>OZ022563.1:11223920-21223920 GCA_963991005.1 Barypeithes pellucidus
CTAATATACGAATTTTCTACAGTTATTACGTGGCGGACTGAATTTTTCCAACTACCTGGGGGAATATCATTAAAGCATTTTCGTATTAATTCTACAACACTAGAACTTAAAGTAGGAGAAATATTTTCAGACCTAACCTGTGATTTTACCTGGGGCCACATAATGCTCTATGGGGTTAAAAATGCAATAATAGGGTGGGAGCCGTATCACTGTATGTCCAATTTTTTCTACCAATGTGTCACAAACATATACTTTTTTTTATACAAAATGTCTTTAAAACTTCTAAAAGATCACTATTTTTATAACTTTCTTCAAAATATATATCATTCGCCGCCATGTAGTTCTGAATCTCCAATTTTGTATTATTTGAGCTTGGAGCTTTATGTAATTGGCGACTGTGATAGCTCGTATTGTCCATTACTATCACGCTATTCTGAGGAATGTTTGGTAAAAGACAATTCTTGAACCATTCCTCAAAAAGTTCGGCCGTTGTATCTTCATGGTAGTCCACATAAGAGTCTTTAATGTTTTTTGCAGAAAGCCACAAGACATTTGGAACCCAACCGTTTTCTGACCCTTCATGTAAAATGCTTATTTTTTTCCTTTATTTGACGGAGCTTTTGCTTTACACTTATCGGAAGAATCAGACCAGCCTTTGGATGGTGTTTCATGCGTGTCAAACCAAGTCTCGTCGAGGTAAATTATAGGACGGTTTTCAGGGGATTTCCTTACAGAAGTTATATACTCATGACGCCATTTTTCTAAACGGTGGGATTCTATGAGTACTTGCCTTTTGTCAATTTTGCGGTATCTGAATCCCATTTCCGACAAAACTCTCCAAAGGCTAGTGCGGCTACAAGTTATTTGGGTTTCATCATTGGTGAGCCGTTGCTTCAGAGAATTTAATGTAGGTACTCTCTTCGTACATGGTGTAGATTTTTCGCCTTATCAAGTCCTTGTCGCTTTCGTCGAAACATTTGGTGAAACCGGCATCTTTACGCTTCTTTCTAGATTTAATGGGATTTGACGCGATTCTTTTCACTGTAGTCAGAGGTATCTTAGTCAAATCAGACGTTTCAGTCGCAGCAGCACTAGCATAAAGTCCTCTGTTGAGTAAATAAGTATATACTCTTTTTACAATTTCCCTAGCATCGAGAGATAAATGCATTTTCTTCACTGCAACATAGAAGAAGCACCATCAATATTTTTCCATGGACGCCACATACTGTTTTTTATACGTTTGGTAAAATAATATCGGTTATACAACTCTTCCAGCCAGAAATAAAAACTAACAAATTTTACCACAAAAAGATATTTAAATATAAATTAAGCAACCTAACCTACTTGATATGCCTATATTTAATTATAATTATTACAATCCGGTCCTTTCCACATAATAAGTTATATCTATTTTTCGTGGAACAATCTTTACAATAATAACCAGTGATTGGATTTCTAGCGACGGCATCATCCGCATCACCATCATTATATGTGATACATGTTTGACGGTCCTTTCCACATAATAATAACAAACGGTCATAAATAATGGGATCGCCCCAGGTACTTTTACTGCAGTCATTAAGTTATATCTATTTTTCGTGGAACAATCTTTACAATAATAACCAGTGATTGGATTTCTAGCGACGGCATCATCGGCATCACCATCATTATATGTGATAAATGTTTGACGGTCCTTTCCACATAATAATAACAAACGGTCATAAATAATGGGATCGCCCCAGGTACTTTTACTGCAGTCATTAAGTTATATCTATTTTTCGTAGAATAATCTTTACAATAATAACCAGTGATTGGATTTCTAGCGACGGCATCATCGGCATCGCCATCATTATATGTGATAAATGTTTGATGTCTCTCGGCGTTGCGGAATCTCGAAAATATTCTTGCTCTCAGAAAACCTTCCTCATTTATATGGATATCTACTTGAATTTCGTCATCATTTTCTCTTATGAGTTTATCTTGTATATATGAGCCTATGAAAACCATAGTGGTCTAAGTCAATTTTATCCATATTTCGCTTTTTGGCACTATCGTATTATTTACGCAGTAATCTACCTCTGGATAGAATATGAACTTCCTATCTTCAGTACAACACTAACAGATGCCGCTACTAACATGACTGTAAAACGCATTCAGATGTACCGATGAACGCCATAGTGGGCCAAGTCTGACTTAGACCATTATGGCGGTAAACATTTACGTGTCGACTGTTACACGCTGCTTTGTTTACCTCCTAAAAAATGAATATTGATAGCCTTCACTTTTGATCTGGAAAAGACCTTGCCTTTCACCACGCTGACTTGTTCTATTGCCTACTATAAACTATGTTTATAACTGTAGAATATATCATTTGGATGAAGAAGTTTATGTTTTACGTTTACGTTTATGTACGTATGGGACGAAACAGTAGCTTCTTGTGGAGCACAGGAAGGAAATGGGATCTTGCATTTGTGCATATCTTGTGAACCATGCTCCAGGAGCGACGCATGTAGTCGCATTTAGTGACTCCTGTGGAGGGCAAAATCGAAACTTCGAACAATGCTTGTTATGGTTGAAATTACTAGCTGACAATCAACTGAATTTAGAAACCATACACAACAAATTTATGGTTGCCGTTCATTCATTTGTACCGAATGACAGAGACTTTGGTATGGTGGAGCAGTATGCAACAAATAGAGTCAAGTTTGTCCCTGATGATTGGTAATCCATATAAAAAAATGCAAAACCAAAAGGCCATTTGACGTTAATAAAACGAATAGAACTGATTTCTATTCTACCTCAGCTTTAGAAAAAATAGTTACTCGCAGGAAGAAAACAGACAATAACCAATTATCATGGCTGAAGACACTGTGGCTTCATTTTGAGAAGAGGCAACCATACAAAATTTTTTATAAAGAAACCTTAAACGAAAACCTTTCTTTCAAAGTAATGGATTTGGTTCCAAAAAAAAAAGGGTAAATTGACGGATTTCAAGAATATTGACCTGCCCCTTCTTTATGAATCTAGCCTGTAACTACGAGCAAGACAAAACACATTGAGGAATTGTTTCAGTTCACCTGTCCACAAAGACTATTTTCGATCATTGAAGGTTGATGGAGAAAATAGCAATAGTCCAGAACTTTCAGAAGACGTTGGTCCTCTAGAAGACTATTTATCCGATAATGATGAATAAATAATTAATATAAGTTATAATCTCTAAGTTTTTGATGATTTAAAATAAAACAATAAAGAATAACGAGAAGATATCTTTTAAGAAATATTATGTTAACACAAAAACAATGAAAGTCATAGTGGTCTAAGTCACAAAATATGAAAAAAAAGGACAACAATATATATTGTGTAAAAACCGAGTATCACAAGATCTAAGTTTGGGTTTTCCCAAGAAAAATCTTTTATTCCCATTCGCTATTTGTTTTTGTTTTTTTTTGTAGCCTTGTTTAACTTCCGGCTTTAGTATCTCAAAACAACTATTTTTGACTTAGACCACTCTGGCTTTCATAGGCTCATATGATGGAGCGAGATTGATTTGGTAAACTCCAAATGTTAGATCTTTGAGGTACTCCAAGTCTAGTTCTGAGTTCATCTCCGTCCCTCTGAAATTCGTGTTCCAGGATTTGAGCGTCGTTATTAGCAGCATTGGAAAAATAAGGACCGAAAATCGCCAATATAAATCCATCAGGAGCTACAATTAGAGTTGGTTCCAACAGATGTCTTCTTTTATGGAGAGAAAAGGATTGCCGCAATACCCGAAAGTTTGAACTTTTGTGTATGTAAGCGTAGGTGCTATCAATTATAACAATTTCCTTTGACTTATCTGGTTGCGGGTTATAAAGAGTATTGGAGAACGCTGTGACATGTTGAGCAATGTAATCTGCTCTTGATATATATAGTCTGACATAATCGATCACTGAGCTCACGGTTTGTCTAGAGCTGTAATCTAAAATAACTTTCAAGCAAGAAGATTTTTCTTTATTTGCACAAGAAAACTGCTCACGATAGCTCTTGACAGAACGGATGGCGAGAGAGGTTTGCCGGATGCCTTCTCTCTGGATAACTGTCAAACTATAATAAACAAATGAATTCATATTTTATTTCAAAGCCTACCATGGTTTTTAGGCATAACCATCATTAATGAGCCGTCTTGCTAGTATTTCATCTGACATGTTGAGGAATGTAATGAATGTAAATCAATTAACTTGTGCTCAGATCAACATATTAGGCATTTTGAACATTTACTGTAGTTTATAATTATTAATCTAGTCGCATATGCATAATTTTCATAATAAAAACTGTATTTAAACAAAATAATTTATGGCAATTATTTGGAGAACGGCTGGAAATAACTTATATGCATCCATTACAAGAAAATAATTATTATGAATTCTACATCCAATTATCAAATAATATGCAAGGTGTTCCATTCGAAAATCGGGAGAAAAATTAACAATAAACACCCTGTATAAAATAGATAAACGCTATTATATTCACAGTATCTCTAGACCTCTTGTCTTAAATTCCACTCAATGCCTTGGTTAAAAAAGTCATTTTAGGTAGGGTAAAGTATACAGTTATTGGCCATGTGATAGTGATTGGCATAGCAGCCTTTTTTCCTAATTTTTTACATTTTGCCTCAACTAAAGTCAATAAAACTTTATTTTAAATGGTAGTGACAACATTGTTGAATCTCTGTATAGCGGCAAATTGTGGAATTTCATAACCTTAAAAAGTTTTGGGCAATTGTGTTAGATCGTGCTTGCTGATTAACATATCTTGTCAAAATTTAGCAGAATTCATTAAGGTCGACTGTGCCATAAGTGAAGATAATTAACAAGGTACGTAATTTAGAATTAAAGTTTTGTTCAATTATGGTTCAAATATCTTTAAATTAAATAGTTTTGATGTAGGCATCACAATATTATGCTTTATTATCGTTAAACCGGGTATGCCAATCACTGGGTGCTGATTTACACCACCTGATAGTTATTGGCCGTACGGACAATAACTGTCAGAGTAGAATTTATTACTTGAAAATGTTGTTCAGTGATTGGCCATTTATTTTTTACTTGTAATAAAAGTATTCCTATTTTTTCGTAGATGCCTAAAGTACGGGAGGGCGAAAAATATGAGAAAAAATACGCAGAAGACGATGTTTTGTCTGCGTTAAAAGCTATAGAGAATGGAATGTCTCAGAGAACCGCATCGAAAACATTTAAAGTACCGCGTCAAACGCTCCAATTTAGAACCGGTGAAAAATTTCAAAATAAAATCAGTTTGGGACCTAAAACTATTCTTACTAGCGAAGAAGAGAGCACCTTAGAAGAATGGATACAAACCAGCTATAAAAAAGGGTTCCCTGTTAGAAAACTTGACATTCAAGCTTCAGTTAAGGAGTTTTTAGACTCCAACCCTCGCGAAAATCCATTTCATGATAATTTTCCTGGGGATGGGTGGTACCGAGCATTTCTTAAGCGCCATCCCTTATTCACACACCGAACACCTGAAGGAGTAACTTCAGCTAGCTCAGCCGTTTCTGAAGCTGATATTCGCAAATGGTTTTTATTAATAGAAGAGTATCTAAAGAGCAAAGGTTTAGAACATATATTGGAAGATCCCACAAGAATATTTAACGGAGACGAAACATGTTTTTACCTTTGTCCCAAAAACTTTAAGGTTGTTGCCCCTCGAGGGGCAAGAAATGTATATGAAGTAGATTCTGGCCAATCTAAAACGAACATAACGGTAATGTTTACTTTCTCAGCTGCTGGCATAGTTACTGACCCTATGATTATATACCCATATAAGAGACTACCCGCGACTATAATCAATTCAGTACCTACTACTTGGGGAATAGGGCACAGTGACAATGGATGGATGAAAGCAGAACTGTTTTTTGAATATATTGGGAATATATTATACCCATATTTAAAAAAGATCGGTACTACATTTCCAATCATTCTTTTCGTCGATGGTCACTCTACACATCAAACATTGAAACTGAGTCAACTTTGTACAGAATTAGGAATAATCCTTATAGCGCTATACCCTAATGCTACAAGACTGATTCAGCCTGCAGATGTGTCGGCCTTTAAACCTTTAAAAACTGGCTGGAAAAAAGCTGTACTGGAATTTCGAAGAAAAAATCCCCATGAATCATTGACTAAAGAAAAATTTGCTCCTGTTCTGAAAACTGTTGTTGAGGAATGTGCTAAAGTCGACATTGTTAAAAATGGATTTCGTGCATCTGGTTTATATCCTTGGAATGCTTCAGCTATAGACTTTACTAAATGCCTGGGGGCTAAAAAGAAAGTCTGTTTAGAGGATCCTAAAGTAGAGCAATCAACGCCGTTAAATACCAGTATTTCATTTAAGCAATTTAAGAATATTGTTGGGGAAGATAGGATAGAACTATTTGAAAGAATTGATGATTTTGATAAAGGAAGTAATGATGAATTTATTTTACTGTATAAATTATATAGAGAGTTTAAAAATAATGGTTCATCGACTGAAAGATTCAGTAGACCAGGAAGAAAAGAAGATATACTTTTGAAGATAGACGAGCTACCAGATAAGGATATAGACATTTTTGAAGTCGTTGAAGAAGAAACACTGCCTATTATTGATGATGTAGAACTTGACGGAGGCAACGAAAATATTAATTCTAAATACGTAGATGTACCTGAAAGTAAGAAACAAATAATAAATAATTTAGAAATCTTACAAGTAGATGGAGGAAGTAATAAAACACTTGAAAATAATGAACGCAATGAGGCAGTATGTGATCAATTTAATTCAGATAGTGCTTCAGACGATACAAGGACCATAACACAATCCTCAAACATTGAGAAAAATGCATTTAACCTTTCTGATTATATCATTTGGCCTAAAACTCCAGAAAGAAAAGGCAAAAGAGAAAGCGAAAGATTGCCTTTTGTTCTCACAAGTACCAATTGGAAAAAAATTCAAACAGATAAACTGGAATCAAAGAAGCAAGAAGAGGAAAAGAAGGAAGCTCGCAAAACAGAGAGATCTTTAAAAAAACTTTCACTAGAAATTAAAAAAAATGAGAAAACTAAAATCAGTAAAAGAAAAAATGAAAACTGTGAAAATCGTATAAAGAAGAGTAAAACTACAACCGGGAAGCTAGAATTACAAAAGCAAGTTGACATTATTTACACAAGTTCACCGGGGCCCAGCAGTTTACAAAGTATAAATCTTGCACGTCAGTCACAGGTAATGAGGAATATATTTGGACGCGAGAGTAATAATACTGAAAAACCTGCCACCGACACGATAGCATTTCATAAAGAAGTTGCCAGTATTTACATGAGTCCACCAGGTCCCAGCGGTTTACAAAGTGTAAATCCTGCATGCCAGTCTCAGGATATGAGGAATATAGTATTTGGACGTGAGAGTGATGATGAAATTGGAGAACCAACTGAATTTTCAAAAAATGTAACTGCTGTAGGTGAATTATGTTTCATTTGTACTAACAACATTACCAATTTCATAAAGGGTATACGATGTTATGGATGCACTAGGACCTTCCACCATAAATGCATTCTAAAAATGAACCCTAAGCTTAAAACAAATGAATTATTTAATTGTAAAACTTGTTTAGCACAAAAAACTATTATATAAAATAAAGTTTCAATATAAACCTATGTACCTATGTTCTTATAGTTGTTCTGTTCATAGAACTAAATAAATTTAAGTTGTTTAAATTAGTTGTCTCATTTTCCCTTTAAATATAGGTATGCCAATCACTGATACTCTCATGGCCAATAATAGAAATGTGGCGGCCAATAACTATGTATTTCCCCATTTTCTATATTTTGTGTTTATAAAATATAATTTTATTGAAAATAACATATGTTCTAGTAAAAAACAATAAAAAATTGTATACATAAACCAGAAATAAAATACTGTAACTGTCAAATAAACCTAGATTACATAAAAAATATTAAAACCATAAGAGTCTCTAAACTGGCCAATCACTGTATAGCTTACCCTAGTTCTTTTGAATTTTTTTCTAAAATTCAAAAGCTTTTTTTTAGTTTTTAATTTATTACTCTTAAACTACGTAACAAACTGAAATAAAACTTTAAGCAATTATAAATGACACTAAATACGAACCTAATTATGCAATAAAATACTGGGTGCCGCATTTAAAAAAAGAGAGCATTATGTTACCATACATTTTTGGGCCACCCTATACATTTAAAATATTTTCCTGAAATTTACCCTATAATACAGTATAAATCGGCATATGAATTAAATTCCCAAGTTAATTCGTATAGGAGCTATGGAAGCCTGACACACTATTGCAGAACACCAGGCAGCGAAAAAGAACCTAGTTTCGAACGGAGATATCTCACGACAGGGATTTTTTTACGCTGGGCGCCTATGGACACTTTTATCTACTCACCGAATCCTATCAGTGTGGAAAGTTTGGGCCAATTTGACCGGTATCCATTTTCCATAAGGATTCTGCGGGGTCCTTTACGTAAAAATCTCTAACAATATCATATAATTTCTGAAGTATTTTTAAGATTTGTCTTAACTCAGATAAAATGGAAGTTCTGAATATATAATTTAGTCTTTGGCTGTTCATTTCGCGCTTTGTAGGCACGAGGAGAATTAGATCTCTCCTTGCCGTTGGAAAAATACGTCGAGCATGCGCCCATAATCGTTAGGCAGACAGAAACAACGATAATCGGAAGAAAGAGACCGCACGTGACCAGGAACTAGACTTTAATTTTTAGCACTAACGAGCGGAGTTTCCTCTTTTTATGAAAACGCTGCATTTTTTTTAAATGTCGAAGAAAAGATGTCTAAATTTGTTATTTTTTGTTCAATATTGACAAAATTTATGTATTCACAATATTTTTACAAATCTTCAAATAAACTCCTGGACAAAATTAACGCAACATCATAAATTTCCCATATTTTGTTGCTATTTTTTTTCTGAATTTATAATCCGATTTGAATAATTTATTTTTTGCATTGCTTGACAATGTCATAGTTTTAGCTGTTTATGATAAAAATTTAATTCTCGAATTATACTGGGTGTATTAAAAATGCTACGTTTTTTTCCGAAAATACGCATCACCCTGTGGAATATATTAGCAAGCGAAACATATTGCAGTTGACTTTAAACGGTAGGTCCATCTTTCCCCAACATTTTATTTTTTGGTTTACTTGATTATCACTGTTATTAAAGGAGATACGCCGATAGCGTAACATGTTTTTATAGACTTAAATATTCAACACATTCATTGTTAAATGTTTTCAAGTAGGTTTCAAGATTAAAATACTCGTCGGGCAACTGGGCATACGAAACGAACGTTTAATTAGCAGTTTCCGAACAGTTCTTATCAGTATGGCGAATTTTATTTGACCTTTGTAACTTTAAAACATAACATCTGCTGACACATCGCTTGCAATGTCAGAAAAAGTCTACTTGAAAACATTTAACAATGAATGTGTTGAATATTAAAGTCTATAAAAACATGTTACGCTATAAAACGGTGTATCTCCTTTAATAACAGAGATAATGAAGTAAACCAAAAAAGAAAATGTTGGGGAAAGATGGACCTAACGTTTAATGTGCAATATGTTTCGGCTGCTAATATACTCCACAGGGTGATGCGAATTTTCGGAAAAAAACATAGCATTTTTAGTACACCCAGTATAAATCGAAAATTAAATTTTTATCATGAACAGCGAAAACTATGACATTATCAAGGAACCAACCTACAAGGCAAAAAAAATCATTCAATCAGAAAAAAAAATAGTATAAAAAATATGGCAAATTTATACTTCAATTTTTTTATACAGGGTGGGTAAAAACTGCAAAAATGTTACTTTGCTTAAGAGTAAACATACTTTATTTTGAAAGATACGAAATAAAGTCACTCTTAATGAAGGTGTTTTCTACACAACAAACCGAAGTAGAACAATTCATTAAAAGGTTTACCTATGTAAAAATTATTTCCCAAAAAGTATTCTCTGGCACACCTCTGACTGGTGAACTTAGTTAACATAATAATGACACTTAAGGTGATAGGTACTTGTTGGCAATGTATTTATTTAATGAAGTTATTATTTAAATAGAAATGCTATCTACTGAGCAAAGACTTTTTATAATACAATGTTATGGGGATGGTCAAGTTTCATACCGCTACGTCATGGAACAATTTACCGAGAAATTTGTAGGAATCCCAATAACTAGGATGGCAATCTGCAAGTTAATAAAAAAGTTCAAGAGAACTGGTTCGGTTTTGAAGCTCAAAAAAAAAAAGATGAAATATGACCATGATGATGCTACTACAGTCTTAGTTCTTCATTCTTTTGAAGAAAATCCTATAACGTCCCTTAGAAATCGTGTTACTCAGTTGGAAGTTGTGAAAAAAAAATCAAATTCAGAAGATCCTTAAAGCAAATAAATTGTATCCGTATAAACCCCACTTTAATCAAAGATTGGAAGAGGAAGACGACGCGAAAAGACTTTTGCCTGTGGATAGGAGACAAAATTTTAAGTGGAAAAAATGTTGATTTTTATAAATGTATCATGTTTTCTGATGAAAGTACATTTTCAACAAATGGAACCGTTGCAACCCAGCACATTAGGTACCGGTCTTTAGAAAATCCCGAATTCAGAATTATGACGAGAAGACAGAATTTAACAAAATTGAACGTGTGGTGTGCGATATCCATCCATGGCATTATCAGGCCATATTTTTTTGATAACACGTGCAATAGATTATCATATTTAGAATGCTGGATACATTTTCAATGATGAACTCGAAAATCTAGCATTAAATTTTCGACAAAATATGTGTTTTCAGCAAGATGGTTGTCCAGCCCATTTCGCTCGTTAGGTTAGAGTAGAGAATGGATTGATCGCAGATTTGGGTCCAAGGTAGATTGGCAGGAATGGCCCAGTTTTGTGGCCCCCAAGAAGGCCCGACTTAACTATAGCCCATATGTTTTTATGGGGCCGTTTAAAACAAATTGTTTTTGCAACCGCAATATGAAATGATATTGAAGTGCTGAAGGGCAGAATTATCCAGGCTGTCCAATCGATATCTCAGGAAGAAATCAGAAATTCTTTCAATTATTTGAGAAAGCAATTAGAAAAATGTGTCGAGTATGGGGGTGGAGTTTTTGAATTATGAAATCGTTATCGTATTTTTTTCATGTTAATAAAAATGTTCGTATTATTATTATTATAATTACTTCATTAAATAAAGACATTGACAACAAGTATCATCTATTCATTATTCAAGTAAAAACGTTTATTAAGAGTAACTTTTTTTCGTATCTTTCAAAATAAAATATGTTTACTCTTAAGCAAAATAACATTTTTGCAGTTTTTACCCACTCTGTATTAAAAAAGTTTCTTATGATGAATCGTATTTTCAAGATAATCAAAAACATTTATTAAGAGTGACTTTTTTTCGTATCTTTCAATTTTTAGTCCATTTGTCCTCTTGTAAACCCCATCCGTGAACATACTGTAGAGCAGTAAAAAAAATTAAATCAAAAAATCTTCCGAAACAAAGAAAATATAGACTTTCTGCCAGTTCTATTACAAAGTTTTTTTTCCTTTGATATTTTTTCCTAAAATAGGAATAAACGCTTGGGAAGAAAACTCGTTTACAGGTACTTTATTTAGTGCCACGTTTTGCATTTAGTAAACCCTTTAACTTTTAAATGGAACTTCTTTTTTGTCTTTAATAGTTTACACAGTTAGACACACCCTGTATAATAGTCCTTTACTACTGTCAGCAGTTCCTTCGTACGAAATAATTAATTATATTTATTGTAGAAATCATTTTGCCTTGGGAAAAGATAGCCACGCCGGCCATATCACAGCCTCGAACATGATGGCCCTTGGGTGGGATGACGATTTGGCTTTTACAGCCAAATGCAATTTGGCGAAATGTGGAGGAATGGCGCACGACAATTGTCGCGTCACCCCCAAATTTCCTTCATACGCTGGCCAGAACTTATTCTGGATGGGGGCATCTGACGCCAATTGTATCGGACCATCGTTGAAGGCAGTTAAAGTGTGGTAAGAAGATATAGTGCCAAATCAAACAATTGGTTTGTGATTCCTATTCACATACTCTATAAACATGTGCATTCACTTCACGGATCTGACCGTGAAGGTGTTTACCATGAGTATACTCATTCATTATCACAACGTTCAAAATTCTAAAGTAACACCATAAAACAGGACACGATGAACAATTTAAGGCAATACAATAACTATTGCCCTTTCTATAACTACGCAACTGGGTTCATCGATCAAATATCGGACGTCGCCGAACAAGCCCGATGGCACATCGGGTGTCACACGAGACGCATGCGCCATCAACTGTCTGTAATATAACCTATCAAATTAGCTCTAGCTACCTGTAACCATTGACAAGGCACTATGTTGCCATATTTTAAGATTAAAAGTACAGAATAAATAGTATGAAAAGAAAGTTTTAATAACATTGAAACTATAATAGAATATTTTGTTTCTTATCCAAGATAAGGAAGACCAGTACAGGGATCTCGGAAACCGTAAGAGATACGAAGTCGGTTAAATAGAGGTAAAGTTGCTAATTTACGTGCCTAATAACATGCCGTTTAGAAAGTTTTAAAATTCCGAGAAGTTCCGGAGATATCCAGAAGAAAACGAAATTCTGAAAAATAGTTTTATTGTTTTCCTGTTTCTTTTTTTAGATCGAATTCTTAAGTAAATTGCACTTTTGCATTGCCACTTCTTCCGCTCTATCTAACAGCGTTAATTGTGTTGTAATCCGACGAGTCGTCTTCGAAGGGCCATTATCAACTTTCCCTTTTTAAATACGGTCCTGTTTTCCTGATATTGGATTTTGAGAGCTTCTTTTCTTCCGAATATAACGATGTATGACACATTGTGGTTTAATGACGTTTCGAGGGTTTTTTGAACAACATCAGGATATTTTGGGATACGGTCCTGTATTTGTCCTAATTTTATAAATAATATTTCATAAGTAAGCTCTAAATTTTTACTTATATCGGACTAGTTCAACAAATAATAAACCACAAATAAGTGAACATAAAATAATCCAATAATAAACAACAATAAGTGAACAAAAAACATAACAAAACAGTAATAAAACGAACAACGAAAAAACTAAGGAACTACATAAATCAGGTGTTCAAAATGATTTCCATTATTATCCAAGCACAAATAACATCTTCTAACTGTCGATTCTAAAACATTTGACAACATTTCTGGCGTAATACTTTGAAAGGCTTCAAGCACCAACCTCCTAAGTTCGTATTCTGTTTCGAAGTTGTGTTTATAAACATAATTTTCGACATACCCCCAGAGGAAAAAATCTAACGATATCATATCAGGCGAACGTGCTGGGCATTGTGTTTCAGAATACGTGCCAATCAGTTTTCCAGTAATCCACACAGAAAGGTACCCTCTAACTGTTCTAGAATTATGGGTAGGTGCACCATCCTACTGAAACCAACACCTTTAAGATTCCATTAGATGCAGATTATCCAGAGCTTCTTCCAAATCGATTTGGAATAAGTTTAGGTAACGCTAACATAAGTAAAAATTTAGAGCTTACTTATGAGATATTATTTATAAAATTAGGGGAAATGCAGGACCGTAACCCAAAATTTCCTGATGTTGTTCAAAAAACCCTCGAAACGTCATTAAACCACAATGTGTCATATATCGTTGCATTCGGAATAAAAAAGCTCTCAAATTCCAATATCAGGAAAACAGGGCCGTTTTTAAAAAAAAGAAAGTTGTTAATGGCCCTTCGAAGACGACTCGTCGGATTACAAAACAATTAACGCTGTTAGTTAGAGCTGAAAAAGTGGCAATGTAAAAGTGAAATTTATTTTAGAATTCGATCTCGATTGTGGACGCTTCCACCCGTCACGCTGATGCATTCACCGCGATCTGCTTGACTTGCGATCGAAAATATTTACTAACTACCGATCCAATAGAGGTGCCACTTGTTCGTAAAATAGGCTGTGCAGATAAGAGTATAGAGAATGAAACGGTATTTTTTTGAAATTAATTTAAGGTGGGGGGCGAGCATGTTAAGACAATTTAAACGATTAAATTGTTAGTATTTTGGATTCGTTCACAATGACAATTTTTTTCTTAATACACTTAGAAAGCTAACATAACAGCGTACGCGACATTGCGTCGAACGGTCCAACTGGAGATATTACATTTCAAGTATGCGAAGAGAGAAAATCCAGCAAATTATCAAAAATTTATGTGTTGATATTTTCGAAAAAAAAAATTTGTCAGCATAATCCTGAACTACATGACAACTAGTTGAATGTATGTATATAATTGTGAAAAATTTTTGGGACTACCTATTCTAAAAAGTCAAGGTTAAACCGCACGGTTTGTAATAGTATATTACGTACCGAGGTGGAAAGTATTCCAATCCTGTCGAGAAAGTCGGTAGTTAACCGAGGCGCGAAACGGCGATTATAACTAAATCTCGAGACAGTAAACTTTTCACCGAGGTTTGTATACTATTTTATTTATAACCACATCTAACATCCACTTCTTATTATTTTGAATTAAAATTATTAATAAAAGATAAATGTTATTTTGACTTTTCCATTGAAAAATTAGACAGAAATTTCAAATAACCGCAGGTGTGGTAAAATAACGTAGGTAATAATACATATCAAGATGGCAAATATAATTTTTTCAATATGGTTTCCATGTCACTAAACAATATATTATTTTAACAACAGAAAAATGCTATCAGATGAGGAATTTGATTTTGCTGCTACTCCACCAGAAATTCGAGAAGCAGCAAAAATAGTAGAAGAAGATCTTCTGCCAACTGAAAGCCGCCCGAGATATGACGAGGCATATAACTGTTTCAAAGAATGGTGTATGGGAAACAAAGTTCAAAATTCTGGTTCTGAGTCGGCGCTACTAACTTATTTCAGTGAAAATGCCAAGACAAAGAAGATATCAACGATTTGGTCACAATATTCAATGCTGAGGACAACTCCATCAATTAGGAAAAAAGCAGACATATCTAAACACGCAAAGCTAATAAGATTTTTCAAAAAGCGAAACAAAGGATACGAGCTGAAAAAATCGAACACACTGTATGTTCGTGTGTTCAGATATTATTTTGAGATATCAAGTTTAAAAAAAAAAACAAAGAAATTATTTACTTTCCACCCGGATGGAAAGTGAGCACTTTCCACCCGGGTGGCAAGTAAAAGTAAAAAAACGTCAACTTTCCACTTTTCAAAGATTTTTTTTATGATCAAACACAAGCACTATAGGAAAATCCTTTAAGGCACACTCTGGGAGTGGTGCGTATGCGCAAAAAGCGATTCACGTTGGTTTTGAATCGTTTGAGGTTATATTCGTTTGGAAAAACGACCTCGGGATGGTCGTTCCATAAGGATGAAGTCCTCCAGATGAAAGAATTCTTAAAAAATAAAGTTCGAGGAGTACCAAGCTTAACCACAGATGGATGCCCGGTAGTGGTTCGTCGTTTATTTCTGCTATTGACCGCTCTGGGCAGAATTAAGAGGGCAAGGTCAGTCGAGCACTTTCCATGAAAATATCTGTAAAAAGAGTCAAATCCCCAACCTGTCTTCGATGTTCTAGGTTCTCGAGGTTCATCGTCAGCTCGTCGTCTCCAATCAGATGAATGGCCCTTCTTTCGATGGAATCCAGTAGCGGAAGAGTATGTTTAGGTGCCGAGCTCCAGACATGCAGTACTCTAGTAATGGTCGAATCTGGGCTTAGTATAATGTGAAAAGTTGTTGAGGCGTGTACAACTTTCTGGTTCGGAAGAGTACACAAAGTTTCTGAGAAGCTATCTTGGCCATTGCCACAACGTGGTTATGCCAAGACATATTTCCTCCCAGATTGACGCCCAGCAAATTAATAGATGAAGCCAGTGGGATTGCATGTCCGGCCATGACTATATCCGGTTCTGTAATGTTAACCTTTTTAGAGAAAACTGCTGCCTGAGTTTTTTAAAATTAAATTCGACTTGGTTACTCTCACCCCAAGCAAAAATTTCTTCCAGGTCTTTGTTGAGGCGTGATACTTCATGCTGTCTGCGAAGATGTGCGTCGGCAGCCGATATTTGTGTATTCAAAGAGAAAGATGAGATAAGTGTGCTATCGTCATCAAAACTAAATATCGGATTATTCGTTTTCACTATAAGGTCGTTAATGTAGAGTAAGAAGAGAGTGGGAGACAATATGGACCCTTGAGGAACACCGGCATTGATGGTGAAGGCGTCTGAGAGAAATCCGTCACTCGCCACTTGCAGAGAGCGGTCCTTAAGAAAGCTAGACAACCATGCACAGAATCGACTGGGCATACCATAGGATCTAAGTTTACTCAGAAGTCCCTCATGCCAAACATGAGCAAAGGCTTCAGAAATATCCAGTGCAACATCCCGAGACTCCCTATGATGTTCGATTGCGTTGTTCCAAAGATGGGTGACATAGGCTAGAAGATCTCCCGTTGATCTGGACTTCCGAAAACCATATTGATGATCGCTGATAATGTTGAAGCCTTCCAGGTACTTTAGAAGATGTTGGTTAATAGCTTTCTCCATTACTTTTGATATAACTGAAAGCAATGCCAGTGCTCAATAGTTGTTAGGCAGGGTTTTCTTACCTTCCTTTGGAATAGGCTGGACTCGCGCCGTCTTCCAGCACGATGGAAATGTTCCTTGTTCGTAGGATAAGTTAAATAGTCTACAAAATACTGGTGTTAGTTCATCGGCGCATGTTTTGAGAACTATAACAGGAATTTCGTCTGGACCAGAAGCTTCCTTGACGTCGGGCCCTTTGAGAATTCGTTTGACGGGACGCTGACGGAACACGATCTCGGCCATTTCGGATTGAACTGCAGGAATGATGGGGTGATGTTCTTCCCTGGAAATCTACAGATAGATAAAATGTCATTAGTATATGCAAGGTTGTAAATAAAAGAATGACCCAAAAATAGGAAGCAGGGCAAGTTTAAGTTTCAAAATTAATAATTTTTTTTCTAAACTTTTCTTTTTCTTCATTCGCTGCCAGGGCCATTGCGGAGGATACCTAGAGCTTAACGTGGGCTCCGAACCAAAATCCTCGGGCATACGCTGCCCCCCAGGGACTACAAACCCTTGATTTGTCGCGTAATAATTAATTGATTGAAAGTTACTGAAAGGCATTTATTTTTATATATTGTAATTAGTGTTGGGAAAAACCGATGATTTTAATAATCGAGTACTTGATACTAGAGCGATTTTAATAATCGAGTTAATCGCTCGAGTGAATCGCCTGAAATTCCAATTTATTTAGCAGGCACGTAACTACAGGTGGACACAGGTTTAGCTAAAAAATTATAGTGTCACCAAAAAAATTCCTGAAATTTATTTATTTGTGAATAATGAATTTTTACCACGTGTCTCGATACCACACAAAAAACAGCAAAAATCACCCAAATGTGTATTTATTGCTCGGATTTATTCTTGTGCTTTTTTAAAACAAAAAGTATTACCAAGAGTTATTTTTCTTCACATCTTTCTCGATCTACGAACATAAAATAAGTAGATATTTAAAATGGCCATCAAATTCTTCCACTTTAAATTATCAGGTGCCCACTGTGGGCCCTTCAAAAATATAGGCTTAGTTACGCGACTGGCAACATAAGAAAGTAGGTGATTATTTTTTTAAATTCATGGTTATAGTTACCTAAAAGTTCCTGTTTAAATTTAAGAATGTTTACTTTTTGTTACCAAAAAATTTCTCGATACCTATGTTTTGTTAACAATTTTGCTCGTTTTCTTATTTTCCATTAACATTTTCTATAATGTATGTTATTTTTAAGAAGTCTTCTTGACTTTAATAATAAAAAGTTCCTGTTTAGATTTAAAAATGTTTACTATAAGATTACCAACGAATTTTTCTATATATGTTGTTAACAATTTTGTTCGTTTTGTTATTTTTCATTAAGAATTTCTATTATTATGTTATTTTTGAGAAGTTTTCTCGAGTTTATAGTAAATAAAAATTTTAAAATTATATATTATATATTTATAAATTATATTATATATTATATTTTTTAATATTTACAATCGGAGACCTAAACTACGCCGCTTTCGGATCGCGCGGCATGTAAAACGAAGGTCATTATAACAGTTGATATTGTTCGGTTATTCGCCTGAATTTAAAACTAGAGTATTTCCTATTGAGCGAGAAACTGTTTGAATATACGAGCAGTTTTTTAATTCGATCACGCTACAGCGGTACATGGCGGCAAGCGAAACACGGGTATCGAGTGAAAGATAATAAGTAGTGTTAAGATCACTCGAGCAAAAAACCGCTTGATCACTCGATTATTGAAATAACCGACATCGCTCGATTATTAAAAAAACCGCTCGAATTATCTATTCAGGCGAAAACCGTCGCCCGTAACTTATTATCTTTCACTCGATACCCGCGCTTCGCTTGCCGCCGACGGAATTTACCGCTGTAGCGTGATCGAATTAAAAAACTGCTCGTATATTCAAACAGTTTTTCGCTCGATAGGAAATACTCTAGTTAAAAATCAGGCGAAAAACCAAAAAATATCGCCGGTTATCTGATAGACGACCTCCGGTCTAAGCGCCGCGCGATCCGATTGGCGACGTTCGAGATTGACGCTGAGCAAGTACACGACATACGTCTTACTTAAAAGCACATAAAAGAGAAGCTGCACATAAAAAAGTATGCTGAATCCCTTAGCGGAGTAATCGCGACATGATTTGGTAAAGTTTTGTTTTAACTGGCTAGCCAGTGGAGTAGTTTAGGTCTCCGATTGTAAATATTAAAAAATTAAAGGATATAATTTTAAAATTTTTAATTACTATAAAGATGAGAAAACTTCTCAAAAATAACATAATAATAGAAATTGTTAATGAAAAATAACAAAACGAACAAAATGGTTAACAAAATATATAGAAAAATTCGTTGGTAATCTTATAGTAAACATTTTTAAATCTAAACAGGAACTTTTTATTATTAAACTCAAGAAGACTTCTCAAAAATAACATACATTATAGAAAATGTTAATGGAAAATAAGAAAACGAGCAAAATAGTTAACAAAAAATAGGTATCGACAAATTTTTTGGTAATTAAAAGTAAGCATTCTTAAATTTAAACAGGAACTTTTAGGTAACTATGAATACATGAATACATGAATTTAAAAAAATAATAACCAATTTTCTCATTTTGCCAGTCGCGTAACTAAGCCTAAATATTTGAAGTGCACACAGAGGGCACCTGATAATTTAAAGTGGAAGAATTTGACAAGCTATTTTAAATATCTACTTATTTTATGCTCGTAGATTGAGAAAGATGTGAAGAAAAATAACTCTTGGTAATACTTTTTGTTTTAAAGAAGCACAAGAATAAACCCGAGCAATAAATACATATTTGGGTGATTTTTTGCAGTTTTTTTGTTTGGTATCGAGACACGTGGTAAAAATTCATTATTCACAAATAAATAAATTTCTGGAATTTTTTTGGTGACACTATAATTTTTTAGCTAAACCCGTAGTTACGTGCCTGCTAAATACCCGACCTGATCACATGTAAAGGGCTAGGCAGCCCGTTAAGCAGTCGGTCACGTCATCGCTTGGTAAATTGGAATTTCAGGCGATTCACTCGAGCGATTAACTCGATTATTAAAATCATCGGTTTTTCCCAACACTAATAATAAGTTACGGGCGACGATTTTCGCCTGAATAGATAATTCGAGCGGTTTTTTTAATAATCGAGCGATGTCGGTTATTTCAATAATCGAGTGATCAAGCGGTTTTTCGCTCGATTGATCACAACACTAGTTGTAATCTGTATTGGCGCACCTAGAGAGTCACTCAATTAACTATAATAAGTCATTTCTATAACCATTAATTTGTAGGTACAATGAAATAAAACACACTACCGCAGACAGAATAAAAGCAGACGCGAAAGAGTACTACTTCGAATATAATACAGCTCACTTTACTCAAATAGTCTGGGCGACAGTGACGCATATTGGATGCGCAGTGACCAAAAAAAACGCAAACAGGTCACCTGAATGTAATCTGGCTTGCAATTACGGTCCTGGGGGAAACTGGCCAAAGGGAAGCATGTTTAAAGTGGGTAAGCCGTGTAGCGACTGTCCCGACGGCCTCGCATGTAATAGTAAATACCACGGTTTATGTGGGAATGAAGGCAGTCCTAATATGGACGGGAGTCCTAATATTGGTCTAATATTCATTTGTTTGATTCTTGTGTATAGATTTATGACGATATTGAAATAAAATATTTTTCTCACATTTGTTTTTCCATTATTTTATTATCAGATTAGAAAGACGGGTCCGCTATAAAGCAAATGACAACGATTTATTTTTAATTAACTCAAATTGATGTGTTGGTAAAACTAACTACCCATATAACATGGTCATTATTTGTGAGGGTCAAGACAGGGCACTTGCACTGAAGACAAACCGGCAACCAATCGCGTATGAGTGGCAGCGCGAAAGGACTTCGCCGAATGAAAGTATGTGTGATGATTCCCCGACAGCAGTCCGCCGTTTATTTGTGAGTTGTAAGGTTAAAATCGTAAACAAAGGCAGAAAAATGTCGCGTTTTGCGTCTAAAAGAGAATATTGATGTTGTGGAAGTTTGCAATTTGATAACAATGATTTGGGCGAGTTCATTAACATTGATAACAATGTGCTATTAGAAGATGATAGTGACCCCATTCCTACCGATTATGTAGCCCAAACTGAAACCACATCACTATCTGACGACTCTGATGAAGAAGTTGAATGCAGTAATCAAACAAATGTCACCAATTATCACAAGCCATTAGCATGGCAAAGGAATTATAAGAGTATGCAAAGAATAGAGGCGACTCTACAGCAATGGAATTGTTATCAGACTTGGAATTACATTTTCTAGATTGCAAGTTTTAAAACGAAAAACGTCAAACTACGTTACTAGATTTATTTAATACTACATCCTAACTAAAAGTAGTGTATTTTTGTTATGAGTGATAGACGTGTTTTGGACTTCCATTGTCTTTATTTCGTTTAAATCACAACGTTTCAACTGGTAAGTATCTCCAGTCGTCTTCAGGTGAATACTGAGCAAGTTACTAAACTACGAGAGTATTTATACTAATAAGGGGGGTAAGAAAGTTAATCAAGTATGACCGAGGTGGGTGCAGTCATGCGTCAATACTAGAGGACGTACCTAAACTAAGATTGCATTTGCTTAACAGGGGTTTCCAAATGTTCCTTATATCTAAAGAGGGTTTGCTAAAACAACCAGGATTCTGAGTGATGACAGCTGCTTCTTTGAATTTCCTCTTTCGCCAATGTTCTTCTTTGAGTATGATACTTGATTGTCCCAATTGTAAGTGGTGACCGTGGGTCCAAGCGTGATCTGCTGCTCCGGATCTGTTTGTTTCTCCCTTTCGTGTGTGGCTCTGATGTTCCTTGATCCTTGTTTCCAATGGCCGTAGGGTTTCACCAACATAGGATTGTCCGCACTCGCAGGGTATTCTATATACACAATTCTTTGTGTCTTTGTGGTTGTTTGGTTTTGTCTTTGTCAGGTGGCTTCTTAAAGAGTCTTTGGAGCTGAATACTGTTCGAATATTGTATTGTTGTCCTATTCGTCGAATCTTTTCAGAAACCCCCTTGACATAGGGTATGTTTATGGTCGGTCCAACTTCGGTGTCATCTCTTGTTCTTTGTTTGTGATTTTGACGCTTTTTGACGCTTAAACGAAATAAAGACAATGGAAGTCCAAAACACGTCTATCACTCATGATACAGCATTGTCTCTATTTTTGTTATGTTATGTTTATTTGTACATAGTAATAATATTGCATTTACATGTTACCTAATAACAAATTTCCCATGGGCGGACACCTCTATTAAGCGGAAACATTTACACGGTCCCGTTGGTGTCCGCCCAAGAGAATTTTCACTGTATTTTTAAAGTCGTAAAGTAAATTCGACATTCGAGACGGTTCATGGTGGGATAGTGTCTTCGAAAGTATTTCTCTTAATCGAAGCGATGCCAAAAGAAGAAGAATTCTAATATAGGGGATCCGAAGCTGCTATATAAATAAATTTATAAAAATATTTTAGGCACCGTTATTAATTAAATTAAAACTAAATTTTCGGACATCAGTGGATTAAATTTTTTCGATTTATTGACCGAAAATAATTTTTAATCCTATTCAAAATTGTTTCCGCAAGAACTATTTGACAGTTTATTGAAGCAATATAAAATGTTTGATTCTGTTCAACTGAAAAATGAAATTAAAACACCATTACTCCCGTCTTAGTCGAGAGAAGCTTTTTTGGTTTAAAATGAATCAAAACTTATACGGAAAATACGAAATATAACTGCCCAGGACACGCAGGAGATCTCGTTATAGTGTTAACGCAATTATTGCATATTTGGCATTACAACCGTAGAATCAGTGGCGGTTCTTCCACAGAAGCACATGCGCACGTGCACCCCCAAAACAAAACGATTAAAAAATATTAATTTATATTCATTGAATATTATTTATCGTATAAAGTCCGACCCCCCTTAATATTTTATCGTACCGTCAAACTAAAAAAGTCCGATCCTCCCTAATATTTTATCATCCCGTCAAACCAAACTGTATAGATCCGGCAACCGTGCCTCGGTCGAGGTAAATGACGATTATGACGAGACTCGCCCGCACGTGCGATTAAGTAGTACAGTTTCTGTGTAGTAACATGTGGCGGGTGGCAGCGAGGGATAGCGGGGTTATGGCGATTTAACATGGAAAAGGCGCACAGTTTTTGTGTGTTTTGTTTTTGTTGTCTGTTCGTGCATCTAGTTAGAAATTCGAGCGAGTATGTTTTAATATTTTAATATTATATATTTATTAAGTTAAAATGAATAGTTGACGGTGAACTATTTAAGAAATAACTTTAGCTCTTTGAGTTTGGAGCAAAAAATTGAAGCGAAGAATGCGGGAACCCGAAATTAATTTAACGTAGTTTTCTACAATTAAGAACCGAAGAATGGACTTTACGTTTAAGCACTATTGTGTAGGGTCGATAAATGTTGTGTATTTCGATAAATGATACTCGATCTGATTTTAAACCATTTTATTTAAGGATTTAAACTAAAAAACACTGAAAATATAAAGAATGCCAACTTGTCAGTCTCGCGGCTCGATTCGTTCTCGTCATAAAACAGTTTGTCTTGGTTGCGCCTAATGACGTAGCCGTAGATGGCGTAGTGGTATTAGACATCATTTGCTTTTCTTGATAGCTGGTAGATGGCTTTAGTAGTATTAGTAGTGGACTGTATAAATATTGTTACGAGGGTTGCATGCGACGACGTTAAGATCCGACAGCTATACACACTAAGAAAGCCTTTCTTATTTTCCAAAAGTTGTATTGCCTTGTGTAAAATTATAAAATAAATAAAAATATGGTTTATCTAACGCATTTTCTTATTACTTTTTTTCTTTCTACATTTAAAACGCCTAGAAAGTAATTGTTTGGTCGTTACACGAAAATAAAATTTTAGTGAAAAACGGACTACGCCACTGAACTTTACGTTCAAATCTCTAATAAGACCATTTCTTTCCTTTTCGATAAGTTAACGTAGAATGGAAATACAAGGGGTGCCTAAAAAGCGAAGATTTGTAAAATCACCCAAGTTGTTCAAGTTGTATTAACAGATTGCTATGATTTTTAGATGGTTTTCTTTAAATTACTAAAATTTCAGAAATAAATTACTTGACATGCTACAATTCAATTAAATAAAAAGCTCTTGTTCTACTAAATCAAATTCTGGAAAATTATACGGGGTGTCCCACTTAAAAAAATTATTTTTTTTCCGTGATACTTCTTGACGCCATCGTGTAGATTGTGAACTATTTTTGGATTATACATCGCAGTTAGCTTTTGTATGGAGTTTTTTTCTACCTTTAATAGTTTAGGTTATCGAAGCCAGTCACCTTACCTGTATAATAAACCATTTTCATAACACCCTGTATATGCTTCTGGTGGTTAAATAACATTGGGCGGATTCACCACAACCAAAGATCTTACAAACTCCAGATAGAATTGTTTACATTTGAAGTCGACGTAAGGACTGTAAACGTGCACTCCCCACCTTGCTGCTATGCTTGCAGCATAGCCAGATTGTCCTATTTATTGCTAAGGTATCTGCAAAATCCCAATTAAAAATTTGTTAATTTGACAATTGCAACTGGTTTAAGGTTAATCCGCAATTGCTTTTAAAATAAATTTATTTCCCAATAATTTTAATATAAATTGTAAATAGGCCTTGAGAGATTTAGAAAAAAAATATTATTATTATACATAAAAGTTTGAAATAAACCGACTGCACTCTGACAACATCAAGTTAAAAGATACTACGCTCGACGGCAAACGATCAAACTTTATCAATGGAAGAAGAATACACTGTTGCTACTCGCTGCTAACCGCTTTTAAGGGAGTGTTTATATACTTGGTTGTTTTTATTTTTTTTTTGTGAGTATTGGTGAAAAATCGTCTTTATTATAAACAATGATGGTGCATTCATGTATAGTTTGTAAAAGAGTGGATCATTTAAGCAAGGATTTATCTTTTCTTCGGTAAGTATGGTTATGTTTTAATATGATTGTATTGATATCATTTCTGACTAACCATTGACGTTTAAAAGGTTATGGACCGGTCCGTGGTGCTAGTCCGGGCAAAAATCAGTCGAGTTGGTTTATTTCTTAATATAAATCTTGCATTTACAAGATGGTTGAGTCTTGTGCGGACATAAAATACTTCACTAGAAGATGCAATGGTGTTAAATTAAAATTTCACAGGTTAGTAAATATATTTAGAAATTTGATTTTGAGTTTGCATCACCCATTCCGTTTCTCCCTCCTTGCTAATTGGCCACACCCAATGCATGTGAGCAGGTAATAAACTAAAGATAGATGACCAGAGTGCAGTTGGATTATTTCACGATTTATTTGATACCTTTAAGTATAATAATATTATTTTAAAGAATCATCCTTTTCACAGTTTATAGTAAAATTATTAGAAATAAACTTATTTTAAGAGCAATTGCGGATTAACCTTAAACCAGTTGTAATTGTCAAATTTACAAATTTTTAATTGGGATTTTGCAAGATGTCTTAGTGATAAATATGACAATCTGGCTAGAAATATACACTTTTATATCTGGAGAGTATTATCCAGTAATGAATACACCAAAAATATTGATGCTAAGCATAAATAGTTAAATCTATCCTTGGATACACTGTATATAAAAACTGGATCAATATTTCTATCTTTTTTATAAATATCCAATATTCGAAACTACACTTTTTGAATAGAAAATATAGTTAAACGTAAAGAATCTCAAAGTAAATTATACGCCCTTGTTGGGCTTTTTGCCTAGACTAGCTCCGCTCCGAAACCATGAAGACCGCTCCATAACCTTTTAAACGTTATTGGATTTAACCTTGTAAGATCTTTGATTTAACCAGACTTCGCAACATTGTTGCCATTAGCGAGACCAACATGTTTTGTCACTCTTCCACCCATTACTGATTTTCAATAACATTTCAAACAATCACAAACTCACTTTCCAACAGATTTATGAATGGAGTGTTGGCCCTGTGACCACAACCCATTGATTTATAAGCGATTTTTAATGCATGATTTGTAGTTCTGCTGCATTTTATTGTCAGTTTTCTGTTTGGTTAGGATCCCTTCTAAATATTTTCATCAAATATTACATTTTTATCTCTACGAAACGGATATGTTTATTTTTAATACTCCTCTTCACTAACGGAGATCGTGTATAATATGTTTTTATAATTATAATTCACTTCTTTCGTCATTCTTATAAATTTTACTTCTCTACCTGATAAACAGAACTGACATAAATCGCTGTCAAATCACAAATCGCTTTTTAAATTCGATGGAAAATATGGCGATTTGTTTCTAGTGCATTCAGCAGATGATTACTTATCGCTTACAAATCGATGGTATTTGCAGAATGCGCCCACCGTCAGCACAAATGACAGTGACAGAAATCATTCAATGATTTGAGCAAAACGGTTATCGCTACATATTCCTGATAATTAATATGAAAATGTATGTGAAATTTCTAATAATTTCAAGCTTAGCAGCATTCAGCCGGGTAAAAAGCCTAGCAGAAGGTTTTAGGGCGCATCGCGCCAAAGATATGACTTTTGATTATTGTACGTTAAATTGCGGTGAAAAAAAGCATACAGTATGTGAGCGGGAAGGAATTTGTACCATCGAATCGCCATGTCGGTTGGAAAATATCAAAGAAAAAATATTGGACGCCCATAATAACGTAAGGTAATTCTATGAATACTAGACACTATCGGTAACTTATACAACGTGTCCAAGATAAGGAGGGCCAGTACAGGGACCTCGGAAACTGTAAGAGATACGAAGTCGGTTAAATGGAGGAAAAGTTGCGCATTTACGTGCCTAATAACATGCCGTTTAGAAAGTTTCAAAATTCCGAGTAGTTCCGGAGATTCTGAAAAATCGTTTTATTGTTTTCCTGGGTTTTTTTGAGATCGAATTCTAAAGTAAATTGCACTTTTGCATTGCCACTTTTTCCGCTCTATCTAACAGCGTCAATTGTTTTGTACTCCGACGAGTCGTCTTCGAAGGGCCATTATCAACTTTCTTTTTTTAAATACGGTCCTGTTTTCCTGATGTTGGAATTTGATAGCTTTTTTTCTTTTGAATGCAACGATGTATGATACATTGTGGTTTGATGACGTTTCGAGGGTTTTTTAAACAACATCAGGAGATTTTGGCATATAGTCCTGTATTTCTCCTAATTTTATAAATAATATCTCATAAGTAAGCTCTAAATCTTTACTTGCGTTGGACTAGTTCAATAAATAAAAAATAATTTAATACTAAACCACAAATAAGTGAACAAAAAATAATTCAATAATAAACAACAATAAGTGAACAAAAAACATACCCGAGCAAATTATTTATTGAACTAGTCCAATATAAGTGAAAATTTAGAGTTTACTTATGAAATATTCTTTATAAAATTAGGAGAAATACAGGATCGTATCCCAAAATCTCCTTATGTTGTTCAAAAAATCCTCGGAACGTCATTAAACCACAATGTGTCATACATCGCTGCATTCGGATAAGAAAAGCTCTCAAATTCCAATATGAGGAAAACAAGATCGTATTTAAAAAAAGAAAGTTGATAACGGCCCTTCGAAGACGACTCGTCGGATTACAAAACAATTAACGCTGTTAGATAGAGCGGAAAAGTGGTAATGAAAAGTGCAATTTACTTTAGAATTCTATCTCAAAAAACCCAGAAAAAAAATAAAACGATTTTTCAGAATTTCAGTTTTTTCCGGATATCTCCGGAACTACTCGGAATTTTAAAACTTTCTAAACGGCATATTATTAGGCACGTAAATGCGCAACTTTACCCTCCATTTAACCGACTTCCTATCTCCTACGGTTTCCGAGATCCTTGTACTGGCCCTCCTTATCTTGGACACGTTGTATTTTAGTAATTACCTGATTTTACTAAATTAGAAATACTAACTATAATTTTTTGGAATTACAATATTATTTTGGAATGAATTATTAATACAAATTGCAATTACTACTATATATTTTATAGAAAATATTAAAATAAAAATCTTTATGAAATAGCGGAAGGAAAGGAAATTCCAACGAATACTTATAAACAGGAAGAAGACAAACAGCCGTGTTAACACATCGAAGCAAGTATGAACAAACGAACAAACCAGGCATCCATTCCGTCTGGAATCAGCTGACAAACGCACGTGCTTTTCAAATGTCACTTTTGTCAAAATTTTTATTACTGTCAATATTTTAAAGTGACATTTAACCAACAAAAAACATTCAAACCCTTTTATTTGATTTACTTAAGTAGTGAAAATCAAATATTAGAATTCTGACATGTTTTAAGCCGTAAATATCACTTTTATATCATTTTTTTAACTAATAACGTAACTACAAATGAAAAATTAAACTTCAGAAATAAGCTTGTAAGTAGTTTTATTAAAAAATAGGAAGTAAATCATAATTTACATAAAATATTTTACCATCTTCAAGTGGGCTCTAGGTCCTAGCAAATATTTCAAGCTTCAAGTCCAAGCATATTTTTGGGCCCCATATGATTTAGGAAAAGAAATTATTATTGAAGCTTACTCTCAGTAAAGATGACTAAATGAATGTTTCAATTACAAATTACTCACTTGCACCAAAAAGGAAACGACGTTTTTCGTGAAAGATTAGAATATTAAAAATTATTTTAAAATTTAAAGATGCATCTTCTCCACTTCTCCACCATTTTAAATCATATCAGATGTTCCTTGATTTCCATGCCCGCCAGACGAAGGAAGTTAGCTTGTTAAACTATTAACAATTCGTGCTGTTCGCATTCTATGCCTGTCTCTGTCTGCAGCAACCTTCCCTAATTCAGTAAAGTGAGACAAATATGACCATGATCAAGTCGCCTGCATAAACACTCACTTTTGGGCTTTCCATATTAACTCTACGTAAGTCTGATATTGACGCTTAAATGATAGAGTGAAACAGATAGATAAAAGTAGGTTACATGTGAGCGTATGAAGCAGAGTAGGCTTAGCATCACTTCCAAGGCCTTCTTACGTGTTTCGACCCCCCCCCCCCATAAGCAGTCTCACCGGGCTGGAAAATTCTTTCCATTCACGGAGTACCTGTCCTTTATTTAATTTCCACGGCAACAAAATCTTTCAATCAAAGTAGTTTCAATGTCATAATTACGTCGGGCTAATTTTTTTTTGTAGGTCAGTAAAATGAAATGTTTTGTTAAATTCGTAATAATTTTAAGCGTATCATCCATTGGACTAACCAAGAAATCACATAAATTCTACGCCAGGAGACTTCTTGGTATCGATTGGTGTTCATTGACTTGTAAGAAAACAAAAAATATAGCATGTGAGATGGAAGGAAAATGTGATCCGCCCGACGAACCATGCAAGTTTGATAATATTGATAAAGAGAAAATACTTGAACAACATAATAAGCTAAGGTATTTTAAGTAAATATATACACTGCCCGACACAAAATTCCGTCACTTGAAAGGACCCCGCAGAATCCTTATGGAAAATGGCTCCCGGTCAAATTTGCCCAAACTTTCGTCACTGATAGGGTTCGGTGAGTAGATAAAAAGTGTCCACGGGCGCCCAACGTAAAAAAATCCCTGTCGAGAGATATCTTCGTCCGAAACTAGGTTCTTTTTCGCTGCCTAGTGTCCTGCAATACTCTGTCAGGCTTCCATAGCTCCTATACGAATTAACTGAGGTATTTCATTCTCATATGCCGATTTATAGTGTATTATAGTGTGGATTTCAGGAAAATATTTTTAAATATACAGGGTGGCCCAACAATGTATGGTAACATATTGCTGTCTTTTTTTAATGGGACACCCAATATTTTAATACATAATTAGGTTCGTATTAGTGTCCTTTATAATTGCCTAAAGTTTCATTTCAGTTGGTTACGTAGTTTAAGAATAATAAATTAAAAACTAAAAAAAAAAGTTTTAGAGTATT
This sequence comes from Barypeithes pellucidus, assembly GCA_963991005.1. NCBI lineage: Eukaryota > Metazoa > Arthropoda > Insecta > Coleoptera > Curculionidae > Barypeithes > Barypeithes pellucidus. The sequence continues at coordinate 11,253,637 of OZ022563.1, forward strand.
AAAAAAAAAAAGGAGTAGGAGTCTTCGAAATAAGGAAACTATAGTGCATTTGAGGGAGATTCAATTTTTGATAAAGTTGCTCCAGAGAGCTTTTATTTCTCATTTTATATACAATTTTAATTTGTAGAAGTTGTTTAGAATTAAAAGTTATGCCCGCATACCAAATCCGTATACCCGCGTTCAATTCAAAAATTTTTAAAAAATACTTATTTTCTTGTCTTAAGGCCCCAATAGACTCTTAGTCTTCGTTCTGAGTATCTAACGTAGTATCTAAAAGTGTCTCATCTGAATACTTGATGTGCTGATGTCAGGCATATCCTAGAAACCACACGATGCTCATGATATGGGCACATGTACCATCGTGCCGGTAAAAAACTAGGACAGCAAAATTTCTTATTTTCTCCTTGACTATTAGGAGTTATTTACTTTCGAGTCTGGTGCAACATAGATTGTCACTTTATCATTAACTTGTCAAGCAAATTTTTCTTTAAAAAATATGCCACAATTAACACCCCAAGCAAAAGGCTATAATCTACAGTCGGTTGCGAGATGGTGCTTTTATTAAGGATATTGCAGATGAACTGGGAATAAACAAAAATACCGTGTTGTTGGCAAAACAAAAAAATACAAGGCATGGGACTATTATTAGGAAAGCCGGTTCAGGTCCCCCTAGAATTTCTACTGAAGATGAAGATATAAGACTAGTTAATTATCTAAGGGATCATCCATTCGCAAATGCAATAAAGGCGAAAGAAGAGACGAACTTTCCAGGTTCTGCAAATACTGCTAGAGACAGGGTTCCAATTTCCGATATACGTAGTCGCTGTGCTACTAATAAAATATTTTTAATGGAAAGAAATAAACAAGGCAGGTTAGAATTTGCACATGAATATTTAAATCGGAATATTTTCTGGGAAACAGTTATATTTTCTGACGAGAAAACTTTTCAATCATGTAATAATGGAAGAATTCGAGTGTATAGGCCTTCCGGCATGCGGTATGATGAGATATACACTCACAAAACAAACCAAAGTGGGCGTTTCTCCATAAATGTCTGCGGTTGGATTAGCGCTAGAGGTCCAGGAATTTGCCAAATCGTGGAAGGAAGACTAACTGCACCTGAATACGTTAAAATCCTAAATGCAGTGATGATACCATGGATAAACGATGTATATGGTCAAAATTTTACATTTCAGCATGATAATGCTCCAATACACACAGCACGCATTGTGCAAAATTTCCTGCTAGAAAATAAAATAGAGTCCCGATTTGAACCCGATCGAAAACATTTGGGGTAAAATGGTGAAATCATGTATAAAGATAATTTTCCGCCACGAAACACAGATGAATTACGCTACAGGATAAATTAAGCTTGGGATGAAGTAACAGGCGAATTATGCAGAAACTTAGTTTTAAGCATGCCGCAAAGGCTTCGAAAAGTAATAAACAGGAATGAATGACTAAATATTACAAATGTTTTGTTCCTTCGACAAATTTTGCGTTTGTATTTTTGTAAACTTCTATTAAATTTCTTTTATTATTTAGCTTCGTTTTCATTTTTAGGCGACGTTATATATACCTACTTTAAATAAGGTATTAGACTTTTTCTTAATAAAAATGCCCAATATATTTACTGCCGCTCAAGTTTATAAAAGAATTAAGATATTTTGATGCCACCTCGTATCGAAAAATATAAAACGTTAAATTATGTAACCTAGGTTACTTCCTAAAAAGTTATATGTTTTTACCTTTACAGCTGTCGAGCACCTTTTATAGTCTATGAGTACTCAGTTTTGTGATTTTGTTGTCCTAGTTTTTTATCGGTACGATAGTACCTACGGTTCTCGCTCCAGATTGACAGGTACAGTACGTTTCACGAAAATTGGATACGACTTAATGATTTCCTGGGTCGGTCCCATTGTGTCGATAATAGCTTGGCAATAAACAAGTGAAGTATGAAGGGACTGACTAAGGAAAACAAATAATGATATGATTATATTAATGTAATCAAATGAAATAACATTTTTTTTAAATATTACTAGTCATATTTATTTACATTTATAATGTCATTCTATAGATAGTTCTGTTTCGCTATCGCTATCCTCATCAAAATTAATTATAATTGGATTAATTATACGATCCAGACTAATATACGAATTTTCTACAGTTATTACGTGACGGACTGAATTTTTCCAACTACCTGGGGGAATATCATTAAAGCATTTTCGTATTAATTCTACAACACTAAAACTTAAAGTCGGAGAAATACTTTCAGACCTAACCTGTGATTTTAACTGGGGCCACATATGCTCTATGGGGTTAAAAATGCAATAATAGGGTGGGAGCCCTATCACTGTATGTCCAATTTCTTCTGCCAATGTGTCACAAACATATACTTTTTTTTATACAAAATGTCTTTAAAACTTCCAAAGATCACTATTTTTATAACTTTCTTCAAAATACATATCATTCGCCGCCATGTAGTTCTGAATCTCCAATTTTGTATTATTTGAGCTTGGAGCTTTATGTAATTGGCGACTGTGATAGCTCGCATTGTCCATTACTATCACGCTATTCTGAGGAATGTTTGGTAAAAGACAATTCTTGAACCATTCCTCAAGAATTTTTTTCTAAAATTCAAAAGCCTTTTTTTAGTTTTTAATTTATTACTCTTATACTACTATAAAGGACACTAAATACGAACCTAATTATGTAATAAAATACTGGGTGTCCCATTTAAAAAAAGAGAGCATTATGTTACCATACATTTTTGGGCCACCCTATATATTTAAAATATTTTCCTAAAATTTACCCTATAATACAGTATAAATCGGCATATGAATTAAATTCCCAAGTTAATTCGTATAGGAGCTATGGAAGCCTGACACACTATTGCAGGACACCAGGCAGCGAAAAAGAACCTAGTTTCGGACGGAGATATCTCTCGACAGGGATTTTTTTACGCTGGGCGCCTATGGACACTTTTATCTACTCACCGAATCCTATCAGTGTGGAAAGTTTGGGCCAATTTGACCGGGAGCCATTTTCCATAAGGATTCTGCGGGGTCCTTTACGTAAAAATCTCTAACAATATCATATAATTTCTGAAGTATTTTTAAGATTTGTCTTAACTCAGATAAAATGGAATGTTCTGAATATATAATTTAGTCTTTGGCTGTTCATTTCGCGCTTTGTAGGCACGAGGAGAATTAGATCTCTCCTTGCCGTTGGAAAAATACGTCGAGCATGCGCCCATAATCGTTAGGCAGACAGAAACAACGATAATCGGAAGAAAGAGACCGCACGTGATCAGGAACTAGACTTTAATTTTTAGCACTAACGAGCGGAGTTTCCTCTTTTTATGAAAACGCTGCATTTTTTTTAAATGTCGAAGAAAAGTTGTCTAAATTTGTTATTTTTTGTTCAATATTGACAAAATTTATGTTTTCACAATATTTTTACAAATCTTCAGATAAACTCCTGGACAAAATTAACGCAACATCATAAATTTCCCATATTTTTGATGCTATTTTTTTCTGAATTTATAATCCGATTTGAATGATTTCTTTTTTGCATTATAGGTTGGTTCCTTGACAATGTCATAGTTTTAGCTGTTTATGATAAAAATTTAATTCTCGAATTATACTGGGTGTATTAAAAATGCTATGTTTTTTTCCGAAAATTCGCATCACCCTGTGGAATATATTAGCAAGCGAAACATATTGCAGTTGACTTTAAACGGTAGATCCATCTTTCCCCAACATTTTATTTTTTGGTTTACTTCATTATCACTGTTATTAAAGGAGATACGCCGTTTTATAGCGTAACATGTTTTTATAGACTTAAATATTCAACACATTCATTATTAAATGTTTTCAAGTAGGTTTCAAGATTAAAATACTCGTCGGGCAACTAGGCATACTGAACGAACGTTTAATAAGAAGTTTCCGAACAGTTCTTATCAGTATGGCGAATTTTATTTGACCTTTGTAACTTTAAGACATAACATCTGCTGACACATCGCTTGCAATGTCAGAAAAAGTCTACTTGAAAACATTTAACAATGAATGTGTTGAATATTAAAGTCTATAAAAACATGTTACGCTATAAAACGGTGTATCTCCTTTAATAACAGAGATAATGAAGTAAACCAAAAAAGAAAATGTTGGGGAAAGATGGACCTAACGTTTAATGTGCAATATGTTTCGGTTGCTAATATACTCCACAGGGTGATGCGAATTTTCGGAAAAAAACATAGCATTTTTAGTACACCCAGTATAAATCGAAAATTAAATTTTTATCATGAACAGCGACACTGACTATGACATTGTCAAGGAACCAACCTACAAGGCAAAAAAAAATCATTCAATCAGAAAAAAAAATAGCATAAAAAATATGGCAAATTTATACTTCAATTTTTTTATACAAGGTGGGTAAAAACTGCAAAAATGTTATTTTGCTTAAGAGTAAACATACTTTATTTTGAAAGATACGAAAAAAAGTCACTCTTAATAAACGTTTTTGCTTGTCTAGAAAATACGATTCATCATAAGAAACTTCAATTTTTTTATACAGGGTGGGTAAAAACTGCAAAAATGTTATTTTGCTTAAGAGTAAACATACTTTATTTTGAAAGATACGAAAAAAGTAACTCTTAATGAATGTGTTTTATACACAACAAACCGAAGTATAACAATTCATTAAAAGGTTTACCTATGTAAAAATTATTTCCCAAAAAGTATTCTCTGGCACACCTCTGACTGGTGAACCTAGTTAAAATAATAATGACACTTAAGGTGATAGGTACTTGTTGGCAATGTATTTATTTAATGAAGTTATTATTTAAGTAGAAATGCTATCTACTGAGCAAAGACTTTTTATAATACAATGTTATGGGGATGGTCAAGTTTCATACCGCTACGTCATGGAACAATTTACCGAGAAATTTGTAGGAATCCCAATAACTAGGATGGCAATCTGCAAGTTAATAAAAACGTTCAAGAGAACTGGTTCGGTTCTGGACCTCAAAAAAAAAAAAGATGTAATATGACCATGATGATGCTACTACAGTCTTAGTTCTTCATTCTTTTGAAGAAAATCCTATAATGTCCCTTAGAAATCGTATTACTCAGTTGGAAGTTGTGAAAAAAAAATTCAGAAGATCCTTAAAGCAAATAAATTGTATCCGTATAAACCCCACTTTAATCAAAGATTGGAAGAGGAAGACCACGCGAAAAGACTTTTGCCTGTGGATAGGAGACAAAATTTTAAGTAGAAAAAATGTTGATTTTTATAAATGTATCATGTTTTCTGAAGAAAGTACATTTTCAACAAATGGAACCGTTGCAACCCAGCACGTTAGGTACCGGTCTTTAGAAAATCCCGAATTCAGAATTATGACGAGAAAACAGAATTTAACAAAATTGAACGTGTGGTGTGCGATATCCTTCCATGGCATTATCGGGCCATATTTTTTTGATGACACGTGCAATAGATTATCATATTTAGAATGCTGGATATATTTTCAATGATGAACTCGAAAATCTAGCATTAAATTTTCGACAAAATATGTGTTTTCAGCAAGCCAGCCCATTTCGCTCGTGAGGTTAGAGAATGGCTTGATCGCAGATTTGGGTCCAAGGTGGATTGGCAGGAATGGCCCAGTTTTGTGGCCCCCAAGAAGGCCCGATATGTTTTTATGGGGCCGTTTAAAACAAATTATTTTTGCAACCGCAATACGAAATGATATTGAAGGGCAGAATTATCCAGGCTGTCCAATCGATATCTCAGGAAGAAATCAGAAATTCTTTCAATTATTTGAGAAAGCAATTAGAAAAATGTGTCGAGTAAGGGGGTGGAGTTTTTGAATTATGAAATCGTTATCGTATTCTTGTCATGTTAATAAAAATGTTCGTATTATTATTATTATAATTACTTCATTAAATAAAGACATTGACATAAAGTATCATTTATTCATTATTCAAGTAAAAACGTTTATTAAGAGTGACTTTTTTTCGTATCTTTCAAAATAAAATATGTTTACTCTTAAGCAAAATAACATTTTTGCAGTTTTTACCCACTCTGTATTAAAAAAGTTTCTTATGATGAATCGTATTTTCAAGATAAGCAAAAACGTTTATTAAGAGTGACTTTTTTTCGTATCTTTCAATTTTTAGTCCATTTGTCCTCTTGTAAACCCCATCCGTGGACATACTGTAGAGCAGTAAAAAATTAAATCAGAAAATCTTCCGAAACAAAAAAAAACATAGACTTTCTGCGAGTTCTAGTTCTATTATAAAGTTTTTTTTCCTTTGATATTTTTTTCCTTAAACAGGAATAAACGCTTGGGAAGAAAACTCGTTTACAGGTACTCCGGAATCCTGTAAAATTTACTAGCATTTCAGAAAAAAAATCACGTGACAACACTGCATTTCAATTCTAAAAATTAAATACGGTTGTAAAGTTCTTGTTTTACTAAATCAAATTCTGGAAAAATATACCGGCTGTCTCATTTAAAAACAAATCATTTTTATTTAGTGCATTTAGAAAACCCTTTAACTTTTAAATGGAACTTCTTTTTTTGTCTTTAATAGTTTATACAGTTAGACACACCCTGTATAATAGTCCTTTACTACTGTCAGCAGTTCCTTCGTACGAAATAATTAATTATATTTATTGTAGAAATCATTTTGCCTTGGGAAAAGATAGCCACGCCGGCCATATCACAGCCTCGAACATGATGGCCCTTGGGTGGGATGACGATTTGGCTTTTACAGCCAAATGCAATTTGGCGAAATGTGGAAAAATGGCGCACGACAAATGTCGCGTCACCCCCAAATTTCCTTCATCCGCTGGCCAGAACGTATGGAGTCTCTCGACAACTGCATCTGACGCCAATTGTATCGGACAATCGTTGAAGGGAGTTAAAGGGTGGTAAGAAGTGTGTGTAGTGGCAAATCAAACAATTGGTTTGTGATTCCTATTCACATACCCTATAAACATGTGAATTCACTTCACGGATCTGACCGTGAAGGTGTTTACCAGGAGTATTCTCATTCATTATCACAACGTTCAAAATTCTAAAGTAACACCCTAAAACACGACACGATGAACATTGATTTATAAAACACAATTTAAGGCAATACAATAACTATTGCCCTTTCTATCACTACGCAACTGGGTGGGCACATCGATCAAATATCGGACATCGCCGAACAAGCCCGATGGCACATCGGGTGTCACACGAGACGCATGCGCCATCAACTGTCTGTGATATAACCAATCAAATTAGCTCTAGCTACCTGTAACAATTGACAACGCACTATGTTGCCATATTTTAAGATTAAAAGTACAGAATAAATAGTATGAAAAGAAAGTTTTAATAACATTGAAACTATAATAGAATATTTTGTTTCTTATCCAAGATAAGGAAGACCAGTACAGGGATCTCGGAAACCGTAAGAGATACGAAGTCGGTTAAATGGAGGTAAAGTTGCTCATTTACGTGCCTAATAACATGCCGTTTAGAAAGTTTTAAAATTCCGAGAAGTTCCGGAGATATCCAGAAGGAAACGAAATTGAAAAATAGTTTTATTGATTTCCTGTTTCTTTTTTTAGATCGACTTCTTAAGTAAATTGCACTTTTGGCATTGCCACTTTTTCCGCTCTATCTAACAGCGTTAATTGTTTTATAATCCGACGAGTCGTCTTCGAGGGGCCATTATCAACTTTCCCTTTTTAAATACGGTCCTGTTTTCCTGATTTTGGATTTTGAGAGCTTTTTTTCTTCCGAATATAACGATGTATGACACATTGTGGTTTAATGACGTTTCGAGGGTTTTTAACAACATCAGGATATTTTGGGATATGGTCCTGTATTTGTCCTAATGTTATAAATAATATCTCATAAGTAAGCTCTAAATTTTTACTTATATCGGACTAGTTCAACAAATAACAAACAATTTAATAATAAACCACAAATAAGTGAACATAAAATAATCCAATAATAAACAACAATAAGTGACCAAAAAACATAACAAAACAGTAATAAAACGAACAACGAAAAAACTAAGGAACTACATAAATCAGGTGTTCAAAATGATTTCCATTATTATCTAAGCACAAATAACATCTTCTAACTGTCGATTCTAAAACATTTGACAACATTTCTGGCGTAATACTTTGAAAGGCTTCAAGCACCAACCTCCTAACTTCGTATTCTGTTACGAAGTTGTGTTTATAAACATAATTTTCGACATACCCCCAGAGGAAAAAATTTAACGATATCATATCAGGCGAACGTGCTGGGCATGGTGTTTCAGAATACGTGCCTATCAGTTTTCCAGTAATGCACATAGAAAGGTACCCTCTAACTGTTCTAGAATTATGGGTAGGTGCACCATCCTACTGAAACCAACACCTTTAAGATTCCATTAGATGCAGATTATCCAGAGCTTCTTCCAAATCGATTTGGAGTAAGTTTAGGTAACGCTAACATAAGTAAGTAAAAATTTAGAGCTTACTTATGAGATATTATTTATGAAATTAGGAGAAATACAGGACCGTATCCCAAAATCTCCTGATGTCGTTCAAAAAAACCCTCGAAACGTCATTAAACCACAATGTGTCATAATAATATATCGTTGCATTCGGAAGAAAATATAAGCTCTCAAATTCCAATATCAGGAAAACAGGACCGTTTTAAACAAGAAAGTTGTTAATGGCCCTTCGAAGATGACTCGTCGGATTACAAAACAATTAAGGCTATTAGTTAGAGCTGAAAAAGTGGCAATGTAAAAGTGAAATTTATTTTAGAATTCGATCTCAAAAAAACCAGGAAAAAAATAGAAAGATTTTTCAGAATTTTAAAACTTTCTTATCGGCTTATTATTAGGCACGTAAATTAAAAAACATTACCTCCATTTAACCGAATTCGTATCTCTTACGGGTTCCGAGATCCCTGTACTGGCACTCCTTATCTTGTACACGGCTTATACCTTTTACAATTTATTTTAAATGCGTAAATGTAAATTTAGGTGAGTGATTATTAAATTAAAATTTAATATATGTGACAACATTGTTAACCCAAGAAATTGTTTCGTCCGCATTCCTTCCGTAGCTACAGATAAACTTGTTGAACTGTAACAAGTAAGCAAACAAAACACTGCTAGCATCCTTAAAAAAGGCAAGGAAACCACGATACATGCACGAAGCTATTATGACAAAACCAAATAAAAATATCGCGCGATGAGCTTGTTTGTTTGCTTTTCTCGGAAATGAAATTATTACCCTTAACAGATTTCGACCTTGCCGTCGTTGCTCGTATCTTATACCCAATGTATCTATTTCAATATTCCACGTAATATATTTAAAATCGCGCGAGTCGAGTCGAACAAACGGGAACTACTCTTCCGAAAGACAGAAAATATGGAAATATTAATGATTCATACTGCACTGAGCTCGATTGTGGATGCCTCCACCCGTCGCGCTGGTGACATGCGATCGAAAATATTTACTAACTACCGATCTAATAGAGGTGCCACTTGTTCATAAAATAGGCTGTGCAGATAAGAGGATAGAGAACGAAACGGTATTTTTTCAAATTAATTTAAGGTGGGGGCGAGCATGTTAAGACAATTTAAACAATTAAATTGTTAGTATTTTGGATTCGTTCACAATGACAATTTTTTTTTAATACACTTCGAAAGCTAACATAACAGCGTACGCGACATTGAGTCGATCGGTCCAACTGGAGATATTACATTTCAAGTATGCGAAGATGAGAGAAAATCCAGCAAATTATCAAAAATTTATGTGTTGATATTTTCGAAAAAAATTTTTTGTCAGCAAAATCCTGAACTACGTGAATACTAGTTGTATGTATGTATGTATATAAGTTGTGAAAAAATTTTGGGACTACCTATTCTAAAATGTCAAGGTTAAACCGCACGGTTTGTAATAGTATATTACGTACCCAGGTGGAAAGTGTTCCAATCCTGTCGAGATAGTCGGTAGTTAACCGAGGCGCGAAGCGGTGATTATAACTAAATCTCGAGACAGTAATGAAACTTTTCACCGAGGTTTGTATACTATTTATTTACAACCACATCTAACATCCACTTCTTATTATTTTGAATTAAAATTATTAATAAAAGATAAATGTCATTTTGACTTTTCCATTGAAAAATTAGACAGAAATTTCAAATAACCGCAGGTGGTAAAATAACGTAGGTAATAATACACATCAAGATGGCAAATATCATTTTTGGAATATGGTTTCCATGTTACTAAACAATATATTATTTTAACAACAGAAAAATGTCAGATGAGGAATTTGATTTTGCTGCTACTCCACCAGAAATTCGAGAAGCAGCAAAAATAGTAGAAGAAGATCTTCTGCCAACTAAAAGCCGCCCGAGATATGACATGGCATATAACTGTTTCAAAGAATGGTGTACGGGAAACAAAGTTGAAAATCCTGGTTCTGCCAAATGCCAAGACAAAGAAGATATCAACGATTTGGTCACAATATTCAATGCTGAAGACCACTCCATCAATTAGGGAAAAAGCAGACATATCTAAACACGCAAAGCTATTAAGATTTTTCAAAAAGCGAAACAAATGATAAGAGCTGAAAAAATCGAGCACACTATATGTTGGTGTGCGTCAACTTTCCGCCGTTCAAAGACAGAATGACCTAAATAAAAGTGAGCACTTTCCACCCGGATGGCATGTAAAAGTTAAAAAACGTCAATTTCCACCTATCAAAGATTTCTTTTTTATGATCAAACACAAGCACTATAGGAAAATCCTTTAAGGCACACTCTGGGAGTGGTGCGTGTGCGCAAAAAGCGATTCACGTTGGTTTTGAATCGTTGGAGGTTATATTCGTTTGGAAAAACGACCACGGGAAGGTCGTTCCATAAGGATGAAGTCCTGCTGATGAAAGAATTCTTAAAAAATTAAGTTCGAGGAGTATCAAGCTTAACCACAGATGGATGCCCGGCAGTGGTTCGTCGTTTATTTCTGCTATTGACCGCTTTGGGCAGAATTAAGAGAGCAAGGTCAGTCGAGCACTTTCCATGAAAATATCTGTAAAAAGAGTCAAATCCCCAACCTGTCTTGTTCTAGGTTCTCGAGGTTCATCGTCAGCTCGTCGTCTCCAATCAGATGAATGGCCCTTCTTTCGATGAGTATGTTTAGTACTCTAGTAATGGTCGAATCTGGGCTTAGTATAATGTGAAAAGTTGTTGAGGCGTGTACAACTTTCTGGTTCGGAAGAGTACACAAAGTTTCTGAGAAGCTATCTTGGCCATTGCCACAACGTGGTTATGCCAATAAGACATATTTCCTCCCAGATTGACTCCCAGCAAATTAATAGATAAAGCCAATGTGATTGCGTGTCCGTCCATGACTATATCCGGTTCTGTAATGTTAACCTTTTTAGAGAAAACTGCTGCCTGAGTTTTTTAAAATTAAATTCGACTTCTATCGTCATCAAAACTAAATATCGGATTATTCGTTTTTACTATAAGGTCGTTAATGTAGAGTAAGAAGAGAGTGGGGGACAATATGGAGCCTTGAGGAATACCGGCATTGATGGTGAAGGTGTCTGAGAGAAATCCGTCACTCGCCACTTGCAGAGAGCGGTCCTTAAGAAAGCTAGAAAACCATGCACAGAATCGACTGGGCATACCATAGGATCGAAGTTTACTCAGAAGTCCCTCATGCCAAACACGATCAAAGGCTTCAGAAATATCCAGTGCAACATCCCGAGACTCCCTATGATGCTCGATTGCGTTGTTCCAAAGATGGGTGGCATATGCTAGAAGATCTCCAGTTGATCTGGACTTCCGAAAACCATATTGATGATCGCTGATAATGTTGAAGCCTTCCAGGTACTTTAGAAGATGTTGGTTAATAGCTTTCTCCATTACTTTTGATATAACTGAAAGCAATGCGACTGGTCAATATTTGTTAGGCAGGGTTCTCTTACCTTTCTTTGGTATAGGCTGGGCTCGCGTCGTCTTCCAGCACGATGGAAATGTTCCTTGTTCGTAGGATAAGTTAAATAGTCTACAAAATACTGGTGTTAGTTCATCGGCGCATGTTTTGAGAACTATAACAGGAATTTCGTCTGGACCAGAAGCTTTCTTGACGTCGGGCCCTTTGAGGATTCGTTTGACGGGACGCTGACGGAACACGATCTCAGCCATTTCGGATTGAACTGCAGGAATGTTGGGGTGATGTTCTTCCCTGGAAATCTACAGATAGATAAAATGTCATTATTATATGCATGGTTGTAAATAAAAGAATGACCCAAATATAGGAAGCAGGGCAAGTTTAAGTTTCAAAATTAATATTTTTTTTTTCTAAACTTTTCTTTTTCTTCATTCGCTGCCAGGGCCATTGCGGAGGATACCTAGAGCTTAACGTGGGCTCCGAACCAAAACCCTCGGGCATACGCTGCCCCCCTGGGACTACAAACCCTTGATTTGTCGCGTAATAATTAATTGGTTGAAAGTTACTTAAAGGCATTTATTTTTATATATTGTAATTAGTGTTGGGAAAAACCGATGATTTTAATAATCGAGTACTTGATACTCGAGCGAATTTAATAATCGAGTTAATCGCTCGAATGAATCGCCTGAAATTCCAATTTATTTAGCAGGCACGTAACTACGAGTGGGCACAGGTTTAGCTACAAAATTATAGTGTCACCAAAAAAATTCCAGAAATTTATTTATTTGTGAATAATGAATTTTTACCACGTGTCTCGATACCACACAAAAAACTGCAAAAATCACCCAAATGTGTATTTATTGCTCGGATTTATTCTTGTGCTTTTTTAAAACAAAAAGTATTACCAAGAGTCATTTTACTTCACATCTTTCTCGATCTACGAACATAAAATAAGTAGATATTTAAAATGGCCATCAAATTCTTCCACTTTAAATTATCAGGTGCCCACTGTGTGCCCTTCAAAAATATAGGCTTAGTTACGCGACTGGCAACATAAGAAAGTAGGTGATTATTTTTTTAAATTCATGGTTATAGTTACCTAACAGTTCCTGTTTAAATTTAAGAATGTTTACTTTTGGTTACCAAAAAATTTCTCGATACCTATGTTTTGTTAACTATTTTGCTCGTTTTCTTATTTTCCATTAACATTTTCTATAATGTATGTTATTTTTAAGAAGTTCTTCTTGAGTTTAATAATAAAAAGTTCCAGTTTCGATTTAAAAATGTTTACTATAACATAACCAACGAATTTTTCTATATATTATTATGTTGTTAACAATTTTGTTCGTTTTGTTATTTTTCATTAAGAATTTCTATTATTATGTTATAGAAGTTTTCTCGAGTTTATAGTAAATAAAAATTTTAAAATTATATCCCTTAATTTTTTAATATTTACAATCGGAGACCTAAACTACGCCGCTTTCGGATCGCGCGGCATGTAAAACGAAGGTCATTATAACAGTTGATATTGTTCGGTTATTCGCCTGAATTTAAAACTAGAGTATTTCCTATCGAGCGAAAAACTGTTTGAATATACGAGCAGTTTTTTAATTCGATCACGCTACAGCGGTACATGGCGGCAAGCGAAACACGGGTATCGAGTGAAAGATAATAAGTAGTGTTATGATCACTCGAGCGAAAAACCGCTTGATCACTCGATTATTGAAATAACCGACATCGCTCGATTATTAAAAAAACCGCTCGAATTATCTATTCGCCGGTTATCTGATAGACGACCTCCGGTCTAAGCGCCGCGCGTTCCGATTGGCGACGTTCGAGATTGACGCCGAGCAAGTACACGACATACGTCTTACTTGAAAGCACATAAACGAGAAGCTGCATATAAATAAAGTATGCTGAATCCCTTAGCGGAGTCATCGCGACATGATTTGGTAAAGTTTTGTTTTAACTGGCTAGCCAGTGGAGTAGTTTAGGTCTCCGATTGTAAATATTAAAAAATTAAAGGATATAATTTTAAAATTTTTAATTACTATAAAGATAGAAAACTTCTCAAAAGTAACATAATAATAGAAATTGTTAATGAAAAATAACAAAACGAACAAAATGGTTAACAAAATATATAGAAAAATTCTTTGGTAATCTTATAGTAAACATTTTTAAATGTAAACAGGAACTTTTTATTATTAAACTCAAGAAGACTTCTCAAAAATAACATACATTATAGAAAATGTTAATGGAAAATAAGAAAACGAGCAAAATAGTTAACAAAACATAGGTATCGACAAATTTTTTGGTAATTAAAAGTAAGCATTCTTAAATTTAAACAGGAACTTTTAGGTAACTATGAATACATGAATACATGAATTTAAAAAAATAATAGCCAATTTTATTATTTTGCCAGTCGCGTAACTAAGCCTAAATATTTGAAGTGCACACAGAGGGCACCTGATAATTTAAAGTGGAAGAATTTGACAAGCTATCTTAAATATCTACTTATTTTATGCTCGTAGATTGAGAAAGATGTGAAGAAAATTAACTCTTGGTAATACTTTTTGTTCGGGTTAAAAACGCACATAATAAACCCGAACAATAAATACATATTTATGTGATTTTTTGCAGTTTTTTGTTTGGTATCGAGACACGTGGTAAAAATTCATTATTCACAAATAAATAAATTTCTGGAATTTCTAAAAAAAATAATCACCTACTTTCTTATGTTGCCAGTCGCGTAACTAAGCCTATATTTTTGAAGGGCACACAGTGGGCACCTGATAATTTAAAGTGGAAGAATTTGATGGCCATTTTAAATATCTACTTATTTTATATTCGTAGATCGAGAAAGATGTGAAGAAAAATAACTCTTGGTAATATTTTTGTTTTAAAAATGCACAAGAATAAATCCGAGCAATAAATACACATTTCGGTGATTTTTGCAGTTTTTTGTGTGGTATCGAGACACGTGGTAAAAATTCATTATTCACAAATAAATAAATTTCAGGAATTTTTTTGGTGACACTATAATTTTTTAGCTAAACCTGTGCCCACCCGTAGTTATGTGCCTGCTAAATACCCTACCTGATCACATGTACAGGGCTAGGCAGCCCGTTAAGCAGTCGGTGACGTCATCGCTTGGTAAATTTTTATTTCAGGCGATTCACTCGAGCGATTAACTCGATTATTAAAATCGCTCGAGTATCAAGTACTCGATTATTAAAATAATCGGTTTTTTCCAACACTAATAATAAGTTACGGGCGACGGTTTTCGCCTGAATAGATAATTCGAGCGGTTTTTTTAATAATCGAGCGATGTCGGTTATTTCAATAATCGAGTGATCAAGCGGTTTTTCGCTCGAGTGATCACAACACTAGTTGTAATCTGTATTGGCGCACCTAGAGAGTCACTCAATTAACTATAATAAGTCATTTCTATAACCATTAATTTGTAGGTACAATGAAATAAAACACACTACCGCAGACAGAATAAAAGCAGACGCGAAAGAGTTCTACGAGGAATCAGGTACAGGACACTTTACTCAATTAGTCTGGGCGACAGTGACGCATATTGGATGCGCAGTGACCAAAAAACACGCAAACGGGTCAACTGGATGTTCGCTGGCTTGCAATTACGGTCCTGGGGGAAACATGCGAAAGGGAAGCATGTTTAAAGTGGGTAAGCCGTGTAGCGACTGTCCCGACGGCCTCGCATGTAATAGTAAATACCACGGTTTATGTGGGAAAGACGGCAGTCCTAATATGGACGGGAGTCCTAATATTGGTCTAATATTCATTTGTTTGATTCTTGTTTATAGATTTATGACGATATTGAAATAAAATGTTTTTCTAACATTTGTTTTTCCATTATTTTATTATCAGATTAGAAAGACGGGTCCGCTATAAAGCAAATGACAACAATTTATTTTTAATTAACTCAAATTGATGTATTGGTATAACTAACTACCCATATAAAATGGGCCCCCCTGGAAGTTGTCAACTTTATACATCAATAATTTATTTGGTAATACAGTGAAACTTCTCATAACGGACACCTCTAATAAGCGAACATCTTTATTAAGCGGACATTTTTTCATAGTCCGGAACTAGGTATATGAAATTCGATGAAAATCATATACCTAGGGCGGATTCTCCGTTGGGCGGACGCGGACAGGCTGTTTTCATACAAAGATTGCGAAACCCCTCCTTTAAACGAACAAAAATTTTTTAAAGTATTTGGAAGACGAATAAGTACGGTGTAAAAACTCTCCGAAGACAGACTGGCAACTATGCGTGTCAGTTCGAAAGGACTTCGCCGAATGAAAGTATGTGTGATTCCCCGACAGCAGTCCACCGATTATTTGTGAGTTGTAAGGTTAAAATCGTAAACAATGGCAGAAAAATGTCGCTTTTTGAGTCTGAAAGAGAATATTGATGTTGTGGAACTTTGTAATTTGATAACAATGATTTGAGCGGGTTCATTAACATTGGTAGCAATGTGCTATTAGAAGATGATAGTGACCCCATTCCTATCGACTATGTAGCCCAAACTGAAACCATATCACTATCTAACGACTCTGATGAAGAAATTGAATGCAGTAATCAAACAAATGTCACCAATTATCACAAGCCATTAGCATGGTAAAGGAATTATAAGAGTATGCAAAGAATAGAGGCGACTCTACAGCAATGGAATTGTTATCAGACTTGGAATTACATTTTCTAGATTGCAAGTTTTAAAACGAAAAACGTCAAACTACGTTACTAGATTTATTTAGTACTACATCCTAACTAAAAGTAGTGTATTTTTGTTATGTTATGTTTATTTGTACATAGCAATAATATTGCATTTACATGTTACCTAATAACAAATTTCCCATGGGCCGACACCTCTATTAAGCGGAAACATTTACACGGTCCCGTAGGTGTCCGCCCAAGAGAATTTTCACTGTATTTTTAAAGTCGTAAAGTAAATTCGACATTCGAGACGGTTCATGGTGGGATAGTGTCTTCGAAAGTATTTCTCTTAATCGAAGCGATGCCAAACGAAGAAGAATTCAAATATAGGGGATCCGAAGCTGCTATATAAATAAATTTATAAAGATATTTTAGGCACCGTTATTAATTAAATTAAAACTAAATTTTCGGACATCAGTGGATTAAATTTTTTCGATTTATTGACCGAAAATAATTTTTAATCCTATTCAAAATTGTTTCCGCAAGAACTATTTGACAGTTTATTGAAGCAATATAAAATGTTTGATTCTGTTCAACTGAAAAATGAAATTAAAACCAAATTACTCCCGTCTTAGTCGAGAGAAGTTTTTTTTGGTTTAAAATGAATCAAAACTTATGCGGAAAATACGAAATATAACTGCCCAGGACACGCAGGAGATATCCTTATAGTTTTAACGCAATTATTGCATATTAGGCATTACAACCGTAGAATCAGTGGCGGTTCTTCCACAGGAGCACATGCGCACGTGCACCCCCAAAACAAAACGATTAAAAAATATTAATTTATATTCATTGAATATTATTTATCGTATAAAGTCCGACCCCCCTTAATATTTTATCGTACCGTCAAACTAAAAAAGTCCGATCCTCCCTAATATTTTATCATCCCGTCAAACCAAACTGTATAGATCCGGCAACCGTGCATCGGTCGAGGTAAATGACGATTATGACGAGACTCGCCCGCACGTGCGATTAAGTAGTACAGTTTCTGTGTAGTAACATGTGGCGGGTGGCAGCGAGGGATAGCGGGGTTATGGCGATTTAACATGGAAAAGGCGCACAGTTTTTGTGTGTTTTGTTTTTGTTGTCTGTTCGTGCATCTAGTTAGAAATTCGAGCGAGTATGTTTTAATATTTTAATATTATATATTTATTAAGTTAAAATGAATAGTTGACGGTGAACTATTTAAGAAATAACTTTAGCTCTTTGAGTTTGGAGCAAAAAATTGAAGCGAAGAATGCGGGAACCCGAAATTAATTTAACGTAGTTTTCTACAATTAAGAACCGAAGAATGGACTTTACGTTTAAGCACTATTGTGTAGGGTCGATAAATGTTGTGTATTTCGATAAATGATGCTCGATCTGATTTTAAACCATTTTATTTAAGGATTTAAACTAAAAAACACTGAAAATATAAAGAATGCCAACTTGTCAGTCTCGCGGCTCGATTCGTTCTCGTCATAAAACAGTTTGTCTTGGTTGCGCCTAATGACGTAGCCGTAGATGGCGTAGTGGTATTAGACATCATTTGCTTTTCTTGATAGCTGGTAGATGGCTTTAGTAGTATTAGTGGTGGACTGTATAAATATTGTTACGAGGGTTGCATGCGACGACGTTAAGATCCGACAGCTATACACACTAAGAAAACCTTCCTTATTTTCCAAAAGTTGTATTGCCTTGTGTAAAATTAAAAAATAAATAAAAATATGGTTTATCTAACGCATTTTCTTATTACCTTTTTTCTTTCTACATTTAAAACGCCTAGAAAGTAATTGTTTGGTCGTTACACAAAAATAAAATTTTAAAGGAAAACTGACTACGCCACTGAACTTTACGTTCAAATCTCTAAAGGCCGTATTAGACTAGGCAATTTTTTCTTTTGCGCCGGCAATTATAATGTCACGTATTCATGCGCAGTAAACTGGTTTCGATCAGCTGGAGCATTGTCAACGGTCAGAACAGCAGTGGGTACTGTCGAAATCCCTAAAATATCCCCAGAATTAGAGATGTGCAAACCTGTTCGTTTTGATTACCAGTTAAAGCAGCTACTGCTATTTACAAATAGGAGGTGCAAAAAGTTGCTGAATTAGCAGTCCATAAGTTTAATAAAGAATGTAAACTGCTAATTTAAGTACCAGTGGGTTTAAATGGCCATTACCTGTTCATACCTGGTTCGGCCAAATAATAAACAGTTAAAAATAACAGAATAATCCATGTCTACCCAATTGCGCCGGCAAGGGCAATTAAAATGGCGCCTGCCCCATTTCTGGTAATGAGAGACAGCTGATCGGAAACAGTGTACTGCGCATGAATCCGTGTCATTTTAATTGTCAGAAGAGTAGAATTTCTGACTGTAGTACGGAGAACGGTGTACTGCGCCTGAATCCTTGAATTATAATTGCCATTGCTGGCGCCTTAAAAATTCCCAAGTGTAATACGGCCTTAACAAGACCATTTCTTTCCTTTTCGATAAGTTAACGTAGAATGGAAATACGAGGGGGTACCTAGAAAGCGAAGATTTGTAAAATCACCCAAGTTGTTCAAGTTGTATTAACAGATTGCTATGATTGATGATGGTTTCCTTAAAATTACTAAAACTTCAGAAATAAATTACTTGACATGCTACAATCCAGTTCAAAAAAATTAAATAAAAAGCCCTTGTTCTACTAAATCAAATTCTGAAAAAATATACGGGGTGTCCCATTTAAAAAAATTAATTTTTTTCAGTGATACTTCTTGACGCCATCGTGTAGATTGTGAACTATTTTTGGATTATACATCGTAGTTAGCTTTTGTATGGATTTTTTTTCTACCTTTAATAGTTTAGGTTATCGAAGCCAGTCACCTTACCTGTATAATAAACCATTTTCATAACACCCTGTATATGCTTCTGGTGGTTAAATAACATTGGGCGCATTCACCACAACCCATCGATTTATAAGCGATTTTTAATGCATGACGTCACGATGCGCATCGATTTGTAGTTCTGCTGAATGCATTTTATTGTCAGTTTTCTGTTTGGTTAGGATCCCTTCTAAATATTTAAACTTTACATTTTTATCTCTACGAAACGGATATTTTTATTTTTAATGCTCCTCTTCACTAACAGAGATCGTGTATAATATGATTTTATAATTATAATTCACTTCTTTCGTCATTCTTATAAATTTTACTTCTCGACCTGATAAACAGAACTGACATAAATCGCTGTCAAATCACAAATCGCTTTTTAAATTCGATGGAAAATATGGCGATTTGTTTCTAGTGCATTCAGCAGATGATTACTAATCGCCTACAAATCGATGGTATTTGCAGAATGCGCCCACCGTCAGCACAAATGACAGTGACAGAAATCATTCAATGATTTGAGCAAAACGGTTAACGCTACATATTCCTGATAATTAATATGAAAATGTATGTGAAATTTCTAATAATTTCAAGCTTAGCAGCATTCAGCCGGGTAAAAAGCCTAGCAGAAGGTTTTAGGGCGCATCGCGCCAAAGATATGACTTTTGATTATTGTACGTTAAATTGCGGTGAAAAAAAGCATACAGTATGTGAGCGGGAAGGAATTTGTACCATCGAATCGCCATGTCGGTTGGAAAATATCAATAAAGAAAAAATATTGGACGCCCATAATAACGTAAGGTAATTCTATGCATACTAGACACTATCGGTAACTTATACAACGTGTCCAAGATAAGGAGGGCCAGTACAGGGATCTCGGAAACTGTAAGAGATACGAAGTCGGTTAAATGGTGGTAAAGTTGCTCATTTACGTGCCTAATAACATGCCGTTTAGAAAGTTTCAAAATTCCGAGTAGTTCCGGAGATATCCGGAAAAAATAGAAATTCTGAAAAATCGTTTTATTGTTTTCCTGGTTTTTTTTTGAGATCGAATTCTAAAGTAAATTGCACTTTTGCATTGCCACTTTTTCCGCTCTATCTAACAGCGTCAATTGTTTTGTACTCCGACGAGTCGTCTTCGAAGGGCCATTATCAACTTTCTTTTTTAAATGTTTTCCTGATGTTGGAATTTGATAGCTTTTTTTCTTCCGAATGCAACGATGTATGACACGTTGTGGTTTAATGACGTTTCGAGGGTTTTTTGAACAACATCAGGAAATTTCGGGATACGGTCCTGTATTTCTCCTACTTTATAAATAATATCTCATAAGTAAGCTCTAAATTTTTTACTTATGTTGGACTAGTTCAATAAATAACAAATAATGTAATAATATCGGAACATACAATAGTACGTACTTTATAAATACAGGTTGTTATGGAAATGACATTATATTTAAACCGGCAATTCCTGAGATAAAGACAAATTGAAGAAAAATACCCATAAATGGCGCTTTCAAGTCATTCAGCGGTAAAAGTGACCTGACGTCAAACCAGAAAAACAGCTGTGGGGCACTGCGATACATGCATGTAAACAATCAACGAATTCTGACCGGTGTTGTCATATGTACACCTTAAACTCTTTAGACAAAATAAAATAATTTAAGCACTTTCCCATTCTGTAATTCCTCTTTGTACAATTAATTTAAGAAAATTTACGACGGAAAATGGTTTAAACAACCAGAACAAACATAAGGAATAGTATCAGTTTGAAATAGGCACATACGTGACTAGGTCAAATGCCATGGCTTACAACGGCTGAGCCGAAGTGTTCGTATAGCGCCGCACGCTTGCGGGCTTTTAGTTGAAGACAAGACCAACCAGCGGCCAGATACGTTGTATTTCGTCGATAACCAACACACTCGCAGCAATCCGCTCCGATTTTTCGGTTTACGCCTGTATCTTGCCAGTCCATAAATAATCTTTGAATATTGTTTTCATTGACGAGACTAAATTGCTCAGTTTAAGACCGGTTGTTTCTTCTGGACGTCAAATTTCGTCGCGTGTAATAAAATCTAATGATCTGTAGAATAATCTGTATTATTGTATTTTCAAAAGCTAACTATCGGTTCTGTTTCACTATTATTGTGTGTACATAAAGTGTTTCCAGGAGTGTTCCCATGAAAAAGAAAAAAACTGATTGTGTTGGTGCCTGTATATTTCCTCGCTCTTTAGGTATAAAGCTAAATACAAGTAGGTAGATAAATAATTTATTTTTATAATTTTATATGGAATTTCAGTTTTACATTAAGTTTGGCAACATTGTCATTGGGTGATATGTTTACAGTAGCGCGGACTGACCTGTGAGTAAGAGGGTTTATTGTTGTGTGTTATAGCGCTTCTCTAGGACACCCAAGGAGTCACCCATTTAAATATAAGACGTCATTTCCATAACATCCTGTATATAAAGCCCTTATTAGTAAGATTATCTTTGGCATATACATTTGCGACCTATCTTTGGAGACTGTTATTGAATGTGTAGTAGGAAATATAGTTTTACTTATTTCAGAAGTACATTTGCATACGGCAAACCATTTCAATGTAGAGGGATTACAGCTTCAAATATACGACAACTTCAGTGGGATGACGATCTAGCTTATGTAGCCCAGTGCCATCTAGCGAAATGTGTACGATTGGTGACTGATAAATGTCGCGGCACGCCCAAATTCAACCCACATGCTGGACAAAATATCTGGTCAGCACATGATCGACCCACGAACGATTGTGCTGACATTATGCTCCAGAATCTTCTGCATTACTGGTAGGTATACAGTGAGTCCCAGAAGAAATGTCTAAATTCATTTAAAATTCAGCGGTAAGTTTTTTCAAAAAACGCTCGTATCCGTCGATTTTGATTTTTTAATTTTTTTTTTGTGATAATTTCATGTATACAGGATATCTCAAAAATAAATTACGACCATCAACTTCATTTTTTCAAATGAAAACATATATTGTTTATTTCATTTTTGAATTTTGCATTGAATTCTAAGCATGTTTCATGTATCATGTCCTATACATAAACTCAACAGTTATTGAAAAAATTAGGATTGAACATATCATTTAGGGAATCCAACGATCTATCAAATCTTCTGGCAATATGGCATTTTGGGCTCCATAATAAGTAAGAGTGTACTGTCTCACTGTCACCGTTTATTTCCATAGAAACTGTATGACAATTTTATTTCAAATAAGTATAATTATTGTCAAGCGTAGTTTCAAAGTTGCGGTTTTCACAATAATGGTGAAGTTAACGGAACGGGAAAAAATTGAAATTCTATGCATGGTTGGGTTTGGTGATAAAACACGTACTCAAATAGAAACAGCCCAATTATTTAATGAAATCCATCTTGATCGTCCTCCCATATGTCAAAAGATGGTGAGTAGAATAGAGGCTAAGTTTAGAGAATTCGGTCATGTTAGAGATTTGCCTAAATCTGGTCGTCCTACTCGAGATGAAAATGAACAACTTGACGTTCAAGTTATTCCAGTGCATGAGTTATTTGAAGATGATTTCGATAGGCGAAGTGAGTTTTGCGGACGCATGCAAAATATGTGCAATCTAGATAATAATTTAGTAAAAAATATTATGTTTTCGGATGAAGCTACGTTCTATTTGAGTTGTCGATATTGGGCAACAGAAAATTCGCATTGGATGATAGAAGTTCACAGCCAGTACCCTAAGAAAATAAATGTTTGGTGTAGAATCGTACGCGAAAGAGTAATTGGTCCATTTTTCTTTGAACAGTCTTTAACTGGACAAGTATATCTCGAATTTCTCCAACTAGAATTAATTCCAGCATTAGTGGCTTTATTTCCGAATCCATTGGATCCAGACTCCCCTGACGAAGAACTGATATTCCAACAAGATGGTGCTCCTCCGCACTATGCGGCCACTGTGCGCACATTTTTGGATGAAACCTTTCCCAATCGGTGGATTGGAAGGAGAGGACCTATCGAATGGCCTGCTAGGTCGCCAGACCTAACTCCGCTGGACTTTTTTTTGTGGGGTTACCTCAAATCAAAAGTATTTGTTAACAGGCCAAACAATATGCAGGAGTTGAAAGAAAGGATCCGAAGAGAAGTGCGTGTCATAACTCCGGAAATGTTGAGTTTATGTATAGGACATGGTACATGAAACATGCTTAGAATTCAATGCAAAATTCAAAAATGAAATAAAAAATATATGTTTTCATTTGAAAAAATGAAGTTGATGGTCGTAACTTATTTTTGAGCTACCCTGTATACATGAAATTACCACAAAAAAAAATTAAAAAATCAAAATCGACGGGTACGAGCGTTTTTTGAAAAAACTTACCGCTGAATTTTAAATGAATTTAGACATTTCTTCTGGGACTCACTGTATGATTTGATTGCAGCGACTTCACTCTGATAATACGCTGTCTGTCATGAGCAGTTTGTCTAATAATGTTTGGTTATCCAGTCAAATTAGTGGTTGAATGTCGACCTAACTTTTCTTTCCGTGTGCAGGAAACTTAAATAACCTGTGATTAAATTTTAGGTACGAAAACGAACTAATACTTATTTCACCCAAGATACTTGTAGAACTGTCACAGAGCTATAACTTCTATTTGGACATAGGCCGTTTTACCCAAATGATGTGGGCGGAAACAACCCATGTAGGGTGCGCACTGACGTCGAAGAAAGTCGGTAACACTTTTCAATGTAACCTGGTATGTAACTACGGCCCTGGAGGAAATGTAGACACACACAGCATGTTTAAACAAGGCGAGCCTTGTAGCAATTGCCGCGTAGGAACGAGGTGTAGTAGTAAATATCGGGGATTATGTGAGATAAGGAGGCAAAGAAATGCTATCATGGAGCT
Source organism: Barypeithes pellucidus (assembly GCA_963991005.1). Taxonomy (NCBI): domain Eukaryota; kingdom Metazoa; phylum Arthropoda; class Insecta; order Coleoptera; family Curculionidae; genus Barypeithes; species Barypeithes pellucidus. The sequence goes on from OZ022563.1 coordinate 11,278,094, forward strand.
AGCTCCTAGTATTTATATGATAATCATTGCCTTTTCAATAACATTACTGTGTGAAAAATAAAAACTTCTTCTTATATTTAAAGTTTTTATTAGAAATGCCGTCACGTTATCGGCCGTATGGGATAAAATGGTGTAACCATTAAAGTCTTTAACAAATTGAAACATCATCATCATCATCAACCATCATTTTATAACACAAAATTCCGCTCCGTGGACTGTTAGGTATTATCGATATTGATAATGTCAATCAATTTCATGTGTCAATCAAGTGTCAACCTTGGTTTTCATAGGTTTTTGTGCCTTCAAGATGAATTTAATCCTAAAAACAGTTCTTTTCAGAGCTATTTCATCGCACTTTTGTGTTCTCGGTAAGTATTTATAGATATTTGTTACTAATACAGGGTGTTATGGAAATGACGTATTATATTTAAATGGGTGACTCCTGGGGTGTCCTAGACAAATGCTATATATATATTTTTTTAAATCGAACGGTTAAAAAGTGGGGTAATTCACCCCTAAACCCACACACAACTCCTCGCCACATTCATATATGAACGTATTACATTGCCCAGCTGGGTAATCAACAGATGTTCTGGCACAATGTTGCCAAAATGTTTAAAAGTGTAAAACAGACAGACACCTTCCGTTCTTTTTTCTTTGGGAAACATTTTATGCTCATCATGTGTCCTGATGATAGTATGGGAGTGCATAATAAGCTTATCACTAAACCCCATTCGGCCTCTTATTTCCAATCTCTTAACAAAACCGAAATATCGTCGAAAGAAAAAAACACAGTGAAACAGAATAAATTGATCTAAATCACTTAAAAACACACAGACACCCACGAGTTTCAAATTAGTTTTTTGAAGATATGCACCTATTATCAGATTACACGAAAGCATTAAACACTAACGCATAATTACACTTTACAGTAACACACAAGAGCACTTAATCATTTCGCAATAGAAATAATAAGAACGCTAATTTCTATGGGCCATTAACCCTTTACTAAAGATAAAATGAAACAATTATGTTAACAATTGACAGGAACTACCCTTTGAAATAAATGGTCTAGTCCACCTTCGAACCAGTCGGACTTTCTTTCCGAGAACTCTCCGCTAGTAGAGCCAGCGCAGTTGCCATTTCCGAGAGTATAATTATACAGGAAAGTAATATTATAGAAGGAAATTCGGCAATTTATGATAGTCGCTTATAAAACATCGAAAGTGGCAACGCTGTATTTTTAAATATTATCCCGATTGTCCAAAATCAGCTGTTTAAAGAAGCCGGCCGATATTGATCGAGAGAACCAACGTGTTATTTATTTTAAAATTTTTTAGATGTTAAATACATTATTTCCCAGACAATAAGGGCGTATTTTTGTCTACACAGTAGCACTTTAAAATACTAATTCAGATTGAACGGTACTATACGGATGTGTTGTGACGCGAAAACTAATGTGATTTTGTGATGTGACTTGGTGTTTTTTATAAATTAATTTGGTTTTAAATAAGTCCGAAAAGATAAATAAAATTGCATTTTTTTTTCTAAAGGGTAAGTGGCATTAAACTTTTAAGTTGTCCAGATCTGACGGATGTCGTTCGAATTGAACAAATGAGAACATACCTGACCATTTATAAACACCGCGGCAGTTCGCTCGTTTATAAATCAGAGATTGTTTCCCAACGAACTGAACGTAAAAGTTTATAATAATGTACTCTGAAAAATAAACAAATTGAAATCTGTTAAACGGTTATTGACTTTCTAAAGAGTTTACTCTGAAGATATGACAACACTGTTCAAAATTCACTGCCATATGTTGCTGTGTTTACCTTCCGAACAGGGGCACCACGTGGTAATTTTTGATTTGACATAAGGTCATGTACAGGGCATATTAAATTAAAGCACCATTTATGGATATTTTTATTCAATTTGTTTAAATCTCAGGAATTGCCGGTTTAAATATAATACGTCATTTCCATAACACCCTGTATTGCTAATAAACCCTAAGTAAATATTTTTTACTTAAATCCCGACCAGTAAAGTAGTTCTCCGATTATTTTGGGTAAATAATAGGCAAAATCTAAAAAAATCTGCATATTTTAAAAGAAAAAGTCATTCAAACTTGACAATTATTAAAACTCATTCTCTAGCACTCGGCTTACTTAGAAACGCTTTTTAAAAATGTTGTGGGCCAATGAGACAGTTTTGTTACAAATTTTGTAAGCATAATCACATGTGAATATTGTAAATGAAACAATTTGATTGGTCCAAACAATATATTCGACAAGTGATGGAAATAATCGCTGCAAATAACGATGCCCTTTATTTTTATCGCTGTCAAAGTGACAAAAATGAAATATTTAAATAGTAATTTTATTACATAAGTGAATTTGTCCAATTAAAGTGATTGTTTGTCTGCTAGACGATTATTCTGCTGGAATAAACAAAATTCCTCGTTTCGCAGGTCACATTCCAGGAAGCTGTACATAATAAAACCTCCGTGTAAAAAAAAACGTTTATTTTACAAATAAATAATTTACAAATAGCAGGAAGAGAGTAACAACATCAGCATCTGAACGTGAATATTGGCACGACCTCTTAATCTACCGTCTCCACACAACGCGTCATAGAATTCACCACATTTCAGGCCGTTCGAACATTGGCTACAGGGTCTGCCTTCTTCAAACATCTGGGCACCCTCTATATTCCCACCAGGACCGTAGTTGCACGCGAGCACGCACGTTTTTTGGCCACCGACTTCGCTCGTAACCAATGCACATCCGACATGGGTCGTTTCTGCCCATATAATTTGGGTAAAGTGGCCCAATTTCCTATCATACTTATAAGAATCGATGATTTCACTCAATTGATCTTCGGTAACTGAATTTATTTCATCATACCTAAGACAAAATAATAATAAATTGAGTTTGCACAAAATCTTAGTCTATTTTACGAGAATATACAGGTAAACCAAAAACAGTTCTTTTCAGAGCTATCTCATCATACTTTTGTGTTTTCGGTAAGTCTTTATGAACATTTGTTAATAACTGAACGTCTATTATACTGTTTATGAAATCAGTCTTTGTTCTGATATTTTTCTTGATAAATTTCGATTGATTTGTATGATTGACGTGTAAGGGATGACCCTCGGGTAAGGATATAACTAGTGTTGGGAAAAACCGATGATTTTAATAATCGAGTACTTGATACTCGAGCGATTTTAATAATCGAGTTAATCGCTCGAGTGAATCGCCTGAAATTCCAATTTACCAAGCGATGACGTCACCGACTGCTTGACGGGCTGTCTAGCCCTTTACATGTGATCAGGTAGGGTATTTAGGAGCCACGTAACTACGGGTGGGCACAAGATTAGCTAAAAAATTATAGTGTCACCAAAAAAATTCCAGAAATTTATTTATTTGTGAATAATGAATTTTTAACACGTGTCTCGATACCAAACAAAAAAACTGCAAAAAATCACCCAAATATGTATTTATTGCTCGGGTTTATTCTTGTGCTTCTTTAAAACAAAAAGTATTACCAAGAGTTATTTTTCTTCACATCTTTCTCAATCTACGAGCATAAAATAAATAGATATTTAAAATGGCCGTCAAATTCTTCCACTTTAAATTATCAGGAGCCCACTGTGTGCCCTTCAAAAATTTAGGCTTAGTTACGCGACTGGCAAAATAAGAAAGTAGGTGATTATGTTTTTAAATTCATGGTTATAGTTACCTAAAAGTTCCTGTTTAAATTTAAGAATGTTTACTTTCCGTTACCAAAAAATTTCTCGATACCTATGTTTTGTTAACTATTTTGCTCGTTTTCTTATGTTCCATTAACATTTTCTATAATGTATGTTATTTTTAAGAAGTCTTTCGATTTAAAAATGTTTACTATAACATAACCAACGAATTTTTCTATATATGTTGTTAACAATTTTGTTCGTTTTTGTTATTTTTTATTAACAATTTCTATATTATGTTATTTTTGAGAAGTTTTCTCGAGTTTATAGTAAATAAAAATTTTCAAAATTATATCCCTTAATTTTTTAATATTTACAATCGGATACCTAAACTACGCCGCTGGCTAGCCAGCTTTCGGATCGCGCGTCGTGTAAAACGAAGGTCATTATAACAGTTGATATTTTTCGGTTTTTCGCCTGAATCTTTAACTATTTCCTATCGAGCGAAAAACTGTTTGAATATACGAGCAGTTTTTTAATTCGATCACGCTACAGCAGTAAAATTCCGTCGGCGGCAAGCGAAGCGCGGATATCGAGTGAAAGATAATAAGTTACGGGCGACGGTTTTCGCCGGAATAGATAATTCTAGCGGTTTTTTTAATAATCGAGCGATGTCGGTTATTTCAATAATCGAGTGATCAAGCGGTTTTTCGCTCGAGTGATCACAACACTAGATATAACGTACAGACTTTATTTTTACTTCCTGATTAAATTTACTCCGCTACTCACCATTTCTGCACTGCTGTAATCGACTCTCTTACGCAATCGCGCAACGAATCCTTCGTTAACATTTGACTCCACAAATTTTGTCCCGAGCTTTTATTGAAGGTGGGCGTTATATGACAGAGGTCTTGATCCACCGGTCCGCACCTGGCCAAGTTGCAACTTGCCGTAAACGCTAGATCGTCATCCCAATCGAGCGCCGCTAGATTTGCAGCTTGTAAGTTACTCGTGCGAGCATCGTCTCCGGCGGCAAATTTATTTCTGAAAAATTAAATTGATAATTCTTCCGACTATTTTCAAGTTGGTTAGAAATATAAACAATTTTAATCAAGTTTGATGTTTAATAACTTTTTTAATATCAGATTGTAGATGCATTTATCATTCCTTAACCTAGGAGAACATGTTTGCAGTGACTCCGCCGGTGGATCTTATCTAAAGGAATATATCTTTATGGACGTGATAACCTTCCACTTAATGCGTCAATTGACCTCCAAATTAATTTAAAACATAGTTTTTTAATGTTTACCATAACGTTAAGGCTACCTTTGCTAAGGTCTAACTTAAGGGAATATTAATTGCCAATAGGTAATTCCCAAAGGTATTGTAAACTACATTCATACAACTCTTGGAAAGTGAAGCTGTGAATGTTTGAAATGTTATTGAAAATCAGTAATGGGTGGAAGAGAGAACTACATGTTTGTTGGCTGAATGGCAACAATGTTGAAATCTGGTTACATCAGATGGTTAAATATTAAAACATTAATATTTAACCACTTACCCATGAAACAATAAATCCTTATTTAAATGATCCACTCTTTTACAAACTACACATGAATGAACCATGATTGTTTATAATAAAGACCATTTTTCACCAATAATCACAAACAAACATAAATCAACCAAAATATATAACAATCCGTTAGATCAAAGGACAAACATCGCAATGTTGACGAGATTTGTATTCATTCATCTTTTGCTTGCCTTTTGGGTCTGAATCGTAGTAAAATAAAAATAGATGTTGCCAGAGTGCAGTTGGATTAGTTCAAGATTCGTTTGAGACTTTTAAGTTTAATAATATTTTTTTAAAGAATCTATCCTTTTCACAGTTTATCGTAAAATTATTGAGAAATAAATATATTTTAAGAGCAATTGCGGATTAATCTTAAACGAGTTGTAATTGCCAAATTAACAAATTTTTAATTGGAATTTTACAAGATACCTTTGAGAGAAATATGTCAATCTGGCTATGCTGCAATAATGACCGAGAGAGGTGGGAAAGACTGTGTGCAGTAGTTGCGTTGGCTAGAAAAGTACATTTTCCATCTAGAGTTTGTAATAACTTTGGTAATTCCTTATTCTTTATTCGTAAAAATTAAGAAGGTGGAAGCATTGACTCTCGCATCACCGTTTATGCAATTACTTAATCCTTTAATTGTAACGTTTTACAAACCACCTTGAAAGTTTCGAATTTTCAACTTTTTATGGATTAACCATTACGAATTACGAAAAATTATTTTTCTATGAACAATGAATTCGGATAACTATGTATTTAGTGCCCAAAATTAAAATTTTGGGGATAAAATTTTATATTTTGTAGGACAAAAATATTAAAATATTTAAAAATAATCGCGAGAAACATACAAAAAAGCGGATGACGTTTGGTTGTCATTAATGCCATAAATAAAATGTCTAGTAGTCTAGTTAGGAATAAAGTGCCATTTATAAACTTTGTCGCTGCAGTTCAGTTCAGTTGCGCGCAGTTGAGTTTAGTTTCGCCGGCTGTCGTTCGACTTGACTAATGAAAATATACCAGACCACACCACTCATAAACTCCGCGGCTGTTCGTTCGTGTCAGTTCAAGTTTATAAATCATAAATTGTTTTCCAGCGAACTGTAAATGCGAGCGAAGAGTAACTGAACTGAACGTAAAAGTTTATGAATGGACCTTTAAGAATTAAGGAATTGTATAAACACTACTTACCGATTAAGAAAATAGTTAAAAATTAAGAAATATGCATTCAGGAATAAGAATTAGCTATTAAGAAGTTGGATAAACCCAGTCTAAGAGCTAGTGGCGGTTCTTCCACAGGAGCACATGCGCACGTGCACCCCCAAAACGAATAAAAAAATATTAATTTATATTCATTGAATATTATTTATCGTATCAAGTCCGACCCTCCCTAATATTTTATCATACCGTCAATTATCGTATAAAGTCCGACCCTCCCGAATATTTTATCGTATCGTCAACCAAACTGTATATTATAGGCTCTCGATCCGGCAACCGTGCCTCGGTCGAGGTTAATGACGATTATGACGAGACTTGCTCGCATGTGTGATTAAGTAGGCGGGGCATAATGCAGTTTCTCTGTAGTAACAGGTGGCGGGAGACAGCGGGGGATAGCGGGGCTATGGCGATTTAACATGGGAAAGGAGCGCAATTTTAGTGTGCGCCGCGCCGTTGTCTGTTCGTGCACCTAGTTAGAAATTCGAGCGTGTATGTTTTTTATATTTTAATATTATATATTTATTAGGTTAAAATGAATAGTTTGACGGTGGACTATTTAAAAAATAACTTTAGCTCTTTGAGTTTGGAGCAAAAAATTGAAATGAAGAATGCGGAAAGACCTAATCCCGAAATTAATTTAACGCAGACCACAAAGGGTAAATCTAGGGACTTTATTAGAAAGTTTAAAAATTAAATATATGAAAAGGGTATTCCAAACTTTAATGAGGCTACAATTAACAACCGAAGAACGGACTTTACGTTTAAGCACTATACACACTAAGAAAACCTTTCTAATTTTCCAAAAGTTGTGTTTCCTTGTGTAAAATTAAAAAATAAATAAAAATATGTTTTACCTAACGCATTTTCTTATTACTTTTTTTCTTCCTACATTTAAAACGCCTAGAAAGTAATTGTTTGGTCGTTACACAAAAATAAAATTTTAATAATAATTTCACCATACTTGTGAACCCCCTCCATCATAGGTCACGAGCCGCCACTGCTAAGTGCTTATTTGGTTTACCTTAATTTGTTATGCTCGTCAACAATTTTTTGTCTATCAATGGCATCAAATTTACATGGCAACATTGCTTTACAGTGTCCGCCCATTTGACAAACTATATTTTGGTATTTCTCCGGACCGCAAGTTAAGGAGCACCAATCTGGGAGCGATCTAGTGTTGATTTGATAACTTGTATTGTTGAGAGAATCTTCATCAATGTCTAACGAAACACTAAATGCTAGAAAAAATAAAAATAATATTTGGCCGAATACTATCATTTTCCATAACATGGTAAATTTAATAGGAAAACATGTGGAGATATGACATTTGGATTTGGTTTGTTGTTATAGCAATAAGTCATTTACTCACCTGGAATGTAAAAAAGGTAACAGAACATCACGGAATGGACCGATAAGGATCTCAAATCAAGGACGATATGACTTTGGTTCACAGTCTTTGAGGAATAAACAGTTCACATTCACATGTTTTGTTTCCTCATGTTTTGTTTTCACATGTTTGTTTGAACTGGATGAAATGGACCATAAAGTCGTTACGTTATACAAGAAAAAAAGTATTTGTTTATTTCAGAGCTCCTCGATTCATTTTCTGGTTGTTTAAGAAAGTGTATCGTTTATTCTGAGCCTCGTTGATTTAAGATCCTTGCCTACACTGACAAAAATGCATTTACCAATGTCGTGGGTTACAAAATTGGAGCTACCTCAACCCACCTCTCTATGTTGTTCTAACTGAGCCTACGAATTATCCCAATTTTTACAACATTTTAAACATATTTGGGATCACCACAATTCCTCATCTTGTAACTATTTTATGAGTTACCTGAACTCAGTTTCTGCGTTGGGAAAACTTACTAATTGATTATAAAGTGTCGTTTTAACCCGGAGGTGCTTTATTTTAACTCATTACCATGTGTAAATTCTTTTGAGTTGGAATAATTCAGGAAACGTGCTCCAAAACTCATATCGAGGGTAAATCGCAAGATCGTAAGGCCACGGAAAGTTCCGAATTCGTGCTCGTGCAGGTTTGGCGCGGTTCATTCCATTGTTATTCGTCGATTCTCCTTCGATCGCGCGTATAGACACCTGTTGGCCGTTGCGCCGTTTGCGGGATTTTTCATCTTTGTTCTCTGTGCGTCAAAATTTGTGTTTTGCATAATTTTGGTCAGTTGTCGTCAAATGGAGGGACAGGAGGGAGATGCATACAAATTGCTAATACAAATTATTGGAATGGAGTCTTATTATTTATCAGCAATCGTCATCACTTCGTCCGCATGGTTTCTTAGCCGTAGTATGCTCTCCTGTCTATAATTCATTTGATTATTTTTTTTTTAGATATACGACAAAAATGTCATATCTTGAAAAAACAAAAGGCAATTGAAATCAAATCAAATCAAATCAAAATATGCTTTATTGTCATAAGAAATCGTTGTTCTTGTTAACAAAGCAGAAAAAACTAATTAGTAAACATCAAATAAACAAAAAAAAAAAGAAGAAGTAGAGTAGTATACACAGTAAGTAGTATTGGTTTACAAATACAGAAAAACTAAATATAGAAACAAATGGTGAAACAATACATATAAAATAAAATCACTCTGGCTCACAAAAACAATCTAAACAAATCGAAATCACATAAATTTAGAATTAAAACAAAAGGCAGGTATGCAATAAGCAATAATTTACAGAATAAAAAGACGGATAAGCCAGTATTGAAAAACGATATAAACAGGCACTTACAATATGATTCAATCAATCAGTCAAAATATACTCCGTTGTATCAGAATATAAATTTTCATTTGCAAAGTCCGAAGGCATATAAAAAATATAAGTATAAACATAGACAAGACATAGACATAAAAACTACTGTGACTTAGAAGTCGTCATCATAAAACTCATTCACATTGTAATAGGCCTTCGACCTCAAAATATTTTTTACCCTTCTCCCAAATACCTTAATGTTGTTAATTGACTTTACATTAGCAGGTAAGTGATTATATAACTTTACGCTTTCATAAATGATAGAATTTTTAGCGACTGTACTCCTTGGAATTGGAAGAGGCAAACTATTCCCATGACGTGTGTTATGTACATTGGTAGGTACAACACTTTTAAATTTCTTGTGGACCAAGGAGACAGTCTCCAAAATAAAGATACACGGTAATGTCAAAAAGTCCACAATATGCAGGCGTTAAATCAAAGAAATATTTTGATTTCCGATAGTCCACAATTTAGGTACTGGTAGTCCAAAATTTGGAGTCTGGTAGCCCAAAGAGTGAGCTATTCTAGCCACCATCGTAAGCTAGAACAACTTAAATGTCAAGTTTTGATAGCTCGAATCATGAATTAATCTAGCCCGACTAGTAACGCATTACAATTCACTACGGTAGCCTATCAATAATTTAAGACGGTGGGGCGTGAGCTATTACAACGCATAAAATAACCCATCTTCTGTGCTATCATGAATAGTGAGTTGATGCAATTTCTTCGATTTGGTTGCCGTAATTCAGAAGTCTGGGCTGTCTCCTATTAGCAACACGCTTCGGTCTAGGACAACTCATATTTTAGTTATATCAACTCGAAATTTCGCACAGTATACTAGCCAATAAGAACTTTCATTGTCACTACTCTCTTGTTAAATTTCATCAGTAATCAATATTATCTAACCAATCACTATACTCGAATATTAAATATCGTCTTTTAAATTAACAAACGCCTGCTTATGATAGGCTTTATCTCTCTCCATATTCCGGGTCATGTTTCGAGTTACGAGGATGTAGCTGATCCATTAAAACAGTAAGGAAGGAGGAGGTCCTTGATGTATATATTTAAACTGTTTTGTCAAGGCCCTTAAATAGACCACTTTGTCATCGGAAAGCTTTTAAGAGGCCAAGAGGGTTGCTGTGCTTATTTAATTAGGTGGGATCTACTGATTAATTAATTTTAGCTATGCAATTTGGCGACGGATGTTTGGTTTAATTAATTGGGAATTCTGCACGGAAAAAATCTCCGTTTCAGATTGTTTTCTTATTAACTCTAAATGTAATGAAATGTTTAGCATATTATTTTCCTTATATCCATACAACTTCTCAGTCGCGTCAATGGCAAGAACTATTTGACTATATTTGTTAGGCCAGAACTAAGCAGTAGCGTGGTTATATAAGTGGTATCCCCTCCATTTCTTACAAGCCTCCGCGCTTTACTTCTTGATCCCTACGCTCATGGGTGGGGATTCATTTGTAGCCCATCTGCCATGCTCACGAGGTTTGTACGTACTTATAGTTAAGTTTACATTATACCATTGATCTGTTGACTGTCATTTACCTACGATCGCTACCATAAATAGCAAAAAATGTACTACCTCTACTATCTAAATAAGCTAAACTTTACGCACTGTCCCACACAGCACATCTCATTTCAGAAATATCTCTGAAATATTTCAAATGTCTCAGAAACCTAACATTTCATATCAATATTGCTGAAATATTCTGACATAAACTTGTAATGTTTCATCCAGAATATTTATGAAATATTTCAGATTAATTTCATTGATTTATTCAAATAACGTCTGTTCAGATTGTGTGGGACTACTAAGAGATGGCACTACGCGTTATTTTTCTTCTTTCTCGACTACCGTTGATAATACAGCGTGAAGTATAGATACAACAAAAGAGTTCGAAACCGGTCTGCAGGTGGTGACTTCCTATCAATGGAAAAGGCTTCCTTTTCTTGGTAGTAAGTACCATTCAATCTGAATTAGTATTTTAAGTTCTACTCATGGGTAGACAAAAATACGACCTTATTGTATAAGGTATCATCGGGGGGTCTGGGAAATAATAATTTTTCCATAGTAGACTTTTTATTTTTGAAGAATTTTTAAGACAAATAAGTATTATATTTTGTGCATATTTTTTTCATATTTTTTTAATAAAAAAATGTACTTAAATGGTATATTATTCCATTTTATATTTCAGAAATCTTAAAAGAAAATATTTCAGGAAAGTAATTATGAAATATTACTTTTATGGGACATTTTTAGGTTTCTGAAACATTTCATCAATATTTCGAAATATTTCTGAAATATTTAAAATCTTTCAGAGAAACGTATATGAAATATTTCTGAAACATGGTCGTGCTGTGTGGGTAAAGGCTGTTTGTTTGTTTATTTTCTTTAGAAGTGCCTCGAAAGTGCCTCTTTTTATGCTTGTTCTCTTCACCGAAAGTGGTGCTTTCCAGACCTCTCCGAGAGAGAGCTTCGAGTCACCATGTACTCCTCATAGTTTTTTAACTGATAATTAAATAAAACCAGAGATGTCGAGTGCGGGATTTGAACTCGCGACTCTCAGATCGCCAGGCCACTAGACCACCGAGCCATACATACAAGCGATAATAAATAGCGGAATACTTATATATAAATTGAATTTGCAGTTAATTTTTCAAAGATGTTTTAGAAAAATGTCTGAAGAATTTCTTTATTTATTTGGCCTCGGAGCACTTGTAAAAAAAAGTTCGGTACATATCTCGGGTCAGCGGAGATTTTACGCACTCGTAAAAGCCTCTTTTTGGCCCTTGATACGTAATGTACTATTTCATCGGAAGTACACGTTGCGTAGCTACGCTTTCCTTCCATATGGCCTCTTTTAAAGTATAACAAGAGAGTCGTAGGAGGCTGCTATCTATCATAAGCGCCAAGAAAAATGCACTAACTCTTTTCAAACGTCATGTTATTAATACCACGATAACAATTTGACAGCCTGCTGAGAAATATTGAACCCTAATTGTGTTTTAAAGTTAATTAATACGATCGTAGGTAATGAACGGGCCAACCGTCATCCTAAGTCAAAAATACGGCTGAAGCTATACTTATAGGTAGTCTGTGTGCTTAAGAATATTTTCCATTGTCTCTTATTCCTCTCTATTTTCGTACACGAGCCGCAACTGTAGCACAGCCGTGTTCCTATCTAAATTTCAAAGTCGACAATATGGCGCGAGATAAATCAAAATATCACTTGTATACCACGAGCTACTAAGTCGGCGGCATAATGTGGGCCGTAATATGCTCATTAAAAATGAGTTGGAACAAACTTCGCAAATTAAAGTTGTACGTCCGTGTATTCCATCCAGATTTTTTTCCTATTTACTTTTAACAAACTTTTCCAATTTCGACCCAGTCCGACAGTCCGTGCCCTTGTATCTACATATAGATACTTGTACACATAATTTATCTTTACCTGGGGGAAATTAAAATAAAGTGTTTATCTTGTACCTTCGTTCCGCAGTGTGCTTTGTTAGGTATTCAAGTTGTGAAACATAAAATCCGAGTATATTGTTAGACTAATGTGATAAATTTTTTCGCGGTGTACTATATTTGCCTTTGGTTGGAACAGAGATGTTGTGATACTTAAATAAGTAACAGATATCGGTACGATATCGAAAATTAATAGATATAGATGATTATATTTGACGGTCCTTATTCCAACCCCAATCGTACGACGAGGGTATGACGCACAAAATTTCTTACATAACGTTTCCCATTCAAAATACTTATTCATAATATTTATGTGATTTATATCCACTTTGGGACAAGATATAATTCACAACAAATAAATTCTCGCGCACGATATTTAGAATGGAAAACGTTATTTCCCATCTCTCGTGAGTGCTCGAACGTAGTGATTCACACAGATGGGATTTCTGCTTTTCAAGAGCTGGATGCTACGGACTAGTAAATGTCAAGTGTCAACCCGATTAGGACATTAGTTTAGGACAGGAGTTGTCAAAATGTTTTTTTTACAAAACAGTTCTTAGAATGCATAAATTTTACATTAAATTTTTTATTTAGTGTTTATTAGGTGATTTATTATATTGAATTATGCAATAAGTAATAATGTAACAAGGAGATAAAATTAATTTAATATTTATTTAAGTTTTCGATTCGCGCAAAGTTCCATAGCTATCACAGCCATTAAATTCATAGATGAGAATGTTGAAGCCAACGCTAAAATTCGTCTCTGAAAATATCTACCTATTCCTAGGCATCATCATAGGCCTCTACATATCATCTTTTGTATCCACGACATTAGACATTTCTTGTGACACAAATGAAAGCACCTTTAAAGTGAACAGCCGCTTTGCTCAAGAAATTATCAACAGTTCGATCAACAGACTGGCTCCAAAAATACTGCCCGAAAAACCTAAAGGAGAGAGAAAGTCACAGTTTGTGAGACCTCGATACTACTCAACTGAACTTGGTATTAGGGAAAAATTATTTGTTGGAATATTTACATCAGAGGACAAGGTCAACACTCAGGCTGTGCATATTAACAAGACTATTGGGCATATAGTTGATAAAATTAAATTTTTTATTACGGCACAGTATAAATTGAAGACGAAATTCAATCTTACAGGTACAAGAGTTGTTGTTAATTAGTATGTTACTTAATACAGACTAGTGAAGGTCCATAAGAAAGTCGATGTTTTCTAAAAAGTATCCTATGGATTAATCGAATTTTATGTAATTTATTTTAGGTTTAGTCGGTTTTACAGATGCAAGAAGCAAATACAGACCATTTCAGGTTATAAAATATGTTGCAGATACATTTGCCCAGGATTATGATTACTATTTCTTTACTAATGACTATACTTTTATTAACATTCATCGGCTTAAAGATATAGTTGATAAAATAAGTGTTAGTATGGACGTCTATTTGGGAACTAGAGTTCCTGACAGCAGCTATTGTAATTTAGGTGAGTATATTTTTGTATTTGTGGTACTTAAGTAGTTAAAATTAATTTATTAATTAATAATATTAAATGTTCACCTCATAATATTTTGGACTACTATTTTATTGTAACTTTAAGAAATATAAGCTATAAAACAATATAAGTTTAATATAAGTAAAATATCAGTCGGAGAATAATGATTTAGCTCAGGATTATTTACTGTATTATTTTATTAATTTATTTGGCAGGTAGTAGATTAAGTAATTCTGATCAATTAGATAGATAAGATACCAATTCATGTGGGTAAACAACATACCATTTTTTGAATTATTTACACAACAATAAAGTAGTGTAATTTGGAGATTACAGCCTCTTACATCTCTTATTAACATGCTGTGGCAAATTCCTTTAAAATCTATGGATGCCTATACTGTTCAATAAAGCATGCAAAATACCCTTTCCAAGACAGAGCCATGTCCCCACACAGCTATGGCATAGTTTATGTATGAGTGAAAATGGAACACATACTCCTGTCTTGACTGTCTGGAACACACACTTAGTCTTGTTTGAGATATGTGTGTACCAGCAAAGTCTACAGTACAGGAAGAGGATAAGTATTCCTTGAGCATCTCAATAATTGGGAAAAGCATGTTTACCTTGAACCATGATTCACCTGTCCTTTGAATTCATCGAGCTTCTCTTGACCTCCTCCAAACCTATGTATAGTTATTATAGTGGTGTTATATTTGTAATGATGTTGGTAAGTGAGTGTTCATGTTATGAGAGTGATGAATTTGTAGAAACACTATTGTAGGAGCTATCTTGAGCTGTGAAATTATTATTAACTACCCCCTTTTAGATGCTGGAATTGTATTAAGCAACTCAGTTTTAAAAGCAGCTAGAAAACACTTAGAGTGGTGTATTATGAATGCAGTTTCAGACGACTATAGCGAAAACCTCGGCCGTTGTATACATCACAGTTTAGGCTTAACTTGTCAAGAATCTATACAGGTATGAATTCTAGTTCTTTTGATTGGTTGAAATCGACCACAAATATTTGTTCTCTGATAAATATTGATGCTTGTTTTTTTACTACAGAGACATAGGGGAAGAAAATTTGTACCCATAGTTTACTATAGAAATTTTATGCTAGTTTCAGAACATAGGACTTAATTTTTAGGGTCAAACTACACCATCCTTTAAACTAAAACATTTCGATCTTCCAAAACATTTACTGGAATTAAGTGAAACTGATGACTTTAACTCTGCTGTGACAGTACGCCCTGTGATCACTAATGAAGATTTTTTTAGATTAAATGCATATTTTGTCAAGGTATGTACGTGCACATGTTACTCAAGCCCCAAAATACGAAACTTTGCCTCAATTCAACGGTCCTTGTATCTTTTATTTTTAGCAAAGACTACAGATGTACAATCAACAAATAGATAAACTATCTGAATCGCTTACAGAATCGTGGCCACCAGGTCAAAGGACCGGGGCCAAACCAGCAACCAGATTTGACATGCCCCGACAGTATTATTTTAATATGAGCCATATTTTTTTTCCGGATGATTTTACCGTTATCAGGCAACATACAGAGCCGGAAATTTTAGATATCCAGGTAATTTGTTTATACAGCGTTTTTCTAATTCCCCAAAAAATTTAGAAATATAACGTACAGGGTGGTCAATAGATAAGCAAGTGTGCTAAAATCATAATACTAAAGTAACATTAATTTACATGGTAAAAAAAATTTCTTAAAAATCAAATTTAGTGTCTATGAAAAAAATATATCTTCATCTATTTTTTCCTGTACAAGATATGGGGGAAATATGTAATCGAAGGCTTTTATAAAACTTAATTATGGTTGTAGTTCACAACTCTTATAAGGGAAGTTTGCTACCCTAACCCGATTTTTTTTTCATATTTAGAACATTCTAAACGAGGTTATATCACAAATAGCTGAAAAATATCCCACAGAGTACGAATTTAGACGGCTTGTTAATGGTTATCGAACATTCGACCTCAGCAGAGGAATGGACTATACTTTAGATTTGGGTTTTAGAGATTTACATGGTGGAAAAGAAATTATAAAGAGGTAAGTTTCGTACTCCTGACTGTGTAGATCGACTTTTTCATTGTTGGCGTCTGTCCCGACTTTTTCATTGTGACGTACATACAGATTTTGGATGTGAGAGTGTGTGTGTGTGGGGGGTGTTTAAAATTAAATCCCCATCCTCAAAAAACTCCATGCCAAACCGTACTCACATGAAACTTACTAAGTTATCAGAAAACCGCATAAAAATAGCTTCAAAAATAATAACATAATTATTGAATTTACGCGATTTTCTGGAAAATCTACACCTATTGACTTAGCCAAAATTGCAAATAAATTATCTTTAACCGTCATGTTTGGACACTGTTTTTGTAATTTATCTGCATATTTTTTTGTGAATTACATAAATTTAGCTGCTTTATTCTGTGGACGGAACTAAATTTTAAAAAAATTTTTTTATAAATTTTAAAACATAAAATTTCATAAGAGTTGATTTTACAGAAAATCGCGTAAATTCAATAATTATGTTATTTTTGAAGCTATTTTTATGCGGTTTTTTGATATCTTAATAAGTTTCATGTCAGAACGGTTTGGCATGGCGTTTTTGAGGAGTGGGGGGATATAAAATTCATCCCCCCCTCCCCCCTCCCAAAAAAAACTCTATGTATCTCTTGAAAATCATTTTTCGTGTTCTGCTGTTGGTTGGGGGAGGTTTCATGACCCCCTCCGTCTGCCAGTGTTTTCTCATCAGGCCTATTGCTCTTAAGAGGAATCATACGCGCATCGCATGTGTGTAAGGAGACGCGCACGGTATTTTCTCCTAATTCCTGGCTGATGTTTAATGCAATAACTAAATGCTGGCGTGCACGATCCGAACAATTGTCTAGCGGACGTTTCTATTTTAGATTTGAAGTATGCAAGCCCCTAGGAAATGTTGAATTCATTCCGGCTCCTTACACCACTGAAAATACAAGGGTGTCTATTATATTACCCGTCCAGGAAAGTGACGTCGCCCAGGCGATACAGTTTTTGGATGCCTACAGCGCCGGCATTATGGAGAAGAAAGAAAAAACTCTTTTGATGATAGTATTTATGTATCAGTATGACACCGACAGTAAAGGTATAACAAAAGGGTGGGATATAAAGAAATTAGTGATATCGGCCAAGTCTATGGCCCATACCGATATACAGTGTACCAGATAGTTTTTCATAATTACAGTTTTCGATGATGTCACAAATAGAATTACTTTACTCTTGAACCAAATTTATATTTTTTGACAAACCTCGTATAATACTTGAAAAATGTAATATCTGATGGTTGCAACTTTTTCTAAAGTATAATTTTTTTTTTTCGTAAGATTAACAATTAAAAAAAGGGTATCATTTAACTGGTTAGCAAGATATTCTTATTTTTGCGAACAGAAAAATTTAATCGGTCAGCCAAAATGGCTAGTTGGTCAGCAACTTATGGACAGCAAACATTTCTGAATCGGTCAGTAATGAATGTCATACTAGAGTGCTCTAAATTATTTTGGTACGCAAATTAAATATATAAGCTGCTATGAGCGATCCACTTTTAATCAGATATTGGTTAGCAATCAGCGGGTAAGCAAAATATTTAATCTTGGTCATAAAAAAAAAAGAAATAAAACGTGAAATAGTAGCCTGGGAAAACAAGTGGAAACCCGGCCCCGCTACACCTTTTGTAGCCGATTTCCTTCTGTATTCGGCAAAAGAAAACCCAAGGAAGTTACATCAATTGACAGTGCCCTGGGAAAACAAGTGAAAACCCGCCCCCGCTACGCTACGCTACTCGTATCACGCGACTGCTTTCGCTCCGCTCACAATAACGGACTTTGCCGATTATTCAAAACAAACGCAATCCAATGATTTATATTGATTACCATTCTTTTAATATGCAAACCTCTGAAGTAAACTGCTTCTACTGACCAATTGTAAAATCTTGCCGACCAAGTAATCATTTCGCAGCTCTACTGGTAATTAAGCGAACACATGATATTACAAGCGGACTGATATCGGTTAAATTGTTGACAGTTTGTAGCATTTTTTGCAGAACAAGTGTTGCAGCCCGTTTTTTATTTATTGCAAGCAAAATCTTTTTGTGCTGATCAAATGATTTAATGGCTATTTTTTGCTGCGAACCAATTTTAATAACGGCAAACGACTTAATTACTTCTCATTAAAAAACTTGCCATACGGCGCCAACTTAAGTAGACACTGTAAATATCGGCGCAACGGTATCGTATCAGATCTTTTAAGAATGTGGCCCCGATACCGATCGGCTTCAGCAAAAAAAATTATTAAAAGAAAATTAAAAAATCAGTAATAATTGCCGTTTTAAGGTCCAGGTGATGTATTTCAAAAACTGAAAGATTTCGCGACGAAATCGTCCAATAAATACAAGAACGAGGACATCAAAGTAGCTTGGGTTTCCATCAGGCTTCCGGAAGTCCATCCCCCGCCCTCTTTTGTCAATAATAGAGCCCTAAATTTTGCCGTTGTGGATTTGGCATTGAAAAAACTCGGCTTGGAAAGCCTAACGTTGGTATTGGACGTCTGGAGTAACATAACAGTTGATTTTCTTAATAGAGTAAGTATGTTTTATCCCGGGCAAATCGAAAGATATACAGCGTGTATGAAAATATTGGCGCCATACGGAAAAACTGTTCGTCATAAAAAGTTTTGCTTACCTTAATAACTCCTACTAAACCCCGAAAAAATCTCAAATATATCGTACAGGCTGGTCAAAAAATAAGTAAATGTGCAAAAATGCTAAAGTAACATTAATTTATATGGTACAAAAAAATTTATTAGTAAAAAGGTGTACAGAATCAAATTTAATGTCAAAATATAAAATAACATATTAACTACCAAAGGTATTGTAAACTACAGATCCCATAATCCGTTCATTAAACTCTCGGAAAGTGAAGCTGTGATTGTTTGTAATGTTCAAAAGTTCAGTTTTTGACAACAAGACGACTTTGACGCGCGTTATCACTTCTTTTTCAAACTTTTTCGATAAATAAAACTACAATTTTAAGGTACATACTCTCTTACCTTCGATAATATTTTAAAATAATCCGTTTTATAATTAAATTCCATAAAATAATAAAACACAAAAAGTATATGTGTTTTAACAAAATCAGCAGTAGATTATATCACACAAATTTGAAATCACATCACAACATTTCTTATTATGAATTATTTCACAACAAAAAAAAAATCGGGCAATACAACTAACAAAACGTTAAAAATTCGTATACGTCAAGCACGTGGAGCCCTCGACACGACGTCGTTCCACTTCCTAGTCTCGAAACATACTGAAGTATGAAGGGCGCGCCGCCAGTATTCAACCAAGGGCGAGACACGCGGTGTGATCTGACAACACTGTTAGTATACTCTAATGTCCCACATTGTTGCTAAGTGAGTCCAGATGGAACGGCGCGTGGGTAAAAAGGGTTTTTACCTTAGCATTTAGATATTCGATTTAAAAAAAATACTATGTAGACTTCCTCTAGGACTCCCTTGGAGCCTCCCATAGATCATAGCGCAGTAGTAAAGTAGAAATAAATGTTGCCAGAGTGCAGTTGGATTAGTTCAAAATTCGTTTGATACTTTTAAGTATAATTATATATTTTTTAAAGAATCTCTCATCACCTTTTCACAGTTTATAGTAAAATTATTGGGAAATAAATTTATTTTAAGAGCAATTGCGGATTAACCTTAAAACAGTTGTAATTGCCAAATTAACAAATTTTTAATTGGGATTTTGCAAGATGCCTTTGCGATAAATATGTCAATCTGGCTATGCTGCAATAATGACCGAAAGAGGTGGGAAAGACTATTTGCAGTCGTTGCGTAGGCTAGAAATGTACATTTTTCAATCTGTAGTTTGTAATATCTTTGTTAACTACGAAGAAAAAAATATTTTCATATATTTTTTCTTGCGAAAATATGGAAAGCATCATTATTTCTAAAGGTACAGTAACGCATATTTAAAAGTACAAGATATTAAGTCGCTTATGAAATAATCAGGTGTCGAAATAAACGTAAATATGATTTTTAAAACTTGATTGCTCAAAGATGCGACTTATTTACCAAGAAAAAGTAGAAAGTGTGCTTATTGTGGGCAATAATAACTTAAAAAACAGAATTACACGAGCCTGCAACAAAATACAAGGATTTGAAATCGAAAACGCTGTTCGAAGACTACGGAAAAACTTCCGTAAATGCATTGAAAATGGTGGTAGCTTAGCTGAAGCCTAATAATAAAATTGTAAAACTTTTTTTTCTTTCCTTTTTTAACATAATATTTTCTATATCTGGGGCAAGAAAGAATAGATGAAATTTTATGTTTCGTATGTTATTTTATATTCTGATTCTGACATTAAATTTAATTCTTAACAACGTTTTCCTGATAATATTTTTTGTACCCGGTGAATTAATGTTACTTTACTCTTAGCATTTTGGCACATTTTCTTATTTTTTGACCACCCTGTACATTATAGTCGGGGATTAGGAGTTTAAGGTAAGCAAAACATTTTATGACGAATAGTTTTTTTTCCTAAAAAAATCACAAATAAAAAAGTTTTGCATATGGTGCCAATATTTTCACACACGCTGTATACAGGGTCCGCAAACGAAGCGTGGACGGAAGATTAAATCGTTATCGAAGAACTTATCAACAATACTAAAACAGCTTGAGATATTGGATTAAAAGCGGCATGTTTTAAAAATATTTTACATTATACAGGGTGGCCCAAAAAAGTGTGACAGCATAAAATTATATTTTTTTAAATGGGACACCCAGTATTTTATTGCATATTTAGGTTCGTATTACTATCGTTTATAAGTGCCTCAAATTTTATTTAATTTGGTTCTGTAGTTTCGGAGAAATAAATTAAAAACTAAAAAAAAAGTCCTGAATAAAAAAATCAAAAAAAACAATCCAGAACCATTTTTCTAACCTCGGCATTGAGTGAAATTTATGACAAGAGGTCTAGAGATACTATGAATGTAATTGCGTTTATTTATTTTATACAGGGTGTTCATAATAAGCTTTCAAAAACCCCACAATTTAAAACAATTTTTCTCAAGTTTTTCAAACTTTTACTTTAGTTTGCAATTATTAGTCTAGTCGCCTATAACAAAATTTCCCAATAAAAACTCTATTTAAACAACATAATTTATAATATTTACAATTATTTCGAAAACGGCTGGATATAACTTATATGCTTGTATTACAAAAAAAAATTGTCTATGAATTCTACGTCAAATAGCCAAATAATATACAGGGTGTTCCATTTGAAAAACTTGAGAAAAATTATTTTAAAATGTGGGGTTTTTGAAAGCTTATTATGAACACCCTGTATAAAATAAATAAACGCAATTACTTTCATAGTATCTCTAGACCTCTTGTCATAAATTTCACTCAATGCCGAGGTTAGAAAAATTGTTCTGGATTGTTTTTTTTGATTTTTTTATTCAGGACTGCAAAACTCTTTTTTTTAGTTTTTATTTTATTTCTCCGAAACTACAGAACCAAATAAAATAAAATTTGAGGCACTTATAAACGATAGTAATACGAACCTAAATATGCAATAACATACTGGGTGTCCCATTTAAAAAAATATAACTTTATGCTGTCACACATTTTTGGGCCACCCTGTATAATGTAAAATATTTTTAAAACATGCCGCTCTTAATCCAATATCTCAAGCTGTTTCAATATTGTTGATAAGTTCTTCGATAACGATTTAATCTCCCGTCCACGCTTCGTTTGCGGACCCTGTATATGCCTTAGAAATGCGGGGGTTGCGCTTATTTAATATACAGGGTGTCATTTTGAAACGTTAATATCTCGCTTCCGCCCCTGTTAAAGAATTGGAGAGGGTGTCGCCCGGAGTGACTCAAAATAGTTACATTTGCGGAGGTCGGGTTGGGCTTTGGCTTCTGTATGAACTTCCCCATTTTCCTAAAGGAGCGGGATTTTTGTAACGCAAGCCCGGACGTTTTTAGTGGAGATTATGTCGAATAAAAATATCAAAAACAAAAGTCTGACCCGAGTTTTTGACTTTATCATCACGGATAGAAAATAATATTCAATTTTTTTTAGGTAAGAATGAATACAATAGAACACTATCAGATATATTCGCCGATCCCATTCAGACAATACAATCCGGCCATATCGCAGTATTCATATTTGGAAGTAAACAAAATGTCTGGGCATTTTGATAGGGAAGAGTACAAATACATCGCATTTTATGGCAGGGATTATGTTGCAGGTGAGGCGAAAAATATTATTACGGTTCACAATTTTATAGTCGGCAATTCTATTGCACTTGCGGTTTCAACGGTGAGTGCTCCCAGCTCAAACGCAACTAGAAATTGAATAAGAATATAAATAAACACAGATACACGATCAACAATAAACACACGAGACGTATTTTAAGGTTAATACAGTGAAACCTCTCTTGGGCGGACACCTACGGGACCGTCTAAAGGTGTCTACCTAATAGAGGTGTCCGCACATGGGAAATTTGTTATTAGGTAATATGCAAATGCAAAATTATTATTATGTATATGTATGTACAAATAAACATAACATTTTAGTTAGGATGTAGTACTAAAAAAATCTAATAACGTAGTTTGACGTGTTTGCGTTTTAAACTTGAAATCTAGAAATTGTAATTCCAAGTCTGATAACAATTCCATTGCTGTAGAGTTACCTCTATTTTTGCATACTCTTATAATTCCTTTACCTTTGTGATAACTGGTGACATTTGTTTGATTACTGCATTCAACTTCTTCATCAGAGTCGTCAGATAGGTGATGTGGTTTCAGTTTGGGCTACATAATCGGTAGGAATGGGGTCACTATCATCTTCTAATAGCACATTGCTATCAATGTTAATGAACTCAATCACAAAATCATTGTTATCAAATTACTAACTTCCACAATATTCTCTCTCTCAGACTCAAACCGCGACATTTTTCTGCCATTGTTTACGATTTTAACCTTACAACTCACAAATAAACGGCGGACTGCTGTCGGGGAATCACACATACTTTCATTCGGCTAAGTCCTTTCGCGCGATTGGTTGCCGGGCTTCAGAGAGTTTTTGCACCCTACTTATTCGTCTCCCAAATACTTTAAAAAAAAATTTGTTCGTTGAAGGGAGGGTTTTTGCACTCTTTGTATGAAAATAGCCTGTCCGCGTCCGCCCAAGAGAGGTTGATTTTCATGGAATTTCATATACCTAGTTCCGGACTATGAAAAAATGTCCGCTTAATAGAGATGTCCGCTTATTAGAGGTGTCTGTCATGAGAGGTTTCACTGTGTTTAGTAACTTTTATGTTTAAATAACTGTTTTCCACCAGACTTGCAGAGAAACTACAACAAAAATCGAGTGGTCCCGTTTTTTGGCAAATCTTCGCAAGAATATTGCAAAAGGATCAGGCGGCTCCTCAATGCGCATGCCTGCCTTCAAGTTAATTATAATTGCAGAAAGACTTGCCGACTGTAAAGCGGCCTTTAATAAATTAATAAAAAAATCGAAATTTTGTCAGTTTATCGAAATTTCGTTTTCTGCTTCCCAATTTTTTAATTATAAAAACTTTAGGTAATTGAACCCCTAAAACGGGGATTCGGCTACTTTTCGGAATAAACAAAAAGACAACGTAATATTGACCAAAAAATTAAATGGTATAAACGCCAGTAGCCCTTAACCAACAACTCCTAGAAAACAAGGACAAAGCGCTGTCTTGTGACGTCATCATCCGTGGTCCTATGATTGCAATATGCAATATAATATTATATGCATTCTGTGGGGAATTTATATTTTGCGTGACTTCTAAAATTACTTATGTACACTTCAGACGATCGTTACTTAAATTTTTAAACTTGTATTTAAGTAAATTATGCGTTAAAGGTTAAAAACGTAAGTGAGAAAAACAATTAGGGTCCAGATGCACTATATAATATATTGATTTTAAAAATAACTAAGTATTTTGTCTAAAATGATTTAGCTACTGTAAGTAGCATGATTGTAGGTAGGTAGTTGTTTTTGGATAAATATCTCGATAAATATGTAATAATACAAATATTAAACTATCAAATCCTAAAAAGTTTGTTTTGGATGTGTGTATCCTCAGATAGCAAATTATTCAAAACTTTAGATACTCATGGATTTATGAGTAAATTTTGAGAAAAATTCACTGAAATTCATCATTGGATTAATAAGTACAGCTTTAAAGTTAAAAAGTAACATTGTAGGTACGTATGTCGAATTATTTTGAATATGTATTTAATTTCTTTCTATGACCTTTACCTAATCGGTTATTTTTTTTGCCGCAGTAATTTTTGAGCAAAGTGTTGGTAAGTAAAATATGAATGATCGTTTTTGTTCAGTCGGGATAGGTAAATGTCTGATCAGGTTTTGAGTTTAGCCAAGCATTAAAAATACATTTTAACAGATGGACAGAATCGAACAAGTAAAATAAAAGTTGCATCAACCGGATGTGGGAACACTATATTAAGTTCCTTTTTTGGTGAAAAATGTGACACGGCTTTTCCATTAATTACATTGTTGTCACTCAGGACTGATTGTATATACTATTGAACAAAATACCATAGTTGTAGTGGAATATCTGTATCGTTCTTTTGACAAAGTTCTTAATTTTACTTGTTCGGAGAGAAATTGCGTTTATGCGCTAAACTATCATTGTCTACTTTTAAGTTTTTAAGCAAATCATGAACAAAGTTTAAAACTTCATTAATGTTTGACATATCGGTGTTATTTTTACCATTGTCACATTCGGGATTAGGGTCATGATTGGAGTTATTGTCTTGTTCAGTATCTAAAGGAAGAATATTCATCGAACAATCAATAATATCTAGTAAATTTCGCAATTCATCCAAACTACATGAAAAAAAGGTGTCTTTTGTTGATCAATTTTCACGCTTACTGGTTGCCCATATAAATATGTACTTATTTCTAAATTATTATTTATTTTAACAGCCACGTAATAGGAAGCCCCGGATTATGCTTAATCTTAAAGAGAGTCTTGTAAGTTTTTGCATCGATGATAAACCATCCTTCCTTTAAATTAAATGTTATAAACAAATTATTAAACTCTTCAAAAGTTTCATAATTCGTAAGTTGTTTAAGTGTTAAAATTTCACGTTTGCTTTCGTCAATATCTTTTTGAAATTGTATTTCCTCTAGTTCTCTAAGCTTTTCTTCTCTACTTTTTCGATGCGTTAAAGTTTTTGTAAGATATTTTTGACAATTGGGACATTTGCTAGGTACGCTATTTTCCTTTAATCTGGGTATATTTAATTTTAGTGAAACGATCTCACCCGTTTTCGTGTCTTGTTGGGAAATCTACCAAATAAAATCCTCCTCTGTAAAATGACACTCGCATACTCTGCTGTTTGTATTAGGAATACAATTTTCACGATGAATAGCGTTAGCGTCGTGCCGCACTTTTGTGGAAACAAAATACCCGCACTGATGGTCCATTTACGTAATTACCTTTACAACCAACTACAGAGCATTTGTACGGCATTATCAAATTATTTAAAATACAATTTAAACCGGCAATAAACTCGAATTTTGCACTAAAAACATAAAAAATAATACCAAAGAGACTCGGAACATTCGCAACTAACCAGTTAAACAAACTGCCGGATGACAGTCAAATTAGTGCAACGTTGCCAGATCGACTTTAGCGATTCGCTTGTCTACTGGCCCGTTTATTAAAAATTGTTATTCTATGTTTTTATTTAATTTCAAAGTACTTCCAATGAAATAATTCTGCTGTAACATTATAGTTGGCCTATGCTAATAACTAAGTTTGCGTAATTATTAACAAAAAAATACAACTTAATTCATGCCAATTATAATAATTGGGAATTATGGACAAATCTGACAATGTTGCGGTCCCGACAAAGCGGGAAATACGAATTGGAATTTCGAGACAAAACAGCGGTCCGATTGCATCGGCCTACAGGCAGTGACGTCATCAGCAAATATTTCTTAAGCGCTGTGTCCTTGTTTTCTAGGAGTTGTTGCCTTAACCCCCCAAATTAGCAATCAGAGCCATCTATGTTGCATCAATTTAATTAAAAAATATGCTGCTCTTTGGCAGGTTAAAAAGAGACAAGAGTCATCAGCTGATCAATATTTATTTTCGTGAAGTTTTAGCCGTTAATAATAAAGTTTTTTAGTTAATTTATTGGTTTTTAGATTGTCTGACATGTCCATTGGGTAGTGGTGGGATACTATCGATGGCACTATCGATAGTTTGTTACTATCGAAAACTATCGATTGTTTTATGTAATCATCGATAGTTTAAACTCTCATGTTATTAGTATTATTTAAGTTCACAGAATTCGATTTAAGGAACTAAAATTAAAAATAAACCAAATTCAGCAATAGATCATAAATCTGTTTTAAAGGCTGTCTGAATATTTTTTTTTATCACATACGTACTCCATCACAAGAGTGCTTCCTGCCGTCCCCTGTTTTCTTATGTCTCTGCTTACTATTGGTGTTGCCATCTATTGCTTTATGAACAAATTAAAGATAAATCCCCGGATGCAATCACAGGGAATCCCCGGCCCGGATCTATTAATTCAGTATTATGTGTGCTTTTTAAAGTTAGTATAGTTTCGATAGTACTATCGATACTATCGATACTTTAGACTATCGGAGGGCTGACTATCGATAGTATCCCACCACTACCATTGGGGTATCAACCAATTTCAGGAAGATCTGTGACAAAAATTTGAAAATTGTTCACATTTGAAATTGTTATTATTATTCTTATAACATTATATTTTTACCGCAATTTTTTCATAGCGTTTTCCAATTCTTTAAATTTACGAATCCAGTTTTAGATTAGAAAAAAAACTACGTATATTTGGCTAAACGTTCGCGTAAAATAGTGCCCGCTTGGCAACCTGTGATTAAACGCAGTTCTTAACTCTTTCAGCAAGAAAAAAATACCAGCAAATAATTCCATTAATGCGAACCGACAATGACATATCCAAGATCCTGGACGACGATAGGAAAGAAAGGGGAAACATTTTCGAGATGTTCGTTCAATACGACGGCGACATACACTGCATGCGTGCGACGGAGATGAACTTAAAAGTTCTGTATCACTTTGAGAGCGACGAAAAGAGAAAAAACAAGTTTTATGGAAACGAAGTTCAGCTTGCCAAATTGTTACTGACTAAACAGGAATCTATTCCTGAGTTGCTGTGATAAAAGTGCCTTTTTAGGATAGAATTTTATAAGGTTTTTGTGCCAAAAACGATGCCATTTTTGAGGGTACCTGTACGATAGTTTTTGCCTTTTCCAGCTAACGAATTAGTGCATCTAGTCACCCAAAGGGGCGGTGAAGTCAGCACGCCAAGGAATAATAGGTGACCAATTAATAATGTGGTTGAAAACAATAAAAATAACCGGATCGTACAAAAAATATATTTTACCATTTATTATAGTGATCAATTCATAAACTAACTAAAATAAATACATGCCATATTTTGTGTTTTTGTTGTTTGCATTGCTTATTTGGTCATTCTGTAATGTACGAATGTATTTTTGACTATTTATTTTTAAATACGCTCACTGCCTGTAAATAAACCATTTTTAAACAAATATACGAACAAACCAGACAATAAATTCCGGACAAAGATAATGTTAGTCAGGTTTATAGTCCTGTAACATTTTAAATTGTTTTCCGATCTTGGTGTAATTTTTACCCTTACTTTCTTAACGCCCTGTGGATAAATTGAGCGGTCGAATTTAGATTCATTATGTTTTGTTTTGAAGCGTGACCTTTTCTTAACACGATGTTTTTTGATTCACGTCATTATCTGGTTTTTAATAAAATATACAAATTTTTTAAGAAAGTATTGCAGTTCAATTTTATTCACTATTCGGAATATTACATTATTTTATGGAGTAGCATAAACAAATGGCCAAAAATTAATATAGCGTTCTGCCACCACGTGTTCTTATTTACTTACTTCTACCGTGTAACATAGCATGCTTCCAATGTAAGGCGGGCTAATAACTTTTGGAGATTCCTTTATACAGGGTGTTCCTTAATGACGTGCTAATATTTCAGGGTGCGATTCCTTAGGTCATTTTATATAGAAAAGTTCATATGAACATATGTCCGCAACAGCTTAAATCCTTTGCTACAGGGTGTTGAATTTTTATTTTTTAAATGGTTATTTTTTAATATCTCCGAAAGTACTTTAGATATTATTTTCAATTTTGGTATGCGTTAATAGGATATAGAACCACAAATTTTAGTTAGAAAATTTATTCAATTGTTCCACCTGTGGCGTCCCCGCACACATGTCCTCTGATATTTTTTACAAAAAAGATGGTACGCCACTGACATTTTTCCATGTGGATATTTTTCCTGATTAGTCTGGTCAATTCTACATGATAACAGTCTCTTCAGTTTTTCTCGTCAGACGCGCCGTTCTGGATTAAAACCACTAAATTCATATTGAAACTCATTATTATTAACATTGATAAAATAATTAATGATAAATTTTGTTGTATAAAAATTGTTGGAGTGGACAATTATGCGAAGCCTTTTAAGTGAAGGTGGGCATTTCCAACAATTTTTCAATTTTATCAACGTTAATAATAATGAGTTTCTATATGAATATAGTGATTTTAATCAAACGGTGGGTCTGACGAGAAAAACACAAGAGGCCGCTTTCATGTAGAATTGACCAGGCTAATCAGAAAAAATATCCACATGGAAAAATGTCAGTGGCGTACCACCTTTATTGTAAAAAATATCTGAGGACATGTTTGCAGGGACGCCACTGGTGGAACAATTAAATAAATTTTCCAACTCAAATTTTTGTGGTTCTATATCCTATTAACACATACCAAAATTGAACATAATATCTAAAGTACTTTCGGAGATATTAAAAAAAAAACATTTAATAAATAAAAATTCAACAGCCTGTAGCAACAAATTTAAGCTGTTGCGGACATATGTTCATATGAACTTTTCTTTATAAAATGACCTCAGGAATCACACCCTGAAATATTAGCACGTCATTAAGTAATATTGATAAAACAATGTAATGAATTGTGAATAAAATTGAAAATCTGCAATACTTTCTTTAGAAAGTTGTATCTTATTTAAAAAAGCAATTAGTGACGTAAACGAAAAAACATTGCGTTAAGAAAGGGTCACACTTCAAAACAAAACATAATAAAGCTAAATTCTAGCGCTCAATTTTTCCACAGGGCGTGCAGAAATTAGGGGTAAAAAGTAAGTATTTAATCAGTATTTTTTTGAAAACTGCAGGCTAACATTCTGACACACAAGTTTACACTTTGCTGAAAATTTCACCAAGATTGGAAAACAGTTTAAAAAGTTACAGGACTGTAAACCTGATTAACATCATCTTTGCCCGGAATTTATTGCCGAAAGTGTATTATGTGACTTCTTTTTAAGATAACTTTATATGGAAAACAACAAATTATATTACAGTATTTTTTAAACCATTTTAACAAAATCTATATTATCCAAATAATAAATATATCTAAAATATTAGGAACCACTTTCATTCATAAGATCCTAGCCTTCCTTATGAGCCATGATATGGCAAAAAGATGGATCTGGCGAAATAAACGCGTCTTCCGTCTTAATTGTTTTCGGTTTCATTAACGGACGACCTACGGGGTTAACGCTGCCAAGCGACTCTAGTCTTTACAGAGGTGTAAGTATACTCTGTGGACACCAGTAGATGTCGCCAAGGGTTTCATCCTGTTTAGTGATCATAAAATTGTACAAAGGTTCATACTTATACAAATTTGCAAATATACACACATTATAAAAAAATGTAAACCACAGCAAAGTCATTCTGAACTCAATCCTGGACAATAAATTGTTCTTTAATTTTTTTCTGTCTTCACAATAAAACACCAAAAATATCCTTCTTCTCCGAACAAACCTAACCAACATCACCAACGCCTAATGGTATTGGTGCTAACTCTGCATACTTAATCTCATCTTCCGATTGAACATTGTGTTCTTTCCTCATATGGCTTTTTCTATAATAATTATCACTGAACTTCTTTTCACAATAATCACACTTATAAGGCTTCTCTCCAGTATGCGTTAAAAGATGTCTCTGTAACTTATTGTTGAAGGTGAACATTTTCGGGCAAAGGGGACACAGGAATTTTTTCTCGAGCTTCGGTACTTTCCAATTTCCCATATTATGCACAATTTTTAAATGTTTATTGAGTCCCTCTCTATTTTTATACTCTTTTACTTCACAATAAGTGCATTTAAAATGCTTCTGATTCGAATGGGATAAAATATGCTTTGTTACTTCAGATTTGTTATAGAATTTCTTCCCGCATATATGGCACGCATGGTCTTTAACACCTGTATGTCTTTTCACATGAAGCGATAAGCCACTGTTAATAGGAAACCTTCTGTTACAAAGAGAGCATACATATTTCCAGTCTTTAGGTTCGGTATGCTTTACGATTTTGTGCGTTCTCAATATGCTTGTCGTGTTGAACCTCTTATTACAAATATTACATTCATACTCCTTTTTATTTAAATGTATTTTAGTGTGATGAAACAAATCTCCTGAACATACAAAACCTTTACCGCAAGTACTGCAAATGTAAGGTCTCTCATTGTTGTGGTTACGTTTGTGCACGAGCAGACTGTGCGACGTGACAAATCTTGCGTCACAAAGTTTACATTTATAAGGTTTTTCAAATGTATGTTTCGAGCGTATGTGGGCTGCCCAATGCTGATTCCGGTTAAACTGCTTACCGCAGTATTCACAAGTAAAAGATTCTGGTTTGAATTTTTTTGTTCTTCGTTGTCTACGTGGTTTTTCTTTTGGATTTTCCTCACTAGAATAGTTGTTATCGTCATTTGTTGTAAAGACTTCATCGAATTCATCATCAGAAGTTGCATCTTCCAGTTCATTCTTTCCTTCTAATTTAATATCACTAAGAATATTTGGATCTGATGTTTGTCCATTTTCTTTTCCTTCAGTTGTACCTAAAAATAAGTGCAGTTGTTAAAATAGTTTTCACAAGGTAATTTTCTTCAATCTACCTTTACTTTTCCTGATAGAATTTCTCAAATGTATCCTTGTAATGTGCACTTTCAAAAACCTCTTCCGCTTAAAAAATTTCTGACATATATCACAAGTAAACGTCTGAGTCTCGGCACATTTTCTTGCAATTTCTTGTAATTGTTGCAACTTATCTGCTCGTAAAGTTTCACTTTCCTTGCATGAATTGATGAATTTGTAGGCTGAATTTAATTTATCAATACAAGACTCACAAATACTTAAAGTTTTGTCATCCCAATTCTGTAAAATGTAAGTGTTTAATTTAATTAGAAATAAAAATTGGTATTTTCATACTTGATTTGGTTCACAGGTAGTCAGTTTCTCGCTATAATGTACGCCATTCTCATCTTTGTCGATTACGCTTTTCAAGCTCTCAAATATTTCTATACAAATACAGCAAAAATTTGTATGGTTTTCCATTTTAAGCAAGTTTAATTTTAATAAAAGTAAAGCAAAACATACAAACACCCATTTGCAACCTCAAAATTCCGTCACCATAAATTGACATTTGGGGTAGACTTCGAGGCGTTAAATGTGGTTAAATCCCGCGGAGTCCAAGGTTGCCATATCGTCGAAATATGACATTTGAGTGACGTTAATTTTCTTACGCTTGCGCTCCGTTTTTATTTTCGTGGAGTCTGTTATTGTGTTGTTTGATTTGTTCGTATCTCTAATAACTTTATTTTTAAACGAGAAAGTGCTTTTATTTTTTATTCGTGCCAATTTCTTTATTAAAATGGGAGTTACCTATGTGTAAAGAATGTAAAAAAGTTTTCACCAAACAGTGTAATTTATTAAGTAGACATTATCGAGAAGTTCATTCTATTAATGTAAATCCACAGGTGCTTTATGTTGTAAATTGTTTTAATTTTAAGTGCCTAGACTGCGACTCCTCTTTTCAAAAGAGGTGATTTAATCGAACATTTACAAAATAAACATTCGCAGATGTGCAGATGATATCAAAAGAGAATATCGTGTTTAGAAGGCAAGTAGGACACTTTCTTCCTTTCAATTTGCTTATATGCCAATAATCTTTTCTTTTTACAGCATTTAAATCTTGGAAACTTGATATCGAAACGAAGGAAAAATGCAATTATGTTGTTGCAAGAGGCAAGGAACTTTGAGTTCAGGAGATGAAGTCCAATATTTTAATTGCAATAGAAGTGGTAAGTTCAATGTTTACTTACCTAGTTAATTCTAAAACAAATAAATAACTATGTTTTTAAACATTGTATTGGAAATTCAAATATATTTTTCTTATTTCAGTAAACACAAAGGCTAGAAAACAGGCTGCCAAAGACATTATAAATCGCATTCGTAATACTAAATCTCAATGCTCTTCAAAATTGAATTATTCATGCATAAGCAACATAATATTGAAAAAACATGGAAGTACTTTGATCATGGATAGAATATGTGATCATTATGGCCATTCAGTAGAAATCCAACATTTACGAATAGGTCATTTAGATAAACAAAATTTAGCCTCAAAGTTAGTTGATGGTGTAGTAAGCTGACACATTGGGTATGGCGTTTTTTGAACATGCCTACAGAAATGTAACATTGTGTTTAATATTGTTATATATTTTTTGATATAGGCATTTTCTGACGATTTTTTTTGTAGGTTACTTGATAATACACGAAACAAAATAGGCGCAGACTTAAAGCGAATTGATATTGCAACTGGGCAAGATTTGGTTAATATTAAAAGGAGTTACAATATTCATCTTCAAGAAAGGGTCAAGCATAAACATGATGCTATTAGTGTAGGCTTGTGGGTGAAGGAGTGCGAAGCATCAGAAATTAATCATATTTTATTGTATAAGCCACAAGGTCAACCTTGTGAACATTTTAAAGATTCTGATTTTTGCCTTATTGTTATGAACGAAGTTCAAGTGTCACTTTTATCTCAGTTTGGTAAAAACATCATCGCTATATTGATAGCACTCATGGTCTTAATAACTATGATTTTGAAATGACAACAATTATGATAGTAGATGATTTTGATGAAGGATTTCCAGTGGCTTTCATGTTTAGTAACAGAAAAGACACTCAGATTAATATTACTTTTTTCAATGCAATAAGAGGCAAAGAGTTGGTATTGTTAATTGTAAAACTTCATGTCAGATATAACGGGAACATTTTATAATGCTTGGCTTAGGGTGATGAATGTGCCAGTTCACCAAATTATATTGTTCGTGGCATGTTGATCGAGCTTGGAGATGTAATTTGAACAAAATTACTAACAAAGATAAAAGGACGTTAGTTTATAAAACAATTAAGTATTTGCAGAAGACCACTGATATTGCTGATACATTTCTGGAGCAGCTACGGTTAGCTATAGATAATATGCTTAATGACTCTGATACTAAAAGTTTTGGAGAGTATTTTTCTAATTTTTATTCTCACAATTACATAACATGGGCTTATTGTTTTCGCAAAAACTGTGGCATAAATACCAATATGAGATTAGAGAGTATGCACAAAGTCATTAAGTATTTTTATCTTGATGGTAAATGTGTCAAAAGGTTGGACAAAGGTTTGCATGCTACTCTCAAGTATGTTAGGGATAAAATTGTGGATCGGGTAATTAAACACACTAAAAGAAAACGAAATATTAAAAACCAACTGAATTTTAAAAGGCATAGATCAGCACTTCTTTCTTCCTTTCTCATGAGTGAAGAAAGCTCTGGAACCTGGTGTGTCACACACGACGACACAGAATATATTGTTCAAAAAAGTGGCACAATAGAAAAATGTTGTAATTTTGATTGCCAGTTTTGTGTAATTTGTGTGCATCAATACAGTTGCAGTTGCCCTGATTACTTTATCAATGCTATAATTTGCAAGCATATTCATTTTGTAGCCTTTAAAAATTCTACTAATTCTAAAAAGATCTGTCATAATTCAGAAGATAAAGGGGAGGTTGTTATAAAATGACTGTATGCATTTTTTTAACGGGACCAACTTAAATGTAAATTGTGACAGAAAAGAAAAACTTTTAGAGGTTCCCGTTAGGCAGTGGTTGGATGATAATTATCCCAACCAGTGGATTGGAAGAAGAGGTCCTGTTGAATGGCCACCTAGATCCCCGGACCTAACACCTCTTGACTTCTTTTTGTGGGGTCACCTAAAATCTGTGATTTTTAAAACGCAACCTGAGTCACTAGAGCAACTTCAGCATAGAATAGTTCAGGAATGCCGTGCTATATCCAGAGAAACCTTTGCAAATGTACGTGAAGAATTTGAAAGTAGGCTTTATTATTGTCTTCAAAACAACGGAAATCATTTTGAACATTTAATTAACTAATAATAAAAAATTTCAAAATTGTCTTTTCATTTATTGTTTTCCTTAATAAACAGAGAAGAATTTCCTGAAATGTACCTTTCTATGGTACCATTGGAAAGCATTTTTCAAGAGCTTCAAAATGATGTATCACTCGATCCCCTTTCTATTTAAGATTTTAATTGTTTATCTCACCCTGTCCAAGGGGTTGCAGATAGGGGTGGGCTAATACGCTTGTTTTTGTTCCCCCTTCGTTTTATAAAAACTGTTTTTTGCGTTTTTTTCTTCAGTTTTTCGTTTCTAATATATGGCCATTTCAAGTTTTTAAATTGTCACCCTGTATGAGAATGCATATAAATACTATTGATTATATCGTAAGCAACAGTGAAAGAAGAATAAATAAAAATTGGCCATTCTCAACCTATATCTGTGGAACAAAGAGTAATGGTAATTCCCATATCTTCAAAAAGCGTTGGGAATATTTCCTTAGATCATTATAAAGGTGATAAAATTCTCTATTGAATCTTCGCTTTACGTTAATGGGATAAACTGGTAATTTTGATTTTTGTTTAAGCATATAAGTACCATTTTGTTATATTAGAGTCTAAAACAATATCTTCTTCATCGTAAGAAGATAACAACGCACAGTCCATGTTAATATCTCGATGTCGAGGGACTACTGTGCGAAGCTCAAGCGAGGCTGTGCGGTGGTATGGTACAAGGCTATGGGCGAGGGGCGGTGCGCCGTTATGGCCATCGACTAAGGATAACGTAAATTGATTATTATAATTATTATACATACAGTGTGGCACAGAAGTGGGGAAACCGCCATTTTTCTCCTAAGCCCCCGCGTCAAAGCGCTTGAAATCTTAGACATGGGGGTAAAAAATGGTTTTGCATTCGTTGGTGATATCTGCGACGTTGTCAGCCCGACTGCTTGTCAGATATTGACACTATGTTTTGATTTTCTTATGAAACATCATACATTTTCGATTTTTCTCGGATTTTTTGAGCCGTTAAAAGTATGATTTCATTAAAAAAATAATGTTTTGAACCTTACTAGAAGTCGCCACTACATTTTAACTACGTTAAAATGCCAGTGTCAGATAACGAGACGCTGGCATTTTGCCATGTATTATTTAAACTTTACTCGCGACTTCTAGTAAGATATACACGTACAAAACATACTTTTAATTGGTCAAGAAATCCGAAAAAAATTAAAAATACGTGGTGTTTCATAAGAAAATCAAAACAGTGTCAATACCTGACAAGCAGTAGATCTGACAACGTCGCAGATATTACCAAAAAATTGTAAACCATTTTCTACCCCTACGTCTAAAATTTGAAGCACTTTGATACAGGAGCTTATGAGAAAAATGGCCGTTGCCGAACTTCTGTGTCACACTGGGAAAGCATAAATTCCAAAAATATTTCGCCTACTTCTGGCGGTCTTGATAAAATCCACTGGAGAACTTACGAAAGAGAAAAAAAAACACCCTACGACTCTAATGCAATTTTTTTGTACAATGTGTCCCATTTTCGACACTTTTATAGGGTATCTCCGTAATTGTTAGTACTATCAGAAAAGTAATGTAGGTGTCATGTGCTCTTTTTGGGTCCAACTTAAATTGGTAAAATCAAAATTTGAAAATTTTCGCTCGCTTAAGAGATACGGGGGAAAATAAAAAAATTGACAATTCCTAAATTACCCTATATTTTCTTAGTTAAAAGAGGCACGGAAAAATGTTTTATTCAGAAGTTTATTTATGATGATTGTGGAATAATCTACCGTTTTCAGAATAAGTATACGGGGTCAGGTAAAAAAGTTAACGGACCTAACCTAATTTTTTTTAAATGGACCACCCTGTATATTTCAATCTAAAAAGATAACATTTTAAACTCTCTTTTCAAATTTATAACGGACCATTAATGATAGATATCATCAAATTTTTCAAAATGTTGATAAGTCTTTTTCAGAAATTAATACGTAAAAAATGAAATTACGTTAAATGTTAATAACAAATGTCAACATAGTTGTCTCTAGGATATTAGTTTTTGTTTCATGGCATACTTTGGTTTTAAGGTATAAAGAAAAATGAGGATAGGTCCGATAACTTTTTTACCTGACCCCGTATACTTATTCTGAAAACGGCAGATTATTCATCAATCAATATAAAGAAACTTCTGTATAAAACATTTTTCTGTATCTCTTTTAACTGAGAAACTATAGGGTAATTTTAAATTGTCAATTTTTGGATTTTCCCCCGTATCTCTTAAGCGAGCGAAAATTTTCAAATTTTGATTTTACCATTTTAAGTCGAAAATGGGACACCCTGTACAACCGCCAGAATTTCCGCTCCATATGGAAAATTTTTTATTATTGATTTCTCAAAAAATGTCCTTGATAAAAGTGTCTGCATTCTCTTAAACTAAAAAAGCACTCGTTGAAATTGAAGAAAACTGTAGTGCATACGAGGGAGATTCATATTTAAATGTTACAACTTTCATTTATAAAAGTTGTTTAGAATTAAAAGTTATACGAAATCTATTCTTCTATTCAAAAAACGAAAAACATTCTTATTTTTTTTGTCTTACCCTGTGCCTGTATAGAGCTAGATTGAAATTAAATTATTTGTAAAAGTATAAAAGTTCTTTTTAATGTTTACTTTGAGAATATTGGTCCTTTAAATTTCTCGTTATCTATTTTTTTCTTAAACCATTCAAGAAAATTATTTTTGGAGCAATTATGTTTAATATAATATTTGACAATATGTTCACGATCTTCTTAAATTACTTCATTATAATTGGAAACCAAAGTCTCTTTTTGTACATTAGTCGGAGCTGTGTGGCAATCTTGTGGATATAATGTCATTTGGAACTCCAGCCTTGAAGATATTAACCGCCGTTGTCACAGGTACTTTTATATTAGCTAACATCAGCCAATATGTAAGCGCTGCTCTCTCAGCTTCAGTTTGAACCTAAAAGTGAAACTTTTAAACTTTATATACACTTACCTGCAAAGGAAACCGCTATTTCAAAATTTTGATAAGTTTTGGTTTGATCTTGGATATCAAAAATTTAAATTTTTCCATAATTTCATTATTGTTGTTGGAATTAGAATAATTTTTTTTAATGGATAAACAAAAGATTATCATCAGGAGGCAGAAATTATTGTTGTCATCGAGTTTTAACTAGAAATTCATTTAGAAACAAACTTAACTACCAATTTTTACTTAAATATGCTATATTATTTAAAAATAAACCTTTTAACTTAAATATGTCTCAATACTTTTATACTATTTACAGGTTGGGATTTCGGAAACGGTAAGAGGTGCGAAGCCTGTTAAATTGGGGCAACTAAGTTGCATAAATATGGACCAAATAATATGCCGCAAAAAAATCCAAAATAAATACAGGGGCTTTCAAAATATTTGAAAAAATCTAAAATTTTGCGTTTCAGTTCTTAGATTTTCTGACTTTGTTCGCTTGACGCTTGCTACTTTTCATTCTCCACAAGATGATATTGGTAGATTTTTCATGCGACGTTTCGTCTTTAGGTCACCATCATAATTTTTTTTTAAATACGGGTCTGCATTTTTTTGTTTTATAGAGGGCCGAAATCTACGTTCAGTGGTATATAACACTTACTGATTTTCCGACGTTTTGTTCCTTAAATTGACCATCTTCATTTAAATACCCCTAGTATGTAAGTAATTTATTTAACTAATGCAAATAAAATTTGACTCTTAAAGCCAGCCCTTTCTTATGACTTTTAAAAGAGGCATTGAGTTTTACATTTTCGAATTATACCGAATTAAAAAAAAAGTAAATAACAGGAATGTACTGGGGAATTTTAACGATCAATTTAAGGAACAAAACGTCGGAAAGCCAGTTAGGTGTTGTATATCGCTGAACGTAGATTTAGGACCTCCTTCATAATTTAAACAAAAATATTCAGGCCCGTATTTAAAATAATTAAGTTGATGATGGCGACCCAAAGACGGAAACGTCGCATAAAAGATCTGATAATGCCATCTTGTGGCAATGAAAAAGCGAAATTTATTTTCGGACATCTCTTCGAAAAGTCGGGAAAAAATAAGAATCGAAACGCAAAAGTTTAAATTCTTTCAAATATCTTGAAAGCCTCAGTATTTATTTTTGATTTTTTGCGGCATATTATTGGGCTCATAATTATGCAACTCTGCCCCAATTTAACCAACTTCGTATCTCTTACTGTTTCTGAAATCCCTATGGCGAAGGCCGAATTTGTAACGCCCTGTATATACTTCGGTTCATACCATCACGGAACCTCCTCCTGGTGAAAGAAATTACTGAATTCATATTGCAGCAGAAATTATGGAAAAACTTAAATTATTGATATCCAAGATCATTTTGCATGTATTGAACATGAACCAAAAAACAAAATGTACAGAATAGATTACTCTAAATGAAAACTGATATATCGAAATAATTTTGATACTTGATTATTCGACAGGGTGTTGGGTTTTGTAAAAGGGACACCCTGTAAAAGACACGTTAAAACTGATAGTTGTAGCTACAGTGCTCTAAAAAAATTATTAAATATCGGACTAAAAATAAAAAGGTTATAAAGCCAAAAATTTTATCAAAACTCTGTAGTGGCCGTTTTCTTTGCACGTGAGTGTATTATAATAAAAAATACTTAAAAAAAACATAGAACAATTATTATGGAAGAAAGCGCTGTTTTCAAAGAGAAATGTTGTTAACTAGGGTGTGCCCAGAATATGTGGGCGGCAATCTCCCGGGTTCAGATAAAACACTTAAAAATAACAGGAGAAGTACCTATAAATTTTCTTCCTACGGAGATACGGGCCCATAACGGACGTCCCTGAAAATCGTTCTTTTTTAAATAATCTTTTAAGTACTAGGTGTAATTTAATAATTCTTTAGTATAATGGTGAGTTTCTTTAAAATTCGCCCTTTTAAACACATTTGGCTTATTTAGTTTGCCCGGGACGGACTAGACGTAACACAAAATTGCTTTTTTTTGTACACCTTGTATTATTAAGGAACAATCAATAATATTTTTGGATACTATAAACCTTAAGCTGAAAAAGGTACTCTTGATCAATGTCGATAAAATGAACTGTTTTCGAAAAAAAAGATATTTTTGTTCAATATGATTTATATTCAGTATACGTAAATTCCATTACTAAGTTAGTAACTAATAAGATAAAGGAGAAAAACCGCAAATTTCAAGGCACTACCATAAACTGACACTGGCATAAATATTCTTATTTAAATCGGTACATGTGAAAAAAACCATAGCAACAATGAGGGAATTTTATGAACATAAAACAACTAATGCAAAAAACCATATTGAACAAAAATTTTTTGTTTTCGAAAACCGTTCACTTTATCGACATTGATCAAGAGTACCTATTTTTCAGCTTAAGGTTTAGAGTATCCAAAAATATTATTGCCGTTCCTTCATCATACAAGGTGTACAAAAATAAAACATTTTTGTGTTACGTCTAGTCCGTCCCTGACAAACTAAATAAGCCAAATGTGTTTAAAATTTTAAGGAGACTCATCTACTAACCAATATACTAAAAAATTATTAAATTACACCTAGTACTTAATAAATTATTTAAAAAATAACGATTTCCAGGGACGTCCGTAGGGGAGGCCGTAGGAAAAAAAATTTATAAGAACTTCTCCTGTTATTTTTAAGTGTTCTATCTGAATCCGGGAGTTTGCCCACATATTTTGGGATACCCTGTATATTGTATATTAGGAGCAAAGCTCGAAAAAAAATAACCAACAGTTTTGCTCAATTTTGGGATTTTATAGCGAAGTTTAATTTACTTTCGGGCTTTGACCTTCTCCAAACAGCCAAACCTGGAATTGTGCAATTATGAAACGACCAAAGCGTGGCAACAATTTTTAGTAGATCGATAAGTAAATTTTAAAACTCAAAAAAAGTTATTTAAATTTGTAGGATAGTTAATTTAGTCAATTCATAGAAACATTTAAATAAATACTGGATTGAGTATGCATACCTTGTATTAATATCCTCTAAGGCCTCAGCAACTGTTTCGGCCTTCCATGGCCATCGTCAGTGTTGTACGGCCCTGGACCAGGGGGGGGGGCAACAACAGACAGCTGCTTACCCATTAAAAACAACAACCTAAAATGCAAACAGCTGCCAAGAATATATAAGGACCATTCAAGTTTGACCACTTATAATATATTCTTAAATCCTAAAAAAAACTGTTAATTAAAACACAAAAAGGGTGGTTTTATACATCAATAATCGAAAATATTGGACAAAACCTTTCCTAAAAATAAAATCGTTAATTGAAACCTAAAAAAAATGTATAAAATTAATATAAACCGTTGGTTTTATATATCAACATTTGAAAATATTGAACAAAACCTTTCCTAAAAGTAAAATCGTTAATTAAAACCTAAAAAAAATGTACAAAATTAATATAAACCGGTGGTTTTATGCATCAACATTTTAAAATGTTGGACAAAACCTTTCCTAAAAGTAAAATCGTTAATTAAAACCTAAAAAAAAAATGAATTGGTTAGTAACCTGAAAATAAAAGGTTATTAGTAAAGGATAATGACGGTTATGCATCAAAATTTATTCGATTCCATTTCCTCCTTTTTCTGGCTTTTATTGACCATGGATTATAGATTCCCCATCGATTCCATGTTGGCCAGTAGAATGAATAGTGTGGCTAAAACAAATGTATTAGTAGACGGCCGATTTATCTTAAATTAATTTAGGTATCTATATTTAAATAGTTCACCAAATATTGTACATTTATACCATACCAGAAAGCCGTCCTCCATAATTTAATAGGTTTGTTTCTTCAGTTGCTTCTTATTTTCAATCACTTCACTAACTTACCAGAATTGGCAACGTGTCCCATCTTTAAGAGCAATAGCAAAGCTCCTTCACCATATTTTAGTGATTATAAAGAGATGCGCACAGCCCGATTTTTAAAAACTATTATAAATATCTTAATAGTGTCGAATATTTAATGAATGAGAAAGAAGAAACAAAATGGTGCGGACCTATATATTGCTATTGCTCTTAACCCTTCATTCTTTCACCTTTATCAACAGAAAAGGAAAGAAAACTATCTTACCTTTCAATCATGATAGAAGCGAAGGTGATGGTATTAACAACGGTGACAATTGCAGCAAGAAGGATCAATCCACATTCAAGCAAGCACTTGAGTGCGGAATGACCCGTAAAACACTAAAGGTCACTGTTCACTTATTCCAGGTTGTAACAACAGTCGAAGACTTGTTTGCCGACAACGCGAAACGGACGCTTCCAACACCAATCATGCTCACTTACCTGAAACAATAGAGAAAATTTTTAGTTACACAGTTTACATCAATAAAAGTTTAATCAATTATTATAGGTTTGATAAAATTTGATTTTTGTTCTTATTAATTTATACGTTAAATAATGATATGGCGAATGCGTCACTACCATTAGCTCTAAAAGCGAATATGATATATCTAAATCTAAATTACATTGTGTTATGATTAGTACCAACCCTTTTTTATCCTTACTTATTTATCGGTGAACAATTTCGACGACACAATTTTTTATCAACTTTGACTTAATAGTTATAAAAGTACAAAAGATATAAATTCTTAACCAGAGCAGTACTAAATGTAACAAAAATCAATTTTTATCATCCTCACAGTTGGTGCAGTCATTATTCTAAATTTTTTTTACTGCTTATCACAATAAATGTTTGGTCATTCGTTTGTTCCAGAAAACCAAATAAATGCACATTTAAAATATTAGCAACTACGATTCACTTCACACAAACTTATTTTCGAAAATAACGAAACATTGATCAACCAACACTGATGAAAATATATTTTTTAACTAAATATTACCTTAATAAACTCTCGCAGGCTGCTCTAATCCAGCTTGTGTCCCGAACGTTTAGCTTGCAGGTTTAAGTTTCCATGGTCGCAGTCAATTGAAGCCCTCGGACCGATCCAAAAAACAACAATTTTTTGCAGCAACTG
Source organism: Barypeithes pellucidus (assembly GCA_963991005.1). NCBI lineage: Eukaryota > Metazoa > Arthropoda > Insecta > Coleoptera > Curculionidae > Barypeithes > Barypeithes pellucidus. The sequence continues at coordinate 11,320,876 of OZ022563.1, forward strand.
GTCCTTAGGGAATCGGCAATTAAACAGACACAGAAACCAACGGAGTTTGATTGGATGAATCTACTTCAAATACTGCATATACATTTTTATGAAGTTACGATTGCTTATAATAGCTGCTTAAAAGTTATGTCATCATAACGCGTTAAAAAGTTCATTTTGTTTAATCATTCATACCCCATTTTGAAATTGTCAATACGATCAGTCAGATCCTTCCTGTACGTTAGACTAGGAAAAGTCGGACTGATTTATCAATTAGATTTTTTCTGTACGTTAGACTAAAAAAAAATCGGATTGATTAAGGCGCGATGGGGTTTAGCAAAACGATCAATCAGATCATTCCTGTATGTTAGACTAGGAAAGACCGGACTGATTTATCAACCAGATTCTTTCTGTACGTTAGACTAAAAAGAATCGGATTGATTTGACTGCGCGATTGGTTTCTGTGTCTTCTGCTACCCTGGAAAATTCGCGTGCCCGATTTTATAAATTTTCTTTAGTGCCCATGGCCATGATCCTAAAACAAAGGAGAATGCGTTTAGTTTTCATGTAAATAGGCAAATTTGAGTAAATTAGTAAAGTGTAGGTCATAATCGACACAAAGGCTTATTTCAGAAATTGTACATTTTGACATGAACAAGTGATTGAGTAAAAATATTAGGTCAATGCTAATGAGCATAAATTAAAAATAAATAGCCAATACTAGCAAACTCCAGATGAGTTATGAAATAAGAAATACCTGTTTGGGGAAGAAGGCTTGGGGAAAGCCCAAGCCAAAAAAATAAAATTAATTTCAGTTCACATTAGTTGGGAGGGAAAAAAAATGTTTTCTTGAAAAAAATTCTAGTTCTAATCACAACTAGCTATAATAAATTCGCTAACTTATTTAGCTGATTCTTGCTATACAGGGTGTAACAAACAAGTCCTTCACCATTGGAATTTCGGAAACGGTAAGAGATACGAAGTCGGTTAAATTGGGGCAAAGTTGCATAATTATGGGCCCAATAATATGCCGTTAAAAAATCTTAAATAAAAACGGGGGCTTTCAAAATATTTGGAAAAATCTAAAATTTGGCGTTTCGGTTTTTACTTGTTGCTGACTTTGTTCCAAGAGATGTCCAAAAATAAATTTCACTTTTTCATTGTTACTTTTTATTCTTCTCGCGATGGCATGATCAGATCTTATTTAAAAAAAGGTTTCGTCTTTGGGTCACCATCGTCAACTTAATTTTTTAAAATACTATAATACAATAATAATTTTAAAATTTTCAGTTTCGTCGAAACAAAAGTTAATTACAGGAACGGATTAGGGGTATTTTAATCAAGATGGTCAATTTAAGGAACAAAACGTCGGAAAACCAGTTAATCTCATATACCGCCGAACGTAGATTTAGTTCCTTTTTCATAATTTAAAGAAAAAAATCCAAGCCCGTATTTAAAAAATTAAGTTGATGATGGTGACCCAAAGACAAAACGTTGCGTTAAAGATGTGATGATGAAATCTTATGGAGAATAAAAAGTAGCAAGTGACATTTATTTTTGGACATCTGTTCAAACAAAGTCAGAAAAAAATAAAAACCGAAACGCAAAATTTTAGATTTTTCCAATTATTTTGAAAGACCCTGCATTTATTTTTGATTTTTTTTGGGGGATATTATTGGGCCCATACAGGGTGTTTTTTAATTGAGTGCCGATACTTAAGGTTGTGAATCCTTGGGTGATTTTAAGAAGAAAAATTAATACAGTGCAACATCGATAATCCGGACTAATTAAAACCGCGGTCATCCGGATTAGTAAATAATCCGGATTATTGAAGCCACACAGTTTTTTTATTGAAAAACGAAACATTTAAAACATTTAATAGAAAACAACTAGAAAATAGTACATAAACAAAAATCATTTAAAACAGAAGCATACTTATTAAATTTTATATTATTTTGTGAAGTAATTTGTAATTTTTAGTTTGCTTGAATTTCCCAGTACTATCAAATGCTGATCATAAAGTATACAATGCCGTTGAAATGTTTGGCCGGATTATTGAAGAATCCGGTGTAACGAAGGTTCAGATTATCGAGGTTACACTGTATTAACATACAGGGTGATTGATGGTGGATGGCCTATTAGACGTTTATAGAGAACTAGTCATCGGACCACTTTGAAATTTTGGGAGGTTATAGAAGCGGACATGATCTCTCTTTTAAGAATATTTTTAGCCATGCAGTGTTGCCACTTCTACTTGAAAGTATTAGCAACTTTGATAATTTAATAAACGGAACACCCTGTGTATTATTTTCGTTTTTAAATCCTTATTAATTTCTTAATAACTTTCCTTAATATTTTCCTATACCTATTTGTGATAGTTCTCGAGATAATAATTAATTTCGCTTTTTTTTTTCGGAAAACATGTCCTACAAAAAGTGTTGATATTTTTAAACTCTGACAAATTAAAGCACTGCCATTTGGTACGGAGGCAGGTTATATCCTGAGGTCTTTCACCCTCTTTCCAAATATTATTTATAATAGTACAGGGTGTTTCAAAATACAAATATTTTGATGCTTTGGAAAAATGGTAAATAGTACCTTTTATTTAAATGAAATACCCTATATTTTATCTGTTGTCCTAAAAGCTATTAAAATTGTCTATCTTTATATGTATGATATTACTATACCTATCTTGAACAGTTTTTGACTTATGAGCATTTATTTAGCAAAATTAATTATTACAGATAACAATCACACTTTTTAGACCAATTTGGCAAGTAGCCAATGGAAATTGTTTTGTAATGGTTGTTAGATATTGTTATGAAATTTTGTACACACCACTATCAAACAGAAATAAAATGTTTCCTTTGTAGTTTTTTACGTGAAATCCAGTGACGTACTCAGATTTTTCTACATTCAATAATAATCATTAAGGAGCATTTTTGATATTGAATGGTTGAATATAAAAAAACGGTAAGCATATTAGAAAAATAAAAATTAGTAGGCTGGGTAAAGCTTTAGGACATATGTTAATATCAACTTCTCTTCTTAAAATCACCCAAGGATTCACAGCCTTAAGTATCGGCACTCAATTAAAAAACACCCTGTAGATACAAATATTGTTATCACAAATATTTTCTCTTGCCAAAAGACTATAAATAATTTTTTAAATATTAATTAAACAATTGGGGTATACTTTTAAATTTAAATAAATAGTTACCTCCTTATATGTGCCCATTTGCCCGACGACATCATCTTCATTCTTCCAGTTCCGCTCTCCAAGGGACGAACAAAAAGGACATCGCCCTGGACAGGCCAGGTTGCCCATCAGCCTTTTTCAGACATGCGGGAGCCTTGAAAAGGGTTATCTCTACCACGCTCTAAATTGCGACGATGTTTAGGGAAACCCTGAAAGAGCGGAACCCTCACACCTCACACGCGGTACCGCACTCTATTTTAGACCCGTCAAGTATCTGAAACAAATAAAAGTAATTGTTAGGGAAAGGTTTGTTTGGATTTGTTCATTAACTTTTCTATTTTTATTTTAAATAATAGACATTTTTTTCAGGAAGACCGCTCAACTTTTATAATAATTGTAAGAATTAATTAAAAACGTATATTTTTTAAATCAGAACGGAGGGGTAATTTTAATTAATAAAAAAATATAATTGTAAATAACATGACGATAACTTTTTTTTAGTTTTTTTATGAATAAATTTGCAAAATAGAAATAAATAATAACAGCATCTCTGCCATCCTAAAGGAAATAATGATAGAAAAAACAGTTTTAAAACGACAATCAATATTCAAATTTTACATCCTACTTACCAAATTATTTTTAGGTGGAGACCTTAACGATGAGGTTGCTGATCTTGTCCCACGATGGGGCTGCTCTGTTCCCAATCCGTAAAGTCCGTTAATGGTATTTTATAACGTAAATGAATATTTAATTTTATAATAACGACATCTAATGAAAGATTTAAACACACCGCAAATTTTGAAAGCCCGTCATCGTGTCTTCTCCAAAACTCACTCAGAATCTTTGCTCCTCCTGTATAGATCCATGAACGTTTCCGCTCTCATAACGACCATCGGGAACTCCGATCCGTGACACGCACAATGCCGAACCACTGTGACGGGAGCTGGCACCGGTATGCCCGAGATCCGTGGACACACCAGTTTGCTGCTGCCATTAACACATCTGACACACCAAATAACAATCACGGATTTGACAAAGTGCGTGCTTGTGGCCTGGATAGGACCGCGTCGCGTTCCGTGATACATAGTTGTGTGTATAAAGAATAGTCTGAAAAAAAAAACAGCAAAATTAATAGGAATATAATGCTTATTGTTATTCTATCAAGAAGAGTAGGCAGGTACCTAGGCTAATTTAAAATTAAATCCCCCCTCCCAAAAAAAAAATCCCCCCACTCCTCAAAAAAACTCCATGCGAAACCGTCTTCACATGAAACTTACTAAGTTATCAAAAAAGTGCATAAAATAGCTTCATAAATAACATAATTCGATACATGCATCGAATAACATTGTAAGCGACAAATAGTGTTTTTACAGGAGAACACATAACAGGTTCGGGTATGTTTAATTGTAATATATATTTATCATTCCGGTTTTTAGAAAGTTTATATTTACAGAAGTAACAGAGTTTACAATTACTTCCTGTTTAAGACGCCAGTTTTGTTCTAAGTTATGTTTTAACTAATAATCTTGTCGCTTACCATTTTAAAAAAATGTAATTTTTATTAGCAGTAACATTTTAACCTCATTTACCATTATTTTGGGAAAAAATATGTCTGAAAAGGATATAGTATGGTATTTTACGATTTTTGAAATCATTAAATTTTGCATAAGAAACATTGTTAAATATTTGGTTAAATATAATACAATAAAACAAAAGAAATACATGATATATCATTGTAAAGTATATTTATTATCATTAGAATATTGTGATATACAGGGTGGCCCATCGAAAATAGTCCAGCAAGGTTTACGGCTGTGTACGTGAAAATAAAAAAAAAACCTCGGACCCGTAAACTTTTGTTTTCAGGGGGACACGTTTCACTAATAATTTCATCCCTATAACCTCAATCCCCCTAGAAGGGGCGGCTACTGCCCTTGTTTCTTCAAATGGGAATGGGTATGTTGTGATACATCTTTTTAAAGGGCATTAAATTCTCTTTAAAATGGCGATTTGTAAATTTGAGCGACGCGCCACCGAGCAACGGAATTTGAAACATTTCACTGCACAGGTTTGTGCGTAAACAATTTTTTTTTAAAGTAATAAGTATCAGTCAATTCAACTTTATCTTCAGTAAAGCGGTTGATCCAGATCTACATACGTTATTTCTGCGCTATTATTTTCTTTTGATTTGATCGTGACATAAAAAATAAGTTTCCCATAAATAATAGTTCACTCTTTGATGGTTTATTATATTACAATTAATATAGGAAATATAAAAAAATTTATAAGTTCTGTTTCCAATAATAGATATTATCACAGGCAAGGAAACAAATAAAGTATAAAATAATTGACGCAACTAATTTAAAAATATGCATAATTTTTGCCCAGGAGTCGTTAAATTTTGAACACGGGCTTGCACGGTTGCTTTTTTCTAGAACTTAACCGTCTCTTATACAGGGTGAGTCACGACGAGCTTGCATTAGAACTTTATGGAGAACTACTGAACATCTGTTTCTGAAACTTAAGTGTGTCGATGCGTTCTCTTTAACTAAAATATTCACATGTTCCTGTCATTTCCGGATATACCGAAAGTAGCTGTCAACTTTGGTTTTTAAACACAATATGGTAATTTTTATTATATTTTTCGATTCACCATTAAATTCTAAGCAAATTTTATAGAACATCTTTTTGTCCGACTTTGCCTGTTTTTGAGATATCTGGACATTTTGTAAGTATTTGGCAAATGCATGGTGATGAAATAATCCAAGTAATTTTTTTACCTTAGTTCTTGGACTAAAAAAGTTTTCTTACCGAATAGCTAGAAGATCATCAAATATTTCAAACTTGACAGAAAATGTACAGGGTTATCGCAATTCGAGGTTCATTGTGAAAGAATTCAACCACTAAAAACTTGTATATTCTTATTTAATTTAATAACAAAGTAGTTGTTCCTTATAAATAATGTTTACTGTTCTATACTTACATAAAAATTATTCCGAAAATACAATTTTTTCAAGTGTGCTGCTATGAAAACAATTGTACGTAGGTACTCTATACGGAGGAAAACTGATCGAAAAAACAACTTGTTGAATCGCTTCTTCATTGAATTTTCAAATAAAATGCAGTTGATTATTTTAAATTTATAATTTGAATATTAGAATTTAACTAAAGTTTATAAAATCAATGAATGCTTTAGAAATTTGTTTTTTCAAGCAATCAATTAATTTTTCTCCATATAGACATCAGTAAAACTAGTATAGAGTACCTAATATACAATCGTTTTCATAGTACACTTGAAAAAATATTATTTTCGGAATAATTCTTATATAAGTATAGAACAGTAAACATTATTTATAAAGAACAACTACTTTGTCATTAAATTAAATAAAAATATACTTTTCAAGTGTACTATGAAAACAATTGTATATTAGGTACTCTATACTAGTATTACTGATGTCTATACGGAGAAAAATTAATTGATTGCTTGAAAAAACAAATTTCTAAAGCATTCATAGAGTTTATAAACTTTAGTGAAATTAAAAACTGTATTTTATTTGAAAATTCAACGAAGAAACGATTCAAAAAGTTGTTTTTTCAAGCAATCGATCAGATTTCCTCCGCATAGAGTACAATTGTTTTCATAGCAGCTCACGTGAAAGAATTGTATTTTCTGAATAATTTTTATATAAGTATAGAACAGTAAACATTAGTTATAACGAGTAACTGCTTTGTCATTAAATTAAAAAATATACAGGGTATTCCACTTGCAATAAACACGTTTTTAATGGTTGAATTCTTTCACAAAGAACCTCGAATTGTGACCACCCTGTACATTTTCGGCCAAACTTGACATATTTTTGAGACCTGATGATATTCTGTTTATTCAGTAAGAAAGCTTTTTTAGTCCAAGAGCTACGGTAAAAAAAAATCATGTTAATTATTTCATCACCATGCATTTGACAAAGGAATTACAAAAAGTCCAGATATCTCGAGAACTAGAAGAGTCAGAGAAAAAGATGTTCTACAAAATTTGTTTAGAATTTGATGGTTAATAGAAAAATATAATAAAAATTACCATGTTGTATTTAAAAAACGAGAGTTGGCAGCTACTTCCGGTATAACCGGAAACGACAGAAACATGTGAATATTTTAGTTAAAGAGAGCGTATCGATAAACCTTAATTCTCAAAGTTTCAGAAACATATGTGCAGTAGTTCTCCATAAAGTTCTAAAGCAAGCCCGTCGTGAATCACCCTGTATAATCTAAGATGCAATCAAATAACACTGGGATGTGAAACGACATTATTCCCCGGACTTATTTTCGTTAGTATACAGGGTGTTTATAAAAACTTGTGCCATCGCTCGTATGGTAATTTCCTATCAAAAAAATTAGACAAACAGATCCGATAAACATGGCTTTAGTAATTTTAGTGAAATTGGGTTATGAAAAGTACCTACCACCGTTTGCCTAAGAGTATCCATTCCCTGTAATGACGGAATTCTTTCAGTCAAGCGCTGTACTTAACTAAATGGTTTAAGTTACCCTGTTTGCCGGCTTTAATCAATCATTGCAATTAGGGTTTGTTCGGGTTTGTTCGGGTTTATGTTGCCAGTAGTGCATGAAAATAAGATATTTTACATTAAAAGGTTTGTAAATAACTGATTATTGTCAGGAATTTCCTTAAAATTGAAACGAATTTTCACCTCCGTCAATTCCGTAATATTCCAAGGTTTTTTCTTAGTTTGATTGGAGTAATAGTCATCTAACTTCTTATAAAACAATTCTGGGTGCTTCAACATTTCATTTTCAAAAAAAAAATAATTACTACAAAGATGTTAACAACAGTTACAGCGTTCGACTAAAACCGGCAAACAAGGTAACTTAAATCATTTAATCAAGTACAGCGTTTGACTGAAGGAATTCCGTCATTATAGGGAATGCCTGATGCTCTTAGGCAAACGGTATACAAAGCGTAGAGTTACACTATTTGCCGGCAATACGTGAAATGACTAGGCATTTCTGGGAATAACGGATTTCACTAATTGACGCCGACATATACATTTCGAAAATTGGACAATACGCTAATGTTGATGGGGGGCAACCCTCAAAATATATTTTTAATATGGTGGCACAAATTAAACACCCTATATATTATTACATTTTTGGATTCTACGCAAGATTCTAGACAGATTTCGTATATCATGTCCTGCCCCTAAGTCTGTATTTGCAATATTTAAGGTTTAATGTCTAAAGTAATTAATTATTCCTATAAGGAAGCCTTGATTGTTTCTTTGGGGTTGAATTCAAGGTTGAAAAAGACCTGCTTTAATAGATTTTATATAACTATTAATACAGGGTGTTCAAACAATTAAAAATTAAATTGAGAAAATGTACATTTTGAAATGGAAACCCCAAATTTTATAACCATTTTCTATTTAGAATTAAAAATAAAGGTTTATTTGTATAAGGTTGTACTTATTTTAAAAAAATCTGTAGTTTCAGAAATGCTTAAGAAATAAATTTGTTATAATATGTTCTTGATATAGCTTACCAAACACTGGAAATTCATTTCAAAGTGACCGAAACCCAAAAACAAACTATCTATAGTTCTTGGTATTATTATGGCCATATAAAAATATTAAATTTGCAAATTTTTGGAATCGACAACCTTATACAAACTTACCCTTATTTTTAACGCTAAATAGAAAATAATTATAATATTATGATTTATATCCAGTATACGTAAATTCCATTACTAAGTTAATAACTAATAAGACAAAGAAGAAAAACCGCAAATTTCAAGACACTACCATAAACTGACACTGGCATAAATATTCTTATTTAAATTGGTACATGTGAAAAAAACCATAACAAGAATGAGTGAACAAAAATATTTTTTTTTTCGAAAACAGTTCACTTTATCGACATTGATCAAGAGTACCTTTTTTCGGCACGAGCTTTAGAGTATACCAAAATATTATTGTCGTTCCTTCATCGTACAAGGTGTACAAAAAAATACATTTTTGTGTTACGTCTAGTCCGTCCCTGGCAAACTAAATAAGCCAAATGTGTTTAAAAGGGCGAATTTTAAGGAGACTCATCTACTAACCATTATACTAAAAAGTTATTAAATTACACCTAGTACTTAATAAATTATTTAAAAAACAACAATTTCCAGGGACGTCCGTTATGGGCCCGTATCTCCGTAGGGGAGGCCGTAGGAAGAAAAATTTATAGGAACTTCTCTAGTTATTTTTAAGTGTTCTATCTGAACCCAGGAGATTCCCAACATATTCTGGGACACTCTGTATAGGGTGTGCCATTTAAAATAAAGAAGTTGACACCGACTTCCAGTTTAACGGGACGTATTACCATAATAAAAATATTTTAGCCCTGTGATCAAATCAACATTAGCATACTATCCAATTTTAAAAATTAGAGAGAGCAACAGGGCCCGCTCAAGATGCCTTAATCATTTTGTGTTGTTATTAATACATATTAATAATATTTCTGGAAAGAAATTAAAAAAATGTGCTATTTTAACTCATTAAAATAATAATTTACAACAAACCACCTTGTAACTCTCAAAATTTTTTACTTTAAATCTATTTTATTAGCTATTTCGTGCTCAATAGATATCATAGTACAGTTAGCCCGTTTCGGACTTGTTCGTACCATGCCGCCCAGTTTACCCCCTCCTCAGTGGCGTATATATATTAATTTATTCAAGATGAATTCAATAGGATTTTATTTATTTAATGGATTTGATTTTACTCGATGTTTGTTTTTTGTAGATGATTGGGGCCTTCACAATAAAATTTTATTCTTATTTACCGGAAGCGACCTATTAAAGGTGGGTAGTTTTCAAATTAAAACCCTGCATAAGTGAAAACTGAAGGGGCCCATACACTTGCGAGCAAATTGCGCAACGAAGGTTGTTGCGCAACGAGTTGAGCGTGAATGCCGCTGTTCGACGCGTTGCGCAACATCGAGTAGAGCAATAGTAAAAACGACTCAAAAAGAATAGTGGAAAGAGTTCATAAGTATTTATCGCCAGTTACTACCCCAGTTATGGAAGGTAAAAAGCGAGGAACTTGCATAATAGTGTATGGGCCCCTTGTAATGCGACTTCGTCAGAATACTACTAAATGTATTTTGAAAAAAATATTTAAAAACTCACCTGACAGGGAACAGAGCAAAACTTCGTTTTAGGATGACACTATTACCCGGAATTCCGACAACTCTTTAAGCAGTAGCAGGAGCACCATGGTCTGGACGTTCGAATTATCACGCGGGATAATTTTCCAGAAAAAATAAAACCGGCGAATACGCGAGCTCCTTTCGAACCGACCACTGCAAATAAAGTAACAAAGGAAAGCAAGGCAAAGATATTTTGGTGCAAAAAATTCGTTTGTTTTTCTAACGATTAGTCGCTTACATTGTAGAAAAAACGGCATGAGTCATGTCGAATCGTTATACGTCGAGATTTTTATATCCAAATTCATGCCGTTGTACGAAATTTAAAATGAATTGTATTTTGATAGATATAATTTCATTTTTAAAAATATGGAATTTATCTTCCCGGAGGATCCTAAATTTTTGTATGAGGCGGTAACCCTTGTGTCAGTCATTTGACTTGTGTTTCGTAGCGTTTTTATTAGAAAAATTACAATTACCGGAAAATTTAACGCAGAAAATTAGGCGTTGTGAAATAAATAAAATATTTACTTATACAGGGAGTCCATTTAGTGTGTAATTCTTTGATATCTCCTATATCGTGGATAGAAGGGAAACTTCTAAAAATAAATATTAGCGGACTGTTGAAGACGCATATTGTAAAAGTATGTTTAAGTATACAGGGTGTCCATTTTTGGGAAGTTTTACGGGGTATCTCCGTTATTAGTAAAGATAGAAGGATGCTGTTTTCGCAGCACTTTGCTACTTTTTTGTCAAACAGAAGATGCCGTAATCAGAATTTTTCTAGGCCGCCTTGTTTTTGATATACGGGATGTTTTTGAGAATTGTGCATTTTGGGACAACCCCCATATCTCGGTTACCCCGTAACGTATCAAAAAGAAATAAAATGTTCTTTTTGTAGCTTCTTATGTAGAATCCAGTGACGTACTCAGATTTTTTTCTACATTCAATAATTTTCAAGGACATAACGTCAAATGGATTTTTCATTAGTTTGTTCCTATGAATCCATTCCACAGCCAACTAATATATTTTTATAAGATAATTTTTTAATTTCGATATAAGTCCGAAAATATTGAAGATTGGTATAGGAATACTTAATATCATTAGATAGAAATTCGATCCTCCATTAGCAAAACATATCAAATATAGGGTGTCCTATTTAAAAAAAAGAAGATTTTTGCAATAATTCATCTCAATCAGAAATATTGTTATGGAGACGCCCTGTATAAAACGAATTAAATACTCTTCAAAATTATAAAAGTTCGATGGTCTTGTGAAACTATTGTCAAAATTTCAGCTCTCTAGCTGTAACCGCTAAATTCTTCTCAGGTCCCGATATGGCGTTAAAAAATCACAAGATTATTTATATTTCAAAAACTCTTAAAGATAGATACATGATATTACACAGAAAACTATTCTTGATTTTTACCTAGATTCCAAAAAAAATATAATATATAGGGCAATTCATTTAAAATTCCGAAGTTGCTACCACTTTCGGTATGATCCGTCAACACCGCACCATCCAAAATATTTTACAAACGTAGAAAACCATCTCTTATAGCCACAGCCAAATTTTCAAAATAAAATCTCATTTAGTTCTCGAGATACTTCTAATACCCTTTACTTGGTGTACCCTGTATACACCTTTAATTATGCAGAAGTATAATAATTACTATACAGTGCGCGTCAAAAGTCACTTCCCCCCCTGTTAACTTTTGATTAACAAATGTGAGAATAATGAGATTTTGGCACGTTCAATAATTACTGAAATACTACTTTTTTGGCATAAATTCTTTACTTATTCTTAATAGATGGCTGCTGGGCGCCATTTTGAATAAGATTTTTAAATGGCAGGTGGGGTCGTGTGACACCTCATTCGAAAGGTATTTTCAATCTACAAACAGTCCCCAAGTTTGAGAAAATTTTATCGATTTCGGGGGTTGTGAGGATCAACAGAATTAGTCATGAAATATTTCATAATGTTCGCGAAGAATTTCACGATAGGCTATACATCTGCCAAGAAGTGAATGGTGGACATTTTGAGCATCTGATTAAGTAGTTGCCAACTTTTGAGCATTATAAAGTACTAAAATTAGCCATACTACTAAAAATGTAATTATTAACAGGGGGGGAAGTGACTTTAGACGCGCACTGTATAGTTTTTGTTGGTTCGTTTACGAGGCCCAAAGTAGAGATGCGGTACTCGAGTAGAAGAATCGAAAAGAACTCGAATATTTAATGTACTCGCTGCACTCGGACGAGTATCCGTCTCGAGAATAGAGTACGATATTCGAGTACGGAGTTAATGCAGTGCAGTAAGGTAGAACAATACGGTGAATTGTTACTACTCACTTTTAACTCTTCGATCGATTCGATTTTGAACTAGTTTACCTACAAAATAAAAACTGTTCTTGCGTCTGAATAAGAAGCTGAGTGAAAGCAGGAATGGAATAGGACGTTCTTGTTTAATTTTTAATACTTAAATTTGCTTAATATTAATTATTTTTAAACTAAATAAAAAAAATTTGAACATAATCAAAAAATTTAATGATGAATTGAATTTGAATAAGAATTCAAAAATATTATTATATCCAATTTTTTTGGTAGTAGGCGAGTTCTTTTGCGGTTGCTTTTGTAGGTACTTGAACTCGGGACTCGAATAAGTACCTACTCGACACGTGTGTATTCGATTCTGAAAATAACGATTCATTCCCAACACTACCCTAAAGTCTTACATGGAAAATATCTATAGCCAACTGAGCATAGACTATCCGAGAGGTTGCACATTAATTTTCGCAATAATTGTCAGAAATTATATTTCTACCAGTCAACATAATGTTGTTTTATGTAGTACCTAATGACGACAAGAAGTTAAAATTGGACATGTAATTTTTTGAAAATTATTTTGTCTAGTTTACGATAATTTGTATGTCACGTTTTGGAAATTTCCTTATTTATTTTTTTCAAGTTTCCCGAAATAAGTCTGTCTTGGAATAATCATTTTTAAATATAATTTTAATGCATGTAAAAGCCAATTTTAGGTGTCAGTAGCGTGCAACTTTTTCGCTATCCCCCTTCATAGTTCCTTATCCCCCTCCCCTTGGAAACTATAACAATTTTTTAAATTTGGTTGGTCACCAACTAACTAAAGGTCTTATTGCGTTGTACTTACCAGCCCAAAGTAGCATCTTAGAAAAGATCAGATGCTGTAGGTGGTTCTTACTAATTATTTGGTCAGTCAAACTTGATCATGTTGCCAAAATCCTTCTCCCGTTGTCAGACTCTATAACCTTACTGACGAGCCGTGATACGGCGAAACGCGTCTAAGGATGAGTTTGACAAAAAAGGATAATGGCAAAAATTCTATATTTGTGGTATAGTTTTAGTTCTGGTTTTCAACAGAACAAATAATTGACTAATTTTAAGGCTATAATCGTGACAGGGTCCATATTGTCTCCCACTCTCTTCTTTCTCTGCATTAACGACCTTCTAGCGAAAACTAAAAATCCGATATTTAGCTTTGCTGACGATAGCACACTTATCTCATCTTTCTCTTTGAATGAACAAACATCGGCTGCTGATGCACTTCTTCAAAGACTGCATTAAGTATAACGCCTTAATAAAGACCTGGGAGAAATTTTGATTTGGGGTGACAGTAACCAAGTCGAATTTAACGCTAAAAAAACCCAGGCAGCAGTTTTCTCTAAAAATATTAACATTACAGAACCGGATATAGCCATGACAGGACACGCAATCCCACTGGCTTCATCTATTAATTTGCTGGGCGTCAATCTGGGAGGAAATATGTCTTGGCATAACCACGTTGTGGCAATCGCCAAGATAGATTCTCATAGACTTGGTGTACTCTTCCGAACCAAAAAGCTGTACACGCCTCAACAACTTTTGACTATACAAAGCCAAGATTCGACCATCACTAGAGTACTGCTCTCATGTCTGGAGCTCTGCACCCAAACATCCTCTTCGGCTACTGGGTTTCATCGAAAGGAGGGCCATTCGTCTGATCGGAGACCACGAGCTGACGAAGAACCTCGACAGCCTAGAACATCGAAGACAGGTTGGGGATTTGACTCTGTTTCACAGATATTTTCATGGAAAGTGCTCGGCTGACTTTGGCCTCATAATTCCGCCCAGAGCGGCGAATAGCAGAAATACACGAGGAACCACTGCCGCCCATCCATATGGGGTTAAGCTTAGTACTCCGCGAACTTTATTATTTAAGAATTCTTTCAGCTGGAGAACTTCATCCTTATGAAACGACCATCCCGATGTCGTTTACCCGTTTACGATTCAAAGCCAACGTGAATCGTTTTATGCGCACACGAACCACTCCCAGAGTGCCCTAACAGATTTTTCCTATAGTGCTTGTGTTTAATCATAAAAAACATCAAAGCTGACAGAGTTATAAATAACCACAAGTAGCTATTTATTATTATTTTTTAATTTTTATATATTCATTCTGCTATTTTTATATTAAACAGTTAGTCACATTAATTAATAATACACGTGATTACGTTCATGATTTACTTCATTTATAAAATAACCAGTTAAATATTCTTTGCTGCTGCCGTGTATACGTGCGACACTGCATGAATGTCCGAGTTTATTGTTAAAAAATAAATATGTTCGAGGAAATTACTTAATATCTTGGATGCTTTAGGACAGGGGCTCCGAACCTGAGCGCCGCGGCGCCCTGGGGTACTAGCGTACCCAGGCATAACACTCGGGGAGGGGGAAGGGGGATAAAAAATTGTTGTTTCGATTAGAAGGTTATTTATTTATATCACAAAACCATCAATTCTTCAGTTGACACAATATTTATAAAAAAAACCTAGTCCATTGGTACAGTTCGTTTCACGAAAATTGGATACGACTTAATGATTTCCTGGGTCGGTCCCATTGTGTCGACAAGAGCTTGGGAATAAACAAGTGAAGTATGAAGGGACGGACTAAGGAAAACAAGTAATGATATGATTATATTAATGTAATCAAATGAAATAACATTTTTTTTAAATATTACAAGTCATATTTATTTACATTTATAATGTCATTCTATAGATAGTTCTGTTTCGCTATCGCTATCCTCATCAAAATTAATTATAATTGGATTAATTATACGATCCAGACTAATATACGAATTTTCTACAGTTATTACGTGACGGACTGAATTTTTCCAACTACCTGGGGAATATCATTAAACCATTTTCGTATTAATTCTACAACACTAGAACTTAAAGTCGGAGAAATATTTTCAGACCTAACCAGTGATTTTAACTGGTGCCACATATGCTCTATGGGAAAATGCAATAACAGGGTGGGAGCCGTAGCACTGTATCTCCAATTTCTTCTGCCAATGTGTCACAAACATATACTTTTTTTATACAAAATGTCTTTAAAACTTCTAAAAGATCACTTTTTTTATAACTTTCTTCAAAATATATATCATTCGCCGCCATGTAGTTCTGAATCTTCAATTTTGCATTATTTGAGCTTGGAGCTTTATGTAATTGGCGACTGTGATAGCTCGCATTGTCCATTACTATCACGCTTTTGAGGAATGTTTGGTAAAAGACAATTCTTGAACCATTCCTCAAAAACTAACAAATTTTACCAAAAAAAGATATTTAAATATAAATTAAGCAACCTTACCTACCTGATGTGCCTATATTTAATTATAATTATTACAATCCGGTCCTTTAAACATAATAATAACAAACTGTCATAAATAATGGGATGGCCCAGGTACTTTTACGGCAGTCATTAAGTTATATCAATTTTTCTTGTTTATATATCCCCTCCCCCTCCGTAAAGATGCCACTGCCTCTAAATGCACTACGGACTGAAAATAGTTGTAAAACCCTACTTCGCATTCGCTCTGAGCTTTATATTGTATAGTATTTTTTAAATTACAAAATTAGGGTGAATTTCACATGTGATTTTAAAAAAAATACAGGTCACACAAACTCAAAAACAGACGCCTGTTCATTCTACGTTGGATGACCCTGTACTAGGAATAATTGGGTTGATATCTGTATCATTAATGGAAGCCTTGGTAATGGTATTATTAATTTATAATAATCTATAAACATCGATTTTTCCTGGTTAAAAAAACCAACAAGAAATTTACTGTAAGAGTTATTTTCTGTAAAAAACTGCATATGTGACAGTTACAAATTATTTAATAATAATGAGGTATATTTAAACATAATTTCCGTGTTTTTTTATGAACGTAGTAGCTATTTAGGTATAACGACTTCATGCAATGCAATTTAATGATCTATGCCATTGCTTTTGCAAGAAATCGATTATGGTGGGGGTTGCTCGCAAAGAACGCAATATATATTTTTTTCGTTTAAAAAATTTGAGTCTATTAGCAACAATGTTAAAAAGCGAAATATTTATTTTATACAATACCCCAATTAATATTCGGATATTCAAAAATGGACATCCAAATTTATAAGCTGTTGTTGCGTTAATAATGAAGTTGAATAATTTCTATTCTTAACTGATCAAAAACAGATTCTAGAGTTTAGTTTAGAATAGTATTCTTCCTGATACGTCAATTGTATGGGACATCGCATAAAATCTAGATGCATGTAAATTTCGTAAAATTTAAGTTTGTCATATCTTACATAAAAATTGAATTTAATTAATTTTTTTACCCTAAACTAATTAGATATATATCTATATCTACACTAGTAGTCCAATAAACGAAGCCCTTAAAAAGGAATTTTAGTTAGAAAGCTGCATTTTTGGTGGAAAGCATATTTTATTATTTTAAAAGACACTTCATTATTATTTCGTATTCAACCCTTGCATAAGGGATGGAAAATTACTTTTAAATATTTTTTACCCGTAGCTTTGAAACAAAACACACTGGACAAAAAAAGTTTTAATCAAAAGTTGTAGATAATTTAAATCTGAATAAAAAAGTCAATAATTATTTTTACGACATCTCGGATAGTTATAGCCATAGAATCATCTGCATTTTGAGAGTTGATTTGTATTTTTGACATGTTTTAAGATTTTGTGAAACATTTTTGCGAAATCTTCTCTAAATAACCCTGTGATAATGTAATGTATGCATGTATGTAAATAATGTAAATAATGTAATCATTGCAGCGCTATTTTTTTCAGCTTAACGTTCAAAATGGATTCATTGCCTAAAAAAAAAATTTTTAAAAATAATAAAATAAAAAATATAGCTTTTATTAGCTTCTTTACCTACCGGCTTCGGCCCGGTGTCCGACACGTACTTCGCCGATTTTTACGAGATGAAAACTATTATGGAATATATTTTGCTTCATATTATTGCCTTTATCGATTTATATAATATAGTAGCAGCGTCCGACATGCACTAATTTTTCCGAAAAAATCTACGCCATATGCTATTCTGGGAGATTTTTGGTTTAATATAAAGGGTTTTCCAATAAGAGGTGTTATTTTGAATAGCCCGCTATTTCGGTAGATGTCACTTTTGGAGCTGTAATTTTTTGTCATTTGACAAGTAGAAACTACGCCATTATTAAAAATGGAACGATACACGCTTCAACAACGCATTGAAATTATTAAAATTCACTATAAAAATGGTAAAAATTCGGTTCGTAAAACTCGAACATTTTTGGGTCGTCGTGAAGCACCTTGTCGGACCGCAATACAGAAGTTGGTGGGAAAATTCGAGCTGTTGGGACAAGTTAGTGATGTGAAGAATAAAACCCGTGCACGTCGCTCAAGAACAGCCATGAATATTGCTGCTGTAGCCGAAAATGTTGAAGAAAACTCAGGTTTGTCCATTCCTCGTCGTTCTTTGGAATTAAACATTCCACAAACATCATTATACCGTATTTTGCATAAAGATTTGGGTCTTAAGGCTTATAAAGTTCAGTTAACATAAGAACTCAAGCCGGCCGATCATCAACAACGGCGTGTCTTTGCCGATTGGGTCCTTGAAATGCATGAAAATGATCCGGAATTCCATCGAAAAATCATCCGGACTGATGAGGCCCATTTCCACCTCGGTGGCTTCGTCAACAAACAAAATTGTCCCATCTGGGGCTCGGAAAACCCAAGAGTTATTGTTGAAAAGCCTCTCTATCCTCAACGTGTGACTGTTTGGTGCGGTTTATGGTCCGGCGGGGTCATTGGACCTCACTTTTTCGAAAATGAGGCTGGAACACCAGTTACGGTGAATGGATTGCGCTATCGAGAGATGATTAATGATTTTTTATGGCCGGAATTGGATGGTATTGATCTGGACAACGTTTACTTTCAACAAGACGGCGCTACGTGCCACACAAGCAACGAAACCATTAATCTTTTACGGGAAAAGTTTCCGGACCGTGTTATCTCTCGAAGAGGTGATCACAATTGGCCACCGAGATCTTGTGACTTCTTCCTTTGGGGCCACGTGAAAAAGAAGGTCTACGCCAACAGCCCAGCGTCGATTCAAGACTTCAAAGATGGAATTCGTGAGGCTATGGAGGACATACGGCAGCCACTTTGCGACTTGGTTATGGAAAATTTCATGAAAAGGATATGGTCCTGTAGGCGTGGTCGTGGTGGTCATTTGGCAGATGTTATTTTCCATTATTAACGGCATACCTTCCTCTGTATAATGAAATAAACATCCGATCATTTATATCAAAAAATGGCATTTTCCTTTCAATATCAAAATAACACCTCTTATTGGAGAACCCTGTACATACATCGATTTATAGTATAATATAACAGCCCCATTCGGCTTGACGCGATGTCCGACTCGCACTTGAAGATTTTTCGAAATGAAAACTACCCTATGTGCGATGCCGAGGTATTAAATCTACCCACCAAATTTCATCTAAACCAACGTATAGATATAAATATATTATTTACGCACCCTGTTGCCGCAAAAAATCATTTACGGGATTATTCAGCATTTAAAATTCCGATCATATTCTGCTATTTGTAAAATGCCACACTTTGACGCTGCAATTCTAGTCCCAGGTGCCATATTGTGATTAACCTCAATTTATTAAACACCTGGTCGAAAAATTGTTTTCGGACCTCGTACGACTTGTCGGTTGTAGATAAGAAAAAGTAGTAATACCCTTTCTTGTGTGAAATTTAATGATCTATAACATTTGTGAACAACTTTTTTCCATATTATTTTTCGTTTAAGAGCTATAGACCATAAAATTATTTTTAACCCCCTTTGGAATGTTTTTTGGTTCTTTCACATTATAAAGTCTCCCTTCCTTCAAAAATGCAGCTTCCTAACTAAAATTCCTTTTTAAGGGCTTCGTTTATTGGACTATAGTGCCCGCCATGCCACTCGATGTCACAAAAAAATTGCTATTTCTTCTAAATATGTTATATTGTCATCCCGTTAACAATAAATGAGACATTTTATATTATTTAGCTTTAAGTAATAATTTTAAAAAATTGACAGGTCGTAGCCATTACTAAATTAAGCGATATTCAATATTATATGCGTTTCTTTATCATACGCCTGTATATATAGACTTCATCGTATTTCGTTTTATTATTTAATATACAAACTACGTCTATAAGTGACGTAGGTTGATTAAATTTAGCACAGAAATGTTCATCGCAAGATTATAAATCAGTTTAATGACGTCACAATCAAGAAGTATCGGTTTTCTGCACGAGTCTCATGCATGGCGACTGGCGATATATTAATGAAATTAATGCCACGAGAACTACCTAATGATATTTCTTTTTCTGGGAACAAGATGGATAAACAAAGCAAGTTTTGTAAATAATATTATTTATTGGGATGTCAATCAACTCATTGAAAATACAAAATTCTTATCGCTAAACTCATGTTACTCTAGTAAACATACAGCAAAAAAGCGGTTTTTTGCTTTTTTCAAAAAATCTTAAACTAACCGAGCAAATTTTGCGTTATAAGACCCAGGGCCGGATCAAACAAATTAATGTCATGGGGCCAGGTGTGGTGGGGGCCCACGCCCCCGCAGTCAAGCGGGCAATTAAAACGAATTTGTAACGTTTCGAATAAATACAGCCGATGATATATTTAACATCGAATTACGCTTTATGAAAGATATAAATAGAATTGGTTCAGTATTTATTACGTTTTACTAGTGTGGTAACGTGATCTTACGCATTTGCTTTTCAAATTGGTGAAAAACAGTTATTTCGAAAACTTTTCTTTACGGGTGGTGGAGGCCTTCCCATGGTGGAGGCCCTGGGGCCTTGGCCCCAGTTGGCCCCTATGATAATCCGGCCCTGATAAGACCGGTTGTCGACCTCTTCTTGAATAGATGAACAATTAATCACTCGCTCTAAATCATAGTTGCTAATCCTGCCAGGCAGGACGGAATATTCTGTTTGTTCTTGTAAACTACAGACCCCATAACCCATTCATAAAACTCTTGGAAAGTGAAGCTGTGATTGTGTGAAATGTTATTGAAAATCAGTAATGGGTGGAAGAGAGAACTACATATTTATTGACTGAATGGCAACAATGTTGAAGTCTGGTTATATCAGATGGTTGAATACTAAAACATAACCATACTTACCGATGAAAATATAAATCCTTATTTAAATGATCGACTCTTTTACAAACTACACATGAATGCACCATGATTGTTTATAATAAAGATGATTTTTCACCAATAATCACAAAAAAACACAAATCTACCAAAAAATATAACAATTCGTTAGATCAAAATCGCAATGTTTACGAGATTAGTATTCATTCTTCATCTTTTGCTTATGTTTTGGGTCCGAATCGTAGTAAAATAGAAACAGATGTTGCCAAAGTGCAGTAGGATTAGTTCAAGATTCGTTTGACACATTTAAGTATAATAATATTTTTTAAAGAATCTCTCATCGTCTTTTCACAGTTTATAGTAAAATTAATGCGAATTAAATTTATTTTAAGGCAATTGCGGATTAATCTTAAACCAATTTGTTGTATTTGCCAAATTAACAAATTTTTAATTGGGGGTTTGCACGATACCTTTGCGATAAATATGTCAATCTGGCTATGCTGCAGTAATGACCGAAAGAGGCGGGAAAGACTGTTTGCATCTGTAGTTTGTAATATCTTTGGTTACTGGGGATTCGTCAATATTTCCTTGTTTTTCTGATAAAGTTTAGTTTCCGTCGGCAACAATTTGTTTTATTTAAATAAAAAGCTCATAAACTATGTCAAGGTTTTTAATATTACTGGTTTTATATTACTAATATATCTTGGTATTTACTGTTAAGTTTATTTTGATTTTATTACATTCATTTGTGAATAAATATTTAATTTTAATTCGATCACGTGAATTCTTCTGTATTTTATGATTCATATGTTGATAAATTTGATCAATTTAGTGCAGTTTATGTAATTATTATTTTAAATTTTATAAAAACTGCAGAACAGTGAATTATAATTTTTTCTCCATTCTTCCCTCTTTGTTATCCTGATAGGGCTATTCTCGAAGGAACCCACGCCAGGTTGCTCACCCAAGGGATATCAATTCTTGGTTTCTCGCATTGTGGTACAACCTACCGATTGGGGAGTTCGTACCATCCCCCATATCTCACCAGATACCCGTCCATAAGTCACGTCCCCCCTACCCCCGGAAATATCCGATCTCATCCGGCCCGGTTATCGGCGTGAACGGGCGTAGGGATGGAGGATGATATGTTTTTCACTCTTTGCTAGTTTTGAGTGACGCCGGACACTAACTTCATGACTGATTGAAGTTTAATATTTCTTTTTCTTGTGCAAATTGATGTCAAAATTGCGTTTATGAGTGTTGACTAAACCAGTCCTAAATTCACAAACAAAAATATTTAACAAAGGCTTCAAATAGGCTGTGGCAACGTTATTCCAGCTAAATTTAGAGCATTTTAGCTTTTACAGAAAGCTGCCTAGCCACTCTTATGACGTCCTTTAAACGCTGTGAGAGCCGAAATGGTAAAGATTGTTTAACGAAAAATGGATATAACTTAATGACTGCAGTAAAAGTACCTGTGGCGATCCCATTATTTATGACCGTTTATTATTATGTGGAAAGGACCGGATTGTAATAATTATAATTAAATATAGGCACATCAGGTAGGTTAGGTTGCTTAATTTATATTTAAATATCTTTTTGTGGTAAAATTTGTTAGTTTTTGAGGAATGGTTCAAGAATTGTCTTTTACCAAACATTCCTCAGAATAGCGTGATAGTAATGGACAATGCGAGCTATCACAGTCGCCAATTACATAAAGCTCCAAGCTCAAATAATACAAAATTGGAGATTCAGAACTACATGGCGGCGAATGATATATATTTTGAAGAAAGTTATAAAAAAAAGTGATCTTTTAGAAGTTTTAAAGACATTTTGTATAAAAAAAAGTATATGTTTGTGACTCATTGGCAGAAGAAATTGGACATACAGGGCTGCGGCTCCCACCCTATTATTTCATTTTTAACCCCATAGAGCATATGTGGCACCAGTTCAAATCACTGGTTAGGTCTGAAAATATTTCTCCGACTTTAAGTTCTAGTGTTGTAGAATTAATACGAAAATGCTTTAATGATATTCCCCCAGGTAGTTGGAAAAATTCAGTCCGTCGCGTAATAACTGTAGAAAATTCGTATATTAGTCTGGATCGTATAATTAATCCAATTGTAATTAATTTTGATGAGGATAGCGATAGCGAAACAGAACTATCTATAGAATGACATTATAAATGTAAATAAATATGACTAGTAATATTTAAAAAAAATGTTATTTCATTTGATTACATTAATATAATCATATCATTATTTGTTTTCCTTAGTCCGTCCCTTCATACTTCACTTGTTTATTGCCAAGCTCTTGTCGACATAATGGGACCGACCCAGGAAATCATTAAGTCGTATCTATTTTTCGTGAAACAATCTTTACAACATTTTCCGGATTTTAAATGGATTTACAGCCATATGGCTGCAGAATTTTTTTAGGTTAGGGCACGACAATATTTAGATTACTATATAGATTTGGATGGCTGACGAAGCATAATGGCGGTATAGTATTAGTTATTTATAGGCGGCATTATTTATGGGTGTTATTCGAACTTCTCGGACAACAAAATAAATATGTGCGTAGGTAGTTTTATCGTTAAAAATTGGTACGGTAGCTCTTCTCCGGCTTCATTTATTTCCGATATTTTAGAAAATTCAATAAATTTTGTAATAATTTAAAATTATACAGGGTGTCCCATAACTAATGGTACACAGGAAAACTGCAGATTCCTTGGGTAAAAATACTGCGATGTGGCCATACTTAGTTTAGTTCAATAGCCGGTAATAACCGAGATACAGGGTGTCCAAGTAAAAATTTAATTTTCAATTTTCTTAAATAACTTATTTCTGAATCAATATTTTTGCACAAAATTTTGTAAATGGGGTTTTTTGGGGGAATGGAATTTGAATTTGTTAATAATTTTGATCTAGATTATAAGGGGCGCTCTCTGCGATACTCTGGATGCATAAAAAGAAATGTAACTTTTTTGTGCCTTAGTATAATTATATTTTTATTAAAAATATCAGTATTTCCGTCATTTTTAAGCAATAAAGGTATACTTTGTAAATGTCGCTCCGACTAACCGTTTTCGAAATATTTTCAATTACAATTTCTAATGCGCCCGTTTAAATTTTGATTTGTAAATGTGAAATTTGTCACAGTAGGCTTTGGTAAAACAAATACAATGAAAGCACATTGTAACCTCATTTTTGTCAAAGTTTATTTTCATTTGTCAGCATTGTGGGTGTTTTTAACGAGTTGTTGAAGATATTGTTATCAAAAATTAAACTAAAAATGTCGCGACATAACTGTTTTCTAACTCCACTATTACGTTTTGGACGCAAGGATCCTGTTTCTCCCAGTCTGTCGTATAGGCTTCTAAAAATTTTTAAATCTGGCTACCTTCTATTTGGATACATTTCCAAATACAGCCGATGTGCCCCGCGTCTGTTAAAATTTTCTTGTGCGTTTAAACATACCATGTCTCGCATTTCTCCGTTAGAAAACAGTTATGTCGCGGCATTTTTAGTTTAATTTTTGATAACCATATCTTCAAAAACTCGTTAAAAACACCCACAATGCTGACAAATGAAAATAAACTTTGACAAAAATGAGGTTTCAAAGTGCTTTCATTGTATTTGTTTTTACCAAAGCCTTCTGTGACAAATTTCACATTTACAAATCAAAATTTAAACGGTCGCATTAGAAATTGTAATTGAAAATATTTCGAAAACGGTTAGTCGGAGCGACATTTACAAAGTATACCTTTATTGCTTAAGAATGACGGAAAAACTTATATTTTCAATAAAAATATAATTATACTAAGGCACAAAAAAGTTATATTTCTTTTTATGTATCCAGAGTATCGCAGAGAGCGCCCCCTATAATCTAGATCAAAATTATTAACAAATTCAAATTCCTTTCCCCAAAAAAACCCAATTTACAAAATTTTGTGCAAAAATATTGATTCAGAGATAAGTTATTTAAGAAAATTTAAAATTAAATTTTTACTTGGACACCCTGTATCTCGGTTATTACCAGCTATTGAACTAAACTAAGTATGGCCAAATCGCAGTATTTTTACCCAGGGAATCTGCAGTTTTTCTGTGTACCATTAGTTATGGGACATCCTGTATATTTGAATAATTAAAAGTTAGATGTGCTAATTTTTATTCGTTAATATTGTTGTTTTTAAATGCAAAAATAAAAATTATCAATTTTCTTAAAATGGCCGATGTTCTCTTTTATTCTCCTGCCCCCAATGTTGTACGAAATAAATGGCCGTCAACATAAGACATGGTGGTTAATTATCCAGTTATTTTGGCGGAATATTTACCACTTTTTGGCCTGTAATTTACTACATTATTGTATGGTGTTGTTGGATTTCCATTTGCTAGCAGTAAAGTCAACTTTACAGCTAAATATTATGACCTAATGGCATTGTCCATAAAATAGCTTTTTTGGCAAAATAATGGTACTATCCAACAAAAAATTATGACTATTACATCCAGCTGTAGTTTGGCAATAAAAATGGCATTGAAATATAATATTTAGCACAGTTTGAAAGCAAACTAGTAACGTTGGAAAATTTAGTTGTAAAATTATGCCGCTTTAAGGTTATTACAGATGCAAATGGAAATCAAAGAACTGCAGATTTTAAAAGCCGAATTAGTGGGCATTGTCGCAACGTTATCCCTGCAAATGATTAGCTTTAAAAAAATTTATGGACAATCCGTGTTACTTCGGCAGGAACGTTCATAATACAGGAAAATATAAGTTCGTAATATACTGCCCGCGTAAATAATTGTTTCGATTCCAAATTATTTGAGGCTGTACCCTGTACCTATACTAAGTATTTGTTCAAGTTGTGTTACGCGGCGGCATAAACGATTACTCCACAACCGACAACGTTGTGAAAAGTTGACGAAGACGCAAAATGTTGCTGCTACGACAGGAGTAATTGGTAAATATAAAGGTTTTTCATCTTAATTAATGGTACATGGAAAAATCACAGACTCCTTACATAAACATTAGGATTTAATTATACTTACCCACCGGGGTTAATTATACTTACAAATCCGAAAGTTGATATTAACTGGGATACAAGGTGTTAAAGTTAACACTTCATTTTTGCTTTTCTGTAATAACTTTGAGAGAAACTAACGTTTTATTACAAAATTTGGCATTTATGGCTTTTTAAGACGAGAAATTAATTTTTTTGTGAAATTTTAATGTATACAATTCTCACATTTATCAGGTAATATCTTTTTTTACATGTGCCCCGAAAGTGCCTCTTTTCATGCATGTTATCTTCACCGAAAGTGGCGTTTCCAAACCAGAATTGTCGGTGCGGGATTTGAACCCGCGACCTTCAGATCGCCAGCCGGACAGTCTACCCACCGAGCCATTCTACAAGCGATAATATATAAATTAAATTGGCAGTTAATTTTTCAAAGATGTTTTAGAAAAATGTCTGAAGAATTTCTTTATCTATATGGCCTCAAAGACTCGGGCACTTGTAAAAAAATAAATAAAACCGAGCGCGGGATTTGAACCCGCGACTCTCAGAGCACAAGGCGTACGCTATACCACTAGGCCACCGAGCCTATTTGTCAAAAATAATAAATAGATATTTACATTCTCCATGCGCGAGTGTTTTCATGTCATGTAGACAGGAAAACTGTCTGAAGAATTTCTTTATTTATTTGGCATCAAAGCTTCGGAGCACTTGTAAAAAAAAATACGGTACATATCTCGGGCCGTCGGAGGCTTTTCCGGACTCGTCTGTAAAAGCCTCTTTTCGGCCCTTGATAGGTAATGTACTATTTTATGCCTCAGTATATTTAAGTTTTTAATGAAAATAATACTTTTCTCATATTTATTACGTAAAAAAGGTACGTATACTATGTTCAAGTCACCCATAGTTACAGTTTTGGAGATATTTGCATTTAAATTGTTTAGTCCGCTAGCTCAGGCAAGCAAGTGATATTTTGTTACTTGCCAATTAACCTTTACATGATTATTAATGTTCTAGTAATGGTAATTGGGAATAATACATACAAAAATTGGATTGTCCTTTAACTTACTTTAATTAATATAACTTTGACCCTAGGAAATATCGTGTTGACAGAAAAAAAATAGCAATGGAAACGAACGTAAACTAAGTGATTACTATCTTGTAATATTTCATCTTAAAATCATTAGGAGATTTAATAATAAAAGAGAACACGAACAAACTCTGGGCGACCTGAACTTAGTATACCTTTTTTACGTAAAAAATATTAGAAAAGTATTATTTTCACTAAAAACTTAAATACACTTAGGCACAAAAAAGTTATGACCTAATATAACTAGAACGTGCTCGCACTCACCGAGACAAAGGTCAGATCGTCAACAAATACCGTCAGCTATTTATACCCTGGATACGATTTTCATTTCCGATTCCGACGCAACTTCGGCGTATGTCTTTTTATTCGAGATGATCTCTGCTGCCAACGAGAACCTACACTTGAACCGAAAGACTTTGATGTAATGTGGTTTAAAATATAAACGCCGAAAATCACCAAGTTTATCTGCTGCCTTTACCGTCCACCAAGTGATACCCATTACAGAGACCTTTTCTCAGCACTAGCCAATACAATCGACTTTTTGCAAACCAACCATCCAAATGCCGAGATTGCTATCTTTGGCTTAAATACTCAAATACAGACGATGAGCAAGGCCGCGAGGCCGAATCCTTGGCGATCAGTTCTGGTCTAACTCAACTCGTAGAAGAACCAACGCGGATTCCAGACCGAGCTGGAGATTTTGCTAGTCTTTTGGATCTTTTCTTAACGTCAAATCCTGATCTATATACAGTCACCCTACAGCCTCCGTTAGGATCTTCCGATCACAAACTTATTTCAACTCTAAGCGAACTACCAATTAATTCTGCACAACCTCCTAAACCTCGCAGGATATTTTCGCACTTTTCCTTGGATGAGCGTATGCTTCTCTTCTGATGATCCATCCGTCTGTACTGGGGAGGTCTCCGACGTCATTCTAACGAGCATGGAAGCATTTATCCCCTCCTCCCAAAAACGCCCTTCCAACGGCAAGCCTTGGTTTAGCAAGGATTGTGAGTGTGCTGTCAGATCAAAAAATCTGGCTTACCGACAGTGGCGTCAAAACCCTACCACTGAGAATCGTACCATCTTTGTTACCGCCCGAAACCAATGTAAGCTAACAATAGATCAAAGCAAAGAAGCCCATAACGGGAGGATCAAAAACAAACTTCTTGACAGTCCAAACGGATCAAAGTCCTTTTGGTCAGTCGCTAAGGCAGTCAGCCAAAATTTCACAAAATCAAGTATTCCACCTCTAACACGTCCCGATAGTACAATAGCATCCACAGCCGGAGACAAAGCAAACTTACTTGCTGAACTATTTTCTTCGCATTCCACTGTAGATTTTCAGGGAAGAACACCACCCGACATTCCTGCAGTTCAATCCGAAATGACCGAAATCGTGTTCCGTCAGCGTCCCGTCAAACGAATCCTGAAAGGACTCGACGTCAAAAAAGCTACTGGTCCAGACGAAATTTCTATTATAGTTCTCAAGAGATGCGCCGACGAACTAACACCAATATTTTGTAGACTTTTCAACTTATCCTACAAAAAAGGAATATTTCCATCTTGCTGGAAGACGGCGCGAGTCCAGTCTATTCCAAAGAAAGGTAAGAGAACCCTGCCTAACAACTATCGACCAGTCGCATTGCTTTCAGTTATATCAAAAGTAATGGAGAAAGCTATTAACCAACATCTTCTAAAGTACCTGGAAGGCTTCAACATTATCAGCGATCATCAATATGGTTTTCGGAAGTCCAGATCAACTGGAGATCTTCTAGCCTATGTCACCCATATTTGGAACAACGCAATCGAACATCATGGGGAGTCTCGGGCTGTTGCACTGGATATTTCTAAAGCTTTTGATCGTGTTTGGCATGAGGGGCTTCTAAGTAAACCGCGATCCTATGGTATGCCCAGTCGATTCTGTGCATGGTTGTCTAGCTTTCTTAAGGACCGCTCTCTGCAAGTGGCGATTGACGGATTTCTCTCAGACACCTTCACCATCAATGCCGGTGTTCCTCAAGGGTCTATATTGTCTCCCACTCTCTTCTTACTCTACATTAACGACCTTCTAGTGAAAACGAAAAACCCGATAGTTAGTTTTGCTGATGATAGCACACTTTTATCATCTTTCTCTTTGAATGCACAAACATCGGCTGCCGACGCACATCTTCGCAGACAGCATGAAGTATCACGCCTCAACAAAGACCTGGAAGAAATTTTGGCTTGGGGTGACAGTAACCAAGTCGAATTTAACGCTAAAAAAACCCAGGCAGCAGTTTTCTCTAAAAAGGTTAATATTACAGAACCGGATATAGTCATGGACGGACACGCAATCCCACTGGCTTCATCTATTAATTTGCTGGGCGTCAATCTGGGAGGAAATATGTCTTGGCATAAGCACGTTGTGGCGATCGCCAAGATAGCCTCTCAGAAGCTTGGTGTACTTTTCCGAACCAGAAAGTTGTACACACCTCAACAACTTTTGACACTATACAAAGCCCATATTCGACCATCACTAGAGTACTGCTCTCATGTCTGGAGCTCTGCACCCAAACATACTCTTCGGCTACTGGATTCCAACGAAAGGAGGGCCATTCGTCTGATTGGAGACCACGAGCTGACGAAGAATCTCGACAGCCTAGAACATCGAAGGCAAGTTGGTGATTTGACTCTCTTTTACAGATATTTTCATGGAAAGTGCTCGGCTGACGTTGCCCTCTTAATTCCGCCCAGAGCGGCGAATATCAGAAATACACGACGAACCACTGCCGCCCATCCATATGTGGTTAAGCTTAGTACCCCTCGAACTTCATTATTTAAGAACTCTTTCATCTGGAGGACTTCATCATTGTGGAACGATCTTCCCGAGGTCGTTTTTCCCGACGAATATAACCTCCAACGATTCAAAACCAACGTGAATCGCATTTTGCGCACACGCACCACTCCCAGAGTGCTCTAAAGGATTTTTCCTATAGTGCTTGTGTTTGATCATAAAAAAAAAAAAAAAAAAAAAAGAAAGATGCCGCAGAACAACGAAAAAAGTAAGGAACTACATAATCAGATATTCAAAATGATTTCCGTTATTCTCTAAGCACAAATAACATCTTCTACTGCCACATAACAGTTTTTTTGAGATAAAATAAAACATGCGATAGAATATCAAACTTTTCAGCATTTGTAAATTTATTGCATATTTTCTGGAAAATAGAAAACCTCTTAAAACGCTCTCAAACGATCAAAATGGGAATGTCAAGCGAAACAAATCACGCATCACCATCTTAATTTTTTTTGTTCTTTTAAATCCCGAATCAACAGAAGTTTGAAATAATGTTTCTGTCCCTTGTTCACTTATTTGTCGTTTATTATTAAATTATTTGTTATATTTATTGAACTAGTCCAACATAAGTAAAAATTTAGAGCTTACTTATGAGATATTATTTATAAAATTAGGAGAAATACAGGACCGTATCCCAAAATTTCCTAATGTTGTTCAAAAAAGCCTCGAAACGTCATTAAACCACAATGTGTCATACATCGTTGCATTCGGAAGAAAAAAAGCTATCAAATTCCAATATTAGAAAAATAGGACCGTATTTAAAAAAAGAAAGTTGATAATGGCCCTTCGAAGACGACTCGTCGGATTACAAAACAATTAACGCTGTTAGCGTTAGCGCCCCCTAAATTGTACATTAAAATTTCACAAATGAATCAATTTTTCGTCCTAAAACAATCATAATTGCCAAATTTTGTAAAAGAGCGTTAGTTTCTCTCAAAGTTATTAGACAAAAACAAAAATGAAGCTTTAACTTTAACACCCTGTATCTCAGTTAATGTCAACTTTTGGATATAGGTAAGCAGGCCCGCGCCGTACATAAGGGCAAAGTCGTGTGGTGCACGACGGCGCCGAGGCGCCGAAAAGCCTTAAAACTCACATGTAAAAAAAAGATAAAGCAACAAACAACATTGTCAAAACAAAATTTATAATGATAAAAAAAACAGTAAGGAATTGCTAGCTATTACATTGTTTTTTATTTGTTTATTATTTTATTTTTACTCTTTGAGACGAGGGAACCGAATTTCTCGAAAATAATATATAGTTTTGTTTTTATTTGTCGATCAGTTTCGTCCTGTGATATATAAACGAGTATTTTTTATGTTTTAAATATTTTTTTTATTTCTTGTGCTTTTGTATCATATATTACATTTGAAACTAAAATACAAAAATTTTGAGTTGTAATACTGTTAGAATATATTTCTGTTTTCTATAACTTTATAATTATGTTATGTATCTCAATGAGAAAATACTTGTATGGCTTGTACTTGTAAAATATAAAAATAAATTTATGAATATACTTTTTAAAATTATTGTTCAATAGTGGATAATAATACCTAACTTAACCCGTATCTGTACTCACATATGAACATTGAACGAATTTGGGGCGTTATTTTAAATTTGCACAAGGGCGCCAAAAGTACTAGGCGCGGGCCTGTAGGTAAGTATACTTAAAACCAACGCACTTGTCCCACTTATGATGCAACGACTTTATTCCATGACCATTAAAACAATCAAAAAAACTTTTTTTTTTACTCGATGAAATTAAAGTTTTTCCATATATTTTTAACCTTCTACCAAACACTGACGGGGGGAAGCAGCTGATTATGTTGTAATGGTAAGTTCTTTATATTCTTTTTGCTTTGTTAATTATACCCAACAAACGAACCAACCTGACAAATTAATATTTTCGTTATGATTAAGTGTTTGCTTCCGTGTATGTTGTGACATTACGAAAATAAATAAATGGGTACTTTAAATAAATTATCTTCGGTGATCGCTTGATAATTTAATTAGTAATTTTGAATATTATACAGAGTATTCACAATTTTAGATGTAATTATACACAATCTTCACCAATAAAAGTATGTATTTTGTTCGTGAAGACCTAATATTTATAGAATTACTTCTGCCGTGCAATACAAGAACCTAGTAAGTCGACTTACGTAGTAGTAAGTTTTTAATATTTATTTAACTGTTTATTTGTTAATAAAAATCAATGATTTTTTGGAAAATGAAACTATGTACAGGGTGTTATGGAAATGACGTATTATATTTAAATGGGTAACTCCTTGGGTGTCCTAGAGCAGCGCTACATATTTTATTTTTTTTAAATCGAACGTTTAAAACTGGGGTAATTCACCCATAAACCCACAGGTTACTCCGCGGCACAATCATATTACACTGCCCAGCTGTGTAATAAACAGATGTTCTGGCGCAATGTTGCCAAACTGTGGAAAAGTATGAAACTTTAGATTCTTATAAAAATAAATATTTAGCTTATTTAGAAATTAAATGCAGGCCGCCGACATGAGTAAGGAATCCAGGGCACAGACACATTCAGTTCTTTTTCTATGGAAAGAGGTTTATGCACATCACGTGCCCTGATGATAGTGTGGCACTGCATAATAAGCTTATACCCACTAAACCCCATTCGGCATCTTCTTTCCAATCTCGGAACATAACCTGCATGTTGTCGAGAGAATAAAATACATAGTGAACAGAACAAATTACACTAAATCACTTAAAGAAACACACAGACACCCACGAGTTTCAAATTAGTTTTTTTGAAGATTACACAAAAGCACTAAACACTAACGCATAATTACACTTTACAATAATAACATTACCGTACACATAGAGCAACAGCACTTGATACAAATTGTTTCGCAATAGAAATTCAGAAATGACAAAAACGCTAATTTCTAATGGATTGGCCTAAACATAAAATTTATTAATCCTTTTCTGAAGAATGATGAAATAATTTAACAAACAGGACCTCCCTTTCATATAGATTATAGATGCTTCTAAGGGTAGAATGCTTCGTGCATATTCAGAAAATAGCGCGGTAACTAGCGAGGTTGCCATTTCCGAGACTATAATTATACAGAAATAATATTACAGAAGAAAATTTCCCAATTTATGAATATAATCTTATAAAACATCGAAAGTGGCAACGCTGTATTTTTAGATATTAACCCAAGGTAGCACAATATCGATCGACCGAATAAACCCGAACGTGTCAACCAGACTCAAAAGTGTTTCACTTTCAAACTTTTTAGATGTCAAATACGTACGTAAAATTATATTATTTTCCAGACCACCCTATGAAACCTTATACAATAAGGGCGTATTTTTGTCTACACAGTAGCACTTTAAAATACTAATTTAGATTGAATGGTACGGTACTTAGATGTGTTCATGAGACGCATACAAATCTACGCGAAAACTAATGTGAGTTTATGTGTTTTTGTGAGGGTATTTTGCCGGTTTTTGTTCGGGTTACCTACTTGGTGTTTGTTTATAAATTAAGTTGGTTTTAAATAGTCCGAAAAGATAAATAAAATTGCATTTTTTTTCTAAAGGGTGGCATTTATAAACTTTTAAGTTGTTCAGATTCGACGGGTGTCATTCGAATTGAACAAATGAGAACATACCTGACCATTTATAAACTCCGCGGCGGTTCATTCGAGTCAGCTCAAGTTTATAAATGAGAGATTGTTTCCCAGCGAACTGAACTGAACGTAAAATTTATAATAATGTACCCTGAAAAATAAACAACTTAGATTCTGTCAAACAGTTATTGACTTTCTAAAGAGTTTACCATGAGAACATGACAACACTGCTCAAAATTCATTGACGTTTTCCGGCATATGTTGCTTTGTTTACTTTTCCCACAGTGTCACCTCGTGCATATTTTTGGTTTGGCAATAGGTTATGTACATGGCATATTAAATTAAAGCGCCATTTTTGGATACTTTTCTTCAATTTGTTTTCATCTCAGGAATTGCCGGTTTAAATATAATACGTCATTACCATAACACCCTGTATATAACAAGAGCTTACTGTGTATACAATTTTAGAACAATAAATTAAATATTAAAGAAGTTGTGCAATTTTTAAATGGAATGTCTTAAAATTTACTTTTACGACTTACTAGGTTTTTGTATTGCACGGCAGACTTGGGTGTCTATCCGTCTATCACCGCTCTTTTTTCCCGGGAAGTATTTGACATAGAGAACTGAAATTTCGCATGGGTATACCTAGTTACTTAGTATAATACTGGGTACTGCTAAATTTAACTAATCAACGACGAAAAGGTTATACTAACTAAACTACATCGAATTTTCGTGGGCAAGTTGTTTGTGTTGTGTTAGTTGTATTATATTTTTTACATCTGTTAACATCGGGGTTATTAATCCCGATTCTTTTTTCTGATTGTGGAAAAGTGATAAACCAGGTTCCCGTTCAATATCAAATGTCCCAAAAACGATTGAATAAAAACTAGAATATGACGTAATTCCTACTTCTTATCAATTTTCAACGCGTTTGTCATCGTTTAAATATCAAAGATACCATCCTTGACTCGAAACTTGACCACTCGGTAATAACTCATATACATCGTTACCAGAGAAGGGGGAAATTAAAGAATTAAAATATATATTTAAAAGAGAGCGCATATTTATGTTATTTTAAATTTAATTTGAGACCTTAAAGTTGTATTACAATAATTAATATTTTGAAAAAGATGCATTTGTTTATGCTAACCGGTGTTTTGTTGAGCGTTTGTTTGTGTGGTGATTCTGCAAAATTGCGTAAGTAAAATTTACATGCTCCTTCTTTCTTTTTCCAAAAATATTACATACTCCGATAAGATTTTTGAAAATTTAATTAAATATTTTTTTAAATTCTAGTTAATAATTCTTTCCTTTCTTATTTTAGGAAGGATATTCTTGTTATCCATAAATATTTACATTTCTTAATTTTGAATACTGAAAAAAAGTTAAATACTTACTTTTTTTTATAAATAATTTTTATGCTTATAATTTTTTTTTTAATAAATAAATTACTGAATAATTTAACTCCCGACAACAAAAGACCATTTAACTTATTTTTTCTAATTTTCCCACTCGATAGTAATTCTCCCACCATCTTAAAAACTATATAATTTAAAATATTTTTTCAGGACTTTATTCGGTAATTATATAAATAAAATTGTGTCTGCGTATACTATAACGTATTTTTATTCTCGAAAAAAATAACATACATACAATAAGTGCATGTACTTTGTGATCAAACCTATTTGTATTTATTAGCCTTGAATTTTCAAAATCTTATTAAAGAATTCATAAAAAGGAACTCATCAGCTTTTTTTAAAATATTTGCATTTATACACTAAGCATAAAAACCTTTTTGTAAAGAACTTAGTGCTTACGCGTTGTATTTTCTCGACTACCGTTGATAATACAGCGTGAAGTATAGAGTCTTCTCTGATGATAGTTATAGACGGCTACTGGATTCAATCGAAAGGAGGGCCATTCGTCTGTTTGGAGACCACGAGCTGACGAAGAACCTTGACAGCCTAGAACATCGATGACAGACAGGTTGGGGATTTGACTCTCGTTTAGAGATATTTTCATGGACAGTGCTCGGCTGACCTTGCCCTCTTAATTCCGCCAAGAGCGGCGAATAGCAGAAATACACGACGAACCACTGCCGCCCATCCATATGTGGTTAAGCTTAGTACTCCTCGAACTTCATTATTTAAAAATTCTGTCATCTGGAGGACTTCATCCTTATGGAACGACCTTCCCGAGGTCGTTTTTCCCAACGAATATAACCTCCAACGATTCAAAACCAACGTGAATCGCTTTTTGCGCACACGCACCACTCCTCGAGTGCCCTAAAGGATTTTTCCTATAGTGCTTGTGTTTGACCTTAAAAAAGGACACCTAACCTGTACAGACGAGAACAAAGGAGTTCGAAACCGGTCTATCCTATCAATAGAGAAGGCTTCCTTTTCTTGGTAGTACCATTCAATCTGAATTAGTATTTTAAAGGGCTACTGTGTAGACAAAAATACGCCCTTATTGTATAAGGTATCATCGGGTGGTCTGGAAAATAATAATTTTTCCATACATTGGTATTTGTTAAAATTTCTGGTTAAAAGTATAATTTTAAGCTTCCATTGAAACTATAAATCCTTAATTCGACTGCAAAAAATAACTGCTTCAAAAATATCTTAATATTTTGTTTCAAAATTAATTTTACCTTAATTAAATTAAAAATTGTCATGTTCTTGAAATTTAAACATTAGTTATTCCTTCTACGGAACTTCTATTAAAATATAGAGAAAAGTCACATGACCAAACTTATGCTATAAGAAGCAATAAACCAAAAGAATTATAAAAATAGAAGAAATATAACAATTTTTGCCCCTTTAAATTATTTGGCAATTGTTGCATTTATTTGAATTGTCAATTATTATTATTTTCTGTGTCAATGTCAATGGTCCTCTTTATTTTCTTGCAAAGTAATTTGCCATTAAGTTTTGCAATATTATTGTTTATAAAAAATAACTGTGTATTAATGATAGTTGTATAATTTATTTGTTCGTAGGTATTTAATTTTGATATAAGTATTGCTTAAGGATTTGACCAATTTCGAATAAGTGATATTTTTTATTAAATTATATACCAATAGTGGGTATATTATAAGATAAGATAATATTTATTGATATTCAGAATAAGATTATCTTGATTAACTAATGAACCCCGACCTCGAACCGAACCTCGCGACCGGTAAACCACGCACTGGGTGGATTTTAGTGTTATAAGTCAATAGGGAATGAAAAATGTATCATCCCCTACCCCTACCCCATTCACGTAGGTAATCAGGCCGGATGAGATCGGATATCTCGTGGGGTATGGTACGCACTTCCCAATCGGAAGGTCATGCCGCAATGCCCTTGGGGGCGCAGCGTTTGACCGAAGATCGTAGTTCGGAGCCCTCGTTAAGTTCCCCGGGAATAGTTTTGGCAGCGAACGAAGAGGAAAAAATTAAGAAAAAAAAATTAATGATAATAATCATAATGATCTATTAAAATAATATAATATTTTTTCTATTTTCAGCAAGTAGCTGGGGCAGATGTCACAAGTCCGACAAAAACTTCTCAGAATGTATAAGGAAAAATATACAGGTAGCCATTAATTCATTAAATAAACGTAAGTACTTTCACTAGAATAATTTACATAATATACAGGGTGTCGATTCGAAAACTTCTCACTTCCGATAAATAATATTAAAAATCGGAAAAACATATCAATTTTAAAGGTGGACGCTTTTGAAGAATATTTGCAGCGCTTGGCGGTTCAATCCCCTGGAAGGGGTAGATGTTACCCTTAAAATTTTGAATGGGAAGGTGGGGTTAAGTGGTATATTCCCTTCCATTTAAGATTTTAAGGGTAACATTTAACCCTCCCAGATTAAACCACGAAATTAAATAAAACCTATTTTTAAGTGAAATGATCTATATTTTTTTCAAAATGTCTATTGTCAAAAACTTTCATTAAAATTCGCAACCCCAAAAACAATTATTGCTTAATAATTTCTATAAACCTTATAATCAATCGCCTTATTATTTCATCTTTATAATAAAGTAATATAAGTGTAGATGTGAATTTTAAAAAAGGTTTTGTTAGATAATGTTCGATAAGGGACAACTTTTTCTAATATCTTCTTTTAAAATAAATTATCCGCCGCTTCAATTTGGAACCTTCTACGAAATCACTGGCATTCATCGAGTCGTTAACAAATGAATACGAAATTTATTTTTAATTCGTTATCGATGCTTGTCTTAATTCAAAGTTAATAAATTTCCGATTTAGTCATTACAAACAGATTTTTGTATTTTTATGGCGCTAAATAGTCACGTACATGTTATTATTGCATTTTTATGACGATAATCCAAATATTGCACATATCTATGAAATATCTTAGTCAAAAATATGAGATAATTAAACGAACTAGCTAAAAAATTTTGAAATTTAAAAAAAAATTATTTTAATTAAACAAAAACTTTTCAAATACCAATATGGAAAATTATCATTTCCAGACCACCCGATGATCTTTATATAATAAGGGCGTATTTTTGTCTACACAGTAGCACTTTAAAATACTATTTCAGGTTGAATGGTACTACCAAGAAAAGGAAGCCCTCCCTCTCCATTCATAGGATGCAACCACCTGTAGACCGGTTTCGAACTTATTTGTTCTCGTCAGTACAGGGTAGGTGTACATACCAATCAACAGAGAGGACTTTAACTTAACGCCGTACTATCGACGGTAGTCGACAAAATACATCGTTAAAGTCCTCTCTGATGATTGGTATGTACACCTACCCTGTACTGACGAGAACAAATAAGTTCGAAACCGGTCTACAGGTGGTTGCATCCTATCAATAGAGAGGGCTTCCTTTTCTTGGTAGTGCCATTCAATCTGAAATAGTATTTTAAAGTGCTACTGTGCAGACAAAAATACGCCCTTATTGTATAAGGATCATCGGGTGGTCTGGAAATAATAATTTTCCATATTAGTATTTGACATTAATACCACCTGATAAGCATAGACTTTTTATTTCTTAGATGGAAAAACTTTTCATTTTTATTTTAAAGCCGCAGCCACAAATACATCGTTTTTAACATGCTGCTTCCCTCAGAGTCTGCAAAATCCTTTTTTTTTCTAAACTTATAATCTCCCTAGTACTTGGAGAATGTCCGGTTTTATTAATTCATTTTATACAACCAATTTGCAAGCCGAGAGCTTTTATAAAACTGTTAAAATCTCGCTTCATCAAATCTTATAAGAGACGTCTCTGGGTTGGGTCACAACTTTATATTCAGTTATTTCTTATTATTAATGTTTATAAACCATTTTGAAAACCTTCTGTCGCACTGTTCCACCTTTATAGAAAAGTAATAAAATGGTAAAAGCAACTTTTAAAAATGGCTTTTTAATAATGTGCGATGGAGAACACTTTTTTCATAAAATCTATTTTAAACCTTTTCCCGATATCGCTGACATTCATCGAATTATTAATGATTAGGGCATCTAAATGAGTAATCGATGATGTTTTAATTAGTTCAACCTTAATTGTTAATCTTAATTCGAATTTAATAAATTGCCGATATAGTAATTACAAACAGATTTGTATTTTTGTGGAACAAATTTGTCACGTATTGTTTACCTAAAGGGGCCGCATTATAGTCGGCAAGATTTCTGCAATTGCATAAACTCGAAGCAAGGCATGCGCATTATGGAGCCAACTGATTTATTTTTGCAATATTTTTGCAACTTGCAAGACTGGCCAGAAAACGAGTCTGCTCGTTTTTGTTGCAGTTTCTGTTGCCAGTCTGGTGAAAAACATAGTGATTTTTACATTACCTATTGAAAATAAAAGTTACTAAATATTAACCTTAAAATACGTTTCGTATGTTGATCGTATATTCGTGTTTACTTATATTCTTATTCAGGTTTAAGTTGTGATTTTGCGGAGTTTAAGCGTCGTATTTTGATAGTTTCACGGTGCTTTTTTGCTGGGTTGGCAGCCCTCGCCGTTGAAGCCGCAACTGCAATAGAATTGCCGACAATTGACGATGATTTGCATGACGTATTGATTGCAACTCTCATGCCAAAAATTAACTTGCAGCAACAAAATTGCTAAAGTATTGCAGCTGCTGTGTCAAAAAATTTGCGACAATCGATAAATTGGCAGTACAAAGTACAGTGAAACCTCTCAGAATGGACACCTCTGATAAGCGGACATCTCTATTAAGCGGACATTTTATCATAGTCCGGAACTAGGTATATGACGGTGCAAAAACTCTGAAGTTAGACCGGCAACTATACGTGGCAGAGCGAAAGGACTTCGCCGATTGAAAGTGATTCCCCAACAGCAGTCCGCCGTTTATTTGTGAGTTGTAAGGTTAAAATCGTAAACAATGGCAGAAAAATGTCGCGTTTTGAGTCTGAAAGAGAATATGGATGTTGTGGAAGTTTACAATTTGATAACAATGAATTGTGCGAGTTCATTCACATTGATAGCAATGTGCTATTAGAAGATGATAGTGACCCCATTCCTACCGATTATGAAGCCCAAACTGAAACCACATCCCTATCTGACGACTCTGATGACAAAGTTGAATGCAGTAATCAAACAAATGTCACCAATTATCACAAGTATGGTAAAGGAATTATAAGAGTATGCAAATAATAGAGGTGACTCTACAGCAATGGAATTAGTATCAGACTTGGAATTACATTTTCTTGCAATTTAAAACACAAACACGTCAAACTACGTTATTAGACTTTTTTAGTACTACATCCTAACTAAAACTAGTGTATTTTTGTTATGTTATGTTTATTTGTACATACATATACATAGTAATAATTTTGGATTTACATATTACCTAATACCAATCGGTAGGTCATGCGAGAAACCAAGGGTTGATAGCCCTTGGGGTAGCAGCGTATACCCGAGGACCGCGGTTCGAAACCCACGCTCAGCTGTCAGCCTCCAGGTGAACGAAGTATATGTGGACAATTTTATTTAATATATTTTTTATTTTAAAAGCTGACAAGAATTTTATTAGTTATAAAATTTGGATCTAATGTATTTCTAATTGATTATGAGTATTTAACTTATAACCAAACTATCGATATAAAGTCGTTACATATCGATTTGTGCTATTTATTGCACTAAATTGTCACGTACTAACCAAAATTAAAGTATAATCTATATTATGATAATGATTGTTTAACTATCTTGCTACGCTTTAACGGAAATCGATTACGCCTTAATGGATACTTCTCGCGAGCACGCAATTTTTAAACGAAACAAGGATTTTTGGCTGTCTCTATATACAGGGTGTAACAAATTCGTCATTCACCATTGGGATTTCGGAAACGGCAAGTCGGATAAATTGAGGCAAAGTTACGAAATTATGGGCCCAATAATATGCCGCAAAAGTAAATTCCAAATTATTTGGAAAAACAATTTTGTGTTTCGGTTTTTATTTTTTTCTGACTTTGATCGAAGAGATGTCCAAAAGTACGTTCCACTTTCTCGTTGCTACTTTCTATTCTCCACAAGATGACAACCCATAACGGGCGTCCCTGGGAATCGTTGTTTTTTAAATAATTTTTTAAGTACTAGGTGTAATTTAAATTTTTTTTAGTATAATAGTTACTAGATGCGTCTCCTTAAAACTCGCCCTTTTAAAAACATTTGGCTTTTTTAGTTTACCAGGGACGGACTAGACGTAACACAAAAATTATTTTTTATACACCTTGTATGATGAAGGAACGACAATAATATTTTTGGATACTCTAAACCTTAAGCTGAAAAAATGGTACTCTTGATCAGTGTCGACAAAAGGAACTGTTTTCGAAAAAAAAGATATTTTTATTCAATATGATTTATATTCAGTATACGTAAATTCCATTACTAAGTTTATTTATTTATTTATTTTCCTTTATTTCAATACGGCGAGAAAACTACATGCTCAAGTAATCATTCACACTGTATGGTTCTAATTCTATAAGTAATTGTTTCAGTCTCTTTTTAAAAATTCTCTCATTAACTGCTTGCTTTATGTAACGAGGCAACTTATTAAAGAACTTTATGCAAACATAGTATGGACTTTTCTCAAGCAGAGTTAATCGATGTGCAGGGTGAATGATATTGTACGAACGGGTGCCGTATTCACTCCGTATACTGGTGTTAAACTTATCTCTATTCTTATAGAAAAACATTATCGAATCAAATATATACAGAGCCACTACCGTTAATATGTTTTTGCTTCTAAATACTCCTCTACACGTCTGCAAATATGACATTTTATGCATAATTCTAATTACTCGCTTCGGTATGATAAAAATGTTTTGAATTTTTGAATCGGATGCCCAGAAAATGATATCAAATCTTAATACCGCTTCAAAATTTGCAAAATACAAGGTTCTTTTTGCTTTTTCATTAAGATATTTTAAAACGATGCGAAAGCAATAAGTTTCTTTCTTTAGTTTCGCACTTAGATTCCCTAAGAATTTTGTTGTTTTTTGAACGTTTAATTGCTTATCATTAAAGGTAATTTATTCAGGGATAGTTAGTTCCTAATAAGACAAAGGAGAAAAACCGCAAATTTCAAGACACTACGATAAACTGACACTGGCATAAATATTCTTATTTACATCGGTACATGTGAATAAAACCATAGCAACAATGAGGGAATTTATGAACATACAACGACAACTAATTCAAAAAACCATATCGAACAAAAGTATTTTTTTTCGAAAACAGTTCACTTTATCGACATTGATCAAGAGTACCTTTTTTTCAGGTTTGGAGTATTCAAAAATATTATTATCGTTCCTTCATCATACCTACAAGGTGGACAAAAAAAAACATTTTTGTGTTACGTCTAGTCCGTCCTTTAATAAGCCAAATGTGTTTAAAAGGGCGAATTTTAAGGAGACTCATCTACTAACCATTATACTAAAAAATTATTAAATTACACCTAGTACTTAATAAATTATTTAAAAAACAACGATTCCCAGGGACGGCCGTTATGGGCCCGTATCTCCGTAGGGGAGGCCGTAGGAAGAAAAACTTATAAGAACTTCTCTTTTAAGTATTCTATCTGAACCCGGGATGCATATTCTGGGATACCTTGTATATTTAATTGCTTTAGTTTTGAAAAATAAATGTATAGGTAACGGTTAATGATGGAAAAGTTAAGGTCGGCACCAATATACAACCTTAGTCATTATATGACAAAACATACGGTTTTCATTTTAAAAAAAGTGCATATATATGCGTATTTTAGTTCATAAAATGCGCAAGAAAAATGAATACTTAGTCCATAGGTCCGAACGATTTTTAGAAAATTGTACCAAAGTGACAATATCTACAGAATTTAATCCATGTTAGATGTATGTATATTCTGTACAGCGGACATAGAAGTAAGGAATTAAGGCTATATAAGCTTTAAAAGTCGAGAGGATTCAAGCAAAGCAAGGTTGGATTGCACAATTTTCTAATTACTCTTAATTTTTTAGTATCTTATTAGTACTTTACGGTGTAACTAATAGCTAAAAAGTAATTGACATTTTGCGGTTAACGGGTAAAAATAATGACATTTAAATAACTTATGACAAATAAATGTAATGTGCAAAACACTGGGAAAATATTTTTATGTCATACCAGTGCATTATTGTGTTTTTATACCTTAGATACCATCTACATAATGGATTACTTTAGGCCCGTGCGGGCATAAAGTACACATTATGGCCCGCACTGGCATTAAGACGCAAAAAACAGTTTTCGATTAACTTATTCTTTATTAACAAAATACCAAAATATAAATTTACATTTATATATTATTTGGTTGTATTCACATAGAACTGGTAATTCTGGAAGGTTCCGCTAATAGCTAAATTTCCTGCAGCAAAGGTTGACTCATGATTCATTGTCGGGGTCTCTAGTTTCTATAGGAAATGCAAGATCCAGATGGTACGCTTGCCAACATCCTTGAAACCTCATTTTCTGAGGATATGCTATCCTC
This sequence comes from Barypeithes pellucidus, assembly GCA_963991005.1. Taxonomy (NCBI): domain Eukaryota; kingdom Metazoa; phylum Arthropoda; class Insecta; order Coleoptera; family Curculionidae; genus Barypeithes; species Barypeithes pellucidus. The sequence goes on from OZ022563.1 coordinate 11,364,345, forward strand.
TAAATATCCTTCAGCAACTGTGGTACCTACTCTTCCATCCGCCATGACGCTTCAGCGTAGTCCTACTTGCTCCAGCTTCTGCTAAAAGAGTTGCCGACGTTCGATGTAAACAATGACCAGTGTACTTTTCGGGGTTGTTCAAACCCAAATATTTTGCAATAATACAGGGAATTTTCCCAAATATATTTTTTATACACCAAATAATATGCGACCTTGTTCATTAAAAACATTTCATTTGGTACCTCATGAATAAATTTTACGACATTCTCTCTAGATAACACACTGGATTTTTTGGCTGGTACCCTTTTGACCTTTGCTTTAAATACTCGCATAATTTGTGAAAATTATATATATCTATTAATATTCTTATTTACCATTAAAGTCTTCTTTATCATCGAGTATTTAGCCCACAGAGAGCTCGGGAAAAATTTTTCAGATAGATCATTAAAGTACCCCAACAGCACAGTTTCGTTAAGGTTTTCTACAGTATTTTCTGACATCCACTTCAAAAATTGGTCATATTCTTTGTCGTATGAGTCTCTGGATTTTCTCGGTAACAGGTTTTGCATTGCCTTTTCAACCTTTTTTTCAATTTTGTCGGGAATTTCAAGACCTTGTTCCATTTTTGATTTTTGACTTTGACACATTAAACGTTTGAATACTTATCTCCTTAGCAACAAGAACGCAGGCTATAATAATGTCAAGGTAATGTCGCAGGTAAAAAGAAAAAATTGGTAAATCAAATTAAATTTTAAAAAAACATTTATTATTTTAAACGGTATGACATCAAAGTTTTTATGCACGGGTAGTAATAGATATATACCTTCTGGCGACTTACCAACCCTCGGGCCAGACTAAGCCCTCGGTTTTGTAAGATTGTCGCCCTCAGGGCATAATCATCTACTTAGTACCCTTGATACATAAATAACTATTATACAGGGTGTAACTAAATAAGTGTAAAACATTTAAGGGGGTGATTCCTCATCGAAAACAAGATAGGATCTTTCATATAAAGAAACTTCATTGGAGCATCCCTTGTTAAGATACAGCCCCTTAAAGGGGGTACATAAAATGTGTTTAACAATTTTTTTCACAAGCACTAAAAAAGTTACAATATTGAAATTAACCTGACATTTTCTACTACCAAAAAGACACTTAGCCAGTAATTTATTTGGTTTACCCCATGGTTGTAAGGGGTGGAAAACGCAACCCCTAAAATTTATTTCCATTGGAGCATCCCTTGTTAAGATACAGCCCCTTAAAGGGGGTACATAAAATGTGTTTAACAATTTTTTTCACAAGCACTAAAAAAGTTACAATATTGAAATTAACCTGACATTTTCTACTACCAAAAAGACACTTAGCCAGTAATTTATTTGGTTTACCCCATGGTTGTAAGGGGTGGAAAACGCAACCCCTAAAATTTATTTCCAATGTAAGTTTTTGTCTTATTATTTGTTTACCATTTAAAAATTTATTTCCGATTGCCTGTTTCATTCTAAACAAAAAATGTCTCTTGAATTTTTGACCAAAATAAACCAGTTCGCAGCAAAAAAATATTTTACGAACAAGATACATATCGCCATAAAACGAAAATACGAAACTAATTTATCCAGTAGGCCGCTATTAGCGATAGTGACAATTAAATTGGTCTGAAGGTAGACATATAGAACATTTACTATGATTTCTAGATGTTGTATGTTTTGTTATTAATAAATTAGTTTTGTTTATTTATAAATTTTATGTACCCCCTTTAAGGGGCTGTATCTTAACAAGGGATGCTCCAATGAAGTTTCTTTATATGGAAGATCCTATCTTTTTTTCGATGAGGAATCACCCCCTTAAATGTTTTACACTTATTTAGTTACACCCTGTATATCTATCACAAGTGAAATAATTCTAAACAAAATTAAAATTTATGTTGTGGACAAACTTAATTTATACACTTTTCTCAGCAACCGCACATATTCTAGGAGGATTGTTGAACATGTTTCTTTATTTTATACACATAAATATTAAAAATAATTGAATTTCTATGACCTGGGTGTAATTAAACATGTTTTTTTGTGAAGAACTCAACAGTCGATAAAGGCAGTAACCCTAGATTTAAACATTATAAATTAGCAAATCTCACATATATATAAACAGTATATTGCCAATACGAACGTTCCAAAATACAAAAAGTGTTCCTGCTATGGCAGATGGCGCGGGCCTATTGAGTTTGCGCAGTAGGGTGGAAATTTAATCGATCGCGTTGTTTGTTGTTATTCGTCGCCATCAAAAAGTGGTTCATCCACATTGTTGTCGGTATATTAGTACTTATAGACTTTCATTACCTAACAATAATTTTTGTAAAGGAGTTTTTAATTTGTGGTGATTCGACTCGCTGTTTGGTAGGTTAGTGACTTGTTTTGTTTAAGATGAAAGGACACAAGTGCATGGCGCTTTTTTACAAAAGTCGTGGATCAATACCAGGTATAAAGTATTTCAGGTATGTAAATATATACGAAAATATTTTGCTTATCACATTATCCGATCTTCGGAACCGAATTTCACTAAAAAGCTTGTAAAAAAAGAAGAGAGTGTCACTCGTATACAATATAATATATATGTGGTCACTTACCTAACCTTAAAATTAATGAATTTTTAATTTGGTGCTGATAATAATTCCCAAAATAGTCAATATAGTCATTCATTCTTAATTGTTGGTTTAGAAAAAAGTGAGGTTAAGAAACATACGACGTCGGATGTTAAAATAAAGCTCATCGTGTCGATTGTTACAAATATTCGGACGGAATTTGACACCAAAAGTTTGGACGAATCAGTGAACCGTTGGATCATTATATCGTCAGAAATCGTATGCATGGAACGCTGTCTTAAATCGAACTAATCGAAATTTTGATTGCAATATTTTTCCTAACTAACCAGTGAAATTTACATTAAAAAAGTTGAAATCCGGTCCTGTCGAATGTTTACTGTCACAAGGAAATTTCCGAACTGCGCAAACTCACAACGCCCCCTTCGATGCCCATAGCGGGGACATAATTGCAGATGGTATTGGCAATATACTGTTTATATATATGTGGTAAATCTACATAATATATTATGCTACTTACTACATTATACTTTCCAGTTTCTAGAGTCAATTTATATTTGGATCAGAGAAATTTTTAGGTAGATATTGACACATACAGTGTGTCCACGCATTGACTCTCGAAGAGGGAAACTTATTTGTGTGTTTATGAAAAAAAGTTATTCGTCTTAAAAAGAACTCCTGCTTGTGCTCAAACGATTTAAAAGCATAATATGCTGCCAAATTTATATACCGAACCAGAAGAATATGAAAAAATCTGAGAACAAAGTACCCTTATATGTAAAAGTAATTAGCAAAAGTTTTTTAGCTTTGTTCGGGTTTGTTCCCTCTGCGATAGTCATAGTTTACTTTGAACACCAAATCCTCTATTAAATTTTTTAAAGCCTGTTACATATAAGGTGATTGCGAAATAAGAAATTCCACTTAATAACTCTATTACAGTATTATTATAAAAAATACAGATTGTTTTAATTAGTTGCGGGGGTCATCGTTCTTTTTGCAATGCAATAATAATAACTTATCGCGAACTAGCAATTTATATGTTTAAACAAACCTTAATAAATGTTCAAATATTGCACGGATTGACAAACTACAGCTATAATTTGTCAAGCAATTCAAGTAATTGTGAAAATTACATATATATGCTAATTTTAGTGCTTTATATCTAACAATATTAAGGATTTCGCGTAAGAAATTTTAAGAAAAATAATATAAAATAGGGTGTTCCCCAAGCATTGTCCGTAATTTCGGGCTGTAAGCTCTTTACGATAATTTAAGAAAATACCTTTATGTCGACATGTTATATCGGAAAACGTTTACATTCGGAGGTACACTGTTGGAAATTTAAAAAAATAAAATAAATTTTGATCGCCAGGAAACCTTGAACGACAATTGATATTAAGACGATAATAATCATTGTTTTTTTTTAGAAGTTGATAAAAAGAAATAAAGAAAATTGTGACTTCTGTAACAGTAAGTGATGCGCGAGTATTTAAACTAAATATCCAAGAAGTGCTGTATGCACAGTAAGCGTTTTTATTTTTCGTCATATGTCACATATACGAATAGTAGCCACTACACAGTGGAAGTTTCTATAAAAATATGTACAGGGTCGTTCACAGTGAGTGGTCTATTAAACTATCTGGGGAACTAAAAAATATATTTATTTGAAATATTGGTATTCGCTATAAAAGATCTTTTAAAAAAGGTATCTAGCAGCAATAGCGGTTCTTCCACAGGAGCACATGCGCATGTGCACCCGCAAAACGAATCAGAAAAATATTAATCTATATTAATTTAATATTATTTATCGTATAAAGTCCGACCCTCCCTAATATTTTATCGTACCGTCAAAACAAACTGTATATATCTCTCACCGTGGTGCGTTCCGGCCGTCGGCGTCTCGCCAGTCGTCGCTGACGTCGTTGATGACGAGAAATGTTGGCATATGTGATTAAATAGGCGGGACATAATGCAGTTTCTCTTTAGGGGTGGTGGCAGGGGTAGCGGGGTTATGGCGATTTTACATGGCAAAGTCGCACAAATTTGTCTGTTTGTTCGCGCATATATGTAGTAATTCGAGCGTGGATGCTTCAATATTTTAATATTACATATTTATTAAGTTAAAATTAATAGTTTGACGGTGTACTTTTTAAAAAATAACTTTAGCTCTTTGAGTTTAGTGCAAAAAATGAAGTGAATAATGCCGGAAGACCTAAATCCAAAATTAATTTAACGCAGGCCACAAAGGGTAAATCTAGGGACTTTATTAGAAAGTTTAAAAATGAAATATACAAAAAAAATAACTGGATTTGTGGATACAGCACAACTAACCGTGTGTTTTGTTTTTCCTGTTTGTTGTTTGGTTGCGGCGTTGCGGAGCCTGCCTGGACAAAAAATGGAATAGAAAATAATCTTCAGAGCATATTTTCTGCCACCTTTACACTTCTATAAATAATTGTTACCATACCAATGCCCACACCCGAAGGTGAACGATGTTTTTCAACATTAAAATGAATAAAAACAAGTTTTATGAATGAAGAAAGGCTAACGGCCCTAGCAATGTTATCTATTGAAAAAAAATGTATAGAGGGTATTCCAAACTTTAATGAGGCTGTTATTGATAAGTTTTCTACAATTAAGAACTGAAGAATGTACTTTACGTTTAAGCACTATACACTAAAAAACCTTTCTTGTTTCCAAAAATTGTATTTCCTTGTGTAAAATTAAAAAAAATTAATAAAAATATGTTTTGCCTAACGCATTTTTTTATTGCTTTTCTTCTTCGTACGTTTAAAACGCCGAAGAATATAATTATTTGGTCGTTACAGAAAAATAATTTTTTAAATAATTTCATGATACTTGTGAACCCCCTCTATCATAGGTCACGAGCCGCCACTGTCTAGCAGTGTCATTTTAAATAGAATGCTCTGTACATTTTAGCATTTCTCGATTCTATGTAAAATACAACTAACTTTTGTTTATAATTTCCTATATCATTCTCCAACGGCTTGTTCGTTCGTTCGTTTAGAATCGAAAAATGTCAAAATATACAGGACATTTTATTTAAAACCGTAAGTTATAGATACGTCAGAATATCTTCAATAAGAAGATTGGCAAATTTTCTAGCGAGTATCGATATTTCAAACAAATATATTTTATGTCATACCAGTGCATTATTGTGTTTCTATACCTTAGATATCATCTAGATAATGGATTACTTTATGCCCGTGCGGGGATAAAGTACACATTATGGCCCGCGCTGACAGTTTTCGATTAACTTATTCTTTATTAACAAAATAACAAAATATAAATTTCCGTTTATATATTATTTGGTTGTATTTACATAGAACTGGAAATTCTAAAAAGTTGCTCTGATAGTTCCTGCAGCAAAGGTTGACTCATGATTCATTGTCTGGGTCTCTAGTTTCTGTAAGGAAATGCGAGATCCAGATGGTACGCCTGCCAACATCCTTGAAACCTCATTTTTTGAGGATATGCAATCCTCTAAATATCCTTCAGCAACTGTGGTACTCTTCCATCCACCATGGCGCTTCAGCGTAGTCATTCTTGCTCCTATTCATTTCGTCTTCATCAATAATGGTGAAAACTCGTTCTTTGTCAGTTTTGATTACAACAAAGACTAATCTTCTACATGTGTGACTAAGATATTTACAAGTTTTTGCCGCCGACATCCACCACAAATTTTAGAACATTTTCTCTAGAAAACACACTTAATTTTTTTGGTTGGTACCCTTTTGACTTTTGCTTTAAATACACGCATAATTTGTGAAAATTACCTATATTAATATTCTTATTTACCATTAAAGTTTTCTTTATCATCGAAATATTTAGCCCACAGGGAGCTCGGGGAAAATTTTTCTGATAGATCATTAAAGTACCCCAACAGCACAGTTTCGTTAATATTTTCTATAGCATTTTCTGACATCCACTTCAAAAATTGGTCATATTCTTTGTCGTATGAGTCTCGGGATTTTCTCGGTAACAGGTTTTGCGTTGCCTTTTCGGCCTTTCTTTCAATTTCGTCGGAAATTTCAAAACCTTGTTCCATTTTTGATTTTTTTCTTTGACACATTAAACATTTGAATACTTATCTCCCTAGCAACAAAAGCGCAGGCTATAATATTGTCAAGGTAATGTAGCAGGTAAAAATAAAAAAATTGGTAAATCAAATTAATTTTTAAAAAAATATTTATTATTTCAAACGAACTGATATGACATACAAGTTTGTATGCACCACGGGTATACATAGATATATACCCTTAGGCGACTTACGAACCCTCGGGCCAGCGGCCCTCGGCTTTGTTAGACTGTTGCCCTCAGGGCATAATCATCTACTTAGTATCCTTGATACATAACTACCTATTTTAGTTCCAGAGATAATTTAATAGACCCTTCACCGTGTATGACCCTGTGTATGTATATGTTTTGCGAACTCCTTAATCATCTTGAAAGTCAACATATGAGGTCGGCAACCAACTTTTATGATTATTGTTGCAGATTGCATATACCAGATATTTGGCAACATTTTTCCTTTCAAGTTGCCGCAAGTAGAACAGCAATAAATAATTATAATTATACAGATACGGCAACAAAAAGTGCCATCAAATGCCCAGTCTAAATTATTTTATCATAAATGAACCGTTTAATCAAAATTTAGACTCTGAATTATGTAATTTTATGTATTGAATTGGATAGTTGGGTTCGGGAAACTCATTTTACCCTACTGTTGCTACGTTGTCAACTGTCACTGTCATACTCCATTCATTTCTTACAACAGTGTGAATAATAAGTAATTTGAAGGGCGGTACGGTAGGCACTTTGCATGATCCTATTTTTTATACGCCATACTTACTTAGCGGCCAAACTTTTTAGTTTTTATTCTTTATTTTTATCAATAATACAGAGTGTTATGGAAATGACTTATTATATTTAAATGGGTGACTCTTAGGGTGTCCTAGAGAAAGTCTACATACTTTTTTTTTAATCGAATATCTAAATATCAAGTTAAAAACTCTTTCTATCCACATACTGTGGCGCCGTTCCATCTGGATTCAGTTAGCAACAATGTGGGTCACTAGAGCATACTAACAGTGATGTCAGATCCTACCGCGTGTCTCGCCCTTGCTTGGATACCGGCGGCGCGCGCCTATCGTTGCTTCAGTATGTTTCGAGACTCGGGGGTGGAATGACAATTCTGTGTTGCAATATATGACAACAACGCCTCAATAACAATAAACTATTGATTGCGAACGTTCTCAGTAGCGGCCACGTAAATTTTCAGATTTCATATAAAGTGTATATTTCGTACAATAATTCAAAGCGCCATTTAAGGTTATTTTTCTTCAATTTATTTTCATCTCAGGATTTGCAGGGTTTAAATATAATAAGTAATTTCCATAACATCCTGTATAGTCAACCTTTGTCTCACTTTAAATAAGAAATATATTCGAAACTCACTTCTTAGGGAAATTTTAATATTGTGTCTTTTTTACCTTAATTAAGTATAAATAATAAGATAAGTTTTTAAAAAATATTTTCTTTAATTTTAATTTGGGTCACTATATAGAATGACTGCTGTCTCTCGTAGCAAGTCATTAAGCAAATACGAATTTCGAGGTCGATGATTTTGAACTTGGCTTAGACTTGTTTCATTCGTTATGCAATCTTTTATTAACATAATCACTATCATTAAATCTTAAAAAATTTATATTTATTGTAAGATAATTCATGATAAAATAATAAGAAGAAATGTAAATTTAAAGTGTACCGGCATAATCTGCTAATTGTTGTAAGCGTCTTGTTATTTATGAACATAAAAATAAAAAAAAGTTTTAACCTTTCACAGTAGAGTTAATTACACAAGTCGACAAATTTAAATTTTTGTAAAGTAACATTGATGAAAATAGGTTTGTCTGAAGAATTTTAGAGTCCTAAATCTGAAAATGATAAGCTAATTATTGTAAAATGTACAAGAGAAAACGACATATTTTTACAATCTAATATATTTATTTAATATAAACGCTTAAAACATGTGGCATCTATTCAAGAACATTACTGAGGATTGGTTGTTATGTCAATAAAAAATATATTGCACAAGATATGATACAGCCACAAAAACGTCCACTTTTTCCTTTTGTGTTCTGTAGCATCGTCCATTTTTAAAAACCAACAGTAGTCGCCCAACATAGATGGGTTCCAGCGTCCCTGGTATCTTGTTTCCATCGTCCTAATGTCCTGGTGAAACCTCTCTTCTTGTTCATCGCTTACTGCACCCAAATTTTCCGGGAAAAAATTCAAATGGGAGTGCAAAATATGTATTTTTAGAGACATGTGACACCCTAGTAATTCATAGGTTTTCAACAGTTCATCTATGAGTCTTTTACAGTCTTCATCATTCTTGTTGCCCAGAAATCCTTTCACAACACGTACAAAACACGTCCAAGCTGCCAATTCCTTTTCATTTAATTGTTCTTGAAAACTGAGATTATCTAGGAGCTTCCTTATCTGAGGTCCAATAAATATGCCTTCTTTTAACTTAGGTGAGGAAATAATTCTCTTAGGTATTGGAAACCACTACCTTCTTTGTCCAATGGCTTCGACAAAGTTTTTCATTAGTCCAAGCGTAATATGGAGAGGCGGTAGCAGCACCTTTTTTGGGTTAACAGAGGGGCATATATTTTAATGTTTGAAGTACCAGGCTCAAAAGAAGTTCTATAAGTCCAATCATTTTTACTGTAGTGTTCTTTTATTGCCCTACTGTCCCACAGACACAAAAAACAGCAATGCAGCAAGCCCCTTAAAGTCCTAGTAATTCTCTCAGAACTGATTTAAAAAATTTCGAAAATAATAAAATATTTTTGTATTTATAACCAGTTTTATTTTTTTTAGCTACTCCCGAATTGGGACTTGGCACGTTCGATCCACTGACTATTCCTGAACTATACATTGGAGAGGGTAAAGGCCCTGTGAATGTAGCACAGCACTTTAAAAATTTACAATTGCATGGACTAACCAATGTCAAATTACTTAAATCAAAGTAAGTGGATAAATTATACAAAGTGTGTTTTTTTAAGGGCACTTGCTTGCGCTCATCGTGCAAAAACATACTTATTACATTATGCAACAATGTGTCTTTCACAATTAGTTCTAACATTGAAAAATAACGGAAATATACACGGTGGCCCACCGGAACTCGGCTGAAATGTTTTCAATATGGTGGATTTTCTGCTTCATATGGAAAAGTTCAAATAAAACTGGGCATATATGAACGAAACATTTTCTTGGCATGTTTCAACTACAGTTTTAGAATGTAATTTGTGATTTAATACAATAAAGAGGTTTTTTATATTTACGGCTTTCATCTCGTCGATTAGATGCTGACGTGGCTTTATCTTATTTGATCTACATAATCTAGATTTGAATCATACTGTTCTTTTAACGTTGGGTTACTGATTTTATCGACTGTTGAAGTCTAATTTAACATTTTTCTTTTATTAGAGTCGACTTCAAGAACAAAATGATAATTTCAACCTCCTTAAATCCCGAGCTGCGTCTTCAGGGTGACTACAACATGAAAGGAAGAATACTTCTCTTGCCGATCGTTGGAGAAGGTCCATGCAATGTTACTCTTAGTAAGTACAAATAAACAGGCCTACTGAAAACTGCAGTTATAAAAACATGTTTTTTTTTGAAGAACATATAACTTTGTTGCATATTTTGTAGGGTGACAATTTAAAAACTTGAAATGGCCATATATTAGAAACGAAAAACTGAAGAAAAAAACGCAAAAAACAGTTTCTATAAAACGAAGGGGGAACAAAAACAAGCGTATTAGCCCACCCCTATCTGCAACCCCTTGGACAGGGTGAGATAAACCCTTAAAATCTTAAATAGAAAGGGGGTCGAGTGATACATCATTTTGAAGCTCTTGAAAAATGCTTTCCAATGGTACCATAGGAAGGTACATTTCAGGAAATTCTTCTCTGTTTATTAAGGAAAACAATAAATGAAAAGACAATTTTGAAATTTTTTATTATTAGTTAATTAAATGTTCAAAATGATTGCTACCAATATCCTGGCATATTAAGAGATATCTCTTAAGAATTCTAAACAGTTTAAGCGTCGGTATTTCGTTTTGGTTTATTTGCTATTTTTTTTTTGTCAAAAAAAAAATTGTTTATAAATATTCGCATTTTATTATCACAAAATTTACCTTAAAGGTAACTTCTACTAGTATTATTATTTTAAGAACAGTTAACTATCGATTCAGTTTAAATGAAAAGCAGCACTTCTTATCTTTAACAATGGTGTACAGCACAGCTGAACGGGTAGAAATTATTTTCATTTATGGTTCCCAGGATCAATGTTTTTTAAGAACAGCTCAACGTTTTAACGAAAGGCATCCAGGTCAAAATGTAAGCCCGGAGTATGTTCGCCAACTAGTAGCCAAATTTGAAGAAACTGGTTCTGTCGCGAATATAAAGAGAAATCAACCGAGACTAGCCGACGAAGCAGCGCAAATTGAAATTCTGGGGCAGTTTGCAATGAATTCAACTTTATCAACTCGTCAAGCAGCTGTAGCAACTGGATTATCTCGTGAATCAATAAGAAAGGTACTTAAAATTCATAAGTTTTATCCCTATAAACTGCACATACTGCAAGAACTTGGTGACGACGACCCTGACAGAAGAATACAGTTTTGTGAAATAATGACAGATAGAATTACGGCAGAACCTCGACTAGTTAAAAATATTTGCTTCAGTGATGAGTGTACCTTTTATTTGGTGGTTGGATGATAATTATCCGAACCAGTGGATTGGAAGAAGAGGTCCTGTTGAATGGCCATCTAGATCCCCGGACCTAACACCTCTTGACTGTGGGGTCACCTAAAATCTGTGGTTTTTAAAACGCAACCTGAGTCACTAGAGCAACTTCAGCATAGAATAGTTCAGGAATACCGTGCTATATCCAGAGAAACCTTTGCAAATGTACGTGAAGAATTTGAAAGTAGGCTTTATTATTGTCTTCAAAACAACGGAAATCATTTTGAACATTTAATTAACTAATAATAAAAAATTTCAAAATTGTCTTTTCATTTATTGTTTTCCTTAATAAACAGAGAAGAATTTCCTGAAATGTACCTTCCTATGGTACCATTGGAAAGCATTTTTCAAGAGCTTCAAAATGATGTATCACTCGACCCCCTTTCTATTTAAGATTTTAAGGGTTTATCTCACCCTGTCCAAGGGGTTGCAGATAGGGGTGGGCTAATACGCTTGTTTTTGTTCCCCCTTCGTTTTATAGAAACTGTTTTTTGCGTTTTTTTCTTCAGTTTTTCGTTTCTAATATATGGCCATTTCAAGTTTTTAAATTGTCACCCTGTATATAGTATTTGCAGAATTATACCGTTGATCTTTTAATTGCAATAAAACCTCATTATCCCTTCGACCATAAAATAAATAAGGAAATCCCAAATTTTATAACCTTTTCGAGCAGAGCCGGACCAGGTATACAAATTCAATTTATACCTATTCCTGATGCATATATAAATACAAAGTGATTTTTAATAATTTTAATCTTTAGTTCTCCGGCGAGTAATTTTTAGTTAGGCTTATTAGTGGTAGAATGTGGCGTCCGTACATTTTCAAGCCGGCCCTGATCCCATTTATTGAGCTTTGAAGAGGTTGAGGCGTATACAATAGGGTTTTTTCGTGGCAGTTTATTTATGGCAGTAAGAGTCAACGGTATAATTCTGCAACAACTATACCGGTGTTGAGAAAAGGTCGGTACCCCGGAATAACTCCGGTGCATCGCATTGCAGCGGAAAATGTCTGGGGAAAAAGTTGTTTAGTTTTGAAGGAGGAATAGTTTGCAATTTAAACTACCCCCCACCCCTCATCCCACAGGCGCCGGTGGGGGTAAGTTAAGATTTTCAAATGGTATCTCATATTTCTCTCCGACCAAAAATAAACATCTTTTGTCCGAAAATTTTTTTTATTTGGGCCCATCCTTCACCAATAATTACCATGATCCACGGGCATTTTTTAGTACAAGAGAGAGAAAAAGAGTATTTCCGGGATAAAACTTGATTTTCGCACGGTTCTGATTTTGTCTTTCTCATGGTGATTATTGGTGAAGGATGGGCCCGAATATAAAAAATTTTCGTATAAAAGATGTTTATTTTTAGTCGGAGAACACGATACGCCAATAAAAATATGGGGTTTCATTTGAAAATCTTAACTTACAGCCGCGCCCAGGGATTGAGGGGGTGGGGGGTGGTTTAAATTGCAAACTATTCCTCCTTCAAAACCAAACAACTTTTTCCCTAGACATTTTCTGCTGCAATACGATGCACCGGAGTTAGTCCGGGGTACCGAGCTCTTTTCAGCAGCCTATATATCCAATAAAATACCCATATATTACCCACAATTGCCATCTGCAACCCCACCATTGTCCAACACACCCAGGCAAAGTCAATACGGCTAAAATTATGTAACTTTTTAGTAAACATGAAGATCAATCATTATATAACTTACGAAACGTTCGAGAAAAAAGGAAAAACCTACATGAGGGCCGTCGATTTTAGAGTTACCTTGAATCCGGAGAAAGTAATTTTCAAATTTGACAATCTTTTCGATGGACAGAAAGAACTTGGAGAAAATATTAATACTGTAAGTAACGTAAAGTATAAAAATTGTAAATTGGTCACCTCAAGCGATTCGCCAAACGCAGCACAAACCTGTAAAATTTGCCAAAATTTCGATTTTTGCTTCGCGGAATTTTCTACACAATTTAAACTCTAGGTAATTGCAAATTTTTTGAGCTTCAAGCTGTAGAGGTCCAGAAAAGCTGTGCATTTACATCAACAACCAAGTTATACAGGGTGACCCATTACTTAAGAGCCATAGAGCAACTGGAGATACTAAACATCAAACTAGAATCAAATTCTTATTTCTTAACCATAAAAACATCATACGCCTACTTTCAATTATGGTATACCTTGTGTAGCAAATTTAAAAAAAATTTTAATGGTATAACAAATACCAATATATGGAAATATTGTTATTTTGCGCGTATTTTTAAATTACTAATTCAGATTGAATGGTACTACCAAGAAAGGAAAGCCGTTTCCTTCCACTGATAGGATGTCACCACCTGCAGACCGGTTTCGAACTCTTTTGTTCTCGTCAGTACAGGGTAGGTGTATATGTACATACCTATCATCAGAGAATACTTCACGCTGTATTATCAACGGTAGTCGAGAAAATACAACGTGCAGCGTCATCTCTTAGAAGAATAGTAATAATTCAATAATTTTTCCATACATTGGTATTTGATATTAATACCACCTGAAAAGTATATAGACTTTTTATTTCATTTAATGGTATAAGTTATGCAAAAAAATAGGGAAGAATGTGGCGGTACTTCCATAGGAGCACATGCGCACGTGCACCCCCAAAACGAATAAAAAATATTAATTTATATTCTTTGAATATTATTTATCGTATAAAGTCGGACCGGACCCTCCTTAATATTTTATCGTACCGTCAAACTAAAAAAGTCCGACCCTCCCTAATAATTTATCATCCCGTCAAACCAAACTGTATAGATCCGGCAACCGTGCCTCGGTCGAGGTAAATGACGATTATGACGAGACTTGCTCGCACGTGCGATTAAGTAGTGCAGTTTCTCTGTAGTAACAGGTGGCGGGTGGCAGCGGAGGATAGCGGGGCTATGTCGATTTAACATGGAAAAGGCGAACAGTTTTTGTGTGAACAATGCGGGAATACCTAAACCCGAAATTAATTTAACGCAGACCACAAAGGGAACATCTTTATTAGAAAGTTAAAAAATTAAATATATGTAAAAAAAATTATAGAGGGTATTCCAAACTTAATGAGGCTGTTATTGATTAATTTTCTACAATTAAGAACCGAAGAATGGACCTTACGTTTAAGCACTATTGTGTAGGGTCGATAAATGTTGTGTATTTCGATAAATGATACTCGATATGATTTTAAACCATTTTATTTAAGGATTTAAACTAAAAACACTGAAAATATGAAGAATGCCAACTTGTCAGTCTCGTGGCTCGATTCGTTCTCGTGATAAAACAGTTAACTAATGTTCTCGTCTTGATTGCACCTAATGACGTGGCCCATAGATGGCGTAGTGGTATTAGACATCATTCGGTTTCCTTGATAACTGGTAGATGGCTGTAGTAGTATTGGACATCATTCGGTTTTCTTGATAGCTCGTAGATGGATTTAGTAGTATTAGTAGTGGACTGTATAAATATTGTTACGAGGGTTGCATGCGACGACGTTAAGATCCGACAGCTATACACACTAAGGAAACCATTCTTATTTTCTAAAAGTTGTATGTCCTTGTGTAAAATTAAAAAATAAATAAAAATATGTTTTACCTAACGCATTTTCTTATTACTTTTTTTCTTTCTACATTTAAAATTCCTAGAAAAATTTCACCATACTTGTAAACCCCCTCTATCATAGGTCACGAGCCGCCACTTGTTCAGACGCGAACGAAGAGAAAAAAATTGAAAATGAAGCTTTTATAAAACAAAATCTCTGAGTAGCCCTAACTTTAATACATATTTGTTTATATTACAGGTTTTAAACGAGAACCAGGCAGAAGTATTTAACGACGTCAAGGAAGGATACGAAAAAAGCTTGGGTTTAATTTTCCTCGACTTGACGAACAGAGTATTGCCGAAGGTCCCCCAGAACCAGATATTCTTAGAGTGATAAATTGGTTAGATTTTAGATCACTTAGAGAGAGATTATTTACTACACAGCAGTGTCCGTAACTAATATTTTAGGAGCCACGAAAGCAATTTTAGAGATAAAGCAACATGGATATTCGTCTGTTGATACTACAAAGTAGTATTCTTTGACTGCGAAATTTTTCAGGAAATAAAAAATTCGCGCCTCTCAAAGAAGAAACCTATTTTGCGAGCGACTGTTAAAAGATATCTTTTCTGCGTGAAAAAAATAATTGATAAATTATTGTTAAAATTGTTACGTTCCCGAACTTGCTTCTGTGGCATAATTTTAGGTATGGTTATTGCATTGTACTATAAATGTATTAGACAAGCTTTAAATAAAAACCTAGGACTCCGATTCAACCTAAAAAAATATGTAATTGAATAGGTTTTTTGCATTCTATAGCTAACACTATAAATTTGCTTAAAACCTCATATATTATAACTATAGCTTCTTAATTATACTTTAAATGTGAAAATGATCGCGTGTCTCTCCGCATATAGGCCATTCGGTTACAAACTTTGACATTTTAGAATCGTCCGAAAAGTTTTTTACAACTTAGTATTTCAGGATTTTGCTGAAAAAAAAATTATTTTCCAAAATATCCACATATGAATTTTTGAGAATTTTCGGAATTTTCTCATACTATAAATTTAATATCTCCAGTTGTACTGATCGTATCAATGTCGTTCTTTTTTTATTTAACACTTTGTTATACATCGTGTCCAAGATAAGGAGGGCCAGTACAGGGATCACGGAAACCGTAAGTGATACGAAGTCGGTTAAATGGAGGTAAAGTTGCGCATTTAAGTGCCTAATAATATGCCGTTTAGGAAGTTTTAAAATTCCGAGTAGTTCCGGAGATATCCGGAAAAGCGAAATTCTGAAAAATCGTTTTATTTTTTTCCTGGGTTTTTTAAGATCGAATTCTAAAGTAAATTACACTATTACATTGCCACTTTTTCCGCTCTATCTAACAGCGTTAATTGTTTTGTAATCCGACGAGTCGTCTTCGAAGAGCCAGTATCAACTTTATTTCTTTAAATATGGTCCTGTTTTCCTGATATTGGAATTTGAGAGCTTTTTTTCTTCCGAATGCAACGATTTATGACACATTGTGGTTTAATGACGTTTCGAGGGTTTTTTGAACAACATTAGGAGATTTTGGGATACGGTCCTGTATTTCTACTAATTTTATATAGAATATCTCATAAGTGATCTCTAAATTTTTACTTATGTTGGAGTAGTTCAATAAATAACAAATAATTTAATAATAAACCACAAATAAGTGTACAAAAAATAATTCAATAATAAACAACAATAACTGAACAAAAAACATACCAAAACAATAATAAAACCAACAACAACGCTCAGAAGTTAAATTTTTATGATAAAAAAATGGGCCTAATATTTTTGTACCTAAAATTCCATCCCACATATTAAATCCAAACCGATGTTGGTGTCTGGACTCTTTGTATAAATGTGGATTTTCTTCGGACCAACAATGAACATCAACAGAAGTTTGAAATAATCTATCTGTATTTTGTTCACTTATTTTGTGGGTTTGTTATTAATTATTTGATAGTCCAACTTAGGTAAAAATTTAGAGCTTACTTATGACATATTATTTATAAAATTAGGAGAAATACAGGACCGTATCCCAAAATCTCCTGATGTTGTGTCATACATCGTTGCATTCGGAAGAAAAATGCTCTAAAATTCCAATAGCAGGAAAACAGGACCGTAGTTAAAAAAGTTGATAATGGCCCTTCGAAGACGACTTGGCGGATTACAAAACAATTAACGCTGTTAGATATAACGGAAAAAGTAGCAATGTAAAAGTTGAATTTACTTTAGAATTCGATCTCAAAAAAACCCAGGAAGAAAATAGAACGATTTTTCAGAA
Organism: Barypeithes pellucidus; assembly: GCA_963991005.1. NCBI lineage: Eukaryota > Metazoa > Arthropoda > Insecta > Coleoptera > Curculionidae > Barypeithes > Barypeithes pellucidus. The sequence continues at coordinate 11,381,650 of OZ022563.1, forward strand.
TTTCGTTTTTTCCGGATATCTTCGGAACTACTCGGAATTTAAAACTTTCTAAACGGCATTACGTAAATGTGCAACTTTACCTCCATTTAACCGACTTCGTATCTCTTACGGTTTCCGAGATCCCTGTACTGGCCGTCCTTATCTTGCACACGGTGTATTTGCTATCGAAGTGTATTAAAAAAAATTGTCATTATGAACAAATGCAAACTAATACCAATTTATGTGTTTAAATAGTTTTAACATACTTTAAAATAATTTTAAAAAATATAGTTTTGTTCTCTATTCTCCCATTTTACGAAAAAGCGACACCTCTATTAGATCGGTAGTTGTTAAATATATACGCGGGGAATGCATCCGCGCGACCGGTCGAGGCGTCTACAATCGAGCTCGGTGCAGTGTCATCATTAAGATTTCCATCCTTACCGTATTTCTGCCACGCTTCGACCCGCCGCGGGCTTCGCTCTTCGCGAGATGGGTGACTACCGATCTTTTTCGTAAAATGGATTTTGAAGATAAAAGACAAAACAGTATTTTTTTAAATCAAGATGGGAAGGGCATGTTAAAACTATTTAAACAATTAAATTGTGCTTATTTTCCATTTGTTCACAATAACAATTTTTTCTTCCCACTTCGAAAGCTAATATAACATAGAGAAGTAATTAAATGGTTTGCCGTAATTAACAGTCGAGCTGCGAAATGATTACTTGGTCAGCAAGAGTTTACAATTGGTCAGTAGAAACAAACATGTCTGGAAGCAGTTTACTTCAGAGGTCCCAGAGCACTGTCAATTTATGTAACTTTCTTGTGTTTCTTTTGCCGAATACAGAAGGAAATCGGCTACAAAAGGTGTAGCGGGGGCAGGTTTTCACTTGTTTTCCCAGGGCACTGTCACGATTCAGAAATGTTTGCTGTCCATAAGTTGCTGACCAACTAGCCATTTTGGCTGACCGATTACATTTTTCTGTTCGCAAAATAAGAATATTTTGCTAACCAGTTAAACGATACCCATATAACATAGTATTTAAAAAAAAGACCGACATTTATACGATCAGTACAAATGAAGATATTAAATTTCTAGTATAAGAAGATTGGGAAAATCCAGCAAATTATCAAAAATTCATTATGCATTTTGGAAAATAATTTTTTTTCAGCAAAATCCGGAAATACGTGTCAACTAATTGTATGTAAAATATAAGTTGTAAAGAAATTTGAGGAAGATTCTAAAATGTCAAGGCAAAAAAGTTTGCGGTTTGTAAAAGAATGAAGAATATTATGTCACAGACAACATATGCAAAGAAAATCTGTTTGAAATGTCCCAGATGCGTCCTTGCGATCTTCTGGGGCAGTTGTCATCAGTGGCGGCTATTCGGAGGAAGTAGGGGAAGCCCCACTTCCTCGCCTTAGGCGTAAATTATATTGACGCGTAACGATACTCTGGATATTTAAGAATATTTGTGCTTTATAGTGTGTTATTTAATTATTTAACTATTAGTGTAAGCTTGTTGTCTTAAGTTTTAATTTTATTTCATGGACTTAATTATTGCATTGGGAAATTGGACCAGTTTGGCTCTTCCTCTATATTTTACCCACGAGTCGTCACTGGTTTTCATTCGATTTGTAATTAGATTTAGAACAATTACGTTTAAGGAATTGTAGCCTTTTAATTTGTTACAGGGATAGTGTTAATAAATACTATTTATTCTAATTATTTTGTATTGCTTATTGTCCGAAATATGACGTTAATTAGAAAAATTCTCTCCAACAATAACATTTGATACGGTTGAGGCGGGGAAAGAAGAAACGTGCATCCTAACTTTTGGCCAATATCAAAGATTTATGTTTTATCAGTCAATGGAAAAGATAAAACTGACACCTGTTTCTTTGGAAACGAAATACAATTCCAGTGTATTAGATTAAAATATTGACATTATAGTTTTGTTTTCTTGGCCGTTTTTAACAAATTTTAGGTGGTTTGTTCCTGGGACTCGGTCCCTTTTGACATGAAAATCCAATTTTCAGTTAACGTTTCGGTTCATTTTATTTAAACCATCGTCAGAACTATGTGAACAAAAATAAAAAAGGCGTATAAACAAAATTAAAAAGAAGCAACATTTTTTTGATGGGGTACATATCTCGGGCCGTCGGAGGCTTTTACGGACGAGATGCGGAGATGGCCGACCGAGCCGAAGGTGAGGGAGGCACCGCACGAATCTTTTCGGCCCTTGATACGTAATGTACTATTTTTACAAGTGACCCGAAAGTGCCTCTTTTCATGCATGCTCACTTCACCGAAAGTGGCATTTTGCAAGATAGCTGGCGGGAAAGTATCGAAGCGTTCGGGAAAGATTTTTCCCGCCCGCTTCGAGTCACCATGTGCTCATAAATAAATAAAACCAGAATTGTCGGTCCGGGATTTGAACCCGCGACCCTCAGATCACCTGGCGGACACACACATTAAATTGGCAGTTAATTTTTCAAAGATGTTTTAGAAAAATGTCTGAAGAATTTCTTTATTTATATGGCCTCAAAGACTCGGGACTTGTAAAAAAATAAATAAAACCAGAGATGCGGAGTGCGGGATTTGAACCCGCGACTCTCAGATCACAAGGCGTACGCTATACCACTAGGCCACCGATCCAATTTGTCAAAAATAATATATAGATATTTACATTGTCCTTGCGCGAGTGTTTTCATGTCATGTAGACTGAAGAATTTCTTTATTTATTTGGCATCAAAGCTTCGGAGCACTTGTAAAAAAAAAATACGGTACATATCTCGGGCCGTCAGAGGCTTTTCCGCATCTCGTCCGTAAAAGCTTCTTTTCGGCCCTTGATACGTAATGTACTATTCTGTAAGAAATGTGCCTCTATTCCAAGGGTAACAAAATATTTTGTAAGCAATTGGTTTCCTATGTCAAGTAATATTATTATAATTAAAATAGCAATAAATCATATTTGAATCGATATAATTAAATAAAATTAATAAATACGTATAAATGAATGAACTACAATTTTAAAATTAAATTTTTCTAGATATCTATAATTTACACCTAGATCTACAATATTATATAGCATAGACAATTTAAAAAAATTCTTTTATTATTTAAGATTAGGTATAATATTTTAGGGCAAATACAGATCGTCCAGTGGCAATCTTGCAAACAGGCTATTTGCTGCCTTTTCATGTAATTTAGATAATGTTTCTGCAATTCCAGACTTAACCTCTTTAAAAATTTCCAATGAATTTTCATTTATAGTTTTATCCAATTCATTGGATATTTGTTCGTTCCCGGGAAATATATTCTCAAAATGAAAGTCACATTTGCCTACGTTCATGTCCATTCTATAATTTTTAAATTTTTGATACAATTTTCCTTTCTTCGTGTAGGTCTCGCAATCAACTTTGTGGATATTTACAATATTATCTGGAAAATAATAAATAAGTTCTCTATTGGCATGCCAAACCTTCAATTGTCAAATGTGAGAATTGACTTCGTAACTTAACCTATCCTATAAGTATTCTTATACTTGTGCCTTGTTTAGAGCTACACTGGCGAGCAAAAAATTTAGGTCACTTCAGAAATTACAAATAATTTTAAAAATAAAATTAGTCAGGGAATCATTGGTCCAGTAGGCGGTGCATCATTTGTTGCCGGAGAAATCCTATTTCCCATATTTGTTATTTGTCACGTATTGTCACCATAGTTACGCATTTTGTGAAGTAACGTGAATTTAGTACTATTTAATATTTGTATTTCATTGCTTATTTCTCAGTTTAGTGTTGTTTTCTTTTTCTAAAACTTATCGGTCTTATGGTGTATTGTTTGTAGTGTTCATTTAAGAGGCCATAATGCCTTTAGATCCTGTTGTTGTGGCAAGAATTGTAGCGTTAATACAAGATGGTCGAGGACAACGAGAAACTGAATGAATTGTTGATAAGAGCCTATATGCTGTAAGTACAAAATGTTTACCACCGCTATCAGGAGACTGGGCTTATAACCAGAAGACCAGGGTCCGGGCGAAAAAGAGTCACAAATCAAAGAGATGCTCGATTTCAGTTCCTGCGGTTATTCTGCGAAATGGACCGTTAGAAGAAGGCTTCATGCTAATGGATTGTGTTCTAGAAGAATGACTACAGGACCACCATTGCACCGCAGGCATCGAATTGCAAGATTGGCTTTTGACCGAAATCACCGGGTATGGAATGATGATGACTGGAACAAGGTACTGTTTACAGATGAGTCGCGGTTTTTCCTCACTGGGTCATGGACGTCGGCGAGTATGGAGAAGACCCGGAGAAAGATATGTCCCAGTTTGTATTGACGAGAGACATTTGGCGGTGGGTCGGTTATAGTTTGGGCGGGTATCACTTCACAAGCACGCACAGAGTTGGTTTTCATACAGAATGGCTCCCTCACAGGTCACAGGTATATTACGGAGGTCCTAGAACATAATGTTATGCCTTTCATGATCACTATGGGCGAGGATGGTGGCATTTTCATGCAAGCTAACGCTAGACCCCATGTAGCCAGACTATATGGATCAGGTAGGAATTAGGCCGTTGGATTGGCCATCTCTCAGTCCTGAGTTGGGACGACGAATTCGAAGACATACACCTACTCCAGGAACTGCCCAGGAGCTGAGAGAAAGGCTGTTGCAACAGTGGAATAACATCGACCAGCATGTGATCCTTAATTTAATTCAAAGTATGCCTCGTCGAATACAAGGAGTCACTAATGCAAGAGGAGAGAATACACGTTATTAATTATCATTTTTTTAAATTAATATTAAGTTTTACTCGTTCCTTTAGTTCCAGTCGAACTTCGTTTGAAATGTAAATTAGACGTTTCTTCAGCATAAATCATAAAAACCAAAATAAGGTGTTCCGATTTAATATTAAATATAGCTTACAAAATATATTCGGATAATTTATAATTTGCAAATATAAGCTGGAAACCGAGAATTTCAAAAAAAATATTAAAATTTCAATTTGACCTAAATTTTTTGCTCGCCAGTGTATATAGCCTTTCGATTTGGAATGGATGTCTGGGAAAACAAGTGAAAACCCGCCCCCGCTACACCTTTAAACAGATACACACCCTTATACAAATTATGTACTATTTTATTATTATTAGCCAATAACTTTTGTGTTGCTTCATTGGCTTTATTATTTATTTCGATTGGAGCGCATGTAAATCAGTTTTATTCTCTGGAATCTTTCCATTTTTGATGTTTTCAAATATTATTGACATTTTTAAGGTAACAACAACAATGCGGCGCCAAGGCAACGAACGACACGGATGCTATTTTCATGGCAAATTTATATTATAAGCATTCAGAGAGTTGTGAAAGAATGATACGTTGAATAATAGAAAAATTTTGGACTTGCATTGTCTTTATTTGTTATATATCACAACGTTTCAACTGGTAAGTATCTCCAGTCGTCTTCAGGTGAATACTAAATAAGAAAAGTAACTACAGGTCTATTTATACTAGCTATGTGCACTGAAGCATAATTGAGATGGGTGCAGTGGTGCGTTCAGTTTTGCGCGATATTAGTAATTCTAAGCTTACATCCACTTAACAAGGGCTTCCAGATATTTCTTAAATCTAATGAAGGTTTACTAAAACAGCCAGGGTTCTGGTGTATGGTAGCAGCTTCCTTAAACTTCCTCCAGTGTGGTTCTTTGAGCAGGATTTCGGCTTCTGTCCACCTGATGTGATGGCCGTGTGTCCAGGCATGGTCAGCTGCACCTGATTTTTCCGTTTCTCCTTTTTGAGTGTTGTTTATGTGTTCTTTAATCCTTGTTTCCAGTGGCCGTAGTGTTTCCCCAATATACCATGCCTGGACACACGGACATCACATCAGGTGGACAGAAGCCGAAATCCTGCTCAATGAACCACACTGGAGGAAGAGGAAGTTCAAGGAAGCTGCTACCATACACCAGAATCCAGGCTGTTTTAGTAAACCTTCATTAGATTTAAGAAATATCTGGAAGCCCTTGTTAAGTAGATGTAAGCTTGGAATTACTAATATCGCGCAAAACTGAACGCACCACTGCACCCATCTCAATTATGCTTCAGTGCACATAGCTAGTATTTAATAGACCTGTAGTTACTTTTCTTATTTAGTATTCACCTGAAGACGACTGGAGATACTTACCAGTTGAAACGTTGTGATATATAACAAATAAAGACAATGCAAGTCCAAAACTTTTCTATTATTCAAGAAACACCATTGTCTACAACCTTCGAATGATACGTTACTGTACTTTTTTAACGCTAAACGACTTTGTTAAGAATTAACGAATTTTATGCATTCATTGTGTAAAAGAAATATAGTTTTTGTAACGATCGTAGAAAAATAACCCGAATTCCCCAATTCAAATAAAATCACAATCAGTTTACTTACATAAAGTGATATTACACTTGCCAAATCCATTAATTGGAAAAACCAAAATTTGCCCGGTCAATTTATAATCGGCTTCCATTCTCGACACGGGGGTACGGACTTCCATTTCCCAGTGGCTGGTTTCTTTATTTCCTGTTCGACTAAAATGATATTCATTGGTACTTGTGTATATATTTTTAACAGGCTATTATAAATTAGATTGTTAATGAATTGTTTAAATTATTAGTGAAATTTCCTTGGATTTGTTTTTAGACAAAAGTTTCTATAACGTACCAGGACTGGCAGGATTCCAGGACTAGCCTCATCGAAAAAAAACTAAAATAAACCATACCTTACTTTCACTACTTTAGATTCGACCAGCCCATGGACTTTCACGTTTTCGTACAGCTGATTCAGGGAAACAGAGTTGCCCGGCTCCGATCCCATCTCCAATCTTTTCAATTCCAGAGGTTCTATTATTGGAAATCCAAAATCCTTGGAACCTACAAGAGGATGATATGAATCGTGTTTTCTTTCCATTATCGAGGAAACCTACAACTCAAGGTAGGCTCGGAAAATACGATCCTGTCATACAAAACATCGTCCAAGGGCAATTCCCGGCCCTTCCGATTGGGGAGTATGTAGCATCCCCCTCACCCCACGAGATATCCGATCTCATCCGACCTGGTTACAAGCTTAAATGAGGTAGGAAATGAGGCCATTACTTATACCACTAAAATACACTGAAACTTTTTTAATTTTTGAATTGAAATGTCAAAGTAACAATATTGGCAACCATTGATCAAAATGACAGGTACATTTATCTGCTCACATTGTTGAGAACCACTGAAAATTATGAATTTGTCCTTGTATACAAGGTGTTATGGAAATGACGTATTATATTTAAACCGGCAATTCCTGAGATAAAGACAAATTGAAGAAAAATACCCATAAATGGCGCCCTTCAATTCATTTAGCGGTACAAGTGACCTGACGTCAAACCAGAAAAACACCTGTGTGGCACTGCGATACATGTAAGCAATCAAGGAATTCTGGCCGATATTGTCATATGTACACCTTAAACTCTTTAGACAAAATTAAATAATTTAAACACTTTTCCATTCTGTAATACCTTTTTGTACAATTAATTGAAGAACATTTACGACGGACTATGTTTTAAACAACCAGAAAAAACATATGGAATAGTAATAGCCACGTACGTCACTAGGTCAAATGCCAATGACCACTTGACGCCTTACATCGGCTGAGCGAAGTAGTTTCATATAGCGCCGCACGCTTTCGTCTGTTAGTTGAAGACCAACCAGCGGCCGGATACGTTGTGTCTCGTCGATCACCAACAAACGCTCAGCAATCCGCTCTGTTTTTTCGGTTTACGCGTGTATCTTCCCGTCCATAAATAATCTTTGAATATTGTTTTTATTGACGCGTTTCTTCTGGACGTCAAATTTCGTCGCGTGTAATAATATCTAATAATCTGTAGTATAATCTTTATTATTGTATTTTCAAAAGCTAACTATCGGCTCTGTTTCACTATTACAGTGTGTACATAAAGTGTTTCCAGGAGTGTCCCCATGAAAAAGAAAAAAAACTGATTGTGTTTGTGCCTGGATTTCCTCGCTTTTTAGGTATAAGAATAAATACAAGTAGGTAGAAAATAATTTATTTTTATAATTTTATATGGAATTTCAGTTTTACATTAAGTTTGGTAACATTGCCATTGGCTCTGGATGTGTTGTAAAGTAGCGCGGACTGACCTGTGAGTAAGAGTGTTTATTACCCCACTTTTAAAACGGTCGATTTAAAAAAAATAAAATATGTATGTATGACAAGAAAAACAGTTAAATTACGTCACTTACCATTCTTAAAAGCCTTTATAGCCAGAGTTATACTTTTGGCCAAGCATTCATTTATTTTTGGATCTGACAAACTGCATTTTTGGATTTCCGCAGCTAAAATTTTTGAAAAATATGCTAATATAAGATAAACTGTTACTTTATTTTTTTCTTCTATTATCATTACCCTCTTGATATCAACGCTATAACGACATCGTTTTCAGTATCGTAATAAACTTTTTTTATTAAAAATAAAAAAAAGACGTAAAGTAGAAAAAATTGCATAAAGTACATGTTTTATACAGTTATTTTATCACTTGTCCCCTTAGAATGGAAGCTTGCTAATATGTGATAAAACTTGTACTTTACTATACTAGTTTCTCTTGTAGTACCAAAGACAATCGAGTTAATTAAAAAACAATATGTTATAATAATATAAACCTAAAGTGTGATTGAAAATCTAACTTGATGTAAATTTTTGATTCCACAGAGTGTTCCGAATTTTATGGTAAAAATAAATTATAATTGTTACACCCGGTGTTTATAAAAATAAATCTCTATGCGAGCTCTGCACCCAAACATACTCTTCGGCAACTGGATTCCATCGAAAGGAGGGCCATTCGTCTGATTGGAGACCACGAGCTGACGAAGAACCTCGACAGCCTAGAACATCGAAGACAGGTTGGGGATTTTACTCTCTTTTACAGATATTTGCATGGAAAGTGCTCTGCTGACCTTGCCCTCTTAATTCCGCCCAGAGCGGCGAATAGCAGAAATACACGACGAACCACTGCCGCAAATCCATATGTGGTTAAGCTTAGTACTCCTCGAACTTCATTATTTAAGAATTGTTTCATCTGGAGGACTTCATCCTTATGGAACGACCTTCCCGAGGTCGTTTTTCCCAACGAATATAACCTCCAACGATTCAAAACCAACGTGAATCGCTTTTTGCGCACACGCACCACTCCCAGAGTGCCCTAAAGGATTTTTCCTATAGTGCTTGTGTATGACCATAAAAAAAATCCAGTAAAAGTGTTAAAAGTGGATTACTTTTAACACTATGGTTGCCTCATAACTAACAATAAAGAAATAAGGTAAGTCAATTGATTTAAGATTTTTATAGCGTTAATTTGGAATTTTGTAGAAATAGTTAAAATTTTCTTTTCCATTTTAGTGTCTGGTTGATATTATTTGTAATGTAGATAACATTTTGTATTACCACGTGTTTAAAGTGGTTAATTTTATGATAAGGGTTGGACATCGAGCAAATTTGAACCCATTATTATTAATATTGATAAATTTTTGGTTCATACAAATGGTTGGAAATGCGCCACCTTTACATAATAACCATAAAAATGAATTTAATATTGTTTTAATCAATAGCAGCGCAAAAGACTGATTTCATGAAGAATTGACCAGGCTAATATGAAAAAGGATCTACAAGGAAAATATCAGTGCTATGCCACATCATTACAATCATAAAATATGTGGTTTTATATTAACAGGACATACCAAAAGTACTTTGGGAGATATTAAAAAAATAACGACCCTGTACCAAAAAATAACCCGTTTCAAACATATGTTCGTATTAACCTTTCATAATTAAAATCAAAGAAATCAATACATTATTATCGCATACAACTTTACAGTTGCAAGGCTTAAAAATCACAAATCTTATTACTATACTTACGTAGCTGAACTGCATCCAGAAATCCAAAACTTAGCAGTACCAAGAAACCCAAACGCATTTTACCTGGTGGTTTGTTTGGATTTGTTCAATATAATAAGTACCAAATTGAATATTTTTACCAAATAATAGATTGCGATGTACGTATTACACAGTATTTGAATAAGAATGGTCTATAGTCACCTACACGTATAATAATCATTATGTCTATATAATTTATCATCAACATGAACCGGTAAGTACCAATTAATTGATAATTATTCTTGGTATTTAGGTAAATACAAATTGCATTTAAAGATGTAAGTACGCATTACAACGTCCAAAGGTAGAATTTTATAAAATTTTAAAAATAATAGTTTGAAGTTAGTTGCTAATCGCATTCAAAGCTATACGCAAGCTTTACTATTATTTGGCATATTTGAAATTTTTAAAACAACCGAATACAACTAGGACTGGTTGGAGTTTAGAGGACAAGTATCTCGGCAGCATCTTGTGACTGTTGTAAATTCCCGCCTCCTCATAAGAAATATTCTTTTATATTGATATAAGTATTCATAGTTAGAGAGACGGTGACAATAGGGGGTCCGTGAAGTGGAATATCAATAATTTATTTTTTTGTGGAGTTTAGGTCCCCCTCTACAACTTTTATATCTGATGAATTGCCGTAGAGCGTTGCTGAGAGGCGCTGTACCGCTTTAGAGAGGAAATTCTCAATATATTCAAAATTATATCGAGCCATATCTGAAAATGAATTTACAGCATCTGCGTGACCCGAAAGTCACGGGAAACACATTTTCTGACAAGTCAACCCTTGCATATACTACTTTTCCGAGCGTGTCAAAAAAATGAAAATTAAAAAAAAAAAAAAAAAAAAAAAAAAAAAAAAAAAAGCGAATTTGAAGTTGAAACTTTCTAGAATGGAACATTATACAGGGTGATTCACGACGAGCGTGCATTAGAACTTTATGGAGAACTACTGAATATATGTTCCTGAAACTTTGGGAATTTGGGTTTATCGATATGTTCTCTTTAACTAAAATATTGACATGTTTCTGTCATTTCCGGTTATACCGGAAGTAGCTGCCAACTTTCGTTTTTTAAATACAACATGGTAATTTTTATTACATTTTTCGATTAAGCATTAAATACTAAGCACATTTTATAGAAAATTTTTTTGTCAGACTCTATTAGTTTTTGAGATATCTGGACTTTTTGTAATTATTTGGCAAATGCATGACGATGACATAATACATATAATTTTTTTACCTTAGCTCTTGGACTAAAAAATTTTTCTCACCGAATAGCTAGAAGATCATCAAGTCTCAAAAATATTTCAAATTCGACATAAAATGTACAGGGTGGTCACAATTCAAGCCTAATTGTGAAAGAATTTTTCATATTTTAAATGGAACACCCTGTATATTTTTATGTAATTTGATGGCAAATTAGTTGTTCTTTATAAATAGTATTTACTGTCCTATACCTATATCAAAGCGTTTTCTCAAAAAATCCAATTTTATTCCGAAAATACTATTTGTTCAAGTGTGCTATGAAAACAATTGTACTTAGGGTACAGATGTCTATACGGAGGAAAATTAATAATGACGGCAATATTTTCTAGTGTGCTTTGACAAGAAAAACAATTGTCTGATATTTCTTGGCGTATTTTCAAACTGGCAATTATTCTGTTACTAAAAAATGTCACGCTCCGTATTTTCAAGTGAAGCTTTTTTAATTTTATTTACGGTTTACATTGAATGTGGCAAAATTAAGCTAAGAGCTTGTCGAATGTATCGGAATAAATATCCGAATAGGCCAATTCCCACACCTGGTATTATTAGACTAAATAATAATTGTTTAAAATTTGGATCATTTGAAGCCAAAGTACGAAGAATTATACCAATACTGGACAATGAGGTATTTGAAGTTACCATTTTAGCCTATTTTTACGCTTTTCCAACAGACTCAATTCGTGAGCTGCAATGCAATTAAGAGTTTCTTATTCGAGTATACAAAGAATTTAAAAAAAATATAATATGATATCAGTACCCTAAGTACAATTGTTTTCATAGCACACTTGAACAAATAGTATTTTCGGAATAAAATTGGATTTTTTGAGAAAACGCTTTGATATAGGTATAGGACAGTAAATACTATTTATAAAGAACAACTAATTTGCCATCAAATTACATAAAAATATATAGGGTGTTCCATTTAAAATAAGAAAGTTTTTAATGGTTGAATTCTTTCACAATGATGCTTGAATTGTGACCATCCTGTACATTTTATGTCGGATTTGAAATGTTTTTGAGACTTGATGATCTTCTAGCTATTCGGTGAGAAAAAATTTTTAGTCCAAGAGCTAAGGTAAAAAAATTATATGGATTATTTCATCGTCATGCATTTGCCAAATAATTACAAAAAGTCCAGATATCTCAAAAACTAATAGAGTCTGACAAAAACATTTTCTATAAAATGTGCTTAGTATTTAATGCTTAATCGAAAAATGTAATAAAAATTACCATGTTGTATTTAAAAAACTAAAGTTGGCAGATACTTCCGGTATAACCGGAAATGACAGAAACATGTCAATATTTTAGTTAAAGAGAGCATATCGATAAATCCAAATCCCCAAAGTTTCAGGAACATATATTCAGTAGTTCTCCATAAAGTTTTAATGCACGCTCGTCGTGAATCACCCTGTATGTTAAAGATTATGTGAAAAATTTTTTGTCGTTCCAGGTCTCGCCATTTCATTATTGGAATTTTCTTAAAATTTCCTCGGAGGAAATTCGGAAAACAATCGTGACATGTCAGAAAATTGTCACACTACATTCCTTGGCACCCAAATAGTGTGGAAAAAAATTTTCAGAAGAATCGCACCTAGCTAGGTGGAATTCGGGCAATATTACGCCTAGATACCGGAAGGCAGGTATCGTATCGTATTCAATATTCAATCGCAATATTCTTTTCATCAGAAAATTGTTTACGAGTCATCTCCATGTGAATACAAATCGATTAAGTCCACTTGGACCCATGTCACTTGAGACTTTATAATTTTTCCATTAATTTTTTTTTGACACGCTCGGAGAAGTGTATGCAAGGGTTGACTTGTCAGGAAATGTGTTCCCGTGACTTTGGGGTCACGCAGATGCTGTAAAATTTGAATTTATTGACAATTTCCTATCTAAAGCGGTACAGCGCCTCTCAGTAACGCTCTACGGCATTTCATCAGATATAAAACTTGTAGAGGGGGACCTAAACTCCACGAAAAACTAAATTACTGATATTCCACTTCACGGACTCCCTATTGTCACCGTCTCTCTAACTATCAACTTTATTACGAGAATAATGAACAACTTCTTACTACCTACTACAAATACATTCAACGCCAAAATAATCGATCTACGCAATAATTTAATTTCTCAGCAACTGCGCAAGATGTCGCGTGATTCTCCGAAGAATCCGTATACTCGTAGGTAATTCCCCGGTATTTCGTCTTGAACTATGCCATGCTTACTAATGTTATATAAGATTGCATTATTCGTTGGTAAATAAATTGATAAAATATGAGAAGAATATTTATAAGGGCTTCATCTACCCCAGAACCTATTTTAAGATTTTAATGCTGCCATGTACAGGGTGTCCCATTTTCGACACTTTCATAGGGTATCTTCGTAATTGTTATTGCTATCAAAAAAGTAATGTAGGTGTCATGTATTCCTTTTGGGTCAAACTTAATGGTAATGGTAAAATCAAAATTTTAAAATTTTTGCTCGCTTAAGAGATAGGTGGGAAAATCAACAAATTGACAATTTCAAAATTTCCCTATATTTTCTTAGTTAAAAGAGATACAGAAAAATGTTGTATATAGAAGTTTCTTTATATTGATTGTTGAATAATCTGCCGTATTCAGAATAAGTATACGGTGTCAGGTAAAAAGTTATCGGACCCAACATCATTTTTTTGAATGGAACACCCTGTATATTTTAATCGAAAAATATAGCATTTTAAATTATCTTTTCAAATTTATAACACACCATATTGGTTTCCTAGGCGATTTATCTAAATTTTTGTCAATTTTCCTTGTTTTCTTTATTATAAGTTTTTGATCTCGGCATAGTAAAAGAGCCTTATATTTTTAAATTATGTTCCAGTCGTCGGAATATGTCCTTAAATGGTTGCCGTCTTTCCGGATAGCGAACAAAATATAAATTTTGAGACATTTCTTCGTTTTTTCCAAGTCATTTGCACAAATGAATATGTAAAAATGAAATTGACGTTAAATGTTAATAACAACTAGAATGTTAACATAGTTGTCTCTAGGATATTAGTTCTTGTTTCATGGCCTACTTTGGTTTTAAGGTATAAAGTTTAAATAAATCGCCTAGGAAACCAATATCATCCATAGTGTGTTATATATTTGAAAGGGGAATTTAAAATAGTATATTTTTAGATTAAAATATACAGGGAGTTCCATTTAAAAAAATTAGGATAGGTCCGACAACTTTTTTACCTGACCCCGTATACTTATTCTGAAAACGGCATATTATTCAACAACCACTATAAAGAAACTTCTGTATAAAACATTTTTCCGTATCTCCTTTAACTGAAGAATATAGGGTAATTTTGAAATTGCCAATTATTTGATTTTCCCCCGTATCTCTTAAACGAGCGAAAATTTTCTAATTTTGATTTTATCATTTTAAGTTTGAACCAAAAAGACTACATGTCACCTACATTACTTTTTTTATAACACTAACAGTTAAAAAGTATCGAAAATGGGACACCCTGTACAGTATGTCCACGGATGGGGTTTACAAGAGGACAAATGGACTAAAAATTAAAAGACTTACTCTTAATAAACGTTTTTGCTTGTCTAGAAAATACGATTCATCATAAGAAACTTCAATTTCTTAATACAGGGAGGGTAAAAATTGCAAAAATGTTATTTTGCTTAAGAGTAAACATACTTTATTTTGAAAGATACGAAAAAGTCACTCTTAATGAATGTGGTTTCTACACAACAAACCGAAGTAGAACAATTCATTAAAAGGTTCACCCATGTACAAATTATTTCCCAAAAACTATTCTCTGGCACACCTCTGACTGGTGAACCTAGTTAAAATAATAATGACACTTAAGGTGATAGGTACTTGTTGTCAATGTCTTTATTTAATGAAGATATTATTTAAGTAGAAATGCTATCTACTGAACAAAGACTTTTTATAATACAATGTTATGGGGATGGTCAAGTTTCATACCGCTATGTCATGGAACAATTTACCGAGAAATTTGTAGGAATCCCAATAACTAGGATGGCAATCTGCAAGTTAATAAACAAGTTCAAGAGAACTGATTCGGTCTTGGACCTCAAAAAAAAGAGGAAATACGACCATGATGATGCTGCTACAGTCTTGGTTCTTCATTCTGTTGAAGAAAATCCTATGACGTCGCTTAGTGTCCCGTGTTACTCAGTTGGAAGTTGTGAAAAAGTCAAATTCAGAAGATCCTTAAAGCAAATAAATTGTATCCGTATAAACCGCACTTTAATCAAAGATTAGAAGAGGAAGACGATGCGAAACGACTTGATTTTTGCCTGTGTTGCCAAAATTTTAAGTGGAAATGTTGATTTTTATAAATGTATCTTGTTTTCTGATGAAAGTATATTTTCAACAAATGGAAACGTTGCAACCCAGCACCTTAGGTACTGGTCTTTAGAAAATCCCGAATTCAGAATTATGACGACAAGACAATATTTCACAAAAGTGAACGTGTGGTGTGCGATATCCATCCTTGGCATTGGATTTTATGGTTTTTGAGTGATTTGACAAGGTTCTGACCCCAACAATTTTAGCGATGTTGCCGGATTTATAATTTTATAACAAATAAAAGTAAAGGTTCTGTGTAATGACTACACTTGAGCACCCACGGAATTTAACAATTTTTGAAAATGTAATGAAAAGATATGGTTGTAGAAAAAGAAAACATAAGAAAGTTAGGGTAAGTTACATAAATTGACACTGCCCTGGGAAAACCACTGAAAACCCGCCCCCGCTACACCTTTTGTAGCCGATTTGTTTTTGTATTCGGCAAAAAAAACACAAGAAAGTTACATAAATTGACAGTACCCTGGGAAAACAAGTGAAAACCCGCCCCCGCTACACCTTTTGTACCCGATTTCCTTCTGGATTCGGAAAAGGAAAACATAAGAAAGTTACATAAATTGACAGTGCCCTGGGAAAACAAGTGAGAACCCGCCCCGATACATCGTTTGTAGCCGATTTCCTTCTGTATTCGGAAAAAGAAAACATAAGAAAGTTAAATAAATTGACAGTGCCCTGGGAAAACAAGTGAGAACCCGCCCCCGCTACACCGTTTGTAGACGATTTCCTATTCGGAAACAGGAAACATAAGAATGTTACATAAATTGACAGTGCCCTGGGAAAACAAGTGAAAACCCGCCCCCGCTACACCTTTTGTAGCCGATTTGTTTGTGTATTCCACTAAAGAAAACACAAGAAAGTTACAAAAATTGACAGTGCCCTGGGAAAACAAGTGAAAACCCGCCCCCGCTACACCTTTTGTAGCCGATTTGTTTGTGTATTCCACTAAAGAAAACACAAGAAAGTTACAAAAATTGACAGTGCCCTGGGAAAACAAGTGAAAACCCGCCCCCGCTACACCTTTTGTAGCCGATTTATTTTTGTATTCGGCAAAAGAAAACATAATAAAATAACATAAATTGACAGTGCCCTGGGAAAACCACTGAAAACCCGCTCCCGCTACACCTTTTGTAGCCGATTTCCTTCTGTATTCGGGAAAAGAAAACACAAGAAAGTTACATAAATTGATAGTGTCCTGGTAAAACAAGTGAAAATCCGCCCCGCTACAGCTTTTGGAACCTCATTCCGCCACGCGCCTCTTATGGACTCAGTGCAGCTCAACCGAGCCACTGAAAACGCCATCCCTCGGCCCATAAGAACTGTGTACAACATAGTGCCCGCAGCGTGTAGCGGCCACAGGCGGCTTGGCTGTGTTTGCGACCAGCAGGCTGGTCGCAAACACAACCACTTTGTGGTCGCCACCGGTGTAGTTTAAATATCTGCCTAACAGGAATATTCATATTTTGAAAAAAAGATCCCGAAAACAAAGGATAATCTTTCCGGCATATGCAACAATAAAAGCAGGAATTCAAGGCATTTGCATTAACTTTCTGCCTAATAGTGCATACGAGACGACAATTTCTGGTTTTGCATCTAAAATTATCTCTAATCAATCCTATGTATTGTATTGTAAATATTTTGCAAAATCCCCATCATACTTGCTTGTAATTGCTTCAACATTATCTATATTTGCTATTTCCATTTTATTTTGATTTGTTCTTCCCTTTTCCTTCAACGCCAAAGTATAGCTGCTCTTGGCAACAGTGTTATGCAATGTCAAATTTGTGTTCGACTTAAAAGTGACATCTTCAACGGAGTTGCCAGTTGTCTTTTATTAGCTACATAGGAAAAAAATATTGCACAAAAACGGATATTTTTGGGCCTTTCTATCGCAGTTAACCCTCTTAAAAGATATTGCTTAGTCGTGACATAACTACATTGACAATAAACTGCGGTCTTATATCGATATAAACAAACCCGAACAACCTAAAAACTGTATTATTGCAGAAAGCTTTTCTATGTGGCAACACTGTTAAAATACCGAATTTTGCAAATATACATGTTCGCAGCGTAAATTTTAAGAATCAACGATTTTACGACCATTTTTGCCTTTAAACTCAAATTTTATGAATTAATGTGTGTTTTCCGCATCTAATTTTACTTAAAAGTATTAATATTACACAATCAAACAAAAAAAAGGTAAAAATACAAGTAATTAGTGTGTCCGAATAGTGTAACGAAACCTTTTTTGATAACAGGTGCAATAAATTATGATATTTTGAAATGCTGGATACATTTTTCAATGATGAACTCGAAAATCTACCATTAAATTTTCGACAAAATATGTATTTTCAGCAAGATGGTTGTCCAGCCCATTTCGCTTGTGAGGTTAGAGAATGGCTTGACCGCAGATTTGGTCCAAGGTGGATTGGCAGTAATGGACCAGTTTTGTGGCCCCCAATAAGTCCCGACTTAACCTTGGCCGATATGTTTTTATGCGGCCGCTTAAAACAAATTGTTTTTGCAACCGCAATACCAGATGATATTGAAGTGCTGAAGGGCAGAATTATCTAGGCTGTCCAATCTATATCTCAGGAAGAAATCAGAAATTCTGTCACTTATTTGAGAAAGCAATTAGAAAAATGTATCGAGTATGGGGGTGGAGTTTTTGAATTATGAAATCGTTATCGTATTCTTTTCATGTTAATAAAAATGTTCGTATTATTATTACTATTATAATTACTTCATTAAATAAAGACATTGACAACAAGTATCGCCTATTCATTATTCAAGTAAAAACGTTTATTAAGAGTGACTTTTTTCGTATCTTTCAAAATAAAGTATGTTTACTCTTAAGCAAAATAACATTTATGCAGTTTTTACCCACCCTATATAAGAAAATTGAAGTTTCTTATGATGAATCGTATTTTCTAGACAAGCAAAAACGTTTATTAAGAGTGACTTTTTTTCGTATCTTTCAGTTTTTAGTCGATTTGTCCTGTGGGCATACTGTACATAATAAATAACAATATTATTAAATTATAACTTATTTCAATATTTTCTCTCATTGGCTAAATTTAATTTTTTCTCAATTTGCTTAATGGATTCTCTTTTTGTAAATTTTCTTCTTTTTTACCACTTTTTGTTTAATTATGCTTTTTCGATTACTTTTTTTCAATTTTTCTGCGCTTTTTTATTCGGTCTCTAATTATTACTATTTATTGCTACAAAAAATCAAGAGAGAGTTTTTGTATAATCTAAGACTACTTAAGGGCATAACTAATAACAGCTATTCGACAATACAATATTATTCCGGAAATATCTCATCGGCTGGAAATTTCGACAACACATTATTCGCAGTTTGTAAGTGCATTTGATTCCAAACCGTTTCAAACCCAAATTTAAGCTCCTTAAATACGTCCTGGGAATTTTCGTTCATCACTTTCAGGAGTTCTGCCGAAACTTGTTCATTTCCAGGCACTAGATTCTGGTAGTCGAATACGACTTTATCTCCTTGCATCTCTACTTCGTATTTGGTAAGTCTCACGTACGTCTTACCTTTCTTCTTGTATAGTTCGCACGAAGCTTGATGGTGATTTCTTAAATTTGCTACAAAACAAAAAAATAATAGATCACTTAATCCGTTAAAACGCAATAAAGTGCAATTTCGATAATCCAGACAGATAAAGTTTTTACTGTCGCCGAATTATTTTTATAAAATAATATACATAATATGTATAAAAAAAATTGCGGAATTAAACTCTGGTAATTATAAAAATATACTGGGTATATTATTAGATAATAGAAGATATAATGCGTCTACATATTCATAAAGATATTAAACAAGTTACTAAAAGGAAATAGTATATTAAGATATAAATTTCACAAGACATTATCTTAGAGCTCGCGTTTAATTCAGAGAACGACCCGCGAAGCGGGAAGTTTTCTAAAGTACAAGTGCTCCAATTGTCTTATGAACCGTGAATTTTATAATACTTTTTCTATTTGGGTATTTAAAGTCTGGAAAACTTAAAAAAATATAGTACATTTTTTCCATTTGAATTAATATTTTCTTTTTGGGTTGGCAATACTTTTACAATTTAATAAAATGTTACAAGTATCAAATATGCCATGATAGAAAGAATTGAACACAACAAAGCTTCTTCCCATCCGTCATAATTAAAAATAAATATATTATTAAAGTTAATAAAAATGAGTCAGGAAGAAAGTTGTACTCTGTCAGAAATACGAGAAATTGCAGAAAATAATCTAGAAAAACTTTCAAAAAGAATATGCAAAACTTTGGGTTATGGTGCGAGCAGAACAAAGTTCAAAATATTGAACAAAATAATAAATAATACTATTGAACAAAATATTGTGTCGACATAGAATCTGACAGGAATAACAATTAATGCCCAGGAAATGTCTACAGTAACTATACATACGTACAGGGTATCCAATTTTGGGTAGTTTTACGGCGTATCTCCGTTATTAGTAAAGATAGAAGGATGCGGTTTTCGCAGCACTATGCTACTTTTTTGTCAAACAGATGATGCCCTAATCAGAATTTTTCTAGGCCGCCTTATTTTTGATATACGGGATGTTTTTGAGAATTCATTTTGGGAGATCCCCCCATATCTCGGTTACCCCGTAACGAATATACGTTTTTCAAAAATATACCATTTTTTTTAGTAGGCCACTGGGGCTTAGTAAATCGAATCTATCTATCTATCTCCCATTTGGTTAAGCGTATTTGTTCGGGTACAGTTCGAAATTGAAAGGGTAATGTATACAGAGCTGTCGATATAGTATAACCATTTGCAAGCCAGAATAGGTCCATAGCCGTAGTCGGCTGCGATAAAGCATATGAATTGAACAGCATCGTTTCTTAAATCTAAAAACTTACTTATACTGACATTACTCTTGCCATGGCCATTAATAGGGAAGACCAGTAACTGACCATTGAGTTCATAGTCGGCTTCTACACGAATGTGGGGTGACAGAACCATGAAATCCCAATAGCATTCCTTTTCATTTATCACATATCTACAATAATCAATAGTCTTGAAATGATCACCTGATAATATAGTCATGTAGTATCATATTTCGAAGCTAAATTTAAAATTTCAACAACTTCTATCCAATAGTTTGGCTGTGGTTTGTTGTCACACCTTTTTACCTTAATGGAGGTCACTGATAAGTACTCTTAAGCAACAATTTTAGGACCTGTATATACAGGGTGCGCCAAGTAAAATGGCCTATTAGAAGTATCTCGGGAACGGAATGAGATTTTATTTTGAAAATTTGGTTGTAGCTATAAGAGATGGTTTTCTACGTTTCTAAAATATTTTGGATGATGCGGTGTTGCCGGATCATACCGAAAGTGGTAGCAACTTCGGAATTTTAAATGAATTATCCTATATATTATTTTTTTTTTGGAATCTAGGTAAAAATCTAGAACAGTTTTCTGTATAATATCACATACCTATCTTTAAGACTTTTTGAATTATAAATAATCTTGTGATTTTTTAACGCCGTATCGGGACCTGAAAAGAAAATCATTACTTTTTAGCGGTTATAGCTAGAAAGCTGAAATTCAATTGACAATAGTTTCACAAGACCATCAAAATTTTATTATTTTAAACAGTATTTAATTAGTTTTATACAGGGCGTCTCCATAACAATATTTCTGAAGGGAGATGAATTATTGCAAAAATCTTCTTTTTAAATTTGATATCTTTTGCTAATGGAGGATCGAATTTTCTATCTAATGATATTAAGTGTTCCTATACCTATCTTCAATATTTTCGGACTTATAGCGAAATTTAAAAATTATCTTATAAAAATATATTTTCTTGTAGTTGGCTGTGGAATGGATTCAGAAACAAAATAATGAAAAATCCATTTGACGTTATGTCTGTGTTGTTGTAAAAAAAATAGTTAACAATTGAACAATTTATTAATAAATAAACCAAATTAAAAGTACGCATCAACGCCAATAAAATAACTAATAACTAAATTGTTGGCTCTTAAACATTCATGAATTGTGGTGATAACATGTTCATTTGTCACCTGTTTTATTTCTTCCCCTTCTAGAGACCCCAGAGCTGTTCTTAGTCGATTTTCAAAATCTTTACTTGTTGTGACTGGTGTCTTGTCTTGTATACTAGTTCTTTAATCCTACCCGATAGATAGGGGGGGGGGGTAAGATCCGGAGACCTTAGGGCCATTTCCAGGGACCTCCTCGGCCAATCAACTTTTTCTGAGTCATAGGAGCTGCATCAGGATGAAGTTCATTAAATTTTCTGCTGCAAGTTCTAGATAGAACTCTACCACACTCCCCATTAATATAAAATAAACTCTAAGCTCGAATAATGTGAATTAGTTAATTTTTATTACAATAATACAGACATAACGTCAAATTGATTTTTAATTATTTTGTTTCTATGAATCCATTCCACAGCCTACTACCAATAAATATATTTTTTTAAGATAAGTTTTAAATTTCGCTATAAGTCCGAAAATATTGAAGATAGGTATAGGAATACTTAATATCATTAGATAGAAAATTCGATCCTCCATTAGCAAAACATATCAAATACAGGGTGTCCCATTTGAAAAAAAGAAGATTTTTGCAATAATTCATGTCCATCAGAAATATTTTTATGGAGACGCCCTGTATAAAACTAATTAAATACCGTTCAAAATTATAAAATTTCGATGGTCGTGTGAAACTATTGTCAAAATTTCAGCTTTCTAGTTGCAACCGCTAAAAAGATATGATTTTCTTTTCAGGTCCCGATATGGCGTTAAAAAATCACAAGCTAATTTATAATTCAAAAACTCTTAAAGATAGGTATATGATATTATATAGAAAACTGATCTACATTTTTACCTAGATTCCAAAAAAAGTATAATATAGGGTAATTCATTTAGAATTCCGAAGTTGCTACCACTTTCGGTATGATCCGGCAATACGGCACCATCTAAAATATTTTATAAACGTAGAAAACCACCTCTTATAGCTCAAGTCAAATTTTCGAAATAAAATCTCATTCAGTTCTCGAGATACTTCTAATAGGCTACTTTACTTGGTGCACCCTGTATCTAGATTAATGATTTATTTAATAGGAATTGTAATGAGAAAATTTATAGTTCTGCAGACGATACTATTTTTTTTATATCCATACAAATTGGACAGCTTAATTAACATAATTAAAAAATAATTAAAAATAAAGAAAAATGGATTTTATAATAATTCAATAACAATTAATTTTGACAAAACAAATTATTACTACGAATTGAAGTAATGTCCACAATATGAATATAAATAAAACCATAAATGAACAATGACATTCAATTTTGAAAATAAAGTTGGAATTTACCTACATAATGTATTATTTATTGAATAGGTAAGAATTCAAAGGATCCACACGATCACATACAAAATAATTATGATTTTTATTATTATTAGTAGTAGTAGTAATAGTAAAACAAAAACTGAGTATCGTATTTTACTTTTTATATTTTAAGCATAAAATCCCCTTAAAAAACATTTAAGAGGCAATATTCACAACCTTGTCAATAGATCAAGTCTCGCACATCATTATTTCTCATCCTTGATAAGAATGATGTGAAGTTTTCCCATGATCAGTTTAATAGCACAACTCATTTTCGAAGTATTAAACTAAAAAAATAATATTACATATTTCTTGACATATCGGACAGAAAAAATAGTATATTACGTATCGAGGTGGAAAGTGATGCATTCCTGTCGAGAGAGTCTGTGGTTAACTAAATCTCGAGACAGTAATGAAACTTTTCACCGAGGTTTGTATACTATTTTATTTACAACCACATCTAACATCTCCTTCTTATTATTTTGAATTAAAATTATTAATAAAAGATAAATGTCATTTTGACTTTTCCATTGAAAAATTAGACAGAAATTTCAAATAACCGCAGGTGGTAAAATAACGTAGGTAATAATACACATCAAGATGGCAAATATAATTTTTTGAATATGGTTTCCATGTTACTAAACAATATATTATTTTAACAACAGAAAAATGCTATATCTCCTTAGGTCATGAAAAAATTTGACGGCGTTTCCATAACAACACTGCACAATTATTATTGCTTGCCAAACGGGTGTTGTACTTGTTGGACAATATACTATATTGTTGATTTTTATACTAAAACCGGTCAGATTTGTTAAATATTGATTATAATAGAATATGAAGATTCAGAGTTTGAAAGTACACCTCCAGATATTATTCGAAAAGCCTCCGATGTTTGTAATAATTTGCTACCAAGCACAACAAGACAAAAATATGAAATCGCTTACAGTAACTTTATGGACTGGAGAATGCAAGCCAAGGTGAATTATTTTTCTGAAAATACTTTGTTAGTTTATTTAGAATTATCAAGAAAATTAAAACCATCCACATTATGGTCCCAGTACTCGATGCTGAAGAGTAGGTACCATAATTATTAAAAACTGTGTTGATATATCAAAATACGTAAAACTACGTGCATTTTTGAAACGAAAATCGGAAAGATATGTTCCAAAACAGTCAAAAACCTTAACTCCTGAAGAAATTCAACAAATTCTAAAAGATGCACCAGATGAAAAGTATTTGCTGGTAAAGTTAAAAAAAATTTTTATGGAAGATTGCATTTTTGGTTATATACTATTGCTCCTATTCCATCAGAAATTCGAGAAGCAGCAAAAATAGTAGAAGAAGATCTTCTGCCAACTAAAAGCCGCCCGAGATATGACAAGGCATATAACTGTTTCGAAGAATGGTGTACGGGAAACAAAGTTCAAAATCCTGGTTCTGAGTCGGCG
Organism: Barypeithes pellucidus; assembly: GCA_963991005.1. Classification (NCBI taxonomy): domain Eukaryota; kingdom Metazoa; phylum Arthropoda; class Insecta; order Coleoptera; family Curculionidae; genus Barypeithes; species Barypeithes pellucidus. The sequence goes on from OZ022563.1 coordinate 11,406,100, forward strand.
CTACTAGCTTATTTCAGTGAAAATGCCAAGACAAAGAAGATATCAACGATATTCAATGCTGAGGACCACTCTATCAAAAGTAGACATATCTAAAGATGCGGGTGGAAAGTAAAAGTAAAAAAACGTCAACTTTCCGCCTTTCAAAGATAAATGACATGCCATTATTACATGCATGGTTGTAAATAAAATCTTTTACTACTATCGAGTTATCTTTCCCACCAGAAGCGGACCAAAATGCTACGCAATTACACCTTTTATAAATAAACGCTTATAGTTATTAAATTGTTGAAATTAACTTACTTTGGTTCATACACCTCGGATCTATAAACACCATACGTTAAGGAATTAAAATATTTTTGGCTCAATGAGACACTGGCACCCGGATTTCCCGGCATTTCTAACTTAGTGATCTCAAACGGCTCCAATTTTGGGATTCCCCACGCGGGATAACCTAAAAATATGTTATTTAATAATTCTATATCTCGGTTTAATGAAGACACGTGAACTGGTGCAACTCTTGTAAATTTGAAGTTCAGGGATTGGATCTCTCAGTCCATATGTCCTATATTACAGATTTTATTTTTTATTTTGGTGTGATATAATATGACATATTTTAGTTACAAAAGAAATCGTGTACGCAAAACCCAGGTATAGGTAAAAATGTTTTTACAGGCAACTTTCAGTCCTGAGCGTATAACTTATTAAAATAAACTATTTGCCTGTAGAAACGATTATAATTTGCGAAAAGTATTTTTTTAGATTATAGCCGTATGTATCGCCGGTCACGTATACCCAGTCAATAATTTCTTACTTTACCCTCTTATGTTCCTCATCATTTTACTAAAGTTACTTTTATATATAAATAATTTACACTCCTACTACAATTTGTATTGAAAAAATAATGTTCAAAGATCAACAGTTTAGTTTCTCTAAAGCAATTATTAACCAGAAGTTCCGTCCCCGCAGCTGCATGTATCGCCGGTCACGGCAAAAAATGCTTATAAATAACCACTACAGGTCGGCCTAATAGTTTTACAAATATGACGGTATGTATTTGAATTTGTGTAAAGCGTGCTCCTGTTTAGGTAAGTTCCTTATTATGTTTATTTAGGTATAAACTAGAACATACTTTTACCAGGCGTATGTTTTTATGTTGTATCGCCGGTCACAGGGTTAACTCAGACCTAGTAGTCTTAATTAAGGGGAAAATACTACACGAAGTCATTCTCTTGAGTACAGATACTCATTTCAGTCTAAAAAAGTTTAAGGAATGGCTTGTATTAGCTGTTATCCACGAATTTGTGCATTGTTGTATCGCCGGTCACAGTATCGCCGGTCACGCATGAAAATGTTACCGGAGATACATTGATGTGACGGTTTGTTATTCGAAGCTATATACAAGATTTTTTTATTAACCATTTATAAACCATTAAGCTAAAATATATTTTGATATGCAAGTTTCGTTTACACCTTAAGTAGATTAAGAATATGACTAATTTGCTTAGTATTTTAACATTCTATAAGGAACATTCCAAAACTTTAAGCCAATATAACACAGGGCTGTTATAAATAATAGGAAAATGGTTATAGTGACTGATTAAAATAACTCGGTATCCAATATGTGACAGGCGTTAAATTATTAAAAAATCGATGCTATAGACCAAGATCTTTATAACGATGATCTTTTGCGCGGACATATACAATTCCTCTAATTAGATATTATAAGAGACTTATTAAAAAATTAACAGGTGTTGTTGAGATTATTTATTTATAAAATCCGATATACTGAAAGTTGCCTGTAAAAATATTTTGAACCATATGCGTATATCATTAGGTGCTTTAAAGTGGTTTATTGTAATTATGCACGCTGTCAGAGTAAGAATGTAAAAATAGTAATAGATTTGATGAGTAAGGAAATAGAGTAATATAACTCCTAAACTAAAGTCGGTTCCTTTTATGAAGTCCGATATCGGATTAAATCATTAAAGGTTGTTAAACAGTAAGACGGTTAAGTTAACAATACGTTCGCTATACTTGATCGTACCGAACATTCCACTGGTTCACTGTAGTCAGCCGTGCAAAATCAGCGATTCCAAAACAAAATTATCTTAGAATTATGTACCGCGATAAATATTTTTATATAGTTAATTTGTCGCTCATAGTTTTTTTCATTTATCAAATGAAAGCCATTTTGCGTCAAGATGTTCTCAGGTACTTTTTGCTAAAATTTATTTTTTTTTGATCATTATAGTTAAATCTATATAATAATCACTATTTTCTAAAAAATAATTAAAATTTGCTCAAGTGCAGGATGATATGTTCTATTTTAAATAAGTAGTTATGCTTTTTGCTTTTAGTTTGTTTCTCATTGTGTGTAAATCACAAGCAGTTATGAAGCAAAGTTATGGAAAATGTTCACAACGCCTAGAACTTGTTCATCTCCAGGTGAACGCCTTTGGTATTACAAGTGGAACGTTATTTTACTTAGAAAAAGATATAACTCGAGCCCGTTAGTGTTTTGGCATTACAAAAACGAACGTCTGATGCTTGCGGCATTTCAGATAAGACCTTAAGAAGACTTCGAACAAAGAGTGACGAGATATTGTTTATGATATGTATAAAGCCAAGGAATATGTTACCCTCAAAGCTATTCTTGAAAAGATAAAGAAGAAAGAACTTTGCGATATTGGAACGACCAGTTTGTCAATCATTTTAAAAGAGCTGGGCTTCAAATACAAAAAAAAAACGAACAACAGAAAAGTGCTTTGCGAGCTGACCAATAATGTTTCAAAAAGATGGCGACATCGGTTCTTGTTAGAACCGAAACTTTATAAAAAAAGAATTCGTAAAACTAATTTGCCTAAGTACTATAAAAGCTAAAAAATAATTATTTTTCTTTGATTAAACTAATTTTTTATTTACTTTAAATTATTTTATTTAGAAAATACCTATAATATAATTTATTGTTTGAGAGCCACCGACTACCCGGCTCGAGAGGTTTTATTGCTTAGCGGACTTCATACACCGTACCGACTTTAGTAATAGATATATTACAATTGTAATCTACTGGCAACGCTGGTGGGGAGAGGGACTTATGGACTGGATGCGAATGGAGAAGAGTGCTGTAAATAATATGATTAATTTCATAAGAATACTCACCAGCTTCAAATAGTTTTAATGCATTGCCCATTTGCGTTCCTACGCACTTACTGAAATTAGGGTCTGATTTGTGGCATATCTCGATTCCAGGGGCTAAAATAAAACGGAGCAATAATGACCGAGCTTAAAATAATCTCTCTACTGACAGTGACAATTGCTGTTAATCGTAAAAGATTTAATATTGTGGCACACGCAGATCCCTAAATTGTTATTAATTATTGAAATTTCGAGTAAACTAATGAATAATAAAAAATATTTTTTAAAAATACATTAAATGTCGAATACATCAAGTAAAATCAAGATTTATATATACAGGGTGTCCCAGAATATGTGCGCAATATCCCGAGTTCAGATAGAACACTTAAAAATAGCCGGAGAAGTTCATATACATTTACGTTCATATACGTGCCCATAACGGACGTCCCTGGAAATCATTGATTTTTTACATCATTTTTTAAGCACTAGGTGTAATTTAATAATTTTTTAGTATAATGTTTACTAGATGAGTCTCCTTAAAATTCGCTATTTTAAGCACATTTGGCTTATTTAGTTTGACAGGGACGGACTAGACGTAACACAAAAATGCTTTTTTTACACCCTGTATGATGAAGGAACGACAATAATGTTTTTCTTGGATACTTTAAACCTTAAGCTGAAAAAGAGGTACTCTTGATCAATGTCGATAAAATCAACTAGTTTTTAAAAAAATATTTTTGTTTAATATGGGTTTTTGCATTTGTTGTTGTTTTATGTTCATAAAATTCCCTCATTGTTGCAATGGTATTTTTAACATGTGCCGATTTAAATAAGAATATTTATGCCAGTGTCAGTTTATGGTAGTGTCTTAAAATTTGCGGTTTTTCTTCTTTGTCTTATTAGTTACTAATTTAGTAATGGAATTTACGTATACTGAATATGCCGACATGCATTTAATGTATGAACAAAAATTATTTCTTTTTCGAAAACAGTTTATTTTATCGACATTGATCAAGAGTAACTTTTTCTCAGCTTAAGGTTTAGAGTATCCAAAAAATATTATTATCGTTCCTTCATCATACAGGGTGTAAAAAAAAAGCATTTTTATGTTACGTCTAGTCCGTCCTTGGCAAACTAAATAAGCGAAATGTGTTTAAAAGGGCGAATTTTAAGGAGACTCATCTAGTAAACATTATATTAAACAATTATTAAATTACACCTAGTACTAAAATTATTTAAAAATCAACGATTTCCCGAGACGTTCCTTATGGGCCCGTATCTCCCTAGGGGAGGCCGTAGGAAGAAAAATTTATAAGAACTTCTCCTGTTATTTTTAAGTGTTCTATCTGAACCCGGGAGATTTCCCACATATTCTGGGACACCCTGTATAATATGTATTATCACAAATTGGTTAAAACATTACAGAGAAGTTAGAAGAATACGTCGAGCGTCCGCCCCTAATCGGTACGCCGACAGAAACAACGATAATCGGAAGAAGGAGACTGCACGTGATCGGGGTCTATACTTCAATTTTCTACGCTGAAAAATGGAGTTTTCGCTTCCTATGAAAACGCTACATTTAAAAAAAATTGTTTAACGGAAGATGTCTAAATTTTCTTAACAACTCGAGGAAAGTCCATCATTTTTTTCTATATGGAGCAGTAAAAAAAATTAAATCTAAAGATCTTCCGAAAAAAAAAAAATATTGACTTTCCGCGAGATCTAGTTCTATTACAAAGTTTTTTTCCTTTGATATTTTTTTCCTAAAACTCCGGAATCCTGTTAATAAAAACTCTAGACTAAACTTCTAAAACTTACAAAAATAACCCCTTGTGTTTTATCAATACATTCTTCTAAGTTATAAATATTTGAAGTGATTAATTGCTCGAGCGATTCACTCGATTATTAAAATCGCTCGAGTATTAAAATCATCGGTTTTTTCCAACATTAAATATGACAAAACCATTTAATCATGGAATAAAATTGTGGAAGGACAATTGTGTCGAAATTAAGATTGTGTTGAATAATAAAATTATTTACTTTTCCTTGTACCTTTTTCATGTCAGTTAATTACTCAACGTGTAATAGCATTTTTTTTTAAATAATCGGTAGACACAATACTATATAGTTAATTTACCAAACCAACAATTTTATTATATTAGTCAATTATGTTACAATTATTATGGAGCCTGTTCGCTTTGTTAATTTATAATTAATTATATTATAATGGATCATAAATATATTTACAAACATATACGTAGAACATGGGGAAATTATTTTTATTAACATTTCTGGATAAATTACACCTACCTAAGTCGAATTTCTCGCCACTTCTAAAATATACAAGGATATCGGTTTTAAATAGGTTCATGAAATTTTGGTTATAGATAATTTTTTTTACTTTTGCCCCCTCTCTATATTTTGAGGGTAAACCTAACGGTTACACCTGCAATGATATTATTTTTGTTTCCAAGTAGGTAAAGATTGTTTCACGAGAAATGGATATAACTTAATGACTGCAGTAAAAGTACCTGGGGCCATCCCATTATTTATGACCGTTTGTTATTATTATGTGGAAAGGACCGGATTGTAATAATTATAATTAAATATAGGCACATCAGGTAGGTTAGGTTGCTTAATTTATATTTAAATATCTTTTTGTGCTAAAATTTGTTAGTTTTTGAGGAATGGTTCAAGAATTGTCTTTTACCAAACATTCCTCAGAATAGCGTGATAGTAATGGACAATGCGAGCTATCACAGTCGCCAATTACATAAAGCTCCAAGCTCAAATAATACAAAATTGGAGATTCAGAACTACATGGCGGCGAATGATATATATTTTGAAGAGAGTTATAAAAAAAGTGATGAAAAGTTTTAAAGACATTTTGTATAAAAAAAGTATATGTTTGTGACACATTGGCAGAAGAAATTGGACATACAGTGCTACGGCTCCCACCCTATTATTGCATTTTTAACCCCATAGAGCATATGTGGCACCAGTTAAAATCACTGGTTAGGTCTGAAAATATTTCTCCGACTTTAAGTTCTAGTGTTGTAGAATTAATACGAAAATGCTTTAATGATATTCCCCCAGGTAGTTGGAAAAATTCAGTCCGTCACGTAATAACTGTAGAAAATTCGTATATTAGTCTGGATCGTATAATAAATCCAATTATAATTTATCGATAGCGAAATAGAACTATCTATAGAATGACATTATAAATGTAAATAAATATGACTAGTAATATTTTTTTAAAAATGTTATTTCATTTGATTACATTAATATAATCATATCATTACTTGTTTTCCTTAGTCCGTCCCTTCATACTTTGCTTGTTTATTGCCAAGCTCTTGTCGATACAATGGGACCGACCCAGGAAATCATTAAGTCGTATCCAAATTTCGTGAAACGTACTGTACACTCCAAATGTTTCTCGATACAGGACCTTTCTGAACTCAAATCACAATCTTGAAGACATTGGCAAAGACAATTTGCTATATAAGTGCGAGACGTCAAAAAATGTCAGTGAATTTGCAAAATTGCTATGTCGAGACACATATCAATGGTGCATACCAGCCTTAAAGGACATATTAATATCTCGTAAACGGTTTAAGATAGGTACAGGGCATGAAATGTCTAGAGTTGATTGTAGAATGTGAAATGTAAAAATATATGTTCCATTAAAAAAATTGAAGTTGACACAAGTAGCAATATATGATACACCCTGTATAATATTTTTTCTAAAGAAAAATTAATTTCAAAAAAATTCTTGATTAAGTGGTAGTTTATATAAAAGTCTGATCCATTTCTTCATCATAACCCCTGTATACTATAATTACTGCACAGCCTCGACATGTCAATCATATTGCTATACTTACGAAATGTTAACGCCAAAACACCACCATTTAAGCACAACGTAGCCACCAAAACAAAAAAAGTTAATAAAAACATATTCATAACTTTTTCTTGCCAATGCTTTTTCAATGAACTTGAATGCTTGAGATTCAATTATCGAATGCACTTAAATACCGTTCGCGTTCAGTTTTCTGTCACTGTCTTAATTATATAGAGTGGCGTCTATAATTCATTTTTTGCGGACTTGAACTTGTAGGGACTAGAACTCGTCGCACTGCGCCGTCGCGCCTGTTTTAAAGACGTTAACATCCACTTATACTTTAATTTTTATTTATTTATTTTAATTATATCAAAAGTAATGGAGAAAGCTATTAACCAACATCTTCTAAAGTCCCTGGAAGGCTTCGACATTATCAGCGATCATCAATATGGTTTTCGGAAGTCCAGATCAACTGGAGATCTTCTAGCCTATGTCGCCCATCTTTGGAACAACGCAATCGAACATCATGGGGAGTCTCGGGCTGTTGCACTGGATATTTCTAAAGCTTTTGATCGTGTTTGGCATGAGGGGCTTCTAAGTAAACAGCGATCCTATGGTATGCCCAGTCGATTATGTGCATGGTTGTCTAACTTTCTTAAAGACCGCTCGCTGCAAGTGGCGATTGACGAATTTCTATCATACACCTTCACCATCAATGCCGGCGTTCCTCAAGGGTCCATATTGTCTTCCACTCTAGTCTTACTCTACATTAACGACCTTCTAGTGAAAACGAAAAATCCGATATTTAGTTTTGCGGATGATCTCATCTTCTCTTTGAATGCACAAACATCAGCTGCCAACGCACATCTTCTCAGACAGCATGAAGTATCACGCCTCAACAAAGACCTGGAAGAAATTTTGGCTTGGGGTGACAGTAACCAAGTCGAATTTAACGCTAAAAAAACCCAGGCAGCAGTTTTCCTTAAAAAGGTTAACATTACAGAACCGGATATAGTCATGGACAGACACGCAATCCCACTGGCTTCATCTATTAATTTGATGGGCGTCAATCTGGGAGGAAATATGTCTTGGCATAACCAAGTTGTGGCAATCGCCAAGATAACTTCTCAGAAACTTGGTGTACTCTTCCGAACCAAAAAGTTGTACACACCTCAACAACATTTGACACTATACAAATCACAGATTCGACCATCACTACTCTCATTCCGCCCTCAGCGGCGAATATCAGAAATACACGACATGGCACCTCCGCCCATCCATATGTGGTTAAGCTTAGTACTCCTCGAACTTCACTATTTAAGAATTCTTTCATCTGGAGGACTTCACCTTATGGAACGACCTTCCCTAGGTCCAGCGATTCGCTTTTGCACTTTTTGCGCACATGCACCACTCCCAGAGTGCCCTAAAGGATTTTTCCTATAGTGCTTGTGTTTTGATCATGAAAAAAATGCACTTATACTTTAATATACTATATTTTATACTGGCAGGGAAAGACTCATTACGTCACAAAGCCAGGAAGCAGGGTTGCAAAAAACATGTATTTTTTAATTTTAAACAAAACAAGTGTTTTTTTTGTTTTAAACGGTTTTTTTTTGTTTTAAACATGTTTTGCTTTTAAAGTTCATGTTTTAAACAAATAAAACCTTATTAAAAACATAGTTTAAAACATGTTTTCAATGTTTTTAGTAGAATTTAATAGATAACTTAAACTCTTTTTCCAGTGGACATGTTTTCTATTCATAGAGTTTTACGACATTTAGGATTTTTGCCGAGAATCATGACATTCTCAAGATTTTGTTAGATGATGGAACGCTGTGGTGCTCTCGAAATAGTCTACTTTTACTGGTTCAGTATCAAGTAGCAGCATGTCAAGTTTTATTATTCGAACGAGCGAATCAGACAAGAAAAAGATGGATATACAAATAGCCAGATATTTATATGCGATGAACACACCATTTTGTGCAGTAGAACATCGTGAGTTTAAACTGTTTTTTAATTTGCTACGTCCCGGATATTCACCACCAAACAGAAATGTTGTTTCCAACAATTTGCTCGATACGGTTTATAATAGTGCTAGGAACCAAACTCGGATAATTCGACTATCCGAATATTCAAATACTCAAATATCGAATATTTTTTAAAAAAATTATTCATTTGTTCGACTATTCGAATACTCAAAAACTGAATATGAATATATTCGACTATTCAAATATTCAGATACTCAAATACGGAATATGTATTCATATATTCGACTATTCGAATATTCAGATATTCAAATAACGATTATTTTTATTTAAAATTATTCATATGTTCGAATATTCAAATATTTCAATACTCGAGAATTTAAATGTCAAATATTTTCATTTTAGAATTATTCAATTGTTACGTGGCACGGCGTCTCGGCAGATTTGAATTGTGTGTTTCGGACTTCGGAGTAGTTTTAGCTTTTGGCCTTGCATCGAGCATGAATCGATATCAACAACCGTCAGCAGTTTTTATCGTCTTTGTGTAGGTGGCTGATTGCTTTTTATAGTAGGGGAAACACCGAGATTCTCAGTTATCATATTCAATTTTATTTTTTCATGTGGTTCACTTTGAGTCTTCCAGCAAAGAAAACTGACTTAGGAATTTTATTTCCTAATGAACAAGTGGTCTCAGATGAAGTAGATTTGTTTGTTTATGTTGCCAAAAAATATGTCTCTACTTCAGTGGTGGAAGAACAGTGAAGATAAATATCCCAGACTAGCAAAGTACGCAAAAAAATATCTTTGTATACCAGCAACTTCAGTGCCCTCTGAGCGATCATTCTCGAATGCTGGAACTATAGTCAGTGCAAAACGGGCGTGCCTAAAATCTGAGAATGTACAGAAGATTTGTTTTCTTAGTACCAATTTATAAAATAAGTTTTATCTTTGTTCTATTTTCTATTTCCCTCTTGTAGTCTTTTTATATTTAAGAAAATATTTTTATTCTGTTAGAAAATACTTGTTTCTTGTTAAAAAAGAGTTAATTGTATTAAATAAATGTCGTATCTTAATGGTTTTTTTTATGAACAAATACCATTTCTGTTCACTAATACGGATGTATTAATGGCATAATATATTATATACTTCCTCTTTATAGGTCAATTCTTAAACGTTTTCATTTTTTAAATATGTAGAAGCTAAAACTCTAAAACATTAACAATAAAATATTCGATTTCGTAAATATCCGCTAATTTAAATTCTCGAATATTATTTGAATATTCTAATTTGAATATTTGAATATTTGAATATTTGAATATTTGAATATTTGAATATTTGAATATTTGAATATGTGAATATGTGAATATTTGAATATATGAATGAATACTCGTAGATGATATTCGAATATTGAATAATTTGAATATTTGAATAATAAATTAAGTGAATATTCGAATACTTAAATTTCAAAAATTCCGAGCCCTAGTTTATAACTCAGTGCAAACAACAATGAAAGACAATTTGTGTCAGAAGAAAGTTTGTCTAGCCCTTGACGGTTGGAGTAACGTCCATAATGAACCTATAATAGGCACATGTGTCACAGATATAGAAAGTTAACGGGTGCATCTAATACAGTCCATCGACACGAGTGGTCATATCCACACATCAGAGTATGAATGTCAAGTTACCAGTGTAGTAACAGACAATGCTTCGAACATGACTAAAATGAGGAAAAACCTTTTTCTTGAATTAGACCGAAAGGATATAATAACTTATGGTTGTTCAGCTCATATATTCAACTTACTTGCTCATGATTTAGAAGTGCTGGGAGTCAAGAGTAACGTAAAGAAAATTTGTAAATACTTTAGAAATGTGCATTTCGCTAGCGCTGGTGGCTCCGCTATCGTATTACCTCAGGATATTCGCTGGAACACCTTTATCAGACTGCTTGGAGAGTTATTTGAAAAACTGGCCAATATTATTTGATGCGTGTACTAAAAACAGGAGACTTATTGAGAATGACAATTAGAAATTGCCATGGAATATGTAGAAACCTACCATTCAGAGGCGATGCCAACGATTGTTAATTTTCAGGCTAGGTGTGCACCATTTATGCCATATATGTTTTCTCAACAGATACTTGAAAATGTAAAACCATTTGCATGGTGGCTGTCTATTAAACATTTAAATACAAGAGCAATGGAACTTGTCCAACAGCTACATACAGCTATTGCTTCGTCCGCCAACATAGAATGACTTTTTTCGTTTTATGGTTTAGTTCATTCCAAACTCAGCAATAAGCTAGGCAATGTCAGAGCAGCTAAGTTGGTTACGATTTTTAAAGAACTAAATTCTAATGCACCCAGTCACGGCGCTAACTGATGTCACTTCCAATCAGTGATTATTATACATTTTTACCTTATTCCTTTTTTTCTTACAAGTTATACACTTATTTGTAGTTTTCTGAACATACCAAAGTTCTGTGCATGTTGTTCATTAGGTACCTAACCTTTATTATTTTGTTAATTTGAATGGAAATTACTATTTTAGTAAGTAGTTTTATTACTATTTATCAATAAATAATTTTCACACCAAGTTGTTGCATAAATTAAGTACCTATACTCCTGTTAAATAATCAATTTACTAAAAAAAAACAACGTGTGTTTATTTACCTGTTTTAAACATTTTTAACAAAACATTGTTTTAAACAAACGATTCTTTAAAACAATTGTTTTATACAAAATGTTTAAAATTGATTGATTTAGCCGATACTTGATGGAAATCCATTATAAATTTGAACAGAAACAAAAAGTTATAAAATTTCCACAATTTTTATTTAGAAAAAACCGTAACATGTTTCGGCACACGGTGCCTTCTTCTGACGGAATAAATATAAATGTGGTAAAATTTGATTTAAATATCTTAGTAGGTACAAGATGGAACGAACGATTTTATGGTATGGGGTTTACACTAATCTTAATAATTATACCCAACAGAAGGGTAATATTTATGCTAATGTTACAAATAGGTGTAAATTCCTAATCTTATTGTGTAGATTTATATAAATTCAGTAAAGGTGAATAATTAGTGTCTAATTGTTCATTAAATAATAAACCCGACCTTTTCTTTTTGTTAATCTCCATACTTTCCAAATAGTTTAATTTCTTTCATTTTTTCTCAGTATGTAAAATTTTAAAATCTTTGGAAAAATTGTGCTTCTCTGAATTTAAATGTAAGGCGTAATGTGAAAGATTATTGTTTTTTAGGAAACTAGATTCGTGTTCTTTGATTCTAGTTTTGAAAGATCTGCCTGTTTCTCCAATGTACATTTTAGGACACGAACCACATTCTAGCAAATATACTCCTGATTTAGTTAGTTTATTTGGTTTCGATTTGTTGTTTTTAATTAGTTTACCTAGATTATTATTGGTTCTAAAAGCGGTTTTTATTTTGTTTTTGGAGAGAGTTTTGGAAATCTTTTTCGTAATATTGCCTGTGTATGTGATAGATTTAAATTTCTGGTCGAGTTTCAAAATTTTCCACAAACCTTCACATACAGACACAGTTATTCATAATAAATCTAATCACCCATATTCCCATAAAATGGCATCTTTCAATTCGTTTGTGCACAAACTTCTAAATGTCCCATTATCATCAGAAAATTACAAACAAGAACTAAATATCATCAAACAGGTTGCGGTAAATAACGGATATAATGCGGGCATGGTGGATGATTTAGTTAAGAAAAAAGCATATAAGGAAGCAATAAACTTAGTATATCCAACAACCAATAATACACTCGACCAGAAATTTAAATCTATCACATACACAGGCAATATTACGAAAAAGATTTCCAAAACTCTCTCCAAAAACAAAATAAAAACCGCTTTTAGAACCAATAATAATCTAGGTAAACTAATTAAAAACAACAAATCGGAACCAAATAAACTAACTAAATCAGGAGTATATTTGCTAGAATGTGGTTCGTGTCCTAAAATGTACATTGGACAAACAGGCAGATCTTTCAAAACAAGAATCAAAGAACACGAATCTAGTTTCCTAAAAAACAATACTCTTTCACATTACGCCTTACATTTAAATTCAGAGAAGCACAATTTTTCCAAAGATTTTAAAATTTTACATACTGAGAAAAAATCAAAGAAGTATTTGGAAAGTATGGAGATTAACAAAAAGAAAAGGTCGGGTTTAATATTGAATGAACAATTAGACACTAATTATTCACCTTTACTGAATTTATATAAATCTACACAATAAGATTAGGAATTTACACCTATTTGTAACATTAGCATAAATATTACCCTTCTGTTGGGTATAATTATTAAGATTAGTGTAAACCCCATACCATAAAATCGTTCCTTCCATCTTGTACCTACTAAGATATTTAAATCAAATTTTACCACATTTATATTTATTCCGTCAGAAGAAGGCACCGTGTGCTGAAACATGTTACGGTTTTTTCTAAATAAAAATTGTGGAAATTTTATAACTTTTTGTTTCTGTTAAAATTCAAAATGTTTAAAACGAAACAACCCTGCCAGGAAGTGTTTCTCAAAACCGCCACCATGGGCTTCCATAGAATTAGCAATTATTATAAAGGATCTGAAGCAATTTATTACCAAAGGACATGTTTTGCCTCTGTAGTATGCTGGGATAGAATGGATAAATCTTAATATAAAATATAAATATGTGAATTTACTTGTGAATTTCTTCAAATTTAGATTTTTGTTACATAAATGAAAATATCCGCCACTGTTCACAGGGTGTGAAAAGAAAATTCAAAACATATGTATGTTGCTTAACAATTACTTTATGTTGCTACATGATAACATGATATGATATAAAATATATTCTGAGAACGTTACAGATACATTCAACTTTTGAGTTTTGTACTTAACAAACACATAGAAAACACACAAGCTCATCCTCATTACTATCTACTTATCTTTGAACAATTTTTCCTTTTTTCTTTTGTTGCTCTTTTTTCTTTTAGTTTTTTTCCTACATTCTTCTGAAGAGTGTTCCTTTTTTGTTTTCTTTAATTTTCTTTTTTTTTCTTTTATTTGATTGGGACCTTCATCACTTGAAATACATATGACATCATCTTTATTTACCGTTTTATTTTTACCTCTGACATTCGCTTTATCTTGTTTAGTAGAAATGTTATTAGTTTTCCTTGCTTTAGAGTTTGATATTAACATTAAATCGGTACTTGATTCATAAGTGCTCGATTCACTATCTGTATCGTTTAAGGATCCATTGAAAATAGCACCTGCTTTTTGTTTAACTGTATTGTGTCTATCATTAGTTTTTTTAATTTTATCGTTGCCACTTCCTATCTTGAATGTGTTTGCTGGCCTTCTCATAAATTGTATTTTCTTTATTTCTATTTTATTTTTACTTCTGCCACCTAAACCACCACTGCTTAATGTTTCTGAAGACTGGACAAAGTTTATTTTTGTTTTTAAAACCATATTCCTTTCGAAAGCATAGTCAATGCTTGATTTTTTTGAGGGACTGTGCAAACTGTCATCAGATTTTTCCGAGTTCTCTACATTAGAGTCTTTAAGATAGTCGGTTTTGAATGTATCTTGTGATTTGTCAATTCTAAAAATAAATGAGAAAATTATATTTTTGATTGGGAGTAATAATAACAAGGTTCAGTCACACTACTATCTTTAAAATTAGTCTTAATGTGAGAATAAATTAAGTAATATGATCTAATATGTGCACATCAAAGTGATTCTTAATTTGTTTCATATATTGTCTCAATGTTGTTTGTTTAAAAACATTGTACATCAACTGGACTTGGTTTTACAAAACAATGAAATCAACATGAAATTTAGTCCTATATCTGGTGAATATATAGACTAAATTTAAATCATCATGGGTCATGATGAACCTTTGGTTGTAAGAGAGCCAAATATTTGCGGGTTGCCAACCCCTGATCTAAATCATAGATAAAGTTCCAGAAAATCATATTAGACCACTGCAATACAGTTAAGCCAAGTGCAGATTATAAACAATAGAATATGAGCTTAGTGACATGCAATGTGGAACTTTCTACTTTCTATTTAAAACAGCTGCTTCACAAAACTATGTAAAAACAGTTTCCCTATATGAAACCGCTCGTAATGATGAGTTAAGACAGTCTTAGCAGACTAAGTAGAGTACTAGGCACCTTAAATATTCTTCCCACCTACGTACCTAGTGTTGTTTGAAACAAGACTGCTCACCGTCCTTTGAAAAAAATTAAGGTTAGGCTTTATCCGACTCACTTCTGTTGGAAGTTTTCCATCTCTTTTTTTGCTTTCTTTAATAAGTTCTTGTATAACTTCACTACAACAAAAATAAACTGTTCTAAACTCTATTACTTTCTCATAGGGAACCAAAATTAAAAATGAAGTTAAATAATAATACCTACTCGTCAGTTATTAAGGACTTATAGTATTCAGACATTTTGGTAGTAATCAGCGCTACCTACAAAGCCATGGGCCATAAAAATGCTCACATAAATATTTTATATATTATATTGCTATAAAAATGTTAAAATTAATTGAAAGTTTTTAAAAATTAACTATAACATAACCCTACAAACCTCACTGCATGTCAAAAGAGAAAAGAATAACAGATAATTTATGGGATTTTTATAATTTAGGATTCGGATGTTAATATGAACCTTGTCCCGTTAGTTACACCAAGTATAAATAGTTGTCTACCTTAAATGTTAATTTCCATGATTTTTCGAGTACGAGTTTGGAGACAGTCCCATTAAATCTCATTGTTCATAGAATGATTTTAAAATGAATCCGATAAATCCAATAATATTGTTTAAAAAATGGGAAAATATTTTTCTTGGTTTATTTTTTATGCATAAATATTTTAGTTGAGGTACTATATTAAATACCTATGTCCTTGCTTATTAGAGAAAAACATATAATTTGTTTATAGGAATCATATTTATTTTTTAAAATTACAAAAAAGTATTATATACATTCTGTCGCATATAACTAAATATATACATAAAAAGAAAGACAAAGTATTATTAACAAGTTGTTCTTAATAAATAATCCTATTTAATTCATTATATATACAATATCATTGTTATATCTACTGATGATGATCAACAAGAATTTTTTTAAAATATGTTTTATTAAAAATTATGTTTTTATTTCCATTTAGTTATAAAATTTGAAAATATTTATTTAGCATTTCTATCGAATACAATTTTTTGAGAAATTCCTATTTAATGGAAGCATAATATTTTACTCCAAAGAAGAAATCTTAAATATTTTGTATTGAGCCAGACTATAAGGTAAAGAGGTACTCAAAACAAATAATTCCTAATTTAATTATTCTTAATATTTGTTTTAAGCAGTATTTAAGTATTTATTGTATTGTATAAATGCAAATATTTTAAAAGAAGGCAATATGGTCTTCGTGTTCTGTAAATTCTAAATTTAAACTGATATGTCCTGCGTATATATAGTGTCTTTACCGCATTTGCGTGATTTACCAAACTCGCCTTCGGCTCGTTTTGTTAAACATTTGTATATATATACAAATCAATTTTTTTCTTAGTTTAAGAATTGTTGCCATCGTGCAAGTATTATTTTTTCCGTGTATATACACAAAAGTAATATACCGGATGGTGCGCTCGGTCAGGACATATAGGATTTCCCATTTAAATTGCGAGGAGGTCAAATACATACAATACATGTTAAGGTTGGGGAGAGGTTTCGAATAAAATTACTTATTCAATAATTGTAATAAACTTCCAGTAAAAAACACACACTAAACAACCAAAAACGTAATGATTAATTTTTTAAAAATTAACAAAATTTAATTTAACAATATTTACAGTGGTAGGAATTATTTTGATTAATGTTTAAGAAGACGCTCAAGCAACCCACCGTTAGCCGCCAATAATATCCTAAACGATTATGAAACTATCTTCTTACATTGGGCAGTTTTTGTATTGCGAAATTACTTACCGAAATCACAAAAGTACGATGAAATATCAGTGAAAGAACTGTTTTTGGGATTAAATTCAACTTGAAGGCACAAAAACTTATGAAAACTAATAAAGATTGACAAATTCTTATTATGCTCTTTAAAAAGCCTTAATAAAAGTTTTCTTTATAATCAATATTTGACCACCTCGCAATTTATATGGGAGATCCCATTTGTCCCGTTCGGACGCACCACCCGGTATGTCCATGTCGGGAAAATAGGACCCGCTCATCATTTAACAGTAGATTAATTATTGTAGTTGGTCGTAATTATCTAATAATGCATCTTCGCCAGGGGCGCAGCCAAGGGGTGACGTGGGGGTGGCACCTCCCCCCCTCCCCCATTCAATTCTTTGTTATAGACATTTTTAAGTAAATGTAACACATAAATATATATTCATATAAACCACAAATTTAATAACCCCCCCCCCCAAAAAATTTTTTTTTTTAACAAGGCCTCACCCGAAACAAATTTCTTGCTGCGCGACTGAACTTCGAATCACTAAAACAAACTATACGCTTTCAAATAGTCGATCTCCCTGCATTTTGACGCAATTTAAACACTTTAACAGCAATAATTACCGAAATTAATTGGTCTTGAAAAATATTTACAGTCTACTACTCTCTGTAGAGTTTCTCTTTGGATTCCTTACTAAAGCTGTGATTGTAGGTAGTTGGGTTTCATCATTAGCAAATACGCTGTTGTCATGTCCAGACAGCTCCTTGTTAGGAGGTGGGGGAGTGTCCGGACTGCCTGGCATGAGGAAGACTGTCAGAAGGAACATCAAAGAACCTGAAAAATTAATTATAATTACTTTGGTACAAGTCCGGGAATTTCTGGTTCTAATGCGACTAAATATACCCTAGTCGTGGGTTACAAAATTGGAGCTACCTCAACCCACCTCTCTAGGTTGTTCTAACTGAGCCTACGAATTATCACAAATTATTTAAAAACGCTCCAGTAATGCAGGTTCTTTTGGTTCGCCTCAACCCAGAAAGAGATTTGTTATCAACATTTTAAACATATTTGGGATCACCACAATTCCTCATCTTGTAACTATTTTATGAGTTACCTGAATTCAGTTTCTGGGTTGGGAAAACTTACTAATTGATTATAAAGTGTCGTTTTAACCCGAACGTGCATTATTTAAAGTCATTACCATGTGTAAATGATTTTGAGTTGGAATAATTCAGGAAACGTGCTCCAAAACCCCATATCGAGGGTAAAACGCAAGATCGTAAGGTCACGGAAATTTCCGAATTCGTGCTCGTGCAGGTTTGGCGCGGTTCATTCCATTGTTATTCGTCAATTCTCCTTCGATCGCGCGTATAGACACCTGTTGGCCGTTGCGCCCTTTTGCGGGATTTTCATCTTTGTTCTCTGTGCGTGAAAATTCGTGTTTTGCATAATGTTGGTTAGTTGGCGTAAAATGGAGGGACAGGAGGGAGATGCACACAAATTGTTATTATTGGAATGGAGCCTTATTATTTATAAGCAATCGTCATCACTTCGTCCGCATGGTTTCTTAGCCGTAGTATGCTCTCCTGTCTATAATTCATTTGATTTTTTTTTAAATATACAACGAAAATGTCATATCTTGAAAAAACAAAAGGCAATTGAAGTCCACAATATGCAGGCGTTAAATCAAAGAAATATTTTGAGTTCCGATAGTCCACAATTTAGGTACTGGAAGTCCAAAATTTGGAGTCTGGTAGCCCAAAGAGTAAGTTATTCCAGCCACCATCGCAAGCTAGAACAACTTAAATATCAAGTTTTGATAGCTCGAATCATGAATTAATCTAGACCGACTAGTAACGCATCACAATTCACATACTGGTAACTACGGTAGCCCAACAATAATTTAAGACGGTGGGGCGTGAGCTATTCCAACGCATAAAATAGCCCGTGATCTGTGCTATCATAACTTATGAATAGTGAGTTGATGCAATTTCTTCGATTTGGTCTGGGCTGTCCGGATTAGCAACACGCTTCGGTCTAGGACAACTCATATTTGAGTTATATTAACTCGAAATTTCGGTCAGTGTACGAAGATTTTTAGCTTACTTATTAAATAAAATCCAACATAGAATATGTACAAACTCTCCCTGTATCCAATGGCTTTAGATACAGGCTCTACAGCAATGGGCAGATTTCCTCCAATGTTATTCATCACGAACAAGAAAACACCAACTGTCGTTGATCTGACGTGGAGGGGTACTATTTCTACTAAAATGGCGAAGAGGATACCAAACCACATCTCAGCTGAAACAGGAAAATTCATAATTACAATTTTCAAATTGAACTATCGATAGTGCGGAAAAGTATCCATTTCAATAGTAGTTAAATAAAACTAACTGAGTGAACTTACCGAAGAAATAGGATATACCCAGTGTAATCATCGCTCCCAAGGGTTCACAATAAACACTTCCGAAGGCAAATGGTGTCGCTAGAAGCTGACTGATGGCTAGAATTATTACTCTGGATTTGATGCCCATCTTGGCAACGAATTGATCCGAGAGAATACCTCCCGCCACGACGCCTATGCTGCCTATAATAATGGTTACTGCGAATAACCACCATCCTGCAATGAAAACGTTTGATACATTTTTAGAAGAATAGACGTAGGCACAGGGTTGGTTAATGGTTATGGTTATGGTTATGGTTTTGGTTAAAGTACGTTTCACGAAATTTGGATACGACTTAATGATTTCCTGGGTCGGTCCCATTGTGTCGACAAGAGCTTGGCAATAAACAAGTGAAGTATGAAGGGACGGACTAAGGAAAACAAGTAATGATATGATTATATTAATGTAATCAAATGAAATAACATTTTTTTTTAATATTACTAGTCATATTTATTTACATTTATAATGTCATTCTATAGATAGTTCTGTTTCGCTATCGCTATCCTCATCAAAATTAATTATAATTGGATTAATTATACGATCCAGACTAATATACGAATTTTCTACAGTTAATTATTACGTGACGGACTGAATTTTTCCAACTACCTGGGGGAATATCATTAAAGCATTTTCGTATTAATTCTACAACACTAGAACTTAAAGTCGGAGAAATATTTTCAGACCTAACCAGTGATTTTAACTGGTGCCACATATGCTCTATGAGGTTAAAAATGCAATAATAGGCTGGGAGCCGTAGCACTGTATGTCCAATTTCTGCTGCCAATGTGTCACAAACATATACTTTTTTTATACAAAATACCTTTAAAACTTATAGAAGATCACTTTTTTTATAACTTTCTTCAAAATATATATCATTCGCCGCCATGTAGATCTGAATCTCCAATTTTGTATTATTTGAGCTTGGAGCTTTATGTAATTGGCGACTGTGATAGCTCGCATTGTCCATTAGTATCACGCTATTCTGAGGAATGTTTGGTAAAAGACAAATCTTGAACCATTCCTCAAAAACTAACAAATTTTACCACAAAAAGATATTTAAATATAAATTAAGCAACCTAACCTACCTGGTGTGCCTATATTTAATTATAATTATTACAATCCGGTCCTTTCCACATAATAATAACAAACGGTCATAAATAATGGGATCGCCCCAGGTACTTTTACTGCAGTCATTAAATTATATCCATTTTTCGTGGAACATTCTTTACCTACCTAAAAGGTAGGTTATATGCGATGTATTAATTGCCAGCTAATCATGCAACGAATCACAATCAGTGCTGAGCCTTTAGGACTTACCCAAGTCATAATCAGGAAAATATTGCTGGTAATATAAGTCACAGTTGTAAGCAAACGTCATTCCACCACAGTGTCTAATAGAGGCCGCAAGACACAGCATTATTATTCTTGGTTCTGACATAATGGTCCTGAAAAAATATCACCAAAATTATCAGTTTTTATTGAGTTGATATTTACTATAACTAGGGCAGGAGATCTATTTTTTAATATATTTTTTTATATTTATACCCCCATTATGCAAAATCTAATCAGCTCAAATATAGCCAACAAATTTTTAAGTAAAAAACAACAAACCAGAACTAATATTTGTGTAAAATTTGTTCAAGATTGTAATCCCGTAACAAAAATTTGCTACACATAGGTGTTATGGAAATGGTTTATACAGGGCGTTTCTTAATAACATGCTAATATTTAAAGAGGTTACTCTTGGGTCCATTTTCAGAAAAAAATTTCATATGAACATAATATGTCCTAAACGTCGTTTGAGATACAGACTGTTAAAGATTTCATGTTTTTAATAATTTGTTAAGGTTAATGACTTAAATACGTGACAACTAGACTAGGTAGGCAACTCTCAAAACTGTTTATATTTACAAAACAAAATCTGCTTCTTACCTACTAGATCCTTTTTAATCTTTGCTAATATCTAATTTCACAAGAGTGCAACAGAAAGAATTTCATTTTTTATACGGAAACTGTACGTCAAAAGACAAAAAATCAAGAGACGGCATTTGCGCAGCAAGGAATGACAATTTCAGAAATTTGAAAAAGGAAGTGGCGTACCATTTTTTTCTTCAAAAATACCGAGGGCAATTCCCGCACGACCGCAACGGGTCGGAATAAAAAAAACATGTTATACATCATCAAATGCATCTTGATAGAAACTGGGTACCAAATTTCACAAGAATGTCTAGATCAGTATAATTGATATTAACGAAAAAGAAGATTTTTTGAAAATCTTTAACACCCTGTATCTCAACGTTTAGGACATATCTACAATTACCAATGTTTAGGGAAATTATTTCTTATACACTTACCATATAGTAACTTTTTTGGCATCTGGATTATTCTGATGGGCAGCGTCTTCACCGATTGATTGCCTTTCAGGTTCCCTGAGGGTAAATAAAGTCAAGAAAGAAAATATTAGAGCGACTATTCCGGCGGCGTAATAGCAGACTCTCCAACCAAGATCCCAGGCATTAATTGGTGGAATGTATCGCCCCACAGGAAAGGCAATACCTGCAAAAAATTGACGTTATAGCTCAAAATAACTAATACTGACGAAGAATGTCAAATTCATACGTGGAAAAATAGAACTGGACGTGGAATAATAGATTTCTGGATTGAATTCCTCGTCGTATATTGTATTGTTTTACCTATACAGGGGTGTTATGGAAATGACTTATTATATTTAAATGGGTGACTCCTAGGGTGGTGTCCTAGAGAAAGTCTACATACTTTTTTTTAATCGAATAATTAAATACTAAGGTAAAACCCTCTTTACCCAGATACTATCGCGCCGTTCCATCTGGATTCAGTTAGCAACAATGTGGATCAGTAGAGTATACTAACAGTGTTGTCAGATCACACCGCATGTATCGTCCTTGCTTGGATACCTGCCGCACGCGACTATCGTTGCTTCAGTATGTTTCGAGACTCGGGGGTGGAATGACGCTGTGGACGGTTCCACGTGCTGGATGTATACGAATTTTAACCGTTTTGTTAGTTGTAGCATTTTTTTTTTAAAATAATTCATAATAAGAAATATTGTGATGTGATTTTTAATTTGTGTTATATTACCTATTGTTGCTTCTGTTGCAAAACTTAAAACTTTTTGTGTTTTATTTTTTTATGGAATTTAATTATAAAACGGAACGGAAAGATCGAAGGTAAGAGAGTATGTACCTTAAAATTGTAATATTTTTTTTTCTAAAAAGTTTGAAAAAGAAGTGATAACGCGGGTCAAAGACGTCTTGTTGTCAAAAACTGAACACGTGCGTTTACAATTCTGTGTTGCAATATATGACAACACCGCCTCAATAAACTATATTGATTCCGAACGTCCTCAGTAGCGGCCACGTCAATTTTCATATTTCATATAAAGTGTATATTTCGTACAATAATTCAATGCGCCATTTATGGTTATTTTTTTTCAATTTATGTTCATCTCAGGATTTGTCAGTTTAAATATAATAAGCCATTTCCATAACACCCTGTATATGAAATCACATCGAGGTCTTATCGGATCGTCCGTGACAGGACTCATTTTTGGTATGGCATACCTTAAAATTTCAATACTTCAACTTACCATATCCACCATAAATTCCCCAATTGAAGATTGACATCACCAGGGCTCGCTTTTCTTCAGGAAATATATCCGAGAGGATACCAGTACTCAGAGGATTGCATGCGGATTCTCCGGCTGCCATGATCATCCTCAGTATTACCAGGTGCCAGTACTCTGTCACTGAACCGCTGATGATTATGGCTACTGCGAAGACGGCCGTACCGATACCCAACATTTTCACTCTGAAAAAATGAGTTTAAATTATACCTAAATTGTTATAAATGTTGTCTTTCTTCTGTGTTAAATATTATATCCCTTGAATTAAGTTTCCTAATAAAATGGCGGACGTTGAATAAACACATACTATGGAATAAATGGTAAAACTTGTCACCTAGCCCTTTTCCTATAGGCCCGTTGTCACAGAAGCTGAAATTTGATTTGGTAAGCTTAGCTATCACCAAATCACAGACTGAAATTATTTGAAATGGAAATATCTTATTATCTTTAAGTCTATGACTCCCTGGATGTCCTAAAGAAAAGATAATACTATTAGTTGTGTTGCACAACATACATTTTGTGTTTATGAAAGCATGACAACACCGGACAACTGACGTCTTAGGAGACTTGACCTACGACAATTAATTGTATACATCTCTCGTAGTGCCTTCCACATGATTTTTTGGATTTCACAGAAGGTGACTTATCCCCCTTATTAATTCAAAGCGTCATTTATAGTTATTTTCGATATACAGGCTTGAGCTCGATTCTCATAATAATTTGATGTGTTACAGTGTTTAGACAATTTGGTCGGATTTGTTGCCAAATAACCAGTTTTTTTTTATGTTCTTTACAGAAGTAATTTGCGATAATTGTGAAGTTATATATGCTTCCATCCGCATCGCTCTTCCTTAAAACCTGCCCGGCAACAACGTTGAACCTATTAATCAGCCAGCAAAGTCATACATTTTATTACATAGATAATTTTTGTCATTGAATAATTTTCTGACGTCAAACCCACATTTTTCTAAATAAAGGTCTGAAACATACATATTTGTATTTATATTAAATTGTGCACAAAAATTACTGAACCGCAAGTATAGGGGAGACCGAGGAGAACTGTGACAGAGTTGAGTTGTGACAAAGACGATTTCTCGGAATCTATGTCCGTTAGCGACCTGGCAACAGCGCACGATTGTTTGTATATAATATACGCGATACTTGAGGCAGTACGCGCCAATGGCGTGATTACGCCCATGCGTGATTACGACATCTGCATGAAAAAACAACAGAAAAGTAATATTTTTATAAAATTTTTAATTGTATTTATATCATGATATATTACATTCATATGGTTATGCTATTTTTTCTTATATTGTGTGGGTTTGAGATCGCGATTTTTGGCACATAGGCATAGAATAATATTTAGGTTTGTACTAGAATGGACACTTCCATGTTAACAAACCTGTGAATATTGGTAAGCCATCTATCGGCGACGGCAGCTATATTACACCTTTTCCATGTTAGAAACCTGTCGTTCAAATTCAATTTAGAAACGAATGAGATGGCGCTGATTTTGGGGCTACTTTACTAGCGCATTCACTCTATTCTTGGAATAATATGCACCCTTGATTTTATTCAAAAATCAGGCAAATAGCTTATTTATAAACCCATTTTAAAAGCAAGAAAAAAAGGAGATACCAGGAAACAAATTCGAAATCTTTCCTATTTCACCGGTTACTTACAAATATATTATATGTCTTGCTTTCAAAATATGGATAAAAATTGTGACACGCTGTCACAACTAGTAAAAGTTATGTTCTGGTTAGCTTATTTTACAAACTTTTTACAATATTTGTCTCTGTTTATTTATGTATTTGTTCATTTGCTTTGGTCAATCCTTACAGCCTAAGTTTGATATAATTATGCCATAATTACTTATAAAAGATTTAATACTGTTATGTTAATGTTTCATGTTATTGTAGTTCCTACAATTATGCCAAATGATAATTAAAGTAATTTTATGCAAAAAAACGTGTGTTTTGTTTATAATTCATATAAAAGTAATTTTATCTATTAAATATAGTCTAGATACACAGCTGTCACAACTTACCTTGGTATCTGTCACAATTTGCCTCGGTGTTACGAGAGTTGTGACAAAGGGAGTAGTCTCAGTTTTCGTGGATTTTCTTAGAAACCTTTTAACTTTTATTGACTTTGATGACTGTTCTTAAAAGAGCAAGGATTGAGCTACATTGCAGGCATATAATTCATAATGGTGTTATATTTCTTTAATTGATTTGATCAATTAAATTTTATTTTTTAATGGAATTACGCGACCTGAACAGATGAAGTTCTGTTGGGGCGCCTATATCGTTAAATACACATTTTGTATTAAGTATCATTTAAGTATTTAAAAATTGGCATTTACAGATCGCCCCCCCCCCCCTCCTTCTGTGACTACGCCACTGTCAACTATGTAGCTTTGGTTTTGTTTCGTGAAATATAAAAATTGATAAAACGTTTCCGATATGTTGTTTAATTGTTGAAAAACATTGTTGGTGTTTTGTTTTTGGTTCTATTGGTCTTTTGTTTATGTTTCTTTGGTGTTCTGTTTTTGTTTTGTAGGTGTTTATGTGTCTCTGAAAAAAATGACTATGACAGGTAGCCATACAGACCAAATTGTCTCAATAAATATTTTGTTTTTCAAATTTAAGTTTGGGACACTAAAACTGATTTTTTTGTAAATGTTTAAGCCATGCATAGAAAGATCTGATGAAATTTAAAATTTCCCTTTTCGTACATTATTATTTGCCATTATTTCATGCATTGTTAGTTATACAGTGAGTCCCAGAAGAAATGTCTAAATTCATTTAAAATTCAGCGGTAAGTTTTTCAAAAAACGCTCGTACCCGTCGATTTTGATTTTGTAATTTTTTTTTGTGGTAATTTCATGTATACAGGGTAGCTCAAAAATAAGTTACGACCATCAACTTCATTTTTTCAAATGAAAACATATATTTTTTATTTCATTTTTGAATTTTGTATTGAATTCTAAGCATGTTTCATGTACCATGTCCTATACATAAACTCAACAGTTATTGAAAAAATTAGGATTGAACATATCATTTAGGGAATCCAACGATCTATCAAATCTTCTGGCAACATGGCATTTTGGGCTCCATAATAAGTAAGAGTAAGTACTGTCTCACTGTCACCGTTTATTTCCATAGAAACTGTAGGACAATTTTATTTCAAATAAGTATAATTATTGTCAAGCGTAGTTTCAAAGTTGCGGTTTTCACAAATGCATGGTTGGGTTTGGTGATAAAACACGTACTCAAATAGAAACAGCCCAATTATTTAATGAAATCCATCCTGATCGTCCTCCCATATGTCAAAAGATGGTGAGTAGAATAGAGGCTAAGTTTAGAGAATTCGGTCATGTTAGAGATTTGCCTAAATCTGGTCGTCCTACTCGAGATGAAAATGAACAACTTGACGTTTTGCTTTCCTTGGAAGAAAATCCATGTACTCCCCTGTCGCACATTGGGGCCGATTTACACATGCCGAAATCTGTTGTTCACCGAGTAGTTCAAAAGCACAAATATCACCCATACAAAGTTATTCCAGTGCATGAGTTATTTGAATATGATTTCGATAGGCGAAGTGAGTTTTGCGGACGCATGCAAAATATGTGCAATCTAGATAATAATTTAGTAAAAAAATATTATTTTTTCGGATGAAGCTACGTTCTATTTGAATGGTAATGTGAACAGACAAAATTGTCGATATTGGGCAACAGAAAATCCGCATTGGATGATAGAGGTTCACAACCAGTACCCTAAGAAAATAAATGTTTGGTGTGGAATCGTACGCGAAAGAGTAATTGGTCCATTTTTCTTTGAACAGTCTTTAACTGGACAAGTATATCTCGAATTTCTCCAACTAGAATTAATTCCAGCATTAGTGGCTTTATTTCCGAATCCATTGGATCCAGACTCCCCTGACGAAGAACTGATATTCCAACAAGATGGTGCTCCTCCGCACTATGCGGCCACTGTGCGCACATTTTTGGATGAAACCTTTCCCAATCGGTGGATTGGAAGGAGAGGACCTATCGAATGGCCTGCTAGGTCGCCAGACCTAACTCCGCTGGACTTTTTTTTGTGGGGTTACCTCAAATCAAAAGTATTTGTTAATAGGCCAAACAATATGCAGGAGTTGAAAGGAAGGATCCGAAGAGAAGTGCGTGTCATAACTCCGGAAATGGTTGGAAACGTGCAAAGAGAGTTTATTGATCGTCTTGGATATTGTCAAGCCGTAAATGGCGCACATTTTCAACATTTAATTTGATTTTGTTGTGTTTTTTTTAATAAACAGGCCTTACTTATAGATATGTTCAATCCTAATTTTTTCAATAACTGTTGAGTTTATGTATAGGACATGGTACATGAAACATGCTTAGAATTCAATGCAAAATTCAAAAATGAAATAAAAAATATATGTTTTCATTTGAAAAAATGAAGTTGATGGTCGTAACTTATTTTTGAGCTACCCTGTATACATGAAATTACCACAAAAAAAAAATAAATTAAAAAATCAAAATCGATGGGTACGAGCGTTTTTTGGAAAAACTTACCGCTGAATTTTAAATGAATTTAGACATTTCTTCTGGGACTCACTGTATACGTGTCTTATCTTTATTTTTCTTAACCTTATAATTTCTCGGCAATTTACTATTTCCTTGCTTATAGTCACGATCACAAAAGTGAACGATTATCGAACGTAGTTATGCGAGAAAGGTTAAGGTTTGTTTTGATATAAGCTATGATATGTATAAGAATTTTTATGAAGGAAAGCTCACTTAAACATTTTTTTAATGGTTACCTTTTAATTCCTGAATTTGATAAGCAACCACGGGATTATTTAATTTCTACACGAATTAACCAAAATTAAGTATATTAAGATAGTTGCGTTTGTGAGGTTTTATGCTTTTTTCACCTTTCGTGCTTGTTTGAATTTTTTGAGCTTTTTTATCGGGCCTCTATTAATAAAATATGAAACCACATATTCAAGTTATTCTATCGATCTACCAGTGCTGTCCATGCAAGCATCTCCGATGATATAAAACAGTGATACGCCACTGACATTTATCCATGTGTAATTTTTCTAATTAGCCTGGTTAATGCTACAGAAAATATTGTCTTTTTAAAATAAAAACAACTTCATCACTAATCTACTTTATTATAACCATACATGCATGATAAAATAAGTAATGATTTGTTTATTACATTTAAAATGCAAAACAAGGTCTTGGCTGACCTAATGAAATAATTATTTTTCATTTTGATTTCTGTATTATAATTAAGAAAATTACTTTGTCATTTATACACATGCACTTTTGTTTTTTCATCTTGTAAGTAATTCATTATTTAACAAAATATTTACCTGGAAGTTATTCGGGATATAGATATTCTATTAAAAAAAAAAGACAAATAACCCGAAAACTAACTCATATAAACAAGTCACAACCGCGATAATTTTGATAAATACTACTACATGATATGGAACAATAAAATGATATCCCAACGATCAACAGGATCATAAAATTATATCGGCAATTATTAGTTTTTTATTCGCAGAGAAATTATCGCATATTGCATTTCTCTTCAGGAGCCAATAAGGGAAATATTCACAGATATTACAAACTACAGATAGAAAAATGTACATTTCTAGCCTACGCAACGAATACAAAGTCTTTCCCACCTCTTTCCGTCATTATTGGAGATTGACATATTTATCGAGAAGGCATCATGCAAAATCCCAATTAAAAATTTGTTAATTTGACAATTACAGCTGGTTTAAGGTTAATCCGCAATTGCTTAATATAAATGTATTTCCCAATAAACGAATCTTGAACTAATTCAACTACACTCTGGCAACATCTATTTCTATTTTACTACCCGCTCCATGTGCGCTTCGATTCGGATCCCCAAACTATGAATGAATGCTAATCTCGTCAACATTACAATGTTGGCGCTTCGATCTAAGGGATTGTTTATATATTTTGGTTGATATGTGTTTTTTGTGATTATTGGTGAAAAATCGTCTTTATTATAATCAATCATGGTGCATTTATGTGTAGTTTGTAAAAGAATGGATCATTTAAATAAGGATTTATCTCTTCATCGGTAAGTATGGTTATGTTTTAATATTTAACCACCTGATATAACCAGTACCAGTAGTGTTGAGCAGATAATCGCTAACTGCTAAATATTCACTGCGAATGAAAAATCGCATTCACAATTTGCGAACTATTATAAAATAAATTGAGAATTGTGAATCAATCAGACAGTGAACGATCGAACGAAGCAAAAATAGAGAACGCGATCGTGGCCGGCGTCTTGCTCGTTGCATGCACATATATATAACCATTATATTGCCAATACGAGCGTTCCAAAATACAAAAAGTGTCCCCGCTATGGGAGATGGCATGGTACTATTGAGTTTGCGCAGTAGGGTGGGAATTTTATCGATCGCGTCAGAGCCGGCCTAACATTATTTGTTTGTTGTTATTCGTCACCATCTTTGGTTCTGGATGCTTTTTCAAATTACAGAATAAAAAGTGGTTCATCCACATTGTTATCGGTATATTAGTGCTTATAAACTTTCATTAACTAATAACAATATTTGTGAAGGAGTTTCTAATTTGTGCTGATTCGCTGTTTGATAGGTTAGTGGCTTGTTTTGTTTAAGATGAAAGGACAGAAGTGAAGAAGAGCACCGTCGGATCATCATACCGTCAGAAATCGTATGCATGGAACGCCGTCTTAATTCGAACTAATCGAAATTTTGATTGCAATATTTTTCCTAACTTATTATATAGATATGTTGTTGCATCTAGCACATCGCCATGGCTTCATCTACATACATATTTATATACAATATTGCGAGCTGCGAAGTAAGAAAGCAAACCGCTAATGTGATTGTGAATTTTAAGAACAATAATTTAATTTTTTCTAAGAATACATCCGTGTTTTATTAAGTACATTTTTTAATGTTATTGAATCGAACTCACTATAACTACACTACCCCAATTAATTATCGAATATTCACAAATGCAAGTCCAAATCATTGAGCTATTTCGTTAATAATGTACCAATTTTAATCATTTTCTTTTTATCCGATCAAACACAGATGCTAGAGTTTGGTGCTGTGTAAGGTATATCGTGTATTAAAGCACCACAATCATGACGTCATTCGCAGTCTATATTCACAGTGAATAAAAAGTCGCAATCGCAGTTATAGCTGCGAATGAATATTCGCGACTAAGCCCATCTCTAATAACCAGACTTCAACATTGTTGTCATTCAGCCAACAAACATGTAGTTCTCTCCTCCATCCATTGCTGCTTTTCAATAATATTTCATACAATCACAGCTTCACTTTCCAAGAGTTTTATGAATGGATTATGGGACCTTTGGAAATATTCGAAGAACTAAACCCACTTAAAAATTCAGTTGATTTAGAATTACACGGATTGAAATTTATTTTTTCTACGACCACGTACCAAAATGGAGAAACAGAGCATGGCTAATTTGACTAGAAAGTGTCGTATATCACACACACCTGTTAAAAAATAACAAATTTTCAGGACCCGTGGAGTAAATTAGGGAGCTGGGTGGGGTAAAGGGCACCATTACTGCACAAAAAATTAATTATAATCTTATTTTTTAATATTGGGGATAATTTTAGGTGTTTTTATGATAAATATAAAAATAAAGTAAGAGAGAGTTGTTACACAATTCTTTAAACATAATAACTGTTTGGGTAAAGTAGAAGTGAGATAAGTATACCGATTTATTTTAGATTTTTACAATTATCAAGGATAGAATCTCCATACAGGGTAAGTAAATTTGCTTAATATTATTATATTTGCATCCATATAACTTTCCCAACCCGAAAAAACATATGGAATAGTATTAAATAAGTTTTAAATAGACACGTACGTCACTATGTCAAATGCCAATGACCTCTTGACGCCTTACATCGTCTGAGCGAATTAGTTTCATATAGCGCCGCACGCTTGTGGTCTGTTAGTTGAAGACCAACCAGCGGCCGAATACGTTGTGTCTCGTCGATCACCAACACACTCTCAGGAATCCGCTCTGTTTTTTTCGGTTTACGAGTCTATCTTGTACGTCCATAAATAATCTTTGAATATTGTTTTTATGGACCCGTTTCTTCTGGACGTGAAATTTCGTCGCGTGTAATTAAATCTAATAATCAGTGGTATAATCTGTATTGTTGTATTTTCAAAAGTTAACTATCGGTTCTGTTTCACTATTACTGTGTGTACATAACGTGTTTCCAGGAGTGTTCCCATGAAAAAGAAAAAAAACTGATTGTGTTGGTGCCTGGATTTCCTCGCTCTTTAGGTATAGAGATAAATAAAAGTAGGTAGAAAATAATTTATTTTTATAATTTTATATGAAATTTCAGTTTTACATTAAGTTTGGCAACATTGCCATTGGGTCTAGGTGAAATGTTGTACAGTAGCGCGGACTGACCTGTGAGTAAGAGTGTTCGTTACCCCACTTTTAAAACGGGCGATTTAAAAAAAATAAAATATGTAGCGCTTCTCTAGGACATCCAAGCAGTCACCCATTTAAATATAATACGTCATTTCCATAACATCCTGTACAGTACATAATAGTTAGCGTTCGCAAATTGAAGCGAACCTTCTATTTTTATTTACAGTTAGTAAGTAAGTAAGTAATATGTTCAAATAAGTGAGCATTGTATTTGTGGTCTGAGGGAAAATTGTGTACAATACTTATTAAGTGCTTTTCTCAAATACGGCGTTAACATCTATTACTTTTGACATGTAATATAGTAATTAGTAACTAATTAATGGTACATGGAAAAACCACATACTCCTTACGTAAAAATATTAGGATTTAAATATTTATAATTAAAACACTTATCGCTTTTTAATGTTTCAAGTTATATTAGAGTTATCTCTACATATGTCTCGCCTTATTCGGGCTTCCTGAAGAGTATTATTTGTATACTAAAGTTTGCATTTTGTTTACAATATTTATAATGTCTATTTTATTACCTAGTCTATTATAAACCTTATTTAAATTTGTATTATGGTTAAGGTTGGGAAGTCCGGGCTGTAAAGATTCTAAGTATTTATAATTATTGGGGTGTTGTGGAAATTTTGTTGGTCATTCATTAGTACAGTGAATAAGATTATTTCTCATGGATTTTTTGATTTCAAGTTGTTCTAATAAATCCAATATTTTACCTTTGTTTTCAGCGTGAAGCAATTGAATGTTACTTAAATTTACAAAGTGATTGTTTTCTATATCAGTGAGCGGACACCCCTGAGTTGTTTTGTGTTCTTTTAACCTCGTCTTGATACTTCTGCCGCTTTGACCTACATATACAGGGTGTACCTTAATGACGTCCTAATAGTTCAGGGTATGATTCCTTAAGTTATTTTTTAAAGAAAAGTTCACATGAACATATGTCCGCAACGGCTGACATTTTTTGCTACAGGGTGTTGAATTTTTATTTTTTAAATGGTTATTTTTTAATATCTCCGGAAGCACTTTAGATATTATTTTCAATTTTGGTATGTCTTAATAGGATATAGAACCATAAATTTTAGTTAGAAAAGTTATTCAATTGTTCCACCAGTGGTTTCCCTGCAAACATGTCCGCTGATTTTTTTACAAAAAAGATGGTGCGCCACTGACATTTTTCCATGTGGATATTTTTGCGATTAGCCTGGTAAATTCTACATGAAAACGGCCTCTTGATTTTTTCTCGTCAGACGTACCACACCGGTCTTGATTAAAAGCACTAAATTCATATTGAAAGTCATTATTATTAACATTGATAAAATAATTAATGATAAATTTTGTTTCATAAAAATTGTCGGAGTGGACAATTCGATGCGAAGACGGGTGGAAGCATGCCTTTTAAGTAACGGTGGCCATTTCCAACAATTTTTATGAAATAAAATTTATCATTAATTATTTTATCAATGTTAATAATGAATTTCAATATGCATTTAGTAGTTTTAATCAAGAACGGTGCGTCTGACGAGAAAAATGCAAGAGACCGTTTTCATGTAGAATTGACCAGGCTAATGAGAAAACATATCCACATGGAAAAATGTCAGTAGCGTACCATCTTTTTGGTAAAAAATACCAGAGGACATGTTGGCAGGGACGCCACTGGTGGAACAATTGAATAACTTTTCCAACTAAAATTTGTGGTTCTATATCCTATTAATACATACCAAAATTTAAAATAATATCTAAAGTATTTTCGGAGATATTAAAAAATAACCATTTAAAAAATAAAAATTCAACACCCTGCAGCAAAAAATTGAAGCCGTTGCGGATATAATTATGTTCATATGAACTTTTCTTTATATGTCCATTTTGTCTTTATTATTCACTAATATTCTGCCTCGATTTGGTTTATTTAGACATATTGTTCTACATCCTAAGTTATTCAATTTAAACATATGTAGAGAAAACTCCAATATAACTTGAAACATTAAAAAGCGATAAGTGTTTTAATGATAAATAATTAAAAAATGTTTCATAAAGAACCTAACGCGGAATCAACACAGTGTATTAGGATTTAATTATACTTACCTATATCCGAAAGTTGATATATTAACTGAGATACAGGGTGTTAAAGATCAAACTTCATTTTTGTTTTTCTCTAATAACTTTGCAGAAAACCAATGTTTTTTTACAAAATTTGGCAATTATATTGCATTATTATTAATTATTTAGGACAAGAAATAGATTTTTTTAATGAAATTTTAATTTACAATGTAATGTCTGCGTCATTGTTCGCACATTAATTAGGTCATAACTTTTTTATGCCTCAGTGTATTTAAGTTTTTAATGTAAATAATACTTTTCTCATATTCATTACGTAAAAAAGGTATACTAAGTTCAGGTCGCCCAGAGTTACCGTTTCGGAGATATTTGCATTTAAATTGTTTAGTGCACCCTGCCCAATTATTATTAATTTGCAAACAAAATTTTTTTCTTAAAGTAACCTATAAGGAAACAAATGAAATTTAGAGATGCAGTTGCTATGGAACAGAAAATATTTCATTTTTGAGTTTATCGTAAGTTTGTGTTTTCATTGATGTTGATTTCTTTCGACACGATATTTTTACGGTCAAAGTTATTTTAATTAAAGTAAGTTAAAGGACAATCCAATTGTTGTATTTATTATTCCCAATTACCATTACTGGAACATTAATTATCATATGGGCGACCTAAACTTCGTATACCATTTTTACGTAATAAATATATGAGAAAAGTATTATTTTTATATTTTTATTAAAAATTTAAATACACTGAGACACAAAAAAGTTATGACCGTATGAATGTGCAAAAATGCCGCAGACAGATCCCCCTACATTGTACATTAAAATTTCACAAAGAAATCAATTTCTCGTCCTAAAAAAGCCATAATTGCCAAAACCAACAATAAAGTTTTAACTTTAACACCCTATAATTTCACATATAGGTAAGTATAATTAAATCGTAATATTTTTACGTACGGAGTCTGTGGTTATTCCATGTACCATTAATTAGCGGACACCCTGTATATAATATGTACATCTTCTCGAAGACAAATTTTTTAACGTATGTTAGAAAGAAGCGCGTACATTTCTTCCCGCTAAAATTATTCTTACCTATTAAATTTGTCAGCTAAATACCCCATGATGACTCCCACAACTGTGAAGACGGCGATGAAATTTGGACCGGCCAGAATTTGATAGTCAATGCCTAGACCATTGTAAGTCCATTCGCAGTATGGCTCGTCGTTGAGGGTGAAGGACATGCATGTGTCTGAATCGTTCGCTTCTGAGCAGACGACCGGGAGATCACTCAGAAAGTGTTCCGTATTGTTTAGCTGACAAGTAATATCACCTAAAAATAATGTCAATACCGTATTTATTACCGTTCAAATCTCGCTTCCTTTAAATTATATTAAAAATATGATCAATTTTGTTGTGATGGCGGACGCTTCTAAAGTGGAGCTGTCGTGGATTAACCCGCTGGGAGGGGCAAATGTTACCCTTAAAACCTTAAGTGGGAAGAGGGACGAGTGACAAAGCATCATTTTAAAGATTGTTTAAATTTCTTTCCTATAATACAATAATTTATTATACAGGGTGTTTTGCAAATGACTTATTATATTTAAATGGGTGACTCCTAGGGTGTCCTAGAGAAAGTCTACATCCTTTTTTTTAAATCGAATATCTAAATACTAAGGTAAAAACCCTTTTTACCCACATCTGGATTCAGTTAGCAACAATGTGGGTCACTAGAGTATACTAACAGTGTTGTCAGATCACACCGCATATTCGCCCATGCTTGGATACCTGCCGCGCACGACTATCGTTGCTTAAGTATGTTTCGAGACTCGTTGGTGGAATGACGCTGTCGAGCATTCCACGTGCTTGATGTATACGAATTTTAAACGTTTTGTTAGTTGTAGCATTACCCGATTTGTTTCTGTTGTGAAATAATTCATAATATGAAATATTGTGATGTGATTTCAAATTTATGTGATATTACCTATTGTTGGTTCTGTTGCAAAACATACTTTTGGTGTTTTATTTGTTTTATGGAATTTAATTATAAAACGGATTATAAGATCGAAGGTAAGAGAGTATGTATATTAAAATTGTACTATTTTTTTTTTCAAAAGTTTGAAAAAGAAGTGATGACGCGAGGCAAAGACGTGTTGTTGTCAAAAACTGAACACGTCCGTTTACAATTCTGTGTTGCAATATATGACATCATCGCCTCAATAAACTATTAATTGCTCTCTTTTAGTAGTCACTCCGGGTGACATCCTTTCCAATTTTTTACCAGATATAGACACCCCCTTTCCATTTAAGATTTTAAAGTCAACTTCATAAAAACCCCATATTTTTAATAGAGGAAAATATTTTTATTAATTAGGCGTAATTTACTACCTACCATAATGGAGATCCGTGGCTATAGCTTTACTTGTCACTCCAATCATGTAATGTCCTAGTTCTCCTAGTACATATCCCAGTGACACTATGGCTAGCACATACCATGGATACAGTCCTGAGAGGGTTTTGCTTAATTCTAACATTTTCGACTAGATTTTGGTTCTGAAACAAAAAAAAATATATTCCTAGATTTACGAATGAAAGCATTTTGCACAAGACGTTAATACTGTAAGATTACTATCTTATATGTCAGGAAAACAATACTTTATTTGCATTTTTAATATGATTAAATAGTAAGGATAAAACTAGACTTTGAAAATATACCTGTTGGTGTATCTTAAGTTGACCATAGGAAATGACATGCTATTTTTGGGGTGACTCAATATTGGATACCCCGTACATTTTATAGAAAAACCGCATTATAACTTCTTGAAGAGTTTGAATACATTTTGGTGAGCCAATGCTAAGCTATTCAATTAAACGTAAAGACAAAACCTCGAAACTTTCATAGTTCAGCTAATGCAGCAAACAATTTGTATGACGCTATTGCCAAAAATTGACTTCAAGCTGAACATAACGAATAATGAAAATAATGTCGCTGACCCTAATTTTCATTTTGTCAATGTCAAAATTTAATTTGCTGGTGTTTGCTGTGTTATTTGAACTATGCGAGTTTCGTGGTTTTGCCATCACGTTTAATTGGATAGCTTAGGATTGGCTCACCAAAATCTATTCAAACTCGGCACATGCATTTACCATGTCGGCCTTTATAAGAAGTTATAATGCAGTTTTTCTATAAAATATACAGGGGAGCCAAATATTCAGCCACCTCAAAAATTACATGGGATTTTCTATGTTCAAGCTAACGATGCATCACCCGGTAGATAATGGGCACACTAAAACATCATTTATATTCAATTATTTTCATTATTATATTACTATTAGCGCATTATATATTGGTATTGTATTTATGCGTATTTTAAAAGAATATTTTTTTGTAGGTATTGTGTTAAAATTAAATTTATGAAAAAACTTTATAATTATAGTTTATTAATGTAATTGTTAACATAATAAGGAATAGCTTCGTAATAAACAGTTTGTTTTATGTTATTATAAAAAAAGCTATGCATTCCAACAAAAATTATTTAATTAGTGAAAACGCTCATTTTCCGCCAGATGATGCAAAAATAATTAAAGTTGCAACGACAATAAGAAATAAGTAATCCTAGAATGACCATCAGGCCAAAAAATGGCCTATCGTTGCGTCAGTGGCGGCTCGCGACCTATGATAGTATGGTGAAATTATTTTTAAAATTTTATTTCTGTGTAACGACCAAACAATTACTTTCTAGGCGTTTTAAATGTAGAAAGAAAAAAAGTAATAAGAAAATGCGTTAGGTAAAACAAATTTTTATTTATTTTTTAATTTTACACAAGGAAATAGAACTTTTGGAAAATAA
Source organism: Barypeithes pellucidus (assembly GCA_963991005.1). NCBI lineage: Eukaryota > Metazoa > Arthropoda > Insecta > Coleoptera > Curculionidae > Barypeithes > Barypeithes pellucidus. Next base: position 11,443,594 of record OZ022563.1, read on the forward strand.
GGAAGGTTTTCTTAGTGTGTTAAAGCTGTCGGATCTTAACGTCGTCGCATGCAACCCTCGTAACAATATTTATACAGTCCACTACTAAAGCCATCTACGAGCTATCAAGAAAACCGAATGATGTCCAATACTACTACCGCCATCTACGAGTTATCAAGAAATCCGAATGATGTCTAATACCACTACGCCATCTACGGCTACGTCATTAGGCGCAACCAAGACGAGAACAATAGTTAACTGTTTTATGATGAGAACGAATCGAGCCAAGAGACTGACAAGTTGGCATTCTTCATATTTTCAGTGTTTTTTAGTTTTAAATCCTTAAATAAAATGGTTTAAAATCATATCGAGTATCATTTACCGCAATACACAACATTTATCGACCGTACACAATAGTGCTTAAACGTAAAGTCCATTCTTCGGTTCTTAATTGTAGAAAATTGTTCAATAACAGCCTGATTAAGTTTGGAATACCCTCTATAAATTTTTTTCAAATATTTCATTTTTAAACTTTCTAATAAAGTCCCTAGATTTACCCTTTGTGGTCTGCGTTAAATTAATTTCGGGTTTAGGTCAGGTTCAGACGAGGCCGCGTCAGGGTTAAAATCCCATTCAATAGTATTTTCGATGGTGTTCCAATTACGGCCCGTGCGTGTATTTGACCAGGTAACCCTTGCCATCGAGATAGGTGTTGTAGGTTTTTCGACCATCTATCTAATGTTGATTTTGTTGCCTGTTTTGATATCCCAAAGGCCGGTTCGGGGCCCCTGAGACGGATTCGGCTCTGGCTAGTTCATCCACTTTCTCATACCCATATCCCAGAGTGACCAGGGACCCTGCAAACATATCTTCTGATCTTTTTGTACAAAGAAAACGCGGTACGCCACTGACATTTTTCCATGAGGGTATTGTTTCTGATTAGCCTGGTCAATGCTACACAAAAAGAGTCTCTTGCGTTTTTTTCGTAAGACGCACCTTTCTTGGTTAAAACAATAATTAAATTTAAATTGACACTGAAAAATCTTCACGAAACAAAGTTTACTATTTTCGATGTTAACAGTATCCACTAGACTAGGAAATTGATATATATATATATATAGTTCGTTCCTTTTTCCTGATTTGTAGTAAAATGCAATACAAATTTACTTATTTATGACGATGTCTTATTTAACAATTATTAAATAATCATTAATTCTATGTTATTGAACTTGACTTTAAATCTGAATGTTATTTATGCAAGAATTTATATTATTATGCGATATTCGATGCTTAATTGAGAAGCTGTGCAATATTGCAAGATTGCTTAATCATTTGTCGAAAGTAACAGCACTACCTACGGAGGTTGCTTTTGACTGGCGTTAGCTCCAAAAATATTATGCACCGTCATTTTCAATTGGGTTAACTATCTCCTAACGTCATAAAATTATTCATTTATTCTTGTAAATTTTTATGTGGTCACTTTGCCCCTGGTAAAGAATTAGAAAGGGTGTCGCCCCGAGGAGCTATAGAGCCCCCTAAAGTGAAATAATAAAGAAGTATTTTAAGACTCATTTTTCCTTATCTTAATTGTTATTTATTTATCAAATGTACTAGGTAGATGATTATGACTTGAGGGCGACAGTCTTACAAAGCCGAGGGCCTCTGGCCCGAGGGTTCGTGAGTCGCCCGAGGGTATATATCTATTAGTACCCGTGGTGCATACAAACTTTTATGTCACACCAGTTCGTTTTCAATAATAAATATTTTTTTAAAATTTAATTTGATTATACAGGGTGTCCGGAAACATGAAGAAAACACGTGAAAAGAATACTATAAGTTCATATAAACTTCTTTCGTATCGGCCTCTTCTTCGGAGATATGGGCTCCCAAAGAGCACCAATGGAATTAAGTTTTTTACACATAATTATTGAACCACCTGGTATATTTCAATTATTTTTTAATATGATGTATACCAGGTAAGGCCCGTCAAATTACTACCCAAGAAACTGTTGTGAATTACTCACAGCTGCAGGGACGGACTAGCTGTAACACTCATGGGCCCATTTTTTTTACGCCCTGTATGATGAGAACTTTGGACAATGTTTTTTACATACCTTTAACTATTGGCTAAAAATTAAGTACTCTTCATTCATGTCCCTAATCCTAACCGTTTTCGAAAAAACGGCATTTCATATATTGTTCCGATCAAATGTTCAACCTTCAAAATTCCGCTTTTTCATATTTAACTCGTGAGAATTTAGTGGACTGGTGTAAATAAATTGACGTTTTTTCCGAAAACGGTTAGGATTAGCGACATGAATGAAGAGTACTTAATTTTTAGCCAATAGTTAAAGGTATGTAAAAAACATTGTCCAAAGTTCTCATCATACAGGGCGTAAAAAAATGGGCCCATGAGTGTTACAGCTAGTCCGTCCCTGTAGCTGTGAGTAATTCACAACAGTTTCTTGGGTAGTAATTTGACGGGTCTTACCTGGTATACATCATATTAAAAAATAATTGAAATATACCAGGTGGTTCAATAATTATGTGTAAAAAACTTGATTCCATTGGTGCTCTTTGGGAGCCCATATCTCCGAAGAGGAGGCCGATACGAAAGAAGTTTATATGAACCTATAGTATTCTTTTCACGTGTTTTTTTCATATCCGGGAGATTTCCCACATGTTCCCGGACACCCTGTATATGATATAATTTTTTATTTTAACCTGCGACATTACCTTGACATTATTAAAGCCTGCGTTTTTGTTGCTAGGGAGATAAGCTATAAGATAACTGTTTAATGTGTCAAAGTAAAAATCAAAAATGGAACAAGATTTTGAAATTACCGACGAAATTGAAAAAAGGCTGTAAAGGCAACGCACAACCTGTTACCGAGAAAATCCAGGACATACGACAAAGAATATGACCAAATTTTGAACTGAATGTCAGAAAAGGCTGTAGAAAACATTAACGAAATTGTGCTGTTGGGGTACTTTAATGATCTATCTGAAGAATTTTCCCCGAGCTGTCTGTCGGCTAAATATTCGATGATAAAGAAGACTTTAATAGTAAATAAGAATATTAATATATGTAATTTTCACAAATTATGCGAGTATTTAAAGCAAAGGTCAAAAGGGTACCAACCAAAAAAATCCAGTGTGTTATCTAGAGAAAATGTCCTCAAATTTATTCATGAGGCACCAAATGAAATGATTTTAATGAACAAGGTCGCATTTTTATTTGGTGTATTTGGTGGATGTCGGCGGCAAGAACTTGTAAATATGTTAGTCACTCATATAAAAGATAGAAAATCAGTCTTTGTTGTAACGGTGCTAGAAACCAAAACTCACAAGAAATGAGTTTTCACCATTATTGATGAAGACGAAATGAATAGTTTGAAACTTATAAGAGATTATATGTCTTTGACAATGCCCCGACAAATACACTGGTCATTGTTTATGTCGAACGTCGGCAACTCTTTTAACAGAAGCTGGAGCAAGTATGACTACGCTGCAGCGCCATGGTGGCCGGAAGAGTACCACAGTTGCTGAGGGATATTTAGAGGATAGAATATCCTCAAAAAATGAGGTTTCAAGGATATGGGCCGGCGTACCATCTGGATCTCGCATTTCCTTACAGAAACTAAAGATCCAGACAATGAGTCAGGAGTCAACCTATGCAGCAGGAAGTTTAGCTATCAGCGGAAACCACCAGAATTGCCAGTTCTATGTAAATACAACCAAATAATATATAAACGTAAATTTATATTTTGTTAATTTGTTTGTATGTTTGTAATAAGTGAATCGGCAACTGTTTTTTGCGTCTTAATGCCAGCGCGGGCCATAATGTGTAATTTATGCCCGCATGGGCATAAAATAATCCATTATGAACCATTTCACTAATTAATTCTCTTTTTTAGTAATCTCTGAAAATCGGCTCTAAAAAATAACATTACTTTGTAAATTTGTTTATTTGTATTACGGGCTATAAAATATAGAAACATTTTGTTAGTTTTAAAATAAATATTTAAAAAACAAGTTAATTTTTAAAGATTTCTTTTATATAATTTATCCCTGGATTTTCGAAATTGATTTTTCATCCCGGGATCCCGGGAATTTTCTTTCCCATATTAACAAAGACGTATTTTATATACTTTCCTATAATAGTGAAACATGTTTTATTTGTCTAACAATCATAGAAATTCATACAAAATCCTATTTCATGACTATAAATAAATAAATAAGTAACAGCTATTGTTTGTTGTTTTTAAATTTAATTATTATGACGACGATGTTAAATACTAATGTCATATGGTAAGTAAGGCGAATTTTCAACATAACTGGTTCTCGATATCTTGCAGCAAAAATTTGGAAATGTGTGAAATTATTAAAACTTATTTATTAATTCCTAATGTGGACCGCTTTTGACGTACCTAAAACACGTGCCTTCAAAATTTGGGAATTTCGACAATAAAATTTTAATTAATATACCGTGTGGGCGTCAAAGTGAACGTCATAATTATTTTCTGAATGCTATTGTTGCAAAATAACTCGAAACATTGATGATCCAACCGCACTAAAATCCCAAATTGCAAAAATACTAAGCGGAATGTCCAAAATTTAGTGTAATATCTCAAACGGTCTGCAAAATTTTTAATAAAAACCAAAAAAAGAAACTTTTACACCCTTGCTATCAAAAATAAAGCATTTTATTACATACGCGTCCAGAAATCAACAATTAAAATAAGTACATACATATATCATTAACACCGTATATGAAGCCTACATTAATTTTTTTTAATCTAACAATAAACGTGTTGATTGTCCGGTGGTCCTAAAATATACACATGCAAGTTGGATATTTTAATAGATTTCCTAACATTTGGAATCCATCTCTGATATTTTAGAAATCAGCTTCTATGTCTTTAATATATACAAGGGCATCGATAGACCTTCTACGTGGTGAAAGGGGGTTGGAGGGTGAAAAGTAAAAACACCTTATTATGTTATTTTAACTGTATGCCATGCGTGTTACAATGTACGTGGTTTTACTGGTATCTCGAAAACTGTATAAGTTACAAAAACATTGAGTTCTCGCGTTAATTTATTTTGAATTGAAACCAAAATATTATTTGCTTGCATAGGAAATCAATCATTTGTTTATTTAGTTTAATAACATAACACTTCTTATATTTTGTGTGACCCTTTTTGATTGCTCGCAATTTTATGCTCACAAAATAAAGAAGGATCGACGCGACATCGCCAAATTGTATCCATTAAAATTATATGATAAAACTTTTTTTACATAATTTCGAATAACTGGATGGCTTTTTGTAATACATTTTGTAATATTTCCGTATAATACCGGAAAAGAACTAAACATCAAACTAATGTTGCTTATTAAGTCGTAAACATCGCAAAATATAAAATATATAATTTGCTTATAAATATACCGGTATAATGGTTTCAAGTACATCAAATATTACAATACAATTAAATAAATAAGTAAGTCTGACTTGCATTGATCATAATATAAATAATATATAAATTCTTTTTTTAAATTGATTTAGCTTATTAGTATTACGAGTCCAAGTACATAAGTACACAAGTATACTAGATTATACAGGATGTGAATTTGAAAACCCACCCTTCAAGTCAATTTTATTTTTAAGGGGAACGATTTTAAATAATATTTGCAAGCTTCGTGGTTTAACCCCCTGGAAGGGGGTTACCTTTAAAATCTTAGTCTGTTTCACTAGTAGAAAGTTTAGTTCTTAATTTCCATACATGTTTCGAAGGCACATGCCCTCATCTTCAGTGAAAAAAACTATACATAAGCAGAAATTAATAAGTCTTAAATGAGAAGGGAGGGGGATTTTGCAGCTCGCAGCAGAAATGACATAATGGAACGAATCAATCATCGAAATGTTTAGAATATATCAGAGATTACAAGAAACAGTATGTAAATAAAATTATCCACCTCAATTTTCCTACAGGGTATTTTGAAATTACGATAAAAAAAAACAACAGTTTGATTTACTCCTGTATAATATAGCCCAATCGATAAATGTTACTTTATAAAATAATTAAGGAAAAACACAATAAACGGATCTACAAACTGATAACAAAATCATGAAAATCGCATAAAAAATAAAAAAATTATAAAATATCAAACTTGACCATAATATCAGGGTGGCGGAATTTTGTGCCGGCGAGTCTAGTTTGGAAATATTATCAATTTTAATTCAATGAAAGACATATATTACGATTTCGTGTAAAAGAACCTCCATTTTGGAAAAAAAATGAACTCACGCTGGTAGAGTTTACAGTTAATAGTTTAAATCTAATGAATGATTAAGATTATTTGATTAATATGCAAGCCAGTTCATATTGATATTAAAAAAGCAACAAATTGAACAGAACTAAGCGAAACTTTTTAAAGTACTTACTCTATTAAACTATGAAAATATCCACAAAATACAGTTGAAACTAAACAACAAACTATTCAAAAAATACTATCACTGTCGTCTCCCAAAGTCTTGTAAAAGGTTACTTAAACCCAACCCATTGTTTTAACTTCACCGGGTGCGGCTTAAGTCTCCTTTTCTACTTCTGTAGAGCTTTGACGACTAACCGGTACCCACTAGTCAGTACCCTCTAATCTTAGATGAAGTACCCGTGCCTTGTTATCGCGAAATACAAGAGTTAGAGCAAAATTATTTCTTTAGTTTTGTTACCGGACGGTCTCCCCACTCGATCTAAGCTCATGGTACTGAAAATTGACACCGAAGGAACCTTGAGAAAGGTCACTAACAAAGCGTGTGTTAGTCGTTACGGAGATAGCAGGTGGTTCTCGGGAATCTCACGGTTTTGTCAGAAGTGAAGGGTAGATGTTTTGCGTCATATGCTTTTATTGTTTTGTTGATCTGTTTTGGTGAATAAATGTTTTTTCACGGTTCACTATTTTTTATAGTTAATTTTTCTTTTTTGTTATGCACTAGGTATTTTGTTATAATATCGGGGTAAGGTGTCTCCGCGCGTTTTATTCATACAACTTATTTTTGGATATTGGCATATTGGAGTCTACGGGACAATAATCAAAATGTCAAGAGATTGATAAGGTTATCTGATATTCTACCTTACTTTGTAAATAATCCAGTTAAACATTTAAAGAAATTTCAGAAAAGGTCTTTTTATTTCATCGAAATACTACATAATTTTTATACAGGGTATGTAAAAAATTATACCTTTTTGGTATAATATAATAAATAAGTCATTTTTTTTTAAAGCAACATTCTGTATTTTAATTTAGCATTACAGTTAGAGAGACAGTTATAATAGGGGGTCCGTGAAGTGGAATATCAGTAATTTGGGTTTTCGTGGAGTTTAGGTCCCCCTCTACAACTTTTATAGCTGATGAAATGCCGTAGAGCGTTGCTGAGAGGCGCTGTACCGCTTTAGATAGGAAATTCTCAATAAATTCAAAATTATATCGAGCCATGTCTGAAAATGAATTCACAGCATCTGCGTGATCCCAAAGTCACGGGAAACACATTTTCTGACAAGTCAACTCTTGCGTATACTTTTCCGAGCTTGTCAAAAAAAAAATGAAATTAAAAAAAAAGCAAAAAGGGAATTTGAAGTTCTAGAATGGAACATTATATGTTAAAAAAATTTTGTCGTTCCAGGTCTCGCCATTTCATTATTGGAAATTTTTTTAAATCTAAATTTTTTTTTTACACGCTCGGAAAAGTATATGCAAGGGTTGACTTGTCAGAAAATGTATTTTCCGTGACTTTGGGATCACGCAGATGCTGTAAATTCATTTTCAGACATGGCTCGATATAATTTTGAATTTATTGAGATTTTCCTATCTAAAGCGGTATAGCGCCTCTCAGCAACGCTCTACGGCATTTCATCAGATATAAAAGTTGTAGAGGGGGACCTAAACTCCACGAGAAACCAAATTACTGATATTCCACTTCACGGACCCGCGTTTGTCACCGTCTCTCTAACTATTACGTTTAGAATTATATTCTTTATATAATTATTCAGTACATACATGTGTCTATCTTAAGTAGTATTTTAGTTATTAAAAACTTAACTATTCATGAATTATATTAGGAAGGTATATAATTTTTAAAATATTTTTACATAGCATCAAAAAATGCCAAAGTATACGGGGTATTATATTTAAAATAACAAAATTAAATCTAAATTCGGTATAATCGGAAGTGATAGATGATTTAAAATATCTTCAAATAAAAAGAACCGCATCTTTTATAGCGAGTACCAATAATTGAAAGAAATGTACGATTTCAAATCCTATCATTAATACCAATTATTATAGAAACAGATGGAGATGTTGAGATGACTTTACAACTTAATAACAATTGACTGAAAAAATATATCTAATTGGGTTTATTGTGTCGAGTATGTATTTTCGTCATTATACTACAAAATTTTCTACGCTATGCTATAATATTAGTCACTTTTTGCAAGTCACTATTATTATTTCAAAGAAGTAAAAATCTCCAGAACTATATACGGGGTGTTCTAACGGAGCGGCCAAATAAAATATCAATGTTGTGTTTAAGGTATACACGGTGTCCCGAGGTTAGCGTTAAACATTTATAAGGTGTAAACTGGACCCCAAAATTAAACAACTAATTCACATAGATATGCCCCTAAAACTCCTCGTGACGTTGCAAGAGGCCCTCAAGGTGGGTACCCTGAAGATGGATCTTTCCAAATAAAGTGAAACCTCTCATAATGGACACCTCTAATAAGCGGACATCTATATTAAGCGGACATTTTTTCACAGTCCGGAACTAGGTATATGAAATTCCATGAAAATGAACCTCTCTTGGGTTTGTTCGGGCGGACGCGGACAGGCTGTTTTCATACAAAGAGTGCGAAAACCCTCTAAACGAACAAAATTTTAAAAAATATTTGGGAGACGAATAAGTATGGTGCAAGTCTGAACCAATCGCGTACGCGTGGCAGCGCGAAAGGACTTCGCCGAATGAAAGTATGTGTGATTCCCCGACAGCAGTCCGCCGTTTATTTGTGAGTTGTAAGGTTAAAATCGTAAACAATGGCACAAAAATATCGCGTGTTGAGTCTGAAAAAGAATATTGATGTCGTGGAAGGGCCACCTGTATTTTAATTTATTCATCCAAAACTAATTGTACTCTTGTACTAAGAAAATACGTGAAACAAAATACTAGTACATTTTTCCATGACGTGTTTCATTCTAATAAAGAAAAGTGATTTTGATTGAAGGCGCTAAAAAATTGCATTAATGGGTGTACTTAGATTTATTGTTTTGTCCCAATCCCAAGACCTTTGTTGCATTAAAGCTTGTATCCACTGTCTATTGTTCACAGTTGAATCATCCTAATTATAGGAAAATTTTCAAGGAAGATAATATTTAAAACTGAACTGAAAATATCTATTTCTGCCGGAAGATTTATGATGTAACATTATACAGAGTGTTTCATAATAGCATGCTAATAATTAAGAAGGTTATTTTTTGATCCATTTTCAGAAAAAACCTTCATATGAACATAATATGTCCTAAATGTCTTAACTTTGAAGACACATATTATCCATTTTCAAAAATGTCCTTTTTTTATTAATATCTGTGATACTGCTCTAGACATTTTTGTGAAATTTGGTACACACTTTATATTCATCAAGAGGCATTTTATTGATGTATAACATGTTTTTTATTCCGACCAGTGGCGTTCGTGTGGAAATTGCCCTCGGTATTTTTGAAGAAAAGAGAGGTACGGCTCTTCTTTTTTTTAAAGAAAAATTATTTTTTAAATTCTCATTCCTTGCTGAGCAAATGTCGTATCTTGATTTTTTGTCATGTGACGTAGAGTTTTCGTATAAAAAAATGAAATGCATTCCTTTGCACTCTATTATGAAATTAGGTATTACCAAAGATTAAAAAGGATCTAGTAGGTAAGAGGCAGATTTTGTTATGTAAACATAAATAGTTTTGACAGTTGCCTACCTAGTCTAGTTGCCACGTATTTAAGATTATTAATCTTAACAAAATGTTTAACACCCTGTATCTCAAAAGTTAAAACGTTTAGCACACATTATGTTCATATGGTTTTTTTCCTGAAAATAAGCCCAATTATAACCTCCTTAAATATTATCATGTTATTAAGAAACACTCTGTATAAAGACTGAATTCCTATAAGCAAATACATTTTTTCTACGGATGCTATGGAATGTTCCACTTCTCTCATCGCTTCCATACGTTTAAAACGGAGAATTTCGCACGCAGTGAGAAATTTCCGCCATTATAGTGAGAAATAATTTCTCACTGTTATTATGATTACCCAAGACAGCCATGAATTGTTACATGGCAAATTGACACGGCACGTTTTCCATGTTGACGACGCAACATCGACGATTAGCGTGCAATAGGCCATGAAATCATTTTTCAGCGTTTCCATAACAACACAACCGAAACACTCCACAATTACTATTGCTGTCAACTTGCCAAACGGGTATTGTACTTGTTGGACAATATACTATTATATCTGAACCTCGTTGTAAACACGTAAAAAGTACGCATCCGTAGAAAAAGTACAGTGTACGACACGTGAGAATATGACATATTTGTCCCTGCGCTCTGGAGAAATATCTAATTTTTCTCACTTTTTGTACAATATACTATTTCTATATTTATTCCTCTTTGCTTTGTGACGTTACCTTTCCAGCGTAACTTTGCATCTGAAGTAATATCAATGGGACTACAAAAGATATTTGTTTGAAATATTGATACTCGCTATAAAAGAGGACAATATTTTTAATGAAGATATTCTATTACTTCCTGTTATACCGGAAGTTAGGTTTAACATTGTTCTTTTGTACATTTTGATATTTTTTGATTCTATGTAAAAATCCAGGTATTTGCGCCATACGTATAATTAGGCCAAATTTTAACTCTTTGTGTCAAACTGTATATGAGAAAAGGGCTGTGACAGAGGGACAGACATCAGCAATCTATTTTTGTTTGAACCTTCCCAAAATAAACATACTTTTTCTCATAAAATTCGCCCTCTTTGAATCCATTTAAAATAAACCTCCGTATTATGGGACCAAGCAGGAGTTGTTCTTATTGAATATATTCTATAGGGCACTAAAATAGCAGCAGTAACCTACAATAATACAAAACTGTTTACAACTTTTGACCAAAAACGCTCTGTTTATGTCACCAAAAAAACTAAACATTTCCTAAAAGTCCAAATTAACTTAGACGTACCCACCTACAGCACAAAGTTTCAATAGTAAATAAGTAATGATAATAGATTTCACGGTCAATCTTGATTGTCAAGAAATTCCCCAGTGAATTTCATCTCGGTTCGCTTCTCGATTAAAAATAAAAGTGGAAAAGTTATATCAACGATGGCTTCGGGAATCCCAACAAAAGAAGACGCACAACTACAGGAAATTTAGGTTACGTAGGTTATTGACTTACTTACTTGCCCTGAGGATCGAAGTTGCAATCTCGGTCGATATTTTGGTTAACAAGGCGATGTTTTGGAACGTTAACATTTATGATAATATGATTTTCCTCTCTCTAAACCAATGGATCATTCGAGTATCTAAAACAACTCGAGGGGCTCAATGTGGCCAACCCTTGGGATATCTCACCATTTCTAAGAGGAAGAAAACAGTTCATAGCGATCAATAATGCTGATAATGCAACGAAAGGCGATAGCCTTTCTGGACTTTTGGAAATTGTTATGGGCGTTGCTCCGATTCTTTTTAATCTCTATATTAATGACGCAGATGACGAGCTGGACGAGGAATGCACCTCGGCAAAGTATGCCGACGACTCTTCCTATTTATTTTCTCATGGGGACGATAGCATTTTGACTCAAAATTGTAATCGAAATTTGAAGTCTGTCAAAATTCACTATTTCTCAATAACACTAAACCTAATTACATCCGTTTTCACAATTACCAGGATCATAATAATCTGGATATGGAACTGCTTATAAATAATGAAGAAATATTAAAAATCAATACTACAAAATTTCTAGGAGTGCAAATTGATGAGCATCTGAATTGGAAAAATCATTGTGATTTGCTCAAATCAAAATTAAATTAATGTTGTTTTCTTGTTCGTAAGCTCAAGACAGCGATTTCTATGAGGGAGCTCCTGATGGTATATAACGCACAAGTAGATTCTCGTCTGCGTTACGGGGTGATATTCTGGGGCTCGTCCAGTGTGGTTGGGGAATTGCTTGTGTGTCAGAAGAGAATATTGAGGACTTTGGTGGGTGTGTCGAGGACTTACTCGTGCAGAGGACTCTAAAGAGAAGTACATGATTTTGACCGTAATTTGTGTATACTTATTTGAACTATGTATATATATTTTAAAAAATAAATGTCGATTTGCCATTAACAGGATGTTCATACCTATAACACACGACAAGTCAGCTCATTTAGAGCTCCTTTTAACCGACTGAATGTGGGTAGAACATCACCAAACTCATTGGGGCTAGCAATCTTTAACAAGCTACCATCAAACCTGAAGGCTGTTGATAGTCTTATGTTGTTTAAAATACGTTTAAAGCAATATTTGTTGTCTGAGGCTTTTTATTCAGTTAATGAATATCTCACAAGGGTGCAATAATGTCTCTACATTTTTTTATATTTACTTTTTTTTAACAATAACATAACTTTTATTTTAGTATTTTATATTAAGTATTTAGGTCACTGTGGAACCAAAGGGATATTAGGTCAATTCATAGGACATTCTAAAGATTTAGAAATCATTTTTCTTAGTTATACTATATGTGCCGGCAGGCTACCGCTTTCTATGCCATTTTTTTTAATTAATCATGTTTTCAATCGCATTTAAATTACTTGTGTTTTTTTTTAGTTTTTTTCCAAAAATATTCTATTCAGGTATACCGTTTAAACATTCTTACAAGCATTTATAAAAACAAGGAATAGCAAATTATTATTTATAATGACGTTGACACCGAATGACCAGTTCAAACTGACAAAATTATGGTTGGGCGTCATTTTGGTAGAGGAGAAAATTAACTAGGAACAGAGCGATACATAGTTTTGAAGGTACTATCGAGTATTTTACGATGCCGGAATATTGCTTCTGTATTCGCAATGAAAACAAGATGGCGGCGTTTTTTATCCTTTTATTTCATTTACTGTCTTAGAAAAATAAATACAACTTAGCACAGTGTAGTAGAAAGGAGATACAATTTCTTGCATATTTCATGGTGCTCAAGTTCAAAATGGCGGATGGGCGCCATCGTGATTAAAAAAATTGAGTAGGGAACTGTGGGCTTCTTGTGATCCATCATTTTAAAGGTCTTATCGACTACTGTACAATCCCAGACATTGTGTCCCTACCTATCTTCCATGTTCTAGGCTGTCGAGGTTCTTCGTCAGCTCGTGGTCTCCAATCAGACGAATGGCCCTCCTTTCGATGGAATCCAGTAGCCGAAGAGTGTGTTTGGGTGCAGAGCTCCAGACATGAGCGGAGTACTCTAGTGATGGTCGAATCTGGGCTTTGTGTAGTGTCAAAAGTTAAGGTGTGTACAACTTTCTGGTTCGGACGAGTACACCAAGTTTCTAAGATGCTATCTTGGCGATTGCCACAACGTGGTTATGCCGAGACATAATTCCTCTCAGATTGACGCCCAGCAAATTAATAGATGAAGCCAGTGGGATTAAGTGTCCGTCCATGACTATATCCGGTTCTGTAATGTTAACCTTTTTAGAGAAAACTGCTGCCTGTTTTTTTTTAGCTTGGTTACTGTCACCACAAGCCAAGATTTCTTCCGGGTCTTTGTTGAGGCGTGATACTTCATGCTGTCAGCCGATGTTTGTGCATTCAAATAGAAAGATGAGATAAGTGTGCTATCGTCAGCAAAAGTAAATATCGGATTTTTCGTTTCCACTAGAAGGTCGTTAATGTAGAGTAAGGAGAGAGTGGGAGACAACATGGACCCTTGAGGAACACCGGCATTGATGGTGAAGATGTCCGAGAGAAATCCATCATTGTATTCCTGCCAAAAATAACATTTATCAAATCGTCAACATCCCCAATGGCAATATAATAATATTAAATTACAGGTCCTTCACATCACGCAAGTATCGTTAAAGATTCTTTACTACTTAATAATAACATTAATTAAAATAATTTCCGTGACCTTAAACCTTCTTAGAAGGAGTGAAGGTTATCAGTGGCTCGAGGAAAGATAAAAATTGGCTACTTAATTAACGCTACCTTAAATTTAGCAAGTGTAAAAAAAACTTATAATAAAAAATATAAATTTATTATCGTGACAGGTGTTACATAATGAAATTGTTAATTATGGAATTATTAATGTAAACTCACTGTTTTTTTATTCATTATATTTGCAAAAAGATTCTCTGTAATAACTAACTAACCGGACAATATTGACTGTGACATAAATGACATTGCCATAAATTATTTTCTCACCAAGCAAACTATTCATTTACTAACCAGACAACTTTGATTGTGAGTGAATCACTTTTACCGATGTTATGTTATGTTATGTCACAATCAAAGTCGTATGGTTAGTTATTGTCTAGCCTTGTAAAGGACTTTTCTCTACTAGTGACGATTGACGGATTTCTCTCAGACATCTTCCCAATCAATGTCGGTGTTCCTCAAAGGTCCATATTGTCTACCAACCTCAAAATAATAATCAAACATATAGCTTCGTTGACGAAAGCACATCTTTCACCTTTAATTTTCAAATATCGGCTTCCGAAGCACATTTTAGCCGACAGAATAAAATAGTGGAAGAAATTTTTCTTGGAGTGACCGAGTCGAATTTAATGCCCAGGCAGCAGTTTTCTCTAAGAAGATTCACATTGCAGAACCGGAGATAGTCATGGTAGGGCACGCAATTCCACTGAGTTCGTCTATTAATTTGCTGGGCGTCAATCTGGAAGGAAATATGTCCTGGCATAACCACGTACTGGATTCCATCGAAAGGAGAGCCATTCGCCTGATCGGAGACCCCGAGCCATAAAACATGGCGTATCTGGCATAGAACAACTTTGATGCTAGTTGGGATGTTCGACGGCCATCTTAACTCCACCTAGAGCGACTGATAACAGAAATACAAAACGACCCAATGCCTCTCATCGATATGTGGTTCAGCTGAGTACTCGAATTTCATTGTATAAGAATTTCTTCATCTAGAGGACATCATGCATGTGAAACGATCTAACTGAAGTCGTGTTTCCTAACGAATATAACCTCTAACGATTCAAAACCAACGTGAATCGCTTTATTGGCACACACATACCACTCCCATAGTGCATTAAAGGATTTTTCCTATAGTGATAATGTTTGATCATAAAAAAGCTTGAAGCTCAATATATTTGTTGTAACAATATTCAACTTAAACGTAACAAAGTAAATATTGGTTGTGATTGGTATAGAGTTGATGCATTTTAAAATGTCAGAATAAACACCAGTCAGACGAACCCAAATCCATCTTAAGAAAGTTTCACTCGAGGAGGAAGGGGTTCCGTGGAACCACAACATGTCTTGGCACTATTTAATTCTTTCCTGTTAATGTTAATAAATATTCTATTCGCGAATTGTATAATTTTTACTCATTCTAACCTATGTCATTCTTATGGAAACCCCGATGATGAGGATTTATTTTTTTTTGAACAACCGACATTATTATTAGGTAAGTAACACTATATCTACAAGTCTATTTTTGGCCAATGCAAACAAGATCATAAAATCAGTAGCCTGAAACAATGCAAATCATTGTTTTCCAAAAAAAAGTTTATGAAACCACACTCTGACACTTTATATCTCAGTAACTAATTAGAATCGCCCTGATGATTGCCAAACTTCGCAGCGGAGACGGCATCGCCACCTAGAAAAGAACTAATTAAAAGATAACGATGTAACCTACGTCGGATTCAATCTCTAACAATGCCGCATCATCATCTGATTTATGGGATATAACGAAAGCGAAGCAAGGTATCTAAAAGATAGGTCCTAAGATGCTTCCCTGGGGCACAGGTACGATTACAATCACCTTGTGACTGGTCACAAGCTTGATGAATTCGATTTGTTGATATACCAACGTCTGATTCAATCTCTAACAATGCCGCATCATCATCTGATTTACGGGATATAACGAAAGTGAAGCAAGGTATCTAAAAGCTAGGTCCTAAGATGCTTTCCTGAGGTACACCTACGATTACAATCACCTTGTGACTGGTCACAAGCTTAATGAATTTGATTTGTTGATACACCTACGTCTGGTCCAATATCTAACAATGTCGCATCATCATCTGATTTATGGGATATAACGAAAGTGAAGCAAGGTATCTAAAAGCTAGGTCCTAAGATGCTTTCCTGAGGTACACCTACGATTACAATCACCTTGTGACTGGTCACAAGCTTGATGAATTCGATTTGTTGATATACCAACGTCTGGTCCAATATCTAACAATGTCGCATCATCATCTGATTTATGGGATATAACGAAAGTGAAGCAAGGTATCTAAAAGCTAGGTCCTAAGATGCTTTCCTGAGGTACACCTACGATTACAATCACCTTGTGACTGGTCACAAGCTTGATGAATTCGATTTGTTGATATACCAACGTCTGGTCCAATATCTAACAATGTCGCATCATCATCTGATTTACGGGATATAACGAAAGTGAAGCAAGGTATCTAAAAGCTAGGTCCTAAGATGCTTTCCTGAGGTACACCTACGATTACAATCACCTTGTGACTGGTCACAAGCTTAATGAATTTGATTTGTTGATACACCTACGTCTGGTCCAATATCTAACAATGTCGCATCATCATCTGATTTATGGGATATAACGAAAGTGAAGCAAGGTATCTAAAAGATAGGTCCCTAAGATGCTTCCCTGGGGCACACTTAATATCGACGCTAGTTACAAAATTAATTTAGACGTTTATTGAGACACTCGCCATTTCCGCTAATTTGCTTGCATGAACAAATCAATCATGTTTAATATTCGGTCTAATAATAATAGGTAAAGTAACCGCTTGTCATATTATAGAAATTCTTATACCAATAATGACTTGCTATAAATCGTATATTTTTTTATATAATAAATTTAAACCCGCATATAAGTCAAATTAATAATTAAATCATTATTGTCCGTTTATCTTTTGACGTATCTAGAACAATTCATAATGGATAGGGAGCTAAAAGATATTTGGTATCGCCAGTAAAAATAATAGACTTCCGAATTGAAATATCAAGATATGAAGAAGGAAGGTCGCTCACTAATAATCTACCATAAAATGTATGGTTAGTAAATTTATTGATTACTGTAGTTTTTAGTCTTGGAAAAAACCGATTTAATAATCGAGTGAATCCCTAGAG
This sequence comes from Barypeithes pellucidus, assembly GCA_963991005.1. Lineage (NCBI taxonomy): Eukaryota > Metazoa > Arthropoda > Insecta > Coleoptera > Curculionidae > Barypeithes > Barypeithes pellucidus. The sequence goes on from OZ022563.1 coordinate 11,461,001, forward strand.
CGACTAATCACTTGAAATTTTTATGACTAAAGTCTGGTTCGTTGCCGTTGATAGCTCGATACCCTCATTAAAGATTCAAAACAAGGGCCCGGTGGCCTAAAATATTTTACCTATAAAATGGTCTTTTTACGTACATCTAGCATAAAGATGAAGAAATTTTGACCTATTCCACCGGGTAACAGATAAAGTAACAATAGAGCCATAAAATGAAATGAAAGGATAATGATTAAAACGGCCCATCATGGTCGGAGAGTTGGGTTTTTAATGTAACCGCTTATTATTTTATTTAAATGTAATAGATTTTATGATTTTATGAATTTATTTACAAGAAAACTAATTTATTTACAGATCAAAAAATATTGACAATTTCAATAATTATAACTCGATAAAATGGTCCTCAGAAGAATCTGAAGAGGCATCATGTCCTACGCTTATTACTAAAGGCTCAATTTCCATAGTTGTGTCAATTACGTTGTCAAGTTCCCACATTTTTTGTTCCTCTACTATAGCATGTTTTATGGCGTTTTGCCAATTTTCTGATGACACATTTGCTAAAGAATGAAGCAAGAGGTGTCGCACTTCTTGCATTTTAAAAGTTTTGTTATTTCTAGCAACATATCCTTTTACTTGAGCCCATATTAATTCGATAGGATTTAGCTCACAATGGTAAGGTGGTAAACGGAGCACTATAATACCTCGATCTCTTGCCATCTCGTCAATAACATACTTTTTATACTGTGATTTATGTAGCCTAACAATATCCAAAAGTTCTTTTTTTACCATGGTATTATCGTAACTCAATTCCTTTCGTTGTAACCAGTTTACGATTTCCGCCTTTTTCCATGAAGTTGTGGGAAGATTCTCTTTTAGCCTAGAGTGATAGCTGGCATTATCCATCACTATTACAGAATTAGCGGGAATGTATTCTATCATTTGCTTAAAATATTCCTCGAAAACATCAGCAGTCATTTCTTCATGATAGTCTTTAGTAGAATTCGACTGGAATTGTAATAATCCTTGATCCAAAAAGCCATTTGAACTTCCTATATGAGTTATAATAAGTCTGCGTCCCTTTCCAGATGGTGGTCTAAGTCCTGTTGACCAGCCTTCCATGGCAGCTTGTCGAGAACTTAGGACATTTTTATCTTGCCAAACTTTAGATACGGTGTACCCTTCGTTCAGCCAAGTTTCATCCAAATAGAAAATGTTTTTGCCTTCGCTGCGGTATTTTCGGATGGACCTTAAGTATTGACGTCTCCAGCAAATAATATCTGCTCTATCAATAAGAAAAGATTTTCTGTTTTGCTTCTCCCATCGAAAGTTCATATCATGAAGTATTTTCCATAGTTTCGTTCGTGATAGCTGTGGTAAGTCCTCGTCGTAGTTAATGGCTTGTAAAATTTTGTCTATAGTTGGTATTTCCTTGGCAAAATAAAAACTATGTACTTTTCTTCTAATACCATTTTTAATGAAATTGTCAATTTCTAACGGTTTCTTTCCTGGGAGTGGTTTTGGCTCACTGAGGTTCTTAGATTTTCTTTCACGCAAGAACCTATATATAGTAGCCTCTCCAACTCCTACCATATTGGCACACTCTGCAATGATGCTACGAACATCACTTGCAGGTTTCTGGTACACTAGAGCATCATGCACGTTTAATATTAATGTCTTTTCTCGGAGAGAATATGCACTCTTGCTAATTTGACGAAGACACGTTGGCGAAAAACTTGAAGCCATTGTTACAAGTATAGGAAATAATTCAACTTTGAGATAATGCAGTATCTAAATACAACTAAATACATAGTTTGACAAACGCACATCAAATGGCGTAATAACATCCTAAAGCAGGCAAAAATAGGTAAATTAATTACCCCTGTTGTACCTACTTTAACCCTAATCCTACTTAACAATGGACAGAGGCCAATTTTCTTATTAAATAAGGTAATTACTATTGGCAACGCCTATGGTTTACGGTTGTTTTATGGCTTCAACCCTCGATATGAGCTATCAACTGCAACAAAACGGACTTTAAGAAGAATGTGTTGATAAAACACCAGGGGTTGTTTTTGTAAGTTTTAGAATTTTCGGCTAGAGTTTTTATTAAGGTTTTCTTTCTTCTTATTTAAGAACTTACAATCGCCGCAGGCTAGCCAGTCCCAGTCAAAACAAAACCCATGTCGCGATGAATCGACTAAGGGATTTGGCATACTTTTTTGTATATACAGAGTGTCCCATTTTCGACACTTTTATAGGGTATCTCCGTTATTGTTAGTGCTATGAAAAAAGTAATGTAGGTGTCATGTTCTCTTTTTGGGTCCAACTTAAAATGGTAAAATCAAAATTTCAAAATTATCGCTCTCTTAAGAGATACGGGGGAAAATCAACATATTGACAATTTCTAAATTACCCTTTATTTTCTTAGTTAAAAGAGAAAAATGTTTTATACAGAAGTTTATTTATAATGATTGTTGAATAATCTGCCGTTTTCAGAATAAGTATACGGGGTCAGATAACAAAGGTTATCGGACAAAACCTCATTTTTTTAAATAGAACACCCTGTATATTATAATCTAAAAAGATAACATTTTAAACTATCTTTCAAATTTATAACACACCATGGATGATAGATATCATATCGAATTTTTCAAAATGTATATATTCATTTTCACAAATGAATATGTAAAAATGAAATTGACGTTAAATGTTAATAAAAACTAGAATGTCAACACAGTTGTCTCTAGGATATTAGCTTTTGTTTCATGGCCAACTGTGGTTGAAAGTAATAAAGTTTAAAGTAACCGCCTAAGAAACCGATATCATCCATGGTGTGTTATATATATTTGAAAAGAGAATTTAAGATGATACCTTTTTAGATTAAAATATACCTATAGGGTGTTTCATTTAAAAAAAATGGGGTTAGGTTCGATAACTTTTTTACCTGAACCTGTATACTTATTCTAGAAACGGCAGATTATTCAACAATCATTGTAAAAAAACTTCTGTATAAAACATTTTCCTGTATCTCTTTTAACTAAGAAAATATAGGGTAATTTAGAAATTGTCAATATTTTAATTTTCCCCCGTATCTTTTAAGCGAGAGAAAATTTTCAAATTTTGATTTTACCATTTTAAGTTTGACCCAAAAAGTAGGTGTGTAGGTGTCCTACATTACTTTTTTGATAGCACTAACAGTTACGAACAAACCCTATAAAAGTGTCGAAAATGGACCACCACATCGTTTATGTGCCTTTAACAAAAACATATGTCGTGTCAGCCTTCTGAGCGTCAAACTCAAACGTCGCCCATCGGCACATTTCGGGTGGAGCATGGCGTCCATCGTAAATCAGGCATCAAGTGAAAGGCAACGATTTTCGATTTTTCGCGTGAATTTATAAGTAGAGTAGTATTTCCTATCAAGCGAAAAACTGGTCGAATATACGAGCAGTTTTTTACCTCGAGCGATTACACTACCAAGCAGCACATTTTGGTCGAGCGTCAAGCGAAGCTCGGGTATCGAGTGAAAGGTAATAAGTAACAAGCGACGAGTTTCGCTTGAATTTAAACTCGAGCAATTTTTTTAATAATCGAGCGATGTCGGTTTTCGCTCGTGCGATCACAACACTATGAGTTTTTTCATTACTTATTTACATTAGAAACTAATTTATTTATTTTTAATACTGAGTTACAAATTTTTCATGAACGATTTGTTCTGTCTGTGTCCTCATTTTATGGTTAAAAGCTTCGAATTCTATGTTATTTAATAACAATTATTTCATAATATAGAGTTTGATAGTTTTGATCAGAAAATAAAAAACACAGATAAAACAAATCATTCATAAAAAATCAAAACATGTAAGTCAGAAGCAAAAATTAGATAAATTAAGTAAAAAAGTATCCCCATTGTCAATGAGCATTATAATCGACTTGCGTACCTTAGTAAAAACAAAGTCTAATCATTATAAATTATTTTATAAAAAATACTCCCTGCAAATTACCTTTTATCCGACAACACAATTAAATATAGAGAGAAATAAATTATTTAATCACGTAAAGGCCTCGAGCTGCTCACGAAATTTATAGGGTAAACGAGGTAAGCGATAACCATGTTATATTCAATAGAGAGGTCAAAAATCTGAATATCTTTGATTTATTTTTTCAACAACATGCAACAGTATGCAAGCTTGTACAACGTGTCCAAGATAAGGAGGGCCAGTACAGGGATCTCGGAAACCGTAAGAGACCAACGAAGTCGGTTAAATGGAGGTAAAGTTGCGCATTTACGTGCCTAATAATATGCCGTTTAGAAATTTTTACAATTCCGGAGATATCCGGAAAAAAACTAAATTCTAAAGTAAATTGCACTTTTGCATTGCCACTTTTTCCGCTCTATCTAACAACGTTAATTGTTTTGTAATCCGACGAGTCATCTTCGAAAGGCCATTATCAACTTTCTTTTTTAAATACGGTCCTGTTTTTCTGATATTTTAATTTGATAGCTTTTTTTCTTCCGAATGCAATGATGTATGACACATTGTGGTTTAATGAGGTTTCGAGGGCTTTTTGAACAACATCAGGAAATTATGGGATACTGTCCTGCATTTCTCATAATTTTATAAATAATATCTCATAAGTAAGATCTAAATTTTTACTTATGTTGGACTAGTTCAATAAATAACAAATAATTTAATAATAAACCACAAATAAGTGAACAAAATACAGAAACATTATTTCAAACTTCTGTAGATTCGGGAACTAAAAAAATTAAGATGGTGACGCGTGATTTGTTTCACTTGACATTCCCATTGTGATCGTTTGAGAGCGTTTTAAGAGGTTTACAAACTACAAATGCTGAACAGTTTGATATTCTATCGCATGTTTTATTTTATCAAAAAAAAAATGTTATGTGGCATTTAGATGTTATTTGTGCTTAGAGAATAACGGAAATCATTTTGAACACCTCATTATTTAGTTCCTTGTTTTTTGTGTGGTTTGTTTTATTACTGTTTTGGAATGATTTTTGTTCACTTATTTGTGGTTTATTATTAAATTATTTGTTATTTATTGAACTAGTCCAACATAAGTAAAAAATTTAGAGCTTACTTATGAGATATTATTTATAAAATTAGGAGAAATACAAGACCGTATCCCAAAATTTCCTGATGTTGTTCAAAAAACCCTGGAAACGTCATTAAACCACAATGTGTCATACATCGTTGCATTCGGAAGAAAAAAATCTATCAAATTCCAATATCAGAGAAACCGTAAATGCGCAACTTTACCTCCATTTAACCGACTTCGTATCTCTTACGGTTTCCGAGATCCCTGTACAGGCCCTCCTTATCTTGAACACGTTGTATATAATGATGTGATTCAATTTTTTTAACGGTTATTTTTTAATGTATTCAAGAGTATTTTAGATATTTAATTTTAGTATGCATGCAACGAAACTATTTTTATTATTTATTTATCCAACAATGGCGTCCCTGTCTTATGATATTTTTAACAAAAAAAACTATAAGCTACTGACGTTTTTCCAAATGGATATTTTTCGAGTTAGCCTGGTCAATTCTACATGAAAAAATCCCTTGAGTTTTTCTCGTCAGAGGAAGTTATATTGAAATTAAAACTCATTTTTCTTCATCAAATGCCCTAACTAAGGAAGCAAGTATATTAGTACGTCATTAAGGACCACTCTGTATATGAAAGCTAATAATAGTAGACTCTCGGACGAAGTAGCAGAGACAGAACCATTTATAGTTGGGGTTACTGCGTCCACAATATAAGAAATAAACTGTAAGCGATACCGCCCGCGCACCTGGGGTACATTTCTGGCGCCACATTTCTGTTAGTCAGATTTGTGGTTCGACATATACTGCTCTACTTAGAATCGTACATGTTAACTGCAAAATTTGACATTTTTACTTATTGTTTTGAATTAAAATTATTAATAAAAGATAAATTTCATTTTGGCTTTTCCATTGAAAAATTTGACAGAAATTTCAAATAACCGCAGGTGGTAAAACAACGTAGGTAATAATACACATCAAGATGGCAAATATCATTTTTTGATGGTTTCCATGTCACTAAACAACATATTATTTTAACAACAGAAAAATGTTGGATCAGATGAGGAATTTGATTTTGCTGCTACTCCAACAGAAATTCGAGAAGCAGCAAAAATAGTAGAAGAAGATCTTCTGCCAACTAAATGCCGCCCGAGATATGACAAGGCATATAACTGTATCAAAGAATGGTGTACGGGAAACAAAGTTCAAAATCCTGGTTCTGAGTCGCGCTACTAGCTTATTTCATTAAAGTTGCCAATACAAAAATGATAACAACGATTTGGTCATAATATTCAATGGTGAGCACCACTGTATCAATTAGGGCAAAAGTAGACATATCTAAACACGCAAAGCTATTAATTAGCATTTTTTAAAAAGTGTGTTCGTATATTATTTTGATATATCGATTTTTTTTTTAAATTACAAAAAATGATTTTATCTTCAACCCGGGTAGAAAGTAAAAGTAAAGAAACGTCAACTTTTCACTTTTCAAAGATACATGAAATTATGTCATTATTGCCAGTCGCTCGAAAAGCGTGTATCAAGCAATGGCAAGCAATATTCTCATTTATTCGGAATCTCCTTGCTTCATTTTTTGAGGATTCCCATCAACGGTGGGATATTTAGTTGTAACACAAATGCGATTGGGAACAGACTTAATCAGTTTTAGCAAAACAAAGGTTGCTTTATCCATATTTTTCGTCTGAGTGTAAAACGCAATTTTATTACTACTTACAATTTACTGTATTTCCCAATGCACCCCTGCTTCCCCTACATCACATGATTACTTTTTCTTTCAATCGTCTGATATGAAAGGTTAAGGAAGAAAATCACAAAAAACACGAGGCAACGAGCTTATTTTTGCTTTTGTAAGTTCCGTCTGAGAAGTATTAATTTAGATGATTAATGAAATTAAGGGTATAAGGATAAATATTCCTTTTCAAAGAAATGAAATTTAATTTGAAGTTTTCGGCTCGTGTGACTTTATGAAAGGATTTTATTTGCAAATTTCAATTATTATAATTGATATATTTTATTGTTATGTTTTTTAAAAAGAGCTAAAGTTAAAAATGATTTCTGTTCTGAACGGTCGTCATTGGTTTACGTCGTTGTTAGGCAACCAAACCGGCACCAATACCGGCTGGGTTGCCTATATGACGGCGACAGCATTGTGCTCAAGACCAGCCACGAGCAACCTTTAAAAATATGACCGGTGAACCGTGCACACCAACCACTTTTTCACTCATAAAATTTAACTTTTTACTGCGCACCCCATAAGTTGTACGTATCCATAGAAATAGGTCGGTGGGTGGGGCCTTATTTGGTTCCTTTATCTTAGATATAATCAACAGGATGATATCGTAGGGTGTCAATTTGAAAAATATAAGGGTTGTGATCGCTCGAGCGAAAAACCGCTTGAGTACTCGATTATTGAAATAACCGACATCGCTCGATTATTTAAAAAACCGCTCGAGTTATAAATTCAAGCGAAAATCGTAGCTTATTACTTATTAGCTTTCACTCGATACCCGAGCTTCGCTTGACGCCGACCGAAATGTGCACCTTGGTAGTGTGATCGCTCGAGGTAAAAAACTGCTCGTTCCATCGTGCCGATAAAAAACTAGGACAGAAAAGTCTCAAAACTGGGAACAGAAATACATATCTCATAGACTATAAAAGGTGCTCGACAGCTGTAAAGGTTAAAACACCTAACTTTTAGAAAGTAACCTAGGTTACATAATTTAAGGTTTGTATTTTGCGATACGAGGTGACATAAAAATATGTTACTTGTTTTATAAAGTTGAGCGAAAGTTTATATGGAGGAACTAAATGCATTTTTTATTAAGAAAAAGTCAAATGCTTTATTTAAAGTAGGTATATTTAATGTCGTCACAAAATGAAAATAAAACTGAATAATAAAAGAAATTTAACAGAAAGTAAAAAAATATACTAATACAAAATTTGTCGTAGCAACAAATTTTTTTTAATATGTACATAGAACATTCCTATTTATTACTTCTTGATAGTTAGTATTCTTCTATTTTCATCTTTAGCAAACATTCTAGGGGAACCTGAAACTGCTTTCCTAATAAGAGTTCGATGCCTTGCTATTTTTTGGATTGCCAACAACACGGTATTTCTGCTTACTCCAAGTTGCCTGCAATATCCCTAATAAAAGCACCATTTCGCAACCGAGTGTCGATAATATCCTCTCGCTGGGGGGCTAATTGTGGCATTTTTTAAAAAAATATGCTTGACAAGTTATTGGTAAAGTGACAATCTATGTTGACATGTAAAATTTGTATATAACATTTTACTGGTACCAGACTCGACAGTAAATAATTCCTATAATAGTCAAGGAGAACTTTGCTGTCCTAGTTTTTAATCGACACGATGGTACATATATTCGAACAGTTTTTCGCTCCATAGAAATTACTACTCTACTGCCCAATCGTTGCCTTTCACTTGATACCCGACCTTCGCGCGCCACCCGAAATATGCCGATTGGCGACGTCGAGTTTGACGCTCAGAATGCTGACACGACATACGTCTTTGATAAAGGCACATAAACGAGAAAGTGCATATAAAAAAGTATTCCAAGTCCCTTAGTGGATTCATCGCGACATTGGTTTTGTTTTGACTGGGACTGGCTAGCCTGCGACGATTGTAAATTCTTAAATAATTAAAGAATGTAATCTTTTTTAAATCAGAATCAACTGTACTTCCTTAATAAAAACTCTAGACTAATCGTCTAAAACTTACAAAAACAACCCCTGGTGTTTTATCGACACATTCTTCTTAGTCATAAAAATATCAAGTGATTAATCGCTCTAACGATCCGCTCGAATATTATAATCGATCGAGTATCAAGTACTCGATTATTAAAATCATCGGTTTTTCCCAACACTAAAAAATATGGTGTATTAAATTGCGCAGTACATCTTCGTGAAATTGAACGAATAGAAGAAATGAAAATGCTTCCAGAAAGTGTACATTTTAGTTATTGGTTTTTGTTAAATCGACCCCGGGGCTTCGCACTATTAGAAAATACATGAAGCTCGACTATGAATGATCAATGTGACTCTTACTCTGCACGTGGTGGAAGCTTTACTGTTGTTTAGCCCTTGAACTATAATTATTATAATAAAATTAATTTTAATAAACTTATCCTTGAATTATAATTATGTTCTTGGTATATTAGACAATTAGTATCATATATTTCTGTTACATTTAAATATAAAGAAATAATGACTGGGTATTTAACAATTGAGCAAGCGGGAACATGTTTATCTTAGTAATACTTAAATGAAAAATTTAAAATTATTCCTATTTGCATCCACTAAATACATTTTTTTAAATATAGATATACAGTATGTCCACGGATGGAGTTTACAAGAGGACAAATGGACTAAAAATTGAAAGATACGAAAAAAAGTCACTCTTAATAAACGTTTTTACTTGAATAATGAATAGGTGATACTTGTTGTCAATGTTTTTATTTAATGAAGTAATTATAATAATAATAATACGAACATTTTTATTAACATGAAAAGAATACGATAACGATTTCATAATTCAAAAACTCCACCCCCATACTCGACACATTTTTTTAATTGCTTTCTCAAATAAGTGAAAACATTTCTGATTTCTTCCTGAGATATCGATTGGACAGCCCGGATAATTCTGCCCTTCAGCACTTCAATATCATTTGGTATTGCGGTTGCAAAAACAATTTGTTTTAAACGGCTCCATAAAAACATATCGGCCAAGGTTAAGTCGGGACTTCTTGGGGACCACAAAACTGGGCCATTCCTGCCAAATCCAGCTTGGACCAAATCTGCCGTCAAGCCATTCTCTAACCTCGCGAGCAAAATGGGCTGGACAACCATCTTGCTGAAAATACATATTTTGTCGAAAATTTAATAGTAGATTTTCGAGTTCATCATTGAAAAATGTATCCAGCATTTCTAAATATGATGATCTATTGCATGTGTTATCAAATATCAATATGGCCCTATAATTCCATGGATGGATATCGCACACCACACGTTCACTTTTGTGAAATATTGTCTTCTCGTCATACTTCTGAATTCGGGATTTTCTAAAGACCAGTACCTAACGTGCTGGTTTGCAACGGTTCCATTTGTTGAAAATGTACTTTCATCAGAAAACATGATACATTTATAAAAATCAACATTTCCACATCAAATTTTGTCTCCTATCCATAGGCAAAAATCAAGTCGTTTCGCATCGTCTCCCTCTTCCAATCTTTAATTAAAGTGCGGTTTATACGGATACAATTTATTTGCTTTAAGGATCTTCTGAATTTGCCTTTTTTTCACAACTTCCAACTGAGTAACACGATTTTTAAGGGACGTCATAGGATTTTCTTCAACAGAATGAAGAACTAAGACTGTAGCAGTATCATCATGGTCGTATTTCTTCTTTTTTTTTTTGAGGTCCAAAACCGAACCTTGAACTTTTTTATTAACTTGCAGATTGCCATCCTAGTTATTGGGATTCCTACAAATTTCTCGATAAATTGTTCCATGACGTAGCGGTATGAAATTTGACCATCCGCATAACATTGTATTACAAAAACTCTTTGTTCAGTAGATAGCATTTCTCCTTAAATAATAACTTCATTAAATAAATACATTGCCAATAAGTACCTATCACCTTAAGTGTCATTATTATTTTAACTAGGTTCACCAGTCAGAGGTGTGCCAGAGAATACTTTTTGGGAAATAATTTTTACATAGGTAAACCTTTTAATGAATTGTTCTACTTCGGTTTGTTGTGTAGAAAACACATTCATTAAGAGTGACTTTTTTTCGTATCTTTCAAAATAAAGTAAGTTGACTCTTAAGCAAAATAACATTTTTGCAGTTTTTACCCACCCTGTATAAAAAAATTGAAGTTTCTTATGATGAATCGTATTTTCTAGACAAGCAAAAACGTTTATTGAAAGTGACTTTTTTTTTTCGTATCTTTCAATTTTTAGTCCATTTGTCCTCTTGTAAACCCCATCCGTGGAAATACTGTATAGTGTGTCACCATTAAAGTTAGTACCATATAGGAGAAAAAGTATTTTTGGATTTAGGTAAAATTTAAATATACCATAAGTTCTTGCTTCAATAAAGACTAAAAATGACATAATTAAATTGCACCATGCGGCTTTTGTTAACTGTCAAATTTGACATTTTCTTCACAAAACACATTTATTGATCGAATTAAAAAAAATGTATTTGGAAAAGTTGTTTGTAGTATAATTTTTTGATATTTTCTTTGACAAAATATCAAATTTTATAGTTAACAAAAGCTGCATGGTACAATTTAATAATGTAATTTTTGGTCGTCATTGAAGAAAAAACTTATGGTGAAGTCAAATTTTACCTAAATCGAACAATAAAGTTTTTCCCCATATATGGTTCCATATTTAATGATGACACTAAGGTATTATAAATTTAAATGTCACAAGGACAAAATTTCGTAATTGATATACAGGGTGTTCCTTAATGACGTGCTAATATTTCAGGGTGTGGTTCCTTATGTCATTTTATAAAGAAGAGTTCATATGAACATATGTCAGCAAAGGCTTAAAATCCTTGCTACAGGGTGTTGAATTTTTATTTTTTAAATGGTTATTTTTTAATATCTCCGAAAATACTTTAGATATTGTTTTCAATTTTGGTATTTGTTAATAGGATATAGAACCACAAATTTTAGTTAGAAAAGTTATTCAATTGTTCCGCCAGTGGCGTCCCTGCAAACATGCCCTCTGATATTTTTTACAAAACAAATGGTACGCCACCGACAATTTTCCATGTGGATATTTTTTCTGATTAGTCTGGTCAATTCTACATGACGAAGATAACAACGCACAGGCCAAGTTTATATCTCGATGTCGAGGGACTACTGAGCGAAGCTCAAGCGAGGCTGTGCAGTGCTATGGTACAAGCACACATATATATATATATATATATATATAAACAGTATATTGCTAATACCATCTGCTATTATGTCCCCGCTATGGGAATCGAAGGGGGCGTTATGAGTTTGCGCAGTTTGGAAATTTCCTCGTGTAAGTAAACATTCGACAGGACCGGATTTTAACTTTTTTAATGTAAATTTCACTCTTTAGTTAGGAAAAATATTGCAATCGAAATTTCGATTAGTTCGATTTAATTCAGCATACGATTTTTGACGGTGCCTTGATTGGTGTAAACTTTTGGTGCCAAATTCCGTCCGAACAATCGACACGATCAGCTTTATTTTAACTTTCATGCGACGTCGTATGTTTCTTAACCTCACTGTTTCTAAACCAAAAATTAAGAATGAAGGACTATATTGGGAATTATTATCAGCTACTAATGCACCAAATTAATAATACATTAATTTTAAGGTTAGGTAGTGACCACATATATATTATATTGTATACGAGTGACACTCTCTTCTTTTTTTACAAGCTTTTTAGTGAAATTAGGTTCCGAAGATCGGATAATGTGATAAGCAAAATATTTTCGTATTACCTGGTATTGATCCACGACTTTTGCAAAAAAGCACCTTGCACTTGTTTCTTTTCTTCTTAAACAAAACAACCTACCAAAGAGCGAATCGAATCACCACAAATTAAAAACTCCTTTACAAAAATTGTTGTTAGGTAATGAAAGTTTATAAGCACTAATATACCGACAACATCAATGTGAATGAACCACTCTTTAATTCTGAAATTTGAAAACGCATCCAGAACCAAAGATGGCGACGAATAACAACAAACAGATAATGTTGGGCCGGCTCTGACGCGATCGATACAATTTCCACCCTACTACGTAAATTCAATAGGCCCATAGCGGGGGTACTTTTTGTATTTTGGAACGTTCGTATTGGCAAATATACTGTTTATATATATATATGTGGGTACAAGGCTATGGGCGTGAGGCGGTGCGCCGTTGTGGGCACAGACTAAGAAAAGATTTGCTGCAGCCACTGATATATTATTCACCTTATTGCTTATTAATGCTTTTTGATTTGTTAATAACAATAACATTCGAATCAAAATTATTTTTAACTAAAGGTAATCAATTAGGCATGGCATCCTGTCCTAGAATTAATTCTGTACTAATATAACTAGCGGCTGGGGGCCTACAAAAAAATTCCAAAATCAAAAAGGGTCCGTGGTCAAAAAAGTTTGAGGAACGCTGTTATAGACGCATAGACAGACAGACATCAAGGTGATTCCATAAATAACTCCATGTTAAATATAAAGTTGCAAATATTGTTCTTATGAATGTATAAAATAATTATGCGTTAATAAATATGCATATATAAACACATCGGTAGTAATTAACTTATTATTGTTATTTAAAATAAAGAGATTGCACATATTAATATAAATTGTTTACGGAACGCAACGTTCAAATGCATTTATAATTTCATTAATTAAATTAACCAGTAAACAGTCATGAATTAACAGTTTTTCAACTTTAAAAAAAAGGAGAAAAAAACGAACAGCTGTGGACTTCAAGCGATGTTTCTGGGTATGCCAGTTAATAGACCGAATACCAACATTAAGTATAAAATAGGTTGTGAATAGGTACAAATGCCAACCAACTGTCAAATTTGAGAATTTATTTCTTAACTTACAAGTACAGGGTGTCCCATTCACTTTTATAGGGTATCTCCGTAATTGTTAGTGCTATCAAAAAAGTAATGTAGGTATCATGTGCTCTTTTTGGATGGTAAATGCTAAAATCAAAATTTGAAAGGAAAAATCAAAAAATTGACAATTTCAAAATTACCCTATATTTTCTTCGTTAAAAGAGATACAGAAAAGAGTTTTATACAGAAGTTTCTTCATATTGATTGTTGAATAATCTGCCGTTTTCAGAACAAGTATACGGGGTCAGGTTAAAATGATATCGGACCTAGCCTCATTTTTTTAAATGGAACACCCTGTATATTTAATCTAAAAAGATACTATTTCAAATTCTCTTTTAATATACAGGGTGATTCACGACGAGCGTGCATTAGAACTTTATGGAGAACTACTGAATATATGTTCCTGAAACTTTGGGGATTTGGGTTTATCGATATGCTCTCTTTAACTAAAATATTGACATGTTTCTGTCATTTCCGGTTATACCGGAAGTAGCTGCCAACTTTCGTTTTTTAAATACAACATGGTACTTTTTATTACATTTTTCGATTAAGCATTAAATATTAAGCACATTTTATAGAAAATGTTTTTGTCAGACTCTATTAGTTTTTGAGATATCTGGACTTTTTGTAATTATTTGGCAAATGCATGACGATGAAATAATCCATATAATTTTTTTACCTTAGCGCTTGGACTAAAAATTTTTTCTCACCGAATAGCTAGAAGATCATCAAGTCTCAAAAACATTTCAAATTCGGCATAAAATTCCCTCATTGTGAAAGAATTCAACCATTAAAAACTTTCTTATTTTAAATGGAACACCCTGTATATTTTTATTTAATTTGATGGCAAATTAGTTGTTCTTTATAAATAGTATTTACTGTCCTATACCTATATCAAAGCGTTTTCTCAAAGAATCCAATATTATTCCGAAAATACTATTTGTTCCAGTGTGTTATGAAAACAATTGTACTTAGAGGCTGTATACTGATGTCTATACGGAGGAAAAGTGATTGGTATCAAAACGATGGGGCTCCAGTACACAACGCCCAAGTTGTTAAGACTGCCCTAAACAGACTTTTTCATGACAAGTTGATCGCAAACCAAGGTCCCTTCAACTGGCCAGCTCGTTCGCCAGACTTAACTCCACTGAACTTTTCATCTGGGGAACCACTAAAGATAAAGTTTACGCGCGTCCCATCACTACGAAGGAAAACCTAATTGAAAGGGTGAAGGCAGCATTTCAATCTCTCACTGCACAATAAATTAGAAATGCTACAAGAAATAGCATGATGAAAAGAATACATAAATGCTTGGAAGTAAATGGCAATCATTTCGAACATATTTTAAAATTATAATCAAAAGATATTAGGTATAATTTTCAAACACATTTTTAATTAAAGAATTTAAAATTTATAAACTTGTTTCCTTGCTATTTTTAAAAAAATAATATTTAAACCATTAAATTTAAAACAATCAACTGCATTTTATTTATAAATTATTAAGAAACACTTTAGAATATTGTATTTTCCAGCAATCAATCACTTTTCCTCCGTATAGACATCAGTATACAGCCTCTAAGTACAATTGTTTTCATAACACACTGGAGCAAATAGTATTTTCGGAATAATATTGGATTCTTTGAGAAAACGCTTTGATATAGGTATAGGACAGTAAATACTATTTATAAAGAACAACTAATTTGCCATCAAATTAAATAAAAATATACAGGGTGTTCCATTTAAAATAAGAAAGTTTTTAATGGTTGAATTCTTTCACAATGAGGCTTGAATTGTGACCACCCTGTACATTTTATGCCGAATTTGAAATGTTTTTGAAACTTGATGATCTTCTAGCTATTCGGTGAGAAAAAATTTTTAGTCCAAGCGCTAAGGTAAAAAAATTATATGGATTATTTCATCGTCATGCATTTGCCAAATAAGTACAAAAAGTCCAGATATCTCAAAAACTAATAGAGTCTGACAAAAACATTTTCTATAAAATGTGCTTAGTATTTAATGCTTAATCGAAAAATGTAATAAAAATTACCATGTTGTATTTAAAAAACGAAAGTTGGCAGCTACTTCCGGTATAACCGGAAATGACAGAAACATATCAATACTTTAGTTAAAGAGAGCATATCGATAAACCCAAATCCCCAAAGTTTCAGGAACATATATTCAGTAGTTCTCCATAAAGTTCTAATGCACGCTCGTCGTGAATCACCCTGTATAACACACCATGGATGATATTGGTTTCCTAGGCGATTTATTTAAACTTCATTACTTTGAAACGAAATAAAAGATTCAAATTAAGGTAAAATATAACAGGAATCATCGCAAATGTTCGGAATATGTCCTTGAATGGTTACCATCTTTCCGGAAGCGAACAAAATATACATTTAGCGCCATTTCTTCGATTCTTCTACTTTCAATATAAACTGATATCATATCAAATTTTTCAAAATGTTGATAGGTCATTTCTGCAAATGAATATGTAAAAATGAAATTGACGTTAAATGTTAATAGTCAACATAGTTGTTTCTAGGATATTAGCTTTTGTTTCATGGTCTACTGTGGTTTAAAGTAATAAATCGCCTAGGAAACCGATATCCTCCATGGTGTGTTATACATTTGAAAGGAGAATTTAAAATAGTATATTTTTTGGTTAAAATATACAGGGTGATCCATTTAAAAAAAATGAGGTTAGGTCCGATAACTTTTTACCTGACCCCGTATACTTGTTCTGAAAACGGCAGATTATTCAACAATCAATATAAAGAAACTTCTGTATAAAACTTTTTTCTGTATCTGTTTTAACTAAGAAATTGTCAATTTTTTGATTTTCCCCCGTATCTCTTAAGCGAGCGAAAATTTTCAAATTTTGATTTTGCCATGTTAAGTTTGACCCAAAAAGAGCACATGACACCTACATTACTTTTTTGATAGCACTAACAATTACGGAGATACCCTATAAAAGTGTCGAAAATGGGACACCCTGTACGTATTAAGTCCCTTATAATAAAAGATTTTTTATTTTATGAGCAACCATGTCCATTGTGCTCCAATTCCAGCATCCAATATATTACTAATTTTCATGTTTGAAATTCCTCGGATAAGTTACTTCCACTTGCCTCCAACACTGCCTAAATCATCATATCCTTCAACCCCCGGCCCTGGATAAATCCAGCACGTTTCCTATCGATTACCGTGCGCAGCATCTCCGACCATGAGCGAAATCAAAAGCATTCTAACCCTGAATTCACCCTCAACATCAAAAATTCTCACTCTATCGGTTACATAGTGTACTAGACGGAGTCCTTGTTGCAATTGTCTTTTCCAGACACTGTTTTACGTATTCGTGATTGGACACTGTGTTTTGCCAGTGGTCATTTTTGACGTTTCGCCGCCTATTATTTACCTAATTAGCATCGTGTTAGTATTTTGCAGAACTTTTAGAGGAGACGAGAGAGCAGGTTACAGTCAAGTGTTTGGTATTTTGATACCTGACTACAGGTAAGTTAATTTGATTTTGTATGTTTACTATTTGTTAGTTTGTTAACATAGTATGTTCCAAGATAAGGAAGGTTTAAAAAAACAAATTGACCAATTGCATTTTTTTTTAATTCCGCTTATCTTAGGTGTTATGTCTAATAGTAACAAACGACTGCATAGTGAGAATAAATAGCGAAAAACTATCAATTTATTTTCTACTAAGGGCGTTTTAAAAGGGTTAACTGTCACTAGTGCTCCTAAACAACACTTATTGAATTTTAGAATGTTTTTTTTCGTATTTTATAATAAAATGTAAAAATTTTACATTCTACAATTAAATTAATACTCTTAAATATACAGGGTTAATGACGTGCCAATATTTCACGATGTGATTCCTTAGGTCATATTATAAAGAAAAGTTCATATGAACATATGTCCACAACGGCTTAAATTTCTTGCTACAGGGTGTTGAATTTTTATTTTTTAAATGGTTATTTTTTAATATCTCCGAAAGTACTTTAGATATTATTTTCAATTTTGATATGTGCTAAGAGAACCACAAATTTTAGTTAGAAAAGTTATTCAATTGTTCCACTAGTGGCGTCCCTGCAAACATGTCCTCTGAAATTTTTTACAAAAAATATGTTACGCCACTGACATTTTTCCATGTGGATATGTTCTCTGATTGGTCTGGTCAATTCTACATGAAAATGGCCTCTTGAGTTTTTCTCGTCGTCTTGATTAAAACCACTAAATTCATATTGAAACTCATTATTATTAACATTGATAAACTAATTAATGATAAATTTTGTTCTATAAAAATTGTTGGAGGGGGCAATTCGATGCGAAGATGGGCGGAAGCATGCCTTTTAAGTGAAATTGACCATTTCCAACAATCCAACAATTTTTATAAAACAAAATTTATCATTAATTATTTTATCAATGTTAATAATAATGAGTTTCATATATGAAATTAGTGGTTTTAATCAAGAAGACCGTTTTCATGTAGAATTGACCAGGCCAATCAGAAAAAATATCCATATGGAAAAATGTCAGTGCCGTACTATCTTTTTTTACAAAGATATCAGAGGACATGTTTGCAGGAACGTCACTGGTGGAACAATTGAATAACTTTCCTAACTAAAATTTGTGGTTCTATATCCTATTAACACATGCCAAAATTGAAAATAATATCTAATGTACTTTCGGAGATATTAAAAAATAACCATTTCAAAATAAAAATTCAACACCCTGTAGCAAAAAATTTAAGGCGTTGCGGACATATGTTCATATGAACTTTTCTTTATGAAATTACCTAAGAAATCAAACCCTGAAATATTAGCACGCTATTAAGGAACACCCTGTATTTTTTATTTTGGAAAAATACTCTACTTTATAATGTACTCTCTCTCAGAATTAAACGAAACATATTTTTTGTACCGTGCGATAACAAAATCAATTATTGGTTGGTTTTGGTCGTCATTATACAGGGTATTACAAATTCGGCCCTCACCATTGTCATTTCAGAAATGGTTGATACGAAGTCGATTAAATTGAGGCAAAGTTGCGTAATTTTGAGCCAAATAATATGGCGTAAGGAAATCTAAAATAAATAAAGGGGCTTCCAAAATATTTGGAAATATCCGAAATTTTGCATTTCGGTTCTTATCTTTCCTGATTTGGTTCGAAGAGATGTCCAAAAATAAATTTCACTTCCTCATTGGTACTTTTTATTATCCATAAGATGACATCATCAAATTTTTAATGTGATGTTCGTCTTTAGGTCACCATCATCAACTTAATTTTTTTAAATACCTTGGACTGTTTTTTTGTTTAAATTATGAAAGAGAACCGAAATCTCCGTTCAGTGGTATACAATACATACTGATTTTCCAACGTTTTGTTCCTTAAATTGCCATCTTCATTAAAATAACCCTAGTACCGTCCTATAATTTACTTTTGTTTCGAAGAAACTAAATATTTTTAAATTATTATTGCTATTTCTATATTTAATTATTATTGCTATTACATACTACTACTGTTTTTTTTTATTTCAAACTAACAGTTGTATCAAATTTCTACTTTGCGTAAGTACAAGTAATTTATTAATACAAAAAACATTTGCCTCTTAAAGCAAACACTTTCTTAAGACTTTTAAAAGAGGTATTGAGTTTTACATTTTCGAATTATACCGAATTTAAAAAAAAGTAAATTACAAGAACATACTAGGGGTATTTTAATGAAGATGGTCAATTGAAGGAACAAAACGTCGGAAAGCCAGTAACTGTTTTATACCACTGAACGTAGATTTGGGTCCTCTTTCATAATTAAAACAAAAATATCCTGGCCCGTATTTAAAACAATTAAGTTGATGATTGTGACCTAAAGACGAAACGTCGCATGAAAGATCTGATGCCATCTTGTAGTAGTAAGTAGCAATGAGAAAGTGAGATTTATTTTTGGACATCTCTTCGAACAAATTCAGGTAAGACTAAAAACCAAAACGCAAAATTTTAGATTATTCCAAATATTTTGAAAACCCCTGTATTAAATTTAGATTTTTTTGCACCATATTAGTTGTCCCATAATTACGCACTTTTGCCCAAATTTAACCGCCTTCTTATCTCTTACTGTTTCCGAAATCCCAATGATGAAGGTCGAATTTGTAACACCCTGTATAGTAATTTTTTATCACATGATACTATAAAATTATAATAATATTCAAATACGTAATACTTATAACACGTGTTCGAGTCGCACATGGCCACTTCATAAAAAAAAAATAGAAAAATAAATTATGACTTGGTGGGGAAACTATAAAATTCACATAATTTACAAAAAATTTAGCACCAAAAACGTAATTGATTATACCAAGGAAAATTTTAAGTAACGTCTGAGATTCTTACACTCTTAAATATGATTATTAATACTGTCGTGCATTTTTATTACAATAACAAAGACCTTGTCACTTGCATTATTTTATTTTTTGCTAATTCGAAATGATTAGCCGTGTTTTATATCCGTAAATTTTTAATAACAGGGAATATGTTCTTGGTTGCACCAAGTAAGTAGATAAGGTTTGACGCAAATGAAAAAAAAAAGTTCGTTATTGTGTATTAAAATAATTTTTATAATTTTACGAGTATGCAGGTAGCTTCATGAATTTTTTTTTTTGGAAAAAAAGCAATCTTTATTTTAAAACAATAATGTACATTCACCTGAATACTATACTCTAATCAGTGCCTGATAGTACTGATCTCGAGCATCAATACGTAATAAATTCACAATGCTGGACTGGACGTATTCCTAATTAAATCCCTAAATACAATTTCACTCGTTGAACAAATTGATATAATTTTCTAAGATCCCTAATCTCCTCTGTTATTTTATTATAAGCCTTGGCCGCTCTTACTATTGGGTTACTCAATCCTACATTCCTCCTGGTAGTTACACAATATACAGGGTGACAATTTAAAAACTTGAAATGGCCATATATTAGAAACGAAAAACTGAAGAAAAAAACGCAAAAAACAGTTTCTATAAAACGAAGGGGGAACAAAAACAAGCGTATTAGCCCACCCCTATCTGCAACCCCTTGGACAGGGTGAGATAAACCCTTAAAATCTTAAATAGGAAGGGGGTAGAGTGATACATCATTTTGAAGCTCTTGAAAAATGCTTTCCAATGGTACCATAGAAAGGTACATTTCAGGAAATTCTTCTCTGTTTATTAAGGAAAACAATAAATGAAAAGACAATTTTGAAATTTTTTATTATTAGTTAATTAAATGTTCAAAATGATTGCTACCAATATCCTGGCATATTAAGAGATATCTCTTAAGAATTCTAAACAGTTTAAGCATCGGTATTTCGTTTTGGTTTATTTGCTATTTTTTTTTTGTCGAAAAAAAAAATTTGTTTATAAATATTCGCATTTTATTATCACAGAATTTACCTTAAAGGTAACTTCTACTAGTATTATTATTTTAAGAACAGTTAACTTTCGGTTCAGTTTAAACGAAAAGCAGCACTTCTTATCTTTAACAATGGTGTACAGCACAGCTGAACGGGTAGAAATTATTTTCATTTATGGTTCCCAGGATCAATGTTTTTTAAGAACAGCTCAACGTTTTAACGAAAGGCATCCACGTCAAAATGTAAGCCCGGAGTATGTTCGCCAACTAGTAGCCAAATTTAAAGAAACTGGTTCTGTCGCGAATATAAAGAGAAATCAACCGAAGCAGCGCAAATTGAAATTCTGAGGCAGTATGCAATGAATTCAACTTTATCAACTCGTCAAGCAGCTGTAGCAACTGGATTATCTCGTGAATCAATAAGAAAGGTACTTAAAATTCATAAGTTTTATCCCTATAAACTGCACACACTGCAAGAACTTGGTGACGACGACCCTGACAGAAGAATACAGTTTTGTGAAATAATGACAGATAGAATTACGGCAGAACCTCGACTAGTTAAAAATATTTGCTTCAGTGATGAGTGTACCTTTTATTTAAATGGGCATATTAATAAACAAAACTGTCGTTACTGGAATGACGAGAACCCCCACGTATTTAGAAAAGGGCATACCCAGTACCCCCAGAAAATTAATGTTTGGGCTGGTATATTGGGAGATGGAATTATCGGCCCAATATTTATACAAGGAAATTTAAATATCGACAGGTATGCTGAAATGCTACAGAGGTCTATCGAACCACTAATAGTGCGAGAATTAGAAAATCAGAGGGACATACTCGGAAATTTATCTTTAGAAGAACGCTTACTACATTTCCAACAGGATGGAGCACCTCCGCATTATGTAGTTCCCGTTAGGCAGTGGTTGGATGATAATTATCCCAACCAGTGGATTGGAAGAAGAGGTCCTGTTGAATGGCCACCTAGATCCCCGGACCTAACACCTCTTGACTTATTTTTGTGGGGTCACCTAAAATCTGTGGTTTTTAAAACGCAACCTGAGTCACTAGAGCAACTTCAGAACTTCAGAATAGAATAGTTCAGGAATGCCGTGCTATATCCAGAGAAACCTTTGCAAATGTACGTGAAGAATTTGAAAGTAGGCTTTATTATTGTCTTCAAAACAACGGAAATCATTTTGAACATTTAATTAACTAATAATAAAAAATTTCAAAATTGTCTTTTCATTTATTGTTTTCCTTAATAAACAGAGAAGAATTTCCTGAAATGTACCTTTCTATGGTACCATTGGAAAGCATTTTTCAAGAGCTTCAAAATGATGTATCACTCGACCCCCTTTCTATTTAAGATTTTAAGGGTTTATCTCACCCTGTCCAAGGGGTTGCAGATAGGGGTGGGCTAATACGCTTGTTTTTGTTCCCCCTTCGTTTTATAGTAACTGTTTTTTGCGTTTTTTTCTTCAGTTTTGCGTTTCTAATATATGGCCATTTCAAGTTTTTAAATTGTCAACCTGTATATTATTTTGAGATCTAGTTTCGTGACTGTGTATGTTATTGGACAATAAGATGTTTATATTACATCTTTTGTTATATTTTAAAACTGTATACACTAATTTTACCTGTTCTAATTCTAGAAGCATCTCCAATTTTGATATTTTCAACTCTCTATATAAAGTTTCTGAACTTCACTTTCTGAACCAATCATAATTTAAGAGAATTTTTAATACTTTATTTTGGAGAACTTGGACTGCGTTAAAATTTGTTTTCCCACATGTTCCCCATATAGGCATTAAATATCTAAAGTCTGACAGGAAAAAGGCATTGTACACATTCAATTTAGTTTTATTGGTAAGATAGTTTCGACATCTGTATATTATAGGTTAGGTTGTGTTTTGTTTGAGAAATGCCTCATGTATTGGGACCAGTTAAGATCATTGTCAATCACCAAGATACTTTAGATTTTTAACTTCTTCTAAAATTAAGTCATTTATTTTAATATTTAAATGGTCTATTTGCTTATTATTTCGTTGGTTCAAAATGAAAATGCCCGCCCAAAAAATTTAAAATGTTTATTTTTCTAAGACTCTTAATTAGTTACCTTTAATAAAGGATGGCATTAAATCTGTTATTTAAACTTTTTACCATTATTTTAAATATATTATCATCGGCTTAAAAAAAATCAGTAATGTTCCAGATTTGGAAACAGATCTCTACCAAAAAGGGAACAGTATGCTCCGTCATGATTCAAAATTTTGCCGAGATCACTTTTAATGTGAGGCAGTTAATATACAAATTAAGTGATTTTTATGATTTATCGGGTAGGGGCGCCAGTCCCGAAGCTTTGTTCCAATCCCGGGATTTTCGGGATAAAGAATATCTAGTCCCGGGATCCTGGCACTAATCCCAAGAAAAATTAACATGAAATAGATTGTGTTAAATACACTAAATAGAAATCTTGCCTAATGTTAACCAAATAAAGAAAACATTATAAATTCCTAAAAAAAGGACGTAAAACACATCTGTTCATCCGGTGTGTCGTCTCCTTAACTAGATTGCAAATATAACCTGCTGACGAGAAACAGCGTTCTGGTTCTACACTTAAACCCCCAAAATAAGCGATCAAAAATCATTTAATCCCTAAGGAATGAAAATGTAATCCTTGAGGGATGAAAAAAAATTTAAGGGTTTATTAATGATACGTAGTTTACAATAGAATTCTCTCTAGTTTTATATGAAATATTTAAAAAACAAGTTAATTTTTAAAGAACTCTTTTATATAATATAATTAGAACCTCAAATCCCGGGATTTTCGAGATTGATTTATCTTCGAGATCCCGGGGTCCCGCGATTTCGGTATCCTGATATTGGGACCCCAAGTATCGGGGGATGAGGAGGGAGGTATAAAGGTGATTAGGCATCGCGCCTTCTAAAAATAGGGATACTGTAGCGGCAGGCCCAGGACCTTATGAAAAGACAAGGTTTTTCTCTGATTTCTTTGCTTTTTTCCGTACTTCTTAACATCCACATAAAAACAACGTCTCTCCATAGGTAGTAAAAGGAACGGAATACCTAGTTCACTCAGTGTTTCTGTAATTTTTATAAAACACTAAAGACTAAAAACTTTTTTATAGTTAGACCGATTGGTCCTCTTAATAAAATGAGTTTAATATTTTGGTTCTCTTTGATTAACATGAATCACATATAGAAAAAATCGAAAAAAAAAAATATGGGCGGAAAACTTAAAATGACACTTCATATTTCAATCTAATGGCTATTTTTAAATTATGTAATTTTTTGCGTAATCTTAACACATTTTAGCCGCGATATTTTCAATTTAACAAAATCATTGAAACCAATTTTATACGCGTTTGCGGTCAACCAAATGTGAAAAAAATGCGTATAATTATTATCAACCGTTTACAAATAATCCTATTTCCTTAAAAAATGGTTAGTGTTGTTATATAAAAAGCAAAATTAAGAGCATACAATCCAAACTTCTCCTAACTTCTGTTGGTTTTATTTTTTTGATGCATTTATATAGGGGGTGTCCGCCAATTAATGGTACATGGAAAAACCACAGATTCCTCACGTAAAACTATTAGGATTTAATTATACTTACCTATATCCGAAAGTTGATATTAACTGAGATACAGGGTGTTAAAGTTAAAACTTCATTTTTGTTTTTCTCTAATAACTTTGAGAGAAACCAACATTTTTTTACAAAATTTTGTCAATTATGGTTTTTCTAGACCGAGAAATTGATTTTTTTGTGAAATTTTAATGTACAATGTACATGTACAATTCTGCGTTTGAAAACAAATTTCCTCACACAGCTATCTTACAATAATCAACAAGCAAATAACATCATGGAGATTTCATAGCAACGGCATCTCTAAATTTCATTTGTTTCCTCATATTTTAATTTAAGGAAATAATTTTGTTTGCTAATTAACTGTAATTGGGCAGGGTGCACTAAACAATTCAAATGCACATAATATCTCCGAAATGAGCGACCTCAACTTAGTAAACCTTTTTTAGGTAATAAATATGAGAAAAGTATTATTTTCATTAAAAACTTAAATACACTAAGGCACAAAAAGTTATGACCTAATAAATGTGCGAAAAATGCCGCAGAGAGCGCCCCTACATTGTACGGTTGTCCCACTAAGAATGGCTCTCGGCCGTATCTCTGAAAGTGTTAGTCGTATGGCTTGCGGAAAAATTTTTTAATATGAAAAGTGATCATAAGAAATTGCTGGAAATTATTTTCAAGTTTCTCAGTCGAGCGCTAGAGGGCGCAACCGTAACGGTAAATCCATAAAGCTTAGTTTTTTCAAAAGTTGCCGCTTTAAGGTATATTGAAAATAGCATTTTTGTATACTTTAAGGTTTTATGAAGAAAATTTACTTATAACATATTTTTGTCACTTTTAAAATAAAGTGGTGGGGGAAGGTTGAACATTATTTTAAATAAATGCTACAACTCCGGGTTGGCTCAACAGAATTTAGTGAACTTTGTTTTGTTAAAAAGAGGTTCCCTTGCTCTATACTTTACTGTATAAACTATGACAATATGACTTTTAAAGTAGGCGCTAGAGGGAGCTATTTTACAACTTAACAAACATTGCGCATTTTTTCAAAAATTTTAAATACAACAGTATATTTAATTTTACTTCATCACAAAGATTAATAAAAGCCTAAAAAACTGGCGAAAACCACAACTTGATATCTTTTTTCAAAACGGAGATATTAACAAGAACAAAAATAAACACGGAAAAATATGATTATATTTAAGTTTCAACGGTACAGGTTTTTTCAAAAGTCAAATAAAAACTTTGACGTGAAAGCACCTAATTTTAAATTAGATTTTGTTTTTCCAAGGCCTATTTGACTTTTGAAAAAACCTGTACCGTTGAAACTTAAATATAATCATATTTTTCCGTGTTTATTTTTGTTCTTGTTAATATCTCCGGTTTGAAAAAGATATCAAGTTGTGGTTTCGCCAGTTCTTTAGGCTTTTATTGATCTTTGTGATGAAGTAAAATTAAATATACTGTTGTATTTAAAATTTTTGAAAAAATGCGCAATGTTTGTTAAGTTGTAAAATAGCTCCCTCTAGCGCCTACTTTAAAAGTCATATTGTCATAGTTTATACAGTAAAGTATAGAGTAAGGGAACCTCTTTTTAACAAAACAAAGTTCACTAAATTCTGTTGAGCGAACCCGGAGTTGTAGGCATTTATTTAAAATAATGTTCAACCTTCCCCCACCACTTTATTTTAAAAGTGACAAAAATATGTTATAAGTAAATTTTCTTCATAAAACCTTAAAGTATACGAAAATGCTATTTTCAATATACCTTAACGCGGCAACTTTTAAAAAAACTAAGCTTTACGGATTTACCGTTACGGTTGCGCCCTCTAGCGCTCGACTGAGAAACTTGAAAATAATTTCCAGCAATTTCTTATGATCACTTTTCATATTAAAAAATTTTTCCGCAAGCCATACGACTAACACTTTCAGAGATACGGCCGAGAGCCATTCTTAGTGGGACACCCGGTACATTAAATTTTCACAAAAGAATTTCTCGTCCTAAAAACCATAATCGCCAAATTTTGTGTAAAAGCGTTGGGTTCTCTCAAAGTTATTAGAGAAAAACAAAAAAAGAAGACTTAACTTTAACACCCTGTATCTCAGTTAATATCAACTTTCGGATATAGGTAAGTATAATTAAATCCTAATATTTTCACGTAAGGTATCTGCGGTTCTTTCATGTACCATTAATTAGCGGACACCCTGTATAAATAAACTTTCATATAACAGTTTCCTAAAACTTTTCCATTTACAAATTCGTTGGGTCTTTCAATCAAGTTAGAAAACTGTTCTATAGACTTAAAACCTAAATTATACAGCTAAAAGGTTCCCTAAGCTTTCTTGTGGTATAACTGGGTTGTTGATGGTTTATGTAGCAAATCTGTGGTTCTTATACTTATAGGTCTGTTTTAATGGTTATAAAACCGTTTCCGGAGAAAACTTAAGTACTTTGGCGCTGAAAATATTTGTTGTAAAAATATTTTTAGAACCTCTATATAATATTGCTCGATGGCTCAGAAGTTATGGAACAACCTGTAGGTGTATATTATGCCAAAAAACCTCTTTTAAATAGACGAAACAATTTCATTTAACTTCTTAATTAGTAATCAAAATTTTAATCGACTGCCCGGGGGAACTTTTATAGAATTTTTAATAAAGTCAAAATAACTTTTAAGCAAAAGTTTAAGTTAATTTGCAAGTTTTCCAAATCGTTTTTGCTTAAAAATAAATAAGTACGCAAATTTCACTTGTTTCGGATTTATGGAAGCCCGAAACAAAGTTCTTGCCGGCAGAGGCTGAAGAGTTTTTACTCGGCTAGCTAGAACGAATTTGTTATGATCCGGAGAAAATCGCTTTTCGAGAATTTATCAAATCTTCACGTTTTCGGGCGATAAAAAACTTGTTTCGCATTAAATTTCCTCTGGCCTGAAAACAATTTGACGAAGAAGAACAAAATTAGGTTAACCCAAAACACACAGATTAGGGGTGCAAGTTCCGAAGCTTTGTTCCAATCCCGGGATCCGGGGACTAATCTACAAACAAAAATTCAAATGAGAAACATTGTGTTTCTAAATAAATACACTAAATAGAAATCTTGCCTACTGTTAACAAAATGAAAAGAACATAAGAATTTCTAAAATGTCAATTCAATCAATTCAACAACTTTTGACACTATACAAAGCCCAGATTCGACCATCACTAGAGTACTGCTCTCATGTCTGGAGCTTACACCCAAACATTCTCTTCGGCTACTGGATTCCATCGAAAGGAGGGCCATTCGTCTGATTGGAGACCACGAGCTGACGAAGAACCCCGACAGCCTAGAACCAGTGGCGGTTCTTCCATAGGAGCACATGCGCACGTGCACCCCCAAAACTAATAAAAAAATATTAATTTATATTCATTGAATATTATTAATTATCGTATAAAGTTCGACCCTCCCTAATATTTTATCGTACCGTCAATCAAACTGTATATTATGTGGTCTCGATCCGGCAACCGTGCCTCGGTCGAGGTTAATGACGATTATGACGAGACTTGCTCGCATGTGCGATTAAGTAGGCGGGGCATAATACAGTTTCTCTGTAGTAAACAGGTGGCGGGAGACAGCGGGGGCTAGCGGGGCTATGGCGATTTAACATGGGATAGGCACACGATTTTAGTGTGCGCCGCGCCGTTGTCTGTTCATGCATCTAGTTAGAAATTCGAGCGGGTATGTTTTAATATTTTAATATTATATATTTATTTAGAAAATAACTTTAGCTCTTTTAGTTTGGAGCAAAAAATTGAAGTGAAGAATGCGGGAAGACCTAAACCCGAAATTAATTTAGCGCAGACCACAAAGGGTAAATCTAGGGACTTTATTAGAAAGTTTAAAAATTAAATATAGGAAAAAAAATTTATAGAGGGAATTCCAAACTTTAATGAGGCTGTTATTGATCAATTTTCTACAATTAAGAATCGAAGAACGGACTTTACGTTTAAGCACTAGACAAACTAAGAAAAAATTTCTTATTTTCCAAAAGTTGTATTTCCTTGTGTAAAATTAAAAGATAAATAAAAATTTGTTTTGATTAACGCATTTTCTTACTACTTCTTTTCTTTCTACATTTAAAACGCCTAGAAAGTATTTATTTGGTCGTTTCACAAAAATAAAATTTTAAAAATAATTTCTTCATACTTGTGAACCCCTATCCCCTATCATAGGTCACGAGCCGCCACTGCCTCGAACACCGAAGGCAGGTTGGGGCCTTGACTCTCTTTTACAGATATTTTCATGGAAAGTGCTCGGCTGACCTTGCCCTCTTAATTCCGCCCAGAGCGGCGAATAGCAGAAATACACGACGAACCACTGCCGCCCATCCATATGTGGTTAAGCTTAGTACTCCTAGAACTTCATTATTTAACAATTCTTTCATCTGGAGGACTTCATCCTTATGGAACGACCTTCTCGAGGTCGTTTTTCCCAACGAATATAACCTCCAACGATTCAAAACCAACGTGAATCGCTTCCTGCGCACACGCACCACTCCCAGAGTGCCCTAAAGGATTTTTCCTATCGTGCTTGTGTTTGAACATAAAAAAATAAAGAAAAAAAAGGAAAAAGAATGTATAAAAATCAGTGCATCCAGTGTGTCGTTTCCTAAACTTGATAGTAACTTATTGATTAAGTATAACCTGCTGACAAGAAGCAGCGTTCTGCTTAAACACTTAAACACTCAAAATTGAGGAATTGAAAAACATTTAATCCTTCAGGGATTAATTTTTTTGGGGGGATTTAAAAAAATGTAATCCCTCAAAAGTAAATTGGTTGACCGTTAAATGAAATTCAATTTTTTTTGGCCAAAAATAAATTTCACTTCCTCATTGCTCACTACTTATTATCCACAAGATGGCTTCATGGCTTCTTTTGCGACGTTTCGTCTTTGGGTCATCATCAACAACTTTGTTTAAATTATGAAATTCCTTTTTTTTAAAGTATTTCAAAAATGCTGACTTTAAGAGGCAAATTTTATTTGTATTAATAAAATAAATGACTTGTACGTACACCACTAACATTTCAAAACTTCTGGTTGCTAAAATAGCCTTTCTTTTTATTAGCCAATCGTAAAACTTATGTTCGAAAATTGATGTAGGTTAAAGTGATGTTTAAAAGAACATTTATATTACCATTGTGCTACGACATTCTTTTTGTGTTTGACCATGCGACGTTTTAACGAGATTATATTTTTTGTTCGGTGGTCTTTTTTACGTTCTTGGCTTGATATCTGGGCAGAATCGATACAAAATGTCCCTATTTATCTTTATAGAGATATATATTACAGGAAAAAACTGCGCATTTTCTTTTTATACATGGATAAATAAAAAAATTAAATAAAGATATCCTTCCTTTTGACTTGATGGAAGCGATTTGTCATTTTTCAAGCCGAATCATTAGGCGGGCACGTTCAAATAAACAAAAGAAAGAATTAATACAATATTTACAAATCGATTCAAAAATCTTTCCAAACAAAATATATAGGGTGTTCATTTTTCGATGTGTTTTGAGGGTATCTCCGTTATGAGTAGGGATAGTAGATAGAACGATGTTATTTTCGCAACACTGTGCTGCTTTTTTGTGAAAAAAAGTTCAAATAAGTAGCAATTATTATTCCTACCACTTGTCTACAACCCTTTCCGCTTTGATATTTAAAGAAAAATCGGTCACTGTTCATATGTTCTAGTCTTAACGAAACATACTTTCGATAAACATTCAAGTACATCTGATTAACTACAAATGATCTTGGTTTACCGGTCTTCGAATCAGGTATTCTAATTAAAAGCTTAGATTCTAGGTCTTCTACATCGTGTAGAAGTCATTCGAACTAACTCATCCATTCTACAGGCCCCAGAAATATCAAATATTAAAACCACCTAAAAAATAAATACCTAAATGTGTAATCTAAATAGAAATTAAAACCTTGTAAATTACCTTAATCATTAAATTATCTTTATCTGGAGCTTCCTGGATAAATTTGTCGATTTCTTCCTTCGTTAAAATCTTAGATTTCTTTGCCCTATAATCTTGAGCTTGCCGTTTCAATAAAGAACGACGTTTTGAATATGTAGATATATCTACATTGTGTTTAATTGCAAGGGTTGACTTCAACATTGAATAATGGGCCCATAATGTTGAAGATTTCATCTTTAAACAAAGGTCTAGGAAGTATGCCATTACAACATTTTCCGAGAAAGAACTCGTGTTTTACTCTTGCGATAGTCCATAAAACGTTTATATGCATATTCGTACTTTTCTCTTGATTTCTTTGGCAATAATTGTAATGAAGCAGTATTCACTGCCTCAACCAGCTCTAGAGGAGTCCCAGAAATAGAAAATTCATCATCACTTATCATTTTATACTGTTCTGCTTTCGGAAACATCAACAATTAAATTTATATGCGCCAAGTTTGACAATTCAACATTAATACGTTTCCATAGTAACGCAACCAATTTTATTACGAATTTCAAAGCACCTTTATTTGTGAATAAAATTATTCGCGATTTTTTCAAAATTAATCAATATCTGTCGATTTTTAAACGATTTTCGGAAAAATAGTATGTTTACCTCGTAGGAAAAGCCACATTCCTGGGCTCTGTGTTGCTAAGTCTCGGCATTTCCTACTCGGTAAACAACGAACTATTTCTTATGGTACCAGTGTTTGACAATAAAAAAAAATGTTAGAAAATTGTAACAGAAAAATTATAATTTCCAAAATTTCGAGCTTAACAGAAATGGTTTTTCTAGGAAACTCGTGGACTAATCTTTCGAAAAGAATAACTTACATCAAACCAAAAAAATACTAAGGACCATTACATATCTTTAACATTCTATAAGTTATCCAATTTTATACTGAAGGATTTTTTTCCTAAACTTTGTAGGTATACGTCGACCTGCCCTGTATTTACTTCTCCATTGAACCTTTATAATATATTAATTAATTTATACACAACATGTTGTAGGAAACCGTGTTCAATTAGGGTTAAAATTAATTAAATTGGCTTCTCCTGCTGTGCCCTTTATGTTTAACCATGTGTAATCTAGAGGATTAGGGTTTTCTATACATATGTTATGTACCTACGTGATACTATACTATACAGGGCATTCGTTAAAGAGGTGCTAATATTTCAGAGAGCGAGAAAAACAACATAATATGTCCGCAACGACTTCTTTCTAATCGTTATTGTTTTAATATCTCCGACTAAATTTTAATTTTTGAAATATTAACAAAATTTTAAAAAAATTTAAATGTACAGTGAAACCTCTCTTAGACGGACACCTACGGGACCGTCTAAATGTGTCCGCCTAATAGAGGTGTCCGCCCATGGGAAATTTGTTATTAGGTAATATGTAAATAACATAAATATACCATAACAAAAATACACTAGTTTTGGTTAGGATGTAGTACTAAAAAAATCTAATAACGTAGTTTGACGTGTTTGCGTTTTATACTTGCAATCTAGAAAATGTAATTCCAAGTCTGATAACAATTCCATTGCTGTAGAGTCACCTCTATTTTTTGCATACTCTTATAACTCCTTTACCATACTAATGGCTTGTTGGTAATAGGTGACATTTGTTTGATTACTGCATTCAACTTCTTCATCAGAGTCGTCAGATAGTGATGTGGTTTCAGTTTGGACTACATAATCGGTAGGAATGGGGTCACTATCATCTTCTAATAGCACATTGCGTTCAATGTTAATGAACTCGCCCAAATCATTGTTATCAAATTATAAACTTCCACAACATCAATATTCTCTTTCAGACTCAAAACGCGACAATTTTGTGCCATTCTTTACGATTTTAACCTTACAACTCACAAATAAACGGCGGACTGCTGTCGGGGAATCACACATACTTTCATTCGGCGAAGTCCTTTCGCTCTGCCACGCATACGCGATCGGTTGCCGGTCTGTCTTCAGAGAGTTTTTGCACCGTACTTATTCGTCTACCAAATACTTTAAACATTTGTTTGTTCGTTTAAAGGAGGGTTTTCGCACTCTTTGTATGAAAACAGCCTGTCCGCGTCCGCCCAAGAGAGGTTGATTTTTATGGAATCAGAGGTGTCCGTTATGAGAGGTTTCACTGTATATGATTTTTTAATCAATTGAGCATATGGGCTGTATAGTCGTTTATATTATCTTCAATATTTTACTGCTGCTAATATCTCAAAAACTAAACTTTTTACCTTTTGAACTACTAAACTTTACGTAAAAATATCTAATAAGGTCAGTTTTAACTTTTTTGATAAGATAACGCGTAACTGAAATCCGAGGGATGTTCAAAGAGCGATTATTGCCAAGTCACCCTGTAAGTGTAAAACCAATAGAACCATGACAAATCTGGCACCGTTTCGCTAAATTGAAAATCGCAATGGTTCATCTTTAATAATAACTCTATAAAAATAAGTTCGAAACCGGTCTACAGGTGGTTGCATCCTATCAATGGAGAGGGCTTCTTTTTCTTAGTAGTACCATTCAATCTGAAATAGTGTTTTAAAGTGCTACTGTGTAGACTAAATACGCAATTATTATACAATGTGTACATAAAGTAAGGAACAAATTCATTATCTACGAATCTAAAAATATTTCGGAAAAATCCTTGGACACGTGTATAATAATTTTTAATGGCGCATTTTTCTCCCATACAAACTTAATATACAAGGTGTCTCATGTAGTAGATATGACATTATCGACGATTTTTTAAAATGGGAACCCCTATATTTTAGTTCAGATCTGTAATCTCCAAGAACAGCTGATTTCAAAAACATAACACACTTAGGGCCTAAAATTTATAGTTTCGTTACTACAGGGTAAAACAAATAATTTTATTTAAGATATTTTTTTTTGGCTTGGGAGGCATCAATTAATTACGTGAGGCGTTTTTAGCGATTTTTCAACCCCCCTTTCCCCAATAAAAGATTTCGTGACATTTGGCTCAATCCCTTCCGCCATCACCCAATTTCGGGAAACGGGTTCCGTGGAAGATATTCCCAGAAAAGGCCGTCCAACTATTCCGGATGATAAGAAATTAGATATTTTATTGGCTATGGAAGAAGATCCCCACAACAGCATCCGCCAGATTAGCATTGATCATGGGGCGGCTGCTATGACCGTTCATAACCTATTGACGGTAGAAAAATTGCACCCGTTTAAAATCCGATTGGTTCATGAGTTGAATGAAGATGATCCAGATCGTAGGATGGAGTTTTGTCAAATATTAATGGAAAGATGTAACTTAGATCCTTTGTTTGTTGAAAATATCCTATTTTCGGATGAATCTACCTTTAAATTGAATGGAGAAGTGAACCGGCAAAACTGTAGATACTGGGCAAAAGAAAATCCCAGGTGGATGCGTGAGCACCATACTCAATATCCTCAAAAAATTAATGTTTGGGCTGGTATTGTGAAAAACAAAATTATTGGGCCATATTTTTTTTGACAACAATGTAAACGGGCTAAATTATCTTCATTTTCTTCAGAACTTTCTTATCCCTACGCTAGTTAACTTATACCCTAGTAGAAATAATCCAGGAATTCTAGATGAAAATTTGTGTTACCAACAAGACGGCGCACCTCCACATTATGCAGCAGTAGTGCGCTATTACATAAACCAAGTTTTTCCGAACAAGTGGATTGGAAGACGTGGGCCTGTTGAATGGCCGCCTAGGTCTCCAGACCTTACACCACTGGACTTTTTCTTGTGGGGTCACCTGAAAAATGTTGTTTATAAAGTCAGACCTGCCAATATTGAAGATTTAAAAAATCGAATAACAACAGAATGCAGGAACATTTCAGAAGAAACCATAAGAAAAGTCCAACAAGAATTTATTGATCGCTTGGGGTACTGTCAGGCAACAGAAGGAGGACAATTTCAACACTTAATTAAATAGCTTATTTAATTTTTTTACATTTTTTTAAATTAAAAATATCTTAAATAAAATTATTTGTTTTACCCTGTAGTAACGAAACTATGAATTTTAGGCCCTAAGTGTGTTATGTTTTTGAAATCAGCTGTTCTTGGAGATGACAGATCTGAACTAAAATATAGGGGTTCCCATTTAAAAAAATCGTCGATAATGTCATATCTACTACATGAGCCACCTTGTATATTAAGTTTGTATGGGAAAAAATGCGCCATTAAAAATTATTATACACGTGTCCGAGGATTTTTCCGAAATATTTTTAGATTCCTAGATAATGAATTTGTTCCTTACTTTATGTACACATTGTATAAGGATTATCGGCTGGAAATAATAATTTTCCATATTCGTATTTGATATTAATACCACCTGACAAGCATATACTTTTCATTTCTTAGATGGATTTTTGTAATTTCGTTTAAAAGTACGTAAGAAACATACGAAATCAGGGAGCAGTGTTCCAGTTGAATCAAACAGAGCTAAATGCTCACCCTAAAATTTAAGCTAAATGTTACATTTTTTTTAATGACACTCCCGAAGATCATCTAAAATATACGTAAATTTACAGCGTGGGCTTGCCCTATATTTCTTTAATGCTTTTACACAAGATTAGTCGGTAACGACGAACTAAAGCTTAGAAGCGAGAAAATCGTGGGGTGCTCTGAATTTTAAACAATCCCTTAATCATTGGAAAACTACACAACGTCGCGAACGGCTTCGTTCCGTGAAAACGGCCGAACAAAGGTCGCTTTTTTGAATGCCAAAAATTAATCCGGTTCAGAATAAAAGCGTTTTTTGTTCGGGCTTGTGTGCAAAATTTTGTTTTAAGAACACCGGAATAGTATATTGTTAACCAAGATTTAGTAGTACGTTATTATTGCGCGACCGTCGCGTCGAATCCAATTAAGAGGGCTAGGTCAGCCGAGCACTTTCCATGGAAACCTCTTTAAAAAAGAGTCAAATGACCAACCCAGCCCGGTGAGACTGCTTATGGGGAGGATCGAAACACGTAAGAAGGCCTTGGAAGTGATGCTAAGCCTACTCTGCTCCATACGCTCACAAGTAACCTACTTTTATCTATCTGTTTCACTCTATCATTTAAGCGTCAATATCAGACTTACGTAGAGTTAATATGGAAAGCCCAAAAGTGAGTGTTTATGCAGGCGACTTGATCCTGGTCATATTTGTCTCACTTTACTGAATTAGGGAAGGTTGCTGCAGACAGAGACAGGCATAGAATGCGAACAGCACGAATTGTTAAACAAGCTAATATCCTTCGTCTGGCGGGCATGGAAATCAAGCAACATCTGACATGATTTAATTAAAATGGTGGAGAAGACGCATCTTTAAATTTTAAAATAATTTTTTAATATTCTAATCATTTACGAAAAACGTCGTTTCCTTTTTGGTGCAAGTGAGTAATTTGTAATTGAAATATTCATTTAGTCATCTTTACTGAGAGTAAGCATCAATAATTTCTTTTCCTAAATCACATGGGGCCCAAAAATATGTTTTGACTTGAAGCTTGAAATATTTGCTAGGACCTAGAGCCCACTTGAAGATGGTAAAATATTTTATGTAAATTATGATTTACTTCCTATTTTTTAATAAAACTACTTACAAGCTTATTTCTGAAGTTTAATTTTTCTTTTGTAGTTACGTTACTAGTTCAAAAAATGATATAAGAGTGTATAAGGATTATTTTAAAGTGATATTTACAGCTTAAAACATGTCAGAATCCTAATATTTGATTTTCACTACTTAGTAAATCAAATAAAAGGGGTTTGAATCTTTTTTGTTGGTTAAATGTCACTTTAAAATATTGACAGTAATAAAAATTTTGACAAAAGTGACATTTGAAAAACACGTGCGTTTGTCAGCTGATTCCAGACGTAATGGATGCCTGGTTTGTTCGTTTGTTCATACTTGCTTCGATGTGTTAACACGGCTGTTTGTCTTCTTCCTGTTTATAAGTATTCGTTGCACCAACCTGTCTTCGATGTTCCAGGCTATCGAGCCTCTTTGTCAGCTCATGGTCTCCGATCAGACGAATGGCCTTCCTTTCAATAGAATCCAGTAGCCGAAGAGTATGTTTGGGTGCAGAGCTCCCGACATGAGAGCAGTAGTCTAGTGATGATCGAAACTGGGCTTTGTATAGTGTCAAAAGTTGTTGAGGTGTGTACAACTTTTTGCTCCGAATACAACTTTTTGCTCCGAAAGAGTACACCAAATTTCTGTGTAGCTACCTTGACGATTGCCACAACGTGGTTATGCCAAGGCATATTTTATCCCAGACTGACGCCCTGATGAAGCCAGTGTAATTGCGTGTCCTGCCATAACTATATCCGGTACTGTGCTTTCTAAGCTTTCTAAGCCGTGGTTAATATACTATTTTTTCCACTACTAAGCCATTTATAAAATCCAGCTATAGCTATTAATTTTTCTCACGTCACACTCAAGTTATCAATATGATTTGACGTTTTACATAATTTTTGCTGTCAAATTATTATAATTTGCAGTGATCGAATTGCCTTTTCAAAAGTTTGATAGTATATCTGCTACGAGAATATGGTGTAAGTATTATACTTCTGGCTTTTGCAGTATAATGCCATATATTATTCCCTTAGGGAATAATGATGACGGATTAATAGTCCTTATTATCTCTTGCACTCCAATTACAAAATTTATCAAATTAAATAATACCATGGAAACACAACTCAAAAATGTCAGGGTCAAACGCGTACTAATTGTGTATTTCTATTGAGATGGATGGAATTGAACTGTTTTACTTGTAAACCCCCAAAAATGGTACAAGCTGCAGCAAAAACATCTACCTTAATACCGTAAATCCAAATGTACAAATTTTCAGATATTGGTAGACAAATTGCCAAATATTTAAACTTGCCAAATCCTCAAAGTTATATCGGCCATTGATATCGCAGATCATCTACCGCTTTGTACATTGCTGGAGGAAGCGATTTAACTGGATTAAAGCGTCATGGGGACTGGAGATCTACACGGGTAGCTGAAGAATACATTGGTCAGTCTATGAGAAACAAGATAACTACAGTAACTACTATTGCTCAACAGATATATAGTAATGAAGCATCTTCTTCCTTTACATCAACCGAAATTCCAAATATTTGTATTGAAAACATTCTTAAAATTAATGATAGTTCGGAACCAATTCAGTTTATTAATTGGACTATTACTAGTTTTAATGTTATTGATAAATAAAGTTGTTAATTAAAAATCTCAAATTAATAAATTAGTCGTAGATATAGTAGAGCATACTACTCGCAAATAATGATATATATTCTTCCCTCAGAATGTTATTCCCTCGCTTCTAACGCGGTTCGGTTCCTTGGGAATGATAGCCATCATTACTGACTCGTGTCTTGCCAGATGCCTCAATTATAGACCATGGTAAATAATGGAGGTAAATGATATCTATTGATTTCTGACACGAGGTTAAGACAAATCATTTCTGCTCAAGCTGAAAATCGATTGATAATACATGATTAAAAGTTCTTGAAATATTAATATGTTTTTTTACGTGAAGCTTCGTCTCATACTAAAGTTAGCCTTAAATTACAATAATCTCTTTTACAATCATAGTAATTATTTTAATTAGTAAAATATTTAATGGATATTATTTGATTAAAATTTTCATTAAATTTTGCCCTGCCCGTATGCTTTAGCGAGACCACTGTATGGCGTCACATCGAAAGGCCTGAAGGGCTGTGAATTTCATTTAATGCGAAATATGATTGCTGTAGTTCTGATTTTATAATGGGACACAGTTTGAAATTGACAAGTAGGTATTTGAAGGTTTTATTCCGTTTCATCCCCAAAAGTTACTCCACAATTAAATTCTCTTAGTTATTGGAACTGATGGGTCAATTTAGACTTTTTTTTTATGATCAAACACAAGCACTATAGGAAAAATCCTTTAGGGCACTCTGGGAGTGGTGCGTGTGCGTAAAAAGCCATTCACGTTGGTCTTGAATCGTTGGAGGCTATATTCGTTGGGAAAAACGACCTCGGGAAGGTCGCTCCGCAAGGATGAAGTCCTCCAGATGAAAGAATTCTTAAATAATGAAGTTCGAGGAGTACTAAGCTTAACCACATATGGATGGGCGGCAGTGGTTCGTCGTGTATTTCTGCTATTCGTCGCTCTCGAGGGAATTAAGAGGTCAAGGTCAGCCGAGCACCTTCTATGAAAATATCTGTAAAAGAGAGTCAAATCCCCAACCTGTCTTGGATGTTCGAGGTTCTTCGTCAGCTCGTGGTCTTCGATCAGACGAATAGCCCTCCTTTCGATGGAATCCAGTAGTCGAAGAGTATGTTTGGGTGCAGAGCTCCAGACATGAGAGCAGTACTCTAGTGATGGTCGAATCTGGGCTTTGTATAGTGACAAAAGTTGTTGAGGTGTGTACAACTTTCTGGTTCAGAAGAGTACCCCAAGCTTCTGAGAAGCTATCTTGGCGATTGCCACAACGTGGTTATGCCAAGACATATTTCCTCCAAAATTGACGCCCAGCAAATTAATAGATGAAGCCAGTGGGATTGCGTGTCCGGCCATGACTATTTCCGGTTCTGTAATGTTAACCTTTTTAGAGAAAACTGCTGCCTGAGTTTTTTTAGCGTTAAATTCGACTCGGTTACTGTCACCCGAAGCCAAAATTTCTTCCAGGTCTTTGTTGAGGCGTGATACTTCATGCTGTCTGGAAAGATGTGCGTCGGCAGCCGATGTTTGTGCATTCAAAGAGAAAGATGAGATAAGTGTGCTATCGTCAGCAAAACTAAATATCGGATTTTTAGTTTTCACTAGAAGGTCGTTAATGTAGAGTAAGAAGAGAGTGGGAGACAATATGGACCCTTGAGGAACACCGGCATTGATGGTGAAGGTGTCTGAGAGAAATCCGTCAATCGCCACTTGCAGAGAGCGGTCCTTAAGAAAGCTAGACAACCATGCACAGAATCGACTGGGCATACCATTGGATCGCAGTTTACTTAGAAGCCCCTCATGCCAAACACGATCAAAAGCTTTAGAAATATCCAATGTAACAGCCCGAGACTCCCCATGATGTTCGATTGCGTTGTTCCAAATATGGGTGACATAGGCTAGAAGATCTCCAGTTGATCTGGACTTCCGAAAACCATATTGATGATCGCTGATAATGTTGAAGCCTTCCAGGTACTTTAGAAGATGTTGGTTAATAGCTTTCTCCATTACTTTTGATATAACTGAAAGCAATGCGACTGGTCGATAGTTGTTAAGCACGGTTCTTTTACCTTTCTTTGGAATAGGTTGGACTCGCGCCGTCTTTCAGCAATATGAAAATATTCCTTGTTTGTAGGATAAGTTGAAAAGTCTACAAAACACTGGTATTAGTTCATCGGCGCATCTTTTGAGAACTATAATAGGAATTTCGTCTGGACCAGTATCTTTTTTGACGTCGAGTTCTTTCAGGGTTCGTTTGACGGGACGCTGACGGAACACGATTTCGTTCATTTCGGATTGAACTGCAGGAATGTCGGGTGGTGTTCTTCCCTGGAAATCTACAGTGGAATGCGAAGAAAATAGTTCAGCAAGTAAGTTTGCTTTGTCTCCGGCTGTGGATGCTATTGTACCAGACTTGAAACAAGAAATCTTACATATTTTGTATTGTCAGATATGTATTTGTTTTAATAATAAATTAACTTAAAACAAATAATTCTTAATTTAATTATAGTAAATATTGTATATATTCAGCCGTTCCTGAACATAGCAAGAAAAAATTCTAAAAGTAAATTAGTCTAAGCGGCCGTTAACAGAAAAGAATGATGGAATTCCCAATTAGAACAACTAAACTTGCCAGTAATACAATAAATGTTAATAATAGTGTTGCATAGTGTTATCAAGTCAACCCAGATACACGTAAAGATGTGTAAAAATTAACATTTTCCACAATATTTAAATGAATAAAATAAATATCTATTCATTGGCTTCAGATATATGGCAACGTTGTGGTCGGGGTATGTTTTTTGCTAAAGGGCGAAATCATGCAAGATTTTTTCATAACATTTTAAGAGATGAATGCAGATAAGTTCCTGTTTTGATATAGCTCGTTCTTATTTGTAGCCAGTAGGTACTCATATGCTTAGTAAAAAAAACCATATAACATAACCCTGGATTCGGAAAAACAATATTATTTGCTATTTTTAATTTACGCTTTTCCCGAATTCAATAAGCTAAAGTGAAAATCAAAACAAAAGGACTGGCACGTGGAGCACAAATAAATATATTTTATGAGCAAAACTTCTTGTTGAAGTTCTACCCACTTCCCAGTCATCCTTTACAAGTGTCAAGTAATACGATTTTAAAATGCGGGCAAAAATATGTTGTTTCGTATTATAATGTTGCGTATTACAATGTTGACAGTAATATTCAAAATATATTGCACATATTGTCCCTCAAA
The DNA here is from genome assembly GCA_963991005.1 of Barypeithes pellucidus. NCBI lineage: Eukaryota > Metazoa > Arthropoda > Insecta > Coleoptera > Curculionidae > Barypeithes > Barypeithes pellucidus. The sequence goes on from OZ022563.1 coordinate 11,502,170, forward strand.
TGGAGAATTTAATATCACGAGTTTACAAAGATTTTTAAATACCGCTTCCCGCGGTGACCTACGATTTACCGTGGGCTTCAAACTATGATCCTCGGTCGCATGAAGTACCCCCAAGGGTTTTATGTTTCATAATATAATCTACCAATTTGGCAGTGTGTACCGTGTACCATAGCCTCCAAAATAAGTGGAAAATGACAAAAATTACATATTATCTATTTGATTCTTTGGATGCAAACACATAAACTCTTAGTACCAGTGAACCCGAACACCCTGTATAAGGGTAGTAAGAATACTCTTACAGTCATTATTTTGAGCTTCAAGCTGTATAAAGGTTCCCTGACAACGTGCTAACAATCATTCAAATAGTTGTACAAGTGGATTGGCAACATAAAAGCTGTGTAATAGCCTTTAGAAAACATCAACCGCCAATTGAATGCCCAATGAAAAAAGCTTACAGTACGATTTTGCTGTGTAATGTAAATTATAGTGACATTTTTACAGCTATTTAAAAAACACTTATAAAACATTATTATAATTTGGTGGTAGGAGTATTCGTACCATCATAAATAGTGTACCTATTTGACAGTAAAAACAAAAATATGTCAACGTGACTCTTCCATACAACAAATTTGCTAATCGAGAGCGGTATAAAACTCTTATAAACCGTAAATATCAATGCAGCGTTGTGTTTGGGCAAGTCGCATTTAGCAGTGCATGGGTACACTTTATAGTAGTGCTACTAATACTATAGAAGTCTTGTTATAAAAACTTCAAATTCAATTTAGTTTTACAATTTTCCGAGACCCTAGCATGATAATTTTTATGTAAGCTTTAAGGAAACATCGTACTTTTCCAATATTTCGCACATTTCGTAACCTTTTCATGTCACTAAACTTCATGAAAGATACTTAAGAGGGTTGTCAAGTCTGTATAAAGAAATATCGTAAAAATAAGCACGTTTCAGATTTGAGACACGTGGAGCCCAATTTTTTCTCAACAGGGTTATATTATCCTTCATTAGTAAGATAATAGAGAAATCTGGAATGGAGTATGCCACATTATTATTTTTTTTTAATACGACTAGCCAAAGTAGGTGGTTTCTTGTTGCTATTAGGTGCTTTTGTTCGCACGGGTAATCTCTTGAAAGCACTTTCCTCCTAGCAGGATTTATTTTGTCCATTACATCATTGAAATCCTATCTTTTACATTGGATATCATTCAGTGGCGGAGTACCTTGTGCCCCTAAGCGAACATAAAAAACGCCTCTCGCCATTGGCGTAACTAGAATGAGTTTGCAGGAGAGCCTGGCCCCTAGTCTAGTAGGATTTGAATGGCAAGTGTCACTATGACGTATGTATGGCTTCGAACTTTACAAATATTGGGGTGGGCACCAGAGTAATCTGGGGTGCCCCCCCCCCCCTAGTTACGCCTTTCGCATATTCAAGGCGGTGCCCCTAAGTCCTAAGCATTGCATACCCACTTAACACAACCATTGGTATCACTATTCAGAGTGTCCCAGAATATGTGGACAATCTCCCTGGTTCAGATAGAACACTTAAAAGTAACAGGAGAAGAACCTATAAATTTTTCTTCCTACGGCCTCGCCTACGGAGATACGGGCCCATAACGGACGTCCCTGAAAATCGTTGTTTTTTAAATAATTTATTAAGTACTAGGTGTAATTTAATAATTGTTTAATATAATGTTTACTAGATGAGTCTCCTTCAAATTCGCCCTTTTAAATACATTTGGGTTATTTAGTTTGCCAGGGACGGACTAGACTTAACACAAAAATGCTTTTTTCTTGGACACCTTATATGATGAAGGAACGACAATAATATTTTTGGATACTCTAAATCTTAAGCTGAATAAAGGTACTCTTGATCTATGTCGATAAAATGAACTGTTTTCGAAAAAAAAGATATTTTTGTTTAATATGATTTATATTCAATATACGTAAATTCCATTTTTTTTTGGCATAGCCGATGAGACTCTGCACACAGAAACCTTACAGACGCGGCTGGGTAGTGTCGGGTTTTTGCAATTTGTGGGGATTATACCAAATCATCAATATCTTCTATTCTGAGGGAAAAGAACCGCCTCTGAAGGAGGACGGGCCCGACCGACTAAACTCACCGTGTGAGTCAGGCTAGAAACCTTCGACTCCTTTTCACTAGAGTGTGTTATTTTTGCATCATGTATGAGTGATTAGATTTAGCTTTTAAGCTATACATTTATGTTGGGTGCCAGCTCTTGAATCTTCCCCAATCGAACTTAATCGAATAGGCAAAATTTAAGAGCTCCTGACGTATAGGGTAGACGTAAATTCCGTTACTAAGTTAATAACTAATAAGACAAGGGAGATAAACCGCAAATTTCAAGACACTACCATAAACTGACACTGGCATAAATATTCTTATTTAAATCGGTACATGTGAAAAAAACCATAACAACAATGAGAGAATTTTATGAACATAAAACAACAACTAATGCAAAGAACAAAATTGAACAAAACTTTTTCTTTTCGATAATAGTTCACTTTATCGACATTGATCAAGAGTACCTTTTTTCAGCATAAGGCTTAGAGTATTCAAAAATATTATTGTCGTTCCTTCATCATATAAGGCGTACAAAAAAAAACATTTTTGTGTTACGTCTAGTCCGTCCCTGGCAAACTAAATAAGCCAAATGTGTTTAAAAGGGCGAATTTTAAGGAGACTCATCTACTAACCATTATACTAAAAAATTATTAAATTATACCTACTACTTAATAAATTATTTAAAGAACAACGATTTCCAGGGACGTCCGTTATGGGCCCGTATCTTCATAGGGGAGGCCGTAGGAAGAAAAATATATAAGAACGTCTCCTGTTATTTTATCTGAACCCGCAATATTGCCCACATATTCTGGGACACCCTGTAGAATCAAGACGCCGATTTTTCAAAACTCATAATTAAAGATACGTATATGTTACGGTGAAGTATTTACTTGGCTAGATTATACGTATACTCGCTAGATAGTATACAAACTATCCAAATGTCTGGTTATTTTGATGGAAAATCATATTTGTACTAAAGTAGCTACAAATATTGGTTGGTTTGTATACTATCCAACTAGTTTACAAACTATCAGCAGTAATCGGATAACCTGTGAACTTAATATTGCTTATCATACATAATAACCAACTCGTTGGTTAGTACGTACACTAACCAATCCTCTTTGGTTAATTTATTAAAAAAGCGAGGTTATGTTAATGACAAGCTATGTGTGTTGTTATTGTATGCAGGAAAATTTTCAGTAACCGGTTCAACACAAGGTTATTTGCGCTTTACTATACTAAACTAAATTTACCAAAGATAATTGGTTAGTTGACATACTAACCAACGAGTTTGGGTTATTATGTATTACTATCACTATTAAGTTCACACTTTATCCAGCAACTATCATACGTGAGTTCTATGTTACCAATGATTTAAAGTTTCACAGAATTTTTGCTGTCACTTTATTATAATTTGAATTTGAATCGTGTTTGTCTGCGTTCAAGAGTTTGACAGTTTGTTTTGCCAGATGCCTCTATTATCGACCTAGGTAAATAATGGAGATAAATAATAATAATTTCCGGCAGGAGGTTATAGAAAAATGATTTCACAAGCTGGAAATCGATTAATAGTACTTGATTAAATTATTAGTAGTGGAAAAATATATTTTATCTATATTGGTAAAAATATGCAGAATATTGGTAACCTGTGGTACAAATCCATGGCAAGTCCTTAAATTTCCTGTTGCACACCAGCAGTATTGTATTTTTGACAAAAGACCCGGTAAAAAAATGATAGTTTGTTTATATACAAGACAAAAGTTTCTCATTATAAAATATACGATTTAAACTAAAAAAGGTTAAATTATTTCTGACTAACCCTGTACGGCTATAAAAACGGACAGCATGAAGCATCACGGCTCACCAAAGATCTGGAAGAAATTTTTGCTTGGGGTGACAGTAAACAAGTCGAATTTAACGCTAAGAAGAACCAGGCAGCAGTTTTCTCTATAAAGGTTAACATTACAGAACCGGATATAGTCATGGCAGGACACGCAATTCCACTGGCTTCATCTATTAATTTGCTGGGCGTCAATCTGGGAGGAAATATGTCTTGGGATAACCACGTTGTGGCAATCGCCATGGCAGCTTAACAGAAACTCGGTGTACTCTTCCAGACCAAAAAGTTGTACACACCTCAACAACTTTTGACACTATACAAGGCCCAGATTCGACCATCACTAGAGTACTGCTCTCATGTCTGGAGTTCTGCACCCAAACATACTCTTCGGCTACTGGATTCCATCGAAAGGAGAGCCATTGGTCTGATCGGAGACCACGAGCTGACAAAGAGCCTCAACAGCCTAGAACATTGAAGACAGGTTGGTGATTTGACTCTCTTTTACAGATATTTCCATAGAAAATGCTCGGCTGACCTTGCCCTCTTAATCCCGCCCAGAGCGGTGAATAGCAGAAATACACGACGAACCACTACCGCCCATCCATATATGGTTAAGCTTAGTAGTCCTCGAACTTCAGTATTTAAGAATTCTTTCATCTGGAGGACGTCATCCTTATGAAACGACCTTCCCGAGGTCGTGTTTTCCATCGAGTATAGCCTCCAACGTTTCAAAACCAACGCGAATCGCTTCTAGAGCACAAGCACGACTCCCATAGTGCCTTAAAGGATTTTCATATAGTGCTTAAAAAAAGAAGAAGAAAGGTGTGCCGTTATTAAATATATAGACGTGACAATTTTTCAAAAAAATATCCTCGGGAATTTTTTACTGCTTTGACACCAAGTATAGTTGTGGAAAAGCACGTTTTCCATCATTTCAAAATCACGTGTCAGCTTAGATGTAAACGAAACCTATCCGACCAATAATAATTATTGATTAATCTAAAATGGGGTTCATTTGTTACGAAAGAGATACTCCTATTGGATATTCAAATTTCAATTGATACCAGTGGTGTATTTAAGGGGGACCAATTTAAGAACAAACATTCTTAAAGCTTCCTGGTATGCCAGAAACAGTGATACATCGTCACCTCGGAATGGACACTGTGAGGAAATGAAGAGGGACAGATACTTCATCGACGTGTGGATGTTGATCGAGCCGATCGAGCAAATGTTCACAAATACAATGTGTCCAAGATAAGGAGGGCCAGTACTGGGATCTCGAAAACCATAAGAGATACGAATTCGGTTAAATGGAGGTAAAGTTGCGCATTTACGTGCCTAATAAAATGCCGTTTAGAAAGTTTTAAAGTTCCGCGTAGTTCCGGAGATATCCGGAAAAAACCGAAATTCTGAAAAATATTTTTATTGTTTTCCTGGTTTTTTTTTGAGATCGAATTCTAAAGTACATTGAACTTTTGCTTTGCCACTTTTTCCGCTCTATCTAACAGCGTTAATAATTGTTTTGTAATTGAGTCTTCGAAGGGCCATTATCAACTTTCCTGTTTTTTGAACAATATCAGGAAATTTTGGGATACGGTCCTGTATTCTCCTAATTTTATAAATAATATCTCATAAGTAAGCTCTAAATTTTTACTTATGTTGGACTAGTTCAATAAATATCAAGTAATTTAATAATAAACCACGAATAAGTGAACAAAATACAGAAACATTATTTCAAATTTCTGTTGATTCGGGATTTAAAAGAAAAGTAGGCGCTTGAAACAAAAAAATTAAGATGATAACGCGTGATTTGTTTCACTTGACATTCCCATTGTAATCGTTTGAGAGCATTTTAAGAGGTTTTCTATTTTCCAGAAAATATGGAACATAGTTTTACAAATGCTGAAAAGTTTGATATTCTACCCCCAAATTTATTTTATATTTATAAATAAAGTCCTAACAAACCATACAAGTTCAGTTTATTAAAAATATATTTAATGGCTCCCCCAATTCCCTATTACCACAGGAATTGATACGCCTCTGGTTTCTGCCAGAAGCTTTCATTTCCAGAGAAACAGCATTGTATTCTATAATAAGGAAATAAAAAGAAATAATAAAGAAAAATATGAGAAAATCGATCCACGGATGAATTACGAAATTAATATTATGTTTCTACAATAGTATATTTCGTTACCAGTGCAGAAATAAGGACTTTTCCGTGCGTGAGTGACAAAATATCGTGTGAGACGCAGCCGATTAAATATAACGATTTGGAAAAACACGGGAAAATTTGAAAAAACGTTTTTTTCGTGTTTCTTTCTTAAGCAATGAAAATTTGAAGAAGGAAAAAATATTTAAACTATACCGGAAACCTGAAATAGTATATTACGTACCTAGGTGGAAAGTGTTTCATTCCTGTGGAGAGAGTCGGTAGTTAACTAAATCTCGAGACAGTAATGAAACTTTTCACCGAGGTTTGTATACTATTTTATTTACAACCACATCTAACATCCACTTCTTATTATTTTGAATTAAAATTATTAATAAATGAAAAATGTCATTTTGACTTTTCCATTGAAAAAATTAGATATAAATTTCAAATAACCGCAGGTTGTAAAATAACGTAGGTAATAATACGCATCAAGAAGGCAAATATCATTTTTTGAATATGGTTTCCATGTCATTAAACAATATATTATTGTAACAACAGAAAAATGCTATCAGATGAGGAATTTGATTTTGCTGCTACTCCACCGGAAATTCGAGAAGCAGCAAAAATAGTAGAAGAAGATCTTCTGCCAACTAAAAGCCGCCCGAGATATGACAAGGCATATAACTGTTTCAAAGAATGGTGTACGGGAAACAGAGTTCAAAATCCTGGTTCTGAGTCGGCGTTACTAGCTTATTTCAGTGAAAATGCCAAGACAAAGAAGATATCAACGATTTGGTCACAATATTCAATGCCGAGGACCCCTCAATTAGGGAAAAAGTAGACATATCTAAATACGCAAAGCTATTAGCATTTAAACGTGTGTTCATATATTATTTTAAGATATCGATTTTAAAAAAATTACAAAAAAATTATTTACTTTCCACCCGGGTGGAAAGAGATTTTAAATATGTAACCTAGCCATTTTAATTTATTTCACTAACGAGCTGTTATCACGGCAAAAACTAAACTAACTTAACTTCGACATCATTTGATTTGAATAAATACCTTTTACGCCTTAGGGTTTAAAAATACGTTTTAATTCCCCGAAATAAACGTTTAAAATGTCACGTTGCACCCGATCGAAAGGTTTAAAATGTGATCTTGCGCCCGCTCGATAAGGAGATCGAGATCAGTTCCATTAATAATTCAGATGATGAGGGTTTGAATGTATTAGTTTCACTCCTATTATTTCATTTAGTTACATCTTATCTATTACGAACTGAACAAACCCTTTTAACCTTCGGTAACCCTCTGGAAAATGTATTTATTATTCGAAAGGAACATTAATTTATGTCGTTTTAGAAAATATTTCGCCAATGATGAGATATAATTTATATAGGGAGGTACATAGGGAGAACAGAGACTAGAGGGCATTTTATTGTTATTGTTAAATAAAATCCTTTGCTGTTTTCAGTATTTGTGTGTTAAATTTAAGTAGTGTGTGTGGAAAAAACAGTAATTCTTAACTGAATATGGTCAGACTATGCCAAGTCTGCCGTAAACTGCTCCGATTCTCTTTAATCTGTATATTAATGACGCAGATGACGAGCTGGGCGAGGAATGCACCTCGGCAAAGTATGCCGACGACTCTTCCTATTTATTTTCTCATGGGCACGATAGCATTTTGACTCAAAACTGTAATCGAAATTTGAACAGTCTGTGTAAATGGTTCTGTCAAAATTCACTATTTCTCAATATCACTAAAACTAATTACCTACATCCGTTTTCACAATTACCAGGATCATAATAATCTGGATATGGAACTGCTTATAAATAATGAAGAAATATTAAAAATCAATACTATAAAATTTCTACGAGTGCAAATTGATGAGCATCTGAATTGGAAAAATCATTGTGATTTGCTCAAATCAAAATTAAATTAATGTTGTTTTCTTGTTCGTTCGCTCAAGACAGCGATTTCTATGAGGTAGCTCCTTATGGTGTATAACATAACGCACAAGTTGATTCTCGTCTGCGTTACGGGGTGATCTTCTGGGGCTCGTCCGGTGTGGTTGGGGAATTGCTTGTGTGCCAGAAGAGAATATTGAGGACTTTGGTGGGTGTGTCGAGGACTTACTCGTGCAGAGGGCTCTTTAAGAAATACAAGATTTTGACCGTAATTTGTGTATACTTATTTGAACTATGTATATATATTTTTAAAAATAAATGTCGATTTGCCATTAACAGTGATGTTCATACCTATAACACACGACAAGTCAGCTCATTTAGAGTTCCTTTTAACCGACTGAATGTTGGTAGAACATCACCAAACTCATTGGGGCCAGCAATCTTTAACAAGCTACCACCAAACCTGAAGGCTGTTGATAGTCTTATGTTGTTTAAAAAACGTTTAAAGCAATATTTGTTGTCTGAGGCTTTTTATTCAGTTAATGAATATCTTACAAGGGTGCAATAATGCCTGTACATTTTTTTATATTTACTTTTTTTTAACATAACTTTTATTTTAGGATAAGTTTGCTTTTTCTAAATTTTGTATATTGTGTATTTTTATATCATACATTTTATATATACTCATGTATTTGACTTTGACGTTTTCCATACATTGTAAATTGTAATGTCTAAGGAAATAAAGTATAAAGTAAAGTAAAAAAGTAAAAAAAACTGGATGAAAATATATACTTTTGAGTCACGTCCACCGATTATTTGTTTTATTTACAACCATGCATGTAATAATGACATTTCATCTATCTTCGAAATGTGGAAAGTTGACGTTTTTTAAATTTTACTTTCCACACGGGTGGAAAGTAAATTATTTTTTTGTAATTTTTTTAAAATCGATATCTTAAAATAATATATTAAATGCTAATAGCTTTGCATATTTAGATATGTCTACTTTTTCCCTAATTGAGGGGTCCTCAGCATTGAATATTGTGACCAAATCGTTGATATCTTCTTTGTCTTGGCATTTTCACTGAAATAAGCTAGTAGCGCCGACTCAGAACCAGGATTTTGAACTTTGTTTCCCGTACACCATTCTTTGAAACAGTTATATGCCTTGTCATATCTCGGGCGGCTTTTAGTGGGCAGAAGATCTTCTTCTACTATTTTTGCTACTTCTCGAATTTCTGGTGGAGCAGCAACAAAATCAAATTCCTCATCTGATAGTATCTTTCTGTTGTTACAATAATATATTGTTTAGTGACATGGAAACCATATTCAAAAAATGATATTTGTCGTCTGGTTTCTGGTTTCTGGTTTCTTTATTTGTCTTTAAGCTAGGACTAGGTCCTCTTAGTTTTATTAAATTACAATGTTTATAAACTTAAATATATGTCGGGTGTTTTTATCCACGGGGTGGCGTGGTGGTGGCGGTGGGGGTTACTCTATGGCAGGTGGTGGCGGGTCGCTAGGTCTTGGTCGGGTTCTCCTTATTCTCCTGTTTAATGGTCTAAAGGCTTGCCTTATTTTGTGGTTTGGGTGGGTTGTCATGGTGGCTATGAACTTGACTGCGGTTGTGTTCAGGTGCTGGGTTAGAGTTTCTATTTTCAGGTTCCTATGGATTTGCGAGTTTCTCATGAACCATGGGGCTCTGGTGATCATCCTTAGTGTTTTGTTTTGTATGGCCTGTAATTTGGTTCTTCTGGTTTTTGTGATTTGAATCCAGACGGGGCTTGCGTAGGTGAGTGACGGTCTTATGATTGTCTTGAACAGTGTGAGATTATTTTTTAGGGACATCTTTCTGTTTCTAAGGAGTGGGTGGATATTTGTCGTCTTGATGTGTATTATTACCTATGTTATTTTACCACCTGCGGTTATTTGAAATTTCTGTCTAATTTTTCAATGGAAAAGTCAAAATGACATTTATCTTTTATTAATAATTTTAATTCAAAATAATAAGAAGTGGATGCAAATAAAATAGTATACAAACTGTACTATTTCCTAACCAAGTTATATCAAACCAGTAACCTGTTAGAATGAAATCAGAAACGGACACAAGATAAAATGAGATAAGGATTCTACATATAGAATTCGCGTCTCCTGTGTGTCGTTTCAAGTCAATTGTGGTCTCCGATCAGAAAACAAATGTTCCTCCTTCCTACCAGAAAAGGGGATTGAACATAAACGGCGTTAAATTTTTAAACCTAACCTCGACAAGTAAATCCTGTGTGGAGTGTGGACCACAGTGTATAATTTTTTTATCAGATTTTACACGAGCAATTTGTCCTTGCCATTATTTTTTTAAATCCTGGTACAGCTCCAGGGCCTCGACATCGCTCGCTTATCTAAATTACTCCCACGTACTTTTCGGAAGTACAGAGCATTAAGAAATTGTCTTGAGCTTTTACGGAAACTTTTACAATAATTATGACAGGCAAAACAATGTATATACTTAAAATTAAGGTGCTGTATTTTAAATTTAAACGTCTTTAAATTTACAAACATATCTATCAGGGCAGTAACCAGGACTAAATCCCTGAGGGGATGCTCGTGTTCTTTCCAATAATACCCATAATTTATTGTTTTTTGAATCATAGTCTAAAAGCAATCGCGTTTCCAAAATGGACTTATTATTATAGAAATTTAAACGACATTTAAAATGAAGTTACACTTAACCCTCATTTTCATTTACGATTTTAAGGGTAAACCCACATATATATAAACAGTTATTGCCAATACGAACGTTCCAAAATACAAAAAGTGTCCCCGCTATGGGAGTTGGCGCGGGCCTATTGAGTTTGCGCAGTAGGGTGGAAATTTTATCGATCGCGTCAGAGCCGGCCCGAGATTATTTGTTTGTTGTTATTCGTCGCCATCTTTGGTTCTGGATGATTTTTCAAATTACAAAATAAAAAGTGGTTCATCCACATTGTTGCCGGTATATTAGTGCTTATAAACTTTCATTACCTACCAACAATTTTTGTAAAGGAGTTTTTAATTTGTGGTGATTCAATTGGCTGTTTGGTAGGTTAGTGGCTTGTTTTATTTAAGATGAAAGGACACAAGTGGTATAAAGTATTTCAGGTATGTACATATATACGAAAATATTTTGCTTATCACATTATCCGATCTTCGGAACCGAATTTCACTAAAAAGATTGTAAAAAAGAAGAGAGTGTCACTCTTATACAATATAATATATATGTGGTCACTACCTAACCTTAGAATTAATGTATTTTTAATTTGGTGCATTAGTAGCTGATAATAATTCCCAAATAGTCAATATAGTCATTCATTCTTAACTTTTGGTGAGGTTAAGAAACATACGACGTCAGATGAAAGTTAAAATAAAGCTCATCGTGTCGATTGTTACAAAATTCGGACGGAATTTGGCAACAAAAGTTTACACACATCATATCGTCAGAAATCGTATGCATGGAACGCTGTCTTAAATCGAACTAATCGAAATTTTGATTGCAATATTTTTCCTTTTTGATTGCAATATTTTTCCTAACTAACCAGTGAAATTAACATTAAAAAAGTTAAAATCCGGTTCTGTTGAGAATGTTTACTTTCACAATGAAATTTCCGAATTGCGCAAACTCACAACGCCCCCTTCGATGCCCATAGCGGGGACAGATGGTATTTAGCAATACACTGTTTATATATATGTGGGTAAACCACGAAGGATGCAAATATTATTTTAAGGAGACCCTCCTCACTGTACAATTTATGTGTTTCTGGGATTTTTAATATTATTTACTAGAAACGAGATATTAAGGATTGGAAGTTCTCAAAGTGACACCCTGTATATGCACCTGTAAATAATGCTTCTGAATGGCTTATCCCGCGTTAGTCTTATGGTTACGGCCCTGATATTTATTTTCCTAATTAGTTTTACAGTTGAAAATACTTGCACTTAATTTGTATGCGAATGTACAGGGTATTCCATTTTCGACACTTTTATAGGGTATCTCCGTAATTGTTAGTACCATAAAAAAAGTAATGTAGGTAATGTACTCTTTTCGGGTCAAAACTTAAAATGTAAAAATCAAAATTCGAAAATTTTCGCTCGCTTAAGAAATACGGGGAAAAATCAAAAAATTGATAATTTCAAAATTACCCGACATTTTCTTAGTTAAAAGAGGTACAGAAAAATGTTTTATACGGAAGTTTCTTTATATTGACTGTTAAATAATCCGCCGTTTTCGGAATAAGTATACGGGGTCAGGTAAAAAGTTATCGGACCTAACCTCATTTCTTTAAATGGAACACCCTGTATACTTTAATCGAAAAATATAGCATTTTAAATTCTCTTTTCAAATTTATAACACACCATGGATGATATTGGTTTCCTAGACGATTTATTTAGACTTTTTTTCATTTTCCTTGTTTTCTTTATTATGTTTTTGATCTCGGCATAGTGAAAGAGCCGTATATTTTAAAATTATGTTCCAGCCGTCGGAATATTTCCTTAAATGGTGGCGGTCTTTCCGGATAGCGAGCAAAATATCAATTTTGAGCCATTTCTTCGCTTTTTCCACTTTCAATATAAACTGATATCATATCAAAGTCATTTTCATAAATAAATATGTAAAAATGAAATTGTCGTAATAACAACTAGAATATCAACATAGTTGTTCCTATAATATTAGATTTTGTGTCATGGCCTACTGTGGTTTAAAGTAATAAAGTTGAAGTAAATCGCATAAGTAACCAATATTTTCCAGGGTGTGTTATACATTTGAAAATAGAATTTAAAATTCTATCATTTTATATTAAAATGTACATGGTGTTACATTTAAAGCAATGAGGTTAAGTCCCTAGGAATAACTTTTTTACCTGACCCCGTATACTTATTCTGAAAACGACAGATTATTCAAAAATCATTACAAGGAAACCTTTGTATAAAACATTTTCCTGTATATCTTTAAACTTAGAAAATATAGGGTAATTTTGAAATTGTAAATTTTTTGATTTTCTCCCGTATCTATTAAGCGAACGAAAATTTGCAAATTTTGATTTTACCATTTTCAGTTTGACTCAAAAGAGCACATGACACCTACATTACTTTTTTGATAGCACTAACAATTACGGACCCTATAAAAGTGTCGAAAATGGGACATCCTGTACATACCTATTTCTTTCTCCGATTTTTTATTCAGATATTTGAAACTGAACCTTATTGGATGTCATTTTACAAATAATACCAATAAAGATGGAGTAATCTGATCGAGAAAATTTTTAAGAGATGAAGAATATTTGTTTAGTGTCCCTCAAAATAGATTTTGAATAATATGTACCTTATACCGGTACTGCACAATGTTTAGAATAACAAAGCTGAACAATGTATAATACATATTGAAGGCAACATACCTCACATAACTTCATTAATCAGTTTTATCTTCAAGGTAGGTTTGCTCCAATTCCTGCAAACCATGTGCTGTAACAAATATGACCAACACGATTCATTAGGTACTTCCGCTGTTTGCACTTTCTATCGGTGATTGGGATTGGTAAGAAAATATTTTAATATAATAAATAAAATTTCAGGATTTTCCCCGTTGAGTATATATTTCCATCTTGCTGGAAGACGGCGCGAGTCCAGCCTATTCCAAAGAAAGGTAAGAGAACCATGCCTAACAACTATCGACCAGTCGCATTGCTTTCAGTTATATCAAAAGTAATGGAGAAAGCTATTAACCAACATCTTCTAAAGTACCTGGAAGGCTTAAACATTATCAGCGATCATCAATATGGTTTTCGGAAGTCCAGATCAACTGGAGATCTTCTAGCCTATGTCACCCATATTTGGGACAACGTAATCGAACATCATGGGGAGTCTCGGGTTGTTGCACTGGATATTTCTAAAGCTTTTGATCGTGTTTGGCATGAGGGGCTTCTAAGTAAGCTGCGATCCTATGGTATGCCCAGTCGATTCTGTGCATGGTTGTCTAGCTTTCTTAAGGACCGCTCTCTGCAAGTGGCGATTGACGGATTTCTCTCAGACACCTTCAACATCAATGCAGGTGTTTCTCAAGGGTCCATATTGTCTCCCACTCTCTTCTTATTCTACATTAACGACCTTCTAGTGAAAACTAAAAATCCAATATTTAGTTTTGCTGATGATAGCACACTTATCTCATCTTTCTCTTTGAATGCGCAAACATCGGCTGCCAACGCACATCTTCGCAGACAGCATGAAGTATCACGCCTCAACAAAGACCTGGAAGAAATTTTGGCTTGGGGTGACAGTAACCAAGTCGAATTTAACGCTAAAAAAACCCAGGCAGCAGGTTTTCTCTAAAGTCATGGCCGGACACGCACTCCCACTGGCTTCATCTATTAATTTGCTGGGCGTCAATCTAGGAGGAAATATGTCTTGGCATAACCACGTTGTGGCAATCGCCAAGATAGCTTCTCAGAAGCTTGGGGTACTCTTCCGAACCAGACAGTTGTACACACCTCAACATCTTTTGACACTATACAAAGCCCAGATTCGACCATCACTAGAATACTGCTCTCATGTCTGGAGCTCTGCACCCAAACATACTCTTCGGCTACTGGATTCCATCGAAAGGAGGGCTATTCGTCTGATCGGAGACCACGAGCTGACGAAGAACCTCGACAGCCTAGAACATCAAAGACAGGTTGGGGATTTGACTCTCTTCTACAGATATTTTCATCGGCGGTGCTTGCCCTCTTAATTACGCCCAGAGCGACGAATAGCAGAAATACACGACGAACCACTGCCGCCCATCCGTATGTGGTTAAGCTTAGTACTCCTCGAACTTCATTATTTAAAAATTCTTTCATCTGGAGGACTTCATCCTTGTGGAACGACCTTCCCGGGGTCGTTTTTCCCAACGAATATAACCTCCAACGATTCAAATCCAACGTGAATCGTAATTGTAATTTAATAATTTCTTAGTATAATGGTTACTAGATGACTCCTTAAAATTCGCCCTTTTAAGCACATTTGGATTATTCAGTTTACCAGGGACGGAAAATGCGTTTTTTTTCTTATACACCCTGTATGATGAAGGAACGACAATAATATTTTCGGATACTCTAAACCTTAAGCTGAAAAAAATGATACTCTTCAATGTCAATAAAATGAACTGGTTTCGAGAAAAAACTATTTTTGTCCATACATTACATACATGTCGGCATATTCAGTAGAAATATATCGGTACATGTGAAAAAATAGCAACAATGAGGGCATTTTATGAACATAAAACAACAACCAATATTGAACAAAAATATATTTTTTTCGAAAACAGTTCATTTTATTGACATTGATCAGTACCTTTTTTTCAGCTTAAGGTTTAGAGTATCCAAAAAAAATATTATTATCGTTCCTTCATCATACAGGGTGTAAAAAAGCATTTTTGTGCAGTCTAGTCCGTCCCTGGCAAACTAAATAAGCCGAATGTGTTTAAAAGGGAGAATTTTAAAGAGACTCATCTAGTAACCATTATTATTAAAAATTATTAAATTACGCCTGGTACTTATTTAAAAAACAACGATTTCCAGGGATGTCCGTTATCGGTCCTTATCTCCGTAGGAGAGGCCGTAGGAAAAAAAATGTATAGGAACTTCTCCTGTTATTTTTAAGTGTTCTATCTGAACCCGGGCGATTGCCCACATATTCTAGGACATCCTGTATAACAAATGCATAAGTTCCATATAATATTTTTTCCACGATCGTATCAGCTTTCTTTTATGAAATAAAAAAATAAATACATATTCAGGTATAACCAACTCACTGTCACTTATGAATGCAATAAATTTAGGATATTTGCTTATATCGACTTGATTATTCAGAATTAATCTTGATTTTAGTTTGGAATAACATGACCATAAAGTCGAAGATTTAAAAACGTTTTACCTTTCTTGAAAATACGTTAACAATAATCGTTCGCTGAAACTCTTCACTTGCTTTTGGCCCAACGTATTATATTCGTCTTCGGAAGCTTCTTCCGATTTTTCAGGCAATATATTTTGTGTTGCTTCATTGGCATTATTAATTATTACGTCCGGAGCGGCATTGAAAGGAGTTTTCTTCTTCGAAATCGGAATTATTTCTTTCTATTTTTGATGTTTTTAAATTTTATTGATATTTATAAGGTAAGAATGACAATGCGGCGCCCAGGCAACGAATGACTCGGATGCTGTTTTCCTGGCAACTTGACATTATAAGCATTCAGAGAGAGGTGAAAAAGATGACACGTCCCGCACTTTTTTAACGCTAAATTAGTACTTTTAACTGGTTAAGAAATACCAATTGTATGCATTTATTTGCACGCATTATAACGATCGTAAAAAAGAACATTTATTACTTTCGCCTCTTTTCAATATTAAATACGTATAAAAAGTTACGAATTTCAAAGGCAAAAAGACGCAATGTCTATCCGTCTTCCGTCGCATATATTTAATCCTCTTGTTTAAAAAAAAACATTTTATTTTTCCTCCCTTGTGTCATGTCATAATATATCTTACGTTTTGACTTTTATGTGTGTATTTTTCAGGAGACTATTCAGGTCACGGTCGCAATATTATACATATCTTTCGAAAACAAAAATATTACGTTGTTCTACTATATCGAATTTTATGGTAGTCTATAGAAAATAATCTAAAAAATAAACGGAAATTTATTAGGTCCTGATTTGTTATTATTTTTTTTTATTCACATCTTAACGTCATTTCAATTGCGATATCTCGGAACTTGTTTTAAATCCAAATTTGTTATCGTCGACTAGGAACACGTATATATAAACAGTATATTGCCAATACGAACGTACCAAAATACAAAAAGTGTCCCCGCTAACAACAATTTTTGTAAAGGAGTTTCTAATTTGTGGTGATTCGATTCGCTGTTTGGTAGATTAGTGACTTGCTTTGTTTAAGACGAAAGGGCACAAGTGGATGGTGCTTTTTTGCAAAAGCCGTGGATCAATACCAAGTATAAAGTATTTCAGGTATGTACAGGGTTATCAATTTGGTTTGTCCCACTTTTGAGAGCATGTAACTTTTTTGTATTTTGAGTTAGCGCGTTCATTCAAAAAACAAGATGTAGCATTTTTAACCAAGTTTTTATGAGTGTTGTCAAAAATGAGAGTAGGTGTCATAAGTCACACCGAAAAGCAATAATATATTTTATTAACAGTTAGCTTAGGTACATTATAAACATTTATAAACAATTTAAAATTTAATATTTACTACCCTAACGTCTTTCTTTTATAAGAACTCCTGGATGTGTCTCGTATTAGGGTCCAGCAATAGTCGGCTAAAATATTCGGGCTCCACTTTCCTGTATACCTTTTCTCTATGGAGTCAATATCTTGGTGAAATCGTTCTCCATGCTCATCTGATACTGCTCCTAAATTTTCAGGAAAAAAGTCCAAATGAGAATGGTGAAAGTGAAGTTTTAGTGCATTCTAAAATATGATAGGCCGTGAGTAGTTCTTCCACGAGTTCACGATAATTTTCTGATTTATTATTTCCAAGAAAATTGTTGCAAACACTTTCAAATGCATTCCATGCCCGCCTTTCATTGTCACTTAAAATTTGCCTGAAGTTCGCATATTTAAACAATTGCCTAATTTGGGGACCAACAAAAATTCCTTCTTTTCTGATACATGGAAATTTGTCTTTTAAATACTTGAAAGCATTTCCTGCTCTATCCAGTGCTTTAACTAAATTTTTGATCAGACTCAACTTAATGTGAAGTGGAGGTAAATATATTTTTTCTTTCTGAACTAATGGTTCTCGGGTCAAATTTTTAACGCCAACTTGTATTGTGTCACGTGGAGGCCAAACCTTAATTTTATAATGTTTGTCTCTTGCACGGCTGTCCCATTCACACAAAAAGCAACAGTATTTTGTATAGCCTGCTTGCAGTACTGTCAGTATCGCCACCACTTTTAAATCTGCACATATGTTCCATTTGTGATCTTCGTACTTTACACATCTTAGTAACATCTTAAGATTGTCATATGTTTCTTTCATATTTACCGAATGACCTATAGGAACCGATGGATGCTCGTTTCCAGTAAAAAGTAAAACAGCTTTTAGACTTGTCTTAGTCGAATCTATGAATTGTCTCCATTTATCGGGAGTATATGGTAAGTTCAGTTCGGTCATTAGGCCAGGTATGTCATGGCAAAATACTAAATCACCTTCCACTGCAAAAAAATTTGTGAGAGTAAATTGCCTTTTCCTGTAGATGGACACCTTCACTCCTTTTCCCAAGAGCTTCCACTGCTAAAGGCGGGATTCGAGAAGTTCAGCTTTTGTTTTCGGGAGGTCCAAGTCACGAACAAGGTCATTTAATTCACCTTGAGTGATTAAATGAGGTGTATCAGGCAAATCATGAGAACTAGGGATGTAGCTTGGTCCGGCTTCTGGTGAAATACTTCCGTAGTCTGATTCGGAATCAAGCGTATAACTCTCAGGTGGCTGGGGAATGGGTAATGAGTTGTCATGGGGCACTGGTCGCATTGCAGAAGGAATATTGGGGTACTGAATGCTACGCTTGGTTTTGCTAGTAATTCTTTTAATATTCATCATGCAAAAATAACAATCATCTACGTGATTACGAGGTTCCCTCCAAACCATTGGAACTGCGAATGGCATAGATTTATGAGTACCTTTCAGCCATCCAGTCAATGTTCTCGAGCACGAACTGCAACACATTTTTGGGGCCCAGGACCTATCTTCATCGCCAACTTTGCAGCCAAAGTACAGTTCATAAGCCTTTTTTACTAATGAAGATATCGGTTTTTGGTACGCTTTCGCGGTAACTTCGCCACAAATATAACAGAAGGTATCGGCTTTATTAACGCAAACACGCATCGACATTTTTGGTACCGTTTTACCACGCACGTAGATCTAAGCGAAAATATTAATAGATGTTTACTAAATAATTATATAGTAACGACTAAAGGGATATTTCAAGCTTAGATCCAAATAAGCTGCAAATAACAATGGGGCGACCGTTTATTACCTATTAATGGGCCTATTCGACCCTTCCAAGAAATCTGAGGCCAATATAAACATTTGAGGGTCAGTTGTTAAGTCCAAATGTTACAAAATACACGATATTTTTATAAAGAGGATTTTTGTGTTGATTAGTGTAATCTGCTCCGAAGCATGCCTCGTCGTTTGCAAGCCGTTATCACTGCCAGAGGAGGGAATACTCGCTACTGAAGTCCTTAAAATTTATTTTGTTTGAACTATCAAATTAAAATTTTCATTTTCATTACTTTCAATAAATAATAAAAACGAAACAAACATTTTTTTTTTTAAAGCAATCATGACAAAATCATCGCATGACGTTAGTAAACTTTGTTACAACCGGAAAACAAACCAATAAACTAACAATGTCTGAAGTAATTTGAAATTACGGAGTGACCCTAATTTAATGCTCGGCAGTGTACAACGCCACGCTTCTTGTCAAAATTCTTAATAGGATGAATTCGCCATAATACGCACAATGCCAACGAAGCATCTGATTTTCCTTCACAAACCCAACAAAGTTGGGTGCACTTAACTTGCAACCCACCTTCACTTTTAATTTAAATTGCTAAGCCCTTTAAGTTAAACCTTTGCCCAACCCTGCCACTGGGTGACTTTTAATTTTCGACAAAATTTTCATTTCTCTTTGAGCAAAAAGTATCCTAATTTAATTTGTAAAGAATACAACGCTGTGAGGAAACTTAACCTTTACCTTTAATGTTTTTAATATAAAGAAAATAAAATAAGCATCGTTAGCGACATGGAAGCCCTAAGGAAAATTTCATCTTAAAAGCCTTTCCGGTTCCCTTATCCACCTAAACCGCTTAGTTGTGTTTGCACAAGAACGCTCCTGCAACCATGACCCGATTGAAAAAATTAGGGCGACATTTTTTTCCAAGTTTTCATATAAAATATTTTGCGTGGTGATGTTATAGTCCGGCAGCCCGTTACCAAAATGTCCTGTTATCACGCCTTCATCTAGTCAATGACTAATCGCTAGATTTAGAAAAAAAAAGTTTTACTCGAGCGAAGAAGTTCGGCAACGCTGCGCTTACCCGTCAGAGTGATTTGAGTCCGTAAGAAAGCAGATCGTCTTTTTGTTACTACACCTTGTCCGTTCTTGATGAAATCATATGAAAAATATTTAAAAAAAGTGAATTCATCGACAACGGACGTTTTGAGTGTTGCAAAAATTCCATAGTTTAAATAAAAGATGTAAGGAAATTGGGTGTCAACAAGTTACAGCACCCGAGTCAACTTTTTTTTTAAATTGTTGATAACACTCTACAAAATAGTAAATCGGTTCGAATGGACATTTTCCGTGTTGCGCAGCTGCAGGAAGGGCAGCGGAGTCGGATCTCGTATATGTATAATTCATGATCGCGGTACACGGCTTGATCTGTGGCTTGGTTGTCTATAACAACTCAGCATCAGCTATGTCCCCATATTGCATTATTATTGATACACGTGCTGTGTTGACTGAAAACGGTTTTGCTAAAAAAATGCGTGTGTAAAAATGTCAGTTCGTATTTTCCCCCCATTTTCCGAGCCACAATACACGATTTCTGCTTGAAAACGGACGAGGCGCGATAACTCGAACAGCGTTAAAATATGTAAAGATGATTCTCAATGATTTCGCAACGTTGCCAATGTCCGTTCTTGTTAATTTCCGTCTCAAGTCCTTATCAAATCATCAAAAAACTCAAAAAACTTTAGGTCGTGATCAGTCTGAAATCCTGGTAACGGACTGCCGTACTATTAAGTTTGTGTTAAAAAAATACAGACTGGGGACAGCGTAATACTGGTATTTGGAGGACTTTTCGATACATCCCCCTCCCCCTCACGTATTTCTCACAAAATAAACCCACAAGAATTATTTTTGGGGATCAAATAAAACATCGCGACACTATCCCGCAAAGTTACTAAAGACAAGTCTATGCCTGTGGTAGCCTGTCGGCTATTCGGAGGAAGTAGGCGAAGTTCCACTTCCTCGCCTTAGGCGTAAATTATATTGACGCGTAACGACTGTCTGTGTGTTTATAAATATTTTTGCGGCAAAGTGCGTTTTTTAATTATTTGACTATTAGTATTAACTTGTTGTGATAATTGTTAATTTTATAATATACAGGGTGTTATGGAAATGACGTATTATATTTAAATGGGTGACTCCTTGGGTGTCCTAGAGAAGGGCTACATATTTTTTTTAAATCGACCGTTCTAAAAGTGGGGTAACAAACACTCTTACTCAGAGGTCAGTCCGCGCTACTGTGCAACATTTCACCCAGACCCAATGGCAATGTTGCCAAACTTAATGTAAAACTGAAATTCCATATAAAATTATAAAAATAAATTATTTTCTACCTACTTGTATTTATCCTTATACCTAAAGAGCGAGGAAATCCAGGCACAAACACAATCAGTTTTTTTTCTTTTTTATGGGAACACTCCTGGAAACACTTTATGTACACACAGTAATAGTGAAACAGAACCGATAGTTAGTTTTTGAAAATACAATAATACAGATTATACTACAGATTATTAGATTATTACATGCGACAAAATTTGACGTCCAGAAGAAACGCGTCAATAAAAACAATATTTAAAGATTATTTATGGAAGGGCAAGATACACGCGTAAACCGAAAAAACAGAGCGGATTGTTGCGACTGTGTTGGTTATCGACGAAATACAACGTATCCGGCCGCTGGTTGGTCTTCAACTAACAACCCGCAAGCGTGCGGCGTGCGAAAGGAAAGAAAATAACCCGGATCAATTGTTGTCATCTCCTGTCATGTTGGCATTGTTAGGTGAACAATACAAAAGTTTTATTTGGAACTAAAAGTGGTTCCAACCTTAAAAAAGTTGAGAACAGCTGAAACAGCTGAGAAGTGACATAAACTTTCCATTTTCCCGTAAAACTTTGAAGTGCATGTTGAACTGAAATGGATTTTATTGGCGAAAATGCCAAAATAAGCGAAAAAAATTAATAGATAGGCCTAATATATTGCACTGTTGATACAAATATATTCATGCCATGCAAAAATATGTATTATTACATTAATAAGATAATAATAGCACGCCCATGACTCGGCCATGTTTTAAAAGATATTGCTTCCCCTTACCGATACCGCGTAGCTATAGACTCGCTTGTCGAGCTGTAAGTATAGTTAAATCCTAATATTTTTACGTAAGGAGTCTGTGGTTTTTTCCATGCCTCATTAATTAGCGGACACCCTGTATAATTTACGAAAACGTAGAAATTATTTCTCCATAGTTATAATTATTAATTATAATGCTATGTCAACAGGCTAGTTAATATCGACATATCCATTACTGTTCGGGAGTATGGAATCATATTGTCTCATATTGTGTTGACCAGATTTTTTACGTATGTACCAAGTGTCCCACTAAGAATGGCTCTCGGCCGTATCTCTGAAAGTGTTAGTCGTATGGCTTGCGGAAAATTTTTTTAATATGAAAAGTGATCATAAGAAATTGCTGGAAATTATTTTCAAGTTTCTCAGTCGAGAAAAGCTTAGTTTTTTCAAAAGTTGCCGCGTTAAGGTATATTGAACATAGCATTTTCGTATACTTTAAGGTTTTATGAAGAAAATTTACTTATAACATATTTTTGTCACTTTTAAAATAAAGTGGTGGGGGAAGGTAGAACATTATTTTAAATAAATGCCTACAACTCCGGGTTGGCTCAACAGAATTTAGTGAACTTTATTTTGTTAAAAAGAGGTTCCCTTACTCTATACTTTACTGTATAAACTATGACAATATGACTTTTAAAGTAGGCGCTAGAGGGAGCTATTTTACAACTTAACAAACATTGCGCATTTTTTCAAAAATTTTAAATACAACAGTATATTTAATTTTACTTCATCACAAAGATTAATAAAAGCCTAAAAAACTGGCGAAAACCACAACTTGATATCTTTTTTCAAACCGGAGATATTAACAAGAACAAAAATAAACACGGAAAAATATGATTATATTTAAGTTTCAACGGTACAGGTTTTTTCAAAAGTCAAATAAAAACTTTGACTTGAAAGCACCTAATTTTAAATTAGATTTTGTTTTTCCAAGGCCTATTACTTTAAAAGTCATATTGTCATAGTTTATACAGTAAAGTATAGAGTAAGGGAACCACTTTTAAAAAAAACAAAGTTCACTAAATTCTGTTGAGCCAACCCGGAGTTGTAGGCATTTATTTAAAATAATGTTCAACCTTCCCCCACCACTTAATTTTAAAAGTGACAAAAATATGTTATAAGTAAATTTTCTTCATAAAACCTTAAAGTATACGAAAATGCTATTTTCAATATACCTTAACGCGGCAACTTTTGAAAAAACTAAGCTTTACGGATTTACCGTTACGGTTGCGCCCTCTAGCGCTCGACTGAGAAACTTGAAAATAATTTCCAGCAATTTCTTATGATCACTTTTCATATTAAAAAATTTTTCCGCAAGCCATACGACTAACACTTTCAGAGATACGGCCGAGAGCCATTCTTAGTGGGATACCCGGTACATATTTAAATCTTCATCCGACTCTAACACTGAAATATCAAAATAATAATGTAAGTGATGATTTACTTTTCAGGATAAAATGTTAAATTAAGTTAAATACCTTAAAGGTTTCTACTTATCAGTCCGCGACTAATAAAACGTGACAGCCAATAGCAAAATTTTCCCGAAATAAACCTAATAAAATGTCAAAAATATTTTTCTCACTTTTTTTATCCTACTTTTTCGTTTTTTGTATGTTGTTTACCTTTACCTTATTTACACATATCTCTTGAGAGCGAGGCCCATTTAATACAGCCCACGACAATTTCCCAATTTGTATTTATTTGGTGCCATATTTTCAACAAGTGTAGCAATAAAAACGTCAAATCAAATTTGAATCTCAGCAAAAAATACGGTAAAATTTATTATTTTGTGTTAATCTTTTAAAATAAAATATTGCATCGAATCAAAACGGAAAATAGATAACATTGGAGTACTACAAGGAAGTAATTCGAGTCCATTACTAGACTATTACTATTTACTTACTTATTTTGTCATTTTTTCGTTTTAATTACCCAGTTTAACTAAGAGGAGTTGTTTTTCGACCTTCTAGGACGAAGCCAAAAAAACCACTAACTTTTTACTTATAAAACTTATTATTGAAGCAAGCATTTAATTAAAATTAAAGAGAGCGTATAAAAGTTTTAATATGAAAGTTTTAATTTAATTAGAATTAATTTAATAAAGCTCATGAAACTTTTAATTACATATTTTATTTTTTGTTTTGGATGTCCTGCAAAATAATTACTGTGTATTAGTTGCAGTAACTTTATTAAGCTCGGAAGAGTCCTATTGGGACCCGAGACAATTATGTGGAATGGTTAAATTTGGAAAGTAGTCCAATTAGCAGATTTCCTTACTAAGATTTGGTTAACAGGAATTTATGGCAGTTTCATGAAAGCTCTCCCGATTGTCTCGGTTTACAAATTTGTTATGTGTGATTCCTTAGGTCATTTTATAAAGAAAAGTTTATATGAACATATGTCCGCAACGGCTCAAATTTTTTGCTAGAGGGTGTTGATCCGAAAGTAATTCAGATATTATTTTCAACTTTGGTATGTGTTAATAGGATATAGAACCACAAATTTTAGTTAGAAAAGTTATTCAATTGTTCTACCAATGGCGTCCCTGCAAACATGGCCACTGACATTTTTTAGAAAAAAGATGGTACGCCACTGATATTTTTCCATACGGATATTTTTTCTGATTAGCCTGGTCAATTCTACATGAAAACGATCTCTTGAGTTTTTCTCGTCTCGTCTTGATTAAAACCACTAAATTCATATTGAAACTCATTATTATTAACATTGATAAAATATTAATGATAAATTTTGTTTTGTAAAAATTTCAATATTTGAACGAGTGGGTAATTCGATGCGAAGACTGCCATTTTCAACAATTTTTATAAAACAAGATTTATCATTAATATTTTATCAATTATAATAATTTATCATTTTATCATTAATAATAATGAGTTTCAATACGAATTTAGTGGTTTTAATCAAGAACGGTGCGTCTGACGAGAAAAACTCAAGAGACCGTTTTCATGTAAAATTGACCAGGCTGATCAGAAAAAATATTCATATAGAAAAATATCAGTGGCGTACCATCTTTCTTGTAAAAAATATCAGAGGATATGTTTACAGGGACGCCACTGGTGGAACAATTGAAAAACTTTCCTAACTGAAATTTGTGGTTCTATATCCTATTAACACATACCAAAATTGAAAATAAATATGTACTTTCGGAGATATTAAAAAATAACCATTTAAAAAATAAAAATTCAACACCCTGTAGCAAAAAAATTTAAGTCGGATATATGTTCATATGAACTTTTCTTTATAAAATGACCTAAGGAATCACACCCTGAAATATTAGCACGTCATTAAGGAACACCCTGTATATTACTCTGTAACATATTTTTCTTATGATGGTGTGTATACGAATAAAGCGATTCACATTGGTTTTGAATCGATTGAGATTATATTCGTGGGGGAGCACGATCTCAGGAAGTTCGTTCCAGAAGGATTACGTCCTCCAGATGAAAGAGTTCTTAAACAATGGTGTTCGAGAGGTACTAAACTGAACCCCATATGGATGAGCGCCAGTTTTTCGTCTTGTATTTCTACTAGTCCTCTAGCTCTAAGTGGAATTAAGCGTGCAATATCAGCCTTGTATTTGCCATGAAGACAGTGGCGGTTCTTCCACACGAGCACATGCGCACATGCATCCCCAAAACGAATAAAAATATATTAATTTATATTCATTGAATATTATTTATCGTATAATGTCCGACCCTCCCTAATATTTTATCGTACCGTCAATTATCGTATAAAGTCCGACACTCCCTAATATTTTATCGTACCGTCAACCAAACTGTATATTATAAGCTCTCGATCCGGCAACCGTGCCTCGGTCGAGTGTCAAAAGTTGTTGAGTTCTTGGTTCGGAAAAGTACACCTAGTTTCGGCGAAGCTGCCATGTCGGTTGCCACAACGTGGTTATGCCAAGGCATATTTCCTCCCAGATTGATGTCCAGCAAATGAATAGATGAAGCCAGTGGAATAGCTTGTCCTGTCATGACTATATCCGGTTGTGTCATGTTTTTTGGAGAAAACTGCTGCCTGGGTTTTCTGAGCATTAAATTCGGATTGGTTACTGACAACACAAATGTCAGGCAACTTTAAACGTCAACGTTTTTAATTTGGATGTTATTTTTGGGTATATTAGTAAAGTATAAGTGACCACGATATTCAGATTGAGGGACCGCCATGGGAAATTGCATTACAAGCTGCTTCCTCAGCAATTAATTTATTACTAGAAAAATCCAGGGAACGGTATGAGAAAGTGGGTCAAAAATGAATTGACTAGTGTACTGATAACCATGCGCGTACCGACTCCAAATTTTTGTTTAGCATATTTTGATAATTTAACGTAAAAGTAAATATGAAGTCGTAGAAAAAGCATAAGTAAGTTCACAACTCGAGTGGTGATCCCATTAAACATTCTTTCGAAATACGGTACTCGCTACGCTCGTGCCGGGGGGCATCTTCAAGTGTCATTTTTAAAAGAAAGCATTTATCTACCGATTCCAAACTAATAATTAAAAATGTGTATCAATCGTTGTTGAGTAGAAATTTTAATTCGATGGATGCTTTGGACGTCTACTTTGACAAAAACCCCTTTATCTTCGGTAAGAGACATAGTACTTAAACCTGTTAATCCTAGAAAAAATCGGAGTGATTCTGGCACATTTAGAAGCATTGACGAAAATGACATGGATTTATTAAGAAGAAAGATTTACCAAATGTATGAGGCACAAACTGTACCCACTTTGATTTCCCTCAAAGAGCGGCTGATTAAAGACGAAACAAATATATCTTGTAGCCTTCAAGCCTTAGGAAAATATTGCCTAAAATGGGTTTTAAATACCGAAGCATTGTCTGTTGCTTTCAGCTAAAAATAGAGCAGATTCTTCTTTAGATTACCATCAAGATACCGACGCACAACTTTTTGAAGATTGGTTTAAACATAAACTCCTTAAGAATATACCTGAAAATAGCATCATTGTAATGGACAATGCTAGTTATCATAGTCGGCAAGCAAAAATCATTCCCAATTCTAATAATACAAAAGCAGAAATTCAAAATTTTATGATTGAAAATGATTTATATTTTGAAGAAACTTACAAAAAACGAGAACTGCTAGAAGTATTAAAAGCTTTTAAAATAAATAAGGAATACTAGTGTGACAAACTTGGAGCAGAAAATGGATATACAGTGTTGCGTCTTCATCCGTACTATGGTATATTCAATCCTATTCAGCTGATATGGCACCAATTAAAATCCAATATTAGGAGAAATAATATTTCTCCTACATTAAATGCATCTGATTCTGTAGTAGAATTAATTAAAAACGATATAAGAAA
Source organism: Barypeithes pellucidus (assembly GCA_963991005.1). NCBI lineage: Eukaryota > Metazoa > Arthropoda > Insecta > Coleoptera > Curculionidae > Barypeithes > Barypeithes pellucidus. The sequence continues at coordinate 11,529,740 of OZ022563.1, forward strand.
AATATCTCAGACAGCTGAAAAAACTGTGTACAAATGTTTAATTAACCCTTAATTATAAGTTTAGGCTTAGATGAAGATAGTGATAGTGATACAAAGTTCAATTTTGAATAAATTATCAATAGTTTCTTAGAATTTAATTAATTTTTATTGTACTTGTTATCCTAATAGTTATACTTTTAAATTATATTATTTTCAATTATCATTAATTGTTATCATTATTTTACATTTATTATAGGTGTGGTGTGGTATACATTTTCAAGCCGGCCCTGATCCCATTTATTGAGCTTTGAAGAGGTTCAGGCGTATACAATAGGGTTTAATCAGGTAGTTTATTTATGTCAGTAAGAGGCAACGGTATAATTGTGCAACAACTATAATAGGCTTCATACCACTCTGGGTATGTAGTATACTATTAAATAACTGTGAGAACAGCAATAGAACTTACATCATTCGGCAAAATGGTTGTGTAAGCTTTTCTACCGTGCAATTTGGTCATTCATTTTTTCCTGGTACTCCAAATCTGGCGTTTTAACTTTTCACTGATTTAATTTTGGAAACATTTATGTTTTACATGGACTTAAATTTGTATAATTTTCAAGAAGAAAATAATAAATAATTTTTTTACCGAACAAACAACAGGAAAATCCGATAAACTTTTTTTGGTGTATTTTAACGAAAACAAAACATTGCCGGAAATCTCGAGGCATTATTTCTTTTCTGTTCGGGCCAAATTTTTCGTAAACTTTAACCTTTTTTCGAGCCTTCTCCCTTTTGGCCCATAAATAAGGACATAAATATAATCATAGCATAATATCGTGTTCCGCGATATCAACAAATCATGATTTGGATTTTATCGGTATTTATAAAAAAATATTACATCTCGTGGGACTTACCTTCACGCATACAGACCGATCCGTCTTCGCATGACAATAAATATAATATGGATTGTCGGAATTCGTGTTGAAATTTCACTTTTATGCTAAATAAATCTTTTGTCAATAAAATTACAGTTTAATTGTAATGTTTGTGTTAAAAATAAGCAAAAAACTCTCGAAATTACCATTACAGGAGGAGTCGGTAGGAAAGGACTAAACGCCAGGAGTGTATTATACAGTGTGTACATAAAGTAAGGAACAAATTCATTATCTAGGAATCTAAAAATACACGTGTATAATAATTTTTAATGGCGCATTTTTTTCCCATACAAACTTAATATACAAGGTGGCTCATGTAGTAGATATGACATTATCGACGATTTTTTTAAATGGGAACCCCTATATTTTAGTTCAGATCTGTAATCTCCAAGAACAGCTCATTTCAAAAACATAACACACTTAGGGCCTAAAATTCATAGTTTCGTTACTACAGGGTAAAACAAATAATTTTATTTAAGATATTTTAATTTAAAAAAATGTAAAAAAATTAGATAAGCTATTTAATTAAGTGTTGAAATTGTCCTCCTTCTGCTGCCTGACAGTACCCCAAGCGATCAATAAATTCTTGTTGGACTTTTCTTATGGTTTCTTCTGAAATGTTCCTGCATTCTGTTGTTATTCGATTTTTAAATCTTGAATATTGGCAGATCTGACTTTATAAACAACATTTTTCAGGTGACCCCACAAGAAAAAGTCCAGTGGTGTAAGGTCTGGAGACCTAGGCGGCCATTCAACAGGCCCACGTCTTCCAATCCACTTGGTTTATGTAATGGCGCACTACTGCTGCATAATGTGGAGGTGCGCCGTCTTGTTGGTACCACAAATTTTCATCTAGAATTCCTGGATTATTTCTACTAGGGTATAAGTTAACTAGCGTAGGGATAAGAAAGTTCTGAAGAAAATGAAGATAATTTAGCCCGTTTACATTGTTGTCAAAAAAATATGGCCCAATAATTTTGTTTTTCACAATACCAGCCCAAACATTAATTTTTTGAGGATATTGAGTATGGTGCTCACGCATCCACCTGGGATTTTCTTTTGCCCAGTATCTACAGTTTTGCCGGTTCACTTCTCCATTTAATTTAAAGGTAGATTCATCCGAAAATAGGATATTTTTAACAAACAAAGGATCTAAGTTACATCTTTCCATTAATATTTGACAAAACTCCATCCTACGATCTGGATCATCTTCATTCAACTCATGAATCAATCGGATTTTAAACAGGTGCCATTTTTCTACCGTCAATAGGTTATGAACGGTCATAGCAGCCGCCCCATGATCAATGCTAATCTGGCGGACGCTGTTGTGGGGATCTTCTTCCATAGCCAATAAAATATCTAATTTCTTATCATCCGGAATGGTTGGACGGCCTTTTCTGGGAATATCTTCCACTGAACCCGTTTCCCGAAAGTTTATTTCAAGTTTACTCACAGTTGATCAAGTAATTGGTTTTGCTGGATACTTAGTGTTAAACAAAATGCAAACTTCTTGTTGAGTACGGATCCTATCACCATATCCAATCATCATAAGAATTTCAATTCTTTGTGTTAAAGATAAACGCATAGTAACTCAATATGTTTTAAAATAAAATTTATTACTTCTAATAAACTTACTAGAAAAATACAATGTAATGACAATGACATTATCTAAATACCATAGTTACATAACAGCAAATAAGCCTACTTGAGAAAAAACATAAGTAACAGCAAATGATGGTGCGTCCATTAATTACGTAAGGCTTTCAGGTAAAATTGGGTGATGGCGGAAGGGATTGAGCCAAATGTCACGAAATCTTTTATTGGGGGAAGGGGGGGTTGAAAAATCGCTAAAAACGCCTCACGTAATTAATTGATGCCTCCCAAGCCAAAAAAAAATATCTTAAATAAAATTATTTGTTTTACCCTGTAGTAACGAAACTATGAATTTTAGGCCCTAAGTGTGTTATGTGTGTTATGTTTTTGAAATCAGCTGTTCTTGGAGATTACAGATCTGAACTAAAATATAGGGGTTCCCATTTAAAAAAATCGTCGATAATGTCATATCTACTACATGAGCCACCTTGTATATTAAGTTTGTATGGGAAAAAATGCACCATTAAAAATTATTATACACGTGTCCGAGGATTTTTCCGAAATATTTTTAGATTCCTAGATAATGAATTTGTTCCTTACTTTATGTACACATTGTATAAACTTAAATAACGTAAAAAATAAAACCCTTATCCGATTTTGATTTGTTTATAAGTAATACTGTAATTACAATTAAAAAAACTTTCATACATTAAATTAAAATTTTTTAATAATAGCGTTCTTCTGATAAATGTTCAAAAATAGCACCATTGACCTCTAAATATTTTTTGCTTCGTCTAAGAACGGCGCCTATTGCTCACCTGGTTACTTCCTGTCCTGCACCGCACTATTACGTCGGGTTTGTGCATCCCGAGTGTCGACTTCATTTATAACCAATCCCATAAGCAAAAGTCTAATGGTGTGAGGTCTGGTGATATTGGTGATATTGGAGGTCACCAAATAGGACCACTACGACTAATCCAAACCCCTCGAAACATATCGTCCGAATGTTGCTTGATCCAGTGGCGGCTCGTGACCTATGATAAAGGGGGTTCACAAGTATGGTGAAATTATTTTTAAAATTTAATTTTTGTGTAACGACCAAACAATTACTTTCTAGGCGTTTTAAATGTAGAAAGAAAAAAAGTAATAAGAAAATCCGTCAGGTAAAACATATTTTTATTTATTTTTTAATTTTACACAACTTTTGGAAAATAAGAAAGGTTTTTTTAGTGTGTATAGCTGTCGGATCTTAACATCGTCGCATGCAACCCTCGTAACAATATTTATACAGTCCACTACTAATACTACTAAGGCCATCTACGAGCTATCAAGAAAACCGAATGATGTCCAACACTACTACCGCCATCTACGACTTATCAAGAAAACCGAATAATGTGCAATACCACTACCCCATCTACGGCTACGTCATTAGGCGTAACCAAGACGAGAACAATAGTTAACTGTTTTATGACGAGAACGAATCGTGCCACGAGACTGACAAGTTGGCATTCTTCATATTTTCAGTGTTTTTCAGTTTAAATCCTTAAATAAAATGGTTTAAAATCAGATCGAGTATCATTTATCGAAATACACAACCTTTATCGACCATACACAATAGTGCTTAAACGTAAAGTCCCTTCATCGGTTCTTAATTGTAGAAAATTGATCAATAACGGCTTCATTAAGTTTAAAATACCCTCTATAAAAAAATTTTCATATATTTAATTTTTAAACTTTCTAGTCCCTAGATTTACCCTTTGTGGTCTGCGTTAAATTAATTTCGGGTTTAGGTGCTCCCGCATTCTTCACTTCTATTTTTTGCTCCAAACTCAAAGAGCTCAAGTTATTTCTTAAATAGTCCACCGTCAACTATTCATTTTAACTTAATAAATATATATTAAAATATTAAAGCATACACGCTCGAATTTCTAACTAGATGCACGAACAGACAACAGCGCGTGCACACAAAAACTGTGCGCCTTTTTCATGTTAAATCGCAATAGCCCCGCTATCCCCCGCGGCCACCCGCCACCTGGACCGAGACACGGTTGCCGGATCTATACAGTTTGATTTGGGAGGGTCGGACTTTATACGATAAATAATATTCAATGAATATAAATTAATATTTTTTATTCGTTTTGTTTTGGGGGGTGCACGTGCGCATGCGCTCCTGTGGAACAACCGCCACTGGCTTGATCTGATATATGCAGGAGCTCTATCGAGCTGATAATAAATACAGTTGCATTCTGATGTTCATAGGAATATTTTTTTTGCAAAAAAATTAAGAAGCTTCGCTTTATGCGAGGTTGTGAAATCTAATCGAAAATAGCAAAAGAAAAAAATAGTAAATATCATTTTTATTTATGGGATCGTAAAGTACTCGATAGGAACTTTAAAATTATGCATCGCAAGACCCCTCTTCCTGTTTATTTTTTTTATCAAGATGGCGCCCATCCCCATATTGACAGTTAGAACTGTTATTCTTACGTCAGAAGGTAGTTTATCTTTCCCTATTGGCCACACCCTTAACCAACCTGAACAAGAGTTAGCATGGGGTATTTCTGGACCTACCCAGAATATCGTAAACTTTTAAATTTCGTGCCTAAAACATTGTTTCACGGCGACTTGAACGCGTGCACGTCATAGCTACCTGCTTCAAACGAATCGTAGGAACCCAGGAGCAAGAAAAAAACAGTAGCTTGCGGATATGAGTGACATGCATAATCATCGATTCTTGCAGATATTAAGGAGACCACAAAACGTTAATATACAATAATTAAATAATATTTTTAAATTATTTATTTATTACATTACAGAAAAAATTCAAATAGTACATTTAAAAACTTGTCTAACCTAATAAACGAGACACAAATAAACAAACTTAATAGCTCCTAATTATACTAAAGTAATTATATAATATACAGGGTGGCCAATTAGTGCGACAAAGCTCAATATCTCTTTTACCGCTAGGGATAGCGGAAAACTTTTTTCACGAAAGTTATTAAGCGTTAAGAGGTGCAGATTTTCAAATTATTTTCGACTATACAGGGTGCCCCAAAAAGGCGGTGCGATAAAAATTTCATATTTTTTAAATGGGACACTATATATATTTTAAATATTTGAATTCACCGTAAAATTCTGTACATATCACCGTAATTATTTGTACACATTTTTGCAACGTTGCCAAATAGATTGGAAAATTCCTAAAATTTGTGTAAAAACATGGTTCAATGAAATGTGTAATATTTCTTAACTTATAATAATTTGAAATAAAATATTTTTATGTCGGAAAGAGGAATGTTGACAGAAGTACCCTATGACCCTAACACATATCAATATTATTATACAGGGTATGTTCTACGGATATGCCAACATTACGAACTTGAAACCTGAGTTTCGTAAGGTTTTTAAATGAAACACCCTGTTTATGATTACTTTATCTTGTAGATATTTTAATCCTCTCTAATTTTTATTAAGGTCTTTCTACGCCTATCTCTACCAATCTTGGTGGTATTTCAATTTTTATTTAAACTTGAGCAAAAAAGTGGATTTATTTTACCATTGTCCTTTTTCTAGTCACCTATGACAAAATGAAAACAAAATGTTGTAATTTAAAAAAAAATGTTTATTCATACGGGAGGATACGACACAAAAATATTTTAACGATTCAAGCTTGTGGACAATTTCGAAAGTAAATTATTACCTAATTATTTGTTCATATAGTGACCCCCACTAACTTGAACACATAATTCAATACGTTTTTCAAAAGAATGAGTCATGTTTCTACACATTTGGAACTGTTTTCAAAGTAATGCTTATTTATTTGTTCATAGAGACCCCCATTAACTTTAACACATATTCAATACGTTTTTCAAAATAATGTTTCTAGACATTTGCCGAGTAATACTTTGAAAACAGTTGAAAATGTGTAGAGACATGACTCATTCTTTTAAAAAACGTATTGAATTATGTGGTCAAGGTATTGGGGGTTACTATATGAACAAATAATTAGGTAATAATTTACTTCAGAAATTGTCCACAAGCTTGAATCGCTAAAATATTTTTGTGTCGTATCCTACCGTATGAATAAATAATTTTTTTTTAAATTACAACATTTTGTTTTTATTTTGTCATAGGTGACTAGAAAAAGGACAATGGTAAAATACATCCAATTTTTTTTGCTCGAGTTTAAATAAAAATTGAAATAGCACCAATATTGGTAGAGATAGGCATAGAAAGACCTTAATAAAAATTAGAGTGGATTAAAATATCTACAAGATAAAGTAATCATATACAGGGTGTTTCATTTAAAAAACTTACGAAATTCAGGTTTCAAGTTCATAATGTTGGCATATCCATAGAAAATACCCTGTATAATAATATTGATATGTGTTATCATAGGGGACTTCTGTCAACATTCCTCTTTCCGACATAAAAATATTTTATTTCAAATTATTATAAGTTAAGAAATATTACACATTTCATTGAACCATGTTTTTGCACAAATTTTAGGAATTTTCCAATCTATTTGGCAACGTTGCAAAAATGTGTACAAATAATTACGGTGCTACGTACAGAATTTTACGGTGAATTCAAATATGTAAAAATATACATAGTGTCCCATTTAAAAAATATGAATTTTTTATAACACCGCCCTTTTGGAGCACCCTGTATGGTCGAAAATAATTTTGAAAGCTGCATCTCTTAACGCTTAAAAACTTTCGTGAAAAAAGTTTTCCGCTATCCCTAGCGGTAAAAGAGATATTGAGCTTTGTCGCACTAATTGGCCACCCTGTATATAACTAAAAAAAGGCACACATCATCGAATAAAAACTAGTCCACTGTACATAGACGCGAAGAAACCCGAATCCACAGAACATTAAACCATAAATTTTCAATTTAGATTTTAGGTTAAAATCAGCCTCAAATTGTTTCTAAATGTTACCACGGAGCAGTGGCGGTTCTTCCACTGGAGCACATGCGCACGTGCACCCCCAAAACAAAACGAATAAAAAATATTAATTTATAATCATTGAATATTATTTATCGTATAAAGTCCGACCCTCCCTAATATTTTATCATCCCGTCAAACCAAAGTGTATAGATCCGGCAGCCGTGCCTCGGTCGAGGTAAATGACGATTATGACGAGACTTTCTCGCACGTACGATTAAGTAGTGCATTTTTTTTTTTTTTTGACAGCCGATGAGAATCTGCACACAGACACCTTACAGACGCGGCTGCAAGGTAGTGTCGGGTTTAGCAACTTGTGGGGATTATACCTACATCAACATTATCTTTTCTGAGGGAAAAGATCCGCCTCTGAGAGGCGAGCCGACCGACTAAACTCACCGTCTGAGTCAGGTATAAAGCCTTTAACTCCTTTCACTCGACGTGTTATTTTTGTCTATCATAAGTATGATTTTTGGGTTAAGCCTTTAGGCGTTGTTGATGATGTTTGGTGTCAGCTCTAGTATCTTTCTAATTTGAATTTAATCAAATGAGCAAGATATAAGGGCTCCTAACATGTTGGCGGTAGGTGTGTGGTAGGCGGTGTATTTTTACAATAGTCGTGTAGTCAGGGACGTAAATTAGGGGGGGCAGGGGAGGGCAGTGGCCCTCCCCTGAGTTTGGTAGAAATGGTAGTATGTATACTTGAATATAATTATACTAACTCCCTAAATTATCTTAACTTATCCATCAGGTATGCCGTCAAACTTTATCACTTTTTCCCCTTTCTTTTACCCTTTCCTCTAAACAAATCAATCGAAATGACACTTTTCGAATGCCAATGCTTCGTTTATTGAAAGAAGCTTGAACTCGATCGCTAAAACAAGTAAAGAACACTTCAGGGCGTTCGAGAACGGATTATAGATTCAGTTTTACTCCTCGATAGTGGTTTATTTTTTGGACGATTGTAAATAATTTGTTTTTCGTCGGTATGCCTGAGCGAGTCGTTGTGACGATTAGCCGAAAGTGAAAAGTGTGTAACACGAGCTAGATCGACTTTGCAGCAGCGAGTGTATACTAATTCCTTACAGCGCAATACAAAAGGTAAGATCTGATATTTATATACAGTTCAAAGTTCAAACAACGCCGTGGAAGGCTTATCGCGTGGAATAACAATAACATTATGAGAGTTATATGATTTCATATTCGTATTCGTTAGTTTTAAACGAGTGCCCGAAGAGAGAAGACAAACTCCAGGACGAACTTTCATTATTGAAATAAATAATTAATTATTAAAGCATAGTCTTCATTCGAGTTACCATTTTCGTGTATATTTGTATGAATTCAATGGTTTTCACGTGGAGAAAGAAAAGTAATTGCAGTCTTCATTCTTTTCGTAAAATTTGATTTAAAACGAACACTTGATATTCCGGGTCACAGGTCGCGGAAAACTGTTTTTCGCGATTGAACTCGTTAATAAGAATTTAACAAAGATATTGAGGTATTTATATTTGTTATTGTTTCAGAATCATAATGTCAAAGAAAACAGCACAATCAACAATGTTAAACTTCTTGAAGAGAAAAAGTGTACCAGAACCTGAGTCAGTTGGAAATAAAAAACAAATTCGTGAATCTGCCCAATCAGTTGATCGCGATGCAATAGCTTCTACGAGTGCGCATGTTCCATTACATAAACACGAATCAACAGAATGGCCAGAAAACAGTGAAACGACTGCAGACTTATCGCGTTCTCATCACGATGTACCCGTTCAACCAATACTAAATGAATACCCTCAGACGTCGAAACGCCGTTTCAACTGTGGATATTTCAAACAATTTCCTTGGATCGAATACTCCATTAATCAGGATGCTGTCTATTGTTTCAGTTGTCGTCATTTTAGTTCTAATATTGTCCGTGCTGGTGAATCACTCGGGTGCATTACATTTGTCGACAAGGGCTTTAGAAAATGGAAAAGCATGAAAGAATTGCTGACACAGCATGAGTCTAGTCGTAAGCACATAGATGGGACGGTGCAATGGATACACGCAAAGAAAATGTCAGCTGGAAAGACTGAATCTGTAGCAAATTTAATAAATAATCAGAGAAAGTCAGAAGTACTGGAAAATAGGAATCATCTTAAAATTATAATTTTAGGGATTTCATTTCTAGCTCGTCAAGGTTTGGCTTTTCGTGGAGATGACGAATCAAAAGAATCGTCAAACAGAGGAAATTTTGTTGAATTGCTCCAAACGATGAGCGAGCTGTCTCCTCAACTACGAGAAAAACTTCAAAAAAGATATGGACACTATACATCAGCACCATATCAAAATGATATTATATACTGCCTGGCAAACGTTCTTAGAAAGAACACGGTTGATTCACTTGGGCCATACTGGGCACTGATGGTTGATGAATCAAAGGATATAACTGGCAAAGAACAACTGAGTTTCGTCATCAGATCTACGTCATCGGATGGTTCAATTTGGGAAAAGCCTCTTGGTACTTTTCATATGGAAAAAGTAGATGCTCAGTCATTAGCAACTGCTGTGAACAATGCAGTTCTGCAAAATAAATTATCATGGGATAAATGTGTTGCGCAATGCTACGATGGTGCTGCAGTCATGAGTGGTCGCCTTCGAGGTGTTCAGGCGCGGATTAAAGAAATTGCTCCACATGTCATTTACATCCATTGCCATGCTCATCGCCTGAATCTGGTCTTAGTTAATACTATTAAAAATATACCCGAGATCGTTGACATGTTTTCTATCATACAATCAGTGTATGTGTTTTTGACAGTTAGCGGCCCACGACATGAACTATTTATAAAAGCACAAATTGAGGAAAATTTGCAAGTCTTGGAGCTCGAAAGATTGGTTGAAACCCGATGGGCTTATTGGTATCGATCCGTTTGCAAAATAAAGCTTAGGATTGAAACTATTGCTAATGTGTTAGAAGCCATTGGATTACAGAATGCTGACAGATTAGCAACAGCAGAAGCTCAAGGGCTGCGAAAACGAATTCATTCTATATCGTTTCTTCGTTGTTTACTTGTCGCTGAAAAGTTACTTGCAGCAGTTAATTCGTTATCGGAAGAATTACAAAATCCGTCAATTAATTACTTATCCGCCGAAGTATTGATAGAATCAACTAAAAAAGATCTTAAGGCATTTCGAAACAATGACGCTTGGGATAATATTGTGAGAGAAGCTGATGCAATTGGAGTTCAAATTGGAATCTCGCTGAATGACAATAGCTACGATAATAGACCAAAGAGAGCTCAGGCTATGTCAAAAAAATTATCAGAATATTTTGTGCTATCAACAACTGGTAAGAAGGTTATAGAAACGACTCAAAATATTGATGATTCAATGCGTACCGGAATCCTTTTTGCGTGTGTGGACCAGTTTATTTCTGAACTCGATGCTCGATTTACAGTTAACTGCAGTGTTCTCAAGAGTGTGTCGGCTTTGAATTCAAGTTCAACAAATTTTTTATGCCCGGATAAAATCAATGAACTTGTGAAGCTATATCCCACTTGCGGTATCGATACAGCAATGCTTTACACACAACTGTCATCAGCAAAGTCAATTATCCAATCATTGGATAAAGATGTAACATCGTTGACTATTCACGAAGTTCGAACATGCTTCAGTCGTTTTCCATATGGGTTTAGTGAGCTCTTGAAAGTAATTGATCTTGTTCTAACATTACCAGTTACATCAGTTGAGAATGAACGATTTTTTAGCTGCATGAAACGAGTTAAAACATACCTCAGAAACAGATGTGGAGACCAACGTCTTAGTGATCTTCTGGTAATTGCATGCCTTCAAGAAGAGGCAAAAAATGTGAACATTGACGCAGTAATTAATGAGTTTGGTCATTTGAAACAAAGACGATATCCTTTGTTTTAGCAAACTATTTAATAAAAAAGCTAGACTTTGAAATACTGTGTATCGGTTATAAATAAAATAAGTAATAAATAAAGTATATTCACATATATGTGCGTTAACTCAGAACTACAGTGTATATACATTTTTATCGAATTCTTATTTCCGTCAATTTTGCCCCCCTCTGAAAAAAACTGAAATTACGTCCCTGCGTGTAGTGTTTTGTGTATAGTGTGATTGCATGAAGAACAAGTTCTTAAATAATTTTGAGTTTGGATTTTAGTGAGTGATCCAGTCTTTAGGCATTTTGTGTTTGTGGTGTGGTAGTTTAGGAATGTGCGATGCGGCTATCTTCTCGTTATTGGTCAGATTCGCCTTAGTATGATATTTTATGATTAGTTTGTCGAGAAACTCCGAAATTGTATCAATTTGGAGATCTCGGTGTATAATGTCATTTCTAGTGTATCTAGGTGTATTCAGTATTATTTTAAGTACCTTGTTCTGCATTACTTGTATGTTCTTTAAGTCAGGTCTACTCAGTGTGCACCATGACGCTGCCCCGTATGATAGCAGCTGCCTGTTGAACACCTTGTACATCGTGACTTTCGTCCTTGTGCTTAACTTGCTTCTTTTGTTAAGCATCGGGTATATAGCGCCAAGTTGTGCATTGGCTTTCTTCAGTATTATTAAGTAGTGCAGTTTCTCTGTAGTAACAGGTGGCGGGTGGCAGCGGGGGATAGCGGGGCTATGGCGAATTAACATGGAAAAGGCGCAGCGTTTTTGTGTGCACCGCGCTGTTGTCTGTTCGTGCATCTAGTTAGAAATTATTCGAGCGTGTATGTTATAATATTTTAATATTATATATTTATTAAGTTAAAATGAATAGTTGACGGTGGACTATTTAAGAAATAACTTTAGCTCTTTGAGTTTGGAGCAAAAAATTGAAGTGAAGAATGCGGGAACAGCTAAACCAGAAATTAATTTAACACATACCACAAAGGGTAAATCTAGTGACTTTATTAGAAAGTTTAAAAATTAAATGAAGTGAGGAACATCTGGTGTAATTTGTTTACATTCATTAGTACTGCGGTTCCGTAAATCTTCTAAGGATTCATGATGGGTGGCATACATTTTGGATTTTAGATGTTCCCACAGGCCATTTTAAAGAGAATTTAGTGCCCTTTAAAAAGATGTATCACAACATACCCATTCCCATTTGACAAGGGCAGTAGCCGCCCCCGCTAAGGGGGTTATAGGGATGAAATTAATAGTGAAACGTGTCCCCCTGAAAGCACAAATTTACGGGTATTTACGTACACAGCCGTAAACCTTGCTGGACTGTTTTCGATGGGCCATCCTGTATACGACGTTCATAATGTTAGCCCGTTAGCTACTGACGTCGTTGTGTTGTCTTATTTGAAATATTCTGGACTCCTTAATGTATTTAAAAACAAATAGCACAGTCTACTAAACCCATTATAGTCCATTATCAAGATAGTGAATCTTTGCTTTAGGATCTCGCCGGTTCCTAACAACCCAATATCCTTTTTCTAAATCACGTTTCCTTAACCTTGAACGCAAAATAATTGAAAGTCGGTGTCAACGGATTGATTACTTAATAACATAACAAGGATAGATACAGGTGTGGCTACAGACAGTTGCATGTGACTCAGAGTATAAAAAATACTACCACGAGTTTGGACCGTGAGTAGTGGCAATTTTTCTTTGGTCTCGTCTGCCTGTTATTCAGGGCACTAAACATTAAAGTACGGTAATGTCTTTCAGGCTGTGCATGAGTTAGTTGCACCTATCCATACCTACAGGGTGTTCCTTAAATCTTCATGGGGATATACAGGGTACCCAAGATAAGGCGGGCCACTATGGGGATCTCGATAATGGTAACAGATACGACGTCGATTAAATGGGAAAAAGTAACGATCAAACCAGAACAAACATTTCTAACGACGCCTATGCCATTATGTACAGGGTGTTCCATTTTCGACACTTTTATAGGGTATCTCCGTAACTGTTAGTGCTATCAAAAAAATAATGTAGGTTGCAGGTGCTCTTCTTGGGTCAAACTTAAAATGGTAAAATCAATATTCGAAAATTTTTGCTCGCTTAAGAGATACGGGGGAAAATCAACAAATTGACAATTTTTAAATTACTCTATATTTTCTTAGTTAAAACAGATACAGAAAAATGTTTTATATAGAAGTTTCTTTATATTGATTGTTGAATAATCTGCCGTTTTCAGAATAAGTATACGGTGTCATTTTTTTTTTTTTTTTTTTTTTTATGATCAAACACAAGCACTATAGGAAAAATCCTTTAGGGCACTCTGGGAGTGGTGCGTGTGCGCAAAAAGCGATTCACGTTGGTTTTGAATCGTTGGAGGTTATATTCGTTGGGAAAAACGACCTCGGGAAGGTCGTTCCATAAGGATGAAGTCCTACAGATGAAAGTATTCTTAAATAATGAAGTTCGAGGAGTACTAAGCTTAACAACATATGGATGGGCGGTAGTGGTTCGTCGTGTATTTCTGCTATTCGTCGCTCTGGGCGGAATTAAGAGGGCAAGGTCAGCCGAGCACCTTCCATGAAAATATCTGTAAAAGAGAGTCAAATCCCCAACCTGTCTTCGATGTTCTAGGCTGTCGAGGTTCTTCGTCAGCTCGTGATCTCCGATCAGACGAATAGCCCTCCTTTCGATGGAATCCAGTAGCCGAAGAGTATGTTTGGGTGCAGAGCTCCAGACATGAGAACAGTATTCTAGTGATGGTCGAATCTGGGCTTTGTATAGTGTCAAAAGTTGTTGAGGCGTGTACAACTTTCTGGTTCGGAAGAGTACCCCAAGCTTCTGAGAAGCTATCTTGGCGATTGCCACAACGTGGATATGCCAAGACATATTTCCTCCCAGATTGACGCCCAGCAAATTAATAGATGAAGCCAGTGGGATTGCGTGTCCGGCCATGACTATTTCGGGTTCTGTAATGTTAACCTTTTTCGAGAAAACTGCTGCCTGGGGTTTTTTAGCGTTAAATTCGACTTGGTTACTGTCACCCCAAGCCAAAATTTCTTCCAGGTCTTTGTTGAGGCGTGATACTTCATGCTGTCTGCGAAGATATGCGTCGGCAGTCGATGTTTGCGCATTCAAGGAGAAAGATGAGATAAGTGTGCTATCGTCAGCAAAACTAAATATCGGATTTTTAGTTTTCACTAGAAGGTCGTTAATGTAGAGTAAGAAGAGAGTGGGAGACAGTATGGACCCTTGAGGAACACCGGCATTGATGGTGAAGGTGTCTGAGAGAAATCCATCAATTGCCACTTGCAGAGAGCGGTCCTTAAGAAAGCTAGACAACCATGCACAGAATCGACTGGGCATACCATAGGATCGTAGTTTACTTAGAAGCCCCTCATGCCAAACACGATCAAAAGCTTTAGAAATATCCAGTGCAACAACCCGAGACTCCCCATGATGTTCGATTGCGTTGTTCCAAATATGGGTGACATAGGCTAGAAGATCTCCAGTTGATCTGGACTTCCGAAAACCATATTGATGATCGCTGATAATGTTGAAGCCTTCCAGGTACTTTAGAAGATGTTGGTTAATAGCTTTCTCCATTACTTTTGATATAACTGAAAGCAATGCGACTGGTCGATAGTTGTTAGGCAGGGTTCTCTTACCTTTCTTTGGAATAGGCTGGACTCGCGCCGTCTTCCAGCAAGATGGAAATATTCCTTTTTTGTAGGATAAGTTGAAAAGTCTACAAAATACTGGTGTTAGTTCATCGGCGCATCTCTTGAGAACTATAATAGGAATTTCGTCCGGACCAGTAGCTTTCTTGGCGTCGAGTCCTTTCAGGATTCGTTTAACGGGACGCTGACGGAATACGATTTCGGGCATTTCGGATTCAACTGCAGGAATGTCGGGTGGTGTTCTTCCCTGGAAATCTACAGTGGAATGCGAGGAAAATAGTTCAGCAAGTAAGTTTGCTTTGTCTCCGGCTGTGGATGCTATTGTACCATCGGGACGTGTTAGAGGTGGAATAGTTGATTTGGTAAAATTTTGGCTGACGGCCTTAGCGACTGACCAAAAGGACCTTGATCCGTTTGGACAGTCAAGAAGTTTGTTTCTGATCCTCACGTTATGGGCTTCTTTGCTTTGATCTATTGTTAGCTTACATTGGTTTCGAGCGGTATAAAGATGGTACGATTCTCAGTGGTAGGGTTTGTACGCCACTGTCGGTAAGCCAGATTTTTCAATTTGACAGCACGCTCACAATCCTTGCTGAACCAGGGCTTGCCGTTGGAAGGGCGTTTTTGGGAGGAGGGGATAAATGCTTCCATGCTCGATTGAATGACGTCGGAGACCTCCCCAGCACAGACGGATGGATCATCAGAAGAGAAGCATACACTCATTCAAGGAAAAGTCCGAAAATGGTCTTTCATGTCTTCCCACTTGGCCGATCTTTAATGCCATATCTTGCGAGGTTTAGGAGGTTGTTCAGAATTAATTGGTAGTTCGCTTAGAGTTGAAATAAGTTTGTGATCGGAAGATCCTAACGGAGGCTGTACGGTGACTGTATGTAGATCGGGATTTGACGTTAAGAAAAGATCCAAAAGACTAGCAAAATCTCCAGCTCTGTCTGGAATCCGCGTTGGTTCTTCTACGAGTTGAGTTAGACCAGAACTGATCGCGAAGGATTCGGCCTCGCGGCCTTGCTCATCATCTGTATTTGAATATTTAAGCCAGTTGACATTGTGGACGTTAAAGTCGCCAAAGATAGCAATCTCGGCATTTGGATGGTTGGTTTGCAAGAAGTCGATTGTATTGGCTAGTGATGAGAAAAGGTCTCTGTAATGGGTCATGTAAGTAAGTTATCGGACCTAACCTCATTTTTTTAAATGGATCACCCTGTATATTTTAATCTAAAAAGATAGCATTTTAAACTCTCTTTTCAAATTTATAACATACCATGGATGATAGATATCATATAAAATCTAACAAAATGTTGATAAGTAATTTTCACAAATGAATATGTAAAATGAAATTGATGTTAAATGTTAATAACAACTAGAATGTCAACATAGTTGTCTCTAGGATATTAGCTTTTGTTTCATGGCCTACTGTGGTTTAAAGGTTTAAATAAATCGCCTAGGAAACCAATATTATCAATGGTGTGTTATATATTTGAAAATTACACTCATGCATTAAGCTAGAGGTGTTGTTTTCGATTGATTACATCGATTATACAACTCCATGTATATTTTTCCCATATAGAAGGATGTGATTAATAAGTGATAATCATTTAAGTGATTATCACTTGGTGGTCACATTGTTGTAATTGTCATTTTTTGACAAATTACTTCAGAAGTAATTTCTGTCAGTTCTTGTTACAAAATGGCAAAAGAAAGATTTGGTAAAATTTTGTTGTCTAAAGTCGACGATGCTATTAAAAATGTGAAGCCCAAAAATACCGAGCGTTCCGACAAATATGTATGGAAGCAGTTTACTGAGTTTTGCCTTGCGCGAAGTTTCGAAATTGAGAAAATGTCAACAGACAAGGATTTGTGCAACATTTTAAAAGACTGGGCATATAATATGCGTAAATCCGACGGAAGCGATTATAAAGAAGGTGTGGTCAAGCTTTTATGGAACAAAACGGCCAAAATGCTAGAGGAACTATATTTTGAAAAATATAATCGCCACATAGATCCATTCAATGACATGGTTTTTCAAAGCGCCCGTTTTGCCCGTAATGCAAAACGAAAAGAGTTGCAGGCGGTACCTGGTGCACGAAAGGAGAGTTCCACGGGTTTGACGAGACAGTAAATAGAAAAAATGGCCTTTAGTTTGGATGAAAATACCCCAGATGGGCTTCAACGGAAATTTTTCCACATAGCTGC
Source organism: Barypeithes pellucidus (assembly GCA_963991005.1). Taxonomy (NCBI): domain Eukaryota; kingdom Metazoa; phylum Arthropoda; class Insecta; order Coleoptera; family Curculionidae; genus Barypeithes; species Barypeithes pellucidus. Next base: position 11,546,992 of record OZ022563.1, read on the forward strand.
ATCCGAACTAGCATGGAGGGGAAATGAAGCAGTTTTTTTGCTATTGGAATATTTTAAGGAGGAAAAATATAATAACGGGTCTAGTACCGGTCGTTTGGAATACAACCCAATATTTTCTAAAACGGCACAAGGAGGAGCAAGTCGAACATGCGAAAGTAAGTGGCTTGTAAAAAATCTTGTGAATCCGGATTTATGTCCAATACGGTTATATTTTAAGCTAATGTCCAAAAGAGGCGAAAACATTAAAACTAATCGATTCTTTTTGACGGTCAATCAGAAATGGAAACAGAATGATAATTTCCCATGGTTTAAGAATTGTCCAGCAGGTATTAACATTATAAGAAACTGGACAAAAATGGGAGCAATCAACATCGGCCTAGATACGAAAAATAAAAAGATTACGAATCACTCTAATAGAGCTTCAACAGTAAGTGCCCTTAGCAGTTCAGGTGCTAATCTCCAGGAAGTTATCAAAATAACGGGCCATAGTTCTATAAATTCTGTTACTCCCTATCTCCAGCTCAGCGAGCAGCATCATCTGAAGATTTTGTCGCAAATGAGAGCCGAAAATACATCGTCATCTACTTCTGATGCTGAAGCCCAATTTCAAACACCTCCAACCTATGATAATAATTTATCCAATAGTTCAAGTTTTAACTATAATAATTGTAATTTCGTAATTAACAATAATTACTGTAATAAAAATGTTTAACTCAGAAAGATATATGTACTTTATTTCGTTGTATAATCCTTTGAATACAACTCGATGTTTCGGTATTACCTAATACTTTTACCTGACACTCAACGCGTTACCCGGCAACACTACTCCTCCTTCGGAGTCGTAGTGTTGTTGCCGGGTAACGCGTTTCGTGTCAGGTAAAAGTATTATTCGGTAATCCCGACACATCTTGTGGTATTACATTCGAAAACAATACGCCTAGCTATCGAAAACAACCCCTCTAGCTATTGAACGCAAAACCATAGTAACCTTCTTACAACGCCATTATTGGAATAATATGTCAGTCCGACATTCTCGACATTGTTTCGAGTTTAGTTTAAAAAATGTCACGTTTTGAAAAGAAATCAATCGAAGTTATTCAAGAAAAGATCGCACAGAGTATACCAAAAAAACGCTAAAAATAGCAAGCAATATGTCTGCGGCGTCAGTTTATGATGTTTTGTGAAGATAGAAGGTATGTTTTTAGAAAGGAGACTTAGATTAAAAAGCTTGCGGACATACTTCAAGACTGGGCTTATAACATGAAAATACAAAATGGTGAGGAATACAAAGATATAAATGCCGAACCTAGTTGCTCGAAAATGTCGAAACCAACCTCAAGAGATTCTTCAAATTCTAATATTAATTATTACAACTGCGTTATAATTATTAAAGTGAAATTTATAATACATTATTACATTTAACTTTTGTTAATTCGAGTAATTTTCTCCCTAAATTACACTCGTGCATAAAAATTCTCAGATAATTTTGCATTTAAGCGTATTTCCTTTGAAAAACAACATTTGTTCATTTTCAAATTTTTTAAAATTTTATAAAATATTTCGCCAAACTGAAAATGAACTCTTGTTGTTTTTAGGCAATACGCTTTGATGCAAAATTATCGAAAATTTTTAGGCACTAGTGTAATTACCTCCGAAAAGAAAATTTAAAATGGTATCTTTTTAAATTAAAATTTAAAAAATGGGGTTAGGTCCGATAACTATTTTACCTGACCGCGTATACTTATTCTAAATACGGCAGATTATTAAAAAATCATTATAGAGAAACTTTTGTATAAAATATTTTTCTGTACTTATCACTTTTAACTAAGAAAATATAGGGTAATTTTGATATTGTCAATTTTTTGATTTTCCCCCGTATCTCTTAAGCGAGCGAAAATTTTCAAATTTTGATTTTATCATTTTAAGTTTGACCCCCAAAAAGAGTACATGACACCTAGGTTACTTTTTTGATAGCACTAACACTTACATAGATACCCTATAAAACTGTTGAAAAAGGGACTACCTGTACATATAACCTTTTCCTCAATATATCACCTAAGGAATCTCTAAAACATTAGCACATCATTAAGGAACTGTATAATATAATAACTAATAATAATTAAAGGGTATCATTTATCTGGTTAGCAAAATATTCTTATTTTTGCGAACAGAAAAATGTAATCGGTCAGCCAAAATGGCTAGTTGGTCAGCAACTTATGGACAGCAAACATTTCTGAATCGTGACAGTGTCCTGGGAAAACAAGTGAAAATAAGCCCCCGCTACACCTTTTGTAGCCGATTTCCTTCTGTATTAGGCAGAAGAAAACACAAGAAAGTAACATAAATTGGCAGTTTCCTGGGAAAACAAGTGAAAACCCGCCCCGCTATACCTTTTGGGCCTTGACAGCTCCACCGAATGAAAACACACGCACGCAATTAGCTACTCGTATCACGCGACTGCCCACAATAACGAACTTTTCCGATTATTCAAAACAAACGCAAGCCAATGATTTATATTGAAAACCATTCTTTTAATATGCAAACCGCTGAAGTAAACTGCTTCTAGACATGTTTGTTCCTACTGACCAATTGTAAACTCTTGCTGACCAAATAATCATTTCGCAGCTCGACTGTTAATAACGGCAAACCATTTAATTACTTCTCATAATTAAACTAATATGTTTCAGCTCTGACTAATCCCTAGAAGTCATTTCTAAAAAATTCTACCAATAATGGATTAATATAATATAAATCGACAACAAAAAATATTATACTCTAAATAATGGGCTTAAAAAAGCTGAAACTCAAAACACCTCCTCAGAATAAATATTTTTCCAGGCCTGGGCCTTTTTATCCTTGTTTCTCCGTCTAATCTTTTGATCCTGTTTCAAGAAAATAATTTCAAAAAGCTTTCAAACATTTTTATATAAATAAGTAGGTAACACGTCATTTTATATTTGAAAACAAAATATCAGGACCTTTGTCATAATATCTTTGGACATGGACGTATTTTATTTACGTAGCGAACCACTTTGGTGTTTTTCGGTTACAAAAAGCGACGTCAAGATTCTCAAGTCAATTTCGGTTACTGGGGGTGTGACCCAAAAAAACAACTTTAATTAAAAAAATTTAGAAAAAAATTCTAAGAAGCGAAAGTCATCGTGTGACATCACAAGAGCAGTGGCAGTTCTTCCACAGGAGCACATGTGCACGTGCACCCCCAAAACAAATAAAAAAAAATATTAATATATATTCATTTAATATTATTTATTGTATAAAGTCCGACCTCCCTAATATTTTATCATCCCGTTAAACCAAGCTGTATATAGGCTCTCACCGTGGCTCGATCCTGCTGGCGCGCCATTCGTTAAATTGATGACGAGAAATGCTCGCATAGGCGCTCATATAGGCGTGATATAATGCAGTTTCTCTTTAGTATCAGGTGGCGAGGGATAGCGGGGATATGGCGATTTTACATGGAAAAGTCGCACAAGTTTGGAGTACGCCTTTGTCTGTTTGTTCGCGCATGTATGTGGTAATTCGAGCTTGGATGTTTCAATATTTTAATATTAAGTATACAGGGTCTTCCTTAATGACGTGCTAATATTTCAGGTCATTTTATAAAGAAAAGTTTATATGAACATATGTCCGCAACGGCTTAAATTTTTTTGGTACAGCGTGTTGAATTTTTATTTTTTAATATCTCCGAAAGAACTGTAGATATTATTTTCAATTTTTGTATGTATTAATATGATATGGAACCACAAATTTCAGTTATAAAAATTATTCAATTGCTCCACCAGTGGCGTCCCTGCAAACATGTTCTCTGATATTTTTTACAATAAAGATGGTACGCCAATGACATTTTTCCATGTGGATATTTTTTCTCATTAGCCTGGTAAATTCTACATGAAAACGGTCTCTTGAGTTTTTCTCGTCAGACGCACCGTTCTTGATTAAAATCATTAAATTCATATTGAAACTCATTATTAACATTGATAAAATAATTAATGATAAATTTTGTTTCATAAAAATTGTTGGAAATGGCCACCTTTACTTAAAAGTCATACTTCCACCCATCTTCGCATCGAATTGCCCACTCCAACAATTTTTATAAAACAAAATTTATCATAATTATTTTATCAATGTTAATAATAATGAGTTTCAATATGAATTTAATGCTTTTAATCAACGAGACGAGACGAGAAAAAATTGACCAGGCTAATCAGAAAAAATATTCATATAGAAAAATATCAGTGGCGTACCATCTTTCTTGTAAAAAATATCAGAGGATATGTTTGCAGGAACGCCACTGGTGGAACAATTGAATAACTTTTATAACTAAAATTTGTGGTTCTATATCCTATTAATACATACCAAAATTAGAAATAATATCTAAAGTACTTTCGGAGATATTAAAACATAACCATTTAAAAAATAAAAATTCAACACCCTGTAGCAAAAAATTTAAGCCGTTGCGGACATATGTTCATATGAACTTTTCTATAAAACGACCTAAGAAAGCACACCCTGAAATATTTGCACGTCATTAACGAACACCCTGTATATTTATTAAGTTAAAATTAATAGTTTGACGGTGGACTATTTAAAAACTTACTTTAACTCTTTGAGTTTGGAGCAAAAAATTGAAATGAACTGCAAAGGGTAAATCTAGGGACTTTATTAGAAAGTTAGAAATGAAATACACGAAAAATATAACTGGATTTGTGGATGCAGCTCAACTAACCGTTTTTTTTCCTGATGTTTGTTGTTTGGTCGCGGCGTTGCGGAGCCTGCCTGGATAAAAAATGGAATAGCCGACTTGGGGCATTTAACACAAAGAACTAAGAAAACATGAAAACCCTCATATCAATGCTCAGTTGGAGATATAGCTGTTTAAAATAATTTCTTGTGATAGGTCACGAGCCGCCACTGCACAAGAGCCCAATATGTCCAATTGTCGGCTATTGTGACGTCACACTGACTTTTAATATCTCCGAAAATACTACCATTTTCATTTCATTTCAAGAATTCGAAAGGGTGTCACTCTGAGTGACTATCTACGAACTATAATAGTTCTACTGAAAGAGGAGTCAACACATTAATGTTTTTACCGTACCGTAAGTTGCGAAATCGTGTGTAATAGTCTTCTTACCACTCTTGGTATGTAATATTCTATTACGCAATTTGTATTTTAAAATTTTGTTCGGTTAAGTTTTTCAATTTTTATATTGTTTACTGTAGTTCATGACTAGCATTCATATTTATGAAATATAAGAGCCATTTTGAATATTTTCTTTCGTATGACAAGCGATTTGTACCATCTGTTTAACTTATATCTCAGGAAAAACCATACTTTTACTGGAATATATTATGTCCATTGCCATTAAGAACTTTCGAGACGTTCGGTCGTGGCACGTTCTATTTATCACACTTAAGAAAAAACTTACATAATGTCGTTTTTCTTGAAGAAACCCTTTACATCTTGTGTGTTCCTTTAGGCTGTTTATGAAAACACATTTATAAAATTGTTATTCAAGGTACGAGATACAAAAATAACAATATTTCCCAACTAAAATATTATTATTTTTTTAAAAATATTTGCCTCCCTGTATCTTCACAATAAAGCTGTTTCTCGGAAATCATACGAGGACAAATCTTATAATAACCTGGGAGGAAATATGTCTTGACATAATCACGCCGTGGCAATCGCCAAGATAGCTTCTCAGAAACTTGGTATACTCTTCCGAGCCAAAAAGTTGTATACACCTCAACAACTTTTGACACTATACAAAGCCCAGATTCGACCATCACTAGAATACTGCTCTCATGTCTGGAGCTCTGCACCCAAACATACTCTTCGGCTGCTGGATTCCATCGAAAGGAGGGCCATTCGTCTGATTGGAGACCACGAGCTGACAAAGAACGTCGACAGCCTGGAACATCGAAGACAGGTTGGGGATTTGACTCTCTTTTACAGATATTTTCATGGAAAGTGCTCGGCTGACCTTGCCCTCTTAATTCCACCCAGAGCGGTGAATAGCAGAAATGCACGACGAACCACTGCCGCCCATCTATATGTGGTTAAGCTTAGTACTCCTCGAACTTCATTATTTAAGAATTATTTCATCTGGAGGATGTCATTCTTATGGAACGACCTTCCAGAGGTCGTGTTTCCCAACAAGTATCACCTCCAGAGAGAATCGCTTTTTGGGCAGACGCATCACTCCCAGAGTGCCTTAAAGGACTTTCCTATAGTGTTTGTTTATAAAAAAACAAACAGGAAATAAATACGTTTTTACCATACAGGGTCCAACAAATTCATCCTTCACAATAGGGGAATAGTAACTTCGTATCTCTTACCGTTTCCAAAATCCCAATGGTGAAGGACGAATTTGTTACACCCAGTCTACTTGCTAAAAGCACATATAAGCAAATGTGAAACGTAAGGTAAAACCTCATGTGTAGCCCAGGCTTTAGATTAATTAGGATTTTATTAATATAATTTGACTTTAAATTGCTCATTAGTATAACCAGATCGCAATTGTCAAAGACCAAGGTGTCATAAAAAAACTGAGGGACAGACAGTCATGGTCATAACGGAACATAAACTTTTGCCATTTTTACTGCAATATCGGCAAAGCAATAAAATACTTTTATATGTATATGGGGCATCGATCAGTGGCGGATCTGTGACGGACATCTATCAGTGGCGCAGAAGGTGACGGACCACGGACCACGTATCCAAATATCGCTAAATTTGATAAATAATTTATAGTAAATAGTACTAGAAAATCTGATACTGTACAGGGTGTCCATTTTTGGGTAGTTTTTTGTTTTGTGCATTTTGGGACACCCCCCATATCTCGGTTACCCCGTAACGTATCCAAAAGAAATAAAATGTTCTTTTTGTAGTTTTTTATGTAGAATCCAGTGACATACTCTTATCTATTCTACATTCAATAGTTTTCAAGGAAAATAAACAAATTTGCTTTTTTAAATGGGTTACCCTATATATTTTTTAATAATATAATTTAGTAACAAGCTTCTCAAAAATATATAACACTTTATTTTTAGTCTTAGCATTAGGCCCGAAATATACGTTTTTCAATTCTGTCAGAGCATTCAGATTCTCTAAGTTGTTTTAAAATTTCTAATTAATAGTGAAAAATCAGTTTGACCTAATTATGGCAGAGCATGTAAACTTTGAGAAGTACGACATGCTCGTTTGTTATATCCAGTGTAACGAAAATGCAGATGGAGCATTAGAAGTGTATTTGAATAGGTAAATATAAGCCCTTAGGTACTAATTCTATGAAATTTATAAATTTTCTTAAAAGTAAAAGAAAAACCATGTTAATTTTTAATTTTTTATAAATGTCATTAGGTTTATTTTAAAAAATAATAAAAAAAATTCATTGTGGTCAAATTTGTGTAATGAGTTGTATGTTGGTGTTTTCGTATATTATTTTGAGATATCGATTTAAGAAAAAAATTATTTACTTTCCATCCGGGTAAAAGTAAGAAAACCTTTCAAAGGTAGATGAAATGTCATTATTACATGCACGGTTGTAAATAATAGTACATTACGTATCAAGGGCCGAAAAGAGGCTTTTACGGACGAGATGCGGAGATGGCCGACCGAGCCGAAGGTGCATGAGGGAGGCCACCGAACGAGTCCGGAAAAGCCTTCGACGGCCCGAGATATGTACCGTATTTTTTTTTACAAGTGCTCTGAACCCTTGATGCCAAATAAGTAAAGAAATTCTTCAGACAGTTTTCCTGTCTAGATGACATGAAAACACTTGCGCATGGAGAATGTAAATATCTATTTATTGTTTTTGACAAATAGGCTCGGTGGCCTAGTGGTATAGCGTTCGCCTTGTGAACTGGGGGTCGCAGGTTCAAATCCCGCACCCGGCATCTCTGGTTTTATTTATTTTTTTACAAGTGCCCGAGTCTTTGAGGCCATATAAATAAAGAAATTATTATTCAGACATTTTTCTAAAACATCTTTGAAAAATTAACTGCCAATTTAATTTATATATTATCCGCTATTTATTATCGCTTGTAGTATGGCTCGGTGGGTAGAGTGTCCGCCTGGCGATGTGAGGGTCCCGGGTTCAAATCCCGCATCGACAATTTTGGTTTTATTTATTTATGAGCACATGGTGACTCGAAGCGGGCGGGAAAAATCTTTCCCGCCCGCTCTCTTGGAAAACGCCACTTTCGGTGAAGTGAACATGCATGAAAAGAGGCACTTTCGGGACACTTGTAAAAAAAAAAGTATTAAGCACTTCATGGACGTCAATTGCCCGCGACGAATTTATATTAGCGAGTGCTAAACCATTCAACCTTACCTCGCCCATTTTGAATGTTAGTCATGGAGGAGGGGAATAGCCCCCCGAACAAACCTCCCCCGTAGATCTGCCACTGGCATCTACGAAGATCCATCCAATGATAATAAAAATTTAGCGGTAGCGATCCTTTATTTCATCCAAGATGACCTCTGGGAAATCCAGCAATTTCAATTCAATATATCTCGTTAAAATTGTATAATATTGTGAATTGAAAGCAGTAAAAAAAGTAGTTATACTTGTGAATAAGGCGTATCTCGGATTGTACAGGGAATATAAATTTGGAATGGGATTATTGATGTATATTTTGCCGGCAGTCAATCTTTGAGGAAAAATGTGTTAGCATAACCTTGTGGCAATTGTCGAGGCAGCTTCGCGGAAAGCCAAGATTCGCCCATAACCAGAATACTGCTCTCATGTCTGGAGCTTCGCATCCAAACATACTCTTCGTGTACTGTAGGGAGAGCCATTCATCTGACTAGAGACCAAGAGCAGAACAGGAACTTCAACAGCCTAGAGCAGCGTTTCTCAAACTGGGGTCCGCTGACCAATTGGTGGTCAGTAAGCAACACCTCAGGGGTCCCCGAATTGGAAATAAAATGTCACATAAAGAAAATATCGTAAATGAATGCCGAACAAGCAATATGTACATATAAGGCTGCAGTTCAAATCAAACCCAGCATAAAGTAGCTGTGTGGAAGTAGGAAGCAGTACCATCCATCTCACATGATCTCACTAAAACCCTTTTATGCACGCGTTTTGTGTCGCGGCGTTTTCTAAAGATATTGTTCTTAGGGCCGGTTGTATAAAACAATTCTGAACTTAGGTTCAACGGAACGCCGAACAAACCTGTAAACTACGTTCATTCAATATTACGTTGTTCAATATAAATTGAACTTTAGTTCAGCTGAACTACGATCAGTTTATGTTGACATTACTATTGTTTGTTACTTTTATTTTTTTTTTCTAGATTTTTGACATAAAATATAACCTTTTGTTCCATTGGGCGTTTGGCGGGCTTGCTTCCCAGGCTTTTCTTTCTACTCGATGTACTTACAAAATAAAAACTAAAATATTTCAATTCTATTTGCAGACTGGTAATACATTTCTAAAGCGGATAGAGCTTATTGACTCCATAAAATATATATATTTAGGTACGTTATAATAAATAAATACAAAAAGATATGTTTTTTGTTAAGTAATCTTTGAAAATATTCATTGTCTGTTCATTTAGTAAATTAATAAGGATTTTTCCGGTATGTCCGTATTCACAGCATTGCCTGCAATATCCACAAGACCCAAAAATCTTCATCATCAGTTATAATTTCATTAAATTCCTACATTTTTAGAAACAATAAAATAACGATAATTTACTGTATTCTATAATATGACACTGACCTGATACAAAAAAATATATATTTAAGGTTAGAATGTGGCTTGGATCGACAGTTCAACTTCTGAACAGCCAAAAGTAGACGTTCACGTGAACTCCTGATTTGAACTTAGGTCAGTGTAGAATACTGTTTGTACAACAACTTTTTTACTTTGAATTAGAGTTCATGAGTGAACTACAACAGTTCAAAGCGTTTATACAACCGGCCCTAATGTGCGTTTTTATGGAATTTCGGCACAATATGCCTCCATTTTATACCTGACGCATTTGTTTGATATTTACAAACTATTTTATTTGCATAATGCAAACAAAGTAAAGTCATTTATGTCAATGTCACTTATGGTTGTCAGATTAGTTAACTGTTGTTAACAATCTTCCTGAGTAATTGTACTTTGAGTTGGAAATTTGGCAATAAATGGGTCGACCAAATTTCCCTATCTAGAATAATTTTTTTTTCCGGCATACTTTCAAAAATGTCCAAAATTCTTATTTTGACCGGTCGAAATTTCTTGACAAAATGGTGAAGGGGCACGATTAAAGATTCTAATCTCAGCGAAGCTATAAATACTAGTGTTGTGATCGCTCGAGCGAAAAACCGCTTGATCACTCGATTATTGAAATAACCGACATCGCTCGATTATTAAAAAAACCGCTCGAATTATCTATTCAGGCGAAAACGGTCGCTCGTCATTCATTCGATACCCAAGCTTCGCTTGACGCTGGCGGAAATGTACCGCTGTAGTGTGATCGAGTTAAAAAACTGCTCGTATATTCGAACAGTTTTTCGCTTGATAGGAAATACTCTAGTTATAAATTCAGGCGAAAAACCGAAAAAATATCGCCTGTCACTTGTTACACGACCTTCGGTCTACGCGCCGCGCCATCCGATTGGCGACGTTCGAGTTTGACGCTGAGCAGGTACACGACATACGTCTTTCTTAAAGGCACGTAAACGAGAAGGTGCATATAAAAAAGTATGCCAAATCCCTTAGCGGAGTCATCGCGACATGGGTTTTGTAAAGTTTTGTTTTAACTGGCTAGCCAGCGGCGTAGTTTAGGTATCCGATTGTAAATATTAAAAATTAAAGGATATAATTTTTAAATTTTTATTTACTATAAACTCGAGAAAACTTCTTAAAAATAACATAATAATAGAAATTGTAAATAAAGATAACAAAACGAACAAAATGGTTAACAAAATATATAGAAAAATCCGTTACTAATCTTATAGTAAACATTTTTAAATCTAAATAGGAACTTTTTATTATTAAACTCAAGAAGACTTCCTAAAAATAACATACATTATAGAAAATGTTAATGGTAAATAAGAAAACGAGCATTTGTTAACAAAACATAGGTATCGACAAATTTTTTGGTAACCAAAAGTAAACATTCTTAAATTTAAACAGGAACTTAGACATTAATTTAAAAAAATAATCAACTATTTTCTTATTTTGCCAGTCGCGCAACTAAGCCTAAATTTTTGAAGGGCGCACAGTGGGCACCTGATAATTTAAAGTGGAAGAATTTGACAAGCCATTTTAAATATCTACTTATTTTATGCTCGTAGATTGAGAAAGATGTGAAGAAAAATAACTATTGGTAATACATTTTATTTTAAAAAAGCACAAGAATAAACCCGAACAATAAATACATATTTGGGTTTTTTTTGTTTGGTATCGAGACACGTGGTAAAAATTCATTATTCACAAATAAATATATTTGTGGAATTTTTTTGGTGGCTACTACAATTTTTTAGCTAAATACCCTGCCTGATCACATGTAAACGACTAGGCTGCCGGTCGAGCAGTCGGTGACGTCATCGCTTGGTGAATTGGAATTACAAACGATTCACTGGAGCGATTCACTCGATTATTAAAATCGCTCGAGTATCAAGTACTCGATTATTGAAATCATCGGTTTTTAAAACACTAATAAATACTAAGCAGGGCCGGAGCGAGGACAATCTGTATAGGGGGGGTTACTTTTGATTTTGGTACACCTGTCCAAGAAAACTATTCTTACCTATTTCTAAATCTTGTTCTAATAGGACTAATCAAACTTGACTGGACCACCTCTCCATTTAGGATTTTAAGGGCAATATCTACCCCTCCAAGGAGGTTACATTACGAAGGCTTCAAATATTCTTTAAAAGCGTTCCCCTGCGCTTTTTTGTATTGGTTATTGGAATCAAAATATTAATTCGTTTTTATGACCGTTGTGTGTTCTCAGTGAAAATTATAAAGCTTGATAAGCGAAATATTTACTGCAAGAGTATTCTTACAACCATTATAAAAACATAAGTTTTGGTTCCGTTTTTTTAATTTTAAAAACTTTGTAAAATGACAGAAAAAACCTTTTACGCCATTAAATTCACTTTATATTGCTGCAGGATGCAGGATATAGAAGGAACATTTCCTGGAAACTTTTAAAGCGCATTAAAAACTTCGTGGTTTTTCGTGGAACGTCCGTATACCCAAGTACTTTTATTTTGTGTTTTATTGGTTGACAAATTGAATACGTTTTAAAGTTGTCTCCTGAACTTTTACCGTAAACTTTAAAAGATAAATAGTTTAGTATCTCGGTTTGGCGAATGTGCATTATGAAATAACTGGAAAACGCTGAAAGTTGATAAAGCGCTTTCCGTTCTTAATTTTTAAATGTTTAAGAGCGTCCGACCAACATTTCCGCAAGATCTCGAGATTGGAACCAGTTTTTATCAAGCGCAGGAAAGAGGAATGAACCGAATATGTTTTTCTGTCAAAATAACTGAAAAGTTAAACCTAATTTATCAACTGACATTGCCGTGATATTTACCTACCAGTTGCATAATAGTTATTTATGTATCACGGGTACTAAGTAGATTATTATGCCCTGAAGGCGACAGTCTTACAAAGCCGAGGGCCTCTGGCCCGAGGGTTCTGAAGTCGCCCGAGGGTATATATCTATTAGTACCCGTGGGGCATCCAAACTTTTATGTCATGCCAGTTCGTTTTAAATAATAAATATTTTTTGAAATTTAATTTGATTTAACAATTTTTTATTTTTACCTGCACGACATTACCTTGACATTATTATAGCCTGCGTTTTTGTTGCTAGGGAGATAAGTATTCAAATGTTTAATGTGTAAGTCGAAAATCAAAAATAGAATAAGGTTTTGAAATTCCCGACGAAATTGAAAAAAAGGCTGAAAAGACAACGCAAAACCTACAGACAAGGCCACTGTACTGTACAGCCTGTTGGAAAAAACACATTTGGGAAAATTCCCTATATTATTGCAAATTATTTGGGTTTGAACAACCCCGAAAAGTACACTGGTCATTGTTTACGTCGAACGTCGGCAACTCTTTTAGCAGAAGCTGGAGCAAAGATGACTACGCTGATACGCCATGATGGATGGAAGAGTACCACAGTTGCTGAAGGATATTTAGAGGATAGCATATCCTCAAAAAATGAGGTGGCAAGGATGTTGTCAGGCGTACCATCTGGAGCTCGCATTTCCTTACAGAAACTAGAGATCCAGACAATGAATCATGAGTCAACCTTTGCTGCAGAAAATTTAGCTATCAGCGGAACCTTCCAGAAATACCAGTTATATGTAAATACAACCAAATAATACATAAAAGTAAATTTATATTTTGTTAATAAAGAATAAATAATTTAATCGAAAACTGTTTTTTGCGACTTAATGCAAGCGCGGGCCATAATGTTTAAAGTAATCCATTATGTAGATGGTATCTCAGGTATAAAAACACAGTAATGCACTGGTATGACATAAAATACTTTTATATTATTTTCACATATACAATATGCTCCTGTAGTTTGGTCCGTTTTTCCCGACCCATCCTGTATATTTCGAAACTACCTTTAATCAGCTGTTTATTTATTCATCTAACACGTTCGTGTTCCTCTTCGTTTTACTTGAATTGCTAATGGCATATACTCTAATGGATTATTGTCTGTCCCTGCTGCATAGAAAATATGGAATGAAATTTTGCATAATCGTTTTTTGCGAGTTTAATAGTATATTACGTACCTAGGTGGAAAGTGTTTCATTTCTGTCAAGAGAGGTCTCAGATGCGGTTGTAAATAAAATAGTATACAATCCTCGGTGAAAAGTTTCATTACTGTATCCACTTCTTATTATTATGAATTAAAATTATTAATAAAAGATAAATGTCATTTTGACTTTCCCATTGAAAAATTAGACAGAAATTTCAAATAACCGCAGGTGGTAAAATCACGTAGGTAACAATACACATCAAGATGGCAAATATGGTTTTTTGAATATGGTTTCCATGTCACTAAACAATATATTATTTTAACAACAGTAGATGAGGAATTTGTTTCTGCTGCTACTCCACCAGAAATTCGAGAAGCAGCAAAAATAGTAGAAGATGATGTTCTGAACTAAAAGCCGTCCGAGATATGACAAGGCATATAACTATTTCAAAGAATGGTGTACGGGAAACAGAGTTCAAAATCCTGATTCTGAGTCGGCGCTACTAGCTTATTTCAGTGAAAATGCCAAGGCAAAGAAGATATCAACGATTTGGTCACAATATTCAATGCTGAGGACCACTCTATCAATTAGGGAAAAAGTAGATATATCTAAACACGAAAAGCTATTAGCATTTTTAAAAAAGTGTGTTCGCATACTATTTTGATATATCGATTTTTTTAAAATTACAAAAAAACAATTTACTTTCCACCCGGGTGGAAAGTAAAAGTAAAAAAACGCCAACCTTCCACCTTTCAAAGATAGTTTAAATATCATTATTACATGCATGGTTGTAAATAACTGGTATTTTTCTAATATTGTTTAGGGGGGATATCGGGTTAAGATGGCAATATTAAGAAAAAATTGTTATAGTATGCTAAAAATATATTTTTTTCTTTTTTCGTGATCAAGCACAAGCACTATAGGAAAAATCCTTTAGCGCACTCTGGGAGTGGTGCGTGTGCGCAGAAAGCGATTTACGTTGGTTTTGAAACGTTGGGGGTTATATTCGTTGGGAAAAACGATCTCGGGAAGGCCGTTCCATAAGGATGAAGTCCTACAGATGAAAGAATTCCTAAATAATGAAATTCGAGGAGTACTAAGCTTAACCACATATGGATGGGCGGCAGTGGTTCGTCGTGTATTTCCGGTATTATAAATCTCAAATAAGAAATAAATAATGAATATTCTAACTAACAACCCCTATACCGTGTGTCGGCAAAATGGCTCAAAAATGCAACTTTCCGAATATTTTGGAAAATTTTATGTTTGTTCTTCGGAAGTAAATAAATGTTTTTTTAAAGCCCATCCATAAGATGACATTATCTTGGCTTTCTACTAGCTGATAAAAGAACTATGTCAACTTTCCAGCTCTCTAGTTATTATGATTGCTATTCTTAACATGACAACCTGTGGAATTTATTTCTCAAGTTAGTATTTCAGCTTAAAATCGAGCTTAGCATTTCCGAAAATATCTATTTAAAGCGGGCGGATAAAGAGCTCACTCGGCACATTTATCTGCCGTTTCCCGAAACAGCGGCAAACCAGAAACAATAAGCCGTTTCTGTGAAAGATAAATGTGATTTCTCTTGGAAATTGCGGAAATGCGAATTACTGGAAACAACGGATCTGCATTGTTATATGTATTTATGATTTGAACGCATATTGCATTGATACATCTAATCAATAATGAAGCTGTAAATTTCATAATGGGATATCAAATAAATTTCAAAATAAATATATAAAACAAATTAATTTCAATTCTTTCTTGGAGAAAAAATCGCATCAAGCAATTACAATAATAAACCTGTCAAATCATTGTGTGAAAATTACTTAGAAACCTAAATTTTAACCTTAGGTTTAAATTTTAAAGTTGACAAAGAGTCTTGGGTTAAGGGGGGGGGGGGGGGGGGGGGGGGTTCTTTGTTAGTTATTTCGTCTGGAGCACATTGAAATGAGTTTTCTTCGTCGGAATCGGAATTATTTTGTTAGGTGACAATAATAATGCGGCGCCCAGGCAATGAACGACGCGGATGCTGTTTTCATGGCAACTTGATAGAGAGAGATGAAAAGATAACACGATACAACAATTTCTTTGACGTTACATTAATTTTTCTATTTTGATTTCATAATGGCTACATTATGAAATCCAAGAAAATTGAATAACTTGCAAATAATAGAAATATCTTCCAGTTTATGGTCTATTTCTGAAGTTTTATTCAATAAAGTACTAATTTTATTTTTAAATCAATATAGTATTATACATATTACTTTATATATATACAGGGTGATTCACGACGAGCGTGCATTAGAACTTTATGGAGAACTACTGAATATATGTTCCTGAAACTTTGGGGATTTGGGTTTATCGATATGGTCTCTTTAACTAAAATATTGACATGTTTCTGTCATTTCCGCTTATACCGGAAGTAGCTGCCAACTTTCGTTTTTTAAATACAACATGGTAATTTTTGTTACATTTTTCGATTAAGCATTAAATACTAAGCACATTTTATAGAAAATGTTTTTGTCAGACTCTATTAGTTTTTGAGATATCTGGACTTTTTGTAATTATTTGGCAAATGCATGACGATGAAATAATCCATATAATTTTTTTACCTTAGCGCTTGGACTAAAAATTTTTTCTCACCGAATAGCTAGAAGATCATAAAGTCTCAAAAACATTTCAAATTTGGCATAAAATGTACAGGGTGGTCACAATTCAAGCCTCATTGTGAAAGAATTCAACCATTAAAAACTTTCTTATTTTAAATGGAACACCCTGTATATTTTTATTTAATTTGATGGCAAATTAGTTGTTCTTTATAAATAGTATTTACTGTCCTATACCTATATCAAAGCGTTTTCTCAAAAAATCAAATTTTATTCCGAAAATACTATTTGTTCAAGTGTGTTATGAAAACAATTGTACTTAGAGGCTGTATACTGATGTCTATGCGGAGGAAAAGTGATTGATTACTGGAAAATACAATATTCTAAAGTGTTTCTTAATAATTTATAAATAAAATGCAGTTGATTGTTTTAAATTTAATGGTTTAAATATTATTTTTTTAAAAACAGCAAGGAAACAAGTTTATAAACTTTAAATTCTTTAATTAAAAATGTGTTTGAAAATTATACCTAATATCTTTTGATTATATTTTTAAAATATGTTCGAAATGATTGCCATTTACTTCTAAGTATTTATGTATTCATTTCATCATGTTATTTCTTGCAGCATTCCTAATTTCTTGTTAGAGATTGAAATGCTGCCTTCACCCTTTCAATTAGATTTTCCTTCGTGGTGATGGGACGCGCGTAAACTTTATCTTTAATGGTTCCCCAGATGAAAAGTCCAGTGGAGTTAAGTCTGGCGAACGAGCTGGCCAGTGGAAGGGACCTTGGTTTGCGATCCACTGGTCATGAAAAAGTCTATTTAGGGCAGTCTTAACAACTTGGGCGTTGTGTGCTGAAGCCCCATCGTTTTGATACCAATCACTTTTCCTCCAGTATCAGTATACAGCCCCTAAGTACAAAATTGTTTTCATAGCACACTTGAACAAATAGTATTTTCGGAATAAAATTGGATTTTTTTAGAAAACGCTTTGATATAGGTATAGGACAGTAAATACTATTTATAAAGAACAACTAATTTGCCATCAAATTAAATAAAAATATACAGGGTGTTCCATTTAAAATAAGAAAGTTTTTAATGGTTGAATTCTTTCACAATGAGGCTTGAATTGTGACCACCCTGTACATTTTATGCCGAATTTGAAATGTTCTTGAGACTTGATGATCTTCTAGCTATTCGGCGAGAAAAAATTTTTAGTCCAAGAGCTAAGGTAAAAAAATTATATGGATTATTTCATCGTCATGCATTTGCCAAATAATTACAAAAAGTCCAGATATCTCAAAAACTAATAGAGTCTGACAAAAACATTTTCTATAAAATGTGCTTAGTATTTAATGCTTAATCGAAAAATGTAATAAAAATTACCATGTTATATTTAAGAAACGAAAGTTGGCAGCTACTTCCGGTATAACCGGAAATGACAGGAACATGTCAATATTTTAGTTAAAGAGAGCATATCGATAAACCCAAATCCCCAAAGTTTCAGAGACATATATTCAGTAGTTCTCGATAAAGTTCTAATGCACGCTCGTCGTGAATCACCCTGTATACATATTTATAGTTACTGTAGACAGTTCCTGGGCATTAATTGTTCTTCCTGTCAGATTCTGTGTCGACACAATATTTTGTTCAATAGTACGATACATGCATCGACTAATATTGTAAGTGACAAATCGTGTTTTTACATTCCTAATACATAACAGGTTCGGGTCTATTACTTTACCATGATACTACAGGCAAAATACCAAAATAATCAGATACAAGTGGGATGAAAGAGGCATTTAAAAAAAAATTAAACTGAAAAACCAAATTTTAGGTTTGAAACATTGAAATTTATTTTGAACTCTGAAATTGGTCAAAATGTCACTTACAATGTTATTTGATGCACGTATCCATGTATTATTTATTATTCTGTTCAATATTTTGAACTTTGTTTTGCTCGCACTATAACTCAAAGTTTTGCATATTCTTTTTAAAAGTTTTTCTTGATTATTCTTCCTGACTCATTTTTATTAACTTTAATAATATAGTTATTTTTAACTATGGCGGATCGGAAGAAGCTTTGTTGTGTTCAATTGTTTCTATCATGGCATTTTGATACTTGTAACATTTTAAGAAATTGTAAAAGTATTGCCAACCCAAAAAAAAATAATATTAATTCAAATGGAAAAAATCTATTATATTTTTTTAAAGTTTTTCAGACTTTAAAGACCCAAATAAAAAAAGTATTATAAATATACAGTTCATAAGACAATTAGGGCACTTGTAGAAATTCGTTTTTCGTTTTCTAAATTAAACGCGTGCTCTAAGATAATATCTTATGAAACTTGTATCTTAATATACTATTTTGTAACTCGCTAAATAAGGACCAACTTTGATTGTGATCGCAATATATCCTCGCTGCCAAATATAAATGACTATGTATTCCTTTGCTTGTTCGTTTCAGGGCATGACGTTTCAATAATTTATGAACTCAAAGCTGCATAGGTAGAAAATAGTTTATGATCAAGCCAAAAAGAAATTTGATAATTTTATTATTATAATTAATACGATAGCAGCATAGACCGTAGAATGAAAATTTAATTTCCGCTATTATTACTGCTGCCTCTTACTTTAAACTATGATTTTCATCATAGGAATGCTTTGCATTATACGTTTATTACACGTTTGATGCCAGTAATTTCAGCTGTAAAAATAATTTTAAAATTTGCATATTAATTTCCGCCTTCTTTATTCATACTTTCGCATTTTAGGCCCTGGAATGAGATTTATAATTCATTTCCGTTTTGAAAAGCACGTATTTTACATTTTTTTGTGGTCGTGTTTGTTAATTTCAATGTGTACCTACATAAAATAATAAAAGGATGACTATATTAAACATTCAAAGCTACAATAATTTCTCGCAATGATGGTGGAAATGGTTTTAAAGAAAAAACGAACCTGAACAAATCCTACTTTTCTAATAACTTATTGCTTTTCTTGGTCCACGGAAATTCTCGAACATTGTAGATTTGTTGCCATCCATTTTCCAGCGGTTCTAGTTTTCTTGTGAAATTCTGATAGCTCGATCGTTTTAGTATTCGAATTATTATGACAACACCGCACAAATGTCTTCAATGAGAGCCAAAACCTTGGATGCTCTGCCTAAGGTTTTTTCGAACAAACCCTAACACATATGTCTTCTATTTCGTTGTTTAATATGATAAGAAATAACAATAATTTCTATACTCACACGTCCTCTTACAGTGAATTTATGACATACCATATACAACGTGTCCAAGATAAGGAGGGCCAGTACAGGGATCTCAGAAACCGTAAGAGATACGAAATCGGTTAAAAGGAGGTTGCGCATTTACGTGCCTAATAATATGTCGTTTAGAAAGTTTTAAAATTCCCAGTAGTTCCGGAGATATCCGGAAAAAACCGTAATTCTGAAAAATCGTTGTATTGTTTTCCTGGGTTTTTTTGAGATTGAATTCTAAAGTAAATTGCCACTTTTTCCTCTCTATCTAACAGCCCTAATTGTTTTGTAATCCAACGAGTCGTCTTCGACGGGCCATTATCAACTTTCTTTTTTTAAATACGGCCCTGTTTTTCTGATATTGAAGTTTGATAGATTTTTTTCTTTCGAATGCAACGATGTATGACACATTGTGGTTTAATGACGTTTCGAGGGTTTTTTGAACAACATCAGGAAATTTTGGGATACGGTCCTGTATTTCTCCTAATTTTATAAATAATATCTCATATCTCATAACATAAATTTACAAATGCTGAAAAGTTTGATATTCTATCGCATGTTTTATTTTATCTCAAAAAAACTGTTATGTGGCAGTTAGAAGATGTTATTTGTGCTTCGAGAATAACGGAAATCCTTTTGAACACCAGATTATGTAGTTCCTTACTTTCTTCGATGTTCGTTTTATTACTGTTTTGGAATGATTTTTTTTTTCACTTATTTGTGGTTTATTATTAAATTATTTGTTATTTATTGAACTAGTCCAACATAAGTAAAAAATTTAAAGCTTACTTATGAGATATTATTTATAAAATTAGGAGAAATACAGGACCGTATCCCAAA
Source organism: Barypeithes pellucidus (assembly GCA_963991005.1). Classification (NCBI taxonomy): domain Eukaryota; kingdom Metazoa; phylum Arthropoda; class Insecta; order Coleoptera; family Curculionidae; genus Barypeithes; species Barypeithes pellucidus. The sequence continues at coordinate 11,567,458 of OZ022563.1, forward strand.
ATTTCCTGATGTTGTTCAAAAAGCCCTCGAAACGTCATTAAACCACAATGTGTCATACATCGTTGCATTCGGGAGAAAAAAGCTCTCAAATTCCAATATCAGGAAAACAGGACCGTATTTAAAAAAAGAAAGTTGATAATGGCCCTTCGAAGACTACTCGTCGGATTACAAAACAATTAACGCTGTTAGATAGAGCGGAAAAAGTGGCAATGCAAAAATGCAATTTACTTTAAGATTCGGTCTCAAAAAATCCAGGAAAACAATAAATCGATTTGTCAGAATTTCGGTTTTTTCCCGATATCTCCGGAACTACTCGGAATTTTAAAACTTTCTAAACGGCATATTATTAGGCACGTAAATGCGCAACTTTACCTCCGTTTAACGGACTTTCGTATCTCTTACGGTTTCCGAGATCGCTGTAATGGACCTCCATATCTTGGACACGTTGTATACGCTACTGAAAATCGACATGAAGTTTTTACCCTAACCAACATCAAATTTCCATATCATGTCTAGTCTACGTTTCCCAGAAAAGCTATATAGGTCAATTATGTTTAAGCTATATGGCCGTCAATAAAAGCAGCCCGCTACGTTTTCGGAGAAAACCCAGGAAAACCTAAGAGTTATGTTTTGAGGTAGTAAATATGCTTCATTTTAAGTGCTTCTTTCTAAACGACACTATTTCTCAGTATCTATATTAGTGTTGGGAAAAACCGATAATTTTACTAATCGAGTACTTGATACTCGTGCGATTTTAATAATCGAGTGAATCGCTCGAGCGATTAATCACTTGAAATTTTTATGACTAAGAAGAATGTGTTGATTAAACACCAGTGGCTGGTTTTGTTTTTTGTTTTAGAAGTCTAAAGTTTTTATTAAGGAAGAACAGTTGATTCTAATTCAAAATATATCTTTTAATTCTTTAAGAATTTACAATCGGCGCTGGCTAGCCAGTCCCAGTCAAAACAAAACCCATGTCGCGATGAATCCACTAAGGGATTTGGCATACTTTTTTATATGCACCTTCTCGTTTATGTGTCTCTAAAAAAGACGTATATCGTGTCAGCCTTCTGAACATCAAGCTCCAACGTCGCCAATCGGCACATTTCGGGTGGCGCGCGAAGATCGGCTATCAAGTGAAAGGCAATGATTCGATTTCTCGCCTGAATTTATAACTAGAGTATTTCCTATCGAGCGAACAACTGCTCGAATATACGTCGGCGTCAAGCGAAGCTCGGGTATCGAGTGAAAGGCAATAAGCAACAAGCGACGATTTTCGCTTGAATTTATAACTGGAGCGGTGTTTTTTTAATAATCGAGCGATGTTGCTTATTTCAATAATCGATTACTCGAGCGGTTTTTCGCTCGAGCGATCACAACTCTAATAATATTTAAATAAAATCACAAGTCTAATATTGAATTCAAGGTTAAACCAGTGGCATATGTAGGATTTTGGTTGGGGGGGGGGAGAGAAGGTTAGCCATTGTAGTGAACAAGCGCTGCTGCAGGCGAAAATTTGTCAGGGTCATGCCCATAATTCATCAGGAATTCACCCAATAATATTTGATTATAAATTAATTTTTGATGTTCCTATTTCCTTTTTTAAGAAGAGGTAAAGAAACTCATACCTCGTCTGGTTTGTAGAAAAAAAAGTTTAACACAAAAGTTGTAGGATGTGGGTTGATGCATATTTTAAAAATATTTGTAAATATACAGGGTGGTCCAAAAAAGTGTAACGTCATAAAATATATTTTTTTTTAAATGACATACCCTGTATTTTTTGGCACATTTAGGTTCCTTTTGGTGTTCTCTCTTATCTGCAAAAATATTTTTTTATTTGCTCCGATATTTTAGGAGCAATAAATAAAAAAAGATAAAAAGATCGTTTTGCACGCTTGGAAAAATTAGAATAAAAATCTTGTTAGATCTGTTTTGTTCCAGCTAAATAGTGTGAACAGTAATGCTAGAGGTCTAATAATACTCTGACAATAAGCAGGTTTTTCTTATTTTATACAGGGTGTTCAAAATTTGGTTACAAGATGGCAACTTTCAAATCAGTTTTTCTTAGTATTTTTAAATTGCACACCCTGTATTTTATTTCATTATTTAATGCAGAATTTAATTACAAGCATATTTTCTTATAACGAATGTATTAGAATTCTCAATGGTTTTAGAGATATTTACCAAAAACCGTAAATATCGTCATTAAACTAAAAAAGTATTGGGAAAATATCATAGACAGCCATGGAAAAACAATATGTAGGTGTTTATTTATCACTTTACAGACTTTGACAGGAACTATTGGCAATTCATTTTAACAAATGTCCAAATATCTTCAATTCCCCCACAGAAAAAATCTAATTTGGTTAAGTCGGGCGACCTCGGAGGCCATCGAACTGGCCCTCCTCTTCCAATCCAGCGATTTCCGTACGTATTATCTATAACTCTGCTCGAACCTGTTGGGCATAATGGGCTGGAGCTCCATCTTGTTGGAGCCACATTTGTGCCAGCATATTTGGTGGTAAATTAGCAAGTAATACAGGTAAATCGTTTCTCAAAAATTCAAGATAAATTTGACCGGTAAGGTGGCCGTCAAAAAAATGAGGACCGATCACTCCTCCCCAAACATTTATCGACCAACGATGTTGGTAGTCCAACATCATAATTTCACAGCACTGAGGGATGGGCTGTTTAAAAGAACACAAATATGGAATCCAGCTCAAGTTTAAATTGCAAAACCATATTTTCTCGGCATCTTTTGCATCTCTTCCAACACTTTATTTACTATCTCTTTTTTTTTAAAGATTTATTCATATTTAATATGAAAAAGAATTGTTCTTGCCTTGGGGGGGAACCCCTGTCCCTATATACGCTACTGGTTGAAACATGGATTCATGACAATGGAATGAGACATATAAATGTTTCGTAACAGGTTTAACTCTCATTATAACTTTTCCGAACTCAAAGTTTCTCGATTTAAATCGTATTAATATAACAAACAAGAAAAGAACGGTAAAGAATAACTTTTTTTCGATGAACTGATCACCTTTATTAAAAAAGATTTCATGATCGTTTGACGAAACTTACAGGTAGCATAATACCAATAGCTGACGTATTGCTTCGATCTGTTTTTATTGATATAACCTTCACCGATTCGAGAAGTTCAAAAGTAATTTCGAACTTTCTTTTTCAACTTTTTTTTTGATACCGATAAGTGCGGGCGAGAAATATCGCTATACTATGAAAAATAGAAAGTTTATAAGCGACTTCTAGCAAAAAATATATCTTGGAAAGTCTGTGTGGTTTTTCTTGTCAAGTATTGATGATTGATTGACTGGGATCTGGAGGGTATTAAGAACTGTGCAATTTTTATTTAGCACGATGTAACAGAAACATTTCTATCACTAATTTTATATTCGTAAATGTGAATGTGAATGAGAAACGCGCGTTTATTTTAAATGTTTCGGGTGTTGGTTGGTTGGTTGGTTGGTTAAAGACGGGGGTCGGTTTAGAGGCCCGAACTTTTATCACTGCAGCCTTTCGGCTTATTGTGTACCCCGATCTTGTTAGACGATGTTTGTTCCTTCTATGAGGTCCAGTAACCTTCTACCAAGCTTGTCATGTGGGAGGTTGTCACCACGTTGTATGTTCCCGAAGATATTTTGTCTTCTACGAGACAGCGCTACGCAGCGGTATATTATGTGTGAGGCGGTTTCATCCTCTTCGCCGCAGAGTCTGTATTCAATGGATCCGTTGTTTATACCTATCCGTTGAAGGTGTTTTAGCAAGTGGCAATGGCCTGTTAGCAGACCCATCATCACTTGTTTCAACTGGGGCCGTGTTAGGGCTAACATTCCATTCGATAGTATTTTCGATGGTTTTCCAATTACGGCCCGTGCGTGTATTTGACCAGGTAATCATTGCCATCAAGATAGGTGTTGTTTTTTCAACCATCTATGTTGTTCTGTTGCCTGTTTTGATATTTCAAAGGCTGGTTCGGGGCCCCTGAGATTTTGAGCGGATCCGGCTCTCGCTAGTTCATCCGCTTTTTCATTTCCTAATATCCCAGAGTGACCAGGGACCCACAAGAGCTCTATCTTGTTTCCCCTGGCCGCCAGTAGGTTGGTATGGCACTCCAGTGTAAGTTTTGAAGTAAATCGATTGGAGTTCAGAGCCTTAAGAGCAGCTTGGCTGTCCGACAGGATGTAAATCTTTTGGTTGTGGTAGCCCTTTTCAAGATTTTGTAGTACGCATGCTTCTATAGCATGAACTTCCGCTTGGTATACTGTCGCGTAGTTCCCCAGAGGAATGCTTATGTCCATCCTGGGACTTTCCCCAAATATACCTGCGCCCACACCGTTGGCGGTTTTTGATCCATCGGTGTACCAAACTAGACCCTTATCAAACGACGGGGGTGCACTGTTCATCCATTTGTCAATTCGGGTGTTGGTAACAACGGTCCTGAGAGGTCTTCTTCTTCTCACGGTGCCTATCCGTTTCGGATGTTGGCTATCAGCATGGCTATTCAGACCTTGTTGGCTGCTGCTCGAAAAAGTCCTGTGGTGGATAAAGAGAACCCTGTTCTTAAGTTATGGAGCCAAGAGATCCTCCTTCTTCCTGGACCTCTCCTTCCTTGTACCTTTCCTTGCAGTATGAGCTGTAGTAAGCTATATCGTTGTTCGTTACGCATAATGTGGCCTAGGTATTCAAGTTTCCGCTTTTTCACCTCGTTCAGAATTTCAGGTGTTTTATTCATTCTACGTAAAACCTCGTTATTGGTGATTCGGTCTACCCAGGAGATTTTCAGTATGCGCCTGTAACACCACATCTCAAAAGCCTCTAATTTTTTCATGGACGCTTCTGTCAGAGTCCAGGATTCCACTCCGTAGAGGAGAACCGTGAACACGTAGCATCGCAGCAAGCGAGTTTTGGTCTTAATGAGTAGGTTGTGGCTCTTAAAAACGTTGTTCATTTTGATGAAAGCTGTTCTGGCTTTCTCGATTCTTTGTTTAATCTCAACTGAGTGGTCCCATTTGTCGTTGATATTTGTACCAAGATAGACGTAGCTAGAGGCATATGTTATTGGTTTTTGGTTGACTAGCAACTGTCCCATTGGTATTTGATTTTTACTGATGGTCATATATTTTGTTTTTTTAACGCGTGAAACTAGTGTCTGTAGACCCTCCAGAGTATCCGCAAAGATGATTGTGTCGTCTGCGTATCTAATATTGTTCAGACGTTCTCCACCAATAAGTATTCCTTCATCCATTTCATCCAAAGCCAACTCCATAATTTGTTCGGAGTAAACGTTAAAAAGCAGCGGGGACAGTATACACCCCTGTCGTACACCTCTCCTTATTTGTATCTCCTCTGTCAACTGATTTTCAATTCTAATGACTGCTGATTGATTATAATAGATGTTGCTAATTATCCTGAGCTCGTTGTCGTCTAATCCAATCCTCTCCAAAATTTACATTAATACATCGTGTCTTACTCTATCAAACGCCTTCTGATAGTCGATGAAGCATATACAGTGAGTCCCAGAAGAAATGTCTAAATTCATTTAAAATTCAGCGGTAAGTTTTTTCAAAAAACGCTCGTACCCGTCGATTTTGATTTTTTAATTATTTTTTTTTGTGGTAATTTCATGTATACAGGGTAGCTCAAAAATAAGTTACGACCATCAACTTCATTTTTTCAAATGAAAACATATATTTTTTATTTCATTTTTGAATTTTGCAATGAATTCTAAGCATGTTTCATGTACCATGTCCTATACATAAACTCAACAGTTATTGAAAAAATTAGGATTGAACATATCTATAAGTAAGACCTGTTTATTAAAAAAAACACAACAAAATCAAATTAAATGTTGAAAATGTTTTAAATGAGTTTATTGATCGTCTTGGATATTGCCAAGCCGTAAATGGCGCACATTTTCAACATTTAATTTGATTTTGTTGTGTTTTTTTTTAATAAACAGGTCTTACTTATAGATATGTTCAATCCTAATTTTTTCAATAACGGTTGAGTTTATGTATAGGACATGGTACATGAAACATGCTTAGAATTCAATGCAAAATTCAAAAATGAAATAAAAAATATATGTTTTCATTTGAAAAAATGAAGCTGATGGTCGTAACTTATTTTTGAGCTACCCTGTATACATGAAATTACCACAAAAAAAAAATAATTAAAAAATCAAAATCGACGGGTACGAGCGAGTTTTGAAAAAACTTACCGCTGAATTTTAAATGAATTTAGACATTTCTTCTGGGACTCACTGTATATATGTCACAATTGACGTCTCGGCACCGCTGAAATAGAACCTGAGTCGCAAAAAGAGCGTCTCTCGTGCCCAGCGCATCCCAAAAGCCAAACTGCGTGCGAGTTATGTGTTCTTCGCATTTTTTATAAATTCTTTTATGTATTATTTTTAGGAAAGTCTTGAGAAGATGGCTCATGAGACTAATAATTCTATAATTTTCGCATTTTTTCGCATTTGACTTTTTAGGTAAGGTAACAAAGGTGGATTTTAACCAGCTTTTTGGGATTCTTCCCGAAGTATAGATACTATTGAATATTGCTGTAACCCATTTGATTTGTTTCTCGTCCATTAGTTTTAGAAATTCTAAGTAGAAACTGTCTGGTCCTGCTGCTTTACCATCTTTTGTTCTCCTGATTGCAGCTCTTACCTCCTCAGGTATTATTGGAGGTCCTGTATTACTGTGAGCGTTGAGGGGGATGTTATTTCTGTTGTCATTGAAAGTTTCTTCCACATACTGTATCCAGGTAGATTTTATTTGTTCTATGTCAAGTATTGGGTGACCGTGAATGTCTGTTATGCAACCAGGTGTTTTCGGCTTGTACAGGCCTGCTGCTTCTTTGACTTTCTTATGGAGATTGAATGAGTCATGCTGAAGTTCTAGAGTTTCAATCTCTTTGCAACGTTCTTCCATCCATTTGTTTTTGGCCTCTCTTATTGCCTTCCTTATATCTTTGTCGATCCGTCTGTATGTGGTGATGTCCTTGTCTTTGACCTTCCTTCGATCATCCATCATCCTGAGAGGTAGAAAAATCATTCGTTTGTTATTTTGCCAGTGTCGTGTACAGGGACAACGCCCAAGGTTTAATTTTAGTAATAACTAAAATACGCCTCTATTTTTTCAATCTCATAAGATTTTATGATTCAGCAATTAAAATTACTACATTTTTTTCTCAGATTAAATGTTTTCGATACCAACGAAAAAATATAAAATTATGAATAACATTATGTAATACTTTGAAAGAAAGTAACAAACAAGTCAGAGTTCCATTGAAGGGAAAACAATTTTTTAAACAAATTAGACAACCGGCATAAGTTTTATTAGTTTTAAGCTGTAAAATTCGTTACTAATATTAGAAAATGGTTCAATTTACAGATACAAATACAATATTTCACCACCCTGTATAATAAAAACAATGCCGTTTAGGATCTACGTTTATATAAACTTTTTGGTCTTTTTTTTTGGAAAATCTTTATTTTTTTCCATCAAAACAACAATATACATTCATCTGAATATTTCTCTAATCAGTGCCTATAGCACTGGCCTCGAGAATAAATAAGCATTAATTTTACAATGGTTGGATGTGTTCCTAATTAAATCCCTAAATACAATTTAACTCGTTTTACAAATCGACATAATTTTCTAAGATCTCTGATATCCTGTGGTATTCTATTGTAAGCATTTGCCGCTCTTATAATTGGGTTACTCAATCCTATATTCATCCTGGTAGTTACACAATATATATTATTTTGAGGTCTGGTTTCGTGACTGTGTATGTATTGGACATTAAAATGTTTGTATTACACCTTTGGTTATTTTTTGAAAACTTTATACACTAATTTAACCTGTTCTAATTCTAGAAGTATCTCCAATTTTGGTATTTTCAACTCTTTATATAAAGTTTCTGAGCTTGTCAACCAATCATAGTTAAAGAGAATGTTTAATACTTTATTTTGGTGTACTTGGACCGCGTTAAAATTAATTTTCCCACATGTTCCCCATATTGGCATTTGATATCTAAAGTGTGACAGGAAGAAGGCATTGTAACACATTCAATTTGGTTGTATTGGTAAGATAGTTTCGACATCTGTATATTATAGGTATCATAGGTAGTATTATGTTTGAGAGATGCCTAATGTGTTGGGACCAGTTAAGATCATCGTCGATCAACAATCCCAGATACTTTACATTCTAAACTTCTTCTAAAATTAAGTTATTTATTTTAATATTTAAATGGTCTATTTGCTTATTTTTTTGTTTAAATATCATATATGTCGTTTTGTCAACATTTATTTTTAATTTATTATAGTATAGCCAATTAAAATATAAATTTAAGTCATCATTAACCATATTATTCAATGCCTTCACCTCCTCACCGGTATACACTAATACTGTGTCATCGGCAAATTAAAAATATCTAGCCTTGAGATTTGCATACCTTAAATTCAATACATAAAGTGAATACAGTCTTAAAATTGGGTACGGAATAACACCCTCAATTTTGTCCAGATATTTAATTAACACCCTGTATATGATCACAGGAACGCGTGCCACCTCCCAAACTTTTCTACATCCCCGCGAATTCCATAGCTATTTTCTATCTACAGGGTGCTATGTAAATTACTTTTTATATCTAAATAGATGACTCCTAGGGTGTTTTAGAGAAAGTCTACATACTTTTTTAATCGAATATCTAAATACTAAGGTAAAAACCCTTTTTACCGACATACTGTCGCGTCGTTCCATCTGGATTCAGTTAACAACAATGTGGTTCACTAGAGTATACTAACAGTGTTGTCAGTTCACATCTCATGTTTCGCCCTTGCTTGGATACCTGCCGCGCGCGACTATCATTGCTTCAGTATGTTTCGTGACTAGGGAATGGGATGACGCTGTCGAGGGATCCACGTGCTTGATGTATACGAATTTTAAACGGTTTGTTAGTTGAAATAATTCATAATAAGAAATATTGTGATGTGATTTCAAATTTGTGTGATATTACCTATTGTTGGTTCTGTTGCAAAACATACTTTATGTGTTTTATTTCTTATGGAATTTAATTATAAAACGGATTATAAGATCGAAGGTAAGAGAGTATGTACCTTAAAATTGTAGTATTTTTTTCCAAAAAGTTTGAAAAAGAAGTGATAACGCGGGTCAAAGACGTCTTGTTGTCAAAAACTGAACACGTGCGTTTACAATTCTGTGTTGCAATAAATTACAATACCGCCTCAATAAACTATTGATTGCGAACGTCTTCAGTAGCGGCCACGTAAATTTTCAGATTTCATATAAAGTGTATATTTCGTACAATAATTCAAAGCGCCATTTAAGGTTATTTTTTTTCAATTTATTTTCATCTCAGGATTTGCCGATTTAAATATAATAAATCATTTCCATAACACCCTGTATGTCTAGCGCAAGAATTTATTGTTTGTTTGTTAAGTTAAGTTGTCTCAGTGTTTTGTAAAATGTGCAAAAAGTTATTGTAAGTTTAGTTATAAGAGGAGACCGGGAATTTTTAACCCATAATGATGCTGGATGGATATTTTCAAAAAAAAAAAACAACAAATATAAAAATCGTCAAATGCTTTGTTTGTGCTTCTTTAAAACATTCCGTTTTCACGACACATTAAAGGCTTACCGATAAACATTCAATCCAACCCTGCCATCGATTCCATCTTCATGCTCCATTGTCTGCAAAATCTGCAATTTACTTGCACAGACATCATTGTCTAGTTCGCGACTGTCGCAAAGCTTAGTACAGCGTTGCCAGTTCCATATTCCAGTATAATATCTAGCCGTTCCAATTTCGTTGAGCGCTCGCAATGACGTCACGGTGTGAGTTATTTTTAAACGGCTTATGGAGATACCCCGTTGTTGTTTTACTTTGTCTACGATCGATATTAAAACTATATTTTTTTTACTCAAATGAATGTATAAAGTGCCAAGAAAACAGTATCCACGTTGCTTGTTGCCTGAGCGCCGCATTGCTATTGTTGCCTTACAAATGTCAATAATATTTGAATACATCAGAAATTGAAAGAAATAATTCCGATTCCGTGGAAAAGAACTAATTTCAATGTGCTCCAGAAGAAATAACTAATAAAGCCAATGAAGCAGCACAAAATTTATTGCCCGAAAAATCTAAAGAAGCTTACAAAAAGGTTTATTAAATTGCATTAGCAATTAAAAGATGATAGTGGTCCCATTCCTACCGATTATGTAGCCTAAACTGAAACCACATCACTATCTGACGACTCTGATGAAGAAGTTGAATGCAGTAATCAAACAAATGTCACCAATTATCAACAAGTCATTAGTATGGTTAAGGAATTACAAGAGTATGCAAAGCATAGAGGTGACTCTACAGCAATTATATTTTCTAGATTGCAAGTTTAAAACGCAAACACGTCAAACTACGTTACTAGATTTTTCTAGTACTACATCCTAACTAAAACTAGTGTATTTTTGTTATGTTTTGTTTATTTGTACATACATATATGTACATAGTAATAATTTTGCATTTTACATATTACCTAATAACAAATTTCCTATGGGCGGACACCTCTATTAGGAGAACACATTTAGACGGTAATAGGTATCCGCCTAAGGGAGGTTTTACTGTATATATTTTTTAATTTCGAAAAAGAAATCTGTTGCGATCGTAGGAAAAATATTGGAAGAAATTCTCTATTAAAGGAATTTAACTTATTAGAGCCACCGCGCCAACGAAGCGAAGCCTCAGAATTAATTAGAAAAAATTATTGTTGTATATTTTATTAAATATATTTAAATCTCTAAATTAACACAGCCCCAGTATTTTTAGCAAGACTTGGCAACGCGAAAAATTGTGACTGTGATGAACGAGAAGCCGGGTCACACAAACCCTTACCTTGAACTCGAGTGTAAAATTTTCACGAGCTCTGAGTAAAATGCCGTTAAAGCTTGTAGTATTGGTAAAAAATCGGCGAGTCGTGTTTAAAATCCGATTACCGATTTGATTTAAAGTTTTTGAGGTAGACATAATGCAGTGGGTTTATTAAGTCAGTAAAGTTAAACCGACTCTCCGACTTTATAGATTTTTTGTCATTCGGATGGTATATTGGATATAAAGAAAGAAATATAGGTTGGGAAAGATCTGATCAGGGTCCAAATTATAGTACGATAATCGGTTACCAGGATTTCAGACTGATCACGACCTAAATTTTTTTGAGTTCTTTGGTGATTTAATAAGGACTTGAGAAGGAAATTAACAAGAACGGACATTGGCAACGTTGCGAAATCATTCAGATTCATCTTTACATATATAAAAAAAAGTGGTCGTAATAGTTATCGCGCCTCGTCCGTTCTTTTTATTTTTTGACTCGGAGTGATGTTTTTGAGGAGATGAAAATAGTAACTGACATTTTCCGTGCGGTGAATAGTTTTGGTTTTGAGAAAATTCGAAATTTGTTTACGGCGGAGAATTTAACTTATCACGCCTCGTCCGTTTTACTTGTCGGATGTTAGTTTTCGTTATTCGTTAGGTATGTAATTTTTTTAACGCCGTTCGAGTTATCGTGCCTCGTCCGTTTTCAAACAGAAATCGTGTTTTGTGGCTCGGAAAATGGTGGAAAAATACGAACTGACATTTTTCCACACGCATTTTTTTGCAAAACCGTTTTCAGTCAACACGGCACGTGTATCAATAATAATGCAATATGGGGACATAGCTGATGCCGAGTTGTTATAGACAACCAAGCCACACAGCAAGCCGAGATCCGACTCCGCTGCCCTCCCTGCAGCTGCGCAACACGGAAAATGTCCGTTCGACTCGAATTACTATTTTTTAGAGTGTTATCAACAATTTAAAAAAAAATTGACCCGGGCGCTGTAACTTTTTTATACCCCTTTTCTTCACATCTTTTATTTAAACTATGGAAAAACCTTGCCGATGAATTCATTTTTTTTTTATTTTTAATATGATTTCATCAAGAAAGGACAACGCGTAATAACAAAAAGGCTGCTTTCTTACGGACTGAAATGACTCTGACCGATAAGAAGAAGCGTTGCCGAATTTTTCGCTCGAGTAAAACTTTCTTATTTTTTAATAACCTAGCGATTAGTCATTGACTAGATGAAGGCGTGATAACAGGACATTTTGGTTACGGGTTGTCGGACTACTAAACCATATGTCTCTCGAGAATGGCGCTGAGAGCAAACGACGAAAATAAAATTAAACAAAAAAAATAAATAATATTTCGCAAAAATATCTTCTTAAATTCGCTACATATGAAAGACACATTCAACAATATAACATTATGTCTAGACGTCATATTAAACCTTTTTAAAGTATTTTTTCGTCACATTCCTAATATTTATTAACATTTCTGAGCTCCTCTAGAATTATTTCAATAATGCGGCCCTCGAACTTTACACGGACAAAGTAAATAAAGAAGTTTTTATCGAGTTATAGTCTGAACGAGTATTTTATTAAATTATAGTGTTTACTGGACTTTCGTATCTGGTTAAAGGTCTACGGCATGATGTTTTTCAATAATATTTGGAACTACAGGGTGTTATGGAAATGACGTATTATAATTAGACCGGCAGATGCTGAGATGAAAATAAAATGAAGAAAAATACCCATAAATGGCGCCTTCAATTAATGACCGGATTATATCACCTTATGTCAAATCAGACAAACACATGTGGGGCAATGGCGTAATATGTAAACAATCAATACTGAGGTCTGCAGGGTCAAAAGACGTCAGCGCATTTCGGCCGGTGTTGTCATATCTATACGGCAAACTCTTTAGAAAAAAATTTACAATTTTTTATTCTATCATTTGTGAACAAATATGATTCCAGAAAACCCACAGCGAAAGATATTTTGCAAAACAAATAATGATAATCACACACAAATTTCAAATTCGTTACAAACACAGGAAAGTAAATAGATCAAACGTCATTGACCTTTTAAATAATAATTATCGTTAAAACTCTTAAAAAAAATGCAATTTTATTGCTTGGTTTTGCATGCTTTCTTACCTTTACTTATTTAAATACTATTGTTAGTTTCATAATTTTACACAAACCACACAGAATCTAAGTTTTAGGAAAAAACTTCTCACATAACCTCAAGAATAGCAGCTATTCACATGGAAGAATACACGCGAACGCTGTTTTAATTTTGGTCCTTTTTTCTCGCGTAGATTTATTTATTTAACTAATTTAAAACATATACATTTTAAATACACACAATGCGAAATGGCATTTTATCTACGGACCATAAAACAGTTAACCTACGAACGAAATAAATACCTTCAAAACTCGGAATAGAGATGGGCAATATTTGACAGTTTGATATTTCACGAGATTCTTTTCTATTACTTGCCTATTTACCGCGAGATCTCTTGCAAGGCGTTTAACTGATATGACATTAATGGAATTTCGACCAAATTGAATAAAATGATAGTGGTAGCTGATAATACTGCGACTGTACTTTTTCTTTTGAGAAGCTAAAAATAATAAATTAGCCGACTCTACTCCAAATGACAAGACCGACGAAGATTTGACCAGGCTAATCAGGAAAAATATCCACATGGAAAAATGTCAGTGGTCTACCATCTTTTTTGTAAAAAATATCAGAGAACATGTTTGCAGGTACGCCACTAGTGGAACAATTGATTAAACTTTTCTAACTAAAATGTGTGGTTCTATATTCTATTAACACATACCAAAGTTGAAAATAATATCTAAAGTACTTTCGGAGATATTGAAAAATAACAATTTAAAAAATAAAAATTCAACACCCTGTAGCAAAAAATTTAAGCCGTTGCGGACATATGTTCATATGAACTTTTCTTTATAAAATGACCTAAGGAATCACACCCTGAATTATTAGCACGTCATTAAGGAACACCCTTTATATACCTAAAAAAAAATTACATTATATAAATTGCTGGCCATTTGCTTTCGAGCAAGAACAATTTCGCCTAAATTTAAAAGTTAATATTTTCTGAACCAGATATGACATCGATCTCCGGTTTTTAATGGTTGATAGATTTGTCCCTTAGGAAACAATTGCCAAAGTTGGATTGTCTTAAACTGTCAGGAAATTTTATATACAGGGTGTTAAAGAGGACGATGATTTTTGCTAAAATTTCAATAGCATGTAACTTTCACAATAATATTTTTAAATATTATCACTGTACGTCAATTGAATCGCTGGTTCATAGCAAAGAAAGCAATGTGTAAAATTTTTGATACCTACTATATTTTAAGAGATACCGATTTTTTTGAAAAACTTTACTTTTTTTCAACTTTTTGTTAGCTAGATTCCACTGTGCGTTGTATCGTGCAAACTTTGCAAGGGATTATTATACCTTATAAAAAGCTTGTTTATGTTCAGTAACAACAATTGTACCTAAATGTTCTGATGTGCAGTGGCGTACTTATAATCACTTATATGTCTATGCTTTATGAGTATCTCACAATTTTTTTGTATTGGAAAGTACTCGCCCCTAGATTAGGCAAGTTTTTCCTTATTTTTTTAGTTTTTCATATCGCGCTACAGGTATATTATACAGTGTCTACAAAATTTTAAAAAAGATCATTTTTTTATTTAATTGTTTAAAAAAATTTATTTATTAATTTCTAACTTTCTAACACATGGTTAGGTTTGTTGCTAAACGCATTAGCATGGCTGACTTGATATTGTTTTTTTTTTCGTGATAATCTCGATTCAAATTAATACACTCGGATGGACGGGGTTTGGTTTGACGGCAGCTAGTGATATTTAATATTAAAGTGCCTTTCAATGTAAGTTTAATTTTAGGTGTTAGAAAGTTAGAAATTAATAAATAAATTTTTTCAAACAATTAAATAAAAAAATTATCTTTTTTAAAATTTTGTAGACACTGTATAATATACCTGTAGCGCGATATGAAAAACTAAAAAAATAAGGAGAAACTTGCCTAATCTAGGAGCGAGTACTTTCCAATACAAAAAAATTGTGATATACTCATAAAGCATAGACATATAAGTGATTATAAGTACGCCACTGCACATCACAACATTTAGGTACAATTATTGTTACTGAACATAAACAAGCTTTTCATAAGGTATAATAATCACTTGTAAAGTTTGCACGATACAAAGCACAGTGGGATCTAGCTAACAAAAAGTTGAAAAAGAGCAAAGTTTTTCCAAAAAATCGGTATCTCTTAAAATATAGCAGATATCAAAAATTTGACAGATAACTTTCTTTGCTATGAACCAGTGATTCAATTGACGTACAGTGATAAAATTTAAAAATATTATTGTGAAAGTTACATGCTATTGAAATTGGAGCAAAAATCATCGTCCTCTTTAACACCCTGTATATAAAATTTTCTGACAGTTTAAGACAATCCAACTTTGGCAATTGTTTCCTAAGGGACAAATCTATCAACCATTAAAAACCGGAGATCGATGTCATATCTGGTTTAGAAAATATTAACTTTTCAATTTAGGCGAAGTTTTTCTTGCTCGAAAGCAAATGGCCAGCAGTTTAGTCAAAATAAAAAGTATGTTGGTCGTTAAACGAATATTTTGTTATTACAGATGTATATTCCGATGTGCTGTCCAGAACCCTATTCCAAGAACTGTCATAGGTCTATTATGTAATTTTACTTTTACCAAAATGGCCACCTACTAACGGTATGTGATGAACCGTTCTGCGACCGCCATTTTGGAAAAATGGGAAGCTTACCAAACCTACACGAGTTGGGAAAAATGGATGATGGCACTGAAACAAGTAAGTAATCTTAGATTTTAACTGACACTGAACACTGACCGAAGTGCGATTTAGCAAAAGATAGATAAGATCGAATTCTAAAGTAAATTGCACTTTTGCATTGCCACTTTTTCCGCTCTATCTAACAGCGTTAATTGTTTTGTAAACCGACGAGTCGTCTTCGAAGGACCATTATCAACTTTATTTTTTTAAATACGGTCCTGTTTTTCTGATATTGGAATTTGATAGCTTTTTCCTTCCGAATGCAACGATGTATGACACATTGTGGTTTAATGACGTTCCGAGGATTTTTTTGAACAACATCAGGAAATTTTGGGATACGGCCCTGTATTTCTCCTAATTTTATAAATAATATCATTCCAAAACAGTAATAAAACGAAGAAAGTAAGGAACTACATAATCAGGTGTTCAAAATGATTTCCGTTATTCTCTAAGCACAAATAACATCTTCTAACTGCCACATAACAGTTATTTTGAGATAAAATAAAACATGCGATAGAATATCAAACTTTTCAGCATTTGTAAATTTATTTCCATATTTTCTGGAAAATAGAAAACCTCTTAAAACGCTCCCAAACGATCACAATGGGACTGTCAAGTGAAACAAATCACCCGTCACCATCTTAATTTTTTTGTTTCAATCGCCTACTTTTCTTTTAAATCCCGAATCAACAGAAGTTTGAAATAATGTTTCTGTATTTTGTTCACTTAGGAGAAATACAGGACCGTATCCTAAAATTTCCTGATATTGTTCAAAAAACCCTTTAAACGTCATTAAACCACTATGTTTCATACATCGTTGCATACGGAAGAAAATAAGCTATCAAATTCCAATATCAGAAAAACAGGACCGTATTTAAAAAAAGAAAGTTGATAATGGCCCTTCGAAGACGACTCATCGGATTACAAAACAATTAACGCTGTTAGATAGAGCGGAAAAGTGGCACTGCAAAAGTGCAATTTACTTTCGAATTCGATCTCAAAAACCCAGGAAAACAATAAAACCATTTTTCAGAATTTAGTTTTTTCCCGGATATCTCCGGGAATTTTGAAACTTTCTATACGGCATATTATGAGGCACGTAAATGCGCAACTTTACCTCCATTTAACCGACTTCGTATCTCTGATGGTTTCCGAGATCCCTGTACTGGCCCTCCTTATCTTGGACACGTTGTATACTTAATTTTTCCAAAGGATTTTTAAAAGTAGGGAAAAAAACCGTGAAAACAGTAACCCGTAATTAAGTGAAAATGTACAATCAAACGAAATTCTAATATTAAATTTTCAGCTGTTTATAGGCCCGGTCCTGCATTGGGCCATCTCTGCGGCGGATGCAACACTGGCCTTACCAGCGCAGAAAAATCAAAGATCCTGCACAGATACTCGGGACATAATAAAATTACGAAAGCCAGAAGCAATCCGCATGATTCACATAAGGTAGTTCAAGACGACCTAATGATGGAGGTAAGATAAACATTATACAGGGTGTTAAAATACTATTGTTGTGATCGCTCGAGCAAGAAACCGCTCGAGTACTTGATTATTGAAAGAACCGATGTCGCGTCGTCGCTCGATTATTAAAAAACTGCTCGTTCTTATTACCTTTCACTCGATACCCGAGCTTCGCTTTTCGCCGACCGAAATGTGCTGCTTGGTAGTGTGATCGCT
This sequence comes from Barypeithes pellucidus, assembly GCA_963991005.1. Lineage (NCBI taxonomy): Eukaryota > Metazoa > Arthropoda > Insecta > Coleoptera > Curculionidae > Barypeithes > Barypeithes pellucidus. The sequence goes on from OZ022563.1 coordinate 11,584,954, forward strand.
CGAGGTAAAAAATTGCTCATATATTCGAGCAGTTTTTCGCTCGATAGGAAATAGTACAGGCTGTCCCATTTTCGACACTTCTATAGGGTATCTCCGTAACTGTTATTGCTATCAAAAAAGTAATGTAGGTGTCATGTGCTCTTCTTGGGTCAAACTTAAAATGGTAAAATCAAAATTCGAAAATTTTCGCGCGCTTAAGAGATAGGGGGGAAAATCAAAAAATTGACAATTTCTATATTACCTATATTTTCTTAGTTAAAAGAGATACAGAAAAATGTTTTATACAGAAGTTTATTTATAATGATTGTTGAATAATCTGAAGTTTTCAGAATAAGTATACGGGGTCAGGTAAGAAAGTTATCGGACCTAACCTCATTGTTTAAATGAAATACTCCGTATATTTTAGTCTAAAAAGATAGCATTTTAAACTCTCTTTTAAACTTTATAACACACCATGGATGATAGAATATCAAATTTTTCAAAATGTTGATAAGTCATTTTTACACATGAATATGTAAAAATGAAATTGACGTTAAATGTTAATAACAACTAGAATGTCAACATTGTTGTCTATAGGATATTAGTTTTGGTTTCACGGTCTACTGTGGTTTAAAGTAATAAAGTGTAAATAAATCGCCTCGGAAACCAATATTATCCATTTTGTATTATATATTTGAAAATAGAATTTAAAATGCAATCTTCTTAGATTAAAATATACAGGGTGCTTCATTTAAAAAAATAGGGTTGGGTCCGATAACTTTTTACCTGACCGCGTATACTTATTCTAAATACGGCAGATTATCCAAAAATCATTATAAAGAAACTTTTGTATAAAACATTTTTCTGTATCGCTTTTAACTAAGAAAATATAGGGTAATTTTGAAATTGTCAATTTTTTGATTTTCCCCCGTATCTCTTAAGCAAGCGAAAGTTTTCAAATTTTGATTTTATCATTTCAAGTTTGCCCCAAAAAGAGTAAATCTACATTAATTTTTTGATAGCACTAACTGTTACGGAGATACCCTATAAAAGTGTTGAAAATGGGACACCCTGTACTGTAGTTATAAATTCAAACGAAAAATCGAAAATCATACCTTTTCACTTGAAGGCTGACACGACATACGTCTTTCTTAAAGGCACATAAACGAGAAGGTGTATACAAGAAAGTATGCCAAATCCCTTAGTGGATTCATCGCGACATGGGTTTTGTTTTGACTGGCTAGCCAGCAGCGATTGTTAATTCTTGAAAAATTAAAGGATATATATTTCTTTTTAAATCAGATTCAACTGTTCTTCTTTAATAAAAACTCTACTAAACTTCTAAAACTTACAAAACCCTAGTGTTTTACAACACATTCTTCTTAGTCATAAAAATTTCAAGTGATTAATCGCTCGAGCAATTCACTCGATTATTAAAATCGCTCGAGTCATCTTATGGAGAATAAAAAGCAGCAATGAGAAAGTGACATTTATTTTTGAACAAAGTCAGGACAAAATAAAAACCGAGACGGAAGAGGAAATTCTCGTTCGAAACCAGCATTTCCTCGTACGCATTTTCCTATTCCCGAAACAATTTGTAGGATATGAATTCAAATCCCGTAGGTATTGACCCCTAAGGTCGTTCCTCTTTAATACTTAAAAAGAAACGTTGTGTGCAACCGGTAGAAGTAAAATTACTTTTCCAAAAACGACGTGGTTTCTCTTATATTGCGATAAAAGTGAACAGACATTGGAAAATGTTACCTTAAATATTTAAAAATATCGTGAACAGCGATTATATATAATTTTAATTATGTTAGATATACTCTTACTTTACATATACAGTGTGGCATCGAAGTTCGGCAACGGTCATTTTTCCATAAACTTCTGTATCAAAATGCTTCAAATTTTAGACATAGGGGTTAGAAATTGGGTTGGAATTCGTTGGTGATATTCGCGACGCTATTAGACCTATCGCTTATCAGATATTGACACAGTGTCTTATTTTTCTCGTTAGCCTCTGTATTAAAGTGCTTCAAATTTTAGACGTAGGGGTAGAAAATGGTTGGGAATTCGTTGGTGATACATGCGATATTGGTAGACCTACCGCTTGCCGGATATTGACACAATGTCTCATTGTTCTCCTTAGCCTCTGTATCATAGTGCTTCAAATTTTAGACGTAGGGGTAGAAATTGGTTTGGAATTCGTTGGTGATATATGCGACATTGGTGGACCCACCGCTTGTCCGATATTGACACAATGTCTCATTGTTCTCCTTAGTCTCTGTATCATAGTGCTTCAAATTTTAGAAGTAGGGGTAGAAAATGGTTTGGAATTCGTTGGTGATATATGCGACATTGGTAGATCTACCGCTTGTCCGATATTGACCCAAGGTCTCATTGTTCTCCTTAGCCTCTATATCATAGTGCTTCAAATATTAGACGTAGAGGTTGAAAATGGTTTTGAATTCGTTGGTGATATATGCGACATTGGTAGATCTACCGCTTGTCCGATATTGACCCAAGGTCTCATTGTTCTCGTTAGCCTCTGTATCATGGTGCTTCAAATTTTAGACGTAGGGGTAGAAAATGGTTTGGAATTCGTTGGTGATATATGCGACGTTGGTAGACCTACCGCTTGTCAGATATTGACACTAAGTTTTGATTTTCTTATGAAACACCATTTATGTTTTTCGGTTTGATGAAAAAATAATATTTTGTACATAGGAGGGTCCCAAGAAAAGCTACTTAAATTTTCTAAAGGAAACCTCTACCTGTGTATACCTGAATTAATTGACACTATCGACACTGGCATTTTGACATGTATTATTTAAAATTTATTTGTGATTACAAGTCGACGCCTAAAAATTTACCTGAAAAAATAATTAAAATTAAATAAATATTTTATCACTTCAGTTTTTGACTTTTTGTCGACAGTTTAAAATGGCTCGTAAAAATAGATCACAACTGGACAACCTAAATATTTCAAGCAATTAAATTTAAACCTGTTTAGTGAATAAGCGGGCATTTTCCCAACCGTAAACGTGTTGAAATGTCAGGTTTACATAACCCTTGACAATTAACAAACAATTTCGGTAAAATATACAAACGAAAGGCGAATTTTGTTTTTATTGGAAATGCTAATATATTTTAAATTAAAATGTAAATATAAAACGTTTCGTGTTTGCCAAAAAGAATGTTCCAAAGTTGGATTTAATTTTTCTTTTAAATTTAAGCTGTTATTGATTATAATATAATTATAAGTTTCATCTCGAGCATGTGCCACTGATATCGAGAATGTCTTCTTGTATATTTTTAAAGAAAATTACAAAAAGGACATCGACATCGACAATTTATTGCCAAAAAAAACATATTTTTCCTCCCAAAATAAAGATATACAGGGGGTGACACTTTCAAAGAATATTTGCAGCCTTTATCATGGTTTAACTCCTGGGAGAGGCGAACAAACCCGAACAACCCCCCCCCCCCCCACCCCGAGGGTAGAGTAACGAAACGATTGTCATGGTTTACCCGGCCCTGGAAATGTCCATGACATTTTTGACGTTCACTGCGTAATTTAATCCAATCAGCTAGCTCATTTATCTCTAATTTATTATTGACATTGATTGAAATTTTCTAAAATTCTGTCTAATTGTAAAACAATATTTCACCTTTTATGTTTTAGTAAAACTTCCTTTCATATTTTAAATTCAGTACATTGTGAGAGTACAGAGTGAGAGTACATTGTACAGAGCACACTATGAAAATAAATACAGGCTGTTCCTTAATGGCGTACTAATATTTCAGGGTGTGATTCCTTAGGTCATTTTCAAAAGAAAAGTTAAATGGTTATTTTTTAATATCTCCGAAAGTACTTTAGGTATCATTTTCAATTTTGGTATGTGTTAATAGGATATAGAACGACAAATTTTAGTTGGAAGAGTTATTGAATTGCTCCACCAGTGGCGTCCCTGCAACCACGTCCTTTGATATTTTTTACAAAAAAAGATGATACGTCACTGACATTTTTCCATGTGGATATTTTATTTTTGATATTAGCCTGGTCAATTCTACATGAAAACAGTCTCTTGAGTTTTTCTCGTCAGACGCACCGTTTTGATTAAAACCTCTAAATTCATATTGAAACTCATTATTATTAACATTGATAAAATAATTAATGATAAATTTTGTTTCATAAAAATTGTAGTAGTGGGCAATTGGATGCGAAGACGGGCATGCCTTTTCAGTGAAGCTGGCCATTTCCAACAATTTTTATGAAACAAAATTTATCATTAATTTATTTTATCAATGTTAATAATAATGAGTTTCAATATGAATTTCGAGGTTTTAATCAAAACGGTGCGTCTGACGAGAAAAACTCAAGAGACCGTTTTCATGTAGAACTGACCAGGCTAATCAGAAAAAATATCGACATGGAAAAAAGTCAGTAGCATACCATCTTTTTTGTAAAAAATATCAGAGGACATGTTTGCAGGGACGCCACTGGTGGAACATTTGAATACATTTTCTAACTAAGATTTGTGGTTCTATATCTCATCATCAAATAATATCTAAAGTACTTTCGGAGATATTAAAAAATAACCATTTAAAAAATTAAAATTCAAATTTGTTCATCGCCGACATATGTTCCTTTGAACTTTTCTTTATAAAATGACCTCATGAATCACACCCTGAAATATATTAGCATGCCATTAAGGAACACCCTGTATAGTGAGAACAAAGCTTATTTCAGTATAAGTATTTTTATAAGGCCCACAAAATATTAAATTTTATGTGATTTTTGACAAGAGAGACCTAAACATACATGAACAGGAATAAAGATCTTCCAATAAGAATACAAACGAACAGCAAACCTTCCTAAACCCAAACAAACATCCAACCCTTATGCTTGCAAAAATTTTAGATTTACATCCAATAATATAGGATATTTTGATACTCACTACGTGCCTGTAATACAGGGTGTTCGGGTTTGTTCGGCTAATTCATCAGTATACTTGGAGAGGTGATTGTGGTTTTTTCGAACAAATCCGAACAAACACTAATTTTTATTACTTTTAGCACATGGCCGCGTACTCGCCAATTTCCGCCCGATCTCGTTACAATCTTAACATACATGGTGGTCCAATCAGACGAATCGATTCTATGGCCAGCTCTATTGGTGCCACTTCTGTAAGGAGGCTTTTGGCAGTAGTTCGAGGAGGTCCCCACAGTGGTTCTACGGGTATGTGATATTTATTTTACGTCATCAATAATTTCGGTCCGGGAAAGAAGCCATTACATTATTTACAGAGTTCGATTTGATGGAATAAATTAAATGTATTAAATTGCAATTGCAATAAAATGATTAATATTCAAAAAAATATTAATTAAATACAGTGAAACCTCTCATTACGGACACCTCTAATAAGCGGACATCTCTATTAAGCGGACATTTTTTCATAGTCCGGAACTAGGTATATGAAATTCCATGCAAATCAACCTCTCTTGGGCGGACTCTCCTTTGGGAGGACGCGGACAGACTGTTTTCATACAAAGAGTGCGAAAACCCACCTTTTTTTTAAAGTATTTGGGAGACGAGTAAGTACGGTGCAAAAACTCTCTGAAGACACACCGGCAACCGATCGCGTATGCGTGGCAGAGCGAAAGGACTGCGCCGAATGAAAGTATGTGTGATTCCCCGACAGCAGTCCGCCGTTTATTTGTGCGTTTTAAGGTTAAAATCGTAAACAATGGCACAAAAATGTCGCGTTTTGAGTCTGAAAGAGAATATTGATGTTGTGGAAGTTTGTAATTTAATAACAATGATTTGGGCGAGTTCATTAACATTGATTGCAATGTGCTATTAGAAGATGATAGTGACCCCATTCCTACCGATTATGTAGTCCAAACTGAAACCACATCACTATCTGACGACTCTGATGAAGAAGTTGAATGCAGTAATCAAACAAATGTCACCAAATATCAACAAGCCATTAGTATGGTAAAGGAATTATACGAGTATTTTATTTCTAAACTTGTTTCACTGCATTAAAGTAGGATCATCTTGTCACAACCGATTATAAAGTGAATAGAGGAAAAGAAATATTTGGAAATATGCATTATGAATTCCTATATATTTTTCATTTGATTTTTACGTGAGTAGACTTTAAAGGACACTATATTTATGTTTACCGATAGCAACCAGGGTTATGGAAATATTTATCTGGCATACAACGTATCCTCAAAAAAATTCTAGTTGGAATAAAGTAACTAATAAAATAAGAAAAGCACGGTCGTAGTCAGAGGAATTGAAGCTCTCCTCTGAAATATTGGCAGGTTTGTATGGTGGATATTTTATTCTCTGGTCGAATTCTAATGCAAATAAAAATCCTCTCTTAATTATAATATATTATTTTTTACGAGCAGATATAAAGAAGCCGATGCCACCTACTAAAATGATTGCACCGATGCGAAACATTTTCTTGGCATGTTTTGTATTCGTAATGTCAATCAAGTCCATTATCTACCGACGTGATTTTGTCTTATTTGATCTACATAATCCCGATTTGAATCTGAAACTAAAAGTTAAATGTAGTAGTAGTAGAATACGTTGTATGAATTTCTGGCATTTTTTTGCTTTTATTTCAATATCTTTACTTATAATAACGTCTTTCATCTGGCGTGATTGTGCATATGTGTTCAAAGCCCTTTGTATAATCTTCTCAATATCCTGATATTTGAAAAAAATCCAAGATAACCTCAGTGTATAAAAAAGAGGATAAATATAAAATCGAGAATTATAGACCAATAAGTATTATTAATAATTTTTCCAACTGTTGTGAAATGCTTCTTTACGAAAATCGGTACTTCCAGGTAAAAAATAAACGTTTCGGATAAACAACACGGGTTTGTTAGGGACAAATCTACAACGTCCAACCTCATTTGTTTTGCCCAATTTGTGTCAGAAGCCTTTAATCAGGACTGCCAGGTTGATGTTTTTTCACGGATTTTTCAGAAGCATTTGACAGATTAGATCATAAAATTTTACTTAATAAACTCTGATGGTCTTATAATATTTTTTCATTCTCACTTACATGAACGACAACAAGTAATTGAGAGTGGTGGTCAGTCATCTGGGCAGATAGATGCTACATCAGGAGTACCTCAGGGGTCCATTTTGGGACCTTTACTGTTTGTTATATTCATTAATGATATAGTTAATTATCTGGACATTAATAGTTTGCTTTATGCTGATGATAAGAAAATCTACGCTCGCATCCGTAACCTGGCTGACTGTGAAAGGCTTCAAGTGTCTATTGACATGATATTTAGCTGGTGTGTTCAAAATAAACTGCCGTTAAATATAAGTAAATGTAACGTAAAGACCTTTGCTTTAAAGCGACATACCCTTGTGTACGATTACAATATGAACAACGTAACACTGAACAGAGCTAAGACTTTTCGCGACGTGGGTGTGTAATTTGACAGTAAACTATCTTTTGTTCCTCACATAAATGAGCTTATTGCAGCTTGTTATAGGTCCCTAGGTTTTATAATAAGAAACTCTCGTGATTTTTTAAATTGTCATACACTAAAAATACTTTTTTATGCATTTGTAAGATCAAAATTGAAGTACGCCTCGGTTGTATGGTCTCCATATTATCCAGGTGCACCTAAATCGCATCGAAAAGTTCCGACGACGTTACTTACAGTTCCTGAGTTTTAAAATTGATGGTCAGTATCCTTAGATCGACGGACCATTACTCAACTTAAATATTTGCTTGTGATATATGCTACCTGCAATTTCTCGTTCCTAGAACACGTCATCCAGACTTTTTATATACCAACAGCGCGTACCAATATCTGTAAATATTCCCCCATTTATCGATTGTGCAATACTTACAATCTGCACCAACAGAAACTTGACATTTTCAGCTGTAGCTTATCCAGTATAAGATTAAAGTAATGTTTTCTTTAGGCATCTGCTCAATATGTACACATATATTAACATAATACCTTTAATATTTCTTTCTATCAAATATTTTTTTGTTGTATTATTATGATTAAGTACTTATTTTATATTGTATATCTGTGATACCCATTTGTTAATTGGTTATTTTGAAACTGTGAAATGGTGTAAAATAAAATAAAAAATAAAATAAATTACGAGATAGAAAGAGCTAGGCTATGCCTCATGAGTGCTCCAGCGAAATATCACTGCTTGGAGTAAATATTTTTTGTTACATCAAAATCAAAAATAATTTAGAATAATTTTTGTTCCTGATTTCAGGGCGTACGTCCGGCATTGTGTACAGCAGAAGGGTCCTCATAGTCAACTTAGTAGTCATGTGCATATGCCATCTACTAACCGCCGCAGCGTTTCTGCCGTTCTTAGCTCTTCAGAGCAGCGTATCCGTTTGGGTGCAATCACTAACAAATTCAGGATTTGAATTCAATACAGGGTCTCTTTTAAGTTCCGTTATTTTTCTTGTAGCAGCGGCGTTTGCCCTGTTGGCTCCGAGTGCTATAAGAATTGTAGGAACTAGTATAGTAACATCGATTTGTTATGGTAAGATTTTTGACTAAATGTTAAATGTTGTGTTGTGAGAATGTGGTATATTATTGCCGAACATAATGGAAATGCATACAATAGTATACAAAAAACATACAACCAGAGGGTCGCATGTCATTGTTTCAGGCAAGAATGAACAGTTTGATTGTGAAATGACGATTCATTTAATTGACATTAATTATTTTTTAGCTGGCATGGTAGTGTTTTTTGCTGCCCACGCCTATCCAGTCATATATGTGACAATACCAGTAAGCCTTCTACTAGGTCTTATATTCGGTATATTATCTTCCGCTCATATATCGTTTTTGATGATTCTATCTCATAAAATAACAGGATTGTTCCATGATGACGACGAGGATGGACGCTATGCTAGAAGAACTTGTGTGATAAGGAGAGTTGCCAGAGCCTTTCAGGTATGGTTTTATTTTTGGCCGAAATCAAACGATAATAAATGAGTCGTTGGTATAGAATCAGATAGAAAAATCAGTCATAGTGTGCGGCCATAACGGCCCACCGTACATCGCATCACGCCTAACATCGTACATCGCACCGCACCTACACACACCTAGCTTCTGCTTCGCACAGGAAGGGCCATATTGATTCACCGCACCTATCCTGTCCGATCATTTTGTCCCTCGAGATCAACAAATAAATAGTCTTTGCGTTGTCTTCCATCTTCTAAATGTTGTTTAAACAAGCAAAATGAGCAGTTCATCTTCTTCACGTAAAGTGAAGATTCTATGGCGAATGTTATAACCATCTGCCACTTCTGTTATGATGACTTTTCTTCCAACTTGGCTCTCTCACGAACACTCCACTTATTAATTTAAGCCACCCAAGAGCAGCCCGGTGAGACTGCTTATGGGGGGGGATCGAAATACGTAAGAAGGCCTTGGAAGTGATGCTAAGCCTACTCTGCTCCATACGCTCACAAGTAACCTACTTTTATCTGTCTGTTTCACTCTATCATTTAAGCGTCAATATCAGAATTACGAGTTAATATGAAATGCCAAAAAGTGATTGTTTATGCAGGCGACTTAATCCTGGTCATATTTGTCTCACTTTACTGAATTAGGGAAGGTTGCTGCAGACAGAGACTGGCATAGAATGCGAACAGCACGAATTGTTAAACAAGCTAACTTCCTTCGTCTGGCGGGCATGGAAATCAAGCAACATCTGATGTGATTTAAAATGGGGGCGAAGACACAACATCTTTAAATTTTAAAATAATTTTTAATTTTCTAATCTTTTCACGAAAAATATCGTTTCCTTTTTGGTGCAACTGAGTAATTTGTAATTGAAATATTCATTTAGTCATCTTCACTGAGAGTAAGCATCAATAATAATTTCTTTTCCTAAATCATATGGGGCCCAAAAATATGCTTGGACTTGAAGCTTGAAATATTTGCTAGGACCTAGAGCCCAGTTGAAGATAAGGTAAAATATTTTATGTAAATTATGATTTACTTCCAATTTTTTAATAAAACTACTTACAAGCTTATTTCTTAAGTTTAATTTTACATTTGTAGTTACGTTACTAGTTCAATAAATGATATAAGAGTGTGTAAGGATTATTTTAAAGTTATATGTTTGGATTTTGCTATTGATGCCCGTTAAGCCTGTAAATATTCAGTTTTATAATAAAATTCAAATAAAATACACGTCCTAGCAATATCTAACAAGTTAAGAATTACGTCATACCGACGGTCTAAATAATACAATTTAATATCAAAACCCGTTCATAAGCGCATTTTTTGCTGTCTATCAATATTAACTTTCGTTCTCAACGCCTAATTCAAATCCAGACTGCAAGCTATTAATAGAGTTCAAGAAAAATCAATACTTCAATACTGTAAGTTCACGCGAATATCGCCTCTAACGATTGCTCGCGTAACGACTAAATTTGCATTAAAACAAAACATTTCCAACTTTTACATGTCAAAACAAAGCAACGTGTTTTTTATGCAAAACTGTACCACATGTCTCCGACATCGTGCCTCAACGAAAACAGCTGTTTCAAATCTTAACGTGTTTTACCAACGCTGCTGCACGTGCCAGTAACACCGACGCGTCATCTTACCACCGACGCGTCTTCTTACTCTGATTGGCCAACCTTTACCCCTGCCTGTAAATAATCTCGTCCGTTCGATGACTTTTCACCCATCAAAAATCACTGCTGAACTAGAGCCCGTACATAGTGCATCGTCGTACCTTTAAGGTGGCGATAAAAGGCTAGTCCACTGTCACTCAAGAGAACGCACTTAGCGAGCTTGTTTTAAGTTTAATTATTTGATGACTGCTGTTCTAGACCCCGCGAAAGTAGCATCGTCGTACCAGATTTAAGGTGGCGATAAAAGGGTAGTCCACTGTCACTAAGAGGTCGCCTTAAGCGACCCTTCTTTAAGCTTACGTATTTGAAATAAAGTGTAATAATTATTGTAATCAACCTGCCGATGCGCACTGACCAGACCTTTACTAATTAAGGTGGCAGTAACGGGTTTAAAGTTGAAGTATTTAAAGTTGAAGTATTTGAAGTGAAGTAGTATTAAAGTAAATTTCCAATAATCGCTCGACCACCACTTAAGCGAGAATTCTTCATGACAGTGTTCCATGTACGGATAGAACACATTCTTTATAGAATAAGTGAAGAAAATAGATCTTTTTGCCATACACGATTGTGTTTCTTTCCTGCTTTTACATAGTCGCATTGAACCAGCGAACCAACCTACGGATTGACGGTAAGACCAAAACACGACGGTCCAGCGGATTAGTAAGCCCTGCCCCATCATTATATTTACAGCTTAAAACATGTCAGAATCCTAATATTGATTTTCACCACTTAGTAAATCAAATAAAAGGGTTTTGAATGTTTTTTGTTGGTTAAATGTCACTTTAAAATATTGACAGTAATAAAAATTTCGACATAAGTGACATTGGAAAAGCACGTGCTTTTGTCCGATGATGCCAGACGTAATGGATGCCGCGTTTGTTCGTTTGTTCATACTTGCTTCGATTTGTTAACACGGCTGTTTGTCTTCTTCCTGTTTATAAGTATGCGTTGCCGGCGAGGCTCGACAAATGCCAAGCCCAATCTCTATGAGCGATGCTAAGATATCAGGCTATGGGCAAGCCGATGTGCGGTGCGTCGTTGTTGCCGCGTGCATCTATAGTAATGGATTTATATACTTCGGCTAAGCGAGGCTTCTATGCTAGATGCGGTGTGGTGCGAAATAAGCAGATGCGTAGATGGGCCAACAAAGCGTTCCATTTGTTAATTTATAAACATTTTTTTAAGGGAGCCCACGATTTTGGGTTAATGCTGGGATCAGTGGTGTCTTTTCTTGTCATTCACTATACAATCAACCTCGGTTCTGAAGTTAGCAGCTCGGAGTATGAAAATGGAACTGTTGTAACCAATGTAAGTAAAACAATAAAACTAGCCAATAATAAGTACCTATGAGGTGTAAAAAATCCCAGGAAATGAAATTTTTTGTCTTTCTTTTTCGCCTATTCGTGCGTCGATCCGGGGACGCACTGTATACAAATTAATCGTAACAATTTGTTCCAGGACTGCATCACAAACGGCAACAGCACCTTCCTTAAATGTTCCAACCGAACACAATCCATTTTGGTAACTTCTTCCAACCCATACGACTACAACTCTTTTCTAGATGACATTTTTGATCGATCCGAAGACGGCCGACTCTGCGGAGCGCAAGCTTGCCCTATCTTTTTATTGGGCAATTCTTCTTTGCATTCTGGATTTAGAGTTTTGCCCATAAAATCGGCTGAAATTTTGGTTGGTGTCTATGTTGGAGCCTGCGGCCTTGCCTTTCTACTTGCGGCATTGGGTTTGGATAAGATAAGAATCTTTGTAAGTAAATCTGGAATAATTGTGACTGTAATCGCCAAAAGTTGCACATCCTTAATAAATATACACTATAACTTTAATTCCTCTTTATTTTTGTTACGAAATTCTCAGTCAATGTTTTAATAGGTTGATTCGTAGAGCGAAATCGATGCATTTCCGTTCCACGAACACCGAATTTTGGTTCCGTGAATACTTTAAGCCAACTGCGCATGCCTAGGGCTTTGTAATAATTTCTCACTAATCTACGCTGCTCTGCGAACCTATTGTTAGGAAATCATCTCTATTGGCATTCAAATATTTGTTTTCCTATGTTTGTAGACTTATCAAGACCCTTTGGAAAGAGGAGCAGGCCTCTCAGCACTAAGATCTGTGAGAGAAAGTTTTAGAGATCCAAGACTGCAATTAACAGCTCCTTTAGCTGTGTTTATGGGCCTTGAACAAGCCTTTATTTATGCTGACTTTTCAAAGGTAGGATTAACCCGACATACTGAGTGGGACGTAAAAGCCTTATTTTATTATCGGATCTGATTTAAAAGAAATAAAAATTATCTCCTAAAATAATTTGTTTTATATAATAGGATGTCAATCTGAAAAACCATCTTTAATATCTCGTTTCCAGTACCTAATAAAAATCGGAAAAACACGTCCATTTTATGATGAAAGGGGATAGCTTTTAAAAAATATTAGCAGCTTTCGTGATTTAATACGAGGAGGGGTCCTTCCTATTCTTTTCCCAGGTCCAAATAAATAAATTTAACATTAATAATATTTTAACATAAGCGAATAAAAATAAAAGAAACGCGAAGAAAATATTAAATAATAACTGATATTTTATTTCATTTGTAACGAAAATTTAAATCCTATTATATTCCAGGGCTTTAAAATACACATAACGAAACAGATATTATAATTTATAGTATTATAATGATTCTATTTTTGAAGAGAATTTGTATTTCCATATAAATTGAATCAATGAATAAAAATTTGACTTCTTTTCAAATAACAATGTATGGAAAAATTATTATTTCCCAGATCACCCGATGATACCTTATACAATAAAGGCATATTTTTGTCTACACAGTAGCACTTTAAAATACTAGTTCAGATTGAATGGTACTACCAAGAAAAGGAAGCCTTTTCCATTGATAGGATGTCACCACCTGCAGACCGGCTTCGAACTCTTTTGTTCTCGTCAATACAGGGTAGGTGTCCATACCTATCATCAGAGAAGACTCGATATTTCACGCTGTATTATCAACGGTAGTCGAGAAAATACAACGCGCAGTGCCATCTCTTATCAGTACCACACAAACTGAACAGACGTTATTTGAATAAATCCAAAATAAAAAGTCCAATGTATGGAAAAATTATTATTTCACACATTACCACTTTTAAATACTAATTCAGATTGAATGGTACTACCAACAAAAGGAAGCCCTTTCCATTGATAGGATATCACCACCTGTAGACCGGTTTTACTGTATAGACAAAAATACGCTCTTATTGTATAAGGTATCGTCGGGTGGTCTGAGAAATAATAATTTTTCGATACATTGGTATTTGATATTAATACCACCTGAAAAGTAAATAGACTTTTTATTTTTGACTTCTTTTATCAATATATTAACAATTTAAATTTAAAGTACTATTTTTTTAATTTGTAGTCATATGTTGTGTGTACATTAGGAATTCATCGGTTAAATTTGGTGTTCCTTGCTATGGGATTGTTACAATCTATTGCCGCCTGCACACTGAGTATGTTGCTTAGGACAATCAGAAGATATTATGTAGTTGGTAAGATGACTTGTACATTATTTTAATAAATCTACAAAACCTTTATAACGACCTCTCTCAGTAAAATACAAGGTGTTCCGATAATGCATCACCTACTTATAAAAAAAAGTTTTTTAAAGTTTTTAAAAATCGACCCTCAACAGACTTATAATTTTTATTTCAGCTGTTGGATTTGCATTTCAAACATGCCTTATAATGGTTTTATTATTATGGAAACCAATAGAAGATGATCCGGCATTGTTTTACGTTATTTCCGCAGCTTGGGGCGTTTGCCATGCCATTTGGGAAATGATTAGTTTTAGTAAGTATAAATATGCGATGTGTGGTCAACTTGGGAGAAAGAAAGGGAAAAGGAAGTGCATGCTACGTAGAGTCGTCACCAAAATGTTATGACATTTTAAACTGTTCTCGAGATATCGCATTTTATAAAACTAATCAGGTACAGGTCGACAACTTTATCTGTAGCTACAAAAGGAATGCGGGCAAGAAAAATTCTTGGGATAACAATGTTGTCACATATATTAAATTTTAATTTAATAACATGTTACCAAGTAAACCCTAAAATTAAATTAACCCATTTAAAGTAAATTGTCTTAAGTATATAAGAAACTAATATTCTATTATAGTTTCAATGTTCTTAAAACTTTCTTTCCATACTATTTATTTTAATATTTTAATATTTAAAGTACTTCTAATCTAAAAATAGGGCACCATGGTGCAATATCAACGATAACCATGGGCAACCGGTGGCTGGAGCTAATTTGATAGATTATATCCCAGACAGAGGATGACGACACGCGTTTGGTCACACGCCTATTGTTCCGGCGTGGTTATTCGGCGATGTCCAATATGCTTCATCCAGCATCGTAGTGATGGGGTTTGTTTTAAGACTGTGATAATGAATCGATATACCCTGGTAAAACCCTTCATAGTCAAACCCGTGAAGTGATTACCAATGTGTACAGGGTCTGTGAAGAGGAATCACAAATTAATACATCTAAATTGCCACTTAAGCGAAAGCTAGGAAGGATCGCAATGTATACGGGAGTAAGCGTGGGTGCAGGTAAAAAACATTCACAAAGAAGATACTCAAAGGAAAGAAAATAACCCGGATCAAATGTCGTCATCTCCTGTCAAAAAAATGGCCCGTCTGTCTGCTGTCGGAAAAATCGAAGGCTTCGACTTTGGCATTGTTAGGAGAACAATAATAAAAAAGTTTTGTATGGAACTAAAAGTGGTTCCAACCGTAAAAAAGTTGCTACAACAGCTGAGAAGTGACATAAACTCTCCGTTTTCCCGTGAAACTTTGAAGTGCATGTTGAAATCAAATGGATTTTATTGGCGAAAATGCCAAAATAAGCGAAAAATCTTACTGGAAAGGCCTAATATATTGCACTGGTGATACAAATATATTCATGCCATGAAAAAATATATATTATTACATTATTAAGATAATAATATCACGCACATGACTCGGCCATGTTTTAAAAGATATTGCTTCCCCCTTACCGATACCGCGTAGCTATAGACTAGCTTGTCGAGCTGTATAATTGCATTGAAATTATACCATTACAAATTCGGGTCTTTCCAATTCAGTAGATGCATGTAAGTAACTCAGTGTAAAATATTACTCTTCACCGACTTTGATACGTCACCAAAATGTCATGACATTTTAAACTGTTCTCGAGATATCGCCTTTTATAGAACTCATTGTTACACATAATAGAATTGAATTTATACCATTACGAATTCGTGTCTTTCCAATTGTTTAAATGCATAGAAGTAATTCACAGTTTAAAAGATTACTCTCTACCGACTTTGACCATGCAAGTTGAATAAAATTTAATAAATTATGACACGTCAATGGCCTAATAATATTTTTAACTCTTATAGTTTCTAATAACAATTTTCAGAAAACTTTTATCAAATTAATTTCCATCCTTAATGAAATGTCTAACACAGACAAAAATTAATTTCAGTTCGATTTCTGCCGCGCCCGGCTCTTCCATTTCTTTAAAAACGTTTGGATATTTAAAAGTTATTTTAGCTAATTAATTTCATAAAAGTTTGTTCACAACTTTACACTGACAGAATAATTGACTAATTAAAAAAAAATAATTGCCCATTCGGATTTTGTTTTAATTATAAATTTTGTCATTTAAAAGTTTTAACTTGAAAATTAGACAATTAAGACGTGTCAATTGTTCGAGTTCAAAAATAATTTGTGATATACAGGGTGTTATGGAAATGATTTATTATATTTAAATGGGTGACTCCTAGGGAGTCCTAGAGAAAGTCTACATACTTTTTTTTTTAAATCGAATATCTAAATATTAACCCTTTTTACAAATGCGCCGTTCCATCTGGATTCACTTAGCAACAATGTGGGTCACTAGAGTATACTAACAGTGTTGTCAGATCACACCGCGTGTCTCGCTCTTGGTTGAATACTGGCGGTGCGCCCTTCATACTTCAGTATGTTTCGAGACTGGGGAGTGGAACGACGTCGTGTCGAGGGCTCCACGTGCTTGACGTATACGAATTTTAAACTTTTTGTTAGTTGTATTTCCCGATTTATTTTTGTTGTGAAATAATTCATAAGAAATGTTGTGATGTGATTTCAAATATTTGTGATAATATCTACTGTTAATTATGTTGAAAAACATACTTTTTGTATTTTATTATTTTATGGAATTTAATTATAAAACGGATTATTTAAAAACAAGATCGAAGGTAATAGAGTATGTACCTTAAAATTGTAGTTTTATTTGTCTAAAAAGTTTGAAAAAGAAGTGATAACGCGCGTCAAAGACGTCTTGTTGTCAATAACTGAACACGGGCGTTTAGAATTCTGTGTTGCAATATGACAACATCGCTATAATGCGCTAAGCTCTTTTAAACCTCGAGACAGCCTCAATAAAATATTGATTGCGAAGGGCGTCAGGAACGGCCACGTAAATTTTTAGAATTCATATAAAGTGTATATTTCGCTTAATAATTCAAAGCGCCATTTATGGTTAATTTTCTTCGAGAAAAATAACCCTAAATGGCGCTTTGAATTAATAATAGGGATAAGTCACCTTATGTCAAACCCGAAGAACCACATGGTATGCACTGGCGAGAAAAGTGAATCGTCTAATAGGGTAGGCCAAGTCTCAAAATACTACAATTTTTCACTTTTATTCTGCCGCAACTACAAACAAGACATTTTAAGTTATTTTCCAAACTATTTGGAAAAACTGCAATTTTAAGACCCTTGTTCTCTTATCTTCGATCTTAATTAATAATTAATTTTGATAAAAAAATTAAAACACAAAATGTATGTTTTCTAACACAATCAATATTTGACAACACACATTACCTTATGATAAATTATTTCACAACAGAGCAAAAAAACAGTAATGCTACATCTGGTAAATTTAACACCTTACTTATTAAGCTAGAAATACCGTTTAGAATTCACAAGAACATGGAAAATCAAGGGACGCGCGATGTACGCGTCTCGCATATCAAAACTTACTGAAGACGTATTTCAAAACGCGTGCGGCGTATGAGCAAACACGGTCGAGACACGCGGTATGATCTGGCATTACTGATAATCTACTGACATACATACACGTGTTAACTGAAAACAGATGTATATGGCGCGACTGCACGTCTGGTAAATGAGTTTTTAGCTAAGTATTTAGATATCGATTTTAAAAAACTATGTAGGTTTTCTTTAAGGCACCCAAGGAGTCACCCATTTAAATATAATAAGTCATTTCTATCACACCCTGGATTTAGGATAGACGAGATGGCAATATTAGGCGTGCTGTCTATTTAACTAACAACTTATTTAGGTTTGTAATTTTCAGCATTACTAACTGGACAATATGGCGACCATTGGGAGGCGCCCTTCGCCAATCGGGCGTTCTTCAGATTCATAGGCCTGTCGATAGCGTTTGTTTTCCACAGTTTCCTGTGTAATTACATGAAGCTGTACCTACTCGGTTTCGTAATGATAATATCGGTCGTGCCGTTTGCATTACTGGAGTACAGGCTCGAAAACATTCGGAAAATAAAAAATATCACGAGGTTATGACCGAAATTGAACCTTTTTTGATCCGCTCGAAGATATTTTGTGACTTATACATATCACGATTTACGTACTTTACATTATTAAGCGTTAGGTGTTTTTATAAGTACATATTGCCTCGGAGCAACAAGTAAATAGAGGCAGAGCTATTTACCAACCATCCCAGCCTCCTGAATGGCCAGTACCAAGTACTCGTGTGGCCCTCGCAGGTGGTATTCCCTCCATTTCTTGCAATCCATCGCGCTTTACGTTTTTATGGCTCCTCTCAATGGTGTGGAATTTAATTCCAGCGCCTTCATGGATAGCTTCGTCTATATTTATCATTTTTCTCCGAGTATTGTCATTTCATTGTATAATTTTCGTGTTTAAACCCAAAAATCAAATGTATGGCAATTTTAACATAATATGAGCAAAATTGTATTCTATGATATATTTATGTTGTTGTTCTACGAACAGAAATCAAGTACAACTGAAAGTTTGAATCTACTATACTTCTAGTATACTAGAATTACACGTGTTTTGGATCTTCTCCCGTAAAATAATTCGATTTATACAGGATGGGCTGTAATGAATGCGCCATTGATAAAACCATAGATTGTACACATTAAAATAATGCGTTTCAGCTAAACATTCCTTAGTAAAATATTGGTGCTCAATGAAATACAGTGTGTTAAAATTTAATTTCTAAATTAATGTTTTCTTCATAGCTCAAGCTGTTTTCGAGATATAGACATGACAATTTATAATTGGGGGTTTCTGAGGGCGAGTAATATGAATATATTTCACAGATAAGCAGTATATTGCCAATACTAACGTTCCAAAATACAAAAGTATCCCCGCTATGGGAGATGGCGCGGGCCTATTGAGTTTGCGCAGTAGGGTGGAAATTTTATCGATCGCGTCAGAGCCGGTCCGACATTATATGTTTGTTGTTATTCGTCGCCATCTTTGGTTCTGGATGCTTTTTCAAATTACAGAATAAAATTTGGTTCATCCACGTTGTTGTTGGTATATTAGTGCATTCATTACCTAACAACAATTTTTGTGAAGGAGTTTTTATTTTGTGGTAATTCGCTGTTTGATAGGTTAGTGGCTTGTTTTGTTTAAAATGAAACTACACAAGTGCATGGTGCTTTTTTGCAAAAGTCGTGGATCAATACCAGGTGCCTGTAAAGTATTTCAGGTATGTAGATACATACGAAAATATTTTCCTCATCACATTATCCGATATTCGGAACCGAATTTCACTATACAGCTTGTAAAAAAAGAAGAGAGTGTCACGCGTAGACACTATAATATATATGTGGTCACTACCTAACCTTAAAATTAATGTATTTTTAATTTGGTGCATCAGTAGCTGATAATAATTCCCACAGTAGTTATTCGTTCTTAATTTTTGGTTTAGAAAAAAGTGAGGTTAAGAAACATACGACGTCGGGTTTCTTCGGGTTTGTTAAAATATAGCTCATCGTGTCGATTGTTACAAATATTTGGACGGAATTTGGCACCGAAAGTTTACACCAATCAGGGCACCGTCGGATCATCATATCGTCAGAAATCGTATGCATGGAACTCTGTCTTAAATCGAACTAATCGAAATTTTAATTGCAATATTTTTCGTAACTAACCAGTGAAATTTGAATTAAAAAAGTTCAAATCCTGACCGGTCGAATGTTTACTTTCACAAGGAAATTTCAGAACTGCGCAAACTCACAACGGCCCCATTGATGCCCATAGCGGTTTATATGTTCTTGGTAATGATATTAAAAAGTAAGAATTTAAAATTTCAATTTTTTTTGTAAAAAGTTCTTTATCGCATTTACTGCTTAATTTGGAAATAGCCACTATTCACTCTGTGTCATTAATATTTATGTCAAAGAACTTAATCTTTTTCATTTATCCTCAAACTGCATATTTATGCGATACTTTTAATATACACATACACACGGATGGTGTTTACAAGAGGACAAATGGACTAAAAATTGAAAGATACGAAAAAAAATTCACTCTTAATAAACGTTTTTGCTTGTCTAGAAAATACGATTAATCATAAGAAACTTCAATTTTTTTATACAGGGTGGATAAAAACTGCAAAAATGTTATTTTGCTTAAGAGTAAACATACTTTATTTTGAAAGTTACGAAAAAAGTCACTCTTAATGAATGTGTTTTCTACACAACAAATCGAAGTAGAACAATTCATTAAAAGGTTTACCTATGTAAAAATTATTTCCCAAAAAGTATTCTCTGGCACACCTCTGACTGGTGAACCTAGTTAAAATAATAATGACAGTTAAGGTGATAGGTACTTGTTGTCAATGTCTTTATTTAATGAAGTTATTATTTAAGTAGAAATGCTATCTACTGAACAAAGAGTTTTTATAATACAATGTTATGGGGATGGTCAAGTTTCATACCGCTACGTCATGGAACAATTTACCGAGAAATTTGTAGGAATCCCAATAACTAGAATGGCAATCTGCAAGTTAATAAAAAAGTTCAAGAGAACTGGTTCGGTTTTGGACCTCAGAAAAAAAAAATAAATACGACCATGATGATGCTGCTACAGTCTTAGTTCTTCATTCTGTTAAAGATAATCCTATGACGTCCCTTAGAAATCGTGTTACTCAGTTGGAAGTTGTGAAAAAAAGTCAAATTTAGGAGATCCTTAAAGCAAATAAATTGTATCCGCATAAACCGCAAGTATGTTTACTCTTAAGCAAGATAACATTCTTGCAGTTTTTACCCACCCTGTATAAAAAAATTGAAGTTTCTTATGATGAATCGTATTTTCTAGACAAGCAAAAACGTTTATTAAGAGTGACTTTTTTCGTATCTTTCAATTTTTAGTCCATTTGTCCTCTTGTAAACCCCATCCGTGGACACACTGTATAAATATTCTTAAACGACTTCAAAATATCTATGTTATGAGATTATGCTGGAAAACACACGCCTCTATTGTAAATTTGAATTTGTCGGAAAACACCTTTTGAAAATTCAGCAATATCATGCTTATTTTAAGAGGATTCTGCCGGGTTAAAACATGCTCATTTCCAACCGTTTTTTGAACTTGAAAATATTGGGACTTTCTTAAAATACCTAAATATATATTAATATCTTGTGTGCTAAAGTTAAGGTATCCACCTGTCCATTTAGCTCCGCTATTTCTTTCTTTTTAATTTTTTATTATTGTACTTAAATCTGGGGCTGGAATTGTCTAACCGCTCGATAAAATAAATAGCTTGCATTATAGGTTTTTAAGTTAATATAAGTTTTTTTTAAGTTAATTTTAAGGTAAAATAAGTTTTTCGAGTAGTGCCAGAATGCAATTTTAATTTATTTCCAGAATGTCTCTGTAAATGTAGTACCTATAGTATATAAATCTAGTAATCCTACGTGGATTGTTTATCGTAGACCATATTTGGTGTAATTGTATTTTTCAGCGAAATCCTTACATTATACAGGGTGCATCGGAAGAAACGGACCAAACTAAAGGAATGATTACCAATAATAAAGCGTAATTACCAATAAACAAAGTTTCATACATTAACATATTTTTAATCGTAGGGGCCTTTTAGCAAATGTTCAAATCTATCGACAAATCTCTAAACATTTCCGCTTCATAAGGGTGCATGTTGCTCTCCTGATTCAAGTCTTTCTTGAATATTGACTGTAGGATTTCTGATATGTCGAATTAGTGCATCCCGAGTGTCAACTTTAATTTTATATTAATTTATATTGGGAAATCTCTCGGATATGAAGGAAGCAAGTGAAAGAGCAATACAAGTTCATATAATCATTTGTCGTATACTTCGAAGATATGGGCTCCGAAAGAGCTCCAATGCAATTAAGTTTTTTACACATAATGATTGAACAACCAGGTATATTTCAATTTTTCGTTAATATGATGTATACCAGATAAGACCCTTCAAATTAGTATCTAAGATAGTGTTGGAAAAAACCGATGATTTTAATTATCGAGTACTTGATACTCGAGCGATATAATCGACTGAAATTTCTATGACTAAGAGAATGTGTTGATAAAACACCAGGGGTTATTTTTGTAAGTTTTAGAAGTTTAGCCTAGAGTTTTTTTAAGTAAGAGCAGTTCATTCTGATTTAAAAAAAAATACATGCTCTAATTTTTTAAGAATTTAGAATCGCCGTTGGCTAGCCAGTCAAAACAAAACCCATATCGCCATGACTCCACTAAGGGATTTGGCATACTTTTTATCTGCCTTTAAGAAAGACGTATGTCGTGTGGAGACCCAGTCGTGTGTGACCTTCTCAGCGTCAAACTCGAACGTTGCCAATCGGACATGATACCATGCATTTCGGGTAGCGCGCCGCGTCTATCGAAGATATCAAGTGACAGGCCATGATTTTCGGTTTTTCGCTTGAATTTATAACTAGAGTATTTCCTATCCAGCGAGAAATTGTTAGAATATTCGAGCAGTTATTTAACTCGATCACACTACAGCGGTACATTTCCGTCGGCGTCAAGCGAAGAGCTGGTATCGAGTGAAAGTTTTTGCCAGAATAGATAACTCGAGCGGTTTTTTTAATAATCGAGCGATGTCCGTTACTTCAATAATCGAGCGATCAAGCGGTTTTTCGCTCGAGCGATAACGACCCTAAAGATAGTGTTGCGAATTACTCACAGCTGCAGTCACGGACTAGCTGTGACACTCATAGCCTCTTTTTTAACGCCCTGTATGATAAGAACTTTGGACAACGTCTTTTTCATACCTTTAACTATTGACGAAAAATTAAATACTCTTCATTCATGTCGCTAATCCTAACCGTTTTCGAAAAAACAACATTTTAATTACATCATGTATTTGGCGTATCTCGGTAAGAGATACGTCTTTGTTCCGATCAAATGTTCAACATTAAAAATTCCGCTTTTTCATATTTAACCCGAGGGAAGTTAGGAGACCAGTGTAAATAAAATTACGTTTTCTCGAAAACGGTTAGGATTAGCGACATGAATGAAGAGTACTTAATTTTTAGTCAAGGTATGTGAAAACCGTTATTCTTATCATACAGGGCGTTAAAAAAAAGGAGCCATTAGTGTCACAGCTGCTCTGTCCCTGCAGCTGTGAGTAATTCACAACACTTTCTTGGATAGTAATTAGAAGGATCTGACCTGGTATATATCGTATTGAAAAGAAATTAAATTAACATACCTGGTGGTTCAATAATTATGTGTAAAAAACTTGATTCCATTGGAGCTCTTTGGGAGCCCATATCTCCAGAGGAGGCCTATACGAAAAAAGTTTATATGAACTTGTAGTATCCTTTCACTTATTTTCTTTATATCCGGGAGATTTCCCACATTTTCCCGTCCCGGACACCTTGAATATGAGTTTTTTTGCGTTATTTTATAAAATACGCTCCTGGTGTTTGGTTCGCTTCTACTGACTCACCCTGTATATAATTTACAACCAAAAAATATATTTTGGTTCTAAATGTGCAAATAAAGATACAAAGTGAGCTAAAAATTTCGGGCTCTAATGTTGTTTTGTTTCGTAAACATATTTGTAAAATACTTAAGACAAAGAACTATCTCTTGTGTATATACTTTCCAACTAGCGGACTTCTCGGTTAAGAGAGATTTATGATTTATAACGGTTTTATAGAAGCTGTCGATTTGCAAATTTGGTTCTTTTATAGTTCTGTAAGCTTCCTTGTTATATTACTGAGTTGTTGATGTTTCTTAAATGCTGTTACACAACTTTTACGTAGCAAATCTAGGGCTTTAACACTGATAGATCTCTTTTAAGTCTTATAAGAACGTTCTAAGGGAAACTTTATACAGCTTAAAGCTCAAAATGTGTCCTGTAAGAATATTCTTACAATCATTACAAAGAATGAAATGTTGGTTGGATATTCATTACAGAAATTTTACTTATAACTACACGATGTTGCCGAAAGTATAATTTTCCAAAAAACGATCATTTCTGATAACATTTTTGAAAGAAGTTAATATTTTTTTAGTCGTTGCCAGGCAACTAAAAGGAAATGTTTGTTCCTTACAGTTATTTGTAAATTAAAAAGATGGTTGAGACCAAGTTTTTTCGAAAATTTTTATTTTTAAGAATTTTAACATATTATAAAATTAATTATTGTTTGTTATACAGGGTGTGATTCCTTAGGTAATTTTATAAAGAAAATTTCATATGAACATATGTCCGCAACGGCTTAAATTTCTTGCTACAGGGTGTTGAATTTTTATTTTTTAAATGGTTATTTTTTAATATCTCCAAAAGTACTTTAGATATTATTTTCAAGTTTGGTATGTTTTAATAGGATATAGAACCACAAATTTTATTTAGAAAAGTTATTCAATTGTTCCACCAGTGGCGTCCCTGCAAACATGTCCTCTGATATTTTTTACAAAAAAGATGATACGCCATACGCCACTGACATTTTTCCATATGGATATTTTCCTGATTAGCCTGATTAATTCTACATGAAAACGGTCTCTTGAGGTTTATTTAATTTATCATTAATTATTTTATCAATGTTAATAATAATGAGTTTCAATATGAATTAAGTGGTTTGTTGGTCTGACGAGAAAAACCCAAGAGACCATTTTCATTTCATAGAATTGGCGAAGCTAATCAGAAAAATATCCATATGGAAAAATGTCAGTGGCGTACCATCTTTTTTGTAAAAAATATCAGAGGACATGTTTGCAGGGACGCCACTGGCGGAACAATTGAATAACTTATCTAACTAAAAGTTGTCGTTCTATATCCTATTAACACATACCAAAATTGAAAATAATATCTAAAGTACTTTCGGAGATATTAAAAAATAACCATTTAAAAACTAAAAATTCAACACCCTGTAGCAAAAACTTTAAGCCGTTGCGGACATATGTTCATATGAACTTTTCTTTATAAAATGACCTAAGGAATCACACCGTGAAATATTAGCACGTCATTAGGGAACACCCTGTATTTACAGTCATTTGAAAATCCTTATTCAAAAATTTGAACAACTTGATTGTAATAATTTATGTGCTTTAAATAATTTTCGATTTTTGGAAAAATAGTGTATATACATCGTAGGAAAAGCTAGATTCCCGCACTTGTTTTGTCATTGTCAGTTCAGGAATGTTCAGCTATTTTACTAGGCATGCAATATACTATTATTAACACAAATAAAATTATAAATTTTTATTATTATCACGTGTTTTTGAAAATGAATAATAATGTAGGTACATTTGATATGAAAGACTTGCATTTCCGCAACTCCATTGATAATAAACAGCCGAAAACAAATTATTATAAAAGAATAATAATATTTTTCAAAAAAATTTTTGAACAGATCAGTGGCATTCAATAAAATAATCATCCAATCCAAATCAGTGTAAATAGTTCATTTTTACACAGTTTAGAAATGTTTTTCAACATCATTTTCTCGAATATATTTTTTGTTAGAACAATTGTAAAAACGTATGTAAATGATCTGTTCCAAAAACGGCGTCTTATGGGGAACTATAATTCCAATTACAACAATTTTACACTGCATTGAACAAGCCCGAATAAACTACACAACCACCACAAAATGTGTACCATGCATTGCAAGAGTAAATACTGCTGTAATACAGGAACTGTCCCTTTTCCTGAAGAAAAGCTGGAAAAAGTGGCTTATTATACACAAATCAGTCCCCATATATGCTCGTAGAAAATGGTTTGTACTTAAGACTACAGCAGAAAACTTTTACGGTATCAAAATTTCATTTAAAGTGTTAAAATTAATGTAAATAAAATTGTTGTGTAATTTAATGAAAAATTTTTGTAAAACCATTTTATTGTACACCATGATGTAGCTTGTAGCATCAAAAGACAACTGTGATGTTGTACATATTTTATTACCTTAAAAGGGTTGTTATTACACCTTAAAGTGTCTTTTAAACCAACACTCTTGTTGTATATTTAAATAAATTCGAAACTTTCATTTGATGTTTTATTTATGGATAAATATTCTACTTACTGACTTACCTTTTATTATACTTACCACACCTTAATCTGGGCTTAGTTGGATAATGTGATAATGTTCATCTGTTTTGTTCATATTTAAACCCCATGTTATCATCGAGTACCATAATATTATGGGATACAGCACAACAAAGTTAAACTTGTCGTAGCATCGTACCATCTTTATTACCGCTCGAAACTAATGTAAGCTAACAATAGATCAAAGCAAAGAAGCCTATAACGTTAGGGTCAAAAACAAACTTCTTGACTGTCCAAACGGATCAAGGTCCTTTTGGTCAGTCGCTAAGACGTCAAGAAAGCTACTGGTCCAGACGAAATTCCTATTATAGTTCTCAAGAGATGCGCCGATGAACTAACACCAATATTTTGTAGACTGTTTCAACTTATCCTACAAAAAAGAAATATTTTCATCTTGCTGGAAGATGGCGCGAGTCCAGCCTATTCCAAAGAAAGGTAAGAGAACCCTGCCTAACAACTATCGACCAGTCGCATTGCTTTCAGTTATATCAAAAGTAATGGAGAAAGCTATTAACAAACATCTTCTAAAGTACCTGGAAGGCTTCAACATTATCAGCGATCATCAATATGGTTTTCGGAAGTCCAGATCAACTGGAGATCTCCTATGTCACCCATATTTGGAACAACGCAATCGAACACCATGGGGAGTCTCGGGTTGTTGCACTGGATATTTCTAAAGCTTTTGATCGTGTTCGGCATGAGGGGCTTCTAAGTAAACTGCGATCCTACGGTATGCCCAGTCGATTCTGTGCATGGTTATCTAGCTTTCTTAAGGGCCGCTCTCTGCAAGTGTCGATTGACGGATTTCTCTCAGACGCCTTCACCATCAATGCCGGTGTTCCTCAAGGGTCCATATTGTCTCCAACTCTCTTCTTACTCTACATTAACGACCTTCTAGTGAAAACTAAAAATCCGATATTTAGCTTTGCTGACGATAGCACACTTATCTCATCTTTCTCTTTGAATGCGCAAACATCGGCTGCCGACGCACATCTTCGCAGACAGCATGAAGAATCCCGCCTCAACAAAGACCTGGAAGAAATTTTGGCTTGGGGTGACAGTAACGAAGTCGAATTTAACGCTAAAAAAACCCAGGCAGGTTAACATTACAGAATCGGAAATAGTCATGGCCGGACACGCAATCCCTCTGGCTTCATCTATTAATTTGCTGGGCGTCAATCTGGGAGGAAATATGTCTTGGAAGATAGCTTCTAAGAAGCTTGGGGTACTCTTCCGAACCAGAAAGTTGTACACACCTCAACAACTTTTGACACTATACAAAGCCCAGATTCGACCATCACTAGAATACGGCTCTCATGTCTGGAGCTCTGCACCCAAACATACTCTTCGGCTGTTGGATTCCATCGAAAGGAGGGCTACTCATCTGATCGGAGACCACGAGCTGACGAAGAACCTCGACAGCCTAGAACATCGAAGACGGGTTGGGGATTTGACTCTCTTTTACAGATATTTTCGTGGAAGGTGCTCGGCTGATCTTGCCCTCTTAATTCCGCCCAGAGCGACGAATAGCAGAAATACATGACGAACCACTGCCGCCCATCCATATGTGGTTAAGCTTAGTACTCCTCGAACTTCATTATTTAAGAATTCTTTCATCTGGAGGACTACATCCTTGTGGAACGACCTTCCTGAGGTCGTTTTTCCCAACGAATATAACCTCCAACGATTCAAAACCAACGTGAATCGCTTTTTGCGCACACGCACCACTACCAGAGTGCCCTAAAGGATTTTCCCTATAGTGCTTGTGTTTGATCATAAAAAAAAAACTTGGAAATTTTCACTATACAAGGTGTTTTTTAATTGACTGCCGATACTTAAGGCTGTGAATCCTTGGGTGATTTTAAGAAGAAAAGTTAATATTAGCATATTATGTCCTAAAGCTCTTCATTTTTGAGCTACAGAATGTAGTAAAAATTTAAACAATAACTTTTTATCATAATTATAATCACTCTTAGATATTTTTATGAAATTTTGTACACATCAAACAAAAATAAAATGTTTCTTCTGTATTTTTTACATAGAATTCAGTGACGTAATCGGATTTTCTCTTCATTCAATAATAATCATTAAGGAGCATTTTTGATATTGAATGGTTGAATAGAAAAGAACGGTAAGCATATTATAAAAATAAAAATTAGTAAGCTGGGTGAAGCTTCATAAATTTTGACGTTTTCTTCATAAAGACAATAGGGTTGATATTGATTAAGTAAGGTCGTTCCATAATGAAGAAATCCAGATGAAACATATTGATGGGCGGCAGTGGTTCGTCGTGTATTTCTGCTATTCGCCGCTCTGGGCGGAATTAAGAAGGCAAGGTCAGCCGAGCACTTTCCATGAAAATATCTGTAAAAGAGAGTCAAATCCCCAACCTGTCTTCGATGTTCCAGGCTGTCGAGGTTCTTCGTCAGCACGTCGTCTCCAATCAGACGAATGGCCCTGCTTTCGATGGAATCCAGTAGCCGAAGAGAATGTTTGGGTGCAGAGCTCCAGACATGAGAGCAGCACTCTAGGTCGAATCTGGGATTTGTATAGCCTCAAAAGGTATTGAGGTGTGTACAACTTTCTGGTTCGGAAGAGTACACCAAGTTTCTGAGAAGCTATCTTGGCCATTGCCAAGACATATTTCCTCCCATATTGACGCCCAGCAAATTAATAGATGAAGAAAGTGGGATTGCGTGCCCGTCCATTTCCGGTTCTGTAATGTTAACGTTTTTAGAAAAAACTGCTGTCTGGGTTTTTTTTAGCGTTAAATTCGACTTGGTTACTGTCACCCCAAGCCAGAATTTCTTCCAGGTCTGCGAAAATGTGCGTCGGCAGCCGATGTTTGTGCATTCAAAGAGAAAGATGAGATAAGTGTGCTATCATCAGCAAAACTAAATACTGACAGTGATATAAAACAATAGGTTCGTTATCAGAACTAAATTTCCAAGCAGTTGAAATTGTCGAATTTTTGATCAGCGATTTTTTGGCCAGGTCCTAACAATTTCCGACTGCACCGCGAACGAACCCATTAAATGAAACCAAGGGAAATAATAATAAATTAACTATTTTATTTAAATTAGGTAGGTACATTTCGTAATTTATATTTTTACAAATAAAGTATATCCTGTTCGTATCTTGGACCCTAATGACAACAGTATGGTACGGTTCTCTAACAGTTTTATAGCTAGCGTTGAAGAATAGTTTATTTAAATCTGCTTCAATATAATTTTGAAAAAAAAAATTATTTCCCTACTTTTTTTTTAATAGTGTCGTGTGATATTGCAGACAGAATTCAAGCATGGTAATTTATAGTTCAGAAATTCACAATTCTACGCTGAAATTTGTTTAACTTGTAATTTTAATTACTGATCTTTATAACACTACTACTACTAAACTGCACTTTCATGAGGCGGCGGCTTATTCATAACCACAATGTCTGACGGATAAACGTATTTTTTCCTCTTCACGAAACTCGGCGAGGGCGTTCTTTCACTCACACTATTACTCAAGTCGCTTAAAAGAGGCAAAGCCTCTGTCCTTGAAAAGCACTGCTCTTCGTTAGCACTATCCGCATCGGTTCTCTTTCCTTTGGAAAGAATTGTTTTAATAGGAACGGCTGAACTAACAGTACTCGGTACCGGCGTCAGTTTCGGCAAGTCCATCTGTTGTTTCTGTTTTTTTCCCTTAAACAGTCTCCATCTAACCGGTGGCGAGTAATTCATTTCGCAAATGGTGTCCACCGTTATGACTTGAGGGTTGAAGGTGACGTTCTTGATGGTGTCCGATGGGGTCCTGCAAACGCTGCCGGAATCTATGGAGGAACTGGGTTTGCTCGGATGAAACTGGATGGAACGATGTTCGTCGTCCAAACTGAGATCGATGGCGAGGTTGGAGAGGATGTCCGGGTCTAGTTCTTGGGGGGTGCTTGGGGACATTAACTGCAATTATAAAAAATATTTTAAATAGAAAAATAATGGGTAATTGACGCAATCCTATGAGAGATATTCAACTAAATTGATGCTCGACATTGTACAGGGTGTGCCATTATCGACACTTTCTGGGGGGTATTACAAAGATATAATGTTGCGATTTTCACTTTAGTGTCTCACTTTTTACCGAAACGAAAGATTCCGCTGTCAAATTTATCATGGCTCTCGTAGTTTTTAATCCACAGGGTGATTTTGAAAACCGTCACATTTTCAGCGTTATGCGTTAACTTCAAAAAGGTAAAAACTGATCTTGTTAGATATTTTCATGTAAAACTCAGTGACGTACCCAGTTTTTCTTTAAAAAGTTTGGGTTTTTGAAATATTAACAAAAATTTCTTTAATTTTATTTCCACAGTTATTAATATACACGGTTGCCCAGAAGTCCGGAATAAAATTAATATAGCCTTAACCTGTAACTTTTGGGGAAAACGCTCGAACACGTGCATTTAGTTTCATATATGCTCACATTTTGACGTTATTCGTTTGTTTTTTTATAGACATTTGTCAAAGATATGACGACATCGATCTTTTTTTTTAATAGAAACATACAGCTTGTGATACATCATTTAAAAGGTAATATATCGTACAGTATGCTCATAAATTTTAGCGCGATTCTGTCAAGCTATTTCAAAATGGCGATTGTTAAAAGTTTTAAAAAAATCTCTATTAAATAAGCGGAAATGATAAATCATTGATGGTTTTTTACCTTTCAAGGTACGAAATCTTCATTGTTTCACGTTCTGACATTTTGTGACTTAACAATAGTTATGGTTTATTTGTTATTTAATTTTGTAAAAAAAAATCTCATAATATCACAAAATGTCAGAACGTGAAACAATAAAGATTTCTTACCTTGAATGATACAAAAATCATCAATAATTTATCATTTTCGATTATTTAATAGAGATTTTTTTAAAACTTTTCAACAGTGGCCATTTTGAAATAGCTTGACAGAATCGCGCTAAAATTTATGAGCATACTCTATGAGATATTAGCTGCTGCTTCTATTCTGTATGTTTCTATTTAAAAAAAGATCGATGTCGTCATATATTTGAATATCTATAAAAAAACAATCGAATAACGTCAAAATGTGAGCATATATAAAACTAAATTGACGTGTCCGAGCGTTCTCCCCAAAAGTTACGGGTTAAGGCTATATTAATTTTATTCCGGACTTCTGGGCAACCCAGTATATCCATAGGCCCGTATACCGAAATGGAACACCCTATATATTATTTTGTAAATTAATTTACTAGAAAAAAATTTATTAGGAAAAAATGCTAATTGTCAAAATTTGACAGATCTCTCATAGTTGTATTATTTACCTATTACGTGATACTTTATAATTATGGTTTTTATTTAATTATTCTTAATAATAGCTGTTTATGATAATAATTATGAAAAGTATGATATGTTGTAATAGTTTATAAAATCCAATTGGACCATGGCCTATTGTAAGAGACGTAAATTATTAAAAATAACGCATTTTTAGATTATTTTTGAATGTAATATAACTATAGATTTTTGTAAAGCTTAAAATCTGTCCAATTAGTTTAAAAAAATATATAGGGTGTCCCATTCAAAAAGCTTTACTTATGTTAATATCTCAAAAAATAAAGTTTTTAGAGAGCCATGATGAATTTAACACTCTAACATTGATAGTAACTCTAATGCCCCCAGAAAGTGTCGAAAATGGGACACCCTGTATTCGATTTGTATAATATATTAATATTTCTGATTTACAAGTGTTAGGTACTTTTTTACCTTGAATTCTGAACTGTGAGCAACGATTTTCCAGTGTATTTTATATTCACGTTATACTATTTCTTAACATTTTCTATTTAGATTAATTCTGATATGTGTTAGATCGGGATATATGATGATATCTTCTTCTCAAAAAATATTTACATTAAAATTTACGAACCTGAGGATATACGGGGGTAGATGGAGAACTTCGAAAATATACCGGTGGAGGACTTCCTTCAACAAACAAATCCGAATTTAGATCTAGGATATTGGAATCCGAATTAAAAAATTCCTTACAACCAGCACTTGAGAGGACATTGTCCAAAATATCTTCGGCCGACTGGAAGTCGCTTCCACTCGAGTTGCATCTTTCTTTGTCCAATCTACAATAATTTAAAGTAAAAAACACAGATAAAGCCTCATATACTGGGTGTAAATTTGAAAACTTCCCATATTTAATGTCTCACTTTCAGTAACGTAAAGAGACCTTCAAATGACCGTTAAAATTATGTACCACTTGACTCCCCTTCCACTTTAAGAATTTAAGGGCAATATCTTCCAGGCGGTTAAAGCACAGAGGCTGCAAGCGAGATATTAAGGTCGGGAAGTTTTTAAATTGACATTCTACAGGGTGTTATGGAAATGACGTATTATATTTAAACCGGCAATTCCTGAGATAAAAACAAATTGAAGAAAAATACCCATAAATGGCGCTTTCAATTCATTCAGCGGTAAAGGTGACCTTACGTCAAACCAGAAAAACACCTGTGTGGCACGGCGATACATGTAAGCAATCAAGGAATTCTGGCCGGTGTTGTCATATGTACACCTTAAACTCTTTAGACAAAATAAAATAATTTAAACACTTTTCCATTCTGTAATACCTTTTTGTACAATTAATTGAAGACCATTTACGACGGACTATGTTTTAAACAACCCGAAAAAACATATGGAATAGTATTAAATAAGTTTGAAATAGGCACGTACGTCACTATGTCAAATGCCAAGGACCTCTTGACGCCTTACATCACATATAGCGCCGCACGCTTGCGGGCTGTTAGTTGAAGACCAACCAGCGGCCGGACTCTCTCAGCAATCCGCTCTGTGTTTTCGGTTTACGCGTGTATCTTGCCCGTCCATAAATAATCTTATATGTAATATTGTTTTTATTGACGCATTTCTTCTGGACGTCAAATTTCGTCGCCTGTAATAAAATCTAACAATCTGTAGTATAATCTGTATTATTGTATTTTCAAAAGCTAACTATCGGTTCTGTTTCACTATTACTGTGCGTATATAAAGTGTTTCCAGGAGTGCTCCCATGAGAAAGAAAAAACTGATTGTGTTTGTGCCTGGATTTCCTCGCTCTTTAGGTATAAAGATAAATACAAGTAGGTAGAAAATAATTTATTTTTATAATTTTATATGGAATTTCAGTTTTACATTAAGTTTGGCAACATTGCCATTGGCTCTGGGTGAAATGTTGTACAGTACCGCGGACTGACCTGTGAGTAAGGGTGTTTGTTACCCCACTTTTAAAACGGTCGATTTAAAAAAATAAAATATATAGCGCTTCTCTAGGACAAACAAGGAGTCACCCATTTAAATATAATACGTCATTTCCCTAACACCCTGTATATACATATTATTCTTATAATGTTGAGTGGATTGCAGTCTAAAGCCAGTGATACCGATCTCACAGTGTAAACTGAAAGTATCCAGTTATTTAGTTAGATCAGGTGTGCACAACTCAGACTTGTCAAGGGCGACTTTAAAGAAGTTGCGGTCGGCGAGGGCGCGGAGGGCCGCATGAGGAAGCGATGCCGGGACGACCGCCGAGCCGGAGGCAAGCCCCTCACTACATGCAGCCCGCACGAGGTATGTTGTGCACCCCTGAGTTAGATGGTAAGGGGCCCCAGGTCACCATAACACTTAACGTTATACGCGTAACACTCACTGACCAACACTCAATGGAGATACATTACCTATAGAAGACCTTGATCATGTGAGATCAACGGAACATATGAAGGTTCACGGTTGACTCGTGGTGCTATTTCTAGAAAGAACCATATTGATTTACTTACATCACTTCCAAAGTATCCTTATTACATCCTTCAGACCCATTCCTAGGTGATACTCTGCAACATTTGTTACTGCTGGCGGCCGACTCGAAACTAAGGTTGCTACTCGAAGAACTTTCCGCATTGTTATTGTTAACGAACAATCTGGGGAAGATCTTGCATCGTTCGAAGTTCCTTATGTTACGGATATCGTCGGCACACGTGCTGAGATTGCCTATTATTTTTGGTGTACGCCGCATAAGCTTAAACGGGAAAACACTTTATACAAAATGTATCTTGAAGCGGGATACGGTGGTAAAAATATTATTTCAAGGGAGATTTAAAAAACACCTTCAATCACTTAATCGAATTTAAAAATATACAGGGTAGCAAATTAGTGCGACAAAGCGCAATATATCGTTTACCGCTAGAGATAGCGGAAAACCTTTTTCACGAAAGTTATTAAGCGTTAAGAGGTGCAGCTTCTAAAATTATTTTCGACCATACAGGGTGCTCTAAAAGGGCGGTGTGATAAAAATTTCGTATTTTTTAAATGGGACACCGTAAAATTCTGTACATAGCAAAGTACTTATTTGTATAAATTTTTGCAACGTTGCCAAATAAACTGCTGGCCATTTGCAGAGAAATTTCGCCTAAATTTAAAAGTTAATATTTTCTGAACCAGATATGACCTCGATCTCTGGTTTTTAATAGTTGATAGATTTGTCCCTTAGGAAACAATTGCCAAAGTTGGATTGTCTTAAACTGTCAGAAAATTTTATATACAGGGTGTTAAAGAGGACGATGATTTTTGCTCAAATTTCAATAGCATGTAACTTTCACAATAATATTTTAAAATTTTATCACTGTACGTCAATTGAATCACTGGTTCATAGCAAAGAAAGTGATCTGTCAAATTTTTGATATCTGCTATATTTTAAGAGATACCGATTTTTTTGAAAAACTTTGTTAGCTAGATCCCACTGTGCGTTGTATCGTGCAAACTTTGCAAGTGATTATTATACCTTATGAAAAGCTTGTTTATGTTCAGTAACAACAATTGTACCTAAATGTTGTGATGTGCAGTGGCGTACTTATAATCACTTATATGTCTAATGTCTATGCTTTATACTTTATGAGTATCTCACAATTTTTTTGTATTGGAAAGTACTCGCCCTAGATTAGGCAAGTTTTTCCTTATTTTTTAGTTTTTCATATCGCGCTACAGGTATATTATACAGTGTTTACAAAATTTTAAAAAAGATAATTTTTTTATTTAATTGTTTGAACAAATTTATTTAGTTTAATTTTAGGAATAGTGTCGTGTTAGAAAGTTAGAAATTAATAAATAAATTTTTTCAAACAATTAAATAAAAAAATTATCTTTTTTAAAATTTTGTAGACACTGTATAATATACCTGTAGCGCGATATGAAAAACTAAAAAATAAGGAAAAACTTGCCTAATCTAGGGGCAAGTACTTTCCAATACAAAAAAATTGTGAGATACTCATAAAGCATAGACATATAAGTGATTATAAGTACGCCACTGCACATCACAACATTTAGGTACAATTGTTGTTACTGAACATAAACAAGCTTTTCATAAGGTATAATAATCACTTGCAAAGTTTGCACGATACAACGCACAGTGGGATCTAGCTAACAAAAAGTTGAAACAAAGCAAAGTTCTTCAAAAAAATCGGTATCTCTTAAAATATAGCAGATATCAAAATTTGACAGATTACTTTCTTTGCTATGAACCAGTGATTCAATTGACGTACAGTGATAAAATTTAAAAATATTATTGTGAAAGTTACATTCTATTGAAATTGCAGCAAAAATTATCGTCTTCTTTAACACCCTGTATATAAAATTTTCTGACAGTTTAAGACAATCCAACTTTGGCAATTGTTTCCTAAGGGACAAATCTATCAAACATTAAAAACCGGAGATCGAGGTCATATCTGGTTCAGAAAATATTAACTTTTAAATTTAGATGAAATTTTTCTTGCTCGAAAGCAAATGGCCAGCAGTTTAGATTGGAAAATTCCTAAAATGTGTGCAAAAACATGGTTCAATGAAATGTGTAGTATTTCTTAACTTATAATAATTTGAAACAAAATATTTTTATGTCGTAAAGAGGAATGTTGACAGAAGTCCCCTATAATAACACATATCAAAATTTTTGTACAGCCAACACAACGAACTTGAACAGTTTCGTAAGTTTTTTAAACGAAACACCCTGTATATTATTACTGTAGATCTTTTAATCCTCTCTAATTTTTATTAAGGTCTCTATGCCTATCTCTACCAATCTTGGTGGTATTTCAATTTTTATTTAAACTCGAGCAAAAGAAATTGGATGTATTTTACCATTGTCCTTTTTTTAATCACCTATGACAAAATAAAACAAAATGTTGTAATTTAAAAAAAAATTATTTAATCATACGGGAGGATACTACACAAAAATATTTTAGCGATTCAAGCTTGTGGACAATACGAATTTTCATATCATCTCTTGTAGCGGGGGTTTGTTCGTGTTCGTGTATTTTATATACCTGATCTTTTAGAAATCCCCATATACTGAAATCCATTTTTGTTAAATCTGATGATCTAGCCGGCCATGGTATCGGTGCTCCTCTGCCAATCCACTGCTGCCCATACATTTGATTTAAAAAGTTTAGGACCTGTATAATGCATGGGGGCTCCATCATGTAAAAACCAAAGACGCTCACGAACTTCATTTGGTATCTGAATCATTAATTATATTGTAACCACCAAGATTGGTAGAGATAGGCATAGAAAGACATTAATAAAAATTAGAGGGGATTAAAATAACTACAAGATAAAGTAATAATATACAGGGTATTTCATTTAAAAAACTGACGAAACTCAGGTTTCAAGTTCGTAATGTTGGTATATTCATAGAAAATACCCTGTAAAAAAATATATTGATATGTGTTATCATAGGGAACTTCTGTCAACATTCCTCTTTTCGACATAAAAATATTTTGTTTCAAATTATTATAAGTTAAGAAATATTACACATTTCATTGAACCATGTTTTTGCACAAACTTTATTAATTTTACAATCTATTTCGCAACGTTGCAAAAATGTGTACAAATATGTACATAATTTTACGGTGAATTCAAATATGAAAAAATATACATGGTGTCCCGTTTAAAAAATATTAAATTTTTATCACACTGTCCTTTTGGAGCACCTTGTATGGTCGAAACTAATTTTAGAAGCCGCAGCTCTTAACGCTTAATAACTTTCATGAAAAAGTTTTCCGCGCTCCCTAGCGGTAAAAGAGATATTGAGCTTTGTCGCACTAATTGGCCACCCTGTATACAGGGTGATTCACGACGAGCGTGCATTAGAACTTTATGGAGAACTACTGAATATATATTCCTGAAACTTTGCGGATTTGGGTTTATCGATATGCTCTCTTTAACTAAAATATTGACATGTTCCTGTCATTTCCGGTTATACCGGAAGTAGCTGCCAACTTTCGTTTTTTAAATACAACATGGTAATTTTTATTACATTTTTCGATTAAGCATTAAATACTAAGCACATTTTATAGAAAATGTTTTTGTCAGACTCTATTAGTTTTTGAGATATCTGGACTTTTTGTAATTATTTGTCAAATGCATGACGATGAAATAATCCATATAATTTTTTTACCTTAGCGCTTGGACTCATCGAATAGCTAGAAGATCATCAAGTCTCCAAAACATTTCAAATTCGGCATAAAATGTACAGGGTGGTCACAATTCAAGCCTCATTGTGAAAAAATTCAACCATTAAAAACTTTCTTATTTTAAATGGAACACCCTGTATATTTTTATTTAATTTGATGGCAAATTAGTTGTTCTTTATAAATAGTATTTACTGTCCTATACCTATATCAAAGCGTTTTCTAAAAAAATCCAATTTTATTCCGAAAATACTATTTGTTCAAGTGTGCTATGAAAACAATTGTACTTAGGGGCTGTATACTGATGTATATACGGAGGAAAAGTGATTGGTATCAAAACGATGGGGCTCCAGCACACAACGCCCAAGTTGTTAAGACTGCCCTAAACAGAC
Organism: Barypeithes pellucidus; assembly: GCA_963991005.1. Taxonomy (NCBI): domain Eukaryota; kingdom Metazoa; phylum Arthropoda; class Insecta; order Coleoptera; family Curculionidae; genus Barypeithes; species Barypeithes pellucidus. The sequence continues at coordinate 11,623,172 of OZ022563.1, forward strand.
TTTTTCATGACCAGTGGATCGCAAACCAAGGTCCCTTCCACTGGCCAGCTCGTTCGCCAGACTTAACTCCACTGGACTTTTCATCTGGGGAACCATTAAAGATTAAGTTTACGCGCGTCCCATCACCACGAAGGAAAATCTAATTGAAAGGGTGAAGGGAGCATTTCAATCTCTCACAAGAAATTAGGAATGCTACAAGAAATAACATGATGAAAAGAATACATAAATGCTTGGAAATAAATGGCAATCATTTCGAACATATTTTAAAAATATAATCAAAAGATATTAGGTATAATTTTCAAACACATTTTTAATTAAAGAATTTAAAGTTTATAAACTTGTTTCCTTGCTATTTTTAAAAAAATAATATTTAAACAATTAAATTTAAAACAATCAACTGCATTTTATTTATAAATTATTAAGAAACACTTTAGAATATTGTATTTTCCAGCAATCAATCACTTTTCCTCCGTATAGACATCATTATACAGCCTCTAAGTACAATTGTTTTCATAACACACTTGAACAAATAGTATTTTCGGAATAAAATTGGATTTTTTGAGAAAACGCTTCGATATAGGTATAGGACAGTAAATACTATTTATAAAGAACAACTAATTTGCCATCAAATTAAATAAAAATATACAGGGTGTTCCATTTAAAATAAGAAAGTTTTTAATGGTTGAATTCTTTCACAATGAGGCTTGAATTGTGACCACCCTGTACATTTTATGCCGAATTTGAAATGTTTTGGAGACTTGATGATCTTCTAGCTATTCGATGAGTCCAAGCGCTAAGGTAAAAAAATTATATGGATTATTTCATCGTCATGGATTTGCCAAATAATTACAAAAAGTCCAGATATCTCAAAAACTAATAGAGTCTGACAAAAACATTTTTTATAAAATGTGCTTAGTATTTAATGCTTAATCGAAAAATGTAATAAAAATTACCATGTTGTATTTAAAAAACTAAAGTTGGCAGCTACTTCCGGTATAATGACAGAAACATGTCAATATTTTAGTTAAAGAGAGCATATCGATAAACCCAAATCCCCAAAGTTTCAGGAACATATATTCAGTAGTTCTCCATAAAGTTCTAATGCACGCTCGTCGTGAATCACCCTGTATAATTATAAGTAAGACAGGAAAATTATAAAAATAAAGTCCGATTGGAAAAACTGTAAATTAATTGATATCAATTATGTCAATGTTTTGAACTTTACCTCACATAAAGGTAAAGGGACTTCTAACGTTGAAATTCTAATATTGGTTCCTTTGTACCGCTACAACGAATAAATATCTTAAATTAATGGCTACTATAAATCCTAGAGAATCTCTACGGCTGGATTCACAAGGCAATATACTGTATGTTTAGGTTTCATTACTTTTTATGAACTAATTCTCTATCTCTATTAATTGAGTAACTCCAGAAAATGTTGGTTCTCAAATATCTTCTCATATTTTCTCCTCAATGATGGATCCATGCGTTGTTGTACTTCATTCGGTTTGCTCGACAAGCCCGGTGAGTATTCGGAGAACGTATTCAATTGTATACGTTTATTTGAAGTGCAAACAATGTTTGAATGGTTCAATATACAATGCATGGCCAGTACAGGAATCCCGGAATCCGTAAGAGATACGAAGTCGGTTAAATAGAGGTAAAGTTGCGCATTTACGTGCCTAATAATATCCCGTTTAGAAAGTTTTAAAATTCCGAGTAGTTCCGGAGATAACCGGAAAAAAACGAAATTCTAAAAAATGGTTTTATTGTTTTCCTGGCTTTTTTTGAGATCGAATTCTAAAGTAAATTGCACTTTTGCATTGCCACTCTTTCCGCTCTATCTAACAGCGTCAATTGTTTTGTAATCCGACGAGTCGTCTTCGAAGGGCCATTATTAACTTTCTTTTCTTAAATACGATCCTGTTTTTCTGATATTGGAATTTAATAGCTTTTTTCTTCCGAATGTAACGATGTATGACGCATTGTGGTTTAATGACGTTTCGAGGGTTTTTTGAACAACATCAGGAAATTTTGGGATACGGTCCTATATTTCTCCTAATTTTATAAATAATATCTCATAAGTAAGTTCTAAATTTTTACTTATGTTGGACTAGTTCAATAAATAATAAATAATTTTATAATAAACCACAAAGTTATCAAAATACAGAAATATTATTTCAAACTTCTGTTGATTCGGAATTTAAAAGAAAAGTAGGCGCTTGAAACAAATAAATTCAGATGCTGACTCGTGATTTGTTTCACTTGATATTCCCATTGTAATCGTTTGAGAGCGTTTTAAGAGGTTTCCTATTTTCCAGAAAATATGGAACATTAATTTACAAGTGCTGAAAAGTTTGATATTCTATCGCATGTTTTATTTTATCTCAAAAAAACTTGTGTTATGTGGCAGTTAGAAGATGTTATTTGTGCTTAGAGAATAACGGAAATCATTTTGACCACCTGATTTGTAGTTCCTTACTTTTTTCGTTGTTCGTTTTATTACCGTTTTGGAATGATTTTTGTTCACTTATTTGTGGTTAATTATTAAATTATTTGTTATTTATTGAACTAGTCCAACATAAGTAAAGAATTTAGAGCTTACTTATGAGATATTATTTATAAAATTAGGAGAAATACAGGACCGTATCACAAAATTTCCTGATGTTATTAAAAAAAACCTCGAGACGTCATGTTGAAAACCAGCTCTCAAATTCCAATATCAGGACCGTATTTAAAAAAAGAAAGAAGAACCGAAAAGCAGAAAAACCGTATTTAAAAAAAGAAAGTTGATAATGACTTCGAAGACGACTCGTCGGATTACAAAACAATTAACGCTGTTAGATAGAGCGGAAAAAGTGGCAATGTAAAAGAGCAATTTAGTTTAGATTTCGATCTCAAAAAAACCCAGGAAAACAATAAAACGATTTTTCAGAATTTCGGTTTTTCCGGATATCTCCGGAACTACTCGGAATTTTAAAACTTTCTAAACGGCAGATTATTAGGCACGTAATGCGCAACTTTACCTCCATTTAACCGACTTCGTATCTCTTACGGTTTCCGAGATCTCCTTATCTTGGACATGTTGTATGCGCCACCAATTATTCGGTAAGATTAATCCTGCAAAAACCTTACAGTGTATTGCTATGTGAACCTGTCTTATATTTACAGTTTTAAAAATGGTATCCGTATTAATTGGCAGATAACTTAACAGATTCTTGCGGATTTAAATGAGGTGTTTAAAAACTTAAGGAGAACAGCCACTAAAGCATTTTTACCTTTGGCGTACTGCAAATTTCCACTACGACACTAGTTGCAACTAAGCTGGTCCGTGAACTTATGCTGGATAATTCTGATAGACTTTCTGGACTTGCGAGCGGGGCTAATCCCAGCCAATCGTCGTAAATAAGATCGACTTTTGGAACGAGGTTAAGGCTAAGGCTTTTTGTAATTGACGGTGGTTCTTCATTCTAAAAATCATAAATTGATCACCATATCTATAAAAGAAAAATAATTAAGGGTTAAGGCCTAGAGAATTAACTAACTATACTCAGATTAAAATCCTGAGAGGCGTCCGTCAGGGATACATTTTGTCGCCATTTGTATTCAATTTGTATTCCAATAGGATATTTCAGGAGGCTTTGGACGAGTGCGAAGAGGGGATCAATGTCAATGGGATAAAAATCTGAGGTACGCGGACGACACTGTTCTGGTTGCGGACTCAGGAGCTGGTTAGCCGAGTGACGGCTGCGAGCTCGGAGGCTGGTCTAGGCCTGAACGTGAACAAGACAAAGTGGCTAGCAGTTAGCAAGTCAAACAACGTGGATGGACTGCTGGAAATCAACGGGTAAGGAATTGAGCGAATGGAAACTTTTAAATATCTTGGGTATCAGCTGAACGAAAAATGGGACGGTATGCAGGAGATTAGAGCAAGAATAGAACAAGCCCGTGCTTCGTTCCTGAGGATGCGTAATGCACTTTGCAGATTTTGAGATTTAAGCATGCCTCTGCGCATCCGAATGATTTGCTGTTACGTGTTCAGCATAATGTTCTATGGAATGGAAGCTTGGACCTTGATGGACGCGATGTGCAAAAAATTGGAGGCCTTTGAAATGTGGACATACAAAAGGATCATGAGGATTTCCTGGGTAGAAAGAATGCGTAACACAGAGATACTTCAACGTCTCGATAAACAACTGGAGGTTCTGTTCACATTGAAAAAGCGCAAAGTATTTTGGTCACATTTTAAGGAATGACCAGTATCGACTCTAAAACCTCATTGTAGAAGGGAAGATCGAAGGACGGAGAGGCCCGGGTAGAAGAAGAATATTCTGGCTGAAAAACCTAAGGCAATGGTACAGAGGGTGAGCACCACCACATTGTTCCGTCGAGCGGTAGACAAGGTTCTGATAGCGCTGATGATTACCAACGTCCGAGGCGCACAAGGCACCTGAAGAAGATGAAGATATATGAATTTAAAAATATGGTATAAAAAATGTCTACAGTATTTTTCCCCTTGTCAAGCGCGTAACTCAAGAACCTCTCACACGTTTGCTGAAATTTCGTCTGTAGTCCCGGAATGACCAAAGTTAGACCAAAGAATGATTCAAAGTTATTAAAATCGAATAAATTAACAAAAATCGAAACTAATATAAAAATATAACTTGGGCCCCTTGGTTGTAATATCCTCAATAATAAAATGCATCTATAAAGGAAATATAATTTCGTATTACAAACTATATTAATGTTCTGTAAAAATTTGAATTATTACAATATTTTACGGATATATGTACAGGGTGTTATGGAAATGACTTATTATATTTAAATGGGTGACTCCTAGGGTGTCCTAGATTTTTAATCGAATATCTAAATGCTAAGATAAAAACCCTTTTTACCCACATACTGTCGCGCCGTTCCATCTGGATTCAGTTAGCAACAATATGAGTCACTAGAGTATACTAACAGTGTTGCCAGATCACACCGCATGTTTCGCCCTTGCTTGGATACTTGCCGCGCGCGACTATCGTTGCTTCAGTACTCGGGAATTGGATGACGCTGTCGAGGGTTCCACGTGTTTGATGTAGCATTACCCAATTTTTTTTTTTGTTGTGAAATAATTCATAATAAGAACTATTGTGCTGTGATTTCAAATTTGTGTGATATTGTTGGTTCTGTTTCAAAACATACATTTTGTGTTTTATTTTTTTATGGAATTTAATTATAAAACGGATTATAAGATCGAAGGTAAGAGATTATACACCTTAAAATTGTAGTATTTTTTTTTGAAAAGTTTGAAAGTGATAACGCGGGTCAAAGACGTCTTGTTATCAAAACCTGAACACGTCCGTTTACAATTCTGTATTGCAATATATGACAACACCGCCTCAATAAACTATTGATTGCGACCGTCCTCAGTAGCGGCCACGTAAATTTTCAGATTTCATATAAAGTGTATATTTCCTACAATAATTCAAAGCGCCATTTAAGGTTATTTTTCTTCAAATTATTTTCATATCAGGATTTGCAGTCATTTCCATAACAGCCTGTATAAGTGTATGTTTGAAGGTTGTAGACAATGGTGTTTCTTGAATAAGAAGAGTTTTGTACTTGCATTGTCTTTATTTGTTATAAATCACAACGTTTCAACTGGTAAGTTGTGGTGGTTTAAATATAATAAGTCATTTCCATAAACACCCTGTATGTATCAAACAGTTATTACTACTTGCGATACAATTAACAAATCCGTCGGCACAGCATAGCCCACGGCCGCGACCTTCTTTAGACAGGCCATGAACTACGAAGTGCGGCAACAAGGCATGGTGGTCTATAGGCCATGCCACAGCCCACTGACTGATTGAACGGATAAAAATTAAACTTGTACGTCGATAGGTCTGAATTAATCAAAGCTAAAGTTATGGTTAGCTAACCTTAATGACAATTACTTACTTTGGTAAGAGATGCGTGTTGACTTTTATAAGAATTATCCGATTTGCTACTCCTAATTGAAATATTGAATGCAGACAGCGGCTGGCGTAACGATAATGGAGATGGATGGCTCTTAGTAGAATAATATCCATTGGTCAGCGACGAATTGCTAGAAGGACTTTGAAGTGACGCAAAACTAGTTTCTAGGAACAAATTAGGATTGGAAGAGGCTGAGTAATAATTTGTGACTGTCTCGCTCGTTGACGATGATCGATGTGGCTTCTTCGGACCCATTGTTGTTACAACCTGGAAGGTTTCAAAAGCAAATAAATAGCTATATTATAAGTTTATTTTTAATAGAAACCCGATATACAGGGTGTCCGCTTATTAATGGTACATGGAAAAACCACAGATTCCTTACGTAAAAATATTAGGATTTAATTATACTTACCTACATGCGAAAATTGATATTAAATGAGATACAGAGTGTTAAAGTTAAAACATCTTTTTTGTTTTTCTCTAATAACTTTGAGAGAAACCGACATTTTTTTACAAAATTTGGCAATTATGGTTTTTTTAGGACAAGAAAATTTAATGTACAATGTAGGGGCGGCATTTTTCGCACTTCTATTAGGTCATAACTTTTTTGTGCCTCAGAGTATTTAAGTTTTTAATGAAAATAATATTTATCTCATATTTATTATGTAAAAAGGTTCGTTTCTGAGATATTTGCATTTAAATTGTTTAGTGCACCCTGCCCAATCATATATATTATATAAGATTTTTATTTTTTTTTCTGATAAAACACAAGCACTATAGGAAAAATCCTTTAGGGCACTCTGGGAGTGGTGCGTGTGCGCAAAAAGCGATTCACGTTGGTTTTGAATCGTTGGAGGTTATATTCGTTGGGAAAACGACCTCGGGAAGGTCGTTCCACAAGGATGAAGTCCTCCAGATAAAAGAATTCTTAAATAATGAAGTTCGAGGAGTACTACGCTTAACCACATATGGATGGGCGGCAGTGGTTCGTCGTGTATTTCTGCTATTCGTCGCTCTGGGCGGAATTAAGAGGGCAAGGTCAGCCGAGCACCTTCCCTGAAAATATCTGTAAAAGAGAGTCAAATCCCCAACCTGTCTTCGATGTTCTAGGCTGTCGAGGTTCTTCGTCAGCTCGTGGTCTCCTATCAGACGAATAGCCCTCCTTTCGATGGAATCCAGTAGCCGAAGAGTATGTTTGGGTGCAGAGCTCCAGACATGAGAGCAGTGATGGTCGAATCTGGACTTTGTATAGTGTCAAAGTTGTTGAGGCGTGTACAACTTTCTGGTTCGGAAGAGTACCCCTAGCTTCTGAGAAGCTATCTTGGCGATTGCCACAACGTGGTTTTGCCAAGACATATTTCCTCCCAGATTAACGCCCAGCAAATTAATAGATGTAGAGAGAGAGAGAGAGAGAGAGAGAATAGAGATGCAGTTGCTATGGAGCCTCCATGTTGTTATTTGTTGTTAACACCCTGTTTCTCAGTTAATATCATCTTTCGGATATAGATTAGTATAATTAAATATTTTTACTTAAGGAGTATGTTGATTTTCCATGTACCATTAATTAGGAGACACCCGTATATAAACGTTATTTACATAATATTTTGTGCCGAAATTTTTTTAGTTAAATATTTTCTTTGTAACAAATTCAGTACTGTTTTCCACAACAGAACCCCGAGATTTACGTTTATAGGGAGGAACAACACACTTACGTGTTGAAAAATATACACACACAACTATTTCCAGTTGAATGGAAGAAAAATTATGTCTTAAGCTAGTTTTTCTTGGGCTTAAAAATTCCCATTTTTATATTTTGATTCATGCGTAATTTTTATTGCAATTATTCAAAATGGTAACGTATATGTTAGTAAATCATGAAAATGTTCGAACATAAATAATGAAATATTTATTTTTAGTACTACTAATGCAATATGTTTACACTACACTAGCTCTTGTACTAAATTGGCATACTTAAAATATTTACATTTTGTCTGTAATTTCCCAAAACCTTTTAGAAGAAGAAAAATAGATTTCAGAATAATATTATTATATTTAGATAGTAATAGCATAGTAAATTAAGAGAGAAGGAAAATGTTAATAAGGTTTTGCGTACCCACAAACAAATCAGATGTTCTAAATATGTTCATGCATAAAACAAAAATTTCTTACTTACAGGCTATAAAGGTCATTATCACCTTACATACACTGGAAGACATTGGAAAGGGCGCTTTTCGGGTGCTCACCAAAAATTCTTTTAAGCAAAAATATAACTAAAAAGGTGCCGCAAAAGTACACTATAGTCTGTGCGAATTTTCAGGCATTACAAATATGAAAAATAATTATTACCTAGTATTTAAGAAAACAATCCATTAAAATTGGTGACATTTCTCGTAATACAACTTGTAGTTATATGATTTGTGGTTCGGGTGCTATTTTTATAAATTATATGATACCGACTTGTATAGAGCGATACTGGAAGTGAATATGGTATGGTATAAAGTGGAAAATATTCATTTATACAGGGTGTTATGGAAATGACGTATTCAATTTAAACCAGCAATTCCTGAGATAAATACAAATTGAAGAAAAATACCCATAAATGGCGCTTTCAATTAATTCAGATGGCGCTTTCAATTCATAAAGTGACCTGACGTCAAACCAGAAAAAACATCTGTGTGGCACTGCGATACATGTAAGCAATCAAGGAATTCTGGTCGGTGTTGTCATATGTCCACCTAACACTTTTCCATTCTGTAATACCTTTTTGTACAATTAATTGAATAACATTTACGACGGACTATGTTTTAAACAACCCGAAAAAACATGTGGAATAGTAATAGTCACGTACGTCACTAGCTCAAATGCCAATGACCTCTTGACGCCTTACATCGACTGAGCGAAGTAGTTTTATATAGCGCCGCACGCTTGCGGTCTGTTAGTTGAAGACCAACCAAGGGCCGAATACGTTGTGTCTCGTCGATCACCGACACACTCTCAGCAATCCGCTCTGTTTTTTCGGCTTACGCGTGTATCTTGCCCGTCCATAAAAATAATCTTTGAATATTGTTTTTATTGACGCGTTTCTTCTGGACGTCAATTTTAGTCGCGTGTAAAATAATCTAATACTCTGTAGTATAATCTGTATTATTGTATTTTCAAAAGCTAACTATCGGTTCTGTTTCACTATTACTGTGTGTACATAAAGTGTTTCCAGGAGTGTTCCCATGAAAAAGAAAAAAAAACTGATTGTGTTTGCGCCTGGATTTTCTCGCTCTTTAGGTATAAAGATAAATACAAGTAGGTAGAAAATTATTTATTTTTATAATTTTATATGGAATTTCAGTTTTACATTAAGTTTGGCAACATTGCCATTGGCTCTGGGTGAAATATTGTACAGTAGCGCGGACTGACCTGTGAGTAAGAGTGCTTGTTACCCCACTTTTAAAACGGTCGATTTAAAAAAATATATATAGCGCTTCTCTAGGACACCCAAGGAGTCACCCATTTAAATATAATACGTCATTTCCATAACACCCTGTATAAGGTGTCCCATATAATGGAAACAAGCTTCAATTTTCGTTATTTCTGAATTGATTGTTTCCAATTTTGGTGTGGTTACGTGTGATCCTAGGGCGCACTTTTCTATTGCTTAAAAATTTAGTTCACTCATTGGCGTACGGATTTATATGGAGTTTACTTAAATACTAAGATGTATTTATAACTTATCTAAGCCCATAACGGCCGTTCTATAAACTTGCAAATAATTCCCAGCAATTTCTCTTGGTAACTTTTATTATAAATATTTTTCCCGGAAGCTGTACGGTGAACGGTTACCGAGATACAGCGGCGTACCTCGCTTACTTGGCCACCCTGTACATTTTTTAAAAACATATTCTAAAAATCCATTCGGAAATATTACAAAATACAGATTTAACGGTACAAAATATAATTGGTAAAAGTGTATTTAAAAAATTCAAGAAGCAAAAATTTAAAACAAAAATATCTATAGTGCTTAGGTACCGTCTCATCAAAAGCATAAAGGATAGATAAGGCAAAAAATATTGAACTGTACCTTGTATCGGACGGCGGAGGCCTTAGGTCGTAAGCAGACGTTTCGGCCTTTCGAAAGCCCTGCTGATGATGATGGTGTGCGCTTCTGTCCACCTGTCACACACTGCCAATCAGACACCACACGTCAACACTGTCAGCGACATGCTAGTGCAAGTTAATACGACAACGACAGAAACAAAAATACTATATACTACCTAATTGCATAAAGAAATGATATTTAATGGAAGAAGAATTATTATTGTTATTATAAAATAAAGTTTCTAAGCTTATTATCAGTAATAAGGAGTAATAATAAGTAATAATAATAAATAACTAATAACGAATTAGGTACGTTGCCTACTCGCTTTTTAAATAAACGCATTTTGTTACATTGACCATAAGTATATGGAGATGGTATTTCTAAAAGCAGTATTACAGTATGCAATTCTTCTCTTGCGCGTGCAATGGTAATTATAATTGCACGTACTCATGCGCACTAAACCATTCTCGATCAGCTGGCGCATTGCCAACAGTCAGAACAAAAGTTGTACTGTCTAAATCCCTAAAATACCCCCAGAACTAAAAATGGACAAACCTGCTCCTTATAATTAGATACCAGTTAAAGCAGCTACTGCTACTTACAAGAAGGTCAAAAAAGTTGCGACGAATTACCAGTACATATGCTTAATAAGGAATGTAAACTGTTAATTTAAGTACCAGTAAGTTTAAATAGCCATTAGCTATTCATAGCTGCTTCGACCAACTAATAAACATTTAAAAATAACAGAATAATCCATCTCTACCCAGACTTGCACCGCCAATGGCAATTAAAATGGCGCTTGCCCCATTTCTGGCAATCCTACTCAGCCACAACTCTAGAAACACCCCGAATCTGCTAACCAGTTCTGGAAACAGCTAAAATAAGTTGTTTCGAGAGCTGTTTGGTTGTTCCATGCCTAGTTAGCTATTTCTAGATCTGTTTGCTAGAGCTGATCTTAATACTTAGTTGAAGGAAACATAATTGAACTGATTAAATAGGAAATAATAATTCAAAGAATAAAAAAAACTCAGGTATATTTTAAGATTTAAAAAAAACACAAAGACAACAACGATAACAAAACTAAGCATAAATCACTTCTATATCTAACTAAGTACAAATTATAAATATAACTTCCTATCCTATATGGCAACATTAACAATAATTTTGTATAAATTAATGTAAAACAAATACTTTATTTTAAATAACATATCACTTATACTTATATACAGGGTGTTCGGGCAATGCGTCAGGATACGTGGAGGTGATTCTTCATATTAAAATAAAGATAGTAAGAGTCATGTAACAAAGAGGCCAAAAACTCAACACTGTTCGAGTCTGTCAAAGTTCAATTTATTTTTTATTTTTACCATATTGCGGTTAGTCATTAAACTATCAAGTCGATATTTGTTATAGAAATTTGGAAAATTTGATTCTGTTATAGAATACTTTGCCAGCCTGAATTTAAAATTTAATTTTTGACATATCGTTGTTGTTTTGCAGTTATTGGAAAACTTGTAACTTCAAAAACCGAAGAATACCTTATAGTACGGAAGCCCGTTACCAAAATGTCCTGTTATCACGCCTTCATCTAGTTAATGACTAAAAGCTAGATTAATAAAAAATAAGAAACTTTTACTCGAGCGAAAAAGTTCGGCAACGCTGCGCTTACCCGTCAGAGTGATTTCAGTCCGTAAGAAAGCAGATCGTCTTTTTTAAATTGTTGATAATACTCTAAAAAATAGTAAATCGATTTGAACGGACATTTTCCGTGTTGCGCAGCTACAGGGAGGGCAGCGGAGTCGGATCTCGTATCTGTATAATTCATGATCGCGGTACACGGCGCGTGCATGGGACGGCTTGCTGTGTGGCTTGATTGGCTATAACAACTCATCATCAGCTATGTCCCCATATTGCATTATTATTGATACACGTGCTGTGTTAACTGAAAACGGTTTTGCTAAAAAATGCGTGTGTAAAAATGTCAGTTCGTATTTTCCCCCCATTTTCCGAGCCACAATACACGATTTCTGCTTGAAACCGGACGAGGCGCGATAACTCGAACAGCGTTAAAAAAATTACATACCTAAGATTCAATACTGCGGTTGCGCGTCGATGAAAATGTCCGTTCTGATTTTTTTTCCGGTCCACTTTTTTTTACATAATATGTAAAGATCATTTCGCAATGTTGCCAATGTCCGTTCTTGTTAATTTCCTTCTCAAGTCCTTATTAAATCACAAAAAAAAATCAAAAAACTTTAGGTCGAGATCAGTCTGAAATCCTGGTAACGGGCTGCCGTACTATTATAAAATGGTACATACTCTTTAGTAGAGTTAATAAACCATGCCGTTTAGGCGCATTCAAACTGAAATTTAAATTTTTGTTAGATCGGTTTTTCAAATGGAAGCAAAAGTATCCAGATTTCGACTTTTTGTTATATCATGTAGAATCTCCTCCCCAAGTATTCTGATGTATTATTCGAACACCCTGTATATTTATATGTACGTGAAAAAAACAAGCAAAACCATTATTTTGAACAAAGCTTATAATAAATAATAACAAAATCATTATTCGTTTAGTAAGTCTATGCTGCTATTGAGCGTTACGATAATAATATGTACATGCTGGTAAATAATTCTTTAACTGTTGCATCCGAGGAAAATATAATATTATTACAAGGGGTGAATTTGGCTCTGAAACTATAAAATTCAAAAAAAATTTGATATTTTATAACTTTTTTATTTTTTATGCGATTTTCATGATTTTGTTATCAATTTGTAGATCCGTTTATTGTGTTTTTACTTAATTATTTCATCTTTGATGTATTCTAAACATTTTATTTTTGATTCATTCCATTATCTCATTTCTGCTGCAAGCTGCAATATTTGAAATGAAACGATGTTATGTTTAGAAAATGTATGTCAAACATTCGATTAAAAATTATCGACGGTGGCTAAGTACGCGATTATTGTGGCAGAATATTTGACTGTGACAATATTATTACGTACTATTCACTGATAAGTCCAGGTTTTGTTTAAGGTGGCCGGGTGGTCGTGAGTGGTTATACAGACTGGTCATGATTTGGACGGGTATTTCTACCGAAGTACGCACCAATATTGTATTTGTTGAAAATGGAGCTCTAACCGCCCATCGTCACATTGAGGAAATCCTCCAAGAAGTTGTTGTTCCATTTGCTTCTTTCATTGGGAACCAATTTACATTTATGCATGATAATGCTAGAGCTCACTTTGCACATGTAGTGACCGATGAAGTTGGACTTCCAAGATTGGAATGGCCCGCATGTAGCCCGGATCTCAACCCAATCGAACATCTTTGGGAACAACTTAAAAGGGCTTGTAAGACTTACGACTGGCACTAACCGAAGAATATCAGGCTATCCCTCAAGAAATGGTAAGTAACCTTATTCATTCGATGCCACGAAGACTGCAAGCTGTCATTGCTGCGAGAAGAGGAAATACACGATATTAAAATTGTTTTTGTTAATTAACTTTATGATATATCTAGTGTTGGGTTTTTCTTAATAAAAATAGGCTTCAAATCAGCATTTCATTTAAAATTTTGCAGCTCGCTACAGAAATGAGATAATGGAATGAATCAAAAAGCGAAATGTTTAGAATACATCAAAGATTACAAGAAACAGTATGTAAATAAAATGGTGCAGCTCAATTTTCCTACAGGGTATTTTGAAATTACGACAAAAAACAACTGTTAGATTTACTCCTGTATAATATAGCCTAATCGAAAAGTGTTACTTTATAAAATAATTAAGGAAAACACAATAAACGGATCTACAAACTGAAAATAAAATCATGAAAATAGCATAAAAAATAAAAAAGTTATAAAATATCAAACTTGACCAAAATTTCAGGGTGGCGGAATTTTGAGCCGGCAAGTGTATAATGCAATATTTTCTATAAGAGGAAGAAACAATGACGGATTAATATCTGGGAAATAAATTTACAATAATTTAACGAAAATTTTATTAAAATCGGTCGCCCACGAACGGCGTCCTGCAAACAGGTCTTTTTACAAAAAATGTGATAGGCCTTAAATTTTCCCATGTGGATATATTTTCCCTGATCAGTCTGGTCAATTTTACATGAAAAAGACGCGTACCGTTCTTGATTAAAACAATTTAATTCAAATTAAATCATTAACTATACAATTTGTTTTTTGTTTATTTGTTCTGGTTGGGTCATTAGCTCTACAGTTTGTGGTTGGGAATAAAATAAATAAATAAAAATAAATAAATATATAACAAATTAAAATCTATCCTCGAACGCATACTACGTTCTCAGAACCTAAGCAAATCATATGAATCGATTTCGAGATCAGTTACAAGATTATTGTGCGCCTTGTGTGAACGTACCTTGTTCAGCGCTTCCATGACTCTATCTGGCATGTGATCCTGAATCATGACGGGAGAGATCAGGACCTCGTCGAAGTCTATGTTGGACGCCCAGAGAGCTTGATAAACGGGTTCTTTTTTGGAGAGAGCTTGTCTAAAACATCGAAAATTTAATATTATAAAATATTTAAGTCAGCAGGAACTATGATTGCTCCTGGAAAATAGCTGTATTTCTAACTTAAGAGAATCCCACCGCAGTATAATACCCAAATTATAAAGAAACTATTTTATTTTATTACCAAGGACCTCTTATGCATGGTGTCCTAGAAAAAGCCTATAGAGAGTGTTCCTTAATGACGTGCTAATATTTCAGGGTGTGATTCCTTAGGTCATTTTATAAAGAAAAGTTCATATGAACATATGTCCGCAATGGCTTAAATTCTTTGCAACAGGGTGTTGAATTTTTATTTTTTAAATGGTTATTTTTTAATATCTCCGAAAGTATTTTAATTATTATTTTCAATTTTGGTATGTGTTAATAAGATATAGGAACCATACATTTTAGTTAGAAAAGTTATTCATTTGTTCCACCGGTGGCGTCCCTGCAAACATGTCCTCTAATATTTTCTACAAAAAAGATGGTACGCCACTGACATTTTTCCATGTGAATACTTCTGATTAGTCTGGCCAATTCTACATGAAAATAGTCTCTTGAGTTTTTCTCGTCAGGCGCACCGTTCTTGATTAAAACCACTGAATTCATATTAAAACTCATTATTATTAACATTGATAAAATAATTAATGATAAATTTTGTTCCATATTAATTATTGGAGTGGACAATTCAATGCGAGGACGGGCGAAAGCGTGCCTTTTAAGTGAAGGTGGCCATTTCCAACCATTTTTATAAAACAAAATTTATCATTAATTATTTTATCAATGTTAATAATAATGAGTTTTAATATGAATTTAGTGGTTTTAATCAAGAACGGTGCGCCTGATGAGAAAAACTCAAGAGATCGTTTTCATGTAGAATTGGCCAGGCTAATCAGAAAAATATCCATATGGAAATATGTCAGTGGCGTACCATCGTTTTTGTAGAAAATATTAGAGGACATGTTTGCAGGGATGCCACTGGTGGAACATCTGATTAACTTTGTGGTTCTATATCCTATTAACACATACCAAAATTGAAAATAATATCTAAAGTACTTTCAGAGATATTAAAAAATAACCATTTAAAAAATAAAAATTCAACATCATGTAGCAAAGAATTTAAGCCGTTGCGGACATATGTTCATATGAACTTTTCTTTATAAAATGACCTAAGGAATCACAGCGTGAAATATTAGCACGTCATTAAGGAACACCCTGTATACTTTTTTAAATGGAAATTCGTGTTAGGTAAAAATTGACTTCGCCATAGGTTTTTGCTTCGATAAAAATGACCAAAAATGACTTAATTAAATGGGCTCACGCGGCTTTTTGGTAACTGCGGAATTTGACATTTTCTATACAAATTGTTGTGTATTTTAATCGAAAACGGAAGTCGAAATAATACCGTGCCTCAGCATAAAATAAAAATAAATTACCGTTTTTTAATTGTCGATGGTGGTAAATTTTTCGTTAGGAATTATGCTGTAGATCTGCAGTAGATTCTGAACAAACCCGAATTGAAAGTAATTACCTTCTTCTTAGAGTAATAGGATGCTTTAACAATTTTGCTATCGATAATTACAAAAACGTGATAGATTCGTGAGCGGCGCAATAACGTAATAAATCATCCTCTTCCGTAACAAATCTATTACGAAAGTAATGAGGCTGGCAACGCTGACTTCCTCATTGCTTACGTCCGACCATTCTCGCACGCGAAACGTTTTAACGCCCGAATGGCTTGAAGTTACAGTACAAACGCTATAACTATAATTTCTATAACCAGTCCAGCTTTATTTTGGTTTTAAAAAGGGAGATTATCTGAAGTAAATGGTAAATTTATAATATTATTAGCACAATATAATAGGATGCGATATTTACTTAATGACTAAGTCACTAATAATACAACCATATATATTTTCTCTAAATTCTCTAATTCTAACTTCTATTTGGGACCTAAAATAAGCAAGTTGTTTAGCCTTCCTCGAGTTTCGTTTAAATTGTTTAATGGTCAGTGGGCTTCATGTAATTTATTTAGGCAGTGCCTTTGCCCCTGGTAGAGACTTGCAAAGGTTGTCACCCGGAGTAGCTAGCTATCTCAGTGCAAGTTTGATTTACGTCCATTTTTGAAACGCTCCCAGGGAGTTAAACCACCAAAAACATGTCTTTCCAATTTTTAATATTACTGGACCTGAAATATTAAAGGTGGGAGTTTTCAAATGTATACCCTGTATTTTACAAATATGTATGTGGGTAAAAATTTTTTTACAGGCAACTTTCAGTCCTTAACATATAACTTACTAAAATAAACTATTTTCCTGTAAAAACGATTATAATTTGCGAAATATATGTCACTTCCTGAATTAGAAAGCAACTTTAAAAGTTTTTTTAGATTATAGCTGCAGTATTCAAATTTGAATTTAAAAATGTATCGCCGGTCACGTGTCCCCAGTCAATAATTTCTTACTTTAACCTTTTATCTTTCACGTCATTTGACTAAAGTTACTTTTATATATAAATAATTTACACTCCTAGTACAATTTGTATTGAAAAATAATGTTCAAATATCAACAGTTTAGTTTCTCTAACGCAATTATTAACCAGAAGTTCCGTCCCCGCAGCTGCATGTATCCCCGGTCACGGCAGAAATTGCTTATAAATAACGCCACTACGGCCTAATTGTTTTACAAATATGACGGTATATGTTTGAATTTGTGTAAAGCTTGCTCCTGTTTAGGTAAGTTCCTTATTATGTTTATTTAGGTATAAACTAGAACATTGCCTACTTTTTACCAGACGTATGTTTTTATGTTATATCGCCGGTCACAGGGTTAACTCAGACCTAGTAGTCTTAATTAAGGGAAAAACACTACACGAAGTCATTCTCTTGAGTACAGATACTCAGGTCAGTCTAAAAAAGTTTAAGAAATAGCTTGTATTAGCTGTTATCCACGAATTTGTACATTTTTGTATCGCCAGTCACAGTAACACTGGTCACGCATGAAAATGTTACCGGAGATAAATTGATGTGACGGTTTATTATCCGAAGCTATATACAATATTTTTTTATTAACTATTTATATAAGGAAAAATATATTTTGATGTGCAAGTTTCGTTTACACCCTTAGGTAGATTAAAAATATGACTGATTTTCTTAGTATTTTAACATTCTATAAGGAACATTCCAAAACTTTAAGCAAATATAAGACAGGGCTGTTATAAATAATAGGAAAATGGTTATAGTGACTGATTAAAATAACTCAGTTCCAATTATTAGCGTTATATGATTCAGAAGAGTAAAATTGGCCATGTGATGTGACGGGCGTTAAATTATTAAAAAATCGATGCTATAGCCCAAGATCTTTGTGAAGATGCGGACATATATAATTCCTCTAATTAGATACTATAAGAAACCTATTAAAAAATTAACAGGTGTTTCTGAGATGATTTATTTTTCAAATCCGATTTACTGAAAGTTGCCTGTAAAAAATTTTGACCCATGTCCTATCCTTATTGCATAAATAGTAACTTATTTTCTATAATTTCTTTCTTAAGAATACGTAAGAAACCGTTGAAATCAGAGGCCCTCGAATTCTAACCCTTGACCCATACCGATAAATATTGACAACTTTCTTATTTTATAGTCTTTGTATTTCTCAACTACCTGTAGACACAATCTAACTTTACTGTATTCTATTGACATTCAGGGGAGTTTGGCAAAATTTTATACTAACCATGTTCATTCAAATTAGCTATTATTTCCATTTTTTCTTAATGGCATTTGGAATAACTATTAGTCACACGGCCAGTCGCAAAGTGAAATAAGAAGTTTAAACATATAAACAGGGACGTAGGCTTTGTTTTATAATAAAATATAAAATAATGCCAAAAATCTATGACAACACTGAAAACAAAAGTATAAAAAAATCTAAGGGCAGGTATTGTTTGGTTCCATGATGGCTAGATTTCATTACGACATGCAAAGGGATTAATTTTGTTAAATTATCTGATTTAGATATACCAACTATTTTGTTTGTTCAATTTTGGTGAAATCACGTCGATAATTTCGTATTAATGCGCGTTCCCGACCAACATTTCTTTCTTTAGGGAAATATCAGACACATATAATATACATGGGACATGGAAAAACCACAGACTCCTTACGTAAAAATATTAGGATTTAATTATACTTACCTATATTCGTTGATATTAACTGAGGTACAGGGTGTTAAAGTTAAAACTTCAATTTTGTTTTTCTCTAATAACTTTGACAGAAACCAACGATTTTTTACCAAATTTGGCAATTATGGTTTTTTAGGATGAGGAACTGATTTTTTGGTGAAATTTTAATGTGCCTGCGGCATTTTTTGCACATTTATTAGGTCATAACTTTCTTATGCCTCCGTGTATTTAAGAAATAATGTAATATAAAGACAGAAAATAAACATTTTAGAATAAGTTCGATGAAAGCATTCAAGTCAACAAAATAGCTGGTAAACTATTGGGAAACAAATGGGTTACAGTTCACGTCACTTTCATGCATATAATGCTGGATCACTGTAAATATGTTTTCTATCGTTACCTCCATCTTTTTTCATACTTTTGTCTGTAAACAGTAAAATATGGAATTAATAATAGTCAAGAAAGGAATGTTTGTAAAAATTGGCGAACTTATACCGACATAGTGTCATTTGTGAGCAGTTTAGTAAAAATATAAAAATATGCAAGGTACAGGTCGACAAGTGGATCTGTGTCTCCAACGTATCGGTAAAGGGAAAGCAATATCAATTATTAGTCATGGGCGTGCTATTATTATTTTAGATAATGTAATAAAAATAGGAAATCCTTCAGTAATTGCATTTTATGTTTGAAGGTAGGTAAGACTAACTATTTTTTTATCAAGGTTTACAAAATTACTTTTTACAAGATGTAATTTTTTTTAAATGGAAGAAACAGCTACATGATTAATTGATTAATGATTATTTTTCAGTTTTGGTCGTATTAATGTCCCTTTCTAGCTTTCGCTTAAGTGGCAATTTAAATATATTGATTTGTGATTCCTGTTCTCCTACCCTATAAACATTTACAATCACTTCACGGATCTGACAGTGAAGGTTTTTACCAGGAGAATACTCATTCATTATCGCAAAGTTCAAAATTTTAAAATAACACCCTAAAACAAGACACAATGAACAGTTATATAAAACACAATTTAACACAATAACTATTGCCCTTTTTATCACTACGCAACTGGATGGGTACATCCTTCAAATATCGTACATCGCCGAACAAGTCCGATGGCCCATCGGGTATCTAACCAGACGCATGCGCTCAACTGTCTGGGATATAACCAATCAAATTAGCGCTAGCTACCTGTAACCATTGACAATGTACTATGTTGCCATATTTTTAAATTAAAAGTACTTTAATCAAAAAATATATTATTTTGCATTTAAATATCAAAATAAACAGTATGAAAAGTAAGTCTTAATAATATTGAAACTATAATAGAATATTGGTTTCTTATACAGGGTGTTATGGAAATGACTTATTATATTTAAATGGGTGACTTGGGAAGTCCTAGAGAAAATCTACATACTTTTTTTTTAATCGAATATCTAAATACTATGGTAAAAAGCCTTTTTACCCATATACTGTCGCGCCGTTCCATCTGGATTCAGTTAGCAACAATGTGGGTCAGTGTTGTCAGATCATACCGCATGTTTCGCCCTTGCTTGGATACTTGCCACGCGCGACTATCGTTGCTTCAGTATGTTTCGAGACTCGGGGGTAGAATGACGCTGTCGAGAGTTCCACGTGCTTGATGTATACGAATGTTAAACGTTTTGTTAGTTGTAGCATTACCCGATTTTTTTTCTGTTGTGAAATAATTCATAATAAGAAATATTGTGATGTGATTTCAAACTTGTGTGATATTTCCTATTGTTGGTTCTGCAAAACTGGCAAAGTGTTTTATTGTTTTATGGAATTTAATTATAAAACGGAATAAGGTCGAAGGTAAGGGAGTATGTATCTTAAAAGTGTAGTATTTTTTTTTTATAGTTTGAAAAAGAAGTGATAACGCGGGTCAAAAACGTCTTTGTGTTGTAATAGATGACAACACCGCCTCAATAAACTATTGACTGCGAACGTCCTCAGTAGCGGCCACATAAATTTTCAGATTTCATATAAAGTGTATATTTCGTACAATAATTCAAAGCGCCATTTATGGTTATTTTTCTTCAATTTATTTTCATCTCAGGATTTGCCGGTTTAAATATAATCAGTCATATCCATAACATCCTGCATACCTATTACAATTTATTTTAAATGTGTAAATGTAATTTTAGGGTTTTCTCGGTAAGAGATTATTAAATTAAAATTTAATATATGTGACAACATTGTTAACCCCAGAATTTTTTTCACCCGCATTCCTTTCGTAGCTACAGATGAACTTGTCGACCTGTAATGGGTATATGACACCAGAATGGTGCCATTTATGATGATAGCACAAGCAATAAAGCCGGTGATGTATTAATATTTTTAATCTTGCATGATGATAACTGCACTCAGAATCCTCAACAGAGAGATACATTTTTTTTATGTAAATAAACAAACTCAAAACTATTTTAGTTCAAATAAAATATAGAATACTTACTGGCCACTTGTGGGGTGATGACGTACCACGTGTATAATCCTTCCTGGGGGATACAGGGGCTGGTGACTGGTTAGCGCTATGGTACTATCCGATGGGTGGATACCCATACAGCGAGCGTCTTCTTTACTTCTCATATACTCGAAGACTTCCGTCTCGCCTGTCGACATTTCTACGGCCGAAGTAGGTTGAGAACACCCGCAGCATATTATACTGCACGTTATCGTTTTCCACTGCAGGAATCGCAGAAACAGATATAAGTAAATTAGTCTAAGACTACACAGGTTTGGTAAATCAAATCAGACGCCTACGAGGAAAGAGAACGTAATAAAACAGCTATAAATTAAATAAAGAGAAGCAAAATTCCCCGTCGTATCAGCAGCATGATTTTCCCTTCCACCATCGACCAATATGACGCGACACAGTCGTGTGTTACGAGTGGAGAAAGGGAAACTCTGCAAGCGGCTCATGCTTATCGACGCAATGCTACCAAGTCAAAAATTACTAGCACAATGTTTGAAGAATTCACGAAAATGTCACTAGTAGTACCTAATTTAAGTCAGTGGTTAAGCCACTGATTAAGGTATTGTATATTGAAGACAAGATACTAGTTTGAAAAAAATCACTAGATCTAGTGAAATTTTACTAAACCTGGCAATACTGTATCGACGGCTCACCTTGTAAAGTCTGCGAGAGGAGAGTACGAATATCCCCCCTACCGTCGTAGAGGGGGAAAGAAAGCGAATAGGAACATTCTCATTTCTATCCGTTAGACGTCTGATCGTAAATAGTTGTTTGTCAAACCTGTATAGTAAAAGTTTCTTTATTCATTGGCAGTTAGTGCCCGTGAGCAATGACTTATTACCAATTACCAATCAAAAATCCAATTTTTTTTTTTGATCATAAAAAAACAATCAAAGTATTTTAAGTGTTACTTAAGGTTCCCTAAACCCAATCAATCTAACAAATTTTTTTTAAACCATAATAAGCTAATATAAAAAAAATAGCCAAATCAAATCTACTTCTAACGTACTGGTCATAAATTCTTAATTATGTTGTTATACAGGGTGTACCGCTAAGGTCGGCGAGGTACGATATTATGGAAACCATGAACCTTATGTCTTTGAGAAAAAAATTTCAATGACTAAATCGACCAAGAAAAATTGATGGAAAATATGTTGACGTTTCCTAATTGACAGCTAGGGGGCGCAAGTACCATTATGAAACTAAAAATTCAAATTTCTTGGAATTGTCACTGTTAAGGTTTTCCTTAACAGGGGGGGTCAAATAACCGCAGGTGGTAAAATGACGTAGGTAATAATACACATTAAGATGGCAAATATCACTTTTTGAATATGGTTTCCATGTCATTAAACAATATATTATTTTAACAACAGAAAAATGCTGAATCAGATGAGGAATTTGATTTTGGTGCTACTCCACCAGAAATTCGAGAAGCAATAAAAATAGTAGAAGAAGATCTGCCAACTAAAAGCCGCTCGAAATGTGACAAGGCATATAAGTGTTTCAAATAATGGTGTACGGGAAACAAAGTTCAAAATCCTGGTTCTGAGTCTTCTTACTAGCTTATTTCAGTGAAATGCCAAGACAAAGAAGATATCAACGATTTGGTCACAATATTCAATGCTGAGGACCACCAATTAGGGAAAAAGTAGAGATATCTAAACACGCAAAGCTATTCGCATTTTAAAAAAAGTGTATTATTTTGGCATATCGATTTTTTAAAAATTACAAAAAAATAATCGTCAACTTTCCACCTTTCAAAGATAGATGAAATGTCATTATTACATGCATGGTTGTAAATAAAAAAGAAGAAAAAAAATCATGTGCAAACAGCACCCTCTAGAAATCGCAGTGTGAACTAGCGATCACAACCAACGTCAGATATTTAACAAGTGTAAAATAATCTTTAAAACGAGCTTAAGTTGATTAAATTTATATAACGGGTATGGAAGATACAGTGATTTTAAACATATTTTTACACGCTTCCCCACCCTTATTCTTATATCCTTTCTTGGTGTTTAGTATTTTTATGGGAGATCCTACCAACGACGGTAATTCTGTATGAATCTCTTTAACTAATGTTTTAAGAAATTAAGAGATCGGTCCCTCACCTTAGGATCTACGCTTCTCTTAATAGCATTAATGAGATCTGTTCTGAGGGTCTCCATTTGATGAAGCCCGATTCTGGGAACTACGTCCTTTCCTAGAACTACCGAAACGGTAAATTCTTTGGTATATTCGATCGCAGGAGCTGACAATAGCCCTCCTGGTGGTGACAAGCAGAAACACTGTAGCGACGGATACTCTTGGCGCATAAGAATACCTAAAATACTTGCTATTCCTAAAATTAAAAGAGAAATTGTCAAATTTATAAATTATTGTTTATCCAAACCAAATAGAATTTATTTAAATAGAAATCTCGGCATTTAAATGATTAAAAAAAATACGAAGGGATGCCGCTAATACCAGGATCGCGCGCTAATAGACGCCAAGTGCTCGAATTGTATACACAATTCTCAGTTATATAGGATCGGTACATTTATAGGTAGAAAACCCGGGCGGTGTATCTTTCCACCTGAGGTAAATATAATGTCATCGCATGTACTAATTGAGACATAAAAATTAAAATATGATTTTATATTAGCGGTATTGAGGCAATTCCTTGAATTTTCTATTGCCATTTTAAATGGGACGAAAATACATTCTATTTAGTTTGTATAAAGTGTAGGTTTATTTGGTAAGAAAGAAAAGGACATACAGGGTTATCCGAATTACATTTTTAGTCTTATTGTTTATTTATTTATTTTACACCATTTTACAGTTAAAAAAAAACGATTAACCAATATAACAGTTACTCAAACTAAAATAGATAATTTTAAGAATATAAAAATCACTTCATAAAAAGGAATATTAGGGTAGGACGTTTCGTTTTTTCGGAACCATCATCAACTTTGTTTTTTCAAATAGCACCAACATTTTATTTTATGTTTTATGAATCTAACGATATCACCTATTATTTATTATTATTATTATTTTGTGTTCGTGAAAAATAAGTTATATTACATTATTATTATTATTGGTAAAATAAAAATAGTTCTTAATTCGAACTATAATGTAAATACAACAAATAAAAATATTTTCAATGAGGTGTTTATTTCAATTGAATATAGTGTTTTTAGTCCGAAACATCTAAATAAATAACTATGATATATCATTTGATTCAGAATATAAAGTGAATTTAACAAACCATAAAATAAAATATTACCACTATATATTTTTAAAAAACAAAATTGATGATGGTTGCGATAAAGCGAAACGTCGGATTGAAAATTTAATTAAAATATGTTATAAAGAAGGCGTGTGAATGAGAATGTAAAATTTATTTCACATATCTCATCAAACAGAATCAGAAAATAAAAAGGAAAAAATCGTAAAAATTCGGTCCAAACCCCAAATAATCGGAAATATTTTAAAAAAAAATGTTATGTTGCTTATAAAATTCAAACACAAAGTTCGTCAATTTAAATAATTTTATATCTTTAATAATAAAAAAAGTTATAAATAACACTTAGTTTGAATAATCCCGTATAAATAACCGATATTTTAAAATAGTATATTAGATACAAGTTTCATAAGACATTATCTTAGAGCACGCGTTTTATTTAGAAAACGACCCGGCGGGGAGTTTTCTAAAGTACAAGTGCTCTAATTGTCTTATGAACCGTGTATTTTATAATACTTTTTCTATTTTGGTCTTTAAAGTCTGAAAAACTTTAAAAAATAGAGTAGATTTTTTCTATTTGAATTAATATTTTCTATTTGGGTTGGCAATACTTTTACAATGTCATAAAATGTTACAAGTATCAAATATGTCATGATAGAAACAATTGAACACAACAAAGCTTCTTCCCATCCGTCATAATTAAAAATAAATATATTATTAAAGTTGATAAAAATGAGTAAGGAAGAAAGTTGTACTAATTCAGAAATTCGAGAAATTGCAGAAAATAATCCAGAAAAACTTTTAAAAAGAATATGAAAAACTTTGAGTTAAAAATAAATATATTATTAAAGTTGATAAAAATGAGTAAGGAAGAAAGTTGTACTAATTCAGAAATTCGAGAAATTGCAGAAAATAATCCAGAAAAACTTTTAAAAAGAATATGAAAAACTTTGAGTTATGGTGCGAGCAGAACAAAGTTCAAAATATTGAACAAAATAATAAATACTACTATTGAACAAAATATTGTGACAACACAGAATCTGACAGGAATAACAATTAATGCCCAGGAAATGTCTACAGTAACTATAAATATGTATATATAAAATAATATTATGTATAATACTATATTGAATTAAAAGTAGAAATAGTACTTTATTGAATAAAACTTTAGAAATAGAGCATAAACTTGAAGATATTTTCATTACTTTTAGGTTATGTTGTTTTATAGTTGCGACTAGAAATTAGTTGACGGACACCATCAGTATGTTATATATTTCCGAGTATAGGTATTTCGGATAAATATCTAGTAAAAATGATCCATTGGTAAGGTTAAAGGTTAGTATCTTAAAGTTTTCTATAAAACATTTCTGTCGAATCCATAATGCCTAGAAAACTAATTTCAACGAAATCGAAGTAGGCCTAAAATTCGAACCCTACTTGTTGCCAACATGAAAAAAATAATATTTCAGTTTCATAAAGTGGCAAGTTATTCAATGTTTTTGCATTTCACAATGTAGCCATTATGAAACTCAAATAGAAAAATTATTTTATATCGTACCTGCTCCTAATGAATGTCCCACTATAACTATGTCAAACTCGTTGGTTCCTTTTTCGGGGTTCCTCGCTCTAGCCCGTTCCAGTAACTGTTCTTGCTCTATTTTATCCATGATATACTGTGCCGCTTGAACCATGCCTTTATGTCCTGTCCACTCCTCTATAGGAGGGTCCAAGGGGATGGTTTCGCTTTCTGCATTTAGGTCAGTTAGAATATCCTGAAATACGGTTTTTGACAGTTTCATATTTGAATGTTGGAAATATAGCTTTAAAGACGTGATAACTTTCCACTTAACGCATCAATTTACCCTCAAATTAATTTAAAACATAATTTTTTAACGTTTACCATAACGTTAAGGCTACCTTAGCTAAGGTCTAACTTAAGGTAACATTCAAATAACGGCTCTTAAGGTACAGAATGTCATAAGTCAACACAAGTTTGACAGTATATTAAAGTTCTCTTTTACTCTTCTCAAGGAATAACGCCTCAAGTGACCCTCAAATTAATTTAAAACATAGATTTTTTAAGGTTTACCATAAAGTTAAGGCTTCCTTAGCTAAGGTAACATTCAAATATCGGCGCTTATAAGGGTGTTATGGAAATGACTTATTATATTTAAACAGGCAAATCCTGAGATGAAAATAAATTGAAGAAAAATACCATAAATGGCGCTTTGAATTATTAAGCGAAATAGACATCTCAAAATTTACATGGCCGCTCCTGACGACCTTCGCAATCAATAGTTTATTGAGGCAGTCTCGAGGTTCAAAAGAGGTTAGCGCATTATACGCGGTGTTGTCATATTGCAACACAGAACACGTGTTCAGTTTTTGACAACAAGACGTCTTTGACACGCGTTATCACTTCTTTTTCAAACTTTTTTTAGAAAAAAAACTACAATTTTAAGGTACATACTCTCTTACCTTCGATCTTATTTTAAAATAATCCGTTTTATAATTAAATTCCATAAAAAAATAAAACACAAAAATATGTTATTCAACAGAACTAACAGTAGATAATATCACACAAATTTGAAATCACATTACAACATTTATTATTATGAATTATTTCACAACAGAAAAAAACTCGGGTACTGCTACAACTAACAAGACGTTTAAAATTCGTATACGTCAAGCACGTGGAACCCTCGACAGCGTCGTCCCATCCCGAGTCTCGAAACATACTGAAGTAACGATAGTCGCGCGCGGCACGTATCCAAGTAAGGGCGAAACACGCGGTGTGATCTGACAACACTGTTAGTATGCTCTAGTGACCCACATTGTTGCTAACTGAATCCAGATGGAACGGCGCGACAGTATGTTGGTAAAAAGGGTTTTTACCTTAGTATTTAGATATTCGATTAAAAAAAAAGGATGTAGACTTTCTCTAGGACACCCAAGGAGTCACCCATTTAAATATAATAAGTCATTTCTATAACACCCTGTATACCCAAATTATTTATAAGTTACCCAAAAAAAAAATAATTCTTAATAAATATGTGATTTTTAAATGTCGTCTCGCTATCGATAGGCTTACCTTCATCGAGAGCGTTCCTCTAATACTAATAATAATTTTCTTCCTGTCGTAGTCTAAGGCAACAAAAAAGGGCGTTTCCCCAACATCTACATGATAAGTGACATAAATAATTTCAATATCTCCTAAATCCGTCAGTTTTTGCAACGCTGCGTAGTTGCACTTGCAACAATTATCATCTACGATTTCTGCTTCATATTCTCTTCGTTTTCGACATGGTATGCAACAACAATAAAGCCCTAAAAATTAAATGGAACATTAAAAAGTTTATCCCGAAACCAATCCACGGTACTCTTTATCATAGATACTATTTACAAACTATTCAGGTCGTTAAGGAAGGTACCCTCGTATTCCATCCGATGTTCAGAGACGCCTGGGCATACCATACGCGAACAAAGTGAAATAAATTTCAAAAACTTATGTATATATTTTTGCTTAGTATCAAATAAAAAAGGAAAATTTAATGCTCCCAACCCGAACGTAAATGGACCGAAATTAAGTCGTTAAAAAAATCCCATTTCGGTCTAAATTTAACTCATATAAAATAACATTGTTCATTATTGAAGGGCACACGCATATTATTTCCTGATTGGAAAGTTGCCCTTTAAGCAATATTTATTATTTACATATTTTCCGTAACCTTACTCCTTTAAATAAAAGTACCTCAATCAACGAGCAAGTTTTTTTGGAGGTGAAACAGTTTTAATCGATAAGAACGTTAATTTTTAATTTTTATGACGTGTACACGGAAAAAAGTCTATTGTTAAAATATAATTGGAAAGATTTTATTGTAATAATTCCTATAAAATATAATATTAATTACATGTTTTATTAGTAATCAGTACCCAAATAGTATTGTAAACGTAATTTACAATTAAGATTTATAATAAATTTAGTTAAATCAAATAAATATGTACTAAATATATTGTAAATCTGACAATGAATATACACTATAGTAAAATTATTATAGAACTGATTTTATTGTACGATTTCCTATAAAACATTGTATTAATTATAATTTTCATTATTAATCCGTACCAAAATAATATTGTAGATAATTTCTAAAAAAGGATAATTAGAATTTCTAATAAATTTAGTAAAATCAAGTAATTACCAAAATATATTGCAAATTTTACAACGAATTATAGAGAAAATAATTTGTTCACAACTCTATTAGGTTAATATTTTGAAATGGATCGTACATCTCACTGAATATTATTCAAGTTTTTTTTTTTTGTAAAAATGACCAAGTGACCAACAAAGTGTTGTAAAAATGCTTATTTACAAGAATGAAAGGTTTCAATTTTCGTAACAAATAATAATAGAAGAACTGAATAGGAGCATACCATCGATCACTGAAGTCAAGCCACGTTGGGCGTGGTTCGTACTTCGATGGGTGACCGCTTGGGAATACCATGTGTCACAATTTTTACAAAAGATTTGAATAAATTTTAGAAAAATATTTTAATAATTTTTACTGATAATTTAGGTCAAAAAATTCTGCTATAATTTAATGGCCGTTCTTAATAAAAGTTATTCCAGTCACATATACAACGTTACCAAGATAAGGAGGGCCAGTACAGGGATCTCGGTAACCGTAAGAGATACAAAGTCGGTTAAATGGAGGTTGAACATGAACAACATCAGGAAATTTTGGGATACAGTCCTGTATTTCTCCTAATTTTATAAATACTATCTCGTAAGTAAGCTCTAAATTTTTTGCTTATGTTAGGATAGTTCAATAAATAACAAATAATTTAATAATAAACCACAAATAAGTGAACAAAAATCATTCCAAAACAGTAATAGAACGAACAACGAAAAAAGTAAGGAACTACATAATCAGGTATTCAAAATGATTTCCGTTATTCTCTAAGCACAAATAACATCTTCTAACTGCCACATAACAGTTTATTTGAGATAAAATAAAACATGCGATAGAATATCAAACTTTTCAGCATTTGTAAATTTATGTTCCATATTTTCTGGAAAATAGAAAACCTCTTAAAACGCTCTCAAACGATCACAATGGGAATGTCAAGTGAAACAAATCACGCGTTACCATCTTAATTTTTTTGTTTCAAACGCCTACTTTTCTTTTAAATCCCGAATCAACAGAAGTTTGAAATAATGTTTCTGTATTTTATTCACTTATTTGTGGTTTATTATTAAATTATTTGTTATTTATTGAACTAGTCCAACATAAAAAAATTTAGAGCTTACTTGTGAGATATATGATAGTATTTATAAAATTAGAAGAAATACAGGACCTTATCCCAAAATTTCCTGATGTTGTTCAAAAAACCCTCGAAACGTCATTAAACCACAATGTGTCATACATCTTTGCATTCGGAAGAAAAAAAGCTCTTAAATTCCAATATCAGAAAAACTTATTTAAAAAAAGAAAGTTGATATTGTGGTTCCTTAGGTTCCCGAATATTTTTTTACCTGTACAAAGATGGCAAGCACCACTTTTATTCATCATAACATAAACAGGCCATCCGTAGGCCTTAACAGCAAAGTGTGCAAAATGTATTACAGTTTGAAATAGTTCTAAGTCGGCCCCGTCTTCATGCAGCGAGAGAAACTGTGTCCGCGGCGTTACAGCCACTCCTGAGAGAAACTCGTATGTGTCATTTTTTCGCTGGAACAAGAAATATAAAGTCATCTTCCAATTCAAAAATAGATATTTTATGGCACTGTCAATTACACTGCCTACCTGTCCAATAATAGCTTTCCGTTCAATCTTTTGAAATTTCCTCAATAGCACCAACCCGACTACAACATCTGAGGGCACGACATCCAGGTCTCGGAAGAAGTCTGATAGCAATCGGGCGATATCAGCGAATGAATTCCTATTCCTATCCGACGGTGCTGAGCAACAAAAGAGGAATCGACATCTGTTCTGCCAACTGTCTTGGTAGGCCCGCAAAACTTTCCTGCAATAATAATGAAAAAAAAATGGTTAAAAATTGTAAAGTACATGTTGTAAAAATACCTTTTTCCAATTCCAGGAAAGTAATAAATTTTTTTTTCTCGTCAAATTAGTCTAAATAATTTAATAAGAAAATTGGATCGAACGTTGACGTAATCTTTCAATATGCATCATCAGCAAAAATTATGAGAACGGCTTTACGGGTGTCGACGGCAAGAGATTATTTTAGACGGCAAGAGATTATTTTAGAAGGCAGTCAGTTTTCTGGTGTCCCCAGAGCGGCGCTCAACCGCGATTTTATTTTTTCAAAACGGGAGCCGTGACTACAGGTTTCGTGTTTGTACACCAAGTATTCCGAGAACAGTCAACCGCGGATTTTCCCTGAGAAAATTTTTATCTTCGCCTACTCGTGTTTCCGGCGAGTTTAAAAAATCCTGGACTGTCATTAAACACTCGTAGTTTCCGTGCGAGTATAAATAACGCTGGAATCTCTTCAAACACTCGTATGTTTCAGTGCGAGTATAAAGAACTCTGAAATATCTTCACACTCGTGAATTTTAGTGCGAGTCTAAATAAAAACTAAAATTGATTTACGAAAACTCGTAGCTGTCCGTGCGAGTATAAATAATGCTGCGATATCTTCGAACACTCGTTTTTGGTGCGAGTATAAATAAATCTTAAGTGCGAGGAAAATTATTCTATAAAGAATTTGCGCCCAATGCATGGAATAATTTTCGAAATCAAAAAATTACCCGATTGTGACATCAAAAGTAAGTGTTAAGGTTTATTTTAAGCTTAGGTTAATTTTATATTGTAAATAATGAAAATATATCTAAATTTAAACAGAGTACGTGTTAGATGAATGATAGGTTGGTTGAAACAATTGAATGATAGTTCAGGTTAGTTAATTCTGATTGTATATAAATTGTAAATAATTAACTACGAGTACTTCGGGTCGCGTTACTCAACTGACGAAAGGACCCCGTAAAATAACCCTTAATGACAAGAAAGAAAGGACCCCGTAAAATAACCCTTAATGACAAGAAACAGTAAAATTAAATAAGTAAAAGCCCTCCGTGTTCAATATAATAACTTGCATTGTTATTGTATTCATTGGACATGCCCGAGTCAATACATCAATAAGTATAGCTTGAAAAGTTAGGCCTCGTCCTACGTTCAAACAACTATACTTCAAATTAAAATCAGTCATTTACTCTTAGACATGATTCTTGTCCTCATTTCTTCATGCGCTCTGGTGGACTGCTAACAGCTTCTAGTTGGCGGGGAAAGGATGGTGGGCCCACCTAAGACCAACCGACAGACCCTGTCGTTGGCTGGCATCCCTGACAAATCGAGCGAAAAAATTGTAATAAAAAAAGCGTCCGTAAAACTAATTAAGTAGGAATGTCTTCAGTTGCGATGACTTTTTCATTAATCACTAAGACTGGCGGCATTACTGATAGTGTGGACCAGTTCTTATATTCAAAATTTAAATAATTCGAAAGTTAGATTGGCATTAATAAATAATTCCTGGGTGGGGAATACACCTTCTGGATGTAAGCCAAAAAGGGGACAAAATTAAAATTCTTAAATTGCCGTCTAGCTAATAATCGATTCACATTAAATTCAAATTAAACTTAAGGAGTAAATTGGTTATACAGGGGTTATCGAAAAAGTCTTACGTAAAACGCGCCGTAGGAGAACCTTTGAGTGAGCGCAAAACGGACGGACTTTAAGGGTTACGTACACCACTCTTACGACGTACCCTTAAAATCTTAAATGATAGAATCCGTTAAAATCCTTACAATTCGGCGACATACAGTGTCACCATTAAAGTTGGAACCATATGGCGGAAAAATGTATTTTTCGATAGATAGATAAAATTTTAACTTACCATAAGTTTTTGCTTCCATAATGACCAAAAATGAGAAATGCGGCATTTGTTAACTGTCAAAGGACCCCGCAGTTTTTAAATGGAAATTGGGTTTCACTCAAATTTACTAAAAAGTATTGCATCATACGAATTGTATTATCCTGATAAAATGTCTCCATGGGCGCAATGAAAAATAATGACAGGATTTCGAAATACGAGCCATGCAAGGTGGTGATGTTTCAAGTCCAAAAGTCGTATCTGACCGGTACGTATTACGAATAATGATCAATATATTCACGTATATTCTCATTCTCGGGTGGCGTTGAATCCGAAAATCTCGTGTATGTGTGCATATACATGAAGAGGGTAGATATCTATCTATATTTATATGTACGATGTTTATGAGAATATACGTGAATATATTGATCATTATTCGTAATACGTACCGGTCAGATACGACTTTTGGACTTGAAACATCACCACCTTGCATGGCTCGTATCTCGAAATCCTGTCATTATTTTTCATTGCGCCCATGGAGACATTTTATCAGGATAATACAATTCGTATGATGCAATACTTTTTAGTAAATTTGAGTGAAACCCAATTTCCATTTAAAAACTGCGGGGTCCTTTAACATTTTCTCAACAAAATGTCGAAAAATGGCATTGATCGATCGAATTTTAAAAAATTCTATTTGGAAAAGTTGTTTGCATTGTAATTTTATCCCCACATACCTAATTTGAATCGCTTATGATCATTTTTGTTTCCTATCTATTTTCGGCCAATATCTATTTTCCTTGAAAACGGAAGTCGTTGCCATCGGTGGAACAAATTTTAAAGATTTAACCAACAAAAAGGAGCCTTGTTTTTTAAGTAAGAAAATAATAGCGCCGTTGATTATAATTAGGATAGTAGAGTGGATCTCCGTTTTCAATGGAAAGCCAAAAATATCCTCGCCGGCACAAAATTCCGCCACCCTGAAATTTTGGTTAAGTTTGATATTTTATAACTTTTTTATTTTCTATGCGATTTTCATTACTTTATTATCAGTTTGTAGATCAATTTATTGTGTTTTTCCTTAATTATTTTATAAAGCAACATTTTTCGATTAGTCTATATTATACAGGAGTAAATCTTGTAGTAATTTCAAATCACCCTGTAGGAAAATCGAGGTGGATAATTTTATTTACATATCTTAGATGTATCCTAAACATTTCGTTTGTTGATTCATTCCCTTATCTCATTTCTGCTCCGAGCTGAAAAATTTTAAATGAAACGATGTTATTTTTGAAAATGTATGTCATTGGTATTTTACCGAAGCACGCACCAATCTTGTATTTTTGTTTAGATTAGATCGCCCATCGATTGAGGAAATCCTTTAAGAAGTTGTTGTTCCATTTGCTCCTTCGAGTGGGAACTAATTTACATTAATGCATGATAATGCTAGACCTCACGTTGCACATGTAGTGAGCGAATATCTGGATGAAGTTGGACTTCCAAGATTGAATAGGCCCGCATGTAGCCCGGATCTCAACCCAATCGAACATCTTTGGGATCAACTTAAAAGGACCGTTCGTCCTCGTCCTATACAACCACAAAGCTTGTAAGACTTGCGACTGGCGCTGACAGAAGAATATCAGGCTATCCCTCAAGAAAAGATAAGTAACCTTATTCATTCGATGCCACGAAGATTGCAAGCTGTCATTCTGCTAGAAGAGGAAATACACGATATTAAAATTGTTTTTGTTAATTAACTTTATGATATACCTAGTGTTTGAGGCGTTTCATTTAAAATGTTGCTGCTCGCAGTAGAAATGAGATAATGGAATGAATCAAAAATCTAAATGTTTAGAATACATCAAAGATTACAAGGAACAGTATGTAAATATAATTATCCACCTCAATTTTCGTACAGGGTATTTTGAAATTGCGATAAAGAACAAAAGTTTGATTTACTCCTGTATAATATAGCCTAATCAAAAAATGTTACTTTATAAAATAATTACGGAAAAACACAATAAACGGATCTACAAACTAATAAAAAAATCATGAAAATCGCATAAAAAATAAAAAAGTTATAAAATACAAACAATTTTTTCAAATAAATTTTTTTTAAATTCAATCAATAAATGCCATTTCTCGATATTTTCTGGAGAAAATATCAACAAATTTAATTACGTCATTTTTGATCTTTAGGGCCGATATTTGAATGTGACCTTAAGTTAGACCTTAGCTAAGATAGCCTTAACGTTATGGTAAAACGTTAAAAAGTACTTTAATATACTGTCAAACTTGTGTTAAGGATGACTTATGTCATTCTGTACCTTAAGATGACTTTGAAATATCGTCCATTGGACCTTAGGCAAGGGAGCCTTAAGGTCAAGGTAAGCGTATGTTTTAAATTAATTTGAGGGTCAATTAACGCATTAAGTAGGCAGATGTATCCTATGGTATGCCCAGTCGATTCTGTGCATGGTTGTCTAGCTTTCTTAAGGACCGCTCTCAGCAAGTGGCGATTGACACCTTCACCATCAATGCCAGTGTTCCTCAAGGGTCCATATTGTCTCCCACTCTCTTTTTACTCTATATTAACGACCTTCTAGTGAAAACGGAAAATCCGATATTTAGTTTCGCTGACGATAGCACACTAATCTCATCTTTCTCTTTGAATGCACAAACATCGGCTGCCGATGCACATCTTCGCAGACAGCATGAAGTATCACGCCTTAACAAAGACCTGGAAGAAATTTTGGCTTAGAGTGACAGTAACCAAGTCGAATTTAACTCTAAAAAAAAAAAAACCCAGGCAGCAGTTTTCTCTAAAAAGGTTTACATTACAGAACCGGATATGGTCATGGACGGACACACAATCACACTGGCTTCATCTATTAATTTGCTGGGCGTCAATCTGGGAGGAAATATGTCTTGGCATAACCACGTTGTGGCAATCGCCAAGATAGCTTCCCAGAAACTTGGTGTACTCTTCCGAACCAGATAGTTGTACACACCTCAACAACTTTTGACATTATACAAAGCCCAGATTCGACCATCGCTAGAGTACTGCTCTCATGTCCGGAGTTCTGCACCCAAACATACACTTCGGCTGCTGGATTCCATCGAAAAGAGGGCCATTGGTCTGATTGGAGACCACGAGCTGACGAAGAACCTCGACAGCCTAGAACATCGAAGACAGGTTGGGGATTCCACTCTCTTTTACAGATATTTCATGGAAAGTGCTCGGCTGACCTTGCCCTCTTAATTCCGCCCAGAGCGGCGAATAGCAGAAATACACGACGAACCACTGCCGCCCATCCATATGTGGTTAAGCTTAGTACTCCTCGAACTTCATTATTTAAGAATTCTTTCTTCGGGAGGACTTCATCCTTATGGACCGACCTTCCCGAGGTCGTTTTTCCCAACGAATATAACCTCCAACGATTCAAAACCAACGTGAATCGCTTTTTGCGCACACGCACCACTCCCAGAGTGCCCTAAAGGATTTTTCCTATAGTGCTTGTGTTTGACCATAAAAAAAAAAGATCCGTCTTCCTATTTCATTTTCTTTACCAAAATGGCGTCCATCCGCCATTTTGACAGTTAACTGTTATTCTTAGGTCGAAAGGTAGTTACGCTTTCCTATTGGCCACCCCCAAATTTAGCAGGTCAAAAGTTAGTAGGGAGAGGGGGGTGAACCGCACTGTATAACAAGTCCCTTCCCAAACTTATATCGGAAATTGCATTCAGTCAGACAAATTCCTCCTCTTTCATGAGCCGCTACTGTTTTGTATCTATATAAACTTTATATTAAGAATGGATATCTATTTTTGCGATTTAGGACAAAATGTCGTTTCGCAAACCTTTAGATCTTCCTAAAAGGTTTTAGCCTCGAATTTAGCCTAGTTAAAAAGTTATAAAAATATACAAGAAAGGCGCGGTCTTATCTGATATCCGACACGGTCGCCTCGCTTTGCTTTTTCCACAAAATGATACTTTTTAGAATTTTCTCATTAGTTTTTATTGATTTTGGTTTAGGGTTTCGAGGGGTTTCATTGGGCGTGTCAAGAAGTGGGTTAATTCGGCGGAATTTCCTTTTTTTGTATAATAGGAAATATATTTCTATTAAAATGTTGATCAATGGTTTCGGGAAACAGCAAAAACGGAGCGCTTTATTCAGGCGATAGAGCTGCAGGGCTTTAGTACAGCTAGTCAGCTTACTTGTAACTTAATAATGCAAATAACATATCATATAATGTCTACATTTTTCCATAATTTTGGAAATATTTATATAAACTGCTGGCCATTTGCTTTCGAGCTAGAAAAATTTCGCCTAAATTTATAAGGTAATATTTTTTGAACCAGATATGACATCGATCTCCGGTTTTTAATGGTTGATAGATTTGTCCCTTACGAAACAATTGCCAAAGTTGGATTGTCTTAAACTGTCAGAAAATTTTATATACAGGGTGTTAAAGAGGACAATGATTTTTGCTCCAATTTCAATAGCATATAACTTTCACAATAATATTTTTAAATTTTATCACTGTACGTCAATTGAATCACTGGTTCATAGCAAAGAAAGTAATCTGTCAAATTTTTTATATCTGCTATATTTTAAGAGATAACTACCGATTTTTTTGAAAAACTTTGCTTTTTTCAACTTTTTGTTCGTTTGTTCGTTGTTTAGATCCCACTGTGCGTTGTATCGTGCAAACTTTGCAAGTGATTATTATACCTTATGAAAAGCTTGTTTATGTTCAGTAACAACAATTGTACCTAAATTGTGATGTGCAGTGGCGTACTTATAATCACTTATATGTTTATGCTTTATGAGTGTCTCACAATTTTTTTTGTATTGGAAAGTACTCGTCCCTAGATTAGGCAAGTTTTTCCTTATTTTTTAGTTTTTCATATCGCGCTACAGGTATATTATACAGTGTCTACAAAATTTAAAAAAGATTATTTTTTTATTTAATTGTTTGAAAAAATTTATTTATTAATTTCTAACTTTCTAACACATGGTTAGCTTTGTTGCTAAACGCATTAGC
Organism: Barypeithes pellucidus; assembly: GCA_963991005.1. Lineage (NCBI taxonomy): Eukaryota > Metazoa > Arthropoda > Insecta > Coleoptera > Curculionidae > Barypeithes > Barypeithes pellucidus. The sequence goes on from OZ022563.1 coordinate 11,660,587, forward strand.
ATGGGTGACTTCATATTGTTTTTTTTTTGTGATAATCTCGATTCAAATTAATACACTCGGATGGACGTGGTTTGGTTTGACGGCAGCTAGTGATATTTAATATTAAAGTTTAATTTTAGGAATAGTGTCGTGTTAGAAAGTTAGAAATTAATAAATAAATTTTTTCAAACAATTAAATAAAAAAAATATCTTTTTTAAAATTTTGTAGACATTGTATAATATACCTGTAGCGCGATATGAATTGTGATATACTCATCTGCACTGCACATCACAACATTTAGGTACAATTGTTGTTACTAAACATAAACAAGCTTTTCATAAGGTATAATAATCACTTGCAAAGTTTGCACGATACAACGCACAGTGGGATCGAGCTAACAAAAAGTTGGAAAAAAGCAAAGTTTTTCAAAAAAATCGGTATCTCTTAAAATATAGCAGATATAAAAAATTTGACAGATTACTTTCTTTGCTATGAACCAGTGATTCAATTGACGTACAGTGATAAAATTTAAAAATATTATTGTGAAAGTTACATGCTATTGAAATTGGAGCAAAAATCATCGTCCTCTTTAACACCCTGTATATAAAATTTTCTGACAGTTTAAGACAATCCAACTTTGGCAATTGTTTCCTAAGGGACAAATCTATCAACAATTAAAAACCGGAGATCGATGTCATATCTGGTTCAGAAAATATTAACTTTTAAATTTAGGCGAAATTTTTCTTGCTCGGAAGCAAATGGCCAGCAGTTTATTTTTAATACTTCGTGCATTTATTTGCATATTTTGCCAAGTTTGCAGCAATTTTAATCCCTGGTACTCCTTTATCTAGATTAATATTATTCATATAACGATTTACAAACTATTCAAGACATGAAGGACGGTACCCCATTTCGGTAAAGTACGTTTCACGAAATTTGGATACGACTTAATGATTTCCTGGGTCGTTCCCATTGTGTCGACAAGAGCTTGGCAATAAACAAGTGAAGTATGACGGGACTGACTAAGGAAAACAAGTAATGATATGATTATATTAATGTAATCAAATGAAATAACATTTTTTTTAAATATTACTAGTCATATTTATTTACATTTATAATGTCATTCTATAGATAGTTCTGTTTCGCTATCGCTATCCTCATCAAAATTAATTATAATTGGATTAATTACGTATATTCTCTGGATCGTAATCCAGACTAATATACGAATTTTCTACAGTTATTACGTGACGGACTGAATTTTTCCAACTACCTGGGGGAATATCATTAAAGCATTTTCGTATTAATTCTACAACACTAGAACTTAAAGTCGGAGAAATATTTTCAGACCTAACCAGTGATTTTAACTGGTGCCACATATGCTCTATGGGGTTAAAAATGCAATAATAGGGTGGGAGCCGTAGCACTGTATGTCCAATTTCTTCTGCCAATGTGTCACAAACATATACTTTTTTTATACAAAATGTGTTTAAAACTTCTAAAAGATCACTTTTTTTATCGCTTCTTCAAAATATATATCATGCGCCGCCATGTAGTTCTGAATCTTCAATTTTGTATTATTTGAGCTTGGAGCTTTATGTAATTGGCGACTGTGATAGCTCGCATTGTCCATTACTATCACGCTATTCTGAGAAATGTTTGGTAAAAGACAATTCTTGAACCATTCCTCAAAAGGTTCGGCCGTTGTATCTTCATGGTAGTCCACACAAGAGTCTTTAATGATTTTTGCAGAAAGCCACAAGGCATTTGGAACCCAACCGTTTTCTGACCCAGCATGTAAAATGTTTATTCTTTTTCCTTTATTTGACGAACCTTTTGTTTTACACTTATAGGAAGAATCAGACCAGCTTTTGGATGATGTTCCATGCGTGTCAAACCAAGTCTCGTCGAGGTAAATTATAGGACGGTTTTCAGAACGGGATTTCCTTACAGAAGTTATATACTTATGACCCCATTTTTGTAAACGGTGGGATTCCATGAGTACTTTTTTCAATTTTGCGGTATCTGAATCCCATTTCCGACAAAACTCTCCAAAGGCTAGTGCGGCTACATCTTATTTGGGTTTCATCATTGGTGAGCCGTTGCTTCAGAGAATCTAATGTAGGTACGCGTTGCTCTTCGTACATGGTGTAGATTTTTCGCCTTATCAAGTCCTTGTCGCTTTCGTCGAAACATTTGGTGAAACCGGCATCTTTACGCTTCTTTCTAGATTTAATGGAATTTGACGCGATTCTTTTCACTGTAGTCAGAGGTATCTTAGTCAAATCAGACGTTTCAGTCCCAGCAGCACTAGCATAAAGTCCTCTAGTGTCTGTTTGAAGGTTGTAGACAATGGTGTTTCTTGAATAATAGAAAAGTTTTGGACTTGCATTGTCTTTATTTGTTATATATCACAACGTTTCAACTGGTAAGTATCTCCAGTCGTCTTCAGGTGAATACTATATACTGTATACTGTAACTATATACTGTATACAGTATTCACCTGAAGACGACTGGAGATACTTACCAGTTGAAACGTTGTGATATATAACAAATAAAGACAATGCAGGTCCAAAACTTTTCTATTAATCAAGTTTTCTTATATGACGCGATAAAAATGTGACATTGCGTATTAATTAAATGTAAATATCGAGGAGTATACCTTTTTAGTTTAGAAATTGCCCTTCTTTGAGAATCCTGGATTAATAATCAGTAACACGCGAAACATTTCGAGAAAACTTATGACTTAATGGGTCTAAGTTTAGTGCCTCCAGTACTCCAGTTGACCTATGGCCCATAAGTTATGGGACAGCCTGTATGTAACTTCATTATGACGCCTTTTAGGATGTACTCGACCAGAGTAATACCTGCTTGGTCCCAAAATGGAAAAAGGAGATTATATTGGAAAAAAATTATCAAAAGAATCATGTCTTTTGTTTGATTTTTAAGTAGAACATTTCTCTAATAGCCTTTTAAGGACATTAAAAGTATGACGAAATATTCAATATTTTAATAACGTAGTTATATTTCGCAAAAGATAGGAAATTAAAATTGAGCCGAATTAACCATTCAGAAAGGAAAACATACTAATATAAAATAATCCGGATTTAATTAAGCCTGTTTTTCTGCTAGCAGGAGATAACAAGAAATGAAAGAGGCCCTATAAAGGCCGAATGTCAAATCAATGAGAAATAAAATAATGATGGTAATAATAGGGAATGCGATAAAGATACGGGCATGGAAATTTTATGAGAGTTGGTGTTATCTGAAGATATAGGTGGTAGATATTGCAAACGTATGAAAATTTTACGAGCTTTAGTCGCCTAGATGTAGTAAAATAATAATAATAATAGGTTTAGGTACAATGTAGATGGCTCAGCAGTGGCGTATCTTCCGCCGTTCCATGTATACGAAGAACAATGGCACGGCCTCGAAAGTGCAAAAATAATATTCTATTTATTTTTTTTGAAATAGTCAATCTCGCAGTGGATTGAAATTACGTAGAGGAAAATATACCCATAGTTAATTTCCATACATGTTCGAAGGCAAAATATTATCTTCGCTACAACTTTATCAGTAATAAAGGTAACCTTTATTCCTTGATTACTGTTTTGTTTTCTTGGCCGTTTTTGTAAATTATAGGTAGTTTTGAGTTTCGGGCACTTTGAAATGAAATTCAAGTATTTGGTTTACGTTTCGGTTAATTACTCAGCCATTTTCAGAACTATTTGTTAGAAATATAGGCAAAAAGCGTATAAATAAAATAGAAAGAAACAACATTTTTGATGGTGTTGTGTGGTAAATTTCTTATTTTATGTTAATATTAGTTAAGGTATAAATGGAAATGAAAAAATACATAAATGAACATACCTTGTACAATTCTCACTTACACTAAATTTAGTTACATTTTATATTTTTGTTTGATGTTAAAAAAGTAACCAAATTTAGTGTATGTGTGTGTCCACAACGGCGCACCGCCCCTCGTCCATACCATAGCCTTGTACCATAGCACCGCACACCCTCGCTTGTGCTTCGCACAGTAGTCTCTCGACATCGAGATATAAACATGGACTGCGTTGTTATCTTCTTCCGATGAAGAAGATATTGTTTTATACTCTAATATAAGAAAATGGTACTTATATGCTTAAACAAAAATCTAGTATTTATATGCATTCTCATATGTTCACAAAAGCGTTTGGGATCGTTCCTTAGATCTTTATAAAGGTGATAAAATTCTCCATAGAATATTCGCTTTGCGTTAATAGGATGCACTGGTAATCTTGAATTCTGTTAAACATATACCACTTGGTTTAGCGTCTAAAATAATATCTTCTTCATCGGAAGAAGATGACGACGCACAGTCCATGTTTATATCTCGATGTCGAGAGACAAACTCATCGACAGGCAAGGCTATGAGCGAGGGCGCTGTGCGGTGCACCGTTGTGGCCATACACTAAGTGAGAATTGTGCGAAGGTATATGTTATATATTTTTTCATTTCATTCTTTACATAACTGATATTAACATAAAATAAGAAATTTGTGGCTAACACCATCAAAAATGTTGTTTCTTTCTATTCTATTTATATGCTTTTTTCTTTATTTCTAACCAATAGTTCTGAAGGTTTAGTACAATAAACCGAAACGTAATCCAGATATTTGAATTTTATTTCGAAATGACCGAAATCCAAAATTAACTTCCTATAATTTATGTCTTAATGTATCAAGTAAATATAAAACATATAAAACAACTGTAAAAACTTTTAGAGCAAAACTAAAACTATAAATTACAGTACATTACATACAAATGAGACTCTTAAAACTAAAACTTACAAAACCACAATTTTATTATTCTTCCTGAAATTCTTTATGTTATTGTGACATATCAGACAAGCCCCGATATACCTCTACATAATATAGCATGTCATTCTACCCTTCCATTTAGGGTTAACTTTGCGTAATAAGGGTGTCATTTTGTTTACACGCAGATTTAAATCGAGCAAGTCCCGATTGAATATAAATGGATTACATCACATAATATAATGATGGATGGACTCATTATATGACAGGAGGAAACATATATAATGTATGATGTCTGGGATTTATTTGTTTATTTGTTTTTTTTGTAAGCTACGAAGGCGTAGAAAACCCAAAATTACAAAAAAAACTTTACGCTCGAATTCTATAACTATGGATAAGTACGTACAACTTATGGGGTGCGCAATAAAAAGTTAAATATACAGGGTGTTATGGAAATTACTTATTCTATTTCACGGCAACCCCTAAGATAAAACCAAATTGAAGAAAAATAACCATACATGGCTCTTTGAATTAATAAGCGAAATATACACTTTATGTGAAATCTGAAAATTTACGTGGCCGGTATTGACGAGGTGCACACTCAATAATTTATTGGCGTAGGCCAAGTCTCAAAAGAGGTGCATATTAGATGGTGTTGTCATATTGCAACACACAAAATTGTAAATGATAACAAACAGGTGGTAAGTTTCCCGCATTGTCAGCTTTTCAAATTCTTTAGAAAAAAAAGTACAATTTTAAGATTCATGCTCTCTTACCTTGTAAGAGTATTATTTAAAACTTCCCATAAAAAAGATACAACACAAAATATATGTTTTGCAGAAAGGGTTCTTGGTTGAAAACAGATATGTAAGGCGTTGCACTGGAAAGCACATGGGGTAACGTAAAGATTCATTAACCAAGTCTTTGGACATTCGATTAAAAAAAAAGTAAGTAGTGTTTCTCTAGGATATAATTAAATATAATAAGCCATTTCCTTAACACGCTGTATATTACAATCTAGGGACCGAAACTCATAAAACTAGAAAAAATACATATATTTGAATTTTAATAGTCTATAAACATGCTAAATGTAAACTAATAAACACGCCTTATAAAAGTTAGTGTGCTTGTTGGGAATTATTTTTAGTTATTGAAAAAATAAACCATGGTCATGCGTTGAAGCGGAAAGAATAAGTGCAGAAAAAGCTCAACACTACAAACTAAAAAGACAACTCACATTCGCGAAATGACAAAAAACGGGACATCACAACGTTGAAGAACTATATTGGATAAGGCACGCTTTTCATAGCAATCACATACATTGTTCCCTGTTTCAACTAAACTACAAAAGGAAAATATGAATTTTCTATAGATCTGGATTACCCTAAAAGTGCGGTTAGATGGCTTGTAATATGGGGAAAAGATTTAGGTTGAAATATCACTCTTCTCGCAAACTGTTGTAATCAACAGAAATCTAGTAATTTAAAACTATTTCTTCTACCCTTAGCTAACGGATTCTCCATGTCTACCATTAAAATAGTACGGTGGTATGTAGTCTCGTCAAGAAAATTATAACATTATTAACATCAAAAAAGTCACGAATTGTCAAAAAAGGAAAAAATCCTTATTGATATGGATAGAATCGAACACCTATCCAAACTCTAATCACCTGAAGATACTTTATACAATGAGGATTTGTACATAAGTATAAAATGCTACTTGTATCTAACCACCTGAAGATATCTTATACAATAAGGATTTTATTGTATAAGATCCTAAGGATTTCATCCTTATTATATATATATAAAATCCCTATTGTATACGTATAAAATCCTAAGGATTTATCATTAGCGTATAAGGATAAAAGGATAATAAGGATAAAATAATTATTGTATGAGATATCTCCAGGTGGTTATGATAGGTGTTGAATTTTATCCATATCAGTAAGAATTTTATCCTATTCTAACTACCTTAAGTTACCTCATACAATGAGGTTAAAATTCTTATCCTTAATGTATCTTCAGGTGGTTATGATAGATGTTGAATTTTATCCATATCAGTAAGGATTTTATCCTACGAATTACCTGAAGATACCTCATACAATAAGGATTTTATCCTTATACAATGATGATAAAATTCTTATCCTTAAGGTATCTTCAGGTGGTTAGGGCTTGTTCCGTTTTGGGCTGAAATCTTGATTGTATAAGGTATATCATTAAGTACATATTTATATGATAAGTTTTTAATAAACTAATCTGAACTTATTGACAATTTAGGCCAGTCAAGTTCGGTTGGTCACCTATTAGAATAATAATAAGCTTTGGGATTTTATGCATTAATTTTGACAGTACTGTCATTATCTTGACAGTTCTTGTGCTAGTGTAATTATTAAGCCTGTCTAACCGCTTCTTCACAACAAGCAATTAGGAAAAAGGTTTTTTGGAAAAATATTGTTCATATTCTTATAAATGTATTTGCAAGTTTCATACCTTTGTCTCCAGTTTCGAGTACTACCGGATCTCTTGTACTGGAACTTGGATTCCGACTCCCTCATTGATCTTTGATACTGTTTCATTTTCACCCACGATCTGCCAGCGGTATCGTAGCAGCACCATACCGTTATTAATACTGATAAGAGGATACACCAATTAAAAACCACCATTGCTGCAATAAAAGTAAAATTCGGATGAAGCAGGGAATCCGTTTCTTTCTTCATATTAGATGGCGCTAGTTACATACACTGGGTTTAATAAACAATTACCTGTGTTTATTCTTAATCCAAGATTCTCATACAGCGGCAATTTCTAAATTAAAAAGGTATATTTGATCGATCTTAAATCTCTAACTGAGCTATTTCCATTGCTATTTTGATTTTTTGTTGCATTGTGACATTTAAATAGAAATATCTCGAAAACGATTAAATTTAAGATCGAGAAAATATACCTCTTTAAATCAAATAAAAAATCTATTTACTTTTAAGATGGTATTAATATCACATACCAATGTATGGAAAAATTATTATTTCCCAGACCACCCGATGATACCTTATACAATAATGGCGTATTTAGGCTATACAGTAGCACTTTAACATACTATTTCAGATTGAATGGTACTACCAAGAAAAGGAAGCCTTTCCCATTGATAGAGTACAGTGGCGGTTCTTCCACAGGAGCACATGCGCACGTGCACTCCCAAAACTAATAACAAAATATTAATTTATATTCATTGAATATTATTTATCGTATAAAGTCCGACCCTCCCTAATATTTTATCGTACCGTCAATTATCGTATAAAGTCCGACCCTCCCTAATATTTTATCGTACCGTCAACCAAACTGTATATTATAGGCTCTCGACCCGGCAACCGTGCCTCGGTCGAGGTTAATGACGATTATGACGAGACTTGCTGGCATGTGCGATTAAGTAGGCAGGGCATAATGCAGTTTCTATGTAGTAACAGGTGGCGAGAGACAGCGGGGGATAGCGGGGCTATGGCGATTTAACATGGGAAAGGCACACAATTTTAGTGTGCGCCGGGCCGTTGTCTGTTCGTGCATCTAGTTAGAAATTCGAGCGTGTATGTTTTAATATTTTAATATTATATATTTATTAAGTTAAAATGAATAGTTTGACGGTGGACTATTTAAAAAATAACTTTAGCTCTTTGAGTTTGGAGCAAAAAATTGAAGTGAAGAATGCGGGAAGACCTAAACCCGAAATTAATTTAACGCAGACCACAAAAGGTAAATCTAGGGACTTTATTAGAAAGTTTAAAAATGAAATAAAGAGGAAATATATGAAAAAGAAGAGGGTATTTCAAACTTAATGAGGCTGTTATTGATCAATTTTCTACAATTGAGAACCGAAGAACGGACTTTACGTTTAAGCACTATACACACAAAGAAAAGCTTTCTTATTTTCCAAAAGTTGTATTTCCTTGTAATAAATAAAAGTATGTTTTACCGAACGCATTTCTTATTACTTCTTTTCTTTCTACATTTAAAACGCCTAGAAAGTAATTGTTTGTTCGTTACACAAAAATAACATTTTAAAAGTAATTTCACCATACTTGTGAACCCCCTCTATCATAGGTCACGAGCCGCCACTGATAGGATGTACCGGGTTATCATTTTAGTATGTCCCACTTTTAAGAGCCTGTAACTTTTTTGTTCTTTGAGTTACCTAGCGAGTTCATTCAAAAAACAGGATGTTAAATTTTTAGCCAAGTTTTTGTGGGTTATGTCAAAAATGACAGTAGATGTCACATGTCACAATTAGAAGCAAATTTTTTTTCATAAATGGGACCCTATGTAAGTGCATTTGATAGTCGCTTTTCTTCCGATGTCAAAAATACACAAACACGTGCATTCTTCTCTTAATTCCATCAAATATTGACAAAAATATGTAAAAATAATATTGTTAAAAAACATCAAGATAATATGCAACAGTTTTGTTTAGTAATTATGACAGACTGAAAAATAAATGAAGACAAAATCCATAGCAGCAATCTTGATGCATTTTAACAATATTATTCTTACATATTATTTCAATATTGATGGAATTAAGAGAAGAATGCATATGTGTATTATATCTTTGAAATCGGAAGAAAAGGGACCATCTAATACACTTCTAATATACACAGTGTCCCATTTAACAAAATAAAATGTTTTCCTTTAAATGTGACATGTGACACCTACTGTAATTTTTGTCATGACCCACAAAAACTTGGCTAAAGATTTTACATCCACTGTTTTGAATGAACGCTAACTCAAAAAACAAAAATGTTACAGCCTCTTAAAGTGGGACATACTAAAATGATAACCCTGTACACCTACCCTGTAACGAGAACAAAAGAGTTCGGAACCGGTCTGCAGGTGGTTACATCCTATCAATGGAAAAGGCTTCCTTTTCTTGGTAGTACCATCCAATTTGAATTAGTATTTTAAAGTGCTACTGTGTATACATTATTGTATAAGATATCATCGGGTGGTCTGGGAAATAATAATTTTTCCATACATTGGTATTTTATACCTTTTTAGTTTAGAAATTGCCCTTCTATGAATTAACAATACTTAATAACAGGGAAAGTAGCGGGCCTAAATCGGCCTAGTTTAATGTTTAGTATCTCCAGTTGCTCTATAGCCAATAAGTTATGGGACATCCTGTATAGGCGCTGCAAAAAAAAGTCAAAATCTAAGCGACATTACTGTAATGAGGCCCCTAAATAAACGTTGAGAACGTGCGTTAAACGTTACTTTTTTTAATGTAACTTTTTCAAAATTGTACTAGATTACTTATTCCTGTAAATTTGCTCGTGCATGGTAAAGAATTGGAAAGGGTGTCATTCGAAATGGCTACCTACGGACTCATAATATAATCATTCTACCAAAAAAGAGGAGTCAACACAATAAAGTATGTTTTTAAAATAACCTAAAACTAATAAAACTGCAGGTCCTTCAAAATAGTGTGCTGACCCTCTTCCCATTTAAGATTTAAAGGGTAACATTTATCCCTCCCAGAGTGTTAAACCACGAGTGCTGTAAATATTCGATAACAGTGTCTCCCTTTACAATAAAATTAACTTGTCTTTCAGATTTTTTGTATTATTTCCTCGAAACGAGATATATAAAGTAGGTCAGCTAAATATCCAGTTTCATTAAGTATAAAACTAAGCCATTAGAGTTTCAATTTTCCATTTTCCTGAACTATAGAGTCTTTAAAACCCGTAAAAAGGTCAGAGGAAAAAAGTCGCTCAGAAGTTTTAATATCGGATTTCCGATTTAGCATTAAATTTATTTTTCCTTATATTTGGAAAGGAAAAATCTTGTCTACGACTTTTATTAGAGGAAAGATATGATCGGGAGTAAAATAGAAAATCTTGTAATATCTGAAACATGTTACAACCATACTATCAGATCAATCGCCACTATTGCTAACTCCGTTATTATTGGAGCGACGATGTTGGTTAAAGTGGAAAACTAATAGCAATTTTTGCGCTGATTAAAATGGCAGAAGTGAAAAAATAATTGAACATCGCATTTTTGCATTATTTAAAAAATCATTTTTAAAATTTGACACCAACTGATACCAAAGGGATTTCATATTTTATATTAATTTAACTGGTTTTATTAGAGCTACTGAAGTGCAGGTAGAGACGTTGTAGGATAGTGTAGTAGTAGGTATTAATCACATATAGTAGTATATAAACAGTATATTGCCAATACGAACGTTCCAAAATACAAAAAGTGTCCCTGCTATGGGAGATGGCGCGGGCCTGTTGCGCAGTAGGGTGGAAATTTAATCGATCGCGTCAGAGCCGGCCCGACAGTATTTGTTTGTTGATATTCGTCGCCATCTTTGGTTCTGGATGCTTTTTCAAATTACAGAATAACAAGTGGTTCATCCACATTGTTGTCGGTATATTAGTGCTTATAAACTTTCATTACCTAACAACAATTTTTGTAAAGGAGTTTTTAATTTGTGGTGATTCGATTCGCTATTTGCTAGGTTAGTGGCTTGTTTTGTTTAAGATGAAAGGACACAAGTGCATGGTGCTTTTTTGCAAAAGTCGTGGATCAATACCAGGTATAAAGTATTTCGGGTATGTACATATATACGAAAATATTTGGCTTATCACATTATCCGATCTTCGGAACCGAATTTCACTAAAAAGCTTGTCAAAAAAAGAAGAGAGTGTCACTCGTATACAATATAATATATATGTGGTCACTACCTAACCTTAAAATTAATTTATTTTTAATTTGGTGCATTAATAGCTGATAATAATTCCCAGAATAGTCAATAAAGTCATTCATTCTTAATTCTTGGTTTAGAGAAAATTGAGGTTAAGAAACATACGACGTCGGATGAAAGTTAAATTAAAGCTCATGGTGTAGATTGTTACAAATATGCGGACGGAATTTGGCGCCAAAAGTTTACACCAATCAGGGCACCGTCGGATCATCATATCGTCAGAAATAGTTTGCATGGAACGCTGTCTTAAATCGAACTAATGGAAATTTTGATTGCAATATTTTTCCTAACTAACCAGTGAAATTTACATTAAAAAAGTTGAAATCCGGTCTTGTCGAATGTTTACTTTCGCAAGGAAATTTCCGAACTGCGCAAACTCACAACGCCCCCTGCGATGCCCATAGCGGGGACATAATTGCAGATGGTATTAGCAATATACTGTTTATATATGTATATGTGGTATTAATAGTCAAATAAGCCGTACAAGGTGTCCATTTTTCGATGATTTTACAGTGTATCTCCGTTATTAGTTACAGGTTAAACGAAATATGGGGAGTGTCTAATAAATGTAAAATTCTAATTGGGGCATCTGTTGTGTCGCAAAAAGCAGCTTAGTGCTGCGAAATCAGTATCCTTCTATCTTTACTAATGGAGAAACCCGGTAAAACCACCGAAAAAAGTCATTCAATCGAAAAACATACTAAATTTTTAGGAAAAAAAATGGATATAACCTGGGAAGTAGCAATTTTTAATTTTTTATTGTAATTCCTACCATGATGTGAAAAAAGCATGTATGTACAACTGGGAACGGATATACATATCTTATAGACTATAGAAGGTGCTCGACAGATGTAAAGGTAAAAACACATAACTTTTAGGAAGAAACCTAGGTTACATAATTTAACGTTTTATATTTTTCGATACGAGGTGGCATAAAAATATCTTATTTCTTTTATAAACTTGAGCGGCAGAAAATATATTGGGCATTTTTATTAAGAAAAAGTCTCATACCTTATTTAAAGTAGGTATATATAACGTCGCCTAAAAATGAAAACGAAACTAAATAATAAAAGACATTTAATAGACGGTTACAAAAATACAAACGCAAAATTTGTCGAAGCAACATAACATTTTTAATATTTAGTCATAGAACCATTCCTGTTTATTACTTGTTGAATCCTTTGCGGCATACTTAAAACTAGGTTTCTGCATAATTCGCCTGTTACTTCATCCCCAAGCTTCATTTATCATGTAGCGTAATTCATCGCTGTTTCGTGGCCGAAAATCTTGTTTATACATTGATTTCACCATTTTACCCCAAATGTTTTTGATTGGGTTCAAATCGGGACTCTTCGAAAGCCAGGGAAGAACTGCTATATTATTTTCTAGGAGAGAATTTTGCACAATGTGTATTGGAGCATTATCATGTTGAAATGTACAATTTTGACCATATACAGCGTTTATCGATGGTATCATCACTGCATTTAGGATATTAACGTATTCAGGTGCATTTAGTCTTCCTTAAACTATTTGGCAAATTCCTGGACCTTTCTGGACATTTATAGAGAAACGCCCACTTTGATTTGTTTTGTGAGTGTATATCTCATCATACCGCATGTCGGAAGGCCTATACAGTCGAATTCTTCCATTATTACACGATTGAAAAGTTTTCTCGGCAGAAAATATAACTGTTTCCCAGAAAATATTCCGATTTAAATATTCATGTGCAAATTCTAACCTGCCTTGTTTATTTCTTTCCATTAAAAATATTTTATTAGTAGCACAACGACTTCGTATATCGGAAATTCGAACCCTGTCTCTAGCAGTATTTGCAGAACCTGGAAAGTTCGTGTCTTTTCTTTCGCCTTTATTGCAGTTGCGAATGGATGATCCCTTAGATAATTAACTAGTCTTCTATCTTCATCTTCAGTAGAAATTCTAGGGGAACCTGAACCTGCTTTCCTAATAATAGTCCCATGCCTTGATATTTTTTATTTTGCCAACAACACTGTATTTTTGTTTACTCCCAGTTCGTCTGCAATATCCCTAATAAAAGCACCACCTTGCAACCGACTGTAGATTATAGTCTTTTGCTGGGGTGTTAATTGTGGCATATTTTTTTAAAGAAAAATTTGCTTGACAAGTTAATGATAAAGTGACAATCTATGTTGACATGCAAAATTTGTAAATGACATTTTACTGGTACCAGACTCGACAGTAAATAATTCCTAATAGTCAAGGAGAAAATAAGAAATTTTTCTGTCCTAGTTTTTTACCGGCACGATGGTACATATCAAGCGGTAACATTTTCGTAGCTCACAAAATTTTATTTTCCAATCATCATATTTTTCGCTTGTAATTTTTTACGTTCCTCCTTTTAATCTGATTTATACTTGTCGCAATAAAAACCGAATGTAATTTTACAACGTCAGAAGGAGGCACGAGAAAATGGAAAAGAACAGTTTGCAGAAAACAGGCGAGATTGTCTGCCCGAAACCGATTTTTTATCTGAAAAATTAAATGATAATTTCTTAATTAAAAAAGCTTAAGTTATAATTAATTTAACGAAGGCTATTTGCGCGCTGAGGGGTTGACGTTTCGTATTTAAAGAAGTTCTTATATTAAGTGTCGGATTAAAACAGCAACAGATACTCCTTTAAATTTAGTTCCTGTCAAAGATTACACGGCCCAACAAAACAAAATTTGGTCTTGCTGCCGAAGAAAAAACAACTGAGTTTAGTTATTTTGAATGCGGTGATTCGAAAAACACTTCGTTTCAGCTCTAATTTTTTAGATGAGCCTTCTCATAATAAATTGAAATATTAATATACAGGGTGTTATGGAAATGACGTATTATATTTAAACCAGCAATTCCTGAGACAAAGACAAATTGAAGAAAAATATCCATAAATGGCGCTTCCAATTCATTCAGCGGTAAAAGTGACTTGACGTCAAACCAAAAAACACCTGTGTGGCACTGCGATACATGTAAGCAATCAAGGAATTCTGGCCGGTGTTGTCATATGTACACCTTAAACTCTTTAGACAAAATAAAATAATTTAAATACTTTTCCATTCTGTAATACCTTTTTGTACAATTAGTTGAAGAACATTTACGACGGACTATGTTTTAAACAACCCGAAAAAACATATGGAATAGTAATAGCCACGTACGTCACTAGGTCAAATGCCAATGACCTCTTGACGCCTTATATCGGCTGTATTCATATAGCGCCGCACGCTTGCGGGCTGTTAGTTAAAGACCAACCAGCGGCCGGATACGTCGTATTTCGGCGATAACCAACACAGTCGCAGCAATCCGCTCTGTTATTTCGGTTTCCGCCTGTATCGTGCCAGTCCACAAATAATCTTTGAATATTGTTTTTATTGACGAAACTAATTTGCTCAGTTTAAGACCGGTTATTTCTTCTGGATGTAATATTTCGTCGCGTGTAATAAAATCTAATAATCTGTAATATAATTTGTATTATTGTATTTTCAAAAGCTAACTATCGGTTCTGTTTCACTATTACTGTGTGTACATAGAGTTTTTTGCAGGAGTGTTCCCATGAAAAAAAAAATACTGATTGTGTTTAAGCCTGGATTTCCTCGCTCTTTAGGTATAAAGATAAATACAAGTAGGTAGATAAATAATTTATTTTTATAATTTTATATGGAATTTCAGTTTTACATTAAATTTGGCAACATTGCCATTGGGCCTGGGTGATATATGTTCACAGTAGCGCGGACTGACTTGTGAGTAAGAGGGTTTGTTACCTCACTTTTTAACGGTCGATTTAAAAAAATAAAATATGTAGCGCTTCTCTAGAACACCCAAGAAGTCACCCATTTAAATAGAATACGTCATTTCCGTATCACCCTGTATAGCTTATGGCCCTAGTTTTTGAAAACGATCTGATGGAGCAAATCTGTTATTTTTAAATTTAACAGACCCAAATTACCTAGAAACAGTAACAAAATTGCCAGCACCAAATTATGTGTTGACCAGTGTTATCAAGTTTTCACTAATCTGAAACTCGGTTCGTATAATTTACATTATACCGTTGATCGTGTGACTGCCATAAAACCTAATTAGCTTCCTGATCATTAAATGTCCCAAATTTACATCTTTTCGGGCAAAGGCAAGGTACAAATATTATTTACTTGCATCCCTAATTTTCTCTTTAAATCAAAACAATCAATATGTGACTATACTCAGTAACAGTAAATGTCTTCTAGAATTATATTTTACCTAAGACAGTTTCCTTCGCGTTTTGGATCGGGCACTCAACATAGTAATTCGTAAGCCATGCAATTCCAGCAGATAACCAGCCAGCTTCGATGATCATCACAGCTGAAAATTTAAAAAAATATTTTTTTAAATGTACGGCTGTCCCATTTTCGACACTTTTATAGGGTATCTCCGTTATTGTTAATGCTATCAAAAAAGTAATGTAGGTGTCATGTGCTGTTTTTGGCTCAAACTTAAAATGGTAAAATCAAAAATCGCTCGCTTAAGAGATACGGGGGAAAATTAACAAATTCCAATTTCTAAATTACCCTATATTTTCTTAGTTAAAAGAGATACAGAAAAATGTTTTATACAGAAGTTTCTTTATATTGATTGTTGAATAATCTGCCATTTTCAGAATAAGTATACGGGTTCAGGTAAGAAAGTTATCGGACCCCGATCGATCATTTTTTTAAATAGAACACCCTGTATATTTTATTCTAAAAAGATAGCATTTTAAGCTCTCTTTTCAAATTTATAACACACCATGGATGATGGATGTCATATCAAATTTATCAAAATGCTGATAAGCCACTTTCACAAATGAATATGTAAATTTGAAATTGACGTTAAATGTTAATAACAACTAGAATGTCAACTTAGTTGTCTGTGGGATATTACATTTTCTTTTCATGGGCTACTGTGGTTTAAAGTAATAAGGTTTAAATAAATCGCCTAGGAAACCAACATCATACATGGTGTGTTATATATTTAAAAAGAGAATTCAAAATAATATCTTTTTAAATTAAAATATACAAGGTGTTCCATTTAAAAAATGGGGTTAGGTACGATAACTTTCTTACCTGACCCCGTATACTTATTCGAAATATCGCAGATTATTAAAAAATCATTATAAAGAAACTTTTGTATAAAACATTTTTCTGTATCTCTTTTAACTAAGAAAATATAGGGTAATTTTGTTTTGTTTATCGGTTGTGCCGGATCTTCCCTAGTCTCTGTAAGGAGTCAACCGTTATTATACGTTTGCTTGTGAATCTGGTTCTTTAAATAACCCCCATGAAAATAAATCAAGGGGGGTTAGGTCGGGTGATCGAAGAGGCCACTCATTATTTGTTTCTAGTATAAACTGATTATTAAAAATAGTAGTACCTAGGAGCTGATAAGTATCTACCTATGTAATTGTGGCAGTGCAAAATTCTTCTGAAAAGAGGAATTCTGTCTGTTAAATTAGTGTTTTTGTAAACATACTTACATAGTCTTATATATAAAATAAACTGCATAGAACTCCTAGGCCCAGCCTCCAAAATACTCCCTCTCAAGGCAACGATGCACACAGCTAGTTCTATCACCATGGACAGTACTAATATTGCCAAATATCCTATCACCAAACCCCATAGTAACAGTACGCAATGAACACTCTTGTCGTACTTTATTATCAAGAGGACCACTCCTAGGATTATTGTCCTGCAACGAAGGAAAATATATAAATAAGCAGTTTATACAAAAACATTTAATTAATAAATAGACAGAATTGTTTTTATGCTGTCAGAATCATACACAGTTTTAAACAGTTATCAATGATGCCAAGCCTGTACCGTGGGTCCTAAATCTACCGCCTGCGAACAAACCGATAAATATAATATTAATTATCAAGAACATCAAGTTGCAATGATTTAAGGAAATCACTGTGGCAACGCTGTATTGTCAATTTTACCTGCTAATGTAAAAACGACCCTGAAGTTTACTACTTTCATTCATTTTTCATCGGTGTTGGTGTTAGGGGTTATTCGCTGGTGCTTTTATGATCGTTTGTGATCTATTGTGTTTTTGGATTAATTTTTAGTGTTTTTTCAAACTAAAACTATTTAGAGCTATTTATTAGCTATCTACAATTGTTCATCAGTGCGTGGTGTGTAAGAAATTCGACTATTCTAACATCGGATTTATATTTCGTCGGTAAGTGAGAATATTGAAGTTATTTTTTTTTAGATAAAGCAGTGGTGTAGCTAATTCTATATTTTAAGTAAATACAGTGAAACCTCTCTTAATCGAGCACCTACAGGACTGTCTAAATGTGGCCGCCTAATAGAGGTGTCCGCCCATGGGAAATTTGTTATTAGGTAATATGTAAATGCAAAATTATTACTATGTATTACTACTATGTATGTTAAACATTTATTAAACATAACAAAAATACACTAGTTTTAGTTAGGATGTAGTACTAAAAAAATCTAATAACGTATAACTTCCACAACATCAATTTTCTCTTTCAGACTCAAAACGCGACGTTCTTCTGCCATTGTTTACGATTTTAACCTTACAACTCACAAATAAACGGCGGACTGCTTTCGGGGATCACACATATGTACGTTCATTCGCGAACTTCTTTCGCGCTGCCACGCATACGCGATTGGTTGCCGGTCTGGTTTCAGAGAGTTTTTGCGTCGTACTTATACGGTCTCCCAAATACTTTTAAAAAAAATTGTTCGTTTAAAGGAGAGTTTTCGCACTCTTTGTATGAAAACAGCCTGTCCGCGTCCGCCCAAAGGAAAGTCCGCCCAAGAGAGGTTGATTTTCATGGAATCTCATATACCTAGTTTCGGACTATGAAAAAATGTCCGCTTAATAGAAATGTCCGCTTATGAGAGATGTCCGTTAAGAGAGGTTTCACTGTATTGTAAAATATTGATTATATCTTTATACTATCTAAATTTCTGTAAAAATACCTACAACTACCTATTTATTATTAATAATAGATCGAAATTATCTAAACGCGTACCTTATTACAGCGTTGCCATATTTTAAAGCCATCTTCTTCCAACTTATTTGAAACTGTAGACCTGTGCATGATTGTAAATAAATGGTGTTTTATGAATGTAATGTTTTGTCTCCTCTTTAATACATGGTGTTATGGAAATGACGTATTATATTGAAACCGGTAATTCCTGAGATAAAGACAAATTGAAGAAAAATACCCATAAATGGCGCTTTCAATTCATTCAGCAGTAAAAGTGAAATGACGTCAAACCAGAAAAACACATGTGTGGCACTGCGATACATGTAAGCAATCAGGGAATTCTGGCCGGTGTTGTCATATGTACACCTTAAACTCTTTAGGCAAAATAAAATAATTTAAACACTTTTCCATTCTGTAATACCTTTTTGTACAATTAATTGAAGAACATTTACGATGGACTATGTTTTAAACAACCCGAAAAACATATGGAATGCCAATGACATCTTACATCTTACATCGGCTGAGCCAAGTAGTTTCATATGGCGCCGCACGCTTGCGTCTGTTAGTTGAAGACCAACCAGCGGTCGGATACGTTGTGTCTCGTCGATCACCAAGACACTCTCAGCAATCGGCTCTGTTTTTTCGGTTTACTCGTGTTTCTTGTCCGTCCATAAATAATCTTTGAATATGGTTTTTATTGACGCGTTTCTTCTGGACGTCAAATTTCGTCGCGTTTAATAAAATCTAATAATCTGTAGTATAATCTGAATTATTGTATTTTCAAAAGCTAACTATCAATTCTGTTTCACTATTACTGTGTGTACATACAGTGTTTCCAGGAGTGTTCCCATGAAAAAGAAAAAAAAATGATAGTGTTTGTGTCTAGATTTCCTCGCTCTTTAGGTATAAAGATAAATACAAGTATGTAGAAAATAATTTATTTTTATAATTTCAAATGGAATTTCAGTTTTACATAAAGTTTGGCAACATTGCCATTGGCTCTGGGTGAAATGTTGTACAGTAGCGCGGACTGACCTGTGAGTAAGGGTGTTTATTACCCCACTTTTAAAACGGTCGATTTAAAAAAAATAAAATATGTAGCGCTTCTCTAGGACACCCAAGGAGTCACCCATTTAAATATAATACGTCATTTCCATAACACCCTGTATTATATGTTTATGATTTTATACATTATATTTTACGGCACTTATGGGTCATTCTTTTAGAAACGGCACACTTTTTTAAACTTGACATTTTAGAATCGTCAGAATATTTTTTTTATCGTCTGAAATTATTTTTACAACTTATCTAGGTATATACAATTCGGTGATACATATTTCAGGATTTTGCTGACGAAAATGTATTTTCCAAAACATGAATTTTTGATACTTTGCTGGATTTTCCTCCAATATTCTCATACTTTTTTAATAATATCTCCAGTTGTACTGATCGTATCAATTTCAGTGACCCAATGCCCAACAATAACAATTTAATTGTTTAAATAGTTTCAACATGCTCGTCTCCACCTTCATGGCACCTCTATTAGATCGGGAGTTATTAAATATGTTCGATCGCAGAGAGAGGAGAAAGACGGAAAATATGAAAATATTAATGATTCACAGAGCAGCGAGCTCGATTGTAGACGCCTCGACCCGTCGCGTGGCGCTGATGCATTCCCCGAGCTCTGCGTGACTTGCGATCGAAGATATTTAATATTTTTCGTGCTTTAAATCGAAGTTGCATTTATTACGATTAAGAATGTCCCCATACAGGCCCTCCTCATCTTGGACACCCTGTATAAGTTGTAAAAAATGTTTCGAACGATTCTAAAATGTCCAGGTTAAAAAGTGTGCGGCTTGTAAAGGAATTACCCTTACGTAAGTTTGTTAGCGAGGCCCCCCCCCCCCCCCCCCCCCCCCCCCTGGACCCAATATTATTTGGAAGTGTCTCCGAATATCCTTAACGTTGGATGTGTTTACAACATTCTAATTAAAAGTTTCCTTAGGGGCTACTGGGCTATATTCAGAGTTCAGCACTTAAGGTCTTTAGCCCTTTAGGCTTCGAAAGTTTTGAACTTTGATATTTCGAATAGCTTCTAACCATGTAATTTGTTGCTCAATAATTAGGTTCGAGACCAAATCGTTAATAAATTTTGAGTGAAAGGGGGTTCGATATACAGGATGTCATGATTATATGATATAATTTTATTTACAACCATGCATGTAATAATGACATTTCATCTATCTTTGAAAGGTGGAAAGTTGACGTTTTTTTAATTTTATTTTCCACCCGGGTGGAAAGTAAATTATGTTTTTGTAATTTTTTAAAAAATCGATATCTCAAAATAATATACGAACACACTTTTTTAAAAATGCTAATAGCTTTGCGTGTTTAGATATGTCTACTTTATCCCTAATTGATAGAGTGCTCCTCAGCATTGAATAATTGTGACCAAATCGTTGATATCTTCCTTGTCTTGGCATTTTCTCTGAAATAAGCTAGTAGCGCCGACTCAGAAGCAGGCTTTTGAACTCTGTTTCCCGTACACCATTCTTTGAAACAGTTATATGCCTTGCCATATCTCGGGCAGCTTTAAAAAGGCGCATTTACACGGATCCAGTCGCTGGCGCCAGTCTCACTGTCGCGCCAACAATGGCATACTAGTGGCATTGTATAAACACTTTTTCATGCCAGTCCAGCGCTGGCCGCCAGCGCTGGAGCGAATAGACAGCGCGTCTATTTTCCTTGCCAGTAGCTGCCACCCCCTACCCCGTAACACCCGCGCCAGTGTTACAGGCAACGTCTAAACACGTTGGCGTCAGTCGCTGTCATACCTACATGATTATTGCATTGTTTAATTTTAGTTTTTGACATAAAATGGCTCCTAAATTTAGTGAAAATGAAACGTTTAAGCTTGTTGAAATGTACAGAGAGCAGGAATGTTTATGGAATATCCGATGCGACGTTTTTTACAATATTGTTTTTTAACATTCGAATTTTCCTCGAATTCATCGTGTAAAATGACTTCCCAAGTCATGGTAGCGCTTTGCCAGTCAAGAATTGGCAAGCCAGTAAAACTGGCACCAGTTACTGGATACGTGTAAACGACTTGGGTCCAGCGCTTTGTCAGCCAAGAATTGGCGAGCCAGTGAGACTGGGATCTTCTTCTACTATTTTTGCTGCTTCTCGAATTTCTGGTGGAGTAGCAGCAAAATCAAATTTCTCATGTGATAGCATTTTTCTGTTGTTAAAATAATATATTATTTAGTGACATATTAAAAAAATGATATTTGCCATCTTGATGTGTATTATTATCTACGTTATTTTACCACCTGCGGTTATTTGAAATTTCTGTCTAATTTTCGATTTTTCAATGAAAAAGTCAAAATGACATTTATCTTTTATTAATAATTTTTATTCAAAATAATAAGGAGTGGATGTTAGATGTGGTTGTAAACAAGATAGTATACAAACCTCGGTGGAAAGTTTCATTACTGTCTCGGGATTTACCGACTCTCTCGACAGGAATAAAACACTTTCCACCTCGGTACGTAATATACCATATTATATTTAAATGAATGACTTGTGCGTATTAGAGAATGCCTAGATACTTTTTTAAATTTAATAGAATGTCTAAATAGGTAAAAGTCTCTTTATTAATTTTTGTTTTTTTATTTTAATTTAATTTTCATTTAATTTAAGTTAATGAGAGTATGTAGATCAGCAGGCGAGCAGTGATGTCAAACCACATTGTGGATTTCGACCTCAGTATGTGTTGATATGCGAAGGGAATAAATCGCATCCGGCATGCCTTTCCCTGCAATTATTTGCGTTCACAATTCCTTGTGTTGCATAATATTTTTCACCGTTACTGTTAAGAAAAGAATTGTTCAAAAAGGTATAACCCCGGATATGACTGAATGAAAAAGTGATAAAATTATAGTATTTTTTTTATGTGTAAATGTCGGCTTCAATTAGTGAAATCCGTCATTCTCAGAAATGCCTAGTCATTTCACGTATTGCCGGCAAATAGTGTAACTCTAGGTTTTTTACACCGTTTGCCTAAGAGTATCAGGCATTCCCTGTAATGACGGAATTCTTTCAGTCAAACGCTGTACTTAACTAAATTTAATGATTGAAGTTGCCCTGTTTGCCGGTTTTAGTCGAACGCTATAATTGTTGTTAACATCTGGGTAGTGATTTTTTTTTTTTGAAATGAAATGTTGAAGCATTCAGAATTGTTTTATAAGAAGTTAGATTACTATTACTCCAATCAAAGTAAGAAAAAACCTTGGAATATTACGGAATTGACGGATATAAGAAAATTCTTTTCAATTTTAAGGAAATTCCTGATAATAATCAGTCATTTACAAACGTTTTAAAGTAAAATACCTTATTTTCATGCACTACTGACAACACTGTCCTAATTACAATGATTGACTAAAACCGACAAACAGGGTGACTTAAATCATTTAGTTAAGTACAGCGTTTGAATAAAATAATTCCTTCATTACAGGGAATGCCTGATACTCTTAGGCAAATGGTGCACCAACGTAGAGTTACACTATTTGGCGGCAATACGTGAAATGACTAGGCATTTCTGGGAATGACGGATTTCACTAATTGACGCCGACATAAATATGACAACACCGACCAACATTCAGTGACGTCTTTTGAGACTTGACCTACATAGCAGTGCCTTCCACGTGGTTTGCTTAGACGCAATCAATCCTCATGTTTACAGGAAAATGGAAACTAGAGTCTTCAAGGATCGTCGTTTGAACGTGTCTATCTAAGCTTTAGAAGTCGCATTAGAGTAGGCAATTTTTCTTTTGCGCCTGCAATGGCAATTATAATTGCACGGAATCATACGCAGTACACCGTTATCGTTCAGCTGGCGCAATACTTCTTGCATTGCCAGAAATGGGTCAGCGCCATTTTAATTGTCATTGCCGCTGTCTAGATAGGGATGGATTGTTCTGTTATTTTTAACTGTTTATTATTTGGTCGAAGCAGCTAAGAACAGCTAATGGCTATTTAAATTAACTGGTACTTAAATTAGCAGTTCACATTCTTTATTAAGCATAATATGTACTGCTAATTCGTCGCAACTTTTTTGAGCTGCTATTTGTAAGTAGCAGTAGCTGCTTTAACTGGTAATCGAAACGAACAGGTTTGCCCATCTCTAATTCTGAGGGTATTTTATTGATTTCGACAGTACCAACTGCTGTTGGCAATAATACACCAGAACGATTTGCATGAATACATGCAATTGGAATTGCCATTGCAGGCGCAAGAGAAGAATTGCCGACTCTAATACGGCTTTAACAATTCTACAGGATATATAAACAAGGCATGAGTAAAGTATCAGCATCTCGAAGAAAAATTGCTTATACCAGGGGTTCCCAACATGTGCGTCCCGGTACCCTGTGGCGCCTTAGCGAGTAAGCAGGTGCGCCGTGAGCTGATGAGGGCAGGTGACGTATTAACAATAAGCTATTGGTTTTTGCGCGACGAACTGAAAAGGTTGACCCTAGCTTAGTCGATGGTCATAACGGTGCACCGACCCTCGCCCATTGCCTCGTACCATAGCACTGCACAGCCTCGCTTGAGCTTCGCACAGTAATCTCTCGACATCGAGATATAAACATTGACTGTGCGTTGTTATCTTCTTCCGATGAAGATGTTGTTTTAGACTCTAATATAACAAAGTGGTACATACTTATATGCTTAAACAAAAATCAAAATTGCCATTTCATCCCATTAACGTAAAGCCAAGATTCAATGGAGAATTTTATCACCTTTATAATGATCTAAGGCAGCGTTTCTCAAACTGGGGTCCGCGAGCAGTTACTTAGGAGTCCGCTAATAGCTAAGTGGGAATAAAATGTCACAAAAACAAATTATCATAATGGACTTAATGCCGAACCAAATATATAAGGCTGCAGCTTTCTTCAAATTAAGCCCAACATAACATAGCTGCGGGGAAGAAGAAGAAAGTAGAACTATCAATCTCACTAAGTACATTTGCTGCAGCCAGTGATATATTATTGAGATTATGGCTTATTAATTCTGTTTGATTTGTGAAAAATCGAATAAAAATTATTTTTAACTAAAGGTAATTAGTTAGGCATGACTTCCTATCCCAAAATTAATTCTGTACTAATGTAGTGAGCGGCTGGAGGTCCACAACAAAGTTCTAGTATCAAAAGAGGGAAATATTCCCAATGCTTTTTTGAACATATGAGAATGCATATAGATACTTTTGATTATATCGTTACTTGGAGTTTTATGTAGGACAACACTATTTAAAACAACAATTAAAATATTAAAAATTATTCCAGTATAACTTATTTTTTCATCATCAACATCCTGTATAACTGATTTTCCAATTTGTCAAATTCTGAACGTGATTTATGTAATATAAGGTTTGTTCCAACACCCTATTTTTGTATCGTTCTAGAACCGTCACGAAACTGTTGGAATCGATTTTGTGTGCAGGCGTTAATTTTGCACTGTTTGTTGCCGATGCACAAGGGAGGCAAGGTTGGTACGTTTTTGTGACCATTCTGTCTAAAAATCTCAGCTGATCGCCTGTCTGATTCTAGGAAAGAAGTTTAGTAATTAGTTAATTATCATAACATTCATAAATCACAACCCTACTTTTGTTGTTTTGATTTCTTCGTCTAAGCTTGAGTATTATCTTTTTTCGTTCCGTTTTGTTGTATTTAATAATCATGAAAGAGAATAACGTTTAATGTTAAGAATATCTTGTAGGTTTGGGAACCGGATTATACAAATTTAATAAGAATAAATTAAATAATCAAAATATTAAGCAACAACTCCTACAAAACAAGGCTAAAAGAACTGCATGAATGCCAGGAATACAAAAACAACTGCTAGAATTCTTACGGTGCAAGTCAGTACAAGCGGTTCCTGGTCTCGGCCATGTATCGTTTTTACCGTTCAGGAACTGGTTTGCGAACGATCACAATTTGGTTGGAACACCAAAGGGATCGCCAGCTACACCGTTTTGTGTCGGTTGGAACGTCTTTCGACTACTACGCATGTGCGTGACCGTACATTGTACGATTTTTAGGCTGGTTGGAACGTACCTAGCCTTCAACGGAAGAAGATGACAAGGCACAGTCCATGCTTATATCTCGATGTCGAGAGACAAACTGATCGACACTCGACAGGCAAAGCAATGGCTAGGCTCGGTGCGCCGTTGTGGACACTACTGTGCGGTGCTATGGTGCCAGGCTATGTGGCCATACACTTAGGCAGTAAATTTATTAAAATAATTTGAAATCTTTGGATGCAAATCCTGGTTTCTTACAGGAGATGAGACGTATAGAGCGCATGCAATAATTTCATAGAGGGTCGCCACTCTCCTTCTGCAATTTTAATTTTTACAGGAAAGCAATATTTATTAACCAATATATCAAGACCAACAGCGTCGATGGCTCCCTTGTTACAAGTTTTGTAATATTTCACCGCAGGAACTTGATACAATATACCATACACGTATGGCCTTAAATTGTAATCAAAAAGGTTTATTTTGATACTGCAGTGTAAGGGTGACGAGCAAATCGATATAGGCAACTGTTATTTACACGAGACGGTGCAGGATGACAAATAATTTTGATATATTTCTTCTGACTTTTATATAAAATCCGGTCAAGTTGAAAGCAGCGTTTTATAGTATGCGATGTTGGACAAACTGAATTAATTTTAAGAACGATTATGTAGCCTCCAGCAGGGTTGGCATGATATATATCACTGATATATATCATGATATATATCACGATATATATCATGATATATATCACGATATATATCATGATATATATCACGATATATATCAATGATATTTATAGCTCGATATATATCATGATATTTATTATTAAAAAATAAATTTCAATTTACCGCCAAATTTAATTTACCGCCAAATTTTGTATGGTTTAGGTTGGTATTACGGTTGGTAATACTATTTAGTAATTTAACTGGCTTGGTACATATTTAATTCTCCGAATTTGTTTCGGGTTTGCTTCTAGGAATCCCCTATTTATTTCATTATTATTTCTCATTACTGAAGCGTTCTTCGATGCAACTGTGCATCGTGTGTGGTTTTTTTATTACAACGTTAATCTGTTTTTAAATTTAAAATGCCAAAACGTAAGCTAAATATTTGGAAATATTTTGAAGAAACAAAAAAGGTTGGAAACAGTGGAAAATGGGCAAAATGTAAGAAGTGTAAGAAAGAAATGCAAGGCATACCAAAACGTTTAAATGATCATTATGTTAAATGTTCAGGAACTCAAACTGAGCAACATGAAGATGAAATATTATCATCACTTATAGGCGAGTCTATAGGGCAGACTTCGTTCCATTTGTAATGGCCCTATTAGTTGAAGCAACACCATTCCCCAAATATGTATTTGGATCTCAGTTTAAAAATACAGTTCCTATGGTGTGGTGGAAAGGAATTGTATTGAGGATGAGGATTGGCCAAATAAAAAAGACTTCCTGGCTTTATGTGAACAACTGCTTACTGCAGTTGCGTCTGCCGCGTCCATTGAGAGAACCTTTTCATCATTTGGACTCGTGCAATCGAAACTACGCAATAGGCTTGGAAATGAAAGCTGGAAAATTAACGTTTTTATTTAAATACTCTAATCAAATAGAAACAAATAAAAAAGAAAATATTGATTGGATTTGGGCAGGAACTGTACCAGAAGAATTACCGGGATCGATTTCTGATTCTGAAGAATCTGACGATGACTTACCATTGATAAGGGGGCTAATTTAAGATGGTTATTTATATTATTTTTTTTTCGGGATTGTTTTTTGTTGTACGCATTCACCCTAGGTAAATATCTGTTGTCTAGGTGAATATCTGTTATTATTATTTTGTTAGCTTTTATGCTTGTTCCGAGGCTTGTTCTGTTTAGAAATAATATTTATGTGTTAATAAAAATATTTACTCAAATATATACTTCCTTGATTTTACTTGGCTCTACTATAAGTATGATTTTATCTGTTTTGGCTGAAAAAAAATATTTGATATATATCAGATATATATCGGATATTTGATATTTAAATAAATATCATGATATTTGCCAACACTGGCCTCCAGTAAGTAATATTAACAATCGAAAAGATATGTCAATTTTATTCTGGAGGGGTGCGCGCGTTCAATGAATATTTGCAGCCTTAAAACCTTAAATAGGAAGGGGTGTCAAGTGACGCATCATTTTACAGATTGTTTAAACATCATACATCATCATAATTATTATATTTTAGTACTAGGTACTTAGTTCCTGTAGAGATGCTAACGAGCTGAGGAGGTATAATTCCACGCCGATGGAGGCGTGGCTTGTGACGTCAACGGGCGAGTGATTTTTAAATCTCTTACGGAGATTTATACGGCTGTCAGCGTTTTTAACTCTCTTCTAAAGGTATTAAAGGGTTTTACCCATTTAATAATATGTGAAATGAATACAACAAAGATTAAAGCTAAAATACGTAGTTATAAACAAATTAAACTATTTTTTAAATAGTCTATATATCTCAGTGAAGTGAAATTATGAAGAGGTAAAGAAACTCATAGTCTGCTTCAGTAGTTAATTAAACAACATTTTAATTTTCATCAGTGGCAGTTCTTTCACAGGAGCACATGCGCACGTGCACCCCAAAAACGAATAAAAAATATTAATTTATATTCATTGAATATTATTTATGGTATAAAGTCCGACCCTCCCCAATATTTTATCGTACCGTCAATCAAACTGTATATTATAGGCTTTCGATCCGACAACCGTGCCTCGGTCGAGGTTAATGACGATTATGACGAGACCTGCTCGCAGGTGCGATTAAGTAGGAGGGGCATAATACAGTTTCTCTGTAGTAACCGGTGGAGGGAGACGGCGAGGGAGAGCGGGGCTATGGCGATTTAACATGGGAAAGGCGCACAATTTTAGTGTGCGCCGCGCCGTTGTCTGTTCGTGCATCTAGTTAGAAATTCGAGCGTGTATGTTTTAATATTTTATATTTATTAAGTTAAAATGAATAGTTTGACGGTGGACTATTTAATAAATAACTTTAGCTCATTGAGTTTGGAGCAAAAAATTGAAGTGAAGAATGCGGGAAGACCTAAACCCGAAATTTATTTAACGCAGACCACAAAGGGTAAATCTAGGGATTTTATTAGAAAGTTTAAAAATTAAATATATGAAAAAAAATTTATAGAGGGTATTCCAAACTTAATGAGGCTGTTATTGATCAATTTTCTACAATTAAGAACCGAAGAATGGACTTTACGTTTAAGCACTACTGTGTAGGGTCGATAAATATTGTGTATTTCGATAAATGATACTCGATATGATTTTAAACAATTTTATTTAAGGATTTAAACTAAAAAACACTGAAAATATGAAGAATGCCAGTGCTTGTCAGTCTCGTGGCTCGATTCGTTCACGTCATAAAACAGCTAATGCGGCTAATGACGTAGCCGTAGATGGCGTAGTGGTATTAGACATCATTCGGTTTTCTTGATAACTCGTAGATTGTGGTAGTAGTATTAGTAGTGGAATGTATAAATATTGTTACGAGGGTTGCATGCGACGACGTTAAGATCCGACAACTATACACACTAAAAAAACCTTTCTTATATTACAAAAGTTGTATTTCCTGGTGTAAAATTAAAAAATAAATAAAAATATGTTTTATCTAACGCATTTCTTATTACTTCTTTTCTTTCTACATTTAAAATGCCTAGAAAGTAATTGCTTGGTCGTTACACACAACACTAAAATTTTAAAAATAATTTCACTATAGCTACTTGTGAAGCCCCTCTATCATAGGTCACGTGCCGCCACTTTCTGCTGTCTTTCCCAAGGAAGTTTAAAAAATAACCCCCGCCCGTGTCAATCATGGCATGTCGGTCATTAGGCGCTAAGAGCACTAATTGATGCCCCACATTTCCTAAGTTGCGGGTTCGGATTTGACCTAAAAGTTTAAGTCGCAAACAATTCAAGGCAATTTCCGAAATAGAACAACAAAAGTAAAAGGCCAAGACGTATCTGGTAAGTTTCTTTAATTAACGTAAAATTCAGGTAGACTAGAGGTTTTCAATTAATTATTGTACTTTTTGGAAGCACGCCAAACCAAAATGAAATTGGGGGACGTCATGCATGCACAGTATGAAATAAAAAAACCCTTTTATATTATGGTACTCGTACGATTTTCACTTACTAATCAATCAATTAGTGTTATGATCGCTCGAGCGAAAAACCGCTTGATCACTCGATTATTGAAATAACCGACATCGCTCGATTATTAAAAAAAAAACGCTCGAGTTATCTATTCAGGCGGAAACCGTCGCTCGTCACTTATTATCTTTCACTCGATACCCGAGCTTCGCTTGACGCCGACAGAAATATACCGCTGTAGTGGGATCGAGTTAAAAAACTGCTCGTACATTCGAACAGTTTTTCGCTCGATAAGAAATACTCTAGTTATAAATTCAGGCGAAAAACTGGCGACGCTCGAGTTTGACGCTGAACAGGTAACACAACATACGTCTTTCTTAAACGCACATAAACGAGAAGGTGCATATAAAAAAGTATGCCAAATCCCTTAGCGGAGTCATCGCGACATGAGTTTTGTAAAGTTTTGTTTTAACTGGCTAGCCAGCGGCGTAGTTTAGGTCTCCGATTGTAAATATTAAAAATTTAAAGGATATAATTTTTAAATTCTTATTTACTATAAACTTGAGAAAACTTCTCAAAAATTACATAATAATATAAATTGTTAATGAGAAATAACAAAACAAACAATATGCTTAACAAAATATATAGAAAAAATTTTTTTGCTCGTTTTCTTATTTACCATTAACATTTTCTATAATGAATGTTATTTTTAAGAAGTCCTCTTCAGTTTAATAATAGAAAGTTCCTGTTTAGATTTAAAAATGTTTTCTATAAGATTACCAAGGAATTTTTCTATATATTTTGTTAACCATTTTGTTCGTTTTGTTATTTTTATTTACAATTTCTATTATTATGTTATTTTTTAGAAGTTTTCTCAAGTTTAGAGTAAATAAAAATTTAAAAATTATATCCTTTAATATCTTAATATTTACAATCGGAGACCTAAACTACGCCGCTGGCTAGCCAGTTAAAACAAAACTTTACAAAACCCATGTCGCGATGACTCCGCTAAGGGATTTGGCATACTTTTTTATATGCGCCTTCTCGTTTATGTGCCTTTAAGAAAGACGTATGTCGTGTACCTGCTCAGCGTCAAACTCGAACGTCGCCAATCGGATGGCGTGGCGCGTAGATCGTCTATCAAGTAACAGGCGATATTTTTCGGTTTTTCGCCTGAATTTATAACTAGAGTATTTCCTATCGAGCGAAAAACTGTTCGAATATACGAGCAGTTTTTTAACTCGACCACACTACAGCGGTACATTTCCGCCGGCGTCAAGCGAAGCTCGGGTTTGTTCGATAATAAGTGACGAGCGACGGTTCTTGCCTGAATAGATAACTCAAGCGGTTTTTTTAATAATCGAGCGATGTCGGTTATTTCAATAATCGAGTGATCAAGCGGTTTTTCGCTCGAGCGATCACAACCCTAATTTTAAGGGCAACATCTACCCCTCACAGAGTATTAAACCACGAACGGTAAACAGAAATCTAATTTTATTCACAAAAGTAACTTAAAAATTAATTTGGAATTTTTATTAATGCCATATTATTTATATAAGTACATAAAAAGTTTTCTAATTATTTTTTTGTGCCCTACCAAACGCCCTCTTACTTTTAAACTCGAGTACTTCCAGTTTATATTAAAGTTTATAATAATAAAAGGGGCGATTATTATTATTACCTTTCACGATTCAGTATAAATGGCTTCATTAAACCGAAGTTTCGGAAAGCTATGTTCTGGTAGTTAACTTCCTGACAACTTCAAACTTTGAAGAACAATTGAGTTCATTTAAAATTGTTCGGGTTTATAAGTGGGAATCATTTAAATATATATTATTAACCTTACTTTTGCCCCTCAGTTTAGCATAATTTTTGTAAATTATTTAGAAAATCGAAAATTCGTTTTTGGACCAACTTTATAACGAAACGAGGAAAGAAATACAAAAAAAGTTGAATTCCCTTAAAATTGGTAAATTTTATCATCGCCTTGTTACAAATATTCAAAATTATTTGATTTAAAGTAAAGTTCAGACATCCCCCGATTGCTATTTCATTGTAATTTACACGGTAATCTGAAACAGGTTGGTAAGAAATCAGTAACAATGTCAATATTAGGGTTAGATCCAGTTATGCCTAGGTTGAGATTGAGCACCCCTACCCCTCCCCCCCACCCTGGTGTACATGTATAATAACAAAAAGTGCCCCCCCCCCCCCTCGACATTTTCACATACCCGGCGCAAGTATCTGGATTCACCACTGCTCCCAATTTTGCCAACCTGAATTTATGAAATTACACACTTAGCTGAACAAATTACTTGTTTTTCCACGTTCCTATTCACAAAAATACACGTTTTTTTACACACCATTTAACTATTATGCAGAGAGCATGTGTACAGGTACTGTTGGGCTTTGATTTGTAAAAGAAAGTTGCCAAAACTGAACGCAACACACTTTATGTGGGCTGTGATTTATTTCCCAAAAAAAAGTCAACGCGTGTCTTTTAAATTATATCTAAGCAAATTACTCACACCTTCAATTGCACAAAAATAACACACAAGACAATGAAAATATACGCAAATGGTGTAATTACCACATATATATCGATACATGCATCAAATAACATTGTAAGTGACATTTTGACCAATTTCACTTTTTTATACAGTCAGAATGATTAATAATGACAAGACAAATAAATTTCAATATTTCAAACCCAAAATTTGTTTTTTTAGCTTAATTTTTTTTTAAATGCCTCTTTCATCTCATTGTATCTGCATATTTTGGTATTTTGCCTGTAGTATCATGGTAAAGTAATATAGTAGAAAAATATTTATCTTTATACCATTTTAATATATTTTGCATTTTGTCTCTCTATTCCTTTATTCGTTAACAAAACAGTAAATGTGTTTACAATATTTTTTCACCAAATATATAATACAATATTCTGATGGAAAAATACTTTACAATGATATATCATGTATTTCTTTAGTTTTATGATATCTACAATGTTATTGGCGGAAAACAAAAAACATTCTATGATCAGTTATTTTATTGTATATTTAGTTATACTGTTTGTTTTGACGTTTAGTTAGTTGTTTTTACATTATTGTTTTATTGTATTATATTTAACCAAATATTTAGCAATGTTTAATAATGCAAAATTTAATGATTTCAAAAATCGTAAAATACCTTACTATATCCCCAAAATAATGGTAAATGAGGTTACTATGTTACTGCTAATAAAAATTACATTTTTTGAAAATGGTAAGCGACAAGATTATTAGTTAAAACATAACTTAGAACAAAACTGGCTTCTTAAACAGGAAGTAATTGTAAATATAAACTTTCTAAAAACCGTAATGGTAAATATATATTACAATAATTAAACATATACCCGAACCTGTTATGTGTTCTCCTGTAAAAACACGATTTGTCGCTTATAATGTTATTCGATGCATGTATCGATATATACAGTATATTTCCAATACGAACGTTCCAAAATACGAAAAGTGTCCCCGCTATGGGAGATGGCGCGAGCCTATTGATTTTGCGCAGTAGCGTGGAAACTTTATCGATCGCGTCAGTGCCAGCCCGACATTACTTGTTTGTTGTTATTCGTCGCCATCTTTGGTTCTGGATGCTTTTTCAAATTACAGAATAAAAAGTGGTTCATCCACATTGTTGTCGGTATATTAGTGCTTATAAACTTTCATTACCTAACAACAATTTTTGTAAAGGCGTTTTTAATTTGTGGTGATTGGATTTGCTGTTCGGTAGGTTGCTTGTTTTGTTTAAGATGAAAGGACACAAGTGCATGGTGCAAAAGTCGTGGATCAATACCAGGTATAAAGTATTTCAGGTATATATATATATACGAAAATATTTTGCTTATCACATAATTCGATCTTCGCAACCGAATTTCACTAAAAAGCTTGTAAAAAAGAAGAGAGTGCGGTCACTCGTATACAATATAATCTGTATGTGGTCACTACCTAACCTTAAAATTAATGTTTTTTTAATTCGGTGCATTAGTAGCTGATAACAATTCCCAAATAGTCAATATAGTCAATCATTCTTAATTTTTGGTTTAGAAAAAAGTGAGGTTAAGAAACATACGACATCGGATGAAAGTTGAAAGCTCATCGTGTCGACTGTTACAAATATTCGGAAGGAATTTGGCACCAATAGTTTACACCAATCAGGGCACAGTCGGATCATCATATCGTCAGAAATCGTATGCATGGAACGCTGTTTTAAATCGAACTAATCGAAGTTTTGATTGCAATATTTTTCCTAACGAATCAGTGAAATTTACATTAAAAAAGTTGAAATCCGGTCCGAATGTTTACTTTCACAAGGAAATTTCCGAATTGCGCAAACTCACAACGCCCCCTTCGATGCCCACAGCGGGGACATAATTGCAGATAGTATTAGCAATATACTGTTTATATACTCGTATATATGGTAATTACACGGCTGGTCACTATCAATATAGCAACGATATTATTATTGATTATTATATTAGTAATGCAATGACATTAGTACTGATGATGTCTAATTTACGTGTAAGCGTGTACGAACAGATAAGAATTCTAATCAAACTGAGTAATGATTACGACATCAAATTTAATTAAAGTTAGCAAACCTAATCTCATCCAGTAATTTCTGGGGTTGACATTTAAGCTGCGTTATCTCTAACGGTGTTACTTTTAGATAGGCCTTGGTGAAATATCCTCGTTTGTCAGATCTTAAGGATATCCAGAGCTGATTTTTATGATAATATTATACAGGGTGTTTCTTAATGAAGTGCAAATAGTTCAAAATGTGTTGTTCATATGAATATTAAATATCCACAATGAACATGTACAGGGTGTACCATTTGCGACACTTTTATAGGGTATCTCCGTAATTCTTAGTGCTATCAAAAAAGTAATTTAGGTGTCATGTGCTCTTTTTGGGTCAAACTTAAAATGGTAAAATCAAAATTAGAAAATTTTTGCTCACTTAAGAAATTCAAAATTATCCTATATTTTCTTAGCTAAAAGAGATGCAAAAAAATGTTTTATACAGTAGTTTCTTTATAATAATTGTTCAATAATCTGCCGTTTTTAGAATAAGTATGCGAAGTCAGATAAAAAAGTTATCGGAGTTAACCTCATTCTTTAAAATGGAACACCCTGTATATTTTAATCTAAAAAGATAGCATTTTAAATTATCTTTTCAAATATATAACACACCATGGATGATATTAGTTTCCTAGGCGATTTGTTTAAGCTTTATTACTTTGAAATGAAATAAAAGATTCAGATTAAGGTAATAAAAATAACGGGAATCATCGCAAATGTTCGGAATATGTCCTTAAATGGTTACCGTCTTTCCGAATAGCAAACAAAATATACATTTTTGTGCCATTTCTTCGTTTTTCCACTTTCAATATAAACTAATATCATATCAAATTTTTCAAAATGAAAATGAAGTTAAATGTTAATAGTCAACATAGTTGTTTCTAGGATATTAGCTTTTGTTTCATGGTCTAATGTGGTTTAAAGTAATAAAGTTTAATAATTTGCCTAGGAAACCAATATAATCCATGGTGTGTTATATATTTGAAAGGAGAATTTAAAATAGATCTTCTTATATTAAAATATACAGGGTTTTCCATTTTAAAAAATGAGGTTACGTCCGATAACTTTTTTACCTGACCCCGTATACTTATTCTGCAAACGGCAGATTATTCAACAATCAATATAAAGAAACTTCTGTATAAAATATTTTTCTGTATCTCTTTTAACTAAGAAAATATAGGGTAATTTTGAAATTGTCAATTTTTTGATTTTCCCCCGTATCTCTTAAGAGAGCAATTTTCAAATTTTGATTTTACCTTTTTAAGTTTGACCCAAAAAGAGCACATGACACCTACATTAATTTTTTGATAGCACTAACAATTACGGAGATACTCTATAAAAATGTCCAAATTTTCCTGGTGCATTTTCCGAACACCCTGTATATGGACCTTACGTTTAAAATATTACTAGATTATTTATTCATGCTTATCAACCAGGAAATCAATTTATAAATCTATTTGCGGTTCCTAAAATGTACGGGAATCAATGTATCTATTATTTTGGAACCAATAAAATTTATATGTACGCCATTTTACAGAATGTTCCCGTATCATTTCCCTTTTTATCCCGAATAGAACGATATATTATCTACAATTTCCTAATAAAAAATCATCGCCCGCTCTGACAATTGTCCTTGTTTGATTCGCGTACGTGATACACTCTAGAAATTTAGAGAAGCAATAAAGTTTCCTCCCGAAAGCCACGCGGACGTTTTATCGGGCTTTCTATTTGAGGACGCCCTAAATTGACAATTAATCTTAGTATTGGGGCTATTTTTGGCGGGTAAATTGTGATGAGAACGAAAATTAGAATTTAATCTTATTTGACCTAACCTTAATTAAAATCATCTTGCTTACGTTTAGTAAGTCAAAGAATAATTGAAATTTTAAAATATTCGGGCGTAGTATCAATATCCTTTTGTAACGGTATACAGGGTGCAGTTGCGGCTGGTGATCTATGATAGAGAGGGTTCGCAAGTATGGTGAAATTATTCTTAAAATTTTATTTTCGTGTAACGACCAAACAATTACTTTCTATGCGTTTTAAATGTAGAAAGAAAAAAAGTAATAAGAAAATGCATTAGGTAAAACATATTTTTATTTATTTTTTAATTTTACACAAGGAAATACAACCTTTGGAAAATAAGAAAGGTTTTCTTAGCGTGTATAGCGGTCGGATCTTAACGTCGTCGCATGCAACCCTCGTAACAATATTTATACAGTCCACTACTAATACTACTAAAGCCATCTACGAGCTATCAAGAAAACCAAATGATATCCAATACTACTACCGCCATCTACGAGTTACCAAGAAAACCGAATGATGTCTAATACCACTACGCGATCTGCGGCTACGTCATTAGGCGCAACCAAGACGAGAACAATTGTTTACATGGTTTATTATTAAATTATTTGTTATTTATTGAACTAGTCCAACATAAGTAGAAAATTTAGAGCTTACTTATGAGATATTATTTATAAAATTAGGAGAAATACAGGACCGTATCCCAAAATATCCTGATATTGTTCAAAAAACCCTCGAAACGTCATTAAACCACAATGTGTCATACTTCGTTGCATTCATAAGAAAAAAATTCCAATATCAGAAAAATTGGACCGTATTTAAAAAAAGAAAGTTGATAATGGCCCTTCGAAGACGACTGGTCGGATTACAAAACAATTAACGCTGTTAGATAGAGCGGAAAAAGTGGTAATGCAAAAGTGCAATTTACTTTAGAATTCGATCTAAAAAAAAAAACAGGAAAACAATGAAACGATTTCGGTTTTTTTCCGGATATCTCCGGAACTACTCGGAATTTTAAAACTTTCTAAACGGCTTATTATTAGGCACGTAAATACGCAACTTTACCTTTATTTAACCGACTTCGTATCTCTTACAGTTTCCGAGATCCCTGTACTGGCCGTCCTTATCTTGGACACGTTGTATACTATAAACTAACTGCGCATGCCTCGGGCAGTTTGTTACTATTTCTGACTGCTCTGCTCACGAACCTGTTACGTGCGTTAACAGCATAGGAGGAAATTTTTCGATCCAAAATCCACCCTTAACGAATTTCCATAAAAAAAAGCCGAGCCTTGTAAATTATTCACAGTTCAATTTTCTCAATTTAGAGCTGTCGAGAATATTACAATTCTGTTCGGCTTCTCGGAGCGAAATAACTAAATTTTCAATTGTTATTGTAACTAGATTTTCAGCGGCTTTTATTAAGCACTGAAATATTTAATTCAGAATTCAATTCAAAGCTGAACGTAAATAATTTCAATTGGTTTTATGTTTGTAAAATACATACATATAAATGAAATGTAATTATGGTGCAATCGTTAGTCTCTATTTTTCCGATGAAAAATATAACAATAACGTATTAGGGTATTAATGCCTTTGCATAATTTAAATAAAACAAAACGTCTAACTTGTATTCAGCGTAATATAATTCTACCAAACGCCTAGCGCTTTCGGTCTCTAAAAGGCCATCATCAAGGCTAAGGCTTCGTCAAAGTCACCTCAGGCACACAAGAAACATACCAAAAAGATATTAAACACCCTTTTTTAATTTAACTGTGTGGTCCATCCACACGGGTGGAAAGTAAAAGTAAAAAAACGTCAACTTTCCACCTTTATGTTTGGTTGTAAATAAATGTACATTTCTAGCTTACGCAACGACTGCAAACAGTCTTTCCCACCTCTTTCGGCCATTATTGCAGCATAGCCAGATTGACATATTTATCGCAAAGGTATCTTGCAAAATCCCAATTAAAAATTTGCTAATTTGACAATTACAACTGGTTTAAGGTTAATCGGCAATTGCTCTTAAAATAAATTTATTTCCCAATAATTTTACTATAAACTGTGAAAATGCGATGAGAGATTCTTTAAAAAAATATTATTATCCTTAAAAGTATCAAACGAATCTTGAACTAATCCAACTGAACTCTGGCAACATTTATTTCTACTTTACTACGGCGCTACGATCCAGGAGCCAAAAAATGTATGAATGCTAATCTCGTAAACATTACAACGTTGGCGTTGCGATCTAACGGATTGTTTATATATTTTGGTTGATTTGTGTTTTTTTTGTAATTATTGGTGAAAAGTCGCCTTTATTATAAACAATCATGGTGCATCATGTGTAGCTGGTAAAAGAGTGGACTATTTAAATATGGATTTACCTTTTCATCGGTAAGTATGGTTATGTTATAATATTTAACCATCTGATACAACCAGACTTCAACATTGTTGCCATTCAGCCAACAAACATGTAGTTCTCTTTTCCACCCATTACTGATTTGCAATAACATTTCACACAATCACAACATGACTTTCCAAGAGTTTTATGAATGGATTATGGGATCTGTAGTTTATAATACCTTTGGTCTTACCATAGGCGTGCTGAAATAATAATTTATTAACAGGAAAATAAATAATTATACTGTGTTGATTCCGCTATTTTTTTTTAATGTCCTTCTGACGGGTATTATTATTTAATTATTGGTCCTATCTTTTTTACATATATTGTAGTATTGGTCACAATTTCTTTTGCTTATTTTCTGCTGGCTCCTTAATGCGAATGCCTCCCTTCAAGTTTATTGCAATTACA
Organism: Barypeithes pellucidus; assembly: GCA_963991005.1. Lineage (NCBI taxonomy): Eukaryota > Metazoa > Arthropoda > Insecta > Coleoptera > Curculionidae > Barypeithes > Barypeithes pellucidus. Next base: position 11,699,554 of record OZ022563.1, read on the forward strand.
GAAAAGTTCTTACAAGTTCTTAATTGAAACTGATGAACAAATCAAATTTTTACTTCTTAGTTACTTAGTTTCGGCGAATCTGCTTACAGTTCGACAACCAAGTCTATAGCTACGCGGTATCGGTAAGGGGGAAGCAATATCTTTTAAAACATGGCCGAGTCATGGGCGTGCTATTATTATCTTAATAATGTAATAATATATATTTTTTCATTTGTATCACCAGTGCAATATATTAGGCCTTTTCATTAATATTCCTCGCTTATTTTGGCATTTTCGCCAATAAAATCCATTTGATTTCAACATGCACCTCAAAGTTTCAAGGGAAAATGGAAAGTTTATGTCACTTCTCAGCTGTTGTAGCAACTTTTTTAAGGTTGGAAATACTTTTAGTTCCAAATAAAACTTTTGTATTGTTCTCCTAACAATGCCAAAGTCGAAGCCTTCGATTTTTTCGACAGCAGAGAGACGGTCCCTTTTTTGACAGGAGATTACAACAATTGATTCGGGTTATTTTCTTCCTTTCAGTATCTTCTTTGTGCATGTATTTTACTGCACCCACGCTTACTCCCGTATACATTGAGAGCCTTTTTAGCTTCCGCTTCAGTGGCAATTTAAATGTATTAATTTGTGATTCCTCTTCACACACCCTGTACACATTGGCAATCACCTCGCGGGTTTGACTATGAAGGGTTTTACCAGGGTATATTCATTCATTATCACAGTTTTAAAACAAACCCTATCACTACGCAACTGGATGAAGCATATTGGACATCGCCGACCAAGCACGCTGGCACTATAGGCGTGTCACCAGGCGCGTGACGTCATCCTCTGTCTGGGATATAACCTATCAAATTAGCTCTAGCCACCAGTTACCCATGGTTATCGTTGATATTGTGCCATGTTGTCCTATTTTTAAATTAGATTAGAAGTACTTTAATGAAAAAATATTTTATTTTGTATTTAAATATTAAAATAAATAGTATGAAAAGAAAGTTTTAAGAACATTGAAACTATAATAGAATATTAGTTTCTTATATACTTATGACAATTTACTTTAAATGGGTAAATTTAATTTTAGGGTTTACTTGGTAACATGTTATTAAATTAAAATTTAATATATGTGACAACATTGTTATCCCAAGAAATTTTTTTGCCCGCATTCCTTTTGTAGCTACAGTTAAAGTTGTCGACCTGTACGTGCAGGGGTTCCCTTTTGCCGTGTACCCTTTCGATATTAACATGACAACCAAGCGAAACCCTTTTAAAGGGATACTGTACACCTAATAATTGTAAATGTCTCTCCCTTTTAAGCTCCAAGCAATTTTAATTTGCTAAACCATTATAAGCCAGTGTTACTTCCTGATAAGCAGTCAGCGACAACAGCGGACGTTTTGCGGAAGTTCGGAGGTCTTTTGAACGAAATAATCTTGAAACTGACCCGTTTTATTACTCGCGGGATGCGACACAAAAATTTTTTTATTAAAGGTATTTTACTTTCAATAATGATAATAAATTTAGTAAATTTTGTTAAAAACAACAGAAGTTATATCAAAAAGAGAACAAAAAATGTGGTTAATGTATTAGTTAAATGTGGAAGTTGTCCAAAAGTGTAGATAGAATAAACAGGCAGAACCTTCGAAAAAACGAAGGACCGAAAGCTCTGAGTTAAATTTTAACTCAGTACATTTTATATTAAACTTAATTTGACCCTTTTTAGACTAATAAAGTGAGGGCCCCTAGATGATTTGCTGCCCCGGGGTCCGAGAGTCGCTAGTTACAGCCCTGATACACATACTTGCGGGCAGTGTTTAAGGGTTGCAAATTCCCCAACAGAAATACATATACAATACACATATTTATTTTAGTGCTGACGAATCTAAAATTGCATAAGAATAAGCAATCAAGTTAAAAAGGACTACTTTTTGAACATGTTTAGTAACAATCACTCACTGCATCAGTTGCAGTGAGTGGTTGTCAGATGTCAGATTCTGATCTTCCTAAGACACTGCTTTGGGTTGGTAAGTACACCGCGAGATGTCATGGCGAGTATTATTATACTGTTGTATAGACATTCATACGGCTTTAGAGCTAACTTGTGCACAGTAAGGCAAACGACAAGACTGGTCTCTAACATGATCAATGGATTCAATAGACGGAGGAGCACAGGAGCCGTCCTATTTGATATCAGTCACAGGGCCAACACTCCATTCATAAATCTGTTGGAAAGTGAGTTTGTGATTGTTTGAAATGTTATTGAAAATCAGTAATGGGTGGAAGAGTGACAAAACATATTGGTCTCGCTAATGGCAACAATGTTGAAGTCTGGTTAAATCAAAGATCTTACAAGGTTAAATCCAATAACGTTTAAAAGGTTATGGAGCGGTCTTCATCGTTTCGGAGCGCAGCTAGTCTGGGCAAAAAGCCCAACAAGGGCGTATAATTTACTTTGAGATTCTTTACGTTTAAATATATTAACTATTCAAAAAGTGTAATTTCGAATATTGGATATTTATAAAAAAGATAGAAATATTGATCCAGTTTTTATATACAGTGTATCCAAGGATAGATTTAACTATTTATGCTTAGCATCAATATTTTTGGTGTATTCATTACTGGATGATACTCTCCAGATATAAAAGCGTATATTTCTAGCCAGATTGTCATATTTATCATTAAGATATCTTGCAAAATCCCAATTAAAAATTAAGGTTAATCCGCAATTGCTCTTAAAATAAGTTTATTTCTAATAATTTTACTATAAACTGTGAAAAGGATGATTCTTTAAAAAAATGCACACACAAGCCACTATTGTACACTAAAGTGATTAATTAAATAAGTAAATTAAAATAATATGTACCTAAACAAGTTAGATCATATAAATAAAAATAAATAAATAAATTATATAAAACCTGTCTTCACGTACTTGTTACACTGCAAAAGGTGTTTAAATATAGACAAAATAAAGATGTAAAATATTTTGACGGGACTGTTCCTTTCTTCAGTATTTTATTCCCATGTACATTACCTCCATAATCTTCTTTTGTGAAGTGTCACAAATAACTGTTGTATCACCTGGACTATAATTATTCCTTCTAAGGGCATGTATCCAAATTTGGCGTAGGCTACGACCCTTTAGTATCCTAACGAAGTGGATAAACATTTGGTACATTCTTAAACAAACCGAATTTTCATAGTGATGCAAACTCAAAATCAAATTTCTAAATATTTTTACTAACCTGTGAAATTTTAATTTAACACCATTGCATCTTCTAGTGAATTATTTTATGGCCGCACAAGACTCAACCATCTTGTAAATGCAAGATTTATATTAAGAAATAAACCAACTCGACTGCTTTTTGCCCGGACTAGCACCACGGACCGGTCCATAACCTTTTAAACGTCAATGGTTATATCACAAATCATATCAATACAATCATATTAAAACATAACCATACTTACCGAAGAAAAGATAAATCCTTGCTTAAATGATCCACTCTTTTACAAACTATAGATGAATGCACCATCATTGTTTATAATAAAGACGATTTTTCACCAATACTCACAAAAAAATAAAAACAACCAAAATATATAAACACTCCCTTAAAAGCAGTTAGCAGCGAGTAGCAACAGTGTATTCTTTACTCTAATCTAATCCATTGATAAAGTTTGATCTTTTGCCGGCGAGCGTACTACCTTTTAACTTGATGTTGTCAGAGTGCAGTCGGTTTATTTCAAACTTTTATGTATAATAATAATATTTTTTTTCTAAATCTCTCAAGGCCTATTCACAATTTTATTTATATTAAAATTATTGGGAAATAAATTTATTTTAAAAGCAATTGCGGATTAACCTTAAACCAGTTGTAATTGTCAAATTAACAAATTTTTTATTGGGATTTTGCAGATACCTTAGCGATAAATAGGACAATCTGGCTATGCTGCAAGCATAACAGCAAGGTGGGGAGTGCATGTTTACAGTCCTTACGTCGACTTCAATTGTAAACAATTCTATCTGGAGTTTGTAAGATATTTGATATCAGTAAAGCTTCTGACAAAGTATGGCATAATGGCTTAATTGTCAAAATGATCAGGATAGGCGTACCAAACTTACGGAGCAGCGTCATGGTGCACACTGAGTAAACCTGACTTAAAGAAGATATAAGTAATGCAGAACAAGGTACTCAAAATAATACTGAATACACCGAGATATAGCAGAAATGACGTTATACACCGAGATCTCCAAATGGAAACAATTTCGGAGTTTCTCGACAATCACAAAATATCCCACTAAGGCGATAGATAACTTCATCGCACATGATCAAACAGCCACACCAAAAATACAAACTTCCTAAAGACTAGATCACTCACTAAATCCATACTCAAAATTATTTAAGAACTTGTTCTGCATAAAAAGTAAGGTAACACGCACACTATACGTTTCTGTAACAAATTACACCGCCTGCCCTCTACGCCTACAACCAACATGTTATGGAGCTCTTATATTTTACTTATTTGATTAAATTCAAATAAGAAAGATCCGAAAGCTGTCACCAAAACACTAGCAACAACGCCTAAAGGCTTAACCCAAAAATCATATTTATGATAGACAAAAATAACACATTCGAATGAAATGGAGTTAAAGGAGCTGTTCCTCAGAAAAATTTGCCATCTCGACACTACATTGCAGTCACGCCTGTAAGGTGTCGGTAAGCAGGTTCTCCTCGGCTGTCCAAAAGAAAATAAAAAATCTCCCTTTGTGAGGCAATAGTCTTACTGATAAACCGTGATACGGCAAAACGCCTCTAAGGATGAGTTTGACAGAAGGAGAAGAGCAAAATTTCTATATTTGTGGTTCTAGTGTTGTAAAACTGACTTTTCCAATTCCAGGAAATTAATGAATTTTATTTTCCGTTAAATTATTTTAATTAATCCCACATGCAAAATTGGACGGGCTTTTATAGTTTTGCGGTATCGGCAGTATTTGGTTCCTTATCTCTGTTGCCGCAATGGGCATGGCGTCACTGGTAGATTAAATCGGTTGGGATGACGCAATGTAACGTTGAAGTAGAAGGATAAAGAAATTCTGCAGGAGGCAGTGATTTTTTAGTCGATTTTTGGGGCTCCAGGTGTGAGCCCGGCCGCGGCGCCGTCCCAAAGTCGCGCTCAATCGCGTTTTTTTTAGTTTTTTCTTTTATTATTTTTTACCTAAGAAGGGGGGTCCGTATTGTCGGCTACAGGTTTTAGAGTGTTTATCACCGAAAATTCCGAGAAAAGCCAAACCGTGGATTTTTACATTAGTAAATTTTATGTTCAAACACTCGTATGTTTCAGTGCGAGTATAAATAACGCCTTCAAACACTCGTTTTTGGTACGAGTATAAAATCTTAAGTACGAGGAAAATTATTGTATAAAGACTTTGTGCCAAAAGCCTATAATAATTTTCGAAATAAAAAATTACCCGATTGTGACATTAAACGTAAGTGCTAAAATATCTTAAGTTTGTATTAGCATTGACTACCGCTAGTTATAATTTTCTTTCGGAAATTATTAGGGTAGTTGAGATCCCTTTAGTTGGGAACAAAATGCTAGCTTAGGTTTATTTTATATTGTAAATAATAAAAAATCTAAATTTAAACAGAGTACGGGACGATGATGAATGATAGGTTGGTTAAAACAATTGAATGATAGTTCAGGTTAATTCTGATTGTATATAAATTGTACATAATTAACTACGAGTACTTCGGGTCGCGTTACTCGACATACGCAAGGACAGCCCCTTAAATTCACGCTCAAAGACAAGGACATAAAATTAAATAAATAAAGCCCTCCGTGTTCCAATATAACAAACTTGCATTGTTGTTATATTTAATTGGACGCGCCCGAGCCAATACAGTCAAAAGTATAGTCTGAACATCAAACTTTCAAAATTTTCTTACAATTCGGCGACATTAGACAAACCTTTATTTCTTTCGTCATAGTAATTGGTTATGTAGGTACTTAAAGTTCTACTTTGTTCTACTGGCGGTAATGACTACAATTTATCCAGATTCCCTTTCACGTATTGAACAACTTAACGTTTAAAAATTGTACGCAAGTTTTATCAAAACCTCTCTAATATCGTAGTAGATCGAGAGAAAATATTGATTATGTTTTCAGATGCAGAACGAGACGAGAGTCCGGACTCCGGGTGAATGATAATACGACCACGTGACTTGTTTATCACAACATTGACAGCAACTTATTTGTGTTGGCTTTTCTCGCTAGTTTTTCTTTTGCGTCGTGTGTTTTTATTTCCTATGAAATGAGTATAGATCAAGACATTTTAATACATACAGTTTTAAAGTCATTTTGTTTTATCAGTTAATGGAACAGAAATAATATAAGGGACAACGTTTTCTTTTCGAAACTAAATAAAATTCTACTGTATTAGAAGTAGTGTTGGGAAAAAACGATGATTTTAATAATCGAGTACTTGATACTCGAGCGATTTTAATAATCGAGTGAATCACTCGAGCGAATCGCTTGAAACTCCAATTCACCAAGCGATGACGTCACCGACTGCTCGACCGGCAGCCTAGCCGTTTACATGTGATCAGGTAGGGTATTTAGCAGGCACGTAACTACGGGTGGGCACAGGTTTAGCTAAAAAATTGTAGTAGCCACCAAAAAAATTCGAGAAATTTATTTATTTGTTAATAATTAATTTTTACCAAGTGTGTCGATACCAAACAAAAAAACTGCAAAAAATCACCCAAATATGTATTTATTGTTCGAGTTTATTATTGTGCGTTTTTAACCCGAACAAAAAGATTTACCAAGAGTTATTTTTCTTCACATCTTTCTCAATTTACGAGCATAAAATATTAAAATAGCTTGTCAAATTCTTCCACTTTAAATTTTCAGGTGCCCACTGTGTGCACTTCAAAAATTTAGGCTTAGTTACGCCACTGGCAAAATAAGAAAATTGGTTATTATTTCTTTAAATTAATGTACTCATGTATTCATAGTTACCTAAAAGCTCCTGTTTAAATTTAAGAATGCTTACTTTTGGTTACCAAAAAATTTATCGATTTCTTATTTTCCATTAACATTTTCTATAATGTATGTTATTTTTAAGAAGTCTTCTTGTGTTTAATACTAAAAAGTTCCTGTTTAGATGTAAAAATGTTTACTATAAGATTACCAACGAATTTTTCTATATATTTTGTTAACCATTTTGTTCGTTTTGTTATTTTTCATTAACAATTTCTATTATTATGTTATTTTTGAGAAGTTTTCCGTGTTTATAGTAATTAAAAATTTTAAAATTATATCCTTTAATTTTTTTAATATTTACAATCCTACCCAAACTACTCCGCTGGCTAGCCAGTTAAAACAAAACTTTACAAAATGACGTCGCGGTGACTCCGCTAAGGGATTCGGCATACTTTTTTATATGAACCTTCTCGGTTATGTGCCTTTAAGAAAGACGTATGTTGTGTCGGGTTTGTCAAACTCGAACGACGCCAATCGGATTGCGCGGCGCGTAGACCGAAGGTCGTCTATCAAGTGACCGGCGATATTTTTCGGTTTTTCGCCTGAATTTATAACTAGAGTATTTCCTATCGAACGAAAAACTGTTCGAAGCGAAGCTCGGGTATCGAGTGAAAGATAATAAGTGACGAGCGACGGTTTTCGTCTGAATAGATAACTCGAGCGGTTTTTTTAATAATCGAGCAATGTCGGTTATTTCAATAATCGAGTGATCAAGCGGTATTTCGCTCGAGCGATCACAACACTAATTAGAAGGAGAGATTATACATACATACATACATTAATGAACCCCCTCCCTTTTGACGCAAGAATTACAGTTCTAGCTTTCAAAATGGCGGATGGGTGCCATCTTGGTAAAAAAATTTAAATACGAAGAGGGATCTTGCGATAAATCATTTTGAAGGTCCTATCGAGTACTTTACGATGGTAGAATGTTATTCCTCTGTTATGACCCAAAACAAAATGGCGAAGTGTTAAAAATTGCATAGTTATTATTTTTTATTATCCCTTATTTCATTTACCGTCTTAGAAAAATAAATACAACTTGGCATAGTGTAGTATTTGGCAACGTTAAGCATCGTCTGCTAATATCATACCTTAAAGACATAGGATTGGATGATAAAGACATAAGGCTCATAGCTAACCTGTAGGGGAACCAAAAAGTAGAAGTTCAATTACAAAACACAACAATAACTGAATAGTTTGAAATAAAAAGGGTGTTAGGCAGCGTTGTATCCAATGTTGTTTCATGTTAAATATATGCAGGAAGAGCTTTTACTGAGTCAGTTGTAGATAGTCCTATAGGTATTAAAATTAATGGAATCCCCATTAACAATATAAGATATGCGGATGATACGGCAATACTCGCAGATAATGCAAACGATCTCCAAACATTATTAGACCAGGTCAGTGAGGCTAGTAGAACAATGGGCTTGAAAATTAATACTAGTAAAAGTAGGATCAACGTTCAGAACTCAAGGATGCTTGTAAATGGTGAAGACATTGAGCTAGTTGCGAAATTTAAATATTTGGGTTGTACACTAAACGAAAACTGGGAACCAGAGCAAGAAATACAATGTAGAATAGAACTAGCAAGAACAACCTTCCTAAAGCTTCGGAAGTTCCCCATAGATAGGAAGTTGAGTTTCAATATCAGATACAGAATGGTTAAGTGCTATGTCTAGTCGGTTCTCTTGTACGGAGTAGAGGCATGGACCTTAAAAACTACTTCAATAAACAAAATTGAAGCATTCGAAATGTGGACGTAGAATGCTTAGAATATCATGGATTGATCACGTAAGAAATGAAGAGGTACTCCAGAGGGCAGAATTGAGAGATCGTGAACTTTTTGAAGCCATAAAAAGAAGAAAAATATCGTACCTAGGACATATTATACGTGGAGAACGTTATGGGTTTCAACGTCTTATCTTGCAGGGCAAAATTGAAAGAGGAAAAAGGGGGTTAGGGAGAAAGCAAGGCATCCTGGTTGAGAAAAATTCGACAATGAACTTCCAAAGCGCTACAAAAGACAGACAAATCTGATAAGGATGAAAGGATGGATACCTATGCAGGAACCGGCATGGCACCTTAAGAAGAAGTGTAGTAGGAATGAGGAAACTACTTCTTGCATATTTCATATAGTGCTTAAATTAAAAATGGAGGATGGGCGCCATTTTGTTAAAAAATTGAATAGGAAGTGAGGTCTTGCGACACATCATTTTAAAGATCTTATCGAGTACGATCCCAGAATATTGTGTCCCTAGTCGCTCCCAAAACAAAATGGCGGCCTTTAAAAAAAAATTATATTTGCTATTTTAGTTTAAATGTCATTCTTTAGAGAAATTTTGTAAAAAAAATTACTGGGGGGGGGGGGGGGGGGGTTGGTACATTAAAGAACAGTAGTGTATAAAGCCCTATGACCAGCATGGAACGTTTTTTCAGGAGAAAAAGGTTTACTCACATGGAACATTCTCACACTCATAGCAGTAAAACTATACGGCCTATTTGGAGATATAAAACACCTACACACCTGACTGAAAAACATTTTTACTACTAAAATCTTTACACCCTCGTCGACCTCATAAAATACGAGGCAATAAATAAACGAAATATAACAGTACAATAACGACCTAAGGCAATAAAATTTAAATGGCGCCTCTCTATAAAATAATAAAATTTATTGTTACAAAGAAGTAGGTATTGGAAATATTCAAAAACTATAAAAACCTATAATGTTACTAAATAGCAAATTAATTATTAAAAAGTACGTAGTGATTGATGTTGGTTAAGAGTATTTATCAGTGGACCGCGTGGTCCGGTTTGGGATTGCGGCGCGGAACAGCATAAGTCATTATTATGGAACAATGAGGCAACATCGTCATTCCAAGACACGACGAGCCAGCGCTCTGGAGTGCTAGGAGACGTTATTGCAAAGGTCCAAAGGTCCCAACCCCGTATCTTATAAAAAAAATGTAGAACCACAGGTATTGTAAACTACAGTTCCCATAATCCATTCATAAAACTCTTGGGAAGTGAAGCTGTGATTGTGTGAAATGTTATTGAAAACACTGGACAACAACTAAAATGCCTCTAAAATAAAATCTACTAATTTTAGTATTTTAGGTGTGCGAAAACCGAAAATAAACTTTTTTTTAAATATTAGTTCACGTTTAAGAGATATGTGACGTCATGGGCCCCTAATATATTAACACTGTAACCGCAAGAACGCACGTGGCATATTTGTAGTGTAATAACAATATATGGACCTTACATTGCCAAATCTACATTATCACCAAGTTAAGGAAATTTACCATGACAACACCGCATGGTGGGTCCCCAGGGATGATCCCCCATATGCGAAGTCCTAACCCCCTAGAGCGATCGCAATTTAAACCCATGTAAATTCACTTTCATGTCTGCCTTGTACTGAACAGTCTCTGTATAATAAAAATCTGTTCACAAATATAAGAGAGCGACGTAATGAGTTTTAATTAAATTTACCTAAATAGGGATATTGTCTACTAGGATTAAGACTGCAGCAGTGCAACCTATTAGAAGAATCTCTGTAAGTGTTTTTCGTAAACGCTATAAAGGCCTAGTACTATTTATGACATGGAAAATAACTTGGTTTTCTGACATAACATTGGCGGTTTATTGGCGGCTTTAAATATAAACTACAAACTAGTGGAATGGAGATTGTTTATAGACAGTTGAACATTGAGTTTAAAGGCGGTACTATTGCATATTGGCAATATTCTTCGGTCTATTCTTGTCGTATATGCAGTTCACATGAAAGAATCATACGACAATATGAAGTTCCTATTGACAACCATAAAATATGATGAGCACCAATGGTAGATATGTGGCGCCTTAAAAGTTTTTGCACTTTTACTTGGGTTGCAGCTAGGCTACACCAAGTTTTGCTGTTTTTTTGTGTCAATGAGACAGTCGGGCAAGGTCACATCATTACAATAAACAATACTCTCCCATTCGACAATCATTAGAGCCAGGGCACAAGAATGTACAACAGATGCCATTGGTAGACTCCAAAAAGATTTTGTTACCACCTCTGCATATCAAATTGGGCCTAATGAAAAACTTTGTTAAGGCATTGAATAGAGATAGGCCAGCATTTCAGTACCTACGCTAGAAATTTCCGAGGCTAAGTGAAGCAAAAATTAAAGAAGGTATTTTTATTGGGCCACAGATTCGAAATATTCTGAATGAGGAACACTTTGACAGAACTTTAACAGATATTGAAAAAAACGCTTGGAATGACTTTGGCCTCGTGGTCACTAATTTCTTGGGAAATAAAAAAGCTGATAATTACGTTACTCTTGTTTATGCTGTCGTCGTATCACAAAATGGGTTGCATTATGTCTCTAAAGATCCATTTGCAGGAAATGGATCTGGACTATTTCACGACAACTGCGGAGCTGTAAGTGATGACCACGGCGAACGCTTCCATCAGGATCGAACAATGGAGAACAGGTACCAGGGAAACTGGAATGCTTCCATGCTTGCCGACTACTGTTGGACTCTTGTTAGAGATGCTCCAGAAACAATTCACAAAAAATAGCCAAACCGACAGAGCATTTAGTGACACTAAAAGTGTAAAAATATCTAGTTTTTATTATTTTATTGAAAACTGCAACTAGTTTTTAATTTCATTATCATTTTTTGTATTCAGCATTCCAAAATTTACAAGGAAAATGCATTTTGATACAAGATACGACCACAATAACCTAAAATTTGTTGTCCAGTGAAATCAGTAATGGGTGGAAGAGAGAACTACATGTTTGTTGGCTGAATAGCAACAAAGTTGACGTCTGGTTGTATCAGATGGTTAAATATTAAAATATAACCATACTTGCCAATGAAAAGATAAATCCTTATTTAAATGATCCACCTGTATAAGTTCCAGCTACCAACAATGTCGTTGAGACAAAATCGAAGCCATCAGGCTGCATCTCAGTATAGCCATATATATTTAGCTCATTTTTGTCGCTTAAATGGCAACATTAAATAATGCTTGTTCCTCTTCCACCTCAGCTATATCAAGCTATCAGCAGTTACTCATTCCTACATTGTTACGGCGAAAAAGAACGAGGGTGAACACAGAACATGTTTAAGGCCGACTAATCTTTCTTGCAGATCCTCGAGGATAGACTCGAAAATTTATGATTAGACAGGGATGGGGCAAGAAATATATAATGTAACATATAGTTGGGCCGCGAGAAAAATGGACGTGCCTCATATAACTTTACAGTAATATCATCAACTGTTATTTTTAATGTGTTTTTGTTTTATCGGGCAATAAAAAAGGAAGAAACAAACAGCGTTTTTCTTTCAAAATGAAATAAAATTCCAGCGTATTAGGCGAAAATTATAAAATTAAAGCATTGACGTGTCACAATTTCTATACGTATTTTTGCAATATACAGGGTGTTATGGAAATGACGTATTATATTTAAACTGGCAATTCCTGAGATGAAAACAAATTGAAGAAAAATATCCAAAAATGGCGTTTTAATTTAGTATGCCCTGTACATGACCTTATGTCAAGCCAAAAATGACCACGTGGTGCCCCTGCCAGGAAGGTAAACAACGCAACATACGGCGAAAAACATCAATGAATCTTGAACAGTGTTGTCATATCTTCAGGGTAAACTCTTTAGAAAGTCGAGCCTTTTGACAGATTCCAAGTTGTTTATTTTTAAGGGTACATTATTATAAACTTTTACGTTCAGTTCAGTTAACTGGGAAACAATCTCTGATTTATAAACTTGAACTGACTCGAACAAACCGCCGCGGAGTTTATAATGGTCAGGTATGTTCTCACTTGTCCAATTCGAACGACACCCATCGGATCTGAACAAGTGAAATGCCACTTTACCCTTTAGAAGAAAAAATGCCAATTTATTTACCTTTTCGGCCTTATTTAAAACCAACTTAATTTATAAAAAAACACCAGGTAACCCGAACAAAAACCGTCACAAAACACCAATACAAAGTCCCATAAATTCACATTAGTTATCGCGGATCTCATGAACACATCTAAGTACCATTCAATCTGAATTAGTATTTTAAGTGCTACTGTGCCCTTATTGTATAAGATTTCATCAGCTGGTGGTCTGGGAAATAATATAATTTTTCCACACATTTATTTGACATCTAAAAATGTTGAAACTAAGTAACACCTTTGAGCCTGTTCGTGGCTTGACATTGTCTGTTAGGGTATATTATATTAAGCTCATCGGTAAAAATACTGCGTTGCCACTTTCGATGTTTTATAAGATTATATTCATAAATTGCGGAATTTCCTTCTATAATATTACTTTCCTGTATAATTATAGTCTCGGAAATGGCAACCGCGCTAGCAGTTTTCGGAGAAAGAAAGCACCTTGGACTCGACCATTTATTTCAAAGGGTAGTTCCTATGTCCACATAATTATTTCATTTTATGTTTAGTAAAGGGTTAATGGCCCATAGATATTAGCGTTTTTATTATTTCTATTGCGAAATAATTAAGTGCTGTTGCTCTATGTGTGCGATTGTGTTATTGTAAAGTATAATGATGCGTTAGTGTTTAGTGCTTTCGTGTAATCTGATAATAGGTGCATATCTTCAAAAAAACTAATTTGAAACTCGTGGGTGTCTGTGTGTTTCTTTAAGTGATTTAGTGCAATTTGTTGTATTTCACTATTTGTTTCTTTCTCTCGACGATATGCCGGTTATGTTCCGAGTATTTGGAAAGAATAGGCCGAATGGTGTTTAGTGGGTATAAGCTTATTATGCAGTTCCACACTATCATCATATCATGTGATGAGCATAAAGCTTTTCCCATAAAAAAAAAGAACTGAAATGTCTGGATTTCTTACTCCTGTCAGCGTGGATTTACTTTCTAAGTAATCTAAATATTTATTTTTATAAGAAACTAAAGTTTTACATTTTTTACACAGTTTGGCAACATTGCACGTAACACCTGTTTTCTGATATGCCACTACAGGGTGACATGGCGAACAAACCCGAACAAGCGCCGGATGAGGTGTGGGTTTATGGTGCTGGACCCCACTTTTAAAACGGTCGATTTAAAAAAAAATATGTAGCGCTCCTCTAGGACACCCAAAGAGTCACTCATTTAAATATAATTTGCCATTTCCATAACACCCTGTAGAATTATTCATCAAAATAGTACAAGGTTAACGAAACATTTTCTAAGCAATTGGTTAGTTTTGTCAAGAAATTTTATTATATTTTAAGCAATAAATCATATTTGAATTTGAAATCGATATAGTCATGGCAGGACAAGCAATTCCACTGGCGTCATCTATTAATTCACTGGGTGTCAATCTGGGAGGAAATATGTCTTGGCACAAATTACAAACTGCAATGATGTAAGCATGGAGGACAAGGATGTTAGCATGAATAGTAAAGATGTAGATATGGAAAAAGACGAAGATACAGGTAGCCAGAGTGCATTGGATGAAGATAGTCGGGATAGTCATGACAGTCACGGTAGTTAAAGTCAAGGGGGAAAGAGTCGAGGGAGCCCAGAAAGCCAATACCAAGATTCCAATATGGAATCGGAGCAAGTCAACAAAGAAAATGGCAGTTTAAGGGATGAGAATGAAGACACCAATACAAATAGTAGTATGCCTCAAAATGAACAGTGTGATCAACGGCAATGTGAAGAACATAATGAAAATAGTAATGCTACTAGTTAGAAAATTGATGATGATGAAGATGGGGACAGCAGGTATAATTCACAATCTTTCAAGGATTAATAATCTGACCTTTCGTTGTGGCAATCGCCAAGATAGCTTCCCCAGGAACTTGGTTTACTCTTCTGAACCAAAAAGTTGTACACACCTCAATAACTTTTGATACTATACAAGGCCCAAATTCGACCATCCCTACAGTACTGCCCTCATGTTTGGAGCTCTGCACCCAAGCATACTCTTCGGCTACTGGATTCCATCGAAACGAGCGCCAATTCGTCTGATCGAAGACCACGAGCTGACAAAGAGTCTCGACAGCCTGGAACATCGAAGACATATTGGTGATTTGACTCTTACAGATATGTCCATGGAAAATACTCGGCCGACCTTGCCCTCTTAATTCCGCCCAGAGCGGCGAATAGCAGAAATACACGACGAACCATTGCCGCCCATCCATATGTGGTTAAGCTTAGTACTACTTAGTACGAACTTCATTATTTCAGAATTCTTTCGTCTGGAGGACTTCATCCTTATGGAACGACCTTTCTAAGATCGTGTTTCCCAACGAATATAACCTCCAATGATTCAAAGCCAACGTGAATCGCTTTATTCGCACACGCACCACTCCCAGAGTGCCCTAAATGATTTTTCCTATAGTGCTTGTGTTTGTTCAAAAATTGCCTGCTCTCTAGCAGCAATGAGTCATCTGAATAATGACGGTAAAAAGTGAAAATTAGAAACAACAGTGATTTCTGTCATAACCCCGTTTTAACATTCGTTTTTTTTCTGGTATGCTACAACGTTATTTGTTGCGTAAGGACTATACGCTCTTGAATCGTTACATTTAGTCGTATAAACGGTTTAACAGGGGAGAAAAGGGGAATGATTTCTTACGAAGGGTCCAAATTTATGACGCCTGAAGTCGAAGGGCATTATTTTTATGACCATATCTTGACGTATAACAGTTAGGGATTTATATCTGCGATCAATGTTTATATATATGAACTATTTTGAAAATACTCGCCAAATTATTATGCAGGGTTGTCTATTTTATTTTAACTATCTAATGCATTTTCTGGATAATGTTGGAAAAATTTGCATATTATTGGTATCTGGTGCGTTCGTTGGCACATTTTGTTAAGTTAATAGAAATTTTACTCCCGTTTCTCCTTTATCGAGATTAATCTCATTTTTTTAATTATTTGTGAACTGTTCAGGTTATTAAGGAAGGTATCAATTTTCTGTACCTATAGGTACCCAAGATACCCTGGCAGTTTACTGCATTAGTACGCCTAGTTTTAAAATTAAGACTTTTTAAATAATTTCAAGAGAATATCAAATCTTCATACTAGGAAGAAAGAAAAGATAAGAAAAAATAATAGTAATAAAGCCACTGTTAAACTTCACAAATCCAAAAACGAAACAAAACCCGATAAAATTTCTAATTTCAGGCAAAAACTGATGAATAAAAAAAACATTAATATTAAAAAAACAATAGTTATTTATGTATCAAGGGTACTAAGTAGATGATTATGCCCTGAAGGCGACAGTCTTACAAAGCCGAGGGCCTCTGGCCCGAGGGTTCGTAAGTCGCCCGAGGCTATATATCTATTAGTACCCGTGGTGCATACAAACTTTTATGTCATACCAGTTCGTTTTAAATGATAAATATTTTTTTTAAATTTAATTTGATTGATCAATTTTTTATTTTTACCTGGGACATTACCTTGACATTATTATAGCCTGCGTTTTTGTTGCTAGGGAGATAAGAATTCAAATGTTTAATGTGCCAAAGTCAAAAATCAAAAATGGAACATGGTTTTGAAATTCCCGACAAAATTTAAAAAAAGTATGGAAAGGCAACGCAAAACCTGTTACCGAGAAAGGTCACTCATACAACAAAGAATATGGCCAATTTTTCAAGTGGATGTCATAAAATGCTGTAGAAAACATTAACGAAACTGAGCTGCTGCGGGTACTTTAATGATCTACTGGTCATTGTTTACGTCGAACGTCGGCAACTCTTTTAGCAGAAGCTGGAGCAAGTATGACTACGCTGAAGCGCCATGGTGGATGGGTTTGTTCGAGTACCACAGTTGCTGAAGGGTATCTAGAGGATAGCATATCCTCAAAAAATGAGGTTTGAAGGATGTTGGCAGGCGTACCATCTGGATCTCGCATTTCCTTACAGAAACTAGAGACCCAGACAATGAATCATGAGTCAACCTTTGCTGCAGGAAATTTAGCTATCAGCGGAACCTTCCAGAATTGCCAGTTCTATGTAAATACAACCAAATAATATATGAATGTAAATTCATATTTTGTTAAAGAATAAGTTAATCGAAAACTGTTTTTTGCGTCTTAATACCAGCGCGGGCCATAATGTGTACTTTATGCCCGCACGGGCATAAAGTTAATCCATTATATAAATGGTATCTAAGGTATAAAGAAAGGATTTATTAGAAACAAACCAGAAATTTAATTATATGCTTGATTTTTCTTTAAATATAATGAGCATTTTTTAAAGATTTCTCGTTGGATTTCCCCTCCCTTTACCCATAAGAAAAGAATACTTGTATTGTCTATTCGTACTTGACAGCATTTAATTTTTCATTGAAAACTCACCCCTAAAAGCATTGGCTATTTCAATTTCTTAACTGCATCCTTAATAATTCAAAAAGGGTGTAAATAACCGAGAATTACCTCGGTAAGCGCGGCGTGCCATAAATAAGAGTTAGTCGAGCTTCCCCTATATTCAAATGCACAAAAGCACTTGTGAGTCACTGTTAAAAGAGGGCTTTAATGGTTTTTGCTCTTTTTACATAAACCTGATGGTATTTTGGCGGAGACTTTGTTTCTTAAAAGCAAATTAAATATAAAATTACAATGAGTATAGTATAGTTTACATTATACCGTTGATATTTGCTGGAATAAATTAATTACCTGTTTAAGCCCCATTGTGTAGGTTCCAACATCTTCAAACCTATAAATGGGTACAGGGTCGCCTTGAAAATATACAGAGTCTCCCAAAATATGTGGGAAATCTCCCGGGATCAGATAGAACACTTAAAAATATCAGGAGAAGTTTTTATAAATTTTTCTTCCTACGGCCTCTCCTACGGAGATACGGGCCCAATGGACGTCCCTGGAAATCGTTGTTTTTTAAATAATTTTTTAAGTACTAGGTGTAATTTAATAATTTTTTAGTATAATAGTTAGTAGATGAGTCTCCTTAAACTTAGCCCTTTTAAACACATTTGACTCATTTAGTTTGCCAAGGACGGACTAGACGTAACACAAAAATATTTTTTTTTTGTACACCTTGTATGATGAAGGAACGACAATAATATATTTAGATACTCTAAACCTTAAGCTGAAAAAAAGGTACTCTTGATCAATGTCGATAAAGTGAACTATTTTCGAGAAAAAAATATTTTTGTTCAATGTGGTTTTTTGCATTAGTTGTTGTTTTATGTTCATAAAATTCCCTCATTGTTGTTATGGTTTTTTTCACATGTACCGATTTAAATAAGAATGTTTATGCCAGTGTCAGTTTATGGTAGTGTCTTGAGATTTACGGGTTTTCTCCTTTGTCTTATTAGTTACTAACTTAGTAATGGAATTTACGTATACTGAATATAAATCATATTGAACAAAATTCTCCTTTTTCTCGAAAACAGTTCATTTTATCGACATTAATCAAGAGTACCTTTCTTTCAGCTTAAGGTTTAGAGTATCCAAAAATATTATTGTCGTTCCTTCATCATACAAGATGTACAAGAAAAACCATTTTTGTGTTACGTCTAGTCCATCCCTGGCAAACCAAATGAGTCTAATATGTTTAAAAGGGCTAATTTTAAGGAGACTTATCTACTAACCATTATACTAAAAAAATATTAAATTACACCTTGTACTTAATAAATTATTTAAAAAACAATGATCTCCATGGACGTCCGTTATGGGCCCGTATCTCAGTAGGGGGGGCCGTAGGAAGAAAAATTTATAAGAACTTCTCCTGTTATTTTTAAGTGTTCTATCTGAACCAGGGAGATTGCCCACATATTCTGGGACACCCTGTATATTGATTTATTTTCATTTTGAATTCAACAGACACCTACTTAGAATGGTATTAATAGTTAGGGATGCAAATAAACAAAATTTCTATTGCGGCTCAACCCGAAAAGACGCAAATTCGGGGCATTTCATGGTCAGGTGGATAACGCACAGAGATCAACGGTATAATGTAAACTTTGCTATACTGAATATGTAGAGACATCTAGTAGGATTTTGGAAAATGAGATTCAATTGTTTGACGGAAAAAAGGCCAGGGACCAGTTCTGTGTAGAATACTAAATACGATTCTTTATTTGAAAAATGGAAGATACACCCCATACAATTACATTTACTACATACAATCGCCATAACAACACCCCCATAGGAGGTTTTATTTCATGGGTTTGGCCGTTCGCTTAAACTATGTGTTTAATAATTCAAAAAGGGTGTAAATAAGACCGTATTCATCCTCAGGCATCGTTGACATGCCATAAATAAGGTTGGAATTTTGGGGTCCCCCTCCCCCTTTGCCATGGCGTAGATCAAGAAACGATTGCAAGAAAATATTCGAGAATATATTGTTGCGATTTGTCGCTGCTTTTTAAGAAGCAGTTTAAAATTTTTATCTTGGGCATATGAGTTATTTATTTATTTAGAGGACTTAGACTAATGGACTGATATGATAGTTTTCAGCCCGGTCACGGGAACTGTGCACAGTTTGTGTTTCCTATATACGATTCGTAACTACATGGTGTAAATCTTACGATATTTTAAGGAACAATAGTTTCAATAAACATATGTCCGTTTCCTAATGATTGTTGTCCGTTAGTAAAAATAGCGTGATTCAGCCCAGTAGCGGCTCGTGGTGAAATTATTTTTAAAATTTTATTTTTGTGTAACGACAAAACAATTGTTTTCTAGACGTTTTAAATGTAGAAAGAAAAGAAATAATATGAAAATGCGTTAGATAAAACATATTTTTATTTAATTTTTAATTTTACGCAAGGAAATACAACTTTTGGAAAATAAGAAAGGTTTTCTTAGTGTGTATAGCTGTCGGATCTTAACGTCGTCGCATGCAACCCTCGTAACAATATTTATACAGTCCATTACTAATACTACTAAAGCAATCTACAAGCTATCTAGAAAACCGAATGATGTCCAATATTACTACCGCCATCTACGAGTTATCAAGAAAACCGAATGATGTCTAATACCACTATGCCATCTACGGCTACGTCATTCGGCGCAACCAAGACGAGAACAATAGTTAACTGTTTTATGACGAGAACGAATCGAGCCAAGAGACTGACAAGTTGGCATTCTTCATAATTTCAGTGTTTTTTAGTTTAAATCCTTAAATAAAATGGTTTAAAATCATATCGAGTATCATTTATCGAAATACACAACATTTATCGACCCTACACAATAATGCTTAAACGTAAAGTCCATTCTTCGATTCTTAATTGTAGAAAATTGATCAATAATAGCCTCATTTAGTTTGGAATACCCTCTATAAATTTTTTTTCATATATTTCATTTCTAAAGTTTCTAATAAAGTCACTAGATTTACCCTTTGTGGTCTGCGTTAAATTAATTTCGGGTTTAGGTGTGGCGATCAAACCTGCATTCTTCACTTCAATTTTTGGCTCCAAACTCAAAGAGCTAAAGTTATTTCTTCAACTTTATGCAACTATTCATTTTAACTTAATAAATACATAATATTAAAATATTAAAACATACACGCTCAAATTTCTAACTAGATGCACGAACAGGCACCAGCGCGGTTCACACAAAAACTGTTCGCCTTTCCCATGTTAAATCGCCATAGCCTCGCTATCACTCGCTGCCACCCGCCACCTGTTACTACAGAGAAACTGCACTACTAAAATCGCACGTGCGTCATATCCGTCATTTACCTCGACTGAGGCACGGTTGCCGGATCTATACAGTTTGGTTTGATGGGATGATAAACTATTAGGGAGGGTCGGACTTTTTTAGTTTGACGGTACGATCAAATATTAGGGAGGGTCGGACTTTATACGATAAATAATATTCAATGAATATAAATTAATATTTTTTATTCGTTTTGTTTTGGGGGTGCACGTGCGCATGTGCTCCTGTGGAAGAACCGCCACTGATTCAGCCCGTCGCCTATTTTTATTATTTTGAAACTTTTCAAACAATCTACAATAAAAAAGATCCCTTGCACGTTTGCCTTAACCAACATCATTGGTTTAATTTTTTTTAGAAAACTCGAAGAGCGTTTTAAAAGCCCCCAATTTAAATTAAGTTATTCCCTTTAAATAAGCAGGATTTACCGTTTTATAGCTAAAAATTTAATTATTTTCTGGAACCGGGAAACGCGATTTTTCGGTTACCTAATAAAACTGCTCCCCGCTTACCAAATTAAAAGTGAAACTTCATTAATGGCGGGTTTGTTCGTGTCAGAACGTGTAAAATGGCTAATAAATTTGGTGTAGCGCTATAACACGATACATAAATTGGCATAAAAATAATTTTAAACATTACCAAAAAACAACTGTATTTATTACTTTCACAGCACATCATGTAGTAAAATTAATTAATTAAAAATATATTATTTTTTTTATAAAATTTGTAAATTTTTTAAATAATTTTGAATTAAACGAACCTCGCCATTCTTTCACTGAATGACAAACAAATTCACTCATTAATTGATCAATATCACCGACCTATATCTATATATGGCGCATGTCAGCAAAGCGGATCGTCATAATGTCATGCGCAATGCCCACTGATAAACTATTTACCTTAACCGGCGAACAGGACCGTACTTCGCCCTTAATGGATATGATTAAACCGCAATATTTTGGCACCCACAAGACCTTCTTTACTGGGAAATAAACAATCAATTTGCTCGCATAAAGCCACTTCTACATACACACTTAATTTTGGTATCTATTGTCCACGTATCGATTGTTTTAATATCGTTACATCCCTGGCGACTGATGACTGATTTCGGTTATGGACGGTCGTCGTTGGTTCACGTCGTTAGTTGGCAACCAAACCGGCATCCATACCGGCGGGGTTGCCTATATGACGGCGACAGCATTGTGCGCAAGACAACCGACGAGTAACCTTTAAAAATATGACCGGTAAATCGTGCGCACCTGGATTTTTATTTGTTTGTTGATTATTGTGTTTCGGCATTGTTGCTTAACTTAGGATAAACTCAAAAATGAAACATTTTTTTACACAGCTATTTTATAATAATCAACAAACAAATAACAACATAAAGATTTCATAGCAACTGCATGTCTAAATTTTATTTGTTTTCCCATAGGTTATTTTTTTTAAAAAGTTTGTTTGCAAATTAATAATAGGCACCAAACAATATAAATGCATATATCTCCGAAACGGTAACTCTGGGCGACCTGAAATTAATGTACCTTCTTTACATAATAAATATGAGAAAAGTATTATTTTCATTAAACATTTAAATACACGGAGGCACAAAAAAGTTATGACCTAATATATGTACAAAAAATGCCGCATGCAGCGCCCCCTACATTGTACATTAAAAGTTCACCAAAAAATCAATTCCTCATAATGAAAAAACCATAATTGCCAAATTTTGTAAAAAACCGTTGGTTTCTGTCAAAGTTATTAGAGAAAAACAAAAATGAAGTTTTAACTCTAACACCCTGTATCTCAGTTAATATCAACTTTCGGATATAGGTCAGTATAATTAAATCGTAATATTTTTACGTAAGGAGTCTGTTGTTTTTCCATGTCCCATTACTTAGCGGACCCCTGTATATTAGTAAAATGTTATAGTGCATTGTTCAGCTGTAAAATAAACTTGACAGATGTGAGTTTAGTTCAGTAATTGTTTCTGCAACCAAACATACATGGCCGCATTATCAACTTTTAAAAAGAAAAATAATTTTTATTTTATGATCAAATACAAGCACTATAGGAAAAATCCTATAGGGCACTCTGGAAGTGGTGCGTGTGCACAAAAAGTGATTCACGTTGATTTTGAATCGTTGGAGGTTATATTCGTTGGGAAAAACGACCTCAGGAAGGTTGTTCCATAAGGATGAAGTCCTCCAGATGAAAGTATTCTTAAATAGTGAAGTTCGAAGAGCACTAAGCTTAACCACATATGGATGGGCGGCAGTGGTTCGTCGTGTATTTCTGCTATGCTCGTGGTCTTCGATCAGTCGCCGCTCTGGGCGGAATTAAGAGGGTAAGGTCAGCCGAGCACTTTCCAGGAAAATATCTGTAAAAGAGAGTCAAATCCCCAACCTGTCTTCGATGTTCTAGGCTGTCGAGGTTCTTCGTCAGCTCGTGGTCTCCAATCAGACGAATGGCCCTCCTTTCGATGGAATCCAGTAGCCGAAGAGTATGTTTGGGTGCAGAGCTCCAGACATGAGAGCAGTACTCTAGTGAAACGCGAATCTGGGATTTGTATAGTGTCAAAAGTTGTTGAGGTGTGTACAACTTTCTGGTTTGAATGAAGAATGGTTTCATATACTGAAAACGATATCAAAATAACTTTAATATGAAACCAAAAAATGTTTACCCAACCACATTACCTTTTCAATTTACTCTGCATACACAACACCTATCAAGGAGCTCGACGCTCTGACTCCAAATGAAATTCCGGAATTTTTTCCATTATTTCTTAAATGATCACCGGCATAGACGGAAATACATCGCTCAGTATTCCCGAATCCCAAAAAATTGTTTTCACAAAGAAAACTCAGACTTATCGAGCGACACGGTAATAGAAATTGGCACAGTACAGCGACCTGTGCACAGGAAGGCAAAAAAAGGAAACAAAAAAAAAAGGAAACACAAACAAACCCGAACAAAATATAGGTTTAGAATGTTACCGTTACATGATGTAACAGTGTAACAGTATTGTGTAACAAGTTGGCCAGAGTACGAAAAATAGTATAAAATTCTAAGACAATTCAAAATGAAAATAGAAGTCCGATACGTGCATGTCAGTAATCAAAAATCTGTCTTTTTGGCTTAACTAAACGGCAAATTGTCCAGCAAGATCTTCTATGTCTATACAACGAGTCCAAGATAAGGAGGGCCAGTACAGGGATCTCGGAAACCATAAGAGATACGAAGTCGGTTAAATGGAGGTTTAGAAAGTTTTAAAATTCCGAGTAGTTCCGGAGATATCCGGAAAACGCCGAAATTCTGAAAAATCGTATTATTGTTTTACTGGGTTTTTTTGAGATCGAATTCTAAAGTAAATTTTTCGCTCTATCTGACAGCGTTAATTGTTTTGTAATCCGACGAGTCGTCTTCGAAGGGCCATTATCAATTTTATTTTTTTAAATACGGTCCTTTTGTTCTTCCGAATGCAACGATGTAGGACACATTGTGGTTTAATGACGTTTCGAGGGTTTTTTTAACAACAAAAGGAAATATTGGGATACGGTCCTGTATTTCTCCTAATTTTATAAATAATATCTCATAAGTAAGATCTAAATTTTTATTTATGTTGGACTAGTTCAATAAATAACAAATAATTAAATAATACTAATAATAAACCACAAATAAGTGAACAAAATACAGAAACATTATTTCAAACTTCTGTTGATTCGGGATTTAAAAGAAAAGTAGGCGCTTGAAACAAAAAAATTAAGGTGGTGACGCGTGATTTGTTTCACTTGACATTCCCATTGTGATCGTTTGATAGCGCTTTAAGAGGTTTCCTATTTTCCAGAAAATATGGAACATAAATTTACAAATGCTGAAAAGTTTGATATTCTATCGCAAGTTTTATTTTATCTCAAGAAACCGTTATGTGGTAGTTAGAAGATGTTATTTGTGCTTAGAGAATAACGGAAATCATTTTGAACACCTGATTATGTAGTCTCTTATTTTTTTCGTTGTACGTTTTATTACTGTTTTGGAATGATTTTAGTTCACTTATTTGTGGTATATTATTAAATTATTTGTTATTTATTGAACTATTCCAACATAAGTAAAAAATTTAGAGCTTACTTATGAGATATTATTTATAAAATTAGGAGAAATACAGGACCGTATCCCAAAATTTCTTGATATTGTTTAAAAAAACCCTCGAACGTCATTAAACCACAATGTGTCATACATCGTTGCATTCGGGAGAAAAAAAGCTCTCAAATTCCAATATCAGAATAACAGGACCGTATTTAAAGAAAGAAAGTTGATAATGGCCCTTCGAAGACGACTCGTCAGATTACAAAACAATTAACGCTGTTAGATAGAAAGGAAAAAGTGGCAATGCAAGAGTGCAATTTCCTTTAGAATTCGATCTCAAAAAAACCCAGGAAAACAATAACACGATTTTTCAGAATTTCGTTTTTTTCCGGATATCTCCGGAACTACTCGGAATTTTAAAACTTTCTAAATGGCATATTATTAGGCACGTAAATGCGCAACTTTAGCTCCATTTAACCGACTTCGTATCTCTTACGGTTTCCGAGCTCCCTTTACTGGCCCTCCTTATCTTGGACACGTTGTAGTAGATACTGCTTTTTACTCAGTTGTGAACAAACATAGATACAGTGTTAACAAATTAAATGGTGAGATTTTCATTGATAACATCAGAATAGTTTTTCTGAAGTGAACCGTAACATTGAACTGTGATATCAGCTTTCCATGCTTTCCTTAAGTTACCGTCTTGATCATGCTCATTTCTTTTTAAATGTATAATTTCTCATGGTGTGGCTGTGAGTCCCGATAAGAATAAAATGATTGTCATAATGTACCTGACCGTAGGAATGACTATATTTTATTTTGGTCCCTCTTTTCCGTTTACTCGTTGCACTGTGACGCAGTCGAAACGGTGAGGATAAAGCGGAAAAAGGTCAAAGGTCATGGAAAACGTACCGAAAGGGCTTTAAATACTCCCGGGAATACGAATTTTGGAACTGGGACAAGCTTTTTAATGAAAAGCCTTAAACAGTTGCCAGACTAGGGTTGTCGAAATTTCATTAAGGATTTGTAAGCTGAAATAAATAATGTACATTTATGTGGATATGGATTCTGGATATAGAAAGTTAATCAATATCGATCACTAATCATTCGATTACTAGTTTACTTCGAACTAATCGCAAAGTAAATTAAGAACTGTTTGAAAATACGGGGTGTTGTGGAAATGGTGTCCTAGAGGAAGCCTATATACTTATTTTTAAATCGAATGTCTAAGTACTTCGGGTAAAACCCCTTTATCCCAAATGTTGCTGCGTCATGCATATGTGTTTTCAGTTAACAAGTGTATGTAGGTCAATGGGAGAGTAGTGATGCCACTCGAACTCGGCTGTCGGAATCAGACCATTGCTGCCGTGCAATACAAGAACCTAGTAAGTCCACTTACTATAAAATAGAGTAGTAAGTTTTTAATATTTATTTAACTGTTTATTTGTTCATAAAAATCAATGATTTCTTGTAAAATGAAACTATGTAACAAGAGCTTACTGTGTATAAAATTTTAGAACAATAAATGAAATATTAAAGAAGTTGTGCAATTTTTAAATGGAATGTCTTAAAATTTACTTTTACGACTTACTAGGTTCTTGTATTGCACGGCAGATTGGCTAGAGACGTCAATATTCCAAAATCAATTGTAATACGTTTTAATGTACCATATTGCTATTCATAATTATAACGAATATTTATTTTAGATATGGGAGAATGACTCAGATGCAGGGCCTCCATCCATATCATTACCAGAGGGTTCAAGAGCTATTGCCTAGAAATTTTCCACCCAGAGTCGAGTTATATCGATGATGGATTTTAGAACATCAAAATTTGTTAAACAAAATTTTGTGGTCCGATGAGGCAACATTGACTAGGACTAAAGTGTTTAATATCCATAACACTCACTTTTGGCACGATGAAAATCCGAGAGCAGTGCGACGAACTAATTGTCAATATAGGTCATCTGTTAAATTATGGGCGGGGATAATTGGAAATCAGTTGATTGGTCCAATTGAAATGCCAAATAATTTGAACAGTGAGAGATATTTGGACTTTCTTTAAAATCAGTTAGTAGGACTATTGGACGAAGTAGCCTTGACGTCCAGGTTAGGGATGTATTTCCAACACGACGGTGCCCATTTTGGATGGCCAGTTCGTAACTGGTTAGAGAATTATCCTGAAAGGTGGATAGGCAGAAGTGGCCTGGCCAGCGAGATCACCGGACTTAAATCCACTAGATTATTATTTTTGGGGCCATATGTGTAATATAGTTTATGCAGCAGAGGTGGATATCCGTGAGGATCTGCTTCAGCGAATTTTTCAAGCTGGAAATGAAATAAGAAGAAATCGTTTTCAAATTCTTCGGGCATCTCACACCATTTGCCATAGAGCTAGACTCTGTATCAGAGAAAATGGAGGTCTATTTGAGCACGTTCTCAAGGAGTAGTTTTGTTTTAAATTTCTCTTTTATGGTGAGACTTGACTGGAATTATTTAATAAAAATAAAATTAGTAACTTCGTTACAATTTTTTAATATTATTAATGAACTTTTTTATGAACGTAATTTTTTTTCAAAACGATTTTACTCAACAACTGTAAGTCCTATCAATATGATCTAAGAGAGCCATTTTTACGTAAAATACTTTGATATTTCATAATTTTTAAGAAAATTGAAAAAAGAATGACTAATTAAAAAGGTGGGATTATTTTAACCATTTACCACCCCAGTATGTGACGCCTATGATTAAAATTTTGAAATTCTGAATACATGAACTGATTTAGCGTCAAAAGTTTATACACCATACCAAATTTCAAAATTTTATTATTGATGGTTTCGAAAATATTTAGAAAAAAACGTCTTCAGGGATCCCCATTCTAAGGGCCGTAGCCCCCTTAGCATGCATTTCTGCACTTATGCCCATATGACAAAAATCTATTATTTTTAGCAGGAGAATTTGGTGGTAAAGTATTGCCGCTTAATTTCGGGACATCCTGTATAATGAGAAAACTGAATGGGTCTCACGAAGCATGTAGACACGTTTTGAATCAAAGTGTTACTTGAAGACCTAAAACGTCAGGAAAAACCTTATGTGTGGACACAGCTTTAGACTGTACAGTACGTTTCAGGAAAATTGGATACAACTTAATGATTTCCTGGGTAGGTCCCATTGTGTCGACAAGAGCTTGGCAATAAACAAGTGAAGTATGAAGGGACGGACTAAGGAAAACAAGTAATGATATGATTATATTAATATAATCAAATGAAATAACATTTTTTTTAAATATTACTAGTCATATTTATTTACATTTATAATGTCATTCTATAGATAGTTCTGTTTCGCCATCACTATCCTCATCAAGATTAATTATAATTGGATTAATTATACGATCCAGACTAATATACGAATTTTCTACAGTTATTACGTGACGCACTGAATTTTTCCAACTACCTGGGGGAATATCATTAAAGCATTTTCGTATTAATTCTACAACACTAGAACTTAAAGTCGGAGAAATATTTTCAGACCTAACCAGTGATTTTAACTGGTGCCACATATGCTCAATGGGGTTAAAAATGCAATAATAGGGTGGGAGCCGTAGCACTGTATGTCCAATTTCTTCTGCCAATGTGTCATACTTTTTTTATACAAAATGTCTTTAAAACTTCTAAAAGATCACTGTTTTTATAACTTTCTTCAAAATATATATCATTCGCCGCCATGTAGTTCTGAATCTCCAATTTTGTATTATTTGAGCTTGGAGCTTTATGTACTTGGCGACTGTGATAGCTCGCATTGTCCATTACTATCACGCTATTCTGAGGAATGTTTGGTAAAAGACAATTCTTGAACCATTCCTCAAAAACTAACAAATTTTTCCACAAAAAGATATTTAAATAGAAATTAAGCAACCTATGATACTGATGTACCTATATTTAATTATAATTATTACAATCCGGTCCTTTCCACATAATAATAACAAACGGTCATAAATAATGGGATGGCCCCAGGTACTTTTACTGCAGTCATTAACTTATATCCATTTTTCTTGAAACAATCTTTAACAATGTTTTTTAAAGTAGCATCATTTAATAGATCATTTATTTCATGAAAATGATTTATTTTATTTATCGTATTTTCGAAAGTCGAGACACGTTCCAGACATATTAATACGAAACGCTGACTCATGATTTTGATAAACTACCGACTAAATGAAAATGTAGATGATAAAGTTTAAAACTATCTATCAGACACAGACAGGCATAATAATGTTAGAATTAATGGCCTCCAATATACAGGACGGTCCTGTAATATCTGCCCTCCCACGGTCTATTTTTAAATTGATAAATTTACAATACTTTTTTGCGTTACCGTTCATTTTCAATAAACTTAGAATTTAAAGGTCCATCTATGCCGCTGGCTGTTCCTATGGTGTGGAGAGAACCTACTGACCATGTAAGTGATTGCTACTTTTGCATAACTAAAACAGAAGGGATTTCAAAAAAGCATAGAGACAAAATAGAGTATCCAAATTTGCCTCCTGCGCTAATGCCAGTTCCTCATTGCCAGGAACTACCGGTACCGATAGCGCCTTTAAACCTGGACATCGTGTTTCCCGGTGATTCTAATTCTTCATCCGAATCTGATCCACAACTTCCTGAGAACACCAGTTGTGACCCAACATTTTTACCAACTACCAGTGAACCTCACTTAATAACTCAGAATGAATTAAATGACTTGGTACGTGATCTAGGATTGTCAAAACGAAAATCGGAACTTCTTGGTTCCAGACTTCAACAGTGGAACTTGTTAGATAAAAAAGCAAGTGTTCCACTTTACCGAAAAAGGAATGTAACATTACCAAGTTTTTTTAAAATGGAAGGGTCGCTATGTGTCTGTTGTGATATTGATGGATTAATGGAACATGATCCTAGCGAGTGGCGTTTATTCATAGATTCGTCGAAATACAGCCAGAAAGCTTTCGTGCTTCATTATGGAAACAACAAACCATCCATTCCCTTAGGCCATTCCGTGACAATGACAACTTAGGAACCATATTAAATCGTGTCAAATATGAACAGTATCAGTGGGATATCTGTGGAGATTTAAAAGTGATAGGTATATTGCTAGGACTTCAAGGGGGTTTTACAAAGTATTGCTGTTTTTTGTGTCTGTGGGAGAGTAGGGCAACAAAAGAATACTACAGTACAAATAGAACTTCTTTTGAACCTGGTACTTCAAACATTAAATATGCCCCCCTTGTTAACCCAAAAAAGTGCTGCTACCGCATCCCCATATATTAAGTTTGGACTAAGAGAAATATTTCCTCACCTAAGTGATGCAAAATTAAAAGAAGACATATTTATTGAACCTAGATAATCTCCGTTTTGAAGAACAATTAAATGAAAAGGAATTGGCAGCTCGGACGTATTTTGTACGTGTAGTGAAAGGATTTCTGGGCAACAAGAAAGATGAAGAGTATACAAGACTCATAGATGAACTGTTGAAAACCTATGAATTACTGGGGTGTCGCATGTCTCTAAAAATACATTTCTTGCACTCCCATTTGAATTTTTTCCCCGAAAATTTGGGTGCAGTAAGCGATGAACAAGGGAAAAGGTTTCACCAGAACATCAGGATGATGCAAACAAGATACCAGGGACGCTGGAACCCATCTATGTTAGGCGACTGTTGGTTTTTAAAAAGGGATGATGCTATAGAATACAAAAGGAAAAAGTGAACATTTTTGTCGCTGCATCATGTCTTGTGCAATATATTTTTTATTAACATAACAACCAATCATCAGTAATGTTTTTGCATAGATGCCACATGTTTTATATGTTTATATTAAATAAATATATTAGATTGTAAAAATATGTCGTCTCCTCTTTTTTCTCCACCATCACCCACCCCTTATAACAAAAAAACTGTACGTGTTACAATAATTAGCGTATCATTTTCGGATTTAGGACTTTAAAATACTTCAAACAAACCTATTTTCATCAATGTTACTTTACAAAAATTTAAATTTGTCGACTTGTGTTATTGTTATTAAGCTTATTTACTAAAATTAATTCGAAACTTGGTAAATCCAATTCGATTTCAAGCAATCTCCCAAATAAACATTTAAAGGAACAAGACCGCCAATTTCTATTTAATGAAGTGTAAAATCAATGACAGCTGCTTGTTTGCCGATACTGGGAATAAATAGAATTTGCTTCGGTATTTAATCAAGTATGAATAAATTAAAAGGATTATATGGCTTTGACTGTGTCTCCACGTGGAGCTGTATAATTTATAATTTGGAATAGAGAACATTACCGTAGTCACAATATATGTTTACCCGTGCGTAATCACTTGCGATCAGCTGGCGATTTGGATACGACCTAATGATTTCCTGGGTCGGTCCCATTGACACGACAAGAGCTTGGCAATAAACAAGTGAAGTATGAAGGGACGGACTAAGGAGAACAAGTAATGATATGATTATATTAATGTAATCAAATGAAATAACATTTTTTTTAAATATTACTAGTCATATTTATTTACATTTATAATGTCATTCTATAGATAGTTCTGTTTCGCTATCGCTATCCTCATCAAAATTAATTATAATTGGATTAATTATACGATCCAGACTAATATACGAATTTTCTACAGTTATTACGTGACGGACTGAATTTTTTCAACTACCTGGGGGAATATCATTAAAGCATTTTCGTATTAATTCTACAACACTAGAACTTAAAGTCGGAGAAATATTTTCAGACCTAACCAGTGATTTTAACTGGTGCCACATATGCTCTATGGGGTTAAAAATGCAATAATAGGGTGGGAGCCGTAGCACTGTATGTCCAATTTATTCTGCCAATGTGTCACAAACATATATTTTTTTTATACAAAATGTCTTTAAAACTTCACTTCACTTTTTTTATAACTTTCTTCAAAATATAATAATATATCATTCGCCGCCATGTAGTTCTGAATCTCCAATTTTGTATTATTTGAGCTTGGAGCTTTATGTAATTGGCGACTGTGATAGCTCGCATTGTCCATTGGGGTTAAAAATGCAATAATAGGGTGGGAGCCGTAGCACTGTATGTCCAATTTCTTCTGCCAATGTGTCATACTTTTTTTATACAAAATGTCTTTAAAACTTCTAAAAGATCACTGTTTTTATAACTTTCTTCAAAATATATATCATTCGCCGCCATGTAGTTCTGAATCTCCAATTTTGTATTATTTGAGCTTGGAGCTTTATGTACTTGGCGACTGTGATAGCTCGCATTGTCCATTACTATCACGCTATTCTGAGGAATGTTTGGTAAAAGACAATTCTTGAACCATTCCTCAAAAACTAACAAATTTTACCACAAAAAGATATTTAAATATAAATTAAGCAACCTAACCTACCTGATGTGCATATATTTAATTATAATTATTACAATCCGGTCCTTTCCACATAATAATAACAAACGGTCATAAATAATGGGATCGCCGCAGGTACTTTTACTGCAGTCATTAAGTTATATCCATTTTTCGTGAAACAATCTTTACCGTCAAAATATTTAAAATACCCCCAGAATTAGAGATGGGCAAGCCTGTTCGTTTTGATTACCAGGTGAAGCAGCTACTGCTGCTTACAAATAGCAGTTCAAGAAAGTTGCGACGAATTAGCAGTACATATGCTTAATAAAGAATGTGAACTGCTAATTTAAGTACCAGTTAGCTTAAATAGCCATTAGCTGTTCATAGCTGCTTCGACCAAACATTAACCAGTTAAAAACAACAGAATAATCCATCCCTACCCAGACTTGCAGCGGCAATGGCAATTAAAATGGCGCACGACCCATTTCTGGAAATGCAAGACTGATTGCGCCAGCTGATCGAGAACGGTATACTGCGCATGATTCCGTTCCAATTATAATTGCAATTACAGGCGCAAGAGAAAAAAATGTGTCGTCTTCGGATGAGATTTTTTCTTTTATAATATGTAAGGCAAAAAGTAAGGAAACTACAACTTATTATGTATTAATTCTTGTTCATTTTATACCCATTAGTGACGCCGCTGCCTACGCCTTTAATAGAAGTCGAAACGTCTAACGGAAAACAGCCAATCAATTAGTGAAAAGCTGAAAACAGTGCCTGCGACTGGGACATTTCCTAATCCAATAAGTGCAATAGAACTAATTTATAAGAAGTTTAGTCAACTCTGACCTACTTTTCAATTTTCCGTAGCTTAAAATCTCGAGGTAGCTTAACTTACATTTTATGAGAATGTGTTGGGGGGGGATCTAACTCTGTTTTATGTCAAATATAGGGTTTCCCAAGGAAGCGATTAAATATAAAATTAGGATCGTCCTATTTCAGGTGAAAATGTCGAAGGGATTACCTTTGTGGAAATTATGGTTAAAGGGTTTTCCTAAAAATAGATATTTTAGTTGGCAAATGATAAAAGAAGATAGTTACGTTTTGGGCCAGGGAAAGAACAAACGTGCGTTATTACTTTCGAGAGTCTTTTTGTTAAATTATAAAACAGACAACGCTTTCCTCTAAAAATTATATACAATTCCGGTGTTTTAGACAGAAATAGCAAAATATTGACATGCCATTATTTGTCATTTATATTTTGTGTTTCGTGTGGTTCACAAAATTTGATTTTGATGTTTCTCAACGAATGAAAGTACAGTGGAACATCTCTTAGGTGGACACTACGGGACTGTCTAAATGTGGCCGCATAATCGAGGTGTCCGCCCATGGGGAATTTGTTATTAGGTAATATGTAAATGTAAAAGTATTACTATGTATATGTATATAGAAATAAACATAACAAAAATACACTAGTTTTAGTTAGGATGTAGTACTAAAAAAATCTAATAACGTAGTTTGACGTGTTTGCGTTCTATACTTGCAATCTAGAAAATGTAACTCCAAGTCCGATAACAATTCCATTGCTGTAAAGTCACCTTTATTCTTTGCATACTCTTGTAATTCCTTGACCATACTAATGGCTTATTGATAATTGGTGACATTTGTTTGAGTAATGCAGTCAACTTCTTCATCAGAGTCGTCAGATATTGATGTGGTTTCAGTTTGGGCTACATTATCGGTAGGAATGGGGTCACTATCATTTTCTAATAGCACATTGCTATCAATGTTAATGAACTCGCCCAAATCATTGTTATCAAATTACAAACTTCCACACCATCAACATTCTCTTTCAGACTCAAAACGCGACATTTTTCTGCCATTGCTTACGATTTTAACCTTACAACTCAAAAATAAACGGCGGACTGCTGTTGGGGAATCACACGTACTTTCATTCGGCGAAGTCCTTTCGCTCTGCCTCGCATACGCGATTGGGTGCCGGTTGGTTGGCTTCAGAGAGGTTTGTACCGTACTTATTCGTCTTCCAAATATTTTTAAAATTTTTTTGTCCGTTTAAAGGAGGGTTTTCGCACTGTATGAAAACAGCCTGTTCGCGTCGGCCCAAAGGAGAGTCCGCCTAAGAGAGGTTGATTTTCATGGAATTTGCTATATCTAGTTCCGGACTATGAAAAAATGTCCGCTTAATAGAGATGTTCGCCTATCAGAGGTGTCCGTTACGAGAGGTTTCACTGTATTATAGAAGTTAATCGTCAAAATCTGTTTTTTAGTTTCCTTTCCTCTAAGTATTGTGAAATATTACATTGCATTAGGAAGAGGGGTTTGTTGCGATACATCATTTTAAAGGTACTATCCAGTACTTTACGATGCCAGAATAGTACTTCTCTATTCATATCCGAAACAAAATGTCGGCTATTTAAAAAAAAATAATATTTTGCCATTTTGACAGCTATTACTGTCATTCTTCCGTCAAAAAGTAGTAGGTATACCTTCTCCTATATGCCACACCCAAATTTTGTAAAAATAAAATTGGCGGGTCCAGAGTTATTAAGCCGTATCAAGACTATATTACATAACACACACACTGTATAATATGGGTCCTTATCACATATATATGGGACATGGCGCGGACCTATTGAGTTTGCGCAGTAGGGTGGAAATTTTATCGATGGCGTCAGAGCCGGCATTATTTGTTTGTTGTTATTCGTCGCCATCTTTGGTTCTGGATGCTTTTTCAAATTACAGAATAAAAAGTGGTTCATCCACATTGTTGTCGGAATATTAGTGCTTATAAACTTTCATTACCTAACAACAATTTTTGTAAAGGAGTTTTTAATTTGTGGTGATTCGATTCGCTGTTTGGTAGGTTAGTGGCTTGTTTTGTTTAAGATGAAAGGACACAAGTGCATAGTGATTTTTTGCAAAAGTCGTGGATCAATACCAGGAATAAAGTATTTCAGTAACTCGTATACAATATAATATATAATATGTGGTCACTACCTATTTTCAAAATTAATGTATTTTTAGTTTGGTGCATTAGTAGCTGATAATAATTCCCAAAATAGTCAATATAGTCATTCATTCTTAATTTTTGGTTTAGAAAAAAGTGAGGTTAAGAAACATACAACGTCGGATGAAAGTTAAAATAAAGCTCATCGTGTCGATTGTTACAAATATTCGGACGGAATTTGGCACTAAAAGTTTACACCAATCAGGGCACCGTCTGATCATCATATTGTCAGAAATCGCATGCATGGAACGATGTCTTAGAAACAAGGAAATTTCCGAACTGCACAAACTCACAACGCCAAATTGTCTACTCTAATTAAGAATAACTTACCTACTTATACATTCATAAGGTGAACTGTTATGTTATATAAACATTTATATCGCGTCGGTAATTTATTATTATCATTTGTATTCCCGTTCCTATTCAGTTTTTTTTGTTATAATAATTTCACAGCACTTTATTAATGAGGAAGAAAACAGCTTGCCTTAGCATGACCTAGTTATAAAACTCCCCTAGTTAAGATTACCGGCTTAACATGGTATACTTCATTATACGAATTTCTTAGTTTAGCCGAATTTATGTTCATTATAACATCGTGACGTAATGAATAATTCAAAGGAGAACTAATCGACTAGGCAAGGAGAGTAAAACACACAGTCTGATCTACACGTTTAATCTGAACCTAACAACCCACACCAGCCCACAATTCCATACCAGTACGCCGATTTATCTGACGGTTGCAAATCGGTCGGCAATCGATACATTTGGATCTACGAACGCCGAATTTGCATACTTTAAGCCAACTACGCATGCTTCGGGCAATTGGTAACTATTTCGACATGATCTTAGCAAGCTCAATTCATAAATTATTTTTCTTCTACAGTGAGTCCCAGAAGAAATGTCTAAATTCATTTAAAATTCAGCGGTAAGTTTTTTCAAAAAACGCTCGTACCCATCGATTTTGATTTTTTAATTTATTTCTTGTGGTAATTTCATGTATACAGGGTAGCTCAAAAATAAGTTACGACCATCAACTTCATTTTTTCAAATGAAAACATATATTTTTTATTTCATTTTTGAATTTTGCATTGAATTCTAAGCATGTTTCATGTACCATGTCCTATACTCAACAGTTATTGAAAAAATTAGGATTGAATATATCATTTAGGGAATCTAACGATCTATCCAATTTTCTGGCAATATGGCATTTTGGGCTCCATAATAAGTAAGAGTGTACTGTCTCACTGTCACCGTTTATTTCCATAGAAACTGTATGACAATTTTATTTCAAATAAGTATAATTATTGTCAAGCGTAGTTTCAAAGTTGCGGTTTTCACAATAATGGTGAAGTTAACGGAACGGGAAAAAATTGAAATTCTATGCATGGTTAGGTTTGGTGATAAAACACGTACTCAAATAGAAACAGCCCAATTATTTAATGAAATCCATCCTGATCGTCCTCCCATATGTCAAAAGATAGTGAGTAGAATAGAGGCTAAGTTTAGAGAATTCGGTCATGTTAGAGATTTGCCTAAATCTGGTCGTCCTAGTCGAGATGAAAATGAACAACTTGACGTTTTGCTTTCCTTGGAAGAAAATCCATGTACTCCCCTGTCGCACATTGGGGCCGATTTACACATGCCGACATCTGTTGTTCACCGAGTAGTTCAAAAGCACAAATATCACCCATACAAAGTTATTCAAGTGCATGAGTTATTTGAAGATGATTTCGATAGGCGAAGTGAGTTTTGCGGACGCATGCAAAATATGTGCAATCTAGATAATAATTTAGTAAAAAATATTATTTTTTCGGATGAAGCTACGTTTTATTTGAATGGTAATGTGAACAGACAAAATTGTCGATATTGTGCAACAGAAAATCCGCATTGGATGATAGAGGTTCACAGCCAGTACCCTAAGAAAATAAATGTTTGGTGTGGAATCGTACGCGAAAGAGTAATTCGTCCATTTTTCTTTGAACAGTCTTTAACTGGACAAGTATATCTCGAATTTCTCCAACTAGAATTAATTCCAGCATTAGTGGCTTTATTTCCGAATCCATTGGATCCAGACTCCCCTGACGAAGAACTGATATTCCAACAAGATGGTGTTCCTCCGCACTATGCGGCCACTGTGCGCACATTTTTGGATGAAACCTTTCCCAATCGGTGGATTGGAAGGAGAGGACCTATCGAATGGCCTGCTAGGTCGCCAGACCTGACTCAGCTGGACTTTTTTTGTGGGGTTACCTCAAATCAAAAGTATTTGTTAACAGGCCAAACAATATGCAGGAGTTGAAAGAAAGGATCCGAAGAGAAGTGCGTGTCATAACTCCGCAAATGGTTGGAAACGTGCAAAGAGAGTTTATTGATCGTCTTGGATATTGTCAAGCCGTAAATGGCGCACATTTTCAACAATTAATTTCATTTTGTTGTGTTTTTTTTTTTTAATAAACAGGTCTTACTTATAGATATGTTCAATCCTAATTTTTTCAATAACTGTTGAGTTTATGTATAGGACATGGTACATGAAACATGCTTAGAATTCAATGCAAAATTCAAAAATGAAATAAAAAATATATGTTTTCATTTGAAAAAATGAAGTTGATGGTCGTAACTTATTTTTGAGCTACCCTGTATACATGAAATTACCACAAAAAAAAAATTTTAAAATCAAAATCGACGGGTACGAGCGTTTTTTGAAAAAACTTACCGCTGAATTTTAAATGAATTTAGACATTTCTTCTGGGACTCACTGTATATTAAAACAACAACGGATAAAAACGAAACTAAATTTTGCAAAATAAATCGGGATATACAAAATGCTTCTTAATAACGTGCTATAGAGTGTGGTCATGGTACAAGGTTATTTGTTCGGGTTTGATTGTTTTAAAAATCGATATTATCTCCGAAAGTAGGGGATACCGAGGAGAATTGTGACATAGTAGAGTTGTGACAAAGACGATTTCTCGGAATCTATGGCCGTTAGCGAGCTGGCAACAGCGCACGATTGTTTGTTTATAGACGCGCTACTTGATGCAGTACGAGTCAATGGCCCACGACAAGCGGTTGCGTGATTACGACGTCTGCATGAAAAAACAACCGAAAAGTAAATTTTTTATAAAATTTTTGGTTGTATTTATATCATGATATATTACATTCACGTGGTTATGCTATTTTTTCTTATATTATGTGGGTTTGGAGTTTCAAAGCGTGGCATTGTCTTGCTGTGGTTTCATCTTGTTTCGAAATTACAAATTATTATTATATTTATTATTATTATTATTTACAGCGTGTCACAACTCTCCTATTAAAGGTTATTTTCTGGTTAGCTTATTTTACACGCTTTTTGCAATGTTTTTTTCTGTTTATTTCTGATTTTGTTCGTTTGCTTTCAATTCTTACAACCTAAGTTTGATATAATGATGCCAGAATTACTTATAAAAGATTTAATACTGTTATGTTAATGTTTCATGTTATTTTAGTTCCTACAATTATGCCTAATGATAATTAAAGTAATTTTAAGCAAAAAAAACGTGTGTTTTGTTCATAATTCGTATGAAAGTAATTGTATCTATTCAATATAGTCTAGATACACAGCTGTCACAACTTACCTTGGTACCTGTCACAATTTACCTCGGTGTTAGGAGAGCTGTGACAAAGGGAGTAGTTCCAGTTTTCGTGGATTTTCTAAGAAACCTTATAACTTTTATTGACTTTGATTACTGTTTTTAAAAGAGCAAGGACTGAGCTACATTGCGGCATAAAATTCATAATGGTGGTATGTTTCTTTATTGAGATATTCTTTTAAGTAAAAATTGTCACAACCATCCTCGGTCTCCCCTACTTTAGATATCATTTTCAGTTTTGGTATGCAGTAACAGGATATAAAACTATATAATTTAGTTGTAAAAGTTATTCTATATCCTCTGATATTTTTTACAAAAAACGTGGTACGCCACTGTGCATATTTTTTCCGATTTACCCGGTCAATTCTACATAGAAACGGTATCTTACATTTCTCGATTAAAACATTCAAAATTATTGGTCTTTTTATTTTTCTTTCCTATTGATTGCTCGTTAAAATATACCCGTGTGAGAATTACTTCTCCACTCTCCAAGAGGAGATAAAGTAGAGATATGTACCTTGATTTTAAGGTTTAGGGGTCAAATGAAAATTTGTAAAACTTCATATATAATAAATAGTCGACCTCTGGAAATTCTTAAATAGAGCTCATCCTAAATTAAATGTATTCGGAAAATGATAGTGGTTCAGTTGGAAGCATAATCAGAGCGGAGCTATAATCTTTTTAATCTATTCATGCCAGATTAAACGCCAAAGCAGAATCCATTTGGGTTCGTATTTATCAATCCAATAATCCTGCCTAATAGTAATTGATTTATACGTTTAATGGATAATGTTGCTTAACAAATTAGTGATTAGCACGCTTGTCGTAAGCTCATCTTAGTCCCATAATAATGACGACGCTAACGCCTACTTAACAAATGTGATTAGCAGCAGTAGCTTCTTCTTAAATAATAGTATATTACGTACCGAGGTGGAAAGTGTTTCATTCCTGTCGAGACAGTATAATGAAACTTTTCACCGAGGTTTGTATACTATTTTATTTACAACCACATCTAACATCCACTTCTTATTATTTTGAATTAAAATTATTCAAAAGATAAATGTCATTTTGACTCTTCCATTGAAAAATTAGATAGAAATTTCAAATAGCCGCAGGTGGTAAAATAACGTAGGTAATAATACACATCAAGATGGCAAATATCATTTTCTGAATATGGTTTCCATGTCACTAAACAATATATTATTTTCTTCTTCTTCCATTCTAGTGCCGTGCAGATTCCTGCTTAGGCGTTCATCCTCTCCTACTCCCATCATATGTTTCT
Source organism: Barypeithes pellucidus (assembly GCA_963991005.1). Classification (NCBI taxonomy): domain Eukaryota; kingdom Metazoa; phylum Arthropoda; class Insecta; order Coleoptera; family Curculionidae; genus Barypeithes; species Barypeithes pellucidus. The sequence goes on from OZ022563.1 coordinate 11,739,642, forward strand.
ATTAGCTGCAGCATTCTGCAGTCTTCGGAAGTCCTTTATCCCTGTCCATTGGCGTATATCCCTAAGACATGACAACTTCTTTCCGAGAGAGGAATGCCTCTTCTTCCTTCCTCAATTTTACCTTGAAGAATGAGGAGCTGAAAGTGGCAACGAACTCCGCGCAGTATGTGTCCGAGATACCCTATTTTATGCTGTTTAATATTCTCGAAAAGTTCTCGGTCCGCTAGGCCAGCTCTTCGGAGAATGTCCTCATTCCCGACATGATCGACCCAAGGCACCCTCAACATTCGTCGTAGGATCCACATTTCAAAGGCTTCTATTTTGTTAATGATAGAAGCCTTTGAAATGTGGATCCTACGACGAATGTTGAGGGTGCCTTGGGTCGATCATGTCGGGAATGAGGACGAATAATATTATTTTAACAACAGAAAAATGATGAGATGAGGAATTTGATTTTGCTGCTACTCCACCAGAAATTCGAGAAGCAGCAAAAATAGTAGAAGAAGATCTTCTGCTAACTAAAAGCCGCCCGAGATATGACAAGGCATATAACTGTTTCAAAGAATGGTGTACGGGAAACAAAGTTCAAAATCCTGGTTCTGAGTCGGCGCTACTAGCTTATTTCGGTGAAAATGCCAAGACAAAGAAGATATCAACGATTTGGTCACAATGTTCAATGCTGAGGACCACTCTATTAAGGGAAAAAGTAAACATATCTAAACACGCAAAGCTATTAGCATTTTTAAAAAAAGTGTTCGTATATTATTTTGAGATATCAATTTTTTTTTTAAATTACAAAAAAATAATTTACTTTCGACCTTTCAAAGATAGATGAAATGTCATTATTACATGCATGGTTGTAAATAAAACATTATTCTCATTTAGCTCAGCCATTGCAGGCGCAAGAGCAGAATTGCCGACTCTAATACGGCTTTAAGAAGTCAATTCTCAGATTTGACAGTTGAAGGTTTGGCATTTGTTCACAGAGAAAAGAGCGGACAAAAACTGGTTGGAAATTTCGCTGTGCGAAAAAACCTATTATCACGATGTCATGACAAGTCAGTAAAGATCTTTTTCAATAAATAAAGTTTAGTGACCTGTACTGATGTAACCTATAAATAGACTGGAAATGGAGACTGTTATGTAGTTTTTCAAGTAGATATATCTGCCTGGCATTATGCAAATAGCCTTCCTAATCGTAACGGGCCAGAAACGAAACCCACATGCACGAAGCGTTAATCTCGTTTAAATTGAACAATTATGTTTAAAAACGCTAAACCCGGCATCGATAACGGCAAACGGAACGCTAGACGGCGATATAATGCTTTTAACATTTTGCTAAATGAAAATGAATCACCCGTATTTTGCTTCTAATTACCATAGAAAAGGGCAAATAATACGCTAATTGCATTTAATACAATTTCTACATTTTTAGATAATTTTGGAAAAATTTTCATATTTTTAATACATGCTGCATTTATTTGCATATTTTGTCAAGTTGACGGAAATAACGCATGTCCCATAAGTTTTGGCACAAATTTCAACCAATTGTATTTATATAATAAAATATATTTAAATAAGGTTTTGCAATACCTAGTAATTAATTGTCTGTTTGAAGGTTGTAGACAATGGTGTTTCTTGAATGATAGAAGAGTTTTGGACTTGCATTGTCTTTATTTGTTATAAATCACAACGTTTCAACTGGTAAGTATCTCCAGGCCATCAGGTGGACAGAAGCCGAGATCCTGCTCAAAGAACCACACTGGAGGAAGAGGACGTTCAAGGAAGCTGCTACCATACACAAGAACCCAGGTTGTTTTAGTAAACCTTCATTAGATTTAAGAAATATCTGGAAACCTTTGTTAAGTAGATGTAAGCTTAGAATTACTAATATCGCGCAAAACTGAACGCACGACTGCACCCATTTCAATTATGCTTCAGTGCACATAGCTAGTATAAATAGAGCTGTAGTCACTTTTCTTATTTAGTATTCACCTGAAGACGACTGGAGATACTTACCAGTTGAAACGTTGTGATTTATCATAGTAATTAATTGTTTCAAAAGCTACAAAATTATGAACTTAAGTTAAATACAGGGTGTTATGTTCCTGAGATAGACAAATTGAAGAAAAATACCCATAAATGGCGCTTTCAATTCATTCAGCGATAAAAGTGACCTGACGTCAAACCAGAAAAACACCTGCGTGGCACTGCCATACATGTAGGCAATCAAGGAATTCTGGCCGGTGTTGTCATATGTACACCTTAAACCCTTTATACAAAATAAAATAATTTAAACACTTTTCCCTTCTGTAATACTTTTTGCCAATGACCTCTTGACGCCTTACATCGGCTGTGTTCATATAGCGCCGCATGCTTGCGGGCTGTTAGTTGAAGATCAACCAGCGGCTGGATACATTGTGTCTCGTCGATCACCAACACACTCTCAGCAATCCGCTCTGTTTTTTCGGTTTACGCGTGTATCTTGCCCGTCCATAAATAATCTTTGAATATTGTTTTTATTGACGCGTTTCTTCTGGACGTCAAATTTCGTCGCGTGTAATAAAATCTAATAATCTGTATTATTGTATTTTCAAAAGCTAACTATCGGTTCTGTTTCACTATTACTGTGTGTACATGAAGTGTTTCCAGGAGTGTTCCCATGAAAAAGAGAAAAACTGATTGTGTTTGTGCCTGGATTTCCTCGCTCTTTAGGTATAAAGATAAATACAAGTAGGTATTATCCTATATATATATAGAATATTACGTAGAATCCAAAAATATAATAATATATAGGATATTCCATTTAAAATAAGCATGTTGCCACAGACTTCCGCTATAGCCGGAAGTGCCACCATATTGAAAATATTTTAGCCGAGTCGCTCCCATCAACATTAGCATACTATCCAATATTCAAAATGTTTCTATGTATAGTTTTTTATATAGGGTGTTGAAAAAAGGTCGGTACCCAGGAATAACTCCGGTGAATAACTCCGGTGCATCGCATTTCAGCGGAAAATGTCTAGGGAAAAAGTTGTTTGGTTTTGAATGAGGAATAGTTTGCAATTTAAACCACTCCCCACCTCCTCAACCCCCGGGCTCGGGTGGGGGTAAGTTAAGATTTTCAAATGGAACCCTATGTTTTTATTAGCGTATCGTGTTCTCCGACCTGGGGTTGAGGGGGAGGGGGGTGGTTTAAATTGCGAACTATTTCACCTTCAAAACCAAACAACTTTTTCCCTAGACATTTTCCGCTGCAATGTGATGCACCGGAGTTATTCCGGGGTACCGACCTTTTTTCAAGACCGTGTATATAGATCGATGGGACACCCTGTATAACAGTATAACTAAGATCATATTTATTTGCATCATTTCAGTCAAAATCTTCGTGGACGTGACAACGATTAAATGCATCTTTTCCACTACGTCATCGTTAGGCTTTTACCGGTGACATTTTTAAGCTAAAAATCATGTTGAAAGTAAAAAGATCTCGTTATAAAGGGGGAATTGTGTAAAACGGCATTGCAGATTTAAAAATTACATTTTGTAGATTACGTACTTTTATATACAACATTTATTTTTCTGTTATTTGGATTTGCTGGCTAAAATACAATAAATCATTTCCATGACACCCTGTATAATTAGGAATAGAGTTAGTTCTTATTATGGCGTCCTAGTCATATACTTTTAGTTGAGGAGTTGAAAAATTTATGTCAAAAATTAAAAATTCTTTTCTTTGATTGGTTTTCTATATCATGCATTTGTATATCTCCTCTTAAACCCGCTATTCGTCGACTAAAGGTAGGCATAACATTTACAAAAAAAGTTATATCGGGAAATAGTTTTAGTCTAATTTCAGCATTGTGTAAACAAGGCTAACAAGCAGTTCAAATAAAAATAGAAAATTCGTGTGTTACTCGTAAGAATCGGGAATTTAGAAAAATAAGGATATTGAACTATAGCATGTTCTAAATTTATGAATTAGTGCTATAAGTACCTATATATGTAGTATATAACAGATGTTAAAAAATATTTAGATTTGACCAAGGAATTGTTGAAACCTGACTCAGCCGACTATATCAGTTGTTAAATTAGTACTTTTTAAAAAAAGATCACGTACTTTTTTTTATGAACTGCTTGGGGTTTGTTTGTAAGCAAAGTAGTTAAATATTTTTAAATGTATGTATGCTACATTTTACTCAACTGATTCCGCGGTTGGTTCTTTATGAAATATTTTTAAAATAATTTAATGTAAAGAAAGAAGAAATTTGCTTTTAAATGTTTCAATATATTGAGAGGATTACTCTACATGTTTCGGCATTTTAGGTCTTTTTCAAGAGCATTGCAAGATGAATACTAAACTTAAAAATTATTTTACGGGTCTTTATACGGTCACTAATAAACTTTTTTATTGCCTAAAAATTAGGTGTTTTTCCCCAGATTAGTGTAGATAGACTGGAGAAAGCTGTCTATCACGGGTATGTTTATGACATTTTGTTGATCATTAGTTGTGAGGGGATTATTTTTTATAGACTTTTTAATTTCATACTGTTCTAGAAGATCTAAACGTTGGACCTTTCTTTCGTTTTGTAATAGTTTAATGTTGTCCGTATCTATAAAATGGTTATTTTCTATACAATGTGTGGAGATTCCGGAATTTTTTATGTTATTCAAAATAGAATTGTGATGTTCTTTTGATCTTGTCTTGAGGTTTCTATCGGTTTGCCCAACATAGACAGCTTCACAATCTTGACATTTAATCCTATATACCCCAGATTTGTTAAGATTACCTATTTTGTCTTTATTATTCACCAACATAGATCCTAAACTACATTTATTCACCACCACTGTGTTGCAACCTAGGCTACTGAGTTTTTTTGAGACTTTATTACTTAATGTAGGTACATAATTTATAAATCTATAATTATAGTTTTGTTTTCTTGTCCGTTTTTTAACAAATTATAGGTAGTTTGTTCCTGGATCTCAAACACTTTTGAAATGAAAATCCAATTTTCAGTCAACGTTTCGGTTCATTTTATTTAAACCATCGTCAGAACTATTTGAACATAAATAAAAAAGGCGTATAAACAAAATTAGAAAGAAGCAACAATTTTTTACAATTTATAAACGACAATAAAAAAGTCATAGAATTTTACAAAAACTTATTGTGAAATTTACTCTATATTTTTATAATTATTAGTAAAAATTTGGGATAAAATTTTTCTGGTTTATTTGGTATTATTATTTTTTAGTAAATTTAGCTAAGTTTTTCTCTCCGTGTGCGATTTTTATTATTAATCTTCCGAAAAATCCTTATGGCTTGAAAAGCAACACATATGTCGGCGTCAATTAGTGTAATCCGTCATTCCCAGAAATGCCTAGTCATTTCACGTATTGCCGGCAAATAGTGTACCTCTACGTTTGGTACACCGTTTGTCAAAGAGTATCAGCCATTCCCTGTAATGGTGGAATTCTTTCAGTGTTACCCTGTTTGCCGGTTTTAGTCGAACGCTGTAATAATTGTTGTTAACATCTGTGTAGTAATTTTTTTTTTGGAAATGAAATGTTGAAGCATTCAGAATTGTTTTATAAGAAGTTAGATTACTATTACTCCAATCAAAGTAAGAAAAAACCTTGGAATTTTACTGAATTGACGGAGGTAAGAAAATTATTTTCAATTTTAAGGAAATTCCTGATAATAATCAATTATTTACAAACCTTTTAAAGTAAAATACCTTATCTTCATGCACTATTGGCAACACTGTCCTAATTACAATGATTGACTAAAATCGGCAAACAGGGTAACTTAAATCATTTGGTTAAGTACAGCGTTTGGCTGAAAGAATTCCGTCATTACAGGGAATGCCTGATACTTATTGATAATTTATTCAAAATTTAACTCTGTATCACTATCACTATCTTCATCTAAGCCTAAACTTATAATTAAGGGTTGAACATTTGTAATCATACAATTGTAAGAATTTTCCACCTTAAGTACATGCTGTACACAGTTTTTCCAGCTGTCTGCAGAAATTTTTCTTACTTCGTTTTAAATTAATTCTACTACAGATGCATTTAAAGTAGGAGAACGCATACGCAACACTGTATGTCCATTTTCTGCTGCAAGTTTGTCACACTCGTATTCCTTATTTATTTTAAAAGCTTTTAATACTTCTAGCAGTTCTCGTTTTTTGTAAGTTTCTTCAAAATATAAATCATTTTCAATCATAAAATTTCGAATTTCTGCTTTTGTATTATTAGAATTGGGAATGATTCTTGCTTGCCGACTATGATAACTAGCATTGTCCATTACAATGACGCTATTTTCAGGTAGATTTTTAAGGAGTTTATGTTTAAACCAATCTTCAAAATATACCTGGTTCGGCTCTGCTCGAAAAGGTTTTAAAATTTGGGATTTCCTTATTTATTTTATGGTCGAAGGGATAATGAGGTTTTATTTCAGTCTATATTTATTTCACACTATATTTGCCGGCAATACGCGAAATGACTAGGCATTTCTGGGAATGACGGATTTCACTAATTGACGCCGACACGTACATCAGGAACGGTATATTTCATCGAAAAAATTTACCTTAAAATATCAGTTTCTTACTTCAAGCTTAGAAGAATCAGCATTTGAAAATAGTTTGATTATTTGAATTTTTCAAAACTTTGTGTTCGATTTGTTATTCAATAATCAAAAATCATCATCATCATCATCATAGAAGGGTTAAAAATTGGTAGAATAATCTTAGTAGCGGGGCGAGTTACCGCTTGGTTCCACAGAAAACTTTTTACAGAACTGTACTTTTGAACAAACATATAAATAACTAACGTTCTTCTCTATCATTAATTAATTTATCGGAAAATGTATAACAAATTATCCTTTCTGTATGCGATATCTGAAATAATGTACTTACCATATTAGATGTGTAGTGAACAAAAAAGCTCCGGGCACCACCAGATCATCGGATCCGACGCTCCAACGTCTCCTAAATACGATCAATCCAGGCATCGCATCAAGATTCCTGAGATACTTGAAATGACAAATATCTGCGAAACAACCACAGAGACACCATACGGAGTTGTTTTAAGGTAAACCCGTACTATTATGAATTGAATTTTTTTTAAAGTTTGTATTTGTTAATGTCTGATAGATATCCATGTTGGTGATTCACTTTCCCGGACCCACGCTCACAACTATTACTGTTATCAATGTGTCCTAACAACTTTGTTCATTATTTACAACTTTTATCGCGTTCTAATCGTGCGAAATTTATTTATAGATTCTACGAAACAGATTAATACATTTTTTTTATCATCGTTATTTAGTTTAATAAATATTATGTCTATGCGAGTGTTTAGACCGCAGTGCAGTGGCGGATTTAGGTTTGCAGGTTTTGGGCAACCTATGAAAAATATAGGAACAAAATGAAATTATATATAATGAAATTCTACCGCCATCGGTTGGTCGTCACCACATATAATAAATAACCATTATATTGCCAATACGAACGTTCCAAAATACAAAAAGTGTCCCCGCTATGATAGATGGCGTGGTACTATTGAGTTTGCGCAGTAGGTTGGAAATTTTATCGATCGCGTCAAAGCCGGCCCGACATTATTTGTTTGTTGTTATTCGTAGCCATCTTTGGTTCTGGATGCTCTTTCAAATTACAGAATAAAAAGTGGTTCATCCACATTGTTGTCGGTATATTAGTGCTTATAAACTTCCATTACCTAACAGCAATTTTTGTGAAGGAGTTTTTAATTTGTGGTGATTCGCTGTTTGATAGGTTAGTGGCTTGGTTTGTTTAAGATGAAAGGGCACAAGTGCATGATGCTTTTTTGCAAAAGTCGTGGATCAATACCAGGTATAAAGTATTTCAGGTATTGACATATATACGAAAATATTTTGCTTATCACATTATCCGTATCTTCGGAACCGAATTTCACTAAAAAGCTTGTAAGAAAAGAAGAGAGTGTCACTCGTATACAATATAATATATATGTGGTCACTACCTAACCTTAAAATTAATGTATTTTTAATTTCGTGCATTAGTAGCTGATAATAATTCCCAAAATAGTCAATATAGTCATTCATTCTTAATTTTTGATTTAGAAAAAAGTGAGGTTAAGAAACATACGACGTCGGATGAAAGTTAAAATAAAGCTCATCGTGTCGATTGTTACAAATATACGGACGGAATTTGGCACCAAAAGTTTACACCAATCAGGGCACCGTCGGATCATCATATCGTCAGAAATCGTATGCATGGAACGGTGTCTTAAATCGAACTAATCGAAATTTATATTGCAATATTTTTCCTAACCAACCAGTGAAATTTACATTAAAAAAGTTGAAATCCGGTCCTGTCGAATGTTTACTTTCACAAGGAAATTTCCGAACTGCGCAAACTCACTATTACCCCTTCGATGCCCATAGCGAGGACATAATTGCAGATGGTATTAGCAATATATTGGTTATAGATATGTGGTCGTCACCGGTTCAGCCAAAATAAACCCTGCATATTATGTTGGTTGCGTTGAGAATTCAATTCAATCGGTTATATTACGTGCATGCGCGTTGACGTTACCGCACGCCGTGTTTAGTTACAATCCATACAGCGGGGCCAGGTTGCCGGACAAGTGCAAACTTTAATTGAAACGTAATTGAAACCTGCACTGGGATTTATGGTCTTTAGGATATTATTTAACAAAATATTATGGGGACACTTCCCATTTAAGGTCTTAAGGGTGACATCTACCCCTCCCAAGGGGTTAAACCCGAGGGCTGTAAAAATTCTTTAAAGGCATCTCCGTTCACAATAAAATTCACCTATCTTTCCGATTTTTAACATTATTTACGGGAGCGGAAGTTTTCAAATTGACACCCTGTATATCCCTTATACCACTTCTAATGCCTTAAAATCTCTTCCTAAAGGGTGATATACCTCATAAATTGTCTCCTTTTCCCCCAAGTTTAATCAAAAACCCCACAAAACCAAATAAAACGCTTGCAATCCAATTTCCTCAAGCGATTTGCCCGATTTAAAACATCATTTACCAAAAAAATGCAGTATAACTAAAAAAGGGATATTTGCGCGGTTTGCGGCCGACTTTAGGAACCGTTTTATTTACGAGTATGTTCTTTGATATTATTCTCCCCAGTGGTGTTGCCAACTGCACCACGAAAAAGCCCCGGCAATGCATCTAGACAAATGACACCTATTTATTAAGGCCGTATTAGAGTCGGCAATTTTTTCTCTTGCGCCGGCAATTATAATTGCACGTATTCATGCGCAGTAAACCGTTCTCGATCAGCTGGAGCATTATCAACGGTCAGAACAGCAGTTGGTACTGTCGAAATCCCTAAAATACCCCCAGAATTAGAGATGGACAAACCTGTTCGTTTTGATTACCAGTTAAAGCAGCTACTGCTATTTACAAATAGGAGGTCCAAAAAGGTTGCTACGAATTAGCAGTCCATAAGCTTAATAAAGAATGTGGACTGCTAATTTAAGTACCAGTGGGTTTAAATGGCCATTAGCTGTTCATACCTGTTTCGACCAAATAATAAACAGTTAAAAATAACAGAATAATCCATGTCTACCCAATTGCGCCGGCAATGGCAATTAAAATGACGCGTACCCCATTTCTGGTAATGAGAGACAGCTGATCGGGAATGGTGTACTGCGCATGAATCCGTGTCATTTTAATTGTCAGGAGAGTAGAATTTCCGACTGTAATACGGAGAACGGTGTACTGCGCATGAATCCTTGCAATTATAATCGCCATTGCTGGCGCAACAAAAATTCCCGACTCTAATACGGCTTTTAGTCTCACTAAGCAGGCTGTCATATTTGTCGGTGAGGACTCAATGGGCTCATTCAGCAGAACCCAACGATTTGTAAGCGATTAGTAATCATCTGCTGAATGCACTAAAAAAAATCGACGGGAAATCGGACGCCATTTTTTCATCAAATTTAAAAAGCGATTTATGTCCGATTTCTTTGTCAGGTTAAGGAGTAAAATTTATAAAAAATGACGAAAGAAATGAATTATAATTATAAAAACATATTATACACGATCTCCGCTAGTGAAGAGGAACATTCAAATCGTAATGTTTGATGAAAATATGAAGGGATCCTAACCAAACAAAAAATTGACAGCCAAATGCATTCAGCAGAACTACAAATCGATGCGCACCGTGACGTCACCCATTAAAAACCGCTTATAAATCGATGGGCTCTGCTGAATGCAGCCATTTTGATGCTGACATAAAATTGTACAAAAAGTGCGTCAATTTGTTCTATCAATTCAGAGGATTATTTAAAAATTTCACGAGTCATGTTGCAAAGTTGATTCAACGAGGATTTCACAAATCGACGGGAAATCGGACGCCATTTTTTCATGGAATTTAAAAAGCGAGTTATGTCCGATTTCTTTGTCAGGTTAAGGAGTAAAATTTGATGAAGGGATCCTAACCAAACAAAAAATTTACAGCCAAATGCCTTCAGCAGAACTACAAATCGATGCGCACCGTGACGTCACCCATTAAAAACCGCTTATAAATCGATGGGCCCTGCTGAATGCAGCCATTTTGATGCTGACATCAAATTGTACAAAAAGTGCGTCAATTTGTTCTATCAATTCAGAGGATTATTTAAAAATTTCACGAGTCATGTTGCAAACCTGATTGAACGAGGATATCGATGCCTATTTTTAAGTCCCACTGATGGAACAAAGTTATACCTTGCAATAATAGATGATATTTTAAAAAATTGAGCAAAATTGAATATTTTGCGCCACTAGCCAAAAAAATAACCAACACTACAACAGATTTTTATGTTGTAAGCGATTTTCAAAAGGGACATAAAATATTTATTTCGGGAAAAAGGCAACACGTGGCAACAATGGGATTCCCTAAAAACTAATTAAAATTTTCAAGCACCCCCGGCCCCGGTCGGAAACATGATGATGTAGGGTAAGGGCAAGTGGAGTAATGGCTTCGAATAATACGCAATAAGAGCGTATATGCGTACGTACTTTATTTTCAGCTTTAAATTTAGTATGTTTGAAAGTTTTAATAAAATTTTAAAAAAATTAATTCCAACATTATTGAAAACATTCCTACATTGTGTTCGTAATTTGTAGATAAGAACACAAAGAAAAAAATCTAAATGTTTTAATTTATCTTATCTATTTATTTCAATACTGGGTTAGCCTAAAAATTAAGAGGTAGATAAGACAAGTTAGTAGATACATATGTATAATAAGCAAATTAGTATAGTCCAATATCTAGATCAATCTTGGTCCAAAAAAACTCTTGGGAATAACATTTTTTTAGAAGAAAGCTCGGAGCATGAGCAGTTTGTTTCAAATGTTCACAGTATTTGTGTTACTAAAAACGTGTAAAAATATGTAATTTGTCCAGCTAATTGTGTAATTTCACAAATTCAGATCACATATGTATATATAACCATTATATTATTGCCAATACGAACGTTCCAAAATACAAAAAGTGTCCCCGCTATGGGAGGCGGCGCGGGCGAATAGAGTTTGCGCAGTAGCGTCAGAGCCGGCCAGACATTATTTGTTTGTTGTTATTCGTCGCCGTCTTTGGTTCTGGATGCTTTTTCAAATTACAGAATAAAAAGTGGTTCATCCACATTGTTGTCGGTATAGTAGTGCTTATAAACTTTCATTACCTAACAACAGTTTTTGTGAAGGAGTTTTTAATTTGTGGTGATTCGCTGTTTGGTAGGTTAGTGGCTTGTTTTGTTTAAGATGAAAGGACGGACACAAGTGCATGGTGCTTTTTTGCAAAAGGCGTGGACCAATACCAGGTATAAAGTATTTCAGGTATGTACATATATACAAAAATATTTTGCTTATCACATTATCCGATCTTCGGAACCGAATCTCTCTAAAAAGCTTGTAAAAAAGAAGGAACTGTCACTCGTATACAATATAATATATTTGTGGTCACTACCTAACCTTAAAATTAATGTATTTTTAATTTGGTGCATTAGTAGCTGATAATAATTTCGAAAATAGTCAATATAGTCATTCATTCTTAATTTTTGGTTCAGAAAAAAGTTTGGTTAAGAAACATACGACGTCGGATGAAAGTTAAAATAAAGCTCATCATAACATCAGAAATCGAATGCATGGAACGCTGTCTTAAATCGAACTAATCGAAATTTTGATTGTAATATTTTTCCTAACTAACCAGTGAAATTTACATTAAAAAAGTGAAAATCCGGTCCTGTCGAATGTTTACTTTCGCAAGGAAATTTCCGAACTACGCAAACTCACTATTACCCCTTCGATGCCCATAGCGGGGACATAATTGCAAATCATATTAGCAATATAATGGTTATATACAGGGTCTTATGGAAATGGCGTATTATATTTAAACCGGCAAATCCCGATATGAGAATAAATTGAAGAAAAATAACCATAAATGGCGCTTTGAATTATTAAGCGAAATATACACTTTATATGAAATCTCAAAATTTAAGTGGCCGCTCCTGAGGCACTTCGCAATCAATATTTTATTGAGGCAGTCTCCAGGTTCAAAAGAGGTTAGCGCATTATATGCGATGTTGTCATATTGCAACACATAATTCTAAACGCACGTGTTCAGTTTTTGACGACATGGCGTCTTTGACGCGCGCTATCACTTCTTTTTCAAACTTTTTAGACAAAGAAAACTACAATTTTAAGGCACATACTCATACTGCTTACCTTCGAACTTATTTTAAAATAATCCGTTTTATAATTAAATTCCATAAAAAATAAAACACAAAAAGTATGTTTTTCAACAGAACCAACAGTAAATAATATCACACAAATTTGAAATCACATGACAACAATTATTATTGTGAATTATTTCACAACAAAAAAAATCGGCAATACATACAATAAAATACAACTAACAAGACGTTTAAAATTCGTATACGTCAAGCACGTGGCACCCTCGACGTCGTGGAACCAACGTCGTTACACTCCCGAGTCTCGGAACATACTGAAGTATGAAGCGGCGCGCGGCCGGTATTCAAGCTACGGCGAGACACGCGGCGTGATCTGACAACACTGTTAGTATACTCTAGTGAACCACATTGTTGCTAAGTGAATCCAGATGGAACGGGGCGACAGTATGTGGGTAAAAAGGGTTTGTACCTTAGTATTTAGATATTCGATTGATAAAAAAAAATATGTAGACTTTCTCTAGGACACCCAATGATTCACCCATTTAAATATAATAAGTCATTTCCATAACACCCTGTATATGTGATTCAGATTGGCACAACTGATTTGTAAGTAAGAAGTAACGAACAGACGTGAAGTAACTCCACAAACGGAAACTACATATTAATTGCGAATTTTTAATTTATAACAAATACTAAATAGACAGTAGCGACATCTAGCAGAAATCTATTCCACTGCAAAAGTCAATCAATTGAATAGTGGACCGGTGCCTTTACTCTGTGTACTTTATAAATTTATAACGATGTTATTGAATGGCCTTTTGTTCCTCCAATATATCTGAATTGTTTGAATATCTAACTACCTTTTTAACAATGCCATTTCGCCATAAACAATTCCGGATGACATAGCACGGGAGCAAAAACAATGAACACCTATACCGAAACGTAGCAAAGGGACATGAACAATTAGACCTTTTTAAATTTTAATGTGAGGTTGGGGATTAATTATTTTTTGTTGGTTAAAATGGATAACTAACAGTCGATTATTTTTATTGAAATTGGAAAAAATGGTCGATTTTTCTTAAAGAGGATAAATTGATAACTGATGAAAAGACACTAAGTCTATAATTTTGAGAGACTGGTCTTTTACGATATTTATACAGAGTGTTGCGAAAAACATGTGCCCTCGCTCGTAGGGTGATTTCTTGCCCAAAAATAAGACAAATAGTTCCGATTAAAATGGGTTCACAGACATGGGTGTCGTTTGGGAGTTGTCAACCTTATACATCAATAATCCTTTTATTTCGCTAGCGGAAGAGAGGATGTTTTTTCTATTTTTTCTCAAATTTGGTATAGTTGTTGCAGAATTATACCGTTGACTCTTACTGCCATAAATAAACTACCTGATTAAACTCTATTGTATACGCCTGAACCTCTTCAAAGCTCAATAAATGGGATCAGGGCCGGCTTGAAAATGTATACCCACACCACATGATTTATTTTTATAATTTAAAATAAATAGTATTTTTAGTTTTAGGTACCCATAATAAATGTAAAATAATGATAACAATTAATGATAATTGAAAATAATATAATTTAAAAGTATAACCAGTGCCTCCTATAACTCCGGGCCGCGAAGAGTAGTCACTCCGGTATTACTGTCGTGGGACGTTTGCGCCATTTTAGAACTGTCAAATCTCGTTGATCGCCGGTTACAAATTTTATTTTGCAGTTCATTTTAATGATATTACGAACAGTTATTTATTAAAACATTAACAGGGTGTTTCCTGGGTTTGTGTAGAGGATATTAAAAGTGTTTGTGATAATATATCTCATATATTTCGTCCATAATCGTGTGCTAACCGGATCGGCTCTCTCGTAAGGAAATTCCGCCGTGTGTAACAATTTTTCAGCGTTTTAGTGCTTATTTGCGTTAGAATTTCAGTTGAATACCGCAAAGCCGGTAATTTAAAAAGCAGTGTGTGCTCTTCTAGTTTGTCACATTTTAGAGTTTAAAATTGGATATATAGGATTACTTACGTAAACTAGTAACAAGGTAAGTTTTTGAACATTCTACATAATGACAAAAACGTGTTGTGTTCCTGGGTGCAAATCGAATTATCCGAGTACAATAAAAGCCGGTGGATCTATGCTATCGACTTTTGGTTTCCCAAAAGATGAAATTTTTAAAAATATTTGGCTAAAAGCTATTCCCCGAGATAGTTGGTCACCTACCCAACATTCTGTAGTTTGTAGTAATCATTTTGCAGAAAGTGATATCATTAGGGAAGAGATTTATAATTTACCAGACGGAACTGTGAAAAGAATTCCAACAAAGACTAGGCTTAAATGTGGTTCATTTCCTTCTATTTTTCCAAATTTACCAAATTTACTAAAAAAGTACCTGTGCCAAGAAAATCTCCCGATGAAAGACATAATGAAAATCTAGCTCGTCATAATGAATTAAATGAATCATTTGAAAACTCAGATAAAATTCATAGTTTTCAAGACTTACTTTTAAACTATTTTAAAAAATTAATATTTGTGAGTCTTGGACAGTAAAAGTAGAAGAAGATAGAAAAATTTATTTTTATATTCTAAATTTAACAGAGGACCTTATTAGCATTGTAAGTCTAATTTCAATTGATACAAATATGTTTGTTAAGGTATTTATAAATAATACAGAATTAACTTTTAAGAACTTAAATTGGATTTTACCTTTTAATTTGAAACTAACTAGATGGTCCCAACTAGAAAATTTATTAGTTAGATACAAAAATAAAATATCTATCGACAAATCATTCACTTTTTTAATAGAAAGGAGTGTATATTTTTTGAACGAAGCTTATAACAAACTGGTTTCAGAATCAGACATATTGCAGGAGGAGAATGATTCAAAAGACAATAATAATTTAAATTATATGTTACCAATTTTAATTAATCAAGTACAATTACTCATTTTGAAAAAAAAGCGACAAAAGCTGACACTACCCTGACAACAGGGTGTCTATGAAAGATTCTCCTCGATAACAAAAAAAAAAAAATTTGGGACAAAAGATACTGTTCATACATGTTATGATTTTAAATTCCATTCCATTTTAAACTTCCCACCAAACACCATTTGGCAACAGCGCATCGCTGCTCTGTACACGGCCTGTCTGAAGTCGGCAATGGTATAACTATCAGGATAACAAGCACAATCAAAATTTATTAAATTCTAAAAAACTATTGATAATTTATTCAAAATTTAACTCTGTATCACTATCACTATCTTCATCTAAGCCTAAACTTATAATTAAGGGTTGAACATTTGTAATCATACAATTGTAAGAATTTTCCACCTTAAGTACATGCTGTACACAGTTTTTCCCGCTGTCTGCAGAAATTTTTCTTACTTCGTTTTTAATTAATTCTACTACAGATGCATTTAATGTTGGAGAAATATTATTTCTCCTAATATTGGATTTTAATTGGTGCCATATTAGCTCAATAGGATTGAATATTCAATAGTACGGAGGAAGACGCAACACTGTATGTCCATTTTCTGCTGCAAGTTTGTCACACTCGTATTCCTTATTTATTTTAAAAGCTTTTAATACTTCTAGCAGTTCTCGTTTTTTGTAAGTTTCTTCAAAATATAAATCATTTTCAATCATAAAATTTTGAATTTCTGCATTTGTATTATTAGAATTGGGAATGATTTTTGCTTGCCGACTATGATAACTAGCATTGTCCATTACAATGACGCTATTTTCAGGTATATTTTTAAGGAGTTTATGTTTAAACCAATCTTCAAAAAGTTGTGCGTCGGCATCTTGATGGTAATCTAAAGAAGAATCTGCTATGTTTTTAGCTGAAAGCAACAGACAATTTGGAATAAAACCTGTTCTCTGAACCAGCATGTAATATTGTGATTCTTTTGCCTTTATTTGATGGTGCCTTGGTTTGACATTTTTTGGAAGAATCATCCCAACCTTTTCTTGGAGTGTCATGGGTATCGAACCATGTTTCGTCAAGGTAAATAATTGGACGATTTTCTTCTCTAAATTGTTTAACAGCTGTGAAATATTTAAGTCTCCATTCCTGTAAACGTTGAGATTCCATTAATGTTTGTCTTTTATCAATGCTTCGGTATTTAAAACCCATTTTACGCAATATTTTCCTAAGGCGTGAAAGGGTACAAGAGATATTTGTTTCGACTTTAATCAGCCGCTCTTTGAGGGAAATCAAAGTGGGTACAGTTTGTGCCTCATACATTTGGTAAATCTTTCTTCTTAATAAATCCATGTCATTTTCGTCAATGCTTCTAAATGTGCCAGAATCACGCCGATTTTTTCTAGGATTAACAGGTTTAAGTTCTATGTCTCTTACCGAAGATAAAGGAGTTTGTGTCAAAGTAGACATCTCTGCTAAAGCATCCATCGAATTAAAATTTCTACTCAACAACGATTGATACACATTTTTAATTATTAGTTTGGCATCGGTAGATAAATGCTTTCTTTTAAAAATGCCCCCCTATCAGCACAATTCCAAGGACGCCACATTCTACCACTAATAAGCCTAACTAAAAATTACTCGCCGGAAAACCACTAAAGATTAAAATTATTAAAAATCACTTTGTATTTATATATGCATCAGGCATAGGTATAAATTGAATTTGTATACCTGGTCCGGCTCTGCTCGAAAAGGTTCTAAAATTTGGTATTTCCTTATTTATTTTATGGTCCAAGGGATAATGAGGTTTTATTGCAGTCAAAAGATCAACGGTATAATTCTGCAAATACTATACGTATTTTTAAAGTTTAAAGTAGATTTGCCATTCGCGGC
Source organism: Barypeithes pellucidus (assembly GCA_963991005.1). Classification (NCBI taxonomy): domain Eukaryota; kingdom Metazoa; phylum Arthropoda; class Insecta; order Coleoptera; family Curculionidae; genus Barypeithes; species Barypeithes pellucidus. The sequence continues at coordinate 11,757,185 of OZ022563.1, forward strand.
GGTGCTGATGGGATAGTGTCTTCAAACATATTTCTCTTAATCGAAGCCAAGCTAAACGAAGAAAAATTCTAAGGGTTGGAATTAATCCCACTTTAAAAAAGAGTAAAATCGCGTTAAAAATAAATGAATAATCATTAAATAGACGTTTCAAACTTTCATTAAAGGTTATGCCCAAAAAATAATATATGCCACATTTGATAGACAATATGCACTTTGAGAAAATAACATTAACTAAAAATCAAATCTGCTACAACATGAAAATAATAGCGATAACTTATTGTAATAATTTTCGACATTAAGGAGACTTAATGCACTTTAAAATATTATATCACGCTCTTTAAATACGGCTTGCACAATAAAACGATACATAGCACTTTGAGACGTAACTATGTACAATGACTAATACAGCCGAACGTGAGCGAAATCGATGTTTGCAGTTCGGGAGGAAAAGAAGATAAAAAAACAATTTTTTATACAAAATCACGAAATGCTAAAGAAGGCTTGATCCAAAATTATGTACAATTCTGGAAAAATTCCCATTTGAAATGGGAATGTTTTGATACTTTCTTTTCGTAAATCTCAGAAGATAGTGAAAATAACGTTGTATTCTGCACTTGCTCAAGTTTTTTTAAACAGTACGTATGCAAACATTCTCTAGGTTTGTTCGGGTTCGATCATTATGAAACAAGCTCTACCAAAAAAGAGAACGGTCAGCCAAGCGCGGATTCAGGAGGGTCGTGGGAGTCATGACCCCCCCCCCCCCCCCCCCAACCATCAATTTAACACAAAAATACCATATATACCGGTTTGACTAAAGCGGCAGGGTATTACTTTTCGTTTTTATGCATGACCCCCCCCCCCCCCCCCCCCCAAACGAAATTTCACCACCCCCAAACCGAAGTTCTGGATCCGCCTTTGCGGCCAGCCTTCGCAAAGAAGGCTCTAATAATCCAATATCTAGTATTTTTTCTGATTCACCTGGATTTATTTTGCAATATTCTTTCTTGTTTATACATAATACCTAATTATGTAATAATGACAATACTTCTTAATTTTCTTAATAAAAATATGTTATTTTGTTAATAAAAATATATAGACAAAATATAAATATAATTTAAAGTTTACTAAGTGTTCCAAATGCAGACCCAATCCAAAGTGCGATTCTGTTATTTTATAGTGGTCTTAGATTTAAATGTGCCTATTCCGCGATTGTATCATTTTATAGTGGCTAAGGTTAAAAGTTAAATCTATCAATTCCAAAGTGAGTTTGTATCTTTTTATAGCGATTAAGCTTAAAGTGGAAATTTAATTAATGCAGAGTGAAAATCTGAAATTTTATAGTTTGTAGGCACAAAGTCAGAAGAATTTGTCGTCAAGAGTGCAATTATATATTCCCCAAATTCTAATATACGGATCCGAAGATGCTGTATAAACAAATTTATAACGAGATTATAGGCACTGTTATTAATTAAATTAAAACTAGATTTTCGGACATCGGTGAAATCGCTTTTTCGATTTATTGACCAAAAATAATTTTTAATCCTATTCAAAATTGTTTCCGCAAGACGTATTTAGACAGTATATTGAAGCAACATAACATGTTTGATTCTGTTCAATTGAAAAATGAACTTAAAAACCCATTACTTCCGTCTCAGTCGAGAGAAGCGTTTTTGGTTTAAAATGAATCAAAACTTACGCGGGAAATACAAAATACAACTGGCCAGGATACTCCAGGAGATCTCGTTGTAGAATTAACAAACAATGAACTTTTTTACGATGAAATTATTGCATATTTGACATTACAACCGTAGAATACCATTAAAATACAAATAAGCGTACTAATCAAAGTTTCTTAAAATAAATATGGAGATTGGTTTGTTTTCCTCTGTCTCTTTTTGTATACAGGGTGTCCGGGAACATGTGGGAAATCTCCCGGATATGAAGAAAACACGTGAAAAGAATACTATAGGTTCATATAAACTTCTTTCGTATCGGCCTCCTCTTCGGAGATATGGGCTCCCAAAGAGCACCAATGGAATCAAGTTTTTTACACATAATTAATGAACCACCTGGTATATTTCAATTATTTTTTAATATGATGTATACCAGGTAAGACCCGTCAAATTACTATCCAAGAAACTATTGTGAATTACTCACAGCTGCAGGGACGGACTAGCTGTAACACTCACGGGCCCATTTTTTTTACGCCCTGTATGATGAGAACTTTGGACAATGTTTTTTACATACCCTTAACTATTGGCTAAAAATTAAGTAAGTACTCTTCATTCATATCGCTAATCCTAGCCGTTTTCGAGAAAACGTCATTTTATTCACACTGAGTCCTATAACTTCTCACGGGTTAAACATGAAAAAGCTTAATTTTAAAGGTTGAATATTTGATCGGAACAAAGATGTATCTTTTATTGAAATACGCCAAATACATGATATAATTAAAATACCGTTTTTCCGATAACGGTTAGGATTAGCGACATGAATGAAGAATACTTAATTTTTAGCCAATAGTTAAAGGTATGTAAAAAACATTGTCCAAAGTTCTCATCATACAGGGCATAAAAAAAATGGGCCCATGAGTGTTACAGCTAGTCCGTTCCTGCAGCTGTGAGTAATTCACAACAGTTTCTTGGGTAGTAATTTGACGGGTCTTACCTGGTATACATCATATTAAGAAATAATTGAAATATACCAGGTGGTTCAATAATTATGTGTAAAAAACTTGATTCCATTGGTGCTCCTTGGGAGCCCATATCTCCGAAGAGGAGTCCGATACGAAAGAAGTTTATATGAACCATTCTTTTCACGTGTTTTCTTCATATCCGGGAGATTTCCCACATGTTCCCGGACACCCTGTATAGGTCGTAAAACCGGGATCGTTTTAAAGTCCTGAAAAATTTTCAGATAATGGAAAACTCTACTAAAAAAAAAATTGCTTTTAGTCGTCTGTTGTTACTTAAGTAAAAATGTGGCGCTTTTTAAATTAAGTAGTGTTGGGAAAACCGATAATTTTAATAATCGAGTACTTGATACTCGAGCGATTTTAATAATCGAGTGAATCGCTTGAAATTCTAATTTACCAAACGATGACGTCACCGACTGTTCGACCGGCAGCCTAGCCGTTTACATGTGATCAGGTAGGGTATTTAGCAGGCACGTAACTTTGGGTGGGCACAGGTTTAGCTAAAAAATGGTAGTAGCCCCCAAAAAAATTCCAGAAATTAATTTATTTGTGAATAATGAATTTTTACCACGTGTCTCGATACCAAATAAAAAAACTGCAAAAATCACCCAAATATGTATTTATTGTTCGGGTTTATTCCTGTGCTTTTTTAAAACAAAAAGTATTACCAAGAGTTATTTTCTTCACATATTTCTCGATCTACGAGCATAAAATAAGTAGATATTTAAAATGGCTTGTCAAATTCCACTTTAAATTATCAGGTGCCCACTATGTGCCCTTTAAAAATTTAGGCTTAGTTACGCGACTGGCAAAATAAGAAAATAGGTGATTATTTTTTTAAATTCATGTTTATAGTTACCTAGAAGTTCTTGTTTAAATTTAAGAATTTACTTTTGATTACCAAAAAATTTGTCGATACCTACTATTTTGCCCGTTTTCTGATTTTCCATTAACATTGTCTATAATATAATATGTCATTTTTAAGAAATCTTCTTGAGCTTAATAATAAAAAGTTCCTGTTTAGATTTTAAAATGTTTACTATAAGATTACCAACGATTTTTCTATATATTTTGTTAACCATTTTGTTCGTTTTGTTATTTGTCATTAACAATTTCTATTATTATGTTATTTTTGAGAAGTTTTCTCGAGTTTATAGTAAATAAAAATTTTAAAATGATATCCTTTAATCTTTTAATATTTACAATCGGAGAAATAAACTACGCCGCTGGCTAGCCTGTTAAAACAAAACTTTACAAAACCCATGTCGCGATGACTCCGCTAAGGGATTTGGCATACTTTTTTATATACACCTTCTCGTTTATGCGCCTTTAAGAAAGATGTACGTAGTGTTACCTGCTCAGCGTCAAACTTGAACGTCGCCAATCGGTATATTTCGGATCGCGCGGCGCGTAAAAGCGGGTATCAAGTGACAGGCGATATTCTTCGGTTTTCGCCTCAATTTATAACTAGAGTTCGTATCGAGCGAAAAACTGTTCCAATATACGAGCAATTTTTTAACTCGATCACACTACAGCGGTACATTTCCGTCGGCGTCAAGCGAAGCTCGGGTATCGAGTGAAAGATAATAAGTGACGAGCGACGGTTTTCGCCTGAATAGATAACTCGAGCGAATTTTTTTAATAATCGAGCGATGTCGGTTATTTCAATAATCGAGTAATCAAGCGGTTTTTCGCTAGAGCGATCACAACACTAAAATTAAGTATAAAGATAATAATTGGCAAAAATCTCTGTCAAGTTATCTGAATTGGCACCTTAGCGCATCGGTTTTTCTGGTATTTACTATAAATTATTGATCAAATTGAGGTGTATATTTTAGGTTTGTTCGTGGTCCAGCGGGCTTCTTCCCCTTCTTGCTACCGTTGGCGTCCTGGTTTTTAAGTTTATAAAATTATTAATTTTATAATTGCCACCCCCTATAAAACTTTCTAAAGAAGCCCATATCCACGGATGCTATGTTTAAAAGGGTGTTAACATTTTTTAATTTTTTCGGTGTTTTCAAGTAATTTTAACAAAATGTGGGTTATGAAAAGTACCTAAAATAGCGCATATTTTAGCAATAAAAAGATGTGAATGAATATGTTTACCATTCATGTAATCTTCTGGAGAATAAAAAGTAGCAATTAAATGAAATTTATTTTTGGACATTGAACAAAGTCAGGAAAAAATAAAAACCGAAACGCAAAATTTTTCCAAATATTTTGTAAGCCTCTGTATTTATTTTTTGCAGCATATTGGGCCCATAATTACGCAACTTTGCCTCAATCTAACCGACAGTTCCCGAAATCCCAATGGTGAAGGACGAATTTGTTACGTCCTGTATACAAGAGCCAGGACCAGAGATCGAACAATCCAATCAAATATTGCAATGTATGAATGCGATACCAAATTGTATCGAAACGGGTCAGTTAATGGAAATTGGGTCATGCCCATATTAAATTATTAGTGAATTCGTTATAATTGACAGAAAAATCAATTTAGCTACGTCTGTACTAAACCAAAATAAATTAGGTTTTATTATAAGTTAACTATAATGTTGATCATTTTGTTTTCCGTTATTGGTATGTATTCTAAATGTTGAACCAGTCTTTGTAGCTACGAGTAGCATATACAACGTGTCCATGATAAGGAGGGCCAGTACAGGGATCTCGGAAACTAAGGTAAAGTTGCGCAATTACGTGCCTAATAATATGCCGTTTAGAAAGTTTTAAAATTCCGAGTGGTTCCGGAGATATCCGGAAAAACCCGAAATTGTGAAAAATCGTTTTATTGTTTTCCTGGTTTTTTTGAGATTTAATTCTAAAGTAAATTGCACTTTGGCACTGCCACTTTTTCCGCTCTATCTAACAGCGTTAATTGTTTTGTAATCCGACGTGTCCGTTTTGTAATCCACGGGCCATTATCAACTTTCTTTTTTTAAATACGGTCCTGTTTTCCAGACATTGTAATTTGAGAGCTTTTTCTCTCCCGAATGCAATGTTGCATGCACATTGTGGTTTAATGACATTTCGAGGAATTTTTGAAAAACATCAGGAAATTTTGGGATACGGTCCTGTATTTCTACTAATTTTATAAATAATATTTCATAAGTAAGTTCTAAATTTTTTACTTATGTTGGACTAGTTCAATAAATAACAAATAATTTAATAATAAACCACAAATAAGTGAACAAAAATCGTTCCAAAACCGTAATAAAACGAACAACGAGAAAAGTAAGGAACTACATAATCAGGTGTTCAAATTGATTTCCGTTATTCTCTAAGCACAAATAACATCTTATAACTGCCACATAACAGTTTTTTGAGATAAAATAAAACATGCGATAGAATATCAAACTTTTCAGCATTTGTAAATTTATGTTCCACATTTTCTGGAAAATAGAAAACCTCTTAAAACGCTCTCAAACAATCACTATGGGAATATCAAGTGTAACAGATCACGCGTCACCATATTAATTTTTTTTTTCAAGCGCCTACTTTCTGTTAAATCCCGAATCAACAGAAGTTTGAAATAATGTTTCTGTATTTTGTTCACTTATTTGTGGTTTATTATAAAATTATTTGTTATTTATTGAACTAGTCCAACATAACTAGAAATTTAGAGCTTACTTATAAGATATTATTTATAAAATTAGGAGAAATACAGGACCGTATCCCAAAATTTCCTGATGTTGTTCAAAAAACCCTCGAAACGTCATTAAACCACAATGTGTCATACATCGTTGCATTCGGAAGAAAAAAAGCTATCAAATTCCAATATCAGAAAAACAGTCGAAGACGACTCGTCGGATTAGAAAACAATTAACGCTGTTAGATAGAGCGGAAAAAGTGGCAATGTAAAACTGCAATTTAATTTAGAATTTGACCTCAAAAAAACCCAGGAAAACAATAAAACGATTTTTCAGAATTTCGTTTTTTTCCGGATATCTCCGGACTACTCGAAATTTTAAAACTTTCTAAACGACATATTATTAGGCACGTAAATGCGCAACTTTACCTCCATTTAACCAACTTCGTATCTCTTACGGTTTCCGAGATCCCTGTACTGGCCCTCCTCATCTTGGCCACGTTGTATATCCTTTGGCTTCCCCTGATAGGACTACTGGAAGGGGACTATACGGGAGAAAGGCAACGATTATTATGACAAACTACAAAGGAGAACGTCTGGCAACCCTAATTGTGCAGGGAATTCCACATTAAAAAGTCATTCACCTTTCATGAATTGTGACTCATATAATTAAAGTGTTACAACAGTCTTGGCATAGTGTAACAGATATAAATGCAAATAACAGCGATAAAAACAGTGTTCGTGCTTAAATTGGGCGCATGTAAATAAATATAAATTCGCTCTACAGCGTGTTCAAAAAGTCGGCACTATTCCTAACTTCGCTATTGCAATAAGTTCGATTGAATCGTTCTCTGTAATGTTTGGAATTATAATTGTAGGTGCTGACCCAAATACAGGGTATTCAAATAATGCATCCGGAACAGCGGTATCTTCTTCGATTCTAGTACAGTACGTTTCACGAAATTTGGATACGACTTAATGATTTCCTGGGTCGGTCCCATTGTGTCGACAAGAGCTTAGCAATAAACAAGTGAAGTATGAAGGGACGGACTAAGGAAAACAAGTAATGATATGATTATATTAATGTAATCAAATGAAATAACATTTTTTTTAAATATTACTAGTCATATTTATTTACATTTATAATGTCATTCTATAGATAGTTCTGTTTCGCTATCGCTATCCTCATCAAAGTTAATTATAATTGGATTAATTATACGATCCAGACTAATATACGAATTTTCTACAGATATTACGTGACGGACTGAATTTTTCCAACTACCTGGGGGAATATCATTAAAGCATTTTCGTATTAATTCTACAACACTAGAACTTAAAGTGGAAGAAATATTTTCAGACCTAACCAGTGATTTTAACTGGTGCCACATATGCTCTATGGGGTTAAAAATGCAATAATAGGGTGGGAGCCGTAGCACTGTATGTCCAATTTCTTCTGCCAATGTGCCACAAACATATTCTTTTTCTTCAAAATATATATCATTCGCCGCCATGTAGTTCTGAATCTCCAATTTTGTATTATTTGAGCTTGGAGCTTTATGTAATTGGCGACTGTGATAGCTCTCATTGTCCATTACTATCACGCTATTCTGAGGAATGTTTGGTAAAAGACAATTCTTAAACCATTCCTCAAAAACTAACAAATTTTACCACAAAAAGATATTTAAATATAAATTAAGCAACCTAACCTACCTGAGGTGCCTATATTTAATTATAATTATTACAATCCGGTCCTTTCCACATAATAATAACAAACGGTCATAAATAATGGGATGGCCCCAGGTACTTTTGCTGCAGTCATTAAGTTATATCCATTTTTCGTGAAACAATCTTTTTACTCAAGTATCGTATCACTAGTCAAAATTTACCGAATATATCACATATATTTAGAGATATACTTAAAAACGCATGTAAATAAGTTGCGTAAACTTCGCCACAAGTATTTCGAAATCATTTTAAAGAATTCAGCATTATTTCATAGATATTTTTCGTCCTATTCTTATAAACAATTTTTTTCGTTTTTCATGGTCGCTCGCCTATTTTTAGCACCATTTTTACGACAAAAATGTTTTTTTGAAATTATAAATCCGTTCGACAATCAAACAAACCTGTAATTGTAATTATTTTTGACGTTTATAGACACTGAAACTGCGGAAACTGGTAAATATTGATTGTAGAAGAAGGAAAATATTAGAAAAATATATTTTTTAACGACTATACAGTGTGTCCAGGGTGCAGTGCCAATATTAATACAACTTGGCATAGGCTAACTTTTTTATTTGAAAAGATAGACCTTATAGTTCCTTAAGGAAAGTTTTAGGAATTAGTTCAACTAAGTAAAATTTGTGGAAAAAATAAACCCATTGTTTAGGAATTATATTTTTTGAAAAATCGACCTTAAAACATTCCGTCCCTGAAACTTTTTTAATTGAAAATATTAGAACTAGGTCAGAAATAAATAAAACTCCATCCACAAACCTAGAAGATATGAGAAATATAAATGTCACGCCAGATTTATGATTCCGAGAGATAAAGGAAACCCATATTTTGAAAGCTGGAATCAAAAGATAGTGATTAATGGAGGATTAAATGTAAATAAACGATAGTTGGAAAAGGGTCACGAAAAAAACATTTATTTTTCCATTAAAATATAAGAGTATATACTTGTTTTTTTTTTTGAATTAATATAAATGTTTTACACTCATAGAAAAATGTAATCAATATGCTTTAACAAAGGCGGGGTATGATATTCTAATTATTCGATCTTATTATGTATTTTTAAATTAATTTTACGAGAACTTATACTTTTGTAAATATCTCCTGAGTTATTCAGAAAAGAATAGTGTGGTCACTTTTTAAATCATTTTATAGAGGGCCTAATAAATAATTTTGCGGGGGGGGGGGGGGGGGCAAATTTTGAAGTTCCGCCACTGCCAGTAGGGACATAATCATTGACATGACATACAATTTATTGCCAAAAAAAACAAATTTAGCCGCTCAAAATAAAGATAGGAAACAATCGTCATGTCAAGCATCAATTTTGTTTAAGTACGTAAATATATTGATGAAACCAAAATACGGATTGTCAATTTGAGAACTTCCCACACTTAATTCCCACATCCAGTAAATAATATTAAAAATCAGGACCTCAATTTTATTATGAAGGCGAATTTTTACAGAATATTTTACAAGAAATTAAGTAAACCAAGGTAAGTTCTATTTATGTCCGTTTTTGGAAGCGAGATGTCAAAGGTGAGCAGTTCTCAAATTGTATAATTATGTCAACTATCCCTTGTGCACTTGCACTCGTACCTACCACAAACGGAAATCAACTTTTTGCTGAGTGACAAAAAGGCAATTCTCAAAATATAAAAATGTTATTAAATAAGGGAATTTTCAATTAGTCCTTACGGCATGAAAGGACCCCGAACGGAATATATGGGAATCGGCCCTCGGTTAAAAACTTTGATACTCGGGGATATTATCCAAAAATCGATGCTGATCAAAGTCTCAATGGGCCCGAGGTCCGAAAATGCGATCCCGGGGAGCTACCTTCATCGCAATCAAAATAGTAAAAATGAGCAAATGCACTGGCAACAGTGTTTCAGGCTTCCATAGCTCCTGTACTAATTAACTTAGGAATTTCATTCATTTGCCGATTTATACTGTATTATATGGTGCATTTCAGGAAAATATTTTACAATATACAGGGTGGCCCAAAAAAGTGTGGTAACATAATGCTGTCTTTTTTTAAATGGGACACCCAGTATTTTATTGCATATTTAGGTTCGTATTAGTGTCCTTTATAATTGCCTAAAGTTTTATTTCATTTGGTTATGTAGTTTAAGAGTAATGTATTAAAAAGTTTTAAAAAAGTTTTGGAGTCTTAGAAAAAAATTCAAAACACTACCTAAAATAACTTTTTTATCCAACAACAAGGCATTGGGTGGGATTTAAGACAAGAGGTCTAGAGATACTGTGAATATAATAAAGGGTGTTCATAATTAGGTTTCAAACACGACACATTTCAAAATAATGGATGTAGAATTCGTAAGCATTATTTTTTTTTATAATGGAAGCATATATGTTAATTCTAGTCGTTCTCGAAATAATTGTTTTCATAAATTATGTTGTTTAAATACAGTTTTTATTATGAAAATTAAGCATAGGCGACTAGATTAATAATTATAAACTATAGTTAGTGCTTAAAATGCCTACCATGTTGATCTGAGCACAAGTTAATACGTTCTTCAAATGATCTATTTACATTCTTCAACATTTCAGATGAAATACTAGCAAGATGGCTCATTATTGACGATTTGGCCTAAAAACCATGGTAGGCTTTGAAATAAAATATGAATTCATTTGTTTATTATATGATAATTTATGGAAGCAATTATTTCGCGAACGACTAGAGAAATAACTTATATGCTTCCATTATAAAAAAAAAGAATGCTTATGAATTCTACATCCAATAGCCAAATAATATACATACCATTTGCAAATCTGGAGAAAAATTATTTTGAAATGTGTCGTTTTTGAAACCTAATGATGAACACCTTGTATAAATAAACGTTATTATATTCACAGTATCTCTAGACCTCTTGTCTTAAATTCTACTCAATGCCTTGGTTAAAAGAAGTTATTTTAGGTAGTTTTTTGAATTTTTTTCTAAGACTCCAAAACTATTTTTTAAATTTTTAATTTATTACTCTTAAACTACATAACCAAATGAAATAAAACTTTAGGCAATTATAAAGGACACTAATACGAACCTAAATATGCAATAATATACTGGGTGTCCCATTTAAAAAAGACAGCATTATGTTACCACACTGTTTTGGGCCACCCTGTATATTGGAAAATATTTTCCTGAAATGCACCATAGAATACAGTATAAATTGGCATATGAATGAAATTCCTAAGTTAATTAGTATAGGAGCTATGGAAGCCTGACACACTATTGCCAGTGCATTTGGTCATTTTTACTATTTTGATTGCGATGAAGGTAGCTTCCCGGGATCGCATTTTCGAACCTCGGGCCCATGGAGACTTTTGATCAGCATCAATTTTTGGATAATATCCCCTCGTATCAAAGACCGAGGGCCGATTCTCATATGTTCCGTGCGGGGTCCTTCGATCTAAGCTCATTTTGTCATAATATTTGGGATGATTCTATATTACTATTTCTTTAACATAATTTTAATTTTCACACTTTCACTTATATCCCATTTATTTAAGTTCATTTTCAACAAAAAGAAAAGTCATTCGCTTTACATGGTATCTTTTCATAAATAACTGACACCAGATTTACATTCAAATTACCAAAATTTCAAAAAAATTTTTTAAACACGGCTTTATTATCGCCCCCACCACCGTTCGAAATTAAGTAACGATATTTGCAAAAAAAAACAAGTGCCATTCAATCTGGGCTGGCCGAGATCCGCCGAAACGAAAAACAAACGAGCGACGAACGCGAAGCAAGCGCCAACTGAAATAATGCCGATACTATACGATTGCCAGCACGTTGCCCGCGCCGTATTGATAAGCGAATGTGTTAGAAAGAGATAGTGAATGGAGATAGGTTTAGGACAGAGTCGGAATATGGATGATTATCCAGAAATCTCGGAAAGAGAAAACGGCTTTGGTTGACAGTCTCTGAAGAATAAACAATTCACATTCCTAGGTCGGTTGTAAACAACTTTCCAGAAAATCAATCGGAGAGCTCTGAAAATTAGTATAATTTTTCTTTGTCGTTTTCTGTTAATTAGACAAAGTCCTTGTTGGAACGGCCGTCTTTCATACCTGCTGTCACCTGATTAATAACTGTCATATTTGTCGTTATTGTTAAATAAAATTCTTCATTGTTTTTCAGTATTTGTGTGTTAAATTTAATTATTGTTTCTGGAAAATATAGTAAATTCTTAACTCAACGTCCTGTTGCCTAAATGCTGCGTTAATGCTAAGTCCGATTCCGCCTTAATATGAGCCCTGTCTCAGTGAAGTTGGCCCAACTATCAAAACTACGTTTTTTATGAAATTTGTCATATTAACGGAAACGTATTAAAAACTAAAATGTATTCCTGATAACATACGATATTTTTATTTAATATTAGCCTAAAATACTACTTTTAGAAAAAAATATCTTATAAATCCAAAAACCTGTCGATTAATAAAAATCAACGAAACGAAATAGCAGCAAATCACCACTGCGTTACATCGTCTTTTCGACTGATTCCTGCTTCGACACGTCTCATACAGGCGAATTTCAACAGAATCGTGGCCTAAAAGATTATCTTGGTAACATGAGACAAAAAATGCTTGTAAGAAACCGTTATAAATATGGTAACATTGCATTTTGTTTTTAATATCTTACATCTTTGCCCCTCCATACCCCTTTTTATGGTTATTAAATTATAGAAATTGGAATAAACAAAGCACCCTCGAGACCCCCCCCCCCCCCCCCCCGGGTTGAACAATAAGGTATGTTTCACTAGAGATAAAAAAATTAGAATGTAGAGAAATGTGCATAAATTTCATAAGTTTTTGAAACTCTAAACCCCAACCCCCCCTCTCCAATTATACAATTTCATTTCAACGATAACCCAAAATACATATCTGATTTTTTCAAAAAAAATTATTTCTTGATAAATAGAAATTTTGATTTACTCGAGTTCTGGATCATCAGATGGCATGTTAGAGACTTTTTTTTTCAAATATTCATGTTGTTCTTTATCGCTTTTGGATGGACAGTCTCTTAACCATTCCACGAGCTGAATCCTATTTTGCTGTGGATCCTGCAAGAACAACAAAAAATTGACAAACCGTATGATTTTTTGTAAAAATTTATACAGGGTCAGCAAACGAAGCGTGGACGGAAGATTAAATCGTTATCGAAGAACTTATCAACAATACTGAAACAGCTTGAGATATTGGATTAAAAGCGGCATGTTTTAAAAATATTTTACATTATACAGGGTGGCCCAAAAATGTGTGACAGCATAAAATTATATTTTTTTAAATGGGACACCCAGTATTTTATTGCATATTTAGGTTCGTATTACTATCGTTTATAAGTGCCTCAAATTTTATTTAATTTGGTTTTGTAGTTTCGGAGAAATAAATTAAAAACTAAAAAAAAAAGTTTTGCAGTCCTGAATAAAAAAATCAAAAAAAACAATCCAGAACTATTTTTTTAACCTCGGCATTGAGTGAAATTTATGACAAGAGGTCTAGAGATACATGAATGTAATTGCGTTTATTTATTTTATACAGGGTGTTCATAATAAGCTTTCAAAAACACCACATTTTAAAATAATTTTTCTCAAGTTTTTCAAATGGAACACCCTGTATATTATTTGGCTATTTGACGTAGAATTCATAGACAATTTTTTTTGTAATACAAGCATATAAGTTATATCCAGCCGTTTTCGAAATAATTATAAATATCATAAATTATGTTGTTTAAATAGAGTTTTTATTGGGAAATTTTGTTATAGGCGACTAGACTAATAATTGTAAACTAAAGTAAAAGTTCAAAATAGCTTCCTTTTACTCTTAGAGTTTACCGTATTTTAGTTATTTCGATATAAATTCTAAAAGCATACATTTTTGCTACTTTTATTATTTAATTTTATTTTTTATTCTTAATCGAGTTGCCATAATTTCTTTTTGTTTAGATTGTCACTATGACAGTTAAATAAAATTATTTACATTTGTTCAGTCGTCGAAATTAAGTACTAACTTACACAAAATGTCGAATTTTAGAAATGGTAAATATGATTTTTATACTGGATGAATGTGCAAGAAATTGCCTTCTCGCGAGCCGAGTGTATGCTGAAAGATATCCAGATATTGAGAGAAAGCCGATAGCAAAAACCTTCGAGAAGTTGTTGCAAAAATTTGTAGCAACAGGAAGCACTGCGTACACAAAAAGGATAATAATGAATAAACCCGTTATTAATGAAGAAAATGAATTAAGAGTTCTGTTGGCAGTAGAGGAAAATCATTAAATTAAGTAAAAGGATGCTATTTTGAACATTTATTTTAGTTTACAATTATTAGTCTAGTCGCCTATAAGAAAATTTCCCAATAAAAACTCTATTTAAACAACATAATTTATGATATTTATAATTATTTCGAAAACGGCTGGATATAACTTATATGCTTGTATTACAAAAAAAAATTGTCTACGAATTCTACGTCAAATAGCCAAATAATATACAGGGTGTTCCATTTGAAAAACTTGAGAAAAATTATTTTAAAATATGGGGTTTTTGAAAGCTTATTATGAACACCCTGTATAAAATAAATAAACGCAATTACATTCATAGTATCTCTAGACCTCTTGTCATAAATTTCACTCAATGCCAGGTTAAAAAAAAAGTTCTGTATTGTTTTTTTTGATTTTTTTATTCAGGACTGCAAAACTTTTTTTTTTAGTTTTTAATTTATTTCTCCGAAACTACAAAACCAAATTAAATAAAATTTGAGGTACTTATAAACGATAGTAATACGAACCTAAATATGCAATAAAATACTGGGTGTCCCATTTAAAAAAATATAATTTTATGTTGTCACACTTTTTTGGGCCACCCTGTATAATGTAAAATATTTTTAAAACATGACGCTTTTAATCCAATATCTCAAGCTGTTTCAGTATTGTTGATAAGTTCTTCGATGACGATTTAATCTTCCGTCCACGCTTCGTTTGCGGACCCTGTATATATCGGAAATTTTTTTTTCTCCTGTTTAAAAGTATGTTTAATTCTCCATGAAACTATGTACGAATCGGTTTAGTACTAATAAAGTTATTCAAAATTGGTTCGATGTCTTAATCACATATTTGGAAAATGTACCTAACAAATTTTTTTTTAAATTCAATTTTCGGCAAGGTCGCAAATGGTAGCAGCAACTCTTAGTTGGACCTTATTCAGGACCCTTCAAACAATAGTAAACTAATAGTTTGGTCGCATTCCAAAGCACCTTTTTTACATTTTGCCTGATACAAAATTAAAAAAAAAATTGTTTAATTTATTTTAACTTATGTTAACAAACTGTATGAAATGAAAAGTACTAGTGTAAATATTGTTAATTTGAAAAATTTATAGGATTGTACTTACCACCAGCAATAGGCTCCATGATGGTTTTCCAAAAATTTTTACAAAAACTTAACGGAATAACAGAACTTAAAAACCTGATTTTTTTCAACCACTCTAATTTAATTGACACACCACACTAGAAAAACAAACTTTGAACTGAAATAATATTAAGGTTGGCCATAATATAAATATAACAAGGATGGTTTATGACACCCTGGTTATTTCTTAATTAAGTGCTAATGATTTTACGACATAATTATAACTTTGGTTTTATCTATTTTGACCAGCTTTTACCTGAAATTCGCTTGTGTCGTCTTGGCATAGTGTCAACTATAATGTTTGGCAGTCATCTGATGTAAAACTGTTCCAAATTTCTTGGAGACGGGTTCGCAATTCTTGCGGGATTCGATTGGAGCTTTTTCTTCATGATATGCCACAAGGATTCAATCGGTGATAGATCTGGACTACTCGACGTCCATTTTAAAACTGGAATATTGTGTTCTAACATCCAATCTTTTACTTTTTTAGCCGTATGGCAAGCTTGTTGTAAGCTACATTCAATATTGTTTAAACGCATTTGTTCAATTTTGGGTGTTAAGTTATTTTGAAGCACATTAATGTACTTATCAGCAGTCATAATACCTTCCACAAAGTGTAAGTTTCCCACTCCACTTGCTGACATGGATCCCCAAATCAAAACAGAGCCAAAAACTTAACTTTTTTGCAAGACAGTTATTCTGAAATGCTTCTTCTTTAGTTCTTATGACACCACTCCTACTATTACCAATGCATACTTCAAATCTGGCTTCATCACTACAAATAATGAAGTTCCATTGGTTCGGAGACCATAATTTGTGTTCTTTTGCCCACACTAGTCTGTTTTTCTTCTGAATCTTTTTCAGTAAGTTCTTTTGCCTAGAATTATTGAGTTAAAAACGAATAATAAAAAAATTATTTAAGCTTAACTTGTTTAAGTTTTAAGTTTTAAATCCCAGTTCTTGGGCAGCTTTGTGACAAGTCGCTCTTGAAAAGTTTTTTGTGGTTGCCTGATTCAATAATATTTTCAATTCGTTATAAGTAGCACGCCGATTTTCCTTGATAATCCGTTTTAAGGCTCCTAAGTTGGTATTGGAATAACGCGGGCGACTTCCAGTTCTGGGTTTTGAACCACAGATCCAGTTGTTTTGTACAATTTAATAATATTTCGAACCGTATACCTCGATTTGTTAACATTGTCAGTGATTTGGGAAGCATTTTGGCCTATAAAATGCAAGTGAATGATCGCTTGTCTTATAAATTCACAAATACCATGTTTTGGGGCATTGGGCCAACTCCACTGAGACAGGGCTCGTACGTCGAATTATTACTTCACGAGTGTCAACTTTTACGTTTTTAACCAGCTCCATAACCAAAGTCTAGTGGTGTGAGATCTGGAGATATTGGAGGCCAACTAATAGGACCACCGCAACCAATCCCAACCTTTCGTCCAAATGTTGCCCGATCTCATGAGCTAAATGTGCAGTAGCTTCATCATGCTGATAATACAGTTGCATTCTGATGTTTACAGGAACATCCTCTAGTAGTAATTCATTTTGTAAAAAATGTAAGTAGTGCTCTAACACTCACCCTTAACGCAAATTACCTCATTGCCGCCCTGGATATTACCCTTTGTTCCAATAACCGGCTTCAAGCGAGGAAGGGGCGCTTGCGCCCTTATTCCATCCGTCCTTAATAAAACGACGCTCTCCTTATGGCTTTATTTCTTTCCAATACACTTTTATAGTCGGTAGTTTTGTCTTTATCATCGGAAAATGTTTGACCAGCTTCCGTTCCAAATAATTCTTCCGGATTCATTCACTGCAGTATTAAATTTTAAGTTTTTCGCTATTTTTTCCCATCTATGCTGCTAAACGGTTTAACTATTCGTTTTTTAAATAGGCGAAATAATTAAATACACGGAACGACGATAGTATATTACGTACCGAGGTGGAAAGTGTTTCATTCCTGTCGAGAGAGTCGGTAGTTAACTAAATCTCGAGACAGTAATGAAACTTTTCACCGAGGTTTGTATACTATTTTATTTACAACCACGTCTAACATCCACTTCTTATTATTTTGAATTAAAATTATTAATAAAGATAGATGTCATTTTGACATTTCCATTGAAAATAACCGCAGGTGGTAAAATAACGTAGGTAATTATACACATCAAGATGGCAAATATCATGTTTTGAATATGGTTGCCATGTCACTAAACAATATATTATTTTAACAACAGAAAAATGCTATGAGGTGAGGAACTTGATTTTGCTGCTACTCCACCAGAAATTCGAGAAGCAGCAAAAATAGTAGAAGAAGACCTTCTGCCAACTAAAAGCCGCCCGAGATATGACAAGGCATATAACTGTATTAAAGAATGGTGTACGGGAAACAAAGTTCAAAATCCTGGTTCTGAGTCGGCGCTACTAGCTTATTTCAGTGAAAATGCCAAGACAAAGAAGATATCAACGATTTGGTCACAATATTCAATGCTGAATTTACAATTTTTGTATTTTTTTTATAATACAAACTTGAAATTACAGACACATCCTACCTAAACTTATATCAAATATCTATACTAAAGGAAAATCTAATTATTGCTAATAAATTGCAGCTTTTTCATTATTTTTTTTCTTCAAATTATTAGATCTCAATTAATAAGGCATCAATCATTGACCGCATCAATAAGCTGGTCGAGAATCTTTTCGGGGTTAATCCTTATAATAAGATTAGTTCTTTTCGTTTCTATAAGGCTTAACTTCTGTGAAGTGTGTAATTTGGTGAAGTAGGTAAATCTCTATAATTACTATCTTTGTGAGGTCAAGTTTGACCTGAACCCAGTGGCGGAGCGATGAATTCTCATTCATCAGAGATACAATAGGGTCAAAAATAGTAACAACAACAACATAGGTGGATGATAAAGGAAACATATATCCGGAAGTTTTCTGTTTATAGCGTCTCATTGAACATATGAAATCCAATGTAATTTTTGCGGTTGCTGCATATTGGTTCCCCAGTACATTCTATAGGAAAACTGTATTATAAGTTCTTGAAGAGGCCGGCATGGCACATCCATGTGCAGAGTTTGAATACATTTTGGTGAGACAATCCTAAGCGATTTAATTAAACGTGATGACAAAATCACGAAACCCGCAGTTCAGCCAAACACCAGCTTATTAAATTTTGGCATTGACGAAACGAAAATTAAGCCGCAAACACACTATTATCACGTCACGTGAATTCACGTGTTGTCATATCGTCAAAATAGCACATGCTGTCACGGCTTAGAAACAGACTACGTACACTGCAGATTTTTATTATATATTTTGTGTTTGTCAAGATCGCAAGTGAATCTTGTAGCCTTCTAGCGTTAAACTCTGACACCGTGTTATCACGCGTGCCGAATATGTAAATGCACGAGGTGACTATAGTGGACTTCTAAACCTTATAATCACGTATAAACCGCCATGCAGATATTTCGGGTATGCCGTGACATTGCGTGATAGTATGTGATCTCACGTGACGTGATAATAGTGTGTTTGCAGCTTTAATATCAGTGACAATGTTTTCATTAGTCGTTATGTTGAGCTTTACGTAATCGGTACGCCGACAGAAACAACGGTAATCGGAAGAAAGACTGTACGTGATCGGGGCCTATAGTTCAATTTTCTATGCTGAAAAACGCAGTTTTCGCTTCCTATGAAAATGGTGCATTTAAAAAAAAAATTTTAACGAAAGATGTCTAAATTTTGTTAACAACCTGAGGAAAGATTATTTTCTATATGGAGCAGTAAAAAAAATTAAATCTAAAAATCCTCCGAAACAAGAAAATATATACTTTCCGCGAGTTCTAGTTCTATTACAAATATTTTTTTTCCTTTGACATGTTTTTCCTAAAACAAAAATAACCGCTTGGGAAGATTAAGCCCTGGTTTTTATTACATTTCGTTACAAAATATTTCGGTGGCTTGGAACGAAAAAGTTCGTCGGTGGTCATTTGGTCACATGTGTGGTTTTTACTGCAGTACTAGTGCGTGGTTAAAAATGGACGATATTAGTAGATTCATTTGTACAGGGTGACCACGTATTATGTCCCCCCATCATAATCTTTTTATTTTACATACTTGAGAAAAATTAAAACGATTGGTACCGTAAAACGGGGATATATGGAACGAATTTTACGCATTTTCTTTGATATCTTCTTTAAATGAAATATATTAGCACTACACTTTTTTATTATCAGTAGCTTCATGTTTAGGCTAACGAGTTCCGATATGTAAAATTGTTTTTTGAGCCGCCATCATGTTTTTTTTTTTGGTTTTTTGTCGTTCCATATAACCCCGTACTCGGGGATATATGGAATTACCTCTTTATCTCCGTTATGAATGACAATTTTCGATATTTGCTTGCATATGGGGGTTTATGAAACATGCGGACACCGAAAAAACACGCAGCGCCATTTTTTTCTGCATCTGTAGGCCCCAGGAGGCATTCAAAAAGAGGGTTAATAATTAATGTATAAAAAATAAAAAGTTTAATCATAAAAAATATATAAACACAGACAAAAAGTAGGATTTTATAAAATAAAATAATATGAACTTAAAAACAAAGCAACAAATTGTTTAAATTAAAAAAAAAAACGAAAAATCTCTTCAAATAAATTTAAAAATTAAAAAAGGCATAAATGGCACTTAAAAGACGTTGTCGTTAAACGTGTGAATTCCTCGGAATATTACCGGCTCAGAGAGTTTAAATTGTGCTTGCGAGGCATCGTTCCATATAACCCCTACAAATGACGATTTTTTATAAATATGCATGTATCAAGGTCGTAGAATAAAAATTTGACAATGAAAAGGATCCCGCCTAATAGTTGAGGTTATATACTACAATTAATTTATCTTGGAGAATTTCGTAACTTCAATAGTTTCTGAGGTGCAGATGAGACTCTCAGGACATCGAAAATTTTTTTTATTTTCTACCAAATATTAATAACTCTCTTAATAGCTTAACTGAAATATTTAGTCACAACAATGATAACCTGTTGGTCGGCTGAGATGTTAGCAACAGTGCACCAGAACGACAAGTTACTAAATGTCAAACATATGCTCGCAGGGCGCGAAATTTGAATGATATGCACAATATTCCATATAACCCCGTGGATTCCATATATCCCCGTTTTACGGTATACAAGGTTTTTAAAGTAGTATTTGCAATGGGAACAAAAATCATTTAGATCTGTTGATTTACAAGTAGGGTTGGTTTTACTCAACATGATATTGAGGCCCTTTGTCAGACACCTATTTTATAATATGCAACCAAGTAATTTACGAAATAACCTACAGAGTTATGAACCGGATATATAAGACGACACTAACTTGTGATCGTATGATATTAGTAAATCATAATAAATTACTGTATGCATAGTGATATATCCGACCCTGTTTAAACATTCTTTTTTCATGTGGCATTGTCTATATTAACAAAACTGATAATTTATCGCCGAAAAACTCAGTTCAAATCCAAAAGGTTGGATACCGACGAAATTTCGTCAACGAAAAGTTATTCCTCTTGACGTGTGTCATTATTAAATGACACAAGATATCGGTTCTTTGTTTCCATAGCAATCTCGATTTTCCACAATAATAATCTGCCGACGAAAATCTCCGTTCAGATCCATAAGGTTGGATACCGACGAAATTTCGTCAACGAAAATTTATTCCGCTTGACGTGTGTCATTATTAAGTGACAAGGGTTATCGGTTCTTTGTTTTCGAATATATCACTAGGCATGCTAGACTCTAGCCTACGGCTTCGTATTTAAAAGGCCCTCGAAAAGAACCAAAAAATAAAAGAGTTTAAAATAAAAAATACGATTTTAAATTGACAAATTAAATTAGGCGTGCGTTGCCTCAAACTGGCAACAGGGCAAGAAAATCTATGACAGAATAAAGAATACGCCGATTCTTTACGCACTAATTATTTTTACCGACATTCTTATTATTAATAAATCGGAATATACAATGTGCCTATTGTTGGTTATAGGGGGCCCTGGCCCGTTAGGCAATTCGGTTTCCCTTATCACTTCAAAAAGTGCTTTTTCCTTAATAAGTTATGCAACAATTTATTATGATTTACTAATATCATACGATCACAAGTTAGTGTCGTCTTATATATCCTGTTCATAACTCTGTACGTTATTTCGTAAATTACTTGGTTGCATATTATAAAATAGGTGTCTAACAAAGGACCTCAACATCATGTTGAGTAAAACCAACCCTACTTGTAAATCAACAGATCTAAATGATTTGTCTTCCCATTGCAAATACTACTTTAAAAACCTTGTATACCAATCGTTTTAATTTTTCTCAAGTATGTAAAATAAAAAGGTTAAGATGGGGGGACATAATACGTAATCACCCTGCACAAATGAATCTACTAATAGCGTCCATTTTTAACCACGCACTAGTACTGCAGTAAAAACCACATATGTGGCCAAATGACCAACGACGAACTTTTCCGTTCCAATCCACCGAAATATTTCGTAACGAAATGTAATTAAAACCAGGGCTTAACTCGTTTACAGGTACAGTACGTTTCACGAAAATTAGATACGACTTAATGATTTCCTGGGTCGGTCCCATTGTGTCGATAAGAGCTTGGCAATAAACAAGTGAAGTATGAAGTGACGGACTAAGGAAAACAAGTAATGATATGATTATATTAATGTAATCAAATGAAATAACATTTTTTTAAATATTACTAGTCATATTTATTTACATTTATAATGTCATTCTATAGATAGGTCTGTTTCGCTATCGCTATCCTCATCAAAATTAATTATAATTGGATTAATTATACGATTCAGACTAATATACGAATTTTCTACAGTTATTATGTGACGGACTGAATTTTTCCAACTACCTGGGGGAATATCATTAAAGCATTTTCGTATTAATTCTACAACACTAGAACTTAAAGTCGTAGAAGTATTTTCAGACCTAACCAGTGATTTTAACTGGTACCACATATGCTCTATGGGGTTAAAAATACAATAATAGGGTGGGAGCCGTAGCACTGTATGTCCAATTTCTTCTGCCAATGTGTCACAAACATATACTTTTTTTATACAAAATGTCTTTAAAACTTCTAAAAGATCACTTTTTTATAACTTTCTTCAAAATATATATCATTCGCCGCCATGTAGTTCTGAATCTCCAATTTTGTATTATTTGAGCTTGGAGCTTTATGTAATTGTCGACTGTGATAGCTTGCATTGTCCATTACTATCACGCTATTCTGAGGAATGTTTGGTAATAGATAATTCTTGAACCATTCCTCAAAAACTAACAAATTTTACCACAAAAAGATATTTAAATATAAATTAAGCAACCTAACCTACCTAGGTACTTTTACGGCAGTCATTAAGTTATATCCATTTTCCGTGAAACAATCTTTACTCCGGAATCCTGTTAATTATTTATATAGATATCACTACGCGTAGCTACGGATACGCCTATGGTTTGCAAGATACATATATAAAACGGTCACAAAAACTATAACTTTAAAAATGACCAGTTTAGGGTTCTAACGTTTAAGATTTCTAAGTACTTGATAGTACCACTTAACCGCTGATGGGACATGGAAGTTCTATGTTCAGTGAAAGTGTTTTTTTGTCCGGTTTTTTTCTTGTCACCGTGGTGACATCGTGTCGCGCCGTTGTGCGTTGTTTTGACAAAAATTAACTCTGAATAATGAAACTGTTTTAGTTAAGTGTATGTTAAAGAACCGCAAACATCGAACATCGAGTATATTAATGCGGCAAGGGGTTATCTTGTTTAGTGACAATTAATTGAAATAGGTAAATATATAGTTACGATTTTTAAACCAGCTAATTTGTTTTGTGCGACAATAAGCAAAATTTCAAGGAGCAAGGAGGAATAGTTTACAAAAAAAGGTATAATTTCTGAAAGTCTCTTCGACCCAAGTCTACAGCACTAACCGGACCTATACGTCGAAATATTTCGTGATAAGTAATAATGATGATCAGTATGATAACAATTTAGAACAGACAACTCTTACAAATAAATATCAGAACGACAGTTATACAAAATTTTTATTTAACCTTGTTTTAGCTTTATCTACATTAATTTTTCAATATACACGGTGTTGAAAAAAGGTCGGTACCCCGGAATAACGCCGGTGCATCGCATTGCAGCGGAAACTGTCTGGGGAAAAAGTTGTTTGGTTTTGAAGGAGGAATAGTTTGCAATTTAAACCACCCCCTACCCCCTCAACCCCCGGGCGCGGATGGGGAAAAGTTAAGATTTTCAAATGGAACCCCATATTTTTTATTGGCGTATCGTGTTCCCCGACCTAAAATAAACATATTTTGTCCGAAAATTTTTTTTATTCGGGCCCTTCATTCACCAATAATCACCATGAGAAAGACAAAATCAGAACTGTGCGAAAATCAAGTTTTATCCGGTAAATACTAGTATTTAAAACTTGATTTTCGCACGGTTCTGATTTTGTCTTTCTCATGGTGAAGGATGGGCCCGAATAAAAAAATTTAATTTTCGGGCAAGAAATGTTTACTCTTGGTCCGAGAATATGATACGCCAATAAAAAATATGCAGTTCCATTTGAAAATCATAAATTACCTCAACCCGCGCCCGGGGATTGAGGGGGTGGGGGTGGCTTAAATTGCGAACTATTCCTCCTTCAAAACCAAACAACTTTTTCCCCAGACATTTTCCGCTGCAATGCGATGCACCGGAATTATTCCGGGTTTGTTCGTTCATCAACACCCTATATAGTAAAATTTGCATTTTGTAATATTTGTCATCAAACTGAATTTTCCATGATATTGTTCGTACAACCATTAAGAGTGATCGATAAGAGTTAAAATCCTATATAAAAGTTGCTGCATTTCAGAGACACCAAGAACAAATTATATAGACAAAAATTGACCCTAAAAATAAAATATATCACAGGACTTTTATACAACAAATGTGCATACTGAGAGCATTTATAAAACTGTTGTAAATCACTTCATCACGTCTTGTAAGGAAATGGAACTCACCCACAAGAAAAGTGACGAATCGAAAATTTACCTCTACTTTGAAGCGACATATCTTTTAAAAGGTTTATGGCGCGGTATTGATGCTTTTTTTTTCTTTATTATCAAACACAAGCACTATAGCAAAATGCGTGTGCGCAAAAAGCAATTCACGTTGGTTTTTAGTCGTTGGTGGTTATATTGGTTGAGAAAAAACGACCTCGGGAAGGTCGTTCCATTAAGATGAAGTCATCCAAATGAAAGAATTATTAAATAATGAAGTTCGAGGAGTACTAAGCTTAACCACATATGGATGGGCGGCAGTGGTTCGTCGTGTATTTCTGCTATTCGGAATTAAGAGGGCAAGGTCAGCCGAGCACTTTTCATGAAAATATCTGTGGAAGAGAGTCAAATCCCCAACCTGTCTTCGATGTTCTAGGCTGGCGAGGTTCTTCGTCAGCTCGTGGTCTCCAATCAGACGAATGGCCCTTCTTTCGATGGAATCCAGTAGCCGAAGAGTATGTTCGGGTGCAGAGCTACAGACATGAGAGCAGTACTCTAGTGATGGTCGAATCTGGGCTTTGTATAGTGTCAAAAGTTGTTGAGGTGTGTACAACTTTCTGGTTCGGAAGAGTACATCAAGTTTCTGAGAAGCTATCTTGGCGATTGCTACAACGTGGGTATGCCAAGGCATATTTCCTCACAGATTGACGCCCAGCAAATTAATAGATGAAGCCAGTGCAATTGCGTGTCGAAAACTGCTGCTTGGGTTTTCTTAGCGTTAAATTCGACTTGGTTACTGTCAGCCAAAGCCAAAATTTCGTTTGGCGTTGTTGAGGCGTGATACATCATGCTGTCTACGAAGATGTGCGTCGGCAACTGATGTTTTTGCATTCAAAGAGAAAGATGAAATAAATGTGCTATCGTCAGCAAAACTAAATATCGGTTTTTTCGTTTTCACTAGAAGGTCGTTAATGTAGAATAAGAAGAGAATGGAAACAATATGGACCCCTGAGGAACACCGGCATTGATGGTGAAGGTGTCTGAGAGAAATCCGTCAATCGCCACTTGCAGAGAGCAGTCCCTAAGACAACCATGTACAGAATCAACTGCTGCAAGCTTTTGTTTTTATTAGTTCTAAGATTTTTATTAATTTTATTCCTATTAACAGTGTAAATAAATTTTTTTTTTTAAACACCCTGTAAAATGCCATGATAACCAAAACTCAACTGATTAAAAAAACATTATTTAGGATGGTCCTTTAGCAATATTTTGTTGTCTTAATCATATTCCTATCTGTTCGGCAACCTTTCGGCAGTTTTCCAAAGAAATTAAGTTCTAACGTCAAAATCCTTATCAAATGATTTTAGAAATTAAATTTACCAATTATTTTTTAACTTAAATTGTAATCAATACTTTTAGTAGCCGCCATGGAGAGGATGAAAATGAAACAAGGCGGACTATCAGCGTCGATAAACAGCTTATTTTCGTTCACCAGCCCGGCCGCGAAAAAACTGTTGGGATGGAAGCAGGGGGACGAAGAAGAAAAATGGGCAGAACGAGCCGTGGATAGTTTAGTGAAGAAGTTAAAAAAGAAGAAAGGGGCTCTCGAGGAGCTGGAAAGGGTGCTTTCCTGTCCCGGAGTACCAGGAGATTGCATTACGATTCCGAGAAGTTTGGATGGAAGATTACAGGTGGGTTATTTTTAATTTTTAAACGATACCTGAACGCTTTAATAATAAACTAGATACACCATGAACTAGCTTTAACCTTGAGTATTAACGTCTGTTTGTTTTACGAAGTCCGATATCGGATTAAGTCATTAAAGGTTGTTAAACAGTAAGACGGTTAAGTTAACAATGCCTGCGCTATACTTGATCGTACCGAACATTCCACTGGTTCACTGTAGTCGGCTGAGCAAAATCAGCGGTTCCAAAACAAAATGATCTTAGAATTATGTACCGAGATAAATATTTATATCTAGTTTATTTTTCACTCATATTTTTTTTATTTATAAAATGAAAAAGATTTTGCGTCAATAAGTTAAAGATCTTCTCAGGTACTTTTTCCTAGAATTTAGTTATTTTGGGATCATTATAGTTAAATCTATATAATAATCACTATTTTCCAAGACATAATTAAAATTTGCTCAATTGCAGGATGGTATGTTCTATTTTAAATAAGTAGTTATACTTTTTGCTTTTCGTTTGTTTCTCATTATTGTGTGTGAATTAAAAGCAGTTATAAAGCAAAGTTATGGAAAATATTCAGCAAGGTGACCCAACGGCTAGAAGGTGTTTATCTCCAGGTGAACGCCGCTTGGTATTACAAGTAGATTTGGCAGTGCAAGAACGAACGTCTGGTGCTTGCGGCATTTCAGATAAGACCTTAAGAAGACTTCGAACAAAGAGTGATGAGAAATTGGACAGACCATATAAAAGTGTTCGACTCCATTCTAAAACCTTTGATTTATTCCAAGGGATAAAACAATCGATTAGGAATATTGTTTATGATATGTATAAAGCCAAGGAATATGTTACCCTCAAAGCTATTCTTGAAAAGATAAAGAAGAAAGAACTTTGCGATATTGGAACGGTCAGTTAAAAGATCTGGGCTTCAAATACAAAAAAACGAACAACAGAAAGGTGCTTTGCGAGCTATCCAATAATGTTTCAAAAAGATGGCGACATCGGTTCTTTAACCAAAACTTTATAAAAAAAGAATTCGTAAAACTAATTTGTCTAAATACTATAAAAGCTAAAAAATAACTAATTTTTCTTTGCCTAAACTAATTTTTTATTTACGTTAAATTATTTTATTTAGAAAATACCTAAAATATAATTTATTGTTTGAGAGCCACCGACTACCCGGCTCGAGAGGTTTTATGGCTTAGCGGACTCCATACACCGTACCGACTTTAGTAACGTTTACATTATACCATTGACTTTTACTGCCATAAATCAATTATCTGTTTAAGCCCCATTGTTTGGTCCCAACATCTTCACACCGCAATAAATGGGTGCAGGGTCGCCTTGGAAATATATCTATCTACATATAGATTTATATTTATTTTGAATTAAAGAGACACCTATTTAAAATATAGGGACGCAGGTAAATATAACGGTGTATCCGAGTTGCTAGACGGTGGAGAGTAGGTAACAAAATTATGAATTTGGAATCGTCGAGTTGCTAGACGAAGATGTACGAATTGCTAGAAAAACATTGTCGAGTTCCTAGACGGCAAAAATTACATCGTCCTGTTATTGACCAAATATCGTAGCTAATTGCGTACGTGTGCTTTCATTCGGTGTAGCAGTCAAGGCCCAAAAGATAGCGGGGGCGGGTTTTCACTTGTTTTCCCAGGGCACTGTCAATTTATGTAACTTTCTTGTGTTTTCTTTTGCCGAATACAGAAGGAAATCGGCTACAAAAGGTGTAGCGGGGGCGGGTTTTCACTTGTTTTCCCAGGGCACTGTCAATTTATGTAACTTTCTTGTGTTTTCTTTTGCCGAATACAGAAGGAAATCGGCTACAAAAGGTGTAGCGGGGGCGGGTTTTCACTTGTTTTCCCAGGGCACTGTCAATTTATGTAACTTTCTTGTGTTTTCTTTTGCCGAATACAGAAGGAAATCGGCTACAAAAGGTGTAGCGGGGGCGGGTTTTCACTTGTTTTCCCAGGGCACTGTCACTATTTCACGTTTTATTGCTTTTTTTTTGATGACCAAGATTAAATATTTAACTTACCCGCTAATTGCTTACCAATATCTGATCAAAAGTGGTTCACTTGATTTAAGCTAAGGAAGGACTGAATTACCAAATTTATAACAAAACTGAATGATCATTTAGGTGCAACAATAATCCCTTAATATAATAATAATAAATTATTGGAATTACCCTATTGTATCATTATTGGAATGGGTCAATGGGCTGTTTAACTAAATTTTAATAGCATAAATATAATTTTCCAGGCTCTAATGATTTTTATTACCTCTCTGTAATGAAGGTCGCGTCTAGGAACTCGACCATCCCCCCGTCTAGCAATTAGTGTATGTCGGTCTAGGAATTCGGCTATCTCAATTTATTTTACCTGCATACGTCTAGCAACTCGGCTACACCCAAATATAATTGTTACTCCGGTTTTGCCCGAAAATATGCAAATATGGGGCATTTTATGGTCAGAAAGGCAATTAGGATTTTATGGCAGTTAAAAGACCAATGGTATAATGCTAAAACATTTAATTAATAAATAGACAGAATTATTTTTATGCTGTCAGAATCATACAAAGTTTTAAACAGTAATCAATGATGCCAAGTCTGTACTGATAGTCCTAAATCTACCGCCTGCGTTTGAAACCGAAAGGTATAATATTAATTATATTGAATGCATTGCTCATATGTACCTGTTAAACAAGAATATTTGTGTATTTTTTAAATTTTCTACTCGTAAAGTTATTTATATACTCGCCCGCATAAACTTCCGCCACCCTGAAATTTTGGTCAAGTTTGATATTTTATAGCTTGTTTATTTTTTATGCGATATTCATGATTTTATTATCAGTTTGTAGATCCATTTATTGTGTTTTTCCTTAATTATTTTGTAAAGTAATATTTTTCGATTAGGCTATATTATACAGGAGTAAATCAAACTGTTGTTTTTTGTCGTAATTTCAAAACACCTTGTAGGAAAATTGAGGTGGATAATTTTATTTAAATACTGTTTCTGATAATCTTTGATATATTCTAAACATTTCGTTTTTGTTTCATTCCATTATCTCATTTCTGCTGCGAGCTGCAAAATCTTAAATGAAACGCTGATTTGAAGCCTATTTCGAATGAATATCCCTTTATTGAGGGATAGTCACATATTCGATTGGGTTGATATCCGGGCTACATGCGGGCCATTCCAATCTTGGAAGTCCAACTATCAAATATCAAACTTGACCAAAATTTCGGGATGGCGGAATTTTGTGCCGGCGAGTGTATATATCCAAAGAACATCAAAGTGCAATGTTTTACCTGCTAGTGTAAACATGACCCTGAGGTTTACTAATTTCATTCATTTTCGCCGGCGGTGATGTTACCGGTTTATCGCTGCTGCTAATTTTTAGTGTTTTTTCGAACTAGAGCTATTTATTAGTCATCTGCAATGGTTCGTCTGTGCGTGGTGTGTAAGAAATTCGACTATTCTAACCTCGGATTAATGTTTCGTCGGTAAGTGAGAATAATGAGGTTATGTTTTGTAGGTAAAACAGTAGTGTACCCAATTCTATATTTTAAGTAAATATTGCAAAAATATGGATTATTTCTTTCTATTATCTGAATTTCTGTAAAAAATACCTACAACGATTACCTATTTATGACTAATGTAAGATCGAAATTATCTAAACGTGTACCTTATTACAGCGTTGCCATTTTTTAAAACCATCTTCTTCTAACTTATTTGAAACTGTAGAACTGTGCATGATTGTAAATAAATGGTATTTTATGAATGGAATGTTTTGTCTCCCCTTTTATATCATATGTTTATGGTATAATGTAAACTTTTCTATAAGCCGAATTTGCAGAACTAAGCATTTATCGATAACTTACGGTCCTCATAAAACGTGAACAAGCCCCATAAAATCGAAAATATTGGCAACAAAGTGTGAGGACATCAAAAATAAATTAATTTTTCTTTTTTTTCATGTTTTCCCATGCTCCAAAGAAAATGAACCTTTTAACCGATAAAAATTGGGAATCTTGCCAAATGTTTCAATACGCGAACATTTGAAAGACAGCTTAAGTTCTCAGGCTTCGTTGCGTAGCAGGGTCGTTCCCGAATGATGTAATTTTAGATACACAAAAAATTTTTAAAATATTAAAATACAGCGTTATGGGAATGATCGTTAACACGGTAGGCTGATTTCCTTGAAATCGGCTCTTACTCCATAAGTATGGTGTACATTTTAACGATTGATATAATTTCATCGACGCAGATACGAAATCTAACCGCGTCGTATCAAGCACTACCGTAAAGCTCTGATGGAAATAATTTACTTTTACTACATTTTTTGCTTGCGTTGTTATTGAATTTGTGAAAGGAATTGTTGCTATAATGGAATGTTGCTATAATTGAAATTTGTTTTCTTGTTTGGAACAAAGACATTTTTTGTTTGAGTTGTTATTGAATTCTTATTGAATTGAATTGAATCTTTATTATAAAGGTTGAACTTACGGGAAAAATAACGGGTAAAATTGGCAACATCGCTGACGACTGACGTTTCTTAACTAATCACACGGCTTTGTTCACATATTTTCAGTAGTGCACGCGAATTCTTATGACAATGGTCTTTTACGGTTCTTTTTCCTGCAATTTGATTTCATCTCGATAATAATTCCATTAGCTTAACATACAAGTACACCTCTCTTAGGCGGACACCTATGGGACCGTCTAAATGTGTCCGCCTAATAGAGGTGTCCGCCCATGGGAAATTTGTTATTAGGTAATATGTAAATGCAAAATTATTACTATGTATATGTATGTACAAATAAACATAACATAACAAAAATTCACTAGATTTAGTTAGGATGTAGTATTAAAAAAATCTAATAACGTAGTTTGACGTGTTGTTTGCGTTTATACTTGCCATCTAGAAAATGTATTCCAAGTCTGATTACAATTCCATTGCTGTAGAGTCACCTCTATTATTTGCATACTCTTGTAGTTCCTTGGCGCTACTAATGGCTTGTTGATAATTGGTGGCATTTGTTTGATTACTGCATTCAACTTCTTCATCAGAGTCGTCAGATATTGATGTGGTTTCAGTTTGGGCTACATAATCGTAGGAATGGGGTCACTATCATCTTCTAATAGCACATTGCTATCAATGTTAATGAAGTCCCCCAAATCATTGTTATCAAATTGAAAACTTCCACAACATAAATTTTCTCTTTCAGACTCAAAACGCGACATTTTTCTGCCATTGTTTACAATTTTAAACTTATAAATAAACGGCGGACTGCTGTCTGGGAATCACACATACTTTCATTCGACGAAGTCCTTTCGCGCTGTCTTCAGAGAGTTTTGCACCGTACTTATTCGTCTATCAAATACTTTTAAAATTTTGTCCGTTTAAAGGATGATTTTCGCACTCTTTGTATGGAAACAGCCTGTCCGCATCCGCCCAAAGGAGGGTCCGCCCAAGAGAAGTTGATTTACATGGAATTTCATATACCTAGTTCCGGACTATGAAAAAATGTCCGCTTAATAGAGATGTCCGCTTATTAGGGGTGTCCGTTATGAGAGGTTCCACTGTATTCTTATTCTTGCTCTTTTCTGCTTTGTTTTGGAATAGATATTGTTCCCCTTGCTTGTTATTTCGAGGAGGAACCAACCAGTCGGACCAAACAGTTTGGTAAAATGTAAGATGTCGAATATTCCTATTTTTATAATAAATCGAGCAAAATATACCGGAAGAAAATATGAAGACATACAAATATCTTACAGGCTCGGAATAACCCAATCCCAGTCATATTTTGTGCGGTTTCGCCTTTGGAATCCCTCCAGTCTTCACTGTCATAATAATGAGCTATAAAATGAAAAAATGGAAGCGGTAAACGTTTGCTTGCCAATCTTTTCGAAATAAACGATATAGAAAATGCAAATTGTAGGCAAAGAAGAGCGCCTGTATACTCTCATGCAAATATATTTTTACATAATATTGTTTCTCACAAAATTAGAATAATCTATTATTTCAAAACATAGGCGTTGTAAGCTAGTGCGTATATTACAAACTACAAATAGAAAAATTTACATTTCTAGCCTACGCATCGAATAAAAAAGTCTTTCCCACCTCTTTCGGTTATTATGGCATCATAGCCAGATTAACATATTTATCGCAAAGGTATCTTGCAAAATCCCAATTAAAAATTTGTTAATTTGGCAATTGCAACTGGTTTAAGATTAATCCGCAATTGCCCTTAAAATAAATTTATTTCCCAATAATTTTACTATAAACTGTGAAAAGGCGATGAGAGATTCTTTAAAAAAATATTATTGTACTTAAAGGTGTCAAACGAATCTTGAACTAATACAACTGCATTCTGGCAACATCTATTTCTATTTTACTACTGCGCTACGATCCATGAGCCAAAATATGAATGAATACTAATCTCGTACATATTACAACGTTGGCGCTGTGATCTAACGGATTGTTCATATATTTTTGTTGATTTGTATTTTTATTGTGATTAGTGAAAAATCGTCTTTATTATAAACAATCATAGTGCATTCATATGTGGTTCTTAAAAGAGTGGATCATTTAAATAACGGTTTATCTTTTCATCCGTAAGTATGGTTATGTTTTAATATTTAACCATATGATGAAACCAGACTTCAGCATGGTTGCCATTCAGCCAACAAACATGTAGTTCTCTCTTCCACTCATTACTGATTTTCAATAACATTTCACGCCATCACAGCTTCACTTTCCAAGAGTTTTATGAATGGATTATGGGGTCTGTAGTTTACAATACCTTTGGCCTACGTCCGATTTTTTTTTTGTTTTTTTATTTAAAGGTAAGATATAGTAATTTTATTAAAAACTCTTCCTGGCAAAATGGTGAACTAAAAATATTATATAACAATAATTGCATGGTGTCAATTTGACGACGTCTCACCCGCTTCCAGTAAATTATATTAAAAATCGGAAAGATAATTCATTTTATTGAGAATGGGGACCCTTTTAAAAAATATGTACAGCCGTCGTGGCTTAATACCCTGTGAGGGGGGGTTTGTTCGATAATACCATAACTTATTATTTTTGACAATGACAATGACAATGTTCATGGAATTAATAATTAATAGGGAAAAAAATACGGAAAATGATTACCTTTATTATTATTCTCTTACAGGTATCTCACAGAAAGGGTCTACCCCACGTGATATACTGCAGAGTCTGGAGATGGCCAGATCTACAATCACATCACGAACTAAGACCGATAGATCAATGCAAGTTTCCATTTTCGCCGAATAAACAACAAACTGAAGTTTGCATCAATCCGTATCACTACCAAAGGGTAGAAACGTCGGTTTTGCCGCCGGTGCTGGTGCCAAGACATAACGACTTTGTTCCTGGACATACCATGCTCGAGTTTAATGGTGGACAAATGAATCGGGTAAGCTTCTCAAAATAGAAAATTTCCCTTAGAGATTTATAATTTATAACAGTTTTATAGAAACTCTAGATTTGCCAGTTTGTTGTATAAAGGTCTCCCCGAATACATTTTTATTGTGAGGGTCAATTCGTACGTCCAGATCAACAGGAGATATTCTAGCCTATGTCACCCATCTTTGGACCTACGCAATCGGGAGTTCATGCCAATCACGGGGAGTTCTGGGCTATTACATTGGACATTTCTAAAACCTTTGATCGTGTTTGGCATGAAGGACCCCTAAGTAAACCGAGCTCCTATGGTATGCCCAGCCGATTCTGTTCATGGCTCTAGCTTTCTTAAGAACCGTTCTCTGCAAATAGCGATTGACGGATTTCTCATTTTCATCATCAATACCGGTCTTCCTCAAGGGTCCATAAATTATCTCCCACACTATTCTTACTGTACATCAATGACCTTTTAGTGAACATCAAAAATCCAATATATAGCTTTGCTGACGACAGCACCCTTGTCTCATCTTTCACTTTGAATTCTCAAATATCGGCTGCCGACGCACATAATCGCAGGCAGCATTGTTGATGTTTCCTAAAAAAGATTTGCTACATAGCAGATGTAGCAAATCCGGGGTTTCATACTTAATTGTTATTTAGGGAGTAGTTTAGTTAAATTGAGGTCACATATGCAAAAATCACATTTCCTCTTAAGAAAATACACCAAAATATTCTATTTTGTAAAAAGAATCCTGCTAGAAAAACACAAACATTCTATTAACAGCATCATGGTCACAATCACATGACTCTCACACCTCCAGTCAGTATACCTAGTCCAGGCAGCGCTCACTCCAATTCCCATGCTATGGATGATTACCCTCCTCCAGCCTATAGTCCGGTTGATGCTAGGATGACCAGTAGTCCAGAAATGAATGCAGGTAAAGTTTACATCATATCACACAATAATATACAGAATTCTAAGGAAATTGTATAATTTTTTTCCCATTTGAATTTATTCCAGTCCCATATCTAGAACAAGATTACTGGGCATCGATAGCCTATTATGAACTGAACCAAAGAGTGGGGGAAGTTTTTCAATGCAGCTCTACCTCCGTTGTGGTCGATGGTTTTACGAATCCCAACAACATCAACACTTCCAGATTTTGTTTGGGACAGATCAGTAACGTCAACCGAAACAGTACCATAGAGAACACGAGAAGACATATTGGAAAAGGTTTGTTTATCGGATATTATAATCGGATTTTAACTATATTTTTCTTTCTATACAACGTGTCCAAGACAAGGAGGGCCAGTACAGGGATCTCGGAAACCGTAAGAGATACGAAGTCGGTTAAATGGAGGTAAAGTTGCGCATTTACGTGCCTAAATAATATGCCGTTTAGAAAGTTTTAAAATTCCTAGTAGTTCTGGAGCTATCCGGAAAAAAACGAAATTCTGAAAAATCGTTTTATTGTTTTCCTGGGATTTTTTGAGATCGAATTCTAAAGCTTTTGCATTTCCACTTTTTCCGCTCTATCTAACAGCGTTAATTGTTTTGTAATCTGACGAGTCGTCTTCGAAGGGCCATTATAAACTTTATTTTTTTAAATGCGGTCCTGTTTTCCTGATATTGGAATTTGAGAGCTTGTTTTCTCCCGAATGCAACGATGTATGACACATTGTGGTTTAATGACGTTTCGAGGGTTTCTTGAACAACATCAGGAAATTTTGGGATACGGTCCTGTATTTCTCCTAATTTTATAAATAATATCTTATAAGTAAACTCTAATTTTTTTTACTTATGTTGGACTAGTTCAATAAATAACAAATAATTTAATAATAAACCACAAATAAGTGAACAAAAATCATTCCAAAACAGTAATAAAACGAACAACGAAAAAAGTAAGAAGCTACATAATCAGGTGTTCAAAATGATTGCCGTTATTCTCTAAGCCCAAATAACATATCTTCTAACTGCCACATAACAGTTTTTTGAGATAAAATAGAACATGCGATAGAATATCAAACTTTTCAGCATTTGTAAATTTATGTTCCATATTTTCTGGAAAATAGGAAACCTCTTAAAACGCTCTCAAACGATCACAATGGGAATGTCAAGTGAAACAAATCACGCGTCATCATCTTAATTTTTTTTGTTTCAAGCGCCTACTTTTCTTTTAAATCCCACATCAACAGAAGTTTGATTTCTGTATTTTGTTCACTTATTTGTGGTTTATTATTAAATTATTTATTATTTATTGAACTAGTCCAACATAAGTAAAGATTTAGAGCTTACTTATGAGATATAATTTATAAAATTAGGAGAAATCCAGGACCGTATCCCAAAATTTCCAAATGTTGTTCAAGAAACCCTCGAAACGTCAAAAGCTATCAAATTCCAATATCAGAAAAACAGGACCGTATTTAAAAAAAGAAAGTTGATAATGGCTCTTCGAAGACGACTCGTCGAATTACAAAACAATTAACGCTGTTAGATAGAGCGGAAAAAGTATCAATGCAAAAGTGCAATTTACTTTAGAATTCGATCTCAAAAAAACCCAGGAAAACAATAAAACAATTTTTCAGAATTTCGTTTTTTTTCCGGATATCTCCGGAACTAATCAGAATTTTAAAACTTTCTAAACGGCATGTTATTAGGCACGTAAATGCGCAACTTTATCTCCATTTAACCGCCTTCGTATCTCTTGCGGTTTCCGAGATCCCTGTACTTGCCCTCCTTATCTTGGACACGTTGTATATTGGTTTTAATTGTTCTTCGATATTCCGTTTTAAAAAAGGCATCCAGTAGGCGTGGTTTAAAAATCAATCAAAAGCAGAAACTTAAAACAAACATGGACCAGGTATTTCTATCTGCTTTGTACACGTCAATGTGATACCTGTTATTACGAAAATAATCACAACCCAAAGGAGACAGCGATTCTAGCTGTAGAATCCTCATCTCTTTTTATCTTCTGTCTGTTTTTGTTTTCATTCTTTCAACATGTAATCGGTTTGATATGGCTTTGTTAGGAAACACAAACAATCAACGGAGCATGACTCAAAAGTCTGTATTTTTATTCAGTTTACGACATACTTGGCACAGCCTTGCCATATTGAGTTAAGAGTTACTATTTTTCCACAAACAATACTTAAATTTAACACACAAACACTGAAAAACAACAAAGAATTTTGTATTCAGCCACCTCAAAAATTACATGAGATTTCCTATATTCAACTCAATGATTCATCACTCTGTTTGTTTCCTACTATTAACTCTAGCACTACTATATTCCAGGTGTTCATTTATATTACGTCAACGGCCAAGTCTACGCAGAATGTCTAGCCGACTCTTCGATTTTCGTCCAATCCCGGAACTGCAACTACCTCAACGGGTTCCATTCTTCCACCGTCTGTAAGATTCCTCCGGGTGGTTCTCTGAGAATCTTCAACAATTCGGAGTTCGCCAAGCTTCTGTACCAGTCGGTCCATCATGGATTTGAAGCCGTTTATGAATTGACCAAAATGTGTACAATACGTATGAGTTTCGTTAAAGGTTGGGGCGCCGAGTACCATCGTCAAGATGTGACGAGTACTCCTTGCTGGATAGAGCTTCATTTAAATGGTCCTTTACAGTGGTTGGATAGAGTTTTGACTCAGATGGGGGCACCTCATAACTCCATTACGTCTGTGTCCTAGACTCATTATTATTAATAATGTAAATCCATCCCATCCCATTCAATAGCTTCTACCAAATTGTTTAACAATTGTTTAATTAATGCACTAACCCCAGTACAACCCTATCTTGGACTTGGATATTTATTTGGTATTTTTTATTTAGATTATGTTATAGAGATATTTGTTTAGAATATGATAATGACTGAACGAATTGACCGAAGAAATATCGAATATCAATTTGTTATTGATTAGATTTCGAAATAATTTTCCCTAGAGTCGTTTCCTACAAATCTACAGTTTTTTTACTACTAAGCAACCACCATCAATATCTCCAGGATGTAAATTAAAATTTGAGGAACAAATCAAATAATCGTTGGAATCAGAAACCCTACAAGATTACTTATAAGTGATATTTATTCACAATCTCACATTTCTTCTATTTATTACTCAATAATAAAAAAAAAACTTTGAGGTTTATATGGGGTGTTATGGAAATGACTTATTAAATTTAAACCGGCAAATCCTGGGATGAAAATAAATTGAAGAAAAATAACCATAAATGGCGCCTTGAATTATTAAGCGAAATATACACTCATATGACATATGAAATCTGAAAATATACGTGGCCGCTACTGACGACGTTCCCAATCAATAATTTATTGAGGCAGTCTCAAGTCAGCGCATTGTAGGTGGTGTTGTAATATTACAACACCTAATTGTATACGCAGGTGTTCAGTTTTTGAAACGTTTTAGAAAAAATACAGTTTTAAGCTACATACTCTCTTACCTTCGATCTTATTTTAAAATAATTCATTTTATAATTAAAATCCATAAAAAATAAAACACAAAAAGTATGTTTTGCAACAGAACCAACAGTAGCTAATAACACACAAATTTTAAATCACATCACAACATTTATTATTATGAATTATTTCACAACAGAAAATTCGTATAGGTACATCAAGCCCGCGGAACCCTCGGCAACGTCGTTCCAACAACGAGTATCGAAGCAACGATACTAAAGATTAAACATATCAATACGCACGCGGCGTTTATCCAAGCAAGGGCGAGATACGCGGTATGATCTGGCATCACTGTAGTTTACTCTAGTGGCCTACATTGTTGCTAACTGAAATCAGATGGAGCGGCGCAACTGTTTGTAGACAAAAAGGGTTTTTACCTTAGTATTTAGATATTCGATTTAAAAAAAAAACTATGTAGACTTTCTCTAGGACACCCAAGGAGTCACCCATTCAAATATAATAAGTCATTTCCATAACACCCTGTATGTGCAACATATTTTAGCAATAAAGGCTTTTTAATAACTCATAGTTTATTAATAAAAAACCATTATTTGCATAATATCTTTGTGCCTAAAGAAATATTAATGCAGTGGCTTAACTACCGTCGGCCTGGCCGGTTAGATTGTCCGGGGCCCCGAACATCAGAGGGCCCCCAAAAGTGGTGAACGAAAAAAAAAAAAAAATTTTAAATTGCTGTGTTGACTTTTTGTAGATTGAAATGATCAAATAAAAGTTTTCAGTGAAAAAGCTGATATTTTAGTTTTTCATATGTGAAATAATGTAACATATCTCCCTGGTAAGGGCCCCCTTCTGAGAAATTGCCTGGGGCCTCCGTTTATATAGTTACGCCACTGTATTAATGTGCGAGATGTTGAAGAAATATATTTCGGGATATAAGCAGGATCAGAATTTAAGAGTCCTGGAGCGTTTGCGGAATAAAATGATACAAATTTTTAGCTTTCGATAACTTGGAGGTTGTTCGATCCAAACGATTTATTTCTGTGGTATTATGACAGTGTTAATTTAGTTGTGGTTAATCTTCCACTGATAAATCCGGAATTGAGAGACTTACTCTGAATTAAACACAGAGGACATTTAATCCTTGATTTATAATAATAAACGTACGTGGATTTCTGATTGTAAATAAATCAATTTTCATGGTTTGATCGAGTTTAAAAAGCAGTAAAAATTGCCTCTGACAATAATTGTTATTATAAATATTATTTTTGGCGAGCAACTATAAAGAAGCCCAGCCTTGTGTGTCCTAATCCGGTGGTCCGATACCGCCCGGCCAGCATCTATTTTATTTCTCTCAAGAAAATATTTAATTTTTGAAGACAATATTTTTCGATTTAAATTCGATCAAAGAATAAAACTTTACGTAATTGTAATTAAATCGTAAGTGATACGTGTCTCGGAGGTACCCTGAAAAATTAATTAATTAGCCCACAGTCTAAACTACTTACTCTTAGCACATTTTTTATGAAAATGTTGCTAAGCCTGTGACTTAAATGGAACTGTGCTCACCTGTGTACCTACTCGATTTTAAAAGTATGGCGAATGCGATGGACAATTAATATTTCTCCCGGTATAGTATGATCCCTTGAATTGGATGGAAATTTTGTAATTGCATGTCTTATTTGTAAATATAAAACGAAAATAAAAATTATTTTAGAAATTTTATTGTTTTCCTGTTTCATTTTTTAGACTTATATCATAAATATCTCTTAAACCAATGGGAGAAGTCCAGTGGCGTAATCGGGGTTCGAGAGGGGGGTGGGCGAAGTCCTTTTGGGGCCCCTACATTTGTAAATATACATTTTGTCATATTTTTTTTTGGAAAGAATTTTAAAATCGACACTTACAGGCTTTGTGTAGTGGCGTAGCCACACGGGGGGTGAAGGGGGGATTGCCCCCTTGACCTGGAGACCCTTCACTACTTAAATACCTAACAAATAGGGTATACCACCAAAAAAAATCAAATCCCAAAGCCTGTAAATGCAGGTTTTAAAATAAAAAAGTCATTTTTAAATTATTAAATGTTACTTAATTTAACAAAATGCGTATTTAAAAACATAGGCGCACCCGAGGGACTTGGCACTCCTGGCTATGACGCCACTGACTTTGTGATTTTATTTTTTTAATAATCTGGACTTTTTTATACGGGGGTATTTCTTAATAACATCTAATATTTAAGGAGGTTATTCTTGGGTCAATTTTCAGAAAAAACTTCATATGAACATATGTCTAAACGTCTTAACTTTTGAGATACAGGGTGTTAAAGATTTTTAAAAATCTCCGTTTTTATTTTTATACAGTATGTCCACGGATAGGGTTTACAAGGGGACAAATGGACTAAAAATTGAAAGATACGAAAAAAAGTCACTCTTAATAAACGTTTTTACTTGTCTAGAAAATACGATTCATCATAAGAAACTTCAATTTTTTTATACAGGGTTGGTAAAAACTGCAAAAACGTTATTTTGCTTAAGAGTAAACATACTTTATTCGAAAAAAAGTCACTCTTAATAAACGTTTTTACTTGAATAATGAATAGGTGATACTTGTTGTCAATGTCTTTATTTAATGAAGTAATTATAGTAATATTAATAATAATACGAACATTTTTATTAACATGAAAAGAATACGATAACGATTTCATAATTCAAAAACTCCACCTCCATACTCGACACATTTTTCTAATTGCTTTTTCAAATAAGTGAAAAAATTTCTGATTTCTTCCTGAGATATCGATTGGACAGCCTGGATAATTCTGCCCTTCAGCATTTCAATATCATTTGGTATTGCGGTTGCAAAAACTATTTGTTTTAAACGGCCCCATAAAAACATATCGGCCAAGGTTAAGTCGGGACTTCTTGGGGGCCACAAAACTGGGCCATTCCTGCCAATCCACCTTGGACCAAATCTGCGGTCAAGCCAGTCTCTAACCTCACGAGCGAAATGGGCTGGACAACCATCTTGTTGAAAATACATATTTTGTCGAAAATGTAATGGTAGATTTTCGAGTTCATCATTGAAAAATGTATCCAGCATTTCTAAATGTGAGTGACCTTTTTTCGTATCTTTCAAAATAAAGTATGTTTACTCTTCAGCAAAATAACATTTTTGCAGTTTTTCCCACCCTGTATAAAAAAATTGAAGTTTCTTATGATGAATCGTATTTTCTAGACAAGCAAAAAGGTTTATTAAGAGTGACTTTTTTTCGTATCTTTCAATTTTTAGTCCACTTGTCCTCTTGTAACCCCCATCCGTAGACATACTGTATATGTATATACTGCTCTAGAAATTTTTGTAAAATTTGGTACCACTTTCTATTCATCAAGAGACATTCTATGACGTATAACATGTTTTTTATTCCGACCAGTGGCGTTCGTGCTGGAATTGTCCTCGGTATTTTTGAAGACAACAATGGTACGCCACTTCTTTTTTTTTAAATAAAAGTTATTTTTGAAATTCTAATTGCTGGGCAAATGTATTCTCTTGATTTTTTGTCGTTTGACGTACAGTTTTCGTATAAAAAACTTATCATTTGCATCTGTTATGAAATTGGGTATTAACAAGAATTAAAAAGGGTCTAGTAGGTAAGAAGCAGATTTTATTTTGTAAACATTAACAATTTTGACCTACCTAGTCTAGTTGTCACGTATTTAAGTCATTAACGTTAACAAATTATTTAAAAAGACATGAAAAATGAACCCAAGAATAACCTCCTTAAATATTAGCATGATATTAAGAAACACCCTGTATATTTAAGTAATAAAGAGGCGCCAGGTCAAGGGGGGACAGGGGGCGTTTTCTCCCTGTGGCGACGACACTGAGAAGCCTGCGAGTTGAGTTAGCATTTTATGAATGAATAGTTTTGTCTCTTTATGTATCTTTCGTCTGAGGTGTTGTACCTATTTCTTACAGACAAATAGACTTTTCGTTTATACATAAATTTAAATTCATAATTAATTTAACGTTTATTATGAGTGGGTTTTATAAAGGTCAACACCTTTTCAAAAACAAGAACAAGAGCTTGTTTGTAACAATAACCGAATCCTGTCTAATAATAAAGAACTTTTTGTTAAACAATGCTATTATTAGAATGGATTTTTCTGTTTAATCAGGTTAATACTAATGGATAAAAATGTGAAGCAGAATATTTTTTAGATTAGGTAATTTACTTACTTTTTTATATCTTAAATAGTTTTTCTTCCAACACAAAAGATAATCGAACTTCCCTTATAAGATATAATTTATAAAGATTCTTGTATAAGGTAATGTAAGAAGGATAAAACACACAACGTTTTTCTTTGGAAACAAAACATATTTTCAGTTTATTTATCATGTCAATATTTGTCATGACGTTCGTATTTTGTGTTTCGTGTGTTTCATAAATTTTTCAAGTTGCACTTAGCTATATAGAATTTATCAACATCATTATTTGTTACAAATTTATTGGCATTGCTGAAGTAACGTTAAATATTGAAGATTTAGTTATAAAATATTGTACCTATTTTATCTCTCATCTCTAAGAGTTTTTCTTCTTCTAGATGAAATGTGGATCTATTACAAGGATAATGAAACTTTGTTTGGCATGTCTTGTAAGCAGTTAGCTATTTTGTCAAGAAATATTAATACAAAACAATAAATAATTTTGAAATTAATATATCTAATTAAGTGGATTCCGGAGTACAGTGAAACCTCTCATAACGGACACCTCTAATAAGCGGACATCTCTATTAAGCGGACATTTTTTTATAGTCCGGAACTAGGTAAATGA
This sequence comes from Barypeithes pellucidus, assembly GCA_963991005.1. NCBI lineage: Eukaryota > Metazoa > Arthropoda > Insecta > Coleoptera > Curculionidae > Barypeithes > Barypeithes pellucidus. Next base: position 11,800,088 of record OZ022563.1, read on the forward strand.
AATTCCATGAAAATCAACCTCTCTTGGGCGGACTCTCCTTTGGGCGGACGCAGACAGGATGTTTTCATACAAATAGTGTGAATGCCCTCCTTTAAAAGTAAAAAAGAATTTTTAACGTATTTGGAAGACTAATAAGTACAGTGCAAAATCTCTCTGAAGACAGACCGGCAACCAATCGCGTATGTGTGGCAGAGCGAAAGGACTTCGGGTTTGTTCGGCATGACCCCCCCCCCCCCCCCCTCTGGATCCGCGCTTGCTATCTGACGACTCTGATGAAGAAGTTGAATGCAGTAATCAAACAAATGTCACCAATTATCAACAAGCCATTAGTATGGTCAAGGAATTATAAGAGTATGCAAAGAATAGAGTTGACTCTACAGCAATGGAATTGTTATCAGACTTGGAATTATATTTTCTAGATTGCAAGTATAAAACACAAACACGTCAAACTACGTTATTATATTTTTTTTAGTACTAATTTTGGATTTTCATATTACCTAATAACAAATTTCCCATGGACGGACACCTCTATTAGGCGGACACATTTAGACGGTCCCGTAGGTGTCCGCCTAAGAGAGGTTACACTGTATCTCTAAACGAGTTTTCTCCCCAAGCGTTCATTTCTGGTTTAGGAAAAAAATGTTCAAGAAAAAAAAACTTTGTAATGGAACTAAAATCGGAGGAAAGTTTATATTTTTTGTTTCGGAAGATTTTTAGATTTAATTTTAATTTACTGTTGCATGTAGCAGGAAATTATGGACTTTCCTACAATTATTAATAAAATTTAGACATCTTTTGTTCGACATTTTTTTTTTAAATGCAGCGTTTTCATAAAAAGAGGAAACTCCGTTTTTCAGTGCTAAAAATTGAAGTCTAGACCCGGGTCACGTTCGGTCTCTTTCTTCCGATTATCGTTGTTTCTGTCGGCGTACCAACTACGGGCGGACGCTCGACGTATTGTTCTAACGGCAAGGGACGATCCAATTCGCCTCGTGCATACACAGCGCGAGATGTACAGGGGCCAAATCGGAGATCTCGACTGACTATGGTTTTGTCTTATTTGATCTACATCATCAACTGTATGAGTGTCTGTCTGTCCCATACGGTATGGAATACTTAAGCCATAGTTATTAGCAGTGCGCTCGTTTACTTCCTAGTAAAAAATTAATTTTCTTATACATTTCAATAAAATTCTAAGATTTGTTCAGACCCAATTTTTGATTAAACTATTGAATAATTTTTATATTTATGCACTTTTTCTTCTTGTAACTGCCAATCAAGATGAATATACTAGATTGCAAGGCTTTGTTTGATTTAATTTAAAATCTGTTCTACTTTTACTTTTTGCAATATTTTCCAAATACCGTATGTTGTTGTATAAATTGCATATAAATACTGATTTTACAGCACATCTTGGTATAATAGAGAGTTTATGCAATCTCACTAATGAAATCGTTATACATAATTATCTTCGAAACTATACACGCCATTTTATCAGCGCCTAGTTGGTATTAAAAGGAGTACAATTTCTTTGCAATAAACCGAAAATTTCATTTCACGAGCCTGTAATTTCCGAGAAAATTTCGTTTAAGGAATCTGTTTGCAAAAAGTTTTCAACATAAATAGAATAGAAATCGCGACTGTAAATAACATTTTTGTGGTTAACAAACCTGCATATTATTAAGTCTATTTTGGCTATTTTAATTGACGTCACTTGACTAAAATAATTTTCATCATCCTGTCCCATTTTCGACACTTTTATAAGGTATCTCCGTCATTGTTGTGCTGTCAAAAAAGTAATGTAGGTGTCATGTGCTCTATTTGGGTCAAACTTAAAATGGTAAAATTAATCAAAAAATTGATAATTTCTAAATTACCCTATATTTTTTTAGTTAAAAGAGGTACAGAAAAATATATGTAGATTCATGTTGTTGTTAGAGTTTTTCAAATTTAAATCATGAAAGTTCATAAAACATTGATCCATTTTGTTTGTTTTTTTATCTCTGGGAAAGGAGATACAATCCCGAACAAGCCTGATACACGGTGACTGATGGTGGATGGCGTATGAGACGTTTATGAAGAGCTAGTCACTTTGAAAATTTGGTAGCTTATACAGGGTGTCCGCTAATTAATGGTACATGGAAAAACCACATACTCCTTATGTAAAAATATTAGGATTTAATTATACTTACCTACACAAGTTGATATTAATTGAGATACAGGGTGTTAAAGTTAAAACTTCATTTTTGTTTTTCTCTAATAACTTTGAGAGACAATAACGTTTTTTTTACAAAATTTGGCAATTATGGTTTTTTTAGGACGAGAAATTGATTACTTTGTGAAATTTTAATGTACAATGTACATTATGCAATGTAAATGCTGTCTGCGGCATTTTTCGACCATTCATAAGGTCGTAACTTTGTTGTGCCTCAGTGTATTTAAGTTTTTAATAAAAATAATGCTTTTCTCATATTAATTACGTAAAAAGGGTATACTAAGTTCAGGTCGCCCAGAGTTACCATTTCGGAGATATTTGCATTTAAATTGTTTAGTGCGTTAGCTCAGGCAAGCAAATAATATTTTGTTACTTCTTACCAATTCACTTTTACATACATGATAATTATTAATGTTCTAGTAATGGTAATTGGGAATAATAAATACAACAATTGGATTGTTCTTTAACTTACTTTAATTAAATTAACTTTGACCCTAGAAAATATCGTGTCGAAAGCAGGCCCGTAGCCAGGGGGGGGGGGGCCAGAGTGGGCAATGCCCACTCTGACAGAAAAAGTTGCCCACTCTAGCAAAACCATGATAGTTGTATATTTATGTAATTTCTTGGGATTCAGTCTCAGCAGAGAATGGCCAATCTGATACTCTCGTTTGAGAGTAAACAAACAAATAACATAAACTTTGAGGTGTTTTTACAAAAATTTAACGAAAGGAAGAACAGAAAACTTCAATTATATTAAAGGTATTTACCTACGTTGCGTTTTTTGGTTTTGTTTAAGTTTTATTTTTTGTAATTATATAGGTAGTTAATTCAACGATGTTTTTTTTTTCTCTTGATCTTACGTGATCTGATCACAAAAATTATTTTCAAGTTTGCCCCCTCTAAAACTTTGACTGCCCACTCTAAAATCTAATCCTGGCTACGGGCCTGGTCGAAAGAAATCAACAGCAATGAAAACACAAACTTACGATAAACTCAAAAATGAAACATTTTCTGTTTCATAGCAACTGCATCTCTAAATTGTATTTGTTTTCTCATCGGTTACTTTAAGGAACAAATTTTGTTTGCAAATTAATAATAATTGGACAGGGTGCACTAAACAATTTAAATGCAAATATCTCCGAAACGGTAACTCTGGGCCACCTGAACTTGGTATACCCTTTTTACGTAGTAAATATGAGAAAAGTATTATTTTCATTAAAAACTTAAATACACTGAGGCACAAAGAAGTTATGACCTAATAACTACATTGTACATTAAAACTTCATAAAAAAATCAATTTCTCGTCCTAAAACAACGATAATTGCCAAATATTGTAAAAAAGCGTTGTTTCCTGCAAAGTTATTAGAGAAAACAAAAATGAAATTTGAACTTTAACACCCTATATCTCAGTTAAGTATAATTAAATCCTAATTTTTTTACGTAAGGAGTATGTGGTTTTTCCATGTACCATTAATTAGAGGAAACCCTGTATAAATGGACACGCTTGCCCCTTTAAAAATATGTTCAGCCGTTCAGTGCTTTCACTTCTACTAGAAAGTGTTAGTGTAAATGTTTATGTTGGAGCGACGCTTAGCTAGTATCGCCGCTCTTATCGTTTATCGCAGCTGCCACATAAACGCACCCTTAGAAGCCAGGTTGATGATGTACGAAAACTTTCTAACATCCAAATTGTGTTAAGTAAAATTAAATCTTCCTTCCTTGATCAAAGATATCGCGTAATATACAGTAATTTTCCTGACTAGGAGGTTACTGGGCATAAAAAAAAATTTCCGTCTAGATAAAATAGATAAATATCTTTTAAATTGGATTTGCGTTCAGACGTATGATTCATTCATGAACATTGTATACGTACTTGTTTATATTTTAATTTCATAAATATTACGAAAAATTATGATCGTTACGAAATCTGGTATTTTCACTGAAGATGGATACAAGTTTTCAATGAGTCATCTAGAAATCTAGCCTTCTTTACTAAACTACCAATTAAAAATATGTATTAATATTACACTGGTCAACACATAATTCGGTGACGGCAATTTTGTTACTGTTTCCAGGTAATTTGGGTTTGTTCTAAACCTAAAATAACCTCAGATTTGCTTCATCAGATCGTTTTCAAAAACTAGTGCCATAAGCTATATTTTCGATATTGAGGGTATTTTATATCGCATAATTATACAGGGTGTAACTAAATAAGTGTAAAACATTTAAGAGGGTGATTCCTCATCGAAAAAAAGATAGGATCTTTCATATAAAGAAACTTCATTGGAGCATCCCTTGTTAAGATACAGCCCCTTAAAGGGGGTACATAAAATGTGTTTAACAATTTTTTTCACAAGCACTAAAAAAGTTACAATATTGAAATTAACCTGACATTTTCTACTACCAAAAAGACACTTAGCCAGTAATTTATTTGGTTTACCCCATGGTTGTAAGGGGTGGAACACCCCCCCCAAACCGATGTTCTCGATCCTCCCTTGAAGGAACTCATGTATTAAATTCAGTTTCGGTCATCGATTCTGCAAAATGGTTATCTTTTATGAGCTTTCTGATCTGAGGTCCATCAAATATTCCTACTTGTAGAAGCCATGTTGCAATGAAATCCAATTTTCAACTAAATTTTGCAAATGCATAAACCAAGTTAACGAATTAAGTTATGAGGCGTACGGTATACAATTTCATTCTCTTCTATCGCCTTCTAATGTATATTTTGTGCTAATTGCAAATACGAAAATAAGATATCTGCAGGTGCAAAAAATTCAAGGGAAAAATTGTTCTTATCTGCAATAATTACATGGCCTCTTTCCAATATAAGATTAAGTACTTCCAGTGATTTATGAATTTCTCTTTTGTTGGACTGTGTTATTATTACCTTTCCTTATATTGTTTCTCTCTTAATTTTAAAATTAATTAATTAATTTTCATTTGAGTCAGATGTTTTCAGTATAATCAAAATAAATTAATTACATTGTGAACCTAATTTGATCTTTAGTACCACCCAATAATTATACATGTATTGGAGGGGGAAACCGTTTTGCCCCCCCACCCCCACAGTTATATTTGAAGTAACATATAAGACACTTAATTAGCCAGTGTATTACTAAGACATTCAAAAAAACAGTTATTTATTTTAAAAAAATCCAAAGTAGACTTTCTAAGATTTTGGAACAAAATATTTCTTTCAAGCAGTATATTATCGTGTGATACCTCATATTATGAGGATGAGGATTAAAGGGTCGTTAAAATGAGAGATCTCTTATTTTCGAAAATAGCCTACTAAAACAAAATTAATAGTATATTACGTACCGAGGTGGAAAGTGTTTCATTCCTGTCGAGAGAGTCGGTAGTCGAGAGAGTAATGAAACTTTTCACCGAGATTAGTATACTATTTTATTTACAACCACATCTAACATTCACTTCTTATTATTTTGAATTAAAATTATTAATAAAAGATAAATGTCAATTTAACTTTTCCATTGAAAAATTAGACAGAAATTTCAAATAACCGCAGGTGGTAAAACAATACTCATTAAGATGGCACATATAATTTTTTGAATATGGTTTCCATGTCACTAAACAATATGTTATTTTAACAACAGAAAAATCAGATGAGGAATTTAATTTTGCTGCTACTCCACCAGAAATTTGAGAAGCAGCAAAAATAGTAGAAGAAATCTTATGTCAACTAAAAGCCGCCCGAGATATGACAAGGCATATAACTGTATTAAAGAATGGTGTACGGGAAACAAAGTTTAAAATCCTGGTTCCGAGTCTGCGCTACTAGCTTATTTCAGTGAAAATGCCAAGACAGAGAAGATATCAACGATTTGGTCACAATATTCAATGCTGAGGACCACTCTATCAATTAGGGAAAAAGTAGACATATCTAAACACGAAAAGCTATTAGAATTTTTTAAAAAGAATGTTCATATATTATTTTGACATATCGATTTTTTTAAAAATTACAAAAAAATTATTTACTCTCCCCCCGGGTAGAACGTCAACTTTCCACCTTTCAAAGATAGATGAAATGTCATTATTACATGCATGGTTGTAAATAAAATATATTTTGCACATTTTTCCTCCCTTTATACAGGATACCATCACAGACCAAAAAATAATATCGTATCATATTTTGTCGAAGAAATTGTATGCTCGTTATAAATTTGCAAAAACGCAAACAAGCGCCTACACAATGTTAAAAATAAATACTGCCCTTGTAGTTCAAATTTAGAGTTTTAAATTAATGGGCAAATAAAGATTTCACGATGAAGGAGTTCAAAGAAACACCCACTTCCTTTTACTCTTTCTTTACGATTCGTAGGTAAAATTGGATTCTTTGATACCTCCTACTCAATATTGAACTGTCTATTGTAAATAACGGTAACTCTAAGGTTATTATATACGTTGTGGCCAAAAAAGAATTTAAAATTAGTTAATTAAAAAAACAAACAAAATATTTTAAAAAAATTAACATTAACAACTAGGACGCTTCTCGGTCTATGACAGTTTTGTTTAAATTTCTGTTATTTTAATTATATTAACCGTATTATAATAACCGTATATTGCTTTTTTCTGTTAACCACTTTTCTGTTAAATAAAAACTCACCAAAGATAGTTCTATCTACTCCGTGTCCAAGATAAGGAGGGCAAGTACAGGGATCTCGGAAAACGTAAGAGATACAAAGTCGGTTAAATAGAGGTAAAGTTGCGAATTTACGTGCCTAATAATATGCCGTTTAAAAAGTTTTAAAGTTCCGAGAAGTTCCGGAGATATCCGGAAAAAACGAAATTCTGAAAAATCGTTTTATTTTTTCCTGGGTTTTTTTGAGATCGAATTCTAGACTAAATTGCACTTTTACATTGCCATTTTTTCCGCTCTATCTAAAAGCGTTAATTGTTTTGTAATCCGACGAATCGTCTTCGAAGGGCCATTATCAACTTTCTTTTTTTAAATACGGCCCTGTTTTCCTGATATTGGAATTTGAGACCTTTTTTTCTTCCGAATGCAACGGAATGACACATTGTGGTTTAATGACGTTTCGACGGTTTTTGAACAACATCGGGAGATTTTGGGATACGGTCCTGTATTTCTCCTAATTTTATAAATACTATCTCATTTTACTTATGTTGGACTAGTTCAATAAATAACAAATAATTTAATAATAAACCACAAATAAGTGAACAAAAAATAATGCAATAATAAACAACAATAAGTGAACAAAAACATACCAAAACAGTAATAAAACGAACAACGAAAAAAGTAAGGAACTACCTAATCAGGTGTTCAAAATGAATGAATGATGATGATGAAATTTCTAAGCACAAATAACATCTTCTAACTGTCGATTCTAAAACATTTGACAACATTTCTGGCGTAATATTTTGAAAGGCTTCCAGCAACAACCTCCTAAGTTCGTCTTCTGTTTCGAAGTTGTGTTTATAAACATAATTTTCGACATACCCCCAGAGGAAAAAATCTAACAGTGTCATATCAGGCGAACGTGCTGGCCATGGCGTTTCAGAATACGTGCCAGTCAGTTTTCCAGTAAAGCGCACAGAAAGGGAATCTCTAACTGCTCTAGAATTATGGGCAGATGCACCATCCTGCTGAAACCAACACCCGTAAGATTCCATTAGAGGCAGATTATCCAGAGCTTCTTTCAATTCGATTTGGAGTAACTTTATGTAACGCTAACATAAGTAAAAATTTAGAGCTTAGTCATGAGATATTATTTATAAAATTAGGAGAAATGCAGGAAACCCGTATCAAAATATCTCCTGATGTTGTTCAAAAAATCCTCGAAACGTCATTAAACCACAATGTGTCATACATCGTTGCATTCGGAGGAAAAAATGCTTTCAAATTCCAATATCAGGAAAACAGGACCGTATTTAAAAAAAGAAAGTTGATAATGGCCCTTCGAAGACGATTCGTCGGATTACAAAACAATTAACGCTTTTAGATAGAGCGGAAGTCTAGAATTCGATCTCAAAAAAAACCCAGGAAAAAATAAAACGATTTTTCAGAATTTCGTTTTTTCCGGATATCTCCGGAACTTCTCGGAACTTTAAAACTTTTTAAACGGCATATTATTAGGCACGTAAATTCGCAACTTTACCTCCATTTAACTGACTTCGTATCTCTTACGGTTTCCGAGATACATGTACTGGCCCTCCTTATCTTGGACACGGTGTATACATTTTTTTTAAATATAAATAAATATTTCCCCTTAATTATCATACGCTAGAATAGTTTTTTTTCATTATGTCTTACTGTTAGAAAAATGTTTACGTTTGCCAATTAACTTTTTCCGGTCATGTCGCGGCCATGTCCTTATTAAGGATTTAAGCGACAATTTAAAAAACAGAATCTGCTAGGCGCGTTCATAAAAACGGTTTTTTAAATAAGATTTTAATAACTAGGTGCACAACGACAATTAGAGTCATTCGGTGCAAAAAAGGGCATACTTTATAGCATTAACAACTAAACATTGAGATTCTGGCGACTGTATTAGGTACCTTACCTGGTCAATAATATTGATATCAATCAATAATAACAATATTTCAATAGATTTTTGAAGAATAATGCAAAGTAAGTTTTTCTACGCGTTAGTCGTCTGATTGCAGTGGTCGTTTTCCAAACCTGTATAAAGTCTGTTCGTTTTATGAAGTCCGATATCGGATTAAATCATTAATGGTTGTTAAACAGTAAGACGGTTAAGTGAACAATACCTTCGCTATACTTGATCGTACCGAACATTCCACTGGTTCACTGTAGTCGGCTGGGCAAAATCAGTGGTTCCAAAACAAAATTATCTTAGAATTATGTACCGCGATAAATATTTTTATCTTGGTTATTTCTCACTCATAGTTTTTTTTTATTTACAAAATGAAAAACATTTTGCGTCAATAAGTTAAAGATTTTCCCAGGTACTTTTTCCTAGCATTTGGTTATTCTAGGATCATTATAGTTAAATCTATATAATAATCACTATTTTCCAAGAAATAATTAAAATTTGCTCAAGTGCAGGATGGTATGTTCTATTTTAAATATATATAAATGCTTTTAGTTTGTTTCTCATTGTGTGTGAATTAAAAGCAATTATAAAGCACAGTTATGGAAAATGTGTTAGGTAAAACATATTTTTATTTATTTTTTTATTTTACACAAGGAAACTCAACTTTTGGAAAATAAGAACAATATTTATACAGTCCACTACTAATACTACTAAAGCCATCTACGAGTTATCAAGAAAACCGAATGATGTCTAATACCACTACCCCATCTACGGGCTACGTCATTAGGCACAACCAAGACGAGAACTATAGTTAACTGTTTTATGTTGGCATTCTTCATATTTTCAGTGTTTTTTAGTTTAAATCCTTAAATAAAATGGTTTCAAATCATATCGAGTATCATTTATCGAAATACACATTTATCGACCATACACAATAGTGCTTAAACGTAAAGTCCATTCTTCGGTTCTTAATTGTAGAAAATTGATCAAAAACAGCCTCATTAAGTTTGAAATACCCTCCATAAATTGTTTTCCATATATTTCATTTTTAAACTTCCTAATAAAATCCCTACATTTACCCTTTGTGGTCTGCGTTAAATTAATTTCGGGTTTAGGTGTTCCCGCATTCTTCACTTCAATTTTTTGCTCCAAACTCAAAGAGCTAAAGTTATTTCTTAAATAGTCCACCGTCAACTATTCATTTTAACTTAATAAATATATAGTATTAAAATATTAATACATACACGCTCGAATTTCTAACTAGATGCACGAGCAGTGCACACAAAAACTGTGTGCCTTTTCCATGTTAAATCGCCATAGCCCCGCTATCCCCCGCTGCCACCCGCCACCTGTTACCACAGAGAAACTGCACTACTTAATCGCACGTGCGAGCAAGTCTCGTCATAATCGTCATTTACCTCGACCGAGGCACGGTTGTCGGATCTGCACAGTTTGGTTTGACGGGATGATAAAATATTAGGGAGGGTCGGGCTGTTTTAGTTCGACGGTACGACAAAATATTAGAGATAAATAATATTCAATGAATATAAATTAATATTTTTATTCGTTTTGTTTAGGGGGTGCACGTGCGCATGTGCTCCTGTGGAAGAGCCGCCCCTGCTGAGGCCCACATCTCTGAAAAGGAGGCCTATACAAAAAAAGTTTGATCATATTGCACATTTACCTACAGCGCTCAATTACCTCGGCTCACTCTCTTGAAAAACGGATTTATTTTATTTAATAACTAGATTCACAACAACAATTACAGAGAAATAACAGAAAAAGAGCTACCTGACACTTTATGATAATGACCCAAATACAAAACAAACACGAACCGACAATTATATTTTTCATTGTTTCGCATCTGAAAATTTTCGTTTATTAAGCTTAATTATACTAATTAAAAAAACAACTGTGTCGGTTCTCGTGTTATGAGTTAAATGTATTAAATATGATTTAGAATGGATTCTTTTTTAGGATGCGGATTAGTTTCGGAAGGTTATTGTTCTTTTTACGTTTTGGTTAATTAGGATTTTTTTTTAAATAAATGTTCTTATTGTAAATTTTGACAAGGGTTTTTAATTTTTACAAAAAAAATATTACAATTCCGTGTAACACACGGAACATCCCAAACAATGAAACAATAGACGGTTTTCTGCCACTCGCCAGTGCTGCGACGACTTTGTTTCAACAGGAAATAATAATTCTGAACACAAAATAGAAATACTTAGTTTAAAAACATAAAACTGAAACATAATAAATCTGACGCAAAGAAATATATTTTCCAAGCAAGTATTTAACTTCATAAATATACAGGGTGTTATGGAAATGATGTATTATATTTAAATGGGTGACCTGTACATATTTTTTTTTTAAATCGACCGTTTTAAAAGTGGGGTCCAGCCCCATAAACCCACAGCTCATCCGGCGTTTGTTCGGGTTTGTTCGTCATGTCACCCTGTAGTGGCATATCAGAAAACAGGTGTTACGTGCAATGTTGCGAAACTGTGTAAAAAATTTAAAACTTTAGTTTCTTATAAAAATAAATATTTAGCTTACATAGAAAGTAAATCCACGCTGACAGGAGTAAGAAATCCAGCATTTTCAGTTATTTTTTCTATGGGAAAAGTTTTATGCTCATCACGTGCCCTGATGATAGTGTGGAACTGCATAATAAGCTTATACCCACTAAACCCCAATCGGCCTACTCTTTCAAATCACTCGGAACATAACCGGCATATCGAAAGAAAGACATAGTGAAATACAACAATTTGCAATAAATCGCTTAAAGAAACACACAGACCCCCACGAGTTTCAAATTAGTTTTTTGGAAGATATGGACCTATTATCAGATTACACGACAGCACTAAACACTAAAGCATAATTACACTTTACAATAACACTATCGCACACATAGAACAACAGCACTTAATTACTTCGCAATAGAAATAATAAAAACGCTAATTTCTATGGGCCATTAACCCTTTACTAGACATAAAATGAAACAATTATGTGGACATAGGAACTACCCTTTGAAATAAATGGTCGAGTCCAAGGTGCTTTCTTTCTCCGAAAACTGCTAGCGCGGTTGCCATTTCCGAGACTATAATTATACATCGAAAGTGGCAACGCTGTATTTTTACCGATGAGCTTAATATAATAAACCCGAACAGACAACGTCAAGACAGGAATAGGCTCAAAGGTGTTATTTAGTTTCAACATTTTTAGATGTCAAATAAATGTGTGGAAAAATTATATTATTTCCCAGACCACCAGCTGATGAAATCTTATACAATAAGGGTGTATTTTTGTGTACACAGTAGCACTTTAAAATACTAATTCAGATTGTGAGAATGTGAATTTATGTGACTTTGTTTTGGTGTTTTGTGACGGTTTTTGTTCGGGTTACCTGATGTTTTGTCTTCTAAAGAGTAAAGTGGCATTTCAGTTGTTCAGATCCGACGGGTGTCGCTCGAATTGAACAAGTGAGAACAACGTTTCAACTGGTAAGTATCTCCAGTCGTCTTCAGGTGAATACTGAGTATACAGTATACAGTATTCACCTGAAGACGACTGGAGATACTTACCAGTTGAAACGTTGTGATTTATAACAAATAAAGACAATGCAAGTCCAAAACTCATCTATCATTCAAGAAACGCCATTGTCTACAACCTTCAAACAGACACAAGTGAGAATATACCTGACCATTATAAACTCAGCGGCGGTTTGTTCGAGTCAGTTCAAGTTTATAAATCAGAGATTGTTTCCCAGTGAACTGAACTGAACTGAACGTAAAAGTTTATAATAATGTACCCTGAAATATAAACAAGTTGGAATCTGTCAAACGGTTAGACTTTCTAAAGAGTTTACCTTGAAAATATGACAACACTGTTCAAGATTCATTGACGTTTTCGCCATATGTTGCTTTGTTTACCTTCCTGGCAGGGGCACCACGTGGTCATTTTTGGCTTGACATAAGGTAATTTACAGGGCATATTAAATTAAAGCGCCATTTTTGGCTAAGATTTATTTTCTTAAACTAAGCATTTCTTTTTTGTGTGTGTTGGTCTTTAAAGTAAGCATCAACGTTCTCGGTCAAATGGTTATCCTCGACTGAATTGCGTATAATCTCCGTCTAGTGGAAGCCAGCAGGAGATATTCTCGTTACAGATTGCCAATATTGGTAATACATTACCAAAATTACGTAAGATTATTGCTAGAAACGTCCTGGTTTGCGTTACAAAACGTCCTCTGTCTTCGCGAGAACGCTCGAGTTTACAAGCACCCAAGATCCAACCCATCCTCCGCAAATGTAGTTCTATAATATAATAAATAAATTTCTATTCATTGTCTTCAGATAATGGCAACGCTCAAGCCGCCGTCTGTTTTTTGCTAAGGGCCGAAACCATTCAAGATTTTTCCATAGTCTTTCATTAAGCTAACAAGAAGTCGAGCAAAATAATCAAATAAAACTGAACAAACAATATATAAGTATGGCTATTGCTAGAACCTGATAAAAGTCTCAACATGCTTGACAGCCACTGTCAGTATCGACAGCTGATGGTTTATGGGAAAAACTTTTTTTAATGGGTAAAAAGTTTGGTTTAAAATTTTTATTTGCAGGTTAGGTCTCGCTTTTGCAATGTCATGCTGTCAAAGCCGTATTAGAATCGGCAATTCCCTTGCGACTGCAACGGCAATTATAATTGTACGTAGACAAGCGTAAACCGTTCTCGATCAGCTGGCGCATTGCCAAGAGTCAGAACGGCAGTTGGTTGTGTCGAAATCCCTAATAAACCCCAGAATAAGTGATGGGCAAACCTGGTAATTTCGATTAGCAGTTAAAGCAGCTACTGCTACTTATAAATAACAGTTCAGAGAAGTTGCGACGAATTAGCAGTACATATGCTTAATAAAGAATGTGAACTGCTAATTTAAGTGCCAGTTAGCTTAAATAGCCATTAGCTGTTCATAGCTGCTTCGACCCAATAATAAACAGTTAAAAATAACAGAATAATCCATCTCTACCCAGACTTGCAGCGGTAATGCCAATTAAAATGACGCAAGACCCATTTCTGGCATTGCAAGACTAATTTAGCCAGCTAATCGAGAGCGGTGTACTGCGCATGATTCCGTGCAATTTTAATTGCCGCAAGAGTAGAATTGCCGGCGGTAATATGGATTCCATTCTCTCATTGCGCCATCTGATCGACAACGGTGTACTGCCCATAATTTCGTGCAATTTTAATTGATGCAAGAAGAGAAATTGCCGATTCTAATACGGCTTTAGTCTAATGAAACTTGTAAAACGGCCTTAAGAAAACTATTCTTTCTTGAAGCAATAAAGTCGTTCAGCACTAGTGGCGGAAGGAGGATTATATTTAAAAATTACATTAATAACATGACGTGTATGAAGTTGTTGATTGAAAACAATAATTGTATTCATGTGACGAACTGAATAATTTGTTATTGGGATATTTTTTGTTCTCGTTGGATAAACCGAAGCAAACTGAATTCAACTATTGTTTCTGATAATAAAGGTATTTATTACATTGTTTAGCACTTACGTAAATGATTTTTTTTGTTCCTTATATATGATGTTAATTTTGACAGTAAATTGATAGAAGCAAATAAACAGGTCTGTCTGTGAATCAATTAGTCACGCATCATAAATTCACCATTATCTACTCTTCTAGGTGTCATTTAGGGGAGGGGGCTAACAGTGGCGTGCAAATCTGCTTAAGGGTAGACAAAAATTGCAATTAAGGAAAACCATACCTTTCGTAGCATTCACGTCGATAAATTCTATGCATCGCGACAATGAGATCGCGAAGAACATTTCAGAAATATTATTAAATTCGACATGTGAAAGTTTGCCATTTTATATTTTCAATCATCTCTGCCACTTTGAAATGCATTATGCTATTTTGTATGCAGATTTTATTATATACTCACCGGCACAAAATTCCGCCACCCTGAAATTTTGGTCAAGTTTGATATTTTATAAGTTTTTTATTTTTGATGCGATTTTCATAATTTTGTTATCAGTTTGTAGATAAGTTTATTGTGTTTTTCCGTAATTATTTTATAAAGTAACATTTTTCGATTAGGCTATATTATACAGAAGTAAATCAAACTGTTGTTTTTTGTCGTAATTTCAAAACAGCCTGTAGGAAAATTGGGGTGGATAATTTTACTTACATACTGTATACATCTTTGATGTATTCTAAAGATTTCGTTTCTTGATTCATTCCATTATCTCATTTCTGTCGCGAGCTGCAAAATTTTAAATGTAACGATATTATTTTTAGGAAATGTAGGTTATTGGTATTTCTACCGAAGCACGCCCCAATCTTGTTCTTGTTGAGCTCTAATCGCCCACCGTCACATTGAGGAAATACTCCAAGAAGTTGTTGTTCCATTTGCTCCTTTCATTCAAGTTGGACTTCCAAGATTGGAATGGCCCGCATGTAGCCCGGATCTCAACCCAATCGAACATCTTTGGGATCACCTTAAAAGGACCGTTCGTCGTCGTCCTGTACAACCATAAACCTTGCAAAACTTGCGACTGACGCTGACCGAAGAATATCAGGCTAAGTAACCTTATTCGTTCGGTATCACGAGGACTGCAAGCTGTCATTGCAGCGAGAGGAGGAAATACACGATATTAAAATTGTTTTTGGTAATTAACTTTGTGATATACCTAGTGTTTGTTTTTCTTAATGAAATAGGCTTCAAATCAGCGTTTCATTTAAAATTTTGCAGCTCGCAGCAGAAATGAGATAATGGAATGAATCAAATTAAGAATCTTTAGAATACATTAAAGATTACAAGAAACAGTATGTAAATAAAATTATCCACCTCAATTTTTCTACAGGGTGTTTTGAAATTACGGCAAAGAACAACAGTTTGATTTACTTCTGTATAATATAGCCGAATCGAAAAATGTTACTTTATAAAATAATTAAGGAAAACACAATAAACGGATCTACAAACTGATAACAAAATCATGAAAATCGCATAAAAAATAAAAAAGTTATAAAATATCAAACTTGACCGAAATTTCAGGATGGCGGAATTTTGTGCCGGCGAGTGTAGATATGTAATTTAATTGTTATTATTACTGTTGCATATACATATGTATCTTATAGTTAAAGTTGCCAATACCTTCATATTTATTTTATATTGTATTAAATTACAAATAAATTTCTAGCAACCATAGATAGGTACAATGATACCGGGTGTCCATTTAAAAACTTCCAAACCCTTAATATCTCGCTTACGTAATAAATGACAGGTCAATCTTATTGTGAAGGGGTGACGCTTTTAAATATTTGCTGTCCTCGTGATTTGACCTCTTGGGAGGGGTATATGTTACCCTTGAAATCTTAATTAGGAAAGAAGGTCAATTGCTACATCATTTTAAAGGTTGTTTAAATTGATTTCCAATATCATAATTTTTAATTTTTTGAGTAGTAATTTCCAAAAAATCTCACACGACTAAAATGACATTTGTAGCCGTATTGTAGGGTACAGATTCGATTTTCAAGATCTAGAAGTTCCGTCCGTTGTCCTAACATACTTGGAATTGATGTCGGTAATAGAATTTTAAAAATATTCATGTTCTTTAAACATTGTCGATGCATGTGGATTCTCTCAATCCGTCTCTGCATTCTGAAGACGAGGATCTTGACCGATGATGGTATAGTATACGCTCTTCAAGCGTCAAGAAAGTAAAAGCAGAAGACCTGGTATTACGTTTCACGTAATCTCGTGTTTAACTTTCTTTTATGAATTATTTAAACCTACCCTGTTAAATTCATAATATTTATTTCCCAAGTTCCCAACTCGTAAACGCAAAACGAATATTTATATTGACGGGGCGAAAATTTCAACGTTTCAGGATTTACAAACGATTGTTTAAAATTTCATTACAGCAGAGCCCTTCCCAAAGCCATTGGCATCAGCTTCCTGGGCAATACAGCCAGCTGATAGACAATGTCATCTCAAATGTTCCCTAATCAATCAAAGCAACAAATTTGTATATCTTTTATCTGTTTCTGAGGCATGATCATTTTTTTCATAGAACTGTATTGGTTTCAAGAGAAATACGATAAACACGCCACGCCGACCTATCATTTCTCTGTGACTCAGCCACGTATTTTCTTCATGACATTTGCCTAGCTACGGTTTGTTCGGGCTTATTGATTTGCAGACAACCAAAACGGTTGTAGAATATGAAGAAATTTGAAAGAATATCTTTGACATAGGAATTCTAACAATAAAGATATGCCAAATTACACACATTTCTGTAGTCTAGTTTTTTGGGATTGCTTTGAAAAATATTTGTTTTTGATTAGTGATCGCGATTGTTACCAAAATGCATGAATATCTTAAAATGTTGACTAAATAGCGCTTTGTAAGAAAGTCCAATACTATTTTAATAGTATATTAAGATACAAGTTTCATAAGACATTACCTTAGAGCACGCGTTTAATTTAGAAAACGACCCGCGAAGCGGGGAGTTTTCTAAAGTACAAGTGCTCTAATTGTCTTATGAACCGTGTATTTTATAATACTTTTTCTATTTGGGTCTTTAAAGTCTGAAAAACTTTAAAAAATATAGTAGATATTGTTCCATTTGAATTAATATTTTCTTTTTGGGCTGGCAATACTTTTACAATTTAATAAAATGTTACAAGTATCAAATATGCCATGATAGAAACAATCGAAGACAACAAAGCTTCTTCTCATCCGTCATAATTAAAAATAAATATATTATTAAAGTTAATAAAAATGAGTCAGGAAGAAAGTTGTACTCCGTTAGAAATACCAGAAATTGCAGAAAATAATCTAGAAAAACTTTTAAAATGAATATGCAAAACTTGAGTTATGGTGCGAGCATAACAAAGTTCAAAATATTGAACAAAATAATGTGTCGACACAGAATCTGACAGGAATAACAATTAATGCCCAGGAAATGTCTACAGTAACTATAAATATGTATATATAAAGTAATATGTATAATACTATATTGCATTAAAAATAAAAATACTACTTTGTTGAATAAAACTATAGAAATAGATCATAAACTGGAAGATATTTCTATTATTTTTAGGTTATATTGTTTTATAGTTGTGACTAGAAATTAGTTGACGGACATGTTATATATTTCCGAGTATAGGTATTTCAGATAAATATCTAGTAAAGATAATCTATTTGCAAGGTCAAAGGTTAGTATTTTAAAGTTTTCTATAAAAATTTTTTGTCAAATCCATAATGTCAAGAAAACTAATTTCAACGAAATCAAAGTAAGCCTAAAATTCGAAACCTACTTGCTGTCAACATAAAAAAAATAAAATTTCAGTTCCATAAAGTGGCAGGTTATTCAATTTTTTTTAGTGTTGGGAAAAACCGATGATTTTAATAATCGAGTAGTTGATACTCGAGCGATTTTAATAATCGAGTGAATCACTCGAGTGAATCGCTTGAAATTCCAGTTCACCTTGACGTCACCGACTGCTCGACAGGCAGCCTAGTCGTTTACATGTGATCAGGTAGGGTATTGAGCAGGCACGTAACTACGGAAGGGCACAGGTTTAGCTAAAAAATTGTAGTAGCCACCAAAAAAATTCCAGAAATTTATTTATTTGTGAATAATGAATTTTTACCACGTGTCTCGATACCAAACAAAAAAACCGCAAAAAATCACCAAAATATGTATTTATAAAACATTTATAAACAAAAAGTATTACCAAGAGTTATTTTTCTTCACATCTTTCTCAATCTACGAGCACAAAATAAGTAGGTATTTAAAATGGCTTGTCAAATTCTTTCACTTTAAATTATCAGGTGCCCACTGTGTGCCCTTCAAAAGTTACGCGACTGGCAAAATAAGAAATTAGGTGATTATTGTTTCAAATTCATGTTTATAGTTACCTAAAAGTTCCTGTTTAAATTTGAGAATGTTTACTTTTGGTTACCAAAAAATTTGTCGATACCTATGTTTTATTAACTATTTTGCTCGTTTTCTTATTTACCATTAACATTTTCTATAATGTATGTTATTTTTAAGAAGTCTTCTTGAGTTTAATAATAAAAAGTTCCTGTTTAGATTTTAAAATATTTACTATAAGATTACCAACGAATTTTTCTATATATTTTGTTAACCATTTTGTTCGTTTTGTTATTTTTATTTACAATTTCTATTATTATGTTATTTTTGAGAAGTTTTCTCGAGTTTATAGTAAATAAAAATTTAAAAATTATATCCTTTAATTTTTTAATATTTACAATCGGAGTAAACTACGCCGCTGGCTAGCCAGTTAAAACAAAACTTTACAAAACCCATGCATGTCGCGATGACTTCGCTAAGGGATTTGGCATAATTTTTTATATGCACCTTCTCGTTTATGTGCCCTTAAGAAAGACGCATGTCGTGTATCAAGTGACAGGCGATATTTTTCGGTTTTCGCCTGAATTTATAACTAGAGTATTTCCTATCGAGCGAAAAACTGTTCGAATATGCTAGCAGTTTTTTAACTCGATCACACTACAGCGGTACATTTCCGTCGGCGTCAAGCGAAGCGCGGGTATCGAGTGAAAGATAATAAGTGACGAGCGACGGTTTTCGTCTGAATAGATAACTCCAGCGGTTTTTTTAATAATCGAGCGATGTCGGTTATTTCAATAATCGACTGATCAAGCGGTTTTTCGCTCGAACGATCACAATATTAATTTTTTTGCATTTCATAATGTAGGCATTATGAAACCCAAATAGAAAAAAGTATGTATATGACTAATATCGCTGTATAAATAAAGTAATGAAACCATTAAGATTCAATCACAGATCTATACAAATAAATTTTATTCAAACCTTGGCAACGTAACTGTCTGTACATAATTTGAATGAGCAAAATTTTCAATTATCGTGTTATTATTAGTTATTCATATAATTATGCAATAAAAACACGCTGCTATATTTAAGATGCAATAGGGTAGCACTGGCTAATTTGATGAGCATGATCGTGTTAAGCTGGGTTCACAGGGCTAGACATCGCACGTTTTTTTGCAGGATTAATATAGGCATTTGTTTGTACCGCATTAGTTTGTATTAGATCTACAGATAGTGACGAAAATATTGATTTAGATTTTAAATTCTGATCTATAAAACCGATGAAGAAACCTAGTGTGCTGGCTGTGAGAAGATAATATGTTCACACTACAGGCCAAGAAGGAAGACTAGAATGCATTTCTTGTCACAAATGATTTTTTTTTCCTGTACAGGGTGTCCCATTTTCGACACTTTTATAGGGTATCTCCGTAATTGTTAGTGCTATCAAACAAGTAATGTAGGTGTCATGTGCTCTTATTGGGTCAAACTTAAAATGGTAAAATCAAAATTTGAAAATTTTCGCTCGCTTAAGAGATACGGGAGAAAATCAAAAAATTGGCAATTTCAAAATTATCCTATATTTTCTTAGTTACAAGAGACACAGAAAAATGTTTTATACAGAAGCTTCTTTATATTGATTGCTGAATAATCTGCCGTTTTCAGAATAAGTATACGGGATCAGATAAAAAAGTTATCGGACCTAACCTCATTTTTTTAAATGGAACACCCTGTATATTTTAATCTAAAAAGATATTATTTTAAATTATCCTTTAAATATATAACACACCATGAATGATATTGGTTTCCTATTAGACTTTATTACTTTAAAACTTTAATTTTATTTTGGGAAGTATGGATGATCGGAAGCAGATTGATGTTGTGTACACGGACTTCAGTAAGGCATTTGACAAAATTAGTCATTCCATACTGATGGAGCGTCTTGCTGAGGTCGGTGTGCATAGCAGCTTATTGAGATGGATTTGGTCCTATCTTAGTGATAGACGACAGATGGTCTCCGTTGGTGGTTTCTATTCTAAACCTATTAACGTGCCATCTGGTGTGCCTCAGGGCAGTCACCTTGGTCCCCTGTTTTTTATCATATACATTAATAACATACAACAATGTTTTAAATTTGCTACATTTTTGATGTACGCAGATGACCTAAAATTTTTTCGAATAATCAGGGTGCCAGGGGATTGCCATTTGCTGCAAGATGATCTTAATGTCTTGGTAAGATTCTGTGAAAGTCAGAGTTTATTTCTTAATCTAGGGAAGTGTGTATCGATTACGTTTACCAGAAACAAGAATGTACACAATTTTCGTTATACTATTAATAATAGTGATCTCGAATCAGTCAATGAAATACGCGATTTGGGTGTTATAATGGACACTAAGCTAATTTATAGTTCTCACATTGAACAGGTTATCAATAAGTGTAATAGATTTTTAGGATTTATTACAAGAAATAGTTTAAATTTTAATAGTCCTCACACAGTTCTAAAATTATATTATGCGTTTATATTTAGTAAACTTTGTTTTGCATCGGTTGTTTGGAACCCTCAGTACGCGGTTTACCAGCGAAGGCTGGAAAGTATTCAAAACAAATTTTTACGGTTCTTATCACGAAAAACAGACATAGCTATAGTCAATAGCAACTATAAGCCTATAATGGAAAAATTTTCTGTAATGCCACTTACTGAGAGACGAGTGGTTTCCGATGTAGTTATGATCTACAAGTTGGTGAACGGTCTTGTTGATTCGCCAACGCTGAGGTCAAAGTTAAGCTTTTATGTTCCGGTTAGGAACTTGAGGCTTCAAAATACTTTTAATATTCCACTCAGAAACACAAATTCTGGAAAAAGCTCTCCTCTCTGTGGAGCGACTAGAGCATGTAATAGGCTTTCTTTAGGGATGGAAATGTTCGATATGTTTATAATTAGATTTAAAAAATGTGTAAAATCAATGCTATAAAGGCTCATAAATTTTAGGTTAATATAATTTAATGTATACTTAATTTAAGCATTAATAACTCCCACTAGCCAATACCACAACGTGGATGCTATATTGGGTTCAGTGCCTGTTGTATCCCTATTTTGTAAATAAATAAATAAATAAATAAACCACAGTAGACCATGAAACAGACTAATATCCTAGAAACAACTATGTTGACTATTAACATTTAGCATCAAGTTCATTTTTACATATTCATTTGCGAAAATCACCTATCAGCATTTTGAAGGA
Source organism: Barypeithes pellucidus (assembly GCA_963991005.1). Lineage (NCBI taxonomy): Eukaryota > Metazoa > Arthropoda > Insecta > Coleoptera > Curculionidae > Barypeithes > Barypeithes pellucidus. The sequence continues at coordinate 11,821,978 of OZ022563.1, forward strand.
TTGATATGATATCAGTTTATATTGAAAGTTGAAAAAACGAAGAAATGGCGCAATATGGATATTTTGTTCGCTATCCGGGAAGACCATAACCATTTAAGGACATATTCCGAACATTTGCGATGATTCCCGTTATTTTTTACCTTAATCTGAATCTTTTATATCGTTTCAAAGTAATATAGTTTAAATAAATCGCCTAGGAAACCAATATCATTCATGGTGTATGATATATTTGAAAGGAAAATTTAAAACAGTATCTTTTTAGATTAAAATATACAGGGTATTCCATATAAAAAAATGAGGTTAGGTCCGATAACTTTTTTACCTGACCCCGTATAATTATTCTGAAAACGGCAGATTACTCAACAATCAATATAAATAAACTTCTGTATAAAACATTTTTCTGTGTCTCTTTTAACTAACAAAATATAGGGTAATTTTGAAATTGTCAATTTTTTGATTTTCCCCCGTATCTCTTAAGCGAGCAAAAATTTTCTAATTTTGATTGTACCATTTTAAGTTTGACCCAAAAAGAGCACATGACACCTACATTACTTTTTTGATAGCACTAACAATTACGGAGATACCCTATAAAAGTGTAGAAAAAGGGACGCCAACCATAAAGTGCGATGGATTTTTTTCGTACGATCGTGCGATAACTGATCTAGAACGGTTGAAACAATTGAACTCGAATAAACCTATTCGTTTTCTTTTATATAATTTCTTAAAAATATATTCGATTTTTAATTGGAGTATGAAAGCAGGGGAGCCATATTTCTCGGGTTTACCCTACATGTCTAAATATTTATAAAATTTATGTATTTCATTTTCTTCCTTCGACGGACACCTTATGGCGCATGGCTGCTGGCCGTTTAAGGGAAAGTTCACCACCGCATTTGATGCAGAGTTTTTTGCGATTACTGTAGATGAAAGAATATCACTTTCCCATTTTCCCGTGACTAATCACTACCTAATAATTATTGGCTTAAATTAATGCATTGGGTAACACAATGGAGGTTAGGGGAAATTACCAAGTATTACTTTACCAACAAGATTTTGAGATGCATCCGTTGATTACGAAAATAAAGAGAAAATTGGGAAAAAACCTATTGCTCGTAATAAGCAAATTGACGAGTAAAGTTTTGTAATGATATGTCTTTCGGCTTTGTTATGAAAATGGGTTTTTTTTGTTCGAGGTGAAGGTTTTTCCAGTTTACAGCCACTTCAGTATCTTAATAGCTGGACTTTTTTATACTTAATATAATACTATAATAAAATTAACATTTAAAGTATATTTTATTAATATCAGGATCGGAACTGCCCAGCGCGCATCGTCCCGAATTACCATACTCCCCTTATAACATGTGTTTAAAATAGATTTATAGCTGTTTTATACTGGATATATTTTTGTTTTTAGGGTATATTAATAGACAACGGCTAAATAAAGTTATTCTGCATTAATTGCTGGCTAGACCGAAACTAGTTGCGATTTAAATGGGATCGTCAAGGTCCTATATACAGTGACTGGCAGAATTTACGCAACATATGGGAAAATTTTGTATTATTAGATTTCAACAAAAATCGATGTTGGCAATCGATTCTGCATCATCAGAAATCCCAAAAACCGTTAAACAGTGGCGTTCGTCTTTAGGGGTTTGGCGGGAAATAATGAAAAACTTATACGTATAGCAATTTTTAATTTCGAAATATTTAAATTGTCTTGTAATTAGAATAAAATAATATTAATAAAGATAGGCATGCATGCCTTTTTATTAATAATAAATTGATTTGAGGGTCTAGCGTGTAAAGGTTATAAAGATATTTCGTTATGAGGCAAGGAGTACATAACAGGCCACAATTAAACAATTTTCTTTTACTAATTAAAAAATGGAACTAAGAAGTATACATGGTATATGTGTGCAATCTCCCGATTCAGATAGAATACTTAAAAATAATAGGAGCAGTTCCTATAAATTTTTCTTCCTACGGCCTCCCCTACGGAGATACGCCCATAACGGACGTCCCTGGAAATCGTTGTTTTTTAAATAATTTTTTAAGTACTGGGTGTAATTTAATAATTTTTTAGTATAATGGCTACTATATGAGTCTCCTTAAAATTTGCGCTTCTAAATACATTTGGCTTATTTAGTTTGCCAGGGACGGACTAGAGGTAACACAAAAATGCTTTTTTTGTACACCTTGTATGATGAAGGAACGACAATAATATTTTTGGATACTCTAAACCTTAAGCTGAAGAAAAGGTACTATCAATATCGATAAAATGAACTATTTGTCTATACATTAAATGCATGTCGGCATATTCAGTATACGTAAATTCCATTACTAAGTTAGTAACTAATAAGACAAAGGAGAAAAACCGCAAATTTCAAGACACTACCATAAACTGACACCGGCATAAATATTCTTATTTAAATCGGTACATGTGAAAAAATCCATAGCCACAATAAGGGAATTTTATGAACATAAAACAACAACAAATATTGAACAAAAATATATTTTTTCGAAAACAGTTCATTTTATCGACATTGATCAAGAGTACCTTTTTTTCAGCTTAAGGTTTAGAGTATCCAAAAATATTATTGTCGTTCCTTCATCATACAGGGTGTAAAAAAACATTTTTGTGTTACGTCTAGTCCGTCCCTGGCAAACTAAATAAGCCAAATGTATTTAAAAGGGAGAAAAAATGTAACGTAAAACGTAAAAGTATTCGTAATTTTTTATTCAATTGTTTTCAAAAGTTGTAAACGTCGTTATAACTTGTTTGAAAACAACATTTATTTTAAAAGAAAATTGATATCTTTTCATTTAAGGTAATTTCTGCTATATAATTTCGTTTTAAGTTTCCGCAAACCCCCTTAAGACGAACGTCACTGTTTAATGGTTTTTGAGATAGAAATCTCAAATGCCAGGATCGGTTTTTGTTGAAATCTAATAATAAAAAATTTCCCATATGCTGAGTCAATTCTGCCCGTCACTGTATATAAAAATATTAATAAATTCTATATACACTTATTTTCGATTTTAAAAACGAAACTTAGTTGATTTCATGTGATTATTTTGCTCATTGTGAAATAGACCTTTTTCGAATCAGTTTTGTTTAGCTAAGTGATTAAACCCCGAGACCGTATTAATCGCAAATAAATTTGAAAATGTGAAATATATCAAATTTAATTATCAATAAAATTCGTTGTTGTTGGCTTTAATTTAAGTTATTCAGAAAATAAGCCTTATTATGCCACTCGACCTACAAATTTAAATGGATTAAACCATCCAAATATACTTTGCATGATTATATTTGAAAATAGTTTCAGGACCAATAATTATAAAATAAAAGCCCTCGACCGCTTCGCGTTCTCAGGTTTTCATTAAATTAATTTGTAGTAAACTATTTTCCAAACAAAAGCATGCTTAAAATATTTTGAATGGTTTAATCGATTAAATTTATAGGTATGTATTATGATATAATATATTATCATGGGAGTCGTTTATAAGGGGCATGAGGGTACAGTTCCCCCCCCCTCCTCGAATTTGATAACGTTAACAATTTTTGCCTGCGGGGGGCTTAGCACGAGTATAAATCCTAGATTCGTCACTCTTGCCCCCCAGCCCCCCCCCCCCCCCCCCCCCCTACAAAAATTAATAACGACACTCATGTATATTATGGTTATTTTTATTTAATTATGGTAATTTTAGAGTTTAATAAATGTAGTCATAACGTTATAAGTATTAAAAATCTCTCTGGTAATAAAAAAATAACATAAAACATAATTATTTTAGTTTGCCAGCTCAAGAATAAGGTTAGTCTAATTTCTACTATTTCATTGGCCAAAATACAAAATAAATTGAATTAATTGAATTCAGCACATATTAACAAATTTTTGCGAAAATGTTTTCACCAGATACCAAGAAAATTTGATATGCAAGGCTGTTATATAATATTTACATAATGGGACGTTACCAAATTTATTTCCGATAAAAACTAAAACGTTCTTATTTTGACCATGCAAATTTATTAAGTATAAATAAGAGTATGAAACTGCTTTTGTACACCCACGATTGAAAACAGGAGCGGCAGTAAACGATCTTTTATTTTTTCTTTGCTGTATTGCGTGCAAAAGTTAAATACTTCCAATCCCCAATACTATATAATAAAGTTAACCATACACGGAAAGAACATTATAGAAAAATTATTATAGTAAAGATGAACGATGTACGATATAAAGTATAGTATTAATTACATTTTTCAATAATAATCCGAACCAAAATAATATTGTACACATAATTTATAGAAGAGCATAGTTAATAGCTAATAAATTTGATACCATCAAGTAAATGCTAAAATATATTTATAATTAATTATTTACAACTCCAGTAGTTAAATATTTTTGAATGTATGGTACTGTTATATTAGTATATTAAGATACAAGTTTCATAAGACATTATCTTAGAGCACGTGTTTAACTTAGAAAACGACCCGCGAAGCGTTGAGTTTTCTAAAGTACAAGTGCTCTAATTGTCTTATGAACCGTGTATTTCATAATACTTTTTCTATTTGGGTCTAAGTAGATTTTTTCCACTTGAATTAATATTTTCTTTTTGGATTGGCAATACCTTACAATTTAATAAAATGTTACAAGTATCAAATATGCCATGATAGAAACAATTGAACACAACAAAGCTTCTTCCCATCCGTCATAATTAAAAATAAATATACCTACCTATTATTAAAGTAAATAAAAATGAGTCAGGAAGAACGTTGTACTCCGTCAGAAATACGAGAAATTGCAGAAAATAATCTAGAAAATCTTTTATAAAGAATATGTAAAACTTTGAGTTATGGTGCGAGCAGAACAAAGTTCAAAATATTGAACAAAATAATACATAATACTATTGAACAAAATATTGTGTCGGCACAGAATCTGACAGGAATAACAGTTAATACCCAGGAAATGTCTACAGTAACTATAAATATGTATATATACAGTAATATGTATATTGAATTAATAATAAAAATATTACTTTATTGAATAAAACTTTAGAAATAGAGCATAAACTGGACAATATTACTATTATTTTTAGGTTATGTTGCTTTATAGTTGTGACTACAAATTAGTTGACCGACACCGTCAGCATGTTATATATTTCCGAGTATGTATAGGTATTTCAGATAAATATCTAGTAAAAATGAAGAAATGATTTGAAAGGTTAAAGGTTAGTATTTTAAAGATTTCTACAAAAACTATTTGTCGAATCCATAATGCATAGAAAACTAATTTCAACGAAATCGAAGTAAGCCTAAAATTCGAACCCTACTTGCTGCCAATATAAAAAAAATAAAATTTCAGTTTCATAAAGTGGCAGGTTATTAAATTTTTTTGCATTTCATAATGTAGCCATTATGAACTCCAAATAGAAAAAGGTATTTTGTAAAAATGACCAAATCTAAATGAAGTTGTAAGATTGCTTTTTACAAGAATAAAGGGCTTAAATCAGATGCAACGGATCACTGGAATTCCGATCTTCATAACAGATGATTAGTGGGGAAATCATACAGCACAAGTATAACATCGTTCGAAGAAATTAAGCAACACAAGGCGATGTTACCACTTGCATGGATGACAGCTTGGGAATATAACGTGGTATCTTCAAAATTTTTATAAAAGATTTTACTAAATTCTACACAATCTGTTTTAGTAAATTTTACAAAATTTCTTATAATTATTACTAAATATTTAGGTTAAAATTTTGCTATAATTTAATGCCATTTCTTAATAATAGTTATTCCAGTCACCCATACAGCCATAAAGTACGGTTAGTTTTAATATATTTATAGTAAATTTATTTAGGTTTTTCTTTCCGTGTAGACCGAACTCGTTTTAACGGATTTGTAGAGATCTGGTAAGATCGGTGATTTGTGCTCGAACAATTGAAATGCTCGTTTTTGCTTTGAAATATGGGTGTTTGTTTCCAGACGCCTGGAAGGTTTCCACGCCAAATCTTTATGGTAAAGAATGCCCAAAATAAGCCATAGCAATAGTTGCTGCGAGCTACATAATGTGAGCCACAGCAAGACTTTCCGCAAGCCACACATGGCTCACAAGTTACGGGTTGGGCATCCCTGTTCTAGGCTATCGAGGATCTTGGTTAGGCAAATAATATTCTAGACATCCCCTGCAATGTTAACCGTTTGAGAGAAAACTGCTACCCGGGTGTTCTTAGCATTAAATTCGATTTGGTTATACTATCAGTATAACCGGTTAAAATTTCTCCCAGGTCTTTGTTGAGGCATGATACTTCAGCCGATGGATTTTTCGTTTTCTCTAAGACGGTCGTCAATGTACTAGAGTAAGAGGAGGATGGGATATTGCCCATTATTGCGCCCAAATTGTTGTTACACCACGCTGTTATTTCCGTTCCTATGCTTTTGAAACTATTGCGAAAAGTATCTACATTAAATTTCATCGTGCATGTTCATCTTTAAGCGAAACTTTTAGTTTCTTTCACTTTTTCGCAAAAAGCCGGTCCCCATCGAAAGCTGTTACGCCTGAGTCATCAACGTTAATATTCAAGTAGGTATGACTTTGGTGTCCCAGTTTTGAACCGTAATTTGGCACAAAATACCATATCATTGTTACCAACACGACACGATTCACGAAAACGATAAGATTTTTCAACCCGATGATGAATTATTATATACAAGGTGTTGAAAGAAGGTCGGTACCCCGGAATAACTCCGGTGCATCGCATTGCAGCGGTAAATGTCTAGGGAAAAAGTTGTTTGGTTTTGAAGGAGGAATAGTTTGCAATTTAAACCACCCCCTCACTCTTGTTCCGGCTGAAAATATTTCGATGTTCGTCCGACTCACAGACGCCACTAGAAGGAAGTTTCAAGATTTCTATTTTCATAATAAAATTATGACTACTAAAATAAAAACAAAAGAAACATGTATTTAATGTTTAAACCTTACCGCTTGTCATGGCTAAACTTTGTATTATTAAATAACGTGACCTTCCTAACACGTATGTTCTTCTAAAATTTCTGCTTCAGTAAAATCCTCATGGTTACTTGAAAAATTGTAAAAGTTTCTTTGTACCATTATGACAACATACAGTTAAGCTGGCGAAAGAATGGCATCGGACAGTAACGGCATGACTTATAGCAGAAAAATCCACCTAGTGCAAATCTGTTTACCAGCAGTGGTGTCAGTGGCGGTTGTTCCACAGGAGCACATGCGCACGTGCACCCCCCAAAACAAAACGAATAAAAAATATTAATTTATATTCATTGAATATTATTTATCGTATAAAATCCGACCCTCCCTAATATTTTATCGCGCCGTCAAACTAAAAAAGTCCGACCCTCCCTAATATTTTATCATCCCCTTCAAACCAAACTGTATAGATCCGGCAACCGTGCCTAGGTCGAGGTAATGACGATTATGACGAGACTTGCTCGCACGTGCGATTAAGTAGTGCAATTTCTCTGTAGTAACAGGTGGCGGGTGGCAGCGGGGCTATGGCGATTTAACATGGAAAAGGCGCACAATTTTAGTGTGCACCGCACTGTTGTCTGTTCGTGCATCTAGTTAGAAATTCGAGCGCGTATGTTTTAATATTTTAATATTATATATTTATTAAGTTAAAATGAATAGTTGACGGTGGGCTATTTAAGAAATAACTTTAGCTCTTTGAGTTTGGAGCAAAAAATTGAAGTGAAGAATGCGGGAACATCTAAACCCAAAATTAATTTAACGCAGACCACAAAGGGTAAATCTACGGACTTTAGAAAGTTTAAAAATGAAATATATGAAAAAAAATTTATAGAGGATATTCCAAACTGAATGAAGCTGTTATTCATCAATTTTCTACAATTAAGAACCGAAGAATGGACTATTGTGTAGGGTCGATAAATGATAGTCGATATGATTTTAAACCATTTTATTTAAGAATTTAAACTAAAAACACTGAAAATATGAAGAATGCCAACTTGTCAGTCTCGTGGCTCGATTCGTTCTCGTCATAAAACAGTTAACTATTATTCTCGTCTTGGTTGCGCCTAATGACGTAGCCGTAGATGGCGGTAGTAGTATTGGACATCATTCGGTTTTCTTGATAGCTAGTAGTATTAGTAGTGGACTGTATAAATATTGTTACGAGGGTTGCATGCGACGACGTTAAGATCCGACAGCTATACACACTAAGAAAACCTTTCTCATTTTCCAAAAGTTGTATTTTTTTGTGTAAAATTAGAAAATAAATAAAAATATGTTTTACCTAACGCATTTTCTTATTACTTTTTTTCTTTCTACATTTAAAACGCCTAGAAAAATTTCACCATACTTGTGAACCCCCTCTATCATAGGTCACGGGCCGCCACTGAGTGGAGTTAGAACCTGACGACCAGCGAGGCCATATATTTGCCACTTTTGCTTTTAGAGTTTGGCTATCCATAGATATCGGTCGTTGGTTGTTATTGACAAAATTTAACAATATTTGGGGGTGGTCCGAATAAATATCTGGCCACCCTATGGTAGTGTAACAACAACGCATTCGTTACGGTCGTTTAAACGTCTAATATACGGTTTAATACTAGGTTTAATAGTTTCTAGGATAATTTTCTCGACCCAGTTGCTATGAAATCGTTTAAAAGACAGTAATACTTATGTCTTAATTTAATTGGCAGTTTGTTTTATATGAAAATGACTCACGTTTCACGACACAAGAGAATTTAGTTCCACCTACAGAAATTTCGACGTTAACCCAACAATAAGTCTAACACGATCGGGTTCTGCCAGCTTTCCTATTTTAATTTTTTTTTGACGGAACGTAAAAATTATACGGAATGAGATAATCATATAAGACAAAGGAATATTAATATTCAAATGCACTGTGTGCGCTGTGGCGTAGTTACAGGGGGTGAACCCCGCCCATCTGCCCCTTTACTACTTAAATACTTAACACAGTACAGGGTGTCCCATTTTCGACACTTTTAGAGGGTATCTCCGTTATTGTTAGTGTTATCAAAAAAGTAATGATGTGCTCTTTTTGGGTCGAACTTAAAATAGTAAAATCAGAATTCGAAAATTTTCGCTCGCTTAAGACATCAAAAAATTTACAATTTCTAAATTAGGTACCTTATATTTTCTTAGTTAAAGGAGATACGGAAAAATGTTTTATACAGAAATGTCTTTATATTGATTTTTGAATAATCTGCCGTTTTCAGAATAAGTATACGGGGTCCGGTAAGAAAGTTATCGGACCTAACCTCACTTTTTTAAATCAACACCATGTATATTTTAATCTAAAAAGATAGCATTTTAAACTCTCTTTTCAAATTTATAATACACCATGGATGATAGATATCATATCAAATTTTTCAAAATGTTGATAAGTCATTTTCACAAATGTATATGTAAAAATGAAATTGACGTTAAATGTTAATAACAACTAGAATGTCAACATAGTTGTCTCTAGGATATTAGCTCTTGTTTCATTGCCTACTGTGGTTTAAAGTAATAAAGTTGAAATAAATCGCCTAGGAAATTAATATTATCCATGATGTGTTATATATTTGCAAAGAGAATTTAAAATGCTATCTTTTTATATTAAAATATACAGGGTGTTCCATTTAAAAAAATGAGGTTAGGTCCGATAACTTTCTTACCTGACCCCGTATACTTATTCCGAAAACGGCAGATTATTCAACAATCATTATAAATAAAATACTGTATAAAATATTTTTCTGTATCTCTTTTAACTAAGAGAATATAGGGTAATTTTGAAAAAGTACATTTTTTGATTTTCCCCCATATCTCTTAAGCAAGCGGAAATTATCAAATTTTGATTTTGCCATTTTAAGTTCGACCCAAAAAGAGCACATAACACCTACATTACTTTTTTGATAGTACTAACAATTACGGAGATACCCTATAAAAGTATCGAAAATGGGACACCCTGTACAGACAGGAAGTAGAAACAAATTTACTTATTAGATACTAAGAAAGAGAATGCCGAATGGGCAGGTAACAACCCTATTTTGTTGACAGGAAAAATATGACAGTTCCTTCACTTCACGTCGTCGTTCGCTTTATCATCCACCGTATATTCGTGATTGACCTCCGTCCGACTTCTTTTTATTCAGAAACGTGCTGCTATTTCAAGTCAGCAAGTCTATTTCGAAATAGAAAAGTTATATGATAATTCAAAGTAATATTAGCAGATACGGTTAAAAATAAAGACCATATTTATACAAACCCATCCATTTGGAACACCGCATAATAATGAATATGAACATGAACCCAGGGGATTTTTTGAACAAATAAAATACATTAAATAAGTAAAAAAAAATTGTTTATCAAACCACTGACATAGTTTAGTTGGGTGCAGTATTCCACCTACATGCAATTTAGATGAACAAAAATAAAGCACATTCATTAATTATTTATTAATAAATCAATGCCAAAATAATTAACACCTTATTTTTTAGGAATAATTATGTTTCTTATCTTTCCCTCCCTTCCGTCATTGAACAGGTTTTCCTGTTAATTCAATTATGTTATTTTCCGTAAGAGGAACCGACTGGTGTGGTCGCCTGTACCTAATTTGAGCGTTTCTTGTTATTTTATACGATGCTTTATTTATTACTTTGAAAATTTGGTCGCTTATATACAGGGTGTCCGGAACAATGAGGGAAATCTCCCGGATATGAAGAAAACAAGCGAAAAGAGTACTACAAGGTCATATAAACTTCTTTCGTATAGGCCTCCTCGGAGATCTGAGCTCCCAAAGAGCTCCCAATGGAATCAAGTTTTTTACACATAATTATTGAACCATCAGGTATATTTAAATTTTTTTTTAATATGATGTATACCAGGTAAGACCCTTCAAATTACTATCCAAGAAAGTGTTGTGAATTACTCACAGCTGGCCCCTTTTCTCTTTAACTCCCTGTATGATAAGAACTTTGAACAACGATTTTTACATAGCTTTATCTATTGACCAAAAATTAAATACTTTTCATTCATGTCGCAAAGTTCTTATCATACAGGGAGTTAAAAAAAGGGGCCAATAGTGTCACAGCTAGTCCGTTCCTACAGCTGTGGGTAATTCACAGCACTTTCTTGGATAGTAATTTGAAGGGTCTTACCTTGTATACTTCATATTAAAAATAAAGTTAAATACAACGTGTCCAAGATAAGGAGGGCCAGTACAGAGTTCTCGGAAACCGAAAGAGATAAGAAGTCGGTTAAATGGAGGTAAAGTTGCGCCTAATAATATGCCGTTTAGAAAGTTTTAAAATTCCGAGTAGTTCCGGAGATATCCACAAAAAACCGAAATTCTGAAAAATCGTTTCATTGTTTTCCTAGGATTTTTTGAGATCGAATTCTAAAGTAAATTGCACTCTTGCATTGCCACTTTTTCCTCTCTACCTAACAGCGTTAATTGTTTTGTAATCCGATGAGTCGTCTTCGAAGGGCCATTATCAACTTTCTTTTCTTAAATGCGGTCCTGTTTTCCTGATATTGGAATTTGAGAGCTTTTTTCTCCCGAATGCAACGATGTATGACACATTGTGGTTTAATGAAGTTTCGAGGATTTTTTGAACAACATCATGAAATTTTGGAATACGGTCCTATATTTCTCCTAATTTTAATATCTCATAAGTAAGCTCTAAATTTTTTACTTATGTTGGACTAGTTCAATAAATAACAAATAATTTAATAATAAACCACAAATAGGTGAACAAAAATCATTCCAAAACAGTAATAAAACGAACAACGAAAAAAGTAAGGAACTACATAATCAGGTGTTCAAAATGATTTCCGTTATTCTCTAAGCACAAATAACATCTTCTAACTGCCACATAACAGTTTTTTTGAGATAAAATAAAACATGCGATAGAATATCAAACTTTTCAGCATTTGTAAATTTATGTTCCATATTTTCTGGAAAATAGAAAACCTTTTAAAACGCTCTCAAACGATCACAATGGGAATGTCAAGTGAAACAAATCACGCGTCACCATCTTAATTTTTTGTTTCAAGCGTCTACTTTTCTTTGAAGTTTGACATAATGTTTCTGTATTTTGTTCACTTATTTATGGTTTATTATTAAATTATTTGTTATTTATTGAACTAGTCCAACATAAGTAAAAATTTAGCTTACTTATGATATATTATTTATAAAATTAGGAGAAATACAGGACCGTATGCCAAAATTTCCTGATGTTGTTCAAAAAATTTGATCTCAAAAGAACCCAGGAAAACAATAAAACGATTTTTCAGAATTTCGGATTTTTTCCGGATATCTCCGGAACTACTCGGAATTTTAAAACTTTCTAAACGGCATATTATTATTCACGTAAATGCACGACTTTACCTCCATTTAACCGACGTCGTATCTCTTACGGTTTCCGAGATCCCTGTACTGGCCCTCCTTATCTTGGACACGTTGTATACCTGGTGGTTCAATGATTATGTGTAAAAAACTTATCCTATCTCTCCGAAGAGGAGTAAGTACTACTGTTTTCACATGTTTTCTTCATATCCAGGAGATTTCCCACATTTTCCCGGGCACCCTGTATATGGACATGCTCTGTATATAATTTTTTTTTAGAATTCCTATTAATTTCTTGAACAAACCCTATAAGCTCTTTAAATTGTTTATCTTTCTATGTATTATGATACTATACCTATGGCGCACCTAAGTTACAGAGCATACAAGGCGACATACCATTAATTTTTAACAAATCAAATCAGAACTCTTAGAAATCTAAGCTTTCCAATGGAGCAACCTGTATATTATACGATATAATAACGTTAAAATATTTTCTTCCATCTCTAATAATAACGGCACCAGGTAGGTTTTAAAATACAATCAATAACCCTGTACAACAGCCTTCTGTCCAAAAAACTTTTTAATACGTTCACGTACAGATTTCACCAAACTCAAAAGAAGAACAAAAATCTACCAACCGGCACTGCCATCTTGCTCTCACCCGTACAGCTGCTTCCTCTCACTCCTACCAGCTCGCGTGAGCTATAAAACTCGAGACCTGGTGCCGGTGCCGCAGTTGGTAACATAAAACCTCAGCGGCCGAAAAAGCGGATTCCTGCGATATTCCCTGTACAAAATACTTAAAAGTGCTAATTTATTTCATATTAGTGTGTCACCAGGTATCCGCCATCTTTTAAAAATGAAAGCCTTCGTAGTTTTCGCGCTTTTGGCTGTCAGCGTGTACGGTGCGGAAGACAAAAAGGAAGTAAAGGAAGAGGCGAAAGCTGATGCGACTGAGGTGGACAGACCTAAGACTTTCAAGAGACTGATTCCTGCTGATGTTTTAAGAGGTAAGTCAGTTGATTGTCGTCCTTACTTAACTCACACTTTCTACATAAAGGTTGTAATAGTACTTTGAGCTTCAAGCTGTAGATAATCTTGCAACCATTAAAAAAAGATCTTCTATGGCGGTAAAAACTATAGATGTGCTTTCATCGGTCGTTTTCTATATACCTATGGGATAAAATGTTGTAACCATTAAAGTTTTTAACAAATTTAAACATATTTTTATATATAATTGGCATGATATAAATTTAAACAAACTCACCTTTATCAATAATACCTATTTTAGAGATTGATACATATGTATAGGAAGTTTTTTTCCTGAAAATGGACCCAAGAGTAACCTCCTTAAATATTAGCATGTTATTAAGAAACACCCTGTATACAGAGTGTTCCTCACCCTGTATAAGGGTGTTCCTTAATGAAGTGCTAATATTTCAGGGTGTAATTCCTTAGGTGATTTTATAAAGAAATTTCATATGAACAAATGTCCGCAACGGCTTAAAATTTTTGCTACAGGGTGCCAAATTTATTCAATTGTTCCACCAGTGGCGTCCCTGCAAAACTGCCCTCTGATATTCTTTACAGAGAAGATGGTACGCCACTGACATTTTGCCATGTGGATATTTTTTCTGATTAGCCTGGTCAGTTCTACATTTAAACGGTCTCTTGAGTTTTTCTCGTCAGACGTTCTTGATTAAAACCACTAAATTCATATTGAAGCTCATTATTATTAACATTGATAAAATAATTAATTATAAATTTTGTTTTATAAAAATTGTTGGAAATGGCCACCTTCACTTAAAAGGCATGCTTCCGCCCATCTTCGCATCGAATTGCTCACTCCAACAATTTTTATAAAAAAAAAATTATCATTTATTATTTTATCAATGTTAATAATAGTGAGTTTCGCTATGAATTTAGTGGTTTTAATCAAGAACGGTGCGTCTGACGAGAAAAACTCAAGAGACCGTTTTCATGTAGATTTGGCCAGGCTAATCAGAAAAAATATCCACATGGAAAAATGTCAGCGGCGTACCATCTTTTTTATAAAAAAATATCACAGGACATGTTTGCAGGGACGCCACTGGTGGAACAATTGAATAACTTTTCTAACTAAAATTTGTGGTTCTATATCCTATTAACACATACCAAAATTGAAAATAATATCTAAAATACTTTCGGAGATATTAATAAATATCCATTTAAAGAATAAAAATTCAACACCCTGTACCAAAAAATTGAAGCCGTTGCGGACATATGTTCATATGAACTTTTCTTTATAAAATGACCTAAGGAATCACATCCTGAAATATTAGCACGTCATTAAGGAACACCCTGTATAAGTCGAGGCTTAATTTATAAAATTTAGTTAGGCTATTTTTTTTCTATTTTGAGTTATTTATCCTCAATTTTAGATGCATTTTGTCTCCTCGCGATCTGTTCAACAGCTGCTTCTCTGAGCAGTCTTTAATTAATAAATGCAACTTTCATTCCAATAACTTAATGTTTCAAGGAGAAACAAAATACCTTTACATAATTAATATATCAGGTAATGATGATGTATAAATGTTGTACAGGTAATTATAAATGATAAAATCAATATAGTAAGTCATAAAAAAAGAATTTTCGAAATGTCGATGTTTCTATTTAATTAAGCTGACAAACTGGTCATCTTAGCCATTTTCTTGATCATAATTACCATAAAACTAAAGAAAACATTGCTTTTTTTATACAAATTAAAAAACTACTCAAATAATCTGCAAATTGACACTGGATATTTCTAAAGCCTTCGATCGTGTTTGGCATGAGGGGCTTCTAAGTAAACCGCGATCCTATGGTATGCCCAGTTGATTCATGTGCATGGTTGTCTAGTTTTCTTAAGGACCTCTCTCTGCAAGTGGCAATTGACGGATTTCTCTCAGACACCTTTACCATCAATGCCGGTGTTCCTCATGGGTCCATATTGTCGCCCACCCTCTTGTTACTCTACATTAACGACCTTTTAGTGTAAACTAAAAACCCGATATTTGCTTTGCTCACGATGCACACTTGTCTCATTTTTCTCTTTGAATCCAAAAACATCGGCTGCCGACGCACATCTTCGCAGAGAGCATAAAGTATCACGCCTCAACAATGACTTGGAAGAAATTTTGTCTTGGAGTGACAGTAACCAAGTCGAATTTAACGCTAAGGGAACCAAGGTAGCAGTTTTCTCTAAAATGGTTAACATTACAAAAGCGGATATAGTCATGGCAGGACTGGCTTCATCTATTAATTTGCTGGGCGTCAATCTGGGATGAAATATGTCTTGAGTTGGCATAACCACGTTATGGCAATCGCCAATTCTCAGAAATTTGGTGTAGGTACTGTTCCGAACCAAAAAGTTTTACACACCTCAACAACTTTTGACGCTATTCAAAGCCCAGATTCGACCATCACTAGAGTACTGCTCTCATGTCTGGAGCTCTGCACCCAAACATACGCTACGGCTACTGGATTTCATCGAAATGAGGGCCATTCGTCTGATCGGAGACCACGAGCTGACAAAGAGCCTCGACAGCCTAGAACATCGAAGACAGGTTGGGAATTTCACGCTCTTTTACACATTTTCCATGGAAAGTGCTCGTCTGACCTTGTCCTTTTAATTCCGCCCAGAGCGGCGAATAGGAGAAATACACGACGAACCACTGCCGCCCATCCATATGTGGTTAAGCTTACTAAACTTCATTATTTAAGAATTAGTTCATCTGGAAGACTTCATCCTTATGGAACGACCTTCCCGAGGTCGTTTTTCCAAACGAATATAACCTCCAACGATTCAAAACCAACGTGAATCGCTTTTTGCGCACACGCACCACTCCCAGAGTGCCTTAAAGGATTTTTCCTACAGTGCTTGAAGGTTCTAGGAGAAGATTTTGAGCTTCAAGCTGCATAAATTTTTCGTGTGAACGTTTTTACAACTATTAAAAAAGATTTGTTTAAACAAACCCGAACTAAATCCCAAATTTGTTGTATAAAAGTTGTATAACAGCGTTTAGGAGATATCAATTAGTGCACCATACATCATGAAAGCTTAAAGAAATATTTTACTGTAAAATGTAAGTTCTATGAATGTTCATACAGTTATTTAAAAATACCTCTACAAACCAGTATTAGAATTTGCTTGGAAGAACATTATTATAAAGTAGTATCGTAGATGTAGATAATATCACGGGAGACCATTATACCACAATATCAAAGTTTTGCAAAAATTGCAGCTTGTATAAAACTATTATAAATCATAAATTTTTCCTAATCAAATCTTATAAGGGGAATCCATCTAAGAAATAAAAAGTCTATGCTTGTCAGGTGGTATTAATATCAAATATCAATATGGAAAATTATTATTTCCAGACCACCCGATGATCTTTATACAATAAGGGCGTATTTATGTCTACACAGTAGCACTTTAAAATACTATTTCAGATTGAATGGTTCTACCAATAAAAGGAAGCCCTCTCCTTTGATAGGATGCAACCACCTGTAGACCGGTACACCTACCCTGTACTGACGAGAACAAATAAGATCGAAACCGGTCTACAGGTGGTTGCATCCTATCAATGGAGAGGGCTTCCTTTTCTTGGTAGTACCATTCAATCTGAAATAGTATTTTAAGGTACTACTGTGTAGACAAAAATACGCCCTTATTGTATAAGGATCATCGGGTGGTCTGGAAATAATAATTTTCCATATTGGTATTTGATTATAAGGGGAATGCTATAGTTGGGTTAAAAGCATATGCGTAACTAGGGGGGGAGCCAGGTGGGCTAAGTCCACCCCAGTATTTCCGAAGTTTGAAGCCATACATACGTCATAGTGACACTTTCCATTAAAATCCTACTAGGCTAGAGGCCAGCCCCCCCCCCTACAAAATCATTCTAGATACGTCAATGGTTAAAAGTACTAGTTTCTTACCTCTAGATGGTTTAGCAATTATAAACAATTTGTAACTTGTTCTTACCTACCTTTATAAGGTCAAGTAGAAATTCGCGACGGCTAAATTGAGAATTCAGAAGAAATCACGCGAATCAATTTCTTGTGTCTTATGAATTTACTACTGCAGCACGCGATATAATAATTATTTAACATTATCCAGCCATGCAGTTCATTCATTTCAATGTCATATTCATAAAGAACATTTTTACATCCCACGAAATCTCATTTACGTGAAACATGTCGAAAAAATCAAGGCCCTGACCAGCAACCGGTTCAATTTGTTCCAGATTGAGTCACACATTCATAATCATTTTTTTGTTAACTTAAAAGCAAGAAATTTATATATCCTACTTGAGCGATCGCAAACAACAAGCCGCAACACCACATTGCAACAGCCATGACATTGACATTTCTTTATGGTGTAATGTAATAACGTAGCTAATCCGCCCTACAAATAAATAAGGCACAAAACTTTCAAGTAACCCTGTATATCCCATATGGACTAAAATCGCACGCTACATTTTTGTACAGAGTAGAGTACCAGGGAATCCAGGAACGGCGGTACCGCATTCGGAGGGTAAAAATTTTGATAGGTCCCAATTTTTGAAAATTAAGTACTTTTAATATTTCTCAAAATTTGTGGTATAAAGGTCTCGCAGACTAATGCGACAGAGTCACCCGGAGCGGCGAAACATCCTAATATTCTTGATACCGCTAACACCACAACAAACTATATTTTATGCAAAGTTGGATACAAAGGCCCTGGCATTGCAGGAAATTAGATTTTCTAAATATACGGGAAAATTTTTAGGGCATAATTTGCATGATAATGTATAACGTACATGTATTGTGTTTTCATGCGAGATACTATTTAAGTTCATTTTTAAAATAATACTATGTAGTTAGAGAGATGCTGACAATAGGGGGTCCGTGAAGTGGAATATCAGTAATTTGTTTTTTCGTGGAGTTTAGGTCCCCCGCACTACAACTTTTATATCTTATGAAATGCCATAGAACGTTGCTGAGAGGCGCTGTACCGCTTTAGATAGGAAATTCTCAATAAACTATATCGAGCCATGTCTGAAAATGATTTTACAGCTTCTGCGTGACCCCAAAGTCACGGGAAACATATTTTCTGACAAGTCGACCCTTGCATATACTTTTCCGAGCGTGTCAAAGAAAAATGAATGGAAAAATTATACAGTGACATGGGTCCAAGTGGGCTTAATGGAATTGTATTCACATGGAGATGACTAGTAAACAATTTTCTGATGAAAAGAATATTGCGAAAGTGCAGCATACTTTCAAGGATATCGTGAAAAGGAAGACTATGAAAGTCGGTAAGAAGGTGCACGAAGTAAAACTGCGCCCTCTCAAAAAATAGATTTAGAAAAAGTTTTGCAGTACCCGATTACTCCAGATTCGCTTTCTCTGTCATACCTTCCGGTATCTCTGCTTAATATTGTCAGAATTCCGCGGTGCGATTCTGTTGAAATTTTTTTCCCACAATATTTGGGTGTCAAGGAATGTAGTGTGACAATTTTCTGACATGTCACGATCGTTTTCCGAATTTCCTCCGAGGAGATTTTACAAAAATTCCAATAATGAAATGGCGAGACCTGGAACGACAGACTTTTTTCACATAATCTTTTACATATAATGTTTTTAAATTTTCATTTTTTTTGACACGCTCGGAAAAGTATATGCAAAAGTTGACTTGTCAGAAAATGTGTTTCCCGTGACTTTGGAGTCACGCAGATGCTGTAAATTAATTTTCAGACATACCTCGATACAATTTTCAATTTATTGAGAATTTCCTATCTAAAGCGGTACAGCGCCTCTCAGCAACGCTCTACGGCATTTCATCAGATATAAAAGTTGTTGAGGGGGACCTAAACTCCACAAAAAACTAAGTTGCTGATTTTCCACGTCACGGACCCCCTATTGTGGGGAATTTTTTTTTTAACTCGAAGAACTGCAAAAAAAGAAGAAGGAATTGCTCAAGAAGTATTTTTAGGACAAAATTTCTATTTTATTATGGACTTCTAATTAAAATTGTTAAAAACATAAATTAATTTCTTGCAAGTCTGCAACACAGGAAATGTTATTTTATTTCAAAACTGTCTATATGTCTTTTGTTTTACTGACAGTGCAATTACGACGTAGTAACATATGTATTTATTTTGTACAATTATTTTGCAATATAAATTTTTTGTTGCTAATACAATTTAAATAAGCGTGCCACGCTACGCAATTATTACAATTTTCTATCGATGTATGCATATAAATTTCGTCATTAATTGAAACAAAGTCGAAAGCAAAAGTAAGCGACTTAATTGCACATTTTACTGCTTAGACAGTAATTAAAACGTTTCAAAATTCATCGGTGGATAATAATAGAAAATGTATTACACAATGCTTTCGAATCAGCGGCATACGCAGCCTTAAGGGATGGAGATAGGACATTACAGCGGGGGCGATAAAAATAATGGAGGAATTTAATTGACACTCGTGGTTATATTACTTCATATATCACCTTTCATGTCATTAACATCAATTAATTAACTCAATTGTTAACACAATAGAATAATTAACATTATCATAATATCGCATCATACCACTTATCTCACTTTCTCCTGTAAACTTTTACTTTAAAAGCCAATACATTGTCGCTTGTACAACACTTCTTAAATTGGCACTGTATTTTTATTGAGAAGCAATTAAATGGTTTGCCGTTATTAAAATTGGTTCGCAGCAAAAAATAGCCATTAAATCATTTGATCAGCATGAAAAGATTTTGCTTGCAATAAATAAAAATCGGGCTGCAACACTTGTTCTGCAAAAAATGCTACAAACTGTCAACAATTTAACCGATATCGGTCCGCTTGTAATATCATGTGTTCGCTTAATTAACAGTCGAGCTGCGAAATGATTACTTGGTCAGCAAGATTTTACAATTGGTCAGTAGAAAAAAACATGTCGAGAAGCAGTTTACTTCAGAGGTTTGCATATATTAAAAGAATGGTTATCAATATAAATCATTGGATTGCGTTTGTTTTAAATAATCGGCAAAGTTCGTTATTGTGGGCGGAGCGAGAGCAGTCGCGTGATACGAGTAGCTAATTGCGTGCGTGCGTTTTCATTCGGTGTAGCAGTCAAGGCCCGAAAGGTGTAGCGGGGGCTGGTTTTCAGTTGTTTTTCCAGGGCACTGTCACTATTTCACGTTTTATTGCTTTTTTTTGATGACAAAGATTAAATATTTTGCTTACCCACTGATTGCTTACCAATATCTGATTAAAAGTGGATCGCTCATAGCAGCTTATATATTTAATTTGCGTACCAAAATAATTTAGAGCACTCTAGTATGACATTAATTACTGACCGATTCAGAAATGTTTGCTGTCCGTAAGTTGCTGACCAACTAGCCATTTTGGCTGACCGATTACATTTTTCTGTTCGCAATTATAAGAATATTTTGCCAACCAGTTAAATGATACCCATTTTTATTTGCAAGTTTGTTTATTTGTATGCAGAGTGTTATTAAAAAAAAATTGTATCCATGCTTATTTTACACAACCTTTATATAGTTAGTAAAACTGTAAAACATTAAAAATAGTAATAATTATTTAGATTTTTTATTTTGAGCTAAATATACTGTATATAAAATCTGTTTTCACGCACTTGAACACCCTGTATACAGGCTGCTCATTAATACTATAATACCATTTTTTAAAGACGAATCAATTTGAAATGAATTGTCATCAATCCTTATACTGACCACTCTCTGAGCTTTTAATTCGTTTCTTGCACTTTATTAATATTTATACTCGCTAAAAGAAATCCATATTTGTTGAATTAATTGACGCATTATTGGCGACATTAAAACATCAATTACCAATACGAAGAGGAAGTGTGTTAATAACACCATTTAAAGAAACAATTAACTTGCACTATTAAAAAGATATTATGGAGATATTAAAAAGTGACAGTGAAGGTAATCAAGTAGGGCGTGGCAGAATCGCATTAACAATCGGTTCGATACGGGTTATTGGGTATGGCATAAGCAGTAAAAATTGCAAAATTCGGCAGAAAAGATCGCTAATTGTCGATTTGGTGGGTAATTTGCCGTAAAGATAACGTTCTGGGGATAATTTGAATGTCAATTGAGCAATTTTCTTCATGGCTATTATCTTTCGCTTTAATTCCTTCGAAGCATTTCAGATTCTGATTATATAGGTCACTATCTACTGGTTCTGGTTGTCAGCGGTTATACCTTATAGTGATAGGCAGAATTTATGCAGCATATTATGGGAACAATTTTTATTGTTATACATATTTCAACAAAAAATCTTTTTTACATCATCGGAGATTCTAAAATCCTTTAAACAGTTTTTCTTTAGGGGTTTGACGGTAAGTTAAAAAAAAATGCCATACCAGAAATTTCCTTCAATTTAAAAAAAATGTTGTTTAGTAGTAAATTATAAAGCCGTTCACAACTTTTGAAACAATTGAATAGAAAAAACAAATAGGCACTTGTTTTTGTCAAATTAAAACTAACCCCCCCCCCCCCCCCCCCTAAAGACGATCGCCAATGGTTTTAGGGATTTCCCATGATGAAGAAACGATGGCCGGTTTTTGTTGATATATAAGAAATTTTTTATATGCTGCGTGAATTCTGCCTGTCACAATAAAAATAGATATTGGCCAAAAATACATCGAAAACATTAATGTGAATAAGTGATTCAAATTGGGTATCTGTACATAAATAAAATAACAATACGAACGACTTTTCCAAATAAAAAATTTTTAAATTCGATTTTACGACATTTTGTGGAAGAAATATCAATATCAATATATTTAACAGTTTGGTCAAAATTTTATTACAGTAAATCGAATTTTAAAAATAAATAATCTCAAAAACACCTGTTAATTTTTTAATAGGTTTCTTATAGTATCTAATTAGAGGAATTATATATGTCCGCGCAAAAGATCATCGTCACAAAGATCTTGGTCTATAGCATCGATTTTTTAATAATTTAACGCCCGTCAGATTGCTAATTTTACTCTTCTGAATCATATAACGCCAATATTTGGAACTGAGTTATTTTAATCAGTCACTATAACCATTTTCCTATTATTTATAACAGCCCTGTCTTATATTGGCTTAAAGTTTTATAGAATGTTAAAATACTAAGAAAACTAATCATATTTTTAATCTACCTAAGGTGTAAACGAAACTTGCACATCAAAATACATTTTTCCTTAATGGTTTATAAATGATTAATAAAAAAATATTGTATATAGCTTCGGATAACGAACCGTCACATCAATTTATCTCCGGTAACATTTTCATGTGTGACCGGTGTTACTGTGACCGGCGATGCAAAAATGCACAAATTCATGGATAATAGCTAATATAAGCTATTTCTTAAACTTTTTTAGACTGAAATGAGCATCTGTACTCAAGAGAATGACTTCGTGTAGTATTTTTCCCTTAATTAAGACTACTAAGTCTGAGTTAACCCCGTGACCGGCGATACAACATAAGAACATACGCCTGGTAAAAAGTAGGCAATGTTCTAGTTTATACCTAAATAAATAATAAGGAACTTACCTAAACAGGAGCACGCTTTACACAAATTCAAACACATACCGTCATATTTGTAAAACTATTAGGCCGAACTGCAGTGGCGATATTTATAAGCAATTTCTGCCGTGACCGGCGATACATGCAGCTGCGGGGACGGAACCTCTGGTTAATAATTGCGTTAGAAAAACTAAACTGTTGATCTTTGAACATTATTTTTTCAATACAAATTATAGTAGAAGTGTAAATTAATTTATATATAAAAGTAACTTCAGTAAAATGACGTCAAATATAAAAGGGTAAAGGAAGAAATTATTGCCTGGGGACACGTGACCGGCGATACATTTTTAAATTCAAATTTGAATACTGCAGCTGTAATCTAAAAAAACTTTTAAAATTGCTTCCTAATGCAGGAAGTAACATATATTTCGCAACTTATAATCGTTTCTGCAGGCAAATAGTTTATTTTAGCAAGTTATATGCTAAGGACTGAAAGATACCTGTAAAAAAATTTTGACCCAGTTAACAAAAACCGCATGGTGCCCTATAATTATGTAATTTTTGGTCTTTATTGAACCAAAAACTTATGGTACATTTAAAGTTTTCGTAAATCGAAGAATACATTTTTCCCTCATATGGTTCCAACTTTAATGGTGACACCTGTATATAGCAAGTAACAAACGAATTATAAAACAATAATAAACGAGCCGTTTCGCAATTAGGCAGATATTTTGTTAATTATTCCATTATAGCACGGTTTGATTTAGTATTAACCATGGTTTAATTTGTAAGTGACTGTTCCTAGTGATATAATATATCTTTATAGGAACTAAACAATTCAATAAATAATACAGGATTAGTCCTAACACCTAATTTAATGACCTCAACCAGTGATTCAGAGGAAGTGCGCTCGGTAATTGTTCTAAAAATTATTATCGTATAAATTACTGTAGGCTGAATAATTTTGTTAATTTGACGTGAATACGTGATCTCAGGGCCATAATTTATGATGGTGAACTTCTTTTTTTAACGATCAAACACCATCACCTTTAGGAATAAATAAATTAAGAGTAGATTTTTTTAAAGAGGAATGACCAAATTATTAAAATAAGTCAATTGTTTTCAGCTCTGTCAAATGACAAGTGTCCAAATTTTGGCCCAACAAGTGTGGTGGCCGTCTGTTCCTGCCTTTTCTGACGATGTAAAACATCTACTGTAGCATGGTTTAATGACCTTTTTCTATTTGGGTTTCATAATGGCTACATTATGAAATGCAGAAAATTGAATAACCCTCCACTTTATGAAACTGAAATTTTATTTTTTTAAGTTGGCAGCAAGTAGGGTTCGAATTTTAGGCTTACTTTGATTTCGTTGAAATTCGTTTTCTTGACATTATTAATTTTTTTTATAGAAAACTTTAAAATACTAACCTTTAACCTTGCATCATTTTTACTAGATATTTATCTGAAATACCCATACTCGGAAATATATAACATGACGGTGTCCGTCAACTAATTTCTAGTCACAACTATAAAACAACATAACCTAAAAATAATAGAAATATCTTCCAGTTTATGCTCTATTTCTAGTTTTATTCGATAAAGTACTATTTTTATTTTTAATTCAATACAGGGTGATTCACGACGAGCGTGCATTAGAACTTTATGGAGAACTACTGAATATATGTTCCTGAAACTTTGGGGATTTGGGTTTATCGATATGCTCTCTTTAACTAAAATATTGACATATTCCTGTCATTTCCGGTTATACCGGAAGTAGCTGCCAACTTTCGTTTTTTAAATACAACATGGTAATTTTTATTACATTTATCGATTAAGCATTAAATACTAAGCACATTTTATAGAAAATGTTTTTGTCAGACTCTATTAGTTTTTGAGATATCTGGACTTTTTGTAATTATTTGGCAAATGCATGACGATGAAATAATCTATAAAAAAATTTTACCTTAGCGCTTGGACTAAAATTTTTTTCTCACCGAATAGCTAGAAGATCATCAAGTCTCAAAAACATTTCAAATTCGGCATAAAATGTACAGGGTGGTCACAATTCAAGCCTTATTGTGAAAGAATTCAACCATTAAAAACTTTCTTATTTTAAATGGAACACCCTGTATATTTTTATTTAATTTGATGGCAAATTAGTTGTTCTTTATAAATAGTATTTACTGTCCTATACCTATATCAAAGCGTTTTCTAAAAAAATCCAATTTTATTCCGAAAATACTATTTGTTCAAGTGTGCTATGAAAACAATTGTACTTAGGGGCTGTATACTGATGTCTATACGGAGGAAAAGTGATTGGTATCAAAACGATGGGGCTCCAGCACACAACGTCCAAGTTGTTAAGACCGCCCTAAACAGACTTTTTCACGACCAGTGGATCGCAAACCAATGTCCCTTCCACTGGCCAGCTCCTTCGCCAGACTTAACTCCACTGGACTTTTCATCTGGGGAACCATTAAAGATAAAGTTTACGCGCGTCCCATCACCACGAAGGAAAATCTAAAAGGGTGAAGGCAGCATTTCAATCTCTCACAAGAAATTAGGAATGCTATAAGAAATAACATGATGAAAAGAATACATAAATGCTTGGAAGAAAATGGCAATCATTTCGAACATATTTTAAAAATATAATCAAAAGATATTAGGTATAATTTTCAAACACATTTTTAATTAAAGAATTTAAAGTTTATAAACTTGTTTCCTTGCTATTTTTAAAAAAATAATATTTAAACCATTAAATTTAAAACAATCAACTGCATTTTATTTATAAATTATTAAGAAACACTTTAGAATATTGTATTTTCAAGCAATCAATCACTTTTCCTCCGTATAGACATCAGTATATAGCCCCTAAGTACAATTGTTTTCATAACACACTTGAACAAATAGTATTTTCGGAATAAAATTGAATTTTTTGAGAAAACTCTTTGATATAGGTATAGGACAGTAAATACTATTTATAAAGAACAACTAATTTGCCATCAAATTAAATAAAAATATACAGGGTGTTCCATTTAAAATAAGAAAGTTTTTAATGGTTGAATTCTTTCACAATGAGGCTTGAATTGTGACCACCCTGTACATTTTATGCCGAATTTGAAATGTTTTTGAGACTTGATGATCTTCTGGCTATTCGGTGAGAAAAAATTTATAGTCCAAGAGCTAAGGTAAAAAAATTATATGGATTATTTCATCGTCATGCATTTGCCAAATAATTACAAAAAGTCCAGATATCTCAAAAACTAATAGAGTCTGACAAAAACATTTTCTATAAAATGTGCTTAGTATTTAATGCTTAATCGAAAAATGTAATAAAAATTACCATGTTGTATTTAAAAAACGAAAGTTGGCAGCTACTTCCGGTATAACCGGAAATGACAGAAACATGTCAATATTTTAGTTAAAGAGAGCATATCGATAAACCCAAATCCCCAAAGTTTCAGGAACATATATTCAGTAGTTCTCCATAAAGTTCTAATGCACGCTCGTCGTGAATCACCCTGTATAATATTATACATATTACTTTATATATAAATATTTATAGTTACGGTACACATTTCCTGGGCATTAATTGTTATTCCTGTCAGATTCTGTGTCGACACAATATTTTGTTCAATAGTATTATTTATTACTTTGTTCAATATTTTGAACTTTGTTCTGCTCGCACCATAACTCAAAGTTTTGCATATTCTTAATTAATTTCTGCAATTTCTCGTATTCCTGACGGAGTACAACTTTCTTCCTGACTCATTTTTATTAACTTTAATAATATATTTATTTTTAATTATGCCGGATGGGAAGAAGCTTTGGTGTGTTCAATTGTTTCTATCATGGCATATTTGATACTTGTAACATTTTATTAAATTGTAAAAGTATTGCCAACCCAAGAAGAAATTATTAATTCAAATGGAAAAAATCTACTATATTTTTAAAGTTTTTCCGACTTTAAAGACCCAAATAGAAAAAGTATTAAAAAATACACGGTTCATAAGACAATTAGAGCAATTGTACTTTAGAAAACTCCCCGCTTCGCGGGTCGTTTTGAAACTTGTATCTTGATATACTATTTATAGCCTCCATAAAATATTAAAATATCATTAAATCGCTTTGGGTAGGTACTTTGGAGCTCTATATTTCCATTAAGTGACACGTTAAGAATTTTTTGCTATAAAAATTAGATTTGTTTTGACCTTCTCTGTATGCTTTTGAGAAATTAGATGCTTACCGCACACCCTATACTCGATAATTTCAGTAAAAGGTCTCGCCTGAACAATGGAACTCTCCAAAAGGAGAGTAATCTATGTTTGGCTTTGTTCGGGCTTGTTCCAAGAGGACTATATCTAAAAAAGAATAAAGTGAACGACTTTTTGTATGGTATTCCTTATGAATAGACTTCGTGTTCTTCGTGGCTGTACAATTGGTGCGTCGTTTCATTAACAACAATCATAAAGATACACTTTTATGGACACAAAAACGTAGAAAACACCATAAAAACTGCGATAGAAATAAAGTAGGAAGCTGATTCATAGGTCAGCAGATTCTCATTCACGCAATAGCGATGGAAACATTCGGGAAGCCCGCATTGTGAAAACGCAGTCGACTAGAAAATACAATTTTTTTTAAATAATTAACAATGAGGCAGAGTTGTAGTACGACGAGTCGATTCGTGGGATATAAGGTTCAATAGACTAAAGTAAATGATAAATCGATTATTTATATTCTTTACAGTGGCGGCGCTAGGGGTGGGCACGGTTGGACTAGCGCCCAACCAAAATTGTTCACGCCCAACCTGCTAAATCGATCAAGAAAATATGGAAGAAATTATATAATACAATACATTTTCCGTCGGATGTCGCCCAACTGAAAGGAACCCGCGGGCGTCACCACTGATTCCTCAATGACGTGCCAATATGTCACAGCCTCATGTTATTTCATTCACAAACCCTAACCTTAAATTTTTTGCTATAGTGTACCTATTGAAATTCTTCGCTATATTTTAAAATATCTCCGAAATTATACTTTCGATATTATTTCAAATTTTAACACCTTTTTTATTTTTCAGACTTTCCCGGAATGTGCTTCGCCTCCACCAAATGCGCCACCGTCGAGCCCGGCAAGACCTGGGAGCTGAACCCCTTCTGCGGACGTTCCACCTGTGTAGTCTCCGAAGACACTCCTCCAAGACTATTGGAACTCGTTGAGGACTGTGGTCCGTTGCCACTTGCCAATCCCAAGTGCAAACTCGATGAAGGTACGTTTTAGCAGCTCAATCAGACTAGACCGCTACCCGATGATGGGTCCTAGAACGGACGAAACAGTTCGTTATTTGCTTACCGGTCGCTGATCATGAGAATGTCATTAAACCGAACTTTTTTAAGTTCCATTATTAGCATACTATATCAGATCCTATAGAACGTTAACAATACGAGAAATAATAGGGCGTATAACATTATAGTAAATACGAACAGTGGCGGGACAAGAGTACCTTGGGCCCCTAAGAAAACACTAAAAATGCCCCCTCCTCCCTTTAAAAGAAGACTAATTTCCTATTTGTTTAGAAAATTGTATATTTGCAATTGCAGAGAACATACATAATCCCTTGTAATTTTTGAGGTGGCTGTCCCCTAAAAATTACATGGGATTTCCTATGTTCAACTTAACGATGCATTGCGAACAAACCCGAACAAACCCCGTAGTTATAAGAGCATATTATTATGGTAACATATTTTATTGTCAAATTTCAACAAAAACCGATGATGGCAATCGATTCTGCATCATCGAAAAACCATTAAACAGTGGCGTTTGTCTTTAGGGGTTTGGCGGGAAATGAAAGAAATATTATATAGCAGAAATTACCTTAAATAATGAAAAAATTTCAATTTCTTTATTATAAATAATATTTAATATTTTTCAGATAAGACCAATAAGACCGCACCCTTCCCAGGCTGCTGCCCCTCCTTTAAATGCGACGAAGGAGCTAAATTGGAATATCCAGAAATCCCTACTGTAGCCCCCCTACCAGAAGAATCCGAACCTACAACCACAGCTAAAGCAGCCTAATTTTGTTTTCCTAAATATTATGTTATAAAATACATTTTGTAAGACTTTCAACTTATCCTCTCTATCTTTGCTTCTTTCTTTAGTTTCCTTATATTTTTCTGAAGATACTAAATACTAAATTCTTGATTTTCAGTTATTTCTGTCTCTATTTTTCAAATATTTCTTTAACTTTTGTATATTACAATTTTTATATAAATTTTTGAAATTCTGTAAATTTAAAAATTATGAACATCGTATCGTACACGTAGATAGTTTTTATAATACTTTCCCAATTGTGATATGTATTTTTTTACAGTTATTATAGTTTAAAACATTTTCAGATTTTCCAAAGACAAAATTTATCGTTTCTTCTAGATAATTATTATTATAAAACACAATTCTTTTTATACCGATTAGAAAATAAATTAATTTATTAAAATACATTTGTTTCTTTTCATGCACCTTATCCATTTTTGCTAATTTTTAGAATAATAATTGTTATTAATTTTGAAAAAAAACAACAACACTATTGGTCATTTAACCACTAATTAGCTCCCTGCCGTTAGTTACCAACTTTTTTCGAGTTTCGAGCCATTAAGCTGCAAACACACTATTATCACGTCACGTGAGATCACATGCTATCACGCAATGTCAGTAATGTCACGACATACCCGAAATATCTGCAAGGCGGTTTATGCGTGCTTATAAATAGGTTTAAGCCGCAAACACACTATTATCACGTCACGTGAATTCACGTGTTGTCATATCGGCAAAATAGCACATGATGTCACGGCTTAGAAACAGACTACGTACAATGCAGATCATTTTTATTGCATATTTTGTGTTTGTTAAACTCTGACACAGAAGAAAATTGTGCTATCAAGTATGACTTGCCGTGAGCTGCATGAGGTGACTATAGTGTACTTCTAAACCTATTCGCATAAACCGCCATGCAGATATTTCGGGTAAGCCGTGACATTGCGTGATAGCATGTGATCTCACGTGACGTGATAATAGTGTGCTTGCAGCTCTAGAAGTACACTATATTCACCTCATGCAGCTCACGGCCAGTCATACTTGACAGCACAATTTTATTTCTGCAAATTTACATATTCGGCACGTGTGATCATACTGTGTCAGAGTTTAACGCTAGAAAGGTTACAAGATTCACTTGCTATCTTGACAAACACAAAATATGTAATAAAAATGATCTGCAGTGTACTTAGTCTGTTTCTAAGCCGTGACATAATCTGCTATTTTGCCGATATGACAACACGTGAATTCACGTGACGTGATAATAGTGTGTTTGCGGCTTAACCGTACAGTAACACCGCATACCTATATTTCTTCTGTGAAACCATACAGCACTTGTTCATAGATTGATACTTTTTATATGACCACATTTAGTTGCTTTTTCAACAATGGCTTTTTCACTTCTAAATTTAACGGTTTACTTTAGAAATATGTTGTTTTAATATGTTTGTTCTATGTTGTATGGGATTTCCAATTAGGAATTGTATAATTTCAATTCTCGCAACTATAGATTTTTAGGATCTAAGATCTTGTTCATAAACGTCCAATTTGACGCCGCGCCATCTTTGGACTTAAAGTTGAAAGGTAACGTTGTTTTTTGAGGTTATATAACATTAAAATAAATTTGAAAAGTATTTGAAATTTTTTAAAATATATCTATAGCAAAAATAAGGCAGAAAAATGGCAGCTCGAAAAACAACTCGCTGTCCTAGACCGAGAAGAATATCTGTTTTACAAAACTATGAGAAAGGAGCGCTGTTGGCTTTTAAATGCGACTGCGAATCATTTCTGGAACAATTCGAAAAGAAAAACTCTTTAAACTACGCAGATTTTGCTAAATTATGGCAAATAACTAATTTTACATATATTTATGCGTAAGTTATCATTGTATTATACAATCATTAATCAAGCACTTTATATAAATAATATAAAATATAAGGGATTGTAGATTTCATGATTTTTTATGAATGCTGTGCCTTGGCTGTATGTTATAAATAGTTGAAAGTACCAGTTCTGGTATAGGATAAGCATTTTTGATGCATGATTTCACATTTATCAACTTTTATATACAATATAGATTATACAAATGAAAATGATGTAAAAAATCTGTTGCTCTTCTGGTTCCTTTATGTCTTTCTTTAATATCGGCTACAAGTGTAGACTTTTACTTTCGAGAATAGTGGTTTGAAACATCGGCTACAAGTGTAGACTTTTACTTTCGAGAATAGTGGTTTGAAACCTAGATATCTTAAGGTCAACTAATAGGGCTACTGCGACCATCTAGAGCCCTGGAAACCTCTCGTCCAAATGTTGATTGACCTGATGTGCGAAATGTGCAGGAGCTCAATCATGCTGACAATATAGTTGTATTCTGATGTTTACAGGAACACCATCTAGTAATCCTTGTAATTCGTTCTTCGTGATTATGGCATGGCAATTAATTAACTATGGCCATAACACACCACACATTTTGTTGAAAATTACATTCCAAAACTTTTAATTAAGTACACTATAACTTGAAAACAGATGAAAATCGGATAAAGACATATTATGAGTTATTTTTACATACATATAAAGACGTATGGATGCCCATAATTTATTAATGATTTTTTAATTTTTTTAGGGATCAAACTTATGTAGGCCCACTAGAAATTTTATGTAAGATATGTTTTCTGACAGCGAAGAAATATTTTATGTTTCAGAAGAGTTTATACATAAAAGTAGGCGCTTTTTATTTATTATACGGACTATATTATAAACAACCTATCGAGTGAGTATTTTAAAACTTTATACTGGAATATTTTGCAATTAAGTACTGTATGTTGGGAAAATGAACAGGTTTGCAAATTTGAGAGTTCGTTCTTTAGGTTTTTATTTTATGATATAATTATTTTTTTGTGTTTTTTTTTTATCTTACCAGGTACCCAGCTAGTAAATGGCAGGGTGCCTAGTACCTGGAATATTCCTATTATGTTTGTTTTGTTTGAAAGTGGTTTCTATTAAGAACCACCAGAATTTTTTTATTATTATTAATATTTTAGTTGCCGATACCGATATAATATACCTAGATATCGGCACCACATTTTTAAAAGATGTGTAAATATTAATTTTTCTCATTTCTTACTCATAAAAACATCATACCGCAAACTTATCAACCCGATACATTCAAACCGTTTTCAATTTATGTCTTATTTTCGAAAATAAACCTTACTTCCAACAACCTGTATTTCTAGAACGAGAATCATTTCAAAAAAACGTATATGACTAACCGGTCTAGTTTGATGTTTAATATCTCCAGTTGCTCTATAGCCTATAAGTTAGGGAACACCCTGTAGATGCACGGTAAAAAAATTCACATGGCATCTGAGGATGATCTGATGGAGATCGAAACGTTGGCCGTATCAATTTGATCTTCTATGTCTGTTTTTACTGAACTTTATCCAACTATAGATCCCCTTTTAGGAAACTTTCTATTCAATTTAGGTAACAATATAATTTTATCTAAACTTGTTCCCGTTTTAGTTAGAGAGACGGTGACAATAGGGGGTCTGTGAAGTGGAATATCAGTAATTTGGTTTTTCGTTTAGGTCCCCCTCTACAACTTTAATATCTGATGAAATGCCGTAGAACGTTCGAACGAAATTCTCAATAAATTCAAAATTATATCGAGCCATGTTTGAAAATGAATTTACAGCATCTGTGTGACACGGGAAACACATTTTCTGACAAGTCAACCCTTGCATATACTTTTCCGAGCGGGTCAAGAAAAAATTAAAATAAAAAAAAAGCGAATTTGAAGTTGAAACTTTCCAGAATGGAACATTATATGTTAAAGATTATGTGAAAAAAACTTTGTCGTTCCAGGTCTCGCCATTTCATTATTGGAATTTTTTTTAAATTTCCTGGGAGGAAATTAGGAAAACGATCGTGACATGTCGGAAAATTGTCACACTACATTCCTTGACACTCAAATATTGTGGAAAAAAAATTTCCGAAGAATCACACCTAGTTAGGCGGAATTCTGATAGCAGAGATATATCGTTCAGTTGTATGACGGGATATTATATTCGCAATATTATTTTTATCAGAAAATTGTTTACGAGTCATCTCCATACGAATACAAATCGATTAAGCCCACTTGGACCCATGTCACTTGAGACTTTATAATTTTTCCATTCATTTTTTTTGACACGCTCGGAAAAGTATATGCAAGGGTTGACTTGTCAGAAAATGTGTTTACCGTGACTTTGGGGTCACGCAGGTGCTGTAAATTCATTTTCAGACATGGCTCGGGTTTGTTCGGGTTTGAAGTTAGAATTTCCTATCTAAAGCGGTACAGCGCCTCCCAGGCAACGCTCTACGGCATTTCATCAGATATAAAAGTTGTAGAGGGGGACATAAACTCCACCAAAAATCAAATTACTGATATTCCACTTCACGGACCCCCTATTTTCACCGTTTCTCTAACTATTTGGCTGGTACACTACAGTAACTCTCTGCTTTTATTATTACTCTCAATACTAAACGATTGTAGTCATTTCGCCCTAGTCCTCAAGAGAGAATACTTTAAAATTTAAAAAATTCATACTTTAATGTTTTTAGGGGTATGGTTAAAATACGCCTAACTCTCGGGGAATTCAGGAACATAAAACAACTAATGGATGAAATGGTAAATAGAGAACAATATGATATTCTGTATATTTTTGCCAAAATGAAGTCTGATAATGTATTTATTTATACTGCCGAGCCTAAACCGTTAAGTAAGTATGAAATTATAAGGACTACGGGGAAAGAATGCTGGATAGTAGTATATTGAGGTTTTTTTTAACAATTTGCCTAATAAGTTAAAAGCAGAAAATTATTTTCTTCAATTGGCTATTTTTGAATTAATTTAAATATATAGCCTTAAGTACAGTTGAATTCATTGAAAATGGATCAGTGGCGGTTCTTCCACAGGAGCACATGCGCACGTGCACCCCCAAAACGAATAAAAAAATATTAATTTATATTCATTGAATATTATTTATCGTATAAAGTCAGACCCGCCTTAATATTTTATCGTACCGTCAACCAAACTGTATATTATAGGCTCTCGATCCGGCAAGCGTGCCTCGGTCGAGGTTAATGACGATTATGACGAGACTTGCTCGCATGTGCGATTAAGTAGGCGGGCATAATGCAGTTTCTCTGTAGTAACAGGTGGCGGGAGATAGTGGGGCTATGACGATTTAACATGGGAAAGGCGCACAATTTTAGTGTGCGCCGCGCCGTTGTCTGTTCATGCATCTAGTTAGAAATTCTTGGCGGGTATGTTTTAATATTATATACTTATCAAGTTAAAATGAATAGTTTGACGGTGGACTATTTAAAAAATAACTTTAGTTCTTTGAGTTTGGAGCAAAAAATTGAAGTGAGAATGCGGGAAGACCTAAACCCGAAATTAATTTAACGCAGACCACAAAGGGTAAATCTAGGGACTTTATTAGAAGGTTTAAATATTAGATATATGAAAAAAAATTTATAGAGGGTATTCCAAACTTTAATGAGGCTGTTATTGATCAAGACGGACTGTCGTTTAAGCACGATACACACTAAGAAAATCCTTCTTATTTTCCAAAAGTTGTATTTCCTTGTGTAAAATTAAAAAATAAATAAAAATATGTTTTAGCTAACGCATTTTCTTATTACTTCTTTTCTTTCTACATTTAAAACGCCTAGAAAGTAATTGTTTGGTCGTTACACAAAACTAAAATTTTAAAAATAATTTCACCATACTTGTGAACCCCCTCTATCATAGGTCACGAGCCGCCACTGATGGGGATACTAAATTTGTTATAATGTAAATCGGTCTTCATTGATTTTGACTTCTTCAAAAGTTTATGGTTGACAACGATGTCACTGTCAGAATTCTCAAAAAATGCCTCGCCATTTAACAGAACTTGAAAAAGTTCAAATATAAGCCAGAATTGAAGATGGGTGATCAATATGGGCAGTAGCAAATTTATACTGAAATGGCAAGAACACAATTTTAACAGTTAAGCAACTTTGGGGGCAAGAGGGGCTTTTGCAAAGAAAAACTGGCACTGGTCAGAAAAGAATCGGAGCTCAAAAACTAGGTAGCTGCGTTAAAAAATAATGCTCACAGATGAACGTAGACAGTCTCGGATAGTTTTCACCTTAAATTATATATGTCGCGACTGTCGGTTGTGGAATGCGACACAGTGTTCACTGACGAAAAGGTTTTTCGATCTAAATATGGGTAATAAATTCGTGTAACTATACCGTTATTACTTATGTTATGTTGAGTAAAAAATATGTGTTAGTACAGAAATATTTTTATACTTTAGCGACAACAATGCTTATTGCTCATAACCTTAAAAACAATAAATCAATTAGAAAAACCTGATTTACGCAAATATGGCAAAACTAGTCATAATACTTGTCCCCATTTTCAATGAATACAACTGTACATGGAAAAAGAACTAATGACTACCTGGGTTTTCTTAGCACTAAATTTGACTTGGTTACTGTCACCCCGAGATAAAGACCAAATTCCAGGAAGTGTAATGCACGGTTAAGGAAAAGGGTGTGCAGTATTCTAATAAGAAAAAAACTACAACAAAAATTTGAATACAAAAGAATACAAAATTTAGGTTCATTCTTTTTTTTTAGATATAGAGCTCAACAAAAGTATAAAATGCATGTCGCATCTGGATGACACTTTTCAAACTAGAGGTTCTGAAATGTCCCTCACTATATTTAAGGATATCCTAAAGGATGACGATGTGCAAGCTTTGGAGAAAACTTGTACTGAATATGATGCCATGTTGAAGAAATATGCCGGTAATTATTTATTTTACGGAAATATGTATGCTATACAGGGTGTTATGGAAATGACGTATTATATTTAAATCTGCAATTCCTGAGATGAAAACAAATTGAAGAAAAATATCCAAAAATGGCGCTTTAATTTAATATGCCCTGTACATGACCTTATGTCAAACCAAAAATGACCACGTGGTGCCCCTGTCAGGAAGCTAAACAAAGCAACATATGTCAACAGTGTTGTCATATCTTCAGGGTAAACTCTTTAGAAAGTCAATAACCGTTTGACATATTGCAAGTTGTTTATTTTTCAGGGTACATTATTATAAACTTTTACGTTCAGTTCAGTTCGCTAGGAAACGATCTCTGATTTATAAACTTGAACTGACTCGAACGAACCGCCGCGGAGTTTTTAAATGGTCAGGTATGTTCTCATTTGTTCAATTCGAACGACACCCGTCAGATCTGGACAACTTAAAAGTTTATAAATGCCGCTTACCCTTTAGAAAAAAAATGCAATTTTATTTAGCTTTTCGGACTTATTTAACACCAACTTAATTTATAAAAAAACACCAAGTACCTAGGTAACTAGAAATTTAAAAAATAAATAACACGTTGGTTCTCTCGATCGATATCGGCCTGCTTCTTTAAACAGCTGATTGTGGACAATCCGGCTGATATTTAAAAATACAGCGTTGCCACTTTCGATGTTTTATAAGCGACTATCATAAATTGCCGAATTTCCTTCAATAATATTACTTTCCTGTATAATTATAGTCTCGGAAATGGCTGGTTCTAGAGAGCGGAGATTTCTCGGAAAGAAAGTTCGACGACTGGTCCGAAGACGGACTAGACCATTATTTCAAAGGGTAGCTCCTGTTAATTGTTAACATAATTGTTTCATTTTATCTTTAGTAAAGGGGTCATGGCCCATAGAAATTAGCGTTTTTATTATTTCTATTGCGAAATGATTAAGTGCTCTTGTTCTATGTGTATTATTGTAAAGTTTAATTATGCGTTAGTGTTGGGGTTTAGTGATAAGCTTATTATGCACTCCCACACTATCATCAGGACACGTGATGAGCATAAAGTTTTTCCCATAGAAAAAAGAACTGAAAGTGTCTGTGCCCTGGATTCCTTAATCGCGTCCTGGATTTACTTTCTAAGTAAACTAAATATTTATTTTTATAAGAAACTAAAGTTTTACACTTTAAAACATTTTGGCAACATTGTTCCTGAACATCTGTTTATTACCCAGCTGGGCAATGTAATATGTTCATATATGAATGTGCCGAGGAGTTGTGTGTGGGTTTAGGGGTGAACTACCCCACTTTTCAAACGTTCGTTTTAAAAAAAAATATGTAGCGCTTCTCTAGGACACCCCAGGAGTCACCCATTTAAATATAATACGTCATTTCCATAACACCCTGTATTATGATGGTCAACTATTAAGATTAAGAAATAAACTCAAAGTCACGATCTAACATATGATTCGTGAGACCGTGGCGAGCTCGACTTGCCATGCGGAAAGAAAACAAATCCAAAGAGGCTCGCGGCAGGTTCGTTGGAAAAAAGCTCGACCAAAGCGCGTCTCGGGCTCGTCTCGCTATATTTATACGCACCTTTACACTTACGTTCTAGATAAAAACCCCGGACTTCTTCAGTTCAAAAGCACGATCGTCAACGACATAAAACAAGCTCACCAGAAAGTATTTGGTGAAGTTTCAACAGAAACAACGGCAGATGCCGAGTCGGAAGACACGCCAATATGGAACATTAGGCAAAGCATCAAGCTACGAGCTGCGCAGAACAAGAACGCCGAGTACAGAGGATCTAAGCAAGTTGTGACCGCCGTAGATTTACAGGAGAAAAATGATGATGACGACGGGGAAAAATGTCCAAAAAACAGCCGCAAGAGAAAATCGAATCGAGCCAGACCAAAACGTAAAAGAAGTTGAAAATTCTTCGAAAAAAATGGAGGATTCTACTAGATTTTTAAGGTTAGGGGTAAGAGATGTATTAAATTATTTTTGTTAATATTTGTTTTTGTCATTTTAACTTTTCCCCTTATTATTACGGCTCCTATACAGGGTGTTCCATAAATTGTGGGTCATAGAGCAATTGCAGATACTAAACATCAAACTAGACCGATTAAGTCATATATTATGTAAGTTTACTAATAATGTGAAATATCTTATCGAAAAAAATTAAACACCCTGTATTTTTGAAACGAAGAATCTGCGTACCCATGTCGATAGCAACTGTCCGTCTTATTTTTGGGTAAGGAATCGCCACACGAGCGATGGCACATGTTTTTTTAAACACCCTGTAATTTTCGGCAATAACACACAACGAATACTTATAACCAGGAAGAAGACAAACTGCCGTGTTAAATAATCGAAGCAGGCATGATACGGCGACATCCATTATGCCTGGCGCGCACGTGCTTTTCAAATGTCACTTTTGTCCAAATTTTTATTACTGTCAATATTTTAAAGTGACATTTAAGCAAAGAAAACATCGAAACCCTTTCATTTGATTTACTAAGGAGAGAAAATCAAATATTAGGATTTTGACATAGGTTTTCAGCTGTAAATATCACTTTAAAATTGTCCTTACATACTTTTATATTATTATTGAACTAGTAACGAAACTAGAAATAAAGAATTCAGAGATTGAAGGTTGTAATTAGTTTTATTAAAAAATAGGAAATAAATCATAATTTACATAAAATATTTTACCATCTTCAACTTCAAACAAATCAAGGTAAATACAATACTATATGTACAGCTACTAACCAAGTAAATATATGCACCATCATTATGATTATGGGCTTCCAATTTGTTTGTTTCGTAGCATACTCCTGGCAACATTAGTGATCGAAGTCCTCTTTAATGTTCAGTCATTATGGGATTCTCAATTAAACTATGAAAAGAACGAATTATTATAATAATATATTACCGGACTTATCAAAATTCTGGCTACGGGTTAATATAACTAAGCTGTAATTATTATGTTGTAGCTTTTGACTTCTGGATTGTAAAATTTAAGCAAAATTCTTTAAAAATGTGTTTGTTGCTAGTTTGCGTGACAAGTTTGGGACATAATGGGACAATTTAATAATGTAAAATAACAATAACGAATACAAATTAGAAAAAAAATATTTCAATCATAAATTACTTACCTGCAACAAAACGAGAAGGTCCCTTTTCGTGAAAAAAATAGAAAATTAAAAATTATTTTAGAATTTAATGACGCCTCCTTCACCATTTTCAATCACATTATAAATCATATGTTACTTGATTTTATCCCCTTCCAGACGAAGGATGTTCGGTTGTGAAATAATTTAAGAACGTGTGCTGCTCGCATTCTATGTCTGTCTCTGTCTGCATCAACCTTCTCCGATTCAATAAAGGGAGACAAATATGGCCTAGATTAAATCGAACAAACCCAAAGTCTGATATTGACACAGTCCTAAATCCGAAAATGATAAGCTAATTACTGTAACACGTACAGTTTTTTTGCTATAAGGGGTGGGTGGTGGAGAAAAAAGAGGAGACGACATATTTTGACAATCTATTATATTTATTTAATATAAACATATAAAACATGTGGCATCTATGCAAAAACATTAGCGAGGATTGGTTGTTATGTTAATAAAAAATATATTGCACAAGATATGATACAGCGACAAAAACGTTCACTTTTTCCTTTTGTGTTCTGTAGCATCATCCCTTTTTAAAACCCAACAGTAGTCGCCTAACATAGATGGGTTCCAGCGTCCCTGGTATCTTGTTTCCATCGTCCTGGTGTCCTGGTGAAACCTCTCTCCTTGTTCATCGCTTACTGCACCCAAATTTTCCGAGAAAAAATCAAATGGGAGTGCAAAAAATGTATTTTCATAGTAATTCATAGGTTTTCAACAGTTCATTTATGAGTCTTCATCTTTCTTGTTGCACAGAAATCCTTTCACTAGACGTACAAAACACGTCCAAGCTGCCAATTTCTTTTCATTTAATTATTCTTGAAAACGGAGATTATCTAGCAGCTTCCTTATCTGAGGTCCAATAAATATGCCTCCTTTTAATTTTGCATCACTTAGGTGGAGGAAATATTTCTCTTAGGTACTGGAAACCACTACCTTCTTTGTCCATGGCTTTGACAAAGTTTTTCATTAGTCCAAGCTTAATATGGAGAGGCGGTAGCAGCACCTTTTTTGGGTTAACAAGGGGGGCATATTTAATGTTTGAAGTATCAGGTTCAAAAGAAGTTCTAGGAGGCCAATCCTTTTTACTGTAGTGTTCTTTTGTTGCCCTACTGTCCCACAGACACAAAAAAACAGCAATACTTTGTAAAACCCCTTGAAGTCCTAGCAATATGCTTATCACTTTTAAATCTCCACAGATATCCCATTGATACTGTTCATATTTAACATGATTTAATATGGTGGCTAAGTTGTCATACGTTTCTATCATTGTCACTGAATGGGCTAAAGGAATGGATGGTTTTTTGTTTCCATTATGAAGCAGGACTGCTTTTAGGCTGTATTTCGACGAATCTATGAATAAACGCCACTCTCTAGGATCATGTTCCATATTAAACTCATTCATTAAACCATCAATATCACAACAGACACATAGCGACCCTTTCATTTAAAAAAAATCTTGATACTGTACATTCCGTTTTCGATAAAGTGAAACGCTAGCGTTTTTTCTAACAAGTTCCACTGTTGAAGTCTGGAACCAAGAAGTTCCGATTTTTGTTTTGACAATTCTAGGTCATGTACCAAGTCATTTAATTCATTCCGAGTTATTCAGTGAGGTTCACTGGTAGTTGGTAAAAATGTTGGGTTACAACTGGTGTTCTCAGGAAGTTGTGGATCAGATTCGGATGAAGAATTGGAAACACGATGTCCAGGTTTAAAGGCTCTATCGGCACCGGTAGTTCCTGGCAATGAGGAACTGGCCTTAGCGCAGAAGGCAAATTTGGATACTCTATTTTGTCTCTATACTTTTTTGAAATCCCTTCTGTTTTAGTGCAAAAGTAGCAATCACTTACATGGTCAGTAGGTTCTCTCCACACCATAGGGCATAGAATTTTTCTTGCGATACATCCCCTGCACTAAATTTACGTGACAACTCGCACAACAAACATGAGGAGTCCAACTTTTAACTTGATGCCCAATTTGGCACTTAAAATATAAAAAATAGGCTTTTTGACTTCCTCAGATATAGATCTAGCTTGGGACTTTATAATAAATCGTCCACATATATAACAAAACTTATCGGCTGGATTTTTGCAACATCGACGACTCGAACTTGCCATTTTATGTAAAAATCGACTTAAACACTTGACTGTACTATAAACGAGCCAGAAACCAACTTAGCTGCAGAAAACAATAAAACTCTTAAAGGGTCGTGCAATACTGTGAAAATAACCCCTCTGCGGTCTTGTTGTACTTTCCGTTCCTAAGGCAGGTAAAAATGATTTCAAAGATCGCATTATAAAAGAGAAGCAGGTACTTGAAAATGAGCTAGGCCATTTCTGAAAAGCTGTTTTAATAACTCCCTAAATGAAACGCAAAATAAGCATTCTCGTCGATGTTACAAAAATTATGTCGACTTGTGTAATAATTTAAAACTATACAAAGGTCGGTATTACGTCGAGTATAAAGTATTCTATCCAACGCGCTTTGGACCTCGATACCTGGAATTGATCTTTGGAACAGGTATTTTTTGAACTCTTAATCAGTTCCAATAAAATTTATGGGATTATCCATCCCTAACAGCAAATCTCGAGCGAGTCCACGACGTACATAAAAAATAAAACGAATATCTTTATTTACATATAGCTTTATTTTTATTACCAAAGAGCATTTTATAAATATCTCTTTGTCTATACACAAAACAAATATACATTAAATACATACTATTACAATATATTAACTAGGGGATAAGAAATAATAGTATTTACTGTATTTTTAGCACCAATAGCAAAGTAAAGCTCGACAGCATACGCGAATTTGTGCATGCTTCGCCACAAATAATTAACTGGGTCGATATAGATATTTTTGGATGTTTCAAACTACACACTTCTCGGGAAGAAATATTTTTCAATTTTGGTGTCATAAATTTCACTTTATGTAACGGGGATTATTTTAATTACAAAAAAAAATTCAACTTGCTACCACTAAAATAATGGTTTGTTTAATCTGTAACGTATCGGTATTGCCAACTTCATGGTTTAAATTTGAATGGAAAACTGCAATTTGAAAGTGTTTCATACTTTTAAGGCCGAAATAGACGCGAGTTTAAAAGACATAGTTTATAAGACGCGATGAGAATAATAAGAAACTGCACTTAAACATTTACTAGGAAGAAAAATCGGTTGATTTAAATAAGTTTTCTTCAAAAGCGGAATAGTATAAGTAAGTATAGTAAGCCCAATTGAATAAAAATTTGGTTTACATTCTTAAAAATAAAAATAAATTTAAAAAAAACTTGTACTCAATCATTTTTTTAGTTTACAAATAATTGTAAGGAAATAATGTTTCCTACAGTACAAAAATAACTGTTAATTTTCCGTTACCTAGCAAGAAAAAAAATTATAGAGCGAACGGTTATGTAAAACATCCACGTCGATACCTATTCAACGCAAATAAGAAATCAAGTTTAAACTTAAACTAGTTTGAAAATTAGGTCCCAAATATTTTCAAGATTGCTTGTCATTGTGTACTAAATAGTAAACCCAAAACCAAACTTAAAACTAGTAACTATTTGTATACAGGGAGCAGTAAATAAAGGTTTTTTTGACTCGGGCAGATACAAATTTTGAAAAATATTGCCGCGAATCGTCTCAGATCTGTAATGTACATTTAAAAAAAGTATTTTGTTATTTCTCAATGTAATAGTAGTATTTTATAAGTTCCACGAGAAAGTCACGGCCCTGTATAAAAATATTAATAACTTTAGTGCAAAG
This sequence comes from Barypeithes pellucidus, assembly GCA_963991005.1. Taxonomy (NCBI): domain Eukaryota; kingdom Metazoa; phylum Arthropoda; class Insecta; order Coleoptera; family Curculionidae; genus Barypeithes; species Barypeithes pellucidus. The sequence continues at coordinate 11,864,797 of OZ022563.1, forward strand.
ATTCTAAATGAAAAGCTCAAAATTTGGAACCACACACTACACTATTGATATTTTTAACCTTAATATTACCAATATTTTTAGAAATCGACGGATACACATACAAACGTTGGTCACTTTTTACAAAAACTTTGGTGAAAAGGTAGAAAAAAACTGCTGGAAAAAATATAAGGGTTATTTCTACAGGTCCACCTCGATTTCTAAAAATACGACACATAATAATATAAACGTAAAATTAAGAGTTTAATACACAATGAAAATTATAAGTACCCTTAATAACGTGAACTTTGGTAACATAAAATCGGCAAGTCATAAATTTTTATAGATAATAGCCAAAATTCCAATTGTTACCATAAATAAAGCCTATAAAAATGCTAGAAAACCTATTAAGAGCATTTATGGAAATTCTACGCAGAGCATTTTTTTTATAAAAATATTTTTTCGCCTCAAAATAAGAAAAAATACGTTATTTTTTAAATATGTTTATTGTTGCATAAGCCCAGACGTGGCATTGATTTATCTACAAGATAGTTCGTTATCACAGCTTTTAAAAAAAAATAGATATCGTGCATGTTTTTTTCTATCCTTTTATGGATTAATTTATATTTTTGCATTGGACATGTGATGGAAATTTTAATATGATTTTTTGTAAGAAAATTTAAGTAAAATGGCTCTATTCCTAAAAGATATAGCCTTAGAAAAATTGTGAATCACTCAACTTATTAACTTCTTGTTCACTAGTTTTCGTTCAGATCTGAGAAATTGAGCAATAAGCGAGATTAAACGATATATACGTGAAAAGGGCTATGACCTGTAAAAGAAAATAATTTTCCCAAGCCTGACCTATCATTCGTTAGTCTCGAAATAATTTAGAAGCAACGTTGCCACATGCCGCGCAATATTTTAATGCGTGACTCAAAAGGTCAGTGTCCGAAATATGCCTAGGGCGAGCGAGCAAGAGCGACTATGATGACTAAGTAAGTGCGTGGTGGGTGTGTTGCCCGTCATACAACACCTAGGTGGCACAATATTGGGACAAACTAAAATAACTCCTGTATCGTAGTAGTCGGAGAGAGGTGACAATAGAGGGGTCCGTGAAGTGGAATATCAGTAATTTGGTTTTTCGTGGAGTTTAGGTCCCCCTCTACAACTTGTATATCTGATGAAATGCCGTAGAGCGTTGCTGAGAGGCGCTGTACCGCTTTAGATAGGAAATTCTCAATAAATTCAAAATTATATCGAGCCATGTCTGAAAATGAATTTACAGCATCTGCGTGACCCCAAAGTCATGGGAAACACATTTTCTAACAAGTCAACCCTTGCACATACTTTATAAAGTCTCAAGTGACATGGGTCCAAGTGGGCTTAATCGATTTGTATTCACATGGAGATGACTCGTAAACAATTTTCTGATAAAAAGAATATTGCGAAAGTGCAGCATACTCTCAAGGATATCGTGAAAAAGAAGACTATGAAAGTCGGTACGAAGGTGCACGAAGTAAGACTGCGGCGAGATCTCTTTGGACAATTGCTGACTGCATCGCTCTCTCAAAAAATAGATTTAGAGAAAGTTTTGCAGTACCCGATTACTCCAGTCCCGCTTTCTCTCTGTCATACCTTCCGGTATCTCTGCGTAATATTGTCAGAATTTCTCCTAGCTAGGTGCGATTCTTCTGAAATTTTCTTTTCCAGGATATTTGGGTGTCAAGGAATGTAGTGTGACAATTTTCTGACATATCACGATCGTTTTCCGAATTTCCTCCGAGGAGATTTTAAAAAAATTCCAATAATGAAATGGCGAGACCTGGAACGACCAAAATGTTTTCACATAATCTTTAACATAATGTTCCATTCTAGAAAGTTTCAACTTCAAATTACCTTTTTTTCTTTTTTTTTTTAATTTTTCTTTTTTTGTGACACGCCCGGAAAAGTATATGCGATGGTTGACTTGTCAGAAAATGTGTTTACCGTGACTTTGGGGTCACGCAGATGCTGTAAATTCATTTTCAGACATGGCTCTATATAATTTTGTATTTATTGAGAATTTCCTGTCTAAAGCGGTACTGCGCCTCTCAGCAACGCTCTACAGCATTTCATCTGATATAAACCTAAACTCCACGAAAACCCAAATTACTGATATTCCACTTCACGGACCCCCTATTGTCACCGTATCTCTAACTATAGTCCCAATCAAGTAAATATGTTGAGAGTGGATATATTGGACACCGTGTATGTGTATATGCAACGCCTTATTTTAGGTAAAAATGCACGATACCTTCACAGTGTATGCAGTCAAGAAAAAAGAAGTCTCTCCTATAAAAAAAATAATCACAATATACATAATAGCGTATATTAAGGCGTCATGTGATGAATTTGCCAAGGCGTCAAACAAGTCGCTTTTTTGGGTGTTGACAATCTACAATGATCTTTTTATCAAAAACCTGTTTGGTGCCGGGCCGGATCTCTCTGCTACACATTATCAACCAAAATAAAATTAAACTTTTTATTATATCCACGTAGCAACAAAGATTTAGTGGAAAATTTTATTAGTTATCTACCTATATCAATTTTATTAATCGAATTAGCTCAAAATCCTACTTGACGAGAATAATTGCTATGTATTTATAAAAAATAGTTATCAGTTGCAATCTTTGCAAAACAGATGTTTACGTGGCGCCTGTTTCACAAAACTAGAATACTTTAAAACAATTTTTTGGGCAAGAGGACAAGTTTTCGCTGTGTAGCGTTGTGGAACAGGTCCCTGTGGAACCTCAAGATATATTTATGTGCGATTAAACTTGAAATATCCCTTACAAAAAAATTGAAAAAAAAAATTCTCAAAGAGACCTGATATTCTTGATGGGTACGCAATTAAAAAGATACTAACTAAGTCTCTGTCTCCAAAGTAAAATACTGTTTACAAAAAATTAAAATTTTTGGTTCAAATAACAAAAATCGAGAAGATAAGAAATATCTTCAATGCATTCGAGGGTTATATTACAATTAGTCAACTGCATACCCATTTTTGTCTTAATATAATAATTTTGCATGTTTGAAAATTATTTTTTTTTAGATAAGAATTATTAGTTTAAATGCTACCGAGCATACCGACGCCGACGGCTGCGGGCCGGCTCAACGACGCTCGGCATCATTTAAAAAAATTATCTAATTCCCTTAATACATATATAAGGAACGTCGCTGCCAAGCTAGTCACGTGACTTTAAATGTCATTTGCTTTGACGTGTCATGTGAAGAACTTAGCAATACCGTTTCTTATACGACTAAAGGAACACATTCGAGATTTTTTCCCCTGGTAGAAAGTTCGTGCTTAGGCATATACGTTTTAGTCGATTTTTAAATAAAACTGAACTATTTTTCATTAAATCATGTCAAAATTGAGGATGAGTTTATCGATATAAAACCAGAAAAACAAATTGTTATAAGTTATAGCCAATAAAAACTGTCCACTGTTTTCTAATTGATCCCGCGAATCCTTCAACTGACCTGACCATACCCCACACCCTATGTAGGTATGATGATTGAGATTCGAAGTTGTCTGGAGATCGCCATAATATACACCGTAGTAATTTTTATTCTGAACTTGACACAAATTCTCAAGTGTTTATTTCAAGTAAAACATATTTATTTCGATAAGTGTGATTTTCTGAAACAAATACTAATAAAGTCACTATAAATATTGACTCAATAGTTAAAAAATAATATCAGTAATGGATAAATTGAATTCGAAGGTTCTTTACTATAAATTCGTCACTGTTTTTAATATCAAACATCTAGTTTTTTTTTTATTGATGGCAATAACTAAGACTAACATCAATAATATATTTTTGAGGTGTACTATACAGTTAATTGTGACGTGATACAGCATTATAGTCTACTGATTGAAGAGGAATATGGCCCTACGTACATTTTGGAGAGTAGAAATTTGACAATCCATGTATAAAAATAAAGGCAAGCGTGGATCCAGGGGGTCATTAACCCCCCCCCCCCCCCCCCCCCCCCGAAACCAACAATGGAACACGAAAAATAACATATACCGGTTGACTAACGCGGCCGCGTATTACTTTTCCTTGTATGACCCCCCCTCCTCCAAACCTAAGTTCTGGATCCTTCCTTGTTTAAAGGACATTTGTATGGTGTAGAGCCAGATATATACAGTGACAGGCGGAAAGTGTGCAAACCTAATTTTATTGAATTCTCAAAACCAATCAAAGATGGCTAATAGAAATGCCGCTGGAAAATAAATATGATGGGCCTAAAATTTAGAACTTCAACTTTAAAAATATAGGAATTTAAAAATGTGGAAAAGAGTTCTAAAATACAAGTAAAAATGATAACTTAAATTTTGCCTGTCACTATAAATGGCTAGCACGAAAGTGTAAAAATAATTTTCTCAAAATGTTAAGAGCCCCCCTCCCTACAGTTTTTATAATTATAAACTTTATTGAATTTGGTGTCAAGTCCGTATTGTATTATCATAAAATTGTTTACAAATTTTCAAACCTTTCCCTATAAATCTTTTCCCTATGTTGAGGGTCGAAAACGTGTTTGATGTCTCGTTCAATTTTGTATGCTCTTTCTCTGAATCTACATCTATCTCTCGCGTACATCTCCCACTCTCCTTTTCTTGCCGCCCGATACGCGTAGGACCATTTCACCATTGGGTGCACTTCACAAAGGTTGTGATCGGATGCGAACCTAACCTATAAAGAAGAAAAATAAATATCTAGCTTCCAGTAAAAAATATTAAAAATCGGAAAGACATGTCAATTTTCTTGTGAAGATGGACGCTTTTAACCAAAATATTTGCAGCCTTCGTGGTTTAACCCTCTGGCACAGGTTACCCGCAAAATCTAAATCAGAGTGTTTTCCGGAAAATAGTACGACTAAACTGACACAAAATGGACTGTATTCTAATGGTGTCTATATACAACGTGTCCAAGATAAGGAGGGCCAGTACAGGGATCTCAGAAACCGTAAGAGATAAGAAGTCGGTTAAATGGAGGTAAAGTTGCGCATTTACGTGCCTAATAATATGCCGTTTAGAAAGTTTTAAAATTCCGAGTAGTTCCGGAGATATCCGGAAAAAAACGATATTTTGAAAAATCGTTTTATTTTTTTCCTGGGTTTTTTTAGATCGAATTCTAAAGTAAATTGCACTTTTACATTGCCACTTAATTATTAATTAATTGTTTTGCCATTATCAACTTTCTTTTTTTTAATACAGTCGTGTTTTCCTGATATTGGAATTTGAGAGCTTTTTTCCTTCCGAATGATGTATGACACATTGTGGTTTAATGACGTTTCGAGGGTTTTTTGAAAACATCAGGATAGTTTGGGATACGGTCCTGTATTTCTCCTAATTTTATAAATAATATCTCATAAGTAAGCTCTAAATTTTTACTTATGTTGGACTAGTTCCATAAATAACAAATAATGATTTAATAATAAACCACAAATAAGTGAACAAAATACAGAAACATTTGAAACTTCTGTTGATTCGGGATTAAAAGAAAAGTAGGCGTTTGAAACAAAAAAATTAAGATGGTGACGCGTGATTTGTTTCACTTGACATTCCAATTGTGATCGTTTGAAAGCGTTTTAAGAGTTTTCTATTTTCCAGAAAATATGGAACATAATTTTACAAATGCTGAAAAGTTTGATATTCTATCGTGTTTTATTTTATCTCAAGAAAACTGTTATGTGGCAGTTAGAAGTGTGTGCTTAAATCATTTTGAACACCTTATTATGTAGTTCTTTACTTTTTTCGTTGTTCGTTTTATTACTGTTTTGGTATGATTTTTTGTTCACTTATTTGTGGTTTATTATTAAATTATTTGTTATTTATTGAACTAGTTCAACATAAGTAAAAAATTTAGAGATATTATTTATAAAATTAGGAGAAATACAGGACCGTATCCCAAAATTTCCAGATGTTGTTCAAAAAACCTCGAAACGTCATTAAACCACAATGTGTCATACATCGTTCCATTCGGGAGAGCTCTCAAATTCCAATATCAGGAAAACAGGACCGTATTTAAAAAAAGAAAGTTGATAATGGCCCTTCGAAGACGTCTCGTCGGATTACAAAACAATTAACGCTGTTAGATAAAGCGGAAAAAGTGGCAATGCAAAAGTGCAATTTACTTTAGAATTCGATCTCAAAAAAAAAACAGGAAAACAATAAAACGATTTTTCATAATTTCGGGGTTTTCCGGATATCTCCGGAACTACTCGGAATTTTAAAACTTTCTGAAGGGCATATTATTAGGCACGTAAATGCGCAACTTTACCTCCATTTAACCGACTTCGTGTCTCTTCCGGTTTCCGAGATCCCTGTACTGGCCCTCCTTATCTTGGACACGTATTTGCTGCAATTCAAAGTACTTATAGTGAACAGAAAGCTACGCTTTTAAAAATAAAACATTGTTGTTAATTTAGTTTTTGTGTGTAGGTAAGAAAAATATCCAGGAAATTTGTTAGGTTAGAAAATAAAACATAATTACAATCGTTATTATATAAGTAAGTGTAAAACCTTAGCAGATTAGCAGGAAATTATGAAGGCAATAAATGTTCGACTAAAATCACGTCATCGTTCAACGTAATATTTTTACATTTTAAAAGTTTATTAGCCATTTCAATCAATTGTATTTTAGCGATAAAACGTAATTTTTTGCAATATATAATTTGGCATTTTTTAATTAAAAAGAAAATAACTAATTATTAATTTATATACAGGGTGTCTGTAAAAGGTCTTTACAAAAACCTACCGCATATTCTTCAGACTACAATTAGCCGATTTAAGTAAACTTACCTTAGTACAAAGTTGCTTAGTTTGGGCACTAGACGGCGCTGAAGTGACAATTTTAAAATCGTTTTTCTGGATTAATTCAAAAACTGCTCATACTATTTTGCCGAAAGTTGGTACGTTGGCATAGCTGTATGGGGCAAAAAATACCACGTCACAATTCTGAATAATATCGATCCATGGGCGTAGAACCTGGATTTTTTTACTAATTGCCTGTTTCAGATTTATATGCCAATGGAACAAGAGGGGTTCAGGCACAAAATTCAGATCAACCAACTCTTTTGCTACAAAAAAAGGTCCTCTTGATAAGACTCCACTCCACTGACGGTTCTCGAGAAATTTGCATTTTAAAAATTTGCAGTAGTTTTTACCAAAAAATCAAGTGACAGCATAGCTTTAAAAGGTCTTTAAAAAAACTCATTACATAATTCCTTAGAGCAAAATTAGCCCAATTGAGTAAACTTATCTTAGTACAAAGTTGCTATCTTAGAACACAGTTGCTTAGTTTGGGCACTAGACCGTTTTGGTCTATGGAATTATGTAATGAGCTTTTTTAAAGACCTTTTAGAGCTATGCTGTCACTTGATTTTTTGGTAAAAACTACTGCAAATTTCTCGAAAACCGTCAGAGAAATCCAGTCTTATCAAGAGGACCTTTTTTGTAGCAAATGAGTTGCTTGATCTGAATTTTGTGCCCAAGCCCCTCTTATTTCATTGGCGTAGAAATCTGAAACACGCTTAAAGATATGTCAACGGACCAAATTTTAGCAAAATAATATGAGCATTTCTTGAATTAATCCAGAAAAACGATTTTAAAATTGTCTAGTGCCCAAACCATAACTTCCAATAGTTTCCCAAGGATCGCGTTCCCCGTACGCAAATAAAACATCTGTACAGGGTGTCTCATTTTCGTCACTTTTATAGGGTATCTCCGTAATTGTTAGTGCTATCAAAAAAGTAATGTAGGTGTCGTGTGCTCTTTTTGGGTCAAGCTTAAAACGGTATAATCAAAATGTGAAAATTTTCGCTCGCTTAAGAGATACGGGGGAAAATCAAAAAATAGACAATAGCCAAATTACCATATATTTTCTTAGTTAAAAGAGATACAGAAAAATGTTTTATTCAGAAGTTTCTTTATAATGATTGTTGAATAATTTGCCGTTTTCAGAATAAGTATACGGGGCCAGGTAAAAAAGTTATCGGAACTAACCTCATTTTTTAAAATGGAACACCGTGTATTTTAATCTAAAAAGATACTATTTTAAATTATTCTTTCAAATATATGACACACCATGTATCATATTGGTTTCCTAGGCTATTTATTGAAACTTTATTACTTTTAACCGAAATACAAGATTCAGATTAAGGCAAAAAATAACGGGAATCAACGCAAATGTTCGGGATATGTCCTTAAATGGTTGCCGGATAGCGAACAAAATATAAATTTTGAGCCATTTCTTCGTTTTTTCCACTTTCAATATAAACTGATATATCAATTTTTTCTAAATGTTGATAAGTCATTTTCACAAATGATTATGTAAAAATGAAATAGACGTTACATGTTAATAACAACTAGAATATCAACATAGTTGTTTCTATGATATTAGCTTTGATTTCATGGTCTACTGTGGTTTAAAGTAATAAAGTTTAAATAAATCGCCTAGAAAACAAATATTATCCATGGTGTGTTATATATTTGAAAAGAGAATTTAAAATGCTATCTTTTAAGATTGAAATATACAGGGTGTTCCATTTAAAAAAATGAGGTTAGGTCCGATAACTTTTTTACCTGACCCCGTATACTTATTCTGAATACGGCAAATCATTCAACAATCATTATAAAGAAACTTCTGTATAAAACATTTTTCTGTATCTCTTTTAACTAAGAAAATATAGGGTAATTTTGAAATTGTCAATTTTTTTAATTTCCCCCGTATCTCTTAAGCGCGAGAAAATTTTCAAATTTTGATTTTACCATTTTAAGTTTGGCCCAAAAGGAGCACATGACACCTACATTACTTTTTTGATAGAACTAACAATTACGGAGATACCCTATAAAAGGGTCGAAAATGGGACACCCTGTACTTGGTCTGCACATAGACAATATTTCTGGATAACATAGTGTCGATTACGAAGATGAAATTTTGATAAAAAAATCAGATAATAACGTAATATAGTAGCAATATAATATAACTTCTATAATTAATTCTGAAACCAGATTTAGTTACAAGGGATCTATAGGAAGCATTTCATATACATTTTTAATAATTACAACATTTATGTACACAACAATTTTGCTACATATTTATATTTAGAACAATTATATTATTGGATACACCCTCGTAGTTTTAAGTTGCAATGAGCAAGTTTCAATATTGTTGCCCAAGAAAGGCAAGCATGACGTAAAGGTCAAAAATATGTAGTATTCCATACTTGGCACAAAAATAAAATTTAATAAAACAACAAACATGTTGATAGAATTAACTGTGGTTTGGTTTCGCGATAAACTCAAATTACTGAGATTAAAACTGTATATCTGGGCATTCCGCTTTTTTCCCTAATTATATCAGTGTTTTCGATTTTTGTACAGGCTGATTTCTCATTGTCACAGTACTTAAGCATTTGTTTGCAGACATGAGGAAGTTAAAACAAAGGCAATCACTTTTCTTTGTTGTGAGTTTTTTATGGCTCTTTGCAATATTAAACAGCACGTTACAAACGTATGTATATTTGCTGTGATAGTAACTTAACGACCAAGATAATTATTTATTATCCCATTACGACAGACAAGTCCTAGTCCTAACAAGGTGACCTTGTTTACCATTATTTCAATTTTCTACTTATTTAAAAATGCAGAGCTTTACCCTTGTGAGTAAATGGTGTATAAATTGTTTTTAAACATACCTACAGGTGGCCCGGGGAAAGAATGAACATGCTTTACAGTACTTAATGTCAAAGGCCTGTTATTTTTAATGCCTTCTTATTTTATCAGACAATGACGAAGGATAAAACAGACAAAGCTTTTCTTTGAAAACGAAATACAATTCTGGTATATTAGAGGGAATTGGCATTTGTATTTTGTGTGTTTCACAAATTTTTCAAGTTTCTAAACAAATACTTTGCGCTATATAGAATTTAATCATCAAAATAAGTTTACAAAAACTTTATTACTTATAAATTTATTTCCTTTCCTGTAAGTAGTATTAGATATTGTATATTTAGTTATAAAAAGTTGTATTTTGTTTGAATAAATTATAACAACCAGTCTAGGAATTGGAAGTATTTAATGTCCCATCGGTAGGAATAAACATTTCATCTCTAAGCACTTTATTTCTGAAAATATTTTGAAAATCGCAATACTATTCATAAAAATGAAATTATTTAACTTTGCATGCTCATTCTTTCCCCTGTTCAACTGTATTTGTGTTTGTTCACATGTAGGTTAGCCCCAAGGTAATACCATATATTTGTCAGGGTTATTGTACCCTATCTCTAAATCGTTTTAAATGCAACCATTAATATTTTTATTTGTTAATAAACTTAAAAATAATTGTTACCATTTCAATTTTAGTTAGGTTTAATGAACCATAAAGTATAAATACTTCCTAGTTTATTGATACATGGTACAATAATTATCTGCAATCAAAGTAAAAGTGGGCAAAAGCAAACAAAGGATATAAATATACTAACAATAAGTACCTCATGAGGTTTTAAGATAATGAAACAAACAAATAATCACTTCTCCAACTTAAAATTATTACTCCTAAAATAATAAGATTGTTTTAAATAAACCTGTTTATAACAAATTCGGGTAGAGGTCTCTTAGGGGGGTTCTTAGGTGGTTGGCTATACAGGGTGTCATTAAAGTCTGGATTATTGCCAATATTTCAGAAACTACAGAATATATTCATTTTAAAATTGGCAACTCTATTATAGTTAATTGAGGCACACCTTGGAAATATAAAACCGTTTCTGTCATTTTACAGGGTCAGTCAGAAAATAATACTAATTTTTTATTTTAATTGAAACACTATTAAACAACAAATTCAATGATTCTCAAAGTTAATTACAACAAACCATGATTTTTCTAATATCACACTATAGAAAATGACATAAAAACAATCCAAGAATTGTCAAAACATCATAAAAACTGATATTTTCAGTTTGGAAAATTTTAGGCTGTTTCTAAACACTATTTCGATCAATTACTTAAACCAAATTAAACTTTGGGCAAAGTTGAAAATATGTTTCATAGACATTATCAAAATAACAACAATGATTTCGAGTAGATGAAAAATAAACACCATTAATTAAATACCTTGTTAAATATCTATTATTATTGTTATCTAGAAAAACACATTAATATTAGATCTTAATTCCAGGTTGAATTTTAAATAATTATCAAAGTTCTAACAGTCTCTTTAAAGGAATGCGACATATTCTCCAAATTTTTAATTCATTTCAATTTTTTTTATGTAGTATACAAAATTTCATGATGATCACAATAATTATTAGGCTTTAGTTCTTACCTTTTTAGGTGATACAATAGAAAATGAAGAATCTGTCTCATCGAAATTGCTCTCATTTTGCCAGTCACTGTGACAAATACTTGATTGATCATCCTCTTCATCGCTGCTGTCAAAACAATAGTCCAACTCAAGATCATGGTGACTTGCTGTATCATCATGCTCAAAAAGTATAAAACTATCTTCACTCTCGCATTCTGATGGCTTTCTGCGTCGTTGACATAGAGATTCTTTATTAATGGGATGTACCAACGAATGTTGACTTGCATGATCTTCATCTTCTTTTAAATGTTCCAGATTTCCTTCATGATTGAAGACTATAAAAGAGTCTTCACTGTCAGTGGCTGAGTAAAGGCGACAACGATTAGGTGATGATGCAGTCTTGGTAATTGTCAAAATAGCATTACTAATAGGTATTTCAATAGATTGCACCATCATTTTAGAAGGGGAACATTTGTTTGGGGATGGATTTAGCATTATAAAGTCCTCGAGATGCAATACGGGGATCCTGGGACTTGAACAGATGTCTGTAGAGTTATTAAAGCTATCCTGTAGCTCTGCTTCTTGTAGCATTTCTTTAACTTCTTGTCTCTTTTGATTCTGTTTAGAGGTTTTGCCTGATTGCTTCTTTCTTTGCATATGGTCTCTTTTTACTGCCTTTGTTTTGTTTTCACTTTTGTTGCTACTGTGACACATTGCTGGGGTTTCTAGAATAGTTTCAGGGAGAGTTTTATTATCCTCTTCAACACTAGGTATTGCTTTCGGACACTTTTCTTTTATAGAGTCTATAATATGGGAATGACAAGAATTTTGATAATTTTTGGTGCAACTGTCAACGGGTTTTACAGTAGCTTGATAAGTGTTGACATAATTTGGGTTTCTAAATGACTTCCCTGTAGCAATAGGCCCTCCAGAAAATACCATTCCAAAGTTTCTTTGGGGCTGCTTTACAGGCAGAAAGTGGTGACCCTGAGGGCTCATTAGTGAAGACCACATAATTATTTTGGTTGTGATTTTATACGCCACAACAAATTCTCATAGAGTCGGCTGTAATCCACCAAAACTTATAGTTCGTATCGTGTCGAAATCTCAAATTTCTGGGAAAATGTCCTTGCGTTTTAGAGCACAATGTCGCTTTTTTCCTCACGATTTCGGTTCTGACGTTGGCGGGAATAGCACAAGGAACACTTTTTACACTTTTACCAACACTTTGTGAACCACTAGAGATTATTTTAGCCATTTTAACAACGTATTAGAGAACTGTTTTCAAAATACGATTCATTCAAGCTGCCATTTTGGATTAAAATGACAATTTGACAATACAATTGCGTAGTCAGCGAGGAGGGGCAACGTTCGTTAAATGTACGCGATGTTGCCACATATTCGGTGACTGTCTTGGAATTTAATTTTATTTCAAAATTATTTATTGATGTCACCAAATTTAGCCATTATACCTATATTGGTGTGGTGGGGGGGGGGGGTTGTGTCTGCAAATGTGACAAGTTAATTATTCCGTTCAAGCAACGTGACATGAATGAGCTCATCTAAATTTCTGTTAAATTCGAAAGCAGTATATCCAAAACCTATCTATGAATACGTAAATTTGGACCTAAATGAAATTAGGAATCTAAATAATCCATATATTTCACAATAACATTTTCAGTAGATACGCCCCTTTGAATTAACACGGCAGTATAGCGTCGCAATAACACCCCCGCATATTCCACACCCACTGACCGTGAGTTAACTACGGCAACGGTGTTGGGATTTTCGCTAGAACAAACGTGACGATGACGTCTTCTTTTAATTAAAGGGAATGATTCAGGATTTTCCAGGAATTATACTAAATAAGGAGAAATTCAGAATTGTTTCCATTATTGAAAAATTGAATTCAGATTCATTAAGACGGCCGTTTAATCAAAGATCGCTAAGCAGGCACTACTTTTATCAGAGTTTTAGCCAAATATACTTAATTTTCTTCTAATCTAAAACATTATTTGTACAGTTAAAGAATTGGAGAAGGAAGTGAGAAAATAGCGTTAAAATACATAATGTAATAAGAATAATAATAACAATTAGAAATATGAATAATTTGCAACTTTTTGTCACAGATATTCCCGAAACTTGCTTAATGCCTAACTAAAATGTCAGACAATCTAAATATCAACAAATTAAATAAATACATTTATTAATAACGGCTAAAACTCCGATAAATAATAATAAAATAAATATTGATCAGCTGTTTACATAAACTGTCAATGATAACTTCGTTAGAGACGTAATTGTGTCGTAACCCAAGCACGTCTAAAGTTTGGACATTCTCTTCCAGGGTGCAACACTAGTTTTCATAAAAGATACCTGTAACATACCGCAGCAGAATAAAAGATACCTGTAATATAGGTACCGGCTAGCAGAACAAAATATCAGGAAGGGAGTTTTTGTTACAACGGTGTTCATACTCCCCTACATTCCTCAATGTAGGGGTATTTGTCTCCATTTTATAAACCTAATGTATTTTTGACCAAAGTATTTAACAGGGTTGCCGATATATCAGAAATTACTGGAAATTGTCAGGATTATCGGTCCGGTCAGTTATATCGGTCCGGTCAGTTATTTAGCCAGGAATGACAAATTACATAATGCTTCATATATTAATTGTCTCTTTTGTGTTAAAAACTATTAACACTACAATTTCTCCATTGTGGGCTTTCTATTTAATTAGGTTGTGCCATAACCATGGTCATTGGGAATTTAAAAAAAATCTACCTATCACTGCACACATTAAATTGACATAATGAGTACAGTATATTTTTCAGACTTAAAAATATCTATTGCTAATAATTTTGGTTATTTTAGCAAAAATATTTTTTCTGATTTTCGAACAAATCCCGTTTAATGTATTTTGTAAGTATTGACAGAAGACACAATTTGTTAATAATTTCTTGAGACGAGGTACATTTTATACCTAAACAATGGCATCGGGTATGACGTGCGAACTTTTAGGAGTAGGGATTATGACGTACTTATTGGTAATAAGCCATAGGTAATAACTAAGGAAATTTAGCATTTTACCGCTCCAAACCGACCGAATAATTTTCATGTAAAATTTGGTTATTTTGTTATCATGTTCCCGCGGCAACACTGTTTCAAACGTCAAAAAATAGAACGCCACGCCGCGCCGGCGCCGGCCACATACAAATTAGTATAGAATTAGTAGTTATATGATCAAATTTATTTTATCACCACTGCTGAATACATGTAATTCCTAACTCGAAAACTGTTCACCTTATAATTTGTTTTAAATTAGTTGGTTCTAGTCCGATAAAATATTAAAATTATTGACCATACAGCCTAACAGTTTTTTAAAGTTTTTGTTGCCACCGCATTTTGTCGTAGGCAGTGAGTGAGGAGTGATTTGTGATACTTAATTTTACATTTTAATAACATCTTACCTAAAAAATGGCATCGGCGTGTCGATCGGCCTTTTACCAGTTGAAGTACTCATCGGTAATAGCTATGTAATAATTAAAGGAAGACAGCATTTCACCTGTCCAATCAGATCGGATTTATTGAGGCAAAAATAAGATATTATTTAGTTATCACGTTCCCAGCAAAACGGCAACACTGTTCCAAACATCAAGGTACATAATAACGTTGCGCCGGCATAGATCACGTGCTACGGTGAAAAGTCGCCAATCGTATACGAGGGTATTCACGGTATACCTCTACGTAAGGTTGCATCCGCACATGTGTATGATTGTCGGAGGAAATTTAGGGTTTCTATCTATAAATCGTTTTCAATTATTGGTGTGTTTTATGTGGCAGATTATAAGATAGTGGAAATAGGTATACCGTAATATTATTTTCGTGATTAGTCTGTTTTATTGATATTAAATTATGACGAGAAGTACTAGAAGAGATTAAAAACGCAGCAAAGGTTCCAAATCTGCTCGTATAAGCAGAATAAATAAATATTCTGTAAGTATTATTTGCGTTAGGTATTACACAAAAAAGGTTTTTTGTATGTGTATTTTATTTTTCATTGCAATACTAATCTAATCTTAACATTTTAGTTCGCATGGTTAAGTACAAAATGATTTTTATAAAATAATTTCAACAATTCTTATAAATTTTAGAAATAGGAGCATTGCAAATATAATAAAATACCCCTAGCCTACGTTCGGGTAATTAACTTTTTTTTTTAATTTGTTATAATTTAAAAATGTAAACTCGATGATTTTTCTAAAAGTTTTAAGAAAGTGCTGTCTTAAGAGTAAAATTTTATTTGTATTATTAAAATAAATTACTAGTACTGGCACTAAGTAGAATATACCTAAAATATACCTTTATTATCACAAGTACTTTTTATTAGGTCATTAATCGGCTACAGAAAAAGTAAAACACGATTACAGTTAAAATTCACTAGTCATAGTAGTCTACCGTACAAATATAAGAAAATAATAATTAATTTATCGAATTTTTAAATAATATGTTATGCTTTGAAATACAACAGAGCCTGTTAGAAAGTTAATACCTAATGTGAATAGTAATAACCCTGAAAATGACATCACCTTTCCTTTAAACTCATTCCTTCTTACCCCCTCCCTTTTTTTTAAATGTATTTTTCTAAATTATGTTTTTTATTCCAAGAATATTAAATACGACTCAACACTTTTAACAAAAATTTGTTGTCGTTCGATTTCATCGACTACCGTCTAATTAATTGTTAACCGTATTTTTTAAAGTCTATTATGTTTATAAGTTCCAAGTCATGATATAGTCATAGCCAATAAAAATTTATATTTTTTATACTTATTTATTTCTTTTATTTCGACTTTACTGTATAACATTTATTTGACCACCATACCACCAACGTTTTCACATACACTCGTAGGCAAATAGTCCTTGTAAAAATTAAAACACAAATCCAAGCTATCGTCGTTCAAAATAAAATAATTATGTTGCGCCATCTATTGCTAGACTTACTACATGAACTTGGAGGGATAACATTATGCGGAATAGTGATACCACAAACTAACTTGTTCAAAATTATATATGCGTTTGGTATAAAGACGATATAAAATATATTCATTATAATGCGCCGTTAACGCCATCGGTGGTTGCTATGGATTTAGGCTCATTAAACGGCCGTCTTAACGCTATTTTTAGAATTATTGTTTAGTTGTGGTATGCCTTCCTCTTTAGTTTTTTTGTGTAAAAGAATGACACTGGTAGTTGTTTATATAAGTATTCGTTGCTGGTAGTTATACAACCAGTAAAGCAGGAGAATGTAAAGCACGGAGGACGCGAGCAGAGACGGTTGCAAGTTGCAAGCAAGTCTATATGTTGTCTTATTATCAAAATACAAAATAATTTGAAATACCCACAAATCACCTGCTTTTGGCTATAACTATAAAAATATCACAACAAAAATAGTGAGTCATGTAGTTTTTCTACTTTTTGCAATCGAACGAGTTTTTACCGTCTTTTTTGCATCGAATTTTAAAGATTGCCTTGCTTTCTTTTGTCACCAGTGATTCGTGCGAAAGGAGTTTCGCGGTTATCGTCCTTTTTCCTACCAGGATATGATCCCGTGGGATGATTAACGTAGTACTCCTACCACTGGATCTAGAATTACGCGTTTGTTAAACGGGCCGCAATATCATCCTAAAAAGAAGATTTGACCTGTTGGAGGGTGAGTTTTTAACAGTGTTTTTCAAATTATATTTGGCTGCAGTCAGCATTTTAGGGAGAAAAGTCCTTTGTAAATGTAACAAGATGCATTTTAAAGATTTGTATGTTGCCTTGTAGGTCTCCGTTTACGTAACGTAAATACAAGTACCAAGGCATCTTTTAAAGTACTTTTGAGTATCCATTTGGATACGCAAGCCTTTTATTTGGATACCCAATAAACATCAAATGGATCCAGAAATTTTTTGATTACTTGATAATTTAAAAACTACTGAACTGATTGCAGTGATGACTGATACCTAAAAATGCTTTAAAGAAGAGTCAGAAGAAAATATTCAAAAATAGGGCTGTTTAAAAGACATGGATACACAACAAAAATTCACTAAAGACATGGATACACAGTAAAAAATCACTAAAAGATGCCTTGACAAGCACTGAAAACTGACAACAACAACGAAACTTGCTGTAGTAAGTATAGTAGCATATTCATATTTTCTACTGAGCCTGAGCAAGCAGGTTTTTTATTGTAGATGTTCAAATGTTTTGAATAGGTGTTTTGATTTTTTCATATGCAGTTTTTAGTGCCCGTTGTTAGTGATTGTCTGACAGTTTCTGCAACATACATACTTACGAACAGGAAATAAAACAATTAAAGTACTTTTATTAAGCTAATATTTTATATTGAATAAATTTATATTTTACAAATATATTACAACTTTACACTGACTTACAAGTAGAGTATAGAAAGATATATTAAAACTGTATAAGATTTTAACGCGAAATAAAATATGATTCGATTATTACACCAATCACACGCTTCACATCATCTTTTAGGCATTGAAAAAAAATCACAATAAGCACAATATTGTACAAAAATTAATAAGATATACTCAAATGTTTGGACAGACGCACAAATTTAAGTGAATAAGGTAATTTGTTGCATTATAGGCATGTTTTGTTTAAATTAATTCAATATAGTACCTATTTTCCAACCTGTAGAGAATCTATTGGTCTAATTGAAATTGGCAGTTTCCATTTAAAAATATTTAAGATCTTATCGTCAAATTTGACAGGAAAAATTCTTTTTCATATTAAAATTTGCACGAAGGGCGATGCATCGTTGAGTTGAACATAGGAAATCACATGCGCTTTTTGAGACGGCTGAATATTGGCTCTCCTGTACAATATATTGAAAAACTGCATTAAAACTTCTGGAAGTGGCCGACATGGTACACCCATGTGACGAGTTTGAATACATTTTCGTGAGCCAATTCTAAGCAATTCAATTAAATGTGATGACAAAACACGAAACTATCATAGTTCAGGTAATACAGCAAACACCAACAAATCATTTCTATCATGCTATTGCCAAAAATTGACGTAATGATTAACAAATAATGAAAATATTTGTTCCTGGCACTAATTTTGGTTTTGTCAATGTCAAAATTTGATTTGCTCGTGTTTGCTGTATTATCTGAAGTATGCGAGAAGATGAGGAGCTCAAACAATCCCAAATTAGCAATCAGAGCCATCTATGTTGCATCAATTTAGGTTAGAAAGAGACGAGAGTCATCAGCTGATCAATATTTCTTTTCGTGAAGTTTTAGCCGTTTATAATAAAGTTTTTTAGTTAATTTACTGATATTTAGATTGTCTGACATGTCGATTGGGGTATCAACAAGTTTCAGGAAGATATGTGACAAATTTGAAAATTGTTCATATTTGCAATTGCTACTATTATTCTTATAGAATTATATACAGGGGAGCCAATATTTATCTACCTCAAAAATTACATGGGATTTCATAAGTTCAACTTAGCGGCATTTGTTTTTTCCTATTGCCTATGTAGTAAAGTTGCTAATCAGTGAGACACTTAAAATAATACGTTCTTGTACAGTTGAATTTAAACATGCATATTAGGTGATTATTAAACAAGATTTGTGTACCAAATAATTTTAAGTATATCTTATTTAAAACGTTAAATAAGAAAAGTTATAGTAAATTCACATAGTAAAAATGTACAGAAAATATGGAATGTATAATATAAAAATTATATTGGTACACAATACAATTTGTCCAAGATAAGGAGGGCCAATACAGGGATCTCGGAAACCATAGGACATACGAAGTCGGTTAAATGGAGGTAAAGTTGCGCATTTACGTGCCTAATAATATGCCGTTTAGAAAGCTTTAAAATTCCTAGTAGTTCCGGAGATATCCGGCAAAAACCGAAATTCTGAAAAATCGTTTTATTGTTTTCCTGTTTTTTTTGTGATCGAATTCTAAAGAAAATTGCACTTTTGCATTGCCACTTTTTCCGCTCTATCTAACAGCGTTAATTGTTTTGTAATCCGACAAGTCGTCTTCGAAGGGCCATGGATCAACTGTTTTCCTGATATTGGAATTTGAGAGCTTTTTTCTTCCGAATGCAACGATGTATGACACATTGTGGTTTAATGACTTTTCCTGGGTTTTTTGAATAACATCAGGATATTTTGGGATATGGTCCTGTATTTCTACTAATTTTATAAATAATATCTCATAAGTAAGCTCTAAATTTTAACTTATGTTAGACTAGTTCAATAAATAACAAATAATTTAATAATAAACCACAAAGAAGTGAACAAAATACAGAAACATTATTTCAAACTTCTGTTGATTCGGGATTTAAAAGAAAAGTAAGCGTTTGAAACAAAAAAATTAAGATGGTGACGCGTGATTTGATTCACTTGACCATTGTGATCGTTTGAAAGCGTTTTAAGAGGTTTTCTATTTTCCAGAAAATATGGAACATAATTTTACAAATGCTGAAAAGTTTGATATTCTATCGTGTTTTATTTTATCTCAAAAAAACTGTTATGTGGCAGTTAGAAGATGTTATTTGTGCTTAGAGAATATTTGAACACCAGATTATGTAGTTCCTTACTTTTTTCGTTGTTCGTTTTATTACTGTTTTGGTATGATTTTTGTTCACTTATTTGTGCTTTATTATTAAATTATTTGTTATTTATTGAACTAGTCCAACATAAGTAAAATATTAAGAGCTTACTTATGAGATATTATTTATAAAATTAGGAGAAATACAGGATCGTATCTAAAAATTTCCTAATGTTGTTCATAAAACTGTCGAAACGTCATTAAACCACAATGTGTCATACATCGTTGCGTGCGGAAGAAAATAAGCTCTCAAATTCCAATATCAGAAAAACAGGACCGTATTTAAAAAAACAAAGTTGATAATGGCCCTTCGAAGGCGACTCGTCGGATTACAAAACAATTAACGCTGTTAGATAGAGCGGAAAAAGTGACAATGCAAAAGTGCAATTTACTTTAGAATTCGATCTCAAAAAAACCCAGGAAGACAATAAAACGATTTTGCAGAATTTCGTTTTTCTCCGAATATCTCCGGGACTACTCGGAATTTTAAAACTTTCTAAACGGCATATTATTAGGCACGTAAATGCGCAATTTTACCTCCATTTAACCGACTTCGTATCTCTTACGGTTTCCGAGATCCCTGTACTGGCCCTCCTTATCTTGGACACGTTGTATAATGAAAAATTTGCTACACAAAAATTAAGTAGATGTCAGTCATTTTTCTAAATATAAGTATATAAATATAAAAATATGAATAGTTGAAGCCAAGTGTGTAGGTACCTTCTTTTATTAATATTGAAAATTAATTCGATGATTGTTTTTCTGTATTTAGGTAAGTATTGCATGAAAAAAAATTTTCAAAGTAGGCAACATTTTAAAATTTACAAGCGTTAGGCGGGGCAATATAAATTCTCAGCAAAAATATAAGTACGACATGCTATATACACAATTATAATCGAAAGTAATAAGTTATAAATAAAACGATAACAATATTTATATTTATTAACAACAAATAAGGGTAAGGAAATAAGGCAGTCAACACAGCTCTTATGCGCCCGAACTGACCTAAATTTGTTAAGATGGTCTTAGTTATAAAAGAGTGATTTTTTAGTTTCTTGGATTGAATGCAGTTAAGATCTTTAAGCTCGGTCCCCACGAGCGGAAACACGACAGATTGGCAGCCAAGCGCCTCTAAGTATAGAATGTGTAAGTGCAATAGTTCGCACACACCAACTCTGCGGTAGCGATACGTTTTCGTCTGTTGCGTTTTTAACGAAAATTCAAAACACCCTGTGGGGTATACTACACTAAGCGAAATTTCGAGTTGATATAACTCAAATATGAGTTGTCCTAGATCGAAGCGTGTTGCTAATAGGGCACAGCCCAGACCTCTGAATTACGGCAACCAAATGGAAGAAATTGCATCAACTCACTATTCATAAGTTATGATAGCACAGAAGATGGGTTATTTTATGCGTTGGAATAGCTCACGCCCCACCGTCTTAAATTATTGATAGGCTACCGTAGCTACCACCGTAGTTACTAGTCGGGCTAGATTAATTCATGATTCGAGCTATTAAAACTTGACATTTAAGTTGTTTACGATGGTGGCTGGAATAACTCACTCTTTGGGCTACCAGACTCCAAATTTTGGACTACCAGTACCTAAATTGTGGACTATCGGAACTCGAAATATTTCTTTTATTTAACGCCTGCATATTGTGGACTTCAATTGCCTTTTGTTTTTTCAAGATATGACATTTTTGTTGTAAAATAATCAAATGAATTATAGACAGGAGAGCATACTACGGCTAAGAAACCAGGCGGACGAAGTGATGACGATTGCTTATAAATAACAAGGCTCCATTCCAATAATAACAATTTTTATGCATCTCCCTCCTGTCCCTCCATTTTACGCCAACTGACCAAAATTATGCAAACACACAACTTTTCACGCACAGAGAACAAAGATGAAAAATCCCGCAAACGGCGCAACGGCCATACGATCGAAATTGACGAATAACAATGGAATGAACCGCGCTAAACCTGCACGAACACGAATTCGGAACTTTCCGTGACCTTACGATCTTGCGATTTACCCTCGATATGGTTTCTTGAATTATTTCAACTCAAAATAATTTACACATGGTAATGAGTTAAAATAATGCACGTCCGGGTTAAAACGACACTTTAGAATCAATTAGTAAGTTTTCCCAACCCAGAAACTGAGTTCAGGTAACTCATAAAATAGTTACGAGATGAGGAATTGTGGTGATCCCAAATATGTTTAAAATGTTGATAAAAAATCTCTTTCTGGGTTGAGGCGAACCAAAAGAACCTGAATTAATGTAGGTAGGCTCAGTTAGAACAACATAGAGAGGTGGGTTGAGGTAGCTCCAATTTTGTAACCCACGACATTGGTAAATGCATTTTTGTCAGTGTAGGCATTGTATGTTATTGCAGATACACCCAAATGAAAGTCCCATGTTTACAATTTCTTTTCTGGTTCACTTTCACTGTTACTTCCACAGATATTACAAACTCCAGATGGAAAAATGTACATTTCTGATTTATCTTTTCATCGGTAAGTATGGTTATGTTTTAAAATTTAACCATCTGATATAACCAGACATCAACATTGTTGCCATTCAGCCAACAAACATGTAGTTCTCTCTTCCACCCATTACTGAATTTCTATAACATTTCACCCAATCACAGCTTCACTTTCCAAGAGTTTTATGAATGGATTATGGGGTCTGTACATACATTCAACATAATATTCGGTTGGTTTTATTGGTAGGCTGTTACAAAATCAGGAACGACAATCTCAAAACTTACAAGAATTGGGCGATCGACTCATCGAATTATGGAATGGCTTAAAGTTATCATTTAATTATTATTATATATAATTTAAGCAATTCGTTCATTTTGCGGTGTTGTTAATTTGTAACTAAAAAATCTATACACATTTAATAAAATTTGTGTATTTCACGAAGTACCAGAGATGAACAAATGAATTAAAAAATAAAACGTAAAGGAAACATCCGACTTTCATTTGGTATTTGCAATAACTTGCAATGCCTGGTATACTCCACAGGATGTTTGAATTTTCGTAAAAAAACACCCGGTATAATACTAAAATTACCTTTTTAAACATAAAAAAATAAAAAACATAATTAGAAAAGTCAAATAAATCTAAGGTACCAGCCAATTACGAAAATACATAACATTAAAGCCAAGGCAACATTTTGGTTGTTCATGTTGCTCAGTGTATTTGGGACCGCAATTTATGCTAATTTATATTTAATATGCATACGGATAATCAAAAACTAAAGAAAATTCAAGTACAAGCTGTGTTTACTGCTGAAAGTTTCACAACATTTTTCTCTAAAATTTTTATCGAAGAATCACGAAAAAAAAAATAAAAACATCGAATTATTGCTATCGATTTTGGTTAAATGTTTTTAGGTTTAGAATTATCATATCTTTAGACAAACAGTCTTTATATTTTTATAATCTACGGGAGTTAATTTTACATTTAATTTACCTATCTAATTTTTCATTTTTTTTACAAAAACACGAAAAATTTATATTACGTAGGTATTTTAGGTATAAAATGTTACTATCAAAGAATATTTTCTCTCTCTTTTTCTTTTGGGGTGGAAAGGGGTTATATCTCTTTGTTGGGCTATTTTAGTTAGGCATCTTACATTGACTCTTATTTTGGTAGATCTGGAAATTGTTTTATTTTTGGATCGTCTCGCTCATTTCAAAGATATTTTTGGGTATTGGGAATTTCTTTTTCTGGTTTGAGCCATTAAAAATATGTACTTATACATTTTCAAATGTGGATAGTCTCACAACAATTCAATTGCCATTAAGAAAATATTGTTAATTACATTAAAAGTAGGGTTTCACTGGGAAGTATTTATTTTTTAAAACCGGGCGATTGGGTATCCAGCTATAAAAATCGGGTGGGTAACTGGTATATGCCCTCTACGGGCATATCTATAAACTAAGAGACAATTGCCAGGAATCATCAGTTTAGTTTTATTAAAAATATACGAGTTCAAAAAGTTTCAGACAATATTTTTGAGCGAAAATTTCAATCTTCAAATGATAGAAAATTTGCAAATTTGGAACGTTGCGTCATTAGAATTTCCTCCATAAAATGTAATATTAGGCCAGTTTGTACAGAAGGGTATACCCGGCTTTTTAAAGAAACACTTCCTCGTGCATCCCTTCCAAAAATCTTAAATTCTCCCTGTTGCTTTCGATATTATTGAAGATTTACCAAAATAAAACCAATTTTTCATATTAAATATTTTCTATATTCGATCCATATCTCGGTAGAGAGATGACCTATCAACATTTATTAATATCTACAACATTTATAAGGAAACCCTCTAGTTTTGATTTTATATTATAGCCACATAGATTCAAGTATACGTTTTGATTTATATTTTTGGTAGTGACTATTGTACAGACAGCCGGAACACTGTTCATTCAGAAATTAGTTTAGTTGTTGAATGTATTAGTTCCGTGAGGATATACATTAGTAACTTCCTCAATTTAATTTAATCGCAAAATAAACCAAATATCCTTTAATAAAACATCTGTTATAAACATCTTATGTATTAACTTGATATGTGAAAAAATAATGCTTTTATTTTATTACATCTACGTACTTTTGGTGTTTCGCCTTATTTTACTTTGTGACAAGAAAATTGGGAAACTAAAAAGGGAAATGGAAATTATAATTTGATTAAATATATATTAGTTTCAAATGGTCCGATTTTATTTTAATTTAAAAGCTATTTTAACAGGAGATTTAGCGAAAAGCGTTTTTCTTTTGTGAGGCAAAAATTCGCTCGTCCAAATCCAAATGTTTGTTTTTTTGTAAAAATTAAAATTGAAGGGTAAGTGTATGCACAAGACATAGTTCTTCGACATAGTATACAGGGTTACTTAATGGTACTAATAACCAAATACGATCAAGGGGTGTCTAAACAGCGAAATTTTTAAAAATCACCCTGTAGATTAAAAACTAAAAGAGCCATGACAAATTTGATATCATCGTTAAAAACATTCTATCTTTGACAATAACTCTAATACCCCCCAGAAAAGGTCGAAAATGGGACACGCTGTACATATCATTAAGTAACGCCTGATATTTTTGTTTATACAATTATTGAACAAAGGCCTGGAATATTTTTATTATTTATAATAACTTTCTGTACAAATAACTTTTCTTTTAAAATGAAATTGAACCATTTTTACATCAGACTGCTTTATTTTACTATTGATCACGTATCGGTAACTTATGGTTAATAGTTCTCGCTTGAACCATGCACGATAATTAAATATCAAGTTTTACGAATGAATTATTCATCTAGCCAGATGATTCTTGGGTGCGAGAGTCCCCGGGTTCAAATACTGGTCGAGTCCGCGCTTTTTTTTATCGTATATGGATTATTTTGATATATCAAATCTTAACACACATGATGACCAAACTATTTAAAGAATGCAGACGAAATATTATCGATGTTGTCAAATTACTTAGCAAATATCTAGTAGGTTTTATGAAATTTATTATTTATACCTCCTTTGAATACAGAATTTAACCTAATCGTTAAAAAGTTAGAAAATATTATTATTCAGACTGAAAAACTGAGAGGTATTTTGAGTTTTAAGTAATATGTTCACACCTGCTTAATTTTAATTGCCGGACAAAATTAAAATATTAATTGAATTATCTATTTCCTAGCAAAACTGACAACATGTGAATATCCATTTACTCCAAACATTTAGTCGATTAATAGGATCACTTCCGCCTCTATTTTGTTTCACGGCATTAAACAGAGATGAAAATATAATAAGCGATTGATTTGGACACGCCTTCGCAGACATTCGCCAGACACATGGCACTGCCATGCTCCAGACACGCTTTGATTTTTGACCAGCGACAGCGCGTTGTGGATGTTACACGTATGGTATAATTAATAGGGCAAATAGTAAAAAAAATGATTTTCCATATGGAAAAGACGCTTTGCATAAACTTTTAAAAGCCAATGGGTTTTATTTTCGCAAATGCCAAAATAAACGAAAATCGTTGGTTGAAAAACCAAATATTTTACGTATGTGGTATTAGGAAATTTGACCTTTTTGAACTTGTAAATTGCACAAGCCTCGAGGTGATAAAAAAAGCTATGTCATTGACAATATCATAAAACAGGCTGGCCATATTCCCCTTATAACTCCCCCCTACCTGTGTGAGCTAAACCCAATTGAGTTGGCATGGGCTCAAGTCAAAAGGTACATACGGAACCTAAACACATCAGGGGATTTCAGTTTAACCAAGCTGAAAGAGGTCTTAGATGAGGCCATAAGGTCAGTTACACCATCTGACTGGGAGAAATTTTGCCAGCATGTTATTAGTATTGAAAATAAATTTTGGGAGACAGATTACATGATGGAAGAAATAGAACCCATCATAATTACACTCGGCAATGATGACATTGAGTCCGACTCTGAAGATAGTGAGTCTGATAGTGAAGACGATAACGACATAGAGTAGAGATCAATGATTATATCGTTTTTTTTTTGTTATTTTATACCTACTTTATGACGTTGAAATTTGGGAGTTTCTCAGAAATAAATTGTTGCATTCCTGTTTCTCCCAATACTTTTCGTTCTTATTATTTTAACATTTAGTACCTACTTACTCCTTTATATTCACAAAAGAATTAACATTTTAATATTTTTATATTTAATTTTACAATATAAGCACGACCATGGATTGTCCTTGCGGCCTGTTACCTTCCCTTCCCCTTACGGATACCGCGTAGCCGCAGATCCAAACGACTAGCTATATGTGGTTCGTCCTAAACATAGCGGGCCTTTTAGCATGCGTGGTTGTCGCCCATTGTCAAAATTATACAATTTCTCAAATTCTCAAATTTGGTACATATTTTTAAAGTCTAAAGTAAATTTGACATTCGAGGCGGCGCATAGTCGGATATTGTTCCTTCAAAAATATTTCTCTTAATCGAAGCTAAACCAAACGAAGAAAAATTCAAATAAAGCGGATCCGAAGCTGCTATACAGTGTGTCTACTTAAGTTGGAACCATATGGAAAACTTTTTTATTATTGGGTTCGTTAAAAAAAGTTATTCTTCATAAAAAGTTCTGCATGGTCTAAAACTCAAAATGCAACCTTCAGTTATCAAAATTTCCCAGTCATATACGAGGTATATCAGAAATTACGAATTTTGCTCAAGAGTAAAGTAGGTACCTTTATTTTGACAATACAGAAAAATGTTATGAAGAAAAGTTATGTGGAATTAAAAGTTATATTCAAATATGCAATACAGTTATTTAGCATGAAAATTTAGGTTTTGTGACTATTTACTAATCATTCCGTACTAATTATTCTGGCTTGATACAATTTAACGTAATCTAGGATGCACTGACGAGAAATATTTGACACGGAATGTCATAGTGCGTTGGTATTTATAAAATACATTAGAAATGGCAGCTTTGCTAACAAAAAATAGAAATTGTTTTAATAATTAATCTCCAAGCGGTAACTCTGGGCGACCTGAACTTAGCATACCATTTTTACGTAATAAATATGACAAAAGTATTATTTTCATTAAAAACTTAAATACAGTAAGGCACAAAAAAGTTATGACCTAATAAATGTGCAAATAATGCCGCAGACACTGTACATTAAAATTTCATAAAAAATCAATTTCTCGTCCTAAAGAAACCATAATTGCCAAATTTTGTAAAAAAAACGTTGGTTTCCTGCAAAGTTATTAGAGAAAAACAAAGTTTTAACTTTAACACCCTGTCTCAGTTAATATCAACTTTCGGATATAGGTAAGTATAATTAGATCCTAATATTTTTACGTAAGGAGTCTGTGGTTTTTCCATGTACCATTAATTAGCGGACACCCTGTATATTCTTAAATAAAATACAACCAAAAGTTTAAAAAATCGGGCGATAAAAACGAACCCGTCGCGTGTCTTTCCAAGATTTATGAAATCAGTGGCTAATTTGATGAAATTTGCAATCATTCCAACCCGAAAAGATAAAAATAAACACGTCAACGAATGAATAGTAAAACGAAACAGTCTGTATATTCTTAAATTCCCTAAAACCTATTACAGTATGTATAAACAGTTCAGACAGTACAAAAGCTGTATAAACGACTAAAACAATTGAAAATCTAATAATTAAAAATCACATTTAAATCTCGTATAACAAAAACGACTTATCTCCTGTTTCGAATCAGTTCAAGAGATTATTTTTTAAAAAATAAATAAAAGCACAAGCTGCCGCGAATTACTTACAAAAATTTTTATAATCACTGGTTTTAATGTTCGTGGACCGTTTGATGTATGGAAAGATATTCAGGTAAAACAAAAAACGACAAGTACACGGTGTCCCATTGTCGACACCTTTGGGGGGTATTAAGAGTTATTATCAAAGATAGAATGTTGCTTCACTTTCAGGTCTGAAATTTGACATGAAACGATATTCAAAACCACCCTGTAGATTAAGCTAAGAGAAATTCGACATTGGAATCTCGAGAAAACCGCAACATTATATATTTTGATAATAACTCCAATACCCCCCAGAAAGTGTCGAAATTGGACACCCTGTATACATTTTTAGCCATCTTTAATTTAAAAAAAAAATGTTTTGGCAGTGTTGGCATTGTTAAAAAAGTATTTTTTTCTTTTGCCAAATTACTAATAATCAACTTCTTACCTTCCACATCGCCCCCGTACATCAAACAAAACAAAACCTAAAACTTTATGCACACAGTTTACTCACTTTAGGCTAAAATTTGACACATTAGGAAAGATCAGTCCAGGGGACGCTATTCTTAAACCAAAAACCCCTCACTTCCGTTAACGCGTATCTGCGCCCGTATATTCTGTACACTGTTCATTATTTTCTTCTGGTGGCCTACTAGAGTAATACCGAGCTCGGTCAATTCTTTAACTGTCAAATTGACAACGGCATCCATGCTGTTGACGCCGCCCGCGTGAAAATTCTCCAGGTAGCGCGTCATCTTGATCGAGTTGAGCCATTCTTCGACGGAGGTGAATTGAGTCAGGTCGGGGGCGTCGGCTGATAAGGGGTTTGTGGAGCTGGAAACAGAAAAAAATGCGTTAGGGGAAGATTGGAAAAGTTACGTAGGTTTTTCAGTGAATAATTCGCGTCAAAACATTCGGGTTAAAAGGTTTTAGAGTTCTTTAGGTATTTTATTGGTTACAGTTTACTGGACTATAAGCAGAAATGGCCCACTGTTAGTTGATTAATGATTAATCATAATCAGACCTCGTACAGTACGACTTAGGAGTCTGAAACAGGGACGGACGGGAAAACTAGGTCCAGAAGTAATCGAATTTTCCTAAGCATCCCTATCAAATACTGACAACAAAATACAGTATTATAACAACAAATGGTCTTCGCTCTTACTATGTGCACTTGATATCTTTTTCCTCTGGTATTGACCAATCAGACACCGGTGTCGTCACTTTCGACGGCGAACTGTCGCTATGGTGTCAGATTTACTATTTAAGAAAATGTTTCAAATATTGTCATGAATTTAATTCTACCAAATATTCTACCATTTGTCTTATACTTGGCTAAGGAATCAGCACACGAGCAATGGAACGTGTTTTTTGAAACCCCTTGTACAGGGTGTCCTATTTTCGACACCAGTATCTCCGTAACTGTTAGTGCTATCAGAAAAGTAATGTAGGTGTCATGTGCTCTTTTTGGGTCAAACTTAAAATGGTAAAATCAAAATTCGAAAATTTTCGCTCGCTTAAGAGATACGGGGGAAAATCAAAAAATTGACAATTCCTAAATTACCCTAAAAAAGATACGGAAAAATGTTTTACACAGAAGTTTATTTATAATGATTGTTGAATAATCTACCGTTTTTAGAATAAGTATACGGGGTCAGGTAACATCACCCTGTATATTTCACCTGACTTCTTATTTTTTAAATAAACTCCTGGACAAAATTAACGCAACATCGTAAATTTCCCATATTTTTGATGCTATTTTTTTTCTGAATTTATGATCCGATTTGAATAATTTTTTTTTTGCATTGTAGGTTGGCTCCTTGTCAATGTCATATTTTTCTCTGTTTATGATAAAAATTTAATTTTCGATTTATACTGGGTGTACTAAAAATGCTATGTTTTTTTCCAAAAATTCGTATCACTCTGTGGAGTATATTAGCAACCGAAGCATATTGCAGTTGACATTAAACGGTAGGTCCATCTTTCCCCAACATTTTCTTTTTTGGTCTACTTCATATCTCTGTTATTAAATGAGATACACCGTTTTATAGCGTAACATGTTTTTATAGACTTTAATATTCAACACTTTCATTGTTAAATGTTTTCAAGTAGGTTTCAAGATTAAAATACTCGTCGGGCAACTGGGCATACGAAACTAACGTTTAATAAGCAGTTTCCGAACAGTTTTTATCAGTATGGCGAATTTTATTTGACCTTTGTAACTTTAAAACACAACATCTGCTGACACATCGCTTGTAATGTCAGAAAAAGTCCATAGTCTACTTGAAAACATTTTACAATGAATGTGTTGAATATTAAAGTCTATAAAAACATATTACTCTATAAAACGGTGTATCTCTTTTAATAACAGAGATAATGAAGTAAACCAAAAAAGAAAATGTTGGGGAAAGATGAACCTACCGTTTAATGTCAACTGCAATATGTTTCGGTTGCTAATATACTCCACAGGGTGATGCGTTTTTAATACACCCAGTATAAATCGGAAATTAAATTTTTATCATAAACAGCGAAAACTATGACATTGTCAAGGAACCAACCTACAATGCAAAAAAAAATCATTCAAATCAGATCATAAATTCAGAAAAAAAATAGCATAAAAAATATGGCAAATGTATGATGTTGCGTTAATTTTGTCCAGGAGTTTAGATTGGAAGCAACTGACGACGGCGACGCGGTATGCCGGGCAACTCATAAGCAACTAGTTGAGTTGCCTTAAGTCAGTGGGAACACGCGTATTTAAACATTAGTGCTGAGTCGCGATGATGTTGCGTCGCAGTTGCCAGTTGCTTTGGTGAGAACAGGCACTTATAGTAACATTTTTTTGTTCCTTACAGATCGTTATAGAGCGATGGACGAATGTGGCAACTAGCTGATGGATCTGTATGGATGTGTATATACATTAAGGTAAGACAGAAATAGTTAGGTTATAGTCAGCCATCATATTAAAAAATTATTAAATAATAGAGGAATAAAGCTCTAAAAATAAGACTAGTGTAATTTGACCCACAGCTAGTGATGTAATATTGATTACACAACATAATGCAGTACCAATAAAACGAAAAATGTCACCCGACAAGATCAACACTAAAAAAAGCATGCAACAAATAAAAAGCAAACAAATACCTTTAAAGCCAGGGGTGGGAGGAAACCAAAGCACAAAAAGCGTATTTACAAATTTTCGAAATCGACCCAGGCCCTCGACTTAGCAGCGTTCTCGCTCGTACTGCCGTCCCCCTCCTTGTCTTTCTTGAACAACTCTATCGAACTACCATTAGCAACGCTTGGATCGTCGTCGTCGAAATTATTCGAAAAATTGATCGTCGAGTTCTCGAACGTTTGAATAAATTCTTGCTTCGTTTGCTCGATGGACGGCGACTTTTCGTAAATATTTTGCAAGAATACCTCATCCGGTCGCTTGTTAAAGATAGTTTCTTCGGTCAAGTGCAAGAAATTCGTATCCAAATTCGGATAGTAATGTGGCTTTTGGTTAAAGAAGTTCGACGAAGTGTTGCTGGAGGAACCGCTATAACACTGCCTATCGAAAGCGTTGCTGTTAAGCCAGCTCTCGGTGTTCAGCTCCTTCATTTGATGCTCTCGCATGTCATTGTAAATTTTATCATCTCTCAAATTCAATAAGCTGCTAAATCGCTTCTTCATCTCGTGCTGGATTAGAGAGTTTCGGTACTCCACCTGTAGCTGTCTGTCCATCTGCTCTTGTGTAAGCGTGTAAGGAGCAAAACCGTAATTTTGAAGCAAAATTACATCGGGAAGATAATGCGTAGATAAGGTACCGTCCGCGTTATGTATAGCTTTATGCGGATGATACGTCGCCGGTAGCGATCCGAAATAAGCATTGCTATTGGTAAGTTCTAGAGTTGCGTGCAATTGTTGGTGGTGCGGGTTTATTTGCAACGGGTTGGGGTGGTTAAGCGGTAGCGGTCTTCTAAAATGCAAAGGGAAAGTTGTGTGAGTGGTCGGTGCGTGGCGGTGTTAACGGTGCAGGGATTTGGTGTACTTTTGTGTTGCCAATTAAATGCTAAATGTAGTATATAAAATTATGGTTTGTTTAA
The DNA here is from genome assembly GCA_963991005.1 of Barypeithes pellucidus. NCBI lineage: Eukaryota > Metazoa > Arthropoda > Insecta > Coleoptera > Curculionidae > Barypeithes > Barypeithes pellucidus. The sequence goes on from OZ022563.1 coordinate 11,897,135, forward strand.
CTTTCTTTCTTTAACCTACGAATCGGAGACATGTGTTACTCCCACCAACCTATAACTATGGATACGGTACAACTTATGGGGTGCGCAGTAAAAAGTTAAATTTTATGAGTGAAAAAATGAGTTTGTGCGCTCGGTTTACCGGTCATATTTTTAAAGGTTGCTAGTCGGATTACCGGCATATTTTTAAAGGTTGCTAGTCGGATGTCTTGCGCACAATGTGTCATATAGGCAACCCCGACGCATTGGTGCCTGTTTGGTTGCCAACCAACAATAACCGTCCAGAATCAAAATCAGTCGTAGGGATGTCACGATATTAAAAATCTATCGATACGTGGACAATTAATTCTAAAAGTGACTTCTCAGTGATGGCCAGAAGGCCTTTAGTTTATCAGTCGGCATTGCGCATGTCATCTGACGTTCAGCTTTGTTTACATGCGTGAGGCCATAAATTTGCCACTTTTGCTTTTAGAATTTGGCTATCCATAGATATAGGTCGGTGGTTAGTAGATTATATCCTGAAAAATCTTCATGTGTCCTTAATTATTCTATTGGTAGTTGAGTAAGCATAATAACAAATTTTATTTAGTTCTTTAAAAGAGACAATATCACCAGATTTAATTGATATACCCACTATATGTTAATATTAACTGAAAGCATCCCAACCAGCTGTTCAAACTTAATAAAGGATACGTACAGGGTGTCCCACTTACAATGGAAACAAGCTTATATCTCGTCATTTTTGAATTGATTGTTTCCAATTTTGGTGAGGTTATGTATGTATGATCCTAGGGCGCACTTTTGTATTGCTTAAAATGTTAGTTAACTGTGAAAAAGATGACCAATTTTATTTAAAAATATTTATTAAGGTATTTTACTCTTTAAATTATTATTTTAAAACCTCTATGAATCCGTACGGCAATGAGTTAACTATTAAAATTGCGGCCCATTGTACAGGGTGTCCCTTTTTCGACACTTTTATAGAGTATCTCCGTTATTGTTAGTGCTATCTTAAAATGGTAAAATCGAAATTTGAAAATTTTCGCTCGCTTAAGAGATACCTACAGGGAAAAATCAACAAATTGACAATTCCTAAATTACCCTATATTTTCTTAGTTAAAAGAGATACAGAAAAATGTTTAATACATAAGTTCATTTATAATAATTGTTGAATAATCTACCGTTTTCAGAATACGTATACGGGGTCAGGTAAGAAAGTTATCAGACCTAACCTCATTTTTTTAAATGGAACACCCTGTATATTTTAATCTAAAAGATAGCATTTTAAACTCTCTTTTCAAATTTATAACACACCATGGATGATAGATATTATCAAATTTTTCAAAATGTTGATAAGTCTTTTTCACAAATGAATTATATAAAAAATGAAATTGACGTTAAATGTTAATAACAACTAGAATGTCAACATAGTTGTCTCTAGGATATTAGTTTTTGTTTCATGGCCTACTTTGGCTTAAGGTAGGTAATAAAGTTTAATAAATCGCCTAGGAAACCAATATCATCCATGGTGTGTTATATATTTGAAAGGAGAATTTAAAATAGTATCTTTTTGGATTCAAATATACAGGTTGTTCCATTTAAAAAAATTAGGTTAGGTCCGATAACTTTTTTACCTGACCCCGTATACTTAACGGCAGATTACTGAACAATCAATATAAAGAAACTTCTGTATAAAACATTTTTCCATATCTCTTTTAACTAAGAAAATATAGGGTAATTTTGAAATTGTCAATTTTTTGATTTTCCCCCGTATCTCTTAAACGAGCGAAAATTTTCGAATTTTGATTGTATCATTTAAGTTTGGCCCAAAAAGAGTACATGGCATCATTACTTTTTTAATAGCACTAACAGTTACGGAGATACCATATGAAAGTATCGAAAATGGGACACCCTGTACGTAACCACACCAAAATTCAAAACAATGAATATATAAGGTTGTTTCCATTATAATTACGGATACCTTGTATGTCTTCGGCTTCAAGCTGTATGAATTTTCCCTTAGAACGTTCTTGCAACGATTAAAAGTGATGTATAGGCATAAAAACCCCATATTTGATACATAAAAGTCGTTTAACAACAACAGGAAACATCAATGGTTGTTGATAGGTCCAGTTATACAGCAAAAAAGCTTACAGAATCATTTTGCTATATAATGTAAGTTCTATTGGTGTTCTTACTGATGTTTGTTTAAAAATTTTATAATTTGGTTACAAGAACATTCTTATGTCGTAATGTTATAACCCTAAAAACGAAATTGCATCCCGGGAGACCTTGACTGGAAGGTTGCATTGAAACAATTATTTTTTATAACACCGATAATATACAATTTCGTAATTGTATATAAATTGAAATAATAGCATTTAGAATTTGTGCAGATCCTACAAATCATGACGAGGAATATCCATTAACATTTAACACCACTCAAAAATACACCAATTCCGTATTAATAACAGCATAAAAATGTTAAAATTGTTGTTATAAAGTGTAGCCAACAGAAGAAAGTTTAAAAATAAGCAAAACTAGGTAAACATTTAACTGGGAAAGCATAATGATAAAGCGAAAACATAAATGTGCAAAAAATATGATGAAACTTACAACATGTAAAGCATAGAGTTTCTCATGCTGCAAATAAAGAGATATGAAACATTAACGAGATCACAAAAAATGTAATAATATTACTTCAATATTCGATTTTATAGCGGATGAAGGGATTTACTGTAAGAAAAGTAAATACGTAAACATATGACGTAATTATTCGGTCTAGCGTCAGCTGTTTAGTAAGGTAGATTTTTGATTAATTTTTTTGATGGGCAAGGGATTTCTATTACCTTCGCCATTCTGTCGGCTAAGTAATTTCTTGCTTCCATTAATTTTGTGTTTAAAAATTCCTCCGGTTATAGCGGAAGTCCGTTCCATCTTGCTTATCGTAAATGGATTGCCTTATACAGGGTGTTATGGAAATGACTTATTATATTTAAACCGGCAAATCCTGATATGAAAATAAATTGAAGAAAAATAACCATAAATGGCGCTTTGAATTATTAAGCAAAATGCACTTTATATGAAATCTCAAAATTTACGTGGCCGCTCCTGAGGACCTTCGCAATCAATAGTTTATTGAGGCAGTCTCGAGGTTCAAAAAAGGTTAGCTCATTATAGGCGGTGTTGTCATATTGCAACACAAAATTGTAGACGCACGTGTTCAGTTTTTGACAACAAGACGTCTTTGACGCGCGTTATCACTTCTTTCTTAAACTTTTTAGAAAAAAAACTACAATTTTAAGGTACATACTCTCTTACCTTCGATCTTATTTTAAAATAATCCGTTTTATTATTAAATTCCATAAACCAATAAATAACAAAAAGTTTGTTTTGCAACTGAACCAACAGTAGATTATATCACACAAATTTGAATCACATCACAACATTTATTATTATGAAGTATTTTACAACAGAAAAAAAATCGGGTAATGCTACAACTAACAAAACGTTTAAAATTCGTATACGTCAAGCACGTGGAACCCTCGACAGCATCATTCCATCTCCGAGTCTCGAAACATACTGAAGCAACAATAGTGGCGCGCGGCGGGTATTCAAGCAAAGGCGAGACACGCGCTGTGATCTGACAACACTGTTAGTATACTCTAGTGACCCCACATTGTTGCTAACTATCCAGATGGAACGGCGCGACAGTATGTGGGTAAAAAGGGTTTTTGCCTTAGTATTTAGATATTCGATTAAAAAAAAAGTATGTAGACTTTCTCTAGGACACCCTAGGAGTCACCTATATAAATATAATAAGTCATTTCCATAACACCCTGTATATTATGTCCTATACCTAAGTCTAAGCATGTTTGACATATTTAACGTTTTTTGTCTAAAATGACATTTGCAGACTTTAAAATGATTATTCATTTTTTCTATAAGGAAGCCTTTATTAGTTAATTTGGGTTGGATTTCTTGTTGAAAAAGACCTGCTTTAATAGATTTTCTATAATATTTTGATAACTATTAATAAGATTAAAAATAAAATTGAGATAACTGCAAAAAATCTACATTCTCGAATGAAAATCCCCAAATTGTATAATTATTTTCTATTTAGCATTAAAAATAAGGGTTAGTTTGTAGATATAAGGTTGTCTATTCCGAAAATTTTGAGTTTTCAAAATAATTTTCCTAAAAATCATCGCAACTTAAAGTTGTAGTTCATTGATTTTTACGAGGGACTAAAAAAACATAAATTAAAAATAAATCGAGGCCAGCCCTCTATAATAATCTATTCTCTTAACAGTTTTTAAAAGCGAATTGTTGTGTTTTTAATTGCATTTCCCGGTAGCCGTCGTTTTATCGATCTAAACATCGAACTTACCGATTCTGAGCAATTTTTCTTAAAGTATCTGGAACTCGTATTAACTTATCTAACGTTTTTACAATGGACTGGAACGAGGGCCGGTGGGTTCTTTCTTTCTGCCAACAATCCAGCATTAGCTGGTATATTGCTTCGGGACAGTCCATCGGAGCTGGCAACCTGAAAAATCGATCAGAACTGTTAAGAAAACATCATTACAGTCTACATTTCGCAAGACGGTAACCAAGTTACGTGTGACATTAGTGTTGTGAATATAAATAGTTCCATAGAATGTTGTAAAATTAGCTTTTCCAATTAAAGAAATTATTGATAAAATCAGACTGGCCGTTTATAATGTTGCAACGTCGTAATTTCGTTCCCGCTCGCTCTGTTGTTATAACGGCCACGACAGTCGACGGATTATATCGGTGCGAATGACGCAATGGGGCATTGGAAGGGACGAATGAAGGATTTCTAGGTGGAGACGAACGACGGAGTTAGTCGGTTTCTGGTATCCACAGAACCGCGCTCACCAGCGATTCGATCTTTTCAAAACGGGTGCCGCAATGGTGGCTACAGGTTTCAGAGTGTTTACACCAAGCAATTCTGAGAACAGCCAGCCGCGGATTTTCCCTGGGAAAATTTTCATCGTCGCATACTCGCCGTTCCGGCGAGTTTAAATAGTACTGCAATTTCCCCAAACAGTGCGAGTATAAATAATTCTGGAATATCTTCGATCCCTCGTGTATTTTGGTGCGAGGTTAAATAATAACCGAAATTGATCTTCGAACACTCGTTTCTCACGCGAGTATAAATAAGTTCTTACAAGAAAATTCACCGGATTGTGACATAAAAAACATTTCGAGTCCGGAATAAGAAGTAAGTGCTAAAATATCTTAAGTTAGTATTAGTAGTCACTACCGCGAATTATAATTTTTCTTTTGGAAATTATTAGGGTAGTTGGGATCCCTTTAGTTGGGAAAAAACAAAATACGTGCGTGTCAAGTCGGCAATGGCATTATGCCTGGCATCCCTGACAATAAACAACGAAAAATCGTAATCGACAAAGGTAAGCGTTCGAAAAGTATTTAAATAATAGTGTCATTAAATTATGATGAATTTTTCATTCATATCAAGACTGACGACATTACTGATAGTGTCGACCGACAATCATACATCTTCAAAATTTAAAATGATTCAAAAAGTTAGATTGGCCTTAATAACTAATTCCTGGGTGGGGAATTCACCTTTGGATGGGAACCAAAAAATGGGGATAAAATTAAATTTCATAAAATAGCCATCTACTTAACAATCTGATCAAATTGAATTCAAATCAAACTTAAGGGGTAAATTGGTTATACAGGGGTTATCGAAAAACGTCTTACGTAAAACGCGCCGTAGGAGAACGTTAGAGGTTCCGTACGCCACTCTTACGACGTACCATTAAAATCTTAAATGGTAAATCCCAAACAACAAATTAAAAATTACAAATTCGGCGACAAGAAATGGAAATATTGAAAATATTCTTACCTATAGCCCTTCTCTATACTTTTTATGACGTCCTGATTGGACCAATTCCAATAGGGCCGCTCGCCGTATGACATAACTTCCCAACAAACGATGCCCATCGACCACACGTCGCTGGCCGAGGTGAATTTACGGAAGGCTATGGCCTCGGGCGCTGTCCATCTTACCGGAATCTTACCGCCCTGAAAATGAAATAAAACTGAATATTAGCGACGCTTTCCAGTTTTTGACTCACATCGTCTTTAGTCGTTATAAATTGCAACGTTTCCATTGGTTAGTCTAGGTGTACTTACCCTCGTAGTATACGCTCCCTCGGTCGAGCTTTCTATTTCCCTACTTAAACCAAAATCGGCTATCTTACACACTAACTCCGAATTAACTAACACGTTTCTAGCTGCCAAGTCTCTATGCACATAATTCATTTCACTCAGGTACTGCATGCCCGCTGCTATACCTCGTAACATGCCGACTAACTGTATCACTTTGAACTTGCCATCGTTTGCCTGAAACAAAAAGGAATGCATTAGAATTATAGTACGAACAAGATAGACTTTTTACTCGTCTGGAGGCAAAGAAGTAAATTATTTCGGCACTGGTGCGAAAAGTAAACCGACAATAACACTATCATTACTTGTTTTGAATAAACTTTGGTTCAGCTTAACAATAATAGAACGTCAAGTCTGGAGCAGTAACGTACTGTGCAAGATCATTCGACTTAATATCCAAAAGGTTCCTTACCCTTAAAAACGTATCCAGAGATCCATTCTCCATGTATTCGGTAATAATCATTACCGGATTGGACTTGGTAACAACCCCTTGCAAAAATATGACATTGGGATGCTCGAACTGCCCCATGATGGAGGCTTCCGTTAAAAAGTCGTTCCTACTCTTATCCAGCGATCCGGCCTTGAGGGTCTTGATGGCGACGTCGATCTCGGCCCCGTTCATCTTCAGCTTGCCCTTGCACACGTCCCCAAACTCCCCTCCACCTTGAAAATAACACCCTAATGATTTTAAATAAAAAAATGAATAAATAAAAAATAATGACATGCAAAAATAATAAAAATAAATAAAAACTTTTAAATAAAGAGATCGTGGGGTTTTCGGTCTAATGGTCGGTCCTTCAGATATTTCCACCTCGTATTTTCTGTCTGTATAACTGTATGTCTGTTTTTCTTGTCACTTGCCACGGGAATGATATCCATTCGTTTGTAACTTTAGTCTAAACCAGTGGCCACCAAACTTTTTGAGGAACGTGCTAATAAAACAAAATTTTGAAAGCAGGCAACCCGATTACTGCAAATTATAATCATGTGACAGCAAAAATTCTGTGAAATGATTAATAGAACCAAAGATATTACAAACTACAGATGGAAAAAGTATTTCCCACCTCTTTCGGTCATTATTGCAGCATAGACATTGACATAGTTAGGGCAAAGGTATCTTGCAAAATCCCAATTACAAATTTGTTAATTTGGCAAATACAACTGATTTAAGATAAATGCGCACTTGCTCTTAAAATAAATTTATTTCTCAATAATTTTACTATAAACTGTGAAAAGGCGATGAGAGATTCTTTAAAAAAATATTATTATACTTAAAAGTATCAAACGAATCTTGAACTAATCCAACTGCACTCTGGCAACATCTATTTCTATCTTAAAAATGCGCTACGATTCGGACCCAAATGATTGCAATGTTTGTCTTTTGATCTAACGGATTGTTATATATTTTGGTTGATTTGTGTTTTTTTGTGATTATTAGTGAAAAATCGTCTTTATTATAAACAATCATCGTGCATTCATGTGTAATTTATAAAAGAGTTGATCATTTAAATAAGGATTTATCTTTTCATCGGTAAGTATGGTTATGTTTTAATATGTAACCATCTGATATTACTAGACTTCAACATTATTGCCATTCAGCCAACAAGCATGTAGTTCTCTCTTCCACCCATTACTGATTTTCAATAACATTTCAAACAATCACAGCTTCACTTTCCAAGGGTTTCATGAACCGATAATGCAAGTGAGTAAAATTAATAACCACAGCAAGATTTTGTAAATAGCTTGTAGTGGAAAAAATAGTGTATTAACCATGGTTATTGCCCACACATCTTAACAATCTATTGTTTAAACGTTAATGATCAAGCTCCTGCGTCGCCGTATCCGTTTAAACTAGTACTGTATGAATATTAATCGAAAGGAAACATATTTACCTATAATTGCTTCTATAGTGATACACTTGGAATCTATTTCTCGTGCGAACTCTCTCACAGCTTGATTGGGATCCTCATAGGTGTGAGGATCGATGTAGGTTCTCGAAGATCCGCAGACGCCGGTAAAAAGGGGTGTCGTCACTAAAAGGAGAAAATAAATAATCAGCAACTGTGTGACGAGCATTAAATGAAAAAATACCCCGCTTCTTTGTAGGCTCAAAAGAGACGGGGAAATATTTTTAAAAACTTTTGGTTAACGAGTTTAATGATCCATTTTTAAATAATTTTTTGACACAACCTTCAACATTTTGTTAAAGTACTGGGGCGGAACTAACGCTGCCCCGGCATGCGTAAGAAAGAACCCGGAGAATATCCATAGTGAATATTGATAAGAGAGTCCTAATGAACTATCCGTTTCGAACGAACGAAGTAATAAAACAGGAAGCAGCAAAACTGACTAGTAAATACGAAAATGACATGCCAGTTGAGCAATTAATTGTTTTGAAAAGTCTTAAATTCAAAAACATAAAGAACTCAGAGTTCGTATCTTTAAAAAAGTAATTAAAAAACAACAAACAAAAACAACTGGTAACCTATTTTGCACCTTTCTTGAACTTAGCTAAGGGTTGACAGCAACGGAAGTCATACTGGGACTAACACCCCTAAACATTCACATCAGAATGGAGGCTAACTGTAGCGCCTCAAGGATGATCACAAATGGGGAATGGACACAACACCCCGCAAAAATTGGACACACAAGAGCCACGGACCTAATCAACGATGAGCTCTTGGTTATGCAAATCGTATGAGAGCAACATACGATTTCACAAAGCCTTTCAAGATTGACTGGAACTTTGATAAATGGACGAACAGTGCACCCCCGTCGTTTGACAAGGGTCTAGTTTGGCACACCGATGGATCCAAAACCGCCAACGGTGTGGGCGCAGGTATATTTGCGGAAAGGCCCAGGATGGACATAAGCATTCCTCTGGGGACTTACGCCACAGTATGCCAAGCGGAAGTTCATGCCATACAAGCATGCGTGCTACAAAATCTTGAACAGGGCTAGCATAACCGACAGATATACATCCTGTCGGACAGCCAAGCTGCTATTAAAGCTCTTAACTCCAATCGGTTTACTTCTAAACTTACACTGGAGTGCCATACCAACCTGAAAGAACTGGCGGCCAGGGGGAACAAGGTAGAGCTCTTGTGGGTTCCTGGTCACTCTGGGATATTAGGTAATGAGAAAGCGGATGAACTAGCGAGAACCGGATCCGCTCAAAGTCAGACAGGCCCCGAACCGGCCTTTGGGATATCAAAACAGGCAACAAAATCAGCATTAGATAGATGGTCGAAAACCCAACACCTATCTCGATGGCAAGGGTTACCTGGTCAAATACACGCACTGGCCATAATTGGAAAACCATCGAAAATACTATCGAATGGGATGCTAACGCTGACGCGGCCCCAGCTGAAACAGGTGATGGGTCTGCTAACAGGCCACTGCCACCTGCGAAACACCTTCAACGGATGGGTATAAATAACGGATCCATTGAATGCAGACTCTGCGGCGAAGAGGATGAAACCGCCTCACACATAATATACCGCTGCGTAGCGCTGTCTCGTAGAAGACAAAATATCTTCGGGGATATACAACGTGGTGATAACTTGCTACATGACAAGCTTGGTAGAAGGTTACTAGACCTCATAGAAGGAACAAACATCTTCTAACAAGATCGGGGTACACAATAAGCCGGCAGGCTGTAGTGATAGAGGTTCGGGCCTTTAAACCGACCCCCGCCTTTAACCAACCAACCAACCAAGGGTTGACATATTCAGCCAGTCAGCTGTCCTCTGTCCTCTCTCTATAACAGTGTTTCCAAAACAACAAAAGACACTATCTCGATAGTTTCGCCTATATCTTTCGTCTGAGATTTGCACTGATAAAAATAAAAGAGGTGTAAAATAGGTATTCAAACCAAAGTTACCAAATAAATTTATGAAACACTTTTTAAAAAAATCCATCCATAATATACTGCCGTGTATGCCCCATTGCGTTGACTGTACTGTTTACTCCAGTTCCTTACTACCCTACTGTGCCCTGTGGTGCCAGTGGTCGAAACGCATCTAGGACGATAATTTGGACAACACAGCTACGTTCTCTGAGGAACCGCTAGGAATTTTCTAGTATTTATCGCAAGAATACTGTCTCCCTTTCATAAAACTATATAACTCTACTAATCTAAATTCATTGATTTATAGGCTTAAAGAAACCCCACCAAAAAAAAAATAAAAAAAAAAAATAAAAAATTACCGTTGGTATGGGTCGTAACTATTGGGGGATTGTCCAAGCTGGTGTGGTGAACTAAACAAAACGTGAAATAAAAAATAAAAATAAAAATTTTATCTCAATATTTTTTTACTTGTTTTCGTTAGCGAGTCTAAACTAAAAACCCACACCAGAGGTAATAAATATCAATAGTAATAAAATAAAATAAAGTACTACTAAACGCCCAAACGATATGCCATTGCATATCAGCTCTGCGACCAATCAAAACAGTTACATTTTTTGTGTGTGTGTGGTGTCTTTTTTGAAATCGTTATTTTTTAATATCTCCGACAGCATTTTAGCTATTAAGTGTTAATAGATAAAAAAAAACATATATTTTAGTTAGAATAGTTATTCTATCGACCCCCCAGTGCCGTCCCTGCAAATTAATTATTGTTTTAATAAAATCTGACTACACCAAAGCAAGATACCGTTTTCATGTAGAATTGATCAAGCTAATTAGAAAAAATACGGTAAAAAATATAGGAAGACATGTCCCTACTACTGGATCGTACGAAACTAAAAACTAAAACTAAAGCGCGTTCGGAGTTATTAAAAAATAACGATTTTAAGAAAATTCACCACCCTATTAAGCTATTAGAATGTCATTAAGGAACATCCCCTATATGTCGTGGGCGTACTTTAAAAATCCACCAAGCCTACCTTTGAGATAAACCCAGGCTTACAGGGTCCAGGAAAGATTTCATGGAAATGGCCTATTATCCTAGAGAAAGCCTACATACTTTTTTTTAAATTGAATGTCTTAATTCCCATTTATCCTAAGTTTAGTGATGACAGACCACAACGTGGGCCTCGGCCGTTGGAAACCGTTGCTAAATCGCGACGCGGCCCGGCTACGTCAGTATGCTTTAATATGCGAAAGAGACACGCGGTTTTTTGGGTTTGACATAAGGTGGTTATTTTTTTTCAATCAGGCTTCATCTCAGGATTTGCCGGCTTAAATGTAATAAGTCATTTCCATAACGCCCTGTAGATTTCGGACTTAAGTTAATTTTTGAAGTACACCACTATAGTCTATAAATAATTCGAATGGGATCTTTACGATTTATTTTTATACCTAATTTAAATATTTAGTTATTGCATTTAAACAAAAAGTTAAAACCCGATCGTTCACATTATTATTGAATGTCTAAACTTGTTTAGATTGGATGATCAACGATGTTAAAAAATAAATCGCAAGGGTTCTAATACTAAGACTAAAGGCTAGTAAAGTACAGCCGTGGTGTTATTTTTTTGTAACTTTCATCACAATTCTCTTTTAAATACATTAATGCACACCACGACTGTACATCTTACATCTAGACACTACTTACTGTAAGTAACTACCAATCCTGGATTTAGGGGCAAGCGTGTAAGTGCAGTAAAATGATTGTGTTAGATTTTGAGGTTAGGAATCCTAACTTAGCACGGCGATAAACTATGGTTGACATAGCAGCTAAACTAGACCATGATACAATAAACACAAGGCATGATATCGCTCAGGAAGAGGCTTGGTTTAGTGACGTCATTATGTGCACACTTCTGCGGTTCCCATTATGATTTGAAAGTTTATCGTAATTTTTAGTCGTAATTGCTCAGGTATTTATGTCCTTTATTAAAATAAATATCCTAATATTCATAATGTGAGATGCAATTGTGGTGTGGTTAATCACAAAAATAATTTTGTTATATAAGGTTTTCTCCTTTCCTAGAGATAAAAAAACAAGTATAAAGTTGTTTTATGAGCTTTGATGCTTTAAATTGGCTCAAAACCAAACAATTACAAATTGCTCTTACTTTTTAGAAACGGCACAATGTAAGTGTTGTCATACTTTTTTAGCAACAACGTGAATCTCCATAAGAAATTTAAAAATAACTCGCAACATGACATCACTGTGTGCGCCAAACGAAATAATTCGAACAGCCAGATATTACACCTCGTGTCTGTATCATGAAACTAGACCTAGCATAAGATATTCCTTTTTTTTGCAAATATTCGAATATCCAATATATACAATTAGCCGGAAAAGGCCGCTGAATGAATATAATCTATTACTGACCTTTTATAAACGAACCGAAATATAAAATCATCTTTTTAAAATACGACGAATTGATTTTCCTGAATTTAGGAATACGTTGTTTACGAAATCCCCGAGTGTAAATAACGAAGAAATATAAAAACTTTTATATTCCTTTTAGGTCGAAAGTTAGAATGGATTTATTTTTAGAAGTAAATTTTACGACAAAATCTTTTAAAACTTCCTTTGAATAACGGACATGTGAGGCAGAAGATAAGTTCTTTATTTACTTAGCTATTTTAAAATACGAGGATGTTCGTCTCAAATATCGTCTAATTATTAATTGTAAGTTGGCTTCCAAACCAATTAAAAAATATGTCGAACCGGCGACTTACGTTCCCAAGGAAACTAATGCAGCTAAAATCCAATTCCTCTATATTTTCTAAATTAGTGCCACACCATAGCAACTAACAAACTCTAATAAAGTTAACTTTAAAAAAATATATATTTCAATCGTACCTTCTCCGTTCCGGTACTCCAAAGTATCACAATCGCTGGGCTGTTTCTTGTTACACTCGTCGTTCGATCTCGATCTTACGAAAACTACGGTAAGGACGATCACTGCTACAAGCACTACTACAATAACGACGATCCCTCCTGCCACAAGTTGTAGTCTGAAACCTTCTTCTGCTCCTACGTATGCTAAAAAAGTATGTATTTTAACATTTTTTAATGTATACTTTACGTAGACCAAAAATAGTTATTTATGTAACAAATGCGATTGCGATACTCGCCTTCGGCTCGTGCGTTCAAATTTCACGTTCGTAAAGAAGTAATACTTTAGGCATAAGTGCCATACAATATTTTTTCTACCATCGTATCAGTTTTCTTTTGCGAAATAAAAAAATATATTGGTGTATAACCAACTCGCTGTTACTGCAATAAGTTTGGGATATTTGCTTATATCGACTTGACTATTCAGAATTAATATTGATTTTAGCTTGGAATAGTGACCATAAAGTCCAAGATTTAAAAATGTTTTATCTTCCTTGAAAATACCCGTTTGCTGAAACTATTCATTTTCTTTTAGTTCATGCAATTTAGTAAAGGTATTATCTTCCTTTTTGTAAGCTTGTAATTTTGTGTTGCTTCATTGGCTTTATCAATTATTTCGTCTGGAGCGCATTGAAATGACTTTTCTTCTTCGGAATTTGAACTTTCCATGTTTGATGCTGGCATTTGTAAGGTAACAACAACAATGCGGCGCCCAGGCAACGAACGACGCGGATGCTGTTTTCATGGCGTTCGGAGAGAAGTGAAAAAAAAAATTACACTTAAGGTTCTCTTTTAAAGCTAAATTACCCATTTTATGCATTCATTTGCATAAAAAAAATATAGTTTTGATAACGATCGTAGAAAAAAGTTTAATTAGGCTTACCTGTATTCAGCACTTGTCCAGTCGTCTTAAAAATAACGGGGGACCAAGCTCCCCATCCTCTTGGGGTCTTTGCTCGGACTTGTAGGCCATATTCAGTTCGTTGATGTAATCCTGTTATAGTAGCGATCAGAGTTGTAGTTAAAAAGCTCGTTGAGTTGCTGTATTCTTCGTTTCTTGGAAACCATCTGGAAAATAAATATAGCATGATACAATAGCTAAAGGTAAGATATCTACCGTTAAAATTTCGTCTGCCGCGCGCAGTGACGACAAAGGCAGAGCGATTTTTAAATTTCTTTGGGGATTTATATTGCTGTCAGCGTTTTAAATTGTATTTTAAAGATATTAAAAGGTTTTATGCATGTAATGGTATATGAAATGAAAGAATAATATATGACAAGTATTTACGTATATTAATTTCATAGAAATATAACACACATTACAGCTAAAATACCACTAAAATATGGAAAGATTCCGACAAACTTTTGAAATATACGCCGCGCCATTCGAACCGGTCGACTATAGCCGAAGCTGCTCGGCCACCCCTGCTTGTTGCCACCAGCGTTGTCAGTCCTTACAATTGTAATACATCCATTACTATTTTAACACTTTTTGATATGCCCATTCTTGTTGTGGGGCTCCCCATACGACATTTATGTTCAATCTGGAGGTGGCACCCCCATATCATAGGAAAGTAACGACCTTTTTTTGCGTACTCTTTTTACTCTGACACCCGTTTTTTACTATTCTATTAGGTTTCCGTCAACCTATTACTTTTGATCAAAGATTTCTGGGACACTGGTCGCCGTTTGGCGTAGTTTTCCATGGAATTCACCAAAACTGTTCCTTATTTAGTCGTGTGTGTGTGTTTATTAAAATAAATATCTGAATTTTCATAATATAACTTGCGCTTTGTTATGTTGTGTTGTGATATGGATAACCAGGCAAAGAAATTTGACAGAAATATAAGATTCCGCTTTCCTAAGGATAAAAACAAAAACTAGAATGGATACGGTTTTATTTATTTTATTAACATTTACTTCTTAAGTATTTTCCACTGAAGCTGATGAGGGTATATGCCTTCGAAACATGTATGGAAATAAAAATCTTGTTTATTTAACTACTGAAGCAGATTATGATTTATTTTACCTCTTCATAATTTCACTCCACTGAGAGATGGACTATTTAAGAAATAGTTTAATTTGTTTATAACTAGGTCGAATTTTAGCTTCAATCTTTGTTGTATGTTCATGAAATAAATATACCTAAATACCAGATATTATTCTTTCATTTCACATACCATTAAATGCGTAAAACCTTTTAATACCTTTAAAAGACAGTTAAAACCGCTGACAGCAGTCTAAATCTCCATAAGAGATTTGAAAATCACTTTGACGTCACAATCCACGCCTCCATCGGCGTGGAGTCATACCTCTTAGATCTTTATACCAAATTATTGGTAAAAATGCTTGCGTTTGAATTTTGGTAGTTGTTAACTCACCTAACTTCGTACGTTTCGACCTGATCACTCTCCAAATCACCGTCGGTAATCGGCGCATCCCAAGCCAGCGTGATCTCGGTACTTTTGACAGACGTCACGCGGATATTGGCGATGCTACTGACGACCGACGCCTCTGTCGTCACCATTACGTCGGCGTACGCCGAGCTCGAACGCGTCGTGAGGTGCGACACTCCGTTTTCAGCGAATATTTGGAATCGATACGTTGTCACCGCATTTAGGCCGCTGATGTGGATTCTTGAATCGTTGAACGTTTCCTGGAATAAGAAAAAATTTATTGGTAATGTCGGTATCGAGTCGTTGCTTACGCTAATTTTTATGTACTGAAACTTGATAGTTTCTGGTGTTTTGATTATACAGGGTGTTATGGAAATGACGTATTATATTTAAATGGGTGACTCCTTGGGTGTCCTAGAGAAGCGCTACATATATATATTTTTAAATGGAATGTTTTAAAAGTGGGGACCAGCCCCATAAACCCACAGCTCATCCTGCGTCACTGTAATACGTGGTGGCATGCCAGAAAACAGGTGTTACGTGGAATATTGTCAAACTTAATGCAAAACTGAAATTCCATATAAAATTATAAAAATGAATTATTTATCTACCTTCTTGTATTTACCTTTATACCTAAAAAGCGAGGAAATCCACGCACAAACACAATCAGTTTTTTTTCTTTTTGATGGGAACACTCCTGGAAACACTTTATGCTCGAAACATTCCATCAAGTCAAACGTCCAAAACGAACTACTCGTTTTAGGTTCGTCAATAAAAACAATGTAAAATTATACGCATACCTTCTGAAAACAAAGCGGATAGCCGAGAGTGTAAATGGTAAGCAACAGAACCGACCGTATTCTAACGCGTATCTTCTAATACTGACACTTGCAAGACGCACGCTTGTACGCCTAGACTTACGTTGCACCGGCGCCCAGTGGATTGTGTGAAAGAGATGGAGAGATGACAGTGTGGGAAAGAAAATTAAATCTTCGTCGGTCTTGTCATTTGGAGTAGAGCTGAGCTAATTTAATTTTTTGAGCTTCTCAAGTACAGTCGCAGTATTATTTTTATCCCTTACCTTAATTGATGGATATATCACTACTACCATTTTATTCAATTCAGGTAAGAATCTCGTTTATCACCATAAAAAATGCATTTAAGCGATCTTAGTACGTCCCGTAACGCCTATTATTAGGATTCAATTACCGTGACCGTGAAATATCAAACTGTCAAATATTGTCTATTCCGAGTTTTGCACGTACCCATGTCATTCTTAAATTGAAAGAATTGTATTTAAAGTGTGTGTTTTTTAAATTAGTTCAATAAGTAAATCTAAGTGAGAAAAAAAGGACCAAAATTAAAACAGTTTTCCCATGTGTTATTTCCATGTGAATAGCTGCTATTTGTGAGGTTATGTGAGAGGATTTTCCTGAAACTTAGATTCTGTGCAGTTTCTGTGAAACAATTGAAACTAATAATTGTATTTAAATAAGTAAAGGTAAGAAAGCACGGGTCTTAAATAAAATAGCATTTTTTTAAAAGAGTTTGAAAAATAATAGAAAGGTCAATGACGTTTCACCTATTTACTTTTCTGTGCTTGTGACGAATTTGAAATTCGTGTGTCATATGACCATTATTTGTTTTGCAAAATATCTTTCGCCGTCGGTTTTCTGGAATCATATTTGTTCATAAATGATAGAATGAAAAAGTGTTAAAATTATAATTTGTTTTCTAAAGAGTTTGCCGTGTAGATATGGCAACACCGACCGTCGTCAGTAGCGGCCATGTAAATTTCCAGATTTCATATAAAGTGTATAATTTCGCTTAATAATTCAAAGCGCCATTTATGGTTATTTTTTTCAATTTATTTTCATCTCAGAATTTGCCGGTTTAAATACAATACGTCATTTCCATAACAACCTGTATTAATATCTAAAAAACAAAAGTAACATATCCTTAATCGTTCCAAGAAAATAATAAAAATCATAACCTAACCTCAATATTCGATCAATCTTCTTAAAACAATACTCAAATTATTATTAAAATAAATATAATTACATAAATCACGTTTAGTTACCCTGTATGGATAATATATCCTTGATAATTGTAAAAATTGAAATAAATCGTTCCTTATACCATTTCTACTTTACCCAACATCAGTTATTATGTTTAATGGGTTACGCGTGTGATATAAAACGCTTGCTAGCTAAGTTAGCCGTGCTTTTCTTCTAATTATTGTAGGTGGTCATAGGAAAAATTTGTTTGTATCGCTTCCGATACAGTAAATGTTGAGATAAATATTTGACACTCTTACCGTTGGGGGATTGTACTGTACAAGTCCTAAGCTACATGCATCACATTTTATCCTGTAGACGGTATCACTTCGTTCGCCTTGGTTTTCCGGGGGTAACCAGCTTAGTATCACATTTGATTGGTCGATAAAGTTGACTGTAAGGTTTAGGGGCGCTGAGGGTGGTTCTGAAAAAAAAAAATAGAAAATATTTTTTTAAATATTCGATGTCAAATTTCAAACCTTTCGATTGTTTTTAAGGTCCAATATAGAGATAAAATTTTTGGAAAAATTGAATATCAGAAAATATTTACTTTCTCGAGAACAATAGGGGAAAAACGGAAATTCTGGGAAATATTAATATTTTCTTAAAGAAGGTATTAATTAATAACAATTTTCTTTTATGTAGCCAATCTGGGGTTTTTACGCTTACAAATCTCGAGCAGTTTTTCGCTCGATAGGAAATACTACTCTAGTTATAAATTCAAGCGGAAAATCGAAAATCGTCACCTTTCGGTGACGCTCAGAAGGCTGACACGACATACGTCTTTGATAAAGGCACATAAAAAAAGGGGTATCATGTAACTGGTAAGCCAAATATTCTTATTTTTGCGAACATAAAAATGTAATCGGTCAGCCAAAATTGCTAGTTGGTCAACAATTTATGGACAGCAAACATTTCTGAATCGGTCAGTAATTAATGTCATATTATTTTGGTACGCAAATTAAACATATAAGCTGCTATGGGCGATCCACTTTTAATCAGATATTAGTAAGCAATCAGCGTGTAAGCAAAATATTTAATTTTGGTCATTAAAAAAAAAAAGCAATAAAACGTGAAATAGTGAAAGTGCCCTGGGAAAACAAGTGAAAACCCGCCCCCACTACACCTTTTGGGCCTTGACTGCTACACCGAATGAAAACACACGCACGCAATTAGCTACTCGTATCACGCGACTGTCCACAATAACAAACTTTGCCGATTATTCAAAACAAACGCAATCTAATGACTTATATATTGATAACCATTCTTTTAATATGCAAACCTCTGAAGTAAACTGCTTCTAGACATGTATTTTCCTACTGACCAATTGTAAATCTTGCTGACCAAATAATCATTTCGCAGCTCGACTGTTAATTAAGCGAACACATGATGATACAAGCGGACCGATATCTGTTAAATTGTTGACAGTTTGTCGCATTTTTTGCAGAACAAATGTTGCAGCCTGATTTTTACTTATTGCAAGCAAAATTGATTTAATGGCTATTTTTTGCTGCGAACCAATTTTAATAACGGCAAACCATTTAATTTACTTCTCCATAAAAAGTATGCCAAATCCCTTAGTTTTGTTTTGACTGGCTAGCCAGCGGCGATTGTAAATTTTTTTAAAAATTAAAGGATATCATTTTTTTTTAAATCAGAATCAACTATTCTTCCTTAATAAAAACTCTAGACTAAACTTCTAAAACTTACAAAAACAACCCCTGGTGATTTATCAGCACATTCTTCTTAGTCTTAAAAATTTCTAGCGATTAATCGCTCGAGCGATTCACTCGATTATTAAAATCGCTCGAGTATCGAGTACTCGATTATTAAAATTATCGGTTTTTCCTAACACTACTTCTAATGGTTTTCAGAATGTTCAAAATGTATGCAGCTTGAAGCCCAAAATATGTTCTGTAAGAATATTCTTCCAACCTTCATAAATAAGGAAACGATGATTGGTAATACTTACGTGTACATGACATATTCTTGGGATCTGTAGGTGCTCTGAAATATCCCTGGTTGCATCTACATTCAGAGAGACCGTAGTCGGGACCTTGGGAATGTTTGGGACACGGAATGCACGGCTCATCTCCAACTTCCGGTTTGTACGTACCCGGTTGACATACTGAAAGAATCACTTGCATTACCAAGTAAATTTTAAATAAAGTAAGTCGAAAAATGGCATCGTGTAATTAATATACAGGGCAGCGAGAAAAGTTTTCTCCAAAACAATGAAACGATTATTATTCAGCATAATCATGTGCCGTCACCAGAAAAATAGTACATTGTTTACCGAGTAGGAAATGCCTAACAATCCTGGACGACTGTGAAGATTGCTAAGTCGAGGCGCAAGCCGAGACTTAGCAACACAGAGCCCAGGAATGTGGCTTTTCCTACGAGATAAACATACTATTTTTCCGAAAATCGTTTAAAAATCCACAGATATTGATTAATTTTGAAAAAATCGCGAATAATTTTATTCACAAATAAATGGTGCTTTGAAATTCGTAATAATATTGGTTGCGTTACTATGGAAACGTATTAATGTTGAATTGTCAAACTTGACGCATATAAATGTAATTGTTGGTGTTTCCGAAAGCCAAACAGTATCAAATGATAAGTGATGATGAATTTTCCATTTCTGGGACTCCTCCAGAGCTGGATGAGGCAGTGAATACTGCTTCATTGGAATTATTGCCAAAGAAATCAAGAGAAAAGTACGAATATGCATATAAACGTTTTATGGACTATCGCAAGAGTTCTTTCTCGGAAAATGTTGTAATGGCATACTTCGTAGACCTTTGTTTAAAGATGAAATATTCACATTATGGGCCAATTATCCAATGTTGAAGGCAACCGTTGCAATTAAACACAATGTAGATATATCAACGTATTCAAAACTTCGTTGTTTATTGAAACGGCAAGCCCAAGGTTATAGGGCAAAGAAATCTAAGATTTTAACGAAGGAAGAAATAGACAAAATTATCCAGGATGCTCCAGATAAAGCGAATTTAACGATTAAGGTAATTTACAAGTTTTTAATTTCTATTTAGATTACACAATTATTTATTTATTTTTTAGGTGGCTTTAATATTTGGTTGGGCCTGTAGAATGGATGAGTTAGTCCGAATGACTCTCCACGATGTAGAAGCATACCTGATTCGAAGACCAGCAAACCAAGATCATTTGTAGTTAATCAGATGTACTTGAATGTTTATCGAAAGTATGTTTCGTTAAGACCAGAACATATGAACAGTGGCCGATTTTTCTTTAAATATCAAAGCGGAAAGGGTTGTAGACAAGTGGTAGGAATACATCAATTTAGAAAAATGCCTAAAACAGTTGCTACTTATTTGAACTTGGTAAATCCGACAGAATATAATGGTCACTGCTGTCGTCGGTCTTCTGCAACAATATTGGTTGACTCTGGTGCCAACATAACTAGTTTAAAGAGGCATGGCGGATGGAACTCATCAAACGTTATTTTAAGTTGCCTAGCAACGACTAAGTTTAGGGAAATATTGACTTTTTCTTTCAAAAATATTATCAAAAATCGAACGATTTTCGGAAATAGTACATTGTTTCAAAATAAGCGTTTACAATATGACATATACTCGGAAAACAAAAAAAGTCGCAAATTTCTGTATCATTGTTAGGGTGCAAACTTTTTTAGCGGCCCCCGTATTATAATGGATCTGTTTCATCAATTAAATACATATATTTTTTTAAGTTTAATAATATGACTGGAAAAAAAGGCCACCAATTCAGTTTGTTTTTGATTCACACTGTCGTCACAACGAATGACTGAAACAATCTGATAGTGATAACTTTACTGGAACTAAAAATACATTGATAGGGATAAGGCTTCTTAAATTCCTTCATTCAGTTCTGTCTGTCTTGATAACGACAAAATATGTTTTCGAAACGTCGGCTATACAGGATGGGTCTGCGGGAATGGACCAAAGTCCAGCAGTGTATTGTACAAGTGAAAATAATGTAAAAAAAACTATTTTGAACCATAGCTGATCATAAATGTTTAGAAATATCGGCATTGACCTCTAAACATTTTCGTCTACGCCTGTTGCTCTATTGATTGCTTCATGTCTTTCTTTAATATCGACTGTAGAATAATACGTCGAGTTCGGGCGTCTCGAGTATCTACTTTCTAGTCTAGTGGTGTGAGTTCTGGATATCTTGGAGGTCTCTAATAGGACCACCGCGAACTATCCAAAGCCCTGGAAATCCTGATGTGTGTTTAGAGATGTGTTTATGATATAACTTGAAAACACATTAAGTTTGTTAAATTCCGAGTGAAACAACGTCACGAATCCCAAGATTTCACCTAATATAAATGCTTTTTTGGAGCCTTTCCAGAATCGCAAGAAAAAAATAATACACGTTGAAGAGTAAAATAAAACATGAAACAGACCCTATCTATGGGCCCGCGTTCTGGCTAGTAGATAATAAAAACGTTTACGTTAAAAAATAATAGTGTGGGAAGACGACAAGTTATTAAGGTGCGTATAAATATGGCGAGACGAGTCCGAGACGCGTCTGAGCAGCGCTTTGGTCGAGCTTCCTTTTCAACGAACCTGCCGCGAGCCTCTTTCGAATTTTTTCCTTTTCGCGTGGCAAGTAGGGTTGCCAGGTGTCCTGGATTTCGCAGGATGTCCTCGATTTGAGGCTCGAATATAAGCGTCCTGCGGAGACCTATACGTGGAAATTGTTACTAACTTGTCCATTGAAATAAACCTTGATAATTTATATGAAGAATTTTGTATAATGAAACCCACCTTTGAGAAAGCTTTCACTTTACCTGAAGGCTCTATTCACAAATGGAATAACATCTTCATAGCTAATCCCGAAATGAATAATTTTTTGAAAATAATACAATTTGTTTTTCAATATATGGTTTAAATGCTGACTCTGACAGAGATTTTTCTTTGTGCAATGCGGGCTGGCGCTACAGCCGCAATAAGCTCTTGGTTGACCATATTAAAGCAGAGTTTGGTCGGTTTAACTTGCAAATAATTTTATAATATGGCAGTTAAAAACAATAAGCTCTTGGAAGCCGTCAAGACTGATAAGAAATATTCTTTTTCAACCAAATAATTCATTTTCTTAAAGCATGTTAAAGGTATTTTAAATAACTATTACACTTATGTTAGAAAATAACTTTTTTGATTATTTTTATATAAAAGAAATTGTGTTTTAATTTAGTTAAAAATGTCCTTCCTTTTTTGAATATGTCCTTCCTTATTTGAATATGTTGACGTGTTCCTGCGATTTCAAAATTTAAACCTGGCAACCCTAGTGGCAAGTCGAGTCACGAGTTTCCCACGAACCTATTTTATTTTTAGTGAATAAATTACCCCCCCCCCCCACCTTTAAAATATACCTTTAATACCTACAAAGATATGCATGAATACCTCAAAATACTCATAAATAACACCCCCCCCCCCCACCAAAAAAAAAATTCCCAGTGGTTCACCCCTCGGATCCCACACATTAGAAAATAATTTGTAGGCCTCCACGAAATAATAATAATAAGGAACGTCTATATTATTTAAGAAACAGAACAATTATTGGTTTCAAATGAACATGGCGTTATTTATGCCTTCTTTGGACTACTCTATATTCTATAAAAAGTGGTCGCTGCAAACAGAACTTCTTTACGAGCCAGCCACAAACCCGTTCCACTAGACGCACCAAATTCCTTTGAGCTAGAAGCAAAAACCGACAGAAAATGGATCGCTCCGAGCATCTGCCGAGCCTCCCTCGAGAGGCTCGTGGTAAGCTCGTCCGAGGCTCGCAGCCCGTACCATTATAACGAACCAGGCTCGTTGTTGGCGCGGCTCTGCCGCTTCTCGGGCTCCTCTCGCCATATTTATAAGCACCTTTATATTGATTAGTTGCCAAATTGAAGTATCGCTCATTTTTGTTGTTAAATTTTTTTTGACGTAACTGAGTTTATTAATATTAAGTATCTCCATTGCCAGAATACAGTCCATTTAATTTTGGAATAAACTAGTTGGCATACCGTTACAAGTCTGCTTCTCCATGTCCGGCTGGAATCCAGATTTGCATTTGCACCCACCAGTGGGAACTGCCCATTTTCCATCTCCTTTGCAGAGGTAAATGGGAGTACCCCCGACGACCTCGGCATTGCTCACGCAAATGCCCTCCGCCTGCTCGATTAGGGTGATTTCTTTGCCGGTGGGTGTGGCTGGGAACCGGGCGAAATTGACGGTTACTTCGGGACATGTTATGAAATAGACCTAGGAAATTAAAAGTAATGATGACATTCTAGAAATATTTAAAAGTTAGTACAATATCTCACGGCTAACATACAAGCTACATATCATTGGCATTTTTTATTTTAATTTCTATAGCCCTTGTCAGATATTTTACTTATTTAAAGGAAGGTGGTAATCTACACGGAAACATGTCAGTATGCCAGTGGCGTATCACATTTTTTATGAAATCTCCATGTTGTTATTTATTAGTTGATTATTGTAAGATAGCTGTGTGAGAAAATGTTTCATTTTTGAGTTTATTTATCGTAAGTTAAGTAACAATGCCGAGAAACAATTTGTTTTCAAACGCAGAAATGTGCGTATGTTGTGTGTATACGCGCAGGAAAATTTTAATGGACGAGGTACTTAGAGACGATATTCGGAACTCTATCCAACAACCTGATTTTAAGATCTTCAAAAATATTTACGACCGATTATGCGAAACAGGTACCTTTCGTCCTAAACGGAATTCCAAATAACTCACACAACTTACAATAATCAACAAACAAATAACAACATGGAGGTTTCATAACAACTGCATCTCTAAATTTCATTTGTTTTCTCATAGGTTACTTTAAGAAAAAAAATTTGTTTGCAAATTAATAGTAATTGGGCAGGATGCACTAAACATTTTAAATGCAAATATCTCCGAAACGATAACTCTGGGCGACCTCAACTTAGTATACCTTTTTTACGTAATAAATATGAGAAAAGTATTATTTTCATTAAAAACTTAAATACACTGAGGTACAAAAAAGGTATGACCTAATAAATGTGAGAAAAATGCCGCAGTCAGCGCGCCCCGCCCCCTACATTGTACATTAAAATTTCACAAAGAAATCAATTTCTCATCCTAAAAAACCAGAATTGCCAACTTTGTAAAACAACGTTAGTTTCTCTGAAAGTTATTAGAGAAAAACAAAAATTAAGTTTTAACTTTAACACCCTGTCAGGGCTGACAGTCACATGGGCCCATCATAGAATTATAGAAAATAATTTTAACCAATCCCTGCAAAGACTATTTTTAACGTTAATATCAACTTTCGGATATAGGTATGTATAATTAAGTCCTAATATTTTTACGTAAGGAGTCTGTGGTTTTTCCATGTACGATTAATTAGCGGACACCATGCATATATTTAATTGGTTTAGTTCAAAAAATGCATTAAATTGAATTTTTATGTAAGATATGTAAAATTTAAATTTTCGGAAATTTACATGCATCTCTACCCCGTACAATTGACGATTAGGACGTAAACTACTCTGCCCTAAGAATCTATTTTCTATCAGTTGTTAAAATTGGTTCATTATTAACGAAAAACAGCCTATTAATTAGGACGTGCAATTTTTGAATGTTCGATAATTAATTGGGGGTAGTGTATTAGCACGTCATTAACGAACACCCTATACAACAATACATAATATATTTATGCTGAGTCGTCGAATAAAAGAGCTCGTCATATTTACTTTAAGGGCAGTTATACGGATATGTCAAACTAGGTCAAAATTATAGTACAATCCTAAACTTTCCCAGTAATGCGACTATCGGGAGTTTTATGAAGAAATCCACTTACTTTTATTGCCAGTAGGGATATACAAGCTCCTTGATCTCTAAAAGCGAAATAGACTCCTTTTTTGGTGACGGGAATACTTTTCACTTCGGTATTGATGTTTACTTCGCTGTTGGAATTAAATCTACCCTCGCCAGCTGCTATTCGACCTGAAACATAAAAATCAAGTATTAATCATTGCTGAATTCATTATACAGGGTGTTCGGATAATGCTTCAGGATAGTTGGAGAGGTAATCCTACATATTAAAATAAAGGTAGTGTAAAGTCATATAACAAAAAGTCAAAAACTTTAAAAAAATTTTTTGTTTTGCTTCATTTTTTGAAAAACAAATTTTATTGCTAACAAAAATTTATTATGTCCTTATGGTGAGCGATATTTCACGAACTGTGATTTAATCACTAATAATAATTATAATTCATTTATTTCGTCAATTTAACTGTAAAAAAGAGAATTATATACAATAATTGAAGAAAACGTCAAGGGTTTTCTATATCTAAAGTCCAAACAATAAAATAATTGTAGGATAATTAAGCTAATAATATAAACGAACAAAGGTAATAATTACTAATTAAAATTGAAGCTGTCAACGGCAACTGATTCCTTAGCAGCAATAAAAAACGTGATGTGATCACAGTTTAAACAAATCACCTTTGCGTATAGTTGTTGCAGAATTATACCGTTGACTCTTACTGCCATAAATAAACTACCTGATTAAACCCTATTGTATACGCATGAACCTCTTAAAAGCTCAATAAATGGGATCAGGGCCGGCTTGAAAATGTATACCACACCACCTGATTTATTTTTATAATTTAAAATAAATAGATAGGTATTTTTAGTTTTAGGTACCTATAATAAATGTAAAATAATGATAACAATTAATGATAATTGAAAATAATATAATTTAAAAGTATAACTATTAGGATAACAAGTACAATAAAAATTAATTAAATTGTAAGAAACTATTGATAATTTATTAAAAATTTAACTCTCGCTATCTTCATCTAAGCCTAAACTTATAATTAAGGGTTGAACATTTGTAATCATACATTTGTAAGAAACGTTGTAAACGGTGAGATTAAATTAATGTTTGTCTTTTATCAATGCTTCGGTATTTAAAACCCATTTTACGCAATATTTTCCTAAGGCTTGAAAGGCTACAAGAGATATTTGTTTCGTCTTTAATCAGCCGCTCTTTGAGGGAAATCAAAGTGGGTACAGTTTGTGCCTCATACATTTGGTAAATCTTTCTTCTTAATAAATCCATGTCATTTTCGTCAATGCTTCTAAATGTGCCAGAATCACTCCGCGTTTCACAACGTGATTGAAAAATCACAATATCGCTCATCACTAGTCCTTATGTAAACCTACCCATACAAAATATGTTATATACCTTGAAGAAAAATACCGTTTAGGAAAATACCCACTCCGAACTACATACCGCGACACGACGGTACTGAAACCGCGACAAAATAGCGGTACGCCGATACCGTCTCACCTCTACCGAAAACAAAATCGCTTTTTCGCATTTTAAAAGGAACTTTCACTCGCACGCTTAACAAAACTCGGGAAATTACAGTGACAAGAGGGCGCTACGCAATTTGCTATCGGGTGCGAAAAGTTCGCCACCGCATTTCAATTTTACTACCCTTTCAGCTTGTAGTGTTTGTGTAAATCCAGACCGGGGAGTGAAAAATCCTCGTATTTTCCTTGAAATCGGGCAATAAAAGCGAATTTAATACAGCGAAAAATGCAAAATCTAATATTCCTTCCTCGGCGATGTTTTTAAGAGCTTTGTTTGCTTGTGCACATAGTTGTAAAAAGAAATATTGATATTGATTTGCTTCTTGAAAGCTTTTTTGCAATAAAAATTCGATGGTAATACCCTAAAAGTGTTTTTATTAGGAATATAGTACAATTTTTATTTCATGCCGTATAAATCTGGAAGTATTTGTATTTGTAGTAGTATTAGCATAGTTCGCTCATAGAAAGATGCTTTTAGAACCAATAAAATCGGCATATTTAAAAATTTTATAGGTGCAAAGGCACTCTGAGGTACTTTTTCAAGCTTCTGAATAAAAATAGGTCAGACGTAGCTTAATTTTCTCAACGCGTTGCTGCAGGAAGGTAAAGTTGAATTTTTAATATTTGATCGAATATTAATGTAATTATTTCTGTACAGGGTGCCAATATGAAACCCATTCTACCCTTAATATCCAGTAAATAATGTTAAAAATAGGAAAGACACGAAATTTTTTTAAAGAACCTCTCATCGCCTTTTCAGAGTTTATAGTAAAATTATTGGAAAATAAATTTATTTTAAGAGCAATTGCGCATTAATCTTAAACCAGTTGTATTTGCCAAATTAACAAATTTTTAATTATTGGCATTTTGCGAGATACCTTTGCGATAAATAGGTCAATCTGGCTATGCTGCAATAATGAAAGACTGTTTGTATTCGTTGCGTAGGCTAGAAATGTACGTTTTTCCATCTGTAATTTGTAATATCTTTGATTAAAGGTGCATTTACACAGGCATGGATTTAGTGGCGCTAATAAAAACTGGCACGCCAGTAAATAAAATTAGCAAGTTTAAACATCGATTGCATAAAAATTTATTTTTGCATGCATATACCAATGAAGTCTGCGAAATCACTGGCGCCAGTGGTGACAAATTCGTAGAGAAAATCAAAACTTGCAAGTGTAAACATGTGTTTGCACGTCGACGACTGCTCGCCAGTTTTTAGTTTGATTTTCGTTTAGGTTGAACTTCCAATTTTTGTTGATTGTAGTTTATTATGGCTAAAAAAAAAGTTGTTAGCAGAACTGACAATCAAATTTCTTGAAGGGTATGAATCTTATCCGTGTCTATGTGATGGGAAGATGGCTTTTATAGCTTGCAGGATCCTCTGCTGCGAGTTTTAGTAGAAGTACCCAAAGCAGGTCGACGATCAATTCATGGTTTAACCCAGACACGGTCTTTTCGTCGTTTCTTTTTCTGTATTTCTTTTATCTTTTTTTTCCACTAATAGTTCAGCGACTATTTTACAGGCTTCGGAATGTTCACTCGACATAGTAGGTAAAGATTGTTTCACGAAAAATGGATATAACTTAATGACTGCAGTAAAAGTACCTGGGGCCATCCCATGACCGTTTGTTATTATTATGTGGAAAGGACCGGATTGTAATAATTATAATTAAATATAGGCACATCAGTATCATAGGTTGCTTAATTTATATTTAAATATCTTCTTGTGGTAAAATTTGTTAGTTTTTGAGGAATGGTTCAAGAATTGTCTTTTACCAAACATTCCTCAGAATAGCGTGATAGTAATGGACAATGCGAGCTATCACAGTCGCCAATTACATAAAGCTCTAAGCTCAAATAATACAAAATTGGAGATTCAGAACTACATGGCGACGAATGATATATATTTTAAAGAAAGTTATAAAAAAAGTGATTTTTTAGAAGTTTTAAAGACATTTTGTATAGAAAAAGTATATGTGTGTGACACATTGGCAGAAGAAATTGGACATACAGTGCTACGGATCCCACCCTATTATTGCATTTTTAACCCCATAGAGCATATTATGTGGCACCAGTTAAAATCACTGGTTAGGTCTGAAAATATTTCTCCGACTTTAAGTTCTAGTGTTGTAGAATTAATACGAAAATGCTTTAATGATATTCCCCCAGGTAGTTGGAAAAATTCAGTCCGTCACGTAATAACTGTAGAAAATTCGTATATTAGTCTGGATCGTATAATTAATCCAATTATAATTAATTTTGATAAGGATAGCGATAGCGAAACAGAACTATCTATAGAAAGACATTATAAATGTAAATAAATATGACTAGTAATATTTAAAAAAAATGTTATTTCATTTGATTACATTAATATAATCATATCATTACTTGTTTTCCTTAGTCCGTCCCTTCATACTTCACTTGTTTATTGCCAAGCTCTTGTCGACACAATGGGACCGCCCAGGAAATCATCAAGTCGTATCCAAATTTCGTGAAACGTACTGTACGCACTGCGGAAAACACTTTAAAAATTAAACTGGCGTACCACTTATTCTTGTTTTCTCCGCAAAGTGTAAACCTTTACTGGCGTGCAAATAGAACTGGCGCGACCACTGGCGCCACTAAATCCATGCACGTGTAAATGCACCTTAATACCAACAACAAGCATCGGGGACCGGGTTTTAAATTAAACAACATATTTCAATTTCGCGTTGGGCAAATTAGTTATTTATTTATTGAAATTAATTTCGAACATCGGACTAATAAATAAATATGAAAATTAATCACCGGAGAAAATTATTTGTGTATTTTTCATGCATTATTTACCATCGGCAATTTTAATACGTTAATAATCGACTGGCGCTCTACTGTTATGCGACCTGAGCGATTAGCCATGCAAATTTATTTATATAATATTCATGCAGTTATTGTTAGTTATTTGGGTTGGTCCGATACAGTGGCGTTTTAAAGATATACAAGGTGTTTCTTAAAAACGTGCTAATATTTAAGAAGGTTGTTCTTTACAGAAAAAACTTCATATATGAACTTATGTTCTAAACGTCTTAACTTTTGAGATACAGTACGTTTCTCGAAATTCGGATACGACTTAATGATTTCCTGGGTCGGTCCCATTGTGTCGACAAGAGCTTGGCAATAAACAAGTGAAGTATGAAGGGACGGACTAAGGAAAACAAGTAATGATATGATTATATTAATGTAATCAAATGAAATAACATTTTTTTTAAATATTACTAGTCATATTTATTTACATTTATAATGTCATTCTATAAATAGTTCTGTTTCGCTATCGCTATCCTCATCAAAATTAATTATAATTGGATTAATTATACGATCCAGACTAATATACGAATTTTCTACAGTTATTACGTGACGGACTGAATTTTTCCAACTACCTGGGGGAATATCATTAAAGCATTGTCGTATTAATTCTACAACACTAGAAGTTAAAGTCGGAGAAATATTTTCAGACCTAACCAGTGATTTTAACTGGTGCCACATATGTTCTATGGGGTTAAAAATGCAATAATAGGGTGGGAGCCGTAGCACTGTATGTCCAATTTCTTCTGCCAATGTGTCACAAACATATACTTTTTTTATACAAAATGTCTTTAAAACTTCTAAAAGATCACTTTTTTTATAACTTTCTTCAAAATATATATCATTCGCCGCCATGTAGTTCTGAATCTCCAATTTTGTATTATTTGAGCTTGGAGCTTTATGTAATTGGCGACTGTGATAGCTCGCATTGTCCATTACTATCACGCTATTCTGAGGAATGTTTGGTAAAAGACAATTCTTGAACCATTCCTCAAAAACTAACAAATTTTACCACAAAAAGATATTTAAATAAAAATTTCGCAACCTAACCTACCTGATGTGCCTATATTTAATTATAATTATTACAATCCGGTCCTTTCCACATAATAATAACAAAGGGTCATTAATAATGGGAAGGCCCCAGGTACTTTTACTGCAGTCATTAAGTTATATCCATTTTTCGTGAAACAATCTTTACAGGGTGTTAAGATTTTCAAAAAAAAATCTCCTCTTTTATTGATATATGTGATAATGCTCTAGATATTTTTGCGAACTTTGGTATACACTTTCTACACATCCAGAGGCATTTTACGATGTTTAAGATGTTTTTTTTTTTATTTCGACCAGTGGCGTTCGTGCGGGAATTGCCCTCGGTATTTTTGAAGAAAGTAGTGGTACGCCATTTAAATAAAAATAATTTTTGAAATTCTCATTCCTTGCTGAGCAAATGTTGCCTCTTGGGTTTTTGTCACACCAGGCGATTTATTAAACTTTGTTACTCTAAACCCCAGTAGACCTTGAAACAAAAGCTAATATGCTAGAAACAAGTATGTTGACTATTAACATTTAACGTCAATTTCATTTTTATATATTCATTTGCAAAAATGGCCTATCAAAATTTTGAAAAATTTGATATGATATTAGTTTATATTGAAAGTGGAAAAAAAGAACAAATGGCGCAAAATGTATATTTTGTTGGCTATCCTGAAAGACGGTAACCATTTAAGGACATATTCCGAACATTTGCGATGATTCCCGTTATTTTTTACCTTAATCTGAATCTTTTATTTCGTTTCAAAGTAATAAAATTGAAATAAATCGCCTAGGAAACCAATATCATCCATGGTGTGATATATATTTGAAAGGATTATTTAAAATAGGTCCGATAACTTTTTTACCTGACCCCGTATACTTATTCTGAAAACGGCAGATTATTCAACAATCAATATAAAGAAACTTCTGTATAAAACATTTTTCTGTATCTCTTTTAACTCAGAGATTATAGGGTAATTTAGAAATTGTCAATTATTTGATTTTCCCCCGTATCTTAAGCGAGCGAAAATTTTCAAATTGTGATTTTATCATTTTAAGTTTGACCCAAAAAGAGCGCATGACACCTACATTACTTGTTTTGATAGCACTAACAATACCTTACAAAAGTATTCTATAAAAGTGTCGAAAATGGGACAGCCTGTACGTCAAACGTCAAAAAATCAAGAGACGACATTTCCTCAGCAGCAAGCAATTTTCGTATGAAAAAATAAAATTCATTCATTTGCACTCTGTTATGAAATTAGGCATTAACAAAGATGAAAAATGATCTAGTAGGTAAGGAAGCAGATTTTGTTTTGTAAACATAAACAGTTTTGACACCTAGTCTAGGTGTCACGTATATAAGTCAAGTAACCTTAGCAAATCATTAAAAAACATGAAATTCACACACAACACCCTGTATCTCAAAAGTTAAGACGTTTAGGACATACGTTCATATGAAGTTTTTTCTGAAAAGGAACCCAAGAATAATATTAGCATGTTATTAAGAAACACCCGGTATAGGGATAGCGGGGCTTTGAGATATTTGCTTCTATTAGCCAGCATTAGAGTCTGCAATTTTGCAGCTGCAAGTTAATTTTTGGCATGAGTTAAAAAACTAAATACGGATAAAAAAATATAACAAATTATTTCGATCCGGGTATTTATCCTGCATTTAGTAATATTTATTTGTTTGATCAGATAAATAATCGACACGAATTACGTTCGATAATGCCAAAACGGAACCGGCATTATTGGTGGCTTAAAAATAATCTGGGCAAAAATTATTAATTACTCAGGTAGAAATAAAAATTTAATTGATGCGGGTAACATTCACCTGTGACAGGGGATTAAAATGTCAAAGATCTCTTAATTCTAGTAGTTCTGTTAGGTATATTAACCTCACGATTGGCAGATAATAATGGCATAATAAAATATGAAATAAGAAAGGCTAAGTTAATTTCAAGTTGTAATATGTGCGCATGGAAAAAGGACTATAGTAAAATTATTATAGTAAAGATTTTATTGTAAAATTTCCTATATATAAGAGTATTATTTAAGTATCAGTGGACCGCGTGGTCCGATTTAGGATTTCGCCGCGGAATAGCATAAGTCATTGTTATTGAACAATGGACAATATCGCCATTCCAAGACACGACGAGCCAGCACGCTGGCCGGCCGTATCGAGGGAGTAGGAACGTTTTCCTTATTCTTCTACATGATACAATAACTAAAAGTAAGATATCTAACCGTCCCGAGAGGGTGAGTGATTTTTAAATCTCTTATGGAGATTTATATTGCTGTTGGCGTTTTTAACTCTCTTTTAAAGGTATTAAAAGGTTTTACGCATGTAATGATATATGAAATGTACGTATATTAATTTCATAGAAATATAACACACATTACAGGTAAAATATCAATAAAATAAGAAAAAATTCCGACAAACTTTTAAAACATCCGCCGCGCCATTCGATCCGGTCGACGATAGCCGAAGCTGCTTGGCTACCCCTGCTTGTTATCACCAGCGTTGTCAGTCTTTTACAATTGTCATATATCCATTACTATGTTAACAAATTTTAGATGTTCATTCTTGTTGTGGGGTCCCCATATGAAATTTATATTCAACCTGGAGGTGGCCCCCCCCCCCCATATCATACGAAAGTAACGACCTTTTTTTCGTATTCTTCTTACTCTGACACCGTTTTTTACTATTCTATTAGATTTCGAACCGTCAACCTATTACTTTTGATCAAAGATTTCTGGCAACACCGTTTGCCGTAGTTTTCCGTGGATTTTGAAAGTTCACCAGAATTTTTTCTTATTTATTCGTGTGTTTATTAAAATTTTCATAAAATGAGGTGCGCTGTGTTCGGTTGTCATATGGATAACCAGGCAAAGAAATTTGATAAAAATATAAATGGATTCCGCTTTCCTAAGGATAAGAACAAAAAATTAGAATGAATACGGTTTTATTTATTTTGTTAACATTTACTTCTACTGATGAGGGTATATGCATTCGAAATATATATGGCAATTAAAATCGTGTTTATTTAACTACTGAAGCAGACTATGAGTTTCTTTTCTTTACCTCTTCATAATTTCACTTTACTGAGAGATGGACTATTTAATAAAAAATAGTTTAATTTCTTTATAAGTAGGTCGTATTTTAGCTTTAATCTTTGTTGTATGTTCATGAAATAAATATACCTAAATACCCTGATATTATTCTTTCATTTTACATACAATTAAATTCGTAAAACCTTTTAATACATTTAAAAATAAATTAAAAACGCTGACAACAATATAAATATCCATAAGAGATTTAAAAATCACTCGCCCGTTGACGTGACAAGCCACGCCTCCATCGGAGTGGAATCATACCTCTTAGTTCTTTATACCATGGTTCTTCTGCCTTTGATCACCCGAAGCGTTGCCAAATCACTTTAGATAGTTGCGATTTCAGATATTTTTCCTGAAAATCTCGGTGTGACATTTTTTTGCTACCCAATTACTAGAAAACAGTTAACAGACACACACAGACCTGAGTTATTCCATATTGGCCACTGAGACAGGCATCTTTTGATTTTCAAAAATATTTAGAACCGGACTTACTGAATAGAAAATCATATAAATAAATGTTTAAATATTCTACTTGTGAACTAGAAATATAATGCATATATATACATATACAAAAGTAAATAATTTATAGTTAAAACATAAGCATACCGAAAAGCCCCCGACGTCGAAAATGCCGAGCTTATATTTTCGCAGCTTTGCAGGAGGGATATATTTCCTTTTTCAATTTTCGTCCCTTTTTGCTGCTGCAAAATAATTCACTACTTGTATTAGTCGAAACGTAAATCATTGAGCATTAAACTGAAAATAAATAGATTGCGAAAAAGCTTGCGTTTATAAGGAAGTCCGCCGTCCAATACGGATTTCTGCTGTTTCAATGTTTCAACGAGAATGTGCATATGGAGTGTGCTTAATTTTACTGCTATAATTGTACGTATGCACAATTACACAATCACATTCTAAGCGAAATTATCAGGAGGAAGACTAGAAAAGTTTTCTCTACCTTCAACGCACATATGCCGCCTTTCCACTTTTCCTGCATCAGAAATAATTATCCTTTCGGCCCTTAAAATTGGAAAATATATATTGTTCATAAGAACTGCATTTGTGTAACTATTTTCGTTCATTTTCAGAAGGTTTTTTTTAGGAAAAGTCAATACAGAGTTGTGGGTAAACTTGTTTTAACCGTCATAAGACTTAAATATCAAGGCTACGTCAAAAAGACGCAAAAACCTCAAAAGATGATAATTTTCCATAAAAGTAGTTCTATTGAGGAAACCTGAAGGTTTAGGAATAGTGAAGGTTTAGGAATAGGGATATGTTATATCGTTTGAAAGAAAATTTAACCATCTTTTAATTAAAAATAATATACAGAGGGTTACATTTTTATTTTTTAGAATTAACGGAAATAAACATAATTTTAACCTCCCCTGTACGATATCGAATCGATTTTTTTATGGGGATTGAATACATTGGATTTCCGTAAACTATCACCAAAATTTGAACTTTCTATGAATTCTTACCACAAATTTACAGGTGTTTAAGTAGAGTTATGCTCACGATGAGCTCTTGGATATCAATTATTGGGGGAATCCAAGGATTAAATCCAATTTGTATTCGAAAAATTTTAGCTTATTCTTCAATTAATAAACTGATCGTATGAGAACAATATACGATTTCACATAGCCTTTCAAGATTGACTGGAACTTTCATAATTTGATAAATGGACGAACAGTGCACCCCGTCGTTTGACAAGGGTCTAGTCTGGTGAGCCCAGGATGGACATAAGCATTCCTCTGGGGAACTATGCCACAGTATACCAAGCGGAAGTGCATGCCATACAAGCAAGTGTACTACAAAATCTTGAAAAGGGCTACCACAACCAAAAGATTTACATCCTGTCGGACAGCCAAGCTGCTCATAAGGCTCTGAACTCCAATCGGTTTACCTCAAAACTTACACTGGAGTGCCATGCCAACCTAAAAGTACTAGCGGCCAGGGAGAACAAGGTAGAGCTCTTGTGGGTCCCCTGGTCACTCTGGGATATTAGGAAATGAAAAAGCGGATGAACTAGCGAGAGCAAGATCCGCTCAAAGTCTCAGGGTTCGGGGCCCCGAACCGGCCTTTGGAATATCAAAACAGGCAACAAAAACAACATTAGATAGATGGTCAAAAAATAACACCTACCTCGATGGCAAGGGTTACCTGATTGAAACAAGTGATGGCCACAGCCACTTGCGAAAATACCTTCAACGGATGGGTATAAAAAACGGATCCATTGAATGCAGACTATGCGGCGAACAGGATGAAACCGCCTCGCACATAATATACCACTGCGTAGCGCTGTCTCCCAGAAAACAAAATATCTTCGGGAACATACAACGTGGTAGAAGATTACTGGACCTCAGAGAAGGAACAAACATCTTCTAACAAGATCGGTGTACACAATAAGCCGGAAAAATGTTATCTTCATAAAGAGTTCTGCTTGGTGATTAAGTAACACTGAAATAAAAAATGTCGAGCCAGCATGTACGGCGTGTCATAAAAATTGGAATACTATACCGGGTTTGTTCGAGGTAGTGCATTGTTGTTGAACATACATTTTCAATACATTTTGGTGTGCGAATCCTAAGCTAGTCAATTAAACGTGATGGCAAAACCGCGAAACTCGCAGTTAGCGAATACAGCAAACATCAGCAAATTAAATTTTGACATTGACCCCAAACGAAAATTAGTGTTGGTGACAATATTTTCATTATTTTTGGCACTAGCGTCATAGAAATTATTTGCTTGCTGTATTAGCTGAACTATGAGAGTTTCGTGATTTGCCATGACGTTTAATTGAATAGCTTTAGGATTGGCTCACCAAAATGTATTCAAACTCGTCACATGGGTTTACCATGTCGGCCTCTTCAAAAAGTTATAATGCAGTTTTTCTATAAAATGTACGGGGGAGCTAATATTCAGGAACCTCAAAAATTACATGGGATTTTCTATGTTTAACTCAACAACGGTGCCTCACCCGGTATTAGAGCTGAACAGTGACGATATAACTATATTGGCATTTAGTGTACCTAAAATAAGATAATTTTAGCGAACGTTGCTTCCCAAATCGATTAATTTTTGTTAATTATAGTGAATGGCTTAAGCTATTGTTAAATAACCGTTTAGAATTCCTCGACACTATTATGCAAACTCCATATAATAGCTTTCTCGGGACGTTTTTCTTCCAGACCCCTCGCCAAGCTCGCAAAATTTATATTGTGTCAGCTGTATCCAGTTATCTGAAAGAGCTACCGCCTCTCTCTTCCGAAAAGGAGATAAAAAAGATGAATTTTACACCGTTTCGGCTTTTTCTATTTTTATAGATTTATTACGCGTTCGGGCTACAGTTTTTACCCTCTTAAATTTGGGAAAAGATGCCAGATGGAATTTTTTACTGCTCAGTTTTTATTAACATTTTATATCAAATTTTATTTAAAAGTGTACGGATGCGAGAAAAACAGTCGTAAAATATCTCGGACGAAATGGAAAATTTTTCACAATGGCCAATAATGGAAATAAAATGTTTATATATATAGTGTCCGCAAAAATATCCAGAAAAAATGGGAAATCTCACAGAAAACCATAAACATATAATATAAAAGGGGGAGACAAAACATTCCATTCATAAAACATTTACAATCATGCACAGTTCTACAGTTTCAAATAAGTTAGAAGAAGATGGCTTTAAAAAATTAGTCATAAATAGGTAATCCAACAAACGGTCATAAATAATGGGATGGCCCAGGTACTTTTACTGCAGTCATTAAGTTATATCCATTTTTCGTGAAACAATCTTTACACGTGAGAAACGCATTCAATAAAATTAATATTAAACTTTTCGGTTTCAAACGCAGGCGGTAGATTTAGGACTCTCACTACAGAATTGGCATCATTGATTACTG
Organism: Barypeithes pellucidus; assembly: GCA_963991005.1. Classification (NCBI taxonomy): domain Eukaryota; kingdom Metazoa; phylum Arthropoda; class Insecta; order Coleoptera; family Curculionidae; genus Barypeithes; species Barypeithes pellucidus. The sequence continues at coordinate 11,934,895 of OZ022563.1, forward strand.
TTTAAAAGTTTGTATGATTCCGACAGTCACACAATCACATGCTTCACGTTCCAAGAGTTTTTTGAATGGATTATGGTATCTGTAGTTTACAATACCTTTGCGGAAAATAAGTGCAAATTTCAAGATAACGTCGGTAAACGCACTATTTACTACCACGAAGCGAGTCTATACCAAACCCGAACCGGAAACTGGAAAACGGTATTTTCCACCTGGCTTCTTGGCAAACGCGATTATTTGCGATAGCGTACAGGTAATTGGCGAAATTATTAGAATTATACCGTGAATTTTTTATTGTATTTTTACGGCTACACAAAAACAGGCTTTGTATTTATGATTTCAGGTGCTTTAAAAAGAAAATCTTAGTTAAATTTACTATAAAAATAGTACAACTAACCAAAATTTATGGGCTCTATATGTGACTGGAATGCCTTTTATTAAGTAAGGCTGTAATTATAGTAACATTATAACCTAAATGTTTAGTAAAAATTACAAAAATATTTAGTAAATCATTTATATAAACTGCTGGCCATTTGCTTTCGAGCAAGAAAAATTTCGCCTAAATTTAAAAGTTAATATTTTCTGAACCAGATATGACCTCGATCTCCGGTTTTTAATGGTTGACAGATTTGTCCCTTAGGAAACAATTGCCAAAGTTGGATTGTCTTAAACTGTCAGAAAATTTTATATACAGGGTGTTAAAGAGGACGATGATTTTTGCTCCAATTTCAATAGCATGTAACTTTCACAATAATATTTTTAAATTTTATCACTGTACGTCAATTGAATCACTGGTTCATAGCAAAGAAAGTAATCTGTCAAATTTTTGATATCTGCTATATTTTTAGAGATACCGATTTTTTTGAAAAACTTTGCTTTTTTTCAACTTTTTGTTAGCTAGATCCCACTGTGCGTTGTATCGTGCAAATTTTGCAATTGATTATTATACCTTATGAAAAGCTTGTTTATGTTCAGTAACAACAATTGTACCTAAATGTTGTGATGTGCAGTGGCGTACTTATAATCACTTATATGTCTATGCTTTATGAGTATCTCACAATTTTCTTGTATTGGAAAGTACTCGCCCCTAGATTAGGCAAGTTTTTCCTTATTTTTTAGTTTTTCATATCGCGCTACAGGTATATTATACAGTGTCTACAAAATTTTAAAAAAGATAATTTTTTTTATTTGTTTGAAAAAATTTATTTATTAATTTCTAACTTTCTAACACGACACTATTCCTAAAATTAAACTAAATAAATTTTTTCAAACAATTAAATAAAAAAATTATCTTCTTTAAAATTTCGTAGACACTGTATAATATACCTGTAGCGCGATATGAAAAACTAAAAAATAAGGAAAAACTTGCCTAATCTAGGGGCGAGTACTTTCCAGTACAAAAAAATTGTGAGATACTCATAAAGCATAGACATATAAGTGATTATAAGTACGCCACTGAACATCACAACATTTAGGTACAATTGTTGTTACTGAACATAAACAAGCTTTTCATAAGGTATAATAATCACTTGCAAAGTTTACACGATACAACGCACAGTGGGATCTAGCTAACAAAAAGTTGAAAAAAAGCAAAGTTTTTCAAAAAAATCGGTATCTCTTAAAATATAGCAGATATCAAAATTTGACAGATTACTTTCTTTGCTATGAACCAGTGATTCAATTGACGTACAGTGATAAAATTTAAAAATATTATTGTGAAAGTTACATGCTATTGAAATTGGAGCAAAAATCATCGTCCCCTTTAACACCCTGTATATAAAATTTTCTGACAGTTTAAGACAATTCAACTTTGGCAATTGTTTCCTAAGGGACAAATCTATCAACCATTAAAAACCGGAGATCGAGGCCATATCTGGTTCAGAAAATATGAACTTTTAAATTTAGGCGAAATTTTTCTTGCTCGAAAGCAAATGGCCAGCAGTTTAGTTTCTGTAAAATTTACTAATATTTTTTGTTAATTATTATTGTTTCCTATAAGGAAGCCTTAATTATTCGATTTGGGTTGGATTTCTTGTTGAAAAGGACCTGTTTAATATATTGTTTACAATATTTTTAAGCTATTAATACAGGGTGTTCAAACAATAAGAGTAGAAATAAAATTGAGAAAGCTGCAAAAATCTACAGTTTCAAATGGAAAACCCCAAATTTTATAATTACTATTTGGAATTAAAAATAAAGGCAAGTTTGTCTATTCCGAAAATTTGTAGTTTTCGAAATATTGCCAAATTAATATTTTTATATGGTCATTTTGCTTGTTTTGACTGAGACTGGCTAGCCAGCGGCGATTGTAAATTTTTAAACAATTAAAGGATATGATTTTTTTAAAAATAAGAACAATTGTGCTTCCTTAATAAAAACTCTAAACTAAACTTCTAAAACTTACAAAAACAACCCCTGGGGTTTTATCAACACATTCTTCTTAGTCATAAAAAAGTCAAGTGATTAATGGCTCGAGCGATTCACTTGATTATTAAAATCGCTCGAGTATCAAGTACTCGATTATTCAAATCATGAATTTTCCCCAACACTAATGTTTACAGCTTCATACATTCCTTTCGATAATTACGGTATTATGGCAGTCAAAAGATCAACGGTATAATGTTAACTTTATAAGAGAGGTTATGTCGTAAAGTTTTACAAGATTCCCTTTTGTTTCTTTGTAGGAAGAAAACTTGTCCAGCGCAGTAAGTAAAAATTTTTCGCGTTAGCCAAAGCTTACAGGCTTTCTTGGTTGTCTGATTATTGCTGGATATTTGTTTTACTATCGTATCAAACTCAAGCATCCGTCAGTATTTTACTTCCGTTTACCGCAGTATTAAAATTAATCACTATTATTATGGTAACCGTTGGAATGATGCGGAATAGGAGGTGTTTCTAATCGTTTCAAGCATCTAGCGGAAAAATGTGTTTTATACTGACCGGTTTTCATTAATATAATGATTAACCAATGAATTAAGAAACATGCCATTATTTAATATAAAATTATTTGGCTGCAATTTTCGGAGGTAATTACACTAGTGCCTAAAAATTTTCGATAATTTTGCATGAAAGCGTATTGCCTAAAAACAATATTTTACAAAATTTGAAAATGAACGAATGTTGTTATTCAAAGGAAATACGCTTAAATGCAAAATTATCTGAGAATTTTTAGGCACGAGTGTAATTTAGGGAGAAAATTACTCGAATAATGGTTAAAACAACTTTATATTACAACTTTTAAATAAAGAACTAAAAAAATTAGTAATTATTAATAACGCAATTGTAATAATATTTAATATTTGAGTTTGTAGCTGGAATATAAGATTTATTTTTTTAAACGTCAGAAAGTGTCATTATCTTTGTCAATAAACAATACAAACTTGGCGGGTTGTTTTCGATAGCTAGAGGGGTTGTTTTCGATGTAATCAATCGAAAACAACACCTCTAGCTTAATGTATGAGGGTAATTTTCAATATTATCTCCTATCAGGGTGTTTTTAAAAAGATTAGGATTTTTTTGAAAAGCAGCAAAAAATTGTTGAAAAAAAAAAATCAAGATTTTCCAACCGTTCTTCAAATTTTAATCACTTTAAGGTTGTTATACAGGGTGGCCCATCGAAAACAGTCCAGCAAGGTTTACGGCTGTGTACGTGAAAATTTAAAAAAAACTCGGACCCGTAAACTTGTGCTTTCAGGGGGGACACGTTTCACTATTCATATCATCACTGTAACCTCAACCACCCTAGCGGAGACGGCTACTGCCCTTGTTTTTTTCAAAGAGAATGGGTATGTTGGGATACATCTTTTTAAAGGGCATTAAATTCTCTTTAAAATGGCGCTTCGTTTTGTAAATTTGAGCTACGCGCCGCCGAGAAATTGCGTTTTAAAAAATGTAATTGATCCTTTTTTTATTTGCCACTGAACCAGTTTGCCGAAATTTTGCCACTAATTCTAGGATATAACCATTGAATACTGTTTCAGTAGAATTATTGCCAAAGAAATCAAGAGGAAAGTACGAATATGCATATAAACGTTGAACTTGGTAAATCCGACAGAATATACTGGTGACTGTTTTCGTCGGTCTTCTGCAACAATATTGGTTGACTCTGGTGCCAACATAACTAGTTTAAAGAGGCATGGCGGATGCAAGTCATCAAACGTTGCTGGAGGATATATTGAAGAATCTCTTAACAATAAGGTTGAGGTGGCAAATAAAATTTTCACAGTACAAAATATTCAACAAAATAACCCTACTACCTCGCATGTTGTCCAAAATGTTTCTTATAGTTCTAATAATGTTCCTCCAATTTTCAATAATTGTATTAACTGTCAAATAACTGTGAATCAGTGTTGGCAAATATCATGATATTTATATAAATATCAAATATCGGATATATATCCGATATATATCTGATATATAATATCAAATAATTTTTTTCAGCCAAAACAGATAAAATCATACTTATAGTAGAGTCAAGTAAAATCAAGGAAGTATATATTTGAGTAAATATTTTTATTAACACATAAATATTATTTCTAAACAGAACAAGCCTCGGAACAAGCATAAAAGCTAACAAAATAATAATAACAGATATTCACCTAGACAACAGATATTTACCTAGGGTGAATGCGTACAACAAAAAACAATCCCGAAAAAAAATAATATAAATAACCATCTTAAATTAGCCTTATCAATGGTAAGTCATCGCCATATTCGGCAGAATCAGAAATCGATCCCGGTAATTCTTCTGGTACAGTTCCTGCCCAAATCCAATCAATATTTTCTTTTTTATTTGTTTCTATTTGATTAGAGTATTTAAATAAAAACGTTAATTTTCCAGCTTTTTCATTTCCAAGTCTATTGCGTAGTTTCGATTGCACGAGTCCAAATGATGAAAAGGTTCTCTCAATGAACGCGGTAGACACAACTGCAGTAAGCAGTTGTTCACATAAAGCCAGGAAGTCTTTTTTATTTGGCCAATCCTCATCCTCAATAACAATTCCTTTCCACCACACCATAGGAACTGTATTTTTAAACTGAGATCCAAATACATATTTGGGGAATGGTGTTGCTTCAACTAATAGGGCCATTACAAATGGAACGAAGTCTGCCCTATAGACTCGCCTATAAGTGATGATAATATTTCATCTTCATGTTGCTCAGTTTGAGTTCCTGAACATTTAACATAATGATCATTTAAATGTTTTGGTATGCCTTGCATTTCTTTCTTACACTTCTTACATTTTGCCCATTTTCCACCGTTTCCAACCTTTTTTGTTTCTTCAAAATATTTCCAAATATTTAGCTTACGTTTTGGCATTTTAAATTTAAAAACAGATTAACGTTGTAATAAAAAAACCACACACGATGCACAGTTGCATCGACGAACGCTTCAGTAATGAGAAATAATAATGAAATAAATAGGGGATTCCTAGAAGCAAACCCGAAACAAATTCGGAGAATTAAATATGTACCAAGCCAGTTAAATTACTAAATAGTATTACCAACCATAATACCAACCTAAACCATACAAAATTTGGCGGCAAATTAAATTTGGCGGTAAATTAAAATTTATTTTTTAATAATAATTATCATGATATATATCGAGCTATAAATATCATTGATATATATCGTGATATATATCGTGATATATATCATGATATATATCATGATATATATCAGTGATATATATCAGTGATATATATCATGCCAACCCTGCTGTGAATATAACAAACTAATTTCAAAATGTATTCTGCAATGCAGGGATATATCGACTTTTTCTTTCAAAAATGTTACCAAAAATGTCAATATTTCCGAACGATTTTCGGAAAACATTATTTAGGTACAGTGGTTTTATTTTTTTCATATAATAAACCGTTAATAGATATTTTGATTTTATTCATGATTTAGACTGAAAAGAATCAAGTGATTTAAATCCTTTCAACACTATCTCCTACCGCACACTTTTTTACCTTAACATTTTAGAATCGTCCGAAATATATTTAAATGGGTGACTCCTTGGGTGTCGTAGAGAAAGTCTACATACTTTTTTTTAATCGAATATCTAAATACTAAGGTAAAAACCCTTTTTGCCTACATGCTGTCGCGCTGCTCGATCTGGTCTCAGTTAGCAACAATGTAGGCCACTAGAGTAAATGACAGTGATGCCAGATCACACCGGGTGTCACGCCCTTGCTTGGATAACCGCCGCGCGCGTATTGATATGTTTAACTTTTTGTATCGTTACTTCAGTATGTTTCGATACTCGGCGTTGGAACGACGATGCCGAGGGTTCCGCGTGCTTGATGTATATGAAGTTTAAACGTTTTGTTAGTTGTAGCATAACCCGATTTTTTTTCTGTCGTGATAGAATTCATAATAATATATGTTGTGATGGTTCAGTTGCAAAACATACTATTTGTGTTTTATTTTTTTATGAAATTTAATTATAAAACGGAGTATTTTAAAGTAAGATCGAGGGTAAGAGAGTATATACCTTAAAATTGTACCGGGTAGGTACATCAATAAAATATCGGACATCGCCGAACAAGCCCGATGGCCCGTCGGGTGTCTCACTAGACGCATGCGCCATCAACAGTCTGGGATGTAACCTATCAAATTAGCTCTAGCTACCTGTAACCATGGTGACAACGCACCATGTTGCCATATTTTTAGATTAAGAGTACTTTAATCAAAAAAATATACTATTTTGCATTTAAATATCAAAATAAACAGTATGAAAAGAAAGTTTTAATAACATTGAAACTATAGTATTATAGAATATTGGTTTCTTATATAGCTTTTCCAATTTATTTTAAATGCGTAAATGTAAATTTCAGATTTTCTCAGTAAGAGATTATTAAATTAAAATTTACGATATGTGACATAATTGTCATCCCCAGAAACTTTTTTGTCCGCATTCCTTTCGTAGCTACAGATAAACTAGTCGACCTGTAGTTTCGGAGATTTTGTTGCCGCTAAATAATCATTCCATTTAAATAACTTATTATCGGAACAAAACATCTGCATACTTCTAAAAGACAAATAGCTTAATTTATTCCTCGAAAAATACGTTCCGTGGCATCCTTGCGAACGAACGCCACGAGGCAACTTGTTACCGCCCAATTAAAATACGTAAAAATTCCGTAAAACACCCGAAATAAAAATATGAAAATTCACGTTTCTCGACGGTCTGAAACGGAAAACGATAAATCAGCCATTCAGGAACTAACAAGGAAGTTGTCCGCCATCGGGCGCCGAAAGAAGATACAAATTACTCCGATACGATGTTTAGGTTCAAATGACACGTTAAGAATAACATAAATAATGAATGGGGAAATATGACGACGTTGTTGCCAAATTGTGTATTTTAGAATCGGATTGTTAAGGTTAATAACGCCCACTCAACTGCCTAAAGTCAATAGGAATATAGAATAATTAGTCCCAACATTAACTGGCCAACAAAAAGATCGGCAAACGGGATTTTTAAACATGGTTTAGTGCGAATTCAGCGACGGGGGAACGCTTGAGTGAATATTTTGGTATTGAATGGTTATTTCTAAAAGAAATTCAACGCGGGCGTCAGAATATTTTTGCTAGGCGGCCGCCTGGAAACCCATTTCATGATTCCGTCCAGAATTCAGTTAAACTTCGAATTTAATAGATGCAGTCGAAAATGTCACATAAAAAACTATTAAAGACGATTTACTATTATTATTATACAGGGTGTCCCAGATATGTGGGCAATCTCCCGGATTCAGATAGAACACTTAAAAATAACAGGAGAAGTTCATATAAATTTTTCTTCCTACGGCCCCCCTCCTACGGAGATACGGGCCCATAACGGACGTCCCTGGAAATCGTTGTTTTTTAAATAATTTATTAAGTACTAGGTGTAATTTAATAATTTTTTAGTATAATGGTTAGTAGATGAGTCTCCTTAAAATTTGCCTTTTTAAACACATTTGGCTTATTTAGTTTGCCAGGGACGGACTAGACGTACAGAAATGTTTTTTTACACCCTGTATGATGAAGGAACGACAATAATATATTTTTGGATACTCTACACTTTAAGCTGAATAAAAGGCCCTCTTGATCAATATCGATAAAATGAAGTGTTTTCGAGAAAAAATATTTTTGTCCATACATTAAATGCATGTCGGCATATTCACTATACGTAAATTCCATTACTAAGTTAGTAACTAATAAGACAAAGGAGAAAACCCGCAAATTTCAAGACACTACCATAAACTGACACTGGCATAAATATTCTTGAGTGATAGACGTGTTTTGGACTTCCATTGTCTTTATTTCAATTTTAAATCACAACGTTTCAACTGGTAAGTATCTCCAGTCGTCTTCAGGTGAATACTGTATTGTGTGTAATACCAGTATTCACCTGAAGACGACTGGAGATACTTACCAGTTGAAACGTTGTGATTTAAAAATGAAATAAAGACAATGGAAGTCCAAAACACGTCTATCACTCATGATACAGCATTGTCTCTAACCTTCATAAATATTCTTTAAGTGTTCTATCTGAATCCGGGAGATTGCCCACATATTCTGGGACACCCTCTATATACGAACATGGTAGCCGACACGGAGGAAATAATACAAAAATATCTCACTGTGACAGGCTGCCCAACTGTACAAACACACCCAATTAAAATACTTTCAAAAAATAACTCACCAATTAATTTGTATCTTTCGGCGTCCCAGGGCGGCGGCTCACGCGTCGCAGCGTCGAACTCGTAGTAGAGCAGACTGAACGTCTCTTTGCATGACAGCGCGTTTCCTGTAAATCAAATTAAGATGTTCATTTAATAATTTAAATTAAAATAAGTCTGGGATGGACTAATTAATAAGTAAATTGAAATACGATCAATAAAGCGCGGATAATATGCAAATTACATTTTAATGAAATTTCTGTATTTTTCGGTTATTTCGGAAAAATTTGCATATTTTTATAATACATGATGCATTTATTTGCATATTTTCTCAAGTTGTTAGATATTTAAATCCCTGTTACTCTTTTATGTAGATCTAGTTTAATATTAATATTATTCTTAGAATTATTTACAAATTATCCACGTCATTCAGGCGAAAACCGTCGCTAATCTATTTTCTTATTTTGCCAGTCGCGTAACTAAGCCTAAATTTTTGAAAGGCACACAGTGGGCACCAGATAATTTAAAGTGGAAGAATTTGACAAGCTATTTTAAATATCTACTTATTTTATGCTCGTAGATTGAGAAAAATGTAAAGAAAAATAAACTCTTGGTAATACTTCTTGTTTTAAAAAAGCACAAGAATAAACCCGAACAATAAATACATATTTGGGTGATTGTTTGCAGTTTTTTTTGTTTGGTATCGAGACACATGGTAAAAATTCATTATTCACAAATAAATAAATTTCTGGAATTTTTTTGATGGCTACTACAATTTTTTAGCTAAACCTGTGCCCACCCGTAGTTACGTGCCTGCTAAATACCCTACCTGATCGCATGTAAACGGCTAGGCTCAATTTTGTTTCATAAAAAGTGTTGGAAATGACCACCTTCACTTAAAAGGCATGCTTCCGCCCGTCTTCGCATCGAATTGCCCACTCCAACAATTTTGATAAAACAAAATTTATCATTAATTATTTTATCAATGTTAATAAGAATGAGTTTCAATATGAATTTAGTGGTTTTAATTAAGAACTGACGAGAAAAACTCAAGAGATCGTTTTAATGTAGAATTGACCAGGCTAATCAGAAAAAATATCCACATGGAAAAATGTCAGAGGCGTACCATCTTTTTTGTAAAAAATATCAGAGGACATGTTCGCAGGGACGCCACTGGTGGAACAATTGAATAACTTTTCTAACTAAAATTTGTGGTTCCATATCCCATTAACACATACCAAAATTGAAAATGCTATTTAAAAATAAAAATTTAACACCCTGTAGCAAAAAATTGATTGGAGCCGTTTCGGACATATTATGTTCATATGAACTTTTCTTTATAAAATCACCTAAGGAATCACACCCTGAAATATTAGCACGTCATTAAGGAACACCCTGTATATATTCCGCTATTTGTTATCGTTTGTATGTATGGCTCGGTGGCCTAGTGGCAGAGTGTACGCCTGGCGGTCTGAGAGTCGCGAGTTCAAATCCCGCACTCGACATATCTGGTTTTATTTATTTATCAGTTAAAAAACTATGAGGCGTACATGGTGACTCGAAGCGGAAAAGATTCCTGTCCGCTCTCTCGGAGAGGTCTGGAAAGCGCCAGTTTCGGTGAAGAAAACAAGCATAAAAGGAGGCACTTGTAAAAAAATTAATCTTTTTTGGCATTTGACTGTTTTTCAACGCCGTCATAGCCAACTAGGAGTAACTGAACTTAAAATCCACAGCAAAATAGCTATATAAAAATATTAAATTGGTAATGTTCGGAATGGACAACCTTATACAAACTTACCCTTTTTTTAAAATGCTAAATAGAAAATTTGGTGGTTTCCTGATGAGACTCCATGTATAGTTACATATATTTTAAGAATGTGGTGCCGATTCCGATATTATATCGCTATCGGCAACTAAAATATCGATGGCGGCAATAAAAGCCGATCACTACTTAAAATATTGTTTGGTTGTTAAGTTTAGTTATCGCAGTGTTTATTTTGGACCTAAATATTAAAGTAGGCATGTCACTATGAATTGATTTTGAGTTTGGGACGTTCCGTAATTGCAGAAGTCCATGTTTGGTCGTTTGAATATATGTTAATTTAAAACTAGATCTCCGTTTGGTTAAAACGCCCTCCAAGGTTGTAGTTCTACTCTTTGTTAATAAAACCGTTCGGCTCTAACTCAGTCTGATGCAGGTGTATTTGCTCTATGCGGTAGCGTTGAAAATTTATAATTCCCAGGCGCGTACGCCAAGATTATTTAGCGGTTCGTACACTGCTTGAACCGGGTTAAAACTTGAGACGTGTAATTTGCACTTGCATAGTTTAGTCGGATAAAATAACTGGGGTGTCACAGAATATTGTCGACATGAAATATTATGTCGGATACCGGAACCAGGGTTGAAAAAATCATGATTTTTTTGAAAAACATCAAAAATCGCGGGTTTTTTGATAAAAATTTAAGATTTTTTTGAAAAAAATTTAAGATTTTTTTGAAAAAAAATTCAAGATTTTTTTTTATTTTTTCGATTTCTTTTTCTATTTTTTCCATAAATAAGTTGCTATTTTCAACACGTTTTTGATTTTATTCCCACCGTTCTTCAAATTTTAATGACGATAGTTTAAACATGCAACATACTTATAGCTTTATATTAACTTGTGGTCAGAATTCTTTTAAATATATTTAAAATAATATTTTTGGTCCTCTTCGAGGTCCTCTTTTTGATTATTGGATGAGTATCTAAAATAATTTTACACCGTAAAGTCGGAGGGAGTCAATGCAGGGCCGTAGCCAGGTGAGGGCGTATCCGGACGCCGCCCGGACAGGCGAAAATTTCGCCCTGGCAGAGAACTGTGTCCTTACTATTCTGCAGTACCCATTATTATCAGCTACTAATGCACCATGCTGCCCGTGGGGGTTGCTAGTCCTCCATCGGGCGCCTCCCCAGGTGGCGGATAGGGGAATGCCTCCTAGATATAGGTGGTACCGAGGAAATCAAATACTCGGGGCGGACCAAAACTAGCATCGACCGAATAGTTACCGGTATAAGTAACCCACTCTTGATGACCAACGGCGTCAGGCGGAAGAGTTATAAAGAGATAGGGTACCTTCTTGCCCTTGAGATGAGAAATCATTCCTAAAGGCGGAGAAACCAATGAATGGTGAACGGCAGGAAGATGCAGAAGGCAACGGGAAACCACTGCATTAAGGATCTTAATGGATATCCCTAGTTAATCAACATGGCTAAGTTCAAGGCGAAATATTCCGGAGTTTCTAGTCCCCTGTTCGGATCTCCGGGGGGGACAGTTTTGAATGAAGCTAAGAAGAAGGAAAGAGACATGAGGATCAGTACATGGAACATCAGATCCATGTTCGAAGCAGGTAAAATTCACAACGTGCTTCAAGAAATGCAGCGACTTAATGTGAACATAATGGGACTCAGTGAAACTAGATGGCCTAATTCAGGAGAAATGAAGATTAATCAGTCAAAGATTTACTACTCGGGTAACAACGACGCACATCACCGAAACGGAGTAGCGATTGTGGTAGACGGTAACTTTTGTAAATCTATAACTGGCTTTATCCCCATCTCGGATAGAGTAATGATGATACGAGCAACAATAACCCAAAGAATACTTAACATCATTCAGGTATACGCCCCCACTTCCGATAAGAGTGAAGAAGAAATAGAACAATTCTACAATGAAGTTCAACAAGCCCTGGAGGTCACAAAGAACAGGGATATTACGATAATAATGGGAGACTTCAACGCAAAGATTGGAAAGGGAAAGGTGGAAGATATTATTGGGGATTTTGGTTTGGGCACAAGGAACGAAAGGGGGGATAGAATGACACAGTTCTGTCAAGAGCAAGACATGGTAATTACAAATACATACTTTAAACTGCCTGATAGGAGGCTTTATACTTGGAAATCACCCGCCGATAACACCAATCACATAGTTAGGAATCAAATTGATTATGTCTTAATTAATAAACGTTACCGAAATTCCATAATATCGGCTAAGGCCTACCCTGGAGCAGATGCAGCAACAGATCATAATCCAGTAACAGTAAAGCTCAAAGTTCGATTGAAGAAACCAAAACCCCAGCGAAACAAAAAACATCTGCAAACCTTAAACTTTAAAAACCCAATAATAAGAGATCAGTTAACCAAGAATATTAACACCGAACTAAGTAAGATAAGAGCTGAACCGAACGAAGACCCAAACATAATATGGGATGCCATCAAAACCACGATAACGGCTTCAACAAAGGAATTACTGCAAACAGAGAATACTACTCACAAGCAAAAACCATGGATGACCCATGAAATCTTAAAACTAATGGAGGAAAGAAGATCATACAAAAACATAGACAAAAACGCATATAACCATACACAAAAAGAGATAAGAAGAAGAATACGTGAAGCCAAAGAAAAATGGTATGGATAAAAATGTACAGAAATAGAAGACTTACTGACAAAACACGATGATCTTAACCTTCATAAAAAAATTAAGGAGTTAGCTGGTATAAAAAGACCAAACCAAAGCAATATCTTGCTGGACAGAAATGGCAAAATAATCCCAGACAATGAAGGCAAACTAGCAAGATGGAATGAGTATATCCAAGAACTATTCAACGATGATAGACAACAAGAAATAGTGGAAGAGGACACAGAAAGAGAGTTGGGCCCAACAATAACAAAAGAAGAGGTAATGCACGCAGTAAAAATGGCAAAATCTCATAAATCTCCAGGACCCGATGAAATTCCAGCCGAAATAATTAAACTAATCACAGAAGATCAGATAGGCATATTGGTGGAACTATATAACACAATATACAACACAGGAATCATTCCCCGTGAATGGCTTAGATCGACCTTCATTACATTACCAAAAAAGGTCAACGCGAAAGAGTGTAGCGACCATCAAACTATCAGTCTAATGAGTCACGCTCTCAAAATATTCCTAAAAATAATACATCAGAGAATTTTTAGGAAAGTAGAACAAGATATTAGCGAAACACAATTTGGCTTTAGAAATGCAATGGGAACAAGAGAAGCTTTGTTTGCCTTTAATGTGTTGACTCAGAGATGCATGGACATCAATCAACCGATGTATGTTTGTTTCCTTGACTACAACAAAGCATTCGATAAAGTACGCCATAACCACCTTATTCAATTGCTTAAGAGTAAAAATATAGACATGAAGGATATTAGAATAATAAATAATCTATACTACAATCAGACGGCTAATGTCAAAGTGGACAATGAACTCTCAGAAGAAATAGAAATCCAACGGGGTGTAAGGCAAGGATGTGTACTATCGCCGCTATTGTTTAATCTTTATTCGGAAGAAATCATTCAGAGAGCACTGGAAGAAACAACAACGGGAGTAAAGGTTAATGGAATACCAATTAATAACATCCGGTATGCAGACGACACCATACTTATTGCTGAAACAATAGAAGACTTACAGGGCCTGGTTGATCAAATAGTGACGAGCAGCGAGGAGAGCGGGCTTACCTTAAATATCAAAAAGACCAAATTTATGACCATTACAAAATCAGTTCAACAACAGGAGAACTTATGGATCAACGGAGAACTAGTGGAGAAAGTCAGTAAATACAAATACTTAGGAACAACGGTCAATGAGGGTAATGACTATACTGAAGAGATCAAATCAAGAATTGGACAAGCCAGAACCATATTTAACAGAATGAGAAATGTGTTATGCAATAGAGATCTTAATTTACGCCTCAGAGCCAGAATATTGAATTGCTATGTTTTCTCCGTGTTGCTATATGGGATGGAATCCTGGACGTTAAAGAAAAATATAAGTGATCGACTGGAAGCATTTGAGATGTGGTCATATAGAAGGATCTTAAGAATAAGTTGGGTAGACATGGTAACAAATGAGGAGGTGCTAGGAAGAATGAGAAAGGAAAAGGAAATATTAAACACAATTAAAATAAGAAAGTTGCAATACCTGGGCCACGTGATGAGGGGAGAAAAATATATATTGTTGCAGAATATTATGCAGGGGAAGATACAGGGAAAAAGAAGTAGAGGAAGAAGACGCATTTCCTGGCTAAATAACCTAAGGGAATGGTACCACTGTAGTTCCGTTGAGTTGTTTAGAGCTGCAGCATCAAAAGTTAGAATAGCTGTGATGATAGCCAACCTTCTAAGAGGAGATGGCACTTGAAGAAGAAGAAGAATGCACCAAATTAAAAATACATTCATTTTAAGGTTAGGTAGTGATAATTGTATCATGTGCAGTACCGATATGTGTATGCATTTTCTCTAATCTTATAATGCCCTGGCTATGAAGGTCAACGCCCTGGTAGCAAAAACATTCTGGCTACGGCCCTGAGTCAATGGGGCCCAGAACTTACAACTAGGGAATCCAATCCCGCACCCAAACTTTAATCTCGCAAATCTGCGGGATTTAGCCCATCGATCCGCGGGATTTGCGGGATAGCAAACAATGAACTGCGGTATTTTTGGTCGACGCGTCGGGGATTCCCCGCCATGCTGGGCTATTGAAAATACGTTAAACAGAACAGTTTTCTTGCGTACGTGCGAAAGTAAGGACGTTATTCTACTAGTATCTAGTGACATTTATCAAGTGGTTGAATATAATTTGTTAATTTATCAATATCAACACTACCGCTGCTGCTCTGTTCTGTTTAACGTATTTTCAATAGCCCAGCATGGCGGGGAATCCCCGATACGTCGACCAAACCCGCAAATCCGCGGGATCGATGGGCTCAATCCCGCAGTTTTGCGGGATTAAAGTTTGGGTGCGGGATTGGATTCCCTATTGATGCCATGCATAATGGATGCCTTAACTTTTATGACGGCTTCGATTTTTTAACACGGCTGTTTGTCTTCTTCCTGGTTATTAGTATTCGTTGATATCAATATACAATTTAAAAATCATGCGAAGCGTACTTTGACCGTTTACTTATTTTGTAAGCGGTGCATTTGAATAATAAGGATATAAATATCCGCATAGTAAATCAGTATGTAAGGTATGCGACAGCAGTTAACGGAAAATTGTAAATGGAGAGTTTCAGGTATAGTTGTTGCAGAATTATACCGTTGACTCTTATTGCCATAAATAAAGTACCTGATTAAACCCTATTGTATACGCCTCAACCTCTTCAAAGCCGAATAAATGGGATCAGGGCCGGCTTGAAAATATATACCACACCACATGATTTATTTTTATAATTTAAAATAAATAGATAGGTATTTTTAGTTTTAGGTACCTATAATAAATGTAAAATAATGATAACAATTAATGATAATTGAAAATAATATAATTTAAAAGTATAACTATTAGGATAACAAGTACAATAAAAATTAATTAAATTCTAAGAAACTATTAATAATTTATTCAAAATTTAACTCTGTATCGCTATCACTATCTTCATCTAAGCCTAAACTTATAATTAAGGGTTGAACATTTGTAATCATACAATTGTAAGAATTTTCCACCTTAAGTACATGCTGTACACAGTTTTTCCAGCTGTCTGCGGAAATTTTTCTTACTTCGTTTTTAATTAATTCTACTACAGATGCATTTAATGTAGGAGAAATATTATTTCCCTAATATTGGATTTTAATTGGTGCCATATTAGCTCAATAGGATTGAATATACAATAGTACGGAGGAAGACGCAACACTGTATGTCCATTTTCTGCCGCAAGTTTGTCACACTCGTATTCCTTATTTATTTTAAAAGCTTTTAATACTTCTAGCAGTTCTCATTTTTGTAAGTTTCTTCAAAATATAAATCATTTTCAATCATAAAATTTTGAATTTCTGCTTTTGTATTATTAGAATTGGGAATAATTTTTGCTTGCCGACTATGATAGCTAACATTGTCCATTACAATGACGCTATTTTCAAGTATATTTTTAAGGAGTTTATGTTTAAACCAGTCTTCAAAAAGTTGTGCGTCGGTATCTTGATGGTAATCTAAAGAAGAATCTGCTATGTTTTTAGCTGAAAGGAACAGACAATTTGGAACAAACCCGTTCTCTGAACCAGCATGTAATATTGTGATTATTTTGCCTTTATTTGATGGTGCCTTGGTTGGACATTTTTTGGAAGAATCATCTCAACCTTTTCTTGGAGTGTCATGGGTATCGAACCATGTTTCGTCAAGGTAAATAATTGGACGATTTTCTTCTCTAAATTGTTTAACAGCTAGATATCATACCTTGTATTTACTGTATCGTGGGCTACTATAGATAACCAGATATCCAACTTTAAACCAAAACTACCGTATTTAAGAGTCAATATTTTAACTTTACAAAACTGATATCGTTTCCTACCCTTTAGCAATAAGGACCCGAAAGGCATTGATATAATCGATACTTTCGAAGGGAAAATGGGTCAGTAGCCAGCAACAAGGATAAATTATACTGTCGCAACTAAGTTTCGTCGTATTTTTGTTGAAATAATACGGATTTGGTATTGGTTTTATTATACCTAATGGTATATGTAGTAAACAGAATATTATCCATCCCTGTTAAAAAAACGCCAATTTCGAATGATGATTCCACCATCTCGAAAACGGTTATAAATATTAAGATTGAGCAAACATACCTTTTTAGTTTAGAAATTACCCTTCTTTGAGAATTTTGGATTAAAAATACTTAATAACAGGTAAGGAAAACAATCATAGATTTATTAAACTCAGTGTAAGTAACTAGCACCCCCACACCAAGTAAAGTGGCCTATTAGAAGTATCTCCAGAACTAAATGAGATTTTATTTTGAAAATTTAGCTGTGGTTATAAGAGATGGTTTTCTACGTTTATAAAATATTTTGGATGGTGCGGTGTTGCCGGATCATACTGAAAGTGGTAGCAACTTCGGAATTTTAAATGAATTACCCTATATATTATTTTTTTTTAATCTAGGTAAAAATCTAGAACAGTTTTCTGTATAATATCATATACCTATCTTTAAGAGTTTTTGAATTATAAATAATCTTTTTTAACTCCGTATCGGGACCTAAAAATAAAATCATATCTTTTTAGCGGTTACAGCTAGAACACTGAAATTTTGACAATAGTTTCACAAGACCATCGAAATTTTATAATTTCGAACAGTATTTAATTAGTTTTATACAGGGCGTCTCCATAACAATATTTCTGAGGGAGATCAATTATTGCACAAATCTTATTTTTTTTAAATGGGACACCCTGTATTTGATATGTTTTGCCAATTTTGAATTTCCGATCTAATGATATTAAGTGTTCCTATACCTATCTTCAATATTTTCGGACTTATAGCGAAATTTAAAAATTATCTTATAAGAAGATATTTTTTGGTATTTGGCTGTGGAATGGATTCATAGAAACAAAATAATGAAAAATTCATTTGACGTCATGTCTGTGTTATTGTAAAAAAAAACGGCTAATTCACATTATTCGAGCTTAAATATTTTAAGTTTAGTTTATATCCATGGGGTAGAGTTTTATCTAGAACTTGCAGAAAAATTAATGATGCAGCATCCTGATGTAGCTCCTATGACTCCCAAAAATGGAAATTGCCCTCAAGGTCTCTGGATCTTAAGATTTTTATCTATGGGGTAGGATTAAAGAAATAGTATACAAGACACCCGTCACAACAAAGGAAGATTTAGAAAATGGAGTAAGAAGAGCTCTGGGGTATCTGGAAGAGGAAGAAATAAAAAAGGTGACAAATGAAAATGTTATCATCACAATTCATCAATGTTTAAGAGCCAATGCATTTTAAACAATTTAGTTATTAGTTATTTTATTGGTGTTGTTGCGTAATTTTCAGTTTGTTTATTTATTTATTTGTTAACCATTTGTTTACACCTCTTAAAGATAGGTATATGATATTATATAGAAAACTGTTCTAGATTTTCACCTAGATTCCAAAAAATATATAATATACAGGGTAATTCATTTACAATTCCGAAGTTGCTGCCACTTTCGGTATGATCCGACAACACCACACCATCCAAAATATTTTATAAACGTAGAAAACCATCTCTTATAGGTACAGTCAAATTTTCAAAATAAAATCACATTTAGTTCTCGAGATACTTCTATAGGCCACTTTACTTGGTGTACATGTATAGTGAAACGTAAAACTTTCTACAAATTATCACTTCTTACTCATAAAAACATCATACTGTCAACTTTCAATCCGATGCATTGAACCGTTGTCAAATTATGGCTTATTTTCAAAAATAAACTGTCACTTTCACTCGACTTTTCGAGAAAACTTACATTACTTAAACGGTCTACTTTGATGTTTAGTATCTTCAGTTGCTCTGTGGCCCATAAGTTACGGGATGGATGCCCGGTATTTAAGCCTAATAAAACTTTGCAAGTTATTCTTTTCAACCATCGTGGTTTTAATAGCAAACGAAACAATAGAATTATAAACAACCAGGTTATGCTAGCGCTCGGGCTAATCGGTTTTTCTTTTAATAACCCAACACGGGTTTCTTTTTGTTTTAAAACCGATATTGTTATGATGCCATTGGCGTATCCGCACAGTGGTTCGGCTACAGGCCCCCCGAAGGGAGCACTCTGGAGATGGTTCTCCACTAGATATTTTCGAAACTATCAAAGATAGAAATATGAAATGTGGAAATTTTGGTAAACTTTATACGCTCAGACTATCTTAAGAATGTTGGCGCTTAAAGGTATTGTCACAAGTAGGGAATCCAATCCCGCAAATGAGGGATCCCGCGGTGTTTTCGCGGGATTGACATTGCGGGATTCGCGGGATTTGCGGGACTCGATGTGGGTGCTGTATGTTCATAAAAAGTTGTTTTATGCAATTAGAAACAGAGTAGAGTAGCAGGAAAATATTTATTGCATATAGGTACAATACAATAGTACGACTAGTTTAACGGTTACATGTTACATTGATTTTGAAAGTATTTTCGGAGAAAAGATAACATGTTTAATGTTTCATCTTTTAGATTTGATCTTATTTTATTACGTTCAGCTTCGACCCTTGTCGACGGACTAGATTTTACACAATTTGTGGCCCTCTAATTCGAATAGTTGGCGCATATCGGTCGATGTGATAAACTTTCCAAAGGGTATACCATCTTTAGTTACCATTCGAGATACTCTTTCCTCCATCGAAACTTTTCTCAGATGAAAAAAAATCTGTAATTTTCATTTTCTTAGGTAGCACAGAAGAACCACTAACATCTGAGCGCTTAGCAATAGAACTAAACGAACTACTCGAGCTGCTGGTACTAGGTTTTATTTCCTGTGTTATTTCATCAATATCAACACTCCGACCTTTGGTGCAGAGATTTTGACAATGCTAGGGCATAACTTACATTTAGCTGTAAGATCTTCAGACTTTAAAAAATAATTCCAAACTAAACTTGAACCTTTATTGTCTTTGTAACTTAACTGACTTGTGAGTGCTATTTACATTCCATGTATTATATTCAACCACTTGATAAATGTCACTATAGATACTAGTAGAATAACGTCCTTACTTTCGCACATACGCAAGAAAAATGTTCTGTTTAACGTATTTTCAATAGCTCAATAGCCCAGCATGGCGGGGAACCCCCCAAAAACACCGCAGTTCATTGTTTGCTATCCCGCGGATGCGCGGGATCGATGGGCTCAATCCCGCAGGTTTGCGGGATTAAACTTTGGGTGCGGGATTGGATTCCCTGGTCACAAGGAGAGGGTAGTGCATATATGGTACTTTTAATGTTAAGCCAAGGAAATTCAATGCAATGCAATGCAAAATTAATTCTTATTTTGATACCGTTTTCGAAATAAATCGATTTAAAAATTACCTTGCGCGGGAGGAAAAGAAACACATAATTTAAAAAAATATATGTATTTTATTTAACTTGCTCAAAGGACCCCGCAGTTTTTAAATGGAAATTGGGTTTCACTCAAATTTACTAAAAAGTATTGCATCATACGAATTGTATTATCCTGATAAAATGTCTCCATGGGCGCAATGAAAAATAATGACAGGATTTCGAAATACGAGCCATGCAAGGTGGTGATGTTTCAAGTCCAAAAGTCGTATCTGACCGGTACGTATTACGAATAATGATCGATATATTCACGTATATTCTCATAAACATCGTACATATAAATATAGATAGATATCTACCCTCTTCATGTATATGCACACATACACGAGATTTTCGGATTCAACGCCACCCGAGAATGAGAATATACGTGAATATATTGATCATTATTCGTAATACGTACCGGTCAGATACGACTTTTGGACTTGAAACATCACCACCTTGCATGGCTCGTATCTCGAAATCCTGTCATTATTTGTCATTGCGCCCATGGAGATATTTTATCAAGATAATAAAATTCGTCTGATGCAATACTTTTTAGTAAATTTGAGTGAAACCCAATTTCCATTTAAAAAATGCGGGGTCCTTTCATTATCAAACTTCTGTATAAAACATTTTTCTGTATCTCTTTTAACTAAGAAAATATAGGGTAATCTTGAAATTGTTAATTTTTTGATTTTCCCCCGTAACTCTTAAGCGAGCGAAAATATTTAAATTTTGATTTTACCATTTTAAGCTTGACCCAAAAAGAGCACATGACACCTACATTACTTTTTTGATAGCACTAACAATTACGGAGATACCCTATAATAGTGTCGAAAATGGGACACCCTGTACAAAGTTGCCAAAATTTCCAAATTTCATATTATTATCTTTGATAAACCCATCTCCTGAGTAGCCCTCCAGGGGGTATCCCGGTAATGAGACGACAAAAGACAGAACTTTAAATGAAGTTTTAAACTTGTTTTGGCCCAATATACTTAACGCCTAATTATTGATCATACTTTTTAGGACACATTGTATATAGCAAATTAACAATATCCGAGTAATCCATCCAATCCACATCTAATTAATCGATATACTGGGTAATCGATTTTGCCCGAATCATCAATTTTCCGATGGATCGACCACTTGATATGTACTTTCTCTATTAATTGATGACTATTAACAAAAAAATAAAACATAAACCTTTAAAAGTACAAGTTCGTTTATCTATATTTAATAGCAAATTAAAACAAGATGCGAAATCCGCGATTTAATTATAACATGTTTCGAATTGAAGGCTCATAATAATGCAATAAAATAATTATAGTTTTCGTATCTTAGCAGAAACCTCATACTAAAGATAAGCATACGAAGCTATTAATTTTTAGCGGCTGCCTTTTGCTAACACCGTTTCAATCACGTTCGAATTGTATTTGCGATGCAAGTAAATCCGTGAGGAGAATCATCAACAAATGTAACAAATTCGTCCTTCACCATTGGGATCTCGGGAACGGTAAGAGTAAGTCAGTTAAATTGGGACAAAGTTGCGCAATTATGGATAGTGTTGGGAAAAACCGATGATTTTAATAATCGAGTACTTGATACTCGAGCCATTTTAATAATCGAGTGAATTGCTCGAATGAATCGCTTGAAATTCCAACTCACCAAGCGATGACGTCACCGACTGCTCCACCGGCAGCCTAGCCGTTTACATGTGATCAGGTAGGGTATTTAGCAGACACGTAACTACGGGTGCGCACAGGTTTAGATAAAAAATTGTAGTAGCCACCAAAAAAATTCCAGAACTTTATTTATTTGTGAATAATGAATTTTTACCACGTGTCTCGATACCAAACAGCCACCAAAAAAATAAAAAATCACCCAAATATGTATTTATTGTTCGGGTTTATTCTTGTGCTTTTTTTAAACAAAAAGTATTACCGAGTTATTTTTCGTCACATCCTTCTCAATCTACGAGCATAAAATAAGTACCTATTTAAAATGGCTTGTCAAATTCTTCCACCCTAAATTATCAGGTGCGCACTGTGTGCCCTTCAAAAATTTCAATTCCTATTTAATTTTAAGAATGTTTACTTTTGGTTACCAAAAAATTTGTCGATAACTATATTTTATTAACTATTTTGCTCGTTTTCTTATTTTCCATTTTTAAGAAGTCTTCTTCAGTTTAATAATAAAAAGTTCCTGTTTAGATTTAAAAATGTTTACTATAAGATTACCAACGAATTTTTCTATATATTTTGTTAACCATTTTGTTCGTTTTGTTATTTTTATTTACAATTTCTATTATTATGTTATTTTTGAGATGTTTTCGCGAGTTTATAGTAAATAAAAATTTTAAAATTATATCCTTTAATTTTTTTTAATATTTACAATCGGAGACCTAAACTACGCTGCTGGCTAGCCAGTTAAAACAAAACTTTAGAAAAGTCATGCGCGATGACTCCGCTAAGGGATTTGGCATACTTTTTATATGCACCTTCCCGTTTATGTGCCTTTAAGAAAGACGTATGTCGTGTACTTACTCAGCGTCAAACTCGAACGTCGCCAATCGGATGGGGCGGCGCGTAGACCGAAGGTCGTGTATCAAGTGACAGGCGATATTTTTCGTTTTTTCGCCTGAATATATAACTAGAGTATTTCCTATCGAGCGAAAAACTGTTCCAATATACGAGCCATTTTTTAACTCGATCACACTACAGCAGTACATTTCCGTCGCCGTGAAGCGAAGCTCGGGTATCGAGTGAAAGATAATAAGTGACAAGCGACGGTTTTCGCCTGAATAGATAACTCGAGCGGTTTTTTTAATAATCGAGCGATGTCGGTTATTTCAATAATCGAGTGATCAAGCGGTTTTTCGCTCGAGCGATCACAACACTAATTATGGACCTAATAATATGCAAGAAAATAAAAAATAAATGCTTTCAAAATACATTGAAACCTCTCATAACGGACACATCTAATAAGCGGACATCTCTATTAAGTGGACATTTTTTCATAGTCCGGAACTAGGTATATGCAATTCCATGAAAATCAACCTCTCTTGGGCGGACGCGGACAGGCTGTTTTCATACAAAAAGGGCGAAAATCCTCCTTTAAACGGACAAACAATTTTTAAAAGTATTTGGGAGACGCATAAGTACGGTGCAAAATCTCTCTGAAGACAGACCGGCAACCAATCGCGTATGCGTGGCAGAGCGAAAGGACTTCGCCGAATGAAATTATGTGTGATTCCCCGACAGCAGTCCGCCGTTTATTTGTGAGTTGTAAGGTTAAAATCGTAAACAATGGCACACAAATGTTGCGTCTGTTTGTTGTCTGAAAGAGAATATTGATGTTGTGAAAGTTTGTAATTTGATAACAATGATTTGGGCTAGTTCATTAACATTGATAGCAATGTGCTATTAGAAGATGATAGTGACCCCATTCCTACCGATTATGTAGTCCAAACTGAGACCACATCACTATCTGACGACTCTGATAAAGAAGTTGAATGCAGTAATCAAACAAATGTCACCAATTATCAACAAGCCATTAGTATGGTAAAGGAATTATAAGAATATGCCAAGAATAGAGGTGACTCTACAGCGATGGAATTGTTATCAGACTTGAAATTACATTTTCTAGATTGCAAGTATAAAAGTCAAACTACGTTATTAGATTTTTTTAGTACTACATCCTAACTAAAACTAGTGTATTTTTGGACATGGTATTAGCGGACACCTCTATTAGGCGAACACATTTAGACGGTCCCGTAGGTGTCGGCCTTAAGAGAGGTTTCACTGTATTTGGAAAAATCTAAAATTTTGCATTTCGGTTTGTAATTATTCCTGACTTTGTTCGAAGAGATGGCACCATGACATCTTTAATGCGACGTTTTGTCTTTGAGTCATCATCATCAACTTAATTTTTTAATAAATTATGAAAGAGGACCGAAATCCACGTTCAGCGGTATACAACACTTACTGGTTTTCCGACGTTTTGTTCCTTAAATTGCGCTACATTTTTCAAAATACATCGACATAAGGGGGGAAGACAGCTGCCACTGTTATTTCCGCTCTGTAAATACGTGACGCCACTGGACCATCGCGGCAATTATAGTAAATTTCTCTGAAGCAGACTAATAATTTCGATTCTCCACCGTTTTTACGAGTCTCGCTGACGATGACTGCAACCATAATGATAATTTACTTGCTAGAGAATACAAGAGTCGGTGTGCCTCATTGATTTTTTAAATTAACTTTTTTTTTGTCGGTGATTATCCGGTATTTGTTTTTTTTGTATAATTTTTATAAAGTAGTGGGTTTTTATTCTGTCGTCGTTATGAAAGGTGACTAGTATTTCGGATTTTGACAGTGCCAGAACATGACAAAATTTAATAAATCTCTATATTGCTTAGTCTATGCTGGGCAGGGTTGCAAAGAACCATGTATTTTTTAATTTTAAATAAAACAAGTGTTTTTTTTTGTTTTAAACGTTTTTTTTTTGTTTTAAACATGTTTTTTTTTGCTTTTAAAGTTCATGTTTTAAACAAACAAAACCATATTAAAAACATAGTTTAAAACACGTGTTCAATGTTTTTAGTAGAATTTAAAAGATAACTTAAACTCCTTTCCCAGCGGACATCTCAGAATGTTTTCTATTCATAGAGTTTTACGACATTTAGGATTTTTGCCGAGAATCATGACATTCGCAAGATGTTTAGTGGCTCTAGATGAAGTTAAAAAAAAACACTTGCACGATAGGAGAAGAAGCGACAGAAATATGGCTCGAACTATTGGAGACTTTTGAAAACAAAAAATCAAATGGGGAATTTTCAATGAGTGACGTAAATAAGGTTATAAAACGTTTGGAGATGGCCCTAACTCCAGTTCATTTTTTGTTGCTTGATCATCGTTTTAGGGGTGATAACTAACTCAAAGGCAATTAGAAATTGCCATGGAATATGTAGAAACCTATCATTCAGAGGCAATGCCAACGAGTGTTAATTTTCAGGCTAGGTGTGCACCATTTTTGCCATATATGTTTTCTCAACAGATATTTGAAACTGTAAAACCATTTGCATGGTGGCGGTCTATTAAACATTTACATACAAGAGTAATGGAACTTGTCCAACATCAGCTACATACAGCTATTGCTTCGTGCGCCAACATAAAAAGACTTTTTTCGTCTTATGGTTTAGTTCATTCCAAACTCAGCAATAAGCTAGGCAATGTCAGAGCAGCTAAGTTGGTTACGATTTTTAAAAAACTAAATTCTAATGCACCCAGTTACGGCGCTAACTGATGTACACCGATGCACTTCCGATCAGTTCAGTGCATGATGTTCATTAAGTACCTAACTTTTATATTTTGTTAATTTGAAAGAAAATTACTGTTTTAGTAAGTAGTTTTATTATTTATTTATCAATAAATATTTTTCACACCAAGTTGTTGCATAAATTAAGTATACCCCTGTTAAATATCAATTTACAAAAAAAAAGTGTGTTTAATTTATCTGTTTTAAACATTTTTAACAAAACATTGTTTTAAACTCAAACGACTGTTTAAAACAATTGTTTTATACAAAATGTTTAAAACGAAACAACCCTGATACTGGGTGTTCCTTATTGGCGTGTTGTTTGACATATTCACCTTGATGTCTCTTTGCGCGATATCTTACCTTGTGTTTATTGTATCATGTCCTAATTTACAGGCTTAATAAAACTATCAAAAAAATTTATCAAATTGATAGTTAAAATTAGTGGTGTGATCACTCGAGCGAAAAACCGCTTCGATACTCGATTATTGTAATAACCGACATCGCTCGATTATTGAAAAAAACTGCTCGAGTTATAAATTCAAGCGAAACCCGATTTTCGCTCGACGCCGTGCGTCAGCCGAAATGTGCTGATTGGCGACGTTCGAGTTTGACGCTCAGAAGGCTGACACGACATACGTCTTTGTTAAAGGCACATAAAGGAGAAGGTGCATACAAAAAAGTATGCCAAATCTCTTAGTGCAGGGGTCGGCAACCTTTTGAGACGGAAGAGCCAAATGTTATAATTTACACAATTTCTCAGTTTTTAAAGAGCCATTAACGGCCGCAATTTGATATGACGGCGTTATTCGAGAGCTTTCGACGAACTGACGACAGTAACGACGCGTGTCACGGGGGAGGGGTGCGGTGAAAAGCGAGTACAAGTGGCTGAGAGATAGAATCGGTGCCTAATCCTCGTTAATCGATTCAGAACGAATTTTTAATGTTTTTTTTCGATAAAATAAATAATATTTGCGTATATGTAGAACTAAAGAGCCGCAACTTCACATCCAAAGAGCCGCATGTGGCTCGCGAGCCGCAGGTTGCCGACCCCTGCCTTAGTGGATTCATCGCGACATGGGTTTTGTTTTGCTTGGCTAGCAAGCGACGATTGTAAATTTTAAAAAAAATTAACGGATATCATTTTTTTAAAATCAGAATCAACTGTTCTTTTCTTCCTTAATAAAAACTCTAGACTTCTTCTTCATATCAAAAGTTTATATCCAAATTTCACGTGATTAATCGCTCGTGTATCAAGTATTCAATTAATCGGTTTTTCTCAACACTAGTTAAAATGTTTATTTTGAAAACTACCTGCACTGCTATTGATTTAAAACTTTACTGGAACACAGACGGGTTTGTTCGGGTTACCTGACGTTTTAGGTATTCAAGTTCGATTGAAGACACCAGAAATCGGACTATTTTTAAAAGTTTGTCAACAATTACCATATTATTCTGGCACAAAATAGCGCTAACAAGTTTCAAAACTCCTTAATATTCAAATTTATAAATAAATTTAAAATAAACGATTATTTCATAATGAACTAATAATAATAATAGCTCAGTAATAAAGATACGTGGGGTTCGCAATATAATTCTACATCTATTTAAAACAAACGAAACTCACCTGGAAATAAGCTGCAATCTCTGATGGTAAATTTAATTTCGATATATATCCTATTCGCCTCCCCCCGATCGATAAAGGGTGTCCACAGCCAATTGTTTGCGTTACTGTACGCCACGTCACAAACTACGTACGATCTCCAGTTGATGCCCTTTTGGAAGTTGGTAAAGGATTCCTCAACCCACTGTAACAAAAAAAATAAAATCAGTCAAAAAATTTTGAACGCGTTTGTAATTGTTATTTATTTTATGCTGTCGGGAATATCCTACTCAGATTCCATTGGATACCAATAGTATTTATCGACCCTACACAATAGTGCTTAAACGTAAAGTCCATTCTTCGGTTCTTAATTAGTAAAAAATTGATCAATAACAGCCTCATTAAGTTTGGAATACCCCCTATACATTTTTTTTCATATATTTCATTTTTAAACTTTCTAATAAAGTCCCTAGATTTACCCTTTGTGGTCTGCGTTAAATTAATTTCGGGTTTAGGTGTTCCCGAATTTTTCACTTGAATTTTTTTCTCCACACTCAAAGAGCTACAGTTATTTCTTAAATAGTCCACCGTCATACTCGTCATAATCGTCATTTACCTCGACCGAGGCACGGTTGCCGGATCTATACAATTTGGTTTTACGGGATGATAAAATATTAGGGAGGTTCGGACTTTTTTAGTTTGACGGTACGATAAAATATTAGGGACGGTCGGACTTTATACGATAAATAATATTCAATGAATATAAATTAATATTTTTTATTCGTTTTGTTTTGGGGGTGCACGTGCGCATGTGCTCCTGTGGAAGAACCGCCACTGCTTACCATATATAAAGTTTTTGAATTGAGTGCCGATATTTAAGGTTGTAAATGCTCTTAAAATGATTATTATTGAATGTAAAATCTGAGTATGTTACTGGATTCAACGTAAAAAACTACAAAAGAAACATTTCATTTCTGTTTGATAATGGTGTGTACAAAATTTCATAAAAATATCTAAGATACACTATAATTATGATAAAAAAGTTATTGTTTAATTTTAACATTCTGTAGCTCAAAAATGAAGAGCTTTAGGACATAATGTTAATCACCCAAGGATTCACAACCTTAAGTAATGGCAATGAATTAAAAAACACCCTGTAGAAAAACATTTTTAACTGAAATATCTTATTGTATTCCATACCATAACCATTTTTAAAAAAATATTATACAGTGAGGACGTAAAGTAAGGAATAAATTCATTATCTCGCAAACTACAATTTTTTTAAAAAATCGCTCGGACCCTTCGATTTTGTTTTTCGAACGCGCATATGCTGACATAAAATGTAGATATACAGGGTGTTGCAAATAAGAGTGACACAAAAATTTTTTTTCTTAAATAGAACCCACTGAAAATCCTAAACATTTTTCATGTAGCATGTGCTATACCTTAGCCCAAGCGTTTTGGAGTTATTCTCATTCAAAATTTGAAAAGTGGAAAATGTCATGGAGAAAACAAAGAATAAAATTATTTTAAAAATGTCTTATTTA
The DNA here is from genome assembly GCA_963991005.1 of Barypeithes pellucidus. Classification (NCBI taxonomy): domain Eukaryota; kingdom Metazoa; phylum Arthropoda; class Insecta; order Coleoptera; family Curculionidae; genus Barypeithes; species Barypeithes pellucidus. Next base: position 11,963,875 of record OZ022563.1, read on the forward strand.
TCGAAAAAACAGTTAGGTGAACTTAAAAATAATTTTTCTAAAGTAAATGTTCGAAGTGTCTTCCGTTGGTCAACTGACAATAGCCTAACCGATCTACAAATTCTCGCTGAACATTTCGAACCATTTGGGGTGTAATTTGCCGAATTTCTTGCCGGATGCGATCTTTTAAATCATCTAAATTTGCAGCCTGGCTTTTGAATACTTTTCCCTTAAGGTATCCCCATAAAAAAAGTCGAGTGGTGTTAAATCGGGTAACCTTGGCGGCCACTCAATAAAACCACCTCTACCAATCCACCACATCATCAAAACCTCTATGCGCTGTTTCTCAGTGAGCTTCATTTTAATTTAATTTAGTTATGAAAAAACGAAATGAGTCTTTTGAAAACTAGTAAAACGTTAGGAAAATACACATAAAACTGACAATAACAGTAACTATTGACATTAATTCTTTTGGTTCTTGCATCATAACTCCAACGCCTACTTGACTTTTCTTGCGCTTCACGCATGCTGACTACAGGTTTTCCTCAGCGTGCATGAATCAATGCAAGTCTAGATTGATTGCGAAATATCTGATTTTCAAATTGTGAATGAGAATAACTCCAAAACGCTTGGGCTAAGGTATGGCACATGCTACATGAAAAATGTTTAGGATTTTCCGAAGAATCCGTACATGCAATAGTATACAGTGGGTTCTATTTAAGAAAAAATTTTTTGTGTCACTCTTATTTGCAACACCCTGTATATCTACATTTTATGTCAGAATATGCGCGTTCGAAAAACAAAATCGAAGGGTCCGAGCAAATGAATTTATTCCTTACTTTACGTCCTCACTGTATATCATAATCGGAATTATCATTTTAAATTGTTTTTCCAAAAAGAAAAAACACCGAAAAAACAAAAATTGTGACGTCCCTGCGAGACGCACAAAAATTCTGTTTACTCAGACAATTTTATATATTCTTATCTTTACATACAAAATTTTCGTAATGCTTGAAAGTATAATAAAAAAGGTTCAAAGAATAGGGAGAGAGAAAACTTAAATTGGGGTAATCCCGAATTCAAATATTGTTCCCTTGTGTCATTGTTATGTTAAAAACGACGTATTGTTTTATTGGAACAAGGAAAATAACACAGCAGCTTTTCTTTGCAGCTCGGGCTTTAAGATTTTTGCGATTTAAAAATTGTATTATTCACGGAAATAAAAACTAAAAATAGTAAAATAATCGTAATTTATGGCTCTATATGTGACTGGACCTTTTGTAAAAAATTTTACACGTGGGATTCCCGAGCGGTCACCAATCCAAGTACAACGTCGCTTGACTTCATCGACCGCTTGTATTTGTTCCTTGTTAAGCTCTCCACCTAATATTTGTTACGAAGAACGATGATGGGAATCCGTCGAATCTGATTTATGCCTTTTATTCTTGTAAACCGCGGTCTGTTTTTTGCTGAAGGGCCAAACCATACAAAATTTTTCCATAGCCTTTCTTTAAGCTAACAAGAAATAATTAACTCTAAATTGACTGAAATGTAAACAAATTCAAGATATTTTTTTATGTCGACTATTTATAGCTTTAAAATATATCATTAAATGTATTTTATTAAATCTGACATCATACGCTACAACAAAAACTTCAGTGTGATTCCTTAGGTCATTTTATGAAGAAAAGTTCATATTATGAGCATATGTCAGCAACGGCTTAAATTTTTTGCTACAGGGTGTTGAATGTTTGTTGTTTTAAATGGTTATTTTTTAATAACTCCGAAAGTACTTTAGATATTATTTTCAATTTTGGTACGTGTTAATAGGATATAGAACCACAAATTTTAGTTAGAGAAGTTATTCAATTGTTCCACCAGTGGCGTCCCTGCATACATGTCCTATGATATTTTTTACAAAAAATATGGTACGGCACTGATATTTTTGCATGTGGATATTTTTCTGATTAGCCTGGTCAATTCTACATGAAAACGGTCTGTTGAGTTTCTCTCGTCAGACGCACCGTTCTTGATTAAAACCACTAAATCCATATTGAAACTCATTATTATTAACATTGATAAAATAATTAATGATAAATTTTGTTTCATAAAAATTGTTGGAAATGAACACCTTCACTTAAAAGACATGCTTTCGCCCGTTTTCGCATCAAATTGCGCACTCCAACAATTTTTATATAACAAAATTTATCATTAAGTACTTTATCAATGTTAATAATAATGAGTTTTAATATGAATTTAGTGGTTTTAATCAAAAATGGTGCGTCTGACGAGAAAAACTCAAGAGACCGTTTTCATGTAGAATTGACCAGGCTAATCAGAAAAATATCCACATGGAAAAATGTCAGGGGCGGACCATCTTTTTTTGTAAAAAATATCAGAGGACATGTTTGCAGGAACGCCACTGGTGGAACAATTGAATAACTTTTCTAACTAAAATTTGTGGTTCTATATCTTATTAACACATACCAAAATTGAAAATAATATCTAAAGTACTTTCGGAGATATTAAAAAATAACCATTTAAAAAATAAAAATTCAACTCCCTGTAGCAAAAAATTTAAGCCTTTGCGGACATATGTTCATATGAACTTTTATTTTTAAAATAACCTAAGGAATCACACCCTGAAATATTAGCACGTCATTAAGGAACACCCTGTATAGATATAGGTCAGTAGTTTAACTCCTCCTGAGTTAAGGGAAATTGCAACGCTTTAAATTTATGTATATATTGGTAAGATATAATAGTGCAGTGTTCAGCTTCAAAAAGAAAATAAACTTTACGAGAGTGAGGTTAATTTCGTAATTGTTTCTGCAACCAAACAAACATGACCACATTGCCAATCTTCAAAAAAGAAAAAAAAATTATTTCATATGAAGCTTATTTCGATACTGAAAACGATATCGAAATAGCGTTGATAGGAAACCAAAACAGAAATTTCCTTGCAATGCCAAGATATTTTACAAAAACCTACCGACAACAATCAGGTTATCTCCGTAAGCCATAACGAAATATAATCGCAAAACCGCCGGCTGAAATAATATTTTTACAAATTTAAAGATCTTAATTGGAAATCTCTTCAAAGCTTTGTCTGTAGGGACAATCCCGTTTTAATTTGGTATTATGCCTGCAGGATACGTTAAATGAAATTAGGATATTGTTTTGAATTATTTCTCTGTAATTTTAGGTTCGAATAACGAAGGGGGTAAAATCCGGATTAGATTATTTTACTTTTTATTGTTCTTTTGGATTGCAATTTAATTAAGATTTAGATAATTTATTGCGATTCAAAATAATTGAGGCCTTCAGCGCGATAATGGACTAAACCATATTTTAAGTCAATTGCATATACAGGGTGTTCTTTAATGACGTGCTAATATTTCAGGGTGTGATTCCTTAGGTAATTTTATAAAGAAAAGTTCATATGAACATATGTCCGCAACGGCTTAAATTTTTTGCTACAGGGTGTTGAATTTTTATTTTTTAAATGGTTATTTTTTAATATCTCCGAAAGTACTTTAGATATTATTTTCAATTTTGATATGCGTCAATAGGATATAGAACCACAAATTTTAGTTAGAAAAGTTATTCAATGGTTCCACCAGTGGCGTCCCTACAAACATGTCCTATGATATTTTTTACAAAAAAGATGGTACACCACTGACATTTTTGCATGTGGATATTTTTTCTGATTAGCCTGGTCAATTCTACATGAAAACGGTATCTTGAGTTTTTCTCGTAAGACTTGATTAAAACCACTAAATTCATATTGAATCTCATTATTATTAACATTGATAAAATAATTAGTGATAAATTTTGTTTTACAAAAATTGTTGGAATGGGCAATTCGATGCGAAGACGGGCGGAAGCATGCCTTTTAAGTGAAGGTGGCCATTTCCAACAATTTTTATGAAACAAAATTTATCATTAATTATTTTATCAATGTTAATAATAATGGGTTCCAATATGAATTTAGTGGCTTTAATCAAGAACGAGAAGACGAGGAAAACTCAAGAGACCGTTTTCATGTAGAATTGACCAGGCTAATCAGAAAAATATCCGCATGGAAAAATGTCAGTGGCGTACCATCTTTCTTGTAAAAAATATCAGAGGACACGTTTGCAGGGACGCCACTGGTAGAACAATTGAATAACTTTTCTAACTAAAATTTGTGGTTCCATATCCCATTAACACATACCAAAATTAAAAATAATATCCAAAGTACTTTCGGAGATATTAAAAAATAACCAATTAAGAAATAAAAATTTCAACACCCTGTCGCAAAAAAATTAAGCCGTTGCGGACATATGTTCATATGAACTTTTTTTTATAAAATGACCTAAGGAATCATACCCTGAAATATTAGCACGTCATTAAGGAACACCCTGTATACAGGGGTTACTATGTTTCCTAGCAGGGAGCCAGCCTTAATAACTTTTGAAATATTTAGGAGGGGGCGACATCTTTTGACATATAAGTGATACTTCTACTGTCACTGTCATTGTTCCCATATGACCCAACTTTAAAATCTTAAATGCGATGATACCACTTATTGGCTAGGTAATTTAGTCTGTAATCCAGTGCCGTACTCAGTTTTTGATTAAGTAGAAATCATCAAATGAAACACCCTGTATATTATTTGTTTATTGGATGTAGAATTCATATGCATTTTTTTTGTCACAGTAACTTATATGTTTGACAAGACAAATGCACACTGTTATCGACGCGGACGTGATCGACCGCCCGAATCCAAACATGATTGCCCTGTAGATATGGGAGGGAGGTCCCCCCCCCCCTCCCAGAATCGGCGATTTGCGAGAAGTGAAGCTTGAGTTTATATGATACGAACCATAGAAACAAATATTGCCAATCTCCGAATTCCAATATTTCTTTGAAATAATTATTTGTTATTTGAAATCACACCTTTTAGCGTATCGGTTTGGTTGTTTTTGCTTAATGTGCTAATAAGGTGAAGGTCATATCCCCCCCCCCCCCAGAAAAAAGCTATCCACGGCACTGGCTCAGTTCTAACGCTACTCCAGCTAAAGATCGTGTCGTGCAATATTTTCATTTCTTGCATTACAAGTAAAAATACGATGGGAGAAAATAGTAAAAAAAAATAGTTCACAACAATTATTAGATAAAAAAGTAATTCCCAAAATCGCTGGAGCTTCTTAAAAATGGGGTTTCACTTACAAATTAATAAAATAGTTAATCTTAAAAATGCCGATACCGATTACTAGTAATCGGTTTCAAGTTTTTTGAAAATACCAGAACCAACAACAACATTTTTGGCCGGATGCCGGACCGCCCGCATCAAGCGTTTATACTGAAAGACTTTTATAGGAGGCTCTAATTAAAAGTTTCATTAGCTCGTTTGCAAAAACTGCCTGCTTTTAAAAAGCACCAACACATTGACGAAGTAAAAACAAATGTTTTTCTTTCCGAAATATCGGTGATTTTCAACGAAAATTTTAAACGGACAGGTGGCATTTATCTGAAAAACACTAAAACATTTTACGCACATCTAAACGTATTACCAGAACCATTAGTTATGTCAGTTTAAACAGGAAAATAAAAACGAAATACATCGGAAAAATGGAAATAGGTTAAGCACTACAAGCTGATATTTCTCAATTTCTAAAACAATACCGCAAACTTGTTTCTCGCCTTTTGTTTGAACCAATAAATTTATTATTGCGAGCAAAAATATAGCCGTCGGGCAAAAAGGCAAGGCCGTGAATATCGGCCGTTTGTTAATTATTGTTTATAACACAAATATCTCGAAAAGCGCACTAACTCTGCCCACATGTCATACAGATTACCGCAAAAATAAATACAACAACTAATAAAATCAGAAATCGCAATAAAAACTTAAAATCGGAATTTATGGACTTTTAACGCGATACGATAAATTTTAAAGTAAATAATTGACAAAGTGTGTTATTATTAGTTGTTAATGAAAATTTATAACCTTAAAAAGTCCCCGTAATGCAAAGCGATAATTTACATAATAAAGCTGTTTTAAAGGCGGCTTCAAAGATGCCGACGGGCTATTCTGATTTTAATTTTTATCTGTTAACAAAATCGACGACATCTAAATTAAAACATTGCTTTAAATGGAAAACATTTTGTAATATGCCGTCGGTAACCTGATTTATAGTTTATTTATATATGCGCATAAAAATGGAAATAAGCAGAAGCCACATATATCTATATAAACAGTATATTGCCAATACGAACGGTCCAAAATACAAAAAGTGTGCCCGCTATGGGAGATGGCGCGGGCCTATTGAGTTTGCGCACTAGGGTGGAAATTTTATCGATCGCGTCAGAGCCGGCCCGACCTTATTTGTTTGTTGATATTCGTCGCCATCTTTGGTTCAGGATGCTTTTTCAAATTACAGAATAAAAAGTGGTTCATCCGTTGAACTAGTCCAACATAAGTAAAAATTTAGAGCTTATTTATGAGATATTATTTATAAAATTTGAGAAATACAGGACTGTATCCCAAAATTTGCTGATGTTGCATTCGGAAGAAAAAAAGCTCTCAAATTCCAATATCAGAAAAACAGGACCGTATTTAAAAAAAGAAAGTTGATAATGGCCCTTCGAAGACGACTCGTCGAATTACAAAACAATTAACGCTGTTAGATAGAGCGGAATAAGTGGCAATGCAAAAGTACAATTTACTTTAGAATTCGATCTCAAAAAAACCCAGGAAAAAAATAAAACGATTATTCAGAATTTCGGTTTTTTCCGGATATCTCCGGAACTACTAGGAATTTTAAAACTTTCTAAACGGCATATTATTAGGCACGCAAATACGCAACATTACCTCCATTTAACCGACTTCGTATCTCTGACGGTTTCCGAGATCCCTGGACTGGCCCTCCTTATCTTGGACACGTTGTAGAATGTATTTGTTATGATATATATAAAATTCTAGGGGAAAAAGGATTTTCCCGAAAACACCACCGCCCCTGTGCCCTTTCATATTTGCAAATAATCGGAAACCTACTTCTCGCCTCGACAAATTCGCCCGGAAACAGAAAGTATACGTTCGGAAAAAGGGATGGAAAAAAGGGATCGGGCAACTTTAGGGCGAAAAGAAAATTAACTGTACCGGTACGTGCCCGGTATGTGCGAGATATATACACTCCCGGAGCGATAATATTTGAACAATGAAAGCGGTCGGGAGAAAGTCGACAAATTGACAGTTATTTATTTGGTTTTTGACCCTTCCCTGTATACCGTGGGGTGTTGCGACTGTCGTCGGTTGTTGTACTTGTGTCAGTTTGTTTGCGTCCGTCGTTTATTGGATCTAATACTAAAGTAACACGGTAAATAGACACAACCGACTCGGGGCCCAACAAAGGAAAATATATAGAAAATAGTTTTTCTGAATGTTGTCGAGGATCGTTTTTAATTGCAGTCGTGAGGTTTCAGATTTTGATTACACACTTTGTTTCTGATGTTATTTTATTCTAATTACACCTTTATCTAAACAAAATGTAACAAACCCATAATTAGGTTATTACAGTTCGAATTATAGTAGAGAGCAGTGGCGGCTCGTGACCTATGATAGAGGGGGTTCACCAGTATGGTGAAATTATTTTTAAAATTTTATTTTTGTGTAAAGACCAAACAATTACTTTCTAGGCGTTTTAAAAGAAAGAAAAGAAGTAATAAGGAAATTCGTTAGGTAAAACATATTTTTATTTATTTTTTAATTTTACACAAGGAAATACAACTTTTGGAAAATAAGAAAGATTTTCTTAGTGTGTATAGTGCTTAAACGTAAAGTCCGTTCTTCGGTTCTTAATTGTAGACAATTGATCAATAATAGTTTGGAATACCTTCTATAAATTTTTTTTCATATATTTAATTTTTAAACTTTCTAATAAAGTCCCTAGATTTACCCTTTGTGGTCTGCGTTAAATTAATTTCGGGTTTAGGTCTTCCCGCATTCTTCACTTCAATTTTTTGCTCCAAACTCTAAGAGCTAAAGTTATTTTTTAAATAGTCCACCGTCAAACTATCCATTTTAACTTAATAAATATATAATATTAAAACATACTCGCTCGAATTTCTAACTAGATGCACGAAGAGACAACGGCGCGGTACACACTAAAATTGTGCGCCTTTCCCATGTTAAATCGCCATAGCCCCGTTATCCCTCGCTGTCTCCCGCCACCTGTTACTACAGAGAAACTGCATTATGCCCCGCCTACTTATTCGCAGATGCGAGCAAGTCTCGTCATAATCGGGTTTGTCGGGTTAATGACCTCGACCGAGGCACGGTTGCCGGATCGAGAGCCTATAATATACAGTTTGGTTACGATAAAATATTAGGGAGGGTCGGACTTTATACGATAAATAATATTCAATGAATATAAATTAATATTTTTTTATCCGTTTTGGGGGTGCACGTGCGCATGTGCTCCTGTGGAAGAACCGCCACTGGTAGAGAGGATAATACTATCGATAGTCCGTAGTCGCTATCGATAGTTTTCCAGCTGTACTACATAGGCTGCAGCCGAGGATCTTAAAATGACGATACGACTTTGGTTCACAGTCTTTTGAAGAATAAACAAATCACATTCTTAACTGGATTGTAAACAACTGTCTAGAAAAACAATCGGGGAGCTCTGAGAATTAGTATAATTTTTCCTGTTAAATACCAGCTTAACAACTGTCATATTTGTGGTTATTGATGAATAAATTTCTTTGTTGTTTTTCAGTGTATGTGTGTTAAATTTAAGTATTGTCTGTGGAAAAAATAATAATTCTAAACTCAATATGGTAAGACTGTGCCAAGTCTGCCGTAAACTACATAAAAATATACCTAGACTTTTGGAGTCACGTCCGTCGATTGTTTGTTTTTCCTAACAAAGGTATATCAAACCGGTTACCTGTGAAAACAGAAATTGACAAAAGATAAAAAGAGATGGGGATTCTACAGATAGGAATGCAACGGAGACGGAGATAAGAAAATTTTTTTCAATTCCTGATAATAATTAGTTATTTACAAACCTTTTCATGTAAAATGCCTTATTTTCATGCACAACTGGCAACACTGTCCTAATTACAATGATTGACTAAAACCGGCAAGCAGGGTAACTTACATCATTTAGTTAAGTGCAGCGTTTGACTAAAATAATTTCGTCATTACAGGGAATGCCTGATACTCTTAGACAAACGGTGTACCAAACGCTATTTGCCGGCAATACGTGAAATGACTAGGCATTTCTGGGAATGACGGATTTCACTAATTGACGCCGACATATATAATCCCCTATTTATTACCGTTGGTATCCATGGCTCGGTGGCCTAGTGGCAGAGTGAGAGTCGCGGGTTCAAATCCCGCACTCGACATCTCAGGTTTTATTTATTTATCAGTTAAAAACTATGAGGGCAGTATACATGGCGACTCGCAGCGGGCGAGAAAATCTTTCCCGCCCGCTCAAAAAAAGAATTTCGGACAATTCTAAACCGTCAAGGTTAAAAAGTGTGCGGTTTGCAAAAGAATTTCCATTTTTTTTATATCTCACGCCATATGGGCAGCGAAGATAATTTTACAGTTAACTACGTATTCAAAGATTCACAGGAATTAAAGCTAAGCAATAAAATATACAAAATAAGTTTTATTATGGTTTTATTACCTTCGCAAAAACATTAACCATTATCGAACCGTTTTCGTTCGAAATTGATGCGGAATTAACCTTAAGAGAAAGATTAGAAAACGCATTTGTGAGAGTATTGCAGTAGTAAAATTTTATTAGCCTATAAAACATTTTAAATAACAATAGCCTTTAATTCGAAAATAGGAATCTAATTGTAGTTCGGGCTTAGAAGGGAAGAAAGCATATAAAAAACGTAATAGATGTTAATTATATTAGTTAAGTCGCTTCGTACTTATAAATTTAACAGCACTACGGAAAACGAGCTTTTTGTCACGTACAGGGAGTGTACCAAAAAAATTTAAATATGATTTAATGGTCTGTTTTATGTTCCTTGTTAATTTGGTTATTATAAAGTAACAGGCGCACGGGAAAACGATCTTGTTACTCAACCAACATATTATTAGCGAAAAACCGCTTGAGTACTCGATTATTCAAGTAACCGACGTCGCTCGATTATAAAAAAAACCGCTCGAGTTATAAATTCAAGCGAACATAGTCGCTTGTTACTTATTACCTTTCACTCGATACCCGAGCTTCGCTTGACGCCGACGTATGTTCGAGCAGTTTTTCGCTCGATAGGAAAGTTATAAATTCAGACGAAAACTCGAACCGTTGCCTTTCACTTGATACTCGATCTTCGCGCTCCACCGGAAATGTGCCGATTGGCGACGTTCGAGTTTGACGCTCAAAAGGATGACACGACATACGTATTTCTTAAAGGCACATAAACGAGAAGGTGCATAAAAAAGGTATGCCAAATCCCTTAGTGGATTCATCGCGACATTGGGTTTTGTTTTGACTCGCCAGCCAGCGGCGATTGTCAATTTAAAAAAATTAAAGGATATAATTTTTTTTTTAAATCAGAATCAATTGTTCTACCTTAATAAAACTAAACTTCTAAAACAACCTCTGGTGTTTTATCAACACATTCTTCTTAGTCATAAAAATTTCAAGTGATTAATCGCTCTCTACAAGAAAACTATTGGATAGAATTTGTTAAAATTTTAAATTTAGTTTCGAAATATGGTACTACATGACTATACAGGGTGCTATGGAAATGACGTATTATATTTAAATGGGTGACTCCTGGGGTGTCCTAGAGAAGCGCTACATATATATTTTTTCAAATCGAACGTTTAAAAAGTGGGGTAATTCACCCATACACCCACACACAACTCCTCGGCACAGGCATATTACACTGAGCAGCTGTGTAATATTAAACAGATGTTCTGGCGCAATGTTGCCAAACTGTTAGTGTAAAACTTTAGATTCTTATAAAAATAAATATTTATCTACCTAGTATCCAAATAGAAGTGAATCCAGGTGCCAGTACACTAGCAAGTAATACAGGGCACATACATCTTCAGTTTTTTTTGGCTTTAGTGGTTAAAGCTTATACCCCACTAAAACCCCTTCGGCGTTTGTCTTTCAATCTCAGAACATGACCCTGTATATCGTCAGAGACCATAAATCACTTAAAGAAACACACACATGTTTCAAATTAGTTTTTTGAAGATAGGCCCTTGTCACACAAAATCGCAACACACTAATGCATTCTTTAACCACGGTGACTTTGCGATTTCCAGTCTCTTACTAAAGGAACATTTTCTAATATGCCTTCGACTTGATTTTTCTGTATGTACTAAACATTTTCACACTTATTCGCACTGTTACAGTTGATTAAATATCCCGAAAAAACTCTTTCGCGCGAAGCCGCAGAGGAATATCATGTTGTCAAGCAAATGTCAACTTCTAACCTTCTGTCGTTTTATAGTAGAGATGTATAATCTTTAGTTTTAAAATCCCGCTGTGAAACGATCGATTTAATTTTTTAAAGCCTTTCGAATGAAAAAGAGCACCAGAGCAGCGATTAACAAGTTTTTTAATCTTTATTGGTATCTACAGCAGTGAAGGAAAACAATAAATAAGTGCTCTAGATTATTATAATTATTTATTTCAACCTTTTTTGGCGAATGCGCTGGAATCTACCGGAAAACACGCATTGCATTAGTACATCTCTATTTTTTGACACAAATGTTTCAGTTCAAATGTCATTTTTAATTCGAAGAAATGTTATTTACATTTTACAATGTGTTTTTTAATTAAAAACAAAAGTTCATACAAATCTAGACGAGACAAGCCAATGTTAATAAAAACGATGTCTCCAAGTGAATTTTGTGCATTATGGCGGCCATTGTTCATGTGAAGTTTTGCGATTATGGTTATGGGTTATGTGATGTGCCGGTTTCTTTACTAAAACGCTGTATAAGTTTTTATAGAAATTGACACTAATTTTTAAATAAGACCGACAAGGTAAGTGTATGTGTGTGGCCTAAATAAAATTACATTAAAAAATCAGCCAATCACTAAAAGTCAAAAGGTCATTGACATTTGACCTAGTTACGTAGTTGCGTATTTCAAACTTAAAGAGTGTAAGGTGTAATTCTGACAACACCGGTGAGTATTCGTATGTGTCGCAGTGCCGCACAGATGTTTTCCTGGTTTGACGTCAGGTCATTTTTACCGCTGAATGAATTGAAAGCGCCATTTAAGGATATTTTTCTTCAATTTGTATTCATCTCAGGAATTGCCGGTTTAAATTTAATACGTCATTTCCATAACACCCTGTATATATTATTTTGAATTTTTCGAAAAAGAATTTAATTTTTTAAAACGGTAAATAACGTTTAAATTGAAAAAAAAATGGCTATACAGTCATTTTTGAAAGTATTGCATGCACTATCAATAATATCAATTAATTTCATAGCCTAGTTTCAATGTAAAAAACGTCACACCGAGGTTTTCAGACGAAATATCTAAAATCGCAACTATCTAAAGTCTGTATCGTTGCCGTTGATAGCTCGATACCCTCATTAAAGATTCAAAACAAGGGCCCGGTGGCCTAAAATATTTTACCTATAAAATGGTCTTTTTACGTACATCTAGCATAAAGATGAAGAAATTTTGACCTATTCCACCGGGTAACAGATAAAGTAACAATAGAGCCATAAAATGAAATGAAAGGATAATGATTAAAACGGCCCATCATGGTCGGAGAGTTGGGTTTTTAATGTAACCGCTTATTATTTTATTTAAATGTAATAGATTTTATGATTTTATGAATTTATTTACAAGAAAACTAATTTATTTACAGATCAAAAAATATTGACAATTTCAATAATTATAACTCGATAAAATGGTCCTCAGAAGAATCTGAAGAGTCATCATGTCCTACGCTTATTACTAAAGGCTCAATTTCCATAGTTGTGTCAATTACGTTGTCAAGTTCCCACATTTTTTGTTCCTCTACTATAGCATGTTTTATGGCGTTTTGCCAATTTTCTGATGACACATTTGCTAAAGAATGAAGCAAGAGGTGTCGCACTTCTTGCATTTTAAAAGTTTTGTTATTTCTAGCAACATATCCTTTTACTTGAGCCCATATTAATTCGATAGGATTTAGCTCACAATGGTAAGGTGGTAAACGGAGCACTATAATACCTCGATCTCTTGCCATCTCGTCAATAACATACTTTTTATACTGTGATTTATGTAGCCTAACAATATCCAAAAGTTCTTTTTTTACCATGGTATTATCGTAACTCAATTCCTTTCGTTGTAACCAGTTTACGATTTCCGCCTTTTTCCATGAAGTTGTGGGAAGATTCTCTTTTAGCCTAGAGTGATAGCTGGCATTATCCATCACTATTACAGAATTAGCGGGAATGTATTCTATCATTTGCTTAAAATATTCCTGGAAAACATCAGCAGTCATTTCTTCATGATAGTCTTTAGTAGAATTCGACTGGAATTGTAATAATCCTTGATCCAAAAAGCCATTTGAACTTCCTATATGAGTTATAATAAGTCTGCGTCCCTTTCCAGATGGTGTTCTAAGTCCTGTTGACCAGCCTTCCATGACAGCTTGTCGAGAACTTAGGACATTTTTATCTTGCCAAACTTTAGATACGGTGTGCCCTTCGTTCAGCCAAGTTTCATCCAAATAGAAAATGTTTTTGCCTTCGCTGCGGTATTTTCGGATGGACCTTAAGTATTGACGTCTCCAGCAAATAATATCTGCTCTATCAATAAGAAAAGATTTTCTGTTTTGCTTCTCCCATCGAAAGTTCATATCATGAAGTATTTTCCATAGTTTCGTTCGTGATAGCTGTGGTAAGTCCTCGTCGTAGTTAATGGCTTGTAAAATTTTGTCTATAGTTGGTATTTCCTTGGCAAAATAAAAACTATGTACTTTTCTTCTAATACCATTTTTAATGAAATTGTCAATTTCTAACGGTTTCTTTCCTGGGAGTGGTTTTGGCTCACTGAGGTTCATAGATTTTCTTTCACGCAAGAACCTATATATAGTAGCCTCTCCAACTCCTACCATATTGGCACACTCTGCAATGATGCTACGAACATCACTTGCAGGTTTCTGGTACACTAGAGCATCATGCACGTTTAATATTAATGTCTTTTCTCGGAGAGAATATGCACTCTTGCTAATTTGACGAAGACACGTTGGCGAAAAACTTGAAGCCATTGTTACAAGTATAGGAAATAATTCAACTTTGAGATAATGCAGTATCTAAATACAACTAAATACATAGTTTGACAAACGCACATCAAATGGCGTAATAACATCCTAAAGCAGGCAAAAATAGGTAAATTAATTACCCCTGTTGTACCTACTTTAACCCTAATCCTACTTAACAATGGACAGAGGCCAATTTTCTTATTAAATAAGGTAATTACTATTGGCAACGCCTATGGTTTACGGTTGTTTTATGGCTTCAACCCTCGATATGAGCTATCAACTGCAACAAAACGGACTTTAAAGTGATTTGGCAACGCTTCGGGTGATCAAAGGCAGAAGAATAAGAAAAACGTCTTCTACTCCCTCGATACAGACGGCCAGCGCGCTGGCTCATCGTGCCTTGGAATGGCGATGTTGTCTCATTGTTGAATAACAATGACTTATGCTGTTCCGCGGCGAAATCCCAAACCGGACCACGCGGTCCACTGATAAATACTCTTAAGGGAGCTTTCACTATATTTTAGTAATTACTTCATTTTACTAAATTTCTTAGAAATCCTATAGCTATTTGTTTAGATTCCTAATAAAAAAATGTAATTAAGTACTACTATATTTTATAGCAAATTTTACAATAAAATCATAGTTATAATAATTTTACTATAGTCTTTTTTTCGTGTATAAAACAGCCACATAATTTCGTCGTAATTTTTAAAAGTTTATCACGGGAGACCATTTATAAAAATTCTCAAGATGCAAAAATAAAAACCGAAAAAAGAAAATTTTATTCGTATTTTTTTGCATCGAACACAAATTAGCGTAACCATAACATGAACTCCGATGGCATTTGGGCGAAACGTTATTGACGGCTACGGTTTCTTATCTCGCGTAACCAACCGGATATTTCAAGATGAAAAACTAACCTTGAATCGATTCGACCACAATTAAGTCTCCATAGATTCCAATAAATTCCATAATAAAGCCGGCTTCGCTCTTGTCACGAACCATTTAATCTTCGGCTGCCAAACTGGCTTATACCGACATAAAAAATATAATATCCCGAGCCTACCGACAGAAATCTGTTCACAAACAACGCTTTTCAGCTTTTTACGAGCTTTTTGGCTCGGACGAGCGATATGCCACCCCTCACTATATACACCGACAACTTTTTACACAATTTCGGACTTTTGAGATCCCTTTTCGGTTCGTCCTCTTATTTGCGGTTCGATTTTTTTCACAATGGCGTCGTCTAAACAGTTTTGCGAGACACAATATTTTATGTTATGGTCAACAACCTTGCGAGAGCTGTCCACATATACAGGGTGTCCTGGAACATGTGGGAAATCTCCCGGATATGAAGAAAACACGTGAAAAGAATACTATAGGTTCATATAAACTTCTTTCGTATCGGCCGCCTCTTCGGAGATATGGGCTCCCAAAGAGCACCAATGGAATCAAGTTTTTTACACATAATTATTCAACCACCTGGTATATTTCAATTATTTCTTAATATGATGTATACCAGGTAAGACCCGTCAAATTACTACCCAAGAAACTGTTGTGAATTACTCATAGCTGCAGGGACGGACTAGCTGTAACACTCATGGGCCCATTTTTTTTACGCCCTGTATGATGAGAACTTTGGACAATGTTTTCTACATACCTTTAACTATTGGCTAAAAATTAAGTACTCTTCATTCATGTCGCTAATCCTAACCGTTTTCGAAAAAACGGCATTTCACATACATCATGTGCTTCGGGTATTTCAATAAAAGATACATCTTTGTTCCGATCCAATGTTCAACCTTCAAGATGACGTTTTCTCGAAAACGGTTAGGATTAGCGACATGAATGAAGAGTACTTAATTTTTAGCCAATAGTTAAAGGTATGTAAAAAACATTGTCCAAAGTTCTCATCATACAGGGCGTAAAAAAAACGGGCCCGTGAGTGTTACAGCTAGTCCGTCCCTGCAGCTGTGAGTAATTCACAACAGTTTCTTGGATAGTAATTTGACGGGTCTTACCTGGTATACATCATATTAAAAAATAATTGAAATATACCAGGTGGTTCATTAATTATGTGTAAAAAACTTGATTCCATTGGTGCTCTTTGGGAGCCCATATCTCCGAAGAGGAGGCCGATACGAAAGAAGTTTATATGAACCTATAGTATTCTTTTCACGTGTTTTCTTCATATCCGGGAGATTTCCCACATGTTCCCGGACACCCTGTATATGACCATTATATTGCCAATAGGAACGTTCCAAAATACAAAAAGTGTCCCCGCTATGGGAGATTACGTGGTACTGTTGAGTTCGCGCAGTATGGTGGAAATTTTATCGATCGCGTCAGAGCCGCCCCGACATTACATGTTTGTTGTTATTCGTCGCCATCTTTGGTTCTGGATGCTTTTTCAAATTACAGAATAACAAGTGGGTCATCCACATTGTTGTCGGTAGATCGGTAAAAAAGGTGTGACAAACTGCAAGAAAACTATTGGCTAGAATTTGTTCAAGTTTTAAATTTAACTTTGAAATATGGTACTACATGGCTATACAACGTGTCCCAGATAAGGAGGGCCAGTACAGGGATCTCGGAAACCGTAAGAGATACGAAGTCGGTTAAATGGAGGTAAAGTTGCGCATTTACGTGCCTAATAATATGCCGTTTAGAAAGTTTTAAAATTCCGAGTAGTTCCGGAGATATCCGGAAAAAACGAAATTCTGAAAAATCGGTTTATTGTTTTCCTAGGTTTTTTGAGATCGAATTCTAAAGTAAATCGCACTTTTACATTGCCACTTTTTCCGCTCTATCTAACAGCGTTAATTGTTTTGTAATCCGACGAGTCGTCTTCGAAGGGCCATTATCAACTTTCTTTTTTTAAATACGGTCCTGTTTTTCTGATACTGGAATTTGAGAGCTTTTTTTCTTCCGAATGCAACGATGTATGACACATTGTGGTTTAATGACGTTTCGAGGGTTTATTGAACATCAGGAAATTTTGGGATACGGTCCTGTATTTCTCCTAATTTTATAACTAATATCTCATAAGTAAGCTTTAAATGTTTTACTTATGTTGGACTAGTTCAATAAATACCAAATAATTTAATAATAAACCACAAATAAGTGAACAAAATACAGAAACATTATTTCAAACTTAACTTCTGTTGATTCGGGATTTAAAAGAAAAGTAGGCGTTGAAACAAAAACATTAAGATGGTGATGCGTGATTTGTTTCACTTGACATTCCTATTGTCATCGTTTGAAAGCGTTCTAAGAGGTTTTCTATTTTCCAGAAAATATGGAACATAATTTTACAAATGCTGGAAAGTTTGATATTCTATCGTGTTTTATTTTATCTCAAAAAAAAAACTGTTATGTGGCAGTTAGAAGATGTTATTTGTGCTTAGAGAATAACGGAAATCATTTTGAACACCTGATTATGTAGTTCCTTACTTTTCGTTGCTCGTTTTATTACTGTTTTGGACTGATTTTTGTTCACTTATTTGTGGTTTATTATTAAATTATTTGTTATTTATTGAACTAGTTCAACATAAGTAAAAAATTTATAGCTTACTTATGAGATATTATTTATGAACTTAGGAGAAATACAGGACCGTATCCAAAATTTCCTGATGTTACTCAAAAAAACCCTCGAAACGTCGTTAAACCACAATGTGTCTACATCGTTGCATTCCGAAGAAAAAAAGCTATCAAATTCCAATATCAGAAAAACAGGACCGTATTTAAAAAAAGAAAGTTGATAATGGCCCTTCGAAGACGACTCGTCGGATTACAAAACAATTAACGCTGTTAGATAGAGCGGAAAAAGAGACAATGTAAAATTGCACTTTACTTTAGAATTCGATCTCGAAAAAAATCCAGGAAAGAAATAAAACGATTTTTCAGAATTTCGGTTTTTCCGGATATCTCCGGAACTACTCGGAATTTTAAAACTTTCTAAACGGCTTATTATTAGGCACGTAAATGCGCAACTTTACCTCCATTTAACCGACTTCGTATCTCTTACGGTTTCCGAGATCCCTGTACTGGCCCTCCTTATCTTGGACACGTTGTATTATCTTGAATTTTTCGAAAATAAATTTATATTTTTCAAAACGGTAAATAACGTTTATATTGAAAAAATATGGTTATACAGTCATTTTTGAAAGTATTACATGCCCTATCAATAATCTCAATTAATTTCATAACTTAGTTCTAATGCAAAAAAACGCCACACCGAGGTTTTCAGAAAAAATATCTAAAATCGCAACTATCTAAAGTGTTTTGGCAACGCTTCGGGTGATCAAAGGCAGAAGAATAAGAAAACCGTCTCCTACTCCTTCGATACAGCCGGCCAGCGCGCTGGATCGTCGTATCTTGGAATGGCGATGTTGTCTCATTGTTCAATTACAATGACTTATGCTGTTCCGCGGCGAGATCCCAAATAGGACCACGCTAAATACACTTAACAGGAAACACACTACCGATCGCCTCCCGCTCGACTAATAGAACAACCCCCCGGTAAAATAAAGTTAAAAAAGCTTCGTTCAACCTTCTTCACAAATCTTATCTGCTCCCACACTCGCCATCCCGGAGATAATCCCAAAAAAGTATAGCCAGAACATTTCAATGTAACTTATTTCGGACTTTAATATAATCCGGGCATTCTTCGTTAAAAGTAATCTTCTAACGTTTTTAGGGGAAACGTATGTACCGCGGGTCTGTGGGGTAATGAGAATTTATTGGATTCGATTATAAGTTAATAGGATTACGTACGCCGTTATGAGCAACGTGTCAATATGTGCTCTTAAGCTGGAGCTAATTTTGATAGGAGGGTTGTTTTTGATTTATTCGATGGAGAGTTAATAACGCGATGTAGGATATTCGGGTTTTATCTAAATATTTATATGTTCAAAAATACAACACATATTTCGTTAAAAATAAAAAGTCTATACTTTTCAGGTTTTAATATCAAATACCAATGTATGGAAAAATTATTATTTCTCAGACCACCCGATGATACCTTATCAGTGGCGGCTCGTGACCTACGATAGAGTATGGTGAAATTATTTTTAAAATTTTATTTTTATTTAACGACCAAACAATTACTTTCTAGGCGTTTTAAATGTAGAAAGAAAAGAAGTGATAAGAAGATGCGTCAGGTAAAACATATTTTTATTTATTTTTTAATTTTACACAAGGAAATACAACTTTTGGAAAATAAGAAAGGTTTTCTTAGTGTGTATAGCTGTCGGATCTTAACGTCGTCGCATGCAACCCTCGTAACAATATTTATACAGTCCACTACTAATACTACTAAAGCCATCTACGAGCTATCAAGAAAACCGAATGATGTCCAACCGCCATCTACGAGTTATCAAGAAAACCGAATGATGTCTAATACCACTACGCCATCTTCGGCTACGTCATTAGGCGCAACCCAGACGAGAACAATAGTTAACTGTTTTATGACGAGAACGAATCGAGCCACGAGAAATCCTTAAATAAAATGGTTTAAAATCATATCGAGTATCATTTAGCGAAATACACAATATTTATCGACCCTACACAATAGTGCTTAAACGTAAAGTCCATTCTTCGGTTCTTAATTGTAGAAAATTGATCAATAACAGCCTCGTTAAGTTTGGAATACCCTCTATAAAATTTTTTCGTATATTTAATTTTTAAACTTTCTAATGAAGTCCCTAGATTTACCCTTTGTGGTCTGCGTTAAATTAATTTCGGGTTTAGGTGTTCCCGCATTTTTTACTTCAATTTTTTGCTCCAAACTCAAAGAGCTAAAGTTATTTCTTAAATAGTCCACAGTCAACTATTCGTTTTAACTTAATAAATATATAATATTAAAATATTAAAACATACACGCTCGAATTTCTAACTAGATGCACGAACAGACAACAGCGCGGTGCGCCTTTTCCATGTTAAATCGCCATAGCCCCTCGATCCCCCGCTGGCACCCGCCACCTGTTACTACAGAGAAACTGCATTACTTAATCGCACGTGCGAGCAAGTCTCGTCATAATCGTCATTTACCTCGACCGAGGCACGGTTGCCGGATCTATACAATTTGGTTTGACGGGATGATAAAATATTAGGGAGTGTCGGACTTTTTTAGTTTGACGGTACGATAAAATATTAGGGAGGGTCGGACTTTATACGATATATAATATTCAATGAATATAAATTAATATTTTTTATTCGTATTGTTTTGGGGGTGCACGTTCGCATGTGCTCCTGTGGAAGAACCGCCACTGGTCTTCTCTGATGATATGTATGGATACCTACCCTGTACTGACGAGAACAAAGGGGTTAAAAATCATAATTTTGACTTAACCAAATCTTATAAGGGAATTCTGCTGGCTAGGTATTTACATTATCATGTCTACATTACTCACGAAAGCATGATGCACACTTGCCTCAAAACATTGACTTGCCATTACCTATGAAAGTACGAATCACATTTATTCCCTCAAATAATCACATTTATTGTAAGAACACAGAAGTCTGCGCTTGTCAGATGGTTATATCATATAATATGTATGGGAAAAAAATGATTGTGTCAAACTCGACGAATTTCCGCACTCGTTATGTAATATACTATTACGTAAAGAAAATAAACACCCGACGGAATTTGATAAATTGTATGTTTCTTTTACATTTCAAAACCGATGAGACGACGACAGATTCATAGAATATTTCCCCAAGCTACAAATATTAAATAAATATAGTTTACTCTTAAAATAAAAATGCTCATTATACCTCCAATGGCATCATTACCTAACCCCCGCTCGCAGAAATACCAATCTTTATCGCAGATAATACATAATTTTTATTCTCTGTCCCCCATAGACCTGACCGGGTGCCGAAAGTAGTTATTTAGGGGATGCAGTTTTCATTATTTTCATTTTTCGCAAGGGAGGGCGAGTCTTGATTACTCATTGTGCCATTTTGTGCGAATCTTGTAGGTTCGGTCTTTATTGCACTATCGGGATAAATTGTAAGGCGGGTTTATGATTGGGGAGTTTTCGATATCATAGCTGTAAAGACAGACAGACACATTAGAGGAAACTATAGCGGTTATCGGACTGCTATTAATGCAATACAGGGTTTTCGGATAATTCACCAGGATACTTGAAGAGGGGATTATACATGTTAAAATAAAAGTAGTAAGATATATAACAAGAAGTTGAAAACGCAATACTTATTTCTTCTTCCATTAGAAAACTGATTTTATCTTCTGGTAGCAAAAACTTTAATTCCAGTTTTGCGTCTAAACGGTGTGGTTTATCAACTCGAATGAAGAGTACCTTTTTCTTAGGTATTCTTTTATCTTTTAAATGACATATCCTTTTTTCCTATTGGTGTACCTATCTGGCTGATTTTCAGGGGTTATACGTTACATATAGTTGAACCGGGGAGAGAAGAAACGTGCATCATCATAGGATAATCCAAATCGAGATTATGTAGATAAAATAAGACAAAGTCACGCAGATAATGAACGTGATTAACATTACGAAGGTCACAGCTATAATAGTATATTAAAATACAAGTTTCATAAGACATTATCTTAGAGCAGGCGTTTAATTACAAAAGTACAAGTGCTCTAATTGTCTTATGAACCGTGTATTTTTTAATACTTTCTCTATTTGGGTCTTTAAAGTCTGAACAACTTAAATAATATATAATAGATTGTTTCCGTTTGAATTAATACTTTCTTTTTGGGTTGGCAATACTTTTACAATTTAATGAAATGTTACAAGTATCAAATATGCCATGATAGGAACAATTGAACACACAAAGCTTCTTCCCATCCGTCATAATTACAAATAAATATATTATTAAAGTTAATAAAAATGAGTCAGGAAGAAAGTTGTACTTCCGTCAGAAATACGAGAAATTGCAGAAAATGATCTAGAAAAACTTTTAAAAAGAATATGCAAAAATTGGAGTAATGGTACGAGCAGAGCAAAGTTCAAAATATTGAACAAAATAATAAATAATGCTATTGAACAAAATATTGTGTCGACACAGAATCTGATAAGAATAACAATTAATGCCCAGGAAATGTCTGCAGTAACTATAAATATGTATATAAAAATTAATATGCATAATACTATATTGAATTAAAAATAAAAATAGTACTTTATTGAATAAAACTTTAGAAATAGGGCGTAAACTGGAAGATATTTCTATTATTTTTAGGTTATATTGTTTTATAATTGTGACTAGATATTACTTGACGGACACCGTCAGCATGTTATATATATTTCCGAGTATAGGTATTTCAGATCAATATCTAGTAAACATTATCTATTTGCAAGGTTAAAGGACAGTATTTTAAAGTTTTCTATAAAAATTTGTTGTCGAATCCATAATGCCTAAAAAACTAATTTTAATGGCCTAAAATTCGAACCCTACTTGCTGCCAACATAAAAAAAATAAAATTTCAGTTTCATAAAGTGGCAGGATATTCATTAATGTATCCATAATGTAGCCATTATGAAACCAAAATCGAAAATAGTATATTAAAGTACAAGTTTTATAAAGCATGATATTTTAACACGCGTCCATATTAGGAAACGAGCCGCTTGCGCTTGCTTGCTATAATAGCTTTAGAAAACATGTACTTTATACTACTTTTTCTATTTTGTGTATTTTTTAATAAAAAAACACATAATTAAATGCCATAAAAATTTTGTAAATTTGTATGTTTAAATTTTATGTCGGCAATAGTCAAATTATTTATCAAGTAAACGTTGATAAATTATACGTGTCCGCCATTTTGTCGCGAATATTGAAAGCTTTCTTAAAATTAATCAATAATGGATCAAGAAGATATTATTAATTTAACTCCTCCTGAGTTAAGGGAAATTGCAAATACTACATTGGATCAACTTTTACCAAAAAAGTCCAAGAAAGTATACGAAAAAGACTACAAGACCTTCACAACCTGGTGTACTGTGAAGGGTGTTTCTAGAAGTAGTGAAATGTTCTAATCGCTTATTTTGAGAAGGAAAGTAAAACTAAGAACTCGTCAACTCTGTGGTCCTTATAGGTACTCAAAATTAAGAGCTTGCATTAACATTTATGAAAATACAGATATAAAAAATTATGAAAGACTTCAAGCCTTTTAAAAAGGCAATCTGAGAGCTACAAGCCCAAAAAATCTTCCATTTTAGATTTAGAGGATATCAATAAGTTTATAACTGAGGCTGAAAATAGCATTTACTTAGGTTTAAAGGTAAAAAAATTGTACAATATCTACCTATACATTAATTTTTTACAACCAGTTCTTAATAAAAGTGGATTATTGGATCCGCCAATAAGGATTAATCCTGAACAAAACGTTTCAAACACACAAACTATTCCCGAAAATTAACGCTGTAGACACAAGTACGGTCACAATAAATGTTTATAACAACTGCACTTTTAATCATAAATAAGTATAATTAGTGTACAGTGTATTTATTAGCTTTAAATTGATGTCTTTGTAACAGAATATATTACGTGTTGATCTAAACTTGTAATTGTGAGGTTAGTTTAGGAATTGTTTATTATGCAACCAAACATACACAGCAGTACCACCAACCGTTTAAAATGAAAAAAACGGTATCGAAAAAAGTCTATTACGATACTGAAAACGGTATCGAAAAAGCTTTCATATGAAACCAAAATAGAAAAAGTACTTTTAGAAACTTGAAAATTTTGTGAACCACATTATACACAAATATAATGACATTCTGAAAGAATTTGATATTTAGAGATGTCTCGTTTATAAGCTAAATGTTTTTTTTTCTCTACATGTGAAAATATCGCGATGCCAGGGATATTTCATCCAATACGACAATAAGAATCCGTTTCCGACTATTACTTAATTTTCCATTGCAATGGCAAAAACTCCTAAAGGTCCTCGAACTAGTTCGGAAAACGATGATGTTTCTCTTTCGGCATTATCGGGAAGCCATTGTTTTTGCCACGATGGACATAAAGTGCCGATTGTTATGGTAATATCTCGCGGGATGGGAACTCTGACCCCTAGAATATAATTTCGGTATTGTTTATATGCAAAGTGCTGTAATCGTTTTGTTTTCTCTTTTTTTTTTTCTTTCTAGAAAATGGCTGGGCGTGAGCGGTTTTTAGGGAGGGTACATAATAAGTACATATTTGAAATATTAATAATTCGCATTATTCTTATTTAAGGATATAATTGAGCAAATCGAACATGGTCCTCCTATTTCATCAGTATCTTGCGTAAAAGAAATTACAAAAATTAAGTAGACATTGATGCGATAGGGAGGTATCACTGACGTGGCAATTTACGAACAAACCCAAAGAACACACAGTTGGACCGGGAAAGGACGAACATACCTGTTTTTTTTTTTAGTCTTTTTGTTTTAGCAGTTAATGAAAAACTAAAAAACAGACGTTTTTCTTTTGAAACGAGCTACTGATAAATTGGCCATGGCCTACTGTTAAGTAACGTAAATTATTATCGCATTCCTGCCTTTTTAAGATAAATATAAACAACTATAGATTTTTGTAAAGCCCAGAGCAAGCTTAATTAATTTAAAAAAGAATATACAGGGTGTCCGGGAACATGTGGGAAATCTCCCGGATATGAAGAAAACACGTGAAAAGAATACTATAGGTTCATATAAACTTCTTTCGTATCGGCTTCCTCTTCGGAGATATGGGCTCCCAAAGAGCACCAATGGAATCAAGTTTTTTACACATAATTATTGAACCACCTGGTATATTTCAATTATTTTTTAATATGATGTATACCAGGTAAGACCCGTCAAATTACTACCCAAGAAACTGTTGTGAATTACTCACAGCTGCAGGGACGGACTAGCTGTAACACTCATGGGGCCATTTTTTTTATGCCCTGTATGATGAGAACTTTGGATAATGTTTTTACATACCTTTAACTATTGGCTAAAAATTAAGTACTCTTCATTCATGTCGCTAATCCTAACCGTTTTCGAAAAAACGGCATTTCATATACATCATGTGCTTCGGGTATTTCAATAAAAGATACATCTATGTTCCGATCCAATGTTCAACCTTCAAGATTCCGCTTTTTCATATTTAGCCCATGAGCAGTTAGGGAACTCAGTGTAAATAAAATGACGTTTTCTCGAAAACGGTTAGGATTAGCGACATGAATGAAGAATACTTAATTTTTAGCCAATAGTAAAGGGTGTTTGAAAAGCGAACATTTTCAAAATCACCCTGTAGATTAAAAACTAAGAGAGCCATGACAAATTTAACTTGGAATCGTTCGTAGGACGCTGTGAAAATTGCAACATTATATCTTTGATAATAACACTAATACCCCCAGAAAGTGTCGAAAATGGGACACCCTGTACAGGGTATCTCCGTTATTGTTAGTGCTATCAAAAAAGTAATGTATGTGACATGTGCTCTTTTTGGGTCAAAGTTAAAATGGTAAAATCAAAATTCGAGAATTTTCGCTCGTTTAAGAGATACGGGGGAAAATCAACAAATTGATAGTTTTTAAATGACCCTATAATTTCTTAGTTAAAAGAGATACCGAAAAATGTTTTATGCAAAAGTTTCTTTATAATGATTTTTGAATAATTTGCCGTTTTCAGAATAAGTATACGGGGGTCAGGTAAAATAGTTATCGGATCTAACCTCATTTTTTAAAATGGAACACCGTGTATATTTTAATCTAAAAAGATAGCATTTTAAACTCTCTTTTCAAATTTAAAACCCACCATGGATGATATATATCATATCAAAGTTTTCAAAATGTTGATAAGTCCTTTTCACAAATGAATAATATGTAAAAATGAAATTGACGTTAAATGTTAATAACAACTAGAATGTCAACATAGTTGTCGCTAGGATATTAGCGTTTGTTTCATGGCCTACTGTAATAAAGTTTAAATAAATCGCCTAGGAAACCAATATTATCCATGGTGTGTTATGTATTTGAAAATAGAAATTAAAATAGAATCTTCTTAAATTAAAATATTTCTCCATTTAAAAAATGAGGTTAGGTCGGATAACTATTTTACCTGACCCCGTATACTTATCCTGAAAACGGCAGATCATTCAACAATCATTATAAAGGACCATCTGTATAAAACATTTTTCTGTATCTCTTTTAAGGCGCGCGAAAATTTTCGAATTTTGATTTTAGCATTTTAAGTTTGACCCAAAAAGAGCACATGACACCTACATTACTTTTTTGATAGCACTAACAATTACGGAGAGACCCTATGAAAGTGCCGAAAAGGGGACACCCTGCACAATAAATAATAATTGATGTATTTAAAAAATGCTTTTCATGTTGGTTGATACATGTCCAACTGAGAGCCTACTGTAACGCGCACACGCATTTTTATTACGAAAACAACGACCGAACAAACCGGGCAAATTAGTTTACGCTACTTTATAATTACCGAACAAATACAGCCCGACACATTCCGACAAAATCGTTGCTTCGGGGGGCAAAATCGACCAATCCGACCAACTTTCCATGTTGTAGAGATAAAAGCCGGGCGAGAATGATAAAACTTTTATTTCCGGGGGCTGTTTATCAGGGCCGGACTTCACACGCGCGTTCAAACAAAACAAATTAATCGACGTCAAATATTTGTTTTCCGAATTATTATCGGCGCAGACCATCGGGGAAATAACGCCGTTTGGGCTTCGTGCGAAGTTAAATAATGACTCGTCCTGGTTTTGGCCAAGTTCGGAACTAATTTCGATGTTTTGGGGTTAAATACTTTTTTTTACGTATTTAAGTTTAAGTAATTTTTCCTCTTTGTTCGCTCCCAGGCCGTTCCCGAGGGGAGCTACCGCGCACACGGAACGAAAAACTGAGTTACGTTTACTATAAAAATGATAAAACTATCCATAATTCATGGCTGTAAATATGTGAGTCGAATAACTTTTATTTAATAAATAATTTTTGGTAAAATTGCCTAAAATCTTTTGTAAAAAAAGTTTTTTTTATGATCAAACACAAGCACTATAGGAAATATCCTTTAAGGCACTCTGGGTGCGAATAAAACGATTCACATTTTGAATCGTTGGAGGTTATATTCGTTGGGAAAAACGACCTCGGGAAGGTCGTTCCATAAAGATGAAGTCCTCCAGAATAAAAAGGGAAAGGTCAGCCGAGCACTGTAAAAAAGGGGGAAACCACATCTGTCCTAAAGTGCATCTGCCCTATCACTCGAACGTCACTTCGTATTGAACCGGGACTCTTCGTTCCTGAAATTGCCCTACCTACCCTTGCAACGCGGAGGAAGCGGAAGTCGACAAACAAGGATAGAATATGCATACTTTCTTTGTTTGCACTCGAATTTTGTTTTTTCAAATTAAAATACAATAGGAAATCTCCAAAAGGTGTATCGGGGCGGGTTTGCACTTGTTTCCCCAGGGCATCTATATAAATATTATTACACATTAATTTTCTTCTTATGTAAGAATAAAATTTCGATAATAAAATAACTACTACTAATGGCGTAGTCAGTTAGGGTGCAGGAAACCCCCCAAACAGTTCTAATATGAAAAAAAATATGATTCAACCGTTCGACGCTAAAAGCAATATTTTAAGTCTCAATGCAATAATAATTCACAGCATGTCAGTAAAAATGCATGTAAACAGGGGGAAAAGGCGTTCCCAACGGATTAGGTCATACGAGCTTAACCGAACATCACCCGAATACATTCGAGTTGTAGGGCAGATGAACAATAGGATAGTTGAACAGTAGGACAGATGAAGCCATCTCTAAAAAGAGTCAAATCCCCAACCGACTTCGATGTTCTTCGTGTAGGCTGTCGAGGCTCTTCGTCTGCTCGTGGTCTCCGATCAGACGAATGGCCCTCCTTTCGATGGAATCCAGTAGCCGAAGAGTATGTTTGGGTGCAGAGCTCCAGACATGAGAGCAGTACTCTAGTAATAGTCGAATCTGGGCTTTGTATAGTGTCAAAAGTTGTTGAGGTGTGTACAACTTTTCGGTTCGGAAGAGTACACCAAGTTTCTGAGAAGCTATATTGACGATTGCCACAACTTGATAATGCCAAGACATATTTCCTCCCAAATTGACGCCCAAGAATTCAAAGTTGGGGGTAATTTCAGGTTAGTGACAAAAATAGAGTCCATCATGTCGTAAAATGCAAACTGATATCACATACAAACCCACCAAATTTTATTTCTGTAATTTAAACAATAAAAAAGTCATTTTACTAAGTATTTTTTCCGTGTAAACGACTTCGACAATAATTCTTCACAGCTCCCTTGTTTTTAAATTCAATAAAATTACCAATTTACCCATTTTATCCGACATTTCTTCAACGGACAACTCTACATACATCTCCAATAAATCTCTTTATATAGCCTATTACGCTTAGACACGCTCTAATCAAATTTTCCTAGGCATTTGCCGCAAACGCGAAGACAAAAAGCGCTTTTAAATAAACACATGCATCCGATAGGGCCGACTGACGCAAAAAATCCTTTTCCCGATAGCTTTTTTCCAGCCCATAAAACCGTTCATCGAGACGAAATAATTTCCGGATTCGGTGGATTCCGCATGCAAGAAAACCGGCCGCGGAAAATAATAGCTGCTGGAGAGGTTTTGCACAATATGTTTCGATTTTACTAACTCAAAAACTCGACACAAAGTTAAGTTTGGCATTATTGCGATTAATTCGGATTCTGAAGATGAAAACTCATTTCCGTGCACTCCAGACGCAATAATTAAGAAAGCCAGTGAAGCAACACAAAATTTATTGCCTGACAAATCGAAAGCTTACAAAAAGGAATACAATACGTTTATTAAATGAAACTGGACCAAAAGTAAGCGAAGAGTTTCAGCGAACGGGTGTTGTTAACGTATTTTCAAGAAAGGTAAAACATTTTTAAATCTTCCGACTGCATCCATGCAGCGAGGAGAAATACAAGGTGTGATACCATGATACGATAAACACAAGGTGTTGTATCTAGCCGGTCCGATTTAGTGTGACTTATTTTTAATTTGCTTATGGAGATTCGCGTTGTTGTTGGAGTTTTTAATTCTCTTTTAAAGGGGTTTATGCATTTGATAGTAGGTGAAATGAAAGAATACTATCATGGTATTTAGGTATATTTATTTCATAAGAATAGAACATAGATTTAAGCTAAAATGCTACCTACAAATTAAAGTATGAAAAAAACTATATTGTGTAATACGAGACCGTTTCTAAATAAGTGAGAGCAATTTTTAATTATTCAGGCTTGAGCCAATTTCAAGCATGAACGTGCATAAATAATATCCATTCTAATTATTTGTTTTTATCTCTAGGAAAGAAGCCAAATTTTATACTATATCAAAATTATTGTTCTGGTTATCCACACCACAACCGAACACAGCTCATTAATGCTCAGCTCAATATTGTGATATTTATTTTAATAAATACACAAATACAGTGAAACCTCTCTTAGGCGGGACCGTCTAAATGTGTCCGCCTAATATTGATGATGATGACTCAAAGACAGTCGCATTAAAGATGTCATGGTGCCATCTTGTGGAGAATAAAAAGTAGCAATGAGAAAGTGAAATTCATTGGACATCTCTTCGAACAACGTCAGGAATAAATAAAAAGCGAAACGCAAAATTTTAGATTTTTCCAAATACAGTGAAACCTCTCTTAGGCGGACACCTACGGGACCGTCTAAATGTGTCCACCTAATAGAGGGGTCCGCTCATGGGAAATTTGTTATTAGGTAATATTTAAATGCAAAATTATTACTATGTATATGTATGTACAAATAAACATAACATAACAAGAATACACTAGTTTTAGTTAGGATGTAGTACTAAAAAAATCTAATAACGTAGTTTGACGTGTTTGCACTTTAAACTTGCAATCTAGAGAATGTAATTCCAAGTCTGATAACAATTCCATTGCTGTAGTCACCTATATTCTTTGCATACTCTTGTAATTCCTTTACCATACTAATTGCTTGTTGATAATTGGTGACATTTGTTTGATTACTGCATTCAATTTCTTAGAGTGGTCAGATATTGATGTGGTTTCAGTTTGGGCTACATAATCGGTAGGAATAGGGTCACTATCATCTTCTAATATCACATTGCTATCAATGTTAATGAACTCGCCCAAATCATTGTTATCAAATTACAAACTTCCACAACATCAATATTTTCTTTCAGACTCGAAACGTGACATTTTTGTGCCATTGTTTACGATTTTAACCTTACAACTCACAAATAAACGGCGGACTGCTGTCGGGGAATCACACATACTTTCATTCGGCGAAGTCCTTTCGCGCTGCCACGCTTACGCGATTGGTTGCCGGTC
Source organism: Barypeithes pellucidus (assembly GCA_963991005.1). Classification (NCBI taxonomy): domain Eukaryota; kingdom Metazoa; phylum Arthropoda; class Insecta; order Coleoptera; family Curculionidae; genus Barypeithes; species Barypeithes pellucidus. The sequence goes on from OZ022563.1 coordinate 11,994,457, forward strand.
TGTCTTCAGAGAGTTCTTGCACCGTACTTATTCGTCTCCCAGATACTTTAAAAAGTTTTTTGTTCGTTTAAAGGAGGGTTTTCGCACTCTTTGTATGAAAACAGCCTGTCCGCGTCCGCCCAAGAGAGGTTGATTTTCATGGAATTTTATATACCTAGTTCCGGACCATGAAAACATGTCCGCTTAATAGAGATGTCCGCTTATCAGAGGTGTCCGTTATGAGAGGTTTCACTGTACATGAGCAAATATAACTAAAGTAGTTGAAATCATATGGGGATCGCAGAGAAAGTTCACATTATGTCGTCATTATGCCATGCCTCTTTCAGCTTCCTGCACGATGTCATGACATGTGATTATTATATCATGGTGTGATACGATCGCTTCGTCAATCCAACTAAGTTTTGTTGAAAAAATAAAAGCGATTGAAAATCATACTTTGATATTATTGGGAGTTTAGAAAATGCTACTTTGTTACAAAAATTCCCGTCTGGTTATTGCGAAAACTTCCGACCATTCTTAGCAGGCCTATTTAACATACATAAGGAAACCTTATGTGTATACTGTGGATGGAGAGAGAGACATCTTTATCGTGTTTTTTATTTTGATTTCGAGTTTAGGGAAAGCACTGGTTCAGCTTTTCAATTGCCTGGAGGAAATTTATTTGGGGGCTTTTATAGCAGGACGTTTCGAATTGGCCTGCATTAATATAATGTAAATTTGGGTAGATATGGAGATATTTAATTCTATTGAGAAAGAAAATAGAATAATAATGTTAATATGTATTTGCATACGTAATATGGTCACGAGTCAGGTTATTAAGGATTATATTTTTTTTTACATGTGCCCCGAAAGTGCCTCTTTTCATGCATGTTCTCTTCACCGAAAGTGGCGTTTTCCAAGAGAGCGGGCGGGAAAGATTTTTCCCGCCCGCTTCGAGTCACCATGTGCTCATAAATAAATAAAACCAGAATTGTCGGTGCGGGATTTGAACCCGCGGCCCTCAGATCGCCAGGCGGATACTCTACCCACCGAGCCATACTACAAGCGATAATAAATATAAATTAAATTGGCAGTTAATTTTTCAAAGATGTTTTAGAAAAATGTATGAAGAATTTCTTTATTTATATGGCCTCAAAGACTCGGGGCACTTGTAAAAAAATAAATAAAACCAGAGATGCCGAGTGCGGGATTTGAACCCGCGACTCTCAGATCACAAGGCGTACGCTATACCACTAGGCCACCGAGCCTATTTGTAAAAAATATTAAATAGATATTTACATTCTCCATGCGCGAGTGTTTTCATGTCATGTAGGCTGAAGAATTTCTTTATTTATTTGGCATCAAAGCTTCGGAGCACTTGAAAAAAAATACGGTACATATCTCGGGCCGTCGGAGGATTTTCCGGACTCGTGCGGTGGCCTCCCTCACCTTCGGCTCGCATCTCGTTCGTAAAAGCCTCTTTTCAGCCCTTGATACGTAATGTACTATAGTATAGGCTATGCACTTATTTTTGAACAAACTATTTAGACCATTTAAGTTACATTCTTACCCTATAAAAGGAGGAAGTTTGTAAGAAAGTCCGATTCCGTATCTCAAAAGTTAAGACGTTTAGGGCATATGTACGTATAAAGTTTTTTTCTAAACATCGACCCAAGAATAACGTCCATAAATATTAGCATGCTATTAAGAAACACCCTCCTGTATACTACTTAAAGTTTACTTTCAAGTACAGTTTTATGCTTATATTATATTATACAGGGTGTTATGGAAATGACTTATTATATTTAAATCGGCAAATCCTGAGATGAAAATAAATTGAAGAAAAATAACCTTAAATGGCGCTACGAAATATACACTTTATATGAAATCTGAAAATTTACGTGGCCGCTACTGAGGACGTTCGCAAGCAATAGTTTATTGAGGCGGAGTTTTCATATATTGCAAGACAGAATTGTAAAGGCAAGTGTTCAGTTTTTGACAACAAGACGTCTTTGACCAGCGTTATAACTTATTTTTCAAACTTTTTAGAAAAAAAAAATACTACAATTTTAAGGTACATACTCTCTTACCTTCGATCTTATAATCCGTCTTATAATTAAATTCCATAAAAAAATAAAACACAAAGAGTATGTTTTGGAACAGAACCAACAATAGGTAAACATCACACAAATGTGAAATCACATCATAATATTTCTTATTATAAATTATTTTACACCAGAAAAAATCGGGTAACAAATAACAAAACGTTTAAAATTCGTATACATCAAGCAAGTGGAACCCTCGACAGCGTCGTTCCGTCCCGAGCCTCGAAACATACTGAAGCAACGATAGTCGCGCGCGGCAGGTATCCAAGCAAGGACGAAATATGCGGTGTGATCTGACAACACTGTTAGTATACTCTAGTGACCCACATTGTTGCTAACTGAATCCCAGATGGAACGGCGCGACACTATGTGGGTAAAAAGGGTTTTTACCTTATTACTTAGATATTCGATTAAAAAAAAATTATGTAGACTTTCTCTAGGACACCCAAGGAGTCACCCATTTAAATATAATAAGTCATTTCCATAACACCCTGTATATTTATATATTTTTATTATATTATATCTCCCCATCTCTCTATAAGCATGGATATTTTAATCATATGCTTGCATTTATGCAGTACAGTAAAATGCATATTTATTAAATATGTTTCCGTGCATTTCCGTCCTTTTGGTCATTATAAAATCGTAGTACCAAAACCGAAACTTAAATCCTTCCTCTATAAACGTTTCGTCGGCAACTTACTAAGTAAGACCTCACGATCAATCTTCGCGCTGCAGAAAGCGACTGCAAACTGCACCAACTGTAAACTAATTATTTCTAGGTTAGAGACAAGTGTTTCTCAGTTTACCACCTGCCAACTCTTGTAACAATTTAACCCTCCCTTTCGTCATTTCTCCAAATTTTCGGGAACTGCGGTAAATAAGGGGATACTAAACTCATTAAGACGCTTCTCATCACTTGCAAGCCCCGCCGTACGTATTTGCTCGTCTCTCCCCTTCCCCCTGCGTCACGACGCTAATTTTCGACTAGCGTCTGCGTTATGACCGTCACAATTTTGCCGCCTTGCCATATTGTGTAAAAAATACCGCGATACGTGGAAATCCGTTGTAGGTTAAATAAGGAAGTTGTGGCCGCTTTTATATTTTTTACTTCATATATTGTTCAACAAGAAGTAAAAAATAGATGAAAAAGAGTCAGTTTGATGATGTAAAAAAAGCTTGTATCGAGCGTCAAAGAGACCGATATCTTAACATGGTTATCACATCTTCTTTTTGTAATTCTTTTACGTTTTTTTTTTTAAAGAAAATGTTCTTTTTATATCAGTATTCGATGTAAATATCTTTAAAGGCTAGGTGTGTAAATGCAATTTGAACCAAGGAGCTTTGAGTGCCCTAAAAATATAACAAACAAATCAAAAATATAATAATTTTTTTAGTCCTAAATAACCAAGCCTCAACAAAGACCTGGAAGAAATTTTGGCTTGGGGTGACAGTAACCAAGTCGAATTTAACGCTAAAAACCCCAGGCAGCGGTTTTCTCTAAAAAGGTAAACATTACAGAACCGGATATAGTCATGGACGGACACGCAATCCCACTGGCTTCATCTATTAATTTGCTGGGCGTCACTCTATGAGGAAACATGTCTTGGCATTACCGCGTTGTGGCAATCGCCAAGATAGCTTCCCAGAAACTTGGTGTACTATTCCGAGCCAGAAAGTTGTACTCAGCACAACAACTTTTGACACTATATAAAGCCCAGATTCGAGCATCACTGCTCTGCTCTCATATCTGGAGCTCTGCACCCAAACATACTCTTCGGCTGCTAGATTCCATCGAAAGGAGGGCCATTTGTCTGATTGGAGGCCACGAGCTGACGAAGAACCTCGACAGCCTAGAACATTGAAGACAGGTTGGGATTTGACTCTCTTTTACAGATATTTTCATGGAAAGTGGTCGGCTGACCTTGCCCTCTCAATTCGGGCCAGAGCGGCGAATAGCAGAAATACACGACAAACCACTGCCGCCCATACATATGTGGTTAAGCTTAGTACTCCTCGAACTCCATTATTTAAGAATTCTTTCATCTGGAGGACTTCATACTTTTGTAACGACCTTCCCGAGGTCGTTTTTCCAACGAACATAACCTCCAACGATTCAAAACCAACGTGAATCGCTTTTTGCGCACACGCACCACTCCCAGAGTGCCCTAAAGGATTTTTCTTATAGTGCTTGTGTTTGATCATAAAAAAAAATTATTTATAAAAAAAAGAAATAAAAGAACGAATTAATGTGTCTCCTGTACTTACGAAAATTTTGTACAATTGGCAACACCCTGACATAGGTGTCATTTGGCCGGCAACAGATAAAGACAACTGCAAATTTATACGTAATATAGACGATTTAGATAATCTAGCTCTATCAGTTATAAATAATTTATTCACTGAATACGACAGTGGCGTGGGTGGTTTAAACGATTTTCCCTAATTTAGGTAGTTAATTACAAAAAATTGTACCTTAAATACACCGTGGTCTAGCGGAACACGCGTCTTCTGTCGATTACCATGAAGATATGACCGCAGATTACAAAAATATGCCACCTCACGGTCCACCCTGGGCAAATAATTGCGTATGCGTGGCAGCACGAAAGGACTTCGCCGAATGAAAGTATATGTGACTCCCCGACAGCAATCCGCCGTTTATTTGTGAGTTGTACGGTTAAAATCGTAAACAATGGCACAAAAATATCGCGTTTTGAGTCTGAGAGAGAATATTGATGTAGTGGAAGTTTGTAATTTGATAACAATGATTTGGACGAGTTCATTAACATTGATATCAATGTGGTATTAGAAGATGATAGTGACCCCATTCCTACCGATTATGTAGTCCAAATTGAAACCACATCACTATCTGACGACTCTGATGAAGAAGTTGAATGCAGTAATCAAACAAATGTCACAATTATCAACAAGCCATCAGTATGGTAAAGGAATTATAAGAGCATGCAAAGAATAGAAGTGACTCTACAGCAATAGAATTGTTATCAGACTTGGAATTACATTTTCTAGATTGCAAGTATAAAACGCAAACACGTCAAACTACGTTATTAGATTTTTTTAGTACTACATCCTAACTAAAACTAGTGTATTTTTGTTATGTTATGTAGATAGTAATAATTTTACATTTACATATTACCTAATAACAAATTTCCCATGGACGGACACCTCTATTAGGCGGGCACATTTAGATGGTCCCGCCCCCATCGTTCCTTAAATACACCGTGGTCTAGGGGAAAACGCGTCTTCTTTCGATTATCATGAAAATATGCCACCTCACGGTCCCCCCTGAGCAAATAATATTAAAACAATGCGCATTTTAATTATTTGGTCAGCAGTTTAATGCTTTTTAGGTCATCAAATTGACTTGAGATAAACTATGAACAACTAGGTTCTAGGAACATTACCCCAGGTGTAAAACGGCAAGCTGGCAAAGAAGCGTGCCACTAAAATTTATTACTGCCAAACTTCAGACGATAGTCACTAATTTTCGTACAAGGGGTCAGGGCGGGAGGGGTGGGATTCACGTGTTACACCGTCGGAATTTCCCCGGGCGCTGGGCTGTTATTCGCCATTATTTACCATATAAATCAACGTCAGGTACCTAATCATATTATCCTCTACCCTCGCGTAGAGAGGGCGCGAATTACTCGGTGCTTCGCCGTGATGTTGGATGGATTCTGGCAGTGACGGAGACAGGAAACGATGTTCTACAATCCATAAATAAAGGAAAATGAGAAGGTCAAAATATAAAAAAAATAATTGCGTAAGATATTTATAAGTAGAAATACCACGATGTCTGTCATATTCTAGAGCGACAGGAAGAAGTTTCACTTTATTTTTTTTTTATGATCAAACACAAGCACTATAAGAAAAATCCTTTAGGGCACTCTGGGAGTGGTGCGTGTGCCCAAAAAGCGATTCACGTTGGTTTTGAATCGTTGGAGGTTATATTCGTTGGGAAAAACGACCTCGGGAAGGTCGTTCCATAAGGACGAAGTCCTCCAGATGAAAGTATTCTTAAATAGTGAAGTTCGGGGAGTACTAAGCGTAACCACATATGGATGGGCTGCAGTGGTTCGTCGGGTATTTCTGCTATTCGCCGCTCTGGCTGAAACTAAGAGGGCAAGGTCAGCCGAGCACTTTCCATGAAAATATCTGTAAAAGAGAGTCAAATCCCCAACCTGTCTCCGATGTTCTAGGCTGTCGAGGTTCTTCGTCAGCTCGTGGTCTCCAATCAGACGAATGGCCCTTCTGTCGATGGAATCCAGTAGCCGACGAGTATGTTTGGGTGCAGAGCTCCAGACATGAGACCAGTACTCTAGTGATGGTCGAATCTGGGCTTTGTATAGTGTCAAAAGTTGTTGAGACGTGTATAACTTTTTGGTTCGGAAGAGTACACCGAGTTTCTGAGAAGCTATCTTGGCGATTGCCACAACGTGGTTATGCCAAGACATATTTCCTCCCAGATTGACGCCCAGCAAATTGATAGATGAAGCCAGTGGGATTTCGTGTCCGTGCATGACTATATCCGGTTCTGTAATGTTAACATTTTTAGAGAAAACTGCTGCCTGGAATTTCTTAGCATTAAATTCGACTTGGTTACTGTCACCCCAAGCCAAAATTTCTTCCAGGTCCTTGTTGAGGCGTAATACAGCTTGTCGTTTCGTTCTGCGGCTACCAAAACTATTTAAAGAATGCAGACGAAATATTATCGATGTTGTCAAATTACTTACCAAAAATCTAGTAGGTTTTATGAAATTTATTATTTATACCTCCTTTGAATACAGAATTTAACCTAATCGTTCAAAAGTTAGAAAATATTATTATTCAGACTGAAAAACTGAGAGGTATTTTGAGTTTTAAGTAATATGTTCACACCTGATTAATTTTAATTGCCTGACAAAATTAAAATATTAATTGAATTATCTATTTCCTAGCAAATCTGACAACATGTGAATATCCATTTACTCCAAACATTTAGTCGATTAATAGGATCACTTCCGCCTCTATTTTGTTTCACGGCATTAAACAGAGATGAAAATATAATATGCGATTGATTTGGACACGCCTTCGCAGACATTCGCCAGACACATGGCACTGCCATGCTCCAGACACGCTTTGATTTTTGACCAGCGACAGCGCGTTGTGGATGTTACACGTATAGTATAATTAATAGGGCAAATAGTAAAAAAATGATTTTCCATATGGAAAAGACGCTTTGCATAAACTTTTAAAAGCCAATGGGTTTTATTTTCGCAAATGCCAAAATAAACGAAAATTGTTGGTTGAAAAACCAAATATTTTACATATGAGATATAGGTATGTGGTATTAGGAAATTTGACCTTTTTGAACTTGTAAAATTGCACAAGCCTCGAGGTGATAAAAAAAGCTATGTCATTGACAATATCATAAAACAGGCTGGCCATATTCCCCTTATAACTCCCCCCTACATGTGTGAGCTAAACCCAATTGAGTTGGCATGGGCTCAAGTCAAAAGGTACATACGGAACCTAAACACATCAGGGGATTTCAGTTTAACCAAGCTGAAAGAGGTCTTAGATGAGGCCATAAGGTCAGTTACACCATCTGACTGGGAGAAATTTTGCCAGCATGTTATTAGTATTGAAAATAAATTTTGGGAGACAGATTACATGATGGAAGAAATAGAACCCATCATAATTACACTCGGCAATGATGACATTGAGTCCGACTCTGAAGATAGTGAGTCTGATAGTGAAGACGATAACGACATAGAGTAGAGATCAATGATTATATCGCTTTTTTTTTGTTATTTTATACCTACTTTATGACGTTGAAATTTGGGAGTTTCTCAGAAATAAATTGTTGCATTCCTGTTTCTCCCAATACTTTTCGTTCTTATTATTTTAACATTTAGTACCTACTTACTCCTTTATATACACAAAAAAATTAACATTTTAATATTTTTATATTTAATTTTACAATATAAGCACGACCATGGATTGTCCTTGCGGCCTGTTACCTTCCCTTCCCCTTACGGATACCGCGTAGCCGCAGATCCAAACGACAAGCTATACGTCATGCTGTCTGCGAAGATGTGCGTCGGCAGCCGATGTTTGTGCATTCAAGGATAAAGATGAGATAAGTGTGCTATCGTCGGCAAAACTAAATATCGGATTTTTCGTTTCCACTAGAAGGTCGTTAATGTAGAGTAAGAAGAGAGTGGGAGACAATATGGACCCTTGAGGAACACTGGCATTGATGGTGAAGGTGTCTGAGAGAAATCCGTCAATTGCCACTTGCAGAGAGCGGTCCTTAAGAAAGCTAGACAACCATGCACAGAAGAATAAGAATGCACAGAAGTTGAAGAGTCCAGTCATTAGAATATGGAGAAAACTATCCGCCGATAATGAATAGATGGAAACAACAACAACAAGACATCCACAAAGGAAAACCTTCAATACAATAACTTGGTCACGGGACAGCGACAGCTTATTGACAGACGGGAAAGAAATATATACTGAACCCGTAGAATGCGCCTTATCTATTATGTACAGCTACAAAGCATTTTCGAGGAAATAAAATATTTCAAAACATCTAAGGCCACAGCCTACAACCTCCCGCATCACTAGTGAGGAACTTACTTCTTATGCTTACTAGACGTGTACACTAGTGTACAGCCCATTTTCTTTCAACGATAAATACTGATGTAAACCTTATCGCTAGATTTTCTGGTTAGGCTAAATAGATAATATTCTTTTATCAAACCTTTTTGTTAGGAACAACAAAAAAGAAATTATAAAGTTCTTGTGCTCATAATTTTCATTTATACGGTAACTTCACGATAAATTTTCGTTTATTTAAGGTTGGCATGTTCTCAAAGTAAATGCAATCAAACTAAGTTACAACTTTCCTTAAAGTTTACAAATTGAATATTTCGAAAACCCTACATATTTTCTGTTCAATAAAACTTGCCTTAATACAGCAATATCTAAGATAAATCTAATCGTTTTCCGCATTGGACAAAAATGGAGCTATGGCCACTGTTTGTGTTTAAAAACGCAGGGCATAATGTAAACAACTTACAAAGACCGTCTTTGTTTCATTTTTAGTGGTAACATTATTACTACTCGTTCTTATACGCCATCTTTTTTCCGACAACAACATATTTCAATACGATCCACATGTATTAATTGTGGTAACAACATACTTGTATATGACAGGCCGTTCCTATTAATGGTTAGAAAAAAGTTTAATTATATCGTTTTACAGTTTAGGACATAAATTTTCTAGGGCCCTCGTAGCAGCTAATAATTAAAAATAACTATACAGGGTGTTATGGAAATGACGTATTATATTTAAATGGATGACTCCTGGGGTGTCCTAGAGCTACATATTTTTTTAAATCGAACGTTTAAAAAGTGGGGTAATTCACCCATAAACACACAGGTCACTCCGCGCCACAATCACATTACATTGCCCAGCTGTGTAATAAACACATGTTCTGGCGCAATATTTCCAATCTGTGGAAAAGCGTAAAATTTTAGATTCTTATAAAAATAAATATTTAGCTTACTTAGAAATTAAATCCAGGCCGCCGACACGAGTAAGGAATCCAGGGCACAGACACCTTCAGTTCTTTTTTCTATGGGAAGAGGTTTATGCTCATCACGTGCCCTGATAATAGTGTGGGACTGCATAATAAGCTTATACCCTAAACTCCATTCGGCCTCTTATTTCCAATCTCGGAACATAACCGGCATATCGTCGAGAGAAAAAAATACATAGTGAAACAGAACAAATTACACTAAATCACTTAAAGAAACACAGAGACCCACGAGTTTCAAATTATTAGAGTTTTAAATTATTTTGAAGATATGCACCTATTATCAGATTACACAAAAGCACTAAACACTAACGCATAATTACATTAGCGTACACATAGAATAACAGCACACACAGAGGATACAAATTATTTCGCAATAGAAAGTCAGAAATAATAAAAATGCTAATTTCGAATGGGCCTAAAACAATTTTTAATCCTTTAATGAAGAATGATGAAATAATTATGTTGACAACAACAGGACCTCCCCTTCAGTCTTAACATAGACAAGTCCAACCAAGGGTCGAGTGCTTCGTACATATTCGGAAAATAGCACGATTGCCATTTCCCAGACAATAATTATACAGGAAACTAATATTACAGAAGGAAATTCCGCAATTTATGAAAATAATCTTATAAAACATCGAAAGTGGCATCGCTGTATTTTTTAGATATTTCCAAATAACGCAATATCGATGGACCAAATAAACCCGAAACAGACTGAAACGTGTAGTTACTAGAAATTTTTAGATGTTAAATACCAATGTATGAAAAAATTATATTATTTCCCAGACCACGGGATGAAACTTTATGCAATAAGGGCGTGTTTTTGTCTACGCAGTAGCACTTTAAAATGCTAATTCAGATTGAATGGTACTTAGATGTGTTCATGAGATGCATACAAATTTACGCGAAAACTAATGTGAATTTGTGCTTTTGTGTTTTGTGAGGTTATTGTGCCGATTACTTACTTGGTGTTTTTTATAAATTAAGTTGGTTTTAAATAAGGCCAAAAAAGTAAATAAAATTGCAGTTTTTATTTTCTAAAGGGTAAAGTGGCATTTAGTTGTTCAGTTCCGACGGTTTTTTTTTTTTGGATAACTGGCGATGAGAATCTGCAGACAGACACCCTGCAGTCGCGGCTGCAGGGTAGTGTCGGGTTTGGCAACTTGGGGGAATTATATGGCCCTCTCAACATCATCTTTTCTGAAGGAAAAGAGCATCCTCGTAGGTTAACGAGGGCAGGCCGATCGACTAAACTCACCGCGGAGTGACGGTTGTCGTTTGAATTGAACAAATGAGAACATACCCGACCATTTATAAACGCCGCGAGGGTTGGTTCGAGTGAGTTCAAGTTTATAAATCAGAGATTGTTTCCCAGCGAACTGAACTGAACGTAAAAGTTTATAATAATGTACCCTGAAAAATAAACAACTTCCAATCTGTCAAACGGTTATTGACTTTCTAAAGAGTGACAACACTGCTAAAAATTCACTGACGTTTTTCGCCATATGTTGTTTTGTTTATCTTTCTCCCAGTGTCACCACGTGCTTAATTTTGGTTCGACGTCAGGTCATGTACAGGGCATATTAAATTAAAGCGCCATTTTTGGATATTTTTCTTCAATTTGTTTTCATCTGAGAAATTTCCGGTTTAAATATAACACGTTATTTCCATAACACCCTGTATATACATTTTATTCCAGTTAAATTTTCACACAGAAGGTTTTATTTTGTCAATAAATGATTAAAAGTAGTAAGAGCATGAAGAAATTTCAGTTCTTAAGGTACACTGGCCATATCTGCCGAAACAATTAAAGACAAATCTAATCCCTTACCGCATTGGACAAATATAAATTATATCGCGTGCCTGAAGTGGATTTACCCTGAAAAGATACCGCTTTCCTGCGTCATATTCATATTTTCCGTTCGAACGACTCGGAAAATTATGCAGAACTTGTTGGAATAAATATACGGGGTACAAGACTTAGCTGACTAGAGACTAGACCCTTTCTAACACACAACACTGAAATAATTTCGAAATTCTATTTCGTAAGGATAATTTAAATTGAGGGACTTTCAAGGCTTTGAGGTGGAATGCAGGGGTGCAGAACGAGCCGGGAGTGAACTATTAAATTACGATGTAAGACGGCGGGAAGTTAAATATGAAACAGCTTAAATGAACAAACGATTGCTCTCAAAATTGCAACTGGATAACATTTATTTTATACGAGGTTTCGTGTTATGTCGTCCATTTATTTTGAAATTTTTATTCTGATACTTCTATTTAAGTTGGTTAATATATTGCTCTAAAGCTATTTAATTTATGTCTGTGACATCAGTTGCTGATTCAGCAGTTGTTCGTCGATTAAAAATATTGTAGCTGGTATACAGGGTGTCCGCTAAGTAATTCCTTACGTAAAAATATTAGAATTTAATTATACTTACCTATACCCGAAAGTTGATTTTAACTTAAGTTAAAACTTTATTTTTGCTTTTCTCTAATAACTGACAGAAACCAGCGGTTTTTTACAAAATTTTGCAATTATGGTTTTTTTAGGATGAGGAACTGATTTTTTGGTGAAATTTTAATATACAATGTAGGGGGCGCTGCCTGCGGCATTTTTTGCACATTTATTAGGTCATATCTTTTTTGTGCCTCCGTGTATTTAAGTTTTCAATGAAAATACTACTTTTCTCATATGTATTACGTAAAAAAGGTACACTAATTTCAGGTCGCCCAGAGTTACTGTTTCGGAGATATATGCATTTATATTGTTTAATGCCTATTATTAATTAGCAAACAAATTTTTTTTAATGTAACCTATGAGGAAACATATGAAATTTAGAGATACAGTTGCTATGAAACCTCCATGTTGTTATTTTCTTGTTGATTATTGTAAAACTGCTGTGTAAAAAAATGTTTCATTTTTGAGTTTATCCTAAGTTAAGTAATAATGCCGAAACACAATAATCAAGAAACAAATAACAACATGGAGGTTTCATAGCAACTGTATCTCTAAATTTAATTTGTTTTCTCATAGGTTATTTAAAAAAAAATGTTGTTTGCAAATTAACAATATAAATGCATATATCTTCGAAACGGTAACTCTGGGCAACCTCAACTTAGTATACCTTTTTTATTATTAATATGTAGTCATAGAACATGGAACAGAAGGAACCTAATCGGAAGGCACCGATTCAACAGCGTTTCGTCGGTTGACCTTTAGAGAGGTATACAGGGTGTTATGGAAATGACGTATTATATTTAAACCGGCAAATCCCGAGATGAAAATAAATTGAAGAAAAATAACCAAAAATGGCGCTTTGAATTATTAAGCGAAATATACACTTTATATAAAATCTGAAAATTTACGTGGCCGCTCCTGAGGCCCTTCGCAATCAATATTTTATTGAGGCAGTCTCGAGGTTCAAAAGAGGTTAGCACATTATGGCGATGTTGTCATATTGCAACACAGAATTCTAAACGCACGTGTTCAGTTTTTGACAACAAGACGTCTTTGACGCGCGTTATCACTTCGTTTTCAAACTTTTTAGACAAATAAAACTACAATTTTAAGGTACATACTCTCTTACTTTCGATTTTATTTTAAAATAATCCCTTTTATAATTAAATTCCATAAAAAAATAAAACACAAAAAGTATGTTTTTCAACAGAACCAACAGTAGATAATATCACACAAATTTGAAATCACATCACAACATTTCTTATTATGAATTCGTCCGTCGACACGACGTCATTCCACTCCCGCGGCTCGAAACATACCGAAGTATGAAGGGCGCGCGGTCAGTATTGAAGCAAGGGCGAGACACGCGGTGTGATCTGACAACACTGTTAGTATACTCTAGTGACCCACATTGTTGCTAAGTAAATCCAGATGGGACGGAGCGACAGTATGTGGGTAAAAAGGGTTTTTACCTTAGTATTTAGATATTCGATTTAAGAAAAAAGTATGTAGACTTTCTTTAGAACTCTCAAGGAGTCACCAATTTAAATATAATAAGTCATTTCCATAACACCCTGTATATGCTATGAAATTTCTTGTTTTAAATTGTATGTTGTATTTTTATGAGATAAATATATCTAAATACTCTTATTATTATTCTTTAATTTTATTCCCTATCAAATACATAAAACAATTTAATACCTAAAGGAGAATTAAACATGCTAACAACAACATGAATCTCCATAAGCAATTTAAAAATAGTTCACACCATGATATCACTGCGTCCTCCAAACGAAATTGGAACGGCCCGGTATCTCATACCTTGCGTTTATCGTATCATGGCCACCGAGCCACTGAAACCATAAAAACTAAATCAATATGATCCAAAGCGTACGTTGGCAATGACAATTTCCTCTTAATATAAATAATATAATATAGCAATGGAATCATTTATTTCAATCACAAAATGGAAATCAACAAAATGCTTTTAAATATGCCGAATAATAGTTTTAGTGCTCTATAATAATTTGCATTAATTTGATTAATTTATACTTGTGTCCACAAAATTATTTTAATGGGAATATTTTACAGTATAATTACATTTGCGAGAAAATTATGGCATGGGCTTTTAAAAAATACCAATTCGTCCAATATCAGTTGGAATGAAAATTATTCAGCATTGATATCAAACAGCAGTTATATGTATAAAAGCATTTTAAAAGTTTTTAAATTAATTAACGTAAAACTGTAAATGCGGTTTTATTTTTCAAGTCTTTTTTCAATACACGTATACAGGGTGTCCCATCGGGAATCAACTCGATCTACACACGGAAAACTATACATAGGAAAATTTTAAATATCGGATAGTATGCTAACGTTGATGGGGGCAACCGGGCTACAATATTTTCAATATGGTGGAACTTCCGGTTATACCGGAAGTCGGTCTCAACATGCTTATTTTAAATGGAACACCCTATATATTATTACATTTTTGGATTCTACGCATGATTCTAGGCAGATTTTGTATCATATCCTATACCTAAGTCTAAGGGTGTTTGTTATTTTTAAGGTTTTATGTCTAAAATGGCGTCAGAAGACCTTAAAATAATTATTAATTTTTCCTTTCATAGATTTTTTTATAATATTTTAATAACTATTAGTACAGGGTGTTCAATCAATAAGATTAAAAATGAAATTGATAAAACTGTAAAACATCTAGTTTTTCAAATGGAAACTGCCAAATTTTATTATTATTTTCTATTTAGCATTAAAAATAAGTATAATCGGAAGTGCCACTATCAACATTAGTATACTGTGCAATTTACAAATTTTTCCTATGTATACAGGATGTCCGCTAATTAAAGGGACATGGAAAAACCACAGACTCCTTACGTAAAAATATTAGGATTTTATTACACTTACCTATATTCGAAAGTTGATATTAACTGAGATACAGGGTGTTAAAGTTAAAACTTTATTTCTGTTTTTCTCTAATAATTTTGACAGAAACCAACGGTTTTTTACAAAAGTTGGCAATTATGGTTTTTTTAGGACGAGGAATTGATTTCTTTGTGAAATTTTAATGTACAATGTCGGGGGCGCTGTCGGCGGCATTTTTCGAACATTCATAAGGTCATAACTTTATTGTGCCTCAGTGTATTTAAGTTTTTATTGAAAATAATACTTTTATCATATTTATTACGTAAAAGAGGTAAACTAAGTTCAGGTCGCCCAGAGTTACCGTTTCGGAGATATTTGCATTTAAATTGTTTAGTGCGTTAGCTCAGGCAAGCCAATAATATTTTGTTACTTCTTACCAATTCAATTTTACCTGATAATTAATGTTCCGGCAATGGTAATTAAGTTAAGTTAAGTTAAGCTTAGTACCCCTCGAACTTCACTATTTAACAATACTTTCATCTGGAGGACTTCATCCTTATGGAACGACCTTCCCGAGGTCATTTTTCCCAACGAATATAACCTTCAACGATTCAAAACCAACGTGAATCGCTTTTTGCGCACACGCACCACTCTCAGAGTGCCCTCAAGGATTTTTCCTATAGTGCTTGTGTTTGATCATAAAAAAAATTGGGAATAATACATACAACAATTGGATTGTTCTTTAACTTACTTTAATTAAAATAACTTTGACCCTAGAAAATATCGTGTTGAAAGAAAGCAACAGCAAACTTACGATAAACTCAAAAATAAAACATTTTCTGTTCCATAGCAATTGCATCTCCAAATTTCATTTGTTTTCTCATAGGTTACTGTGAGAAAAAAATTTTGTTTGCAAATTAATAGTAATTGGGCAGGGTACACTAAACAATTTAAATGCAAATATCTCCGAAACGGTAACTCTGGGCGACCTGAACTTAGTTTACCTCTTTTACGTAATAAATATGAGAAAAGTATTATTTTGATTAAAATCTTAAATACACAGAGGCCCAACAAAGTTATGACCTAATAAATGTGCTAGAAATGCCGCAGACAGCGCCCCCTACATTGTACATTATAATTTCACCAAAAAATCAGTTTCTCGTCCGAAAAAAACCATAATTGCTAAATTTTGTAAAAAAACGTTAGTTTCTCGCAAAGTCATTAGAGAAAAACAAAAATTAAGTTTTAACTTTAACACCCTGTATCTCAGTTAATATCAACTTTCGGATATAGGCAAGTATAATTAAATCCTAATATTTTTACGTAAGGAGTCTGTGGTTTTTCCATGTCCCATTAATTAGCGGCCACCTTGTATAGAACGAATAGATTCCCGGTCGGACACCCTGTATAATCAATACCCCACCCTCATACAGACGAGATTCTTGAATGGCGCGCGCGACCCTAATCCGCTTTTTAATGAAATTAAAAACGGGGCCTGTCCTTTTCACGACATATCAGAAGATTTTCATCGGGATTAGATCGGGCGACGTTTGACAAACTGTCACTTGCACGTTGCGCTCGGTGTTATATCAGAGCTACGTTCAAATATTAAAAGCGTCTAGTCTAAACGAAAAGCAATTTTTAAATATCTGTTTTTGATTTTAGGACTGACAGCTGACCGCAGTGCCATCTACAATGTGTATGCAGCGTAGGGGAATTAAAAGGTTAACAGATGCAGCCATATTTCATTGACAATTGAAAACCAAACGTATAAATAATAAAGGTCCAAGTATAGGTCCTTGAGGAACTCCGTTTGAATTTTTTTTTAAAGGTACATATCCGCCTAGCGCGCAAAATGTTTGTAATTGTTAGCAAAAATATGTAAACTCAATATTTGTTTGCAATCATTTGTTCGTGTTCCGGCCGACCAATGTTAATATTAATATGCACTATTGCAAACCGAAAACGTTTCAATTCATTCGATTTGCTTCACAGTGCAAACGATGTGTGGACGGTTCTGTGTGAATACAGGGTGTTATGGAAATGACGTATTATATTTAAACCGGCAATTCCTGAGATGAAAACAAATTGAAGAAAAATATCCAAAAATGGCGCTTTAATTTAATATGCCCTAGTGTACATGACCTATTGTCAGACCAAAAATATGCACGTGGTGACACTGTGGGACAAGTAATCAAAGCAACATATGGCGGAAAACGTCAGTGAATTTTGAGCAGTGTTGTCATGTTCTCATGGTAAACTCTTTAGAAAGTCAATAACTGTTTGATAGAATCGAAGTTGTTTATTTTTCAGGGTACATTATTATAAACTTTACGTTCAGTTCAGTTCGCTGGGAAACAATCTCTGATTTATAAACTTGAACTGACTCGAACGAACCGCCGCGGAGTTTATAAATGGTCAGGTATGTTCCTATTTGTTGAATTCGAACGACACCGTCGAATCTGAACAACTTAAATGCCACTTTACCCTTTAGAAGAAAAAATGCAATTTTATTTACCTTTTCGGACTATTTAAAACCAACTTAATTTATAAACAAACACCAAGTAGGTAACTCGAACAAAAACCGGCAAAATAACCACACATAAACTCACATTAGTTTTCGCGTAGATTTGCATGCGTCTCATGAATGCCACCCTTTCGAAAAAAAATTCGATTTTATTTATCTTTTCGGACTATTTAAAACCAACTTAATATATAAACAAACACTAACCCGACCAAATCGGCAAAATAACCTCACAAAAACACATAAACTCACATTCGTTTTCGCGTAGATTTGTATGCGTCTCATGAACACATCTAAGTACTGTACCATTCAATCTGAATTAGTATTCTAAAGTGCTACTGTGTAGACAAAAATACGCCCTTATTGTATAAGGTTTCATCGGGTGGTCTGGAGAATAATATAATTTTTACGTACGTATTTGACATCTAAGAATTTTGAAAGTGAAACACGTTTGAGTCTGGTTGACACGTTCGGGTTTACTCGGTCGATCGATATTGTGCTACCTTGGGTTAATATCTAAAAATACAGCGTTGCCACTTTCGATGTTTTATAAGATTATATTCATAAATACGGGAATTTCCTTCTGTAATATTATTTACTGTATAATTATAGTCTAGGAAATAGCAACCGCGCTATTTTCCGAATATGCACGAAGCATTCTACCCTTGGACTCGTCTATAATCTATATGAAAGGGAGGTCCTATCTGTCAAATTATTTCATCATTCTTCAGAAAAGGATTAATAAATTTTATGTTTAGGCCAATCCATTAGAAATTAGCGTTTTTGTTATTTCTGAATTACTATTGCGAAATAATTTGTATCAAGTGCTGTTGCTCTATGTGTACGGTAGTGTTATTATTGTAAAGTGTAATTATGCGTTAGTGCTTTTGTGTAATCTGATAATAGGTGCATATCTTCAAAAAAACTAATTTGAAACTCGTGGTGTCTGTGTGTTTCTTTAAGTGATTTAGTGTAATTTGTTCTGTTTCACTATGTATTTTTTTCTCTCGACGATAGGCCGGTTATGTTCCGAGATAGGAAATAAGAGACCGAATGGGGTTTAGTGAGTACAAGCTTACTATGCAGTCCCACACTATCATCAGGGCACGTGATGAGTATAAACCTCTTCTCATAGAAAAAAAGAACTGAAGGTGTCTGTGCCCTGGATTCCTTACTCGTGTCGGCGGCTTGGATTTAATTTCTAAGTAAGCTAAATATTTATTTTTATAAGAATCTAAAGTTTTACACTTTTTCACAATTTAGCAACATTGCGCCAGAACATGTGTTCATTACACAGCTGGGCAGTGTAATATGATTGTGCCGCGGAGTGACATGTGGGTTTATGGGTGAATCTTTTTAAACGTTCGATTTAAAAAAATATGTAGGACACCCCAGGAGTCACCCATTTAAATATAATACGTCATTTCCATAACACCCTGTAAATGCGCCTCTAGTTATTCGGTACGAAGGTGCGGTTTGATCTAGCATGAAACTAACGTGTTAACCACGTAGCCAGAAGAATATAACCAACTGTCATAATTTACGAACGTAGCGATAGAATATTCATAGCCCGATCAATTTTAAACGGCCAAATCACCCGGTTCCTCTCAGTAAGCCTTATTAATCTGTTTAGACGGTGCAAGTTTATTGTGAACATAAAACCCCCGATGTGCAACGGTCTTTATCTCTCTCCTCGTTACGTTATCTCCCTCCAACGCCATCAATAATCCTTATTTCCCATCTCGCTCCCTCGCGCCAACTATCTTCGGCTTGGCTCTTTGGAGATTTGTTATCGCCGAAAGTTGTTTTAAGTAGCTTATATTCTTTGTCGGGATTTCTCCTTTGAAAATTTCGTGTGCCGGGGTCGTATTATTATTCCTTTTGGTTTGCTTGATAAAATTTAATTTAATAAATAGGCTTTTGGGAATTTCATTGGTTTGAAAATGTTAGATAGAAAATTACAGAAAAGCTAAGTGAAATATTGCTTCTCTTTTTACTTTTACACAGATTGAACGATTATCAGGACGCAGAAAAAATTATTGTTGTAATCAAGATTTAATTAAATTCATTTAGGAACAAACTTTTTACTTAAATATGCTAGTTAAATGAAATATGCCATATTATTTAAAAACAAACATTTTAACTTAAATATGCATCAATACTTTGTGTTCAGGGTTGTAAAGTATAATAATATTCCTTTGATCTTTTACAATAACAAATTATCAGCATCGGTACAAAGCATCATAAAATATGTCTGTCTGTATAATTTCAATTACTAAGTAGACGTGCTTTCCAAATTTTCATCCTACGTCTACATAAACAATAGTTTCGCACGAACCTTTTTTCCCTTTTTCCTTTGTTAAGTGACCGCTCTCTAATGGCATTTACATATTCTTATCCCTTAATTAAATGTTGGTAAAACCAGGTATGACGCTGAGAACAAAAATATCATCAGTACCTTCTCTTTGCTTAGAACCGACGGTCGGTGGTTCTTAGTTCATAACTTTCCTAATTTCTATTTTCTAGTTTTCGCCCGTATATCGGGAAGTAGATATTTCGTTTACTACTTTTTCCTAATTCCAACGTTCGGTACTCCGCGTATCTCAAACATTCGATTTCTTTCTGTTTTGCGTATCATAAGGTACCTCTGTGACATTCATGCTCTACAAATGTAAATATAGTTCGTCTCGGGTTGTTGCGCTAGATATTTCTAAAGCTTTTTGATCGTGTTTTGCATGAGGGGCTTCTAAGTAAACTGCGATCCTATGGTATGCCCAGTCGATTCTGTGCATGGTTGTCAAGCTTTCTTAAGGACCGCTCTCTGCAAGTGGCGATTGACGGATTTCTCTCAGACACCTTCACCATCAATGCTGGTGTTCCTCAAGGGTCCATATTGTCTCCAACTCTCTTCATACTCTACATTAACGACCTTCTGGTGAAAACTAAAAATCCGATATTTAGTTTTGCTGACGATAGCACACTTATCTCATCTTTCTCTTTGAATTCGCAAACATCGGCTGCCGACGCACATCTTCGCAGACAGCATGAAGTATCACGCCTCAACAAAGACCTGGAAGAAATTTTGGCTTGGGGTGACAGTAACCAAGTCGAATTTAACGCTACGAAAACCCAGGCAGCAGTTTTCTCTAAAAAGGTTAACATTACAGAACCGGAAATAGTCATGACCGGACACGCAATCCCACTGGCTTCATCTATTAATTTGCTGGGTGTCAATCTGGGAGGAAATATGTCTTGGCATAATCACGTTGTGGCAATCGCCAAGATAGCTTCTCAGAAGCTTGGCGTACTCTTTCGAACCAGAAAGTTGTACACACCTCAACAACTTTTGACACTATACAAAGCCCAGATTCGACCATCACTAGAATACTGCTCTCATGTCTGGAGCTCTGCACCCAAACATACTCTTCGGCTACTGGATTCCATCGAAAGGAGGGCTATTCGTCTGATCGGAGACCACGAGCTGACGAAGAACCTCGACAGCCTAGAACATCGAAGACAGGTTGGGTATTTGACTCCCTTTTACAGATATTTTCATGGAAGGTGCTCGGCTGACCTTGCCCTCTTAATTCGGCCCAGAGCGACGAATAGCAGAAATACACGACGAACCACTGCCGCCCATCCATATGTGGTTAAGCTTAGTACTCCTCGAACTTCACTATTTAAGAACTCTTTCATCTGGAGGACTTCATCCTTGTGGAACGCCCTTCCCGAGGTCGTTTTTCCCAACGAATATAACCTCCAACGATTCAAAACCAACGTGAATCGCTTTTTGTTTGCGCACACGCACCACTCCCAGAGTGCCCTAAAGGATTTTTCCTATAGTACTTGTGTTTGATCATAAAAAAAAAAAGTTATTAGTGTTAGTTAAATTAACTTTTTTTGTGAAAAAAGGGGTGAACTGTGATTATGCTGTCTATTATGTACCATTATATCCCGTATACAGAAAATATAAGTTGTAGCAGTTCAAAGCAGTATTTTTTCCTTAACCGACAACGATCTATGGAAACACCCTCCATTCCGTTCAAATGGTAAGGACCTAGAGGACCCCTTATCACTTTGTTTTGCCTCCTCACGTTCATAACATCACGGATCCTCCTCCTTGCCAAAGAAAATATTAAATTCATATTGCATTAGAAATTATGGAAAAATTGAAATTATATAAAGTTCATAATGCCCGGCGATTTTCATATTGCTCGGTAATTACTATATTAAAGAAAATTTTATAGTTATTTTACATAATATTATTCGGTTTTTCCTATGTTAAATGTACAATTTTTTAATTTTCCTGAGAAAGAAGCTGGATCAACTATGAAATTTTGCGACTCCATTGATGAGTTTCTCGATGTGCATGCGGATTCCTGTTCCATTTCAACATTAATTAACATAGTTTCTTTTTCGGTAACAGAGCTAGCTATAATGTTTGCATGCGGGTTTTCGACGTGATGCTTTCCTCTATACAGGGTGAGTCGGGAGGAACGGACCAAATTTCAGGAGGGTATTATACACGCGAAAACAATGTAAAAAACCCATATGTTCTTATCGGATATTCATTTGTTTTCAAATTATAGCGCAATATCCAATATTTTTTCTACGTTCCACTTTTATCAAAATTTTCACATAATTAGAGTATGCCATGCTCAGGATTCTAGACTATTTGACACCGATGTTGTCTTGACAATGTATCAGTCTATTGTGGCAGTAATTAAACGTTTATTTTCAAGTTTGAGTGATTAAAGTGATACAAAATGCCAAATATTTATTCAAATTTAGAATATGCAAATATGCTTTCTGTAATGGCAGTGCTACAGCTGCTGTTGAAGAATATTATGCACATATACACATCACAGACATCCGACTAGAAACGTGTTTATCAGAGTGTTTAGTAATTTGTGCGAGAATGGTAATCTTCCCAGTGCCAACATTACATCTGAACGAGCTACTCGACAAGGTTTAGGAGAAGTAGAAAATATTCTGGATTTAGTAGAAGAAGATGCAACGACCAGCTCAAGAAGAATTGGTACTCCATTGGGCATTTCACAAAAAAGAGTATTAAACACACTCCACGAGCAAGGCTTATATCCATACCATGTACAGAGAGTAGGTACAGCACCTAGAACCGGAAGATTATGCTAATCGTATTGAATTTTGTCGGTGGATAAATAATAATCATCGTGTTGTATCGCATATACTTTTTACAGATGAAGCAACATTCACCCGTGACGGTATTAATAATACTCGTAACTCTCATGTATGGTCAATCGAAAATCCCCACGCAACAGTTGAAAGTCATTTTCAACATAAGTTTTCGGTTAATGTGTGGTGTGGTATGCTCGATAACTATTTAATTGGCCCTTTCATTTTGGAGAATCGCCTCACAGGAGACAACTACCTACATTTTTTACAACATGAGTTACAAGGACTACTAGAGGATGTTCCTGTAAATATCAGAAGGCGAATGTATTACCAGCACGATGGAGCTCCTGCACATTTTGTTTGTCAGGTCAAGCAACATTTAGACGAAACATTTCCAGGGCGTTGGATTGGTCGCGGTGGTCCTATTAATTGGCCTCCAAGATCTCCACACCTCACAGCAGTAGACTATTGTTTATGGGGTTCGTTTAAAAATGAAGTGTACAAAGTAAAAGTGGACACTCGGGATGCACTAATTCGACGTATTAGAAATACTGCAGCCAATTTTAAATAAGAAAGAAATGCAGCAATTAGAAGAGCAATGTTTAGAAGTCAATGGCGGTATTTTCGAACATTTATTAAAAAAAACGCTATGATTAGGAAACCGTTAATATATGAACTTTTCTTTATTTGGTATTGCGCTATAACTGGAAAACAAATGAATATCCGATAAGAACATATGGGTTTTTTTACATTGTTTTCGCGTGTATAATAACACTTCTGAAATTTGGTCCGTTCCTCTCGACTCACCCTGTATAACCCTCTGCTACGATAGTACTCTTCCACTTTCCGTGTAGCTTAAGGGTTGCAAGGGAAGCATCACCCTCGATAAGAAGTGTGGACGAGGTCCGACGTAGGCAATGTCCTGTATATTCCTTGGCGTTTTCTAAATTAAGAAATTTTGCTATGATTGAAGGAACAAGTCCTAGTGTATTTTTACCACAGGCATAGCTATGCATTTACCATTTCGGTATATAAGGAAAAATCCGCGTTCGTTAATTCCTTTTGGCCTTAATGCAAGGTACTACGAACAAACCCAACATCTGTTTGGTCTCCTTCGATTATGGTAAAACTTTTTGGCGTAGCAGTTTCAGTTTCTGGTACCTTGAGAAGCATAACAGGCCTCTTATCCGCAATGGTCATTTTAACCATCGAAAATGTCCCTAAAGTTTTTAATATATTATTTTATTTTTAATTAAAAAACATTGCTGTTAATGGGCATTAATACCTTACATTTCCTTTACGCTCTCATCCAATCTCAATTTATAAATCAAATTGTTGTACTGTTTTTGTCATCGACCCCAATCGAAAACGGTTTATATAAAATTCGACTCTTGATTATTTTTTCCTATCGTTTCGAGTTCAGTTCGAAAACAAACAGTTGCATAATGCTGTCGTTATACGTAATTTAACTAATTTCTGTTTATGTTTGTGCCCGTTTAGAAATAAATATATACGTCGTTAAAGAAATTTCATCTCGATTCAAATTAAACTACATACGCAAGCAAAAAAACGGTCATTACAAAATTTTCATTACTTTTAGGCTTGAAACTTTTATTTTTAGTTACATTTTAGGGATTTTTTTTAGAGAATTGTCAGTTTTAACGTTTTACAAATTTTAAGTAGCATTGGTCATTCGACATATTATACAAGGAAAATGAAATTATTGTTTTTTTTTATCTAATTTCAAAAATTTCTTGGGATAACAATGTTGTCACATATATTAAATTTTATTTTAATAACATGTTACCAAGTAAACCCTAAAATTAAATTTACCCATTTAAAGTAAATTGTCATAAGTATATAAGAAACTAATATTCTATTATAGTTTCAATGTTCTTAAAACTTTCTTCTCATACTATTTATTTTAATATTTAAATGCAAAAGAAAATATTTTTTCATTAAAGTACTTCTAATCTAAAAATAGGGCAACATCGTACAATATCAACGGTAACCATGGGTAACCAGTGGCTAGAGCTAATTTGATAGGTTATATCCCAGACAGAGGATGACGTCACGCGCCTGGTGACACGCCTATAGTGCCACCGTGCTTGTTCGGCGATGTCCAATATGCTTCATCCAGTTGCGTAGTGATAGGGTTTGTTTTAAAACTGTATAATGAATGGATATACCCTGGTAAAACCCTTCATAGTCAATCCCGCGAAGTGATTGCCAATGTGTACAGGGTGTGTGAAGAGGAATCACAAATTAATACATTTAAATTGCCACTTAAGCGAAAGCTAGAAAGGCTCGCAATGTATACGGGAGTAAGAGTGGGTGCAGTAAAAAACATGCACAAAGAAGATACTGAAAAGAAGAAAATAACCCGAATCAATTGTTGTCATCTCCTGTCAAAAAAGGGGCCGTCTCTCTGCTGTCGAAAAAATCGAAGGATTCGACTATGGCATTGTTAGGAGAACAATACAAAAGTTTTATTTGGAACTGAAAGTATTTCGAACCTTAAAAAAGTTGCTACAACAGCTGAGAAGTGACATAAACTTTCCATTTTCCCGTGAAACTTTTAGGTGCATGTTGAAATCAAATGGATTTTATTGGCGAAAATGCCAAAATAAGCGAAGAATATTAATGAAAAGGCCTAATATATTGCACTGGTGATACAAATATATCATGCTATGAAAAAATATATATTATTACATTATTAAGATAATAATAGCACGCCCATGACTCGGCCATGTTTTAAAAGATATCGCTTCCCCCTTACCGATACCGCGTAGCTATAGACTTGCTTGTCGAACTGTACAGATCAACTTGTCGACCTGTATTAGTCGTAGATAAACGAATTTAAAGTGAATATGCGCGAGAAATGTTAGCGAAAAAATAACTAAGTAAAAATTAACCGTTCCAACGGAAAAAAAAGGAAATAAAGCTCTGTCATGGCTAGGATACATCGCCTCCGATAATAAATTTTATTTACTTCTTCGTCTCCATTTGTACATGACAAAGTGAGTCTTATCCCGTAGCGTCGCTTTTTCTGACTCGGGGGCAAGCGACCGAGGATTTATGTAATATTTCCATGGGGCCCGGTGACGCACGTGAGCGGCATAATGTCGGGGGCCAATTTAAAATGCCGCAAATAGTAACGAGACGCCGACGGAATTTAATTTCGGGTTCTTTGTTTGACTTTGCGTCGTGTGGAACTTTTTTCTAAACCGAAATTTGAAATCGTAAACGGGGCGCGCGAGCCTCGGAATGAAATTTCGGAATGGGCATTAATATTTTAGTAAGCGAGCTCGTGCGATGCGATGGTAGCTGCTGTATTTACTCTTAAAATTAAAACAAATATAAT
Source organism: Barypeithes pellucidus (assembly GCA_963991005.1). Taxonomy (NCBI): domain Eukaryota; kingdom Metazoa; phylum Arthropoda; class Insecta; order Coleoptera; family Curculionidae; genus Barypeithes; species Barypeithes pellucidus. The sequence continues at coordinate 12,020,531 of OZ022563.1, forward strand.
AGGTTCGTTCCTAGAGCAGTCCGATATAGTAACAAACTCCTCGTGGCGTGCGAAGTTGGTTTAAAGTGTTCACAGAAACAAGATCTGTGAACGCTGACCAAGACTTCGGTGTTTGTAGAGCAAAATATATCGATTGTCGAGTGATTTGCAACCTTCAGTGCGTACAGGTCGACAAGTTTATCTGTAGCTATGAAAGAAATGCGGGCCAAAAAAATTTTGGGGTTAACAATGTTGTCACATATATTAAATTTTAATTTAATAATCTCTTACCAAGAAAAACTTACACGTTCGCATTTAAAATAAATTGTAATAGGTTGGTTATATCCCAGACAGTTGATAGAGCATGCGTCTCGTGAGACACCCGACGTGAAGTCCGATATTTGATGGATGTACCCGCCCAGTTGCGTAGTTATAGGAAGGGCAATAGTTATTGTATTGTTTTATAAATAAGTGTTCAGTATGTCGTGTTTTAGGGTGTTATTTTAAAATTTTGAACTTTGTGATAATGAATGACTGTACTCCTGGTAAAAACTTACACAGTCAAATCCGTGTAGTGATTGCAAATGTTTATAGGGTAGGCGAAGAGCAATCACAAATCAATATATTTAAATTGGCACTTAAGCGAAAGCTAGAAAGGGACATTGATACAACCAAAACTAAAAAATAATCATTACTCAATTAATCATGTAGCTATTTTTTTTCCATGTTGAAATCCTATACAATTCTTGTTTAAATAAATCTCTACCAGTTATATTTATTCTAACGTAGAAAATATTATTGTACAATAACCAGAAAGACAATATTTTTATCTTCATTTTATCTAGTCTATCTAATATTTACCATTTTTTATTTTAATATTTACTATTTTTTATGCTAATATTTATTATTTTTTATTTTAATATTTACTATTCTTTATTCTAATATTTATTATTTTTTATTTTAATATTTATAATTTTTTATTCTAATATTTATTATTTTTTATTTTAATATTTATTATTTTTTAATTTAATTTTACTATTTTTTATTTTAATATTTATTATTTTTTATTTTAATATTTATTATTTTTTATTCTATTATTTATTATTTTGTATTTTAATATTTATTATTTTTTAATTTAATTTTACTATTTTTTATTTTAATATTTATTATTTTTTATTTTAATATTTATAATTTTTTATTCTAATATTTATTATTTTTTATTTTAATATTTATTATTTTTTAATTTAATTTTACTATTTTTTATTTTAATATTTATTATTTTTTATTTTAATATTTATTATTTTTTATTCTATTATTTATTATTTTGTATTTTAATATTTACTATTCTTTATTCTAATATTTATTATTTTTTATTTTAATATTTATTATTTTGTATTCTAATATTTATTATTTTTTATTTTAATATTTACTATTTTTTAATTTAATATTTACTATTTTTTATTTCTAATATTTATTATTTTTCATTTTAATATTTATTATTTTTTAATTTAATATTTACTATTTTTTATTCTAATATTTATTATTTTTTATTTTAATATTTATTATTTTTTAATTTAATATTTACTATTTTTTATTCTAATATTAATTATTTTTTATTTTTTGGTAATGATTACTCTTTATAAACGTAAAAGAATAATACGAGACTTAAACTAAAGTACTTACGGCTACGGCATAGTGGAAAATTAACAACAAAGCTTACCTGAAACAAAAAAATACTTATTACAAACGTGCTAATATTCATTCTATGGATCATTCTTTTACAAGCCGCACACATTCTAACCCTAACATTTTAGAATCGCCCGACATTTTTTTGACAACTTATATACATAAAGTTAGTCGACATGTATTTTAGGATTTATCTCGATTGTAAGTTCTGACACGCTTCGACCTATGCCGTGGCACTCTGCGCGCTGTGATTGACCATATTTAATAACTTCCGAACTAAAAGAGGGGCCACTTTCTCGTAAAATGGGTTTTGTATAAAGATAATAAAGAACAAAATGATATTTTTTAAAATTAATTCAAGATGGGTTAACAGCATGTTAACTATTTAAACAATTTACTTGTTATAGCGTTTCATTTGTTAACAATGCCAATTTTTTTTAATGCATTTCGAAAGCTAACGTAACAAAGTGTAAAATAAAAAAAAGACCGACATTGAGCCGATCAGTACAACTGGAGATATTAAATTTCTAAATGAGAACATTGGAGGAAATCCAGCAAATTATCAAAAATTTGTGTGGATATTTCGAAAAAAAAATTTTTTTTAGCAAAATCCTGAAATACGTGTCAACTAATTTTATGTATATAAGTTGTAAAAAAAAATTCGGACGATTCTAAAATGTAAAGGTTGAAAAGTGTGCGGTTTGTAATAGTATGTTAAGTATCGAGGTGGAAAGTGTTTCATTCTTGTCGAGAGAGTCGGTAGTTAACAGAGGCGCGAACAAGTTTTCACCGAGGTTTGTATACTATTTTATTTACAACCACATCTAACATCCACTTCTTATTATTTTGAACTAAAATTATTAATGAAAGATAAATATCATTTTAACTTTCCCATTGAAAAACTCGACAGAAATTTCAAATAACCGCAGGTGGTAAAATAACGTAGGTAATAATACACATCAAGATGGCAAATATCATTTTTTGAGTATGGTTTCCATGTCACTAAACAATATATTATTTTAACAACAGAAAAATGCTATCAGACGAGGAATTTGATTTTGCTGCTACTCCACCAGAAATTCGAGAAGCAGCAAAAATAGTAGAAGAAGATCATCCAATTAGTGGCATTGGCATTATGTAGGCAGTCACTGATATGTTAAAGCATTGAATATTGTAACCAAATCGTTGATATCTTCTTTGCCTTGGCATTTTCACTGAAATAAGCTAGGAGCGCCGACTCAGAACCAGGATTCTGGACTTTGTTTCCGGTACACCATTCTTTGCAACAGTTATATGACTTGTCATATCTCGGGCGGCTTTTAGTTGGCAGAAGATCTTCTTCTACTATTTTTGTGCTGCTCTCGAATTTGTGGTGGAGTAGAGGCAAAATCAAATTCCTCATCTGCAGCATTTTTGTGGCATTAATGTAAATAAGTAAAACAAAAACAATGTTAATTTTTTATTTTTTATAAATGTTATTAGGTTAAATTTGTGTAATGAGTTGTATGTTGGTGTATTTGTATATTATTTTGAAATATCGATTTTTAAAAAAATTACAAAAAAATAATTTACTTTCCACCCGGGTGGAGTGGTGGAGTAAAGTAAAAAAATGTCAACTTTCCACCTTTCAAAGATAGATGAAATGTCATTATTACATGGATGGTTGTAAATAAAAGAATGACCATCTATGTCAAATTGCCATGTTGTACATATTTAAAATTGTTGCTTGTATTTTACCAGAATAACTTCTGTGCGTAGACCCACAAGACGGGCGCTTTGAATAGTCCAGCTGACGCATGGCGATAATAGATAATAAGAGGATATTGATTCTAACCTTGTTTTGGCCCAATATACTGCCTAATTATTGACCGTGTACCTTTCAGGACACCCTGTATTGCCCGTCGAAAATATTTTCATGCAAACGAAAAAGTCGCTTCCGTCAAAACAAAGCAAAACGAAAGTTAGCGATCATCTCCGTCTCTTAATCAGCTTCAGTTAATATAATTTTTTTTTCGCTGATGGAGGAGGCGACGCGACGCGCTCGGATATCCTGAAATCCTCATAAATCAAAAACTTTTGTTTAATTGACCCGATGATGTATCGAGTTTCTAATTAAAGCGGATGTTTGAGATTTTGATGACAAATGGTGCGCGGGGAATTACGGCCCGAATTATATTACGGCGCTGCTGCGCGGGACGCGGGGGGGAGGGACGGATGGGAGAGGAAACGCAATTAAATGTGAGAATGAGAAATAAAAGAACGTTTAACTTTGAGATAGTTAAATTGGATTTTGGCGAGGAAAACATCGGGTTATAGGGGTTTATATACAGGGTGATTGTTAAAGTGTGTATGATTTTTCAGTTGAGATCAGTGGCGGTTCTTCCACAGGAGCATAGGCGCACGTGCACCCCCAAAACGAATAAAAAATATTAATTTATATTCATTGAATATTATTTATCGTATAAAGTCCGACCCTCCCTAATATTTTATCGTACCGTCAATTATCATATAAAGTCCGACCCTCCCTAATATTTTATCGTACCGTCAACCAAACTGTATATTATAGGTTCTCGATCCGGCAACCGTGCCTCGTGCGAGGTTAATGACGAGACTTGCTCGCATGTGCGATTAAGTAGGCGGGGCATAATGCAGTTTCTCTGTAGTAACAGGTGGCGGGTGACAGCGGGGCTATGGCGATTTAACATGGGAAATGCGCACAATTTTAGTGTGCGCCGCGCCGTTGTCTGTTCGTGCATCTAGTTAGAAATTCGAGCGTGTATGTTTTAATATTTTAATATTATATATTTATTGTGTGCCGCGCCGTTGTCTGTTCGTGCATCTAGTTAGAAATTCGAGCGTGTATGTTTTAATATTTTAATATTATATATTTATTAAGTTAAAATGAATAGTTTGACGGTGGACTATTTAAAAAATAACTTTAGCTCTTTGAGTTTGGAGCCAAAAATTGCAGTGAAGAATGCGGGCATACCTAAACCCGAAATTAATTTAACGCAGACCACAAAGGATAAATCTAGGGACTTTATTAGAAAGTTTAAAAATTAAATATATGAAAAAAAATTTATAGAGGGTATTCCAAACTTTAATGAGGCTGTCATTGATCAATTTTCTAAAATTCTTGTCAATTGTTTATTTTGATGTTTAAATGCAAAATAACACATGCTTTTGCTTAAAGTACTTTTAATCTAGAAATGTGGTAACATCGTGCGTCATCAATAGTTACAGAGAGTAAGAGCTAATTTGATAGGTCCACGCGTCTCGTGAGACATCCGATGGGCCATCGTACTTGTTCGGTGTTGTCCGATATTTGATGGATGTACCCACCCGATTGCGTAGTGATAGAAAGGGCAACAGGTATTGTATTGTGTTTTATAAATAAGTGTTCATTGTGTCAATACCGTTGATAATACAGTGTGAAGTATAGAGTCTTCTCTGATGATAGGTATGAACGCCTACCCTGTACTGACGAGAACAAAAGAGTTCGAAACCGGTCTGCAGGTGGTAACATTCTATCAATGGAAAAGTCTTCCTTTTCTTGGTAGTACCATTCAATCTTAATTAGTATTTTAAACTGCTACTGTGTAGACAAAAATACGCCCTTATTGTATAAGGTATCATCGGGTGGTCTGGGAAATAATAATTTTTCCATACATTGGTATTAGATACCATTTTATTTAAAAAAAGATCTGAAAACTCATTGCACGAGATACACGAAAACTTAAGCGATTATTAGTACCGATTTGAGGAAATTCCTCTTATAAAAACAAAAGAAACTCGATTAAAAATTTAAAATTAAAAAAGTTAATCCAAACTAAATAATAATTGAAAACTCTTGGTCGGGAAACACTTGTTAATCGCTGCCAATTTGCTTCGAGGAATTTTAAATATTTTGCATTTACTCGAGGAATTTTCAATCGCCTTTTATTCGAAGCATCAACAAACTTTAGAACGAACTTCTTTGAAGTTCTTGTTTGCATCCGCATCGTTTCGGAAGTTCGGCTGCTATTTGATCAAATGGCTTTTTAAAAAAGTCGTTTTTTGGCCCTGCTATGATTGGATGAGATATGGAGATCGTGCAATGATATAATTATAATTAAATGATTGATAGAAGCACATAGTGGGTATACTGAAAAAAGAGATCATTTGTATCAATTGGATCTGACATTTGCTCAAATGGACCATTCTTCTGATATATGCCAAATGAATGGCGCATTTGATTTAATGGCAGCATTTCCCGACTTCAAATTCAAAATTCATTGGTTCAAAGAAATATACAGCAAACGAGCGAAAGTCTTTATAACTTCGTTCCTTTAAGGCAAGTTCGTTAGGCTTGAGAAAAGACACCGTCCTTTTGATTCCAAAATTAAGTACCTTACAATTTTGGCCATTAACATTTTCGAAATTTAATAGAGTATATCTCCGTTATTGTTAGTGCTATCAAAAAAGTAATGTAGGTGCCATGTGCTCTTCTTGGGTCACACTTAAAATGGTAAAATCAAAATTCGAAAATTTTCGCCCGCTTAAGTGATCCGGAGGAAAATCAAAAAACAATTTCTAAATTACCCTATATTTTCTTAGTTAAAAGAGATATAGAAAAATGTTTTATACAGAAGTTTATTTATAATGACTGTTGAATAATCTGCCGTTTTCAGAATAAGTCTACGGGGTCAGGTAAGAAAGTTATCGGACCTTACCTCACTTTTTTAAATGGAACACCCTGTATATTTTAATCTAAATAATCTTTTACACTCTCTTTTCAAATTTATAACACACCATGGATGATAGATATCATATCAAATTTTTCAAAATGTTGATAAGTCATTTTCACAAATGAATATGTAAAAATGAAATTGACGTTAAATGTTAATACCAACTAGAATGTCAACATAGTTGTCTCTAGGATATTACCTTTGTTTCATGGCCTACTATGGTTTAAAGTAATAAAGTTTAAATAAATAACCTAGGAAACCAATATCATGCATGGTGTCTATATATTTGTAAAGAGAATTTAAAATGTTATATTTTTATATTAAAATATACAGGGTGTTCCATTTTAAAAAAAATGAGGTTAGGTCCGATAACTTTCTTACCTGACCTCGTATACTTATTCTGAAAACGGCACATTATTCAACAATCATTATAAATAAACTTCTGAATAAAACATTTTTCTGTATCTCTTTTAACTAAGAAAATATAGGGTAATTTTGAAATTGGCAATTTATTGATTTTCCCCCGTATCTCTTAAGCGAGCGAAAATTTTCTAATTTTGATTTTATCATTTTAAGTTTGATCCAAAAAGAGTACATGACACCTACATTCGTTTTTTGATAGTACAGTTACGGAGATACCATTTAAAAGTGTCGAAAATGGGACACCCTGTACATTCACAGTGTATTTACACGTCTTCTCACACACACACACAAAAGCTAACAAATTATGACACCACAGAGCGGACAACAAAAACAGTGCGTAATGAATACTCTAACAACGCGGCGGCCTGTGGAATCCCGCCGGTCAGCGTCTACATACTGTCGAATAGAGTCGAATGGAGACGAATTGTGACGAAGTCGCAAGATGCACATCTACGGAGAAGGGCTACCGCTTCTAGCGCAAGTGCTTGAGAATTGATAGACGAACACGAAACAGAAGGTTTTTGGGAAGAATTCATTTATCTTACGTTAAGAGAATCGAGGGCCAAAAGAACGATGAATTAATCGCAAGAACGGATGTGATCTTAGCCCAAGAATGAATATTTTAAGTCAAATGAATTTTCTTTGCGCTGAATGAAAAAACGGAAAATGAATCGATTCTTTTGTCGCAAACGTAGCTCTTTTTTTCAGCGTTATTTACACAATTCTCTATTCAAACTATATGCCTGGTTGTCCCCAGTGTCTTCCGATTTTCTAGAAATTTTCATTGTTGTCCCGCAAAAGAAAATACATACCTTCTTATCCTTCCCATCCTTAAATAAATACAAATTTATTACTCTGACACGACTCGACTGTCAACATGTTTTTACTTTAATATCAAAAGCAAACATCCTCGTTTCGACTCCAGTTCACACCCGACTGATTTTACCATCATCAATTATTATTATCTTTTGTTTAAAGGCGAGAGAGGTCGCGCGTTTTGTGACGCAACAAAAAAAAAGTCCATCAGCTTTGAACGTCGAACCAGGCCGATAATTGGTCAATTATCGTTTGAAAATAATAGTAATGGGTCGTTCTAATGAGTCCTAATCAACGTTTTTGATGATTTTACGGATGACAGAACGTTTGACTATATTGTTGACTACTGTAAAGTGTCGACGAGATTATAATACAATGGAAGTGTTTTTAAATTGTTTGGATGACTTTCGATTTACCATTACCTTATAAGTATAATATAAATTTATTAGATAATATATTCTTTTTTGATCAAACACTAGCATTATACAGGGTGTTATGGAAATGACGTATTATATTTAAATGGGTGACTTCTTGGGTGTCCTAGAGAAGCGCTACATATTTAATTTTTTTTAAATCGACCGTTTTAAAAGTGGGGTAATAAACACTCTTACTCACAGGTCAGTCCACGCTACTACTCAATGTAAATCTGAAATTCCATATAAAATTATAAATATAAATAATTTTCTACCTACTTGTATTTATTCTTATACCTAAAGAGCGAGGAAATCCAGGCATAACACAATCAGTTTTTTTTCTTTTTCATGGGAACACTCCTGGAAACACTTTATGAACAACCCCCCCCCCCCCCCCTTCTTCGAGGATGTTGAGAATGGGGATAATAGTTATACTTCTCTTTTTGGTTGTAACGGTCCAACTGAAAAAATGTAATCAAATAGTTTGCGCGAAAAATCGCCAAGGCGTGGTCAGTTTATTTTTAATTTTTAAGAAAAATTATATAATAAATTAATTAATAAATAATTATATTATTAAAGTTAAAAAAAATTTTTTTATTTCAAATAAAAAAGTCAAAACAGAGTAATTTAGAAGAAAACATTTTTAATTTCGAAATTTCTTTTTTATTAAAAGGTAATGTCGTTCCATAATGGGGACGAGTAGTGGTCGGTAGAGGGGTTGGAAGGGGTCGGACGCGATATCCAACACCACCATCCAGCATCCTCGAAAACGGGGGAAAGTACGTTTCTCTGCAGGGAAACCTCTTGAAGCGCATTTAACCCCTCTGGGGGCTGGTTTTTTGCCGTTTTGAGGGGTTGCGCAACCCAAATGAGAACTTCTGATGCCGCCATCGTGTTCAGCATCCTCGAAAACGGGGGGGGGGGGGGGGGGCTCTTGTTCCGACTGCAAATATTTCGATTTTTCGGGGTTTTTCCCGACTGACATAAAGCAGCACATGTCGGTCGGCGTCAAGCAAAGCTCGGATATTGAGATTTTCGCTTGAATTTATAACTCGAGCATTTTTTTTAATAATCGAGCGATGTCGGTTATTTCAATAATCGAGTACTCAAACCGGTTTTTCGCTCGAATGATCACAACACTAGAAATAAACAAAGATTAAAAATGATCTAATAGGTAAGAAACAGATTTTGTTTTGTAGACATAAACAGTTTTGACAGTTGCCTACCTAGTCTAGTTGTCACGTATTGAAGTCATTAACTTTAACAAATTATTAAGAAAAACATGAAAATCTTTAACACCCTGTATCTCAAAACTTAAGACGTTTAGGACATATGTCCATATGAAGTTTTTTTCTGAAAATGGATCCAAGAATAATCTCGTTAAATATTAGCATGTTATTAAGAAAAACTCTATATATTCCGGCCTCAGCTCACCACCAATTAACACGAGTCGCCACTGCTCGATAATATAAAAGTGACCGGCCCGCAATGAATTGTTATAAATGTTATAAAACGTGTCTGTTTGCGGTAAAATATGGCTTTGCGGCGAAAATATGCGGTACTTTCGAAACATCGAAACTATACAACACCAAACTATGTGAAAATGTAGTTGGGTGAAAACGAAATTCCGCTGAAAACGACTCGACAAGTTGCGCCGTTTTTTTCCATAGGCGAGTGATAAATAGCTTAATAATAAACGGCTGATAGTTTACGTCGTAAATCAACTGTGTGCAAAAGGAGTGTGCCGTAGAATATGCCGACTCTGTGTTGTGAAATAAAATTTATGTTAGCATAATCCGCACATACTTCGGATTTCGCGCGTTTGTTTTATGAATAATTTCATTTTCTTGTCAGTCAAGTGCATTTTGGGGGGTGATTGCACAAGTGCACTTAAATTACCGATCGTTTAGCGCGTGTTTGGAATATGCAAATGGCATTTTAATGTAATTTTGCATTTTTCAGTAATTTCGGAAAAATTTGCAAATTTACATTTATTTTTATATTATTTTGACTGACATTTAAATCCCTGTTATTAGATTAATCTTATTCTTAGAACTGTTTACACAAGGTATTCTGGTAGAGATTATTCCACGAAAAATTGATATAACTTAATAACTGCAGTAAAAGTACCTGGGGCGATCCCATTATTTATGACCGTTTGTTATTATTATGTGGAAAGGACCGGATTGTAATAATTATAATTAAATATAGGCACATCAGGTAGGTTAGGTTGCTTAATTTATATTTAAATATCTTTTTGTGGTAAAATTTGTTAGTTTTTATTTCTTGCTGGAAGAGTTTAGTTGTATTACCGATATTATTTTACCAAACGTATAAAAAAACAGTATGTGGCGTCCATGGAAAAACATTGATGGTGCTTCTTCTAGTGTTGCAGTAAAGAAAATGCATTTATCTCTCGATGCTAGGGAAATTGTAAAAAGAGTATATACTTCTTTACTCAACAGAGGACTTTATGCTAGTGCTGCTGCGACTGAAACGTCTGATTTGACTAAGATACCTCTGACTACAGTGAAAAGAATCGCGTCAAATTGGGCATACAGTGCTACGGCTCCCACCCTATTATTGCATTCTTAACCCCATAGAGCATATTATGTGGCACCAGTTAAAATCACTGGTTAGGTCTGAAAATATTTCTCCGACTTTAAGTTCTAGTGTTGTATAATTAATACGAAAATGCTTTAATGATATTCCCCCAGGTAGTTGGAAAAATTCAGTCCGTCACGTAATAACTGTAGAAAATTCGTATATTAGTCTCGATCGTATAATTAATCCAATTATAATTAATTTTGATGAGGATAGCGATAGCGAAACAGAACTATCTATAGAATGACATTATAAATGTATAAATAAATATGACTAGTAATATTTAAAAAAAATGTTATTTCATTTGATTACATTAATATAATGATATCATTACTTGTTTTCCTTAGTCCGTCCCTTCATACTTCACTTGTTTATTGAAAAGTTCTTGTCGACACAATGGGACCGACCCAGGAAATCATTAAGTCGTATCCAAATTTCGTGAAACGTACTTTACTTAATACAGTTAAAAGAATAGATGCTTCTTAAAAAAATGTCTAAAATGTAATCCAACGTCACACCATATCCAAAGCTTGAGATATCGGGGTTTTTTCAATTAAATAGTAAATTATTGTAATAAATGATTATAATAATTTATTTATTGTTCTAGAATTACTATAAGAAAAACTCATTGTTGATAAACACGTCAAAAGTCATCACTAAAATGTTGCTTGTAACCACTAACTGCCGGAAACCACAAAGTATAATACTAACCACAACCAGAATTAACTTATACTTGCACAAATTTGTCTTGTCTACCAAATTGAAGTAAGTGGAAGCGCAGTAAGTGTATATATCCATTTAATATTCCTTAATATTCTAGAAATTAGACCCTCTTGATTTTGAGGTCCAGTAACAAGAAATTCTAGAAATTTGACAAACTTGATTTTGAAGTATATGTATAAGTCCGATTAACAAGAAATTGTAGAAATTTGACATACTTGATTTTGAAGTATATGTATAAGTCCGATTAACAAGAAATGGTAGAAATTTGACCGACTTGATTTAAAAGTTTATAAGTCCGATTAACAAAAAGTTGTAGAAATTTAACCCACTTGATATTGAGGTATATCAGTCCGATTACCAGGAAATTGTAGAAATTTCACCCACTTGATTTTTAATATATAAGTTCGATTAACAAGAAATTGTAGAAATTTGACACACTTTAATTTGAAGTAATAAGTCCGATTAACAGGAAATGGTAAAAATTTGACCGACTTCATTTAAAAGTTTGTAAGTCCGATTAACAAAAAATTGTAGAAATTTAACCCACTTGATTTTGAGATGTATCAGTCCGATTACCAAGAAATTGTAGAAATTTGGCCCACTTGATTTTGAATATATAAGTTCGATTAACAAGAAATTGTAGACGTTTGACCCACTTGATTTTGAATATATCAGTTCGATTAACAAGAAATTGTAGAAATTTGACACACTTTAATTTGAAGTATATGTATAAGTCCGATTAACAAGAAATTGTAGACGTTTGACCCACTTGATTTTGAATATATCAGTTCGATTAACAAGAAATTGTAGAAATTTGACACACTTTAATTTGAAGTAATAAGTCCGATTAACAGGAAATGGTAAAAATTTGACCGACTTGATTTAAAAGTTTGTAAGTCCGATTAACAAAAAATTGTAGAAATTTAACCCACTTGATTTTGAGATGTATCAGTCCGATTACCAAGAAATTGTAGAAATTTGGCCCACTTGATTTTGAATACATAAGTTCGATTAACAAGAAATTGTAGACGTTTGACCCACTTGATTTTGAATATATCAGTTCGATTAACAAGAAATTGTAGAAATTTGACACACTTTAATTTGAAGTAATAAGTCCGATTAACAGGAAATGGTAAAAATTTGACCGACTTGATTTAAAAGTTTGTAAGTCCGATTAACAAAAAATTGTAGAAATTTAACCCACTTGATTTTGAGATGTATCAGTCCGATTACCAAGAAATTGTAGAAATTTGGCCCACTTGATTTTGAATACATAAGTTCGATTAACAAGAAATTGTAGACGTTTGACCCACTTGATTTTGAATATATCAGTTCGATTAACAAGAAATTGTAGAAATTTGACACACTTTAATTTGAAGTATATGTATAAGTCCGATTAACAAGAAATTGTAAAAATTTGACCCACTTGATTTTGAAGTATAGAAGTAGAAGTCCGGTTAACAAGAAATGGTAGAAATTTGACCGACTTGATTTAAAAGTATATAAGTCAAATTAACAAGAAATTCTAGAAATTTGATCTTGACTTTGAGGTATATGTGTAAGTCCAATTAACAAGAAATTCTGGAAATTTGATCCTCTTGATTTTGAGGTATATATGTAAGTCCGATTAACAAGAAAATGTAGAAATTTGTCCCCCTTTGAGGTCCGGTAAAAGAGATTCGAGAAATTTGACTCTTGATTTTTAGTTATTATGTATGTCCGATTAACAAAAAATTGAGAGAAAGAGGTTGAATGGAGTTAATTACTTCATATGAAATATTCGTCAACGTTCTGGAATTTCTTATAATTATAAGTTTTGTCCCTTGAGTATTCAGCACAGTTGGATTTAACTAAAGAATCTTACAGTCCAAAACAATCGGCTTAAAACCTCAATTTCTATTTAATATCCCTTAATTAACATAATAAAACTAGGTATCCCTTTCCGCCCTCATATTTCACGTTACCCCCTGCTTTTTCGGCTTATACCTTATCTACCTCTTAGGGCGTAGAGGAGCCCTAATTAATTCTGAGCTTCGTTTCGTTTTCCAATTTATAATGAAACACGGAAAACTCCTTAGCCGAAAATTTATAGAGTTATTTGTATGTATAACGGCATGGGGCAGAAAGAACATCAGCGCTGTTTTATTATTATAGCGCAATTTACGGTGCATTACTTTGCTAGGAAAAAATTTGCTGCATGCTCAAAATTGGGGGGAGAAATAATTGCATAAATTGCATCGCCAAGTGAAATATAATCCAACTTTTGGGGCCTTTGTCATTTTTTTTTACGATATTATGTTGCGGCGCTTGTTTCTTATTGCACACTTAGCACATAATACTCTACCCCAATTAATTATCGAATATTCAAAAATTCACGTCCAAATTAATAAGCTGTTATTTTGTTTATAATTAACGAATTTTAATAATTTTTGTTTTAACTGATAGAAAACAAAGTCTAGAGTTTAGGACAGTCTTTAATATCCCACATTGACAAACACTAACATACACAGTGTATCCGGAGCACACCTAGAACTAGTTCTACGTAGTGTTGGAAAAAACCGATAATTTTAATAATCGAGTACTTGATACTCGAGCGATTTTAATAATCGAGTACTTGATACTCGAGCGATGTTAATAATCGATTGAATCGCTCGAGCGATTAATTACTTGAAATTTTTATGACTAAGAAGAATGTGTTTGATTCTTTTTTTTTTTAAATTATATCCTTTAACTTTTTTAAAATTTACGCAATAAATACTAACGCATAATTATTACACTTTACAATAACCTACTGTACACATAAAACAACAGCACTATAGGATACAAATTATTTCGCAATAAAAATTTAGAAATAATAAAAACGCTAATTTCTAATGGGCTAATCAATTATAATTATTAATCCTTTACTGAAGAAGAATGATGAAATAATTATGTTGATAGACCCTTCCATCCCTTTAAAATAAATAGTCTCGTCTAACCAGCGCGGTTGCCATTTCCGAGACTTCATTATAAAGAAAAGTATTACAGAAGGAAATTCTTCATTTTATGAATATAACCTTATAAAACATCGAAAGTGGCAATGCTGTATTTTTAAGTATCAACCCCCAGTCGCGCAAATATGCAACCCGTTTCTCCAAACATCAGCTGTTCCTCCAAAATTAGCCGGCCGGTTTTCTACTGCTGTTTCAAGCAGATTTGTGTGTTAAATTGTATGTTAATACTTAAACCCGGGTTTAAATTATTAAGTTATTTGTTCTTTTCGCGACGGCAGTGCCCCAGTCCAGCAGTTCAATATTGATCGACGGAACCAACGTGTTATTTAGACAATAAGGGCGTACTTTTGTCTACACAGTAGCACTTTACTATTTCAGATTGAATGGTACTTAGATGTGTTGTGACGCGAAAACTATGTGATTTTGTGATGTGAGTACTTGGTGTTTTTTATAAATTAAGTTGGTTTTAAATAAGTCCGAAAAGGTAAATAAAATTACATTTTTTTTTCTAAAGGGTAAGTGGCATTTATAAAATTTTAAGTTGTCCAGATCTGACGGGTGTCATTCGAATTGAACAAATGAGAACATCCCTGACCATTTATAAACTCCGCGGCGGTTCGTTCGAGTCAGTTCAAGTTTATAAATCAGAGATTGTTTCCTAGCGAACTGAACTGAACGTAAAAGTTTATAATAATGTACCCTGAAAAATAAACAACTTGCAATCTGTCAAACGGTTATTGACTTTCTAAAGAGTTTACCCTGAAGATATGACAACACTGTTGACATATGTTGCTTTGTTTACCTTCCTGATAAGGGCATCACATGGTCAATATTTGGTTTGACATAAGGTCATGTACAGGGCATATTAAATTAAAGCGCCATTTGTGGATATTTTTCTTCAATTTGTTTTCATCTCAGGAATTGCCGGTTTAAATATAATACGTCATTTCCATAACACCCTGCATTATATTTTTTCGTGTATACTGGCTAATTACGAAAAATATGTTAAACTACATTTTAACATGTCTTTCTCGTGTTTTACATATTAATGGCAGTGTAAATTTCACGCCTCTAAAAAGAGTGTGTTTTGACATAATAAAATATTCTCATTATTATTTTATTATTCGTGCTCATTCGAGCGTCGGAACTGACCTTTTCGACATTTTTATACGGCATAATTTTGATGGAAAAAAAAAACCATAAATAACTTAAACAACATAAAATACTGTTCGTTTACAAGTATTGAAATGATTGCTCAGTATCACGCCATGTTATTTGGGTTCGCTTTTTGGCGCTTATTAGCAGAAATAATGATTTGTTAAAGTTAGAAAATTCCGTATTATTAGCCTCGTTATAAAGTGAAATATCTACGCCTTATTATCGCTCTTCTTCCAGGAATGCGTTGAATTATAATACGCGAACCATGTCTGACACATTGAGGCAATAATGAATTACAAGAAGATTTGGGTGATTTTTGACGACACATATCGGTATAGTATTTGCAGAATTATACCGTTGATCTTTTAACTGCAATAAAACTTCATTATCCCTTCGATCATAAAATAAATAAGGAAATCCCAAATTTTAAAACCTTTTCGAGCAGAGCCGGACCAGGTATACAAATTCAATTTATACCTATGCCTGATGCATATATAAATACAAAGTGATTTTTAATAATTTTAATCTTCAGTGGTTTTCCGGCGAGTAATTTTTAGTTAGGCTTATTAGTGGTAGAATGTGAATGAATTGGAATTGTGCTGATAGGGAGGCATCTTCAAATAAAGGCAAAATAATTACAATATTACATGCTGGTTCAGAGAACGGGTTTGTTCCAAATTGTCTATTGCTTTCAGCTAAAAACATAGCAGATTCTTCTTTAGATTACCATCAAGATACCGAAGCACAACTCTTTGAAGATTGGTTTAAACATAAACTCCTTAAAAATATACCTGAAAATAGCGTCATTGTAATGGACAATGCTAGTTATCATAGTCGGCAAGCAAAAATCATTCCCAATTCTAATAATACAAAAGCAGAAATTCAAAATTTTATGATTGACAATGATTTATATTTTGAAGAAACTTACAAAAAACGAGAACTGCTAGAAGTATTAAAAGCTTTTAAAATAAATAAGGAATACGAGTGTGACAAACTTGCAGCCGAAAATGGACATACAGTGTTGCGTTTTCCACCGTACTATTGTATATTCAATGCTATTGAGCTAATATGGCACCAATTAAAATCCAATATTAAGAGAAATAATATTTCTCCTACATTAAATGCATCTAGTAGTAGAATTAATTAAAAACGAAGTAAGAAAAATTTCTGCAGACAGCTGGAAAAACTGTGTACAGCATGTACTTAAGGTGGAAAATTCTTACATTTGTATGATTACAAATGTTCAACCGTTAATTATAAGTTTAGGCTTGGATGAAGATAGTGATAGTGATACAGAATTAAATTTTGAATAAATTATCAATAGTTTCTTAGAATTTAATTAATTTTTATTGTACTTGTTATCCTAATAGTTATACTTTTAAATTATATTTTCTTCAATTATCATTAATTCTTATCATTATTTTACATTATTATAGGTACCTAAAACTAAAAATACCTATCTATTTATTTTAAATTATAAAAATAAATCATGTGGTGTGGTGTACATTTTCAAGCCGGCCCTGATCCCATTTTATTGAGCTTTGAAGAGGTTCAGGCGTATACAATAGGGTTTAATCAGGTAGTTTATTTATGGCAGTAAGAGTCAACGGTATAATTCTGCAACAACTATACGAGGAGGTCTGAAAAACAATGGACCAAAAAAAGTTTTTGTAATTTTGTTTTTTACAACAGTACAGATGGAAAAGTTTAAATTGCTAGCATACGCAACTAATGCAAACGTGCTTTCCCCACCTTTCTGTTATGATTGCAGCATAGCCAGATTGTCATATTTATCGCTAAGGTATCTTGCAAAATCCCAATTAAAAATTTGACAATTACAACTGGTTTAAGGTTAATCCACAATTGCTCTTAAAATAAATTTATTTCCCAATAATTTTACTATAAACTGTGAAAAGGATGAGAAATTGTTTAAAAAAATATTATTATACTTAAAAGTATCAAATGAATCTTGAACTAATCCAACTGCACTCTGGCAACGTCTGTTACTATTTTACTATACGATCAAGTACAGTGGATGTGGCCAATGAGCTAGGAGGGGATATCAGAATGAACCATATTCTAACAGTGTTGCTACAGTGAACACTCGCGCATTATAATAAAATATTGTTTGTTATGTTTTTTTTGTGACTATCGGTGACAAATCGTCTTTATTATAAACACTCATGCTGCATTCATGTGCAGTTTGTAAAAGGGTGGATCATTTAAATAAGGATTTATCGTTTCATCGGTAAGTATGGTTATTTTTAATATGTAAGCACCTCTGATATAACCATTGACGTTTAAAAGGTTATGGACAAGTCCGTGGAGCTAGTTCGGGCAAAAAGAACCCCATTTGCCGGTGAATTCTGTGTTGGGGTAGTGTTGGTTCCGCAATATTTTTATTAATTATTTGATATTCTGATGTGTTTGGTGCTTGGTGATTTAATTTCAATTGAGTTGGTTTATTTCTTAATATACATTTTGCATTTGCAAGATGGTTGAGTCTTGTGCGGCCATAAAATGCTTCACTTGGAGATGCAAGGGTGTAAAATAAATAAATAGTTAAATCCATCCTTGGACACACTGTATATAAAAAGTAGATTTAAAATGCCATCAATATTTCTATCTTTTTTTTATAAATAACTAATATTCGAACAAACACGAACAAACCCTTGTCGGGCTTTTGCCCGGACTAGCTCTGCCTCTCTCTCGCAACTTTCTTTCTAATGTTGGCCGCAAGAAACAAACTTACGGTAAACGAAAAAGGCCGGTCCATAACCTTTTAAACGTCATTAGATATAGCCAGACTTCAACATTGTTGCCATTCAGCTCACCACACATGTAGTTCTCTCTTCCACCCATTACTGATTTTCAATAACATTTCACAGAATCACAGCTTCACTTTCCAACAGTTTTATGAATGGAGTATTGGCCCTGTGGTCATAACCAAATCTTATAAGGGAAGTCTACCAGTTGGGATAGACGAATAGACTATATTCTCATTTAATTGGGCATCGTCCATTGATCCATCTTACTAGACTACTAACGGAAGCAATTTATTTTGACTTTAAAAGGGCGTCTGATGATGTCAACTATCGGATCCTTTTAAAAATAACTGAGATTCAATACTTAATTATTCCTTTTAAGATATTTATAGGAAATTCTCCAAGTCTTGATAGTAACAAACGATAATTTGATTTTTATGTACCACCTAAGACCTCGCCTGATAAAAAAAACCTGGAAATTTATAGCGTGTTTCTGGATAGATGGAGGGAACTAAGCCAGAGCGTTAAGAAAGCCTAACTGGCGGATTTTATTTAAATTGGCCGGCATTAATCTTCTTAAAGTAAAAGAATCGAATGCTAAGGAAAGTGAGAAGATAAAAAATTGTGCAGTATCTATGGCAACTTTTGCTTCAGTAAAACAATCTTTAAAGGTTGTTTTGATGGTGTTATTATCCTTTTATGTAATATAAAACTTTCCAGAGGCTGTATAATAGTATATTACGTGCCGAGGTGGAAAGTGTTTCATTCCTGTGGAGAGAGTCGGTATGTGGAGAGAGTCGGTATCTCGAGACAGTAATGAAACTTTTCACCGAGGTTTGTATACTATTTTATTTACAACCGCATCTAACATCCACTTCTTATTATTTTGATTAAAATTATTAATATAAGGTAAATGTCATTTTGACTTTTCCATTGAAAAATTAGACAGACATTTCAAATAACCGCAGGTGGTAAAATAGCGTAGGTAATAATACACATTAAGATATCATCATCAAGAAGAATATCATTTTTTGAATATGATTTCCATGTCACTAAACAATATTTTATTTTAACAACAGAAAAATGCTATCCAATGAGGAATTTGATTTTGCTTCTACTCCACCAGAAATTCGATAAGCAGCAAAAATAGTAGAAGAAGATCTTCTGCCAACTGAAAGCCGCTCGAGATATGACAAGGCATATAACTGTTTCAAAGAATGGTGTACGGGAAATAAAGTTCAAAATCCTGGTTCTGAGTCGACGCTACTAGCTTATTTCAGACGAATGAGTACGGTGCAAAAACTCTCTGAAGACAGACCGGCAACCAATCGCGTATGCGCGGCAGCGCGAAAGGACTTTGCCCAATTGTGAGTTGTAAGGTTAAAATCGTAAACAATGGCACACAAATGTCGCGTTTTGAGTCTGAAAGAGAATGTTTTGGAAATTTGTAATTTGATAACAATGATTTGGGCAAGTTCATTAATATTGATAGCAATGTGCTATTAGAAGATGATAGTGACCCCATTCCTACCGATTATGTAGTCCAACCTGAAACCACATCACTATCTCACGACTCTGATGAAGAAGTTGAATGCAGTAATCAAACAAATGTCACCAATTATCAACAAGCCATTAGTATGGTACAGGAATTATAAGAGTATACAAAGAATAGAGGTGACTCTACAGCAATGGAATTGTTGTCAGACTTGGAATTACATTTTCTAGATTGCAAGTTTAAAACGCAAACACGTCAAACTAAACTGCTGGCCATTTGCTTTCGAGCAAGAAAAATTTCGCCTAAATTTAAAAGTTAATATTTTCTGAACCAGATATGACATCGATCTCCGGTTTTTAATGGTTGATAGATTTGTCCCTTAGGAAATAATTGCCAAAGTTGGATTGTCTTAAACTGTCAGAAAATTTTATATACAGGGTGTTAAAGAGAGCGATGATTTTTGCTCCAATTTCAATAGCATGTAACTTTCACAATAATATTTTTAAATTTTATCACTGTACGTCAATTAAATCACTGGTTCATAGCAAAGAAAGTGATCTGTCAAATTTTTGATATCTGCTATATTTTAAGAGATACCGATTTTTTTTTAAAACTTTGCTTTTTCAACTTTTTGTTAGCTAGATCCCACTGTGCATTGTATCGTGCAAACTTTGCAAGTGATTATTATACCTTATGAAAAAGCTTGTTTATGTTCAGTAACAACAATTGTACCTAAATGTTGTGATGTGCAGTGGCGTACTTATAATCACTTATATGTCTAGGCTTTATGAGTATCTCACAATTTTTTTTGTATTGGAAAGTACTCGCCCCTAGATTAGGCAAGTTTTTCTTTATTTTTAGTTTTTCATATCGCGCTACAGGTATATTATACAGTGTCTACAAAATTTTAAAAAAGAAAATTTTTTTATTTAATTGTTTGAAAAAAAAAACGCATTAGCATGGCTGACTTGATATTGTTTTTTTTTTCCTGATAATCTCGATTCAAATTAATACACTCGGATGGACGGGGTTTGGTTTGACGGCAGCTAGTGATATTTAATATTAAAGTGCCTTTCAATGTAAGTTTAATTTTAGGAATTGTGTCGTGTGCGAGTACTTTCCAATACAAAAAAATAGTGAGATACTCATAAAGCATAAAGTGATTATAAGTACGCCACTGCACATCACAACATTTAGGTACAATTGTTGTTACTGAACATAAACAAGCTTTTCGTAAGGCATAATAATCACTTGCAAAGTTTGCACGATACAACGCACAGTGGGATATAGCTAACAAAAAGTTGAAAAAAAGCAAAGTTTTTCTTAAAATATAGCAGATATCAAAAATTTGCCAGATTACTTTCTTTGCTATGAACCAGTGATTCAATTGACATATAGTGATAAAATTTAAAAATATTATTGTGAAAGTTACATGCTATTGAAATTGGTGCAAAAATGATCGTCCTCTTTAACACCCTGTATATAAAATTTTCTGACAGTTTAAGACAATCCAACTTTGGCAATTGTTTCCTAAGGGACAAATCTATCAACCATTAAAAACCGGAGATCGAGGTCATATCTGGTTCAGAAAATATTAACTTTTAAATTTAGGCGAAATTTTTCTTGCTCGAAAGCAAATGGCCAGCAGTTTATTTAAACTAAAAGATTTTCTTTCCGTGTAGGTCATATCATAACGCATGAAACTATGCGAGGGTAGTGCATTAGGAAAAGGTTCAACAACACCTTCGTGTGTTTTTTAGTCGTACGTGAAAATTCTACCTCCTGTATAAAGTTACAAGAACCACCCTGTATACCAACGGAGTGTCACATACTAACTGTGAAAAACGCACAGGAGTCATTTAAAGTTCCCGGTCACGTACGAAGGGAGGGTTTGTGGAAAAATGGTTTCGCAGTAATCAAGAAGAATGATTAGTTGCCCGGGCAACGAAAGAATAACTTACTTTGCGGGACTCGCATAATGCATTTTTCTTTTATTTCCGGTTTGTCTATCGCAAAAAAAGTTTTCGATTTACTTTTGGGCGGGGAACAGTTGGTGTAGCCACTAATGGCTCCGGTCTTGAACAAAAA
Organism: Barypeithes pellucidus; assembly: GCA_963991005.1. Classification (NCBI taxonomy): domain Eukaryota; kingdom Metazoa; phylum Arthropoda; class Insecta; order Coleoptera; family Curculionidae; genus Barypeithes; species Barypeithes pellucidus. The sequence goes on from OZ022563.1 coordinate 12,042,401, forward strand.
ATGTTTGTTCCTGTAGGAGAAAATCACTCAAAAAAAAAACAAACGTAAAATATTAGTGATTATTTCACTGGAGTGGATTAATTATAGTGTTGTGATCGCTCGAGCGAAAAACCGCTTGAGTACTCGATTATTGAAATAATCGACATAGCTTGATTGTTAAAAAACTGCTCGAGTAACAATTTCAAGCGAAAATCTTCGCTTGTTACTTATTACCTTTCACTCGATACCCGAGCATCGCTTGACGCCGACCGAAATGTGCTGCTTGGTAGTGTGATCGCTCGAGGTAAAAAAACTGCTCGTTTCGAGTTTGTTCATGTTTTGACTGGGACTGGCTAGCCAGCGGCGATTACAAATTTTTTAAAAACTAACGGATATAATTTAAAAAAAAATCAGAATCATGTTCTTCCTTAATAAAAACTCTAGATTAAACTTCTAAAACTTGCAAAAACAACCCCTGGTGTTCTATCAACACATTCTTCTTAGTCATAAAAATTTCAAGTGATTAATCGCTCGAGTGATTCACTCGATTATTAAAATCGCTCGAGTATCAAGTACTCGATTTTAAAATCATCGGTTTTTCCCAACACTAATTGTCATAGTGTCATAGTTTCCTAATGCCAATACAAGCCTGGGCAAATCCCAACATGATGGTTTTATAACCATTGTATAAAAATACGTTATATTGTCAAAAAAGCGTTTCATAAGCGACATTTTATTACTTTTAGCTTCTGCTAATAAAAATCACTTAAAGTCTACAGGTCGACAACTTTATCTGTAGCTACAAAAGGAATGCGGGCAAGAAAATTTCTTGGGTTAACAATGTTGTCACATATATTAAATTTTAATTTAATAACATGTTACCAAGTAAACTCTAAAATTAAATTTACCTATTTAAAGTAAATTGTCATAAGTATATAAGAAACTAATATTTTATTATAGTTTCAATGTTCTTAAAACTTTCTTGTCATACTATTTATTTTAATATTTAAATGTAAATTAAAATATTTTTTATTAAAGTACTTATAATCTAAAAATAGGGCCACATGGTGCAATATCAACGGCAACTATGGGTAACCGGTGGCTAGAGCTAATTTGATAGGTTATATCCCAGACAGAAGATGACGACACGAGTCTGGTGACACGCCCATTGTGCCGGCGTGGTTGTTCGGCGATGTCCAATATGCTTCATCCCGTTGGGTAATGATAGGGTTTGTTTTAAAACTGTGAGAATGTATGAATATACCCTGGTAAAACTCATCATAGTCAAACCCGTGAAGTGATTGCCAATGTGTACAGGGTGTGTGAAGAGGAATCACAAATTAATACATTTAAATTTCCACTTAACCGAAAGCTAGGAAGGGTCGCAATGTATACGGGAGTAAGCGTGGGCGCAGTAAAAAACATTCAGAAAGAAGATACTGAAAGGAAGGAAAATAACCCGGATCAATTTTTGTCATCTCCTGTCAAAAAAAAGGGCCCGTCTCTCTGCTGTCGAAAAAATCGCTTCGACTTTGGCATTGTTAGGAGAACAATACAGAAGTATTTGGAACTAAAAGTGGTTCCAACCTTAAAAAAGTTGCTACAACAGCTGAGAAGTGACATAAACTTGCCGTTTTCCCGTGAAACTTTGAGGTACATGTTGAAATCAAATGGAATTGGCGAAAATGCCAAAATAAGCAAAAAATATTAATGGAAAGGCCTAATATATTGCACTGGTGATACAAATATATTCATGCCATGAAAAAATATATATTATTACATTATTAAGATAATAATAGCAAGTCCATGACTCGCCCATATTTTACGCTATTATCCATTGATTTAATTCATTATTTTATCTAACAAGAACGGAAAAACGGTCTTATGTTTCATTGTAAGGGAGATAACTTCTCTAATTCCCCCCCCCCCCCCCCCCCAACTTTAATTAAACATTAAAGAAGCTGACGTTTTCAAATTAAAACACAATACTTAATTAAAAACAAATTCTTTTAAATTTAAAAGGGGTTCATTTTACCAATAAAAATCACGACTTTTTCAATACGAAAATATCTTTGCTGCTAATAAATTTTTTACAACCTCTACTCAAACAATCGCTTTACACCCTTTCCGAAACAATTTACTTCTTTCCAATTATCTCTTTCGATGATTGACACTGTAACTTGAAATTCTCTCTTTAAATGTCCTTTTGTAGCTTTTCCTTCAATTTAATACCTTTTATCTTAAAAGCAGGCTAAACTTTTTAAAAGATAAACGATTACTGACAATAAAAACTTCATTTAACTCGGGCTTTCACGGTTTTATTTTAGTTTAATCTGTAATGTGCTTCTTAATAGTTAAAATGATTTGGATAATGTGCCATCAGCAATTACTCGGGCCCATAAAAAGAATCATTTATCCAGATACATTAGTATACCGAGTCTACTTGCTTGGTTTGTAGTAGTGCTGGGGAAAACCGATGATTTTAATAATCGAGTACTTGCATGAGACTCATCAAGCGATCATGTCACCAATCGCTCGAGCGGCAGCTGAACCGACCTATAACTGTGGATACGTACACTTTATGAGGTACACACGGTTGACCGGTCATATTTTTAACGGTTACTCGTTCATTGTCTTGCGCACCGGGCAACAAAAAATGTTTCCCAGAAATCTCTTATATCGGCGTGATGAGCGAGGATTTTCGGTTGAATTTATAACTCGAGTAGTCTTTCCAATAATCGAACGATGTCGTTAATTTCAATAATCGAGTACTCGAGCAGTTTTTCACTCGAGCGATCACAACACTGCTTTGGAGGTTGTTAAGAAAAGTCCGTTTATATCTATAAATTTAGAGTAGATGATGTTTTCCTTTTTGATGTGAATAATTGAAACTCATGATTATTAACATTGATAATGATAAATTTTGTTTTTAATTGTTTTAATTAAGAACTGTGAGTCTGACGAGAAAATCGCAAGAGACCGCTTTCCAGTAGAATTGGCTAGGCTAATCGGAAAAAATATCCATAGGGAAAAATATCAGCGGCGTATCATTTTTTTGTGAAAACATCGCTGGGCATGTTTGCAGGGACGCCACTGGTGGATCAATACAATAATTTTTCTACCTTATGGTTTTATATCCTATTAACGCATACCAAATTTGAAAGTAATATCTAAAGAACTTTCTGAGATATTAAAAAATTACGATTGAAAAAAAAAATTCGAAACTGTAGCAAAAGAATTAGGCCTTTGCGGATATACAGTAGTTGGGCCGGGGACAGAATGAAAGTTCGTCCTAACTTTACACTACTTTACAGTAATATCAAAGAACCAGAAAGAATAAGCAAAATTAAAATATTGACATGGCATTATTGACATTTATATTTTGTGTTTCGTGTGGTTCACAAATTTTTCACGTTTCTAAAGAAAAGTACAGTGTGTCCCATTTTCGACATTTTTATAGGGTATCTATCTCCGTAATTGTTAATGCTATCAAAGGTAATGTAGGTGTAATGTGCTCTATTTGGGTCAAACTTAAAATGGTAAAATCAAAATTTGAAAATTTTCGCTTGCTTTAAGAGATACGGGGGAAAATCAAAAAATAGACAATTTCAAAATCGCTCTATATTTTCTTAGTTAAAACAGATACAGAAAAATATTTTATACAGAAGTTTCTTTATAATGATTGTTGATAATCTGCCGTTTACAGAATAATTATTCGGGGTCAGGTAAAAAAGTTATCGGACCTAACCTCATTTTTTTTAATGGAACAATCTAAAAATATACTATTTTAAATTCTCCTTTTAAATATATAACACACCATGGATGATATTGGTTTCCTAGGCGATTTATTTAAGCTTTATTACTTTGAAACGAAATAAAAGATTCAGATTAAGGTAAAAAATAACGGGAATCATCGCAAATGTTCGGAATATGTCCTTAAATGGTTACCGTCTTTCCGGATAGCGAACAAAATAAACATTTTGCGCTATTTCTTCGTTTTTTCTCCACTTTCAATATAAACTGATATCATTCAAAAAATGTTGAGAGGTAATTTTCGCAAATGAATATGTAAAAATGAAATTGACGTTAAATGTTAATAGTCAACATAGTCGTTTCTAGGATATTAGCTTTTGATTCATGGTCTACTGTGGTTTAAAGTAATAAACTTTAATAAATCGCCTAGGAAACCAACCAACCAACCCAATATTATCCATGGTGTGTTATATATTTGAAAGGAGAATTTAAAATAGTATCTTTTTAGATTAAAATATACAGGGTGTTCCATTTAAAAAAAATGAGGTTAGGTCCGATAACTATATTACCTGACCTCATATACTTATTCTGAAAATGGTAGATTATTCAACAATCAATATAGAGAAACTTCTGTATAAAACATTTTTCTGTATCTCTTTAACTAAGAAAATATATGGTAATTTTGAAATTGTCAATTTTTTGATTTTCCCCGTATCTCTCAAGCGAGCGAAAATTTTCAAATTTTGATTTTACGATTTTAAATTTGAGACCTACATTACCTTACACTAACAATTACGGAGATACCCTATAAAAGTGTCGAAAATGGGACACCCTGTACTTTGCTACCAGTATATAGAATTTAATCATCAAAATCAGTTCTTACAAGAACTATAGTTGTTTCCTGTTCTGTAAGCAGTGTTACATATCTTATATTTAGCTATAAAAAATGTTATTTTTTTTTGAATAACCTGTAATAATAACCCGTGTTAGGAACCGGAAGTGTGGCAAGGTCAAAAATTTCATCCCTCAGAGTTTGCTTTCACGAAAATATGTTGAAAATCGCAATAGGATTCATAAACTTGAAATAATTAAATAAAATTAAAAATACGTATAATCCATCAAGTACCATTTAAAAATGTAATTTTGACTTAAAGAAGTTTTTTATATCTACGACCGTTATAATGTTAATCCACGTCCATTAGCGGGGTGGGCGTGGTTTCTGGAATATTAGAACGTCATTTGGCAGATTTGTCGTCATTTGTCGTCACGACATTACAAGAATTGATACGAGAATTTGTCGATAAAACTAAGAAAGATCCTATTTCTTAATTCCGACATTGCGGCATTGTCACGTAACATCCTTTATCTCAAGCAGGTGCGCTATCCGAATTCCTCAGAAGTTGAAACCAATCTTCTGTCCCAAAGCAGCAGCTTATTCCTTATCAAAATCAGTTTTAAATGGCCCGAGAGCCGCGACCGCGAAGGCGTTTCTGATAATATAAAACGATATTTCAACGAAGGTGACACTAAAAGAAACAATTTCAACATTTTATGGTTGGTGCATTCTGTTTCGGTGTTTAACATAGCAGTTTATTTCAATTTCACTATGTTTTCTACGTATATAAATTTTGTCGGGGGCGTCCACTCGGGATAAATCATAGACCAAAAACTTTTAATTAATAAAGAGACAGAATCGTTTTTATTCTGTCAGAATCATCACTGGGAATAATTAAACCATTAGAAAGTTTGTAAATCCCTAAATCGCATCGGCAGCAAAATTTTCGCTTAACACTATTAGAGTAACCATAATCATTATAAAAATATTTTCTATCGGTAACAATCTCGCTTATTTAAACATTTCTTATATTCGGAATTGGCCATGTTTAGACGTTTAGCAAATCAGTTCCCCGCGCTTATAATACAGGCATATTTAAAATTCGGCATAATACTCGCAGCGTTCTGTCGATAAGGTGTTATTAGACATCTTATATTGCGAAATTAGCCGAATGACATTCCTTCTCCGAGCTAGTCCGAATCACGCCCACCATTTTAATATCGAAGACTCTTCGCCGTGGTCGCAAGTGTTTTTATTGATGTGTAATTGTGTATTGAAAAAAGTGGAAATTAAAGACATTCAAGGCTCAGGCTGTGTATCATTCATAGTAATAATGCATTCGATACACTATAATCCATAATAAAGTAGTATAATATAACACTGTATTATTTTAAATCATTTTAGTAGATCCATTTAAAAAATTGAGGTTAAGTCCGATAACTTCTTTACCTAACCCCGTATACTTATTCTGAACACTGCAGATTATTCAACAATCATCATAAAGAAACTTCTGTATAAAACATTTTTCTGTATCTCTTTTAACTAAGAAAATATAGGGTACTTTTGAAATTGACAATTTTTTGATTTAAGTAAGTTGCTTTCTCTGGGATTAGGTTTGTTCGGGTTTGTTCGATATTTATAATAAGTGAGAGAATTATGTATATGTTGTACGTATCATTAAAAATATATACTGTTATAAGAGGCATTATGTTATTTTTTTCATTTTAAGAAAACTATGGTTATATAAATGTTCTAAGCTTTCATAGAAAATGTTCGTAATATATAAATATATACAATATAGTATATAGTTTTTTTTGTTATAATATAGAATATTAATATTAGTGTAAAAAGTACCCGATGCTTATATATGCAATATATTCTTGTTTAAGTGGACCACTTAGTATATCAGATATAGTGTAATATACACTATTAGAAGATTCTTGTAATAGGTATTAGAATCCTTCATATATTGGGTATAAGCTATCTTTTATGTGGAAAGAAACAGTATGATATTCAGTATTATTCTATATTATCACTGGTATTAGAAAATCTCATAAACGGGATACCGAGTGTATATTGTAAATTTTATTTATTCTATTTTTAATTAGTGGTTCAGTAAATTTTTTGGTATAATTATTTATTTTTAGTACAAACCCGAACAAACTGACCGAAACCCAAGAACAAACTACCTATAATTTGAAAAAAAAACGGCCAAGGAAACAAAACTATAATTATTATTTTGGTAATTTTTACTAAAATTTTTTGTTAAAATTAAGTTATAATTTTATGGCAGTTCTTACCTAAAAGTTATTCCCAGTCACATATAGAGCCATAAAGTATAGTTAGTATTACTATTTTTATAGTAGAACATGTAGCCCTGTACGTATTATGAGAGGGGGCCCCCTGTTTCGTTACAGCAAATCATGGAATTTTAAGCGTACAAAAATCCTTAACTCCAAGACAAAGCTCTTCTTTATTGCAACAATAAATATTTAAAAGCTGTACACACACAGAGAGACAGAAAGAACCGTTTTAATTCGACAGGGCGTTTTGCAATTTCGCAACGATATTATGCCTCGAAAATATTATCGCCTTTTTGCAACAGTTAAACGCTTTTGTGTCATCGTATACCACCTCGTGGATCCTGTGCCCGCCCGTGTGCACCTTTTTGCTTTTTTATTGTTTGTTCATTTATGTGCAATTGCAGTGGCGTGTGTGTTCTGTACATCCTTCAGATTAACAACAAAGGAATACAGAACATTTGATCGTAAGGATATGTTGCAGTCGCAACGGGAATCCCCTCGCTTCCCTCTTTATGATTAACCTCAATGTTGGGGGTATGGGCGCGTTATGAAAATATAGTGTTTATTTTTCCTCTGAGGTACAAAGATAGCTATAGTTGTTTAGTTTTCTAGTAAAACAAGCGGTCAAGTGCAAGTTAAACGCGCGTGTTGAGTATTCCATGTGCTGCCGATGTGATTTTACAAGTTCTTGAATTTAAGTAAGACTTTGATGGCCTTTTTACACTGACCGTAAACAAGTTAGATGAACAGCTAACCTACAAAAATTACGACTTATCTTTTTCCATCGTCAAATGAAACGCAAAAAAATATATATTATAGTCTAAAAATGTTGTTTATTGATTTTTGTCATTCGATTTATTCGAACATAATATTTTGTTATAATTAATAATGACGGCAATATTTTCTAGTGTGACAAGAAAAACAATTGTACTCATTTACCTGGCGTGTTTTCACACTTTCAATTATTCTGTTGCTAAAAAATGTAACGCTCCAGATTTTCAATTGAAGATTTTTTTAAATTTATTTACGGTTTACATTGAATGTGGCAAAATTAATACTGGACAATGAGGTATTTGAAGTTATCATTTTATACTATAGTCTGTTTCGTTGCCGTTGATAGCTCGATACCCTCATTAATGATTCAAAACAAGGGCCCGGTGGCCTAAAATATTTTACCTATAAAATGGTCTTTTTACGTACATCTAGCATAAAGATGAAGAAATTTTGACCTATTCCACCGGGTAACAGATAAAGTAACAATAGAGCCATAAAATGAAATGAAAGGATAATGATTAAAACGGCCCATCATGGTCGGAGAGTTGGGTTTTTAATGTAACCGCTTATTATTTTATTTAAATGTAATAGATTTTATGATTTTATGAATTTATTTACAAGAAAACTAATTTATTTACAGATCAAAAAATATTGACAATTTCAATAATTATAACTCGATAAAATGGTCCTCAGAAGAATCTGAAGAGTCATCATGTCCTACGCTTATTACTAAAGGCTCAATTTCCATAGTTGTGTCAATTACGTTGTCAAGTTCCCACATTTTTTGTTCCTCTACTATAGCATGTTTTATGGCGTTTTGCCAATTTTCTGATGACACATTTGCTAAAGAATGAAGCAAGAGGTGTCGCACTTCTTGCATTTTAAAAGTTTTGTTATTTCTAGCAACATATCCTTTTACTTGAGCCCATATTAATTCGATAGGATTTAGCTCACAATGGTAAGGTGGTAAACGGAGCACTATAATACCTCGATCTCTTGCCATCTCGTCAATAACATACTTTTTATACTGTGATTTATGTAGCCTACCAATATCCAAAAGTTCTTTTTTTACCATGGTATTATCGTAACTCAATTCCTTTCGTTGTAACCAGTTTACGATTTCCGCCTTTTTCCATGAAGTTGTGGGAAGATTCTCTTTTAGCCTAGAGTGATAGCTGGCATTATCCATCACTATTACAGAATTAGCGGGAATGTATTCTATCATTTGCTTAAAATATTCCTCGAAAACATCAGCAGTCATTTCTTCATGATAGTCTTTAGTAGAATTCGACTGGAATTGTAATAATCCTTGATCCAAAAAGCCATTTGAACTTCCTATATGAGTTATAATAAGTCTGCGTCCCTTTCCAGATGGTGGTCTAAGTCCTGTTGACCAGCCTTCCATGACAGCTTGTCGAGTACTTAGGACATTTTTATCTTGCCAAACTTTAGATACGGTGTGCCCTTCGTTCAGCCAAGTTTCATCCAAATAGAAAATGTTTTTGCCTTCGCTGCGGTATTTTCGGATGGACCTTAAGTATTGACGTCTCCAGCAAATAATATCTGCTCTATCAATAAGAAAAGATTTTCTGTTTTGCTTCTCCCATCGAAAGTTCATATCATGAAGTATTTTCCATAGTTTCGTTCGTGATCCTACTTAACAATGGACAGAGGCCAATTTTCTTATTAAATAAGGTAATTACTATTGGCAACGCCTATGGTTTACGGTTGTTTTATGGCTTCAACCCTCGATATGAGCTATCAACTGCAACAAAACGGACTTTAAGAATTTAAAGTTTATAAACTTGTTTCCTTGCTATTTTTTTAAAAAATAATATTTAAACCATTAAATTTAAAACAATTTAAAACAATAAACGGCATTTTATTTATAAATTCAATTAAGAAACGCTTTAGAACATTGTATTTTCAAGCAATCAATCACTTTTCCTTCGTATAGACATCAGTATACAGCAACAAGTACAATAATTGTTGTCATAGCACACTTGAACAAATAGTATTTTCGGGATAAAATTGGATTTTTTGAGAAAACGCTTTGATATAGATATAGGACGGTAAATACTATTTATAAAGAACAACTAATTTGCCATCAAATTAAATAAAAATATACAGGGTGTTCAATTTAAAATAAGAAAGTTTTTAATTATTTCACAAAGAACCTTGAATTGTGACCACCCTGTACATTGTCTGCCGAATTTGAAATATTTTTGATCTTCTAGCTATTTGGTAAGAAAAATTTGTTAGTCCAAGAGCTAAGGTAAAAAAATTATATGAATTATTTCATCATCATGCTTTTGCCAAATAATTACAAAAAGTCCAGGTATCTCAAACACTAACAGAATCTGACAAAAACATGTTCTATAAAATGTGCTTAGTATTTAACGCTTCATCGAAAAATATAATAAAAATTATCATCTTGCATTTAAAAAACGAAAGTTGGCAGCTACTTCCGGTATAACCGGAAATGACAGAAACATGTGAATATTTTAGTTAAAGAGAGCATATCGATAAACCTAAATCCATAGTTTCAGAAACATATATTCAGTAGTTCTCCATAAAGTTCTAATGCACGCTCGTCGTGAATCACCTTGTATAACAATTCACGAACAGGAACTAAACATATATGTAATTTGACTGCCCTTATGCATTTCTGATTGAAACGTTTTAAGTATTTTCATTATATATTCCTTAAATCAAACTCCCGCTACGCCACTGCAAAAGAATCTACCAGTTCTGCACAATATATTTTTATTGTTCCCTCATTCACCGAGAAACAACCATGAAAACAATTTGGAATGTTTTGAAGAACAGTGTTTATGCAAACCCGTCCGATGAAACGACATGCCCGTGTAGTCGAATGGTTTGTTTTACTTTTTTAAGATTTTTAATGTCATCTGCGTTCCTGAGCTTCTTTCCTGAATAAAACGGCGTAAATTAACGAAGTTCTTTTTTTTCAAAAATGGTAATTGGTATGACTAATTCTAAAAATAATAGGGTCATTCGCAGACCATCGGAGATTGTTGCCCCTGCCAGAGGCATGCTCAAAATCTGTGATAGCTGACCAAAAATTCGGTATTCGTATAGCAAAATGTAATGGGGTCAAAAGTTTTTTACAGGCAACTTTCAGTCCTTAGCCCTATAACTTACTAAAATAAACTATTTGCCTGTAGAAACGATTATAATTTGCGAAATATATGGTACTTCCTGCATTAGAAAGCAATTTTAAAAGTTTTTTTAGATTATAGCTGCTAGTATTCAAATTTGAATTTAAAAATGTATCGCCGGTCACGTGTCCCCAGTCAATAATTTCTTACTTAACCCTTTTATATTTCACGTCAGTTCACTAAAGTTCTTTTATATATAAATAATTTACACTCCTACTACAATTTGAATTGAAAAAATAATGTTCAAAGATCAACAGTTTAGTTTCTCTAACGCAATTATTCACCAGAATTTCCGTCCCCGCAGCCGCAGGTATAGCCGGTCACGGCAGAAATTGCTTATAAATAACGCCACTAGAGGTCGGCCTAATAGTTTTACAAATATGACGGTATGTGTTTGAATTTGTGTAAAGCGTGCTCCTGTGTAGGTAAGTTCCTTAATATGTTTATTTAGGTATAAACTAGAACATTGCCTGCTTTTTACCAGGCGTATGTTTTTATGTTGTATCGCCGGTCACAGGGTCAACTCCGACCTAGTAGTGTTAATTAAGAGAAAAATACTACACGAAATCATTCTCTTGAGTACATATACTCATTTCAGTCTAAAAAAGTTTAAAAAATAGCTTGTATTAGCTGTTATCCACAAATTTGTGCACTTTTGTATAGCCGGTCACAGTTAAATTGATGTGACGGTTTGTTATCCGAAGCTATAATATTTTTTTTTTAACCTTTTATAAACCATTGAGGAAAATATATTTTGATGTTCAAGTTTCGTTTACACCTTAGGTAGATTAAAAATATGACTATTTTTTTTAGTATTTTAACATTCTATAAGGAACATTCCAAAACTTTAAGCCAATATAAGACAGGGCTGTTATAAATAATAGGAAAATGGTTATATTGACTAATTAAAATAACTCAGTTCCAAATATTGGCGTTATATGATTCAGACGAGTAAAATTAGCCATGTGACGGGCGTTAAATTATTAAAAAATCGATGCTATAGACCAAGATCTTTGTGACGATGATCTTTTGCGCGGACATATATAATTCCTCTAATTAGATACTATAAGAAACCTATTAAAAAATGAACAGGTGTTTTTGAGATTATTTCTTTTAAAATCCGATTTACTGAAAGTTGCCTGTAAAAAAATTTTGACCCAATGATGATTGTCAACTGATTGACACCCGTCGCACTAATCCGCGTACTGGTACGGATTTGTGGGTTTGGATTCTGCGCATTTGCTCGATCGGTGGTTTATTTGTTTACATTTGACTTGTTGTTTTTACCGATCCGTTTTTTATCTTTAGTTGTGGCATGTTTTGTCGAAACTAACTTTCCATTATTCTTTAAATATCCATTCCAAAACGAAATCAGAAATGAACAAGAATATGAATACTTGTAGGTTACCCCGTTCACAGAGACAAAAAGCAGCAGCCAGTTAGAAATTCGTTGACAACAACAACACATGCTCGGTGTTTCATTTTTAAAAAAAATTGACGGCATTTAAAATTGAGAAAAAAACTCTCTATCACAGGGTAGCCCGGAAAACACCGCATTATTCAAATTATTAAAATCACCTCGAATCCTTTAAATCTAGACAGATGATGTCACCGAAATTTACTTTATTTTCTTTTCCGAGCACGCACGTCAGTCGGAATAATGATGGGTGGTACGTAATGCAGTGGAAAGTTGATTTTCTACTTTGTTCAGCGGCGTAGAACTCTTATAATAGAAATTTCATTAAAAAGTTTATTACATAATCAAATATACTAATATTTGAAAAAAAAATTAAGAAATTATTATATTTGACGAAAATCAAAAATATTATACAATTATGCAGCGTGTATCAGCCAAATGGAATAAATTATACAGGGTGGCCCATCGAAAACAGTCCAGCAAGGTTTACGGCTGTGTATGTGAAAATTAAAAAAAAAACTCGGACCCGTAAACTTGTGTTTTCAGGGGGACACGTTTCACTATTAATTTCATCCCTGTAACCTCAACCCCCCTAGAGGGGGCGGCTACTGCCCTTGCTTTTTCAAGTGGGAATGGGTATGTTGTGATACATCTTTTTAAAGGGCATTGAATTCTCTTTAAAATGGCGCTTTGTTTTGTAAATTTGAGCTACGCGCCGCCGAGAAATTGCGTTTTAAAAATGTAATTTTATTGAGTAATACTTACATGTTATCTTATTAAATGTTGAAAATGTCCGCCATTCACCTCCATACAATAAATAGTACAACAATAAAGTTGAATTGACTGATACTTATTACTTAAAAAAAAAATTGTTTACGCACAAACCTGTCTACTTCATAAGAGGTGCAGTGAAATGTTTCAAATTCCGTTGCTCGGCGGCGCGTAGCTCAAATTTACAAAACGAAGCGCGATTTTAAAGAGAATTGAATGCCCTTTAAAAAGATGTATCACAACATACCCCTTCCCATTTGAAAAAACAAGGGCAGTAGCCGCCCCCGCTAGGGGGGTTGAGGTTACAGGGATGAAATTAATAGTGAACCGTGTCCCTCTGAAAACACAAGTTTACGGGTCCGAGGTTTTTTTTAATTTTCACGTACACAGCCGTAAACCTTGCTGGACTGTTTTCGATGGGCCACCCTGTATAATAAATAAATGGGGGAGTGTGCTCAGCCACGTCGATTGGTATTTCTAGTTGCGTATTTTTCAATAAAAACTTTTCGTACAGGGTGTGTCATGTAACAGTGGCCAATACCAACTTTCTTATTTTAAAGGCAACACCCTGTATATTATTCAATTTTTGAATCACTCCGAAAATATTAGACATATTTAATGTACATTCTTCTATACCCATCTTCAACTGTTTCGGAAATATTGTTTTCAAATTTATTGCATTTCAGCGTTTCTTTTTACTGATATGAAATAAGAAAAAAGGTATAAATAGTTTTATTTACTTAGGTTTAAAACGCGTGACCTCAGTATGGCAGTAGTTGTAGTTGTAGTATTATAGTCGTTTGAATTTCGTTAACTGCATATCATAAAAAGGGGTTTATTTAACAGAAATGCACAAAATAACTATTCGACAGATGATTGGTTATGGAGATAAAACACGGACAGAAATGGAAGTTGCTCGCTTATTTCATGAAAAAATTCCAAATTTGCCGCCTATAACTCAAGGGAGAATTAGTAAAATAGCAAAGCAGTTTCGTCAGCTTGGACATGTAAAGCACATAAAAAAAATTAGCTGCCAACGCAATAAGTGATGATACAAAATTAGATATTGTGCTTGAGTTTGAGGAAACCCACATACTTCTAGTCGAGAAGCAGCCCCAATATTCGATGTTAGCCATTCATCGATTATTCGAACATTACAAGAAAATAAAATGTATCCCTATAAAATGATACCTATTCATGAGCTCATGGCAGACGATTTTGATAGGAGAATGTATTTTTGTGAACAAATGATGGCAATGTTAGATAACAATGTGATCCAATTAGACCATGTTTTGTTTTCTGATGAGTGTCTTTACACTTCACGGTCATGCTAATCGTCAGAATTGCTGCTATTGGTCTTGGGAAAATCCTCACTGGATTAGAGAAGAACATACGCAATATCCTGAAAAGGTTAGTGTTTGGGCAGGTATTGTTGGAGATCACATCATAGGTCCCTTTTTCATTAGGGGCAATTTAAATGGCGATAAGCACTGCCCCAAAATAATGTCTTGCCAACTTTAACAAACTTATATCCTGATCCAGCAAACCCACAACTTCCAGCGAATATGATATGGTTTCAGCCAGATAGAGCACTTCTGACGAATACTACCAGTCCATAAACTCATGGCAAATTACATCATCTAATACACTAATTAAAAATTTTCGGGTATTTATTTATCGTGTTTCTTTTTGTCGCCTCTGGTGGAGGGGGTAGGGAACACTTTCAGAGCCAGATGTATTTTAAAAGTATTTTTATTCCATTTAATCCGTTTTTGTGTCTAGTACGAAAAGTACGTAATTCTCATAGAATGTTCCACCGAGGTAAACCTAATACAAACATCTTATCCCCGTCCACAGAAAATACACCGCAAAGAGAATAAAAAATTACCATATTAAGGGGATTAGAAGACTCTCAAAAAACCAAAGTACAGAATCGTAAATAAATAATTGACTGTTGCCAATAAAATAATGATAGTCCAGACAAACTAGACAAAAACACACCCGAACCCGAACGTTCTATCCGCGATGTCCAGCGAATTTGTCAGAATTTGTAAAATGACAGAACAAATATATGGTGAAACAACCAATTCGTTTTTTGAAGATAGATACTATCAGATGAATCGAAAATATCATTTTTAAGCTTACTTGCAAACTGGTTCCAGATGCTTGTGAGGTGTAGGGGAGACAGAGGAGGGTTGTAACAATTTCTACTTAAAAGAACATATCTCAATAAAGAAACATAACACCATTATAAATTGTATGACGCAATGTAGCTCAATCCTTACTCTTTTAAAAACAGTCATCAATGTCAATAAAAGTTATAGGGTTTCGACGACAATCCAAAATCCAGATCAACTGGAGATCTTCTAGCCTATGTCACCCATTTTTTTAACAACGCAATCGAACATCATGGGGAGTCTCGGGCTGTTGCGCTGGATATTTCTAAAGCTTTTGATCGTGTTTGGCATGAGGGGCTTCTAAGTAAACTGCGATCCTATGGTATGCTCAGTCGATTCTGTGCATGGTTGTCTAGCTTTCTTAAGGACCGCTCTCTGCAAGTGGCGATTGACGGATTTCTCTCAGACACCTTCACCATCAATGCCGGTGTTCCTAAAGGGGCCATATTGTCTCCCACTCTCTTCTGACTCTACATTAACGACCTTCTAGTGAAAACTAAAAATCCGATATTTAGTTTTGCTGACGATAGCACACTTATCTCATCTTTCTCTTTGAATGCGCAAACATCGGCTGCCGACGCACATCTTCGCAGACAGCATGAAGTATCACGCCTCAACAAAGACCTGGAAGAAATTTTGGCTTGGGGTGACAGTAACCAAGTCGAATTTAACGCTAAAAACCCAGGCAGCAGTTTTCTCTAAAAAGGTTAACATTACAGAACCGGATATAGTCATGGCCGGACATGCAATCTCACTGGCTTCATCTACTAATTTGCTGGGCTGGGCGTCAATCTGGGAGGAAATATGTCTTGGCATAACCACGCTGTAGCAATCGCCAAGATAGCTTCTCAGAAGCTTGGGGTACTCTTCCGAACCAGAAAGTTGTACACACCTCAACAACTTTTGACACTATACAAAGCCGAGATTTGACCATCACTAGAGTACTGCTCTCATATCTGGAGCTCTGCACCCAAACATACTCTTCGGCTACTGGACTGCATCGAAAGGAGGGCTATTCGTCTGATCGGTGACCACGAGCTCACGAAGAACCTCGACTGCCTGGAACATCGAAGACAGGTTGGGGATTTGACTCTCTTTTACAGATATTTTTATGGAAGGTGCTCGGCTGACCTTGCCCTCTTAATTCCGCCCAGAGCGACGAATAGCAGAAATACACGACGACCACTGCCGCCCATCCATACGTGGTTAAGCTTAGTACTCCTCGAACTTCATTATTTAAGAATTCTTTCATCTGGAGGACTTCATCCTTGTAGAACGACCTTCCCGAGGTCGTTTTTCCCAACGAATATAACCTCCAACGATTCAAAACCAATGTGGATCGCTATTTGCGCACACGCACCACTCCCAAAGTGCCCTAAAGGATTTTTCCTATAGTGCTTGTGTTTGATCATAAAAAAACAACTAAAAGGTCAACGACGTCTGTCGACAGGCGTAACTGACATGGATTGTTAACATATCTCGCCAATGACTCCCACGAGGTTTCATGCAGATGACATACGGTGACTTATCTGGCTTATTAATTCCAAACGCAATTTATCGTTATTTTGTTTCAATTTGTTTCCTTCTCAGGATAGTTGGACTGGACTAAAGTGCGGAGGCGGTACACGAAGACGGGCCACATCAAATACGGCTTTCAATTATATTTATTCGCCGTTCGGAATTCGCCTCGTAAGGGCTTTTTGTACGCTAAGACGAAAGAATGAAGGATTGTCAGGGTCGGATCACGACGACGACGGCGAAGTGAAAATAAAATAAAGCAAGAACGAACAAGAATAAATGTAATATCACTCACGGAAGAGCGATGTGGTAACGTGTAACTGCACGTCTCGATGTCAACGAATGAAACTTGATTACTTTTGACAGGTGACAGATCGATCGGTAAATCCAAATAATAATAGCTTAAGGCGGTTAGGGAAGTAACAAATTTGCACCAGCGTTTAGTTACGTGATGTTATAAACGAAGGTGACCACGAAACCATTAATCTACATACCTTATTTCAATTATTAATCTGGTAAAAATTTGAAATTTGGGTCGAACGATTGATGATTGAACCAAAGTATCAAACTGTTTTAGAGAAGTGTTTTGAATAGCTTTAAGACCGTCAATAGAACTTACATCAATTAGTTTGTCCCACTTTTAAGAGCCTGTAACTTTTTTGTATTTTGAGTTAGCGCATTCATTCAAAAAACAAGATGTGGCATTTTTAGCCAAGTTTTTATGAGTGTTGTCAAAAATGACACTAGGTGTCATATGTCACACCGAAAAGCAATTATTTTTTTTAAAATGAGGCACTCTATAATATATTAGAAGCGCTTTAGATAGCGCCTTTTCTTCCCATCTCAAAAATATAACACACATATGCATTCTTTTTTCAAGTGAGTAGTAGAAAAACAATTTTATTAAAATTGGCATAACTAGAAAATAACAAAAGTTTATAACATTTAATTTAATAACTAGAATTATATAATAATTATTTCATAATCTATATATCTATCTCTCTGACCACCTCCATTTTCGATACATTTTTATCACAGGCGAATAATACAAATTAATTAGTCAGATGATTTACGTTTGTCGCTTGTAAATAATAACGGTCTACGGGAGTGTTGTTGTGTAGATCACGGAAAGAGAAACTTAGTTAAATTTACTATAAAAATAGTAAAACCAACCATAAATTATTAAATTATAGCAAACATTTAACTACAAAAATATTTATTAAACCATTTATATGAACAGTTTTTGTAAAATTTACTAAAATATTTTGTAAACTTGAATAAAACCTTTTGTAAAATATCTTCTTCAAAAAATATTTTGTAAAAATTTGGACAAATGGTATTTCCAAGCGGGCACCCATCCAAGTACTAGTCGTGCCCAATGTCGGATGACTTCATCGATCGATGGTATGTTTCCTGTTAAGTTTGTTGTAAAATTATATTTTTTCAGTTAAAAAATTAAATAATAATATTTTTTTATGGATGTGAGTCTTTGATATAAAATCACACTGGCCGCTTATAATTTTGCATTGTCGGCAGTATTTGGTTCTTTATCTCTGTTGCCGCAACGGGCATGGCGTCACTGGTAGATTAAATCGGTCAGGATGACGCAATGTAACGTTGAAACAGACGGATAAAGAAATTCTGCAGGAGGCAGTAATTTTTTAGTCGATTTTTGGGGCTCCAGGTGCGCGCCCGGCCGCGGCGCGGTCCCAAAGTCGAACTCAAACGCGATTTAGTTTTTTTATTAATTTTAACGTAAGAAGGGGGTCCGTATTTTCGGCTACAGGTTTTAGAGTGTTTATCACCGAAAATTCCGAGAAAAGTCAAACCGCGGGTCTTTCCCCCAATAAATTTTATTATCAAACACTCGTATGTTTCAGTGCGAGTATAAATAACGCTGACTCGTCTTCAAACACTCGTATATAACACCTAAAATTGATCTCCGAACACTCGTTTTTGATACGAGTATAAATAAATGTTAAGTGCGAGGAAAATTATTCTATAAATACTTTGTGCCAAAAACCTAGAATAATTTTCGAAAAAAAAAAAAAAATACCCGATCGTGACATTAAACGTAAGTGCTAAAATATCTTAAGTTAGTATTAGCATTGACTACCGCGAGTTATAATTTTCTTTCGGAAATTATTAGGGTAGTTGAGATCCCTTTAGTTGGGAACAAAATGCTAGCTATTGTAAATAATGAAAAATCTAAATTTAAACAGAGTACGTGACGATGAATGATAGGTTGGTTGAAACAATTGAATGATAGTTCAGGTTAATTCTGATTGTATATAAATTGTACATAATTAACTACGAGTACTTCGGGTCGCGTTACTCGACATACGCAAGGACGACAGCCCCTTAAATTCACCCTCAAAGACAAGGACATAAAATTAAATAAATAAAAAAGCCCTCCGTGTTCTAATATAACAACTTGCATTGTGTTATATTACATTGGACATGTCCGAGCCACTACCAAAATACAAAGTATAGTTTGCACAAAAGTTAGGCCTCGTCCTACGTTCAAACAACTATACTTGAAATTAAAATCATTCATTCTTTCTTATGACAAATTTGCCATCATCTCTTCAATTGCGCTGGTGGACCGCTGACAGCTTCCAGTTAGCGGGGAAAGGTGGTGTGCCCACCCAAGACCGACTGACACGTGCGTGTCAAGTCGGCAATGGCCTGGCATCCCTGACCAATAAACAACGAGAAATCGTAATCGACCAAGATAAGCGTCCGTAAAACTAATTAAGTAGGAACGTCTTCGGTTGCGATGACTTTTTCATTAATTAGCAAGACTGGCGACATAACTGATAGTGTCGACCAGCAATTACACATTTTCAAAATTTAAAAAGATTAAGAAAGTAGATTGGCTCTAAATACATAATTCCTGGGTGGGGAATTCACCTCTGGATAGAATTCAAAAATGGGAACAAAATTAAATTCCCAAAAATAGCCGTCTACTTAATAATCTGATTAAATTAAATTCAAGGGGAAACTTGGTTATACGGGGGTTATCAAAAAACGTCTTACGTGAAACGCGCAGATAAGGAGAACCGTTAGAGTTACCTATCATTTATTAAGCGCACAACGAACGGACGTTTCGGGCTACGTACTCCACTCATATCATGGTATAATTGGAGCAACGAAATGAAGAGCTCTGGTTCAGTGAGAGAAGAAAGAGGCCCACTGCGTCGAATTTTGGAAGAATCTTTAAGATGTTGGTTAAAACTAGCAGGACGAATGTGAATGATCTGTTTCATTCGACGGTCAAAGGAAACGTGTATACGGATTACGGACAACAAAATGAGAACAACGCTATAGCGGCGTCTGAAAAAATGACCGGAAAGAAATGTGGATTGGTGATTCACCGAGACTGTCATTTTCTGGCGGCGACGCCGGATCGAATCTTACTGGACGACGATGCTATAATAGAGGTAAAATGCCCTTATAAAGCGCAAAATTCCGGCGCTCTGAAGCTGAAGAGGAACGACAAGTACCACTATCAAGTTCAAGGACAACTCCATGTAATAGAGAGAGGCTTTTGTTACTACGTAGTATGGACGCCGAAGGGGATGGGAGTAGAGTTGATAAGGAGGGATGAGCAGTATTGGGAGTTGGAAATGGTTTATTTCGATTATTATTTGTTATCGGAGATTTTTTTGCTTTCGCTCTTTATCTTTCAGCGTATTAACACGTACCAAGTGGTAAACAATCTTGTTCAATTACCATCAATTGTCTCGAAAATTTCCAAGCTATTTTATTTTAATTCCTCCTCTCAATAAAAGCCCAATGTAGAAATAAAAACAATTTTCAGCCAATACATTTCTGTTCGCTTCCACCGAAAAGGAAAGTTAAAGGGAGAGATGGCGGCCGTTCTTGAATTTAAATCAGGTCCGTAATGGAGGGTGCGTATAATTGAGTTTCGAGTCCCTCTCGATGGGGTTTCGCCTCCAGGACGAAATGTCGATATGATATCGTTCGGTCCGTACGAGTTTTCGTTGCCGACTGTCAAATGTTATTAGCTTTAACTGCAAGTTGTGTGGGAAACTAGAGATTCTGTGACAAATACAGAAAATTACAGTTGCAGGGGGGGAAAGAATGAACATGCTAATATTTCAGGGGGTTACTCTTGAGTGCATTTTACAGAAAAAAACTTCATATGAACATATGTCCTAAACGTCTCAATTTTGAGATACACCGTGTTAAAGATTTTCAAAAAATCTAATTTTTTATTAATATCTGTGATACTGCTCTAGATATTTTTGTCAAATTTGGTACACCCTTTCTATTCATCAAGACACATTTTATGATGTATAACATGTTTTTTTATTCCGACCAGTGACGTTCGTGCGGGAATTGCCCTCGGTATTGTGAAGAAAAGAATGGTACGCCACTTCTTCTTTTTTGAAATAAAAATTATTTTCGAAATTCTCATTCCTTGCTGAGCAAATGTCGTCTCTTGATTTTTTTTCGTTTGACGTACAGTTTACTTATAAATTAATGAAATTCATTCATTTGCACTGTGTTATGATATTAGGTATTAATTAAATGTGACCTAAAAAAAAATATCACCCTGTAGATTGTGACAACCGTTTGACATGTGCAATTATGTAACCCCTCTATTGGGTAACCTATACCAAATTTGAGCTAAATACCTTAGAAATTGCAGGAGCTATAAAGAAAAAACTAAAAAAATATTAAAATTACAACACCCTGTAGATCGGTAACGAACCGTTTGCGGACCTATCTTTATTTGAAATTTTAGTCACAAAATAAACCAAAGAATCACCCCCTTCCATTTGCACATCATATTTAGGAACACACTGTATAACTTACTCAATTTATTTTAACATGTAGAATCACGTTTCCAAGTTTCCTGATGCATTATCGGCATACACTGTATAATTAGGTGAAATGAAACAGGTACTGACCACATATATATATATAACGTTCCAAAAAACCAAAAAGTGTGCCCGCTATGGGAGATGGCGCGGGCCTATTGAGTTTGCGCAGTAGGGTGGAAATTTTATCGATCGCGTCAGAGCCGGTCCGACATTATTTGTTTGTTGTTATTCGTCGCCATGTTTGGTTCTGGATGCTTTTTCAAATTACAGAATAAAAAGTGGTTCATGCACATTGTTGTCGGTATATTAGTACTTATAAACTTTCATTACCTAACAACAATTTTTGTAAAGGAGTTTTCAATTTGTGGTGATTCGATTCGCTGTTTGGTAGGTTAGTGGCTTGTGTTCTTTAAGATGAAAGGACACAAGTGCATGGTGTTTTCTTGCAAAAGTCGTGGATCAATACCAGGTATAAAGTATTTCATGTATGTAGGTACATATATACGAAAATATTTTGTTTATCACATTATCCGATCTTCGAAACAGAATTTCACTAAGAAGCTTGTAAAAAAAGAAGAGAGTGTCACTCGTATACAATATAATATATATATGTGGTCACTACCTAACCTTAAAATGAATGTATTTTTAATTCGGTGAATTAGTAGCTGATATTAATTTCCAAAATAGTCAATATAGTCATTCATTCTTAATTTTTGGTTTAGGAAAAAGTGAGATTAAGAAATATACGACGTTGGATGAAAGTTAAAATAAAGCTCATCGTGTCGATTGTTACAAATATTCGGACGGAATTTGGCACCACAAGTTGACACCAATCAGGACACCGTCGGATCATCATATCATCAGAAATTGTATGCATGGAACGCTGTCTTAAATCGAACTAATCGAAATTTTGATTGCAATAATTTTGCTAACTAACCAGTGAAACTTACATTAAAAAAGTTGAAATCCGGTCCTGTCGAATGTTTACTTTCACAAGGAAATTTCCGAACTGCGCAAACTCATAACGCCTCCTTCGATCCCCATAGCGGGGACATAACTGCAGATGGTATTAGCAATATAATGGTTATATATATATATATGTGGTATATGGTTTGTGCAATCGAAGTTAAGTCAATGGGTGATTTTATAATTAATTTCCCAACTTGCTTTATACTCCTCACTGACATACCGTGTTCCTTTGAATCAAAGCAGATAATATCGCAAATATGTCGATTTTAATATCTGAAAAATTTCCGTTTTAGAAACATAATTTCTTGATATTATCCCTCCGCTCCGGATAAGCATATAAAAAGAATATTTAAAGGCCTTTTAAAACTTCCTTAATTTAACTTTGTTACGGGGAGGAAGTCAACTTTTATAATATTCCGCAACTTTTACGGGCAATATAAAAGGTAGATAGTTAATTTTGATACACATACAGCATCCGCAAAAAGTCGGGATCGGTAGACGCTCTAGGGATAGGTATAGTGCCATGGCCCTTAGCTATATAATTTAATTAATTTATTAAGACATATTCAAAAAGAAAACTCTCAGGTTTCAAGTAAAAAATGCGGAAGCGGCAACTTTATAATTATATGCTGTACGCGAAAAGGCACTGGAAAAGAGGCCCGTTTGCCCTCAGGCCCTCGGGTAGATAATACGACATTTGTGGAAGAGCCTTAGTGCAAAAGCGTCACAAGTCCAAGCCGCTTCATAGCCGGCTTGACTCAACGAATGACATCTCGGCCAGTTCGCCGTTGTTTTTCTCATCGCAATCGCTGAAAATAAGTTTTGCTTGTTTTTTAACCCAAACCTTTATTTTTTACCAATATTTTATTGATCGATTTTCATTTGTTTTTAATTTATAGTGCAATTACAGGGTGTTATACAAATGACTTATTATATTTAAACCGGCATATCCTGGGATGAAAATAAATTGAAGAAAAATAACCTTAAATGGCGCTTTGAATTATTCTATGAAATATACACTTTATATGTAATTTGAAAATTTACGTCGCCGCTACTGAGGACGTTCGCAATCAATAGTTTATTGAGGCGGTGTTGTCATATATTGCAACACAGAATTATAAACGCACGTGCTTAGTTTTTGACAACAAGACGTCTTTGTCCTGCGTTATCACTTCTTTTTCAAACTTTTTAGAAAAAAAGTACTACAATTTTAAGGTACATACTCTCTTACCTTCGATCTTATAATCAGTTTTATAATTAAATTCCATAAAAAAATAAAACACTAAAAGTATGTTTTGTAACAGAATCAACAATAGGTAATATCACACAAATTTGAAATCACATCACAATATTTCTTATTATGAACACAACACACACACACAACAGAAAAAAATCGGTTAATGCTATAACTAACAAAACGTTAAAATTCGTATACATCAAGCACGCGGAACCCTCGACAGCGTCAATCCATCCCCGAGTCTCGAAACATACTAAAGCAACGATAGTCGCGCGCGGCAGGTATCCAAGCAAGGGCGAATCATGCGGTGTGATCTGACAACACTGTTAGTATACTCTAGTGACCCACATTGTTGCTAACTGAATCCAGACGGCGCGACAGTATGTGGGCAAAAAGGGTTTTTACCTTAGCATTCAGATACCGGGTCCATGTTGTTTCAGGTCGGTGGTTTCCACAAAGATTTTTTATAATCTTTACTTACATTTATACAGCGTGTCTTCGGAAGTTCTTACCAAATGGGAAACTTTTTAATTATTAACTCTACGAAAAAAAGTGCCTCTTCCTAAAAAGTCCTGCTTGATGAGAAAATAAATTTGCACAAGAATATTTGTATGTTGGACATACTTCAAAAAGTACCGGGTTTAAAATTTATAAAAGACGTCGGCTATATTTACAAAACTAAAAACTTGGAGAGTGTATGTTTAAGGGCTATAACAATTACACAATAAAAACTCTACTTAAGAGAAATTTTTCGTTTTAAAAAATATAATACGATAAATTTATTATTTATTCGATTTTTTCTTCGCCAAAAGTTCCTGCAGTCAGAAAAGTTGTAAATCCGGCCCTGTAGAGGTATCCGCAATAACAAAAACTAAACCTAAAACTTTTTCCGAAAATTAATCGCATATATACGTTCTTAAAATTTTCATGCAGTTTTCTTTATCGCCGATACAAATCTAAAAGATCCGGTCTGCTGTGTTTCTTAGTAAACTTTAAAATTTAAAGTTGACTTCGCAAAACTTACGATCCATAAATAAAGATATTCTCGGCTTTGAATGCTTTCCGATTTTATTTGCCTCCTTAAGAGCATCGAGTGCCATTATTTTGTATTGTAGTGCCCTTCGGAAATGTTTGACAATACGGATAAATTTATCGATGTTTCGATACTTGAAACTTGATATTGTCGATATTGTCGAAATTGGAGTTTAGCAGGAAATTCTGGCAATCGTACACTATTAGGAATGAGTTATTGTTAAAGGACGGGTAATATGCAAATTGCATTTTAATACAATATCAGCATTTTTCGATAATTTCGGAAAATTTTGCATATTTTTAATACCTAGTGCATTTATTTTGCGTATTGAGTTGACGGAAATCTTAATCCCTTTATCTAGATTATTTTAAAAACTATTCAGGAAGGTACCCCATTTCGGTAATTATATCCAATTTTGGGTCAATCTTTTACAAACCGCACACTTTTTAACTTCAGTCATTTTAGTATCGTTCGAAATTTTATAGGTAGTTTTGAAATGAAAGTCCAATTTTCAGTTAACGTTTCGGTTCATTTTATTTAAACCATCGTCAGAACTATTTGAACAAAAATAAAAAAGGCGTATAAACAAAGTTAAAAAGAAGAAACATTTTTTGATGGGGTTAAAAGCAAAATTCCTATTTTATGATAGAGTTAGTTATGTTTAGAATGAAAACAAGAAAATATATAAATGACGGAATGGACATACCTTGTACAATTCTCACCCACTTACACTAAGATAGCATTGAAATGAGAAACATTTTGTCACGTAGTTTAATGGATGTGAACTAAACTATTTTAGCAGTAGGGCAGGTTAATATTTAGTTACAATAAAATAGAAGGATGCATATTTAAATAATTTTGGGTTTTTGGCCTCTTTATACCTTGACAATAGGGTTTGGGAATTCCTATATTAAAATTATTGGTGCCATCAGTGTTCCTTTTATGATGGGTATTTTTTACATACCTTTAACTGTTGATTGAAAATGAAGTATTCTTCATTCATGTCGCTAATCCTAACTGTGTTCCACAAAACGTCATTTAATTTGGGTATCATTTAACTGGTTAGCAAAATATTCTTATTTTTGCGAACAGAAAAATGTAATCGGTCAGCCAAAATGGCTAGTTGGTCAGCAACTTATAGACAGCAAACATTTCTGAATCGGTCAGTAATTAATGTCATACTAGAGTGCTGTAAATTATTTTGGTACGCAAATTAAATATATAAGCTGCTATGAGCGATCCACTTTTAATCAGATATTGGTAAGCAATGGTCATTAAAAAAAAAGCAATAAAACGTGAAATAGTGACAGTGCCCTGGGAAAACAAGTGAAAACCCGCCCCCGCTACACCTTTTGTAGCCGATTTCCTTCTGTATTCGACAAAGAAAACACAAGAAAGTTACATAAATTGACAGTGCCAGCCACAATAACGAACTTTGCCGATTATTCAAAACAAACGCAATCCAATGATTTATATTGATAACCATTCTTTTAATATGCAAACCTCTGAAGTAAACTGCTTCTAGATATGTTTTTTTCTACTGACCAATCGTAAAATGTTGCCGACCAAGTAATCATTTCGCAGCTCGACTGTTAATTAAGCGAACACATGATATTACAAGCGGACTGATATCGGTTAAATTATCGACAGTTTGTAGCATTTTTTGCAGAACAAGTGTTGTAGCCCGATTTTTATTTATTGCAAGCAAAATCTTTGATCAAATGATTTAATGGCTATTTTTTTTGCGAACCAAATTTAATAACGGCAAACCATTTAATTAATTTTCATTTTAAAACTTAAATATACCTGGTGGTTCAATAATTATGTGTAAAAAACTTGATTCCATTAGAGCTCTTTGGGAGCCCATATCTCCAAAGAGGAGGCCTATACGAAAAATGTTTATATGAACTTGTAGTACTCATTTCACTTGTTTTCTTCATATCCCACATAATATACATATAAGAGTGGGTAATGAAATTATTTCGATGTGACAGGTTACGACCCCTGATGCGGAATGAATTCCTTACCCACTCATACAAACTACCAGTGAATAATGATTATAAGTATTGAGTATTTTATTATACATATTCATAGAGAAAAAAAAATCACGCAACATCCATATTTTGTCGAACTTAACCGTCAACAATTTAATTAATGAGTATTACTTTTCTAATATCGATAAATCACTCGTCAATTACACCTAAATAATAGCAATAGCTGTCGAAATTCAACAAACGAATATATTCGATTAAATGTCCGCGGTCAATCCATTAGTTACTGTTTAAAGTGTCATTAAAATTCCGCCATTTTTTTTAGAGATTATAATCCGTAATAATTATCTTCATTACATTCTGTCTGTCTGTAGTGTCTACGTATATAGAAATATACAGGGTGTCAATTTAAAAACGTCCCACCCTTCAGACCTCGCCTCCAGTAAATAATATTAAAATCGGAAAGACACTCTATTTTATTCGTGATTTAACCCCATGACCTCCCTTCTGGATCCGCGCTTGCACGGACGGATATCGTACCTTTACGAGTGGGCTCTTTAAATAGCTAGAGGTATATTAGTGACATTTTGTCTTAGCATGTTGTCCCTTTCGCTCCGTACATTGGGAATCATTTTTTACTAATGCACGATAACGCAAGACATCATGTTGCGCGCATCGTCAATGAATATTTACATGAAGTAAATATTCGAACTCTAAAGTAGCCACCGCGCAGTCCCGATTTGAATCCTATAGAGCACTTATGGGTTATTATTGGTAGGACAGTGAGGCAGCATCAAACCGCTCCTGCCAACCTGCAAGATGTCCAAATAATGGTTACCGATATTTGGAATGGACTTGACCAAAATAAAATATCCAATTTAATATCGAGTATGCCGAGACAATGTGAAGCAGGTGGAAACACGCGTTACTAATGTACTTTTTTGCTATTTATTGTTAGTGTTATTCTTAGTTTAATATTGTCAAAATGTTATTTTAATTAAAAAAAAACACATGTTCTGGAATAAAACTGTGTATTATCTTTTATATTACAGAATCAGAGAAATTAAAGAAAGAAAATGTTTAGAAAACATGAGGCTACAGTATGAATTCATCATACACTCGATGTTGCTGCTAATGCACCCTACAGGGTGTCTCAAATTTAACGTAAAAAACTATTCTCATTTTTGCACCCTGTATAAGCCTAAAACTGAAATCTGAATAAAAATTTCTATCACAGTGCAATTACCAAAGAAAAAAGCTACAGTTCAAAAGAAAAAGTAGCGAAATCGATTTATCGCCAGAAAATCAAGTTTGAAATTGAGCATAATTTGTTAATTTTGCTGCTAAGTGTATATTATTTTCTGAGCAGCAGTTTCCAGAAAATCGCGTTCGAAAAATGAACATTCATGTAATATATGCCCCTAGTAAAGCATCGGAAAGGTGTCACACGAAGTGGACTACCTATTACTATTTTTGTGCGACTTTTTTGGTCAATAGCGGTGCGTAATTTCGTTAAAATAGGTATTATCACAGGTAACTGTTGTTTTAGTGCCGGTTGTATTCGAGAACCAACTAATAGAGGATCGCTGCATGTTTTGAAATTTTACCCAATCCCTCATTTACCTCGAATGACTATCTAGTGCAACTTTATTATCTTTTATTTGATGGCGCGTATATATATACGTTTTTGTAATTATTTTCGGTCTGTCTGCATGAATATTGCTCGTATACAAATAGAACTGATATTTTGCGGGCATGGAACAAATATTTTTGATTAATATAAACCGAAAAATTATTTTAAGGGCGAGTTGACAGAGTAATGAGGTTTTCTTATTAATCGTAAATTTAATGAAAAGACAAGAGCTCAAAGCTATACCCTGTGGTATAGCGAACGAACAAGTTGCGGTTAATATGAATGGCATTCAATACCGGGCTATGATTGAAAACTTTTTAAGGCAACAGGTAGAGAACAATCTAGCATTGTGGCTCCAACAAGATGGAGCCACAGCTCACACAGCTCGTCGAACTATGGCTCTCCTGCGCGAATTTTTTGGCGATCCAATAATATCGCGTTTTTCTGATTTTATCTGGCCACCGCGCTCGCCCGATTTAGCGGCTCCCGATTTTTTTCTTTCGGGCTACCTAAAGGTAGGTCGAAGCAAACGATGGTTCTTTGCACCATTCGAAAGATATTATCTTCAAAACATATCGTGAATATACACATAGATCCAAAAGTTTTGCATCACTCTGATTTTGGCATGTTAAGATAATTTCAGGAATGAATTTATTTTCTAATGTTTATTTATGTTTATCAGTTAAAACGATACCATTTTTGTAGCAAAAAAAATATTATCAAGACATTTGTTTAAGATAACATT
The DNA here is from genome assembly GCA_963991005.1 of Barypeithes pellucidus. Lineage (NCBI taxonomy): Eukaryota > Metazoa > Arthropoda > Insecta > Coleoptera > Curculionidae > Barypeithes > Barypeithes pellucidus. The sequence goes on from OZ022563.1 coordinate 12,071,571, forward strand.
TTCAGTGTTGTATTTTGTTGGCGCTGGCCAGTTACATTTTTCGGCTCAGCGTGTAAAAATGAATCGCCGAGTAATATCTGAAATTGATCGTGCAAGAATAGTAGCTTTAGTTGAGGAAAGTCATTCCCAAAGATTTGTTGCTGAAAGAATGGGGTTTTTTCAAAGCGATGTATCTCGCATATGGTATCGCTATCTAGAGACAGACCACAAAGTGGAAGAAGGCGTGTTATTAACGAACAGCAGAACTGTTATATTACGTTAACAATTCGGGGAAATCGTACTATGCAAGTTCCACAACTTCAGAGAGATGTTTCGCATGCAATTGGAGTTCGCGTATCCGTATCTACACTAAGAAGACGCATTATTGAATCCGGTTTAAGATGTCGGCGGCCAGTAAGAGTTCCCCAACTACAATATGACCACCGAGTTCGTCGACTGCAGTGGGCTGAAACGCACGCTCGCTTACCCGAAGAATTTTGGAATTCTGTCCTATTTTCCGACGAGACCAGGATTTGTCTGCTAAACGATAGTCGCCGGATTCGTGTTTGGAGAGAACCAACAAGAGCCGCCCAACTTTCCCATGCTCGCCCCTTGCCTCCATTCGCGGGAGGAAGCGCCATGTTTTGGGCAGATATTATGTCTGACGGGCGTACTGAGTTAGTCCACGTTCAAGGCACAATGACTGGCGACAGGTACATTAGGGATATTCTACATCCTTATGTTAGGACGTGGAGAGGGGCTGTTGGTAACAATTTTGTGTTTATGGACGATGGACTAGAGCTGTGGATGAATACCTAGAAAGTGAGGGAATCAATCGCTTGGAGCGGCCTGCTTTGTCCCCTGACATGAACCCGATAGAACATGCTTGGGATATGCTCTCTAGGGTGGTTCGCATTAGAAGAAATCCCGCTAAACTCTCCAGGAGCTTGTCGTCGCTGCTACCGAGGAATGGCAGGCTATTCCACAAGAACGGATTGGTATCCTTACGCACAGCATGCGACGTCGTCTTCAAGCTTGCATTGAGGCCAGAGGAGGAAATACACTTTATTAGAAGCTATATTTTTTTTAATTTTACAAATTATACAATATAAATAAATTTTACTTTTGTAAAAATTTTAAAACTCATTGATTTTTATTTTAAACTTATCAATGAACTAATATTTAGTCTATTTTCGCGATGACGTAATTACTTATTCGAGAATCAGAGTGATGTAAAACTTTTGAATCTATGTGTATTATAAATGCCAATGCCAACGGTAAATAAAATCCGAAAAAAAAAGTTATTCATTAAATAAATGTGCCACCCTGTACGTATAAAGACAGTACTACGCAATGAGAATCACATTCTAACCATTAAATGAAATATGCAAAAAACGTAAATACAGTAAATAACACCCAGCAAGGATATCTTTCATCTTCCGCGACACCATATGCACCAAGATGCAATCTGGGAAGTATTGCAATAAGTTTTAATAATTTTGCAACAACTTTTATGCGTATATAACTTTTATCTAATATGTCTTAGTCAACGGAATCTTGCAAAATCATTTTTATTAAAAAAAATAATAAATTGTTGTATGCATTTTCTGGTAAATAGCTAAATATCACATGAAACGAATCATTACACAGGCCGTTTTTAATACTCATTAAATATTTATGTAATTTATAATGTCATTAATTCTATCTTAATGATGATGGTATTAATGATCATGGTTATACCGTCAATAAAACATTTCATAAAAATAATTATTAGCTATATGACAAGTCATATTTTATATTATAAACTGGACAATAAAAATAAATAATTGATGACGAGGAAAAATAGCAATAAATTTGTAGATGTACCGTATACGATACTAACATTATTGCGGAAGAGGGCTCGAGTAAATCCAGGAGGATATGGCTTTGGTTCACAGTCTTTGAGGAATAGACAATTCGTATTCTTAGGTAGGTTGTATTAGTATATTACGTTCCGAGATGGAAAGTGTTTCATTCTTGACGAGCCGGTAGAGTAACTAAATCTCGAGACAGTAACGAAACTTTTCACCGAGGTTTGTATACTCGAGTCGGCAATTTTTTCTCTTGCGCCGGCAATTATAATTGCACGTATTCATGCGCAGTAAATCGTTCTCGATCAGCTGGAGCATTGTCAACAGTCAGAACAGCAGTTGGTACTGTCGAAATCCCTAAAATGCCCCCAGAATTAGAGATGGGCAAACCTGTTCGTTTTGATTACAAGTTAAAGCAGCTACTGCTATTTACAAATAGGAGGTGCAAAAAGTTGCTACGAATTAGCAGTCCATAAGTTTAATAAAGAATGTGAACTGCTAATTTAGGTACCAGTGGGTTTAAATGGCCATTAGCTGTTCGTACCTGCTTCGACCAAATAATAATAATGGCGCGTGCCCCATTTCTGGCAATGAGAGACAGCTGATCAGGAATGGTGTAGGTACTGCGCATGAATCAGTTCAATTTTAATTGTCAGAAGAGTAGAATTTCCGACTGTAATACGGATTCCATTCACGCATTGCGCCCGCAATACGAGAGCATACCAGCTGATCGAGGACGGTGTACTGCGCATGAATCCTTGCAATTATAATTGCCATTGCTGGCGCAACAAAAATTGCCGACTCTAATACGGCTTATTTACAACCACATCTAACATCCACTTTTTATTATTTTGAATTAAAATTATTAATAAAAGATAAACGTCATTTTGACTTTTCCATTGAAAAATTAGACAGAAATTTCAAATAACCGCAGGTGGTAAAATAACGTAGGTAACAATACACATCAAGATAGCAAATATCATTTTTTGAATATGGTTTCCATGTCACTAAACAATATATTATTTTAACAACAGAAAAAATCAGATGAGGAATTTGATTTTGCTGCTACTCCACCAGAAATTCGGGAAGCAGCAAATATAGTAGAAGAAGATCTTCTGCCAACTAAAAGCCGCCCCAGATATGACAAGGCATATAACTGTTTCAAAGAATGGTGTACGGGAAGTTCAAAATCCTGGTTCTGAGTAGGCGCTACTAGCTTATTTCAGTGAAAATGCCAAGACAAAGAAGATATCAACGATTTGGTCACAATATTCAATGCTGAGGACCACTCCATCAATTAATTCAAAATAATAAGAAGTGGATGTAGATGTGGTTGTAAATAAAGTATACAAACCTCGGTGAAAAGTTTCACTCCTGTCGAGAGAGTCGGTAGTTAACCGAGGCGCGTTGTATGTTGGTGTGTTCGTATATTATTTTGAGATATCGATTTTTAAAAAAATTACAAACAATAATTTACTTTCCACCCGGGTGGAAAGTAAAGGTAAAATAAACGTCAACTTTCCACCTTTCAAAGATAGATGAAATGTCATTATTACATGCATGGTTGTAAATAAACAACTTTCCAGAAAAACAATCGGGGGGACCTTTGAAAATTAGTATAATAAATCATATGTCGTTAAATACCTGGTTTCACGTTTGATACTACCGGATCAACAACTGTCATATTTGTCGTTATTGATGAAGAAAATTTTTTGTTGTTTTTCAGTGTTTGTGTGTTAAATTTAAGTATTGTTTGTGGAAAAAATAGTAATTTTTAACTCAATATGGAACGGCAGTGCCAAGTCTGCCGTAAACTAAATAAAAAGATATACTTTGAGTCACGTCCGTCGATTGTTTGTTCTTCCTAACCAAGACAGAATCAGCCGGAAGATAAAAAGAGATGGGGATTTTATAGATAGAATTCCCATCTCTTTTTTGTTGTTCTTATTTTCGTAACAATAGGCCTCACATTTGTTTCAAGTCAATGAGTAAATTAATTAATTAATTAATTATAAAATTCCTTCGTAACAGGAGGTTGGTGTGTACAAACAATTAGAAAATGAGGTTCCCATAATATTCATATATAAATACATATTCGAGACTTACCCCTGGAGTACTGGATTGAGGTCCATAGGGATACCTGGTCCAATCCAAGCTGGCTTCCTCAGCTGTTGTGTCCAGAAGAACAACTGAAACGAAAATTTACAAATCAGTTCCGGAATACAAAGTTTATTTCAATCATTATCAGTAATCATTTATTGCTGGCAATTAGAAACACGGCAAATAATGAAAGAAGTGTGATTTCAATAATAAGAAGTGTCATAATTTCATCATCAGATTAATCACATCGTTGCTTTAGTAATCACATAATATATTGTATAACGCCACACCCTTAGTGTTCCTTCAGCGTGATTCTTAGGTAGAATAATCTGGTCCCATAAGGTTGTTCTTGTTAATTGGTGGCAGAGCAGTTATAACTCGTGATAATAATAATAAACCATTAGAAAGTTTGTAAATCCCTAAATCGCATCGGCAGCAAAATTTTCGCTTAACACTATTAGAGTAATCATAATCATTATAAAAATATTTTCTATCGGTAACAATCTCGCTTATTTAAACATTTCTTATATTCGGAATTGGCCATGTTTAGACGTTTAGCAAATCAGTTCCCCGCGCTTATAATACAGGCATATGTATTTAAAATTCACCATAATACTCGCAGCGCTCTGTCGGTAAGGTGTTATTCGAATTCTTATATTGCGAAATTAGCCGAATGACATTCCTTCCCCGAGCTAGTCCGAATCACGCCCACCATTTTAATTTCGAGGACTCCGCGCCGTGGTCGCAAGTGTTTTTATTGATGTGTAATTGTGTATTGAAAAACGTGAGAATTAAAGACATTCAACGCTCAGGCTGTGTATCATTCATAGTAAGTATGCATTCTATACACTAGAACAGCTATACTCTAAGTGTGTTCCGCGGAACCCTAGGGTTCCGCGATACCTCTGTAGGGGTTCCTCAAGAATTTAGAAAAAAAATCAAAACACCTCTCTCTGGTCGAACGTTTTGACTCCGCGGCCGCGGCGTAGGTATATTTATTTATTTATTTGTATTTGTATAAACATGTGTTACAATAGCTGGTACAATATCTCATAAGTTTGCTATCAACATGTATACTTGTATACTTGTGAGCGCGCAGTCCCTTTGATAAAAGCCGCCTCTGAATTGTTTACACGCAATTTTTATATTTCTCTTTTTATTTTTGCTTTTTGTTTATCAAAGGCGCCGACTCGAGTATTTTCGAGAATATTCGAGATCGACTCTAGGACTAAGTATAAAAGCGGCGATCGCGCGTCGCGCCTCGTCAGTCAGTTGACGATTAGCGTTCGGAGCGATAAGTTCCTATACCTACCTACTTACAAGCTCGCTAGCGAGAAACTAGTGTTCATTGTTCTACTGCCTGCTGTATTCTGTTGTCTCAGTTTTATACATTTCTTCATTGTACTAAACTTAGTCTCTTATACGCAGTAACGATTGTGCATTATGTAGACCCCACCAGCCTGACGTGTAACATTATAAATAAAGAAGAATGGAACGTTGGCTTAAAGGTGTTAAACGTGTTGCAACAACATCTTCTAATGACGCTGAATGTTCAAAAGCAGTACGCGCGGAGAATATAGCAATCACCGATCCAGACGATGATGCCACGACCTCAAGCTCGACGGTTTCAAAGACGAAAAAAAGGAAGTATGATGAATCATATATCAGTTTCGGATTTGTTGATTCCAAGGGCTCACCTCTCTGCATGCTATGTAGTAAACTGCTTCCTAATAGTTCCATGGCACCTGCCAAATTGCGCCGACATTTACAAACTGTACACCCCGAGTCTAAAGACAAGAATAAAGAATTTTTTGTTCGTAAAAAAGATCAGTTATTGGAAAGTCAAAAAAATATGCTGCATGTAACAAAAACTATCAACGAAAAGGCCACGGAGGCATCATATTTAGTTAGCTATCGCATTGCACAAGCAGGTGAAGCGCACACTATCGCTGAGAATTTAATAAAGCCATGTGTATTAGACATAACAAAATGTATGCTCGATGAAAAATCCGCAAAGCATCTTTCTACTGTGCCGCTATCAAACGATACTGTTTCACGGCGAATCCATGATCTAGCAAGCTACGTCAAACAAGAACTAGTTACACGTCTACAAAAAACACGATTCGCCTTGCAAATGGACGAGTCAACTGATGTCGCTGGTTTGGCTATCTTGCTGGTTATCGTGAGATATCCATATGAAAGTTCTTTTGAAGAAGACATGCTTATGTGTTCACCGCTGCTCACAAACACTACCTGGGAAGAAATTTTTAATAAAATAAATATATTTTTTGAAGAAAATAATCTCAGTTGGAACAATTGCATTGACATTTGTACAGATGGGGCCAAGGCGATGACAGGTAAAACAGCAGGAGCAGTGTCACGAATAAAAAATAAAGCGCCTAATTGTAGTTCCAGCCATTGTATTCTGCATAAACAAGCACTTGCGATGAAGCAAATGCCGTCAAATCTAAAATTAGTTATGGATGAAGCGGTAAAAATAATTAATTTTATCAAATCACGACCACTACAATCCCGATTGTTCTCATTATTGTGTGAAGATTATGGCAGCAAACATAAAACACTGCTGCTCCATACAGAAGTGCGATGGCTGTCTCGGGGTAAAACTTTAACAAGGCTATTTGAACTTAGAGCCGAGTTACAAATGTTTCTTTCAGCAGATACTTCTTTTAATTTGAAGGACCGTTTGTATGATAAAACTTGGTTGTTCCGATTGTCTTTTATGGCGGATATCTTTCAAAAACTGAACGAATTGAATTTATCATTGCAAGGTAAACAGACAACAGTGTTTCAGGCCTATAACAAAATAACTGCATTCAAAAGAAAATTAGATTTTTGGATTATTTGCGTTGGTAAGAAAGAAATAGAAAGCTTTACGTCACTCAGTGAGTTTGTTAGCGATAACGACTCAGAAATGTTTCAAGATGATGTGTTTGAAGAATTGGTCCAATATCTCAGTTCGATGCGCGCATCTTTTGAAAAGTATTTTCCCGAAGAACAGAATACAAAAATGAAACTGAATTCATGGATTCATAATCCTTTTTTACCCAACTTGGAAAAGCCCGAAAGTATGTCAAACGAGATATATGAATCTCTTTTAGAAATGTCATCAGACACAAGTATGGAGTCACTGTTCAAAACGACGCCTCTCAACGATTTTTGGTGCATAATCCGTGATGAATATCCAATGCTTGGCAAAATGGCTCTGAATATTCTTCTCCCGTTCCCAACAACATATTTGTGCGAAACAGGATTCTCAACCTATGCAGCCACGAAAACAAAATATCGCACTAGACTGGACGCCGAACCTGATATGAGACTTCAACTGTCTTCTATCAAACCTGATATCAACCAATTGATGAAAAATAAAAAACAGTTTCATACCTCCCATTAGTTAGATTTTTTCTTTTTTAATATCTTCTATTATTGTACTTGCCATGTGGTAAAGTAAGTAATAATTAGTAACTTTTACATTGTACTTTTATTATGCTTATTAATAAAGAATACACTTTTAAAAACTATTGTTTTATTGTAGGGTTCCGTCAAGTATTTTGCTTCCCAAAAGGGTTCCGTCACCCAAAAAGTTTGAGAACCGCTGCACTAGAATCTATAATAAAGTCGTATAATATAATACTGTATTATTTTAAATCATTTTAGTAGATCCATTTAAAAAATTGAGGTTAAGTCCGATAACTTCTTTACCAGACTCCGTATACTCATTCTGAAAATGCAATTCAACAATCATCATAAAGAAACTTCTGTATAAAACATTTTTCTGTTAACTAAGAAAATATAGGGTAATTTTGAAATTGACAATTTTTTTGATTTTCCCCCGTATCTCTTAAGCAAGCGAAAATCTTCAAATTTTGATTTTACTATTTTAAGTTTGGCCCAAAAAGAGAACATGACACCAACATTACTTTTTTGATAGCACTAACAATTACGAAGCTACCCTATAAAAGTGTCGAAAATGGGACGCTGTACATTGATCACATCAATAATTTAAGTAAGTTGCTTTCTCTGGGATTAGGTTTGTTCAGGTTTGTTCGATATTTATATAATAAATGAGAGAATTATGTATATATACTGTTATACGAGGCATTATGTTATTTTTTTAACAGAAAAATATGGTTATATAAATGTTCTAAGCTTTCATAAAAATTGTTCGTAATAAATACAATATATAGTTTTTTTGTTATAATATAGAATATTAATATTAGTGTAAAAAGTACCGGATGCTTATATATGCAATAAATTCTTATTTAAGTGGACCACTTAGTATATCAGATATAGTGTAATATACACTATTAGAAGATTCTTGTAATAGGTATTAGAATCTTTCATATATTGGGTATAAGCTATCTTTTATGTGGAAAGAAACAGTATTATTCTATATTATCACTGGTATTAGAAATTCTCATAAACGGTATACATTGGTCACTAGTATCAGTATCATAATACTTACAATCCAGCCACTAACTGTTACTAAAATATCTTTATATTGGGTATAAAACGAATAACCGCTGCTGTAATATATTGTATATTGTTTCAAGAAAAACGAATATAACTTAATGACTGCTGTAAAAGTACCTGGGTAATCCCATTATTTATGACCGTTTGTTATTATTATGTGGAAAGGACCGGATTGTAATAATTATAATTAAATATAGGCACATCAGGTAGGTTAGGTTGCTTAATTTATATTTAAATATCTTTTTGTGGTAAAATTTGTTAGTTTTTGAGGAATGGGTCAAGAATTGTCTTTTACCAAACATTCCTCAGAATAGCGTGATAGTAATGGACAATGCGAGCAATCACAGTCGCCAATTACATAAAGCTCCAAGCTCAAATAATACAAAATTGGAGATTCAGAACTACATGGCGGCGAATGATATATATTTTGAATAAAGTTATAAAAAAAGTTATCTTTTAGAAGTTTTAAAGACATTTTGTATAAAAAAAGTATATGTTTGTGACACATTGGCAGAAGAAATTGGACATACAGTGCTACGGCTCCCACCCTATTATTGCATTTTTAACCCCATAGAGCATATGTGGCACCAGTTAAAATCACTGGTTAGGTCTGAAAATATTTCTCCGACTTTAAGTTCTAGTGTTGTAGAATTAATACGAAAATGCTTTAATGATATTCCCCGAGGTAGTTGGAAAAATTCAGTCCGTCACGTAATAACTGTAGAAAATTCGTATATTAGTCTGGATCGTATAATTAATCCAATTATAATTAATTTTGATGAGGATAGCGATAGCGGAACAGAACTGTCTATACTACATTATAAATGTAAATAAATATGACTAGTAATATTTAAAAAAATTTTTATTTCATTTGATTACATTAATATAATCATATCATTTCTTGTTTTCCTTAGTCCGTCCCTTCGTACTTCACTTGTTTATTGCCAAGCTCTTGTCTACACAATGGGACCGACCCAGGAAATCATTAAGTCGTATCCAATTTTCGTGAAACGTACTGTACCTCCAACTATTATAGATTATAACTACTATTAGACGTAATTTATTGCCACTATAACCACAGTTTAGAAAAGCGAGATTATTACAGTAGCCAACTGTCGCGCTGTCCAAATACGTATGTGGAAATCCAATGATGACTGATATTTTTTATACCAGGTATTGGAATTTTTTCTCAGTGCGTTTTTGTGACTTAAGTGCATTTTTTGCAATGGATGGACAAGTGAACTTCTTTAGTAGTCAACACCTGGCGTGGCGTTTTCTTCCCTCCAGTCCAGCTGTTTTTTGCCCGTAGTAGATCAGCCATCTCGGTGGTGGTCTATTAAGTTGATATGTCGTTAAGGCCCCACATTGTTAATCGGTACTGCTAGATACAATTATAAAGACCGGTAGCGCTGGCAAACAATTTTGTTGTATATGCAGGCATAATTGATTATTAGTCTCGCAATTATTGTATATATATACCTGTTCCTGCAGCTGTAGATTCTAAGAAAACCAACAACTCGGCAATTCTTTGGCCCAGTTGAACAGAAAAAAAAATACACGTTTCGATAAGAAAAAGGTAATTACCTAACGTATTTTTGCAAGCGTGAAATTTCTCTGAAAACCGTGAATTTTTTAAGGCGATTTGAATTAATATGAGATTAGTTTTGGTGTTATGTACCGTGTTGTCAAATCTTCACCTGCTCCAATTCAATTTTTGGTATTTATTAAGTAAATTTAATTTGTGAGGTTGTTGCTATCGCTTTTAAGCAGACGATAGATCCATGATTTTAGTTCTCCTATCAAATTCTTCCTGTGACGGCCAGATCATCAACAAAACTTCATCCATGAGAGTCAAAACCTTGAATTCGTCTATACCAGTGGTTCTCACAGTGGCGTAGCGACAAATTACAGACAACCCCCCCCCCCCCCCCCCCCCGCGAAAATTGAGTTAGGGCCCCCTACCCTATATTAAAAATATACATATATAAACATATAAACAAACAAAATTAGATAATACCAAATACCAAAATTGGAGGAAAGTACATATTTTTTTGGTTCGGAAGATTTTTTGATTTAATTTTATTTACTGTTCCATGTCGAAAGAAATTATGGACTTTCCCCCAATTATTAATAAAATTTAGACATATTTTGTTCAATAATGTGTAGACCCCGATCACGTTCGGTCTCTTTCTTCCGATTATCGTTGTTTCTGTCGGCGGCGTACCGATTACGGGCGGACACTCGACGGCAAGGAAAGATCCAATTCGCCTCGTGCCTACAAGGGGCGAAATGAACGGGGGTCAAATCGGAGATTTCGACTGACTCCGGCATCTGTAGCAACACAAACTGGACGTACAAGGTTTCGATCCCGGCCTGAATCATCATCAGGGACATAGTGCAGAAGGTGCTACATATTTTAGTATATACGAGTACATAAAAAATTAAGATAAAAATTCCACATGGTACAAAATTCAACTTGTATAGTACCATGAAATCGTAGATATCAATAATATAAATAAAAACGGGTATTTATTAGGTATGCTTTAGGCCCGTGCTAGGACAGGGAAAATTTTAAAATCGTAAAACATTAATTACGGCCATTATTTGTGTATTTGTCCATTTCCTTACGGAATTTACAAGAAAAACATTAACTGAACTCTTAAGGCGAATAAAATGCACGCATGGACATTAGAGAACAGGTGATTTCCTGCAATAAAAGAAACGTGTTAGTCACGATTGGATAATTTCTATAAATGGACTCGTTCAGTAAGTTATTTTTCCTTAGAGTTTTTAGACGGTTTTACATGAATTCTGAAAGAGCAGTTAATATCAGGGAAACCGGCGATATTACGTTTTAATAAATTATAATTGCAAATCTTAAGAGATCCACGATACATTTGGTAACATACTTACTTATACAGGGTATTTTTGAACACATGCTAATATTTAAGGAGGTTATTCTTGGGTCTATTTTCAGAAAAAGATTTTCATATGACCATATGTCCTAAACGTCTGAAGTTTTGAGATACAGGGTGTTAAAGATTTTCCAGTTTTTTAATAATTTGTTAAGGTTAATGACTTAAATACGTGAGAACTAGACTAGATAGACAATCTTTGTTTAATAACTAATTTCATAACAGGGTGCAAATGAATGAATTTCATTTTTTATACGAAAACTGTACGTCAAACTGTACAAAAAATCAAGCGACGATATTTGCTCAGCAAGGTATGAGAATTTCAAAAATAATTTTATTTAAAAAAAAATGGCGTACCATTCTTTTCTTCAAAAATGGAGGATAATTCCCGCACGAACGCCATCGACAGCAACCTGTCTTCGACGTTCTATCTAGGCTGTCGCGGTTCTTCGTCAGCTCGTGGTCTCCAATCAGACGAATGGCCCTCCTTTCGAAGTAGTCGAAGAGTATGTTTGGGTGCAGAGTGATGGTCGAATCTGGGCTTTGTATAGTGTCAAAAGTTGTTTAGGTGTGTACAACTTTTTGGTTCGAAAGAGTACACTAAGTTTCTGAAAAGCTATCTTGGCGATTGCCACAACGTGGTTATGCCAAGACATAATTCCTCCCATATTAACGCCCAACAAATTAATAGATGAAGCCAGTGGGATTGCGTGTCCGTCCATGACTATATCCGGTTCTGTAATGTTAACCTTTTTAGAGAAAACTGCTGCCTGGGTTTTTTAGTGTTAAATTCGATTTGATTACTGTCACCCCAAGCCAAAATTTCTTCCAGGTCTTTGTTGAGACGTGATTCTTCATGCTGTCTGCGAAGATGTGCGTCGGCAGCCGATGTTTGTGCATTCAAAGAGAAAGATGAGATAAGTGTGCTATCGCCATATAATAAGTATATGTTACCAAATGCATCGTGGACCCCTTAAGATTTGCAATTATAATTTATTAAAAGGTATTTTATATGATGCATGCAACGCAAACGATCGTAAACAGCTTCCTTCGTCAAATGTCACTAATAGATAACACAACTGCAAAAACCTAACAGTCCGAGCGCACTTAATAACCAACCTAGACTAATGATTTTCTTATTAGCTAGCTCCACCTTAAAAATTGCAAGTTATTTTAATAAGATTTATTGAGTGCTTTTTCTTTAATTAGTAACGATTGTTTGCTTCTGTTAGAAGGTTGCACTGCCATATATTGACAGATCTTATTAAAAAGGTGCATCAAACGATTGATGAGATAATAAACATGTTTAATTTGGTGTTGAAAGAACAAACCTTTTTCTTCTTCTCTAACCTTGATATTTGCAAAACTGGTGACTAGTAATATGATATTAATGTAATTAAAAAGGATAGTTTTTCTTATAATAAAAGAGTTACTTATTTTAAAAATAAAATTGTCAGCCTGAGCATAGAAATAGGTAAACCTAGAATGACCAACAAGTCCAAGTCAAAAAATGGGCTATCCTTAAGTGACGTCAAAGTTTGTTTAAGGATCCTAGACTTGGAGACCTCCGGAGTATGGTACGGAATTATTTTACAGCCCGCGTTAAACATTATTTTATCCAGAACAGTTCTGGGGGGGGGGGGGGGGGGGGATTTAAAATTAAATCGATAATGTAACGTTGTTTTTTCGGTTCACATTATCGAGTGTCTACTATAATATGATTTTATTTTCAGGAACATATTGCTAAAACTATATTTATTCAAATTACAACAAAAATATGAGCATTTTAAATATTGCTGTTGAAAAAATGGTTTGAATCAAACGGAGTGGTTCGTCGTGTATTTCTCTCTCTGGGCGGAATCAAGAGGGCAAGGTCAGCACTTTCCATGAAAATATCTGCAAAAGAGTCAAATCCCCAACCTGTCTTCGATGTTATAGGCTGTCGAATGGCCCCCCTTTCGATGGAATCCAGTAGCCGAAGAATATGTTTAGGTGCAGAGATCTAGACATGAGAGCAGTACTCTAGTGATGGTCGAATCTGGGCTTTGTATAGTGTCAAAAGTTGTTGAGGTGTGTACAACTTTCTGATTCGGAAGAGTACACCAAGTTTCTGAGAAGCTATCTTGGCGATTGCCACAACCTGGTTATGCCAAGACATATTGCCTCCCAGATTAAATTAAAAGAAATTAATAGATGAAGCCAGTAGGATTGCGTGTCCGTCCATGTACATACAGTACATAAAAGGGGTATTTCTTTTTGAGAAGTAATTAAATGGTTTTCCGTTATTAACAGTCGAGCTGCGAAATGATTACTTGGTCAGCAAGAGTGTATAATTGGTCAGGAGAAAAAAACTTGTCTAGAAGCAGTTTACTTCAGAGGTCCCAGGGCACTGTCAATTTATGTAAGTTTTCTTTTGCCGAATACAGAAGGAAATCGGCTACAAAAGGTGTAGCGGGGGCGGGTTTTCACTTGTTTTCCCAGGGCACTGTCACGATTCAGAAATGTTTGCTGTCCATAAGTTGCTGACCAACTAGCCATTTTGGCTGACCGATTACATTTTTCTGTTCGCAAAAATAAGAATATTTTGCTAACCAGTTAAATCATACCCTTTCTTTTTTTGCGTGCAGGTGACGTATTAATTATTCACCGACGTGAAATGACAGTAACTATTTACGAATTACGAAGATAACCTGGTTGGCATTTAGACTTAACCAACTTTGTTTCCTACCAATGGACTACCAATTTCGCACAAGGTGATCTGCGAATGATAAAAAGACAGCAAATTTACTCAGCAGGTGGTTCCGCGCAATAAAAGCAACACATTAATCACCATTGCAAGCCTATAACAATTATTGCAATTATTTTTTTTGGTTGTTGTAAGCAATAAATTTAAAAACAATGATATAAATGAAACGGCAGCGAAATTAACTACTTGGGTATATACAGGGTGTCTCGAAATTAGTGCGAATGTAAGTGATTCGTCGTAAAACTTAAATAAATTTTAATATTTACTTCATCGTACTAAATTTATTAGAAATACTAACTTTTTTATCAAAATCAAAACAAATCAAACAAGCACTATAGGAAAAATCCTTTAGGACACAGTGGTGCGTGCGATTCACGTGGGTTTTGAATCGTTGGAGGTTATATTTGTTGGGAAAAACGACCTCGGGAAGATCGTTCCATAAGGATGAAGTGCTCCAGATGAAAGAATTCTTAAATAATAAAGTTCGAGGTACTAAGCATAACCACATATGGATGGGCGGCAGTGGTTCGTCGGCCGTGGATTTCTGCTATTCGCCGCTCTGGGCGAAATTAAGAGGGCAAAGAGACGAGCACTTTTCATGAAAATATATGTAAAAGAGAGTCAAATCCCCATCCTGCACTCTGAAAACTGGTCTAGTGTAGGATACCAAGATCTTAGTCTCAATAACAAGAAAATTTAGTGAAATTGGAGTATCGAAGGCCAAATTTAGTATCGAAGGCCAAATCTTATTGCTACGATTATTCTAGTTGAAGTCACTAATAACTCTTTTTAAGTCAACCAAGTACTTCTAGTACCCGAAAGAATAAATATTTATGATAACCAATATAGTTAGTTATTAGGAGCAACATCATATTGTTGTTTCAATTTGTTAATTATTACCTATTTTATTGTTAAAAAAGAGCAAAGAAATATTAAATACCAATATATGGAAAAATTATTATTTTTCCAGACCACCCGATTATACCTTATACAATAAGGACGTATTTAGTCTACACAGCAGCACTTTAAAATACCATTTCAGATTGAATGGTACTACCAAGAAAAGGAAGCATTTTCCATTGATAGGATGTAACCACCTGCAGACCGGTATCGAACTCTTTAGTTCTCGTCAGTAGTATAGTGCAGATGTACATCTAATACTTCACGACGTATTATCAACGGTAGTCGAAAAAATATAGCGCGCAGCGCCATCTCCTAGCAGCAAATGGCGGCAGTTGGTGTGACGTTAGGTCTCACATCGTACCTACTTATTACTACTATATCTGGCCAATAACACTAAGTAAATTAGTATAGGGAGCTAATTAATAAACAAGTGTTGATTTCAACATGATAATGTAGTTATGTTAACTAAGAAGTAGTTAAAAATAAGATTTAGTTCTGTTAACTAGATCATCTTATTCATCGTAATTCTGTTGAAACGAAAATTTGTTTTGCTAACTAAAAATTACTTTTACATAAGCTAAAACTTTAACAGCAAGATAAATTTAGTCTAGATACCAATGCATTTTTTAGAGTGTGTCTTCGATGTTCTAGGCTGTCGAGGTTCTTCGTCAGCTCGTGGTCTCCGATCAGACGAATGTTACCGTGATTTAAAGGTTTTGTGAGAAGTGCTGTAAAAATATATCACAATATGGTGATAATATCACTTACGAACATAAAACAGGCTCCTCGCTTACTCTTTATAGCCACCGTGGGCCCTTCCTCTGCCACGGGTCGGCTAGAGTCTCTAAATAATTAAATATATTTTTTCGGTACTGACACTTTAACTATAGGCTACTAATTTTGATCGCAGCGTCTGCTGCAGAGATTTATGGATAAATAACCGCGTTCGTTTTATTTTATGACTTGGGGTGATTAACTTTCTCATTTACAATAATTATGCGGCTACTGAATGTGCAATATAATATTTCTAAAGGTCGCATTAGAGTCTACAATACTTTTGCAATGTTGTTGCTGCAAGTTAATGCTTGGCATAAGAGTTGCAAGCACCATGTCATGAAAATCATTCTACAATCGGCAATTCTATTGCAGCTGCGGTTTCAACGGCAAGGGCTGCGAACCCTGAAAAAAATGTACCGTGAAACTTTTTTTTTATGATCAAACACAAGCACTATAGGAAAAATCCTTTAGGGCACTCTGGGAGTGGCGCGTGTGCGCAAAAAGCGATTCACGTTGGTTTTGAATCGTTGGAGGTTATATTCGTTGGGAAAAACGACCTCGGGAAGGTCGTTCCACAAGGATGTAGTCCTCCAGATGAAAGAATTCTTAAATAATGAAGTTCGAGGAGTACTAAGCTTAACCACAGATGGATGGGCGGCAATGGTTCGTCGTGTATTTCTGCTATTCGTTGCTCTGGGCGGAATTAAGAGGGCAAGGTCAGCCGAGCACCTTCCATGAAAATATCTGTAAAAGAGAGTCAAATCCCCGACCTGTCTTCGATGTTCTAGGCTGTCGAGGTTCTTCGTCAGCTCGTGGTCTCCGATCAGACGAATAGCCCTCCTTTCGATGGAATCCAGTAGCCGAAGAGTATGTTTGGGTGCAGAGCTCCAGACATGAGAGCAGTACTCTAGTGATGATCGAATCTGGACTTTGTATAGTATCAAAAGTTGTTGAGGTGTGTACAACTTTCTGGCTCGGAAGAGTTCACCAAGTTTCTAAGGCGCTATCTTGGCGATTGCCAAGACATATTTTCTCCCAGATTGACGCCCAGCAAATTAATAGATGAAGCATGGCTATATCCGGTTCTTCATATTCTTCATATACTACATAAAATATTGTGAATAAACCTGTAGAAGCGAATCTTTTTTAAAAAATTATGTTCGTTTTTACGCAATCACCCAAGATTCCTTGCCCCGTTATTTATAACATGACATGAATGCCTTGATTGGTCTATTATATTACGATAATTATTAGAAGATTTATGAGATAATAAACGTATAATTTACTTTGCATAAAACATGCAACGGCTTTCGCACATCTTTTATTTACAAGACATTGACATTTACAAAATCTGGCACGGCCAATTGCGTCAAGCGAAATGTATGGTAGTTGCTGGATAATACCATAATCTATTATTTTTTAGTCCAATATCGTCTCCCGCGCTAAGTGCTGTCACAGGGAGAGTGATTTTTAAATTTCTTATCGAGATTTATACGGTGTTAGCCCTTTTAATTCTATTTTAAAGGTATTAAAAGGTTTTACGCATTTAATGGTATGTGAAATGCAAGAATAATATATGACAAATCGTCCAAATTTCAGTGACAATCCGTAAACTATGCTTGCAGAAGCCGCATGTCCCTTATCCGACCTAAACGAACATTTTCTAAAAGTTCTGGCAGGTCGTTTTGCAGGATATGTGGTCCTATTAGGTGATTATCAATAATACCTGCCGATATGTTCAAGAGAAACTTTATCTGGCTATTGGTCTCGCTAATTAAATATTCCATCTCGGGTAAAGCCAACCTCATCTGTGAACTATCCTTCGGAATTAGTCAGGTACTTCGACTTGACTGTATGTACCACTGTTGTAACCTTCTTGTAAAGGGAAGTCCAACTTTTTAACTTTTGTAGTACAGCGGCTAACGTGTTTGGGTTTCTCTCTCCTCTATAACAAGCTCATTTGTGAATAGTGTAGTTCCATTGAACTATCGAAAATCAGGTGAATTAAAGCAAGGTTTCTGTTGCGTTTTTTATTAAATATTATTTAGGAAAACACATATTTACGCATGGCGCCCTCTATTAAAACATATCTTTATTACAGAAACTAATATAAACCGTCTTAATACTTTAAGTTGTCGTAGGATGGCGCTACCTTAATTACTAATATTAATATTTATTCTTAACAGTTTCCATTTACCAGACTTAAAATTTAAAACCAAATTTAAAAATAAATTATTTCCTGCGAACAAACCCGAACAAATCGTTGCTGAAATCTATTTATTTTGTTAAATTTAATATGTGTGTCGAAAATAAATGTGCCCACAAATTTTTACGGGTTTGTTCGTTCTGGTAAAAACGATGTCCATGTGTGACGTGTAAGGTTACGTGCGTGTGTTTGTGTGATATGTGTTTTCTGTGTGATGTGACAAAACTGCAAAGAAAAATCTACGCGAGAATTATAAATTTTGTTAAAGCCACATGTGCTTATTCTTGGTTTGAGACCAGGTCATATAACAGGGCATATTAAATTAAAGCGCCATTTTTTAATATTTTTCTTCAATTTGTTTTCATCACAGGAATTGCCGGTTTAAATATAATACGTAATTTCCATAACACCCTGTATAGAGGGGTCAGAAATATTGTAATTAATTTGTTAAAAACTCATCGAACATATTCATTTTAACAAACATTCTTTCTTCTTAGTTACCCAATTCGACCCTGTGCCGATTTTCAATCAAAGAAAGCAATCAATATCAATATAAAGATAATTACGAACATACTACAATGCATAATTGCACTTCGATTACGTGCTGGCGATAATGCATCTTTTTTGTTCGACCAAATTAATAAACTGCATATAATATATACGTAAATAATGCCTGAAAAACATTAATTCATGTCATGTTAGTCCTTGAGTTAGAATACGTTTCATATTACATAGATATACGTAATTATTTTACATAGATGCCAAAATTCTATTGATAATTGTGCATTCAGATGTCAATCGAAATTATTATTTTATTATCGTCAGCATAAATATTAATAAATATTGTTGCGAAATAGGATATTAATAAATTCATCTTTCTTGATATGAAATTAAATAATAGTATATTAAGATACAAGTTTCATAAGACATTATCTTAGAGCACGTGTTTAATTTCTAAAGTACAAGTGCTCTAATTGTCTTATGAACCGTGTATTTTATAATACTTTTTCTATTTGGGTTTGTTCGGGTTTTTAAAAAATATAGTAGATTTTTTCCATTTGAATTAATATTTTCATTTTGGGTTGGCAATACTTTTACAATTTAATAAAATGTTACAAGTATCAAATATGCCATGTTAGAAACGATTGAACACAACAAAGCTTCTTCCCATCCGTCATAATTAAAAATAAATATATTATTAAAGTTAATAAAAATGAGTCAGGAAGAAAGTTGTACTCCGTCAGAAATACGAGAAATTGCAGAAAATAATCTAGAAAAACTTTTAAAAAGAATATGCAAAACTTTAGTTATGGTGCGAGCAGAACAAAGTTCAAAATATTGAACAAAATAATAAATAATACTATTGAACAAAATATTGTGTCGACACAGAATCTGACAGGAATAGCAATTAATGCCCAGGAAATGTACGTAACTATAAATATGTATATATAAAGTGATATGTATAATACTATATTGAATTAAAAATAAAAATAGTACTTTATTGAATCAAACTTTAGAAATAGAGCATAAACTGGAAGATATTTCTATTATTTTTAGGTTATGTTGTTTTATAGTTGTGACTAAAAATTAGTGGAAAGACACCGTCAGCATGTTATATATTTCCGAGTATAGGTATTTCAGATAAATATCTAGTAAAAATGATCTATTTGCAAGGTTAAAGGTTAGTATTTTAAAGGTTTCTATAAAAAAGTTTTTGCGAATCCATAATGCTGAGAAAACTAATTTCAACGAAATCGAAGTAAGCCTAAAATTCGAACCTACTTGTTACCAACATAAAAAAAATAAAATTTCAGTTTCATTAAGTGGCAGCTTATTCAATTTTTTTGCATTTCATAATGTAGCCATTATAAAACCCAAATAGAAAAATTTATGTACAACTTCTTTAAAAACATGCCATGCATGTTTTCCTTATATTCCATTACATTTTCAAATTCCAATACATTTCAAAGAAATGTATCCTTCATCAAGCTCCTAATCTTTATAAGAAACATGCAAATTGTATCAGTATAATCACGTGATAATGGTGTAATTGAAAGAATTTGATTGGTCGAAACGGTATATTTGACAGGTGATGGAAATAATCAATTTTAAAAACAACCTCTAAACTCTAAACAATATTCAATTATAAGGATATTATTCGATTTATTTTTTTTGTACCCTTTGACAATAATGGAATTTTGTCTCTTAGTTATGTCCAACCATTCGCGCGGGCAAGAAAAACCAATTGGAGGAATAATGAATGCCGTGTTCGCTCACAGTTTGTCCAATACAGAACGGCCCACGCGAGATTTCCATATTCCTGTATAGTCACGGTATTAAGGATAGGATCTGGTTATTAGTGTTGTGATCGCTCGAGCCAAAAACCGCTTGAGAATAGTTGTTGCAGAATTATACCGTTGACTCTTACTGCCATAAATAAACTACCTGATTAAACCCTATTGTATACACCTGAACCTCTTCAAAGCTCAATAAATGGGATCAGGGCCGGCATGAAAATGTATACCGCACCACATGATTTATTTTTATAATTTAAAATTAATAGATATGTTTTTAGCTGAAAGCAACAGACAATTTGGAACAAACCCGTTCTCTGAACCAGCATGTAATATTGTGATTCTTTTGCCTTTATTTGATGGTTTGACATTTTTTGGAAGAATCATCCCAACCTTTTCTTGGAGTGTCATGGGCATCGAACCATGTTTCGTCCAGGTAAATAATTGGACGATTTTCTTCTCTAAATTGTTTAATAGCTATTAAATATTTAAGTCTCCATTCCCGACACTTGAAGATGCCTCCCTATCAACACAATTCCAAGGACGCCACATTCTACCACTAATAAGCCTAACTAAAAATTACTCGCCGGAAAACCACTAAAGATTAAAATTATTAAAAATCACTTTGTATTTATATATGCATCAGGCATAGGTATAAATTGAATTTGTATACCTGGTCCGGCTCTGCTCGAAAAGGTTTTAAAATTTGGGATTTCCTTATTTATTTTATGGTCGAATAGATAATGAGGTTTTATTGCAGTCAAGAGATCAACGATATAATTCTGCAAAAACTATACACGATTATTGAAATAACCGACATCGCTCGAGTATTAAAAAAAACTGCTCTAGTTATAAATTCAAGCGAATATCGTCGCTTGTCACTTATTACCTTTCACTTGATACCCGAGCTTCGCTTGACGCCGACCGAAATATACTGCTTGGTAGTGTGATCGCTCGAGATAAAAAACTGTTCATATATTCGAGCACTTTTTCGCTCGATACATTTTACAATACTAATCGTCTAAATTCATTCTTTATACCAAAATTTCTACCAATGCAATCACCACACGCTTTTTATATACAGGGTTATTTTTTAAAACTTGACATAGGCTAACTTTTTTTATTTGATAAGATAGACCTATAGTTCCTAAAGCAAAGTTTTAGGAATTAATTGAACTTAGTAAAATGTGTGGAAAAAATTAACGCGTTGTTGCCAGATTGGGCTCTATTTCAAAAACGTATTTTCTTAAAAGGCAACAACAAATTTTGATACATCTTAAGATTCTAGACGAAACAGAAAGAGTGCAAGTTTTTGATTAGAGTAGCGGTTTACGAGCTAATAGTGCCTAAACAGAAATAATAATTGGACGAAATCCTAGCGTTGATGCGTCGACCAGACATTCCGAACGGCCATAGGAATCTGCATATAATTACAATGTTATAACTCGATTGATTTTATGATTCCTTCGAAACCAGTCCGTGATGCTGTCTTTTGAACCCGTTTTGCATAAAAAACAAACAAATAGCCCATCACATGGGACAGAGAAGAGTATCTAAATACAGGGTACGTTTTTAAATTAATTTTAAAAAACCCGTAGTCGAGTGTGAGGTCACGTGATAAGTCTTCCGTACCAGGCGGTACCGTTAAATTTCTGTTTAGCATACACATAATGATTTGTTTGGTTCTACACAAAGATATTACAAACTACAGATAGAAAAACGTACATTTCTAGCCTACGCAACGACTGTCTTTCCCACCTCTTTCGGTTATTATTGCAGCATAGCCAGATTGACATATTTATCGCAAAGGTATCTTGCAAAATCCCAATTAAAAATTTGTTAATTTGGCAATTAAAACTGGTTTAAGGTAAATCCGCAATTGCTCATAAAATAAATTTATTTCCCAATAATTTTACTATACTAAACTGAAAAGGCGATGAGAGATTCTTTAAAAAAATATCATTATACTTAAAAGTCTCGAACGAATCTTGAACTAATAATCCAACTGCACTCTGGCAACATCTATTTCTATTTTACAACTGAGCTACGATTCGGATCCATTTCGGGCACAAAAGGTGAATGAATCCCGTAAAAATTACGACGTTCGCACTTTGATTATATATTTTGGGCGATTTGTTTTTTTTGTGATTATCGACGAAAAATCGTCTTTATTATAACAATCATGGTGCATTTATGAGTAGTTTGTAAAAGAGTGGATCATTTAAATAAGGATTTATCTTTTCATCGGTAAGTATGGTTATGTTTTAATAGTTAACCATCTTGAATGATGTGAAAAGTTTTGTACTTGCATTGTCTTTATTTGTTATATATCACAACGTTTCAACTGGTAAGTATCTCCAGTCGTCTTCAGGTGAATACTAAATAAGAAAAGTAACTACAGTTCTATTTATACTAGCTATCTGCACTGAAGCATAATTGAGATGGGTGCAGTCGTGCGTTCAGTTTTGCGCGATATTAGTAATTCTAAGCTTACATCTACTTAACAAAGGTTTCCAGATATTTCTTAAATCTAATGAAGGTTTACTAAAACAGCCAGGGTTCTGGTGTATGGTAGCAGCTTCCTTGAACTTCCTCTTCCTCCAGTGTGGTTCTTTGAGCAGGATTTCGGCTTCTGTCCACCTGATGTGATGGCCGTATGTTCAGGCATGGTCAGCTGCACCTGATTTTTCCGTTTCTCCTTTTTGAGTGTTGTTCCTGTGTTTTTTAATCCTTGTTTCCAGTGGCCGTAGTGTTTCCCCAATATACGATCGGCCACATTCGCAGGGGATCTGGTAGACACAGTTTTTCCTATCTTTCTGGCTAGTTGGCTTCGTCTTCGTTAGATGGCTTCTTAAGGTGTCTCTCAAGCTGAATACCGTTCTGATGTTGTATCGTTAACCCAGTCTTCTAATTCTCTCGGACATTCCTTTGACATATGGAATGTTGAGTATTGGTTGAGCCCCTTTCGTCTCTCCTTTTGGTGTATTTGGCCGAGTCTTACGATTTTCCAAAATTTTGTCAACTAATTTCGTGGGATAGCCATTTTTGTTGAGGTTGGTCTTGATGTGGTCAGTTTCTGTTTTGAGTGCTTCATTTGAGTTGCAAATGGTGATTGCTCTATCTACAAGCGTTCTTACGATCCCATGTTTTGTGTTGTTTGAGTGATTCAAACAAACAGTTAACCATCTGATATAACTAGACGTCAACATTGTTGCCATTCAGCCAACAGACATGTAGTTCTGTCTTCCACCCATTACTGATTTTCAATAACATTTCACACAATCACAACTTCACTTGCCAAGAGTTTTATGAATAGATTATGGGATCTGTGGTTTACAATACCTTTGGTTCTACATTTTTTCTATAAGATACGGGGTTGGGACAACCGACCAGATATCTTGCTCGGTTCTATCGCATCGTTCTCGGAGGATACGGCTTTGATTCAAAGAATAAACAATTCACAGTCTGAGGTGGGTTGTAAACAACCAATAAGATCGTGCTGGACGCAGTCAAAGGCCATCGTAAGGTATAGAAAACTGCCTCCAGAATACCCTCATTTAGAATATATTGCACAGACCAAGTTTTTTTATGCCTATGGTGGTATTTGGATTCGACATGAGAGTTTTCCTCAATAAACTTGATAACTCTACATACAGAGCATTCTCAAATAATTTACCGATTGTTGGGATTATCGAAATTGGGTGGTAATTAATTGGGCAATTAGGACTTCCCATATTCTCGTCCCGATGAATTTAAACACTTGCCCATGTCGTATAAATGTCGTGTATATTGTGCGCACCTCCGCGCGCTGACAAATGGACTCTATCTCGAATAGTTGATGAGATATGTACTCGCTACCTACGTAAAGATCAAGTTTAGTTTTATGTTCCCTCCTTTCTGTTTATAGAAATGGATTATTCTTATGGGCCCGGAACAATGGTCTCTATAAACATTCGTATCAATCGGGAGAATGTGAAAACTTATTTTATTATAACACGACGACAATGTCATATTCGATAAGGTTACAACCAAAAGTTTTATTATGACTAGGAATAGATAAGTAATTAAGTTGGTTTTATGACCACAATTTTAATTTAACCTCTGAATAACGTATCTCCCATAAGTTTTGGCGCAAATTTCAACCAATTGTTTTTTTATAATAAAATATATTTAAATAAAGTTTTGTATACAGGATTTTTCTGGAAAGTTGTTTGTATTCCACGGGCATTTTTTAGTATAAGACAGAGAAAGAGAGTATTTCCGGGATAAAACTTGATTTTCGCACGGTTTTGATTTTGTCTTTCTCATGGTGATTATTGGTGAAGGATGGGCCCAAATAAAAAAAATGTTCGGACAAAAGATGTTTATTTTTGATCGGAGAACACGATACGCCAATAAAAAATATGGGGTTCCATTTGAAAATCTTAACTTACCCCCACCCGCGCCCGGGGGTTGAGGGGGTGGGGGGTGGTTTAAATTGCAAACTATTCCTCCTTCAAAACCAAACAACTTTTTCCCCAGACATTTTCCGCTGCAATGCGATGCACCGGAGTTATTCCGGGATACCGACCTATTTTCAACACCGTGTATACAGTTTTATTTGTGGCATATTGGGAATCTGGATATTTTGAATTGTATTATACGTTTTTTGAGAGTTGAAAATTGTCGATAATTTAGCTGTTGAGCATGTTTACTATTAGTTGTTATTTTTCTACAAAAGTTATCCCCGACACTGTATGTTAAACTATAGTACATTCTGTACTGCATCCAATCAAACCCTGCCCACACACGACACTCGGTTAAAAGAACACGCGTTCTTTCACACAATGTATATTATTACGCACTTTTACAATGTTCGGCTTTGTGTTCTGATTGATTTTATTGATTCTGACAAAACATTTTATGTAAAACTTAAACTTCGTTCGTTGTTCGTTACCATATTACCATACAAAAAGTTTTTGTGGGAGTTTGGACGATTGAAATCGTGTAGCGAGAGAAAATTAGATTTTTTTCTTTATATGGATTGTATAATCTGGGCTCTTTGGCTTATATAGTTGAAAACATTTGAAGGTGAAAGGAAGCCTGTTATAGAAATCTTCTGTTACCGTTTGTACTATACAAGGTGTTCCTTAATGAAGTGCTAATATTTCAGGCTGTGATTGAGGAAACTTGAGGTTTAGGTATCGGGATCGTATTACAGCGAATTTTATCCATTTAATTTCAAAAATAATATACAGGCGTCAGTCATCGGCCGCTTTTTGGAAGTAGCGGAATACTAGACGAATATATTTTTTTTTTATCTCGGAAACAGAATTTAACTAAGTTTTCCTTACTGTGTAGGATTTTAGCTCAAGGTTTACCTTTATTTCGAGGCAAATTGCCGACTCGGGGGGAGGGGGGCTCCCCCAGTCTCCCTGCCCCCTCTCCCCTTATCTACAGCGCGTGAGTAAAATGGCCAATCACTGCTAGTATGTGGACGCGGTTGGTCGGGGAATTACGGAAATTTGTTAATGTCACGTCCGAGTCGATAACATTTGCCTTAGTAAGGCAAGTGTGCAGCGAGTTTAAAGGTACTTTACAATGTTGCCACTAGTAACCATTTTCACTTATATCAACGTATATTCAATGGTTATCGATATTGTAAGAATGTGGTGTCGGGTTTGTTCGATATATCGATAAAAAGGAAAATATCGGCCGATTATTGGTATCGGCAGAAAAGAACCGTATCGATAGAAAAACATGTATAGCAATGTTATAAGAAAATATTATTGGAACTAAACTTATAATATATGGGTACGTGTGCCACTGAATCACCCTGTATACATATTGCATATATATGTGTATGCTATTTTCCATGTGTTTCCAGTAAAATTGCGGTGCAAATTTTACCATCTGACAAATAACGAACACGATAGAAACGGCGCCGGAGCTTCCATAGTCTTTATATCAATTGCAATGAAAAAACAGACGCCATCGTTACCTAGCTGAGGGCTGTGTACTTTTAATTTGACAATACGCGCTACCGCATGGATGAAATGCAATTGTTATTCTTTAATTCGAGAAAATAGTTGCAGTTTTAAAAATTAATTAGTCGTTTATAAAAATGCAAACACGAACGTGAATGGTGAAAATACGGAATGATCCAAAAATATATCCCCATAACATACGAATAAAATTAGTATAGTGTAGTTTAACCTTTAACTGTGATAAATGTTTGAACCGCATTGTGTAGGTCCCAACGACATATACAGGGTGTTATGGAAATGACGTACATATATATTTTTTTAAAGCGAACGTTTAAAAACTGGGGTAATTCGCCCCTGAACCCACCCGGTTACTCCTCGGCACATTCATATATGATCATATTACATTGCCAAGCTGTGTAATCAATAGATGTTCAGGCCCAATGTTGCCAACTGTGTAAAAAATTTAAAACTTTAGATTCTTATAAAAATAATATTTAGTTTACCTAGTATCCAAATAGAAGTGAATCCAGGTGCCAGTACACTAGCAAGTAATCCAGGGCCCAGACATCTTCAGGTTTTTGATTTTTTTTCTATGGGAAAACATTTATGCTCATCACGTACCCTGATGATAATATGGAACTGCATAATAAGCTTATACCCACTAAACCCCATTCGACCTCTTATTTCCAATCTCTCCGAACATTTGCACTAAATCACTTAAAGAAACACACAGATACCCACGAGTTTCCAATTAGTTTTTTTGAAGATATGCACTTATTATTACATTGAACAAAAGCAATAATTACTAACGCATAATTACACTTTTCAATAACCTACCGTACACATAAAACAACAGCACTATAGGATACAAATTATTTCGCAATAGAAATTCAAAAATAAATAAAACGCTAATTTCTAATGGGCTAATCAAATTTATTAATCCGTTACTGAAGAAGAATGATGAAATAATTATGTTGATAGACCCTTCCTTCCCATCTTTCTATCCCTTTAAAATATATAGTCTCATCTAACTAGCGCGGTTGCCATTTCCGAGACTATCATTATACAGAAAAGTATTGCAGAAGGAGATTCTGCATTTTATGAATATAACCTTATAAAACATCGAAAGTGGCAACGCTGTGTTTTTAAGTATTAACCCCAGCCGCTGCAGTCGCATAAAGAATAGGCAACCCGATTGACCAAGATCAGCCGTTTAAATACGGCCGGGTCGTTCGAGTCAGTTCAAGTTTATAAATCAGAGATTGTCTCCCAGCGAACTGAACGTAAAAGTTTATAATAATGTACCCTGAAAAATAAACAACTTGAAATCTGTCAAACGGTTATTGACTTTCTAAAGAGTTTACCTTGAAGATATGACACACTGTTCAAGATTCACTGCCATATGTTGCTGTGTTTACCTTCCGAACAGGGGCACCACGTGGTAATTTTTGGTTTGACATAAGGTCATGTACAGGGCATATTAAATTAAAGCACCATTTTCGGATATTTTTCTTCAATTTGTTTTCATCTCAGGAATTGCCGGTTTAAATATAATACGTCATTTCCATAACACCCTGTATATATATATTTTAAAGAACATTGTATAAATATTAGTCAACTTTCTGAATCTGTTGAAATTTTGATTCTGTCCTACAAAAGAACATAGCCCATCCTTCAAAGGGGGGACAAAAATCAAAATTTCATTATTTTTGCCAATTGCATCGACATCGGCTTTATTCATCGACTTGGAATCAAACATGGACCCGGTATTTCTATCTGCTTTGTACACGCCTGTGAAACACAACAAAAAAGGGATGGGGATTCCATCTGTAGAATCCCCATCTCTTTTTATCTTCTCCCTGTTCCTGTTTTCATTTTAACAGCTGATCGATTTGATATGTATTCGTTAGGAAAAACAAACAGTCGACGGACGTGACTCAAAAGTCTATATGTTTAGCCAGTTTATGGCAGACTGGGCACAGTCCTACCATATTGAGTTAAGAATTACTATTTTTCCACAAACAATACTTAAATTTAACACACAAACGCTGAAAAGCGACAAAGAAATTTATTTAACAATAACGACAAATATGACAGTTGGTAATCCGGTAGTGTCAAACGTGAAAGCAGGTACGAAATACGGCCGTTTCAATAAGGGCATTGTAAAAAGCTCGTTCCGAACGCTCGAATGCGAAGTAATGTCTTTGTGTACTTAACAGAAAACGACAAAGAAAAATTATACTAATTTTCAGAGCTCCCCAGATTGTTTTTGTGGAAAGTTGTTTAGAACCTACCAAAGAATGTGAATTGTTTATTCTTCAAAAATTCTGAACCAAAGCCTTCCATCCTTGATTTTATCCTTTTTTTAAATTTTTCTCTTCTACTCATTACGCTGATCCCTGGTAATATAATGTTAAATTCAAATCTTCAGTCGATTTCTTGCGGTCCTCTCGAGTTATTTAACTATAATTATTTATAATAAAGCCGCAATAAAATTGTATTGACACATTAAAAAACACATTCATTGAGTCATTTAAAAACGGTAAACGTTTCCAATAAGATTAATCAGAATTCCATGGGGACCGATATACGAAATCAAAACACATCAACCGGCGGGCTCCTCATTGAAAAAATGTAGTTGGACCTGTGAAAGCATTTTAACTGGCTTTCACATTGAATATTATACAGTGTCGGAATTCTTTTAACGCCATTTATTCCGCTAATTAATTATCTAATTAAAAAGAACAAATTGCGTCGTTCATCTTTCTCGGGTTTCGGGTGTTTTGGATATTCTGTTATTATATTGTATCCAGGCCTATAAATTTGACCAATTTTAACATTTTGAAACGCACGGATTTTATTGATGAATAAAAATTACTAAAATTGAACAAGGAAACAAAAATGTACGAACCGTGTTCCTCTTCGACCCTATACGAACAAAAGATGGTACATCCTATCGGACCGCCAAGCTGCTCTTAAGACTCTGAACGCCAATCGGTTTACAACAAAACTCACCCTGAAGTGAAGAAGAGATAGAAGGACTGTGGGTTCCTGGTCACTCTGGGAAATCAAAAAGCAGACGAACTAGCAAGAGCTGGATCCGCTCAAAATCTCAGAGGCCCTGAACCCGCCCTCGGAATATCAAAACAGCAACGAAAACAATACTAGATAGATGGGCGCAAGAACAACATATCCTTCTCGATGGCAAGGATTACCTGGTCAAATACATGCACTGGCCACTTAAGAAAACACCTTCAACGTGTAAGAATCTACCATGGACCTATTGAATGTGGACTCTGCGGCGAAGAGGATCAAACTGCCTCCCATATCATATACAGCCGCGAACCGCTGACTCGCAGACTTAAGATCTTCGAGAATATTCAACGTGGCCACAACCTCTCGCATAACAGACTTGGTAGAGTGATATTGCACTTCATAGAAGGAACAGCCAGAAGGCTTCAGTGATAGAAGTTCGGGCCTCACACCTGACTCCCAACCAACCAACCGACCAACCATTCCTATTCACATTGTTTTTGATCAGTGAAATGTCATTAAGAAATTTCATTTTCCTACGACCGCGCACTACATTGAGAAAAAAGTTTGACTAACTGGGCTAGAAAGTATCTTCTATCACACGCGTGCTGAAAAACACTTTTCAAACGACTGTATTTGTACCGATGACCAGGGAAACCAGAACCTATTTTATTTGTTGCAAATTTCGTTCTGCACGAGCTTCTAATTGGTTGCTGCTTTGTCTCTGCGAACGGGTACAAACGTGGATTATTCGGACGGTTGCAAATCAGCTGGCAAGCGATACATTTTTCTCTACGAACAACGAATTTTTCGTCAGCGGACACAGATTTTGGGTCTGTGAACTCTCTAAAGCAACTGCACATGCCTCGAGCAGTTTGTCCGATTTCTGAATGCACTGCCAACGAACATAATATTCCGATAATTCACATTTCCTACTAAATTATACCTAAAGACTAATTAATGTGACAGAATTAACTTTACGAGCCTTCTCATTTAATTCAAAAACCGTTAATTACTCCAAGGTTCATCTTGAAACAATTTAATCCCATTAAGACTGACAAATCACTCCCCTTTGAAAATATTAAACATTAATAAACCGTGAGCCCAGTTAACCCTTTATTATTAGACGCCAATGAGCCCGAGTTTACCTTGAAGAAGGCTCCGTCACTTCTTCACAACTTCAAAATTTTAAACGTGAAAGATTATAACGAATTTTCTGTTAAAACATCCCGAAATCTCCACGAGTTGGGGTTCCGTTTTAACGTTTACTGCGGTTTAACAATTGTTCTGTCCAAATAGCGACTTGACCAAAGTAATGCATAAAATTAATCGTATACTGAATTAACAACTGCTACACAAGTTCAGTCATATCGTTGTAAAATGTAAATCGGGAACAAAGATCGTTACAGCCGTGGACGACAAATCGGAATAAAGCCGACAGCCAAGTCGAGATGTAAAATTCGACCCGGATTGACATTTGGGGCGAAGACGAGTCGGTTAGATAGGAAACAAAACACACTTGCATTTGAATATACTATTAAAGCAAAAATAAGTTAGTACACTGACAAAAATGCATTTACCAATGTCGTGGGTTACAAAATTGGAGTTACCTCAACCCACCTCTCTATGTTGTTCTAACTGAGCCTACGAATTATCACAAATTATTTTAAAACGCTACAGTAATTCAGGTTCTTTTGGTTCGCCTCCAACCAGAAAGAGATTTTTATCAACATTTTAAACATTTGGGATCACCACAATTCCTCATCTTGTAAGTATTTTATGAGTTACCTGAACTCCGTTTCTGGGTTGGGAAAACTTACTAATTGATTATAAAGTGTCGTTTTAACCCGGACGTGCATTATTTTAACTCATCATCATGTGTAAATTATTTTGAGTTGGAATAATTCAGGAAACGTGCTCCAAAACCCCGTATCGAGGGTAAATCGCAAGATCGTAAGGTCACGGAATGTTCCGAATTCGTGCTCGTGCAGGTTTGGCGCGGTTCATTCCATTATTATTCGTCAATTCTCTTTCGATCGCGCCTATAGTGTTGTTGGCCGTTGCGCCGTTTGCGGGATTTTTCATCTTTGTTCTCTGTGTGTGAAAATTTGTGTTTTGCATAATTTTGGTCAGTTGGCGTAAAGTGGAGGGACAGGAGGGAGATGCATACAAATTGTGATTATCAGAATGGAGCTTTATTATTTATAAGCAATCGTCATCACTTCGTCCGCATGTTTTCTTAGCCGTAGTAGTCATTTCATTATTTTTTTTTTAAATATACAACAAAAAATGTCATATCTTGAAAAAACAAAAGGCAATTGAAGTCCACAATATGCAGGCGTTAAATCAAAGAAATATTTTGCGTTCCGATAGTCCACAATTTAGGTACTGGTAGTCCAAAATTTGGAGTCTGGTAGCCGAAAGAGTGAGTTATTCCAGCCACCATCGTAAGCTAGAAGAACTTAAATGTCAAGTTTTGATAGCTCGAATCATGAATTAATCTAGCCCGACTAGTAACGCATCACAATTCACATACTGGTAGCTACGGTAGCCTATCAATAATTTAAGACGGTGGGGCATGAGCTATTCGAACGCATAAAATAACCAATCTTCTGTGCTATCATAACTTATGAATAGTGAGTTGGTGCAATTTCTTCGATTTGGTTGCCGTAATTCAGAGATCTGGACTGTCCCCTATTAGCAACACGCTTCGGTCTAGGACAACTCATGTTTGAGTTATATCAACTCGACATTTCGCTCAGTGTACCTATAATAGGTGTAATGAAAAAATTAAATCGCGTATGGCGGATTGCGTGTGGAGATATTATCCCTCATACTGGGGGCTTAATATCGGAACAATCTTCTCCATTCAGACCAAAGGTATTGCAAACTACGGATCCCATAATCCATTCATAAAACTCTTGGAAAGCGAAGCTGTGATTGTGTGAAATCTTATAGAAAATCAATAATGGGTGGAAGAGAGAACTACATGTTTGTTGGTTGAATGGCAACAATGTTGAAGTGTGGCTATATCAGATGGTTAAATATTAAAACATAACCATATCTACGGATGAAAAGATAAATCCTTATTTAAATGATCCACTCTTTTACAAACTACACATGAATGCACCATGATTGTTTATAATAAAGACGATTTGTCACCAATAATCACAAAAAAACCCAAATCAACCAAAAAAGGACAAACATCGCCAGGGCGCAGTTGGATTCGTTTGATACTTTTAAGTATAATAATATTTTTTTAAAGAATCTCTCATCTCATTTTCACAGTTTACAGTAAAATTATTGGGAAATACATTTATTTTACGAGCAATTGCGGATTAATCTTAAACCAGTTGTATTTGCCGAATTAACAAATTTTTAATTGGGATTTTGCAAGATTTGTGATAAATATGTCAATCTGGCTATGCTGCAATAATGACTGAAAGAGGTGGGAAAGACTGTTTTCAGTCGTTGCGTAGGCTAGAAATATACATTTTTCCATCTGTAGTTTGTAATATCTTTGATTCAGATGCTTGAATATTCGCATGTGTTGTGCTAACGCAGGAGAGAATGTCCAGCCTGGGAGATAATGCCCATACACTTCCCGATCACCAGTCCTCTACCCCCGCTTGGTTACTTTTTGTGGGGTATTGAAACCAAAGTCACTAGATACGATGCTATTGACGCTTTACGACTACAGTTAGGGAAAGATGAACACCAGATGGAGAGTTCGAAGAGTTCAAAAACGTATACAGAATAAATTGAAGAACGGAGTGAAAAAATTTGTCATTCTATTTTGTTTCATTATAAGGTCCTGCGCGAAATAAAGTTTTTATATGGGTGTCCCATAACTAATGGTACACAGGAAAACTGCAGATTCCTTGGGTAAAAATACTGCGATTTGGCCATACTTAGTTTAGTTCAATAGCTGGTAATAACCGAGATACAGGGTGTCCAAGTAAAAATTTTATTTTCAATTTTCCTAAATAACTTATTTCTGAATCAATATTTTTGCACAAAATTTTGTGACTAGGAATTTTTTGGGGAAAGGAATTTGAATTTGTTAATAATTTTGATGTAGATTATAGGGAGCGCTCTCTGCGGTACTCTGGATACATAAAAAGAAATGTAACTTTTTTGTGCCTTAGTATAATTATATTTTTATGAAAAATATCAGTTTTTCCGTCATTTCTAAGCAATAAAGGTATACTTTGTAAATGTCGCTCCGACTAACCCTTTTCGAGATTTTTTCAATTACAATTTCTAATGCGCCTGTTTAAATTTTGATTTGCAAATATGAAATTTGTCACAGAAGGCTTTGGTAAAAACAAATACAATGAAAGCACTTTGAAACCTCATTTCTGTCAAAGTTTGTTTTCATTTGTCAGCATTGTGGGTGTTTTTAAGGAATTTTTGAAGATACTGTTATCAAAAATTAAACTAAAAATGCCGTGACATCACTGTTTTCTAACGGAGAAATGCGAGACATGGTATGTTTATACGCAGAAGAAAATTTTAACAGACGGGGGATGGAAATGTATCCAAATAGAAAGCAGCCAGATTTTCAAATTTTTAGAAGACAGACTGGATGAAACAGGATCCTTGCGTCCAAAACGTAATAGTGGAGCATTTTTAGTTTAATTTTTGATAACAGTATCTTCAAAAACTCCTTAAAAACACCAACAATGCTGATAAATGAAAATAAACTTTGACAGAAATGAGGTTTCAAAGTGCTTTCATTGTATTTGTTTTTACCAAAGCCTACTGTGACAAATTTCACATTTATAAATCAAAATTTAAACAGGCGCATTAGAAAATGTAATTGAAAATATCTCGAAAACGGTTAGTCGGAGCGACATTTATAAAGTATACCTTTATTGCTTAAAAATGACGGAAAAACTGATATTTTTAATAAAAACATAATTATACTAAGGCACAAAAAAGTTACATTTCTTTTTATGTATCCAGAGTACCGCAGAGAGCGCTCCCTATAATCTACATCAAAATTATTAACAAATTCAAATTCCTTTCCCCAAAAAAACCCTAGTCACAAAATTTTGTGCAAAAATATCAATTCAGAAATAAGTTATTTAGGAAAATTGAAAATTAAATTTTTACTTGGACACCCTGTATCTCGGTGATTACCAGCTATTGAACTAAACTAAGTATGGCCAAATCGCAGTATTTTTACCCAAGGAATCTGCAGTTTTCCTGTGTACCATTAGTTATGGGACACCCTATATAACTTAATTTTTATGGTTTGGGCTTCATTACTTCATTAATTTTCATCCTAAATCCTATAGCTCCGCAGCAGACAACCCGAACAAATCCTCCAGTTCCACAATGCCTTCCGTCGCGGTCGCCACAGAAAAATACATTATTCCAGTGTGAATGTTTTTTTTTTACTCTTGATTTAATCTAAGCCATAAAACTAACTAGACTTTGATAAAGAACCCGTCACTTTATAATAACATCAAAATACTGTCGAAAAGAACGAATAAAACAGAATGGAACACTTTATTTCTTTTAAACCCGAAAGCCCATTAGTTTTTCACCTTATCTAAACATAACCTTAGTTTTTCGACAGGCTCCGCGGCATCACCAGCGTAATTAAGAAGTTAGACTTTTACGTTATCTGACCACCCGATCGTCGGACCAGTCGGCCTACACAACCTAATGGCACACAGCATCTGCGTCACGACCGTCACGATTTCGCACGATGCCAAATTGTGTTAAAAATACCCGTGATTTAGTTATAAGGGACTAAACAGGCAAACTTTTGACCCGTTAATTTCTTTTTTACAGAATTTGGGTGTGGCCAATAGAGGAAGGTCTTTTGACGCAAGAATGACAGTTCTAATTGCTAAAATGGTGGATGGGGGTCACCGTGAAAAAGAAAATTAAATGGCGACTATTTAAAAAATATTTACTTTTTTTTATTAAAGAACAGCGGTAAAATTAATTTTCGTAGCAGCGGAGCCGGCAACGTGGCGTAATTCGTAGCGTGGCAGTGAAATTAGTGACTGTGATGACCTAGAGAGCAATTAATGGCAGTACTTTTTATAATTTCGTCATTATTTTTTACGATTTCGGACTGCTTTGATGATAACTACCTGCCTAAATGGCTCTTGCTTTTTTGATACGAATTAAGGAGCTAAAACAGTTAAAAGATTCTTGTTTTTCATTGACTTTGTCAATTAGGATGGTGACGGACGGGCCAAGAAGTACCCCCGGTGGTAAGTTGATAGATTTTCGCTGTTATAGATAATAGATGTTGATTTTAAAACTGATTTTAGGAACAAAATATAGTTGGTAGCTAAGCGCCACTGTTTTAGTCTTATTATTTAGAGAAATATAGATCCGTACTTCTTTGGAACTTTTTTGTATCTAATCCACCCTACATTAGTTACCCATGCTTTTAAGAAATCCTTTTCAAAGAATTGAATAAATCCATACTTTTTAATAGTTGATTATACCATGAGTCAATTGTGGCATATTTAAAAAAAATGTGCTTGACAAAATAATGATAAAGTGACAATCTATGTTGACATGTAAAATTTGTATATGATATTTTACTGGTACCAACTCGATAGTACATAATTCCTAATAGTCAAGGAGAAAATAAGAAATTTTGCTGTCCTAGTGTTTTATCGGCACGATGGTACAAAGTGGGATGATCTGCGATAACAATGGCCGGTATAATTTTGACTGTCTGCCAATATCTGCAAATTTCCTTTTTCCTATTCCTATATGGAATATCAAAACAGGCAACAAAAACAACATTAGATAGATGGTCGAAAAAACAACACCTATCTCGATGGCAAGGGTTACCTGGTCAAATACAGGCACGGGCCGTAATTGGAAAACCATCGCAAAGACTATCGAATGGGATGCTAGCCCTAACACGGCGCCAGTTGAAACAAGTGATGGATCTGCTAACAAGCCACTGCCACTTGCGAAAACACCTTCAACGGATCCATTGAATGCAGACTCTGCGGCGAAGAGGATGAAACCGCCTCACACATAATATACCGCTGCGTAGCACTGTCTCGTAGAAGACAAATTATCTTCGGGAACATACAACGTGGTGACAACCTCCCATATGACAAGCTTGGTAGAAGGTTACTGGACCTCATAGAAGGAACAAACATCATCTAACAAGATCGGGGTACACAATAAGCCTTGTTCGGGCCTTTAAACCGACCCCCGCCTTTAACCAACCAGCCAACCATGGTATTATTTAACTTGAGAAATTTTGTGATTGGAGTGGGACTATTAATCCCTCGTGGAAGTAGAAAGCAATACCATCCATCCATTTGCAGTTTGAGGAACGCTGCGCTAGATAAAGCTTGTAATTGTATAAAACATTTCTGCTAAATCGTATTGTTATCGTCATACATTCAAAGTATCCAAGCAAAAATTCCATCTTCCACCGCTAACTAAATTTTCCTTTAACGAAACCAAATATTACATCAGATTAACATATTTTAGTTTAAATTGTACCTGGATCCCCTTATCCTTTTGTGTATCCCTGTATCTAAATACAGTTATCCCGTTCTCCTATTTTGAATTCTCTTTGTCCTCAAAACTTTCCAGAATAATAAGAGACTTGTCGGCACAGTATAGACGTTGGGGGAGAGGTGTGGGGTGTAAATGCGGTCTAAACTTCAGGATTAAGTTTAAACTAGTCTCGTTGAGACTGAATTCTCTTAGTTGGAATGGGCTATGGGTTCTTCATAAAGGGCTGTGAAGGTAGATTTCCATTCGATACATGCTTATTCCGCGACGTCGTTATCCGGACTGACAATTTGATTGACTGGAAACGGACTGGAATGTAAAGATTGTTTCACGAAAAATGGATATAACTTACTGACTGCCGTAAAAGTACCTGGGCCCTCCCATTATTTATGACCGTTTGATATTATTATGTGGAAAGGACCGGATTGTAATAATTATAATTAAATATAGGCACATCAGGTAGGTTAGGTTGCTTAATTTATATTTAAATATCTTTTTGTGGTAAAATTTGTTAGTTTTTGAGGAATGGTTCGAGAATTGTCTTTTACCAAACATTCCTCAGAATAGCGTGATAGTAATGGACAATGCGAGCTATCACAGTCGCCAATTACATAAAGCTTCAAGCTCAAATAATACAAAATATTAGATTCAGAACTACATGGCGGCGAATGATATATATTTTGAAGAAAGTTATAAAAAAGTGATCTTTTAGAAGTTTTAAAGACATTTTGTATAAAAAAAGTATATGTTTGTGACACATTGGCAGAAGAAATTGGACATACAGTGCTACGGCTCCCACCCTATTATTGCATTTTTAACCCCATAGAGCATATGTGGCACCAGTTAAAATCACTGGTTAGGTCTGAAAATATTTCTCCGACTTTAAGTTCTAGTGTTGTAGAATTAATACGAAAATGCTTTAATGATATTCCCCCAGGTAGTTGGAAAAATTCAGTCCGTCACGTAATAACTGTAGAAAATTCGTATATTAGTCTGGATCGTATAATTAATTCAATTATAATTAATTTTGATGAGGATAGCGATAGCGAAACAGTACTATCTATAGAATGACATTATAAAATGTAAATAAATATGACTAGTAATATTTAAAAAAACTGTTATTTCATTTGATTACATTAATATAATCATATCATTACTTGTTTTCCTTAGTCCGTCCCTTCATACTTCACTTGTTTATTGCCAAGCTCTTGTCGGCACAATGGGACCGACCCAGGAAATCATTAAGTCGTATCCAATTTTCGTGAAACGTACTGTATTTAAGAATATTTATATCGTCTATCGATTAATTTTATTAGTTCTGGGGCCGCTGTAAGTCAATATTATTAACATTGACAATTAGTTAGTGATCGACAATTTTCTCCATTTCATTATATTGAAAATTTCATATGCTGGTGCTCCACATTTTAACTCAATGAGCTAGAACGATATTTAGTAATAAGCTATCGAAATTAAATAAACGGTGGATATACTAATTCCGTAAACCCATATAGCAGGAAACCCGGATTGATTCGAGCCCTCTTCTTCATATTCGAAATAACCGATAACTAGTACCGCAAAAGCCCTTAACAGAGAAAGGGGATATTCGTTCCCTCCAATTTCGATTCGCCTTGATATATAAAGGGTGTCTCAACAAGACCATGAACTTTAAATTACAAAATAAACACAGCATTTAATAGTACATTACGTATCAAGGGCCGAAAAGAGGCTTTTACGGATGGCCGACCGAGCCGAAGGTGAGGGTTTGTCCGGAAAGGCCTCCGACGGCCCGAGATATGTACCGTATTTTTTTTTACAAGTGCTCCGAAGCATTGATGCCAAATAAATAAAGAAATTCTTCAGACAGTTTTCCTGTCTACATGACATGAAAATCCTCGTGCATGGAGAATGTAAATATCTATTTATTATCTTTGACAAATAGGCTTGATGGCCTAGTGGTATAGCGTACGCCTTGTGATCTGAGAGTCCCGGGTTCAAATCCCGAACTCGGCATCTCTTGTTTCATTTATTTTCTTACAAGTGCCCGAGTCTTTGAGGCCATATAAGTAAAGAAATTCTTCAGAACATTTTTCTAGAACAACTTTGAAAAATTAACTGCCAATTTAATTATATAATCCGCTATTTATTATCGCTTGTGTACGGCTCGTTGGGTAGAGTGTCCGCCTGGCGATCTGAGAGTCGCGGGTTCAAATCCCGCACCGACAATTCTGGTTTTATTTATTTATGAGCACATGGTGACTCGAAGCGGGCGGGAAAAATCTTTTCCGCCCGCTTCGATACTTTCCCGCCCGCTCTCTTGGAAAATGCCACTTTCGGTGAAGAGAACACGCATGAAAAGAGGCACTTTCGGGGCACATGTAGAAAAAATTATTTTCTTTTCTATTGGGTTTTCAAGAATAACGTATGACATTAAATTTGTGACTACCTCTTCGAGCAAAGCCGAAAGCTGAATTTCATTAATTTTCAATTACACAGCTACATCAAATGAAAATATCATGCATGTATTATTTGAAAAAATCAGGGCCGTACTGAGAAAAATCTCAAACTTTCCTGATGATGTACAATGCCAAAAGTGAGATAAATAGAATCGTTGTATTTGGGGCAAAAATGAAATGCTAAATACAGGTCCGTATTAAAAAATTGAAGTTGACCATGATATCTAGGTAAGTTATAAAAACTGCCCATTCCCTCCAATTAACCACAAATCCCATAATCCAGTCATAAAACTCTTGGAAAGTGCAGCTGTGATTGTGTGAAATGTTATTGAAAATCAGTAATGGGTGGAAGAGAGAACTACATGTGTGTGTGCTGAATAGCAACACTGTTGGTCTGGTTATATCAAATGGTTAAATCCTTATTTAAATGATCCACTTTCTTACAAACTACACATGAGAATGCACCATGATTGTTTATAATAAAGACGATTTTTTATCAATAATCACAAAAAAAAACCCAAAACAACCAAAATATATAAACAATCCGTTAGATCAAAGCGCCAGCGTTGTAATGTTTACGAGATTAGTACTCATTCATATTTTGATTCCGAATCGTAGCGCAGTTGTAAAATAGAAATAGATGTTGCCAGAGTGCAGTCGGATTAGCTCAAGATTCGTTTGATACTTTTAAGCATAATAATATTTTCTTAAAGAATCTCTCATCGCCTTTTCACAGTTTATAGTAAAATTATTGGGAAATAAACTCCTGGACAAAATTAACGCAACATCATAAATTTCCCATATTTTTATGCTATTTTTTTTCTGAATTTCTAATCCGATTTGAATGTTTTTTTTGCATTGTAGGTTGGTTCCTTAACAATGTCATTCATTTCGCTGTTTATGATAAAAATTTAATTTTCGATTTATACTGGGTTTACTAAAAATGCTATGTTTTTTTCCGAAAATTCGTAACACCCTGTGGAGTATATTAGCAGGTGACTTTAAACGGTAGGTCCATCTTTCCCCAACATTTTCTTCTTTGGTTTACTTCATTATCTCTGTTATTAAAGTTGTACCCGTTTTATAGCATAACATGTTTTTATAGACTTTAATATTCAACACATTCATTGTTAAATGTTTTCAAGTAGGTTTCAAGATTAAAATAATCGTCGGGCAACTGGGCATACGAAAGGAACGTTTAATAAGCAGTTTCCGAACAGTTTTTATCAGTATGGCGAATTTTATTTGACCTTTGTAAGTTTAAAACACAACATCTGCTGACACATCGCTTGCAATGTCAGAAAAAGTCCATAGTCTACTTGAAAACATTTAACAATGAATGTGTTGAATATTAAAGTTTAAAAAAACATGTTACGCTATAAAACGGTGTATCTCCTTTAATAACAGAGATAATGAAGTAAACCTAAAAAGAAAACGTTGAGGAAAGATGAACCTACCGTTTAATGTCAACTGCAATATGTTTCGGTTGCTAATATACTCCACAGGGTGATGCGAATTTTCGGAAAAAAACATAGCAATTTTAGTAAACCCAGTATAAATCGAAAATTTAATTTTTATCATAAACAGCGAAAACTATGACATTGTCAAGGAACCAACCTACAATGCAAAAAAAAAAATCATTCAAATCCGATCATAAATTCAGAATAAAAATATCATCAAAAATATGGCAAATTTATGATGTTGCGTTAATTTTGCCAAGGAGTTTAAATTTATTTTAAGAGCAATTGCGGATTAACCGCAAACCAGTTGTAATTGTCAAATTAACAAATTCTTAATTGGGATTTTGCAAGATACCTTTGCGATAAATATGACAATCTGGCTATGCTGCAATAATAACCCAAAGAGGTGGGAGAGGCTGTTTGTATTCGTTGCGTAGGCTAGAAATGAACATTTTTCTATCTGGAGTTTTACAAGATCTTTGAATTTAACCAAGTTCGTAGAAATAACAGTTCAAAACGTATCTACCTATTATAGTGGTCAATTAAATAGTTACCACCCTGTATATTTCCGTAACGGCTTATTGCTGCAGTGTTTTTTTTAAATAGTTATTTTTTAATATCTCCGAATTTTCAAGAAACAAAATTGATCGTTATTAATGTTAATAATAATGAGTTTTAATTTGAATTTAATTGTTTTAATCTGACGAGTCTGACGAGAAAAACGTAATAGATCATTTTAATGTAGAATTGACCAGGTAATCAGAAAAAATATCGACGTAAAAAATATTTTAAGAACTTATACATATAATTTCTAACTTATTTCTTGCCTTTCGCCGTTTTATCCTAAAAAATATAATATCAATTTTTTAGTAGAGTATCCTCATTTTTCAACTTAACTACAGTAAGTCGGAATCGCTTCATTTTCCATAGAATTATAGCCAAAGCCTCTTCAAATAAGATACAGGATCAAAGAGAAAATAATGGTGAGTCATTCATTTGGCCCGTGATTCTATGAC
This sequence comes from Barypeithes pellucidus, assembly GCA_963991005.1. Classification (NCBI taxonomy): domain Eukaryota; kingdom Metazoa; phylum Arthropoda; class Insecta; order Coleoptera; family Curculionidae; genus Barypeithes; species Barypeithes pellucidus. The sequence goes on from OZ022563.1 coordinate 12,113,278, forward strand.
GTTATCTACGTATTCTCGGCACAGGACCGCTTCTCGACGGCAGGAACACACTTGTGCCCCTGGGGCATTCCTGCAAATCGATACGCGGCAGGTTCAATTCTCGTCTAGGGCACGATAGACACAACTCTTACTGCCAGGCGATGTTGCCAGCTCCGCTGATATGTCGATTGAATGGTAACGACTATGATACAATAAACACTTGAAGGTGACATATGGCGCAGGAAGAGGCGTGGCACTGTGACGTCATTATGTGAACGTTTCTGTGGTTTCCATATGATTTCAAAGGATGTTTTGAAAGTTTACGGAAATTTTTCCTTATTTTAGTGTTATTTGTGTATTTATTAAAATAAATAAACTCTAAGATTCATAATATGAGGTGCGCTGTGTTCGGTTGTGGCGTGGGTAACCAGAAAAACGAATTTGATATACAGGGTGCTCCTTAATAACATGGTAATAGTTAAGGAGGCTATTCTTGGGTCCGTTTTCAGAAAAAAACTTCATATGAACATGGCTCCTAAACGTTTTAACTTTTGAAATACAGGGTGTTAAAGATTTTCGCGTTTTTTAAAATAATTTGTTACAAAACAAAATCTGCTTCTTACCTACTAGATTATTTTTAATCTTTGTTAATACCTAATTTCATAACAGAGTGCAAATGAATGAATTTCATTTTTTTATACGAAAACAACAAAAATCGAGAAAAAATCAAGGGACGACATTTGCTCAGCAAGGAATGAGAATTTCAAAAATAATTTTTGTTAAAAAAAAAGGAGTGTCGTACCAGTCTTTTTTTCAAAAAACCGAGGGCAATTCCCACACGAACGTCACTGGTCGGAATAAAAAAACATGTTATACATCATACAATGCCTCTTGATGAATAGAAAGTGTGTACAAAATTTCGCAAAAATATGTAGAGCAGTATCACAGATATTAATAAAAATGGAGATTTTTTGAAAATCTTTAATACCCTGTATCTCAAAAGTTAAGACGTTTAGGACATATGTTCATATGAAGTTTTTGTCCGAAAATGGACCCAAGAATAACCTCCGTAAATATTAGCATATTATGAAGAAACACCCTATATAAGGTTTTTCTTTTTGCCTAAAAATAGAATAAATTTTTTTGTTTTATGTTGGCTCAAGATGAAACACTTAAAAAGTGCTCTAATTTATTTAGAAACTACACAATTACACAATGTAAGACTTGTCACATTTTTATTTGTTCAACTATTTTTGTGAAATAAATAGCTAAATGATATTATTCTTTCATTTCACCTACTATATCAAATGCATAAACCCTTTAAAAGAGAATTAAAAATTCTAACAACAGCGTAAATCTCCATAAGCAATTTAATACTAACTAACACCATGACGTCACTGCGCGCGGCAACGAAATTGGAACGGCTAGATCATCCGTTGTGTTTTATTATTCAGGTGTACCAACATTTTAAGAAAATAAATGGTGACTTTACTGATTATACGTATTGTCTGATTTGGTCGAACTTGTACAATTATATAAAATTAAATTAAATGTAATAAATCACACTATTACTTGTCAGAAGTGGATCATGGTGGAATACCGATTGGATTGAAACGCGGCGTGATATACAAAAATAAAACCGGTAAATTCACCTGGGTGGCAGAAAAATTTCGTTCATTTATTATAAGAGAATTGTCCATTTACCGCTATCGTGGTATTTTTAACGCAACTTGGCAACGCGCCAAATTATGACGGTCACGACGAAGATGCTAGTGCAGGTTCACGCCACCGCCCCCTGCGACGCACGTCCCGTTTTGTTTCTCTTCCGCCGGCCCTCCCGAATTTCGCACTCTGGACTTTTCAATCGACATTTTATTTGCCTCATGGTAATTTTATGGATCGTGATTCGGGTTTTTAATTTCACCGGCTCGGCTGAAAGGGTAAAATTTATAAAAATCGTCAAAAAAATACTCAGTTTTATAAAGAACTTGATTTAGACAGTCTCTTTGCGTATTTTTAAAAGAAAGGCAAAAGACATATTTTGGGCCAAAGACATATTTTGCCTGTCTTTATTTTGACAGACACGACCAAATTTAAAAAAAAAATGTATACGTATAAACCAGTAGGTATAATAAAACTCATTTTCACTATGCCAAAAAAGATTTCATATTACATACCAAGAGTGGTAACAAACCTATTACACACGACATCGAAAGAGTGTGTAATAGGCTTAAAACTCGAGTTATGTACGATACTTTTTCTACGACTTCATATTTATTTTTATGTTAAATTATCGAAATACCAATAAATACTCTATAAAACATTTTATAGAGTTATATTGCGAAAAGTACGATGTATCGCTGATTGGACTAAACTTCTTCTTTTTGATTTTGGTAATCAAAAATCGAAAAACAATTGAAATATAAGAGCGGCGCCAACTATCATAAAAAAATGTTTTATTTTTGCAATATAGTTATCATCAGTATACCAGTCGATAAATTCTTGATAATTTTTCACGAAAAATGGATATAACTAAATGACTGCAGTAAAAGTACCAGGGGCCATCCCATTATTTATGACCGTTTGTTATTATTATGTGGAAAGGACCAGATTGTAATAATTATAATTAAATATAGGCACATCAGGTAGGTTAGGTTGCTTAATTTATATTTAAATATCTTTTTGTGGTAAAATTTGTTAGTTTTTGAGGAATGGTTCAAGAATTGTCTTTTACCAAACATTCCTCAGAATAGCGGGATAGTAATGGACAATGCGAGCTATCGCAGTCGCCAATTACATAAAGCTCCAAGCTCAAATAATACAAAATTGGAGATTCAGAACTACATGGCGGCGAATGATATATATTTTGAAGAAAGTTATAAAAAAAAATCTTTTAGAAGTTTTAAAGACATTTTAAAAAGTATATGTTTGTGACACATTGGCAGAAGAAATTGGACATACAGTGCTACGGCTCCCACCCTATTACTGCATTTTTAACCCCATAGACTGCCATAGAGCATATGTGGCACCAGTTAAAATCACTGGTTAGGTCTGAAAATATTTCTCCGACTTTAAGTTCTAGTGTTGTAGAATTAGTACGAAAATGCTTTAATGATATTCCCCCAGGTAGTTGGAAAAATGCAGTCCGTCACGTAATAACTGTAGAAAATTCGTATATTAGTCTGGATCGTATAATTAATCCAATTATAATTAATTTTGATGAGGATAGCGATAGCGAAACAGAACTATAGAATGACATTATAAATGTAAATAAATATGACTAGTAATATTTAAAAAAAATGTTATTTCACTTGTTTATTGCCAAGCTCTTGTCGACACAATGGAACCGACCCAGGAAATCATTAAGTCGTATCCAATTTTCGTGAAACGTACTGTACACTTACTTATTTTTCATACCACCTCCCGCTGGATCTTTCTAGCAATAAATTAATTGCTGTAATTTCTAGTGGCGTTCCCTCACTCTGAATATTGTATCTAGTCACTCATACGTTACTAATTAATATGCCCAAAAATAAATTCAAAATTAATAATGTTGACGTTTAAAATTGCAAATTGGCATTTGCGTTGTCAAGGCTACACAGCCAACTTTGAGCAAAATCTAGTGGAAACATTCACGGTTCTGGCATATCGCGTCTAATGTGATTTGTGGAACTGTTACGTAATATATACAGCGTGTCCGCTAATTAATGGTACATGGAAAACCCACAGACTCCTTACGTAAAAATATTAGGATTTAATTATACTTATCCATATCCGAAAGTTGATATTAACTCAGATACAGGGTGTTAAAGTTGAAACTTCGTTCACTTTTGTTTTTAACTTTGCAGAAAACCAACCTTTTTTTTACAAAATTTGGCAATTATGGTTTTTTTAGGACGAGAAATTGATTTTTTTTATGAAATTTTAATGTACAATGTAGGGGGCGCTGTCTGCGGCATTATTTGCACATTTATTAGGTCATAACATTTTTGTGCCTCAGTGTATTTAAGTTTTTAATGAAAATAATACTTTTCTCATATTCATTACGTAAAAAAGGTATACTAAGTTCAGGTCGCCCAGAGTTACCGTTTCGGAGATATTTGCATTTAAATTGTTTAGTGCACCCTGCCCAATTATTATTAATTTGCAAACAAAATTTGTTGGTTAAAGTAACCTATGAGAAAACAAATAAAATTTAGAGATGCAGTTGCTATGAAACCTCCAGTTGTTATTTGTTTGTTGATTATTGTAAGATAGCTTCGTCAGAAAATGTTTCATTTTTGAGTTTATCGTAAGTTTGTGTTTTCATTACTGTTGGCTTCTTTCGACACGATATTTTCTAGGGTCAAAGTTATTTTAATTAAAGTAAGTTAAAGAACAATCGAATTGTTGTATTTGTTATTCCCAATTACCATTACTAGAACATTAATTATCATGTAAAAGTTAATTGGCAAGAGAAGTAACAAAATATTATTTGCTTGCCTGAGCTAACGCACTAAACAATTTAAATGCTAAATATCTCCGAAACGGTAACTCTGGACGACCTGAACTTAGTATATCTTTTTATGTAATAAATATGAGAAAAGTATTATTTTTATTAAAAACTTAAATATACTGAGGCACAATAAAGTTATGAAATGTTCGAAAAATTTTACAAAGAAATTAATTTCTGGTTCTAAAAAAAACATAATTGCCAAATTTTGTAAAAAAACGTTAGTTTCTCTTAAAGTTATTAGTGAAAAATAAAAATGAAGTTTCAACTTTAACACACTGTCTCTCAGTTAATATCAACTTTCGGATATAGATAAGTATACGTCAAGGCGACGCGATGCTACACAGCCAACTTTGAGCAAAATCTATTGGAAACATTCAGGGTTTTGGCATATCGCGGTTAATGTGATTTGTGGAACTGTTGCGTAATATATAATGTAAATTATATATTACTAATAAATGTACATTACTAATATAGGAGTAGAAAAAATCTATTATGTCCTTTAACCAAACTTTATAAGAGAAGTCTGCAGCTGGTTGGGTAGCCTCCAGCCTATTTATTTGTTTCGCAATAAGACGGTTGATTTTCTGCTTCAGATTAATAATATATTATTTTCAGTTTAAATCTCATCTTAATACCTCAACCCATTTAGATTTCTCTTTAGCAAGCACATTTACTGTAACAACCCTTCCGCATCATAGGAAATGAAATAGAGTTGTCGGTTCATTACCATTAAGAAACGATATAATCAAATGACTAAGCACAAGTTCTTAATATCATTAACTCTCGGGGTGGGGGAAGTTTAAAGCGAACCACCTCATTGTCGTAAAGTATGTCACAATGGGGTTAATAATCCTTCCCCTAACCACAATATCCCGGAAAACTATTTACCATTAAGGCAAACAATAATGAAAACCCCATTTCGCGCGTGTAAGCAGTTTGTAGTTAGTTGTATTGTTTTTGAAATAGATAATTCCGTATACAGAACCCCTTGGTATAACGGCGATTGTTTTAAAAGTAATTACTGGAAATTCAAGAAACATTATTATCATAAATGTTTTCGGAGGAGCATTAAAAATTTCTTCCATTATATTTACCTGAAAAGCCTCGTTTTCACCTAGAAATGACAGGTGACATTTTTCGTGCGCCAAGCCAAAAAACAATAAGTATCAGATTAGGCGCTCTTCGACAACCATGTTGGTGCGGTTCAATGTAGCAGAAGGATATACAGGGTGTTATAGAAATGACTTATTATATTTAAATGGGTGACTCCTATGGTGTCCTAGAGAAAGTCTACATACTTTTTTTTTAAATCGAATATCTAAATATCAAGGTAAAAACCCTTTTTACCCGCATACTGTTGCGCCGTTTCATCCGGATTCAGTTAGCCACAATGTGGGTCACTAAAGTATACTAACAGTGTTGTAAGATAACACCGAATGTTTCGTCCGTGCTCGGATACCTGCCGCGCGCGACTATCGTTGCTTCCGTATGTTTTGAGACTAGGGCGTGGAATGACGCTGTCGAGGGTTCCACGTGCTTGATGTATGCGAATTTTGAACGTTTTGTTAGTTGTAGCATTACCCGATTTTTTCTGTTGTGAAATAATTCATAATAAGAAATATTGTAATGTGATTTCAAATTTGTGTGACATTACCTATTGTTGGTTCGGTTGCAAAACATACTTTTTGTGTTTTATTTTTTTATGGAATTTAATTATAAAACGGATAAGATCGAAGGTAAGAGAGTATGTACACTTAAAATTGTAATATATTTTTTCTAAAAAGTTTGAAAAAGAAGTGATAATGCGGGTCAAAGACGCCTTGTTGTCAAAAACTGAACACGTGCGTTTACAATTATGTGTTGCAATATATGACAACAGCGCCTCAATAAACTATGAACGTCCTCAGTAGCGGTCACGTAAATTTTCAGATTTCATATAAAGTGTATATTTCGTACGATAATTCAAAGCGCCATTTAAGGTTATCTTTCTTCAATTTATTTTCATCTCAGGATTTGCCGGTTTAAATATCATTGTCATATAAACCATTTTCGTTTAGGCCTCCTCTTCGGAGATATGGGCTCCCAAAGGGCTCCAAGGGAACAAGTTTTTTACATATAACTATTGAACCACCAGGTATATTTAAATTTTCATTTTAACATAATAAGACCCTTCAAATTACTATTCAAGAAAGTGTTGTACACCCTGTAGCAAAGAATTTAAGCCGTTGCGGACATATGTTCATATAAACTTTTCTTTATAAAATTACCTAAGCAATCACACCCTGAAATATTAGCACGTCATTAAGGAACACCCTGTATATATAGTACGAAAAGTACTCACAGTGCAAGGACGGACTTGCTGTGACACTAAAAAATATCGATGATTACACATAGAAAAATGGATTTTTGGTTCTGCGCCTCTCACGCGTACGATTTTATCACGCGCCATGTTCCTTTAATAAAATGGCCATTATGCGCAGACCGATTTACTCTACAAAAGTGTTAAAACGTCCGAAGCAAATACGTCAAATCGGAGGGAAACACGTTGCGTTGTTTTTCAACAGCCGAACGAACATATTCTCGACAAGATTTTATCTCGAGACATACATTTTTCCCCCCAAAAAAACAAACAAAATTAGAAAAACAACGCAAGGAAGGATGAGAATTTTCAATATTTTTATCCCGTTTGAAATTTCAGTTTTCAACATGCTGACGCCACAGCTGCGGTAACATTTATCAAGGGTTTTCTACATTTGTGACGTGTTCCGTTATTCGCGGGTTAAAATACGAGCTATTTTTGCAATTTCCTTTATTATTTATTGCTTATTTGTTGGGAAAAACGCGATATTGCACGGAGGAGTGTAGCAAATTAAGCGGAAAATATGGGAGAGTATTGTCTGGTATACCACGAAATATTTAATAAATAATAATATAATTAGGTCTCGGAATAACTTGGTAATATCGCCCACGCGTGAAAATAGGATAAATCTAATTTTGTATCTACTTGTAACAGACCAGTGTTTCCATTCATTTTATTTTGTCGCTACGGCGATCTTATACAGGGGGATCTTGAATGACGTGCTATAATACACACCCCACAAAAATTATCGCATCACCATAATTTTTGTGTGTTTCGGACACATTAACATTTACGTGAGAGTCCCTCATATAGTTTATAAATCAACATTGTTAAGTCCCTTTTTTTTCGATTTGTTTATTATTTCTGAAAAACAGTGAAACGAATAGTTTGTTTCTGAAGTTTCTACTGTGTATTAATGATTAATTACTTAATGTTATGATCTTTGTGGACTTCGAAAAGGCGTTTGATCGAGTAAATCATCATAAAATGTTGTTAGCGCTGGCGGACTCTCTCATTGATCACCGATATATCTCGTTGCTGAAGAGTATATACGAGTGGGCAACGGCAAGTGTACACAAACACAAACAAATTTCGAATAGGAAGAGGAGTTCCTCAGGGCGACACAATATCTCCAAAACTGTTTACTGCTGTGCTGGAGTATGCCTTTAAGAGAGTGGACTGGGTAAAAAGGGGTATAAACATCAACGGAGAGCTATTAAGCCACCTGAGATTCGCTGACGATATCGTCATAACAGCTGATAGTGTAGACCAAGCGCAGAATATCCTCAAGGACCTTCCCGATGCGCACCTGGAAGTTGGACTACAAATAAATTTGTCAAAGACACAATATATGACCAACCTTGTCTTGAGCGATGGTATGTCAGTGGGAAATAGGCATATCGAACAGGTCGTTTCCTATAAATACTTGGGGCATGAGGTACAAGTTGGTAGAGATAACCAAACCTGTGAGTTGAAAAGAAGAATAGGCTTAGCATAGGCAGCATTTGGTAGGCTTAAAGAAGTCTTTAAAACAAACTTACCTATATGTCTCAAAAGGAAAGCATTCGATCAGTGTGTTCAGTACTGACCTAAGGGGCAGAGACGTTGACGCTTACCAGGAAAACCGTGAACAAGCTGCGCGTCGCTCAGAGGTCTATGGAGCGATCTATGTTCAGCAGTGGACGCTATCTTATACAGGGTGTTTGATGATGATGATGATTAATGAAGAGACAGAAGGTCCGAGTTGTGGCTTGAATTGAAGATGGGCAAAGTCAAAGGTACGTAGCTAATTTGTTGGGCGTTCAACAAAGTACCATTTCAAGAACGGTTTAGCGGTACAGGGAGACAGGGAAGTATTTAAGAAGACATGGTCAAGAACGTAGAAGAATTTCCACAGCTGTTGATGATCGTTTTTTACATCTTACTGGTTTGTGAACTCGACACTGCACTGCTCGAATGCTACAAACTGAACTTGTAGCAGCTCGAAATGTATAAATCTGCTTACAAACAGTTAGAAATCATCTTATGGAAGAAAACATCCGTCCGATGGTCCCAGCCAGAGGTCCTCGTCTTACCAGGGAACACCAAGTTGCCCGATTACAAGTTACAATTTGGTAGAGAACACCCTAACTTGGGTCTTGAAGAATGGTTCAACTTACGCATCAGACATACGTATGCCTGTATACAGACGGCCAGGTTAACGTCTTTTTCAATGTAACTTTCGGCAAAGGAGAGATTTGGAGGCGGATCAGTCATGGTATGGGGGAGGCATGGGGCATTTCATGGGAGCACGGAGCTATTTTTTGTATATGCGAAATATTCACTAAAACTTAGTTCTAACTACACCATTGACATTGTTTGAAACATTGTAACTGCCTGAAATACAGTTTTTTACTTTTCTTGGGCCTGAATTAATAATTTTCTAAAAAATTTCCAGCGTCATGGAAAAAAGAGTGAAAAACGGGAATGCCCTTATCAGACGAAAGAAAATAAAAATTCATTTTATTTTTATTTCTATTATTTAATATAAACTGTACTCATTTTATAGTGACCCACTAAACAGGTGGCACTGACGACTTGCTCTCTCTCAAGGTACGGTCTATGTTATATAATCGCTAAATATGCGAATAAAGCGCACCAAATGCAAAGTAATATAAATGCCCCCGGGCATGATGTATCGTTTTATGCATTAAAGAGTCATTCCCCAATAATACAAAATTTAGGCCAGAAGAAAATAAAAAAAATATATAAAAAAATTGCAATGCGCGCATTCATGAAAACGTACGTCAATCACTTTAGAAAAAAATACTATAATTTTATCACTTTTTCATTTTGCCAATCCTTTTTCAACAATTATTTCTATAAAAATGACGGCGAAAAAGATTTTGCACCACAAAAGAATTGGAATATCGCACAAATTTGTAATCACAAGCACATAAAAGTAAATCATTTCACAGAAAGACAGAAATACGATAGATCTACTTTTTACTAAACTTTATTTTTTAATTAATTTTATTAAGCAAGAAACACCCTAAACGCGAACAAACACGCGGGAGTCCCTCTCGCGCATCAAGCGAAACTGACCGCGTTCAGGGTGCAATTTTCAATTCGAAGTCGGGAAGCGTGTAGTGATCTGGCGTCGTCGCTTAACCTCGGTACGACTCACGTACATATAGTTGTTAACTGAAAACAGACGTGTACGGCATAGCAGCACGTGAGGGTAATGTTAAGGGATTTTGTAGACATTCCATTTATAAAAGAACATGCTATGCTTTCTCTAGGAGACCCAAGAAGTCGCCCATTTCAAAATAATAATCCATTTCCACAACACCCTAATGAAATTGATATTAATTGTAATTTGATATTGCAGTTGGTATCGCTGCATTTTTTACCTCATTAGGAGGAAAATGTATTTTCTAACAGAAAAAATACTCGAGAGACACAATCTCATACGAGCTGGGAATGACCCTAAATATTTCTCTTTCCCACTTTACGTTTCCATTCCGATTTTTTCTCAATAGAAGCCGGGCTGCGCTTTCCTTCCGGCTGCCGTTTGCATACGTAATTTAATTAGGTTTATTGTGGTGTTTTTGATGGGTTTTTCTTGACGTACTGCATCGCCTGGCCTAGTTTTTAATGCGTTCTGTTGTACTATAAATTACGGCTCTGGAAAGAACCAAAAAATGAAACTCTGTTCTCTTAAACATTTACTTGTAATTACAAAAATTTTTTGTCTTGCTGCCGAAGAAAAAACAACTGATTTTAGTTATTTTAAATGCGGTGGTTCCAAAAACACTTAGCTTTTCTTCGTATCAGCATTAGAATTTTTTTACACCTGCAGATTTCTTATTTTCGTATTTGCAATTAGCACAAAATATACAATAGAAGGTAATAAAAAAGAATGAAATTGTATATATACCGTAAGCCCCATGTTAACTTGGCTTCTGTCCTAGAGGTCATAGGGTATTAGTACCCATATAATCCCCATATGCGGAATATTGCCTGCATGCATTTGCAAAATTTAGTTGAAACTTCAGTTTCTTTGTGTGTTTCTTGAAAAATCGTATTTAAACATGGCTTCTACAAGTAGGCGTAGTTGCGTAAACCATCCGGACGTTTTTTGCTGCAGATGTGGCGAGTACATTTTAAAAGAAAGTAGAATAGTGATTTGTGACTTTGTGAAAAAAGCTTATTTGGCCTATTTTGGTGTTCACTTAGGAGACCAAGATAAACCCTGGGCTCGGCATCTTGTATGCAAAACCTGTGTCTTGCGACACTGGACAAAAGGGCAAAGAAAGTGTTTAAAGTTTGGTGTTTCGATGGTATGGAGGGAACAAAAAGCCAATTTGACCATTGTTATTTTTGTCTTGTGAAGATAAAGGGCATTTATCGTAAGAATCGGCATAAGTGGAACGATCCTAACCTGGAGTCAGCAAGAAGGCATGTTCAGCATACTGAAGAAATACCAATTCCAACATATAGCAGCCTGCCTACGTTACCAGAGGATACAGTCCAAACGTTATCAGACGAGTTGCAGAGATTTGAAAGGGAGGACAGCGATTTTGCAGGAGATTTAACAAGTACCGAACGCTTTACTCAGGAGGAGCTAAGTGACCTTGTCAGAGATTTAAACCTCCCAAAAGAGTCTGCCGAGTTACTTACCTCCAGACTAAATGAAAAGAATCAGGTACCAAAATTAGTTAGTGAAGAACAGGGGAAATGATTCCACCAGGATATAAAAACTATGGAAGAGAGATATCGGGGTAGATGTGACATTCACATGATATCCTATTACTGCTGGAGCCTTCAACGAGACTGTCCTTTTCAATCTCATGCAACAAAATCTTATAAAAGGAAGTTTTTGGCTGATGCAGATTAGCTCATTTTTATTTATTATTTATTTATTATTATAGGTAGTTTGTTCTTGAGTTTTGATCACTTTGAAATGAAATTCCAATATTTTGTTAACGTTTCGGTTTATTGTATTAAACCACGGTCAGAACTTGTACAGTGTAAGTGACAGTAACCAAGTCGAATTTAACACTAAAAAACCCAGGCAGCAGTTTTCTCTAAAAAGCTTAACATCACAGAACTGGAGATAGTCAGTCAAGCCCAGATTCGACCATCACTAGAGTACTGCTCTCATGTCTGGAGCTCCGCACCGAAACATACTCTTCGGCTACTCGATTCTATCGAAAGGAGGGCCCTTTGTCTGATTGGAGACCACTAGCTGACGAAGAACCTGGACAGCCTAGAACATCGAAGACAGGTTGGGGATTTGACTCTCTTTTACAGATATTTTCATGCAAAGTGCTCGACTGCCCTTGCCCTCTTAATTCCGCCCAGAGCGGCGAATAGCAGAAATACACGACGAACCACTACCGCCTATCCATATGTGGTTAAGCTTAGTACTCCTCGAACTTCACTATTTAAGAATTCTTACATCTGGAGGACTTCATCCTTATGGAACGAGCTTCCCGAGGTCGTTTTCCCCAACGAATATAACCTCCAACGATTCAAGACCAACGTGAATCGCTTTTTGCGCACACGCACCACTCCCAGAGTGCCCTAAAGGATTTTTCCTATAGTGCTTGTGTTTGATCAAAAAAAAAAAGAACTAACTTTATTTAGTTCACTGAGTTAGTTCACGTCCATTCAACAACGAGACAAAATATTTCTATTTTAATACTATTTTAGTGTAAGTGGGTGAGAATTGTACAAGTTCTGACGATGGTTTAATACAATAAACCGAAACGTTAACAAAATATATTGGAACTTCATTTCAAAGTGACTGAATCCCAAGAACAAACTACCTATAATTTGAAAAAACGGTAAAGAAAACAAAACTAATTTATTTATTATATATCTTAAAATCAAGATATGCACACACACACACACATGTCCTGCTGCTATTGGCAAGTTTAAAAACATAGTTTTCTCAGCAGGACACCTTGTACAAGTGTATTTTACCAACGTACAACCTTCACTTTCACAAACAACCAGTCCTGCTTACCGAGGTACTTGAATGGATAATGAAAAGAAATTATTAGATTAATGTATTCAACTGATTAAGTATAAGTAATTTACTATTGCTTAAACAATTGCAATCGATTGCATGCCGCAGGAAAAACTTTAAAATATCGATCGGACTTTCCGTTTAGAACTAGTATTATGCCATAAGGAACATAATTATAATGGGTACGTAATAATACTTAATCAATATAACAAACAACAACATTAAAAACTATAGGTTATAATAAGTCAATAAAAATCTGCTAACCACAAGGTTTGAGAAACACTTGCAAGTATAGTTTACTGATTAACTCTGGATAAAATGCAAATTGTATTTTAATGCAATTTCGACATTTTTCAGAAAAATTTGAAAATATTTAATACTTATTATATTATATATATTTTTTCAGATTGCTATATTAATCCCTTAAAAATATTCCTTTATCTAGATTAATGTTATTCTTAGATCATAAGTTTTTGCTTCAATAAAGACCAAATTTGACATTTTCTCCAAAAAATGTCGAAAAATTACATTTATTGATCGAATTTTTAAAAATTTTATTTGTAAGAGTTGTTTGCATTATAATTTTATGCTCACATACCGAATTTGAATTACTTATGATAATTTTTGTTTTACACCTATTTTTGGCAACTATACATGGTGTTATGGAAATGACGTATTATATTTAAACCGACAATTCCTGAGATAAAGACGAATTGAAGAAAAATACCCATAAATGGCGATTTCAATTCATTCAGCGGTAAAAGTGACCTGACGTCAAATCAGAAAAATAACCTGTGTGGCACTGCGATACATGGAAGCAATCAAGGAATTCTGGCCGATGTTGTCATATGTACACCTAAAACTCTTTAGACAAATTAAAACAATTTAAACACTTTTCCATTCTGTAATACCTTCTTGTACAATTAATTGAAGAACATTTACGATGGACTATGTTTTAAACAACCCTAAAAAAACATATAGCATAGTAATAGCCACGTACGTCACTAGGTCAAATGCCAATGACCTCTTGACGCCTTACATCGTCTGAGCGAAGTAGTTTCATATAGTGACGCACGCTTGCGGTCTGTTAGTTGAAGACAAACCAGCGGCCGGATACGTTGTGTCTCGTCGATCAACAACACACCCTCAGCCATAAATAATCTTTGAATATTGTTTTTATTGACGCATAAAGTGTTTCAAGGAGTGTTCCCATGAAAAAGAAAAAAAACTGATTGTGTTTGTGCCTGGATTTCCTCGCTCTTTAGGTATAAGGATAAATACAAGTAGGTAGAAACTAATTTTATATGGAATTTCAGTTTTACATTAAGTTTGGCAACATTGCCATTGACTCTGGGTAAAATGTTGTACAGTAGCGTGGACTGACCTGTGAGTAAGAGTATTTGTTACCCCACTTTTAAAACGGTCCATTTAAAAAAAATAAAATATGTAGCGCTTCTCTAGGACACTAACGGAGTCACCCATTTAAATATATACGTCATTTCCATAACACCCTGTATACAGGGTGTAACAGAAAAGTTGAGAGTAAATTTAGCAGTAATTTCCTTGGCAAAAAATAATATTTTTTTTTCTATAAATTTTTGCTCTACTGATTTTTGTTTGCAAACTACAGGGTGTTAAAAAATTTAATAATCGTTTTTGAGTAATAACTTCTTAGCGCTCGCAGATAATGAAATGGAATTTTAGCAGGAGCTTACTTTGATATTGCCCTAATAACATTAAAAAAAATTGACTTCGGAGATTACTCAGTGGCGTGTGTACGGATATTACCATAAGGTTTATCAAAAAAAAAAATGGTACATTTTCAGCATCTTTCGAAATATTCTTTTTATTTTGTTAAATATTATTACAAACTTTTAACAGTCTTTTAACACCCTGTAGTTTGGAAACAAAAATCAGTAGAGTAAAAATTTATAGGAAAAAAATATTATTTTTTGCCAAGGAAATCACTGCTAAATTTACTCCCAACCTTTCTGTTACACCCTGTATTTTCATTAAAAACGGACTTCGACCCTACCACCGTAAATCTGTTTATTTATACATACTCATTATCCAAATTCATTCTTTATACCAAAAATTGTAACAAAATGTTCATTTTCCTTTAAAAATTCAATGGCAGTTTAAAAATGTTGTCATCTATGCAGCAAACTTCTCATAACTTGAAAAAAATGGTTAAATGGTAAAATATAAACTCCTCGACAAAATTACCGCAACATCATAAATTTCCCATATTTTTTATGCTATTTTTTTCTGTATTTATGATCCGATTTGAATGATTTTTTGTGGATTGTAGGTTGGTTCCTTGACAATGTCATAGTTTTCGCTATTTATGATAAAAATTTAATTTTCGGTTTATACTGGGTTTACTAAAAATGCTATGTTTTTGTTCCGAAAATTCGTATCACCCTGTGGAGTATATTAGCAACCGAAGCATATTGCAGTTGACATTAAACGGTAGGTCCATCTTTCCCCAACATTTCCTTTTTTGGTTTACTTCATTATCTCTGTTATTAAAGGAGATACACCGTTTTATAGCGTAACATGTTTTGATAGACTGTAACATTCAACACATTCATTGTTAAATGTTTTCTAGTAGGTTTCAAGATTAAAATAGACGTCGGGCAACTGGGCATACGAAACGAACGTTTAATAAGCAGTTTCCGAACAGTTTTTATCAGTATGGCGAATTTTATTTGATATTTGTAACTTTAAAACACAACATCTGCTGACACATCGCTTGCAATGTCCGAAAAAGTCCATAGTCTACTTGAAAACATTTAACAATGAATGTGTTGAATACTAAAGTCTATAAAAACATGTTACGCTATAAAACGGTGTATCTCCTTTAATAACAGAGATAATGAAGTAAACCAAAAAAGAAAATGTTGGGGAAAGATGGACCTACCGTCTAATGTCAACTGCAATATGTTTCGGTTGCTAATATACTCCACAGGGTGATGCGAATTTTCGGAAAAAAACATAGCATTTTATCATAAACAGCGAAAACTATGACATTGTCAAGAAACCAAGCTACAATGCAAAAAAAATCATTCAAATCGGATCACAAATTCAGAAAAAAAAATAGCATCAAAAATATGGCAAATTTATGATGTTGCGATAATTTTGTCCAGGAGTTTAGTTTTTTTAAGGTTTACCTTAACGTTAAGGTTACCTTTGCTAAGGTCTGACTTAGGGTAACATTCAAATATCGGCCCTTACTTTCAAACTTAATATTCTTAAGATATTTCTTTTTAAAAAATGTCAAAAATTAAGTATAATCCAACGTGGATCAAACCGTATCCGGAGCTTAAAGTGGATAGAAAACGTTTTTTTGCACGTCGTTAACACGTCGTACTCAAAAATGATACGTTTACCTATTTTTTTACCACAAGTATAATTATTTTAGTGATTTTTTTTCTCACTAGATTAAAACATAGTTGAAATATTAAAAAATTAGTTAAGTAAGGGACAAAAATGAATTGCGGTTTTTATTACCCTAGATTTACGCTGACAAAAATTTGTTTGTTGATCAACACGTAAAAAGTGCAAAATGCTTGCAAAAATATTTTTAAATTAAATAATAGTAAATTAAAACAAGTAATTCTACATAAACTTCTTTAAAGAAAACACAACCGAAATAGTTAGAATTATTTTAAGTGGACATCGTCAATTCGGCTAGTGACAACAGACACAATGGATAAATCGGAGATAATGGCTGTCAAATACAGAAGGACGGATCTGAACGAAAAACCACGAAACAGAGAGTGAGACAAAAACACGAAGAGACTTATATTATTTGTTAAGGGAACTTTATCTCACGCAAAATGTTTATAGCGAAACAATATTTACACACACAAAAAAACAACTCACTTTATGTACTTTGTTTCTCTAAGAGTTTTTTACTAAATTGGAAAATGTGAATAAATGTTTCTATAAAAAAAAATTCCGTTTGAATAAAACCATTTTTCCACCAGTAATATTTATATTTTTGTTTTAATTTGAAAAAATATTTTTACTTTAAGTAACATACAAACTTTGTCAGAGTATCAGTAGTATTTGCTGTTTGAAACCAAACCATAAATTTAGATTAAATTCTTGTAAACTCTCAACTAGAATATGCATCTTGAAATAAGAAAAATGAACACTTGTTTCATGGCCTTTCTAGGCCTATTTCGTATAAAGATAACTTTTTTTAATATAGATACTTATATGTAAAATACCAAATATTTTAAATAGGTACCCATCGGTGTTACATGGAAGATTAGAATGGGTACGTCGGCGTCGGGTGTAAGACCAATGACGTCAAGGTCGAAATCTGTGAAGGGTAACAATTTGATTTCCGAGAGAAGCAAACAAACAAACTCACTGCGGGTTATTTTTATTTGGTGGCGTCGTAATAGTTTCGTGCATGTATCGTCGTATCGTCGTTTTCTGCACTTGTGGTTTTCTCGCCTTTTTTAACGGCCGTTTAATGGTGTTTTGTTAATATTCGCAAGTCAATATGGAAATGGATACCAGGAACAAATTTTAAATTCGTGAGGTATGTCTACAGATATTACTAAAGTATTTCAAAATATATATACTAATAATCAAAATAGATATGTATGTTTCCTCTCAAACAAAGAATTCTCTTACTTACCCAAAACATATGTTTAAGGCGTGGCAGACTTATGCTTATTTTAATATGGCGTAATTTTAAAAGGATAATATAAGTCTCTCGGCGTGAAAAATAAAAATTTAATTAACAATGAAACAAAAATATATCTTCTCAAAACGTGAAATAGTATGTTACGTACCGAGGTGTCGGTAGTTAACTTAATCTCGCGACAATAATGAAACTTTTCACCGAGGTTTGTATACAATTTTATTTATAACCACATCTAACATCCACTTATTATTTTGAATTAAAATTATTAATAAAAGATAAATGTCATTTTGACTTTTCCATTGAAAAATTAGACAGAAATTTCAAATAACCGCAGGTGGTAAAATAACGTAGGTAATAATACACATCAAGAGGGCAAATATCATTTTTTGAATATGGTCATGTTACTAAACAATATATTATTTTAACAACAGAAAATTGCTATCAGATGAGGAATTTGATTTTGCTGCTACTCCACCAGAAATTCGAGAAGAAGCAAAAATAGTAGAAGAAGATCTTCTGCCAACTAAAAGCCGCCCGAGATATGACAAGGCATATAACTGTTTCAAAGAATGGTGTACGGGAAACAAAGTTCAAAATCCTGGTTCTGAGTCGGCGCTACTAGCTTATTTCAGTGAAAAAGCCAAGAGAAAGAAGATATCAACGATTTGGTCACAATATTCAATGCTGAGGACCACTCTATCAATTAGGGAAAAAGTAGACATATCTAAACACGCAAAGCTATTGGGATTTTTAAAAAAGTGTGTTCGTATATTATTTTGAGATATCGATTTTTTTAAAAATTATAAAAAAATAATTTACTTTCCACCCGGGTGGGAAGTAAAATTAAAAAAACGTCAACTTTTCACCTTTCAAAGATAGATGAAATGTCATTATTACATGCATGGTTGTAAATAAATAAAAATTATTGTCGGCAGAAATACGAATATTGACTAATATTTATCATTCTCGTAAAGAAATTATTTGTTTGCTTATTTGTAGTGTTCCCCACCCTTAAATACTATAGACAGAATATAGAAACAACTCATTCTTTCCTCGATTCCCATCATTTTCCTTAAAGATACTTTTTAAAAAGGTATTTACAAAATATCTTATAATTACACCTTTTTTTTATTTCGTTTCCTCGGTCTGCTTAAATTCCTACCATTCCGCGAAAAAAGACAAACAAAAAATAAGTTAAAACTTACAAACGTTCGCAGTCCTTTTTGCCGGAAAATTGTAATCCCCCTCAGAAATTTATGATTAAAAAGGTTTTGTAATTATATTTCAAACGGACGAGAAACAAAGATACCTAATTGTGTTTCGTTATGGAAGCTTAATTTAATATTAAAAGATAAAAACAAGTCGTAAGGAAGTTTTCGTTTGTTAGAAGTGCCAGTAGCGGATACAAGTTATAAAAGAATAAACTTATTCCTAAAGAAAACATCTTCTTAAGTAGTGATACCAGCAGAACCCTGGATCTGGTATACGGCTTTCTTTTTTTAATATCCGGCTCGACAGGATCTTGTACCGGATCCGGTCGCATCTAAATTTTAAAAAAATGATTTGTACAAATTATGAACAGAACCAGAGCGCCAGCAGTAACCTGATTCATTTGACGAAACTGAAGCGTGTTTTACATTATCCCATTTCCATAATAAAGACGACTTTTCAATAATCACAAAAAAAATACAACTAACATATACAGGGTGTCCCATAACTAATGGTACACAGGAAAGCTGCAGATTCCTTGGGTAAAAATACTGAGATTTTTCCATATTTAGTTTAGTTCAATAGCTGGTAATAACCGAGATACAGGGTGTTTGTTAGGTCTATCTATCCATAGGTGCTGTGGTATCTTAAAGACTTTTAATTACACTTTATTTTCCTTTATTATCAACAATAACTGAACAAAAAATAAAAACTGTCTTCTATAATTTTCTTCCTTCAAAATCTGTGTGACATCTCTCTACCTTCTCCTGGTGGCACAGGTCAACAATATGAAATGACGTAACATACCGCCGGCCTTGAAATTGTAAATTTAAACACATAAAACAAAGTCAAAAAACAAATGTCCTTTTCTGGTTGGAGTTAACTCAAAAAAAATTAAAGTTTTTGTTTTGTAAACACAGAACAAATCTTCATACATCTTTGTGGACTTCATCAGGTTTGGAGTCTGATATTGGTAAGATACAGATTTTAGACAATGGACGTTTAGTAATAGAACCATCACTAAATTTAAGTGTCACCACTCTGATAACATGGTCAGACCCAGGGTGAGTTTCCAAAATTCGTGCTGTTTTCCATTTCAAAGGTGGCAAGTTGTCTTCTTTAACTACTACCAAATCATTGGGTTTAATAACTGAAGAACTATTGTTGTTCCATTTCAATCTCTGTTGAAGTTCAGTAATGTATTCCCGGGACCATCGTTTCCAATAGATTTGAATTAATTGCTGCAACTTCTTATATTGATTAAGCCGGTTTTCCGGAATTTCCAGGTAACAAGGTTCAGGAATAGAAGTCAAAGGTTTACCAACAAGGAAATGTGCTGGAGTCAATGGGGAATAATCGTCCGGACTGGAAGATAACGGAGATATTGGTCGTGAATTTAAGATTGCTTCAATCTGTGTCAATACCGTTTGAAAATCTTCGTAATTTAAAGATGTGTTACCTAGAACTCTTTTCAAATGATATTTTGTCATGCGTACACCTGCTTCCCAGATGCCGCCGAAATTTGGTGCACGTGGTGGTATGAAATGCCACTGCACGCCCTCTTTCATTAAAATAGCAGAAATCTGCAAAGTTTCTGATTCTAAAAACTTTTTTAATTCAGTGTTAGCCCCGATAAAGGTTGTTGCATTGTCCGAATAGAGATTCGATGGTACGCCTCTACGAGACGTAAATCGCTTAAAACATGCTATAAACGCTTTACTTGTCAAATCGGTTACAATTTCCAGATGGATCGCTTTGGTTGAAAGACAGATAAATAAACATATCCAAGACTTAAGAAATTTTGGATTACGCGTTTTCCTATCCTTAATCAAGAACGGACCTGCATAATCGCACCCTGTATTGACAAAAGGTAAATACGTATTCACTCTTTCCTTAGGGAGGTTTCCCATTAGATACTCGCAAGGTTTTGGCTTAATTTTAAAACACGTGATGCAACTATGAACTAGTTGTTTTGCTAAACTTCTACCGCAAATTGGCCAAAATTTCATTCTAACCGAGTAAAGTAATTGCTGTGGACCACAATGCAACATACGTTTATGTTCATTTAACATAATTAGTTTAGTCAATACATGCTTATGACTGAGTACTATTGGATATTTTTGAGTAGGGGAAATTTTTGCCATTTGAATTCTGCCTCCTACTTTAATAAGATTATTCTCGAAAAATGGATGTAAACTTTTCAAACTACTGGATTTCGAAACTGCTCCGGTTGATTTTAATTTTGTAAAATCGTTTGGAAAGGATTGCATTTGCGCTAACGATATCAATTTTAAAAAACTGTTTTCAATTTCTTCAGTAGTCACGTTTCCTATTTTCTTCATTTTGTTACGACAGTTATAAATAAAACGCTGACAGTATGCCCAAACTAATTTTAACTTTATTAAATCCGAATACTTTGAAAATAGGTCTAGATGAGGTAAAACGGTATTCTGATGTGCAAAAACTCTTTGCTCTGGTAATAAATCGGAAGTGGACTGTAATTTTTCATTTAATTTAGACACTGGTATTACGGGCCAAGTGTCTTGACTTTGTTTTACCCAAGTGGGACCTTCCCACCATAACTTATTGAATTTTAACTGCGTCGCAGTAGAACCACGTGATATAACATCCGCCGGGTTATCCTTTGAAACAACGTGGTACCATTGTTCGATGGAGCTTAAAGAACGAATATGACTAACTCTATTTTCCACGAAAGTTTTCCATTTACCGGGTTCGCCTTTGATCCAATTTAACGTAATCGTAGAATCGCTAAAATAATAGATATTATTGAAATTAATTTTTAATGAATCGATTACCTTTTTTGCTAAGTTTACTGCTAAAACCGCGGCGCAAAGCTCCAATCGCGCCAAAGTTTGTTGTTTAATTGGAGTTACTTTGGACTTGGCTGTCAGTAAGTTACATGAAACATTGTCATTCTTTTTGGATTTTATAAAAACGCATGATCCGTAAGCTCTTAAAGAAGCATCTGCAAAAATCAATAATTCGACTACCTCAGGGTTAGGTAAAAATGCTAACCTTGGTATTTCAATGCTCGCGATATTTTTCAAATCACCGCAAAAATTATTCCATTTCTGAATTAACTCATTTGATACGGTTTGATCCCAAGAAGTTTGTTGTCGCCACAAATCTTGTAAAATCATTTTAGCAACTATTACAACCGCCCCCACTAAACCGAGCGGGTCATATATTTGACTAATAACCGATAATATCGTTCTTTTAGTGACCTTTGAAGGTTGTGTTATTGTATCCGTATGATATTGTATTATATCTTTTGACGCATTCCAATAAATACCTAGTGTTTTATTTTGATCGTTTTCCCCTAACATTAGAATATTAGAGTCTACATTGTTGTCTAATTGCATTTCTTCATACAGTTCAGCTTTATTTGTAAGCCATTTTCTCAGTTCAAAACCGCCTTGCTTTAAAATTGTTGAAATATTTTCTTGTAATTTTAAAATTTCGGTTTTCGAGTCATGTGAAGTAAGTAAATCGTCTACATAAAAATCATTTTTAATGACATCACTAGCCAAAGGATATGTATTTTCATTTTCAATTGCCAATTGATATAGACATCGAATGGCTAAATACGATGAAGAGACCATACCAAAAGTTACCGTATTCAACTGAAAACATTCTAAGTTTTTATCTGGATTATCGCGCCAAAAAATCCTTTGGTATTTCCTTTGATCTTCGTTCAAAAGTACTTGCCTATACATTTTTGAAATATCAGCGCCTAACACGTACTCTGATTTTCGGTATCTTAACAGAATAGATAACAAATCATTTTGAATAACGGGTCCGGGTAATTGTACGCAATTTAACGATATTCCGCTATCAGTTTTTGCCGAACCGTTAAATACAACTCTCGTTTTTGTCGTCAGGGATGACTCCTTTACTACTGCATGATGACATAAATAATACGCGTCATATTCGCTTAAATTTTCCAAATTTATATCAAGTTTGCTCATATGATTTAATCGTATATATTCGTGTATGACTTCGGTATAGCCCGACTTTAATTTTATGTCTCTTTCTAATCGTTTTTCTAAAGTTAAAAAACTTCTTACTGCCATATCTTTTGATTTTCCTAACTTTTCTATCTCACTTTTGAATGGAATCTGTACTATGAAACGCCCGTCGTCGTCTCGTTTATGATTTTGTAAAAAATGCTGTTCACAATAATCGTCAGTTTTCGGAATGCTCGTGCATTCCTCGAGTTCCCAAAACTTTAATAAACTTTTATTAATTGCAGAGTCTTTGTAAGAAATTGAGAGATGCGATTGAACTTTGCCAGTAAACATTAAAAAATCAAGTTCTCCGCCAACTATCCATCCTAATTTTGTGTTTTGTAATGTTACGGATTGAATTTTCATTTGGCTCATCAATAAAATATCGTAAAATAATCCAACTCCGCATAAAATATCGATTTCTGTTTTAATATTATACTCGGGATCAGCCAATTTAATATCGCTGGGGATGTTCATAAAATTATCGTCAAAATCGCATATCGGCATATCGTCGGTAATTTGGGGTAAAATTAAACAAAAAATCTCTTTGGAAAAATGTCCAAATCGTGACGAAATCTGAAATTTAGTTTTATATTGAGCCAACATGTTATTATTTCCCACGCCCGAGATCTGACAGTTAACCTTTTCTTTATCCAAATTAAGCTTCTTACAAAAACTTTCAGTCACAAAATTACTTTGCGATCCGGGATCTATCAGCATCCTCGCAGGATACATTTTGCCAAATTTATCTTTAACATTTACTACAGCCGTCGATAAAAGAGCGTATTTATTATTTAAATTCGTTGCATGCGCGCTTGTAATGCCTACCGTGCTTTTTTCCAAAGACGATTCAAATTTCGCGCTCTCCACTGAACGTTTGTCAGTTACCAAGACCGCGCTAGTCGTTCTGTCGCGCATGCTCGTTGCTTCGTTACTATCGGTACTCATCGCGTCGTTTCTCTCTTTACCTGTCACATTCTCACTCTTGCCGTTAAGCCTACTATGCTGTTCGGTCGGAATACGCGAGTTTCTACAAATTAATGTATTATGCATTCGATTACACCTTTTGCATGGGGGTCTGTCGCAATAAGATAATTCGTGAGAGGGGTTAAAACAATTTAAACACAAGTTTAATTTCTTTATTTCACTTAGCTTACGATCTAAGTTTAACTTTTGAAACCTTCCGCATTTAAAAACAGAATGATTGCCAGCACAATAATAACAAGAAAATTTGTTTTTATTATTTATATTATAACTTACATGTGCTCTGCTTGAAAATTGCTGATTAGACAATCCCCTATACGTTGGCTTTATTGTCTTATGCGTGTCGGTTTTTGTAATTTCTATTTTTTCTAGCAATTCGCACTTACCTTTCAAGAAATTTTGTAAGTCTTGCATAGTTGCTATGCTACCACTAATTTTATACGTTTCCCAGTCTCGCCTGGTTCTGAAATCGAGCTTGCTAGTAATCAAGTATATTAATAACGTGTCCCACTGGTCCGTAGGTTGTCCCAATTGTGTCAATGACCTAATATTTTTGTTAAAGGTATCTAATAATTTGCGCAAGTCTACGTACGACTCTTTTGTCAATACCGGTATGTCAAAAAGCGATTTGACATAATTATGTAAAATTAACTTTGTATTTTCAAACCTTTCTTTTAATAAACTCCAGGCCAAATCATAATTTTGGTCTGTAATCTGAATAGACTCTAATAAATCTGCCGCTTCGCCCTCAAGCAGCCCTTTTAAATGATGAAACTTTCTAACCTTATCTGCGGTAATATCATTGTCTACCAAAGAGACGAACGAATCTCGAAATTCTAACCATTTGTCAAATCCACCAGAGAATTTAGGTATATTTGGTACCGGTAAATTTGATTTTTGTGTTCCGAAACCTGCGGTCGGAGGTGCAACAACCTGAATTATAGGTGGTTGTTGAGGATGGTGTTGAGGTAAAATCGGTTTTTCATATTTTTCCAAAATGCTTTCAATGACCGCGATAATTTCAAAATATTCGCTTACTATGTTTTCACCTTCTGTTAACTCGGCTTCCTTTTGATCTTTAGCCTCATCATTATCCTCACACAACTGTTCAATTTCATATTGAATATTTTCAAAGTTTGTAAAATCTTTCTGAATCTTATCAGATCTTAATCTTAAGTTTTTTATTTTACAAGCACTTAGCTCTTCGTCTGTATTCAAAGTGTCAAGATATTTGCTTAACAAAGCTCGTTGCCTTTTAAATTGACCTCTTAATATTCTTAATTTTTTGAGCTCGTCGGCCATCTTTAAATTCGTAACTTTTACTTTTTTTTTTGTTCAAAAACTAATACGTTAAAAATAACCAATATCAACGCTAATAATAAAGGAACGGACTCACGGAATTTATTCCGGTCGGGTTGTCACCATCGATAGTCTGCCTGACTATTACGTCTTCAAAAATTGGCTCGTCGGCCTTCGCTGTGGTTTCGCCGTGGCTTGGCACTTTTCACAACTTTTTCCGATTTTTTCGGCTTGAAATCCGGCTCGAAGGACCAAATGTTAGGTCTATCTATCCATAGGTGCTGTGGTATCTTAAAGACTTTTAATTACACTTTATTTTCCTTTATTATCAACAATAACTGAACAAAAAATAAAAACTGTCTTCTATAATTTTCTTCCTTCAAAATCTGTGTGACATCTCTCTACCTTCTCCTGGTGGCACAGGTCAACAATATGAAATGACGTAACAGTGTTCAAGTGAACATTTAATTTTCAATTTTTCTAAATAACTTATTTCTGAATCAATATTTTTGCACAAAATTTTGTGACTGGGGTTTTTTTGGGGAAAGGAATTTGAATTTGTTAATAATTTTCATGTAGATTATGGGGAGCGCTCTCTGCGGTACTCTGGATACATTAAAAGAAATGTAACTTTTTTTGTGCCTTAGTATAATTATATTTTTATTAAAAATATCAGTTTTTCCGTCATTTTTAAGTAATAAAGGTATACTTTGTAAATGTCGCTCCGACTAACCGTTTTCGAGATATTTTCAATTACAGTTTCTAATGCGTCCGTTTAAATTTTGATTTGTAAATGTGAAATTTGTCACAGTAGGCTTTGGTAAAAGCAATAAAGGT
Organism: Barypeithes pellucidus; assembly: GCA_963991005.1. Lineage (NCBI taxonomy): Eukaryota > Metazoa > Arthropoda > Insecta > Coleoptera > Curculionidae > Barypeithes > Barypeithes pellucidus. The sequence continues at coordinate 12,139,150 of OZ022563.1, forward strand.
ATACTTTGTAAATGTCGCTCCGACTAACCGTTTTCGAGATATTTTCAATTACAGTTTCTAATGCGTCCGTTTAAATTTTGATTTGTAAATGTGAAATTTGTCACAGTAGGCTTTGGTAAAAGCAATAAAGGTATACTTTGTAAATGTCGCTCCGACTAACCGTTTTCGAGATATTTTCAATTACAGTTTCTAATGCGCCCGTTTAAATTTTGATTTGTAAATGTGAAATTTGTCACAGTAGGCTTTGGTAAAAACAAATACAATGAAAGCACTTTGAAACCTCATTTTTTTCAAAGTTTATTTTCATTTGTCAGCATTGTGGATGTTTTTAAGGAGTTTTTGAAGCTACTGTTATCAAAAATTAAACTAAAAACGCCGCGACATAACTGTTTTCTAACGGAGAAATGCGAGACATGAAATACGCACAAGAAAATTTTAACAGACGCGGGGCACATCGGCGGTATTTGGAAATGTATCCAAAAAGAAAACAGCCAGATTTTAAAATTTTTAGAAGCCTATACGACAGACTGGGAGAAACAGGATCCTTGCGTCCAAAACGTAATAGTGGAGCATCCTGTTTCTCCCAGTCTGTCGTATAGGCTTCTAAAAATTATAAAATCTGGCTTCCTTCTATTTGGATACATGTTAAAATTTTATTGAGCGTATAAACATACCATGTCTCGCATTTCTCTGTTAGAAAACAGTCGCGGCATTTTTAGTTTAATTTTTGATAACAGTATCTTCAAAAATTCCTTAAAAATACCCACAATGCTGACAAATCAAAATAAACTTTGACAAAAATAAGGTTTCAAAGTGCTTTCATTGTATTTGTTTTTACCAAAGCCTACTATGACAAATTTCACATTTACAAATCAAATATTAAACGGGCGCATTAGAAACTGTAATTGAAAATATCTCGAAAACGGTTAGTCGGAACGACATTTACAAAGTATACCTTTATTGCTTAAAAATGACGGAAAACTGATATTTTTAATAAAAATATAATTATACTAAGGCACAAAAAAGTTACATTTCTTTTTATGTATCCAGAGTACCGCAGAGATCTACATCAAAATTATTAACAAATTCAAATTCCTTTCCCCAAAAAACCCCTTGTCACAAAATTTTGTGCAAAAATATTGATTCAGAAATAAGTTATTTAGGAAAATTGAAAATTAAATTTTTACTTGGACACCCTGTATCTCGGTTATTACCAGCTATTGAACTAAACTAAGTATGGCCAAATCGCAGTATTTTTACCCAAGAAATCTGCAGTTTTCCTGTGTATCATTAGTTATGGGACACCCTGTATAAACAATCCGTTAGATCACAGCGCCAACGTTGTAATGTTTACGAGATTAGTGTTCATTCACATTTTGGCTCCTGGATCGTAGCGCAGTTGTAAAGTAGAAATAGATGTTGCCAGAGTGCAGTTGAATTAGTTCAAGATTCGTTTGATAAGTATAATAATATTTTTTAATGAACCTCTCAACGCCTTTTCACAGTTTATAGTAAAATTATTGGGAAATAAATTTATTTTAAGAGCAATTGCGGATTAACCTTAAACCAGTTGTAATTGTCGAATTAACAAAATTTCAATTGGGATTTTGCAAGATACCTTTGCGATAAACATGCCAATCTGGCTAGGCTGCAATAATTACCGAACGAGGTGGGAAAGACTGTTTGCAGTCGTTGCGTAGGCGCACTTAATACAGGCGCAGGTCAGTGTTTTTTGCCTTTTTTGATAAAACTGGAAACTTTTCTTCTTGGTTTTGCCACCAGGCAAATGGATTTTGAGCTATTTTTCGAACGTTTTGTTATAAATACAGGATCCGGTATCCGACATTTTCAAAAAGCGAATCCGGCGGCATCACTAGTCTAGATTTGTTGGCCCCTTGGGAAATAAAATTATATTCTCGGCGGTGATATACATGGTGTTCCTGAATGACGTGCTAATATTTCAGAGTAGAATTCCTGAGGTCATTTTTTCGGTCGAGGTGTTTTTTTAAAAATAATATCTCCGAAAGTTCTTGATATATTACTTCCAATTTTTGCATGAATTAATAGGATATAAATCCACATATTATAGTTAGAAAAGTTATTGTATCGGCCCACCAGTGGCGTCCCTGCCAACGTATTCTCTGATGTTTTTTTACAAAAAGTACGCGACTGACATTTTTTCATGTAGATATTTTTTCTGGTTAGATTGGTGAATTCTACACGCGTTTTTCTCGGCAGACGCACCGTTTTTCATTAAAACAAGTAAACTTAAATGGAAACTCATTACCATTAACATTAATAATGGTAAATTTTATTTTCAGATTAATAAAATGGTTAAAAATCAACAAAGAAAATGCATTGAAAGAGCCGACACCGCCCATGAATTTAAAGAACAAAATAGAAAAATAAAAACTGTCTGTGAAAATATGCAGAGCGACGCGACGGGAAGAAATAAAAATTATTTGTCGTCATAAGAAAGATTTAAGAAACCCAGACTACATTTATTGTAAAAAACGGATAAAAAGAGCTTTATTAAAGGGGACGGAACGTGCATATTATTTAAATGCGTTGTCTCTATAACTCCGAGGAAAATTAGAGACGGAGAGAAAAATGTAGTCATTTTAAAGAAGATATTGCGACACGTAGCGTAAATAAATTCACCAGAGACAGTGGATAAATAATTTTTATGAAACGATGGACGCTATTTGACGATTTTGTAAAGAAAAGAGACAGTTTAACTCATTTTACACAAGATTTGTGTTACTACTATATAAAGATAGAGTCAGAATAATACTAATAATTAAAGGGAGGATATACATACAGGGTATTATGGAAATGACGTATTATATTTAAACCTGCAATTCATGAGATAAAGACAAATTGAAGAAAAATAGCCATAAATGGCGCTTTCAATTCATTCAGCGGTAAAAGTGACCTGACGTCAAACCAGAAAAACACCTGTGTGGCACTGCGATACATGTAAGCAATCAAGGAATTCTGGCCGGTGTTGTCATATGTACACCTCAAACTCTTTAGACAAAATAAAATTATTTAAACACTTTTCCATTCTGTAATACCTTTTTGTACAATTAATTGAAGAACATTTACGACGGACTATGTTTTAAACAACCCGAAAAAACATATAGCATAGTAATAGCCACGTACGTCACTAGGTCAAATGCCAATGACCGAATGACCTCTTGACGCCTTACATCGGCTGAGCGAAATAGTTTCATATAGCGCCGCACGCTTGCGTCTGTTAGTTGAAGATCAATCAGCGGCCGGATACGTTGTGTTTATTCGATCACCAACACACTCTCCGCTCTGTTTTTTCAGTTTACGCGTATATCTTGCCCGTACATAAAAAATCTTTGAATATTGTTTGTATTGACGCGTTTCTTCTAGACGTCAAATTTCGTCGCGTGTAATAAAATCTAATAATCTGTAGTATAATCTGTATTATTGTATTTTCAAAAGCTAACTATCGGTTCTGTTTCACTATTACCATAAAGTGTTTCCAGGAGTGTTCCCATGAAAAAGAAAAAAAAACTGATTGTGTTTGTGCCTGGATTTCCTCGCTCTATAATAAATAATTTATTTTTATAATTTTATATGGAATTTCAGTTTTACAGTAAGTTTGACAACATTGCCATTGGCTCTGGGTGAAATGTTGTACAGTAGCGTAGACTGACCTGTGAGTAAGAGTGTTTATTACCCCACTTTTAAAACGGTCGATTTAAAAAAATAAAATATGTAGCGCCTCTCTAGGACACCCGAGGAGTCACCCATTTAAAAATAATACCCTTCCATCCATAACACCCTGTATGTATATAGGGTGTTAAAAATTCGGCATTCACCATTGGGATTTAGGAAAACGGTAAGAGATACGAAGTCTGTTAAATTGGGGCAAAGTTGTCTAATTATAGGCCCAATAATAAAATATGCCGCACAAAATCAAACAGATGCTTTCAAAATATTTGAAAAAATCAAAAAATTTTCGTTTCTGTTTTTATTTTGTCCTGACATTGTTCGAAGAGATGTCCAAAAATACATTTCACTTTCTCATTGCTACTTTCTATTCTCCACAAGATGGCATCATCGGATCTTTAATGCGGCGTTTCGTCTTTGGGTCACCATCATAAACTTAATTTTTTAAAATACGGGTGTGGATTTTTTTGTTTAAATTATGAAAGAGGACTGACATCTTCGTTCAATGATATACAACACTTAATGGTTTCCGACGTTTTGTTCCTTAAATTTACCATCTTCATTAAAATGCCTCTACTACGTTAATGTAATTTACTTTTGTGTCGAAGAAACTGAAGAATTTTAATTATTATTGTTATTGTTATTACATAAGACTAATGTTTTTTTTTATTTCAAACTAATAGTTGTATCAAATTTCTGATTTTTTTCTTTTTTATTAATACAAATAAAATTTGGCTCTTAAAGCCCAGCATTTTATTTAAGACTTTTAAAAGAGGCATTGAATTTTATATTTTCGAATTATACCGAATTTAAAAAAAAAAGTAAATAACAGGGGTAGTTCTAGGGGTATTTTAATGAAGATGGTTAATTTTAGGAACGAAACGTCAGAAAACCAGTAAGTGTTGTATACCATTGAACGTAGATTTCGGCCCTCTTTCATAATTTAAACAAGAAGATACAGTCCCATATTTAAAAAAAATAAGTTGATGATGGTGACCCAAAGACGAAACGTTGAATGAAAGATCTGATAATGCCATCTTGTAGACAATAAAAATTAGCAATGAGAAAGTGAAATTTATTTTTGGACATCTCTTCGACCAAAGGCAGGAAAAAATAAAAACCTAAACGCAAAATTTTAGATTTTTCCAAACATTTTGAAAGCCCCTGTATTTATTTTTGGATGACCTAAAATATACTTCGGCATCATTCTACCTTTTTTTTGTGCTCATCAAAATATTTTCAATATTTTTCTGACATTCCCGCATTTAGGTTCTTATTTTTTGCTCTCACTATTTCATACTAAAGTGTCAAATAGTATATTAAGATAAAAGTTTCATGACATTATCTTAGAGCACGCGTTTAACTTAGAAAACGACCCGAAGCGGGGAGTTTTCTAAAGTACAAGTGCTCTAATTGTCTTATGAACCGTATAATTTATAATACTTTTTCTATTTGGGTCTTTAAAGTCTGAAAAACTTTGAAAAATATAGTAGATTTTTTCCATTTGAATTAACATTTTCTTTTTGGGTTGGCAATACTTTTACAATTTAATAAAATCTTATAAGTATCAAATATGCCATGATAGAAACAATTGAACACAACAAAGCTTCTTCCCATCCGTCATAATTAAAAATAAATCTATTATTAAAGTTAATAAAAATGAATCAGGAAGAAAGTAGTATACTCAGAACAAGAATATGCAAACTTAGAGTTATGGTGCGAGCAGAACAAAGTTCAAAATATTGAACAAAATAATAAATAATACTATTGAACAAAATATTGTGCTGATACAGAATCTGACAGGAATAACAATTAATACCCAGAAAATGCCTACAGTAACTATAAATATGTATATTATATAAAGTAATATGTATAATACTATATTGAATTAAAAATAAAAATAGTACTTTATTTTTAGAAGATATTTCTATTATTTTTAGGTTATGTTGTTTTACAGTTGTGACTAGAAATTAGTTGACGGACACCGTCAGCATGTTATATATTTCCGAGTATAGGTATTTCAGATAAAATCTAGTAAAAATGTTCTATTTGCAAGGTTAAAGATTAGTATTTTAAAGTTTTCTATAAAAATTTTTTGTCGAATCCATAAATGCCTAGAAAACTAGTTTCAACGAAATCGAAGTAAGCCTAAAATTCGAACCCTACTTGCTGCCAACATAATAATGTGGCAGGTTATTCAATTCTTTTGCATTTCATAATGTAGCCATTATGAAACCCAAATAGAAAAAAAAATAATATGGATTTTATATAATAATGATCTTTACCAAAATTTAGTGTAATATCTCAAACTTAAAAAAAACACTTTAACACCCTGTATATCGAAAACGAAGCATTTTAAGACATACGAGAATAGGAACTTCTGCATATTATTAAGAAACAACTCTGTATGAAAGAAAAATTAGTAAAAATAGAAATAAACCGCGACAATTAGGGATATTTCTCCTCGTGCATCGCACAATCAAGCTCAAATAACAGATAAACCGTAATCAATTTTTCAGAAACTCCTAGGAGGGCGCACCAACCAGCCGGAATGCTTTTCTAAAACAAGGAAAATTTCTCATGCGTGACGACGCGCGCGATATTCCGAAGGGCTTTCGCTTTGTAGCTTTTATAGTTCCCGAGCCAAATTGCTCCTAAGAAATGCGTCCGACGACTTCAAAGGGACCGACGGTAGTCCCAAATTTTAGGCCGGAGATAAAGTGCATAGGGGCTGTAATGGTATGATGGCCCCGCGGCAAATTGTTATTTCGCTAGGAACGGGTTCGTAAAGGACGAAGTAAAGAATATAAAGAGGTAATTAAAACGACTGACTTCGTTATGTTGATAATGCAACGGCTAATTAGGGTTATTTTTAAGAACTACAACAGTTAGGTTAATAAAAATGCAGTGCTTTTTAGCAATATTTGAATGTTTTTTTTATTTTTTTTTTATATGATCAAACACGAGCACACGATTCACGTTGATTTTGAATCCTTGGAGGTTATATTCGTTGGGAAAAACGACCTCGGGAAGGTCGTTCCATAAGGATGAAGTCCTCCAGACGAAAGAATTCTTAAATAATGAAGTTCGAGGAGTACTAAGCTTAACCACATATGGATGAGCGGCAGTGGTTCGTCGTGTATTTCTGATATTCGCCGCTCTGGACGGAATTAAGAGGGCAAGGTCAGCCGAGCACTTTCCATGAAAATATCTGTAAAAGAGAGTCAAATCTCCAACCTCGTGGTCTCCAATCAGACGAATGGCCGTCCTTTCGATGAAATCCAGTAGCCGAAGAGTATGTTTGGGTGCAGAGCTCCAGACATGAGAGCAGTACTCAGTGATGGTCGAATCTGGGCTTTGTATAGTGTCAAAAGTTATTGAGGTGTGTACAACTTTCTGGTTCGGAAGAGTACACCAAGTTTCTGAGATGCTATCTTGGCGATTGCCTTAACGTGGTTATGCCAAGACATATTTCCTCGCAGATTGACGCCCAGCAAATTAATAGATGAAGATGATTAGTCAATGAATAGAGGAAGATGAATGATGAAGCAAATTAATAGATGATGTGTTATTTAACGTTTGAATAATTTTTATTTTAGTTCAATGGCAATGTGTTGGTTCTCCTTCTCGATTTAGGAGTTTGATTTAAAAAAGCAAATTTGAGAAAAATATAAATCAAATACCAATGTATGGAAAAATTAGTATTTTCCAGACCACCCGATGATACCTTATACAATAAGGGCGTATTTTGTCTACACAGTAGCACGTTAAAATACTATTTCAGATTGAATGGTCTACCAAGGAAAGGAAGCTTTTTCTATTGATAGGATGTCACCACCTGCAAACCGGTTTCGAACTCTTTTGTTCTCCTTATATATCATATTGTATAATGTATCATCGGGTGGTCTGGGAAATAATAATTTTTCCATACGATTTATTTTCATTTTATTTTGATATTAATACCAGCTGAAAAGTATAAACTTTTTATTTTTAAAAATAAAAATGGTTTACTAAATATTTTCATAAACTCTTAGAAAGTGAAGCTGTGGTTCTTTGAAATGATGTTGAAAATCAGTAATGAGTGGAGGAGAGAACAACATGTTTGTTTGCTGAATGGCAACCATGTTCTGGTTATATCAGATGGTTAAATATTAAAACATAACCATACTTACCGATGAAAAGATAAATCCTTATTTAAATGATCCACTCTTTTACAAACTACACATGAATGCACCATGATTGTTTATAATAAAGACGATTTTTCACCAATAATCAAGAAAAAACACAAATCAACCAAAATATATAATCAATCAGTTAGATCACAGGACAAACATCGCAATGTTGACGAGATTCAATATTTATTCATTTTTGGCTTATCGTATTTGTGCAGTTCAAGATTCGTTTGATATTTTTAAGTTAATAATATTTTTTTAAAGAATCTCTCATCGCTTTTTCACAGTTTATAGCAAAATTATTGGGACATAAATTTATTTTAAGAGCAATTGCAGATTAACCTTAAACCAGTTGTTATTGCCAAATTAACAAATATTTAATTGGGATTTTGCAAGATACCTTTGCGATACATATGTCAATCTGCCTATGCTGCAATAATGACCGAAAGAGGTGGGAAAGACTGTTTGCAGTCCTTGCGTAGACTAGAAATGTACATTTTTCCATGTGTAGTTTGTAATATATTTGTTTCAGTCACATATAGGCCATAAATTATTATTAAATTATGGCTGGTTTTACTATTTTTATAATAAATTTAAAGTTTTCCCTGTAATTAAAGAACTTTATTTGAACACATTACTTCATGTGAATTTTATTACAGAACGACTGTACATTACTGCATTGATTGTAATTTGGCTGGGAAACAGTAAATAATATGACAAAGCGGAAGCCCTTCCGAATTCCTTGCGACTTACGCATGAGAAATTTTCCTTGTTTCAGAAAAGCCTTCTGTTTGTACACCCCTTTACGAGTTTCTGAAGAATTGAATACCATTATCTCTTTGTCGACTTTGATTGCGTAATGTAGAATTGGTAGCAAAACTAATTATTTTAATTTACTTTTATTCTCATAAAACGATTTCTTACTAATGACTTCGTAGCTTAAAATTATCTACAAGGAAAGAAAACCTTAGTTAAATTTACTACAAGAATAGCAAAACTAACCATAATTTATAGCTGTATATGTGACTGGAATAACTTTTACTAAGAATTGCCATTAAATTATTGCTAAATGTTTAGTAAAAATTACAAAAACATTTATATAGTTTTGTAAAATTTACTAAAACCTTCTGTTAAACTTACTAAAATCGTCTGTAAAAGTTTTGACACATGGTATTCCCAAGCGGTCACCCATCCAAGTACTAACCGTGGCTAACGTCGCTCGACTTCATCGATCGATGGTGTTCCTGTTCTCCGCCTAATTTGTTACGAAAATCGAAATCCCAATAATCCGTTGCATACATTTACGCCTTTTATTCATTTAAAAATATTTTTACAACACATTATTTTACGATAAAAAATATTTAAATAATAGTCAGTGGGATGTACAGGGTGTCCCATTTTCGATGCTTTTATAGGGTATCTCAGTAATTGTTAGTACTATCAAAAAAATAATGTAGGTGTCATGTGCTCTTTTTGGGTCAAACTTAAAATGGTAAAATCAAAATTTAAAAATTTTCGCTCGCTTAAGAGATACGGGGGAAAATAAAAAAATTGACAATTTCAAAATTACCCTATATTTTCTTAGTTAAAATAAATACACAAAAATGTTTTATACAGAAGTTTCTTTATATTGATTGTTGAATAATCTGCCATTCCGAATAAGTATACGGGGTCAGGTAAAAAAGTTATCGCACCTAACCTCATTTTTTTTTAAATGGAACACCCTGTATATCTTAATCTAAAACGACACTATTTTAAATTCTCGTTTCAATATAACACACCATGGATGATATTGGTTTCCTAGGCGATTTATTAAACTTCATTAAAATATGAAGAAATGGCGCAAAATGTATATTTTGTTCGCTATCCGGAAAGAAGGTTACTATTTAAGGAGATATCCCGAACATTTGCGATGATTCCCGTTATTTTTTACCTTAATCTGAATCTTTTATTTCGTTTCAAAGTAATAAAGTTTAAATAAATGGCCTAGGACAAAAATATCATCCATGGTGTGTTATTTATTTGAAAGGAGAATTTAAAATAGTATCTTTTTAGATTAAAATATACAGGGTGTTCCATTTAAAAAAAATAGGTTAGGTCCGATAACTTTTTTACCTGACCCCGTATACTTATTCTGAAAACGGCAGATTATTCAACAATCAATATAAAGAAACTTATGTAAAAAACATTTTTCTGTATCTCTTTTAACGAAGAAAATATAGGGTAATTTTGAAATTGTCAATTTTTTGATTTTCCCCCGTATCTCTTAAGCGAGCGAAAATTTTCACATTTTGATTTTACCATTTTAAGATTTACCCAAAAAGAGTACATGACACCTACATACACCTACTTTTTTAATAGCACTAACAATTACGGAGATACCCTATAAAAGTGTCGAAAATGGGACATCCTGTAATTTTTTGGATTACATATTTTTCCATGCCACTGAATAATTCGGGAACGAAAACGATACAGGCCATTTCAAAAATCGCTCGGTTTATATAAACAACATGCCATTTCCGCTAGATCCGAAATTTTCTATTTTTTGTTTTTTCTTTAATACTTTTAACCTCATATAAAGCTGGCAGGTATGTTTCGTATAAAACGTGTTTTATCTCGGCTTCCCGATGTACTATACACGAATTTTTCTCCCTGCTGCCGCGTTATAGGAATGCAGACACAAAAAGAGAGAAAGGATAGCGCCCGGATACTGGAGGGAGAAAAATATACTATCGATAACACATACGTGTTATCGAGAGTTTAGTTTCGATATAAGAACTAAAAATTAAAATCTATTTTTATGTAAAAAATCTAAGATGAATTTCATTTATATCGTCATCATATGTGGAAATTTGACAAAAAAATTCCTCCTATACCTAAGACAAAAAATCAAAATTTTTGCTTTGTCTCGTCCTGTATATTTTCGCCGGCACTATTAATCAGCACGACTATATCATATTGAAAACGATAAAGGGGCCATTAAAGAAACTTATAATAGCTCCATCACCTGTCAAATATACTGCTTCGACATCAAATTGTTTTATTTACACCAATTACTCGTAATTATTTTGATGAAATTTGCATCTTCCTTATAACTGATAAAACTGTCTCATTGGCCAACAACATTTTTAAAAAGCGTTTATAAGTAGGCCGAGTACTAGCGAATGAGTTTTAACAAATGTCAAGTTTGAATGGCTTTTTATTTTAATACAGTGAAACCTCTCATAACGGACACCTCTAATAAGTCATAGTCCGGAACTAGGTATATGAAATTTCATGAAAATCAACCTCTCTTGGGCGGACTCTCCTTTAAAAAATTTTTTAAAGTATTTGGGAGACGAATAAGTACGGTGCAAAAACTCTCTGAAGACAGACCGGCAACCTATCGCGTATGGATGGCAGAGCAAAAGGACTTCGCCGAATGAAAGTATGTGTGATTCTCCGACAGCAGTCCGCCGTGTATTTGTGGGTTGTAAGGTTTAAATCGTAATCAACGGCACAAAAATGTCGCGTTTTGAGTCTGAAGGAGAATATTGATGTTGTGGAAGTTTGTAATTTGATAACAATGTTTTGGGCGAGTTCATTAACATTGATAACAATGTGATATTAGGAGATAATAGTGAGCCCATTCCTACCGATTATGTAGTCCAAACTGAAACCACATCACTATCTGACGACTCTGATGAAGAAGTTGAATGCAGTAATCAAACAAATGTCACCAATTATCAACAAACCATTAGTATGGTAAAGGAATTATAAGAGTATGTAAAGAATAGAGGTGACTCTGCAGCAATGGAATTGTTATCAACTTGGAATTACATTTTCTAGATTGCAAGTTTAAAACGCAAACACGTCAAACTATGTTCTTAGATTTTTTTAGTACTACATCCTATCTAAAACTAGTGTATTTTTGTTATGTTATATTTATTTGTACATATACATAGTAATAATTTTGCATTTACATATTACCTAATAACAAATTTCCCATGGGCCGACACCTCTAATCGGCGGACACATTTAGACGGTCCCGTAGGTGTCCGCCTAAGCGAGGGTTCACTGTATATACATATTTTCTTAGATTTTCATTAATATTTAACCATGACAAACAGAAAATTACTTTAAAGGTAGGATTTAAGTAAAAAAATCTGTTACTGTTTATTTGTATTTTCCGATTTACCTACATTTTGACTTTTTTTTGAAATTTTAGTCACCTAACCCTAAACTTACGAAACGTCAAAAGGTTTGAAGTTTAGAGTAGAGAGCATAAGCTAGTATCGATATTGCATAAAAGTATTTCTCGAATTATTATATTTAATTTAGGTTCTGGAAATATAACTCGACCGTAGTTTTAATTCTCGATTAAATTTTTCATTGTTACACTCAAAGATTTGTTTTTAGGAAATTCTACTCAATGATCGTTCGTGCATGTTTATTCATAGATTGAATCACTCGAGCGTCGCTCTCGTGATTTAATCAGAATAAACATGACATTTCGTAAAATTTCCAAAACAAAACTTTTATCGATATCGATAATTTTATCGATGAAAAACGAGCGCATGTTATATTACCTTTGACAATTTATTGGACCGAGGATAAATATCGATACAATTTTTTTCTTCCTACCACATCGGGCGTTTTAGAAGAAAAATGCGGGGGTTAGAACGGGGTTAGACAGACCGACCTGTTGGGTAATTCGCAATTCTCTCTGCAGCGCTTTTGATCGAGACCAATTTTCTTTCGGCGAGGCGTTCGTTGTTGGAAAAGTTTTCGTTAGGGGTGAGTTTTCCTCCTTTTATCGAACCTACGTCGAGTTTTGCTGATAAACGTGTGAAAAGAAAACGTTTTTGAAGTTTTCCTTTTAGAAGAAGCGGTGGTTAAATATTTAATACCCCACGCCCTGGCCACAGATATATTCCTTTAGTGGAAATAAAAGTACAGGAAGGATTTTTTTAACATCAGTGAAGATGTTTTCAGAGAATGAAAGTCTTTTTTCAAATTACTATGATACTAGACATCTATAATCTAAAATGGAAGATACTATACAGAACGTCTATTCGAAAACTTCCCACCCTAATATCGCGCTTCCAGTAAATCATTTTACAAATCGGAACGATACATCAATTTTATTTTGACGCGGGAGGCTTTTAAACTCTTAGAATTACACAAAAAATCTTAATTTCACTATACCGTTTTTTTTTTTAAATTCTTCTCAAATGCGTTTTATGAAAAAAAGTGTCTTCTTAAAAGGTTTGGCTTGCCAAGAAACGAAGATTTACGAAGAAAAAATGTCTTATATTATACAGGGTTCTCAAAAAGTACAAGAATGTAAAAAAAGTCCAAGGGAGAACTGCCCCCTATCATTTTTGAGTAAAACTAGAAATAAAACAGTTGTTTCAAGTCCTGCTGGGAGTACAAATACAAAATTTGAATTAAATATTATTATTTTTAAAAACACCTTCCGCCGCGGAACAGAATAAGTCGTTGTTATTGAACAATGAGACAACATCGCCATTCCAAGACACGACGAGCCGGTCGTATCGAGGGAGCAGGAGACGTTTTCCTTATTATTCTGCCTTTGATCACCCGAAGCGTTGCCAAATCGCTTTAGATAGTTGCGATTTTTCACAACAAACCCGAACAAAAAAATTTTCGAAAAATTCAAGATACTATAGTCATGTGGCACCACACCCGAAGCTAAAATTTTAACAAATTCTATCCAATAGTTTTCCTGTAGGTTGTCACACCTTTTTACCTTAATGGAGGTCACTTATAAGAGCCCATGCACCCTTATGATACTACGCGAGCTAGCACACAACATCCTTTCACCATACATCACTGATTATCAGGTATTTTCGCATACGGGTCAATGAGATCTAATTATTTCTATTTATTATGGTTGGTTTTATGGTTCCTTGGCTAATTCGCAACGTTTGACTGCGTATTGAACTTATGACTGTCAATCATGCGTTAAAGTTAAAGGTAAATTTGCGCAATGCTCGTCCTTTGGGTGTCATACCACAACAATACATTATTAAACGACGAAACCCATATAAACCCCCTTGTAATTTCATTAATCAGTCAGTATTGTTTGTTTATCGGTACATAGTGCAACGGCATACGAGTAAAAATGAAAATAAATCTAACGCAAAGCGCGCTGCTGTTTCTTCTATCGATTGCATTGGCGAACTCCATGGAGCAAACTAAGATGTACGTGAAGAGATCAGAAATCAACGATCAATCGATGAGCGGTTCGGGATATTCGTACAATATTCACGATGGAGGTCCCCATGAAGAGTTTTCGTTGGAGACTGACGACGAGGATAAGGCATTGAAAATATTGCGCGATTTGGGATACGAATATGAACCGTTTACCGATGAAATTCCCAGGTAAATTTTTGGTTTAGTTGGATATTAACACATAGACACCAATCAGAACACAACTGACCTACAGTTGGGTCGGGGAAAGAACACGGTTATTTTTGTATTTTTGTTTTACCAATTAATGACATAGGAGAAAACAGACAACGGTTTCGTCTGGAAATGAAATACAATTCCGGTGTATTAGACGTAAATGGAAAAATTCACATATTGACATTTCTATTTTGTGTTTCGTGTGACTCACTTTCAAGTTTCTAAACTAAAGTACTTTGCTACATAGAATTTAATCATCGAAATAAGAAGCTAAAAGGGCGTTTCCTTCTCTGCGAGTATATTTAGTTATAAACAAATTGTATTTTGCTTTAATAAACTATAACAACCAATACGGGGGGCCGGGAGTATATTCCAAAGGTCTAAACATTTTCTTGGCAAGTTTTGTAAGCAATTCATTACCTTTGTCGAGAAATAATATTATATTTTAAACAATAAATCATATTTGAATTGATATAATTAATTAAATAAAATTTAAAATGCGTATAATGCATTAAATAAATTAAACTTTAATGTTTTGACTTCAGTACAATAGAGAAGTGTTTATATATATATGACCTTCATGATGTTAATCACGTCAATAAAAAAAAAAAGGAAAGTTTCATGATATAAGTCCGCATAATATGGGAAATTTGTTTCCTAATTGGTTGGAAAAAATTTTGATGTTACTACGATGAAACCTCCCTTAGGCGGACACCTACGGGACCATCTAAATGTGTCCGCCTAATAGAGGTATCCGCCCATGGGGAATTTGTTTTTAGGTATATGCAACATTATTACTATGTATATGTATGTACAAATAAACATAACATAACAAAAATACACTAGTTTTAGTTAGGATGTAGTATTAGAAAAATCTAATAACGTAGTTTGACGTGTTTGCGTTTTATAGTTGCAATCTAGAAAATGTAACTCCCAAGTCTGATAGTCACCACTATTCTTTGCATACTCTTATAATTCCTTTACCATACTAATGGCTTGTTGATAATTGGTGACATTTGTTTGATTACTGCATTCAACTTCTTCATCAGAGTCGTCAGATAGTGATGTGTTTTCAGTTTGGACTACATTATCGGTAGGAATGGGGTCACTAACATCTTCTAATAGCACATTGCTATCAATGTTAATGAACTTGCCCAAATCATTGTTATCAAATTACAAACTTCCACAACATCAATATTCTCTTTCAGACTTAAAACGCGACATTTTTGTGCCATTGTTTACGATTTTAACCTTACAAGTCACAAATAAACGGCGGACTGCTGTCGGGGAATCACACATACTTTCATTCGGCGAAGTCCTTTCGCGCTGCCACGCATACGCGATTGGTTGCCGGTCTGTCTTCAGAGTTTTGCACCGTACTTATTCGTCTCCCAAATACTTTTAAATTTTTTTTTGTCCGTTTAAAGGAGGGTTTTCGCACTCTTTGTATGAAAACAGCCTGTCCGCGTCCGCCCAAAGGAGTGTCCGCCCAAGAGAGGTTGATTTTCATATACCTAGTTCCGGACTATGAAAAAATGTCCGCTTAATAAAGATGTCGGCTTATTAGAGGTGTCCGTTATGAGAGGTTTCACTGTATTGTTTATCCTTTGAAAATGAGGCCAAACGACATGGGCACATGAGCAGTCAAGTAATTTTTTTTAACAGTAAAATTTGCATTTTCTCAAAAAATTACAATTACGATTACGATCTTCTGAATCTCATCGCCTTTTAAATCATCTCTATTTTCCTCCTGGAATCGCTTTCATTTAACTGATTCACAAGTAAACTGACTTTTTTGCAGATATGCTACAGAACCCATACCATTACCTTACGAAGAATATTACAAGGACTTCGATGTTGCCGATGAGGAACCGGTAGGATTCAACTTAAATCAGGAAAATTACAAAGTTCCAGAAACCCAGGTTTTCTCCAGACTGTATTCTCCGTTGGATCAGTATGAAAAAATTACGTAAGTAAATTTAAATATTAATTCCAACGATTAAACTGTGTCTACACAAGACATGAGGTTTCACCTGACGCTTTAGGCCTTCAAGTAAGACTGCCAAGCAAAGACGGACGTCTTGCGTGAAAACAATGCCCGTGAACCCGAATTAAAAAAAAATTTCAACACCCTGTAGACAAAAACTTAAGTTCACATGAACTTTCTTAATAAAATGACCTAAAACTCTGTATTTTTAACTTAATTGATTATCATACCTCTTTTTTCAGGTATCCACCCAAATATCCCTACGCTCACGGATATGGCCACGATTCTCACGATGCCGGAAAATTCCTCACAGAAGGTGGAAAATCTTACAGTACAGCCGACACGGCCAAGTACGGCGAAAAAACTGACACAGGATACAACAAAAAGGACGCCTTCGACAAAGGATTAAAAGGATCATACGATAAAGATGACAACAAGTCATATTACGATCAAAACGGCGGATCAAAACAATCGCACTATGACAATGCAGGGAACTATGCGGCCAATAGCGCAGCCGGTAAAGCGTCACATGGCGAATCTTTCGCTAAATCCAAAGGTCACAATAAAGGATCCAAAACTACCGGTTATCATAAGGTTCATCACAAAGACGATTACAACAAACAGCATAGGTTCTATGACAAGGCTGACGAGAGCGGTCATTTCAGCAAATATGGAAACCACGATGCCACACAGCAGAGCGGAAATGGATATGTTGTGAAAGGAGGCAGTACCGACCAAGGATACGATGATAAAAAATATGGTGCCAAAGGTTTAAGAGACCGTGGAAAGATTGAAGAAGCAAACAGAGGTTTTAAGGGGGCTGAAGGCCAAGAAGGATTCTACTCAAATTATGCGGGCTATAGTAAAGATGGCGGAAAGGAAAGTGAAAGAGCGCAAGGTTACAATATATGAAGGTTAGATTAATTAGATTTTTTGTTGACAAAGTAATTTTCTGTGATAACGAGTAAATGAATAATGTAGTTTTATTTTTCAATAAATGAATTTATTATATTTCAGAGGCTTTTATGATTGTAATAAATATGTAGTAAATTTTCGCAATTGCTTTGATTGCTAATTTAGCTCAAACAGCTGTACAGGTCGACAACTTTAACTGTAGCTACAAAAGGAATGCGGGCAAAAAAATTTCTTAGGATAACAATGTTGTCACATATATTAAATTTTAATTTAATAACATGTTAGGTACCAAGTAAACCCTAAAATTAAATTTACCCATTTAAAGTAAATTGTCATAAGTATATAAGAAACTAATATTCTATTATAGTTTCAATGTTCTTAAAACTTTCTTTTCATACTATTTATTTTAATATTTAAATGCAAAATAAAATATGTTCTCATTAAAGTACTTCTAATCTAAAAATAGGGCAACATGGTACAATATCAACGGTAACCATGGGTAACTGGTGGCTAGAGCTAATTTGATAGGTTATATCCCAGACAGAGAATGACGTCACGCGCCTGGTGACACGCCTATAAGTGCCAACGTGCTTGTTCGGCGATGTCCAATATGTTTCATCCAATTGCGTAGCGATAGGGTTTGTTTTAAAACTGTGATAATGAATGAATATACCCTAGTAAAACCATTCATAGTCAAACCCACGAAGTGATTGCCAATGTGTACAGGGTGTGTCAAGAGGAATCACAAATTAATACATCTAAATTGCCACTTAAGCGAAAGCTAGAAAGGCTCGCAATATATACAGGAGTAAGCGTGGGTGCAGTAAAAAACATGCACAAAGAAGATACTGAAAGGAAGAAAATATCCCGAATCAATTGTTGTCATCTCCTGTCAAAAAAGGAACCGTCTCTCTGCTGTCGAAAAAATCGAAGGCTTCGACTTTGGCATTTTTAGGAGAACAATACAAAAGTTTTATTTGGAACTAAAAGCATTTCCAACCTTAAAAAAGTTGCTACAACAGCTGAGAAGTGACATAAACTTTTCATTTTCACGTGAAACTTTGAGGTGCATGTTGAAATCAAATGGATTTTATTGGCGAAAATGCCAAAATAAGCGTGGAATATTAATGAAAAGGCCTAATATATTGCACTGGTGATACAAATATATTCATGCTATGAAAAATATATATTATTACATTATTAAGATAATAATAGCACGCCCATGACTCGGCCATGTTTTAAAAGATATTGCGTCCCCCTTACCGATACCGCGTAGCTATAGACTTGCTTGTCGAACTGTACTGACAATCGGATTCGAATAAGTACTGACAGGATGATGCGACCCCAGATTTCTGATGGGGATATTAACAAATTTTAACCAATAGAAATTAATCTATTTAAGAAATAGTCTATGCTTGTCAGGTGGTATTAATATCACATACCAATATGGAAAATTATTATTTTCCAGACCACCCGATGATCCTTATACAATAAGGGCGTATTTTTGTCTACACAGTAGCGCTTTAAAATACTATTTCAGATTGAATGGTACTACCAAGAAAAGGGTATGTACACATACCCTGTACTGACGAGACAAATAAGTTCGAAACCGGTCTACAGGTGGTTGCATCCTATCAATGGAGAGGGCTTCCTTTTCTTGGTAGTACCATTCAATCTGAAATAGTATTTTAAAGTGCTACTGTGTAGACAAAAATACGCCCTTACTGTATAAGGTATCATCTGGTGGTCTGGAAAATAATAATTTTTTGGTATTTAATAGAAATTAAATTTAAAAAAGCAATCGCGTTTTTTTTGACTTGATACATTTTTGCATATGAAAAAGTTATCTGTAACTACGTGTACGTATAATGTTTGTAACAATATTCTTACAGGAATTATGTCAAGCTTCACGCTGTTTAAATTTTCTCTTATAACCATTACAAAGAAATCTGTAGCTGTAATAGTGATATATATATGTGGTTCAGCTTAGCACTCCTCCAACTTCATTGTTTACGATTTCGTATTCCGCAACGATTATAACCTGCAATGATTCAAAACCAACGTGAATCGCTTTATTCGCACACGCATCACCCCCAGGGTGCCTTAAAGGATTTTTCCTCTAGTGCTTGATCATAAAAAAAAATAAAGGTAAGTCCCTGTACTTCAATCGCCCATATATGGATTTATACAACAGACCGTTTCCATTTATATTATTTATATAATTTATTACCTTCAGAACGTACTGGTATACAGTTATCTAAGTACTTCCACATTCTGGTACGCTTTATCTTTATTCGCTATTCCCCATGGGTGATGAGCAGACATCGGATTATATGCACTATCAAAATGCCAAAATATGCACTAAAAAAAGGGCGAAATATGCACAAAATATGCACAATCAAAAAACGATTTATTATTACAATTTACGTATATTTTAACATTATATTTATATGTCATACATATATTCATATTCGTTATTGTTATAATTCTTGTGACAATAAACAATAACATATTTTTCCAGGTTTGCTACAGAAAACTTGTGACGTTTGTCACTTAACATTAATTTATAGGCTGAAAATGACCTTTCGACGTCAACTGACGTTACCGGACAGAACTTGAAATTTGGCGCCATTTCCGCAGAGACCTTGATAAATGCGTCAATTTTCTTTATTCCTTCAAGGCCGGAGTTTTTATACAAAACTGCATTTAATTTGCCACGAACGTATTATTATTGGTTCTGGGGATAGTGCTCGTTTGGTAGCTGCTCTTTCTATGCTTGTACTCGCGATGGTCCCTTTAAAAAACTTTTTTTGTATAATAAATCAATTTATTGACAATCCCGAACTCGTTTCTGATCTCTTCCGCAACTCGGTGTAATCCGTGGGCTAGACAGGTGATGTGAAGCAATTTTGGGTAGAATACTCACCGAGCTTTCACCATATGAGGTCAGAAACAAGAACACATATTTTCTCGTCCATAGACGAATCGGGAAATAGTGATCTGATGGAATCATTTATAAACTGGGCGATAGTTGAATGGTTTGTTTCTTCTAGGAACTTGCAAGCAACCAAATGGGGAGTAGACGGCTCTTTAGATAATTTTCCAACAATTAGATTCGCAATATATCGTCC
This sequence comes from Barypeithes pellucidus, assembly GCA_963991005.1. Lineage (NCBI taxonomy): Eukaryota > Metazoa > Arthropoda > Insecta > Coleoptera > Curculionidae > Barypeithes > Barypeithes pellucidus. The sequence goes on from OZ022563.1 coordinate 12,159,474, forward strand.
ATATGAATCTGCCGTCTCATCAGCTGATATCCATATTAGATCGTTCGAGAGATCAGCGCGTATTTCACTAAGTACTTCTTCGTAGATAGTTGACAGGTAGTTTTTTCGAATTGTTGATTTTTCAGGAATTATCTGATTAGTGCAATACTTCTTAAGGAATTTTCGACACCCGCCTAATACATATAACTGAAATATGCACTATCAATGAAAAAGTACCAAAATATGCAATAACGCTATAAAAATGGAATTATATGCATTTGCATATGCAAACATGCAAATGCATATAATCCGATGTCTGGTGATGAGGGTTATTCCCCGGTAACCGGATTCTACTTTTCACATTTTTAACAGGAAAATTATTAATTATTGTTTATTTTATATTTGCACGGCAGGAGAACGACGCTTACAATAAGGCTGTTCACAAATGGGAGACTTGCTCGCATGTGCGATTAAGTAGGCGGGTCATAATGCAGTTTCTCTGTAGTAACAGCTCGCGGGAGACAGCGGGGCTATGGCGATTTAACATGGGAAAGGCGCACAATTTTTGTGGGCGCCGCGCCGTTGTCTGTTCGTACATCTAGTTAGAAATCTAGTTAGAAATTCGAGCGTGTATGTTTTAATATTTTAATATTATACATTTATTAAGTTAAAATGAATAGTTGACGGTGGACTATTTAAGAAATAACTTTAGCTGTTTGAGTTTGGAGCAAAAAATTGAAGTGAAGAATGCGGGCACACCTAAACCCGAAATTAATTTAACGCAGACCACAAAGGGTAAATCTAGGGACATTATTAGAAAGATTGAAAATTAGATATATGAAAAAAAAATTATAGAGGGTAGTCCAAACTTTAATGAGGCTGTTATTGATAAATTTTCTACAATTAAGAACCGAAGAATGGACTTTACGTTTAAGCACTATACACATTAAGAAAATCTTTCTTATTTTCCAAAAGTTGTAGTTGTAGTAGTTGTAGTTCCTTGTGTAAAATTAAAAAATAAATAAAAATATGCTTTACCTAACGAATTTCCTTATTACTTCTTTTCTTTCTTTTAAAACGCCTAGAAAGTAATTGTTTGGTCGTTACACAAAAATAAAATTTTAAAAATAATTTCACCATACTTGTGAACCCCACCCCCTCTATCATAGGTCACGAGCCGCCACCGAAATACTACCGCTCTGTGTAGAGTTATTTATACTAGAATACTTGATTTTAAATTTTTCATGTTTTTTTGATGGCCATCAAAATACCTAAAAGTTTCACAGCGATGTTACCTACAGTATAAGCTCAATTTGGTCCATCCTTTAGAAGCGACAACAAATTTTGTGTTCCTGCATAAGAGGTAAAGAGATATCGGCATTTCTAATTTTTAATTATATTTTTTTTTAATGAAACCCATAAAGAAAGTACTGCACTGTCTTCTGCTCATCATTTAAAAAATATCCTTCACATGTTTTATAGTTCTTTTCGTTTTGCGTTAATGGTTTCCTATACACAGTTGGGACGGGATAAGAATGAATATAGTAACAGTAATATCAAAGACCTGTTATATTTAATGTCTTTTTGTTTTTTCAGTTAATTAAAAAAAAATAAAACATACGACTTTTTTTAACGATATACAATTACAGGAAAATGGCAAAATTAAAATTATTTTGTGTTTTAAATATTGCAAATTAATATTTATATGTATATCGATACATGCATCGAATAACATTGTAAGTGACATTTTGACCAATTTTAGAGTTCAAAATAAATTTCAATGTTTCAAACCTAAAATTTGGTTTTTTAGCTTAATTTTTTTTAAATGCCTCTTTCATCTCATTTGTATCTGATTATTTTGGTATTTTGCCTGTAGTATCGTGGCAAAGTAATATACCCGAACCGATATATAAATTGTATTTTGTTTCAATATCCTATAATAACATGTGCTGGGAGCACAGATATTACAAACTACAGATAGAAAAATGTACATTTGTAGCCTACACAACGAATACAAACAGTCTTTCCCCCCTCTTTCGGCTATTATTGTAGCATAGCCAGATTGACATATTTATCGCAAAGGTATCTTGCAAAATCCCAATTAAAAATATGTTAATTTGACAATTACAACTGGTTTAAGGTTAATCCGCAATTGCTCTTAAAATAAATTTATTTCCCAATAATTTTACTATAAACTGTGAAAAGGCGATGACAGATTCTTCAAAAATTATTATTATCCTTAAAAGTATCAAACTAATATTGAACTAATCCAACTGCACTCTGGCAACATCTATTTCTATTTTACAACTGCCCTACGATTCGACCCAAAATATAAATGAATTCTAATCTCGTACACATTACAACGTTGGCGATTTGATTAATCGGATTGTATATATTTTGGTTGATTTGTATTTTTTTGTGATTATTGGTGAAAATTCTGGTCTCTATTATAAACAATCATGGTGCATTCATGTGTAGTTTGTAAAAGAATGGGTCATTTAAATAAGGATTTATCTTTTCATCGGTAAGTATTGTTATGTTTTAATATTTAACAATCTTATATTACCAGACTTCAACATTGTTGCCATTCAGCCGACAAACATGTAGTTCTCTCTTACACCCATTACTGATTTTCAATTAAATTTCACACAATTACAGCTTCACTTTCCAAGAGTTTTATGAATGGATTACGGTATCTGTAGTTTACAATACTTGGCGCTGGGGTGTTTCATCGGTAAGAACAAACATTTCATCTCTAAGGGCTTGGGTTCTCTTGGAACATCGCAACAGTATTTATAAACGTAAATTTATGGTTCTAGATGAAACGTTGATCTATTCCAAGGATATAACGAAACATTTTCTTGGCCTATTGTGTAAGTAATTGGTTACCTTTGTCAAGAGAGTATTATGTTTTAAACAATAAATCATATTTGAATTGATATAATTTAAATAGGCATATGCATCAACTACAATTATTAAATATGTACGTCATTTTTTTACTTTCGTACAACATTAATAGTGTATTAAGCGTTTTATAAAGTACAAAAGTGCTCTAATTGTCTTATGAACCGTGTATTTTATAATACTTCTTCTATTTGGGTCTTTAAAGTCTGAAAAACTTTAAAAAATATAATAGATTTTTTCCATTTCAGTTAATATTTTCTTTTTGGGTTGGCAATACTTTTATAATTTCATAAAATGTTACAAGTATCAAATATGCCATGATAGAAACAATTGAACAAAACAAAGCTTCTTCCCATCCGTCATAATTAAAAATAAATATATTATTAAAGTTGATAAAAATGAATCAGGAACAAAGTTGTACTCCGTCAGAAATACGAGAATTGCAGAAAATAATCTAGAAAAACCTTTAAAAAGAATATGCAAAACTTTGAGTTATGGTGCGAGCAGAACAAAGTTCAAAATATTGAACAAAATAATAAATAATACTATTGAACAAAATATTGTGTTGACACAGAACCCGACAGGAATAACAATTAATGCCCAGGAAATGTCTACAGTAAATATAAATATGTATATATAAAGTAATATGTATAATACTATATTGAATTAAAAATAAAAATAGTACTTTATTGAATAAAACTTTAGAAATAGAGCATAAACTGGAAGATATTTCTATTATTTTTAGGTTATGTTGTTTTATAGTTGTGACTAGAAATTGGTTGACGGACACCGTCAGCATGTTATATATTTCCGAGTATAGGTATTTCAGATAAATATCTAGTAAAAATGATCTATTTGCAAGGTTAAAGGTTAGTATTTTAAAGTTTTCTATAAAATTTTTTTGTCGGATCCATAATGACTAGAAAACTAATTTCAACGAAATCGAAGTAAGCCTAAAATTCGAACCCTACTTGATGCCAACATGAAAACAATAAAATTTCAGTTTTATAAAGTGGCAGGTTATTAAATTTTTTTGCATTTCGTAATGTAGCCATTATGAAACCCAAATAGAAAATGAAGTTTTTTTTATATCTACCACCTTCATAATGTAAATCACGCCCCTTAGTTGCTGACGTGGTTTTGTCTTATTTGATCTACATAATCTCGATTTGGATCATACTGTTTCAGGTGATGAAGCGCGTTTATTCGTTCCCCGGTTGAACTGTAAGTAATTATGGTTACTTATACTTACCACCAAATTTCTCAAGTCAAACTGAATCTTACCTGAAACAAAATACAATAATAATTAGACTAATGTAACAAAAATACATCCAATTTCATATAAAAACACAATTTCTTAAATTCTCTACTATACCTACAACCTACACTATCAACTGTCATATTAGTCGTTATTGTTAAATATAAAATTCTTGGTTGTTTTTCAGTGTTTGTGTGTTAAATTTAAGTATTGTTTGTGGAAAAAATAGTAATTGTTAACTTAATATGGTAAGACGGTGCCAAGTCTGCCGTAAACTGGATATAAATATAGACTTTCGAGTCACGGTCGTCGATTGTTTGTTTTTCCTAACAAAGACATATCAAACCGGTTAAAAATGAAAACGGAAACAGACAGAAGATAAAAAGAGATGGCGATTCTATAGATAGAATCCCCATCTCTACTCTGTTATGTTTATTTTCACATTGATGTGTACAAAGCAGGGTTGCAAAAAACATATTTTTTAATTTTAAACAAAACAAGTGTTTTTTGTTTTAAACGGTTTTTTTTTTGTTTTAAACGTGTTTTTTTTTGCTTTTAAAGTTCATGTTTTAAACAAATAAAACCTTATTAAAAACATAGCTTTAAACATGTTTTTAATGTTTTTGGTAGAATTTAAAAGATAACTTAAACTCCTTTCCCAGTGGACATATCAGAATATTTTCTATTCATAGAGTTTTACGACATTTAGGATGTTTGCCGAGAATCATGACATTCTCAACATTCTCAGTGGCTCTAGATAAAGTGAAAAAAAACACTTGCACAATAGGAGAAGCGACTGAAATATGACTCGAACCATTGGAGACGTTTGAAAACCAAAAATCAAATGGGGAATTTTCAATGAGTGACGTAAATTAGGTTATAGAACGTTCGGAGATGGCCCTAACTCCAGTTCATTTTTAGCAAAGTTGCTTGGTCATTAAACATTTACATACAAGAGCAATGGAACTTGTCCAACAGCTACATACAGCTATTGCTTCGTCCGCCAACATGGAAAGACTTTTTTCGTCTTATGGTTTAGTTCATTCCAAACTCCGCAATAAGCTAGGCAATGTCAGAGCAGCTAAGTTAGTTACAATTTTTAAAGAACTAAATTCTAATGCAACCACTTACGGCGCTAACTGATGTCACTTCCGATCAGTGATTATTATACATTTTTACCTTATTCCTTTTTTTTCTTCCGAGTTATACACTTATTTGTAGTATTTTGAACATACCAAAGTTCTGTGCATGATGTTCATTAAGTACCTAACTTTGATTATTTTGTTAATTTGAATGGAAATTACTGTTTTAGTAAGTAGCTTCATTACTATTTATCAATAAATATTTATCACACCAATACTGAGAAAAAATTCCAATACCTGGTATAAAAAATATTATATCAGTTATTGGATTTCCACATACGTAATTGGACAGCGCGACAGTTGGCTACTGTAATAATCTCGCTTTTCTAAACTGTGGTTATAGTGGCAATAAATTACTTCTAAGAGTAGTTATAATATATAATAGTTGGAGGTACTAATTATATTACAGCAGCGGTTATTCGTTTTATACCCAATAAAAGATATTTTAATAACAGAGGCTGGATTATAAGTATTATAATACTGATACTAGTGACTCGGTATACCGTTTATGAGAATTTCTAATACCAGTGATAATATAGAATAATACTGAATATCATACTGTTTCTTTCCACATAAAAGATAGCTTATACCCAATATATGAAAGATTCGAATACCTATTACAAGAATCTTCTAATAGTGAATATTACACTATATCTGATATACTAAGTGGTCCACTTAAACAAGAATATATTGCATATATAAGCATCGGGTACTTTTTACACTAATATTAATATTCTATATTATAACAAAATAACTATATATTGTCTATATTTATATATTACGAACATTTTGTATTAAAGCTTAGAACATTTATATAAGTAACCATATTTTTCTTAAATTAAAAAAATAACATAATGCCTCTTATAACAGTATATATTTTTAATGATACGTATAACATATACATAATTCTCTCACTTATTATAAATATTGCACAAACCCGAACAAACCTAATCCCAGAGAAAGCAACTTACGTAAATTATTGATGTGATACTAAAATGATTTAAAATAATACAGTATTATATTATACTACTTTATTATAGATTATAGTGTATAGAATGCATACTTACTATGAATGATACACAGCCTGGGCCTTGAATGTCTTTAATTCTCACTTTTTCTAATACACATCAATAAAAACACTTGCGACCACGGCGCGGAGTCTTCGAGATTAAAATGGTGGGCGTGATTCGGACTAGCTCGGGTTTGGAATGTCATTCGGCTAATTTCGCAATATAAGATTTCCAATAACACCTTATCGGCAGAGCGCTGCGAGTATTATGCTGAATTTTAAATATGCCTATATTATAAGCGCTGGGAACTGATTTCCTAAACGTCCAAATGTTTAAATAAGCGAGATTGTTACCGATAGAAAGTATTTTTATAATGATTATGATTACTCTAATAGTATTAAGCGAAAATTTTGCTGCCGATGCGATTTAGGGATTTACAAACTTTCTAATGGTTTAATTATTCTCAGGGAAAAGTATAAGTACTCCTGTTAAACTATTAAATAATCAATTTATTAAAAAAAACGTGTGTTGAATTTACCTGTTTTAAAATTTTTTAACAAAACATTGTTTTAAACTCAAACGATTGTTTAAAACAATTGTTTTATATAAAATGTTTAAAACGAAACAACCCTGGTACAAAGTAGATAGAAATACCGGGTCCATGTCTATTTCAAGTCGGTGGCTCCGGTATTGGTGACATTAAAATGCAAAATTATCTGCTTAATTTTTTTTTGGAACGTGCTTAAAAAGATAGCTTTTAACTGCATGTTAACCGGAATTTAAACTATTTATCTTTAAGGAAGCAATATTATAATTCCCTTCGATCCTAATTGCTCGCAACCATCACGTTAATTATGGCCTTCTTAAGAACAATTACTTTTTGCGGTCTGAACATACACTTAACCATCCACAAAATAAAATATTTATTTTTTCGCCACTCGAGCCTTAATTACTTTTCTTCGGATTTGTTGAAAACACGGGTAATTATAGTTAGTCATTTTCTTTATTGCCTTTTAATACTTTCGGTATTTTTTTTTAAACGCGAATTCCATCAAGGAAAAAAGACTATATCGAAATTATTATAGTAAAGGTTCCATTGTAAAATTCCCTACAAAATAATATTGTAAACATAATTTACAAAAAACTATAGTTAGCATTTCCAATAAGTTTAGTAAAATCAAGTAAATATTAAAATATATTGTAAATTTTACAACGACTATACAGGGTCCGCAAACGAAGCGTGGACGGAAGATTAAATCGTTATCGAAGAACTTATCAACAATACTAAAACAGTTTGAGATATTGGATTAAAAGCGGCATGTTTTAAAAATATTTGACATTATACAGGGTGGCCCAAAAAAGTGTGACAGCATAAAATTATATTTTTTTAAATGGGATACCCAGTATTTTAATGCATATTTAGGTTCGTATAACTATCGTTTATAAGTGCCTCAAATTTTATTTGATTTGGTTCAGTAGTTTCGGAGAAATAAATTAAAAACTAAAAAAAAAAGTTTTGCAGTCCTGAATAAAAAAATCAAAAAAAACAATCCAGAACTATTTTTTAACCTCGGCATTGAGTGACATTTATAACAAGAGGTCTAGAGATACTATGAATGTAATTGTGTTTATTTATTTTATACAGGGTGTTCATAATAAGCTTTCAAAAACCTCATATTTTAAAATATTTTTTCTCAAGTTTTTCAAATGGAACACCCTGTATATGATTTGGCTATTTGACGTAGAATGCATAGACAATTTTTTTTTGTAATACAAGCATATAAGTTATATCCAGCCGTTTTCGAAATAATTATAAATATCATAAATTATGTTGTTTAAATAGAGTTTTTATTGGGAAATTTTGTTATAGGCGACTAGACTAATAATTGTAAACTAAAGTAAATGTTCAAAATAGCTTCCTATTACTCTTAGAATTTACCGTATTTTAGTTATTTCGATATAAATTGTAAAAGCCTACATTTTTGCTACTTTTATTTATTTATTTTTATTTTTTATTCTTAATCGAGTTGCCATGATTTTTTTTGTTTAGATTGTCACTATGACAGCCAAATAAAATTATTTACATTTATTCCGTCGTCGATATTAATTACTAACTTACACAAAATGTCGAATTTTAAAACTTTAGAAATGGTAAATATGATTTTTATACTGGGTGAATGTGCAAGAAATTGCCTCCTCGCGAGCCTCCTCTTGCTGAAAGATATCCAGATATTGAGAGTAAGCCGAGAAACCTTCGAGAAGTTGTTGCAAAGATTTGTAGCAACAGGAAGCGTTGCGTACACAAAAAGGATGATAATCAATAAACCCGTTATTAATGAAGAAAATTAATTAAGAGTTCTGTTGGCAGTAGAGGAAAATCATTAAATTAAGTAAACGGAAGCTATTTTGAACATTTACTTTAGTTTACAATTATTAGTCTAGTCGCCTATAAAAAAAATTCCCAATAAAAACTCTATTTAAACAACATAATTTATGATATTTATAATTATTTCGAAAACGGCTGGATATAACTTATATGCTTGTATTACAAAAAAAATTGTCTATGAATTCTACGTCAAATAGCCAAATAATATACAGGGTGTTCCATTTGAAAAACTTGAGAAAAATTATTTTAAAATGTGGGGTTTTTGAAAGCTTATTATGAACACCCTGTATAAAATAAATAAACACAATTACATTCATAGTATCTCTAGACCTCTTGTTATAAATTTCACTCAATGCCGAGGTTAAAAAATAGTTCTGGATTGTTTTTTTTGATTTTTTTATTCAGGACTGCAAAAAAATTTTTTTTTCGTTTTTAATTTATTTCTCCGAAACTACAAAACCAAATTAAATCAAATTTGAGGCACTTATAAACGATAGTAATACGAACCTAAATATGCAATAAAATACTGGGTGTACCATTTAAAAAAATATAACTTTATGCTGTCACACTTTTTTGGGCCACCCTGTATAATGTAAAATATTTTTAAAACATGCCGCTTTTAATCCAATATCTCAAGCTGTTTTAGTATTGTTGATAAGTTCTTCGATAACGATTTAATCTTCCGTCCACGCTTCGTTTGCGGACCCTGTATGTGCACGGAACAAACACTACAGTAAAATTATTATAGTAAAAATTCTATTGTACAGGGTGTCCCATTTTCGACACTTTTATAGGGTATCTCCGTAATTGTTAGTGCTAGTGTAATGCAGGTGTCATGTGCTCTTTTTGCGTCAAACGTAAAATGGCAAAATCAAAATTTGAAAATTTTCGCTCGCTTAGAAAATTGACAATTACAAAATTACCCTATATTTTCTTAGTTAAAAGAGATACAGAAAAATGTTTTATACAGAAGTTTCTTTAATATGGATTGTTGAATAATCTGCCATTTTCATAATAAATATACGGGGTCAGGTAAAAAAGTTATCGGACCTAATCTCATTTTTTTAAATGGAACACCTTGTATATTTTAATCTAAGAAGATACTATTTTAAATTCTGCTTTCAAATATACAACTAACCATGGATGATATTGGTTTCCTAGGCGATTTATTAAACTTTATTACCTTAAAGCACAGTAGACCATGAAACAAAAGCTAATATTCTAGAAACAACTATGTTGACTATTAACTAGAGATGTAAAATTACCGGTAATTTAAAAATCGGTAATATTACCGGTAATATTACGTAATATTACGGTAACATTGGTAATTTATAAAAAAAACAGCTTTTTAAGTAATACTAGTTTTTTTTATTTCAAAACTGTAAAAACATTACGAAAAACAATAAGAACGTTTTTTAAACTAGTCAGAGTCAGAATGGACTACGTAATAGAGTGGATAATGGTAAATCATCCTCATCATCATCCCCAACCTCGTCATCTGATTCTTCTTTCTCTTTCGTTAATTGAGTCAAGTCTATAACTTCGAAACCGATATCTTCTTTTTCTATTTCTTCCTCAGTATCTTCTACTATTCTCGAATGATCTTCTTCATTTAGTAAATTATAATTATGGGCAATATAAGTTAGTTTTCCGGCCCTCTCCACGGTTAGTCTGTTTCTTTTTTGCCGATGAATAAATCCATAAGTACTAAAGGTTCTTTCGGTTGCGGCTGTTGACGATGGTAAATTTAAAATGTCTACAGCTAACCTACTTATTTTAGAACTGGAGCAAATTCCTGCCCACCAAACAGATCCAGACATAGATTTTTCGCTGGAAATGACGAATTCCTTAGCAAAAATATTACCTCTAATTTTGTACTGTGCGAGTGCTTCCATAATAAGATCTACTTGTGAAGAATACTTTGGATGACGCCTTGCAGTTTCATAGATGAACTCCGTTGCAATTAAAATTTCAGCTTCAGTTAACTTCTCGCCGCGTTGACTTGGTTCTAATAGGTAAGCAGCAAGATGAACGGGTTTTAAACATATATTTTCTCGTTTTTCAAGAATTGAACACATTTTCTGGTTTTCAAACATAGTAATAGATAAATTTGATACTTTGTCACGTAATATAGACCTTATTTCAAAAAAGCAGATAAACTCTTTTGAGATTGTTGGCCCGTTAGCTTCAAAAATCGTTATCCACTTAGACATTGGCTGGAACAAGTCATAAGTTGCTTCTATTTGCAACCAAAATTCGTTTTGAAGAAGAAGTCTTACTGTATTTGATGAAAGAACATCAGAAATATCTGGGCTATCATCAACTGCTAAACTTTTTAATGAATGTTTAGTCTCCAAAAAGCTTTTTATACAAGAAACAAAGGAACCCCATCTTGTTTTCACCGGCAATTTTAAAGAGATGTATCGCCCCGTTTTGTTCAACTGGATTTGGCTTATGGAAAAAAAAAAAGAAAAAACAATATTTCCAATGTTACCGATCTTGCGGTAATATTACGTAATATTACGGTAACATTACCTCGGTAATATTACCTTTACATCTCTACTATTAACATATAACGGCAATTTCATTTTGACATATTCATTTGCGAAAGTGACCTATCAACATTTTGATTTAATATCAGTTCATATTGAAAGTGGAAAAACGAAGAAATGGCGCAAAATATATATTTTGTTCGCTATCCGCAAAGACGGTAACCATTTAAGGACATATTCCGAACATTTGCGATGATTCCCGTAATTTTTTATCTTAATTTGAATCTTTTATTTCGTTTCAAAGTAATAAAGTTTAAATAAATCGCCTAGTAAACCAATATCATCCATGGTGTGTTATATATTTGAAAAGAGAATTTAAAATGTTATCTTTTTAGTTTAAAATATACAGGGTGTTCCATTTAAAAAAATGAGGTTAGGTCCGATAACTTTTTTACCTGACTCCGTATACTTATTCTGAAAACGCCAGATTATTAAACAATCATTATAAAGAAACTTCTGCATAAAACATTTTTCCGTATCCCTTTTAAGTAAGAAAATATAGGGTAATTTTGAAATTGTCGCAAGCGGAAATTTTCTAATTTTGATTTTACCATTTCAAGTTTGACCCAAAAAGAGCACATGACACCTACATTACTTTCTTGATAGCACTAACAATTACGAAGATACCCTATGTATAACAAGTATCGACAATGGGACACCCTGTACGATTTCCTATAAAATATTGTATTAATTACATTTTTCATTATTAATCCGTACCAATATAATATTGAAATAATTTCGAAAAAAGTATAGTAAAATCAAGAAATTACTAAAATATATTGTAAATTTTACAACGACTATTGTAAGTAATAATAAGTAAAAATAATTTATTTATAACTCATGCAGTTAAATAGTCTTATAACTTGTTGATCTTTCCTAAATACTGTTAACCACTTTTATGAAGCGAATCTGTGGTTTAATGGTTGTACGAACGTTCTCGCCGAAAATTTATACAGGGTGTCCCATAACTAATGGTACACAGGAAAACTGCATATTCCTTGGGTACAAATACTGCGATTTGGCCATACTTAGTTTAGTTCAATAGCTGGTAATAACCCAGATACAGGGTGTCCAAGTAAAAATTTAATTTTCAATTTTCCTAAATTCTGAATCAATATTTTTGCACACAATTTTATGACTAGGGTTTTTTTGGGGAAAGGAATTTGAATTTGTTAATAATTTTGATGTAGATTATAGGGGGCGCTCTCTGCGGTACTCTGGATACATAAACAGAAATGTAACTTTTTTGTGCCTTATAATTATGTTTTTATTAAAAATATCAGTTTTTCCGTCATTTTTAAGCAATAAAGGTATACTTTGTAAATGTAGCTCCAACTAACCGTTTTCGAGATATTTTCAATTACATTTTCTAATGCGCCTGTTTAAATTTTGATTTGTAAATGTGAAATTTGTCACAGTAGGATTTCGTAAAAACAAATACAATGAAAGCACTTTGAAACCTCATTTCTGTAAAAGTTTATTTTCATTTGTCAGCATTGTGGGTGTTTTTAAGGAGTTTTTGAAGATACTGTTATCAAATATGTAACTAAAAATGCCGCGACATAACTGTTTTCTAACGGAGAGATGCGAGACATGGTATGTTTATACGCACAAGAAAATTTTAACAGGCGCGGGGCACATCGGCGGTATTTGGAAATGTATCCAAATAGAAGGCAGCCAGATTTTAAAATTTTTAGAAGCCTATAAGACAGACTGGATGAAACAGGATCCTTGCGTCCAAAACGTAATAGTGGAGCATTTTAGTTTAATTTTTGATAACAGTATCTTCAAAACCTCCTTAAAACACCCACAATGCTGACAAATGAAAATAAACTTTGACAGAAATGAGGTTTCAAAGTGCTTTCATTGTATTTGTTTTTCCCAAAGCCTACTGTGACAAATTTCAGGGCGATTTTGATGCCATAGAAGTAGTAATAGTAGGTTTGTCGATGTTAAAAATAATAAACCACATTGAAGGAAAGGATGGAGTTTTAGTTATAACGATCTGACGCTTCATATATCAGATACAGTCCACTGAAGGGAACCATAGGCAGCTCGAGGAGAAAATAGAAGAAAATACCAGCCAGGGCATTAGAAAATGTAATTGAAAATATCTCGAAAACGGTTAGTCGGAGCGACATTTACAAAGTATACATTTATTGCTTAAAAATGACGGAAAAACTGATATTTTTAATAAAAACATAATTATACTAAGGCACAAAAAAGTTACATTTCTTTTTATTTATCCAGAGTACCGCAGAGAGCGCTCCCTATAATCGACATCAAAATTATAAACAAATTCAAATTCCTATCCCCAAAAAAACCCTAGTCACAAAATTTTGTGCAAAAATATTAATTCAGAAATAAGTTATTTAGGAAAATTGAAAATTAAATTTTTACTTGGACACCCTGTATCTCGGTTATTACCAGCTATTGAACTAAACTAAGTATGGCCAAATCGCAGTATTTTTACCCAAGGAATCTGCAGTTTTCCTGTGTACCATTAGTTATGGGACACCCTATATAGCTTAAAGCTCAAATTATTGCAGAAATTGCCTTAATGAAGGCCAAAAAAAAATGCACTAAATAAGCGATCATTCATTAATCATCAAGGGGTCTCCATCATCGACAATTTAAATGAAACGAACAAAAAAATATAAAGAATACCATTGACCTTCCAAACGCCAAACCCTCCCGAATCAATTACAACATTTTTTACCACACTGGCATAAACCGAAACCGATCAACCAATCGACGGGTCAAAAAATAATTATCGTAAACCATGACAGTCACAAATTTCACTGCCACGCTACAAGATAAGCTACGTTGCCAGCTCCACGACACTAGGTGGATTTTAGTGGTATAAGTCATGGCGTTACCATCCGGCGTCATGCAACCAAGGTAAGAGTAAAAAATGAAATACAACGTGTCCAAGATAAGGAGGGCCAGTACAGGGATCTCGGAAACCGTAAGAGATACGAAGTCGGTTAAATGAAGGTAAAGTTGGGCATTTACGTGCATAATAATATGCCGTTTAGAAAGTTTTACAATTCCAAGTAGTTCCGGAGATATCCGGAAAAAACGAAATTCTGAAAAATCGTTCTATTGTTTTCCTGGGTTTTTTTGAGACCGAATTCTAAAGTAAATTGCACTTCTGCATTGCAACTTTTTCCGCTCTATCTAATAGTGTTAATTGTTTTGTAATCCGACGAGTCGTCTTCGAAGGGCCATTATCAACTTTCTTTTTTTAAATACGGTCCTGTTTTCCTGATATTGGAATTTGAGAGCTTTGGTTTAATGACGTTTCGAGGGTTTTTTGAACAACATCAGGAAATTTTGGGATACGCTCCTGTATGTCTCCTAATTTTATAAATAATATCTCATAAATTTTTTACTTATGTTGGACTAGTTCAACAAATAACAAATAATTTAATAATAAACCACAAATAAGTGAACAAAAATCATTCCAAAACAGTAAACAACGAAAAAAGTAAGGAACTACATAATCAGGTGTTTAGAATGATTTCCGTTATTCTCTAAGCACAAATAACATATTCTAACTGCCACATAACAGTTTCTTTGAGATAAAATAAAACATGCGATAGAATATCAAACTTTTCAGCATTTGTAAATTTATGTTCCAAATTTTCTGGAAAATAGAAAACCTCTTGAAACGCTCTCAAACGACCACAATGGAAATGTCAAGGGAAACAAATCACGCGTTACCTTAATTCTTAATCTTAATTTTTTTGTTTCAAGCACCTACTTTTCTTTTAAATCCCGAATCAACAGAAGTTTGAAATAATGTTTCTGTATTTTGTGCACTTATTTGTGGTTTATTATTAAATTATTTGTTATTTATTGAACTAGTCCAACATAAGCAAAAATTTAGAGCTTACTTATGCGATATTATTTATAAAATTAGGAGAAATACAGGACCGTATCCCAAAATTTCCTGATGTTTTTCATAAAACCTTCGAAACGTCATTAAACCACAATGTGTCATACATCGTTGCATTCGGGAGAAAAAAAGCTCTCAAATTCCAATATCAGGAAAACAGGATCGTATTTAAAAAAAGAAAGTTGATAATGGCCCTTCGAAGACGACTCGTCGGATTACAAAACAATTAACGCTGTTAATTAGAGCGGAAAAAGTGGCAATGCAAAAGTGTAATTTACTTTAGAATTCGATCTCCAAAAAAAACCAGGAGAACAATAAAACGATATTTCAGAATTTCGGTTTTTCCGGATATCTTCGAAACTAGTCGGAATTTTAAAACTTTCTAAACGGCATATTATTAGGCACGTAAATGCGCAACTTTACCTACATTTAACCGACTTCGTATCTCTTACTGTTTCCGAGATCCCTGTACTGGCCCCCCTTATCTTGGACACGTTGTATATCTCGTAGGCAATCTCGTACCCAATTGGTAGGCCATACCGCAATGCAAGAAACCAAAAGTTGATAGCCCTTGGGGAAGCAGCGTACGACCGAGGATCGTGGTTCGGAGGTACGAAGAAGGAAGAAGAAAAAAATATATTTTTTCAAATTTTGAATATACATAATATTTTGCTTCTGTCTCCTAAAATAAAAATTTTCTTCCAATATAAAATGATGAGGATCGCCAATATCCGATACTTTATATTGCCCAGACGCGCCGGGCCAGACTACACGTACCCGCTTTTAGAACAATGCACTACCTCAAATAAAAATGCATTTTGCATTCTCCCGACAAACACAAGATGTGCACTCTCAGCAACTAAAAACGAAACTTTATAAGAGCTTCCATCCGGCATCGGGAAAAATCAATACTAGATCAAGGGCATTTTATTCAGGCGGAAAAAATTTGGACACTTGAATCTTGAATACATACAATAATATATTATGTAAAAAATCATTTTTTTCTATGCTATTGTATAGATATGGTAGAGTTAAGTTGTGCCTGACATTTTAAATCTAAAGAAGTGTATTTAATAGTTAGAATTTGCCCAAGGCATGCGCAGTTGGTTTAAGGTGTTCACAGAAGCAAAATCTGTGACCGCTGTCCAGAAATTCGGTGTTCGTAGAACAAAATGTATCGATTATCAACTGATTAGCAACTGTCGGAATAATCCGTATACTGGTACGGAATCGTGGGTTGGATTATGCGCGCTTGTTCGATTGGCTGTTTGTTTAGTTTTAACTTGTTGTTTTCACCGATCCGCTTAGATTTTGCATGTTTTGGTTAAACCTAATTTCCATTTTTCTTTAAATATCCATTCCAAAACGTAAGGTTAGCTTTAAACAACCTACTACCTCAATTAGAGATGGGACATTCCGTCAACCGCTTGTCGCGGTATGTACCGTCGCGCTACGCAAAAATACCGCGACCAAATACCGTTAAGAAGAAAAATACCTACTTTACCTGCGGCATTCTTCACACTGAATGTCAAGTTTCTATTGAATATACCTTGAAGGAAAATATCGTTAGGTAGAAAATACTTATATACCTTGGAGGAAAATACCGTCAGGGACAACAAATACCTACTACTACTACTTACCAGTGAATGGCTTTTCTTACCACTTCCGATTAAAAATATAATAGTTATTTATGTATCAAGGGTACTAAGTAGATGATTCTTCCCTTAGGGCGACAGTCTTACAAAGCCGAGGGCCTCTGGCCCGAGGGTTCGTGAGTCGCCCGAGGGTATATATCTATTAGTACCCGTGGTGCATACAAACTTTTATGTCATACCAGTTCGTTTTAAATAATAAATTTTTTCTTTAAATTTAATTTGATTTACCAATTTTTTATTGTTACCTGCGACATTACCTTGACATTATTATAGCCTGCGTTTTTGTTGCTAGGGAGATAAGTATTCAAATGTTTAATGTGTCAAAGTCAAAAATCAAAATTGGAACAAGGTTTTGAAATTCCCTACGAAATTGAAAAAAAAGGCTGAAAAGGCAACGCAAAACCTACAGACAAAACCGCTGTACTGTACAACCTGTAGGAAAAAACAAACTCCCTGTATCATTGCAAAATATTTGGATTTGAACAATCCCGAAAAGTACACTGGTCATTGTTTACGTCGAACGTCGGCAACTCTTTTAGCTGAAGCTCGAGCAAGTATGACTATGCTGAAGCGCCATGGTGGATGGAAGAGTACCACAGTTGCTGAAGGATATTTAGAGGATAGTATATCCTCAAAAAATTAGGTTTCAAGGATGTTGGCAGGCGTACCATCTGGATCTCGCATTTCCTTACAGAAACTAGAGACCCAGACAATGAATCATGAGTCAACCTTTGCTGCAGGAAATTTAGTAATCAGCGGAACCTTCCAGAATTGCCATTAATAAAGAATAAGTTAATCGAAAACTGTTTTTTGCGTCTTAATGCCAGCGCGGGCCATAATGTGTACTTTATGCTCGCACGGGGTCATTTTTGATTTTTGCCTTTGACACATTAAACATTTGTATACTTATCTCAATAGCAACAAAAACGCAGGCTATAATAATGTCAAGGTAATGTCGCAGGTAAAAATAAAAAATTGGTAAATCAAATTAAATTTAAAAAAAATATTTTTCATTTAAAACGAACTGGTATGACATAAAAGTTT
This sequence comes from Barypeithes pellucidus, assembly GCA_963991005.1. Taxonomy (NCBI): domain Eukaryota; kingdom Metazoa; phylum Arthropoda; class Insecta; order Coleoptera; family Curculionidae; genus Barypeithes; species Barypeithes pellucidus. The sequence continues at coordinate 12,177,305 of OZ022563.1, forward strand.
GTAAGACTGTCGCCCTCAGGGCATAATCATCTACTAAGTACCCTTGATACATAAATAACTATTATGTCCTAACCTAACCAAACAAAATATATACCTTGAAGAAAAATACCGTTAAGGAAAATACCAACTCCAAACCTGAATACCGCGACACGACGGAATTGAAAAATACCGTGACAAAATAACATATATGCCGACCAGAATTAAGGTAAATAGAGTTGTGTGTTCCATGTCCAGAATTCCTCCGTCTTTTTTCCCCGACCGACGATGATCCACGTGGCAACATTGTAGTGCATGTGGGGGGGTTGAAATAAATTTTAAAAGGGTTAATGTCATGTTATCGCTTGGGCTTACGTATTTATTCGACACGTAATAACGTTATAAAAAAATTGCGACACTAAAGTGGCGTTTCAAAATGTTTTAATCGGTGCGTGACTTTAATGTAGATTTGTCATGAAATTTTATTTGAAATGTCAATGATGAATACTATAACATACAAGACTGTAAATTATTGATCATTCAGCTGTCAGATGCGATTGTAACTATTTTATTTGTCATGTTAAATTTCTATATTTTATAATTTTATTTTTTATTAGTGCTGGGAAAAATAATCGAGTACTTGATACTCGAGTAAAATTAATCACTTGACATTTTTAGGTCTAAGAAGAATGTGTCTAAAAAAACACCAGGGTTGTTCTTGTAAGTTTTAGAAGTTTAGTCTACAGTTCTTGTTAAGGAAGAACAGTTGATTCTGATTTAAAAAAAAAATTATGTTCTTTGATTTTTTTTTAAATTTACAATCGCCGCTGGCTAGCCAGTCCCAGTCAAAACAAAACCCATGTCGCCATGAATCCACTAAGGGATTTGGCATACTTTCTTGTATGCACCTTCTCGTTTATGTGCCTTTAACAAAGACGTATGTCGTGTCAGTCTTCTGAGCGTCAAACTCGAACGTCGCCATTCGGCACACTTCGGGCGGCGTCGAGCGAAAATCGGGTATCGAGTGAAAGGTAATAAGTAACAAGCGACGATTTTCGCTTGAATTTATAACTCGAGCAGTTTCTTTAATAATCGAGCGACGCGTCGGTTAATTCATTAATCGAGGACTCAAGCGGTTTTTCGTTCGAGCGATCACAACACTATTTTTTATTCTTGATATGTAAGTACAACATGGTACAAGTAACACCAGCTAAGATATCTAGTGTAATGTACGGGGTGTCCATTTTTCGGTGGTTTTACGGGGTATCTCCATTATTAGTAAAGATAGAACGATACGGGTTTCGCAACATTGTGCTACTTTTTTGTGAAACAAATGATGCCCAATTAGAATTTTTCTAGGAATCGTCGTTTTTGATATACTGCATTGTTTTCAGAACAACCCCCCCCCCCTATATCGGTTACCATGAAACTTATCAAAAAGAAATAAAATGTTCTTTATTTAGTTTTTACGTAGAATCCAGTTGCGTATTTTTTTTTCTCCGCTCAATAGTTTTCAAGAACAAAACAAACGTGTTTTTTTAAATGAGTCACCCTATATATTTTTTAATAATGTGATTCAGTTTTTAACCAGCTTCTTAGAAATATACAGGGTGTTATGGAAATGACTTATTATATTTAAACCGGCAAATCCTGAGATGAACATAAATTGAAGAAAAATAACCTTAAATGGCGCTTTGAATTATAGTATGACATAGACACTTTATATGAAATCTAAAAATTTACGTGGACGCTACTGAGGACGTTCGCAATCATTAGTTTATTGAGGTGGTGTTGTCATATGTTGCAACACAGAATTGTATACGCACGTGTTCAGTTTTTGACAACAAGACGTCTTTGTTTGATCCGCGTTATCACTTCTTTTTCAAACTTTTTTACAAAAAAATACTACAATTTTAAGGTTCATACTCTCTTACCTTCGATCTTATTTTAAAATAATCCGTTTTATAATTAAATTCCATAAAAAAATAAAACACAGAAAATATGTTTGCAACAGAACCAACAATAGGTAATATCACACAAATTTGAAATCACATCACAATATTTCTTATTATGAATTATTTCACAACAGAAAAAAAATCGGGTAATGCTTCAACTAACAAAACGTTTAAAATTCGTATACATCAAGCACGTGGAACCCACGACAGCGTCATTCCACCCCCGAGTCTCGAAACATACTGAAGCACCGATAGTCGCGCGCGGCAGGTATCCAAGCAAGGGCGAAACATGCGGTGTGACCTGACAACACTGTTAGTATACTCTAGTGACCCACATTGTTGTTAACCGAATCCAGATGGAACGGCGCGACAGTATGTGTGGGTAAAAAGGGTTTTTACCTTAGTATTTTCCGATTAAAAAAAAAGTATGTCTCTAGGACACCCTAGGAGTCACCTATTTAAATATAATAAGTCATTTCCATAACACCCTGTATAATACTTTATTTTTAGGCTTAATATTATGTCCAAATGCGAGAACCGCATCCTTTATTAATAGCGGAGAAACCCCCTAAAACCCCGCACAAATGGACACCCTGTACATGGTTGTATTGTAAAGATTGTTCCACGAAAAATGGATTTAACTTAATGACTGCAGTAAAAGTACCTGGGGCGATCCCATTATTTATGACCGTTTGTTATTATTATGTGGAAAGGACCGGATTGTAATAATTATAATTAAATATAGGCACATCAGGTAGGTTAAATTGCTTAATTTATATTTAAATATCTTTTTGTGGTAAAATTTGTTAGTATTTATTTCTTGCTGGAAGAGTTTAGTTGTATTACCGATATTATTTTACCAAACGTATAAAAAACAGTATGTGGCGTCCATGGAAAAACATTAATGGTGCTTCTTCTAGTGTTGCAGTGAAGAAAATGCATTTATCTCTCGATGCTAGGGAAATTGTAAAAAGAGTATATACTTCTTTACTCAACAGAGGACTTTATGCTAGTGCTGCTGCGACTGAAACGTCTGATGTGACTAAGATACCTCTGACTAAAGTGAAAAGAATCGCGTCAAATCCCATTAAATCTAGAAAGAAGCGTAAAGATGCCGGTTTCACCAAATGTTTCGACGAAAGCGACAAGGACTTGATAAGGCGAAAAATCTACACCATGTACGAAGAGCAACGCGTATTAGATTCTCTGAAGCAACGGCTCACCAATGATGAAACCCAAATAAGTTGTAGCCGCACTAGTCTTTGGAGAGTTTTGTCGGAAATGGGATTCAGATACCGCAAAATTGACAAAAGTACTCATGGAATCCCACCGTTTACAAAAATGGCGTCATGAGTATATAACTTCTGTAAGGAAATCCCGTTCTGAAAACCGTCCTATAATTTACTTCGACGAGACTTGGTTTGACACGCATGAAACACCATCCAAAGGCTGGTCTGATTCTTCCGATAAGTGTAAAACAAAAGCTTCGTCAAATAAAGGAAAAAGAATAGGCATTTTACATGCTGGGTCAGAAAACCGTTGGGTTCCAAATGCCTTATGGCTTTCTGCAAAAAACACTAAAGACTCTTGTGAGGACTACCATGAAGATACAACGGCCGAACTTTTTGAGGAATGGTTCAAGGATTGTCTTTTACCAAACATTCCTCAGAATAGCGTGATAGTAATGGACAATGCGAGCTATCACAGTCGCCAATTACATAAAGCTCCAAGCTCAAATAATACAAAATTGGAGATTCAGAACTACATGGCGGCGAATGATATATATTATGATATATATATATATATATATCCTTAGTCCGTCCCTTCATACTTCACTTATTTATTGCCAAGCTCTTGTCGACACAATGGGACCGACCCAGGAAATCATTAAGTCGTATCCAAATTTCGTGAAACGTACTTTACATTCATGTATTAACACATGATTGTACGCTCGTGTGTGGCCCCCTATAAGCACAAAGCCATCGGAGCTGGTAATAAAAATTTGATTTATAAAAATGGTCTATTGTTCTAATATTATCAAAAATTTAAATACTGAAGCCCACGAAACTTTACCGCTTGCATAAGTTCCATGAGAACTTGACCTTTTCAAAGCGTCGGTCGTCTCTAAACACATTGTGTCAGGCCGTCCTAAAAATAAATATCGGCTACGTACTACACGTATAATACTCGTGTGTGAGTTCCCCTAATGAGAAGTAAAACGATCTGACCTTATTTCATTCCGGAAAAAAATAAAAAATACGAAACAATGGGCTTTATATACGATGCGGCCCTCTCGGTTCCTTATTATTTTTTCTGACCTAGAATCCGGAGACGAAAGTCGATAGCCAATAAGAAAATGTATTAAGGAAACGGTTCAAAATGAATTTGTCCTGTTTTTAGGCGAGCTTATCTAAAACGCTTTACTTTCCAAATGGGAAAGCATTTTTCTTAAGTGGATATGGGATAAAATCATCTAATCCATCAGGAAAAAGTTTACATTATAAATAGGCACTTCAGTAGAACTAAAGCGTGTTTTACATTATCCCAGTTCTTGTCCAAGAAATTGTACAATTTCTTGTACAATTTAAATTGTATAGTTTCATACACTAAATTGTGTCATAAATTATACTGAGTTATAAAATTGTACGACAAATAGAGCAGGTCCTATTTCTCATACAATACGGTACAATTTTCAATTGCGCTTGCGCCAATTTGACACTTATTTCTTGCCAGTCGCCATTTCCATGTTTTAACACAAAGTTCCGAGATATCAGATTATCTGAATAAAAATAGATAAATAATACAAACATTAAAAACCTTAGTTAAAATTAAAAACACATTTATTTAGGTTATAAGCCTTACCAACAGTTTGCATGCATGCAGAAGTTTGGCATGTCTGCCTAAATATGAACGGACTTCAAGGCACCATAACCTTTTTTGCCGTAGCAGCGCATTCTGGCGGTCAAGGAGGTTACTTTTCACCCCACCTGGTATGTCGTGTCAGCCTTCTGAGCGTCAAACTCGAACGTCGCCAATCGGCCCATTTCGGGTGGCGCGCGCGAAGATCGGGTAGCAAGTGAAAGGCAATGATTCGATTTTTCGCCTGAATTTATAACTATTATTAAGTGATTAAGATTCAGTGGCGCATTTAAGGCGAGGGATCCAGGGGGGCTGGGGAAATAGTAGTTAGGTGAACTTTTGACGAATTGTGGGCGTAACCCTGAAAGTTTCTCGCCCCTCTACCCTTAGTAACTGACCCTCTAAGAAACAAATTCCTAAATATGTCACTGGTTAGATTTAGATAGTAGAATAGAATTGTGACTTTTCTCAATTATTCGCACTAAATAAAATTATTTCCAAATTCACTTCAAAAAAGAAACACCAAAACATCGGTAGAGGGAAACATATAGTCCGGCAAAATGTCCTGTTATCACGCCTTCATCTAGTCAATGACTAATCGCTAGATTAATAAAAAATAAGAAAGTTTTACTCGAGCGAAGAAGTTCGGCAACGCTGCGCTTACCCGTCAGAGTGATTTCAGTCCGTAAGAAAGCAGATCGTCTTTTTGTTACTACACCTTGTCCGTTCTTGATGAAATCATATTAAAAATATAAATAAAAGGGAATTCATCGACAACGGACGTTTTGAGTGTTGAATTCCATAGTTTAAATAAAAGATGTAAAGAAATTGGGTGTCAACAAGTTACAGCACCCGAGTCAACTTTTTTTAAAATTGTTGATAACACTCTAAAAAATAGTAAATCGAGTCGAACGGACATTTTCCGTGTTGCGCAGCTGCAGGGAGGGCAGCGGAGTCGGATCTCTTATCTGTATAATTCACGATCGCGGTACAGGGCGCGCGCATGGTACGGCTTGCTGTGTGGCTTGGTTGTCTATAACAACTCAGCATCAGCTATGTCCCCATATTGTATTATTATTGATACACGTGCTGTGTTGACTGAAAACGGTTTTGCTAAAAAATGCGTGTGTAAAAATGTCAGTTCATATTTTCCCCCCATTTTCCGAGCCACAATACACGATTTCTGCTTGAAAACGGACGAGGCGCGATAACTCGAACAGAATTAAAAAAATTACATACCTAAGATCCAAAAAATATAAAGAACGGACGACGCGCGATAACTATTACGGCCACTTCTTTTTTACATATGTAAAGATGATTCTCAATGATTTCGCAACGTTGCCAATGTCCGTTCTTGTTAATTTCCTTCTCAAGTCCTTATTAACTCACCAAAAAACTCAAAAAAGGTCGTGATCAGTCTGAAATCCTGGTAACGGACTGCCGTACTAATACAAATTTTTGTTCCTTTTCTTCTAGTTGATAATAATTAGTTACAAGATACAAGATAAGTGCGACCGCGCACGTCAACTTTAAATAATGTTATAAAAGAACAATAAAATAAGCGTCGGGCGATTCAATTCAATTTAACCGCGATGCCTATCTGAGGCTGTAAATATCTCAGGAATGTCAAATGCCAAGATAAACCGTCCTACTGTTCGGCGTGTCCTATAAAATATGTGCTGTGTAAAACCCGAAATTCCTTTAAGGAGTCCGACACATGGTAAGCATTTAAGCCGGGCAATTTGGTAAATTGAGTTGGGTACATACAGTGTGTTCTAAATCTCATGGTGTTTATATATATGTCGATAAGTGGATCTATGTTTCCGACGTATCGGTAAGGGTTTGTTCGGGTTTGTTCGTTTAAAACATGGTCTAGTTATGGGCGTGCTATTATTATTTTAAATAATGTAAAATAGGAAATTGCATTTTATGTTTGAAGGTAGTTACCTACATATACAATTTTCTTGAGCAGGTAATATAACTAGAACTTTTATCGATACAATTTTTCATGTTCACGATAAGTCTTGTTTTGGAAATTTTACGAATTTTTTACTTATTCCTACCTATAAAGCAGTTTCCGGTTGTCTTGGCTAAATAATAATGAAAATCTAAAAAAAACTACATGCAAGGAAAAGTCATTCAAACTTGACATTTATTAGAAGTCATTCTCTAGTACTCGGCCTACTTGGGCTATTTAAAAATGTTGTGGGCCAATGAGAGTTTTATTACTTGTAAGGAAGATGAAAATTGTATCAGTATAATCACACGTGAATGGTGCAAGCGCAGTGGCGGTTCTTCCACAGGAGCACATGCGAACAAACAAAATGAATAAAAAATATTAATTTATATTCATTGAATATTATTTATCGTATATTTTATCGTACCGTCAAATTAAAAAAGTCCGACCCTCCCTTCGTTCTAGTTAGAAATTCGAGCGTGTATGCTTCAGTATTTCAATATTATATATTTATTAAGTTAAAATGAATAGTTGACGGTGGACTATTTAAAAAATAACTTTAGCTCTTTGAGTTTGGAGCAAAAAATTGAAGTGAAAAATGCGGGAAGACTTAAACCCGAAATTAATTTAACGCAGACCACAAAGGGTAAATCTAGGGACTTTATTAGAAAGTTTGAAAAGAAATATATGAAAAAAAATTTATAGAGGGTATTCCAAACTTAATGAGGCTGTTATTGATCACTTTTCTACAATTAAGAACCGACGAATGGACTTTACCTTTAAGCACTATTGTGTAGGGTCCATAAATGTTGTGTATTTCGATAAATGATACTCGATATGATTTTAAACCGTTTTATTTAGGGATTTAAACTAAAAAACACTGAAAATATGAAGAATGCCAACTTGTCAGTCTCGTGGCTCGATTCGATCTCGTCAAAAAACAGTTAACTATTGTTCTCGTCTTGGTTGCGCCTAATGACGTAGCCGTAGATGGCGTAGTGGTATTGGATATCATTCGGTTTTCTTGATAACTCGTAGATGGCGGTGGTAGTATTGGACATCATTCGGTTTTCTTGACAGCTCGCAGATGGCTTTAGTAGTATTAGTGGTGGGATGTATAAATATTGTTACGAGGGTTGCATGCGACGACGTTAAGATCCGACAGCTATACACACTAAGAAAACCTTTCTTATTTTCCTAAAAGTTGTATTTCCTTGTGTAAAATTAAAAAATAAATAAAAATATGTTTTACCTAACGCATTTCCTTATTAGTTTTTTCTTTCTACATTTAAAACGCCTGGTCGTTACACAAAAATTAAATTTTAAAAATAATTTCACCATACTTGTGAACCCCTCTATCATAGGCCACGAGCCGCCACTGTGCAAGCGAAAAAATTTGATTGGTAGAAACAGTATATTTAACTGTTGATATCGATAATCGATAAACAACGAGCTCTTGTTATATTACCTTTGATAATAACATCGAGTAGCAAATCATTTCTTCGTGGAAACTGGAGGCGAACAAAAATCACAATATTTTTTTTTAAATAAACTTTTCCGACGGCTTTCCCTTTGGGACGTTCCATTAACTTTTCACACCTTTTATTTTATTTACACGAAAGCAGCTGTGTGGGTTATATAAAGTGGTGAGTCTAACTTGAATGTACACGTACACCCAGTCAAATGTTGATCTGTCAGTAAATCCCTTATTCAATGTGAGTTACTTTGCATGTGACTAGCGACATGACAAATGTATGTAAATATGGAGTCAGTATGGAAATAGAAAATTCAAATTTCTTGATTCGAAGAAGTGTGGGTTTGATGCGAGAATGAGATGCGTTGACCCCGAATCGAATTCGACGGATAAAATAGTTTTATTGGTGCATTTGCGTTTAAACTATTTTGCTGCTACTAACTACTATAGCTTACGTTTTTTTAAATGGAACACCCTGTATTTCTATCAATTTTTGGATTATACATAAGATTCTGAATATTTTATATATATAATGTTATATATCTTAATCTTATAGTTTTTCCACTATTTCGATTTTTTCAAAAAAATTTCAGTTTTCAACGTTGGATTTAATTGTTAATACCGAGACTACCTCTGCAAATTAAAAGTTCATATTTGGTATGGACATTCTATGGAGTTTAGGCAAATAAATTATAGAAACAAATTAACCTCACTTTTTACAGGGTGTTCAAAATAAATTCTCGAATTTCAGTAACTTTAAACAAAAAAATCTCGGTTTTTTAAATGGTACACCCTGTATATTTTATTTCTTTCTGATAGATTACGTAATTCTCTTTAACTTTTATTTAATATATCATATGTTTATTTTTAATACTTTTCGACATATTTCAATTTTTATCTATTTTTCATTATTTGTTTCCTACATTTATATTATAACATCGTAGTTGCAATGAAAAACAAAAAAACCTGTGGAGTCCCCAGGACAAAATCAAACGTTGTAAATTTTCATTGTCTCGTAATAAATGATCTCGAATCCTCCCGAATACATATATTTAGTCGTTTTAGTATGTTTTGTGTACTCTCCTTAGCATAAATGTCGATACTGTCCTGCAAGCATTTCGTATTCTATCCTCCATATCTTGTTTGGTTGTGGGGGGGTCTACGAAAACACGATCTTTAACATAACCCCAAAAGAAAAAATCTAATGGGTCAGATCACAAGATCGAGGGGGCCACTGGATGAATCCACCCCGCTCGATCCACTTTTCTGGATAATGTTTGTTTAAGAAGTCTCGGACTGCACGACTGTAATGCGGAGGAGCTCCGTCTTGCTGAATCCACATTTCTTCTTTCTCATTCATGGCAACCCCTTCAAGAAGTCGGGGCAATTCATTTTGCAAAAAATTGACATATCTCGGCCCGTTAAGTGATTCTCGAAAAAAATATGGACCAATAATTCTAAAATTTAATACATATTCCACACCACCACACATTAAGTGACCAATGATTTCGATGTTGTATTTCCCGGGCCCAAAATGGATTAACTGTTGAGTAATAATGCATAATATGACGATTAACTCCACCATTACTACGAAAAGTTGCTTCATCGGAGAACATTATCTTTGCAAGAAAATTGGAAGCGGTTTCTGTTCGTCCATTAGAAATAGTGCAAAAATTTACCCGCTGTTCAAAATCACCATCTCGGAGTTCTTGGTGTAACTCCATGTGAAAGGGATGCCATTTATACTTCCCGGTGGTGCGATCGGACGTGGATCGGGTTGTGTCAGCTAATACAGCCAGATGACGGCTACCGACATGGGGATTTTCTTGAACATGTTGTTTTTTCATGGCAGCTACGATGTTATAATATAAATATAGGAAACGAACAATGGAAAATAGAGGAAAATTAAAATATGTCGAAAAGTATTAAAAATAAACATATGATATATAAATATATACGTATTCTATCACAAAGAAATAAATTATACAGGGTGTACCATTTTAAAAAATCGAGATTTTTTTGTTAAAGTTACTGAAATTCGAAAATTTATTTTGAACACCCTGTAAAAAGTCAGGTAAATCTATTTCTATAATTTATTTGCCTTAACTCCATATAATGTCCATTCCAAATATGAACTTTTAATTTGTAAAGGTAGTGTAGGTATTAACAATTAAATCCAACGCTGAAAAATGACATTTCTCTGAAAAAATGGAAATATTGGAAAAACTATAAGACTTAGATATATAACATTATATATAAAAAATATTCAGAATCTTATGTATAATCCAAAAATTGATCGAAATATAGGGTGTTCCATTTAAAAAAACGTAAGTTATATTCACCACTTCTTTGTGGGCCACCCTGTATTTTTTTTTTTTTTTTTTTTTTTTTTTATGATCAAACACAAGCACTATAGGAAAAATCCTTTAGGGCACTCTGGGAGTGGTGCGTGTGCGCAAAAAGCGATTCAAGTTGGTTTTGAATCGTTGGAGGTTATATTCGTTGGGAAAAACGACCTCGGGAAGGTCGTTCCACAAGGATGAAGTCCTCAGATGAAAGAGTTCTTAAAAAGTGAAGTTCGAGGAGTACTAAGCTTAACCACATATGGATGGGCGGCAGTGGTTCGTCGTGTATTTCTGCTATTCGTCGCTCTGGGCGGAATTAAGAGGGCAAGGTCAGCCGAGCACCTTCCATGAAAATATCTGTAAAAGAGAGTCAAATCCCCAACCTGTCTTCGATGTTCTAGGCTGTCGAGGTTCTTCGTCAGCTCGTGGTCTCCGATCAGACGAATAGCCCTCCTTTCGATGGAATCCAGTAGCCGAAGAGTATGTTTGGGTGCAGAGCTCCAGACATGAGAGCAGTATTCTAGTGATGGTCGAATCTGGGCTTTGTATAGTGTCAAAAGTTGTTGAGGTGTGTACAACTTTCTGGTTCGGAAGAGTACGCCAAGCTTCTGAGAAGCTATCTTGGCGATTGCCTCAACGTGGTTATGCCAAGACATATTTCCTCCCAGATTGACACCCAGCAAATTAATAGATGAAGCCAGTGGGATTGCGTGTCCGGCCATGACTATTTCCGGTTCTGTAATGTTAACCTTTTTAGAGAAAACTGCTGCCTGGGTTTTCTTAGCGTTAAATTCGACTTGGTTACTGTCACCCCAAGCCAAAATTTCTTCCAGGTCTTTGTTGAGGCATGATACTTCATGCTGTCTGCGAAGATGTGCGTCGGCAGCCGATGTTTGCGCATTCAAAGAGAAAGATGAGATAAGTGTGCTATCGTCAGCAAAACTAAATATCGGATTTTTAGTTTTCACTAGAAGGTCGTTAATGTAGAGTAAGAAGAGAGTGGGAGACAATATGGACCCTTGAGGAACACCGGCATTGATGGTGAAGGTGTCTGAGAGAAATCCGTCAATCGCCACTTGCAGAGAGCGGTCCTTAAGATTCCGGAGCAGTGTTGAATTTAATTTACCTTCGCCATTCTGTCAGCTAATATTTTACATGCTTTCTTATGGGGAAAATTCTTATGGAGTAAATTACTTATTAACAAAGTATCGTTGGATCATTTCAATTGATTCTTTCACAGAAAGACGTAAAATCATGTGCTTCTATGCACTGTTTGCTTTAAATTACTAAGTCTAGTTAATTATTGTGCTTTTTTTGCTATTTTTTATTTATTCATTCAAAATTTTGATTTATTTATCATTTTTCATCATTTCATAGTAAAACAGATTAAAAACTGAGCAAACAGTGCAATTTCTGTATATATCATTGATACATTTATGCCTATTTCATTAAGAATTATGCTTCATTTTTCAAATAGAAAGGAATTGAAATTGACCATGTTTATTTTACCGCGGTTTTCGTAATGCAAAATCTTTGTACAATATGGCAACGCAGCAATTCTTGGTAGCGCCTCTTCGTTTAGTTTCTCGTCTAGAACAACGCGCCGGAAGAACTTTTGATTTTTAATTATCGAATTGGGGAGTATTCGCGTTTAGTTAGTGTTCGCACGAACTGACTATTTGTGTTTAAAGTGTCGATTAGTTTATTTGTATTTATATTATTTATCCCAAGTTATCCGCAAAGCGGAAAAGTAGGCGGAAGTCCGTAAAGCACAGTAAGTATAAAAATAAATAAAATATTTATTTATTTAAATCTTTATCGTTTTTCTGTTATCTATACAGGCGTTTTTCATTAAGAGGGTAAGAATACACTTTAAAATTGGTCGGATATAGATATATTGTTATTTAATAAAAAAAAGTTTCGCTGAATGGAGATTGAGGTGAGGATGTATTTTGAACGGGTTGGCTTTATTCAAGTAAGAAAAATACATGTTGCTTAGTATATTTGTTTAAAATAAAAGTTAAGTGTGGTCAGGTAGGAGTGAAAAGGAAAGAAATGTTTTGCAATAATGTTGGGCGGTGTACTTTTGTCAAAGTTATTATGAGTGGCGTAATTCGGGGTTGTTGCCACCCCAAAATTGTCTACCTTAGTATTTTGCCACCCCAAAATTTACGACGTCCCATTTTACATAGTTAATTTAAACAAATATCCAATTCTTTCTTCAGTGTTGAGCGGTATGGAGTTTTGGGAGATGTTGGGGGTCCGAAAGACTGTTTTGGTTAGAATTTCTTAAAAAAATGTTGAAAGAGACATTTTTTAAATGTTTTTAGGTTATTCAGGTGAAAATCCCATGTTGCCCTTTTTTGTTTTAAGGTCAGGAGAGGAATATAGGAAAGGTATATTTTTTTATAGTCGAATAACCTTATGTTGCTTTCTGAGTTATTGACAAAAAAAAATGCTTTGTAGTTATTTCTTAAAACAAGTTAATATTTTGTCAAAAATGTTGACTGAGTACTCTTTTTCGGAGTTATTAAGTTCAGGAAACATATTTTGCTTAGAATTTGTTGAAATAAAGTTTAGACGGCAGGAGTGCGACGGGATAACAATTTTTTTTTCGAAAATACTAAGCAGTATATTGTTTGTATTCAGTTTTATTGAGGTCCAAAGAACTATATTCTTTAGTATTTGGTAAAGAAAGTTAAAGGGAAGGAGTGGAGGGATGATAAAATTTGATATTAGATCATGTTGAACTGTACCTATATTTAATTAAAGAAAGTAAAAGGTGTGTATGTGCTGGAAAGAGGAAATAATTTCAAACTGGTTGAGTCGAGTATTGAACGCAATGAACTAATGTATCAATATAAAATATATTTATAAAAATATCCCTGCGGAAGCAATTAAACAGAAATTACTAAAATTTGCCATACTGACGAACTTAAACGAGATGGAACTAAAACAATGTCACAAATCACAATTATTATTATCAAGTACAGGGGCAGCTTCATATAAGTCAAAGGCAATTTTGTTATTTTATTGTTTGGTCTTCCAAAGGAATGTTGGTGCAGAAGGTAAAAGTTATCATTAATCAATAAATTACATTTTAGATTTAGGTAAAGGAACATATATTTATTTTCAAGGAAATTATAAATTATTATTTTCCTAAGATTTTATGTTTATGTTATTATTGATTGATTTCAGATTTACCGGGACGATCAATTCTGGGGTGTAAAGTCAAAACTAACAACTTTTTATCATAACTGTTTACTACCGGAGCTAGTTGACCCTCGGCATGTACCAAATTTGTCAATTATAAATCCATCAAGAGACTAATTTGACATATAAAATAATAAAAGTTTTATTATTTGACATATAAAATAATAAAAGTTTTATTAGAGCTCACTACCCTAGTTCGATTCACTAAACATTTTTGGTAAAATTCTTTTCACACCCCACTTATCCTACTTCGGGTCTGGAACTATTCTAACAAATTATAGTACACAAAATTCTCTGATGCCAATAACATAGAAGATGAAATACCACCCAATCTTATAAAAGTCCTATTTCACCCGTCTTACCACTACTTCGAAACTAACTGTTTTTGGTAAATGTTACACAAGTTTAATTTTTCTGATGCCAATAACCCCGGAAACAAGATATCACCCAGCATTTCTTATAAAGGTCCTATTTTACCCGTCTAACCCCTACTTCGAGTTTCTTTAAACTATTTTTAACAAATAGTAAGTGCACCACACATGTAGTTTTTCTGATGACAATAATCCGGAAAACAAGATACCACCCAACAAATGTCCTATTTTACCCGTCTTTCCGCTCATTTTTGACAAATAGCACACATATTTAGTTTTTCTGATACCAATAATCCGGGTGTCATACAAGTTACGAAAAGTAATACCCTGCCGCGTTAATCAAACCGGTATATGATATTTTTCGTGTTAAATTGTTGGTTGGGGGGGGGGGGGGGGGGGGGGTCATGACCACAATGACCACCCCCCTGGATCCGCGCTTGTACCGCTCACTATTTTTGACAAATTATACACAAGTATGTATAGTTTCTCTAATGTCAATAACTCCGAAGGCACGATAACACCCAACATTTCGAATAAAAGGCCTAATTTACCAGTCTCACCCCTACGCCAAATTTTAAACTATTTTTGACAAATAGTACTTATACACATTTAGCGAATAATCCAGAAAACAAGATACCACCAAAAAATGTTCTATTTTACCTATATTTCCGCTATATCCCACTAAGCAAGAAACATCTTTTTCACGTTTGATAACGTTATTTTAAAGGAACTTAGGAAACGTTTTTTCTCAAACAGACCATTGATGTATCAATGATGATTTTATTTAACATTTTAAAAAATAACGTCATTCTTATGTTAATTTTAATATGTAATTATAATATTATTAACGGAACTTGTTAGTAACGTAGAAATCATGTTAGTTGAATATACGTTTTATTTCTACCATCACAGACATGTTTTTATTTCAATCTCTTTGTTATGTTATGAATAAACGTTTTAAACAACAAACTTGTTTCGTCAAATAATGTAATTTTCTTAACGTTACTGAAACGGGTTTCGATCCACTACTGGACAACACCGACAATGGCGACAATGGCCAAATATAACCTAACTTTACTTCCTTCCTTCTTCTGCATGTCGTGGGGTGATGGTGTGTTGTGTTTGTTTAGCCGTCATAAAATTATATTAAGAGCTTTTTATTTAAAAAAACAAGATAAAGAATAAGGTAAGTACCTATTATATCAGTATACTAATTTGGAAATCTCGATATTTTGTAAATTTTCATAGGCTCATTAAATAGATAGATTATTACAGGATTTACAGGTCGGTCGGTCGCGGCCATTTTGCATGCAACGAATCTTGGGAAAAATATTCCCTTTTTTTATTTAAAATTAAGATTTATTTATAGGTATGGTTAAATTAAATTAACAAAAACCAGTCAAATATGATTGTAATCTTTTAGTGAATATTATTAATAAGTATTTTAAATATTTTAGTACAACAAGTATCTTCAAGTGGCAGGAAAGAATGAGGCCGAGTTTATACGGAGGGGCTTGATTAGCGTATTCGCAAATAAGCAGTCAATTATTTGTGGACAGGCCAGAAACAAAACTGAAAGATTGCAAAATCATCTATCTCTTAAGAGGTTTGTTTTTAAATTAATACCTATACAATCAAATGTAAATGTATTGCGTTTTCTCAAACAGATGCAGCTCAAACGGTGCACAACATTATCAATGAAAGCTGGAGACATGTATAATGGAGTGGTTTAGGAACTCCAATCAGAGGCTTAAACGAAAAGAACTAAACAATTGGTAAGTTATTAAATTAGTTTAAGTTAAAAACTAGCAGGTACCCGCAGCTTTCTTTTGCGCAATCCAATTATTCAATTCGTTATACAAGCAAAGCTGCGGATAACATTCAAATATGTATTTATTTCTACAATATGGCTTATTTTGACAGAAAATTTTTAATCATAGATCAATTGTTAGAAGATGAGTGCTTCCCTTTAAAAAATAATCATCAAGCTACGTTTTGTAGTAGCTCCAAAGTAAGAAGGACAAATATTTTGAATACAGATAAACTTACACAAAAAACATTTTCGTAATTACTGAATCCAATAACATCTTAATATAATACACAAATATTGCCAATCAACACAAATCTTCCTTTTTTAGTTGGCCCCTCAATTTTCTGGATTCTATGAAGAATGTTCAAATTTAGAAACACCCTTGAATAGTTTTAAATTTCTTCCAAATAAAAAAATTAAGGCGCAACAAATTAGAGACAAAAACTGAAAATTCCATTTTTTAAAATCTCTCGGGTACTTATTCAAAAATTCTTTTCACCAAATTAATACGCCCCAAAATATGAAACGTTTCCTCGGTATCGCTTACCTTTTCAAGATAGATACAACAGAGTAGATACCTCAAACCATTTTTTTTTTCAGAATATCTACATTTTCAGTAAGCAGCAGCGTTGCTAGATACAATTTTTACAAGTCGCCATCAGAGCTTGTCGAAAGTTGCCAAGGTGGAATTAAAGTCGCCCAATTTTCTTAAACTTTATTGTTCAGGTTTGTTAGTGGAATAAAAAAATACCTCAAACTGAACGATTTTTATTTTGAAAAAAAAATCTTATTCTCAATATAATATTTTTGTTAACCCTTAAATGTCATTTTTTCTTAGTCTAAATTAGTACCAAGATAACAAAAATTATATAGATCAAGGTAGCTCTAAAATGTCAATTTTCATAGTTCCATAGAAATGATGTGATATTCTCAACTTCTTCCTTATTCTTTATAAAAAAGTCATCGTCCAAAACCTAAAAAGCAACCATGCAGGTTTGTCAATAAATATGAAAAGTTGTTCGGTATAAAAACTATGTTTTAATATGCAATTACATCCTTCTACAAATTTTTAGAAATAAATTTTCTTTTGAGAGACTTTACAGGCGAAGATTATCATGAGTTTAATATGTAATTGCATATTAGAACTAAGTTTTGTATACTGAACAACTTTTTATAATTACAGTTTTCGATATTGTCACAAATAAGTATCTACTTTATATAGGTATGGGTACCTACTCTTGAGCCAAATTCATATTTTTTTAGAAACCTCGTATACGACTGAAAAAAATTAATGCCTGATGGTTGCATTTTATGTTCTAGACCATGGAGACCTTTTTTTTTTATGAAGAACAACTTTTCTCATAAAATTAATGATCAAAAAGTTTTCTGGCTTAAAATATTAATTTTCAAATTCACATTTCTATGCAAAACTATCAAAACTGACATTTTAAAGCTTGATCCATATAATTTTTGTTATCTCGGTACTAATTGTTGTGTACCTAATTTAGAATAAGAAAAAATTACATTTAAGTGTTCACAAAAATATTATATTGTCAAAGGATGAATCTAATCTGTCATCAATATAATGAAATTTAGCCTGCATTTATTCCTTTTAAAAACGAAATTGGTTCGTTAAAGTTTCGAAACGAGAACGTTTTATGTACAACATAATTATAACGTTTTGACACGTCCTTAAAATAAACATCTTAAGAACGAAACCAGTTCGTTATAGTTTTCGAATCAAACACGTTATTTCATAAATGTAAATGCGATTTTGTTATGTTGGCGGACATTACGACCAGTACGTTACGTAATAGTGCCGTAACAAATCCTTTTTGTACAACGTAACATGTAACCTAAAAACATATATGTGACGAAATTGGGATGTTTTTTTGCTTAGTGGGATCTAATCTCTAACTATTTTTGACAAATAGTGCAAACATTTAGTTTTTCTGATGACAATAATCCGGAAAAGAAAATGCCATCCAACATGTCGTAAATGTCCTATTTTACCCATGTCACCCCAACGTCGAATCTGTAACTGTTTTTGACAAATGGTACACAAGTTTAGTTTGTCTGATGCAAATAAACCGAGAAACAAGATAGGTACCACCCAATCATTTTTTCAAAGTCCTATTTTACCCGTCTCACCCCTACCTCAAATTTTTAACTACAAATGGTATTTACTTTTGATTTTGACACACCCTTCGTTTGGACAGGCTATTTAACTATATACATCTAGTGTGATGGTTACTCAGATACCTATCAATAACCCCGAAAACGACATCATATATGTATATTTATACGTATAAAAACGTTATTTCGTCTACTGTTACCCTCACCGACTTTTGAAATTTATTTTTTCAAATTGGATTTTCAGACCTCAAAGCCCCCCAAATTGGCCAAGGACTCAACATTTACGATGAAAAAATATCGACGCTATATTTCATCCTCTCGTACCCCTGCTCCCCTTTATTATTTTAATTGCTTGCAATGTAACTACCTAAACAAATTTTTGACCATACCTGTACATACATATGTATTATATTCTTTTTACACATTTTGTACCTATTATAATTAATATTTGACAATAAAATTATATTTATTAGTAAATTGACGTTTTATTACAACCTAATAATCAATTAATCTTCTATATTCCTCATACCTATGCAAATGCAAATATATAAAAATAAAATCTAATTATATTTGGCAGACCAGGCAGTAGGCCGGCTAGACATAATTCTCGGAATTTCACCCTGCTCCTTGTGCATTGCGCGTAAATCGGCACTTGGCAGCACGACCTTTGACCGTGGTTGCCAGATGTAGCTCAAAGTAAAAGTTTATTAGTTTTTACAACCAGAAGTTAACGGTTTGCAGTTCTAACCGCGCGGCGTCGTTGCAATCGATCTTGATGTCCCGCTCGACTAGGCCGCGCTCTTAAGAAAGCTAGACAACCATGCACAGAATCGACTGGGCATACCATAGGATCGCAGTTTACTTAGAAGCCCCTCATGCCAAACACGATCAAAAGCTTTAGAAATATCCAGCGCAACAACCCAAGACTCCCCATGATGTTCGATTGCGTTGTTCCAAATATGGGTGACATAGGCTAGAAGATCTCCAGTTGATCTGGACTTCCGAAAACCATATTGATGATCGCTGATGATGTTGAAGCCTTCCAGGTACTTTAGAAGATGTTGGTTAATAGCTTTCTCCATTACTTTTGATATAACTGAAAGCAATGCGACTGGTCGATAGTTATTAGGCAGGGTTCTCTTACCTTTCTTTGGAATAGGCTGGACTCGCGCCGTCTTCCAGCAAGATGGAAATATTCCATTTTTGTAGGATAAGTTGAAAAGTCTACAAAATACTGGTGTTAGTTCATCGGCGCATGTCTTGAGAACTATATGTATACTCCAATATAATTTTAGAATGTGCACCTTAATGATGTCTACAACTTTTATATTTCGAGTCTTTATCTAATTCTTAACATAAAGGAGAAAATTAACTTTACTCTGTCGTTGACTCGCCCTGTACATTGTGATTCCCATCATCCCTTAATGATAATATAACACGGATTTTGTTTACCATATACTATTAAATTGAAAGGATTACGCTTCATTAAAACGGGATTCATTGTTAACCAATATCTAAAACGGGCAAATGGGAACGTACTCAATATTCAAGTACAAAACTTCGAGGATAACTTTAAACATAATAAACTAAAGAGTACCGAGATGTGAAATTCTCTTTAACAATATGTCGCCACGTGAACTAAATAAGTTTAACGCCAACGCTGATTATAAGTGTATAAGTTTGAAACTTATACGCGTAAATGCATGAGGTAAAACTAACTTCGTGGATAGTAAAGAAAAATGGGGAAACTTATATTACTATGCACACATGCGGAGGTACGAAATAATTTGAAAATGAGGGAAAATTTTCGCTCGCGTTCGCAACTTTAGCCGTTGCAGATTTTTCGGTGGTAAATTGTAATTTATTATATTATATCCGAACCTGGGGAGTTTTAATATTAGTTTCGCAGTTGTGTAAACTTCTAGTTGGCCACTAGTTAGACACTATAACCCGGTTGTTTTGATTATAAATCTGATGGTTGGATTTTCTCAGGAGAGGACAATATTTGACTGGCGTAATAGTATATAGATACAAGTTTCATAACACATTATCTTAGAGCACGGGTCGAATTTAGAAAACGACCCGCGAAGCAGTGTTCTAATTGTTTTATGAACCGTGTATTATATAATACTTTTTCTATTTAGGTCTTTAAAGTCTGAAAAACTTTAAAAATATAGTAGATTTTTTCCATTTGAATTAATATTTTCTCTTTGGCTTGGCAATACTTTTACAATTTAATAAAATGTAACAAATATCAAATATGCCATGATAGAAACAATTGAACACAACAAGACTTCTTCCCATCCGTCATAATTAAAAATAAATATATGATTAAAGTTAATAAGAATTAGTCAGGAAGAAAGTTGTACTCCGTCAGAAATGCGAGAAATTGCTGAAAATAATCTAGAAAAACTTTTAAAAAGAATATGCAAAACTTTGAGTTATGCTGCGAGCAGAACAAAGTTAAAAATATTCAACAAAGTAATAAATAATACTATTGAACAAAATATTGTGTCGACACAGAATCTGACAGGAATAACAATTAATGCCCATGAAATGTGTACAGTAACTATAAATATGTATACCTATATAAAGTAATATGTATAATACTATATTGAATTAAAAATAAAAATAGTACTTCGATGAATAAAACTCTAGAAATAGAGCATAAACTGCAAGATATTTCTAATATTTTTAGGTTATGTTGTTTTATAGTTGTGACCAGAAATTAGTTGACGGACACCGTCAGCATGTTATATATTTCCGAGTATAGGTATTTCAGATAAATATCTAGTAAAAATGATCTATTTGCAAGGTTAAAGGTTAGTATTTTAAAGTTGTCTATAAAAACCACACACCACTGTATAGTAATTGCAGCGAACTAAATGAAACACACTAAAACTTTAAGAGAGGAAATTCATAAAACCCAAAGCAGGCGGCACATACTGAAGGTCGGAATCCCACGGAAAAGATACAGGTGAGTCTGAATTATTGTTGTGCAAAGGCCTACAGAGAGAGATGGCCTTTCAATTAGAGAAATAATGAATACAGAACCAACAGTCGATTTTCAGAGATGGTTTTAAAGCTTTTAGATGCCTATAACTGAGGGAATCAGTCCTGAGAACCCAAGATGAACCCAGAATGAAGTCCTACAACTAGTGCAGACTCTTCCCAAAAAGTATTACGCTAGACACAGCATGTGAGGAGTCGCTAACAGGTTTTACGAGGCATATTGGAGACAAAACCCCATAAAGTTAATGCACATCACATGGCAACGCCAGGATGTAAGGTTAGTACTGCAAGCCTGTCCCTGTATATCTATAAAACTCAAAAGTTCAAGGCAAAATTACAACGAATAAATAGCAAAGTACTTAGTGACCAAATTCAATCGTTACAAATCCGAACCGTTTTCCAAAATTTTCCGTTTTCTTTGCAAGTGAGTGTATAATATACCATTTTCACACACACACAAACCAGAACGTTAGACGTGAAGCTGCAGATATAAACTTTACTATTAATAAAACAAGTTGCGGTAAATTATTCGAGAGCAACATATTACCTGTGTTAATAAGCTATTTTTTTTCTCACTGAACTACATACATGTACTATCTACACCTGATGGGTTTCCAAGAAGCTATTGTTAACTAGACCACTCTATTTGTATTACATCTCATAGATAGGATAACGGTAAGGCTATTTTTGTTTGTGTATGAATTTTAAATGGCGTGAAGTGATTTATTTTATGGTGTAAAACTAGTGAGAGCTACGGCCTTAAAAACTTATGCTTGAAAATACACCCGTAATGGATAATAGATATTGGACAAGAAAAATTATAATTAAGCTGCGATGCGAAATACCTTATTTCAAAACATTTCTGTTTTCTTGTCGGTGCATTTATTATACAAGATCTCAATTTGAAGGCATACCAAGGATCTTAAATCAAGCAGAGTAATGGCCTTGGTTCACAGTCTTTGAAGAATAAACAATTCACATTCTTAGGTAGGTTGTAAGCAACTTCTCCTCCTCCAGAATCGGGGAGCTCTGAAAATAGTGTAATTTTTCTTTGTCGTTTTCTGTTAATTAGACAAAGACAGTACATCGCCTTCGTGCTTTCGGAACGTACCTTGTATAAATCCCTTATCGGAACGACCGTCTTTCATACCTGCATTTACGTTTGACACTACCGGATTAACAACTGTCATATTTGTCGTTATTGGTTTTCAGTGTTTGTGTGTTAAAGGACCCCGCAGTTTTTAAATGGAAATTGGGTTTCACTAACATCGTACACATAAATATAGATAGATATCTACCCTCTTCTTGTATATGCACACATACACGAGATTTTCGGATTCAACGCCACCCGAGAATGAGAATATACGTGAATATATTGATCATTATTCGTAATACGTACCGGTCAGATACGACTTTTGGACTTGAAACATCACCACCTTGCATGGCTCGTATCTCGAAATATTTTTCATTGCGCCCATGGAGAAATTTTATCAGGATAATACAATTCGTATGATGCAATACTTTTTAGCAAATTTGAGTGAAACCCAATTTCCATTTAAAAACTGCGGGGTCCTTTAAGTATTGATTGTGGAAAAAATAGAATTCTTAACTCAATATGGTAAGAATGTGCCAAGTCTGCCGTAAACTGGATAAAAATATAGACTTTCAAGTCGATTGTTTGTTTTTCCTAACCAAGACATATCAGCTGTTAGAATGAATACGGAAACAGACAAAAGATAAAAAGAGATGGGGGAGTCTACAGATAGAAACCCCCATCTGTTTTCTGTTGTGTTTATTTTCGTAATAACATGTGTCACATTGACATGCGGAGAGGGTCAACAACTGGTACACCATTTTAAAGGTTCTTTATCTATTCGGGTTTCATAATGGCTACATTATGAAACGCAACAAAATTAAATAACCTGCCACTTTATGAAACTGTAACTTTATTTTTTTTATGTTGGCAGCAAGCAGGGTTCGAATTCTAGGCTTACTTCGATTTCGTTGAAATTAGTTTTCGAGGCATTATGGATTCGACAGAAATTTTTTATGGAAATCTTTAAAATACTAACCTTTAACCTTGCAAATAGATCATTTTTACTAGATATTTATCTGAAATACCTATACTCGGAAATATATAACATGCTGACGGTGTCCGTCAACTAATTTCTAGTCACAACTATAAAACAACATAACCTAAAAATAAATAGAAATATCTTCCAGTTTATGCTCTATTTCTAAAGTTTTATTCCATAAAGTACTATTTTTATTTTTAATTCAATATAGTATTATACATATTACTTTATATATACATATTTATAGTTACTGTAGACATTTACTGGGCATTAATTGTTAAATTGCCATCTTTTTGAATCATTATTGGACAGCTCGCAAAGCACTTTTCTGTTGTTCGTTTTTTTGTTTTTGAAGCCCAGATCTTTTAAAATGATGGACAAACTGGTAGTTCCAATATCGCAAAGTTCTTTCTTCTTTATCTTTTCAAGAATAGCTTTGAGGGTAACATATTTCTTGGCTTTATACATATCATAAACAATATTCCTAATAGATAGTTTTTTCCCTTGGGATAAATCAAAGGTTTTAGAATGGAGTCGAACCCTTTTATATGGTCTGTCCAAATCCTCTTCACTATTTTTTGGAGTCTTCATAAGGTCTTATCTGAAATGCCGCAAGCATCAGACGTTCGTTTTTGCACTGCCAAAACAGACACTAACGGGCCCGAGTTATCTTTTTTCTAAAGTAAAATAACGTTCCACTTGTAATACCAAACGGCGTTCACCTGGACATAAACACCTTCTAGAAGTTGTGTCACCTTGCTGAACATTTTCCATAACTTTGCTTTACACACAATCATAAACAAACTAAAAGCAAAAAGCATAACTACTTATTTAAAATAGAACATACCATCCTGCACTTGAGCAAATTTTAATTATTTCTTGGAAAATAGTGAGTATTATATAGATTTCACTATAATGATCCCAAAATAATTAAATTCTTGGAAAAAGTTCCTGAGAAAATTAAAAGTTATTGACCCAAAAATGTTTTTCATTTGATAAATAAAAAAAACTATGAGTGAAAACCACTGATTTTGCCCAGACCACTACAGTGAACCCGTGGAATGATGTACGAACAAACCCCCTTTAAGGGGCTGCTGTATCTTAACAAGGGATGCTCCAATGAAGTTTCTTTATATGAAAGATCCTATCTTTTTTTCGATGAGGAATCACCCCCTTAAATGTTTTACACTTATTTAGTTACACCCTGTATATTCAAAAGTTTTTCTAGATTATTTTCTGCAATTTCTCGTATTTCTGACGGAGTACAACCTTCTTCCTGACTCATTTTAATTAACTTTAATAATATATTTATTTTTAATTATGACGGAAGGGAAGAAGCTTTGTTGTGTTCAATTGTTTCGGCATATTTGATACTTTAACACTTGAAATTGTAATTGTATAAGTATTGCCAACCCAAAAAGAAAATATTAGTAAGTAAGTAAGTAATTAGTAATATTAGTTCAAATGGAAAGAATTTACTATATTTTTTAAAGTTTTTCAGACTTTAAACACACAAATAGAAAAAGTATTATAAAATACACGGTTCATAAAACAATTAGAGCACTTGTACTGTAGAAAACTCCCCGATTCGCGGGTCGTTTTCTAAATTAAACGCGTGCTCTAAGATAATGTCTTATAAAACCTGTAACTTAATATACTATTAAATGTCTTTCCAAAAATACCATAATTTAATATTTATAGGAATAATCTGCACGAGTGCTATATTTCTATCCACAAGTACTGTGACCTCAAACGGTAATAATTGAATCCTGCTGCGATTTACGGCCGTAGGTTCCTGCTGGTAACACGGAATCGGCAGTACGACTTGTTTTATTGCTAGTCAGTCATAGTTTACTAGTTTATATCGCCGTCATGAATAGATTTCCAGGTGTGACATGGCCGGGAATAGTTGGCAGAAATTCTTCTAGAAATTGTTACTGCTAATTTGAGGAGATTTTGCAACAACCATACCTTCATCAATGGCCAATTAAATTAGGACAAAAGACAAAACAACTAAGCAACATAAAGGTGGTTCATATAATGCGTCTGGATACTTGGAGAGGGGATTTTACATGTTAAAATAAAGGTAGTACGTTATATAATAAAAATTTTTTAATGAATGTGAAGTACAGTGAAACCTCTCTTAGGCGGACACCCACGGGACCGTCTAAAGGTGTCCGTCCTTGGGAAATTTGTTATTAGGTAATATGTAAATGCAGAAATAATTACTATGTATATGTATGTTCAAATACATATAACATAACAAAAATACACTAGTTTTAGTTAGGATGTAGTACTAAAAAAAATCTAATAACATAGTTTGACGTGTTTGCGTTTTATACTTGCAATCTAGAAAATGTAATTCTAAGTCTGGATAACAATTCCATTGCTGCAGAGTCACCTCTATTCTTTGCATACTCTTATAATTCCTTTACGATACTAATGACTTGTTGATAATTGGTGACATTTGTTTGATTACTGCATTCAACTTCTTCATCAGAGTCGTCAGTGGTTTTAGTTTGGACTACATAATCCGTAGGAATGGGGTTACTATCATCTCCTAATAGCACATTGCTATCAATGTTAATGAACTCACCCAAATCATTGTTATCAAATTACAAACTTCCACAACATCAATATTCTCTTTCAGACTCAAAACGCGACATTTTTGTGCCATTGATTATGATTTTAACCTTACAACTCACAAATAAACGGCGGGGTGCTGTCGGGGGATCAAACATACTTTCATTCGGCGAAGTCTTTTCGCACTGCCGCGCATACGCGATTTTGTTCCCGGTGTGTCTTCAGAGAGTTTTTGAACCGAACTTATTCGTCTCCCTAATACTTAAAAAAATTTCTTGTCCGTTTTAAGGAGGGTTTTCGCACTCTTTGTATGAAATCAGCCTGTCCTCGTCCGCCCAAAGGAGAGTCCGCCCAAGAGAGAGGTTGATTTTCATGGAATTTCATATACCTAGTTCCGGACTATGAAAAAATGTCCGCTTAATAGAGATGTCCGCTTATTAGAGGTGTCCGTTATGAGAGGTTTCACTGTATTTTGAAAGTGACATTTGCAATGCATGGCAATGAGGCTAGGTGCACAATGAATTATAAAACGCTTCTTTTTCAATGTAAGATTAGAACTTAGCTTAGGCTAGTTTAAACTTCGGAGTATAAGTTAAACTCCAGGACCCTCTAACATAAAAAAACATCCCCTTTAGCTTCTGTAACTTTCGACTTGATACACGCGCAGCATGCGTTCAGATGCCGGAGCTGTCATTTTTCCGATTGCATTAATAACTCTCAAATATTTATCTTTTTAGCGATAATCCTGAAAACCAGCGGATATCTTCTTTCTGCAAAGGGTGAGCACTCCCGAGCAACAAGTTCATATCTTACATTATTAATAACCTGTCAAGTCGGTTTTGCGGTATTTTATTCGAAATACGGCTTGCGTCTACGTCCCGATGTGCACAATTTTGCCCGTTGCCAAGTTGTGCTAAAATAACCACGATAGCGTTAATTTAGAGATTTAATTACGGGGGCCCAATATCGTCTAACCTATATACGGAAAAAAGACGATAGTAAAATTATTACATTAAAGATTTTATTGTAAAAGTTGCTATAAAATATAGTATTAATTACAATTAATTATAGTTATAGTTTTTTTCATAGTCCGGAACTAGGTATATGAAATTCCATGAAAATCAACCTCTTTGGGCGGACTCTCCTTTTGGGCGGACTCTCCTTTTGGGCGGACGCGGACAGGCTGTTTTCATACAAAGAGTGCGTAAACACTCCTTTAAATGGACAACATTTTTTAAAAAGTATTTGGGAGACGAATAAGTACGGTGCAAAAGCTAGACGAATGAAAGTATGTGTGATTCCCCGACAGCAGTCCGCCGTTTATTTGTGAGTTGTAAGGTTAAAATCGTAAACAATGACAGGAAAACGTCGCGTCTTGAGTCTGAACGAGAAAATTGATGTTGTGGAAGTTTTCAATTTGATTGATTTGGGCGACTTCATTAACATTGATAGCAATGTGCTATTAGAAGATGATAGTGACCCTATTCCTACCGATTATGTAGCCCAAACTGAAACCACATCACTATCTGACGACTCTGATGAAGAAGTTGAATGCAGTAATCAAACAAATATCACCAATTAATATCAACAAGCTATTAGTATGGTAAAGGAATTACAAGGGTATGCAAAGAATAGAAGTGACTCTACAGCAATGGAATTGTTATCAGACTTAGAATTACATTTTCTAGATTGCAAGTTTAAAAGGCAAACACGTCAAACTACGTTATTAGATTTTTTTAGTACCACATCTTAACTAAAACTAGTGTATTTTTATTATGTTATGTTTATTTGTACATATACAGGGTGTCCGGTAACACGTGGGAAATCTCCCGGATATGAAGAAAACACGTGAAAAGAATACTATAGGTTCATATAAACTTCTTTCGTATCGGCCTCCTCTTCGGAGATATGGGCTCCCAAAGAGCACCAATGGAATCAAGTTTTTTACACATAATTATTGTACCACCTGGTATATTTCAATTATTTTTTAATATGATGTATACCAGGTAAGACCCGTCAAATTACTACCCAAGAAACTGTTGTGAATTACTCACAGCTGCAGGGACGGACTAGCTGTAACACTCATGGGCCAATTTTTTTTACGCTCTGTATGATGAGAACTTTGGACAATGTTTTTTACATACCTTTAACTATTGGCTAAAAATTAAGTACTCTTCATTCATGTCGCTAATCCTAACCGTTTTCGGAAAAAACGTAATTTTATTTACACCAGTCCCCTAAATTCTCACGGGTTAAATATGCGAAAGCGGAATTTTGAAGGTTGAACATTTGATCGGAACAAAGATGTATCTTTACTGAAATACGCCAAATACATGATGTATATGAAATGCCGTTTTTTCGAAAACGGTTAGGATTAGCGACATGAATGAAGAGTACTTAATTTTTAGCCAATAGTTAAAGGTATGTAAAAAACATTGTCCAAAGTTCTCATCATACAGGGCGTAAAAAAAATGGGCCCATGAGTGTTACAGCTAGTCCGTCCCTGCAGCTGTGAGTAATTCACAACAGTTTCTTGAGTAGTAATTTGACGGGTCTTACCTGGTATACATCATATTAAAAAATAATTGCAATATACCAGGTGGTTCAATAATTATGTGTAAAAAACTTGATTCCATTGGTGCTCTTTGGGAGCCCATATCTCCGAGGAGGAGGCCGATACGAAAGAAGTTTATATGAACCTATAGTATTCTTTTCACGTGTTTTCTTCATAACCGGGAGATTTCCCACATGTTCCCGGACACCCTGTATATACATAGTAATAATTTTGCATTTACATATTACCCAATAACAAAGGCGGACACCTCTATTAGGCGGCCACATTTAGACAGTCCCGTAGGTGTCCGCCTAAGACAGGATTCACTGTATTTTAGTAATTACGTGATTTTATTAAATTTATTAGAAATTCTAACCATACTTTCTTAGAAATTATGTGTAATTACAAAATTATTTTGGTACGGATTAATAAAGAAATTAAAATATAATTATTAATACATTTTATAGGAAATCGTACATAAAATCTTTCCTATAATAAATTTACTAAAGTATTTTTTCCGTGCAGGTTAAAAAATTAATAAATTATTTTTAGGTTTGGTCGAAGCCCGAAAGTTTTTCTAAATGTAAGGTATAAACGCCTACCCGCTACTGATAACATGGCGTGGTGATATTCTATATCAGTAGAAAAAGCTTGTTTTTCAGGGTAACCGGCAACGTCGCGTCGCTCACATCAGGACAGGAAAATTTGTGACTGAGATCCTCTAGACGCAAGTCGAAATAGAGGCGTGAAGTTCTCTAACTTCCGCTCTTGGGCCCCCTAACTCTGTCACTGCTTCCCTAAATATAAATAATTGAGATGTTTTCCGCCTTTTCGCAGAGATAGATGAAAATAGTTTGTGCGGAGTTATCATTACGAACTATTTTAACAAAATAAAAATTCCTTTTATGTAGAAAGGGTCCGGCATTTCGACACCGTATTTTGTTTTTATCGCGACTTTTCCACGCTAGAACGGAATCTTATCTCTGGGTCGACAAGTTTATTTGTAGCTACGAAAGGAATGCGGGCAAAAAAAATTCTGGGGTTAACAATGTTGTCACATATATTAAATTTTAATCTAATAATCTCTTACCGAGAAAACCCTAAAATTACATTTACGCAGTTAAAATAAATTATAAAAGGTATATAAGAAGCCGATATTCTATTATAGTTTCAATATTATTAAACCTTTCTTTTCATACTATTTATTTTGATATTTAAATGCGAAATATATTTTTTTGATTAAAGTACATACTTTTAATCTAAAAATATGGCAACACAGTGCGTTGTCAATGGTTACAGGTAGCTAAAGCAGTTGATAGGTTATATCCCAGACAGTTGATAGCGCATGAGTATCCTGAGACACCCGATGGGCCATCGGGCTTATTCGGCGATGTCCGATATTCGATGGATGTACCGACTTAGTTGCGTAGTGATAGGAAGGGCAATATACAGGGTCCGCAAACGAAGCGTGGACGGAAGATTAAATCGTTATCGAAGAACTTATCAACAATACTAAAACAGCTTGAGATATTGGATTAA
Organism: Barypeithes pellucidus; assembly: GCA_963991005.1. Taxonomy (NCBI): domain Eukaryota; kingdom Metazoa; phylum Arthropoda; class Insecta; order Coleoptera; family Curculionidae; genus Barypeithes; species Barypeithes pellucidus. The sequence continues at coordinate 12,207,164 of OZ022563.1, forward strand.
AAGCGGCTTGTTTTAAAAATATTTTACATTATACAGGGTGGCCCAAAAATGTGTGACAGCATAAAGTTATATTTTTTTAAATGGGACACCCAGTATTTTATTGCATATTTAAGTTCGTATTACCATCGTTTATAAGTGCCTCAAATTTTATTTTATTTGGTTTTGTAGTTTCGGAGAAATAAATTAAAAATTAAAAAAAAAAGTTTTGCAGTCCTGAATAAAAAAATCAAAAAAAACAATCCAGAACTATTTTTTTAACCTCGGCATTGCGTGAAATTTATGACAAGTGGTCTAGAGATACTATGAATGTAATTGCGTTTATTTATTTTATACAGGGTGTTCATAATAAGTTTTCAAAAACCCCACATTTTAAAATAATTTTTCTCAAGTTTTTTAAATGAAACAGCCTGTATATTATTTGGCTATTTGACGTAGAATTCATGGACAATTTTTTTTTATAATACAAGCATATAAGTTATATCCAGCCGTTTTCGAAATAATTATTAATATCATAAATTATGTTGTTTAAATAGAGTTTTTATTGGGAAATTTTGTTATAGGCGACTAGACTAATAATTGTAAACTAAAGTAAATGTTCAAAATAGCTTCCTCTTACTCTTAGAGTTTACCGTATTTTAGTTATTTCGATATAAATTTTAAAAGCCTACATTTTTGCTACTTTTATTTATTTAATTTTATTTTTTATTCTTAATCGAGTTGCCATAATTTTTTTTTGTTTAGATTGTCACTATGACATCCAAATAAAATTATTTACATTTGTTCAGTCGTCGAAATTAAGTACTAACTTACACAAAATGTCGAATTTTACAACTTTAGAAATGCTAAATATGATTTTTATACTGGGTGAATGTGCAAGAAATTGCCTACTCGCGAGCCGAGTGTATGCTGAAAGATACCCAGATATTGAGAGAAAGCCGAGACCAGAAACCTTCGAGAAGTTGTTGCAAAGATTTGTAGCAACAGGAAGCACTGCATACACAAGAATGATGATAATCAATAAACCCGTTATTAATGAAGAAAATGAATTAAGAGTTCTGTTGGCAGTAGAGGAAAATCATTAAATTAAGTAAAAGGAAGCTATTTTGAACATTTACTTTAGTTTACAATGATTAGTCTAGTCGCCTATAACAAAATTTCCCAATAAAAACTCTATTTAAACAACATAATTTATGATATTTACAATTATTTCGAAAACGGCTGGATATAACTTATATGCTTGTATTGCAAAAAAAATTGTCTATGAATTCTACGTCAAATAGCCAAATAATATACAGGGTGTTCCATTTGAAAAACTTGAGAAAAATTATTTTAAAATGTGGGGTTTTTGAAAGCTTATTATGAACACCCTGTATAAAGTAAATAAACACAATTACATTGATAGTACCTCTAGACCTCTTGTCATAAATTTCACTCAATGCCGAGGTTAAAAAAATAGTTCTGGATTGCTTTTTTGATTTTTTTATTCAGGACTGCAAACCTTTTTTTTTTAGTTTTTAATTTATTTCTCCGAAACTACGAAACCAAATGAAATAAAATTTGAGGCACCTATAAACGATAGTAATACGAACCTAAATATGCAATAAAATACTGGGTGTCCCATTTAAAAAAATATAACTTTATGCTGTCACACTTTTTTGGGCCACCCTGTATAATGTAAAATATTTTTAAAACATGCCGCTTTTAATCCAATATCTCAAGCTGTTTTAGTATTGTTGATGAGTTCTTCGATAACGATTTAATCTTCCGTCCACGCTTCGTTTGCGGACCCTGTATATTGTATTGTGTTTTATAAATAAGGGTTGTTGGGTGTTATAAGGGTGTTATTTTAAAATTTTGAACATTGTGATTATGAATGAGTATACTCCTCGACTCCACTCACACTACGTAACAACATCCAACATCTTCTAAGGCTTCAACATTATCAGCGATCATCAATATGGTTTTCGGAAGTCCAGATTAACTGGAGATCTTCTAGCCTATGTCACCCATATTTGGAACAACGCAATCGAACATCATGGGGAGTCTCGGGCTGTTGCACTGGATATTTCTAAAGCCTTTGATCGTGATTGGTATGAGGGACTTCTAAGTAAACTGCGATCCTATGGCATGCCCAGTCGATTCTGTGCATGGTTGTCAAGCTTTCCTAAGGACCACTTTCTGCAAGTGGCGATTGACGGATTTCTCTCAGACACCTTCACCATCAATGCCGGTGTTCCTCAAGGGTCCATATTGTCTCCCACTCTCTTCTTACTCTACATTAACGACCTTTTAGTGAAAACGAAAAATCCTATATTTAGTTTTGCTGACGATAGCACACTTATCTCATCTTTCTCTTTGAATGCGCAAACATCGGCTGCCGACGCACATCTTCGCAGACAGCATGAAGTATCACGTCTCAACAAAGACCTGGAAGAAATTTTGGCTTGGGGTGGCAGTAACCAAGTCGAATTTAACCAGGCAGCAGTTTTTTCTAAAAAGGTTAACATCACAGAACCGGAGATGTGAGTCATGGACGGACACGCGATCCCACTGGCTTCATCTATTAATTTGTTGGGCATCAATCTGGGAGCAAATATGTCTTGGCATAACCACGTTGTGGCAATCGCCAAGATAGCTTCTCAGAAACTTGGTGTACTCTTCCGAACCAGAAAGTTGTTGACACATCAACAACTTTTGACACTACACAAAGCCCAGATTCGATCATCACTAGAGTACTGCTCTCATGTCTGGAGCTCTGCACCCAAACATACTCTTCGGCTACTGGATTCCATCGAAAGGAGGGCCATTCGTCTGGTTGGAGACCATGAGCTGACGAAGAACCTCGACAGCCTAGAACATCGAAGACGGGTTGGGGATTTGACTCTCTTTTACAGATATTTTTATGGAAAGTGATCGGCTGACCTTGCCCTCTTAATTGGGCCCAGAGCGGCAAATAGCAGAAACACACGACGAACCACTGCCACATCCATATGTGGTTAGGTTTAGTACTCGTCGAACTTCATTATTTACGAATTCATTTCCTTATGGAACGACGTTCCCGAGGTCGCGCTTACCAACGAGTATAACCTCCAACGATTCAAAACCAACGTGAATCGCCTTATGCGCACACGCACCACTCCTAGAATGCCTTAAAGATTTTTCCTGTGTGCTTGATCGTAAAAAAAAAACCACGAACCCAAAAGATCACCATGCCATCATCCACAAGCCTTACTTTTTTATGTGTGCCATGCCCGATAACCTACTGGTAAGTTTGAGTAAGAAGTTAATAAGAATCGAGTTTTTACCATAAAATGTAGGGCCTTTAAACAGATCCCTTGAGGTAAAACTAACTGAAGGGAAACCGTCAGTCAATTACCGTGCCGGATTCTCGAACGGTAGTCCGATAAAGCAAATCTAAATAAATTCATATTTCCTGACGTTCGGTTGAAGTGAAGTATTCCTGCAATTAGCTATGCCGACGAGATAAATAACGTTTTTAAAAAATATATATACGTTTCACTCGCTCTTACCGTTAGGAAGTGCATAGTTCGCTTTTACGTTATTAAATATCTAACTTCAGATCGCAGAAATATCTTCCTAGATATGGTAAATTGACCATCATTAATTGCCAATGCCGGAGTGCAACGAATGCTATTTTAATTAATGACCCGAACCTTTAGCAAAAATACATTTTACCGGTTTTAGATAAATATATATACTCGCCGGCACAAAATTCCGCCACCCTGAAATTTTGTTTTTTTTATAACATATACCGATACCGATATTATATCGATATTATATGACCCCCCCCCAACCAACAATTTATCACGAAAAATACCCTATATACCGGCATGACTGACGCGACAGGCTATGACCTTATCCAGACCGAGGTTCTGGATCCGCCCTTGCTCAGACTACTAGTATAATTGCACGGATTAAAAAATCTTACCATTAAATATCAATATTTTACTTACTTCTGATAATTATTATAATGGAATAATTCTGGGTATTATATCCAGACGAAGTGCTTACCTGAAACAAAAAAAAACATTTTAGTAACTTAAATAGTATATTTACTAAATTTTCAAAAAGCTTTAAATTAATTATCGAAAATTCAAAAATGCCCGTCCAAATTAAAAAGCTTTTGTTAATCATGCAACCGATTAGGTTACGTCGTGATGCGAGTACGGGGTAGCCAATAAAATTATGCATGGTTGCCAACATATCCCGCATTTCTGCGTTTGAAAACAAATTGTGTTTCGGCATTGTTACTTAACTTACGATAAACTCAAAAATGAAACATTCTCTCACAAAGCTATCATACAATAATCAACAAACAAATAACAATATGGAGGTTTCATAGCAACTGCAACTCTAAAATTCATTTGTTTTCTCATAGGTTACTTTAAGAAAAAATGTTGTTGGCAAATTAATAGTCATTGGGCAGGGTGCACTAAACAATTTGAATGCAAATATCTCCGAAACGGTAACTCTGGGCGACCTTAACTTAGTATACCGTTTTTACGTAATAAATATGAGAAAAGTATTATTTTCATTAAAAACTTAAATACACTGAGGCACAAAAAGTTATGACCTAATAAATGTGCGAAAAATGCCGCTTACATTTTACATTAAAATTTGACAAAAAAAATAATTTCTCGTCCTAAAAAAACCATAATTGCCAAATTTAAAAAAAAAACGTTAGTTTCTGGCAACGTTATTAGAGAAAAACAAAAATGAAGTTTTAACTTTAACACCAACCTGTATCTCAGTTAATATTAACTTTCGAATATAGGTAAGTATAATTAAATCCCAATATTACGTAAGAAGTCAGTGGTTCTTCCATGTACCATTAATTAGCGGATACCCTGTATATGTAAAATAGCCCTACCAGATTTTCTATATCATTTTTTATAACTTGGATCTCGTAACCAACTTCAATTTTTTAAATACGGACCTGTATTTTATTCCATCATAAGGAGAATTCTTTTAGTACGACACTTATTTCTTAAAATAATACGTACAGTACGTTTCACGAAAATTGGATACGACTTAATGATTTCCTGGGTAGGTCCCATTGTGTCGATAAGAGCTTGGCAATAAACAAGTGAAGTATGAAGGGACGGACTAAGGAAAACAAATAATGATATGATTATATTAATGTAATCAAATGAAATAACATTTAAAAAAAATATTACTAGTCATATTTATTTACATTTATAATGTCATTCTATAGATAGTTCTGTTTCGCTATCGCTATCCTCATCAAAATTAATTATAATTGGATTAATTATACGATCCAGACTAATATACGAATTTTCTACAGTTATTACATGACGGACTGAATTTTTCCAACTACCTGGGGGAATATCATTAAAGCATTTTCGTATTAATTCTACAACACTAGAATTTAAAGTCGGAGAAATATTTTCAGACCTAACCAGTGATTTTAACTGGTGCCACATATGCTCTATGGGGTTAAAAATGCAATAATAGGGTGGGAGCCGTAGCACTGTATGTCCAATTTCTTCTGCCAATGTGTCACAAACATATACTTTTTTTATACAAAATGTCTTTAAAACTTCTAAAAGATCACTTTTTTATAACTTTCTTCAAAATATATATCATTCGCCGCCATGTAGTTCTGAATCTCCAATTTTGTATTATTTGAGCTTGGAGCTTTATGTAATTGGCGACTGTGATAGCTCGCATTGTCCATTACTATCACGCTATTCTGAGGAATGTTTGTTAAAAGACAATTCTTGAACCATTCCTCAAAAACTAACAAATTTTACCACAAAAAGATATTTAAATATAAATTAAGCAATCTAACCTACCTGATGTGCCTAGATTTAATTATAATTATTACAATCCGGTCCTTTCCACATAATAATAACAAACGGTCATAAATAATGGGATGGCCCCAGGTACTTTTACTGCAGTCGTTAAGTTATATCCATTTTTCGTGAAAAAATCTTTACCGATCTGCCTCCAATGCGCTTTTAACCCATACAAAGCATCAATAGACGACAATTATTAAAATCAAAGTCACTAGAATCGTGGGCCCCAAAAATAATGACATACTTCCACCGGCACCGTACAATGAATTTGCATTTTTAGATCAACCAATTTGAAATTTGAACAGTAACAAATTGCCTGCTTTTGCATCGTTGAGCCGGCCGGACAGATATGGGATAAGTTTACAAATTAAAACTGACAGCAACATAAAACTTTTATTCAGCTTTCACGATTATAAATCGGAATACTGAAAGTTCCCAAATTAGGTCGTGAACTGCAGGTCTGTTATTATACGCTAACAATAGATTATCTATCGTTTTTTTTTCTAGTCCGTATGGAGATATAATTCTATTATTCTTACGGTATCGATATAATAAATCGTCTTCCGTAACGATCCGGTCGATATTGATTGATTTATGCACTTCCTGGTTGTAATAAAGCCTTGCGTTTCGATATCAATTTCAAAATTTACATTTGCTTAGGTATACGTAGGACAAGCAGACATATTTCCTAAGGTCATTTTATGAAGAAAAGTCAGCAACTAATGCATATATGCAGATGTGCAAAAATTGAAACTGTCTGCACGGAAAAAATAACTGTAGTAATATTATTATGTATAATAAAGATTTTATTGTCAAATTTCCTATAAAATATAGTATTAATTACATTTTTTATAAGTAATCCGTGCCAAAATAAAATTGTAAACAAAATTTACAAAAAACTATAGGATTTCTAAGAAAATACTAAAAACATAACACTATAATAAAATTATTATAGTCAAAATTTTATACTACGAATTCCTATAAAATATTGTATTAATTACATTAATTAATTACATAGTACCAAAATAATATTGTAAATAAAATTTACAAAAAATATAGGATTTCTAAGAAAATCAGTAAAATCAATTAGTAAAATCAAGTAATTATTAAAACATTTGTAAATTTTACAACGAATGTATGTTAGTAGCAATTACAAAATAATATTATATAGATACACATAATTTATAAAAAAGTATAGATAGTAGGTATTTCTAATAAATTTAGTAAAATCAAGTAAAATTATTGTAAATTGTACAACGAATGGAAGTGAAAATAATAAAATGTATTCGAGCATTTTACTGGCGATTATTATTGTATTTTTTATTGCAAAAATGAAAATGAAGTGTTGTAAAAAGAATAAAAAGCATAAATCACATGCAACGGCTTCTTGGGACGTCGTTCTTTGTGAGAAATAATAGTATAGTTGTTGCAAAATTATACCGTTGATTCTTACTGCCATAAATAAACTACCTGATTAAACCCTATTGTATACGCCTCAACCTCTTCAAAGCTCAATAAATAGGATCAGGGCCGCTTTGAAAATGTATACCACACCACATGAGTTATTTTTATAATGTAAAATAAATAGATAGGTATTTTTTGTTTTAGGTACCTATAATAAATGTAAAATAATGATAACAATTAATGATAATTGAAAATAATATAATTTAAAAGTATAACTATTAGGATAACAAGAACAATAAAAATTAATTAAATCCTAAGAAACTATTGATGCTTTATTCAAAATTTAACGCTGTATCACTATCACTATCTTCATCTAAGCCTAAACTTATAATTAAGGGTTGAACATTTGTAATCATACAATTGTAAGAATTTTCCACCTTAAGTACATGCTGTATACAGTTTTCCAGATGCATTTAATGTAGGAGAAATATTATTTCACCTAATATTGGATTTTAATTGGTGCCATATTGGCTCAATAGGATTGAATATACAATAGTACGGAGGAAGGCGCAACACTGTATGTCCATTTTCTGCTGCAAGTTTGTCACACTCGTATTCCTTATTTATTTTAAAAGCTTTTAATACTTCTAGCAGTTCTCGCTTTTTGTAAGTTTCTTCAAAATATAAATCATTTTAAATCATAAAATTTTGAATTTCTTCTTTTGTATTATTAGAATTGGGAATGATTTTTGCTTGCCGACTATGATAACTAGCATTGTCCATTACAATGACGCTATTTTCAGGTATATTTTTAAGGAGTTTATGTTTAAACCAATCTTCAAAAAGTTGTGCGTCGGTATCTTGATGGTAATCTAAAGAAGAATCTGCTATGTTTTTAGCTGAAAGCAACAGACAATTTGGAACAAACTCTACTATGTTTCTTACCGAAGATAAAGGAGTTTTTGTCAAAGTAGACGTCTCTGCTAAAGCATGCATCCATCGAATTAAAATTTCTACTCAACAACGATTGATACACATTTTTAATTATTAGTTTGGCATCGGTAGATAAATGCTTTCTTTTAAAAATGACACTTGAAGATGTCCCCTATCAGCACAATTCCAAGGACGCCACATTCTGCCACTAATAAGCCTAACTAAAAATTACTCGCCGGAAAACCACTAAAGATTAAAATTATTAAAAATCACCTTGTATTTATATATGCATCAGGCATAGGCATAAATTGAATTTGTATACCTGGTCAGGCTCTGCTCGAAAAGGGAAATTTGGGATTTCCTTATTGAATTTATGGTCGAAGGGATAATGATGTTTTAAAAGATCAACGGTATAATTCTGCAAATACTATACGACAACTTATGTACATTGATCAGTGAAGTCAAGCGACGTTGGGCCCGGTTAGTACTTGGATGCTTGGAAGCTTGGGAATACCATGCGTCGAAATTTTTACAAAAGATTTTGGTAAATTTTACACAAAAGTTTATTAAATTTTACACAAGATGTTAGTAAATTTTACACAGAAGTGTATTAAATTTTACACAAGATGTTAGTAAATTTTACACAGATATAAAGGGTTTAAGTACTTAATATTCTGGTAATTTTTACAAAATATTTTAGTAAATTTACAAAAGATTTTAGTAAATTTTACACAGAAGTTTATTAAATTTTACACAAGATATTAATACATTTTACAAAGATATAAATGGCTTACTAAATATTCTGGTAATTTTTACGAAACATTTTGGTAAATTTTACAAAAGATTTTAGTAAATTTACAAAAGGTTTTATTAAATTTTACACAAAAGTTTATTAGATTTAACACAAGATGTTAGTAAATTTTACAAAGATATAAATGATTTACTAAATATTCTGGTAATTTTGACTAAAATTTTTGTTAAAATTTTGTTAGCTAATTTTATGGCAGTTATTCCAGTCACATAGAGGCCATAAATTGTCGTAAATAAGATAAGGTAAACGAGGGAAAATATTTCGAAGATTTCCTCCATATCTATAGATTTAAATTCAAATTGAGAATAAATTTCTACCTCGGTAATAACCCTAATTAAAATAAAACAGTTATTTAATACAACAGGGAATGTATCGTGTCGGTATTTTTTCATTGTCCGAGCCCCGTCGATTACCTCAAAAAGTATTAATAATCTGCTGCACGGTTTTAATGGGATTTTTAGCATTATTAATTAATATTTCATTAGCTTGCAGTTTTCCATGCTTAACGGCTGGTAACGAATTTTAACAGTTTTTTTTTTAAATTTTTTGCAATGCAGATTTAGTCAGTCTAGTGGAACGGATAAGAGCATATGACGTTACTTAAAAAAAATGAATTCCACGTTGGCTAATGAGCTATGCAAGGCAAGCTTACAAAAGCATAACATACAGGGTGATCTAATAATAAGATACAACGAAATAACTAATTTCTTACTACTGATCGATCAGGTAAAGGTCCATTTTTTTACCTGCCAATTTGCTGACTTTAATGCTCGAGATAAGGCGTGATTAATGTTATCAATGCATTTTCAAGCGTCACCCGTTTGTGAAACCGGAGATGTCGAGTTGCGTGCGGGGATAGACAGATAAAATTTAAAAGGGGGCTCGATTGGGCGCGGCTACGGGGTGAATTTGACAAATGGGCGCCGCCCGGCGAAATTGGGAACCTGTACTAATCGCGCTAGTAATTGCCACTTTATATTTTGTTTATTTTCTTATTCTGCACAATATAACAACCCTCCGCAGCAGCAGGTGTTGTCCTATCTACACGGCAAACTCTTTAGAAAAAAAATATAATTTTAACATTTTTTCATTCATGAACAAATATGATTCCAGAAAACCGACGGCGAAAAACGTTTTGTACACACAAATTTCAAATTCGTCACAAGCACAGGAAAGTAAATAGATCAAACGTCATGACCTTTTCAATGGTTATCTTTCAAACTCATTAAGAAAAAATGCAATTTTATTTAAGACACATGCTCTCTTACCCTTACTTATTTAAAAACAATTATTAGTTTCATAATTTCTACAAGAAAACAAAGTTTTAGGAAATAACTTCTCACATACCCTCACAAATAGCAGCTATTCACATGGAAACATTAAACGGGAACGTTGTTTTAATTAATCTTGGTCCTTTTTTTCCGCTTAGATTTATTGGGATTCCTTCAATTTAAAAATGACACACACGACGAACGAACTGAAGGAAGCCTTCAAACTACTTCAAACAGCGTTGTTCCAAGCTTTAAATCATTGTACTCGGCTTACAACGATATTGAGCTGACATAGCTCGTGTTCCTATATGCCGCCGCACGCTTGCGGTCTTGTCAGTGTAAGATCGACAGCGTCGCGATACGGTTGATTTCGTTGATAAAACCAATCCACGCGCAACAATCCGCTGGGTTTTGCAGGTGGTACTAATGTTGTAAACATTTTTATTTAAAGTCAAATTCGTCGCGTCACGTGTAATAAAATCTAATAATCAGATTATGTATTATCATTGTGTATTTTCAAAAAACTAAATATCGGTTCTGTTTCACTATTATTGTGTTCTGTCTTGCTGTCAAAATCTAATCTCCGAGCATAAAGTGTTGACGGGAGTGTTCACATGAAACAGAAAAAGAACTGATTATGTACGTGCCTGGGTGTCCCGCTCTTTAGTTATAAGAGAGACAAGTAAGTAATTAATTTTTATAATGTATATGCAACTTCAGTTTTACAACATTGCCGTAGCGCGGACTTACCTGTGAGTAAGAGTGTTTGTTACCCCACTTTTAAAAAGGTCGATTTAAAAAAAATATGTATCGCTTCTCTAGTACACCCCAGGAGTCACCCATTTAAATATAATACGTCATTTCCATAACACCCTGTATATAAGTCGGTGACTATAACTTGAAAACAAATGAAAATCGGATGACATAGAACGTTTTTTATATTATTTTCCATACAATACGATCCTTGTTCCTCCCGACTCAATCTGTATAGTCGGGAACAGAAACACGAACAAACCGCTATAATTGCCAACAGATAAAAAAAATTACAGATAACTGTCAAATATCCGCACATACATAAATCTAAACAGGTGACCACTAGCGGGTCGCACCCATCTCGACCCTGGCTGAGAAAGACATGCACGATCGTGGGTGTAAACAAATCAAAATGGCCCGATTTGAATTCCAGATTTTGATCGTATCGTAAAAATTGTACGGTTACTGCTTCAGTGGTGTATCATTATTACTAAAGACGTTGTTTATTTCATTTATTATCCGCAATAAAAACAGCCGTGTTGATGTCAGATTATGGGCGAGAGAAATTACGTTCTGCGATTATATTTGTTATTTTTTCAATCTCGTTCAGATAACAGATCTGCATTACCGTTTAAATGGTTTAGAACCACCGTTTGACGATAGACAAATTCGTTCGACAATCATCAATCATTTTCAAACCATTAAAAAGTCTGTGGATACAGTTTGACCATTAAAGTTGGAACCGTATGGGGAAAAGATGTATTGTTCGATTTAGATAAAATTTAACTTCATCACACAAGTTCTTGCTTCAATAAAGACCAAAAATGATATAATTTATTTTTTATTTTTTTTTTATGATCAAACACAAGCACTATAGGAAAAATCCTTTAGGGCACTCTGGGAGTGGTGCGTGTGCGCAAAAAGCGATTCTCGTTCGTTTTGAATCGTTGGAGGTTATATTCGTTGGGAAAAACGACCTCGGGAAGGTCGTTCCTTAAGGATGACGTCCTCCAGATGAAAGAATTCTTAAACAATGAAGTTCGAGGCGTACTAAGCTTAACCACATATGAATGGGCGGCAGTGGTTCGCCGTGTATTTCTGCTATTCGCCGCTCTGGGCGGAATTAAGAGGGGAAGGTCAGCCGAGCACTTTTGCTGTCTTGGCGATTGCCACAACGTGGTTATGCCAAGACATATTTCCTCCCAGATTGACGCCCAGCAAATTAATAGATGAAGCCAGTGGGATTGCGTGTCCGTCCATGACTATATCCGGTTCTGTAATGTTAAACTATTTAGAGAAAACTGCTGCCTGGGTTTTTTAGCGTTAAATTCGACTTGGTTACTGTCACCCCAAGCCAAAATTTCTTCCAGGTCTTTGTTGAGGCGTGATATTTCATGCTGTCTGGTCGGCAGCCGATGTTTGTGCATTCAAAGAGAAAGATGAGATAAGTATGCTATCGTCAGCAAAACTAAATATCGGATTTTTCGTTTTCACTAGAAGGTTGTTAATGTAGAGTAGGAAGAGGGTGGGAGATAATTGAGGAACACCGGCGGTGACGGTATCTGAGAGAAATCCGTCAATCGCCACTTGCAGAGAGCTGTCGTTAAGAAAGCTAGACAACCATGCACATAATCGACTGGGCATACCATAGGATTGCAGTTTACTTAGAAGTCCCTCATGCCAAACACGATCCAAGGCTTTAGAAATATCCAGTGCAACAGCCCGAGACTGACCATGATGTTCGATTACGTTGTTCCAAATATGGGTGACATAGGCTAGAAGATCTCCAGTTGATCTGGACTTCCGAAAACCATATTGATGATCGCTGATAATGTTGAAGCCTTCCAGGTACTTTAGAAGATGTTGGTTAATAGCTTTCTCCATTACTTTTGATATAACTGAAAGCAATGCGACTGGTCTAGATGTCATGCGGGATAAAATGTCGAAAAATGGCATTTATTCAACAACTAGAAAATAGTACATAAACAAAAATTATTTAAAACAGAAGCATACTTATTAAATTTCATATTATTTTGTATATTATATCAAATATTTTATTACAAAAATACACGCCGCTGCTGTTTCTAAAATGTATGTTTAGGTCGCCATTTAACCCGAACACAGAAATGGCGAAACAGGCCCAAATTTTAGTTAATTTCTTCATCGAGTGAGTTTAAACAGGTCTTATCGATTCGTAAAAACATGAAGGCCGCTCTGGTGCACGAACTTTTATGCAAACCTGCCGGCCAGATTTTAAAACCATTGTTTGGTAATCTATTGCAAGTTGTGTCATTTGTCATCGGCTGTCATTACTATACAGAGATGAGGAAAAGTGTTGACCTGGTACTTACTGAAATTTAACCAGTATTGGTATGTACCATCGTGCCGATAAAAAAACTAGGACAGTAAAATCTCGAAACTGGGAATGGAAATACATAATATCTAATAGACTATAAAAGGTGCTCCACAGCTGTAAAGGTAAAAACATCTAACTTTTAGAAAGTAACCTAGGTTTTATAATTTAAGGTTTGTATTTTGCGATATGAGGTGGCATTAAATTATGTTACCTACTTGTTTTATAAAGATGAGCGGAAGTTTATATGGAGGAACTAAATGTATTAAGCATTTTTTATTAAGAAAGAGTCAAATGCTTTTTTAAAGTAGGTATATTTAATGACGCCAAAAAATGAAAATAACGAAATTTAACAGAAAGTAAAAAAATATACAAACACAAAATTTGTCGTAGCAACAAATTGTTTTTATATGTAGTCATAGAACATTTCTGTTTATTACTTCTTGATAATTAGTATTCTTCTATGTTCATCTTTAGCACGCATTCTAGGGGAACCTGAAACTGCTCCTAATAATAGTTCGATGCCTTGCTATTTTTTGCTTTGCCAACAACACGGTATTTCTGTTTACTCCAAGTTCGCCTGCAATTCCTAATAAAAGCATCATCTCGCAACCGACTGTAGTTAATAGCCTTTTGCTGGGGGGTTAATTGTGGCATATTTTAAAAAAAATGTGGTTGACAAGTTAATGATAAAGTGACAATATATGTTGACATGTAAAATTTGTAAATTGCATTTTACTGGTACCAGACTCGACAGTAAATAATTCCTAATAGTCAAGGAGAAAATTCGAAATTTTGCTGTCCTAGTTCTTTATCGGTACGACGGTATGTATGTATATGTAAGAGATCGGTTTGCATAGAGCGGTTTTGTAGTCATGTAAAACCGGTTTTATGGGTTTTGCAAATTAAAATTCCTTTTTCCGGAAAAAAATCTTGCGTGCAACAGGGTGTTTAAAAAAACACGGGCCGACGTTCGTGTGGTGATTCCTTATCCACAATTAAGACAAATATTTCCTATCAACGTGCGCAGATGTAAGGGCCAATCACTAGTTTCTTGTTTATTGTTTAAGCACGCATTAAAAATGCAAGCACAAAAGATCGTCCATTGATATACATAAGTATAAGACGTTCCAAATTGGGAATAAAAAAAAATTGGTTTTGATAATATTTTCGATAAGCAAATTTAAAAAAAAATCCTGAAACAAACCCATGACTGTTGTAAATGCGAAGGTTACCTTTAGCCGTATACCAAATCAAATTATAATATTTTCCAAATGGGTTCGTACCCAATTACCCAATTATTTAATCAAAAAACTGGGCCTATCAAATCCTAAACCTTATATATTATTACATATTATCAAAAGTAAAAGTCCTCGGAAAAAAAATAATGGTTTATCATTAGGCGCGAGTCAAAACCAACAGAATTTCGTTTCGAGACATAAAACACTTGTATGATATTAATGTCGGGCAATTTTTCAATACTTCGTGGCTAGAAAATAGTTGCGAGAGTCTAGTATTACTAAAAACGACCTCGATAAAAATTAGTCCGAGAACAATGGATTTATTTGGGATCAATTTTTCATTTTCTAAGAGCAACCGACCAAAATGTGGTTCTATTTTCTACAAAGTGCGATGAGTGCGGAGAGTGCCCTAGATCTTTTGACTCCCATAACACCATAATTCCCTTCTGACCATTAAAGGCCACAAATTATTTTCTCTGGCAGAGCCGTAGAATACAGGGCGTTTTTAATAACATGTTAATATTTGAGGAGGTTATTCATGGGTCCATTTTCAGAAAAAAACTTTATATGAACATATGTCTTAAACGTCTTCACTTTTGAGATACGGGGTGTTAAACATTTTCAAAAAAATCTCCTTTTTTATTAATATCTATGATACTGCTCCAGATATTTTTGTGAAATTTGGTACACACCTTCTATTCATCAAGAGGCATTTTATGATATATAATATGTTTTTTAATTCCGACCAGTGGCGTTCGTGCAGGAATTGCACTCGGTATTTTTGAAGAAAAGAATAGTACGCCACTTCTGTTTTTTAAAATAAAAATTATTTTTGAAATTCTCACTCCTTGCTGAGTAAATGTCGTCTCTTGATTTTTTTGTCGTTTGACCTACAGTTTTCACATAAAAAAATGAAATTCATTCATTTGTATTCTGTTATGAAATCAGGTATTAACAAAGATTAAAGAGAATCAAGTAGATTTCGTTTTGTCATTAACCTTAACAAATTATTAAAAAACATGGTCCAAATGCTGAAAATCTTTAACACCCTGTATCTCAAAAGTTAAGCCGTTTAGGATATATGTTCATATGAAGCTTTTTCTGAAAATGAACCCAAGAATAACTTCCTTATTAGCATGTTATTAGGAAACACCCTGTAGTATAGTTTATATTTTGTAACCCTTGACCTTTACTGCAATAAAACAAATACGTGTCTAAAGCCCATTGTGTAGGTTCCAACATCTTCAAACCGCAATAAATGAGTGCAGGATTCGCTTGAAAATATAGCTATCTAGATATCGATTTATTTTTATTTTGAATTTAAGAAACACCTCTTTAAAATAGTGTAATAATTAGGAATGCAGGTAGATAAAATTTGTATTACCCGAAAAGATGTAAATTTGGGGAATTTTAGGGTTTAACGGCAGTCAAAAGAACAACATTGTAAACTAAACTATGCAAATTCTATTTACCTGCATTCCTATTTATTTTAAGAAGGTATCTCTTTCATTGAAAATAAAAGAAAATCAATATGTAGATAGCTTTATTTTCAAGAAGACCCTGCATTCATTTATGTATCATTATGTGGATTGAAGATGTTGGGACCTACACAATGGGCTTTAAACTGGTAATTGATTTATTGCAGTAAAGATCAATGGTATATAATAATATAATGTCAGTCATTCCAAGGACGCCATATTTTAGACACTGTTTACAGTTCTAACAATTTCACCCGATTTAATTACGTCTTGTGTGGACAACCGTTGAACGAAGGAACCTAATTTCTTCCGGACAACGGCTTCTACGATTTGTATGGCCGAGTGCAAAAGGTTTACCGTGATCACGTTACTACATTTATGGTTCCTTCACAGGTTTCCATAATGAGACCTCCTGCTGTTCAAGTTAATTGTTAAATTAAAATTCCTGTATATAAAAAATAAAGAAAATTACTGCAGAATTAAGATTGTTTATTTTTTAAAGGCCCCGTTAGATGATGCATACGATTTTAACAAAAACTAATTGAAATATACAGGGTGTTCCTTAACGACGTGCTAATATTTCAGGGTGTGATTCCTTAGGTTATTTTATGAAGAAAAGTTCATATGAACATATGTCTGCAACGGCTTCAATTTTTTTGCTGTTGTGTTGAATTTTTATTCTTTAAATGGTTATTTTTTAATATCTCCGAAACTGCTTTAGATATTATTTTCAATTTTGGTATGTGTTAATAGGATATAGAACCACAAAGTTTAGTCAGAAAAGTTATTCAATTGTTCCACCAATGGCGTCCCTGCGAACATGTTTTTACAAAAAAGATGGTACGCCACTAACATTTTTCCAAGTGGATATTTTTTCTGATTAGCCTGGTTAATTCTACATGAGAACGACCCCTTGAGTTTTTCTCGTCAGCTGCACCGTTCTTGATTAAAACCACTAAATTCATAGTGAAACTCATTATTATTAACATTGATAAAATAATTAATGATAAATTTTGTTTCATAAAAATTGTTAGAAATGGCCACCTTCACTTAAAAGGCATGCTTCCGCCCATCTTCGCATCGAATTGCCCACTCCAACAATTTTTATAAAACAAAATTTATCATTAATTATGTTATCAATGTTAATAATAAGTTTTAATATGAATTTAGTGGTTTTGATCAAGAACGGTGCGTCTGACGAGAAAACCTCAAGGTATCGTTTTCATGTAAAATTGACCAGACTAATCAGAAAAAATATCCACATGGAAAAATGTCGGTGGCGTACCATCTTGTTTGGAGGACATGTTTGCAGTGACGCCACTGGTGGAACAATTGAATAACTTTTCTAACTAAAATTTGTGGTTCTATATCCTATTAACACATACCAAAATTGAAAATAACATCTAAAGTACTTTCGGAGATTTAAAAAATAACCATTTAAAAAATAAAAATTCAACACCCTGTAGAAAAAAATTTAAGCCGTTGCGGACATATGTTCATATGAACTTTTCTTTATAAAATGACCTAAGAAATCAATACCCTGAAATAGTAGCACGTCATTAGAGAACACCCTGTATATGTATAGTTTATATTATTTTTAATATTGCGTACTAAGAAGGCAATATAAAAAATGTGTCTTTGTCAGGACAAAAATGAATCAAACCGATAAACCCTTAAAACCTTTACATCAGCACAATTATTGCTGTAAGCCTGTAAGCTAAACGGGTTTTTACATATTTTATGTCGTTACACAAAAATAAAATTTTAAAAATAATTTCACCATACTTGTGAACCCCCTCTATCATAGGTCACGAGCCGCCACTGGTCTTAGGTTGGCAACAAAACCGGCATCAATAGGGCGGGGTTGCCTATATGACGGCGACAATATTGTGCGCAAGACAATCGACGAGCAACCTTTAAAAATATGACCGGAGGAAAACCATGCGCACCAACCCATTTTTTTTTTCACTCACAAAATTTTACCTTTTACTGCGCACCCCGTAAGTTGTACGTATCCACAATGAATTTAAGAATTGTAAAAAAACCGTGCATAGTATTTATTTAGTTCCGTTGTCAGTAAGGAAGGAAACTTTTCAATTGTCCCTCGTACATGGCTCCTTGCGAACAATAATAATTCATACACCTCATCAAAATATTAAAGAACCTGTATAAAACTTATTTGCATTTTTAACCCAACCCAAATAAGCAATAAATTTTGCGGCCTCTCATTTATATGCAAACATAAACGGGAAATATTTATATACGGTTAAATGGGCGCCATTTTTATTTTTTAATTGGTTTAGCTCTTGTGAATGGCATGAGAGTTATTAACATTTTTTTACGATTATTCGGTAAAACATCTATTATTATGCAATTTAATAAATATTGTTTTCGATAAATAATAATAGGCTTTGTTGTTACTGGCGGTTTGTGGTAAATGATTCGACATTTTCGAATAAACAATTGCGAAATTATCTCGTCACAATAAATTCCGTCTCAAAACAAACATGTAAAAAATTATGTTCCTCAAAAGTTTTCCTACTTAAGGATGATCATGGTCAATATTAGTGTTGCCACCGTGACCGGATCTAAAATCCAGTTCGGCCGAATTTCGTACCCGAACCGGCAGGAACTGAATTTAAAAGAAAATGTAAAATAAGATAAAGACAAAATACAAACTCTGGAAGAAACGGGTCAAAAAATTTTTACAGGCAACTTTCAGTCCTTAGCATAACTTACTAAAATAAACTATTTGCCTGGAGAAACGATTATAATTTGCGAAATATATGTTACTTCCTGCATTAGAAAGCAATTTTAAAAGAATTGTTTTAGATTATAGCTGCAGTATTCACATTTGAATTTAAAAATGGATCGCCGGTCACGTGTCCCCAATCAATAATTTCTTACCCTTTTATATTTCCCGTCATTTTACTAAAGTTCCTTTTATATATAAATAATTTACACTCCTACTACAATTTGTATTGAAAAAATAATATTTAAAGATCAACAGTTTAGTTTCTTCAACGCAATTATTAACCAGAAGTTCCGTCCCCGCAGCTGCATGTATCGCCGGTCACGGCAGAAATTGCTATAAATAACGCCACTACAGGTCGGCCTAATAGTTTTACAAATATGGCGGTGTGTGTTTGAATTTGTGTAAAGCGTGCTCGGGTTTCTTCGCGTTTGTTCGTATTTATATATAAAAGTAACTTTAGTAAAATGACATGAAATATAAAAGGGTAACGTAAGAAATTATTGAGTGGGGTCACGTGACCGGCGATACATTTTTAAATTCAAATTTGAATACTGCAGCTATAATCTAAAACAATTCGTTTAAAATTGCTTTCTAATGCATGAAGTAACATATATTTCGCAAATTATAATCGTTTCTCCAGGCAAATAGTTTATTTTAGTAAGTTATATGCTAAGGACTGAAAGTTGCCTGTAAAATTTTTTTGACCCGTATACAATTCAGTTGGCCTTATTTTCACTGTAGATCAGTCCACAGTACTATCCAGCCAGCATCCGTCCATTTCCTCTCATGGTGTTACATATTAATTATGTAATTTCTTCCAGAGTTTGTATTTTGTCTTTAAATTATTTTACATTTTCTTTTAAATTCAGTTCCTGCCGGATCGGGTACGAAGCACTAAACTAGAACATTGCCTACTTTTTACCAGGCGTATGTTTTTATGTTGTATCGCCGGTCACAGGGTTAACTCAGACCTAGTAATCTTAATTAAGGGACAAATACTACATGAAGTCACTCTCTTGAGTACAGATACTCATTTCAGTCTAAAAAAGTTTAAGAAATATCTGGTATTAGCTGTTATCTACAAATTTGTGCATTTTTGTATCTCCGGTTACCGGAGATACATTGATTGATCCATTGTTATCCGAAGCTATATACAATATTTTTTTATTAACCATTTATAAACCATTAAGGAAAAATATATTTTGATGTGCAAGTTTCGTTTACACCTTAGGTAAATTAAAAATATGACTAATTTTCTTAGTATTTTAACATTCTATAAAGGAACATTCAAGAACTTTAAGAAAATATAAGACAGCGCTGTTATAAATAATAGGAAAATGGTTATAGTGACTGATTAAAATAACTCAGTTCCAAATATTGGCGTTATATGATTCAGAAGAGTAAAATTAGCCATGTGACGGGCGTTAAATCATTAAAAAATCGATGCTATAGAGATAGACCAAGATCTTTGTGATGATGGTCTTTTGCGCGGACCTATATAATTCCTATTCCCTTCCTAATTTAGATACTATAAGAAACCTATTAAAAAAATTAACAGGTGTTTTTGAGATTATTTATTTTTAAAATTCGATTTACTGAAAGTTGGTTGTTACGAGTTATTTTATAATAGTTATACGAAATTTCCTAATGGAAATCTCCTTAGAAATGAAATAATACTAAATATTTAATAATTGTGTAATTTTTCTTCGTGTTCTTTAAATAGCATTAAATTATGTTAAACAATTTATTTTTAAAATTTTATGTTTTATGATGTTTGATATTGGACCACTGCTCGCCCACAGGCGTTAGGCGTTTATAGTCGTGGTGAAATAGTTTTCATTTTAGGAGAGGATTTTAGTTTATTTTAATTTGGATTGAAATACGATCAGATAATCAAATATCAACTATAACATGTATTGTGAACCCTAAACTCCGTTTTGTTGCAGTTGATAGCTCATATCGAGGGTTGAAGCCATAAAACAACCGTAAACCATAGGCGTTGCCAATAGTAATTACCTTATTTAATAAGAAAATTGGCCTCTGTCCATTGTTAAGTAGGATTAGGGTTAAAGTAGGTACAACAGGGGTAATTAATTTACCTATTTTTGCCTGCTTTAGGATGTCATTTGATGTGCGTTTGTCAAACTATGTATTTAGTTGTATTTAGATACTGCATTATCTCAAAGTTGAATTATTTCCTATACTTGTAACAATGGCTTCAAGTTTTTCGCCAACGTGTCTTCGTCAAATTAGCAAGAGTGCATATTCTCTCCGAGAAAAGACATTAATATTAAACGTGCATGATGCTCTAGTGTACCAGAAACCTGCAAGTGATGTTCGTAGCATCATTGCAGAGTGTGCCAATATGGTAGGAGTTGGAGAGGCTACTATATATAGGTTCTTGCGTGAAAGAAAATCTAAGAACCTCAGTGAGCCAAAACCACTCCCAGGAAAGAAACCGTTAGAAATTGACAATTTCATTAAAAATGGTATTAGAAGAAAAGTACATAGTTTTTATTTTGCCAAGGAAATACCAACTATAGAC
Source organism: Barypeithes pellucidus (assembly GCA_963991005.1). Lineage (NCBI taxonomy): Eukaryota > Metazoa > Arthropoda > Insecta > Coleoptera > Curculionidae > Barypeithes > Barypeithes pellucidus. The sequence continues at coordinate 12,228,548 of OZ022563.1, forward strand.
AAAATTTTACAAGCCATTAACTACGACGAGGACTTACCACAGCTATCACGAACGAAACTATGGAAAATACTTCATGATATGAACTTTCGATGGGAGAAGCAAAACAGAAAATCTTTTCTTATTGATAGAGCAGATATTATTTGCTGGAGACGTCAATACTTAAGGTCCATCCGAAAATACCGCAGCGAAGGCAAAAACATTTTCTATTTGGATGAAACTTGGCTGAACGAAGGGCACACCGTATCTAAAGTTTGGCAAGATAAAAATGTCCTAAGTTCTCGACAAGCTGTCATGGAAGGCTGGTCAACAGGACTTAGACCACCATCTGGAAAGGGACGCAGACTTATTATAACTCATATAGGAAGTTCAAATGGCTTTTTGGATCAAGGATTATTACAATTCCAGTCGAATTCTACTAAAGACTATCATGAAGAAATGACTGCTGATGTTTTCGAGGAATATTTTAAGCAAATGATAGAATACATTCCCGCTAATTCTGTAATAGTGATGGATAATGCCAGCTATCACTCTAGGCTAAAAGAGAATCTTCCCACAACTTCATGGAAAAAGGCGGAAATCGTAAACTGGTTACAACGAAAGGAATTGAGTTACGATAATACCATGGTAAAAAAAGAACTTTTGGATATTGTTAGGCTACATAAATCACAGTATAAAAAGTATGTTATTGACGAGATGGCAAGAGATCGAGGTATTATAGTGCTCCGTTTACCACCTTACCATTGTGAGCTAAATCCTATCGAATTAATATGGGCTCAAGTAAAAGAATATGTTGCTAGAAATAACAAAACTTTTAAAATGCAAGAAGTGCGACACCTCTTGCTTAATTCTTTAGCAAATGTGTCATCAGAAAATTGGCAAAACGCCATAAAACATGCTATAGTAGAGGAACAAAAAATGTGGGAACTTGACAACGTAATTGACACAACTATGGAAATTGAGCCTTTAGTAATAAGCGTAGGACATGATGACTCTTCAGATTCTTCTGAGGACCATTTTATCGAGTTATAATTATTGAAATTGTCAATATTTTTTGATCTGTAAATAAATTAGTTTTCTTGTAAATAAATTCATAAAATCATAAAATCTATTATATTTAAATAAAATAATAAGCGGTTACATTAAAAACCCAACTCTCCGACCATGATGGGCCGTTTTAATCATTATCCTTTCATTTCATTTTATGGCTCTATTGTTACTTTATCTGTTACCCGGTGGAATAGGTCAAAATTTCTTCATCTTTATGCTAGATGTACGTAAAAAGACCATTTTATAGGTAAAATATTTTAGGCCACCGGGCCCTTGTTTTGAATCTTTAATGAGGGTATCGAGCTATCAACGGCAACGAAACAGACTATACTAATATTTCTAAGTAAGTTGAAATCACATACATATAAACAGTATATTGGTAATACCATATATATAAACAGTATATTGCTAATACCATCTGCAATTATGTCCCCGCTATGGGCATCGAAAGGGACGTTGTGAGTTTGCGCAGTTCGGAAATTTCCATGTAAAAGTAAATATTCACATTCAATATAAATTTCACTGGTTAGTTAGGAAAAATATTGCAATCAAAATTTCGATTAGTTCCATTTAAGACAGCGTTCCATGGTGCCAAATTCCGTATGAATATTTGTAACAATCGACACGATGAGCTTTATTGTAACTTTCATCCGACGTCGTATATTTCTTAATCTCACTTTTTTCTAAACCAAAAATTAGGAATGAATGACTATATTGACTATCTTGGGAATTATTATCAGCTACTTATGCACCAAATTAAAAATACATTAATTTTAAGATTATGTAGTGACCACATATATATTATATTGTATACGAGTGACACTCGCTTCTTTTTTTACAAGCTTTTTAGTGAAATTCGGTTCCGAAGATCGGATTATGTGATGTGAGCAAAATATTTTCGAATATATGTACATACCTGAAATACTTTATACCCGGTATTGATCCATGACTTTTGCAAAAAAGCACCATGCACTTGTGTCCTTTCATCTTAAACCAAACAAGTCACTAACCTAGCAAACAGCGAATCGAATCACCACAAATTAGAAACTCGTTTACAAAAATTGTTGTTAGGTAATGAGTTTACAAAAATTGTTGTTAGGTAATGAAATTTTATAAGCACTAATATACCGACAGCAATGTGGATGAACCACTTTTTATTCTGTAATTTGAAAAAGCATCCAGAAGCAAAGATGGCGACGAACAACAACAAACAAATAATGTCGGGCCGGCTCTGACGCGATCGATAAAATTTCCACCCTATTGCACAAACTCAATAGGCCCGCGCCATCTCCCATAGAGGTGACACTTTTTGTATTTTGGAACGTTCGTATTGGCAATATACTGCTTATATATATGTGGTTGAAACTAAGAAATATGTTGACAAATTAAATTATATATAAAATAAACAGTTTCTTGTTCTCATGATATTCCTTGAAAGTATGTATGTATTTATATAGAATTTCTCGCGCAAGAAGTACTTTTCCAATAGCTTTTAAATCCTAAAATACCCAATACCAACACAACATAAGGACAAATGGACCGTAAAATATTGGACAATTGGAAAAATTTTCTGAGGCTCGAAAATCGACATGCAGCAGCGGGCGGGCTGCAAACGCACTTTTTCCTATCCTCTAACGGCGGCAAAGTGAAAAAGTTTGTCGAAAAGTGTTCACGGTTGGTGGTTCTTAAAGTGGGGTGGTGTACAGGTCTGGAATATTTGTCACAGGGATAAAAATGGATTTAATTTTACTGCAATAGTGAATGTTAGAATGAAAAAATATAAGCAGATGAAAATCTTTAAAAGTTTATTGATTTGTTAATAGTTATTTATTATACAAGGGAAAAAGTTATTAGATTTTAGCTCGAGGTTGTATTATCAAGACAAGATATTATTTTGAAGCAGTGCTAAATAATTATCGCAATTTAAATTGTCATTAATGAAAAAGGGACCTATGATATGATGTCCAACAATTCTTGCCCAAACATTAACCTTGTCAGAATATTGCGTATGTTCTTCTCTAATCCAGTGAGGATTTTTCCCAAGACCAATAGCGGCAAGTCTGACGATTAGCATGACCGTGAAGTGTAAAGGTGCACTCATCAGAAAACAAAACATGTTCTAATTGGATAACATTGTTATCTAACATTGCCATCATTTGTTCACAAAAATACATTCTCCTATCAAAATCGTCTTCCATGAGCTGATGAGCAGGTATCATTTTATAGGGATACATTTTATTTTCTTGAATGTTCGAATAATCGATGAATGGCTAAAGTCCGTTTTGTTGCAGTTGATAGCTCATATCGAGGGTTGAAGCCATAAAACAACCGTAAACCATAGGCGTTGCCAATAGTAATTACCTTATTTAATAAGAAAATTGGCCTCTGTCCATTGTTAAGTAGGATTAGGGTTAAAGTAGGTACAACAGGGGTAATTAATTTACCTATTTTTGCCTGCTTTAGGATGTTATTACGCCATTTGATGTGCGTTTGTCAAACTATGTATTTAGTTGTATTTAGATACTGCATTATCTCAAAGTTGAATTATTTCCTATACTTGTAACAATGGCTTCAAGTTTTTCGCCAACGTGTCTTCGTCAAATTAGCAAGAGTGCATATTCTCTCCGAGAAAAGACATTAATATTAAACGTGCATGATGCTCTAGTGTACCAGAAACCTGCAAGTGATGTTCGTAGCATCATTGCAGAGTGTGCCAATATGGTAGGAGTTGGAGAGGCTACTATATATAGGTTCTTGCGTGAAAGAAAATCTAAGAACCTCAGTGAGCCAAAACCACTCCCAGGAAAGAAACCGTTAGAAATTGACAATTTCATTAAAAATGGTATTAGAAGAAAAGTACATAGTTTTTATTTTGCCAAGGAAATACCAACTATAGACAAAATTTTACAAGCCATTAACTACGACGAGGACTTACCACAGCTATCACGAACGAAACTATGGAAAATACTTCATGATATGAACTTTCGATGGGAGAAGCAAAACAGAAAATCTTTTCTTATTGATAGAGCAGATATTATTTGCTGGAGACGTCAATACTTAAGGTCCATCCGAAAATACCGCAGCGAAGGCAAAAACATTTTCTATTTGGATGAAACTTGGCTGAACGAAGGGCACACCGTATCTAAAGTTTGGCAAGATAAAAATGTCCTAAGTTCTCGACAAGCTGTCATGGAAGGCTGGTCAACAGGACTTAGACCACCATCTGGAAAGGGACGCAGACTTATTATAACTCATATAGGAAGTTCAAATGGCTTTTTGGATCAAGGATTATTACAATTCCAGTCGAATTCTACTAAAGACTATCATGAAGAAATGACTGCTGATGTTTTCGAGGAATATTTTAAGCAAATGATAGAATACATTCCCGCTAATTCTGTAATAGTGATGGATAATGCCAGCTATCACTCTAGGCTAAAAGAGAATCTTCCCACAACTTCATGGAAAAAGGCGGAAATCGTAAACTGGTTACAACGAAAGGAATTGAGTTACGATAATACCATGGTAAAAAAAGAACTTTTGGATATTGTTAGGCTACATAAATCACAGTATAAAAAGTATGTTATTGACGAGATGGCAAGAGATCGAGGTATTATAGTGCTCCGTTTACCACCTTACCATTGTGAGCTAAATCCTATCGAATTAATATGGGCTCAAGTAAAAGGATATGTTGCTAGAAATAACAAAACTTTTAAAATGCAAGAAGTGCGACACCTCTTGCTTCATTCTTTAGCAAATGTGTCATCAGAAAATTGGCAAAACGCCATAAAACATGCTATAGTAGAGGAACAAAAAATGTGGGAACTTGACAACGTAATTGACACAACTATGGAAATTGAGCCTTTAGTAATAAGCGTAGGACATGATGACTCTTCAGATTCTTCTGAGGACCATTTTATCGAGTTATAATTATTGAAATTGTCAATATTTTTTGATCTGTAAATAAATTAGTTTTCTTGTAAATAAATTCATAAAATCATAAAATCTATTACATTTAAATAAAATAATAAGCGGTTACATTAAAAACCCAACTCTCCGACCATGATGGGCCGTTTTAATCATTATCCTTTCATTTCATTTTATGGCTCTATTGTTACTTTATCTGTTACCCGGTGGAATAGGTCAAAATTTCTTCATCTTTATGCTAGATGTACGTAAAAAGACCATTTTATAGGTAAAATATTTTAGGCCACCGGGCCCTTGTTTTGAATCTTTAATGAGGGCATCGAGCTATCAACGGCAACGAAACAGACTTTAACATCGAACATTGGGGCTGCTTTTCGACTAGAAGTATGTGGGATTTCTTAAACTCGAGCATAATATCTCATTTTGTATTATCACTTGTTGCATTGGCAGCAATTCTTTTTATCTGCTTTACATGGCCAAGCTGACGAAACTGCTTTTCTATTTGACTTAATTCTCCCTTGAGTTATAGGCGGCAAATTTGGAAATTTTTTATGAAATAAGCGAGCAACTTCCATTTGTGTCCGTGTTTTATCTCCATAACCAATAATCTGTAGAATTGTTATTTTGGGCATTTCTATTAAATAAACCATTTTTCTGATATGCAGTCAACGAAATTCGAAAATTCAATAAATCTGCAAACACTTAATATTTCCGAAACAGTTGAAGATAGGTATAGGATATTCTACATTAAATATGTCTAAAATTTTCTGAGGGATCCAAAAATTGAATAATATACAGGGTGTTGCATTTAACATAAGAAAGTTGGTATTGGCCACTGGTACATGACACACCCTGTATTAAAAGTTTTCATTGACAAAAATGGGCAACTAGAAATACCAATCGACGTGTCCGAGCGTTTGTTCGTACACGCCCCCATTTATTTATTATTGAATTTGTTCCATTTGGAAGATACACGCTGTACTATTAATGGTGGAAAGTTTTGACTTCATAAAATTGATGAATATTTACAATAAAAAATGTAAAAGCCGCCCCTGGACTCATTACATAATAAAGAGCGTGAAAATCAAAAACCTCCCGAGTTACATCAGCGAAATTGGCCTTCATAAACTCATAATTGCGTTTATTGGTTTTCCAGAACGCATTTTATTGGGAAAATGGGGTGCGAAAGGCCGTTCCTCTTTTGTTTACAGATGATAAAAAGTGCGGGAGTTGATACCTACTTTGGGCACATAAAGGGCTCATTGTGAGAAAACTTATTTTTATGTGCGTGTGCATGGGGCATAAATTTGTATTTATAAACCCATTAAGTTGCCATTGGGGGGGGATGTGTTTCTGTAATAAAATCATTTATAACATAAAATAGGTTCGTTCGCGAAGCGAAATTTCCAACTGGTCATTCGGTTCTGGACACCTCTCTAACTGGTTGCTGCTTTTTGTCCCTGTGAACGAGTAGGGGAGACCGAGGAGAATTGTGACAGAGTACAGTTGTGACAAAGACGATTTCTCGGAATCTATGGCCGTTAGCGAGCTGGCAACAGCGCACGATTGTTTGTTTATAGACGCGCTACTTGACGCAGTGCGCGCCAATGGCCCACGACAAGCGGTTGCGTGATTACGACGTTTACATGAAAAAAAAACCGAAAAGTAAATTATTTATAAAATTTTTGATCATGATATATTACATTCACGTGGTTATGCTATGTTTTCTTATATTGTGTGGGTTTAAAGCTTCAAAGCGTGGCATTGTCTTGCTGTGTTTGCATCTTGTTTCAAAATTACGAATTATTATTCTGACCAGATCGCGATTTTTGGCATCTAGGAGAGTTGTGACACGCTGTCACAACTCTCCTATTAAAGGTTATTTTCTGGTTAGATTATTTTACAGGCTTTTTGTAATGTTTTTTTCTGTTTATTTCCGTTTTTGTTGGTGTGCTTCGGTCAATTCTTACAACCTAAGTTTGATATAATGACGTCATAATTACTTGTAAAACATTTAATACTGTTATGTTTCTGTTATTGTAGTTCATACAATTATGCCTAATGATGATGATGAATTAAAGTAATTTTATGCAAAAAACGTGTGTTTTGTTAATAATTCATATAAAAGTAATTTTATCTATTAAATATAGTCTAGATACACAGCTGTCACAACTTACCTTGGCACCTGTCACAATTTACCTCGGTGTTAGGAGAGTTGTGACAAAGGGAGTAGTTTCAGTTTTCGTGCATTTTCTCAGAAATCTTATAACTCTTATTGATTTTGAAGACTGTTTTTGAAAGAGTAAGGATTGAGCTACATTGCGGCATACAATTCATAATGGTGGTATGATTCTTTATTGAGATATGTTATTTTAAGTAAAAATTGTCACAACCCTCCTCGGTCTGCCCTACAAATGCCAAAACGTTTAACTGAATTGACCTCTTAATTTAACCTCCAAGTTTCCTTATTCTAGCTCATTTCTGATTTATTTACAATTAGCCTGTCCTTTGGAATGGATATTTAAAGAATAATGGAAAGTAAATTAAACCAGAACTTGTCAAAACTAAAGAAAACCAAACGAATACCGGTAAAAACAACAAGTCAAAAGAAAAAAAGCGGCCGATCGAGAAAAAGCTCGAAACTGAAACCCACAATTCCGTACCAGTAAGCGGATTATTCTGACGTTTACAAATCAGTTGGAAATCGATACTTTTTGCTCTACGAACACCGAATTATTGGTCAGCAAAAACATATTTTTTCCGGTCGATTAAAGAATAGAGGAGATGGTCCGAATATGGGCTAGGTACTTAATATATAATATCTAAAAACCAAGTAACGTTATCTGCCAGGTGAAGCGTAAACTTACTTATTCAATCTTATTCTAAAAATTACAGGTTTTTCCTAACCAGTAATTTTATAGTGAGTTGTATTGCGTGCAACATGGGCTCCTTGAGTGCATTGAATATAGACTGGGGCGCATATTCGGACCAAACTATTATTTCAACTTTTTTGCTGATTTGGATGCTGATTTTCTTGCCAAACAAATTGAAGCCGAAAATCATGTAGTTAAGGATCAGCTGCAAGAACCACTATCTCAATCCACCGTTGCTGCTGTTGGTCCAGGACCCTCACAAAAGTGTTCAAAAATTCTGGCTTCCCAACGATGTTGCTCAAAAGATCTAGGTTGCCAACCAGACTATTTCAAAGATCTGGATCCCCAATCATGTTGTTCCAAAGATCTGGATACCCAACCAGGTTGTTCAAAAGACCTGGATCCTCACCATGATGTTTGAAAGACCTAGATTCTAACCCAAGATTGGGAGAAGAGTCGGAGGCTCCAGAAACGCTGGAATCAAGGCATGTGGAATCAGATGACTGTTCGAGAACCTTTTTCACTCCATTTGACATTTCACCTGTACCACTGGTTAGAAAGCGAGTGACTACAAGCGGACGGAAGTCTTTCAAATCCCAAGTTATAACTTCATCTCTATACAAAGCCGACCTCGAAATATTAATCGACAAATTAACCGAAACAAAGAACGGAAAAAGAAAAAGGAGACTCGTTTCAGTAGAATCGAGTGAAATTCAGAAGAGGAAGTTAATTACAGAGCAAGAATCAAGTTTGGAAGAGGATGAAGAACAGGAATTGGCGCTTGCAGACGTTGCCCTTGACATTGACCAAATTGGACAATTCGCCTCTGAAAATAATGACGCAAAATGCTTATTTTGTGGTCAACACTTTTCTCAAGACACTACGAGGAGAACTTTGGGTCCAGTGTCTTCTGTGTCTTTGATGGGCACATGAACATTGCTCTGGGGCGGAGAAGGATGCATACGTGAGCGATTTTTGCCGATAGTTTTGCCTTCTGTTTATTTTTTTGCTAAGAGTATTGTTTTTTATATTGTGGAGTATTTATTCATTTGTCGCCATAATATAAAACGTTTTTATTACAGTTTTCGAGGGGGCCCATATTCCAACCATCTGGGATAATGTCAGAAATAAATGTGCACTATTTTCTTAGGTTTTTACAATGTACATAAACCTTCTTACTTATCATCAGAAGGAAAAAATAAAAAAATTATTTCAAAAAAATGAAAGGGGGGGCCCATATTAGGACGAGTTCCTCTAATGATCCAACTTTACAATTTAAACTTAATCATACCGAAACAGAAAAACGAATTCTGCTAAGTGGAATTCAATTATTATAACCCAGTTTAACGTCGACAACAACAACAGTTAAGTAACTAAAATATTATAATAATTATTGGGTACAGTCTATTAATATCATTAAACATCCTTTAAATAAATCAAATCTAGCCCGGCAGCATCGCACTCCAATTTTGCAATTACTTCTTAAAGACATCCATTAAGTCGTCCGCGGTACAGCCTTGAGAGGCTAACAAACAATATTAATGTTAAACAAAAACAAACAAAGAAAAATTGCATAATTACTTGTGTATAATAGAAACGTGCTTGAAAAGTTAAAAGCTCTTAATAATGAAGTATTATTCAGTGCCAAATAAGCCATGCTCGCCGTAACGCAATACCACTCCGCGACGATGCCAGTGGTGTAGGATTGAGACGGGCGAGCTAATATGCAACATGCCAACACTGATACAACAAAACTACACAACTGGCACTAATAAATGCAATTCAATACAAACGAGATGGGGGAACCTACATTCAAAAGAAAGTACTAATCTTATAGCATGAATCTACACTTATAGCTGTTAAGTAAAGGATGGATAATGTGCAAAGTGTTTTTTACTGCCATTTCTGCATTTTTCGGTAACTTTGCATATTTTGGCAAGAAATTTGTATTCCTGTTATTCCTTTATCTAGATTAATATTGTTCTTAGAACTATCTCGAACAAACCCGAACCAACTATCCAGGTCATTAAGGAAGGTCGATATTATGGTGCCTTTTTTCATGATAAAACACACTAAGCACTCTGGGAACGGTGAGTATGCGAATAAAGCGATTCACGTTGATTTTGAATCATTGGAAGTTATATTCGTTTGGAATTACTACCCCAGATACGTCGTTCCATAATGATGACGTCCTCCGGATGAAGGAACTCTTAACGAATGAAGATCGAGGAGGACTAAGCTGAACCACAAAACAAGTCAAATCACCAATCTGTCTTCGATGTTCTAGGTTGTCGAGGTTGTTGGTCGGCTTCGATCAGATGAATGGCCCTCCTTTCGATGGAATCCAGTAGCCGAAGAGTATGTTTGGGTGCAGAGCTCCAGACATGAGAGCAGTATTCCATCAACATTTGTTGTGTGTTATTGTATACCTAAGCATCTATATCCAGGTAGGTAGTTTACTGGATGGATACGTTTAGTTTCAAACTTAATACCGATGGAGAATATTTTTTTGCAATAACTTTAATTATCTTTTCTGTATATTTAGGTATATATGATTATTTTAGATATTACCTAAATAATAGTCTTAAGTACACTTTAAGCCGAGTTGTTTGGTATTTAATACAATTTCCAACCTCCAAAAATAATTTTAATGCAATAATTATTATAAAATGAATCCTTATTTAACATATTTTCAGCATATTCTGCATATTTTAAGCATGTGCTTGCATTTCAGAGGATGCCGTAAAGTCCGTTTTGTTGCAGTTGATAGCTCATATCGAGGGTTGAAGCCATAAAACAACCGTAAACCATAGGCGTTGCCAATAGTAATTACCTTATTTAATAAGAAAATTGGCCTCTGTCCATTGTTAAGTAGGATTAGGGTTAAAGTAGATACAACAGGGGTAATTAATTTACCTATTTTTGCCTGCTTTAGGATGTTATTACGCCATTTGATGTGCGTTTGTCAAACTATGTATTTAGTTGTATTTAGATACTGCATTATCTCAAAGTTGAATTATTTCCTATACTTGTTACAATGGCTTCAAGTTTTTCGCCAACGTGTCTTCGTCAAATTAGCAAGAGTGCATATTCTCTCCGAGAAAAGACATTAATATTAAACGTGCATGATGCTCTAGTGTACCAGAAACCTGCAAGTGATGTTCGTAGCATCATTGCAGAGTGTGCCAATATGGTAGGAGTTGGAGAGGCTACTATATATAGGTTCTTGCGTGAAAGAAAATCTAAGAACCTCAGTGAGCCAAAACCACTCCCAGGAAAGAAACCGTTAGAAATTGACAATTTCATTAAAAATGGTATTAGAAGAAAAGTACATAGTTTTTATTTTGCCAAGGAAATACCAACTATAGACAAAATTTTACAAGCCATTAACTACGACGAGGACTTACCACAGCTATCACGAACGAAACTATGGAAAATACTTCATGATATGAACTTTCGATGGGAGAAGCAAAACAGAAAATCTTTTCTTATTGATAGAGCAGATATTATTTGCTGGAGACGTCAATACTTAAGGTCCATCCGAAAATACCGCAGCGAAGGCAAAAACATTTTCTATTTGGATGAAACTTGGCTGAACGAAGGGCACACCGTATCTAAAGTTTGGCAAGATAAAAATGTCCTAAGTTCTCGACAAGCTGTCATGGAAGGCTGGTCAACAGGACTTAGACCACCATCTGGAAAGGGACGCAGACTTATTATAACTCATATAGGAAGTTCAAATGGCTTTTTGGATCAAGGATTATTACAATTCCAGTCGAATTCTACTAAAGACTATCATGAAGAAATGACTGCTGATGTTTTCGAGGAATATTTTAAGCAAATGATAGAATACATTCCCGCTAATTCTGTAATAGTGATGGATAATGCCAGCTATCACTCTAGGCTAAAAGAGAATCTTCCCACAACTTCATGGAAAAAGGCGGAAATCGTAAACTGGTTACAACGAAAGGAATTGAGTTACGATAATACCATGGTAAAAAAAGAACTTTTGGATATTGTTAGGCTACATAAATCACAGTATAAAAAGTATGTTATTGACGAGATGGCAAGAGATCGAGGTATTATAGTGCTCCGTTTACCACCTTACCATTGTGAGCTAAATCCTATCGAATTAATATGGGCTCAAGTAAAAGGATATGTTGCTAGAAATAACAAAACTTTTAAAATGCAAGAAGTGCGACACTTCTTGCTTCATTCTTTAGCAAATGTGTCATCAGAAAATTGGCAAAACGCCATAAAACATGCTATAGTAGAGGAACAAAAAATGTGGGAACTTGACAACGTAATTGACACAACTATGGAAATTGAGCCTTTAGTAATAAGCGTAGGACATGATGACTCTTCAGATTCTTCTGAGGACCATTTTATCGAGTTATAATTATTGAAATTGTCAATATTTTTTGATCTGTACATAAATTAGTTTTCTTGTAAATAAATTCATAAAATCATAAAATCTATTACATTTAAATAAAATAATAAGCGGTTACATTAAAAACCCAACTCTCCGACCATGATGGGCCGTTTTAATCATTATCCTTTCATTTCATTTTATGGCTCTATTGTTACTTTATCTGTTACCCGGTGGAATAGGTCAAAATTTCTTCATCTTTATGCTAGATGTACGTAAAAAGACCATTTTATAGGTAAAATATTTTAGGCCACCGGGCCCTTGTTTTGAATCTTTAATGAGGGTATCGAGCTATCAACGGCAACGAAACAGACTTTAGTCGGTCGAAATATCCGATTTGACCCCTGTTCGTTTCACGCTTTGAAGGCACGAGGCGAATTGGATCTTCCCTTGCAGTTAGACGAATAAGTCGAGCGTCCGCCCGTTATCGGTACGCAGACAGAAACAACGATAATCGAAGAAAGAGACCGAACGTGATCGGGGTCTATACTTCAACTTTCTACGCTGAAAAACGGAGTTTTCGCTTGCTATGAAAACGGTACATTAAAAAATAATAATTTTTTAACGAAAGATTAACAACTCGAGGAAAGTCAATCATTTTTTTCTATATGGAGCAGTAAAAAAAATTAAATCTAAAAATCTTTCGAAACAAAAAAATATAGACTTTCCGCGAGTTCTAGTTCTATAACAAAGTTTTTTTTCCTTTGACATTTTTTTCCTAAAGCAGGAATAAACGCTTGGGAAGAAAACTCAGGTACAGGTACTTCGGAATCCAGTTACTAAAATAAAATCCATTAAAGTGCGATTCTTTTAGACATATTTCGTTACTGATAAAAAATAAAATATATTGATACAATACAGGGTGATGGAAATGACGTATTATATTTAACTGGGTAACTCCTTAGGTGTCCTAGAGAAGCGCCACATATTTTATTTTTTTTAAATTGACTGTTTTAAAAGTGGGGTAACAAACACTCTTACTCGCGCGCTACTGTACAACATTTCACCCAAAGCCAATGGCAATGTTGCCAACTTAATGTAAAACTGAAATTCCATATAAAATTATAAAAATTAATTATTTTCTACGTACTTGTAATTATTTTTATACCCAAAGAGCGAGAAAATCCAGGCACAAACACAATCAGTTTTTTTCTTTTCATGGGAACACTCCTGGAAACACTTTATGTACACACAGTAATAGTGAAACAGAACCGATAGTTAGCTTTTGAAAATACAATAATACCGATTATACTACAGATTATTAGATTTTATTACACGCGACGAAATTTGACGTCCAGAAGAAACGAGTCAATAAAAACAATATTCAAAAATTATTTATGGACCGGCAAGATACACGCGTAAACCGAAAAAAATAGAGCGGATTGCTGAGAGTGTGTTGGTGATCGGCGAGACACGACGTATCCGGCCGCTGGTTGGTCTTCAACTAAAAGACCGCAAGCGTGCGGCGCTATATGAAACTATTTCGCTCAGACGATGTAAGGCGTCAAGAGGTCATTGGCAATTGGCCTAGTGACGTACGTGGCTATTACTATTCCATATGTTTTTTCGGGTTGTTTAAAACATAGTCCGTTGAAAATGTTCTTAAGAACATTTTCAAAAGTGTTTAAATTATTTTATTTTGTTTAAGGTGTACATAAGACAACACCGGCCAGAATTCCGTGATTGCTTGACGTCAGGTCACTCTTACCGCTGAATGAATTGAAAGCGCCATTTATGGGTATTTTTCTTCAATTTGTCTTTATCTCAGGAATTGTCGGTTTAAATATAATACGTCATTTCCATAACATCCTGTATATTGATAAGTAATTTGGGTTTGTTCGGGATAAAAGCGGGCGGATTGAATAATGTCGAAAAAAATTAAAACACGCCACTGGAGCAGATAGTACCATACTATAACAATTCACTGTTCTCATAATTGGGTGCCGTTTAAAGAAGGCGTGGTAATTTTAAGTAATTATTCCAATTGGTGCCTATAAATGCTAATGGACAGGTGCTTAGTTTAGAAGCGATAAAAGCGAACACGAAGTAATCAAGGAAATAATGTTCCTTTAACTGAACGTAATTCTAGGTACTAGTAATCGCGGAAGACAACTTCATTGTAAAAGAGAAAAGAATGTATTTAAAATGAAAGATACCCGGGTAACCGTTACCCGGCTTTTTTAAAAAATAATCCAAAATTTGTATACCGAATTTTCAAAATATGTCAAATGCAAATAACTACACCAGGTATAGTTATTTGATATTTGACTTATTTTAAGAATTAGAGAGAATTCATTACACAAGTCGACATAATTTTTGTAACATCGATGAGAATGCTTATTTTGCGTTTCATTTAGGGAGTTATTAAAACACCTTTTCAGAAATGGCCTAGCACGTCGCATTTTCAAGTACCTGCTTCTTTTTTATATAATGCGATCTTTGAAATCATTTTTATCTGCCTTAGGACCGGAAAGTACAACAAGACCGCAGAGGGGTTATTTTCACTGTATTGTACGAACCTTTAAGAGTTTTATTGTTTTCTGCAGTTTAGTTGGTTTCTGTCTCGTTTACAGTACAGTCAAGTGTTTAAGTCGATTTTGATGTAAAATGGCAAGGTACAGTCGTCGATGTTGCAAAAATCCAGACGATAAGTTTTGTTATACAGGGTGGCCCATCGAAAACGAAACAGAGACATTTACTGGCAGCTCAGTTCTTTTTTGAAAAAACGCTCAGACCCATCGATTTTGTTTTCGAGGGGGACACAAAATCGGAATAAAAACAATTCAACAAGTGCAGCCCCCTGGGCGGGGGTGGCACCACCCCTAAAATCTTAAATGGAAAGGGGGGGTCGAGTGATACCTTATTTTAAAGGTCTTTCAATTCCCTTTATAATGATCTAAAATTCATAATACTTCAGTTCAATGGTTTTGGAGATTTATTGATTTTAAACTTAAATAAAACTTTAATGCATCATTAGTGGAAATCAATACATTTGGCAACAAAGTACTTTAAAAATTAAGAATGAACTGACCCGTCAGCCAAGTAAATGTTGGAAATGACCACCATGACTCTCCATGCAGTAATAAAGATTTTGCTCAAAACGTTGCCGCACATTTTGCAATATTTGAGGAGTAATTTGAAGGCACTCATTCACAATTCTTTGTCGCAAATCTTCTAACGATGTTGGTTGAGTAGCATAGATTTTGCTTTTTAAGTGACCCCACAGAAAGAAATCCAAAGGTGATAAGTCTGGCGATCTTGGGGGCCATTCAATGGCACCTCTTCTACCAATCCATCGACCTGGAAACGTCTGATCTAAATATTGTCGAACACGTAATGCGTAATGTGGTGGGGCACCATCCTGTTGGAACATCAACCTATTCGCAATGTACCGCCGATCATTCCCATTTTCAATTATGGCTGTTAATGCAGGATCTATGGCGTCTTGCAGTAATTCCAAATACATTTCACCGGTTAAATTTCCAGGCAAGAAAAAAGGACCAACTAAATGATCGCCAAAAATACCAGCCCAAACATTTAATTTTTGTGGCTGCTGTGTGTGTACCTCATGATAAACTCTGGGATTAGAATCTGACCAATATCGGTTTACTAGGCCATGTACCTATTAAAATGTACTGTAAGCTTAAAATCAATAAATCTCCAAAACTACTGAACTGAAGTATTGTGAATTTTACATCATTATAAAGGGAATTGAAAGACCTTTAAAATAAGATATCACTCGACCTCCCTTTCCATTTAAGATTTTAGGGGTGGTGCCACCCCCGTCCAGGGGGCTGCACTTGTTGACGTGATTTTTTTCCAATTTTGTGTCCCCCTCGAAAACAAAATCGACGGGTCCGAGCGTTTTTCCAAAAATGAACTGAGCTGCCAGTAAATGTCTCTGTTTCGTTTTCGATGGGCCACCCTGTATATGTGGACGATTTATTATAAAGTCTCAAGCTAGATCTATATTTTAGGAAGTCAAAAAAGCCTATTTTTTATATTTTAAGTGTCAAATTGGGGATCAAGATAAAAGTTGGGCTCCTCATGTTTGTTGTGTGAGTTGTGACGTAAATTTAGTGCAGTGGATGTATCGCAAGAAAAATTCTATGCCGTTTGCTGTTCCTATGGTGTGGAGAGAACCTACTGACCATGTAAGTGATACATGCTATTTTTACATAACTAAAACAGAAGGGATTTAAAAAAGGCATAGAGACAAAATAGAGTATCCAAATTTGTTTCTGCGCTAAGGCCAGTTCCTCTTTGCTAGGAACTACCGGTACCGATAGCGCCTTTAAACCTGGACATCGTATTTCCCGGTGATTCTAAGTCTTCATCCAAATCTGATCCACAACTTCCTGAGAACACCAGTTGCGACCCAACATTTTTACCAACTACCAGTGAACCTCACTTAATAACTCAGAATGAATTAAATGACTTGGTACGTGAACTAGGATTGTCAAAACAAAAAACGGAACTTTTTGGTTCCAGACTTCAACAGTGGAACTTGTTAGATAAAAAAGCAAGTGTTTCATTTTACCGAAAACGGAATGTAACATTACCAAGTTTTTTTAAAATGGAAGGGTCGCTATGTGTATGTTGTGATATTGATGGTTTAATGAATGAGCTTAATATGGAACATGATCCTAGCGAGTGGTGTTTATTCATAGATTCGTCGAAATACAGCCTAAAAGCAGTCCTGCTTCATAATGGAAACAAAAAACCATCCATTCCTTTAGCCCATTCAGTGACAAAGATAGAAACGTATGACAACTTAGCAACCATATTAAATCGTGTTAAATATGAACAGTATCAGTGGGATATCTGTGGAGATTTAAAAGTGATAGGTATATTGCTAGGACTTCAAGGTGGTTTAACAAAGTATTGCTGTTTTTTGTGTCTGTGGGACAGTAGGGCAACAAAAGAACACTACAGTAAAAAGGATTGGCCTCATAGAACTTCTTTGGAACCTGGTACTTCAAACATTAAATATGCCCCCCTTGTTAAAGCAAAAAAGGTGCTGCTACCGCCTCTCCAATTAAGCTTGGACTAATGAAAAACTTTTTCAAAGCCATGGACAAAGAAGGTTGGTTAGTGGTTTTCAGTACCAAAGAGAAATATTTCCTCACCTAAGTGATGCAAAATTAAAAGAAGGCATATTTATTGGACATCAGATAAGGAAGCTCCTAGATAATCTCCGTTTTCAAGAACAATTAAATGAAAAGGAATTGGCAGCTTGTACGTGTAGTGAAAGGATTTCTGGGCAACAAGAAAGATGAAGACTATAAAAGACTCATAGATGAACTGTTGAAAACCTATAAATTACTAGGGTGTCGTATGTCTCTAAAAATACATTTTTTGCACTCCCATTTAAATTTTTCCCGGAAAATTTGGGTGTAGTAAGCGATGAACAAGGAGAGAGGTTTCACCAGGACATCAGGACGATGGAAACAAGATACCAGGGACGCTGGAACCCATCTATGTTGGGCGACTACTGTTGGTTTTTAAAAAGGGATGATGCTACAGAACACAAAAGGAAAAAGTGAACGTTTTTGTCGCTGTATCATATCTTGTGCATAATATATTTTTTATTAACATAACAACCAATCCCCAGTAATGTTTTTGCATAGATGCCACATGTTTGATATGTTTATATTAAATAAATATATTAGATTGTAAAACCATGTCGTCTCCTCTTTTTTCTCCACCACCCACCCCTTATAACAAAAAAACGGTACGTGTTACAGCAATTAGCTTATCATTTTCGGGTTTAGGACTCTAAAATACTTCCGACAAATCTATTTTCATCAATGTTACTTTACAAAAATTTAAATTTGTCGACCTGTGTTATTATTCGAGAACGAATACAGATAGGTATAGCAATATTCTAAGAAAACTGATCAAGAAACTAAAGGGTGTGCAGAGTTTGTTCCATTTAAATTATCCAAGTTGCTAATACTTTCTAGTAGATCTCTGTATATATACGTTGGCATCGTCTCTCATAAATCTACATATTTATTTTAGTGTTATCGTCACGACGACTAGAATAATTTTCAATAATAAGTTGACTTCAGGACATTTAAAATTACTTTATAGGTGTCGTCGAAACGCTAAACTTGAATACCGTCACGGGGTAATTCGTACCTGGGTGGAATTGACTAACAGATGTTATTTAGCAATTACGATACTTGTCTTCTAAAATATAATCTATTTAAATGCACGTTTTTTAGTGGCACACCTTTAAGATGTTTTGATTTAATTGGGAAAAATATAAATAATAATATGCCTTATGCCGCAAGGTTGTTGTAACTACCTTGTAAAGGTCTAAGTAGGAAGGTAAGTAATAAAATGAGCAAATAAATATTAATTATTATACTTAAATGTGGTAATAAATATCAAGGACATCGGCAAAGAACGAATATACCGGGTGTAAATTTGAAAACTTCCCACCCTTAATATCTTTCTTGCAGTTAAAAATATGAAAAATCGGAAAGACACGTCAATGTTATTTGTAAGGGGGACACTTGAAATGAATATTTTTAGCCTTGTTGTTTCAAGCCCCTAGGAGGGGTAGATGTCACCCTTAGAATCTGAAATGGGAATGGGGGTCAAGTGGCACATCGTTTGAAAGGGCGTTCAATTCTCGTTTCAGTAGTATCCTACTTTGTTGCGTTTTGTCCACAGGTTTCCGAATAATCGCGTTTCAAAGTTGCAGAAACAATTAAACTTGCCTGCATTGAGATTTTGGTTTTCAGGTTAGTGTTTACAAAAAAATTACTGCATTGGGTCTCCTTGTAGTACAAATGATTGGAAGATTAGGTGGCACCGTTAAAATCGTTGATGACCGGAAGAAAATGTAGTTTCCACAATTGATTTCTTATTTATTGATTATTTTACTTCGACATAAATAACTTTTTATTGGCGGAAGAGAAATTTGCACAATAAAACATGGGATCTACTTATGCACTATCTTATAAGTTGTTCAAAATGTTGTCCATTTTCTTGTAAATAATAATAAAGTCTATTCTCGGTTGTATTTATTTTATGTTGTGACCTCAGAACTCCGCCATTTATGAACCAATTTAGAGTTTTTTTTTTTGTTGGAGAGGGAATATTTTCAATTAGGTCCCATTTTAATTGTACTACAAAATTCTCAAAGGGTGGGGCAAAAGGGGGCGTATTAATTGCGAAAAAATTACGGTTTTTTTTAAATATGAGAAAAAAATATGTAATTTTAATGGTATTTAGTTACGCAATTTTTGCGTTTTATGATTTGTTATCTTAGAAAAAAAATGGAAGCGATGAAAAAGTGAGAGGGGGTGAAAAGGGTGAAAGAATAAAAAATAAACCGATCTGGATAATTCTTTTTTATTGAAATTGAATTGAATCACATTTTACATGAATATTTGGATATGAAAAAGCTATCCGCGCGATGGGTGCCGCGATTGCTCACACTCTACCATAAGCGCCACCGTGTGACCACTTCAAAGGATTGTTTGGCGATGTTCAGCCGCAATCCGAACGAGTTTTTGCGCCGTTTCATAACCGTTGACGAAACATGGATACATCACAATACACCAGAGACCAAGGAACAATCAAAACAGTGGGTTTCTCAAAGTGAACGTGTACCAAAGAAGGCGAAATTGTGTTTTTTTTACATGTGCCGCGAAAGTGCCTCTTTTCATACATGTTCTCTTCACCGAAAGTGGCGTTTTCCAAGAGAGCGTGCGGGAAAGTGTAGAAGCTTCGAGTCACCATGTGCTCATAAATAAATAAAACCAGAATTGTCGTTGCGGGATTTGAACCCGCGACCCTCAGATCGCCAGGCGGACACTCTACCCACCGAGCCATACGACAAGCGATAATAAATAGCGGATAATACATAAATTAAATTGGCAGTTATTTTTCAAAGATGTTTTAGAAAAATGTCTGAAGAATTTCTTTATTTATATGGCCTCAAAGACTCGGACACTTGTAAAAAAATAAAACCAGAGATGCCGAGTACGGGATTTGAACCCGCGACTCTAAGATCACACGGCGTACGCTATACCACTAGGCCACCGAGATTATTTGTCAAAAAATAATAAATAGATATTTACATTCACCATGCGCGAGTGTTTTCATGTCATGTAGACAGGAAAACTGTCTGAAGAATTTCTTTATTTATTTGGCATCAAAGCTTCGGAGCACTTGTAAAAAAAAATACGGTACATATCTCGGGCCGTCGGAGGCTTTTCCGGACTCGTCCGTAAAAGCCTCTTTTCGGCCCTTGATACGTAATGTACTATTTTCAGCCAACAAAGTCATGGCTTCAGTTTTTTGAGATGCACGCGATATAATTCATATCGATTACATCGAAAAGGGTAAAACGATCACCGGTAAATATTATTCAGAGCTTCTGGACAGATTTGATATTGATTTGAAGCAAAAACGACCGCATTTGGGGAAGAAAAAAGTGTTGTTCCATCAAGACAATACACGGGTGCACACGCGTGTTGTCACCATGTCAAAAATCCATGAATTGGGCTACGAACTGCCACCCCATCCCGCATATTCTCCAGATTTAGCCCCACGTGACTATTTTCTATTTCCAAACCTGAAGAAATGGCTGGGTGGTAAGAGGTTTGGGTCAAATGAAGAGGTCATCACATCAGAAACAAACGCCTATTTTGAGAATCTTGAGAAAAGCTATTATTTGGAAGGAATAAAAAAATTGGAAAAACGCTGGACTAAGTTAAAAGGAGATTATGTAGAGAAATAAAACGTTTTTTAGAATTAAAAAACGTATAAATGTCCATAAGAAATTTAAAAATCGCTCTCCCTGTGACGTCACTGCGCGCAGCATACGAAATTGGAACGGTTGGATTGAGACCTTTAGTTATTGTATCATGGATACGGACCGCCAGGAGGCGTTTAGTACGTTTACACAGTAAAAATGACTTCAAAGCCGGTAGGTCGGTAAATTATGAATTCATATTTGAACTTTATAACTCGCATTATTCAGAAAGTTGGAAAAGTTAAACAAACAATTCATAAAAACATGTCGGGGACGTAAAATACAATAAAATGGCACTATGTCTTGGCAGGACGTACACGCGCTGAATATAAATAAAACGGTTTTACAACGGACCCTTTTTTCGTGATTTAATGGCATATCCAAGGCTTATATGGAACAAATAAAGGTTTCTATCATACCCTTACATATAAAATTATTTTACGGCTGTTACTCTTGTTATTTCTTACTTTTCTCTTCTTATATCCGGCTTATCTACGCTATCCAGCGCACGAACTTTTGTATTTAAGAAAAAACCTTGGGGCGACGAGAAGATCGTAAAAAGCGAAAAAATAATAGTAAGCTTACAAATGAAATATCGCCCTGTTACAGCGAATTTATATTGTTTGTTAAAAGCCTCTACCTTATAAGAAAAACTGGCCGCATTAAGAGTCCCATTCGTTTATCGTATGACGTCCATAATCTCTATATAATTTCAGAGAGATGGGCAGGACAAGTCGTTTTCAGTGATCTAGTCCCTTTGAAGGCACTGTTAGGGATGGTAGTGAGTCTTGTCACTTTTTTATAATTATCAGTTGTGTCCGACATTTTTTCTGTTTAGCCTGGTCAATTCTACGGTAGCTTGCGTGTTTCTCGTCACATGCATCGTTGATGATTAAAACAATTGAATTCAAATTGAACTTCATTATTACAATGGACTTAGGTTATAATAGTATATTAAGATATAAGTTTCATAAGACATTAGCTTATATTATCTATCTGTCTTATGAACCGTGTATTTTATAACACTTTTTCTATTTGGGTCCTTAAAGTCTGAAAAACTTTTTAAAATATAGTAGATTTTTCCATTTGAATTAATATTTTCTTTTTGGGTTGGCAATAATTTTATGATTTAATAAAATGTTACAAGTATCAAATATGCCATAATAAAAACAATTGAACACAACAAAGCTTCTTCCCATCCGTCATAATTAAAAATAAATACATTATTAAAATTAATAAAAATGTTGTACTCCGTCAGAAATACGAGAAATTGCAAAAAAATTGTAAAAAGAATATGCAAAACGAGTTATGGTGCGAACAGAACAAAGTTCAAAATATTGAACAAAATAATAAGTACTATTGAACAAAATATTGTGTCGACACAGAATCTGACAGGAATAATAATTAAAGCCCAGGAAATGTCTACAGTAACTATAAATATGCATACAGGGTGTTATGGAAATGACGTATTATATTTAAATGGGTGACTCCTAGGGAGTCCTAGAGAAAGTCTACATACTTTTTTTTTTAAATCGAATATCTGAATACTAAGGTAAAAACCCTTTTTACCCACATACTGTCGCGCCGTTACATCTGGATTCACTTAGCAACAATGTGGGTCACTAGAGTATACTAACAGTGTTGTCAGATCACACCGCGTGTCTCGCCCTTACTTGAATACTGGCGGCGCGCCTTTCATAATTCAGTAGGCTTCGCGATTCGGGAGTGAAAGGACGTTGGTTCCACGACGTCGAGGGTGCCACGTGCTTGACGTATACGAATTTTAAACGTTTGGTTAGTTGTATTGCCCGATTTTTTGTTGTTGTGAAATAATTCATAATAATAAATGTTGTGATGTGATTTCAAATTCGTGTGATATTATTTACCGTTGGTTCTCGTGAAAAGCAGACTTTTTGTGTTTTATTTTTTTCTGGAATTTAATTATAAAACGGATTATTGTAAAATAAGATCGAAGGTTGTCGAGAATGTCCCTTAAAATTGTAGTTTTCTTTGTCTAAAAGGCTTGAAAAAGAAGTGGTAGCGCGCGTCAAAGACGTCTTGTTGTCAAAAACTGAACACGTGCAATGTGTTGCAATATGACAACATCGCATTTAATGCGTTAACCTCTTTTGAACCTGGAGACTGCCTCAATAAAATATTGAATGCGAAGGGCCTCAGGAGCGGCCACGTAAATTTTGAGATTTCATATAAAGTGTATATTTCGCTTAATAATTCAAAGTGCCATTTATGGTTATTTTTCTTCAATTTATTTTCATCTCGGGATTTGCCGGTTTAAATATAATACGTCATTTCCATAACACCCTGTATATAAAGTAATATGTATAATACTATATTGAATTAAAAATAAAAATAGTACTTTATTGAATAAAACTTTAGAAATAGAGCATAAACTGGAAGATATTTTTATTATTTTTAGGTTATGTTGTTTTATAGTTGTGACTAGATTTTTTCTAAAGAGTTTGAGAAATAACTGACAACGTCTTGTTGACAAGAACTGACCACGTGTTTGTTCGGGTTTGTTCGAAGAATTGTTCAAAAAAGTATGACCCCGGGTATATCCTAATCTGTGACCGATAAATCCTACAGAAACTCTATTTCTGGTCGGTTATAAAAAAAATATTTCTAGGGCTCTTAATACTGAAAGCTTTCAAATTAAGGGCGCCCTATACTGTAGGGCATAAAATGTAGGTACAGAGTTTCGGAGGTGTTTAAAGGGCAGTGTTTTAACGCCCTTTTATGTTTCGGTGCATCAGCGGAATAAGAGATGATGTACTTAACTGCGGTGGGTATAATTTGGATATATGGACCCATTACCGAAAAAAGCGTACACAAAGCTTTTGATCGTGTTTGGCATGAGGGGCTTCTAAGTAAACTGCGATCCTATGGTATGCCCAGTCGATTCTGTGCATGGTTGTCTAGCTTTCTTAAGGACCGCTCTCTGCAAGTGGCGATTGACGGATTTCTCTCAGACACCTTCACCATCAATGCCGGTGTTCCTCAAGGGTCCATATTGTCTCCCACTCTCTTCTTACTCTACATTAACGACCTTCTAGTGAAAACTAAAAATCCGATATTTAGTTTTGCTGACGATAGCACACTTATCTCATCTTTCTCTTTGAATGCGCAAACATCGGCTGCCGACGCACATCTTCGCAGACAGCATGAAGCATCACGCCTCAACAAAGACCTGGAAGAAATTTTGGCTTGGGGTGACAGTAACCAAGTCGAATTTAACGCTAAGAAAACCCAGGCAGCAGTTTTCTCTAAAAAGATTAACATTACAGAACCGGAAATAGTCATGGCCGGACACGCAATCCCACTGGCTTCATCTATTAATTTGCTGGGTGTCAATCTGGGGGGAAATATGTCTTGGCATAACCACGTTGTGGCAATCGCCAAGATAGCTTCTCAGAAGCTTGGCGTACTCTTCCGAACCAGAAAGTTGTGCACACCTCAACAACTTTTGACACTATACAAAGCCCAGATTCGACCATCACTAGAATACTGCTCTCATGTCTGGAGCTCTGCACCCAAACATACTCTTCGGCTACTGGATTCCATCGAAAGGAGGGCTATTCGTCTGATCGGAGACCACGAGCTGACGAAGAACCTCGACAGCCTAGAACATCGAAGACAAGTTGGGGATTTGACTCTCTTTTACAGATATTTTAATGGAAGGTGCTCGGCTGACCTTGCCCTCTTAATTCCGCCCAGAGCGACGAAGAGCAGAAATACACGACGAACCACTGCCGCCCATCCATATGTGGTTAAGCTTAGTACTCCTCGAACTTCACTATTTAAGAATTCTTTCATCTGGAGGACTTCATCCTTGTGGAACGACCTTCCCGAGGTCGTTTTTCCCAACGAATATAACCTCCAACGATTCAAAACCAACGTGAATCGCTTTTTGCGCACACGCACCACTCCCAGAGTGCCCTAAAGGATTTTTCCTATAGTGCTTGTGTTTGATCATAAAAAAAAAAAAAAAAAAAAAAAAAAACATTACTTACGGCTAAAAAGTTACCGCCCAGGTGCATAACCTCTCGCTTACCTGAAACAAAAAAAATATTTTATCAAAGTTATTCCTACACATTTTCGTTTATTTATTTGTGTGATATAACAGCTCGTTTATTGATTCTTTCAGAATCTTGCGATTTACAAGCAATTCCATTACTATACAGTGAGGACGTAAAGTAAGGAATAAATTCATTATCTCGCAAACTACAATTTTTTAAAAAAATCGCTCGGACCCTTCGATTTTGTTTTTCGAACGCGCATATTCTGACATAAAATGTAGATATACAGGGTGTTGCAAATAAGAGTGACACCATAAAATTTTTTTCATAAATAGAACCCACTGTATATTATTGCATGTACGGATTCTTCGGAAAATCCTAAACATTTTTCATGTAGCATGTGCTATATACCTTAGCCCAAGCGTTTTGGAGTTATTCTCATTCAAAATTTGAAAAGTGGAAAAAGTCATGGAGAAAACAAAGAATAAAATTATTTTAAAAATGTCTTATTTATCGAAAAAACAGTTAGGTGAACTTAAAAATAATTTTTCTAAAGTAAATGTTCGAAGTGTCTTCCGTTGGTCAACTGACAATAGCCTAACCGATCTACAAATTCTCGCTGAACATTTCGAACCATTTGGGGTGTAATTTGCCGAATTTCTTGCCGGATGCGATCTTTTAAATCATCTAAATTGGCAGGCTGGCTTTTGAATACTTTTCCCTTAAGGTATCCCCATAAAAAAAAGTCGAGTGGTGTTAAATCGGGTGACCTTGGCGGCCATTCAATAAAACCACCTCTTCCAATCCACCTGTTTGGAAAAGTATCGTCTAAATATGTACGAACTCCCACAGCGAAATGTGGGGGAGCACCATCTTGTTGCAACCAGATATTATGATGTGGCAAATCGGGACGTTCTAACTCAGGAAAAAGGGTGGCCAGGGCTGGAACAAGTTCTTGTTCTAAAAAACTCAAGTATCTCTCGCCTGTTAAATTTCCGTCAAAAAAGAAAGGCCCTATAACAATGTCATCGACAACGCCAGCCCACACATTGATCTTTTGATTAAATTGTGTGTGTCCTTCCCTCATCCAGTGTGGATTTACATCGGACCAATATCGATAATTTTGGGTATTTACGTCACCATTCAAGCAAAATGTGGACTCATCGGAAAAAATTATATTTTTTACAAAATTTCTGTTTACGAAACACATATCCTGTAAACGCTCACAAAATTCAAGGCGCCTCTCAAAGTCCCTTTCCAAAAGTTCTTGGAGAACTTGCATTTTATAAGGATGGTATTTATTTGTATGCAGTATTTTAAGAACCGTTGTTTTTCCAATATCCACGTCACTTGCTACCTGCCTAGACACCACATGCTGGTTATCTTGAACTGCCAGTAAGACTTCTAATTGTTGATTTTCATCAACTTGAGGGCGACCAAATCTAGGGACATCTCTTACATGACCGAATTGCCTAAACTTGTACTCAATTTTGCTTACTGTTGATTGTGATATTGGTGGACGATTGGGGTATTTTTGATTAAATAACTCACAAGTTTCTTGCTGTGTTCTAACCCTATCACCGTAGCCCATCATCATCAAAACCTCTATGCGCTGTTTCTCAGTGAGCCGCATTTTAATTTAATTTAGTTATGAAAAAACGAAATGAGTCTTGTGAAAACTAGTAAAACGTTAGGAAAATACACATAAAACTGACAATAACAGTAACTATTGACATTAATTCTTTTGGTTCTTGCATCATAACTCCAAAGTCTACTTGACTTTTCTTGCGCTTCACGCATGCTGACTACAGGTTTTCCTCAGCGTGCATGAATCAATGCAAGTCTTGATTGATTGCGAAATATCTGATTTTCAAATTTTGAATGAGAATAACTCCAAAACGCTTGGGCTAAGGTATAGCACATGCTACATGAAAAATGTTTAGGATTTTCCGAAGAATCCGTACATGCAATAATATACAGTGGGTTCTATTTATGAAAAAAATTTTATGGTGTCACTCTTATTTGCAACACCCTGTATATCTACATTTTATGTCAGAATATGCGCGTTCGAAAAACAAAATCGAAGGGTCCGAGCGATTTTTTTAAAAAATTGTAGTTTGCGAGAAAATGAATTTATTCCTTACTTTACGTCCTCACTGTATACAATGTCCACCGTGTAATTACAGTAAATGATAAATAGAAACACTTTTAACACATTTAAGTGAATTATTAAATCACATATCAAATCCCGCATCTCATAACGCCCTATAAGATTAAACACATTCCGCAACTCGCAAATATTGGAACAACTAAGTGTCAGTAACTTCCGAAGCCGATTGAAAGTGATCGATTCCAATTCGTTTCACTTGTCAACTTCCTCTGCTTCAGGCAGACAGAAATCTCTCCATATATGAGTTTTCCTCATGTATGACTATTAAAGTTTTATCAGCGAAGAAGCAACTTATCGAACTACCGAAAGTTTTGTTCCTAATGGACATAAGTTTTTGGATCCGTGTGAAGCTTATGATCCTAAGAAACGATACAAAAATAGTTTGGACTTCCATTAATAACATAACCAAAGCGGAGTTGGGAAAGGAGAGTCTGTCAGAAGGCATTACATAAATTATTTCACGTATGTTTTGTAAATATACAAGTGATTCCGGTGATATCAAATTTATTAGCGTTGGCAAGTAAATAGGCATATAGTATAATAGTAATAGTCTTTATTAAGAATTGATGAATATGAACATACACACATGGTCAGTCTAACTGACTAGAGCCAGCTACTCAAAGATAACTCTGATATAAACAATATAATTTATTGCATCATCTATCCCTATTATGTTAACTAGGAAAAACTGCGTCTTATACGTACATACACTCTAAAAAATGCATTGGTATCTAAGACTAATTTTATCTTGCTGTTAAAGTTTTAGATTATGTAAAAGTAATTTTTAGTTAGCAAAACAAATTTTCGCTTTAACTGAATTACGATGAATAAGATGATCTAGTTAACAGAACTAACTCTTATTTTTAAATACTTCTTAGTTAACATAACTACATTATCATGTTGAAACCAACACTTTTTTATTAATTAGCTCCCTATACTAATTTACTTAGTTATTGGCCAGATATAGTAGTAATAAGTAGGTACGATGTGAGACCTGACGTCACACCCAACTGCCGCCATTTGCTGCTAGGAGATGGCGCTGCGCGCTGTATTTTCTCGACTACCGTTGATAATATGGCGTGAAGTATTAGATGTACACCTTCACTGTGTACTGACGAGAACTAAAGAGTTCGATATCGGTCTGCAGGTGGTTACATCCTATCAATGCAAAAGGCTTCCTTTTCTTGGTAAAGTACCATTTAATCTGAAAGGGTATTTTAAAGTGCTACTTTGTAGACTAAATACGCCTTTATTTTATATAAGGTATCATCGGGTGGTCTGGAAAAATAATAATTTTTCCATACGTTGGTATTTAATATTTCTTTGCTCTTTTGTTAACAATAAAATAGGTAATATTTAACAAACAATTGTTGAAACAACAATATGATGTTGCTCCTAATAACTAACCATATTGATTATCATAAATACTGATTCTTTCGGGTACTAGAAGTACTTGGTTGACTCAAAAAGAGTTATTAGTGACTCAACTAGAATAATCGTAGCAATAAAATTTGGCCTTCCATACTAAATTTCCTCTTATCGCCAATTTCACTAAATTTTCTTGTTATTGAGACTAAGATCTTGGTATCCTAAACTAGACCATTTTTTAGAGTGTAAATAAAATTTTCTTCATAAAATCACCTAAGGAATCAAACTGTGAAATATTAGCACTTCTAGTTTAAATCTTCTCGACCTCGACAATTATAATTATGTACACTGTACAGGGTTAGTCAACGATTGCGCGGAGTAAGTTTATGCATTGAAGATAAGATTTGTCGATAATGAGCTATTGTGTTGAGGTATGGTTGTATATTCTGCACATTTAAAAAATATTTTCAATTATACAGGGTGCGTTCAAAAAGTAGGGTGGCAGAAAGTTGTATTTTTTTAAATGGGACACACAGTATTTTATTGTATATTTAGGTTCGTATTAGTGCCCTCTATAAATATCGAAAATATTATTTAATTTGCTTGGGTAGTTTAAGAGCAATAAATTAAAAACTAAAGAAAAAAAGTTTTGTAGTCCAGTAAAGAAAAATCAAAAAAACATTGTAAAATTATTTTTTTAACCACAGGATTGGGTGAGGTTTATAACAAGGGGTCTAGAGATACTATGCAATTAATAGTGTTTACGAATTTTATACAGTGTGTTCATAATAAGGTTCCAAAAACGAAACATTTCAAAATCATTTTTCTCAGCATTTTCAAATGGAACACCCTGTATATTTTTATGCCATCTTATAGCTAGTATAATATTCTTCAACTTTTGTAGGAAGTATCCAATTCCTATCTCTAATGGTTTTCGAACTATTTTGGTTTTTCTGGTTTTTACCATTTTAAATAATTTGTCAATCGAACGAGGTAGCCATGGAAAACAAATTGAAAACTGATTAAAGTGACATTTACATGTATAGTATCTCTAGACCCCTTGTTATAAACCTCACCCAATCCTGTGGTTAAAAAAATAATTTTACAATGTTTTTTTGATTTTTCTTTACTGGACTACAAAACTTTTTTTCTTTAGTTTTTAATTTATTACTCTTAAACTACCCAAGCAAATTAAGTAATATTTTAGATATTTATAGAGGGCACTAATACGAACCTAAATATACAATAAAGTACTGGGTGTCCCATTTAAAAAAATACAACTTTCTGCCACCCTACTTTTTGTACGCACCCTGTATAATTGAAAATATTTTTAAAATGTGCAGAATATACAACCATACCTCAACACAATAGCTCATTATCGACAAATCTTATCTTCAATGCATAAACTTACTCCGCGCAATCGTTGACTAACCCTGTACAAAGCCCAGATTCGACCATCACTGGAATACTGCTCTCATGTCTAGAGCCCTGCACCCAAGCATACTCTTCGGCTACTGGATTCCATCGAAAGGGGAGCCATTTGTCTTATCGGAGACCACAAGCTGACCACGGAACTCGACAGCTTAGAACATCGAAGACAGGTTGGTGATTTGACTCTCTTTTACAGATATTTCCATAGAAAATGCTCGGCTGACCTTGCCCGTTTAATTCCAACAAGAGCGACCAAACAACAATCCACTGCCTCCCGTCAATATGTGCTTCAACTGAGTACTCCTCGAACTTTATTATTTAAGAATTCCTTCATCTGGAGAACGTCATCCTTGTAGAACGACCATTCTAAGGTCGTGTCCGCCAACGATTCAAAACCAACCAAAAAAAAACATATTTATCCAGACATCAGTATTAATAGGGAATTCTAAATTTTAAACCGCGCTCTCTCCAAAGATTAAATACATTCCACAACTTCCAAATATTGGAACAACTAAGTGTCCGCAACTTTCGAAGTCAATTGAAACTGATCGAATCGAATTCGTTTCACTTGTCAACTTTCCCCACCGGCAGGGAGACGGAAACTTCTCTCTATATATGAGTTTTCGTCATGTACGATTCTGAAAGTTTTATCACCGAAGACGCGGCGCGACCCGTCGAACTATCGGAAGTTTCGTTTTTAATGGACCAAAGTTTTTGGATTTGTGCGGAGCTTATGTTTTGGGGCCCCCGAGATTCGGGGGATTACCGAAGGCACGAAAATATTTCGGACTCAAAATTAATCGCATTAGTTAGGGGAGCGTTTGTAAACTAGTTCCAAAAAGTAATCTTATATATTTTACTTCTGACAGAGAGTATTCATTGAGAAAATAAAAGCGACGGCATATTTACACGGTGATTTACTAATTACATTAAGGATTTTGTTATAGCTTGTATTCACGCAACATCCAGAGAACTGATTGTATACAGGGTTCTGCAATAGTGTCTCAGTCTTCCATAGCTCCTATACGAATTAACTTAGGAATGTCATTCATATGCCGATTTATACTGTATGATAGGGTACATTTCAGAAAAATATTTTTAAATATACAGGGTCGCCCAAAAATGTGTGGTAACATAATGCTTTCTTTTTTTAAATGGGACATACATTGGCTTGTCTCGCCTAGATTATGAACATTTGTTTTTAATTAAAAAACACATTGTAAATTTTATTGTAAATAACATTTCTTCGAATTAAAAATGACATCTGAACTGAAACATTTAAAACACGAGCTGTCAAAAAGTAGAGATGTACTACTAATGCAATACGTGTTTTTCCGGTAGACGCCAGCGCATTCACCAAAAAAGGTTGAAATAAATAATTATAATAATCTACAGCACTTATTTATTGTTTTCCTTCACTGCTGCAGATACCAATAAAGATTAAAAAAACTAGTTAATCGCTGCTCTGGTGCTCTTTTTCATTCGAAAAGCTTAAAAAATTAAATCGATCGTTTCACAGCGGGATTTTAAAACCAAAGATTAGCCATCTCTAGTAAAATCGACAGAAGGTTAGAAGTTGACATTTGCTTGACAACAAGATATTCCTCTGCGGCTTCGCGAGAAAGAGTTTTTTCGGGATATTTAATCAACTGTACAGTGCGAATAAGTGTGAAAATATTTAGTACATACAGAAAAATCAAGTCGAAGGCATATTAGAAAATGTTCCTTTAGTAAGAGACTGGAAATCGCAAGGCCACCGGATCTTACCCCATGCAATTTTTTTCTATGGGGTACGATGAATAAAGAAATAGTTTATAAAGTCGAAGATATGGATCAGTTGCGATATAAGATAAAATAATTGCTGAACGTTTTAAAGAATGCATTAGTGTGTAGTGTGTAGCGTGACAAGGGCCTATCTTCAAGAAACTAAAACAGTTTGGCAACATTGCGCCAGAACATCTGTTTATTACACAGCTGCTCAGTGTAATATCACTGTGCCGAGGAGTTGTGTGTGGGTTTATGGGTGAATTACCCCACTTTTTAAACATTCGATTTGAAAAAAAATATATGTAGCGCTTCTCTAGGACACCCCAGGAGTAACCCATTTAAATATAATACGTCATTTCCATAACACCCTGTATTTTTATACTTAAATCCTACCTTTAAAGTAGTTTTCCGTTTGTACTGGGTAAATAATAAAGAAAATCTAAAAAAATATGCATTATATTCATTCAAACTTGACATTTATTAAAAGTAATTTTCCAGTCCTCTCGGCCTACTTAGAAATGCTATTTAAAACTGCTTTATCACTTGTAAGGAAGATAAAAAATTTATGAA
Organism: Barypeithes pellucidus; assembly: GCA_963991005.1. NCBI lineage: Eukaryota > Metazoa > Arthropoda > Insecta > Coleoptera > Curculionidae > Barypeithes > Barypeithes pellucidus. The sequence continues at coordinate 12,260,940 of OZ022563.1, forward strand.
AATTAATTTGTGTAATTGGTGTAAATGAAACAATTTGATTGGTTGAAACAGTAAATTTACAGGTGATGGAAATAATGATCAATATCCCCTATCAATAGGTTATTGTTTACAAAATAACTCCTCCTCAGATGCCTTAACGAATTTTTATTACACCCTTTATGTATTAATAAATTTCCCTTAACTTTGACGAAACGCACTTCCATCGACTCGAAGTTAGAAACAAATAAGAAATACAAACGAACGGTGTTTATCTACCCCTCGATCTTTTATCTCTAAAAGTATCTTATTACTCCCGACCTGTGCATATTCCACTTTGTGGGTCCCTAAAACAAAATAAATATAATCGTAAACGGTGAAGGGTAAACGCTTTGACTTTTATATGATTTCTTTTCGGTTTAATAAATGGGGTGCGATTTTTTTCGTAACGACTTGACAGGTAAGCTGGTTATTTTCAATTTTGTTTGTATTGTGTTTTTTTTACAGCAGTACAATCGTGCGCAAAATAATTATTTATGTAACAAATGGATAAGGTATTACATCAAACGCACGAGCCGAAGGCAAGTGCCGCAATCCTGTACGTGAAAAAGTAACTTTATGCTTTAGTTTCATAGAATCATACCATCTTTGTTACCGCTCGAAACCAATGTAAGCTAACAATAGATCGAAGCAAAGAAGCCCATAACGTGAGGATCAAAACCCGAACAAACGGATCAAGGTCCTTTTGGTCAGTCGCTAAGGCCGTCAGCCAAAATTTTACCAAATCAACCATTCCACCTCTAACGCGTTCCGATGGTACAATAGCATCCACCGCCGGAGACAAAGCAAACTTACTTGCTCAACTATTTTCTTCGCATTCCACTGTAGATTTTCAGGGAAGAACACCACCCAACATTCCTGCAGTTCAATTCGAAATGACCGAAATCGTGATCCGTCAGCGTCCCGTCAAACGAATCCTGAAAGGGCTCGACGTCAAGAAAGCTTCTGGTCCAGACAAAATTCCTGTTATAGTTCTCAAGAGATGCGCCGATGAACTAACACCAGTGTTTTGTGCACTTTCAACTTATCCTACAAACAAGGAATATTTCCATCGTGCTGGAAGACGGCGCGAGTCCAGCCTATATCAAAGAAAGGTAAGAGAACCCTGCCTAACAACTATCGACCAGTTGCATTGCTTTCAGTTATATCAAAAGTAATGGAGAAAGATATTAATCAACATCTTCTAAAGTACCTGGAAGGCTTCAACATTATCAGCGATCATCAATATGGTTTTCGGAAGTCCAGATCAACTGGAGATCTTCTAGCCTATGTCACCCATATTTGGAACAACGCAATCGAACATCATGGGGCGTCTCGGGCTGTTGCACTGAATATTTCTAAAGCCTTTGATCATGTTTGGCATGAGGACTTCTGAGTAAACTGCGATCCTATGGTATGCCCAGTCGATTCTGTGCATGGTTGTCTAATTTTCTTAAGGACCGCTCTCTGCAAGTGGCAATTGACGGATTTCTCTCACACACCTTCACCATCAATGCCGGTGTTCTTCAAGGGTCCATATTGTCTCCCACTCTCTTCTTACTCTACATTAACGACCTTCTAGTGAAAACGAAAAATCCGATATTTAGTTTTGCTGACGATAGCACACTTATCTCATCTTTCTCTCTGAATGCACAAACATCGGCTGCCGACGCACATCTTCGCAGACAGCATGAAGTATAATGCCTCAACAAAGACCTGGAAGAAATTTTGGCTTGGGGTGACAGTAACCAAGTCGAATTTGACGCAAAAAAACCCAGGCAGCAGTTTTCTCTAAAAAGGTTAACATTACTGAACCGGATATAGTCATGGACGGACATGCAATCCCACTGGCTTCATCTATCAATTTGCTGGGCGTCAACCTGGGAGGAAATATGTCTTGGCATAACCACGTTGTGGCAATCGCCAAGATAGCTTCTCAGAAAGTTGGTGTACTCTTCAGAACCAAAAAGTTGTACACACCTCTCAACTTTTGACACTATACGAAGCCCAGATTCGACCATCACTGGAGTACTGTTCTCATGTCTGGAGCTCTGCACCCAAACATACTCCTCGGCTACTGGATTCCATCGGAAGGAGGGCTATTCGTCTGATCGAAGACCACGAGCTGACGAAGAACCTCGACAGCCTAGAACATCGAAGACAGGTTGGGGATTTGACTCTCTTTTACAGATATTTTCATGGAAGGTGCTCGGCTGACCTTGCAATCTTAATTCCGCCCAGAGCGACGACTAGCAAAAATATACGACGAACCACTGCCGCCCATCCATATGTGGTTAAGCTTAGTACTCCTCGAACTTCATTATTTAAGAATTCTTTCATCTGGAGGGCTTCATCCTTGTGGAACGACCTTCCCGAGGTCGTTTTTCCCAACGCATATAACCTCCAACGATTCAAATCCAACGTGAATCGCTTTTTGCGCACACGCACCACTCCCAGAGTGCCCTAAAGAATCTTTCCTATAGTGCTTGTGTTTGATCATAAAAAAAAATCGACTTGATTATTCAGAATTAATGTTGATTTTAGCTTGGAATGGCACGACCATAAAGTCGGAAGATTTAAAAATGTTTTATCTTCCTTGAAAACAATATCGGCCTTCACTTGCTTTTGGTCCAATGCCATTTAATAAACGTATTATATTCCTTTTTGTAATCTTCTTTCGATTTTTCAGACAATACATTTTGTGTTGCTTCATTGGCTTTATTAATTATTTCGTCTGGAGCGCATTAAAATGAGTTTCCGGAATCGGAATTATTTCTTTCCATTTTTGATGTTTTCAAATATTATTGACATTTGTAAGGCAACGAACGACGCGGACGATGTTTTCATGGCAACTTGATATTATAAGCATTCAGAGAGAAGTGAAAACATGACAAGTTACGGCACGAGTGCGCAAAGTTGCTGTTTTCCGATGTGTGATATCTTGCACTTAAAGTTTTAGTTAATTACTGTCATTTATGTCATTTATAGTGTTGTGATCGCTCGAGCGAAAAACCGCTTGAGTACTCGATTATTGAAAAAACTGCGCGAGTTATAAATTCAAGCGAAAATCGTTACTTATTACCTTCCACTCGATACCAGAGCTTCGCTTGACGCCGACGTATATTCGAGCAGTTTTTCGCTCGATAGGAAATACTACTCTAGTTTAATAACTAGAATTAATATTCTAACGAAAAATCGAATCGTTGACTTTCACTTGATACCCGATTTTTCGCTGGACGCCGCTCGCCACCAGAAATGTGCCGATTGGCGACGTTCGAGTTTGACGCTCAAAAGGCTGACACGACATACGTCTTCGTTAAAGGCACATAAATAAGAAGGTGCATACAAAAAAGTACGCCAAATCCATTAGTGGACTCATCGCGACATGGGTTTTCTTTTGACTGGGACTGGCTAGCCAGCGGCGATTGTAAATTCTTTAAAAAATTAAATGATGTAATTTTAAAAAAACTCAGAATCAACTGTTCTTGCTTAATAAACGTTAAAAACTAACAAAAACAAACCCTGGTGTTTTATCAACACATTCTTCTAAGTAGTGTTGGGAAAAACCGATGATTTTAATAATCGAGTACTTGATACTCGAGCGATTTTAATAATCGAGTTAATCGCTCGAGTGAATCGCCTGAAATTCCAATTTACCAAGCGATGACGTCACCGACTGCTTAACGGGCTGCCTAGACCTTTACATGTGATCAGGTCGGGTATTTAGCAGGCACGTAACTACGGGTGGGCACAGGTTGAGCTAAAAAATTATAGTGTCACCAAAAACATTCCAGAAATTTATTTATTTGTGAATAATGAATTTTTACCACGTGTCTCGATACCAAATAAAAAACTGCAAAAAAACACACGAATTTGTATTTATTGTGCGTTTTTAACCCGAACAAAAAGTATTACCAAGAGTTATTTTTCTTCGCATCTTTCTCAATCTACGAGCATAAAATAAGTAGATATTTAAAATAGCTTGTCAAATTCTTCCACTTTAAATTATCAGGTGCCCACTGTGTGCACTTCAAAAATTTAGGCTTAGTTACGCGACTGGCAAAATAAGAAAATTGGTTATTATTTTTTTAAATTCATGTACTCAGGTATCCATAGTTACCTTAAAGTTCCTGTTTAAATTTAAGAATGCTTACTTTTAATTACCAAAAAATTTGTGGATGTTTTGTTAACTATTTTGCTCGTTTTCTTATTTTCCATTAACATTTTCTATAATGTATGTTATTTTTGAGAAGTCTTCTTGAGTTTAATAATAAAAAGTTCCTGTTTAGATTTAAAAATGTTTACTATAAGATTACCAACGAATTTTTCTATATATTTTGTTAACCATTTGGTTCGTTTTGTTATTTTTCATTAACAATTTCTATTATTATGTTATTTTTGAGAAGATTTCTCGTCTTTATACTTATAGTAATTAAAAATTTTAAAATTATATCCTTTAATCTTTTAATATTTACAATCGGAGACCTAAACTACTCCACTGGCTAGCCAGTTAAAACAAAACTTTACCAAATCATGTCGCGATGACTCCGCTAAGAGATTCAGCATACTTTTTTATATGCACCTTCTCGTTTATGTGCTTTTAAGAAAGACGTATGTCGTGTACTTGCTCAGCGTCTATCTCGAACGTCGCCAATCGGATCGCGCGGCACTAAGACCGGAGGTCGTCTATCAGATAACCGGCGATATTTTTCGGTTTTTCGCCTGATTTTTAACTAGAGTATTTCCTATCGAGCGAAAAACTGTTTGAATATACGAGCAGTTCTTTAATTCGATCACGCTACAGCGGTACACGGCGGCAAGCAAAGCGCTGGTATCGAGTGAAAGATAATAAGTTACGGGCGACGGTTTTCGCCTGAATAGATAATTCGAGCGGTTTTTTTAATAATCGAGCGATCTCGGTTATTTCAATAATCGAGTGATCAATCGGTTTTTCGCTCGAGTGATCATAACACTACTTCTAAGTCATAAAAATTTCAAGTGATTAATCGCTCGAACGATTCACTCGATTATTAAAATCGCTCGAGTATCAAGTACTCGATTATTAATATCATCGGTTTTTTCCAACACTAGTCATCTATAACAAAGACTTTGATTTAATAGTGGGGTTAAGTAAAAATAATTTTATTGTGTTTCTTTTTACAGCAGTAATAGGTCGGGCGATTCTACATGTTAAACCAAATGTCATATAACAAAAAATCTATCCTTAATTTTAGTAATTTCGTTTAAAAGCACGCAACGAAACCAGCGCTAATTGACTGTCATCTAAAAACTTAAACCCATTCCGCCGAACAGTTTCAAAAGGTCCTAAATAACTTGTCCGCTACAAAACTAGCAAAGTAGTTAATTTATACGGGCGAGCACTTCAACAATAACGGGCCACAAAAGCTAAATGAATACAATAAATTTGGGTTTTTTGGTAATTCGTGCAGTTTAGGGCCAGATGGCGTAACATTAAACCTGTCTCGGTTGAACCAATTTATTTTCTTAACGGCCAAAAACGCAATACGAATTGTCGGACATCGCAGATCGTCGATGGAGAACCAAGAGCTAGTTTTTTTGGTTAGTCATGAACGGTTCCAGGAGCGCACTGCGGAACTTAATGGAATGGGAACGGAAGAAATTTTTATATTACTGCTCATCGCTAGAGACCGGATAAAAACGCACAAAAAAAATGACAAAAGTGCTTAAAAAAGCATAAAAATATTAAACAAGAAGTGCTAAAAGCTCAAAATTTATCAAAACAGCATGAAAGAAGTAAAAATTAAATTTATAAGCCAATGAGAAAAAAAATTGAAATAAGTTTTAATGTAATAAACGGTTTTGGAAAAGATAAAAATTTTTCTTTAAAGATTTGTTTTCGTTTTGTCCCAAAGGTAGTGTTGGAAAACACCGATTATTTTAATAATCGAGTACTTGATACTCGAGAGCGATTTTAATAATCGAGTGAATCGCTCGAGTGAATCGCTTGAAATTCCTATTCACCAAGCGATGACGTCGCCGACTGCTCGACCGGCAGCCTAGCCGTTTACATGTGATCAGGTAGGGTATTTAGCAGGCACGTAACTACGGGTGGACTAAAAAATTGTAGTAGCCACCAAAAAAATTCCAGAATTTTATTTATTTGTGAATAATGAATTTTTACCACGTGTCTCGATACCAAACAAAAGTACTGCAAAAAATCACCCAAATGTGTATTTATTGTTCGGGTTTATTCTTGTGCTTTTTTAAAACAAAAAGCATTACCAAGAGTTATTTTTCTTCACATCTTTCTCAATCTACGAGCATAAAATAATCAGGTGCCCACTGTATGCTCTTCAAAAATTTAGGCTTAGTTACGCGACTGGCAAAATAAGAAAATAGGTGATTATTTTTTAAAATTCATGTTTATAGTTACCTAAAAGTTCCTGTTTAAATTTAAGAATGTTTATTTTTAAGAAGTCTTTTTGAGTTTAATAATAAAAAGTTCCTGCTTAGATTTAAAAATGTTTACCAACGAACTTTTCTATATATTTTGTTAACCATCTTGTTCGTTTTGATATTTTTCATTAACAATTTCTATTATTATGTTATTTTTGAGAAGTTGAAACTACGCCGCTGGCTAGCCAGTTAAAACAAAACTTTACAAAACCCATGTCGCGATGACTCCACTAAGGGATTTGGCATACTTTTGTATACTTTGTATTTGGCGAATTAACAAATTTTTAATTGGGATTTTGCAAGATACATTTGCGATAAATTTGTCAACCTGGATATGCTGCAATAATGACCGAAAGAGGTGGGAAAGGCTGTTTGCAGTCGTTGCGTAGACTAGAAATGTCCGTTTTTCCATCTGTAGTTCATAATATCTTTGTTTTGTCCTCAAAAAAATACCTTCTTCTCATTGGTGATAAAACCAGGTGGTTATTTTACTCAGTTTTTTTGCAATTTGGGTAAAAGAACGGCTAAAAACCTGGAATTTAGCGTGATCGGATTCTCCTAAATCCCATTACAAACCAAAACGGATTAAAGCCAAATTTATCAGTTTCCAAAGAAAACCCTCCTAGAAATCAATTTATTTCCCACACTTGACATAACCAATAAATCTGGCACCTCCCTCGCGTTACCGTTTCTTCACTAATTAATTTTCCAATATGTTCGTAAGCTAAGTTTAAGTGTTCCACAAATAAAGCAGCAAAATACCGGGCATAAAATTAATTTAATTGCTTTATTTCTTTCAACGGGTTATATTTTTAGTTTCTTAAAGCTGTAGTTAACGTAAGATAGTGGATAGTGGAAGTATGGATGTTTTTAACTGAGTAAAGTAAAGCCTCTATTGCATTTTAGCCCCTTGTATGTTTTTAACAGAGTAAAGTAAGGCCTGTGTTGCCTTTAGTCCCTGCAAATATGGCCCTCTAATATTTTTTTACAAAAAAGTGGACTCCACTGACATTCTTCCATGTGGATATACAGCGTGTTATGGAAATGACGTATTATATTTAAATGGGCGACTCCTTGGGTGTACTAGAGAAGCGCTGCATATTTTATTTTTTTTAAATCGACCGTTTTAAAAGTGGGGTAATAAACACTCTTACTCACAGGTCAGTCCGCGCTACTGTACAACATTTCACCCAGAGCTAATGGTAATGTTGCCAAACTTAATGTAAAACTGAAATTCCATATAAAATTATTTTCTACCTACTTGTATTTATCCTTATACCTAAAGAGCGAGGAAATCCAGGCACAAACACAATCAGTTTTTATTCTTTTTCATGGGAACACTCCTGGAAACACTTTATGTAGATACAGTAATAGTGAAACAGAACCGATATTTAGCTTTTGAAAATACAATAATACAGATTATATTACAGATTATTAGATTTTATTACAGGCGAGGAATTTGACGTCCAGAAGCAACGCGTCAAAAAAACAATATTCAAAGATTATTTATGGACGGGCAAGATACACGCGTAAACCGAAATAACAGAACGGATTGCTGAGAGTGTGTTGGTGAGCGACTAGACACAACGTAACCGGCCGCTGGTTGGTCTTCAACTAACAGACGCAAGCGTGCGACGCTATATGAAACAACTTCGCTCAGCCGATGTAAGGCGCCAAGAGGTCATTGGCATTTGAGCTAGTGACGTACGTGGCTAGTACTATTCCATATGTTTTTTCGGGTTGTTTAAAACATAGTCCGTCGCAAATGTTCTTCAATTAATTGTACAAAACGGTATTACAGAATGGAAAAGTGTTTAAATTATTTTATTTTGTCTAAAGAGTTTAAGGTGTACATATGTCAACACCGGCCAGAATTCCTTGATTGCTTACATGTATCGCAGTGCCATACAGGTCTTTTTCTGGTTTGACGTCAGGTCACTGTTACCGCTGAATGAATTGAAAGCGCCTTTTATGGCTATTTTTCTTCAATTTGTCTTTATCTCAGGAATTGCTGGTTTAAATATAATACGTCATTTCCATAACACCCTGTATACAAATGACAAATTAATTGAAATGTAATTGACTGTTTCTGAATTACATGTGGAAAAGATGTAATTCAACAATACAATCGTAAGAAAGAGTTAAACTTGACGACTAAGGACGTAACCCAAAGCTCCGAATTTATGGACATAAGAGGATAAAAATTTAGAAACCCGTCTACGTATCTAAGCTCCTTTAAAATCGTCTTTGTGCGGTTTTTTGCAACGTTTTCAGCATTTTTCATTGGAATAGCTCCATAGCGAAGTCGCGGCTCCGCATTACGGCGTTTAATATCCTTTAAAAGGTATAAAATATCTAAACAACCGCTTAAAGGCATTCAATTTACTTTCGACTTTGGGACTTCCGACCCTTTTTAAGATGTTAATAAAATTGATATTTGCTCCTCAAGCCCGTGAAAGAATTCCTGGGGTGCAACATGGAAATATTTTATTCATTAAATTCCCGATGCATTAACAACCTCGGGGGGTTAAGAGTGACTGATCGAATATTTCCAGTTTTTTATGATTGGACCGAAGGTTTGTAGAATTGGGGTGAGTCGGTATAAACAAGAGGGTGCTTATATACGTAACTAAAAACGTAGTTAAATTTACTATACAAAAAGTAAAACTAACCATAATTTATGTGACTGGAATAACTTTTACTAAGAACTATCATTAAATTATAGCAAAATTTGAACAAGCATTTTTGGAAAAAATTACAAAAACATTTATATTTTTGTAAAATTTACATATTTTAATACATTTTAATACAACCTTTTATAAAAATCTCAACACATGGTAATCCCAAGCGGTCACCCATTCACGTAAAGATTGTTTCACGAAAAATGGATATAACTTAATGACTGCAGTAAAAGTACCTGGGCCATCCCATTATTTATGACCCTTTGTTATTATTATGTGGAAAGGACCGGATTGTAATAATTATAATTAAATATAGGCACATCAGGTAGGTTAGGTTGCTTAATTTATATTTAAATATCTTTTTGTGGTAAAATTTGTTAGTTTTTGAGGAATGGTTCAAGAATTGTCTTTTACCAAACATTCCTCAGAATAGCGTGATAGTAATGGACAATGCGAGCTATCACAGTCGCCAATTACATAAAGCTCCAAGCTCAAATAATACAAAATTGGAGATTCAGAACTACATGGCGGCGAATGACATATATTTTGAAGAAAGTTATAAAAAAAAGTGATCTTTTAGAAGTTTTAAAGACATTTTGTATAAAAAAGTATATGTTTGTGACACATTGGCAGAAGAAATTGGACATACAGTGCTACGGCTCCCACCCTATTATTGCATTTTTAACCCCATAGAGCATATGTGGCACCAGTTAAAATCACTGGTTAGGTCTGAAAATATTTCTCCGACTTTAAGTTCTAGTGTTGTAGAATTAATACGAAAATGCTTTAATGATATTCCCCCAGGTAGTTGGAAAAATTCAGTCCGTCACGTAATAACTGTAGAAAATACGTATATTAGTCTGGATCGTATAATTAATCCAATTATAATTAATTTTGATGAGGATAGCGATAGCGAAACAGAACTATCTCTAGAATGACATTATAAATGTAAATAAATATGACTAGTAATATTTTTTTTAAATGTTATTTCATTTGATTACATTAATATAATCATATCATTACTTGTTTTCCTTAGTCCGTCCCTTCATACTTCACTTGTTTATTGCCAAGCTCTTGTCGACACAATGGGACCGACCCAGGAAATCATTAACTCGTATCCAATTTTTGTGAAACGTACTGTACTAACCGTGCCGAACGTCGCTTGACTTCGGTGATCGTTTTCCACGCTTCCTCTTAAGTTCTCCTAACGAAGAACGAGCTCTGTGATTGATCTGATTTAAGCTATGCATTGTAAAATATCATTTTTACAACACTTTATTTATGGGATTGAAAATCTCCCACCCTTAAGGGTCGCATCCAGTAAAGAACTGAAAAATGGGAAAGGCACGTCAATTTTTTCGCGAAGGGAGACGACTTTAAAGAGTAATATTTGTAGACTAAGTGGTTTAAACCCCCCCCCCCCCCCCCCCCTGGAAGGGTTTGATGTGAACAAACGCTTAAAATCTTAAATCTTAAAGATACTATTTTAAATTCTCCTTTCAAATATATAACACACCATGGATGATATTGGTTTCCTAAGCGATTTATTTAAACTTTATTACTTTGAAACGAAATAAAAGAATCAGATTAAGGTATATGCAAATGTTCGGAATATGTCATTAAATGGTTACCGTCTTTCCGGATAGCGAACAAAATACATATTTTGCGCAATTTCCTCGCTTTTTCCAATTTCAATAAAAACTGATATCATATCAAATTTTACAAAATGTTGATAGGTCATTTTCGCAAAAAATGAATATGCAAAAATGAAATTGACGTTAAATGTAAACATAGTTGTTTCTAGGATATCGTTTTTGTTTCGTGGTCTACTGTGGTTTAAAGTAATAAAGTTTAATAAATCGCCTAGGAAACCAATATCATCCATAGTGTGTTATATGTTTGAAAGGTGAATTTAAAATAATATATTTGTAGATTAAAATATACCGGGTATTCTATTTTAAAAAATGAGGTTAGGTCTGATAACTTTTTTACCTGACCCCGTATACTTATTCTGAAAACGGCAGATCATTCAACAGTCAATATAAAGAAACTTATGTATAAAACATTTTTCTGTATCTCTTTTAACTAAGAAAATATAGGGTAATTTTGAAATCGTTAATTTTTTGATTTTCCACCGTATCTCTTAGGCGAGCGAAAATTTTTAAATTTTGATTTTACCATTTCAAGTTTGACCCAAAAAGAGCATATGACACCTACATTACTTTTTTGATAGCATTAACAAGTACGGATCCAAGGTTACCACCCTGTATAAAGCCATATACAGGGACCAAAAACGTCCTGGTTTTCTTCATTGAGCAATAGGTTTATTCAACACTATTGCGCTACACGGCATGACTTGTATTTTATGATCAGGAAGAAAACATTTCTGGTGCCTCGTATATAAACATTATACATTAGACATAAACATTAACCGATTTTAATTAATGTCTATAAGATAAGTCATTTTACAAAAGAATTACTTTCACATCTCATTTTGCCTCTAGCTGTTTTAAAACATTCCTGATGTAGTTACTTAGTAAAGTGATGATTGCAAATAACGGATCTAAGCAATTTCAGTATAATTATGTAAGTATACATCAACAGACAATGCGTTTTATGTTTTTAATAATACAATAAAAATAGAAGGAAGAAAAAACTACAACAATTTTTAGTACTTAATGACGATAACATCATAAATGAAGTTCCAGGCGTTTTTTTCCGTGAGAATTTCGATAGAAAGGTCACATATGAAACTTGCTAAAAATCTTAAAAAGATAATACACGATAATGGTCGTCTGATATGAAATTAAAATGTCATTAGTAACGGATAGACAGTGTTCGCGCAAAAAAGTCGGCATTAAAGGGATTTTTTTTATTCAGGTAGTAAAATTACAAAAAAAAAACTTTTTGAACCCCACATTATTTTCAATAATTGAATTCTTGTAAAATCGTTGTACCAATTAACCGACGCGCGCGGCTGTATCTGATTAAAAAAGTATTTATATAATTACTACTTATTAATACAACCTGGTAACAGGAATCATTCAGTAAACGGTATCTTTAATATTCAAATTAAAAGTAAATTTTGACGTTTCTTCCCAATATTATTATTAAATATATGTATTTTCTTTCAAAAGCAGTCTTATTTTTTACAATATACAGGGTGTTATGGAAATGACGTATTATATTTAAACCGGCAATTCCTGAGATGAAAACAAATTGAAGAAAAATATCCAAAAATGGCGCTTTAATTTAACATGCGTACATGACCTGTTGTCAAACCAAAAAAATGCACACGGTGACACTGTGAGAAGAAATAAACAAACCACAGATGTTCAAAAACGTCAGTGAATTTTGAGCAGTGTTGTCACATTTTCAGGCTCAACTCTTTAGAAAGTCAATAACCGTTTGACAGATTGGAAGCTGTGTATTGTTCCGGGTACATTATTATAAACTTTTAAGTTCAGGTCAAAACAATCTCTAATTTATAAACTTGAACGGACTCGAACGAACCGCCGTGGAGTTTATAAATGGTTAGGTATGTTCTCATTTGTTCAATTCGAACGACACCGTCGAATCTGAACAACTTAAATGCCACTTTACCCTTTAGAAAAAAAAATTGCAATACTATTTACCTTTTCGGCTTTATTTTTAAACCAACTTAATTTATAAAAAAACACCAAGTAAATAACCCGAACAAAAACCGACACAATAACCTCACAAAACAAAGCCACATAAATTCACATTAGTTTTCGCGTAGGTATGCATCTCATGAACGCATCTAAGTTTTTAGTATTTTAAAGTGCTACTGTGTAGACAAAAATACGCCCTTATTGTTCTGGGAAATAATATAAATTTCTATACATTGGTATTTGACATCTAAAAATTTTGAAAGTAACTAAACACTTTTGACATATTCGGGTTTACTAGGTCAATCGATATTTAGCTATTTGGACTGGAAAATACAGCGTTGCCACTTTCGACGTTTTATAAGATTATATTCATACCTTGCGGAATTTCCTTCTGTAATACTTTCCTGTATAATGATAGTCTCGGAAATGGCAACCGCGCTAGTTGGACTAGACTATTTATTTTGAAGGGGTTGTCCTGTCTATCAACATAATTATTTCATCATTCTTCTTCAGTAAAGGATTAATAAATTTGATTAGCCCACTAGAAATTATCGTTTTTATTATTTCTGAATTTCTATTGCGAAATAATTTGTATCCTATAGTGCTGTTGTTCTATGTGTACGCTAGTGTAATTGTAAAGTGTAATTATGCGTTAGTATTTAGTGCTTTTGTGTAATCTAATAATAGGTGCATATCTTCAAAAAAACTGATTTGAAACTCGTGTGTGTATCTTTAAGTGATTTGTTCTGTTTCACTATGTGTTTTTTCTTCTCTCGACGATATGCCAGTTATGTTCTGAGATTGGAAACCCGCTTCGCGGGTCTTTTTTTGTGAATTAAACGCGTGCTCTAACATAATGTCTTATGAAACTTGTATCTTTATATACTATTATCTAAGCCACTATTAGGGTTACGCCCCCCTAGCGGCGGTCATACGGTGGCCACCCTTTACACAATGGCATCAAGCCAAAGGCATCGGGCATGTATAAAATTTTTATATTAAGAGAAAAATAAAGTTTCAAGATTTTTATCAATTGAATTAACTACGGTAAATTAATTTTGAGTTAAGACCACGGCGAATTGTAATCTCACAAATTACAAGACGTAGAAACGAAATAATTTCGTTAGTCATTATCATCCAAAAAATAAAAATTCTAGCCGCGATAAGGGATGAATCGGACAAAAGGTTAAATGAAGTTAAACGGCTTTGTCAGCTTTCAAACAAAAAGTCAGAAAAGAGAAAAATGACCCATTATATTTATCCCTGAAAGGCGCCCTCCAAAGTTGTTTATGTATTTTCCTTGTATACATCCATTACCTCTTTAAAAAATTGGCCTAATACGTGCTCGGCGTTAATCCCGGGGTGAAACGAGGGGATGAAAGTGCTAAGAAAAATAGCAAATGTGGAGTATATCGGAAAATAAATTACTACCTAAGAGGGTTATATTTTAGTTAATGTACATGCGTTTGACTCTCTTACGGGCGTAAAGCGGAGTTAGAAAGTAATACTAATAACTTCTTATTTTGAGTTAAGTAAGAAGGGATGGACGTTAGAAATCTAGAACATATTTTGCAGATAGAATTGGTGAAGTTACAACTTTAACTGTGGCATTTAACATCATAAGTTTAGGGAACAAATCCGTAACGTTGGATCGAAATCTTGTAAGGGACAAGAAGTGGTAATGAGAGAATATTTAAATATATCTATTCAAATAAAATATTTTTGAAAAATTTTCCAAAAAATATTAAAATAATTTTTCACCTACATTTAGGATAATCTATAGATTGTAGTGGTTATACCGGAAGTCGGTGTCTACTTGCCTATTTTAAAAGGAGCAGACCTTAAATTATCACATTTTTGGATTCTGCGCAAGATTTCATATATTATTATCATGTCTTCTACCTAAGGTTTTACATCTAAAATGACGTTTGCAGAACTTAAATGAATTAATAATGGTTCCTATTAGGAAGCCTTTATTGTTTGATTTGGGTTGGATTCCCTGTTGAAAAGGACCTGCTTTAATAGATTTTTATAATATTTTGATACTATTAATACAGGGTGTATAAAAAATAAGATTATAAATGAAATTTAGAAAACTGCAAAAATCTACATTTTCACATGGAAACCCCCAAATTTTATAATAGTACGGCAGCCCGTTACCAAAATGTCCTGTTATCACGCCTTCATCTAGCCAATGACTAATCGCTAGATTAATAAAAAATTAGAAAGTTTTACTCGAGCGAAAAAGTTCGGCAACGCTGCGCTTACCTGTCAGAGTGATTTCAGTCCGTAAGAAAGCAGATCGTCTTTTTGTTACTACACCTTGTCCGTTCTTGATGAAATCATATTAAAATATTTTTAAAAAACGTGACCTCAACGACAACTGACGTTTTGAGTGTTGCATAGTTTAAATAAAAGATGTAAAGAAAAGGGGTATAAAAAAGTTACAGCGTCCGGGTAAATTTTTTTTTAATTGTTGATAACAATCTAAAAAATAGTAAATAGAGTCGAACGGACAATTTCCGTGTTGCGCAGCTACAAGGAGGGCAGCGGAGTCGGATCTCGTATCTGTATAATTCATGATCGCGGTACACGGCACGTGCATGGAACGGCTTGCTGTGTGGCTTGGTTGTAGATAACAATTCAGCATCAGCTATGTCTCCATATTGTATTATTATTGATACACCTGCTGTGTTGACTGAAAACGTTTTTGCTAAAAAATGCGCGTGTAAGAATGTCAGTTCATATTTCCCCCTCATTTTCCGAGCCACAATACACGATTTCTGCTTGAAAACGGACGAGGCGCGATAACTCCAACAGCGTTAAAAAATGACATAGTACCTAAGATCCAACACTGCGGTTGCGCGTTGGTGAGAACGTCCGTTCTCATTTATTCCGGTCACTAATAACGACAAATAAAACGGACGAGGCGTGAAAGTTGAATTCTCCGCTGTAAACAAATTTCGATTTTTCTCAAACCAAAACTATTCAGCCCACGGAAAATGTCAGTTACTATTTTCATCTCCTCAAAAACATCACTCTGAGTCAAAAAATAAAAAGAACGGACGAGGCGCGATAACAATTACGACCACTTTATTTTTACATATGTAAAGATAATTATTCTCAATGGTTTCGCAACGTTGCCAATGTCCGTTCTTGTTAATTTCCTTCTCAAGGCCTTATTAAATCACCAAAAAACTCAAAAATTTTTAGGTCGTGAACAGTCTGATATCCTGGTATCGGGCTGCTGTACTATAATGGTTTTCTGATTAGCATTAAAAATAAAGGTAAGATTGTATGTGTACGGTTGTCTATTGAAAATTTGAAGTATCCGTTTACAGTTGGTAGTAAACATAGTGGGCAGTTTGAATTATATAACACGTTTACTGTACCAGATTTGGCACGTCAGTTTTTATCTTAATCGAGCTTTTTTATCAACGATGTAATACAGACTTCTATTTTCTTAATTAAATCGTTTCGTCCAGTAGAACGTAAACCCATTAAATCCTCATTTTCCAATCCTTATACAATAATCAATTTATTTCCCACACTTGACATAACCAATAAATCTGGCACCTCCCTCGTGTTAACGTTGCTTCACTAATTAATTCTCCAATATGTTGTTGCTACAAAAATAACATCTCACGAAGAAAGCGCAGTTAAATATTAGATCTCGAGGGTCGTCAATTTGTCACAGCTGACAATTATTTTTGTATGTCTTGGAAGGATTTAGCTTTTTTCGATTTATTTATTTTTTCGTTAACAATGTCGATGTGTCGTTATCTGGGATTGTTAAGGTAGAATTTGTGTTAGTATTACCGATTTTATTGGTATTGGAAGAAAAATTCAGTATGCTGTTAAGAAGGAATTTGACGGAATCGTGGTACGGGGGGACTGTTAAATTATGAAACGAGTGCTTTAAATAGGTTACACAAATGAGAAGATTGTCAGGTAAGGGAGCAACAATATCAGGCGAATGCGACAATCCCCTGATCAATATACATACAGGGTGTCCGCTAATTAACGGTATATGGAAAAACAACAGACTCCTTACGTAAAAATATTAGGATTTAATTATACTTACCTATATTCGAAAGTTGATATCAACTGAGATACAGGGTGTTAAATCTAAAACTTCTTTTTTGTTGTTCTCTAATATCTTTGAGAGAAACTAACATTTTGTTATTATGTTTTTTTAGAACGAGATATTGATTTCTTTTTGAAATTTTAATGTACAATGTCTGAGCATTTTTTGCACATTTATTAGGTCATATCTTTTCTGTGCCTCAGTGTATTTGAGTTTTTAATAAAAATAATACTTTTCTCATATTTATTACGTATAAAGGTATACTAAGTTCAGGTCGGCCAGAGTTACCGTTTGCGGAGATACTTGCATTTAAATTGTTTAGTGCGTTAGCTCAGGCAAGCAAATAATATTTTGTTACTTCTTACCAATTAACTTTTACATGATAATTAATGTTCCAGTAATGGTAATTGGGAATAATTAATACAACAATTGGATTGTTCTTTAACTTACTTTAATTAAAATAACTTTGACCCTAGAAAAGCAAAGAAGCATATTGGACATCGCCGAATAACCACGCCGGCACAATAGGCGTGTCACCAGACGCATGTTGCATCCTCTGTCTGGGATATAACCTATCAAATTAGCTCTAGTCACCGGTTACCCATGATTACCGTTGATATTGCACCATGTTGCCCTATTTTCAGATTGGAAGTACATTAATAAAAAAATATTTTATTTTGCATTTCAATATTAAAATAAATAGTATGAAAAGAAAATTTTAAGAACATTGAAACTATAATAGAATAATTAGTTTCTTATATACTTATGACAATTTACTTTAAATGGGTAAATTTAATTTTAGGGTCTACTTGGTAACATGTTATTAAATTAAAATTTAATATATGTGACAACATTGTTAACCCAAGAAATTTTCTTCGGCCTGTAGGAGAGTTGTGACAGCGTGTCACAACTCTCCTAGGTGCCAAAAATCGCGATGTGGTCAGAATAATAATTCGTAATTTCAAAACAAGATGCAAACACAGCAAGACAATGCCACGCTTTGAAACTTCAAACCCACACAATATAAGAAAAAATAGAATAACCATGATATAAATACAATAAAAAATTTTATAAAAAATTTACTTTTCGGTTATTTTTTCATGCAGACGTCGTAATCACGCAACCGCTTGTCGTGGGCCATTGGCGCGTACTGCGTCAAGTAGCGCGTCTATAAACAAACAATCGTGCGCTGTTGCCAGCTCGATAACGGCCGTAGATTCCGAGAAATCGTCGTTGTCACAACTCTACTCTGACACAATTCTCCTCGGTCTCCTCTAATAAGATTTTAATCAGGTAAAGATTGTTTCACGAAAAATGGATATAACTTAATGACTGCGGTAAAAGCACCTGGGGCCATCCCATTATTTATGACCGTTTATTAGTATTACGTGGAAAGGACCGGATTGTAATAATTATAATTAAATATAGGCACATCAGGTAGGTTAGGTTGCTTAAATTATATTTAAATAGCTTTTGTGGTAAAATTTGTTAGTTTTTGAGGAATGGTTCAAGAATTGTCTTTTTCCAAACATTCCTCAGAACAGCGTGATAGTAATGGACAATGCCAGCTATCACAGTCGCCAATTACATAAAGCTCCAAGCTCAAATAATACAAAATTGGAGATTCAGAACTACATGGCGGCGAATGATATATATTTTGAAGGAAGTTATAAAAAAAGTGATCTTTTAGAAGTTTTAAAGACATTTTGTATAAAAAATATATGTTTGTGACACATTGGCAGAATAAATTGGACATACAGTGCTACGGCTCCCACCCTATTATTGCATTTTTAACCCCATAGAGCATATGTGGCACCAGTTCAAATCACTGGTTAGGTCTGAAAATATTTCTCCGACTTTAAGTTCTAGTGTTGTAGAATTAATACGAAAATGCTTTAATGATATTCCCCCAGGTAGTTGGAAAAATTCAGTCCGTCACGTAATAACTGTAGAAAATTCGTATATTAGTCTGGATCGTATAATTAATCCAATTATAATTAATTTTGATGAGGATACCGATAGCGAAACAGAACTATCTATAGAATGACATTATAAATGTAAATAAATATGACTAGTAATATTTAATTTGATTACATTAATATAATCATATCATTACTTGTTTTCCTTAGTCCGTCCCTTCATACTTCACTTGTTTATTGCCAAGCTCTTGTCGACACAATGGAACCGACCCAGGAAATCATTAAGTCGTATCCATTTTTCTTGAAACAATCTTTACCTAGGTTACTAACATTTTAATTTATTCGTCTGGATTATCTTTAATATAATTAAAATCTTATCCTAATCCGTTGTTACTTGGCATCCCATGGTACTCGTACAAGCTAATCAAAAATCACTCGACCATAGATGCATAAGAAATCAACTTTAATAGCTCGAATCCTGATAGTATAGAACTATCGATATATAAACACACTTTATTACCAATTTATACACAAACGACGACAAATAACATCCATAAGAATGCCACTAACCTCATAATATTTGTTTTCGTCCATTAAATCGAAAATTTATGCATAACGAATCCGCATGCGGTCTACGAAAAACTTCTTTTAAAATATCTTCTCCATTAACTATAAAATATAATAAAACACAGGTGGTCAAAGTAAACCTTTGCGGCACGCAAGAGGAAAGGCATGATGCGGGAGAACTTTATAAATATTGTACATAGTAGACCAGTGGCGGGCGAATTCAGGAAGGGGAACATAAAGGGCCGCCCCCCTACCCTAAAGCAATCATTGATGTGATTTAAAAATAAATAATATAAATATGCCAAATTATGCACATTTTTTTCATAATTTCGACACTTCTTTAATTCATAATTATACAGGGTGTCCCGCTAAGGCCGGCGCGGTACGATATTATAGAAGCCATAAACCTTGTCTTTGAGACAAAAAAAATTCATTGACTAAATCGACCAATAAAAAATGATGGAAAATATTTTCACGTTCCCGAAATGACCTCTAATTAATGTTACGACTCCTTACGTAAAAAAATTAGGATTTAATATACTTACCTATATCCGAAAGTTGATATTAACTGAGATACAGGGTGTTAAAGTTAAAACTTCATTTTTGTTTTTCTCTAATAACTTGGAGAGAAACCAACGTTTTTTTACAAAATTTGGCAATAATGGTTTTTTCAGGACGAGAAATTGATTTTTTTGATTGAATTTTAATGTACATTTACCGCACATTAATTAGGTCGTAACTTTTTTGTGCCCCAGTGTACTTAAGTTTTAATGACAATAATGCTTTTCTCATATTTATTATGTAAAAAAGGTATACTAAGTTCAGGTCGCCCAGAGTTACCGTTTCGGAGATATTGGCATTTAAATTGTTTAGTGCACCCTGCCCAATTATTATTAATTTGCAAACAAAATTGTTTTCTTAAAGTAATCTATGAAGAAACAAATGAAATCTAGAGATGCAGTTGCTATGAAATATCCATGTTGTTATTTGTTTGTTGATTATTGTAAGATGGCTGACCTCACGCACTAAACAATTTAAGTGCAAATATCTCCGAAACGGTAACTCTTGGCGACCTGAACTTAGTATACCTTATTTACGTAATAAGAACTTAAGTGCACTGAGGCACAAAAAAATTAAGACCTAATAAATGTGCGAATAATGCCGCAGACAGCGCCCTACATTGTACATTAAAATTTCACAAAAAAATCAATTTCTCGTCCTAAAAAACGTAATTGCCAAATTCTGTAAAAAAACATTGGTTTCTGTCAAAGTTATTAGAGAAAAATACAAATGAAGTTTTAACTTTAACACCCTATATCTCAGTTAATATCAACTTTCGGAAATAGGTAAGTATAATTAAATCCTAATATTTTTACGTAAGGAGTCTGTGGTTTTTCCATGTACCATTAATTAGCGGACACCCTGTATACCAAAAAATTTAAATTTCTTCGAATAATCATTGTTAAGGTTCTCATTTAATAACGGATATAAAACCATCATTAATTTTGACGAAAGTTTGTTCGTACGACTTTTTTCGTATCGCCGATAATAACGGGATAACGAGGATGCTTGTAAAAAAATATTTTTAAATCACTGTATCTTCCATACCCTTTATCGAAATGTCAACTTAGTCTCATTTTAAAGATAATCGTACACTTATTAAATATCCGACGTTGGTCGTGATCGCTAGTTCACACTGCGATTTCTCGAGGGTGCTGTTTACTAATGATTCTGTTTTTTTAAATTTTCTTAATAAAATTAAATAGCATGCATGGTACATTATTTTGTTACTCTGCTCAAAGGGCACAAAAACAAAAAATAACACTTTTATTTAAAAAAATTTATGTTAGGTGCCTACAGGTCGACAACTTTATCTGTAGCTACAAAAGGAATGCGGGCAAGAAAATTTCTTGGGTTAACAATGTTGTCACATATATTAAATTTTAATTTAAAAACATGTTACCAAGTAAACCCTAAAATTAAATTTACCCATTTCAAGTAAATTGTCATAAGTATATAAGAAACTAATATTCTATTATAGTTTCAATGTTCTTAAAACTTTGTTTTCATACTATTTATTTTAATATTTAAATGCAAAATAAAATATTTGTTTATTAAAATACTTCTAATCTAAAAATAGGGCAACATGGTGCAATATCAACGGTACCATGGGTAACCGGTGGCTAGAGCTAATTTGATAGGTGATAGGACAGAGGATGTGACACGAGTCTGGTGACACGCCTATTGTGCCGGCCTGGTTATTTGGCGATGTCCAATATGCTTCATCCAGTTGCGTAGTGATAGGGTTTGTTTTAAAACTGTGATAATGAATGAATATACCCTGGTAAAACCCTTCATAGTCAAACCCTTGAAGCGATTGCCAATGTGTACAGGGTGTGTGAAGAGGAATCACAAATTAATACATTTAAATTGCCTCTTAAGCAAAAGCTAGAAAGGGTCGCAATGTATACGGGAGTAAGCGTGGGTGCATGCAGTAAAAAACATTCACAAAGAAGATACTGAAAGGAAAGAAAATAACCCGGATAAATTGTTGTCATCTCCTGTCAAAAAAAGGGCCCGTCTCTCTGCTGTCGCAAAAATCGAAGGCTTCGACTTTGGCATTGTTAGGAGAACAATACAAAAGTTTTATTTGGAACTAAAAATGGTTCCCACCTTAAACAGTTGCTACAACAGCTGAGAAGTGACATAAACTCTCCGTTTTCCCGTGAAAATTTGAAATGCATGTTGAAATCAAATGGATTTTATTGGCAAAAATGCCAAAATAAGCGAAACATATTAATGGAAAGGCCCAATATATTGCGCTGGTGATACAAATATATTCATGCCATGAAAAATATATATTATTACATTATTAAGATAATAATAGCACGCCCATGACTCGGCCATGTTTTAAAATATTTTTTTTTTTGCTTCCCCCTTACCGATATCGCGTAGCTATTGACTCGCTTGTCGACCTGTACTTATCATGATATCCATTAAAAAAAAATGTTACCAACCCTGCTAGATTCTCCGGCAATTTTGATGTTAATTAAATTTTACATTTGTGTATTTATAACTTCGCTAGTTTGATTGCCTTTGCTATTTTAGAAATAAAAGTCTTATTTTTTACTATTAAACGAATACAATGTAAAGATTGCTTTGCCATATTTTTTTTATATATTTAATAACAATATCTAATACATAATAAGAAAATGTATATTATTAAAATGTTTAGCCTTTTTTTGCATTTGTGTTGGGTGTATTTCTTATACTTTGTCCAAAATAGAAATAAGTTGATACAAAGGCAACATCCAAAAGTACTTAAAGCACAAATAATGTAAAATTAACTTCACATCAAACTTGGTATTGTATTTTATCTTTTTGCTAGAGACCATGCGTGAAGTCTACATTAGACCAACAGACTAAGATGTCTTGAGACGAAGCGAGGATGTTTAAAGCTGGCTCATAAATATTAAATTCTGCTTTAATCTTAAAATCGACTCTTAAGCCGAGTCTTTTCACTTATAAATAGTATTTTATCTTTCAGTTTCATCTAGTAGGTGATTTTAACTAGTCATGGGTATGGAACAGGGTCAACATTTTTGTCAATATTTTCCCAACGGTTCTACGTTGTGTATAGGCTGCATAATGTAAAAGTCTAACTATAGTTCGTTTCACGAGGGTATGAACTTACGTCATCGATGACGTCATAACTAAAAAACGGTTTCAATATTTCAATATAGTGGAGTCGTTCTGGCGAAATAAACGGCTTGAAAATCCCTTCACGAAATCGAGTACGTTCTATTTGCAATCGATACAGTAGGATCCTCTCGACATTCTGACATGATTTGTAGGGGGCGCCGCATTAGGGGGGGGGGGGGGGATGAGCCCCGTGAATCTAACCTAGAGGTATGGGGGGGGGGGGATATTACATAATTGCTAATAAGTAGTTCATTAATCGAGCTACGGGGATCAGGCCGGATTCGATTTGTTCATTTTTTTATCAGCTACGAGGGGGATTGGCGAAAAATTTTTATTTTCGCAAATGCGCGCTTGTCGCGACATACAAGAAATGGCCACTATTTAATATCTCCGAAAATACTTTAGATATTATGTTCAATTTTGGTATGTGTTAATAGGGTATAGAACCACACATTTTCGATAGAAAAGTTATTCAATTGTTCCACCAGTGGCGTCCCTGCAAACATGTCCTCTGATATTTTTTTGCAAAAAATATGGTACGCCACTGACATTTTTCCATGTGGATATGTTTTCTGATTAGCGTGGTCAATTCTATATAAAAACGGTATCTTGAGTTTTTCTCGTCAGTCGCATTATGAAACAAAATTTATTATTAATTAGTTTATCAATGTTAATAATAATGAGTTTCAATATGAATTTAGTCGTTTTAATCAAGACGAGAAAAGCGAGGAAAATTCGTTGTAGGTTAGATTCACGGGGCGTGCCCTCCTCCCCCCCCCCCCCCCCCAATGCGACGCCCCCTACAAATCATATTGCGTGGCGTGGATATGGCGATTTTACATGGAAAAGTCGTACAATTTTGGAGTGTGCCTTCGTTTGTTCGCGCATGTATGTCGTAATTCGAGCGTGGATGTTTCAATATTTTAATATTACATATTCATTGAGTTAAAATGAATAGTTTGACGGTGGACTTTTGGAAAAATAACTTTAGTTTGATTTTGGAGCAAAAAATTGAAGGGAAGAATGCGGGAAGACCTAAACCCGAAATTAATTTAACGCAGACCACAAAAGCTAAATCTAGGGACTTTATTAGAAAGTTTAAAAAGGAAATATACGAAAAAAATAACTGGATTTGTGGGTGCAGCGCAACTAACAGTTTTTTTTTTTTTTTTTAAATGGAATAAAAAGTAATCTTCAGGGCATATTTTCAGTCACATTTACACTTTTACAATTAATTATTACCATACCAATGACCCCGGCCGAAGGTGAACGATGTTTTTCAACATTCAAACGAATAAAAACATTTTTGCGAAGTTCTATGAATGAACAAAGGCTAACAGCCCTAGTAATGCTATCTATTGAAAAAAAATGAATACAGGGTATTCCAAAGTTTAATGAGGCTGTTATTGATAAATTTTCTACAATTAAGAACCGAAGAATGGACTTTTAAGCACTATATACATTTAAAAAAACTTTTCCAAAAATTGTATTTCCTTGTGCAAAATTTAAAAAATTAATAAAAATACGTTTTACCTAACGCATTTTCTTATGGCTTTTTTTTTATTCTACGTTCGAAACGTCGAAGAATATAACTATTTGGTCGTTACAGAAAAATAAAATTTTTAAAATAATTTCATGTTACTTGTGAACCCCCTCTATCATAGGTCACGAGCCGCCATTGCTTTAAATGTTTCCTATGTTACATTACATGTTATCGCAAGGAGACCACACTTATTTAACCTATGTAGAAAAACTGCTCTCGTTCTCCTTGCAACCCATGTGAAACGAATTAAAGACTTTTAATTATACAGTGAGTCCCAGAACAAATGTCTAAATTCATTTAAAATTCAGCGGTAAGTTTTTTCAAAAAACGATCGTACCCGTCGATTTTGATTTTTTAATTTTTTTTTGTGGTAATTTCATGTATACAGGGTAGTTCAAAAATAAGTTACGACCATCAACTTCATTTTTTCAAATGAAAACATATATTTTTTATTTCATTTTTGAATTTTGCATTGAATTCTAAGCATGTTTCATGTACCATGTCCTATACATAAACTCAACAGTTATTGAAAAAATTAGGATTGAACATATCATTTAGGGAATCCAACGATCTATCAAATCTTCTGGCAATATGGCATTTTGGGCTCCATAATAAGTAAGAGTGTACTGTCTCACTGTCACCGTTTATTTCCATAGAAACTGTATGACAATTTTATTTCAAATAAGTATAATTATTGTCAAGCGTAGTTTCAAAGTTGCGGTTTTCACAATAATGGTGAAGTTAACGGAACGGGAAAAAATTGAAATTCTATGCATGGTTGGGTTTGGTGATAAAACACGTACTCAAATAGAAACAGCCCAATTATTTAATGAAATCCATCCTGATCGTCCTCCCATATGTCAAAAGATGGTGAGTAGAATAGAGGCTAAGTTTAGAGAATTCGGTCATGTTAGAGATTTGCCTAAATCTGGTCGTCCTACTCCAGATGAAAATGAACAACTTGACGTTTTGCTTTTCTTGGAAGAAAATCCATGTACTCCCCTGTCGCACATTGGGGCCGATTTACACATGCCGAAATCTGTTGTTCACCGAGTAGTTCAAAAGCACAAATATCACCCATACAAAGTTATTCCAGTGCATGAGTTATTTGAAGATGATTTCGATAGGCGAAGTGAGTTTTGCAGACGCATGCAAAATATGTGCAATCTAGATAATAATTTAGTAAAAAATATTATTTTTTCGGATGAAGCTACGTTCTATTTGAATGGTAATGTGAACAGACAAAATTGTCGATATTGGGCAACAGAAAATCCGCATTGGATGATAGAGGTTCACAGCCAGTACCCTAAGAAAATAAATGTTTGGTGTGGAATCGTACGCGAAAGAGTAATTGGTCCATTTTTCTTTGAACAGTCTTTAACTGGACAAGTATATCTCGAATTTCTCCAACTAGAATTAATTCCAGCATTAGTGGCTTATTTCCGAATCCATTGGATCCAGACTCCCCTGACGAAGAACTGATATTCCAACAAGATGGTGCTCCTCCGCACTATGCGGCCACTGTGCGCACATTTTTGGATGAAACCTTTCCCAATCGGTGGATTGGTAGGAGAGAACCTATCGAATGGTCTGCTTTGTGGGGTTACCTCAAATCAAAAGTATTTGTTAACAGGCCAAACAATATGCAGGAGTTGAAAGAAAGGATCCGAAGAGAAGTGCGTGTCATAACTCCGGAAATGGTTGGAAACGTGCAAAGAGAGTTTATTGATCGTCTTGGATATTGTCAAGCCGTAAATGGCGCACATTTTCAACATTTAATTTGATTTTGTTGTGTTTTTTTTTAATAAACAGGTCTTACTTATAGATATGTTCAATCCTAATTTTTTCAATAACTGTTGAGTTTATGTATAGGACATGGTACATGAAACATGCTTAGAATTCAATGCAAAATTCAAAAATGAAATAAAAAATATAAGTTTTCATTTGAAAAAATGAAGTTGATGGTCGTAACTTATTTTTGAGCTACCCTGTATACATGAAATTACCACAAAAAAAAAATTAAAAAATCAAAATCGACGGGTACGAGCGTTTTTTGAAAAAACTTACCGCTGAATTTTAAATGAATTTAGACATTTCTTTTGGGACTCACTGTATATTTGTTACCTTTATAAATCAATTTTCCAAGTAGATATCCCTTAAATAATTTGCTTATTCGTTTTATATTGCCCTAAATATATTGTAATGTAATCGAGTGAATTGTTTATATAGAAAATGGTTATTCATTCATCAGGATGATCCAGTTGTTATAAACGATAATATTTACAATTTATCTTTCTAAATAGGCTATAAAAACGATCTGCTTCTAAATCATTTTACAAAAATAACTAAGTTAACGCAAGAACATAGAGATCTGCTTACAAATGTTGATGAGCATGTGAAATGTTGCTTCTCGACAGCTAATTCGTACTTACATTTAAATCGAAATAGAATTATATTTAATTACTTTACACCTTAAATCAATATAACGATCAAATATTACACGGAATGACATATGATTTCAACAAGATGGAGCGCCAGATTTTGGTATACATATCCGAAACTATTTGGATGAAACGTTTGTTGTAGAAAAAATAGTCAAATAGCAAAATTTTAGTCATATCGATTGTCGAAAACCCGGGTCTGATATCACTTTTCGTTCTTCTGGAATTAAGCCGTTCCGGAACATTTGCCCAACCCTGTATAGAATATGTTGATTCTTCTTCTTCTTCTTAAGGTGCCATGCAGGTTCCTGCGTAGGTGTCCATCCTTTCATCCTTATCAAATGTGTCTGTTTGTTACAGCGCTTTGGAGTGTTTGGAAGTCCCTTATCCCTGTCCACTGTCGAATGCTTCTCAACCAGGATAATTTCTTTCTCCCTAACCCCCTTTTCCCTCCTTCAATTTTGCCCTGCAGGATAAGGCGTTGAAACTCATAACCTTCTCCACGTATAATATGTCCTAGGTACGATTTTTTTTCTTCCTTTTATGGCTTCAAAAAGTTCACGATCTGTCAATTCTACCCTCTGCAGTACTTTTTCATTTCTTACGTGATCAATCCATGATATTCTAAGCATTCTACGCAGAGTCCACATTTCGAATGCTTCAATTTTGTTTATTAAAGTAGTTTTTAAGGTCCATGCCTCTACTCCGTACAAGAGAACCGACCATACATAGCACTTAACCATTCTGTATCTGATATTGAAACTCAACTTCCTATCAATGAGGAACTTCCGAAGCTTTAGGAAGATTGTTCTTGCTTGTTCCATTCTGCATTTTAGTTCTTGCTCTGGGTCCCAGTTTTCGTTTAGTGTACACCCCAAATATTTAAATTTCGCAACTGGCTCAATGATTTCACTATTTACATGAATCATTGAGTTCTGAACGTTGGTCCTACTGACGACCATAAATTTGGTTTTGCTAGTATTAATTTTCAAGCCCATTCTTCTACTAGCTTCACTGACCTGGTCTAATAATGTCTGGAGATCGTTTGCATTATCTGCGAGTATTGTCGTATCATCCGCATATCTTATATTGTTAATGGGGATTCCATTAATTTGAATACCTGTAGGACTATCTACAACTGACTCAGTAAAAGCTCTTTCTGCATATATTTAACATTAAACAATATTGGTGACAGGATACAACGCTTCCTAACACCCTTTTTATTTCAAACTATTCAGTTATTGTTGTGTTTTGTAATTGAATTTCTGCTTTTTGGTTTCAGTACAGGTATCAAACGAATCTTGATCTAATTCAGCTGCACTCTGGCAAAATCTATTGTTATTTTACAGCTGCGATACGATTCGGACCCAAAACATGAATCACAGCTTCACCTTTCAAGAGTTTTATGAATTGATTATGGGATCTGTAGTTTACAATACCTTTGGAAACAGTTATGCGTCAAGGTAATAAAGAGAATAGACTCATATTCCATAATTTATTATAGCATCTAACGTTACCTCTGTATTAAGACTTTATAAAAACATTATAGGCGAATTAATAAAACTACTTCACATAATAAAGATTTAAAGCAAGTAAAGTGTACGGTAATCTTCACGATAATCGTATCGTGTTTTCAATTAAAGTAATTAAATCACTATTAACATCATACTCTACTCTCTTAATTAAAATAAATGTTAAATGGGCGAGCCCATTGTTCTACGTTGCACTTTAAAAATAATGGTTTTCTATTCTCTCCGTTTCCACAATATAAAAATTTATATTTTAACTTTAACCGAGGGCACTTCAGAGTAATTATTTCAGAATTTATTAAAATTATATCAGGTAGGATTGTTGAATTTTAAATCCAGTTAATTCACACCTTGTTTAACTTAACGAAATATTGTTTTAATTATATTTTAATTGAGATTGTTGCAGAGGAAATACAGGGCGTCCCACCGGGAAACGCCTCGATCTGATATATGAACAAAACTATACAGAGGAAAATTGGAAAGTACGCCAATGATGATGCGGGCAAGTCGGCTTAAATATTTTCA
Organism: Barypeithes pellucidus; assembly: GCA_963991005.1. Lineage (NCBI taxonomy): Eukaryota > Metazoa > Arthropoda > Insecta > Coleoptera > Curculionidae > Barypeithes > Barypeithes pellucidus. The sequence goes on from OZ022563.1 coordinate 12,290,019, forward strand.
AAATGGCGCCACGTCAGGGTTTATTAATTATATTAAATGGAACACCCTATATATTATTGCACTCTTGGATACTACGTAAGATTCTAGGCAGATTTCATATTATATATGTCTTATAACTAAGTCTACTAAATTTAAGTTTTGTTGTTTCCTAACCTATCTGAAAAAATGAAGGAGGTGAATCCTCCACCTTATTTTAAGACGAAAATGTGGTATAAAAGTTTTTCGCATGTCACTTCGTTTTTGAAATACAGGGTGTTAAAAAAAATATTGTCTTTTTCATTTTATTAATTAATGCCAAACGATATTCTAATGATATTTGTTAAACATAAAGGATTAGAGCACTTTACTTTGGGTCAATTTTAAATTTTACAATTAATTCATTGGCGGGGATCTGGGTAAAAGAGTACCTTCATTTTTTAGTTACTTTCGTATTTTTATCGTCAAATTATACGAGCAGGCTATGCTTCGTTCCATGGCTCATGGAGGACATTTTCAGCAATTTATTTGACATTTATTCATATGAGTTCATTATTCGAAGTTTTTAAATCATATGCATTATCAAATCATGAGCATTAATTAATAAAAAAAGGAAAAATACAATATTTTTTTTAACACCCTGTATTTCGAAATCGAAGCGACATGCGAAAAACTGTTATACCACATTTTCGTCTTAAAATAAGGTGAGGATTCACCTCCTTCATTTTTTCAGAGAGGTTAGGAAAGACCTTGTATAGGAAAAATTAATAATTAATTTAACGCCTGCAAACACAACAAAGACCTGGGATTGTGGGATCGGTTTGATATGTCTTGATAAGGAAAAACAAACAAACGACGGACGTGACTCAAAAGTCTGTATTTTTAGTTCACAGCAGACTTTGGCACAGTCTTACCATATTCAGTTAAGAATTATTATTTTTCCACAAAGACTGAAAAACAACAAACAATAGTATTTACCAAAATGACAAATGCGATAGTTGTTAATCCGATAGTCTCAAACGTAAAACCAGGTATGAAAGACGGTAGTTCCAGCTTTATCAAAATTACGTTCCGAACGCTCGAAGGCGGAAAGAATTTGGGAAGTTGTTTACAATCTACCTAAGAATGTGAATTATTTATTCTTCAAAGACTGTGAACCATTGCCGAATCCTCCTTGATTTAGAATCTATGGTTTTGCCAAATATCAAAATTTAATTTGCATGTGTTTGCTGAATTATCTGAACTATCAGAGTTTCGTGGTTTTACCATCACGTTTAATTGAATATAGCTTAGGATTGGCTCACCAGAATGTATTCAAACTGGGCACGTGGGTTCATCAAGGCGGCCTCTACAAGAAGTTATAATGCAGTTTTTCTATAGAACATATAGGGGCGCCAATATTCAGCCACCTCAAAAATTACAGGGGATTTTCTATGTTCAACTTAAAGCTGCTTCACCCGGTATAGGTTTACTTAGTTTATGGTTATTACATACCTGCCTATATAATTAGTAGTAAAAATATAAAGATGTATAAAAAAACTAAACTCTTCTACAATTTAAAAAACAATTTCTAACGACCTTTTTATATTTGCCAAATGAACAAATTTTTAATTGGGATTTTGCAAGATTTATTTGCGATAAATATGTCAATCTGGCTATGCTGCAATAATGACCGAAAGAGGTGGGAAAGACTGTTTGTATTCGTTGTGTAGTCTAGAAATGTACATTTTTCTATCTGTAGTTTGTAATGTCTTTGGCAGATACACATCATTTCTGAAATAGTATAGTTAGAATTTCTAAGAAATTTGGTAAAATCAAGTAAAGAATCTCTCATCGCCTTTTCACAGTTTATAGTAAAATTATTGGGAAATAAATTTATTTTAAGAGCAATTGCGGATTAATCTTAAACCAGTTGTACTTGCCAAATGAACAAATTTTTAATTGGGATTTTGCAAGATTTCTTTGCGATAAATATGTCAATCTGGCTATGCTGCAATAATGACCGGAAGATGTGGGAAAGACTGTTTGTATTCGTTGCGTAGACTAGAAATGTACATATTTCCATCTGTAGTTTGTAATATCTTTGGTAGATACACATAATATCTGAAATAGTATAGTTAGAATTTCTAAGAAATTTAGTAAAATCAAGTAAAGAATCTCTCATCGCCTTTTCACAGTTTATAGTAAAATTATTGGGAAATAAATTTATTTTAAGAGCAATTGCGGATTAACCGGTTACAGTTGCCAAATGAACAAATTTTTAAGTGGAATTTTGCAAGATACCTTTGCATCACCCGGTATAGTTTTACTTAGTTTATGGTTATTACATACCTGCCTATATAATTAGTAGTAAAAATATAAAGATGCATAAAAAAACTAAACTCTTCTACAATTTAAAAAACAATTTCTAGCGACCTTTTTAGTTTGATAACCTCAAAAGGCAAACGTATACCTGGTCATTTATACGATTAGTAATTATATTGTTAGAAAATTTATGGCTATAAAATCTATAATAAACCGTGAGCACTGGGAAAAATGAAACTGCCGCGCATTCTGGTGATGGTTTTTTAATATGATTTTAATTCAACCATATATTAAGTCCCGACAATGATGGTTTTTGTAGATTAACTGCCATTATATTAAAAGTTTAACAGTCTATGGACGACCTGCTTTTATACACGGTTTTATTGCTACTAAAGTTCGTTTATAATAAAAACAAGATTTATGGCGGAAGGTGTAGAAGTCCTGTGTGTGTGTGTATTTTCTGTGTGTTATGAAACGGTCTAGACCACCATAGTTCCGAATATAATAAATTGCCATTTATATTTAAAAGCAGTTAGTTGACGTTATTAAAGGAGTCCGTAGATTTCGTTTAATGCACTGTTCCTTCATTATGTAATTTAATACAGGGTGTAACGAAAATGGCTCATTATATTTAAATGGGTGACTTTTTACAAAAAAAATATTTTAGTAAAGATTTTTTATTGCAAGATTTCCTATAAAATATAGTATCAATTACATTTTTTATTAATAATCCGTACCAAAATAATGTTGTAAACACAATTTACAAACAACTTTAGTTAGCATTTCCAATAAATTTAGTATAGTTGTTGCAGAATTATACCGTTGATTCTTACTGCCATAAATAAACTACCAGATTAAACCTTATTGTATACGCCTGAACCTCTTCAAAGCTCAATAATGGGATATATAGAAAATGTATACCACACCACATGATTTATTTTTATAATTTAAAATAAATAGATAGGTATTTTTAGTTTTAGGTACCTATAATAAATGTAAAATAATAATAACAATTAATGATAATTGAAAATAATACAATTTAAAAGTATAACTATTGGGATAACAAGTACAATAAAAATTAATAAAATTCTAAGAAACTATTGATAATTTATTCAAAATTTAACTCTGTATCACTATCACTATCTTCATCTAAGCCTAAACTTATAATTAAGGGTTGAACATTTGTAATCATACAATTGTAAGAATTTTCCACCTTAAGTACATGCTGTACACAGTTTTTCCAGCTATCTGCAGAAATTTTTCTTACTTCGTTTTTAATTAATTCTACTACAGATGCATTTAATGTAGGAAAAATATTATTTTTCCTAATATTCGATTTTAATTGGTGCCATATTAGCTCAATAGGATTGAATATACAATAGTACGGAGGAAGACGCAACACTGTATGTCCATTTTCTGCTGCAAGTTTGTCACACTCGTATTCCTTATTTATTTTAAAAGCTTTTAATACTTCTAGCAGTTCTCGTTTTTTGTAAGTTTCTTCAAAATATAAATCATTTTCAATCATAAAATTTTGAATTTCTGCTTTTGTATTATTAGAATTGGGAATGATTTTTGCTTGCCGACTATGATAACTAGCATTGTCCATTACAATGACGCTATTTTCAGGTATATTTTTAAGGAGTTTATGTTTAAACCACTTCAAAAAATTGTGCGTCGATATCTTGATGGTAATCTAAAGAAGAATCTGCTATGTTTTTAGCTGAAAGCAACAGACAATTTGGAACAAACCCGTTCTCTGAACCAGCAATATTGTGATTCTTTTGCCTTTATTTGATCGTGCCTTGGTTTGACATTTTTTGGAAGAATCATCCCAACCTTTTCTTGGAGTGTCATGGGTGTCGAACCATGTTTCGTCAAGGTAAATAATTGGACGATTTTCTTCTCTAAATTGTTTAACAGCTGTTAAATATTTAAATCTCCCGACACTTGAAGATGCCCCCCTATCAGCACAATTCCAAGGGCGCTACATTCTACCACTAATAAGCCTAACTAAAAATTCCTCGCCGGAAAACCCCTAAAGATTAAAATTATTAAAAATCACTTTGTATTTATATATGCATCAGGCATAAGTATAAATTGAATTTGTATACCTGGTCCGGCTCTGCTCGAAAAGGTTTTAAAATTTGGGATGTCCTTATTTATTTTATGGTCGAACAGATAATGAGGTTTTATTGCAGTCAAGAGATTAACGATATAATTCTGCAAAAACTATAACATAAAATAAAAACAGATAATGTAAATTTTACAACAAATATATATGCACAGAACAAACAGAATAGTAAATGTATTATAGTAAAGATTGTATTGTACGATTTCTTATAAGATATTGTATTAATTACGATTAGTCCGTACCAAAATAATATTGTAGATACCAAAGGTACCGTAAACTACAGATCCCATAATCCATTCATCAAACTCTTGGAAAGTGAAGCTGTGATTGTGTGAAATGATATTGAAAATCAGTAATGGGTGGAAGAGAGAACTACATGTTTGTTGGCTGAATGGCAACAATGTTGAAGTCTGGTTATATCAGATGGTTAAATATTAAAACATAAACATACTTACTAATGAAAAGATAAATCCTTATTTAAATGATTCATTCTTTTACCAACCACACATGAATGCACCATGAATGTTTATAATAAAGACGATTTTTTACCAATAATCACAAAAAAAACACAATCAAAATATATAACCAATCCATTAGATCATAGAGCAAACGTCGCAATTTTTACGAGATTACAATTCATTCACCTTTTAATAAATTTGTTTCAAGAGCAATTGCGGATTAATCTTAAACCCGTTATATTTGCCAAATGAACACATCTTTAATTGGGATTTTGCAAGATACCTTTGCGATAAATATGTCAATCTGGCTATGCTGCAGTAATGACCGGAAGATGTGGGAAAGACTGTTTGTATTCGTTGCGTAGACTAGAAATGTACATATTTCCATCTGTAGTTTGTAATATCTTTGGTAGATACACATAATATCTGAAATAGTACAGTTAGAATTTCTAATAAATTTAGTAAAATCAAGTAATTATAAAAAATATATTAACGAATGTATAGTGAAAATATTTTATTTATAACTCCGGTAGGTAAATATTTTAAAATGTATGGTGCATTTCACTTTCTATTATTTAAGTAATTTTTATTGTAAAAATTACCAAGTTTTAATGAGGCGTTGTAAACATATTCTTACAACAATAAAAGGCATAAATCAGATTCAACGAATTCTTGGGATTTCGTTTTTCGTAACAAATAATATGAGGAGAACTTAACAGGGAAGCGAAGCGAACGTGTCAAAATTGTTAACAAAAATTTTAGTAAATTTTACAAAAGCTGGTCAAATTCATGGACAAAATAGAGAAGAGTAAAAAATGCATCATCCTCAAATAGGTAGGTCATATACCATGACGGGACAAAAACCAAAGGTTTATAGATACGCAGAGAAAGTAGTGATTTTCTGCCATCATAAAAATTGTATTCCATTCTTTAAATAAAACCACATAAAAACCGGCAAGAATAAAACGCACGCCAATTTTCTAAAATAGTAATTTTCCATAATTCTCCGTTTCTAGACATGAACCCGGTATTATCTGTTATAAATCTTTTCTATCGGTTTTATAGGATTTTATAGACGTACGAAAGCAGACCACACCTGGCGTTTACAATGCCGGTAAAACGGGTTTCTATTTTCTGAAATTACCAAAATCGGTTCCGGTGAATTTCAGGATGGCGCCAAATAAAAATAATCTTGGTAGGAATTGGGAATCGTGATTGGAAATATACGAGGAGAACTAAAAAATAACAATAAAACAAGACGATGTCGTGACAGTGTTTGGAATTTATTATTTACGTACACCTACGCGTTTCGGCATTCGTATGCGTGTATCATCAGGGTATAGGCTTGAAAATATCTTAATAGTAGCTATCACTAAAGATACTCTTTGGTCGAGCCTATAAACCACATCGTTTAGGCGCAAAACTGAAATTAAATTTTCAATGGAAAAAAACCTTTAGACATCTTGATATATGACTTTAGGGCCAGATATGTCAATGTTACCTTAAGTTAGACCTTAGGCAAGGTAACCTTAACGCCCTAAGGGCCAATATTTCAAAGTAACCTTAAGGTACAGAATCATATATGTAAGTCATTCTTAACACAACACAAGTATAGAAATCCATTGGAAGTTGGATATAATACTATATATACAGGGTGTCCGCTAAGTAATGGGACATGGAAAACACAGACTCCTTACGTAAAAATATTAGGATTTAATTATACTTACCTATATCCGAAAGTTGATATTAACTGAGATACAGGGTGTTAAAGTTAAAACTTCATTTTTGTTTTTCTCTAATAACTTCTCTAGAAACCAACGCTTTTTTACAAAATTTGGCAATTTGTGGTTTTTTTGGATGAGGAACTGATTTTTTGGTGAAATTTTAATGTACAATATAGGGGGCAATATAGGGTACAATATAGGCGTTGCCTGCGGCAATTTTTGTACATTTATTAGGTCATAACTTTCTTGTGCCTCCGTGTATTTAAGTTTTTAATGAAAATAATACTTTTTTCATATTTATTACGTAAAAAAGGTACACTAATTTCAGGTCGCCCAGTGTTACCGTTTCGAAGATATATGCATTTATATTGTTTAGTGCCTATTATTAATTTGCAAACAATTTTTTTTTTAAAGTAACCTATGAGAAGACAAATGAAATTTAGAGATGCAGTTGCTATGAAACCTCTATGTTATAGGTAGGTTAGTGGCTCGTTTTGTTTAAGATGGAAGGACACAAGTGCATGGTGCTTTTTTGCAAAAGTCGTGGATCAATACCAGGTACAAAGTATTTCAGATATGTACACATAGGCATACGAAAATATTTTGCTTATCACATTATCCGATCTTCGGAACCGGATTTCACTAAAAAGCTTGTAAAAAAAGAGAGTGTCACTCGTATACAATCTAATATATATTGTGGTCGCTACCTAACCTTAAAATTAATATATTTTTAATTTGGTGCATTAGTAGCTGATAATTCCCAAAACAGTCAATATAGTAATTCATTCTTAATTTTTGATTTAGAAAAAAGTGAGGTTAAGAAACATACGACGTCGGATGAAAGTTAAAATAAAGCTCATCGTGTCGTTTGTTACAAATATTCGGACGGAATTTGGCACCAAAAGTTTACACCAATCAGGTCACCGTCGGATCATCATATCGTCAGAAATCGTATACATGGAACGCTGTCTTAAATCGAACTAATCGAAATTTTGATTGCAATATTTTTCTTAACTAACCAGTGAAATTTAAATTCAAAAAGTTGAAATCCCGTCCTGTCGAATGTTTACTAACACAAGCAAACTCACAACGCTCCCTTCGATGCCCATAGCGGGGACATAATTGCAGATGGTATTAGCAATATACTGTTTTATGTGGATAAAATCCACAAAATTTTCTAGATTTTCCGTCCCTAAAAAATAGACACTATAAACATAATCTTTTCCCTATACTGATTCCGTTAATAACTCAAAGCCAACTATAAAAAAAAATAATAAATGAACGTCTAGCGTAACACAAGGACAACAGACTTATTCTTGTGTGGTACATTTTGTCCCCATCAAACACGTCTGGATTTTATTTTTAAACATAGACCTCAAATATGTCTTTCACAAAGTCAGACCGCTGACGTGTGTTTATAAACATCATTTGTAAGGGTTAAGCTGCATGGAAAACTACGCGTCGAACTTTCGAAAAACATACCGAAACTAAACCGTAGTAGTCAAATGTTTGATGTTTTAAAAAGGCTTCGGGGCCAAAAAAAAAGCACGGTAAAGCTTTTAAAACTTCAAGTTATATTTTTGGAAATGAAGACAAATTACGTGTTAAGGGTTTTTAGATTAGATTTTCAAAGTTATATAACCGCGAGCTTGCGAAGGGCTAAGTAGGTGTAATGCACTTGCATAGTAGAGTGGGTTTTAAGTGTATCGTGTCGCGATATCAAGAGATGGCACGTGCAAAATCGAAAAAGTATTGCTAGTTTGGCCTATAGCCGAATTTTACATGTATTTATACAGGGTGTTACGGAATTGGTTTAATATAATAATATGCTTAAAATGCAATTTCTGCATATTTCTGTAATTTTGGGAAAAATGTACATAGTTAGTTAGTTAGTTGCTTTTCTCCCGTATCTCTTAAGCGAGCGAAAATTTTCAAATTTTGATTTTACCATTTTAAGTTTGACCCATGAGCACATGACACCTAAATTACTTTTTGATAGCACTAACAATAACGGAGATACCTTATAAAAGTGTCGATAGTGGGACACCCTGTACACACACGCAAAGAAAAACTTAGTTAACTTAACCAAAATATTTAGTAAACCATTTATATTTTTGTAAAATTTACTAAAGTCTATTGTTAAATTTACTAAAACTTTTTGTAAAATGTACTATAATCTTTTGTAAAATTTACTAAAATTTTTTGTGAATATTTCGAGAAACGGCATTCCCAAGCGGTCACCCATCCAAGTAATAAACGTGCCCAACGTCGTTTGACTTCCAATGATCGATGAAACGCTTCCTCTTGTTATTCCGATTGGTTATTCCCCGACAGCAGTCCGCAGTTTATTTGTGAGTTGTAAGGTTAAAATCGTAAACAATGGCACAAAAATGTCGCGTTTTGAGTCTGAAAGAGAATATTGACGTTGTGGAAGTTTGTAATTTGATAACAATGATTTGGACGAGTTCATTAACATTGATAGCAATGTGCTATTAGAAGATGATAGTGACCCCATTCCTACCGATTATGTAGTCCAAACTGAAACCACATCACTAGCTGACGACTCTGATGAAGAAGTTGAATGCAGTAATCAAACAAATGTCACCAATTATCAACAAGCCATTAGTATGGTAAATGAATTATAAGAGTATGCAAAGAATAGAGGTGACTCTACAGCAATGGAATTGTTATCAGATAACAATGATTTGAGCGAGTTCATTAACATTGATAGCAATGTGCTATTAGAAGATGATAGTGACCCCATTCCTACCGATTATGTAGTCCAAACTGAAACCACATCACTAGCTGACGACTCTGATGAAGAAGTTGAATGCAGTAATCAAACAAATGTCACCAATTATCAACAAGCCATTAGTATGGTAAATGAATTATAAGAGTATGCAAAGAATAGAGGTGACTCTACAGCAATGGAATTGTTATCAGATAACAATGATTTGAGCGAGTTCATTAACATTGATAGCAATGTGCTATTAGAAGATGATAGTGACCCCATTCCTACCGATTATGTAGTCCAAACTGAAACCACATCACTAGCTGACGACTCTGATGAAGAAGTTGAATGCAGTAATCAAACAAATGTCACCAATTATCAACAAGCCATTAGTATCGTAAAGGAATTATAAGAGTATGCAAAGAATAGAGGTGACTCTACAGCAATGGAATTGTTATCAGACTTGGAATTACATTTTCTAGAGTGCAAGTATAAAACGCAAACACGTCAAACTACGTTATTAGATTTTTTTAGTACAACATCCTAACTAAAACTAGCGTGTTTTTGTTATGTTATGTTTATTTGTGCATACATATACTCCATCGTAATAATTTTGCCTTTACATATTTCCTAATGACAAATTTCCCATGGGCGGACACCTCTATTAGACGGACACATTTAGACGGTCCCGTAGGTGTCCGCCTAATGGAGGTTTCACTGTACTTGATTTTACTAAATTTATTGGAAATTCGAACTGTACTTTTTTAGAAATTATGTTTACAATATTATTTCGGTTCGGATTAATACTGAAAATTGTAATTATGTAATACAATAATTTATAGGAAATCGTACAATAAAATCTGTACTATAATAATTTTTCTATCATACGTGTAGTAATCAGTTAAAACGCCATTTTAATTTATACCTGAAAGCAAGAAGTCCTTGGATTAAACGATAGCGATTATTCTCCCGGACTGACGGTAAACGACCAGTACAAACGGCCATAGAAAAACAATGACCCCTGCTCCGACTATGGCTACTTTAAACGCCAGATAACCCATATTCCACATGTTAAACGAGCCGCGAAATAGTAATCAATATTTGTCCCGGTCCCTAATGAAAACCTTTTTAACAGTTACTAAATATTAATGGGGCCTCTTAACCTTTTAGTTAATTAAAAGGGAAGGCACTAAGTGCGCGTTATCCCTTAACTTACTGCGAAAATGGCGGAATAAGTAAATACGCGGAACTATGTGTACCGAAGGAAGGGTTCGTGTAGTTGAGTTTACGCGGAGTAACGAAACCTCGTTGTCCGTAGCGGAAGAGGAATCGACCGCGCCGAAAAAATATATATCGTTTTAAGCAGTTTTCTTAAGCGGAACCATATATGTACTAAATAAATTTATCTACAGGGTGATATGGAAATGACGTATTATATTTAAACCGGCAAATCCTGAGATGAAAATAAATTGAAGAAAAATACCCATAAATGGCGCTTTCAATTAATGACCGGATTATATCACCTTATGTCAAATCAGACAAACACATGTGGGGCACTGGCGTAATATGGTTAACAATCAACACTGAGGTCTGCAGGGTCAAAAGACGTCAGCGCATTTCGGCCGGTGTTGTCATATCTACACGGCAAACTCTAGAAAAAACAATTTTTAATTCCAGAAAACCTACGGCGAAAGATATTTTGTAAAACAATTAATGGTAATATCATACCAAATTACAAATTCGTTACAAACACAGGAAACTAAATAGGTCAAACGTAATTGACCTTTTAAATAATAATTATCGTTTAAACTCTTTAAAAAAATGCAATTTTATTTAAGACACATGCTTTCTTACCTTTACTTATTTAAATACAATTGTTAGTTTCATATTTTCACACAAACCACACAGAATCTAAGTTTTAGGAAAAAACCTCTCACATAATCTCAAAAATATAATATTTACATGGAAAGAATGAAACCACGCGAACGCTGTTTTAATTTTGGTCCTTTTTTCTCGCGTTGATTTATTTATTTAACTAATTTAAAATACACACATTTTAAATAGACACAATGCAATTATTCAATTTAAAAATTACATTTTATCTACGAACCGTAAAATAGTTAACCTACGAACGAACGAAATAGATACCTTCAAAACTCGGAATAGAGATGGGCAATATTTGACAATTTAATTCACAAGATTCTTCTTTATTACTTGGCTATTTACCGCGAGATCTCTTGCAAAGCGTTTAATTGATATGGCGTTAATGGAATTTCGACCAAATTGAATAAAATGATAGTGGTAGCTGATAATACTGCTACGGTACTTTTTCTTTTGAGAAGCTTAAAAAATTAAATTTGGAGTAGAGCTGCCCAAGTGACAAGACCGACGAAGATTTTATTTTCCTTCTCACGCGGCCATCTCTCCATCTCTTTCACACAATCCACTCGGCGCCGGGCCGACGTAGGTCTATGGGTACAAGCGTGCGACTTGCAAGTGTCAGTAATAGAAGAACAGCGTTAGGGTGCGGTCGCTTCTGTTGATAACCATTTACACTCTGGGCTATCCGCTTTGTTTTCAGAAGGTACGCGTATAATAGTTGTAATGATTTTCGGGCTACGCGTCCAAACTTTGTATATTATTTGACATTGTTTTTATCGCCGACGAATAAGTCAAATTTCGTCGCGTCGCGTGTAATAAAATCTAATGATCTGAGTGTATTTTTAAAAACGAATAAGTCAAATTTCGTCGCGTCGCGTGTAATAAAATCTAATGATCTGAGTGTATTTTTAAAAAACTTGTGCCTTTAGGTATAAAGATAAATACAAGTAGGTAGATAAATAATTAATTTTTATATGGAATTTCAGCTTTACATTAAGTTTGGCAACATTGCACGTAACACCTGTTTCCTGATATGCCACAACAGGGTGAAATGACGAACAAACCCGAACAAATGCCGGATGAGGTGTGGGTTTATGGGGCTGGACCCCACTTTTAAACGGTGAAACGGTTTGAAAAAAAAAATATGTAGCGTTTCTCTAGGACACCCAAGGAGTCACCCATTTAAATATAACACGTCATTTCCATAACACTCTGTATAATCACTGTCATTTAACGCTGTGGGCTTCATTTATGCTTAGATATTGGCGATTTTTACCAGACCACGTCACCGACACTTAGAAAGTACCTATTGTTTTCATAACACACTTCAAAAAATCGTATTGTCGGAATAAATTTGCTTTTTTGAGGAAACGCTTTGATATAGATATAGAACAGTAACTACTCTTTATAAAGAACAACTAATTTGCCATCAAATTAAATAAAAATATACAGGGTGTTCAATTTGAAATAAGCAAGTTTTTGATGGCTGAATTATTTCACAATGAACCTCGAATTGTGACCACCCGGTACATATTCTGCCAAGTTTGAAATATTTTGGAGACTTGATGATCTTCTAGCTAGTCGGTAAGAAACATTTTTTTAATCCAAGAGTTAAGGTAAAAAAATGAAGTGGATTATTTCAACACCAAATAATTATAAAAAGTCCAGATATCTCAAAAATTGGCAAAGTCAGATAAAAAGATCAGAAATATATGTTCAGTAGTTCTCCATAAAGTTCTAATGCAAGCTCGTCGTACATGGCCCTGCATATGTAAATGGTGGATTCTAATAGTTTAGTTGTTGGTTATCGTTACCACATTAATTCAAGCACAAGGAGTCTAAAAATGTTCATTGCGAGCGACTGTGATTGTTAAAACGAAAACGATGTTTTATTCTTCCCCCGTATAAACACATACATATTTAATATGTTTATTAGCGCACAACCGGAACATACCTGCGATTAAAATTTGAACCCCCCTCTTTTTAATTATGCAGTGGTGGATTACGGAACAATTTGATGGCGTTGTGTGCGCTTATGTGGGGTCGCAGATAAACTAACTGTTATTAACGGGTTTTAAATAATACTGGAAAGGTACAAACCGACAGTGAACGGGATTAGGTTCGAACCAATGCGACAAAGTACTTTGAAATATAATTTGTATTAACTGACAGTGATGTTTTCCCGAAAATTAAAATCGAGTTGATTTAATTATTGAATTGCTATTTAATGGAATTAATAGCTGACCGTACGTTACCAAGTAATATTCAAATATTGACAACTAGTAATGTCAAATTGGAAATAGTCGGTTATTTCAGCGAAAGTTCCAGTTTATTCTGATTATTTCCATCACCTGTCAAATATACCGTTTTGACCAATCAAATTGTTCCATTTAAACCATTCACGTGTGATTATACTGATAGAATTTGCATCCTCCTTACTGTAAAACTGCCTCATTGGCTGACAACATTTTTAAAAGCGTTTCTAAGTAGGCCGAGTACTAGGGAATGAGTTTTAATAAATGTCAAGTTTGATTGACTTTTTCTTTTAATATATGCGCATTTAATAGATTTTCCTTATTATTTACCCAAGACAATCGGAAAACTACTTTAAAGGTAGGATTTAAGTAAAAAAATATGTACTTACGGTGTATTTGCAGTGTATTTTTCACATACCTAACCTTAAACTCACGAAACGTCAAAAGGTTTGGAAGTCTAGAGTAGAGAGCATAAGCTAGTATCGATATCGACGACTATCGATATTGTATATATTAAAAGTATTTCTCGATTTATTATAATATCTAATTTAGGTTCTGGAAATAATCTTATCAAATATAACTCGAGCGTCGTCGTTTTAATTATCAATTAAATTTTTCACTGTAACGCTCAAGGCTTTGTTTTTTTTAGGACTTTTACTCAATGATCGTTTGAGCATGTTTATTCTCGGGATTTAATCAGGATAAAAAAACGTGCTCTAGTTATATTACATTCAATTATTTTCCTCATTGTGAACTAGATCAATCAATCAATCATCACCATTTTTTGAATAAATTTGGCCTTTTGGCAAATAGTTTCATGCAAAATAATTTTAAAAATTATTAACTTAAAAAACTGCTTATGGAGCAAACTACAGTAAAAACTCTCTTAGACGGACACCTACGGGACCGTCTAAATGTGTCCGCCTAATAGAGGTGTCCGCCCATGGGAAATTTGTTATTAGGTAATATGTAAATGCAATATTATTACTATGTATGTACAAATAAACATTTATTAAACATAACAAAAATACACTAGTTTTAGTTAGGATGTAGTACTAAAAAAATCTAATAACGTAGTTTGACGTGTTTGTGTTTTAAACTTGCAATCTAGAAAATGTAATTCGAAGTCTGATAACAATTCCATTGCTGTAGAGTCACCTCTATTCTTTGCATACTCTTATAATTCCTTTACCATACTAATGGCTTGTTGATAATTGGTGACATTTGTTTGATTACTGCATTCAACTTCTTCATCAGAGTCGTCAGCTAGTGATGTGGTTTCAGTTTGGACTACATAATCGGTAGGAATGGGATCACAATCATCTTCTAATAGCATATTGGTGTCAATGTTAATGAACTCGCCCAAATCATTGTTATCAAATTACACACTTCCACAACATCAATATTCTCTTTGAGACTCAAAACGCGACATTTTTGTGCCATTGTTTACGATTTTAACCTTACAACTCACAAATAGACGGCGAACTGCTGTCGGGGAATCACCGTACTTATTCGTCTCCCACATACTTTAAATTTTTTTTTTCGGTTTAAAGGAGGATTATCGCACTCTGTATAAAAACAGCCTGTCCACGTCCGCCCAAGAGAGGTTGATTTTCATAGAATTTCCTAGATCTAGTTCCGGACTATGAAAAAATTTCCGCCTAATAGAGATGTCCGCTTATCAGAGGTGCCCGTTAGGAGAGGTTTCACTGTACTCAAAATTGCCTATAAAGGACATGGTACGATTACATATACACGAAGAACACCGAATAAACCCTGTAAGGTCCAAAAACCCTCTCGGATTATTAAAACAAAATTA
This sequence comes from Barypeithes pellucidus, assembly GCA_963991005.1. Taxonomy (NCBI): domain Eukaryota; kingdom Metazoa; phylum Arthropoda; class Insecta; order Coleoptera; family Curculionidae; genus Barypeithes; species Barypeithes pellucidus. Next base: position 12,305,301 of record OZ022563.1, read on the forward strand.
ATATTACTTCCGGATTACCACGACCTAACGCAAACTTAACTAAAATATGTATATTCATTTTGCTCATATTTTAATACCGTTTTAATCAAAAAGATATTAGATACGCACAAGTGCACGTGAGAACATTCCATGCACATGGGCCGGCACACACGTATTATTTATGCACTCAGTTAATGATTTCACCACCGCATCGTTTAGAATTATTTTATTTCGAACCCCTTTTTTACCCACCGTACCTTCACCCCTTTGTTTAAGAAGGGGTCGTTTAAATATGAACGCTCTATATATTTTTACCGGGTGATACATCGGTAAGTTGAACATAGGAAATCCCATGCAATTTTTGAGGTGGCTGAATATTAGCTCGAATGTACATTTTAAAGAAATACTGAATTATAACTTCTTGAAGAGACCGACATGGTAAAGATTGTTTCACGAAAAATGGATACGACTTAATGATTTCCTGGGTCGGTCCCATTGTGTCGACAAGAGCTTGGCAATAAACAATGAAGGGACGGACTAAGGAAAACAAGTAATGATATGATTATATTAATGTAATCAAATGAAATAACATTTTTTTTAAATATTACTAGTCATATTTATTTACATTTATAATGTCATTCTATAGATAGTTCTGTTTCGCTATCCTCATCAAAATTAATTATAATTGGATTAATTATACGATCCAGACTAATATACGAATTTTCTACAGTTATTACGTGACGGACCGAATTTTTCCAACTACCTGGGGGAATATCATTAAAGCATTTTCGTATTAATTCTACAACACTAGAACTTAAAGTCGGATAAATATTATCAGACCTAACCAGTGATTTTAACTGGTGCCACATATGCTCTATGGGGTTAAAAATGCAATAATAGAGTGGGAGCCGTAGCACTGTATGTCCAATTTCTTCTGCCAATGTGTCACAAACATATACTTTTTTTTATACCAAATGTCTTTAAAACTTCTAAAAGATCACTTTTTTTATAACTTTCTTCAAAAAAATCATTCGCCGCCATGTAGTTCTGAATCTCCAATTTTGTATTATTTGAGCTTGGAGCTTTATGTTTTGGCGACTGTGATAGCTCGCATTATCCATTACTATCACGCTATTCTGAGGAATGTTTGGTAAAAGACAATTCTTGAACCATTCCTCAAAAACTAACAAATTTTATCACAAAAAGATATTTAAATATAAATTAAGCAAACCTAACCTACCTGATGTGCCTATATTTAATTATAATTATTACAATCCGGTCCTTTCCACATAATAATAACAAACGGTCATAAATAATGGAATGGCCACAGGAACTTTTACTGCAGTCATTAAGTTATATCCATTTTTCGTGAAACAATATTTACCTATGTGCCGAGATTGAATATATTTTGCGTGAGCCAACTCTAAGCTATTCGATTAAACGTGATGGCAAAACCGCGAAACTCTCATAATTCGCGTAAAATAGCAAATACAGTGAAACCTCTCATAAGGGACACCTCTAATAAGCGGACAACTCTATTAAGAGGACATTTTTTCATAGTCCGGAACTAGGTATATGAAATTCCATGAAAATCAACCTCTCTGGGGCGGACTGTCCTTTGGGCGGACGCGTTCAGGCCGTTTTCATACAGAGTGCGAAAACCCTCCTTTACACGGACAAAAAAAATTTTAAAGTATTTGGGAGACGAATAAGTACGGTGCAAAAACTCTCTGAAGACAGACCGGCAACCAATCGCGTATGCGTGGCAGCGCAAAAGGGCTTCGCCGAATGAGAGTATGTGTGATTCCCCGACAGCAGTTCACCGTTTATTTGTGAGTTGTAAGGTTAAAATCGTAAACAATGGCACAAAAATGTCGCGTTTTGAGTCTGAAGGAGAATACTGATGTTGTGGAAGTTTGTAATTTGATAACAATGATTTGGGCGAGTTCATTAACATTGATAGCAATGTGCTATTAGAAGATGATATTGACCCCATTCCTACTGATTATGTAGTCCAAACTGAAACCACATCACTATCTGACGTCTCTGATGAAGAAGTTGAATGCAGTAATCAAACAAATGTCACCAATTATCAACAAGCCATTAGTATGGTAAAGGAATTATAAGAGTATGCAAATAATAGAGGTGACTCTACAGTAATGGAATTGTTATCAGACTTGGAATTACATTTTCTAGATTCCAAGTATAAAACGTCAAACTACGTTATTAGATTTTTTTAGTACTACATCCTAACTAAAACTAGTGTATATATGTTTATTTGTACATACATATACATAGTAATAATTTTGCATTTACATATTACCCAATAACAAATTTCCCATGGGCGAACACCTCTATTAGACGGACACATTTAGACGATCCCGTAGGTGTCCGCCTAAGAGAGGTTTCATTGTATCAGCAAATTGAATCTTAACATTGACAGAACGAAATTCGGTATTTTCATTATTCGTTCGAGCAGGAAAAAATTGCACAACTTGAAGCTATAAGAACATCCTTATAACCTTTATAACTACAGAAATGACGCTCGACTTCTTAAAATCAATATAATTTGTGTGGTACCTATATTTCTAATTGGGCCACCCTGTTTAAAACGAAGGGTTAAAGAGACAGATAGAGGAAATAACTCTAAATGCGGTGGCGAAATAATTAGTGTGGTTGAACAATACGTGTGTGGCAGCCATGTGTGTTAAATTTTCCCCTGCTCACTTGTGCGTAACTAATATATTTTAATTAAAACGGTATTTGAATGTGCGGCACTCGATAAATTTTTTATAATAAAAAAAGGTTATGAACTAACAATTGTCTGTTATTTTCAATTTTTCCATAGCCACAATCTTAACTTTGCACCTTTTGTAAAAATTTTGAAGATGTACCATCGTGCCGATGAAAAACTAGGACAGCAAAATCTCAAAACTGGGAACGGAAATACATATCTCATAGACTATAAAAGGTGCTCGACAGCTGTAAAGGTAAAAACACCTAACTTTTACAAAGTAACCTAGGTTACATAATTTAAAAGTTGTATTTGCGATACGATGGTGACTCAAAATATGTTACTTGTTTTATAAAGTTGAGCGTAAGTTTATATAGAGCAGCGTTTCTCAAACTGGGGTCCGCGGACCCATTGGGGGTCCGCGAGCAGTTACTTAGGGGTCCGCGAATAGCTAAGTGGGAATAAAATGTCACAAAAACAAAATATCATAATCGACTTAATGCCGAACCAAATATATAAGGCTGCAGCTTTCTTCAAATTAAGCCCAACATAACATAGCTGCGTGGAAGAAGAAGAAAGCAGAACAATCCATCTCACTAAGTACATTTGCTGCAGCCAGTGATATATTATTCAGATTATGGCTTATTAATTCTTTTTGATTTGTGAAAAATAATAAGATTCGAATAAAAATTATTTTTAACTAAAGGTAATTAGTTAGGCATGACTTCCTATCCCAGAATTAATTCTGTACTAATGTAGTGAGCGGCTAGGGGTACACAACAAAGTTCTAGTATCAAAAGGGGTCCGTGGTCAAAAAAGTTTGAGAAACGCTGATATAGAGGAACTAAATGTATTAGCCAATTTTTATTAAGAGAAAGTAAAATGTTTTGTTAAAGTAGGTATATTTAATGTCGCCAAAAAATGAAAATAAAACTGAATAATAAAAGAAATTTAACTAGAAAGTAAAAAAATATACAAACACAAAAGTCGTAGCAACAATTTTTTTTAATATGTAGTCATAGAACATGTTTATTACTTCTTGATAATTAGTATTCTTCTATTTTCATCTTTAGCAAACATTCTAGGGGAACCTGAAACTGCTTCTAATAATAGTTCGATGCCTTGCTATTTTTGTTTTGCCAACAACACGGTATTTCTGTTTACTCCCAGTTCGCCTGCAATATCCCTAATAAAAGCACCATCTCACAACCAACTGTAGGTAATAGTCTTTTGCTGGGGGGTTAATTGTGGCATATTAAAAAAAAAGTGCTTGACAAGTTAATGATAAAGTGACAATCTATGTTGGCATGTAATTTTATGACATTTTACTGGTACCAGATTCGACAGTAAATAATTCCTAATACTCAAGGAGAAAATAAGAAATTTTGCTGTCCTAGTTTTTTATCGGCACGATGGTACGTTATATTCAAAAGCAGTCACTTGGACATGTTCGAACGATGGTATAGTTGCTGTATGAGTTCTCAATCATCTTTTGTTCTTGTCATTTTTACAACACTTCTTTTTTTTTATGATCAAACACAAGCACTATAGGAAAAATCCTTTAGGGCACTCTGGGAGTGGTGCGTGTGCGCAAAAGGCGATTCACGTTGGTTTTGCATCGTTGCAGGTTATATTCGTTGGGAAGGTCGTTCCATAAGGATGAAGTCCTCCAGATGACAGTATTCTTAAATAGTGAAGTTCGAGGAGTACTAAGCTTAACCACATATGGATGGGCGGCAGTGGCTCGTCGTGTATTTCTGATATTCGCCGCTCTGGGCGTAATTAAGAGGGAAAGGTCAGCCGAGCACTTTCCATGAAAGTATCTGTAGAAGAGAGTCCAATCCACAACCTGTCTCCGATATTCTAGGCTATCGAGGTTCCTCGTCAGCTCGTGGTCTCCAATCAGACTAATGGCCCTCCTTTCAATGGAATCCAGTAGCCGAAGAGTATGTTTGGGTGCAGAGCTCCAGACATGAGAGCAGTACTCTAGTGATGGTCGAATCTGGGCTTTGTATAGTGTCAAAAGTTGTTGAAGTGTGTAAAACTTTCTGGTTCGGAAGAGTACACCAAGTTTCTGAGAAGCTATCTTGGCGATTGCCACAACGCGCTTATGCCAAGACATATTTCCTCCCAGATTGACGCCCAGCAAATTAATAGATGAAGCCAGTGGGATTGCGTGTACGTCCATGACTATATCCGGTTCTGTAATGTTAACCTTCTTAGATAAAACTGCTGCCTGGGTTTTTAGCGTTAAATTCGACTTGGTTACTGTCACCCCAAGCCAAAATTTCTTCGAGATCATTGTTGAGGCATGATACTTCATGCTGTCTGCGAAGATGTGCGTCGGCAGAAGATGTTTGTGCATTCAAAGAGAAAGATGAGATAAGTGTGCTATCGTCAGCAAATCGTCATTTAAACTTGATCATTTTTATCATACTTAAATAATAGTCAGTGAAATATACCATACATTTTAAAATATTTAACTGAAAAATAGTTCAAAAGCATGAAAAACCGTCAGTATTTGACAACACATTGTAAAATTTGCATGCACGCCTCGATGTGTTCATGCACGCTTGCGAGTAAATGTGACCGTCAATGGTCCACATTTGTAATCACACTCGGAAATATTAGCACGTCTTTAAGGAACACCCTGTATAACCACTGTACTACACATTAAATAAAATACATTATTATTATTCTCTACAAGTTCCTTCTACATTTATAAGTTGTGCGTGCTATAAATGTGCGTGCAAAAGGAAACAGTTTTTATTGTATCCTGAGAAAATGAAAAGGTGTACACGTCCTGTCCGTAGAAACGGAGCTCGATTCTAAGATAATATAACCCAACATTCACAAATCGCTATTTAAAATCAGATCTGATCAGAAAGAGATAGCGATCACTCAGCCACTTCCTGATGCACAATATTATTTCAGAATTATTATTAAATGGTTAATATTCACGACACTCCTTTAGTATCATATGAAATGATTTAAAGTAACCGTGCTTTTCATCGGCATCGTTTAGATAAGTTTATTGCTTCGACTGTATATTATGCAACGGGTTATAGAAACCACATATGATTATAAGAGATCGTTTTAGTGCCACCAGCGGAAATAATTAAGATATTTATATTCAGCAGTCGACTTTTACTTGCAATTTACAATATACAGTGAAACCTCTCATAACGGACACCACTAATAAGCAGACATCTCTATTAAGCGGACATTTTTTCATAGTCCGGAACTAGGTATATGAAATTCCATGAAAATCAACCTCTCTTGGGCGGACTCTCCTTTGGGCGGACACGGACAGGCTGTTTTCATAAAAAGAGTGCGAAAACCCTCCTTTAAACGGCCAAAAACAATTTTTAAAGTATTTGGGAGACGAATAAGTACGGTGCAAAAACTCTCTGAAGACAGACCGGCAACCAATCGCGTATGTGTGGCATCGCGAAAGGACTTCGCCGAATGAAAGTATGTGTGATTCCTCGACAGCACTCCGGCGTTTATTTGCGAGTTATAAGGTTAGAATCGTAAACAATGGCACAGAAATGTCGCGTTTTGAGTCTGAAAGAGAATATTGATGTTGTGTAATTTGATAACAATGATTTGGGCGAGTTCATTAACATTGATAGCAATGTGCTATTAGAAGATGATAGTGATCCCATTCCTACCGATTATGTAGTCCAAACTGAAACCACATCACTATCTGACGACTCTGATGAAGAAGTTGAATGCAGTAATCAAACAAATGTAATCAATTATCAACAAGCCATTAGTATGGTAAAGGAATTATAAGAGTATGTAAAGAATAGAGGACAGCAATGGAATTGTTATCAGACTTGGAATTACATTTTCTAGATTGCAAGTATAAATACATATATATACTATATAAAGTAATAATTTTGTATTTACATAATATTACCAAATAACAAATTTCCCATGGGCGGACCCGTAGGTGTCCGCCTAAGAGGGGTTTCACTGTATTATAGGAGTTTTTTTACAGTCATTTAGAATTTTATACATGCATTGCGTTAGGGCCAGGGTTGCAAGGAAACATGTATTTTTTAATTTTAAACAAAACAAGTATTTTTTTGTTGTTTAAACGGTTTTTTTTGTTTTAAACATTTTTTTTGCTTTTAAAGTTCATGTTTTAAACAAATAAAACCCTATTAAAAACATAGTTTAAAACAGGTTTTCAATGTTTTTAGTATGTAGAATTTAAAAGATAACTTAAACTCCTGTCCCAGTGGACAGAATGTTTTCTATTCATAGAGTTTTACGACATTTAGGATTTTTGTCGAGAATCATGACATTGTCGAGATGCTTAGTTTGTTAGATGATAGATGGCGGCGGCGCTATTAAACAGTTTTCGAGTAGACATCAAAGCGAAACTAACAAACCCTTTTTCTTTTGCGGAAAAACCACCGTTGCTTAGTGCGAATTGTGAATCCCGTAAAACGAAGTCGGGGAACTACACAGATAGATTTATGTTCATAAAGTTATAGTGATATTTAGGAAGAGTTATTATAGTTATCGTGATATTTGCATGTTATTTCATTGTTTTTATTTTGTACCGTTGCCATATATCTTTTCTCAACAGATACTTGAATTAAATGAGATATATGTATAACTGTAAAAACTATTAAAGAACCCCATTGTATTTATGTATTAATATTTCTTGTAATTGATTTTAAATACATATATGAAAAAAATTTACCATTACCAATTTCTAAGGAGTATAGGAGTTTGAAGTTGAAATAATTATACATCGTATGAACCAATATTAATATGTTATTTATTCCCTTACCGCTACGGTTCTGTATCCCCATTTTTTTACCATCTTTTTTACAGCTGTGTCATTTAAATTGCCTTTTTATCCGAACAAATATCAAGTTCCGCATATATATCATCCACGGGGACTAATATTATCGAGCCTGGACATTAAAAGGGACATCTTACGGCGAAAATAGTAATTAAGGGCAATTATCGACGTAACTGTGCTCGGATAATTACTAATTACAATTTGTTGCAAAGATGAACTGACGAATGAGCCGATATCAAACACTAATAAGCACTTATTATGTTTGTGGAATGCCCTGCGTGGTTCGTTATTGGGGAGTTTCGGCGTTGGCCGATCACATGATAACTGTGTTATCGTACAACACACATGCATAAATGAAAATTATTTTAAATTGAATGATGAATATTATAAACAAATAGACGGTTTAGCAATGGGCTCTCCACTAAGCCCACTGATGGCCGAAGTTTCCATGTCAGTTTTAGAAGAAACCTTTAAAAACTCAATCAATCAAATTCAAAAAATATATTTTTCTGGTATAGGTATGTTGACGACATTTTAGTGTGCTTCACAGGGAATGAGGAAGAATTTAAACGTATTTTAAACCTCCTTAACTCTATACATTCTAAAATTAAATTTACGCTAGAACTAGGAAACGACTCGATCAATTTTTTGGATCTCAGAATATCAAAAATCTCGAACAAAAAAACTACAGTTTGACATTTACAGAAAACCTACATTTACAGATATCACAATACCACATGACTCAGTACACCCAAAAGCGCATAAATTGGCAGCATATAGATCAATGGTACATAGAAAACTGAAAATCCGATATTTAGTTGTGCTGACGATAGCACACTTATCTCATCTTTCTCCTTGAATGCACAAACATCGGCTGCCGACGCACATCTTCGCAGAAAGCATGTAGTATCACGCCTCAACAAAGACCTGGAAGAAATTTTGGCTTGGGGTGACAGTAACCAAGTCGAATTTAACGCTAAAAAACCCAGGCAGCAGTTTTCTCTAAAAAGGTTAACATTACAGAACCGGATATAGTCATGGCCGGACACGCAATCCCACTGGCTTCATCTATTAATTTGCTGGGCGTCAATCTGGGAGGCAATATGTCTTGGCATAACCACGTTGTGGCAATCGCCAAGATAGCTTCTCAGAAGCTTAGGGTAATCTTCCGAACCAGAAAGTTGAGCACACCTGAACAACTTTTGACACTATACAAAGCCCAGATTCGACCATCACTAGAGTACTGCTCTCATGTCTGGACCTCTGCACCCAAACATACTCTTGGGCTACTGGATTCCATCGAGAGGAGGGCTATTCGTCTGATCGGAGACCACGAGCTGACGAAGAATCTCGACAGCCTAGAACATCGAAGACAGGTTGGGGATTTGACTCTCTTTTACAGATATTTTCATGGACGGTGCTGCCGACCCTCCATATGTAGTTAAGCTTAGTACTCCTCGAACTTCATTATTTAAGAATTCTTTTATCTGGAGGACTTCCTAATTGTGGAACGACATTCTCGAGGTCGTTTTTCCCAACGAATGTAACCTCCAACGATTCAAAACCAACGTGAATCGCTTTCTGCGCACGCGCACCACCCCCAGAGTGCCCTAAAGGATTTTTCCTATAGTGCTTGTGTTTGATCATAAAAAAAAATATAGCTGTCTCTACCACTCTCTAAAGAAAGTTTAAAGATTGAACTCGATACCATCACGGGTATTGCCGTCAATAATGGATACCCATTAAAAGAAATATCCTCTCTTATTAATAAAAAACAACATACACTAGCTATAACACAAATATACCCATAAAAAAAGAACGAAAACTGAAAAATTTCATAGTCTTACATATTCAGGTCCGACCACAGACAAAATGGCAAATATTTTATCACCTGATCAAGTAACAATAGCATTCAAACCCTCAAATAGTTTATCCAAATTATTTTTTAACGTCAAAGATAAGCGCAAAAAATATAAAAAATCAGAAGTTTATAAATGAAAGTGTATATAATATGCAAGCTATATAGGACAAACGGGATGAAATTTTGAAACGAGACTTAAAGAACACAATGCATGCTTTAGACTTCATAAAAGATAATCTAATTTTGCGAATCACTTTTTAGATAGAAACCACACATTTCCAGATATAAGTAACCTTTAAATCTAACACACTGAACAAAAAGGCCATAAATTAAATTTGCTAGAAAACATTGAAATTTATAAACATAAAAAAGACAATAATATTAACCTTTTAAATACACAATTAGATCTCGGCAATTTCCCGCTATTAAAATTATTGTAAAAATCCCATCTGGCATGGGCATTCTTAGATTCTCTGAATATCGACCTGTTTGTCCCTAATTTAAGTTTATTACTCTATTGTGGCTGTACGAAATCATCATTATCAGCAGTGCATTAAAATAGTTTTAACTTCCAACCGACCATCCCTTAAAACATTAAATATTGAATTGGTCCATCCGCCTGGCTTAACCAGATGCCCTTTCCCGAAGAGGTAGAAAAATCCCGAGGAACAGGGCAAAGCAAGATATTTTTCGAGAGTTCAAGAAAGGCACCCGTACGTGCAGCCAACGCGTGGGTGTCGTCCCGGTCAGCACGGGATAATCGACATAATAAGCAGATGGACACTTTTTGTAATTTCATTTGTATAATTTTAATTAGTTATTATTTTATGTGCATTTGTTTTTAATAAAAAGCTATCAAAATCAAGTGTGGGTTTTTCGGTGACAACAAAACGGAGCCGCAAATTCACACATAAAAGTTGGTCCTTCGAGTCGAAATGGACCATCGCGCCGCGTAGTGTCAAAGCATTCACGTTAAAATCGCGGTACGCTGGTATCTAAAACGAACAATAAAAACATTACACATTGAACATTGCACATAAATAGTGATTTCACAACCACATCAGCAGCAGGCATTGCAGCAGCGCACTGCAACCAATCAATCAGCAAAAAAGTGTCCACAATATAACACAATCATCACAGAAAGGTAACAACCACTGGAAAGCACTGGTGAGTCATCAATTCCTTTCATTATCCCATTTTAATCATATTTTTTACCTATTCTCTCCATTCATACAGGTTTTCACTTATTCAGAAAATCAAAACATTTTTTGGGAGTTATATATTGTTTATTGCTATATTTGGCTAGGCTTATATTACCATGGCTACAGAGTCCGAAGTAGATGACGTATTAAAAAAATATTTGGTACAACGCGGAAGTTTGAAAGGTCAATTAACCCGTTTTGAGACATTTTTACAAGCAACACAAAATCACAATGATAAGGTTCAAATTAACGAACGTTTAAAAAGATGTCAGTCGGTTTTTGACAGCTTTGATGCCCTGCAGAACGAGATTGAAATGTTAGATAGCTCTGATGCGCAAGTGGCAGAGAGGGTAACATTTGAAAATAAATTTTTTAAATTAATATCAAAGGCACAAAAAATTATTAACCCTTCAATAGATCATCAATTTTCAACAAACCTCAGTACAACCTTGAACCCATCAAATACTCAAAATAACGATTTTTTTAATGTCAAATTACCTCCTATTGAAATACCTACATTTTCAGGAGAAAAATATTCAGATTGGCTGCCATTTTTTGAAACCTTTTCAACATTAATTCATAATCATACTAGATTAAGCAAAATTCAAAAATTTTATTACTTGCAGACGTCATTAAAAAACGAAGCAAAAGAGGTTATACACTCATTAGAAGTCACTGAAAATAATTATGAAGTAGCAATAAATTTGTTGCGCGAAAGATATGAAAATCAAAGGTTAATTATAAATAATCATGTCAAAAATATCGTCAATATGCAACCCATTCAAAAGGATGCATACACGGCATTGCGCAAACTCATTGACAGCGTTCAGCGGGATTTAAAGGCATTAAATTCACTAAATGAGCCTGTGGACACATGGGATACATTACTTATTTTTATCGTGAGCGCAAAATTAGATAGTGTCACCAGACGTGAATGGGAAATTCACAGCTTAAAGCAAAATATTAAAAAATTTGAAGATTTCATTCGTTTTCTCAAGGACAAATGTCAAGTTCAAGAGACAATGCAGTCCAGTAACTTTGACAATAAAAGTCAAACGCGAGGTCATAGCAACAGTGACCAATCAAAGCATTCTAAATATAAATCACATTCAACCTCATTCACGCATTTAGCTTCTAGTGAATTATGCGCATTTTGCAATCAAAATCATAAGTTTTTTCAATGCAGAAAATTCTTAAATATGTCTGTTTCTGACAGAGTAAATGAAGCTAAATATTTAAAATTATGCATGGTTTGTTTACAATCAAATCACACAACTGATCATTGCACTTGGACAAGCAGGTGTAAACATTGTGGCAGGTCACATAACACTTTATTGCACATACATTCACAAAGAAACTTATATAATCAACAATCAAATAAGTATTCACAAGGTCAAATACAAGACCACTCACAAAACAATTCACAAAATCACTCACAAAATAATGCACAATATCATGCACAAAATCATACACATGTGCAAAACTATACACCACATGGCTCACAAAACCAATCACAAAATCACATGTCAAAAAAATCACAAAACTACCCACAAAATTACTCACAAAATCGTTTCCAGAATAATAGACAAAATCAAGTACAATTTCAAACTCAATTTGGGCATGCGCAATCGCATAGCCACAAACAAAACCAACATCACTCAGCTACAAATGTAGTCACCAATCACGACACACATTACTCAATGCCTGAACAAAATTTAGATCAACAAATAGACACAATTTCAGCACATTCTTGTCATACCACACCCAAAATTTCATGTTTGTTAGCCACAGCGTGCGTTATTATTTTCGATAACAAAAATAATCCTCATAAAGTTAGAGCACTGTTAGATCCAGGTTCAATGACAAATTTTATGACAAATAAACTGTGCGACAGAATAGGTCTTTGCAAACAAAATATAAATTTGTCAGTGTTAGGCGTCAGTTCAGCAATCGCAACTTCTACAAAAATGACGCAAGCTACAATTAACTCTATTCACAATTCGTATCACGCGAACTTAGATTTTTACATTCTAGATAAGATTACCGGTCAACTTCCAATTTCATATATCAATCCATGCAATTTTATTTTACCACCAGACATTACTTTAGCTGACGACTCATTTTATATTCCGGGCAACATCGACTTACTATTAGGCGCAGATATTTATTATGAGTTAGTGTGTAATGGTAAAATTCAAATGGGAAGCAATCAACCCTATTTAGTGGAAACTAGACTGGGTTGGATAGTGTCAGGTAAATTTAATTTTCATAACCCAAGGGATATTTCAAGCTCAAAGTCAAGCACATATTGCAATTTATTAACATCGCATTTTCAGTCGGATAAAAATGAATTCAATTTAAGCAATCAGCTTGAAAAATTTTGGACGATTGAAGAGCCACCTTTTAAAAAAAAATACACACTTGAAGAACAAGAATGTGAAAATACATTCACTAGAACTACAAGATACAATAATGACGGACATTTCCTAGTCACTTTACCTGTCAAAGATGGGATAGAAGAACTAGGTGAAAACGAGCACATAGCAGTAAAGCGTTTTTACAATTTAGAAAGAAAATTAGATAAGAAACCAGAAGTAAAAAAACTTTACGTTGAATTCATGGAAACGTATGAAAATTTAGGACACATGAGTCCTATACCAAAGAATCAAACTACACAAAATAAGCAACCAGTGTACTACTTACCTCATCATCCTGTCATTAAGGATTCGAGTGTCACATGCAAGCTCAGGGTAGTATTCGATGCAAGTTGCAAAACAAATACAGGCATTAGTCTCAATGACAAGCTCAAAGTAGGTCCTACAATACAGGATGATTTATTTTCAATTTTAGTACGCTTTAGAAAACACAATTATGTCTTGGGCGCAGATATAGAAAAGATGTATAGGATGGTTTGGATAGAGCCAGCTCAGCGTGACCTTCAAAGAATAATATGGAGAGCATCACCTGAACAAGAGCTACAACATTTTCGTCTCAATACAGTGACGTATGGCACAGCACCAGCTAGCTTCTTGGCTATAAGATGCCTACATCAGGCAGCAAAACAATTTGAACAAATATATCCATCCTCAAGTCAATCAATTATTCAAGATTTTTACGTCGACGATTATTTATCAGGTTCAAATACAAAGGAAGGTGCTAAAAAATTGAAAAATGAAGTTTCCGAAATTTTATCACAATCAGGTCTCAATTTAAGAAAATGGATATCAAATGACAGGTCAATTCTTGATACGACAGATCCATCAACTGAAAGCATTGAATATTATATAGCTGAGAACGCTCAAATAAAAACTCTGGGAGTTTTATGGCAAGTTGATCAGGATATATTAAAATACACTTTCTCGCTTGAAATGGAGGTCAAACCCACTAAACGGAATATTTTATCAATCATTAGTAGAATTTTCGATCCATTGGGACTCATAGGACCTGTAATAATAATAGCAAAAATAATTTTACAAAAAATTTGGACACAAAAACTGGATTGGGACGACACAGTTTCCCCAGAATTACAAATTTCATGGAACGAATTTTATAAAGATTTATCACATATACCGGAATTACAAATTCCGAGACATGCTTTAATATTTGAAGCGATGACAATTCAGTTACATGGATATAGTGATGCCTCAGAACAGGCGTATGGTGCTTGCGTATATGTGAGATCCACAGACAATACAGGTAATGTAGCTACAATATTGCTATGCGCCAAATCCAAGGTAGCTCCATTAAAAAGTATTTCTCTTCCAAGACTTGAGCTATGTGGAGCATTATTATTGTCAAAGCTGATGAAGGCGACTATGGAAGCACTACGCACAGATATTGAAGACATATTTTATTGGTCTGATTCAACAATTGTTCTTTCTTGGTTAGCATCAGAACCAGCTCGATTAAAAACATTTGTGGCCAACAGAGTTTCAGAGATACAGCAGTTGACAAATGGAAACAAATGGGCTCATGTTCCCAGCCAAGAAAATCCTGCTGATATCATTTCAAGAGGCTTTACTCCCGCAAAACTTACAGAATCATCATTATGGTGGCACGGGCCAGCATGGCTTAAACGATCAACAGAACATTGGCCATCATCAGTTCAATTAGAAGAACCCCTAGAAAAGCGACGTACAATCGAGACGCAAATATACATGGCCGTTTGTCAAGAAGATTTATTTGCACGATATTCATGTCTGCTTAAATTAAAAAGGGTTACAGCATATTGTTTCAGATTTATCCAAAATTTAAAATCAACCAAATACAACAACAAACAAATGACAGGCAATCTATCGGTCGCCGAGCTAGAATCAGCATTCGAGTTTCTAGTTAAGCAAGCACAGTTACAAGACTTTTTACGTGAAATACAATGTTTGAAACAAGATAAATGTTTACCAAAATCAAGTAAGCTTCTTTCTTTAAACCCTTTCCTTGATCATAAAGGTATTCTACGTCTAGGTGGTAGAATAGGAAAGTCACATGAGGATTACGATAAAAAATTTCCAATTTTACTCTCCGGAAAACATCCCCTTTCTGAACTTATAATAAGACGAACACATATTATAAATTTTCACATGGGCACACAGGCTCTTTTAGCTAACATTCGTTCTCAGTTTTGGCTACTTGCAGGCCGTAGCGCTGTCAAAAAAGTAGTGCGTAAGTGTGTCAGATGTTTTCGCATTAAACCTGTAAATATTAATACTTTAATGGGAGAGTTGCCAGAAACCAGGGTAACAACTTCAAGGCCATTCTGCAATACTGGCATTGATTACGCTGGACCTTTTTACACAAAGGCTTCCAAATTACGAAACAGTAAAATTATGAAATCTTATTTATGCATTTTTGTATGTATGGCATCAAAGGCGGCACATATAGAAGTCGTTTCAGACTTAACCACCGACGCTTTTTTAAACGCCTTAAAGAGATTTTTTTCGCGACGAGGTAAAAGCACACATCTGTTTTCCGATAATGGAAGTAATTTCGTCGGAGCCAATAGGGAATTACAGGTATTAACCAATTTTTTAAAATCAAAGCAAAACATATTTTCCAACACATTGTCTCAAGACGGAATTACTTGGCACTTCATTCCACCCCGGTCAGCTCATTTTGGAGGACTCTGGGAGTCATGTGTCAAGTCCGCTAAGTATCACTTAAAAAGGGTAATTGGTGACATAAATTTGACATTTGAGGAACTTTCCACAATTGTAACACAAGTGGAAGCATGTATGAATTCTAGACCGATTTGTCCTTTATCCGATGATCCTACAGACCTAAATCCTTTAACCCCAGGTCACTTCCTAATTGGTGGCCCATTAGTTGCATTACCTCAACAAGACCAAAGGGATACTTCAGTCAATCGTTTGACCAGGTATCAGCATTTGACCAAGATAATCCAACACTTCTGGCAACGATGGTCAGCTGAGTATCTACCAACACTCAACGTCAGATCAAAATGGTGGCAGGACAATACTTCAGTATTCAAGGAGGGTACCATGGTTTTGATTAAAGACGAATCCCTTCCCCCATTGAAGTGGTCTCTGGGAAGGGTTACGCAGCTCTATCCAGGCTCGGACGGAGTCATCAGGGTAGTTGATGTGCGTACTTCCTCCGGCATTTTAAGGCGTGCTGTGCATAAACTTTCTGTTTTACCTATCAGTTAAGACTTTGTTTGATTTTGAAAGTTAGTACTTTCAAGGGGGCCGGCATGTACGAAATCATCATTATCAGCAGTGCATTAAAATAGTTTTAACTTCCAACCGACCATCCCTTAAAACATTAAATATTGAATTGGTCCATCCGCCTGGCTTAACCAGATGCCCTTTCCCGAAGAGGTAGAAAAATCCCGAGGAACAGGGCAAAGCAAGATATTTTTCGAGAGTTCAAGAAAGGCACCCGTACGTGCAGCCAACGCGTGGGTGTCGTCCCGGTCAGCACGGGATAATCGACATAATAAGCAGATGGACACTTTTTGTAATTTCATTTGTATAATTTTAATTAGTTATTATTTTATGTGCATTTGTTTTTAATAAAAAGCTATCAAAATCAAGTGTGGGTTTTTCGGTGACAACAAAACGGAGCCGCAAATTCACACAGTGGCAAACATTATTTATTATTCCAAATCAATATTTTTTATTTTTTTATTTTTAGTACTACCTATATTATGCAGTGAGTCCCAGAAGAAATGTCTAAATTCATTTAAAATTCAGCGGTAAGTTTTTTCAAAAAACGCTCGTACCCGTCGATTTTGATTTTTTAATTTCTTTTTGTGGTAATTTCATGTATACAGGGTAGCTCAAAAATAAGTTACGACCATCAACTTCATTTTTTCAAATGAAAACATATATTTTTTATTTAATTTTTGAATTTTGCATTGAATTCTAAGCATGTTTCATGTACCATGTCCTATACATAAACTCAACAGTTATTGAAAAAATTAGGATTGAACATATCATTTAGGGAATCCAACGATCTATCAAATCTTCTGGCAATATGGCATTTTGGGCTCCATAATAAGTAAGAGTGTACTGTCTCACTGTCACCGTTTATTTCCATAGAAACTGTATGACAATTTTATTTCAAATAAGTATAATTATTGTCAAGCGTAGTTTCAAAGTTGCGGTTTTCACAATAATGGTGAAGTTAACGGAACGGGAAAAAATTGAAATTCCATGCATGGTTGGGTTTGGTGATAAAACACGTACCTACTCAAATAGAAACAGCCCAATTATTTAATGAAATCCATCCTGATCGTCCTCCCATATGTCAAAAGATGGTGAGTAGAATAGAGGCTAAGTTTAAAGAATTCGGTCATGTTAGAGATTTGCCTAAATCTGGTCGTCCTACTCGAGATGAAACTTGACGTTTTGCTTTCCTTGGAAGAAAATCCATGTACTCCCCTGTCGCACATTGGGACCGATTTACACATGCCGAAATCTGTTGTTCACCGAGTAGTTCAAAAGCACAAATATGGTAATGTGAACAGACAAAATTGTCGATATTGGGCAACAGAAAATCCGCATTGGATGATAGAGGTTCACAGCCAGTACCCTAAGAAAATAAATGTTTGGTGTGGAATCGTACGCGAAAGAGTAATTGGTCCATTTTTCTTTGAAAAGTCTTTAACTGGACAAGTATATCTCGAATTTCTCCAACTAGAATTAATTCCAGCATTTGTGGCTTTATTTCCGAATCCATTGGATCCAGACTCCCCTGACGTAGAACTGATATTCCAACAAGATGGTGCTCCTCCGCACTATGCGGCCACTGTGCGCACATTTTTGGATGAAACCTTTCCCAATCGGTGGATTGGAAGGAGAGGACCTATCGAATGGCCTGCTAGGTCGCCAGACCTAACTCCGCTGGACTTTTTTTTGTGGGGTTACCTCAAATCAAAAGTATTTGTTAACAGGCCAAACAATATGCAGGAGTTGAAAGAAAGGATCCGAAGAGAAGTGCGTGTCATAACTCCGGAAATGGTTGGAAACGTGCAAAGAGAGTTTATTGATCGTCTTGGATATTGTCAAGCCGTAAATGGCGCACATTTTCAACATTTAATTTGATTTTGTTGTGTTTTTTTAATAAACAGGTCTTACTTATAGATATGTTCAATCCTAATTTTTTCAATAACTGTTGAGTTTATGTATAGGACATGGTACATGAAACATGCTTAGAATTCAATGCAAAATTCAAAAATGAAATAAAAAATATATGTTTTCATTTGAAAAAATGAAGTTGATGGTCGTAACTTATTTTTGAGCTACCCTGTATACATGAAATTACCACAAAAAAAAAATTTTAAAATCAAAATCGACGGGTACGAGCGTTTTTTGAATAAACTTACCGCTGAACTTTAAATTAATTTAGACATTTCTTCTGGGACTCACTGTATACACTTAGTTTGGGTTCATTCTCGTGTGAGCGTCTTGAAGATGTAGTTGCACTACGATGTAAGATCCTCGATCTTATCGCTGTAATCGGCCGATAAATGCACATATTTTCAATAAATTAAGTCAATTTAAGCCTATATGACCTTCGCGCGAAAAATAGTAGCGAACATCCTCGAAAATAACCGAATATTTCCAATAATCGCTGTGTAATTATTCGCTTTCCACATAACTAATAATTTTTTTTAAAAATTAACATGTTCAGAACAAGGAACTTTTGTGAACGATTTAAAGAACGGCACCGCCTGACGTCTAACATAAATAATACCATTCTTGACTTGTCGTTTCCGACCCAAAATAAAACCATCAGGTTAATTTCGGAATGTTGTTCTCACATTAAATAATTCATAACCGTCATCGGCGACGTTACTAGATCATTAAGGAAATTTATAAGACTTCCTTCCGCCCCAACATAAATACGAACAACGTGTACGTTTATTTTTCAAATTAAATAATTTTGGCGGAAAAATTTAAGATGATTTAAAATTATTTTGTGTTCTATTACAATTAGTGATCGGCTCATACCACATATATATAAACAGTATATTGCTAACACCATCTGCAATTATGTCCCCGCTATGGGCATCGAAGGGGGCGTTGTGAGTTTGCGCAGTTCGGAAACTTCCTTGTGAAAGTAATCAATCGACAGGACCGGATTTCAGCTTTTTTAATGTAAATTTCACTGGTTAGTTAGGAAAAATATTGCAATCAAAATTTCGATTAGTTCGATTTAAGACGGCGTTCAATGCATACGATTTCTGACGATATGATGATCCGACGGTGCCCTGATTGGTGTAAACTTTTGGTGCCAAATTCCGTCCGAATATTTGAAACAATCGACACGATGAGCTTTATTTTAACTTTCATCCGACGTCGTATGTTTCTTAACCTCACTTTTTTCTAAACCAAAAATGAATGACTATATTGACTATTTTGGGAATTATTATCAGCTATTAATGACACTCTCTTCTTTTTTTACAGGCTTTTTAGTGAAATTAGGTTCCGAACATCGGATAATGTGATAACATGCACTTGTATCCTTTCATCTTAAACAAAACGAGTCACTAACCGACCAAACAGCGAATCGAATCACCATAAATTAAAAACTCCTTTACAAAAATTGTTGTTAGGTAATGAACGTTTATAAGCACTAATATACCGACAACAAAGTGGATGAACCACTTTTTATTCTGTAATTTGAAAAAGCATCCAGAACCAAAGATGGCGATGAATAACAACAATCAAATAATGTCGGGCCGGCTCTTACGCGATCGGATAAAACTTCCACCCTACTGAGCAAACTCAATAGGCCCGCGCGGGGACACTTTTTGTATTTTGGAACGTTCGTATTGGCAATATACTGTTTATATATATATTTCCTATTATCGCTATTATCTTTCATCGTATTTTTACTTGTATTGCAAAAAATGAAAATATTGCACACGATCGTTATCTGAAATAGGGATGTGCAGCACGATACGATATTTTTGTGTGCCAATACTCGATATTGGTACCGGTATTTTACTGTACGCAACCGTGAAGATAATCTGAACCTATAAAACTGGCCGTTAAAGATGCTTTACAACGTTTCCACTGTTAACAATTTTCCCTTATATCAACGGATATTGAATAGTTACAGATCTTTTAAGAATAACGGTATCGGCACTAATTACTAGTGTTGTGAGTACTCGATTATTGAAATAACCGACATTGAACAAACCCGAACAAACCGCTCGTTATAAATTCAAGCGAAAATCGTCGCTTGTTACTTATTACCTTTCACTCGATACACGAGCTTCGCTTGACGCCATCGTATATTCGAGCAGTTTTCCGCTCGATAGGAAATACTCTAGTTATAAATTCAGGCGAAAAATCGAATAATTGCCTTTCACTTGATACAAGATTTTCGCGCGCCGCCCGAAATGTACCGATTGGCGACGTTGGAGTTTGACGCTCAGAAGGCTGACACGACATACGTCTTTGTTAAAGGCACAGACGAGAAGGTGCATATAAAAAAGTATGCCAAATCCCTTAGTGGATTTATCGGGTTTTGTTTTGACTAAACTACAAAAACAACAAAAATAACCCCTATTGTTTTATCAACACATTCTTCTTAGTCATAAAAATGTCAAGTGATTAATGGCTCGAGCGATTCACTCGATCATTAAAATCGCTCGAGTATCAAGTACTCGATTATTAAAATCATCGGTTTTTTCCAACACTAAATGAAAGCGCATTAAGAAAATCTAACCACTCTAAAATGTTCCTTTTGCTCAAATTACAAAAACATAAGAAGGCACTAATAAGAAGAGAAATGTCTTACCTTGTTCTGCGTTGCTCCCGTGGATCAGGATGGCCAAAAATGGCAACGTGCAGAGCACGAATCCCATTTTAAAGGAGGCCAGCCCGTTACAGCGGGCCGAATATGATGTTGGCTACTTCATTCTGAAACAAATACTCCAATTAGAAATGTAATCGTTAAGCCAGTTACTATTTCGTATTGTGTTACCAAAATAGTAATTTACAAAAAACTGTAGTTAGAATTTCTAATAAATTTATTAAAATCAAGTAAAATGTATTGCAAATTTTACAACAAATTCATGTAAATGAAAATTATTTATTTATAACTCCAGTAGGTAATAGTACATTACGTATCAAGGGCCGAAAAGAGGCTTTTACGGACGAGGTGCGGAAAAGCCTCCGACGGCCCGAGATATGTACCGTATTTTTTTAAAAAGTGCTCCGAAGCTTTGATGCCAAATAAATAAAGAAATTCTTCAGACAGTTTTCCTGTCCACATGACATGAAAACACTCGGGCATGGAGAATGTAAATATCTATTTATTATTTTTGACAAATAGGCTCGGTGACCTAGTGGTATAGCGTACGCCTTGTGATCTCAGAGTCGCGGGTTCAAATCCCGCACCGACAATTCTGGTTTTATTTATTTATGAGAACATGGTGACTAGAAGCGGGCGGGAAAAATCTTTCCCGCCCGCTCTCTTGGAAAACGCCACTTTCGGTGAAGAGAACATGCATGAAAAGATGCACTTTCGGAGCACATGTAAAAAAAATATTTTTAAATGTTTGCAGGTACTATTATTGTACTTTAAGTATTTTTTATTGTTAAAATTTTAAATAAATTGTTGTAAAAATTCTTCTATGCAAGAATGAAAAGCTTAACTCAGATGCAACAGATCAATCAAAACTCGATCTTCTTAAGGAGAACAGGTGGGGAGCTAAGAGGATAAGAGGAAGCGTTCCATCGATCACCGACGGTTAGTACTTGGATGGGTGACCGCTTGGGAATACCATCTGTCGAAATTTTTACAAAAGATGTTAGTAAATTTTACAAGAATACAAATGGTTTACTAAATATTTTCGTAATTTTAACTAACAATATTTTTAAAAAATTTGCTATAGTTTTATGAGAGTTAAGTATTTCAGTCACATATTATAGAGTCATGATTAGTTTTACTATTTTTATAGTAAAGTTAACTAAGATTCTCTTTCCGTGTTGTATATTTCTGTGACAGATTGCGACCCCTCCATACCCCAATCTAAAACAAACTCAGTTTTCGTGTAATAAAAACGTCCTAATCTAGAGACCTAAAAATGAGGCGTCTTCCTTTTAAAAATTTCCATATACTTATTGCAGCTTATTCCGTTTGAAGAAGCAAACGCAAAAAGTACCTTTTTGCCTCCATATTGACATCAAACGCAAAAATATTCTCTATCAAAAAATGATCCGAAGGCATTGCTTTGATAAGTATTTTATACAGGTTTGTTCGGGTCCTCCAACAAAAAAAATCGTTCCTGATCAAAGAAAATGTGCAAGTGATGCAACCCGGGCAACTTTTTAATAATCATTATCATGGCGGGCTCATGTCGCTTAGAACGCCGGTCGAGTGTACTTGAAATTTCGACGCTCTGCTTCTTTATGCCGAAAGCAACGACCTGCCTCAACGGTCACATGACTGAAAACGACGAAAAAAATGTCCCTTTGTCTAAAGTATGACAGGTCATACAATTTTATTGTCGTGCTAAGAGCCAGGCAACGTTGCCAGATCCATGGAAAAAGAAAAAAATATTTTAGTAAATTTGACAAAAAATGTTCACTAAATATTTTTGTAATTTTTACTAAACATGTAGGTTAAAATTTTGCTATAATTTAATGTCAGTTTTTAATAAAAGTTTTACTATTTTATAGTAAATTTAAGTTTTTCCTTACGTGTAGATTGTATAAGAATTTGATTATCTTAAAAATGGTTGATTTTCTTCAATCAAATTATTTTTAAAGGGAAATACCAAAATTATTTAAAAAATTATATTTTAGCTTTCCAAAATTGATACACATCAAAATTTTGACCCTACGATTGTGTTCCTGGCTTCCCTGTATAAGAAGGTATCTAGCAAAGATATTACAAACTACAGATAGAAAAATGTACATTTCTAGCCTACGCAACGAATGCAAACAGTCTTTTCCACCTCTTTCGGTCATCATTGCAGCATGTTTTTATCGCAAAGGTATCTTGCAAAAACCCAATTAAAAATTTGTTAATTTGGCAATTACAACTGGTTTAAGGTTAATCCGCAATTGCTCTTAAAATAAATTTATTTCCCAATAATTTTACTGTAAACTGTGAAACGGCGATGAGAGATTCTTAAACAATATATTATTATACTTAAAAGTATCAAACGAATCTTGAACTGCACAACTGCACTCTCACATCTATTTCTATTTTAAAAATACGATAAGCCAAAAATGAATAAATATTGAATCTCGTCAACATTGCGATGTTTGTCCTTTGATCTAACTGATTGATTATATATTTTGGTTGATTTGTGTTTTTTCTTGATTATTGGTGAAAAAATCGTCTTTATTATAAACAATCACGGTGCATTCATGTGTAGTTTGTAAAAGAGTGGATCATTTAAATAAGGATTTATCTTTTCATCGGTAAGTATGGTTATGTTTTAATATTTAACCATCTGATATAACCAGAACATTGTTGCCATTCAGCCAACAAACATGTAGTTCTCTCTTCCACCCATTACTGATGTACACAGAATCACAGCTTCACTTTCCAATAGTTTTATGAATGGATTATCGGATCTATAGTCAACAGTACCTTTTGTATCTAGTATGAGGTCTACAAAATCTCATTCAAATATACAGGGTTGCTTAAAAGTTATAATAGAAAATATAAATCTTCAAGTGCGTCTTTGTTAAAAGGGACATTAGGAAAATGATTATATGAACTACTACATCATAGTATTATTTTGACCTCGCCTGTATGCTGGTGAAATATTGCGATAAAATTACTACCGTAGAAAAGGATCGGAATCGAATAAACTAATTGTAACAAAATCTCTAAATTACCGCTATTACGGTATTTTTAACACAACTTGGCAACGCCCAAGAATATGACCGTCGTACTTTAGACGCTGGTGAAAATTACGGGGAAACCGCACTTTTTGCATTTTATGATGGCGTCGTAACGGGCTTTGTGTGTACTTATTCAATAGAGCCTCCTGCTAGAAAGTTACCGAAGTTCTAATAAACGAGCGAATACGGTATGGTGCAAAACGCGCTTAGCTCCTTTTGTTATTTTTTGCCTAGCGACTTAGTTATTAAAAGTCCCTGCAGTAAAGAATTTCACGGAATTACAGGAAATCAATTATATAGCAAAAATTTAACTCAATTTTTTATTAAAAAAATTAGTAAATCATTTTAGGCATATGAAAAGTTTTTGTAAAACTGAAATCTTTTCTAAAAATTTTGACACATGGTATTCCTAACCGTGCCCCACGTAGCTTGACTTCGCCTATCGATGATATATTTCATGTTAAGTTCTCCACCTAATATTTGTTATGAGAAACGAAATCCTAGGAATCTGTTCTAATTTATGCGTTTTATCATTGTAAAAATATGTTTTCAACACTTCACTTAAACTTGGACACTTTACAATAAAAAATAGGTACAGTGAAACCTCTCATAACGGACACCTCTAATAAGCAGACATCTCTATTAAGCGGACATTTTTTCATAGTCCGGAACTAGGTATATGAAATTCCATGAAAATCAACCTCTCTTGGGCGGATTCTCCTTTGAGCGGACGCGGACTGGTTGTTTTCATACAAAGAGTGTCCTTTAAACGGACAAAAAAACTTTAAAAGTATTTGGGAGACGAATAAGTACGGTGCAAACCGGCAACCAATCGCGTATGCGTGGCAGCGCGAAAGGACTTAGCCGAATGAAAGTATGTGTGATTCCCTGACAGCAGTCCACCGTTTATTTGTAAGTTGTAAGATTAAAATCGGAAACAATGACACAAAAATGTCGCGTTTTGAGTCTGAAAGAGAATATTGATGTTGTGGAAGTTCGTAATTTGATAACAATGATTTAGGCGAGTTCATTAACATTGATAGCAATGTGCTATTAGAAGATGATAGTGACCCCATTCCTACCGATTATGTAGCCCAAACTGAAACCACATCACTATCTGACGACTCTGATGAAGAAGTTGAATGCAGTAATCAAACAAATGTCACCAATTATCTACAAGCCATTAGTATGGTACAGGAATTATAAGAGTATGCAAAGAATAGAGGTGACTCGACAGCAATGGAATTGTTATCTGACTTGGAATTGCATTTTCCAGATTGCAAGTATAAAACGCAAACACGTCAAACTACGTTATTAGATTTTTTTAGTACTACATCCTAACTAAAACTAGTGTATTTTTGTTATGTTATGTTTATTTGTACATACATATACATGGTAATAATTTTGCATTTACATATTACCTAATAACAAATTTCCCATGGGCGGACACCTCTATTAGGCGGACACATTTAGACGGTCCCGTAGGTGTCCGCCTAAGAGAGGTTTAACTGTACTTAAATAATAACCAGTGAAATGTATCATACATTTTAAAATATTTAACTACTGGAGTTATACATAAATTATTTGCACTATACACTCGTTGTAAAATTTACAATACATTTTAGTATTTACCTTATTTTACTAAATTTATTAGAAATTTTAACTATAGTTTATTGTAAATTACGTTTACAACATTATTTTGGTACGGATTACCAATAAAAAATGTAATTAATACTATATTTTATAGGAAATTTTACCATAAAATTTTTACTATAATATCGTTACTAGTTTTTTCCGTGTAATATTTCCGAAAGTACTGTATATATTATTTTCAATTTTGGTATGTGTAAATAACATATAAAAGCATATATTTTAGTATAGGAAAAGTTATTCAATCGATCTACCAGAGGCGTCCCTGCTGGCTGTCATCTGATATTTTTTACAAAAAAGTGGTACGCTACTGACATTTTTCCCTGTGGATATCAGTTATCATTAGTTTGGTTAATTCTACATGAAAGCGATATCTTGCATTTTTCTCGTAAGGCGCAACATTCTTTATTGTATTAAAACAATTATCGTATTAAAACAATTAAATTCAAGTTAAAACTCCATTATTGTCAACGGTGCTAATGAATGATAAATTTTGTTTTATAAAAATTAATATTGTGATCGCTCGAGCGAAAAACCGCTTGAGTACTCGATTATTGAATTAACCGACATCGCTCGATTATTAAAAAAACTGCCCGATTTATAAATTCAAGCGAAAATCGTCGCTCGTTACTTATTACCTTTCACTCGATACCCGAGCTTCGCTTGACGCCGACCGGAATGTGCTGCCTGGTAGTGTGATCGCTCGAGGTAAAAAACTGCTCGTATATTCGCGCAACCCGAAATGTGCCGATTGGCGACGTTTGACTTTGACGCTCAGAAAACTGACACGACATACGTATTTGTTAAAGGCACATAAACTAGAAGGTGCACACAAAAAAGTATGCCAAATCCCTTAGTGGATTCATCGCGACATGGGTTTGTTTGTTTTTGATTGGCTAGCCAGCAACGATTGTAAATTTTAAAAAAATTAAAGGATATAATTTTTTAAAAAATCAGAATCAACTGTTTTTCCTTAATAAACGTGAAAAACTAACAAAAACAACCCCTGGTGTTTTATTAACACATGCTTCTTAGTCATAAAAATTTCAAGTGATTAATCGCTCGAGCGATTCACTCGATTATTAAAATCGCTCGAGTATCAAGTATTCGATTATTAAAATCATCGGTTGTTCCCAACACTATAATAAAAATTGTTTGAAAAGGGCCACCTTCACTTAATAGACTACAATTGGATCTTTGCAATTACAAATGTTTTTTTACAAAAAAAACAACAAACTGGCACAAACCTAATACAACTTTTCAAACTCGCCTAAAATAGAAACGTCAATTCGGATTTTCGCAACAAAAAACTAGCAAAAAGATCTCAGTTAGTTAACTCGCATCCGTGCAAACAGAACCCTTTTAATTTGGCCTGGAACTTGGCCTTTATTACAATTTCCGGACTTTTCTTCCGTCGCGGCTTTTTGTTTTCCGAACATCAACTGGCAACGGCTGGGAAATAGTGAAAAACATAATGTAAGTTACGGAAAAATGAAAAATCGGAAACCGGTCGGCTAAGCGACTGGCTTTTCAGTAATTAAATCGATTTGTGAAGAATGAAAAATGTTGGGGCAGGTGCGGGTTGGAAATTTAAGACAAAGCGCGGACCGACACCGTCGCACAGTGGGTTTGGCAGCACACAGTAGGGCAAAAATATTAAACCCAATAGATGAAATTTCTAATTCTCAAATTTCGTCGAAAAAGGGCGTAGTGTCCCTTTTTCGACACTTTCTAGGGGGTGTTAAAGTTTTATCAAATATAGAATGTTGCGGTTTTCACTTTTAGGATCCGACTTTTTAACGAAACGAAATTTTTCGGTGTCAAATTTGTCATGGCTCTACGGGGTGATTTTGAAAATTCTCGCTTTTTAGTCCCGTTACGCAATAACTTATCAAAAAGGCAAAACCTGATCTTGTTAGAGATGTTCACGTAAAGTTCAGTGGTGTAGCCAGTATTTCTCTAAAAAGTTTCGTCTAACAGGGTGTTATGGAAATGACTTATTATATTTAAATCGGCACATCCTGAGATGAAAATAAATTGAAGAAAAATAACCATAAATGGCGCTTTGAATTATTAAGCAAAATATACACTTTATATGAAATCTGCTAATGACGACGTTCGCAATCAATAATTTATTGAGGCAGTCTCAAAAGAAGTAAGCGCATTGTAGGCGGTGTTGTCATGTTGCAACACAGAATTGTAAACGTACGTGTTCAGTTTTTGACAACAAGACGTCTTTGACCCGCGTGATCACATCTTTTTCAAACTTTTATAAGAAGAAAAACTACAATTTTATGGTACGTACTCTCTTACCTTCGATCTTATTTTAAAATAATCTGTTTTATAATTAAATCCCATAAAAAATTAAAACACAAAAGTATGTTTTGCAACAGAACCAACAGTAGATAATATCACACAAATTTGAAATCACACAACAACATTTATTAGTATGAATTATTTCACAACAGAGAAAAAATCGGATAATTCTACAACTAACAAAACGTTTAAAATTGGTATACATCAAGCGCGTGGAACCCTCGGCAACGTCGTTCCAACACCAAACATCGAACCATACTGAAGCAACGATAATGAAGGTTAAATATATCAATACGCGCGCGGCGGTTATCCAAGCAAGGGCAAAACACGCGGTGTGATCTGGCATCACTGTAGTTTACTCTAGTGACCTACATACAGTTGCTATCTGAAACCAGATGGAGCGGCGCGACAGTATGTAGGCAATGTAGGGATTTACCTTAGATATTCGATTGAAAAAAGTATGTAGACTTTCTCTAGGGCACCCAATTAGGCAACCATTTAAATATAATAAGTCATTTTAAAAAAAACAGTAGGCCATGGTCAATTTATTAGAAACAAATGCAAATGGTCAAAACTTGACAGATCTCTCATATTTTTATTATTTATGAATTACATATTACGTAAGAGTTTTTATAATATGCTCTTTATTTAATTATCCTTAATAATGGCTGTTTATGATAATAATGATGAAAAGTATGATATGCTGGCATGTTTTATATAATCTAATTTAATATTTAGAATTAGCGGTAAAAATGTTGAATTTGTTTCTAATCTGACCATGGCATATAAGTACCGTTCCGTTAATGCTCCGTTTCGTTCAAAAGGGGGAGACTAAAGTGAAAACCGCAATATGATATCTTTGATAATAATTCTAATACCCCCCAAATAAAACTGTGTAAATCGTCTATCTTCGGTGAACCACTAAAAAGTGGTTAATACTCGACTTTTTTGGTAATTTTATTTCTCTGATGTCATATGCGTA
Source organism: Barypeithes pellucidus (assembly GCA_963991005.1). NCBI lineage: Eukaryota > Metazoa > Arthropoda > Insecta > Coleoptera > Curculionidae > Barypeithes > Barypeithes pellucidus. The sequence continues at coordinate 12,334,184 of OZ022563.1, forward strand.
CAGTTCCTGTTTTTTTAACGAATCAGTTGTTCGAATTCCCTCAAATGCCCTTCTGTCTAGACATTATGGCCGTTGTTTTCCGTACTGTTTTCCCACTGGATTTTTTATAGTTTTCACCATTCTGGTTTTTCATGTTAAAGCGCAATCTTCTAAAATTTTCGCTATTTGCTTGCCAGTTGCAGATTGTTCCGGTTTTCAGTGACAAGCTTAGAAAACAATTCCCAAATTGAATTTTTTTTCCTCCTGGTATTAATCAGAATATTTTTGTTTCCGATTCTTCAACTTTTGCGTCATTTTGCGTCAAATTGAAAATCTCTACAGGGTTTATACGTTTGTGAGATAATTTACACCCTATATACTGCCCCTTTTCATTTAAAATTGTATTAGGTTTAGGTACCTGTTTTTGTCCTTTTTACATTATAATTTGACCAACAGTGCATTACTAGACGGCCCAATATGGCTTTATATCGCTCGGCTCAAATATAAATGTAATTTTCTATTCTACTTTATGAGACTGCTTCATGTTGCACGAACATAAAGTCTATGTACTCTCGTAGTTTCATAAAAATACAGTATTTTATTTATTGGGAGATTTTTTTACAGGATCACTGTCATTTTAAATGCAGGTTTGACATGCTTCAAAATTCACTCTATACCTATAAGTCGCACGAATGCAACATCAAAAATACTGACAATATCATCCATTTCGGATAAACATTTTCAAATTATCAGCTTTCTGGTTGCAATGCATTGATAACTGCCGTCTAATCAAATAAAATAGGGAAATTATACAAGCGGGACACCGACCCGACAAAGGTTTCACCAAAGTACCAACCACAAAACTACAAAACAATATTTTATTATATTATTTCCACAACAGACAAAGATAATCCTTATTTCGCGAATTTGCATGATGAATCAATAAGGTTATCATTCTATATTCAGACTGATAAGATATTGACAATTTGCAACAATTAATAATAATCTGCCTGAATAATCCAAATTATAAGGAAAAATAGGCTACTAATCACAGGCAAAAATGTAACAAATGCGCTATGTTTTCACTATTGCAATATTTTACATCATACTTCGCCACCTATATGTGGATACATTTTTTAATGTATTTAAATAAAAAAGTATGTTTGCTTCTCAGGTGGTTTTAATATCAAATACAATGTCTGGAAAAATTACTTTCCACCCACCCGATATACAGGGTGTCCCAGAATATGTGGGCAATCTCCCGGGTTCAGATAGAACATTTAAAAATAACAGGACAAGTTCCTATAATTTTTTTTTCCTACGGCCTCCCCTACGAAGATACGGGCCCATAACGGACGTCCCTGGAAATCGTTGTTTTTTAAAGTACTAGGTGTAAGTTAATAATTTTTTAGTATGTTTACTAGATGAGTCTCCTTGAAATTCGCCCTTTTAAACACATTTAGCTTAGTTAGTTTGACAGGGACGGACTAGACGTAACACAAAAATGCTTTTTTTACACCCTGTATGGTGAAGGAACGACAAAAAAATTATTTTTTGGATACTCTAAACCTTAAGCTGAAAAAAAGGTACTCTTGATCAATGTCGATAAAATGAACTGTTTTCGAAAAAAACAATATTTTTGTTCACACATTAAATGCATGTCGGCATATTCAGTATACGTAAATTCCATTACTATGTTAGTAACTAATAATGACTCTGGCATAAATATTCTCATTTAAATCGGTACATGTGAAAAAAAATACCATAGCTACAATGAGGGAATTTTATGAACATAAAACAACAACCAATGCAAGAAACCATATTGAACAAAATTTTTTTTTCGAAGTTCATTTTATCGACATTGATTGGGGGGTTGTTCGGGTTTGTTTTCATAAAACCACAGCAAGCGAATAAAAACAATTGGCAAATCCAATTGTGTCAAAATTACTTTTAGATATACACGTCATAAATTATTGGTTATGTCTGTAATATATTAAATTCTCTTCTTTTTGTGTTCGTGGCGTACTAACCGTGCTATGTTAACTACCAACTATGCACAGAGGAATGATAGGTCAAGTTGGTTGGAACAAAAATTGAAATAATTGAATGGTAATAAAAATAAATGTCAATGATCTATAGTTCATTTATTTAAAAGTAGGTGACAAATTCTCGAAAACAAAGGCGACTGCTTGACGTGAAATTTACCGTTGCCAAATACAGACATTTCAAAGACTAAGAACAACTAGAAAAACGGTAAAAACCATTTTTAATCCTCGTTTCAAAATTTTCTTTCTTTCTTCAGCATTTCTCGAGTAGATACGATACTCAATGCACCTTCCAAACAAAGAAAAAAACTCACGTCGAATGCAGGAGCGGGAAAGAGCAAAAAGCAAAAAAATATTCGGGGGTAAGGACCTCGTTCCAACATAAGCCCGAGAGGGAGTAATGCCTCATTAGTGGACTAGTTCTCTTTTTTGTCACCTAGATACTCTAAGGCCTCAAGTTTTAATCGATGCCAAGCGTCGGTAGCGCCGGTAGAGTCGACGTCTTTTCAATAGGCCTCGGTTTGCTGCTGCATTTATTTTTTCGCTGGGTTTTAATATTAGAGAAGCTCGGTTGCATCCCGTTATTATTGAAGCTACGATTTTGGTTAAATTAGTAATTAATTTTTCCGTTGATTAAAAGGGCAAAAAGGGAAAAACAATTGAACATCGCATTTTTGCATTATATTTTAAAAAATGCACGTTATTTAAAATGGGATACCAAATGATATTAAAGGGAGGTGACATTTTATAGTAATTTAACTTGTTTTATTAGAACTACTCAAGTGGAGGTAGGGAATCCAATCCCGCAAATGCTTGATCCCGCGAGATTAAACGTGCGGGATTTGCGGGACTCGATGTGGGTGCTGTATGTTAATAAAAAGTTGTTTTATGCAATTAGGAACAGAGTAGAGTAGCAGGAAAAAACGAACTACTCGAACTGCTGATACTAGCTTTCATTTCCTGTGTTAATTTATCAATATCAACACTACCGCTGCTGCTCTAGACTTTCAAACTAATATTATGCTTTGTTTGTAAGTGGGTGTGAAGATCTTTGGTGGAACGAGCAGAGACTTTGATAATGCTAGGGCCTAACTTACATTTAGCTGTAAGACCATCTTCAGACTTTAAAAATAATTCCAAACTAAACTTGAACCTTTATTATCTTTGTAAACTACACTGACACTCATTTTTGTTAGTGCGGTTTAAGTTCCATGTATTATATTCAACCACTTGCTAAATGTCACTAGATACTAGTAGAATAATGCCCTTATTTTCGCATGTACGCAAGAAAACTGTTCTGTTTAACGTATTTTCAATAGCCCAGCATGGCGGGGAATCCCCGACGCGTCGACCAAAAATACCGCAGTTCATTGCTTGCTATCCCGCAAATCCCGCGGATCCGCGGGAACGATGGGCTCAATCCCGCAGGTTTGCGGGATTAAAGTTTTGGTGTGGGATTGGATTCCCTAAGTGGAGGTAGGTACATAAGTAAGAGGAAAAAAAATCAAAAAATATTTTGTCAAATTTGAAAATAAGAAACTTGTGTTTTTAATCAATAAAACCCTAAAATAATGAAATCGTAAACATTGTAAAATTCCTGCTACCTTAACGTCTCTCGGTATTGCTGTTATACAACACATTAGAAGGTGTCCCATCGCAATAATCCCTTATATTTTCAACATTTCACTTTTCTATTCTTTTTTCTTCTTCTCTAGTTTCCGTCCGGGCTTCTTGAAGTATATCCGACGCTTTTTGAGCTTTGAGCTTTTTGTTTTATTGCTCTAAAGGGCGTAAAGGAAGCCCCTCGTTTTAAGGTTGAATAGCAAAATAAAAATGTTTCGGTAAATTGCATTGTCGATTTTTTAAAACGCATAAAAGATGAAACATTTTACAAAGTCATCGGGTTTATGGCTATGGCTGGTTACACAAACCGCATATATCACAGATTGCTTCTAAAATATTTAATATTACAAATATTCGAAACAAGATGACTTGAAATGAACTTATTCAAAACTTTTCTTTCAAAAATGACATAATATAAAGTGGGAATTATTACCACTACATCATGTATTATTTTGCTAAGTACGCCATTAATATTTTATTGTACGACTTCATATAAAATATAGTAACAACCAAAAACATGTAATAATTAATAAATAGACAGAATTGTACAAGAATCATACAAAGTTTTAAACAGTAATCAATGATGCCAAGTCTATACCGAGAGTCCTAAATCTACCGCCTGCGTTTGAAACCGAAAAGTATAATATTAATTATAAATAAAAATATTGTACTAAATATGTGTGTAATTTTTAAATGTTCTACTCGTAAAGTTATTTATATACAACATGTCCAAGATAAGGAGGCCAGTACAGGGATCTCGGAAACCGTATGAGATACGAAGTCGGTTAAATGGAGGTAAAGTTGCGCATTTACGTGCCTAATAATATGCCGTTTAGAAAGTTTTAAAATTCCGAGTAGTTCCGGAGATATCCGGAAAGAACCGAAATTCTAAAAAATCGTTTCATTGTTTTCCTGGGTTTTTTGAGATCGAATTCTAAAATAAATTGCACTTTTGCATTGCTACTTTTTCCGCTCTATCTAACAGCGTTAACTGTGTATGACACATTGTGGTTTAATGGCGTTTCGAGGGTTTTTTGAACAACATCAGGAATTTTTGGGATACGGTCCTGTATTTCTCCTAATTTTATAAATAATATCTCCTAAGTAAGCTCTAAACTTTTACTTATGTTGGACTAGTTCAATAAATAACAAATATTTTAATAATAAACCACAAATAAGTGAACAAAATACAGAAACATTATTTGAAACAAAAAAATTAATATGGTGACGCGTGATTTGTTTCACTTGACATTCCCATTGTGATCGTTTGAGAGCGTTTTAAGAGGTTTCTATTTTCCAGAAAATATGGAACATAAATTTACAAATGCTGAAAAGTTTGATATTCTATCGCATGTTTTATTTTATCTCAAAAAAACTGTTATGTGGCTGTGAGAAGATGTTATTTGTGCTTAGAGAATAACAGAAATCATTTTGAACACCTGATTATTTAGTTCCTTACTTTTCTCGTTGTTCGTTTTATTACTGTTTTGGAATGATTTTTGTTCACTTATTTGTGGTTTATTATTAAATTATTTATTATTTATTGAACTAGTCCAACATAAGTCAAAAATTTAGAGGTTACTTATGAGATATTATTTATAAAATTACGAGAAATACAGGACCGTATCCCAAAATTTCTTGATTGTTATTGTTCAAAAAACATACATACCATACATACATACATCGTTGCATTCGGGAGAAAAAAAGATCTCAAATTCCAATATCAGGAAAACAGGACCGTATTTAAAAAAATAAAGTTGATAATGGCCCTTCGAAGACGACTCGTCGGATTACAAAACAATTAACGCTGTTAGATAGAGCGGTAAAAGTGGCAATGCAAAAGTGCAATTTACTTTAGAATTCGATCTCAAAAAAACCCAGGAAAACAATGAAACGATTTTTCAGAATTTCGTTTTTTTCCGGATATCTCCGGAATTTTAAAACTTTCTATATGGAATATTATTAGGCACGTAAATGCGCAACTTTGCCTCGATTTAACCGACTGCGTATCTCTTACGGTGTCCGGGATCCCTGTACTGGCCCTCCTTATCTTGGATACGTTGTATATCCCACGAACATCAAATTGCAATGTTTTAAGGAAATCACAGTGGCAACGCTGTATGCTCACTTTTACCTGCTAGTGTAAAAATGGCCCTGAAGTTTACTAATTTTACTAATTATCGCCGGCGGTGTTGTTACCGGCTTATCGCTGCTGGCTGCTGCTATTGTGATTGTTTGTGATCTATTGTGATTGTTCGAATTTAGAGCTATTTATTAGCCATCTACAATGGTTCGTCAGTGCGTGGTGTGTAAGAAATTCGACTTAACTCTAACCACGGATTAATATTTCGTCGGTTAGTGAGAATAATGAGATTATGTTTTTTTAGGTAAAGCAGTTGTGTAGCTAATTCTATATTTTAAGTACATATTGCAAAAATTTGGATTATTTCTTTATATTATCTGAATTTCTGTCCATCTTCTTCTAACTTATTTGAAACTGTAGAACTGTGCATGATTGTTAATAAATGGTGTTTTATGAATAGAATGTATTGTCTCCCCTCTTATATTATATGTTTATGGTTAGTTAGGATTATTTTTATATTATTATAATATGTAATAATTTCTTTAATATTTAAATAATGATAAAGTTAAAGCTAAACAAATTGGAGCATTATCCCTCCAAACGCCGTCCTCCTTTACATTTTCCTGCAAAGAAATACTGAATGATTAAAGACAGTAAAAAATTCTTAAAGCGAAAACATTTTAAATAAAACGTGAAAACTGCTATTTTTAAAATCAGTTTTTAAATAAAAATTTTAAAAGCCTGGAAATGCCAAGGATACAAAAAGTCAAAAATAAAGAGTTAAGCTCCAGGAAGAGTTACGGTGTAACTTTTAAAAGAAATTAGAAGATATCGTAACTAACTGTAAAAGGGATTATGTGCCAAGAAAAATGATAAGCAAGAAATGTATTTGTTCCCTAACGAACTGGAATAACTGGGCTACATTGAATAACAAGCGTGACTTTTTCGGATGGATGTTTCTTAAAAAGCCGGGTAACGGATACGATATAATATCGGATAAGGCCGTTAAAATAAAAAACGTAGGTTTTTTTGTAACATCCTCTTAAGTGTCCTGAATAAAACAGATTATTACCCAACATGTAATAAAAAGTTACCCCATGTCATCTTTCCACGAAAAATACCACAAAACGACAATCTTTCGAAAACTTTTCCCCTTTATTTAAAAGAATGATTACCTCTGTACACAAGAGGTGTCGCTGCCGGCGTCGGGCATTTGCGTGCAGCGATTAGTAACTCGACTCGCCATTTATGGTTATTTTTCTGCAATTTGTTTCAACCTCAGGATTTGCTGTTTTAAAGATAATAACAACCTGTATACAGGGTGTTATGGAAATGATGTATTATATTTAAATGGGGGGGGGGGGGGGGCGTTTTAAAAGTGGGGTAACAAACAATCTTACTCATAGGTCAGTCCGCGCTACTGTACAATATTTCACCCAGACCCAATGTTGCCAAACTTAATGTAAAACTGAAATTGTATATAAATTATAAAAATTAATTACTTACTTGTATTTATCTTATAACTAAAGAGCGGGACATAATCAGTTGCTTTTTCCTTTTCATGGGAACACTCCTGCACTTTTTGCTCGAAGATTAGAGTTTGACAACAAGACAGAACACAATAATAGTGATACAGAACCTATAGTTAGTTTTTTGAAAATACACAATAATAATACATAATCTGATTATTAGATTCTATTACACGCGACGCGACGAAATTTGACTTTAAATAAAAAAATTTCCAACACTAAAAAGTACCACTTGCGCGTGTATTGGATTATTTTATTTTTAATGCTCCTTTCCAATAACGGAGATCGTGTTTATAATTTTAATTCACTTCTTTCGTAATTTTACAAAAATTTAAATCCTCAATCTGACAAACAAAACTGACATAAATCGCTGTCAAATCACAAATCGCATTTTAAATTCGATGGAAAAAATGGCGTCCGATTTCCCATCGATTTGTGAAATCAATTTTTTTTAGTGCATTCAGCAGATGATTACTGATCGCTAATAAATCGATGGGTTCTGCAAGTTCACTTTCTTGGTGAAGGTAACGACCTTCTTTTCTTAAAACTCTAAGTTTGTTTTAAGTGTCCAGTGAAGTAGCGTTCTTTTTTTAGCGTGATGATACATTTCTATAAAATTTGGTACAATTTTGCCGATCCAGCCGGTATAATAATTTAAGGCTTGGAACAACGCTGTTTGAAGCAGTTTGAAGGTTTGCTTCAGTTCGTTCGTCGTGTGTGTCATTTTTAAATTGAAGGAATCGTATTTATTTTTAATTAGTTTAGTTAGTTTAATAAATTTAAACGAGAAAAAAAGACCAAAATTAATTAAAACAACGTTCCCGTGTAATCTTTCCATGTGAATAGCTGCCATTTGTGAGGTTATGTGAGAGGTTTTTTCCTTAAACTTAGTTATTTTATAGAAATTATGAAACTAATAATTGTTTTTAAATAAGTAAAGCTAAGAGAGTATGTGTCTTAAATAAAATTGCATTTCTTTTTAAGAGTTTGAAACATGACCATTCAAAAGGTCATGACGTTTGATCTATTTACTTTCCTGTGCTTGTGACGAATTTGAAATTTGTGTGTGATATTACTCTTATTTGTTTTGCAAAAAGTTTTTCGTCGTCGGTTTTCTGGAATCATATTTGTTCATAAATGATAGAATGAAAAATTGTTAAAATTATAATTTTTTTCTAAAGATTTTGCTGTGTAGATATGACAACACTGGCCGAAATGCCCTGATGTCCTTTCACACTGCAGACCTTTTATTTTATTGATTGCGGCCGTCGTCAGTAGCGGCCATGTACATTTTCAGATTTCATATAAAGTGTATACTTTCGCTTAATAATTCAAAGCGCCATTAATGGTTATTTTTCTTTAGTTTATTTTCATCTCAGAATTAACATAACGCCCTACATAAATAATTCTATTTAAATCTTAAATTTCTATATATTATATTATGTTCTAATTACTCATGCGTCAGCAGATACTACATTGCATTTTTTTTTTCATAATTTATTTAGGTATTCTGCGACTATAGAAACACGTGCAGAAACAACTGGTCGCCGCGCGCTAGTTCCGTCCCTCACATAAAAAGTGTCACAGCTCGCCCTTAAAACCACACAATTTGTTTTGTCCTCGCCTCTCCTGGTCTTAAAATCCCCCTACTTTTATTCCTTTCGTTTTTCCCGAGTTTCCCGTAACTTTTTATTGCTGCCATCCACCCCGAAGGTGCTTTTCTAGGACTCCCCGAAGACCGACAAGCAAACAACGAAACTTTTCGCCGGGTTCGCGCTTTCCTTCAGGACACACAAAGGTCTTTTGCCCCGTTGTAATTGGTTTAACTGCGTTCTTAAATCCCTCGTTATTTGTTTATTCATGTTCTATAATTGTTTATTATTTAATAAAAAAAAAATAGCTATTTTTTTATAGCAAAACACAGGATATTTGTACGTAGCGATGACGGAAGCGAACATTGAAAATATCTCGTTATTTCCACCATGAAAATGGTTATTATTAGCATTGATACCGATTACGTTTCTTCAACAATGTTTATTGAAAAATGTACAATTATCAAGGAAAGTTTCCACTTGTTTCAATCAAGAACAGAAAACCCATTTTAATGTAGAATTGACCAGACTAATCAGAAATAATATTTGATATTTTATTCTGATCGAATTCCAATCCAAATAAAAATTATCTCTTAATGTTATAAAAACATTTTTGGTAGGTATTCGACACCGCCTCGTAAAATAAATGTACCGATGCCTCCGTGGCGGTGTCGGACTTGATCGGACTGTAAGGAAGCCATCGTCGGCTCGTCAAATAAACTAATAATATAATAAAACCTCCATTATATTCTAATTTCTATTGGAATCAGAGAATAAAATATCAACTATACAAGGAAAAATGTCAGTGGCGTACCACTTTTCCGTTAAAAATATCAAAGGACAGGTTGGCAGGGACGCCACTGGATGATCTATAGAATAACTTTTTCTTTCTTTTCTACAATATGTGGTTTTTATATCCTATTAACAAATTCCATAAGGAAACAAAAGGCAAAAAGTATGTTTTGCAACAGAACCAACAATAGATAATGTCACATCACGACATTTATTATTATGAATTATTTCACAACAGAAAAAAAATCGGGTAATGCTACAACTAACAAAACGTTTAAAATTCGTATACATCAAGCACGTGGAACTCTCGGCAACGTCGTTCCAACAACGAGTATCGAAACATACTGAAGCAACGATACTGAAGGTTAAACATATCAATACGCGCGCGGCGGTTATCCAAGCAAGGGCGAGACACGCGGTGTGATCTGGCATCACTGTTTACTCTAGTGACCTATATTGTTGCTAACTGAAACCAGATGGAGCAGCGCGACAGCATATAGACAAAAAGAGTTTTTACCTTAATATTTAGATATTCGATTAAAAAAAAGTATGTAGACTTTCTCTTGGACACCCAAGGAGTCACCCATTGAAATATAATGTTATTTCCGTAACACTCTGTATAATATAAAATAATTTTAAGAAAATTGAACACCCTGTAGTAAAAAATTTAACCCGTTGTTCTCTCATAACATGTCCTACGGAATCACAATTTGAAATGTTGGCACGTCCGTCATTTAGGAACACCCTGTATATTACCACATATCATGTTTTCAATCAATCGCAAACCTCAGGTTGGTTTTCCCTATAATTTCCAATTCAAATATAGCCCCTGGCTCCTAGGGGACTTAATATGAACTGCCTTATCCAATTTTTAACGTCTGAATAACAATTTCCAACTTACACGCCATATAAGAGGGCGGAATTCTATAAAACTGTTTCTGTCTTATATAAATTTTCTTTTGGTTATGTTAATATGGAAAGATTATGTTGGAATTGTAGATTTCAATAGGATAATTTCAAATAACTGCCGGAAGAAAATTGTAAAATATAGAATATAATTTGTATATACATATTTGGCATAAAACTAGAAGATAAATATTGTTTCCTTCGCAAGGTCGACCGAAACCTTGCACTCGCACTTATATAAATATGCTAGAAACACGATTTCCTAATCATCTATACCGGGGGTTTGTTCGTCATTTTATATATGTAATCAAAAGTTCTGTTTCGCTATCGCTATCTTCATCAAAATTAATTATAATTGGATTAATTATACGATCCAGACTAATATACGAATTTTCTACAGTTATTACGTGACGGACTGAATTTTTCCAACTACCTGGGGGAATATCATTATAGCATTTTCGTATTAATTCTACAACACTAGAACTTAAAGCAGGAGAAATATTTTCGACCTAACCTACCTGATGTGCCTATATTTAATTATAATTATTACAATCCGGTCCTTTCCACATAATAATAACAAACGGCCATAAATAATGGGATGGCCCCAGGTACTTTTACTGCAGTCATTAAGTTATATTCATTTTTCGGGGAACAATCTTTACACTAATTTTAGGTCGCCCAGAGTTACCGTTTCGGAGATATATGCATTTATATTGTTTAGTGCCTATTATTAATTTGCAAACAAAATTTTTTTTTAAAGTAACCTATGAGAAAGCAAATGAAATGCAGTTGCAACATAGAGGTTATGTTGTTATTTGCTTGTTGATTATTGTAAAATAGCTGTGTAAAAAAATGTTTCATATTTGAGTTTACCCTAAGTTAAGTAACAATGCCGAAACACAATAATCAATTTGCAGGTTAGATATCAAAATAGTAAATCATATTGAATGGTAATATCAATATTTCTAATGAAGATCGTTGCCATAACTTTTTTGTTCTCATCAGGATACACATAAAACTCCTAAATTAACATCAGCAATCGCGCTCATGAAAACACTACGTGTCATAATTTTAAATCTAAAATTGGCAATGGAACTTAGTATCAAACGTGTCACTAATTAGTCATTTATTTATCGCACCATAAAACGCACAAAGAATGAAAGGTATTTTAAAGCGTCGTTTCGAGCCTTTATTACCGAGGTATTGTTAAAATATTTGTAATGAACATTGAGATTATTAAGAGTAAGCCACATCAACGGGCATGTCCAATGATGTGGGAAAAATTAATCATTATTAACGCGTGATGCATTATGTGTATACTTCGTTCGTCCAGTTGTACAGTGAGGCCAGTGCAGTGCTAATAAATTAAAGAAATTTTAACGTCGGTATTTAGGTAAATTTGCAAAATTTTATAAAATAATATCTTCATAACTCAGGCAAAGAAATACAGAGCTATTCACATTGGTATTTTAGTAAAAACCAAAAATTCCATATAGGTATAGCTTCTTTAATATTTAATTTATCGTTCCAAAAATTTTATACACAGTAAGCTCTTGCTACATAATTTCATTTTCCAAAAAATCATTGATTTTTATTAACAAATATACAGTTAAATAAATATTAAAAACTTACTACTCTATTTTATAGTAAGTCGACTTACTAGGTCCTTGAATTGCACGGCAGAGCACGCTTGTCCCATCTTCTACTTTAAATTCTCAAACATCGACCTGGAAGATATTTTGTCTTGGGGGTGACAAAAACTACTCTCTCTACTCTACTACCTATTCTCGATTACATTAAAGAATCGAGTTCTTCTTCGATCCTTGTACTCGAGTACCGCATCGCTAGCTATAAGAGTAAATCATAGGAATCTTTAAGAGGACTTATCAGTGACCCCTCCGTTAAGGTGACAAGGTGTGACAAACTACCAAAAAACTATTGGATAGAATTTGTTAAAAGTTTAAATTTAGCTTCGAAATATGGTACCATATGACTATATGTATAATCTTTTTTCGAAAAAGAATTTTTAGTTTCTTCAAAACGGTAAATAACGTTTAGATTGAAAAAATATGGCTATACAGTCATTTTTGATACATGCACTATCAATAATCTCAATTAATTTGATAGATTTAATGCAAAAAAATGTCACACCGAGGTTTTCAGAAAAAATATCTAAAATCTCAACTATCTAAAGTGATGGCAACGCTTCGGGTAATCAAAGGCAGAAGAATAAGGAAGACGTCTCCTACTCACTCGATACAACCGGCTAGCGCGCTGGATAGTCGTGTCTTGGTATGGCGATGTTGTCTCATTGTTCAATAACAATGACTTATGCTGTTCCATGCGAAATACCAAACCGGACCACGCGGTTCACTCTTAATTGTTTACACCGCGCGGGACAACTAATTTTAAATATTACCTATGCCAATTTGACCACCATTGGGTCTCGTTTTAAGCCTTAATCTTTGACGAATACACTATACGGTGAGCTATAATTAAAAATGCGAACTAACTAAGTCGTTTTCCTTATACAGGAAACATGATGCAGTTTTTGCTTTTAACAAGCAATTTGCTCGTTCTTTTTTTATCTTCATGGGATATTTTCCTTGTTATTTCTATGTACACGTGCAAAAACAATATATTTTCACATTTTTTTCCCAGCGATACTAACCGAAACATACAGGGTGTTATGGAAATGACTTATTATATTTAAACCGGCAAATCCTGAGATGAAAATAAATTGAAGAAAAATAACCATAAATGGCGCTTCCAATTATTGTACGAAATATACACTTTATATTAAATCTGAAAATTTACGTGGCCGCTACTGAGGACGTTCGCAATCAATAGTTTATTGAGGCGGTGTTGTCATATATTGCAACAAAGAATTGTAAACGCACGTGTTCAGTTTTTGACGTCTTTGACCCGCCTTATCACTTCTTTTTCAAACTTGTTAGAAAAAAAATACTACAATTTTAAGGTACATACTGTCTTACCTTCGATCTTATAATCCGTTTTATAATTAAATTCCATAAAAAAATAAAACACAAAAAGTATGTTTTGCAACAGAACCAACAATAGGTAATATCACACAAATTTGATATCACATCACAATATTTCTTATTATGAATAATTTCACAACAGAAAAAAAATCGGGTAATACAACAACTAACAAAACGTTTAAAATTCGTATAAATCAAGCACGTGGGACCCTCGACAGCGTCATTCCACCCCCGAGTCTCGAAACATATTGAAGCAACGATAGTCGCGCGCGGCAGGTATCCAAACAAGGGCGAAACATGCGGTATGATCTGACAACAGTGTTAGTATACTCTAGTGACCCACATTGTTGCTAACTGAATCCAGATGTTTTCCCGTGTATTCTTTCATGTGAATTGTGAGGTTATGTGAGAGATTTTTTCCAAAAACTTAGATTCTGTGTGACTTCTGTGAAATTATGAAACTAATAATTGTATTTAAATAAGTAAAAAGAAAGAGTCTTATATAAAATTGCATTTTTTTAAAGATTTTGAGAAATAATAATAGGAAGGTCAATTTCGTTTGACCTATTTACTTTCCTGTGCTTGTGACGAATTTGAACTTTGTGTGTAATATTACCATTATTTGTTTTGCAAAACATCTTTCGCCGTCGGTTTTCTGGAATCATATTTGTTCATAAATGATGAGAATGAAAAATTGTTAAAATTATAATTTGTTTTCTAAAGAGTTTGCCGGTCAGATATGACAACACCGACCGTCGTCAGTAGCGGCCATGTAAATTTTCAGATTTCATATAGAGTGTATAATTTCGCTTAATAATTCAAAGTGCCATTTATGGTTATTTTTCTAAAATTTATTTTCATCTCAGGATTTGCCGGTTTTATATACAGGGTGTCCCATAACTAATGGTACACAGGAAAGCTGCAGATTCCTTGGGTAAAAATACTGCGATTTGGTCATACTTAGTTTAGTTCAATAGCTGGTAATAACCGAGATACAGGGTGTCCAAGTAAAAATTTAATTTTCAATTTTCCTAAATAACTTATTTCTGAATCAATATTTTTGAACAAAATTTTGTGACTAGGGTTTTTTTGGGGAAGGGAATTTGAATTTGTTAATAATTTTGATGTAGATTATAGGGGACGCTCTCTGCGGTACTCTGGATACATAAATAGAAATGTAACTTTTTTGTGCCTTAGTATAATTATATTTTTATTAAAAATATCAGTTTTTCCGTCATTTTTAAGCAATAAAGGTATACTTTGTAAATGTCGCTCCGACTAACCGTTTTCGAGATATTACCAATTACAATTTCTAATGTGACCATTTAAATTTTGATTTGTAAATGTGAAATTTGAAAATAAATACAATGAAAGCACTTTTAAACCTCATTTTTGTCAAAGTTTATTTTCATTTGTCAGCATTGTGTTTTTAAGGAGTTTTTGAAGATACTCTGTTATCAAAAATTAAACTAAAAATGCCGCGACATAACTGTTTTCTAACGGAGAAATGCGAGACATGGTATGTTTATACGCACAAGAAAATTTTAACAGGCGGTATTTGGAAATGTGTCCAAATAGAAGGCAGCCAGATTTTAAAATTTTTAGAAGCCTATACGACAGACTAGGAGAAATAGGATCCTTGCGTCCAAAACGAAAAATGTAGCGGCATTTTTAGTTTAATAATTTTTGATAACAGTATCTTCAAAAACTCCTTAAAACACCCACAATGCTGACAAATGAAAATAAACTTTGACAGAAATGAGGTTACAATGTGCTTTCATTGTATTTGTTTTACCAAAGCCTACTGTGACAAATTTCACATTTGCAAATCAAAATTTAAACGGGCGCATTAGAAATTGTAATTGAAAATATCTCGAAAACGGTTAGTCGGAGCGACATTTACAAAGTATACCTTTATTGCTTAAAAATGACGGAAAAACTGTTATTTTTAATAAAAATATAATTATACTAAGGCCCAAGAAAGTTGCACTTCTTTTTATGTATCCAGAGTACCGCAGAGAGCGCCCCCTGCAATCTACATGAAAATGATTAACAAATTCAAATTCCTTTCCCCTTGTGTAAAAATATTGATTCAGAAATAAGTTATTTAGGAAAATTGAAAATTAAATTTTTACTTGGACACCCTGTATCTCGGTTATTACCAGCTATTGAACTAAACTAAGTATGGCCAAATCGCAGTATTTTTACCCAAGGAATCTGCAGTTTTCCTGTGTACTATTAGTTATGGGACACCCTGTATAATACGTCATTTCCATAACACCATGTAGTATCGAGTTCGTCGTCGATTCTTGTACTCGAGTATTGATGCGGTAATAATCAATATCCGATTACTTTTCAATCAATAGCTAAACCCCTGCAACTATGTTATACTAAAACTATAAACCGCAACGGAAGCAAGTAAAACAGATTCGAATCCGTAGCAAATTTAAAAAATAATCCTTTGCCGATTCAGGAACAGATTTTTGACCCGGATTTTCTATACATTTTTAAAGCGGCGGATTATTTCCATCCGAGCGAGTTCATATAAAAACGGGCTTAAAAATCTCTCGCGGAGCGCGGACCCGTGCTACGAGAAACGCTATAAAAATTTTAATTAATACGATCTGGGTCAGAACACTCCCGTTTCGAATTTGCGACAAGTCACCGCGAAATTGGGAGACTTTTTCATATATACGACAAGTGTACCTGTGTCTCGCTTATATGCGATTTTTTTTTGTGCCTTTTGTCCCATTTGTCTTTTATGTTTGCGGATATCAAATCTGCTTGTGAAGTTCGCGACGACCGAAATGTCACTACACGGAGAAAAAATTACTCGCCGGAAAACCACTAAAGATTAAAATTATTAAACATCACTTTGTATTTATATATGCATCAGACATAGATATAAATTGAATTTGTATACCTGGTCCGGCTCTGCTCGAAAAGGTGTTAAAAGTTGGGATTTTCTTATTTATTTTATGGTCGAATAGATAATGAGGTTTTATTGCAGTCAAGAGATCAACGATATAATTCTGCAAAAACTATAATCCTTAATTCCATCAAACAATTTAAGCAAACACTCGCGTCAAAATCATTAAAAACCAGCGTATTTCCAAAAAAAAATGAGGTCATTTTAACAGCACTTTACCAACTCACCTATCATTCGAAAATTCCTATATTATCACACCAACTAGACAAATAGATCGTAATGGCCTAGGCAATAATAAAAATTAACGAATATCAAGTCTTCAGACATTTAAAAATGCATTATTGGTGGTCATATTTTCTGACGGTCGTACAAATCAAATACTTTTCTTTGTTGTCCCAATCACGAATTGTAATAAATTTTAATAGATGAAGTATTTTCGATAAAAGCTTTTTAAAAAGAAAACCAGAACTTATTCACGTTCAATATCGGAAGCAATGTTCTCATTCTCAAAGGAATTTTTTGCCTCATTTCACAGGATTCAAAAAGTTCATTTTTAACTTATCACATACAATTTTCTATCGGCCGGCCCGGCATTATTTGTTTGTTGTTATTCGTCGCCATCTTTGGTTCTGGGTGCTTTTTCAAATTACAGAATAAAAAGTGGTTCATCCACATTGTTGCCGCTATATTAGTGATTATAAGCTTTCATTACCTAACAACAATTTTTGTAAAGGAGTTTTGTGGTGATTCGATTCGCTGTTTGGTAGGTTAGTGGATTGTTTTGTTTAAGATGAAAGGACACATGGTGCTTTTTTGCAAAAGTCGTGGATCAATGCCAAGTATAATGTATTTCAAGCATGTACATATATATGGAAATATTTTGCTTATCACATTATCCGATCTTCGGAACCGAATTTCACTAAAAAGTTTGTAAAAAAGAAGAGAGTGTCACTCGCATATAGTGTATTGTATTTTTAATTTGGTGCATTAGTAGCTGATAATAATTCCCAAAATAGTCAATATAGTCATTCATTATTAATTTGGTTTAGAAAAAAGTGAGGTTAAGAAACATACGACGTCGGATGAAAGTTAAAATAAAGCTCATCGTGTCGATTGTTACATACAAATATTCGGACGGAATTTGGCACCAAAACTTTACACCAATCAGGGCACCGTCAGATCATCATATCGTCAGAAATCGTATGCATGGAACGCCGTCTTAAATCGAACTAATCGAAATTTTAATTGCAATATTTTGTTTAACTAACCAGTGAAATTTACATTAAAAAAGTAGAAGAAATGAAATCCGGTC
Source organism: Barypeithes pellucidus (assembly GCA_963991005.1). Lineage (NCBI taxonomy): Eukaryota > Metazoa > Arthropoda > Insecta > Coleoptera > Curculionidae > Barypeithes > Barypeithes pellucidus. The sequence continues at coordinate 12,351,976 of OZ022563.1, forward strand.
CTGTCGAATGTTTACTTTCACAAGGAAATTTCCGAACTGCGCAAACTCACAAGGCCCCTTCGATGGTATTAGCAATATACTGTTTATATATATGTGATTGGTACTTGCAATAAAAGAAGGCGATCTTTCTAATGGAGATATTTGATGTACCCTATCACTTCCGGTTATATCGAAGCTTAACATCGTTATTTTAAATGGAATGACCTGTATGATCCAAGTAACTTCTGTTAACAATTTTCTGTACACGTCTTCAACCGTTCCTGCGATAAAATACATTACAGGAATTTTTGATAAAAAAAACATGTCAAACATATTTCGACTTTACTTTGTAACTAATGACGTTGCAAATTTAAAAATTTTAGAAAATTTAAAAAAGGTATCATGTTATATCATAAAAGTACTAGACATTTTTTATACAGGATATTTTAAAAATTAAACATTTTTGGTGTAATATAACAAAAATAACCATAAGTACAGATATTTTAAGAAGTTTTGATAAAGAAAATATGAAAACTTGTTGTTTCCTGTAATATTTCACGATGATATGTATGAATTTTTACATATATTGTTCTTACTAATTAAATATACAAAGCACATTTCGCTCGTGCGTGGTGTGAAACCTTTTTATGACTAGTTAAAGAGGAGATTAATGGCCCGATTAAATTGCACATGCGACTGCCATATTTATTTTCTGCCAGCCAAAACAATCATGATGAAATATTATTATGTGTATCATTTTTATTTTTTTAAATCTTCATATTTTTTTATTAAGGCATTCTTAATAACAAACGAAAGTATTTAGTAATAATGTAATGAAAGTAAAAGTGCCCGAACTGACTGACATGAAATTTAAATATAAAGATGAATTTTGAATGGGATTTAAATAGAAATAAAAATTATCTTTAAAAATAAAATAGTGTTTTGCGACGAAAAAAACCGCCGGCGCCGGAGTATTGTCACTGCCGGACAGTGGACCGATATCAGATCAAATATTTTCAAAATTAACTTTTTAACATAAGTTATGATATTTAAAGCACAAAAAAAATGGTCACAATTATTAAATATTTACTATGATTTTATTTTTAACGATATGATATTTCCATTATACACAATACTTTTATAATTATTTTAACATCTACCGAACCCCATAAGAATTAAAAACATACATATATATAATCTCTCTTAACCATTATTTTTTTTTTTTTTAAAAGATCATTGCTAATACACTTAGCAGCAAAACCTTTTTTTAACTGTAGCTTTTTTCTTTGGTAATTGCACTTTTTTATTCAGATCAGTTTTAGGCTGATACAGGGTTCAAAAATGAGAATAGTTTTTTACGTTAAATTTGCGACACCCTGTAGGGAGCATTAGCAACAACAACGGGTGTATGATGAAATCATACTGTAGCCTCATGTTTTCTAAACATTTTGTTCCTTTCATTTCTCTGACATCTGTAATATCAAAGAAAATACACAGTTTTATACCAGAACTTGTTTTTTTTTAATTTAAATAACATTTTGACAACATTAAACTCAGAATAACACACTTTCGCTCCGTACATTGGGAATAATTTTGTACTAATGCGCAACCTCATGTTGCGCGCATCGTCAATGAATATTTACATGAAGTAAATATTCGAACTCTAAATTGGCCACCGCGCAGTCCCGATTTGAATCCTATAGAGCACTTTGGGGATATTATTGGTAGGGCACGGAGACAGCATCAACCCCCTCCTGCCAACCTGCAAGATGTTCAAATAATGGTTGCCGATATTTGGAATGGACTCGACCGAAATAAAATACCCAATTTAATATCGAGTATGCCGAGGTGATGTGAAGCAGGTGGAAACACGCGTTACTAATGTACTTTTTCTGCTATTTATTGTTAATTATTGTTAGTGTTATTCTTAGTTTAACGTAGTCAAAATGTTATTTAAATTAAAAAAAAACATGTTCTGGTATAAACTGTGTATTTTCTTTGATATTACAAATATCAGAGAAATTAAAGGAACAAACTATTTAGAAAACAACGGGTGTATGATCATCATACACCCGTTGTTGTTGCTAATGCTCTCTACAGGGTGTCGCAAATTTAACGTAAAAAACTATTCTCATTTTTGCACCCTGTATCAGCCTAAAACTGAAATCTGAATAAAAAATTCTATCACAGTGCAATTACCAAAGAAAAAGGCTACAGTTCAAAAAAAAATAAGCGACATCGATTTATCGGTTCGAGAGAAAATCAAGTTTGAAATTGAGCATAATTTTTGGTTGTGCGTTATTTTTGCTGCTAAGTGTATGTTCATTATTATTTAAACGAACCAAAACCCCAGAATAGGTACTAAAGGTTAGTTTCAAGCAAACTTTAATGTTGCTAAGACCCTCCGCTCTCCTGCAATATTCTCTTACACGTTAATTAATATTCCATGTAATGGCCTTTACACGCTCATTACGACCGAGCAAACGCGCAGAATCCAAACCCACAATTGCGTACCAGTAGGCGGATTATTCTGACGATTGCAAATCAGTTGGCAATCGATACATTTTGCTCTTTGAACACCGATCTTATGGTCAACGGTCACAGATTTTGCTTCAGTGAACACTTTAAACCAATTGCGCATGCCTCGGGCAGTTTGATCGGGTTTGTTCGTTCGTCTGCAAAAATAGGATGACAAATTTTTTCACTTTCGAAATTCGAAAGCAAATTCCTACTTATTTTCGATACATCGCCCCTGAAAATTATACTGTGACTTCGGGCAGAATCTTCGAGGAAGATGGAACAAAATGACTGGAAATTTTCACTTTTATTCCATAAAAGGAAATAGGCTTGTCGGTGAAGCTCAGCGTCAAGAAAATATACATATTTGGATGATAAATGATATGACGTGTCAAGGAAAACAAAATTTTACCGTTTACTGTCTTATTTCCACGAATTATTATGGCGTTAAAATTTGCTCAAATAATTTATAATAGCTTCCTCGGGGGTTTCAATCGATGTTATTTATATGTCACCTTTATATACTATATCTATCCCACCGCCGTAGATAATGGGGGGGGGGGCTAATATATTTACCAAAAATCCTCGATTTCTTTACTTGGTGCAAGAACAGGTTGAGTCACGTACCGTGCAACGCAAAAATAACATGAACAGATACGCATATTTAACGTCATATTCAAATAAGAACTCATAGTTCGTTTAGTGCAAGAATGGGATAATAGTATATTAAGATACAAGTTTTATAAGACATTATCTTAGAGCATGCGTTTAATTTACAAGTACAAGTGCTCTAATTGTCTTGTGTATTTTATAATACTTTTTTTTTATTTGGGTCTGAAAAACTTTTAAAAATATAGTAAATTTTTTTCCCATTTGAATTAATACTTTCTTTTTGGGTTGGCAATACTTTTGCAATTTAATAAAATGTTACAAGTATCAAATATGTCATGATAGAAACAATTGAACACAACAAAGCTTCTGCCCATCCGTGATAATTAAAAATAAATATATTATTAACGTTAATAAAAATGAGTCAGAAAGAAAGTTGTACTCCGTCAGAAATACGAGAAATTGCAGAAAATAATCTAGAAACACTTTTAAAAAGAATATGCAAAACTTTGAGTTATGGTGCGAGCAGAACAAACTTCAAAATATTGAACAAACTAATAAATAATACTATTGAACAAAATATTGCGTCGACATAGAATCTGACAGGAATAACAATTAGTGCCCAGGAAATGTCTACAGCAACTATAAATATGTATATACTATAAAGTAATATGTATAATACTATATTGTATTAAAAATAAAAATAGTACTTTATTGAATAAATCTTTAGAAATAGAGCATAAACTGGAAAATATTTCTATTATTTTTAGGTTATGTTGTTTTATAGTTGCGACTCGAAATTAGTTGACGGACACCGTCACCATGTTATATATATCTCCTAGTATAGGTATTCAGATAAATATCTAGTAAAAATGATCTATTTGAAAGGTTAAAGGTTAGTATTTTAAAGCTTTCTATAAACAATTTTTGTCGAATCCATAATGCCTAGAAAACTAATTTCAACGAAATCGAAGTAGCCTAAAATTCGAACCCTACTTGCTGCCAACATAAAAAAAATAAAATTTCAATTTCATAAAGTGGCAGGTTATTCAATTTTTTGCATTTCATAATGTAGCCATTATGAAACCCAAATAGAAAAAGAAGTGTAAGTGACAGTTCGTGTGGTGCAAAAATGAGATAAGTCATCATGACTTAGCCCGTTCTTGCACCAAATTTGTGAAGGGGACGGAGTCAAAAGTGCTTATAACTTCGTTGTTTATGGACCAACCCATCTCGCCTTAGCATGAAAATCTTGTGCAAAATTTACTAAAATCTTTTGTAAAAATATCGATACATGGTATTCTCTAGAGGTCACCCGTCCAAGTACAAACCGTGCTCAACGTCGTTTATCTTACCTCTCCCCACCTGTTCTCTTTACGAGTAACGAGATCTGACTGATCCGTTGCATTCAATTTAAGCTCATTCTTGTAAAAAAGCATTTTTACCACACTATTTAAACTTGGTCATTTTTACAATAAAAAACACCTAAAGTACAATAATAGTCTTCAGTAAAATGTACCAGACATTTAAAAATATTTAACTACTACTGGAGTTATAAATAAATTATATTCACTTACATTAGTTGTAAAATTTACAGTATATGTATTTTACTTAATTTTACTAAATTTATTAGAAATTCTAAATAATGTAAATAATGCAATATGTAAATAATACAATATGTAAATATGTAAATAATACAATATTTTATAGGAGAAATCGTAAATAGCATATTTACTATAATAATTTTACTATAGTGTTTGTTAAAATATATAATTTAATATTTACTTGATTTTAAAATTGATTGATTTAGCCGATACTTGATGGAAATCCATTATAAATTTGAACAGAAACAAAAGTTATAAAATTTCCACAATTTTTATTTAGAAAAAAAAAAACGTAACATGTTTCGGCACACGGTGCCTTCTTCTGACGGAATAAATATAAATGTGGTAAAATTTGATTTAAATATCTTAGTAGGTACAAGATGTAGCGAACGATTGTATGGTATGGGGTTTACACTAATCTTAATAATTATACTCAACAGAAGGGTAATATTTATGCTAATGTTACAAATAGGTGTAAATTAAATTCCTAATCTTATTGTGTAGATTTATATAAATTCAATAAAGGTGAATAATTAGTGTCTAATTGTTCATTCAATAATAAACCCGACCTTTTCTTTTTGTTAATCTCCATACTTTCCAAATAGTTTAATTTTTTTGATTTTTTCTCAGTATGTAAAATTTTGAAATCTTTGGAAAAATTGTGCTTCTCTGTATTTAAATGTAAGGCGTAATGTGAAAGATTATTGTTTTTTAGGAAACTAGATTCGTGTTCTTTGATTCTTGTTTTGAAAGATCTGCCTGTTTGTCCAATGTACATTTTAGGACACGAACCACATTCTAGCAAATATACTCCCGATTTTGTTAGTTTATTTGGTTTCGATTTGTTGTTTTTAATTAGTTTATCTAGATTATTATTGGTTCTAAAAGCGGTTTTTATTTTGTTTTTGGAGAGAGTTTTGGAAATCTTTTTCGTAATATTGCATCTTGTACCTACTAAGATATTTAAATCAAATTTTACCACATTTATATTTATTCCGTCAGAAGAAGGCACCGTGTGCCGAAACTTGATTTTACTCAATTTCTTAGAAATCATAACTATAGTTTTTTGTAAATTATGTTTACAATATTATTATATTACATAATAATATATACAGTGAAACCTCTCATAACGGACACCTCTAATAAGCGGTATATGCAATTCCATGAAAATCAACCTCTCTTGGGCGGACTCTCCTTTTGGCCGGACGCGAACAGACTGTTTACATACAAAGAGTCCGAAAACTCTCCTTTAAACGGACAAAAAAATCAGACCGGCAACCAATCGGGTATGCGTGGCAGCGCGAAAGGACGCCGAATTAAAGTATGTGTGATTCCCCGCCGTTTATTTGCGAGTTGTAAGGTTAAAATCGTAAACAATGGCACAAAAATGTCGCGTCTTGTGTCTGAAAGAGAATATTGATGTTGTGGAAGTTTGTAATTTGATAACTATGATTTGGGCGGGTTCATTAACATTGATAGCAGATGATAGTGACCCCATTCCTACCGATTATGTAGCCCAAACTGAAACCACATCTGATGACGACTCTGATAAAAAGTTGAATGCAGTAATCAAACAAATGTCACCAATTATCAACAAGCCAATAGTATGGTAAAGGAATTATAAGAGTATGCAAAGAATAGAGGTGACTCTACAGCAATGGAATTGTTATCAGACTTGGAATTACATTTTCTAGATTGCAAGTATAAAACGCAAACACGACAAACTACATAACTAATTAGATTTTTTTAGTAAACTACATCCTAACTCAAACTAGTGTATTTTTGTTATGTTATGTTTATTTGTACATATACAGGGTGATCCAAGATGGGTGGCGAGCGGCCGTATCTCCAGAACCATATATGCTACAACTTTGGGGTAAAAAATTTATTAAGAAATATGAGCAAAAAAATTTGCTGGAAAATATTTTTAAGTTCGTAATTTTTAGTTGTTACCTTTCCCCCCTCCGTTACCATAGTAACTACAAAAAAATTGTTATCATAAATTTTATAGAGGATATTACAGAAATTATAAAAAGTAAATTTTCGACCTACATTGTTTTGAAGATATTAGCAGAAAGTAAGGATTTTGTATCGTAGCATAGCGATTAGGCCCCCTAGCGGTAAAATTACGAACTTAAAAATATTTTCCAGCTAATTTTTTTGGTCATATTTCTTAATAAATTTTTTACCCCAAAGTTGTAGCATGTATGGTTCTGGAGATACGGCCGCTCGCCACCCATCTTGGATCACCCTGTATATACATAGTAATAATTTTGCATTTACATATTACCTAATAACAAATTTCCCATGGGCGAACACCTCTATTAGGCGGACACATCTAGACGGTCCCGTAGGTGTCCGCCGAAGAGAGGTTTCACTGTAATATTATTTTGGTACGGATTATTAAGAAAAAATTTAATTAACACTATATTTTATAGGAAATTTAACAATAAAATCTTTACTATAATAATTTTGCTATAGTATTTTTTCCGTGTGTCATAAATGATCCTAAAAACAAGAATGACCCGTCTAGTCTAAGAAGATTAAGCCCGTATTTATGCAAATGTATTCAGAATTTTTACTTTACACCCAAGCCGAAAGAGATAAATAAGTTCGGAGATCCCAATCTAAATCTTGATTATTATTTTTAACGATTTTAAGAGAGTCCTAACAAAAGAAAATAGTGTGAACGGGCGTTAGAAATAAACCGGTAATGATAAGGTGTCAAAAATACACGTATATGGAATCCCATAATTGGGAAGGTAGTAATTTACACATCTTTTACGAACATGTGTAAAGTTATTTTTTTTTAAATAGAGGTAATTAGTATTCCACGATTTGGGAGCCGTGCAAGTGATGCGAGATTTACGCGATAAGTATTTATTTTTGCATCGGAATTTTTAGTTTTAGTGGTGTGTAATTAGTTATAATATTTTGTGAGAAGAAAAATTTTTACGATTCTTGAGGTTATCATACGCGATACGGTTTTTACCGATATAATATCGATATCGGCAACATTCGTAAAAGATATCTAACTATTCAATATACAAGGTGTCCAACAGGGAACCACATCGATCTATATAGGGTGTTGAAGAAAGGTCGGTACCCCGGAATAACTCCGGTGCATCGCATTGCAGCGGAAAATGTCTGGGGAAAAAGTTATGTGGTTTTGAAGGAGGAATAGTTTGCAATTTAAACCACTCCCTAAATCCCCGGGAGCGGGTGGGGGTAAGTTAAGATTTTCAAGTGGAACCCCATATTTTTTATTGGCGTATTGTGTTCTCCGACCAAAAATAAACATCTTTTGTCCGAAAAATGTATTTTATTCGGGCCCATCCTTCACCAATAATCACCATGAAAAAGACAAAATCAGAACCGTTCGAAAATCAAGTTTTATCCCGGAAATACTCTTTTTCTCTGTCTTTTACTAAAAAATGCCCGTGGAAAAAGTTGTTTGTATTCCACATTTTTTGGTACAAGACCGACAAAAAGAGTATTTCCGGGATAAAATTAATCATGGTGATTATTGGTGAAAGATGAGCCCGAATAAAAAAAAATTTCGGACAAAAGATGTTTATTTTTGGTCGGAGAACACGATACGCTAATAAAAAAAGATGGAGTTCCATTTGAAAGTCTTAACTTACCCCCACCCGCGCCCGGGGGTTGCGGGGGGGGGGGGGGGGGGGGGGGGTTAAATTGCAAACTATTCCTCCTTCAAAACCAAACAACTTTTCCCCAGACATTTTCCGCTGCAATGCGATGCACCGGAGTTATTCCGGGGTACCGACCATTTTTCAACACGTGTATATAAAAATTATACATAGGAAAATTTTGAAAATTGTACAGGAAGCTAATGTTGTTGACGGCAACTCGGCTAAAATAGTTTCAATATGGCAGAACTTAAATGAATTATTAATTTATCGCATTAGGAAGCTTTTGTTATTTAATTTAAGTTGAATTTCTTGTTTAAAAGAATTTGCTTTAACAGATTTTTATAATATTATAAAACTATTAATTCAGGATATTCAAATAATAAGATTAAAAATGAAACTGCGAAAACTGCAAAAAAACTAAATTTTCAATTGTCAGCCTTCTGAATTTTCGATTTCTCACTTGAATTTATAACTAGAGTAGTATTTCCTATCGAGCGAAAAACTGCTCGAATATACGAGCATTTTTTTACATCGAGAAATCACACTACCAAGCAGCACATTTCGGTCGGCGTCACGCGAAGCTCTGGTATCGAGTAAAAGATAATAAGTAACAAGAAGTTATAACTCGAGCAGTTTTTTTAATAATCGAGCAATGTCGGTTATTTCAATAATCGAGTACTCAAACGGTTTTTCACTCGAGCGATCACAACACTAGTATGAAGCATTGAAAAACAGTCGAATGCCAAAGAAATACATTTGCCACATGTTCTTGTTATTTTGTTCTTTCTTTGTCACGTTATCCATCCAAATAATTAATAATCATGTTTAAACAATCCTCGTTTGTATAATGTAAGCGCCCTAGCATGATTATGAATAATATTCAAATGGTAAGTGTCATAAAAGTGCCGATATATATCGGCAAAATTTGGCCGACACCGATTATCGGCAATATTTGCCGCTAAAATACCGATATTTATATCGGCCAATAACTAGTTATAATTAAAATTTTTACTCAGAACCTTCCTGTTTATGATTTATTTTGAAAGCTTCACAAATTATACATATTTTTGGTTTTTATATTTAATTTTTAAAATTTAAAAGTTTCTCACGCACGAACCACAATTCTGTTCTGGTCCGATCAAATCACAATTTCGACGAAATTAAGCTAAAATAATTATTCAGATCAAGATATTAAATATTACGACATAAATAATAAAATAAGTGTATAATTCTACATTTTAAAGTAAAAATAACTATAATAGCCCTATTAATTAACTATTTTGTTTGTGCAACGGTGCGAGAAGGGAAAGGACTCGGGACATGATTATCCATAAATTATTCTACCTTAAGTTAACAAGAAATACAGGGTGTGTTCTGGAAATGATTTTTTTTAATTTTAACCCGCAAATCTTGACGTGAACACAATTGGCGGTAATAGAATTTCCAACCGATTGCAAATTTCGTTCTGCGCATGTTCGATTGTAGACGAGTTTCTAACTGATTGCTGCTTTTTGTCTCTGTGGACGGGTACAAATGTCAAACCTTCAACTGTCAAATCTGAGAAGTGACTTCTTAACTTAACCTACAATTACCAATGTATTTTTGTCTACACACTAGCACTTTAAAATACTAATTCAGATTGAATGGTACCACCAAGAAAAGGAAGCATTTTCCATTGATAGGATGTCACCACCTGCAGACCGGTTTCGAACTCTTTTGTCCACGTCAGTACAGGGTAGGTGTACATACCTATCATCAGAGAAGACTCTATACATTTCACGCTGTATTATCAACGGTAGTCGAGAAAATACAAAGAGTAGTGCCATCTCTTAGTAGTTCCACACAATCTAAACATCCTATTAATGGAAAAGGCTTCCTTTTCTTGGTAGTACCATTCAATCTGAATTATTATTTTAAAGTGTGTAGACAAAAATACGCCCATATTGTATAAGGATCATAAGGTCTGGGAAATAATAATTTTTTTTTACATGTGCCCCGAAAGTGCCTCTTTTCATGTATGTTCTCTTCACCGAAAGTGGCGTTTTCCCAGAGAGCGGGCGGGAAAGTATCGAAGCGGGCGGGAAAGATTTTTCCCGCCCGCTTCGAGGCATCATGTGCTCATAAATAAATAAAACCAGAATTGTCGGTGCGGGATTTGAACCCGCGACCCTCAGATCGCCAGGCGGACACTCTACCCACCGAGCCATACTACAAGCGATAATAAATAGCGGATTATATATAAATTAAATTGGCAGTTAATTTTTCAAATATGTTTTAGAAAAATGTCTGAAGAATTTCTTTATTTATATGGCCCCAAAGACTCGGGCACTTGTAAAAAAATAAATAAAACCAGAGATGCCGAGTGCGGGATTTGAACCCGCGACTCTCAGATCACCAGGCGTACGCTATACCACTAGGCCACCGAGCCTATTTGTCAGAAATGATAAAGAGATATTTACATTCTCCATGCGCGAGTGTTTTCATGTCATGTAGACAGGAAAACTGTCTGAAGAATTTCTTTATTTATTTGGCATCAAAGCTTCGGAGCACTTGTAAAAAAATACGGTACATATCTCGGGCCGTCGGAGGCTTTTCCGGACTCGTGCGTAAAAGCCTCTTTTCTGCCCTTGATACGTAATGTAATATTCCATTCCATTTGATATTAGTACCACCTGAAACGTATAGACTTTTTATTTTTCATTTAACCTACAATTATTCGTATTCTTGCTCATTTCTACTTTGTTTTCGAATGGATATTTAAAAAATAAAGTAAGTGTAAAAAAAAACTTGCCAAAACTAAAGAAAACAAAATAACTCGGTAAAAGCAACAAAACAAAAGTGAACAAACGGCCGATCGAGCAACTGCGCAGAATCCAAACCCGCAATTCCTTACCACTATGCGGATTATTCTTACGGTCACAAATCAGTTGACAATCGATACTCTACGATAAAAAAAACTAAATAAGTTGAATATTCAGTAATTTTTACCAATTATGTAAATTTTACATCAACTTTCGCGTAGTTTTTGCTGTTGGATCTGTTTTCTAAAAAAAATACATAAATTGGTATTGATGATTTATCATAAATGTATAAACAATTTTATACAGGTTGGGTAAAATTTAAAAAATCCAGAAATATCAAAACTTGGACTAAAGTTGCACAAAATTAGCACACGGGTAAAGAATGAAAAACAAACAACTTTTTCATGTGACTTTTATCCATATTTTGAAAAATAATGTCATATTTTGCAAAATATGTGACAATTGCAAAAAGTAACGTGACTGGTTTCTGGATTTCGAGAACGGTAAGTCGGTTAAATTGGGACCAAGTTGCGTAATATGCCGCAAAAAATCAAAAATAAATACAGAGGCTTCCAAAATATTTGGAAAAATCTGATATTTTGTGTTTCGGTTTCTATTCTCTCCTGACATTGTTCGAAGAGATGTCCGAAAATAAATTTCACTTCCTCATTGCTACTTCTTATTTTCCACAAGATGGCACCTTCAGATCCTTAATGCGACGTTTCGTCTTTGGGTCACCATCATCGACATATTTTTTTTTAAATACGGGCCTGGATTTTTTTGTTTAAATTACGAAAGAGGAACTAAATCTACGTTCAACGGTATACAACACTTACTGGCTTTCCGGCGTTGTGTTCCTTAAATTGACCATAATTGGACATCTCTTCGAATAAAGTCAGGAAAAAATAAAAACCTAAACGCAAAATTTATTGATTTTTTATTTTTTTGCGGCATATTATTGGGCCCATGATATATCTTACCATCCCAATGGTGAAGCACGAATTGGTTACACCCTGTACACCTGTATAAAAGAGCGAGTCCGTTTTTATGCCACACTCTGTATATTATAACATTATATTAGTTACGGAGCGGAATTTCCAAAAAAAAAGTGATTTATTAAGCGGAGCGCGCTTTATTGACATTTTCCATGCTGTGTGCAGCAGTTCAATAAATATTTCTTCACCGTTAATGTTCGTTAAATTATGTTTTTTCATGGCGCATAAATAACAAATGTGCCCGTTTATTTATTTATTTACAAAAAAAATTTGTTCATGTTTTTAATGTCGTGAAAGTCATGTCCTAATTTTATTCGAAAACATACAGGGTGTTATGGAAATGACGTATTATATTTAAATGGGTGACTCCTTGGGTGTCCTAGAGAAGCGCTACATATTTCTTCTTCAAATCGACCGTTTTAAAAGTGGGGTAACAAACTATCTTACTCACAGGTGACTCCGCGGTAATGAATCACAGCACCCTTTGGCAGTGTATCACAAACACCTGTTACGCGCAATGTTGCCAAACTGTAAAAATGTAAAACTTTAGTTTCTTATAAAAATAAATATTTAGCTTACTTAGAAAGTAAATTCAAGACGCTGTAAGGAATCCAGGACGCAGACACCTTCAGTTCTTTTTTCTTCGGGAAAGGTTTTATGCTCATCAGGTGCCTTGATGATACTGTGGGACTGTATAATAAGCTTATAGCCACTAAACCCCATTCGGCATCTTGTTTCCAATCTCAGAACATAACCGGCATATCGTCGAGAGAAAAAAAACACATAGTGAACAGAACAAATTACACTAAATCACTTAAAGAAACACACAGACCCCCGCGAGTTTCAAATCGTTTTTTTTTGAAGATATGCACCTATTATTAGATTACACAAAGCCACTAAATACTAACGCATAATTAACAACACTACCGTACACATAGAACAACAAAACTATAGGATACAAATTATTTCGCAACAGAAATTCAGAAATAATAAAAACGCTAATTTCTAATGGGCTAATCAAATTTATTAATCCTTTACTGAAGAAGAATGATGAAATAATTATATTGATACACAGGACATCCCCTTTAAAATAAATAGTCTCGTCTAACTAGCGCGGTTGCCATTTCCGAGACTATCATTATACAGGAAAGTATTACAGAAGGAAATTCCGCAATTTATGAATATAATCTTATAAAACACCGAAAGTGGCAACGCTGAATTTTCAGCCCAAATAGCTAAATATCGATCGACCTAGTAAACACGAATATGTCAAACGTGTTTAGTTACTTTCAAAATTTTTAGATGTCAAATACCAATGTATGGAAATTTATATTATTTCCCAGAACAATAAGGGCGTATTTTTGTCTACACAGTAGCACTTTAAAATACTAGAAACTTAGATGTGTTCATGAGATGCATACCTACGCGAAAACTAATGTGAATTTATGTGGCTTTGTTTTGGTGTTTCGTGAGGTTATTGTGTCGGTTTTGTTCGGGTTATTTACTTGGTGTTTTTTTATAAATTAAGTTGGTTTTAAATAAGGCCGAAACGGTAAATAAAATTGCATTTTTTTCCTAAAGGGTAAAGTGGCATTTAAGTTGTTCAGATTCGACGGTGTCGTTCCAATTGAGCAAATGAGAACATACCATACTATACTCCGCGGCAGTTTGTTCGAGTCAGTTCAAGTTTATAAGTCAGAGATTGTTTCCCATCAGTGAACTGAACTGAAAGTAAAAGTTTATAATAATGTACCTTGAAAAATAAACAACTTCAAATCTGTCAAACGGTTATTGACTTTCTAAAGAGTTTACCACAAAAATCTGACAACACTGCTCAAAATTCACTGACGTTTTTGCCATATGTTGCTTTGTTTACCTTTCTCCCAGTACACCACGTGCTTATTTTTGGTTTGACAGCAGGTCACGTACAGGGCATATGTATGGATATTATCCCCGAGTGTCAAAGTTTTTAAACGAGGGTTTGTTCGCAACAAATAGCACTTGGTTAATATATTTAAATGCGTCTTACTTTGTGTAATAATAACGTAATTTCAACAACAAAGGTATAACAATTATTGTCTAAAAGGAATTACATGTATACCTATTGTTGTTCCTAATCTAATGAAGATTATTTTTTCTTTTCAATGGATACAGAACATTTATCTAGAAAACTTTCCGAAATTAAAAGAAGCCTGCAAATTTCAAACATGTCAGATTAAGAGATGTACAACATACAAGCTAATCTGGCTGAGAACCAACTAACGCAGACACGCGATCTTATTTTGCAACATTCGATTCGAACCGTGCTTGTTTCCTGGATTTTTTCTAAAGAAATTCATGATTAAGCAAGTAATATAGTTTACGAGGAAAGCTAGATAAAATACCAAAAATTGTTAAACTTCATTGATTGTAAAGTACATGGAAAAATATTATAGTAAAATTATAATAGTAAAGATATTATTGTAAGATTTTCTATAAAATATAGTAGTAATAGGTATCGGTAGAAAAAAATCGTATGGGCCGATCATTAATAGTTATCCGCAATCAGTAAACTTCACTGACTATTGGTAAAGATTGTTTCAAGAAAAATGGATATAACTTAATGACTGCCGTAAAAGTACCTGGGCCATCCCATTATTTATGACCGTTTGTTATTATTATGTGGAAAGGACCGGATTGTAATAATTATAATTAAATATAGGCACATCAGGTAGGTTAGGTTGCTTAATTTATATTTAAATATCTTTTTGTGGTAAAATTTGTTCGTTTTTGAGGAATGGTTCAAGAATTGTCTTTTACCAAACATTCCTCAGAATAGCGTGATAGTAATGGACAATGCGAGCTATCACAGTCGCCAATTACATAAAGCTCCAAGCTCAAATAATACAAAATTGGAGATTCAGAACTACATGGCGGCGAATGATATATATTTTGAAGAAAGTTATAAAAAAAGTGATCTTTTAGAAGTTTTAAAGACATTTTGTATAAAAAAAGTATATGTTTGTGACACATTGGCAGAAGAAATTGGACATACAGTGCTACGGCTCCCACCCTATTATTGCATTTTTAACCCCATAGAGCATATGTGGCACCAGTTAAAATCACTGGTTAGGTCTGAAAATATTTCTCCGACTTTAAGTTCTAGTGTTGTAGAATTAATACGAAAATGCTTTAATGATATTCCCCCAGGTAGTTGGAAAAATTCAGTCCGTCACGTAATAACTGTAGAAAATGCGCATATTAGTCTGGATCGTATAATTAATCCAATTATAATTAATTTTGATGAGGATAGCGATAGCGAAACAGAACTATCTATAGAATGACATTATAAATGTAAATAAATATGACTAGTAATATTTTTAAAAAAATGTTATTTCATTTTATTACATTAATATAATCATATCATTCATTACTTGTTTTCCTTAGTCCGTCCCTTCATACTTCACTTGTTTATTGCCAAGCTCTTGTCCACACAATGGGACCGACCCAGGAAATCATTAAGTCGTATCCATTTTTCGTGAAACGTACTGTACCTATGTATGTATCGGTAGAAATAAGTAATTTCTTAAACCACCCTGGTATGCAATCTCTTCCTGCATTTCACCACCAAATCGCCGATTATTCAAACGAAATAATATCAAAGTGTGTCGACATCAAATTACGGAGCAACCGCAACAGATTTTTCCCAACATTTTCACTTGTATTGTTTGTAATCACAACAAAATTAATGTATTTAACTGTTGCCTGTGACTACCTGTGCATGTAATTAACAAGTCGTGCGTAATTGTTCGCACCAATCACACGGTTCATTAAAGACACATTTTACCCAAAAAACTGGATTATAACTTTCCATTTTGCCGAGTTTATATAATAATATGAAATTTTCTTTATTGCTCACTTTAGTCTGGTGAGATTTGTAAACTCATTACGACAAAAAAGGCTTGAATTATTGTTAATAATTTTATTTGTATTGCATGAGAAAAATATTGCGATGGTTAATCAATTTATTATAGTGTAGGCTTTCAAAATAGGCATTAATATATTATTTTAGTTGGTTATCGACACCGAAATACGGCCCACCCAAAGATATGACAAACTACAGATAGAAAAATGTACATTTCTAGCCAACGCAACGAATACAAACAGTCTTTCCCGCCTCTTTCGGTCATTACTGATTAATAGCCAGATTGCCATATTTATCGCAAAGGTATCTTCTTGAAAAATCCCAATTAAAAATTTGCTAATTTGGCAATTACAACTGGTTTTCTATTTGGGTTCCATAATGGTTACATTATGCAATGCAAAAAAATTGAATAACATGCCACTTTATGAAACTGAAATTTGAATTTTTTTATGTTGGCAGCAAGTAGGGTTCGAATGTTAGGCTTACTTCGATTTCGTTGAAATTAGTTTTCTAGGCATTATGGGTTCGACAAAAAATTTTTTATAGAAAACTTTAAAATACTAACCTTTAACCTTGCAAAAAGACCATTTTTACTAGATATTTATCTGAAATATATAACATGCTGATAGTGTCCAAAACAACATGACCTAAAAATAGTAGAAATATCTTCCAGTTTATGCTCTATTTCTAAATCAATAGAGTACTATTTTTATTTTTAATTCAATATAGCATTTTATATATTACTTTATATATACATATTTATAGTTACTGTAGACATTTCCTGGGCATTAATTGTTATTCCTATCAGGTTCTGTGTCGACACAATATTTTGTTCAATAGTATTATTTATGATTTTGTTCAATATTTTGAACTTTGTTCTGCTCGCCCCATAACTCAAAGTTTTGCATATTCTTTTTAAAAGTTTTTCTAGATTATTTTCTGGAATTTCTCGTATTCTGACGGAGTACAACTTTCTTCCTGACTCATTTTTATTAACTTTAATAATATATTTATTTTTAATTATGACGGATGGGAAGAAGCTTTGTTGTGTTCAATTGTTTCTATCATGGCATATTTGGTGCTTGTAACATTTTATTAAATTGTAAAAGTATTGCCACCCCAAAAAGAAAATATTAATTCAAATGGAAAAAATAAACTATATTTTTACTAGTTTTTCAGACTTTAAAGACCCAAATAGAAAAAGTATTATAAAATACACGGTTCATAAGACAATTAGAGCACTTGTACTTTAGGAAGCTCCCCGCTTCGCGGGTCGTTTTCTAAATTGAACGCGTGCTATAAGATAATGTCTTATGAAACTTGTATCTTAATATACTATTATTTCCTAATAATTTTACTATAAACTGTGAAAGGCGATGAGAATAAAAAAATATTATTATGCTTAAAAGTATCAAACGAATCTTGAACTAATTCAACTGCACTCTGGCAACATCTATTTTGATTTTACTACGATTCGGACCCAAAAGAGAAGCAAGATGAATGAATACTAATCTCGTAAACATTGGGATGTCTGTCCCTTGATCTAACGGATTGATTATATATTTTGGTTGATTTGTGTTTTTTGTGTGTAATAACATAAATTTCAAAACCAGAATGAATAAGAAAAATCTACAATCATGGCCTATTTTACTCCATCGGCATGAAAGAAGTAATTATTATTTACCAGACGAATATTATATAACATTATTTGAAAAACATATGCTTCCAAAAAAAATATACCAAAATAAGATCATACTGTCTACCGGACAATACTTTGACCCAAAAATGCTATTCATATTCAATCTTTGAGTTTTTCGAACCTGATCAAAAGTGAAAGGTACTGGACATCAGTGGCGCCCCGTAATTTAAACGTCGGCGTCGTCAGGTGTTCAAAAAGTTGAATTAATATTATTTTATCGTCTTCCAAATGACATAGTTAAGACCTATCAAGTATCATAATTTTATATTAAGGGGTTTCGAAGACATTTGGAAATATCAATCTTCAGGGTGTCCCCTTTAATGTGGACCACTGACTCGCCTGCATGTATAAATAGCAGAACTTGCATGAAAATGTGAAATGCAATACAGGGTGTTATGGAAATGACGTATTATATTTAAATGGGTGACTCCTGGGGTGTCCTAGAGAAGCGCTACATATATATTTTTTTTTAAATCAAAGTTTAAAAAGTGGTGTAATTCACCCATAAACCCACAGGTCACTCCTCGGCACAATCATATATGATCATATTACCCATGCCCAGCTGTGTAATCAACAGATGTTCAGGCACAATGTTGCCAAACTGTGTAAAAAATTTAAAACTTTAGATTCTTATAAAAATAATATTTAGTTTACCTAGTATCCAAATAGAAGTGAATCCAGGTGTCAGTACACTAGCAAGTAATCCAGGGCACAGACATCTTCAGGTTTTTGTTTTTTTTCTATGAGAAAAGCTTTATGCTCATCACGTACCCTGATGATAATGTGGAACTGCATAATTAGCTTATACCCACTAAACCCCATTCGGCCTCTTATTTCCAATCTCTCGGAACATTTGCACTAAATCACTTAAAGAAACACACAGACACCCACGAGTTTCAAATTAGTTTTTTTGAAGATATGCACCTATTATCAGATTACACGAAAGCACTAAACAGCATTTAATTATTTCGCAATAGAAATAATAAAAACGCTAATTTCTATGGGCCATTAACCCTTTACTAAAGATAAAATGAAGCAATTATGTAGACATATAGGAACTACCCTTTGAAATAAATGGTCGCGTCCAGGGTGCTTTCTTTGTGCACATTCCGAGAACTAACTTGAGCTAGCGCGGTTGCCATTTCCGAGACTATAATTATACAGGGAAGTAATATTATAGAAGGAAATTCCGCAATTTATGAATATAATCTTATAAAACATCGAAAGTGGCAACGCTGTATTTTTAAATTTTAACCCCAGCTGCTGCCGTCGCGAAAAGAACAGGCAACCCACACGATTTCCAAAATAAGCTGTTTAAAGAGCCGGCCAATTTGCACACGCGTTATCGGTTTCCTACTGTTTTTACCAAGTTTCAAGCAGATTTGTGTGTTAAATTATGTGTTACTTAAACCCGAGTTTAAATTATTAAGTTATTTTCGCGATGGCAGTGCCCCAACACAGCAGTTCTCTTTCTTCAATCGTTTTCATATCAAGAATTGTCGGTTTAAATATAATACGTGATTTCCATAACACCCTGTATAATCCACTGACTATTCAGGTAGATTGAGCGATCCTCTCGTTTTAATAGAGGCCGTAAATCAGCTGTTGGATTGGGAAATAATTCTTTGATAAAGTCGAAGGTTGTTGCACGCACTATACCTTGGTAAAGTAGTAAAATAATGATAAGTGGGCACGTTTTTTGTCACACATTGTCTCACGCCTGTCGGCACGAACAAACCCAAATTGAAGCAGCGACAGATCATTTTTTTGTAAATGTGCATGCATGCTTCGATGTGTTCATGCATGCTTGAGAGTAAATGTGTTCAGTTACACGTTTAAGAACTTCTTGTCGTTAATTTCGAAGCATCCTGCATAGTCGTAAAATATATTTATCAATTAATTTACGGGGAGATCGAGAGCCCTTTCCCGCCAGCCGGCCGCCACTGGTACCCGGGCCGCCGATCTTGCAAGTGTAAATTACTTAAACGATTTTAAATGCTTTTAAATGAACCTAAAATGATTTGAAATGAATGCCGTGATGGATGTGCTCTGTTGAGTGTTAAATAGTTGCTAATGATTTTATTGCAGGTAATTCTCGAAAAGTATGCCGTTTGAACAGATGGCGATTGCGAAATTATTAATCGGCTTTTGTCTGAGACGTTTCGCAAAAAACGTGTAATTCACACGAACTGTCAATTAATCGGTAAGATTTAGAATTCTAGGTAGGGTACCTGCGAAACTATTACTTCGAGTAAATCTTAACGAGCACGAGAATATTGAATGATGCACGGAAAAAACACTATAGTATAGATTTTATTGTTAAATTTAATAAAAAATATAGTACTACTCGTAATTACATTTTTTATTAGTAATCTAATAAGTACCTAAGTACCAAAATAATATTGTAAACCTAATTTCTAAAAAAGTATAGTGAGAATTTCTAATAAATTTAGTAAAATCAAGTAAATACTAAAATATATACCTACCTAGTACATTTTAACAAACACATACATTATGGTAAAGATTTTATTGTATGATTTCCTATAAAATATTGCAATAATTACGATTTTCATTATAGTTAGAGAGACGGTGACAATGGGGGATAATTTGGTTTTTCGTGGAGTTTAGGTTACCCTCTACGACTTTTATATCTGATGAAATGCTATAGAGCGTTGCTGAGAGGCGCTGTACCGCTTTAGATAGGAAATTCTCAATAAATTCAAAATTATATCGAGCCATGTCTGAAAATGAATTTACAACATCTGCGTGACCCCAAAGTCACGAGAAACACATTTTCTGACAAGTCAACCCTTGCATATATTTTTCCGAACGTGTCAAAAAAAAAATGAATGGAAAAATTATAAAGTCTCAAGTGACATGGGTCCAAGTGGGCTTAATCGATTTGGAGATGACTCGTAAACAATTTTCTGATAAAAAGAATATTGCGAATCATTTTTCCCGGCATATAACTGAACGATACCTGCCTTCCGGTATATCTGCGTAATATTGTCAGAATTAAACCTAGCTCGGTGCGATTCTTCTGACATTTTTTTTCCACAATATTTGGGTGTCAAGGAATGTGGGTGACAATTTTCTGACATGTCACGATCGTTTTCCGAATTTCCTCCGAGGAGAATTGAAAAAAATTCCAATAATGAAATGGCGAGACCTGGAACGACAAAAATTGTTTTCACATAATCTTTTATAATGTTCCATTCTAGAAAGTTTCAACAATTAGCCTTTTTTTTTTTTTTTTTAATTTTAATTTTTTTTGACACGCTCGGAAAAGTATATGCAAGGGTTGACTTGTCAGAAAATGTATTTCCCGTGACTTTGGGGTCACGCAGATGCTGTAAATTCATTTTCAGATATGGCTCGATATAATTTTGAATTTATTGAGAATGTCCTATCTAAACTGGTACAGTGCCTCTCAGCAACGCTCTACAGCATTTCATTAGATATAAAAGTTGTAGAGGGGGACCTAAACTCCACGAAAAACCAAGCTACCGATATTCCACTTCACGGACCCCCAAGTGTCATTGGTGCTGACTGGTATTATTGTACTTATTGTATTTTTTAGTGTAATAGTTAAATAAGGTGTTGTAAAAATGCTTTTTTACAATAATCGAGAGTTTAAATCATATGGAACGGATCAATCACTACTCTTAGGGTTACAGGTGGGAACTTAAGAGGAAACGAGGAAATCGATCACCAAAGTCAAGCGACGTTGTGCACGGTTAGTACTTGGTTCGGTCGCTTTTTTAAAGTTATCACTGTCCAATAGCTAGCCACAAATGTATATCCCAAAATTGGTTGCGGTAGCTGAAGTAGGTCCGGAGCTACAAAACGAAAACTAATTAATGAAGGTCATCTTCAAAGGACTCTCTGAGGAAGCGTTTTCGCACCAAGTCCGTACGGTTTTCTTTTAGAAGCTTGTAACCCTGTATATTACGAAATAAACATTCCCACAATAATTGCTGTGAAATTGCATTAGCCGAAATTACAGTGCAGCAATTTAAAATGTACTTACTACATACTCCGACTCCGTTTTAGCAGGGCAAAAAATCTGATTATTCCGATTGTATAATGGAATTATCTCACAATACACACAACACGCCTGAACAAGCCGATTTTTCCAATTCCGAGCGCCTGAATCGAGGGGAAAATTAAAAAACGAGCGCGCATGAAAAATTACAAAAAACCGGACGAACAATAACCTATAAATTCATGTCGCAAAGCAATGGTGCAGTCTTTTACGCAACAATTTATCCGTTGTATGTGCGGCAATTACATTTTATCCGATTTTTTGAAGATTATAAAGTCCGATTGTTCAACCGGGTGTTTAATATGGATTACGACCTTGTGCGTAGACGAGTAATAATATATTACTTTGCTCTTGTCGTGAAATACTGGACGAACTGATTAATTGAACAGAAAAAGCACATCACCCTCTTCTTACTCTATATTAACGACCTTCTAGTGAAAACTAAAATTCCTATATTTGGATTTGCTGGCGATAGTCTCATATTTTTCTTTGAATGCACAAACATGGGCTGCAAACGCACATCTTCGCAAATAGCATGAAGTATCACGGGCTCAACAAAGACATGGAAGAAATTTTGGCTTGGGGTGACAGTAACCAAGTCGAATTTAACGCTAAGAAACCCAGGCAGCAGTTTTCTCTAAAAAGGTTAGCATTACAGAATCGGATATGGTCATGGGAGGACACGCAATCCCACCGGCTTCATCTATTAATTTGCTGGGCGTCAATCTGGGAGGAAATATGTCTTGGGATAATCACGTTGTGGCAATCGCCAAAGTAGCTTCGCGGAAACTTGGTGTACTCTTCCGAACCAAAAAGTTGTACACACTTCAACAAATTTTACTATACAAGGCCCAGATTCGACCATCACTACTGCTGTCAAATCTGGAGCTCTGCACCCAAACATACTCTTCGGCTACTGGATTCCATCGAAAGGAGGGCCATTCGTCTGATCGGAGACCACGAGCTGACGAAGAGCATCGACAGCCGAGAACATCGAAAACAGGACAGGTTGGGGATTTGACTCTTTTACAGATATTTCGATGGGAACTGCTCGGCTGACCTAGCACTCTTAGTTACTTACAGAGCGGCGAACAGCAGAAATACACGACGAATCACTGCCCCGCATTCATATGTGGTTAAGTTTAGTATTCCTCGAACTCCATTATTTAAGAATTCTTTCATCTGGAGGACGTCATCTTTATGGAACGACCTTCCCGAGGTCGTGTTTCCCAACGAGTATAACCTCCAACGATTCAAAACCAACGTGAATTGCTTTATGCGCACACGCACCACTCCCAAAGCGCCTTAAAGGATTTTCCTGTTGAAAATAATATCTAAAGTACTTTCGGGGATATTAAAAAATAACCATTTAAAAAATAAAAATTCAACACCCTGTAGCAAGAAATTTAAGCCGTTGCGGACATATGTTCATATGAACTTGAATCACACCCTGAAATATTAGCACGTCATTAAGGAACACTCTGTATAGGTTGTAAAAAAGTTTACGGACGATTCTAAAATGTCAAAGTTTGCGGTTTGTAAAAGAATGACCCATAAAGGAGTAACAGGTATTAAAATTTCCGTCAACATGATAAAATATGGATATTTTTCCGAAATTACCGAAAAATGCAGAAAGTGCATACAATGCAATTTGCATATCAGCCGCTATTTAGTAATAAATATATTTCTGTTGCAATTCTATCGATTTCCACATAGATCCTCGAGCATTTACTACCGTATCTATATGACATGACAGATGGTAATATTTATTTTCCTGCTGTTTCCTGCAACAACATTAAGATATATACATTTTCTGTATCTAATAATCTCTAATATACATATGCTTATAGGCATTCTAACAACAAATTGTTGCGTATGGTATGGCTATATTTATTATTAAATAGGCCACAGTGACAATGTGTACCCAAGGAGAGGATATTAACAGGTTGGCTATTATTGTTTATGGCGAAACACCAGAGAGGCTGGTATGTTTGATATGCAGATTAGAGTAAATAAATAAAGATACACGCCTTAATACAAGCAGTCGAGACGCGTCGTATTATTAAGTATACAGTGTGTATGCATAGGTGAATGTATTGCTTTGGTTATACAGGGTGTTATGGAAATTACTTATTATATTTAAATGGGTGACTCCTAGGGTGTCCTAGAGGAAGTCTACATAATTTTTTTTTAATCGAATATCTAAATACTAAAGTAAAAATCTTTTTTACCCACATACTGTTGCGCCGTTCCATCAGTTAGCAAGAATGTGGGCCACTAGAGTATACTAACAGTGTTGTCGGATCACACCGCATGTTTCGCCCTTGCTTGGATACCTGCCGCGAGCGACTATCGTTGCTTCAGTATGTTTCGAAACTCGGAGATGGAATGACGCTGTCGAGGGTTCCACGTGCTTGACGTATACGAATATACGAATTTTCTACAGTTATTACGTGACGGACTGAATTTTTCCAACTACCTGGGGGAATATCATTAAAGCATTTTCGTATTAATTCTACAACACTAGAACTTAAAGTCGGAGAAATATTTTCAGACCTAACCAGTGATTTTAACTGGTGCCACATGTGCTCTATGGGGTTAAAAATGCAATAATAGGGTGGGAGCCGTAGCACTATATCATTCGCCGCCATGTAGTTCTGAATCTCCAATATTGTATTATTTGAGCTTGGAGCTTTATGTAATTGGCGACTGTGATAGCTCGCATTGTCGATTACTATCACGCTATTCTGAGAAATGTTTGGTAAAAGACAATTCTTGAACCATTCCTCAAAAACTAACAAATTTTACAACAAAAAGATATTTAAATATAAATTAAGCAACCTAACCTACCTGATGTGCCTATATTTAATTATAATTATTACAATCCGGTCCGTTCCACATAATAATAACAAACGGTCATAAATAATGGGATGGCCCAGGTACTTTTACTGCAGTCATTAGGTTATATCCATTTTTCGTAAAATAATCTTTACCGAGGTTTGCACTTATTTCAATGATGACTCCTGGATCCATTTTAAGTCGAAAAGTTCACATACACTATACACATAATAATATGTCCTAAATGCTTGAATATACAGGGTGTTAATTTTTTTTAGTGAAAGTATAGGTACTCCTTGAATATCATACACAGATGACATATTTTTGATAAATCTGAATAAAACTACGAATTTATAGGTCAGATATTCACGGTTCTCGTACCACATTAAATCATTATTATTACGCACCCGAAAGCTCATGAGGCAAAGACGGACGCCATACGGCGTTGCCCGGATTGTACAAAAAAAAAACTACACCGCTCATTATTGTTATTTCGCGCGAGTAAATTAAATTTATCGGTTATAAAAAGTGACAACGACACGTTGAGTGGGCTACAATAGAACATAAAAAACTCACACAGCTCTGCTCTGGCCCTAACAATGTACTTTGGGCGGGCGGTGGTAATTTGGGCACCGTAGGATGTTATTTCGATCACGTAAATTGACGATTTTCCATATAAATGCCCAAATGAATCATT
The DNA here is from genome assembly GCA_963991005.1 of Barypeithes pellucidus. NCBI lineage: Eukaryota > Metazoa > Arthropoda > Insecta > Coleoptera > Curculionidae > Barypeithes > Barypeithes pellucidus. The sequence continues at coordinate 12,377,317 of OZ022563.1, forward strand.
CTAAATACTAAGCAGATTTATCTACAGCCGATTATGTTCTATAGTAGTTAAGTAGAGACTATAATATTTAATTTTTAATACAGTACGATACAGGAGTCTGAAACAGGGACGGAAGGGAAAACAAATCAAATTTTCTTCCAACCATAGACGTGCTAAAATTCCTAAAATTCATTTCGAATCAACGTTCCTCATCAAATTAAATACTAACAGCAAAACGCAGGATTGAAACAATAGAAGGCTTTCGCTCAGCCACTGGTGCTGTGTCCGGTGCCGGCGCACACCTAATTACAGTGTGCACTTGATATCTTTTTCCTCTGATATTGAATCCCTCAGTTTTTCACAGAGAGTGGGAGGAATTTAAATCCATCCAATATATTGAGTGAATTTGGATTTTCAAGAGGAGAGGAGATCCAAAGAATATGTATACATGGTCCGCAAATGAAGCGGGGACGGAAGATTAAATCGTTATCGAAGAACTTATCAACAATACTAAAACAGCTTGAGATATTGGATTAAAAATATTTTATTTTTTTATTTTAAAAATATTTTACATTATACAGAGTACACCCAGTATTCTATTGCATATTTAGGTTCATATTAGTATCGTTTATAGGTATCTCAAATTTTATTTAATTTGGGTTTGTAGTTTCGGAGAAATAAATTAAAAACTAAAAAAAAAAAGGTTTTGTGGTCCTGAATAAAAAAATTTTAAAAATCAATCCAGAACTATTTCTTTAACCTCGGCATTGGGTGAAATTTATGACAAGAGGTCGAGAGATACTATGAATCTAATTGCGTTTATCTATTTTATACAGGGTGTTCATAATAAGCTTTCAAAAACGCCACATTTTAAAATATTTTTTCTCAAGTTTTTCAAATGGAACACCCTGTATATTATTTGGCTATTTGGCGTAGAATTTATAGACAATTATTTTTGCAATGCAAGCATATAAGTTATATCCAGCCGTTTTCAAAATAATTGTAAATATCATAAATTATGTTGATTAAATAGTTTTTTTTTTGGAAATTTTGTTATAGGCGACTAGACTAAGAATTGTAAACTAAAGGAAATGTTCTAAAAGTAATGAACTACAAAACCAATTTAAATAAAATTTGAGGCACTTATAAACGATACAATTATGCAATAAAATACTAGGTGTACCATATTAAAAAATATAACTCTATGCTGTCACACTTTTTTGGGTCACCCGGTATAATGGAAAATATTTTTAAAACATGCCGCTTTTAATCCAATATCTGAAGCTGTTTTAGTATTGTTGATGAGTTCTTCAATAACGATTAGTCTTTCGTTCCCGAACAAACCCGAACAAACCCGATTGATTGTCTCCCATGTATGAACAAAATATACATGGAAAATATTACCATGTCTTCGTGCGGTCCTGGTGAATATTACGCCGTACCGTACGTGCCACGTGCATTTATTTACGCGTACTGACACTTGGTTTTGTAGATTTTAAAACTTTTAGTTAGGATCATAAGGCCACTTACAGTGAATATAAATCAACGGTAACAAAAAAGTAACGGTGCTCCAATGTTCTCCGCCCATTTAGGCGCATAAAATATATCGTTAAACAGTTAAAAATGGCCTGCAATAATTTTGCTTGCATTTAAACGGCAATAAAATAACCCAAAATCGTACAAAATGTACACAAATAAAACAAACCGTTCTAGGCTGTTAAATTCACCAAATATTCGGAAAATGTATTAAAAATTAAGCTTTATAACATATTTTGATCCATTATTTCTTCCTCTCGTCCGCTGTGGTGTTTATAACCTATTTTTTTATTCTTCATTAATTAGTTTAATTTTACACAAATTTTCCTATAGATAATTATTATTAGGAAGACGACAATTAGTAGTCTTTCAGAGATCTACTAAAGCAATTAAAGCAGTTTTCCGACGAAGAATAGAATGGCAGAACGGCCATATTTATTTATACGGATTTGGTTGTGTTCAGTTTGATAAATTTAACACAGCGTACAGTGGGATGATTACGATATTTTTGGACAAACTTTAGTGAACGATTTTTTCCAAGTCTCCAAGTCAGTCGAAATCTCCGATTTGACTCCTGCTCATTTCCTGCTTTGTAGGCACGAGGCGAATTGGATCTTCCCTTGCAGTGGCGGCTCGTGGCCTATGATAGAGGGGGTTTACAAGTATGGTGAAATTATAACGAAAATATAACGACAAAACAATGACTTTCTGGGCGTTTTAAATGTAAAAAGAAAAGAATTAATAAGAAAATGCGTTAGGTAAAACATATTTTTATTTTACACAAGGAAATACAACTTTTCGAAAACAAGAAAGGATTTCTTAGTGTGTATAGTGCTTAAACGTAAAGTCCGTTCTTCGGTTTTTAATTGTAGAAAATTAATCAATAACAGCCTCGTTAAAGTTTGGAATACCCTCTATAAATTTTTTTTCATATATTTCATTTTTAAACTTTCTAATAAAGTCCCTAGATTCACCCTTTGTGGTCTGCGTTAAATTAATTTCGGGATTAGGTCTTCCCGCATTCTTCACTTCAATTTTTTGCTCCAAACTCAAAGAGCTAAAGTTATTTTTTAAATAGTCCACCGTCAAACTATTCATTTTAACTTAATAAATATATAATATTAAAACATACACGCTAGAATTTCTAACTAGATGTACGAACGGCGCTGCGCACGCTAAAATTGTGCGCCTTTCCCATGTTAAATCGGCATAGCCCCGCTATCCCCCTCTGTCTCCCGCCACCTGTTACTACAAAGAAACTACATTATGCCCCGCCTACTTAATCGAACATACGAGCAAGTCTCGTCAGAATCGTCATTAACCTCGACAGAGGCACAGTTGCCGGATCGAGAGCCTATAATATACAGTTTGGTTGACGGTACGATAAAATTATAGAGAGGGTCGGACTTTATACGATAAATAATATTCAATGAATATAAATGAATATTTTTTATTCGTTTTGGGGGTGCACGTGCGCATGTGCTCCTGTGGAAGAACCGCCACTGTTCCCTTGTCGTTAGAACATAAATTGACAGTGTCCTGGGAAAACAAGTGAAAACCCGTTCCCGAACAAACCCGAAGAAAAACACTAATTACTTTATTATTAAATAAGATAATGGTCATCCATTATATCTAGGAAGATACAAACCCGAACAAACCCCTTAAGAGGATTAGGTAATTATAGTATTAAGTAATTATAGTACTCAACCTAACCCAAAATGAATATATAATTTTGGTATTTCAAGGAAGAGGATTAAGTAATTATGATACTCATGAAAAATATAGAAGAATTTTCGACGAATTGTCGCACGATGAATTGTCGTAGCGATGAATTGTCGCACGCTGAATTGTCGGCGATGAAAAGTCGTGCGGTGAAATGTCGTACGATGAATTGACGGGACACCCCACCTGGCAGCTTTAATACATGGTGAGTCACCCTGTATAGAATGACCTGTTCTCTCCATAATAAATCCTGTATTATTAAACAAATTCTATTTGCGAATTTAAGAAGTTCAACAAATGTATCTATACATTTTTTTTGAAAAACCGTAGTACAATTTTGTCCGAAAAGTATGAATCTTGACCCACCGTTTCAGGGACTGCCGTTTGGTTTCTAATCGGGTTTCTGGTGTTTTGTCAAACTGCAGAGCCGCGTCGCTTCTAGCTTATTGTTTCGTTTTAATCTATTTGTTTTGAATAATTCAGTTTGGAATCGCATCTGCGAATTTCCCATGTTTAATTTAATAAAATGCGGGATTAATTCCGTTTAAAAAAAACTCGACAATTTGTCGATTTTGAACGCTTTGAAAAAAATTAAAGCTGTGTTTTTGCGAGCGTTAACAACTGAATTTGGATAACGCAGTTAAACATTCGCAGAACTTTTCTGTATATGGATAAAGCGCAATAAAACTCATCGAGCTGTGGAAAAATTCACTGATAATCATATTATCAGCGATAAAAACGCAAACTTTTCACAAGTTCTGGTTTTTTTTAGTTCAAAACATCTGATTTGCATTTGTATTTGTCAGCTTTTACGGTTCACAATGACAAATTTTGTTTAATACAACGTGTCCAAGATAAGGAGGGCCAGTACAGGGATCTCGGAAATCGTAAGAGATACGAAGTCGATTAAATGGAGGTAAAGTTGCGCATTTACGTGCCTAATAATATGTGGTGTTAAAGTTAAAACTTTTTTGGTTATTTCTCTAATAACTTTACAGGAAACCAACGTTATTTTACAAAATTTGGCAATTATGGTTTTTTTAGGACAAGAAATTTTTTTTTTTATGAAATTTTAATGTACAATGTAGGTGGCGCTGTTTGCGGCATTATTTGCACATTTATTAGGTCATAACTTTTTGTGCCTCAGTGTATTTAAGTTTTTAATAAAAATAATATTTTTCTCATATTTATTACGTAAAAAGGGCATACTAAGTTCAGGTCGCCCAGAGTTACCGTTTCGGAGATATTTGCATTTAAATTGTTTAGTGCACCCTGCCCAATTATTATTAATTTGCAAACAAAATTTTTTTCTTAAAGTAACCTATGAGAAAACAAATAAAATTTAGAGATGCAGTTGCTATGGAACAGCAAATGTTTCATTTTTGAGTTTATCGTAAGTTTGTTTTTTCATTGCTGTTGGTTTCTTTCGACACGATATTTTCTAGGGTCAAAGTTATTTTAATTAAAGTAAGTTAAAGAACAATCTAATTGTTGTATTTATTATTCCCAATTGCCATTACTAGAACATTAATATGTAAAAGTGAATTGGTAAGAAGTAACAAAATATTATTTGCTTGCCTGAGCTAACGCACTAAATAATTTAAATGCAAATATCTCCGAAACGGTAACTCTGGGCGACCTGAACTTAGTATACCCTTTTCACGTAATAAATATGAGAAAAGTATTATTTTTATTAAAATCTTAAATACACTTAGGCACAAAAAAGTTATGACGACTACATTGTACATTAAAATTTCACAAAGAACTCAAGTTCTAGTCCTAAAAACCCATACTAGCCGAATTTTGTAAAAAAACGTTAGTCTCTCTCAAAGTTATTAGAGAAAAACAAAAATGAAGTTTTAACTTTAACAGCCTGTATCTCAGTTAATATCAACTTTCGGATATAGGTAAGTATAATTAAATCCTAATATTTTTACGTAAGGAGTCTGTGGTTTTTCCATGTCCCATTAATTAGCGGACACCCTGTAGAATAACTTTTCTTTAACTAAAATATGTAGCTTTATTAACACATATCACCAGACAATTTTTCATACAGTTAATTAACTTGTTTTGTAATACTAATGGCAAGCCATTGGAGCTTACCCACAGGAAACAGCAAACAATTGATTTATTTAGCTTTTTCTTTAACCGAAGAAAATCAACACAAATTAATCAGCACCCGACAATTAACATATTGCTTTAATTGTCGGCAATTAATAATTTAGCAGCCAATGAACACGAGGAATGAGAATTATGTCGGGCAATTAATTATAAATGAAAAATACTTTTTAAAATGTTTATATATCACTTAAGTACAGAAAAAAAAACTAATCATACTTAAAAAGTTCGTAACAGAACATAATGACAGAAATATTATAATAAATTAAGACAATATTTATTTAATATTACCATACGACCGGATTGAGTGACCCATATTTCATTCGTTCTGTCATTTTTATTAAATAATTACAGGTATTTTTAATAAAGTATAGCCTTTGTATTACCTGGTGTACTAAATACGGCTTGTGCTATAAAGTATGTAAATTGATGTCGTTTCTAATATACCTAATAACAAATTTTGCACGTCGCAACGTTTATCGTACCGAGAAGCTAAGTTGGTAGGGGGTTTTTACCTAACCCCAACCCTTTACCCAACCCCGTATGTCCCATATCAACCAATTACTTTTTTATAATAAAATATATTTAAATAAAGTTTTGTAATAAATAGTAATTAATTGTTTCATAAGCAACAAAATTATGAACTTAAATTAAATATAGAGAACCATGGTAGTACACTAGACGCAACTCTCTGGGGACACCTAGCATTAGGTTTTGGATGGCATTCATATCGATTTCTCGGAATTTTCTATATATCCTGCCTCGAAGTTCCTCCTCATTTTGTGCTTCCCATCCATAATTATCATCCGGTTGTTCTGGTTCTGATTCTGGCTAGTTGGTTGGCTGTATATTTCGGTGCCTTTCTTCTTTTTCGGTATTTCTGGCCATTCCGGCGATAGTTCCCGCGCTATGGTGTTCTTAGATGTTCGATATTGTCGTGCTAGTTTTTTTGTTGATGTACCGAGTGTGTTTTTCGCCACGGCAAGCCCCGTAAATCTAACCTACAACAGATTTTCCTAAATAACTCAGCCGGTTCTGATGGTACAAAAAAAATTGCCCACTCCAACAATTTTTATGAAACAAAATCTATCATTAATTATTTTATCAAAGTTAATAATAATGAGTTTCAATATGAATTTAGTGGTTTTAATCAAGAACGGTGCGTCTGACGACAAAAACTCAAGAGACCGTTTTCATGTAGAATTGATCAGGCTAAACAGAAAAAATATCCACATGGAAAAATGTCATTGGCGTACCATATTTTTTGTAAAAAATATTAGAGGACATGTTTGCAGGGACGCCACTGGTGGAACAATTGAATAACTTTTCTAACTAAAATGTGTGGCTCTATATCCTATTAACACATACGAAAATTGAACATAATATCTAAAGTATTTTCGGTGATATTAAATAGTGGCCATTTCTTGTATGCCGCGACAAGCGCGCATTTGCTAAAATAAAAATTTTTCGAATCCCCCCTCGTAGCTGATAAAAAAATGAACAAATTGAACCCGACCGGATCCCCGTAGCTCGATTAATAAACTACTTATTAGCATTTATGTAATATTTTTTCCACCCAATAACCCTCCTTCTCATTGCCCCACCACACCCAGCCTCCGGCCCATCAAAGCGCTCGGTGTCACCCGTTGATTCGCGAAAAATTGATGATATAGTTAATTAAATTTTATTGTTTTTGCAGTTAAAAATCGCGATAATTAGCGAACTCATTAAGATATCGGGATCAGGTTTGTTCGGGCTTACGCGCTCTGTCAAGCTCTTCAATTTTGCCCTTCACATTTTTCTTGTAGCATCAGAACCGGTTGAGTTATCTACCAAAATCCGTTGTCGGTTAGATTTACGGGGGGTGCCCCCCCCCCCTTGCGGGGAACCCTACAAATTATCAGGACGTCGAGAGGATCCTACTGTATCGATTGGGGGGGGGGGGGGTTGTTCGGGGGGCGGGAATACTCGATTTCGTCAACGGATTTTCGTAAACCGGATCGACCCCACTATATGGGACATCCGTTAGTTTAAAAATAAAATACTCAGCCTAAATACATTTTAGCTTAGTATATGCGCAAACAAAATGTGAGTATTTTAAAATATTCCCGAGTAGAAGACCATACTTGTTCTATGATTATTAAACTAACTGCGCATGCCTCGCTGTTTCCAACAAGTTTAGTTGTATACTGAGGTCGATTGAACTGGATTCAAATAGTAAATCTATTTTAAAGTAATCGACAATCTGAAATATCTGAAGCGAATTTAAAATCAGTTTTGTTACAAAAGTTCTCAATTCCGGATTTTCCTGTCCCAAGTACATGATGATATCTTACGGGCGTGTTAAAACAATAACGAAGTAATTATTTAAAAGTACTCGAGGCAACTTAATAAGTAGATAGAAAGGAGTAGGCAGCATCTTAAGGAAATGTTGACTATTGGCCCCAATACGTAGAAAATAACAGTACCAATCAAAAGTAACATAGTACTGGTTATCCTTCTATTTATATCATTTGCCTTAAGTCAAATAAACACATTATTACAGTTTTAATTTGAATAGTAGTACCTATGTAGTAATAATGGTTTTAAAGGAAGACACGGATTTAAGATAAGACTGTACGGTAGCAATCATTCCCATTTCATATTTTTTAAGTATATGATTTGAAAAGCATAATTTTTGCATGTAATTCCTGCTATTTTCCATTATCCTAAAATCAGCAATTATTAATTAATTCTACATTTAAGCGCAGTGGCGGCCATTCAGAGGAAGTAGGGGGAGTGCCACTTCCTTGCCTTTGGCGTGAATTATACAGGGTGTCCTAGAATATGTGGGCAATCTCCCGGGTTCAGATAGAACACTTAAAAATAACAAGAGAAGTTAATATAAATTTTTTTCTTAGGCAAATTTAGCATCCCACTTGGACACTTTCTTTCCATTGATGATAAAAAAAATTAATATAACAATAACAACGCTTTTGCAATTTAGATAAACAAAATGGCTACATTTTAGCGCGATCCTAAAGCTGACAAGACAAAAATAATTAGTTAAATCATACCATTAAAATAAATTACTGATAATAATTGCTGACGATGACGGTTTAACCCCAAAGGTCAGTACTCCTTTTTATATTCAGATGTACAAATCCAAATATTATCAGCTGACGATACTAAAACATTCAAACAAGCCGTCTTCTAAGAAAACATTTGTATTTTTAGAATATATTATGTATACCCTTGGGCGATTTGCCGTACCTTTTTCTACCTGCCGGGTCAGAAGTATCGAAAATGTTCAAAATTCCCTTCGAAATTCTCACAGATCGATGCCCTTTTTATGTCTTAGGGGGAAAATATGGTTTTATTGAGAAAAAATTAAAGACTTAAAAGCAATAATGAGTAAAGAGAACGTATATCGTGTATAGTTTAGTTCAAAATATACCGTTGATCTTTTGACTGCCATAAAATCAATGCTAATTATCCCTGTGACCATAAAATACCATCAAATTTACATCTTTAAGTTGGAACCATATGGGAAAAAAATGTACTTTTCGATTTAGCTAAAATTTGAATAAGTTTTTGCTTCACTAAGACCAAAAATGACGTAATTAAATGGTACCATGCCATTTTTGTTAACTGTCAAATTTGACATTTTCTCCATAAAATGTCGAAAAATGGCATTTATTGTACGAATTTAAAAAATTTCCCTTAACAATACGTTTAGATGAAGATAGTGATAGTGACACAGAACTAAATTTGGAGAATTAAGTTGGCAAAATTATTATTGTAAAACTTTTCTGCGTACACACATTGAACTGTATTTAAATCTTAAACTTAATTTTAATCTTGTACCAGTCTGTAGTGACGACTGTATATAAAAATCTTAATTTTTATGCAAACAAATAAATAATCTGTATAAGTATTTCATTAATTTTTATTTTTAGTATCCTTCCTGTCTCAAAATGTCTCTTTAATTCGAAATAAAAATAAACCAATATGTAAACTAGTGTTGTGATAGGTAGAGCGAAAACCGCTTGAGTACTCGATTATTGAAATAACCGACATAAAACAATATTCAAAGATTATTTATGGACGGGCAAAATACACACGTAAACCGAAAAAACAGAGCGGATTGCTGAAAGTGTGTTGGTGATCGACGAGACACAACGTATCCGGCTACTGGCTGGTCTTCAACTAACAGACCGCAAGCGTGTGGCGCTATATGAAACTACTTCGGGTTTGTTCAGCCGATGTAAGGCGTCAAGAGGTCATTGGCATTTGACCTAGTGACGTATGTTTTTCGGGTTGTTTAAAACATAGTCCGTCGTAAATGTTTTTCAATTAATTGTACAAAAAGGTATTACAGAATGGAGTGTTTAAATTATTTTATTTTGTCTAAAGAGTTTAAGGTGTACATATGACAACACCGGCCAGAATTCCTTGATTGCTCACATGTATCGCAGTGCCACACAGGTGTTTTTCTGGTTTGACGTCAGGTCATTTTTACCGCTGAATGAATTGAAAGCGCCATTTATGGGTATTTTTCTTCAATTTGTGTTTATCTCAGGAATTGCCGGTTTAAATATAATACGTCGTTTCCATAACACCCTGTATTTTTAACCACACGATACACAAACTGGTCTCGGTCTCTAGCCGCCGCGCCCGACAACGTATCTTAAAACTACCAGCGAAAACTCCTTGCCATTAAAAGTCATCCACTACAATTGTGACATTATATTTATATTAGGGTAAGACGCGTTACCTACCCCTGCTCGATAAATTAATTGTTTTGGACAGTTTGATGAATGACTATGGTTACATTGTAACGTAGGTAACTATCCCTTAGTAGTTATTTAGGTCAGAACTTTGTCAATAAGGGTGATATTGGGTTTACGCACGACACGATGCTGAAAGCAAACGACTCACCATCATCGTTTATCGCTCATAAAACAAGATTTACCAAAGGATTTAACACCGTTTCAGAAAAGTTGTATACTCATTGATATAATAATTATACAGGGTGTCAACAAAACTTGCCACTTGCTTTTGATCCAATGCATATAAAAGTATTATATTACTTTTTGTAAGCACCTTTCGATTTTTCAGGCAATACATTTTGCGTTGCTTCATTTGCTTTATTAATTATTTCATCTGGGGCGCGTCGAAATGAATTTCTTCGGAATCGGAATTATTTCTTTCCATTTTTGATTTTCCCAAATATTATTGACATTTGTAAGGTAACAATTACAATGCGTCGCCCATTCAAGGAACAACGCGGATGCTGGTTTCATGGCAACTTGATAGTGTAAGCATTCAGAGAGAAGTGAAAAAATAATAGGTTACGTTCCTTTTAATAACGCTAAATTGCTCTTTTTAACTCGTTAAAAAATTACCAATTTTATGCATTCATTTGCGTAAAGAAATGTAGTTTTTATAACGATCGCAGGAAAAGAAAATTTGTAGTCTTCGTGGTTTAAGCCCCTGGGAGATACTACTACTACTGATGAAGGACAGTGCAGGGTATAGCACCTTCAAAGTAATAGCATCCCAAAAATGGAAGTAATAGAACTTTTGTCTTTGCGATGCTGGTAACAGGGACAGGATGTCCCACGAAGTGACTACCTACCTAAAAGAGGAATCAACACAATAGATTTTTAAATAATAACCTAAAAATCATCATCAAGGTAGGTAAAGATTGTTTCACGAAAAATGGATATAACTTAATGACTGCAGTAAAAGTACCTGTGGCCATCCCATTATTTATGACCATTTGTTATTATTATGTGGAAAGGACCGAATTGTAAAAATTATAATTAAATATAGCCACATCAGGTAGGTTAGGTTGCTTAATTTATTTTTAAATATCTTTTTGTGGTAAAATTTGTTAGTTTTTGAGGAATGGTTCAAGAATTGTCTTTTGCCAAACATTCCTCAGAATAGCGTGATAGTAATGGACAATGCGAGCTATCACAGTCGCCAATTACATAAAGCTCCAAGCTCAAACAATACAAAATTGGAGATTCAGAACTACATGGCGGCGAATGATGTATATTTTGAAGAAATTTATAAAAAAAGTGATCTTTTAGAAGTTTTAAAGACATTTTGTATAAAAAAGTATATGTTTGTGACACATTGGCAGAAGAAATTGGACATACAGTGCTACGGCTCCTACCCTATTATTGCATTTTTAACCCCATAGAGCATATGTGGCACCAGTTAAAGTCACTGGTTAGGTCTGAAAATATTTCTCCGACTTTAAGTTCTAGTGTTGTAGAATTAATACGAAAATGCTTTAATGATATTCCCCCAGGTAGTTGGAAAAATTCAGTCCGTCACGTAATAACTGTAGAAAATTCGTATATTAGTCTGGATCGTATAATTAATCCAATTATAATTAATTTTGATGAGGATAGCGATAGCGAAACAGAACTATCTATAGAATGACATTATAAATGTAAATAAATATGACTAGGAATATTTAAAAAAAAATGTTATTTCATTTGATTACATTAATATAATCATATCATTACTTGTTTTCCTTAGTCCGTCCCTTCATACTTCACTTGTTTATTGCCAAGCTCTTGTCGACACAATGGGACCGACCCAGGAAATCATTAAGTCGTATCCATTTTTCGTGAAACAATCTTTAAGTTCTCATAAAAATTCTAATGAATAATTTCTGGAAAGCGATTTCTTAGAAATTACTACCCAAAAAATAATAAATTGTGGTACTATTCTTAAGGTTTGAACGACCATTAAAATGATTTGCCACTTGACAGATTTTAAGGGTAACATCAACCCCTTCGTACCGCTACTGGTGATGACGTAGGGTCGTTCTTTTCTGGACAGTAACTACGCTTAACCGCTGCGAAGAGCAGTAGTGAAATTTTTGCCACCGCTTAAGATGAGGGTCTTAAACAATCAAAAATTAGCAATCAGAGCCATCCATGTTGCATCAATTTAATGAAAAAATATGCAGCTTTTTGACAGGTTAGAAACAGACGAAAGTCATCAGCTGATCAATATTTCTTTTCGTGAAGTTTTAGCCGTTAATAATAAAGTTTTTTAGTTAATTTAATGATATTTAGATTGTCCGACATGTCGATTGGGGTATCAACAAGTTTCAGGATCAAGATCTGTGACAAAAATTTGAATATTGTTCATATTTGGAATTGTTATTATTATTCTTATAACATTATATTTTTTAACGCAATTTTTTCATAGTGTTTTCCAATCCTTTAACTTTACGAATCCAGATTTAGATTAGAAAAAAACTAAGTATATTTGGCTAAACGTTCGCATAAAATAGTGCCTGCTTGGCAACCTGTGAGTAAACGCAGCTCTTAATAAAATCGCCTAAGAAATACCAATTGTCGATATGGCAACCATGGTCGCTCCATGGCATGTAGCCTACGATTAGTCGCAGCAGTGTTCCCTCGGATTATTAATATTATTAATATTTATAGGTATACGAAGTCGTTCCATAAATATGAACTAGACCGGTATAAATTTCCGAAGTAATAAAAAGGCATTTATATATGAATTCCTCGATCGGAACGTCGAACAAATAAAACAATTTATTCCTGCAACAACTGAACTCTGAAAAAATAATCGGAGATGATGTGCTAAAGTTGGATTTTTATTCTTTGATAGAATTTAAAAAAAAATTAAAATAATTATTTTGATATTTTATTCTCTGATCGAATTCCAATCACATATACAGCGTGTTATGGAAATGAAGTATTATATTTAAACCGGCAATTCCTGAGATAAAGACAAATTGAAGAAAAATACCCATAAATGGCGCTTTCAATTCATTCAGCGGTAAAAGTGACCTGACGTCAACTCAGAAAAACACCTGTGTGGCACTGCGATAGATGTAAGCAATCAAGGAATTCTGGCCGGTGTTGTCATATGTACACCTTAAACTCTTTAGACAAAATAAAATAATTTAAGCACTTTTCCATTCTGTAATACCTTTTTGTACAATTACGACGGACTATGTTTTAAACAACCCGAGAAAACATATGGAATAGTAATAGCCACGTACGTCACTAGGTCAAATGCCAATGACCTCTTGACGCCTTACATCGGCTGAGCGTGCGTCTGTGAGTTCAATACCAACCAGCGGCCGGATACGTTGTGTCTCGTCGATCACCAACACACTCTCAGCGATCCCCTCTGTTTTTTCGGTTTACACGTGTATCTTGCCCGTACATAAATAATCTTTGAATATTGTTTTTATTGACGCGTTTCTTCTGGACGTCTAATTTCTCGAGTGTAATAAAATCTAATAATCTATAGTATAATATGTATTATTGTATTTTCAAAAGCTAACTATCGGTTCTGTTTCACTATTACTGTGTGTACATGAAGTGTTTCCAAGAGTGTTCCCATGAAAAAAAAAAAAACTGATTTTTGTGCCTGGATTTCCTAGCTCTTTAGGTATAAGGATAAATACAAGTAGGTAGAAAATAATTTATTTTTATAATTTTATACGGAATTTCAGTTTTACATTAAGTTTGGCAACATTGCCATTGGCCCTGGGTGAAATGATGTACAGTAGCGTGGACTGGCCTGTGAGTAAGAGTGTTTATTACCCCACTTTTAAAACGGTCGATTTAAAAAAAATAAAATATGTAGCGCTTCTCTAGGACACCCAAGGAATCACCCATTTAAATATAATACGTCATTTCCATAACACCCTGTATATAAACAGTATATTGCTAATACCATCTGCAATTATGTCCCCGCTATGGGCATCGAAGGGGGCGTTCTGAGACACCCTCTATATTTTAATCGAAAAAGATACTATTTTAAAAACTCCTTTCAAATATATACACACCATGGATTATTGGTTTCCTAGGCGATTTATTTAAACTCTATTACTTTGAAACGAAATAAAAGATTCAGATTAAGGTAAAAAATAACGGGAATCATCGTAAATCTGATGATCTGATGATGCCATCTTGTGAAGAATAAAAAGTAGCAATGAGAAAGTGAAATTTATTTTTGGACATCTCTTCGAACAAGTCAGGAAAAAATAAAAACCGAAACGCAAAATTTTAGATTTTTCCAAATATTTTGGAGGCCCTTGTATTTATTTTCGATCTTTTGTGCGGCATATTATTGGGCCCATAACGGACTTCGTATACCGTTTCCGAAATCCCAATGGTGCAGGACGGATTCGTTACACCCTGTATAAACTGTTAACGAACTTCTTGACTATACCTGTACGCAACACAGTTATTAAGTTACGAGGTTGAAAAGTTATTATAGTAAATTTCAATTGATTCTCAGTTTATTAATATTGATTTACTAACACTACTAGCCAGCATATCTCGGAAACAGGTTACGTGGAAATGTAATTTCGTCGACTCCTTCAAGGCTTATGTTAATTGCATTTATTTCTTGAATTATTCCATAGCGCGTATATTAAGTTGAAGCTAGACATACTCGGTATGGATGTAAAACCCATTAACGGTAAATATCCGAACATCATTTAATATTTTTAAGCTCATAAATAAATATTAAGGCAAATCAAAGAGTTGTCAGTGCCGTGGCAACTAATGGGCGAATCTACAACTCCTATAACAAATCCTCCCCTTTCAAAATTTTTCGGAAAGTTGTGTAGAGGGTAATCACGCATAATGTCTTCCCCATCTTAACCTCTTTATTTTTCACACTTGAAAAAAATTAAAAAGATTGCTATACAGGGTATTTCAAGTAGTACCTATTTACAAGGGGATCAAATATCATTTTAGGTTTGTTGATTTACAGGGGGGGATCAAAAAGTTATTTTTAAAGGGACACCCTTTATTACAATTCTACGTCGAATTCTGACCGTAATTTATGTAATATAATATATCTTATATCCCCAAAGATATTATAAACAAGAGATAAAAAAAATATATTTCTAGCCTACGCAACGAACGTAAACAGTCTTACCCACCTCTTTTGGTCATTATTGCGGCATAGCCAGATTGTCATATTTATCGCAAAGGTATCTTGCAAAATCCCAATTAAAAATTTGTAAATTTGGCAATTACAACTGGTTTAAGATTAATCCGCTATTGCTCGTAAAATAAATTTATTTCCCAATAATTTTACTATAAACTGTGAAAAGGCGCTGAGAGATTCTTTAAACAAATAGTATTAAGTATACAGGGTGTCCATTTGTGGGTAGTTTTACGGGGCATCTCCGTTATTAGTAAAGATAGAAGGATGCGGGTTTCGCAGCACTGTGCTACTTTTTTGTCAAACAGAAGATGCCGTAATCAGAATTTTTCTAGGCCGCCTCGTTTTTGATATACGGGATGTTTTTGAGAATTGTGCATTTTGGGACACCCCCATATCTCGGTTACCCCGTAACGTATCAAACAGAAATAAAATGTTATTTTTGTAGTTTTTTACTTAGAATCCAGTGACGTACTCAGATTGAATAGTTTTCAAGGAAAATAAACAAATTTGCTTTTTTAAATGGGTCCCCTATATATTTTTAAATAATCTAATTTAGTTTGTAACAAGCTTCTCAAAAATATATAACACTTTATTTTTAGTCTTAGTATTAGGCCCGAAATATACGGTTTTCAAAAATATACCATTTTTTTTAGTAGGCCATGACGGATATTAAAAACACACAAAAGAACACAGTCCTATGTGTCATAATAATACAAATCTTCTAATTCTGTCAGAGCATTCAGGTTCTCTAAGTTGTTTTAAAATTTCTAATTAATAGTGAAAAATCAGTTTGCCCTAATTATGGCAGAGCATGTAAACTTTGAGAAGTACGACATGTTCGTTTGTTATATCCAGTGTAACGAAAATGCAGATGGAGCATTAGAAGTGTATTTCAATAGGTAAATATAAGCCCTTATGCAGTAATGCTATGAATTCATAAATTTTCTTAAATTACTTGTAGATATCCCGAAAGACGACAACCGGATAAACGAATTTTTTTAAGAATAAAATCAAATTTAATCGAACAAGGTTAATTTTCTAAACCTCGGCCTAAAATCTACCACAAGGATAATCGCGAGAATGATGAAATAAATGTGTCAATAAATGCTTCAATTGAACCAAATTCAAGTAGTTCTTGCAGAAAAGTTGAAGGTTCGGTCGGAATAATTAAATTAATAGTGCAAACAATCCTAAAAAAACACAAATTTAAGCCATATTCTGGAAAACGTTGTGCCAGAAATAATGAAGATGTGCCCTTAGCTGGTCTCAATAACTTGCATCTTCAACAGGATGTAGCGCCCGCTCACAATGCCCAAATTGTAAGGGCCTACCTAGATAATAACTTTCCAGGTCGCTGGAATGGAACTAATGGACCTGTAAGATGGCCACCAAGGTTGCCCGACTAGTCGGTTTTGGATTTCTTCTTAGGGGGATACCTTCAAAATAAAATTTATTCCATTCAGTACCAAACAATGGGAGATTTAAGAATTGCCATTGACAGAGCTTTTAGGGAGTTACAAACGCGGCCGTTTATTATTTTTAATTTATTAAGGCGAATAAGAACCATGTGTGAAAGGCATAATGGAGAACAATTTGAGCAATATTTCTGAGAGAGTTCAATAAATTTTCAATTTTTTATATTGGTTGATTCGTGTTTTTTTGTAATTTATTGGTGAAAAATCGTCTTTATTATAAACAATCATGGTGCGTGTAGTTTGTAAAAGAGTGGACCCTTTAAATAAGGATTTATCTTTCCATCGGTAAGTATGGTTATGTTTTAATATTTAACCATCAGATATAACCAGACTTCAACATTGTTGCCAATCAGCCAACAAACATATAGTTCTCTCTTCCACCCATTACTGATTTGCAATAACATTTCGCACAATCACAGCTTCACTTTCCAAGAGTTTCATGAATGGATTACGGGATTTATAGTTTACAATACCTTTGCCTATAGTCAAATTCAATCGTTTGCGATATATTGATAATTGAAAATTGGCAAGATCGAATATTAAAAATATCTAAAAGGAACGAAAGAAAATCGAGAGTGCTATGGAGAACAAAAGGACAACGGGTTATCGGTGCTTTGATGTCCATTAGGAACCAAAGAACCAACCCGACCAAACACCGTCCGTTTAGATTAGGACAAGTAAACTTCTTATTTATTTATTAGGTATGTTGTCATCATAGGTGAAATAAATGGGTTAAAAGTTAATATAAAAGTAAATTTTGCTTTTTATTTAATTGTTGCTTTGTGCTGTCCGACATACCTGTTTTATTATATACCAGCAAGGCTTGCAAAATTATTCCACAGTAAATGTCAGATTTGTAAGATAAATTGACAAATGGATTGCATGCATACAAGATCATGTTTACCTATAAAGTCGGGGGGGAAAAAAATTGTCGAGTCATAAATGGAAACGTGAAAAAATCGACCGGCACGCTTGCTTAAACTTTGTAGGATTTATTAATGGTCCTTTTCAACTAAACTGGTCCCTGATTTCGAGACATACTTGAGCAGGCACTTTTTTAAAAAATTACAAAACTAATATATACCTAGATCGTGCGATTTTATAGGTTCGGTTGTCTCTGTGGACGGGTACAAATGACAAACCTTCAACTGTCAAATTTGAGAATTGACTCCTTAACTTAAAAGTAGCCTAAGGACCGACTTACCTTAAGTTAAACCTTAGCTAAGGTGCCTAATAATATGCCGTTTAGAAAGTTTTAAAATTCCAAGTAGTCCCAGAGATATCCGGAATAAACCGAAATTCTGAAAAATCGTTTAATTTTTTTCCTGGGTTTTTTGAGATCGAATTCTAAAGTAAATTGCACTTTTACATTGCCACTTTTTCCGCTCTATCTAACAGCGTTAATTGTTTTGTAATCCGACGAGTCGCCTTCGAAGGGCCATTATCAACTTTATTTTTTTAAATACGGCCCTGTTTTCCTGTTATTGGAATTTGAGAGCTTTTTTTCCGAATGCAACGACGTATGACACATTGTGGTTTAATGACGTTTCGAGGTTTTTTTAACAACATCAGGATATTTTGGGATACGGTCCTGTAGTTCTCCTAATTTTATAAATAATATCTCATAAGTAAGCTCTAAATTTTTACTTATGTTGAACTAGTTCAATACTTTTCTTTTAAATCCCGAATCAACAGAAGTTTGAAATAATGTTTCTGTATTTTGTTCACTTATTTATGGTTTATTATTAAAGTATTTGTTATTTATTGAACTAAACTGCTGGCCATTTGCTTTCGAGCAAGAAAAATTTCGCCTAAATTTAAAAGTTAATATTTTCTGAACCAGATATGACATCGATCTCCGGTTTTTAATGGTTGATAGATTTGTCCCTTAGGAAACAATTGCCAAAGTTGGATTGTCTTAAACTGTCAGAAAATTTTATATACAGGGTGTTAAAGAGGACGATGATTTTTGCTCCAATTTCAATAGCATGTAACTTTCACAATAATATTTTTAAATTTTATCACTGTACGTCAATTGAATCACTGGTTAATAGCAAAGAAAGTAATTTGTCAAATTTTTTATATCTGCTATATTTTAAGAGATACCGATTTTTTTGAAAAACTTTGCTTATTTTCAACTTTTTGTTAGCTAGATCCCACTGTACGTTGTATCGTGCAAACTTTGCAAGTGATTATTATACCTTATGAAAAGCTTGTTTATGTTCAGTAACAACAATTGCACCTAAATTTTGTGATGTGCAGTGTCGTACTTATAATCACTTATATGTCTATGCTTTATGAGTATCTCACAATTTTTTTGTATTGGAAAATACTCGCCTCTAGATTAGGCAAGTTTTTCCTTATTTTTTAGTTGTTCATATCGCGCTAGAAGAAAGAAGAAAGTTGATAATGGCCCTTCGATTAGTTCGATTCAAGACAGCGTTCCATGCATACGATTTCTGACGATATGATGATTCGACGGTGCCCTGATTGGTGTAAACTTTTGGTGCCAAATTCCGTCCGAATATTTGTAACAATCGAAACGATGAGCTTTATTATAACTTTCATCCGACGTCGTATGTTTCTTACCTCAGTTTTTTCTAAACCAAAAATTAAGAATGAATGACTATTTTGGGAATTATTATCAGCTACTAATGCACCAAATTAAAAATACATTAATTTTAAGGTTAGGTCGTGACAACCACATATATATTATATTGTATACGAGTGACACTCTCTTCTTTTTTTTACAAGCTTTTTAGTGAAATTCGGTTCCGAAGATCGGATAATGTGATAAGCACCATGCACTTGTGTCCTTTCATCTTAAACAAAACAAGCCACCAACCTACCAAACAGCGACTCGAATCACCACAAATTAAAAACTCCTTTACAAAAATTGTTGTTAGGTAATGAAAGCTTATAAGCACTAATATACCGACAACAATGTGGACGAACCACTTTTTATTCTGTAATTTGAAACAGCATCCAGAACCAAAGATGGCGACGAATAACAACAAACAAATAATGTCGGGCCGGCTCTGACGCGATCGATAAAATTTCCACCCTACTGCGCAAACTCAATAGTACCACGCCATCTCCCATAGCGGGGACACTTTTTGTATTTTCGAACGTTCGTATTGGCAATATAATGGTTATATATGTGGATCGATCGAAGACGAGCATAAAACTTTTCAAATATTGTTCGAATAAATCGAGCATTTATTTTCTTCGCGTACAAATATTTGTTAAACAAAAATATACTGATTTCAAAAGAAAAGAAACTCTAGAAATTGGATTTGGAAATATTAGTCGACCTTCTGAATATCTCGTCAGTCGTCTCACAAACGAAAATATACTTTTTTTTATTAAAGACCCGCGCCCCAAAGGAGTTTCCGAAAATGAGGCAGAAAGTGAGCAACGTAATTTTACGGTTACCAACCCCGTCCTGTAAAATATAGACGCATTACAAAAATCTGATAATAGGGCTCTATATCAATCTCTCATTCGTTCTCTTGCCACCTTCTTTCTTTAACCCATCATAATTTCAGTTTATAAAATATAGATGGCATACAAATTAATCCATTAAGAGAATCCCAGCCCGCCGTTATAAACCGATCTTTTCCCGTTACAAAAGTACTTATATTGCATATTTTTAATGTCAAGGAAAAGAAGGTAAAATTGTATTTTTATTACTTAATTTAAATTATCTTTAAAAATAAAACCATTTTTTGCCGGGAATAATATCGCAGGCCTCCAGTCATTTAGGTGAACACCTGCTGTACGGTCGGCCGATAGCAGGAAAAATTATTTCAAAATGAATTCTTTAAACATAAGTTTAATATACTACGCCAACTAATTACCGAATATCTCCGAAGAGGAGGCCTATCTGAACTTGTTTTTTTCATATACAGGGTGTCTTTTTAAAACCCGAACACCCTATTTTCTCGCCCAGATGATTTTCGTAGTTTTGAGGGGGAAATCGAATGGCGCAGGTTTTTTTCACCTGCGGTGTTTCAGGTAGTGCCCTGCGCAGGGCAACTTTTTTTCGCTGGTTCCGAACCTTCATTAAAAAACAAGCAACTTTCGTCTTAAACATTTTTTATTCGAATCGATCCAGAACGTTTCAACGACGAATTGTTACACTACCAACAAGACGGAGCCCCGGCTCATTTCACGGTACCGGTTCGCCAATGGTTAAACGATCATTTTCCTGGACAGTGGATCGGGCGGCTCGGCCCCGTATTATGGCCAGCAAGATCACCAGACTTAAAAAATTTGTTCCGACCTCAAAATTGTTTCTGTTTCATTCATTGTGCCACTTACTTTGTCCGAGTTCAGGATCGATTCGAATAAAAAAATGTTTGGAACGAAAGTTGCTTGTTTTTTAATGAAGGTTCGGAACCTGCGAGAAAAAAAACGGGTTCCCATTTAAAAAAAAAAGTTGCCCTGCGCAGGGCACCACCTGAATACCGCAGGTGAAAAAAAACCTGCGCTATTCGATTTCCCCCTCAAAACTACGAAAATCATCTGAGGAGGTCGAAATCCAAAAAATGCAATCTGAGCGAGAAAAAAGGGTGTTCGGGTTTTAAAGACACCCTGTATATATTTTTTTTGATCAAACACAAGCACTATAGGAAAAATTCAGTAGGGCAGTGGTTGGTCGTGTATTTCTGCTACACTCTAAAAAAATGGTATAGTTTAAGATACCAAGATCTTAGTCTCAATAACAAGAAAATTTAGTGAAATTGGCGATAAGAGGAAATTTAGTATCGAAGGCCAAATTTTATTTCTACGCTTATTCTAATCTACACAGTAGCTCTTTAAAATAATATTTTAGATTGAATGGTAATACCAAGAAAAGGAAGCCTTTTCCATTGATAGGATGTAACAACCTGCAGACCGGTATCGAACTCTTCAGTTCTCGTCAGTACAGTGAAGGTGTACATCTAATACTTCACGCCGTATTATCAACGGTAGCCGAGAAAATACAGCGCGCAGCACCATCTCCTAGCAGGAAATGGCGGCAGTTGGTGTGATAATGTAGTTATGTTAACTAAGAAGTAGTTAAAATAAGAGTTAGTTCCGTTAACTAGATCAATCTTATTCATCGTAATTCAGTTTCACGAATGTAATTTGTTCTGCTATCTAAAAATTACTTTTACATAAGCTAAAACTTTAACAGCAAGATAAAATTAGTCTTAGATAGCAATGCATTTTTTAGAGTGTATTCACCGCTCTGGGCGGAATTAAGAGGGCAAGGTCAGCCGAGCCCTTTTCATGAAAATATCTGTAAAAGAGACTCAAATCCTGAACCTGTCATCGATGTTCCAGGCTGTCGAGGCTCTTCGTCAGCTCGTGGTCTCCGATCAGACGAATGGCCCTCCTTTCGATGGAATCCAGTGGCCGCAGAGTATGTTTGGAGGCAGAGTTCCAGTCATGAGAGCAGTAGGTACTCTAGTGGTGGTCGAATCAGGGCTTTGTATAGTGTCAAAAGTTGTTGAGGTGTGTACAACTTTCTGGTTCGGAAGAGCACACCAAGTTTCTGAGAGGCTATCTTGGCGATTGCCACAACGTGGTTATGCCAAGACATATTTCCTCCCAGATTGACGCCCAGAAAATTAATAGATGAAGCCAGTGGGATTGAGTATCCTGCCATGACTATATCCGGTTTTGCAATGTTAACCTTTTTAGAGAAAACTGCTGCTCCAGGAGATTTCCCACATTTTCCAAGAAACCCTGTATAAGCATATGTAGGGGAGACCGAGGAGGGTTGTGACAATTTTTACTTAAAAGAACATAACTCAATAAAGAAACATACCACCATTAGGAATTGTAAGCCGCAATGTAGCTCAATCCTTACTCTTTTAAAAACAGTCATCAAAGTTAATAAAAGTTATAAGGTTTCTGAGAAAATCCACGAAAACTCAAACTACTCCCTTTGTCACAACTCTCCTAACGCCGAGGTAAATTGTGACAGGTACCAAAGTAAGTTAGTTGTGACAGCTGTGTATCTAGACTATATTTAATAGATAAGATTACTTTTATATGAATTATAAACAAAACACACGTTTTTTTTTTGCATAAAATGACTTTAATTATCATTAGGCATAATTGTAGGAACTACAATAACATGAAACATTAACATAACAGTAAATCTTTTATAAGTAACTATGGCATCATTATATCAAACTTAGCTTGTAAGAATTGACAAAGCAAACGAACAGGAACAGAAATAAACAGGAAAAAACATTGCAAAAAGCGTGTAAAATAAGCTAACCAGAAAATAGCCTTTAATAGGAGAGCTGTGCCAAAAATCGCGATCTGGTCAGAAAAATAATTCGTAATTTCGAAACAAGATGCAAACACAGCAAGACAATGCCACGCTTTGAAACTCCCAACCCACACAATATAAGAAAAAAGGGCATAACCACGTGAATGCAATATATCATGACATAAACAATCAAAAATTTTATAAAAAATTTACTTTTCGGTTGCTTTTTCATGCAGACGTCGTAATAACCCAACCGCTTGTCGTGGGCCATTGGCGCGTACCAACGAATACTTATAAACATGAAGAAGACAAACAGCCGTGTTAACACATCGAAGCAAGTATGAACAAACGAACAAACCAGGGGCATCCATTACGTCTGGAATCAGCTGACAAACGCACGTGCTTTTCAAATGTCACTTTTGTCAAAATTTTTATTACTGTCAATATTTTAAAGTGACATTTAACCAACAAAAAACTTCAGAAATAAGTAAGTAGTTTTATTAAAAAATAGGAAGTAAATCATAATTTACATAAAATATTTTACCATCTTCAACTGGGCTCTAGGTCCTAGCAAATATTTCAAGCTTCAAGTCCAAGCATATTTTTGAGCCCCATATGATTTAGGAAAAGAAATTATTATTGATGCTTACTCTCAGTAAAGATGACTAAAATGAATATTTCAATTACAAATTACTCACTTGCACCAAAAAGGAAACGACGTTTTTCGTAAAAGATTAGAATATTAAAAATTATTTTAAAATTTAAAGATGCGTCTTCTCCACCATTTTAAATCATATCAGATGTTGCTTGATTTCCATGCCCGTCAGACGAAGGAAGTTAGCTTGTTTAACAATTCGTGTTGTTCGCATTTTATACCTGTCTCTGTCTGCAACAACCTTCCCTAATTCAGTAAAGTGAGACAAATATGACCAGGATCAAGTCGCCTGCATAAACACTCACTTTTGGGCTTTCCATATTAACTCTACGTAAGTCTGATATTGACGCTTAAATGATAGAGTGAAACAGATAGATAAAAGTAGGTTACTTGTGAGCGTATGGAGCAGAGTAGGCTTAGCATCACTTCCAAGGCCTCCTTACGTGTTTCGATCCCCCCATAAGCAGTCTCACCGGGCTGGCGCACTGCGTCAAGTAGCGCGTCTATAAACAAACAATCGTGCGCTGTTGCCAGCTCGCTAACGGCCACAACTCTACTCTGTCACAAATCTCCTCGATCTCCACTATTATTGTGTTTTTTTGAATCGTAGTTGATATCACGAGGGTAAAACCGATAAAGAAAATTCGGTCGATCCTCTTAAAATATCTTACACATAATAGAGACGGTAACATTAGCAGAGAGTGTCGCGAAGTGCATTAGTGCAATATATCACACGACACGTAGCTGCGGTGCGCCAGATAAAGTCTTATTTAATCTTATTAATTTATGGGCCAATTTCATTCTAATGCGATCCTGCAGTCAAAGCGCTTAATATGAAACACAATAGCGGAGGAAGTAGCGTTCAGGGAACCAGATAGGTAAAATGCATAACTAAATTGGTGTATGTAGGGGAAGGTCGGACAAAATGAATCCAAGATTTTGAACTCTCAATTTACTAGTATTCCCAGTTTAACAATTCAGTTGTTAACGGACACGAGGACAAAACCACTATACAGGGTTGTTTCTTAATAACATGCAAATATTTAAGGAGGTTATTATTGGGTCCATTTTCAGAAAAAAACTTTCATATGAACACATGTCCTAAACGACTTAACTTTCGAGATGCAGGGTGTTAAAGATTTTCCAAAAAATCTGCTTCTTTTATTAATATCTGTGATACTGCACTATACAGGGTGTTCATTTGAAAACTTCCCACCACGGATTTATCGAAAACCACTGATTAAAAGAAAAAACGCCGAGACACGTCAAACGATTTGCCAAAGGGGACAACTTTTTAACCAAAAACTACTTCACCCCCTTTTACCCCCGGGGTCATCCCCTTAAAAATTTTAAATGACGAGGGGTAGCAAGTAATAGCTTGTTTGAAAGGTCTTTCAAATTGCTTTATTTTGACGTTTGATTTTTTAAAATCGGTCGATTCGTTTTCGAGTAAAATTGGAAAAATCTTTATTTATCTTAATTTGTTCAGATAGAAAAAAAAAGCACACGAAAATATCACTTTTTATTTCAATAAGTGTTCAAAATGTTGCCCGTTATTGGCCAAACAATGATATAGGCGATTTTCAAATTCCTGACGGACATTTTCAAAAACATGTTGTGGGAGATCATGGCAGCTTTCAGTGATGCGTTGACGAAGTTCATCCAAACTGTTAGGTTGGGGAGTGAACACAATAGTTTTCAAATGGCCCCATAGAAAAATGTCTAATGGCGTCAAGTCAGGAGATCTAGCAGGCCCTCTTCGCCCTATCCATTTATCTGGAAACTCGTGGTCTAGCCATTGCCGAACCTGAAGAACATAGTGAGGAGGAGCGCCGTCTTGCTGGAATGGCATGTTAAGATAAATTCAGGAATTAATTTTTTTTCTAAATGTTTATATTTATGTTTATCTCAGTCAAAACGAAACCATTTTTTGTAGAAAAAAAATATTATCAAGACATTTGTTTAAGATAACATTGTCAGTGTTGTATTTTGTTGGCGCTGGCCAGTTAAATTTTTCGGTTAAGTCTGTAAAAATGAATCGCAAAGTAATATCTGAAATTGATCGTGCAAAAATAGTAGCTTTAGTTGACGAAGGTCATTCCCAAAGATTTGTTGCTGAAAGAATAGGGGTTTTTCAAAGTGATGTATCTCGCATATGAAATCGCTATCTAGAGACCAACTATGTGCGAGACAGACCACGAAGTGGTAGAAGGCGTGTTACTAACGAACAGCAGAACCGCTATATTACGTTAACAATTCGGAGAAATCGTACTATGTCAGTCCCACAACTTCAGAGAGTTACGCATTTGCACCCTGTTATGAAATTAAGTATTAACAAAGATTATGAAGGATCTAGTAGGTAAGGAGCAGATTTTGTTCGGGTATAAACATAAACAGTTTTGACAGTTGTATACGTTGTATATAGTCTAGTTGTCACGTATTTAAGTCATTGACCTTAACAAGACGTTTAGGACATCTTATGAAGTTCTTTCTGAAAACAGATCCAAGAATAATCTCCTTAAATATTAGCATGTTATTAAGAAACACCCTGTATATACACACACAAATACAGATTGCATTTTGACGTAGCCCTAAAAACGATTATTTCTTTCATCAAATAAAAAACGTATTTATTTTTATGTCGAAAGCTTTCGAAAAACGCTGAAAAGAAACATAGACATTAAAACGATGAGAGTCTAAAGACACACTATGTCTAATACAAATATCCACCTCAGCTTTTAATATTTGTTTGCATTTCTTCTTAGGAAGAGGGGCTGATTTTTATTTGAGGTTTGGGTTTGCGGTGTACCTCGAGTGGCTTATGTTTATTCTCGATTCCGTGACGCTGTGATTTAACAAAAAATAAAAATGCAGTATTCGATGCAAAAGTTGCATTTCTTGTTACATTCTGCGACAATGCATATGCAAGGTGTTATGAAAATTACTTATTATACAGGGTGTTATGGAAATGGCTTATTATATCTAAATGGGTGACTCCTAGGGTGTCCTGGAGAAAGTCTACATACTTTTTTTTTAATCGAATATCTAAATACTAAGGTAAAACCCTACGTTGTCTACATACTGTCGCGCCGCTCTGTCCGGTTTCAGTTAGCAACAATGTAGGCCACTAGAGTAACCTACAGTGATGCAAGATCACACCGCGTGTCTCGCCCTTGCTTGGATAACCGCCGCGCACGTATTGATATGTTTAACCTTCAGTATCGTTGCTTCAGTATGTTTCGATACTCGGTGTTGGGACGAAGTTGCCGAGGGTTCCACGTGCTGCAGTACTGAGTTCGGCCGATCCGGCCTTAACACCGGATCTACTGTTCCGGCCGGATCAAAGATTAAGTCCGGGCGATGCAATTTTAAAATTTAAAAACCATTAAAAACATTATTTCGTCGATAAAAATAAGTTAAAAAACATTTGGGTAAAAAAAAGGAGTACTTAACTAAATAACAAAAAATTGAGGACCTTTTATTTTATCGAAAATGTAATTTCTGTAATGTAATGTAATGTTACAGGTAGCCACTACTACAGAGTCACTATAAAAATTACCATACACTAACCGATTCGTTAGCGTTATCTTCACATATATATTATAAACAGTATATTGCTAATACCATCTGCAATTATGTCCCCGCTATGGGCATCGAAGGGGGCGTTGTGAGTTTGCGCAATTCGGAAATTTCCTTGTGAAAGTAAACATTCGACAGGACCGGATTTCAACTTTTTTAATGTAAATTTCACTGGTTAGTAGGAAAAATATTGCAATCAAGATTTCAATTAGTTCGATTTAAGACGGCGTTCCACGCATACGATTTCTGACGATATGATGATCCGACGGTGCCCTGATTGGCGTATACGGCGTATACTTTTGGTGCCAAATTCCGTCCGAATATTTGTAACAATCGGCACGATGAGCTTTATTTTAACTTTCATCCAACGTCATATGTTTCTTAACCTCACTTTTTGCTAAACCAAAAATTAAGAATTAATAAGTACATTGACTATTTTGGGAATTATTATCAGCTACTAATGCACCAAATTAAAAATATATTAATTTTAAGGTTAGGTAGTGACCACATATATATTATATTGTACACTCTTCTTTTTTTACAAGCTTTTTAGTGTAATTCGGTTCCGAAGATCGGATAATGTGATAGGCACCATGCACTTGTGACCTTTCATCTTACAAAAAACAAGCCACCAACCTACGAAACAGCGAATCGAATCACCACAAAACTCCGTTACAAAAATTGTTGTTACGTAATGAAAGTTTATAAGCACTAATATACCGACAACAATGTGGATGAACCACTTTTTATTCTGTAATTTGAAAAAGCATCCAGAACCAAAGATGGCGACGAATAACAACAAACAAATAATGTCGGGTCGGCTCTGACGCGATCGATAAAATCTCCACCCTACTGCGCAAATTCAATAGGACCACGCCATCTCCCATAGCGGGGACACTTTTTGTATTTTGGAACGTTCGTATTGGCAATATACTGTTTATATATTATGTGGAATTACCACACATTTACGGTTTTGGAACGTTCTAGGAACGGACTTCACTGTATTATAAAATGACCGACGTCACGTTCGATAAAACCAAAAAAAAAACAAAAGAGAAAAACAGAAAGGGCCAGAACGTAATGTGACAAATTAAAGAATTAAACCGAATAACCGATTTTATAATTTAAATTCTTCGAAGGTAAAGAACGACGGGGCCATCAAGCGTCAGAATCGTTAAGGTAATAGCAGGCTAGGTCGCGCACAAGTTAAATTGCCAGCCTTAAATTGAACTGACACGTCCTAGCAGGGCCTCAATTAATCAAGATCCTTATCCAAATGAAATCAATATTGCACGCCTGTGCCTTGTGACAATAGGACGTTTACGGAAACGAGCTTCGAGCCGTTATTTTAGTAAATTAAAGGTGTTTATCTTATTGTTTTAGCGCGTGTTTCAATTTTGTTTTAAATTGGAACATGCTAGGAACCGAAGAAGTGAGTTACGTTTCTCAGGCGAACAAGTAAAGAACGATTGGGCTAAAATCGGAGCAGATTATAACATAATGAAATGTTAGACAGAAATAAGTATACATTTGTACCATTCACACGTTCTGTCGTATACCGGGCAGTGGCGGCTGGTGACAAGTATCGTGAAATTATTTTAAACAACAGCTGTATCTTCAACTGAGCATTGATATGAGCTTGACTGTTTTCATTTTTAAAAATTTTTTGTGTTAAGTGCCCTAAGTCGGCTAGTCCATTTTTTGTGTTGCATCCACAAATCCAGTTATTTTTTTCGTATATTTCATTTTTAAACTTTCTAATAAGTCCCTCGATTTACCCTTTGTGGTCTGAGTTAAATTAATTTCGGGTTTAGGTCTTCCCGCATTCTTCACTTCAATTTTTTGCTCCAAACTCAAAGAGCTAAAGCTATTTTTTAATTAGTCCACCGTGAAACTATTCATTTTAACTTAATAAATATATAATATTAACTAAAATTGTGCGCCTTTTCCATGTTAAATCGCCATAGCCCCGCTATCCCCCGCCACCTGTTCCTACAGAGTCACAGCATTATGCCCCGCCCACTTATTCGCATATGCGAGTATATCGCGTCATTATCCTTGCTGAGTTGCCGGATGAATCGAGAGCTTATAATATACAGTTTGTTTTGACGGTACGATAAAATATTAGGGAGGGTCGGACTTTATACGATAAATAACATTCAATGAATATAAATTAATATTTTTTTATTCGTTTTGGGGGTGCTTGGGGGTGCACGTGCGCATGTGCTCCTGTGGAAGAACCGCCACTGATACCGGGTGATGCATCGTTGAGTTGAACATAGGAAATCTCATTTAATTTTTGGGGTGACTGAATATTGGCTCCCCTGGCACTTTTATAAGGTAGGTATCTTCGTAAGTGTCATGTGCTCTTTTTGGGTCAAACTTAAAATGGTAAAATCAAAATTAGAAAATTTTCGCTCGCTTATGAGATCCGTGAAAATCAAAAAAATTGACAATTTCAAAATTACCCTATATTTTCTTAATTAAAAGAGATACAGAAAAATGTTTTATACAGAAGTTTCTTTATATTGATTGTTGCCGTTTTCAGAATAAGTATACGGGGTTTGTTCGTTGGGTAAAAAGTTATCGAACATAACATCTTTTTTTAAAATGGAACACCCTATATATTTTAATCTAAAAAGATACTATTTTAAATTCTCCTTTCAAATAAATAACATACCATGGATGATATTGGTTTCATAGGCGATATATTAAAGTTTATTACTTTAAACCACGGTAGACCATGAAACAAAAGCTAATATCCTGGAAACAACTATGTTGACTATTAACATTTAACGTCAATTTCATTTTTACATATTCATTTGCGAAAATGACCGATCAACATTTTGAAAAATTTGATATGATATCAGATTATATTGAAAGTGGAAAAACCGAAGAAATAGCGCAAAATGTATATTTTGTTCGCTATCCGGAAAGACGGTAACCATTTAAGGACATATTCCGAACATTTGCGATGATTCCCGTTATTTTTTACCTTAATCTGAATCTTTTATTTCGTTTCAAAGTAATAAAGTTTAAATAAATCGCCTAGGAAACCAATATCATCCATGGCGCGTTATATATTTGAAAGGATAATTTAAAATAGTATCCTTTTAGATTAAAATATACAGGGTGTTCCATTTAAAAAAATGAGGTTAGGTCCGATAGCTTTTTTACCTGACCTCGTATACTTATTCTGAAAACGGCAGATTATTCAATAATCAATATAAATAAACTTCTGTATAAAACATTTTTCTGCATCTCTTTTAACTAAGAAAATATAGGGTAATTTTGAAATTGTCAATTTTCCCCCGTATCTCTTAAGCGAGCGAAAATTTTCAAATTTTGATTTTACCATTTTAAGATTAATCCAAAAAGAGCACATGACACCTACATTACTTTTTTGATAGCACTAACAATTACAGGGATACCCTATAAAAGTGTTGAAAATGGGAGCCAATATTCAGCCACCTAAAAAATTACATGGGATTAATTTCCGTATGATCAACTATACTAATTTACAATAATAATTGGAAATATCTCCTCATCGTCGGTTAATTAATACATACATACATACATGTAACAAGTGAGACACATCAAAATAAATTTCTAAAACAACTAATTGAAATTTACAAGTTAAAACGCAACATGTTGCGTGCCCCGTCTCGTACAACGTAACATCCTGCGAAGGTAACCTTCCTTTAAAAACCGAGTTAAATATAGAAAGGCTTCTCGTGTGCAGGCCGAAAGTCGGCTTTACCAAACCGGTCTGAATTATACGAAGAAATATCTCCCAGCCTCGCCTGATCTGAAGGGTCCGTCGCACGCGCAGTTGCCACATTTGGGAATTTATCGGAAATATTTTATAGCTCGCAGATGGTCGAACTTGTAAGAGAGACTGTTTGACACGTAATTTACAAAGAAGGACGAACATTACGAGTTTCAGGAAGGACGAAAAAACGTACATTATTGACGGACGTTTCGTTCCGCCTCGATAATTCGTTCCCCTACAAAAATAGGTGGTCAAATTTTTATACTGTTTCGTCATTATTTTGTCTTCGAAATTCAAAGACAAATTGTAATAGTTTTCGATAAATCGGCCCCCAGAAAATGCTATTTTATAGTGTAATTCCGGACCGTATCTTCGAGCGTAGCAACTTGGAACAAAATGACTTGCAAATACCAGTCTCGGTTTTTTGTTCCTCGGCCAAAAATAAAGCGACTTTTGGTTTAACAGTACTGCCTACTAGACCGGAAGTATTTGATGATGGTATTGCAGTAATAGCTTTTATTCGAACAAAAAAATCTAATATTTATCTCTACAAAGTAATGGTAGGTGAGTGGTATAGGCATGTACCGGGTACAGTACAGTTACGGGCCAGTTTTACTAGAGAATAGGCAAAAAGAACCCAAAAAATAATAATAAACTCCTGGACAAAATTAACGCAACATCATAAATTTCCCATATTTTTGATGCTATTTATTTTTTTTCTGAATTTATGATCCGATTTGAATGATTTTATTTTGCATTGTAGGTTGGTACCTTGACAATGTTATAGTTTTCGCTGTTTATGATAAAAATTTAATTTTCGATTTATACTGGGTGCACTAAAGATGCTATGTTTTTTTCCGAAAATTCGCATCACCCTGTGGAGTATATCAGCAACCGAACCATATAGCAGTTGACATTAAACGGTAGGTCCATCTCTCCCCAACATTTTCTTTTTTGGTTTACTTCATTATCTCTGTTATTAAAGGAGATACACCGTTTTATAGCGTAACATGTTTTTATAGACTTTAATATTCAACACATTCATTGTCAAATGTTTTCAAGTAGACTATGAACCTTTTCTGACATTGCAAGCGATGTGTCAGCAGATGTTGTGTTTTAAAGTTCCAAAGGTCAAATAAAATTCGCCATACTGATAAAAACTTCGTATGCCCAGTTGCCCGACGAGTATTTTAATCTTGAAACCTACTTGAAAACATTTAACAATGAATGTGTTGAATATTAAAGTCTATAAAAACATGTTACGCTATAAAACGATGTATCTCCATTAATAACAGAGATAATGAAGTAAACCAAAAAAGAAAATATTGGGGATAGATGGACCTACCGTTTAATGTCAACTGCAATATGTTTCGGTTGCTAATATACTCACTCCACAGGGTGATGCGAAATTTCGGAAAAAAACATAGCATTTTTAGTACACCCAGTATAAATCGAAAATTAAATTTTTATCATAAACAGCGAAAATATGACATTGTCAAGGAACCAACCTACAATGCAAAAACAAAATCATTCAAATCGGATAATAAATTCAGAAAAAAAAATAGAATCAAAAATATGGGAAATTTATGATGTTGCGTTAAATTTGTCCAGGAGTTTATTTTTAGCAAAAAACCTGATGATGAAATTCCAAATTTGCAAAACTGTTATCTTATATCATAATAATTCATCTAATTGGAGACCACGAGCTGACGAAGAGCCTCGACAGCCTAGAACATCGAAGACAGGTTGGGGATTTGACTCTCTTTTACAGATATTTTCATGGAAAGTGCTCGGCTGACCTTGCCCTCTTAATTCCGCCCAGAGCGGCAAATAGCAGAAATACACGACGAAACACTGCCGCCCGTCCATATGTGATTAAGCTTAGTACTCCTCGATCTTCATTATTTAAGAATTCTTTCATCTGGAGGACTTCATCCTTATGGAACGACCTTCCCGAGGTCGTTTTTCCCAACGAATATAACCTCCAACGATTCAAAACCAACGTAAATCGCTTTTTGCGCACACGCACCACTCTCAGAGTGCCCTAAAGGATTTTTCCTATAGGGCTTGTGCATGATCATATAAAAAAAAGCCAAACTAAATTTCTGGAAAATGGTTTTAAGTTCCTAAATTGTCCCCGGAGGCCGTGATACTGATGACTGTCTGAAAAAATAGAATTTGTTCGATTTACCCATTGACTTCATCTATCTGCTTCGTCGCGTCATTGTGACGCTTGTTATTACGAAAATAAACACGAACAAACCCGAACAAAAAAGAGACGGGTTTGTTCGGGTAACAATAATGACAAATATGACAGTTGTTAATGCGGTAGTGTCAAACGTGAAAGCAGGTATGATAGACGGCCGTTCCAATAAGGGCTTTATAAAAAGTACGAAGGCGACGTAACGTCTTTGTCGAATTAACAGAAAAATTATACTAATTTTCAGAGCTCCCCGATTGTTTTTCTGGAAAGTTCTTTACAGCCTACCTAAGAATGTGAATTGTATATTCTTCACCAAAGCCGTATTCTCCTTGATTTAAGATTCTTGGACTTCAACCAGTCATACATTAGGAGCTATGACACAGAGGAATAATAGGTCGGCAAACTGAATTTTTGGAAATAACTGTACTACAAGTACAGAAATGATCTGTTAAGTAAATAGCAGGAAAATTTTGCCATTCTTGCTCTAAAATTTTCAATGATATACACTGGCGTTTCTGGGTACGCCCACTAAAATCTGCTTTGGGCAAATCAATAATCTAACCTCTGCAACTGTAGAATGGACTGCTCAGTAATCTACAGGAACTCAACGAAACGACATGGTTTATATTCCTCTACATATTTGCATTAAATTATTAGGTATCGGTATATCGTCTTGAGATTCATCTAATAATTCAGTGTACAAAATAGTCTTTTATTCATGACATTAACAAGTCAAACGAAGGTCAATTTTCGTATCTTAATCCATATCAAATGCCGATCGGATTTCAATTGTTATTGATTCGGTTCACCAACCTCACATTTGTAATTTAAAACAAAAAAGTTGCGGCATCCAAACAATCACAGTGGCGTAGTAAAAGTGAGGACGGTCAAAGGGAGCATATTTTTAGGAACTGAAATGGTAATTAAATACTCATTCCAAATATCTCTCACGTATGGGTCATTTTTTAACTTTGATATTTTAAAATGGTCCCAAATTTTTTTACAACTTATATATATTAGTTGACACGTATTTCAGGATTTTGCTGAAAAAATTTTTTTTTCGAAAATATCCACATAAATTTTTAATTTTTAATTTTTTCCAATCTTCTCATGTTTGAAATTTAATATCTCCAGTTGTACTGACCGGATCAATGTCGGTCTTTTTTTATTTTATGTAAGCTTTCAAAATGTATTGAAAAAAATTGTCATTGTGAACAAATGTTTAAATAGTTTTAACATGCTGTTAACCCATCTTAAATTAATTATAAAAAATACCCTTTAGTTCTTTATCGTCTTATCTACAGAACCCATTTTACGAAAAAGTGGCATCTCTTTTAGTTCGGAAGTTATTAAATGTTTTGAGCGCAAGTCACACAGCGCGCGAATTTTCTAAGCGCGCATCTTATGTTAAACTTTCATAATTAACAAAATAACGAAATTTAATTCCATCTCCATAAATATTAAGGTTAGGTTATGATTTTTATTTTCTTGGAACGACGTATTTATTCAAAGTTCAGATCAGTTCAATTTTATTTTTTAGGTATTAATCTAATTAAAAAATCAGGAACTATAATAGTATATTAAGATACAAGTTTCATAAGACATTAACTTAAGTTCAGATCAGTTCAATTTTATTTTTTAGGTATTAATCTATTTAAAAAATCAGGAACTATAATAGTATATTAAGATACAAGTATCATAAGACATTAACTTAGAGCACTCGTTTAATTTAGAAAACGACCCGCGAAGCGAAAAACTTTAAAAAATATAGTAGATTTTTTCCATTTCAATTAATATTCATTGTGAACAAATGTTTAAATAGTTTTAACATGCTGTTAACCCATCTTAAATTAATTATAAAAAATACCCTTTAGTTCTTTATCGTCTTATCTACAGAACCCATTTTACGAAAAAGTGGCATCTCTTTTAGTTCGGAAGTTATTAAATGTTTTGAGCGCAAGTCACACAGCGCGCGAATTTTCTAAGCGCGCATCTTATGTTAAACTTTCATAATTAACAAAATAACGAAATTTAATTCCATCTCCATAAATATTAAGGTTAGGTTATGATTTTTATTTTCTTGGAACGACGTATTTATTCAAAGTTCAGATCAGTTCAATTTTATTTTTTAGGTATTAATCTAATTAAAAAATCAGGAACTATAATAGTATATTAAGATACAAGTTTCATAAGACATTAACTTAAGTTCAGATCAGTTCAATTTTATTTTTTAGGTATTAATCTAATTAAAAAATCAGGAACTATAATAGTATATTAAGATACAAGTTTCATAAGACATTAACTTAGAGCACGCGTTTAATTTAGAAAACGACCCGCGAAGCGAAAAACTTAGTATAATATATATAAAATATAGTAGATTTTTTCCATTTCAATTAATATTTTCTTTTTGGGTTGGCAATACTTTTACAATTTAATAAAATGTTACAAGTATCAAATATGCCATGATAGAAACAATTGAACACAACAAAGCTTGTTCCCATCCGTCATAATTGAAATTGCAGAAAATAATCTAGAAAACTTTTAAAAAGAATACTTATGCAAAACTTTGAGTTATGGTGCGAGCAGAACAAAGTGCAAAATATTGAACAAAATAATAAATAATACTATTGAATAAAATATTGTGTCGACACAGAATCTGACAGGAATAACACTTAAGACCCAAGAAATGTCTACAGTAACTATAAATATGTATATATAAAGTAATATGTATAATACTACATTGAATTAAAAATAGTACTTTATTGAATAAAACTTTAGAAATAGAGCATAAACTGGAAGATATTTCTATTATTTTTAGGTTATGTTGTTTTATAGTTGTGACTAGAATAGAATAGAATATCCGAGTATAGGTATTTCAGATAAATATCTAGTGATCTATTTGCAAGGTTACAGGTTAGTATTTTAAAGTTTTCTGTAAAAATTCTCTGTTGAATCCATAATGCCTAGAAAACTAATTTCAACGATATCGAAGTAAGCCTAAAATTCGAGCCCTACTTGCTATCAACATAAAAAAAAATTAAATTTCAGTTTCATAAAGTGGGTTTGTTCGGGTTTGTTCAATTTTTTTGCATTTCATAATGTAGGCATTATGAAACCCAAATAGAAAAGGTTTTATATACAGTTTTATATACAAGAGAAATGCCAAAAAAGCTGACATATCAGTACTTTTTAAAACTGTCACTTTTGCTAATGCCATAAAACGACGCGCAAAATGTATCCATTGCAAAACGAGTGTCTGCCATTTTCACCAAGTTAAAAAGAGTACAGTGCCCACTAGTAGGATTTTTTCGATACGTCACTGCACAAATGAACCCATTCACCGAATCAACGAAAACAGTTTCGTTATTTAACAGCTTTTTCGGTCTTCTTATTTTCATTTTTAAAGAATAGCATTTTAAGGTTTTTTAAAAGCTCTCAGAAATAATTCAGCTTGACGAACTTTTTTGCTTGCGCATTTACATGGACCGCGAACAATTTCAAGCCGTGGAGATTTTTAAATTGCAATTCCAATGTTAAATATTTTAACCAGGATGTTTTAAGATATTTACCTTGTCATGCGCCGCGACAATTGTCGCGACGAGACCGAGTCCGATAGCGAATTGAAGAGGAGGAGGTCTCTCGTTAAGTATTCAGCCTCGTATTCAGCAATCACAAATTCAACTTAAAAAGTAATAATCACCATCGAGCGGAAACCTAACCTAAAATTTCGATTTTACCATATTTGAATCATTCTTTGCACGTATTTGGTCAAATTTCAATAACTTTTCAAATACTTAATTAGTTTAAAAATAAATTCCATCGAACAAGTATTCTCTCTCGATTTTCCATTAAAGCTTAACATCGATCGAAAGTCAGTTTTATTTAACCAACGATTTTTACTCTATAAGTATTTTAAATCTTATTGAAATTCTGACACATCTTGAAAGCTCCAATAATCGGGATAATATTGACTTTGGAAATTCTAATTCCTAATCCTGCACATCGCTGGAAAGGTCGTTTCTCCAGAAACAGAACATTTTGGTGTCTCCCATTACAATAATTTAAGGAAAATAATTTTTGGCGTTTTCCATGACCCCTCCCCCTGGATCCGCGCTGGCATAGAGCTCTAAATTATGGTCGGTGGGTACCTGCGTCACCGAAATTTTTTCATGTGGATATTTTTCTAATTAGTCTGGCATATTCTGCATGAAACCGGCGTCTTGCATTTGTCTTGTCTGCTGCACCGTGTGTCGATTAAAAAAAAAATTAAATTCAGATTGAAATTCATTATTATTAACATTTTCAAAATTCAATTTAACACAATTCTTTAGTGTTGGGAAAACCCGATGATTTTAATAATCGAGTACTTGATACTCGAGCGATTTTAATAATCGAGTGAATTCCAGAAATTCCAGAAATGTATTTATTTATGAATAATGAATTTTTACCACGTGTCTCGATACCAAACAAAAAACAGCAAAAAATCATCCAAATATGTTTTTATTGATCGGGTATATTCTTGTGCTTTTTTAAAGCAAAAAGTATTACCAAGAGTTATGTTTCTTCACATCTTTCTCAATCTACGAGCATAAAATAAGTAGATATTTAAAATGGCTTGTCAAATTATTCCACTTTAAATTATCAGGTGCCCACTGTGTGCCCTTCAAAAATGTAGACTTAGTTACACGACTAGCAAAGTAAGAAAATAGGTGATTATTTTTTAAATTCATGTTTATAGTTCCTGTTTAAATTTAAGAATGTTTACTTTTGGTTACCAAAAAATTTGTCGATACCTATGTTTTGTTAACTATTTTGCTCGTTTTCTTATTTTCCATTAACATTTTCTATAATATATGTTATTTTTAAGAAGTCTTCTTGGGTTTAATAATAAAAAGTTCGTGTTTAGATTTTAAAATGTTTACTATAAGATTACCAACGAATTTTTCTATATATTTTGTTAACAATTTTGTTCGTTTTGTTATTCTTATTTAAAATTTCTATTATTATGTTATTTTTGAGAAGTTTTCTCGAGTTTATAGTAAATTTAAAAATTATATCCTTTAATCTTTTAATATTTACAATCGGAGACCTAAACTACGCCGCTGGCTAGCCAGTTAAAACAAAACTTTACGAAACCCATGTCGCGATAACTCCGCTAAGGGATTTGGCATACTTTTTTATATGCGCCTTCTCGTTTATGTGCCTTTAAGAAACACGTATGTCGTGTACCTGCTCAGCGTCAAACTCGAATGTCGCCAATCGGATGGCGCGTCGCGTAGACCGAAGGTCGTGTGTCAAGTGACAGGCGATATTTTTCGGTTTTTCGCCTGAATTTATAACTAGAGCGAAAAACTGTTCGAATATACGAGCAGTTTTTTAACTCGATCACACTACAGCGGTACAATTCCGTCGGCGTCAAGCGAAGCTCGGGTATCGAGTGAAAGATAATAAGTGACGAGCGACGGTTTTCGCCTGAATAGATAACTCGAGCGTTTTTTTTTAATAATCGAGCGATGTCGGTTATTTCAATAATCGAGTGATCAAGCGGTTTTTCGCTCGAGCGATCACAACACTACAATTTTTTATCGCCTCTAAAATGCCCGTTCCAGGAGAAACGCCCGAAACCATCTCAGTCAACATTCACGTAAAGCTAAGTAATCAGGTTTGAAATCTTGTTTACAAATACATAATCTTCCTATATAACCCTTATTTACAAATCTGCGTTATCTGAAACCAAACAATAAATTTATGATAATGTCTGAAATGTTTCGTTTTTGTCTCTTCCGTCGAAATAATCTGACAGGTATTAATGAACTCGCCTTGTGAGTAAATATTGGGGTTCATACGCAACCCCTTAATAATGAAACGATGGTAAATATTTATTGATGTTTTAATTTTATGAATTAATCAGCAAATTTGCTGAAAGAAAAGAGTACGGGAATGTCAATAAAAAAGAACCATTCATCGAGACAATATGATTAATTAAAATTATTATTGTTATAAACAATTAATTAGAGATAAGGATAGCGGCGAGCGGACCACAGTGAGTGTGTAGAGTAAGTAGGGAATGTCAATTATAGTACAGGCTGTTGAAGTATACAACGTGTCCAAGATGAGGTGGGCCAGTACAGGGATCTCGGAAACCGTAAGAGATACAAAGTCGGTTAAATGGAGGTAAAGTTGCGCATTTACGTGCCTAATAATATGCGGTTTAGGAAGTTTTAAAATTCCGAGTAGTTCCGGAGATATCCGGAAAAAAACCAAATTCTGAAATCGTTTTATTTTTTCCTGTTTTTTTTTAGATCGAATTCTAAAGTAAATTGCACTTTTGCATTGCCACTTTTTCCGCTCTATCTAACAGCGTTAATTGTTTTGTAATCCGACGAGTCGTCTTCGAAGGGCCGGTATCAACTTTCTTTTTTTAAATACGGTCCTGTTTTTCTGATATTGGAATTCGATAGCTTTTTTTCTTCAGAATGCAACGATGTATGACACATTGTGGTTTAATGGCGTTTCGAGGGTTTCTTGAACAACATCAGTAAATTTTGGGATACGGTCCTGTATTTCTCCTAATTTTATAAATAATATCTCATAAGTAAGCTCTAAATTTTTAATTATGTTGGAGTAGTTCAATAAATAACAAATAATTTAATAATAAACCACAAATAAGTGAACAAAATACAGAAACGTTATTTCAAACTTCTGTTGATTCGGGATTTAAAAGAAAAGTAGGCGCTTGAAACAAAAAAATTTAGATGGTGACGCATGATTTGTTTCACTTGACATTCCCATTGTGATCGTTTGAAAGCGTTTTAAGAGGTTTTCTATTTTCCAGAAAATATGGAACATAATTTTACAAGTTTGATATCATGTTTTATTTTATCTCAAAAAAACTGTTATGTGGCAGTTAGAAAATGTTATTTGTGCTTAGAGAATAACGGAAATCATTTTGAACACCTGATTATGTAGTTCCTTACTTTTTTCGTTGTTCATTTTATTACTGTTTTGGAATGATTTTTGTTCACTTATTTGTAGTTTATTATTAAATTATTTGTTATTTATTGAACTAGTTCAACATAAGTAAAAAATTTAGAGCTTACTGATGAGATATTATTTATAAAATTAGGAGAAATACAGGACCGTATCCCAAAATTTCCTGATGTTGTTCAAAAAACCCTCAAAACGTCATTAAACCACAATGTGTCATACATCGTTGCATTCGGAAGAAAAAAAGCTATCAAATTACAATATCAGAAAAACAGGACCGCATTTAAAAAAAGAAAGTTGCTAATGGCCCTTGGAAGACGACTCGTCGGATCACAAAACAATTAACGCTGTTAGACAGAGCGGAAAAGTTTACTTTAGAATTCGATCTCAAAAAAACCCAGGAAAACAATAAAACGATTTTTCAGCATCTCGTTTTTTTCCGGATATCTCCAGAACTACTCGGAATTTTAAAACTTTCTAAACGTCATATTATTAGGCACGTAAATGCGCAACTTTACCTCTATTTAACCGACTTCGTATCTCTTACGGTTCCCGAGATCCCTGTACTGGCCCACCTTATCTTGGACACGTATAAGTGTAATTAAGTGTAAAATTTTCCGACAATTCTAAAATGTCAAGGTTAATAAGCGTGCGGTTTGTAAAAGAATGAGCCGCGATTGTTGACCAATGCATCAGAATGCAGAAAATAAACCGAAGTTTTTATTGCAGGCCATAAATACAAGTAAATATGTGACCCGTGTTTGCGCACACCATCTTAAAATTTATATCGCTTTCCATTAATTTTGATTATTTTCCTGCCTTGTCAATCGATTATTCTTTAAAATATTTATCATACATGGAAAAAAGGACTATAACAAAATTGTTATTTAGGATGGACCGAACCGGGAATTTGGCCGTACCGCCGGAACAGTAAAATCCGGCCAACGGCCGGACCGAACCGCCGGAATTCAGTTTCCTCTCATAGTGTGAATATTCAGCAGTTAGCGATTATTTGCTCAACACTTCTGGTTATAGCAGATGGTTAAATATTAAAGCATAACCACGCTTACCGATGAAAACATAAATATTTATTTAAATGATCCACCATTTTACAAACTACACATGAATGCACCATGATTGTTATAATAAAGTCAATTTTTCACCAGTAATCACAAAAAACACAAATCAACCAAAACATATGAACCATCCGTTAGATCACAGCGCCAACGTTGTAATGTTTACGAGATTAGTATTCATTCATATTTTGGCTCCTGGATCGTAGCGTAGCAGTAAAGTAGAAATAGATGCAGCCAGAGTGCAGTTGGATTAGTTCAAGATTCGTTTGATAAGTATAATAATATGTTTTAATGAACCTCTCAACGCCTTTTCACAGTTTATAGTAAAATTATTGGGAAATAAATTTATTTTCAGAGCAATTGCGGATTAACCTTAAACCAGTTATAATAATAATATATAAAGAGAAATTTTGGCTTGGGGTGACCAAGTCGAATTTAACGCTAAAAAAACCCAGGCAGCAGTTTTCTCTAAAAAGGTTAATATTACAGAACCGGATATAGTCATGGACGGACACTCAATCCCACTGGCTTCATCAATTAATTTGCTGCGCGTCAATCTGGGAGGAAATATGCCTTGGCATAACCACGTTGTGGCCATCGCCAAGATAGCTTCTCAGAAACTTGGTGTACTCTTCCGAACCAGAAAGTTGTACACACCTCAACAACTTTTGACACTATACAAAGCCCAGATTCGACCATCACTAGAGTACTGCTCTCATGTCTGGAGCTCTGCACCCAAACATACACTTCGGCTACTGGATTCCATCGAAAGGAGGGCCATTCGTCTGATGGGAGACCACGAGCCCAAGCGTTTTGGAGACATTCTCATTCAAAATTTGAAAATCAGATATTTCGCAATCAATCAAGACTTGCATTGATTCATGCACGCTGAGGAAAACCTGTAGTCAGCATGCGTGAAGCGCAAGAAAAGTCAAGTAGGCTTTGGAGTTATGATGCAAGAACCAAAAGAATTAATGTCAAGTGTTATTGTCAGTTTTATGTGTATTTTCCTAACGTTTTACTAGTTTTCAAAAGACTCATTTCGTTTTTTCATAACTAAATTAAATTAAAATGCGGCTCACTGAGAAACAGCGCATAGAAGTTTTGATGATGATGGGCTACGGTGATAGGGTTAGAACACAGCAAGAAACTTGTGAGTTATTTAATCAAAAATACCCCAATCGTCCGCCAATATCACAACCAACAGTAAGCAAAATTGAGTACAAGTTTAGGCAATTCGGTCATGTAAGAGATGTCCCTAGATTTGGTCGTCCTCAAGTTGATGAAAATCAACAATTAGAAGTCTTACTGGCAGTTCAAGATAACCAGCATGTGGTGTCTAGGCAGGTAGCAAGTGACGTGGATATTGGAAAAACAACAGTTCTTAAAATACTGCATACAAATAAATACCATCCTTATAAAATGCAAGTTCTCCAAGAACTTTTGGAAAGGGACTTTGAGAGGCGCCTTGAATTTTGTGAGCGTTTACAGGATATGTGTTTCGTAAACAGAAATTTTGTAAAAAATATAATTTTTTCCGATGAGTCCACATTTTGCTTGAATGGTGATGTAAATATCCAAAATTATCGATATTGGTCCGATGTAAATCCACACTGGATGAGGGAAGGACACACACAATTTAATCAAAATATCGATGTGTGGGCTGGCGTTGTCGATGACATTGTTATAGGGCCTTTCTTTTTTGACGGAAATTTAACAGGCGAGAGATACTTGAGTTTTTTAGAACAAGAACTTGTTCCAGCCCTGGCCACCCTTTTTCCTGAGTTAGAACGTCCCGATTTGCCACATCATAATATCTGGTTGCAACAAGATGGTGCTCCCCCACATTTCGCTGTGGGAGTTCGTACATATTTGGACGATACTTTTCCAAACAGGTGGATTGGAAGAGGTGGTTTTATTGAGTGGCCGCCAAGGTCACCCGATTTAACACCACTCGACTTTTTTTTATGGGGATACCTTAAGGGAAAAGTATTCAAAAGCCAGCCTGCAAATTTAGATGATTTAAAAGATCGCATCCGGCAAGAAATTCGGCAAATTACACCCCAAATGGTTCGAAATGTTCAGCGAGAATTTGTAGATCGGTTAGGCTATTGT
This sequence comes from Barypeithes pellucidus, assembly GCA_963991005.1. Classification (NCBI taxonomy): domain Eukaryota; kingdom Metazoa; phylum Arthropoda; class Insecta; order Coleoptera; family Curculionidae; genus Barypeithes; species Barypeithes pellucidus. Next base: position 12,420,759 of record OZ022563.1, read on the forward strand.
CAGTTGACCAACGGAAGACACTTCGAACATTTACTTTAGAAAAATTATTTTTAAGTTCACCTAACTGTTTTTTCGATAAATAAGACATTTTTAAAATAATTTTATTCTTTGTTTTCTCCATGACTTTTTCCACTTTTCAAATTTTGAATGAGAATAACTCCAAAACGCTTGGGCTAAGGTATAGCACTTGCTACATGAAAAATGTTTAGGATTTTCCGAAGAATCCGTACATGCAATAATATACAGTGGGTTCTATTTAAGAAAAAATAATTTTTTGTGTCACTCTTATTTGCAACACCCTGTATATCTACATTTTATGTCAGAATATGAGCGATTTTTTTAAAAAATTGTAGTTTGCGAGATAATGAATTTATTCCTTACTTTACGTCCTCACTGTATAGACCCATAAATGATGATAAGTTTTACTATTTTTATAGTAAATTTAACTAAGCATTAAGCGTAAAGTCGCTAACTGCATATGGCAAATGGAAAATTAAAAAAGGTTATTAGGTATATTAAGTACTTTATGAGTTTGTAGCCGGAGGTCACATTTACGAATTTAATTATATTTTACCACTTTTTTAGCTACGTATTTTCGTCATAAAAAGTACTTAGTTTGGTTTAACAACATCGACATGTCTACGCCTTAAAACAACAGCATTACTTATATTGACATCTTTTTTTTATAAAAAATATATACAGGGTCCGCAAACGAAGCGTGGACGGAAGATTAAATCGTTATCGAAGAACTTATCAACAATACTAAAACAACATGAGATATTGGATTAAAAGCGGCATGTTTTAAAAATATTTTACATTATACAGGGTGGCCCAAAAAAGTGTGACAGCATAAAGTTATATTTTTTTAAATGGGACACCCAGTATTTTATTGCATATTTAGGTTCGTATTACTATCGTTTATAAGTGCCTCAAATTTTATTTAATTTGGTTTTGTAGTTTCGGAGAAATAAATTAAAAACTAAAAAAAAGAGTTTTGCAGTCCTGAATAAAAAAATCAAAAAAAACAATCCAGAACTATTTTTTTAACCTCGGCATTTTATGACAAGAGGTCTAGAGATACTATGAATGTAATTGCGTTTATTTATTTTATACAGGGTGTTCATAATAAGCTTTCAAAAATCCCACATTTTAAAATAATTTTTCTCGAGTTTTTCAAATGGAACACCCTGTATATTATTTGCCTATTTGACGTAGAATTCATAGACAATTTTTTTTTGTAATACAAGCATATAAGTTATATCCAGCCGTTTTCGAAATAATTATAAATATCATATACTATGTTGTTTAAATAGAGTTTTTATTGGGAAATTTTGTTATAGGCGACTAGACTAATAATTGTAAACTAAAGTAAATGTTCAAAATAGCTTCCTTTTACTCTTAGAGTTTACCGTATTTTAGTTATTTCAATATAAATTTTAAAAGCCTACATTTTTGCTACTTTTATTTATTTAATTTTATTTTTTATTCTTAATCGAGTTGCCATGATTTTTTTTGTTTAGATTGTCACTATGACAGCCAAATAAAATTATTTACATTTGTTCAGTCGTCGAAATTAAGTACTAACTTACACAAAATGCCGAATTTTACAACTTTAGAAATGGTAAATATGATTTTTATACTGGGTGAATGTGCAAGAATTTGCCTCCTCGCGAGCCTCCTCTTGCTGAAAGATATCCAGATATTGAGAGAAAGCCGAGACCAGAAACCTTCGAGAAGTTGTTGCAAAGATTTGTAGCAACAGGAAGCACTGCGTACACATAAAGGATGATAATTAATAAACCCGTTATTAATGAAGAAAATGAATTAAGAGTTCTGTTGGCAGTAGAGGAAAATCATTAAATTAAGTAAAAGGAAACTATTTTGAACATTTACTTTAGTTTGCAATTATTAGTCTAGTCGCCTATAACAAAAATTCCCAATAAAAACTCTATGTAAACAACATAATTTACGATATTTACAATTATTTCGAAAACGGCTGGATATAACTTATATGCTTATATTACAAAAAAAAATTGTCTATGAATTCTACGTCAAATAGCCAAATAATATACAGGGTGTTCCTTTTGAAAAACTTGAGAAAAATTATTTTAAAATATGGGGTTATTGAAAGCATATTATGAACACCCTGTATAAAATAAATAAACGCAATTACATTCATAGTATCTCTAGACCTCTTGTCATAAATTTCACTCAATGCCGAGGTTAAAAAAATAGTTCTGGATTGTTTTTTTCGATTTTTTATTCAGGACTGCAAAACTTTTTTTTTTTAGTTTTTAATTTATTTCTCCGAAACTACATAACCAAATTAAATAAAATTTGAGGCACTTATAAACGATAGTAATACGAACCTAAATATGTAATAAAATACTGGGTGTTCCATTTAAAAAAATATAACTTTATGCTGTCACACTTTTTTGGGCCACCCTGTATAATGTAAAATATTTTTAAAACATGCCGCTTTTAATCCAATATCTCAAGCTGTTTTAGTATTGTTGATAAGTTCTTCGATAACGATTTAATCTTCCGTCCACGCTTCGTTTGCGGACCCTGTATATATATCAAACAGGGCGTTAAAAAAAAACGGGCAATGAATGTTACAGCTAGTCCGTCCGTGCATCTGTGAGTAATTCACAACACTTTCTTGGATAGTAATTTAAAGGGTCTTACCTGGTATACAGGGTGATTGATGGTGGATGGCCTATTAGACGTTTATGGAGAACTAGTAATCGGATCACTTTGAAAATTTGGGAGCTTATAGAAGCGGACATGATCTCTCTTTTTAAAATATTTTTAGCCATGCAGTGTTGCCGCTTCTACTTGAAAGTATTAGCAACTTTGATAATTTAAACGGAACACCCTGTGTATTATTTTTGTTTTAGAATCCTTATTAATTTCTTAATAACTTTCCTTAATATTTTCCTATACCTATTTGTTATAGTTCTCGAGATAATAATTAATTTCACTTTTTTTTTCGGAAAACATGTCCTACAAAAAGTGATGATATTTTTAAACTCTGGCAAATTAAAGCACTGAAATTTGGTATGGAGTCAGGTTATATCCAGAGGTCTTTCACCCTCTTTCTAAATATTAGTTATAATAGTACAGGGTGTATCAAAATACAAATATTTTGATGGTTTGGAAAAATGGTAAATACTTAGTACGTTTTTTTAAATGAAATACCCTATATTTTATATGTTGTCCTAAAAGCTATTGAAATTGTCTATCTTCCTATGTATAATGTTACTATACATATCTTGAACAGTTGTTGACTTATGAGCATTTATTTAGCAACATTAATTATTACTGATAACAATCACACTTTTTAGACCAATTTGGCAAATAGCCTATGGAAATTGTGTTGGAATGGTTGACATTTTGCTGTTATTCATTCAGTTTTGTTGTCAGTTGGTGTATCTAAATTTAATTTTTTAAAGTTAAATTTAAATTTTAAATAGAAAATGGAAGAAAACAACAACTATTCAAATGCAGTACTTATGAATTTATTTATTTTACATGGTCAGTGTAATAAGATCATCGGCCGTACATGTAGAAGATTCAATGAAATGTATCCAAATTTACCATCAATGAGCAATAAGAAATTTAGACGAATTCAAAGGAATTTCAAAAATAACGTCCAATGAGGGAAATGAGATTAGAATGAGAAATTATTTAAGAAGACCGAAATGGCAATAAAACGTGCAACAAAGAAAGGTACAGCGTCTAATTTCTTTCTTTCTTCTAAACTATCTAAACAAATCATAGGCATGAAATCAGCAAGTACCAACCCTCAATTTCTTTGTCAGGTGTGAGAAATTAAAGCGGAACAAAGAACCTTTTCGAGGTACCCAAAAATGCAGGTACGGCCGAGGAATTTTAGGGTTTATTCCACATTAGACTAGACACTAGAATATCTGGTGCAAAACTTTTCTGAAATAATAAACTCCGGGTCTGACCCAATATCCCACCAGCATTCAATACAAATACCCATCAAGATACAAAATACACCCTCATATTACATTATGTCTCTCTTCCTCAGGTACAGGCTTGGGTACCTGGTAAAAGATAGAACACTAAGACATCTGTGATTTATTAATTTACTGTTTTTGAAGGGCGTCAACTGGATATTCCCTTTAATTTATTCTTGCTTTTGATTAATATGAAAACAAAGAATACCCTGTAGCGTTCTCTGTTGCACGTTTTATTGGGGTTTCGGTATTTTTAAATAATTTCTACTATACATATAAAAACCATAACTTTATCTTGCAATAAATCCCCCATATAAATAAAACTCGAGATAAAACTTTTGTTCATCCTACAAAAATTCTATTCTTTTATCACGTGTTTGGGATATCTGACATTTATTTTCGATCGATTTTCGAGCAGATAATAGAGATTTTTATTTAAAATATGACTTCCAGGTAAAAATGGAAACAACAATCAGACCTAAAAGGAGGGTTGTTTTGGTGTCGTTCGTGACTAATGGAGTAAATTCGGGGTAAATACAGCAACAATTAGGAATGAAACAAACAGGGTCATATCTGCCAAGGTTTAACAGTTTTTTCAGTTCACTATTTTAAAATCCATTCCGTTAAGAAAAGTACGAAAACTGTCTTGAAATACTGTTCAGTAATGACACTGCAATTACAAAAATAATACTGGGAACTTATTATTTACAATTTGGGTGTGCCTGACACATTATTTGATTTAAAAAAAGATACCTAATGATAATGATACAATGAAACATTGAAGGTAATGTTGAAAGGTATGTTTAGATATGTACGTGCATACAGTCTTTTATACAGGGTGTTCCTTAATGACGTGCTAATATTTAACGGTGTTATTTTATAAAGAAAAATTCATATGAACATATGTCCGCAACGGCTTAAATTTTTTGCTACGGGGTATTGAATTTTTATTTTTTAAATGGTTGTTTTTTAATATCTCCGAAAGTACTTTGAATATTATTTTCCGAGTTATTTTCAATTTTGGTATGTGTTAATAGGATATGGAACCACAAATTTTACTTAGAAAAGTTATTCAATTGTTCCACCAGTGGCGTCCTTGCAAACATGTCCGCTGATATTTTTTACAAGAAAGATGGTACGCCACTGATATTTTCCCATGTGGATATTTTTCTGATAAACCTGGTCAATTCTACATGAAAACGGTTTCTTGAGTTTTTCTCGTCAGACGTTCTTGATTAAAAGCACTACATTCATATTGAAACTAATTATTATTAACATTGATAAAATAATTAATGTACATTTTGTTTTATAAAAATTGTTGGAAATGGCCACCTTCACTTAAAAGGCATGCTTCCGCCCGTCTTCGCATCGAATTGCCCACTCCAACAATTTTTATGCAACAAAATTTATTATTCATTATTTTATCAATGTTAATAATAATGTTTCAATATGAATTTAGTGGTTTTAATCAAGAACGGTGGGTCTGACGATAAAAACTCAAGAGACCGTTTTCATGTAGAATTGACCAGGCTAATCAGAAAAAATATCCACATGGAAAAATGTCAGTGGCGTACCATCTTTTTAGTAAAAAATATCAGAGGACATGTTTGCAGGAACGCCACTGGTGGAACAATTGAATACATTTTCTAGCTAAAATTTGTGGTTCTATATCCTATTAACTCATACCAAAATTGAAAATAGTATCTAAAGTACCGAGTAAAGTACTTTCGGAGATATTAAAAAACATCCATTTAAAAAATAAAAATTCAACACCCTGCAGCAAAAAATTTAAGCCGTTGCGGACATATGTTCATATGAACTTTTCTTTTTAAAATTACCTAAGGAATAACACCCTGAAATATTAGCACGTCATTAAGGAACACCCTGTATAGCAAACTCATATTCGTAAAATTATAGCAGGTTTTTTTATTTTTAGAGTTGGATAAGTGCAACAACACTACTTAGGTATAATATTTTACAAATATATCAATTAACTCAGGAGGAGTTGGTTCATATTGTTTAATTCTCGGTTTAATTGTTTATGAAAGTTTTTTAATAGGTACTTTTTCTAAATTTTACACTCGTTATTTATTATTATTATTATTTGTGAGTCAAAAATATGTTTTTCGGAAATAAATATCCGGTCCCCGTTGCATGAATCGATAGGCAAGTGCTTATTGCTCTAATTTATTATTACAGGTACGCAAGAAACTGTTGTTTAGTTGAAATTTACCTGTGCTAAATCCAAGACTTCCAATTAAAATATAAACATTAAAACGCCAAGAAATATCGGCCTAAATAAATTCACTCGTCCAATTTCGCTTAATGGTCGCCCCAACATCTAACCGTGATGGGCGCACCATCAGATAACGAAAATTGTCGCACGGAACGAAATCTTGAGAATCGGGAGGACGATGGTAACGGCCAGCAACGAACCAGTTTTGTAGAAGCACTGGGGTATAAAGAAGATGAAGGAAAGCGGTTTAAATGCACTTTGGGTTTTCTCTCTCTAGGTTCACCAGACAATGTTCTTACGGAATATGGATCGTCTACGTGCCCATGATTGGCTGAATTTAGTATAAGTATTCATTTCGTCGATTTAAAAAAGTATGTCCAAAAAGTGTGACCATTTACCGAATGTTTTTCACAATAGACCCTGTAGGTATTCAAGCAAAATTTCTTTTCTGAACTAACTAAGTATGTAATATTTTAGTTAAAAATCACTAAATCTTTTTCAGCTTTTATTTCGGATTTAACATAAATTCCGGATGATAATAATTATTATTCTAAAGCGTGGATCAGAAAGAATAATGAATTTGGTACCGTCAATACCGCCGCAGATAAGGGGGGGAGGGGGACAGTACCCACCCCGAAAACTTATGGTAACCGTAAAATCAAATATGGTGAAGGTGGCTATTCCAGAACAAACCCCCTGATCCCTGGAAACAAAGCTATCTACGGCACTGATCGTCAACTGCCAATATTCCTTAATTGTTTGTCGTTAAAATAGCATTTGGTTATAAAATATCTAATACACCCCGAAACGAAAATAACCGTCAAAGTAGGGAAACTAAAAGAAAAGTGTACTTACTCCCAAACACCAGCAGGAAGAGAAACAGCAATATCCAATATCGACAGGTGAATTAGAATATATCCGTACAATCTTAAAATCACTGTTCACACAACGTAAAAACAATCAGCACACCACAAAACTGCTGAGATAATCCAATTACTTGAAGCAAGACCAGTTACGTATACAGGCAGGTAGATGCACAAAAACACAAACAATGTATCGTCGGTAATACACAAAAACTAACTTGAAGAGTTCGCGTCTTCAGTTCGGGTTCACTGTTCTTCGGATGGCTTTGAACTCGAGTTTTTTGTATTGAATCGATTGAATGGTTAAGGAACTACGCGGGTACCACCGAAAAGTGGCCAAATTAGTGTTTTTTCTGTGATATTTACCGTTGTTTTTGATCGAAATCGCTCCCCGAACGTTCAAAACGGACCGACACGAACCAAATACACAGACGCTCTGCATCCAGCGCGACTAGCGGATCGAGCGAAGATGTCATCAAGCAGACTCAGGGCAGAAGGAAATCGGGCTCGATCGTCACGATTCGGTCGATTCCGGGTCGCCGGCGTGTAGAGCGGCTCCACCCACATTTTACTTCGTGAACCTGGCGGACGAAAAACTGTGAACCGGGCGGCCTTATCAGATTGTGGAGGTTAGGTTATTATGAAGATCAATTTGTCGGTCAGTGTTAAGAATTTATTGATGGGGGGTAAGAAGTTATGTAATGGTCTTAGAAGTGTTAAAAGTACGATAAGATGTGCGATATGGAATGTCATTAAAGAAGAGGGACTTTCCAGCAATTGTCCGTGTCTTCTGTGCAGCCTGATGATGGGTGTTTGTTTAAGAAGACCACAGGGCCAACACTCCACTCATAAATCTGTTGGAAAGTGAGGTTGTGATTGTGTGAAATATAATTGAAAATCAGTAATGGGTGGAAGAGAGACAAAAAATGTTTGTCTCGATAATGGCAACAATGTTGAAGTCTGGTTAAATAAAATAACGTTTAAAATTTTGTGGAGCGGCCTTTCGCGTTTTCTTGCAGCGGAGCTAGTCTGGGCAAAAAGCCCGACAAGGGCGTATAATTTACTTTGAAATTCTTTACGTTTAACTATATTACCTATTCAAAAAGTGTAGTTTCGAATTTTAGATATTTATAAAAAACTGGTTTAAGGTTAATCCGCAATTGCTCTTAAAATAAATTTATTTCCTAATAATTTTACTATAAACTGTGAAAAGGATGAGAAATTCTTTAAAAGAATATTATTATACTTAAAAGTATCAAATAAATCGTGAAATAATCCAACTGCACTCTGGTCATCTATCTTTAGTTTATTACCCGCTGACATGCATTGGGTGTGGCCAATTAGCAAGGAGGGAGAAACGGAAAGTTAGATCAAATAAATAAAAATAAATAAATAAATTATATAAAACCTGTCTTCACGTACTAGTTACACTGCAAACGTTGTTTAAATATAGAAAAATAAAAATATTTTGACGGGACTGTTCCTTTCTTCAGTATTTTATTCCCATGTACATTACCTCCATAATCTTCTTTTGTGAAGTGTTTCTCACAAATAATTGTTGTGTCACATGGACTATAATTATTCCTTCTAAGGGCACGTATCCAAATTTGCCGTAGGCTACGACCTTTTAGTATCCTAACGAAATGGATAAACATTTGGCACATTCTTAAACAAAGCGAATATTCATAGTGATGCAAACTCAAAATCAAATTTCTAAATATATTTACTAACCTGTGAGATTTTAATTTAACACCATTGCATTTTTTAGTGAAGCATTTTATGGCCGCACAAGACTCAACCATCTTGTAAATGCAAGATTTATATTAAGAAATAAACCAACTCGACTGCTTTTTGCCCGGACTAGCTCCACGGACCGGTCCATAACCTTTTAAACGTCAATGGTTATATCAGAAATCATATAAATACAATCCTATTAAAACATAACCATACTTACCGAAGAAAAGATAAATCCTTGCTTAAATGATCCACTCTTTTACAAACTATACGTGAATGAACCATCATTGTTTATAATAAAGACGATTTTTCACCAATACTACAAAAAAATAAAAACAACCAAAATATATAAACACTCCCTTAAAAGCAGTTAACAGTGACCAGCAACACTGTATTGTTTACTATAATCCGATCCATTGATAAAGTTTGACTTTGTGCCGTAGAGCGTAGTAGCTGTAGCGTTGATGTTGCCAGAGTGCAGTCGGCTTATTTCAAACTTTTATGTATAATAATATTTTTTTTCTAAATCTCTCAATGCCTATGCACAATTTATAGTAAAATTATTGGGAAATAAATTTATTTTAAAATCAATTGCGGATTAACCTTAAACCAGTTGTAATTGTCAAATTAACAAAGGGATTTTGCAGATACCTTAGCGATAAATAGGACAATCTGGCTATGCTGCAAACATAACAGCAAGGTGGGGAGTGCACGTTTCCATTCCTTAGGTCAACTACAAATATAAACAATTCTATCTGGAGTTTGTAAGATCTTTGAGAAGAACAGTATGACGAGATCTTGAAAATTGTAAATAAACAGAAATTCCGGGGGGACGCCTTTGCCAATTCTTTACTATCTACAGAAAAAAAGCGGAGGGCGTCAAAATAATATCACGTGGATGTGATCTATAAAAGTCAGAATGTTTGTGCAGAGTTGCATTAAGGGTCGACAGGAACTTTATTATAGTTTTAAAAATGTATAAAGTTTACGCATTTAAATATGAATATAAAAGACCTGCAAGTATGTAAAAATTAATTAAAACTTCAGTCACGATTAAGAAAACAAACAACTTTTATGTGTCTAGATGGCGCTCCTGTACCGCACAGAAGTTCGGCGCGGCTGAAATCGGGGTATACATGATGTTATGGAAATTACGTATTATATTTAAATGGGCGACTCCTGGGACGTCCTAGAGAAGCGCTACATATATTTTTTTTCAAATCGACCGTTTTAAAAGTGGGGTAACAAACCCTCTTACTCACAGGTGACTCCGCGGTAATGAATCACAGCACCCTGTGGCAGTGTATCACAAACACCTGTTACACGCAATGTTGCCAAACGGTGTAAAAATGTAAGACTTTAGTTTCTTATAAAAATAAATATTTAGCTTACTTAGAAAGTAATTCCAGGACGCTGTAAGGAATCCAGGACGCAGACACCTTCAGTTATTTTTTCTATGGGAAAAGCTTCATTCTCATCACGTATCCTGATGATAGCGCGGGACTGCATAATAAGCTTATACCCACTAAACACCATTCGGCCTCTTCTTTCCAATCTCAGAACATAACCGGCATATCGTCGAGAGAAAAAAAACACATAGTGAAACAGAACAAATTACACTAAATCACTTAAAGAAACACACATACACCCAATTCAAATCAGTTGTTTTGAAGATATGCACCTATTATTAGATTACACAAAAGCACTAAATATTAACGTATAATCAATAACACTACCATACACATAGAACAACAGCACTATAGGATACAAATTATTTCGCAATAGAAATTCAGAAATAATAAAAACGATAATCAAATTTATTAATCCTTTACTGAAGAAGAATGACGAAATAATTATGTTGATAGACAGGTCAACCCCCTTCAAAATAAATAGACTCGGCGCGGTTGCCATTTCCGAGACTATCATTATACAGGAAAGTATTACAGAAGGAAATTCCGCAATTTATGAATATAATCTTATAAAACATCGAAAGTTGCAACGCTTTTTTCAGCCCAAATAGCTAAATATCGATCGAGCTAGTAAACCCGAATATGTTAAATGTGTTTAGTTACTTTCAAAATTTTTAGATGTCAAATACCAATGTATGGAAATTTATATTATTTCCCAGAACAATACGGGCGTATTTTTGTCTACACAGTAGCACTTTAAAATACTAAAAACTTAGATGTGTTCATGAGATGCAAACCTACGCGAAAACTGATGTGAATTTAAGTGTATTTGTTTTGGTGTTTTGTGAGGTTATTGTGTTGGTTTTTGTTCGCGTTATTTACTTGGTTTAGGATAAAGTGGCATTTAAGTTGTTCAGATCCGACTGATGTCGTTCCAACAAATAAGAACATACCTGACCATTTATAAACTACGCGGCGGTTCGTTCGAGTCAGTTCAAGTTTATAAATCAGAGATTGTTTCCCAGCGAACTGAACTGAACGTAAAGTTTATAATAATGTACCCTGAAAAATAACCAACTTCGATTCTATCAAACAGTTATTGACTTTCTAAAGAGTTTACCATGAGAACATGACAACACTGCTCAAAATTCACTGACGTTCTTTGCCATATGTTGCTTTGTTTATCTTTCTCCCAGTGACACCACGTGCTTATTTTTGGTTTGACAGCAGGTCATGTACAGGCCATATTAAATTAAAGCGCCATTTTTGGATATTTTTCTTCAATTTGTTTTCATCTCAGGAATTGCCGGTTTAAATATAATACGTCATTTCCATAACACCCTGTATAACCAATAAACGCGTGAGGACGTGATTGTCACGCGTCGCTCATTGTTTTGACTCCGCTCTTATGGCCACTGTCTAAAAATTTAGATATAAAGTCAATTTTTAGACCGCGATTTCTTTTAAACTAGGTAGGTTAGGTACTACTCAAAAAATAATAAATTATGGTATTATGGGAAAGAGTTTTTAACGACCTTTAAGTTGATGTGCCCCCCTTTCCATTTAAAAATTTAAAGGTAACATGAAACCATTTTAAAACCAAAGTCTCTCGGTGTTACGAAGCAAATCAGATAAAATATTTTTATCAATCTGCTAAGCAGTTTCAATAATACCGTCCAAATCCTCATTTCCAACACCGGTTACGGTTCGATGTCTGTGTCCCCTCACAGAGAACACGAATACGAGGACTAAAAAGGGAATTAAAGGCACAACTCAAAGCAAATATAGAGAGGTCACCGCAGCAGAAGTCTTTGAGAAAGGCAAAGGGACAAGGCATAAAGGTGGCAAAATTAGTTTTACCCGTCTTTATATCTGTGACGTAGCTTGTTATTGCCGACGCCAGCCGTATGTCATGAATGGGCGGCACCCAAGGGGAGGGTTCTAAACGACTTACTTCTTGCGTGTAATTACTTTCTAATTGGGGACGTAAAGGTGGTTGATTTTTCTCAGCAATTTCAGTATAGGGTAAGTTACGAGGAGGGTTAACACAAAGACGGCGTCGAAGGTTATGTAAAACGTTACTGTGTGAATTTCTTTTAATCGTATAGGTGTTTTTTATACAATATTGTTCAGGCCGATGACTCAATTGCATTATTTTTAATATTAATACTCTCGGTGGCAACACTGGCAGTGTGGGTACAACGTGAAAAGCCAAACTTAGTTCGAAACAGTGTAATTACTCTCGGATCTCGAAAGTGACCTACTAGAATACGCTCTTACATTTCATTTCATATATCTTTGAAAGGTGGAAAGTTGAGGTTCTTTTACTTTTACTTTCCACCCGGGTGGAAAATAAATTATTTTTTGGTAATTTTTAAAAAAATCTATAGGTATCTCAAAATAATATACGAACACACTTTTTTAAAAATGCTAATAGCTTTGCGTGTTTAGATATGTCTACTTTTTCCCTAATTCATAGAGTGGTGCTCAGCATTGAATATTGTGACCAAATCGTTGATATCTTCTTTGTCTTGGCATTTTCACTGAAATAAGCTAGTAGCGCGGACTAAGAACCACGATTTTGAACTTTGTTTCCCGTACACCATTCTTTGAAACAGTTATATGCCTTGTCATATATCGGGCGGCTTTTAGTTGGCAGAAGATCTTCTTCCACTATTTTTGCTGCTTCTCGAATTTCTGGTGGAGTAGCAGCAAAATCAAATTCCTCATCTGATTTTTCTGTTGTTAAAATAATATATTGTTTAGTGACATGGAAACCATATTCAAAAACTGCTATTGCATCTTGATGTGTATTATTACCTACGTTATTTTACCACCTGTGGTTATTTGAAATGTCTGTCTAATTTTTCAATGGAAAAGTCAAAATGACATTTATCTTTTTTAATAATTTTAATTCAAAATAATAAGTGGATGTTAGATGTGGTTATAAATAAAATAGTATACAAACCTCGGTGAAAAGTTTCATTACTGTCTCGAGATTTAGTTACTACCGACTCTCTCGACAGGAATGAAACACTTTCCATCTAGGTACGTAATATACTATTACATGCTCATCCCCCTCGATGATGTGACAGCGATCCTTCCACACCTGTCAAACTGACATCAGAAGTTATCGTAAAACGTTGACTAATATGAGGTTGAGACAAAATAGGAGAAGAAACTAAAACTTCCAACAATGTAACTCAAATACTTTAAACTGGAAAGTAGATACCATTTTTTTTAGATGCTCTCAATTTGGTGGGGTCTCATATGAAACTATCGACCTATTTTTTTTAAATAATCGTCCCGCGCCTGTGTGTATAAAGACGCCTTGCAGAAATTGTTGCCCCCGGGTCCAATTTTTGAAGTTGCTCCACTGATTGCGGACATGACCTAAGGAATCACACTCGGTGAAAATAGCCCGTCATTAAGGAAGTTGGATCAGGTTATGACTCGAGGCAATTGATGCAAAACCTACATTTTGTCGGAGCTGACAACTTTGTTTACAAATTAAATTTAGGTGAACAGCTCCGGTAAAGTTTCGAGTGTAACTCCGACATAAATTACCGCAATAGAGTGTTCTCTTCGAATACCTACGCCTAACAGTGTTGCTGAATGTGGAAATTAATTATATTTAGTTGTAGCTGTTAGCTGATATTATTCTAGAAACTAGGTAGATTTGAAATAGTAACAAACGAAGTCAAAATGCTAGGTAGAAATTGAGTTTTAGAAATTAATATACGAATTATATCTGCATAATATATTGTTTGCCCACTGGTATTTGAACATTTCCGCATGACAAAAATAATCTGCCATAATATATACAGGGTGTTATGGAAATGACGTATTATATTTAAATCGGCAATTCCTGAGATGAAAACAAATTGAAGAAAAATATCCAAAAATGGCGCTTTAATTTAATATGCTCTGTACATGACCTTATGTCAAACCAAAAATGACCACGTGGTGCCCCTGTCAGGAAGGTGAAGTAAGCAACATATGGCGAAAAACGTCACTGAATCTTGAACAGTGTTCTCATATCTTCAGGGTAAACTCTTTATAAAGTCAATAACCGTTTGACAGATTGCAAGTTGTTTATTTTTCAGGGTACATTATTATAAACTTTTACGTTCGGTTCAGTTCACTGGGAAATAATCTCTGATTTATAAACTTGAACTGACTCGTTCGATTTGTTCAATTCGAACGACACCCGTCAGATTTGGACAACTTAAAAGTTTATAAATGCCAATTACCCTTTAGAAAAAAAATGCAATTTTATTTAGCTTTTCGGGCTTATTTAAAACCAACTTAATTTATAAAAAAACACCAAGTACCTAGGAAACCCGAACAAAAACAAACCGGCACAATAATCTCACAAAATCGCGTCTCATGAACACATCTAAGTACCATTCAATCTGAATTAGTATTTTAAAGTGCTACTGTGTAGACAAAAATACGCCCTTATTGTCTGAGTGGTCTGGGAAATAATGTATTTAACATCTAAAAATTTTAAAAATAAATAACACGTTGGTTCCGTCGATCGATATTGAACTGCTGGACTGGGGCACTGCTGTCGCGAAAAGAACAAATAACTTAATAATTTAAACTCGGGTTTAAGTATTTACACACAATTTAACACACAAATCTGCTTGAAAAAACAGTAGGAAACCGGCCAGCTTCTTTAAACAGCTGATCTTGGACAATCGAGCGGGTTGCCTATTCTTTTCGCGACTGCAGCGGGTGGGGTTAATATTTAAAAATACAGCGTTGCCACTTTCGATGTTTTATAAGTTTATATTCATAAATTGCAGAATTTTCTTCTGCAATACTTTTCTGTATAATGATAGTCTCGGAAATGGCAACCGCGCTTGTTGGACGAGACTATTTATTTTGAAGGGGTTGTCCTGTCTATCAACATAATTATTTCATCATACTTCTTCAGTGAAGGATTAATAAGTTTGATTAGCCCATTAGAAATTAGCGTTTTTATTATTTCTGAATTTCTATTGCGAAAAAATTTGTATCCTATATATAGTGCTGTTGTTTTATGTGTACGGTAGGTTATTGTAAAGTGTAATTATGCGTTAGTATTTATTGCTTTTGTGTAATCTAATAATAAGTGCATATCTTCAAAAAAACTAATTTGAAACTCGTGGGTGTCTGTTTGCTTCTTTAAGTGATTTAGTGCAAACGTTTCGAGAGATTGGAAATAAAAGGCCGAATGGGGTTTAGTGGGTATAAGCTTATTATGCAGTTCCACATTATCATCATGGTACGCGATGAGCAGAAAGCTTTTCCCATAGAAAAAAAAAAACAGGAACCTGAAGATGTCTGTGCCCTGGATTACTTGCTAGTGTGCTGGCACCTGGATTCGCTTCTATTTGGATACTAGGTAAACTAAATAATATTTTTATAAGAATCTAAAGTTTTACATTATTTACACAGTTGGCAACATTGCGCCTGAACATCTGTTGATTACACAGTTTGGCAATGTAATATGATCATATATAAATATGTGCCGAGGAGTAACCGGTGGGTTTAGGGGTGAATTAGCCCACTTTTTAAACGTTCGATTTAAAAAAAAATATATGTAGCGCTTCTCTAGGACACCCCAGGAGTCACCCATTTAAATATAATACGTAATTTCCATAACACCCTGTATAATAATAAACCATGCGAGAAAGCGTCTTACCGTAAGCATGCTCGAGCTTGTACGCGAGTACAAGAATCGAAGAAGAACTCGATTCTTTAATGTACTCGCTGTACTCGGATACTCGTCTCAAAAATCGAGTATGGTCTTCGAATACGGAGTTAAATTACTACTTTTAGTTTTTAATTGCGATAATCTTGGTCGATTCGATTTGAAACTAGTTTACCTGCAAAACAAAAACTGTTTTTGCGTCTGAACACGAAGGTGGGTGAAAACAGGGATTGAATAAGAAGGATCAGACGTTGGTTGTTGTTTCATTTTTAACACTTATATTTGACTTTTATTAATTTTTAATAGTAAAAACGACAAAATTTGAATATAAGCAACAAATTTAATGACAATGGGAATCTTAAAAATATTATCATATCCAATTTTTTCGGTAGTAGGCGATTTCTTGTTCAGCGGTCACTTCTGTACTTGTACTCGGTACCCGAATATGTATTCGATTCTTGAAAGTACTCGAATCAGAAAATAACGATTCTTTCCCCACACTAATGAGAATATCTCGGCTATAAAAGCCTTTATTGCAAATGGCTAAACGGCACCATATAGCCTTTTGTGTCACACATCTGCCGCCTCACAATGATTCTGGCTCTTTCAGGGTTGTATTAAGTGAAAATTTTGCGGGTCGCTAAGCGGTAACTGAGAGGTGACACACGTGTTCGATAAATAACTAAGTTTGTACCAATGGGAAGGGTCAAATGAAAGGTGCAATGCTGTGCGTGCATGGTGTACTTATGATGATAAAATGATTTAAACCTGGTAAAAACATTCTACCTACTGGTTAGAATTACGAAATGAAGCAATTATTAGATTTAAGTAAAGCAATAGTATTAATAGCCCGGATTTAATGCTAACTGCTAAGGAAACCCAGGCAGCAGTTTCCTCCAAAAAGGTTAACATTGCAGAATCAGATATAGTCGTGTCAGAGCCAGTGGCGTCTCGTGAGGGGAAGTAGGAGAAGGGGCATGTCGTCAAGAAAGTAGGAAAACATTAAATTTATTTTTATTCCATAAATTAAATTACTTTCAATATAATTTTCTTATTGCAGAAGTATGGATTTAATATACACGGTGTTGAAGGAAGGTCGGTACCCCGGAATAACTCTGGTGCTTCGCATTGCAGCGGAAAATGTCTAGGGAAAAAGTTGTTTGGTTTTGAAGGAGAAATAGATTGAAATTTAATCCCCCCCCCCCCCCCCTGGCGCGGGGGGTAAGTTCAGATTTTCAAATGGAACCACATATTTTCTATTGGCGTATCGTATTCTTCGGCCAAAAATAAACATCTTTTGTCCGAAATTTTTTTTTTATTCGGGCCCATCCTTCACCAATATTCCCCATGAGAAAGACATAATCAGAATCGTGCGAAAATCAAGTTTTATCCCGGAAATACTCTTTTTCTCTGTCTTGTACTAAAAAATGCCCGTGGAATACAAACAACTTTTTCCACACCAAGAGTAAAGTAATAGTGAAACAGAACCGAAAGTTAGCTTTTGAAAATACATTAATACAGATTATACTACAGATTATTAGATTTTATTACACGCGACGAAATTTGACGTCCAGAAGTAACGCGCCAATAAAAACAATATTCGAAGATTATTTATGGACGGGCAAGATACACGCGTAAACCGAAACAACAGGGCGAATTGCTGAGAATGTGTTGGTGATCGACGAGACACAACGTATCTGGCCGCTGGTTGGTCTTCAACTAACAGACATAAGCGTGCGGCGCTATATGAAACTACTTTGCTCAGCCGATGTAAGGCGTCAAGAGGTCATTGGCATTTGACCTAGTAACGTACGTGGCTATTACTATTCCATATGTTTTGTCGGGTTGTTTAAAACATATTTCGTCGTAAATGTTCTTCAATTAATTGTACAAAAAGGTATTACAGAATGGAAAAGTGTTTAAATTATTTTATTTCGTCTAAAGAGTTTAAGGTGTACATATGATAACACCGGTCAGAATTCCTTGAATGCTTACATGTATCGCAGTGCCACACAGGTATTTTTCTGGTTTGACGTCAGGTCACTTTTACCGCTGAATGAATTGAAAGCGCCATTTATGGGTATTTTTCTTCAATTTGTCTTTATCTCAGGAATTGCCGGTTTAAATATAATACGTCATTTCCATAACACCCTGTATAGTCATAGAAAAACGTGTTTACCGATCCACTCTTGACCCAGATAACCCACCCCCGATAGTAAAACGAATCTACAAGCATCTGTTGAAAGGGGGTCGTATTGTAAGTACACCCCTGTTTCTAGTCTCCCCGACAATAAAGAACTAACAATAAGGAGAAATTGGCAACAGTTGCAAGCAGTTTCTAATATCGCCAAATATCGTTTGTTTCATTACTTTATGGAACGTTTGCGTACCGGTTGGTTTACCCGGGGTTCACTAAATTATTATACAGACATGACTTGATAGAAGCAAAATTTTAAAGTGATATTTTTTATTTAGTGGCATTTAAGCGCAATTATAACGAATTACAGGGATACCTAGAGATACTAGTTTAATTCGTTCCGTAACCTTGCTCGTATGTCAATTTGCTCATATCTCAGAGCAATTTTCCCGATTGAAATTAATTGAAATGCCTTTAATCCGTTCCAGCCCCGAAAATGCTACCCCCAATTGTTCTTGTTACGTGTTTTTGAATAAGAAAAATGTATTTATAAATGACAAATATTGTATAAAAACATAATGACTTACACGCAACTTAAATGCTACTGTATGCTTAATTTTAGTAACTGCTTTTCTCTTCACTGGTCTTTGCCTTTTTCGCCGGATTCAAAAAATAACTGTCAAAGAAGGTTTGTTTCTTCCTCCCTTTCAGAATGCTGCGGAAATGAGTTAGGCAAGTGTCATTAAATAGCTCCGATGCACTACCAGTTGCAACTTTTTCGAGGTGTTTCTTTTCACGAACTGTGAAACTCTCTCCCACATTCCCAAGATCTCATTTATCTCACTTGTAGAGAAACTTCGCTCGTTCGACAGCTCGTATCTCAAATAACTCGTATGTTAGGGCACTCATATCTCGAGGTACCACTGTAATCTGTAATAATTAAGAGTTGCATTTATCCAAAAGTATTGTAAACTACAGATTCCATAATCCATTCACAGAACTCTTGGAAAGTGAAGCTGTGATTGTGTGAAATGTTATTGAAAATCAGTAATGGGTGGAAGAGAGAACTACATGTGTGTGCGCTGAATGGCAACAATGCTGAAGTCTGGTTATTTCAGATGGTTAAATATTAAAACATAACCATACTTACCGATGAAAGGATAAATCCTTATTTAAATGATCCACTCTTTTACAAACTACACATGAATGCACCATGATTGTTTATAATAAAGACGATTTTTCACCAATAATCACAAAAAATCATAAATCAACCAAAATATATAAACAATTCCTTAGATCACAGCGCCAACATTGTAATGTTTACAAGATTAGTATTAATTCATATTTTGGCTCCTAGATCGTAACGCAGTGCTAAACTAGAAATAGATGTTGCCAGAGTGCAGTTGGATTAGCTCAAGATTCATTTTGATACTTTTAAGTATAATAATATTTTTTTAAAGAATCTCTCATCGCCTTTTCACAGTTTATAGTAAAGTTATTGGGAAATAAATTTATTTTAAGAGCAATTGCGGATTAACCTTAAAGCAGTTGTAATTGGCAAATTAACAAATCTTTAATTGAGATGTTGCAAGATACCTTTGCGATAATTATGTCAATCTGGCTATGCTGCAATAATGACCGAAAGAGGTGGGAAAGACTGTTTGTATTGGTTGCGTAGGCTAGAGATGTACATTTTTCTATCTGTAGTTTGTAATATCTTTGCGATTATCAGAGGTTGTCAAGTAGGCACTAGTTTATGTGAAGATTTCAGCAAATACAAGGTGGCCAAGATAGGGAGGACCTCTAGGGGAATCTCGTTATAGTAGCAGACATAACTTCGATTAAATGGGAAAAGAGTATCGCAATTAAACACCAGCAACATGCCACATACAAAGTTTTGGTACGCTTTTTAAGTTACTGAAATTTTGGATTTTTAATTTAATTTTTTTCTGCGTTAATATTAAAGTTAGGGCAAAACTAACAAACCATTTTCACAAAAACTTTTATTGAGCCCAAAGATTACACAACAATTTTTTTTTATACGACGGAAAGATGAAGTTGATTTTGTTCCGTATCAAAATTGACAGGCTTCCCCGGAACGAACGATACGAAGAAAGCCCGATTGTTCGTTTTCTGTTTCTAACTGTGTTTTACCAATTTAAAAATCTTCGGCTGCCGAACAATCCATAATATGCCTGTCGTGTTTCAATACTTTCGTTAAAGGAATGAAAACCAACCAATCGAACATTTTAAAACCTGCGTCAAATCTGAATCGAATCATTGACAAATTAAAAAAAAACATTATTTACAATTTTAAAATCTTCTGCTGCTGAAAAGCCCTAAAATGCCTGCAGGGTTTCAATAGTTTCGTTAAAAGAATGAAAGTCAACCAATGGATCATTTAAAAGCCTTTGTCAAACCTTAATCGAATCATTGGCAAATTTAGCAAAAAAAAAACATTTTTTACAATTTTAAAATCTTCTGCTCCTGAATAAGCCACAAAATGCCCGTCGTGTTTCAATGATTTCGTTAAAAGATTGAAAATCAACCCACAAACCTGTTTCAAACCTTAATCGATTCATTAACAAATTCAAAAGCCACATTTTTTACAATTTTAAAAATCATCTGCTGCTGAAAATGCCCTAAAATACCTGCAGTGTTTCAATAGTTTCGTTAAAGGAATGAAAGCCAACCGATGGATCATTAAAAGCCTTTTTCTATTTGGGTTTCATAATGGCTACATTAAGAAATGCAAAAAAAATGAATAACCTGCCACTTTATGAAACTGAAATTTTATTTTTTTTATGTTGGCAGCAAGTAGGGTTCGAATTTTAGGCTTACTTTGAATTCGTTGAAATTAGTCTACTAGGCATTATGGATTCGATAAAATATTTTTATAGAAAACTTTAAAATACTAACCTTTAACCTTGCAAATAGATCATTTTTACTAGATATTTATCTGAAATACCTATACTCGGAAATATATAACATGCTGACGGTGTCCGTCAACTAATTTCTAGTCGCAACTATAAAACAACATAACCTAAAAATAATAAAAATATCTTTCAGTTTATGCTCTATTTCTAAAGTTTTATTCAATAAAGTACAATTTTTATTTTTAATTCTATTACATATTACTTTATATATATGTCGGCGTCAATTAGTGAAATCCGCCATTCCCTAAAATGCCTAGCCATTTCACGTATTGCCGGCAAATAGCCAAACTCTAACGTTTGGTACACCGTTTTCCTAAGAGTATCAGGCATTCCCTGTAATGACGGAATTCTTTCAGTCAAACGCTGTACTTAACTAAATGATTTAAGTTACCTGGTTGCCGGTTTTAGTCAATCATTGTAATTAAGACAGTGTTGCCAGTTGTAGTGCATGAAAATAAGGTATTTTACATTAAAAGGTTTGTAAATAACTGATTATTATCAGGAATTTTCTTAAAATTGTAAAGAATTTTCTTACCTCCGTTAATTCCGTAATATTCCAAGGTTTTTTATTACTTCGATTGGAGTAATAGTCATCTAACTTCTTATAAAACAATTTTGAATGCTTCGACATTTCATTTTCAAAAATAAAATCACTACACAGATGTTAACAACAATTACAGCGTTCGACTAAAACCGGCAAACAAGGTAACTTAAATCATTTAATTTAATCAAGTACAGCGTTTGACTAAAAGAATTCCGTCATTACAGGGAATGCCTGATACTCTTAGGCAAACTGAGTACCAAACGTAGAGTTACATTATTTGCCGGCAATACGTGAAATGACTAGGCAGTGCAGGAAATGACGGATTTCACTAATTGACGCCGACATATACATATTTATAGTTACTGTACACATTTCCTGGGCATTAACTGTCATTCCTGTCAGATTCTGTGTCGATACAATATTTTCTTCAATAGTATTATTTATTATTTTGTTCAATATTTTGCACTTTGTTCTGCTCGCACCATAACTCAAAGTTTTGCATATTCCCTTTTAAAAGTTTTTCTAGATTATTTTCTGCAATTTCTCGTATTTCTGAAGGAGTACAACCCTCTTCCTTACTCATTTTTATTAACTTTAATAATAGGTATATTTATTTTTAATTATGACGGATGGGAAGAAGCTATGTTGTGTTCAATTGTTTCTATCATGGCATATTTGATACTTGTAACAGTTTATTAAATTGTAAAAGTATTGCCAACCCAAAAAGAAAATATTAATTCAAATGGAAAAAAATCTATTGTATTTTTTAAAGGTTTTCAGGCTTTAAAGACCCAAATAGAAAAAGTATTATAAAATACACGGTTTATAAGATAATTAGAGCAGCTAGGGGAGTTTTCTAAATTAAACGCGTGCTCTAAGATAATGAATGTCTTATGAAACTCGTATCTTAATATACCTTAATCGAATCATTCGCAAATTTACCAAAAAAATACATTTTTTATCATTTAAAAATCTTCTGCTGCTGAATAAGCCGTAAAATTCCGGCCGTGCTCCAAAAATTCGCTAAAAGAATGGAAATCAACCCACGCAATGGAACATTTCAAAACTTGTGTCGAACCTTAATCGAATCGCTGGTGGCAATTTAAAAAAAACACATTTTTTTACCATTTTAAACATCACACCAATTTAAACTTGACTTGTCGATAACAACAGAGAAATGTCCATCCATAATGTTATTTAAAAATTATACCGAAGATTCAGATAAAGTCACAAAAGAAGCTTAATATAAATTAAGAAATTTGCATTATCGCGCATAAAA
This sequence comes from Barypeithes pellucidus, assembly GCA_963991005.1. NCBI lineage: Eukaryota > Metazoa > Arthropoda > Insecta > Coleoptera > Curculionidae > Barypeithes > Barypeithes pellucidus. The sequence goes on from OZ022563.1 coordinate 12,443,584, forward strand.
AATTACGTCAATTTAAGATCAACTTCCAGCATGTTATTACAGTGACAAATACTCGGTTAAAATCCGTAAAGCGAAGATAAAGACAATAAAATGAGTCGGTCAGTCCGGTGGCATTTTAACCAGATCATCAGTGCGAGAGATGGCATTTCGAGATGCATTTCTTGAAAGAAGCTACGACCTATAAATATGACATCTTGATAATACGGTTGAAAAAGGAAGCTGCCGGTAAAAGCTTTTTTAATGGACGGAAGGACACTGATTTAAGAATTATCTTTGATCGACAGTCTGTTCTTAGTTTGTATTATTATATTTTTACAGAAGCTTCTTTATTACTATTGTTTGGAATTCGTTTTTTCTTTATGATCAAACACAAGCACTATAGGAAAAATCCTTTAGGGCACTCTGGGAGTGGTGCGTTTGCGCAAAAAGCGATTCACGTTGGTTTTGAATCGTTCGAGGAGTACTAAGCTTAACCACATATGGATGGGCGGCAGTGGTTCGTCGTGTATTTCTGCTATTCGCCGCTCTGGACGGAATTAAGAGGGCAACGTCAGGCGAGCACTTTCCATGAAAATATCTGTAGAAGAGAGTCAAATCCCCAACCTGTCTTCGATGTTCTAGGCTGTCGAGGTTCTTCGTCAGCTCGTGGTCTCCAATCAGACGAATGGCCCTCCTTTCGATGGAATCCAGTAGCCGAATAGTATGTTTGGGTGCAGAGCTCCAGACAAGAGAGCAGTACTCTATTGATGGTCGAATTTGGGCTTTGTATAGTGTCAAAAGTTGTTGAGGTGTGTACAACTTTCTGGTTCGGAAGAGTACACCAAGTTTCTGAGAAGCTATCTTGGCGATTGCCACAACGTGGCTATGCCAAGACATATTTCCTCCCAGATTGACGCCCAGCAAATTAATAGATGTAGCCATCCTTATTTAACTGATCCACTCTTTTACAAACTACACATGAATACACCACGAAAAATATAAACAATCCGTTAGATCACAGCGCCTACGTTGTAATGTTTACGAGTTAGTATTCATTCAAATTTTGGCACCTGAATCGTAGCGCAGTAGTAAAGTAGAAATAGATGCAGCCAGAGTGCAGTTGGATTAGTTCAAGATTCGTTTGATACTTTTAAGTATAATAATATTTTTTTAAAGAATCTCTCATCGCCTTTTCACAGTCTATAGTAAAATTATTGGGAAATAAATTTATTTTAAGAGCAATTGCGGATTAACCTTAAACCAGTTGTAATTGGCAAATTAACAAATTTTTAATTGGGATTTTGCACAAGATACCTTTGCGATAAATATGTCAATCTGGCTATGCTGCAATAATGACCGAAAGAGGTGAGAAAGACTGTTTCTATTCGTTGCGTAGGCTAGAAATGTACATTTCTCTATATGTAGTTGGTGATATTATTTTTAAAATTTAAATTTTGTGTAACGACCAAACAATTACTTTCTAGGCGTTTTAAATGTAGGAAGAAAAGAAGTAATAAGAAAATGCGTTAGGTAAAACATATTTTTATTTATTTTTTAATTTTACACAAAGAAATACAACTTTTGGAAAATAAGGAAGGTTCTCTTAATGTGTATAAGTGCTTAAACGTAAAGTCCATTCTTCGGTTCTTAATTGTAGAAAATTGATCAATAACAGCCTCATTAAAGTTTGTAATACCCAGTATAAATTTTACTTCATATATTTAATTTTTAAACTTTCTAATAAAGTCCCTAGATTTACCTTTGTGGTCTGCGTTAAATTAGTTTCGAATTTAGGTCTTCCCACTTTCTTCACTTCAATTTTTTGCTCCAAACTCAAAGGTGTGCTAAAGTTATTTTTTAAGTAGTCCTCCGTTAAACATCATTTTAACTTAATAAATATATAATATTAAAAGATTAAAACATACACGCTCGAATTTCTAACTAGATGCACAAACAGACAACGCCGCGGCGCACACTAAAATTGTGCGCCTTTCCCATGTTAAATCGCCATAGCCCCGCTATCCCCCGCTGTTTCCCGCCACCTGTTACTACAGAGAAACTGCATTATGTCCGGCCTACTTAATCGCACATGCGAGCAAGTCTCGTCATAATCGTCATTAACCTCGACCGAGGCACGGTTGCCGGATCGAGAGCCTATAATATACAGTGTGGTTGAGGGTACGATAAAATATTAGAGAGGGTCGGACTTTATACGAAAATTACCCTCATACATTAAGCTAGAGGTGTTGTTTTCGATTGATTACATCGAAAACAACCCCTCTAGCTATCGAAAACAACCCGGCAAGTTTTTATTGTTTATTGACAAAGATAATGACACTTTTTGACGTTTATTTATTATTTTTATTTTCCAGCTACAAACTCAAATTTTAAATATTATTACAATTGCGTTATTAATAATTACTAATTTTTTAAATTCTTTATTTAAAAGTTGTAATATAAAGTTGTTTTAACCATTATTCGAGTAATTTTCTCCCTAAATTACACTCGTGCATAAAAATTCTCACATAATTTTGCATTTAAGCGTATTTCCTTTGAAAAACAACATTCGTTCATTTTCAAATTTTGTAAAATAGCCCTCCTCCTTCGGAGTCGGGCTATTTCGCCAAAACTCTTGTTGTTTTTAGGCAATACGCTTTCATGCAAAATTATCGAAAATTTTTAGGCACTAGTGTAATTACCTCCGATAATTGACGGTACGATAAAATATTAGGGAGGGTACTTTATACGATAAATAATATTCAATGAATATAAATTAATATTTTTTTATTCGTTTTGGGGGTGCACGTGCGCATGTGCTCCTGTGGAAGAACCGCCACTGCTTTGGACCGATCTCACCCTGGCGATGTCGGACTGGATGGTCTGATGCCGCCCTGGCGGTACCTTCTTTATTCGATCAGAGAATAAAACATCAACTATATTTTTGGAAAGAGACCAAAAAACATTTTTTATATAAAATTGAACAACAATTGTAACGAAATCCAAAGATGAAACATTGAATATTATAAACCCGATTGCCGATTTACTTTCTCAAATATACTTAGTCAAACGAGGCTTCAAAAACAATGACTCCCACGCCCCAGAAATTCAATTAACGTCTTCACATTTTTAATCCGAATCCTTTAACGGCACTCGCCTATTTAAAATGGAGAGATAACAACCGTACTTTTGTTCTGCGTATGTTGCTTCGGATTCTGTAGGCTGAACATACAAGAGATATTAAGAGTGGAAATTAAACTTGCTCAACTTTATTGCCGTATAATAAATAGGATGGTCAGTAGGTAGGTGCTGTGTAGGGAACCTAGATATGATGAACGTCAATTTAAGCTAATCTTAAGTGGATTCCGGAGTACCTCTAAACGAGTTTTCTCCCCAAGCGTTTATTTCTGTTTTAAGAAAAAAAATGCTTTAGAAATATCTAGTGCAACAGCCCGAGACTCCCCATGATGTTCGATTGCGTTGTCCCAAATATGGGTGACATACGCTAGAAGATCTCCAGTTGATCTGGACTTCCGAAAACCATATTGATGATCGCTGATAATGTTGAAGCCTTCCAGGTACTTTAGAAGATGTTGGTTAATAGCATTCTCCATTACTTTTGAAATAACTGAAAGCAATGCGACTGGTCGATAGTTGTTAGGCAGGGTTCTCTGACCTTTCTTTGGAATAGGCTGGACTCGCGCCGTCTTCCAGCAAGATGGAAATATTCCTTTTTTCTAGGTTGAAAAATCTACAAAATAGTGGTGTCAGTTCATCGGCGCATCTCTTGAGAACTATAATAGGAATTTCGTCTGGACCAGTAGCTTTTTTGACGTCGAGTCCTTTCAGGATTCGTTTGACGGGACGCTGACGGAACACGATTTCGGTCATTTCGGATTGAACTGCAGGAATGTCGGGTGGTGTTCTTCCCTGGAAATCTACAGTGGAATGCGAAAAAACGACTGACCAAAAGGACCTTGATACGTCAAGAAGTTTGTTTTTGATCTTCACGTTATGGGCTTCTTTGCTTTGATCTATTGTTAGCTTACATTGGTTTCGAGCGGTAACAAACATGGTACGATTCTTAGTGGTAGGGTTTTTACGCCACTGTCGGTAAGCCAGATTTTTTGACAGCACACTCACAATCCTTGTAAAACCAGGGCTTGCCGTTGGAATGGCGTTTTTGGGAGGAGGGGATAAATGCTTCCATGCTCGTTAGAATGACGTCGGAGACCTCCCCAGCACATACGGATGGATCATCAGAAGAGAAGGAAAAGTGCGAAAATGGTCTTTCAGGTTTTCCCACTTGGCCGATCTGTAATGCCATATCCTGCGAGGTTTAGGAGGTTGTTCAGAATTAATTGGTAGTTCGCTTAGAGTTGAAATAAGTTTGTGATCGGAAGATCCTAACGGAGGCTGTACGGTGACGGTATATATATTAGGATTTGACGTTAAGAAAAGATCAAAAACTAGCAAAATCTCCAGCTCAGTCTGGAATCCGCGTTGGTTCTTCTACGATTTGAGTTAGACCAGAACTGATCGCGAAGGATTCGGCCTCGCTGCGTTGCTCATCGTCTGTATTTGAGTATTTAAGCCAGTTGACATTGTGGACGTTAAAGTCGCCAAAGATAGCAATCTCGGCATTTGGATGGTTGGTTTGCAAGAAGTCGATTGAATTGGCTAGTGATGAGAAAAGGTCTCTGTAATGGGTATCACTTGGAGGACGGTAAAGGCAGCAGATAAACTTGGTGATTTTCGGCGTTGATATTTTAAACCACATTACATCAAAATCTTTCGGCTCAAGTGTAAGTTCTCGTTGGCAGCAAAGATCATCTCGAATAAAAATACATACGCCGAAGTTGCGTCGAAATCGGAAATGAAAATCGTATCCAGGGTATAAATAGCTGACGGTATTTGTTGATGATCTGACCTTTGTCTCGGTCAGTTCGAGCAGGTGAGGATTGGAAGATTGTAAGTGCTGGTGGACTGAATTGATGTTCGTATTAAGCCCTCTAATATTGCAGAAATCAATTTTGAAGTTGCTAGTTCTGGGTTGGTTAGCAACTGCAGATGCCACACCATTTCTTCGTTGAGTGTTGTTACGTCTTTACAGACATTTATGAATTTTTCTCCATAAAATGACTTAAGGCATCGCAGTCTGAAATATTGGCACGTTATTAATAACCACCCTGTATATTATGTAATAATAAAAACGTTGCACGCGACCTCTCCGGCTTAGGCTGTAGAAGACCATCAATATTGACATAACGCTTTGATGTTTTACGAACTTATCAATGTACTGTTCCAATCGCATTTCAGAGTCTCAAGCTAAGATAAAGTCATTTCTATTCTGTAATAAACCAGTATTTATGACACCTTGCTTCTTTTGCATGAACATACTAGGAAGCGCCGTAAAAGCAAGAACTTCACATTTTCTCTATGATTAGTAGGGTTACGAATTTACCGTAGCCATTCTGTGTCGCCGCTCGCTATGGACCGTGTCGACGCCAGAGAAGTTTACTTCAAGGCTAACAGCTTTGTTGATGTATCAAGTGGCATTTATAAACTTTTAAGTTCAGTTCCGACTGGTGTCGTTCGAATTGAACAAATGAAAACATACCTGATCATTTATAAACTCCGCGGCGGTCAGTTGAAGCTTATAAATCACAAATTGTTTCTCAGCGAACTGCAACTGGGAGTGCAGTGTCGTAACTTCCTTACGCAAGGAGCAAATCACTTCATTTTTTACTAAAAACTGCGCAATTGAATGAAGTTTATTTTGGCTCTATTAATATTGGGTCTACTTTTAGTAATAAACTCGATAGAGCCTGCAGAACGTCGAGGCCTGTTTTACGGGAGCCGTTAGAAGCAATGTTAAAAATAATGCGTTTTTGCGGCAAAGATGTGACAGGACAGGATCGTTATAGGTTTTTTTTTACAGAAATTCAGATAATATAAAGAAATAATCCATATTTTGCAATATTTACTTAAAATATAGAATTAGCTACCACCATTGCTTGAACTAAAAAAAGCATAACTTCATTATTCTCACTTACCGACGAAATATTAATCCGGGGTTAGAATAGTCGAATTTCTTACACACCACGCACTGACGAGCCATCGTACATAGCTAATAAGTAGCTCTAAATGGTGTTAGTTCGAAAAAAACACTAAAAAATTAATTCAAAGTCAAGCAATCACAAAAGCAGTAGCGAATAAGCGTGAACAACACCGCCGCCGAGAAATGAATTAGAATCCTAAACTTCAGGGTCATGTGTACTTTAACCCTTAGGAAGGGCCATACAGCGTTGCCACAGCGATTTCCCTAAGACATTGACACATATTTAGTATGATAATTTTACTTAAGGTATGTATACATATGAGAAATGCATACAATATAATTAATATTGTACCTTTCGGTTTCAAACGTAGGAGGTAGATTTAGGAGCCTCAGTACAGACTCGGCATCATTGATTTCTGTTTAAAGCTTTGTATGATTCTGACAAAATATAAACAATTCTGTCTCTTTATTATATTAAATGTTTTTGATTTTTACCATCCCGCAGAACGGCTCCCGTTTGGCGTGACCAGTTTTGCGGGACAGTCCTTACTCTCTTGTTTCCTGTTATATGAATATGAATCAAAAAAAATTATGGATTGATTATGTTTGATAATAATTGATTCTTATGTAATAAATACACCGATTGCTTATTATATGATTTATCCTTATTACCAGTGTTCTAAAACACCGATTAGAGGATCACTGAATTATGTAAGTTTGTTATGTATTGATAAATAAACTGTTTAAAAAAAACAGTTTTCCGCTTTTAATTAAAAAATGTTATGTTTATGGTTGTTATAGATAGTTTTGTGTGGTGGTTGTATTAGAAATAATTGTAATATGGGATGATGGACAATTCCATATCTAACTGCAATTTTATAACAATTTTAATTTTATTAGTCATACCTATAACCTACATGTATTTTTACCGATGATCTTAATATAATAAGCCCTAACAGACAACGTCAAGACACGAACAGACTGAAAGGTGTTATTTAGTTTCAACATTTTTAGATGAAATCTTATACAATCTTATACAATAAGGGCGTATTTTTGTCTACACAGTAGCACTTTAAAATACTAATTCAGATTGAATGGTACTTAGATGTGTTAATGAGATCCGCGATAACTAATGTGAATTTATGTGATTTTGTTTTGGTGTTTTGTGACCTGGTGTTTTTTTATGAATTAAGTTGGTTTTAAATAAGGCCGAAAAGGTAAATAAATTTGCATTTTTTTCTTCTAAAGGGTAAAGTGGCATTTCAGTTGTTCAGATCCGACGGGTGTCGTTCGAATTGACCAAGTGAGAACATACCTGACCATTATAAACTCCGCGGCGCTTTGTTCGAGTCAGTTCAAGTTTATAAATCAGAGATTGTTTTCCAGTGAACTGAACGTAAAAGTTTATAATTATGTACCCAGAAAAATAAACAACTTGGAATCTGTCAAACGGTTAGACTTTCTAAAGAGTTTACCCTGAAGATATGACAGCACTGTTCAAGATTCATTGACGTTTTTCGCCATATGTTGCTTTGTTTACTTTCCTGGCAGGGGCACCGCGTGGTCATTTTTGGTTTGAGATAAGGTCATGTACAGGGCATATTAAACTAAAGGGCCATTTTTGGATATTTTTCTTCAATTTGTTTTCATCTCAGGAATTGCTGGTTTAAATATAATACGTAATTTCCATAACACCCTGTATAATAAGTTAATACATATGACGCGCACGCCTATGAATAGCAACACAAATTCGCAATACTTATGACAAGCATCAATTTAAAACGAAAAGTACCATATATAGCGGTTGAACTAACGCGGCAGGGTATTACTTTTCGTAACTTTACCTTGTATGCCCCCCCCCCCCCCCATGTCACCGAAACGAAGTCCCCCCCCACACACACACACACACCCACACACCGAAGTTGTGGATTCGTCCTTGACTAATTATCAGTAATGATTATCTGGGCAAAATGTGCTTAAGATAATATTTTCTTTGCATTTCCGACTTTTGTATCTGAAAAATAATACTTTTTTCTTCGTTGGTGGGCGCTCAATAAAATATGTTGAGGTAGTAAACAATCTTTTCTCTGCAAGTTGTAAATTGGTTTTTCTTTATGGTTTCTGTTCGAGCCACTAATTAATACCTTAAGTAAAAAAAAATAACCAAATGTTGTCGGTGCCATGTCATTACAGGATTTCCCACGTTTAAAATAAAAAAATATGGTTAGTTCATTTTATTATTTGTAAGGAAGTTTTTTAGCAGTGTTGTCACTCTTTAGAAAGTCAATAACCGTTTGACAGATTGGAAGTTGTTTATTTTTCAGGGTACATTATTATAAACTTTTACGTTCAGTTCAGTTCGCTGAGAAACAATCTATGATTTATAAACTTGAACTGACTCGAACCAACCGCCGCGGCTTTTATAAATGGTCAGGTATGTTCTCATTCGTTCAATTCGAACGACACCCGTCGGAACTGAACAACTTAAATGCCACTTTACCCTTTAGAAAAAAAAACTGCAATTTTATTTATCTCTTGGGCCTTATTTAAAACCAACTTAATTTATAAAAAACCAACAAGTAGGCATCCAAACAAAAACCGGCACAATTACCTCACAAAACACAGAAACAAAAGCACAAATTCACATTAGTTTTCGCGTAAATTTGTATGCATCTTATGAATACATCTAAGTACCATTCAGTATTAGTATTTTAAAGTGCTACTGTGTAGATAAAAATACGCCCTTATTGTATAAAGTTTCATCCGGTGGTCTGGGAAATAATATAATTTTTCATACATTAGTATTTAACATCTAAAAATTTCTAGTAACTACACGTTTCAGTCTGTTTCGGGTTTATTCCGTCGATCGATATTGCGTTATTTGGAAATATCTAAAAATACAGCGTTGCCACTTTCGATGTTTTATAAGATTATATTAATAAATTGCGGAATTTCCTTCTGTAATATGACTTTCCTGTATAATTATTATCTCGGAAATGGCAACCGCGCTATTTTTCCGAATATGTACGAAGCACTCGACCCTTGGTTGGACTCGTCTATATTAAGACTGAAGGGGAGGTCCTGTTGTTGTCAACAAAATTATTTCATCATTCTTCATTAAAGGATTAAAAATTGTATAGGCCCAGTAGAAATTAGCGTTTTTATTATTTCTGACTTTCTATTGCGAAATAATTTGTATCCTATCTTCTGCATGTGCTGTTGTTCTATGTGTACGATAGTGTAATTATGCGTTAGTGTTTAGTGCTTTTGTGTAATCTGATAATAAGTGCATATCTTCAAAAAAAACAATTTAAAACTCGTGGGTGTCTGTGTGTTTCTTTAAGTGATTTAGTGTAATTTGTTCTGTTTCACTATTTTTTTTTTCTCTCGACGATATGCCGGTTATGTTCCGAGATTGGAAATAAGAGGCCTAATGGGGTTTAGTGGGTATAAGCTTATTGTGCAGTCCCACACTATCATCAGGGCACGTGATGAGCATAAACCTCTTCCCATAGAAAAAAGAACTGAATGTGTCTGTGGTCTGGATTCCTTACTCGTGTCGGCGGCCTGGATTTAATTTCTAAGTAAGCTATATATTTATTTTTTATAAGAAGTTTTACACTTTTCCACAGTTTGGCAACATTGCGCCAGAACATGTGTTTATTACACAGCTGGGCAGTGTAATATGATTGTGCCGCTGAGTGACCTGTGGGTTTATGGGTGAATTATCCCACTTTTTAAACGTTCGATTTAAAAAAATATATGTAGCGCTTCTCTAGGACACCCCAGGAGTCAGGAAGAAAAACTTACATGAACTTCTCGTGTCATTTTTAAGTGTTCTATCTGAACCCGGGAAATTGCCTACATATTCTGGGACACCCTGTATAAGTTGTAAAACAGAATTCGGACGATTCTAAAATGACCCAACGTGTGCCGAGAATATAAAGTAAAAAATTGCATATTTTTTAATACCCTTAGTTTTATTAAACGAAACCATTGCATAATTACCGTATTTTAAACATAAAAAAACCTTTTCGGTGTCATTATTTCATTAAAAAAGAATTTATGATCATAATCATGAGATTTTCGAGAAAAAATATATTAACGCTTAGTCATCGATTAAGGACGAAACATATCTGCAAGATCTTTCACAATATTTTTTGTTACTTTATAACATCTTCAATGATGAGCTGTCGTCTGGAGCGTCCGCGGCTTATTTATCTCCTCTGTTTGATCAAACTTTCGCTTTTTGAACCAATATCTTGTACCAAGACTACAGTATTCTACAACATGCAGGTAGTTAAGCTCGGGGCTATATGGCTGAACGATATGAATAGCTAATCTAAACCCTATTATAATTTAAAGCTTATGGAAATAAGTACCTAGCAATGGCGCTCCGATATTCATATTATTTCAATTCCTATAGCAAAGAGAAAAAACGATCGTTCTCTGTATATACATACAGTGAGGACGTAAAGTAAGGAATAAATTCATTATCTCGCAAACTACAATTTTTAAAAAAAATCGCTCGGACCCTTCGATTTTGTTTTTCGAACGCGCATATTCTGACATAAAATGTAAAATGTTGCAAATAAGAGTGACACAAAAATTTTTTTTCTTAAATAGAACCCACTGTATATTATTGCATGTACGGATTCTTCGGAAAATCCTAAACATTTTTCATGTAGCATGTGCTATACCTTAGCCCAAGCCTTTTGGAGTTATTCTCATTCAAAATTTGAAAAGTGGAAAAAGTCATGGAGAAAACAAAGAATAAAATTATTTTAAAAATGTCTTATTTATCGAAAAAACAGTTAGGCGAACTTAAAAATAATTTTTCTAAAGTAAATGTTCGAAGTGTCTTCCGTTGGTCAACTGACAATAGCCTAACCGATCTACAAATTCTCGCTGAACATTTCGAACCATTTGGGGTGTAATTTGCCGAATTTCTTGCCGGATGCGATCTTTTAAATCATCTAAATTTGCAGGCTGGCTTTTGACTACTTTTCCCTTAAGGTATCCCCATAAAAAAAAGTCGAGTGGTGTTAAATCGGGTGACCTTGGCGGCCACTCAATAAAACCACCTCTTCCAATCCACCTGTTTGGAAAAGTATCGTCCAAATATGTACGAACTCCCACAGCGAAATGTGGGGGAGCACCATCTTGTTGCAACCAGATATTATGATGTGGCAAATCGGGACGTTCTAACTCAGGAAAAAGGGTGGACAGGGCTGGAACAAGTTCTTGTTCTAAAAAACTCAAGTATCTCTCGCCTGTTAAATTTCCGTCAAAAAAGAAAGGCCCTATAACAATGTCATCCACAACGCCAGCCCACACATTGATCTTTTGATTAAATTGTGTGTGTCCTTCCCTCATCCAGTGTGGATTTATATCGGACCAATATCGATAATTTTGGGTATTTACGTCACCATTTAAGCAAAATGTGGACTCATCGGAAAAAATTATATTTTTTACAAAATTTCTGTTTACGAAACACATATCCTGTAAACGCTCACAAAATTCAAGGCGCCTCTCAAAGTCCCTTTCCAAAAGTTCTTGGAGAACTTGCATTTTATAAGGATGGTATTTATTTGTATGCAGTATTTTAAGAACTGTTGTTTTTTCAATATCCACGTCACTTGCTACCTGCCTAGACATCACATGCTGGTTATCTTGAACTGCCAGTAAGACTTGATTTTCATCAACTTAAGGACGACCAAATCTAGGGACATCTCTTACATGACCGAATTGCCTAAACTTGTACTCAATTTTGCGTACTGTTGATTGTGATATTGGCGGACGATTGGGGTATAATAACTCACAAGTTTCTTGCTGTGTTCTAACCCTATCACCGTAGCCCATCATCATCATCAAAACCTCTATGCGCTGTTTCCCAGTGAGCCGCATTTTAATTTAATTTAGTTATGAAAAAACGAAATGTTGAAAACTAGTAAAACGTTAGGAAAATACACATAAAACTGACAATAACAGTAACTATTGACATTAATTCTTTTGGTTCTTGCATCATAACTCCAAAGCCTACTTGACTTTTCTTGCGCTTCACGCATGCTGACTACAGGTTTTCCTCAGCGTGCATGAATCAATGCAAGTCTTGATTGATTGCGAAATATCTGATTTTCAAATTTTGAATGAGAATAACTCCAAAACGCTTGGGCTAAGGTATAGCACATGCTACATGAAAAATGTTTAGGATTTTCCGAAGAATCCGTACATGCAATAATATACAGTGGGTTCTATTTAAGAAAAAAAATTTTTGTGTCACTCTTATTTGCAACATCCTGTATATCTACATTTTATGTCAGAATATGCGCGTTCGAAAAACAAAATCGAAGGGCCCGAGCGATTTTTTAAAAAAATATATACACATAGATTCAAAAAATTTGCATCACCCTGATTTTGACATATTAAAATAATTTCAGGAATGAATTTTTTTTCTAAATGTTTATTTATGTTTATCAGTTAAGTAATTTTTTGTTGCAAAAAAAATATTATCAAGATTAGAGTTTAAGATAACATTTTCAGTGTTCTATTTTGTTGGCTCTGTCTAGTTACATTTTTCGGTTCATTGTGTAAAAATGAATCGCCGATTGTGAAAAAAGTGATGTATATCGCATATGGAATCGCTATCTAGAGACCAATTCTGTGCGAGACAGACCACGAAGTGGTAGAAGGCGTGTTACTAACGAACATCAGAACCGCTATATTACGTTAACAATTCGTAGAAATCGTACTATGCCAGTCCCACAACTTCAGAGAGATGTTACGTATGCAATTGGAGTTCGCGTATCCGTCTCTACACTAAGACGACGCATTCTTGAATCCGGTTTAAGATGTCGGCGGCCAGTAAGAGTTCCCCAACTACAATATGACCACCGAGTTAGTCGACTGCAGTGGGCTGAAACGCACGTTCGCTTACCCGAAGGATTTTGAAATTCGGTCCTACTTTCCGACGAGACCAGGATTTGTCTGGTAAACGATATTCGCCGGATTCGTGTTGGGAGAGAACCAACAAGAGCCGCCCAACTTGCCCATGCTCGCCACTTGCCTCCATTCGTGGGAGGAAGCGCCATGTTTTGGGCAGATATTATGTCTGACGGGCGTACTGAGTTAGTCCACGTTCAAGGCACAATGACTGGCGACAGGTACATTAGGGATATTCTACATCCTTATGTTAGGACGTGGAGACGGGCTGTTGGTAACAATTTTGTGTTTATGGACGACAATGTCCGGCCCCATCGTACTAGAGCTGTGGATGAATACCTAGAAAGTGAGGGAATCAATCGCTTGGAGTGACCTGCTTTGTTACCTGACATGAACCCGATAGAACATGCTTGGGATATGCTCTCTAGGGCATTGACTTTTATTTTAAACTAATCAATGAACTAATATTTAGTCTATTTTCGCGATGACGTAATTACTTATTCGAGAATCACTTTGATGCAAAACTTTTGAATCTATGTGTATATTCTTATATGTAATTGATACGACGTAAATCTAAACAAACTCACCTTTATCGGTAATGTCTATTTAAGAGATTTTTTCTTTTACATTTTTTTAAAACTATCATTTTATACCTCAAAAGTCCGCTCCATGGACTGGAACCTTCTTGAGTTAGGTATTGTTGTGCTATATTTAGTGTATAATATACAAGAACACACTGTTTGAAAGGATTCTAGCTGTAAAACGCTGCTTTTGTGTCAACATTTGTGGCTGTAACAATTTTCAATGTCTACTCCATAGGCATAGTAAAATTACAGTTTTAGTTATACAGGGTGTTAGGGAAATTACTTATTATATATAAATGGGTGACTCCTTGGGTGTCCTAGTGAAAGCATACTTTTTTTTTTTAATCGAATATCTAAATACTAAGGTAAAAATCCTTTTTGCCTACATGCTGTCGCGCCACACCATCTGGTTTCAGTTAGCAACAATGTAGGTCACTAGAATAAACTACAGTGTTGCCAGATCACCCCACGTATCTCGCCCTTGCTTGGATAACCGCCGCGCGCGTATTTGTATGTTTAACCTTCGATATCGTTGCTTCAGTATGTTTCGATACTCGGTGTTGGAACGACGTTGCCGAGGATTCCACGTGCTTGATATATACGAATTTTAAACGTTTTGCTAGTTGTAGCATTACCCGATTTTTTTCTGTTATAAAATAATTCATAATAATAAATGCTGTGATGTGATTTCAAATTTGTGTGATATTATCTACTGTTGGTTCTGTTAGGAAACATACTTTATGTGTTTTATTTTCTTATGGAATTTAATTATAAGATTATTTTAAAATAAGATCGAAGTTAAGAGCGTATGTACCTTAACTTGCAGTTTTTTTTTCTAAAAAGTTGAAGAAGAAGTTATAACGCGAGTCAAGACGTCTTGTTGTCAAAAACTGAACACTTGCGTTTACAATTCTGTGTTGTAATATGACAACACCGCCTACAATGCGCTGACCTCTTTTGACACGAGACTGCCTCAATAAATTATTGATTGCGAACGTCGTCAGTAGCGGCCACGTAAATTTTCAGATTTCATATAAAGTGTATTTCTCTTAATAATTTTAAGCGCCATTTATGGATATTTTTCTTAAAATTTTTTTCAACTCAGGATTTGCCGGTTTAAATATAATATCTCATTTCCATAACACCCTGTATACACATAACACCCTGTATATACAACATCGTCAGCCCATGCAGTTGCAGTATGCTGTAGGCTGTCAAGGAGAGAAGATGTGATATTCTATTGTAAACTTTAGTTTTATGGTAAAAACATTCGTTAATTAAGGTAAATATCTTTATTATCGTCCACTCCATGCCAGCAGAAAACAGCTAGAAAAAAATTATATTTGCAGTTTTTTTGCAGTGCATATGAAAAAAGAGTTTACTTGACTTACAAGTGATCAATTATTTTAAATATATGTATTTTTTTTTAATAAAATAGACGTGATGGGTTAAATTTTCCACTCCATGGACATCCAATTCATGGACTTCCACTACATGGACGTTGCTTGTACATTTTGACATAAGACCGGAATTATTATGTTTGAATTCGTGACCTCCTATTGTACTACAACGAGATATTTAATCATACAAATGTGATATTAAATATTACTATATTCTGAAAATATGTTTATCATCTCCGATTTGATCACCTAGTAAAATAATAACCCAGAATTTAATGGCATTTCTTGATAAGTTATTCCAGTCACACATAAAGCCATAAATTATTGTGTACATGGTTCTCTAGCTTTCTTAAGGACCGCTCTCTTCAAGTGGCGATTGACGGATTTCTCTCGGACACCTTCACCATCAATGCCGGTGTTCCTCAAGGGTCCATAATGTCTCCCACTCTCTTCTTACTCTACATTAACGACCTTCTAGTGAAAACGAAAAATCCGATATTTAGTTTTGCTAACGATAGCACACTTTCCTCATCTTTCTCTTTGAATGCACAAACATCGTATCACGCCTCAACAAAGACCTGGAAGAAATTTTGACTTGTAGTGACAGTAACCAAGTCGAATTTAACGCTAAAACCCCAGGCAGCAGTTTCCTCTAAAAAGGTTAACATTACAGAACCGGAAATGGTCATGGCAGAATACGCAATCCCACTGGCTTCATCTATTAATTTGCTGGGCGTCAATCTGGGAGGAAATATGTATGAAACTTGGAGTACTCTTCCGAACCAGAAAGTTGTACACACCGCAACAACTTTTGACACTATACAAAGCCCAGATTCGACCATCACTAGAGTACTGCTCTCATGTCTGGAGCTCTGCACCCAAGCATACTCTTCGGCTACTGGATTCCATCGAAAGGAGGGCCATTCGTCTGATTGGAGACGATGAGCTGAGGCAGAACCTCGACAGCCTAGAACATCGAAGAAAGGTTGGGGATTTGACTCTCTTTTACAGATATTTTCATGGAAAGTACTCGGCTGACCTTGCCCTCTTAATTCCTCCCAAAGCGGCGAATAGCAGAAATACACGACGAACCACTGCCGCCCATCCATATGTGGTTAAGCTTAGTACTCCTCGAACTTCATTGTTTAAGAATTCTTTCATCTGGAGGACTTCATCCTTATGGAACGACCTTCTCGAGGCCGTTTTTCCCAACGAATATAACCTCCAACGATTCAAAACCAACGTGAATCGCTTTTTGCGCACACGCACCACTCCCAGAGTGCCCTAAAGGATTTTTCCTATAGTGTTTGATCATAAAAAAAAAAGAAATATTTAATATACAAAATGTGATATTAAATAATACTATAGTCTGAAAATATGTTTATCATCTCCGATTTGATCACCTAGTAAAATAATAACCCAGAATTTAATGGCATTTCTTGATAAGTTATTCCAGTCACACATAAAGCCATAAATTATGCTTATTTTTATTATTTTTATAGTAAATTTAACTAAGTTTTTCTTGTGGCTATACCCGTCAAAAGAATTTCTTCTGGAAATAATTTGGGGGCTATTTCACAGCGTTTAACGTGCATTCTTATAAAGCTCATATAAAGACTGATTGGTAAAAACCATAATTTTCTATATACGCGCGTTCCTTAAAAAAGTAATGGCGAAATTACTATTTACAGGAGCAAGATCATGGCATAATATTACGGGTAAGGTGTTTTATAAAAATAGCTTCAGACTGGTATAGTTATTTTAACTCTGCGAATCTTGTGAGATATAAAATGATTAGAGAGGATTCATTCGATTAAATTAAAAACATCGGTTGTAAAACATCGATGTTTTCTAAACATCGATGGTCAAACATCGACATTTAAAAAAGTATATTTGCTAGTGTTGGGAAAAAACCGATGATTTTAATAATCGGGTACTTGATACTCGAGCGATTTTAATAATCGAGTGAATCGCTCGAGTGAATCGCTTGAAATTCCAATTCACCAAGCGATCAGGTAGAATATTTAGCAGGCACGTAACTACGGGTGGGCACAGGTTTAGCTAAAAAATTGTAGTAGCCACCAAAAAAGTTCCAGAAATTTATTTATTTGTGAATAATGAATTTTTACCACGTGTCTCGATACCAAAAAAAAAAAACAAAAAGTATTACCAAGAGTTATTTTTCTTCACATCTTTCTCAATCTACGAGCATAGAATAAATAGATATTTAAAATGGCTTGTCAAATTCTTCCACTTTAAATTAACAGGTGCCCACTGTGTGCCCTTCAAAAATGTAGGCCTAGTTACGCGACTAGCAAAATAAGAAAATAGGTGATTATTTTTTTAAATTCATGTTATAGTTACCTAAAAGTTCCTGTTTAAATTTAAGAATGTTTACTTTTGGTTACCAAAAAATTTGTGAACAAACCCGAACAAACCCGAACAAACCCATACCTATGGTTTGTTAACTATTTTGCTTGGATTTACCATTAATATTTTCTATAATGTATGTTATTTTTAAGAAGTCTTCTTGAGTTTAATAATAAAAAGTTCATGTTTAGATTTAAAAATGTTTACTATAAGATTACCAACGAGTGTTTCTATATATTTTGTTAAACATTTTGTTCGTTGTGTTATTTTTATTTACAATTTCTATTATTATGTTATTTTTTAGAAGTTTTCTCGAGTTTATAGTAAATAAAAATTTTAAAATTATATCCCTTAATATTTTAATATTTACAATCGGAGACCTAAACTACGCTGCTGGCTAGCCAGTTAAAACAAAACTTTACAATACCATGTCGCGATGACTCCGCTAAGGGATTCGGCATACTTTTTTATATGCACCTTCTCGTTTATGTGCCTTTAAGAAAGACGTATGTCGTGTACCTGCTCAACGTCAAACTTGACCGTCGCCAAACGGATGGCGCGGCGCGTAGACCAAGGTCGTCTATCAAATAACCGGCGATATTTTTCGGTTTTTCGCCTAAATTTATAACTAGGGTATTTCCTATCGAGCGAGAAACTGTTCGAATATACCAGCAGTTTTTTAACTCGAAGCTCGGGTATCGAGTGAAAGATAATAAGTTACGGGCGACGGTTTTCGCCTGAATAGATAACTCGAGCGGTTTTTTTAATAATCGAGCGATGTCGGTTATTTCAATAATCGAGTGATCAAGCGGTTTTTCGCTCGAACGATCACAACACTAATATTTGCGATTAGGAATAAATTAGATATAAAAATTAACTTTTTATTAGAAAGAATTATCAAACGTCAAAATACTTAAACAACAAAAATTTTAATAAATAATATAAACCAAAAATAAAACAAATATTAAAACATAATATTTTATAACTGCATTAATTCCAGTCACTCACAACTTGTAAACTATTTTTTTTTTATAAAACTAGATTAATGAGCTTCCCAGAATTTTTTTATTAATAGATTGCAAGAAAAGTAACTTAGAAAGTTTCTTTCCTGGCAAGCTAATTCGTTTTTGGGCCATAGTTTCGCCAGCTTTGGAAAAAAGATTTCAACCACCTTTAGCAAATGAAATTAAAAGCTTTCGCTCTTATTCTCTTGTACTGGGAAAATTGAGTTAAAGATTACAACCTAGTGTTCTTGTTTCGTTATAAAGTGAACATCGGAAGGTAAACATCGATGTTTGACATCTAACATCGATGTCGAAAACATCGAACATCGGTAACAGAACATCGATGTTTCAAAAACATCGATGAACATCGCCCAGCACTAGTTAGAACTGGAAGGTAATATCAAATTATTGGCGGATGACACTATAATTCTATATTTTGGCAAGAATTATTCGAAATTATACTTTCCTGGCTACAATCTCATACAGTACGCGTAACACCATTTATTTACAATCATACATAGTTCTACAGTTTCAAATAAGTTAGAAGGAGATGGCTTTAAAGAATGGTAACGCTGTATGCGTTTAACATTAACATTAGTCATAAATAGGTAATCGTTGTAGGTATTCTTTACAGAAATTCAAATAATACAAAGAAATAATCCATATTTTGCAATATATAGCATGGGTATCATTTAACTGGTTAGCAAAATATTCTTATTCTTGCGAACAGAAAAAGTAATCGGTCAGCCAAAAAGGGCTAGTTGGTCAGTAACTTATGGACAGCAAACATTTCTGAATCGTGACAGTGCCCTGGGAAAACAAGTGAAAACCCGCCCCCGCTACACCTTTTGCCGATTTCCTACAGAAAACACAAGAAAGTTACGTAAATTGACAGTGCCCTGGGACCTCTGAGGTAAACTGCATCTAGACATGTGTGTTTCGACTGACCAATTGTAAACTCTTGCTGACCAAGTAATCATTACGTAGCTCGACTGTTAATAACGGCAAACCATTTAATTACTTCTCATATAGAATTAGCTACACCATTGTTTAACATAAAAAAAAACATAGATATAGGACCCTCAGTACAGACTTGGCATCATTGATTTCTGTTTAAATCTTTATATGATTCTGACAGATTATAAACAATTCGGTCCCTTTATTATATTAAATATTTTTTGTGCTACTTCACTATGTGTTCATATGCGAAATGGATATGTCGCGCTGTGCGCGCGCCTTTCGTTTCAATTCACACGTGTTTGTATATGGATTTTAAACGTTAAGGTATTTCTGGCTTAACCCAGTGCGTACCATGTGGTCTTTCGGGTTTGGCATAAGGTGACTCATCTCGCTTATTAATTCAAAGAGCCATGGTTATTTTTTTCAATTTGTGTTCATCTTAGGATTTTTTTGCTTATTCAGAAACTGACACGTCGCACTTTAAGATGTAGTGCCACCTAAGGGTTACCTACTTAACTAACTGTTCAACTCTTTTTCTATAAAATTGTAGGATATCGAAATTATTGTAAAAAATTAATTTTTATTATACTCACCTGTAGGGAATTCATAAAGTTGTTGCTTCGAAGGACCACAGCCTATAATTTCGGCCGAATGTTGTAGTTGTCATAAGGTTGCTGTTGGTTGTTGAAACACAATCAGTGGCGGCTCGTGGCCTATGCTAGAGGGGGTTCACAAGTATGGTGAAATTATTTTTAAAATTTTATTTTTGTGTAACGTGTTACTTTCTAGACGTTTTAAATGTAGGAAGAAAAAAAATAATAAGAAAATGCGTTAGGTAAAACATATTTTTATTTATTTTTTAATTTGACACAAGGAAATACAACTTTTGGAAAATAGGAAAGGTTTTCTTAGTGTGAATAGCTGTCGGATCTTAACGTCGTCGCATGCAACCCTCGTAACAATATTTCTACAGTCCACTACTAATACTACTTAAGCCATCTACGAGCTATCAAGAAAACCGAATGATGTCCAATACTACTACCGCTATCTACGAGTTATCAAAAAAACCGAATGATGTCTAATACCACTACGCCATCTACGGCTACGTCATTAGGCGCAACCAAGACGAGAACTGTTTTAGGACGAGAACGAATCGAGCCACGAGACTGACAAGTTGGCATTCTTCATATTTTCAGTGTTTTTTAGTTTACATCCTTAAATAAAATGGTTTAAAATCATATCGAGTATCATTTATCGAAATACACAACATTTATCGACCCTACACAATAGTGCTTAAACGTGAAGTCCATTCTTCGGTTCTTAATTGTAGAAAATTGATCAATAACAGCCTCATTAAGTTTGGAATACCCTCTATACATTTTTTTTCATATATTTCATTTTTAAACTTTCTAATAAAGTCCCTAGATTTACCCTTTGTGGTCTGCGTTAAATTAATTTCGGGTTTAGGTGTTCCCCCGCATTCTTCACTTCAATTTTTTGCTCCAAACTCAAAGAGCTAAAGTTTTTTCTTAAATAGTCCACCGTCAACTATTCATTTTAACTTAATAAATATATAATATTAAAATATTAAAAATGTTTACTATAAGATTACCAATGAATTTTTCTATATATTTTGTTAACCATTTTGTTCGTTTTGTTATTTTTCATTAACAATTTCTACTATTATCTTATTTTTGAGAAGTTTTCTCGTGTTTATAGTAATTAAAAATTTTTAAATTATATGCTTTAATTTTTTAATATTTACAATCGGAGACCTAAACTACGCCGCTGGCTAGCCAGTTAAAACAAAACTTTACGAAATCCATGTCGCGATGACTCCGCTAAGGGATTCGGCATACTTTTTTATATGCACCTTCTCGTTTATGTGCCTTTAAGAAAGACGTATGTCGTGTACCTGCTCAGCGTCAAACTCGAACGTCGCCAATCGGATGGCGCGGCGCGTAGACCGAAGGTCGTGTATCAAGTGACAGGCGATATTTTTCGGTTTCTCTCCTGAATTTATAACTAGAGTATTTCCTACGAGCGAAAAACTGTTCGAATATACGAGCAGTTTTTTAATTCCATCACACTACAGCGGTGCATTTCCGTCGACGTCAAGCGCAGCGCGGGTATCGAGTGAAAGATAATAAGTTACGAGCGACGGTTTTCGCCTGAATAGATAACTCGAGCGGTTTTTTTAATAATCGAGCGATGTCGGTTATTTCAATAATCGAGTGATCAAGAGGTTTTTCGCTCGACCGATCACAACACTAAAAAATAATGGATAAGAACAGTCCTTTGCATGTATTTTATAGGAATATCTCCTGCTAAGATTATTTTTTTGTTTCCTTCAAAATCCAATTCTTCTAATACGGATTCCTGAACATCGCGCAGTGCTTTAATGAAGCAAAAAGTAACAACTTCGACACCGTCGATAGTACAAAAACAATTCACCGATCCATGCCGACGTTTATAAATATATTACCAGCCTTGAGTGGTTTAACAAACCGCATATTTTCTGCATAATTATAAATTAACTACAATGCAATTTTACGATTTACATAAGTAATTATTAGTGCCCGGTCGGTTGGTATCACCTTTTTCTACTAAGGTAACATGGCGAACTTGTTACACTGCTTATCAATTGACGTGAGGCAGAACAAGATTTTTCCATTTTTACAATGTCCTTCGGAGGATACGGGTTTCGTATTTTTATTCACGGTTATGGGCCCGAAACGATTTGCATAATATACTATATGAAGAACAGGAGTTAGATTTGCGAACGAATTAACTACAAACCGGTACAATTTGGCAACTAGTTTAATTGAGAATCGGGAGCACTTGTTGCCAACTTGTGGGATATTTCCCATTCCGTGGGATTTTTGAGGCCTTTGTCCGACGAAAGTCAATTCGTGGGACTTTTTACAAATTTAAGAAACATTTTTTTTTTAATTTTCAGTCATAGGTTCCAGTAGCCACGCTACCGTTTTCTTCTTATCTATATAGGTACTTATTGTTGGAACTCATAACTTCTTGGTTTCCAAACGTAGTGAAATATCTCCTTCTTTTTAGTAACTTGCCAAAAAAATCTATTTTTATTTCTTGTATTTTTCAAGAAAACATGGAACATTTCGTCCTCGCATTTGGGATATTTGTCATGCTAAGGTTGGTAACACTAATCAGAAGCGGCTCAGTCATTAGAAACGCGAGGAAGGGTTCTCACATGACAGTGAAACCTCTCTAAGGCGGACACCTACGGGACCGTCTAAATGTGTCTGCCTAATAGAGGTGTCCGCCCATGGGAAATTTGTTACTAGATTATATGTAAATGCAAAATTATTACTATGTATATG
This sequence comes from Barypeithes pellucidus, assembly GCA_963991005.1. NCBI lineage: Eukaryota > Metazoa > Arthropoda > Insecta > Coleoptera > Curculionidae > Barypeithes > Barypeithes pellucidus. The sequence goes on from OZ022563.1 coordinate 12,466,234, forward strand.
TATGTACAAATAAACATAACGTAACAAAAATACACTAGTTTTAGTTAGGATGTAGTACCAAAAAATCTAATAACGTAGTTTGACGTATTTGCGTTTTATACTTGCAATCTAGAAAATGTAATTCCAAGTCTGATAACAATTCCATTGCTGTAGAGTCACCTTTATTCTTTGCATACTCTTATAATTCCTTAACCATACTAATGGCTTGTTGATAATTGGTGACATTTGTTTGATTACTGCATTCAACTTCTTCATCAGAGTCGTCAGATAGTGATGTGGTTTCAGTTTGGGCTACATAATCGGTAGGAATGGGGTCACTATCATCTTCTAATAGCACATTGCTGTCAATGTTAATGAACTCGCCCAAATCATTGTTATGAAAGGTTGGTTGGAACAAAGGAATGTTAGTATAGGTTAAGTCTTATTGTAAAAAATGTAAATACTTAGCTTGCGAGATCTTCGGTCGCGATACGACTTACGAAATTACTAACCCCATAAAATACCCCTCAATAACAACAGACAGTGAACAACGTGTTCAATATAATAACTTGAATTGTTATTGTATTCATTGGACATGCCCGAGCTACATACAACAATAAGTATAGCTTGAACAAAAGTTAGGCCTCGTCCTACGTTCAAACAACTATACTTCAAATTAAAATCAGTCCTTTACTTCTTAGACAAAATTATTTCCATCATTTCTTCATGCGCTCTGGTGGACTGCTGACAGATTCCAGTTAGCGGGGAAAGGATGGTGGGCCCACCCAAGACCGACTGACACGTGCGTGTCAAGTCGGCAATGGCATTACGCCTGGCATCGCTGACATAGCACCGAAAAATCGAAAAAACTCATTGAAGCAAAGAAAAATCGCGTCCTAAAATAGTTAATTAGGAACGGTTCATATTGCTATGGTTTTTTCATTACTTGCTTTACTCATAGTGTCCACCAGTTCTTATATATTTTCAAAATTTAAATTAAAAAGGCTTAGAAGTTAGATAGGCTTTAAATAGTCAATTCCTGGGTGGGGGAATACACCTTCGGATGGAAGCCAATAATGGGACAAACATTAAAATTTCCAAATTGCCATCTAATAAAATTCTGGTCAAATAAGATTCTAAACTAAAATTCCATAAGGGGTAAATTGGTTATACAGGGGTTATCAAAAAACGCCCCACGTAAAAATGCGCAGATAAGGAGAACGTTAGAGTTATCTATCAATTACTAAGCGCAAAACGGACGGACGTCTCGGGCTACGTACTCCACTAAAATCATTAGTATGATGTACGTACGCACCGTTCCTTTCAAAATTTCTTATTAAGGCGACACATCCTGAAGAGTAAAATTATTTTCAAATTTCTCAATGATGCGACGAATGGCAAGCAAAGAAGGGCGATTTATTTGGACCAAAGTTTTCGAGAAGTACGCGAAAATGTTTTCACAAAAGAACGCCTATTTTCGTAAAATTTTTGGATAATAACCAAACGTTCTTGAAGTGCATGTTTAGACATAATAAATTGTTAGAGTATACAGAACAGTGGCGGCTCGTGACCTATGATAGAGGGGGTTACAAGTATGGTGAAATTATTTTTAAAGTTTTATTTTTGTGTAACGACCAAACAATTACTTTCCAGGCGTTTTAAATGTAGAAAGAAAAGAAGTAATAAGAAAATGCGTTAGGTAAAACATATTTTTATTTATTTTTTAATTTTACACAAGGAAATACAACTTTTGGAAAATAAGAAATGTTTTCTTAGTGTGTATAGTGCTTAAACGTAAAGTCCGTTCTTCGGTTCTTAATTATCGAAAATTGATCAATAAACAGCCCCATTAAAGTTTGGAATACCCTCTATATATTTTTTTTTCATATATTTCATTTTTAAACTTTCTAATAAAGTCCCTAGATTTACCCTTTGTGGTCTGCGTTAAATTAATTTCGGGTTTAGGTCTTCCCGCTTTCTTCACTTCAATTTTTTGCTCCAAACTCAAAGAGTTATTTTTTAAATAGTCCACCGTCAAACTATTCATTTTAACTTAATAAATATATAATATTAAAATATTAAAACATACACGCTCGAATTTCTAACTAGATGCACGAACAGACAACGGCGCGGCGTACACTAAAATTGTGCGCCTTTCCCATGTTAAATCGCCATAGCCCCGCTGTCTCCCGCCATCTGTTACTCCAGAGAAACTGCATTATGCCCCGCCTACTTAATCGCACATGCGAATAAGTCTCGTCATAATCGTCATTAACCTCGACCGAGGCACGGTTGCCGGATCGAGAGCCTATAATATACAGTTTGGTTGACGGTACGATAAAATATTAGGGATGGTCGGACATTAGACGATAATTGACGGTACGATAAAATATTAGGGAGGGTCGGACTTTATACGATAAATAATATTCAATGAATATAAATTAATATTTTTTTATTCGTTTTGGGGGTGCACGTGCGCATGTGCTCCTGTGAAAGGACCACAGGTACTGAACAACGAATACTTATAAACAGCAAGTATGAACAAACGAACAAACCCGGCATCCATTACGTCTGACATCAGCTGACAAACGCACGTGCTTTTCAAATGTCACTTTTGTCAAAATTTTTATTACTGTCAATATTTTAAAATGACATTTAACCAACAAAAAACATTCAAAACCCTTTTATTTGATTCAATATTAGGATTCTGACATGTTTTAAGCTGTAAATATCACTTGAAAATAATCCTTACACACTCTTATATCATTTTTTGAACTAGTAACGTAACTACAAATGAAACATTAAACTTCAGAAATAAGCTTGTAAGTAGTTTTATTAAAAAATAAGACATAAATCATAATTTACATAAAATATTTTACCATCTTCAACTGGGCTGTAGGTCCTAGCAAATATTTCAAGCTTCAAGTCCAAGCATATTTTTGGGCCCCATATGATTTAGGAAAAGAAATTATTATTGATGCTTACTCTCAGTAAAGATGACTAAATGAATATTTCAATTACAAATTAAAAAGGAAACGACGTTTCTCGTGAAAAGATTAGAAAATTACAAATTCTTTTAAAATTTGAAGATGCTGCGTCTCTCCACCATTTTGAATCACATCAGATGTTGCTTGATTTTCATTCCCGCCAGACGAAAGAAGTTAGCTTGTTTAACAATTCGTGCTGTTCGCATTCTATGCCTGTCTCTGTCTGCAGCAACCTTACCTAATTCAGTAAAGTGAGACAAATATGACCTGGATCAAGTCGCCTGCATAAACAATCACTTTTTGGCATTTCATATTAACTCTACGTAAGTCTGATATTGACGCTTAAAGAGTGAAACAGATAGATAAAAGTAGGTTACTTGTGAGCGTATGGAGCAGAGTAGGCTTAGCATCACTTCCAAGGCCTTCTTACGTGTTTCAATCCCCCCATAAGCAGTCTCACCGGGCTGGTACTGAACATAAATGATAACTAATGACAGGTATAACTTCACTACCATGGTTACCATATCGTTTCAAAATCATATCGTTCTTATTGGAAAACCATTTATTTTTGCCGTATACATGTAAAATATCATCCAATCCGATGACGAGGTGCGGTTAACTAAATACCCATCAAGTATTTTTAATTATTGCATTTTTCTCAGTAAGATTTTCTTAATTTCTTCGTCGTATGCATTAAAAACCATATAAAAAGGAATTTTAATAATAACCTTTTATAGCATGAAGCATGTTTAAAAAGCCGTTAAATGAGGAATATAACATGTATGTATATATCCTGCGTTTTACAAAACTAGTCTAATTTACCAATTTGCATATCGTTATGGACTTTTGGTTTAATTACAGGGCAGAGACGAAGAAAAATGGATTAATAAGACTTAATTATGTTTTTACAACGTTTTCCAACTTGGCCAAAATGCGATTTAAATTTAAACAAAAAAAACTGTCTGGGTTGTCTGGCTGAAATGGGCGTGATAATTATTCTTACATGGTAGTCATTTTTAAAATATGTTCTTGTTTCAACACCCAGTGTGTGACTTTTAAGTGGAAAGAGCTCCGGTTGCATCTGGTGGTACAAAACATTTTAATATTAAGGCTTTAGCAAAAAAGAACAAATACAATTGGGCCCCGGGGGTGGGGGGGTAATGAATGTGCGTCATCATTTTACACAAAGTTCGATTCTTTCTAACGTCTTTTTATTTTATCAGGTAATGACAACGGATAAAACAGGCAACGTGTTTCTTTGGAAACGAAATACAATTCCAGTGTATTAGAGAAAAATAGCAAAAATATAGTATATTACGTATCGAGGTGGAAAGTGTATAGTCGGTAGTTAACCGAGGCGCGAAGCTGCGAGGTTAACTAAATCTCGAGACAGTAATGAAACTTTTCACCCAGGTTTTTATACTATTTTATTTATAGCCACATCTAACATCCACTTCTTTTTGGGGTGGATGCGGCCATTTCTCTCAGAATAAGGTATGGTCTTATTTTTTGGGGAAACTCAATAGAAATTGAGAGAATTTTAATACTTCAAAAAAGATGTCTCAGATGTATTTTCGGCATGACTCAGCGTGAAAGTTGTAAGGGTGTGTTTAGAGATAAGAAAATTTTAACTTTGATTAGTATGCACATTTTGGACTCTTTCATGTTTATTTATAATAACAAAGATTTATTTACAGACGCTATAAATGAGCACTGCTATCCAACTAGACATAAGACGGATTTGTTAATAGAAAAATTGAATTTTAGTTACATGCAAAAAAATGTTCCCTACACATTGATTAAAATTTATAATAGCTTCCCAGAGAGTGTACGTAACCTGCCTCGAGACAGAGTTAAAACTGTTCTAAAGACTTATTTAATAGGAAAGGCCTTTTACAATATGGGTGAATTTTATAATGACCTTGATAGATCTAGTATGGCATAGTGGGGCTCATTGTGACTCTGTTTCTGTTTTTAATGTATTTAAGGTATTTGATTTTGATATGTTATGTGGTCTTAAATATTATTACTATTGTCGCTACTGCGTGTGTTCTGTTTGTAAGAGAAAGTATTGTTTCATATTGTTTAATTCTGATATAGTTTCAAAATATGATTTTTTTGGAAAAGTGAAGATGTTTTATATATTTCGTGTACTGGATTTTTAAAAAAACGTTTATTTATTTAATGTTATATAGTATTGTAATTCTAACATTGTTCTATCTATGCCTCTTTGGCTTTATTGCATAAAAAAAGTTTATCTATCTATCTATCTATCTATTATTTTGAATTAAAATTATTAATAAAAGATAAATGTCATTTTGACTTACTTTTCCATTGAAAAATTAGACAGAAATTTCAAATAATCTCAGGTGGTAAAATAACGTAGGTAATAATACACATCAAAATGGCAAATATTTTTTTGAATATGGTTTCAATGTCACTAAACAATATATTATTTTAACAACAGAAAAATGCTATCAGATAAGGAATTTGATTTTACTGCTACTCCACTAGAATTTCGAAAAGCAGCAAAAATAGTAGAAGATCTTCTGCCAACTAAGAGCCGCCCGAGATATAACAAGGCATATACTGTTTCAAAGAATGGTGTACGGGAAATAAAGATCAAAATCCTGGTTCTGAGTCGGCGCTACTAGCTTATGTCAGTGAAAATGCCAAGACAAGGAAGATATCAACGATTTGGTCACAATATTCAATGCTTTAACATATTATTGTCTGACAAAAACTATGTTAATTTTTGATTTTTTATAAATGTCATTAGGTTTATTTTAAAAAATAAAAAATAAATTCATTGTCGTTAAATTTGTGTAATGAGTTGTATGTTGTTGTGTGTTCGTATATTATTTTGAGAAATCGATTTAAAAAAAAATACAAAAAAATAATTTACTTTCCACCCGGGCGTAAAAAAGTCAACTTTCCACCTTTCAAGGGTAGACGAAATGTTATTATTACATGCATGGTTGTAAATAATAGTACATTACGTATCAAGGGCCGAAAAGAGGCCACAGCGCGAGTCCGGAAAAGCCTCCGACGGCCCGAGATATGTACCGTATTTTTTTACAAGTGCTCCGAAGCTTTGATGCCAAATAAATAAAGAAATTCTTCAGACAGTTTTCCTGTTTACATGACATGAAAACCCTCGCGCATGGAGAATGTAATTATCTATTTATTATTTTTGACAAATAGGCTCGGTGGCCTAGTGGTATAGCGTACGCCTTGTGATCTGAGAGTTCCCGGGTTCGAATCCCGCACTCGGCATCTCTTGTTTTATTTATTTTTTTACAAGTGCCCGAGTCTTTGAGGCCATATAAATAAAGAAATTCTTCAGACATTTTTCTAAAACATCTTTGAAAAATTAACTGCCAATTTAATTTATATATAATCCGCTATTTATTATCGCTTGTAGTATGGCTCGGTGGGTAGAGTGTCCGCCTGGCGATCTGAGGGTCGCTGGTTCAAATCCCGCACCGACAATTCTGGTTTTATTTATTTATGAGCCCATGGTGACTCGAAGCGGGCGGGAAATATCTTTCCCGCCCGCTCTCTTGGAAAACGCCACTTTCGGTGAAGAGAACATACATGAAAAGAGGCACTTTCGGGGCACATGTAAAAAAAACATAGTTTCTAGGTTAATGTCTGGAGGATTTATTTATTTATTTATTTATTTACCATTAAGGAATACAAACGGGACTAACCCAGAGATAGTATTTACTAACAAATTTTACAATAAGTATAATATTACTTAAGTAAGCATTTAACAAAGTATGCTATTTAATATTTATTTAATTTTTATTTTAAATTATAAACAAAACAAGCGCATGTGTAATGTTAGACATGATGTTCGTTAATAACGTGAAAATCATTTTTTAAATATTTTTCCCTTACAAATTTTTAACACCAATCCCCAAATTGATTATTCGATAAACCTCTTCAGCGTAAATAAATCTTGAAAATTTATTTTAAGAACAACATCTAACTAATGATTAGCATTCAATTAAAATTCAGCAGAGGTCGACATAATGCAAAACTCCGATAAATCTGTTTATTCCAAGTGCGTGGTACAAATTACAACCTTTCATTGTACTACGACTCAATTAGGCGTTTTATGTGACTAATTAATTAACATAGAAAGCTAGTAAACGGTCTGAATGGTCTCACCGAGCGTCTGTGGGATAATTTATAATTTTCTAGAGCATATTGGTAATTATGACTCTTCCCAGTCTGGTACGTTCATTACTAGTTTCATTCATTATGCGGCGTTTATTTTTCTAGCCTTTGTCATGCAAGTATAATATTTTCAAGCATAATATAAATAAATATACAGGGTGTTATGGAAATGACTTATTATATTTAAACCGGCAAATCCTGAGATGAAAATAAATTGAAGAAAAATAACCTTAAATGGCGCTTTGAATTATTGTACGAAATATACACTTTATATGAAATCTGAAAATGTACGTGACCGCTACTGAGGACGTTCGCAATCAATAGTTTATTGAGGCGGTGTTGTCATATATTGCAACACTGAATTGTAAACGCACCTGTTCAGTTTTTGACAACAAGACGTCTTTGATCCGCGTTATCGCTTCTCTTTCAAACTTTATAGAAAAAAAAATACTACAATTTTAAGGTATAGTATTTGCAGAATTATACCGTTGATCTTTTGACTGCAATAAAACCTCATTATCCCTTCGAACATAAAATAAATAGGGAAATCCCAAATTTTAAAACCTTTTCAAGCAGAGCCGGACCAGGTATACAAATTCAATTTATACCTATGCCTGATGCATATATAAATACAAAGTGATTTTTAATAATTTTAATCATTAGTGGGTTTCCGGCAAGTAATTTTTAGTTAGGCTTATTAGTGGTAGAATGTGGCGTCCTTGGAATTGTGCTGATAGGGGGGCATCTTCAAGTGGCATTTTTCAAAGAAAGCATTAATAATTAAAAATGTGTATCAATCGTTGTTGAGAGACATGTGGTATACATTTTCAAGCCGGCCCTGATCCTATTTATTGAGCTTTGAAGAGGTTGAGGCGTATACAATAGGGTTTAATCAGGCAGTTTATTTATGGCAGTAAGAGTCAACGGTATAATTCTGCAACAACTATACATACTCTGTTTTATAATTAAATTCCATAAAAAAAATAAAACACAAAAAGTATGTTTTTCAACAGAACCAACAATAGGTAATATCACACAAATTTGAAATCACATCACAATATTTCTTATTATGAATTATTTCACAACAGAAAAAAAATCGGTTAATGCTACAACTAACAAAACGTTAAAACTCGTATACATCAAGCACGTGGAACCCTCGACAGCGTCATCCCATTCCCGAGTCTCGAAGCATACCGAAGCAACAGTAGTCGCGCGCGGCAGGTATCCAAGCAAGGGCGAAACATGCGGTGTGATCTGACAACACTGTTAGTATACTCTAGTAACCCACATTGTTGCTAACTGAATCCAGATGGAACGGCGCGACAGTACGTGGGTAAGAAGGGGGTTTACCTTAGTATTTAGATATTCGATTAAAAAAAAAGTATGTAGACTTTCTCTAGGACACCCTAGAAGTCACCCATTTAAATATAATAAGTCATTTCCATAACACCCTGTGTATATATCTTCCGTCGTGGCCTGCTCAAAAAATTCTATATTTTCTAAAAAACGTAAATTTTGGGCATAATATTTTGAGACTAAATATAAAGTATGATATATTTCTGAGAAGCTTGTAAAAAACTGAATCACATTATTAAAAAATATATAGGGTGACCCATATAAAACAAAAACAAATTTGTTTTTTCCTTGAAAACTATTGAACGTAGAAAAAGTCTGAGTACGTCACTGGATTCTACATAAAAGACTACAAAGAGAACATTTTATTTCTTTTTGATAAGTTATAGGATAACCGAATTATGTAGGGGGTGTTTCCCAAACTGTAAAATTCTCAAAAACATCCCGTATATCAAAAACGAGGAGGCCTAGAAAAATTTTAATTGGGGCACCCTCTGTTTCACAAAAAAATGCAAAATCAGCATCCATCTATCTTTGCTAATTCGCCGAAAAATGGACGGACCCTGTACGTTGTAGTACGAACTCCGACGAACGTTGTCAGTGAACCTGTCTCATGGATCTTATTACTTTTGAAATAAATAATCTTGCCGTTACAAACCTACTTAATTTCCAAACACAAATATTTCATGCGGCTTCTATGAACCATAATTTGAATTCAACACACGGAATATAAAATATCCCCAAGCTAGTATTTTAATTAGCCCAATCCTCTCGCTCCCCATAAAATAAACCTTAACACATTCCGTAGGTACCTAACAATCCATTCATACCCAATTCAAGTTTCAAAACAAAAGCTCGACTGGCAGAATTAGTCCTCAATGAACAAGCGTCAAAAACTCACGCTGGTCTTGTTTGAGCAGTAAGAATACGCTTGTCCTAGTGCTTTTGGGTTTAGTCCGGTCGAATGTATAGTTATTGCAGAATTAGACCGTTGGCTCTTACTGCCATAAATAAACTACCTGATTAAACCCTATTGTATACGCCTGAACCTCTTCAAAGCTCAATAAATGGGATCAGGGCCGGCTTGAAAATGTATACCACACCACATGATTTATTTTTATAATTTAAAATAAATAGATAGGTATTTTTAGTTTTAGGTACCTATAATAAATGTAAAATAATGATAACAATTAATGATAATTGAAAATAATATAATTTAAAAGTATAACTATTAGGATAACAAGTACAATAAAAATTAATTAAACTCTAAGAAACTATGGATAATTTATTCAAAATTTAACTCTGTATCACTATCACTATCTTCATCTAAGCCTAAACTTATAATTAAGGGTTGAACATTTGTAATCATACAATTGTAAGAATTTTCCACCTTAAGTACATGCTGTACACAGTTTTTCCAGCTGTCTGCAGAAATGTTTCTTACTTCGTTTTTAATTAATTCTACTACAGATGCATTTAATGTAGGAGAAATATTATTTCTCCTATTATTGGATTTTAATTGGTGCCATATTAGCTCAATAGGATTGAATATACAATAGTACGGAGGAAGACGCAACACTGTATGTCCATTTTCTGCTGCAAGTTTGTCACACTCGTATTCCTTATTTATTTTAAAAGCTTTTAATACTTCTAGCAGTTCTCGTTGTTTGTAAGTCTCTTCAAAATATAAATCATTTTCAATCATACAATTTTGAATTTCTGCTTTTGTATTATTATAATTGGGAATGATTTTTGCTTGCCGACTATGATAACTAGCATTGTCCATTACAATGACGCTATTTTCAGGTATATTTTTAAGGAGTTTATGTTTAAACCAATCTTCAAAAAGTTGTGCGTCGGTATCTTGATGGTAATCTAAAGAAGAATCTGCTATGTTTTTAGCTGAAAGCAACAGACAATTTGGAACAAACCCGTTCTCTGAACCAGCATGTAATATTGTGATTATTTTGCCTATATTTGATGGTGCCTTGGTTTGACATTTTTTGGAAGAATCATCCCAACCTTTTCTTGGAGTGTCATGGGTATCGAACCATGTTTCATCAAGGTGATGTTCTTCTCTAAATTGTTTAACAGCTGTTAAATATTTAAGTCTCCATTCCCGTAAACGTTGAGATTCCATTAATGTGTATCTTTTATCAATGCTTCGGTATTTAAAACCCATTTTACGCAATATTTTCCTAAGGCTTGAAAGGCTACAAGAGATATTTGTTTCGTCTTTAATCAGCCGCTCTTTGAGGGAAATCAAAGTGGGTACAGTTTGTGCCTCATACATTTGGTAAATCTTTCTTCTTAATAAATCCATGTCATTTTCGTCAATGCTTCTAAATGTGCCAGAATCACTCCGATTTTTTCTAGGATTAACAGGTTTAAGTACTATATCTCTTACCGAAGATAAAGGAGTTTTTGTCAAAGTAGACGTCTCTGCTAAAGCATCCATCGAATTAAAATCTCTACTCAACAACGATTGATACACATTTTTAATTATTAGTTTGGCATCGGTAGATAAATGCTTTCTTTTAAAAATGACCCCTATCAGCACAATTCCAAGGACGCCACATTCTACCACTAATAAGCCTATAACTAAAAATTACTCGCCGGAAAGCCACTAAAGATTAAAATTATTAAAAATCGCTTTGTATTTATATATGCATCAGGCATAGGTATAAATTGAATTTGTATACCTGGTCCGGCTCTGCTCGAAAAGGTTTAAAAATTTGGGATTTCCTTATTTATTTTATGGTCGAAGGGATAATGAGGTTTTATTGCAGCCAAAAGATCAACGGTATAATTCTGCAAATACTATACCTAGTTTCGGCCTATGAAAAAATGTCCGTTTAATAGAAATGTCCGCTTATTAGACGTGTCCGTTATGAGAGGTTTCACTGTAGTTGATATTCAATTCTGTGATCAAATTCGCACGGAATTAAAAAGTCTCTCTTAAATTATTTATCTTAAATATATTTTTTGCTGGCGACGGCTTGTTCCGAGACCGGTAGGCCCAACTATTCCGGCATCGGGCCAATTAGTTCAGGAGGCGCCGTCGGCTTAGTTTGTTATTAAATAAATAATTCAAGGGAGAAATTTTAATTCCGCGGGAATTCGATCACGGAATTGAATATCGACTATAATAGCACCATTAATTTCTCTCGGCCGACCGGACTATTGATAATTCCCAGTGCTCGAAATGCTTTTCAACCTTTCGTCCGGCGAATATTGGCCATATCTCTACCTGAACGGGGCCCCCAGACTCCGACCCATGTACCTGTCCCTTACACCGTTCCGTTTACCTGTCAGTCACCGCCGTCTGCGAAACAAATTGGCCACTTCCGGATTATAGGTACGGTATTTCGAGCGTGCCCTCTGGATGCTCGGACGGATAAAGCGATTCGAGTATTGCATGAGGGTAATGAAAGTAAAAACTCATTTTGGAGAGATCCGAGAGGGGTAATCGAGGCGCTACGTACGGATCTTAATTTAAAGGGTCAAACGGAGTACAAGGAATAGAATTAATTTATCACAAATCCAATGATTTCTTCGACGAAGAATTTTTTACTAAATTTGAAAATGGGGATACATGTTTCCATCAAAAATATTCCGTTTGAATAAAACCACTTTTCAACTATTTATAATACTGAATAATTTCCTAACCTCTCTTGGGCGGACTCTCCTTTGGACGGACGCGGACAGGCTGATTTCATACAAAGAGTGCGAGAACCCTCCTTTAAACGGACAAAAAAATTTTAAAGTATTGGGGAGACGAATAAGTGCGGTGCAAGAACTGTCTGAAGACAGACCGGCAACCAATCGCGTATGCGTGGCAGCGCGAAAGGACTTCGCCGAATTAAAGTATGTGTGATTCCCCGATAGCAGTCCGCCGTTTATTTGTGAGTTGTAAGGTTAAAATCGTAAACAGTGGCACAAAAATGTCGCGTTTTGAGTCTGAAAGAGAATATTGATGTTGTGGAAGTTTGTAATTTGATAACAATGATTTGGGCGAGTTCATTAACATTGATAGCAATGTGCTATTAGAAGATGATAGTGACCCCATTCCTATCGATTATGTAGTCCAAACTGAAGCCACATCACTATCTGACGACTCTGCTGATGAAGTAGTTGAATGCAGTAATCAAACAAATGTCACCAATTATCAACAAGCCATTAGTATGGTAAAGGAATTATAAGAGTATGTAAAGAATAGAGGTGACTCCACAGCAATGGAATTGTTATCAGACTTGGAATTACATTTTCTAGATTGCAAGTATAAAACGCAAAAACGTCAACCCCCGGGCGCGGGTGGGGTTAAGTTAAGATTTTCAAATGAAACCCCATATTATTTATTGGCGTATCGTGTCCTCCGACCAAAAATAAACATCTTTTATCCGAAAATTTTTTTTATTCGGGCCCATCCTTCACCAGAAATCACCATGAGAAAGACAAAATCAGAACCGTGCGAAAATCGGAAATACTCTTTTTCTCTGTCTTGTATTAAAAAATGCCTGTGGAATACAAACAACTTTTTTTTAGCACTAGACAAAGAAAAATAGTATTTCCGGGATAAAACGTGATTTTAGCACGGTTTGGTATTGTCTTTCTCATGGTGATTGTTGGTGAAGGATGGGCCCAAATAAAAAAATTTTTGGACAAAAGATGGTTATCTTTGGTCGAAGAACACGATACGCCAATAAAAAATATGGGGTTCCATTTGAAAATCTTAACTTACCCCCACCCGCGCCCGGGGTTTGAGGGGGTGGGGGGTGGTTTAAATTGGAAACTATTCCTCCTTCAAAACCAAACAACTTTTTCCCTAGACATTTTCCGCTGCAATGCGATGCACCGGAGTTATTCCGGGGTATTGACCTTTTTTCAACACCCTATATATTTAATAATTCACTCTTTACACGTTTATCCATTTAGGTCCTGACAAAGCAACACGAAATACAGTCGAAATATTTAATTAAATAAATAACCGCCGTTCAGGCATAATCCTAATTAAGTCCCGTATAAATTCACTAATCGGGCCTGTCCAGTCTCTCCATTAATAATGCATGGTGTCTGGACAGAGTGTGCCAGGCAGTTGCCGTTTAAAAAATGGAATGGAATTTAAAACAAAAATCGTACGCGCATTAAATTAGTATTTAAGCTGGAATTTAGTAGCACACTCGATGTGTTATATTAGCTTCATAGAAGTTGTCCATTTCTCAAAGAGATTTTAATAATGGTTGGTTGCTTGTCTCGCCCTTAAATGGCCATCATCAGACCCTGAAGGTACGGTTCCATCCACGCGGCTGGCGGCTTGTCGCTTGTCCAGGATCGAAGTGGTGCAAGGCCAACGCATACCTCGCCCACATAATATATACTATATATATACAGTATATTGTAAATACTATCTGCAATTATGTCCCCGCTTGTGAGTTTGCGCAGTTCGGAAATTTCCTTGTGAAAGTAAACATTCGACAGGACCGGATTTCAACTTTTTTAATGGAAATTTCACTGGTTAGTTAGGAAAAATATTGCAATCAAGATTTCGATTAGTTCGATTTAAGACAGCGTTCCATGCATACGATTTCTGACGATATGATGATCCGACGGTGCACCGATTGCTGTAAACTTTTGGTGCCAAATTCCGTCCGAATATTTGTAACAATCGACGCGATGAGCTTTATTTTAACTTTCATCCGACGTCGTATGTTTCTTAACCACGCCTTTTCTAAACCAAAAATTAAAAATGACTAATATTGACTATTTGGGGAATTATTATCAGGTACTAATGCACCAAATCAAAAATACATTAATTTTAAGGTTTGGTAGTGACCATATATATATTATATTGTATACAAGTGACACTCTCTTCTTTTTTTACAAGCTTTTAGTGAAATTCGGTTCTGAAGATCGGATAATGTGATGTCGGATTACCTTTTTCTTTACCACTGCCTAATTTCCAATGCTCCTTTCTAATTGCAGCTAATCAATATTAATGCACTAGTTTTTGTTACTATAAAAGATAAGGTGGCTAATTCATAAACACCAACAAAATTCTTAAGAACAAGGCTAGATTAATTACCTAGTAGATGTTGTATAGTTTATTGGAATTTAAATACTACCAGCACAAGATATAAGCTATGGTAAAATAGAACTAAAATTCATATATACATACCTGAAATACTTTATACGTGTTGTTGTTAGGCAATGAAAATAATGTTTCTGTATTTTGTTCACTTATTTGTGGTTTATTATTAAATTATTTGTTATTTATTGAACTATTCCAACATCAGTAAGAAAATTTAGAGCTCGTAAGTATATAAGATATTATTTATAAAAATAGGAGAAATACAGGACCGTATCCCAAAATTTCCTTGTCTTGTTCAAAAAACCCTCGAAACGTCATTAAACCATAATGTGTCATACATCGTTGCATTCGGAAGAAAAAAAGCTATCAAATTCCAATGTCAGGAAAACAGGACCGTATTTAAAAAAATAAAGTTGATAATGGCCCTTCGAAGACGACTCGTCGGCTTACAAAACAATTGAGCGGAAAAAGTGGCAATGTAAAAGTGCAATTTACTTTAGAATTCGATCTCAAAAAAACCCAGGAAAACAATAAAGCGATTTTACAACTACTCGGAATTTTAAAACTTTCTAAGCGGCATATTATTAGGCACGTAAATGCGCAACTTTACCTTCATTTAACCGACGATTTTCTTCATATCCGGGAGATTTTCCACATTTTCTTGGACACACTGTCTATATAGATAGTAAACATACATTTATTTTTCTAGTTTGATTAGAAGAAATACCTGATCCTTTCTTGTTATCTATCCCAACACCAAAACTACTTAATTTTTATCGCAGCAACGGCGACACCCATTGTTGTCACATTTAAATAATGAACCGAGAAGAGCAACGCCTTATTTTTTATTATTTCGAGGGTTGTAACGTTTTACCAGGAGTCATTTATCATGGGGAAGTTATTAGGTTAAATTCACTTAGTTGCGAGATAGATATCAGCGACAACTTACATTTTAAGGGCAGTTTTTAAATGTGAGGGTAGGAAGTCGATTGGACGTTATCTAGACGAACTATTTAAGGTCAAAAACACTTAAATTAAATAAAATACCAATATGGAAAATTGTTATTGCCATACCACCCGATGATCCTTATACAATAAGGGCGTATTTTTGTTTACACAGTAGCACTTTAAAATAAAATTCAGACTGAATGGTACTACCAAGAAAAGGAAACCCTCTCCATTGATAGGATGCAACCACCTGTAGACCGGTTTCGAACTTATTTGTTCTCGTCAGTACAGGGTAGGTGTACATACCCATCATCACTTGACTTAACGCCGTACTATCGACGGTAGTCGACAAAATACAGCGCGCAGCGCCATCTCTTAGTAGTCAGCAACTCGAGATTTTCCATTTATAGTGCCCGGTATGCTGCGCCATTGAAAAATATCGATGTCGCAATAATAGTTGATATGATCAAATGAGAGCTTTCACAATAATATTAGAAACAAATTAAACACCCTTTATAGTCACCATGACGATTATTGTTATATAAACTTAATCATTATGAAATTACCTAAGCTCTAAAAAGGTTAACATTATAGAACCGGATATAGTCATGGCAGGACACGCAATCCCACTGGCTTCATCTATTAATTTGCTGGGCGTCAATCTGGGAGAAAATATGTCTTGGCATATCCATGTTGTGGCAATCGCCAAAATAGCTTCTCAGAAACTTGGTGTACTCTTCCGAACCAAAAAGCTCTACACACCTCAACAACTTTTGACACTATACAAAGTCCAGATTCGACCATCACTAAAGTACTGCTCTCATGTCCGGAGCTCTGCACCAAAACATACTCTTCGACTAGTGGATTCCATCGAAAGGAGGACACTCGTCTGATTGGAGACCACGAGCTGACGAAGAACCTCGACAGCCTAGAACATCAAAGACAGGTTGGGGATTTGACTCTCGTTTACAGATATTTTCATGGAAAGTGCTCGGCTCACCTTGGCCTCTTAATTCGCAATCGCAATTCCGCCCAGAGCGACTAATAGCAGAAATATACGACGAACCATTGCCGCCCATCCATATATGGTTAAGCTTAGTCCTCCTCGAACTTCATTATTTAAGAATTTTTTCATTTGGAGGACTTCATCTTTGTGGAACGACCTTCCCGAGGTCGTTGTTCCCAACGAATATAACCTCCAACTAAAAAATAAGACTTAAAAATGTTCTTTTGCCTCTCCTGTAAAATTTCTTCTTCTTTGAGTCACGACGGTTCTGAACGGGATGTGTGATTTTATATCCCTCGATGATTGCGCGTGACATTTACAAGAACCTTATTTTCACGGTAATAAATAATCGAAAAATTTCCAAACAAAAAATCGCAAATCCACGCAAAAACAATGCCTTCAAACTATGTAAAATTTCCATACCGAAAACAAATTCCTTTATTTTGCTTCCATATTTCGTTCGACAAACTAGTTTTTGATGAGTATGCGGACGATGTGAACTGCCGTCGAATAGAAATTCCATTACAAAGGCGCATTTCGCCCCGCAAAATTTTATTTGTGTTGTGTCGGGGTTTAGAGTGACATTTGCGTGCCCGACAACACAAAACAAAGTAAAGAGAATTAACCTCATATTTTTTCCAACACACCGATGCGATTGCAGCTTGATAAAATTCCGATTTAGAACAATCGCCATGATTATATCTTTGTGTTTCCGAGCTTTATAGCAATGGCTCATTGAGCTTTCATGGTTAAAATTAGGAGGTTCAAAGGTCGCATGAATCAATGCTAAAGTTTGGAGCTCACCAGTACATCCAGTGAGCACCAGGATTTGTTCGGGTTTGTTAAAGTAGTTATTAGCCCCCCATACACCAACATATAAGTTGGACCGATTTGATCCGTTCGGATTTGGCCTGCCAACTAGGCTCGGCACGTACCAAAACTCTCGTCAATTTTGGGCCGGCGAATTTAGCTCGCCGACTTAATCACCCGATTAGATTTGCCTGATTAAATCGTCTCGTTAATGGGACAGAATTCGATGTTTTATGACAGTTTTGGCTTGGCTCGCGATCTTTTGGAATTCCCAAAAGATTTAACCACGGTTTTAGACACTTTTAGCCCGACTCAGCAATTTATTTGTACTAGTGAGTTTTAAAAATGAATAACATTCGTACAAGACGCGCTATAGCTTGTGCCATGGCGTATGCATTTATTGCCAATAAATTAAAAAATAAAAATAACGAAGCAAGTGGGTAAAAAAAAACGGAGTTCTCGTAGAGATGAACACGGTACAGTTTTTTACTAAATTCAACAAATCTTTCATATGCCCTGCCTTGTTTTTCAAATTTTTGTTCATGTAATCTTTGCAATTCAACTTTGGTAAATGTTAATAAATTTGGTTATAAATTCTTTCGACATGTAACGTGAATCGGCAGACATGATTTATAATTATTATTTTAAATTTACATTTCAAATTGGTCAAACTAAGTTGGAAGACTTGATACGCGCCGTCCGCCAATACCTAGCGATCTACTGATGAGTTCCGATCTGCCGATTTAATCCGGGGCCGATACGACACGGCCCGATGAAGCTCGGCTCGCCACATACACACAAAGTTTTATCTGCATATTTGGCTCGTGACATATCAAATTTGTTAAGATATCCGCTGGTGTATGGCCCGCTAATGTCATATTTACTACGTAATTTATTACTGTAGTAAGTGTAATTTGCTACATCCTCTTACTACGTACAGGGTGTTATGGAAATGACGTATTATATTTAAATGGGTGACTCGTGGGGTGTCCTAGAGAAGCGCTACATATTTTTTTTTCAAATCGACCTCTTTAAAAGTGGGGTAACAAACCCTCTAACTCACATATGACTCCGCGGTAATGAATCATATCACCCTGAGGCAGTATATCACAAACACCTGTTACGCGCAATGTTGCCAAACTGTGTAAAAATGTAAAACTTCAGTTTCTTATAAAAATAAATATTTAGCTAATCCAGGGCACAGACACCGTCAGTTCTTTTTCTATGGGGAGAGGTTTATGCTCATCACGTGCCCTGATGATAGTGTGGGACTGCATAATAAGCTTATACTACACTAAATCACTTAAAGAGACACACAGACACCCACGAGTTTCAAATTAGTTTTTTTGAAGATATGCACCTATTATCAGATTACACAAAAGCACTAAACACTAACGCATAATTGCACTATCGTACACATAGAACAACAGCACACACAGAAGATGGGATACAAATTATTTCACAATAGAAATTCAGAAATCACTAAACAATATATTATTTTAACAACAGATGAGGAATTTGATTTTGCTGCTACTCCACCAGAAATTCGAGAAGCAGCAAAAATAGTAGAAGAAGATCTTCTGTCAACTGAAAGCCGCCCGAGATATGACAAGGCATATAACTGTTTCAAAGAATGGTTTACGGGAAACAAAGTTCAAAATCCTGGTTCTGAGTCGGCGCTACTATCTTATTTCAGTGAAAATGCCAAGACGAAGAAGATATCAACGATTTGGTCACAATATTTAATGCTTTAACATACCAGTGACTGGAAAAAATTCATTGTCGTTAAATTTGTGTAATGAGTTGTATGTTGCTGTGTTCGTATATTTTGAGATATCGATTTTTTTCAAAAATTACAAAAAAATAATTTACTTTCCACCCGGGTGGAAAGTAAAAGTAAAGAAACGTCAAGTTTCGACCTTTCAAAGATAGATGAGATGTCATTATTACATGCATGGTTGTAAATAAACATTTTTGCATCACTGAAAAGCCACCTGTTGTTTACGCCACTGATTTTACTTAAAATGTTTACCTAAAAAAAATTTACGTTTGCTCCCCCTGAAAATGCTTTTCCGGACGCCCACGTGGCCTTGTGCTCTATTCACAGCTGTAGCTATTAATTATCACATTTCTCTTCTCGATTGTCGACAAGAAGAAGTTCCCACATCTATATCGCTAATAAGCTAATCTGGTTTCGGGATAGATTAAGGTTTTCCTTTAAAGTAAGTAATAAATTAGATTTAGACTAAGATATTATTGATATATTTAAAAATTTGGCAGCGACGAGAAATGCCATTGACATTTTAATTATCTAAGTTTGGAAAGTTTAATTACCTCGTAAAAATTTTGATTGATATTGTAATTAATTTTGCATTTTAGTATTTGGTATTTATTTTTAATTATTTTTTAAATGAATCTTTAACGGTGTAAATAAGCCCTTATTTTAAAAACGCTGTTATTTTTTGAAGTGAAAGACCTAAATTATATTTAAAAAGGCCTTTAAACAAAGGTATTGTAAATTACCCATAATCCATTCATAAAACTCTTGGACAGTGAAGCTGTGATTGTGTGAATTGTTAGTGAAACTCAGTAATGGGTGGAAGAGAGAACTACATGTTTGTTGGCTGAATGGCAACAATGCTAAAGTCTTTTTTTTATGATCAAACACAAGCACTATAGGAAAAATCCTTTAGGGCACTCTGGGAGTGGTGCGTGTGCGCAAGAAGCGATTCACGTTGGTGTCGAATCGTTGGAGGTTATATTCGTTGGGAAAAACGACCTCGGGTTTGTTCGGGTTTGGGTAAAGTGGCATTTAAGTTGTTCAGTTCCGACCAGTAATGCCAGAATGGTTCGTCGGGAAATCCGTAGAATACTGGGGAAAGAGTGGGGGAAGGCTTTCAAAAATCCGTAAAAATCCGTTTTGTGTAGAAATAGTTAAACTTATCTAATTTCATGCAAATTTGTTCTAAAAAGGTATTATTTTTCGTTTTCGCGTGAATTACGTACTTTATTCATAAAAAATTATTGGATAAATCGATTGAAAGTTGCGTTGTTACTGGTTGTTCAGAAGTAGCTGCGCCATGAACCCTAGTAACCAATACGAGTATATAGAGATATAGGGGTCCGTGTTTCAACTTTCAACTGCGCGCGGAACAAGCGCGTTCAAAATAATGTCATACGTCATACCAACCCCAAGAAAAAAATTGGTTACATCGTTGACCAACTTGAGAAATGAAAACGCCCATCATGCTGGCCATCATTCATACAGTAACAACTATTTACGGTAACAAAACTAGCTGAATCATGATAAAACATGCATTAAGATTCTTCCATATTCAAAAATCCGCAAAATTCCGTCCGAAGTCTGAAATCCGTCGAAAATCCGTTAATTTTTCTCAGGGTAGCAAAAATCCGTCAAAAACGGATTAATCCGTCAATCTGGTAACACTGGTTCCGACGGGTATCGTTCGAATTGGACAAGTGAGAACATACCTGATTTATAAACGCCGCGGCGGTTGGTTCGAGTCTGTTCAAGTTTATAAATCAGAAATTGTTTGCCAGCGAACTGAACTGAACGTAAAAGTTTATAATAATGTACCCTGGAAAATAAACAACTTCCAATCTGTCAAATGGTTATTGACTTCCTAAAGAGTGACAACACTGCTCAAAATTCACTGACGTTTTCCGCCATATATTGTTATGTTTATCTTTCTCCCAGTGTCACCACGTGCTTAATTGTGGTTTGACGTCAGGTCATGTACAGGGCATATTAAATTAAAGCGCCATTTTTGGATATTTTTCTTCAATTTGTTTCCATCTCAGGAATTGCCATCAGTTTAAATATAATACGTCATTTCCATAATACCCTGTATTATATGTTTATGTTCCATATGAATGATTTGTTTTATTTATTTTATAGTAAATTTAACTAATAAAGTCATTCGCTCTCACAGAAAGACGAATTATGAGAAAAATAAAATTTTCAAGAAAGAACGTAGGTACTAGTGCCGCTCGAAAATAAATCTACTAAAGTTAAGCCAACATAATTCCTTAAAAGGCGGCGTTTACCATTTACCTTAACTTACATAAAGCTTACATCCGACGGCGGCACTGAATAATAATTTAATTCTAAAATAAACAAATTTATATAGCAAATAAAGCATCAATTAACGGACCAAACGCTGCAGGCGCATACCAACGCCGCATGCGGCACCAAATTCATTTAAACCCGAGTTAGCGTCTCTGTTAAAATATTATTAATTAATCCAAGACTTGGACAGAGAAAATAGATTCTTAAAATGGTCTGACTTGTCAAAATAGACTTAAATATGGGGTGGTTAGGAGGGTCACAGCATCTGCCCATAAATTGATTTATTGTAAACGTCTTAAAGCAGACCATACATAATATTTTATTGTACACGGTGGGTCAAAAAAGTGACCACATTATTCTCATTATAATCTCATAATTTTTAAACCAATTTACAGAAAATATTTACGAATGTAAAATGAATTTGAAAGTCATGCGAAAAATAGGGAAAATTTAAAGCTCTTCCTGCATTTGTTGTCCCATTTTAAGGCGTGGCACTTTTCCCAGAATTCCAAGAGCGACAGCTGTCATCTTCCACCTGCTCTACTGCACAAGAAAGGAAAAACCGGTCTAGAATCGACTAAACGGGTCCAGAAACTGAACTTAATGAACAGGTCCAGAGACATAAAAACAGCTTCATAGGAGTTGTTTTAGTTGCGTAAGTGTCATATTATTATTATTGTCCTATTTCTTAACCTGTTTTCCTGTATCTGGAACTGAGTTTCTGTAGCTGTTTCTTCGAAGTGAGGGCCATTCGTCTGATCGGAGACCACGAGTTGACGAAGAACCTCGACAGCCTAGAACATCGAAGACAGGTTGGGGATTTGACTCTTTTTTACAGATATTTTCATGGAAAGTGCTCGGCCGACCTTGCCCTCTTGATTCCGCCCAGAGCGGCGAATAGCAGAAATACACGACGAACCACTGCCGCCCATTCATATGTGGTTAAGCTTAGTACTCCTCGAACTTCATTATTTAAGAATTCTTTCATCTGGAGGACTTCATCTTTATGGAACGACCTTCCCGAGGTCGTTTTTTTTCAACGAATATAACCTCCAACGATTCAAAACCAACGTGAATCGCTTTTTGCGCACACGCACCACTCCAAGAGTGCCCTAAAGAATTTTTCCTATAGTGCTTGTATTTGATCATAAAAAAAATAGTTTACCGACCTCTTGACCAGAACCATCTAACGACGCTGGCCCTTCAGTTCTGATGTATTATACAATTGTGAGAGTGTAAAAATTTCAAATTTATAAATTACTTCCCGTAAAATAATTACTTAAATATATGATACTTCTGGAGTCGTTAAAAAACCATTTGTTGATACTTATTGCTCATCTTTCATTATAAAGACTACGCAAGAAATAATTACAATTACAATAGAAGATAGTGCGGGGCAACTTTGTAGATATACAGGGTGTAACAAATTCGTCCTCCCACCATTGGGATTTCGGAAACGGCAAGAGATCCGAAGTCGGTTAAATTGGGGTAAAGTTGCTTAAAAACGCTAACAGCAATGTAAATCCCCATAAGGAATTTAAGCCACGCCATCATCTACGTGCAATCATACCTAGTGTTGGAAAAAACCGATGATTTTAATAATCGAGTATTTGATACTCGAGCGATTTTAATAATCGAGTGAATCGCTTGAAATTCCAATTCACCAAGCGATGACGTCACCGACTGCTCGGCCGGCAGCCTAGTCGTTTACATGTGATCAAATAGGGTATTTAGCAGGCACGTAACTACGGGTGGGCACAGGTTTAGCTAAAAACTTGTAGTAGCCACCAAAAAAATTCCTTAAATTTATTTATTTGTGAATAAAGAATTTTTACCACGTGTCTCGATACCAAACAAAAAAACTGCAAAAAATCACCCAAATATGTATTTATTGTTCGGGTTTATTCTTGTGCTTTTTTAAAACAAAAAGTATTACCAAGAGTTATTTTGCCTCACATCTTTCTGAATCTACGAGCATAAAATAAGTAGATATTTAAAATGGCTTGTCATATTCTTCCACTTTAAATTATCAGGTGCCCACTGTGTGCCCTTCAAAAATGTAGGCTTAGTTACGCGACTGACAAAATAAGAAAATAGGTGATTATTTTTTTAAACTCATGTTTATAGTTACCTAAATGTTCCTGTTTAAATTTAAGAATGTTTACTTTTGGTTACCAAAAAATTTGTCGATACCTATGTTTTGTTTAACTATTTTGCTCGTTTTCTTATTTATCATTAACATTTTCTATAATGTATGTTATTTTTAAGAAGTTTTCTTGAGTTTAATAATAAAAAGTTCCTGTTTAGATTTAAAAATGTTTACTATAAGATTACCAACGAATTTTTCTTCATATTTTGTTAACCATTTTGTTCGTTTTGTTATTTTTATTTACAATTTCTATTATTATGATATTTTTGAGAAGTTTTCTCGAGTTTATAGTAAATAAAAATTTAAACATTATATCCTTTAATTTTTTAATATTTACAATCGGAGACCTAAACTACGCCACTGGCTAGCCAGTTAAAACAAAACTTTACAAATGCCATGTCGCGATGACTCCGCTAAGGCATTTGGCATACTTTTTTATATGCACCTTCTCGTTTATGTGCCTTTAAGAAAGACGTATGTCGTGTACCTGCTCAGCGTTAAACTCGAACGTCGCCAATCGGATGGCGTGGCGCGTAGAACGAAGGTCGTCTATCAAGTGACGGGCGATATTTTTCGGTTTTTCGCCTGAATTTATAACTAGTATTTCCTATCGAGCGAAAAACTGTTCGAATATACGAGCAGTTTTTTAACTCGATCAAACTACAGCGGTACATTTTCGCCGGTGTCAAGCGAAGCTCGCGTATCGAGTGAAAGATAATAAGTGACGAGCGACGGTTTTCGCCTGAATAGATAACTCGAGCGGTTTTTTTTAATAATCGAGCGATCACAACACTAATCATACCTTCTTAGATTCTTATACCATGTTTGATGCTTTAGTCGACGACGAAACAATTTATAGGGGTGTTCATTGAACAGAAACGCCACCCGGGGTTACATCTATTTCGCCTCAGATATGGAAACAGTGCAGATTTTAATATTTTCAAAAATATTATGATTCCTATAAATTAGAGGCATAGCAAGCCGATTTTATTCAACATAAACATTGAAATCAACGCCGCCGCCGCCGGTGCACCGAGTCAACACACTCAAAGTTAATAAGTACAAAGAATTTCATGCATTTGCTTATAATATGTGAAGTTGCATGTCCCTGAGCAAGCTCGGTCGCATTTATTGCATTTCAAACAAAATATGCGTCAAGTCTGTCTCCATGTCTGTTCTATGTTGTAACCTATACTTAGGCAAAATATTAGTTTACTCGTCTCAGTTCGTTTCATGACGGGCGTGATAAAAAGATCGTCGTCAACCGTCTTTGAACGGTAATTAATTTAATGAGAAGAGGAAGCCTCTTTTAGCGGTGATTCTTTGGGGGACAGGACGGGGAGGTGATCGGGTGGAAGCCGTAACATACAAAGACAAAGAACCGAAGAAAACAAATAGAATTTACTAGATAGGAAACGGACAATTTTATTTCGATAAATAAACAGAGCGAATGATTTTTTCCATTAGATTTTGATTTTAACGGTAGTATTGATGACATTAAAAAATAGAAATTATCGATGTAAAAAAACTCATATGCAGTGAAACCTCTCATAACGGACACCCCTAATAAGCGGACCTCTGTATTAAGCGGATATTTTTTTCATAGTCCGAAACTAGGTATATTTAATTCCATGAAAATCAACCTCTCTTGGGCCGACGCGGACAGGCTGTTTTCATACAAAGAGTGCGAAAACCCTCCTTTAAACGGACAATTTTTTTTTTAATATTTGAATCGCGTATGCGTGGCAGAGTGAAAGGACTTCGCCGAATGAAAGTATGTGTGATTCCCTGACAGCAGTCCGCCATTTATTTGTGAGTTGTAAGGTTAAAATCGTAAACAATGGCACAAAAATGTCGGGTTTTGAGTATGAAAGAGAATATTGATGTTGTGGAAGTTTGTAATTTGATAACAATGATTTGGGCGAGTTCATTAACATTGATAGCAATGTGTTTTTAGAAGATGATAGGACCCCCTTCCTACCGATTATGTAGCCCAAACTGAAACCACATCAATATCTCGTCAGATATTGATGTGGTTGATGAAGAAGTTGAATGCAGTAATCAAACAAATGTCACCAATTATCCACAAGCCATTAGTATGGTAAAGGAATTATAAGAGTATGCAAAGAATAGAGGTGACTCTACAGCAATGGAATTGTTATCAGACTTGGAATTACATTTTTCTAGATTGCAAGTATAAAACGCAAACACGCCAAACTACGTTATTCGATTTTTTAGCACTACATCCTAACTAAAACTAGTGTATTTTGGTTATGTTATGTTTATTTGTACCATCGTGCCGGTAAAAAACTAGGACATCAAAATTTCTTATTTTCTCCTTGACTATTAGGAATCTTTTACTTTCGAGTCTGGTACCAGTAAAATGTCATTTACAAATTTTGCATGTCAACATAGATTGTCACTTTATCATTAACTTGTCAAGCAACTTTTTCTTTAAAAAATATGTCACAATTAACACCCCAGCCAAAGTCTATAATCTACAGTCGGTTGCGAGATGGTGCTTTTATTAGGGATATTGCAGACAAACTGGGAGTAAACAAAAATACCGGTTTGTTGGCAAAACAAAAAATAGCAAGGCATGGGATATATTAGAAAAGCAGGTTCAGGTCCCCCTAGAATTTCTACTGAAGATGAAGATAGAAGACTAGTTAATTATCTAAGGGATCATCCATTCGCAACTGCAATAAAGGCGAAAGAAGAGACGAACTTTCCAGGTTCTGGAAATACTGCTAGAGACAGGGTTCGAATTTCCGATATACGAAGTCGTTGTGCCACTAAAGAAATGCACAAGGCAGGTTAGAGTTTGCACATGAATATTTAAATCGGAATATTCTCTGGGAAACAGTTATATTTTCTGACGAGAAACCTTTTCAATCGTGTAATAATTGAAGAATTCTAGTTCCGGCATGCGGTATGATGAGATATACATTCACAAAACAAACCAAAGCGGGCGTTTCTCTATAAATGTCTGCGGTTGGATTAGCGCTAGAGGTCCAGGAATTTGCCAAATCGTGGAAGGAAGACTAACTGCACCTGAATACGTTGATGCAGTGATGATACCATCGATAAACGCTGTATATAGTCAAAATTTTACATTTCAGCATGATAATGCTCCAATACACACAGTACGCATTGTGCAAAATTTTCTCCTAGAAAATAATATAGCAGTTCTTTTCTTCCCTGACCTTCGAAGAGTACCGATTTGAACCCGATCGAAAACATTTGACGTAAAATGGTGAAATCAATGTATAAACATGATTTTCGGCCACGAAACAGAGATGAATTACGCTACAGGATAAATGAAGCTTGGGATGAAGTAACAGGCGAATTATGCAGAAACTTAGTTTTAAGTATGCCGTAAAGGCTTCAAAAAGTAATACACAGGAATGGTTCTATGAGTAAATATTAAAATGCCCAATATATTTACTGCCGCTCAACTTTATAAAAGAATAAGATATTTGATGCCACCTCGTATCGAAAAATATAAAACGTTAAATTATGTAACCTAGGTTATTTCCTAAAAGTTATGTGTTTTTACCTTTACAGCTGTCGAGCACCTTTTATAGTCTATGAGATATGTATATCCGTTTCCAGTTTTGTGATTTTGTTGTCCTAGTTTTTTATCGGCACGATAGTACATACATATACATAGTAATATCTTTGCATTTACATATTACCTAATAACAAATTACCCATGGCCTCTATTAGGCGGACACACTTAGACGGTCCCGTAGGTGTCCTCTATGAGAGGTTTCACTGTACCATAGTGCCGATAAAAAACTAGGACAGCAAAATTTCTTATTTTCTCCTTGACTATTAGGAATTTCTTACTTTCAAGTCTGGTACCAGTAAAATGTCATATACAAATTTTACATGTCAACATAGATTGTCACTTTATCATTAACTTCTCAAGCAACTTTTTCTTTAAAAAATATGCCACAATTAACCGCGCAGGAAAAGACTATTATCTACAAGTCGGTTGCGAGATAGTGCTTTTATTAGGGATATTGCAGGCGAACTGGGAGTAAACAGAAATACCGTGTTGTTGGCAAAGCAAAAAATAGCAAGGCATCGAACTATTATTAGGAGCAGTTTCAGGTTCCCCTAGAATGTTTGCTAAAAATGAAAATAGAAGAATACTAATTATCAAGAAGTAGGTAATAAACAGGAATATTCTATGATTTCAGATTTTAAAAAATTTGTTGCTACGACAAATTTTGTGTTCGTATCTTTTTTTACTTCCTGTTAACTTTCTTTTATTATTTAGTTTTATGTTCATTTTTTGGCGACATTAAATATACCTACTTTAAATAAGGCATTTGACTTTTTCTTAATAAAAAATGCGTAATACATTTAGTTCCTCCATATAAACTTTCGCTCAACTTTATAAAATCAGTAATATATTTTGATGCCACCTCGTATCGCAAAATACAAGCCTTAAATTATGTAACCTAGGTTACTTTGTAAAAGTTAGGTGTTTTTACCTTTACAGCTGTCGAGCACCTTTTATAGTCTATGAGATATGTATTTCCGTTCCCAGTTTTGAGATTTTGCTGACTTAGTTTTTTATAGGCACGATGGTACATACAAATATTTTCTGCCTCACGAATTTGTGTTGACGCGGACAACAAATGTACGGGTTATTGAGACATTGCCACGTTTCCATTCTGATAAGTCGCGATTTAATTTATACTTTTTTTTGTTATTTTTTAAATTGAAATATATCCTACTAAAATAACATTCCCCTTAATTTTCTTCCGCCAGCATCAATGCTTAGTCGCCTATCGCTGTAATGATTTAGCAGGTGAATGTCAATACGCTGACTCGAATTAACGTTATCAGTTTTTCTAGTACTATTTACTATAAAATGTTTATCGAATTTAGCGATATTTGGGCGTGGTCCGAGGAAAATTTTTCGCCCAGGCTTTTCTTAGCCCCTCCCCCCTAAATATAATCCTAGATCCGCCACTGACTGTAAGACCTGTAAGTAAGAATAGATCTAAGCATATTCGGGTTTATTGGCCACTAGCTGAGATTAAGTTGAAGCGCTGAATACACGCTATTACTCTATACGTTACAGAACCTGCGGTTTATGCGCTTCCATCGTAATAAACTGATATACTTAGATAATTTCGATAAAATACAAACAACAAGCTCTATAATACAGTTAAGTTCGTTCCGGATATGAAACTTTCAGATAAGCGAATGCAAGTACAAAATTCTTCGTCCTTATTAACTTTGAGATTCTGCACTTGTTGCAAGCGGCAGCAAATTACTATATTATGTAGACAAGATATATTGTTTAATACGGAAGATGCATAATGAGTAAATTTATAGGATAATGCAATCTTATACCCAGTGCAGAAGACATATAACATATCTTCACATTTATTTTTGACGGGAAGACCTATAGCAGTGGCGTAGCGCTACTACCGCGAACCCCCGCAGTCGCGGGGGGGCCCGAAAGCTTGTGGGGCCCGAAAGCTTCGAGTGCCGATAGAGCCTATTGCTAATTAGCAAATCTTTCAAATAAATACCAATATTACCAATGTCCACCTGATCTAGATTTTGTCACACTGTGCCCGTAATTATATAAATTTGAAGAATGAAGCAATTGGTATATCAAGATCATGGAATATAAACCCGGAATTTGAAGATAAAAGACAATTAAAACCAAAAAAACACTTTGATGAAGCCAATACAAATTATCTATTTTCTAGTCGAGACAACTATTTTAGGATAAATATATATTACAAAGTATTTGATATTGTAATTAACCAAATAGGTAGTCCTTTGAGGGAATGGAGTTATTTGTTAATATATTTAGATTTCTATGTCCCCAAGTTCTAGTAACTTTGCCAGAAAAAGAATTATTTATGTCTGCAGAAACACTACAGCAAACATATTCCAGCGATCTGTCTGCGACTTTTCCTTTAGAGATAGTCGCGTTGTGTATGCCGTTAAAGGAAAAAATTGCTTCTCTTCAAAGTATTAAAGACTTTGCTGTATTTTTAATTGTGGAAAATAACACTTTATCATCAAATTTTCCAGAGCTAACAACAGCCTTATTATTATTTTTAACTCTTCCAGTAAGTGTTGCTATAGCTGAGAGATCCTTTTCTAAATTAAAAATCATTAAAAATTATTTACGAAATAGTTTCTCTCAGGCAAGGTTAACCAACTTGGCTATCCTGTCTATAGAGGCACAAGAGGCGGCCAAAATGGATAATAACCATTTAATAAAAAATTTTGGGGAGGCAAAAGCTAGAAAAAAACAATTTACCTCCTGAAAACAACGATATAAGAATAATTTTACAATATAATAATTAAAATAGGCAATTGGCCAATTGCCTCGCAATAACTATTGAGATACCTATAATATTATATTCAAGATTTTGTTGCTTAATTTTAAATACTTTTGGTTTTATCTCACTGTAACTTTCAAGTATCGCTACCTTAGCTCGGTACCTAAAGAATTTTTTCGTGTTTGTTCCTTTGAGTTTTAAAGAATGTTTTTTGTTTTCTTCTTGTTGTTCAATAATTTTATTTTTTGTAACGTTCTCTACATATAGGTTTGTAGTTTATATAATAAACAGTATTATCTAATTTTGTTTGTTTATATGTTTATATATGTATATTCTTAATATAGGGTAGGGGGCCCTACGCCACTGACCTATAGTTTGAGAGACGGTGACAATAGTGGGTCCGTGAAGTGGAACATCAGTAATTTGGTTTTTCGCGGAGCTTAGGTCCGCCTCTACAACTTTTATATCTGATGAAATGCCGTAGAGCGTTGCTGAGAGGCGCTGTATCGCTTTAGATAGGAAATTCTCAATAAATCAAAATTATATCGAGCCATGTCTAAAATTGAATTTACAGCATCTGCGTGACGCCAAAGTCACGGGAAACACATTTTCTAACTAGTCAACCCTTGCATATACTTTTCCGAGCGTGTCAAAAAAATGAATGGAAAAATTATAAAGTCTCAAGTGACAGGGGTCCAAGTGGGCTTAATCGATTTGTATTCACATGGAGATGACTCGTAAACAATTTTCTGATAAAAAGAATATTGCGAAAGTGCGGTATTTCCACTCCAATTGCTTCCCGTGCGCGAAACAACCTCAGAATGGTAATATTTTCTTAAATTTTACAATAACACGGTATGGGGGAAGGAGTTTGAAACCCATCCCATCGATTCAGAGGACGAAAAAAACTTTGGTGAGCCGTGTCTTGCTTGTCTTAATCACCAGTTATCATTTTTCCCGTCATATGAACGATACCTGCCTTCCGGTGTCTCTTCGTAATATTGGCAAAATTTAGCCTAGCTAGGTGCGATTCTTCTGAAATTTTTTTTTCCACAATATTTGGGTGTCAAGGAGTAGTGTGACAATTTTCTGACATGTCACGATCGTTTTCCGAATTTCCTCCGAGGAGATTTTTAAAAAATTCCAATAATGAAATGGCGAGATCTGGAAGGACAAAATTTTTTTCACATAATTTTTACATATAATGTTCCATTCTAGAAAGTTTCAACTTCAAATTCCCTTTTTTTCTTTTTTTTTAAATTTTCATTATTTTTTGACACGCTCGGAAAAGTATTGGTAAAAGGTTGACTTGTCAGAAAACGTGTTTCCATTGACTTTTGGGTCACGCAGGTGCTGTAAATTCATTTTCAGACATGGCTCGATATAATTTTGAATTTATTGAGAATTTCCTATCTAAAGCGGTACAGCGCCTCTCAGCAACGCTCTACGGCATTTCATCAGATATAAAAGTTGTAGAGGGGGATCTAAACTCTTCGAAAAATCAAATTACTGATATTCCACTTCACGGACCCCCTATTGTCACCGTCTCTCTAACTACTATAGACGAATATAAGATTTAAAAATAATCCACTCTAAAATACTTTTATCCACAGCATCAAAAATAAATTGTCCGTGTAAAATATTACAGGCATTTTAAACGGAACCACATTTTTCTGAAATCCGAGATTTTTCAGGGAATCCAGTGACAAGCTTTATTAGAAATGTACACTTTCATTCGTTTGATCCAAATATAAAAATACACAGTAAAAAATGCTTGTACAATAGTACCACAATTAATATTGATAATGACGAATAGTGTTTTATAAAATAGTAATAGTAGTAGTAATAAATTATTTTTCTACCTACTTGTATTTATTCGAGCGAAGTAGTTTCATATAGCGCCGCACGCCTGCGGTGTGTCTCGTCGATCATTAACACACTCTCAGCAAACCGCTCTGTTTTTTCGGTTTACGCGTGTATCTTGCCTATCCATAAATAATCTGTATTTTATTTTTATAAATTTATATGGAATTTCTGTTTTACATTAAGTTTGGCAACATTGCCATTGGGTCTGGGTGAAATGTTGTACAGTAGCGCGGACTGACCTGTGAGTAAGAGTGTTTATTACCCCACTTTTAAAACGGTCGATTTAAAAAAAATAAAATATGTAGCGCTTCTCCAGGACACCCAAGGAGTCGCCCATTTAAATACAGGGTGTTATGGAAATGACGTATTATATTTAAACCGGGTTTGTTCGGGTTTTGTTCGAAAGTCAATAACCGTTTGACAGCTGGCAAGTTGTTTATTTTTCAGGGTACATTATTATAAACTTTTACGTTCAGTTCAGTTCGCTAGGAAACAATCTCTGATTTATCTTGAACTGACTCGAACGAACCGCCGCGGAGTTTTTAAATGGTCAGGTATGTTCTCATTTGTTCAATTCGAACGACACCCGTCAGATCTGGACAACTTAAAAGTTTATAAATGACACTTACTCTTTAGAAAAAAAAATGCAATTTTATTTAGCTTTTCGAACAACACCAACTGAATTTATAAAAAACACCAAGTACCTAGGTAACTTGAACAAAAACAAACCGGCACAATAAAATCACATAACACATCTATTCAATCTGAATTAGTATTTTAAAGTGCTACTATGTAGACCCAGATACGCCATTATTGTCTGAGCGGTCTGGGAAATAATGTATTTAACATCTAAAAATTTTAAAAATAAATAACACGTTCCTCTTTTCTTTAAACAGCTGATTGTAGACATCGGGTAATATTTAAAAATACAGCGTTGTCACTTTCGATGTTTTATAAGCGACTATCATAAATTGCCGAATTTCTTTATTATATTACATTCCTGTATAATTATAGGCTCGGAAATGGCAACCGCGCTCTAGACAGCGGAGATTTCTGGGAAAGGAAAGTGATGTCCGAAGTCAGACTAGCCCATTATTTCAGAGGGTAGTTCCTGTCAATTGTTAACATAATTATTTTATTTTATCTTTAGTAAGGGGTTAATGGCCCATAGAAATTAGCATTTTTATTATTTCTATTGCGAAATGATTAAGTGCTCTTGTTCTATATGTGTTATTGTAAAGTGTAATTATGCGTTAGTGTTGGGGTTTAGTGATAAGCTTGTTATGCACTCCCACACTATCATCAGGACACGTGATGAGCATAAAGTTTTTCCTATAGAAAAAAGAACTGAAAGTGTCTGTGCCCTGGATTCCTTAATCGCGTACTGGATTTACTTTCTAAGTAAGCTAAATATTTATTTTTATAAGAAACTAAAGTTTTACACTTTTAAACATTTTGGCAACATTCTGCTTGAACATCTGTTGATTAATCAGCTGGGCAATGTAATATCTTCAT
This sequence comes from Barypeithes pellucidus, assembly GCA_963991005.1. Classification (NCBI taxonomy): domain Eukaryota; kingdom Metazoa; phylum Arthropoda; class Insecta; order Coleoptera; family Curculionidae; genus Barypeithes; species Barypeithes pellucidus. The sequence continues at coordinate 12,499,536 of OZ022563.1, forward strand.
ATATGAATGTGCCGAGGAGTTGTGTGTGGGTTTAGGGGTGAATTACCCCACTTTTTAAACGTTCGATTTAAAAAAAAAATGTAGCGCTTCTCTAGGACACCTCAGGAGTCACCCATTTAAATATAATACGTCATTTCCATAACACCCTGTATAATACGTCATTTCCATAACACCCTGTATAATACGTCATTTCCATAACACCCTATATTTTATAATAATGTAATTGAGATTTGTATAAGCTTCTCAGAAATATATAATACTTTATGAAATTTATAAAATTTCTTGAATTTTTCATCACCCTGTATAAAATGATCTAAATAATCACACTCTGGAATATTAGGGAGTCATTAGAGAATACCCTGTATAGTCATAAAGACATTTTTTATTCGTTAATCTAAAAATAAAAATACCTCAAGACAACGCCAGGACAATACCGAACGTCGCGTCGCGAGAAATCTGTTTCGTATAAAATTTGATCGTCTTGGAAACAGTCACACTAGTTTGTATGAATGTAGTGGCGGTCATAAAAAAATAATCATTAGACAGGGTGTTAACTGGTCCGGCATGTTATTTATTGCTAACTGCTTCCGTTTTTTGTTTAACTTTGAGATTTATGACGATTTAATAGCGCCTATGTTATACAGTGGCTTGACTTGCTTTAATTAAAGGCAAAATCTCAAATATTATTGGACAAACTATCGAGGGGTGCTAATACAGTGAAACATCTCTTAGGCGGACATCTACGGGACCGTATAAATGTGTCCGCCTAATAGAGGTGTAGTACTAAAAAATCTTATAACGTAGTTTGACGTGTTTGCGTTTTATACTTGCAATCTGGAAAATGTAATTCCAAGTCTGATAACAATTCCATTGCTGTAGAGTCACCTCTATTCGTTGCATACTCTTATAATTCCTTTACCATACTAATGGTTTGTTGATAATTGGTGACATTTGTTTGATTACTTCATTCAACTTCTTCATCAGAGTCGTCAGATAGTGATGTGGTTTCAATTTGGACTACATAATCGGTAGGAATGGGGTCACTATCATCTTCTAATAGCACATTGCTGTCAATGTTAATGAGCTCGCCCAAATCATTGTTATCAAATTACAAACTTCCACAACATCAATATTCTCTTTCAGACTCAAAACGCGACATTTTTGTGCCATTGTTGACTATTTTAGCCTTACAACTCGCAAATAAACGGCGGACTTTCATTCGGCGAAGTCCTTTAGCTCTGCCACGCATACGCGATTGGTTGCCGGTCTGTCTTCAGAAAATTTTTGCACCGTACTTATTCGTCTCTCAAATACTTAAAACAATTTTTTGTCCGTTTAAAGGAGGGTTTTCGCACTCTTTGTATGAAAAGAGCGAGGTTAATTTTTATGGAATTTCATATGCCTAGTTCTATGAAAAAATGTCCGCTTAATAGAGATGTCGGCTTATTAGAGGTGTCCGTTATGTGAAGTTTCACTGTAATGAGACAAAATACCTAAAACAGCCATCAAATCGGGTCCAATATCCTCTTCATATTGACTGTCGTCAGCTGACAAGCTTATGATGGCCACTGTCTTTTTAGGACTAAACAAGAGATACATGCTAAAGATTCTATTCTGCGATCGAATTCTCACGGCATTAGAAAATTCTCTTTTGAAATATTTATTTAATAAATAGTATTGTTGCGAGCAGATATAACGAAGCCGACCGCGCCTCCGGAACTAATTGGGCCGATGCCGGCCGGCCAAGCGGTAGGAATTCGATCCCCGAATCGATTATTAACTATACGTGGGGTATTTTAATGAAGATTGTCATTTTAAAGAACAAAACGTCGGAAAACCAGTAATTGATATATATTGATGAACGTAGATTAGGTCCTCTTTCACAATTTAGACAAAAAATAAATCCAGGTCCGTACTAAAAAAAAATTAGTTGATGATGGTGACCCAAAGATGAAACGTCGCCTCTTTTCGAACAAAACATAAAATTTTACACATTTCCAAAAAAATTTTTGCGGCATATTGTTGAGCCCATACTTACCCAACTTTGCGCCCCAATTTAATCATCTTCGTATCTCTTACCGTTTACGAAATACCAATTTGTTACACCCTGTATAGTCTCTGAATTATCCACAAGATTATTTTTTCCCTATTCTTCACATTTATAAATTTACACATTAAATAAACATGTCGTTTAAAAATTCTTTCGTAGATTAAAAACAACGATATCGTTTAATAAACCCCTATACACCCGGTGTGTCTGCGTTGTATACCTTCGGGGCGCAAGCGACGACGACGACGGTGTTGCGTATCCGATTTCCTATCATACCAGTTATACGATGTTTATAAAGCGATTAAAGCCGTTTAAAAGATAAATATTAAAAGCCATTAAGTTTTATAACAGTGTGCAGACTGCAGAGGACAGGCCATTTCTAATTTTAATTAGTGTTCGTATTTAGTTTAACCCCCGTATCGTACCAAGGCGATACCGGAAAATTTACTTCTATTTGCTGTCGAAATAAAGATAAATATTGGTATTAAGTTAAGCTCTCTGCTGCTTTGCTTTATTATTGTTTTAATTACTGAAGACATCTTTGGCTTTTTCCGAGGATAAAATATAAAAAGAAAACGAGAAGACTTCAAAATATACAGGACCTACATCACGAGCAACGTCAATAAAGTCGGTACGGTATATGAAGTCCGCTAAGCAATAAAACCCCTTGAGCAGGGTAGTCGGTGGCTCTCAAACAATAAATTATATTTTAGGAATTTTCTAAATAAAATAATTTAAAGTGATTAAAAAATTAGTTTAGGTAACCACTCTCTTAACTCTTCCTTTTTCCAGCTGCTTGAAGGAAATTTCTCTTCGAGTCTCGTATGGTAAGAGGCATTGTCTAAAACAATTAAGGAAGGGTTTTCTAAACTTTTTAAAAGTGTTTCCTCGAACCAGAACTCAAAAATGTCAGCATCCATATTGCCGTGATAATCATCAGTTTTTTTTGTTGATGAAAATATGGCACTGGCATTTGAAACAAACCCTTCTTATATTTCCATGTTTCGTCAAGGAAAACAACTTGCCTTGACAATTCCGATTTTTTCTTTCTTAAATATTCCCTTAAAATTTGCCATCTTTTTGAAACATTGTTGGACAGCTCGCAAGGTACTTCGATACATGCATCGAATGACATTGTAAGTGACATTTTGACCAATTTCAGAGTTCAAAATAAATTTTAATGTTTAAAACCTAAAATTTGGGTTTTTAGCTTAATTTTTTTTTAAATGCCTCTTTCATTCCATTTGTATGTGATTATTTTGGTATTTTGCCTGTAGTATCATGGAAAAATAATATACCGAAACTTTTATGTCTTCTCCTCTAAGAATACGATTTGTCACTTACAATGTTATTCGATGCACTGAGAAAATCTTTAACTTAATGACGCAAAATGTTTTTCATTTGATAAATAAAAAAAAACTATGAGTGAAAAATAAACAAGATAACAATATTTAACGCGGTACATAATTCTAAGATGGTTTTGTTTTGGAACCGCTGATTTTGCCCAGCCGACTACAGTGAACCAGTTGAATGTTCGGTACGATCAAGTATAGCGAAGGTATTGTTAACTTAACCGTCTTACTGTTGAAAGTGCTTTAATACCTTAATCCGATATCGGACTTCATAAAACGAACTGACTTTACCAGGTGATATTGATAGGGTTCTTGAGACGATTACCAGGTATGCGGCATGCGGAAACAAATTAATTCACAACAGAACTTTACGATCGTGATCAAGACTACGCGATTAGATTTTGTGTCTGCGTCGTTGAAATAATAAATATTGACCAAGACCACATGAAGCGTTTAAAATAAGCATACCGCGTTGACGTGTAGTTGCTTTAACGCAGTTTCTAGCGGCACTGTGCTTCTCCCAGTATTCGATGTATATCGCGTAGCGGGCAAGAGACGTTGGGCGTAGCGCCCAATCGTGGTAGCAAACGACAGACGGTCGACGCGCTGTGATATATCACAATATATTACACAGCTTACACATAAACTCCCCATCTCTTTTTTGTGGTGTTATTTTCGTAATAAGAGGCTTCACATTGGCGTGTACAAAGCAGATAGAAATACCTGGTCCATGTTTGTTTCAAGTCGGTGGGTTTAAATATAATAAGTCATTCCCATAACTGTTATAAAAATGGCTTTTTCAAATTAAGAAAATAAGGAGGATTTTTACGTTGGATTATTTTTTAATAATTTAACATATTTTCCTATATGTTACCAAAAAAGGATTATTTTTATAGCACGATTTATTTAACAAGGTTATAATATAATCTTTCAACATGCAAAATCAGAGGCTTTTTATATTTTTGTAACGTCAACAGCGGTGGTTCCTGCTGTCCGTTATCGAAACGCTTCGTCGGCACGAGATTAGACGGAATGACGAAAACTATATGTAAAAAAAAATCGAGTACGGCAGTCGATTTCTGGTTGCTTGGAGAGACCAATCTCCGCGAGATCGTTCGCTGGGAAAAAGTCCAGTACAGTCTTCACGAACACTCGTATTTTTGATTACAGAGCTTAAACTTTGAAGAAACCCGTACAACGAGGGATTTAACACTCTGTGTTTTTTAACGCGGAGTATAAACTTTCTAATTCAGCGTCCACCGGTGGAACAGCAGGCCAGTGCGTAACCTGGCTCGGTCCCCCGCGATTTCAGTGTGAGCTTTATAGATTCTTCCTCGCAAGGTATCATCTATATACCGGCGGATTAATCTAGACGGTGTTGCACAGGCTCAATATTAGTTCGATCGGGAGAATACCTCCTAATAAGTCGATCCCTCCTAACGAAGTGTATTGAGTCGCCCGCCTTGGCAAATATCGCTAATATTTGTCAAGTGAAAAGGCCAAAAAGAAGACATCTTTGAAGCAAAGAAGAAGTAAATAAATTCGGTCGGAGTAGGACTAGTTTGTTTCTTAAGCGTTCGTTAAAATAGCGTCCTTTTTATAAGGTGGAAGCTAAGGTAGAGAGACAAACGGAATAGTCATTTCTGTTCGGTCATTAAGGCATCGTTGTCCCTGCACTGAGGGCGGCGTCGGCCAGCGTGGCGTTAAAAAAAATCGAAAAAACTTCTTAAACATGCGACACGCATAAGTTTCTCAAAAAACCGCAGGTTGAGAGAAATATTGCGTTAATCAATAAGTATTTCGTTATAGATATTTGCGTCCGAAATAACTTAATTAAAAAATATTCGTTTTACCGATTTATTCCTTTATAGACGCCTTGCGCCAGGAATAATAAGTAAAGGTTATTGGGATTTTTTTTCTAAGTCCGTCGCGAAGTAAGGGTTCTTAAAAAAATCTTAAGTTGATATATTTAAGGCAAAGCTAGGATTCGCGTGTAGGGTCTTAGAAGACAGTTAGGTTGGTTAATTCCCTCTTAGTAGAGGACCATTGCTAGCTCAGGTTAATTTTTTTATTGTAAAGAAAATAAAAGTAATTAATCGAAAATCGCCCCTGTCGTGAGACTCGACATACGTAAGACTAACCCATAAATAACCCTCAAGACAAAAGACTTAAAATTAAATAAACAAAAAGCCCTCCGTGTTCAATATAACAAACTTGCCTTGTTATATTCAATTGGACGAGCTCGTGCCAATAAACTCAAAAGTATAGTTCGAACAATAGTTAGGCTTCGTCCTACGTTCCAACAACTATACCTATAACAGTAAAATCAATCCTTTTAAATTCTAAGACAAAATTCTTGCCCTCATCTTCATCTTAATTGGTGGACTGCTGACGACTTCCTGTTAGCGGGGAAAGGTGGTGGGCCCCACTAAGACCGACAGACACCTGTCGTCGGCTGGCATCCCTGACGATACTACCAAATCAAAAAATCGAAACGTCGAAATATCGAAAAATGGCGGAAAACGATAATTTAAGTGATACCACATTTAGCACCGACTTTGATAGCCGTTATAGGACTGTTGACCTCACCGGTAGTGTCGACCAGTACCTTGACGCTACTTACAACGACTCAATGGCTCGGTCCGTCGCTCGCCGGCGCATGATGCTAGCTCTTAACAAAACTCTGGGTGGGGAATCACCGCCGCCAGGATTAGAATTCAATTGGGACACGAGCAGCATACAATGCAGCGGCACAGCCGTTAATAAGAATCAAGGGGAAAAATGGGTCTACGGGGGCCCCCAAATAACGTTAAATACCCTACGCGCCACAGGCGACGCTTTACCAACTATCACTACAGCGGAACAAAAACGTTATAACGGCGACATAACACTCTGTATAGGTAGGGATTTTTTCTAGTGCCGCCAATTTCGCTAGCAACATTCTTCCACTCTTCATAATTTTAACACAATGCTCGATTGCTGATGTTATTATGAAAATAAGGAACCGTGTGAAATTGTTTTAAAGTTAAAACTCTTTCTAATTACCGTTCCTATATTCCCCGCTTTATTTCACGCAATTATTAAAGAAAAACACATCGTGCGAGCTCCTCCCGTGTTTACGTTCACGCTCAATGCAATTTGAACAACACAAAGGCATAGTTCTCTTGGGGTGCCTGTATTAGGTGTACTGCAGTGGGTTTGACCGGAAAAATAACAGACAAGAAAATGCTCTATTTTTTTAAAATGTTTTATTGAAATTAATACGTTCTTTCTTTATTGAAAGATGATAATTATGTGGGTGTGCGATACATCGACAAATCATTTAAGTCACTCTGGGTGGTGAGTGTGCGACTAAAGCGATTCCTGTTAGTTCTGAATCGTTGGATGTTATATTGGTTGGGAAACACTACTTCAGGAAGGTCGTTCCAAATGAAAAAATTCTTAAACGATGAAGTTCGAGGAGTACTAAGTTGAACCACAAGCGGATGGGCGGCAGTGGTTCGTCGTGCACTTCTGCTATTCGTCGCTCTAGGTGGAATTAACCGTGTAATGTTACTCGCGTTTGACATGGAAATATCTATAAAAAATAGTAAAATCACCAACCTCTCTGCGATACTTAAAGCTGTTGAGGAAGGTTCTTCTCATGGTCTCAGATCAGATGAATGGGTCTCCTTTCGATGAAATCCAGTAGTCAAAGAATATGCTTGAGAGCAGAGCTCCAGATATAAGATCATTAGTCTAATGATGGACGAATCTGGATTTTGTATAGTGTCAAAAGTTGTTGATGTGTGTGACTCTAGTCAAACAACATAATTTATGATATTTACAATTATTTCGAAAACGGCTGCATACAACTTATATGCTTGTATTGCAAAAAAAAATTATCCATGAATTCTACGTCAAATAGCCAAATAATATACTGGGTGTTCCTTTTGAAAATCTTGAGAAAAATTATTTTAAATTGTGGCGTTTTTAAATGCTTATTATGAACACCCTGTATAAAATAGATAAACGCAATTAGATTCATAGTATCTCTAGATCTCTTGCCATAAATTTCAAACAATGCTGAGGTTAAAAAAATTGTTCTGGATTATTTTTTTTGCTTTTTTTATTCAAGACTGACTGTGTGACGTGGTTATACCAGGACATATTTCCTCCCACATAAAGCCAGTGGAATTGCGTGTCCAGCCATGAGTATATCCGGTTCTGCAATGTTAAACTTTTTACTGTCACCCCAAGACAATACTTCTTCCAGGTCTGCGAAGATGTGCGTCTGCAGCCGATGTTTTAGAATTGAGAATGAAAGATGAGTACTTGATACGTTGTTTTCGTAAGTTTTAGAAGTTTAGTCTGAAGTTTTTATTAAGGAAGAAACAACTGTTGATTCTGATTTTTTTTTTAAATTACATCCTTTAATTTTTCTAAATTTACAATCGCCGCTGGCTAGCCAGTCCAAACAAAACCCATGTCGCGATGAATCCACTAAGGGATTTGGCATATTTTTTTGTATGCACTTTCTCGTTAATAAAGACGTATGTCGTGTCAAACTCGAACGTCGCCAATCGGCTCATATCGGGTGGCGCGCGGCGTGGAGCGAAGATCGCGTATGAAGTGAAAGTCGACGATTTTCGATTTTTCTCTGGAATTTATAACTAGAGCAGTATTTCCTATCCAGCGAAAAACTGCTCGAATATACGACCAGTTCTTTACCTCGAGCGGCACACTTCGGTCGGCGTCAAGCGGAGCTCGGGTATCGAGTGAAAGGTAATAAGTAACAAGCGACGATTTTCGCTTGAATTTATAACTCGAGCGGTTTTTTCCATAATCGAGTACTCGAACGGTTTCTCGCTCGAGCGATCAGAACACTAGTAAGAAGAGGGTGGGAGACAATATAAGGAACACCGGCATTGATGGTGATGGTGTCTGACTTGCTGCGTTGCATGTAGAAAACATCAACAACCAAGTTATACAGCAAAGTAGCTTACAGAGCCATTTTGCCGTATAAAAGTTATATTGATGTTCTTATAGATATTTCTATTAAAAAATCTATAGTATAGTTTTATAATTTGGTTACAAGAACATTCTTACAGAGCAATATTTTGTTTCTATTTAACCCTAGAGACAAAAATGTAGCAATGTTCTGTGAGAGTTATACGAGCCCTGTATCAGTGAAGTTGGCCAAAACTATCAAAATTACGTTTTTTTATGAAATTTGTCATATTAGCGAAGACGTATTAAAAACTAAAATGTATTTCTGATAACATACGATATTTTTATTTAATATTAGCCTAAAATACTAAATTTTTTTTGTAATAGAGAAAAAAATATCTTACAGATCCAAAAAAACTGTCGATTAATAAAAATCAACGAAACGAAATAGCAGCTAATCACCTTTTCGACTGATTACTGCCTCGACAAGTCTTGGCATAGTGTCAACTAATGTTTGGCAGTCATCTGATGTAAAACTGTTCCAAATTTCTTGGAGACGGGTTCGCAATTCTGGAACGGTTCTTGCGGGATTCGATTGGAGCTTTTTCTTCATGATATGCCACAAGGTTTATATCGGCGATAGATCTGGACTACTCGACGTCCATTTTAAAACTGGAATATTGTTTTCTAACATCCAATCTTTTACTTTTTTAGCCGTATGGCAAGCGGCACCATCTTGTTGGAAGATACATTCAATATTATTCAAATCAAATTTTTCACACATTTCTCCGGGTTCTACAAAACAACGGAACTACTTGCGGATTCTGTTTCTTTCGCATTAACCTCCTATAACCTATCAGTCAAAACCTTATTAATAGCCTCAAAATATCTCTCTAATTGACTTGTATATTCTTTTACTGTGGCTATTAACTCAGTTTTGTCTTGTACCCTATTAAAGTCAGTTTTTAAATTTTCAAAGTCTCTAGCAAGTTTCCCTAATTTTTTAAGATTGGCATGCCGGAGGACCCTGAGACGGAAATCGGGTTATATGCAGACGACACCACCATAACAGCAGAAAGCAGGGACCCAGACTTAATCCACCGAAGACTCCAGAGACACCTCAACAAATTATTGAACTGGTCAGATAAATGGAGGATAAAATTAAACCCTGAAAAAACCCAGGCAATAATATTCAGCACCAAACACAGACCACCAGAGGCACAACAGCTATCGATAAGGAACACCCGCATAAACTGGCTCCCAGCAGTCAAGTATCTAGGACTAATTTTTGATAGAAAACTAAGCTGGGAAAACCAAATCAAAGCCGCCACCAAGAAAACAAACTACGTGATCAGCAGACTCCACCCACTCCTTAGAAACAGAAAGATGTCCCTAAAAAATAAACTCACACTATTCAAGACAATCATAAGACCGTCACTCACCTACGAAAGCCCCGCCTGGATTCAAATCACAAAAACCAGAAGAACCAAATTACAGGCCATACAAAAGAAAACACTAAGGATGATCACCAGAGCCCCATAGTTCATGAGAAACTCGCAAATCCATAGGGACCTGAAAATAGAAACTCTAACCCAGCACCTGAACACAACCGCAGTCAAGTTCATAGCCACCATGACAACCCACCCAAACCACAAAATAAGGCAAGCCTTTAGACCATTAAACAGGAGAATAAGGAGAACCCGACCAAGACATAGCGACCCGCCACCACATGCCATAGAGTAACCCCCACCGCCACCACCACGCCACCCCGTGGATAAAAACACCCGACATATATTTAAGTTTATAAACATTGTAATTTAATAAAAGTAAGAGGACCTAGTCCTAGCTTAAACACAAATAAAGAAACCAGAAACCAGAGACGCATTTGTTCAATTTTGGGTGTTAAGTTATTTTGAAGCACATTAATGTACTTATCAGCATTCATAATACCTTCCACAAAGTGTAAGTTTCCCACTCCACTTGCTGACATGGATCCCCAAATCATAACAGAAGCCGATAACTTAAATTTTTTTGTAAGACAGTCATTCTGAAATGCTTCTTCTTTAGTTCTTATGACACGACTCCTACTATCACCAACGCATACTTCAAATCTGGCTTCATCACTCAAAATAATGTAGTTCCATTGGTTCGGAGACCATAATTTGTATTCTTTGGCCCACGCTAGCCTGTTTTTCTTTTGAATCTTTTTCAGTAAGAGCTTTTCTTTTGCCTAGAATTACTGAGTTTAAAACGATTAATAAAAAAATAATTTAAGCTTAACTTGTAAGTTTTAAATCCGAGTTTTTGGGCAGCTCTGTGACAAGTTGTTCTTGAAAACTTTTGGGCGGTTGCCTGATTCAATAATATTTTCAATTCGTTATAATTAGCATGCCGATTTTCTTTGATAATCCGTTTTTAAGCTCCTAAGTTAGTATTGGAATAATGCGGGCGACTTCCAGTTCTGGGTTTTTGAGCCACAGATCCAGTTGTTTTGTACAATTTAATAATGTTTCGAACCGTATACCTCAATTTGTTAACACTGTCGGTGATTTGGGAAGCATTTTGGCCTTTTAAATGCAAGTGAATGATCACTTTTCTTATAAATTCACAAATATCATGTTTTGGGACGTTGGGCCAACTTCACTGAGACAGGGCTCGTATGTAATCTAAAAAAAATGCTTGTTTCCAAACCTCGGAAGCACAACATTTTCGGCCAGCACTCGAGTATTTACTTTTCGCTCCGAGTTTGCTTTATCTTTGTGAGCAAAGTATACACTTTAATTAAAACACCCCTGCGTGCATAGCACGAAGGGCCATAAATTTCGAAATTATACCGGAAATCTTAACTTTCCTAAACTATTTCTCTGTTGTCTGAAACTATATCTCGAGAGTATGCACAACGCGGTTAAAAAAAGACGATATTACGAACAAGACCGAAATATATTATTTATTTCCGAGACGCATTGAGAATATACAGGGTGTCAAATTGGCAATTTCCCACCCTTAAATAATATTAAAAATCGAAGAGAGACGTCAATTTCATCGTGAAGGGAGGGGTAAATATTACCCTTAAAATCTTAAATGGAAATGAAGTCAAGTCGCACATCATTTTAAAGGTTATTTAAATCTCTTTCCACTTCCAAAATAATCTACAGGGTGTTATGGAAATGACTTATTATATTTAAAGGGGTGACTCCTAGGGCGTTTTAGAGAAAGTCTACATACTTTTTTTAAAAATCTAAATCCTAAGGTAAGAACCCTTTTTAAACACATACTGTCGCGCCGCTCCATCTGGATTCACTTAGCAACAATGTTGGTCACTAGAGTATACTAACAGTGTTGTCAGATCACACCGCATGTCTCGCCCTTGCTTGGATACCTGCTGCGCGCGACTATCGTTGCTTCAGTATGTTTCGAGACTAGGCGATGGAATGAGGCTGTCCAACGTTCCACGTGCTTGATGTATACGAATTTTAAACGTTTTGTTAGTTGTAGCATTACCCGATTTTTTTCTGTTAAGAAATAATTCATAATAATAAATGTTCTGATGTGATTTCAAATTTGTGTGATATTATCTATTGTTGAGCTGTTGAAAAACATACTTTTAGTGTTTTATTTTTTTATGGAATTTAATTATAAAACGGGTTTACTTTAAAATAAGATCGAAGTTAAGAGAGTATGTACACGGTGTCCTATTTTCGACACTTTTATAGGGAATCTCCGTTATTGTTAAAAGGATATTAGTTTTTGTTTCATTGCCTACTTTGGTTTAAAGTAATAAAGTTTAAATAATCGCCTAGGAAAATAATATCATCGATTGTGTGTTATATATTTGAAAGGAGAATTTAAAATAGTATATTTTTAGATTAAAATATACAGGCTGTTAAAAAATGAGGATAGGTCCGATACCTTTTTTACCTGACCCCGTATACTTATTCTGAAAACGGCAGATTATTCAACAATCAATATAAATAAACTTCTGTATCCAACATTTTTCCATATCTCTTTTAACTAAGAAAATAGAGGGTAATTTTGAAATTGTAAATTTTTTTAATTACCTGTATCTCTTAAACAAGCGAAAATTTTCAAATTTTGATTTTATCATTTTAAGTTTGGCCCAAAAAGAGTACATGACACATACATTACTTTTTTTACAGCACTGACGGTTACAGACCCTATAAAAGTATCGAAAATGGGACACCCTCTACCTTAAAATTGTAGTATTTTTTGTCTAAAAAGTTTGAAAAAGAAGTGATAACGCGGGTCAAAGACGTATTGTTGTCAAAAATTGGACACGTGCCTTTATAATTCTGTGTTGCAATATGACAACACCGCACCAATAAACTAATTGCGAAGGTCGTCAGTAGCGGCCACGTAAATTTTCAGATTTCATATAAAGTGTATATTTCGCTTAATAATTCAAAGCGCCATTTATGGGTATTTTTCTTCAATTTATTTTCATCTAGGACACCCAAACTTATTTTTTTTAGTTTTTTTAATTTTTCTAAATGGCCGGGAATAATTCCGTTCAAGAAGTATCTTTCGCATTCCAAGTGCAGCCAAAGAAATTAAAAAGCAAACTTTGTGTTTAAAAAGAAGTCAAAGTAGACCCCGACCAACACATATGAATAATGCATTAACAGAGATGTTAAACTAAAAATAATAGATGCAGAACGTGTACCCAGGTATAGAAGTTTTCAAAATAGGCCATAAATTCGAGCCAGCATGAATAAAAATGGCCGCGGGACGCTGGACGTGAGCCAAATCACCCGCGAAACTTTATAAACGTTTATATGTGCATACTTCGGAAAGACTTATAAAAATCTGATGTCTTTATTAGCCGGGATAATGTTTTTATTACCCTACAGCTACGGAAATAGTTTGCAATAAATTTCCGACGGATGCGATTTAAAAATACAGGGTCCTGGAATAATGCGTCAGACTGCGATAGCTTCCATACGCATTCAGTTAAGATTTTCATTCATATGCTGTATCTGGGGTGTATTTTCAGGAAAAAGTTGCATTTTTTTAAATGGGACACCCAGTATTTTATTGCATATTTAGATTCTTATTAGCATCCTCTATAGTTACCTAAAATGTTATTTAATTTGTTTGGATAGTTTAAGGGCAATAACAATAAAAAGTATTGTAGTCCTGGAATGAACAATCAAAAAAACATTCTAAAATTTTTTTTTTACCTCGGAATTGGGTGAGCTTTATAACAAGGGGTCTAAAGATGCTATTAATCTAATAGTGTTTCTCTGTTTTATACAGGGTGTTCATAATAAGGTTCCAAAAAGACACATTTCAAAACATAAGATATTTCCAGCCGTTTTCGAAATAATTCCAAATTTCATAAATTACGTTGTTTAAATATCATAGGCGCCTTGACTAATAATTGTAAACTACAGTAAATGTTCAAAATGTCTTCCATTTTGATTTGTGCACAAGTAAACACGTTCTTTAAAAGATCTGATTACATCCCTTATCATTTGAGGTGAACTATTTGCACAATAAGAGAATAAAAGAGGTGCGTTTGCTAGTTTTTCTCCTGAAATGTTGAGGGATGTAAACAGCTATTTTCAAGAATATATTTACTTGTGCACAGACCAAAATTAAAGACATTTTGAACATTTAATGTAGTTTACAATTATTAGTCAAGGCGCCTAACGTATTTAAACAACAAAATTTATGAAATTTGGAATTATTCCGAATACGGCTGGAAATAACATATTTTTTATGGACTATAGGGAATATCCTTTAGGGCACTCTGGGAGTGGTGCGTGTGCGAATAAAGCGATCCACGTTGGTTTTGAATCGTTGAAGGTTATATACGTTGGGAAAAAGGACCTCGTGAAGGTTGTTCCATAAGGATGAATTCCTCCAGATGAAAGAATTCTTAAATAATGAAGTTTGACGAGTACCAAGCTTAACCATATATGGATGGGCGGCAGTGGTTCGTCGTGTATTTCTGCTATTCGCCGCTCTGGGCGGAATTACGAGGTCAGCCGAGCACTTTCCATGAAAATATCTGTAAAAGAGTGTCAAATCCTCAACCTGTCTTCAATGTTCTAGGCTGTTCTTTTCATCAGGTCATAGTCTCCGATCAGACGAAGGCCCTCCTTTCGATGGAATCCAGTAGACGAAGAGTATGTTTGGGTGCAGAGCTCCAGACATGAGAGCAGTACTCCAGTGATGATCGAATCTGGGCTTTGTATAGCATCAAAAGTTGTTGAGGTGTGTTGGTTCGGAAGAGTACACCAAGTTTCTGAGAAGCTATACTGGCGATTGCCACAACGTGGTTATGCCAAGACATATTTCCTCCCAGATTGACCCCAATCAAATTAATAGATGAAGCTAGTGGGATTGCGTGTCCTGCCATAATTATATCCTATTCTGTGATGTTAACCTTTTTAGAGAGCTTTTTCTTAGCTTTAAATTCGACTTGATTACTGTCACCCCAAGCCAAAATTTCTTCCAGGGCTTTATTGAGGCGTGATGTTATATAGTATATGTTTGTATTACAAAAAAAATGTTTATAAATTCTACATCCAATATCCAAATAATATGCGGTTGTTCTATTTGAAAATCTCGAGAAAATGATTTTGAAATGTTGTCTTTGTATTGCAAAACATTTTTCGCCGTCAATTTTATGGAAATAATTAGGTATGACCAGTGGCGGCTCGTGACCTATGATAGAGGGGGTTGGGGTTCACAAGTATGGTGAAATTATTTTTAAAATTTTATTTTTGTGTAACGACCAAACAATTACTTTCTAGGCGTTTTATATGTAGATAGAAAAGAAGTAAGAAGAAAATGCGTTAGGTAAAACATATTTTTATTTATTTTTTAATTTTACAGAAGCAAATACAACTTTTGGAAAATAAGAATGGTTTTCTTAGAGTGTAGAGTGGTTAAACGTAAAGTCGGTCCTTCGGTTCTTAATTGTAGAAAATTGTGCAATAACAGCCCAATTAAAGTTTGGAATACGAATTTCTAACTAGATGCATGAACAGACAACGGCGCGGCGCACACTAAAATTGTGTGCCTTTTCCATTTTAAATCGCCATATCCCCGCTGTCTGTATTATGCCCCGCCTACTTAATCGCACATGCGAGCACGTCTCGTCATAACCGTCATTAACCTCGACCGAGGCACAGTTGCCGGATCGAGAGCCTATAATATTCAGTTTGGTTGACGGTACGATAAAATATTAGGGAGGGTCGGACTTTATACGATAAATAATATAAATTAATATTCGTTTTGGGGGTGCACGTGCGCATGTGCTCCTTTGGAAGAACCGACACTGGGTATGACATTGTTAAAATTATGTTTATAATGTTTGATTTCTTTTTTGTATTATTTTGGAAGAAACCTTACGTATGTGAAATTGGGCGTAATTACAGCCAATCAACTCTATAGGAGCAAAAGAGGGACATCATGTATTAATCGTTAACAAGGATATTTCGCTTTTTATTGAACAGTGAACGTTATGGAATAAATTTAACTTAAATACCTATGGCTTTAAAATTACCCAATTATTAATACACTAAATTTCCCAATCGGTAATAAAGCCATAAAATGCGTATTAACCCAAAAATGATGCCACAGACCCGTGATTTAACGACATTTCGCCCGTTTAATGGCCTCAATAATAGTTACCTTTTCAAATTTGGCCAAGTTTTCTGCAATTTTGCCGATTTATAATGTTATCGGCGCTTGAAATCAAGTTATTATGGGATTTTATCATTTTAACGGTGGAGCGGAACATTTTTGAAAAGCGTTGCGAACAATCTGTTAATGATTGATTCTCGTTAATGGCAGTAGTATTAATTCTTCGTGAAAGTGTTTACATTAAGTTACAGAGCTTAGAGAACAATCTCTAAATACATCATGTCATTCATTAGATCAGCATGGGAATTACGCTATAAAAAACACAATAAAAAAATTAATATTTTCGTACGTAAAAGCACAAGAGCTTTTTAGTGTTGAGAAAAAAACCGATGATTTTAATAATCGAATGCTTGATACTCGAGCGATTTTAATAATGGAGTGAATCGCTCGAGCGATTAATCACTTGAAATACCTATTCACCATTGGGGCATCATTTTTATGACTAAGAAGATTGTGTTGATAAAACACCAGGGGTTGTACTTCTAAGTTTTAGAAGTTTTTATTAAGGAAGAACAGTTGATTCTGATTTTAAAAAAATGATATCCTTTAATTTTTAAAGAATTTACAATCGCCGCTGGCTAGCCAGTCCCAGTCCAAACGAAACCCATGTCGCCATGAATCCACTAAAGAATTTGGCATACTTTCTTGTATGCACCTTCTCGTTTATGTGCCTTTAACAAAGACGTAGGTATGTCGCGTCAGCCTTCTGAGCGTCGCCAATCGGCACATTTCGGGCGGCGTGCGGCGTCGAAGGAAGATAGGGTACCAAGTAAAATGCGACGATTTTCGATTTTTCGTTTGAATTTATAACTCGAGTTGTATTTCCTCTCGAGCGAAAAACTGCTCGAATATAAGAGCACTTTTCACTCGAGCGATCACACTACCGAGCGGCACATTTCGGTCGGCGCCAAGCGAAGCTCGGGCATCGAGTGAAAGGTAATACGTATCAAGCGACGATTTTCGCTTGAATTTATAACTCGAGCGGTTTTTTTAATAACCGAGCGACGTCGGTTATATCAATAATCCCTCTGGCTGTTGCGCTGGATATTTCTAAAGCATTTGATCGTGTTTGACATGAGGGGTTTCTAACTAAACTGCGATCCTATGGTATGCCCAGTCGATTCTGTGCATGGTTGCCTAGCTTTCTTAAGGACCGCTCTCTGCAAGTGGCGATTGACGGATTTCTCTCAGACACCTTCACCATCAATGCCGGTGTTCCTCAAGGGTCCATATTGTCTCCCACTGTCCTCTTACTCTACATTAACGACTTTCTAGTAAAAACTAAAAATCCGATATTTAGCTTTGCTGACGATAGCACACTTATCTCATCTTTCTCATCGGCTGCCGACGCACATATTCGCAGACAGCATGAAGTATCACGCCTTAACAAAGACCTGGAAGAACTTTTGGATTGGAGTGACAGTAACCAAGTCGAATTTAACGCTTAAAAGGTTAACATTACAGAATCGGATATAGTCATGGCAGGACACGCAATCCCATCGGCTTCATCTATTCATTTGCTGGGCGTCAGTCTGGGAGGAAATATGTCTTGGTATAACTACGTTGTAGCAATCGCCAAAATAGCTTCTCAGAAACTTGGTGTATTCTTCCGAACCAAAAAGTTGTACACACCTCAACAACTTTTGACACCATACAATGCCCAGATACGACCGTCACTAGAGTACTACTCTCATATCTGGAGAACAAACGAGCTGATAAATCGCGACAGCGAAGCTTGGAACTGATTATAGAAAATTTCGAAGAAAATTCTTGGAAGAAAATTGCTTGTTCGTTGGGAAAAAATGTTAAATAAAGTATGGATTCAAAAGCATTGTATTATTATTATTATAGAGGAAAAACTAGTTCGAGAAACACCTCCAAATGTCATCTCATGTCTTTGTCATCAGATTATAAGGTTGCTGTGGATAAAAAGCTCAAAAGTGCTACGTAAACGTTATTATTTTCAAATAAAACAAACAATGACTGAAACTTAACGATGATTAAACATGTGTTCTTTTAACTAGATCCTGTCCTTTTTCTAATACCAGTTTTTCTCACTTGCAGCACGACCAAAAAAAAAACCAATGAATATAAATATACAGGTGCTTATTAAGACGTTTTTCTATATATCTTGTACATTATAATAATTTTACGAAGTCTATAATTTCAGACACTCAACTCTTATCTTTCGTCTATAATGGTTTTAAGTTTCCTATCTCTAGCGAGAAATCTCATATTAATTCTAATATTCTAATATGTTTAATTTTTATAGTAATGACGATCTAAACGGCTTTTTGTGTGGAACCATCTAAGCATACCTCCTTTATAAATTCTTCTAAGTATTTAACTACATATTAACAATATATCTTATAATGAATTTCCTGTAGGTAACTAACTACATACTTTAATTAAATAAGGGTTTACTCGCCTTGAACGTATAGATGAGCTATATATTTCACCTTTAATCCAATACTGAATAGCGGAGAAAAGTATAAGGGGCATGATCATGAAGTAGGACTGCAACCATGATACAACAACACATGGTCCAGACGAAATTCCTGTTATACTTCTAAGAGATGCGCCGATGAACTAACACCAGTGTTTTGTAGACTTTTTAACTTATCCTACAAACAAGGAATATTTCCATCATGTGGAGTATCGGGCTGTTGCACTGGATATTTCTAATGCCTTTGATCGTGTTTGGCATGAGGGACCTCTAAGGAAACTGCGATCCTATTGTATGCCCATTCTATTCTGTGCATGGTTGTCTAGCTTTCCTAAGGACGGCTCTCTGCAAGTGGCGATTGACGGATTTCTGTCAGACACCTTCACTACCAATGCCGGTGTTCCTCAGGGGTCCATATTGTCTCCCACTCTCTTCTTACTCTATATTAATGACCTTCTAGTAAAAACGAACAATCCGATATTTAGTTTTGCTGACGATAGCACACTTATCTCATATTTCTCTTTGAATGCACAAACATCAGCTGCCGACGCACATCTTCGCAGACAGCATGAAGTATCACGCCTCAACAAAGACCTGGGATAAATTTTGGCTTGGGGTGACAGTAACCAAGTCGAATTTAACGCTAAAAGTACCCAGGCAGTAGTTATCTCTAAAAAGGTTAACATTACAGAACTGGATATAGTCACACGCAATCCCACTGGCTTCATCTATTAATTTGCTGGGCGTCAATCTGGGAGGAAATATGTCTGGACATAATCACGTTGTGCCAATCGCCAAGATAGCTTCTCAGAAACTCGAACAAACCCGAACCAGAAAGTTGTACACACCTCAACAACTTTTGACACTATACAAAGCCCAGATTCGACCATCACTAGAGTACTGCTCTCATGTCTGGAGCTCTGCACCCAAACATACTCTTCGTCTACTGGATTCCATCGAAACGAGGACCATTCGTCTGATTGGAGGCCACGAACTGACGAAGAACCTCGACAGCCTAGAACATCGAAGATAGGTTGGGGATTTGACTCTCTTTTACAGATATTTTCATGGAAAGTGCTTGGCTGACCTTGCCCTCTTAACTCCGCCCAGAGCGGCGAATAGCAGAAATATACGACGAACCACTGCCGCCCATCTATATGTGGTTAAGTTTAGTGTTCCTCGAACTTCATTATTTAAGAATTCTTTCATCTGGAGGACTTAATCCTTGTGGAACGACCTTCCCGAGGTCGTTTTTCCCAACGAATATAACCTCCAACGTTTCAAAACCAACGTGAATCGCTTTTTGCTCACACGCATCACTCCCAGAGTGCCCTAAAGGATTTTTCCTATAGTGCGTGTGTTTGATCATAAATAAAAAAAACAATAACTAAAGGTAAGACATCTAACCGTCCCAATTTCGTCAGCCTTGCGCAGTGACGTCACAGCGAGAGCGATTTCTAAATTTCTTATGGGGATTTATATTGCTGTCAGCGTTTTGAATTATATTTTCAAGGTATTAAAAGGTTTTATGCATGTAATGGTATGTGTAATGAAATAATAATATATGACAAGCATTTACGTATATTAATTTCATAGAAATATAACACACATTGCAGCTAAAACCACCTCTGGTTGTCACCAGCGTTGTCAGTCTTTTACAATTGTCCATTACTATTTTAACAGTTTTTTAGATGTTCATTCTTGTTGTGGGGCTCCCCATATGAAATTTATGTTCAATCTGGGGATTGCCCCCATATCATAGGAAAGTGACGACCTTTTTTTCGTACTCTCCTTACTCTGAGACCGTTTTTTACTATTCTTTTAGGTTTCGGACCGTCAACCTATTACTTTTGATCAAAGATTTCTGGCAACACTGGTCGCCACGTAGTGCGCGCCGTTTACCGTAGTTTTCCATGGAGATTTTGAAAGTTCACCAGAACTGTTTCTTATTTAGTCGGTTTAGTTTATTAAAATGAATATCTGAATTTAACACAGTAATATGACGTGCGCTGTGTTCGGTTGTAATATGGATAACCAGGCAAAGGAATTTGACAGAAATATAAGGTGTCTCCGCTTTCCTAATGATAAAAACAAAAAAATTAGAATGGATACGGTTTTATTTATTTTATTAACATTTATTACATATTTTCCACTGAAGCTGATATGCCTTCGAAACATGTATTGAAATAAAAAGTCAAAAAGTTATCAGATATAACTTTCTTATTTTAAGCGGGACACCCTGTATATTTTTAGCGAAATAATGCATTTATATTTCTCTTTATAAATATATAGCACAGAATATATTTTATTATTCAAATAATTGTACAATTTCAATTTTTCTCATAAATCTGTAGTAGACCGAGCATTATGATGTAAGGAACTAAAATAAATATTCCCATATTTCACTGAAGGGCGCACCAGCATCAGATCCTACTTCCTATTCAATCTTTTTATCAAGATGTCGCCCTTCCGCCAGTTTGAATTTGAGCACCATGAAATATGCAAGAAAATTTAGCTTCATTACTCCTATTACACCATACCAGAGGTATTTATTTTTCTAAGACGATAAATGAAATAAAGGAAAATAAAAAATAATAACTACGCAATTTTTAAAGCGTCGCCATTTTGTTTCCATGGCGAATACAGAAGTAATATTCTGGCATCGTAAAGTATTCGATAGTACCTTCAAACTGACGTATCGCAAGAACCCTCTTCATATTTACTAACCTAACCTTACTATTCCTAACCAAGATGGCGGCCATCCGCCATTTTGACAGTTAGTACTGCCATTCTTCCATCAAAAAGTAGTTTGCTAGTTGCTAGTTTCCAGACTATAACTGGTTCTCTATTTATCATAAAAAAAAACTAAAAGAAATCCCACAATTTTTTTTTCAACAGTCGTCTTGAAAAATTCTTCAGGTGGTCATAGGAAATATTTATAGTTTGTTCAAGATGGTCATCCAGAAATACAGCTTTGCTCGCAAGGAATTCCAAGATGGTACCTCGAGTGTGGTCGGTTTGAGGTCACTTGATCGATCGGGTCCAACCAGCGAAGGCAGAGTTCGTGCGGTTCCATCTTGATTATCGACGCATGTTTTTCAAAAAGGTTATCGAACAATCCTCGTAAATTAAGTACCACCTAAACCAAAGCCCACGCTGATAAATTTAATTCATATTGACAGCAAATCAGTGCGATGTTCATTGATTTCATTTAAAAGGGCATTAGAAGCGTAAACGAATGTTTAAGTCTTCGTGGGTCTCAGTATAATGCGTTAGAATGAAATGGAGAGAGAGGACAGTGTGAAATACGATGACTTGCTCATTTTGATATAAGGTTTCAGAGCGCACGGTTTCTTTTACAGGGTGTTGGTGTTTCAAAGGTCATATGATAGCAGTGGCGGTTTCTGCCCATAGGTATGACGATGCGGGGTGGTCAAAATATACCGGGATGTTTCTATATATCAGTGCGGTTCTTTAATGACCCCCCCGCCCCCCAATTCTACCCGCACATTATTTTTTTTAAATTTGGTTGTGGTCAATCTTTTGACGCAAGAATGGGAGTTCTAACTGTCAAAATGGCGGAGTAAAGAAAATTAAATAGGAAGACGGGTCTTGCGATACATCATTTTGAAGGTCCTATCGGGTACTTTACGATGCGAACATATTACGTTCCTATTCGCACCTATAACAAAATGGCGGCGTTTTAAAAATTGAATAGTTATTATTTTTTTAATTATCCTTTATTTCATTTAGCGTCTTAGAAAAATAAATACAACTTGGTACAGTGTAATAGAAATGAGAGAGCTACACTCTCTTGCCTATTTCATGGTGCTCAAATTCAAAATGGCGGATAGGCTCCATTTTGTTCAAAAAATTGAATAAGAAGTGACGTCTTGCGATAAGTATACCATTTTTTAGGTCCTATCGAGTACTTTACGATTCCAGAATATTATGTCCCTATTCGTACCCAAAACAAAATGACAGCTTTTTAAGAAATAATATTTAGTATTTTTTTCTTGTACTATTTCGGTTTAGATTTTGCGACTTGACATAAAGCAGTGAATGTAAAATCTAAACTAAAATAACAAATGAAAAAATATTAAATAGTATTTTTTAAAATGCCGCCATTTTGTTTTGGATAAGAATAAGGAAAAAATGTGTTTGTTGGGCTGCTTCTCACTTCCTGAAAATAAATATACCAAATGAAAAATTCGCACCTTCTACGAACAACACAATATGCAATTTATTACTAAAAATTTAATGTTTTAACTTTGCTGAAAAATAAAATTTTAATGATGTACACAGAACACCACTTAATTTTATCTCCCCTATTTTATATTGCTTCCGGGCAACATCCGCTATTTACTTCCTACAGAATAAATACGTACATGATTGTGGTTTGTAAGTCAATAATTACACCTATAACAATATATGGAAACAACCAGAAGTTTTAATGTATCGTATCATATTTTTAGAGATCAGGGAGTTGGCAACAATGACAACAATCGACCAATCATCAGTCACAATCATTCCCTTACAGGAATAATGAAAATAAGCCTTCTTTTAAAATATTTGCATTTATACAAGAAACCTGAGAAACTAAAATATTTACTGCTTAAAACAAGTACTTAGCATGACGTTTTCTGGAAAACGGTTAGGATTAGCGACATATATGAAGAGTACTTAATTTTTAGTCAATAGTTAAAGGTATGTAAAAACCGTTGTCCAAAGTTGTTATCATACAGGGCGTTAAAAAAAAGGGGTCATGAGTGTCACAGCTAGTCCGTCCCTGTAGCTGTGAGTAATTTACAACACTTTCTTGAATAGTAATTTGAAGGGTCTTTCCTGGAATACATCATATTAAAAAAAATGTAAATATACCTGGTGGTTCAATAATAATGTGTAAAAAACTTGATTCCATTGGGGTTCTTCGGGAGCCCATATCTCCGAAGAGGAGGCCTGTACGAAAAAAGTGTATATGAACTTGTAGTACTCTTTCCACTTGTTTTCTTCATATCCGGAAGTTTTCCGGGACACCCTGTATAATAAAACAGATACACCGTGTCCAAGATAAGGAGGGTCAGTACAAAGATCTCGGAAACCGTAAGAGATACGAAGTCGGTTAAATAGAGGTAAAATTGTGCATTTACGTGCCTAATAATATGCCGTTTAGAAAGTTTTAAAATTCCGAGTAGTTCCGGAGATATCCGGAAAAAAACGATATTCTGAAAAATCGTTTTATGGTTTTCCTGGGTTCTTTTGAGATCGAATTTTAAAGTAAATTACACTTTTGCATTGCCACTTTTTCCGCTCTCTCTAACAGCGTTAATTGTTTTGTAATCCGACGAGTCGCCTTCGAAGGGCCATTATCAACGTTCTTTTTTAAATACGGTCCTGTTTTTCTGATATTGGAATATGATAGCTTTTTTCTTCCGAATGCAACGATGTATGACACATTGTGGTTTATTGACGTTTCGAGAGTTTTTTGGACAATATCAGGAAATTTTGGGATACGGTCCTGTATTTCTCCTAATTTTATAAATAATATCTCATAAGTAAGCTCTAAATTTTTAGTTATGTTGGACTAGTTCAGTAAATAACAAATAATTTAATAATAAACCACAAATAAGTGAACAAAAATCATTAGAAAACAGTAATAAAACGAACAAGGAAGAAGTTAAGGAACTATACAGGGTGTTATGGAAATGACGTATTATATTTAAACCGGCAATTCCTGAGATGAATACAAATTGAAGAAAAATATCCTTAAATGGCGCTTTCAATTCATTTAGCGGTAAAAATGACCTGACGTCAAACCAGGAATACCTCTGTACCGCACTGCGGCACATCCGAATTCTCACCGGTGTTGTCAGAATTACACCTTACACTCTTTAAGTTTGAATTACCCAACTACGTAACTAGGTCAAATGTCAATGACCTTTTGACTTTTGATTGGCTGATTGAATTTTTAATGTAATTTTATTTAGGCCACACACATACACTTACCTTGTCGGTCTTATTTAAAAATTAATGTCAACTTCTATAAAAACTTGAACAATTTGGCAACATTGCGCCAGAACATCTGTTTATTACACAGCTGGGTGAATTACCCCACTTTTTAAACGTTCGATTTGAAAAAAAAAAATATGTAGCGCTTCTCTAGGACACCCCAGGAGTCACCCATTTAAATATAATACGTCATTTCCATAACACCCTGTATAATCAGGTGTTCAAAAATTTCCGTTATTCTCTAAGCACAAATAACATCTTCTAACTGGAAAATAGAAAACCTCTTAAAACGCTTAATAATAATGTTTCTGTATTTTGTTCACTTATTTGTGGTACGTATTTATTGAACTAGTCCAACATAAGTAAAAAATATAAAGCTTACTTATGAGATATTATTTATAAAATTAGGAGAAATACAGAACCGTATCCCAAAATTTCCTGATGTTGTTCAAAAAACCCTCGAAACGTATTTAAACTACAATGTGTCATACATCGGTGCATTCGGGAGAAAAAAGCTCTCAAATTCCAATATCAGGAAAACAGGACCGTATTTAAAAAAGTAAAGTTTATAATGGCCCTTGGAAGACGACTCGTCGGATTACAAAACAATGAACGCTGTTAGATAGAGCGGAAAAGTCCCAATGCAAAAGTGTAATTTACTTTAGATTTCGATCTCAAAAAAACCCAGGAAAACAATAAAACGATTTTTCAGAATTTCGTTTTTTTTCGGATATCTCCGGAACTACTCGGAATTTTAAAACTAAACGGCATATTATTAGGCACGTAAATGCGCAAGTTTACCTCCATTTCACCGACTTCGTATCTCTTACGGTTTCCGAGATCCCTGTACTGGCCCTCCTTATCTTGGACACGTCGTATACGCGTTTTATGTATTATTTTATAAAAAATTATACGTTACGGAAGTAAAGCAGTAAAAAATGTGGGAGGAAACAAGCAATTTAGGGAGATAACAATTAAGTGCTAAACCTAATGGAGCTGCGTTATCGGGGCAAAAATCTATTTTTTAACAACATGCACCCCATAGAGGGGTGGCGTACGCCCCTTAGGATAAAGATCTTGTTAGTATAGAGTACGACTCATGGCTGCTTTCTTTTAAGTTATAAAAATAAATTTCAAATTTTTTATTAAAATATTATAGATAATTTTTTCAACATTGTCGTTTAAGAGAAAAAAAACGAAGCTGACCATTTGGTTTCTACCGGTGCCAATAACGCAATACACCCACACAAACAGTTTAATATATACAGGGTGTCCCAGAATATGTGGGCAATCTCCCGGGTTCAGATAGAACACTTAAAAATAACAGGAGAAGTTCTTATAAATTTTTCTTCCTACGGCCTCTCCCTTACGGAGATACGAGCCCATAACGGACGTCCCTGGAAATCGTTGTTTTTTAAATAATTTATTAAGTACTAGTAGGTGTAATTTAATAATTTTTTAGTATAATGGTTACTAGATGAGTTTCCTAAAAATTCGCCCTTTTAAACACATTTGGCTTATTTTGTTTGCTAGGGACGGACTAGACTTAACACAAAAATGTTTTTTTTCTTGTACACCTTGTATAGGAACGACAATAATGCTTTTGGATACTCTAAACCTTAAGCTGAAAAAAAGGTTCTCTTCATCAATGTCGATAAAGTGAACTGTTTTCGAAAAAAAAAATATTTTTGTTCAATATGTTTTTTCGTTCATTGGTTGTTGTTTTATGTTCATAAAATTCCCTCATTGTTGTTATGGTTTTTTCACATGAACCGATTTAAATACGAATATTTATGCCAGTGGCAGTTTATGGTAGTGTCTTGAAATATGCGGTTTTTCTCCTTTGTCTTATTAGTTACTAACTTAGTAATGGAATTTACGTATACTGAATATAAATCATATTGAACAAAAATATATTTTTTTTCGAAAACAGTTAATTTTATCGACATTGATCAAGGGTACCTTTTTTCAGCTTAAGGTTTAGAGTATTCAAAAATATTATTGTCGTTCCTTCATCATACAAGGTGTACAAAAAAAAGCATTTTTGTGTTACTAGTCCGTCCCTGGCAAACTAAATAAGCCAAATATGTTTAAAAGAGCGAATTTTAAGGAGACTCATCTACTAACCATTATACTAAAAAATTACACCTAGTACTTAAAAATTATTTAAAAAATATCGATTTCCAGGGACGTCCGTTATGGTTCCGTATCTCCGTAGGCGAGGTCGTAGGAAGAAAACTATATAGGTACTTCTCCTGTTATTTTTAAGTGTTCTATCTGAACCTGGGAGATTGCCGACATATTCTGGGCCACCATGTATATATTATATTTCGTTAATAATACAGCAGTTGAAGTTCAAATTCATAAAATAAACTAATAGGGTAACAGTAGCATATACAGGGTGTCCCATAACTTATAGGCCATAGAGCAATTGGAGATAATAAACATCAAACTAGGCCGATTAGGTCGGTCATATAAGTTTTTTCGAAATGTTTCTCGTTCTAGAGATACAGGGTGTTAAAATTGAAAGTTTATTTTAGACGCGTCTGGCCGTTTCACGGCTCGACAGTGTAAGAGTAGAGTCTGCCAAAGGGGCTCATGTTGACGTTTAACATGATCTACAATCCCGAACAGACCAGAAATTTTCCCATGTAAGAATGTATAGTGAGAGACGTATTTTTACACAACTCGCAACTGTTTACATTGAACCCACGACCATCTGTTACGTCGTCCGTCCGTCTCCCAGCCTCTCAGACAACAAAACATAACCGTAACACCTCCGTATGCTCTGTATAGTTTTTTCTTCTCGATCTAATACTAAATAAACACTTGTCAGATCCATCAAAATTCCGCCCTGTTAGCTTGAGATAATCACAAGCACAACGCACTGTAAATATCTATACCGGGTGAGGCACCCGCTAAGTTGAACATTGCAAATTTCATGTAATTTTTGAGGTTGGTGAATATTTGCTCCCCAGTACATTTTATAGAAAAACTGCATTATAACGTCTTGAAGAGGCAGACGTGCCGAGTTTGAATACATATTACTGAGCCAATCCTAAGCTATTCAAAAACGTCATGGAAAAAACCACGAAACTCTTATAGTTCAGGTAATACGGCAACAAATACCAGCGAATTAAATTTTGACATTGACGAAATATTTTCATTATTCGTTATGTTCAGCGTTACGTCAATTTTTGGCAATAGCGTCATATAAATTATTTGCTGGTGTTTACTGTATTAATTGAACTATGAGAGCTTCGTGGTTGGGCCAAAAAATTTTTACAGTAAACTTTCAGTCCTTAGCATATAACTTACTAAAATAAACTATTTGCCTGTAGAAACGATTATAATTTTCGAAATATATGTTACTTCTTGCATTAGAAACCAATTTTAAAAGTTTTTATTAGATTATAGCTGCAGTATTCAAATTTGAATTTAAAAATGTATCGCCGGTCACGTGTCCCCAGTCAATCATTTCTTACTTTACCCTTTTATATTTCACGTCATTTTACTAAAGTTACTTTTATATATAAATAATTTACACTCCTACTACAATTTATATTGAAAAAATAATGTTCAAAGATCAACAGTTTAGTTTCTCTAACGGAATTATTAACCAGAAGTTCCGTCCCCGCAGCTGCATGTATCGCCGGTCACGGTAGAAATTGCTTGTAAATAACGCAACCAAAGGTCGGCCTAATTGTTTTACAAATATGACGGTATGGGTTTGAATTTGTGTAAAGCGTGCTCCTGTTTAGGTAAGTTCTTAATTGTGTTTATTTAGGTGTAAACTAGAACATTGCGTACTTTTTACCAGGCGTATGTTTTTATGGTGTATCATCGGTCACAGGGTTAACTCAAACCTAGTAGTCTTAATTAAGGGAAAAATACTACACGAAGTCATTCTCTTGAGTACAGATACTCATTTCAGTCTAACAAAGTTTAAGAAATAGCTTGTATTACCTGTTATCCACGATTTTGTGCATTTTTGTATCGCCGGTCACAGTATCGCCGGTCACGCATGAAAGTGTTACCGGAGATACATTGATGTGACGGTTTGTTATCCGAAGCTATATAATATATTTTCTTATAAACCCTTTATAGACCATTAAGGAAAATATATTTTGATGTGCAAGTTTCGTTTACACCTTAGGTAGATTAACAATATGACTAATTTTCTTAGTATTTTAACATTCTATAAGGAACATTCCAAAACTTTAAGCCAATAAAAGACAGGGCTGTTATAAATAATAGGAAAATGGTTATAGTGACTGATTAAAATAACTCGGTTCCAAACATTGGCGTTATATGATTCAGAAGAGTAAAATTAGCCATGTGACGGGCGTTAAATTATTAAAAAATCGATGCTATAGACCAAGATCTTTGTGACGATGATCTTTTGCGCGAACATATATAATTCCTCTAATTAGATAGTATAAGAAACCTATTAAAAAATTAACAGGTGTTATTGAGATTATTTATTTTTAAAATGCGATTTACTGAAAGTTGCCTGTAAAAAAATTTTGACCCATGTTCAGCTTTACGTCAATTTTTGACAATAGCGTCATATCAATTTATTTGCTGGTATTTACTTAATTAATTGAACTATGGGAGTTTCGTGGTTTTGTCATCATGTTTCATTGAATAGGTTAGGATTGGCTTGCCAAAAAGGAAAGGCACATGGGTTTACCAAGGCGGCCTCTTCAAGAAGATATAATACAGTTTTTCTATAAAACATACAGGGGAGTTTCTTTTCGGTTTAGATTTAAAGGTTGTTAACAATTATTTTATTTAATACTTTGTTATATACCTCTTATAGAATTGTGATAAGTGGTTCTGCATTTTTTTTGCTGTATTGCTTATGTTGCCGAAATACTTCTACTCAAATTTTATGTAGCAAATATGGACTTTTTAGAGAAAAGAAAGAACAAACTTTGTTTCAGAACTGTTATCGCCCAGTGGCTTATTTCAGTAGCTATTAACGTTTTAATTTATTTCTAAATAAACACCTCTAAAATCCATCAAAATGCTGTTCTGTTAGCTCAAGATAATAAACACAATAAATATATTGAATTTCTCTCGGTTCTATAGGAATGGGTGACATTTGACATCCACAGATATTATCGATAAATGATATTTACTTAGACCCTTTAAATTCGATACTAGTCTAATAGGCTTTCCTTATAAGATTTGGTTGAGATTGATGATTTATAATAGTCTTATAGGGAAGAGCTCTCAATTGCAAATTTATCGTATAAAGTAGGTTCAAATAGATACGGGCCAAATGTAGAAAGAAAAAAAAAGTTATAAGAAAATCCGTTAGGTAAAACATATTTTTATTTATTTTTTAATTTTACACAAGGAAATAGAACTTTTGAAAAATAAGAAAGGTTTTCTTAGTGTGTATAGCTGTCGAATCTTAATGTCGTCGCATGCAACCCTCGTAACAATATTTATACAGTCAACTACTAATACTACTAAAGCCATCTACGAGCTATCAAGAAAACCGAATGATGTCCAATACCACTACACCATCTACGGTTACGTCATTAGGCGCAACCAAGACGAGAACAATAGTTAACTGTTTTATGACGAGAACGAATCGAGCCACGAGACTGACAAGTTGGCATTCTTCATATTTTCAGTGTTTCTTAGTTTAAATCCTTAAATAGAATGGTTTAAAGTCATATCGAGTATCATTTATCGAAATACACAACATTTATCGACCCACACAATAGTGCTTAAGCGTAAAGTCCATTCTTCGGTTCTTAATTGTAGAAAATTGATCAATAACAACCTCAATAAGTTTGGAATACCCCCTATAAATTTTTTTTCATATATTTCATTTTTAAACTTTCTAATAAAGTCCCTAGATTTACCCATTGTGGTCTGCGTTAAATTAATTTCGGGTTTAGGTGTTCCCTCATTCTTCACTTCAATTTTTGGCTCCAAACTCAAAGAGCAATTAAATTATTTCTTAAATAGTCCACCGTCAACTATTCATTTTAACTTAATAAATATATAATATTAAAATATTAAAACATACACGCTCGAATTTCTTACTAGATCGAGACCTGCGGTGCATACAAAAACTGTGCGCCTTTTCCATGTTAAATTGCCATAGCCCCGCTATCCCCCGCTGCCACCCGCCACCTGTTACTACAGAGAAACTGCACTACTTAATCGCACGTGCGAGCAAGTCTCGTCATAATCGTCATTTACCTCGACCGAGGCACGGTTGCCGGATCTATACAGTTTGGTTTGACGGGATGATAAAATATTAGGGAGGGTCGGACTTTTTTAGTTTGACGGTACGATAAAATATTAGAGAGGGTCGGACTTCATACGATAAATAATATTCAATGAATATAAATTAATATTTTTTATTCGTTTTGTTTTGGGGGTGCACGTGCGCATGTGCTCCTGTGGAAGAACCGCCACTGGCTGTAAGATGTACGATCTGTATCTGATCGTAAGAAATATGATTCATAAATAATCTAACCCCAGAATGCTGGTGAAATTGTTACTAAACAGCTTTGCCAACAGAAAAAAAAATTAATGTTCCGCGTTTATTTCCTTTTTTTCTCATGTATCGATAGATCTTCATC
The DNA here is from genome assembly GCA_963991005.1 of Barypeithes pellucidus. NCBI lineage: Eukaryota > Metazoa > Arthropoda > Insecta > Coleoptera > Curculionidae > Barypeithes > Barypeithes pellucidus. The sequence continues at coordinate 12,530,607 of OZ022563.1, forward strand.
GATCGAACCAACCTATCATCCCTACTTCGGACAAAACTTAGCGCTTTTAAACCTGGATTTCAAGTTCCCGGCGTCAGCGATACAGTTTGAAAACAGCTTTTTGTACGTCTCAAAAGTTTCCGATTCCGATTTTACTTGAATAGGGTAGGAGGGGGTAAGGCGGGCGGGCAGATGGTGTAATAATCATTTCTCTGATAGGAAACAAATACATTTTAATAGTTACAATGTTTATAGTTTTCATTTAAATTACGTGCTAATAAAATGGGATAGACAATGGGAACGGATATGTTAGAAAAATAGTCGAGTACTCTTTTTTTTATGATCAAGCACTATAGACAAAAAAACCTGTAAGACATTCTGGGAATGGCGGGCGTGCGCCAAGTTTTGCCAAGACATACCGGGTGATGCATCCTTTAGTTGAACATATAGGAAATCGCATGTAATTTTTGAGGTGGCTGAATATTGGCTCCCCTGTATATTTTAGAGAAAATTGCATCATAACTTCTTGAAGAGGACGACATGGTAAACCCATGTACAGAGCTTGAATACATTTTGGTCAGCCAATCCTATACTATTTAATTAAACATTATGGCAAAACCACGAAACTCTCATAGTTCAGGTAATACAGCAAACACCAGCAAATTAAATGTTGGCATTAATAAAACGAAAACTAGTGTCAATGACAAATATTTTCATTATTCGTTATGCTCAGCCTTTAGGTGAGTTTTTGGAAATAGCGTCAGATAAATTATTTGCTGGTGTTTGCTGTATTATCTGAACTATGAGAGTTTCGTGGTTTTGTCATCTCATTTAATTGAATAGCTTAGGATTGGCTCACTAAAACGTATTCAACCTCAGCGTATGGGTTTGCCATGTCGACCTCTTCAAAAAGTAATAATGCAGATTTTCTATAAAATGTACGGTGATAATTACGGGATTTCCTGTATTCGACTCAACGATGCATCATCACCCGGTATATCCTCCCATATTGGCGTCCAGCAAATACTGATACTGATCCAGATAGATTCACGATGTACAGAGAGCTTCTGCAGTAAAAAATCCATCTGTTGAAAATATTTGCGAGATTTTTTAAAGATTCGATTGAAAACTGTAAGAAAATCAACATAACTTATATTATGCAGCAAAATGATTATGATTCAGTTCAGTAAGCTTTTTTCCGAAAATCGTTCGGAAATATTGACATTTTTGATAACTTTTTGAAAGAAAAAGTCGTTATTTCCCTACACTTAGTAGAAAATAACTGTTAGGAAATATTTATTTCCCTACTGTAAGGAAATGATATTTCCTTACAGTTGTTAGTGTTCTACATAAATGATTGAAAATACGTTGGATAAATTTGTCGATTTCTTCCTTCGTTAAAATCTTAGATTTCTTTGCCCTATAACCTTGAGCTTGCCGTTTCAATAATGAACGAAGTTTTGAATATGTATGTAGATATATCTACATTGTGTTTAATTGCAAGGGTTGACTTCAACATTGAATAATTGGCCCATAATGTTGAAGATTTCATCTTTAAACGAAGGTCTAGGAAGTATGACATTACAACATTTTCCGAGAAAGAACTCGTATTTTTACTCTTGCGATAGTCCATAAAACGTTTATATGCATATTCGTACTTTCTCTTGATTTCTTTGGCAATAATTCTAATGAAGCAGTATTCACTGCGTCAACCAGCTCTGGAGGAGTCCCAGAAACGGAAAATTCATCATCACTTATCATTTTATACTGTTTTGCTTTCGTGCAAGTTTGACAATCCAATATTAATACGTTTCCATAGTAACGCAACCAATTTCAATACGAATTTCAAAGCACCATTTATTTGTGAATAAAATGATTCGCGATTTTTTCAAAATTAATCAATATCTATCAATTTTTAAACGATTTTCGGAAAAATAGTATGTTTACCTCGTAGGAAAAGCCACATTCCTGGATTCTGTGTTGCTAGCAATCTTCACAGTCGTCCAGGAATGTTAGGCATTTCCTACTTGGTAAACAATGCACTATTGCTGTATCCCTTTTTTATTGATGTTTCCTAACAACTCTTATGTGACAATGACGCTCAGAGATGTCATTTAGTGGTTCTGAGAACGTTCCCAGGAAAAATGTATACCTACCGCTTAGAGCTCAAACTATTTACTGTACGAATTTTCTTACAACCCTTATAAAGAAATGTCGATTGGTATACAGTTTACAAAAATACGACGCAATCCACCTCCAGAAGTAAATGTTCTTTAAATGAAGGTAATAAGGAAGCATTGTCGCCCCACTCTACCCCAAATAGCATTTATTCTATGTAACTATTTTCGACTAACAAAATTATAATAAATTAATCGAAATTGATTGCGATTATTCCCCTCAACTGTACTAGACAGAGTAAATATCCGAAATGACTTTTATGACATTTATAGATTGCCGCTGGTTTTGTCTGCGTTTGGGAGCATAATAATTAAAAATAGTCCCTCGCTGAAGATTGCGAAATTAAACCTTTTTGTAATCATAAACAACGATTCGGATTAAAATGGTTAAATGGAAGCGATTTTCTGAAATTAAGGAAAAATTATAATAATGTCCATAAATTTAAAAATAAAAATAGTTGTTTATGTAATAAAGGCATAAGTGCGCGAGCTGAATTCGAGTGCAGCAATCCCGTATGTGTAGAAAATAGTTATTTATGTATCAAGGGTACTAAGTAGATGATTATGCCCTGAGGGCGACAGGCTTACAAAGCCGCGGGCCTCTGGCCCGAGGGTTCGTAAGTCGCCCGAGGGTATGTATCTATTAGTACCCGTGGTGCATACAAACTTTTATGTCATACCAGTTCATTTTAAATATTTTTTTAAAATTTAATTTGATTTACCAATTTTTTATTTTTACCTGCGATATTACCTTGACATTATTATAGATTACGTTTTTGCTGGTAGGGAGATAAGTATTCAAATGTTTAATGTGTCAAGGTCAAAAATCAAAAATGGAACAAGGTTTTGAAATTCCCGACGAAATTGAAAAAAAGGCTGAGAAGTATGACTACGCTGAAGCGCCATGGTGGATGGACGAGTACCACAGTTGCCGAAGGATATTTAGAGGATAGCATGTCCTCAAAAAATGAGGTTTCAAGGATGTTGGCAGGCGTACCTTCTGGATCTCGCATTTCCTTACAGAAACTAGATACCCAGACAATGAATTATGAGTCAACCTTTGCTGCAGGAAATTTAGCTCTCAGCCGAATCTTCCAGAGTTGCCAGTCCTATGTAAATACAACCAAATAATATATAAAGGTAAATTTATATTTTGTTATTTTGTTCATTAACATTGATAGCAATGGGCTATTAGAAGATGATCTACCGATTATGTAGCCCAAACTGAAACCACATCACTATCTGACGACTCTGATGAAGAAGTTGAATGCAGTAATCAAACAAATGTCACCAATTATCAACAAGCCATTAGTATGGCAAAGGAATTACAAGAGTACCTATGCAAAGAATAGAGGTGACTCTACAGCAATGGAATTGTTATCATACTTGGAACTACATTTCCTAGATTGCACGCAAACACGTATTAGATGTTTTTGGTACTTCTTCCTAACTAAAACTAATGTCTTTTGTTATGTTATGCTTATTTGTCCATACATAGTAATAATTTTGCATTTACATATTACCTAATAATAAATTTCCCATGGGCTGACATCCCTAATAGGCGGCCATATTTGGACAATCCCGTAGGTATCCACCTAAGAGAGGTTGCACTGTACATATAAGATTATAGCAAAAAAATAATCAACAAAATAATCCGCGAAGCGTTAAATGCTCCTTATTAAAAGAATACAGTATAATCCCAATAAATGTATCTACAAATTAGTTAAAAAAAAACATGAAAATCGAATTAAGAAAAAAGTTGTAACTCATGAAACTTAGCCAAAATTTTGCAGTGGCCGAATCTTGTGCCAGGGAGTGTATTATTCATTAAAATTATACCTGCTACTGTTCCACCTAAACAATCGCATGCCATTTATTTAATACAGTAACTCAGCCTCGAGCCTGTTATTAAATTATATCCAATTCTATAAGCAATAATTCCTCATTAAATACACACATTAGTAAGCACACAAACACATGTATCCTGCACAGAAGGACATACGTACAAAGACTTACGCAGTTCAAATACAGATGTTAGATATAACATAAAATATCGTTCTATTATATTGTCATATAACCTGAATGCAATAGAAGTTAATTTATTGTTAGTTATAGAAAATGGTAAACATCAGGGTTGCCAATCTGAACTTGTGAATAAATAGTAAAAAAATAAAGTAAAAATAATTAAAAATTGTTATTACCAATGAGCAAAAGGGTGACATACCAATTCCTGAAAGTAAGCCATCATTACTGTTTCAGTAATCACCGTAATTTGCTTTTTTACTTTCCATTGTAGAAAATTTTCATACTCCTTGTCGTACAGGACTTTACACTTTGCTTGTAATAAGTTTTCCTTAGCTTTTTAAGAATTTCTTCTAGCCTATGTCACCCATCTTTGGAACAACGCAATCGAACATCATGGGGAGTCTCGGGCTGTTGCACTGGATATTTCTAAAGCTTTTGATCGTGTTTGGCATGAGGGACTTCTAAGTAAATTGCGATCCTATGGTATGCCCAGTCGATTATGTGCATGGTTGTCTAGCTTACTTAAGGACCGCTCTCTGCAAGTGACGATTGACGGATTTCTCTCAGACACCTTCACCATCAATGCCGGTGTTCCGCAAAGCTCCATATTGTCTCCCACTCTCTTCTTACTCTACATTAACGACCTTCTAGTGAAAACGAAAAATCCGATATTTAGTTTTGCTGATGATAGCACAGCTTATCTCATCTTTCTCTTTGAATGCACAGACATCAGCTCCCGACGCACATATTCGCAGATAGCATAAAGAATCACTCCTCAACAAAGACCTGGAAGAAATTTTGGCTTGGGGTGACAGTAACCAAGTCGAATTTAACGCTAAAAAAACCCAGGCAGCAGTTTTCTCTGAAAAGGTTAACATTACAGAACCGGATATAGTCATGGACGGACACGCAATCCCACTGGCTCTTCATCTATTAATTTGTTGGGCGTCAATCTGGGAGGAAATATGTCTTGGCATAACCACGTTGTGGCAATCGCCAAGATAGCTTCTCAGAAACTTGGTGTACTCTTCCGAACCAGAAAGTTGTACACACCTCAACAATTTTTGACACTATACAAAGTCCAGATTCGATCATCACTAGAGTACTGCTCTCATGTCTGGAGCTCTGCACCCAAACATACTCTTCGGCTACTAGATTCCATCGAAAGGAGGGCCATTGGTCTGATCGGTGACCACGAGCTGACGAAGAACGTCGACAGCCTGGAACATCGGAGACAGGTTGGGGATTTGACTCTCTTTTACAGATATTTTCATGGAAAGTACTCGGCTGACCTTGCCCTCTTAATTCCGCCCAGAGCGGCGAATATCAGAAATACACGACGAACCACTGCCGCCCATCCATATGTGGTTAAGCTTAGTACTCCTCGAACTTCATTATTTAAGAATACTTTTATCTGGAGGACTTCATCCTTATGGAACGACCTTCCCGAGGTCGTTTTTCCCAACGAATAAAACCTCCAACGATTCAAAACCAACGTGAATCGCTTTTTGCGCACACGCACCACTCCCAGAGTGCCCTAAAGGATTTTTCCTATATTGCTTGTTTGATCATAACAAAAAAAAAAATTTATAAAGTATTTTGTGGAATTTCCATATTTTCGTTTACAAAACGTAAAAGACGCTTAATATAAACAACCCTTAGCAACCGTCAAACTTATTCTATGACAACCGATCAAAGCTCACTAAATACTAAAAATGGGCGAAAACGGTTGAAAAAAAGGAAGACAAAAGAAAAGGGCAAATCCTGAGATGAAAATGAATTGAAGAAAAATAACCATAAATGGCGCTTTGAATTAATAAGCGCGATATACACTTTATATGATATATGAAAATTTACGTGGCCGCTATTGACGACGTTCACAATCAATAATTTATTGAGGCAGTCTCAAGTCTCAAAAGAGGTGAGCGCATTGTAGGCGGTGTTGTTATATTACAACACAGAATTGTGAACGCACGTGTTCAGTTTTTGACAATAAGACGTTTCACTTCTTTGTCAAACTTTTTAGAAAAAACTACACTTTTCAGGTACGTACTCTCTTACCTTTGATCTTATTTTAAAATAATCCGTTTTATAATTAAATTCCATAAGAAAATAAAACACAGAAGGTATGTTCGGGTTTGTTCATACAATATCAAACAAATTGAAATCACATTTCACAGCAGTGAAAAAACGAGTGATGCTACAACTAATAAAACGTCTCAAAAACGAACAAACCCGAACAAACCCGTACTCATCAAGCACGTGGAACCCTCGGCAACGTCGTTCCAACACCGAGTATCGTAACATACTGAAGCAACGATACCGAAGGTTAAACATATCAATAAGGGCGCGGCGGTTATCCAAGCAAGGGCGAGACACGCGGTGTGATCTGGCATCACTATAGTTTACTCTAATGATCTACATTGTTGCTAACAGAAACCAGCGGTACGACAGCATATAGGCAAAAAGGATTTTTACCTTAGTATTTAGATATACGATTAAAAAACACATATAAACACAAATAAATTACATAAATATTTTAGATAAATCAGTATATGCTTGAAGTGTAATTCCATAAAACACAAAGCGCGTTTATTATTAATAAATTTATTAACGTTGTAATAACACTATTACCGCCATATTCATACGCACATACAAAACAAAACTAAATACCGAATTTTGAATTACCAGAGTACGTATTCATCAACTGACCGCGGTAAAACAAAAATTACCATATTGCTTTGATAAAGTTTCCTCTTTATGACCGGCACGTGAAATATTGCGAAAAGCTCTTCAAAATTGAGTTTTCAGTGACGTACCTAGTATGAAATTGAATCATAACTTATAGCACTTCCAAACCTAATTGAGATGCATAAGGAACTAATCGAGGATTGAGTATATTACGCATATATAAACAGTAAATTGCCAATACGAACGTTCCAAAATACAAAAAGTGTCCCCGCTATGGGAGTTGGCGCGGGCCTATTGAGTTTGCATAGTATAGGGTGGAAATTTTATCAATCGCGTCATAGCCGGCCCGACATTATTTGTTTGTTGTTATTCGTCGCCATTGGTTCTGGATGCTTTTTCAAATTACAGAATAAAAAGTGGTTCGTCCACATTGTTGCCGGTATATTAGTGCTTATAAACTTTCATTACCTAAATTTTTGCAAAGCAGTTTTTAATTTGTGGTGATTCGATTCTCTGTTTGGTAGGTTATAGTGGCTTGTTTTGTTTAAAATGAAAGGAGACAAAATCTCATAAGTAAGCTCTAAATTTTTACTTATGTTGGACTAGTTCAATAAATAACAAATAATTTAATAATAAACCACAAATAAGTGAACAAAATATAGAAAAATTATTTCAAACTTCTGTTGATTCGGGATTTAAAAGAAAAGTAGGCGCTTGAAACAAAAAAATTAAAATGGTGACGTGTGATTTGTTTCACTTGACATTCCCATTGTGATCGTTTGAGAGCGTTTTAAAAGGTTTTCTATTTTCCAGAAAATATGGAACCTAAATTTATAAAAGCTGAAAAGTTAGATATTCTATCGCATGTTTTATTTTATCTCAAAAAAACTGGCAGTTAAAAGATGTTATTTGTGCTTAGAGAATAACGGAAATCATTTTGAACACCTGATTATGTAGTTCCTTACTTTTTTCGTTGTTCGTTTTATTACTTTTGGAATGATTTTTGTTCACTTATTTGTTATTTATTGAACTAGTTCAACAAATGAAACTTAGAGCTTACTTATGAGATATTATTTATAAAATTAGGAGAAATACAGGACCGTATCCCAGAATTTCCTGATGTTGTTCAAAAAACCCTCGAAACGTCATTAAACCACAATGTGTCATACATCGTTGCATTCGGGAGAAAAAAAGCTCTCAAATTCCAATATCAGGAAAACAGGACCGTATTTAAAAAAAGAAAGTTGATAATGGCCCTTCGAAGACGACTCGTCGGATTACAAAACAATTAACGCAGTTAGATAGAGCGGAAAGAGTGACAATGCAAAAGTGCAATTTACTTTAGAATTCAATCTCAAAAAGAAAACAGGAAACCAATAAATCAATTTTTCAGAATTTAGTTTATTTTAAAACGGCATATTATTAGGCACGTAAATGCGCAACTTCACCTCCATTTAACCGACTTCGTATCTCTTACGGTTTCCCAGATCCCTGCACTGGCCCTCCTTATCTTGGACACGTTGTATATTGCTCCCAATAAATAATATTAAAAATCGTAAATTTTATTGCTTTTAAAGAATAATTGCAGCCTCCGTGGTGTAACCCCCTGGAAGGGGTAGATGTTACCCTTAAAATCTTAAATGGGAAGGGGTTAAGTGGCTTACCGATGGTTTAAGTTAGTAGTTAAAAGAAATGGCATTCCAAAAAAAATTATTTATATAAATTTTTAGACGGTGAATATATCCCTGTTGGAGAATTGGAAGGGCTGTCGCCCGGAGTGACAGGCTACTAATAATAATTTTACTAAATCGAGAGCTTCTACTCAAAAAATAAGCTCCGGTATACGAGCAGCGTTTCCTCAGCCACTGATTCGGTGGTTCGTATAGATTTTTCTCGCCGTGTATGTACAGACCTCCATCTATGTACGTGCATTGCGGTATACGTACACGAGCTCGTCGACTTCAAAAGCTTTCAAAACCTAATCAAAATTCCGTTTTTGTACAAAAATAAATTAATCTCTATATTCTGGTCAGGGTTTTCTGTTATTATTGTCGAATATATGGGCTTTAAAACCGTTTATTTGTCCAAGGGAATATTATATTTTAGGAACGTTTATTTACTTCGTTATGCTCTGGCTTGTTTTTATGTAAGCTGATACTTTACTCGTAAGGTGGATAGAATTCTAATGTTCAGGTGTACCGGTGTAGGGGAATTAGATTTCTAAACACCTGACTTAAAAGTTTAATTAGGAACGAAACAGGCTAATTTATAAATTAACAAGGAGAATATTCTGGGCCTGTATATGCTTTTAAATAAGTTAAAAGCCTGAGGGAAACTGTTATTTCATGCTCCGTATGATAAAAGAAGTGTTTCTCAAAGAAGGCAAGCAATTTATACACTAAAAAGGTATACTTGCTCGATTAGTGTATACAGGGTGTTATGGAAATGACGTATTATATTTAAACCGGCAAATCCTGAGATGAAAACAAATTGAAGAAAAATTACAGTATCTACATGACCTGATGGCAAACCAAAAATAAGAACGTGGTGACACTGGGAGAAAGATAACCAAAGCAACATATGGAGAAAAAGTCAGTGAATTTTGAGCAGTGTTGTCACATTTTCAGGGTAAACTCTTTAGAAAGTCAATTACCGTTTGACAGATTCGAAGTTGTTTCTTATTCAGGGTACATTATTATAAACTTTTACGTTCAGTTCAGTTCGCTGGAAAACAATCTCCGATTTATAAACTTGAGCTGACTCGATCGAACCGCCGCGGAGCTTATAAATGGTCAGGTATATTCTCATTTGTTCAATTCGAACGACATCCGTCGGATCTGAACAACTTAAATGCCACTTTACCTTTAGAAAAAAAATTGAAATTTATTTACCTTTTCGGCCTTATTTAAAACCAACTTAATTTATAAAAAAACACCAAGTAGGTAACCCGGACAAAATCCGGCACAATAACTTCAAAAAAAACAAAAGTATACAAATACAGGATACAAATTATTTCGCAATAAAAAGTATGAAATAAAACGCTAATTTCTAATGGGCCTAAAACAATTTTTAATCCTTTAATGAAGAATGATGAAATAATTATGTTGACAACAACAGGACCTCCCCTTCCGTCTTAACATAGACGAGTCCAACCAAGTGCTTCGTACATATTCGGAAAAATAGCGCGATTGCCATTTCCGAGACAATAATTATACAGGAAAGTAATATTATAGAAGGAAATTTCGCAATTTATGAATATAATCTTATAAAACAACGCAATATCGATCGACCGAATAAACCCGAAACAGACTGAAACGTGTAGTTACTAGAAATTTTTAGATGTTAAATACCAATGTATGAAAAAATTATATTATTTCCCAGACCACCGGATGAAACTTTATACAATAAGGGCATATTTTCGTCTACACAGTAGCACTTTAAAATACTAATTCATGTGTTCATGAGATGCATACAAATTTACGCGAAAACTAATGTGAATTTGTGCTTTTGTTTTTGTGTTTTGTGAGGTTATTGTGCCGGTTTTGTTTGGATTACGTACTTGGTGTTTTTTTATAAATTAAGTTGGTTTTAAATAAGGCCGAAAAGGTAAATAAAATTGCAGTTTTTTTTCTAAAGGGTAAAGAGGCATTTAAGTTGTTCAGTTCCGACGGGTGTCGTTCGAATTAAACTAACGAGAACATACCTGACCATTTATAAACTCCGTGGCGGTTCGTTCGAGTCAGTTCAAGTTTATAAATCAGAGATTGTTTCCCAGCGAACTGACCTAAACTGAAGTTTATAATAATGTACCCTGAAAAATCAACAATCTGTCAAACGGCTATTGACTTTCTAAAGAGTGACAACACTGCTCAAAATTCACTGACATTTTCCGCCATATGTTGTTTTGTTTATCTTTCTCCCAGTGTCACGACATGCTTAATTTTGGTTTGACGTCAGGTCATGTACAGGGCATATTAAATTAAAGCGCAATTTTTGGATATTTTTCTTCAATTTGTTTTCATCTCAGGAATTGCCGGTTTAAATATAACACGTTATTTCTATAACACCCTGTATATAAGCTTTGTAACTCATAGTTCTCTAAATGTTGTAACAACAATTCATCTGTTTTTCCAAAATATTAAACAGCATAGCGTGGTAGATTTTTAATTATTAAATATTTTTACTATTCGAGGACAGGAATATATTTTTTTGTACACCTTTTAACCATTTTGTTGCGTTTGAAGTAGGAGCGGACCCTCTGTGTGGACGACACAAATGGATCAAAATTTTCAATTTAGCTCTTTGACATCTCGTACGCGATTTTTGATTGATTATCGGCTGACCAGTTGTGTTTATCCAAAATTTACATAACAAAGATGACAAATTTAAATAATACATAAATATTTATTTAAATTAAGTTAATATTCGGGTAGTAACGTTCCATTTCTGGTCGACTTAATATAAAAAATATTGTTTAATAATGGATTTTTATTATATCAAATTATTGTAAACATTGAATATTTTTACATAATTTAAGTATTTTGAGTGGTAATAAATTATAGGCTTTGATAAAATAATAATATATTAACTTTTATGTCACCGACATATTGCCGTTTCTACAGCTACAATACAGTCCTCCATCAAAATACGATAAAAAGACTTTTCTTAAAATTTGATGCTCCTTAAAAACGGTGTTTCGGATAGAAAAATATCAAAACAAAAACTGATTTCATAAACATTATAATAATATAAAAGCATTCCGATATAGTACGTATTCCGAAAAATAATTTATAATTTCAAAACAAGAAACGGCAAAAGGTGGCGTTCTATTTTTTATCATAAGAGTATTATAATCAAACCTCGGTCACCATTTATTTCGCGTCCGAAATGATGAGAGCGAAAAATCATCAATACATCCATTTAACGGACGGACCCCTTAAATTTTGGACATGTTATGACATGACTTTACTAAACAAGGTTATATTCAGTGACATTAGTAATTAACAAATGTGCATAAATACTTACTGAAAACACAAAACTACAATAAAACAGCTCTTAAAAGAACTGTTTTTAGGATTAAATTCAACTTATTGAGGCAATCTCAAAAGAGGTCAACGCATTGTAGGCGCTGTTGTCATATTGCAACACAGAATTATTAACGTACGTGTTCAGTTTTTGACAACAAAACGTCTTTGACCCGCGTTAACTTCTTTTTCAAACTTTTTAGAAAAAAAAAACTACAAATTTAAGGTACATACTCTCTTACCTTCGATCTTATTTTACAACAATCCGTTTTATAATTAAATTCCATAAGAAAATAAAACACAAAAAGTTGTTTTGCAACAGAACCAACAGTGGATAATATCACATAAATTTGAAATCACATCACAACATTTATTATTATGAATTATTTCACACAAAAAAAATCGGGTAATGCTACAACTAACAAAACGTTTAAAATTCATATACAACCCTCGGCAACGTCGTTCCTACACCGAGTATCCAAACATACTGAAGCAACGATACTGGGGGGTTAAACATATCAATACGCGCGCGGCGGTTATCCAAGCAAGGACGAGACACGCGATGTGATCTAGCATCACTGTAGTTTACTCTAGTGACCTACATTGTTGCTAACTGAAACCAGATAGACTTTCTCTAGGACCATATTGTCTCCCACTCTCTTCTTACATTAAGGACCTTCTAGTGAAAACGAAAAATCCGATATTTAGTTTTGCTGACGATAGCACACTTATCTTATCTTTCTCTTTGAATGCATAAACATCGGCTGCCGACGCACATCTTCGCAGGCAGCATAAAGTATCACGCCTCAACAAAGACCTGGAAGAAATTTTGACTCTTGTTGACAGTAACCAAGGCAGCAGTTTCTCTAAAAATGTTACATTAGAGAACCGGATATAGTCATGGACGGACACGCAATCCCACTGGCTTCACCTATTAATTTGCTGGGCGTCAATCTGGGAGTAAATATGTCTTGGCACAACCACGTTGTGGCAATCGCCAAGATAGCTTCTCAGAAACTTGGTGTACTCTTCCGAACCAGAAAGTTGTACACACCTCAACAACTTTTGACACTATATAAAGCCCAGATTCGACCATCACTAGAGTATTGCTCTTATGTCTGGAGCTCCGCACCCAAACATACTCTTCGGCTGCTGGATTCCATCGAAAGGAGGGCCATTCGTCTGATTAGAGACCACGAGCTGACGAGGAACCTCGATAGCCTAGAACATCGAAGACAGGTTGGGGATTTGACTCTCTTCTCAGATATTTTCATGGAAAGTGCTCTTAATTCCGCCCAGAGCGGCGAATATCAGAAATACACGACGAACCACTGCCGCCCATCCATATGTGGTTAAGCTTAGTACTCCACGAACTTCATTATTTAAGAATTCTTTCATTTGGAGGACTTCATCCTTATGGAACGACCTTCCTGAGGTCGTTTTTACCAACGAATATAACTTCCAACGATTCAAAACCAACATGAATCGCTTTTTGCGCACACGCACCACTCCCAGAGTGACCTAAAGGATTTTTCCTATAGTGCTTGTGTATAATCATAAAAAAAAAAATGATTGACGTGTGATATTAAAGGTGGGAATTTTTTCAAATTGGCATCCTATATAATAATAATTATCATTACCGCGCTCGCATTAATAATGTACTATTGTCATAAAATTACACAATATCTACATGCATATTCAAGTTTACACCATCTGGCGCCCTTATAAATAAACAGAAAAGTTGACGCGCGATAGACGACTCTCGCACTTGTCCCGTTTTATTCATAATTTATTAAAATGTCATATTTACTCTTTTATAGCGGTCGTAGTAATTCCCTCAGGTTTACAGCCCATATTTTTCACCGTTATAAATAATATCGAACTCCATATAAAATATTTTTGTTGGTCGACTGGGTGTTGTGATATTTATGTCCGCCGTCAACTGCCCAAAATTTATTAATATTTTATTGTTCTTTATAAAACAAATTAATAAATTGCCTTGTAGTCCAATCCTCCGCTATGCGATGTTCAGACGACTAACCGTAAAACACAACTGGTTATAAAGGTCCCCCCAATAATCATACATATTGGTAACTCTACCCATATTTTAAGTGCCTCTTTCTTATAACAAATAATCATAAATTTTGACAATTTTAGATTTAAACATAATTTTCCTTTACATCAACGTATTCTTGCCGTCCGTGCTGTATTCTAACAATTATTATTCCGGTTTTAAATTAGGGAGGTTCGGTCGCAGCAAGGAACTTCCAAGCGGTTGCGAATTTTGTTCTGCGAATGTTCGGCTGCGGACGAGTTTGTTCGCTGCTTTTTGTCCATGGTATAAAGATCTAAGAGGTACAATTCCACGCCGACGGAGCATGCGCGGAACTACTATGCAGCAAGACCACGCAACGAAGGGGTCCCAGGCGTCTAGGGGGCCCACGGCCCAAAGTGACCTACCGTTACGCAATTCGAAGCCCCTCGTCACTTCAAAAAGTGTTTTTTAGGTATTTTTTATTGAATGCAAACTTCCTATTCCTAATGCCCTGTATGATATTCTAATTATTAGATCTTATTATGTATTTTTAAATTAATTTTACGGGAACTTATACTTTTTTAAATATTTCCTGGAAATTTGGTTTAGGAAGCTTTCTTGACGTCGAGGCCTTTCAGGATTCGTTTGAACGATTTCGGTCATTTCAGATTAAACTGCAGGAATGTTGGGTGGTGTTCTTCCCTGGAAATCTACAAGGGAAAGCGAAGAAAATAGTTCAGCAAGTAAGTTTGCTTTGTCTCCGGCTGTGGATGCGTGGACGCGTACCTACATTAGATTCTTTGAAGCAATGGCTCATCAATGATGAAACCCAAATAAGTTGTAGCCGCACTAGCCTTTGGAGAGTTTTGTCGGAAATGGGATTCAGATACCGCAAAATTGACAAAAGGCAAGTACTCATGGAATCCCACCGTTTACAAAAATGGCGTCATGAGTATATAACTTCTGTTAGGAAATCCCGTCCGTCCTATAATTTACCTCGACGAGACGTGGTTTGACACGCATGAAACACCATCCAAAGGCTGGTCTGATTCTTCCGATAAATGTAAAACAAAAGCTCCGTCAAATAAAGGAAAAAGAATAAGCATTTTACATGCTGGGTCAGAAAACGGTTGGGTTCCAAATGCCTTGTGGCTTTCTGCAAAAAACATTAAAGACTCTTGTGTGGACTACCATGAAGATACAACGGCCGAACTTTTTGAGGAATGGTTCAAGAATTGTCTTTTACCAAACATTCCTCAGAATAGCGTGATAGTAATGGACTATGCGAGCTATCACAGTCGCCAATTACATAAAGCTCCAAGCTCACATAATACAAAATTGGAGATTCAGAACTACATGGCGGCGAATGATATATATTTTGAAGAAAGTTATAAAAAAAGTGATCTTTTAGAATTTAAAGACATTTTGTATAAAAAAGTATATGTTTGTGACACATTGGCAGAAGAAATTGGACATACAGTGCTACGGCTCCCACCCTATTATTGCATTTTTAACCCCATAGAGCATATGTGGCACCAGTTCAAATCACTGGTTAGGTCTGAAAATATTTCTCCGACTTTAAGTTCTAGTGTTGTAGAATTAATACGAAATTGCTTTAATGATATTCCCCCAGGTAGTTGGAAAAATTCAGTCCGTCACGTAATAACTGTAGAAAATTCGTATATTAGTCTGGATCGTATAATTAATCCAATTATAATTAATTTTGATGAGGATAGCGATAGCGAAACAGAACTATCTATAGAATGACATTATAAATGTAAATAAATATGACTAGTAATATTTAAAAAGAAATGTTATTTCATTTGATTACATTAATATAATCATATCATTACTTGTTTTCCTTAGTCCGTCCCTTCATACTTCACTTGTTTATTGCCAAGCTCTTGTCGACACAATGGGACCGACCCAGGAAATCATGAAGTCGTATCCAAATTTCGTGAAACGTACTTTACCATCAGAACGTGTTAGATGTGGAATAGTTGATTTGGTAAAATCTTGGCTAACGATCTTTGCGACTAACCAAAAAGACCTTGATCCGTTTGGACTGTCAAGAAGTTTGTTTTTGGTCACAATATTTAATGCTGAGGACCACTCTATTAATTAATGAAAAAGTAGACATATCTAAACACGCAAACCATTTTTCAAAAGCAAAACAAAGGATACAAGCCGAAAAAACCGAACACACTGTATGTTGTGGTGTTCGTATATTATTTTGAGAAAACGATTTTTAAAAAAATTACAAAAAAATAATTTGCTTTCCACTCGGGAGGAAAGTGAGCTCTTTCCGTAAGTTAAGTAAAAAAAACGTCAATTTTCCACCTTTCAAAGATAGATGAAATGTCATTATTACATGCATGGTTGTAATTAAACTTATTTTCACTATATCCCTATTACAAAGTCATTTACAACCGAATTCGAACTGTAATCTTAGTCATTAATTATCCAAAAATATATAAACAAAAATAAAGCTAACATTGAAGTGCCCTCTTTAAAAGTTAATTTATTATCTGATTATTAGATAATTATTTAATAAACGTCATATCTGGGCCGCTCGTTTGAAAAACGGTCTACTTGCATACAAAGAGTACGGGCACAAGTCGGCATCTATAAATTTACGACGTTATAATTCATGTTTATTCCCAACCCCATCTGGAACATAAAAACTAATTATAAACAAACATAAAATAGCGACCCGAGAGAATTTCTTTCGGTTAACAGGGACGTATGGAAGGAAACAGGTCAGGATTCGAATAGGGAAGACAAAGATCGCAGAAAAAAAATTTATTTAAGTTTGATTAGACCCTATTTTATTTTAAATCCAGTTTTAGACAAATAAATTGAGTTATTCTCCAATCTGTCACCGGTTAAAGTTACTTGGAAAAGGTAAATATAAATTTTGTAAAAAATTTGAAATGAAAGTTATTAAGGCCTTATTACACTTGGGAATTTTTATGGCAACCAATGGCAATTATAATTCAAGGATTCAGGCGCAGTACACCGTTCTCCGTACTACAGTCAGAAATTCTACTCTTCTGACAATTAAAATGACACGGATTCATGCGCAGTACACTGTTTCCGATCAGCTGTCTCTCATTACCAGAAATGGGGCAGGCGCCATTTTAATTGCCCTTGCCGGCGCAATTGGGTAGACATGGATTATTCTGTTATTTTTAACTGTTTATTATTTGGCCGAACCAGGTATGAACAGGTAATGGCCATTTAAACCCACTGGTACTTAAATTAGCAGTTTACATTCTTTATTAAACTTATGGACTGCTAATTCAGCAACTTTTTGCACCTCCTATTTGTAAATAGCAGTAGCTGCTTTAACTGGTAATCAAAACGAACAGGCTTGCACATCTCTAATTCTGGGGATATTTTAGGGATTTCGACAGTACCCACTGTTGTTCTGACCGTTGACAATGCTCCAGCTGATCGAAAACGGTTTACAGCGCATGAATACGTGCCATTATAATTGCCGGCGCAAGAGAAAAAATTGCCTAGTCTAATACGGCCTTTATTCAATACACCGATAACCGGGCAAATATCCGTTTTAGGAGATCAATTACCTAAAGTTAACAAGGGCAAAAGTAACTCAGCCACACCGAACATTATCAGAAACTATCCTACACAAACTACAACAAAACTACATTTTTGGTTGCAAGAAAAAAGCATTAGATCACAGTAACCCAGTGTCAAAAAACGTACAAACCATGAGTTGTTTATATTAAAGACTAATAGTGAAATTTTAGTCGCTACAGAAACTACAAAAGCAAACATCCGGCATCGTCGCCAAAGATGATAGTGACACAAGGTAAGATATCCAGTCTAATTTCGTCTGGCGCACGCAGTGACGTCACAAGGAGAGTCATTATTACATTTCTAATGGATCAAAAATAAAAAGTCAATACTTTTCAGGTGGTATTAATATCAAATACCAATGTATGGAAAAATTATTATCTCCCAGACCACCTTATACAATAAGGGCATATTTACTCTATAAAGCACTTTAAAATACTATTTCAGATTAAATGGTACTACCAAGAAAAGACCTTTTCCACTTATAGGATGTAACCACCTGCAGACCGGTTTCGAACTCTTTTGTTCTCGTCAGTACAGGGTAGGTGTAGATACCTATCATCAGAGAACACTCTAATACTTCACGCTGTATTATCAACGCTAGTCGAGACTGCCAAGAGATGGCGCTACGCTCTGTATTTTCTCGACTACCAATGATAATACAGCGTGAAGTATTATAGTCTTCTTTGATGATAGGTATGTACACCTACCCTGTACTGACGAGAACAAACGAATTCGAAACCGTTCTGCACGTGGAAAAGGCTTTTCTTGATAGTACCATTCAATCTGAAATAGTATTTTAAAGTGCTACTGTGTAGACTAAATACGCCCTTATTGTATAAGGTATTATCGGGTGGTCTGGAAAATAATAATTTTTCCATACATTGGTATTTGATATCTAATGGAGATTTATATTGCTGTTAGCGTTTTTAATTGTATTTTGAAGGTATTAAAAGGTTTTGCGCATTTAATAGTATGTGAAATGAAATGAGAATAATGTCACGGTATTCAGATATATTAATTTCATAAAAATATAATACACGCTAAAGCTAAAATACAACTAATATAAGACAAAATTCCGACAAACTTTAAAATATCCATTGAAAGCTGGAAGTGATCGAGCTGCATGTCGTCGCTTGGCGTCTGTGAGGTCATGGAGAGATACAGGCCACGCCTCCATCTGCGTGGCATCTTACCTAAACCTATTTATATTTATACCATTGTTGTTGCCATGGTTTCTGGCATTGTTCCTTAAGCAAATATTATTTTCTACTGTTGTTTTTTCGGGTCTATCGTTTTTATCTTGAATATTCTATCTTTGTTACATTTTGCATTAGTGTATTCTCACAAACTTAAGTTGTTATATTGGCCGTTTTTTCTTATGAAGTTACAATTTGGTGTTATTTTTTTAAATATTTCGTTATTTCGAATGATGTTCTTCCTGTCGTTGTATAGGCACTCGAACTAAATATAAAGTCGAAATGCGGCCCTGTAGGGAAAGTTATTTTGCCATTGGTTATATTTGGGTCGACTGTATGGAGTACATTTATCAAAACATTTTAATGAAGGAGTTAACCTAATAAACATATCGATTATTATGTGAACTTTCCGCCAAGTTGCATGAAGGATATGGTTTATTACTTTTAAGGGAGGTCCGGGCGAGTAACACCGTTCATCGCAATATTATAAAATTTGTATGTTATGTTAAATGTTACATTGACTATGACAAACAGATACGAGTAATTCCAACCATGTGCGCGCCATTGCATCATGTGTACAAGTCAATTTGATCCAGTAGCACAGAGCGGTTTGGCCGATTCCGTTCCTGAAATAAAACTTTTAAACTGCTTCTTTTATTAGGCGTGAAACGATTTTGAAACGGACGTACCATCTCAATTTTGAAATAAATCGCCATAATGTTTTAAAATGCGTTTTATTAGTTTAAAATTTGTCTAGGTATTATAGGTGTTTATAGTCTA
The DNA here is from genome assembly GCA_963991005.1 of Barypeithes pellucidus. Taxonomy (NCBI): domain Eukaryota; kingdom Metazoa; phylum Arthropoda; class Insecta; order Coleoptera; family Curculionidae; genus Barypeithes; species Barypeithes pellucidus. The sequence goes on from OZ022563.1 coordinate 12,550,117, forward strand.
TATCGACTGCTAGTTTACTTCCGATATTAGTCTGTATTGTCATTACCCTTTTGACGCATTTAAGAATCGAACAGCGATATTCCTCTATTCCATGTAGCAGAAAATATATTGTCGATGATAAACATATAAATATTGGTCGCCGATGCCAGAGACAGAAAATATCTGAAACATTGAGTCCTGTTCACTCAAATTCTAGATATATTTATTAATCGATCGATTTTACAAACGTTTTTTTTATTTGAACTCTGTATAAACCGTGAGAAGGATTGCCTACATTGGAGTTTCCAATAAAAATCTACTACCTTGGTCTCTGTAGTGCTTAAATACAGGGTGTCCGCTAATTAATGGTACATGGAAAAACCACAGACTCCTTAAGTAAAAATATTAGGATTTAATTATACTTACAGTACGTTTTACGAAAATTGGATACGACTTAATGATTTCCTGCGTAGGTCCCATTGTGTCGACAAGAGCTTGGCAATAAACAAGTGAAGTATGAAGGGACGGACTAAGGAAAACAAGTAATGATATGATTATATTAATGTAATCAAATGAAATAACATTTCTTTTTAAATATTACTAGTCATATTTATTTACATTTATAATGTCATTCTATAGATAGTTCTGTTTCGCTATCGCTATCCTCATCAAAATTAATTATAATTGGATTAATTATACGATCCAGACTAATATACGAATTTTTTACAGTTATTACGTGACGGACTGAATTTTTCCAACTACCTGGGGGAATATCATTAAAGCACTTTCGTATTAATTCTACAACACTAGAACTTAAAGTCGGAGAAATATTTTCAGACCTAACCAGTGATTTTAACTGCTGCCACATATGCTCTATGGGGTTAAAAATGCAATAATAGGGTGGGAGCCGTAGCACTGTATGTCCAATTTCTTCTGCCAATGTGTCACAAACATATACTTTTTTTATACAAAATGTCTTTAAAACTTCTAAAAGATCACTTTTTTTTATAACTTTCTTCAAAATATATATCATTCGCCGCCATGTAGTTCTGAATCTCCAATTTTGTATTATTTGAGCTTGGAGCTTTATGTAATTCGCGACTGTGATAGCTCGCATTGTCCATTATTATCACGCTATTCTGAGGAATGTTTGATAAAAGACAATTCTTGAACAATTCCTCAAAAAGTTAAAAACTAACAAATTTTACCACAAATAGATATTTAAATATAAATTAAGCAACCTAATCTACCTGATGTGCCTATATTATAATTATTACAATCCGGTCTTTTCCACATAATAAAAACAAACGGTCATAAATAATGGGATGGCCCAGGTACTTTTACTGCAGTCATTAAGTTATATCCATTTTTCGTGAAACAATCTTTACTTATATCCGAAAGTTGATATTAACTCAGATACAGGGTGTTAAAGTTAAAATTTCATTTTTGTTTCTCTCTAATAACTTTGAGAGAAACTAACGCTTTGTACAAAATTTTGCAATTATGGTTTTTTATGACGAGAAACTGATTTCTTTGTGAAATTTTTTATTTACAATGTAGGGGGTGCTGTCTGCGGCATTTTTCGAACATTCATAAGGTCATAACTTTTTCGTGCCTCAGTGTATTTAAGTTTTTAATAAAAATAATACTTTTCTCATATTTATTACATAAAAAAGATATACTAAGTTCAGCTCGCCCAGAGTTACCGTTTCGGAGATATTTAGCATTTAAATTGTTTAGCGCGTTAGCTCAGGCAAGCAAATAATATTTTGTTACTTCTTACCAATTCACTTTTACATGATAATTAATATTCTAGTAATGGTAATTGGGAATAATAAACATAATAATTGGATTGTTCTTTAACTTACTTTAATTAAAATATCTTTGACCCTAGAAAATATCGTGTCGAAAAAACCAACATTAATGAAAACACAAACGTACGATAAACTCAAATATTAAAAATTTTCTGTTCCATAGCAACTGCATCTCTAAATTTCATTTATTCTCTCATAGGTTACTTTAAGAAAAAAAATTCGTTTGCAAATTAATAATAATTGGGTAGGGTGCACTAAACAATTTAAATGTAAATATATCCGAAACGGTAACTCTGGGCGACCTGAACTTAGTATACCTTATTTACGTAACAAATATAAGAAAAGTATTATTTTCATTAAAAACTTAAATACACTGAGGCACGAAAAAGTTATGACCTTATGAATGTTCGAAAAATGCCGCAGACAGCGCTACATTACACATTAAAATTTCTCAAAGAAATTAATTTCTCGTTCTAAAAATCATAATTGGCAAATTTTGTAAAAAAACGTTTCAAAGTTATTAGGTAAAAACAAAAATGAAGTTTTAACTTAACACCATGTATCTCAGTTAATATTAACTTTCGGATATAGGCTTTTCCATGTACCATTAATTAGCCGACACCCTGTATACCGAGCAAATATTTGATAATTTTTTTTGTTGTTAATAGCAACCATTATACCGGGTGTTTGTTCGGATTTATTTTCGTAGATCTAAGATTAGGAATACATGTACATATACTACATAGGTATAAGGGGGGGGGGGGGGGGTCACTTACTCCCAATGCTCTCCGCTGGTTACGCTACTGAGGGAGTCTGCTAGTTGGGTAATCAAAAAACCTTAAAACCGGATTATAGAATCTTCGTGGGCCGAAACGCGGTGAGAAACTAGAATGAATGCCACTATTTAAAAACCACTTTCTTAATATATTTTTGTTCTATCCACAATCGCAAAAGTTACCTCGATTGGAAAGATTAGAACACAAAAAAATGAACTAAGTCATAATTCATTTTTAATTTGAAAAATGTTTTAACGACTTTTTGATTTAAAATCTATTTTAGGGCGAGGCGTGGCAGAAACAATAAATAAAGATATAAATTTTAACGACAATTACTATTACGATTTTATGGCTTAATGTCGCATTAATTACTAAGCATGCTGATGTATTTTAACATCGTAATTATGGAGTGTGTCAATTGAAAATAATTGATTTTAAAATAATATTTTCCAAAAATATTGCTTTTTAAAAGCGGCCTTTATTATAGTCGTACATTCATAGCTAGGTTGTAAGAAATGCAAGAGAACGCATATGTTTAAAATATACAAGAATATGCTATACAGGGTGTTATGGAAATGACGTATTATATTTAAATGGGTGACTCCTTGGGTGTCCTAGAGCAGCGCTACATATTTTATTTTTTTAAATCGACCATTTTAAAAGTGGGGTAATAAACACTCTTACTCACAGGTCAGTCCGCGCTACTGTACAACATTTCACCCATAGCCAATGGCAATGTTGCCAAACTTAATGTGAAACTGAAATTCCATATAAAATTATAAAAATAAATTATTTTCTACCTACTTGTATTTATCCTTATACCTAAAGAGCGAGGAAATCCAGGCACAAACACAATCAGTTTTTTTTCTTTTTCATGGGAACACTCCTGGAAACACTTTATGTACACACAGTAATAGTGAAACAGAACCGATAGTTAGCTTTTGAAAATACAATAATACAGATTATACTACAGATTATTAGATTTTATTACACGCGACGAAATTTGACGTCCAGAAGAAACGCGTCAAGAAAAACAATATTCAAAGATTATTTATGGACGGGCAAGATACACGCGTAAATCGAAAAAACAGAGCGGATTGTTGAGAGTGTGTTGGTAGTCGACGAGACACAACGTATCCGGCCGCTGGTTGGTCTTCAACTAACAAACGCAAGCGTGCGACGCTATATGAAACTGCTTCGCTCAGCCGATGTAAGGCGTCAAGAGGTCATTGGCATTTGACCTAGTGATGTACATGGCTATTACTATTCCATATATTTTTCGGGTTGTTTAAAACATAGTCCGTCGTAAATGTTCTTCAATTAATTGTACAAAAAGGTATTACAGAATAGAAAAGTGTTTAAATTATTTTATTTTGTCTAAAGAGTTTAAGGAGTACATATGACAAGACCGGCCAGAATTCCTTCATTGCTTACATGTATCGCAGTGCCACACAGGTGTTTTTCTGGTTTGACGTCAGGTTACTTTTACCGCTGAATTTATGGCGATTTTTCTTCAATTTATCTTTATCTCAGGAATTGCCGGTTTAAATCTAATATGTCATTTCCATAACACCCTGTATATGCGTCCAGTCAGTGGCGTATATAGGAATTTGTTTCGGGGGAGGGGGCCTTACATAAAAAAAAAAAAAAATATATAATGGCGTTTTCGCCTTTTCGTTTTTTGATCAATATTTCGTTTCTTTTTAGTTTTATCCGAAAATACCCGTTTTAGAGGATCAATTACCTAAATTTTAAAATTTCTGATTAAAAAATTTGTACAGGAACGAATTAATTTATTAATTTTTAAAAAATTCAACCCTAAACTTAAGGTAATTGGTTCCTAAAAACAGGTAATTAAGCGCTTTTAGGATAAAACGAAATAGCATCAAAAATAGTGATCAAAAATCAAAATGCCGACTTAAATATTAACTGGTACAAAAAGTATACTGAGCGTTTAAACAACAACGAACAAAACAATCGTCAATCATCTACTAAAAACAAACATCTAGTAAAGTCAAGATTTCTATTTTTCCTAGTGAATTCATCTTTGAATAAATTGGTTAAAACATTACATTTCGGGTTTGTTCGGGTTTGTTCGACAACCCCCGCCGTTAACCAACCAACCAACCAAGTCTCCTTAAAACGTGCATGTGACATATGAAAAACCGTAAACTAGGAACGTGCAACCCTTCTAAATTTATTCAAAGTTCCTGACCCTCGGACAACTTATAACTATAATCACCCACATAAATACTTTCCCGGACAAAAGGGGGTTGAAAACACACTGACAACTCCCTTATCACGACAGGAATTAAAACCTAATAAAAGCCGAAATTCATAATAACCCTAATAAATAATTTCAGCTTATCTGGAAGTTATCTAAGCCGCCATTATCATTAACATTATAATCGTGCCCGGTCCTGTGGAATATGTGGCGGTTATCTATGTGAACCACTTACTATTTGTTGGTCGTATATTTTATTCATCTTTACGATCGTGGGACGATAACCCCTTTGTCGATGGTGAATTTTATTTTATTCGATTGTTTAATAATAGTATATTTATTTCACCATTTTACCCGAGCAAAACCTATATATACCAAAAATTCCTCTGTGCACAGTAGTTAGTGCTGTCATAGCAATAGTCATAACTAGGGACCGAATTTTAAGCATTATGATTATTGCTGATTTTATAACTATGAAATTATTTAATTTCTACACGAATTACACAAAACTGAGTGTATTAAGATAGTTTCTTTCAACTTTTGTACGTATATTCACATAATTTTTAAAAATAATACAGAATATTACACGGGAAAAAAGGTTATACAGTGAAACCTCTCATAACGGACACCTCTAATAAACGAACATCTCTATTAAGCGGACATTTTTTCATAGTCCGGAACTAGGTATATGAAATTCCATGAAAACCAACCTCTATTGGGCGGACTCTCCTTTGGGCGGACGCGGACAGGCTGTTTTCATACAAAGAGTGCGAAAACCCTCCTTTAAACGAACAAAAAAATTTTAAAAGTATTTGGGAGACGAATACGTATACGGTGCAAAGACTCTCTGAAGAGAGACACCAATCGCGTATGCGTGGCAGCGCGAAATTACTTCGCCGAATGAAAGTATGTGAGATTCTCCGACAGCAGTCCAATAATAAATTTGAATATAACTTTTAATTGAAAATAACTTTTCTTCATAACATTCTTCTGTATTGTCAAAAATAAAGGTACTTTACTCTTGAGCAAAATTCGTAATTTCTGATATACCTCGTATATGACTGGGAAATTTTGATAACTGAAGGTTGCATTTTGAGTTTTAGACCATGCAGAACTTTTTATGTAGAATAACTTTTTTTCATAAAACCAATAATAAAAAAGTTTTCCATATGATCCCATATGAACTTAAGTAGACACACTGTATAAACAAATTTATAAAGACATTTTTGGCACCGTTATTATTTAAATTAAAACTAGATTTTCGGATATCAGTGGATTAAATTTTTTCGATTTATTGACCAAAAATAATTTTAATCCTATTCACATTTGTTTCCGCAAGAACTATTTGACATTGAAGCAATTTACGAAGAAATTATTGCATATTTGGCATTACAACCGTAGAACACCATTAAAATAAAAATCATTTTAAAAATACTGAAAAAAGAAAACTCATCTTGAAAAAATAATGACTTTTGTTCGGCTGCTGTAACTTAAGTAAAAATGTCGCATATGTCGTATAATGAGAACACCTTACTGACCTTACCGCTCGGTTTTTCTAGTATTTACTATAAATCATGGACTAAAATTAGATGTATATTTTGGGATGGCTCGTGGGGCGTGGTCCATATAAATAATTTCGCCTGCGGCGCTTTCTTTCGCAATGAGCTTTTCCCCCTTGTTGATTCCGCTGGTGTCCTGGTTTAGCATACAAAAACATTCAGAAGACATAATTTTACCACGGATAATTTCAAGAAACATTTAGTTATAGATTAATGAAATAGAAGTACATATACAAATAACAATATTACTAAATTATTATTATTACACTTATATTAATTTTTTTCTCATTGGCTTATAAATTTAATTTTTGCCTAATTTGCTTATTTGATGCTTTTTGATAAATTTTGTGCATTTTTAGCACTTCTTGTCTAATATTTTTATGGTTTCTTAACTTTTTTCCATCTCTAGTCATAATTATATTAATGATAAAATTTCTCACTATCAGATCTCGCTGTGCCGTCTTGTCACAAACATGCCTTGAACGACTACATCAGAATCAAATTTAATTTTTATTTTCCATCGGATATTTCCTTCGACTTGGTTTAATTGACGCTTTATTGCGTCGAAGATTTAGATGCATTCGATGCATATCACCAATTATTTAAATTAACCAATTAAAAATTTATGTTCCCTTGTAATTGGACAGAATTTCGGTTTTAAAGGTTAATTTCAAACACCAGAGAAACTATAACAATTCGCTTTAGTCGATCGTTTTCCGTAAAATAGGTCGTTAAAATTTTTATTGGGCAATGTAAAAATGTGGTAGTAAAAAGTCGTGTTTGGTTAGAACCATCAGACTAATGTCTGTATGTCTATAAATCCGAATTACACCAAGGAACATGTTCCGGTGAATTATTGAAAACTTCCGATATAGAAGCGATTTTTTGAAAGAAAATGATAAAACAGTCCATTTTGTATTTCACAACGATAAATCCACATGTTTTTGTACCGGATATCGGAATCAACGCCGACACGGAACATCGGGGAAAGCAAAATATTCTTATTTTTGCTAACAGAAAAATGTAATCGGTCAGCCAAAATGGCTAGTTGGTCAGCAACTTATGGACAGCAAACATTTCTGAATCGTGACAGTGCCCTGGGAAAACGAGTGAAAACCCGCCCCCGCTACACCTTTTGTAGCCGATTTCCTTCTGTATCCGGCAAAAGAAAACAGAAGAAAGTTACTGGGACCTCTGAAGTAAACTGCTTCCAGACATGTTTGTTTGACCAATTGTAATCTCTTGCTGACCAAGTAATCATTTCGCAGCTCGACTGTTAATAACGACAAACCATTTAATTACTTCTCGTTAAAAATAAGACAATAGAAGGTTTTAAATTGGTTAAGAGTTGGTTGGAAACTTATAAACTATCAATTAATCTAAATAAAACAAATTACATAGCTTATTCATTAACACGGGCTGGTCATCCCAATTTTACAGATATCACTATCGGTACTGATAGAATTGCTGATGTCGGTGTGCTTGTTGAGATGGATTTGGTCCTATCTTAGTGATAGATGACAGATGGTCTCCGTTGGTGGTGTTTATTCTAACCTTTTAACGTGCCCTCTGGTATGCCTCAGGGCAGTCACCTTGGTCCCCTGTTTTTTATCATATACATTAATAACATGCAACAATGTTTTACATTTTCTACATTTTTGATGTACGCAGATGACTTAAAATTTTTTCGAATAATCAGGGTGCCAGTGGATTGCCATTTGCTGCAAGATGATCTTAATGCCTTGATAAGATTCTGTGAAAGTTAGAGTTTATTTCTTAATCTAGGGAAGTGTGTATAGATTATGTTTACTAGAAACAAAAATGTACACAATTTTCGTTATACTATTAATAATAGTGATCAGTTAATGAAATCCGCGATTTGGGTGTTATAATGGACACTAAGTTGATTCTTAGTTCTCACATTGAACAGGTTATCAATAAGTGTAATAGATTTTTAGGATTTATTATAAGAAATAGTTTAAATTTTAATAATCCTCAAACAGTTCTAAACTTGTATTATGCGTTTATATTTAGTAATCTTAGTTTTGCATCGGTTGTTTGGAACCCTCAGTACGCGGTTTACCAGCGAAGGCTGGAAAATATTCAAAATAAATTTTTACGGTTCTTATCACGAAAAACAGACATAGCTATAGTCAATAGCAACTATAAGCCTATAATGGAGAAATTTTCAATAATGCCACTTACTGAAAGACGAATGGTTTCCGATGTAGTTATGATCTACCAGTTGGTGAAGGGTCTTGTTGAATCGCCAACGCTGAGGTCAAAGTTAAGCTTTAATGTACCGGTTAGGGACTTAAAGCTTCAAAATACTTTTAATATTCCACTAAGAAATACAAATTCTGGAAAAAATTCTCCTCTCTGTAGAGCGACTAGGGCATGTAATATAGGCTTCCTTTAAGAATGGAAATATTCGATATGTCTATAATTAGATTTAAAAAATGTATATCTACTTAATTTAAGTATTAATAACACGCACTAGCCAATACCACAACGTGGATGCTATATTGAGCTCAGTGTCTGTTGTATCCCTATTTTTGTAAATAAATAAATAAATATTGAAGAAAAATTACCATAAATGGCGCTTTGAATTAATAAGCGAGGTAAACCACCTTATGTCAAACCATAAAAGTGACGTGGTAGGTATTGGCGAGAGATGTACACAAACAATTATTGTGGTAGGTCAAGTCTAAAAAAAAACACAGTAAATGATGGCCGGTGTTGTCATATTTACACGTCAAATACTTTAGATAAATGTAAAACATCCTCTTATTTTTTTAACTGGGCCAAGCGACCACCAGTACGACACTGCCTAAAACGCCACTTAGCCGTTAGACCAATAAAATTCTATTCTTTATACTTCATTAGGTCAAAGTCCTAAAACAATCTAATGACTGCTCTGCATCCCATAGATAATATTCTACATAATACCCCAATAAAAAAATTATTTATGGCAGCGATTTCAATCGGCCGTTTAACGATTCTTAATTTAAATTGGTAAATAAAATCCTAGTTAAACGCAGTTAAATCATTTCGTAGAAGTTAAAGGCAGAGGGGAACGTGAGGAACCATGGGACGAAACATTGTATTATGATGATTTAGTTATGAGAAGTAATTAAATGGTTTGCCGTTATTAACAGTAGAGCTGCAAAATGATTATTTGGTCAGAGTTTACAAGTGGTCAGTAGAAACAAACATGTCTAGAAGCAGTTTACTTCAGAGGTCCCAGGGCACTGTCAATTTATGTAATTTTATTATGTTTTCTTTTGCCGAATACAGAAGGAAATCGGCTACAAAAGGTGTAGCGGGGGCGGGTTTTCACTCGTTTTCCCAGGGCACTGTCACGATTCAGAAATGTTTGCTGTCCATAAGTTGCTGACCAACTAGCCATTTTGGCTGATCGATTACATTTTTCTGTTCGCAAAAATAAGAATATTTTAATTGATACCCTTTAGTTATTATGTGATTTTTTCTGATTTAACAAAAAAATTTTCACGATCATTATAAAAACTATATTTTTGTTACGCAAAATTGGTAATTTTTTAACAAGTTGAAAAAAAGTAATTTACCTTTAAAAAAATGTCGTAACATGTCATTTTACACTTCTCTCTGAATGCTTACAACATCAAGAAGTTGCCATGAAAACAGCATCCGCGCCGTTCGTTGCCTGGGCGCCGCATTGTTACCTTACAATTATAAATAATATTGTCTAAATGTGGTCGCCTCATAGAGGTGGCCGCCCATGGGGAAGTTTTAGTTAGGATGTAGTACTAAAAAAATCTAATAACGTAGTTTGACGTTTTTGCGTTTTAAACTTGCAATCTTGCAAATGTAATTCTAAGTCTGATAACAATTCCATTGCTGGTAGAGTCATCTCCATTCTTTGCATACTCTTGTAATTCCTTTACCATGCTTGTTGATAATTGGTGACATTGGCTTGATTACTGCATTCAACTTCTTCATCAGAGTCGTCAGATAGTGATGTGGTTTCAGTTTGGGCTCCATAATCGGTAGAAATAATGTCACTATCATCTTCTAATAGCACATTGCTATCAATGTTAATGAACTCGCCCAAATCATTGTTATCAAATTGAAAACTTCCACAAATCAATTTTCTCTTTCAGATTCAAAACGCGACATTTTCCTGTCATTGTTTACGATTTTAACCTTACAACTCACAAATAAACAGCGGACTGCTGTCGGGGAATCACACATACTTTCATTCGCGCTGCCACGCATTCGCGATTGGTTGCCGGTGTGTCTTCAGAGAGTTTTTAAAAAAATATTTTGTCCGTTTAAAGGGGAGTTTTCGCACTCTTTGTATGAGAACAGCCTGTCCGCGTCCGCCCAAAGGAGAGTCCGTCCAAGAGAGGTTGATGTTAATGGAATCATATACCTAGCTCCGGACTATGAAAAAATGTCGGCTTATAGAGATGTCCGCATATCAGAGGTTTCACTGTATATGAAAAAAACCAAAATGGAAAAATTATACATTATGGTATAATTGGAAAGAGATTTAAATGACCTTTAGAATGATGTGCTACTTTGCGTCCCCTTTCTCATTTAAGATTTTAAGGGTTACATCTACCCCTCAGGGGGTTTAACCACGAAGGGTTCAAATATTCTTTAAAAGCGTCTCTCTTCACAACACAATTGTCCGGTCTTCCCGATTTTTCAATTTACTTACTGGACGGGTAGGTAATTTTTTAATTGACACCCTGTATAATTATGACTAATTTTAGATATTCAGTTTCAAGACCTGCCGTTATTACCTAATGCCGTTATTACCTAATTTTACCCTAATAATCATCTCTTACAGCCGTTAAATAGATAAACGTTTATTGTTTACATTTTTTCTTTGTTTTAATGAATTTATTTTGACGACGATGTTCGGCGATGAAGATTTATGTCGGTGACAACCTACGGTTTCAATCCCAACATTTTTATGGTTCTTGGCTTCTGTTTAGGCTGTAAAGTTGAACTAGAATCTAATGATTTATGATTGTTTGTTATTCTACATTCTAGCAGCAACCTGCCACGACCAATGAATCATGATACCCTTATTTTACATTTTTGCAACAAATGCTAGCTAATCTAGGTCTACCAAACGAACAGCAAATTTGCTTTTTTTTCTCTTGAAAACGGTTGATCGTAGAAGAAATCTGAATACGTCACTGTACGTAAACAGCTATAAAGGGAACATTTTATTTCCTTCTTATATGTACAGAGGGTAACCAATTTACGGGCAATATCCCAAAATGTAAAATTTTCAAAACATCCCGTATATCAAAAACAAAGAGGCCTAGAAAAATTCTAATTACGGAATCTTTTGTTTCACGAAAAAGTAGCGCAGTGCTGCGAAAACCGCATCCTTCTTCTTGCTTTCAGTTATATCCAAAGTAATGGAGAAAGCTATTAAGCAACATCTTCTAAAGTACCTGGAAGGCTTCAACATTATCAGCGATCATCAATATGGTTTTCGGAAGTCCAGATCAACTGGAGATCTTCTAGCCTATATAGCCAATCTTTGGGACAACGGGGGAGTAATGGGGAGTCTCGGGCTGTTGCACTGGATATTTCTAAAGCTTTTGATCGTGTTTGGCATGAGGGGCTTCTAAGTAAACTGCGATCCTATGGTATGCCCAGTCGATTATGTGCATGGTCGTCTAGCTTTCTTAAGGACCGCTCTCTGCAAGTGGCGATTGACGGATTTCTCTCTCTCTGAGACACCTTCACCATCAATGCCGGTGTTCCTCAAGGGTCCATATTGTCTCCCACTCTCTTCTTACTCTACATTAACGACCTTCTAGTGAAAATCCGACATTTAGCTTTGCTGACGATAGCACACTTATCTCATCTTTCTCTTCGAATGCACAAACATCGGCTGCCTACGCACATCTACGTAGACAGCATGCCTTAACAAAGATCTGGAAGAAATTTTGGTTTGGGGTGAGAGTAACCAAGTCGAATTTAACGCTAAAAGAAACCAGGCAGCAGTTTTCTCTAAAAAAATTAACATTATAGAACCGGATATAGTCATGGCAGGACACGCAATCCCACTGGCTGCATCTATTAATTTGCTGGGCGTCAATCTGGGAGGAAATATGTCTGGGCATAACCACGTTGTGGCAATCGCCAAGATAGCTTCTCAGAAACTTGGTGTACTCTTCCGAACCAAAAAGTTGTACACACCTCAACAACTCTTGACACTATACGAAGCCCAGATTCGATCATCACTACCGTACTGCTCTCATGTCTGGAGCTCTGCACCCAGGCATACTCTTCGGCTGCTGGATTCCATCGAAAGGAGGGCCATTCGTCTGATCGGAGACCACGATCTGACGAAGAACTTCGACAGCCTAGATTCTAGAACATCGAAGACAGGTTTAAGGATTGGACTCTCTTTTACAGATATTTTCACGGCAAGTGCTCGGCTGACCTTGCCCTCTTAATTCCGCCCAGAGCGGCGAATAGCAGATATACACGACGAACCACTGCCGACCATCCATATGTGGTTAAGCTTAGTACTCGTCGAACTTTATTATTTAAGAATACTTTCATCTGGAGGACTTCATACTTATGGAACGACCTTCCCGAGGTCGTTTTTCCCAACGAATATAACCTCCAACGATTCAAAACCAATGTGAATCGCTTTATTCGCACACGCACCAGTTCCAGAGTGCCCTAAAGTATTTTTCCTATAGTGCTTGTGTTTCATAAAAAAATCCTTCTATCTTTATTAATAACGGAGATACCGTATAAAACCATCGGAAAATGGACACCCTATACAGCCAGCTTGTAGACAATGACCATCACAAATATTTTCTTTCGAATATTAAATACAATGATGTGCTTTGTATATAAAATTTGAATTTTCCATATTAGATTTGAAAAATGCTTGTTTCTGATTTGAGGATTATGAATTTCCTTCATCTCTAAAAAGAAAATCACAACATATACGGGTACGTTATATCCAGGAAATTAGCGACTCCCTAATTATTAGTCCTGTCCATCGCTAGCGATCCTGCAATAAATATTCAATCAAAATATCGTTAATAATGGGTTAACATTCTTAATTAATATGCAATCGTTTTGTTTTGATTTGATTTATTTTAAGGCAAAGATTAAATCTTTAAATTAAAAAATTAACTCAAGATTAATGCCGTGGGAGGAGAGCGTTTTACATAACACAACATTTACATTTTTTTTTTATTTGGCGCGTTTCATGTCGAGAAGGTTAATGTCCTAATCTCGTCGTGCACAAAACGTTTGTTTAATACAGGAAAGTAAATATTTGGAAGTAGAATTTAAAAGCATTGACATGACACAAACACACCTATCTCCCTCCGCTGTACAGTAGTACAAGTACCTACGAAGGTATGAATCGGAAAATTTTAATTTTTGAATTTTTTCCGATTCAGGTTTGTTCGGGTTTGAACACTCAATTTAATTCGCTCGCCAGACCACTTTAAATCAATACGACATAAGACATATTAGGAGTATTTATCAATGGACCGCGTGATCTGATTTGATATTTCGCCGCGGATCAGCATAAGCCATTATTATTGAACAATAAGACAACATCGCTATTTCTAGATACGACGAGCCAGCGGGCTGGCCGGCTGTAGCGAGGGAGTAGGAGACATTTTCCTTATTCTTCTGCCTTTGATCACGCGTTGCCAAATTACTTTAGATATTTGCGATTTTAGATACATTTTAGTTACATTTTTTTGCATTAAAACTAAACTACGAAATTAATTGATATTATTGGTAGTGAATGCGATACTTTCAAAAATGACTGTATAACCATATTTTTTCAATTTAAACGTTATTTGTCGTTTTGAAAAAAATAAATATCCTTTTCGAAAAATTCAATACAATGTGTCCAAGATAAGGAGGACCAGTACAGGGATCTCGGAAACCCTAAGAGATACGAAGTCGGTTAAATGGAGGTAACGTTGCGCATTTACGTGCCTAATAATATGCCGTTTAGAAAGTTTTAAAATTCCGAGTAGTTCCGGAGATATCCGGAAAATCCAGAGATTCTGAAAAATCGTTTTATTGTTTTCCTGGGTTTTTTTTGAGATCGAATTCTAAAGTAAATTGCACTTTTGCATTGCCACTATCTAACAGCGTTAATTGTTTTGTAATCCGAAGAGTCGTCTTCGAAGGGCCATTATCAACTTTATTTTTTTAAATCCCCCTCCTCCTGTTTTCCTGATATTGGAATTTGAGGGCTTTTTTTTCTCCCGAATGCAACGATGTAACAACATCAGGAAATTTTGGGATACGGTCCTGTATTTCTCCTAATTTTATAAATAATATCTCATAAGTAAGCTCTAATTTTTTTACTTATGTTGGACTAGTTCAATAAATAACAAATAATTTTGATCATAAACCACAAATAAGTGAACAAAAATCATTCCAAAACAGTAATAAAACGAACAACGAAAAAGTAAGGAACTACATCATCAGGTATTCAAAGTGATTTCATTCATGAACATCTTCTAACTGCCATATAACAGTTGAGTGAGTTGAGATAAAATAAAACACGATAGAATATCAAACTTTTCAGCATTTGTAAATCTATGTTCCATATTTTCTGGAAAATAGAAAACCTCTTAAAACGCTTCCAAACGATCACAATGGGAATGTTAAGTGAAACAAATCACGCGTCACCATCTTAATTTTTTTGTTTCAAACGCTTACTTTTCTTTTAAATCCCGAATCGACAGAAGTTTGAAATAATGTTTCTGTATTTTGTTCACTTATTTGTGGTTTATTATTAAATTATTTGTTATTTATTGAACTAGTCCAACATAAGTAAAAATTTAGAGCTTACTTATGAGATATTATTTATAAAATTAGGAGAAATACAGGATCGCACCCAAAATATCCTGATGTTGTTCAAAAAACCCTCGAAACGTCATTAAACCACAATGTATCATACATCGTTGCATTTGGAATAAAAAAGCTCTCAAATTCCAATATCAGGATAAGATGACCGTATTTAAAAAAAGAAAGTTGATAGTGGCCCTTCGAAGACGACTCGTCGGATTACAAAACAATTAACGCTATTAGATAAAGCAGAATAAGTGGCAATGCAAAAGTGCAATTTAGAATTCGATCTAAAAAAATCCCAGGAAAACAATAAAACGATTTTTCAGAATTTCATATTATTAGGCATGTAAATCCGCAACTTTACCTCCATTTAACCGACTTCATATCTCTTACGGTTTCCGAGATCCCTGTACTGGCCCTCCTTATCTTGGACACGTATAAAATTAAGAATGAATGATTTTAATGTAGTTTTAAAATTTAGCTTTGAAGACCCTTTTAGGACGGGCCCTTTTTGGCTAGATGCTGCTTTATGATAGTCCTCAGGCTGTCTTGAAGTTCATTTGGTTTTATTCGGAATTTTATTGTATAGTTTTAAAGCGGCCTTGGAGATAGCTTAGGTTATTTAGGTTGTATGAGGTTACTCCTTCTGCAACTTAACTTTTTTGAGCCATATTTAGCAGTAAAAAGTTTTAATTTTTAATCGGGCTTCATTCTTTCTTATAGAACTACTCAAAAAGTCTAATTCGAATGCATTTATAAATTTCGTTATTGTTTGTCTCTTTGCGTGAGTAGCGACTGGGAAACATCGAGGAACGCAACGAGGTAGCCAAGTCGAATAAATGCTGTTTTGCTAGTTTTTGTGAAGAGGTAGTCGAGCTGCAATCTGTATTAATGGTACACAGAAGACGTTAAACGTAAGTGAAGGCAAAAGAGAATTTCGCTGGTATTTGAACTTTAATGTGTTGATTTGCAAAGCATTCCCGCTTCAACGACATAAGTAGTTGGTTGTCGGTAAATACAGTTCCTGTCTTTCTGCAGATTTGTGCACTGAACGAGAATTAGGGGACTTTCATAAAGAACTATTCAATGATCTTCGGTCATACGCTGCTTGGTTTCCCGCTTTGCAACCTACCGATTGGGGTGTGCGTACCGTCTCCTGTAGCCCACGAGATATCCGATCTCCGCCGCTTTAACCACGGAGCTACCAGAGCCGTTGAAATTTTTATTTCCACAAAATAACAATTTTTGTTCAATTTGTAGACATTTTTGTACAGAGTTTTAATTTTTTATACCTGGTGTTTCTTAATAACATGCTAATATTTAAGGGGGATATTCTTGGGATCATTTTCAGAAAAAAACTTCATATGAACATATGTCCTACACGTCTTAACTTTTAAGATACAGGGTGATAAAAACTTTCCTGATTTTTAAAAAAATTTGTTAAGATTAATGACTTAAATACGTGACAACTAGACTAGGTAGACAACTGTCAAAACTGTTTATGTTTGCAAAACAAAATCTGCTTCTTACCTACTAGATCCTTTTTAGTCTTTGTTAATATCTAATTTCATAAAAAAGGGCAAATGAATGAATTTCATTCTTTTATACGAAAACTGTAAGTCAAACGACAAAAAATCAAAAGACGACATTTGCTCGGCAAGGAATGAGAATTTCAAAAATAATTTTTATTTGAAAAAAAAGAACTGGCGTACCATTCTTTTCTTAAAAAATACCGAGGGCAATTCCCGCACGTCCGCCATTGGTCGTAATAAAAAAAACCTCTTGATGAATATAAAGTGTGTACCAAATTTCACAAAAATATCTAGAGCAGTATCACAGATAAACTCCTGGACAAAATTAACGCAACATCATAAATTTCCCATATTTTTTTTCTTAATTTATGATCCGATTTGCATGATTTTTTTTGCATTGTAGGATGGTTCCTTGACAATGTCATAGTTTTCGCTGTTTATATAAAAAATTAATTTTCGATTTATACTGGGTGTACTAAAAATGCTATGTTTTTTCCGAAAATTCGCATCACCCTGTGGAGTATATTAGCAACCGAAGCGTATTGCAGTTGATATTAAACGGTAGGTGCATCTTTCCCCAACATTTTCTTTTTCGGTTTACTTCATTATCTCTGTTATTAAAGGAGATACACCGTTTTATAGCGTAACATGTTTTTATAGACTTTAATATTCAACACATTCATTGTTAAATGTTTTCAAGTAGGTTTCAACATTAAAATACTCGTCGGGCAACTGGGCATACGAAACGAACGTTTAATAAGCAGTTTCCGAACAGTTTTTATCAGTATGGCGAATTTTATTTGACCTTTGTAACTTTAAAACACAACATCTGCTGAAACATCGTTTGCAATGTCAGAAAAAGTCCATAGTATACTTGAAAACATTTAACAATGAATGTGTTGAATATTAAAGTCTATAAAAACATGTTACGCTATAAAACGGTGTATCTCCTTTAATAACAGAGATAATGTAGTAAACCAAAAAAGAAAATGTTGGGGAAAGATGGACCTACCGTTTAATGCCAACTGCAATATGTTTCGGTTGCTAATATACCCCACATGGTGATGCGAATTTTCGGGATAAAACATTGCATTTTTAGTACCCCCAGTATAAATCGAAAATTAAATTTTTATCATAAACAGCGAAAACTATGACATTGTCAAGGAACCAACCTACAATGCAAAAAAAATCACTCAAATCGGATTATAAATTCAGAAAAAAAGTAGCATCAAAAATATGGCAAATTTATGATTTTGCGTTAATTTTGTCCAGGAGTTTATTAATAAAAAAGGATATTTTTTGAACATTTTTAACACCCTGTTTGGGGATGTCGTTGTGCGTGATGTTAGTGATAATGAGTAAGTCGGTTTACTATGTACACATATCTATATTTACATACATTACAAATGACATATTTGTACAACTACCGTAACGGGGTTAGTCATCGCCTCTTAGTGTGCCGCGCGTACCGTTGGCTAGCTGATATCGACTACTTTTTGCCTTTTTGGAAAGTTCCAAAAAGGTGTCGGTAATAATCATCTTCTAAGAAATACCCTGGTACTAGAGGCCTGCTTATTTGCCTGAACCGAATTGTTTAGTTTTATAACGCAACGGACAATCAAAATGCAATGCAGATGTTTTATTGCCTTTTCTCGGGCACGTACACTGCATTGATTAAGATACCCACAAAATACAGTGTCACCATTAAAGTCCGCACCATATGGAACTTTTTTTTATTAATGAGGTTAGTTAAAATTAAATTTCGGCAATCGTTTTTGCTTCAAATTAGACTAAAAATTATATAATCAAATGTCACCATCTGTCATTCGGTATCTGTCAAAAATTACATTCTAATCAAAAAATGCTGAAAAATGGCATTGTTTTACCGAATTTCAAAAAATTTTATTAGAAAAAGTTGTTTCTAGTACAATTCTTGGCCTAAATACAAAGTTTCAGTTTTCTAGCTCAAAGTTGATTTTTTTGCCATTTTTTCTAATTAACTTTTTTTTTATTTAATGTAAGTTCGCTTAATGGATATTAAACTATTTGCTTATACCATACTCAATATTTTATTTAGTTTGTATGAGCTTTTTTTTACTAGAATGCCATTTTTTTTCGAAATTTAAAATTAGAGGCAAAAAAATTTGACACAGGTGGTGCAAAGTTATCCTAATTTAAAAATTTTAACAGATAGACGTCAGATGTTTCGTTTTTCAAATGACAAATACATCTAAATATTTGATAAAAATTTTATTTTATACTTAAAACTATCATTATTATTAAAAGGAACAAAAAGGAACTTTAATCATTTTAAATAGGTAACACAAAAGCAATATAAATTTCACATTTCAGTGTGACGTCCTTCTCGCTCTATACAAACACCCGTCCGTCTATAAACGTCTTTGACAGCATTTTGTAAAAAGCTTGGTCTTATATCGGCACAACACTGTCCTATCGTTTGTTCCAAATGCTCGATATTTCTAAACGGTCGATTCTTATAAACTTTCTGCTTAAGATAACCAACCCCACAGAAAAAAGTCTAGTGGGGTTATGTCAGGCGACCTGGGTGGCCAGTGACATTCTCTATCACGCCCTATAACTCTGTTTTGAAATAATTGGTTTATGCGTTCTTTCACTGCTACAGTTTGATGTATGGGTGCACCATCAAGCTGATACCATAAGTTATGTCTATGGTGTAAGGGCATGTTATCCAAAACTTCGGTAATCTCGTTATCAAGAAAATTCAGGTACCTTTCACCAGTTAAGTTTGCTCTAAAGAAGTATGGTCCAATAAGCTCATCTTTCAAAATTCCACACCAAACATTGGTTTTAAAATGATACTGGTCGCGACATTCAATTGTGAAGTTAGGATTTTCTTGGGACCACCATCGGCAATTTTGTGAGCTCACGGTACCATTCGAAGAGAAAGTGGCTTCATCTGTCCATAATATCTTGTATGGAAAAAGAATATTCTCCTCATATTGTCCCTGATACCAAAACGAAAAATCAAGTCGGATATCAAAATCGCGTTCTTTTAATGTGTTTATAAACTTGGGTTTATATGCCCGAAATCGATTTTTCTGAAGAATTTTTCTAACGCTTTCCCTCTTGCACCCTGTTGCATCACTTATCTTGGTTACACTAGTTTGACCGTGGTCAATAACAGTTACACAAACATCAAGTTGTGCTGCTTCATCGTATTTACTTGCCGCGTCAGGTTTCTTAAAATTATTTCGAACAGATCCAGTTTCTCTAAATTTTGACATTATTCTTGAAACAGTGCTATGCTGCAAATTTTTTTCTGGATGCCTCTCATTAAAAATGGCAGATACTTGCCGGTGAGGCATATTCTCTCCACAAATTAAGACAATTTCTATTTTTTCTTGAATGGACAACATTGGTGATAACACTGAAAACTATAACTTGCGAAAATATTCACATTTATGACATTTCTTTTATTTATTCGGCACTCTAATTCGTTTTTTTCCATAGCCTACTTATAAAATTCAAAATTGCCTTGATATTTTATTGTGTATAAAAAGAAAATGTGTCTAAATTTTGAACTAATCTGATATCTGGGAATTTTATTATAAGTTTTTTACACTTCTTAGGTGTATGTACTATCAAAAAAATGGAATATCTGACGTCTATCTGTTAAAATTTTTAAATTAGGATAACTTTGCACCACCTGTGTCAAATTTTTTTGCCTCTAATTTTAAATTTCGAAAAAAATGGCATTCTAGTAAAAAAAAGCTCATACAAACTAAATAAAATATTGAGTATGGTATAAGCAAATAGTTTAATATCCATTAAGCGAACTTACATTAAATAAAAAAAAAGTTAATTAGAAAAAATGGCAAAAAAATCAACTTTGAGCTAGAAAACTGAAACTTTGTATTTAGGCCAAGAATTGTACTAGAAACAACTTTTTCTAATAAAATTTTTTGAAATTCGGTAAAACAATACCATTTTTCAGCATTTTTTGATTAGAATGTAATTTTTGACAGATACCGAATGACAGATGGTGACATTTGATTATATAATTTTTAGTCTAATTTGAAGCAAAAACGATTGCCGAAATTTAATTTTAACTAACCTCATTAATAAAAAAAAGTTCCATATGGTACGGACTTTAATGGTGACACTGTAGTTGTTAATCTTGATATTTTGTGTGTATGTCCGCTACACCCTGTATCTCAAAAGTTAAGACGTTTAGAACATATGAACATATGAAGTCTTTTTCAGAAAATGAACCTAAGATTAACCTAATTAAATATTAGCACGTTATCAAGAAACCTTGTATAATATACAGTATGTCCACGGATGGGGTTTACAAGAGGACAAATGGACTAAAAATTGAAAGATACGAAAAAAAGTCACTCTTAATAAACGTTTTTGCTTATCTAGAAAATACGATTTCATAAGAAACTTAATTTTTTTTATACAGGGTGGGTAAAAACTGCAAAAATGTTATTTTGCTTAAGAGTAAACATACTTTATTTTGAAAGATACGAAAAAAAGTCACTCTTAATAAACCTTTTACTTGAATAATGAATAGGTGATAGTTGTTGTCAATGTCTTTATTTAATGAAGTAATTATAATAATAATACGATACGAACATTTTCATTAACATGAAAAGAATACGATAACGATTTCATAATTCAAAAACTCCACCCCCATACTCGACACATTTTTTTAATTGCTTCCTCAAATAAGTGAAAGAATTTCTGATTTCTTCCTGAGATATCGATTGGACAGCCTGGATAACTCTGCCCTTCAGCACTTCAATATCATTTGGTATTGCGGTTGCAAAAACGATTTGTTTCAAACGGCCCCATAAAAACATATCGGCCAAGGTTAAGTCGGGACTTCTTGGGGACCACAAAACTGGGCCATTCCTGCCAATCCACCTTGGACCAAATCTGCGGTCAAGCCGTTCTCTAACCTCACGAGCGAGATGGGCTGGACAACCATCTTGCCGAAAATACATATTTTGTCGAAAATTTAATGGTAGATTTTCGAGTTCATCATTGAAACATGTATCCAGCATTTCTAAATATGATAATCTATTGCACGTGTTATCAAAAAAACTATGGCCCTATAATGCCATGGATGGATATCGCATACCACACGTTCACTTTTGTGAAATATTGTCTCGTCATAATTCTGAATTCGGGATTTTCTAAAGTCCAGTACCTAACGTGCTGGGTTACAGCGGTTTCATTTGTTGAAAATGTACTTTCATCAGAAAATATGATACATTTATAAAAATCATTTCCACTTAAAATTTTGTCTCCTATCCACAGGCAAAAATCAAGTCGTTTCGCGTCGTCTCCCTCTTGCAATCTTTGATTAAAGTGCGGTTTATACGGATACCATTTATTTGCTTTAAGGATCTTCTGAATTTGACTTTTTTTCACAACTTCCAACTGAGTAACACGATTTCTAAGGGACGTCATAGGATTTTCTTCAACAGACTGAAGAACTAAGACTGTAGCAGCATCATCATGGTCGTATTTTTCCTTTTTTTTGAGGTCCAAAACCAAACCAGTTCTCTTGAACTTTTCTATTAACTTGCAGATTGCCATCCTAGTTATTGGGATTCCTACAAATTTATCGGTAAATTGTTCCATGACGTATCATTCAAAATAAAGTATGTTTACTCTTAAGCAAAATAACATTTTGCAGTTTTTACCCACCTTGTATAAAAAAATTGAAGTTTCTTATGATGAATCGTATTTTCTAGACAAGCAAAAACGTTTATTAAGAGTGACTTTTTTTCATATCTTTCAATTTTTAGTCCATTTGTCCTCTTGTAAACTTCATCCGTGGACATACTGTATATAATATTTATCCATTTTGACCCAAAAGTTGTCGATTCAAACATTCAAGCGTACTTATTTTTATTTTTTTTTAATACATGCATAAGTGTGATCCCATCTAAACCGGTAAAATTTAACATTGGTCAAAGCGTCCTCTTCAAGAAAATTTAATATCCAGCTTCTCGCAACGACGGAAATGAAAACATTAAATACGATGAAAATTTACTTTATACTTCATGCGATATTAAAATTAACTCTTGAAATTCAGTAATTAAATTTCTTAGTTATATAGCTGTGTTGCTAAAATAATTTCTGTAATATGTTTTACAGTTAGAAAATATTTTAATTTTATGATTACGTCTGGAACAGAAAAAAATGGAAGTAGAGATTTAGGCCTCTTTTATGCACGCTGCACGTGTTTCTGAAACGCGGCGAAGGCTCCTTTTAGGCCCCTTCTATGCACGCGTTTCTTGCCGCGGCGTTTTCTAAATACATTGTTCTAAATGGGCGCATTTGATCCCTTTTATGCACGCGTTTCTTATCGCGGCGTTTTTGCCCATAAGAACAATGTGTTTTGAAAACGCGGCGACCAGAAACGCGTTCATCAAAGCGACCTTAAGGTACAGAATGGCATCAGTCATCCCTACCACAAGTTTGACAGTATACTATAGTATATCATTTAATTTACAAATGCTCGAATTGTCTTATGAACCGTGTATTTTATACTTTTTCTATTTGGGTCTTTAAAGTCTGAAAAACTTTAAAATATAAGTATAGTAGATTTTTTCCATATGAATTAATATTTTCTATTTGGGTTGGCAATACTTTTGTAATTTCATAAAATGCACAAGTATCAAATATGCCATGATAGAATCAATTGAACACAATAAAGCTTCTTCCCATCCGTCATAATTAAAAATAAATATATTATTAAAGTTAATAAAAATTAGTCAGGAAGAAAGTTGTACTCCGTCAGGAATACGAGAAATTACAGAAAATAATCTAGAAAAACTTTTAAAAAGAATATGCAAAACTTTGAGTTATGGTGCGAGCAGAACAAAGTTCGAAATATTGAACAAAATAATAAATAATACTATTGAACAAAATATTGTGTCAACACAGAATCTGACAGGAATAACAATTAATGGCCAGGAAATGTCTACAGTAACTATAAATATGTATAGATATAAAGTAATATGTATAATACTACTATATTGAATTAAAAATAAAAATAGTACTGTATTGAATAAAACTTTAAAAATAGAGCATAAACTGGAAGATATTTCTATTATTTTTAGGTTATGTTGTTTTATAGTTGTGACTAGAAATTAGTTGACGGACACCGTCAGCATGTTATATATTTCCGAGTAGGTATTTCAGATAAATATCTAGTAAAAATGATCTATTTGCAAGGTTAAAGGTTAGTATTTTAAAGATTTTCATAAAAAATTTCTGTCGAATCCATAATGCCTAGAAAACCAATTTCAACGAAATCGAAGTAAGCCTAAAATGCGAACCCTACTTGCTGCCAACATAAAAAAAATAAAATTTCAGTTTCATAAAGTGGCAGGTTATTCAATTTTTTTTGAATTTCATAATGTAGCCATTATGAAACCCAAATAGAAAAAAGTTATTTTTAACTCCCGTCTAAAGGAATACATCTTTAAGGACATGGTAATCTTCCACTTAACGCGTTAATTGACTCTCAAATTAATTTAAAACATAGTTTTCTTAAGATTTACCAAAACGTTAAGGCTACCTTAGTTGAGGTCTCTTAAGGTACAGTTCAAATATCAGCCCTAAAATATAAAAACATCGTTGTAAAAATTAGCACAAAGTACACACCGACAGAGTTAATATTTGACAAGCACATATAACTAAATGCAAATATTCAAGTTTATTTATAATATATTCCGATGGTTTAAATTCGTTTCTGTTTGTAGATAAAATTTAAATCAGCACAGGAAACAAATGCGTTTGGGACCTTATCTGAACATTTGTGACAGGAATTTAAAATTATTACTAAAAAAATCCGTTGTGATCTCTCAGGATTAAAAAGCTACTTCTGAATCACTTTTGTTGTCCGAAATGTCACAAGTTTAATAACTCTACTTAATATTTTTGATGAATACTTACACTAATGTCTAGTAGCAGTGGCGTAACTACGTCAGAAAAACTTGATAGAAAACGACATTTCTAAGCCCGAACAAACCAGAAAGTTGTACACACCTCAACAACTTTTGACACTATACAAAGCCCAGATTCGACCATCACTAGAGTACTGCTCTCATGTCTGGAGCTCTGCATCCAAACATACTCTTCGGCTACTGGATTCCATCGAAAGGAGGGCCATTCGTCTGATTGGAGACCACGAGCTGACGAAGAACCTCGACAGCCTAGAACATCGAAGGCAAGTTGGTGATTTGACCCTCTTTTACAGATATTTTCATGGAAAGTGCTCGGCTGACCTTGCCCTCTTAATTCCGCCCAGAGCGGCGAATATCAGAAATACACGACGAACCACTGCCGCCCATCCATATGTGGTTAAGCTTAGTACTCCTCGAACTTCATTATTTAAGAACTCTTTCATCTGGAGGACTTCATCATTGTGGAACGATCTTCCCGAGGTCGTTTTTCCCAACGAATATAACCTCCAACGATTCAAAACCAACGTGAATCGCTATTTGCGCACACGCACCACTCCCAGAGTGCCCTAAAGGATTTTTCCTATAGTGCTTGTGTTTGATCATAAAAAAAAAAAAAAAAAAAAAAAAAAAAAAAAGAACATAAGGTTATTTACAGCCGACAGTCACATTACAGGTTTCAAACATTTAAAAAGATTTTTTTCGACTTTTTGCATTCGCAAATGCTGTTACCAAGTCTTGTACATCCATCTTTTTCGCTATATTATTCTCGATTGAAATTAGAGCCAGAGAGCTTAATCGTTTTTGTCCCATCGTATTGCGAAGATAATTTTTTATTATCTTTAATTTCGAAAATGATCTTTCTGCTTTTGCGACGGTAACTGGGATGGTGAGAAACAGACAACATGCTGTAACAATTTCAAAAAAACTACTGCTTGAGGAGTAATTGTTTAAGAGAATGAAATCAAGAATTTGTGCAGCTTTCTAAAATTTCCCATGCCCCTCGGGGCCCCCAAAGTTCGGAGGCCTGTGTTTCTGGAACACATGGAACACCGGTAGTTACGCCACTGTCTAGTGGAGACTTCGCGCATCCATACACAACAATTATTTTACGAAAAAAACGTATTCTTCATAAAAAGTTCTGCACGTTGAGAAAATATCGCTTCAATCAAAAATTTTGTGCTAGCATATACGGGGTGTCAGAAAAAGTAAAAAATATGAATTCCCTAGATGAAAAACTATACTCGCGGGCACAAAATTTCGCCACCCTGAAATGTTGGTCAAGTTTGATATTTTATAACTTTTTTATTTTTTCTGCGATTTTCATGATCTTGTTACCAGTTTGTAGATCCGTTTATTGTGTTTTTCCACATATATACATACATATTGCCAATACGAACGTTCCAAATTACAAAATGTGTCCCCGGGTACACACCATTGAGTTTGCGCAGTAGGGTGGAAATTTTATCGATCGCGTCAGAGCCGGCCCGACATTATTTGTTTGTTGTTATTCGTCGCCATCTTTGATTCTGGATGCTTTTTCAAATTACAGAATAAAAAGTGGTTCATCCGCATTGTTGTCGGTATATTAGTGCTTATAAACTTTCATTACCTAACAGCAATTTTTGCAAAGCAGTTTTTAATTTGTGGTGATTCGATTCTCTGTTTGGTAGGTTACACTGGCTTGTTTTATTTAAAATGAAAGGAGACAAGTGCATGGTGCTTTTTTGCAAAAGTCGTGGATCAGTACCAGGTATGAAGTATTTCAGGTATGTACATATATAAACGAAAATATTTTGCTTATCACAATTATCCGATCTTCAGAACCGAATTTCACTAAAAAGCTTGTAAAAAAAGAAGAGAGTGTCACTCGTATACAATATAATATATATGTGGCCATTACCTAACCTTAAAATTAATGTATTTTTAATTTGGTACATTAGTAGCTGATAATAATTCCCAAAATAGCCAATATAGTCATTCATTCTCAATTTTTGGTTTAGAAAAAAGTGAGGTTAAGAAACAGACGACGTCGGATGGAAGTTAAAATAAAGCTCATCGTGTTTATTATTACAAATATTCGGACGGAATTTGGCATCAAAAGTTTACACCAATCAGGGCACCGTCGGATCATCATATCGTCAGAAATCGTATGTATGGAACGCTGTCTTAATTCGAACTTTAATTTCAATATTTTTCCTAACTAACCAGTGAAAATTACATTAAAAAAGTTGAAATCCGGTCCTGTCGAATGTTTACTTTCACAAGGAACTTTCCGAACTGCGCAAACTCACAACGCCCCCTTCTATGCCCATAGCGGACACATGCAGCTGGTATTATCAATATACTGTTTATATAGATATGTGGTTTTTCCTGAATTATTTTATAAAGTAACATTTTTCGATTAGACTATATTACACAGGAGTGAATCAAACTCTTATTTTTTGTCGTAATTTCAAAACAGTAGTAAAATTGAGGTGGATAATTTTATTTACATACTGTTTCTTGTCATCTTTGATGTATTCTAAACATTTTGTTCCTTGATTCATTCCATTATCTCATTTCTGCTGCGAGCTGCAACATTTTAAATGAAACGATGTTATTTTTAGAAAATGTATGTCATGGGTATTTCTACCGAAGCACGCACCAATCTTGTATTTGTTGAGCTCTAATCGCCCACCTTTACATTGAGGAAATCCTCCAAGAAGTTGTTGTTCCATTTGTTCCTTTCATTGAGAACCAATTTACATTAATGCATGATAATGCTGGACCTCACGTTGCACATATAGTGAGCGAATATCTAGATGGAGTTGGACTTCCAAGATTGGAATGGCCCGCATGTAGCCCGGATCTCAACCCAATCGAACATCTTTGGTATCAAATTGTCGTCGTCATGTACCAACATAAACCTTGCAATATTTATGAGTGGAGCTGACGGAAGAATATCAGGCTATCCCGCAAGAAAGGATAAGTAACCTTACTCGTTCGATATCACGAAGACTGCAAGCTGTCATTGCTGCAAGAGGAGGAAATACACGATATTAAAATTGTTTTTGTTAATGAACTTTATGATATACCTAGTGTTTGTTTTCGCAGCTCGCAGCAGAAATGAGATAATGGAATGAATCAAAAATCGAAATGTTTCGAATGTAAATAAAATTATCCACCTTAAATTTCCTAGATGGTATTTTGAAATTACAATAAAAAACAACAGTTTGATTTACTCCTGTATAATATAGCCTAATCGAAAAATGTTACTTTATAAAATAATTAAGGAAAAACACAATAAATGGATCTAAAAACTGATAACAAAATTATGAAAATCGCATAAAAAATAAAAAAGTTATAAAATATCAAACTTGACCAAAATATCAGGGTGGCGGAATCTTGTGCCGGCGAGTGTATGATTGATTTTAATTGGAAAGTACAATAACATAATGCCTCTTCGCAAGGAACCTTATCCGAATTTGATCTCGATTAGTAATTTTAATTTATTAATTTTGAAGTTCAATAGTTCAACGTTACCGGATTTATATGGCGCGATAAACGTCCAATAAATATGATGAACCATCAAAAACACGAGATTAAAACAATGAAAATTGGCATTTGTAATTCACTGTCTCGCGCTTAAATTTATGTCGACTGAGGCCGGCAAGAATTAAGAATTTAGGGGTTACAACTCATGAAGCATTGTAAAAGTTTTTTAATTTTAAAAACAAATTTTTTCGCATTAATTTTGCATCGCGAAAAATTTCTAATTTATATTTTTGGGTGTTTTCCCTTTTCGGGGAAATCGTTCCCGTGTTGTGCAAGCAAAAGTTATAAAAAAATATATTAGGTATTCTCTTTTCGGGAAAATATACAACAACACAACAATAATAAAATGTCACTTACTGTAGACTACTCTAGGTAGTAAATTTAAAACCGCAAATCTTGAGATAAAACAAATTGAAGGAAAATAACCATAAATGGCGCTTTGAATTAATATGCGAGACAAGCCACTTTAAGTCAAACCCAAGAAATCACACAGTAGGCACTGGCGAGAGTCAACAATTTAAAAGGGTAGGTCAAGTCTCAAAAGACACCAGTTACTGTTGGCCGGTGTTGTCATATTTTCACGTCAAACCCTATAGAAAAATTTCTATAATCTGAACTCTTTTTCTCTCTCTCTTTAACCCTTGTCATTCTAGATACCCTTAAAATCTTAAAAGAGGAATACTTCATAGTAATAGTTGATTATTTTTTTAGTGGTAGTTTCCAAGATGCACATAATTAGAACTGAAATTTATGATTTTAAGGTTAAATATTTAGAAAAATTTCATTGTATTGACTTTGGTTCCTCTTTTAGTAGAATGATTGGATCGAAACAGATTTAAGCGACACTTAGAATGGTGTGCCACTTCACCCCCCCCCCCCCCCCCCCCTTCACGTTGAAGATTTTAAGGGTAAGATCTACCCCAGGGGGTTAAACCACGAACAAACCTCCGATTTTTAATATTATTTACTGGAAGCGAGATGTTAAGGGTGGGAAGCTTTCAAATTGACACCCCAAAAACTAACTTTATAGTGGAAAGATGTACAGGTTTTGTACTAACGAGAAAAGCTAGTTTACATAATAAAATTGATGAAACTGGAAAGGATTTTAGCATTTAAATAAAAGCGGCGAAATTCTGTAATTTAATTTATTCCAATTGAAACTTCATCAAGTTTTAAAATGCACTAAACAAATATTTCCATTTCGCCCCGATTTAAATATTCATCAGCGCCTTTAATAACATTTCTTTATAAAGGGAATTTTTTAATATTATTTTATAATATGATTTATTTAATTTCAAAGAACATTTCCGAATAAATTTATTGGGCCGTATTCCGGTGGGAAAAAAATGATAACAATAAAAAGAAAATGGGGATCGAAACGTCAAGCTAACGTCAAAAGCAAGGCCTATATTGACAAGAACCTATTCTTTTCATTTATTTACTTAACATTAAAAATTCGAATAAAATGATACAAATACAAAGGTCAGCGATAAAACAATTACGTAGCACTCTGTGTATAGACTTTATTTGTAAATATGATTTTTATCTATTATTTCGCAAAAGACAAAAGTCATAGGTAGTAATGTTGGGAGAAACCGATGATTTCAATAATTGAGTACTTGATACTGGAGCGATTTTAATAATCGAGTGAATCGCTCGAGCGATTAATCACTTGAAATCTTTATGACTAAGAAGAATGTGTTGATAAAACACCAGGGGTTGTTTTTGTAAGTTTTAGAAGATTAGTCTAAAGTTTTTATAAGGAAGAAAGTTGATTCTGATTTTTTTTTTAAATTACATGCTTTAATTTTTTAAGAATTTACAGACGCCGCTGGCATTCCATGAAATACCGGCAAATAGTGTCACTCTATGTTTGATACACAGTTTGCCTAAGAGTATCAGGCATTCCCTGTAATGATAGAATTCTTTCAGGCAAACGTTGTACTTAACTAAATGATTTAAGACGGCCGTTTAATGAGCCTAAATCCATAGCAACCACCGATGGCGTTAACGGCGCATTATAATGAATATATTTTATATCGTCCTTATACCAAACACATATATAATTTTGAACAAGTTAGTTTGTGGTATCACTATTCCGCATAATGTTATCCCTCCAAGTTCATGTAAAGTCTGTTTCGTTGCCGTTGATAGCTCGATACCCTCATTAAAGATTCAAAACAAGGGCCCGGTGGCCTAAAATATTTTACCTATAAAATGGTCTTTTTACGTACATCTAGCATAAAGATGAAGAAATTTTGACCTATTCCACCGGGTAACAGATAAAGTAACAATAGAGCCATAAAATGAAATGAAAGGATAATGATTAAAACGGCCCATCATGGTCGGAGAGTTGGGTTTTTAATGTAACCGCTTATTATTTTATTTAAATGTAATAGATTTTATGATTTTATGAATTTATTTACAAGAAAACTAATTTATTTACAGATCAAAAAATATTGACAATTTCAATAATTATAACTCGATAAAATGGTCCTCAGAAGAATCTGAAGAGTCATCATGTCCTACGCTTATTACTAAAGGCTCAATTTCCATAGTTGTGTCAATTACGTTGTCAAGTTCCCACATTTTTTGTTCCTCTACTATAGCATGTTTTATGGCGTTTTGCCAATTTTCTGATGACACATTTGCTAAAGAATGAAGCAAGAGGTGTCGCACTTCTTGCATTTTAAAAGTTTTGTTATTTCTAGCAACATATCCTTTTACTTGAGCCCATATTAATTCGATAGGATTTAGCTCACAATGGTAAGGTGGTAAACGGAGCACTATAATACCTCGATCTCTTGCCATCTCGTCAATAACATACTTTTTATACTGTGATTTATGTAGCCTAACAATATCCAAAAGTTCTTTTTTTACCATGGTATTATCGTAACTCAATTCCTTTCGTTGTAACCAGTTTACGATTTCCGCCTTTTTCCATGAAGTTGTGGGAAGATTCTCTTTTAGCCTAGAGTGATAGCTGGCATTATCCATCACTATTACAGAATTAGCGGGAATGTATTCCATCATTTGCTTAAAATATTCCTCGAAAACATCAGCAGTCATTTCTTCATGATAGTCTTTAGTAGAATTCGACTGGAATTGTAATAATCCTTGATCCAAAAAGCCATTTGAACTTCCTATATGAGTTATAATAAGTCTGCGTCCCTTTCCAGATGGTGGTCTAAGTCCTGTTGACCAGCCTTCCATGACAGCTTGTCGAGAACTTAGGACATTTTTATCTTGCCAAACTTTAGATACGGTGTGCCCTTCGTTCAGCCAAGTTTCATCCAAATAGAAAATGTTTTTGCCTTCGCTGCGGTATTTTCGGATGGACCTTAAGTATTGACGTCTCCAGCAAATAATATCGGCTCTATCAATAAGAAAAGATTTTCTGTTTTGCTTCTCCCATCGAAAGTTCATATCATGAAGTATTTTCCATAGTTTCGTTCGTGATAGCTGTGGTAAGTCCTCGTCGTAGTTAATGGCTTGTAAAATTTTGTCTATAGTTGGCATTTCCTTGGCAAAATAAAAACTATGTACTTTTCTTCTAATACCATTTTTAATGAAATTGTCAATTTCTAACGGTTTCTTTCCTGGGAGTGGTTTTGGCTCACTGAGGTTCTTAGATTTTCTTTCACGCAAGAACCTATATATAGTAGCCTCTCCAACTCCTACCATATTGGCACACTCTGCAATGATGCTACGAACATCACTTGCAGGTTTCTGGTACACTAGAGCATCATGCACGTTTAATATTAATGTCTTTTCTCGGAGAGAATATGCACTCTTGCTAATTTGACGAAGACACGTTGGCGAAAAACTTGAAGCCATTGTTACAAGTATAGGAAATAATTCAACTTTGAGATAATGCAGTATCTAAATACAACTAAATACATAGTTTGACAAACGCACATCAAATGGCGTAATAACATCCTAAAGCAGGCAAAAATAGGTAAATTAATTACCCCTGTTGTACCTACTTTAACCCTAATCCTACTTAACAATGGACAGAGGCCAATTTTCTTATTAAATAAGGTAATTACTATTGGCAACGCCTATGGTTTACGGTTGTTTTATGGCTTCAACCCTCGATATGAGCTATCAACTGCAACAAAACGGACTTTAGTAAGTCTAGCAATAGATGGCGCAACATAATTATTTTATTTTGAACGACGAAAGCTTGGATTTGTGTTTTAATTTTTACAAGGACTATTTGCCTACCAGTGTATGTGAAAACGTTGGTGGTATGGTGGTCAAATAAATGTTATACAGTTGTAGTACAATTAAAATGGGACCTAATTGAAAATATTCCCTCTCCAACAAAAAAAAATCTAAATTGGTTTATAAATGGCGGAGTTCTGAGGCCACAACATAGAAAAAACACAACCGAATTGAGAACCCCTACTTTTTTTAAGTCGGTTAATTAAAATCTATATGCTCAAAAGCCAATAAAAAGACACACAATAAAATCACTTCTTCAAGCATATGAATTATAAAACAGTGTTAAACGTGATAACAGTATACGAATTTGAAGTGATTTTGTAGGTTGAAGTAGTTTGAGGTTATGTTTGAAATGATAAAGAATTTTCTTACCTCCGTCAATTCCGTAATATTCCAAGGTTTTTTCTTACTTTGATTAGAGTAATAGTTACCTAACATCTTATAAAACAATTATGAATGCTTCAACATTTCATTTTCAAAAAAAAAAAAAAATCACTACACACATGTTAACAACAATTACAGCGTTCGACTAAAACCGACAAACAATGCAACTTAATTCATTTAGTTAAGTACAGCGTTTGACTGGAAGAATTCCGTCATTACAAGGAATGTCTGATAAAAATTAATTAAAGGCTATTGATAATTTATTCAAAATTTAACTCTGTATCACTATCACTATCTTCATCTAAGCCTAAACTTATAATTAAGGGTTGAACATTTGTAATCATACAATTGTAAGAATTTTCCACCTTAAGTACATGCTGTACACAGTTTTTCCAGCTGTCGGCAAAAATTTTTCTTACTTCGTTTTTAATTAATTCTACTACAGATGCATACATATTATTTCTCCAAATATTGGATTTTAATTGGTGCCATATTAGCTCAATAGGATTGAATATACAATAGTACGGAGGAAGACGCAACACTGTATGTACATTTTCTGCTGCAAGTTTGTCACACTCGTATTCCTTATTTATTTTAAAAGCTTTTAATACTTCTAGCAGTTCTCGTTTTTTGTAAGTTTCTTCAAAATATAAATCATTTTCAATCATAAAATTTTGAATTTCTGCTTTTGTATTATTAGAATTGGGAATGATTTTTGCTTGCCGACTATGATAACTAGCATTGTCCATTACAATGACGCTATATCATATATCTGGTATATTTTTAAGGAGTTTATGTTTAAACCAATCTTCAAAAAGTTGTGCGTCGGTATCTTGATGGTAATCTAAAGAAGAATCTGCTATGTTTTTAGCTGAAAGCAACAGACAATTTGGAACAAACCCGTTCTCTGAACCAGCATGTAATATTGTGATTCTTTTGCCTTTATTTGATGGTGCCTGGTTTGATATTTTTTGGAAGAACCAACCTTTTCTTGGAGTGTCATGGGTATCGAACCATGTTTCGTCAAGGTAAATAATTGGACGATTATCTTCTCTAAATTGTTTAACAGCTGTTAAATATTTAAGTCTCCATTCCCGTAAACGTTGAGATTCCATTAATGTTTGTCTTTTATCAATGCTTTGGTATTTAAAACCCATTTTACGCAATATTTTCCTAAGGCTTGAAAGGCTACAAGAGATATTTGTTTCGTCTTTAATCAGCCGCTCTTTGAGGGAAATCAAAGTGGGTACAGTTTGTGCCTCATACATTTGGTAAATTTTTCTTCTTAATAAATCCATGTCATTTTCGTCAATGCTTCTAAATGTGCCAGAATCACTCCGATTTTTTCTAGGATTAACAGGTTTAAGTACTATGTCTCTTACCGAAGATAAAGGAGTTTTTGTCAAAGTAGACGTCTCTGCTAAAGCATCCATCGAATTAAAATATTTAGCATCGGTAGATAAATGCTTTCTTTTAAAAATGACAATTGAAGATGCCCCCTATCAGCACAATTCCAAGGACGCCACATTCTACTACTAATAAGCCTAACTAAAAATTACTCGCCGGAAAACCACTAAAAATTAAATTTA
Source organism: Barypeithes pellucidus (assembly GCA_963991005.1). Taxonomy (NCBI): domain Eukaryota; kingdom Metazoa; phylum Arthropoda; class Insecta; order Coleoptera; family Curculionidae; genus Barypeithes; species Barypeithes pellucidus. The sequence continues at coordinate 12,584,564 of OZ022563.1, forward strand.
TTAAAAATCACTTTGTATTTATATATGCATCAGGCATAGGTATAAATTGAATTTGTATACCTGGTACGGCTCTGCTCGAAAAGGTTTTAAAAATTTTTAATGCAGTCAAAAGATCAATGGTATAATTCTGCAAATACTTATACCATGGAATTAGACATATCAGGAGGTAAACTATTCTGCCCTAAACACTAAAATCCGTTATTTATGAGTTAAAACAAAAATTATTAAAATTGGTTCGCTAGTAACGAAATAACAACTAATTAATTTGGACGTGCATTTTTCAATACTCGATAATTAATTGGGGTAGTGTATTATTATCGATAATATTGTAATAAAAATCACATTGCATACTGAAAACAATCATTTTAAATAAAATAATGATTTTTTAACCATTTTAATTAATATCGTTGATGATTTAGATATTTGATATCAAATAAAAAAGCTTTTAAAATAACACTCAAGCGCGGTTAATGAACGGAGTGCTAACTTTAATGTGTTATAACATTCATAATGTTTTAAAATATCACAATTAATTTTTTAATGTGACCACTACATAATTTACGTTTTAAACTAATTTTCTCATTAATATTATGGTTAGATTTACATATATAATTACTCATTTACCAGTAAACGATTTGTTCTCCAATAAATACTTCTATTGTACTCTGTGAACTAAAAACTATAAATATTTTATTTTTAAATACCAAATAACGGTTCGCTCGCATAGCAGTCAGAAATACACTCGCCTGCACAAAATTCCACCACCCTGAAATTTTGGTCAAGTTTGATATTTTATAACTTTTTTATTTCTTATGCGATTTTTATGATTTTGTTATCAGTTTGTAGATCAATTTATTGTGTTTTTCCCTAATTATTTTACAAAGTAACATTATTCGATTGGGCTATATTATACAGGAATAAATCAAACTGTTGTTTTTTATCGTAATTTCAAAATACCCTGTAGGAAAATTGAGGTGGATGATTTTATTTACATGCTGCTTCTTGTAATTTTTGATGTATTCTAAACATTTCGTTTTTTGATTCATTCCATTACCTCATTTCTGCTGCGATTTTAGACACTGACTAAAAATCAACTTTTAATAGCGTTTTTGATAAAAATACATATAAGGTTGGGAAAAACCGATGATTTTAATAATCGAGTACTTGATACTCGAGCGATTTTAATAATCGAGTGAATCGCTCGAGCGATTAATCACTTGAAATTTTTATGACTGAGCAGAATGTGTTGATAAAACACCGGGGGTTGTTTTGTAAGTTTTAGAAGTTTAGTCTTAGAGTTGTTATTAACGAAAAACATGTTTATTCTGATTATTTTTAAAATTATATCCTTTAATTTTTTTAATAATTTACAATCGCCGCTGACTAGCCAGTCAAAACAAACCCCATGTCGCGATGACTCCACTTGGCATACTTTTTTATATGCACCTTCTCGTTTAGGTGCCTTTAAGAAAGACGTATGTCGTGTTTACCTTCTCAGCGTCAAACCCGAACGTCGCCAATCGGCACAGTTCGGGTGGTGTAGCGCGTAGATCGAAGGTCGGGTATCAAGTGACAGTCCGTGTCCACAACGGCGCTCCAACCGTCGCTCATCGCCTTGTACCATACCTCGCTAGTCCCTCGACATCGAGATATAAACATTTTGATTATATCATTAATTGGATTTTATGTAGAACAACACTATTTAAAATAACAATTGAAATGTTTAAAATTATTCCAGCATACCATATTTTTTCTAATTAATTAATTACGACCCTGTTTAAACATATTTTTTAATGTGACATCCTGTCCGTCAAATTCTGAACATATACCACTTTGTTATATTAGCGTCTAAAATAATATCTTCTTCATTGGAAGAAGATGACAACGCACAGTCCAGGCTTATATCTCGATGTCGAGAGACAAACTGATCGATAGGCAAGCCAATGAGCGAGGGTCGGAGCGCCGTTGTGGACACTACTGTGTGGTGCTATGGTATAGTTGTTGCAGAATTATACCGTTGACTCTTACTGACATAAATAAACTACCTGCTTAAACCCTACTGTATACGCCTCAACCTCTTCAAAGCTCAATAAACGGGACCAGGGCCGGGTTGAAAATGTATACCACACCACATGATTTATTTTTATAATTTAAAATAAATAGATAGGAATTTTTAGTTTTAGGTACCTATAATAAATATAAAATAATGATAACAATCAATGATAATTGAAAATAATATAATTTAAAAGTATAACTATTAGGATAACAAGTACAATAAAAATTAATTAAATTCTAAGAAACTATTGATAATTTATTCAAAATTTAACTCTGTATCACTATCACTATCTTCATCTAAACCTAAACTTATAATTAAGGGTTGAACATTTGTAATCATACAATTGTAAGAATTTTCCACCTTAAGTACATGCTGTACACAGTTTTTCCAGCTGTCTGCAGAAATGTTTCTTACTTCGTTTTTAATTAATTCTACTACAGATGCATTTAATGTAGGAGAAATATTATTTCTCCTAATATTGGATTTTAATTGGTGCCATATTGGCTCAATAGGATTGAACATACAATAGTACGGAGGAAGACGCAGCACTGTATGTCCATTTTCTGCTGCAAGTTTGTCACACTCGTATTCCTTATTTATTTTTGAAAGGCGAGGGAAATCAAAGTGGGTACAGTTTGTGCCTCATACTTTTGGTAAATCTTTCTTCTTAATAAATCCATGTCAGTTTCGTCAATGCTTCTAAATGTGCCAGAATCACTCCGATTTTTTCTAGGATTAACAGGTTTAAGTACTATATCTCTTACCGAAGATAAAGGAGTTTTTGTCAAAGTAGACGTCTCTGCTAAAGCATCCATCGAATTAAAATTTCTACTCAACAACGATTGATACACATTTTTAATTATTAGTTTGGCATCGGTAGATAAAGGCTTTCTTTTAGAAATGACACTTGAAGATGCCCCCCTATCAGCACAATTCCAAGGACGCCACATTCTACCACTAATAAGCCTAACTAAAACTTACTCGCCGGAAAACCACTAAAGATTAAAATTACTAAAAATCACTTTGTATTTATATATGCATCAGGCATAGGTATAAATTGAATTTGTATACCTGGTCCGGCTCTGCTCGAAAAGGTTTTAAAATTTGGGATCTCCTTATTTATTTTATGGTCGAAGGAATAATGCGGTTTTGTTGCAGTCAAAATATCAACGGTATAATTCTGCAACAACTATACATAAGGCTAAAATAGGATTATATCCTGAGAGCTCGAGAGATGATACAGCAAAAGAAGTCAAAGGAACTGAGAAAACTTATAACTCGATTACCCAATCCAATGGAAACCAAAATAAAGCCTCTGATGAAAAATGGGTAACTCACATAACATAAGCTTACTTCCGGGTTTCTCGAAGTTGTTTGAACTAGTGATGTGTGATCAATTAATGGAATTTATAAAGAACAGTGAGCTGCTCTCGGGTAGCCATCCCATACCGTGAAGGGAGGTCCACTGAAACAGCTGTCTTTCAGTTCACTCAGGCAATTTTGGGACATCTGGAGGATGGAAAAATGGCAATGGGAATAATCTTGGAAAAAGATCAACGGTATAATTCTGCAAATACTATAAAAGGCTATGGTCGAGGGCGATGTGCGGTGCTCCGTTGTGGATATATACTTAGGGATTTGGCATACTTCTTTATATGCACCTTCTCGTTTATGTGCCTTTAAGAAAGACGTATGTCGTATCAGCCTTCTGATCGTAAAACTTGAACGTCGCCAATCGGCACATTTCGGGTGGAGCGGCGCGTAGATTGAAGGTCGGATATCAAGTGAAAGGCCAATGGCTTTTCGCTTGAATTTATAACTAGAGTATTTCCTATCGAGCGAAAAGCTGTTCGAATATACGATCAGCTTTTTACCTCGAGCGATCACACTATCAAGCAGCACATTTCGGTCGGCGTCAAGCGAAGCTCGGGTATCGAGTGAAAGGTAATAAGTATCAAGCGACGATTTTCGCCTGAATTTATAACTCGAGCAGTTTTTGTTAATAATCGAGCGATGTCGGTTATTTCAATAATCGAGTACTCAAACGGTTTTTAGCTCGAGCGATCACAACACTAATTATATATAGTTATATCAATTCCGGTATAAATACAAAGAAATTTTTAGAAATACTGTAACTGTATAGAAATATTGATTGACTAGGAATCCACGAAACTTTGAAAATAAAACAATTTTTTCCTTGTATTCAATGACTAATACAGACCTCTAAGTAAGTTTTTTTTATATATCTCACGTAACATATTTTTAATTCCTGTCCTTTTACCGAGAAGTCCGTTGTTAGAAACGCCGTTTTGTCGTCCGTAACTTCCCATTTTAATTCCGAAATGGTCGCTAAATAGACATCGACACAATCCCTAAATTTGTCAATGTATTCTTCGCTATTCAAGAAAGTTTTTTTCTATTGTGCCGGGTGTTATTCTTTCACACCCCTGTATACATTAAGTCAGGGATAGGGCTTCTGAAACGTGTCTTATTGCCGGATTTAAGGGCAGGGGCGTAGAAGAGTCTGTCCCTATACAGGTTATTCGTTAATGACTTGCTAAAGCTAATATTTCGGAGCGTGATTCCTTCGGTTATTTTATAAAGAAAACTTCATGTGAACATATACCGGGTGATGCAGCGCTGAGCTGAACATTGGAAATCCCATGCAATTTTTGAGGTGGCTGAACATTGGCTTTCCAAGTTCATTTTATGGAAAAGCTCATTATAACTTCTTGAAGAGGCAGACATGGTAAATCGATATGCCGCCTTTGAATAGATTTTGGTGAACCACTCGCTTAATTGAATAGGATTAGCTTACCAAAATTTATTCAAATTTAATCGTTATTTTTTAATCTGTCCGAAGAGTATATTAAGATACAAGTTTCATAACACATTATTTGAGAGCAAGCGTTCAATTTAGAAATCAACCCGCGAAGCGGGGAGTTTTCTAAAGTACAAGTGCTCTAATTGTCTTATGAACCGTGTATTTTATATTTCTTTTTCTATTTGGGTCTTTAAAGTCTGGCAAACTTAAATTAAAAAAATATAATAGATTTCTTCCATTTGAATTAATATTTTCTTTTTGGGTTGGCAATACTTTTACAATTTCATAAAATGTTACAATATCAAATATGCCATGATAGAAACAATTGAACACAACAAAGCTTCTTTCCATCCGTCATAATTAAAAATAAATATATTCTTAAAGTTAATAAAAATTAGTCAGGAAGAAAGTTGTACTCCGTCAGAAATACAAGAAATTGCAGTCCACCGGTCGCGCCTCTTATATTTTTTTACAATAAACGCCACTCACGTTTTTCCATCCGGATATTTTTCTGATTAACTTGGCCAATTCTCTGTCTCTGAACTGTCGCTTGGGTCCTTCTGTGTTAAAACAATAAAATTCAAATTGAAACTCGTAAATATCTTTTTTTTTTTATGATCAAACACAAGCACTATAGGAAAAATCCTTTAGGGCACTCTGGGAGTGGTGCGTGTGCGCAAAAAGCGATTCACGTTGGTTTTGAATCGTTGGAGGTTATATTCGTTAGGAAAAACGACCTCAGGAAGGTCGCTCCATAAGGATGAAGTAATCCAGATGCAAGAATTCTTAAATAATGAATTCTTAATTAAGAGGGCTAAATATCGGTTTTCTCGTTTTCACTAGAAGGTCGTTAATGAAGAGTGTTTACTCTACTTTACAATGATGGTGAAGGTGTCTGACAGAAATCCGTCAATTGCCACTTGCAGAGAGCGATCCTTAAGGAAGCTAGATAACCATGTACAGAATCGACTGGGCATACCATAGAATCGCAGTTTACTTAGAAGTCCCTCATGCCAAACACAATCTAAGGCTTTAGAAATATCCAGTGCATCAGCCTGAGACTTCCCATGATGTTCGATTGCGTTGTTCCAAATATGGGTGCCATAGGCTAGAAGATCTCCAGTTGATCTGGACTTCCGAAAACCAGACTGATGGTCGCTGATACTGTCGAAGCCTTCCAGGTACTTTAGAAGATGTTGGTTAATAGCTTTCTCCATTACTTTTGATATAACTGAAAGCAATGCGACTGGTCGATAGTTGTTAGGCAGAGTTCTCTTACCTTTCCTTGGTATAGGCTGGACTCGCGCCGTCTTCCAGCATGATGCAAATATTCCTTGTTTGAAGGATAAGTTGAAAAGTCTACAAAACACTGGTGTTAGTTTATCGGCGCATCTCTTGAGAACTATAACAGGAATTTCGTCTGGACCAGAAGCTTTCTTGATTATTTCAACATTGCTATATAATTACGTTCAATAAAAATTGTTGGAAATATAGATATCATTTTCTATAAACATGGTGAGCCAAAAGAAGTGACCACATTATGATTTTCTTTCATTTATAAACCAAATTTGCAGGAGATAACTATAAAAGTTCTCGTAAAATGAAAATAATAATGTGGTCACTTTTATTCATCAAAAAACGTTCTGTTGCGCCCCTGGTCCTTCACGGGGTATACGAAACGTGTCTTCTTGCCGAATTCTAGGGTGTTTTAATACCCAACAGGTATAAATTTTTCTACCGGACAACCCCCGGTGTTGTGTTGCCAAACAGATTAAAAATTTTCTGCTAAATGTGGTCTAATAAATGATCCTAACGGAGATGCGTAAAAATACAAGGCATTGTTCGGTTCAAAACAAGCTGCCGGTCTGAAATACAGGGTTGGGCTTGTATAGATTTGTGATTCTTAGATTTTAATCCTTTGTACACAATGCGTGTAAGTTTCAATATATTGATTTGTGATTCCTCTTCACGTACCCTATAACCATTTGCAATCACTTCACGGGTCTGAATGACAAGGTTTTTACCAGGAGTGTACTCATTCGTTATCGCAAAGTTGAAAGTTTTAAAATAACACCCTAAAACACGACACAATGAACACTTATTTATAAAATATACAATACCATCAATATTGCCCTTTCTATCACTAAGCAACTGGATGGGTATCACATAGATATAAACAGTATATTGCTAATATCATCTGCAATTATGTCCCCGCTATGGTTGTGAGTTTGCGCAGTTCGGAAATTTCCTTGTGAAAGTAAACATACGACAAGGCCGAGTTTCAACTTTTTTTTCTGTAAATTTCTCTGGTTAGTTAGGAAAAATATTGCAATCAAAATTTCGATTAGTTCGATTTAAGACGGCGTTCCATGCATATGATTTCTGACGATATGATGATCCGACGATTCCCTGATTGGTGTAAACTTTTGGTGCCAAATTCCGTTCGAATATTTGTAACAATCGACACGATTAGCTTTATTTTAACTTCCATCCGACGTCGTTTGTTTGTTAACTTCACTTTTTTCTAAACCAAAAATTAAGAATGAATGACTATATTGACTATTTTGGGGATTATTATCAGCTACTAATGCACCAAAAAAAAAAAAAATTTTAAGGTTAGGTAGTGACCACATATATATTATATTGTATCCGAGTGACACTTTCTTCTTTTTTTTTCGAGCTTTTTAGTGAAATTCGGTTCCGAAGATCGGATAATGTGATAAGCAAAATATTTTCCTATATATGTACATTGTACATACCTGAAATACTTTATACCTGGTATTGATCCACGACTTTTGCAAAAAAGCACCAAGCACTTGTGTCCTTTCATTTTAAACAAAACAAGTTACTAACCTAACAAACAGCGAATCGAATCTTCACAAATTAAAAACTCCTTCACAAAAATTGTTGTTAGGTACTGAAAGTTTATAAGCACTAATATACCGAAACCAATGGGGATGAACCACTTTTTATTCTGTCATTTGAAAAAGCATCCAGAACCAAAGATGGCGACAAATAACAACAACCAAATAATTTCCACATTACTTCGTAAACTCAATAGGCCCGCGCCATCTCCCACAGCTGGGACACTTTTTGTATTTTGAAACATTCATATTGTCAATATACTGTTTATACAGGGTGTTATGGAAATGACGTATTATATTTAAATGGGTGACTCCTTGGGTGTCCTAAAGAAGCGCTACATATTTTATTTTTTTTTAATCGACCGTTTTAAAAGTGGGGTAACAAACACTCTTACTTACAGGTCAGTCCGCGCTACTGTACAACATTTCACCCATAGCCAATGGCAATGTTGCCAAACTTAATGTAAATGAACTGAAATTCCATATAAAATTATAAAAATAAATTATTTTCTACCTACTTGTATTTATCTTTATACCTAAAGAGCGAGGAAATCCAGGCACAAACACAATCAGTTTTCTTTTTCATGGGAACACTCCTGGAAACACTTTATGTACACACAGTAATAGTGGAACAGAACCGATAGTTAGCTTTTGAAAATAGAATAATACAGATTATACTACAGATTATTAGATTTTATTACACGCCACGAAATTTAACGTCCAGAAGAAACGCGTCAATAAAAACAATATTCAAAGATTATTTATAGCCGGGCAAGATACACGCGTAAACCGAAAAAACAGAGCGGACTACTGATAGTGTGTTGGTGATCGAAGAGACAAAACGTATCCGGCCTCTGGTTGGTCTTCAACTAACAAACCGCAAGCGTGCGGCGCTATATGAAACTACTTCGCTCAGACGATGTAAGGTGTCAAGAGGTCATAACGTGGCTATTACTATTCCATATGTTTTTTCGGATTGTATAAAACATAGTCCGTCATAAATGTTCTTCAATTAATTGTACAAAAAGGTATTACAAAATGGAAAAGTGTTTAAATTATTTTATTTTGTCTAAAGAGTTTAAGATGTACATATGACAACGCCGGCCAGAATTCCTTGATTGCTTACATGTATCGCAGTGCCACACAGGTGTTTTTCTGGTTTGTTGTCAGGTCACTTTTACCGCTGAATGAATTGAAAGCGCCATTTATGGCATACATTTATTTTTTCATCAATTTGTCTTTATCTCAGGAATTGCCGGTTTAAATATAATACGTCTGTTCCATAACACCCTGTATATGTGATGGGTACATCGATCAAATATCGGACATCGTCGAACAAGCCCGATGGCCAATCGGGTGTCACGAGACGCATGCGCTATCAACTGTCTGGGATATAACCTATCAAATTAGCTCTAGCTACCTGTAACCATTAACAATGCACGATGTTGCCATGTTTTTAGATTAAAAGTACTTTAGCCAAAAAAAATATATCATCATGCATTTAAATATCAAAATAAACACTATGAAAAGAAAGTTTTAATAATATTGAACCTATAATAGAATATTGGTTTTTTATATGCCTTTTACAATTTATTTTAAATGCGTAAATGGAATTTTAGGATTTTCTCGGTAAGAGATTATTAAATTAAAACGTGACAACATTGTTAAGACCAGAAATTCTCTTGCCCGCATTCCGTTTGTAGCTACAGATAAACTTGCCAATTTGTAGGTACTTGGGGCGATTACAACCTTTTTACTACGTAAAATAAATTCTTATAATGTGAATGCAGGTCTATGTCCTCAATTGCAAAATGTACAACGGAGGTGATTTTAATGTTGTCGCGTCACAGTAATAATCAGGAATTTTACAGATTTTACTCACTGGCCATAATAAATATGATATGCCGTTGTAAAAGAATCTTTTATGGGAAAGGCTGAAGAGAAATGTCCTTTTTAAGGTTAGAAAGTGTCGTTTTTATATATCAATAATATCATCAAAGTTTAACGAAGTTATAATACTAAAACTTCTCGCTTTAATTAAGTTTATGACTCACTAACTCTTAAATACAATAATGCATTAAACATTACTGTTCAATCGGCACCGAGACAAATAAAAATGTCACCAAATGGCAGTATTAATGATATAATGATACTTTGGAGCCGAACGTTAAACATGTAATGGCAATTATATAGTAACGTTACAACCATTTTCAAATAAAAATATACATTTCGGCTAAAACCACAGATATTGCAAACTACAGATAGAAAAATGTCCATTTCTGGCCTATGCAATGACTGCAAACAGTCTTTCCCACCTCTTTCGGTCATTATTGCAGCGTAGCCAGATTGACATATTTATCGCAAAGGTATCTTGCAAAATCCCAATTAAAAATTTGTTAATTTGACAATTACAACTGGTTTAAGGTTAATCCGCAATTGCTCTTAAAATAAATTTATTTCCCAATAAATTTACTATAAACTTTAAAAAAGATCTTATTATGCCTAAAAGTATCAAACGAATCTTGAACTAATCCAACTGCACTGTGGCAACATCTATTTCTATTTTACTACGCGCTACACGTGCGCTTGAATGAATACTAAACTCGTAAACACTACAACGTTGTCGTGTAATCGCCAGGATTGTTAATATATTTTGGTTTATTTGTGTTTATTGGTGATTATTGGTGAAAAATCGTCTTTATTCATGGTGCATTCATGTGTAGTTTGTAAAAGAGTGGATCATTTAAATAAGGATTTATCTTTTCATTAGTAAGTATGGTTATGTTTTAATATTTTACCATCTTCATTCTTGGAGAATGTCTGCAAAACTGCTTACTTGCTTCCCGAGTTTACGCTCAAAAACAGAAACCATCCAAATAGAGAGGTTTTCGAAAGATTGTTGACTCAATTTAAACAAACTGGGAACCCACTAAAAGGAAACTTGTGACAGGAAACGAAGAAAATGAATTTGCTGTTGGTCAAAACAAAATTGCGCCAAATATCAACATTAGCCAAGCAAGTGTCTCAAGGATTCTTCAGAAACATAGATTCCATCCCTATAAAATTCAGCGTCACCAAGAACTTTCTGCCAGCGATTTTGATAAACGAGTGGAATTTTGTATGTGGGTGTTAGACAAAGTGGCAGATAATGAAAATTTTTTAAATTTTGTTATGTTTAGTGATGAATGTACATTTGATAATAATGGATCTGTGAATAGACATAATTTTCATTATTATTCTGATTCTAATCCACATCAATTTAGAATAGTAAATAATCGACACAGATGGTCAGTGAATGTGTTTGTGTTTACAAAACAAAACCTGCTTCTTACCTACTGGATTATTTTTAAACTGTGTTAATACCTGATTTCATGACAGAGTGCAAATGAATTAATTTAATTTTTTTTATACGAGGACTGTACGTCAAACGACAAAAAATCAAGAGAGAATTTGCTCAGCAAGGAATGAGAATTTCAAAAATATTTTTTATTAAAAAAAAAAGAAGCGGCGTACCATTGTTTTCTTCAAAAATACCTAGGGCAATTCCCGCACGAACGCCACTGGTCGCAATAAAAAAAACATGTACATCATAAAATGCCTCTTAATAATGAATAGTAATGAATAGAAAGTGTGTACTAAATTTCATAAAAATATCTAGAGCTGTATCACAGATATTAATAAAAAATTAGGTATGATTGATAAATAACGGCAATCTTCTTCTGCAGGGATAAAACCTCCATCTGAAAAATAGATTTATCATCTATTTCTCCCATCACCTATTTTGCTTCCTTATATGCACCCATTGATATGCGCTATGACGTTGTCAATCATTGTCAAATAAATTAACACATGTTTTCCTGTTTTTCAATATTCCCATTTGTGTACATATAATATAGTAGGTATGTATTTACTTTCTTCAATAGAAAATGATCGTTACATGCATGTTACAGACGTCCAATCTCAATCAAAACTGATTATGTCATTAAATTGTCTGTTTATTTGATTTAGTCTAATCTCACAATTGAATTGGAATATGCTTGTATCCTAAAATTATGTTACTGTAATAATCATGTTGACATAGTAATGGGAATTATTATGTTTGATTGATTTGTAAATAATAAATAACAAATTTTAAAACTCATTGTAGTGTTAGTAGTAGTCGTGGGGAGAGGGGAGGAGGGAGTATTTATGCATAAATATACAGGGTGTCCTGGAATATGTGGGCAATCTCTCGGATTCAGATAGAACGCTTAAAAATAACAGGAGAAGTACCTATACATTTTTCTTCCTACGGCCTCGCCTACGGAGATGTCACTGGAAATCGTTGTTTTTTAAATAATTTTTTAAGTACTATGTGTAATTTAATAATTTTTTAGTATAATAGTTACTAGATGAGTCTCCTTAAAATTCGCCATATTAAACACATTTGGCTTATTTAGTTTGCCAGGGACGGACTAGACGTAACACAAAAATTCTTCTTTTTGTACACCTTGTATGATGAAGGAACGGCAATAATATTTTTGGATACTCTAAACTTTAACTGAAAAAAAGGTATTCTTGATCAATGTCGATAAAATGAACTGTTTGCGAAAAAAAAGATATTTTTGTTCAATATGATTTATATTCAGTATGCGTAAATTCCATTACTAAGTTAGTAACTAATGAGACAAAGGAGAAAACCCGCAAATTTCAAGACACTACCATAAACTGACACTGGCATAAATATTCTTGTTTAAATCGGTACATGTGAAAAAAACCATAACAACAATAAGGGAATTTTATGAACATAAAACAACAACTAATGCAAAAAACCATATTGAACAAACATATTTTTTTGTCGAAAACAGTTCGCTTTATCGACATTGATCAAGAGTCCCTATTTTTCAGGTTAAGGTTTAGAGTATCTAAAAATATTATTGTCGTTCCTTCATCATACAAGGTGTACAAAAAAAAAACGTTTTGTGTTACGTCTAGTCCGTCCATGGCAAACTAAATAAGCCAAATGTGTTTAAACGGGCGAATTTTAAGGAGACTCATATACTAACCATTATACTAAAAAATTATTAAATTATACCTAGTACTTAATAAATTATTTAAAAAACAACGATTTCCAGGGACGTTCGTTATGGGCCCATATCTCCGTAGGGGAGGCCGTAGGAAGAAAAATTTATAAGAACTTCTCCTGTTATTTTTAAGTGTTCTATCTGAACCCGGGAGATGGCCCCGATATTCTGGGACACCCTGTATAGGTATTTATCTTTTTAATTTCATTCTAATGTAGGAACGCTTATTTTATTATTAAAATAAATTTGTCGTATTTATATGTTATGCGTAATACAGCAGTGCTGCCAGATCTAACGATTTGTCGATATTTTTTCCGATTTGGGACTCGATCTACCAATTGATGTCTCCAATTTCTATCGAATTTATTTGACTTTGCAAATTTGAGATAACCAATAGATGCTTGTACAGGGTTTTTGGCACTTTCTGGGGGGTATTAGAGTTATTATAAAAGATAGAAATTGGGGTTTTCACTTTATTTCACTATTTATGTCAAGTTTTGATCATTTGATCATGATTGCTAATAAATTGACCATGGCCTACTGTTATAAATAACGTAAATTATTAGAAATATCGCATTTTTAGGTTAGGTTTGAATATAAATATAAACAACTATACATTTTTATAAAACGATTAATTAATTAAAAAAATAATATATACGTTTAAAAATTTTTACTTTTGTTAATATTTCAAAAAATAAACCTTTTAGAGAAAAACTGGGTACATTACTGAATCTTATGTAAAAATCTCTAACAAGATCAATTTTTACCTTTTTGATAAGTTAACTCGTAACGGAAAGCTAAAAAAAGATTTTCAAAATCACCCTGTAGATTAAAATCGATCTATCTATCTCTGATAATAACTCTAATACCCCCAAAAAGTGTCGAAAATAGGACAACCTGTACAGATAATACGGTTGAAATACAATTATATAACGTTTTTTTTTTAGATATTGTCGTGGAGTTAGGCATGGGTACCCCTGTATAACCTTTCCTTTTCAATTCTAAATTAAAAACCCTTTAGTGAATAATCATATTTATCGCCCAATCCAATCCAATCCAAAAAAATCTATTACCTCGTTTAACCCGTGTATTTCCAAGCTTAATTTTTATACAGAAGCAGCTTTCAGACAGTAGGTAAACAAAATGTCATAATTCATCATAATTTTATCCGAAGATATCCATCAGTACAGCGAAGTCACAGACATAACGCCATTGTTCTCCGCGGTGGTCCAAGATTATAGGGGTAGTAAAACAAATTTGCTACCCTTCACTAACCCCATATAATGCAGACGAAAACAGCACATTTATTTTATTGTTATAGCCCCGGAATTACTTAAATTAATATTTTAACACGGGGTTATGAGTGTGTTTTCTGGCACTTTTCGTATACTGGTAAAATTTAATGGGTTATTATCAGTGGCGTAGCCACACTGGGCGAAAGGGGGCGGTCGCCCCGCCCCCTTGATCTGACTCCCCTTTACTACTTAACAAAAAGGGCATACTACCAGTGGCGGCTCGTGACCTATGATAGAGGGAGTTCACAAGTATGGTGAAAATTTTCAAGGCGTTTTAAATGTAGAAAGAAAAAAAGTATAAGAAAATGCGTTAGGTAAAACATATTTTTATTTATTTTTTAATTTTACACAAGGAAATACAACTTTTGGAAAATAAGAAAGGGTTTCTTAGTGTGTATAACTGTCGGATCTTAACGTCGTCGCATGCAACCCTCGTAACAATATTTATACAGTCCGCTACTAATACTACTAAAGCCATCTACGAGCTATCAAGAAAACCGAATAATGTCCAATACTACTACCGCCATCTACGAGTTGTCAAGAAAATCGAAAACCGAATGATGTCTAATACCACTACGCCATTTACGGGCTACATCATTAGGCGCAACCAAGACGAGAACAATAGTTAACTGTTTATGACGAGAACGAATCGTGCCACGAGACTGACAAGTTGGCATTCTTCATATTTTCAGTGTCTCTTAGATTAAATCCTTAAATAAAACGGTTTAAAATCATATCGAGTATCATTTATCGAAATACACCACATTTATCGACCCTACACAATAGTGCTTAAACGTAAAGTCCATTCTTCGGTACTTAATTGTAGAAAATTGATCAATAACAGCCTCATTAAGTTTGGAATACCCTCTATAAATTTTTTTTCATATTTTTCCAATATATAAAACAAAATATTAAACTTCCTAATAAAGTCCCTAGATTTATCCTTTGTGGTCTGCGTTAAATTAATTTCGGGTTTAGGTCTACCCGCATTCTTCACTTCAATTTTTTGCTCCAAACTCAAACTTAATAAATATATAATATTAAAATATTAAAACATACACGCTCGAATTTCTAACTAGATGCACGAACAGACAACTGTGCACCTTTTCCATGTTAAATCGCCATAGCCCCGCTATCCCCCGCTGACACCCACCAACTGTTACCACAGAGAAACTGCACTACTTAATCGCACGTGTGAGCAAGTCTCGTCATAATCGTCATTCACCTCGACCGAGGCACGGTTGCCGGATCTATACAGTTTGGTTTGACGGATTGTTAAAATATTAGGGAGAGTCGGACTTTTTTAGTTTGACGGTACGATAAAATATTAGGGAGGGTCGGACTTTATACGATAAATAATATTCAATGAATATAAATTAATATTTTTTATTCGTTTTGTTTTGGGGGTTCACGTGCGCATGTGCTCCTGTGGAAGAACCGCCACTGCATACTACCAAAAAAATCAAATCACAAATCCTATAAATGCCGGTTTTAAAATAAAAGAAGTTATTTGTAACGACTTAATTTAAAATGATAGACCCCTGATCCCAAACCTTGGGTACGCCACTGGGTATTATTGAACTTTAGACCAGTGCCGTCGTCTTAAGGAGGGGGAAGCAGAAGAGGTCAGGGGATCATCAAAACAAAAATTATTTTAAAAATGTCGATGTTGAATTTTTGATTTTCCTACTTTACCATTTGAAAAACTGATTTTACTGCTAACAAAAACTTTAATTCCAGTGCCTAAATGGTTCAATTCATGGACGAATAAAGAGTATATTTTTTATTAAGTATTCTTTTGTCTTTCAAGTGACATCAGTCCTTTTTTCCAATAGTCATAGAAAAAAATACTTCACTGCGCTTTACGCAAATGCCATAGAAAATAGACGAAATTAATCACATTTCAGACATAAAACGTTTCCTTATGGCCTGATTTATTGAACAATATTGTAACACCATGGTGCTGTAAGCTATAATAGTAATTGTAATAAACCTTAGTAATAGCTAGTAATCTGGGCATAATTCCCGTAATAAAGCTGCGCCATTTCTATTGATGTACACATGATAAAATTTCGTAAATGAGGATAATTTTCCGTAAAGTGTTGGGCTTAGGGGGGCTAATCGTAGTTTTAATTACTTTAATCTGCCATCAAGGTAAAATTTAATAGATTCTTAACAATTTATAATCGGCTCTTTATATTTTCCTCACAAGAAGGAAAGTATTGTTTGTTGTTTGTAACCGGCGTCTCCCGATCTTCGTTTTTCAACCTGGGGGTCGCCATCAGAAATAGCGGAGAGGGGCTCGTGATCATAGACGCCGAATGCATGGGTGTCCTGGGTGTGCAAATGCATGGGTTTAATGGGTGCGGTGTTATTGATGGTTTTATTTTAATCAAAATTACTTTTTAATCAAAAACATTTGCTATAATAAAGTGACAGATATATGTTTAGATTCTGTAAGAATCATACAAACTTTTAAGCAGAAATCAATGATACCAAGTCTGTACTGAGGCTCCCAAATCTACCGCCTGCGTTTGAAACCGAAAGGTATAATATTATTTTTTAAATTTTCTACTCGTAAAGTTATTTATAGTTTCCCAACAACATCAAATTGCAATTTTTGAAGGAAATTACTGTGGCAACGCTGTATGGCCCTTTTACGGCTTATAGTACACACGACCCTAAAGTTTAGGAACACGTAACTAAATCGCTTATGAATATCAGCCAACAACTGCTATTAATATGCAGCAAACAATAAGAGACGTGTTTGCTAATTTCTCACCTGAAATGTTGAGACATGTAAACATACCTTTTCAAGAGCGTATTCGCTTATACACAGATCAAAATGGAAGACATTTACTGTAGTCTACAATTATTAGTCAATGCGCCTATGGTATTTAAACAACATAATTTATGAAATTTGAAAATATTTCGAGAATGGCTGGAAATAACTTATATGTTTCTATTACAAAAAAAAATTGTTTATGAATTCTACATCTAATAGGTGAATAATATATAGGATGTTACATTTGATAATATTGAGAAAAATTATTTTGAAATGTGTGGTTTTTGAAACCTTATTATGAACACCTGATGAATGAAACTTCTAACTTAATTCTTATATGAGCTACGAAAGCCTGACGTACTAATGCAGGACCCTGTATATAAACGGATTCATAAGAAGCTTATTACAATACTGAAAACGATATCCAAGTAGATTAGATTTAGAATAAACGTTGACATACAAGTAAAGGAAGCCCCCTCGTATATTTTACAAAATGATCTAACATTCGATGTTTAAAATTTTGCCCGTCACTTAGGTACCTTATTATTTGCGGTTAACGCCGTAGACAGCTTTCTGCCATCATGAGCCTTCACAGTACCTCCAAAGAAGAAAAAAAAACTGTTACGCTTACTATTTCAAAGGGCCATCACATAAAAGTCTCAGAAGGTAGCCGACGAAACCACGATAGACATTATAACACCGGAAGTCGACAGGCACAAAAATAATCTAGACAGGTTCCAATTCAAATAATTTTAAGCAGTGAAATGATTTCATGTAAATTTACCATGACGTTTCATTAGTAATTTTTTAGTAATTTTAGTCATTAGTAATTAGTACAAGCATTTTTAGTTAATATAAAATTGAGCCTAGAAACTAGTACTAAGTTAAGTATTGAGAATATATTCTGATATGCGTAAAATTATATTAAATCCTATTTTTTAGCACATTTTTTAAATAGGTTTAATTTTTTTACCAATCTATTTTAAGTGTTATGTAATTAATTATATCTAGATTCGTTGCAAATTTTGTTCCGCGCTGGGTGACTTGCGATCGAAAATATTTAATAACTACCGATCTAATAGCGGTGCCAATTAAATAGTTATTATTTATCATTTATTCACAATGACAATTTTTTTAATACTCTTCGAAAGCTAACATAACAAACTGTTAAATAAAACAGATCTACATTTATACGATCAGTACAACTGGAGATATTAAATTTCTGGTATGAGAAGATTAGAGAAAATCTAGGAACTTATCAAAAGTTCATGTATGGATATTTTGGAGAATAACTTAAAAATTTAGAGCTTACTTATGAGATATTATTTATAATACAGGACCGTATCCCAAAATTTCATGATGTTATTCAAAAAACCCTCGAAGCGTCATTAAACCACATCATACATCGTTGCATTCGGAAGAAAAAAAGCTATCGAATTCCAATATCAGAAAAACAGGACCGTATTTAAAAAAGAAAGTTGATAATGGCCTTTCGAAGACGACTCGTCGAATTACAAAACAATTAACGCTGTTAGATAGAGCGGAAAAAGTGGCAATGCAAAAGTGCAATTTACTTTAGAATTCGATCTCAAAAAAACCCAGGAAAACAATAAAACGATTTTTCAGAATTTCGGTTTTTTCCCGGATATCTCCGGAACTACTCGGAATTTTAAAACTTTCTAAACGGCATATTATTAGGCACGTAAATGCGCAACTTTAACTCCATTTAACCGACTTCGTATCTCTTACGGTTTCCGAGATCACTGTACTGGCCCTCCTTATCTTGGACACGTTGTATACCTACTACAATTTATTTTAAATGCGTAAATGTAATTTTAGGATCTTCTCAGTAAAAGATTATTCAATTAAAATTTAACATATGTGAAATGCAGCGGCGGCTCCTCCATTAGGTCATTGGGTCAATGACCTCCCTATAAAAATTTAGGAAATAAAACTTTTTTTTAAATTAGAATTTACTACAAATGTACCTACTATAATAATTTACCTATAATATTTGAAACGCCCCCGTAAACGCAAGCGTGTAGTGCGATTCAAAATCGGGCTGGAGCCAGTAATTGACCACGATAGCTTAAATGGAAACGAATTTATCCGAGCTGTGACGATTCCGGCAAGCGGGAGAAATATACGCGAAGTTAACCGCCGCTGGGTCAACAGCCCGGTTTATTTTCTTTTTTAAAGGTTGGTAATTTAAGGTCATATATTTTATGTTTGTTTGCAGAAATAATTTCTAAAGTAACGTCACACCTGTCAAGTTTACTTTCTTTGTAAAGCCGCGTTCTCAGAGCTTCAACGTGTCGCAGCGACAGTCCCCCACTCTTTTTGTAGGGGGTGACGTCTGTCACTTGTCATTCGGATGTAACCTAACCTTACAATATTTTGTTATTGTTTTGTAAATGAAAACAATTTGTTTTGTACAAATTTCGTTTTGAATAATTTATCATACTGACTGAGACTTTGATAATGAAAGCGGCGAAGCAATGAAATATTTGAATAATATCTGGCAGTGTATTTTAATATGATTATTCTTCAAGACTAAATAGCTAGCTAGGTAGTTTTTAAGGAGAACCATTTCATTCCTCCAATAAGGAAGTCTAAAATCATAGACATGGGCGTTCTGACAGTGTCTCCTCATCATTCCATACCCTATGTCTTGTGGTGGTCACTAGCTTGTATCTCCTCTATATCTTCATTCCAAGCAGATACAAAGCCATCTTTGTGCAGAGCATACTTGCCCTTTGTAATCTGTATCTACAATAATTTAAAAATATTTATATTATAAGATTTAGGGATCTATAGAGGTACAAAACTAATTTTTAGATAATATTACAAAAATACCAACAGGGCTAACAAAATACCATGGGACTTTAAAAACAGTTTACAATTTTAAGTCAAAATGATGTTTTACCAGTATTATTAACTCTTGCACTTTCTTCTGCAGATAACTTTTTTCTAAATTCAGCTTCAGAGCGGTGAAGAATTTCCACAGGAATATAATTTGAATTTGTGGCCACATCCATTATGGTTTTCGTTTAACCTAAAATTTAACGTTTTAAACTTGAACTCGTCACATTTCTTTAAAAAACTTATAGTATAGTCGATAACCTCTTCCGATTGCAGCTTAGGGTGTGAGTATGTGGAATGCGGATGTTGGATTAAAATTTTCCCCTCTTGGAGGTTATATTTGGGTTTGTTTTTTTAAAAGATTTTTTTCGATGACAGCGTCAAATTTTATTTTTGTATTCTAGTCCTCAAAATATGTATGTGGTTAGTAAAAAATGCACCAATGTAATTAAAAAGACCAATGTAATTAAAAATTATTTAATAATTTTGTAGGATTTAGGTAGATAATGATCAAATAAACTTTTAAAAGCAAAAGTACATACTATTCACAATTTTCTAGGACAAAATAATTTACCTTCGTTAGAAAACAACGAATACTTATTTCGGAAAACTGAGTTTCAAATTTCAAAACAAAATAAAAAATTAACACTACAGCGCAGTGTTACCAGTTATCTCATGAAATGTCAGGAGATCTGTTGATTTTTTTGTGATTTTATGAATAATCTGGTGGTCCATGAAAAACCTTTTGAAAAAGTTCCGTTTCTGGTGTTATCAGCTTCGTTTCGGGGAGGTATATTTTATAAATCACAAAAAAATCACCTAACCTTTTTCCCTCAACATTTTCTAGGGCTAAGAGGGATACCTCGACGATACAGATCTGGTGAAATTCACCAGATACCTGGCAATACCGCTACTTCGGTACCGTTCGATGGTGGTGATAAGTGGTAATGACGTAAACGGTTATGATTGGTTAGGTTGGTGTTTGTTTTTTTTTGGACACACGATGAGAAATCTGCGCACAGACACCTTACAGACGCGGCTGCAAGGTAGTGTCGGGCTAGCAACATTGTGGGGAAAGACCATCAATATCATCCGCTCTGAAGGAGGGGATCCGCCTCAGAAGGAGACGAGCCAACCGACTAAAACTCACCGTCTGAGTCAGGCATGATACCTGTAACTTATTTCACTTAGACGTTTTATTTTTGTTTATCATCAGTATGATTTTTTAGGTTAAGCCTTGAAGCGTTGCTTGGTGTGTTTCGGTTACAGCTCTTAACCCTTTCTTATTTGAATTTAATCAAATAAGCAAGTTTTAAGAGCTCCGTTAACATACTGGGTGCAGAGGTAGAGGGGTAGTTATTGTAATTGTTTACAGAGGCGTATAGTGTGCGCGTAGTGTGCGTGCACACTTATTTTATACAGAACAAGTTCTTAAATAATTTGGAGTGTGGATTTAGCGAGTGATCCAGTCTTTAGGCATTCTGTGTTTTTGACGCGGTAGTCTGCGTATGTGCGATGAGGCTATCTTGGCGTTGTTGGCCAAGTTAGCCTTGGTGTGATATTTCACGATTATTTTATCGAGAAACTCCGAAATTGTGTCAATTTGGAGGTCTCGATGTATAACGTGAGTTCTGGTATATCTAGGTGTATTCAGTATTATTTTAAGTGCCTTGTTCTGTATTACCTGTAGTCTTTGTAAGTCCTGCTTACCCAGTGTGCACCATGTCGGTGCTCCGTATGTGAGCACCGGCCTGATGAGCACTTTGTACATCATGACTTTTGTCCTGATTGTTAGCTTGCTCCTACTGTTGAGCAGCGGGTATAGAGTGCTCAGTTGGGCGTGAGCCATCTTTCTCCTGTGGGCTGTATTTACTTTCCAATTAAGGCGTTTGTCGAAGTGAAGTCCCAAGTATTTTACGCTTGGGCTCCAATCGATTGGTTTGTTTCCTACAGTGACCCTGCCTTCCGGTCTTCTGAACCTTGATGAGTTCTTGGTAAAGTAAATTGCCTGTTTTTTTTTCTGGATTGATTTTTATTTTCCACTTGCTGAGCCATTTTTCCAGAGTAATGATGTTTTCTTTTAGCGCCAGCATTATTTGTTTTGGATTTCTTGATGTCACTGCTATGGTTGTGTCATCAGCGTATATGAATTTTTCGAGACGGATGCATTGGGATATCACAAGTAAAGATATTGAAGAGTAGGGGGGCTATTACCGAACCTTGTGGGACTCCGGCCCTGATTATTTTTGACGTAGAGTAACACTCTTCAACAAAAGTTTTAAACGATCGATTTTCAAGATAGGAGGCTATAAGTTTTATCATATAGTTTGGTACTCCTAGCCTGATCATTTTGACAATTAACCCGTTATGCCATACCCTGTCAAAAGCTCTACTGATATCGAATAGGACGGCTCCCGTGCTCCTCCGTCTATTGAATCCATTGATTATGTTAGAAGCCAGTCTTGTTGTCTGTCTAACGGTGCACAAGTTAGCTCTAAAGCCAAACTGCTCCACTGGTAGACAGTTGTTAGTTTCGACAAAGGTTGTGAGCCTACCCGAAATTAACCGTTCCACTATCTTGCTTATGTTAGACAGAAGACTGTAACTGGTCAATTTTCTTCTGTCTTGGCCTGATTTCCCTATCATAATGATTTTTGCCTGTTTCCATGGGACGGGAAAATGTCCAGTTTTCAGTATAGCATTTGCGATGTTGGCTATGTCCTTTATTGTCTTCTCCGGTAGATTTTTCAGTGATAGGTTGGTGATTCTATCTAGCCCGGGAGCTTTTTTGACCTTTACGTAACGTATGATCTTTTTGACATCTTCTGCGGTGACTTCTTGCAGATTTGGTTCAGGAGGGTGATCCATGCTTTTATATATTTCGGCAGTCCTGTTGATCCGATTTTCTAGGTCTACATCTGTAGCCGGATTTTCGCTGAATTGCTCGTAGAGTGCTTCAGTGAATTTTTCCGCTTTTTCCTGAGGTTCAGTGATTACAGTGTTGCCGCTCGTTGTTATGGGCGGCATTGGTGTCCTACTTCCGTTGACAAGCGAACTTGTCATCCAATAGAGGGATCCATCTTGTGTATTTAGGCTTTCGACCTTCCTTTCCCATCTCTCGGCTTCCAAACCGCTAAGCAGCTGTTTGACCCTCTGTGTTGCCTGGTTTGCCTGTTGTTTGATCCTCGGATCTCCAGTTCTGTGCGCTCTATTTTTGAGACGGTTCTTCGCTCTTATTTCGTTCTTTATGTCATGACTGAGATTACCATATTTAGTGTAATCAGCTGTTTTTGTTGTTGTTGCTCTAGCAAGTGCTTGCTGTATGTTCTTTGTGAGCACATTTACAGCCTCGTCGATATCTGGTTTGCCTACAAGAGGAGCGATAGATTCGCAACCCTCCAGCTGAGTCTGGAATTTTTTCCAGTCAGTTCTGGTTTTGGTTATGATGCTAAGACCCCTCCTGCGTGGGTCACCATATTCGATAATCACTGGGAGATGATCAAATGTTAGATCATTGATTACTACAGGCTGTGACATGTGATCTGTGTTTTTAATTACGAATATATCTAGTAGCTCCGGTAATCCGTTGGCACTTAGATGTGTGGCCCTCTGGTGGTAATATATGGTAATTAAAAACATCAGAATTGTTGTATAACATTAGCCCTCTGGTGTTGGTTGCTCTACAGTTCCATTCTCGATTTTTGGCATTCAGATCTCCTCCGATTATTGTTGTCCTGTTATTGTTGAAGATATTTCCTAAACACTCCCTGTTAAGACTGTCGTGAGGGAAGGGGCTGCAGTAAACGGACCCGACCACTACAGACCTGTGGTTCACTGCAATCTTAACGTATTTACCATCTATAATATTGCTACTATCCGGATTTGGCATAGAAGTTGCTTGGACGTGCCTTTTGATTTGACAAGAATCATGGTTCCGCCCATTCTAGTTTCGCGATCGTTTCGAAATACATTATAATTTGGAAAGGTGGATTTCTTGAGAGAGAGAGGACTTTAACTTAACGCCGTACCATCGACGGTAGTCGATCAAATACAGTGCGCAGCGCCATCTCTTAGTAGTCACCACATAATCTGAACAGACGTTTATTTGATTAAATCAAATTTTAAAAAAATCTATTCAAGAAATAAAAAGTCTATGCTTATCAGGAGAGGGCTTCCTTTTCTTGGTAGTACCATTCAATCTGAAATAGTATTTTAAAGTGCTACTGTATAGACAAAAATACGCGCCCTTATTGTAGGATCATCGGGTGGTCTGGAAATAATAATTTTCCATATTCGTATTTAATATAATACAGAAAAATACTAAAAAATGTAAACGAAGAAAGCCCAAGACTGAAGACTTGAGCGAAAATATTAAATGGGTAGGGAAGGGCACATCATTTTAAAGGTTGTTTAAATATCTTTCCAATAATACCAAGATTTATCATTACGATTGGCAACGCTACAGACAATAATAAAATATTTTGTACTTATAAGGAGTAGAAGTTTCAATTCTTGATGAAATATACAGGGTGTTCCATTTGAAAATACTGAGTAAATTTAATCCAAACAAACCCGAAGTTTGGAAGTAAAATTAAAGCACCCTGTATAAAACTGTAAAATTTTATAAATAGTACTCATGTAATCCAGATAAAAAATTTTTGATCTAATTAAAATCAATAAAGAATCTGTAGCATGTTTATTACGATCGTACCAATGCAATAAAAATAGGAAAATTAATAATATCTTTGCAACACCGCAACAGATTGGGGAAAAAAATTGGGGTTACATAAACGATAAGGAGGGGCACTGATTCCGAGTAAAAATATAGGTCATTTCATTTATGACACACACTGTACAGGGTGTCCATTTTTGGGTAGTTTTACGGGGTATCTCCGTTATATTTGTTTTCACACGTACCCTATACCTATATTGTAAACGAATCTTTCCTAACAATTTATTTAACTGATTACTCAAATAAAAAGCCTGCTTCAAAATAAACGTATATTCCACGACGGCTCTCGATAACATCCAATCTTATAATACTTCCTTTTACCACCTCCTCAGATCGCCATATCGTCTTTTTGCGTAACCAAATATCTTATCGCTTACATAACAAAACAGTCACCTACACTACTTTAATAAAATGCTTATTATGCAATAATGACTTCATAGGTTCGGTGCCGAAAATAACATACAGGATGTTCTTAAAAACAGGGTTGGTTACAGTCGGCCAAACCTGACCCTTCACGTCCTCGGGAAGCTCAAGACCTTACTTGCGACCTGTAACAGACAAAATATCATACATTAGTAAAAGGTAGTAATAAACAAGAGCCACTTTGACTCGTGGAAAGTATCTCAATCATCATCAGACGTTCTGACGTATGAGAACTTAGTATCTCAATCATCATCAGACTTATCTGACGTATCCGAACTAACCGCTGTCTTAAACGGCTTCAACTTCTCAGATGGACAAATACCCGTATAAGCTTTTCGCGATCTTTTCGCACCAGGCATGTCCTCAACTACATAACGATCGTTATTCAAAACTTTTGTGATCACAAACGGCCCATGATACTTTGGCTCAAGTTTCCTACTCTTGCCATCATTAGAACACTTTGTCCTATAAACAAGAACTTGCTGCCCAACCTCAAACTTTTTGAGTTTAGCATGCTTAGCATCATAATGCAACTTTTGCACTTTTTGCTTCTCTTCAATTCTTTGAGCAACTTTTACTCGCATCTCTTCCAAATCCTGGGGTATCTCTTCGCATACCTCGTGAACTAGGAAGGCATCGTTTATCCCCCTGGGCTTATAGCCCAGAAGAATCTCATAGGGACTTTTCCCGGTAACAGAGCTGACAGTCGTATTGATTCCCCACTGGACACTACTAATGCAGTCATCCCAGCGTTCTTCGTCCTCGGTTGAAGCGTTAATGGCTGACAAAACAACCCTATTCATCCGTTCAACCTGTCCATTGGCTCGTGGAGTCGCCGTGGCACACAGCAATCGTTTAATGCCAAATTCTTCACAATATTTCGTAAAATTGTTGCTTGTAAATGCAGAACCGCGATCGCAAATTATTCTTCGTCTGTTTTAGTGTTCTCTCGCCCATACCTTCTCATCAACTTTGACGTACAATGACTTTCATTGTGGCCAACACGGTTGCACTTTGCACAAAATACTTTCGGCCTTGGGCACTTTGCAAAAATATGTCCTTTTTCGTTGCAGTTAAAACACTTCATCGTATCCTGACGATTATTGGTAAGATGTCTTCTTTGTATGGTTTGTCTTAAATCAACCCTAGACACGCGACTAGAAACTTTTTCTTCGCATGTCGGTTTCTTTGTATGGTCAGTCTCAAGTGCAAATAGATATTGTTCATACAATGCTTCAGGAGTGTCATATCTTCCAGCTCTAGCGGAGTTTTGTACAACAGTGTCACTTATTCCATCTATTATACATGAAACGCTTTTCTTGCCGGTAATTTCACAAATTCGCAGTAACTCCATTTTCTCGAAATAATATGTGGTCATGGATTCATTCGTCTGTTTCTGTCTAGTTAACATCCGCTTCAGTGCTGAGGCATAGTCAATATTTTCCGGAAAAGTTTTTCTTATTAGCGCTTTCCACTCTTCCCAGGTATAATTATAGGTTGATAAGCTATGGTACCAACTTTTGGCCATGCCTACCAAACGTGATTGCATATGATAAATGGTAGTTACATCGTTCCATTCATTAACTTGCTTTAGTTGTTCAATCTTTTCAAGCCACTGGTTTGCTGTAAGTGAGCGGTTATCGGGAGAAAATTCTGGAATGCAGTCACTTTTAATGAGTAATTTAATTTCTTTTTGACGACTTAAAACAGCATTTTGTTTATATAATTCATCTACTTTGCGCTGTAACGTTTCAATCAGTGTTGCATGACTGTCAACAGGAACCGGCGTATACGACCTTTTATCAGAGTGGTACTTACTGCCTTTCCTTCGATATCTCTCCGGGCTAGAACTAGAACTGGAAGTATCAGAGCTACTGGGGCTTCTGCGACGTCGTGCACGTTTGCCCATTTTTAAAATATAATCCAAAACACAACTTTTGTATTCTGATAACGCACTAATCCAAAACACAACTTTTGTATTTTGATAACACTCAACGCACTAACTAATTGTCTTAGTACGCGACACACAACTTTTGTGTTGTTATGACACGAACAAACGCACAAAATAATTATTGTCTTTAAATGGCACGCGAATTATTTGTCTTTTTATATGGCACGCGAATTATTAACCCCACACCTGAACTGTAAACGAATCTTTCCTAACAATTTATTTAACTGATTACTCAAATAAAAAGCCTGCTTCAAAATAAACGTATATTCCACGACGGCTCTCGATAACATCCAATCTTATAATACTTCCTTTTACCACCTCCTCAGATCGCCATATCGTCTTTTTGCGTAACCAAATATCTTATCGCTTACATAACAAAACAGTCACCTACACTACTTTAATAAAATGCTTATTATGCAATAATGACTTCATAGGTTCGGTGCCGAAAATAACATACAGGATGTTCTTAAAAACAGGGTTGGTTACAATATTTTTAATAATATAATTTAGTTTGTAACAAGCTTCAAATATATAACACTTTATTTTTAGTCTTAGTATTAGGCCCGAAATATACGTTTTTCAAAAATATACCATTTTTTTATATACGGTGACCCATTTAAAGAAGCAAATTTGTTTATTTTCCTTGAAAATTATTGAATGTAGAAAAAATCTGAGTACGTCACTGTATTCTACATAAAGAGTTACAAAAAGAACATTTTTATTTCTTTTTGATACGTTACGGGGTAACCGAGATATGGGGGGGGGTGTCCCAAAATGATTACGGCATCTTCTGTTTGACAAAAAAGTAGCAAAGTGCTGCGAAAACAGCATCCTTCTATCTTTACTAATAAGGGAGATACCCCGTAAAACTACCCAAAAATGGACACCCTGTACACTTAAACATACTTTTAAAATATGCGTCTTCAACAGTCCGCTAATATTTATTTTTAAAGTTTCCCTTCTATCCACGATATAGGAGATATCGAAGAATTACACACTAAATGGACTCCCTGTATTAGTAAATATTTTATTTATTTCAGAAAACCCAATTTTCCGCGTTAAATTTTCCGGTAATTGTAATTTTGCTAATAAGAACGTTACGAAACACAAGTCAAATGACAAAAGGGTTACCGCCTCATACAAACCTTTAGGATCCTCCGGGACATAACGAATCGACATGAGTCATGCCGTTTTTTCTACAATGTAAGCGAGTAATCGTTAGAAAAACAAACGAATTTTTTGCACCAAAATACCTTTGCCTTGCTTTACTTTGTTAGTTTATTTGCAGTGGTCGGTTCGAAAGGAGCTCGCATATTCGCCGGTTTTATTTTTTCTGGAAAATTATCCCGCGTGATAATTCGACGTCCAGGACAGGGTGCTCCTGCCACTGCTTAAAGAGTTGTCGGAATTCCGGGTAATAGTGTCATCCTAAAACGAAGTTTTGCTCTGTTCCCTGTAAGGTGAGTCTTTAAACATTTTTTTTTTCAAAATACGTTTAGCAGCATTCACAGTTCCATAAATTAATTTATAATAGAGAAGAAGTATTTAAGTCACATCACAAGGAGCCCATGCGCTATTATGCAACGGGTTCCTCACTTTTTACCTTCCATAACTGGGGTAGTAACTGGCGATAAATACTTATAAACTCTTTCCACAATTCTTTTTTTTTGCTCGCAAGTGTATGGGCCCCTTCAGTTTTCAGTTATGCAGGGTTTTAATTTGAAAACTACCCACCTTTAATAGGTCGCTTTCGGTAAATAAAAATAAAATTTTATTGTGAAGGTCCCGCCCTTCACAAGAATTGTTGCAGCCTTCGTGGTTTAACCCCCTTGGCAGGGGTAGATGTTACCATTAAGATCTTAATTGGGAAGGAGGGGGGGAAGGTCAAGTGACCCATCATTTTTAAAAATCGTTGAAATCTATTTCCAATAATAATAAAAGAGGAGTCGACACAATAAATTTTTTGTTAAATAATACCCTAAAAGGAATTTAAAAACTATTTAAAGCCTTCATGGAGTAACCCACTGGGAGAGGTAACTGTTACCCTTAAAATCGTAAATGAGAAGGGGGGGTCAAGTATATTGGGGCGGAAAAATCTGGATTCTAAGAGTCGCCGAGGACCGTTTTTGGTTCGGAGGGGCAGTGGCGTACTTGTACAAGAAATGAAATTTGTGCAAATCGACAAAATTTCGTTTCTTGCTTCCGTTAATTTATTAATTAAAAAAATTTCTACCCTAAACTTATAGCAATTGGTCCCTAAAAACAGATAATTAACCGCTTTTAGGATAAAACGAAATAGTATCAAAAATATTGATCAAAAAACGAAATGGTGAATGCGCCACTAGCTCTGACTTAATTATTAACTGAACAAAAAATATACTGAGTGTTTAAACAACAACGAACAAAACAATCATCTACTAAAAACAAATATCTAGTAAAATCAAGATTTATATTTTTCCTAACGAATACATCTTTGAATAAATTGGTTAAAACATTACATTTCGTTGGGGGGGGGGGGGCAACGCCACTGAGGAGGGGGTAAACTGGGCGGCATATCTATTGAGCACGAAATAGCTAATAAAATAGATTTAAATAAAAAAATTTTGCAGAGTTACAAGGTGGTTTGTTGATAGTTATTATTTTAATTAGTTAGAATAGCATAGCACATTTTTTTAATTTCTTTTCAGAAATATTATTAATATGTATTAATAAGAGCACAAAATGATTAAGGCGTCTTGAGCGGGCCCTGTTGCTCTCTCTCACTAATTTTGAAATTGAAATTTTGATAGTATGCTAATGTTGATTTGAGCACTGGGCTAAAACATTTTCATTAAGGTACTACGTCCGGTTAAACTGGAAGTCGGTGTCAACTTCTTTATTTTAAATGGCACACCCTATACAGGGTGTCCCAGAATATGTGGGCAATCTCCCGGGTTCAGATAGAACACTTAAAAATAACAGGAGAAGTTCTTATAAATTTTTCTCCCTACGGCCTCTCCCCTACGGAGATACGGGCCCATAACGGACGTCCCTGGAAATCGTTGTTTTTTAAATAATTTTTGAAGTACTAGGTGTAATTTAATATTTTTTTAGTAAGTATAATGGTTAGTAGATGGGTCTCCTTAAAACTCGCCCTTTTAAACACATTTGGCTTATTTAGTTTGCCAGGGACGGACTAGGACACAAAAATGTTTTTTATACCTTGTACGATGAAGGAACGACAATAATATTTTTGATACGAGATATGCTGAAAAAAAGGTACTCTTGGTCAATGTCGATAAAGTGAACTGTTTTCGAGAAAAAAATATTTTTGTTCAATATGGTTTTTTTGCATTAGTTGTTGTTTTATGCTCATAAAATTTCCTCATTGTTGCTATGGTTTTTTTTACATGTACCGATTTAAATAAGAATATTTATGCCAGTGTCAGTTTATGGTAGTGTCTTGAAATTTGCGGTTTTTCTCCTTTGTCTTATTAGTTACTAACTTAGTAATGGAATTTACGTATACTGGATATAAATCATATATTATAATTATTTTCTATTTAGCGTTAAAAATAAGGGTAAGTTTATATAAGGTTGTCGATTCCAAAAATTTGCCAATTTTATATTTTTATATGGCCATAATAATACCAAGAACTATAGATAGTTTGTTTTTGTTTAAAATAAAAATAGGAAAGTTAATGAACAAATCCAAACAAACCTTTCCCTAACAATTACTTTTATTTGTTTCAGATACTTGACGGGTCTAAAATAGAGTGCGGTACCGCGTGTGAGGTGTGAGGGTTCCGCTCTTCAAGGGTTTGCCTAAACATCGTCGCAGTTTAGAGCGTGGTAGAGATAACCCTTTTCAAGGCTCCCGCATGTCTGAAAAAGGCTGATGGGCAACCTGGCCTGTCCAGGGCGATGTTCTTTTTGTCCCTTGGAGAGTGGAACTGGAAGAATGAAGATGATGTCGTCGGGCAAATGGGCACATATAAGGAGGTAACTATTTATTTAATTTTAAAAGTATACCCCAATTGTTTAATTAATATTTAAAAAATTGTTTATAGTTTTTTGGCAAGAGAAAATATTTTGTGATAACAATATTTGTAACTACAGGGGGTTTTTTAATTGAAAGCCGATACTTAAGGCTGTGAATCCTTGGGTGATTTTAAGAAGAACTGGCACTTCTTATTGAAACATGCGAATAGGCATGAAAATAAGCCAAAACATTGATTTCAGTTTCCTCATTGGACGTTATAGGTCTAGGTAAATTTCTGTATGTTTCAAGCATGATCCAAAATTTTCGAAATTGCTTTAAATTCGTCTAAATTTCTTATTGCTCATTGATGGTAAATTTGGATACATTTCATTGAATCTTCTAAATGTACGGCTGATGATCTTATTATACTGACCATGTAAAATAAATAAATTCATACTACATCTGAATAGTTGTTGTTTTCTTCCATTTTTTTTTAACTTTAATTTAACTTTAAAAAATTAAAATATTTAAATAGACCAACTGACAACAAGACTGAATGAATAACAGCAAAATGTCAACCATTACAAAACAATTTCCATAGGCTACTTGCCAAATTGGTCTAGAAAGTGTGATTGTTATCTGTAATAATTAATTTTTCTATATAAATGCTCATAAGTCAAAAACTGTTCAAAATAGGTATAGTAATAAATGGTACTATTTACCATTTTTCCAAACCATCAAAATATTTGTATTTTGAAACACCCTGTACTATTATAAATAATATTTGGAAAGAGGGTGAAAGAGTTTAAAAATATCATAACTTTTTGTAGAAGATGTTATCCGAAAAAAAAAAGCGAAATTAATTATTATCTCGAGAACTATAACAAATAGGTATAGGAAAATATTAAGGAAAGTTATTAAGAAATTCATAAGGATTCTAAAACAAAAATAATACACAGGGTGTTTCGTTTAAATTATCAAAGTTGCTAATACTTTCAAGTAGAAGTGGCAACACTGCATGGCTAAAAATATTTTTAAAAGATTGATCATGTCCGCTTCTATAACCTCCCAAAATTTCAAAGTGGTCCAATGACTAGTTCTCTATAAACATCTAATAGGCCATCCACCATCAATCACCCTGTATGTTAATACAGTGTAACCTCGATAATCCGAACCTTCGTTACACCGGATTTTTCAATAATCCGGCCAAACATTTCAACTGCATTGTATACTTTATGATCAGCATTTGATAGTACTCGGTAATTGAAGCAAACAAAAATTACTAATTACTTCACAAAATAATATAAAATTTAATAAGTATGCTTCTGTTTTAAATAATTTTTGTATTATGTTTATACTATTTTCTAGTTGTTTTCTATTAAATGTTTTAAATGTTTCGTTTTTCAATAAAAAAACTGTGTCGGATGACCGCGGTTTTAATTAGTCCGGATTATCGAGGTTGCACTGTATTAACATTTCTTCTTAAAATCACTCAAGGATTCGGCACTCTATTAAAAAACACCCTGTATGGGCCCAATAATATCCCCCAAAAAAATCAAAAATAAATGCAGGGTCTTTCAAAATAATTGGAAAAATCTAAAATTTTGCGTTTCGGTTTTTATTTTTTCCTGACTTTGTTTGAACAGATGTCCAAAAATAAATGTCACTTTCTCATTGCTACTTTTTATTCTCCATAAGATTTCATCATCAGATCTTTAATGCAACGTTTTGTCTTTGGGTCACCATCATCAACTTAATTTTTTAAATACGGGCTTGGATTTTTTTCATTAAATTATGAAAAAGGAACTAAATCTACGTTCGGCGGTATATGAGACTTACTGGTTTTCCGATGTTTTGTTCCTTAAATTGACCATCTTGATTAAAATACCCCTAATCCGTTCCTGTAATTAACTTTTGTTTCGACAAAACTGAAAATTTTAAAATTATTATTGTATTATAGTATTTAAAAAAATTAAGTTGATGATGGTGACCCAAAGACGAAACGTCGCATTAAATAAGATCTGATCATGCCATCCCGAGAAGAATAGAAAGTAACAATGAAAAACTGAAATTTATTTTTGGACATCTCTTGGAACAAAGTCAGCAACAAATAAAAACCAAAACGCAAAATTTTAGATTTTTCCAAATATTTTGAAAGCCCCTGTTTTTATTTAAGATTTTTTTACGGCATATTATTGGGCCCATAATTATGCAACTTTGCCCCAATTTAACCGACTTCGTATCTCTTACAGTTTCCGAAATTCCAATGATGAAGGACTTGTTTGTTACACCCTGTATAGCAAGAATCAGCTAAATAAGTTAGCGAATTTATTATAGCTAGTTATGATTAGAACTAGAATTTTTTTCAAGAAAACATTTTTTTTCCCTCCCAACTAATGTGAACTGAAATTAATTTTATTTTTTGGCTTGGGCTTCCCCCAAGCCTTCTTCCCCAAACAGGTATTTCTTATTTCATAACTCATCTGGAGTTCGCTAGTATTGGCTATTTATTTTTAATTTATGCTCATTAGCATTGAATCACTTGTTCATGTCAAAATGTACAATTTCTCAAATAAGCCTTCGTGTCGATTATGACCTACACTTTACTAATTTACTCAAATTTGCCTATTTACATGAAAACTAAACGCATTTTCCTTTGTTTTAGGATCATGGCCATGGGCACTAAAGAAAATTTATAAAATCGGGCACGCGAATTTTCCAGGGTATCAGAAGACACAAAAAAGAATCGCGCAGTCAAATCAATCCTATTCTTTTTAGTCTAACGTACAGAAAGAATCTGGTTGATAAATCAGTCCGGTCTTTCCTAGTCTAACGTACAGGAATGATCTGATTGATCGTTTTGCTGAACCCCATCGCGCCTTAACCAATCCGATTTTTTTTAGTCTAACGCACAGAAAAAATCTGATTGATAAATCAGTCCGACTTTTCCTAGTCTAACGTACAGGAAGGATCTGACTGATCGTATTGACAATTTCAAAATGGAGTATGAATGATTAAACAAAATGAACTTTTTAACGCGTTATGATGACATAACTTTTAAGCAGCTATTATAAGCAATCGTAACTTTATAAAAATGTATATGCAGTATTTGAAGTAGATTCATCCAATCAAACTCCGTTGGTTTCTGTGTCTGTTTAATTGCCGATTCCCTAAGGACCAGTTGTTGCAAAAAATTGTTTTTTTTTGGATCGGTCCGAGGGCTTCAATTGACTGCGACCATGGAAACATAAACCTGCAAGCTAAACGTTCGGGACACAAGCTGGATTAGAGCAGCCTGCGAGAATTTATTAAGGTAATATTTAGTTAAAAAATATATTTTCATCAGTGTTGGTTGATCAATGTTTCGTTATTTTCGAAAATAAGTTTGTGTGAAGTGAATCGTAGTTGCCAATATTTTAAATGTGCATTTATTTAGTTTTCTGTTTTCTGCGTTCACCAACCAAAAAATCAATTTTACTGGGGAAGCTTGAAACTAATAATATTTTTTTTTTATATGCAAAGCAGTTTGGCAATCAAAAGATTTCGAGCTGTAATTGAACAATAATTAATGGGTGGAAGAGAGAACTACATGTTTTTTGGCTGAATGGCAACAATGTTGAAGTCTGGTTATATCAGATGGTTAAATATTCAAACATAACCATACTTACCGATGAAAAGATAAATCCTTCTTTAATGAACCACTCTTTTACATACTACAGATGAATGCACCATGATTGTTTATAATAAAGACGATTTTTCACCAATAACACTGGGGAACAGCAAAAATGTTTCCGAGACCAAAATAGCAAAATCTTACTTATTTTATTATACTAATTAACAATCTGTCTTGCAAAAGGCTCAGTTGGCTCCGGTTTTATAGATCCATCCCAATTATGATAATTTACCTACCTGCCCTTAATATATGGGAAAATTTCACCATTAAATGAGAAATACCTGGATTTATTATGACAGGTGTACTTTATAAGGGGTTTAAATACATATAATATAAATCCTAAATTGTTAGTTAGTTGTATTTCAACCACCAGTTGATCGAGAGCTGTTCGTATTTGAGAAATTAGAGAGTTTTGAGCAACATGTCGCGAGTTTGTGTAAATAAGCCGGATCATTTTTGTTATATATGTGGTGAAATGACTTTTGTGAAACAAAAACGTACGCTTAGCCCTTTAATAAAAAAGGCTTACCACTTGTATTTTGGCTGCAAAGTTGGAGACCAGGATAAAAATTGGGCTCCCCATATCTGCTGCTACAAATGTGCGTCCAACATTCGCGGCTGGCTAAGTGGAAAAAACCGTAAGATGCCCTTCGCTGTTCCTATGATCTGGCGAGAACCGAAAGACCACGTTACTGACTGTTACTTTTGTTTGACACCTCCCATCAAAAAAGGCTTTTCAGAGAAAAAAAGGTCTGCGATACAGTATCCAAATTTACAATCCGCCATACGCCCGGTGCCTCATAGTGACGAGTTGCCTATACCTAATCCACCTCAGGAATATACCCTTCATTCTGATGATGATCAAGAGGATTCAAACGGTAGTGTACCGGAAAATGTCGCCGGCCCATCAACCTCGCAAGACTCCGATTTTGTCTGTGAACTTCCAAGTAAAAAGCCTCACAAAATAAGTCAAAGTGAATTAAGTGACCTTATAAGGGATTTGGAACTGCCCAAGACAAAAGCAGAACTATTGGCCTCTCGATTGCAACAATGGAATTTACTTGAAGATGAAGTAAAAGTTTCTGTGTACCGAAGCCGTCAGAAAAACCTAACACCATTTTTTAACATGGATAACAATTTGGTAGCCGGTAGGGACATTGAGGGATTAATGGCAGCTTTAAATCTGGACTATGATCCAAAAGACTGGAGACTTTTCATTGATTCCTCAAAAGTAAGTCTTAAAGCTGTGTTACTCCATAATGGAAACAAATTGCCTTCAGTCCCAATTGGTCATGCAGTCCATATGAAAGAAACATATAGCAATTTGAAATTGTTACTTGAGACCATACAATATGAAAGATATAAATGGCAAATTTGTGGGGATTTAAAAGTTGTGGCGATCTTGCTTGGAATGCAGCTAGGTTATACCAAATACTGCTGCTTCCTCTGCGAATGGGACAGTCGAGCACGATCGGATCACTACAGAAAGAAAATTTGGCCACCGAGAGAGTCTTTTGAGCCAGGAAAGAAAAATGTGACCAGCGCGCCATTAGTTGCCCCAGAAAAGATTTTACTACCGCCACTTCATATAAAATTGGGACTTATGAAAAATTTTGTGAAGGCAATGGACAAAGAAGGCCGTGCTTTTAGTTATTTAAAAGAAAAGTTCCCTAGAATCAGTGACGCTAAAATTAAAGAGGGAATATTTGTGGGTCCCCAGATTAGGAAACTTTTCGGAGATGCGCAATTCGATTCCATACTTGAAGGCAAGGAAAAAGACGCTTGGGATGCCTTTAAAATGGTTGCAAAAAATTTCTTGGGAAACATAAAAGCAGAAAATTATAAAGACCTGGTTGCCCAACTTCTTTTGTGTTACCAAAACCTAGGGTGTAATATGTCGTTGAAAATTCATTTCCTGGATTCTCATCTGGATTACTTTCCGGAAAATTGTGGTGCTGTAAGTGACGAACACGGTGAGAGGTTCCACCAGGATATTTCGAACATGGAAAGAAGATATCAGGGAAAATGGAACTGTGAGATGTTAGCCGACTACTGCTGGACTATTACGAGAGATGCCCCAGAGGCTGCTTTCAAAAGGCAAGCTAAGAAGCGCAAAATGAGTGTCTAAACTTTGGATTCAATGATAAAAATGTGCTATTTAGTTGCTTTTGTTGAACCAACAATATATTGTTATCTGTATTTTGTATGTCCATTGTATATGCCTATGAATTAAAATTTTGTAACAAATAATTGAGATTTTTTTTTTTGCGAGCCAACTAAAATCTTTAATAGGTATTTTTTAGTTACTTGGGTACAGTTGAATCCAAAAAAATAGGTTTTGTTCAGGAAACAAAAAAAAAGTTGAAATTTGTTTCCCAGTGTAATCACAAAAAAGCACAAATCAACCAAAATATAACAATCCGTTAGTTAGATCAAAGAACAAACATCGCAATATATACGAGATTAGTATTCATTCATCTTCTGCTTATCTTTTGGGTCCGAATCGTAGTAAAATAGAAATAGTTGTTGCCAGAGTGCAGTTGGATTAGTTCAAGATTCATTTGATACGCCTTTTCACAGTTTATAGTAAAATTATTGGGAAATAAATTTATTTTAAGAGCAATTGCGGATTAATCTAAACCAGTTGTATTTGCCAAATTAACAAATTTTTAATTGCAATTTTGCAAGATGCCTTTGCGATAAATATGTCCATCTGGCTATGCTGGAATAATGACCGAAAGAGGTGGGACAGACTGTTTGCAGTCGTTGCGTGGGCTAGCTAGAAATGTACATTATTCCATCTGTAGTTTGTAATAGCTTTGGTCCGTACCAACATTGGAAAAACGAATCGCTTGATGTCTGTATGCGTGTTTGTTTGTCCGTCTGTCTATCGCAGCCCGTTTCCCTCGGGATCGTTTGACATAAATAGTTAAAACAAGCCATTGTTATTTACTTAGGAGCATGACATAAAACGTTTTAAAAATTGCAACTTATCCGTTTGGGGGGGGTGTTTCAAACGAATGACTAAACATTTATTGTGATGGGCAGTAAAAAAATTTTGAATAATGACTGTACCAACTGTGAGGATGATGATAAAAATTGATTTTTGTTACATTTAGTACTGCTCTGGTTAAGAATTTATATCCTTTGGACTTTTATAACTATTACGTCAAAGTTGATAACAAATTGTGTCGTCGAAAAATTTTTCACCGATAAATAAGTAAGGATAAAAAAGGGTTGGTACTAATCATAACACAATGTAATTTAGATTTAGATACATCATATTCGCTTTTAGAGCTAATGGTAGTGACGCATTCGCCATATCATTATTTAACGTATAAATTAATAAGAACAAAAATCAAATTTTATCAAACCTATAATAATTGATTAAACTTTTATTGATGTAAACTGTGTAACTAAAAATGTTCTCTATTGTTTCAGGTAAGTGAGCATGATTGGTGTTGGAAGCGTCCGTTTCGCGCTGTCGGCAAACAAGTCTTCGACTGTTGTTACAACCTGGAATAAGTGAACAGTGACCTTTAGTAGATAAGCTACAAGAGTTCGGGGCCAAATACCACCACTTTTACATGTTATTTCTTATGGGAAAATTTAAGGTTCGATCTGCATTTTTTTCTACCGACGCCCAGAATGACAAGAACGTGAGGAGTGTGGAGATGAATGGAGAGCAAATATCGTCATTTTTACATGTATTTTCCCATAAGGAAATTTAAGGTTCGATTTGCATTTTAAATCTAACGACGCTTAGCGTCGCGACGCCCACAATGAGAAGAATGTGGGAAGTGTGGAGATGAATGAAGAGCAATATCATCATTTTTACAGGTATTTTCCCATAAGGAAATTTAGGGTTCGATTTGCATTTTTTTTTACCGACGCCTACCGTCGCGACGCTTAGAATGAGAAGAACGTGACGCAATTTACCAGTGGCTGTTAGCGTCTCCACCATAACCATCAAACTTTAATATTTGATTTAAATTTTACTTTTTGTGTGTGTGTGCGTGTGTGTTTATCTCAACCATTTGAGGATGGCTGATAAATTTTCAGTCATTACTTATAATGAACTAGAAAATTTATTAAATCATCCTGAGAGGGTTGCGATAAATAATAGAGTTAAAACTTAAATATTTTATATACGATTTGGCTTCTGTGATATAAAGGGATGATCGACTTTTTTCCGCATGGAAACACGACAGGTACCCTTCCGAGGGGAGACGTACCGACTCTGGTGATCGATAATCCCTCCCTACAAAAGAGGTTGACACTTTTAAAGAGTTAGGTATATACAGTGTTTTCCATATGTCTTATAGACACGATCAGGGAAAATTGTTGCCTGTTGGCTATTAAAGAAATCATCTATCGGCCATCTCTAAAGGGTTATGATGGGAAATTATAATTTTCTAAATTTGTATGTGTCTTTCCTTCAATATTTTTTTTTAATTAGGGGTTTAAATTTAAAAGCAACAAACGTTAAAAACTGATATGTAAGAATTAAGAGATTTTTTTTTACTTTGAATGTGATTTTTCAACTATTTTTTGGATAATTTAGAAGTAAAAAGAACTGTATTTAATCAGTAATTACTTATAATGAAATAGAAAATTTATCAGTCATCCTGAAATGGTTGCGATAAACACACACACACACAAAAAGTAAAATTTAAATCAAATATTAAAGTTTGATGGTTATGGTGGAGACGCTAACAGCCACTGGTAAATTGCGTCACGTTCTTCTCATTCTAAGCGTCGCGACGGTAGGCGTCGGTAAAAAAAATGCAAATCGAACCCTAAATTTCCTTAGGGAAAATACCTGTAAAAATGATGATATTGCTCTTCATTCATCTCCACACTTCCCACATTCTTCTCATTCTGGGCGTCGCGACGCTAAGCGTCGTTAGATTTAAAATGCAGATCGAACCTTAAATTTCCTTATGGGAAAATACATGTAAAAATGACGATATTTGCTCTCCATTCATCTCCACACTCCTCACGTTCTTCTCATTCTCGCTGGGCGTCGGTACAAAAAAATGCAGATCGAACCTTAAATTTTCCCATAAGAAATAACATGTAAAAGTGGTGGTATTTGGCCCCGAACTCTTGTAGCTTATCTACTACCTTTAGTGTTTTACGGGTCATTCCTCACTCAAGTGCTTGCTTGAATGTGGATTGATCCGTCTTGCTGCAATTGGCACCGTTGTTAATACCATCACCTTCGCTTCTATCATGATTGAAAGGTAAAATAGTTTTCTTTCCTTTTCTGTTGCTACAGGTGAAAGAATGAAGGGTTAAGAGCAATAGCAATATATAGGTCCGCACCATTTTGTTTCTTCTTTCTCATTCATTAAATTTTGGACACTATTAAGATATTTATAATAG
Organism: Barypeithes pellucidus; assembly: GCA_963991005.1. Taxonomy (NCBI): domain Eukaryota; kingdom Metazoa; phylum Arthropoda; class Insecta; order Coleoptera; family Curculionidae; genus Barypeithes; species Barypeithes pellucidus. Next base: position 12,624,441 of record OZ022563.1, read on the forward strand.
TTTTTAAAAATCGGGCTGTGCGCATCTCTTTATAATCACTAAAATATGGTGAAGGAGCTTTGTTATTGCTCTTAAAGATGGGACACGTTGTCCATTCTGGTAAGTTAGTGAAGTGAGTGAAAATAAGAAGCTGCAACTGAAGAAACAAGCCTATTAAATTATGGAGGACGGCTTTCTGGTATGGTATAAATGTACAATATTTGGTGAACTATTTAAATATAGATACCTAAATTAATTTAAGATAAATCGGCCGTCTACTAATACATTTGTTTTAGCCACACTATTCATTATACTAGCCAACATGGAACCGATGGGGAATCTATAATCCATGGCCAATAAAAGCCAGAAAAAGGAATAAATGGAATCGAATTAATTTTGATGCATAACCGTCATTATCCTTTACTAATAACCTTTTATTTTTAGCTCAGGTTTTGTCCAACAACTTCAAATGTTGATGCATAAAACCACCGGTTTATATTAATTTTATACATTTTTTTTAGGTTTTAATTAACGATTTTACTTTTAGGAAAGGTTTTGTCCACTATTTTCAAATGTTGATATATAAAACCACCGGTTTATATTAATTTTATACATTTTTTAGGTTTTAATTAACGATTTTACTTTTAGGAAAGGTTTTGTCCACTATTTTCAAATGTTGATATATAAAACCACCGGTTTATATTAATTTTATACATTTTTTAGGTTTTAATTAACGATTTTACTTTTAGGAAAGGTTTTGTCCACTATATTCAAATGTTGATATATAAAACCACCGGTTTATATTTTTTAGGTTTTAATTAACGATTTTACTTTTAGGAAAGGTTTTGTCCACTATTTTCAAATGTTGATATACAAAACCACCGGTTTATATTAATTTTATACATTTTTTTTAGGTTTTAATTAACGATTTTACTTTTAGGAAAGGTTTTATCGACTATTTTCAAATGTTGATATATAAAACCACCGGTTTATATTAATTTTATACATTTTTTTTAGGTTTTAATTAACGATTTTACTTTTAGGAAAGGTTTTGTCCACTACGCCCACAATGAGAAGAATGTGGGAAGTGTGGAGATGAATGAAGAGCAATATCATCATTTTCACAGGTATTTTCCCATAAGGAAATTTAGGGTTCGATTTGCATTTTTTTTACCGACGCCTACCGTCGCGACGCTTAGAATGAGAAGAACGTGACGCAATTTACCAGTGGCTGTTAGCGTCTCCACCATAACCATCAAACTTTAATATTTGATGAATATTTGATCCCTAGTACTCGGAAAAAATAGAAATGTTAAAAGACCCAATCAAAAGCCTCGGAAGAAAAAGGAACATTTAAGTCGACCCAAGCAACGGAAAAGGACAATGATTTTGGCTACATGGAATGTACAAGGCATCGCAAGGAAACTGAATGAAGTAATAGTGGAACTTAAAAACCTCAAGATAGACCTGACCGTCGTAACCGAGACAAAAAAGAAGGGACAAGGATGGGAAGGTTTAGGAGAATACGACCACTTTTACAGTGGGGTACCAAAAGAAGAACGCGCAAAGAGAGGAGTAGGAATTATAATACACCGAAAATGGAGAAGGTGTATAAAGTCATGGGAAGCAGTGAACGAAAGAATAATAAAGCTGAATTTACAAATGTTTGGAGAAAAAATAACAGTGCTAGGAGTTTACGGGGTAGATGAGGGAGATCCGTGGACAACTAAAGAGGAGTTCTACCAAAAAATGAGTGAGGAAATCACGAAATTAGGAAACACACGAGAACTATTGATACTGGGAGATCTAAACGGAAGAGTTGGGAGGAAGCAAAATGATCCAGTGATTGGAAAGTATGGAGAAGACAGAAGGAACAACAACGGGGAAAGACTAATAGCACTGTGTGAACAAAACAACCTCAAAATTATGAACGGCTTCTACCAACATAAAGAAATCCACAAATTTACATGGACAAACGAGACACGGGGACAAAAATCAATTATCGACTATACTATAGCAAAGCAAAAATCAAACCTAGAAATACGAGACGTAAAAATATGTCGAGGACCAACATGCGGCAGCGACCATTATCTACTTAAAACGAAAATCTGGTTCCCGGGAGGTAAACAAAATAATCAAAACGAATCTAAGGGCAAACTAGCTTCAGAAGAAACCGAAGACACAAAAAAGTACAACCTGGCATCATTGGAGGATGAAACTGCCAGGTGGCTATATAGAAACCGACTGGATCAAAAACTAAGTAACAATATGACATTCACGAACTTGGAAGAGCACTACCTACATATTAAAGAAAGTATACACAACGCAGCATTAGAAGCCCTAGGGAGATACGAAAATATCGCCACCCACAACAAACCATATTGGTGGGACGAGGAAATAGAGAAGGATATAGAGGAAAAAAGGAAGAAATATCAGATATACCTAAGTTCAAAAAAAACTGAAGATAAGGAAACATATAAAAAGGCCCAAACAAAAGTTAGAAGAAAAATCAGCCAGAAGAAAAACGAATCATGGGAGAAAAAATATATACGGCTAAATACCTACTTGGGAGGAAAAAGGAATACGGAAAGTTGGAGAACACTAAGAAACCTAAGAAGTAATAGATCAAAAGAAATAGTAACCCCGATAACATCACAACAATGGGAAACATACTTTCAAGAGCTATTAACGGAACAACGGATAGAATTCAAAGAAGAGGAAACGCAGAACATAAAAACAATGGGATCACCAGTACGGATAACAAAAGAAGAAGTAAAAAACAATGTGGATTCCTAAAAAATGGAAGATCACCGGGACCGGGAGAGATATATGGGGAACTAATCAAAAACGGAAGCAGCAAATTGACTGATCACTTAACAAAACTGTTTCAGACGTGCATAAATAAGAAGGAGGTACCAATGGAGTGGAAAACCAGCTATTTAACAACAATATTTAAAAAAGGGGACAGGAACAAATGTGAAAACTATCGAGGTATAGCAGTGACAAGTACATTGAGTAGAATTTATGGAAAAATATTAAAAGCCAAAATCGAAAACGAATACACAGATAGCGAAGCAGAAGAACAAGCAGGTTTCAGAGCAGGAAGGTCGACGGTGGACCACTTATTCACGATAACCCAAGTAATGGAGAAAAAACTAGGTTACAACCAAGAGCTACACTTATTGTTCGTCGACTTAAAGAAGGCATACGACAGCATACCCCTCAGTAAATTGTAGCATGCTCTGGAAACAAGCAATATAAATACAGAATTGATTAAAGCGGTAAGATCATTATACGAAGACATAAAAACAAAAATAAAACAGGGAAAGAACATCAGTAAAGGATTTAAAACAGATAAAGGACTTAAGCAGGGATGTTGTCTGTCACCAACCCTGTTCAAAATATACCTAGAGCAGGCAATAAAAACATGGAAGAGAAACAGCAGAGGAATGGGTCTGCCCCTTGAAGACTATATACTATACACGTTGAGCTTCGCGGATGACCAAGTAGTAATCGCACAAGATTATGAAGACCTTGAATATATGACCCGAAAGCTGATAGAGGAGTACACCAAATGGGGATTGGAAGTCAACTTATCCAAAACAGAATATATGTGTATAGGAGGAGAACAACGGGACCTTATACTAAACAGTGGAAAAACAATAAAACAATGTACAGAGTATAAATATCTGGGTATGAGACTAACAAACAACGGAGATTTAACAGAAGCAATAAAAGACCGAAATACACAGGGAAGAAAGGCAATAGCATTACTTAATAGCGTGCTCTGGGACAAAAATATTAGCAAGGAAAACAAAACAAGAATTTACAACACAATCGTAAAGGCAATAACCACCTACTCCTCGGAGGTATGGCCACTAAAAGAGACAACAAAGAAAATGCTGAAAGCAACAGAAATGGACTACTGGAGGAGAGCGGCGGGCAGGTCAAGGATGGAAAGGATACCAAATGAGAGAATCAGAGAGGTAATGAAAGTCAAGCATACAATAGTGGACGACATTCAGGATAAACAACTAATATGGTTTGGGCATGTACAACGAATGCCAGAGACAAGAATACCTAAACAAGTGATGCAGTGGAAACCAGGCGGAAGGAGGAAACGCGGAAGACCAAGAAGAAGCTGGAGAGAGGGAGTAGACGAAGAGGTCCAAAAGCTCCGACTGGAAGAAGGTGCATGGAGAGATAGAGAAGGATGGAGATTGGGAATCGGAAGACGTAGAACGTTGTAAACCGATGTTATATATATATATATATATACTTTTAGGAAAGGTTTTATCCACTATTTTCAAATGTTGATATATAAAACCACCGGTTTATATTAATTTTATACATTTTTTTTAGGTTTTAATTAACGATTTTACTTTTAGGAAAGGTTTTGTCCACTACGCCCACAATGAGAAGAATGTGGGAAGTGTGGAGATGAATGAAGAGCAATATCCTCATTTTTACAGGTATTTTCCCATAAGGAAATTTAGGGTTCGATTTGCATTTTTTTTTACCGACGCCTACCGTCGCGACGCTTAGAATGAGAAGAACGTGACGCAATTTACCAGTGGCTGTTAGCGTCTCCACCATAACCATCAAACTTTAATATTTGATTTAAATTTTACTTTTTGTGTGTGTGTGTGTGTGTGTTTATCGCAACCATTTGAGGATGGCTGATAAATTTTCAGTCATTACTTATAATGAAATAGAAAATTTATTAAATCATCCTGAGAGGGTTGCGATAAATAATAGAGTTAAAACTTAAATATTTTATATACGATTTGGCTTCTGTGATATAAAGGGATGATCGACTTTTTTCCGCATGGAAACACGACAGGTACCCTTCCGAGGGGAGACGTACCGACTCTGGTGATCGATAATCCCTCCCTACAAAAGAGGTTGACACTTTTAAAGAGTTAGGTATATACAGTGTTTTCCATATGTCTTATAGACACGATCAGGGAAAATTGTTGCCTGTTGGCTATTAAAGAAATCATCTATCGGCCATCTCTAAAGGGTTATGATGGGAAATTATAATTTTCTAAATTTGTATGTGTCTTTCCTTCAATATTTTTTTTTAATTAGGGGTTTAAATTTAAAAGCAACAAACGTTAAAAACTGATATGTAAGAATTAAGAGATTTTTTTTTACTTTGAATGTGATTTTTCAACTATTTTTTGGATAATTTAGAAGTAAAAAAAACTGTATTTAATCAGTAATTACTTATAATGAAATAGAAAATTTATCAGCCATCCTGAAATGGTTGCGATAAACACACACACACACACACACACAAAGTAAAATTTAAATCAAATATTAAAGTTTGATGGTTATGGTGGAGACGCTAACAGCCACTGGTAAATTGCGTCACGTTCTTCTCATTCTAAGCGTCGCGACGGTAGGCGTCGGTAAAAAAAATGCAAATCGAACCCTAAATTTCCTTATGGAAAATACCTGTAAAAATGATGATATTGCTCTTCATTCATCTCCACACTTCCCACATTCTTCTCATTCTGGGCGTCGCGACGCTAAGCGTCGTTAGATTTAAAATGCAGATCGATCCTTAAATTTCCTTATGGGAAAATACATGTAAAAATGACGATATTTGCTCTCCATTCATCTCCACACTCCTCACGTTCTTCTCATTCTCGCTGGGCGTCGGTACAAAAAAATGCAGATCGAACCTTAAATTTTCCCATAAGAAATAACATGTAAAAGTGGTGGTATTTGGCCCCGAACTCTTGTAGCTTATCGACTACCTTTAGTGTTTTACGGGTCATTCCTCACTCAAGTGCTTGCTTGAATGTGGATTGATCCGTCTTGCTGCAATTGGCACCGTTGTTAATACCATCACCTTCGCTTCTATCATGATTGAAAGGTAAGATAGTTTTCTTTCGTTTTCTGTTGCTACAGGTGAAAGAATGAAGGGTTAAGAGCAATAGCAATATATAGGTCGCACCATTTTGTTTCTTCTTTCTCATTCATTAAATTTTGGACACTATTAAGATATTTATAATAGTTTTTAAAAATCGGGCTGTGCGCATCTCTTTATAATCACTAAAATATGGTGAAGGAGCTTTGTTATTGCTCTTAAAGATGGGACACGTTGCCGATTCTGGTAAGTTAGTGAAGTGAGTGAAAATAAGAAGCTGCAACTGAAGAAACAAGCCTATTAAATTATGGAGGACGGCTTTCTGGTATGGTATAAATGTACAATATTTGGTGAACTATTTAAATATAGATACCTAAATTAATTTAAGATAAATCGGCCGTCTACTAATACATTTGTTTTAGCCACACTATTCATTATACTAGCCAACATGGAACCGATGGGGAATCTATAATCCATGGCCAATAAACGCCAGAAAAAGGAAGAAATGGAATCGAATTAATTTTGATGCATAACCGTCATTATCCTTTACTAATAACCTTTTATTTTTAGCTCAGGTTTTGTCCAACATCTTCAAATGTTGATGCATAAAACCACCGGTTTATATTAATTTTATACATTTTTTTTAGGTTTTAATTAACGATTTTACTTTTAGGAAAGGTTTTGTCCACTATTTTCAAATGTTGATATATAAAACCAACGGTTTATATTAATTTTATACATTTTTTAGGTTTTAATTAACGATTTTACTTTTAGGAAAGGTTTTGTCCACTATTTTCAAATGTTGATATATAAAACCACCGGTTTATATTAATTTTATACATTTTTTTTAGGTTTTAATTAACGATTTTACTTTTAGGAAAGGTTTTGTCCACTATTTTCAAATGTTGATATATAAAACCACCGGTTTATATTAATTTTATACATTTTTTTTAGGTTTTAATTAACGATTTTACTTTTAGGAAAGGTTTTGTCCACTATTTTCAAATGTTGATATATAAAACCACCGGTTTATATTAATTTTATACATTTTTTTTAGGTTTTAATTAACGATTTTACTTATAGGAAAGGTTTTGTCCACTATTTTCAAATGTTGATATATAAAACCACCGGTTTATATTAATTTTATACATTTTTTTTAGGTTTTAATTAACGATTTTACTTTTAGGAAAGGTTTTATCCACTATTTTCAAATGTTGATATATAAAACCACCGGTTTATATTAATTTTATACATTTTTTTTAGGTTTTAATTAACGATTTTACTTTTAGGAAAGGTTTTGTCCACTACGCCCACAATGAGAAGAATGTGGGAAGTGTGGAGATGAATGAAGAGCAATATCATCATTTTTACAGGTATTTTCCAACAAGGAAATTTAGGGTTCGATTTGCATTTTTTTTACCGACGCCTACCGTCGCGACGCTTAGAATGAGAAGAACGTGACGCAATTTACCAGTGGCTGTTAGCGTCTCCACCATAACCATCAAACTTTAATATTTGATTTAAATTTTACTTTTTGTGTGTGTGTGTGTGTGTGTTTATCGCAACCATTTGAGGATGGCTGATAAATTTTCAGTCATTACTTATAATGAAATAGAAAATTTATTAAATCATCCTGAGAGGGTTGCGATAAATAATAGAGTTAAAACTTAAATATTTTATATACGATTTGGCCTCTGTGATATAAAGGGATGATCGACTTTTTTCCGCATGGAAACACGACAGGTACCCTTCCGAGGGGAGACGTACCGACTCTGGTGATCGATAATCCCTCCCTACAAAAGAGGTTGACACTTTTAAAGAGTTAGGTATATACAGTGTTTTCCATATGTCTTATAGACACGATCAGGGAAAATTGTTGCCTGTTGGCTATTAAAGAAATCATCTATCGGCCATCTCTAAAGGGTTATGATGGGAAATTATAATTTTCTAAATTTGTATGTGTCTTTCCTTCAATATTTTTTTTTAATTAGGGGTTTAAATTTAAAAGCAACAAACGTTAAAAACTGATATGTAAGAATTAAGAGATTTTTTTTTACTTTGAATGTGATTTTTCAACTATTTTTTGGATAATTTAGAAGTAAAAAGAACTGTATTTAATCAGTAATTACTTATAATGAAATAGAAAATTTATCAGCCATCCTGAAATGGTTGCGATAAACACACACACACACAAAAAGTAAAATTTAAATCAAATATTAAAGTTTGATGGTTATGGTGGAGACGCTAACAGCCACTGGTAAATTGCGTCACGTTCTTCTCATTCTAAGCGTCGCGACGGTAGGCGTCGGTAAAAAAATGCAAATCGAACCCTAAATTTCCTTATGGAAAATACCTGTAAAAATGATGATATTGCTCTTCATTCATCTCCACACTTCCCACATTCTTCTTATTCTGGGCGTCGCGACGCTAAGCGTCGTTAGATTTAAAATGCAGATCGAACCTTAAATTTCCTTATGGGAAAATACATGTAAAAATGACCATATTTGCTCTCCATTCATCTCCACACTCCTCACGTTCTTCTCATTCTCGCTGGGCGTCGGTACAAAAAAATGCAGATCGAACCTTAAATTTCCTTATGGGAAAATACATGTAAAAATGACCATATTTGCTCTCCATTCATCTCCACACTCCTCACGTTCTTCTCATTCTCGCTGGGCGTCGGTACAAAAAAATGCAGATCGAACCTTAAATTTTCCCATAAGAAATAACATGTAAAAGTGGTGGTATTTGGCCCCGAACTCTTGTAGCTTATCTACTACCTTTAGTGTTTTACGGGTCATTCCTCACTCAAGTGCTTGCTTGAATGTGGATTGATCCGTCTTGCTGCAATTGGCACCGTTGTTAATACCATCACCTTCGCTTCTATCATGATTGAAAGGTAAAATAGTTTTCTTTCCTTTTCTGTTGCTACAGGTGAAAGAATGAAGGGTTAGGAGCAATAGCAATATATAGGTCCGCACCATTTTGTTTCTTCTTTCTCATTCATTAAATTTTGGACACTATTAAGATATTTATAATAGTTTTTAAAAATCGGGCTGTGCGCATCTCTTTATAATCACTAAAATATGGTGAAGGAGCTTTGTTATTGCTCTTAAAGATGGGACACGTTGTCCATTCTGGTAAGTTAGTGAAGTGAGTGAAAATAAGAAGCTGCAACTGAAGAAACAAGCCTATTAAATTATGGAGGACGGCTTTCTGGTATGGTATAAATGTACAATATTTGGTGAACTATTTAAATATAGATACCTAAATTAATTTAAGATAAATCGGCCGTCTACTAATACATTTATTTTAGCCACACTATTCATTATACTAGCCAACATGGAACCGATGGGGAATCTATAATCCATGGCCAATAAAAGCCAGAAAAAGGAAGAAATGGAATCGAATTAATTTTGATGCATAACCGTCATTATCCTTTACTAATAACCTTTTATTTTTAGCTCAGGTTTTGTCCAACATCTTCAAATGTTGATGCATAAAACCACCGGTTTATATTAATTTTATACATTTTTTTTAGGTTTTAATTAACGATTTTACTTTTAGGAAAGGTTTTGTCCACTATTTTCAAATGTTGATATATAAAACCACCGGTTTATATTAATTTTATACATTTTTTTTAGGTTTTAATTAACGATTTTACTTTTAGGAAAGGTTTTGTCCACTATTTTCAAATGTTGATATATAAAACCACCGGTTTATATTAATTTTATACATTTTTTTTAGGTTTTAATTAACCATTTTACTTTTAGGAAAAACTCCGCCATGCCGGTCCCAAGCCCGGGGTCCCATAGTATTACGGGAAAGGAGGAGGGATCGAGGAGTAACACCTCGGAAAAAAACCAGGGTCCATCTGGCCCGGATGGTAGTACCCTGTGAGGGCTCCTGCCTAGGATTACAGGTGAAGAAGCTGCTGCCTTGTAGATGGATGGTGGCTCGTCAAAGGCTAGGGGAAGAAAACCCTGAGTAAAAATTACCTAGCCCTACAGGTTGGAGGTTGAGGCACTAGGCTAACTCCCTAGTACTCGGAAAAAATAGAAATGTTAAAAGACCCAATCAAAAGCCTCGGAAGAAAAAGGAACATTTAAGTCGACCCAAGCAACGGAAAAGGACAATGATTTTGGCTACATGGAATGTACAAGGCATCGCAAGGAAACTGAATGAAGTAATAGTGGAACTTAAAAACCTCAAGATAGACCTGACCGTCGTAACCGAGACAAAAAAGAAGGGACAAGGATCGGAAGGTTTAGGAGAATACGACCACTTTTACAGTGGGGTACCAAAAGAAGAACGCGCAAAGAGAGGAGTAGGAATTATAATACACCGAAAATGGAGAAGGTGTATAAAGTCATGGGAAGCAGTGAACGAAAGAATAATAAAGCTGAATTTACAAATGTTTGGAGAAAAAATAACAGTGCTAGGAGTTTACGGAGTAGATGAGGAAGATCCGTGGACAACTAAAGAGGAGTTCTACCAAAAAATGAGTGAGGAAATCACGAAATTAGGAAACACACGAGAACTATTGATACTGGGAGATCTAAACGGAAGAGTTGGGAGGAAGCAAAATGATCCAGTGATTGGAAAGTATGGAGAAGACAGAAGGAACAACAACGGGGAAAGACTAATAGCACTGTGTGAACAAAACAACCTCAAAATTATGAACGGCTTCTACCAATATAAAGAAATCCACAAATTTACATGGACAAACGAGACACGGGGACAAAAATCAATTATCGACTATACTATAGCACATATGCTCTATGTCACAGTCATCAGACCCCTGATATCATATGGGTCTGTAGTCTGGTGGACAAAAACACAGCAGATTACGACAGCAAACAAACTTAACAGTTTGCAGAGGCTGGCCTGCCTGTGTACCAGTGGGGCGATGAAAAGTACCCCCACTGCAGCAATGGAAGTCATACTGGGACTAATACCCCTCGACATCCACATCAGAATGGAGGCTATTTGCAGCGCCTCAAGGATGATCACAAATGGGGAATGGACACAACACCCCGCAAAAATTGGCCACACAAGAGCCACGGATCTAATCAACGATGAGCTCTTGGATATGCAATCTGATCGAATGAAAGCAACATACGATTTCACAAAGCCTTTCAAGATTGACTGGAACTTTGATAAATGGACAAACAGTGCACCCCCGTCGTTTGATAAGGGTCTAGTTTGGTACACCGATGGATCAAAAACCGCCAACGGTGTGGGCGCAGGTATATTTGGGGAAAGGCCCAGGATGGACATAAGCATCCCTCTGGGGACCTACGCCACAGTATACCAAGCGGAAGTTCATGCCATACAAGTATGTGTACTACAAAATCTTGAAAAGGGCTACCACGACCAAAAGATTTACATCCTTTCGGACAGCCAAGCTGCGCTTAAGGCTCTGAACTCCAATAGGTTTACTTCAAAACTCACGCTGGAGTGTCACACCAACCTAAAAGTGCTGGCGGCCAGGGGGAACAAGGTGGAACTCTTGTGGGTCCCTGGCCACTCCGGGATATTAGGGAATGAAAAGGCGGATGAACTAGCGAGAGCCGGATCTGCCCAAAGTCTCAGGGGCCCTGAACCGGCCTTTGGAATATCAAAACAGGCAACGAGAACAACATTGGATGGATGGTCGAAAAAGCAACACCTGTCTCGATGGCAAGAGTTGCCTGGTCTAATACACGCACGGGCCGTAATGGGAAAACCATCGAAAATACTATCGAATGGGATGCTAACCCTGACGCGGCCCCAGTTGAAACAAGTGATGGGTCTGTTAACAGGCCACTGCCACTTGCGAAAACACCTTCAACGGATAGGGCTAAACAACGGATCCATTGAATGTAGACTCTGCGGCGAAGAGGATGAAACCGCCTCACACATAATATACAGCTGCGGAGCGCTGTCCCGCAGAAGACAAAATATCTTCGGGAACATACAACGTGGTGACAACCTCCCACATGACAAGCTTGGCAGAAGGTTACTGGACCTCATAGATGGAACAAACATCTTCTAACAAGATCGGGGCACACAATAAGCCGAAAGGCTGCAGTGATTTGAAGTTCGGGCCTTTAAACCGACCCCCGCCTTTAACCAACCAACCAACCAACCATACTATAGCAAAGCAAAAATCAAACCTAGAAATACGAGACGTAAAAATATGTCGAGGACCAACATGCGGCAGCGACTATTATCTACTTAAAACGAAAATCTGGTTCCCGGGAGGTAAACAAAATAATCAAAACGAATCTAAGGGCAAACTAGCTTCAGAAGAAACCGAAGACACAAAAAAGTACAACCTGGCATCATTGGAGGATGAAACTGCCAGGTGGCTATATAGAAACCGACTGGATCAAAAACTAAGTAACAATATGACATTCACGAACTTGGAAGAGCACTACCTACATATTAAAGAAAGTATACATACATACACAACGCAGCATTAGAAGCCCTAGGGAGATACGAAAATATCGCCACCCACAACAAACCATATTGGTGGGACGAGGAAATAGAGAAGGATATAGAGGAAAAAAGGAAGAAATATCAGATATACCTAAGTTCAAAAAAAACTGAAGATAAGGAAACATATAAAAAGGCCCAAACAAAAGTTAGAAGAAAAATCAGCCAGAAGAAAAACGAATCATGGGAGAAAAAATATATACGGCTAAATACCTACTTGGGAGGAAAAAGGAATACGGAAAGTTGGAGAACACTAAGAAACCTAAGAAGTAATAGATCAAAAGAAATAGTAACCCCGATAACATCACAACAATGGGAAACATACTTTCAAGAGCTATTAACGGAACAACGGATAGAATTCAAAGAAGAGGAAACGCAGAACATAAAAACAATGGGATCACCAGTACGGATAACAAAAGAAGAAGTAAAAAACAATGTGGATTCCTAAAAAATGGAAGATCACCGGGACCGGGAGAGATATATGGGGAACTAATCAAAAACGGAAGCAGCAAATTGACTGATCACTTAACAAAACTGTTTCAGACGTGCATAAATAAGAAGGAGGTACCAATGGAGTGGAAAATCAGCTATTTAACAACAATATTTAAAAAAGGGGACAGGAACAAATGTGAAAACTATCGAGGTATAGCAGTGACAAGTACATTGAGTAGAATTTATGGAAAAATATTAAAAGCCAAAATCGAAAACGAATACACAGATAGCGAAGCAGAAGAACAAGCAGGTTTCAGAGCAGGAAGGTCGACGGTGGACCACTTATTCACGATAACCCAAGTAATGGAGAAAAAACTAGGTTACAACCAAGAGCTACACTTATTGTTCGTCGACTTAAAGAAGGCATACGACAGCATACCCCTCAGTAAATTGTAGCATGCTCTGGAAACAAGCAATATAAATACAGAATTGATTAAAGCGGTAAGATCATTATACGAAGACATAAAAACAAAAATAAAACAGGGAAAGAACATCAGTAAAGGATTTAAAACAGATAAAGGACTTAAGCAGGGATGTTGTCTGTCACCAACCCTGTTCAAAATATACCTAGAGCAGGCAATAAAAACATGGAAGAGAAACAGCAGAGGAATGGGTCTGCCCCTTGAAGACTATATACTATACACGTTGAGCTTCAGGGATGACCAAGTAGTAATCGCACAAGATTATGAAGACCTTGAATATATGACCCGAAAGCTGATAGAGGAGTACACCAAATGGGGATTGGAAGTCAACTTATCCAAAACAGAATATATGTGTATAGGAGGAGAACAACGGGACCTTATACTAAACAGTGGAAAAACAATAAAACAATGTACAGAGTATAAATATCTGGGTATGAGACTAACAAACAACGGAGATTTAACAGAAGCAATAAAAGACCGAAATACACAGGGAAGAAAGGCAATAGCATTACTTAATAGCGTGCTCTGGGACAAAAATATTAGCAAGGAAAACAAAACAAGAATTTACAACACAATCGTAAAGGCAATAACCACCTACTCCTCGGAGGTATGGCCACTAAAAGAGACAACAAAGAAAATGCTGAAAGCAACAGAAATGGACTACTGGAGGAGAGCGGCGGGCAGGTCAAGGATGGAAAGGATACCAAATGAGAGAATCAGAGAGGTAATGAAAGTCAAGCATACAATAGTGGACGACATTCAGGATAAACAACTAATATGGTTTGGGCATGTACAACGAATGCCAGAGACAAGAATACCTAAACAAGTGATGCAGTGGAAACCAGGCGGAAGGAGGAAACGCGGAAGACCAAGAAGAAGCTGGAGAGAGGGAGTAGACGAAGAGGTCCAAAAGCTCCGACTGGAAGAAGGTGCATGGAGAGATAGAGAAGGATGGAGATTGGGAATCGGAAGACGTAGAACGTTGTAAACCGATGTTATATATATATATATATATACTTTTAGGAAAGGTTTTATCCACTATTTTCAAATGTTGATATATAAAACCACCGGTTTATATTAATTTTATACATTTTTTTTAGGTTTTAATTAACGATTTTACTTTTAGGAAAGGTTTTGTCCACTACGCCCACAATGAGAAGAATGTGGGAAGTATGGAGATGAATGAAGAGCAATATCCTCATTTTTACAGGTATTTTCCCATAAGGAAATTTAGGGTTCGATTTGCATTTTTTTTTACCGACGCCTACCGTCGCGACGCTTAGAATGAGAAGAACGTGACGCAATTTACCAGTGGCTGTTAGCGTCTCCACCATAACCATCAAACTTTAATATTTGATTTAAATTTTACTTTTTGTGTGTGTGTGTGTGTGTGTTTATCGCAACCATTTGAGGATGGCTGATAAATTTTCAGTCATTACTTATAATGAAATAGAAAATTTATTAAATCATCCTGAGAGGGTTGCGATAAATAATAGAGTTAAAACTTAAATATTTTATATACGATTTGGCTTCTGTGATATAAAGGGATGATCGACTTTTTTCCGCATGGAAACACGACAGGTACCCTTCCGAGGGGAGACGTACCGACTCTGGTGATCGATAATCCCTCCCTACAAAAGAGGTTGACACTTTTAAAGAGTTAGGTATATACAGTGTTTTCCATATGTCTTATAGACACGATCAGGGAAAATTGTTGCCTGTTGGCTATTAAAGAAATCATCTATCGGCCATCTCTAAAGGGTTATGATGGGAAATTATAATTTTCTAAATTTGTATGTGTCTTTCCTTCAATATTTTTTTTTAATTAGGGGTTTAAATTTAAAAGCAACAAACGTTAAAAACTGATATGTAAGAATTAAGAGATTTTTTTTTTACTTTGAATGTGATTTTTCAACTATTTTTTGGATAATTTAGAAGTAAAAAAAACTGTATTTAATTAGTAATTACTTATAATGAAATAGAAAATTTATCAGCCATCCTGAAATGGTTGCGATAAACACACACACACACACAAAGTAAAATTTAAATCAAATATTAAAGTTTGATGGTTATGGTGGAGACGCTAACAGCCACTGGTAAATTGCGTCACGTTCTTCTCATTCTAAGCGTCGCGACGGTAGGCGTCGGTAAAAAAAATGCAAATCGAACCCTAAATTTCCTTATGGAAAATACCTGTAAAAATGATGATATTGCTCTTCATTCATCTCCACACTTCCCACATTCTTCTCATTCTGGGCGTCGCGACGCTAAGCGTCGTTAGATTTAAAATGCAGATCGATCCTTAAATTTCCTTATGGGAAAATACATGTAAAAATGACGATATTTGCTCTCCATTCATCTCCACACTCCTCACGTTCTTCTCATTCTCGCTGGGCGTCGGTACAAAAAAATGCAGATCGAACCTTAAATTTTCCCATAAGAAATAACATGTAAAAGTGGTGGTATTTGGCCCCGAACTCTTGTAGCTTATCTACTACCTTTAGTGTTTTACGGGTCATTCCTCACTCAAGTGCTTGCTTGAATGTGGATTGATCCGTCTTGCTGCAATTGGCACCGTTGTTAATACCATCACCTTCGCTTCTATCATGATTGAAAGGTAAGATAGTTTTCTTTCCTTTTCTGTTGCTACAGGTGAAAGAATGAAGGGTTAAGAGCAATAGCAATATATAGGTCCGCACCATTTTGTTTCTTCTTTCTCATTCATTAAATTTTGGACACTATTAAGATATTTATAATAGTTTTTAAAAATCGGGCTGTGCGCATCTCTTTATAATCAATAAAATATGGTGAAGGAGCTTTGTTATTGCTCTTAAAGATGGGACACGTTGCCGATTCTGGTAAGTTAGTGAAGTGAGTGAAAATAAGAAGCTGCAACTGAAGAAACAAGCCTATTAAATTATGGAGGACGGCTTTCTGGTATGGTATAAATGTACAATATTTGGTGAACTATTTAAATATAGATACCTAAATTAATTTAAGATAAATCGGCCGTCTACTAATACATTTGTTTTAGCCACACTATTCATTATACTAGCCAACATGGAACCGATGGGGAATCTATAATCCATGGCCAATAAACGCCAGAAAAAGGAAGAAATGGAATCGAATTAATTTTGATGCATAACCGTCATTATCCTTTACTAATAACCTTTTATTTTTAGCTCAGGTTTTGTCCAACATCTTCAAATGTTGATGCATAAAACCACCGGTTTATATTAATTTTATACATTTTTTTTAGGTTTTAATTAACGATTTTACTTTTAGGAAAGGTTTTGTCCACTATTTTCAAATGTTCATATATAAAACCAACGGTTTATATTAATTTTATACATTTTTTAGGTTTCAATTAACGATTTTACTTTTAGGAAAGGTTTTGTCCACTATTTTCAAATGTTGATATATAAAACCACCGGTTTATATTAATTTTATACATTTTTTTTAGGTTTTAATTAACGATTTTACTTTTAGGAAAGGTTTTGTCCACTATTTTCAAATGTTGATATATAAAACCACCGGTTTATATTAATTTTATACATTTTTTTTAGGTTTTAATTAACGATTTTACTTTTAGGAAAGGTTTTGTCCACTATTTTCAAATGTTGATATATAAAACCACCGGTTTATATTAATTTTATACATTTTTTTTAGGTTTTAATTAACGATTTTACTTTTAGGAAAGGTTTTGTTCACTATTTTCAAATGTTGATATATAAAACCACCGGTTTATATTAATTTTATACATTTTTTTTTAGGTTTTAATTAACGATTTTACTTTTAGGAAAGGTTTTATCCACTATTTTCAAATGTTGATATATAAAACCACCGGTTTATATTAATTTTATACATTTTTTTTAGGTTTTAATTAACGATTTTACTTTTAGGAAAGGTTTTGTCCACTACGCCCACAATGAGAAGAATGTGGGAAGTGTGGAGATGAATGAAGAGCAATATCATCATTTTTACAGGTATTTTCCAACAAGGAAATTTAGGGTTCGATTTGCATTTTTTTACCGACGCCTACCGTCGCGACGCTTAGAATGAGAAGAACGTGACGCAATTTACCAGTGGCGGTTAGCGTCTCCACCATAACCATCAAACTTTAATATTTGATTTAAATTTTACTTTTTGTGTGTGTGTGTGTGTGTGTTTATCGCAACCATTTGAGGATGGCTGATAAATTTTCAGTCATTACTTATAATGAAATAGAAAATTTATTAAATCATCCTGAGAGGGTTGCGATAAATAATAGAGTTAAAACTTAAATATTTTATATACGATTTGGCCTCTGTGATATAAAGGGATGATCGACTTTTTTCCGCATGGAAACACGACAGGTACCCTTCCGAGGGGAGACGTACCGACTCTGGTGATCGATAATCCCTCCCTACAAAAGAGGTTGACACTTTTAAAGAGTTAGGTATATACAGTGTTTTCCATATGTCTTATAGACACGATCAGGGAAAATTGTTGCCTGTTGGCTATTAAAGAAATCATCTATCGGCCATCTCTAAAGGGTTATGATGGGAAATTATAATTTTCTAAATTTGTATGTGTCTTTCCTTCAATATTTTTTTTTAATTAGGGGTTTAAATTTAAAAGCAACAAACGTTAAAAACTGATATGTAAGAATTAAGAGATTTTTTTTTACTTTGAATGTGATTTTTCAACTATTTTTTGGATAATTTAGAAGTAAAAAGAACTGTATTTAATCAGTAATTACTTATAATGAAATAGAAAATTTATCAGCCATCCTGAAATGGTTGCGATAAACACACACGCACACAAAAAGTAAAATTTAAATCAAATATTAAAGTTTGATGGTTATGGTGGAGACGCTAACAGCCACTGGTAAATTGCGTCACGTTCTTCTCATTCTAAGCGTCGCGACGGTAGGCGTCGGTAAAAAAAATGCAAATCGAACCCTAAATTTCCTTATGGAAAATACCTGTAAAAATGATGATATTGCTCTTCATTCATCTCCACACTTCCCACATTCTTCTCATTCTGGGCGTCGCGACGCTAAGCGTCGTTAGATTTAAAATGCAGATCGAACCTTAAATTTCCTTATGGGAAAATACATGTAAAAATGACCATATTTGCTCTCCATTCATCTCCACACTCCTCACGTTCTTCTCATTCTCGCTGGGCGTCGGTACAAAAAAATGCAGATCGAACCTTAAATTTTCCCATAAGAAATAACATGTAAAAGTGGTGGTATTTGGCCCCGAACTCTTGTAGCTTATCTACTACCTTTGGTGTTTTACGGGTCATTCCTCACTCAAGTGCTTGCTTGAATGTGGATTGATCCGTCTTGCTGCAATTGGCACCGTTGTTAATACCATCACCTTCGCTTCTATCATGATTGAAAGGTAAAATAGTTTTCTTTCCTTTTCTGTTGCTACAGGTGAAAGAATGAAGGGTTAAGAGCAATAGCAATATATAGGTCCGCACCATTTTGTTTCTTCTTTCTCATTCATTAAATTTTGGACACTATTAAGATATTTATAATAGTTTTTAAAAATCGGGCTGTGCGCATCTCTTTATAATCACTAAAATATGGTGAAGGAGCTTTGTTATTGCTCTTAAAGATGGGACACGTTGTCCATTCTGGTAAGTTAGTGAAGTGAGTGAAAATAAGAAGCTGCAACTGAAGAAACAAGCCTATTAAATTATGGAGGACGGCTTTCTGGTATGGTATAAATGTACAATATTTGGTGAACTATTTAAATATAGATACCTAAATTAATTTAAGATAAATCGGCCGTCTACTAATACATTTATTTTAGCCACACTATTCATTATACTAGCCAACATGGAACCGATGGGGAATCTATAATCCATGACCAATAAAAGCCAGAAAAAGGAAGAAATGGAATCGAATTAATTTTGATGCATAACCGTCATTATCCTTTACTAATAACCTTTTATTTTTAGCTCAGGTTTTGTCCAACATCTTCAAATGTTGATGCATAAAACCACCGGTTTATATTAATTTTATACATTTTTTTTAGGTTTTAATTAACGATTTTACTTTTAGGAAAGGTTTTGTCCACTATTTTCAAATGTTGATATATAAAACCACCGGTTTATATTAATTTTATACATTTTTTTTAGGTTTTAATTAACGATTTTACTTTGAGGAAAGGTTTTGTCCACTATTTTCAAATGTTGATATATAAAACCACCGGTTTATATTAATTTTATACATTTTTTTTAGGTTTTAATTAACCATTTTACTTTTAGGAAAAACTCCGCCATGCCGGTCCCAAGCCCGGGGTCCCATAGTATTACGGGAAAGGAGGAGGGATCGAGGAGTAACACCTCGGAAAAAAACCAGGGTCCATCTGGCCCGGATGGTAGTACCCTGTGAGGGCTCCTGCCTAGGATTACAGGTGAAGAAGCTGCTGCCTTGTAGATGGATGGTGGCTCGTCAAAGGCTAGGGGAAGAAAACCCTGAGTAAAAATTACCTAGCCCTACAGGTTGGAGGTTGAGGCACTAGGCTAACTCCCTAGTACTCGGAAAAAATAGAAATGTTAAAAGACCCAATCAAAAGCCTCGGAAGAAAAAGGAACATTTAAGTCGACCCAAGCAACGGAAAAGGACAATGATTTTGGCTACATGGAATGTACAAGGCATCGCAAGGAAACTGAATGAAGTAATAGTGGAACTTAAAAACCTCAAGATAGACCTGACCGTCGTAACCGAGACAAAAAAGAAGGGACAAGGATCGGAAGGTTTAGGAGAATACGACCACTTTTACCGTGGGGTACCAAAAGAAGAACGCGCAAAGAGAGGAGTAGGAATTATAATACACCGAAAATGGAGAAGGTGTATAAAGTCATGGGAAGCAGTGAACGAAAGAATAATAAAGCTGAATTTACAAATGTTTGGAGAAAAAATAACAGTGCTAGGAGTTTACGGAGTAGATGAGGAAGATCCGTGGACAACTAAAGAGGAGTTCTACCAAAAAATGAGTGAGGAAATCACGAAATTAGGAAACACACGAGAACTATTGATACTGGGAGATCTAAACGGAAGAGTTGGGAGGAAGCAAAATGATCCAGTGATTGGAAAGTATGGAGAAGACAGAAGGAACAACAACGGGGAAAGACTAATAGCACTGTGTGAACAAAACAACCTCAAAATTATGAACGGCTTCTACCAATATAAAGAAATCCACAAATTTACATGGACAAACGAGACACGGGGATAAAAATCAATTATCGACTATACTATAGCAAAGCAAAAATCAAACCTAGAAATACGAGACGTAAAAATATGTCGAGGACCAACATGCGGCAGCGACCATTATCTACTTAAAACGAAAATCTGGTTCCCGGGAGGTAAACAAAATAATCAGAACGAATCTAAGGGCAAACTAGCTTCAGAAGAAACCGAAGACACAAAAAAGTACAACCTGGCATCATTGGAGGATGAAACTGCCAGGTGGCTAGATAGAAACCGACTGGATCAAAAACTAAGTAACAATATGACATTCACGAACTTGGAAGAGCACTACCTACATATTAAAGAAAGTATACATACATACACAACGCAGCATTAGAAGCCCTAGGGAGATACGAAAATATCGCCACCCACAACAAACCATATTGGTGGGACGAGGAAATAGAGAAGGATATAGAGGAAAAAAGGAAGAAATATCAGATATACCTAAGTTCAAAAAAAACTGAAGATAAGGAAACATATAAAAAGGCCCAAACAAAAGTTAGAAGAAAAATCAGCCAGAAGAAAAACGAATCATGGGAGAAAAAATATATACGGCTAAATACCTACTTGGGAGGAAAAAGGAATACGGAAAGTTGGAGAACACTAAGAAACCTAAGAAGTAATAGATCAAAAGAAATAGTAACCCCGATAACATCACAACAATGGGAAACATACTTTCAAGAGCTATTAACGGAACAACGGATAGAATTCAAAGAAGAGGAAACGCAGAACATAAAAACAATGGGATTACCAGTACGGATAACAAAAGAAGAAGTAAAAAACAATGTGGATTCCTAAAAAATGGAAGATCACCGGGACCGGGAGAGATATATGGGGAACTAATCAAAAACGGAAGCAGCAAATTGACTGATCACTTAACAAAACTGTTTCAGACGTGCATAAATAAGAAGGAGGTACCAATGGAGTGGAAAACCAGCTATTTAACAACAATATTTAAAAAAGGGGACAGGAACAAATGTGAAAACTATCGAGGTATAGCAGTGACAAGTACATTGAGTAGAATTTATGGAAAAATATTAAAAGCCAAAATCGAAAACGAATACACAGATAGCGAAGCAGAAGAACAAGCAGGTTTCAGAGCAGGAAGGTCGACGGTGGACCACTTATTCACGATAACCCAAGTAATGGAGAAAAAACTAGGTTACAACCAAGAGCTACACTTATTGTTCGTCGACTTAAAGAAGGCATACGACAGCATACCCCTCAGTAAATTGTAGCATGCTCTGGAAACAAGCAATATAAATACAGAATTGATTAAAGCGGTAAGATCATTATACGAAGACATAAAAACAAAAATAAAACAGGGAAAGAACATCAGTAAAGGATTTAAAACAGATAAAGGACTTACGCAGGGATGTTGTCTGTCACCAACCCTGTTCAAAATATACCTAGAGCAGGCAATAAAAACATGGAAGAGAAACAGCAGAGGAATGGGTCTGCCCCTTGAAGACTATATACTATACACGTTGAGCTTCGCGGATGACCAAGTAGTAATCGCACAAGATTATGAAGACCTTGAATATATGACCCGAAAGCTGATAGAGGAGTACACCAAATGGGGATTGGAAGTCAACTTATCCAAAACAGAATATATGTGTATAGGAGGAGAACAACGGGACCTTATACTAAACAGTGGAAAAACAATAAAACAATGTACAGAGTATAAATATCTGGGTATGAGACTAACAAACAACGGAGATTTAACAGAAGCAATAAAAGACCGAAATACACAGGGAAGAAAGGCAATAGCATTACTTAATAGCGTGCTCTGGGACAAAAATATTAGCAAGGAAAACAAAACAAGAATTTACAACACAATCGTAAAGGCAATAACCACCTACTCCTCGGAGGTATGGCCACTAAAAGAGACAACAAAGAAAATGCTGAAAGCAACAGAAATGGACTACTGGAGGAGAGCGGCGGGCAGGTCAAGGATGGAAAGGATACCAAATGAGAGAATCAGAGAGGTAATGAAAGTCAAGCATACAATAGTGGACGACATTCAGGATAAACAACTAATATGGTTTGGGCATGTACAACGAATGCCAGAGACAAGAATACCTAAACAAGTGATGCAGTGGAAACCAGGCGGAAGGAGGAAACGCGGAAGACCAAGAAGAAGCTGGAGAGAGGGAGTAGACGAAGAGGTCCAAAAGCTCCGACTGGAAGAAGGTGCATGGAGAGATAGAGAAGGATGGAGATTGGGAATCGGAAGACGTAGAACGTTGTAAACCGATGTTATATATATATATATATACTTTTAGGAAAGGTTTTATCCACTATTTTCAAATGTTGATATATAAAACCACCGGTTTATATTAATTTTATACATTTTTTTTAGGTTTTAATTAACGATTTTACTTTTAGGAAAGGTTTTGTCCACTACGCCCACAATGAGAAGAATGTGGGAAGTGTGGAGATGAATGAAGAGCAATATCCTCATTTTTACAGGTATTTTCCCATAAGGAAATTTAGGGTTCGATTTGCATTTTTTTTTTACCGACGCCTACCGTCGCGACGCTTAGAATGAGAAGAACGTGACGCAATTTACCAGTGGCTGTTAGCGTCTCCACCATAACCATCAAACTTTAATATTTGATTTAAATTTTACTTTTTGTGTGTGTGTGTGTGTGTGTGTGTTTATCGCAACCATTTGAGGATGGCTGATAAATTTTCAGTCATTACTTATAATGAAATAGAAAATTTATTAAATCATCCTGAGAGGGTTGCGATAAATAATAGAGTTAAAACTTAAATATTTTATATACGATTTGGCTTCTGTGATATAAAGGGATGATCGACTTTTTTCCGCATGGAAACACGACAGGTACCCTTCCGAGGGGAGACGTACCGACTCTGGTGATCGATAATCCCTCCCTACAAAAGAGGTTGACACTTTTAAAGAGTTAGGTATATACAGTGTTTTCCATATGTCTTATAGACACGATCAGGGAAAATTGTTGCCTGTTGGCTATTAAAGAAATCATCTATCGGCCATCTCTAAAGGGTTATGATGGGAAATTATAATTTTCTAAATTTGTATGTGTCTTTCCTTCAATATTTTTTTTTAATTAGGGGTTTAAATTTAAAAGCAACAAACGTTAAAAACTGATATGTAAGAATTAAGAGATTTTTTTTTACTTTGAATGTGATTTTTCAACTATTTTTTGGATAATTTAGAAGTAAAAAAAACTGTATTTAATCAGTAATTACTTATAATGAAATAGAAAATTTATCAGCCATCCTGAAATGGTTGCGATAAACACACACACACACACAAAGTAAAATTTAAATCAAATATTAAAGTTTGATGGTTATGGTGGAGACGCTAACAGCCACTGGTAAATTGCGTCACGTTCTTCTCATTCTAAGCGTCGCGACGGTAGGCGTCGGTAAAAAAAATGCAAATCGAACCCTAAATTTCCTTATGGAAAATACCTGTAAAAATGATGATATTGCTCTTCATTCATCTCCACACTTCCCACATTCTTCTCATTCTGGGCGTCGCGACGCTAAGCGTCGTTAGATTTAAAATGCAGATCGAACCTTAAATTTCCTTATGGGAAAATACATGTAAAAATGACCATATTTGCTCTCCATTCATCTCCACACTCCTCACGTTCTTCTCATTCTCGCTGGGCGTCGGTACAAAAAAATGCAGATCGAACCTTAAATTTTCCCATAAGAAATAACATGTAAAAGTGGTGGTATTTGGCCCCGAACTCTTGTAGCTTATCTACTACCTTTGGTGTTTTACGGGTCATTCCTCACTCAAGTGCTTGCTTGAATGTGGATTGATCCGTCTTGCTGCAATTGGCACCGTTGTTAATACCATCACCTTCGCTTCTATCATGATTGAAAGGTAAAATAGTTTTCTTTCCTTTTCTGTTGCTACAGGTGAAAGAATGAAGGGTTAAGAGCAATAGCAATATATAGGTCCGCACCATTTTGTTTCTTCTTTCTCATTCATTAAATTTTGGACACTATTAAGATATTTATAATAGTTTTTAAAAATCGGGCTGTGCGCATCTCTTTATAATCAATAAAATATGGTGAAGGAGCTTTGTTATTGCTCTTAAAGATGGGACACGTTGCCGATTCTGGTAAGTTAGTGAAGTGAGTGAAAATAAGAAGCTGCAACTGAAGAAACAAGCCTATTAAATTATGGAGGACGGCTTTCTGGTATGGTATAAATGTACAATATTTGGTGAACTATTTAAATATAGATACCTAAATTAATTTAAGATAAATCGGCCGTCTACTAATACATTTGTTTTAGCCACACTATTCATTATACTAGCCAACATGGAACCGATGGGGAATCTATAATCCATGGCCAATAAACGCCAGAAAAAGGAAGAAATGGAATCGAATTAATTTTGATGCATAACCGTCATTATCCTTTACTAATAACCTTTTATTTTTAGCTCAGGTTTTGTCCAACATCTTCAAATGTTGATGCATAAAACCACCGGTTTATATTAATTTTATACATTTTTTTTAGGTTTTAATTAACGATTTTACTTTTAGGAAAGGTTTTGTCCACTATTTTCAAATGTTCATATATAAAACCAACGGTTTATATTAATTTTATACATTTTTTAGGTTTCAATTAACGATTTTACTTTTAGGAAAGGTTTTGTCCACTATTTTCAAATGTTGATATATAAAACCACCGGTTTATATTAATTTTATACATTTTTTTTAGGTTTTAATTAACGATTTTACTTTTAGGAAAGGTTTTGTCCACTATTTTCAAATGTTGATATATAAAACCACCGGTTTATATTAATTTTATACATTTTTTTTAGGTTTTAATTAACGATTTTACTTTTAGGAAAGGTTTTGTCCACTATTTTCAAATGTTGATATATAAAACCACCGGTTTATATTAATTTTATACATTTTTTTTAGGTTTTAATTAACGATTTTACTTTTAGGAAAGGTTTTGTTCACTATTTTCAAATGTTGATATATAAAACCACCGGTTTATATTAATTTTATACATTTTTTTTTAGGTTTTAATTAACGATTTTACTTTTAGGAAAGGTTTTATCCACTATTTTCAAATGTTGATATATAAAACCACCGGTTTATATTAATTTTATACATTTTTTTTAGGTTTTAATTAACGATTTTACTTTTAGGAAAGGTTTTGTCCACTACGCCCACAATGAGAAGAATGTGGGAAGTGTGGAGATGAATGAAGAGCAATATCATCATTTTTACAGGTATTTTCCAACAAGGAAATTTAGGGTTCGATTTGCATTTTTTTACCGACGCCTACCGTCGCGACGCTTAGAATGAGAAGAACGTGACGCAATTTACCAGTGGCTGTTAGCGTCTCCACCATAACCATCAAACTTTAATATTTGATTTAAATTTTACTTTTTGTGTGTGTGTGTGTGTGTGTGTTTATCGCAACCATTTGAGGATGGCTGATAAATTTTCAGTCATTACTTATAATGAAATAGAAAATTTATTAAATCATCCTGAGAGGGTTGCGATAAATAATAGAGTTAAAACTTAAATATTTTATATACGATTTGGCCTCTGTGATATAAAGGGATGATCGACTTTTTTCCGCATGGAAACACGACAGGTACCCTTCCGAGGGGAGACGTACCGACTCTGGTGATCGATAATCCCTCCCTACAAAAGAGGTTGACACTTTTAAAGAGTTAGGTATATACAGTGTTTTCCATATGTCTTATAGACACGATCAGGGAAAATTGTTGCCTGTTGGCTATTAAAGAAATCATCTATCGGCCATCTCTAAAGGGTTATGATGGGAAATTATAATTTTCTAAATTTGTATGTGTCTTTCCTTCAATATTTTTTTTTAATTAGGGGTTTAAATTTAAAAGCAACAAACGTTAAAAACTGATATGTAAGAATTAAGAGATTTTTTTTTACTTTGAATGTGATTTTTCAACTATTTTTTGGATAATTTAGAAGTAAAAAGAACTGTATTTAATCAGTAATTACTTATAATGAAATAGAAAATTTATCAGCCATCCTGAAATGGTTGCGATAAACACACACGCACACAAAAAGTAAAATTTAAATCAAATATTAAAGTTTGATGGTTATGGTGGAGACGCTAACAGCCACTGGTAAATTGCGTCACGTTCTTCTCATTCTAAGCGTCGCGACGGTAGGCGTCGGTAAAAAAAATGCAAATCGAACCCTAAATTTCCTTATGGAAAATACCTGTAAAAATGATGATATTGCTCTTCATTCATCTCCACACTTCCCACATTCTTCTCATTCTGGGCGTCGCGACGCTAAGCGTCGTTAGATTTAAAATGCAGATCGAACCTTAAATTTCCTTATGGGAAAATACATGTAAAAATGACCATATTTGCTCTCCATTCATCTCCACACTCCTCACGTTCTTCTCATTCTCGCTGGGCGTCGGTACAAAAAAATGCAGATCGAACCTTAAATTTTCCCATAAGAAATAACATGTAAAAGTGGTGGTATTTGGCCCCGAACTCTTGTAGCTTATCTACTACCTTTGGTGTTTTACGGGTCATTCCTCACTCAAGTGCTTGCTTGAATGTGGATTGATCCGTCTTGCTGCAATTGGCACCGTTGTTAATACCATCACCTTCGCTTCTATCATGATTGAAAGGTAAAATAGTTTTCTTTCCTTTTCTGTTGCTACAGGTGAAAGAATGAAGGGTTAAGAGCAATAGCAATATATAGGTCCGCACCATTTTGTTTCTTCTTTCTCATTCATTAAATTTTGGACACTATTAAGATATTTATAATAGTTTTTAAAAATCGGGCTGTGCGCATCTCTTTATAATCACTAAAATATGGTGAAGGAGCTTTGTTATTGCTCTTAAAGATGGGACACGTTGTCCATTCTGGTAAGTTAGTGAAGTGAGTGAAAATAAGAAGCTGCAACTGAAGAAACAAGCCTATTAAATTATGGAGGACGGCTTTCTGGTATGGTATAAATGTACAATATTTGGTGAACTATTTAAATATAGATACCTAAATTAATTTAAGATAAATCGGCCGTCTACTAATACATTTATTTTAGCCACACTATTCATTATACTAGCCAACATGGAACCGATGGGGAATCTATAATCCATGGCCAATAAAAGCCAGAAAAAGGAAGAAATGGAATCGAATTAATTTTGATGCATAACCGTCATTATCCTTTACTAATAACCTTTTATTTTTAGCTCAGGTTTTGTCCAACATCTTCAAATGTTGATGCATAAAACCACCGGTTTATATTAATTTTATACATTTTTTTTAGGTTTTAATTAACGATTTTACTTTTAGGAAAGGTTTTGTCCACTATTTTCAAATGTTGATATATAAAACCACCGGTTTATATTAATTTTATACATTTTTTTTAGGTTTTAATTAACGATTTTACTTTTAGGAAAGGTTTTGTCCACTATTTTCAAATGTTGATATATAAAACCACCGGTTTATATTAATTTTATACATTTTTTTTAGGTTTTAATTAACCATTTTACTTTTAGGAAAAACTCCGCCATGCCGGTCCCAAGCCCGGGGTCCCATAGTATTACGGGAAAGGAGGAGGGATCGAGGAGTAACACCTCGGAAAAAAACCAGGGTCCATCTGGCCCGGATGGTAGTACCCTGTGAGGGCTCCTGCCTAGGATTACAGGTGAAGAAGCTGCTGCCTTGTAGATGGATGGTGGCTCGTCAAAGGCTAGGGGAAGAAAACCCTGAGTAAAAATTACCTAGCCCTACAGGTTGGAGGTTGAGGCACTAGGCTAACTCCCTAGTACTCGGAAAAAATAGAAATGTTAAAAGACCCAATCAAAAGCCTCGGAAGAAAAAGGAACATTTAAGTCGACCCAAGCAACGGAAAAGGACAATGATTTTGGCTACATGGAATGTACAAGGCATCGCAAGGAAACTGAATGAAGTAATAGTGGAACTTAAAAACCTCAAGATAGACCTGACCGTCGTAACCGAGACAAAAAAGAAGGGACAAGGATCGGAAGGTTTAGGAGAATACGACCACTTTTACCGTGGGGTACCAAAAGAAGAACGCGCAAAGAGAGGAGTAGGAATTATAATACACCGAAAATGGAGAAGGTGTATAAAGTCATGGGAAGCAGTGAACGAAAGAATAATAAAGCTGAATTTACAAATGTTTGGAGAAAAAATAACAGTGCTAGGAGTTTACGGAGTAGATGAGGAAGATCCGTGGACAACTAAAGAGGAGTTCTACCAAAAAATGAGTGAGGAAATCACGAAATTAGGAAACACACGAGAACTATTGATACTGGGAGATCTAAACGGAAGAGTTGGGAGGAAGCAAAATGATCCAGTGATTGGAAAGTATGGAGAAGACAGAAGGAACAACAACGGGGAAAGACTAATAGCACTGTGTGAACAAAACAACCTCAAAATTATGAACGGCTTCTACCAATATAAAGAAATCCACAAATTTACATGGACAAACGAGACACGGGGACAAAAATCAATTATCGACTATACTATAGCAAAGCAAAAATCAAACCTAGAAATACGAGACGTAAAAATATGTCGAGGACCAACATGCGGCAGCGACTATTATCTACTTAAAACGAAAATCTGGTTCCCGGGAGGTAAACAAAATAATCAAAACGAATCTAAGGGCAAACTAGCTTCAGAAGAAACCGAAGACACAAAAAAGTACAACCTGGCATCATTGGAGGATGAAACTGCCAGGTGGCTAGATAGAAACCGACTGGATCAAAAACTAAGTAACAATATGACATTCACGAACTTGGAAGAGCACTACCTACATATTAAAGAAAGTATACATACATACACAACGCAGCATTAGAAGCCCTAGGGAGATACGAAAATATCGCCACCCACAA
The DNA here is from genome assembly GCA_963991005.1 of Barypeithes pellucidus. NCBI lineage: Eukaryota > Metazoa > Arthropoda > Insecta > Coleoptera > Curculionidae > Barypeithes > Barypeithes pellucidus. Next base: position 12,653,832 of record OZ022563.1, read on the forward strand.
CAAACCATATTGGTGGGACGAGGAAATAGAGAAGGATATAGAGGAAAAAAGGAAGAAATATCAGATATACCTAAGTTCAAAAAAAACTGAAGATAAGGAAACATATAAAAAGGCCCAAACAAAAGTTAGAAGAAAAATCAGCCAGAAGAAAAACGAATCATGGGAGAAAAAATATATACGGCTAAATACCTACTTGGGAGGAAAAAGGAATACGGAAAGTTGGAGAACACTAAGAAACCTAAGAAGTAATAGATCAAAAGAAATAGTAACCCCGATAACATCACAACAATGGGAAACATACTTTCAAGAGCTATTAACGGAACAACGGATAGAATTCAAAGAAGAGGAAACGCAGAACATAAAAACAATGGGATTACCAGTACGGATAACAAAAGAAGAAGTAAAAAACAATGTGGATTCCTAAAAAATGGAAGATCACCGGGACCGGGAGAGATATATGGGGAACTAATCAAAAACGGAAGCAGCAAATTGACTGATCACTTAACAAAACTGTTTCAGACGTGCATAAATAAGAAGGAGGTACCAATGGAGTGGAAAACCAGCTATTTAACAACAATATTTAAAAAAGGGGACAGGAACAAATGTGAAAACTATCGAGGTATAGCAGTGACAAGTACATTGAGTAGAATTTATGGAAAAATATTAAAAGCCAAAATCGAAAACGAATACACAGATAGCGAAGCAGAAGAACAAGCAGGTTTCAGAGCAGGAAGGTCGACGGTGGACCACTTATTCACGATAACCCAAGTAATGGAGAAAAAACTAGGTTACAACCAAGAGCTACACTTATTGTTCGTCGACTTAAAGAAGGCATACGACAGCATACCCCTCAGTAAATTGTAGCATGCTCTGGAAACAAGCAATATAAATACAGAATTGATTAAAGCGGTAAGATCATTATACGAAGACATAAAAACAAAAATAAAACAGGGAAAGAACATCAGTAAAGGATTTAAAACAGATAAAGGACTTAAGCAGGGATGTTGTCTGTCACCAACCCTGTTCAAAATATACCTAGAGCAGGCAATAAAAACATGGAAGAGAAACAGCAGAGGAATGGGTCTGCCCCTTGAAGACTATATACTATACACGTTGAGCTTCGCGGATGACCAAGTAGTAATCGCACAAGATTATGAAGACCTTGAATATATGACCCGAAAGCTGATAGAGGAGTACACCAAATGGGGATTGGAAGTCAACTTATCCAAAACAGAATATATGTGTATAGGAGGAGAACAACGGGACCTTATACTAAACAGTGGAAAAACAATAAAACAATGTACAGAGTATAAATATCTGGGTATGAGACTAACAAACAACGGAGATTTAACAGAAGCAATAAAAGACCGAAATACACAGGGAAGAAAGGCAATAGCATTACTTAATAGCGTGCTCTGGGACAAAAATATTAGCAAGGAAAACAAAACAAGAATTTACAACACAATCGTAAAGGCAATAACCACCTACTCCTCGGAGGTATGGCCACTAAAAGAGACAACAAAGAAAATGCTGAAAGCAACAGAAATGGACTACTGGAGGAGAGCGGCGGGCAGGTCAAGGATGGAAAGGATACCAAATGAGAGAATCAGAGAGGTAATGAAAGTCAAGCATACAATAGTGGACGACATTCAGGATAAACAACTAATATGGTTTGGGCATGTACAACGAATGCCAGAGACAAGAATACCTAAACAAGTGATGCAGTGGAAACCAGGCGGAAGGAGGAAACGCGGAAGACCAAGAAGAAGCTGGAGAGAGGGAGTAGACGAAGAGGTCCAAAAGCTCCGACTGGAAGAAGGTGCATGGAGAGATAGAGAAGGATGGAGATTGGGAATCGGAAGACGTAGAACGTTGTAAACCGATGTTATATATATATATATATACTTTTAGGAAAGGTTTTATCCACTATTTTCAAATGTTGATATATAAAACCACCGGTTTATATTAATTTTATACATTTTTTTTAGGTTTTAATTAACGATTTTACTTTTAGGAAAGGTTTTGTCCACTACGCCCACAATGAGAAGAATGTGGGAAGTGTGGAGATGAATGAAGAGCAATATCCTCATTTTTACAGGTATTTTCCCATAAGGAAATTTAGGGTTCGATTTGCATTTTTTTTTACCGACGCCTACCGTCGCGACGCTTAGAATGAGAAGAACGTGACGCAATTTACCAGTGGCTGTTAGCGTCTCCACCATAACCATCAAACTTTAATATTTGATTTAAATTTTACTTTTTGTGTGTGTGTGTGTGTGTGTGTTTATCGCAACCATTTGAGGATGGCTGATAAATTTTCAGTCATTACTTATAATGAAATAGAAAATTTATTAAATCATCCTGAGAGGGTTGCGATAAATAATAGAGTTAAAACTTAAATATTTTATATACGATTTGGCTTCTGTGATATAAAGGGATGATCGACTTTTTTCCGCATGGAAACACGACAGGTACCCTTCCGAGGGGAGACGTACCGACTCTGGTGATCGATAATCCCTCCCTACAAAAGAGGTTGACACTTTTAAAGAGTTAGGTATATACAGTGTTTTCCATATGTCTTATAGACACGATCAGGGAAAATTGTTGCCTGTTGGCTATTAAAGAAATCATCTATCGGCCATCTCTAAAGGGTTATGATGGGAAATTATAATTTTCTAAATTTGTATGTGTCTTTCCTTCAATATTTTTTTTTAATTAGGGGTTTAAATTTAAAAGCAACAAACGTTAAAAACTGATATGTAAGAATTAAGAGATTTTTTTTTACTTTGAATGTGATTTTTCAACTATTTTTTGGATAATTTAGAAGTAAAAAAAACTGTATTTAATCAGTAATTACTTATAATGAAATAGAAAATTTATCAGCCATCCTGAAATGGTTGCGATAAACACACACACACACACAAAGTAAAATTTAAATCAAATATTAAAGTTTGATGGTTATGGTGGAGACGCTAACAGCCACTGGTAAATTGCGTCACGTTCTTCTCATTCTAAGCGTCGCGACGGTAGGCGTCGGTAAAAAAAATGCAAATCGAACCCTAAATTTCCTTATGGAAAATACCTGTAAAAATGATGATATTGCTCTTCATTCATCTCCACACTTCCCACATTCTTCTCATTCTGGGCGTCGCGACGCTAAGCGTCGTTAGATTTAAAATGCAGATCGATCCTTAAATTTCCTTATGGGAAAATACATGTAAAAATGACGATATTTGCTCTCCATTCATCTCCACACTCCTCACGTTCTTCTCATTCTCGCTGGGCGTCGGTACAAAAAAATGCAGATCGAACCTTAAATTTTCCCATAAGAAATAACATGTAAAAGTGGTGGTATTTGGCCCCGAACTCTTGTAGCTTATCTACTACCTTTAGTGTTTTACGGGTCATTCCTCACTCAAGTGCTTGCTTGAATGTGGATTGATCCGTCTTGCTGCAATTGGCACCGTTGTTAATACCATCACCTTCGCTTCTATCATGATTGAAAGGTAAGATAGTTTTCTTTCCTTTTCTGTTGCTACAGGTGAAAGAATGAAGGGTTAAGAGCAATAGCAATATATAGGTCCGCACCATTTTGTTTCTTCTTTCTCATTCATTAAATTTTGGACACTATTAAGATATTTATAATAGTTTTTAAAAATCGGGCTGTGCGCATCTCTTTATAATCACTAAAATATGGTGAAGGAGCTTTGTTATTGCTCTTAAAGATGGGACACGTTGCCGATTCTGGTAAGTTAGTGAAGTGAGTGAAAATAAGAAGCTGCAACTGAAGAAACAAGCCTATTAAATTATGGAGGACGGCTTTCTGGTATGGTATAAATGTACAATATTTGGTGAACTATTTAAATATAGATACCTAAATTAATTTAAGATAAATCGGCCGTCTACTAATACATTTGTTTTAGCCACACTATTCATTATACTAGCCAACATGGAACCGATGGGGAATCTATAATCCATGGCCAATAAACGCCAGAAAAAGGAAGAAATGGAATCGAATTAATTTTGATGCATAACCGTCATTATCCTTTACTAATAACCTTTTATTTTTAGCTCAGGTTTTGTCCAACATCTTCAAATGTTGATGCATAAAACCACCGGTTTATATTAATTTTATACATTTTTTTTAGGTTTTAATTAACGATTTTACTTTTAGGAAAGGTTTTGTCCACTATTTTCAAATGTTGATATATAAAACCAACGGTTTATATTAATTTTATACATTTTTTAGGTTTTAATTAACGATTTTACTTTTAGGAAAGGTTTTGTCCACTATTTTCAAATGTTGATATATAAAACCACCGGTTTATATTAATTTTATACATTTTTTTTAGGTTTTATTTAACGATTTTATTTTTAGGAAAGGTTTTGTCCACTATTTTCAAATGTTGATATATAAAACCACCGGTTTATATTAATTCTATACATTTTTTTTAGGTTTTAATTAACGATTTTACTTTTAGGAAAGGTTTTGTCCACTATTTTCAAATGTTGATATATAAAACCACCGGTTTATATTAATTTTATACATTTTTTTTAGGTTTTAATTAACGATTTTACTTTTAGGAAAGGTTTTGTTCACTATTTTCAAATGTTGATATATAAAACCACCGGTTTATATTAATTTTATACATTTTTTTTTAGGTTTTAATTAACGATTTTACTTTTAGGAAAGGTTTTATCCACTATTTTCAAATGTTGATATATAAAACCACCGGTTTATATTAATTTTATACATTTTTTTTAGGTTTTAATTAACGATTTTACTTTTAGGAAAGGTTTTGTCCACTACGCCCACAATGAGAAGAATGTGGGAAGTGTGGAGATGAATGAAGAGCAATATCATCATTTTTACAGGTATTTTCCAACAAGGAAATTTAGGGTTCGATTTGCATTTTTTTACCGACGCCTACCGTCGCGACGCTTAGAATGAGAAGAACGTGACGCAATTTACCAGTGGCTGTTAGCGTCTCCACCATAACCATCAAACTTTAATATTTGATTTAAATTTTACTTTTTGTGTGTGTGTGTGTGTGTGTGTTTATCGCAACCATTTGAGGATGGCTGATAAATTTTCAGTCATTACTTATAATGAAATAGAAAATTTATTAAATCATCCTGAGAGGGTTGCGATAAATAATAGAGTTAAAACTTAAATATTTTATATACGATTTGGCCTCTGTGATATAAAGGGATGATCGACTTTTTTCCGCATGGAAACACGACAGGTACCCTTCCGAGGGGAGACGTACCGACTCTGGTGATCGATAATCCCTCCCTACAAAAGAGGTTGACACTTTTAAAGAGTTAGGTATATACAGTGTTTTCCATATGTCTTATAGACACGATCAGGGAAAATTGTTGCCTGTTGGCTATTAAAGAAATCATCTATCGGCCATCTCTAAAGGGTTATGATGGGAAATTATAATTTTCTAAATTTGTATGTGTCTTTCCTTCAATATTTTTTTTTAATTAGGGGTTTAAATTTAAAAGCAACAAACGTTAAAAACTGATATGTAAGAATTAAGAGATTTTTTTTTACTTTGAATGTGATTTTTCAACTATTTTTTGGATAATTTAGAAGTAAAAAGAACTGTATTTAATCAGTAATTACTTATAATGAAATAGAAAATTTATCAGCCATCCTGAAATGGTTGCGATAAACACACACGCACACAAAAAGTAAAATTTAAATCAAATATTAAAGTTTGATGGTTATGGTGGAGACGCTAACAGCCACTGGTAAATTGCGTCACGTTCTTCTCATTCTAAGCGTCGCGACGGTAGGCGTCGGTAAAAAAAATGCAAATCGAACCCTAAATTTCCTTATGGAAAATACCTGTAAAAATGATGATATTGCTCTTCATTCATCTCCACACTTCCCACATTCTTCTCATTCTGGGCGTCGCGACGCTAAGCGTCGTTAGATTTAAAATGCAGATCGAACCTTAAATTTCCTTATGGGAAAATACATGTAAAAATGACCATATTTGCTCTCCATTCATCTCCACACTCCTCACGTTCTTCTCATTCTCGCTGGGCGTCGGTACAAAAAAATGCAGATCGAACCTTAAATTTTCCCATAAGAAATAACATGTAAAAGTGGTGGTATTTGGCCCCGAACTCTTGTAGCTTATCTACTACCTTTGGTGTTTTACGGGTCATTCCTCACTCAAGTGCTTGCTTGAATGTGGATTGATCCGTCTTGCTGCAATTGGCACCGTTGTTAATACCATCACCTTCGCTTCTATCATGATTGAAAGGTAAAATAGTTTTCTTTCCTTTTCTGTTGCTACAGGTGAAAGAATGAAGGGTTAAGAGCAATAGCAATATATAGGTCCGCACCATTTTGTTTCTTCTTTCTCATTCATTAAATTTTGGACACTATTAAGATATTTATAATAGTTTTTAAAAATCGGGCTGTGCGCATCTCTTTATAATCACTAAAATATGGTGAAGGAGCTTTGTTATTGCTCTTAAAGATGGGACACGTTGTCCATTCTGGTAAGTTAGTGAAGTGAGTGAAAATAAGAAGCTGCAACTGAAGAAACAAGCCTATTAAATTATGGAGGACGGCTTTCTGGTATGGTATAAATGTACAATATTTGGTGAACTATTTAAATATAGATACCTAAATTAATTTAAGATAAATCGGCCGTCTACTAATACATTTATTTTAGCCACACTATTCATTATACTAGCCAACATGGAACCGATGGGGAATCTATAATCCATGGCCAATAAAAGCCAGAAAAAGGAAGAAATGGAATCGAATTAATTTTGATGCATAACCGTCATTATCCTTTACTAATAACCTTTTATTTTTAGCTCAGGTTTTGTCCAACATCTTCAAATGTTGATGCATAAAACCACCGGTTTATATTAATTTTATACATTTTTTTTAGGTTTTAATTAACGATTTTACTTTTAGGAAAGGTTTTGTCCACTATTTTCAAATGTTGATATATAAAACCACCGGTTTATATTAATTTTATACATTTTTTTTAGGTTTTAATTAACGATTTTACTTTTAGGAAAGGTTTTGTCCACTATTTTCAAATGTTGATATATAAAACCACCGGTTTATATTAATTTTATACATTTTTTTTAGGTTTTAATTAACCATTTTACTTTTAGGAAAAACTCCGCCATGCCGGTCCCAAGCCCGGGGTCCCATAGTATTACGGGAAAGGAGGAGGGATCGAGGAGTAACACCTCGGAAAAAAACCAGGGTCCATCTGGCCCGGATGGTAGTACCCTGTGAGGGCTCCTGCCTAGGATTACAGGTGAAGAAGCTGCTGCCTTGTAGATGGATGGTGGCTCGTCAAAGGCTAGGGGAAGAAAACCCTGAGTAAAAATTACCTAGCCCTACAGGTTGGAGGTTGAGGCACTAGGCTAACTCCCTAGTACTCGGAAAAAATAGAAATGTTAAAAGACCCAATCAAAAGCCTCGGAAGAAAAAGGAACATTTAAGTCGACCCAAGCAACGGAAAAGGACAATGATTTTGGCTACATGGAATGTACAAGGCATCGCAAGGAAACTGAATGAAGTAATAGTGGAACTTAAAAACCTCAAGATAGACCTGACCGTCGTAACCGAGACAAAAAAGAAGGGACAAGGATCGGAAGGTTTAGGAGAATACGACCACTTTTACCGTGGGGTACCAAAAGAAGAACGCGCAAAGAGAGGAGTAGGAATTATAATACACCGAAAATGGAGAAGGTGTATAAAGTCATGGGAAGCAGTGAACGAAAGAATAATAAAGCTGAATTTACAAATGTTTGGAGAAAAAATAACAGTGCTAGGAGTTTACGGAGTAGATGAGGAAGATCCGTGGACAACTAAAGAGGAGTTCTACCAAAAAATGAGTGAGGAAATCACGAAATTAGGAAACACACGAGAACTATTGATACTGGGAGATCTAAACGGAAGAGTTGGGAGGAAGCAAAATGATCCAGTGATTGGAAAGTATGGAGAAGACAGAAGGAACAACAACGGGGAAAGACTAATAGCACTGTGTGAACAAAACAACCTCAAAATTATGAACGGCTTCTACCAATATAAAGAAATCCACAAATTTACATGGACAAACGAGACACGGGGACAAAAATCAATTATCGACTATACTATAGCAAAGCAAAAATCAAACCTAGAAATACGAGACGTAAAAATATGTCGAGGACCAACATGCGGCAGCGACCATTATCTACTTAAAACGAAAATCTGGTTCCCGGGAGGTAAACAAAATAATCAAAACGAATCTAAGGGCAAACTAGCTTCAGAAGAAACCGAAGACACAAAAAAGTACAACCTGGCATCATTGGAGGATGAAACTGCCAGGTGGCTAGATAGAAACCGACTGGATCAAAAACTAAGTAACAATATGACATTCACGAACTTGGAAGAGCACTACCTACATATTAAAGAAAGTATACATACATACACAACGCAGCATTAGAAGCCCTAGGGAGATACGAAAATATCGCCACCCACAACAAACCATATTGGTGGGACGAGGAAATAGAGAAGGATATAGAGGAAAAAAGGAAGAAATATCAGATATACCTAAGTTCAAAAAAAACTGAAGATAAGGAAACATATAAAAAGGCCCAAACAAAAGTTAGAAGAAAAATCAGCCAGAAGAAAAACGAATCATGGGAGAAAAAATATATACGGCTAAATACCTACTTGGGAGGAAAAAGGAATACGGAAAGTTGGAGAACACTAAGAAACCTAAGAAGTAATAGATCAAAAGAAATAGTAACCCCGATAACATCACAACAATGGGAAACATACTTTCAAGAGCTATTAACGGAACAACGGATAGAATTCAAAGAAGAGGAAACGCAGAACATAAAAACAATGGGATTACCAGTACGGATAACAAAAGAAGAAGTAAAAAACAATGTGGATTCCTAAAAAATGGAAGATCACCGGGACCGGGAGAGATATATGGGGAACTAATCAAAAACGGATGCAGCAAATTGACTGATCACTTAACAAAACTGTTTCAGACGTGCATAAATAAGAAGGAGGTACCAATGGAGTGGAAAACCAGCTATTTAACAACAATATTTAAAAAAGGGGACAGGAACAAATGTGAAAACTATCGAGGTATAGCAGTGACAAGTACATTGAGTAGAATTTATGGAAAAATATTAAAAGCCAAAATCGAAAACGAATACACAGATAGCGAAGCAGAAGAACAAGCAGGTTTCAGAGCAGGAAGGTCGACGGTGGACCACTTATTCACGATAACCCAAGTAATGGAGAAAAAACTAGGTTACAACCAAGAGCTACACTTATTGTTCGTCGACTTAAAGAAGGCATACGACAGCATACCCCTCAGTAAATTGTAGCATGCTCTGGAAACAAGCAATATAAATACAGAATTGATTAAAGCGGTAAGATCATTATACGAAGACATAAAAACAAAAATAAAACAGGGAAAGAACATCAGTAAAGGATTTAAAACAGATAAAGGACTTAAGCAGGGATGTTGTCTGTCACCAACCCTGTTCAAAATATACCTAGAGCAGGCAATAAAAACATGGAAGAGAAACAGCAGAGGAATGGGTCTGCCCCTTGAAGACTATATACTATACACGTTGAGCTTCGCGGATGACCAAGTAGTAATCGCACAAGATTATGAAGACCTTGAATATATGACCCGAAAGCTGATAGAGGAGTACACCAAATGGGGATTGGAAGTCAACTTATCCAAAACAGAATATATGTGTATAGGAGGAGAACAACGGGACCTTATACTAAACAGTGGAAAAACAATAAAACAATGTACAGAGTATAAATATCTGGGTATGAGACTAACAAACAACGGAGATTTAACAGAAGCAATAAAAGACCGAAATACACAGGGAAGAAAGGCAATAGCATTACTTAATAGCGTGCTCTGGGACAAAAATATTAGCAAGGAAAACAAAACAAGAATTTACAACACAATCGTAAAGGCAATAACCACCTACTCCTCGGAGGTATGGCCACTAAAAGAGACAACAAAGAAAATGCTGAAAGCAACAGAAATGGACTACTGGAGGAGAGCGGCGGGCAGGTCAAGGATGGAAAGGATACCAAATGAGAGAATCAGAGAGGTAATGAAAGTCAAGCATACAATAGTGGACGACATTCAGGATAAACAACTAATATGGTTTGGGCATGTACAACGAATGCCAGAGACAAGAATACCTAAACAAGTGATGCAGTGGAAACCAGGCGGAAGGAGGAAACGCGGAAGACCAAGAAGAAGCTGGAGAGAGGGAGTAGACGAAGAGGTCCAAAAGCTCCGACTGGAAGAAGGTGCATGGAGAGATAGAGAAGGATGGAGATTGGGAATCGGAAGACGTAGAACGTTGTAAACCGATGTTATATATATATATATATATACTTTTAGGAAAGGTTTTATCCACTATTTTCAAATGTTGATATATAAAACCACCGGTTTATATTAATTTTATACATTTTTTTTAGGTTTTAATTAACGATTTTACTTTTAGGAAAGGTTTTGTCCACTACGCCCACAATGAGAAGAATGTGGGAAGTGTGGAGATGAATGAAGAGCAATATCCTCATTTTTACAGGTATTTTCCCATAAGGAAATTTAGGGTTCGATTTGCATTTTTTTTTACCGACGCCTACCGTCGCGACGCTTAGAATGAGAAGAACGTGACGCAATTTACCAGTGGCTGTTAGCGTCTCCACCATAACCATCAAACTTTAATATTTGATTTAAATTTTACTTTTTGTGTGTGTGTGTGTGTGTGTTTATCGCAACCATTTGAGGATGGCTGATAAATTTTCAGTCATTACTTATAATGAAATAGAAAATTTATTAAATCATCCTGAGAGGGTTGCGATAAATAATAGAGTTAAAACTTAAATATTTTATATACGATTTGGCTTCTGTGATATAAAGGGATGATCGACTTTTTTCCGCATGGAAACACGACAGGTACCCTTCCGAGGGGAGACGTACCGACTCTGGTGATCGATAATCCCTCCCTACAAAAGAGGTTGACACTTTTAAAGAGTTAGGTATATACAGTGTTTTCCATATGTCTTATAGACACGATCAGGGAAAATTGTTGCCTGTTGGCTATTAAAGAAATCATCTATCGGCCATCTCTAAAGGGTTATGATGGGAAATTATAATTTTCTAAATTTGTATGTGTCTTTCCTCTTTAAATTTAAAAGCAACAAACGTTAAAAACTGATATGTAAGAATTAAGAGATTTTTTTTTACTTTGAATGTGATTTTTCAACTATTTTTTGGATAATTTAGAAGTAAAAAAAACTGTATTTAATCAGTAATTACTTATAATGAAATAGAAAATTTATCAGCCATCCTGAAATGGTTGCGATAAACACACACACACACACAAAGTAAAATTTAAATCAAATATTAAAGTTTGATGGTTATGGTGGAGACGCTAACAGCCACTGGTAAATTGCGTCACGTTCTTCTCATTCTAAGCGTCGCGACGGTAGGCGTCGGTAAAAAAAATGCAAATCGAACCCTAAATTTTCTTATGGAAAATACCTGTAAAAATGATGATATTGCTCTTCATTCATCTCCACACTTCCCACATTCTTCTCATTCTGGGCGTCGCGACGCTAAGCGTCGTTAGATTTAAAATGCAGATCGATCCTTAAATTTCCTTATGGGAAAATACATGTAAAAATGACGATATTTGCTCTCCATTCATCTCCACACTCCTCACGTTCTTCTCATTCTCGCTGGGCGTCGGTACAAAAAAATGCAGATCGAACCTTAAATTTTCCCATAAGAAATAACATGTAAAAGTGGTGGTATTTGGCCCCGAACTCTTGTAGCTTATCTACTACCTTTAGTGTTTTACGGGTCATTCCTCACTCAAGTGCTTGCTTGAATGTGGATTGATCCGTCTTGCTGCAATTGGCACCGTTGTTAATACCATCACCTTCGCTTCTATCATGATTGAAAGGTAAGATAGTTTTCTTTCCTTTTCTGTTGCTACAGGTGAAAGAATGAAGGGTTAAGAGCAATAGCAATATATAGGTCCGCACCATTTTGTTTCTTCTTTCTCATTCATTAAATTTTGGACACTATTAAGATATTTATAATAGTTTTTAAAAATCGGGCTGTGCGCATCTCTTTATAATCAATAAAATATGGTGAAGGAGCTTTGTTATTGCTCTTAAAGATGGGACACGTTGCCGATTCTGGTAAGTTAGTGAAGTGAGTGAAAATAAGAAGCTGCAACTGAAGAAACAAGCCTATTAAATTATGAAGGACGCCTTTCTGGTATGGTATAAATGTACAATATTTGGTGAACTATTTAAATATAGATACCTAAATTAATTTAAGATAAATCGGCCGTCTACTAATACATTTGTTTTAGCCACACTATTCATTATACTAGCCAACATGGAACCGATGGGGAATCTATAATCCATGGCCAATAAACGCCAGAAAAAGGAAGAAATGGAATCGAATTAATTTTGATGCATAACCGTCATTATCCTTTACTAATAACCTTTTATTTTTAGCTCAGGTTTTGTCCAACATCTTCAAATGTTGATGCATAAAACCACCGGTTTATATTAATTTTATACATTTTTTTTAGGTTTTAATTAACGATTTTACTTTTAGGAAAGGTTTTGTCCACTATTTTCAAATGTTCATATATAAAACCAACGGTTTATATTAATTTTATACATTTCTTAGGTTTCAATTAACGATTTTACTTTTAGGAAAGGTTTTGTCCACTATTTTCAAATGTTGATATATAAAACCACCGGTTTATATTAATTTTATACATTTTTTTTAGGTTTTAATTAACGATTTTACTTTTAGGAAAGGTTTTGTCCACTATTTTCAAATGTTGATATATAAAACCACCGGTTTATATTAATTTTATACATTTTTTTTAGGTTTTAATTAACGATTTTACTTTTAGGAAAGGTTTTGTCCACTATTTTCAAATGTTGATATATAAAACCACCGGTTTATATTAATTTTATACATTTTTTTTAGGTTTTAATTAACGATTTTACTTTTAGGAAAGGTTTTGTTCACTATTTTCAAATGTTGATATATAAAACCACCGGTTTATATTAATTTTATACATTTTTTTTTAGGTTTTAATTAACGATTTTACTTTTAGGAAAGGTTTTATCCACTATTTTCAAATGTTGATATATAAAACCACCGGTTTATATTAATTTTATACATTTTTTTTAGGTTTTAATTAACGATTTTACTTTTAGGAAAGGTTTTGTCCACTACGCCCACAATGAGAAGAATGTGGGAAGTGTGGAGATGAATGAAGAGCAATATCATCATTTTTACAGGTATTTTCCAACAAGGAAATTTAGGGTTCGATTTGCATTTTTTTACCGACGCCTACCGTCGCGACGCTTAGAATGAGAAGAACGTGACGCAATTTACCAGTGGCTGTTAGCGTCTCCACCATAACCATCAAACTTTAATATTTGATTTAAATTTTACTTTTTGTGTGTGTGTGTGTGTGTGTTTATCGCAACCATTTGAGGATGGCTGATAAATTTTCAGTCATTACTTATAATGAAATAGAAAATTTATTAAATCATCCTGAGAGGGTTGCGATAAATAATAGAGTTAAAACTTAAATATTTTATATACGATTTGGCCTCTGTGATATAAAGGGATGATCGACTTTTTTCCGCATGGAAACACGACAGGTACCCTTCCGAGGGGAGACGTACCGACTCTGGTGATCGATAATCCCTCCCTACAAAAGAGGTTGACACTTTTAAAGAGTTAGGTATATACAGTGTTTTCCATATGTCTTATAGACACGATCAGGGAAAATTGTTGCCTGTTGGCTATTAAAGAAATCATCTATCGGCCATCTCTAAAGGGTTATGATGGGAAATTATAATTTTCTAAATTTGTATGTGTCTTTCCTTCAATATTTTTTTTTAATTAGGGGTTTAAATTTAAAAGCAACAAACGTTAAAAACTGATATGTAAGAATTAAGAGATTTTTTTTTACTTTGAATGTGATTTTTCAACTATTTTTTGGATAATTTAGAAGTAAAAAGAACTGTATTTAATCAGTAATTACTTATAATGAAATAGAAAATTTATCAGCCATCCTGAAATGGTTGCGATAAACACACACGCACACAAAAAGTAAAATTTAAATCAAATATTAAAGTTTGATGGTTATGGTGGAGACGCTAACAGCCACTGGTAAATTGCGTCACGTTCTTCTCATTCTAAGCGTCGCGACGGTAGGCGTCGGTAAAAAAAATGCAAATCGAACCCTAAATTTCCTTATGGAAAATACCTGTAAAAATGATGATATTGCTCTTCATTCATCTCCACACTTCCCACATTCTTCTCATTCTGGGCGTCGCGACGCTAAGCGTCGTTAGATTTAAAATGCAGATCGAACCTTAAATTTCCTTATGGGAAAATACATGTAAAAATGACCATATTTGCTCTCCATTCATCTCCACACTCCTCACGTTCTTCTCATTCTCGCTGGGCGTCGGTACAAAAAAATGCAGATCGAACCTTAAATTTTCCCATAAGAAATAACATGTAAAAGTGGTGGTATTTGGCCCCGAACTCTTGTAGCTTATCTACTACCTTTGGTGTTTTACGGGTCATTCCTCACTCAAGTGCTTGCTTGAATGTGGATTGATCCGTCTTGCTGCAATTGGCACCGTTGTTAATACCATCACCTTCGCTTCTATCATGATTGAAAGGTAAAATAGTTTTCTTTCCTTTTCTGTTGCTACAGGTGAAAGAATGAAGGGTTAAGAGCAATAGCAATATATAGGTCCGCACCATTTTGTTTCTTCTTTCTCATTCATTAAATTTTGGACACTATTAAGATATTTATAATAGTTTTTAAAAATCGGGCTGTGCGCATCTCTTTATAATCACTAAAATATGGTGAAGGAGCTTTGTTATTGCTCTTAAAGATGGGACACGTTGTCCATTCTGGTAAGTTAGTGAAGTGAGTGAAAATAAGAAGCTGCAACTGAAGAAACAAGCCTATTAAATTATGGAGGACGGCTTTCTGGTATGGTATAAATGTACAATATTTGGTGAACTATTTAAATATAGATACCTAAATTAATTTAAGATAAATC
The DNA here is from genome assembly GCA_963991005.1 of Barypeithes pellucidus. Classification (NCBI taxonomy): domain Eukaryota; kingdom Metazoa; phylum Arthropoda; class Insecta; order Coleoptera; family Curculionidae; genus Barypeithes; species Barypeithes pellucidus. The sequence goes on from OZ022563.1 coordinate 12,668,992, forward strand.
GGCCGTCTACTAATACATTTATTTTAGCCACACTATTCATTATACTAGCCAACATGGAACCGATGGGGAATCTATAATCCATGGCCAATAAAAGCCAGAAAAAGGAAGAAATGGAATCGAATTAATTTTGATGCATAACCGTCATTATCCTTTACTAATAACCTTTTATTTTTAGCTCAGGTTTTGTCCAACATCTTCAAATGTTGATGCATAAAACCACCGGTTTATATTAATTTTATACATTTTTTTTAGGTTTTAATTAACGATTTTACTTTTAGGAAAGGTTTTGTCCACTATTTTCAAATGTTGATATATAAAACCACCGGTTTATATTAATTTTATACATTTTTTTTAGGTTTTAATTAACGATTTTACTTTTAGGAAAGGTTTTGTCCACTATTTTCAAATGTTGATATATAAAACCACCGGTTTATATTAATTTTATACATTTTTTTTAGGTTTTAATTAACCATTTTACTTTTAGGAAAAACTCCGCCATGCCGGTCCCAAGCCCGGGGTCCCATAGTATTACGGGAAAGGAGGAGGGATCGAGGAGTAACACCTCGGAAAAAAACCAGGGTCCATCTGGCCCGGATGGTAGTACCCTGTGAGGGCTCCTGCCTAGGATTACAGGTGAAGAAGCTGCTGCCTTGTAGATGGATGGTGGCTCGTCAAAGGCTAGGGGAAGAAAACCCTGAGTAAAAATTACCTAGCCCTACAGGTTGGAGGTTGAGGCACTAGGCTAACTCCCTAGTACTCGGAAAAAATAGAAATGTTAAAAGACCCAATCAAAAGCCTCGGAAGAAAAAGGAACATTTAAGTCGACCCAAGCAACGGAAAAGGACAATGATTTTGGCTACATGGAATGTACAAGGCATCGCAAGGAAACTGAATGAAGTAATAGTGGAACTTAAAAACCTCAAGATAGACCTGACCGTCGTAACCGAGACAAAAAAGAAGGGACAAGGATCGGAAGGTTTAGGAGAATACGACCACTTTTACCGTGGGGTACCAAAAGAAGAACGCGCAAAGAGAGGAGTAGGAATTATAATACACCGAAAATGGAGAAGGTGTATAAAGTCATGGGAAGCAGTGAACGAAAGAATAATAAAGCTGAATTTACAAATGTTTGGAGAAAAAATAACAGTGCTAGGAGTTTACGGAGTAGATGAGGAAGATCCGTGGACAACTAAAGAGGAGTTCTACCAAAAAATGAGTGAGGAAATCACGAAATTAGGAAACACACGAGAACTATTGATACTGGGAGATCTAAACGGAAGAGTTGGGAGGAAGCAAAATGATCCAGTGATTGGAAAGTATGGAGAAGACAGAAGGAACAACAACGGGGAAAGACTAATAGCACTGTGTGAACAAAACAACCTCAAAATTATGAACGGCTTCTACCAATATAAAGAAATCCACAAATTTACATGGACAAACGAGACACGGGGACAAAAATCAATTATCGACTATACTATAGCAAAGCAAAAATCAAACCTAGAAATACGAGACGTAAAAATATGTCGAGGACCAACATGCGGCAGCGACCATTATCTACTTAAAACGAAAATCTGGTTCCCGGGAGGTAAACAAAATAATCAGAACGAATCTAAGGGCAAACTAGCTTCAGAAGAAACCGAAGACACAAAAAAGTACAACCTGGCATCATTGGAGGATGAAACTGCCAGGTGGCTAGATAGAAACCGACTGGATCAAAAACTAAGTAACAATATGACATTCACGAACTTGGAAGAGCACTACCTACATATTAAAGAAAGTATACATACATACACAACGCAGCATTAGAAGCCCTAGGGAGATACGAAAATATCGCCACCCACAACAAACCATATTGGTGGGACGAGGAAATAGAGAAGGATATAGAGGAAAAAAGGAAGAAATATCAGATATACCTAAGTTCAAAAAAAACTGAAGATAAGGAAACATATAAAAAGGCCCAAACAAAAGTTAGAAGAAAAATCAGCCAGAAGAAAAACGAATCATGGGAGAAAAAATATATACGGCTAAATACCTACTTGGGAGGAAAAAGGAATACGGAAAGTTGGAGAACACTAAGAAACCTAAGAAGTAATAGATCAAAAGAAATAGTAACCCCGATAACATCACAACAATGGGAAACATACTTTCAAGAGCTATTAACGGAACAACGGATAGAATTCAAAGAAGAGGAAACGCAGAACATAAAAACAATGGGATTACCAGTACGGATAACAAAAGAAGAAGTAAAAAACAATGTGGATTCCTAAAAAATGGAAGATCACCGGGACCGGGAGAGATATATGGGGAACTAATCAAAAACGGAAGCAGCAAATTGACTGATCACTTAACAAAACTGTTTCAGACGTGCATAAATAAGAAGGAGGTACCAATGGAGTGGAAAACCAGCTATTTAACAACAATATTTAAAAAAGGGGACAGGAACAAATGTGAAAACTATCGAGGTATAGCAGTGACAAGTACATTGAGTAGAATTTATGGAAAAATATTAAAAGCCAAAATCGAAAACGAATACACAGATAGCGAAGCAGAAGAACAAGCAGGTTTCAGAGCAGGAAGGTCGACGGTGGACCACTTATTCACGATAACCCAAGTAATGGAGAAAAAACTAGGTTACAACCAAGAGCTACACTTATTGTTCGTCGACTTAAAGAAGGCATACGACAGCATACCCCTCAGTAAATTGTAGCATGCTCTGGAAACAAGCAATATAAATACAGAATTGATTAAAGCGGTAAGATCATTATACGAAGACATAAAAACAAAAATAAAACAGGGAAAGAACATCAGTAAAGGATTTAAAACAGATAAAGGACTTAAGCAGGGATGTTGTCTGTCACCAACCCTGTTCAAAATATACCTAGAGCAGGCAATAAAAACATGGAAGAGAAACAGCAGAGGAATGGGTCTGCCCCTTGAAGACTATATACTATACACGTTGAGCTTCGCGGATGACCAAGTAGTAATCGCACAAGATTATGAAGACCTTGAATATATGACCCGAAAGCTGATAGAGGAGTACACCAAATGGGGATTGGAAGTCAACTTATCCAAAACAGAATATATGTGTATAGGAGGAGAACAACGGGACCTTATACTAAACAGTGGAAAAACAATAAAACAATGTACAGAGTATAAATATCTGGGTATGAGACTAACAAACAACGGAGATTTAACAGAAGCAATAAAAGACCGAAATACACAGGGAAGAAAGGCAATAGCATTACTTAATAGCGTGCTCTGGGACAAAAATATTAGCAAGGAAAACAAAACAAGAATTTACAACACAATCGTAAAGGCAATAACCACCTACTCCTCGGAGGTATGGCCACTAAAAGAGACAACAAAGAAAATGCTGAAAGCAACAGAAATGGACTACTGGAGGAGAGCGGCGGGCAGGTCAAGGATGGAAAGGATACCAAATGAGAGAATCAGAGAGGTAATGAAAGTCAAGCATACAATAGTGGACGACATTCAGGATAAACAACTAATATGGTTTGGGCATGTACAACGAATGCCAGAGACAAGAATACCTAAACAAGTGATGCAGTGGAAACCAGGCGGAAGGAGGAAACGCGGAAGACCAAGAAGAAGCTGGAGAGAGGGAGTAGACGAAGAGGTCCAAAAGCTCCGACTGGAAGAAGGTGCATGGAGAGATAGAGAAGGATGGAGATTGGGAATCAGAAGACGTAGAACGTTGTAAACCGATGTTATATATATATATATATACTTTTAGGAAAGGTTTTATCCACTATTTTCAAATGTTGATATATAAAACCACCGGTTTATATTAATTTTATACATTTTTTTTAGGTTTTAATTAACGATTTTACTTTTAGGAAAGGTTTTGTCCACTACGCCCACAATGAGAAGAATGTGGGAAGTGTGGAGATGAATGAAGAGCAATATCCTCATTTTTACAGGTATTTTCCCATAAGGAAATTTAGGGTTCGATTTGCATTTTTTTTTACCGACGCCTACCGTCGCGACGCTTAGAATGAGAAGAACGTGACGCAATTTACCAGTGGCTGTTAGCGTCTCCACCATAACCATCAAACTTTAATATTTGATTTAAATTTTACTTTTTGTGTGTGTGTGTGTGTGTGTGTTTATCGCAACCATTTGAGGATGGCTGATAAATTTTCAGTCATTACTTATAATGAAATAGAAAATTTATTAAATCATCCTGAGAGGGTTGCGATAAATAATAGAGTTAAAACTTAAATATTTTATATACGATTTGGCTTCTGTGATATAAAGGGATGATCGACTTTTTTCCGCATGGAAACACGACAGGTACCCTTCCGAGGGGAGACGTACCGACTCTGGTGATCGATAATCCCTCCCTACAAAAGAGGTTGACACTTTTAAAGAGTTAGGTATATACAGTGTTTTCCATATGTCTTATAGACACGATCAGGGAAAATTGTTGCCTGTTGGCTATTAAAGAAATCATCTATCGGCCATCTCTAAAGGGTTATGATGGGAAATTATAATTTTCTAAATTTGTATGTGTCTTTCCTTCAATATTTTTTTTTAATTAGGGGTTTAAATTTAAAAGCAACAAACGTTAAAAACTGATATGTAAGAATTAAGAGATTTTTTTTTACTTTGAATGTGATTTTTCAACTATTTTTTGGATAATTTAGAAGTAAAAAAAACTGTATTTAATCAGTAATTACTTATAATGAAATAGAAAATTTATCAGCCATCCTGAAATGGTTGCGATAAACACACACACACACACAAAGTAAAATTTAAATCAAATATTAAAGTTTGATGGTTATGGTGGAGACGCTAACAGCCACTGGTAAATTGCGTCACGTTCTTCTCATTCTAAGCGTCGCGACGGTAGGCGTCGGTAAAAAAAATGCAAATCGAACCCTAAATTTCCTTATGGAAAATACCTGTAAAAATGATGATATTGCTCTTCATTCATCTCCACACTTCCCACATTCTTCTCATTCTGGGCGTCGCGACGCTAAGCGTCGTTAGATTTAAAATGCAGATCGATCCTTAAATTTCCTTATGGGAAAATACATGTAAAAATGACGATATTTGCTCTCCATTCATCTCCACACTCCTCACGTTCTTCTCATTCTCGCTGGGCGTCGGTACAAAAAAATGCAGATCGAACCTTAAATTTTCCCATAAGAAATAACATGTAAAAGTGGTGGTATTTGGCCCCGAACTCTTGTAGCTTATCTACTACCTTTAGTGTTTTACGGGTCATTCCTCACTCAAGTGCTTGCTTGAATGTGGATTGATCCGTCTTGCTGCAATTGGCACCGTTGTTAATACCATCACCTTCGCTTCTATCATGATTGAAAGGTAAGATAGTTTTCTTTCCTTTTCTGTTGCTACAGGTGAAAGAATGAAGGGTTAAGAGCAATAGCAATATATAGGTCCGCACCATTTTGTTTCTTCTTTCTCATTCATTAAATTTTGGACACTATTAAGATATTTATAATAGTTTTTAAAAATCGGGCTGTGCGCATCTCTTTATAATCACTAAAATATGGTGAAGGAGCTTTGTTATTGCTCTTAAAGATGGGACACGTTGCCGATTCTGGTAAGTTAGTGAAGTGAGTGAAAATAAGAAGCTGCAACTGAAGAAACAAGCCTATTAAATTATGGAGGACGGCTTTCTGGTATGGTATAAATGTACAATATTTGGTGAACTATTTAAATATAGATACCTAAATTAATTTAAGATAAATCGGCCGTCTACTAATACATTTGTTTTAGCCACACTATTCATTATACTAGCCAACATGGAACCGATGGGGAATCTATAATCCATGGCCAATAAACGCCAGAAAAAGGAAGAAATGGAATCGAATTAATTTTGATGCATAACCGTCATTATCCTTTACTAATAACCTTTTATTTTTAGCTCAGGTTTTGTCCAACATCTTCAAATGTTGATGCATAAAACCACCGGTTTATATTAATTTTATACATTTTTTTTAGGTTTTAATTAACGATTTTACTTTTAGGAAAGGTTTTGTCCACTATTTTCAAATGTTGATATATAAAACCAACGGTTTATATTAATTTTATACATTTTTTAGGTTTTAATTAACGATTTTACTTTTAGGAAAGGTTTTGTCCACTATTTTCAAATGTTGATATATAAAACCACCGGTTTATATTAATTTTATACATTTTTTTTAGGTTTTAATTAACGATTTTACTTTTAGGAAAGGTTTTGTCCACTATTTTCAAATGTTGATATATAAAACCACCGGTTTATATTAATTCTATACATTTTTTTTAGGTTTTAATTAACGATTTTACTTTTAGGAAAGGTTTTGTCCACTATTTTCAAATGTTGATATATAAAACCACCGGTTTATATTAATTTTATACATTTTTTTTAGGTTTTAATTAACGATTTTACTTTTAGGAAAGGTTTTGTTCACTATTTTCAAATGTTGATATATAAAACCACCGGTTTATATTAATTTTATACATTTTTTTTTAGGTTTTAATTAACGATTTTACTTTTAGGAAAGGTTTTATCCACTATTTTCAAATGTTGATATATAAAACCACCGGTTTATATTAATTTTATACATTTTTTTTAGGTTTTAATTAACGATTTTACTTTTAGGAAAGGTTTTGTCCACTACGCCCACAATGAGAAGAATGTGGGAAGTGTGGAGATGAATGAAGAGCAATATCATCATTTTTACAGGTATTTTCCAACAAGGAAATTTAGGGTTCGATTTGCATTTTTTTACCGACGCCTACCGTCGCGACGCTTAGAATGAGAAGAACGTGACGCAATTTACCAGTGGCTGTTAGCGTCTCCACCATAACCATCAAACTTTAATATTTGATTTAAATTTTACTTTTTGTGTGTGTGTGTGTGTGTGTTTATCGCAACCATTTGAGGATGGCTGATAAATTTTCAGTCATTACTTATAATGAAATAGAAAATTTATTAAATCATCCTGAGAGGGTTGCGATAAATAATAGAGTTAAAACTTAAATATTTTATATACGATTTGGCCTCTGTGATATAAAGGGATGATCGACTTTTTTCCGCATGGAAACACGACAGGTACCCTTCCGAGGGGAGACGTACCGACTCTGGTGATCGATAATCCCTCCCTACAAAAGAGGTTGACACTTTTAAAGAGTTAGGTATATACAGTGTTTTCCATATGTCTTATAGACACGATCAGGGAAAATTGTTGCCTGTTGGCTATTAAAGAAATCATCTATCGGCCATCTCTAAAGGGTTATGATGGGAAATTATAATTTTCTAAATTTGTATGTGTCTTTCCTTCAATATTTTTTTTTAATTAGGGGTTTAAATTTAAAAGCAACAAACGTTAAAAACTGATATGTAAGAATTAAGAGATTTATTTTTAATTTGAATGTGATTTTTCAACTATTTTTTGGATAATTTAGAAGTAAAAAGAACTGTATTTAATCAGTAATTACTTATAATGAAATAGAAAATTTATCAGCCATCCTGAAATGGTTGCGATAAACACACACACACACAAAAAGTAAAATTTAAATCAAATATTAAAGTTTGATGGTTATGGTGGAGACGCTAACAGCCACTGGTAAATTGCGTCACGTTCTTCTCATTCTAAGCGTCGCGACGGTAGGCGTCGGTAAAAAAAATGCAAATCGAACCCTAAATTTCCTTATGGAAAATACCTGTAAAAATGATGATATTGCTCTTCATTCATCTCCACACTTCCCACATTCTTCTCATTCTGGGCGTCGCGACGCTAAGCGTCGTTAGATTTAAAATGCAGATCGAACCTTAAATTTCCTTATGGGAAAATACATGTAAAAATGACCATATTTGCTCTCCATTCATCTCCACACTCCTCACGTTCTTCTCATTCTCGCTGGGCGTCGGTACAAAAAAATGCAGATCGAACCTTAAATTTTCCCATAAGAAATAACATGTAAAAGTGGTGGTATTTGGCCCCGAACTCTTGTAGCTTATCTACTACCTTTAGTGTTTTACGGGTCATTCCTCACTCAAGTGCTTGCTTGAATGTGGATTGATCCGTCTTGCTGCAATTGGCACCGTTGTTAATACCATCACCTTCGCTTCTATCATGATTGAAAGGTAAAATAGTTTTCTTTCCTTTTCTGTTGCTACAGGTGAAAGAATGAAGGGTTAAGAGCAATAGCAATATATAGGTCCGCACCATTTTGTTTCTTCTTTCTCATTCATTAAATTTTGGACACTATTAAGATATTTATAATAGTTTTTAAAAATCGGGCTGTGCGCATCTCTTTATAATCACTAAAATATGGTGAAGGAGCTTTGTTATTGCTCTTAAAGATGGGACACGTTGTCCATTCTGGTAAGTTAGTGAAGTGAGTGAAAATAAGAAGCTGCAACTGAAGAAACAAGCCTATTAAATTATGGAGGACGGCTTTCTGGTATGGTATAAATGTACAATATTTGGTGAACTATTTAAATATAGATACCTAAATTAATTTAAGATAAATCGGCCGTCTACTAATACATTTATTTTAGCCACACTATTCATTATACTAGCCAACATGGAACCGATGGGGAATCTATAATCCATGGCCAATAAAAGCCAGAAAAAGGAAGAAATGGAATCGAATTAATTTTGATGCATAACCGTCATTATCCTTTACTAATAACCTTTTATTTTTAGCTCAGGTTTTGTCCAACATCTTCAAATGTTGATGCATAAAACCACCGGTTTATATTAATTTTATACATTTTTTTTAGGTTTTAATTAACGATTTTACTTTTAGGAAAGGTTTTGTCCACTATTTTCAAATGTTGATATATAAAACCACCGGTTTATATTAATTTTATACATTTTTTTTAGGTTTTAATTAACGATTTTACTTTTAGGAAAGGTTTTGTCCACTATTTTCAAATGTTGATATATAAAACCACCGGTTTATATTAATTTTATACATTTTTTTTAGGTTTTAATTAACCATTTTACTTTTAGGAAAAACTCCGCCATGCCGGTCCCAAGCCCGGGGTCCCATAGTATTACGGGAAAGGAGGAGGGATCGAGGAGTAACACCTCGGAAAAAAACCAGGGTCCATCTGGCCCGGATGGTAGTACCCTGTGAGGGCTCCTGCCTAGGATTACAGGTGAAGAAGCTGCTGCCTTGTAGATGGATGGTGGCTCGTCAAAGGCTAGGGGAAGAAAACCCTGAGTAAAAATTACCTAGCCCTACAGGTTGGAGGTTGAGGCACTAGGCTAACTCCCTAGTACTCGGAAAAAATAGAAATGTTAAAAGACCCAATCAAAAGCCTCGGAAGAAAAAGGAACATTTAAGTCGACCCAAGCAACGGAAAAGGACAATGATTTTGGCTACATGGAATGTACAAGGCATCGCAAGGAAACTGAATGAAGTAATAGTGGAACTTAAAAACCTCAAGATAGACCTGACCGTCGTAACCGAGACAAAAAAGAAGGGACAAGGATCGGAAGGTTTAGGAGAATACGACCACTTTTACAGTGGGGTACCAAAAGAAGAACGCGCAAAGAGAGGAGTAGGAATTATAATACACCGAAAATGGAGAAGGTGTATAAAGTCATGGGAAGCAGTGAACGAAAGAATAATAAAGCTGAATTTACAAATGTTTGGAGAAAAAATAACAGTGCTAGGAGTTTACGGAGTAGATGAGGAAGATCCGTGGACAACTAAAGAGGAGTTCTACCAAAAAATGAGTGAGGAAATCACGAAATTAGGAAACACACGAGAACTATTGATACTGGGACATCTAAACGGAAGAGTTGGGAGGAAGCAAAATGATCCAGTGATTGGAAAGTATGGAGAAGACAGAAGGAACAACAACGGGGAAAGACTAATAGCACTGTGTCGAACAAACCCGAACAAAACAACCTCAAAATTATGAACGGCTTCTACCAATATAAAGAAATCCACAAATTTACATGGACAAACGAGACACGGGGACAAAAATCAATTATCGACTATACTATAGCAAAGCAAAAATCAAACCTAGAAATACGAGACGTAAAAATATGTCGAGGACCAACATGCGGCAGCGACCATTATCTACTTAAAACGAAAATCTGGTTCCCGGGAGGTAAACAAAATAATCAAAACGAATCTAAGGGCAAACTAGCTTCAGAAGAAACCGAAGACACAAAAAAGTACAACCTGGCATCATTGGAGGATGAAACTACCAGGTGGCTAGATAGAAACCGACTGGATCAAAAACTAAGTAACAATATGACATTCACGAACTTGGAAGAGCACTACCTACATATTAAAGAAAGTATACATACATACACAACGCAGCATTAGAAGCCCTAGGGAGATACGAAAATATCGCCACCCACAACAAACCATATTGGTGGGACGAGGAAATAGAGAAGGATATAGAGGAAAAAAGGAAGAAATATCAGATATACCTAAGTTCAAAAAAAACTGAAGATAAGGAAACATATAAAAAGGCCCAAACAAAAGTTAGAAGAAAAATCAGCCAGAAGAAAAACGAATCATGGGAGAAAAAATATATACGGCTAAATACCTACTTGGGAGGAAAAAGGAATACGGAAAGTTGGAGAACACTAAGAAACCTAAGAAGTAATAGATCAAAAGAAATAGTAACCCCGATAACATCACAACAATGGGAAACATACTTTCAAGAGCTATTAACGGAACAACGGATAGAATTCAAAGAAGAGGAAACGCAGAACATAAAAACAATGGGATCACCAGTACGGATAACAAAAGAAGAAGTAAAAAACAATGTGGATTCCTAAAAAATGGAAGATCACCGGGACCGGGAGAGATATATGGGGAACTAATCAAAAACGGAAGCAGCAAATTGACTGATCACTTAACAAAACTGTTTCAGACGTGCATAAATAAGAAGGAGGTACCAATGGAGTGGAAAATCAGCTATTTAACAACAATATTTAAAAAAGGGGACAGGAACAAATGTGAAAACTATCGAGGTATAGCAGTGACAAGTACATTGAGTAGAATTTATGGAAAAATATTAAAAGCCAAAATCGAAAACGAATACACAGATAGCGAAGCAGAAGAACAAGCAGGTTTCAGAGCAGGAAGGTCGACGGTGGACCACTTATTCACGATAACCCAAGTAATGGAGAAAAAACTAGGTTACAACCAAGAGCTACACTTATTGTTCGTCGACTTAAAGAAGGCATACGACAGCATACCCCTCAGTAAATTGTAGCATGCTCTGGAAACAAGCAATATAAATACAGAATTGATTAAAGCGGTAAGATCATTATACGAAGACATAAAAACAAAAATAAAACAGGGAAAGAACATCAGTAAAGGATTTAAAACAGATAAAGGACTTAAGCAGGGATGTTGTCTGTCACCAACCCTGTTCAAAATATACCTAGAGCAGGCAATAAAAACATGGAAGAGAAACAGCAGAGGAATGGGTCTGCCCCTTGAAGACTATATACTATACACGTTAAGCTTCGCGGATGACCAAGTAGTAATCGCACAAGATTATGAAGACCTTGAATATATGACCCGAAAGCTGATAGAGGAGTACACCAAATGGGGATTGGAAGTCAACTTATCCAAAACAGAATATATGTGTATAGGAGGAGAACAACGGGACCTTATACTAAACAGTGGAAAAACAATAAAACAATGTACAGAGTATAAATATCTGGGTATGAGACTAACAAACAACGGAGATTTAACAGAAGCAATAAAAGACCGAAATACACAGGGAAGAAAGGCAATAGCATTACTTAATAGCGTGCTCTGGGACAAAAATATTAGCAAGGAAAACAAAACAAGAATTTACAACACAATCGTAAAGGCAATAACCACCTACTCCTCGGAGGTATGGCCACTAAAAGAGACAACAAAGAAAATGCTGAAAGCAACAGAAATGGACTACTGGAGGAGAGCGGCGGGCAGGTCAAGGATGGAAAGGATACCAAATGAGAGAATCAGAGAGGTAATGAAAGTCAAGCATACAATAGTGGACGACATTCAGGATAAACAACTAATATGGTTTGGGCATGTACAACGAATGCCAGAGACAAGAATACCTAAACAAGTGATGCAGTGGAAACCAGGCGGAAGGAGGAAACGCGGAAGACCAAGAAGAAGCTGGAGAGAGGGAGTAGACGAAGAGGTCCAAAAGCTCCGACTGGAAGAAGGTGCATGGAGAGATAGAGAAGGATGGAGATTGGGAATCGGAAGACGTAGAACGTTGTAAACCGATGTTATATATATATATATATATACTTTTAGGAAAGGTTTTATCCACTATTTTCAAATGTTGATATATAAAACCACCGGTTTATATTAATTTTATACATTTTTTTTAGGTTTTAATTAACGATTTTACTTTTAGGAAAGGTTTTGTCCACTACGCCCACAATGAGAAGAATGTGGGAAGTGTGGAGATGAATGAAGAGCAATATCCTCATTTTTACAGGTATTTTCCCATAAGGAAATTTAGGGTTCGATTTGCATTTTTTTTTACCGACGCCTACCGTCGCGACGCTTAGAATGAGAAGAACGTGACGCAATTTACCAGTGGCTGTTAGCGTCTCCACCATAACCATCAAACTTTAATATTTGATTTAAATTTTACTTTTTGTGTGTGTGTGTGTGTGTGTTTATCGCAACCATTTGAGGATGGCTGATAAATTTTCAGTCATTACTTATAATGAAATAGAAAATTTATTAAATCATCCTGAGAGGGTTGCGATAAATAATAGAGTTAAAACTTAAATATTTTATATACGATTTGGCTTCTGTGATATAAAGGGATGATCGACTTTTTTCCGCATGGAAACACGACAGGTACCCTTCCGAGGGGAGACGTACCGACTCTGGTGATCGATAATCCCTCCCTACAAAAGAGGTTGACACTTTTAAAGAGTTAGGTATATACAGTGTTTTCCATATGTCTTATAGACACGATCAGGGAAAATTGTTGCCTGTTGGCTATTAAAGAAATCATCTATCGGCCATCTCTAAAGGGTTATGATGGGAAATTATAATTTTCTAAATTTGTATGTGTCTTTCCTTCAATATTTTTTTTTAATTAGGGGTTTAAATTTAAAAGCAACAAACGTTAAAAACTGATATGTAAGAATTAAGAGATTTTTTTTTACTTTGAATGTGATTTTTCAACTATTTTTTGGATAATTTAGAAGTAAAAAAACTGTATTTAATCAGTAATTACTTATAATGAAATAGAAAATTTATCAGCCATCCTGAAATGGTTGCGATAAACACACACACACACACAAAGTAAAATTTAAATCAAATATTAAAGTTTGATGGTTATGGTGGAGACGCTAACAGCCACTGGTAAATTGCGTCACGTTCTTCTCATTCTAAGCGTCGCGACGGTAGGCGTCGGTAAAAAAAATGCAAATCGAACCCTAAATTTCCTTATGGAAAATACCTGTAAAAATGATGATATTGCTCTTCATTCATCTCCACACTTCCCACATTCTTCTCATTCTGGGCGTCGCGACGCTAAGCGTCGTTAGATTTAAAATGCAGATCGATCCTTAAATTTCCTTATGAGAAAATACATGTAAAAATGACGATATTTGCTCTCCATTCATCTCCACACTCCTCACGTTCTTCTCATTCTCGCTGGGCGTCGGTACAAAAAAATGCAGATCGAACCTTAAATTTTCCCATAAGAAATAACATGTAAAAGTGGTGGTATTTGGCCCCGAACTCTTGTAGCTTATCTACTACCTTTAGTGTTTTACGGGTCATTCCTCACTCAAGTGCTTGCTTGAATGTGGATTGATCCGTCTTGCTGCAATTGGCACCGTTGTTAATACCATCACCTTCGCTTCTATCATGATTGAAAGGTAAGATAGTTTTCTTTCCTTTTCTGTTGCTACAGGTGAAAGAATGAAGGGTTAAGAGCAATAGCAATATATAGGTCCGCACCATTTTGTTTCTTCTTTCTCATTCATTAAATTTTGGACACTATTAAGATATTTATAATAGTTTTTAAAAATCGGGCTGTGCGCATCTCTTTATAATCAATAAAATATGGTGAAGGAGCTTTGTTATTGCTCTTAAAGATGGGACACGTTGCCGATTCTGGTAAGTTAGTGAAGTGAGTGAAAATAAGAAGCTGCAACTGAAGAAACAAGCCTATTAAATTATGGAGGACGGCTTTCTGGTATGGTATAAATGTACAATATTTGGTGAACTATTTAAATATAGATACCTAAATTAATTTAAGATAAATCGGCCGTCTACTAATACATTTGTTTTAGCCACACTATTCATTATACTAGCCAACATGGAACCGATGGGGAATCTATAATCCATGGCCAATAAACGCCAGAAAAAGGAAGAAATGGAATCGAATTAATTTTGATGCATAACCGTCATTATCCTTTACTAATAACCTTTTATTTTTAGCTCAGGTTTTGTCCAACATCTTCAAATGTTGATGCATAAAACCACCGGTTTATATTAATTTTATACATTTTTTTTAGGTTTTAATTAACGATTTTACTTTTAGGAAAGGTTTCGTCCACTATTTTCAAATGTTCATATATAAAACCAACGGTTTATATTAATTTTATACATTTTTTAGGTTTTAATTAACGATTTTACTTTTAGGAAAGGTTTTGTCCACTATTTTCAAATGTTGATATATAAAACCACCGGTTTATATTAATTTTATACATTTTTTTTAGGTTTTAATTAACGATTTTACTTTTAGGAAAGGTTTTGTCCACTATTTTCAAATGTTGATATATAAAACCACCGGTTTATATTAATTTTATACATTTTTTTTAGGTTTTAATTAACGATTTTACTTTTAGGAAAGGTTTTGTCCACTATTTTCAAATGTTGATATATAAAACCACCGGTTTATATTAATTTTATACATTTTTTTTAGGTTTTAATTAACGATTTTACTTTTAGGAAAGGTTTTGTTCACTATTTTCAAATGTTGATATATAAAACCACCGGTTTATATTAATTTTATACATTTTTTTTTAGGTTTTAATTAACGATTTTACTTTTAGGAAAGGTTTTATCCACTATTTTCAAATGTTGATATATAAAACCACCGGTTTATATTAATTTTATACATTTTTTTTAGGTTTTAATTAACGATTTTACTTTTAGGAAAGGTTTTGTCCACTACGCCCACAATGAGAAGAATGTGGGAAGTGTGGAGATGAATGAAGAGCAATATCATCATTTTTACAGGTATTTTCCAACAAGGAAATTTAGGGTTCGATTTGCATTTTTTTACCGACGCCTACCGTCGCGACGCTTAGAATGAGAAGAACGTGACGCAATTTACCAGTGGCTGTTAGCGTCTCCACCATAACCATCAAACTTTAATATTTGATTTAAATTTTACTTTTTGTGTGTGTGTGTGTGTGTGTTTATCGCAACCATTTGAGGATGGCTGATAAATTTTCAGTCATTACTTATAATGAAATAGAAAATTTATTAAATCATCCTGAGAGGGTTGCGATAAATAATAGAGTTAAAACTTAAATATTTTATATACGATTTGGCCTCTGTGATATAAAGGGATGATCGACTTTTTTCCGCATGTAAACACGACAGGTACCCTTCCGAGGGGAGACGTACCGACTCTGGTGATCGATAATCCCTCCCTACAAAAGAGGTTGACACTTTTAAAGAGTTAGGTATATACAGTGTTTTCCATATGTCTTATAGACACGATCAGGGAAAATTGTTGCCTGTTGGCTATTAAAGAAATCATCTATCGGCCATCTCTAAAGGGTTATGATGGGAAATTATAATTTTCTAAATTTGTATGTGTCTTTCCTTCAATATTTTTTTTTAATTAGGGGTTTAAATTTAAAAGCAACAAACGTTAAAAACTGATATGTAAGAATTAAGAGATTTTTTTTTACTTTGAATGTGATTTTTTAACTATTTTTTGGATAATTTAGAAGTAAAAAGAACTGTATTTAATCAGTAATTACTTATAATGAAATAGAAAATTTATCAGCCATCCTGAAATGGTTGCGATAAACACACACGCACACAAAAAGTAAAATTTAAATCAAATATTAAAGTTTGATGGTTATGGTGGAGACGCTAACAGCCACTGGTAAATTGCGTCACGTTCTTCTCATTCTAAGCGTCGCGACGGTAGGCGTCGGTAAAAAAAATGCAAATCGAACCCTAAATTTCCTTATGGAAAATACCTGTAAAAATGATGATATTGCTCTTCATTCATCTCCACACTTCCCACATTCTTCTCATTCTGGGCGTCGCGACGCTAAGCGTCGTTAGATTTAAAATGCAGATCGAACCTTAAATTTCCTTATGGGAAAATACATGTAAAAATGACCATATTTGCTCTCTATTCATCTCCACACTCCTCACGTTCTTCTCATTCTCGCTGGGCGTCGGTACAAAAAAATGCAGATCGAACCTTAAATTTTCCCATAAGAAATAACATGTAAAAGTGGTGGTATTTGGCCCCGAACTCTTGTAGCTTATCTACTACCTTTGGTGTTTTACGGGTCATTCCTCACTCAAGTGCTTGCTTGAATGTGGATTGATCCGTCTTGCTGCAATTGGCACCGTTGTTAATACCATCACCTTCGCTTCTATCATGATTGAAAGGTAAAATAGTTTTCTTTCCTTTTCTGTTGCTACAGGTGAAAGAATGAAGGGTTAAGAGCAATAGCAATATATAGGTCCGCACCATTTTGTTTCTTCTTTCTCATTCATTAAATTTTGGACACTATTAAGATATTTATAATAGTTTTTAAAAATCGGGCTGTGCGCATCTCTTTATAATCACTAAAATATGGTGAAGGAGCTTTGTTATTGCTCTTAAAGATGGGACACGTTGTCCATTCTGGTAAGTTAGTGAAGTGAGTGAAAATAAGAAGCTGCAACTGAAGAAACAAGCCTATTAAATTATGGAGGACGGCTTTCTGGTATGGTATAAATGTACAATATTTGGTGAACTATTTAAATATAGATACCTAAATTAATTTAAGATAAATCGGCCGTCTACTAATACATTTATTTTAGCCACACTATTCATTATACTAGCCAACATGGAACCGATGGGGAATCTATAATCCATGGCCAATAAAAGCCAGAAAAAGGAAGAAATGGAATCGAATTAATTTTGATGCATAACCGTCATTATCCTTTACTAATAACCTTTTATTTTTAGCTCAGGTTTTGTCCAACATCTTCAAATGTTGATGCATAAAACCACCGGTTTATATTAATTTTATACATTTTTTTTAGGTTTTAATTAACGATTTTACTTTTAGGAAAGGTTTTGTCCACTATTTTCAAATGTTGATATATAAAACCACCGGTTTATATTAATTTTATACATTTTTTTTAGGTTTTAATTAACGATTTTACTTTTAGGAAAGGTTTTGTCCACTATTTTCAAATGTTGATATATAAAACCACCGGTTTATATTAATTTTATACATTTTTTTTAGGTTTTAATTAACCATTTTACTTTTAGGAAAAACTCCGCCATGCCGGTCCCAAGCCCGGGGTCCCATAGTATTACGGGAAAGGAGGAGGGATCGAGGAGTAACACCTCGGAAAAAAACCAGGGTCCATCTGGCCCGGATGGTAGTACCCTGTGAGGGCTCCTGCCTAGGATTACAGGTGAAGAAGCTGCTGCCTTGTAGATGGATGGTGGCTCGTCAAAGGCTAGGGGAAGAAAACCCTGAGTAAAAATTACCTAGCCCTACAGGTTGGAGGTTGAGGCACTAGGCTAACTCCCTAGTACTCGGAAAAAATAGAAATGTTAAAAGACCCAATCAAAAGCCTCGGAAGAAAAAGGAACATTTAAGTCGACCCAAGCAACGGAAAAGGACAATGATTTTGGCTACATGGAATGTACAAGGCATCGCAAGGAAACTGAATGAAGTAATAGTGGAACTTAAAAACCTCAAGATAGACCTGACCGTCGTAACCGAGACAAAAAAGAAGGGACAAGGATCGGAAGGTTTAGGAGAATACGACCACTTTTACCGTGGGGTACCAAAAGAAGAACGCGCAAAGAGAGGAGTAGGAATTATAATACACCGAAAATGGAGAAGGTGTATAAAGTCATGGGAAGCAGTGAACGAAAGAATAATAAAGCTGAATTTACAAATGTTTGGAGAAAAAATAACAGTGCTAGGAGTTTACGGAGTAGATGAGGAAGATCCGTGGACAACTAAAGAGGAGTTCTACCAAAAAATGAGTGAGGAAATCACGAAATTAGGAAACACACGAGAACTATTGATACTGGGAGATCTAAACGGAAGAGTTGGGAGGAAGCAAAATGATCCAGTGATTGGAAAGTATGGAGAAGACAGAAGGAACAACAACGGGGAAAGACTAATAGCACTGTGTGAACAAAACAACCTCAAAATTATGAACGGCTTCTACCAATATAAAGAAATCCACAAATTTACATGGACAAACGAGACACGGGGACAAAAATCAATTATCGACTATACTATAGCAAAGCAAAAATCAAACCTAGAAATACGAGACGTAAAAATATGTCGAGGACCAACATGCGGCAGCGACCATTATCTACTTAAAACGAAAATCTGGTTCCCGGGAGGTAAACAAAATAATCAAAACGAATCTAAGGGCAAACTAGCTTCAGAAGAAACCGAAGACACAAAAAAGTACAACCTGGCATCATTGGAGGATGAAACTGCCAGGTGGCTATATAGAAACCGACTGGATCAAAAACTAAGTAACAATATGACATTCACGAACTTGGAAGAGCACTACCTACATATTAAAGAAAGTATACATACATACACAACGCAGCATTAGAAGCCCTAGGGAGATACGAAAATATCGCCACCCACAACAAACCATATTGGTGGGACGAGGAAATAGAGAAGGATATAGAGGAAAAAAGGAAGAAATATCAGATATACCTAAGTTCAAAAAAAACTGAAGATAAGGAAACATATAAAAAGGCCCAAACAAAAGTTAGAAGAAAAATCAGCCAGAAGAAAAACGAATCATGGGAGAAAAAATATATACGGCTAAATACCTACTTGGGAGGAAAAAGGAATACGGAAAGTTGGAGAACACTAAGAAACCTAAGAAGTAATAGATCAAAAGAAATAGTAACCCCGATAACATCACAACAATGGGAAACATACTTTCAAGAGCTATTAACGGAACAACGGATAGAATTCAAAGAAGAGGAAACGCAGAACATAAAAACAATGGGATCACCAGTACGGATAACAAAAGAAGAAGTAAAAAACAATGTGGATTCCTAAAAAATGGAAGATCACCGGGACCGGGAGAGATATATGGGGAACTAATCAAAAACGGAAGCAGCAAATTGACTGATCACTTAACAAAACTGTTTCAGACGTGCATAAATAAGAAGGAGGTACCAATGGAGTGGAAAACCAGCTATTTAACAACAATATTTAAAAAAGGGGACAGGAACAAATGTGAAAACTATCGAGGTATAGCAGTGACAAGTACATTGAGTAGAATTTATGGAAAAATATTAAAAGCCAAAATCGAAAACGAATACACAGATAGCGAAGCAGAAGAACAAGCAGGTTTCAGAGCAGGAAGGTCGACGGTGGACCACTTATTCACGATAACCCAAGTAATGGAGAAAAAACTAGGTTACAACCAAGAGCTACACTTATTGTTCGTCGACTTAAAGAAGGCATACGACAGCATACCCCTCAGTAAATTGTAGCATGCTCTGGAAACAAGCAATATAAATACAGAATTGATTAAAGCGGTAAGATCATTATACGAAGACATAAAAACAAAAATAAAACAGGGAAAGAACATCAGTAAAGGATTTAAAACAGATAAAGGACTTAAGCAGGGATGTTGTCTGTCACCAACCCTGTTCAAAATATACCTAGAGCAGGCAATAAAAACATGGAAGAGAAACAGCAGAGGAATGGGTCTGCCCCTTGAAGACTATATACTATACACGTTGAGCTTCGCGGATGACCAAGTAGTAATCGCACAAGATTATGAAGACCTTGAATATATGACCCGAAAGCTGATAGAGGAGTACACCAAATGGGGATTGGAAGTCAACTTATCCAAAACAGAATATATGTGTATAGGAGGAGAACAACGGGACCTTATACTAAACAGTAGAAAAACAATAAAACAATGTACAGAGTATAAATATCTGGGTATGAGACTAACAAACAACGGAGATTTAACAGAAGCAATAAAAGACCGAAATACACAGGGAAGAAAGGCAATAGCATTACTTAATAGCGTGCTCTGGGACAAAAATATTAGCAAGGAAAACAAAACAAGAATTTACAACACAATCGTAAAGGCAATAACCACCTACTCCTCGGAGGTATGGCCACTAAAAGAGACAACAAAGAAAATGCTGAAAGCAACAGAAATGGACTACTGGAGGAGAGCGGCGGGCAGGTCAAGGATGGAAAGGATACCAAATGAGAGAATCAGAGAGGTAATGAAAGTCAAGCATACAATAGTGGACGACATTCAGGATAAACAACTAATATGGTTTGGGCATGTACAACGAATGCCAGAGACAAGAATACCTAAACAAGTGATGCAGTGGAAACCAGGCGGAAGGAGGAAACGCGGAAGACCAAGAAGAAGCTGGAGAGAGGGAGTAGACGAAGAGGTCCAAAAGCTCCGACTGGAAGAAGGTGCATGGAGAGATAGAGAAGGATGGAGATTGGGAATCGGAAGACGTAGAACGTTGTAAACCGATGTTATATATATATATATATACTTTTAGGAAAGGTTTTATCCACTATTTTCAAATGTTGATATATAAAACCACCGGTTTATATTAATTTTATACATTTTTTTTAGGTTTTAATTAACGATTTTACTTTTAGGAAAGGTTTTGTCCACTACGCCCACAATGAGAAGAATGTGGGAAGTGTGGAGATGAATGAAGAGCAATATCCTCATTTTTACAGGTATTTTCCCATAAGGAAATTTAGGGTTCGATTTGCATTTTTTTTACCGACGCCTACCGTCGCGACGCTTAGAATGAGAAGAACGTGACGCAATTTACCAGTGGCTGTTAGCGTCTCCACCATAACCATCAAACTTTAATATTTGATTTAAATTTTACTTTTTGTGTGTGTGTGTGTGTGTGTTTATCGCAACCATTTGAGGATGGCTGATAAATTTTCAGTCATTACTTATAATGAAATAGAAAATTTATTAAATCATCCTGAGAGGGTTGCGATAAATAATAGAGTTAAAACTTAAATATTTTATATACGATTTGGCTTCTGTGATATAAAGGGATGATCGACTTTTTTCCGCATGGAAACACGACAGGTACCCTTCCGAGGGGAGACGTACCGACTCTGGTGATCGATAATCCCTCCCTACAAAAGAGGTTGACACTTTTAAAGAGTTAGGTATATACAGTGTTTTCAATATGTCTTATAGACACGATCAGGGAAAATTGTTGCCTGTTGGCTATTAAAGAAATCATCTATCGGCCATCTCTAAAGGGTTATGATGGGAAATTATAATTTTCTAAATTTGTATGTGTCTTTCCTTCAATATTTTTTTTTAATTAGGGGTTTAAATTTAAAAGCAACAAACGTTAAAAACTGATATGTAAGAATTAAGAGATTTTTTTTTACTTTGAATGTGATTTTTCAACTATTTTTTGGATAATTTAGAAGTAAAAAAAACTGTATTTAATCAGTAATTACTTATAATGAAATAGAAAATTTATCAGCCATCCTGAAATGGTTGCGATAAACACACACACACACACACAAAGTAAAATTTAAATCAAATATTAAAGTTTGATGGTTATGGTGGAGACGCTAACAGCCACTGGTAAATTGCGTCACGTTCTTCTCATTCTAAGCGTCGCGACGGTAGGCGTCGGTAAAAAAAATGCAAATCGAACCCTAAATTTCCTTATGGAAAATACCTGTAAAAATGATGATATTGCTCTTCATTCATCTCCACACTTCCCACATTCTTCTCATTCTGGGCGTCGCGACGCTAAGCGTCGTTAGATTTAAAATGCAGATCGATCCTTAAATTTCCTTATGGGAAAATACATGTAAAAATGACCATATTTGCTCTCCATTCATCTCCACACTCCTCACGTTCTTCTCATTCTCGCTGGGCGTCGGTACAAAAAAATGCAGATCGAACCTTAAATTTTCCCATAAGAAATAACATGTAAAAGTGGTGGTATTTGGCCCCGAACTCTTGTAGCTTATCTACTACCTTTAGTGTTTTACGGGTCATTCCTCACTCAAGTGCTTGCTTGAATGTGGATTGATCCGTCTTGCTGCAATTGGCACCGTTGTTAATACCATCACCTTCGCTTCTATCATGATTGAAAGGTAAGATAGTTTTCTTTCCTTTTCTGTTGCTACAGGTGAAAGAATGAAGGGTTAAGAGCAATAGCAATATATAGGTCCGCACCATTTTGTTTCTTCTTTCTCATTCATTAAATTTTGGACACTATTAAGATATTTATAATAGTTTTTAAAAATCGGGCTGTGCGCATCTCTTTATAATCACTAAAATATGGTGAAGGAGCTTTGTTATTGCTCTTAAAGATGGGACACGTTGCCGATTCTGGTAAGTTAGTGAAGTGAGTGAAAATAAGAAGCTGCAACTGAAGAAACAAGCCTATTAAATTATGGAGGACGGCTTTCTGGTATGGTATAAATGTACAATATTTGGTGAACTATTTAAATATAGATACCTAAATTAATTTAAGATAAATCGGCCGTCTACTAATACATTTGTTTTAGCCACACTATTCATTATACTAGCCAACATGGAACCGATGGGGAATGGTCATATAAAAGCCAGAAAAAGGAAGAAATGGAATCGAATTAATTTTGATGCATAACCGTCATTATCCTTTACTAATAACTTTTATTTTAGCTCAGGTTTTGTCCAACATCTTCAAATGTTGATGCATAAAACCACCGGTTTATATTAATTTTATACATTTTTTTTAGGTTTTAATTAACGATTTTACTTTTAGGAAAGGTTTTGTCCACTATTTTCAAATGTTGATATATAAAACCACCGGTTTATATTAATTTTATACATTTTTTTTAGGTTTTAATTAACGATTTTACTTTTAGGAAAGGTTTTGTCCACTATTTTCAAATGTTGATATATAAAACCACCGGTTTATATTAATTTTATACATTTTTTTTAGGTTTTAATTAACGATTTTACTTTTAGGAAAGGTTTTGTCCACTATTTTCAAATGTTAATATATAAAACCACCGGTTTATATTAATTTTATACATTTTTTTTAGGTTTTAATTAACGATTTTACTTTTAGGAAAGGTTTTGTCCACTATTTTCAAATGTTGATATATAAAACCACCTGTTTATATTAATTTTATACATTTTTTTTAGGTTTTAATTAACGATTTTACTTTTAGGAAAGGTTTTGTCCACTATTTTCAAATGTTGATATATAAAACCACCGGTTTATATTAATTTTATACATTTTTTTTAGGTTTTAATTAACGATTTTACTTTTAGGAAAGGTTTTATCCACTATTTTCAAATGTTGATATATAAAACCACCGGTTTATATTAATTTTATACATTTTTTTTAGGTTTTAATTAACGATTTTACTTTTAGGAAAGGTTTTGTCCACTACGCCCACAATGAGAAGAATGTGGGAAGTGTGGAGATGAATGAAGAGCAATATCATCATTTTTACAGGTATTTTCCAATAAGGAAATTTAGGGTTCGATTTGCATTTTTTTTACCGACGCCTACCGTCGCGACGCTTAGAATGAGAAGAACGTGACGCAATTTACCAGTGTCTGTTAGCGTCTCCACCATAACCATCAAACTTTAATATTTGATTTAAATTTTACTTTTTGTGTGTGTGTGTGTGTGTTTATCGCAACCATTTGAGGATGGCTGATAAATTTTCAGTCATTACTTATAATGAAATAGAAAATTTATTAAATCATCCTGAGAGGGTTGCGATAAATAATAGAGTTAAAACTTAAATATTTTATATACGATTTGGCTTCTGTAATATAAAGGGATGATCGACTTTTTTCCGCATGGAAACACGACAGGTACCCTTCCGAGGGGAGACGTACCGACTCTGGTGATCGATAATCCCTCCCTACAAAAGAGGTTGACACTTTTAAAGAGTTAGGTATATACAGTGTTTTCCATATGTCTTATAGACACGATCAGGGAAAATTGTTGCCTGTTGGCTATTAAAGAAATCATCTATCGGCCATCTCTAAAGGGTTATGATGGGAAATTATAATTTTCTAAATTTGTATGTGTCTTTCCTTCAATATTTTTTTTTAATTAGGGGTTTAAATTTAAAAGCAACAAACGTTAAAAACTGATATGTAAGAATTAAGAGATTTTTTTTTACTTTGAATGTGATTTTTCAACTATTTTTTGGATAATTTAGAAGTAAAAAAAACTGTATTTAATCAGTAATTACTTATAATGAAATAGAAAATTTATCAGCCATCCTGAAATGGTTGCGATAAACACACACACACACAAAAAGTAAAATTTAAATCAAATATTAAAGTTTGATGGTTATGGTGGAGACGCTAACAGCCACTGGTAAATTGCGTCACGTTCTTCTCATTCTAAGCGTCGCGACGGTAGGCGTCGGTAAAAAAAATGCAAATCGAACCCTAAATTTCCTTATGGAAAATACCTGTAAAAATGATGATATTGCTCTTCATTCATCTCCACACTTCCCACATTCTTCTCATTCTGGGCGTCGCGACGCTAAGCGTCGTTAGATTTAAAATGCAGATCGAACCTTAAATTTCCTTATGGGAAAATACATGTAAAAATGACGATATTTGCTCTCCATTCATCTCCACACTCCTCACGTTCTTCTCATTCTCGCTGGGCGTCGGTACAAAAAAATGCAGATCGAACCTTAAATTTTCCCATAAGAAATAACATGTAAAAGTGGTGGTATTTGGCCCCGAACTCTTGTAGCTTATCTACTACCTTTAGTATTTTACGGGTCATTCCTCACTCAAGTGCTTGCTTGAATGTGGATTGATCCGTCTTGCTGCAATTGGCACCGTTGTTAATACCATCACCTTCGCTTCTATCATGATTGAAAGGTAAGAGTTTTCTTTCCTTTTCTGTTGCTACAGGTGAAAGAATGAAGGGTTAAGAGCAATAGCAATATATAGGTCCGCACCATTTTGTTTCTTCTTTCTCATTCATTAAATTTTGGACACTATTAAGATATTTATAATAGTTTTTAAAAATCGGGCTGTGCGCATCTCTTTATAATCACTAAAATATGGTGAAGGAGCTTTGTTATTGCTCTTAAAGATGGGACACGTTGCCGATTCTGGTAAGTTAGTGAAGTGAGTGAAAATAAGAAGCTGCAACTGAAGAAACAAGCCTATTAAATTATGGAGGACGGCTTTCTGGTATGGTATAAATGTACAATATTTGGTGAACTATTTAAATATAGATACCTAAATTAATTTAAGATAAATCGGCCGTCTACTAATACATTTGTTTTAGCCACACTATTCATTATACTAGCCAACATGGAACCGATGGGGAATCTATAATCCATGGCCAATAAAAGCCAGAAAAAGGAAGAAATGGAATCGAATTAATTTTGATGCATAACCGTCATTATCCTTTACTAATAACCTTTTATTTTTAGCTCAGGTTTTGTCCAACATCTTCAAATGTTGATGCATAAAACCACCGGTTTATATTAATTTTATACATTTTTTTTAGGTTTTAATTAACGATTTTACTTTTAGGAAAGGTTTTGTCCACTATTTTCAAATGTTGATATATAAAACCACCGGTTTATATTAATTTTATACATTTTTTAGGTTTTAATTAACGATTTTACTTTTAGGAAAGGTTTTGTCCACTATTTTCAAATGTTGATATAAAAACCACCGGTTTATATTAATTTTATACATTTTTTTTAGGTTTTAATTAACGATTTTACTTTTAGGAAAGGTTTTGTCCACTATTTTCAAATGTTGATATATAAATCAACCGGTTTCTATTAATTTTATACATTTTTTTTAGGTTTTAATTAACGATTTTACTTTTAGGAAAGGTTTTGTCCACTATTTTCAAATGTTGATATATAAAACCACCGGTTTATATTAATTTTATACATTTTTTTTAGGTTTTAATTAACGATTTTACTTTTAGGAAAGGTTTTGTCCACTATTTTCAAATGTTGATATATAAAACCACCGGTTTATATTAATTTTATACATTTTTTTTAGGTTTTAATTAACGATTTTACTTTTAGGAAAGGTTTTGTCCACTATTTTCAAATGTTGATATATAAAACCACCGGTTTATATTAATTTTATACATTTTTTTTAGGTTTTAATTAACGATTTTACTTTTAGGAAAGGTTTTATCCACTATTTTCAAATGTTGATATATAAAACCACCGATTTATATTAATTTTATACATTTTTTTTAGGTTTTAATTAACGATTTTACTTTTAGGAAAGGTTTTGTCCACTATTTTCAAATGTTGATATATAAAACCACCGGTTTATATTAATTTTATACATTTTTTTTTTGGTTTTAATTAACGATTTTATTTTTAGGAAAGGTTTTGTCCAGTATTTTCGAATATTGATGTACAAAACCACCCTTTTTGTGTTTTAATTAACAGTTTTTTTTAGGATTTAAGAATATATTATAGGTGGTCAAACTTGAATGGTCCTTATATATTCTTGGCAGCTGTTTGCATTTTAAAATTTAAATAACATGATTCCCACGTACTTTTTTTGAGTTTTAAAATTTACGTATCGATCTACTAAAAATTGTTGCCACGCTTTGGTCGTTTCATAATTGCACAATTCCAGGTTTGACTGTTTGGAGAAGGTCAAAGCCCGAAAGTAAATTAAACTTAGCTATAAAATCCAAAAATTGAGCAAAACTGTTGGTTATTTTTTTTCGAGCTTTGCTCCTAATATACAATATACAGGGTGTCCCAAAATATGTGGGCAATCTCCCGGATTCAGATAGAACACTTAAAAATAACAGGAGAAGTTCTTATAAATTTTTTTCCTACAGTCCCCCCCCCCCCCTACGGACGTCCCTGGAAATCGTTATTTTTAAATAATTTATTAAGTACTAGGTGTAATTTAATATTTTTTTAGTATATTGGTTAGTAGATGAGTCTCCTTAAAATTCGCCCTTCCCTTTTAAACACATTTGGCTTATTTAGTTTGCCAGGGACGGACTAGACGTAACACAAAAATGTTTTTTTTGTACACCTTGTATGATGAAGGAACGGCAATAATATTTTTGGATACTCTAAACCTTAAGCTGAAAAAAAAGTACTCTTGATCAATGTCGATAAAGGTTTAAAGGTTTTCGAAAAAAAAATATTTTTGTTCAATATGGTGTTTTGCATTAGTTGTTGTTTTATGTTCATAAAATTCACTCATTGTTGCTATGGTTTTTTTCACATGTACCGATTTAAATAAGAATATTTATGCCAGTGTCAGTTTATGGTAGTGTCTTGAAATTTGCAGTTTTTCTCCTTTGTCTTATTAGTTACTAACTTAGTAATGGAATTTACGTATTCTTCAATAATCCGGCCAAACATTTCAACTGCATTGTATACATTATGATCAGCATTTGATAGTACTCGGTAATTCAAGCAAACAAAAATTACAAATTACTTCACAAAATAATATAAAATTTAATAAGTATGCTTCTGTTTTAAATAATTTTTGTTTATGTACTATTTTCTAGTTGTTTTCTATTAAATGTTTCGTTTTTCAATAAAAAATCTGTCTCGCTTCAATAATCCGGATTATTTACTAATCCGGATGACCGCGGTTTTAATTAGTCCGGATTATCGAGGTTGCACTGTATTAACTTTTCTTCGAACAAACCCGAAAAAACCCAAAGATTCACATTCAGTATCTCGGCACTCAATTAAAAAACACCCTGTATAACTAAATGTTATTTTTCCGTTAAACATTATTATGGGCCCAATAATATCCCCCAAAAAAATCAAAAATAAATGCAGGGTCTTTTTAAAATAATTGGAAAAATCTAAAATTTTGCGTTTCGGTTTTAATTTTTTCCTGACTTTGTTAAAAAATAAATGTCACTTTCTCATTCCTACTTTTTATTCTCCATAAGATTGCATCATCAGATCTTTAATGCGACGTTTTGTCTTTGGGTCACCATCATCAACTTAACTTTGTTTAAATTATGAAAGAGGAACTAAATCTACGTTCGTCGGAATATAAGACTTACTGGTTTTCCGACGTTTTGTTCCTTAAATTGACCATCTTCATTAAAATAACCCTAGTCCGTTCCTGTAATTAACTTTTGTTCCGACGAAACTGAAGATTTTAAAATTATTATTGTATTATAGTATTTAAAAAAATTAAGTCGATGATGGTGACCCAAAGACGAAACGTCGTATTAAATAAGATCTGATCATGCCATCTCGAGAAGAATAAAAAGTAACAATGAAAAAGTGAAATTTATTTTTGGACATCTTTTCGAACAATATCAGCAACAAATAAAAACCGAAACGCAAAATGTTAGATTTTTTCAAATGTTTTGAAAGCCCCTGTATTTATTTTTGATTTTTTTGTGGCATATTATTGGGTCCATAATTATGCAACTTTGCCCCAATATAACCGACTTCGTATCTCTTACCGTTTCCGAAATTCCAATGGTGAGGGACGTGTTTGTTACACCCTGAATAGCAAGAATCAGCTAAGCTAAGTTAGCTAATTAGTTAATGAATTTATTATAGCTAGTTGTGATTAGAACTAGAATTTTTTTCAAGAAAATATTTTTTTCCCTCCCAACTAATGTGAACTGAAATTAATTTTATTTTTTGGCTTTGGCTTCCCCCAAGCCTTCTTCCCTGAACAGGTATTTCTTATTTCATAACTCATCTGGAGTTCGCTAGTGTTGGCTATTTATTTTTAATAATATATGCTCATTAGCATTGACCTAATATTTTTACTCAATCACTTGTTCATGTCAAAATGTACAATTTCTCAAATAAGCCTTCGTGTCGATTATGACCTACACTTTGCTAATTTACTCAAATTTGCCTATTTATATGAAAACTAAACGCATTTTACTTTGTTTTAGGATCATGATCATGGGCACTAAAGAAAATTTATAAAATCCGGCACGCGAATTTTCCAGGGTAGCAGAAGACACAGGAACCAATCGCGCGGTCAAATCAATCCGATTCTTTTTAGTCTAACGTACAGAAAGAATCTGGCAGATAAATCAGTCCGGTCTTTCCTAGTCTAACGTACAGGAATGATCTGATTGATCGTTTTGCTGAACCCCATCGCGCCTTAATCAATCCGATTTGTTTTAGTCTAACGTACAGAAAAAATCTGATTGGTAAATCGGTCCGACTTTTCCTAGTCTAACGTAGAGGAAGGATCTGACTGATCGTATTGACAATTTCAAAATGGGGTATGAATGATTAAACAAAATGAACTTTTTATCGCGTTATGATGACATAACTTTTAAGCAGCTATTATAAGCAATCGTAACTTCATAAAAATGTATATGCAGTATTTGAAGTAGATTCATCCAATCAAACTCCGTTGGTTTCTGTGTCTGTTTAATTGCCGATTCCCTAAGGACCAGTTGCTGCAAAAAATTGTTGTTTTTTGGATCGGTCCGAGGGCTTCAATTGACTGCGACCATGGAAACTTAAACCTGCAAGCTAAACATTCGGGACACAAGCTGGATTAGAGCAGCCTGCGAGAGTTTATTAAGGTAATATTTAGTTTAAAAATATCATTTTAAGGTTTCCATCAGTGTTGGTTGATCAATGTTTCATTGTTTTCGAAAATAAGTATGTGTAAAGTGAATCGTAGTTGCCAATATTTTAAATGTGCATTTATTTGGTTTTCTGTTTTCTGCGTTCACCAACCAAAACATCAATTTTACTGGGGAAGCTTGAAACTAATAATATTTTATTTTTATATGCAAAGCAGTTTAGCAATCAAAAGATTTCGAGCTGTAATTATTGAACAATAATTAATGGGCGGAAGAGAGAACTACATGTTTGTGGACTGAATGGCAACAATGTTGAAGTCTGGCTATATCAGATGGTTAAATATTCAAACATAACCATACTTACCGATGAAAAGATAAATCCTTATTTAATGAACCACTCGTTTACAAACTACAGATGAATCAACCAAAATATATAACAATCCGTTAGATCAAAGGGCAAACATAGCAATGTTTACGAGATGAGTATTCATTCACCTTTTGCTTATCTTTTGGGCCCGAATCGTAGTAAAATAGAAATAGTTGTTGCCAAAGTGCAGTTGGATTAGTTCAAGATTCGTTTGATACTTTTAAGTATAATAATATTGGTTTAAAGAATCTCTCATCGCCTTTTTACAGTTTATAGTAAAATTATTGGGAAATAAATTGATTTTAAGAGCAATTACTGAATAATCTTAAACCAGTTCTATTTGCCAAATTAAAAAATCTTTAATTGTGATTTTGCAAGATACCTTTGCGATAAATATGTCAATCTGGCTATGCTGCAATAATGACCGAAAGATTTGGGAAAGAGTGTTTGCAGTGGTTGCGTAGGCTAGAAATGTACATTTTTCTATCTGTAGTTTGTAATAGCTTTGGTCCGTACCAACATTGGAAAAACGAAGCGCTTGATGTCTGTATGCGTGTTTGTTTGTCCGTTTGTCTGTCGCAGCTCGTTTCCCTCATAAATAGTTAAAATTAGACATTGTTATTTACTTATGAGCATGACACAAAACGTTTTAAAATTTTCAACTTATTCGAATAATGACTGTACCAACTGTTAGGATGATAAAAATTGATTTTTGTTACATTTAGTACTGCTCTAGTTAAGAATTTATATCCTTTAGACTTTCATAACTATTAAGTCAAAATTGATAAAAAATTGTGTCGTCGAAATTGTTCACCGATAAATAAGTAAGGATAAAAAAGGGTTGGTACTAATCATAACGCAATGTAATTTAGATTTAGATATATCATATTCGCTTTTAGAGCTAATGGTAGTGACACATTCGCCATATAATTATTTAACATATAAATTAATAAGAACAAAAATCGAATTTTATCAAACCTATAATAACTGATTTCAACTTTTATTGATATAAACTGTGTAACTAAAAATGTTCTCTATTGTTTCAGGTAAGTGAGCATGATTGGTGTTGGAAGCGTCCGTTTCGCGTTGTCGGCAAACAAGTCTTCGCCTTAACGTCATGTTGTTACAACCTGGAATAAGTGAACAGTGACCTTTAGTGTTTTACGGGTCATTCCTCACTCAAGTGCTTGCTTGAACGTGGATTGATCCTTCTTGCTGCAATTGGCACCGTTGTTAATACCACCACCTTCGCTTCTATCATGATTGAAAGGTAAGATAGTTTTCTCTCCTTTCCTGTTACTACAGGTGAAAGAATGAAGGGTTAAGAGCAATAGCAATATATAGGTCCGCACTATTTTGTTTCTTCTTTCTCATTCATTATATTTTGGATCATATTAAGATATTTATAATAGTTTTTAAAAATCGGGCTGTGCGCATCTCTTTTAATTACCAAAATATGGTGAAGGAGCTTTGTTATTGCTCTTAAAGATGGGACACGTTGCCAATTCTGGTAAGTTAGTGAAGTGAGTGAAAATAAGAAGCTGCAACTGAAGAAACAAACCTATTAAATTATGGAGGAAGGCTTTCTGGTATGGTATAAATGTAAAATATTTGGTAAACTATTTAAATATAGATTACCTGAATTAATTTAAGATAAATTAGTCGTCTTATACGTTTGTTTTAGGCACACTATTCATTATACTGGCCAACATGGAACCGATGGAGAATCTATAATCCATGTTGAATAAAAGCCAGAAAAAGGAAGAAATAGAATCGAATAAATTTCGATGCATAACCCTCATTATCCTTTACTAATAACCTTTTATTTTCAGGTTACTAACCAATTCATTTTTAGCTTAGGTTTTGTCCAACATCTTCAAATGTTGATGTATAAAACCACCGGGTTATATTAATTTTATACATTTTTTTTAGGTTTTAATTAACGATTTGACTTTTAGGAAAGGTTTTGTCCAATATTTTCAAATATTGATGTATAAAACCACCCTTCTTGTGTTTTAATTAACAGCTTTTTTTAGGGTTTAAGAATATATTATAAGTGGTCAAACTTGAATGTTCCTTATATATTCTTGGCAGCTGTTTGCATTTTAGGTTGTTGTTTTTAATGGGTAAGCAGCTGTCTGTTGTTGCCCCCCCTGGTGCAGGGCCGTACAACACTGACGATGGCCATGGAATGCCGAAACAGTTGCCGAGGCCTTAGAGGATATGAATACAAGGTATGCATACTCAATCTAGTATTTATTTAAATATTTCTATGAATTGACTAAATTAACTATCCTACAAATTTAAATAACATGATTCCCACGTACTTAGTTTTAAAATTTACGTATCGATCTACTAAAAATTGTTGCCAAGCTTTGGTCGTATTTCATAATTGCAGAATTCCAGGTTTGGGTGTTTGGAGACGGTCAAAGCCCGAAAGTAAATTAAATTTCGCTTTAAAACGTCCAATCCTAAAATTTAGCAAAAGTGCAATATACAGGGTGTCCCAAAATATGTTGGCAATCTCCCGGATTCAGATAGAACACTTAAAAATAACAGGAGAAGTTCTTATCAATTTTTCTTCCTACGGCCTCCCCTACGGACGTCCCTGGAATTCGTTGTTCTTAAATAATTTATTAAGTACTAGGTGTAATTTAATAATTTTTTAGTATATTGGTTAGTAGATGAGTCTCCTTAAAATTCGCCCTTTTAAACACATTTGGCTTATTTAGTTTGCCAGGGACGGACTAGACGTAACACAAAAATGTTTTCTTTTGTACACCTTGTATGGTGAAGGAACGACAATAATATTTTTGGAGACTCTAAACCTTAAGCTGAAAAAAGGTACTCTTGATCAATGTCGATAAAGTGAACTGTTTTCAAAAAAAAACATTTTTGTTCATTAGTTGC
Organism: Barypeithes pellucidus; assembly: GCA_963991005.1. Classification (NCBI taxonomy): domain Eukaryota; kingdom Metazoa; phylum Arthropoda; class Insecta; order Coleoptera; family Curculionidae; genus Barypeithes; species Barypeithes pellucidus. Next base: position 12,702,081 of record OZ022563.1, read on the forward strand.
ATTAGTTGTTGTTTTATGTTCATAAAATTCTCTCATTTCACATGTACCGATTTAAATAAGAATATTTATGCCAGTGTCAGTTTATGGTAGTGTCTTGAAATTTGCGGTTTTTCTTCCTTGTCTTATTAGTTAGTAACTTATAGTAATGAAATTTACGTATACTTAATATAAATCATATTGAACAAAAATATTTTTTTTTCGAAAACAGTTCATTTTATCGACATTGATCGAGAGTATCTCGACATTTCTCTTTGAAAATTATGTTCTATGTTTTTTTTAACTATTTTTTATTATAATACACTCACGTGCAAAGAAAACGGCCACTACAAAATTTTGATAAAGTTTTAGGCGTTATAACCTTTTTATTTTTAGTCCGATAATGAATGATTTTTTTTAGAGCACTGTAGCTACAACTATCAGTTTTAACGTGTCTTTTACAGGGTGTCCCTTTTACAAAACCCAACACCCTGTCGAATAATCAAGTATCAAAATTATTTCGATATAACAGTTTTCATTTAGAGTAATTTATTTTGCACATTTTGTTTTTTTTTGATTCATGTCCAATACATGCAAAATGATTTTGGTTATCAATAATTTAAGTTTTTCCATAATTTCTGCTGCAATATGAATTCAGTAATTTCTTTCATAAGGAGGAGGTTCCGTGATGGTATGAACCGAAGTATATACAGGGTGTTACAAATTCGGCCTTCGCCATAGGGATTTCAGAAACAACAGTAAGAGATACGAAGTTGGTTAAATTGGGGCAGAGTTGCATAATTATGGGACCAATAATATGCCGCAAAAAAATCAAAAATAAATACTGAGGCTTTCAAGATATTTGAAAGAATTTAAATTTTTGCGTTTCGATTTTTATTTTTTCCTGACTTTTCGAAGAACTGTCCGAAAATAAATTTCACTTTTTCATTGCAACAAGATGGCATTATCAGATCTTTCATGCGACGTTTCCGTCTTTGGGTCGCCATCATCAACTTAATTATTTTAAATGCGGGCCTGGATCTATTTGTTTAAATTATGAGAGAGGTCCGAAATCTACGTTCAGTGGTATACAACATCTACTGGGTTTTCGACGTTTTGTTCCTTAATTGACTATCTTCATTAAAATTCCCCCAGTATACGTTCCGGTAATTTACTTTTTTTTTAATTTGGTAAGTATAATTCGAAAATGTAAAACTCAATGCCTCTTTTAAAAGTTTTAAGAAAGTGCTGCATTACTTACATACTAGGGGTATTTTAATGAAGATTGTCAATTTAAGAAACAAAACGTCGGAAAATCAGTAAGTGTTGTATACCACTGAACGTAGATTTCGGCCGTGTTTCATAATTTAAACAAAAAGATGCAGGCCCGTATTTAAAAAAATTAAATTGATGAAGGTGACCTAAAGACGAAACGTCGCCTGAAAAATCTACCATACCACCTTGTGGAGAATGAAAAGTAGCAATGCGAAAGTGATTTATTTTTGGACATCTTTTCAAACAAAGTCAGGGAAATTTAAAAACCGAAACACAACATTTTAGATTTTTTCAAATATTTTGAAAGCACCTGTATTTGTTTTGGATTTTTTGCGGCATATTATTTGGCCCATTGAAGGCCGAATTTGTAACATCGTGTATTGAGATATATTTAAGTTAAAATGTTTGTTTTTAAATAATATAGCATATTTAAGTAAAAATTGGTAGTTAAGTTTGTTTCTAAATGAATTTGTAGTTAAATCTTGATGATAATATTTTGTTTATCCATTAAAAAAATATATTCTAATTCCATAACAATAATGAAATTATGGAAAAATTTAAACTTTTGATAACCAAGATCATTTGTTTGAGAATGTGTTGTGTGTGTTTGTGTCGTGTATTGACATGAACCAAAAAACAAAATATACAGAATAGATGCCTCTAAATTAGAATTAGTATTTTGAAATAATAATAAACTGCTTTATTATGCCACATGGGGGTTTTAAAATTAGATAAAAAAGAAGATATGTACTTGGCCAAGAAGTTTGTTTTATTCAATACCATGGTATATAGTTTATTGTATCATGATTCAATACAGAGTATAGCAACCGAACAAGTAAAAATCTGACGTAAATCTTACAACTACTTATATTTATATCCTCGCATCAGCGTGGGATAAAGAGGGGGATAGCGTGCCTTAGTCAGCAGGTTACCAAGACGTAACAAAGAACATTTCAATTATCTTTGTATAATATGTCGAATAACCAATGTTAATTAAAACTTATTAAACCTAAACTTATCAAAATTTTAAAATGACGGTTTTCTTTGCACGTAAGGGTATATAAAGTTTAAAAGTTGTACTTTTAGGTTCAAACTGAAGCTGAGAGGGCAGCGCTTACATATTGGCTGATGTTAGCTAATATAAAAGTACCTATGACAACGGCGGTTAATATCTTCAAGGCTGGAGTTCCAAATGACTATATCCACAGGATTGCTATACAGCTGCGAATATTGTACAAAAAAGGCTTGGGTTTCCAATTATAATTAAGTAATTTAAGAAGATCCCGAACATATTGTTAAATATTAAATTATATTAAACATAATTCCTCCAAAAATAAACGAATTCTTGCATAATTTTCTCGAATGGTTTAAGAAACAAAATAAATTTCTCGTTATTTCTATTTTTTTTTTAAACCATTCGAGAAAAATATGCAAGAATTCGTTTATTTTTGGAGAAATAACGAGAAATTTAAAGGACCAATATTCTCAAAGTAAACTTTATTAGGTAGTTTTTATTAACCACTGTTAAGTAGGTAGGTAGGCGAACCATTTCATTCTAATATAATTTCCTCCAATAGGGAAGTCTAAAATCATAGACATGGTCGTTCTGACAGTGTCTCCTCATCATTCACATTCCACAGTCTTGATCTCATGGTACTAATTGTAATAGGAAGGCTTTTGATACCTTCACTACTATCCTCAGTCCTCTATATCTTCATTCCAAGCAGATGCAAAGCCATCTTCGTGCAGAGCATACTTGCTCTTTGTAATCTGTATCTACAATAATTTAAAAATATTTATATTATAAGATTTAGGGATCTATAGAGCTACAAAACTAATTTTTAGATAACATTACGAAAATGCCAACGGTAGTGCTAACAAAATACCTTCTAACTTAAAAATAGTTTACATTTTTCATTCAAAATTATGCTTTACCAGTATTATTAACTCTTGCACTTTCTTCTGCAGATAACTTTATTCTAAATTTAGCTCCAGAGCGATGGAGAATTTTCACAGGAATATAATTTGAATTTTTAATGTTTTAAACTGGAAATGGTCACATTTCTTTAAAAAACTTATAGTATAGTCGATAGTCTCTTCCGATTGTACCAGGCCAATATTTACGTTTTTTTAGGGTGTAAGTATGTGGACTGCGGAAAAGAAATTTTTCTGTTGGATTAAAATTCTCCCCTCTTGGAGGTTAGGTTTTTATTCTTTTAAAGATTTTTTCGATGACAGCTTATAAAAGCAAAAGTACATACTATTTACACGGCAAAATAATTAGTAATTACCTTTGTTCGGAAAACTGAGGTTCAAATTTCAAAACAAAATAAAAAATATATAAAAAAATAATGATACTACAGCGCAGCGTTGCCAGGTATCTCGTGAAATGTCACCAGATCTGTTGATTATTTTGTGATTTTATGAATAATCTGGTGTACAATGAAAAACTTTTTTAAAAAGTCCGTTGTCGGGTGTTACCAGCTTCGTTTTGGGGAGGTATATTTTATAAATCACAAAAAATCACCCGATCTGGTAAAATTTCACCAGATACCTGACAACACCACTACTTCGGCACCGTTCGATGGTGGGGATAAGGGGTAATGACGTAAACGGTTCTGATTGGTTAGGATGGTGTCGCTGGCGACAGTACGTAGCTCTGAGAACGCGGCTTAAAGCTGAACACAGCACTACAATATTTTACAAATTTAAAGCTTTGCAATTTCCGTTAACTCAGGAGGATTAAAATCATCTTGGTTCATATTGTTTAATTATTTAAGAAAATTTTCAGTTTTGCGAAAAAATGATAGACATGGATAATTTATCAAATGCTATAAAATCATAATTTGATAGTACATATTACCAACATAAAATTTTCACATAAATATTTACGAAAGTTATATAAGTATAGCATGTATTTTTTTAATATGGATTTTTCTTATTAAGAAAACGTAAAATAGAAAAAATAGTACCTATAAAGTACTGGTGAAATGTGAAGGTTAAAAAGTGTTCGGTTTGTAAAGGCATGACCCACCATATCAAGGAAAACATTTTTTCTGCCCCTTTTAAATATTTTAAAATCCGCCCCTGTCCCGAAATCTTTATTTTAAAATTATTGTGGAAATCCGTCACCCGTCACAGCAGTGGTGTTCGGCGTTCAAAGCCGTTTCGGACTGGTGAATTGATCAACCGGTAATTGATTTATTACCACAGAAATATTTCAAAATGGTGGTGCACTTCCCGGATTTCTGTGGGATAAATTCCGACATTTTACATTTACACACGTTTTGTGACCGTTATAAGGGTCCCCACGAAATATTTGGGATGATCGACCTAATCATCCAGAAATGGTGTAAATTTTGACGTAGAAGTTATGTGCTTTATTGGGTAATTAAAGTGTATTTAAACGAAAAGCGGATTTACGGGGGAAGTATAGGGAGTTACTATTGTTATTATCTCATGAAAAATTTAAAATATCAATTTTGTTCCATTGTTACGTAGAAAACTTGTCTCGTATGCACACGGAAAGAAAAACTTTTTACTATAAAAGTAGTAAAACCAAATATATTACAAATATAGAATCCAATCCCGCACACAAATATTCATCCCGCAAACCTGCGGATCCGCGGGATTTGCGGGATAGCAAACAATGAACTGCGGTATTTTTGGTCGACGCGTCGGGGATTCCCCGCCATGCTGCTGCTATTGAAAATACGTTAAACAGAACAGTTTTCTTGCGTACGTGCGAAAGTAAGGGCGTTGTTCTACTAGTATCTAGTGACATTTATCAAGTGGTTGAATAAAATACAGGAATTTAAACAGCAATCACAAAAATGAGTGTCAGTGTAGTTTACAAAGACAATAAAGGTTCAAGTTAGTTTGGAATTATTTTTTAAAGTCTGAAGATGGCCTTACAGCTAAATATAAGTTATGCCCTAGCATTATCAAAATTTCTGCTCGTTCTACCAAAGGTCTTCACACCCACTTACAAACAAAGCATAATATTTAGTTTAGTTCTATTGCTAAGCGCTCAGATGTCAGTGGTTCTTCTGTGCTACCTAAGAAAATGAAAATTACAGATTTTTTTTCATCTCAGTGTCTCGAATGGTAGCTAAAGATGATATACACTTTGGAAAATTTATCACATTGACCGATATGCGCAAACTATTCGAATCAGAGGGCCACAAATTGTGTAAAATCTATTCCGCCGACAAGTGTGGATACATGTGCAATAAAATAAGACCAAATCTAAAAGATGGAACATTAAACATGTTATCTTTTCTCCGAAAATACTTTCTAAATCAATGTAACATGTAACCGTTAAACGTATTGTACCTATATGCAATAAATATTTTCCTGCTACTCTACTCTGTTTCTAATTTCATAAAACAACTTTTTATTAGCATTCAGCACACACGTTTAATCCCGCAATGTCAATCCCGCGAAATCACCGCGGGATCCAGCATTTGCGGGATTGGATTCTCTAATCATGATATTATTGGAAAGAGATTTTTATGATTTAAAATTATGTGCCATTTAACACTCCTTTTAAAAGGAGAAGCTAAAGATAGCCCAATGGGTTACAGCGTTGTCATATTGCCCTCTTGAACGTCAAAATATTTTTAGCGGTAAAGTATTGGAGGTTATATTACTTTCTTCACTTTTACTTTATCAATACATTCGATATATGATATAATTCTTCACTTTTACTGTATCAAAATGGCATCGGTCAAGTGTGACAGTTGTTGTAAAGAATTCTCACGCTCAGAGCTCTAAAAAGGGCATATGATAAAATGTAATAAATATGAATATTAAATATGAAAATTGAAAATATGGAAATTAACCTACCTATTTAAAAATAATAATCTGTTCAACTCCATTCAATAATTTACACCGTATAAAATCCAAAGTAGAGATTTTTCTAATTTATAGACAATGTTTTTATTAGGTTTTTAATGGGTTTTTATTAAATGTTTTTTCCAACTTTATTCAATAATTTGCACCGTCTAAGATCCAAAGTAGAGATTTTTAAACTAATAAAGAAGGAAGTATATATATTTTATTTACTCTGTGTAATGTTATATTATTTTTTGTACGTATAATTAAAGAATAAGTTATATTTCCTGTATTCGTATTCCATTGGGGTAGTATTTTGATGATTTGAACTGTTTATAAACTGTATAATGTAGTATGCTAAGGTAATGGTTATGGGTTTAGATAACGAGGAATTATGTAAAAATAAAACGATAATTATAATAGAAGATATACAAAAATTGGTTAGTTGTTTCATTTTATAACCCAAGAAGGGATTAATAAAGTTTACCTCATATTCTTCTACAAAAAAAAATTAGTGAAAAGCGTATATTGGCATTTTCCAAAAATGCAAACCCCTAAAGGGGTTAAATAGGCTAAAAATGTTTATTGGAAAATATTTTTTTCGATTTCCTTCAAACATTTGACTTATTAAAATCTACAATAGATATATCATCTCAATATCAAATTAACTTGATTATTAAAATAATTGATATAATACTACTTATGTTAAATTTAACGCACTTAAAAATCCCGCCATCAACTAGGAACACAGACGTTTTGACATTAGGAGATGTGGCAACGCTGCAGCCCACTGGGCTATCTTTAGCCTCTCCTCTTTTAAAGTGCCGGTGTTCCTCAAGGGTCCATATTGTCTTCCACCTTCTTCTTACTCTACATTAACGACCTTTCAGTGAAAACCAAATATCCGATATTCAGTTTTGCTGACGATAGCACACATGTCTCATCTTTCTCATTGAATGCAAAAACATCGGCTGCCGACGCACATCTTCGCAGACTGCACGAAGTATCGCGCCTCAACAAAGACCGGGAAGAAATTTTGGCTTGGGGTGACAGTAACCAAGTCGAATTTAACGCTAAGAAAACCCAGGCAGCTGTTTTCTCTAAGAAGCTTAACATTACAGAACCGGATATAGTCATGGCAGGACACGCAATTCCACTGGCTTCATCTATTAATTTGCTGGACGTCAATCTGGGACGAAATATGTCTTGGCATAATCGCATTGTGGCAATCGCCAAGACAGCTTCTCAGAAACTTGGTGTACTGTTCCGAACCAAAAAGTCGTACACACCTAAACAACTTTTGATACGATACAAAGCCCAGATTCGACCATCACTAGAGTACTGCTCTCATATCTGGAGCTCAGCACCCAAACATACTCTTCGGCTACTGGATTCTATCGAAAGGAGGGCCATTCGTCTGATCGGAGACCACGAGCTGACGAAGAGCCTCGACAGCCTAAAGCATCGAAGACAGGTGGGGGATTTGACTCTATTTTACGGATATTTCCATGGAAGGTGCTCGGCTGACCTTGCCCTCTTAATTCCGCCCAGAGCGGCGAATAGCAGAAATATACGACGAACCACTGCCGCCCATTCATATGCGGTTAAGCTTAGTACACCTCGAACTTCATTATTTAAGAACTCTTTCATCTGGAATATTTAATCTTTATGGAATGACCTTCACGAGGTCGTCTTTCCCAACGAATATAACCTCCAACGATTCAAAACCAACGTGAATCGCTTTATGCGCACACGCACCACTCCCAGAGTGCCTTAAAGGATTTTTCTTATAGTGCTTCTGTTTGACCATAAAAACAACATCTACCCCTTCCAGGGGGTAAAACACGAAACAAGGAAGATTGCAAATATTCTTTAAAAGTGTCCCGCATCGCAATAAAATTGATTGATTGTCTCTGATTTTTAATATTGCTTACTGGAAGCGAAACATTAAGGATGGGAAATTGGCACCCTCTATCGGGCAACAAATGAATTAATTTTAGTTAATTTGCAAGCAAGAAAAGGTTAAAATTGAAATTTCATGCCTTCGTAGAACGCGAAAGGAATGTTATGTAAATATTATGTCTTTTCGTATTTCTGTATACGCGGGTATCTCCAACTTTCCAGACGCATAAAAACCCGTGAAACAAGCTCTTCAAATTATCACATTTTCACATAATGGAACGAAAGCTTTTTTATTTTTTTGGATTAAAGTCGCTGATCTTTTCCGTTGATTATACGAAATTTACGATATAATCGGGATATGAACCTTATTAAGAGCAACCGACTAAAATATCAGAAGCTATTTTTATTTAATGTGTAACTGTGTGATTCTGATTATCGAAATTTCACACTGATATGGAGAGAGAGGTTTGTTCGGCCCCTTTTTATTCTTCCAATTATTACTAGCATAGTTAACGTTTATGTCAATACAGGGTGTTACGGAAATGACTTATTATATTTAAATGGGTGACTCCTAGGGTGTCCTAGAGAAAGTCTACATACTTTTCTTTTTAATCGAATATCTAAATACTAAGGTAAAAACCCTTTTTACCCACATACTGTCGCGCCGTTCCATCTGGATTCAGTTAGCAACAATGTAGGTCACTAGAGTATACTAACAGTGTTGTCAGGTCGCCCTTGCTTGGATACTTACCGCGCGCGACAATCGTTGCTCTGTATGTTTAGAGACTCGGGAATGGGATGACGCTGTCGATGGTTCCACGTGCTTGATATATACGAATTTTAAACGTTTTGTTAGTTGTAGCATTACACGATTTTATTTCTGTTGTGAAATAATTCATAATAAGAAATATTTTCATGTGATTTCAAATTCATGTGATATTACCTATTGTTGGTTCTCTTGCAAAACATTCTTTTTGTGCTTTATTTTTCTTTTGGAATTTAATTATAAAACGGATTGTTTAAAAATAAGATCGAAGGTAAGAGAGTATGTACCTTAAAATTGTAGTATTTTTTATCTAAATAGTTTAAAAAAGAAGTGATAACCACCGCCATTTAAGGTTATTTTTCTTGAATTTATTATCATCTCAGGATTTGCCTTTTTAAATATAATAAATCATTTCCATAACACCCTGTATATTGCGATGTTGCCACAACACTGCGCGTGCTTCGACCTTCCGTCGCGAAAAAATAGAAAGTGTCAATATATCAATTGTTTTTGACACTGTTGAAGATTTAGAGGAACTTGACTGGCATAAAGAAGGCATTGATGCTGCATATAATATTGACGGTAATGATTACAGCGATGAAGATATGCCTATTGCTCGACTTGCTTCTCATGTGTGATGGTTTTTTTAAAACTTTGACTTTATTATTTGTATTTTTTTAATATTTTACCCTTTATTTGTGTTCGTTTTTTCTTTATAATTTTTAGATGAGATTTGTTCATTAAATGTTTACTTTGGCTTCCTTAGTTTTTAATCTGTTTCCATATGCAGGTTCTTATGGAAATGACTTATTATATTAAAAAAAATGAAAATAAATTGTAGACAAATAACCATAAATGGCACTTTGAATTATGGAAATCTGAAAAATTACGTGGCGGCTACTGACAACCTTCGCAATCAATAATTTATTGAGGCAGTCTCAAGTCTCAAAAAAGGTCAACGCATGGTATGCGGTCTTGTCATATTGTAACACATAATTGTAAACGCACGTATTCGGTTTTTGACAACAAAACATCTTTGACCCGCGTTCATCATCTTTTTCAAACTTTTTAGAAAAAAAAGTACAAATTTAAGGTACATCCTCTCTTACCTACTCTTATTTTTTTAAAAATCCGTTTTATAATGAAATTCAATAAAAAATAAAACACAAAAGTATGCTTTGCAACAGAACCAATAGTAGATAATATGACAAAACATTTATTATTATGAATTATGTCACAACAGAAAAAAATCGGGTAATGCTACAACTAACAAATCGTTTAAAATTCGTATACATCAAGGACGTGGAACCCTCGGCAACGTCGTCCCAACACCGAGTATCGAAACATACTAAAGCAACGATACCGAAGGTTAAACATATAAATACGCGCGCGTCGGTTATGCAAGCAAAGGCGAGACGCGCGGTGCGATCTGGCATCACTGTAGTTTACTCAAGTGACCTACATTGTTGCTAATTGAAACCAGATGGAGCGGCGCGACAGCATGTAGGCAAAACGGGTTTTTGCCTTAGTATTTAGATATTCGATAAAAAAAAAGTATGTAGACTTTCTCTAGGACACCCAAGGCATCACCCATTTAAATCCATAACACCCTGTATTTCCAATGTTGCCGGAAATATTTCCAAAAAATTTCACAACTTGCTTATGACCCTCTCAATTAGTTACTAACTAGCAACTAATTTAAACGTTATGCACTACCGTTAAGTGCCCGCTCAGATTCGAACAGTCTAGCAATCCCTTTGTTCAGCAAACGTCTTTAATCTTTACTTTCATTCGCTGCCGTTTGATCTGATTTAGCATAAAACCGCTACAAAGACACCCGAGCGGCCTTTTCGTCAGTCGAAAATTCTTCTAGAAGTAAAAATCATAAAATGGAACTACGGCCGTTTTGTAGTAAATATTCATTTTTCCGTGATTTCTTTAAACCGATTTTAGTTCTATATTTTAACACTAAGGCACATTCCCACGAAGCTCTAATAATCGGGGGAATTAGATTTTAAGGTACATTTTCGGTGATTCCCCTTGAATTTTTGATGATTTACCACTTGTCTTTTACGAGTTGTTCGTTGTTCTCTTTACTTATATTTATAGTTTACATTATGCCCATTTGTCTATAAAAAAAAACTAATTCCTATTTAAAGAAGTTTTCTCTTAGCGAGCACTTCCCATAAGCGATCACAAAAGCTGGAACCGTGACTGCCCGCTTATGGAACTTTCAGTGTGTATTACGTCCGTATACTGTGAAGAAATTCAGAATCCGAACCCGAACAAACCAGAAGTCCAGCTCTACGGGCCAATTGGACTTTGCTGAAGATTTATAATAATGCAGACTGTTAGTACATCCATAGAAAATCTCTAACGTTATAAAAGTCTAAAACTGTGTTCGAGTTACCATATAATTTTTTTTTTATGATCAAGCACTATAGGAAAATCCTCTAGGGCACTCTGGGAGTAGTGCGTATGCGCAAAAAGCGATTCACGTTGGTTTTGAATCGTTGGAGGTTATATTCGTTGGGAAAACGACCTCGGGAAGGTCGTTCCATAAAGATGAAGTCCTCCAGATGAAAGTATTCTTAACTAGTGAAGTTCGAGGAGTACTAAGCTTAACCACATATGGATGGACGGCAGTGGTTCGTCGTGTATTTCTGATATTCGCCGCTCTGGGCGGAATTAAGAGGGCAAGGTCAGCCGATCACTTTCCATGAAAATATCTGTAAAAGAGAGTCAAATCCCCAACCTGTCTTCGATGTTCTAGGCTGTCAAGGTTCTTAGTCAGCTCGTGGTCTCCGATCAGGCGAATGACCCTCCTTTCGATGGAATCCAGCAGCCGAGGAGTATGTTTGGGTGCAGAGCTCCAGACATGAGAGCAGTACTCTAGTGATGGTCGAATCTGGGCTTTGTACAGTGTCAAAAGTTGTTGAGGTGTGTACAACTTTCTGGTTCGGAAAAGTACACCAAGTTTCTGAGAAGCTATCTTGGCGATTGCCACAACGTGGTTATGCCAAGACATATTTCCTCCTAGATTGACGCCCAGCAAATTAATAGATGCAGCCAGTGGAATTGCGTGTCCGTCCATGACTATATCCGGTTCTGTAATATTAACCTTTTTAGAGAAAACTGCTGCCTTGCCACTTGGTTACTGTCACCCCAAGCCAAAATTTCTTCCAGGTCTTTGTTGAGGCGTGATACTTCATGCTGTCTGCGAAGATGTGCGTCGGCAGCCGATGTTTGTGCATTCAAAGAGAAAGATGATAAAAGTGTGCTATCATCAGCAAAACTAACTATCGGGTTTTTCGTTTTCACTAGAAGGTCGTTAATGTAGAGTAAGAAGAGGGTGGGAGACAATATGGACCCTTGAGGAACACCGGCATTGATGGTGAAGGTGTCTGAGAGAAATCCGTCAATCGCCACTTGCAGAGAGCGGTCCTTAAGAAAGCTAGACAACCATGCACAGAATCGACTGGGCATACCATAGGATCGCAGTTTACTCAGAAGCCCCTCATGCCAAACACGATCAAAAGCTTTAGAAATATCCAGTGCAACAGCCCGAGACTCCCCATAGTGTTCGATTGCGTTGTTCCAAATATGGGTGACATAGGCTAGAAGATCTTCAGTTGATCTGGATGATAATTAGGCAGGTAAATGTACAAAACACTGCGATAACTAATCTTAACTACTAAACAATAACATTTTGCACTAGATATATAATAGATAGGGAATTCGTGGGTGGACCGAACCGAGTTGACAATTATTTTAAGCTGTAGTCGTGTCCTAATTGCACTATTTCAGGTTTAGCCGTTTGGAGACGACCACAGCCCGATATTGGACGAAACTTCGGAATTTTATCGTTTTAAAACGTCAACACCTAATTTTGCGCAAAAATATCGAACATTGGCCGTATTCGAGCTTTGCGCCCAACATACACATTCACCGTTTTCGAGCTGTAGCTTCATTAAAGCTACATAAAATATAAACCACATCTAATACAAGAAAACCAAAACAGCGTTGAATAGAATTAAATTTATGCATCGTTGGTGTTCTTAGCGTGGAAGAAATTCCACCATTTCTTAAATAAAATTCATTTTATGGATAAAGAGTATCGAATATCAGTCCCAGTCTTTCGAATTTTATTGGATTTTATTAGGCTTGTAAAATGTCGTCGAGATATTTACTGTTACTGTTTGTTGTCTTTTTTTTCCGGTACCCATTTACAAATTCTTTGGTTTTTCATCTATAATTAAACGCTTGATCGATTGCCAAATATTTCAAAACACAACTGAAATAGTATCTGAAATTTTCATTCAAGTCTACCAAGAAATAAACTAGCATGTTCAGTTTGTTATACAATAGGTGACAAAGTTTGGAATGAGGAACCCTACTGAATAACGTGAACATCCATATAAACCTTATATTGCTTCCGCTCGCTTTCGCTCACTAATTTTGTCTGGACCACATATACAGGGTGAGTCGGGAGGAAAGGACCAAATTTCAGGAGTGTATTATACACGCGAAAACAATGTAAAAAAACCCATATGTTCTTATCGGATATTCATTTGTTTTCAAGTTATAGCGCAATATCCAATATTTTTTCTACGTTCCACTTTTATCAAAATTTTCACATAATTAGAGTATGCCATGCTCAGGATTCTAAACTATTTGACACCGATGTTGTCTTGACAATGTATCAGTCTATTGTGGCAGTAATTAAACGTTTATTTTCAAGTTTGAGTGATTAAAGTGATACAAAATGCCAAATATTTATTCAAATTTAGAATATGCAAATATGGTGTTTATTTATGGTTTCTGTAATGGCAGTGCTACAGCTGCTGTTGAAGAATATTATGCACATATACACATCACAGACATCCGACTAGAAACGTGTTTATCAGAGTGTTTAGTAATTTGTGCGAGAATGGTAATCTTCCCAGTGCCAACATTACATCTGAACGAGCTACTCGACAAGGTTTAGGAGAAGTAGAAAATATTCTGGATTTAGTAGAAGAAGATGCAACGACCAGCTCAAGAAGAATTGGTACTCAATTGGGCATTTCACAAAAAAGAGTATTAAACACACTCCACGAGCAAGGCTTATATAAATACCATGTACAGAGAGTACAGCACCTAGAACCGGAAGATTATGCTAATCGTATTGAATTTTGTCGGTGGATAAATAATAATCATCGTGTTGTATCGCATATACTTTTTTACAGATGAAGCAACATTCACCCGTGACGGTATTAATAACACTCGTAACTCTCATGTATGGTCAATCGAAAATCCCCACGCAACAGTTGAAAGTAATTTTCAACATAAGTTTTCGGTTAATGTGTGGTGTGGTATGCTCGATAGCTATTTAATTGGCCCTTTCAATTAGGAGACAACTACCTACATTTTTTACAACATGAGTTACAAGGACTACTAGAGGATGTTCCTGTAAATATCAGAAGGCGAATGTATTACCAGCACGATAGAGCTCCTGCACATTTTGCTCGTCAGGTCAAGCAACATTTAGACGAAACATTTCCAGGGCGTTGGATTGGTCGCGCCGGTGGTCCTATTAATTGGCCTCCAAGATCTCCAGACCTCACAGCACTAGACTATTGTTTATGGGGTTGGTTTAAAAATGAAGTGTACAAAGTAAAAGTGGACACTCGGGATGCACTAATTCGACGTATTAGAAATACTGCAACCAATTTTAAAGAAGAAAGAAATGAAGCAATGGCAGTATTTTTGAACATTTATTAAAAGAACGCTATGATTAGGAAACCGTTAATATATGAACTTTTCTTTATTTGGTATTGCGCTATAACTTGAAAACAAATGAATATCCGATAAGAACATATGGGTTTTTTAACATTGTTTTCGCGTGTATAATACACTCCTGAAATTTGGTCCGTTCCTCCCGACTCACCCTGTATATGAACACTATATTGGCAATACGAACGTTCCAAAATACAAAAAGTGTCCCCGCTGTGGGAGATCACGCGGGCATATTGAGTTTGCGCGATATATTAGTGCTTATAAACTTTCATTACCTAACAACAATTTTTGTCAAGGAGTTTTTAATTTGTGGTGATTTGATTCGCTGTTTGGTAGGTTAGTGACTTGTTTTCTTTAAGATGAAAGAACACAAGTGCATTGTGCTTTTCTGCAAAAGTCGTGGATCAATACCAGATACCTATAAAGTATTTCAGGTATGTACATATATACGAAAATATGCTAAAAAATGCCCGTGGAAAAAGTTGTTGGAAAAAGGATGTGCCCGAATAAAAAAAATTTCGGACAAGAGATGTTTATGTATGACGCCACCCGCGTCCGGTGATTTAAATTGCAAACTATCCTCCTTCAAAACCAAACAACTTTTTCCCCAGACATTTTCCGCTGCAATGCGATGCACCGGAGTTATTCCGGAGTACCGTCCTTTTTTCAACACCCTATATATATGGTGTGAACCCGGCTTAAGGATAAACAAATAACGCCAAACAGCTATTCTCTAGGCCACGAACCCCGCCAAGCGCTGAATTTTCAACTCAAGTAGATAGAATACAACCCTAAGCACCATCTCTTGTCTCTTAGTAGTTCCAAACAATCTAATCAGGAACCCATATTATGCATCTTTACATATCCTATTAGGGCCGACATTTGAAAGTTACCTTAAGTTACACCTTAGCTAAGGTAGCCTTAAGATTATGGTAAACCTTAAAAAATGTTTTAAATTAATTTTACCCCCAATTATTTACCATAGACATTTCTAAGTAAATGTAACATATATTCGTATAAACCACAAATTTAATAACCCCCCAACCCGAAAGAAGCATTTCTGGCTGCGCTACTGGACGGAACTATAGCCCGGAGAAGTTCAAACTTATCCCATCTCGTTTACTAAACTAAACAAACATTGTGTTATTTCTTTGAATCAGGAACATTTTCGTATATTAAGTAAGTAATTAATATCGGAACGACCTTATTTTATCATTTAGTAAAGTAGCCAATAGATTAATTTTTTTTTATTACTTATTCAATCCTAACGGTAGTCCTTTCAAGTCAAAGATAAAGATAGACGAATAGAATTAAATAACCCAGTCTTTATTGTTATTGGTTGATTTCTATGGGGACCAAAATAATGGTTATTAGTCAGAGAAGACCACAGAATGATATTATAAAACCAGACTGGCTCTATTTTTATCACGCGAGGGTCATTTGGGCACAGCGGCAATGTTCTGATGATATCTGAAATTTACGAGTACAGTATGTTTTTAAAATAAATAAAATTAAATAAATGCTTATTAAATATTAAAACCCCATAACGGGGATTCAACAATAATGCGAACAGCATCACTTATAACCCATTGTGTTCACATGAAAAGTGCAAAATAGATCATTATTTTCGGTTACCGCCTAAACCTGCCTTAAAGGAGTAGGCAATTCGATGCAAAGACGGGCGGAAGCATGCCTTTTAAGTGAAAGTGGTCATTTCCAACAATTTTTATAAAACAAAATTTATCATTAATTATTTTATCAATGATAATAATAATAATGAGTTTCAATATGAATTTAGTGGTTTTAGTCAAGAACGGTGCGTCTGACGAGAAAAACTCACGAGACTGTTTTCATGTAGAATTGACCGGGCTAATCAGAAAAAATATCCACAAGGAAAAATGTCAGTGGCGTACCATCTTTTTTGTAAAAAATATCCAAGGACATGTTTGCAGGGACGCCACTGGTGGAACATAACTTTTCTAACTAAAATTTGTGGTTCTATATCCTATCATCATATACCAAAATTGAAAATAATATCTAAAGTACTTTCGGAGATATTAAAAATAACCATTTAAAAAATAAAAATTCAACACCCTGTAGCAAGGAATTTAAGCCGTTGCGGACATATGTTCATATGAACTTTTCTTTATAAAATGACCTAAGGAATCACACCCTGAAATATTAAGGAACACCCTGTATAAACTATTGGTGCTGCAGAGAGTACATCAATATAGTTTGCAATTGTTAGCGCGCAATTGTATTTGTATTTTAAATTAATATATGTATATTATGTACACTTATAATGGAAACAAACTTATATTTTCCATATTCCTGAATTGATTGTATTTAATTATGGTGTAGTTGTGTATAATTCTATTGCTTAAAATTTTAGTTAACTCGGTGGAGTACGGATTTTTAATGGTTATAAAATAAAAGTACCTTTAGCGTCTAGTTTATTTCAAAGCTAATAACAGAAGTTGATTTGGCATCCTGCAAACGACCAAAATTTCAATAAATTTGCACAACCAGTGGCGTGCAATTTTATTTTTATTTCTTCTAAAAATAATTACATCTTTAAATTTCCAAAAATATTTACTGTTTAACTGGTTCATCTAAAAAATACTATTCGTTATATGCAGTCTGGTACTGTATTTTCTACTATAAAATTAAATTTGAAATGTTATGAATTATAAAGCAATCGAATAAACATAACATTCATTACAGGCCGATAACTTTATCTGTAGCTACAAAAGGAATGCGGGCAAGAAAATTTCTTGGGTTAACAATGTTGTCACATATATTAAATATTAATTTAATAACATGTTACCAAGTAAACCCTAAAATTAAATTCATCCATTTAAGGTAAATTGTCATAAGTCAATGTTTTTAAAACTTTCTTTTCAAACTTCTAATTTGAAAATAGGACCACATGGTGCAATATTAACGGTAACCATGGGTAACCGGTGGCTAGAGCTAATTTGATAGGTTATAACCCAGACAGAGGATGACGACACGCGTCTGGTGACACGCCCATTGGGCCGGCGTGGTTGTTTGGCGATGTCCAATCCAGTTGCGTAGTGATAGGGTTTGTTTTAAAACTGCGATAATGAATGAATATACTCGTGGTAAAACCCTTCATAGTCAAAGCCGTGAAGTGATTGCCAATGTGTACAGGGTGTCTGAAGAGGAATCACAAATTAATAAAAGGGCTCTTCTCCCTACTGTCGAAAAAATCGAATACTTCGACTTTGGCATTGTTAGGAGAACAATACAAAAGTTTTATTTGGATCTAAAAGTGGTTCCAACCTTAGAAAAGTTGCTACAATAGCTGAGAAGTGACAAAAACTTTCCGTTTTCCCGTGAAACTTTGAGATGCATGTTGAAATCAAATGGATTTTATTGGCGGAAATGCCAAAATAAGCGAAACATATTAATGGATTAATTGCACTGGTGATACAAATATATTCATGGAATGAAAAAATATATATTATTAAGATAATAATAGCATGCCCATGACTCGGCAATGTTTTAAAAGATATTGCTTTCCCCTTACCGATACGTCGTAGCTATAGACTCTCTTGTCGAGCTGTACAATGCAGGTGACCAAAAAAAAAAATATAAAACACAATATTTTGTTTACATGGCCAACTGATTTAAAGTTTCTTAGTTATGCTTGTTTGATTCCTTTCTAATTTTTCACATTGCTTGATAAATTATTAGATGTCCAATGTACAAAATTTATTTTTATTTTATAGCAGAAAATACAGTAGTAGGCCACTGCTTTTAACGTATAGTATTTTTTAGATGAAGCAGTTAAACAGTCCATATTTTTGCTAATTAGATTGTTCCTTATCGCTCATATTTTAGATGGAAATATTTAAAAAAAAAAAATTAAAAATATAATTGGCCATATGCAAGCCACTGGTTGTGTCAATTCAATGAAATTTTGTATTTGAGCGGGATGCCAAATCGACTTCTGATATTAGTTTTGAAATACAGTAATTGCTAAAGTTACTTTACTCTTATAATTATTATTTTAAAACACAAAAAAAGAGAAACTTACTTACGTCTTTTTCAAAAATGGAATAAGAGATTTACACCGGTGACGCTGTAAACTTACAGTTGCGTATGAATTTGACGTACCTTCCCGTTTGACCCTTTCGGAGATGTAAATGTAAAACAAACCATTTCCATAACACATTGTATATGGGAAATGGCTTCGGCGCATTAGTGACTAATCCCGCTTTATCTCGTACAGGATTAAAAGATATTCCCCATTCAGATACGGCTACTTTATTTTTTATTGTCGATTAGTCGAATCTCTTTAGATTTTTTGTTAAATGGATAATATATTTGATGCCAGAGGCGTCCGGGCCATGGAACCAATGTGTTGAAAAAATCGTTAACAGAAAAAAATCATGGAATTCCTAATTAGAACAACTAAACTTATCAGTAATATAATAAATTTTAATACAATGTTATGCCTAGAGTTATCAAATCAACCTCACAATCATGAAGATGCGGAAACGATCATTTTCTAAAATTTTTAAATGAATAAAATAAATTCATTGTCTTCGGATACAGTGAAACCTCTCATAACGGACACCTCTAATAAGCGGACATCTCTATTAAGCGGACATTTTTTCATAGTCTGCAACTAGGTATATGAAATTCCCTGAAAATCAACCTCGGAAAGGCTCTTTTTATACAAAGAGTGCGAGAACCCTCCTTTAAACGGACAAAAACGGTGCAAAAACTCTCTGAAGACAGACCGGCAACAAATCGCGTATGCGTGGCAGCGCGAAAGGACTGCGCCGAATGAAAGTATATGTGATTCCCCGACAGCAGTCCGCCGTTTATTTGTGAGTTGTAAGGTTAAAAGAATAAACAATGGCACAAAAATGTCGCGTTTTGAGTCTGAAAGAGAACATTGATGTTGTGGCAGTTTTTAATTTGATAACAATGATTTGGGCGAGTTCATTAACATTGATAGCAATGTGCTATTAGAAGATGATAGTGACCCCATTTCTATCGATTATGTAGTCCAAACTGAAACCACATCACTATCTGTCGACTCTGATGAAGAAGTTGAATGCAGTAATCAAACAAATGTCACCAATTTTCAACAAGCCATTAGTATGGTAAAGGAATTATAAGAGTATGCAAAGAATAGAGGTGACTCTATTTTTTTAGTACTACATCCTAACTAGAACTAGTGTATTTTTGTTATGTTATGTTTATTTGTACACACATATACATAGTAATAATTTTGCATTTACATATTGCCTAATAACAAACTTCCCATGGGCGGACACCTCTACTAGACGATCCCGTAGATGTCCGCCTAAGGGAGGTGTCACTGTATATGGCAGCGCTGTAGCCGAAACCATCCAAGATATTTTTCCATACAGCTAACAAGAAATAATTAGGTCAAAATTGACTTAAATGAAAATTAATTCAAGATAATTCGTCATACCCGCTCATTATAGGTTTCATAAAATATATCATTAAATATGTTTTATCAAATTTGACATCCTACACCAAAATAATAACATCATTACTTTACTTTTATTTCTTATGTAGTTCCGCTCTTCGTAGCGACGTTAAAAACCACAGAAATTTGTCTCTAGAGTGGCGTGAAACGCTGGGAGGAAATGTTGTGTTTGTGTATTATACCGGCGTGACGTCTTGTTAATATTTTTTTATCAATTGAGTGATGAATCAGTCAATAATTAGAAATAAACAGGTGAAGAGTCAAGCAAAATAAATCGCCACAAATATTTATAAGGGATTTTTTTTTTATCAAACACAAGCACTATAGGAAAAATCCTTTAGGGCACTCTGGGAGTGGTGCGTGTGCGCAAAAAGCGATTCACGTTCATTTTGAATCGTTGGAGGTTATATTCGTTTGGAAAAACGACCTCGGGAAGGTCGTTCCACAAGGATGAAGTCCTCCAGATGAAAGAATTCTTAAATAATAAAGTTCGAGGAGTACTAATCTTAACCACATGGATGGGCGGCAGTGGTTCGTCGTGTATTTCTGCTATTCGTCGCTCTGGGAGGAATCAAGAGGGCAAGGTCAGCCGAGCACCTTCCATGAAAATATCTGTAAAAGAGAGTCAAATTCCCAACCTGTCTTCGATGTTCTAGGCTGTCGACGTTCTTCGTCAGCTCGTAGTCTCCGATCAGACAAATAGCCCTCCTTTCGATGGAATCCAGTAGCCGAAGAGTATGTTTGGGTGCAGAGCTCCAGACATGAGAGCAGTACTCTAGTGATGGTCGAATCTGGGCCTTGTATAGTGTCAAAAGTTGTTGAGGTGTGTACAACTTTCTGGTTCGGAAGAGTACCCCAAGCTTCCAGGAAGCTATCTGGGCGATTGCCACAACATGGATATGCCAAGACATATTTCCTCCCAGATTGACGCCCAGCAAATTAATAGATGAAGCCAGTGGGATTGCGTGTCCGGCCATGACTATTTCCGGTTCTGTAATGTTAACCTTTTTAGAGAAAACTGCTGCCTGGGTTCTTTTAGCGTTAAATTCGACCTGGTTACTGTCACCCCAAGCCAAAATTTCTTCCAGGTCTTTGTTGAGGCGTGATACTTCATGCTGTCTGCGAAGATGTAAGAATAGGGAACTAATAATTAAGTAATAATACCCGGCAGAATGATAAGAAGGAAAAAGAATAAGAATAAAAATAAGAATCCAACTGTGGAGTCAGTCGGTTATTTATTTTCCACTGAATAAATTACCGTATGAGCACGCCTATGGTAAGACGCTTTCAACAGCCATGACAATGGGCTCGCTTTGATTCGTTCAATAAACCATTCTTCTCGATGTATCGACAAGACTTTCGTGATACCCTGTACGTACGAACCTCCATAATAATAAATATTAAGCTATTTTAATTGCGCCGCGTCCATATTCCATTTGCATAAACTGAACATTATTTAAACGGGTCGGATAATTAAGGAAACGATGGTTTCAACACGGTTATTGACAGAGCATTGAAAAGAGACGGACAATGATCGTGGTAACTGCGTGCTTAAATTTAAAAAATCGATAAGAATCAAAAGCGTGTGTCCACACGGCGCGTTGCACTTCGCATCGCACCTCGCACATAGCCTCGCTTAGTGTGTATCCACAACGGCGCATCGCAGCGCACCTCGCCCAGTGGCGGCTCGTGACCTATGATAGAGGGGGTTCACAAGTATGGTGAAATTTTTCTAGGCGTCTTAAATGTAGAAAGAAAAAAAGTAAAAAGAAAATGCGTTAGGTAAAACATATTTTTATTTCTTTTTTAATTTTACACAAGGAAATACAACTTTTGGGAAATAAGAAAGGTTTCTTAGTGTGTATAGCTGTCGGATCTTAACGTCGTCGCATGCAACCCTCGTAACAATATTTATACAGTCCACTACTAATACTACTAAAGCTATCTACGAGCTATCAAGAAAACCTAATGATGTCTAATACCACTACGCCATCTACGGGCTACGTCATTAGGCGCAACCAAGACGAGAACAATAGTTAACTGTTTAATGACGAGAGCGAATCGAGCCACGAGACTGACAAGTTGGCATTCTTCATATTTTCAATGTTTTTTAGTTTAAATCCTTAAATAAAATGGTTTAAAATCATATCGGGTATCATTTATCGAAATACACAACATTTATCGACCCTACACAATAGTGCTTAAAAGGAAAGTCCATTCTTCGGTTCTTAATTGTAGAAAATTGATCAATAACAGCCTCATTAAGTTTGGAATACCCTCGATAAATTTGTTTCCATATATTTAATTTTTAAAATTTCTAATAAAGTCCCTGGATTTACCCTTTGTGGTCTGCGTTAAATTAATTTCGAGTTTAGGTCTTCCCGTATTTTTCACTAAAATTTTTTGCTCCAAACTCAAAAAGCTAAAGTTATTACTTAAATAGTCCACCGTCAACTATTCATTTTAACTTAATAAATATATAATATTAAAATATTAAAACATACACGCTCGAATTAGATGCACGAACAGACAACAGCGCGGTGCACATGAAAACTGTGCGCCTTTTCCATGTTAAATCGCCATAGCCCCGCTATCCCCCGCTGAGAAACTGCACTACTTAATCGCAAGTGCGAGCAAGTCTTGTCATAATCGTCATTTACCTCGACCGAGGCACGGTTGCCGGATGTATACAGTTCGGTTTGACAGGATGATAAAATATTAGGGAGGGTCGGACTGTTTTAGTGTGACGGTACGATAAAATATTAGGGAGGGTCGGACTTTATAGGATAAATAATATTCAATGAATATAAATTAATATTTTTTATTCGTTTTGTTTTGAGGACGTGCGCATTTGCTCCTGTGGAAGAACCGCCCCTAACATCGCTTAGTGTGTGTCCACAACAGCGCACTTACTTTGCCCCGAACCTCGCCCATAGCCTCGCTTAGTGTCCACAATGACGCACTGCACCTAGCTTCGCCCATAGTCCCGTCCTCTTTGCATATAAGTAAGTATTCACAACATTATATTGGAGCAAATTAAAGATATTATTTTAAAACAACAACACGGATTTTTTCCACGTAGGTCGATTGAGAGCAATCTGGTGGAATTTACAGATTTTATTTTAAGAAGTATGGATGATCGGAAGCAGATTGATGTTGTGTACACGGACTTCAGCAAGGCATTTGACAAAATTAGTCATTCCATACTGATGGAGCGTCTTGCTGATGTCGGTGTGCATAGCAGCTTATTGAGATGGATTTGGTCCTATCTTAGTGATAGACGACAAATGGTCTCCGTTGGTGGTTTCTATTCTAAACCTTTTAACGTGGGGTCTGGTGTGCCTCAGGGCAGTCACCTTGGTCCTCTGTTTTTTTATCATTGTTTTATCATACAACAATGTTTTAAATTTTCTACATTTTTGATGTACGCAGATGACCTAAAATTTTTTCGAATAATCAGGGTGCCAGGGGATTGCCATTTGCTGCAAAATGATCTTAATGCCTTAGTAAGATTCTGTGAACGTCATAGTTTATTTCTTAATCTAGGGAAGTGTGTATCGATTACGTTTACCAGAAATAAGAATGTACACAATTTTCGTTATACTATTAATAATAGTGATCTCGAATCAGTTAATGAAATACGCGATTTGGGTGTTATAATGGACACTAAGTTAATTTTTAGCTCTCACATTGAACAGGTTATCAATAAGTGTAATCGATTTTTAGGATTTATTATAAGAAACAGTTTAAATTTTAATAATCCTCAAACAGTTCTAAATTTGTATTATGCGTTTATATTTAGTAAACTTAGTTTTGCATCGGTTGTTTGGAACCCTCAGTACGCGGTTTACCAGCGAAGGCTGGAAAGTATTAAAAACAAATTTTTACGGTTCTTGTCACGAACAACAGACATAGCTTAGTCAATAGCAACTATAAGCCTATAATGGAAAAATTTTCTGTAATGCCACTTACTGAGAGACGAATGGTTTCCGATGTAGTTATGATCTACAAGTTGGTGAATCGTCTTGTTGATTCACCAACGCTGAGGTCAAAGTTAAGCTTTAATGTTCCGGTTAGGGACTTAAGGCTTCAAAATACTTTTAAAATTCCACTCAGAAATACAAATTCTGGAAAAAATTCTCCTCTCTGTAGAGCGACTAGGGCATGTAATAGGCTTTCTTTAGGGATGGAAATGTTCGATATGTCTATAATTAGATTTAAAAATGTGTAAAATCAATGCTATAAAGGTTCATAGATTTTTTAGGTTAATATAATTTAATGTATACATAATTTAATAACTCCCACTAGCCAATACCACAACGTGGATGCTATATTGGGTTCAGTGCCTGTTGTATCCCTATTTTTGTAAATAAATAAAATAAATAAATAAATAAAAGTACGCTTTTCTGCTGTATAACTGGGTTATTGATGTTTCGTAAATGCTGTTAACAACTTTTTTTTTTTTTTTTTTTTTTTTTTTTTATCACTATAGGAAAAATCCTTTAGGGCACTCTGGGAGTGGTGCATGTGCGCAAAAAGCGATTCACGTTGGTTTTGAATCGTTGGAGGTTATATTCGTTGGGAAAAACGACCTCGGGAAGGTCGTTCCACAAGGATGAAGTCCTCCAGATAAAAGAATTCTTAAATAGTGAAGTTCGAGGAGTACTAAATCTGTGATTTTTACACTAATAATTCTTGGTATAGTCATATACTAACTACCCCTATACTGTTCACTACCATTTAACGCTGTGTACTTCATTTATGCCTAAATATTGAAACTTGACATTTATTAAAAATCATTCTCTAGTACTCGGCCTACGTAGAAACGCTTTTTAAAATGTTGTGGACCAATGAGACAGTCACTTGTAAGGAAGATGAAAATTTTATCAGTATAATGTGAATGGTGCAAATGATTGGTCAAAACAGTGTATTTGACATGTGATGGAAATAATCGATGAAAAATATTCATTTGAGACTATTGCCATTTGGGAACACAGTTCCGATTCCTAACAATTAAGAGATTTTAACTTTTCTAGAAGCACTCTGACAATTAGTCAAGCTATTCGGACTCGGTTGTAAAACTTTCGTGGAATACTCTTAACTTCGTTAGCTTTCAAGTATTTGTCTAATTTTTTCCTATTAACCTGTCTAATATTTATTTAAATTCCACACGGACAAGTAACAGATATCGACAAGTTTGAAAAACTATTAAAAACGGTTATGTATGTTTTGTTCGATGAATTGTAATCATTATTGTCAGTGGTGTTGATTTTAACGAATTTATGATATTTTTCGAGTTTCGAGTCATTTAATATTTAGTGGCCTCAGATGAAAATATACTATATGGAATTTGGGCCTTTGTATTTGCTTCGACTTTTGACATACTAAATTATGAAAAAAATAATTACATAAAAATTCAAAAAGTCAAGACTTTGGGACTTTTATTAAAGTCATCCCTTACTCCAACTACTGACCATGTATACAGGGTGTTATGGAAATGACGTATTATATATTTAAACCGGCAATTCCTGAAATAAAGACAAATTGAAGAAAAATACCCATAAATTCTAAATACAATTCATTCAGCGGTAAAAGTGACCTGACGTCAAACCAGAAAAAACACCTGTGTGGCACTGCGATACATGTAAGCAATCAATGAATTCTGGCCGGTGTTGTCATATGTACACCTTAAACTCTTTAGACAAAATAAAATATTTAAACACTTTTCCATTCTGTAATACCTTTTTGTACAATTAATTGAACAACATTTACGACGGACTATGTTTGAAACAACCCGAAAAAACATATGGAATAGTAATAGCCACGTACGTCACTAGGTCAAATGCCAATGACCTCTTGACGCCTTACATCTGAGCGAAGTAGTTTCATATAGCGGCGCACGCTTCCGGTCGGTTAGATGAAGACCATCCAGCGGCCGGATACGTTGTGCCTCGTCGATCACTAACACACTCTCAGCAATTCGCTCTGTTTTTTCGGTTTACGCGTGTATCTTGCCCGCCCATAAATAATCTAATAATCTGTAGTATAATCTGTATTATTGTATTTTCAAAATCTAACTATCGGTAGTTACATCCATGGAACCTGCCGACCTAGATGATTCTCACGACATCTTTCTTAGAAGCCTTATCTGGTGATGACACCAGCATATTTGAATTGTAATGCTTTATTTAATTAAATATTAAAATCACTCTCTGTTTTAAGCTCTTAAAGTAAACATCTTCTCTGTATTGTAATAAAACTGTTTTTAAAAAGGAACTTTTCTTTTAACGGAACAAAATTGGCGCAGTCGGTAGGATAGTGCGTTTAGCGTGTTTTCCGATCGCATATCGAAAAAACTCGTCGAATTGTGGTATCAACCCTTCAGCACTATCAACGAATCAACCAATCCAGAGAAGCCACTTCTGAGAAGCCCAGCCAGCAGAGTCGGGAAAGGAAGACGGTAAGTGCCAAATTCCTTTTCGCCCCTTGATCCTCCGAATAAGGTTTCTTAGGGATAATTTTAGGCTCGTGCATTGTGCACATCACCTAGCTTAGCTCAGTCTATTGTAGACATTTTAATTTTTAGGACCCGTCTATTGAAGACACATAATTTTAGGAAAGTAAATTTTTAACAAAGAAATTTAAAAAAGAGAAAGAAGAATCTTTCATATTTTGAAATTTCAAAGTTAAGAAAATATTATAATTATTTATAATATTATTTGATAAATTACAGTTTAATTTAGTTTATCATTTGTTCTTTATTTTATTAATAAAGATGAGTACTCCGCAGGAGCAGACTAACCAAACGCAATCCACACCTCTTGTTGTGAATTGGGATTTATTTAAACTAAAAATCGAAAATATCAAGCCTTTTGATGGCAACAGTGACTATTTAAACAAATTTGTTAAAAGATGTGACGACTTAGTCGCCAAATATCAACATTTTAACGATAATGACTTAAATACCCATATTGTGGAATGCATAATTGAAAAACTAACTGGTAAAGCTGAAATAATGCTTGGCAACCGCATAGAGCTAGACGAATGGTCGAAATTGCGCGCAGCATTAATTTCTGGTTTTTCCGATAGAACCGACTCAGACTGTTTAGTTCAAGAATTAACTAGAACTAAACCTCATAAAGGTGAACATATATTAAATTTTGGCAATCGAATACAATTATTACGCAGTAATGTTATTCAAAGAATAAGTAATAATAATTCTTTAAGTGCCCAAGAAAAATTATGTCACATAAGTTACTACGAAAAAACGGCTTTAAATACTTTCATTGCAGGATGCACCGGTATATTAAAAAACAACATGCACATAAAAAAGCCAGCGACTCTCGAAGACGCAATGGCATACGTAAGCGAATTCGAAAATTTTGAAAAGTTATATAACAGTTTCGGCGAAACGCCAAAAATGCAAAAACAAGATAATTGGTTCCAAAAACCAAGACAATTTCAAAATTTTCAGAATGGACATCAAATGTATCATAACTTTAATACGCCACAAAACATAGTACCACAAAACTTGCCTCAAAGACCAAAATTTCCAAGTGGACCTATAAACATACAACCACGGTATTTGCCCCCGCGAAACTACCCCACTAACCAACAAGTTTTTGGTAAACCCCAAAATGTTTTCAGGCCTAACCAAATTCCACCAAATCAGTTACCACGCCCGGTACCTATGTCCACTACTTCAAGGAACCCGACGGTAAATTCAAATCGACAAAATTTGTATAATGCCCCACAAAATCATTTTAGAAATCAATATCCTAATAGAAAACCAAATTTTGCTTTTCAAGAACTTTATTTTAACGAAGGATATGATGATTTAAATTTCGAAAATACTTACTATGACGAATACGAAACACACGGTAGTTATGCAGCTAACTATCCGGACTTTCAAATGACCCCTGATCAACAGTACTACGATATGCAATATTCTGATTACGATCAATATATAATGCATCAAAATCAACCTGAAATGACACATGAACAACCATTACTTAATAAACAGATTATGGACAAAGAAGACAATGTTCATACCCAAAATTTTCCAGAAACGAGCCCAATAAACGAACCGACATGACAGAAATTAATATATCTTCATGCAACGCCCTTCCATACGTGAAAATTAAACATCCAAATTTAAAACTTTTAATTGACACTGGTAGTCAACGATCCATTTTAAAACCATCAATTGCAGAAACTTTTTATGCCCACTGTATTTATCAGTCTAACAATACTATAAAAACAGCTTTGGGAAGTCAAGTAACTAAATTCCAAGCATCTATACCGGCTTTCGCAGAATTCCGTATAGATTATAATATAAACTTTATTCTTTTTGACTTTCACGATTACTTTGACGGAATATTAGGTTTAACTGACCTAATTAATATGCAACTTAATATAGATTTATGTAATACGAGATTGATCGGACCTAACATAGAAATACCTTTCTTTTATAGAAAAGTACATGAATCTTCTTTTTCGTTTTCGGTAAACCCACACGAAAAAATAATAAAAAATGTTCCCGTGAACATAATAGAAGGAGAAATTTTGACACGACCAGGTAAAATCGATACGCTATTTCTACCGCAAACATTATCTTATGCAAAAAACGGATTCGCCCCCGTAGAAATACAGAATCATTCTGATAGAACCATTTCCGTGACATTAACTGAACCTATACCTGTTGACTCATTCGAACAAAACTTGTATGAAATTTTCACTTTTGAAAATGTAGCCCAAAATTTACCAAAAACTCAAAATTTAAACGAAAAATTAAATACCCAAGATTTAATTCGCACAGGTCATTTAAATTGCGAAGAAAAAATAGCTATAACAAAACTCTGTAAAGAATTCTCAGATATTTTTCATAAACCAGGTGACAAATTATCATTTACATCAAAAGTTAAACATGAAATCAAAACCACAGACGACATACCCACTCATACGAAATCTTATAGATACCCATTTGTACACAAAGACGAAGTGCAAAGGCAAATAAATGAAATGCTTGAAAAAGAAATTATTCGCCCGTCGTCTAGTCCTTGGTCCTCACCTATATGGGTGGTACCGAAAAAAGTAGATGCTTCCCTTAAACAAAAATGGAGAGTAGTATGCGATTTTCGCAAAATAAATGAAAAAACAATCGATGACCGATACCCCATTCCCAACATAACTGACATATTAGATAAGCTTGGTAGAGCGCAATATTTTTCAATACTTGATTTAGCGAGCGGTTTTCATCAGATCGAAATGGACAAAAAGTCAATAGAAAAAACTGCTTTTACTGTAAATAACGGTCATTACGAATATTTAAGAATGCCATTCGGGCTAAAGAACGCGCCTTCCACCTTTCAACGTGTAATGGACGAAGTATTAAAGGATTTACAAAATAAAATTTGCATGGTATATATGGACGATATAATTATTTTCAGTACGTCCCTGCAAGAACATATTCAAAATTTAAAATTGATATTTTATAAATTACGCGAAGCCAACCTTAAAATACAAATAGACAAATGTGAGTTCTTAAGAAAGGAAGTTGAGTTCCTCGGACATGTAGTAACACCGGAAGGAATAAAACCTAATAAAAAGAAAATTACAGCGATTCAGAAATTCCCGATACCAAAAACGTCACGCGACATTAAGTCATTTTTAGGTTTGCTAGGGTACTACCGAAAATTTATTAAAAATTTCGCGAAAATCACCAAACCCATGACAAAATGCCTTAAGAAAAACGAAAAAATAGAACACACAAAAGAATTTATTGAATGTTTCAATACGTGTAAAAATTTACTTATATCGGAACCTGTATTATCTTACCCCGATTTTTCGAAACCTTTTGAATTAACCACCGATGCATCATCCTACGCTATAGGATCTATTTTATCCCAAGAGGGACACCCTATATGTTACGCGTCGAGAACTTTGAACCCCGCCGAAATAAACTATTCAACAATAGAGAAGGAGCTATTAGCGATAGTATGGAGTTGTAAATACTTTCGCCCATATCTATTTGGACATAAATTTACTATACTCACTGACCATAAACCATTACAATGGCTCTTTTCCCTAAAAGAACCACACTCGAGACTCGTACGATGGCGCCTTAAATTAGAAGAATTCGATTATGTAATCCAGTATAAAAAAGGTAAATTAAACCAAGCAGCTGATGCTCTGTCAAGGTATCCCGCGGACAATAACCTTAACGCCTTGGAGACAATGTCTACAGATAATAATCCCGGTGACGTAGACAGCAAAAGAAATAAAAATCAAACCGACAACAAATTAATCACACAAAAGGGTACATATCATAAAAGTAGAATTAAACAACCACCGAATTTTCAGATAGACAATGAAAAGGACGACCCTGACATACAAAACATACATTTCTCCACTATGTAGATCTAGAACCTATTTCGTTACAACTTACAAACGTAGAAAAATACTTTCGCATAATAAAAAGTCATATAAAGCTAGAAAACGCTACAAATCCAATTTCTTATCAGGGACTATCAGAAAGCGCAATTCTTAGAACGGAATTTTTAATTCAAACAACACAAGATAAACTCGAGAATCTCTACCCACACATAAGAAATAAAAGAGGTCTAATTAATATTGTAGGAAACGTTAATAAATGGTTATTCGGTACACTAGACGCTGAGGATGGAAAAAGATACGATGAACATATAAAAAACCTTGAAACTAATCAGAAAAATATTATCCATGAATTAAATTTACAGGTTTCCTTATCAAAAAACCTAATTAATAATTATAATAAAACAATATCGATTCTTAATGAAAACCAAAAACAACTGCAATATGGTCTAAAAGTATTTAAAGACGTCATTCAAAAATCAATTAATGATTTAAATGATTACATAAGTTTTCAGGGATTAATTCACCAAATAAATTTAGACTGTCAAAATTTAATTACCTTTATCGATAACTTAGAGGACGCTATTATGTTTGCCAAATTAAATGCACTACATAATTCAATAGTTTCAAGTTTAGAATTAAAACAAATGATAGATTATCTAAAAACAATCTATAATAATGAGGAAATACCAAAATTTGAAAATATACTATCATATTACCAATTTTTGGGAACTCAGGTTACTTTTTCGAAAGCTAAGGTGATGTTCGCTATTCATGTTCCTATAATCCGTCCTGAAGGATTTACCTTCTACCACCTTTATCCTATTATCCAAAACCACAAAATATTTGTCCCAAAATATCCTTATTTGGCACAAGCAAAAGAAAGAACCCAATTTGAAGAAAATACTTGCCCCCAAATTGAAGAGGACTACTATTGCAATGAAAACTTCCACCCCCAAGACGAATGCACCCTTCTACTGCTTAATGGATTCACGCTAGACAACTGTCCTATTCTAGAAGTTAATATACAAGAAATAATAACAGAACAAATCACGCAAGAAGAAGTACTTATAATTCCAAATAAAGAAGAAAGTCTTTTTTCAAAATGCAAAATTGATCAGTATATAAAAATCAATCTACCTACCCTGGCGAAAGTTCAAGAAAATTGCCAAATTCAAGTTGGACCAAAGAAATTTGTCAACGACATAAAAATTAAACAAGGAAAACCATTAATCCTACCGGATATAGAAATAGGAAACTCTACCTCATCGATAATGTTCAAGACACCCGACTTAGGGAAACTAAACTTCGAAGATATCTATAGATTAAAAGACATGGCTAACCAGCTATCACCAATATCTCCTATAGAAGAACAGGACCGAACTTCAAATATTATGAATTACCTAATAGGAATCCTAGTTATCATTCTGACAATATACATGGTATGGAAATTCAGAAGTCGACTTAGACCCCTACTCAAAATCTACACGACAAATAGAACCAATAATCAATCACAGGGCCCAATCGATGCCAAAACCGAAGGAACCAATTCCTCACAAAATACATCCAGTATTTTTTCGGCTTAAGGAGGGAGGAGTTACATCCATGGAACCTGCCGACCTAGATGATTCTCACGACATCTTTCTTAGAAGCCTTATCTGGTGATGACACCAGCATATTTGAATTGTAATGCTTTATTTAATTAAATATTAAAATCACTCTCTGTTTTAAGCTCTTAAAGTAAACATCTTCTCTGTATTGTAATAAAACTGTTTTTAAAAAGGAACTTTTCTTTTAACGGAACAAAATTCGGTTCTGTTTCACTATTACTGTGTGTACATAAAGTGTTTCCAGGAGTGTTCCCATGAAAATGAAAAAAAAATTGATTGTGTTTGTTCCTGGATTTCCTCGCTCTTTAGGTATAAAGATAAATACAAGTAGGTAGAAAATAATTTATTTTTATAATTTTATATGGATCTTCAGTTTTACATTAAGTTTGGCAACATTGCCATTGGCCCTGGGTGAAATGTTGTGCAGTAGCGTGGACTGACCTGTGAGTAAGAGTGTTTATTACCCCACTTTTAAAACGGTCGATTTAAAAAAAATAAAATATGTAGCGCTTCTTTAGGACACCCAAGGAGTCACCCATTTAAATATAAAACGTCATTTCCATAACACCCTGTATAAATACATTGAATAACTCTTTTCATAAATTCATAAATTATCCACTAACCCAAATTCGAAGAAGATTATTCCAATGGATACCAGGGGCGGCTCGAGCCAATTCAAATGATGAGAATCTATTTATTGGTAAATAATATTTCGCGCTATGAAAGTTTTCTTACCGCTCGCATATCGACGACCGCAGATCACAGGAAATTCAACACGTTCGTAAACCAAAGTTTATTTTCAGCTATTCTGGCGAGGAAGTACACAGGCAAACGGGACAATTATTCCGGCTTTTATTAGTTGGACCCAAAAACATTTAATTAATACATTGACAGAATCGTTCAAAGTTTTAAACAGTAATCAATGATGTCTGTACCGAGAGTCCTAAATTTACCACCTGCGTTTGAGACCGAAAAGTATAATATTATCCCAAGTTTACTAATTTAATTTATTTTCGCCGGCGGTGTTGTTACCGGTTTATCGCTGCTGCTATTGTGATTGTTTGTAATCTATTGTGTTTTTGGATTAATTTTTAGTGTTTTCTCGAACTAAAACTATTTAGAGCTATTTATTAGCCATCTACTATGGTTCGTCAGTGCGTGGTGTGTAAGAAATTCGACTATTCTAACCCCGGATTAATATTTCGTCGGTAAGTGAGAATAATGAGGTTATGTTTTTTTAGGTAAAAAAGTAGTGTAACTAATTCTATATTTTAAGTAAATATTGCAAAAATATGGATTATTTCTTTATATTATCTGAATTTCTGTAAAAAATACCTACAACGATTACCTATTTTTGACTAATGTATGATCGAAATTATCTAAACGTGTACCTTAGTACAGCGTTGCCATTTTTTAAAGCCATCTTCTTCTAACTTATTTGAAACTACAGAGCTGTGCATGAATGTATATAA
This sequence comes from Barypeithes pellucidus, assembly GCA_963991005.1. Lineage (NCBI taxonomy): Eukaryota > Metazoa > Arthropoda > Insecta > Coleoptera > Curculionidae > Barypeithes > Barypeithes pellucidus. Next base: position 12,735,582 of record OZ022563.1, read on the forward strand.
ATGGTGTTTTATGAATGGAATGTTATGTCTGCCCTTTTATATTATATGTTTATGGTTGGGCCAAGCCGACTATAAAGCGGTATCGACCGGTTGTACGTGTGCTTGATGTGTTGCGCCGAGAGGCTTCTATATACATAAGCTTTTCATTATTGTTTGCCCAGTTTTTGTGAACATTTCCGTATGAAGTGCGAGGGTGAAAAATGTGAGTGAATATACAGCGTGTTATGGAAATGACATATTAAACTTAAATGGGTGACTCCTGGGGTGTCCTAGAGAAGCGCTACATATTTTTTTTTAAATCGACCGTTTTAAAAGTGGGGTAACAAACCCTCTTACTCACATGTGACTCTGCGGTAATGAATCATAACACCCTGAGGCAGTGTATTACAAACACCTGTTATGTGCAATGTTGCCAAATTGTGTAAAACTTTAGTTTCTTATAAAAATAAGTATTTAGATTACTTAGAAATTAAATCCAGGCCGCCGACACGAGTAAGGAATCCAGGGTACAGACAACTTCAGTTCTCTTTTCTATGGAAAGAGGTTTATGCTCATCACGTGCCCTGATGATAGTGTGGAACTGCATAATAAGCTTATAGCCACTAAACCCCATTCGGCCTCGTATTTCCAATCTCGGAACATAACCGGCATATCGTCGAGAGAAAAAAATACATAGTGAAACAGAACAAATTACACTAAAAAATGAGGCACAAATTGGGCTTGCCCGTAAATAAATAAATAAATCACTTAAAGAAACACACAGACACCCACGAGTTTCAAATTAGTTTTTTTGAAGATATACACCTATTATCAGATTACACAAAAGCACTAAACACTAACGCATAATTACACTAGCGTACACTAGAACAACAGCACACACAGAAGATAGGATACAAATTATTTCGCAATAAAAATGCTAATTTCTAATGGGCCTAAAACAATTTTTAATCCTTTAATGAAGAATGATGAAATAATTATGTTGACAACAACAGGACCTCCCCTTCAGTCTTAACATAGACGATTCCAACCAAGGGTCGAGTGCTTCGTACATGTTCGGAAAAATAGCGCGGTTGCCATTTCCGAGACAATAATTATACAGGAAAGTAATATTACAGAAGGAAATTCCGCAATTTATGAATATAATCTTATAAAACATCGAAAGTGGCAACGCTGTATATTTAGATATTTCGAAATAACGCAATATCGATCGACCGAATAAACCCGAATCAGACTGAAACGTGTAGTTACTAGAAATTTGTAGATGTGAAATACGAATGTATGAAAAAATTATATTATTTCCCAGACCACCGGATGAAACTTTATACAATAAGGGCGTATCTTCGTCTACACAGTAGAACTTCGAAATACTAATTCAGATTGAATGGTACTTAGATGTGTTCATGAGATGCATACAAATTGACGCGAAAATTAATGTGAATTTGTGTTTTGTGTGGTTATTGTGCCGGTTCTTGTTTGGATTACCTACTTGGTGTTTTTTTATAAATTAAGTTGGTTTTAAGTAAGGCCGAAAAGATAAATAAAATTGCAGTTTTTTTTTCCTAAAGGCTAAAGTGGCATTTAAGTTGTTCAGTTCCGACGGGTGTCGTTCGAATTGAACAAATGAGAATATACCTGACCAGCTCAAGTTTATAAATCAGAGATTGTTTCCCAGCGAACTGAAATGAACGTAAAAGTTTATAATAATGTACCCTGAAAAATAAACAACTTAAAATCTGTCAAACGGTTATTGACTTTCTAAAGAGTGACAAAACTGCTCAAAATTCACTGACGTTTTCCGCCATATGTTGTTTTGTTTATCTTTCTCCCAGTGTTACCACGTGGTCATTTTTGGTTTGACATAAGGTCATGTACTGGGCATATTAAATTAAAGCGCCATTTTTGGATATTTTTCTTCAATTTGTTTTCATCTCTGAAATTTCCGGTTTAAATATAATACGTCATTTCCATAACATCCTGTATACTAGCAAATTAGTCATTTACCGCAGGAACCGCCACTGATCGATTCGTTAATGAACAAACATAGCCATTCTCTTTGCTCTTTTACTTAACATTTATAATATTGTGTAAACATCGCCCACACGCACCACTTATGCAAATTACATGGTAACGTCTCATCACAAAGGGCGGTCTGTATGTGTGATTAGTGATTACCAATAAGCTCAAATTGAACCTTTTTGCGAATGATTACCTTAAATTACCCGCTAATTTTGGTGCTAATGGCCTGGAAGGTAAATAATACGACTTAAAAGTAAACAAATCTATAATTAAATAGTGTGGGAATCGGGAGCTTGTTAATATTGGTAAAAATGTTTAGAAAATACGAGGAAAACTAGCCATAGAAGCAACTCACTCTGTGGTGCCTATACAGGGTGTAACTAAATAAGTGTAAAACATTTAAGGGGGTGATTCCTCATCGAAAAAAAGATATAATCTTTCATATAAAGAAACTTCATTGGAGCATCCCTTGTTAAGATACAGCCCCTTAAAGGGGGTACATAAAATTTATAAATAAACAAAACTAATTTATTAATAACAAAACATACAACATCTAGAAATCATAGTAAATGTTCAATATGTCTACCTTCAGACATTACGCATGCGTCTAGACGTCGGCGCATTGAGCCACGTATTCGCGCAAATATTCCTGGAGTCTCTCTAATTACCCTGCACGCATCGATGATGCGGTTTCTTAAGTCCTCTATATCGCGAACAGGAGTACGATAAACCAAATGCTGCAAATGGCCCCAAGTAGAGAAATCTAGAGGATTGAGATCCGGGGATCGAGCGGGCCAATTCTGAGGTCCTCCTCGACCTATCCACTCATTTGCATATGTTTCAGTTAAATGCTGACTAAAATATATGATACTTGACTAAAATGGGCGGGAGCCCCATCATGCATAAAAAACATATCCCTTCTGACGCCCAAAGGAACTTCCTCCAGCAGTACGGGATGCACTGCTCTTAAAAATTGAACGTATGCCTCACCATTTAATCGAGGAGGTAGAAAATGAGGCCCAATTAAATAATCCCCAATAACTCCGACCCACACGTTAAGAGAAAACTGTTCTTGATGGTTAGTTTCGACAATAGCGTGATGGTTTTCATCAGCCCATATGTGGTAATTATGAAAATTAATAATCTTGTCCCGAGAAAAACTACATTCGTCTGTGAATTCGATCGTCTTCAGAAAGTCACGATTTCGTCTAATAATTTCCAGCATCCAATTGCAAAATTCAAGACGGTTTGGAAAGTCTCGCGGTAACAGTGCCTGTACTCGTTGCAGATGGTAAGGGTATAAGAGTTGTTCCTTTAAAATTCGAAATACCGTCATATGATCAACATTAACTGGAAAGCAATCTTTCTAGTACTGGTAGTAAGTTGTTCTTCAGGCAAATTAAGTACTGCTTCCTCAAGCTGTGGTGTTCTTACTTCTCGATGGCGACCACAATCCTGCGTTCATTTGTCGAATGAACCATATTCTCGTAATCGTTGATGAAGTCGGGCAAATATTCTATGTGAAGGATGCTGCCGTTGAGGATACATTTCAGCATATCTTCTAGAAGCTTCTAACCCATTCCCCTGCGACAGACCGTAAACGTAATGCATATCAGCCATTTCCTCGTTTGTGTATGCCATTTTAATAACAAGTGAATTATTAAAGTAACAACAAATTAAGAACAGAACAACAATACACAATTAGTATCAATTTCAAAAATTTACAAACTGACAGCTTGATACCAATTTAATTGTCACTATCGCTAATAGCGGCCTACTGGATAAATTAGTTTCGTATTTTCGTTTTATGGCGATATGTATCTTGTTCGTAAAATAATTTTTGCTGCGAACTGGTTAATTTTGGGCAAAAAATTCAAGAGACATTTTTTGTTTAGAATGAAACAGGCTATCGGAAATAGATGGTAAACAAATAATAAGACAAAAACTTACATTGGAAATAAATTTTAGGGGTTGCGTTTTCCATCCCTTACAACTATGGGGTAAACCAAATAAATTACTGGCTAAGTGTCTTTTTGGTAGTAGAAAATGTCAGGTTAATTTCAATATTGTAACTTTTTTAGTGCTTGTGAAAAAAATTGTTAAACAAATTTTATGTACCCCCTTTAAGGGGCTGTATCTTAACAAGGGATGCTCCAATGAAGTTTCTTTATATGAAAGATCCTATCTTTTTTTCGATGAGGAATCACCCCCTTAAATGTTTTACACTTATTTAGTTACACCCTGTATAGTAACTATCACTTGTGCCCTGCCTTAGTGCTTGGATTATTACCATAGTACATTACGTATCAAGGGTCGAAAAGAGGCCTTTACGCACGAGTCCGGAAAAGCCTCCGACGGCCCGAGATATGTACCGTATTTTTTTACAAGTGCTCCGAAGCTTTGATGCCAAATAAATAAAGAAATTCTTCAGACAGTTTTCCTGTCTACATATCTTCCCACCCGCTTCGATACTTTCCCGCCCGATCTCTTGGAAAACCCCACTTTCGGTGAAGAGAACATGCATAAAAAGAGGCACTTTCGGGGCACATGTAAAAAAAAAGAATTACAAACTACAGATAGAAAAATGTACATTTCTAGCCTAGGCAACGAATACGAAGCTTTCCCACATCTTTCGGTCATTATTGCAGCATAGCCAGATTGACCTATTTATCGCAAAGGCAAAATCCCAATTAAAAATTTGTTAATGTGACAATTACAACTGGTTTAAGGTTAATCCGCAATTGCTCTTAAAATAAATTCGTTTCCCCATAATTTTACTATAAACTGTCCAAAGGCGATGAGAGATTTAAAAAAAATATATTATTATACTTAAAAGTATTAAACGAATCTTGAACTAATCCAACTGCACTCTGGCAACATCTATTTCTATTCTACTAATACGCTACGATCCAGGAGCCAAAATATGGATGAATAATAATCTCGTAAAAATTACAAGGTTGGCACTGTGATCTAAAGGATTGTTTATATATTTTGATTGATTTGTGTTTTACTTTTAATATTTTGCTATATAAAATTCCGGACTCCTTAATGGTCGTAGATTAAACTTGGTTGACCATAGTATGCAGTTACAATTTAAGGAGTAATTGTTTAAAACCTGAGTACATACAATGCCTTTGTTCTAATTTTTAAAAAATCAACGGTCACGAATTTGTCTGGGTTTTTTGGTGAAAGTTAAGACAGTTTTATGACCGTGTCCGAGAGTACATGCTAATTTACTCAACCTAGAAAATTAAATTGAATTAACAACAAGATGTACAGAATTTCTTAATGGAAAGACACTCTAACACAATAATGTTTTTTTTTAATAATTTCAATACTAAACGCGATTCCTTCGAAACTACTACTCATGCCACGCACATCTTCGCAGACAGCATGAAGTATCACGCCTCAACAAAGACCTGGAAGATATCTTGTCTTGGGGTGACAGTAACCAAGTCGAATTTAACTCTAAAAAACCCAGGCAGCAGTTTTCTCTAAAAAGGTTAGCACTACAGAACCGGATATAGTCATGGACGGACACGCAATCCCACTGGCTTCATCTATTAATTTGCCGGGTGTCAATCTGGGAGGATATATGTCTTGACATAACCACGTTGTAGCAATCGCCAAGATAGCTTCTCAGAAACTTGGTGTACTCTTCCGAACCAGAAAGTTGTACACACCTAAACAACTTTTGACACTATACAGAGCCCAGATTCGATCATCACTAGAGTACTCATGTCTGGAGCCCTGCACCCAAACATACTCTTCGGCTACTGGATTCCATCGGAAGGAGGGCCATTCGTCTGATTGGAGACCACAAGCTGCCGAAGAACCTCGACAGCCTAGAACATCGAAGACAGGTTGGGGATTTGACTCTCTTTTACAGATATTTTTATGAAAAGTGCTCGGCTGACCTTGCCCTTTTAATTTCGCCCAGAGCGGCGAATAGCAGAAATATGTGGTTAAGCTTAGCACTCCTCGAACTTCATTAGTTAAGAATCCTTATGGAACGACCTTCCCGAGGTCGTTTTTCCCAAAGAAAATAACCTCTCCAACGACTCAAAACCAACGTGAATCGCTTTTTGCGTACACGCACCACTCCCAGAGTGCCCTAAAGGATTATTCCTATAGTGCTTGTGTTTGATCATAAAAAAAAGAAAAAAAAACCATTGTAAGGAGATGTAAACGGTCAATAAAATGCTTCCTTCTCATTTAAGATTTTGAGGGTAATATCTACCCCTCCCTAGAGGTTAAACCGCGTCCCCCTTCACAATAAAATTGACGTGTCTTTCCAATTTATAATATCAGTTTACAAATTGACATCCCATACATTAATTCCAACCAATCATACGAATGAAGAAGCAAAATTGCAACTTCCAATCTTCAGGCAAGTTTACAAACTTGCCGGCTTGTCGATCGAGATAATGTTTAAACGCATTAAATATGTCGGAAGGCTTGTTTCAATCAGCTTATCCGTCGTAGCGAATGCCACCGGCATTATAAAATCTTGTTCAAATATTTAAAATAACATAAGCAGAGGGCCCTCGGCAATAAATAAACTCCCCGACATGCTGGTGCAAAACTTCGGCGTTCCTTTGGGCAAATAGACTTTATAGAGGTGGTGTGTATCGGGTAAATAAAAATTTTAATATTGGATTTTTATCGATATAGGTACGGGCAAATTTTAATAATTCTTATATCCGTACGTACTTGAGATCAATCGAATTTCGCCAGTCTAAAAAATTAAGAACTTTTTTGTTAAATTAGAAATTTAAAATAGTTACGACTGTGTGTTTTTACAATATATGGCATGGAATGCATAACAAAGCAGCTTTTATCGTACTTTTGGGTATCCATTTGGATACGCAGGCCTTTTATTTGGATACCCAGTAAACATCAAATGGATCCAGAAATGTTTTAATTACTTAGTAATTTAAAAATTACTGAACTGATACTAGTGATGACTGATACCTAAAAATGCTTTAAATTGATCAGACTCAGAAAAAAAAATAGGGCTGTTTAAAAGACATGAATACGCAGCAAAAGTGCACTAAAGACATGGATACGCAGTAAAAAATCACTAAAAGATGCCTTGATGCATATTGACTGATTTTTTCATGTAATATTGCATGCATACAGGGTGATTCACTGTCTATGGAAGAAGTTAGACGTAACGTATGGATAAATTCCTCAATGAGAGTTTTAAACAGAAATCAATGATGCCAAGTCTATACTGAGGGTCCTAAGAATCTACCGCCTGCGTTTGAAACCACTTAATTACCTTGAATGCATTTCTCGTGTGTACCTATTAAGTAAAATTATTGTACTAAATATGTGTGTATTTTTTAAATTTCTCGTAAAGTTATATACCGGGTGTCCCAGAATATGTGGGCAATCTCCCGGATTCAGATAGAACACTTAAAAATAACAGGAGAAGCTCCTATATTTTTTTTTCCTACGGCCTCCCCTACGGAGATACGGGCCCATAACGGACGTCCCTGGAAATCGTTGTTTTTTTGAATAATTTTTTAAGTACTAGGTGTAATTTAATAATTTTTTACTATAATGGTTACTAGATGAGTGTCCTTAAAATTCTCCCTTTTAAACACATTTAGCTTATTTAGTTTGCCAGGGACGGACTAGACGTAACACAAAAATGCTTTTTTTTACACCCCGTATGATGAAGGAACGACAATAATATTTTTGGATACTGTAAACCTTAAGCTGAAAAAAAGGTACTCTTGATCAATGTCTATAAAATGTACTGTTTTCGAAAAAAAAATATTTTTGTTCAATATTGGTTGTTGTTTTATGTTCATAAAATTCCCTCATTGTTGCTATGGACTGTTTCACATGTACCGATTTAAATAAGAATATTTATGCCAGTGTCAGTTTATGATAATGTCTTGAAATTTGCGGTTTTTCTCCTTTGTCTTATTAGTTACTAACTTAGTAATGGAATTTACGTATACTGAATATGCCGACCTGCATTTAATGTATGGACAAAAATATTTTTTTCTCGAAAACAGTTCATTTGTCGACATTGATCAAGAGTGCCTTATCTTCAGCTTAAGGTTTAGAGTATCCAAAAATATTCTTGTCGCCCCTTCATCATACAGGGTGTAAAAAAAACATTTTTGTGTTACTTCTAGTCCGTCCCTGGCAAACTAAATAAGCCAAATGTGTTTACAAGGGAGAATTTTAAGGAGACTCATCTAGTAATCATTATACTAAAAAGTTATTAAATTACACCAAGTACTTAAAAAATTATTTAAAAAACAACGATTCAGGGACGTCCACTATGGATCCGTATCTCCGTAGGGGAGGCCGTAGGAAGAAAAATTTATAGGAACTTCTCCTATTATTTTTAAGTGTTCTATCTGAATCCGGGAGATTGCCCACATATTCTGGGTCACCCTGTATAATTTCGCAACAACATCAAATTGCAATGTTTTAAGGAAATCACAGTGGCAACGCTGTATGCTCATTTATACTACTAGTGCAAAAATGACCCTGAAGTTTACTACTTTCATTCATTTTCGCCGGCGGTATTTTTACCGATTTATCGCTGCTGCTCTTGTGATTGTTTGTGATCTAATGTGTTTTTGAATTAATTTTTTGGGTTTTTTCGAACTAAAACTATTTGGAGCTATTTATTAGCCATCTACAATGGTTCGTCAGTGCATGATGTGTAAGAAATTCGACTATTCTAACCCCGGATTAATATTTCGTCGGTAAGTGAAAATAATGAGGTTATGTTTTTTTTAGGTAAAGCAGTGGTGTAGCTAATTCTATATATTAATTAAATATTGTAAAAATGTTAATTATTTCTTTATATTATCTGAATGGCTGTAAAAAATACCTACAACCATTACCTATTTATGACTAATGTTAGATTGAAATTATCTAAACGCGTACCCTATTACAGCGTTGCCATTTTTTAAAACCATCTTCCAACTTATTTGAAACTGTAGAACTGTACATGATTGTAAATAAATGGCGTTTTATGAATGGAATGTTCTGTCTCCCCTTTAATATTATATGTTTATGAGAGTTAAATTATTTTTCGAGGGGGGAGAGACGAATCCTTATCGCCGCCGTAACTGTCGTAAAGATTTTCTAATAACCTGACTTTTCATATGTTATTTAATAGGTTGAAAAGCAGTCTATGACGTCAAGTTGTGGTTTAGTGGCGAAGCCTCCTTGCGCGATATCATACCTTATGTTATTGCATCATGATTATTGACAGTTTGAAGACAGGACCTCGCCATATTGAACCAGAGCAGATTGAGGGTAACGGCTTCTCGATATCCTGTTGCTTGCTGGTTTCGTGCGTTTGCAGATTTTTATTTTATTTTAACGCAACGTGCTGCAGCATTTACCGGGAAAGAGCTATTTATTCTGGAACCAATTAGAATTGACATTTTAATTATAAAAATAAAATAATTGATGGTCGCGATTCAATTGAAATTTAAAACAAATTCCATCGATTTGCTTGAACCATGTGCCGCCGCATTTAAAATTGTTAGGTACATTTTTTTAAAACGATTTTAAATTGTTTTTACCAGCTGCTGGTGTTAATCTGTTCTGTAATATTACGTATTTTTAATATTGCGTTAAAAACAGATAATGTTAAAAGGAAAAAAGTTGTTATATAAAGGTCTCACGTCACATAAAATAGTTCATAGTAGTTTTGTTAAAAATAGCTATAAGAACATCAATATAACCTACATTATACAATAAAATGCTTTCTGTATAACTGTGTTGTTGACCAGTGGCGGCTCGCAACTAAGAACGTAGGGTCGGCAGAAATACCGTCAAAGGCAATGCGCCGCAGGCGAAAAAATTTGGGGGCCACGCCCAAAGTTTAAAAAAATTCACCTATTTAATACTGTCTTATTTCATAAATTAAATTGCATTTTTTTATATTGTTTGTTAACTCCGATAGAACAATTTAATATAAGCTAACAGGTTTTTAAGATGCGTTTTAACGAATATAATTGATTTAAAATTCGAAAACAATTGAATGAAAGAATCCTAAGAATTTTAAGAAGTATGACAGTGACATGTCTGTCTAAACTTGTTTATAAATTAGTTCTAAGCGACGATCTTTTGATGTTGCAAAGTGATTAATAACGCCATCGTAAAATTAACAATATCAGATTTGTCCTTAATATTATTACTTACAGTATTTGTTCCGGCTTCGGTTTCATCTGCATATTTCCCTCCATTTTTGTTATAAATTAAATTACTAAAAACTTTCAAACCTACCGCTTTTCTATTTTACTAAAAATTATAAACAAATAACACAAAATACAAACCACACTACCACAAGTCAAGTAACTTTAACACTGAATTTATAATTTTCCGAAAATAGTCCGTATATCTCTTTAAAAAATCGAATACAAGCCGTTACTAATGGAAATAATTAACCACTGATTTTGTTTCCCTAATTTCCCGCTCGCGAGAAAAGTCAGAACTACGTCACAGCTTGCGGCTCGTATTTAGTAGCCGAAATTATTTAGTTTTTATGAATAAGAATACACTGGTTGCATATCCTCAACAGAATATGTTTCGTTTCCAAACCAATTAGGTGGTGATATTTCAAGGTCATTCGGCTCCGATCTCTTGACAACTACTATGTCTACGAGGGATTTGAATAGTAATCTTGGAGATGCCGCTACAAGGGATATTTGAAAACAATAAATTTATTAAATTGTTAAATATACGATAATTTATTGAATATTGCAAATATTATAATTGAATTGGTCGAATAAAAAAGTATATTAAAATAAAAGATAAAAGTATATTTGAGCTCTGCCGACCCTGCCGCGACGGGCCGCCACTGTTGTTGACGTTTCCTAAGCGCTGTTACACGACTTTTATATAGCAAATCTGTGGGTAAAAGGGTAAAAATACCCTTATAAATCCCTTTTTTCTCTGATCGTTATAAAAACTATATTTTTTTATGGAAATGAATGCATAAAATTGTTGATTTCTTAACAAGTTAAAAAAGTAATTTAGCTTTAAGAAGATGCCATGTCTCTCTGAATGCTTATAATATCAAGTCCGCATCCGCGCCGTACGTTGCCTGGGCGCCGCATTGTTATTGTTACCTTACAAATGTCAATAATAATTGAAAACATCAAAAACTGGAAAGAAATAATTCTGATTCTGAAAAAAGAAAACTCATTTCAATGCGCTCCAGATGAAATAATTAATAAAACCAATGAAGCCATACAAAATGTATTGCCTGACAAATCGAAAGAAATATAATACGTTTATTAAATGGTATTGGATTAAAATCAAGTGAAGAGTTTCAGCGAACGGGTATTGTTTAGTGTTGGGATAAACCGATGATTTTAATAATCGAGCACTGGATACTCGAGTGATTTTAATAATCGAGTGAATCGCTCGAGCGATTAATCACTTGAAACTTTTATGACTAAGAAAAAGTGCTTAAAAGGGCGAATTTTAAGGAGACTCATCTAGTAACCATTATACTAAAAAAATTATTAAATTACACCTAGTACTTAAAAAAATTATTTAAAAAACAACGATTTCCAGGAACGTCCGTTATGGGCCCGTATCTCCGTAGGGAAGGCCGTACGGAAAAAAATGTATAGGAACTTCTCCTATTATTTTTAAGTGTTCTATCTGAATCCGGGAAATTGCCCACATATTCTGGGACACCCTGTATACAGGATGTTATGGAAATGACGTATTATATCTAAATCGGCAATTCCTGAGATGAAAACAAATTGAAGAAAAATATCCAAAAATGGCGCTTTAATTTAATATGCCCTGTACATGACCTTATATCAAACCAAAAATGACCATGTGATGCCCCTGTCAGGAAGGTAAATAAAGCAACATATGTCAAGAGTGTTGTCATATCTTCAAGGTAAACTCTTTAGAAAGTCAATAACCGTTTGACAGATTGCAAGTTGTTTATTTTTCAGGGTACATTATTATAAACTTTTACGTTCAGTTCAGGTCGCTAGGAAACAATCTCTGATTTATAAACTTGAACTGACTCGAACGAACCGCCGCGGAGTTTTTAAATGGTCAGGTATGTTCTCATTTGTTCAATTCGAACGACACCCGTCAGATCTGGATAACTTAAAAGTTTATGCCACTTACCCTTTAGAAAAAAAAATGCAATTTTATTTACCTTTTCGGACTTATTTAAAACCAACTTATTTTATAAAACACATCAATCAATCTGAATTAGTATTTTAAAGTGCTACTGTGTAGACAAAAGTACGCCCTTATTGTCTAAATAACACGTTGGTTCCGTCGATCAATATTGAACTGCTGGACTGGGGCACTGCTGGACTGGGGCACTGCCGTCGCGAAAAGAACAAATAACTTAATAATTTAAACTCGGGTTTAAGTATTAACATACAATTTAACACACAAATCTGCTTGAAACAGCAGTATGAAAGCGGCCGGCTAATTTTGGAGGAATAACTGATCTTGTAGAAACGGTTGCATACTTAAAAATACAGCGTTGTCACTTTCGATGTTTTATAAGGTTATATTCATAAAACGAAGAATTTCCTTCTGTAATACTTTTCTCTATAATGATAGTCTCGGAAATGGCAACCGCGCTAAATAGACGAGACTATTTATTTTAAAGGGATGGAAGGGTCTATCAACATAATTATTTCATCATTCTTCTTCAGTAAAGGATTAATAAATTTGATTAGCCCATTAGAAATTAGCGTTTTATTATTTCTGAATTTCTATTGCGAAATAATTTATATCCTATAGTGCTGTTGTTTTATGTGTACGGTAGATAATTGTTAAGTGTTAGTATTTATTGCTTTTGTGTAATCTAATAATAAGTGCATATCTTCAAAAAAAAGTTATTGGAAACTCGTGGGTGTCTGTGTGTTTCTTTAAGTGATTTAGTGCAAATGTTCCGAGAGATTGGAAGTAAGCGGCCGAATGGGGTTTAGTGGGTATAAGCTTATTATGCAGTTCCACATTATCATCAAGGTACGTGATGAGCATAAAGCTTTTCCCATAGAAAAAGAAACAAAAACCTGAAGATGTCTGTGCTCTGGATTACTTACTAGTGTACTGACACCTGGATTCACTTCTATTTGGATACCAGGTAAACTAAATATTTATTTTTATAAGAATCTAAAGTTATATTATTTTCTACACAGTTGGCAACATTGGGCTTGAACATCTGTTGATTACACAGCTTGTAATATGATCATATATGAATGTGCCGAGGAGTAACCGGGTGGGGTTTAGGGGTGAATTACCCCACTTTCTAATCGTTCGATTTAAAAAAAAATATGTAGCGCTTCTCTAGGACACCCCAGGAGTCACCCATTTAAATATAATACGTCATTTCCATAACACCCTGTATTGTCATTAAATAAATTTATGTTTTTACTGTAATAAATAGGCCTGGATAACAGTCAGGGGAATAAATTCCTTAATGGTATTAGAACCATCTTACACAATGGATTATATAAGAGTAACCAAAATAAGGTCGAATATACACAATCAAATTCCGACAACAAAAGCAGAACGTTTAAAAAAATTACTTCAATTTTGTATTCACCTCACTCTATGCCGTTTTATATAAATATAATCTCTTACAAGAAATCTCTGCTGGTATTGTTACACTGACAAATAGGACCACAATGTTATTATTATTATTCCTTGCTCGGCATCATGATATTTTTATTAAATGATACTAAACTGTTAATTTACATAGTATTAGAATTTATTAAGTTGTAAAAAAATATATAATAATAATAATAATGTTTATTTAATTCCCAACGAGCTATTTTAGTCCATTACAGGGAATATTATAACATAGAACATAAATAAGTAATTAATGAATATAAAAATTAAAAATTAAAATTATTATAAATTGTTTTTTTTAAGTAATTTGTATATTTTCCAGAAAAAATTTCTTTACATTTTTTTAATACCTTAGGTAAGGCATTGCACATTTAGAAATAAACGTGAAAGATTACTTTTAAAAGTTTAAAGAAAGTTTATAGGATTGCAGCCATGAAAGTATAATTTTCAAATCATTAGTAATATCAGTTTGAATATTGCAAAAAGAGTCGCCAAAATATAAAATTGTAGTATCATCCGCAAACAATTTGGCATTGCCTTTTAAATTTAACTCAGCAATTGAATTTATATACAGGGTGGCCCATCGAAAACAGTCCAGCAAAGTTTACGGCTGTGTACGTGAAAATTAAAGCAAAAACCTCGGACCCGTAAACTTGTGTTTTCAGGGGGACACGTTTCAATATTAATTTCATCCCTGTAACCTCAACCCCCCTAGCGGGGGCGGCTACTGCCCTTGTTTTTTTCAAATGGGAATGGGTATGTTGTGATATATCTTTTTAAAGGGCATTAAATTCTCTTTAAAATGTCGCTTTGTTTTGTAAATTTAAGCTACGCGCCGCGCGCCGCCGAGAAATTGCGTTTTCAAAAAATGTAATTTTATTGAGTAATACTTACATGTTATCTTATTAAATGTTGAAAATGTCCACCATTCACCTCCATAAATAGTTCAACAACTGTTCAAAGTATTCTCGGGCATTGTGAAGAACATCTGGTGTAATTTGTTGACATTCAAAATGTTTACGCATGTTTACTTGATAAGAGGTGCAGTGAAATGTTTCAAATTCTGTTGCTCGGCGGCGCGTAGCTGAAATTTACAAAACGAAGCGCCATTTTAAAGAGAATTTAATGCCCTTTAAAAAGATGTATCACAACATATCCATTCCCAGTTGAAAAACAAGGGCAGTAGCTGCCCCCGCTAGGAGGGTTGAGGTTACAGGAATGAAATTAATAGTGGAACGTGTCCCCCTGAAAACACAAGTTTACGGGTCCGAGGTTTTCTTTAAATTTTCACGTACACAGCCGTAAACCTTGCTGGACTGTTTTCGATGGGCCACCCTGTATATAAAGAATAAAGTAGATCCTAAAATTGATCCTTGAGGAACACCGCAAGTAATATTTTGTTGAGAACTTGAGCAATCGTCAATATAAACGTACTGTTTTCTGTTATATAAATAATTTTTAAACCAATCGTAAATATTTCCTCTAATATTAAAAAGGCTTTGTAATAAAATTTCGTGATTCACAGTATCAAATGCTTCTCGCAAGTCTAAAGATAATATGCAACATTTTTTATTATTGTCTAAAGTTAATTGAATATCAGTAATAATATCAATAGCAGATAAATTTATTTAGACTACGAAATCCATATTGACCACTAAATAGGATATTTTGATTTTCTAAAAAAGTTGTCATTATTTTTTCCAAAATTTTAGATAAAACAGGTAAAACAGAAATTGGTCTATAATTATTAGAATCACTTTTTTGACCATTTTTAAAAATTGGAGATATCTTTGCCAATTTAATTTTTTTAATACTCGCAATAAAAGAGAAATTGCAGGATGGGAACGATTTCTTTTTTGACCATTTTAATAGTTTCTATCGATATATCATCAAAACCGCAGGCCTTTCTTGGGTTAAGATTTGTAATAATTTCATCAATATCTTCTTTAAAAACTTCTTCTGGATCTAGAAACATTGAATTTTGACTGAAATTTTCTTCAATCTTTTTACAACTGGAATCTTCCTTGATAAATTTTCTCTTACATCGATAAAATGTTTATTAATTTTTTCACATATCTCCTTCTTTTCCTCAATTTTGTAATTGTCCGATAAGAGATAAATATATATTTTCCCATATTGTTTTAGATTAGTATCATGAAATTTTTCTTTGAAAAAATGTTGTCTTGCATTTCTCAATTCTTTTTTAAATCTTTTATTATAACTGTTCTACAGTTCATTATTTTTTTTTGTCATTTGGATATTTTTTCTTTTCTTCATAATAGTTATCTCTTATTTTCATAATTTTTCCCAAATTTTAATTAAACCCCAGCTTTCAAGATTGTCAGTGAAACTGGTGATGGTCACACAATTCTCTAGATTCCTATCATAACTAAAAAACACAGATTTTTGACCCTAATAAAGTCTGTTCGTTTTATGAAGTCCGATATCGGATTAAATCATTAAAGGTTGTTAAACAGTAAGACGGTTAAGTTAACAATACCTTCGCTATACTTCATCGTACCGAACATTCCACTGGTTCACTGTAGTCGGCTGAGCAAAATCAGCGGTTCCAAAACAAAATTATCTTAGAATTTTCTACCGCGATAAATATTTTTATCTAGTTTATTTTTCACACAATAGTTTTTTTTATTTATCAAATGAAAAAGTTTTTTTGTTATTTTGGGATCATTATAGTTAAATCTATATAATAATAACTATTTTCCAAGAAATAATTAAAATTTGCTCAAGTGCAGGATGGTATGTTCTATTTTAAATAAGTAGTTATGCTTTTTGCTTTTAGTTTGTTTCTCATTATTGTGTGTGAATTAAAAGCAGTTATAAAGCAAAGTTATGGAAAATGTTCAGCAAGGTGACCCAACGCCTAGAAGGTGTTTATCTCCAGGTAACCGCCGTTTGGTATTACAAGTGGAACGTTATTTTACTTTAGAAAAAGATAACTCGGGCCCGTTCGAACAAAGAGTGAAGAGGAATTGGACAGACCATATAAAAGGGTTCGACTCCATTCTAAAACCTTTGATTTATCCCAAGGGATAAAACTATCGATTAGGAATATTCTTTATGATATGTATAAAGCCAAGGCATATGTTACCCTCAAAGCTATTCTTGCAAAGATAAAGAAGAAAGAACTTTGCGATATTGAAACTACCAGTTTGCCCATCATTTTACAAGATCTGGGCTTCAAATACAAAACAACGAACAACAGAAAAGTGCCTTGCGAGCTGTCCAATGATGCTTCAAAAAGATGGCAATTTTTAATGGAATATTTAAGAAACAAAAATCGGAATTGTCAAGGCAAGTTGTTTTTCTTGACGAAACATGGATATATGCAAACGGAACTTCAACAAAATCGTCTTGGCAGGATGATACGGAACATTGCTATTCCAGTACCCGTGCCAGTAATGGAAAAAGATATATAATAATACATTTAATCGTAAATTCTAAAATGAGAGCCACATGGCATTTCAGAATGAGAGTTTTAAGGAACCAAATATAAAATAGGGTTTTTAAAAGGAAGAAAAGTCTATTTGACACTTTCACGCCGCGTCGTCGAAACGAGGTACCGCTTAAAACATCCTCCGTGTTCGTAGGCGTCCTTTACTCGCGGTGCCTCGGCTGTAGTTAGAGCCCTAGTTTTGTTTTATTAATTAAACCTTGCTTTGCACCACTCTCTCCTATAGTAACAGTAAAACAATATGGTTTACAACAAAATCGAGACATCGAAATCGAGAAGTCGGGTGGATGGATTATGATAGGCGTCGCGGTTCATCGGTTTTTCTGATATGTATTCTCTTTTAATGAATTTTAAAATATATAAACCCGTCCCTTTTCATGTTGTGGTTTACTTTACCATCAATGGGCGGATTTGATACAATTATTTCAGTTTACCTGGTAAATCAATTTTAACAGTGCTTTGGCGGTATAGACATGAAATCTGCCTTCATGAAAATGGATGAATTTAGGTACACATGAGCAAAAGTCCAACCCAACTTCCGCGCGTGTAACGTGCTTGAGCTTGCCCATCCGCCTTATAGTCCTGTACTTATATGAGCTTACGCAGCTTATCTTCTGTACCTGTTTTCATTTTTGGTTAGGGTTTGATTTGTCTTGGTTAGGAAAAAAAAAACAATCGCCGAACGTGACTCAAAGTCTATATTTTTATCAAGTTTACGGCCACCTTACCAAAGAAGCACACAGCAGGTCACACTCCGCAACCGAAAGATTTGCCAATCTCAACATTCGGAACATGGAAGAATAATAGGCATAATTTGTTCTATGGAATGGCAAATGAAACAGTGTTTCAGATCTTGTGTTTCTGATAGGGACATGCAGATTGATCTTTGAAAGTAAGTAGGAGCAGTCAGTTCTGTAATTGAAAAGGTTGTAAATAAACCTAAGGTCTCTATGTTGACGTCTGGTTTCAAGGGATAACAAGTTTAGTTGGGATTGTAAGATCTGGTAATCGGATACAAGATTGCTTTTAAAGGAAATATAAGGTAAGAATTTGTGCTGTATACTTTCAAGGCTACAAATGTGGACTGTATAAGGAGACCATACACTAGATCAGTACTCCAAACAGGACCTGACCAGGGCACAGTATTGGTCCGAACAAACCCGCCTCCCCAGGTGGCGGATAGGGGAATGCCTCCCAGATATGGGTGGTACCGGGGAAATTAAATACTCAGGGCGGACCAAAACTAGCAAACAAGCAGCGTCTAACTCAGAATGAGCGGCTTGCAAACAGCGTCTGTTCTCCATGTTAGGAGCGGCTGAAATACATTCGCCAACCCGTCTGGCGAATTAAGGCCAAAACCCCCAATCATGGCGATTTTCCAAACAAATGGAATTGAAGCCCAGGTGGGTGGCAACTCCCACACCCCTATAGGAGTCTGTCTCAAGGGTTCTGGGGGAGGCAAAAAGTCCCTATCAAAACCTACCATCAGGACAGACTCACGGAAGAGTAGAAATACAAAAAGACTTAACATTATAACATACAACGCGAGAACACTACTCTCAGAGGAAAATATGGCTGAGTTAGAAACCGAAACACAAGATCAAATGGGATGTTGAAAACCTATTAACACTAAAATCTGGTCGCTTATTCTATCATGCCGGAGAGGAAGACAAATCAGAGGGAGGCATTGGCTTTCTCATCAATAAGCGCCTGAAAAATCAAGTCCAAATGGTTGAGACAATCTGAACAACAGTAGCCTACCTCATAGTAAAACTAAACACAAAACATAGTTTTAAAATTGTACAGGTCTACGCTCCAACGTCATCCCACACAGATGAAGAAGTGGACATTTTCTATGAAGACGTGACTTCAGCGCTGAAAAATATAAAAACACGTCATAATTTGCGGAGACTTTAATGCAAAAATAGGACTGAAAACAGATAAATCAGAGACATGTCTAGGAAATTTTGGGTCCGAAGGAAGAAATAACCGGGGGGAGACTATACTAGGCTTCCTACTGCACCATAACCTATACCAAATGAACAGCTTCTTTCGTAAAAAACTTCACAGAAGGTGGACATGGGAAAGTCCAGACGGTAAAACCAAAAATCAGATTGACTTCATAATCACGGACAAGCTGCAAATTGTGGAAGACGTAACAGTTCTCAACAAATGTAGAACAGGAAGCGATCATAGAATGGTACGTTGCAAGATCCGTATAGAACTCAACAAGGAACGGTAGAGGCTGATAAGGAAATCATCTGAACGAAAAAAAACAGGACCAACAGATACCCAAGGATTTGAGACCCATATTACAAATTTACTGGAAAACAATATTCTACATGACACAGACATCAACGGCTTGAACTGTGAAATAACCGAGGTTCTAAAGGGGGCCAAGACATATTCTGCCCAAGAATCGAAAAGGAGGAGAAAATCAGCCGAGCTACAAGGGACTTGATCCTCGAACGAAACCAAATGAGAGAATCTAGAAACACCATCAGTGCAGAAATGAGGAGAAAAAATAAGGAAATCTCTAAAGAAATCAGAAGGGACATCAGAAACTACCAAGTTAGAAAGACCCAAGAAACAATAGAGAAAAATGGAAGTATGAAAGTACTGCGCAACAATCTCGCCGAAGGTAAAGTTGAGATAATCAAACTGAGAAATAAACATGGCAAAATCAGCTCAAACCGGGACGAAATCCTGAGAATCGTGGAAGAATTCTATTGCGAGCTAGACCGGAGCCGCATCCAAGAACCCCTAAACTTAAATATGGTTACGAACGCGGTGTCATAAATCAAGGATCAGAAGAGATACCAGACAGTATTATCGAGGAAATTAAAGATGCGCAGTCGAAGATGAAGAACAATAAAGCACCCGAAGAAGACGAGGTACTTGCAGAAGCAATAAAAGCTGGACGTCCCCTCTTAGTGGAGAAAATACGAACGCTTTTCAACCTATGCCTACACCAAAGCACTATCCCGGATCAGTGGCATGAAGCGACCACCATACTACTCCATAAAAAAGGAAATAAAGCATGGTTTCTACACTATAGAGATGAAAGCTATTCTAGACGCCCTGAGAGATTGCCGAATAGACTACAGATATTCAAAACTTATCTATAACATATCCAAGAACGCTACTACGTCAGCTAGACTACATAAAGCCAGCAACCGCATCAAAATCGGAAGACGCGTAAAGCAAGGAGACACCATATCACCGAAATTATTCATCACAGTTCTGGAACATGCCTTCAAAAAGCTTGACTGGGATGCAAAAGGAATAAACATAGATGGTCAGAAACTTAACCACCTCCGTTTCGCAGACGGCATCGTCATAACAACCGACGATTTAGGAGAGGCGAGACAAATGCTCCATGAATTAGAAGAGGCATGCTCCGAGGTTGGTCTGAAAATAAATCTTTCCAAAACTAAGATCATGATGAATCTTGTCATGAGCGAAGGTATAAACATCGATAACACTGAAATCGAATTGGTTGAAAAATACACGTACCTGGGCCATGAGATTAGAATAACCAGAGATAATCAGACATGCGAGTTACACAGAAGGATCAGCCTCGGATAGGCGGCATACGGAAAGTTAAGTCACGTTTTCAAGAGCGAGCTCCCCATATGTCAAGAAAGAAAAGTGCTTGATCAATGCGTTCTACCAGTACTTACATACGGCGCGGAAACATTTACCCTAACGAGGACATCCGCGAAGAAACTAAAAGTTGCACATCGAGGAATGGAAAGGTCAATGACTGGATTGAGTTTGAGAGATCATGTCACAAACCAAGACCTGAGGAGAAGAACCGGCTTAAAGGACGAATAGCCACGTTAAAATGGAATTGGGCAGGACATGTAGCCAGAATGAGCGGTAACAGATGGACGAAGAGGTTGTTAAAATGGATACCACGCACAGATAAACGAAATAGAGGAAGACCACCTGCACGATGGACCGACGACTGGAAAAGAATTGCAAACAACTGGATCCAGACAGGTCAAAATAGAGCCAGGTGGCAAGCCATGAAGATGGCCTATGTCCAGCAGTGGACGTCTTGAGGGCTGGTTGATGATGATGATGACTATTGTTTCCACAAACAATACTTAAATTTAACACTTAACACACAAACACTGCAACACAGCAAAGAAAGCAGGTATGAAAGAGAGCCGCTCTAGTAACCCCCCCCCCCCCCCCCCCCCCAATCCTGGCTACGTGCCTGTCTCAAAGGTGACCTAATGGCTTTTTCTAATTAACAGAAAACGACAAACTAAAATTATACTAATTTTCTGTTGTCCATTGTCGTAACTCCAATTACTGACCAAACAAGTAAATGACAAGAAAAACAAAAATATTAAATGTTTGCTTTGTTTACTGCAATATTATGAAAGAAAATTAAAAAGTTGCTGTCGAAATTTAAAATATTTTATGTAACGGAAAATTTAAATAAAACGCGTCCTAAGTAAACAAGGGGTTAGCATTTCATTGCCAAGTTGATTATGTATGCTCAAAGTAGCGTAATAAAGGTAGAATTTTTTAGCGAGCATTTTCCAGTGTCAAAGCTCTATACTCACGAATTTAAACTGTTTTTTTAGAATATATTTTGCGGACCCTTTTTTTTTAGCGATTCGACCTTTTTTTAGATAAAGGGACAATGCGTGTGTGATTTAGAAGTATTGAATAGTGCATGAACTATTTACGGAATATTGTGTTATATAAAAGAATGCTCCCGGACGAATCAATAAAGCAGGTTTGCCCTTGATCGTGTTCGGCATGAAGGCCCTCTACGTAAACTGCGCTCCTATGGTATGCCCAGTCGATTCTGTGCATGGTTGTCTAGCTTTCTTAAGGACCGCTCTCTGCAAGTGGCGATTGACGGATTTCTCTTAGACACCTTCACCGTCAATGCCCGTGTTCCTCAAGGGTCCATATTGTCTCCCACCCCCTTCTTACGCTACACTAACGATCTTCTAGTGGAAACTAAAAATCCGATATTTAGTTATGCAGAGGATTGTCTCATGCACAAACATCGGCTGTCGACTCACATCTTCGCAGACAGCATGAAGTATCACGCCTCAACACAGACCTGGAAGAAATTTTGACTTGGGGTGACAGTAACCAAGTCGATATTTAATGCTAAGAAAACCCAGGCAGCTGTTTCTCTAAAAAGGTTAACATTACAGAACCGGATATAGTCATGGCAGAGGACACTGGCTTTATCCATTAATTTGCTAGGCGTCAATCTGGGAGGAATATGTCTATCGCATAATCACGTTGTGGCAATCACCACGATAGCTTCTCAGAAACTTGGTGTACTCTTCCGGACCAACAAATTGTACAATCCTCAACAATTTTTGATACTATACAAAGCCCAGATTCGACCATCACTAGAGTACTGCTCTCATGTCTGGAGCTCTGCACCCAAACATACTCTTCGGCTATTGGATTCCATCGAAACGAGGGCTATTCGTCTGATCGGAGACCACGAGCTGACGAAGAGCCTCGACAGCCTAGATCATCGAAGACAGGGTTTGACTCTCTTTTAAAGCTTAGTACTCCTAGAACTTCATTAGTTAAGAACTCTTTCATCTGGAGGACTTCATCCTTATAGAACGACCTTCCCGAGGTCGTTTTTTCCAACGAATACAACCTCCAACGATTCAAAGCCAACCTATTCGCACACGCGCCACTCCCAGAGTGCCTTAAAGGATTTTTCCTATAGTGCTTGTGTTTGATCATAAAAAAGGTTTGGTGAAAGGATTTGTAGTTTCTTATTAGAAAAAGGCACGAACGTTTAAAGAAAAATGGACATTTAATTCCTCTGCTGCCACCTATCTATCTATGTATCACTCCTCTGTGCATGGAAGGTAGTTAGCGCCACACTTTCAGTTCGCAGCCAGAAAGAAAAGAAGAAAATACGTGACCAATAGTAATGAGGCTAAAAGTAATGAATTGTCGCAATAACTAGTATTATTTCACTAATTTGTTTAATCGGTAAATTTACATCAAATATCTTTTTATTAAAAACTCTATAATTAAGTCATATTCAATTAGTCGTACAATGTCACACAAAGAGTTATTTTAACTAATATTCAAATTTGCCAGTTATAATGTCGCACAAATGCAATTTTGTCTAGATTATGAACCCATGTAAATTTTGTCCAAATTAAATATGCATTGCAATTATTATTGACAAATATTCGCTTAAAGAATTTAATAAAATTGGATAATTACTGTCTGGGCGTATTTTAATACTGAATAATTCAAATTTTAATTGATGGTTAATAAATAATTACAGTGATAATTAAATTTATAGGGAATTTAGACGTGAAATTGCGGAAACCCCTCGTCGCACTAAACGAATTTTAAATTGTCAGCGGATTTTATGGTAAGTCATTAACCTCGTCCTTCTTGGGAGCCATTTTGGAATTACGTCTGTCTGATAGGAAATGTCACTGTCACGTATTTGTTTTGGGTTTTGGTACCAGCCAAGGATCTTAAATCAAGGAGGATACGGCTTTCACAGTCTTTAAAGAACAAACAATTCACATTCTTAGGTAGGTTGTAAACAACTTTCCAGAAAAAGAATCGCGGAGTATGATTTTTCTTTGTCGTTTTCTGTTAATTAGGCAAAGACATTATGTCACCTTCGAGCGTTCGAACAAACCCGAACAAACCCCTAGAAAAGTATGTTGTGTCAGGTGTTCCATGGAAAGTGAAAAAAAAATGTTTTCATTTATTCATTGAGCATTATAAAAGTTGTATTATTTTTACATCGAGAAAATTTACATATTTTTGAATCCTCTTCTCGCTTTCTTCTCCGCGAAAACTTCGATGGTTTCATCCAGAAATTTGATTGGCGACTTGCTGTTCGATGAAAAGTAAGCTGAAATCGTCCAATGCTTCTGCACTCATTGTAGAACGTTGACGATCTTTGATTCTCTTCAATGAACAATTATTCTGATAACAGGGGGCCCCTGAATGAAAATTGAACTTGTGCTGTCCACAAGGGACTCACCAAAACATTTTTTCAACAAAAAAAGAAAAAAAAGAAATCGAAGGTGTAACTTTCAGCAAGAGGGGCCCTGAAAGCCTTTCGTCGGGGGGGGCCAGTGGGCAAGCGCGCTTTTGCCCACCTGTTAAATCCGCCACTGGGCAAGACTGTACCAAGTCTGCCTTAAATTGGATAAAAATATAGATTTTGGATTATTTGTTTTCCTTAACCACATTTTCTTATTTTTTGACTACCCTGTACGTTATATCCTATGATTTTTTCGTGGATTAGGAGTTTCTTAGGTAAGCAAAACTTTTTATGAAGAATAGCTTTTTTCCACAGATAAAAAAGTTTTTCATATGGGGGTAAACATTTTTTTACAGGCAACTCCTGTTAATTTTTTAATAGGTTTCTTATAGTATCTAATTAGAGGAATTACATATGTCCGCGCAGAAGATCATCGTCACAAAGATCTTGGTCGTCGATTTTTTAATAATTTAACGCCCGTCACGAGGCTATTACTCTTCTGAATCATATAACGCCAATATTTGGAACTGAGTTATTTTAATCAGTCACTATAACCATTTTCCTATTACTTATAACAGCCCAGTCTTATATTGGCTTAAAGTTTTGGAATATTCCTTATAGAATGTTAAAATACTAAGAAAATTAGTCATTTTTTTAATCTACCTAAGGTGTAAACGAAACTTGCACACATCAAAATATATTTTTCCTTAATGGTTTATAAATGGTTAATAAAAAAATATTGTATATAGCTTCGGATAACAATCAATCAATGTATCTCCGGTAACACTTTCATGCGTGACCGGCGATACTGTGACCTGCGATACAAATATGCACAAATTCGTGGATATCAGGTAACACAAGCTATTTCTTAAACTTTTTTTAGACTGAAATGAGTATCTGTACTCAAGAGAATGACTTCGTGTAGTATTTTCCCCTTAATTAAAACCACTAGGTCTGAGTTAACCATGTGACCGGCGATTCAACATGAAAACATACGCCTGGTAAAAAGTAGGCAATGTTCGAGTTTATACCTAAATAAACATATTATGGAACTTACCTACACAGGAGCACGCTTTACACAAATTCAAACACATACCGTCATATTTGTAAAACTATTAGGCCGACCTGTAGTGGCGTTATTTATAGGCAATTTCTGCCGTGACCGGCGATACATGCAGCTGCGTGGAGGCAACTTCTGGTTAATAATTGCGTTAAAGAAACTAAACTGTTGATCTTTGAATATTATTTTTTCAATACAAATTGTAGTAGGAGTGTAAATTATTTATATATAAAAGGAACTTTAGTAAAATGACGGGAAATATAAAAGGGTAAGAAATTATTGATTGGGGACACGTGACCGGCGATACATTTTTAAATTCAAATTTGAATAAGTACTGCAGTTATAATCTAAAAAAATACTTTTAAAATTGCTTTCTAATGCAGGAAGTAACATATATTTCGCAAATTATAATCGGTTCTACAGATAAATAGTTTGTTTTACTAAGTCATATGCTAAGGACTGAAAGTTGCCTCTAAAAAAATTTTGACCCCTGGTTCCAATATTTTCAACCAGATTAATACAGTGCCGGATTTCAATTGTGGAGGCCGTGATTTGACGAATAGATGGGAGGACCCTCCCTATAAAACAAGTAGGGTCTCATATTAATCTTTATATAAGAAGTAATATAACCACGTCGCTACTTCTTAGCTTTGGTCCCCTATATTTTATGCAGGGCCTTATTTTTAATAATACCGTCACAAGAAAACTAAAATACTAAATATATCCACATAAACTGCAATAAATAACCCATAAACCGGTGTTATTTATATGGGAAATAAAAAAATCAACCTGCCATTTTTATTCACTATAAAATAGCACCCTGATCGTTAAAGTCCGGTATAAACCTTTATTTTACTGTTATAAGCAGAAAAAAAATGTTTTTGGAACTGGCGCGAAAAAGGCGTAAAAATAAACATATTGCACATAAAGATTTAAATGTGGTGAATTTTATGTCATATTTGGTGAGAAAATTACAGTCAATGAGCTCTGTTGCATTTTGGTTGTAGGTACAGTTGATCCTAAAAACAAAATGTATCACTTATACAACCAATTTCCAAATTGGCAGCTTTCATAAAACTGTTATAAATCATATTAATCAAATTTTATGGTCTGTTAGTTTTTAGCTATTAAACGTAAATATTTTTATGTTCTTATGGGCTTGTCGATGGCAATATTGGCCAACCCGAACAAACTACAAATAGAAAAATGTACATTTCTAGCCTACGCAATGAATGCAAACATTCTTTCCCACCTCTTTCGGTCATTATTGCAGCATAGCCAAATTAACATACAGGGTGGCCAATTAGTGCGACAAAGCTCAATATCTCTTTTACCGCTAGGGATAGCGGGAAACTTTTTTCACGAAAATTTTTAAGCGTTAAGAGGTGCAGCTTTTAAAATTATTTTTGACCATACAGGGTGCTCCAAAAGGGCGGTGTGATAAAAATTTCATATTTTTTAAATGGGACACTATGTATATTTTTACATATTTGAATTCACCGTAAAATTCTGTACGTAGCACCGTAATTATTTGTACACATTATTGCAACGTTGCCAAATAGATTGGAAAATTCCTAAAATTTGTGCAAAAACATGGTTCAATGAAATGTGTAATATTTCTTTTCTTAACTTATAATAATTTGAAATAAAATATTTTTATGTCGGAAAGAGGAATGTTGACAGAAGTCCCCTATGATAACATATATCAATATTATTGTACAGGGTATTTTCTACGGATATGCCAACATTACGAACTTGAAACCTGAATTTCGTAAGTTTTTTAAATGAAACACCCTGTATATGATTACTTTATCTTGTAGATATTTTAATCCTCTCTAATTTTTATTAAGGTCTTTCTATGCCTATCTCTACCAATCGTGGTGGTATTTCAATTTTTATTTAAACTCGAGCAAAAAAAGTGGATGTATTTTACCATTGTCCTTTTTCTAGTCACCTATGACAAAATAAAAACAAAATGTTGTAATTTAAAAAAAAAATATTTATTCATACGGGAGGATACGACACAAAAATATTTTAGTGATTCAAGCTTGTGGACAATTTCTAAAGTAAATTATTACCTAATTATTTGTTCATATAGTAACCCCCAATACCTTGAACACATAATTCAATACGTTTTTTAAAAGAATGAGTCATGTATCTACACAACTGTTTTCAAAGTATTACTCGGCAAATGTCTAGAAACATTCTTTTTAAAAACGTATTGAATATGTGTTAAAGTTAATGGGGGTCACTATGAACAAATAATTAGGCAATACTTTGAAAACAGTTTCAAATGCGTAGAAACACGACTCATTCTTTTGAAAAAGTATTGAATTATGTGTTCAAGTTAGTGGGGGTCACTATATGAACAAATAATTAGGTAATAATTTACTTTATAAATTGTCCACAAGCTTGAATCGTTAAAATATTTTTGTGTCATATCCTCCCGTATGAATAAATATTTTTTTTTAAATTACAACATTTTGTTTTTAATTTGTCATAGGTGACTAGAAAAAGGACAATGGTAAAATGCATCCACCACCATCCACTTTTTTTGAGAGATAGGCATAGAAAGACCTTAATAAAAATTAGAGAGGATTAAAGTATCTACAAGATACAGTAATCATATACAGGGTGTTCCATTTAAAAAACTTACGAAACTCAGGTTTTAAGTTCGTAATGTTGGCATATCCATAGAAAATACCCTGTATAAAAATATTGATAGGTGTTATCATAGGGGACTTCTGTCAACATTCCTCTTTCCGACATAAAAATATTTTATTTCAAATTATTATAAGTTAAGAAATATTACACATTTCATTGAACCATGTTTTTGCACAAATTTTAGGAATTTTCCAATCTATTTGGCAACGTTGCAAAACTGTGTACAAATAATTACGGTGCTATGTACAGAATTTTACGGTGAATTCAAATATGTAAAAATATACATAGTGTCCCATTTAAAAAATATGAAATTTTTATCACACCGCCCTTTTGGAGCACCCTGTATAGTCGAAAATAATTTTGAAATCTGCACCTCTTAACGCTTAATAACTTTCGTGAAAAAAGTTTTCCACTATCCCTAGCGGTAAAAGAGATATTGAGCTTTGTCGCACAAATTGGCCACCCTGTATGTATCGCAAAGGTATCTTGCAAAATCCCAATTAAAAATTTGTTAATTTTGCAATTACAACTGGTTTAAGATTAATCCGCAATTGCTCTTAAAATAAAAATAGTTATAAGTTTTTATACGAAACATGCGCTGATCTTCTTAAGAATTAATGCATACTGGAACATTTTTTAGTATGAGCATGTGTCATTCGCCACAGAACAATATGTCCTCCTCCAGGTAGGATAACGTAGGACACAAAATTCCTACCGATGGTAAAAATGTATTGGGGTTTATTGTTATTTTATTAATAAAAATTAACTGACAATTACATTTTCCTAAATGAAACCAAGAAATTAATCGAATTCATAAAAATTAAATAAATAAGGTTATTTAAGGGAATTTAAAACCGTAATTAAAATATTAAATCGGTTTTAATATTTTAATTTCATTCATATTCCTACTCTAATGCGATTAAATTTTTCCTTCGTTACGGGCTACCTTCCATTTCTATTGTCTGTATTTTAGGGTTGGTGGAGGATTCGAAAAGTAAAACAAAAGAATTGATTCATCAGTATTTATATTTATGTTAATCTTCTTCTATCTACAGTTGTGGAGTCATGGGCGCGACAATCGAAATAAAGTTGGTGGAAACTGAAAAAATAATCTATATTTAGATTATACCTATATGTTTACTGAAAAAGCCTAAATACTGGCCTGATTTAAATAGGGAATTTAATAAAATATTTTTGATAATTCTCAGTCTCAAAAATATTTCAAACTTGGTGCAGGGTGGTCACAATTTAAGGTTCATTGTGAAAGAATTCAACCATTACAAACTTTCTTATTTTACATGGAACACCCTGTATATTTGTATTTGATTTGATGACAAATTAGTTGTTCTTTATAAATAGTATTTACTGTCCTATACCAGGGGTTTCGCGAGCCGCATGCGGCTTTTTCGATGTCAAGTTGTGTCTCTTTCGATATCAAATTGCGGCCGTTAGCGGCTCTTTAAAAACTGAGAAATTGTGTAAATTATAACTTTTGGCTCTTCCGTCTCAAGAGGTTGCCGACCCCTGTCCTATACCTATATCAAAGCGTATCCTCAAAAAATCAAAGTTATTCCAAAAATACTATTTTTTCAAGTGTGCTATGAAAACAATTGTTAATAGGTACTGTATACTAGCGTATACTGATGTCTATACGAAGGAAAATTGATAATAGCATGAAATATCAACTTTCTAAAGCGTTTCTTCATTGAATTTATAAATAAAATTTTTCAAATTGTTCTGAATTTAATGGTTTAATATAATTTTTTTTAAAACGTAACAAGTTTATTTGAATATTATAATATTAAAGTTATAAATTTAAACTAATCAAGTGCAGTTTATTTTTAAATTCAATGAAGAAATTTAAAAAGTTGTTTTTTCAAGCAATCAATCAATTTTCCTCCGTATAGAGTAGTACCTATGTATAATAATTGTTTTCATAGCACACTTGAAAAAATAGTATTTTCGAATAAATTTTATTTTTTGAGGAAACGCTTAGAACAATAAATACTATTTATAAAGAGCAACTAATTTGTCTACAAATTGATTAAAAAATATACAGGGTGTTACCTTTAAAATATGAAAGTTCTTAATGGTTGAATTATTTCACAATGAACCTTGAATTGTGACCACCCTGTACATTTTCTACCAAGTATGTA
Organism: Barypeithes pellucidus; assembly: GCA_963991005.1. Classification (NCBI taxonomy): domain Eukaryota; kingdom Metazoa; phylum Arthropoda; class Insecta; order Coleoptera; family Curculionidae; genus Barypeithes; species Barypeithes pellucidus. The sequence continues at coordinate 12,765,590 of OZ022563.1, forward strand.
ATATTTTTTAAGATTTGATGATCTTCTAGCTGTTCGGTAAGAATTTTTTTAGTACAAGAGCTAAGGTAAAAAAAATTATGTGGATTATTTCATCACCATGCATTTGACAAGTAATTATAGAAACTGTAGATATCTCAAGAACTGTCTCTAATCTAGTGGTTAATCTAAAAACATAATAAAAATTGTATTTAAAAAACGAAAGTTGACACCCATGCCCAAAATCCCCAGAGTTTCAGAAACATATGTTAAGTAGTTCTCAATAAAGTTCTAATCTAAGCTCGTCGTGAATTATTCTGTATAGTATATTAATTTCACTGAAGAAGTACCCACGTATGACAGATACTTTCAATATCATTAATATAACTTTTGGTATCAAACACAGGCAGTAGATCTATAGGGCAAGTCGCAGAAATGTGTCCTCCTTGATTTCTATTAAAAACGATCTTTGATGAAACAAAATGTTAACAACTCCTTTTATATTATATGTATCTATGGTATAGATATACCTATTATCTGATCATCACATGTGACCAAAGGTATTGTAAACTACAGATCCCATAATCCATTCATAAAACTCTTGAAAAGTGTGATTGTGTGAAATGGTATTGAAAATCAGTAATGGGTATAAGAGAGAACTACATGTTTGTCGGCTGAATGGCAACAATGTTAAAGTCTGGTTATATCAGATGGTTAAATATTAAAACATAACCATACTTACCGATGAAAAGATAAATCCTTATTTAAATGATCGACTGTTTTACAAACTACACATGAATGCACCATGATTGTTTATAATAAGGACGATTTTTCACCAATAATCTAAAAAAAACACAAATCAACCAACATATTATATAAACAATCCGTTAGATCACACTCACAGCGCCAACGTTGTAATGTTTACGTTAGTATTAATTTATATTCTGACTCCTGGATCGTAGCGCAGTTGTAAAATAGAAATAGATGTTGCCAGAGTGCAGTTGGATTAGTTCAAGATTCGCTTGAGACTTTTAAGTATAACAATATTTTTATAAAGAATCTCTCATCGCCTTTTCACAGTTTATAGTAAAATTTTTGGGAAATAAATTTATTTTAAGAGCAATTGCGGATTAATCTTAAACCAGTGCCAAATTAACAAATTTTTAATTGGGATTTTGCAAGATACATTTACGATAAATATGTCAATCTGGCTATGCTGCAATAATAACCGAAAGAGGTGGGAAATACTGTTCGCAGTCGTTGCGTAGGCTAGAAATGTATATTTTTACATCTGTAGTTTGTAATATCTTTGCATGTAAGTGAGCTGAAGTTATTAGAGCTTATTTGAAAAATAAAATTTTCAAATTAAAAAGTTTCGCATAACCTAAAGTTCTTCCAAAAATGTATTTTTATAACTTTTTTGCTCGAGAGCAATTAAACCTTTTCCGCTTACCTTTATAAAAGCAATTTAGATCTGTCACTGCTCTTAAACGTCTTCCACCCAACGGAGAATAAATTTAAAGTAAGTAAAAATGCACCGAGACTTACAATCTTTCATCCCTGATTACTTTTGGTTTTATTTCGAGGGTGTTTTAATTTCGTTTCTCGTTCTTTTTCGGGATTATTTTTACGAAACTCGCATTTTTATGTATTTATGCAAATCAGAAATGAATTTAAAGTATTATTATTTGGTGGAATAAGGAAAAGTAACTAATTTGTATGCGAAATTTTTTGTTAAGCGGGGATTTTGCATCCGTAAAAAGATGGTTATAATTAATAATAAAGTCTAGACATACAGGGTGGGCCATTAGTGCGAGGAAGTCGAATGTCTCAGTTATCAAAGCGCGGATTCAGGGGGGTGGGGTCATGTTGGCACCGTACAGACTCCCCAAACAACAATTTAATACGAAAAAGACCATACAGGGTGTCCGGGAACATGTGGGAAATCTCCCGGATATGAAGAAAACACCTGAAAAGAATACTATAGGTTCATATAAACTTCTTTCGTATCGGCCTCCTCTTCGGAGATATGGGCTCCCAAAGAGCACATGTAATCAAGTTTTTTACGCATAATTATTGAACCACCTGGTATATTTCAATTATTTTTTAATATGATGTATACCAGGTAAGACCCGTCAAATTACTACCCAAGAAACTGTTGTGAATTACTCACAGCTGCAGGGACGGACTAGCTGTAACACTCATGGGCCCATTTTTTTTACGCCCTGTATGACGAGAACTTTGGACAATGTTTTTTACATACCTTTAACTATTGGCTAAAAATTAAGTACTCTTCATTCATGTCGCTAATCCTAACCGTTTTCGAGAAAACGTCATTTTATTTACACTGAGTCCCCTAACTGCTCATGGGCTAAATATGAAAAAGCGGAATCTTGAAGGTTGAATATTGGATCGGAACAAAGATGTATCTTTTATTGAAATACCCGAAGCACATGATGTATATGAAATGCCGTTTTTTCGAAAACGGTTAGGATTAGCGACATGAATGAAGAGTACTTAATTTTTAGTCAATAGTTAAAGGTATGTAAAAACCATTGTCCAAAGTTCTTATCATACAGGGCGTAAAAAAAATGGGCCCATGAGTCTTACAGCTAGTCCGTCCCTGCAGCTGTGAGTAATTCACAACAGTTTCTTGGGTAGTAATTTGACGGGTCTTACCTGGTATACATCATATTAAAAAATAATTGAAATATACCAGGTGGTTCAATAATTATGTGTAAAAAACTTGATTCCATTGGTGCTCTTTGGGAGCCTATATCTCCGAAGAGGAGGCCGATACGAAGAACTTTATATGAACCTATAGTATTCTTTTCACGTGTTTTCTTCATATCCGGGAGATTTCCACATGTTCCCGGACACCCTGTATACAGGGTGATTGATGGTGGATGGCCTATTAGATGTTTATGGACAACTAGTCATCGGATCACTTTGAAAATTTGGGAGCTTATAGAAGCGGACATGATCTATCTTTTAAAAATATTTTTAGTCATGCAGTGTTGCCGCTTCTACTTGAAAGTATTAGCAACTTTGATAATTTAAACGGAACACCCTGTGTATTATTATTGTTTTAGAATCCTCATTAATTTCTTAATAACTTTCCTTAATATTTTCCTATACGTATTTGTTATAGTTCTCGAGATAATAATTAATTTCACCTTTTTTTTTCGGAAAACATGTCGTACAAAAAGTGATGATATTTTTAAACTCTGACAAATTAAAGCACTGAAACTTGGTATGAAGTCAGGTTATATCCAGAGGTCTTGCACCCTTTTTCCAAATATTAGTTATAATAGTACAGGGTGTTTCAAAATACAAATACTTTGACGGTTTGAAAAAATGGTAAATAGTACGTTTTTTAAAATGAAATACCCTATATTTTATCTGTTGTCCTAAAAGCTATTGAAATTGTCTATCTTCCTATGTCAATATTACTATACCTATCTTGAACATTACTTAACTTATCACACTCTTTGGACTAATTTGGCAAGTAGCCTATGGAAATGGTTATTAAGAAATTAATGAGGATTCTAAAATAAAAATAACACACAGTGTGTTCCGTTTAAATTATCAAAGTTGCTACTACTTTCAAGTAGAAGCGGCAACGCTGCATGACTAAAAATATTTATTTAGAGAGATCATGTCCGCTTCTATAAGCTCCCAAAACTAGTTCTCCATAAACGTCTAGTAGGCCATCCACCATCAATCACCCTGTATACCGGGTATTACTTTTCGTAATTTCTCCTTGTATGACACCAGGTCCAGTGGCGATTCTTCCACAGGAGCACCCCCAAAAATAAACGAATAAAAAATATAAATTTATATTCATTGAATATTATTTATCGTATAAAGTTCTACCCTCCAAAATTTAATCGTACCGTCAAACTAAAAAAGTCCGACCCTCCCTAATATTTTATCATCCCGTCAAACCAAACTGTATAGATCCGGCAACCGTGACTCGGTCGAGATAAATGACGATTATGACGAGACTTGCTCGCACGTGCGATTAAGTAGTGCAGTTTCTCTGTAGTAATATGTGGCGGGTGGCAGCGGGGGATAGCGGGGCTATGGCGATTTAACATGGAAAAGGCGTTCTCGTTCTCGTCTTGGTTGCGCTTAATGACGTAGCCGTAGATCGCGTAGTGGTATTAGACATCATTCAGTTTTCTTGATAACTCGTAGATGGCGGTAGTAGTATTGGACATCATTCGGTTTTCTTGATAGCTCGTAGATGGCTTTAGTAGTATTAGTAGTGGACTGTATAAATATTGTTACGAGGATAACCTTTCTTATTTTCCAAAAGTTGTATTTCCTTGTGTAAAATTAAAAAATAAACAAAAATATGTTTTACCTAACGCATTTTCTTATTACTTTTTTTTCTTTCTACATTTAAAACGCCTAAAAAAATGTCACCATACTTGTAAACCCCCTCTATCATAGGTCACGAGCCGCCACTGCATAGGTCATGATTTAAACAAAAGCGACAGCAGTAAAAATATTCTTTTAATTACTTATCTGTAATTTTAACGCATTTTACAATAATATAACTTCGCAAAATGGCAATCAATCCAGATTATTTTACATGATCCTATTCAAAAATAAATATTCCTACGACCAGAGGCCTCTTCTCCAAATTAATTTATCTTTTTATACGTAATACTAAATTAGATATAAAAAAATATTCTCATCCTTCTTCAGTGCCTTCGAAAAGTCGGCATTCTTTTGGCTCACGTCAAACAATTTAGGCTTTCCCATTGTTTATAAGCTCGTATAAAATAATAATTCCAAACAAACCTGCATGGAGCTCATTAACATTCATAACTCAAACGTAATATACCTTTGTATTTAATTTTAAACAATAATTATAAAGATAATCTTACACCCATCAAGTCAGGTCATTTGAAGAAAGTCAGGGGAGTTTGTGATGAAGATAGATCGCAGTTGGCTCGAAAAATATTCACACTGTAAAATTTTTATATAGTTGATATTTGATTCTCTGATCGAATTTCAATCCAAATTAAAATAAAATAAAATCATTTCTTAAAATAACATTTATTTGACCACGAATATAAACGCCTGATGGCGCATGCTGGACAGTGGTCCAATATCAAATATCATTTATTGTAAAATTTTAAAAATTAATTCAGTTCTAAGGATGTTTCCCATAAACATATAATATAAAAGGGGAGACAAAACATTCCAGTCATAAAACACCATTTATTTACAATCATGCACAATTCTACAGTTTCAAATAAGTTAGAAGAAGATAGCTTTAAAAAATGGCAACGCTGTAATAAGGTACACGTTTAGATAATTTCGATCTAACATTAGTCATAAGTAGTTAAGTTTTGTAGGTATTATACAGAAATTCAGATAATATAAAGAAATAATCCATATTTTTGCAATATTTACTTAAAATATAGAATTAGCTACACCACTGCTTTACCTAAAAAAAAACATAACCTCATTATTCTCACTTACCGACAAAATATTAATCCGGGGTTAGAATAGTCGAGTTTCTTACACACCACGCACTGACGAAGCATTGTAGATGGCTAATAAATAGCTCTAAATAGTTTTAATTCGAAAAAACACTAAAAATTAATCCAAATACAGAATAGATCACAAATAATCGCAATAGCAGCAGCGATAAACCGGTAACAACACCGCCGGCGATAATGAATGAAATTAGTAAACTTCAGGGTCATGTTTACACTAGAAGGTAAAAATGAGCATACAACGTTGCCACTGTGAATTCCTTAAAACAATGCAATTTGATGTTCTTGGGATATACAGGGTGTTATGGAAATGACGTATTATATTTATATGGATGACTCCTGGGGTGTCCTAGAGAAGCGCTACATATATTTTTTTTTAAATCCAACGTTTAAAAAGTGGGGTAATTCACCCCTAAACCCACCCGGTTACTCCTCGGCGCATTCATATATTACATTGCCAAGCTATGCAATCAACAGATGTTCAGGCCCAATGTTGCCAACTGTGTAAAAAATGTGAAACTTTAGATTCGTATAAAAATAATATTTAGTTTACCTAGTATCCAAATAGAAGTGAATCCAGGTGCCAGTACACTAGCAAGTAATCCAGAGCACAGATATCTTCAGGTTTTTGTTTGTTTTTCTATGGGAAAAGCTTTATGCTCATCAAGTACCCTGATGATAATGTGGAACTGCATAATAAGCTTATACCCATTAAACCCCATTCGGCCTCTTATTTCCAATCTCTCGGAACATTTGCACTAAATCACTTAACCCTTTCGCTGCTCTGGACGAATATATTCGCTATGCCGTAGACTGCTCTAGACGAGTATATTCGCATTGCTTTGCTCTTGACAAATAAGCACGTTGGCATAGTTTTGCCACGTGTTCCGCTGTATAATTCCGTGTTTTGAGTTATATCATACTATTCATACTAAAAAGCACTTTTAGTTGCTATTTGTATATGCCTGGTAACGTTGTGAGTTTTTCTAGAAATTATCTTTTATGTTTCTATCAGACTTTTTTTGCATTTTATGTAACTTGGTTATAATAACTAACTTTATAGAAAATATGTTTAAATTGTTTATTTTATTCAAAGAAATTAAATTTACTTGGTGTTTTTTATAAATTAAGTTGGTTTTAAATAAGTCCGAAAAGGTAAATAAAATTCCATTTTTTTTTTACGGGTAAGTGGCATTGATAAACTTTTAAGTTGTCCAGATCTGACGGGTGTCGTTCGAATTGAACAAATGAGAACATACCTGACCATTTATAAACTCCGCGGCGGCAGAGATTGTTTCCCGGCGAACTGAACTGAACGTAAAAATTTATAATAATATACCCTGAAAAATAAACAACTTGCTATCTGTCAAACGGTTATTGACTTTCTAAAGAGCTTACCCTGAAGATATGACAACACTGTTGACATATGTTGCTTTGTTTACCTTCCTGACAGGGGCACCACGTGGTAATTTTTGGTTTGACATAAGGTCATGTACAAGGCATATTAAATGAAAGCGCCATTTTTGGATATTTTTCTTCAATTTGTTTTCATCTCACGAATTGCCGATTTAAATATAATACGTCATTTCCATAACACCCTGTATACACTGCTGAGCATTAAATTAGGGCCACCCCGTAATTTCAAATTATTTCAGACATTTTTAGTTTATTGATTTGTTTTCCGGTGGCAACAAAGTTTACTATCCTTATTCGATGATTTGTTCATGATTGCTTATATATATAAAAAAGTTGTTGTTTCGATAAGCGTTCGACAAAGAATTAAATTACTGACTAGAAAATATGGGTATAATTTCACTGGTTAGCAAAATATTCTTATTTTTGCGAACAGAAAAATGTAATCGGTCAGCCAAAATGACTAGTTGGTCAGCAACTTATGAACAGCAGACATTTCTGAATCGGTCAGTAATTAATGTCTGTGTCTGTGCTCTAAATTATTTTGGTACGCAAATTAAATATATAAGCTGCTATGAGCGATTCACTTTTAATCAGATATTGGTAAGCAAAATATTTAATCTTGGTCAGCAAAAAAAAAGCAATATAACGTGAAATAGTGACAGTGCCCTGAGAAATCAAGTGAAAACCCGCCCCCGCTACACCTTTTGTAGCCGATTTCTTTCTGTATTCGGCAAAAGAAAACACAAGGAAGTTACATAAATTGACAGTGCCTTGGGAAAACAAGTGAAAACCCGCCCCCGCTACCTTTTGGACCTTGACTGCTACACCGAATGAAAACACACGCACGCAATTAGCTACTCGTATTACGCGACTGCTTTCGCTCCGCCCACAATAACGAACTTTGCCGATTATTCAAAACAAACGCAATCCAATGATTTATATTGATAACCATTTTTTTAATATCCAAACCTCTGCTTCTAGACATATTTTTTTCTACTGACCAATTGTAAAATCTTGCTGACCAAGTAATAATTTCGCAGCTCGACTGTTAATTAAGCGAACACATGATATTACAAGCGGACTGATATCGGTTAAATTGTTGACAGTTTGTAGCATTTTTTGCAGATCAAGTGTTGCAGCCAGATTTTTATTTATTGCAAGCAAAATCTTTTTATGCTGATGAAATGATTTAATGGCTATTTCTTGCTGCGAACCAATTTTAATAACGGCAAACCATTTAATTACTTCTCAAAAAATATAATGTTTTAGGATATTTTATATGCGGACACCGTGTATGTATGAAAAACGTAAACTTACCATAGAAGTACGAGAAAGAAACGTTGTGACTTATGACTCGAATTTTAAACTTTTATTAAACAAAATTTGAATACGCTTTACGGCCCAAATCTCGGCAGGATGTCTCAAAAATCAATAAAAAAATAATCTCTTTCGTGCACGGTATAAAATTGTTATTAAAAAGTTATATTTTTCGATCGTAAAAAGCCGTTTTATTGTTGTTTATTACGCCGTTAAAAAATGTTTACTCAACATTTATTAAACGTTTATTTGCTCCTTACTCGAACATTATTGTTCGATTTGATTTATCTGATGATTTTATATGGTTTGTAAATCATGTTTTGTTTTATTGGGATACCTAAAAAAGGAAATTAGTTTAATGGCAGAAATTAATGAGGACATTGTTTTTTTTTTCGTTGCGTAGGCTTAATACAGCGGTGACCATGTGACGGGGGTGAGGCCATAATATACAGGGTGTCCGCATCGCCCTAAATTTTTTGCTACAGGATGTTTTTAAATATTTATTTTTTAATATCTCCGAAAGCACATTTTCGACACTTTTATAGAGTATTTCCATAATTGTAAGTGCTATCAAAAAAGTAATGTAGGAGTCATGTGCTCTTTTTGGGTCAAACTTAAAATGGTAAAATCAAAATTTGAAAATTTTCGCTCGCTTAAGAGATACGGGGGAAAATCAAAAAATTGTCAATTAATTACCCTATATTATGTTCTTAGTTAAAAGAGATACAGAAAAATGTTTATACAGTAGTTTCTTTATAATGATTGCTGAATAATCTGCCGTGTTCACATTAAGTATACGGGGTCAGGTAAGAAAGTTATCGGACCTAACCTCATTTTTTAAAATGGAACACCCTGTATATTTTAATCTAAAAATATAGCATTTTAAATTCTCCTTTCAAATATATAACACACCATGGATGATGAAATTGGTTTTCTAGGCGATTTATGACTTTAAACCACAGTAGGCCATGAAATAAAAGCTAATATCATATGTTGATATTCTAATTGTTATTAATATTTAACGTCAATTTCATTTTTACATATTCATTTGTGAAAATGACTTATCAACATTTTGAAAAATTTGATATGATATCAGTTTATATTGAAAGTGGAAAAACGAAGAAATGGCGCAACATTTAAGGACATATCCCGAACATTTGCGATGATTCCCGGTACTTTTTCCCTTAATCTGAATATTTTATTTCGTTTCAAAGTAATAAAGTTTAAATAAACCTCCTAGGAAACCAAGATCATCCATGGTGTGTTATGTATTTGAAAAGTTAATTTAATATGCTATCTTTTTAAATTAAAATATATATGGCGTCCCATTTAAAAAAATTAGGTTAGGTCCGATAACTTTTTTTGTAAATTTTTTGATTTTCCCCCGTATCTCTTAAGCGAGCGAAAATTTTCAAATTTTAATTTTAACATTTTAAGGTTGACACACATTTTGTTGGAAAATTGTTGGAAATGGCCACCTTCACTTAAAAGGCATGCTTCCGCCCGTCTTCACATCAAATTGCCCACTCGTTCAAATATTAAAATTTTCATAAAACAAAATTTATCATTAATATTTTATCAATGTCAATAATAATGAGTTTCAATATGAATTTAGTGGTTTTAATCAAGAATGGTGCTCTGACGAGAAAAACTCAAGAGACCGTTTTCATGTAGAATTTACCAGGCTAATCAGGAAAAATATCCGCATAAAAAAATGTCAGTGGCGTACCATCTTTTTTGTAAAAAATATCAGAGGATATGTTTGCAGAGACGCCACTGGTGGAACAATTGAATAACTTTTGTAACTAAAATTTGTGGTTCTATAACCTATTAACACATACCAAAATTGAAAATAATATCTAAAGTACTTTCGGAGATATTAAAAAATAACCATTTAAAAAATAAAAATTTAACATCCTGTAGCAGAAAATTTAAGCCGTTGCGGACATATGACAATTTTCTTTATAAAATGACCTAAGGAATCACACCCTGAAATATTAGCACGTCATTAAGGAACACCCTGTATAGGGTGTCAAATTTAAAAAATTTTACTATTGTTATCTCAAAAACTAAACATTTTAGAGAACAACGTTACGCCACTGAACTGTACTTAGAGATCTCTAACAAGATCAGTTTTTTCCTTTTTGATAAGTTAACGCCTAACGGAAATACGGGGTTTGTCTAAACGCGAAAATTTTCGAAATCATCCTGTAGATTAATAGACTTGATACCAGAATCTTTCAGTTTGTTAAAAAATGGAACACTAAAGTAAAATCCTCAACATTTTATATTTAATAATAACTCTAATACCCCCCAGAAAGGGGACACTCTGCACTTTAATGATTTTAAATTTTGGTATATGTTAATATAACATAAAACAGATATTTTAGTAGAAAAAGTATTCTATCGACCAATCAGTACCTGCCTCTGATATCTTTTACACAAAAAAAGGTGATACGCTACTGACCTTGTTCCATGTGGATATTTTTCTGATCAAGTCTACATACAAGCGGCCTCTAGCGCTTGTCTTGTCAGACGCACCGCTCTTGATTAAAACAATTAAATTCAAATTGAAACTCGAATTTCTGATTTCCTTTTATTCAGAAATGTCAAGAAACAACTCATAGTAGAAATCATTGCTCTCTGACGGAATGAAGTCATAGCAGTGGTGACGCAAACCCGTTCAAGTTAAGGTAGATTAGAGTAAGTAGATTTTTTTTAATTACTATAAAAAATGCTAATTTTTATGGATAACAATTTCCTAGTGCACGCCCCCCTCGTGAGGGGCAAGTAATACAGTTCCTATTCCCTTGAATTATCGAAAACGCTTAAAATATATGGCTTTCCCGGATTTTCTCTGATTAAGTGCGTTTTCACTTGGCGCTTTTCATCGTTCCCCAAACTTTCCCGCTTCCTTCTTATCGAGGAGCGGTCCTTTTTAAATAGAGATTAGTACAGATTAAATCGAAATAAAGGGGTGCATAGAAATTAGTTTTCTAATCATGGAATTGCTGATTGACAGTGTGTGCCAGTCTTTTTCTGTTCTGTCATTGTAAAGTTGTCCATACACGGCTGTATTGTATTGAATCAATACTTTTACAAGTACACAATGAAAATTTAGGAAATCAACTTTTAGAAAAAGCAAGCATTTATCCCTTTTAATTACTTCAGTCTTTATCCTAGTTACTTATATGTTTGTTTTTTTTTATGATCAAACAAGCACTATAGGAAAAATCATTTAGGGCACTCTGATAGTGGTGCGTGTGCGCCAAAAGCGATTCATATTGGTTTTGAATCGTTGAAGGTTATATTCGTTGGGAAAACCGACCTCGGGAAGGTCGTTCCCAACGTTCTATAAGGATGAAGTCCTCCAGATGAAAGAATTCTTAAATAATGAAGTTCGCGGAGTACTAAGCTTAACCACATATGGATGGGCGGCAGTGGTTCGTTGTGTATTTCTGCTATTCGTCGCTCTGGGCGGAATTAAGAGGGCAAGGTCAGCCGAACACTTTCCATGAAAATATCCGTAAAAGAGAGTCCAACCTGTCTTCGATGTTCTAGGCTGTCGAGGTTCTTCGTCAGCTCGTGGTCTCCAATCAGACGAATGGCCCTCCTTTCGATGGAAGTAGCCGAAGAGTATGTCTGGATGTAGAGCTCCAAATATGAGAGTAGTACTCTAGTGATGGTCGAATCTGGGCTTTGTATAGTGTCAAAAGTTGTTGAGGTGTGTACAACTTTCTGGTTCGGAAGAGTATACCAAGTTTCTGAGAAGCTATCTTGGCGATTGCCACAACGTGGTTATACCAAGATATATTTCCTCCCAGATTGACGATCAGCAAATTAATAGATGAAGCCAGTGGGATTGCGTGTACTGAAATGACTATATCCGGTTCTGTAATGTTTACCTTTTTAGAGAAAACTGCTGCCTGGGCTTTTCTAGCGTTAAATTGGACTTGGTGGCTGTTACCCCAAGCCAAAATTTCTTCCAGGTCTTTGTTGAGGCGTGATACTTCACGCTGTCTGCGAAGATGTGCGTCGGCAGCCGATGTTTGTGCATTAATATGCGAAATAATATCCAAGTAAGTAACCCAAATATCTTGATAAGTGTAAACAAAATAAAACTCTCAAAATATAAGTTCTTATTTATGCCATTTTAGACAAGTAAACTCAAATAACACCCTCGTGAGTTATAAATCATAACTCACTAGTGGGCTACAAGATTTTAGTTTTAAATTTTTGAAGCGTTATTTATTTATTAATACATATAATCAATTTCTTCATATCACACTAGTACCATAAATAGCTATTATATATGAAGCAAAAGGGATCGGAAAGAATATAATTCACGTACAAGTGATTCTTACCCGGGTCAACATTTTTTTACAGGCAACTTTCAGTCCTTAGCATATAACTTACTGAAATAAACTATTTGCCTGTAGAAGCGATTATAATTTGCGAAATATATGTTACTTCCTGCATTAGAAAGCGATTTTAAAAGTATTTTTTTAGATTATAGCTGCAGCATTCAAATTTGAATATCGCCGGTCACGTGTCCCCAGTAAATAATTTTTTACTTTACCCTTTTATATTTCACGTCATTTTACTAAAGTTACTTTTATATATAAATAATTTACACTCCTACTACAATTTGTATGGAAAAATAATGTTCAAAGATCAACAGTTTAGTTCCTCTAACGCTATTATTAACCAGAAGTTCCGTCCCCGCAGCTGCATGTATCGCCGGTCACGGCAGAAAATGCTTATAAATAACGCCACTACAGGTCGGCCTGCGGTGTAATGAGTGCTGCTGTTTAGGTAAGTTCCTTATTCTGTTTATTTAGGTATAAACTAGAACAGTGCCTACTTTTTACCAGGCGTATGTTTTCATGTTGTATCACCGGTCACAGGGTTAACTCAGACCTAGTAGTCTTAATTAAGGGAAAAATACTACACGAAGTCATTCTCTTGAGTACAGATACTCATTTCACTAAAAAAAGTTTTAGAAATAGCTTGTATTAGTTGTTATCCACGAATTTGTGCATTTTTGTATAGCCGGTCACGTATGAAAATGTTACCGAAGATACATTGATGTGACGGTTTGTTATCCGAAGCTATATAGAATATTTTTCTATTAACCATTTATAAACCATTAAGGAAAAATATATTTTGATGTGCAAGTTTCGTTTACATAGGTAGATTAAAAATAGGACTAATTTTCTTGGTATTTTAACATTCTATAAGGAACATTCCAAAACTTTAAGCCAATATAAGACAAATGCATTTATATTGTTTAGTGCCTATTATTAATTTGCAAACAAAATATTTTTTTTAAAGTAACCTATGAGAAAACAAATGAAATTTAGAGATGCAGTTGCTATGAAACCTCTATGTTGCTATTTGCTTGTTGATTATTGTAAAATAGCTGTGTAAAAAAATGTTTCATCTTTGAGTTTATCCTAAGTTAAGTAACAATGCCGAAACACAATAATCAACAAACAAATATCAACATGGAGGTTTTATAGCAACTGTATCTCTAAATTTCATTTGTTTTTTCATAGGTTACTTTAAAAAAAATATTTTGTTTGCAAATTAATAATAGGCACTAAACAATATAAATGCATATATCTCCGAAACGGTAACTCTGGGCGACCTGAAATTAGTGTACCATTTTTACGTAATAAATATGAGAAAAGTATTATTTTCATTAAAAACTTAATTACACGGAGGCACAAAAAAGTTATGAGCTAATAAATGTGCAAAAAATGCCGCAGGCAGCGCCCCCTACGCTGTACATTAAAATTTCACCAAAAAATCAGTTCCTCATCCTAAAAAAAAATAATTGCCAAATTTTGTATAAAACCGTTGGTTTCTGTCAAGGTTATTAGAGAAAAACAAAAATGAAGTTTTAACTTTAACACCCTGTATCTCAGTTAATATCAACTTTCGGATATAGGTAAGTATAATTAAATCCTAATATTTTTACGTAAGGAGTCTGTGGTTTTTCCATGTCACATTACTTGCCGGACAAATGTAAATAATTTTGTCTCCCTCTTGTATTAAATGTTTCAAACTCATCTTTAATTTATTTATTACTTTCCATGCCTTTCAAAATATATAAGGTGCACTTTTACGTTCAAGGATGTTACAAATAAAGAAATATAATTTAAAAATAATAATTATCTTCTCACAGAAACCCAGTATTCGTTTCCATTATAATTTAATTTTTAAAATAATACACAGCCCATAAAACTTTTTATATGACCCTAGGCTGAAAGGATAACTATAAACTCGAGTTTTAAATATGTTCACTTATTCTGCCGATGCCAATTTTGTCTCTCCGATATGCCTTATTATGTACGGCGTTGATCGATTGCGCGCCGCCCCAATTTGACCGAAATCTCTTTGGAGTAGCATCGTATTCGTAGAATATAATGGTTATACAGTATGTCCACGGATGTTTACAAGAGGACAAATGGACTAAAAATTGAAAGATACGAAAAAAGTCACTCTTAATAAACGTTTTGCTTGTCTAGAAAATACGATTCATCATAAGAAACTTCAATTTTTTTATACAGGGTGGGTAAAAACTGCAAAAATGTTATTTTGCTTAAGAGTAAACATACTTTATTTTGAAAGATACGAAAAAAAGTCACTCTTAATGAATATGTGTTCTACACAACAAACCGAAGTAGAACAATTCATTAAAAGGTTTACCTATGTAAAAATTATTTCCCAAAAAGTATTCTCTGGCACACCTCGGACTGGTGAACCTAGTGAAAATAATAATGACACTTAAGGTGATAGGTACTTGTTGTCAATGTCTTTATTTAATGAAGTTATTATTTAAGTAGAAATGCTATCTATTGAATAAAGAGTTTTTATAATACAATGTTATGGGGATGGTCAAGTTTCATACCGCTACGTCATGGAACAATTTACCGATAAATTTGTAGGAATCCCAATAACTAGGATGGCAATCTGCAAGTTAATAAAAAAGTTCAAGAGAACTGGTTCGGTTTTTGACCTCAAAAAAAAAAAAAGAAAAATACGACTATGATGATGCTGCTACAGTCTTAGTTCTTCATTCTGTTGAAGAAAATCCTATGACGTCCCTTAGAAATCGTGTTACTCAGTTGGAAGTTGTGAAAAAAGTCTAATTCAGAAGATCCTAAAGCAAATAAATGGTATCCGTATAAACCGCACTTTAATCAAAGATTGGAAGAGGGAGACGACGCGAAACGACTAGATTTTTGCCTGTGGATAGGAGACAAAATTTTAAGTGGAAATGTTGATTTTTATAAATGTATCATGTTTTCTGATGAAAGTACATTTTCAACAAATGGAACCGTTGCAACCCAGCACGTTAGGTACTGGTCTTTAGAAAATCCCGAATTCAGAATTATGACGAAAAGACAATATTTCACAAAAGCGAACGTGTGGTGTGAGATATCCATCCATGGCATTATAGAGCCATATTTTTTTGATAACACGTGCAATAGATTATCATATTTAGAAATACTGGATACATTTTTCAATGATGAACTCGAAAATCTACCATTACATTTTCGGCAAAATATGTATTTTCAGCAAGATGGTTGTCCAGCCCATTTCGCTCGTGAGGTTAGAGAATGGCTTGACAGCAGATTTGGTCCAAGGTGGATTGGCAGGAATGGCACAGTTTTGTGGCCCCCAAGAAGTCCCGACTTAACCTTGGCCGATATGTTTTTATAAGGCCGTTTAAAACAATTTTTTTTTGCAACCGCAATACCAAATGATATTGAAGTGCTGAAGGGCAGAATTATCCAGGCTGTCCAATCGATACCTCAGGAAGAAATTTGAGAAAGCAATTAGAAAAATGTGTCGAGTATGGTGGTGGAGTTTTTGAATTATGAAATCGTTATCGTATTCTTTTCATGTTAATAAAAATGTTCGTATTATTATTATTATTATAATTACTTCATTAAATAAAGACATTGACAACAAGTATCACCTATCATTATTCAAGTAAAAACGTTTATTAAGAGTGACTTTTTTTCGTATCTTTCAAAATAAAGTATGTTTACTCTTAAGCAAAATAACATGTATGCAGTTTTTACCCACCCTGTATAAAAAAATTGAAGTTTCTTATGATGAATCGTATTTTCTAGACAAGCAAAAACGTTTATTAAGCTTTTTTTCGTATCTTCCAATTTTTAGTTCATTTGTTTTGTCCTCTCGTAAACCCCATCAGTGGACATACTGTATACCTAATTATCTAAAGTATTTTAGGAGAGATACGATTTAAAAAAAATTGCTATTAAAATATTTTTATTTATACCACAGAAGAAATATGTTGTACACATACTTTTAAGAATTATATTTGTCCCAACCCAGTCTATTCTCGTACAGGTACAAAATAATGCGAGTCTCTATTATAACTATTTTTAAAACAGTCTATGTGTGTATGCACAAAATAAGTACATGGCGCGCTAATGTCATTTTCCCTTACTAATATCTTATTCTTATTACACTGAGTGATATTTTTATTTTAAAATTATATTGGACCTAACCTTTAAAATATGGCTTGTAAGGTACCAATTCTGGTTGTGTCTGTTATAATTTGTTCATAATAAATTATACGGTTTATTAAACAACTCCGTATTTCTTATGTTTTACATAAATATCGAGTATTTATGCACCTGTGTAAGGCGATGATGAAAATATGAAATAGTAGAAATAATCACTAATTTTCTGAAAGTGAATTAACTATATTAACATTGCTGTGAACTAAAGCTGTATCCCCCTTTGTTTTAAGATCCTTGGATGATAATGTCACAAAACCCTATTCTTGTTGCGAAAAACTTCATAAAACACAAAATACTTTTTTCTATTTGGGTTTTATAATAGCTACATTATGAAATGGAAAAAAATTTAATAACCTACCACTTTATGAAACTGAAATTTTATTTTTTTTATGTTGGCAGCAAGTAGGGTTCGAATTTTAGGCTTACTTCGATTTCGTTGAAATTAGTTTTCTAGGCATTATGGATTCGACCAGAATTTTTTATAGAAAACTTTAAAATATTAACCTTTAACCTTGCAAATAGATCATTTTTACTAGATATTTATCTGAAATACCTATATTCGGAAATATATAACATGCTGACGGTGTCCGTCAACTAATTTCTAGTCACAACTATAAAACAACATAACCTAAAAATAATAGAAATATCTTCCAGTTTCTGCTCTATTTCTAAAGTTTTATTCAATAAAGTACTAATTTTATTTTTAATTCAATATAGTATTATACATATTACTTTATATATACATATTTATAGTTACTGTAGATATCTCCTGGGCATTAATTGTTATTCTTGTCAGATTCTGTGTCGACGCAATATTTTCTTCAATATCTAATTTTATTCAATATTTTGAACTTTATTCTGCTCGCACCATAACTCAAAGTTTTGCATATTCTTTTTAAAAGTTTTTCTATATTATTTTCTGCAATTTCTCGTATTTCTAACGGAGTACAACTTTCTTCCTGACTCATTTTTATTAACTTTAATAATATATTTATTTTTAATTATGACGGATGGGAAGAAGCTTTGTTACGTTCAATTGTTTCTATCATGGCATATTTGATACTTGTAACATTTTATTACATTATTGTAAAAGCATTGCCAACCCAAAAAGAAAATATTAATTCAAATGGAAAAAATCCACTATATTTTTTTAAGTTTTTCAGACTTTAAAGACCCAAATAGAAAAAGTATTATAAAATACACGGTCCATAAGACAATTAGAGCACTTGTACTTTAGAAAACTCCCCGCTTCGCTGGTCGTTTTCTAAATTAAACACGTGCTCTAAGATAATGTCTTATGAAACTTGTATCTTAATATACTGTTATCAAACTAGTAGAAAAAGATTGTCACTATTAAACGTCGAACATGGCTAACTCGGTAGATATCTTTTGACGTTTCCCTCGTAATATAATATTAAAGGCCGACATTTCATGAGTCATCCTTAACACAAATTTGACTATATATAAAAGTTCTCTGTACTCTCATCTAAAGAATAGATTTTTAAGGATGTGGTAATCTTCTACTTAATTTCCATTTCATTCCATTTCAATTGACCCTCAAATTAATTTAAAACATAGTTTTCTTAAGGTTTACCATAACGTTAAGGCTACAGTACGTTTCACGAAAATTGGATACGACTTAATGATTTCCTGGGTGGGTCCCATTGTGTCGACAAGAGCTTGGCAATAAACAAGTGAAGTATGAAGGGACGGACTAAGGAAAACAAGTAATGATATGATTATATTAATGTAATCAAATGAAATAACATTTTTTTTAAATATTACTAGTCATATTTATTTACATTTATAATGTCATTCTATAGATAGTTCTGTTTCGCTATCGCTATCCTCATGAAAATTAATTATAATTGGATTAATTATACGATCCAGACTAATATACGAATTGTCTACAGTTATTACGTGACGGACTGAATTTTTCCAACTACCTGGGGGAATATCATCAAAGCATTTTCGTATTAATTCTACAACACTAGAACTTAAAGTCGGAGAAATATTTTCAGACCTAACCAGTGATTTTAACTGGTGCCACATATGCACTATGGGGTTAAAAATGCAATAATAGGGTGGGAGCCGTAGCACTGTATGTCCAATTTCTTCTGCCAATGTGTCAAAAACTTTTTTTCTACAAAATGTCTTTAAAACTTCTAAAAGATCACTTTTTTTATAACTTTCTTCAAAATATATATCATTCGCCGCCATGTAGTTCTGAATCTCCAATTTTGTATTATTTGAGCTTGGAGCTTTATGTAATTGGCGACTGTGATAGCTCGCATTGTCCATTACTATCACGCTATTCTGAGGAATGTTTGGTAAAAGACAATTCTTAAACCATTCCTGGAAAACTAACAAATTTTACCACAAAAAGATATTTAAATATAAATTAAGCAACCTAACCTACCTGATGTGCCTATATTTAATTATAATTATTACAATCCGGTCCTTTCCACATAATAATAACAAACGGTCATAAATAATGGGATGGCCCAGGATGAGGGTGAAAGAGAACTTTAATGTACTGTCAAACTTGTGTTAAGGATGTCATTCTGTACCTTAAGGTGACATATATATCGGCCTCTAAGTTTCCTTAAAACTGTCGCTGATCTCCCCTCTACTAGATCTTAATTCGATAGAAATTATGACCAAATAATATATCATTAGAATGCAATAATATCAACCCCCTTTGGCTTTATATTTTAATAAAACGTCTAATTCAATTTGCAATATGTTTCTGCCTACTCACTACTCACTCCTACGAATACTAACTAAAGAGGGTAAAAAAATCTTATGTAGAACATTTGTATACGAGGGAAAACCAAAATTATATGAAACACTATTCGATCGGTGCGTCGCTTTTTAAGACTGCTAGCTTAAGTATTTTTAATTTAGAAGAATTTTTAACTTATACAACAGGATGTGAATTTGACCCATCCTTAATATCCCCTTTAAATGATATTAAAAAATTGGAAAAGCACGTCAATTTTATTGAAAAGGGGGACGCCTTTAAAGAATATTTGCACTCTTCGTGGTTTGGAGGAGTAGATGTTACCCTTAGAATCTTAAATAGGAAGGGGATCACACATCGTTTAAATCTCTTTCGAATAATACAGTAATTATTATTTTTTGAGCACGAGTAGCAGTGGCGGCTCGTGACCTATGATAGAGGGAGTTCACAAGTATGGTGAAATTATTTTTAAAATTTTATTTTTGTGTGACGACCAAACAATTACTTTCTAGACGTTTTAAATGTAAAAAGAAAAGAAGTAATAAGAAAATGCGTTAGGTAAAACATATTTTTATTTATTTTATAATTTTACACAAGGAAATACAACTTTTTGGAAAATTAGAAAGGTTTTCTTAGTGTGTATAGTGCTTAAACGTAAAGTCCGTTCTTCGTTTCTTAATTGTAGAAAATTGATCGATAACAGCCTCATTAAAGTTTGGAATCTATAATTTTTTTTTCATATATTTAATTTTTAAACTTTATAAAGGGACTTTATCTTTTGTGGTCTACGTTAAATTAATTTTGGGTTTAGGTCTTCCGCATTCTTCACTTCAATTTTTTGCTCCAAACTAAAAGCGCTAAAGTTAATATATAATATTAAAATATTAAAACATACACGCTAGAATTTCTATCTAGATGCACGAACAGACAACGGCGCGGCGCGCACTAAAATTGTGCGCCTTTCCAATGTTAAATCGCCATAGCCCCGATATCCCCCGCTGTCTCCCGCCACCTGTTACTACAGAGAAACTGCATTATGCCTCGCCTACTTAATCGCACATGCGAGAAAGTCTCGTCATGATCGTCATTAACCTCGACGGGGGCACGGTTGCCGGATGGAGAGCCTATAATATAAAGTTTGGTTGACGGTACGATAAAATATTAGGGAGGGTCGGACTTTATACTATAAATAATATTCAATCAATATAAATTAAAATTTTTTTAAAGCCCAGAACCGCCTCTGACGAGTAGTCTAGTTTCCGAAGAATGGCGATTGCACTTCGGGAATTCGCGACATTTAAATAACTTCGTATCAAAATCTATACTTATTATTACTTTCACAGCATTTCATGCTATCGCTACTCGACCTTTAGTTGGACGCTTCTGTAATAGACGGCCACAACATATCCGGAACGTCTTTGAGATGGACCTTTAATTTTAAGAAAAGAATTTATCTATTCTGGAAATATCTCCAACATACGTCCCTCGTAAGCCCAAATACAGAGAAACGGGGTGTAGAAAGAAAGGGGGAGCCTTATCAATCCAGATGGTGATTCATCCGATAAACACCACTCTATGAGAAAGATGACGGTAATTTTTGTCCTTATATTGTCCTTTCCCTGATGGCCTCTAAGTCCTTGGCACGTTGAAATGTATTGTGCGTGCGTGGTTCAGGAATTATTTGGGAAAAAGCTCGCCCTACACTACCGAACTTTATTTCAAATAGACTGGCGGCTTCTGACGGTTCTGGTGTCGGTATGTTATGCACCATAGTTGTTACGCACTATATTAGATAGCTCATTTTCGGGTCTATTGAGATCAGGCTTGATCTTGATAGATATGAAAAAGGTAACGGGGTATGCATGCTTCGCGTTGGCAATTTTTTTTTATTATAATCAAACACAAGCACTATAGGAAAATCCTTTAAGGCACTCCGTATGCGCAAAAAGCCATTCACATTGCTTTTGAATCGTTGGAGGTTATACTCGTTGGGAATAACGACCTCGGGAAGGTCGTTCCATAAGGATGGCGTCCTCCAGATGAAAGAATTATTAAATAATGAGAGGAGTACGCTTAACCACATATGGATGAGCGGCAGTGGTTCGTCGTGTATTTCTGCTATTCACAGCTCTGGGCGGAATTAAGAGGGCAAGGTCAGCCGAGCACTTTCCATGGAAATATCCGTAAAAGAGTCAAATCACCAACCTGTCATCGATGTTCCAGGTTGTCGAGGCTCTTTGTCAGCTCGTGGTCTCCGATCAGACGAATTGCTCTCCTTTCGATGGAATCCAGTAGCCGAAGAGTATGTTTGGGTGCAGAGCTCCAGACATGAGAGCAGTACTCTAGTGATGGTCGAATCTGGACTTTGTCTAGTGTCAAAAGTTGTTGAGGTGTGTACAACTTTTTGGTCCGGAAGAGTACACCAAGTTTCTGCGAAGCTACATTGGCGATTGGCACAACGTGGTTATGCCAAGACATATTTCCTCCCAGATTGACGCACAGCAAATTAATAGATGAAGTCAATGGAATTGCGTGTGCTGCCATGACTATATCCGGTTCGGTAATGTCGCTTTGGTTACTTATGGTCAGTTTCTTTCTAAATTCTTACCAATGATCGAATACTCAGGAAACTGAAGAAAAACCCATCGTGCTAAACATCTGGCGGTTTTTAGTCATTTTTGGTACCAAATTACATAAAAACTAATCAAAATACTGCGTTATCTGCCGACGCACATCTTCGCATGCATCATGAAATATCACTCCTCGACGAAGACCTGGAAGAAATTTTGTCTTAATGGGGTCATAGTAACCAAGTCGAATTTAATACCAAGAAAAGCCAGGCAGCAGTTTTCTGCTGTTGGCAGGTTGATAATTTAACTTTCTTTTACAGATATTTCGAAGAATAGCAAAAATACATGACGAGCCACTGCCGCCCATCCATAAGTGGTTTAGCTTAATACTTCTTCATTGTTTAAGAATTATTTCGTCTGGAGGACGTCCTCCCAGTGGAACGACCTTTCCGAGGTCGCGTTTCCCAACGAATATAACCTCCAACAATTCAAAACCAACGTGAATCGCTTTATTTCCAAACGCACCACTCGAACAAACCCGAACAAACCAGAGTGCCCTAAAGGATTTTTCCTATAGTGTTGAAGTGAAGAATGCGGGAACACCTAAACCCGAAATTAATTTAACGTAGACCACAAAGGGTAAATCTAGGTACTTTATTAGAAAGTTTAAAAATGAAATATATGAAAAAAAAATGTATAGAGGGTATTCCAAACATAATGAGGCTGTTATTGATCAATTTTCTACAATTAAGAACCGAAGAATGGACTTTACGTGTAAGCACTGTTGTGTAGGGTCGATAAATGTTGTGTATTTCGATAAATGATACTCGATATGATTTTAAACCATTTTATTTAAGGATTTAAACTAAAAAACACTGAAAATATGAAGAATGTCAACTTGTCAGTCTCGTGGCTCGATTCGTTCTCGTCATAAAACAGTTAGCTATTGTTCTCGTCTTGGTTGCGCCTAATGACGCAGCCCGTAGATGGCGTAGTGGTATTAGACATCATTCAGTTTTATTGATAACTCGTAGATGGCGGTAGTAGTATTGGACATCATTCGGTTTTCTTGATAGCTCGTAGATGGTTTTAGTAGTATTAATAGTGGACTGTATAAATATTGTTGCGAGGGTTGCATGCGACGACGTTAAGGCCGGTATTAGACTATCAAATATATTTGACAAAGATCTTTTATAAAATATTTTGTAGCATTTCTTTGATAATATTTCTTTTATAAAAGTTTTTACTAGTATTACACTGTCAAAGAACTTTGACAATTTTTGAAGGGACTTGTCAAGTTTTTGCAATTAAAAATGAACGATACACGTGCATTCGCTTGTCTAGCGTTAAGTGCTGCCGTGATTACAATGTGTTTAGTATTAAAAAAGAAAAAAAAAGAGCCAGGCGCCTTTGGGTAAGGCCCTGGGTGGCAAGACGTAATTTAAGGGGTGTCCACCACAATCTCCTTCGGGAGTTACGAGTTGAAGGTATTAGGAGTTATAAAAACTATTTAAGAATGGACGAGGAAACATTTAACTTTATTGTTTTAAAGATATCACCATTGATAGCCCGACAGAATACACATTTAAGGAATTGTATCAGCGTTGAGGAACGCCTTATGGTTACTCTTCGGTTTATGGCAACAGGAGAGAGTTATGCTAGTTTACAGTACAGCAGTCGCATACCTCAATGTACCCTTTCAGGCATAATCCCAGGAACTTGCAAGGCAAAAAATGAAAATAAATAAATAAATATATCCAGTCTTTTATTTCGGTTTTTGTCATCCGGGTGTTAATGGTTGTACAATATTTGGAACCTTTCATACTCCGAAATTAGCAATTTTGTTGTTGAAATGCACCAGACAAACTTATTTTCCGCCATGGTATTATATACCAATACCAGTCGCAGTCAATGTCAAATTTATGCCTTATTGTCAGAAAATGAGGTTACCACCGTTACCAATCAACTATAAAATCTTTTATCAAAGATAATCGTCTGTTGTTATCTTTTATAAAATATCTTTTATAAAATAAATATTTTATAAAAGAACTGATATTACACTTCAAATATTTTATAAAATTTATTTTATAAAATATCTTTGTCAAATATATTTGATATATTTGGGAGGGGTCGTGGGGGTCATGCCCATCAATTTAACACGAAAAATATCATATATTCCGGTTTGACAAGCGCGGCAGGGTATTACTTTACGCAACTTTTCTTATCGTCTGTTATTTCTTTTATAAAATAAATATTTTATAAAAGAACTGATATTACACTGTCAAATATTTTATAAAATATCTTTTATAAAAGATCTTTGTCAAATATCTTTTATAGTCTAATACCGGCCTAAGATCCGACAGCTATACACTCTAAGAAAACCTTACTTATTTTTCCAAAAGTTGTATTTCCTTGTGTAAAATTAAAAAATATGTTTTACTTATCTAACGCATTTTCTTATTACTTTTTTTTCTACATTTAAAACGACTAGAAAAATATCACCATACTTGTGAACCTCCTCTATCATAGGTCACGAGCCGCCACTGTATAGTGTTTGATCATAAAAAACACATTGAAATAAGATCTTTATATGGGCGTGGCAAAATTATTTTATGCAAAAAAATAAATCCAATACAAAAATTAATTTGCTGATGATTTTGAAGTTAATTCATCCATCCACATCGTTGCCGCACCAACTCGGTATTAATTAAAAAAAATACGCAACAAGTATGGGTACTAAACATAAATTCCAGTCACAGAACTCATTTTTATATAGTCGGTACTCTGTATGACATCGACGCGGCGGCGCTCCTTATCATGTCATGCGATGGTAGTCATGGTTCATGGTACCGCGAAGAATACCGAAATCATCCCATGTCACCTCGATGAATTATGACAAAGAAATAACTGTTTATACGTATTTTTATTTACCTTGATCCTTTATTAAAATCGTACATTTGTAACCAGTTTTCGTTTTATTATTTTTTGAAACGTGCTCCGGGCGTTACGTGCAAAAATTTTATACGATCGTTTGGGCATTAACAGCATTAAGGAGACCGCAACAATTGTGAAATTCGGAACAGTTCTTGCGACGATCGTCCGTGTTCTCACAAATTGAAATCGGTGAAGATGTGATCGATAGGGGCTTGGTGGGTTAAGCAAAAAATCTACAAGGTTATAAATTTTATGTAGTACATCACTAATAAAACAAGTCAATTAATTTTAATTACCGGCTCATCCATTAAACGGCGTCCTTTTTTTATGATCAAACACAAGCACTATACAAAAAATCCTTTGGGGCACTCCGGGAGCGGTGCGTGTGCGCAAAAAGCGATTCACGTTGGTTTTGAATCGTTGGAGGTTATATTCGTTGGGAAAATCGACCTCGGGAACGTCGTTCCATAAGGATGAGGTCCTCCAGATGAAAGAATTCTTAAATAATGAAGTTCGAGGAGTACTAAGCTTAACCACATATGGATGGGTGGCAGTGGTTCGTCGTGTATTTCTGATATTCGCCGCTCTGGGCGGAATTAAGAGGACAAGGTCAGCCGAGCACTTTCCATGAAAATATATGTAAAAGGGAGTCAAATCCCCAACCTGTCTTCGATGTTCTAGGCTGTCGAGGTTCTTCATCAGCTTGTGGTCTCCAATCAGACGAATGGCCCTCCTTTCGATGGAGTCCAGCAGCCGAAGAGTATGTTTGGGTGCAGAGCTTCAGACATGAGAGCAGTACTCTAGTGATGGTTGAATCTGGGCTTTGTATAGTGCCAAAAGTTGTTGAGGTGTGTACAACTCTCTGGTTCGGAAGAGTACACCAAGTTTCTGAGAAGCTATCTTGGCGATTGCCACAACGTGGTTATGCCAAGACATATTTCCACCCAGATTGACGCCCAGCAAATTAATAGATGAGGCCAGTGGGATTGCGTGTCCTGCCATGACTATATCCGGTTCTGTAATGTTAACCTTTTTAGAGAAAACTGCGGCCTGGGTTCTCTTAGCGTTAAATTCGACTTGGTTACTGTCACCCCAAGCCAAAACTTCTTCCAGGTCTTTGTTGAGGCGTGATACTTCATGCTGTCTGCGAAGATGTGCGTCGGCAGCCGATGTTTGCGCATTCAAAGCGAAATATGAGATAAGTGTGCTATCATCAGCAAAACTAAATATCGGATTTTTCGTTTTCACTAGAAGGTCGTTAATGTAGAGTAAGAAGAGAGTGGGAGACAATATGGACCCTTGAGAAACACCGGCATTAATGGTGAAAGTGTCTGAGAGAAATCCGTCAATCGCCACTTGCAGAGAGCGGTCCTTAAGAAAGCTACATAACCATGCACAGAATCGACTGGGCATACCATAGGATCGCAGTTTACTTAGAAGTCCCTCATGCCAAACAGGATCAAAGGCTTTAGAAATATCCAGTGCAACAACCCGAGACTCCCCATGATGTTCGATTGCGTTGTTTCAAAGATGGGTGACATAGGCTAGAAGATCTCCAGTGGATCTGGACTTCCGAAAACCATATTGATGATCGCTGATAATGTTGAAGCCTTCCAGGTACTTTAGAAGATGTTGGTTAATAGCTTTCTCCATTACTTTTGATATCCCTGACCGGATACCTGACGATTTAAGACGTCAGGTAAGACATCACGTAAAACCTTAGATAGGGACGCCGCTTTAAATAGCTTCTCTAACACTATTTTTATCAACACTAGATATTCTATATTTTTTTCTTCGAAATTTTCGGAAGGAAATATAATTCTGCGAAGGTTTTCGTTATTTAGATGAAAATACGAATTCTCAGTGAGGAACATTGAACTTATCGTTAGAACGCTTGTAAGGAACCCCAAAGGTATTAAAAAAATCGACCCGTTCAAAAGACAGAATTCAAATCTCCCACCCCACATTGGACCTATCACAGAGGTGAATAAATTTATTAGAGGCCAAAAAGAAACGATGGTACAATTATCGAGCGGCGAGGAACGAGAAAATAGTGTATTAAGATACAAGTTTCGTAAGACATTATCTTAGAGCACGCGTTTAACTTAGAAAATGACCCGCGAAGCGGGGAGTTTTCTAAAGTACAAGTGCTCTAATTGTCTTATGAACCGTGTATTTTATAATACTTTTTTATTGGGGCTAAAGTCTGAAAATATAGTAGATTTTTTCCTTTTTAATTAATATTTTCTTTTTGGGTTGGCAAAACTTTTACAATTTAATAAAATGTTACAAGTATCAAATATGCCATGATAGAAACAATTGAACACAACAAAGCTTCTTCCCATCCGTCATAATTAAAAATAAATATATTAATAAAGTTAATAAAAATGAGTCAGGAAGAAAGTTGTACTCCGTCAGAAATACGAGAAATTGCAGAAAATAAACTAGAAAGAATATGCAAAACTTGAGTTATGATGCGAGCAGAACAAAGTTCAAAATATTGAACAAAATATTGTGTCGACACAGAATCTGACAGGAATAACAATTAATGCCCAGGAAATGTCTACAGTAACTATAAATATGTATATATAAAGTAATATGTTTAATACTATATTCAATTAAAACTAAAAATAGTATTTTATTGAATAAAACTATAGAAATAGAGCAGAAACGGGAAGATATTTCTATTATTTTTAGGTTATGTTGTTTTATAGTTGTGGCTAGAAATTAGTTGACGAACACCGTCAGCATGTTATATATTTCCGAGTATAGGTATTTCAGATAAATATCTAGTACAAATTATCAATTTGCAAGGTTAAAGGTTAGTATATTAAAGTTTTCTATAAAAAACTTTTGTCGAATCCATAATGTCAAGAAAACTAATTTCAACGAAATCAAAGTAAGTATAAAATTCGAACCCTACTTGCTGCCAACATAAAAAAAATAAAATTTCAGTTTCATAAAGTGGCAGGTTATTCAATCTTTTGCATTTCATAATGTATTCATTATGAAACCCAAATAGAAAAAAGTATTATTTCTTTGTATGTCTTGTATACTTACATTTAGAAAATAATTCCTGAACAGTTCTAATTAATAATGGCATATAACAACGTATTTTTCGATTTTTAATAAAAAAAATTGGTGCCCTCTTAAGCTTTTAAATAAGGAACAAAGGAATCTTTATAATCTACTTGATTTGTGAATAAATACTCGACTAAATACACAGAAAGAATGAAAGGTCCTCAGTTGAATGCGAATTTAAATTCGGCTTATAAAAAGTCGCGAAAAGTTTTTGAAAGGCTTAAAGGGGAAGAGAAAAAAGTTTTAATGATGCGTGCGAAATTGTGAAACATAAACTTTGCTTTGTTGATAATTTGGTCGTCGTAATCTTTAACCTTAAACAGTATACATATATAGGTACAGGGTGTTCTTTAATGACGTGCTAATATTTCAGTGTGTGATTCCTTAGGTCATTTTATAAAGAAAAGTTCATATGAACATATGTCCGCAACGGCTTAATTTTTTTGCTACAGGGTATTGAATTTTTATTTTTTAAATGGTTTTTTTTTTAATATCTCCGAAAGTACTTTAGATATTATTTTAAATTTTGGTATGTGATGATAGGATATAGAACCACAAATTTTAGTTAGGAAAGTTATTCAATTGTTCCACCAGTGGCGTCCCTGCAAACATGTCCTCTGATATTTTTTACAAAGAAGATGATACGCCACTGACATTTTTCCATGTGGATATTCTTGCAAATGGCCACCTTCACTTAAAAGGTATGCTTCCGCCCGTCTTCGCATCGAATTGCCCACTCGTTCAAATATTGAAATTTTTATAAAACAAAATTTATCATTAATATTTTATCAATGTTAATAATAATCAGTTTCAATATGAATTTAGTGGCTTTAATCAAGAACGGTTCTGACGAGAAAAACTCACGAGAACGTTTTCATGTAGAATTGACCAGGCTAATCAGAAAAATATCCGCATGAAAAAATGTCAGTGGCGTACCATCCCTCTTGTAAAAAATATCAGAGGACATGTTTGCAAGGACGCCACTGGTGGACCCCCCCCCCCCCCCCCCCCCAACGGAAACAAAGTTATATACGGCACTGAAGACGTTTCCATATTCGTTTCAAAATTTTTACCATCCTAATGGTGCATGAACCCATGGTCCGGGTATACGTTCTAGGTAGGTAGGTAGGTAACTTCTCTAATTTAAAACAGAGCTATTTGAAAAAACTAAATTGCTCAGTGACTGGAACCCTTTTGAAATCGCGTAGGTCTTTTCGAAACCGTGAAAAATCGGCTACGATTACTTCTTACCACACACCTGCGGATTAGAATACCTATCTCCGTTTTTCGATTTAATAATGACTCTTATTTCTTACTTCCCCTCTGCTTAGGTCAACATTCGTCTCAACGAATGCATAAATATCGAGATAATCAGGGGGACACCGGCCAGTAGGGCCCCCACTTGTCTTCTTTGGGAGAAATAGAGGCATAGGTATACAGGGTGTTTCTTAATAACATGCTAATATTTAAGGAGGTTATTCTTGGGTCCATGTTCAGAAAAAAACTTCATATTAACATAATAATATGTCCTAAACGTCTTTACTTTTGAGATACAGGGTAGTAAAGATTTCATGTTTTTTTAAATAATTTGTTAAGGTTAATGACTTAAATACGTGACAACTAGGCAGACAATTGTCAAAACTGTTCATGTTATCCAAAACAAAATCTGCTTCTTACCTAGTAGATCCAGTGGCGGCGACCAAACAATTACTTTCTAGGCGTTTTAAATGTAGAAAGAAAAGAAGTAATAAGAAAATGCGTTAGGTAAAACATATTTTTATTTATTTTTTAATTTTACACAAGGAAATACAACTTGTGGAAAATAAGAAAGGTTTTCTTAGTGTGTATAGTGCTTAAACGTAAAATCCATTCTTCGGTTCTTAATTGTAGAAAATTGATCAATAACAGCCTCATTAAAGTTTGGAATACCCTCCATAAATTTTTTTTCATATATTTCATTTTTAAAGTTTCTGGATTTACGCTTTGTGGTCTGCGTTAAATTAATTTCGGGTTTAGGTCTTCGCGCATTCTTCACTTCAATTTCTTGCTCCAAACTCAAAGAGCTAATGTTCTTTTTTAAGTAGTCCACCGTCAAACTATTCATTTTAACTTAATAAATATATAATATTAAAATATTAAAACATACACGCTCGAATTTCTAACTAGATGCACGAACAGACAACGGCGCGACGCACACTAAAATTGTGCGCCTTTCCCATGTTAAATCGCCATAGCCCCGCTACCCCCGTTGTCACCTGCGACCTGTTACTACAGAGAAACTGCATTATGCCCCGCCTACTTAATCGCACATGCGAACAAGTCTCGTCATAATAGTCATTAATCTCGACCTAGGCACGTTTGCCGCATCGAAAGCCTATAATATACAGTTTGGTTGACGGTACGATAAAATATTAGGGAGGATCGAACTTTATACGATAATTGACGGCACGAGAAAATATTAGGAAGGGTCGGACTTTATACGATGATAAATAATATTCAATGAATAAAAATTAATATTTCTTTATTCGTTTTGGGGGTGCACGTGCGCATGTGCTTCTGTGGAAGAGCCGTCACTGACTAGATCCTTTTTAATCTTTGTTAATACCTATTTTCATAACAGAGTGCAAATTAATGAATTTCTTATTTTTTATAAGAGAATTGTACGTCAAACGACAAAAAATCAAGAGACGACATTTGCTCAGTAAGGAATGAGAATTTGAAAAAAAATTTATTTAAAAAAAAAAGTGGCGTACCATTCTTTTCTTCAAAAATACCGAGGGCAACTCCCGCACGAACGCCATTGGTCGGAATAAAAAACATGTTATACATCATAAAATGCCTCTTGATGAATAAAAAGTGTGTGCCAAACGTCACAAAAATATCTAGAGCCGTATCACAGATATTAATAAAAAAGGAGATTTTTTGAAAATCTTCATCACCCTGTATCTCAAAAGTTAAGACGTTTAGGGCATATGTTCATGAAGTATTTTTCTGAAAATTGACCGAAGAATAAAAACCCTGTTTACAGGGTGTCCGGGAACATGTGGGAAATCTCCCGGATATGAAGAAAACACGTGAAAAGAATACTATAGGTTCATATAAACTTCTTTCGTATCGGCCTCCTCTTCGGAGATATGGGCTCCCAAAGAGCACCAATGGAATCAAGTTTTTTACACATAATTATTGAACCACCTGGTATATTTCAATTATTTTTTAATATGATGTATACCAGGTAAGACCCGTCAAATTACTACCCAAGAAACTGTTGTGAATTACTCACAGCTGCAGGGACGGACTAGCTGTAACACTCATGGGCCCATTTTTTTACGCCCTGTATGATGAGAACTTTGGATAATGTTTTTACATACCTTTAACTATTGGCTAAAAATTAAGTACTCTTCATTCATGTCGCTAATCCTAACCGTTTTCGGAAAAAACGTCATTTTATTTACACCAGTCCCCTAAATTCTTAAATATGAAAAAGCGGAATTTTGAAGGTTGAACATTTGATCGGAACAAAGATGTATCTTTTACTGAAATACGCCAAATACATGATGTATATGAAATGCTGTTTTTTCGAAAACGGTTAGGATTAGCGACATGAATGAAGAGTACTTAATTTTTAGCCAATAGTTAAAGGTATGTAAAAAACATTGTCCAAAGTTCTCATCATACAGGGCGTAAAAAAAATGGGCCCATGAGTGTTACAGCTAGTCCGTCCCTGCAGCTGTGAGTAAAAGGCCAATTTATAAACTCGACGGTGACGATTGACGGTGCAGTTTGACGGTGCCCTAAAAAGCTGGATTTATAAACTTGACGGTGGCGACGATGATAACATAACCTATTTTTCTAGGCTTTTCTGTATTTTTATGTGATTATATTAATTATGTTATGTTTATGTGATCTGAATGATACTATCAACAATTATCAACAGTACACTTTAAAATGGTTAATAAGATGGTATAAAATAAAATAATATTTACAAAAATATCACGTGACAGGTAAACACGATTTTGATTGGCTGTGTAAACTTGCTACGAACGTTGCTACGGCCGTCCACCGTCAAAAGATAAAATTGGTTCATGTCGGCCGTCACCCACCGTCAAACTGCACCGTCATCGTCAAATATAAATGGTCTTATGCATTTCAATATGTTTAAGCTGTACCGTCACCGTCGAACAGCACCGTCAATCGTCAACGTCGAGTTTATAAATTTAGCTTAACAGTTTCTTGGGTAGTAATTTGACGGGTCTTACCTGGTATACATCATATTAAAAAATAATTGAGATATACCAGGTGGTTCAATAATTATGTGTAAAAAACTTGATTCCTTTGGAGCTCTTTGGGAGCCCATATCTCCGAAGAGGAGGCCGATACGAAAGAAGTTTATATGAACCTATAGTATTCTTTCACGTGTTTTCTTCATATCCGGGAGATTTCCCACATGTTCCCGGACACCCTGTATAACGGCTAAAATTTTTTGCTACAGGATCGTTTTTCTTTGCATATCCTCGAAAGTACCTACTTTAGATTTTGGATGTGTTAATGGCGATACAAAATCCCATTTGGCACCAGTGGTGCCCCTGCAAACATGTCGTCCGATATTTTTTACAAAAAAGTGGTACGCCACTGACATTTTTCTGATTAGCCCGGTCGATTTTACATGAAAATGGTGTGTTGCGTTTTTCTCTTCATTAAAACAATTAAATTGACCACTTTAAAGGGAATGGAAGAATTATAAAGGACCATTTTTTCTTTGTCATTTCTACTAAATATTATATTTTTATCCATTTTGAAGACTAATAAGAATCCTTTGTTCTGATGGAATAAAGTCGTTGAAGCACAAGTCTTCTATTTGATTATTAGCGAAAAAATTTTACAGTGACATTCGAAGTAACGCAGATTTCTCGCTATTATGGTGAACGTTTTAATACTCTTTCGCGTCAGTCCCGAAATATTTACTCTTGTATAAATTTAATGCGCTTCTTGGGAGATTGTTCTATAACAGTATTTTTCCAAGTAATTGGCACAGTTCTGTATCCATACATACAGGGCGTTCGGTTCGCCTTATTGTATTTAAACACGCATGATTACAATACTTTCCATTTTGACAGAAAATCAAAAAGACTGGTTTAAATTTCGCTGTCTATAAACAGAATGTTAAAAATTGCAACAATATCAAGCTGAAGTATTCTCTTAAAGTATTTATTTGCATATTAGGAACAAGATATATAAATAAAACATTTTTTAGGATTATAGGTAAGGTATTCTTTTCACAAAATTATATTTACAACTGCATTGTTTGTAATTTATCAACAGTTTCTTTACTAGTCTGCTCAGTCTTTTCATCACTTCCCGCAGAACTCGGTAAATTTGACTTATTTTTTTCCGTCGTTTTTTTCACCTCGGTCGCCGAGGTTCGTACTTCTGCTTGAAGATCGTCCAGGGTTTTATCGATTTCCTTGACTTTTTCTTTGGTTTTTCCTTTTATCTGAAACAATAAAAATTGCAGCTTGGAGATGAATTAGACATTTCTTAAAATAAATTCGTCGATTTTTCTATTCGTCTAGAAGTGTTTGACTTTAACTATACTTACATTTTTTAATTCGCCTTTCACAACCTTAGCTTTGGCTTTCATCTTGAGGCTTTTTGCTCCCGCCACCTTGAAGACACTCTTGGTTTTCTTCTTGTTTTTGCCCATTTTTGTCTAAAAGGAAAATCAGTCAAGTACCGATTTGTTGGCAAGCTCTTCCGATTTTTTTTGTTCTAAACTTTAAAATTCGCATTTTAGAATAAACAATGAAAAACTAAGATAAAGCAAACCAAGTTGTAACGTAAAGACTACAAGACTATCTCGAAACCAGTAGCTTTACATTATAGCAACTTTAGTTGGTTTGATCCCTAGAATTTAAAAATGCAATAAAATATAGAAAAATTTTAAATTTTTTGTATACGAATACAGGGTGTTCCTTAATGACGTGCTAATATTTCAGGGTGTGATTCCTTAGGTCATTTTATAAAGAAACGTTTATATGTATGAACATATGTCCGCAAGCAAAGGCTTAAATTGCTTGCTACATTTTTATTCTTTAAATGGTTATCTCTTAATATCTCCGAAAGTACTTTAGATATTATTTTCAATTTTGGTATGTGTTAATAGGACAAATTTTAGTTAGAAAAGTTATTCAATTGTTCCACCAGTGGCATCTCGGCAAACATGTCCTCTGATATTTTTTTATAAAAAAGATGGTATGTCACTGACGTTTTTCCATGTGGAAATTTTTCTGATTAGCCTGACCAATTCTACATGAAAACGGTCTCTTGAATTTTTCTCGTAAGACGCACCGTTCTTGATTAAAACCACTAAATTCATATAAAACTCATTATTATTAACATTGATAAAATAATTACTGATAAATTTTGTTTGATAAAAATTTGAATATTTGAACGAGTGGGCAGTTCGATGCGAAGATGGCCATTTAAAACAATTTTTATAAGACAAAATTTATCATTACTTAATTATTTTATCAATGTTAATAATAATGAGTTTTAATATGAATTTAGTGGTTTTAATCAAGAACGGTGCGTTTGACGAGAAAAACTCAAGAGACCGTTTTCATGTAGAATTGACCAGGCTAATCAAAAAAATATCCATATGGAAAAACGTCAGTGACATACCATCTTTTTTATAAAAAATATCAGAGGACATGTTTGCCGAGATGCCACTGGTGGAACAATTGAATAACTCAAAATTTGTGGTTCTATATCCTATTAATACATGCCAAAATTGAAAATAATATCCAAAGTACTTTCGGAGATATTAAAAAATAACCATTTAAAAAATAAAAATTCAACACCCTGTAGCAAAAAATTTAAGCCGTTGCGGACATATGTTCATATGAACTTTTCTTTATAAAATGACCTAAGGAATCACACATTGAAATATTAGCACGTTATTAAGGAAACACCCTGTATATTTGAAATAACAATTTTACTCTGCAGCACTAAATGTCCCCCCTGTATACTGCCTATAGCACAGTTCTCTACAGTGGCGGCTTGGGCGAGCGCCGAATCCAAATACTTAGTTCTCGCTGAACAATTCACCCAACCCACGAAATCGAGCAAGAAATTATACAAAAATCTGTACCTATTTTTGCTGCCCACCAAAAAAATTTTCGGCCAGATGTCGCCCATTGAAAGAAATCTGCTGGTGACGCCACTGGCTTTCAATCAAGATGCTTGAAAACGGCATAGACAGACACTCAAGTAATTCTATAAGTGCTCCGTTTTTCCTATTTTGATATGATTATAAATAACTTATAAACTAATGGTAAGTCTAAATTAGCAGTATTGTATTGTCAGACCACAAAACTAATCATAAATACCTGAAAAGAAATTTACCAATCCTTGCAAAAACATGGTTGAAAAATATTTTTTATGTGGGATACCATAAAAATTAGAAACTCACCATTTTCATCTTTACAGCATATTTTTTTACCAACTTCAATATCACCATCCCCTTCTATCCTTCTCTTCTTTGCACTTCCAACCAGAATATCTCTGTCTAAACTTAAAGTAACTCTCATCATTTCTTTCATAGAACTAACTGTCCTAACTCTAAACAAATTGGTTATCTTTGAGGTAACATCAATATTGTCCAGTTTTAAATTTTGAACTATCAAATTTGTTGCAATTTGTTCCGGGTCTTCTCCTTTTGCAAAACAATACACCAACACGGTGATTGGTTTGAAATTCCCAGGAAGCTCGGTATGTCCAAATAAATCAATGAACACACCCAAGAATTCAACTGCCAGCGCCGGCAAATTCATAACAATATAAACATTGTGATCTGCAATGTATTTTGGCAGATTTTGTTTAATAACCGTCAAAATAAACTCCTTTCCATCCAAGTTATATCCAGTGAAATATTCATCTGATATTTTGTTAAGCTTTTTGTTATGCATTAACCATTTATATGACTCTGGATTTAAATCATTCGCGAAAATTTTGCACCGTTTTTTCGCTGACGGTATAGAAAACGGCCCAACTCCTGCAAACACATCAAATAGAACGTCATTGGGATTTAAAAGTTTGACAATTCGCTCATGTTCGGTGCACAACCGCGAGTTCCAATAGACAGTAGAAAAATCAAATTCAAATCGGCAGTTGTTTTCTTTTAACCCTGTTAGCATGTTGTTGTCACCTTTCAAAACTTCCATTTGAAAGTTTCGGTAAGTGTTGTCAATCATGTTAGTTTTGTTTACCACTGAGTTGCAGCCTGATATTTTATCAAAAAGTACTTCACCTAAAAGTGTAGAAAAATTATACTATTTGCTTACTTTCTTTTATATAAATATGTGTCCAATCAAAACTAACTTAATTGGCGACACCAGTTGAAATATAGGTACTTAATGCTAAACCTTTCTTCTTGCAATACAAAATATGTAACTAAATATAAAATAAAGTTCATCCCTATGTTTATACTGAATGGTTTTTTGTTTGGTTCCCATGGTTCTAACTAATACATTAATTTGTATATTTCATATCTTTTTACCCTTCAAGCACTTAGTATAATCATTCAGTATAAATTAGCAAGTAAATATATACCATAATAAAAAATTATCTTTACCTATTATGTTTTTGTAAGGTATTAAATGTTCCCTTAAATTAACATGGACAATATGACCAACTTTAGTAAAACTAGCCAATCCTTCAGTTTCTTTCGGCAATATTGCTCGAAGGATAGTTTCATGCGAGTAATTTTCATATTTAAGGATGAAGGGTTGAACTTTAAAGTTATCCTGGGTTATTTTCTTAGTTTCTAAGTATTTTCTTACATCTTCTGCAAAATCTTCCCATTTAGCAATGATTTCCGGATTTAAATACATAGAAACATCATCCGAACTGACATAGCTGATTGGTTTAAAATGTTCCACTTTTAACAGGTATTTTCGTAATATTGGTAGGACAGATGTTAAGTTATTCTTTTCAGTGTTAATCATAGGAACTTTTATGGCCTTTTCAAAGGCTGGCTTGTTTAGAGTTTCCATTAAATATACTTCAAGGGGTGGTCTTAAAACATGTTCCATTTCTCTCGTCAGTTGAAAAGATACTCGTCGGTATATCTGGTTGGAAGCTTTAAAGCAGTTTTTTAAATAGGGATAAAACATAAAATTAACGAAATTAAGGAAAATAACTTTAAAATACCTACATTTAGAGTACAACACGCAGCAACTAAGATGTTAGGTTAAATTTAAAATATTTGGGGTTACGTGCATTCTCTTCTTATCTTTAATGCTACTAGTCTAACAACAGAGGAGATATAAGTCCTAGTGACGCTGGACGTTGCACTCACCATACCTGGCCAGATCTTTAGATCATCGGGACCTAGCCAGGTATATCTGTTCGTGTACTCGTTATACTCGCCATCTTGTTTGCACCGATTTGTTCAGTAAAATAATACCAAAAACTAAATAAATAACGCTATGAAACTGGATAGAGATTTAGGTATAATAAAAATTCATTTCAGTGAATGCTCAGTGTTTATTTTTCTACGAATAATGTTAGCTTGGCAAAAGTGTTATCCATTTTTACACCATTTAGTTACTAGAGATAAAATCTTACATTACACCTATTATAATTATCATAAGTACCCTAGCACTTATCGGTAAATACATATTATGTAAATATTGCCAATTTTATGTACAAACAGAATTTATTAATTAAATGTGTATTTACATTTACTTTAATCAGAAAAAGATAATAATAATAATCTTTAATACCATCTTACTTTCTGGATACATATACATTGAATTAAATCGAATGCGTTTTTAAACAGAAACTATTGACGGTCTAACTCCAGAAAAGTAGCTTTTAATTTGTGACAGCCTCGGTGATTACTAAGAGAGATCTCCTATAAGGTAAGATAAAGATATTTCGAAAATTGATAAGAAATTAAATTTAATGTTTTGGTTCTTAAATTTTTAAGGCACGTTTTTAGTGCCTAATTATTTATTACTGAGCCCTATAGAAAAAATTGGATTAGACATTTTGTTCTCCAGTTAAAAAACGGCATTCAAAAAGACGTGCCTTAAAACGGACCAGCCTCTTTGCTAATAAACTGTCAAAATCTAAACTCTTCTGTGTTAGTTATCATTTAAAAGATCCTAAGCGAATTTGTGTCACCATGTATTTAAAATAAAAAAATAATTGGTTCTTTACCGATCAGTTTCATTTTAAATGCTTGATAATATTTATTTCATGAAAATAATGCTTGTATTTAAAAAAGAAAACACTTTATCCATCGACAATTAATAAATAAGTATTAATATATCTCAGTCTTAATATGGCATAATGAAGTATAATGACTTCAAGTTCAATAATTTTTTTTTGAGCCACAAACTATAATAAATCATCAGGTCCAAGCTACCAAAGTTTTGAAATTACGTCAATAAGATAGGATGTGACAAAAGCCATCAAAATCCATTTGATTGATAACATTAATTCTACCAGTCACATAGAAGTGACAGTTTTATTTTTAATCTCACGGCTTTTACCGCATCTTAGCCAAATCAACAGTACACACAAAATCAAAGAAGAAATAGCCAAGAACGTCACCGTGTGCTCCGTCTCTTTTATTATATTTCTGGTTATGTTGCTAAAAAGAGAAGTAAATGATTGAGTCAATTGCGTTTTCTGTCTTTAATGACGCTAGTGGCTCTTTTTTATTTGATTTTGTGTTTACACGTCGAGATGTTGCTAAATTACCAATCAGACAGCATGTGACCATAGCCTATATAATCAAATTGTACCAAACATCATATTTAAACCAGCAGGAAGATGAGGATCCCAAACAATCCTAAATTAGCAATCAGAGCCATCTATGTTGCATCAATTTAATTAAAAAATATGCCGCTTTTTGGCAGGTTAGAAAGAGACGAGAGTCATCAGCTGATCAATATTTCTTTTCGTGAAGTTTTAGCCGTTAATAATAAAGTTTTTTTAGTTAATTTATTGATATTTAGATTGGCTGAGATGTTGTTTGGGGTATCAACAAGTTTCAGGAAGACGTGTGACAAAAATTTGAAAATTGTTCATATTTGAAATTGTTAGTATTTTTCTTATAACATTGTACTTTTGAACGCAATTTTTTCATACCGTTTTCTAATCCTTTAACTTTACGAAGCCAGCTTTACATTAGAAAAGAACTAAGTATATTGGGCTAAACGTTTGCATAAAATAGTGGCTGCTTGGCAACCTGTGATTAAACGCAGCTCTTAACAACCGATTAAAACATCGGCCCTTTAGTTGTTCCGTCATCGTCATTAGGTGTTCCGTCATTGTCGTTTATCTGATTGGCTAACTTACCAGCAAGATTTAAAAATGCTTATGACTAAGACTCGGTTTTTGACTATGTCGTTTAGTTAACGATCTGATGTGACAAAAATTTGGGGCCAATTCCTCCTTGATTTGTACATGTTGTATCTCGCATGTTTAATAAATGAACATTTAATTACAAAGTAAAAAGTTGCAAAGCACTTTGGAAGAATTGAACCCAGGTTTACAAGTCGCCTTTAAACTGAACCAACCTCTTTGTGAGCTAACAACATTCTGCGTAAATAAATAAGTAGAACAGTTCGTTGGTGCTGACTAACACTTTTTGCTTTCACGATGTCGCTGGCGATGATACAATAAAGACAAGGTGTATGATATCGCGCAGGAAAAGGCGCGACTTAATGACGTCATTATGTGCACGCTCCTGCGGTCGTTTTGAAAGTTTACCGGAATATATTTTTATTTTAGTGATATTTGTGTTTTTATTAAAATAAAGATCCTAATATTCATAACATGAGGCGCGCTTAATCGATACAGTTTTTCTCTTTTCCTGTTTTTTAATTTCACTTACTGTCAAATGCAAAAATACCTTTAAAAGACAATTAAAAACGCTAACAACAACGTGAATCTCCATAACGAAATTAAAAATAACTCACACCATGACGTTACTGCGCGCGCCAACCCAAATAGGAACCGCTAGATAACATATCTTGTGTTTTATTGTACCATGACGTGCACCCGACTGAAAAATATACCATTTCAATCAAGTAGAGCATTTTGGTACATTTTTCCGCCTTACACACGTTCAGTACCCGTCGCCAACGAATTCGTATGTGTAAGAAGTATAATAGTCCGGCAGCCCGTTACCAAAATGTCCTGTTATCACGCCTTCATCTAGCCAATGACTAATCGCTAGATTATTAAAAAATAAGAAAGTTTTACTCGAGCGAAAAAGTTCGGCAACGCTGCGCTTACCCGTCAGAGTGATTGCGGTCCGTAAGAAAGCAGATCGTCTTTTTGTTAATACGCCTTGTCCGTTCTTGATGAAATCGTATTAAAAATATTTTTAAAAAACGTGAATTCATCGGCAACAGACTATTTGAGTGTTGCAAAAATTCCATAGTTTAAATAAAAGATGTAAAGAAAAGGGAGTATAAAAAAGTTACAGTCTAAAAAATAGTAGGTAAATCGAGTCGAACGGAAAATTTCCGTGTTGCGCAGCTGCAGGGAGGGCAGCGGAGTCGGATCTCGTATCTGTATATTTCATGCTCGCGGTACACGGTGCGCACATGGGACGGCTTGATGTGTGGCTTGGTTGTCTATAACAACTCAGCATCTATGTCCCCATGTAGCATTATTCTTGATACACGTGCTGCGTTGACTGAAAACGGGTTTGCTAAAAAATACGTTTGTAAAAATGTCAGTTCATATTTTTTCCCCATTTTCCGAGCCACAATACACGATTTCTGCTTGAAAACGGACGGGGCGCGATAACTCGAACAGCGTTAAAAAAATGACATACCTAAGATCGAACACTGCGGTTGCGCGTCGATGAAAATGTCCGTTCTCATT
The DNA here is from genome assembly GCA_963991005.1 of Barypeithes pellucidus. Classification (NCBI taxonomy): domain Eukaryota; kingdom Metazoa; phylum Arthropoda; class Insecta; order Coleoptera; family Curculionidae; genus Barypeithes; species Barypeithes pellucidus. Next base: position 12,806,613 of record OZ022563.1, read on the forward strand.
GTTTTCCGGTCACGAATAACGAAAAATACCATGCGACAAGTAAAACGGACGAGGCGTGATAAGTTGAATTCTCCGCTGTAAACAAATTTCGAATTTTCACAAACCAAAATGTCGGTTACTATTTTCATCTCATCAAAAACATCACTCTCAGTCTACAAATAAAGAGAACGGACGAGGCGCGATAACTATTACAACCACTTCTTTTTTACATGTAAAGATTATTCTCAATGATTTCGCAACGTTGCCAATATAAGTTCTTGTTAATTTCCTTCTCAAATCACCAAAAAAAACTCAGAAAAATTTAGATCGTGAACAGTCTGAAATCCTGGTAACGGGCTGCCGTACTATAAGTAGTGCAGCGCTAACAAACAGACCTGTTGGGTATAAAAATCGATTATATAATATGCTGAATAGTAAGAGAAGACAAAAGTCCAATAACATTATTAAAAAAAGTGACGCCTTAAGCAATAAATATTTACAAATTGAATATCAATACTTGCAGAAACCTAAACTAATAAAATAATTAAGTTTTCGTAACCTTCGCTTGTCCTTACACATTTTTTTTTGTTAAAATTGCAGAAGTTATTCGTTTTATAGCGCTTTGATCACCTGGTAAACATTTTATTTCGTTTCTTGCGATGGGATTGGTTCTTAATTTTATTGCTTTGCAGTGGGAAATGCCTATAATTCAGTTAGGGTGTTGTTTAAATTGTCACAATTTTCTAAATAGGGAAACAATTACATATGCGATAATATGCATGCGGTATAATATTTTAAACGGGATACCCTGTATATTTTCTAATATCCTTGTCATGATTTTGAAAATACAGTGGGTCCACGTATGTATTTATACCGGGTGATGCATCGTGGAGTTGAACATAGAGGAAATCCCATGTAATGGTTGAGGTGGCTGAATATTCACTCCCCTGTACATTTTATAGAAAATCTATATTATAACTTTTTGAAGAGCCTGACATGGTAACCCCGTATGTCCAGTTTGAATATATTTTGATAAGCCAATCTTAAGCTATTCAAGTAAATGCCATGGCAAAAAAACTGTTCAGGTAATACTACAAGCACTATGACGCTATTGCCAAAATTAACGTAAAGCTGAACATAACGAAAAATTAAAATATTGTCACTCACAATGTCAAAATTTAATTTGCTGGTGTTTGCTGTATTACCTGAACTATGAGAGTTTCGTGGTTTCGTTTAGGATCAGCTCACCAAAATGTATTCAAACTCGGCACCTGGGTTTATCATATCAGCCTCTACAAGAAGTTATAATGCAGTTTTTCTGTAAAATGTACAGGGGACCCAATTTACATGGGATTTCCTATGTTCGACTTAACGATGCTATCCGACTTAACGATACTATACGGTATAACTATACTTCCAGTACTAAATCCACGAAGGGGCTCGTATACAGGGTGTCCCAGAATATGTGCGCAATGTCCGGGGTTCAGATAGAACACTTAAAAAGAATAGAAGAAGTTCCTATAATTTTTTTTCCTGCGGCCTCCCCTACGGAGATAACGGACTTCCTTGGAAATCGTTGCTTTTTAAATAATTTTTTAAGTACTGGGTGTAATTTAATAATTTTTTTAGTATAATGGTTACTAGATGAGTCTCCTTAAAATTCTCTCTTTTAAACACATATGGCTTATTTAGTTTGCCAGGGACGGACTAGACGTAACACAAAAATGCTTTTTTTACACCCTGTATGATGAAGGAACGACAATAATATTTTTGGATACTCTAAACCTTAAGCTGAAAAAGGTACTTTTGACCAATGTCGATAAAATTAACTGTTTTCGAAAAAAATATATTTTTGTTCAATATTGGTTGTTGTTTTATGTTCATAAAATTCCCTCATTGTTGCTGTGGATTTTTTCACATGTACCGATTTAAATAAGAATATTTATTTCTTTGAAGGTTAGAGACAATGCTGTATCACTCAAGAATATTTATGCCAGTGTCAGTTTACGGTAGTGTCTTGAAATTTGCGGTTTTTCTCCTTTGTCTTATTAGTTACTAACTTAGTAATGGAATTTACGTATACTGAATATGCCGACATGCATTTAATGCATGGAAAAAAAAATTCCCGAAAACAGTTCATTTTATCGACATTGATCCAAGAGTGCCTTTTCTTCAGCTTAAGGTTTAGAGTATCCAAAAATATTATTGTCGTTCATTCATCATACAGAGTGTAAACTAAATCATTTTTGTGTTACGTCTATAGTCCGTCCCTGGCAAACTAAATAAGCCAAATGTGCTTAAAAGGGCGAATTTTAAGGAGACTCATCTAGTAACCATTATACTAAAAAATTATTAAATTACACCTAGTACTTAAAAACTTTAAAAAACAACGATTTCCAAGGACGTCCGTTATGGACCTGTATCTCCATACAGGAGGCCGTAGGAAGAAACATTTATAGGAACTTCTCCTATTATATTTAAGTGTTCTATCTGAATCCGGGAGATTGCCCACATATTCTGGGACACCCTGTATATACACGTGCCTTCGCTTTCGAATTTTTTTGAGAGTAACTTAGATAATTTTGGGGATACTTACACTAAAATGTTCAAAAAAATAATTCCTAATTCTTTCTGCTTATTATACCTATAAATATGATGCATACTGATGAATTTTGATGTTGTTATACAGGGTGCCCCAAAACTATAAAATTATATATTTGCACCCAGAAGAAATTATGAAAATTTTTCGACATACCGAAATAAAAGCTCTGATACAACGAAAGCCGTCTTGGGATCGATCTATTGACAGGAAAAACGTATTTGTAATTGTAAAATTCAAACAATATCCCGACTGTGTGTCTCATGATTTACCCTGCTGATTATGTCGCCCATGCATGACTCTAGTGTGAGAGGGGAGGTGCACGATGCTTTCACTTAAATAAAGCCTGCAGAAATTATTTCCTCATATAAACAAATAGTTTTTCTACTGCGGTATCTAATAAATTTTATATATCAATTTACATCAAGTAGATTTTGACAACTGTTAATTTTGAATACGATTTGAAACCCACTAAACTATATAATCTCTCTTAGTTTATTTTACTAGTTCAGCTTTCTGCAATATTTTTTTCCCTATATCTATTTTAATTAATTTAAATATTTTAGAATTGGGTATTATCACTAACTATTCAAATTAGGATATTCAGCCATTTTAGAAATGTTTAAATTGGCAAAATTAATGCCCCTTAATCTAAACGCCAGTTTATCTGGTAATCGTTAACTTTAAGGTAACAAGTTTGAATAGACCAGTGACTAAGCGTCTTGAAGTTAACCAAGACCTATAAAACCAGGCCTCATATTACATGGCTTTAAAATTGTTTTATAAACTACTAGGTATACAGGGTGGCCCATCGAAAACAGTCCATCAAGGTTTACGGCTGTGTACGTGAAAAAAACTCGGACCCGTAAACTTGTGTTTTCAGGGGACACGTTTCACTATTAATTTCATCCCTGTAACCTCAATCCCCCTAGCGGGGGCGGCTACTGCCCTTGTTTTTTCCAAAGGGGAATGGGTATGTTGTGATAGATCTTTTTAAAGGGCACTAAATTCTCTTTAAAATGGCGCTTCGTTTTGTAAATTTGAGCTACGCGCCGCCGAGCAACGGAATTTGAAACATTTCACTGCACCTCTTATCAACTACACAGGTTTGTGCGTAAACAATTTTTTTAAGTAATAAGTATCAGTCAATACAACTTTATCTTCAGTAAAGTGATTGATCCAGATCTTCATATTTCTGCGCTATTATTTTCTTTTGATTTGATCGTGACATAAAAAATGGTTTATTCTCTTGAGGAGAGAGTGGAAATTATTGAATTGTATTTTATAAACAATCAATGTGCAAGAGTAACGGCAACTTTGTTTAATGATAGACATCCAGATAGACACGTACATCATGGTAATATCCTAGAATTAGTGGCAAAATTTCGGCAAACTGGTTCAGTGGCAAATAAAAAAAGGATCATTGAAAATCCAGGAAATGAAGCAGTAGAAGTAGCTGTTCTGGGTCAAGTTAGTATGAATCCAACATTAAGTACCAGAAAAATGTCTGATGTAACGGGAATTTCGCGGACCACTGTACAGAGAATTCGGAAACATTATAAATGACACCCATACGAAATTCAACTTCTCCAAGAATTGAATGAAGATGATAATGACCGCCGTTTACACTTTTGTGAAGTAATGTCAGAACAAGTATTAAATTATCTGAACTACCTTTTTAACGTTTGCTTCTCGGACGAATGTTCTTTTTTTCTTAATGGCACTGTCAATCGACATAACTGTCGTTACTGATCCGACACGAATCCAAGGATTTACCACGAGGTTCATACTCAAAATCCTCAGAAATTAAACGTTTGGGCTGGTATTTTCGGTGATCACATAATTGGACCATTTTTCTTACCGGGAAATTTAAATGGAGATACTTATTTAGACTTGTTGGAGAATGCTGTCAACCCAACGCTGATGGAAATTATGGAAAACGATCAACGTTACCAGGAAGAAAATTCAATATTTCAACAAGAATTGTTGTACTATTGTATGAAGGTGAATGGCGGACATTTTCAACATTTAATAAGATAACATGTAAGTATTACTCAATAAAATTACATTTTTTTAAAACGCAATTTCACGGCGGCGCGTAGCTCAAATTTACAAAACGAAGCCCCATTTTAAAGATAATTTAATGCCCTTTAAAAAGATGTATCACAACATACCCATTCCCATTTGAAAAATCAAGGGCAGTAGCCGCCCCCGCTAGGGGGGTTAAGGCTACAGGGACGAAATTAATAGTGAAACGTGTCCCCCTGAAAATACAAGTTTACGGGTCCGAGGATTTTTTTAATTTTCACGTACACAGCCGTAAACCTTGCGGGACTGTTTTCGATGGGCCGCCCTGTATGTATAACTATTAGAGAGGATACATTTTTTTAAATGTAATATATACATTATTACTGGTCATAGACGAAAAATGTTTCGTTACCTACAATGACGGATTTTAACAGCTCCGGTCGATTAAATCGGCGAATTTTGTAGCCCCGTTTCAAACACCGATTCGGATCGTAAAAAAATTGAAATGTTGTTGAAAAGTATAGTTTTTGATATTAAAAAAGTCAATGTAGGGTATAAACATTTCATAAATATATTTAATTTATTAATTGATGCGATAAAACAATTAATTTGGTACAAATCAATAAACTTATGTGAATCTTGCAAATTGTCCTCGATAGACGGACACATTTATTACTTTGAAACTCGAACTCTATAAATTTTTTATTGGTCTAATTCCGCACTAAAGTTGACAAGCTCTGGCTAGTTACATTTTTAGAGATGCAGTGTTTTTTTCTATTGTCAAATTGTCAAGTTTGGTACGGGACGACCAATTTCTTTAATTTATTATTTATCTTCTGTTGATTAAAAATGAAAACACGAAAATCAGAAGAAGGAACTGGCGCCCGAGCGGTTTCGTCTCCGTTTGCTGTTCTATAGGGTGTCCTATTTTCGACATTGTCTGGGGGTACTACACTGAACGAAATTTCGAGTTGATATGACTCAAATATGAGTGGTCCTAGACCGAAGCGTGTTGCTAATAGGGGACAGCCCAGACCTCTGAATTACGGCAACCAAATCGAAGAAGTTGATACAATTATCAACTCACTATTCATAGTTAGTTAGCACAGAAGATGGGTTATTTTATGCGTTGGAATAGCTCACGCCCCACCGTCTTAAATTATTGATAGGCTACCGTAGCTACCAGTATGTGAATTGTGATGCGTTACTAGTCGGGCTAGATTAATTCATGATTCGAGCTATCAAAACTTGACATTTAAGTTGTTCTAGCTTACGATGGTGGCTGGAATAACTCACTCTTTGGGCTACCAGACTCCACATTTTGGACTACCAGTACCTAAATTGTGGACTATCGGAACTCAAAATATTTCTTTGATTTAACGCCTGCATATTGTGGATTTCAATTGCCTTTTGTTTTTTCAAGATATGACATTTTTGTTGTATATTTAAAAAAAAATAATCAAATGAATTATAGACAGGAGAGCAAACTACGGCTAAGAAACCATTCGGACGAAGTGATGACGATTGCTTATAAATAATAAGGCCCCATTCCAATAATAACAATTTGTATGCATCTTCCTCCTGTCCCTCCATTTTACGCCAACTGACCAAAATTATGCAAATCGCGATCGAAGGAGAATCGACGAATAACAATGGAATGAACCGGGCCAAACCTGCACGAGCACGAACCCGGAACTTTCCGTGACCTTACGATCTTGCGTTTTACCCTCGATATGGGGTTTTGGAGCACGTTTCCTGAATTATTCCAACTCAAAATAATTTACACATGGTAATGAGTTAAAATAATGCACGTCCGGGTTAAAACGACACTTTATAATGAATTAGTAAGTTTTCCCAACCCAGAAACTGAGTTCAGGTAACTCATAAAATAGTTACAAGATGAGGAATTGTGGTGATCCCAAATATGTTTAAAATGTTGATAAAAAAATCTCTTTCTGGGCTGAGGCGAACCAAAAGAACCTGAATTACTGTAGCGTTTTTAAATAATTTGTGATAATTCGTAAGCTCAGTTAGAATAACATAGAGAGGTGGGTTGAGGTAGCTCCAATTTTGTAACCCACGACATTGGTAAATGCATTTTTGTCAGTGTCCCTGCAAATATGTCCTCTGATATTCTTTACAAAAAAGATGGTACGCCACTGACATTTTTCCATATGGATATTTTTCTGATTAGCCTGGTCAATTCTACATGAAAACGGCCTCTTGAGTTTTTCTCGTTTTGATTAAAACCACCAAATTCATATTGAAACTCATTGTTTTTAACATTGATAAAATAATTAATAATAAATTTTGTTTTATAACAATTGTTGGAGTGGGCAATTCGATGCGAAGACGGGGGAAGCATCCCTTTCAAGTGAAGGTGGCCATTTCCAACAATTTTTATGAAACAAAATTTATCATTAATTATTTTATCAATGTTAATAATAATGAGTTTTAATATGAATTTAGTGGTTTTAACCAAGAAGGGTGCGTCTGACGAGAAAAACTCAAGAGACCGTTTTCATGTAGAATTTACCAGGCTAATCAGAAAAATATCCATATGGGTAAATGACAGTGGTGTACCATCTTTCTTGTAAACAATATCAGAGGACATGTTTGCAGGGACGCCACTGGTGGAACAATTGAATAACTTTTCTAACTAACATTTGTGGTTCTATATCATATTAACATATACCAAAATTGAAAATAATATCTAAAGTACTTTCGGAGATATTAAAAAATAAAAATTCAACACCCAGCTAGCAAAAAAATTAAGCCGTTGCGGACATATGTTCATATGAACTTTTCTTTATAAAATCACACCCTGAAATATTAGCACGTCATTAAGGAACACCCTGTATAGGGTGTCCCGTTTAAAAAAAATATTTTCGTTAAGATCTCAAAAACGAAACTTTTTAGAGAAAAACTGAAAAATCTCTAACAAGATCAATTTGACTTTTTTCATAAGTTAACGCATAACAGAAATATAAGGGGTGTCTCAAAAGCGAAAATTTTCAAAATCACCCCGTAGATTAAGAACTAAGAGAGCCATGACGAATTTGAAACCGGAACCTTTCGTTTCGTTAAAAAGCAGGACTAAATTGAAAACCGCATCATTCTATCTGTGATAGTAACTCTAATAACCGCAGAAAGTGTCGAAAATGGGAAAACCTGTACATAAGGGCGTTCGTACATTTGAGAGGCATTTGTTCACAACACGTGATATGTGTCATGTCAAAACAGTTCCATCGTTCCTTAGAGTTCGTCATTCAAAGCCTGTTATCATATTACAAAACCTAAAACACAACCCAATCATTTCGTAGCAACGCTCTAAATTAAAATAACTTTTCTATAAATCAATCAGAAACAGTTTATTGTCTGTGGGCTACAGCATAGACATAATAAACTGTCATGTAGAAAAGCCCTCTGGTGCTTAGCGGAACAACCTCATAAAATGGGAAGCGGCCAGTTTTGGTAAAAACAAATGATAATTTGTTTGTTGTTGTTCATCATAGAGGGCGGTTACTGCTAGCTAATGCTGTGTTGCCACACACGACTATTGGCGTAAAAATGATGAGACCGTCCAGCACTTCCTGCCGATGCAGGCTTGTTCCGTTCTAGCTAGAAACTTTTTGAAATTTGGATATAGAAATAAATCAGTTAAATATGCCCGCTTTGCTACAATAGTACACATAGCAGAGATTCGTCTTAAAACGCCGAAGATGAAATAAACGTGGCAACGTGGGTACTTACAAATGACAGTAGGGACACCTGTTGAGAAATATATCACTTAAAACAATAACTAGTTTAAGATTGTTCCACTTGTCGCCAGTAATCATATACAGGGTGTCCGCTAATTAATGGGACATGGAAAAACCAGACTCCTTACCTAAAAATATTAGGGTTTAATTATACTTAGCTATATCCGATAGTTGATATTAACTGAGATATAGGGTGTTAAAGTTAAAACTTCATTTTTGTTTTTCTCTAATATCTTTGAGAGAAACCGACGTTTTTTACAAAATTTGGCAATTATGGTTTTTTAGGACGAGAAACTGATTTTTTGGTGGAATTTTAATGTACAATGTAGGGGGCGCTGTCTGCGGCATTTTTTGCACATTTATTTGGTCATAACTATTTTATGCCTCAGTGTATTTAAGCTTTTAATGAAAATAATACTTTTCTCATATTTATTACGTAAAAAAGGTATACTAATTTCAGGTCGCCCAGAGTTACCGTTTCGGAGATTACCAATTAACTTTTACATGATAATTAATGTTCTAGTAATGGTAATGGGAAATAATAAATATAATAATTGGATTGTTCTATAACTTACTTTAATTAAAATAACTTTGACCCTAGAAGATATCGTGTCGAAAGAAACTAACAGCAATGAATACACAAACTTACGATAAACTCAAAGATTAACCACTTTCTATTCCATAGCAACTGCATCTCTAAATTTCAGTTGTTTTCTCATAGGTTACTTTAAGAAAAAAAATTTTGTTTGCAAATTAATAGTAATTGGGCAGAGTGCCCTAAACAATTTAAATGCAAATATCTCCGAAACGGTAACTCTGGGCGACCTGAAATTAGTATACCTTTTTTACGTAATAAATACGAGAAAAGTATTATTTTCATTAAAAATTTAAATACACTGAGGCACAAAAAAGTTATGACCTAATAAATGTGCAAAAAATCAGTTAGTCAAAGTTATTAGAGAAAAACAAAAATGAAGTTTTAACTTTAACACCCTGTATCTCAGTTAATATCAACTTTCGGATATAGCTAAGTATAATTAAATCCTAATATTTTTAAGTAAGGAGTCTGTGGTGTTTCCATGTCCCATTAATGGACACTCTGTATAGTTTAGCTTCGCTCATAAAGACAAAATCAGATTGTTTATTGTTAGCTAGTTGCCTTACATGGCACTTTGGCTACAGCCATGTGACTATCTACTACATTCTATATAATTTAAGCTACAAAGCGACTAGTTGCAGTCTTGAAATATAGTAGATACTACATAAAAAATTACACGTGCAGTAAAATAACGTGACGAAAAAAGTTCCGATTGTTCATAGAAGAGCCATTATAATGTACAAGATGGCTATCGACGAATACGAATTAATTTAAAGTTAATTCCATTAGAAATCATAGAATATTTTTATACAACGTTCTATTCTATTAGCTTATAATATATGTAGTAACCACAAGAACCGTAATAGAGATGTCTACAGTATAATTAGGACAAACGGGCGACGTTGACAGTTGATCAATTCACTCGTGTTCTTAGTATTTTCTTTTAAATTGTTGAATCAATTTTTAAAAAACGACACAAATCTGAATATATTTGAAGTAATTAGCATAAGGTGAGTTTAGGTGAGTCTAATTAATTGGGGTAGTATATCAGCAATTAATTAAAATCCAGCCCTTTTTAAATCGAAACAAACCAGGAAACGAAGCAAAATAATGGATTTTTCAAATGGAAAACCTGGAACCTTTCACCATTATTTTAATTCAATAAAAATCCGCACCATACGGAAAGATTTCACCGATCTGACCCACCAATCTTTTCTCAGCGTAACGCGCCCGTACCCTTGTTTAGTTCACCATCAAGGAGTACCTTGGTCTTGGTGGTAGTGCGCCTTGACGTGAATTAATCAATTAATCAACAATCACGTCACCCTCGAAAACGAAACCCCCCCCACTCCAACCAAGTTCACATTTCTAAAACGACCAAATTGTTTATTTCCTATACGCTCCTCACGAATATAGGATACTAAGGTTTAAACTTTACCAACGGTATGCTCTTGGTAGAGAGACACTTGTCGCACACCCACTCCGCGTACACTTCGGCCGTTAACAGTTGAAAGGCCTGTTCCGTTAGACCAGTGCAGCCCCGGTGGAACCAGAAGTTGCAACCGCTTTCACAAAGGATGGCTTGGTCGTTGTCATGGACCTGGAAAATAAATCAAGACGTCTAAGTAGGACGTAATTTTTTTTCCTACGATCGCCTACGAGAATGAGAAAAAAAGCACGGATAACTGGGCTAAAGTCGGTTCGTTTTATGAAGTCCGATATCGGATTAAATCATTAAAGGTTGTTAAACAGTAAGACGGTTAAGTTAACAATACTTGATCGTACCGAACATTCCACTGGTTCACTGTAGTCGGCTGAGCAAAATAAGCGGTTCCAAAACAAAATTATCTTACAATTGTGTAAAGATTGTTTCAAGAAAACTGGATATAACTTAATGACTGCCGTAAAAGTACCTGGGCCATCCAATTATTTATGACCGTTTGTTATTATTATGTGGAAAGGACCGGATTGTAATAATTATAATTAAATATAGGCACATGAGGTAGGTTAGGTTGCTTAATTTATATTTAAATATCTTTTTGTGGTAAAATTTGTTAGTTTTTGAGGAATGGTTCAAGAATTGCCTTTTACCAAACATTCCTCAGAATAGCGTGATAGTAATGGACAATGCGAGCTATCACAGTCACCAATTACATAAAGCTCCAAGCTCAAATAATACAAAATTGGAGATTCAGAACTACATGGCGGCGAATGATATATATTTTGAAGAAAGATATAAAAAAAGTGATCTTTTAGAAGTTTTAAAGACATTTTGTATAAAAAAAGTATATGTTTGTGACACATTGGCCGAAGAAATTGGACATACAGTGCTACGGCTCCCACCCTATTATTGCATTTTTAACCCCATAGAGCATTGTGGCACCAGTTAAAATCACTGGTTAGGTCTGAAAATATTTCTCCGACTTTAAGTTCTAGTGTTGCAGAATTAATACGAAAATGGTTTAATGATATTCCCCCAGGTAGTTGGAAAAATTCAGTCCGTCACGTAATAACTGTAGAAAATTCGTATATTAGTCTGGATCGTATAATGAATCCAATTATAATTAATTTTGATGAGGATAGCGATAGCGAAACAGAACTATCTATAGAATGACATTATAAATGTAAATAAATATGACTAGTAATATTTAAAAAAATGTTATTTCATTTGATTACATTAATATAATCATATCGTTACTTGTTTTCCTTAGTCCGTCCCCTCATACTTCACTTGTTTATTGCCAAGCTCTTGTCGACACAATGAGACCGACCCAGGAAATCATTAAGTCGTACTGTACGTGGAACGACGACAGATAGAACTAGAACCCACTGCCTGTTAAGGGCGGGTTCTAAACCTTAAGGGAGGCGAGCAGAGAGGCCTAATAACAAATTCAACCGCAAACATCTTACCTCTTTATGACACACACCGCATGGGTATATGGGCGGCGCGTTAGGATTCTGTGAATTGAACACCATAGGCTGGTCGACGGGGTATATTTTCCCCGCACTAACCGGCATCGGTTTGGAATACATGTTACCCATCGGCGACATCATGAAGTTGTTGTTGTTCATCGGAGGACCTGCAAAATAAAGGATATGCTCTGTTTTCTGTAAATATCAGTTTCAAATGTCACTAAATACAAAATGCAATGAAATTCACTCGATCAACTTTAAGTAAAATATAGGGTACCGTATTCTTTCAAAATTGGGGCCAAATTATTATGTATTAGATATAAAGTCGGAACCATAAATGATTAGTAGTCGCCCAGATCAGAGAACGTGAACCTATCTATAAGGATTGCTAGCTGACTAATCTGAACTCGGTGAAGTTTGGTTGACGGTGGAAAAGCAAAAGGTACTAACTATAATAGCAAATATCTGAATAGAATAAAACAGTAATTTTAAAACCCTGGTGAATACCGACGTTAATATCTATTTCAAGTAATATTTTATATTTATTTAGTAATTTTTTAATTTCAAAATATATAACGTATGTCCTCATAAGTTTTGGCATAAATTTCAGATGCCATAAAATTGGTAATAAGAAGAAAATATCAAGTTGCCCTGAAAACAAAAACTTGTTTGACACCTTCACTTAACGTTGACAGTTCAGTTCGTAAATTGATTAAGTCGATATGGCTTACAAATTAGAAATTCGGAAAAGTATTCTTAATTTAGTTGCATTTGTGAAAATCAAAATATATCGCGTAGAACCATTTATCGGACAATTGCTGAATGTGAGCAAGGTATTCCTTGTATGAACCTTCCAAAAAGTGGAAGGCCTAGAATTTTTACCAGAGTAAGATCAGAAAGACTGGTAAGAAGGGCGAAAATCACACTTGGTGCATCAACAAGAAAACTAGCACGACAATATGGCACATCTAAGAACACCATAGCGCCGGAACTATTGCGGAATACCGAAAAAGAAGAAATGCTCCGAAATATACTACAGCCAACCAACTAGCCAGAATCCCGAGAGTTTTTATACTGACAATATTGCAGAGGTCCCTGATAATGTCAAATTTAAACAAAAGGCAAAATTCGCTGATAAGTTGTTAGTATGGTGCGCTATTTCCACCAGGGGTGTATCCAGTTTTTATGTGGGTCGAGTAAGAGGTGACGCCCTGGATAGTCAAACGTATACCGATAATTGCCTTACGAAACTGATTAATTTTATTGAAGAACATGCTGGAGACGATATTATATTCTGGCCAGACCTTGCGCCCTGTCACTATGCAAGACAAACCCAAAATTGGTTAGCAGACCAAAACGTACCATTTGTTCAGCGAAACGACAACCCTCCTAATCTTCTCCAGACTCGGCCCATAGAAGATTTTTGGGCTCTTTTATCTCGAAAAGTTTACGATGAAGGATGGGAAGCACAAAATGAGGCGGAACTTCGACGCGGGATATATAGAAAAATCCAAGAAATCGATATGAATGCCGTTCAAAACCTAATGCTAGGTGTCCGCAGAAACTTGCGTCTAGTGAAAGACCACGGTCCTCTATATTTAATTTATGTTCATAATTTTGTTGCTTATGAAACAATTAATTACTATGTATTACAAAACTTTATTTAAATATATTTTATTATAAAAAAAGAATTGATTTAAATTTTTGCCAAACTTATGGAACACACGTTACAAATATTTTGATTGCTTGACAAAATGATAAAAAATGTTTTTTTAAATGAAACACCCTGTATTTTATCGGTGGTCCCAAAAACCTCTTGAAATTCTCTATCTTTCTATGTATAATGTTGCTATAACTATCTCAAACAGTTTTGACTTATGAGCATTTATTTAAATTAATTATTACAGAACAGAACAGATATTTTTTGCTTATCTTTTACAAACTTTTAATAATATTGTAAAATCAAAAAATAATTATTTGTATGTCGCCTTGTATGCTACAACTTAGATTTGGTTAAGTAACCATAAGCTTTTACAAATTGTTGCAATTGTTATCTGTAATAATTAATTTTGCTAAATAAAAGTCAAAAATAGGAAAATGTTAAGGAACGTCATTAAGAAATTAATAGGGATTCTAAAAAAAATACACAGCGCGTTCCATTTAAATTATCAAAGTTGCGAATACGAATACAAAACAGGCAACAAAAACAACATTAGATAAATGGTCGAAAAAACAACACCTATCTCGATGGCAAGAGTTACCTGGTCAAATAAACGCACGGGCCGTAATTGGAAAACCATCGAAAATACTATAGAATGGGATGCTAACCCTGACGCGGCCCCAGTTGTAACAAGTGATGGGTCTGCTAACAGGCCACTGCCACTTGCGAAAACACCTTCAACGGATAGGGATAAACAACGGATCCATTGAATGTAGACTCTGCGGCGAAGAGGATGAAACCGCCTCACACATAATATACCGATGCGTAGCGCTGTCTCGTAGAAGACAAAATATCTTCGGGAACTTACAACGTGGTGACAACATTGGTAGAAGGTTGCTGGACCTCATAGAAGGAACAAGCATCTTCTAACAAGATCGGGGTACACAATAAGCCGAAAGACTGCAGTGATTTGAAATTCGGGCTTTTGAACTGACCCCCGCCTTTAACCAACCAACCAACCAACCAACCTAGTTCCTCATAAACGTCTAATAGGTCATCCACCGTTAATCACCCTGTAGATCCTCAGCACCCTTAATATAGATAGGTTTAGCGAATCGACAACACCGATGTATAGATTAAAGTATTTATACCCTTATCGGAAATGCATCCTAGACATCTTTGGAAAAATTATACTTATTTAGTAATTTATTTATTCGCAAACAAACAATACGTGCAACTAATTCTAAATTACTATCATTAGTTTATAAAAATCACCTTGGTTCTGCGGTAATCCCATTATGAATATTATCGGAAGATTTTTCCTAAAATATCGACAAACTAGCACGACCCACTGCCTAACTACAACTAGAAAACGCAAAAAGCTATCACCACTGCCACTAGACACATTTAAAAAGCAATTATTTACCATTATTAAAAATAAGGAACGCTATTATTAATACATCAAATATTAAATAGGATTCTTATGTATTCTCCTTTATCAAAGGCATTACAAATATTTATGTTTTTAATTAATCTATTTTAAGTCAAGTTTATTTAAAGAAAAAAAGCCCTTTAATTGTTTCGCTGAGAGGTAAAGTATTTTAATTACTTTCATTAATGCTTATCTGGCGGGTTTGAATATAAAAAATACTGTATGCTCTCGAAAAACTGGTACTTAAATAATAATTCTGCTGAACATTATATTATCGTTAAGTGCTAAAGGCAGAATTGAACTGGAAACGTCAATATTTCAGTGGCATATGGATATGTAACATGATACAATAACTAAAGGTAAGATATCTATCTAACCGTCCCAATTTCGTCTGCCGCGCGCAGTGACGTCAAAGGGAGAGCGATTTTTAAATTTCTTATGGGGATTTATATTGCTGTCGGCGTTTTTAATTCTATTTTAAAGATTTTATCCATGTAATGGTATATGAAATGAAAGAATAATATATGACATGTATTTACGTATATTAATTTCATAGAAATATACCACATTACAGCTAAAATACCACTAAAATAAGGAAAGATTCCGACAAACTTTTAAAACATTCGCCGCGCCATTCGAACCGGTCGACGATAGCTGAAGCTGCTCGGATACCCCTGCTTGTTGCCACCAGGGTTGTCAGTCTTTTACAAATTGTAATATATCCATTACTATTTTAACAATTTTTTAGATGTTCTTTCTTGTTGTGGGGCTCCCCATATTACATTTATGGTCAATCTGAAGGTGACCCCCATATCATAGGAAAGTAAGGACCTTATTTTTCGAACTCTTCTTACTCTGACACCGTTTTTTACTATTCTATTAGGTTTCGAACCGTTAACCTATTACTTTTGATCGAAGATTTCTGGCAACACTGGTCGCCACGTAGTGAGTGTTTTTATGGAAATTTTGAAAGTTTACCAGAACTGTTTCTTATTTAGTCGTGTGTGTTTATTAAAATAAATATCTACATTTTCATAACATGACGTGCGCTGTGTTCGTTTGTGATATATGGAAAACCAGGCAAAGAAATTTCACAGAAATATAAGGTGTTTCCGCTTTCCTAAGGATAAAAAAAAATTAGAATGGATACGGTTTTATTTATTTTATTAACATTTACTTCTTAAGTTGATGCTGATGCCTTCGAAACATGTATGGAAATTAAAATATTATTTATTTAACTACTGAAGCAGACTATGAGTTTCTTTACCTCTTCATAATTTCCCTCCACTGAGAGATGGACTATTTAAAAAATCGTTTAATTTACTTATAGCTAGGTCGTATTTTAGCTTTAATCTTTGTTGTATGTTCATGAAATAAATATACCTAAATACCATGATATTATTCTTTCATTTTACATACCATTAAATGCGTAAAACCTTTTAATACCTTTAAAAGAGAGTTAAAAACGCTGACAGCAGTATAAATCTCCATAATAGATTTAGAAATCACTCGCCCGTTGACGTCACAAGCCACGCCTCCATCGGCGTGGAATCATACCTCTTAGATCTTTATCCCATGGATATGTAATATCCAAAATTTGTATACTGTCGTGAAAATGGTTTATTATATCTGAATGAGTCGATACTTTCTTTAAATCGACCATTTAACAAATGGATAAAGACCCCAAAAATCAGACCACATCCGCTCTTGCGGGTTTAAAAACAATAATCAATTTCGATAACATCCTAAATAGTGAAATTCAATATTTAATTTTAAAATTAGGTGTTTATTTACATCATTTGCGCTTTATACAGGGTAAGTAGGAAGGAACACACCAAACTCTCGTATATGTTAAGAGTGAAAATAATGTAAAAAACTCACATGACTTTATCCAATTTTCATTTGTTATCAAAATTTTGTTTCAATCAATTTTTTTATTCCCAATCAACTATAAACTTCATTACAGGGAATATTACTAATATCTTAAATATTCATATATATTATAAATTTACACATGCGTCATAGATGCAGTGATCAAGGGGCATAGTGACTTAAAATTCCCCATCTTTATTTGTCACAGACTTAAAAGTGAATAAAAATATTATAGAGCGTCTGCGCATTTCCGCAATACGTTTTGAATTCGATGACCTGCTAGACAAAGACAAAAGTTACCAGTTGAATATTATTTGCGGGTATTAAAAATGTGATGCGAGCTGGTAACTTAGGGTTACTATTTCGATTATATTTTGATAAATCAATCTTTATTGGTTTTTATAAGTTTTTGTGCCTTCAAGTTGAATTTAATCCTAAAAACAGTTCCCTCAGAGTTATTTCATCGTGCTTTTGTGTGTTTCGGTAAGTATTTATGGACATTTGTTACCAATATAACCTCGCTTCGTAAAGCTATGTCATAACATGTTGAAAATTTAAGGGCTGGCCAAAGTCCGTTAATATGATTTTTTCGCTCTCGTCAGTTCGAAAGCGAAATAAATGGCGGCCGAGGTTTGATTATAATATTCGCCTCATAAAAATAGAACGCCAGTTTTTCGACGTCATCATTTCAATTTTTTTTTTCGAAATTAAAAATTATTTTTCGGAATCCGTATATCGGAACGCTCTATTATGAAATCAGTCCTTGTTTTGATATTTTCCTTCCGCGTTATTTTGTTTGATTCGTATCATTTTTATGACGTGTAAGTCACGACGCGTGTAAAGCATTGAAATATAAAAATAACAAAGAATTAATAATAATGCACTTGAAAACAAATGACTATCGGAGAAGGGCGAGCTTTTTACATTATTTTCAGATATACAATACGCTCCTGGGATTTGTATAAAGGAGGCATTTACATTAACCATGCAAAATCTAACCAAATCAATAAATGCTTAAAATATGTTGTGTACTTACACCTACCTATCGGCCCGTTAGGTCCATTCATAGGTCCCATACCGCCTCCCGGTCCCCCATGTGGACCACCGCCCCCATGGTGTCCACCCATCGGTCCAGGCCCATTCATTGGACCGTTCATCGGTCCATTCATAGGTCCGTTCATGGGCCCGTTCATAGGCCCATTCATTGGATTATTCATTGGACTACTCATCGGACCGCTGATGGGTCCATTCATAGGGCTATTCATCTGGTTGTTTCTGTGGTCCCCGCCATTCATCGGTCCACCCATGGGTCCGCCCATTGGACCGCAACCGCCGGGACCCATGGGACCGCCTTGCATTGGACCCATGCCGCCGATAGGACTGTGCATCGGCGGACCTGCAATATAAGCGGATCAAATAAGACAAAGCCACAAGACAAAAACGGTCGTTGATTAATTTTCTATTTTATTTATTTAATTATATCAATTCAAATATGATTTATTGTTTAAACTCATAACATATTTTGACAAAGGTATCAGTGGCGGCTCGTGACCTACGATAGAGGGGGTTCACAAGTAACATGAAATTATTTTTAAAAGTTTTATTTTTCTGTAACGACCAAATTATTATATTCTTCGGCGTTTTAAACGTAGGATGAAAAAAAGCAAGAAGAAAATGGTTAGGTAAAACAGATTTTTATTATTTTTTTTAATTTTACACAAGGAAATACAATTTTTGGAAAATAAGAAAGGTTTTTTTAGTGTATAGTGCTTAAACGTAAAGTCCATTCTTCGGTTCTTAATTGTAGAAAACTTATCAATAACAGCCTCATTAAAGTTTGGAATACCCTCTATACATTTTTTTTTAATAGATAGTATGGCTATTGTTTGCCTTTCTTCATTCATAGAACTTGTTGTGTGCAAAAATGTTTTTATTCGTTCTAATGTTGAACAACATCGTTCAGCTGCGGCCGTGGTCATTGGTAGGGTAACAATTATTTCTAAAAGTGTAAAGGTGGCAGAAAATATGTTCTGAACATTATTTTCTATTCCATTTTTTGTCCAGGAAGAATATTTCCTTTTTAAACTTTCTAATAAAGTCCCTAAGTTTACCCTTTGTGGTCTGCGTTAAATTAATTTCGGGTTTAGGTCTTCCCGCATTCTTCACTTCAATTTTTTGCTCCAAACTCAAAGAGCTAAAGTTATTTTTTAAATAGTCCACCGTCAAACTATTCATTCTAACTTAATAAATATATAATATTAAAATATTAGAACATACACGCTCGAATTTCTAACTAGATGCACGAACAGACGGCGCGGCGCACACTCAAATTGTGCGCCTTTCATATGTTAAATCGCCATAGCCCCGCTATCCCCCCGCCACCTGTTACTACAGAGAAACTGCATTATGCCCAGCCTACTTACTTGCACATGCGAGCAAGTCTCGTCATAATCATCATTAACCTCGACCGAGGCAGGGTTGCCGGATCGAGAGCCTGTAATATACAGTTTGGTTGACGGTACGATAAAATATTAGGGAGGGTCGGACTTTATACGATAAATAATATTCAATGAATATAAATTAATATTTTTTTATTCGTTTTGGGGGTGCACGTGCGCATGTGCTCCTGTGGAAGAACCGCCACTGAAAGGTAACCAATTGCTTACAAACCATGCCACGAGAATGTTTCGATACCCTTAGAATAGATCCACGTTTCATCTAGAAAAATAATTTGATATTTATGAATACTATTGCGATTTTCAAAATATTTTCATAGAAACCAAGCTCATAGAAATGTTTGTCCGTACCAATGGAAAATTAAACACTCTCAGTTATCAGCACTGATTGTTATAAGTTATTCAAACAAAATACAATTTTTAACGCTAAATATACAATATTTGACGCTACTTACAGAAAAAGAAACAAATTTGTAACTGACAGTTCTTATAAACTGATTTTGATGATTAAATTATATTGTAACAAAACACTTTCATTTAGAAACTTGAAAGAATTGTGAACCACACAAAACACAAAATATAAATGTCCATAATGGCAAGTCAATATTTTAATTTTGCCATTCCCGTCCGATGCACTGCAATTGTATTGCAGTAACGCTGTCTGTTTTATCCTTTTTCATTAACTGATAAACCAAAAGACATTAAAAATATAAAACAACGATCACAATAATACTTAGTGCTTTCAACAGAAAACCAAACATGGGTTTTCCTTATGAACGAATACTTTAAATAACGAAAATTATAATAATAATTTTCTAGACATCTGTTATTAACACGTATAAACAAATAATACAGCAAAACAATGCATTATTATCCTTATATCTAATCCAGTAGGTACCTGTCCTATAAAATTATAAAGAATAGTAATTATATTTATTACTGACAGGCTAATTGTTATTAATTATATGTATTCATAAATAAATCCTGGGTTGTTTAAAAAAAAAACAGTTTTTTTAACATTATTGCTATTTTCCCCCATCCCATTTTTACTTATATTGGAAAAAATTATAATATTGCATGACACTATCATTATCTGCAGTAGCAATATAGGCAATACAATACAGGGGGTTATGGAAATGACGTATTATATTTAAATGGGTGACTCCTTGGGTGTCCTAGAGAAGCGCTACATATTTTATTTTTTAAATCGACCGTTTTAAAAGTGGGGTAAAAACACTCTTACTCACAGGTCAGTCCGCGCTACTGTACAACATTTCACCCAGACCCAATGGCAATGTTGGCAAACTTAATGTAAAACTGAAATTCCATATAAAATTATAAAAATAAATTATTTTCTACCTCCTTGTATTTATCCTTATACCTGAAGAGCGAGGAAATCCAGGCACAAACACAATCAGTTTTTTTTTCTTTTTCATGGGAACACTCCTGGAAACACTTTATGTACACACAGTAATAGTGAAACAGAATCGATAGTTGCTTTTGAAAATACAATAATACAGATTATACTACAGATTGTAAGATTTTATTACACGCGACGAAATTTGACGTCCAGTAGAAACGCGTCAATAAAACCAATATTCAAAGATTATTTATGGACGGGCAAGATACACGCGTAAACCGAAAAACAGAGCGGATTGGTGAGAGTGTGTTGGTGATCGACGAGACACAACGTATCCGGCCGCTGGTTGGTCTTCAACGTAACAGACGCAAGCGTGCGGTGCTATATGAAACTACTTCGCTCAGCCGATGTGAGGCGTCAAGAGGTCATTGGCATTTGACCTAGTGACGTACGTGCCTATTTCAAACTTATTTAATAGTATTCCATATGTTTTTTCGGGTTGTTTAAAACATAGTCCGTCGTAAATGTTCTTCAATTAATTGTACAAAAAGGTATTACAGAATGGAAAAGTGTTTAAATTATTTTATTTTGTCTAAAGAGTTTAAGGGGTACATATGACAACACCGGCCAGAATTCCTTGATTCCTTACATGTATCGCAGTGCCACACAGGTGTTTTTCTGGTTTGACGTCAGGTCAATTTTACCGCTGAATGAATTGAAAGCGCCATTTATGGCTAGTTTTCTTCAATTTGTTTTTATCTCAAGAATTGCCAGTTTAAATATAATGTCATTTCCATACCCTGTATATTATATTTTTATTATACAGTTAACTTAATTTTTAAATATAAGAATGTATAACTTACACAATAAATACGAACCTGTCATTCCCGGATGCATAGGTCCACCAGGTCCAGGCCCATTTGGACTATTCATCATGTGAGGACCGCCATGTGGCCCAGGACCCGGCCCCATGTGCCCTCCCATTCTTGGCCCGTTGGACATCATCGGGTTAACCATGGCATTAGGACTGTGCATCATTGGTGAACCCATAGGTCCCATACCTAAGTATAGAAAAAATATATTAAGAATTAATTGAAGACATAAATAACAGAATTTTGTTAAATTTAATACCTGGTCCCATAGGAGGTCTGCCCATCCCCATATTACAAGCCATGTTTGGAGGCATTCCCATAGGTCCACCCATGGGACTCATCTGAGGTCCTCTATGCATGTTCATATGATTTACGGTACTAGGACAATCATCAAAAGGGTTAGATGCCACTATAGTATCACCATAACCACTGGGAGTAGGTGGTAATAAGTCTTGTACATTGGGTGCAGTCTGTATAGGCTGTGCTTGGTTATTCTTACGCCTTTTCTTGGGGTTACTTGGGGGACCTATGATGTCTTGCCCCAAATTGGGTACATTTAACCTAAATGGTGACATATTGGCCATGTTTGAGGGTCAAAACCTACTATCTACAGTTAATTACTTAAATTCAGGCTCTACGAGGATTAACTTGCCATCGGCAGTCTTTTTGTAATTAAAAACTGGAGCCTTACTACGGTTAGACCAATACTTTATTTCTTTTTTGCTTAAAATCTCTTCTGGAGATACTGCTACTTGTCTTAAGAGATCTTCACTAACTTCACTATATCTACTAGCTAATTTATAATTTCTAATAGGTTTTGCGGGGGCTGCAAGTTGTTTTTCAGAATTATTTACACTGAGATCCTTTTCCACTTTTAAAAATTTTTTTGATTCACTGAACAATCTCACACCTGACTTGCGTTTATTCTTTTTGGGTTTGTTCGGCGTTTGTAGGTTGTTATTATCCTTAACGCTAGCTACGTTTTGAATCTGTTTTTCTAAGGCTTTAGATAACTGTCTCGCTATGTAGTTCTGAAACTGTGGGGTTACATGAAACAAATTGAATTGTTCATCTTCGTCTCTTGTGTTTCTTTGAGAAGGTAATGTTTCTTTAATGCCAGATATATTTCCTCTTATCACGGATTTACCTAAAAGAAAAATATTAAGGGACCAATGAAGACGCCACAAAACTGAAACTTACTGGTTCTCTCAATAAACATAGAGTTATTAATGAATTGGGAATCCGTAGCCTCTTTAAGAAGATCTAAGTTTTCATCATCGGAACTATCTGAGCTCATTTTCTTCGTAAAATCGATAGAAAAACTACTTTTTTAGCCATGATTTCAAGCACACACAGGATCCACCATTTTTAACATAAACATTCTTCTTCTTTTTTTCACAAAGTGTCAAATTTTTGATTTTTTAAAAGTACCACTTCTCGGCAACAGATGTCAGATTAGGACAACCAAAGTTAAGCTTTTTGGATATATAATAGCGACGATCAATTCTGACATTCTTATCAAAAAAATGCCAGAACTTTAAAGATTATAGTAAATATTAAAATTATTATTTTTGCTACCAATTTTTACGTTAAGAAAGACTAAATGTGTACAATTACGCACGCAGCGAATATATAATAATAATAATGGATGTCACTACTGTTTGTATAAGGTTATTCGCCTGTATCACATGTTCTCTCGGAAACGTCACTTTTGGTGACATTTTCGTCCTAGAAAGGTCAAAGTTGCGGGGCTACCGGGTAATATTTTAAAGAACTCAGAAACTCAAAAGAAAAATGTTCTCCAGAGTTGTAAGGCCAACTTTAGTTTCTGCGAGAAACTTCTCCACCTCAAAACAGGTAATTATTTCACTTCTACTTATCATTATTTGGTAAAATTCCAGTTGATAACGATTCAACGTGGAATGCAAATGAGAAAAATTGCTTGCAAGATAATTATTATGTTACGTTATCTCTGATGTAACTTACTATATAGAATAATTTATTTTTCCACAAAGCTTGTGATATATAAATTACATTCTACATGCTTTGACGCCCTATGTGATGGGACAGCATTGACAATAATAGCCTTACCATCTTGACAAATAATGTTACTTCCTAATTAACCCATTATTTTACTAATTAAGCTCATTACTGCTTAAAAAAAATATCGTTTTCTTTTATTAAAAATTATCTTTCTAGAAAGCTATTTATAGTAAGAAATTTGCTAATTTTATTTTGAAAAATGGTTATGTAATAATGGAAAGTATTTTACTTTAATTTTTTTTTTTTGTATCTGAGGTGTTTATTTTAGGTACTTAAAGCATTTTATCTTCTTTTTCTTTCAGAACAACTACAAAGTAGCAGTATGCGGGGCTTCTGGTGGTATTGGACAACCCCTATCTTTGTTATTAAAAACCAATCCCCTTGTCTCTGAATTGTCATTGTATGATATCGTCCATACACCTGGTGTAGCTGCCGATTTATCTCATATTGAAACTGCTGCCAAAGTCAAAGGGTAAAGTAAAAATTCTTGCAATTTTTTATTGTTTCCTATAGTGCTTGGCTTGTGTTTGGTCATAAAAAAACTGTTTTTCAAAAATTTTTGTTTCAGCTATATTTTCTTAAAAATCTATAGCCAAATTCATTGTTGGTAGATCTTTCAATTGAAACTGTCAAAGACATTTTTCCTAGAAGTAGGAGGAAGCTCTAGGAATACTACTAATTTTTTAAAAATGATATTTTGTATTTAAATTTTTTTTTTTTTTTTAGATTTAATGGTCCTGATAATCTTCTGGATGCTCTCAGAAATGCTGATGTCATCATCATTCCTGCTGGTGTACCCAGAAAACCAGGTAAGTTTATTTGACACTTAATTTGTAGGTTCAAAAATTCATACACAAATTTACCCCCTCAAATTCAATACTGGTTGTGGCAATTCGTAGCAAAATGTCTTCTATTTAGCATAGGCTGATGATGGTTTTCAGAGACGAAACGTCTCATTAAATAAATGTTGTGTGAAAAATAAATAAATAAATGTGGTGTGAAATTTCTTGTTCTATTTAATATTGCCACTAGGGTTTAATAGTACAAGGTTGTTTATAAAATGTTTGTTATGCAGTTTGAGTAATAATGTTTCTTGTTATTGAACATTTATTATTATTATTTTTAACAAGTGTAAATATGAGATACCATTAAAATAAATATAATAAAAGTATTGCTATGAATTATATACATAAATATCAACTCAAGCAGGGTCCCCTTATTTATAAAGTTTCTTGTATTAATGAAAAAATTACAAAAACTTAGTATTTAATATTTTTTCAGTGGCATTTATTTTTTATTTCAATCCAATCTCTGGAATCCATTTTAATTTTTTTAAAAATTACTTCTCTAAGGCATGACCAGAGATGACCTTTTCAACACCAATGCTGGTATTGTCCGCGACCTAGCCAAGGCCGCAGCTGAAGTTGCACCAAATGCATTGATTGGTATCATCACCAACCCCGTTAACTCTGCTGTACCCATTGTTTGTGAAGTTCTTAAAAAGGTAAATAACTGAACAGAACAGATAAAAGATACAGTTTATTGAAATGTTTCTCTTCAATGCAGGCCGGTAAGCTTAATCCCAAACGTGTGTTTGGTATTTCCACCTTGGACATCGTCAGAGCGAACACTTTCATCGCCGAGGGTAAAAGTTTGAACCCCAAAGATGTCAATGTACCTGTTATTGGAGGACACTCCGGTATTACTATTATACCTCTAATTTCTAGGTAAATAAGTTATTGAATAATAGGGCGACACTTAATTATTTTAGCAAAAAGATTTTTTTTCTTTTTGATGTAATGATGATAAGAAAATTGATAAAAATAATACAACGACAATAATCGACCTGAACGGAAAATGTGCTATTTTTAAGGGCTACCCCGTCCGTAAGCTTCCCTGAGGACCAACTTAAAGCTTTGACCGTAAGAATACAAGAAGCAGGTACTGAGGTACGTATAGTGTATAAAGATCTGCGAATTTTCAGTGTTTGAGTCCTGTGTGGGCATTCATCGGAGTGAGTGATGAATCGGTTTAAAGAGAGGCATAATGTTCACGGTGGTATCAATTTGATGATTGCTCATGTAAGACAAAAGATTCGACGTTTCGGAAAAGGAAAAAAAATTTAAAAACCTTATGTGTTTTTGTTTTGTGATATAACATACATATAGTTACAGAGACGGTGACAATAGTGGGTCCGTGAAGTGGAATATCAGCAATTTGGTTTTTCGTGGAGTTAAGGTCCCCCTCTACAACTTTTATATCTGATGAAATGGCGTAGAGCATTGCTGAGAGGCGCTGTACCGCTTTAGATAGGAAATTCTCAATAAATTCAAAATTATATTGAGCCATGTCTAAAAATGAATTTACAGCATCTGCGTGATCCCAAAGTCACGGGAAACACATTTTCTGACAAGTCAACCCTTGCATATGCTTTTATAATAAAATTATAAAGTCTCAAGTGGGTTTAATCGATTTGTATTCACATGGAGATGACTCGTAAACAATTTTCTGATAAAAAGAATATTGCGAATCATTTTTCACGTCATACAACTCATACCTGCCTTCCGGTATCTCTGCGTAATATTGTCAGAATTCCTCCTAGCTAGGTGCGATTCTTCTGAAATTTTTTTTCCACAATATTTGGGTGTCAAGGAATGTAGTGTGACAATTTTCTGACATATCACGATCGTTTTCCGAATTTCCTTCGAGGAGATTTAAAAAAATTCCAATAATGAAATGGCGAGACCTGGAACGACAAAATTTTTTTCACATAATCTTTAACATATAATGTTCCATTCTAGAAAGTTTCAACTTCAAATTCGCTTTTTTTCTTTTTTTTAATTTTAATTTTTTTTTACACGCTCGGAAAAGTGTATGCAAGGGTTGACTTGTCAGAAAACGTGTTTCCCGTTACTTTGGGGTCACGCAGATGCTGTAAATTCATTTTCAGACATCGATATAATTTTGAATTTATTGAGAATTTCCTATCTAAAGCGGTACAGCGCCTCTCAGCAACGCTCTACGGAATTTCATCAGATATAAAAGTTGTAGAGGGAGACCTAAACTCCACGAAAAACCAATTTATTGATATTTCACTTCACGTACCCCCTATTGTCACCGTCTCTCTAACTAGTATTATATGACATAAAATTACATAAATAAATTCTGTTAATACCTTTCAGTTACTTCAAATAAAAAAACAAAGACCAAAGATAACTAATATTTTATTTTAAAGCGATAAGAACGAAATTACAAAATATAAACTCAGGTAAGATTATTTAGCCGAAGCCAAAACTAATAGAGCAGTATTTTAGTGTCAATGTCCCAGTCTGATTTTTAGGCTCCAGATAAATCATTTAATAAATATTTTTAACTTAGCATAAACAAATCACAAACACAAAAAAAAATCATAATACGCCTCGGGGGCATGCTGCTGAATTTTTTCGGGTATTCACCGAAATGGAGAGGAGGAATCATATAACATCGCGAGCCTCGCCTATCGATAACATAAATATTTTTTTTCAAAATAATTTATATTATTCAAAATACACTTTCCTTCAAAAATGGGATTTATTAGTTCACAGGATATAATTAAATTAATTTGAGCCGCAAAATAAATTTATATCGTTGTATTGTTGATAAATTTATAAATGTTTGTGTTTAGGTTGTAA
The DNA here is from genome assembly GCA_963991005.1 of Barypeithes pellucidus. Classification (NCBI taxonomy): domain Eukaryota; kingdom Metazoa; phylum Arthropoda; class Insecta; order Coleoptera; family Curculionidae; genus Barypeithes; species Barypeithes pellucidus. The sequence goes on from OZ022563.1 coordinate 12,833,857, forward strand.
AAGCTAAGGCTGGTGCGGGTTCCGCCACCCTTTCCATGGCTTTCGCCGGTGCCCGTTTCGCCAATTCCCTCCTCAGAGGTCTAAAGGGCGAATCTAACGTCATCGAGCCGGCCTACGTCATTTCTGACGTCACCGAAGCCCAATATTTTTCGACGCCGTTGTTGTTGGGTAAAAATGGTAAGTCGGGCTTAAACATTGACTTGAAACATACAGGGACATGGTATTTCTATCTGCTGCACGTCACTGTAACGCTTGTTATTTACGAAAATAAACACAACAAAGTTCTACAGCTTGAATCGCCGTCTCTTTTTTATCTTCAGGCTATTTCTGTTTTCGTTCTAACAGCCGATCGGTTTGATGGCAAATCGACGGGCGTGACACGATGAATTTGGATTTAAATTATCCAGTTACGGAAGTTGTACCATATTGAGTTAAAAATTACCCTTTTTCCACAAACAATTAAAACTACACGAAAGTCATCTCTTGAGTTTTTCACTCATATAAAAACAAAAATATAAAATGAGGCATAACATTATTTGATGCAATGCTTTGAAAGCAACAAAAAAAAAATAAATTGACGGGCCCCATAACTTTTAGTAGTTTTAAGTTGTGTTAAATTTGAAATACATATGTCAACAACTCTGTACAGGGTGGCCAACTAAGCGAGGTAAGCGGCTATATCTCGGAAACCGTTTACCGTACAGCTTTCGGAAAAAAATATTTATAGGAAAAGTTGCCAAGAGAAATTTCTGGAAATTATTTGCAAGTTTGTAGGCCGGCCGCTAGGGGGCGTAACACGAATAGTAATTTGTTACCAGTCGATTTCTCTACAATTGGCATAGGTAAGGTATATTGATAATACTTATAAATAAATCTCACTTGTATCGTGAACAACTTTGCTTAAACACTTTTTTCTCTATCCCTGCAAATAAAGTGGTGGGGGTAACGCAAACATCGATTTGCAAAAAAATTCAATATCTCAGGAACGCCTTATCTGAAAATATTCAAATTGGTGTTATTTAAAAGAGCTCTTCTTGCTTTATTACCTACACTGCAAGCGATGTCTATGTCATTTTGACTGTAGTCGCTAGATGGCGCTTTCAACAGATTTAACATTTTTATCGTTTTTCTCCAAAAAATTAAATGCAAAGGTAAATATGTTATTACACCAGTACAGAGAGGAATAAAGGCCAGAGCAAACGGTGAAAACCACAAGTTTCTATCTTTTTTCTAACAGGAGATATCAATGAAAAATTAATTTATATCCTACTAAATCTCAGGCCCCGGTACTTACATATGTTGCAAAAAATAAGAAGGCTTTGGAAACAAAATACATATTATATATAATAGGAGTATTGGGAAAAACGTCAAATTATTCATTTTGAGATCTGTTTCCATTTAATTTTCGAATTTTAAAAATGCCATTTACTAATGAAGAAGCAGTTGATTACTGTTTACTTCGAGTGCTTTCAAAATGCAGCAATCGCTGAAAGGAGTTATGCATTGGGATATCCAAATCGCCGTCATTATGGCAGAAGAGTTTTTCCGCGCTTTGTACAACGCTTACGTACCACTGGAAGCTTTCACTCACTGACATTTCGGAGACGTCGTACTGGAAGAACTGAAGAAAATGTTATCAATGTTTTAGCATATATAGAGTTGAATCCCCATGTTAGTACTAGGACATTGTCTTCCGATTTGGGAATATCACGAACTACCATTCAAAATATTTTAAATGAGCATAGGTAAGTTTATTATATTTTAAAATATAATATATTGTTACACAAAACATGTTTCATACAATAAGTTTTCTAATTACTAACTGGTTAGGAAATGTAGAACGTTATGATACTTTATTATCAGTTATGAAAGGTGGCGTTTTATTTGTGTTTTATTAGAAGATGTGCCTCTTGAAACCAGGCAATATGTTCCTGCAGCTCGATGGCTGGCCAGCACATTTTTCAATTAATGTGCGAGAATACCTGAATGAGACATATCCAGACCGATGGATAGGAAGAGGAAGCCCTTTTCCGTGGCCAGCCAGGTCACCTGACTTGACCTGTTTGGACTTTTATTTGTGGGGACGATTAAAAGATATTTTATTCCAAGCTAGGCCTACGACCAGGGAAGATATGAAGAATAAAATCCAAAATGCAATTCTTCGCCTGCCAAGAGCGGAAGTGGGAGCTGCTGTTCTTTCTACTATAGGAAAGCTCAGACAATGTGTGGGCCAGGATGGCAGACAGCTTGAGCATTTAAGGAAGCACTAGAATGCGTTTCTTTTGGTTTATAAAATGAACGTTTCTTCCCAATACTCCTATTATATATAATATGTATTTTGTTTCCAAAGCCTTCTTATTTTTTGCAACATATGTAAGTACCGGGGCGGGAGATTTAGTAGGATATAAATTAATATTTCATTGATATCTCCGGTTAGAAAAAAGATAGGAACTTGTGGTTTTCACCATTAGCTCTGGCCTTTATTCCTCTCTGTACTGGTGTAATAACATATTTACCATTTAATTTTTTGGAGAAAAACGATAAAAATGTGAAATCTATTGAAAGCGCCATATAGCGACTACAGTCAAAATGACATAGACATCGCTTGCAGTGTAGGTAATAAAGCAAGAAGAGCTCTTTTAAATAACACCAATTTGAATATTTTCAGATAAGGCGTTCCTGAGATATTGCATTTTTTGCAAATCGATGTTTGCGTTACCCCCACCACTTTATTTGCAGGGCTAGAGAAAAAAGTGTTTAAGCAAAGTTGTTCAAGATACAAGTGAGATTTATTTATAAGTATTATCAATATACCTTACCTATGCCAATTGTAGATAAATCGACTGGCAACAAATTACTATTCGTGTTACGCCCCCTAGCGGCCGGCCTACAAACTTGCAAATAATTTCCAGCAATTTCTCTTGGCAACTTTTCCTATAAATATTTTTTTCCGAAAGCTGTACGGTGAACGGTTTCCGAGATATAGCCGCTTACCTCGCTTAGTTGGCCACCCTGTACAATAAAAACAAAACCGTTTATGACCCATGTTTATACAGGCTCTTATGGAAATGACTTATTATATTTAAATGGGTGACTCCTAGGGTGTATTAGAGAAAGTCTACATACTTTTTTTTAATCGAATATCTATAGTAAATACTAAGGTAAAACCCCACATACTTTTTACCCTTGCTTGGATACCTACCGCGCGCCACTATCGACGTTGCTTCAGTATGTTTCGAGACTCGAGGGTGGAATGACGCTGTCGAGGGTTCCACGTGCTTGATGTATACGAATTTTAAGCGTTTTGTTAGTTGTATTATTCCCCGATTTTTTTTCTGTTGTGAAATAATTCATAATAAGAAATATTGTGATGTGATTTCAAATTTGTGTGACATTATCTACTGCTGGTTCTGTTGCAAAACATACTTTTTGTGTTTTATTCTTTTATGGAATTTAATTATAAAACGGATTATAAGATCGAAGGTAAGAGAGTATGTACCTTAAAAGTATAGTATTTTTTTTTCTAAAAAGTTTGAAAAAGAAGATATAACGCGGGTCAAAGACATCTTGTTGTCAACAACTGAACACGAGCGTTTACAATTCTGTCTTGCAATATATGACAACACCGCCTCAATAAACTATTGATTGCCAACGTCCTCAGTAGCGGCCACGTAAATTTTCAGATTTCATATAAAATGTATATTTCACTTAATAATTCAAAGCGCCATTTATGGTTATTTTTCTTCAATTTATTTTCATCTCAGGATTTGCCGGTTTAAATACAGGGTGTTATGGAAATGACGTATTATATTTAAATGGGTGACTCCTTGAGTGTCCTAGAGAAGCTCTACATATTTTATTTTTTTAAATCGACCGTTTTAAAAGTGAGGTAATAAACACTCTTACTCACAGGTCAGTCCGCGCTACTGTACAACATTTCACCCAGAGCCAATGGCAATGTTGCCAAACTTAATGTAAAACTGAAATTCCATATAAAATTATAAAAATAAATTATTTTCTACCTACTTGTATTTATTCTTATACCTAAAGAGCGAGGAAATCCAGGCACAAACACAATCAGTTTTTTTTTGTTTTTCATGGGAACACCCCTGGAAACACTTTATGTACAAACCGAAAAACAGAGCGGATTGCTGAGAGTGTGTTGGTGATCGACGAGACACAACGTATCCGGCCGCTGGTTGGTCTTCAAATAACATACGCAAGCGTTCGGCGCTATATGAAACTACTTTGCTCAGCCGATGTAAGGCGTCAAGAGGTCATTGGCATTTGACCTAGTGACGTACGTGGTCATTACTATTTCATATGTTTTTTCGGGTTGTTTAAAACATAGTCCATCGTAAATGTTCTTCAATTAATTGTACAAAAAGGTATTACAGAATGGAAAAGTGTTTAAATTATTTTTTTTGTCTAAAGAGTTTAAGGTGTACATATGACAACACCGGACAGAATTCCTTGATTGCTTACATGTATCGCAGTGCCACACAGGTGTTTTTCTGGTTTGACGTCAGGTCACTTTTACCGCTGAATGAATTGAAAGCGCCATTTATGGGTATTTTTCTTCAATTTGTCGATATCTCAGGAATTGCCGGTTTAAATATAATACGTCATTTCCATAACACCCTGTATAAACTTTTGTATTACACAGTCGTTATTTCGTGGCCAACAAATTTAATTTCCAAAAATAGACGGGTAGAATTAGAATAAATTTTATGTTTTTTTCAATAGGTATTGAAAAGAACTTGGGATTAGGAAAACTGAACGAATTCGAACAAAGCCTTCTGAAGGCCGCTATTCCCGAACTAAAGAAGAATATCCAGGCCGGAATCGACTTTGCCAACAAGTAAAAATCTTTATGGAAATATTTCTACACGCCAAATGTCTTTATTTATCAACAGAAGAAATTAGTCTGCTTTTGACAGAAAACCAAAGGATAAAATCTTTATACAGTCAACTTTTACAAAAAAATCTTTTATTTTTAGGCACCACAGTGAGAAAAAGAAGGCACTTTCATTTTAAGTTTTAACGGTCATTCTTACAAGTGTTCCAAGCTCTGCATATAAAAATTAATTGGAATTAAATTAATCGGCCAATGTCAATTATTTTAAATTGTCAATGGATTTGTTTATGCATTATTTCAACGATTATTTATACATTGTTATATTCTTTTATAGTTTAAAAACCCGATCATGTGTCATGTAACATATTATATAATTTAAATAAAGTTCGTAAATACGTAATTATGCGTAAGAATGTTATTTTTTTATGACAAGTAATTAAATGTTTTGCCGTTATTAAAATTGGTTCGCAGCAAAAATAGCCATTAAATCATTTGATCAGCATAAAAAGATTTTGCTTGCAATAAATAAAAATCGGGCTACAACACTTGTTCTGCAAAAAATGCTACAAACTGTCAACAATTTAACCGATATCAGTCCGCTTGTAATATCATGTGTTCGCTTAATTAACAGACGAGCTGCGAAATGATTACTTGGTCAGCAAGATTTTACAATTGGTCAGTAGAAAAAAACATGTCTAGAAGCAGTTTACTTCAGAGGTTTGCATGTTAAAAGAATGGTTATCAATGTAAGTCATTGGATTGCGTTTGTTTTGAATAATCGGCAAAGTTCGTTATTGTGAGCGGAGCGAAAGCAATCGTGGGTTTTCACTTGTTTTCCCAGGGCACTGTCACTTTTTGATGACCAAGATTATATATTTTGCTTACCCGCTGATTGCTTACCAATATCAGATTAAAAGTAGATCGCTCATAGCAGCTTATATATTTAACTTGCGTACCAAAATAATTTAGAGCACTCTAGTATGACATTAATTACTGACCGATTCAGAAATGTTTGCTGTCCATAAGTTGCTGACCAACTAGCCATTTTGGCTGACCGATTACATTTTTCTGTTCGCAAAAATAAGAATATTTGGCTAGCCAGTTAAATGATACCCTTTTTTTATTAGCCATAGTCGCAGTTTCAAAATTATTGCTTAATCTTTGGTTGGAGGTTTCGCTCTATACGAGCATCATCAGACCTTACAAACATTGAAATTGTCAATCCGAATTTAAAAATAATGTGATTTGTTTTTTGCTCGACACCTTCCTCTATTGTTTTAAATTTATTTGTATTTTTTTCTTCCTACACAATTCGTGGTTCTCTTTAAATCAACAACAACGGCGCATCGAGAATTTATAGGTTCCGATTATCAATATTTAACACCTGGCCTCGTAAAACACACCTATAGCTGTGCCACAAAGAAATAATGTATTCCTCGACTGAAATTATTGTTTTTCTCAAAAACACAAAATTTTGGTTTCTTCGGGTTTTTGATAAATAGTGTTCCTATTACAGAATGATCCTTTACAAATTTAATTCAAATTTGTTGTTCCGTTAATTGACTAGGAAATGTTTGAGATGACATTGTCTACCAGCTGGATGTATATTATATAGCCCAAGAAGCTGATGGCAATTCTTTTTGGGAGTGGATGAAATAAAATGTTCAAGTATTGTTTGCAGCTCAATATTTCACGAAATTAATTTTGTTGAAAACGTTAAGGCGACGTAACTACGAACATATATCTGGCGACAAAGTTGTAGACAAATTAAACCCTACAAAATTACTTGCTCACTATTTTTGGTCGAACAACCCCCCCCCCCCCCCCCCAGGTATTTGTTGATCATACATTTTTTTAAGTAAATGTAATAATTAACAAAATTTGAGCTTTTATAGGGACATTTATTTACAAGATCAATGTCTTAAGAACCTCAATTTCTGGACAATTTTACTGTAATAATACTAGGTTTGCTAATAACAAGTTTTCACTAGTGCAAGCGAACTTTGGCCACTGTGTATAATATTGTCAGGCCCGGGCTTGTAATTATGTTCTCTGCTGTACTTTGTTATGATTTCTCGTAGTTTGGATACAGTCGTTTTCCTAATCTTGTATTGGCTAATGCGGCGAAACGGCACCTTTTATTTTTTTACCATGGGGCACCATCTAGAACGAGATAGGACAACCTCTATACAACAAAGTCGCATCCGAGAGCTTTCATAGAACTGTTATAAATCTTGTAGCGTAAGTCTGTTAGATGAAATTCCTCCCATTTCGTTGCCCGTCAACCGACATGCATTGAGCTGCTATGGCTATACCTCCAGAAACCTCGGCCAGTGTCCGATATACACGTTTCACTATTCATAACTGATCCCCCCCAGGAACCAATCCAAATTTTGTAGTCTTGTGAACGAGTTGTTATCGCGACGAGCGACTTCTTATTCGTCATTTACCATCCCGGAAATTTCGAGGTAGCAAGATATATAGCCACAGGTAAATTTGTATGTTTATATGGTTGAGAGTCGGCATTCGGACTTCGGTTATACGATTTTGTTAGAGTTTTATATTTTATAAGTTCTATAAAAGCTCTCAACTTGTATAAAAAAAGGCTGCTGTAATACATTTTTGTGTTCAGAGTCGGATACCTACAATATTACGCTGTAAGAATATTCTTAAAGAGTTTATAAAACTGAAGAGACTAGAGCCGTTAAATAAACGAATGTTACTTACTGATTTTTCTGCAAAATATAGCTCAGTTACTATGTCCGATAGCTTTTTCTCTATAGTGCCCAAATAAATTTTTACATTAAATAAATTTATCTCGGTATTTTCACCTAAAAAAAGAGAACATAAATTACTCAAAGATTTTATAGATATTTTGTCGATATATGCCGTTTTCTTAATAGTTTTTTATGTACCAAGGGCATGATAAAGATGTTTTTCTACTCGTATATTAGTACACTTACGCACTGCCTACTGTTCCGTAATATACAGGGTGTCCCAGAATATGTGGGCAATCTCCCGGGTTCAGATAGAAGACTTAAAAATAACAGGAGAAGTTCCTATAATTTTTTTCCCCTACGGAGATCCGTAATAATAACGGTCGTCCCTGGAAATCGTTGTTTTTTAACGTCTAGTCCGTTCCTGGCAAACTAAACAAGCCAAATGCTTAAAAAGGCGAATTTTAAGTAAGACTCATCTAGTAACCATTATACTAAAAAATTGCCGTTTAATCACTTATTATACGGGCTGCGGACGCACATCTTCGCAGACAGCATGAAGTATCACGCCTCAACAAAGACTTAGAAGAAATTTTGGCTTGGGGGTGACAGTAACCAAGTCGAATTTAACGCTAATAAAGCCCAGGCAGCAGTTTTCTCTAAGGAGGTAAAGATTACAGAACCGGATATAGTCATGGACGAACACGCAATCCCAATGGCTTCATCTATTAATTTGCTGGGCGTCAATCTGGGAGGAAATATGTCTTGGCATAACCACGTTGTGGCAATCGCCAAGATAGCTTCTCAGAAACTTGGTGTACTCTTCCGAACCAGAAAGTTGTACACACCTCAACAACTTTTGACACTATACAAAGCCCAGATTCGACCATCACTAGAGTACCTACTGCTCTCATGTCTGGAGCTCTGCACCCAAACATACTCTTCGGCTACTGGATTTCATCGAAAGGAGGGCCATTCGTCTGATTGGAGACCACGAGCTGACGAAGAACCTCGACAGCCTAGAACATCGAAGACATGTTGGTAATTTGACTCTCTTTTACAGATATTTTCATGGAAAGTGCTCGGCTGACCTTGATTTCCCTCAATTCCGCCCAGAGCGGCGAATAGCAGAAATACACGACGAACCACTGCCGCCCATCCATATATGGTTAAGCTTAGTACTCCTCGAACTTCATTATTTAAGAATTATTTCATCTCGAGGACTTCGTCCTTATGGAACGAACTTCCCGAGGTCGTTTTTCCCAACGAATGTAACCTCCAACGATTCAAAAACAACGTGAATCGCTTTTTGCGCACACGCACCACTCCCAGAGTGCCCTAAAGGATTTTTCCTATAGTTCTTGTGTTCGATCATAAAAAAAACTTTGGTAAATAAAGCTATGGTTAATAATATATTATTATACCGAGGAGTTTTAGGATAGGTCCAACGTCACACTCGAGAAGCTTAAAGATATCTTCGATTCCGTGTAACACTGTGCTCAAATTCTCTTCTGCCTTTCGCACTTCCTTTTCGTCTTCGTGTGCCTAAAAAATTAGACAACAATTTTTATAAAACAAAATTTATCTTTATTATAAAACAATAATGAGTTTAAATTTGTTTTAATCAAAAAACGGCGATTCTGACGAAACCTACTTGTTTAGTTGCCTTTTCTAAATCAATTTGAAGCGAATTTATAGTAGCTTGCTGTTGTTTGGCCCTTTCTTTGCTTAGCTCTATCTGCTCGTCTAAAAAATATTATAGTTAATTTAGGCATTTCTGTTTTATAATAACTCGATCACTAGTTTGTTCCATACCAATTTTTTCGTGAAGATCGTCCATTGCAATGCTTAATGTCTCGATCTCATGACTTAATTCGTTGACATAGTTGAATAGGGCAAAGTTTTCTTCCTCTTCTTTCAAAAACAATGCGGCTATTCTATCAACATCTTGTTCCTTACAAAATTCCTACAAAAAAAATGGACGTGATCACATCAGTGGCGGTTCTTCCACAGGAGCACATGCGCACGTGCACCCCCAAACGAATAAAAAATATTAATTTATTCATTGAATATTATTTACCCTCCCTAATATTTTATCGTACCGTCAATTATCTTATAAAGTCCGACCATCCCTAATATTTTATCGTACCGTCAACCAAACTGTATAATAGGCTCTCGATCCGGCAACCGTGCCTCGGTCGAGGTTAATGACGGTTATGACGAGACTTGCTCACATGTGCGATTAAGTAGGCGGGTTTTTTGTAGTAACAGGTGGCGGGAGACAGCGGGGAATAGCGGGGCTATGGCGATTTAACATGGGAAAGGCGCACAATTTTAGTGTGCGCCGCGGCGTTGTCTGCTCGTGCCTCTAGTTAGAAATTCGAGCGTGTATGTTTTATTATTTTAATATTATATATTTATTAAGTTCAAATGAATAGTTTGACGGTGGACTATTTAAAAAATAACTGTAGCTCTTTGAGTTTGGAGCAAAAAATTGAAGTGAAGAATGCGGGAAGACCTAAACCCGAAATTAATTTAAAGCAGACCACAAAGGGTGAATTTAGGAGACATTATTAGAAAGTTTAAAAATTTAATATATGAAAAAAAATTTATAGAGGGTATTCCAAACTTTAATGAGTCTGTTATCGATTAATTTTCTACAATTAAGAACCGAAGAACGGACTTTACGTTTAAGCACTATACACACTAAAAAAACCTTTCTTATTTTCCAAACGTTGTATTTCCTTGTGTAAAATTAAAAAATAAATAAAAATATGTTTTATCTAACGCATTTTCTTATTACTTCTTTTCTTTCTACATATAAAACGCCTGGAAAGTAATTGTTTGGTCGTTACACAAAAATAAAATTTTAAAAATACTTTCACCATACTTGTAAACCCCCTCTATCATAGGTCACGAGCCGCCACTGGATCACATACTAATCAGCTGATTGATCTGCATCTCTTTTAAACGGAACCCAGATAAATAGATCCAAGTGAAGCGAACCAAGTCAATCTTAACAAGAGTAATAATCTATATAGGGTGTCCCGGGCAAATGTGAGAAATCTCCCAGATATGAAAATAACAAGTGAAAAGAATACTAGTTCATATAAACTTTTTTCGTATAGGCCTCCTCTTCGGAGATATGGGCTCCCAAAGAGCTTCAAAGGAAAACACATAATTATTGAACCACGAGGTATATTAAAATTTTTTTTTAATATGATGTATACCAGGTAAGACCCTTCAAATTACTATCCATGAAAGTGTTGTGAATTACTCACAGCTGCACTGCAGGGACGAAAAAGCGGCATTTCATATACATCATGTATTTGGTCTATTTCTTCAATAAAAGGTAGTACCTACCGATTGTTCGACATTTCGCTTTTTCATATTTAACCCGTGGGACGAAAACGGTTAGGATTAGCGACATGACTGAAGAGTACTTAATTTTTAGTCAATAGTTAAAGGTATGTAAAAGCCGTTGTCCAAAGTTCTTATCATACAGGGCGTTAAAAAATAGGGGCCATGAGTGTCACAGCTAGTCCGTATCTGCAGCTGTGAGTAATTTACAATAGTTTCTTGGATAGTAAGTTGAAGGGTCTTACCTGGTATACATCATATTAAAACGAAAATTAAGTATACCTGGTGGTTCAATATAGTATGTGTCAAAAACTGTATTCTATTGGAGCTCTTTGGGAGCCCATATCTCCGAAGAAGACACATATACGAAAAACTGTATATTAACTTGTAGGTAACTACAACTTTTCACTTGTTTTTTCATATCCCGGAGATTTCCCACATTTTTCCGGGCACCCTGTATCTTATTGTACCTGAATCTTTTTCAGAGTATTCTCGTATATGTGCAGTTGATTCTCCAACTCCTGCTCTTGCGTTTCTTTCTTCAGTCTTTCCTTCTCTTCCAGATCTTTCAGAATTCTTTTCTGACCTTTAACGCACAGAAACTCTCGTAATGTCATATAATGGTCCAGACGTCTCTGAATCTCTCTCATTTCCTACAAAATTTGCTGTTGTCCCATTTCTCTTAATTAGGATTTATAAATTTTTACCTCTGAGTGAAGATGAAAATCAACATCCGCCCTTTTCTTCAGAGCTTCAAGTTTCGAACACCATTCTTCTCGTTGATCAAAAGCGACAGTGGCCTGCTCGATAAGATCCACTATGTATTTTTTGCCAGCGTTTATGTCCTTTAGCAGTTTTTCCCATATTTCGTTAAAGTGATTCCTGTTAACAACATTAAATTGTTTTTTATATCCTTCGTCGCTCCCTTTTATAGGTTCAAATGGCGCCCTGGAGCCGCGAGACGGGGCAGTTCCCCCCCCCCCCCCCCCCCCATGGAATTTGATAACTTAATAACACATCAAGAAACTTCTTTTAGTTCGTTCGCGGAAAAGGTAGGTAGTTCGTATGTTTTTTCTATTTTTTCTTAAATTTGATAGTTGCTATTGCATCGGCGTTCGTCCCACATTCATTATGTGGTTCGTCTTAAACATAGCGGGCTTTTTAGCATGCGTGGTTGTCTCCCATTGTCAAAATTATACATCAATAATCTTTTATTTCGGAAAAGAGAGTATGTTTTTCTATTTTTTTTTTCAAATTTGGTATGTATTATTAAAGTCTAAAATAAATTTGACATTCGAGGCGGTGCATAGTCGGATATTGTTTCTTTTAATCGAAGCTAAGCCAAACGTAGAAAAATTCTAATATAGCGGATCCGAAGCTGCTATACAGTGTGTCTACTTAAGTTGGAACCATATGAAAAACTTTTTTATTATTGGTTTTATGAAAATAAGTTATTGTTCATAAAAAGTTTTGCATGGTCTAAAACTCAAAATGCAACCTTCAGTTATCAAAATTTCCTAGTCATGAATTTTGCTCAAGAAAAAAGTATGTACCATCGTGCCGGTAAAAAACTAGGACAGCAAAATTTCTTGTTTTCTCCTTGACTATTAGGAATTTTTTACTTTCGAGTCTGGTACCAGTAAAATGTCATTTACAAATTTTACATGTCAACATAGATTGTCACTTTATCATTAACTTGTCAAGCAAATTTTTCTTTAAAAAATATGCCACAATTAACCCCCCAGCAAAAGGTTATAATCTACAGTCGGTTGCGAGATGGTGCTTTTATTAGGGATATTGCAGACGAACTGGGAGTAAACAAAAATACCGTGTTGTTGTCATAACAAAAAATAGCATAGCATGGGACTATTATTAGGAAAGCAGGTTCAGGTCCCCCTAGAATTTCTATTGAAGATGAAGATAGAAGACTAGTTAATTATCTAAGGGATCATCCATTCGCAACTGCAATAAAGGCGAAAGAAGAGACGAACTTTCCAGGTTCTGCAAATACTGCTAGAGACAGGGTTCGAATTTCCGATGTACGAAGTCGTCGTGCTTACTAATAAAATATTTTTAATAGAAAGAAATAAACAAGGCAGGTTAGAATTTGCACATGAATATTTAAATCGGAATATTTTCTGGGAAACAGTTATATTTTCTGACGAGAAAACTTTTCAATCGTGTAATAATGGAAGAATTCGAGTGTATAGGCCTTCCGGCATGCGATATGATGAGATATACACTCACAAAACGAACCAAAGCGGCCGTTTCTCTATAAATGTCTGCGGTTGGATTAGCGCTAGAGGTCCAGGAATTTGCAAAATCGTGGAAGGAAGACTAACTGCACCTGAATACGTTAATATCCTAAATGCAGTGATGATACCATCGATAAACGCTATATATGGTCAAAATTATACATTTCAGCATGATAATGCTCCAATACACACAGCACGCATTGTGCAAAATTTTCTCCTAGAAAATAATATAGCATTTCTTCCCTGGCGTTCGAAGAGTCTCGATTTGAACTCGATCGAAACCCCTTGGGGTAAAATGGTGAAATCAGTGTATAAACATGATTTTCGGCCACGAAATCAAGATGAATTACGCTACAGGATAAATGAAGCTTGGGATGAAGTAACAGGCGAATTATGCAGAAACCTAGTTTTAAGTATGCCGCAAAGGCTTCAAGAAGTAATAAACAGGAATATATACGTTATATATACCTACTTTAAATAAGGTATTAGACTTTTTCTTAATAAAAATGCCCAATATATTTACTGCCGCTCAAGTTTATAAAAGAAATAAGATATTTTGATGCCACCTCGTATCGAAAAATATAAAACGTTAAATTATGTAACCTATATAGGTTACTTCCTAAAAGTTATGTTATTTACCTTTACAGCTGTCGAGCACCTTTTATAGTCTATGAGATATGTATATCCGTTCCAAGTTTTGTGATTTTGTTGTCCTAGTTTTTTATCGGCACGATAGTACCTTTATTATTGACAATACAGAAGAATGTTATGAAAAAAAGTTATTTTGAATTAAAAATTATATTCAAATATGCAATTACAGTTATTTGGCATGAAAATTTAGGTTTTGTGATTATTTAGTAATCATTCCGTAGGCTTGATACTATTTAACGTAATCTAGGATGAACTGAAAAGAAATATTTGACACGGAATGTCTTAGTGCGTTGGTATTTATAAAGTACATTAGAAATGGCAGCTTTACTAAGTTGTGAAGAAAAAAATAGAAATTGTTTTAATAATTAATACGGAATGATTAGTAAATAATCACAAAACCTTTTTCAAGCTAAATAACTGTAATTGCATATTTGTTATATAACTTTTAATTCAAAATAACTTTTCTTCATAACATTCTTCTGTATTTGCAAAAATATAGGTACTTTATACTCTGGAGCAAAATTCGTAATTTCTGATATACCTCGTTTATGACAAGGAAATTTTGATAACTGAAGGTTGCATTTCGAATTTTAGACCATGCAGAACTTTTTATGAAGAATAACTTTTTTTCATAAAACCATTAATAAAAAAAGTTTTTTATATGATGATTCCATCTTAAGTAGACTCACTGTATAAACAAATTTATTAAGACATTTTTGGCGCCGTTATTATTTAAATTAAAACTAGATTTTCGGACATCAGTAGATTACATTTTTTCGATTTATTGACCAAAAATAATTTTTAATCCTATTCACATTTGTTTCCGCAAGAACTATTTGACATTGAAGCAATTTACGATGAGATTATTGCATATTTGGCATTACAACCGTAGAATACCATTAAAATACAATTAAGCATACTAATCAATGTTCCTTAAAATAAATAAGTATGGAGTTATTTTTTGGTTTGTTTTCCGCTGTCTCTTTTTGTATATAGCTCAGAAATCCTCAGAAAAAGGAAAACTCTTCTTGAAAAAAATTTACTTTTGTTCGTCTGCTGTAACTCAAGTAAAAATGTCTCGCCTTTTAAATTGAGTATAATGAGAACACCTTACTGACCTTACCACTCGGTTTTTCTAGTATTTGCTATAAATTATGGACTAAATTTAGATGTGTATTTTGGGTTTGCTCGTGGTCCATAAATAATTTCGCCTGCGGCGCTTTCGTTCGCAGCAAGCTTTTTCCCAAAGCACTAAACTTCTAAGAGCGCAGCGAACTGAAAACATTTTGGAACACTCCCCTGTTGGAGATGGATTTATAAAAAAGATTACTCGCTTTGTATTAGTTTTGTTAAAGAAATTGACTAGATCATTCATTTCACAATCGTACCTTTCTTTTAACAGATGGTTGATTTCTTCCCTCAGCTCCTTATTGGTGGCCAAAATGGAGCAAAACTTTTTCACCATATTGTCAAGACGATTTTGTAAATTCTGCACTGCTTTTTGGCCGCTTGTCAACCGATTTTGAAAATGGTAGTCTGTGACGGAACTTTTAGGACGATGCCTTTTTATATCAGCTTCCAACTAAAACAAGTGTACTAGGGGTGCGTGCAAATCCCGGGTTAAATTATATAAAAGAGTTCTGTAGAAAGTAACTTGTTCTTTTAAATATTTATTTTAAAACTTAAAACTTAAAATGGTAAAATCAAAATTTGAAAATTTTGGCTCACTTAAGAGATACAGCCTATATATTTTAATCTAAAACGATAGCATTTTAAATTCTCTTTTCAAACATATAACACACCATGGATGATATTGATTTTCTAGGCGGTTTATTTAAACTTTATGACTTTAAACACCACAGTATAGGTCATGAAACAAAAGCTAATATCATAGAAACAATTATGTTGACATTCTAGTTGTTATTAACATTTAACGTCAATATCATTTTTACATTTGAAATTTGACGTATCAACATTTTGAAAGATTTGATATGATAGTGAGTGAAAGTTGAAAAAATGAAGAAATGAAGCAAAATTTATATTTTGTTCGCTATCCGGAAAGACGGCAACCACCCGAACATTTGCGATGATTCTCGTTATTTTTTATCTTAATCTGAATCTTTTATTTCGTTTCAAAGTAATAAAGTTTAAATAAATCCCCTAGGAAACCAGGGCCCGGCCCGCTGTATGATGGCCCGCTACCCATTTTACATTTATTATGTGGCCCTTTAGCCCAAAAGGTTGCCCATACCTGTACTAAAGTCTTTCAAAATACTCCAAAAACCTAATATTATAAAAACCGTTTTTACTTTTTTAATCTGTACATCAATTTCTACAATCTCTTCCTTCTCCCTCCTAACTTTCTCGCAATATCTTTCGTAGATGTCCAATAGTTTGTAAATGTATTTCGATAGTTTGTCATCTCTCTTTTTTTGGTTTAGACAGGTAGTTACAGTTATATCTTCATAAAGTTTCTCTTTTTCCAGCCGCAAATGATGGATTATTTTTCTTTGTTTCTCTAATTTTGTGCTGGTTTCGTCTGAAAAGGCCATTCGGTCCTCCTCCATGATACGTAACTAAAATATGAATTTTTTTTTAAAGCTTGCCAAAATAATTATTCAAAATTTTAAAAACTCTTGTATATATTATTATTATTATTGTTATTAACCTGTCTATGTAATCTTGCTAATTCTTCCTCGGCCATTGCTATCATTTCCTTTTCTGTGGACGAATTTGGTGCTGTTCTTGTCACTTGATTCATGTTTTTTATAATTTTTATTTTTTAATATGCAAGTTCCGCAACTTAACGCTGAAATAAGGAAAGTTTGATCGATTCAGCAGCAGCAGCAGCTTATTAGGGACTATAGGTAGAGTTGATAAGGTACGAGGGTCACTCCCTAACAACTAAACAATAGCTATTTACACACCGATGGGAGCAAAATAGTTCTATTCTTCCCACCAGAGGGCGCCAATTATTAATATATCAAAAACGATTCAATTTAGTCATCTCTATTCGAGAAAGTATTGGAATTTGAAATATGTAAAAATACAGGGTGTTATGGAAATGACGTATTATATTTAAATCCCGGGGTTGTCCTAGAGAAGCGCTACATTTTTTTTTTAAATCGAACGTTTAAAAAGTGGGTAATTCACCCATAAACCCACAGGTCACTCCGCGGCACAATCACTGCCCAGCTGTGTAATAAACACATGTTCTGGCTCAATGTTGCCAAACTGTGGAAAAGTGTAAAACTTTAGATTCTTATAAAGATAAATATTTAGCTTACTTAGAAATTAAATCCAGGCCGCCGACACGAGTAAGGAATCCAGGGCACAGACACCTTCAGTTCTTTTTTCTATGGGAAGAGGTTTATGCTCATCGCGTGCCCTGATGATAGTGTGGGACTGCATAATAAGCTTATGCCCACTAAACCCCATTCGGCCTCTTATTTCCAATCTCGGAACATAACCGGCATATCGTCGAGAGAAAAATATACATAGTGAAACAGAACAAATTACACTAAATCACTTAAAGAAACACACAGACACCCACGAGTTTCAGATTCGTTTTTTTGAAGATATGCACCTATTAGCAGATTACGCAAAAGAACTAAACAATAACGCATAATTACACTATCGTACACATATAACAACAGCACACACAGAAGATGGGATACAAATAATTTCGCAATAGAAAGTCAGAAATAATAAAAACGCTAATTTCTAATGGACCTAAAACAATTTTTAATCCTTTACTAAAGAATGATGAAATACTTATGTTGACAACAACAGGACCTCCCCTTCAGACTTAACATAGACGAGTCCAACCAAGGGTCGAGTGCTTCGTACATATTCGGAAAAATAGCGCGGTTGCCATTTCCGAGACAATAATTATACAGGAAAATAACATTACAGAAGGATATTCCGCAATTTATGAATAAAATCTTATAAAACATCGAAAGTGGCAACGCTGTATTTTTAGATATTTCCAAATAACGCAATATCGATCAACCGAATAAACCCGAAACAGACTGAAACGTGTAGTTACTAGAAATTTTTAGATGTTAAATACCAATGTATGAAAAAAGTATGTTATATGTTATTTCCCACACCACCGGATGAAACTTTATACAATAAGGGCATATTTTTGTCTACACAGTAGCACTTTAAAATATTAATTCAGATTGAATGGTACAAATTTACTCGAAAACTAATGTGAATTTGTGTCGTTCGAATTGAACAAATGAGAACATACCTCCATTTATAAACGCCGCGGCGGTTGGTTCGAGTCAGTTCAAGTTTATAAATCAGAGATTGTTTCCCAACGAACTGAACTGAAAGTAAAAGTTTATAATAATGTACCCTGAAAAAGAAACAACTTCCAATCTGTCAAACGGTTATTGACTTTCTAAAGAGTGACAACACTGCTCAAAATTCACTGACGTCTTCCGCCATACCGACGTTGTTTTGTTTATCTTCCTCCCAGTGTCACCACGTGCTTAATTTTGGTTTGACGTCAGGTCATGTACAGGGCATATTAAATTAAAGCGCCATTTTTGGATATTTTTCTTCAATTTGTTTTCATCTCAGGAATTGCCGGTTTAAATATAATACGTCTTTCCATAACACCCTGTATACAGGATGTTCAATTTAAAATAAATTGCTAATTACAATGCAGGCATACTTATAAGAACAGCAGCAGATATTTGTGGAATTTTATACGGATATATTTAGAGGAAGGAAAAGAACCATTTTTCTCCCTTATTTCGGGGTCGAAAATGACGTTTTCTAGTAAGGTAGTAGAAATATATTTTTCCTACTCCCTGTATAGAAAATTATACTTTCCTCTCTCAATTTACGAAACTATGATGTGACAATTTCCAACATTATTTGCCCAATTAGCAGATTTCCTTTATAAGATTTGGTTTAAAGCTATTTTTATGATTTATAACAGTTTTATAGAAGCTTCCGACTTGCAAATTTCTTGTCTTCCGCGAGACACTTTTGTCTTTAGATCAAATAGCTTCAATATTATGTTATAAGCATCATGCTCTTCTCAAGCGCGGATCGAGGGGGTCATGACACTCGAACAAACAAATTATAAAACAGCTTTAAGTATAGGTTTCTTTCAAACAGCTGTAGGAACAAACATTATACAGCATAATTGGACTGTCGATGTTTCCTAAATGCTGTGTTACATCACTTTTATGTAGCAAATCTGGATTTTTACACTTCTAGATATGTTTTAATGGTTTTAAGATGTGATTTAGGCGCAATTATCAACTATTTATATAAGATCTGTGTCTGAAAGACTTCTAAATACGTCACTAGAGCGAATCAACCAAGAGGCAAGCAGAAAACTTTAATACTCATCGCCTTCCGTTTCTTTTTGATCAAGGTTCCCCTTCACCTGTGGGCCAATTCGCATGCGCCCAGGTGAGTTCGTTACCATGGCAGTAGGCGAAGGCGGTTTTTCAAACAAGTGAATAGCGCTAGTTTGTTTTAGTTTGTTTCGGAAGCTTGCGGGATTTGTATGTTACGCGTGCCCGTATTTCTTTCGTGTTTTTAAATTTGTTAGGTTATAAATTTTTAAAACTTCTGGTTTTTAATTTCGATTTTCGATCGGACACTTAATATTTTTGGCGGACTTTATGCGGCAGAGTGATTTGTTTTGTGTGCATGTTAAAGGATTATTTTATAAATTTGACAGGTAAGCTATAAAATGGTATTGTTTGTATTGAGTACGCTTCTAATAAAATAATTACAGAGGTATAACGAGGTGTCGGCATCAAGACCACTGACCCAGGCCAGTATTGGTTTATTACCTACGTGAACTTTCCTGCACTGGGATTATGATTTTTGGGTTATTACATAAAAAAAAACATTATTGTGTTCCCTCCTCTTTTAGTAGAATGATGGCATAATGATCCTTGGTAATTTTTTACCAGGGGCAAAGTCACCTCCTAAAAAAATCCTATTTTGAATGCTGAAAACCTACCCCCCTCAAGGGGATTAAACAACGAAGGCTGCAATACTCTTTAAAAGTGCCCCTTCAAAACAAAATTGACGTGTCTACTTTTGTTTTATTTATTATAATATTATTTTTTTAAATCTACACCACTCAGACTTCATAAAAAAATGTGCTATTTGCGTAAAAATTCCATAAATAACATTTTCTCGCCTTTTTATATTTTCTAGTAAGTTTGAAGTGTCACGCATACATTTTTTTTTAATTTTTTTTTTCTACTCGTTGATAGAAAGTTAGGACTAAGTATATAATATGGCCAGAGGCTTAACTACCGGGAGAGGAGGGCGCCAGACGGTACAAAAACATCCATTGGACGTCCAATTGATTTCCTTTTTTGGCCCTTCGGACGTCCATTAACTGGATCATTTCTGGACATCGACGTCCCATACGTTCAATGGACTATACAGATGGCACACTTCTGGACGTCCATAAGACGTCCGTGTTCTGACTATATTTGGACGTAAATGTCCATTTTTGGCATAATTCTGGACATATTTTGTACGTCCATTGGATCTTTTCGGGATTACATTTGGATCATTGCAGTATCTCATTTTGGACGTCCAATGGACACATTTCAGAGGTCTTCTGGACATCCATAAGACGTCCGTTTTCTGATTATATTGGACGTAAATGTTCATGTTTGGTATAATTCTGGACATATTTTGTACGTGCAGTGGACGTTCATTGGGGTTACATTACTGTATTTTTCAATAAATAAATAATATTATTTTTAATAAATATTATATTTACATAAATTTAGTAAATTATAAAGGGTTTTCCAATAAGAGGTGTTATTTTGAATAGCCCGCTATTTCGGTAGATGTCACTTTTGGAGCTGTAATTTTTTTGTCATTTGACAAGTAGAAACTACGCCATTAATAAAAATGGAACGATACACGGTTCAACAACGCATTGAAATTATTAAAATTCACTATAAAAATGGTGAAAATTTGGCAGAGACGGTTCGTAAAACTCGAACATTTTTGGGTCGTCGTGAAGCACCTTTTCGGACCGCAATACAGAAGTTGGTGGGAAAATTCGAGCTGTTGGGACAAGTTAGTGATGGGAAGAATAAAACCCGTGCACGTCGCTCAAGAACAGCCGAGAATATTGCTGCTGTAGCCGAAAATGTTGAAGAAAACCCAGGTTTGTCCATTCCTCGTCGTTCTTTGGAATTAAACATTCCACAAACATCATTACACCGTATTTTGCATAAAGATTTGGGTCTTAAGGCTTATAAAGTTCAAGAACTCAAGCCGGCCGATCATCAACAACGGCGTGTCTTTGCCGATTGGGTCCTTGAAATGCATGAAAATGATCCGGAATTCCATCGAAAAATCATCTGGACTGATGAGGCCCATTTCCACCTCGGTGGCTTCGTCAACAAACAAAATTGTCGCATCTGGGGCTCGGAAAACCCAAGAGTTATTGTTGAAAAGCCTCTCTATTCTCAACGTGTGACTGTTTGGTGCGGTTTATGGTCCGGCGGGGTCATTGGACCTTACTTTTTCGAAAATGAGGCTGGAGCACCAGTTACGGTGAATGGATTGCGTTATCGAGAGATGATTAATGATTTTTTATGGCCGGAATTGGATGGTATTGATCTGGACAACGTTTACTTTCAACAAGACGGCGCTACGTGCCACACAAGCAACGAAAGCATTGATCTTTTACGGGAAAAGTTTCCGGACCGTGTTATCTCTCGAAGAGGTGATCACAATTGGCCACCGAGATCTTGTGACTTAACACCTTGCGACTTCTTCCTTTGGGGCCACGTGAAAGAGAAGGTCTACGCCAACAGCCCAGCGTCGATTCAAGACCTCAAAGATGGAATTCGTGAGGCTATGGAGGACATACGGCAGCCACTTTGCGACTTGGTTATGGAAAATTTCATGAAAAGGATATGGTCCTGTAGGCGTGGTCGTGGTGGTCATTTGGCAGATGTTATTTTCCAATATTAACGGCATACCTTCCTCTGTATAATGAAATAAACATCCGATCATTTATCTCAAAAAATGGCATTTTCCTTTCAATATCAAAATAACACTTCTTATTGGAGAACCCTGTACTATAAACAAAAAACTTAATCCTTTCGTTCCTTTGCCATTTTAAGCCATTTCTGAATGGTATCTTCTCCTTGTTTTTTGTCATAGTCCTTTCTCGGAAGTAAAGACTAAAAAAAAAAACAAGTAATTTACATATTGCATGTGCCCCTTCAGAAACCTCTATTATAGGTATCCTAAATAAATAGGTGAAAGACTTGCCTAATATGACTTCATTTACATTTAAATTCTTAAATGGCATTTTTTGCTTGGCCCCCATGATATGAGTATTTGGACGCTAGGGTATTTGTGATGGTGCTTGAAAGGCAGCGTCTTACGCAGTCATAAAGATTTCTTCCACCCACTCTGGAGAATTCTTTAACCTAAAATAATTTAAATTTTTATAAAATATAAATTTACAATTTAAAGAACAAGAGCTTAAAGTGAGGTGTGACATGGCTAGGGTGGCAATGACAAAAAAAATTGTGACAAGAATTCAACTTGAAAAAAGACTATTTGAATATGATCGTGCACGCCGATAATTACTTCTTGAAACTTTTGGCATTATTAAAGTTGAAAATACTTGCCTTTTAAAGTTTTTACACTTCACTTCCGTTCAAACGGTACACTAATAAAAATTAAAAACCACAAAATGTTGCAAGGCCACCAAACGCCCAAATCAACGAATACTTATAAACTACTTCTCTAAACGTGCGATGCATAAAACAACGTGCCACGCGAACCACCAAAATTCACGACAAGATGTCTAAAGTCACTAAACTGTCAATTGAAACTGGCGAGTCCCCAATATGGACCTAAAATGAACGTCCATTACTTGTTCGGGTTTGTTCTTCCAATGGTTGTCCGAATATGGCTAGGGTCCTAATATGGACCTAAAATGGACGTCCACTATCGGACGTCCACTACTTGTTCGGGTTTGCTCGTCCAATGATTGTCCGAATATGGCAATGGACGTTCTGGCTTTAATATGGACATAAAATGGACGTGCCTTGGACTATGATGTGTGCTGTCTGGGGGCAGAGGGGAATACCCCGGGCCCTCAAGGTTTAGGAGGTCCCAAGAACGTAGACCTGTGCCTATAAAGGGGCCTTGCACAAATTGTGACTCCTGGGCCCAAATCCTGTGCCTATAAAGGGGCCTTGCACAAATTGTGACTCCTGGGCCCAAATTTTGAAGTTACGTCACTGAATATAACTCTGGCCCAATATTTGACCGCTTGACGGGCTGACGGCTTATTTTTCGGATATTTCGGAGTCCAGACATATGAATGCTTCTTCTGTATGTTTGTTTTTGTTTGGCGAGGAGGCCGCAAAGTATTACATTTATTTTTTCAGCAGACCGACGCCGCGCGCGCGTTTAATTAATTCCAGAAATAATAATGCACCAGGAAACTAATTTACCTTGGTTTATTTTTAAATCCTAATTAATTCTAAAGTCTCGTTCCCGCTTTCCTAACACGATTCTTGTGTTATTTTTTTTTTTTCGAGTAACCAGAAGCCAGATTTGTTTCCTTCATCGTTCCGAGGGAAGCCGACCGTGTTGTTACGTCGTTCCCTGTCGATTTTAACACGTTATTTATGGACCGACAAAGAACATCTGGGTTGTCAATCTGAATGTTAAGTTGCACACGTCGGGTTTGATAAGAGTTGGATATATTTTGGAAGAAGAATCGCTCGAATAATTCGAGGAAATTATTTAATTTCTTCCTTTATACATTATAAAGATTGTAAGAGTCAGTGGCGCAGCCAGGGGGGGGGGGGGGTCTTTACCCCCCTATTCGACTCTTTGTCATGAAAAAAGGAACCTTTTGAGTTCCTCTAAGGTTCTAGGTTTTTCCTTGTACACTTTGCTCTTTAAATGGCCCCAAAGATCTTATCTTGGAGAATTAACTAATACTGTTACTGCAATATTTTCCCGAAAAAAACATGACCCAGTAATTTTTGAAGAAGAAACTGCACACCACACTGTATGCTGCTTGCTTTTGGAGAATGCAATGGTGTTTATTCATGATTCTCTCTAAGGCCCACTCTACCAAACCATTGCTAGATTAATTTAAATTTCTCGTCTATTTGATATTTATGATCTAAATAATATAGTCAAATCATTTTGACAGTTCCTGTATAAATTAAGATGCTTTCATACATTTTTTTTCTTGTAATTGTAAAAATAAGATGTTATGAAATTAATTTTGATCAAGTGTCGTTATCCGTCTCCTTTCTCTTCCTCTTTGCATTAAAATGAGACCAGTAATTGGTCAATAATATGACTAGGCAGTTTACCTTGCATAGAATGTAATAGGAAATAATTTCAATTAGCAAATCTTATACGACAAAGTTCATTGTTACTTAACAAACAACGTCGGTATACTTCCAGAAAGGCAAATAGAGGTAAAGGTACAAAGATTAGCACTGAAAATGTATGAATTAAGATCCATCGTTTCAAGTATAGTATATGGCTGGGTCAAAATTTTTTTACAGACAACTTTCAGTAAATCGGATTTTAAAAATAAATAATCTCAAAAACACCAGTTAATTTTTTAATAGGTTTCTTATAGTATCTAATTAGAGGAATTATATATGTCCGCGCAAAAGATCATCGTCACAAAGATCTTGGTCTATATAGCATCGATTTTTTAATAATTTAACGCCCGTCACCTGGCTAATTTTACTCTTCTGAATCATATAACGCCAATATTTGGAACTGAGTTATTTTAATCAGTCACTATAACCATTTTCCTGTTATTTATAACAGCCCTGTCTTATATTGGCTTAAACTTTTGGAATGTTCCTTATAGAATGCCAAAATACTAAGAAAACTAGTCATATTTTTAATTTACCTAAGGTGTAAACGAAACTTGCACATCAAAATATATTTTTCCATAATGGTTTATAAATTGTTAATAAAAAATATTATATATAGCTTCGGATAACAAACCGTCACAACAATTTATCTCTGGTAACATTTTCATGCGTGACCGGTGTTACTGTGACCGGCGATACAAAAATGCACAAATTCATGGATAACAGCTAATACAAGCTATTTCTTAAACTTTATTAGACTGAAATGAGTATCTGTACTCAAGAGAATGACTTCGTGTAGTATTTTCCCTTAATTAAGACTACTAGGTCTGAGTTAACCCTGTGACCGGCGATACAACATAAAAACATACGCCTGGTAAAAAGTAGGCAATGTTCTAGTTTATACTTAAATAAACATAATAAGGAACTTACATAAACAGGAGCACGCTTTACAAAAATTCAAACACATACCGCCATATTGATAAAACCGGCCGAAGGCCGAACTGCAGTGGCGTTATTTATAAGCAATTTATGCCGTGACCGGCGATACATGCAGCTGCGGGGATGTTGGAACTTCTGGTTAATAATTGCGTTAGAGAAACTAAACTGTTGATCTTTGAACATTATTTTTTCAATACAAATTGTAGTAGGAGTGTAAATTATTTATATATAAAAATAACTTTAGTAAAATGACGTGAAAGATAAAAGGGCAAAGTAAGAAATTATTGACTGGGGACACGTGACCGGCGATACATTTTTAAATTCAAATTTGTATACTGCAGCTATAATCTAAAAAAAAAATTTAAAATTGCTTTCTAATGAAGTAACATATATTTCGCAAATTATAATCGTTTCTACATGCAAATAGTTTATTTTAGTTATATGCTAAAGACTGAAAGTTGCCTATAACAAAATGTTGTTACCCGGCTACTGACTCCAAATAATTTTCTAGCATTTTCTTCTACTTAAAAAGAAGTCAATCTTTCTGTCAGCTTGTTAAATCTCCCTGTAACTGTAATCGCTAAGACATTTACAGCGTGTGCATGTAAGCCTATACAGGAACCTGGCATCAATTTGGAAACACTTAATTTCCTGGATGGTAAATATTTACAACATTTCCAGTTGTAAATAAGAAGACCCTTTCGATTACATATTACGTTTTCGTTTCTATGTTTACCCCACTTTTCCGTGGTAAAATCCTAAATCCATCCTTGATGCAAAACAGATAATTATCTTCTTTATTTCAGGCTGCAATTTTACCGGACAATTCTTTAAAATATCTTCCGCCATGTCGAGGATAAAACCAATGTCGGTGCCCAGTCGGTTTTCATCCGTGAAAAACGACCAGTTCTAAGGCTTTAACAGAACATGCTAAGATCTTTAGAAGATTACGTAGTAGAAATGGAAAACCGTAGTGCCATAAACGAACAAAACGCTCAGCTTCTGAGCGAAGATATCTGGACTCAGCTGCATCAGAAGGATAACGATCTGCAGTTGGCGGCCGAGTTGGGGAAGGCGCTGTTGGCTG
Organism: Barypeithes pellucidus; assembly: GCA_963991005.1. Taxonomy (NCBI): domain Eukaryota; kingdom Metazoa; phylum Arthropoda; class Insecta; order Coleoptera; family Curculionidae; genus Barypeithes; species Barypeithes pellucidus. The sequence continues at coordinate 12,860,115 of OZ022563.1, forward strand.
AGAACGAGAAGCTGAAGGAGCAGCACGAGGCGGAGATAGAGGAGTATGCGAAAAAATTAGAGGTGAGTTAGATAGTTTTATATGAATTTTTGTGTGTACAAATTTCTAAACCATGGAATACATGGTGTTATATTTAAATTGGTGATTCCTTTAGTGTCCCGAAATATTACATAAATGCTAATAATACATATAAATAAATAAGTAGTTTATTAATTTTTTTATCAGCTACGAGGGGGAATTAGCGAAAAATTTTCATTTTCCCAAATGCGCTCTTGGCGCGGCATACAAGAAATGGCCATTTTTAATATCTCCGAAAATACTTTAGATATTATGTTCAATTTTGGTATGTGTTAATAGGATATAGAACCACAAATTTTCGTTACAAAAGTTATTCAATTGTTCCATCAGTGGCGTACCTGCAAACATGTCCTCTGATTTAAAAAAAAGGATGGTACGCCACTGACATTTTTCCTTGTGGATATTTTTCTGATTAGCCTGGTCAATTCTACATGAAAACGGTCTCTTAAAATGAACAAATTGAATCCGACCTAATCCCCGTAGCTCGATTAATAAACTACTTATTAGCATTAGTCAGGAAAAAATAAAAACCGTAACGCAAAATTTTAGGTATTTCCAAATAATTTGAAGGCCCTTGTATATTTTTTTTGTTTATTTTGATCACTGAATATTAATTTTTTTCAAAAGTGGCGTAATAATGAAAATTTTTTTCTGTATTCAAAATTATAGAAAAATAAATTATTTACCGCGCAAAAAGTACCTATTTTCGTGACCTACGACTTCCCGCGGTTCGGCTTTCTTATTTCAAACAATCGCGACGCAAGCGTGACTCAAAACTGAAGGAATATTTGAAAGAGTTAAACAGTTTTAAAATGAACCATGCACGTTTTGTTGTAAATCTTTGAATATGGCTATTTTAAAGCTATGACGAAACAATATTATATGGCAGAGAACAAATTGATTAACAGTAGCGTAGAATGAAGAACTAATACCGACGGATTTTTTAGAACTCGCCAGTGGCGCGCGCGGTTAAATGGAAAATCCATAATATTGTGATTAGGGAATCCAATCCCGCAAATGCTGGATCCCGCGGTGATTTCGCGGGATTGACATTGCGGGATTTGCGGGACTCGATGTGGGTGCTGTATGTTAATAAAAAGTTGTTTTACGCAATTAGAAACAGAGTAGAGTAGCAGGAAAATATTTATTGCATATAGGTACAATACAATAGTACGACTAGTTTAACGGTTACATATTACATTGATTTTGAAAGTATTTTCGGAGAAAAGATAACATGTTTAATGTTTCATCTTTTAGATTCGATCTTATTTTATTGCACATGTATCCTGCGGCTGAAAACGCACGTTCAACGTCGACACTTGTCGGCGGAATAGATTTTACACAATTTGTGGCCCTCTGATTCGAATAGTTGGCGCATATCGGTCGATGTGATAAACTTTTCAAAGGGTATACCATCTTTGGCTACCATTCGAGACACTCTTTCCTCCATCGAAACTTTTTCTCAGATGAAAAAAAAAATCTGTAATTTTCATTTTCTTAGGTAACACAGAAGAACCACTAACATCTGAGCGCTTAGCAATAGAACTAAACGAACTGCTCGAACTGCTGATACTAGCTTTCATTTCCTGTGTTATTTTATCAATATCAACACTACCGCTGCTGCTCTGGACTTTCAAATTAATATTATGTTTTGTTTGTAAGTGGGTGTGAAGATCTTTGGTGGAACGACCAGAGATTTTGATAATGCTAGGGTATACCTTACATTTAGCTGTAAGACCATCTTCAGGCTTTAAAAAATAATTCCACACTAAACTTGAACCTTTATTGTCTTTGTAAACTACACTGACACTCATTTTTGTGATTGCAGTTTACATTCCATGTATTATATTCAACCACTTGATAAATATCACTATAGATACTAGTAGAATAACGCCCTTACTTTCGCACGTACGCAAGAAAACTGTTCTGTTTAATGTATTTTCAATAGCCCAGCTTTGCGGGGAATCCCCGACGCGTGGACCAAAAATACTGCAGTTCATTGTTTGCTATCCGGCAATTCCCGCGGATCCGCAGGATCGATGGGCTCAATCCCGCAGGTTTGCGGGATTAAAGTTTGGGTGCGGGATTGGATTCCCTAATGGTGATCAGTCATACCTTTTTAAACAATTATTTCCACAATTTGAAATGACGTCGAAAAATATATGTTCTGCAACATTGTGATGTTTAAATGGAAATATCTTGAAAACGGTTCGAGAGATTATGATCGAGCCGAGTATACTTTTTTAGTTTAGAAATTACCCTTCTTTGAGAATATTTGATTAAAAATACTTAATAACAGGTAAGAAAAAATCATAGGTTTACGATTTAGGAAACCCAATGTATGTAACTAACGCCCTATAACGTTAAACTTAAAAATCTCTATAAATTGTAATTTCTAGCTCATAAGAACGTCATACCGCCAACTTTCAATTCAATATATTGAACCACTCTGGGAGTGGTGCGTGTGCGCGAAAAGCGATTCACGTTGGTTTTGAATCGTTTTAGGTTATGTTCGTTGGGAAAAGCGACATCGGGAAGGTCGTTCCATAGGTCGTTCCTCCAGATGAAAGAATTCTTAAATAATGAAGTTCGAGGAGTACTAAGCTTTACCACATATGGATGGGCTGCAGTAGTTCGTGTATTTCTGCTATTCGCCGCTCTGGGCGGAATTAAGCGGGCAAAGTCTGCCGAGCACTTTCCATGAAAATATCTGTAAAAGAGAGTCAAATCCCCAACCTGTCTGTAGGCTGTCGAGGTTCTTTGTCAGCTCGTGGTCTCCGATCAGATGAATTGTCCTCCTTTCGATGGAATCCAGTAGCCGAAGGGTATGTTTTGGGTGCAGAGCTCCAAACATGAGAGCAGTACTCTAGTGATGGTCGAATCTGGGCTTTGTATAGTGTCAAAGTTGTTGAGGTGTGTACAACTTTTTGGTTCGGAAGAGTACACCAAGTTTCTGAGAAGCTATCTTGGCGATGGCCACAACGTGGTTATGCCAAGACATATTTCCTCCCATATTGACGCCCAGCAAATTAATAGATGAAGCCAGTGGAATTGCGTGTCGGTCCATGACTATATTCGGTTCTGTAATGTTTAGTTAAGTTAATGTTTTTTAGAAAAAACTGCTGCCTGTGTTTTTTTAGCATTAAACTCGACTTGGTTACTGTCACACCAAGCCAAAATTTCTTCCAGGTCTTTGTTGAGGCGTGATCCTTCATGCTGTCTGCGAAGATGTCCGTCGAGCGATGTCGAATGTTTCAATAATCGAATACTCAAGCGGTTTTTCGCTCGAGCGATCACAACACTAAAATTTAACTAAATTTCTCTTTCCGTGTATCTTTAGAATCAAGCAGCAACGACATTTAAAAGGTAAAAACCACTTGTGAGTCATTGGTTGGCATAGTGATTTGTCTCTCGACATTAGTAACCGGACTTTACGATCTTTTATGACCCTGTCTGAGGTAAATGCCATGACGATAATAAATATAAGCGACAAAAGACGAACACCTCGGACGAGGTGAATTCCATTATTTCAATAAATATTATATATTTTTGCTTCCCACAGTGCCTATACTAGGAATCTAAAGCTTACTTATTAATCTTCCAAATATCATTAATTATTAAAAGGACATTACTGCGGGAATAAATCTAAGGCCATGGTGCCATGTCAATATTATTTTTCAATTGGTTATCTTCGCTTCCACAAAGACCTGGAAGAAATTTTGTCTTGATGGGATCAAAGTTGAATCTAATACTAAGAAAACCCAGGCAGCAGGTTTCTCTAAAAATGATAACATTGCAAAACCGGATATAGTAATGGCAAGATAAGCAATTCCTCAGGCTTCGTCTATTAAGTTGCTGGGGTCAATCGGGTAGGAAATGTGTCGTGGCATAACCACGTTGTGGCAATCGCCAAGACAGCCGAACCAAAAAGTTGTATACACCTCGCAATTCATTTCGGTAGTATTCCTTCATCTGGAGGACGTCATCCTTATGGAACGACCTTCCAGAGGTCGTGTTTCCCAACGAATATAACCTCCAATGATTCAAAACCTACGTGAATTGGGGTATTCACACACGGCACCACTCACAGAGTGCCTTTTAAAGAGTTCTTCCGATAGTTCTTGTGTTTGATCATAAAAAAAATTAAAGTTTGTTTGAAATTAATATTTATTACCTATGTATGCTCTGTTGTTGGTCTATTTAATTGATAAGAAATGTATTAGCATTGGACTTTTAGACTTGTGCAACGTATGTTAAGAAATGTATGTTGTGTTCACCTAAATGTCTGGACGCCGGCCTTTTTCGACTACTTAAATTCGATTTAAGAATAAAAATCCTACATTACCCGTAGTCTAACTATGAACAATCGCTTTTATGTCGATCGATAGAGAAGTGGATTGCCTTCTTGTACTAGATTCCTACAAAAAAAGTAGTAAAGAGTGCTAGATTTTATAAACTGGGACTAATTTTACTATTTAAAACAGAGTACAGTTCTATTCCATAAAAAGAGGGTAACACAGGGGTTGCCCATGCCTAACTCACGTCAATATTTATAATTGACCCGTTGCTTCACGATATGTGGAGCGTTTTGCAAAGGTACTAGATTTGAGTTCGAAGGTACTAAAGTATTAAATGTCTTCAAAAAGTACTAAATCTAGTACTATTGTACTACTTGTAACACTGCTTCCCGCCGAAATATATATTCCTGATATTTGAGGTTAGGTTTTAGGTTATTCGCACATATATATATAAACAGTATATTGCTAATACCATCTGCAATTATGTCCCCGCTATGGGCATCGATTGTTGTGTGTTTGCGCAGTTAGGAAATTTCCTTGTGAAAGTAAACATTCGACAGGACCGGATTTCAACTTTTTTAATGTAAATTTCACTGGTTAGTTAAAAAAAATATTGCAATCAAAATTTCGATTAGTTCGATTTAAGACAGCGTTCCACGCATACGATTTCTGACGATGTGCCCTGATTGGTGTAAACTTTTGATGCCAAATTCCGTCCGAATATTTGTAACAATCGACACGATTAGCTTTATTTTAACTTTCATCCGACGTCGTATGTTTCTTAACCTCACTTTTTCCTAAACCAAAAATTAAGAATGAATGACTATATTGACTATTTTGGGAATTATTATCAGCTGCTAATGCACCCAATTAAAAATACATTCATTTTAAGGTTAGGTAGTGACCACATACTATATTGTATACACTTCTTTTTTTACAAGCTTTTTAGTGAAATTCGGTTCCGAAGATCGAATAATGTGATAAGCAAAATATTTTAGCTGAAATACTTTATACCTGGTATTGATTCACGACTTTTGCAAAAAAGCACCATGCCCTTGTGTCCTTTCATCTTAAACAAAACAAGCCACTAATAAGCGAATCACCACAAATTAAAAACTCCTTTACAAAAATTGTTGTTAGGTAATGAAAGTTTATAAGCACTAATATAACCAACAAAAATGTGGATAAAACCACTTTTTATTCTGTAATTTGAAAAGGCATCCAGAACCAAAGATGGCGACGAATAACAACAAGCAAATAATGTCGGGCCGGCTCTGTCGCGATCGATAAAATTTCCACCCTACTGCGCAAACTCAATAGGGCCGTGCCATCTCCCATAGCGGGGACACCTTTTTGTATTTTGAAATGTTCGTATTGGCAATATACTGTTTATATATATGTGGTTACTCATCGGCAGGCTGTGGCGGGGTCTAATTGTCAGTCAATATGTTTCGATTCGATGATATATTACGGAAAGCCGATTGTCATTGGTTGCAATTTTATAGATAAAGGTGAGACGGGGTGAGACGTAAAGGGAAATTTGTAGATTGTCTTGGTTCCACTGCAGACCTGCTTATTTTTATTAATTAATTTCAATTAATTGAGTTATTTTTTTTGGTTTGTTTAAAGTTATCAGCTACGTGATACTTGTCTTGTTGCCGTGGCAGATTTAAAATTTGTTCATATACCTAATTCAACTCAAAAGAACCAAACAATGACTTTTCGTCATAATGTTGAACAACAACAATACCTAACGTGAAAAGTGTTACGGCGAACTATCTATTTAATAAAGTCACTGAGTTAATACAAATAACCCAAATGCTTATTAGGAAGTAACAGATTTCCTAGAAATTGTTTATACTTAAAATATGTTTTATACGGTTATTTTCTGTACGACTGTGTAGTTTCATAGTGCTGTGAGCAAATCCACATTAAGAGAACGGTAAAAAAATAATTCACGGCTTTTTAATGCAGTCGTGTTGTAGACAGTGGCGGTTCTTCCACAGGAGCCCATGCGCACGTGCACCCCCATAACAAAACGAATAAAAAATATTAATTTATATTCATTGAATATTATTTATCGTATAAAGTCCGACCCTCCGTAATATTTTATCGTACCGTCAAGCTAAAAAAGTCCGACTCTCCCTAATATTTTATCATCCCGTCGAACCAAACTGTATAGATCCGGTAACCGTACCTCGGTTGAGGTAAATGACGATTATGACGAGACTTGTTCGCACGTGCGATTAAGTAGTGCAGTTTCTCTATAGTAACAGGTGGCGGGTGGCAGCGGGGAATAGCGGGGCTATGGCGATTTAACATGGAAAAGGTCTGTTCGTGCATCTAGTTAGAAATTCCAGCGTGTATGTTTTAATATTTTAATATTATATATTTATTAAGTTAAAATGAATAGTTGACGGTGGATCATTTAAGAAATAACTTTAGCTCTTTGAGTTTGGAGCAAAAAATTGAAGTGAAGAATGCGGGAACACCTAAACCCGAAATTAATTTAACGCAGACCACAAAGGGTAAATCTAGGAACTTTATTAGAAAGTTTAAAAATGAAATATATGAAAAAAAATTTATAGATGGTATTCTAAACTTAATGCTTGATCAATTTTCTACAATTAAGATCCGAAGAATTGATTTTACGATTAAGCACTATTGTGTAGGGTCGATAAATGTTGTGTATTTCGATAAATGATACTCGATATGATTTTAAACCATTTTATTTAAGGATTTAAACTAAAAAACACTGAAAATATGAAGAATGCCAACTTGTCAGTCTTGTGGCTCGATTCGTTCTCGTCATAAAACAGTTAACTATTGTTTTCGTCTAATGACGTAGCCGTAGATGGCGTAGTGGTATCAGACATCATTCGGTTTTCTTGATAGCTCGTAGATGGCTTTAGTAATATTAGTAGTGGGCTGTATAAATATTGTTATGAGGGTTGTATGCGACGACGTTAAGATCCGACACACTAAGAAAACCTTTCTTATTTTCCAAAAGTTGTATTTCCTTGTGTAAAATTAAAAAATAAATAAAAATATGTTTTACCTAACGCATTTTCTTATTACTTTTTTTCTTCCTACATTTAAAAGGCCTAGAAAAATTTCACCATATTTGTTAACCCCCTCTATCATAGGTCACGAGCCGCCACTTGTAGATCACAAAACTTACCTACAAATGGTAATCTATCTACGAATATGTAAATCAAATTAAAATAAGCATTTTTTGAGCAAATTTATACTTTGATTTACCCCTACCGTAAGACGTATTTTTATTTTACGTAAGCTCTTGGAAGCCTTTCGCAGCCTAAGCATCTTAGATTGTGTTTTACATCTTTCAATTTGTTAATTTTTTTTATGGTTTCAATTCGCTGGCATTTGAATAGATTGAAGAAAATCGCATATGGAGACCTTTTCAGAGCCAATACGTAGAATGCGATATCAAAGTTAAAAACTTCGAAAGGATGATAGGCTTCAAGAATACTTAAAGCAAAATTATTTGTTGGTTCCCTATCAAGCAGGTTATAGAAAGAAACGATCGACATCAGATCATTTAGTTTTACTGGAACATTCTGTTCAGGAAGCTTTTCGAAAAAGAGAACGCCTAGTTGCTGTCTTCTTTGACATAAAAGGTGCCTTCGATATGACGTGGCGGCATGAGATCCTAAACAAATTGTCAAACTTCGGACTGAAAGGAAGATTACCTTTGTTAATCAAATCGTTTCTTGAAAATATACGTTTTAAGGTGAGAGTTGCAAATGAGTTTTCAGCAATTTGAACTTTAGAAAATGGTGTACCGCAAGGATCAACACTGTTTGCAATTGCTATAAATGAAATTTGTCAAGGGGTCAATCCAGAAATTAAAAAATGTCTTTATGTCGATTATGTAGCAATTATTCTTCTCAGCGGTAAAATAGTAGGAGACACTACACGTATATTGCAACCGGCAATCGATAAGATCATTGCAAATGGAGCAAAAAATTGGTTTTCAATTCTCAGAAGAGAAAACAAAATGCGTACATTTCTGCCGACTTAGACAACCTCATTATGATCCTGTGTTATATTTAAAGGAAAAAACCATCGAATGCGTTAATACTATCAAATTTCTAGGATTAACATTCGACAACAAACTTACCTGGCGAGAACACATTGAACTAGTGAATACAAAATGCAGACAATCTGTAAACATTTTAAAAGTGTTAGTTAGCACATACAAAATGGGGAGCTGACCCGAAATTTCTTATTATGATATACAAGGCGTTAATATTGTCTAAGATAGACTACGGCAGCATTGTGTACTCTTCAGCAAGAAAAAGTCATCTGAACAGATTAGATAAAATACAAAACTTGGGAATACGCTATTGTCTAAATGCATTCCCAACGACTCCTGTCCAAAGTCTCTATTGTGCATCTGCTATAATGCACCTAGACCAAAGAAGAAAAATTCTAAAAACAACTTACCTTGCAGGAGTTAAATCTTATCCCAAAAATCTAAACAATGAATCCATATTTCCTGTTCAAAATTAGTACGCCAATAAACCCACCATTATTAGAGTATTTAAGAGATATCGACGTAGAATTCCCTGATATTCTAAAAGATGATCAAAATGTTAATCAAGCAGCAAATGATAGAGCTATTAGGAAAACTCTCTTCACAAACAAGTTAAAGAAGAAAATTGTTGATGAATGGCAAGCCATATGGGATCGAACCAATACACTTCTTCGTCAAGTAGAAGCAATGGTTAAAAAGACCTTCGATTCCATAGGATTAAGTAGACTGGAAGCCGCAAAAGCATCTAGACTTCGTACAGGACTCGACTTTTACTCATCAACATCTTCTTAAAGGCGAACCAGCACCAATGTGTGATCAGTGTAATGTAGCTCTCTCAGTAGTACATATTATCAGTGAATGTCCAGTGTATAATGCACAAAGACAGCAATATAGCTTGAAAGAGAATACTGAACAAAATTTGCAGAAACAAAACATAAAAAATACTTTAGAGTATATGAAATGTATAGAGTTATTTGACAAAATTTAAAAATAAGTAGTCATACTTACCTTCTGTGATACTTACCATCTGTGATGTTTAATTGAAACTATGCTTACCTAAGAGAGACTCTACGAGCCAATGACCCTAGTAGTCGATGCTCTTTCTGGGTGGGTTCAAAGTTAAAAATAATTTTGCTTGCATTACCTCTTGTCCCAATTCATATACCACTTTAACCAAAAAAGTTCCCCACTTTGAACGATATAATTAATTATATTAAACTATTGTGAAGTCGGTGCGCGCACATAATTATTGAACCACCAGGTATATTTCAATTTTTTTTTAATATGATGTATACCAGGTAAGACCCTACAAATTACTATCCAAGAAAGTGTTGTGAATTACTCACAGCCCCCTTTTTTTAACGCCCCGTATGATAAGAACTTTGGGCAACGGTTTTTACATACCCTTAACTATTGACTAAAAATTAAGTACTCTTCATTCATCTCGCTAATCCTAACCATTTTCAAAAGCTCTACAGGAATGTACAGTATGTTTCACGAAAATTGGATACGAATTAATGATTTCCTGGGTCGGTCCCATTGTGTCGATAAGAGCTTTCCAATAAACAAGTGAAGTATGAAGGGACGGACTAAGGAAAACAAGTAATGATATGATTATATTAATGTAATCAAATGAAATAACATTTTTTTTAAATATTACTAGTCATATTTATTTACATTTATAATGCCATTCTATAGATAGTTCTGTTTCGCTATCGCTATCCTCATCAAAATTAATTATAATTGGATTAATTATACGATCCAGACTAATATACGAATTTTCTACAGTTATTACGTGACGGACTGAATTTTTCCAACTACCTGGGGGAATATCATTAAAGCATTTTCGTATTAATTCTACAACACTAGAACTTAAAGTCGGAGAAATATTTTCAGACCGAACCAGTGATTTTAACTGGTGCCACATATGCTCTATGGGGTAATAATAGGGTGGGAGCCGTAGCACTGTATGTCCAATTTATTCTGCCAACGTGTCACAAACATATACTTATTTTATACAAAATGTCTTTAAAACTTCTAAAAGATCACTTTTTTTATAACTTTCTTCAAAATATATATCATTCGCCGCCATGTAGTTCTGAATCTCCAATTTTGTATTATTTGAGCTTGGAGCTTTATGTAATTGGCGACTGTGACAGCTCGCATTGTCCATTACTATCACGCTATTCTGAGGAATGTTTGGTAAAAGACAATTCTTGAACCATTCCTCAAAAATTAACAAATTTTACCACAAAAAGATATTTAAATATAAATTAAGCAACCTAACCTACCTGATGTGACTATATTTAATTATAATTATTACAATCCGGTCCTTTCCGCATAAAAATAACAAACGGTCATAAATAATGGGATGGCCACAGGTACTTTTACTGCAGTCATTAAGTTATATCGATTTTTCGTGAAACAATCTTTACCTTCAATATCATATTTTAAATAACTGATTACAAGGTAAAAATATATAATTCCAGCAAACGAAAAAATCTCATTATGCACCAGGTAATCAATACTCTTGTTTGTCATCTACCTTACATGAAACCCAATAAATGGATTAGTCCGTATTGGTAAACATACGGTTATATAAGTGCTGTTTAAACATTGTTATTATCTTGTTTTATGTTGATTAGATGAGGTATGCCTTTATGAATCATTCTCACTTCGAAAATATAAAAGGATTGTTAGTGTGCAAAATATTACACATCAATGATATGATGAGATGATCAGATGATCACACATAACATTTGTTGTTTTTAAAATATTCAAGGATAACTGTTTTTTTATAGGTAAACCCACACAATTATGAAAAATAACATTTTGTTCTTATACTGGTTTTTTGGCGATTTATAGGTATAGTAATAAATGATGTTTTCATAAGAATTATTGTCATTGGGTACTAATTTGTGGTCTACCCTAAAACACGCCGCGGCAAGATATTAACTTTTCGTAAAACTTTTCCTTGTTTGACTCCCCCAAACCCAAGTTCTGGATCCGCCCTTGCTTTCACTTGCAACTGGCTGGGTACATTCGTCAAATATCGGACATCGCCGAACAAGCCCGATTGCCCATCGGGTGTCTCACGAGACGCTTGCGCTCTCAACTGTGTGGGATGTAACCAATCAAATTAGCGCTAAAATCGGTACGGTGTATGAAGTCCGCTAAGCAATAAAACCTCTCCAGCAGGGTAGTCGGTGGCTCTCAAACAATAAATTATATTTTAGGTATTTTCTAATTAAAATAATTTAAAGTAAATAAAAAATTAGTTTAGGTAAAGAAGAATAATTATTTTTTAGCTTTTATAGTATTTAGTCAAATTAGTTTTACGAATTTTTGTTAAAATATGGCACTGGCATTTGAAACAAACCCTTCTTCATTGCCAGCATGTATTATTATATACCTTTTTCCATTACTGGCACGGGTACTGGAATAGCAATGTTTCGAATCATCCTGCCAAGACGATTTTGTTGAAGTTCCGTTTGCATATATCCATGTTTCGTCAAGAAAAACAACTTGCCTTGACAATTCCGATTTTTTGTTCCTTAAATATTCCCTTAAAAATTGCCATCTTTTTGAAACATTATTGGACAGCTCGCAAAGCACTTTTCTGTTGTTGGTTTTTTTGTATTTGAATCCCAGATCTTTTAAAATGATGGACAAGCTGGTAGTTTCAATATCGCAAAGTTCTTTCTTCTTTATCTTTCAATAATAGCTTTGAGGGTAACATATTCCTTGGCTTTATACATATCATAAACAATTAAACAATATTCCTAATCGATAGTTTTATCCCTTGGGATAAATCAACGGTTTTAGAATGGAGTCGAACCCTTTTATATGGTCTGTCCAATTCCTCTTCACTCCTTTTTCGAAGTCTTCTTAAGGTCTTATCTGAAATGCCGCAAGCATCAGACGTTCGTTTTTGCACTGCCAAAACAGACACTAACGGGCCCGAGTTATCTTTTGCTATGGATACCAAACGGCGTTCACCTGGATATAAACACCTCCTAGGCGTTGTCTCACCTTGCTGAACATTTTCCATAACTTTGCTTTATAACTGCTTTTAATTCACACACAATGAGAAACAAACTAAAAGCAAAAAGCATAACTACTTATTTAAAATAGAACATGCACTTGAGCAAATTTTAATTATTTCTTGGAAAATAGTGATTATTATATATATTTAACTATAATGATCCCAAAATAACTAAATTCTAGGAAAAAGTACCTGAGAAAATCGCTAACTTATTGATGCAAAATGTTTTTCATTTGATAAATAAAAAAAAACTAAGTGAAAAATAAACAAGATATAAATATTTATCGCGTTACATAATTCTAAGATAATTTTGTTTTGGAACCGCTGATTTTGCCCCGCCCACTACAGTGAACCAGTGGAATGTTCGGTACGATCAAGTATAGCGAAGGTATTATTAACTTTACCGTCTTACTGTTTTACTACCTTTAATGATTTAATCCGATATCGGACTTCATAAAACGAACCGACTTTAGCTACCTGTAACCATTGACAACCTGTTGTGTTATGTTAACCCCAGAATTTTTTTTTAACCGCATTCCTTTCGTAGCTACAGATAAACTGGTCCATCTGTACAGGCGACGAAATTCGGGAATGGAGTTAGAAATTTAATTGCTCTTACACGTCTTTTTTGTTACTTCTACCTGTCCACCTTTGTTACCGGTGAGTTACGGATTCATTAAGAAAAGAAATTGGGTACTTAAATCGTTGTTACCACAAAATGATGTCACGCCTCGCAAATACCCGACATACATAATGTATATTACTTTTCGTGATTTCTACTTTTGCCACAACATCGAGAGTAAAAGTTTATTGTAAACATTTAATACGTACGTTTGAGGGTTCTTACTATTTTAATTAGAAACTTTCAAAAAAAAATTTACTCATATCCATGTAAATGCAGCTTTATTAATCAAGATTGCACTCGTATGGATTTAAGTAGCAATTGTGGTATAATAATGAATGATGTTTATTAAGAATTATTGTAATTGGGTATACTAACTTGTGGTCTGGTGCCGTGTCCTAAAATTGGTATACAGGGTGTTATGGAAATTACGTATTATATTTAAACCGGCAATTCCTGAGATGAAAACAAATTGAAGAAAAATAACCAAAAATGGCGGTTTAATTTAATATGCCCTGTACATGACCTTATGTCAAAGCAAAAATTACCACTTGGTGCCCCTGCCAGGAAGGTAAACAAGGTAAACATCTTGAACAGTGTTGACATATCTTCAGGGTAAACTCTTTAGAAAATCAATAAACGTTTGACAGATTTCAAGTTGTTTATTTTTCAGGGTAAAGATTGTTTCAAGAAAAATGGATATAACTTAATGACTGCCGTAAAAGTACCTGGGCCATCCCATTATTTATGACCGTTTGTTATTATGTGGAAAGGATTGTAATAATTATAATTAAATATGGGCACATCAGGTAGGTTAGGTTGGTTAATTTCTTTATCTTTTTGTGGTAAAATTTGTTAGTTTTTGAGGAATGGTTCAAGAATTGTCTTTTACCAATCATTCCTCAGAATAGCGTGATAGTAATGGACAATGCGAGCTATCACAGTCGCCAATTACATAAATCTCCAAGCTCAAATAATACAAAATTGGAGATTCAGAACTACATGGCGGCGAATGATATATATTTTGAAGAAAGTTATAAAAAAAGTGATCTTTTAGAAGTTTTAAAGACATTTTGTATAAAAAAAGTATATGTTTGTGATACATTGGTAGAAGAAATTGGACATACAGTGCTACGGCTCCCACCCTATTATTGCATTTTTAACCCCATAGAGCATATGTGGCACCAGTTAAAATCACTGGTTAGGTCTGAAAATATTTCTCCGACTTTAAGTTCTAGTGTTGTAGAATTAATACGAAATTGCTTTAATGATATTCCCCCAGGTAGTTGAAAAAATTCAGTTCGTCACGTAATAACTGTAGAAAATTCGTATATTAGTCTGGATCGTATAATTAATCCAATTATAATTAATTTTGATGAGGATAGCGATAGCGAAACAGAACTATCTATAGAATGACATTATAAATGTAAATAAATATGGCTAGTAATATTTAAAAAAAATGTTATTTCATTTGATTACATTAATATAATCATATCATTACTTGTTTTCCTTAGTCCGTCCCTTCTTACTTCACTTGTTTATTGCCAAGCTCTTGTCGACACAATGGGACCCACCCAGGAAATCATTAAGTCGTATCCAATTTTCGTGAAACGTACTGTACATTATTATAAACTTTTACGTTCAGTTCAGTTCACTGGGAAACAATCTCTGATTTATAAACTTGAACTGACTCGAACAAACCACCGCGGAGTTTATAATGGTCAGGTATGTTCTCACTTGTTCAATTCGAACGACACTCGTTGGATCTGAACAACTGAAATGCCACTTTACCCTTTAGAAGAAAAAAATGCAATTTTATTTACCTTTTCGGCTTTATTTAAAACCAACTTAATTTATAAAAAACACCAGGTAACCGAACATAAATCGTCACAAAACACAAAAATAAAGTCACATAAATTCACATCGCGCATCTCGTGAACACATCTAAGTACCATTCAATCTGAATTAGTATTTTAAAGTGCTTTCGTGTAGACAAAAATTCGCCCTTATTGTATAAGATTTTATCAGCTGGTAGACTGGGAAATAATATAATTCTTGCAAACAATGGTATTCGACATCTAAAAATGTTGAAACTAACCTTTGAACCTGTTCCTACCTTCACGTGTCTGTTGTCTATCTAAAAATACAGCGTTGCCACTTTCGATGTTTTATAAGATTATATTCATAAATTGCCTAATTTCCATCTATAATATTACTTTCCTGTATAATTATAGTCTCGGAAATAGCAACCGCGCTGGCTCTAGTAGCGGAGAGTTCTCGGAAAGAAAGTCCAAGGTGGACTAGACCATTTATTTCAAAGGGTAGTTCCTGTAAATTGTTAACATAATTGTTTCATTTTATCTTTAGTAAAGGGTTAATGGCCCATAGAAATTAGCGTTTCTATTATTTCTATTGCGAAATAATTAAGTGCTCTTGTTCTATGTGTGCGGTAGCGTTATTTTAAAGTGTAATTATGCGTTAGTGTTTAAGGCTTTCGTGTAATCTGATAATAAGTGCATATCTTCAAAAAAACAAATTTGAAACTCGTGGGTGTCTGTGTGTTTCTTTAAGTGATTTAGTGCAATTTGTTCTGTTTCACTGTGTTTTTTTCTTTTTTTTTCGAAAACAGTTCACTTTATCGACATTGATCAAGAGTACCTTTTTTTAACTTAAAGTTTAGAGTATCCAAAAATATTATTGTTGTTCCTTCATCATACAAGGTGTACAAAAAAAAAACATTTTTGTGTTACGTCTAGTCCTTCCCGGCAAACTAAATAAGCCAAATGTGTTTAAAAGGGCGAATATTAAGGAGACTCATCTACTAACCATTATACTAAAAAATTATTAAATTACACCTAGTACTTAATAAATTATTTAAAAAACAACTATTTCCAGGGTATCTCCGTTGGGGAGGTCGTAGGAAGAAACCTTTATAAGAACTTCTTCTGTTATTTTTAATTGTTCTATCTGAGCCCGGGAGATTGCCCACATATTCTGGGACACCCTGTATATATTGGTATTATAGGTTCGTTTGCACAGCAGTCAAAAATAGTTACAAACAATCGTATTGGTCGTAATGTACTCCTACGATTTAGGACATGCGTGCCGCAAATGTCATTATTCTAAAATCTACAAGATAACGGTCATCTACTTTGACTCTTGATGTTGAGTCAAGTACAAAAAAATAATATTGTACCATTATGGTTCTGGGTATTCGGCGCGCATGACATCATTCTTCAGTAACAAGTACCGATGACTCAAGTAGTACCAGTTTTTTTTTTTTGAATTATAGAAGCAAGAGATGAGGGGTGAGGTGGGCAAGAGGTAATTAAGGAAGTAATAAGGAAGACAACGTGCTGTGATTGACACATAACCGCCACGGTCTCCAAGCGACTAACGAGCTACACTCAATTGTTTTATCTGACCCAATTTTTTATATAATTAAAATTGTTATTTAAATCGGCTTGTTAGATAACTTTGTTTTATTGAACGGTATTTAGGATGGATTGTGATAATTTTTTTTCCGTGTTTTTTACGAAGAATTATATAAGAATCATGTTGTCGAACACTTCTCTTTTTGACATACCTACATAATACATACAGTATATCCACGGATGGGTTTTACAAGAGGACAAATGGACTAAAAATTGAAAGATACGAAAAAAAAGTCACTCTTAATAAACGTTTTTGCTTGTCTAGAAAATACGATTCATCATAAGAAACGTCAATTTTTTTATACACGGTGGGTAAAAACTGCAAAAATGATATTTTGCTTAAGAGTAAACATACTTTATTTTGAAAGATACGAAAAAAAGTCACTCTTAATAAACGTTTTTACTTGAATAATGAATAGGTGATTGTTGTCAATGTCTTTATTTAATGAAGTCATTATAATAATAATAATAATACGAACATTTTTATTAAAATGAAAAGAATACGATAACGATTTCATAATTGAAAAACTCCACCCCCATACTCGACACATTTTTCTAATTGCTTTCTCAAATAAGTGAAAGAATTTCTGATTTCTTCCTGAGATATCGATTGGAGAGCCTGGATAATTCTGCCCTTCAGCACTTCAATATCATTTGGTACTGCGGTTGCAAAAACAATTTGTTTTAAACGGCCCCATAAAAACATATCGGCCAAGGTTAAGTCGGCAGCCACAAAACTGGGCCATTCCTGCCAATCCACCTTCTACCAAATCTGCGGTCAAGCCATTCTCTAACCTCACGAGCGAAATGGGCTGGACAACCATCTTGCTGAAAATACATATTTTGTCGAAAATTGGTAGATTTTCGAGTTCATCATTGAAAAATGTATCCAGCATTTCTAAATATGATAATCTATTGCACGTGTTATCAAAAAAATATGGCCCTATAATGCCATGGATGCCCTAAAGGATTTTTCCTATAGTGCTTGTGTTTCTAATCATCTAATCAAAAGTACTATTTATTCGGGTCGATAAAGCACGCCGTTTATGGAAGAAAACTTGACTTACTGCCTTTATTTTAACATGTTATATTGTATCCTATGCATTATCCGAACATCCTGTATTTGAATGAGTAATTCTGTCCACATTACTCTCTCAACACCTTACAAAGAAAAATGACGTGTAGAAGGTACATATTTATAGAAATTTGAAACCAGTTATTCTAATACGAAAATTGTATGTTTCGAGATTCGCATCGTAACAATTTAAATAATTAAATTAATTATTGATCATCTTGCAGGCAATTTCACGAATTATCGCTGTTAAAGATCATTCTATAATAAAAGGGTATGCTAAGAATTCACGTTTCAAATTATATTGCCTACAGCTGATTCATAAACAGTTGGGTTTGAAAGCATCGATTGAACTAGAATTTATTTCATATCATGGATTCATTAATTTTTCCAGCTTCACGGTAATCTTTTGCATTTTTTAATTTTTTAATACAAACATTGACGACAAGTGTAAACTTTGTTTAGTTTTTAAAAATAAATCGGCTGTTTCGTTCATGGGAGAAATTAAGGGGGGGGGGGGGGGGGGGGGCGCTAAGCCATTCCAAAAACGAGCAACCAACCCGCCCGATCCGATTCTAAATTTGATCATGAGTACGGTCACGACAACAACAACGTTGCGGCTTTTTTTCTCTGTGAACGGGTACAAATGCCACACTGTCAACTGTCAAATCTTGACCTTAACCTACAAGAATTCTTACTCATTACTGCTTTGTTTAGAGCTAACCTTTCGTTTCGGAATGGGTATTTATACAGGGTGTCCCATAACTAATGGTACACAGGAAAACTACAGATTCCTTGGGTAAAAATATTGCGATTTGGCCATACTTAGTTTAGTCCAATAGCTGGTAATATCCGAGATACAGGGTGTCCAAGTAAAAATTTAATTTTCAATATTCCTAAATAACTTATTTCTGAATCAATATTTTTGCACAAAATTTTGTGACTAGGGTTTTTTTGGGGAAAGGAATTTGAATTTGTTAATAATTTTGATGTAGATTGTAGGGGGCGCTCTCTGCGGTACTCTGGATACATAAAAATAAGTATAACTTTTTTGGGCCTTAGTATAATTATGTTCTTATTAAAAATATCAGTTTTTCCATCATTTTTAAGCAATAAAGGTATACTTTGTAAATGTCGCTCCGTCTAACAGTTTTCGAGATTTTTGCATTTAAAATGCTCAGTGCGCTTCTTAAAATATTTAAATAAAACTTTAAGCGGTCACTAATATAAATAAATATTATTTTATAATTTTATTATTTTATAAATAAGAATTCAAACTTTACATAAATAAATAAAAAACTATCAATAATAGAAATGGTCTGTTTTTGACAATAATTGTTCAAAGTTTTGGGCGCAAGGATCCTGTTTCTCCAAGTCTGTCGTATAAGCTTCTAAAAATTTTAAAATCTGGCTGCCTTCTATTTGGATACATTTCCAAATACAGCCGATGTGCCCCGCGTCCGTTGAAATTTTCTTGTGCGTATAAACATACCATGTCTCGCATTTCTAAGTTAGAAAACAAGTTATGTCGCGGCATTTTTAGTTTAATTTTTGATAACAGTATCTTCAAAAACTCCTTAAAAACACCCACAGTTCTGACAAATGAAAATAAACTTTGACAGAAATGAGGTTTCAGTGCTTTCATTGTATTTGTTTTTACCAAAGCCTACTCTAACAAATTTCACATTTACAAATCAAAATTTAAACGGGCGCATTAGAAATTGTAATGGAAAATATCTCGAAAACGGTTAGTCGGAGCGACATTTACAAAGTATACCTTTATTGCTTAAAAATGATGGAAAAACTGATATTTTTAATAAAAACATAATTATACTAAGGCCCAAAAAAGTTACACTTATTTTTATGTATCCAGAGTACCGCAGAGAGCGCCCCCTACAATCTACATCAAATTTATTAACAAATTCAAATTCCTTTCCCCAAAAAAACCCTAGTCACAAAATTTTGTGCAAAAATATTGATTCAGAAATAAGTTATTTAGGAAAATTGAAAATTAAATTTTTACTTGGACACCCTGTATCTCGGTTATTACCAGCTATTGGACTAAACTAAGTATGCCCAAATCGCAGTATTTTTACCCAAGGAATCTGTAGTTTTCCTGTGTACCATTAGTTATGGGACACCCTGTATAAAGAATAATTATTGAAAGTAAGTTTAACCAAAATATGCCAAAAATAAAAGGAATCGGTCAATAGTCAATAGAAATCAGCTGGCAATATATTTATCTTGCTCTACGTACACCGAATTTTTACCATTCTGTAATACAAAATAACGACTTTTTCTATTTTTATTGAAATAGCCTAGACCGAAAAATTAAAAAGTATTTTTCAAATGTTCCTTTCATTTGTTATTGTTTCTCTTCCGTCTTCGTTTTCTCCTCAGCTTTCTTCTGCATAGTAGGCCTTTCGTTTTTCTTCATCTCGGCCAATCGGGACAGCATTTGCTGGGGAGGCATCGCCTTTTTGAATTCCCAATAAATATTTTTCCTTTCGAAGATTTCCTTGTCGATTTTGAGATGATCTGGAATTTCGTCGGGCATGATAGGACCGCTTCTCATTTTGTAGGAATTTTTCGCTCTTTGTAGTTCAAACTGCGCCGGCCGAGGTTTTTTGGTTATACCCATAAGTCTAAAAAAATAAATGTATACTATTTACTCAAGGAACATCGTTGTCTTCAAGAAACACTGGCAACTGCCGTTATTCCGTATCAAAGATCTTACAAACTCCAGATAGAATTGTTTACATTTGAAGTCGACGTAAGGATTGTAAACGTGCACTCCCCACCTTGCTGTTATGCTTGCAGCATAGCCAGATTGTCCTATTTATCGCTAAGGTATCTGCAAAATCCCAATTAAAAATTTGTTAATTTGACAATTGCAACTGGTTTAAGGTTAATCCGCACTTGCTTTTAAAATAAATTTATTTCCCAATAATTTTAATATAAATTGTGAATAGGCCTTGAGAGATTTAGAAAAAAAATATTATTATTATACATAAAAGTTTGAAATAAACCGACTGCACTCTGACAACATCAAGTTAAAAGTTACTACGCTCGATGGCAAACGATCAAACTTTATCAATGGATAGGATTATAGTAAAGAATACACTGTTGCTACTCGCTGCTAACCGCTTTTAAGGGAGTGTTTATATACTTGGTTGTTTTTATTTTTTTTTGTGAGTATTGGTGAAAAATCGTCTTTATTATAAACAATGATGGTGCATTCATGTATAGTTTGTAAAAGAGTGGATCATTTAAGCAAGGATTTATCTTTTCTTCGGTAAGTATGGTTATGTTTTAATATGATTGTATTGATATGATTTCTGACTAACCATTGACGTTTAAAAGGTTATGGACCGGTCCGTGGTGCTAGTCCGGGCAAAAAGCAGTCGAGTTGGTTTATTTCTTAATATAAATCTTGCATTTACAAGATGGTTGAGTCTTGTGCGGCCATAAAATACTTCACTAGAAGATGCAATGGTGTTAAATTAAAATTTCACAGGTTAGTAAATATATTAAGAAATTTGATTTTGAGTTTGCATCACTATGAAAATTCGGTTTGTTTAAGAATGTACCAAATGTTTATCCACTTCGTTAGGATACGAAAGGGCCGTAGCCTACGGCAAATTTGGATACATGCCCTTAGAAGGAATAATTATAGTCCAGGTGATACAACAGTTATTTGTGAGAAACACTTCACAAAAGAAGATTATGTAGGTAATGTACATGGGAATAAAATACTGAAGAAAGGAACAGTCCCGGCAAAATATTTTACATCTTTATTTTTCTATAATTAAACAACGTTTGCAGTGTAACAAACGTGAAGACAGGTTTTATATAATTTATTTATTTATTTTTATATATTTGATCTAACTTGTTTAGGTACATATTATTCTAATTTACTTATTTAATTAATCACTTTAGTGTACAATATGCCTTAGTGGCCTTAAACCAGTTGTAATTGTCAAATTTACAAATTTTTAATTGGGATTTTGCAAGATGTCTTAGTGATAAAAATGACAATCTGGCTAGAAATATACACTTTTATATCTGGAGAGTATCATCCAGTAATGAATACACCAAAAATATTGATGCTAAGCATAAATAGTTAAATCCATCCTTGGATACACTGTATATAAAAACTGGATCAATATTTCTATCTTTTTTATAAATATCCAATATTCGAAACTACACTTTTTGAATAGATAATATAGTTAAACGTAAAGAATCTCAAAGTAAATTATACGCCCTTGTTGGGCTTTTTGCCCAGACTAGCTCCGCTCCGAAACGATGAAGACCGCTCCATAACCTTTTAAACGTTATTGGATTTAACCCTGTAAGATCTTTGATTTAACCAGACTTCAACATTGTTGCCATTAGCGAGACCAACATGTTTTGTCACTCTTCCACCCATTACTGATTTTCAATAACATTTCAAACAATCACAAACTCACTTTCCAACAGATTTATGAATGGAGTGTTGGCCCTGTGTTCCGTATCCTTCTGGTCTCTGGCAGAATAACTTCTGCTCGGTATCTAAAGCCGGTAGCCAGCCGGCTGACAAATAAAATTAGTGTTGTGATCGCTCGAGCGAAAAACCGCTTGAGTACTCGATTATTGAGTTAACCGACATCGCTCGATTATTAAAGAAACCGCTCGAGTTATAAATTCAAGCGAACATCGTCGCTTGTTACTTATTATCTTTCACTCGATACCCGAGCTTCGCTTGACGCCGACGTATATTCGAGCAGTTTCTCTCTCGATAGGAAATACTCTAGTTTTAAATTGAGGCGAAAAATCCAATCGTTGCGTGTCACTTGATATCCGATCTTCGCGCGCCACCCGAAATGTGGCGATTGGCGACGTTCGAGTTTGACGCTAAGAAGGCTACCACGACATACGTCTTACTTAAACTCACATAAACGAGAAGGTGCATACAGAAAAGTTTGACAAATTCCTTAGTGTATTAATCGAGAACATGGGTTTTGTTTTTGTTGTTTTCTTAAAAAATTAAATGATGTAATTTTTAAAAAAAATCAGAATCAACTGTTTGCTCTTCCTTAATAAAAACTCTAGACAAACTTCTAAAACTTACAAAAACAACCCCTGGTGTTTTATCAACACATTCTTCTTAGTCATAAAAATTTCAAGTGATTAATCGCTCGAGCGATTCACTCGATTATTAAAATCGCTCGAGCATCAACTACTCGATTATTAACATCATCGGTTTTCCCAACATTAAATACAATTGAAAGAGGATATTGAGAATTTGAAAATAATATACCTACAAAACCGATTTTTTCGTTCTTTTTGTTTCCTGGTTCTATTTGAAGAGCTATGTGAAAACAAACTTTACATTCTTCTTGCCACTTTTCTCCTCTATAAGATAATTTAGTTAAATTTTCACTTTGACGTTTCGTTTATCGCAATCATCATCAACTTTGTTTATTAAAATAGTCCCTAGTAACATTCTATTTTATACATTATGAATTCCCCTTGAACCCTTGATATTCTGGCCCAACGATATATCACACCTATTTATTTATTAGGCGTTTCGGACTAAAAAACTCATCTTCAATGCAACTAAGCACCTTTTTGAAATATTTTTGTTTTTATTGTTGTATTTCTACTATAGGTAAAAACTATTTTATATTTGACATTATTTACAATAATCATTTGAATAATGAATCATAATTTATTTTTCATTTTGAAAAACGTATCATTTTCGAACACAAGAAAAATAACAATAATAAATGAAATAGGTGTTATATACAGGGTGTTTCTTAACAACATGCTAATATTTAGGAGGTTATTCTTGGGTCCATTTTCAGAAAAAACTTCATATGAACATATGTCCTAAACGTCCGTGTTAAATATTTTCAAAAAAATCTCCTTTTTTATTAATATTTGTGATACTGCTCTACATATTTTTGTGAAATTTGGTACACTCTTTCTATTCGTCAAGAGGCATTTTAAAATGTATCACATGTTTTTTTATTCCGACCAGTGGCGTTCGTGCGGGAATTGCCCTCGTCATTTTTGAATAAAATAATGGTACAACACTTCTTTTTTTTTAAATAAAAATTATTTTTGAAATTCTCATTCCTTGCCGAGCAAATGTCGTCTCTTGATTTTTTGTCGTTTGACGTACAGTTTTCCGTATAAAAAAATGAAATTCATTTGGTTGCACTCTGTTGTGAAATTAGGTATTAACAAAGATTAAAAAGGATCTAGTAGGTAAGAAGCAGCTTTTGTTTTGTAAACATAAACAGTTTTGACAGTTTTAGCATGTTATTAAGAAACACCCTGTATGTATTGTGTATTGTGTATTGTGTATGTGTTGGATTCAGAATATAAGGTGGAGTTCATAAAGCATAAAATAAAATGTTACTACTATTAAAAACACAGAGTTGATGATGGTTGCGAAAAAACGAAACGTCGGTATGACGATGTAATTAAATTATCTTATAGATGAGAAAAAGTGGCAGTGAGAATGTAAAATTTATTTTCACATACCTCATTAGATAGAATCAGAAAACAAAAAGAACGATATCGTAAAAGATGCGGTTTTGCTCAAATATAAATGCGAGAAACCTGTAGAGGACACCCTGTATAATATGTTTTATTTAAAGAAAATGTAGGCGCACCCTGTGTTTAATTTTCACTTATGTAAATTATCGACCCTGTACAGGCTGATGTCTATAAATAGTTCATACAGTGAGTCCCAGAAGAAATGTCTAAATTCATTTAAAATTCAGCGGTAAGTTTTTTCAAAAAACGCTCGTACCCGTCGATTTTGATTTTTTAATTTTATTTTTTTTGTGGTAATTTCATGTATACAGGGTAGCTCAAAAATAAGTTACGACCATCAACTTCATTTTTTCAAATGAAAACATATATTTTTTATTTCATTTTTGAATTTTGCATTGAGTTCTAAGCATGTTTCATGTACCATGTCCTATACATAAACTCAACAGTTATTGAAAAAAATTAGGATTGAATATATCTTTAAGTAAGACCTGTTTATTAAAAAAAACACAACAAAATCAAATTAAATGTTGAAAATGTGCGCCATTTACGGCTTGACAATATCCAAGACGATCAATAAACTCTCTTTGCACGTTTCCAACCATTTCCGGAATTATGACACGCACTTCTCTTCGGATCCTCTCTTTCAACTCCTGCATATTGTTTGGCCTGTTAACAAATACTTTTGATTTGAGGTAACCCCACAAAAAAAAAAGTCCAGCGGAGTTAGGTCTGGCGACCTAGCAGGCCATTCGATAGGTCCTCTCCTTCCAATCCACCGATTGGGAAAGGTTTCATCCAAAAATGTGCGCACAGTGGCCGCATAGTGCGGAGGAGCACCATCTTGTTGGAATATCAGTTCTTCGTCAGGGGAGTCTGGATCCAATGGATTCGGAAATAAAGCCACTAATGCTGGAATTAATTCTAGTTGGAGAAATTCGAGATATACTTGTCCAGTTAAAGACTTTTCAAAGAAAAATGGACCAATTACTCTTTCGCGTACGATTCCACACCAAACATTTATTTTCTTAGGGTACTGGCTGTGAACCTCTATCATCCAATGCGGATTTTCTGTTGCCCAATATCGACAATTTTGTCTGTTCACATTACCATTCAAATAAAACGTAGCTTCATCCGAAAAAATAATATTTTTTACTAAATTATTATCTAGATTGCACATATTTTGCATGCGTCCGCAAAACTCACTTCGCCTATCGAAATCATCTTCAAATAACTCATGCACTGGAATAACTTTGTATGGGTGATATTTGTGCTTTTGAACTACTCGGTGAACAACAGATTTCGGCATGTGTAAATCGGCCCCAATGTGCGACAGGGGAGTACATGGATTTTCTTCCAAGGAAAGCAAAACGTCAAGTTGTTCATTTTCATCTCGAGTAGGACGACCTGATTTAGGCAAATCTCTAACATGACCGAATTCTCTAAACTTAGCCTCTATTCTACTCACCATCTTTTGACATATGGGAGGACGATCAGGATGGATTTCATTAAATAATTGGGCTGTTTCTATTTGAGTACGTGTTTTATCACCAAACCCAACCATGCATAGAATTTCAATTTTTTCCCGTTCCGTTAACTTCACCATTATTGTGAAAACCGCAACTTTGAAACTACGCTTGACAATAATTATACTTATTTGAAATAAAATTGTCATACAGTTTCTATGGAAATAAACGGTGACAGTGAGACAGTACACTCTTACTTATTATGGAGCCCAAAGTGCCATATTGCCAGAAGATTTGATAGATCGTTGGATTCCCTAAATGATATGTTCAATCCTAATTTTTTCAATAACTGTTGAGTTTATGTATAGGACATGGTACATGAAACATGCTTAGAATTCAATGCAAAATTCAAAAATGAAATAAAAAATATATGTTTTCATTTGAAAAAATGAAGTTGATGGTCGTAACTTATTTTTGAGCTACCCTGTATACATGAAATTACCACAAAAAAAAAATTAAAAAATCAAAATCGACTGGTACGAGCGTTTTTTGAAAAAACTTACCGCTGAATTTTAAATGAATTTAGACATTTCTTCTGGGACTCACTGTATACTTATTATTGTGTTATCGGAATTTCCTATAATAAGACATATCTAAGAGGCAGGCTTTGTAACCCTAGTTGTTAAAATAAAACAAAAAAATCCCCGTCGATGTTGTATAAACCTACGTGGCCGTGTATACTAACATCTTGTATGAAGGATGCAACTTCCTCTCGTTCATATCAATCAAACGCTTCTCAACAGACTCGAATGGCGGCATCGGATCGCATTGGCCCTTTAAAGATGGCTCCTTCAGCATTTCATCGAGGATTCCGTCTTCCGGATCGATTTTTACTTCCGGTCTCTCAGCGGCGTCCTTTTGGATAATGTACGCGGTGCCGCAAGTCCTATAGGCCTTTCCTTCGGTACCAGATAGATTTGCTAGATCCTGTTCTATTTTTTTCTCGGGAACTGAAAATCGATAGGTTAGAATTTTATATAATACATTACATAATACAATACATATATTATAGGTACCTACTAATCTTTTTCATATAACATAAACTGCGTCCCTGAGACTAAGTAACTCCTGGATTGAATTGGAGGATCCAATCCAGGATCCAATAATATTTGTTTGATGGTTTTCCAAATATTAGTGGTAACTACTTAGCTTTAAAACTATACAATTTGGCTATGTCTAGAGCTAGACGAATGTAAAAGGCAAGTGGGGAAATAAAATAACTGGTGAAATAGTTATTTATGTACCAAGGGCGTTAAGTAGACTATAATTCCTCTCAGACACCTTCATCATCAATACCGTTGTTCCTCAAGGGTCCAAATTGCCTCCCACCCTCTTCTTACTCTACATTAACAACCTTCTAGTAAAAACTCAAAATCCGATATTTAGCTTTGCTGACGATAGTACACTTGTCTCATCTTTCTTTTTGAATGCACAAACATCGGCTGCTGACGCACATCTTCGCAGACAGAAGTATCACTCCTAAACAAAGACCTGGAAGAAATCTTGGCTTGGGGTGACAGTAACCAAGTCTAATTTAACGCTAAAAACCCCAGGCAGCAGTTTTCTCTAAAAAGGTTAACATTACAGAACCGGATATAGTCATGGCAGGACACGCAATCCCACTGGCTTCATCTATTAATTTGCTGGGCGTCAATCTGGGAGGAAATATGTCTTCCCAAAATTTCCCGATGTTGTTCAAAAAACCCTCGAAACGTCATTAAACCACAATGACGTTGCATTCGGAAGAAAAAATCTCTCAAATTCCAATATAAAGTTGATAATGGCCCTTCGAAGATGACTCGTCGCATTACAAAACAATTAACGCCGTTATATAGAGCGGAAAAAGTGGCAATGTAAAAGTGTAATTTACTTTAGAATTCGATGTAAAAAAAACTCAGGAAAACAATAAAACCATTTTTCAGAATTTCGGGTTTTTCCGGATATCTCCGGAACTACTCGGAATTTTAAAACTTTCTAAACGGCATATTATTAGGCACGTAAATGCGCAACTTTATCTCCATTTAACCGACATCGTATCTCTTACGGTTTCCGAGATCCCTGTACTGGCCCTCCTTATGTTGGACACGTTGTATAGATGAAAGCATTACGTCGAAAAACCGAATAGCAAAAATGATAGCTAGCTCTGTTACCGAAAAAGAAAATATGTTAATTAATGTTGAAATGGAGCAGGAATCCCCGCATGCACATCGGGAAACTCGGCAATGGAGTCGCAACATTTCATAGTTGGTCCAGCTTCTTTCTCAGGAAAATTCAAAAATCGTACATTTAACATAGGTAACTCAGAATAATATTATGTAAAAATAAATACAAATTTGGTTCATTATTTTCTTTAATAATAATTACCGGGCATTATGAACTTTATCACCCGCTAATGATATTATGATGATGTTTATAGCAACCGTTTCTAAGCTAGCTATTATAAGTAAACAATTCATATATAGAAAAGAAATAAATGTATTCTATCCCATGTACCCGCCACTGATGGAAATGACATTTAGCTTGGACATGCAAGTGTCTATAGATTCGAATATCTACTTTATTTATTTCTTCATATCATATTGTATTGCAAGAAAATGATACTTGGACTCTTGGTTTTCCACCCTCTTAATTATAACAAAAGCATACCGAGTCTGGGCGTTTTTTCACAATCAGGTGTTTCAATCTTCTCCTCGGCACATTTATTTTCTTTCTTTCCAAAGATTCTCCAAAAAGACTTTTTCGATGGTGGATTCGAACATTTTTGATCCGATGGTGGAACTGCCCTCACCTTTGCCGGGCGATGTATGTACCTCACTTGTTGCTGATGGTACGTTAAACACTTTCCTAGAAAATATTTTTGTCGTTCCAAATGGCTTAAAACTTGAAAGACCAGCCTCATGTTTTGCTAGATCGTTTTTTATATGTTTTTACTACATTATTTTGTTGACAGTGACATTGTGATGGCATAAGATTTTACCTGAATATACAGTGTGTATGAAATATTTAAATGTTGTAAAACCTTGATACGTTTGGAGCGGGATCTTCGTAAAAATGGTTTTTATCAAGGATTTTATATCAAGGAGGATACGGCTTTGGTTTATCACAATTGCGATTGATCCAGTCTTTAGGTAGTGTGTATGTTGTGTTTGGCAATGCATGTATGTGAGATAAACGAATCTTACTGTTGTTGGCTATGTTAGCCTTAGTGTGGTATTTAGCGATAGTTTTGTCGAGAAACTCGGAAATTGTTTCAATTTCGAGATCTCTGTGTACTATGTCGTTTCTAGTGTATCGTGGAGTGATTACTATGATTTTTAGTACATTGTTTTGCATCACTTGGACCAGCTTCAGGTTCCGCTTGCTCATAGTGCACCATGCTGGTGCTCCATATGTTATCGCTGATCTGATGAAGGATTTGTATAGGGTGACCTTTGTCCTTAGGTTTAGTTTGCTACGCTTGTTAAGCAAACTGTAGATTGCGCCGAGTTGTTGATTGGCTTTATTTAGTATGTTGGCTGTATTCACTTTCCAATTGAGCCTTCTGTCAAAGTGTAGGCCTAGGTATTTGATACTTTGTCTCCAGTCTATTTTTTTGTTTCCAACTTTGATTTTCCCTTCGTTTTCGTTCGTTCGCGTTTTCTCTCTCTTCTGCATAGATGGCATTTCACCAAACAGAAAAATGAAGTCAAGGCATAAATATCAAGGGAGCACGTGATCTCATCGATTTAACTTGAATAAAAAGTTTATAAGTAGGTTAGATCGTAAGTACAGTGGATTATTTTGCATAATGGAATTACAGTGCAGACAAGCATGTCAAGATTTGATACGAAAAAGTGACGATTAAAATTAATCGTTTTGAAATTAGTGAAGAAATATTTGCTAGTGTCGTAATATAGGTAAAGTTCGATCTTATTCACTGATCAATTAAAATTAAAACTAAAATTCTCTCTTAAAATTATAATTTTTTATACAGTGTGTCCACTGATTGACTTACAAAATAGAAACTTTTTTCATAATATTATTTTTTCCGACGAAGCTACTTTCTCAACTAATGGAGTGGTTAGTTCCCAAAATGTACGTTACTGGTCAACTGAGAATCCCCATTTTCGAATTCATTGCAGAAGACAGTACTCCAAGAAAGTTAACGTTTGGTGTGCAGTTACGTACAACGGAATAATTGGACCGTACTTCTTTGAAGCAAATATGAATCAGCATAGTTATTTAGAAATGCTAAATTCAATTTTTTTTCATTATTTAAATAATATGCCACTTATTGACAGGCAAACTGCATATTTTCAACAAGATGGTCATCCTGCGCATTCCACTGTTATTGTGCGGGAATGGTTGAATCGACAATTTCCGGAGCGCTGGATTGGGAGATATGGACCAATCCCTTGACCGCCAAGAAGTCCCGACCTTACAATAATGGATTTTTACTTATGGGGCTACCTTACCCAGAAAGTGTATGCATCTCATTTGGAACCTGATCTTGACAATTTAAAAATTAGAATTAGAGAAGCGATTCAGGCTATCCCTTTGCAAGAGATACGAAATGCATATAAAGCATTTATTAAGAAAGTCCAACGATGCGAGGAGGTTGGTGGAGAAACCTTTGAATAGTTTTTTTTTGCTGATAACCTGCCTTTTTTCACTTACATTTGTTATACTTGTTACAATTTTTTACTCTTCATTCGTTCTCTAATAAATTCGTTTAATTATGAATAGTGCACGGTTTTATTTTAAAACGTATTGATTTTTTAATAACATGGGTAGTTACTTAGCCGTTTTCGACAATTCCTCGTATAAAGATAAATATTATACAAAGAAATACGTTCTAAAGATTAACTAATTTGTAAAATGCGCTAATTTAAAGCAAATCATATTTTATGAGTTGGAATTTTTTGCCTGTCTCTGTACATTTAGCTAATAAGTCAAAACTTGGTAATGAGACGTAGGTTCTCAACCACAACAACTTTTGCTAATTAGTTTTTATCCTATCTTTACACATAAGGGTACTTTGTTCTTAGCTTTTTTCATATTTTTCTAAATTCTGAACACCCGGTATATAAATTTGAAAAAATAATATACTTTTTGGTCGTTGGAGAACAAGCAGGAGTTTTTATGAAAAATAACTTTTTTTCATAAACCCACAAATAAAAAAGTTTTCCCTCTTCGATAGTCAATCAGTGGACACACTGTATATAGGGTGTTGGGATAATGGAATTCAAATTTAATTTTTGGCATATCTTTTTTGTTTCGGCAGCTATTGGAAAAAAAGTTACGTCATTTTAAAGATAAAAGAATACCTAATAAAAAAGGTACTCTTTATGCGAGTCGATGAACCACGCCGTTTGGGCGCAAAACTGGAATTAAAGTTTTTGTTAGCGGCAAAATCAATTTTTTTTTTAATGGAAGAGAAATGTATTCAGTTTTTGACTTTTTGTTATAATACGACTTTCAATCACCTCTTCAAGTATCCCAATGCATTATGCGAACACCCTGTATATAATTTTTTGTGACGAACAAGAAACAGTGTCCGTCGCCGCGTTTGGAGGAACCCCTGTTAAGATGAGGATCCCAAACAATCCCAAATTATCAATCAGAGCCATCTATGATGCATCAATTTAATTAAAAAATATGCCGCTTTTTGGCAGGTTAGAAAGAGACGAGTCATCAGCTGATCAATATTTCTTTTCGTGAAGTTTTTGCCGTTAATAAGAAAGATTTTTAGTTAATTTATTGATATTTAGATTGTCTGACAGGTCGATTGGGGTATTAACAAGTTTCAGGAAGATCTGTGACAAAAATTTGATAATTGTTCATATTTGAAATTGTTATTATTATTCTTATAACATTATATTTTTTAACGCAATTTTTTCATAATGTTTTCCAATCCTTTAACTTTACGAATTCAGTTTTAGATTAGAAAAAAACTAAGTATATTTGGCTAAACGTTCGCATAAAGTACTGCCTGCTTGGCAACCTGTAATTAAATGCAGCTCTTTAGTAGGTCGCCTGGCACAGTCCAAATAAAGCCATATATTCATCAAAAGTGCAACTGTACATAATCTGACGATCTTTATTTCTTTCGCTGCACACAAATTTTCTATAATAAAGAAATATTGGCATAGTCACTAAAGAATTTTAAATTTAACAGCCAAGTTTTGTAGTATAATAATTTTTTTTAAATATTTCTTAAAGTTACGAGGAAATAAGTATTTCGGGATGTACTGTTGTCAAATAGAATTAAAGCTATTTTGGCAACAACATCCCGATAGAAATATTTATTGGAGGAACTAAATTAACTGCAAAAATAGTAAATTAATTAATCAAAGAAGGCATAAATCAAAATAATAAGACGATAATATCTTAAGATCTGAATATCTTGTAGGAGTAAATTGAAACCTCTTTAGCGAATAAGGGGTATAGACAGTGGCGCACCCGGTAGGGGAGAGAATCAAAATTGTATTATACAGGGTCTCCGCTAATTAATGGTACATGGAAAAACCATAGACTTCTTACGTAAAAATATTAGGATTTAATTATACTTACCTATATCCGAAAGTTGATATTAACTGCAATACAGGGTGTTAAAGTTAAATCTTCATTTTTGTTTTTCCCTAATAACTTTGCAGGAAACCAACGTTTCTTTACAAAATTTGGCAATTATGGTTTTTTAGGATGAGAAATTGATTTTTTCATGAAAGTTTAATGTACAATGTAGGGGGCGCTGTCTGCACTATTTGCACATTTATTAGGTCATAACTTTTTGTGCCTCAGTGTATTTAAGTTTTTAATGAAAATAATCCTTTTCTCATATTTATTACGCAGGAAAGGTATACCAGGTCGCCCAGAGTTACCGTTTCGGAGATATTTGCATTTAAATTGTTTAGTGCACCCTGCCCAATTAGTATTAATTATCAAACAAAATTTTTTTCTTAAAGTAACCTATGAAAAATTTAGAGATGCAGTTGCTATGGAACAGAAAATGTTTTGAGTTTATCGTAAGTTTGTGTTTTCATTGCTGTTGGTTTCTTTCGACACGATATTTTCTAGGGTCAAAGTTATTTTATTTAAAGGAAGTTAAAGAACAATCCAATTGTTGTATTTTTATTCCCAATTACCATTACTAGAACATTAATTATCATGTAAAAGTTAATTGGTAAGAAGTAACAAAATATTATTACGCACTAAACAATTTAAATGCAAATATCTCCGAAACGGTAAGTCTGAACCCATATCTTTTTTACGTAATAAATATGAGAATAGTATGATTTTCATTAAAAACTTAAATACACTAAGGCACAAAAAGTTATGACCTAATAAGTTTGCACGTAATGCCGCAGACAGCTCCCCCTACATTGTACATTAAAATTTCATAAAAAAATCAATTTCTCGTCCTTAAAAAACCATAATTGCCAAATTTTGTAAAAAACCGTTGGTTTCCTGAAAATGAAGTTTTAACTTTAACACCACCCTGTATCTCAGTTAATATTAACTTTCGAACATAGGTAAGTATAATTAAATCCTAATATTTTTACGTAAGGAGTCAGTAGTTTTTCCATGTATCATTAACTAGCTGACACCCTGTATAAATATATAGTTAAATCTTATATTTACTTAAAAATGTCTATGATAAACAAATACGAAAATCGAACGGAGGGGGGTCGGCCATCAAACCCCCCGCCTTGGGTGCGCCACTGGGTATACATATCTAAATAATTAGCTGTTATAAACGGTAAATTATTGCTTTAATATCAGCTAGTCCGTGCCTGATGTAGCAACTATTTTCATTAAAACTACTGTGTATTTGTTTTGTTACTTTCAGCTTACAAAATAGTAATCGTAGGAAAGTATAAATAATTGTCAAAATTGTCGTAATCGCGAATAATTGTTTTCGTAGGATTTCGTATTTTTATACAATAATTATACATACCCCGTTCCGAAATAAACGTCGGCGTATCACTTTCAATTGTTGACATAAAATACTGTTGCTTATGCGTCCTATACTGGAGGCGAACGAGCAAAGAAATCCCAACCTATTTACATTTGAGAGTGATGATCTGCTCTGGTCACAATACAAGGTGTCATAGAAGCAGTGGCGGTTCTTCCACAGGAGCACATGCGCACGTGCACCCTCAAAACAAAACGAATAAAAAATATTAATGTATTATATTCATTGAATATTATTTGTCGTATAAAGTCCGACCCTCCCTAATATTTTATCGTACCGTCAAACTAAAAAAGTCCGACCCTCCCTAATATTCTATCATCCCGTCAAACCAAACTGTATAGATCCGGCAACCATGCCTCGGTCGATGTAAATGACGATTATGACGAGACTTGCTCGCACGTACGATTAAGTAGTGCAGTCTCTGTGGTAACAGGTGGCGGGTGGCAGCGGGGGATAGCGGGGCTATGGCGATTTAACATGGAAAAGGCGCACAGTTTTTGTGTGCACCGCGCTGTTGTCTATTCATGCATCTAGTTAGAAATTCGAGCGTATGTGTTTTAATATTATATATTTATTAAGTTAAAATGAATAGTTGACGGTGGACTATTTAAGAAATAACTTTAGCTCTTTGAGTTTGGAGCAAAAAATTGAAGTGAAGAATGCGGGAAGACCTAAACCCGAAATTAATTTAACGCAGACCACAAAGGGTAAATCTAGGGACTTTATTAGAAAGTTTAAAAATGAAATATATGAAAAAAAATTTATAGAGGGTATTCCAAACTTAATGAGGCTGTTATTGATCAATTTTCTACAATTAAGAACCGAGGAATGAACTTTACGTTTAAGCACTATTGTATAGGGTCGTTAAATGTTGTGTATTTCTATAAATGATACTCGATATGATTTTAAACCATTTTATATAAGGATTTAAACTAAAAAACACTGAAAATATGAAGAATACCAACTTGTCGGTCTCGTGGCTCGATTTGTTCTCGTCATAAAACAGTTAACTATTGTTCTCGTCTTGGTTGCGCCTAATGACGTAGCCCGTAGATGGCGTAGTGGTATTAGACATCATTCGGTTTTCTTGATAGCTCGTAGATGGCTTTAGTAGTATTAGTAGTGGACTGTATAAATATTGTTACGAGGGTTGCATGCGACGACGTTAAAATCCGACAGCTATACACACTAAGAAAACCTTTCTTATTTTCCAAAAGTTGTATTTCCTTGTGTAAAATTAAAAAATAAATAAAAATATGCTTTACCTAACGCATTTTCTTATTACTTTTTTCTTCCTACATTTAAAACGCTACCATACTTGTGAACCCCCTGTATCATAGGTCACGAGCCGCCACTGACTGACAATGATATCGAAATAGCTTCGATGTGAAACTAAAATTTAAAAAAATTGTTTTCTTATTATAAATTGTTACCAAATCGTAATGGACTTGACACCTTATGAACTAGAAGTGGAGCGAGCAATTTGACTACATCATCAAAAAGATCAGTATTAGTAGGATCAGTATGTTAATTAACTTATTACGTTTATCATTTGTTATTACGACTTTGACCTAGTCAAACACTCAAGAAGGCATTTGAAGTGATGCTAAGCCTACTCTGCTCCATGCGCTCACTCTATCATTTAAGCGTCAATATCAGACTTACGTAGAGTTAATATGAAATGCCAAAAAAGTGAGTGTTTATGCAGGCGACTTGATCCTTGTCATATTTGTCTCACTTTACTGAATTAAGGAAGGTTGCTGCAGACAGAGACAGGCATAAAATGCGAACAGCACGAATTGTTAAATAATTTTACAAGTCAATTTTCTTCGTCTGGCATGGAATATAATCAAGCAACATATGAATGATATGTAAAGCGAATGAAAATGGCGAAAGCGAAGCGTCCTTAAATTTTAAAATAATTTTTAATTTTCTAATCTTTTCACGAGAAGTTTCCTTTTTGGTGTAAGTGAGTAATTTGTAATTGAAATATTCATTTAGTCATCTTTACTGAGAGTAAGCATCGATAATAATTTCTTTTCATAAATTATATGGGGTCCAAAAATATGCTCGGGCTTGAAGCCTCAAATATTGGCTAGGATCTAGAGTCCAGTTGAAGATGGTAAAATATTTTATGTAAATTATGAATTACTTGCTATTTTTTAATAAAACTACTACTATTTCTGAAGTTTAATTTTTCATTTGTAGTTACGTTACTAGTTCAAAAAATGATATAAGAGTGTGTAAGGATTATTTTAAAGTGATATTTACAGCTTAAAACATGTCAGAATCCTAATATTTGATTTTCACTACTTAGTAAATCAAATAAAAGGGTGGTGTTGTGTGTGTTTTTTGTTGGTTAAATGTCACTTTAAAATATTGACAGTAATAAAAATTTGGACAAAGGTGACATTTGAAAAGCACGTGCGTTTGTCAGCTGATGCCAGACGTAATGGATGCCAGGTTTGTTCGTTTGTTCATACCTGCTTCGATTTGTTAACACGGCTGTTTGTCTTCTTCTTCCTGTTTATAAGCCTGTTTATAAGTATTCGTTGGTAACTATTTAGTCATTTGATATTACCAGTACGAGACCAATAATTCCGACTGTTTCTGTGGTTGCAGAATCGAAATAACATATCGTTGAACACATGACACAACATTAAAATCCAAAACAATTCGCCAGCTGAATTATATTTCGGTACCTTAAAAAGTATTGTGATTAGAGAGAAAGAATAACAAACATCACCTCGGGGTTCTCGTATAAAATTCTTTGTTTTTTAAATTGTGGTTCTTGAATTTTCAAGGTTTTTCTTGGTAATTGGTTGGTGCGTGGCAAGTTACTTGATAATTGGAGAAACAACACATTGTTATTATAATATACCCTATTGTGTCGTACAAGATGTTTTACAAGGTCTGTAAATTTAATAAAAACATTGTTTTTTTTAACTTTTTAAAAATATTCTGTTTGTTGGGAGGGTCAACATTTTTTTACAAGCAACTTTCAGTAAATCGGAATTTAAGAACTAAATAATCTCAAAAACACCTGTTCAATTTTTAATTGGTTTCTTAGAGTATCTAATTAGAGCAATTATATATGTTCGCGCAATTATCGTCACAAAGAACTTGGTATATTTTTATATCTAGCATAGATTTTTTAATAATTTAACGCCCGTCACATGGCTAATTTTACTCTTCTGAATCATATAACGCCAATATTTGAAACTGAGCTATTTTAATCAGTCACTATAACCATTTTCCTATTATTTATAACAGCCCTGTCTTATATTGGCTTAAAGTTTTGGAATGTTCCTTATAGAATGTTAAAATACTAAGAAAATTAGTCATATTTTTAATCTACCTTAGGTGTAAACGAAACTTCCACATCAAAATATATTTTTCCTTAATGGTTTATGAATGGTTATTAAAAAAATATTGTATATAGCTTCGGATAACCGTCCCATCAATGTATCTCCGGTAACATTTTCATGCGTGACCGGCGATATAAAAACGCACAAATTCATGGATAGCAGCTACTACAAGCTATTTCTTAAACTTTGTTAGACTGATATGAGTATATGTACTCAAGAGAATGACTTCGTGTAGTATTTCTCCATTAATTAAGGCTACTAGGTCTGAATTAACCCTGTGACCGGCGATACAACATAAAAACATACGCCTGGTAAAAAGCAGGCAATGTTCTAGTTTATACCTAAATAAACATATTAAGGAACTTACCTACACAGGAGCACGCTTTACACAAATTCAAACACATACCGTCATATTTGTAAAACTATTAGGCCGACCTCTAGTGGCGTTATTTACAAGCAATTTCTGCCGTGACCGGCTATACCTGCGGCTGCGGGGACGGAATTTCTGGTGAATAATTGCGTTAGAGAAACTAAACTGTTGATCTTTGAACATTATTTTTTCAATTCAAATTGTAGTAGGAGTGTAAATTATTTATATATAAAAGTAACTTTAGTAAAATGACGAGAAATATAAAAGGGTAAAGCAAGAAATTATTGACTGGAGACACGTGACCGGCGATACATTTTTAAATTCGAATTTGAACACTGCAGCTATAATCTAAAAAAAACCTTTTAAAATTGCTTTCTAATGCAGGAAGTAACATATATTTCGCAAATTATAATCGTTTCTACAGGCAAATAGTTTATTTTAGTAAGTTATATGCTAAGGAGCCTGTAAAAATTTTTTAACCCGGTAAAATCCGTTTCCGAGCAATCTGCTCACCAAAATACATAATTCCTAAGAAAGTCATCAATTTTGGTATATGTGAACGTATACACGGTGTTCGGGTTTAGTATATTTAAATGAGTAACTCGTTGGGTGTCCTAGAGGAAACCTAGGTAGTTAGGGAACGAACAAACACGATCATATGCGATCCACATCACTTCCCCTCTGCTCGATATGGATCGACGACCGAACCGTCCAGAACAGTGCCGCTAGAAACCGCGTGAAAGCAACTACACGTCGACGCGGTAGACTGGTTCCCTTGCAATCACGCCCTTGCTGAATAAATACCGTGTAAAATTTACGAGTTTATTTAGATATTGATTATACAAAACTATTAGAAACTAGGTTTGGCAGCATACTAGTAAAATTATTGTATTTATCACTATCACGCAACTTCGTATTTCATTTTCCCTTATTCGGAATGGGTAATCCAAGAAATAAAAGTTTCGTGGATCAGAACGTTTAGAATTTGTACGGCGGACAATATAGATCTAATATTAGCCAAATGAGTTACATAAGTTACACGAAAAGTAGTATAATAACAGTACAATTAAAAAACAAATGATACAGCAATGATCATGAAGGGAAACGAGCCGGCATTTACGAATCGAATGTATAATAAAGTTATTAAAGTTCATTCTACTGCTTGGGTTCAGTATTCTGCAATTACAATTTTTTAATTGTACAATGTTATTATGTCGATGCACATGATATACCGGGTGACCGCTTTGGGATTCTGGGGGACGAAATTATGCTAAATAAAAAATTATGGTTAACTCCCTATTCTTGGTACCTATTCTCAAAAGAGACTAGCCTCTACGACGTTTTAGCTTTTGCGATAGTGAAAATGTTATGTATGTCCACGGATGGGGTTTACAAGAGGACAAATGGACTAAAAATTGGAAAATACGAAAAAAGTCACTCTTAATAAACGTTTTTGCTTGTCTAGAAAATACGATTCATCATAAGAAACTTCAATTTTTTTATACAGGGTGGGTAAAAACTGCAAAAACGTTATTTCGCTTAAGAGTAAACATACTTTATTTTGAAAGATACGAAAAAAAGTCACTCTTAATAAACGTTTTTACTTGAATTATGAATAGGTGATACTTGTTGTCAATGTCTTTATTTAAAGAAGTAATTATAATAATAATAATACGAATATTTTTATTAACATGAAAATAATACGATAGCGGTTTTATAATTCAAAAACTCCACCCCCATACTCGACACATTTTTCTAATTGCTTTCTCAAATAAGTGAAAGAATTTCTGATTTCTTCCTGAGATATCGATTGGACAGCCTGGATAATTCTGCCCTTCAGCACTTGGTATGGCGGTTGCAAAAACAATTTGTTTTAAACGGCCCCATAAAAACATATCGGCCATGGATGGATATCGCACACCACACTTTCACTTCTGTTAAATATTGTCTCCTCGTCATAATTATGAATTCGGGATTTTCTAAAGACCAGTACCTAACGTGCTGGGTTGCAACGGTTCCATTTGTTGAAAATGTACTTTCATCAGAAAACATGATACATTTATAAAAATCAACATTCCCACTTAAAATTTTGTCTCCTATCCACAGGCAAAAATGAAGTCATTTCGCGTCGTCTTCCTCTTCCAATCTTTGATTAAAGTGCGGTTTATACGGATACAATTTATTTGCTTTAGGACCTTCTGAATTTGACGTTTTTTCACAACTTCCAACTGAGTAACACGATTTCTA
Source organism: Barypeithes pellucidus (assembly GCA_963991005.1). Lineage (NCBI taxonomy): Eukaryota > Metazoa > Arthropoda > Insecta > Coleoptera > Curculionidae > Barypeithes > Barypeithes pellucidus. The sequence continues at coordinate 12,899,732 of OZ022563.1, forward strand.
AGGGACGTCATAGGATTTTCTTCAACAGAATGAAGAACTAAGACTGTAGCAGCATCATCATGGTCGTATTTCTTCTTTTTGAGGTTGAGGTTCAAAACCGAACCAGTTCTCTTGAACTTTTTTATTAACTTGCAGATTGCCATCCTAGTTATTGGGATTCCTACAAATTTCTCGGTAAATTGTTCCATGACGTAGCGGTATGAAACATGACCATCCCCATAACATTGTATTATAAAAACTCTTTGTTCAGTAGATAGCATTTCTACTTAAATAATAACTTCATTAAATAAAGACATTGACAACAAGTACCTATCACCTTAAGTGTCATTATTATTTTAACTAGGTTCACCAGTCAGAGGTGTGCCAGAGAATACTTTTTGAGAAAAATTTTTTACATAGGTAACTCATAAGCAAAATAACATTTTTGTAGTTTTTACCCACCCTGTATAAAAAAATTGAAGTTTCTTATGATGAGTATTTTCTAGACAACAAAAACGTTTATTAAGAGTGACTTTTTTTCGTATCTTTCAATTTTTAGTCCATTTGTCCTCTTGTAAACCCCATCCGCGGACATAATGTAGTATATTTTTATTAATAAATTGCTTATTTATTTTTTTACAACAACATAGACATAACGCCAAATGGATTTTTCATTATTTTGTTCCTATGAATCCATTCCACAGCCAACTTCCAAAAAATATATTTTTATAAGATAATTTTTAAATTTCGCTATAAGTACGAAAATATGGAATATAGGTATAGGAACACTTAATATCATTAGTCCTCCATTAGCAAAACATATCAAGTACAGGGTGTCCCATTTAAAAAAAAGAAGATTTTTTTCAATAATTCATCTCCGTCAGAAATAGTGTTATGGAGACGCCCTGTATAAAACTAATTAAATACTGTTCAAAATTATAAAATTTCCTTGGTCTTGTGAAACTATTGTCAAAATTTCAGCTTTCTAGCTGTAACCGCTAAAAAGATATGATTTTCTTTTCATGTCCCGATACGGCGTTAAAAAATCAAAAGATTATTTATAATTCAAAAACTCTTAAAGATAGGAATATGATATTATACAGAAAACTGTTCTAAATTTTTACCTAGATTCCAAAAAAAATATAATTTATAGGGTAATTCATTTAAAATTCCGAAGTTGCTACCACTTTCGGTATGATCCGGCAACACCGCACCATCCAAAATATTTTATAAACGTAGAAAACTATCTCTTATAACCACAGTCAAATTTTCAAAATAAAATCTCATTTAGTTCTCGAGATACTTCTATAGGCCACTTTACTTGGTGTAATAAGCTATTTCCATAACACCCTGTATATCTCAGTATTATCTTACTCACCCGCCATGCGATTCTCATAGTTAAGGAAATTAAGGTCTGTTTTCATCAAATTAAATCTTTCTGTTTAATGTTGTATGATGTAAAAGACATTAGAAAATGAATTGTTTTTTTTAATAGCCGTAATTTTAACGTTCCATTCCTTCATGTATATTTTATGATGTGTATTAGTTGTTTTATTAATCTAATCAATGCTTCTATTTTAATTATGCAGCAGTGAAAGATGAAATCATAATTAATATTACCGTTACGCAGTGTAATGATCTTTGTGTAGTTTTTTTTAACTATTTGATAAATTACTTGATACCGTCTTTTAATAAAAACTAAATTATTTATCCCGTGTATAAAGCGATAGTTTGATACAGTACTTAATGTTTTTTAATTCGGCGATTATTTTCCGTATTCCTGTATTTGGCAACTCAGTTTACGTAATATACTCTCACCGGCACAAAATTCCGCCACCCTGAAATTTTGGTCAAGTTTGATATTATACAGGGTGTTATGGAAATGACGTATTATATTTAAACCGGCAATTCCTGAGATAAAGACAAATCAAAGAAAAATACCCATAAATGGCGCTTTCAACTCATTCAGCGGTAAAAGTGACCTGACGTCAAACCAGAAAAACACCTGTGTGGCACTGCGATACATGTAAGCAGTCAAGGAGTTCTGGCCGGTGTTGTCATATGTACGTCTTAAACTCTTTAGACAAAGTAAAATAATTTAAACACTTTTCCATTCTGTAATACCTTTTTGTACAATTAATTGAAGAACATTTACGACGGACTATGTTTTAAACAACCCGAAAAAGAAAAAGGAATAGTAATAGCCACGTACGTCACTAGGTCAAATGCCAATGACCTCTTGACGCCTTACATCGGCTGAGCGAAGTAGTTTCATATAGCGCCGCACGCGTGCGTCTGTTAGTTCAAGACCAACCGGCGGCCGGATACGTTGTGTCTCGTCGATCACCAACACACTCTCAGCGATCCGCTCTGTTTTTTCGGTTTAGGCGTGTATCTTGCCTGTACATAAATAATCTTTGAATATTGTTTCTATTGACGCGTTTCTTCTGGACGTTAAATTTCGTCGCGTGTAATACAATCTAATAATCTGTGGTATAATCTGTATTATTGTATTTTCAAAAGCTAACTATCGGTTCTGTTTCACTATTACTGTGTGTACATAAAGTGTTTCCAGGAGTGTTCCCATGAAAAAGCGCTTCTCTGGGACACCCAAGGAGTCACCGATTTAAATATAATACGTCATTTCCATAACAGCCTGTATAACTTATTTATTTTGTATGCGACTTTCATTATTTTATTATCAGTTTGTAGATCCATTTATTGTGTTTTTTCTTAATTAGTTTATAAAGTAACATTTTTCGATTAGGCTATATTATACAGGAGTAAATGAAACTGTTGTTTTTTGTCGTAATTTCAAAACACCCTGTAGGAAAATTGAGGTGGTTAATTTTATTTACATACTATTTGTGGTAATCTTTGATGTATTCTAAACCTTTCGTTTTTTTATTCATTCCATTATCTCATTTCTGCTGCGACCTGCAATATTTTAAATAAAACGCTGTTTGAAGCCTATTTTTATTAAGAAAAACAAACACTAGGTATATCATAAAGTTAATTAACAAAAATAATATTAATATCGTGTATTTCCTCCTCTCACAGTAATGACAGCTTGCAGTATTCGTGTCATCGAATGAATAAGGTTACTTATCCGGATAGCCTGATATTCTTCGGTCAGCGCCAGTTGTAAGTAAAGTTGATCCCAAAGATGTTCGATTGGGATGAGATCCGGGCTACATGCGGGCCATTCCAATCTTGGAAGTCCAATTTCATCCAGATATTCGCTCGCTACATGTGCAGCGTGAGGTCTAACATTATCATGCATTAATGTAAATTGGTTCCCAATGAAAGGAGCAAATAGAACAACATCTTCTTGGAGGATTTCCTCAATGTAAAGGTGGGCGATTAGAGCTCAATAAATTGAAGATTGGCGCGTGCTTCGGTAGAAATACCAATGACATACATTTTCTAAAAATAACATCGTTTCCTTTAAAATTTTGCAGCTCGCTGCAGAAACGAGATAATGAAATGAATCAAAAAAACGAAATGTTTAGAATACATCAAAGATTACAAGAAACAGTATGTAAATAAAATTAGCCACCTCAATTTTTCCACAGGGTGTTTTGAAATTAAGACGAAAAACAACAGTTTCATTTACTACTGTATAATATAGCCTAATCGAAAACTGGTACTTTATAAAATAATTAAGAAAAAAACAATAAACGGATCTACAAACTGATTATAAAATCATGAAAATCGCATAAAAAATAAAAAAATTATAAAATATCAAGCTTGAACAAAATTTCAGGGTGGCGGAATTTTGTGCCGGTGAGTGTATGTTAGCCATAACGAATTTGTGCCCGATGAATTTGTTGAATTTGTTGACTACTATAAAATAAACCGTAGTTTTTTGTAACATTTTTCGAATCTTCAACGTTTTACGCCGCCGTCGTTTTATGTTCAATAATCTCAATTACAGAAATATTGCATTTAAACGGGATACACTATTATAATAATTACAAAAATTTCTTATGCACACATGTTGGAGATCGATTTTCTGATTATGTTGAGCTAAATGAGAGTGAAATGAATCTTTTTATTAATGATGTTAATAATTGAACAATCTGCAGATGTGATGATATGAGTTCTTAGCTTTATAAGGTAAATTACCACTGCCGTTTGGTGGAGATGTTTAATTAAGTTAGATAGTGATTGCCTCTAAGTGGATTATTGCGGAGATTTTTTACTCTTAGCGTCTGTCATTGGATACCAACAAATTTATTGCAAGACTGGGTGATCTATCTAAAGAAAATACCAATTGAATCGACAAAATAGGAACACTTGCTGCGTCGTGTTGTTTCAAGAACATAGATTTTGTTGCCAATACGGGCCGATTCTGAACTAAAGTTCAACGGAACGCCAATCAACCTGTGAACTACATTCATTCAATATTAAGTTATTCAATATAAATTGAACTTTAGTTCAGCTGAACTACGATCAGTTTATGTTGGCATTACTATTATTTAGATACATTTATTTTTTTCTAGATTTTTCACATTAAATATAACCTTTTATTTGATTTTGCGTTTGGCGGGCTTGCTTTCCAGGCTTTTCTTTCGACTCGATTGTTAAACATAAGAAATAAAATATTTTAATTTTATTTGCAGACTGGTGATACATTTGCAAAGCGGATAGAGAGTATTGATTCCATAAAAAAATATATATATTATTATATACGTTATATATTTATACGTTGTAATAAATAAAAATAAACATCTATGTTTTTTGTTAAGCGTAATCTTTGCAAATATTCATTGTCTGTTCATTTAGTAAATTGATCAGGATTTCTCCGGTATGTCCGTGTTAACAGCATTGACTGCAGTATACACAAAACCCAAAAATCTTCGTCATCAGTTATAATTTCATTAAATTCCTACATTTTTATAAACAATAAAATAACGATAATTTACTGTATTGTATAATATGACACTGATCTGACACAAAAAATTTATTTAAGGTCAGAAAGTGGCTTGGATCGACAGTTCAACTTCTGAACCGCCAAAAGTGGACGTTCACGTGAACTCCTGATTTGAACTGAGATCAGTGTAAAATACTGTTTGTACAACAACTTTTTTACTTTGAACTAGAGATCTAGAGTGAACTACAGTTCAAAGTGTTTATACAAACGGCCCTAAATGATACTGCAGTTCGTTTAAGTAAATCTTATTCGCCTAATGCATCGACACAATTGAATTTAAGTAAGTATATCCCCATAATTCTAACAAACAAATGAACACACATACAAATTTAAAATCCGAGTTCACAGCAACCTAGATGAAAAAATAAAAAGAAAAATGATTTAAAGTGCCAAAAGTGACGTATGAGGTGTCGTTGAATTTGGAATGGTGTTCTGAATCGATATAGCCAAAAATATACTGGGTGTTCCATTTAAAAATCCATAGTTGAGGTCATTTGCCAGAATCGAGTCCGTCATCTCATAAAATGCTAAATAATATCACAAGCCCACCAAATTTTATTTCTGCAATTTAAACAATAAAAATGTTATTGGGGTGAGCGTTCCTCTTGAAACACCCGGTATAATAAGTATGAAAAAAAAACTTATTTTAAGAAAAATAATTTTAAAAGAAATAATAAGATATTTTCTAAGAGAGCAAGCAGATTTTTGAAATAAGTTATTTCTTCTAGTCGAATTAAGTATATACAGTGAAACCTCTCATAACGGACACCTCTAATAAGCGGACATCTCTATTAAGTCGACATTTTTTCATAGTCCGGAAGTATATGAAATTCCATGATAATTAACCTCTTGGGCGAACTCTCCTTTAGGCGCACGCGGACAGGCTGTTTTCATACAAAGAGTGCGAAAATCCTCCTTTAAACGGACAAAAAAATTTTTAAACTATATGGGAGATGAATAAGTAAGGTGCAAAAACTCTCTGAAGACAGACCGGCAAACAATCGCGTATGCGTGGCAGAGCGAAAGGACTTCGCCCAATGAAAGTATGTATGATTCCCCGACAGTAGTCCGCCGTTTATTTGTGAGGTGTAAGGTTAAAATCATAAACAATGGCACAAAAATGTCGAGTTTTGAGTCTGAAAGAGAATATTGATGTTGTGGAAGTTTGTAATTTGATAACAATGCTTTGGGCGAGTTCATTAACATTGATAGCAATGTGCTATTAGAAGATGATAGTGACCACATTCCTACCGATTATGTAGTCCAAACTGAGACCACATCACTATCTGACGAGTCTGAAGTTGAATGCAGTAATCACACAAATGTCACCAATTATCAACAAGCCATTAGTATGGTAAAGGAATTAAAAGAGTATGCAAAGAATAGAGGTGACTCTACAGCAATGGAATTGTTATCAGACTTGGAATTACAATTTCTAGATTGCAAGTTTAAAACACAAACACTTCAAACTACGTTATTAGATTTTTTTAGCACTACATCCTAACTAAAACTAGGGTGTTTTTGTTATGTTTATTTGTAAATACATATACATAGTAATAATTTTGCATTTACATATTACCTAATAACAAATTTCCCATGGGCGGACATCTCTATTAGGTGTCCGCCTAAGAGAGGTTTCACTGTATATATATATTTTCAATGGAAGCTTAAAATTATACTTGGAACAAGAAATCTCAAATATTTTGTATTAAACCAGATGGTATTTATTTTAATAATATTAGGTACTTAAAACAAATAATTTCTAATTAAATTTAAATACTTGTTTTAGGCATAAGCATTTTATAATAAGTGTTTCATGCGTAGTGTAAAATATTTTAAAATGGCAAATAAATTCTTGTTTTAATAGCTTCGTTCTTAAAACAAAATGCTAAAAATTAATATGGTCTTAGTGTGAGTACATATAATATGTGCATTAAACTCTTAATTGTCTATCTGTATATATAAAATTTTTACTTAGTTAGCCTTAGTGCCAGTATTATTTTTTGTGTCCTCAGCGAACATGGCTTAAAAAATTCAACGAACTGTCATATACATACATATTTAAAAAATTTTATATTCGGTAATAAAGTGCGTGACCCAATATCGATCCCTGTGGTACACCAGAATTGGCCCACCCACTGACCGCTCTTGAGTTTTTTTCGATACCATTTTATTGACAAACATAACATATTGCAAAATTCAAAGGTAATGGATGAAATAATTAGCCGGTCATTACAAAAACAACTGAATAATGGATTCCCCATAGAAAATTGCCCATTTCCTTAACTAAACCATTACGGTACTTTCTAAGGAAGTCAATAATGGGCAGCAAACCGAATTAAATACTTCCAGTTCTCCAGTTGCCCAATTTTTTTTCTTAAGTTTTTTTATTTTTAATTAAAAGCATGTGAAATATCTCTTGGGATCTTCAATAGTTTTGCACAATAGTTGTTACAAATACTAATTGCCTATAAAATGTAATCGACGGTTGGTTAGGCCGACGTTAATTTGTTATTGCTTAGGTGGTAACCGTTTGGTAAATCGCGCTAAATTAATTTTTTAACTTAATGACCACAAGAAGTTTTACAATACCTGGATAAAAAAAAACAAGGACGTTTTTCAAATTACCGATGAGGAACTTTTTTGTTTGTTTGTTTGCTTCCACTGACATTTTTCCATGTGGATTTTTATTTTTTAAATGGTTATTTTCTAATATCTCCGAAAGTACTTTACATATTATTTTCAATTTTGGTATGTGTTAATAGGATATAGAATAACAAATTTGTTATTCTATATCCTATTAACACATACCAAAATTGAAAATAATATCTAAAGTACTTTCGGAGATATTAGAAAATAACAATTTAAAAAATAAAAATTCAACACCCTGTAGCAAGAAATTTAAGCCGTTGCGGACATATGTTCATATGAACTTTTCTTTCTAAAATGACCTAAGGAATCATACCCTGAAATATTAGCACGTCATTAAGGAACACCCTGTATACATATTTATAGTTACTGTAGACATTTCCTGGGCATTAATTGTTATTCCTGTCAGATTCTGTGTCGACACAATATTTTGTTCAATAGTATTATTTATTATTTTGTTCAATATTTTGAACTTTGTTCTGTTCGCACCATAACTCAAAGTTTTGCATATTATTTTTAAAAGTTTTCCTAGATTAATTTCTGCAATTTCTCGCATTTCTGACGGAGTAAAGTTTCTTCGCGAATCATTTTTATTAACTTTAATAATATATTTATTTTTAATTATGACAGATGGGAAGAAGCTTTGTTGTGTTCAATTGTTTCTATCATGGCATATTTGATACTTGTAACATTTTATTAAATTGTAAAAGTATTGCCAACCCAAAAAGAAAATATTAATTCAAATTGAAAAAATCTAGTATATTTTTTAAAGTTTTTCAGACTTTAAAGACCCAAATAGAAAAAGTGTTATAAAATACACGGTTCATAAGACAATTAAAGCACTTGTACTTTAGAAAACTCGTCGTTCAGGTCGTTTTCTAAATTGAACGCGTGCTCTAAGATAATGTCTTATGAAACTTGTATCTTAATATACTATTAGGACAGTGGTCTCCAACCTTTTATTCTGACGAACCGGTATATAATTAATACTTTTTGCAGATCGCTAACCCTAAGGGTAGATAGATATAAACCCAATAAGGGTATTGACTGTTGAACAGTGTCAAATGGTCAATAAACGGCGAGAACTATGACATTGTCAAGGAACCGACCAACCTACAATACAAACTGTGCAAAATAAGGACGTCAGTAATAACTCTAAAAAAGGTCAAATTACTCAAGAGAACATTTCTTCGATGCTGTAAGATAAATTGGTATAGAAATCATGCCATGCCGTCTTAAACATTCAGAAAAGTCAAAGAATTATGCAAAGGAAAGGACATAAGCTTTTTATATTCGCGTAAAATTAACCACCAATAAATTTTTATTATTCATACCCATTGTCTTTAAAATCGGAAAACATAAAAATAAAGTAATGAAAACTTTTAACTAATCTACGAAATAAAGTTGACATAAAAGATTACTAAATTTGTTAACTACAGGTTTCTGTAGAATTATTGCAACATTGGCTATTTCGTATTAAATGGTACTTAATTAACTAATAAACCTAATAGCGAATTAAGACAGTAATTTTATAATAGTTGTTGCAAAAACGGCTTAATATAGTCAACAGTGAGGTCTATCTATAAACCAATACTGGACTGTTGTTCAAGTTACAGAAATTCCCAGGATGAAAAAAGACTGAGCTTATATTAATAAACTATATGGAGAGAACACAGGGTATATTTTAATAATTCTAGTCATCTGGAGGATTTCCATTTTCATCTGGAGGACTTCATCCTTATGGAACGACCTTCCAGAGGTCATTTTTCCCAACGAATATAACCTCCAATGATTCAAAACCAACGTGAATAGCTTTATTCGTACACACACCACTCCCAGAGTGCCCTAAAGGATTTTTCCTATAGTGCTTGTATTTGATCATAAAAAAAGTCATGGACAAACCTTAGACGGTACACATCTAGGAAGGTATAGCTTATTTTGAGTGCAAGATTGAACATTTATGGGTTCTTGGTTATTCCGGCGTCGCTAGTAATGAAAAAGCAGGAGAATTATTATATTGTTTGCCCAGTGGTGGGCAAGTAAATGCAGAATATTATTTTTAGAACTACGTATTTGTTGCCATTCAGCCAACAAACATGTAGTTCCCTCTTCCACCCATTACTGCCTGCCTTTACCCTCATCCACACAATCACTTTCCAAGAGTTTTATGGATGGATCATGGGATCTGTAGTTTACAATACGTTTGATAGTAAGCCGTTAGGTCGCAAAGCAAATAAGATTAGACTTCACACTGGATTCTTCGACTGTCGACCACCAACCAACCACTCAACTGGATTGAAATTTGTTTACTTCAATTGCACAGAAGGACGGTAATGAGCGGTTAGGTCGCCAAGCAAATAAGATTAGACTGCACACCTGATTCCTCGACTCGACCACCGATCAACCACTCAACTGGATTGAAAGTTGTCGACTTCAAGTACACAGAAGGACTGTAATGAGCCATTGAGTCGCAAAGCAAATAAGATTAGGCTTCACACCTGATTCCTCGACTTTCGACCACCGAGAAACCACTCAACTGGATTGAAATTTGAGTATTTACAATTCTCGCTAAAAAATGTTTACTTGAATATACCTACGTTGACCGTTCTTGGACTCATTTACAAGTTATGTAATATTTAAAACAAAATACCTATTATCCGACACAAAAACCAGCGAGTAAAATGATGCCCACTGAACCATAATAACTATGTTAAAATAATATGTAGACTAAGACGCGAATCGCTGGGTATAGTTAAGATATTACTTAAAGTGAGGTAATTTTGCACACCTTTCACTATAGAAGTTTAAAGTATTAATCACGGTTATTGGTGTAAACGTCATTGACAAGGTTCTTTTTTTTCACATTGTTTTTCCAACTGGATTCTTATACAACGAAAAGTTTTTGGTCGTCGAGTCGATTTGCCAACATCCGAGTTGTTGCAAGAATGTTGGTAATCGGGTCAAGTTCGATGGATTTTAAATAATAAATGAATTGGGACGATCATTCAGTTATTTTGCTTTAAAATAAAAGATTACAAATTCACAAATACCAAAACTGCTTAAAAAAGATCTTGAGCTAACGTTAAAATAGTCTCACATGAGCGACAAAACACCCTGTACATTTGTCCCCAAGAACTCTGTTATTTTGACTACAAAATTGTTACAACAATGTCAAATAAGAAAATAGTTTTTAGTGCCAACTAGAGTATAAATTCAACAAGAAAAAAACAAAAATATTTTCATAAATATACAAAATAGACTCTAAATGAAAACTGATATTCTGAATTAATTTTGATACTAAAGGGTGTTTTGAAATTAGATAAAAGACAACATTTTGATTATCCTTGTATAATATGTCGAATAACCAATGTTACTTAAAATTTGTAAAAGCCGTATTAGAGTCGGCAATTCTTCTCTTGCGCCTGCAATGGCAATTATGATTGCACGTATTCATGCGCAGTAAACGGTTCTCAATCAGCTGGCGCATTGTAAACAGTCAGAATAGCAGTTGGTAATGTCGAAGTACCTAAAATACCCCCAGAGCTATAGAAATGGGCAAACCTGTTCGTTTTGATTACCAGTTAAACCAGCTACTGCTACTTACAAATAGCAGTTCAAACAAGTTGCGACGAATTAGCAGCACATATGCTTAATAAAGAATGTGAACTGCTAATTTCAGTGCCAGTTAGTTTAAATAGCTGTTCATAGCTGCTTCAACCAACTAATAAACAGTTAAAAATAACATAATAATTCATCTCTACTCAGATTGCAGCGGCAATGGCAATTAAAATGGCGCTTTCCCCATTTCTGGCAATGAATCCGTGCAATTTTAATTGCCAGCAGAGTAGAATTGCCGATAGATTCCATTCTCGCATTGCTCCCGCAATACGAGCAGTATTAGGCCAGCTGATCCAGGACGGTGTACTGCGCATGAATTCTTGCAATTATAATTGCCATTGCTGGCGCAAGAGACAAAAATTGCCGATTCTAATACGGCTTTTACCTCTAAAAAATTTATTAATATCGGATTAAAAATAAAAAAGCCTATTAAGCCTAAAACTTTATCAAAATTTTGTAATGGGAGCTTTCTTTGCATTAATTTGGTGATAAGAACCTTCTTGCAGCGTAATAGTGTAGCTGTTTGGCCCTAGAAGAAAAAATACGTCAGTGGAGACCATTATACAACAAATTTACAATAGCTTCTATAAAACTGTTATAAATATCATATATTTCTCTTATTCAAATCTTATAAGGGAATTCTGCCAGTCGGGGTCATTGAAACATGACATGTATCCTACACAAGTTCTGTATTTACACTTTTATCCGTCATTTTCCATAAAATAAACTTAACCCCATTAATCCGTCGAAAAATTTCTATCTATGTCGACTACAATACCTACACAAATCTTATTTTCTGCATAAATTTAATTAATTATAATAGTCTGAATCATATTGCAAATCCATTTCGGTAACTGTACGATGTTGACCTACTCCTTCCTACTTACTATGTGTATAAATAAATTTATTAATAATTTAAACAATTGGCTTTCTTTTTTTTATTATTATACGGCTGCGGTTAGTAACTAGATTTACGAAAATTATCATAATTACGGTCTTTTGGATAGAGAAAAATAGAAACTTGCGTGAAAAAAAGTGTTTACACAATATTTAAATAAACCGCCATTGGCGAAAAATTTGCGGACGAGGGGGCAGGAAAGCAGAGCAGCGGCTAGAAAAACAAGCTTTGTAAACCTAAAAACCAGGAACTAGTAGCGACAAGGCAGCAGTTTTCTCTAAAAAGGTTAACATTACAGAACCGGATATAGTCATGGACAGACACGCAATCCTACTGGCTTTATCTATTAATTTGCTGAGCGTCAATCCGGGAGGAAATATGTCTTGGCATAACCACGTTGTGGCAATCGCGAATATAGCTTCTCAGAAACTTGGTGTACTCTTCCGAACCAGAAAGTTGTACACACCTCAACAACTTTTGACACTATACAAAGCCCAGATTCGACCATCACTAGAGTACTGCTCATGTCTGGAGCTCTGCACCCAAACATACTCTTCGGCTACTGGATTCCATCGAAAGGAGGGCCATTCGTCTGATTGAAGACCACGAGCTGACGAAGAACCTCGACAGCCTAGCATCGAAGACAGGTTGGGGATTTGACTCTTTTTTACAGATATTTTCATGGAAAGTGCTCAGCTGACCTTGCGCTCTTAATTCCGACCAGAGCGGCGAATATCAAAAATACACGACGAATCACTGCCGCCCATCCATATGTGGTTAAGCTTAGTACTCCTCGAACTTCATTATTTAAGAATTCTTTTATCTGGAGGACTTCATTCTTATGGAACGACCTTTCCGAGGCTTTTTGCGCACACGCACCAGAGTCCCAGAGTGCCCTAAAGGATTTTTCCTATAGTGCTTGTGTTTGATCATAAAAAAAAAACACGACAATTTTTGGACTACGCCCAAAATACACAACTAAATTTAGTCAATAATTTTTAGTTTTAGTAAATACTAGAAAAACCCATGCGGTAAGGTAAATTTAGATAACTTGACAGAAATTTTGACGATATTCTCGTTATAATTTAGAAAGCGCGACTTTTTTTACCTTAAGTCGATTAAGTAGTGCAGTTTCTCTGTAGTAACAGGTAGCGGGTGGCAGCGGGGGATAGCGGGGCTATGGCGACTTAACATGGAAAAGGTTCGTGCATCTAGTTAGAAATTCGAGCGTGTATGTGTTAATATTTTAATATTATATATTTATTAAGTTAAAATGAATAGTTGACGGTGGACTATTTAAGAAATAACTTTAACTCTTTGAGTTTGGAGCAAACATTGAAGTGAAGAATGCGGGAACACCTAAACCCGAAATTAATTTAACGCAGACCACAAAAAGTAAATATAGAGACTTTATTAGAAAGTTTAAAAACGAAATATATGAAAAAAAAAATTATAGAGGGTATTCCAAACTTAATGAGGCTGTTATTGATCCATTTTCTACAATTAAGAACCGAAGAATGGACTTTACGTTTAAGCACTATTGTGTAGGGTCGATAAATGTTGTGTATTTCGATAAATGATACTCGATATGATTTTAAACCATTTTATTTAAGGATCTAAACTAAAAAACACTGAAAATATGAAGAATGCCAACTTGTCAGTCTCGTGGCTCGATTCGTTCTCGTCATAAAACAGTTAACTATTGTGCTCGTCTTGGTTGCGCCTAATGACGTAGCCGTAGATGGCGTAGTGGTGTTAGACATCATTCGGTTTTCTTGATAACTCGTAGATGGCGGTAGTAGTATTGGACATCATTCGGTTTTCTTGATAGCTCGTAGATGGCTTTAGTAGTATTAGTAGTGGACTGTATAAATATTGTTACGAGGACTGCATGCGACGACGTTAAGATCCGACAGCTATACACACTAAGGAAACCTTTCTTATTTTCCAAAAGTTGTATTTCCTTGTGTAAAATTAAAAAATAAATAAAAATATGTTTTACCTAACGCATTTTCTTATTACTTCTTTTCTTTCTACATTTAAAACGCCTAGAAAGTAATTGTTTGGTCGTTACACAAAAATAAAATTTTAAAAATAATTTCACCATACTTGCCCCTTCTATCATAGGTCACGAGACGCCACTGCTAATTACCTTAGGGATAATTGATTTCAAGGAATATCGACTTTAGATATCGATGCAAAACAACTAAACTCATACCTTGTATTTTCAGTATGTTGTATGAAGTAAATCTACGGTCAGGATACCAAGGGGGGTCGACAAACCCAGCCTCACCCTCCCTATCGGCGGTCGTGCAGAATAGTTATAAATTCCCACTAATCCCCTTCAATCCACATTTGGCGAAAGATTTAACTTTTCTTTTGTTTTAGGTAAGCAAGGTCTTCTAGAGCCTGGAATGAAAGAACAATTTGAATCAATTGGTAAGACAAATATGTAGCTCCATTGACTTAATCCTTTCTATAGATTTTATAGTAGAACTTTTTTTATTTATCATTATTTAAGTTCACTTTTCGAATCTTTTGCCTTTTGCATTGTAGCAAATTTCCACTAGTTGGCGGTATAGTGTATTCGATACTTATTGAGAAGTAATTAAACGGCTTGCCGTTATTAAAATTGGTTCGCAGCAAGAAATAGCCATTAAATCATTTGATAAGCATAAAAAGATTTTGCTTGCAATAAATAAAAATCGGGCTGCAACACTTGTTCTGCAAAAAATGCTACAAACTGTCAACAATTTAACCGATATCAGTCGGCTTGTAATATCATGTGTTCGCTTAATTAACAGTCAAGCTGCGAAATGATTACTTGGTCAGCAAGTTTTTACAATTGGCCAGTAGAAAAAAACATGTCTAGAAGCAGTTTACTTCAGAGGTTTGCATATTAGAAGAATGGTTCAATATAAATCATTGGATTGCGTTTGTTTTGAATAATCGGCAAAGTTCGTTATTGTGGGCGGAGCGAAAGCAGTCGCGTGATATGAGTAGCTAATTGCGTGCGTGTGTTTTCATTCGGTGTAGCAGTCAAGGCCCAAAAGGTGTAGCGGGGACAGGTTTTCACTTGTTTTCCCAGGGCACTGTCACTATTTCACGTTTTATTGCTTTTTTTTTTGATGACCAAGATTAAATATTTTGCTTACCCGCTGATTGCTTACTAATATCTGATTAAAAGTGGATCGCTCATAGCAGCTTATATATTTAATTTGCGTACCAACATAATTTGGGGCACTCTAGTATGACATTAATTACTGACCGATTCAGTAATTATTGCTGTCCATAAGTTGCTGACCAACTAGCCATTTTGGCTGACCGATTACATTTTTCTGTTCGCAAAAATAAGAATATTTTGCTAACCAGTTAAATGATACCCTTACTTATTATTACCGATCATATTTGTGATGAATGTGAGGTTTCGGTGTTGTTGGGGCAAACTGTCTGAGTCCAAATAGGGAAGAAACCAGTTTGATGTAGATAACAATAATTGGAAAACCTGAATTTCTATAAAGTGAAAATAACCAATCCGTGACAATTATTAATCAGGTAATTCGTTATAGTTATTATTTACCTAATTAACGATCTATAGACAAAAACACATGACAGTGCTATTTAATCATCGACCCACGTTCTACAACAACGTTAATTGGGACAACTTATTTTCCTAAGATAATAACAAAGGACAATAAAATTAATTGCTCGACTATATTGTCATTGCGCACTTTTAATTAACTCATTGCAGTCAAGGTAGCGTTGGAACACACATTTTTTCTTTGTAAGACAATATCTAATTCTTCTATAAATATATCATCCATTCAGCTTAAGATTCAGTATCACCTGGGGCTCTGATATGCGGACACCCCCGTTGTTTGACAAGGGTCTAGTTTGGTACATCCATGGATCAAAAGCTGTCAACGGTGTGGGCGCTGGTGTATTTGGGGAAAGGCCCAGGATGGACATGAGCCTCCCACTGGGTAACTACGCCACAGTATACCAAGCGGAAGTTCATGCCATACAAGCGTGCGTACCAAGGAATCTGGAAAAGGGCTACCCTGACCAAAAGATGTGCATCCTGTCGGACAGCCAAGCTGCTCTTAAGCCTAATAGGTTTACATCGAAACTCATACTGGAGTGCCCTAATAACATAAAGAACTGGTGGCCAAAAGGAACAATGCAGAACTCTTGTGGGTTCCTGGTCACTCTGGGATAATAGGAAATGAAAAATCAGACGTACAAGCGAGAGCTGGATCCGCTCAAAATCTCAGGGGACCAGAACGCGCCTTCGGGATATCAAAACAGGCAACGCAAACAACATTAGATAGATGTGCACAAAAACAACATCTTTCTCGATGGCAAGGGTGCCCTGGTCAAATAAATACCCGCACGGGCCGAAGTCATGTCGCTTCTGGAGTTCAACGCCTTGTGAATTGGTTATATTTATATATCCCTGTTTGTTATAGTTCGAAAATCACAGCTGGTAATAGATTAATAATCTATCAAACACGAATATTTGTCTGTAGTCACTTCATCTGCTTCTAAACTGTCAAACAGCGGTATTTTTTTATTTAACTGATGATATTTATGTAAAACGACAGATATTACAAACTACAGATAGAAAAATGTACATTTCTAGCCGACGCAACGACTGCAAACAGTCTTTCCCACCCCTTTCGGTCATTATTGCTGCATAGCCAGATTGACATATTTATCGCAAAGTCATCTTGCAAAATCGTAATTAAAAATTTGTTAATTTAACAATTACAACTGATTTAAGATTAATCCGCAATTGCTCTTAAAATAAATTTATTTCCCAATAATTTTACTATAAACTGTGAAAAGACGATGACAGATTTTTTAAGAACATATTATTATACTTAAAAGTATCAAACGAATCTTGAACTAATCCAACTGCACTCTGGCAACATCTATTTCTACTTTACTACTGCGCTATGATACAGGAGCCCAAATATGAATAAATACTAATCTCGTAAACATTACAACGTTAGCGCTGTGATATAACGGATTGTTTATATATTTTGGTTGATTTGTGTTTTTTTGTGATTATTGGCGAGCAATCGTCTTTATTATAAACAATCATAGTGCACATGAATATGTGTAGTTTGTAAAAGAGTGGATCATTTAAATAAGGATTTATCTTATCATCCGTATGTGTGTTAATATTTAATCATCGGATATAACCCACATATAGGTATATAACCATTATATTGCCAATACAAGCGTTCCCAAATACAAAAAGTGTCCCCGGTATGGGTACCCCGGCGTGGTACTATTGAGTTTGCGCAGTAGGGTGGAAATTTTATCGATCGTGTCAGAGCCGGACCGACATTATTTATTCGTCTCCATCTTTGGTTCTGGATGCTTTTTCAAATTACAGAATAAAAAGTGGTTCATCCACATTGTTGTCGGTATATTAGTGCATATAAGCTTTCATTACCTAACAACAATTTTTGTGAAGGAGTTTTTAATTTGTGGTAATTCGCTTTTTGATAGGTTAGCGGCTTGTTTTGTTTAAGATGAAAGGACAGTAGTGCATGGTGCTTTTTGCAAAAGTCGTGGCTCAATACCAGGTATAAAGTATGTACATATATGTATACGAAAATATGTTGCTTATCACATTATCCGATCTTCGGAACCAAATTTCACTAAAAAGCTTGTAAAAAAAGAAGAGCGTGTCACTCGTATACAATATAATATATATATGGTCACTACCTAACCTTAAAATTATTGTATTTTTAATTTGGTGCATTAGTAGCTGATAATAATTCCCAAAATAGTCAATTCATTCTTAATCGTGTCGATTGTTACAAATATTCGGACGGAATTTGGCACCTAAAGTTTACAAGAATCAGGGCATCGTTGGATGATCATATCGTCAGAAATAGTATGCATGGAACCGCACTAATCGAAATTATGATTGCAATATTTTTCCTAACTAACCAGTGAAATTTACATTAAAAAAGTTGAAATCCGGTCCTGTCGAATGTTTACTTTCACAAGGGAATTGCGCGAACTGCCCAAACTCACTATTACCCCTTCGATGCCCATAACGGGGACATAATTGCAGATGGTATTAGCAATCTAATAGTTACATATATGTGATATAACCAGACTTCAGCATTGTTGCCATTCAGCCAACAAACATGTAGTTCTCTCTTTCACCCATTACTGATTGTCAATGACATTTCACACAATCACAGCGTCACTTTCCCAGAGTTTTATGAACGGATTTTGGGATCTGTAGTTCACAATACCTTTGTGTAAAACTGAATACTACAGTCTTAGCGCGAATGGAATATATCATAAAAGTAAAAGTGTATAAGTTACACTTAACTTGCTTGAATGGATTAGTATGTAAACCTTATTAAAGCCGATCCCAAATAGTATGATTCACTTGTTGTAACCTTTATCGTACGAAGTGATACTCAGTGTTGCCAGTTTGCCAGTAATAATACTGGCATTTGTCAGCAATAGACGGTCCTGCCAGTAATCTTACCAGCAATTTACCAGTGATGTATCTGCACGTTGCCATTGTAACTGCAAAATTTAAACTACGTTCTTAAATCAATATGAAAATTTTATATTTTTGTTCAGTTTTTATGAAATCCATTGCTATTTCGGCGAAGACGACAATTTGACCTAGCCCTACTTTGTGCCCGTGCTACGTCGTGGCGCCCTTATCCAATAAACATGAAAAGTGCTATACATAGTTATACATTAAATGAAAACGCACTTTATTACTCGAAGCAACTCGGTTCTTTGTTACCTATGGCCTTTAACAAGGCGATAAGCGGAGCAAAAAGGTTTTACGACTAATGAAAATGGAATAAAATGATTTTATAGTGTTGTTCTTTGGTATTTAACATCGCCTATTGTACACATAGTGTTGTTGGGAGTATTATAGCATTTTCCGTTGACAGAAAATATACTTAAATAGGGAGGGGGGGGCTCGTTTGAAAAAAATTACAGTGCTACTTCGAGATACGAGTGCCCTAACATACTAGTTATTTGAGATACGAGCTGTCGAGCGAGCGAAGTTTTGTTTTGAAATACGAGCAACATATTTGAGATACGAACAACGGTCAGCTGCGACGCGCTGCACACAAGTTGCAACTGGTCGTGCATCGGAGCTATTTAATGACACTTGCCTAACTAATTTCCGCAGCATTCTGAAAGGGAGGAAGCACCATACCTCCTTGGACAGTTTTTTTTTGTAAACCGGCGGAAAAGGGCAAGACCAGTGAATAGTGGCGTCTCGTGACTTTTGATAGAGGGGGTTCACACGTATGGTGAAATTATTTTAAAAATTTTATTTTTGTGTAACGACCAACTAGGCGTTTTAAATGTAGAAGGAAAAAAGGTAATAAGAAAATGCGTTAGGTAAAACATATTTTTATTTATTTTTTAATTTTACACAAGTAAATACAACTTTTGGAAAATAAGAATGGTTTTCTTAGTGTGTATAGCTGTTGGATCTTAACGTCGTCACATGCAACCCTCATAACAATATTTATACAGTCCACTACTAATACTACTAAAGCCATCTACGAGCTATCAAGAAAACCGAATGATGTCCAATACTACTACCGCCATCTACGAGTTATCAAGAAAACCGAATGATGTCTAATACCCCTACGCCATCTTCATTAGGCGCAACCAAGACGAAATCAGTACTTAACTGTTTTATGACGAGAACGAATCGAGCCACAAGACTGACAAGTTGGCATTCTTCATATTTTCAGTGTTTTTTAGTTTAAATCCTTAAATAAAATGGTTTAAAATGATATCGAGTATCATTTATCGAAATACTCAACATTTATCGACCCTACACAATAGTGCTTAAACGTAAAGTCCATTCTCGATTCTTAATTGTAGAAAATTGATCAATAACAGCCTCATTAAGTTTGGAATACCCTCTTTTTCATATATTTAATTTTTAAACTTTCTTATAAAGTCCCTAGATTTACCCTCTGTGGTCTGCGTTAAATTAATTTCGAGTTTATGTGTTCCCGCATTCTTCACTTCAATTTTTTGCTACAAACTCAAAGAGCTAAAGTTATTTCTTAAATAGTCCATCATCCACTATTCATTTTAACTTAATAAATATATAATATTAAAATATTAAAACATACACGCTCGAATTTCTAACTAGATGCACGAACAGACAACAACGCGGTGCACATTTTCCAAGTTAACTCGCCATAGCCCCGCTATCCCCCGCTGCCACCCGCCAATTGTTACTACAGAGAAACTGCACTACTTAATCGCACGTGCGAGCAAATCTCGTCATAATCGTCATTTACCTCGACCGAGGCGCGGTTGCCGGATCTATACAGTTTGGTTTGACGAGATGATAAAATATTAGGGAGGGTCGGACTTTTTTAGTTTGACGATACGATAAAATATTAGGGAGCGTCGGACTTTATACGGTAAATAATATTCAATGAATATAAATTAATATTTTTTATTCGTTTTGTTTGGGCGGTGCACGTGCGCATGTGCTCCTGTGGAAGAACCACCACTGCCAGTGAAGAGAAAAGCAGTGACTAAAATTAAGCATACAGTAGCATTTAAGTTGTGTGTAAGTTGCATTTAAGCGACCAAAATACAAATATGTATGTACACTTTGTAAAACCAGTCTTTTTTGCTTTACATTCTCTTTTATTATGTTTTTATACAATATTTGTCATTAATAAATACATTTTTCTTATTCAAAAACACCTAACAACAACAATTAGGGCTGGAACGGATTAATGGCATTTCAATTAATTTCAATGGGGAAAATTGCTTTGAGATACGAGCAAATTGACATACGACCAAGGTTACGGAACGAACTAAACTCGTATCTCGAGGTATCACTGTATATTGATGATATTCGTGGGATTGCCCACATTTTCTAACTACACCCTGTATATTTATAAGCTTATAACTGAAAATGTTAGTCACGCCATACCTCGTTACCGTGACATCAGTTTTTATTTATTCACTAGTTGCGTCATCATAAACAAATTTTTCTGACCAGTCGATTTAGTCGCTGGATCTCGTAAAACAACCATCACCATCACCTTTCAAATATCACGGCCACCTACTGCTACTGTTTTTCGGTGAGTCAATAACATTGTTGCAATTTATAAATTGTGAATTTACTAGCGAGACTATTAAGCGTGAATCCTTTTTCTTTTGTTTGCGGGATTACTTTTACCCCCCTTTAACTTTGTGTATTAAGAGATTAATCACAAACGGTTTCTCCGACCTCGGGAACCTTGAAAACAACATTACATTCAGCAATTTTTGGCAAAAATTGTCCATATTCTTTTGTCGGTCGACGTAAATCGAGTCCCACCCACATCATTGATTTAAATGCCTACGTAAAGTGAGTCCGAAGCTACCTTAGTTGAATCACGTTTTGTATAAAAAACACAAGAAAACTGCATAAATTGACAGTTTCCTTCGGAAACACGTACCAACTCGCCCCGATAGATTTTTTGAAGCCGATTTCCTAATAAATTTTAATAAAATTCAATCACCAATATTACTGTGTAAACGACCAAACATACAAGAAAGTTGTGAATTGACTGGGAAAACAAGGACAAACCCGCTACGATACACCTTTTAGAGCCGATTTTCTAATTAATTTTAATTTTAATAAAATGAAATCACCAGTATTATTATGTAAACGGCAAAAAGCACCAGAATGTTGGATAAATTGACTCTTTCCTGGGAAAACAAGGACAATCCCGCCACGATACCCCTTTTGTACCGGATTTCCTAATGACTTTTAATTTTAATAAAATGAAATAAACGGCAAGAAACACCAGAATGTTGGATAAATTGACTGTTTTCTGGGAAAACATGGACAATTCCGCCCCGATACACCTTTTGGAGCCAATTTCCTAATTAATTTTAATTTTGATAAAATTAAATCACCAATATTATTATGTAAACGACACAACACACAAGAAAGTTGGATAAATTGACTGTTTCCTGGGAAAACAAGGACAAACCCGCCACGATACACCTTTTGGAGCCAATTTTCTAATTAATTTTAATAAAATGAAATCACCAGTATTATTGTGTAAACGGCAAGAAACGCCAGAATGTTGGATAAATTGACTGTTTTCTGGGAAAACATGGACAATTTCGCCCCGATACACCTTTTGGAGCCAATTTCCTAATTAAATTTAAATTTTAATAAAATGAAATCACCAATATTATTGTGTAAACGACAAAATACACAAGAAAGTTGGATAAATTGACTGTTTCCTGGAAGAACAAGGACAAACCCACCACAATATACCTTTCGTAGCCAATTTCCTAATTAATTTTAATTTTATTAAAATTAAATCACCAATATTATTGTGTAAACGACAAAACACACAAGAAAGTTGGGTAAATTGACTGTTTCTTAGAAAAACAAGGGCAAACCCACCACGATACACCTTTTGTAGCCAATATCCCAATTAATTTTAATTTTATTTAAATTAAATGATCAATATTATTGTGTAAACGACAAAACACACAAGAAAGTTGGATAAATTGACTGTTTCCTGGAAAAAACAAGGACAAACCCACCACGATACACCTTTTGTAAATTTCCTAATTAATTTTAATTTTAATAAAATTAAATCGCCAATACTGTGGCAATAAAACACAAGAAAGTTGAAAAAATTTAATGTTTCCCGTGAAAACAAGGACAAACCCTCCCCGATCCATCCTTTGGAGCCAATTTTCTAATGAGTTTTGATTTTAATAAAATTAAATTCACGAATATCATTGTGTAAACTGCAAAGAAACACAAGAAAGTTGCATAAATTGACAATGCCCTGGGGAAACAACAACAAACTCGCCCCGAAACACCTTTTGGAGCCAATTTCCTAATGTTTTTTTTAAATATTAATATAATTAAATCACAAATATTGTTGTGTAATCGACAAAAAATACAAGGAAGCTGCATAAATTAACAGTTTCTTGGAGAAAGAAGGGCCAACCCGCCCCGATACACCTTTTAGAGCTGATCTAATAAATTTTAATAAAATGAAATCACCAATTATTATTTTGTCAAGTTGAGACTCAGTTACAGTACCATACTATCGTTTTAGTCTTATGATCAAATAAAAGCACCATAGGAAAAATCCTTTAGGACACTTTGGGAGTGGTGCGATGTGCGCAAAAAGCGATTCACGTTGGTTTTGAATCGTTGGAGGTTATATTCGTTGGGAAAAACGACCTCAGGAAGGTCGTTCCATAAGGATGAAGTCCTCCAGATGAAAGAATTCTTAAATAATGAAGTACGACGGGTACTAAGCTTTTAACCACATACGGATGGGCGGCAGTTGTTCGTCGTGTATTTCTGTTATTCGCCGCTGTGGGCGGAAGTAAGAGGGCAAGGGCAGCCATGAAAATATCTGTAAAAGAGAGTCAAATCCCCAACCTGTCTTCGATGTTCTAGGTAGGCTATCGAGGTTCTTCGTCAGCTCGTGGTCTCCAATCACACGAATGGCCCTCCTTTCGTTGGAATCCAGTAGCCGAAGAGTATGTTTGGGTGCAGAGCTCCAGGATGATGAGTGATGGTCGAATATGGGCTTTTTATAGTGTCAAAAATTGTTGAGGTGTGTACAACTTTCTGGTTCGGAAGAGTACACCAAGTTTCTGAGAAGCTATCTTGGCGATTGCCACAACGTGATTATGCCAAGACATATTTCCTCCCAGATTGACGCTCAGCAAATTAATAGATGAAGCCAGTGGAATTGCGTCTCCGTTCATGACTATATTCGATTCTGTAATGTTAACCTTTTTAGAGAAAACTGCTGCCTGGGTTTTTTTAGCGTTAAATTCGATTTGGTTACTGTCACACCAAGCCAAAATTTCTTCCAGGTCTTTGTTAAGGCGTGATACTTCATGCTGTCTGCGAAGATGTGCGTCGGCAGCCGATGTTTGTGCATTTAAAGAGAAAGATGAGACAAGTGTGCTATCGTCAGCAAAACTAAATATCGGATTTTTCGTTCGCACTAGATGGTGTTCGATTTGCGTCAATTGACCTCGAAATATGGAAGTGAGCGAACTGGGACTCCTGCATTTCCTCTCTTTGCTCCGCGGTGTTAGTTTGTTCTTAGGTTATTTACCATTGCTTTATGCGTTCTCCTCTAGAAAATATCAATTTTAAGTGGTTTATTACAGTAGGCATACTAATTTATGAATTCTTTCAGCGGGCCGCAACTATCTATAACGTTTTGGTCTAATATAGATATCATGGTAAATATGATATTCATAAACCATGCATGCATAAACAGGACTTATCGTGAAGGAAATCTGAAAAAGATTTTATTGTTTATATCTTCCATAATGCATCGTTCCAGGTTGTTACGAATCACTGAAATAAAACTGATATATCTTTGGTCGCTATCATCACTAATATATCACGCTACTTTATGTCTATTTACAGAGCACTTAAAGAAAGTATCCTAAAACAATTAGAGTAGATTACAGCGATAAGTTGCATACTTGTGCAGTAGCGGAACATTAAAATTTGACCCCTCCCCCCTCACAAAAATGTTTATTAAGCTTGGAAAATAGGCGTTTAAATTAAAAGAAAATTTTTGTATTCCCACGAGACTGAAATTTTTATTGTTTATTTTATTGTAATATAAGGTCAAATGATTAATTTAAAATAAATTAATACTATTTAATATGTGTGGTTTCTAAAAAGGTCTCTGATTTTCTTTAATCCTTTAAAATGGATGCCAAAATGCCAACCATAAAAAATGAACAGAAACAAATAGAATTAAAACACAATGTAAGATGCTTATTTTACGGAAGACTTCTAAGAACTATCACAAAATAAAAATATTTTTTTAGATCCTCAAAAAACCTTCACGGCTTGTTTCATTAGGCCATTGTACGTCGCTGATCAATTTACTCACTTATATTCGTATATTATTTTGTTAAAATATTCCCTGTAATGGACTTTAAAAGCTTGTTACGAATAAAACAGTAGTAAATATTTCATAACTCTAAAAACAATACTTTTTCCCTTTGAGTTGTGTTCAGCCATGACTCCTGTTATGGTATATTACGTGCCGAGGTGTTTCATTCCTGTCGAGAGAGTCGGTAGTAACTAAATCTCGAGACAGTAATGAAACTTTTCACCGAGGTTTGTATACTATTTCATTTACAACCACATCTAGCATCCACTTCTTATTATTTTGAATTAAAATTATTAATAAAAGATAAATGTCATTTTTCCATTGAAAAATTAGACAGAAATTTCAAATAATAAATAGGTGGTAAAATAGCGTAGGTAATAATACACATCAAGGTGGCAAATATCATTTTTTGAATATGGTTTCCATGCCACTAAACAATATATTATTTTAACAACAGAAAAATGCCATCAGATGAGGAATTTGATTTTACTGCTTCTCCACCAGAAATTCGAGAAGCAGCAAAAATAGTAGAAGAAGATCTTCTGCCAACTAAAAGCCGCCCGAGATATGACAAGGCATATAACTGTTTCAAAGAATGGTGTACGGGAAACAAAGTTCAAAACCCTGGTTCTGAGTCTGCGCTACTAGCTTATTTCAGTTAAAATGCCAAGACAAAGAAGATATCAACGATTTGGTCAGAATATACAATGCTTTAACATATTAGTGACTGCCTACAATAATGCCAATGTAATATTTAATGTAAATAAGTAAAACAAAAACCATGTTAATTTTTTATTTTTTATAAATGTCATTAGGTTTATTTTAAAAAATCAAAAAAAATTCATTATCGTTAAATTTGTGTAATGAGTTGTTATGTTGGTGTGTTCGTCTATTATTTTGAGATATCGATTTTTTAAAAAATCACAAAAAATAATTTACTTTCCACCCGGGTGGAACTTTCCACCTTTCAAAGATAGATGAAATGTCATTATTACATGCATGGTTGTAAATAAAAATATTATCAATGTCACAATTATTTCAAATCTGTACTTTGAAGTTGGATTGATTTTGACTATATCAGACCGCCCCTCGTTTTGTTTATCACAGCTCCATAAAAGCACCCTTGCGTGGCGTGTAATAATTGCTTGAACCACACTCTAGACCGTCTTCTTGCTGTATACTAGTTCCGCACCTGTACTCTAATATCTTTTATTATTTTAAAGAATACCTCTTCGTGCATGTGTATAATGTTTTGTTAGTTGGAAATAAATCGCTTTAACCCAATTTGTAAAAATAATTTTTAGAGAAAGTGTGTTTTATTAAACGTACGAAATAATATGGGAAAACTATATGAACAAACTTATAAAATCTTTGTAATTTCCTAATGTTACTTTGTGAAAATTTTACGTAGATAATAATAATTAAATTATTATGGTTGGGTGTGTTGTGTTTTGTTGAATCGAATTATGGGGTTTGTTGCACAGGGGTCCCATTTTCGATACTTTCAGTTAGTAGCAAAGATAGAATGATGCGGTTTTGTATATTCCTTTGTCAAATTTGTCATGCCTCTCTTAGTTTTTAATCTATAGGGTAATTTTGACACCCCCTCGTATTTCCGTTACGCGTTAACATCAAAAAGGTAAAAATGCGATCTTGTTAGAGATTTTTCAGTAGCGTAGCCAGCTTATTTATGGGTTTGTTGCACAGGGGTCCCATTTTCGACACTTTCAGTTATTAGCAAAGATAGAATGATGCGGTTTTGTATATTCCTTTGTCAAATTTGTCATGCCTCTCTTAGTTTTTAATCTACAGGGTAATTTTGACACCCCCTCGTATTTCCGTTACGCGTTAACGTCAAAAAGGTAGAAATGTGATCTTGTTAGAGATTTTTCAGTAGCGTAGCCAGCTTATTTATGGGTTTGTTGCACAGGGGTCCCATTTTCGACACTTTCAGTTATTAGCAAAGATAGAATGATGCGGTTTTGTATATTCCTTTGTCAAATTTGTCATGCCTCTCTTAGTTTTTAATCTACAGGGTAATTTTGACACCCCCTCGTATTTCCGTTACGCGTTAACATCAAAAAGGTAAAAATGTGATCTTGTTAGAGATTTTTCAGTAGCGTAGCCAGCTTATTTATGGGTTTGTTGCACAGGGGTCCCATTTTCGACACTTTCAGTTATTAGCAAAGATAGAATGATGCGGTTTTGTATATTCCTTTGTCAAATTTGTCATGCCTCTCTTAGTTTTTAATCTACAGGGTAATTTTGACACCCCCTCGTATTTCCGTTACGCGTTAACATCAAAAAGGTAAAAATGTGATCTTGTTAGAGATTTTTCAGTAGCGTAGCCAGCTTATTTATGGGTTTGTTGCACAGGGGTCTCATTTTCGACACTTTCAGTTATTAGCAAAGATAGAATGATGCGGTTTTGTATATTCCTTTGTCAAATTTGTCATGCCTCTCTTAGTTTTTAATCTACAGGGTCATTTTGACACCCCCTCGTATTTCCTTTACGCGTTAACATCAAAAAGGTAAAAATGTGATCTTGTTAGAGATTTTTCAGTAGCGTAGCCAGCTTATTTATGGGTTTGTTGCACAGGGGTCCCATTTTCGACACTTTCAGTTATTAGCAAAGATAGAATGATGCGGTTTTGTATATTCCTTTGTCAAATTTGTCATGCCTCTCTTAGTTTTTAATCTACAGGGTCATTTTGACACCCCCTCGTATTTCCTTTACGCGTTAACATCAAAAAGGTAAAAATGTGGTCTTGTTAGAGATTTTTCATAAGCGTAGCTAGCTTATTTATGGGTTTGTTGCATAGGTGTCCCATTTTCGACACTTTCAGTTAGTAGCAACGATAGAATGATGCGGTTTTGTATATTCCTTTGTCAAATTTCTCATGCCTCTCTTAAGTTTTTAATCTACAGGGTCATTTTGACACCCCCTCGTATTTCCGTTACGCGTTAACATCAAAAAGGTAAAAATGCGATCTTGTTAGAGATTTTGCAGTGGCGTAGCCAGCTTATCTCTAAAAAATTTGTTTTTTGAGATATTAACAAAAGTTTTTAAAAAATGGGACACCCTATTTTTTCAATTAATTGAGCATACTTTGGACTTTACAAAAATGCATAGTTGTTTATATATCTTCGAAAAGAAGCTAAAAATGCTATAATTTTAATAATTTACATTACTAATAGCAGTCAGCTATTGTCGATTTATTAGGAACAAATTAAAAGATTTTGACAGATATTCTAAATATTAAATTGGATACTTTTTGTAATTAATATAATAAACGGCCATTGTTAAGAATAATTATTACTGCAACTATTACGTAATAGGTATTTCATAAATTATAATTACTATATGAGTGAAGTTTTGACCATTTTCATTTGTTCCTATTAAATTGTTTCTAATAAAATGTTATAAGTAACGTAAATTATTAAATATATCACATTGTTAGGTTCTTTTTGAATATACAGTGAAATCTCTCTTAGGCGGACACCTACGGGACTGTCTAAATGTGGCCGCCTAATAGTCGTGTCCGCCCTTGGGAAATTTGTTATTAGGTAATATGGCAAAATTATTACTATGTATACGTATGTACAAATAAACATTTATTAAACATAACAAAAATACACTATTTTTAGTTAGGATGTAGTACTAAAAAAATCTAATAACGTAGTTTGACGTGTTTGCGTTATATACTTGCAATCTAGACTGATGATAACAATTCCATTGCTGTAGAGTCACCTCTATTCTTTGCATACTCTTATAATTTCTTTACCATACTAATGGCTTGTTGATAATTGGTGACATTTGTTTGCTTCTGCATTCAACTTCTTCATCAGAATCGTCAGATATTAATGTGGTTTCAGTTTGGGCTACATAATCGGTAGGAATGGGGTCACCATCATCTTCTAATAGCGCATTGCTACCAATGTTAATGAACTCGCCCAAATCTTGTTATCAAATTACAAACTTCCACAACATCAATATTCTCTCTCAGACTCAAAACGCGACATTTTTGTGCCATTGTTTACGATTTGAACCTTACAACTCACACGGCGGACTGCTGTCGGGGAATCACACATACTTTCATTCGGCGAAGTCGTTTCGCGCTGCCACGCATACGCGATTGGTTGCCGGTCTGTCTTTGCGAGTTTTTGCACCGTACTTATTCGTCTCCCAAATACTTTAAAAAAATGTTTGTCCGTTTAAAGGAGGGTTTTCGCATTCTTTGTATGAAAACAACCTGTCCGCATCCGCCCAAGAGAGGTTGATTTTCAGGGAATTTCATATATCTAGTTCCGGACTATGAAAAAATGTCCGCTTAATAGAGATGTCCGCTTATCAGAGGTGTCCGTTATGAGAGGTAAATATAAACAACTATACATTTTTGTAAATCCCAAAGTGTGCTTAATTAATTAAAAATAATATATACCCATTTAAATTTTTTTTATTTTTGTTAATATCTCAAGAATAATGAGACTTGGAGAAGAACTGGCCACTCTACTGAACTTTATGTCAACGTCTCTCACAAGATCACTTTTACCTTTTTGATAACGATAAAAATAGTGTTAAAAATTGGGATACTAAAGTGAAAACCGCAACATGCTATCTTTGATAATAACTCTAATACCCCCCTACAAGTGTCGAAATTGGGACCCCATCTAGGTACTTCCTCTGTATAGCAGCCACTGATTGGTATCTTGAGTCTGAGTTGAGACTTGAGAGGTTATGTTCATACTTCTTCATAAAATAACCTAAGCCATCACACTAGAGTTGATAAAATTGTGGAAGATCGCATCACTGACTTAACCTCTCTACGCAACACCACAGTTCACTTAAATACAGTGATTCAAACAATCATAAGATAATTATGTTTAATTTGATATATAATTATTTTCATTTACAACTTATAGTACAATAATACGTAGATTTGTTGCGATCAATATGCAGTGTATTGACCTGCCAAGTAAAATAATGACAATGTACACGCAACCGAATTTATTTGTTTGATTTTTTTCTCTCATGTAAACGTGGAAGTTTGGTAGCATCCCATTACCGTTATACGGTCGCTATAAACGTAGATTCTAAATTTAAAATTGGAAACGTTTTGTTACAGATGCATTAGTTATTTTTATCCCGAATGTTTCATTAAGTAAATTTTAAAAACGACCGTTATAATTAGTGATGTCAGGATCTGGTATCCGGCGAATCCAGCTTCCGGTTTTAATATCCGGTTCCGCCTTATTTTGTATCGGATCCGGCTGGAATTGAATTTAAAAAAATGTGTTGTAGAAATTACGAACAAGATCACAGCGACACAGTGGAGCTGTTTTATTTAATCAAACTAAGATAAAACAAAACACATAGGTACTCTGGAACACATAACATAATTAATATCTAACACATTTTCGACCAAATGGATCTTCATCTCTTTTTAGAACGTTTTGTTGTAAATCGGTTCCGGCCCAGCATCCATAGTATTTTCAAAAAGTTAATCCGGATTTTTCCTATAGTTTTTTTTTTATGGTGAACCACAGGCTCTATAGGAAAAATCCTTTAAGGCACTCTGGGTGTGGCGCGTGTGCGTATAAAGCGATTCACGTTGGTTTTGAATCATTGGAGGTTATATTCATTGGGAAAAACGACCTCGGGAAGGTCGTTCCATAAGGATGAAGTCCTCCAGATGAAAGAATTCTTAAATAATGAAGTTCGAGGAGTACTTAGCTTAACCGCATATGGATCAGCGGCAGTGGTTCGTCGTGTATTTCTGCTATTCGCCGCTCTGGGTGAAATTAAGAGGGTAAGGTCAGCCGAGCACTTTCCATGAAAATATCTGTAAAAGAGAGTCAAATCCCCAACCTGTCTTCGATGTTCTAGGTTGTCGAGGCTCTTCGTCAGCTCGTGATCTCCGATCAGACGAATGGCCCTCCTTTCGATGGAATCCAGTAGCCGAAGAGTATGTTTGGGTGCAGAGCTCCAGACATGAGAGCAGTACTCTAGTGATGGTCGAATCTGGGCTTTGTATAGTGTCAAAAGTTGTTGAGGCGTGTATAACTTTTTGGTTCGGAAGAGTACATCAAGTTTCTGAGAAGCTATCTTGGCGATTGCCACAACGTGGTTATGCCAATACATATTTCCTTCCAGATAGACGCCCAGCAAATTAATAGATGAAGCTAGTGGAATTGCGTGTCGAAAACTACTGCCTGGGTTTTCTTAGCGTTAAATTCGACTTGGTTACTGCCACCCCAAGCCAAAATTTCTTCCAGGTCTTTGTTGAGACGTGATACTTCTTGCTGTCTACGAAGTTGTTGGTCGGCAGCCGATGTTTGTGCATTCAAAGAAAAAGATGAGACAAGTGTGCTATACTAAATATCGGATTTGTGTGCTTGTGTTTGATCATTAAAAAAAAGGAGAGATCATCTTCACACTAGGCTAGTTACCATTTTACCAGGTTCTGCTTCCAAGATTCAGTTGCAATTGATAAACAAATACGCTAATTTGGGTTAGGATTATAGTGTCCAGGTTTATTTTGGATTGTCAACCAAGAGATCCGTCAACAAAGTCAGTCGGTAGCGAGGATTTTAAATCAAGGAGGATATGGCGTGGGTTCACAGTCTTTGAAGAATAGACAATTCACATTCTTAGTTAGGTTGTAAACATTAGTATAATTTTTCTTTGTCGTTTTCTGTTAATTAGACAAGAACATTACGTCGCCTTCGAGCGTTCGGAACATACTTTTTTTTTAAGCTCTTATAGGAACGGCCGTCTTACATACCTGCAGTCACGTTTAAAATTGAATCTAACGGATTAACAACAGTAACTGTCGTTATTGTTCAATAAAATTCTTTGTGGTTTTCAGTGTTTGTATGTTAAATTTAAGTATTTTTTGTGGAAAAATAGTAACTCTTAACTCAATATGGTATGGCTGTGCCAGGTCTATCGTAAACTGGATAAAATATATAGACCTTTAAGTCACGTCCGTCGATTGTTTGTTTTTCTTAACTAAAACATATCAAACCGATAAGAGGTTAGAATGAAGACAGGAACAGACAGAAGATAGAGATGGGGATTCTACAGCTAGAATCCTTATCTCTTTTGTGTTGTGTTTATTTTCGTAATAACAGGAATCACATTGACGTGCGCAAAGCAGATAGAAATACCCGGTTCATGTTTGTTTCAAGTCAATGGTTAGTACCGTATAATGTATGGTATGGTCATGTATCATCATCGGAGCATTGCTACAGCAAGATCCTACTGTGTATATTACCCATACCGATATCAAAAGCAGGAGCAAACCAGCAGACAGAAACCAGCTTCAAAGCGAGGGATTTTAGCAAGGCAAGAAATTAATATTTTGGAATACCAAAAGAAGAAGAGTTTTTGTTGTGTCATTGTTGGCTTGTCTTCGTCTGTTTCGAGATTTGACTTCTGGAGAAGATTTTAACGACACAATAAAGGTCGCTGAACGCGACCTGGTAAAAGAAAACCAATTAAGCACAATTAAAAACAGATTATTCGCCTAACCGGTAATAAGTAACGAAAATTAATACAACATATTGCAAAAGATATAAGTTTCTACTTTTCCGACAACAATGGAACCCCTTTGGCGGGAATTGGGTTAATTGTGTGTTTATTTAATATATTCAATTAAAACTAAAGTTTTGTCCTGATTTTTTAGTGAGGGAATATCTTAAATCTAGTTTCCAATACATTGTTTTTGGGTCATTAGGGTATCACTAAAGACATACCACATATCCACCCAAAAATTACGGAATACCAATAAAAAGGATATTAAGAACAATTAACACCAGCACTAAAATTTGCCCGATGAAGAATTTGGTTGAGGAAACGAAAATTTCATCAGCACAGATCACAATTGATTATTCCACTCGGTAGGCATTATATTGCTATTTAAAATAGTGAAATAGTGTGTATTTCTTTGTTTATGAAATTTGTCGCGGACGAGTAATTTTGCAAAATAGGTATTAGTCATTCGGGTGATTGTGCGGTAAAACGGAACAGTAACAAATCCGCTAATTAGCGTTAGATTAATTAGAAATAGCTGATTTCCTTTTGAGAAATTAATTTGTTTGATTTTTTCAGCTTATTTTAATTGATCGTTTTTAACTATTATTTATGTTGGATTTGAAGTTCTCACTAATCAATGTAAAAGTAAGTTTCGCGCAGGATGAGTCCGACTTTGACTGCACCTGCATCAAGTGTTTATAGTGAAAGACTTTTTACGGAGGCCGACGAGGTCTACGAAAAAAAAAAACAAAGAAATCTACGCTCTGCAAGCAACGGGAAAAAAATTATTTTTCTGCGCCATAATCTGCTCATTATTAATTAGAAGTATTAAAGTCCGTTTTGTTGCAGTTGATAGCTCATATCGAGGGTTGAAGCCATAAAACAACCGTAAACCATAGGCGTTGCCAATAGTAATTACCTTATTTAATAAGAAAATTGGCCTCTGTCCATTGTTAAGTAGGATTAGGGTTAAAGTAGGTACAACAGGGGTAATTAATTTACCTATTTTTGCCTGCTTTAGGATGTTATTACGCCATTTGATGTGCGTTTGTCAAACTATGTATTTAGTTGTATTTAGATACTGCATTATCTCAAAGTTGAATTATTTCCTATACTTGTAACAATGGCTTCAAGTTTTTCGCCAACGTGTCTTCGTCAAATTAGCAAGAGTGCATATTCTCTCCGAGAAAAGACATTAATATTAAACGTGCATGATGCTCTAGTGTACCAGAAACCTGCAAGTGATGTTCGTAGCATCATTGCAGAGTGTGCCAATATGTTAGGAGTTGGAGAGGCTACTATATATAGGTTCTTGCGTGAAAGAAAATCTAAGAACCTCAGTGAGCCAAAACCACTCCCAGGAAAGAAACCGTTAGAAATTGACAATTTCATTAAAAATGGTATTAGAAGAAAAGTACATAGTTTTTATTTTGCCAAGGAAATACCAACTATAGACAAAATTTTACAAGCCATTAACTACGACGAGGACTTACCACAGCTATCACGAACGAAACTATGGAAAATACTTCATGATATGAACTTTCGATGGGAGAAGCAAAACAGAAAATCTTTTCTTATTGATAGAGCAGATATTATTTGCTGGAGACGTCAATACTTAAGGTCCATCCGAAAATACCGCAGCGAAGGCAAAAACATTTTCTATTTGGATGAAACTTGGCTGAACGAAGGGCACACCGTATCTAAAGTTTGGCAAGATAAAAATGTCCTAAGTTCTCGACAAGCTGTCATGGAAGGCTGGTCAACAGGACTTAGACCACCATCTGGAAAGGGACGCAGACTTATTATAACTCATATAGGAAGTTCAAATGGCTTTTTGGATCAAGGATTATTACAATTCCAGTCGAATTCTACTAAAGACTATCATGAAGAAATGACTGCTGATGTTTTCGAGGAATATTTTAAGCAAATGATAGAATACATTCCCGCTAATTCTGTAATAGTGATGGATAATGCCAGCTATCACTCTAGGCTAAAAGAGAATCTTCCCACAACTTCATGGAAAAAGGCGGAAATCGTAAACTGGTTACAACGAAAGGAATTGAGTTACGATAATACCATGGTAAAAAAAGAACTTTTGGATATTGTTAGGCTACATAAATCACAGTATAAAAAGTATGTTATTGACGAGATGGCAAGAGATCGAGGTATTATAGTGCTCCGTTTACCACCTTACCATTGTGAGCTAAATCCTATCGAATTAATATGGGCTCAAGTAAAAGGATATGTTGCTAGAAATAACAAAACTTTTAAAATGCAAGAAGTGCGACACCTCTTGCTTCATTCTTTAGCAAATGTGTCATCAGAAAATTGGCAAAACGCCATAAAACATGCTATAGTAGAGGAACAAAAAATGTGGGAACTTGACAACGTAATTGACACAACTATGGAAATTGAGCCTTTAGTAATAAGCGTAGGACATGATGACTCTTCAGATTCTTCTGAGGACCATTTTATCGAGTTATAATTATTGAAATTGTCAATATTTTTTGATCTGTAAATAAATTAGTTTTCTTGTAAATAAATTCATAAAATCATAAAATCTATTACATTTAAATAAAATAATAAGCGGTTACATTAAAAACCCAACTCTCCGACCATGATGGGCCGTTTTAATCATTATCCTTTCATTTCATTTTAGGGCTCTATTGTTACTTTATCTGTTACCCGGTGGAATAGGTCAAAATTTCTTCATCTTTATGCTAGATGTACGTAAAAAGACCATTTTATAGGTAAAATATTTTAGGCCACCGGGCCCTTGTTTTGAATCTTTAATGAGGGTATCGAGCTATCAACGGCAACGAAACAGACTTTAGTGTGTTACATATTATTTATTAATTATGTCTAGTTATTAGTCTTGATCACTCGATTATTGAAATAACCGACATCACTCGATTATTAAAAAAACCGCTCGAGTTATCTATTCAGGCGAAAACCGTCGCCCGTCACTTATTATCCTTCACTCGATACCCGAGCTTCGCTTGACGCCGACGGAAATATACCGCTGTAGTGTGATCGAGTTAAAAAACTGCTCGTATATTCGAACAGTTTTTCGCTCGATAGGCAATAATCTAGTTAAAAGGTGAAAAAACGAAAAATATCGCCGGTTACCTGATAGACGACCTCCGGTCTAAGCACCGCGCGATCCGATTGGCGACGTTCGAGATTGACGCTGAGCAAGTACACGACATACGTCTTTCTTAAAGGCACATAAACGAGAAGGTGCATATAAAAAAGTATGCTGAATCCCTTAGCGGAGTCATCGCGACATGATTTGGCAAAGTTTTGTTTTAACTGGCTAGCCAGCGGAGTAGTTTAGGTCTCCGATTGTAAATATTAAAAAATTAAAGGATACAATTTTAAAATTTTTAATTACTATAAAGACGAGAAAACTTCTCAAAAATAACATAATAATAGAAATTGTTAATGAAAAATAACAAAACGAACAAAATGGTTAACAAAATACATATATAGAAAAATTCGTTGGTAATCTTATAGTAAACATTTTTAAATCTAAACAGGAATTTTTATTATTAAACTCAAGATAAATAACATACATTATAGAAAATGTTAATGGAAAATATGAAAACGAGCAAAATAGTTAACAAAACATAGGTATCGACAAATTTTTTGGTAATTAAAAGTAAGAATTCTTAAATTTAAACAGGAACTTTTAGGTAACTATGAATACATGAGTACATGAATTTAAAAAAATAATAACCAATTTTCTTATTTTGCCAGTCGCGTAACTAAGCCTAAATTTTTGAAGTGCACACGTGGGCACCTGATAATTTAAAGTGGAAGAATTTGACAAGCTATTTTAAATATCTACTTATTTTATGCTCGTAGATTGAGAAAGATGTGAAGAAAAATAACACTAATACGTTTTGTTCGGGTTAAAAACGCACAATAATAAACCCGAACAATAAATACATATTTGTGTGATTTTTTGCAGTTTTTTGTTTGGTATCGAGACACGTGGTAAAAATTCATTATTCACAAATAAATAAATTTCTGGAATTTTTTTGGTGACACTATAATTTTTTAGCTAAACCTGTGCCCACCCATAGTTACGTGCCTGCTAAATACCCGACCTGATCACATGTAAAGGGCTAGGCAGCCCGTTAAGCAGTCGGTGACGTCATCGCTTGGTAAATTGGAATATCAGGCGATTCACTCGAGCGATTAACTCGATTATTAAAATCGCTCGAGTATCAAGTACTCGATTATTAAAATCATCGGTTTTTCCCAACACTAATTGTGTCATTTGTTCCAGAGTTTGTGTTTTATTTTTATCTTAATTTCGTTAAATAAATCAGCACTACTGTGTCTCTGGTTCTGTTCATAATTTCTACAGCGCATTTTTTTAAATTCAGTTCCGGCAAGATGCGGTACAAAATCCGGCCGAATTGGATATTATAAGAGAAAACCGGATTCGCCGTATACCGTATCTAGATTCGGTTCCGGTGGCATCACTACTCAATACCTCACGCAATGGACTTGGAGGCAACGCTTGTTTCCGTTACTTATTTGATCCCCAAAATGACTTGAAAATACTTGAAAATATAATAATGACGACTTTGTAAGCATGGGATTTTTTCAAGTTCGGTAGGAAACACTACCGATTAGCACCTAATTACTTTTTAATCCGAGGTTGCATGTAAATATAACCGCTAAAATAAATGGTAATGAAATTTGGCCAGACCGGGTTTTAATTTATACGTTATGGATCCGGTTACATCATATCTGTTTACCTTTATATACAGGGCGTTATGGAAATGGCCTATTATATTAAACCGGTAAATCCTGAGATGAAAATGAATTGAAGAAAAATAACCATAAATGCCGCTTGGAATTATTAAGCAAAATATATACTTTATATGAAATCTGAAAATTTACGTTCGCAATCAATAATTTATTGAGGCAGTCTCAAGTCTTAAAAGAGGTCAGCGCATTGTAGGCGGTGTTGTCATATTGCAACACAGAATTCTAAACGCACGTGTTCAGTTTTTGACAACAAGACATCTTTGACCCGCGTTATTACTTCTTATTCAAACTTTTTAGAAGAGAAAACTACAAATTTAAGGTACATACTCTCTTACCTCCGATCTTATTTTAAAATAATCCGTTTTATATTTAAATTCCATAAGAAAATAATACACAAAGTATGTTTTGCAACAGAACCAACAGTAGATAATATCACACAAATTTGAAATCACAACATTTATTATTATGAACTATTTCATAACAGAAAGAAAATCGGGTAATGCTAAAACTATCACAACGTTTAAAATTCGTATACATCAAGCACGTGGAAGCCTCGGCAACGTCGTCTCAACACCAAGTATCGAAACCTACTGAGGCAACGATACCGAAGGTTAAACATATCAATGCGCGCGCGGTGGTTATCCAAGCAAGGGCGAGACACGTGGTGTGATCTGGCATCACTATAGTTTACTCTAGTGACCTACACTGTTGCTAACTGAAACCTGATGCGACAGCATGTAGGCAAAAAGGGTTTTTACCTTAGTATTTAGATATTTGATTAAAGAAAAATGTATGTTGACTTTCTCTAGGACACTCAAGGAGTCACCCATTTAAATATAATAAGTCAGTTCCATAACACATTGCAACTCTGCACATACATTCAGACTTTTATGGCATAAAAAACCCATACCTTTTCTAAATTTTCTCAACTGTTTAAATCTTTAACTGCATTGGTTACACCGTAAGGTCAAATTATCTTTTTTTATAAACACGAAAATTCCTTTGATGAATTTTATCTCACGAACGGTTGGAGATGGGTATAGGAAATGATTGCATGCCCTGTTATGTTTAGCAGCAGCTAGCGTCCATCATAATTAAGACGTTAATACCCACGATATAATGAAAGATAACACATTTTCAAAATCCAATCGCACATTTTCTGCGAAACTTCTTGGTTGAATAGAAATATCGCAAAAAAATGATCATATCGTTGTTATATGCATTTCAAATAACGTCCTTAGAATATTTCTTTAAATGCCGATGCCGCTGTAAATTATTTAATTAACTTTAATGTGGCAATGATTAAATAACGGCATACTTCAAACACAATGCGAGATGAATGAGAATTCATCGAGAACATTATTTCTACTTCTTTTAAACCTTTAATTACCTGCGATGACCAATTAAATCCGAGGATAAACCTCCATTAGATTTTATTGGAGACTTTTATGTCCTGCGGTTTCTGTTTTTTTCGATTAAAAAGTTCGAAAATGTAATTCTTTTGTTAAAAATATGTGAAATTATTTTATTTAAATGAAAAATACGTTCGCACGCAGCACGATTCGAGTTTTGTTCTCAAATTCTTCTTTGAACATCGACACTTATTTTTTGCTAAGCGCTGTGTAATGTGGTAGAGATGGATGGTTATTTAGGCTGATTATAGGATTTTTACGCAAATAGAACATATACGTGCGTACACATAGACGTAGACATATGTAAAATAAACCTGCCATTTAACGCTGTGGGCTTCATTTATGCTTAGATATTGTCGATTTTCACCAGCCCATGTTGTTGGCTTGGTGGTCATTCTAGGTTAATTTATTTCTATGACGTAGATGAAATTTTGATCAGCTGTAATGCAATATTTGGCAATTACGCTTTGCTTTAAGCACATTTATATTGCTTCATCTTTGACGTCACACCCATTGTAATACATCAACCGTATCGTCACGTTTTTATTATTACCGTATAAACCATGCAGTTTATGACAAAAACGTATTTTGTGTCCAA
The DNA here is from genome assembly GCA_963991005.1 of Barypeithes pellucidus. Taxonomy (NCBI): domain Eukaryota; kingdom Metazoa; phylum Arthropoda; class Insecta; order Coleoptera; family Curculionidae; genus Barypeithes; species Barypeithes pellucidus. Next base: position 12,939,094 of record OZ022563.1, read on the forward strand.
AAGCGAGCAACGACACAGATTAATCTTTAAATACTTGAAAACATTATGCAAGACTAAAAATAACCGGCAAGCTTCATAAAAATTTATAACGACAAATGACCGAAATAACCGGGCCTGACATCAGGCAATGGCCCCTTCATCGGGACAAGTACCTACAGGATCCCATAAAGCACAAATACTTCCGGTTTTTGTGGGAAAAACTCGATCTTGATGATAGTACTGCTGTTTCGCAACAACCATAGTTGTACTACAGTGCTTAACAGAAGTAATTACGTGTAGAATTATATCGGTACTATTACTATGTTGTGTGATTTATTTTAATAATGTATGTATTATGTTGAGGCACTTATTGTAGACAATTACTTGGGTTGTTAAAAACTTTTAAACTTAAATTACCTGTAATCTGTAATTCCTATGCATCGTTATGCATGGATATAATAATTTTATTGCAACCTCTTTTCATCTGGTTTTATGTTTTTTATGGCACCTACGGGCATGGGCGTAGCTACGCACGGTGTGGGACAGGGTGCGGCGTTGACCCCCCCCCCCCCCCCCCCTGGTTTGGCTCATAATACATAAAAATGTACGAGTATAAAATAAAATAGAACATCTAATTCAAACTTTATAACTTTTCATAAAGTCGGTATAGTATTTGCAGAATTATACCGTTGATCTTTTGACTGCAATAAATCCTCATTATCCCTTCGACCATAAAATAAATAAGGAAATCCCAAATTTTAAAACCTTTTCGAGCAGAGCCGGACCAGGTATACAAATTCAATTTACAGTCGACTGCTGGGTACCTACTGCTCCGAGGACCAGTCTAGACGTGACTGCCCGACTGTTTGCATGTAAATTGTATAACCAAATTTGCTTCTGGATGTTGTTATTCGATTGTGTATGAAAAAGTTTCAGTTCTGCCCTGAGTAGCAAAATGTTTTTAGCGGACGATGATGAAATGCTCATTTCAGAAGGCAGCAAATTTCATCAATTATACGACCATCAAGATAAGGATTATAAAAACTTAGAAATACGAAAAAATATTTGGATATATACACAGATACCACAGTACAGGGTGTCCCATTTTCGACACTTTTATAGGGTATCTCCGTAATTAGTGCTATCAAAAAAGTAATGTAGGTGGCATGTGCTCTTTTTGGGTCAAACTTAAAATGTTAAAATCAAAATTTGAAAATTTTCGCTCGCTTAAGAGATACGGGGAAAAATCAAAAAATTGTCAAATTCAAAATTACCCTATATTTTCTTAGTTAAAAGAGATACAGAAAAATGTTTTATACAGAAGTTTTTTTATATTGATTGTTGAACAATCTGACGTTTTCAGAATAAGTATACGGGATCAGGTAAAAAAGTTATCAGACCTAACCTCATTTTTTTAAATGGAACACCCTGTATATTTTAATCTAAAAAGATATTATTTTAAATTCCCCTTCCAAATATATAACACACCATGAATAATATTGGTTTCTTAGGCGATTTATTTAAACTTTTATTACTTTGAATAAAAAATTCAGATTAACGTAAAAAATAACGGGAATAATCGCAAATGTTTGGAATATGTCCTTAAATGGTTACCGTCTTTCTGGATAGCGGACAAAATATACATTTTGCGCCATTTCTACATTTTTTCCACTTTCAATATAAACTGATATCATATCAAATTTTTCAAAATCTTGATATATCATTTTCATAACTGAATATGTAAAAATGAAATTGACGTTAAATGTTAATAGTCAACATAGTTGTTTCTAGGATATTAGCTTTTGTATCATGGTCTACTGTGGTTTAATGTAATAAAGTTTAATAAAGCGCCTAGGAAACCAATATCATCCATGGTGTGTTATATATTTGAAAGGACAATTTAAAATAGTATATTTTTAGTTCAAAATATATAGGGTTTTCTATTTTAAAAAATGAGGTTAGGTCCGATAACTTTTTTACCTGACCCCGTATACTTATTGTGAAACGGCAGATTATTCAACAATCAATATAAAGAAACTTCTGTATAAAACATTTTTCTGTATCTCTTTTAACTAAGAAAATATAGGGTACATGACACCTACATTACTTTTTTGATAGCACTAACAATTACGGAGATACCCAATAAAAGTGTCGAAAATTGGACACCCTCTACGTCTGCTTTTCTGAACGGGGATAATTGACTACCGATGGCTTCCAGCAGTTTTAGGGAAAACACTCGACAGTTAACGGCTGGTCGTGACTGCCAGACGTTACTGTCAGCAGTTATACCGAAACTATACCTTTAGGATTTTAGGCTTATTTTGACCTAATGAACCTGAAAACCTACGGCACTGTTTATAAGTAAAATCCGTGACTAAGCCATATTGATTATATCATCAATACTGTTAATAATTAAAATTGATTCCATTTAAAAACGTCGTTCATTATGAAGGAACTAGATTTTATCTCACAAACAGAATCGTATTTATTTACATTTATTAATTAATTAATTAATCCGTGTCCACTGACTTAGTTACACTTTTCTAAAAACTTATTGACCCAAGATTTGCTCGAGTTCACTTCCCATAAATATTCCGTTGCACGATTGTTTTTAACAAACTTTTACTTTCAAGAAATCATCAGAATAATAATAAATTATGCTCTAAATGTAAATAATTCATTTTCAGTTACTGCCAATTTTCGTTTCGATGTATAATAAAAACAGCACGAATTGAATCAATTTGTTATGAATTAATGCGCTTAAGTACGCGAGTCGGTTTAGTTTTTTTGTGAAAAATATTTTGCAGCTTTGTTCCACAGAATTGTAAACGCAGATGTTCAGTTTTTGCAACAAGTCGTCTTTGACTCGCGTTATCACTTCTTTTTCAAACTTGAAAAGAAACTACAATTTTAAGGTACATACTCTCTTACCTTCGATCTTATTTTAAAATAATCCGTTTTATAATTAAACTCCACAAATAAATAAAACACAAAAAAATATGTTTTTCAACAGAAGCAACAGAAGATAATATCACACAAATTTGAAATTACATCACAACATTTATTATTATGAATTATTTCACAGCAGAAAAAAATCGGGTAATGCTAAACTAACAGAACGTTTAAAATTCGTATACGTCAAACACGTGGAACCCTTGACAGCGTCATTCCACCCCAAGTCTCGAAACATACTGAAGCAACTATAGTGGCGCGCGGCCGGTATCCAAGCAAAGGCGAGACACGCGGTGTGATCTGACATCACTGTTAGTATACTCTAGTGATCCACATTGTTGCTAAGTGAATCCAACTGGAACGGCGCGACAGTATGTGGGTAAAAAGGGTTTTTACCTTAGTATTTAGACATTCGATTTAAAAAAAAAATTATGTAGACTTGTTCTAGGACACCCAAGAAGTCACCCATTTAAATATGGGGCTATGCCCACCCCAAATTGCTCTGGTGCCCATCCCAGAATTTCCGAAGTCGAAGCCATACACTTGCCACTAAAATCCTACTAGACTAGATGCCATGCCCCGCCCTACAAAATCATTCTAGTTTGCACCTCCTATTTGTAAATAGCAGTAGCTGCTTTAACTGGTAATCAAAACGAACAGGTTTGCACATCTCTAATTCTGGGGATATTTTAGGGATTTCGACAGTACCCACTGCTGTTCTGACCGTTGACAATGCTCCAGCTGATCGAAAACGGTTTACTGCGCATGAATACGTGCCATTATAATTGCCGGCGCAAGTGAAAAAATTGCCTAGTCTAATACGGCCTTTACGGATTCCATTATCGCATTGCGCCGGCAATGCGAGCAGTATTGGGCCAGCTGATCGAGAACGGTTTTGCCATTGCCGGCACAAGAGACAAAAATTGCCGACTCTAATACGGCTTTAAGAAATTTTATAACTTTCATAGAATTACATGTTGTAAAAAGGCTTATATTTACCATTGAAATACTTCATTGAACATACTTCTAAAGCTCCGTAATTTCGTTACGCTGCATATACCAAACGGGCATGTCATATTTTAGTTTAACTTGGCTGTAATAATTAGAACAAACTGATTTTTTATTATTAATTAGAAATTATAAAATAACTTAGAAAACCTGAATATTCTGACAGAAACAGAAGAATTTTTCATTATGACAAAACTGACTGATTCTTTTTTTTTATATATCCGTTCTGGCCAACTCAACAAATTTTCTGGCATAATATTAGGATTAACATTACAAAATTTTACATTATTAAAAAATATATAGGGTGATGCATTTAAAAAAAGCAAATTTGTTTTTTTTCTTGAAAACTATTGAACGTAGAAAAAATTTGAGTACGTCACTGGATTCTACGTAAAGAACTACAGCAACAACTACACTGAGTCCGCTAACTTCTCACGGGTTAAATTTGGAAAAGCGGAATTTTGAGATTCAGCATTTGATAGGAACAAAGATGTCTTACCGAGATACGCCAAATACATGATGTAATTAAAATGACGTTTTCTCGAAAACGGTTAGGATTAGCGACATGAATAAAGAGTACTTAATTCTTAGGCAATAGTTAGAGGTATATAAAACCATTGTCCAAAGTTCTTATCAAACAGGGCGTTAAAAAATGAGGCCATGAGTGTCACATCTAGTCCGTCCCTGCAGCTATGAGTAATTCACTGACACTTTCTTGGATACTAATTTGAAGGGACTTATGTGGTATAAATCAGATTAAAAAAAATTGGAATATACCTGGTGGTTCAATAATTATGTGTAACAAACTTGATTCCATTGGAGCTCTTTGGGAGCCCATATCTCCGAAGAGGCCTATACGAAAAAAGTTTATATGAACTTGTAGAACTCTTTTCACTTATTTTCTTTATATCCGGGATAGTTCCCACATTTTCCCGGACACCCTGTATAATATTACACGTGGCTCGTGCTTAAGATTTCTCATATATCCCGCTCATCAACCCTCTGTAATAATTCAACACAGACAAAATTGCGGAAGCGCCAAATGTATTGCCGAGGGGAGCCACTCGCACAACCGGCAGCGCCTGTACAACTATCTTTCGATCTTATTGTCGGTACACACCCCGTAAATTTATTTGGGTTTTCTATGGGGGTTTCATTCTTTGTCTATTCATTCATGAAGATAACATATCACTCGTCAATGGCAGTGATTTGATTGTTCTGGTAATTTAACGATGGATATTGTATGTATGTAATCTTGTTGGTATAATTGAACAGGAAAAATTTATGGCGGACGTGGAGTTTAGATGAAATATTTTTCCCAATTATTTTTAGAACAGGTTTCCCAAGTATACAGGGGGATTGACGGCGAGTGACATATTATAAGATCTCGGAAACTAATAGTACGGCAGCCCGTTACTAGGATTTCAGGCTGTTCACGACCTAAATTTTTTGGAGTTTTTTGGTGATTTAATAAGGACTTGACAAGGAAATTAACAAGAACCGACATTGGCAACGTTGCGAAGTCATTGAGAATCATCTTTACATATGTAAGAAAGAAGTGGTCGTAATAGTTATTGCGCCTCGTCCGTTTTCTTTTTATTTTTTGACTCAGAGTGATGTTCTTGAGGAGATGAAAATAGTAACGGAGCGGAGAATTCAACTTATCACGCCTCGTCCGTTTTACTTGTCGGATGTTATTTTTCGTTATTCGTGACCGGAAAAAAAATGAGGACGGACATTTTCATCGACGCGCAACCGCTGTTCGAGTTATCGCGCCTCGTCCGTTTTCAAGCAGAAATCGTGTATTGTGGCTCGGAAAATGGTGGGAAAATATGAACTGACATATTTACACACGCATTTTTTAGCAAACCCGTTTTCAGTCAACACAGCACGTGTATCAATAATAATGCAATATGGGGACATAGCTGATGCTGAGTTGCTATAGACAATATATTTAGATTGTCTGATATGTCGATTGGGGTATCAACAAGTTTCAGGAAGATCTGTGCCAAAAATTTGAAAATTGTTCATATTTGAAATTGTTATTATTATTCTTATAACATTATATTTTTTAACGCAATTTTTTCATAGTGTTTTTCAATCCTTTAACTTTACGAATTCAGTTTTAGATTAGAAAAAAATTAAGTATATTTGGCTAAACGTTCGCATAAAATAGTGCCTGCTTGGCAATCTGTGATTAAACGCAGCTCTTAATGGAAAAAGTCGTTGCATGATCAAAATATCGTCTTTTGATGGACATAAATGCTTCTAATAGTGCCTTCGTATAACTAAAAGCTTCTCCTTTTGTTAAATCCCTTACCGTTAAAATAATAAAAATTTTGTGTCACTAAAAGTATTTGTGCTCCAGATGTTCGCTGTGGGTATGTAACACCTGTCTTTTTTTAATAAATATACGAGAGAGCATCATATTACCTGTGGGGTGTGATCCTATTTTAAAAATATACGAGATACACGGAGCACTCTATAATTGGGTTTAAAGAATTAATTGTTTTCGAAGCATCTCATTTTCCCAAATGATTATAAATGCGGAAAAAACAGATATTGTTCAAATTTCTTAAGGAATGCATCTTGCATAGTCAGTACTATTTTTGTGGAATTGTCGTTCTTTCTTTAAGAACGTGATTTACTGCGATGCGGGCGTATTTTTGTTTACACAGTAGCACTTTAAAATACTAATTCAGATTGAATGGTACTACCAAGAAAAGGAAGCCCTCTCCATTGATAGGATGCAACCACCTGTAGACCGGTTTCGAACTTATTTGTTCTCGTCAGTACAGGGTAGGTGTACATACCAATCATCAGAGAGGACTTTAACTTAACGCCGTACTATCGACGGTAGTCGACAAAATACAGCGCGCAGCGCCATCTCTTAGTAGTCCCACACAATCTGAACAGACGTTATTTGATTAAATCAAATTTTAAAAATCCATCTAAGAAATAAAAAGTCTATGCTTGTCAGGTGGTATTAATATAAAATACCAATATGGAAAATTATTATTTCGAAACCGGTCTACAGGTGGTTGGATCCTATCAATGGAGAGGGCTTCCTTTTCTTGGTAGTACCATTCAATCTGAAATAGTATTTTAAAGTGCTACTGTGTAGACAAAAATACGCCCTTATTGTATAAGGATCATGGGGTGGTCTGGAAATAATAATTTTCCATATTGGTATTTGATATTAATACCACCTGACAAGCATAGACTTTTTATTTCTTAGATGAAAACTTTTTTTAGTTAAAAATGTATGATTTTATATCTTAGGGCCAATTTTATAAAGTGATCTTAAGTCTTGGATTTAAATTAATACTTAAACGGAAGAATAATCAGGGGATTAACTTACAGGTAAATTATGAGAATTTTATAATAGAGGCTTATATTTTTCACAGAGTAAGAGTAGGCTGCTAGGTTCGGCGATATTGTATTCTGGTTCTTTTTGAATAAAAGGCTCTTTTCGCTGATACTATGGCCATAAAATAATAAAACTAAGTAAGAATACAAAATTTGAAAATTATATGCCTACTTTGATATTTTTTATTATTTTCAATTTCTTCAATAGGGAGGGTGGAATGAAAATAATGCAAATTATCAAAGTAGGCACTTTCAAATTTTGTATTCTTACTCAGTTTCTCTTTCTGAACTTTTCTTAATAACATTTTGTTGTATCTCCTAGAAAAGAATAAGCAATAGCAAATAAATAAGTTTTTGTAAATTTCCAAGGCATACTTACTTGATTGTTCGAAACTAAAATTATGGCTCAAATTAGTTTCAATTCAAGCAGAGCTGAACCCCAGAAGATGAATTTTAAACTCAAACATTTTCAGTCTCAACTCGCACCTATTGATGCCTCGATCTGGGGACACACTGTATACTAATGTGTCGGTTTCTTCATCCTCGGAGCTCGGTTATTTGTATTGCTTGGTTAAAGTTGATTTGTTACACATAAAGCATGTTATAAATGTTAAATTTAACCGAAGATGAAGAAACTGGCACTTATAACTAAATGTATTGGTTTGTCGGACGCTCTAAAACATGAATTAGGAGGCCTAACAATTGTTCCACAGAATTTTTTGAAATCCTAACCCTTCGTAAAAACTGAAAATCGATTAAGGTATTTATGTAATTGGGGCGTATCCGAAATATTCTGTCCCGCCTAGGCTGCTCAATAATATTTACAAAATCATCTTCGTCGTCCGTTAATAAATCATTAAAAATTTCAAAAATATCCATTTGGTGGAGCCAGAAACAATAAAAAACAAACTCAAATATTAGGGTTATAATACTTGTCTTAAATCGTATTGTTGAGTTTAAGCGGTACCCTTTCTACCGATTAACTTATTACCAGGATGGTTGCTCTTAAGTCGAGCCTCGCTGTCAATCCTAGTTTATAAAATCAACGTTTTCAATAATCTGAGATTTAAACCGAACAGTGCGATTTAAACCCATTTTATAAAATTGGCCCTTAATAGTCTATAATCAAAATTTAGTGTAATATCTCTAAACAGTACTTGAGATTTATATAATATACATATTATGTCGGTTTGACCTCAAATTGTGGTTTTGTTTAAATTACGTAATGTATCCCCTTGCACCTTCCAGTCTGCGCCCATGTTATAGGTACTTAACTTTATTACTAGTGACACCAAAACAGCCGACACGAAAATGTATCATTCATGCTCTCGACAGGAAGTGCTTGTTTAGCATAGGAAAACGTGAAAATATTTAGGATTTCCTTTACTCACTTAGATATATCGAATTAGACAGCTTATTGCCGGTTAATGGGCTTCACTGACGTTAAATTTATTCTTTGAATTAAAGACCTAAACAACTAGTACATGTGCGGAGACAATCGGCAATTTATTCGGATCATATACAGGGTGTTATGGAAATTACTTATCATATTTGAACCGGCAAATCCTGAGGTGAAAACAAATTGAAGGAAAATAACCGTAAATGGCGCATTGAATTAATAAGCGAGATAAGCCATCTTATGCCAAACCCGAAGAACCACGTGGCAGGCACTGCGAGATATACAGGGTGTTATGGAAATTACTTATTATATTTAAACCGGCAAATCCTGAGATGAACATAAATTGAAGAAAAATAACCTTAAATGGCGCTTTGATTTATTGTACGAAATATACACTTTATATGAAATCTGAAAATTTACGTGGCCGCTGCCGAGGACGTTCGCAATCAATAGTTTATTGAGGCGGTGTTGTCATATATTGCAACACAGAATTGTAAACGCACGTGTTCAGTTTTTGACAACAAGACTTTGACCCGCGTTATCACTTCTTTTTCAAACTAAAACAAAAATACTACAATTTTAAGGTACATACTCTCTTACCTTCGATCTTATAATCTGTTTTATAATTAAATTCCATAAAAAAAATAAAACACAAAAAGTACGTTTTGCAACAGAACCAACAATGGGTAATATCACACAAATTTGAAATCACATCACAATATTTCTTATTATGAATTATTTCACAACAGAACAAATCGGGTAATGCTACAACTAACAAAACGTTTAAAATTCGTATACGTCAAGCACGTGGAACCCTCGACAGCGTCATCCCATTCCCGAGTCTCGAAACATACTGACGCAACGATAGTCGCGCGCGGCAGGTATCCAAGCAAAGGCGAAACATGCGGTGTGATCTGACAACACGGTTAGTATACCCTAGTGACCCACATTGTTGCTAACTGAATCCAGATGGAACGACGCGACAGTATGAGGGTAAAAAGGGTTTTTACCTTAGTATTTAGATATTCGATTAAAAAAAAGTATGCAGACTTTCTCTAGGACACCCTAGGAGTCACCCATTTTAATAGAATAAGTCATTTCTATAACACCCTGAATACACAATCCAGTCTCAAAAGACGTCGCCGGTGTTGTCATATTTACACGTCAAACAATAGTTTTAACCTTTTTTTCATAATAATGACAGGGAAAAATGTTTTGCCACACAAACAATTGTAAACGAGAACACGTGGTCAGTGTTTGTCAATTTCAATTCTGAAGCACATGGAAGGAAATTATTTCACAACAGACGACGCGCTTAGATTTCTGCGTTGTTAAATTAATAACAACTGTTAAATTTTAGGAACACCATGCTTATTGAGACAGTTATTTAGCAGGAAAAAGGTTATCCTGTGACATTTTCGTTCATCCAAAGTAAGTTTGAGCTTACCCCTGCTATAAACATCCTCCGACGTCAATGATTACACATTTTTATCGTTAATAATATCATTTAAAAAATCAAGTAGATTTGTTGTAACATTAATAGCAATCTATATCAAGAATAATAATTATTTAATTATCATATTTAAATATTCTCAACAGCTTCGATTAATTCAAATGGCGAGCAGACGTTGATAAATGAGGAAAATGGTTGCCACAATACGCGATAATTCGTGTTATACTTACTTTTTCCGCATAAGGTTGTTGCTCCATATTTTTTTTAGCAATTGCATCATTACTTTCATATTTTCTGACTTTGCGTGCCACTTTTATAGGCATCTTGTCATATTATACCGGGGCGGATATAACTATTGGTTGTTTCCTCATTAATACATGTTCTCCACGTACTACATTATTATGTACCTAGTACATACATATGAATGTATGTAAATAAAAGTACCGTACGCTATCTAAACCCACGAAGAAATGTTTCTTCTTACCAACAATGAAACAAGAAGATTTTTTTCAGAATTTCATTCACCAGTCTAAAACAAGATTTCTATATGGATATTTTATTGCTTGTTACAGAAGCTACATTCATTGTTAATAAAATAATCGCGGCCAATTTTTCTGTCAAAAAAATTACCACGATAAGGTCTCTACTATGTAGTTAATATACAGAGTGTTTCTTAATAACATGCTAATATTTAAGGAGGTTATTCTTGGGTCCGTTTTCAGAAAAAAAATTTCATATCAACATGTCCTAAACATCTTAACTTTTGAGATACAGGGTGTTAAATATTTTCAAAAATCTCCTTTATAAATATCTGTGATACTGCTCTAGATATTTTTTTCTATTTGGGCTTCATAATGGCTACATTATGAAATGCAAAAAAATTGATTAACTTGCCACTTTATGAAACTGAAATTTTATTTTTGTCATGTTGGCAACAAGTAGGGTTCGAATTTTAGGCCTACTTCGATTTCGTTGAAATTAGTTTTCTAGGCATTATGGATTCAATTTTTCATAGAAAACTTTAAAATACTAACCTTTAACCTTGCAAATAGATCATTTTTACTAGATATTTATCCGAAATACCTATACTCGGAAATATACTATAACATCTAGTCACAACTATAAAACAACATATCCTAAAAATAATAAAAATATCTTTCAGTTTATGCTCGATTTTTAAAGTTTTATTCAATAAAGTACTATTTTTATTTTTAATTCAATATAGTATTATACATGTTACTTTATACATACATACGAACAAACCCGAACAAACCCAAATTTCTTCCTGACTCATTTTTATTAACTTTAATAATATATTTATTTTTAATTTTGACGGATGGGAAGAAGCTTTGTTGTGTTCAATTGTTTCTATCGTGGCATATTTGATACTTGTAACATTTTATTAAAGTGTAAAAGTATTGCCAACCCAAAAAAAAATATTAATTCAAATGGAAAAATCTACTATATTTTTAAAAGTGTTTCAGACTTTAAAGATCCAAATAGAAAAAGCATTATAAAATACACGGTTCATAAGACAATTAGACTTGTACTTTAGAAAACTCCCCGCTTCGCGGGTCGTTTTCTAAATTAAACGCGTGCTCTAAGATAATGTCTTATTAAACTTGTATCTTAATATATTATTGTGAAATTTGGTACACACTTTCTATTCATCAAGAGGCATTTTATGATGTTCAACATGTTTTTTATTCCGACCAGTGGCTTTCGTGGTGGAATTGCCCTCGGTATTTTTGAAGAAAAGAATGATAGGTACGCCACTTCTTTTTTTTTAAATAAAAATAATTTTTGAAGTTCTCATTCTTTGCTGAGCAAATGTCGTCTCTCGATTTTTTGTCGTTTGACGTACAGTTTTCGTATAAATAAATGAAATTCATTCATTTACATTCTGTTAGGAAATTAGGCATTAACAAAGATTAAAAAGGTTTTGACAGCTGTCTACCTGGTCTACTTGTCACGTATTTAAGTTATTGACCATAACAAATTATTTAAAAAACATGAAAATCTTTAACACTCTGTATTTCAAAAGTTAAGACGTTTAGGACGTATGTTCTATGAAGTTTTTTTCTGAAAATGGACCCAAGAATAACCTCCTTAAATATTAGCATGTTATTAAGAAACACCATGTAAATATGATTTCCTTCGATGGTTGATGGGGCGCTACGTTTTCCAGGGTACAGGCATCATTTGGTTCTCATTTAGGCTTGGGCCGATACCACTTCTCAGATACCGATACCGATACTTCAGATAGCGTCAAATCAAATACCGATACTTTATCTGAAAGTATCTGAAATTCAGATAAAAGACATATTCAGACATAAATCTATTATTATTTTTCCAGTATGTTAGAGGATTCATTTCCAACGGTTCCGTGGGCTCATTTAGATAAATTTCAATTTCTTCGAAATTTATTCTTCTTATTTTGCAAGAGACGTTAAGTAATCTAGAAAGGACAATCGATATGTTATTAAAAATAGTAAACATTTCAAAGATTCAAATTACGAAATTATAATTGTATACCTCATTTAAGTTCAAATTATAACTTTCGGGAGGTGAAAATTAAAAATATAAAAAAATTATTAAATTCTAACCAAACACTTACCAGCATTGCCCACCCATAGCAACGAATGATCTGAATTTCAGATGCTCTTCAGATAGTTTTTTTTTATCTGACATTGAAAGTATCTGCATATATCTGAAATATGTGAGTATCGGCAGATACTCAGATACTAAGTATCGGTATCGGCTCAAGCCTAATCATTATTGTGTGGGAAATTTTCAATTTGACATCCTATATTACAAGAACTCACTGCCAAAATGTAAATCTCTTTCCTTCACTTATCATTTCGCTTATGAAACAAAAATAACCGAGACCCTCATTTCCACAGAAAAATTTATTAAACAATCGATAAAGTGGGTGTTTTTCCTCTTTTACATATACATGGATTATTTATTTTAGCCTTAACGAGGAAAATCAATATTTTCATTGCCACGAGGCATGGTTTCAATTCAGTGAAACAATCCAATTATTATAATCGAATAGATTACGACATTTTTGAAGGTAAACGAGTAGTATCAATGTGGGTAGGAAAACGGACATAGCAATACATACTGGGTTGCCCAGAAGTCCGGAAAAAAATTAATATATCCTTAACCTGTAACTTTTGGGGAAAACGCTCGAACACGTCAATTTAGTTTTATATATGCTCACATTTTGACGTTATTCGTTTGTTTTTTTATAGACATTTGTCAAAGATAGGACGACATCGATCATTGTTTTAAATAGAAACATACAGCTTGTGATACATCATTTGAAAGCTAATATCTCGTACAGCATGCTCATAAATTTTAGCGCGATTCTGTCAAGCTATTTCAAAATGGCGACTGTTAAAATTAAAAATCTCTATTAAATAAGCGGAAATTATAAATCATTGATGGTTTTACAAGTTCACAATGTCACAAAATGTCAGAACGTGAAACAATGAAGATTCTTACCTTGAAAGGTAAAAAAAATCATTGATTTATCATTTCCGCTTATTTAAATAGAGATTTTTAAAAACTTTTAAAAGTCGCCATTTTGAAATAGCTTGACAGAATGAGCATACTGTACGAGATATTAGTTTTCAAATGATGTATCACAAGCTGTATGTTTCTATTTAGAAAAAAGATCGATGTCGTCATATCTTTGACAAATGTCTATAAAAAAACAAGCGAATAACGTCAAAATGTGAGCATATATAAAACTAAATTGACGTGTGCGAGCGTTTTCCCCAAAAGTGACAGGTTCAGGCTATATTAATTTTATTCCGGACTTCTGTGTAACCCTGTATAATATGAAACTTATATACCAAGTGACTAGGTATATTTATATACGGGGTGTCAATTTGAACACTTTCCACCCCTAACTATCTCGCTTCGTTCCTTTAAATCTCTTTCCAATAACCAATAACTTCTTCACAATAACTTTTTTTTTGAGTAGTAGTTTCGAGGACGATGAATTTGCCCTGGTAAAGAATTGGAAAGGAAGAAATGACTGCCTACGGACCCTTAATCACTCAAAATTACACTAATGCTCAGAGCTCCCCGATTGTTTTTCTGGGAAGTTGTTTACAACCTGCCTAAGAATGTTAATTGCTTCAAAGACTGTGAACCAAAGCCATATTCTTCTTGATTTAAAATCCTCGAGTCAACACAATAATGTGTTTTTAAATAATAACCTAAAAACCATAAACCTCATTGCGGGTAACTTATAATTGCTTCCATTTTTGGAATGCGATTTCTTGGAAACCACTACTCGGAAAATAATAAATCATGGTGTTTTTGGAAGGAGCTTTAAACAACCTTTAGAATAATGTGCCCTTCCTATTTAAGATTTTAAGGGTAAAATATTCTTTAAAAGTCCCCTTCACAATAAAATTGACATGTATTTCCGATTGTTAACGTTATTTTGCTGGCAGCGAGATATTAAGGATGGAACGTTTTGAAACCGACACCCTGTATATATATTTTCAGTAGCTATTTTCTTACGGATTCATGGAATGGATTGAATGAAGTCGTTGCAATATAAGAGATGCCCCTCGTATCTATTTCATTAAATAAAAACAATTTTTTTCCTAGATACATAAATCTTCGCAAAACTAATCTTTCCTCGTTCCAAATTATCCACATTGACAGAAAATAAATTAAATTTCCTGACAAGACCGAAATTTCAAGCCAGTTTATTTCTCCCCTCTCTATTTTATCGTTCCAATTCTATAAAAAAAAATTGCAGTGTTGTAGTTATTTATATATAAAAAAATGAAATTAAGTTTTGTTTTTCTCGTTTGTAGATTTATAATCTTGATTTGAATACTTTTGTCTATGGTTGTTGTTCATACAGTGGCGGATCTATGGGGGGGGGGGGGGTTCTACCCCATCTAGCCCCCCCCCCCCCCCCCATGACTCATATTTAGAATGCGTGAGAGGTAAGGTTGAATGGCTTAGTACTCGCTAATATAAATTCGTTGCGGGAGATTGACGAAATTTTTCGCCTGCCGCAGGCTTTTCTTAGCCCCCCACCCTAAGTCTAATCCTAGATCCACCACTATGTTCATATTACTTTTAATCGGTATCCATATGTTAAAGCTTTCGTTATAAGACTGGTAATTATTTTGTTGCAGGCAGTGGAACAGGACAGGCATCTTTTACGAAAAAAATTGACAAGCAAAGAATCGGAACTGGATGCACGAATATTGGAACTGGAAAACGACCTCGCAGAACTAAAAGATAAATTATCCCAGAAAGAAAATTTGTTAAAACAATGGGAAAGAGATAAAAGTGCATTAGTAAGTGTTGATTTTTAAGTTTTATAGCAATTTATTTAGTTGTTCCTCCTTTTATGGTACTTACCCTGAATATGTACAGGGTGTCCCGTATAAGAATTCAGTCTACGGGGATCAAATTAGACGCGCATTAGTGACGTCAACGCTACGTCATGTTATTATATTTGGGGAAAACCGAATCTTTACGATTTCATTTATTTTGTTTTGTGATTATATTTGAAGAGATATATGAAAATATGTTCTACATTGTCATTGCCATTAGATAATTTAATTACATTTTCAATCCGATGTTTCGTTTTCTCGCAGTCATTATCAACTTTGTTTTTTTTAATACTGTGAAACCTCTCATAACGGACACCTCTAACAAGCGGACATCTCTATTAAGCGGACATTGTTTCATAGTCCGGAAGTAGGTATATGAAATTCCATGAAAATCATCCTCTCTTGGGCGGACTTTCCTTTGGACGGACTTTCCTTTGGACGGACGCGGACAGGCTGTTTTCATACAGGGAGTGCGAAAACCCTCCTTTAAACGGACAAAAAAATGTTTTAAGTATTTGGTAAAGTACGGTGCAAAAACTCTCTGAAGACAGACCGGCAAACAATCGCGTATGCGTGGCAGGGCGGAGGGACTTCGCCGAATGAAAGTATGTGTGATTCCCCGACAGCAGTCCTCCGTTTATTTTTGAGTTGTAAGGTTAAAATCGTAAACAATGGCACAAAAAGCCGCGTTTTGAGTCTGAAAGACAATATTGATGGTGTGGAGGTTTATAATTTGATAACAATGATTTGGGCGAGTTCATTAACATGAATAGCAATATGCTATTAGAAGATGATAGTGACCCCATTCCTACCGATTATGTAGTCCAAACTGAAATCACATCTGACGAGTCTGATGAAGAAGTTGAATGCAGTAATCAAACAAATGTCACCAATTATCAACAAGCCATTAGTATGGTAAAGGAATTATAAGAATATGCAAAGAATAGAGGTGACTCTACAGCAATGGAATTGTTATCATACTTGGAATTACATTTTCTAGATTTCAAGTAAAACTACGTTATTAGATTTTTTAGTTTTTACTAAAACTAGTGTATTTTTGTTATGTTTTGTTTAGTTGTACATACATATACATAGTAATAATTTTGCATTTACATATTACCTAATAACAAATTTCCCATGGGCGGACACTTCTATTAGGCGGACACATTTAGACCGTCTCGTTGGTGTCCGCCTAAGAGAGGTTTCACTGTAGTAGTAACATTTTATTTTATGCTTTATGAACTCCACTTTATATTCTGAATCCAACGATATATCACACCTATTATTTATTGTTAATTTATGTTCGGAAATGATGCGTTTCTGAAAATGAAAAATAATTTATGTTACATTATTATTATTTAATGTCAAAACAAGTTTTTAATGCCAACTGGTATAAATACAACAATATTTTCAATAAGGTGCTTATTTGCATCGAAGATAAGTTTTTTAGTCGGAAACACCTAATAAATAAATGGTGTTATTGGATTCAGAATATACCTAAAGTGTTCATAAAGCGTAAAAGTTGCTGAAGGTTGCGAAAAAACGAAACGTCGCATTGAAAATTTGGTTAAATCATCAGGCTGGCAAGTAGAGGTGAATATCTAATTTTAATTTCTGCATCTAACCAACCCCTTAAAACGCCGCAAATACTGCAAAGATTTTTTTCGTTCGTAGGGAGAAAATTATAACAATATTGTTTTTTCAGGTGGGAGAAATATCCACCCAAAACTCAAGACTTACTCAACAGTTAAAGGAAGCACAGTCAGTAGAATCGCAACTTAGGCAACAATTAGATAGTTATAAGGAACAGATCTCATTAGGAAAATCAAGTTTACAGGTAATGGTTCTCCTTTGGCATGTTTCACGATTAAAATTATGTCAATTTTAGAATTAATTTGGTATCTATTAATATCGATAGATTTTTAATATCGTTACATCCTACAACTAATTTCGGTTCTGGACGGTCGTTGTTGGTTGGCAACCAAACCGGCACCAATACGACGGGGTTGCCTATATAACGACGACAAACTTGTGCGCAAGACATCCGACGAGCAACCATTAAACATATGACCGGTAAACTATGCGCACCAACCCATTTTTTCACTCATAAAATTTAACTTTTTACTGCGCACCCCATAAGTTTTACGTATCCATAGTTATAGGCCTTAAAAGGTGAATAAACATTTTCATTACATGAACTATAAAGAAACTGTTATTCTTGTTTCAGCAACATTTAAGTAGCGTGGATGTCCTAAGAGACGAACTCGAACTAGTCGCAGAAAAGAATAAAGAGCTCGAAAGGCGACTCCGCGGAGCTGCCGAAGAAAGGGACAACTTCTCCTCGGCCCTGGAAGAAGCCTCCGATAGGATACTGTTGTTGGAACGGCATGCTAGAGAACAGGATATGAGGTATGTACAGTTAAATAACGTTTATCCTGCACTAATGGTGGTATGCAAAGCGGCCAAGGGCGTTTTGGCCTATGTTTTTGTACAAACAAGAAGGACTCACACTTGCGACATACCAGCCGCTAACCTTGAGAAAAGTTGAATGCAAAATATCTCGCAAACCTTTTGTAGATTAAAATCTCTACAATTTTATTCAGCAGTAGTACAACATTGCAAAAATTGAATTTCGATTTATTTTGCAAAATAATGCAAATAAAATTTCTGTTCGACATTTTAAAGTTTGAACAAGAGGTTCGTTTGCGGAGCGGTTGCAAATTTCGTCCTGCGCATGTTCGGTTGTGGACGACTTTCTAACTGGCTTTTTGTCTCTGTGACCGAGTACAAATGCCAAACCTTTAACTGTCAAACTCTCAACTTAATCTAAATTTTAATAGTCTTGCTCATTTCTGTTTTATTTCGAGCTAGTTCGTTTTGGAATGGATATTTAGGGGTAATTGAAAGTAAGTTTAACCAAAACTTGCCAAAACTAAAAATACATCAAATCGGTAAAATCATAAAGGCAAAATAATGTATCATCCAGTATATCTAAGATAGGGATAATAATATACGATTTTTATAGATACCAACAAAGCCTTAAAGAATATACCCTGCCGCAAGAAAAGCTGTCCATAGAGGAACGATTAAGTGGTAAGTTATAATCATCCTACAAATCATAATTATGTCACCTCCTAAAATTCATTGCATGTATATCATTTCAAAGTAAGTTTGTTTAAATACTAATACGTTGCAATATCGTTGAGTAATTGGTTGCAGTACCAGTTAAGACGTTTATGGATGAGACAATATACAGAGGCCCAGTAATGAACTTGTAAATAAATACGGTAACTTTTACATAACGAATATGTAGACACGGTTGAACCGGGAAAGGGTGAACGTACCTGTAACAGTGTGATTCAAATCAATATAATGTAGATCAAATATGAATAACCCGAACAAACCAACAGTGGAACACGAAAAATTACAAACAGGGTGTTATGGAAATGACGTATTATATTTGGGTTGGATTATAAATGGGTGACTCCTTGGGTGTCCTAGAGAAGCGCTACATACTTTATTTTTTCAAATCGACCGTTTTAAAAGTGGGGTAACAAACCCTCTTACTCACAGGTGACTCCGCGGTAATGAATCATAGCACCCTGTGGCAGTATATAACAAACACCTGTTGGCAATGTTGCCAAACTGTGTAAAAATGTAAAACCTTAGTTTCTTATAAAAATAAATATTTAGCTTACTTAGAAAGTAAATCCAGGGCGCTGTAAGGAATCCAGAGCGCAGACACCTTCAGTTTTTTTTTCTGTGGGAAGAGCTTTATGCTCATCACGTGCTCTGATGATAGTGTGGGGCTGCATACTAAGCTTATACCCAATAAACCCCATTCGGCCTCTTCTTTCCAATCTCAGAACATAACCGGCTTATCGTCGAGAGAAAAAAACACATAGTGAAACAGAACAAATTACACTAAATCACTTAAAGAAACACACAGACACCTACGAGTTTCAAATCAGTTTTTTTGAAGATATGCACCTATTATTAGATTACACAAAAGCACTAAATACAAACGCATAATTACACTTTACATTAACCTACCGTACACATACAACAACAGCACTATAAGATACAAATTATTTCGCAATAGAAATTCAGAAATAATAAAAACGCTAATTTCTAATGGGCTAATCAAATTTATTAATCCTTTACTGAAGAAGAATGATGAAATAATTATGTTGATAGACAGGACAACCCCTTCAAAATAAATAGTCGAGTCCAACTAGCGCGGTTGCCATTTTCGAGACTATCATTATACAGGAAGTATTACAGAAGGAAATTCCGCAATTTATGAATATAATCTTATAAAACATCGAAAGTTGCTATGCTGTGTTTTCAGCCCAAATAGTTAAATATCGATCGACCTAGTAAACCCGAATATGTCAGACGTGTTTAGTTACTTTCAAAATTTTTAGATGTCAAATACCATGTATGGAAATTTATATCATTTCACAGTAGCACTTTAAAATACTAAAAACTTAGATGTGTTCATGAGATGCATACCTATACGCGAAAACTAATGTGAATTTATGTGGCTTTGTTTTGGTGTTTTGTAAGGTTATTGTGTCGGTTTTTGTTCGGGTTATTTACTTGGTGTTTTTTTATAAATTAAGTTGGTTTTAAATAAGGCCGAAAAGGTAAATAAAATTGCATTTTTTTTTCTAAAGGGTAAAGTGGCATTTAAGTTGTTCAGATTCGACGGTGTCGTTCGAATTGAACAAATGAGAACATACCTGACCATTCGAGGCGGTTCGTTCGAGTCAGTTCAAGTTTATAAATCAGAGATTGTTTTGACCTGAACTTAAAAGTTTATAATAATGTACCCTGAAAAATAAACAGCTTCCAATCTGTCAAACGGTTATTGACTTTCTAAAGAGTTTAGCCTGAAAATGTGACAACACTGCTCAAAATTCACTGACGTTTTTGAACATCTGCAGTTTGTTTATTTCTTCTCACAGTGTCACCGTGTGCATATTTTTGGCTTGACAACAGGTCATGTACAGGGCATATTGAATTAAAGCGCCATTTTTGGATATTTTTCTTCAATTTGTTTTCGTCTCAGGAATTGCCGGTTTAAATATAATACGTCATTTCCATAACAATCTGTATATACCGGTTTTATAAATTTAAAAAAACAGAATAAAGCAGCTGAATTTATTTAATTCAGAAAAAAATATGCAAATAAATTATAATCACAGATAGTTTATTTGCAATTTCATAAGAGTTGATTTTACAGAAAATCGCGTAAATTCAATAATTATGTTATTTTTAAAGCTAATTTTATGCGGTTTTTGATAACTTAGTAAGTTTCATATCAGGACGGTTTGGCATGGAGTTTTTTCTGAGGAGGTAGATTTTTTGGGGGAATTAATTTTTAATCCACCCACTCCTCAAAAAAGCTCCATGCCAAACCGTCCTGACATGAAACTTACTAAGTTATCAAAAAACCGCATAAAAATAGCTTCAAAAATAACATAATTATTGAATTTAGCGATTTTCTGTAAACCAACTCTTATGGACTTAGCCAAAAAATTGCAAATAAACTATCTTTAACGGTCACTGTGATTATAATTTATCTGCATATTTTTTTGTGAATTAAATAAATTTAGCCGCTTTATTCCGTGGACGGAACTAAATTTTAAAAATATTTTTTTATAAAATTTAAACATAAAAATTTGGTATCCTTTTAAAATTTATAAAATGACGCACGTACATTCTTTCCCCGGTCCAACTTGTAAGTAACGGTCGGAACTCTTATAACGCAAAATATTGTTGTCAATATTCACGGCATCGGTGGTTTGTAAGTCACCGTAATGTACAGTACGTTTCACGAAAATTGGATACGACTTAATGATTTCCTGGGTCGGTCCCATTGTGTCGATAAGAGCGTGGCAATAAACAAGTGAAGTATGAAGGGACGGATTAAGGAAAACAAGTAATGATATGATTATATTAATGTAATCAAATGAAATAACATTTTTTTTAAATATTACTAGTCATATTTATTTACATTTATAATGTCATTCTATAGATAGTTCTGCTTCGCTGTCGCTATCCTCATCAAAATTAATTATAATTGGATTAATTATACGATCCAGACTAATATACGAATTTTCTACAGTTATTACGTGACGGACTGAATTTTTTCAACTACCTGGGGGAATATCATTAAAGCATTTTCGTATTAATTCTACAACACTAGAACTTAAAGTCGGAGAAATATTTTCAGACCTAACCAGTGATTTTAACTGATGCCACATATGCTCTATGGGATTAAAAATGCAATAATAGGGTGGGAGCCGTAGCACTGTATGTCCAATTTATTTTGCCAATGCGTCACAAACATATACTTTTTTTATACAAAATGTCTTTAAAACATCTAAAAGATCACTTTTTTTATAACTTTCTTCAAAATATATATCATTCGCCGCCATATAGTTCTGAATCTCCAATTTTGTATTATTTGAGCTTGGAGCTTTATGTAATTGGCGACTGTGATAGCTCGCATTGTCCATTACTATCACGCTATTCTGAGGAATGTTTGGTAAAATACAATTCTTGAACCATTCCTCAAAAACTAACAAATTTTACCACAAAAAGATATTTAAATATAAATTAAGCAACCTTATTTAATTATAATTATTACAATTCGGTCCTTTCCACATAATAATAACAAACGGTCCTAAAAAATGGGATGGCCCAGGTACTTTTACTGCAGTCATTAAGTTATATCCATTTTTCACGAAACAATCTTTACATCTAAATGGTAACGGTAGGGCCCCGAGGCTCCTAGTCCGTATTGAGGTGCTGTTAAGAATTTAGCAGCACGTGATATGGTGGCCTGGCAAGTCTTCCAAACCAAAAACCGGCCCGGGATCGAACCGGGAACCTACTGCTTGCCATGCAGGAACGATATTACTTGCACTAGCCTGTCACACCTATCCACGAATGTATGGCTTACAAGTTTAAATGTCAATAATGTTACTAACTCATTCCCGGAACTAACCACCGGCCAATTTACCTTAAGGTGACCACCGCTCCCTTCTAGCAGAAATGGACATATCCGAGCCCACCCTCAGCCAGGAGTGCATGTCAGTCTACCGACAGCTGAGGTCTTTGGTCCAACAGCTGAAAAGTCATCAGGATGACGACAGCGGACTTCATTCGGATTGTTCCACAACGTCGTTGGAAGACAGTAGGTTTTCGCCCGGGTTGCTTAGTGAGGTTAGTGGAACAATTATTGTTATACCCGAGTAATCGATGATTATAATTACACTCCAAATCAGTCATAGACAGGCTCCATCGCCAAAATATGAGAAGTAACTCGTGCATGTAAAATTATCGGTAATTTATACGCACTTATGTGATTACCTCCTTTAATTTAATATTTTATTTATAGGTGGCTCAAGAATTAGTAAGCTTAGTATTAGATACAGATGTAGTAAGAATATTAGAACGATTAGAACAAGCAAGAAGAGAGATTCAAGAGCGAGATGAAGAGCTCCAGAAAAGAATGGATAGAATAGCCGAATTAAGTAGTCGAGTAAGTCGAAAGCAAACAATCTTAGTTGTGAAGTGGAAAAGAAAAGGTCACATTAAATAAATTAACAAAACAGATAGATAAATTCAGTATCTTTCCATTTCGGGAACTTCCGTGTAATTTAAAAAAAATTACACAAATGAAACCATAGACTCATAAGAGTATGAATTCAAATTTTTATCTCACCCTGAAGACATAATGAATATAAATGTTATCTAATTTTTTTAGACGTCTGTCTGCGAGGTAGAACTTCAATCGGCGCTGGAAGAACGAGATAGAGCTAGACACGATGCCAGTGATACTTCTTTAGCTCACGATGAAGTAGTGGTTCAAGCTAGAGAGGATAGAGACTTAGCTGTTCAAAGGAGGACGAAAGCGGAGGTCGAACTGGCCAAGACCAGGGTGGAGTTGATGCAAGCCAATAGTCAGCTGCTGGAGGTCATACAGCAGAAGGTCGAGATGAGTCAGCAACTGGAGCAGTGGCAGGTATGAAAAAAGTTCATTTAAGGTATAGGGGTTATATTATTGCTGATGTAAGCTGTATAATGGGGTTTACAAGAAGACAAACGGACTAAAAATTGAAAGATACGAAAAAAAGTCACTCTTAATAAACGTTTTTGCTTGTCTAGAAAATACGATTCATCATAAGAAACTTCAATTTTTTTATACAGGGTTATTTTGCTTAAGAGTAAACATACTTTATTTTGAAAGATACGAAAAAAGTCAATCTTAATGAATGTGTTTTCTACACAACAAACCGAGTAGAACAATTCATTAAAAGATTTACCTATGTAAAAATTATTTCCCAAAAAGTATTCTCTGACACACCTCTGACTGGTGAACCTAGTTAAAATAATAATGACACTTAAGGTGATAGGTACTTGTTGTCAATGTCTTTATTTAATGAAGTTATTATTTAAGTAGAAATGCTATCTACTGAACAAAGAGTTTTTATAATACAATGTTATGGGGATGGTCAAGTTTCATACCGCTACGTCATGGAACAATTTACCGAGAAATTTGTAGGAATCCCAATAACTAGGATGGCAATCTGCCAGTTAATAAAAAAGTTCAAGAGAACAAACCCGACGCGAAACGACTTGATTTTTGCCTGTGGATAGGAGACAAAATTTAAAGCCGCCCGGTGAGACTGCTTATGGGGGGGGGGGGGGATCGAAACACGTAAGAAGGCCTTGGAAGTGATGCTAAGCCTACTCTGCTCCATACGCTCACAAGTAACCTACTTTTATCTATCTGTTTCACTCTATCATTTAAGCGTCAATATCAGACTTACGTAGAGTTAATATGGAAAGCCCAAAAGTGAGTGTTTATGCAGGCGACTTGATCCTGGTCATATTTGTCTCACTTTACTGAATTAGGGAAGGTTGCTGCAGACAGAGACAGGCATAGAATGCGAACAGCACGAATTGTTAAACAAGCTAACTTCCTTCGTCTGGCGGACATGGAAATCAAGCAACATCTGATATGATTTAAAATGGTGAAGAAGACGCATCTTTAAATTTTAAAATAATTTTTAATATTCTAATCTTTTACGAAAAACGTCGTTTCCTTTTTGGTGCAAGTGAGTAATTTGCAATTGAAATATTCATTTAGTCATCTTTACTGAGAGTAAGCATCGATAATAATTTCTTTTCATAAATCATATGGGGCCCAAAAAATATGCTCGGACTTGAAGCCTGAAATATTTGCTAGGACCTAGAGCCCAGTGGAAGATGGTAAAATATTTTATGTAAATTATGAATTACTTGCTATTTTTTAA
Organism: Barypeithes pellucidus; assembly: GCA_963991005.1. Classification (NCBI taxonomy): domain Eukaryota; kingdom Metazoa; phylum Arthropoda; class Insecta; order Coleoptera; family Curculionidae; genus Barypeithes; species Barypeithes pellucidus. Next base: position 12,963,964 of record OZ022563.1, read on the forward strand.
TAAAACTACTACTATTTCTGAAGTTTAATTTTTCATTTGTAGTTACGTTACTAGTTCAAAAAATGATATAAGAGTGTGTAAGGATTATTTTCAAGTGATATTTACAGCTTAAAACATGTCAGAATCCTAATATTTGATTTTCACTACTTAAGTAAATCAAATAAAAGGGTTTGAATGTTTTTTGTTGGTTAAATGTCACTTTAAAATATTGACAGTAATAAAAATTTGTACAAAAGTGACATTTGAAAAGCACGTGCGTTTGTCAGCTGATTCCAGACGTAATGGATATCTGGTTTGTTCGTTTGTTCATACTTGCTTCGATGTGTTAACACGGCTGTTTGTCTTCTTCCTGTTTATAAGTATTCGTTGATTTAAAGTGGAAATGTTGATTTTTTATAAATGTATCATTTTTTCTGATGAAAGTACATTTTCAACAAATGGAACCGTTGCAAAACCCAGCACGTTAGGTATTGGTCTTTAGAAAATCCCGAATTCAGAATTATGCCGAGAAGACAATATTTCACAAAAGTGAACGTGTGGTGTGCGATATCCATCCATGGCATTATAGGGCCATATTTTTTTGATAACACGTGCAATAGATTATCATATTTAGAAATGCTGGATATATTTTTCAATGATGAACTCGAAAATCTACCATTAAATTTTCGACAAAATATGTATTTTCAGCAAGATGGTTGTCCAGTCCATTTCGCTCGTGAGGTTAGAGAATGGCTTGACCGCAGATTTGGTTCAAGATGGATTGGCAGGAATGGCCCAGTTTTGTGGCCCCTAAGAAGTCCCGACTTAACCTTGGCCGATATGTTTTTATGGGGCCATTTAAAACAAATTGTTTTTGCAACCGCAATACCAAATGATATTGAAGTGCTGAAGGGCAGAATTATCCAGGCTGTCCAATCGATATCTCAGGAAGAAATCAGAAATTCTTTCACTTATTTGAGAAAGCAATAAGAAAAATGTGTCGAGTATGGGGGTGGAGTTTTTGAATTATGAAATCGTTATCGTATTCTTTTCATGTTAATAAAAATGTTCCTATTATTATTATTATTATAATTACTTCCTTAAATAAAGACATTGACAACAAGTATCACCTATTCATTATGCAAGTAAAAACGTTTATTAAGAGTGACTTTTTTTCGTATCTTTCAAAATAAAGTATGTGTACTCTTAAGCGAAATGACATTTTTGCAGTTTTTACCCACCCTGTATAAAAAAAATTGAAGTTTCTTATGCTGAATCGTATTTTCTAGACGAGCAAAAACGTTTATTAAGACTGACATTTTTTCGTATCTTTCAATTTTTAGTCCATTTGTCCTCTTGTAAACCCTATGCATGGACATACTGTATAAATTAATCATTTTCTTATAGATGGACATGCACGAACTCCTAGACGAACAACTAAGAAACAAGCTGTCAAAACAAGAAATCAACATGAGGAACATGGAACAGCAACAAACGCCCGTAGCGCCACCTAGAGGAAGACTGTTAAGGTTCTTTTTGCAACGATAGCATGAGGTATTACTTAAGAATGATGTAGTGATTCTAGGGAATTTTGTTACCAGAATTTAGTGAAAAATGATTTGTACTGCTCATTACAATATTAGAAAACTATCTTGATAGGTGTACAGTCTGTACACTATACAGTACACTAATGCAACGATTTAAACAAATTGTAGTTCAACGTTCACTAGTAGCTTACTTATGTACAAGCAGACATATTGATTAATAAATTTTTTTATCGAAACTGAACAGGGTGATCGAAGATAGAATGTGCGATTTTTCCTTTAGTGTCCCATTTTTTAACTGACGATTCCGGTGTTAAATTTGTCACTACTCTACAGGGTGATCTTGAAAATCCTCGCTTTTTAGACACCCCTCGTATTTCCGTGACGTTCCAAAAGGAAAAATAGCGTAAAGTTCAGTGGTGTAACCAGTTTTTCTCTAAAAAGTATAATTTTTGAGATATTAACAAAACTAAATTTTTTTTAAATGGGTTATATTACTTTTTTTATCAATCAAGTTGTTAAACTTCAAAATGTTACTTTTGATAATATTTCAAAAACTAAACTTTTTAGAGAAAGGCTGAGCCACTGAACTTTGCCTTAAAATCTCTAAAAAGCGAAGATTTTCAAAATCACTCTGTGGTGTGTGGAACACTAGAGTGAAAAGCGCAACATCCTATCTTGATAATAACTCTAATACCCCCCAGAAAGTGGTACACCCTGTACTGGACCTGAATTATGTTTTTCTACGACTAAAAATATTAAAATATGATTAAAATATAAACAGGTTACCCCATCGGAACATTTAGAATCACAATAAAAATATCAACCGATAAATCAATGGAAATAGATCAGATGAGATGACCTACTAACATTTTATGGGCCAGCGGTGTTGTAGTACTTACTAATAAATATTATCCGTGCCCCTACCTTATCCCCAACTCTAGTGCTTGTAATAATAAAATTCTATAATGTTATTGATTTTCGCTGAATGTAACACTTCGATCGGGTTTGTTCGTTGTTATATCATTGGGCGCATTCAACAGAACCCATCGATTTGTAAGCGATTAGTAATCATCTGCTGAATGCACTAAAAAACAAATCGATGGGAAATCGGACGCCATTTGTTCCATTAAATTTAAAAAGCGATTTGTGATTTGACAGCGATTTATGCGCGGGGTATTACTTTTCGTAACTTTTCCATATATGAACCCCCAAACCGAAGTTCTGGATCCGCCCTTGGATTTATGTCGGTGTTGTCTGTCTTGTTGAGGAGGAAACTTATTGACGAAATAAGTAAATTATAAAAACATATTATATACGATCTCCGCTAGTGAGGAGGAGCATTAAAAATGAAAGTATCCATTTCGTAGAGATAAAAACGTAATATTTGATGAAAATATTCAAAAGCCTAACCAAACAAAAAACTGACAGCAAGATGCATTCAGAAGAACTACAAATCGATGCGCATTGTGACGTCACCAATTAAAGATCGCTTATAAATCGATGGGCTCTGCTGAACAACGAATACTTATAAACAGGAAGAAGACAAACAGCCGTGTTAACACATCGAAGCAAGTATGAACAAACGAACAAACCAGGCATCCATTCCGTCTGGAATCAGCTGACAAACGCACGTGCTTTTCAAATGTCACTTTTGTCAAAATTTTTATTACTGTCAATATTTTAAAGTGACATTTAACCAACAAAAAACATTCAAACCCCTTTTATTTGATTTACTAAGTGGTGAAAATCAATATTAGGATTCTGACATGTTTTAAGCTGTAAATATCACTTTAAAATAATCCTTACACACTCTTATATCATTTATTGAACTAGTAACGTAACTACAAATGAAAAATTAAACTTCAGAAATAAGCTTGTAAGTATGTAAGGCCAACTACACGAGAAAAAAAAAAAAAAGCTTGTAAGTAGTTTTATTAAAAAATAGGAAGTAAATCATAATTTACATAAAATATTTTACCATCTTCAAGTGGGCTCTAGGTCCTAGCAAATATTTCAAGCTTCAAGTCCAAGCATATTTTTGGGCCTCATATGATTTAGGAAAAGAAATTATTATTGAAGCTTACTCTCAGTAAAGATGACTAAATGAATGTTTCAATTACAAATTACTCACTTGCACCAAAAAGGAAACGACGTTTTTCGTGAAAGATTAGAATATTAAAAATTATTTTAAAATTTAAAGATGCGTCTTCTCCACTTCTCCACCATTTTAAATCATATCAGATGTTGCTTGATTTCCATGCCCGCCAGACGAAGGAAGTTAACTATTTAACAATTCGTGCTGTTCGCATTCTATGCCTGTCTCTGTCTGCAGCAACCTTCCCTAATTCAGTAAAGTGAGACAAATATGACCCGGATCAAGTCGCCTGCATAAACACTCACTTTTGGGCTTTCCATATTAACTCTACGTAAGTCTGATATTGACGCTTAAATGATAGAGTGAAACAGATAGATAAAAGTAGGTTACATGTGAGCGTATGGAGCAGAGTAGGCTTAGCATCACTTCCAAGGCCTTCTTACGTGTTTCGACCCCCCCATAAGCAGTCTCGCCGGGCTGCTGCTGAATGCAGCCATAGATTTTTTGGTTAGGAATTATGTCACAAAGGATCGATGTAGGAAAGACGTGTCCAATTTTTTTCTCTCGTCACAGAGGAATGATAAATTTTGATTACGTATATTTTTTATGAAATAATCGTAGAAAAAGTATAGTATTCTACTTGCGACGTTGATTATTATTTACTCATCTGTCATTATATTAGTTTTCAATCAGATTTTTACCACCTGATGAATTTATAAATCGTATTTGTCTGTTTGTTCAAAGAGTCAACTAGGAACTGCGTACAAAATATAAAGTTCTAGTGGTAACAACAAGTTAATAATAGTAATGAGGACGATTGTTTAGCCGTGCTGTGTACAATTTCTACTCAAAAAAAAAAAATTAGTATTGTCAATAGCGCATCGATATAAAAAACTATATTAATGCGGAAAAGAACATAGACTTCTTGAAAAAGCCCGCTCTTAACAAACATATTGTTATTTTTAATTTCAATTATTGAATTAAAAGATTAAGTGTAGATGTATACAGGGTGTCCGCTAATTAATGGTACATGGAAAAACCACAGACTCCTTACGTAAAAATATTAGGATTTAATTATACTTACCTATATCCGAAAGTTGATATTAACCGAGATACAGGGTGTTAAAGTTAAAACTTCAATTTTGTTTTTATCTACTAACGTTTTTTACAAAATTTGGAAATTATATTTTTTTTAGGAAGAGAAATTGATATTTTTATGAATTTTAATTTTTAACTTTGTGCCGGTGTCTGCGGCATTATTTGCACATTTATTAGGTCATAACTTTTTGTGCCTCACATTACGGTATTTAAGATTTTAATGAAAATAATACTTTTCTCATATTTATTACGTAAAAAAGGTATACTAAGTTCAGGTCGTCCAGAGTTACCGTTTCGGAGATATTTGCATTTAAATTGTTTAGTGCACCCTGCCCAATTATTATTAATTTGCAAACAACTTTTTTTTTCTTAAAGTAACCCATAGGTTTCTCATAAGAAAACGAATAACATTTAGAGATGCAGTAGCTATGGAACAGAAAATGTTTCATTTTTGAGTTTATCGTATGTTTGTGTTTGTCATTGCTGTTGGTTTCTTTCGACACAATATTTTCTAGGGTCAAAGTTATTTTAATTAAAGTATTTATTATTCCCAATTACCATTACTAGAACATTAATTATCATGTAAAAGTTAATTGGCAAGAAGTAACAAAATATTATTTGCTTGCCTGAGCTAACGCGCTAACAATTTAAATGCAAATATCTCGAAACGGTAACTCTGGGCGACCTGAACTTAGTATACCTTTTTTACGTAATAAATATGAGAAAAGTATTATTTTTATTAAAAACTTAAATACACTGAGGCACGAAAAAGTTATGACCTTATGAATGTTCGAAAAATGCCGCAGACAGCGCCCCCTACATTGTACATTAAAATTTCACAAAGAAATCAATTTCTCGTTCGAAAAAAACCGTAATTGCCAAATTTTGTAAAACAACGTTAGTTTCTCTCAAAGTTATTAGAGAAAAACAATAAGGAAGTTTTAACTTTAACACCCTGAATCTCAGTTAATATCAACTTTCGGATATAGATAAGTATAATTAAATCGTAATATATTTATGTAAGGTTTTTCCATGTATCATTAATTAGCGGACACCCTGTATAAAGAAATTTGTATGCAGCTATAACATAACAGGTACCTCCTAAAACCATGAAACTAAATAAAACGTTAGTTACTTTACCATAACGATAGTCTGAATGATGGGTTGATTGAGGTCGAAATAATTTTAAGTATTTAAACTTAACTAAAAACTGTGATTTATAAAAGTTTTTACATATAAGGCAACGTCCTGCGTGAGCGACCAACGACGGGCGACGCGAGCGATAAATCGATCGCGTCTCTTCGTCGATGATCGCCCACGCAGGACGCTGCGTCAGTATTAACAAGGATGTGTAGGTACTTAAATAAATATTATCTTAATTTTGTACGTTATTAATATCGTAGGTAATGTGTAATTTATTTAACTTTTAATTTAGAACGTGCTTTGTTTCATGAAATAATTTTAAATTTACCAAAAATTAAGTAATTTGTACCGTTTAGACTGTGTGTACTTATAGAGAGAGTATGTGAGGAAAATTTGTTCAGTATATTTACAATAATGCAAAGGGTTAATTTTGTGTTACAGAGCTTTAACGTCAAATGGTATTTTCAAGCGACGAATTATCATAAAATTCTAAATTGTGCGATTGGCACATTCAAAACGTGTGTGCTTATTTATGCAGTTATCTGTAACAAAGATGCAACGTTGCTATTTAAAAAGAATCTTTTTTTAATCATTTTTCATTGGTCATACAATTTCATTGCATTAGGGGCGGAAATGGAAACAAATGGCTATACGCGACGCAGATGAAAGGGCTTATAAGCCTACACTGAGCGAAATTTCGAGTTGATATAACTTAAATATGAGTTGTCCTAGACCGAAGCGTGTTACTAATAGGGGACAGCCCAGACCTCTGAATTACGGCAACCAAATAGAAGAAATTGCACCAAGTCACTATTCATAAGTTATGATAGAACAGAACAGGTTATTTTATGCGTTGGAATAGCTCACGCCCCACCGTCTTAAATTATTGATAGGCTACCTTAGCTACCAGTATGTGAATTGTGATGCGTTACTAGTCGGGCTCGATTAATTCATGATTCGAGCTATTAAAACTTGACATTTAAGTTGTTCTAGCTTACAATGGTGGCTGGAATAACTAACTCTTTGGGCTACCAGACTCCAAATTTTGGACTACCAGTACCTAAATTGTGGACTATCGGAACTCAAAATATTTCTTTGATTTAACGCCTGCATATTGTGGACTTCAATTGTCTTTTGTTTTTTCAAGATATGACATTTTCGTTGTATATTAAAAAAAAAATAATCAAATGAATTATAGACAGGAGAGCATACTACGGCTAAGATACCATGCGGACGAAGTGATGACGATTGCTTATAAATAATAAGGCTCCATTCCAATAATATACAATTTGTATGCATCTCCCTCCTGTCCCTCCATTTTACGCCAACTGACCAAAATTATGCAAAACACAAATTTTCACGCACAGAGAACAAAGACGAAAAATCCCGCAAACGGCGCAACAGGTGTCTATACGCGCGACCGAAGGTGAATTGACGAATAACAATGGAATGAACCGAGCCAAACCTGCACGAGCACGAATTCGGAACTTTCCGTGACCTTACGATCTTGCGTTTTACCCTCGATATGGGGTTTTGGAGCACGTTTCCAATTATTCCAACTCAAAATAATTTACACATGGTAATGAGTTAAAATAATGCACGTCCGGGTTAAAACGACGCTTTATAATCAATTTGTAAGTTTACCCAACCCAGAAACTAGTGTAGACTGACAAAAATGCATTTACTAATGTCGTGGGTTACAAAATTGGCGTTACCTCAACCCACCTCTCTATGTTGTTCTAACTGAGCCTACGAATTATCACAAATTATTTAAAAACGCTACAGTAATTCAGGTTCTTTTGGTTCGCCTCAGCCCAGAAAGAGATTTTTTATCAACATTTTAAACATATTTGGGATCACCACAATTCCTCATCGTAACTATTTCATGAGTTACCTGAACTCAGTTTCTGGGTTGGGAAAACTTACTAATTGATTATAAAGTGTCGTTTTAACCCGGTCGTGCATTATTTTAACTCATTTCCATGTGTAAATTATTTTGAGTTGGAATAATTCAGGAAACGTGCTCCAAAACCCCATATCGAGGGTAAAACGGAAGATCGTAAGGTCACGGAAAGTTCCGAATTCGTGCTCGTGCAGGTTTGGCTCGGTTCATTCCATTGTTATTCGTCAATTCTCCTTCGATCGCGCGTATAGACACCTGTTGGCCGTTGCGCCGTTTGCGGGATTTTTCATCTTTGTTCTCTGTGCGTGTAATTTTGTGTTTTGCATAATTTTGGTCAGTTGGCGTAAAATGGAGGGACATGAGGGAGATGCATACAAATTGTTATTATTGGAATGGAGCCTTATTATTTATAAGCAATCGTCATCACTTTGTCCGCATGATTTCTTAGCCGTAGTATGCTCTCCTGTCTATAATTAATTTGATTATTTTTTTTTAAATATACAACAAAAATGTCATATCTTGAAAAAACAAAAGGCAATTGAAGTCCACAATAAGAAATATTTTGAGTTCCGATAGTCCACAATTTAGGTACTGGTAGTCCAAAATTTGGAGTCTGGTAGCCCAAAGAGTGAGGAGTTATTACAGCCACCATCGTAAGCTAGAACAACTTAAATGTTAAGTTTTGATAGCTCGAATCATGAATTAATCTAGCCCGACTAGTAACGCATCACAATTCACATACTGGTAGCTACGGTAGCCCATCAATAATTTAAGACGGTGGGGCGTGAGCTATTCCAACGCATAAAATAACCCATCTTCTGTGCTATCATAACTTATGAATAGTGAGTTGGTGCAATTTCTTCGATTTGGTTGCCGTAATTCAGGGGTCTGGGCTGTCCCCTATTAGCAACACGCTTCGGTCTAGGACAACTCATATTTGAGTTATATCGACACGAAATTTCGCTCAGTGTATTATTATGTAAATAATTTTTATTTTTCATTGGCTTGTTCGTAAATTCATAAAGCAGTTGTTGTTTTGCTAACGCGGCTCGAATCGCACTTGCGATGCAGAAAAATCCCCAACAATGAGGGGAATCACCAAGAGGTGAACCGAAATAAACAAGTAATTTCTTTCTGGGGATGCACCGAAAAATCTGGTTAGTGTATCTGATCGGGTTTGCAGACATTCATTATTAAGTACTGCGCCCTCTAGCGGCAATTCTAGAAACCTCAACAATTTCCTGCTATTTGTTTTGACCACTTGTTTTTATGAACGAAGGCACCTTGTTCGCGCATCGCCTTCACACGGAAATAAATCGAGAAATAATTAAAAAAAGATTCATCATTTTAATTTAAAAACTATATAATTTATTAGGATTTGTGCAATTTTATCGTTACTAATTTTACTGCATTTTTTTAGATAATAACTACTGCTGTACTATCAAAAACTAAAATAAAAAAAACTTCTTTTTTTTTAATCGAGTCATAAATAACGTTTTTATCATTATCTTGGTACCAAAGTGGACAAAAGTAAGAATATAAAATCTTATTTGTATCAGCTGTTGAAAAGAAAATTTACCTGACACGCCATTGACCTTTCACGAATAAAATACTATCGCGCAGCGATGAATTTATAATACGACTGGTCAACCACATTACACATTCGCACAGTTGGGCGTGGTTTCTGCCGCAACGGCAGCGCTAGGGTTTTCTTTATAAGGTCGATATTTCCCTTGAAACGTTATTTTTGTAGATCATTGGCGTGTTAGTCAATTCTCTTGGCAATCATCGATATTGTAAAACCTACATTATGGTACCAAAATTACTAAATTATTATTTTTAGCATAAACTTTTTGTATTTTTTTAAAAACAATATACCTAATGTTACAACAATTTTTATAAAACCACAAAGCGCAACGACGACGAAAGGTTACTTTTTCGTCATTTTGTGCGCCAGTGGCATAAATAACTTGTATCCGTCCTAAATTAATACGAACTAAAAATCAAAAATAGGCAGCCTTAATGTATCATAACTTATGATTGTTTAAAATTAAATAGATGATGTAAATAAAGAATATTTTACCAAAAATATGTTCTTTTATTTTATTATACCGAATGAGGTAATTTATAAGGAAATATCTCAAAAATCGTTCAAAATGCTTTCATGGAATTTTGTATACAGGGTGTTATGGCTTATTATATTTAAATGGGTGACTCCTTGGGTTTGTTCGGGTTTGTTTGTGGAGGTCAGCGCATTGTAGGCGGTGTTGTCATATTACAACACAGAATTGTAAACGCACGTGTTCAGTTTTTGACCCGCGTTATCACTTCTTTTTCAAACTTAAAAAAAAACTACAATTTTAAGGTATATACTCTCTTACTTTCGATCTTATTTTTAAATAATCCGTTTTATAATTAAATTCCAAAAAAAATAAAACACAAAAAGTATCTTTTGCAACAGAACCAACAGTAGATAATAGCACAACATATTATTATGAATTATTTCACAACAGAAAAAAGTCGGGTAATGCTACAACTATAAAACGTTTAAAATTCGTAACCTTCAAGCACGCGAAACCCTCGGTAACGTCGTTCCAACACAAAGTATCGAAACATACTGGAGGTTAAACATATCAATACGCGCGCGGCGGTTATCCAAGCAAGGGCGAGACACTGTAGTTTACTCTAGTGACCTACATACAGTTGCTAACTGAAACCAGTTGGAGCGGCGCGAAAGCACGAAGGCAAAAACGATTTAAAAAAAACTATGTAGTCTTTCCATAACACCCTGTATAACATATTGTTTATGACCACGAATTTCTCGACACCCTGTATATTGTTGCAACAGATCGAAGATATCAAGGCCCATAATTACAATATTTTAAAATAATACTTATACATATATGGTTAAATATCAACCATATATTATCTACTAACCTTTTTTTAATAGCCACTTTCACTTGAATACCAGAAAAATGGTACGTCATTTTTTTGGCTCTGTCAATCAGGTGCTGTCAAAAAAAAACAGATTAGCAAAAAAACAATTTATTTCCATTTTCTTACTTATTAAAATCTAAGCATAACCAAGTGTCGTGGAACCTGTCGTTGCTAGGGTCTTCAGAGTCTAGTATGTACGGAATGTGCCAAATATTGTCATTCTTTTGAGCTATGGCACTGAAGTGAGGTGGGATCCTAAAATATTTTATTTAAAACTTTTTTGTTCATTTCTGTGTGCCTCAGGAGAACGGTGATATCTCATTCTCTCGAAATGATGATTCTCCTAAGTCTGATCTCAAATTGAGACGCTATGGCGGCTTTAGGTTTGTTTGTGTGTGTCCAGCAAAAACAAACTTTTAACAGGACATGTTATTATTATAATCCAGAAATGTATAAACTTGGACATGAAAAAGAATGAACGGTGCGTTATAACTTTACAATATCTGGGCCGATCCGTACTATGCTTCCTCACCCTGCAATTTTGAATCATGGCTGCATCAGCTGATATTATAATTTTTAAAGGCCGTATTTTTCTCTTGCGCCGGCAATTATAATGGCACGTATTCATGCGCAGTAAACCGTTTTCGATCAGCTGGAGCATTGTCAACGGTCAGAACAGCAGTTGGTACTGTCGAAATCCCTAAAATATCCCCAGAATTAGAGATGTGCAAACCTGTTCGTTTTGATTACCAGTTAAAGCAGCTACTGCTATTTACAAATAGGAGGTGCAAAAAGTTGCTGAATTAGCAGTCCATAAGTTTAATAAAGAATGTAAACTGCTAATTTAAGTACCAGTGGGTTTAAATGGCCATTACCTGTTCATACCTGGTTCGGCCAAATAATAAACAGTTAAAAATAACAGCTGATCGGGATGTACTGCGCATGAATCCGTGTCATTTTAATTGTCAGAAGAGTAGAATTTCTGACTGTAGTACGGAGAACGGTGTACTGCGCCTGAATCCTTGAATTATAATTGCCATTGCTGGCGCCATAAAAATTCCCGACTGTAATACGGCCTTAACGCATGTGCATCAAAAGTCCCGATATGTCCACATTTATGATTATTTTTTGAAATTTGATTTTTGGTAATACAAAATCGGTTGATTTTGACACAGTTTTATAAGTGCAGTGTCGGAGCCTTTGCTCCAATCGGAGCCTTTGCTCCAAATAAATCATCCCCTTTTTGCACCCATATTCAAATTAACAATCCCCAAAAGAAGCAGGAAAACTGATGGATTTCTTATTTATTCTGTTGTCAAATGACTGACTGCATGCAATGTTAACTACTTGGTACGGATTAATAGTGAAAATGGTAATTATTACAATATTTTATAGGAAATCGTACAATAAAATCTTTACTATAATAATTTTACTATAGTGTTTGTTCGGGTTTGTTAGTTTACAATATATTTTAGTAGTGTTGTGATCGCTCGAGCGAAAAACCGCTTGAGTACTCGATTCTTGAAATCACCGACATCGCTCGATTATTAAAAAAACCGCTCCAGTTATAAATTCAAGCGGAAATCGTCGCTTGACGCCGACGTATATTCGAGCAGTTTTTCGCTCGATAGGAAATACTCTAGTTATAAATACAAGCGAAAAATCGAATCGTTGCCTTTCACTAGATACCCGATCTTCGCCGCGCACCCGAAATGTGCCGATTGGCGACGTTTGAGTTGACGCTCAGAAGGCCGACACGACATACGTCTTTCTTAAAGGCACATAAACGAGAAGGTGCTTATAAAAAGTATGCCAAATCCCGTAGTGGATTCATCGCGACATGGCTTTTGTTTTGACTGGCTAGCCAGCGGCGATTGTAAATTTTTTAAAAATTAAAGTGTATAATTTTTAAAAAATCAGAATCAACCGTTTGTTCTTCCTTAATAAAAAAAACTCTAGACTAAACTTCTAAAACTTACAAAAACAACCCCTGGTGTTTTATCAACACATTCTTCTTAGTCATAAAAATTTCAAGCGATTAATCGCTCGAGCGATTCACCTCATTATTAAAATCGCTCGAGTATCAAGTACTCGATTATTAAAATCATCGGTTTTTACCAACACTAATTTTAACGCAGGGTTAAAGATGCAGAGTGAACAGCATAGGTACGGATCGGCCATTATAATATCAATGATCTATTCTTTTTTATGTCTTTTTGTTTTTATCACTTAATGAAAAAGGATAAAATATACATTTTTATTTCGAAGCGAAATGCAATTCCTGTGTATTAGACTGAAATGGTAAACTTAAAATATTGACATGTCGTTATTGACATTTATATTTTGTGGTTTGTGTGATTCACAAGTTTTTCAAGTTTCTAAAAGAAAGCACTCTGTTATATAGAACTATAATTAATTATTTAATCAATAAATTTTATTTGAATTTGAAATTAAATAATTATATTAAATTTCAAATATGTATAATGCATCTAATACCATTTTAAAATGTAATTTTTGACTTTAGTATAATAATAGTATATTAAGATACAAGTTTCATAAGACATTATCTTAGAGCACGCGTTGAATTTAGTACAAGTGCAAGTGCTCTTGTCTTATGACACTTTTTCTATTTGGGTCTTTAAAGTCTGAAAAACTTTAATAGTATGTTAAGATACAAGTTTCATAAGACATTATCTCAGAGCACGCGTTTAATTTAGAAAACGACCCGCGAAGCGGGGAGTTTTCTAAAGTACAAGTGCTCTAATTGTCTTATGAACCGTGTATTTTATAATACTTTTTCTATTTGGGTCTTTAAAGTATGAAAAACTTCTAAAAATATAGTAAATTTTTTCCATTTAAATTAATATTTTCTTTTTGGGTTGGCAATACTTTTACAATTTAATAAAATGCTACAAGTATCAAATACGCCATGATAGAAACAATTGAACGCAACAATGCTTCATCCCATCCGTCATAATTAAAAATAAATATATTATTAAAGTTAATAAAAATGAGTCAGGAAGAAAGTTGTAGTCCGTCAGAAATACGAGAAATTGCAGAAAATAATCTAGAAAAACTTTTAAAAAGAATATGCAAAACTTTGAGTTATGGTGCGAGCAGAACGAAGTTCAAAATATTGAACAGAATAATAAATAATACTATTGAACAAAATATTGTGTCGACACAGAATCCGACAGGAATAACAATTAATGCTCAGGAAATGTCTACAGTAACTATAAATATGTGTATATAAAGTATTATGTATAATACTATATTGAATTAAAAATAAAAATAGTACTTTATTGAATAAATCTTTAGAAATAGAGCATAAACTGGAAAATATTTCTATTATTTTTAGGTTATGTTGTTTTATAGTTGTGACTAGAAATTAGTTGACGGACACCGTATATATTTCCGAGTATAGGTATTTCAGATAAATATCTAGTAAAAATGATCTATTTGCAAGGTTAGTATTTTAAAGTTTTCTATAACAAATTTTTGTCGAATACATAATGCCTAGAAAACTAATTTCAACGAAATCGAAGTAGGCCTAAAATTCGAACCCTACTTGCTGCCAACATAAAAAAAAATAAAATTTAAGTTTCATAAAGTGGCAGGTTATTAAATTTTTTTGAATTTCATAATGCAGCTATTATGAAACCCACGACCTTCATAATGTAAATCACGTCCCTTAGCTACTGACATGATTTTGTCTTATTTGGTCTACATAATCTCAATTTGAATCATACTGGTACAGGTGACACAGGTTCATTCTTTCCCCGGCTCAACTGTATATGTTTTAGGTATTCTTACCTAAAAGTTACTTTGTTGTCATCGTTGACGTATGATAAAAAGTACTGCCTCTGGGATAACCACCGATCAAAAAGGTTTTTATACTTCCGGTCTTTCAAAAGAAACTTATGACCCCTCATCAGATCTTTGGTAACTATTGTTGTGTCTTTTCCGGAATGTAACGCACAGTACAATAAATATGGATCATCCTAAAGAAAAAATCGTCGAATTTATTAGTCGGAAATGATATTCCTTTATTGCAGAATACATTGTTATGTATATACTTTAGTAAGGAATAACATTAAAATTAAAGAAAATAAATACCCTAAATATTTTACCTGTGATATATTTTGTGTTAGGAACACAGTCGAGTTTTCTGTAATATAATTCCAATTATTTTTGGGCCACCTTTTCATGTGAACCCTTCCCAACATCAGAACAGATTTATTCTGCTGTACAAAATGCGAGACCACAGCCGCTACCTAAAAGATTTTCAAAAAAGTATTTTCATTAAATTGTTAGGGAGTAAGTTTTTTTAGTGTCCCTAGTGATTAAACACTCTGTACGAACGTTATAACGTCGGTATTAATGTATCAACTTACCATGTGTGAGAAGACATGTGGCCCCCTTTTTATACCCGCCGAATAAGCAATATTCAAACCATCCAACACAACATCAAACTTGCCCATCTTCTGCACAAACGACTGAAACTCTTCCATTTCAGTTGGATTTGATTTAATGAAAATATCTTTGCCCACTATAACATTATTCAGAAATACTTGTTTTAATTCGGAAAATTCTGTTTCATTCAGCTCAAATTTTTTAAGTTTTGTCTTGCATGTTTTACAATGTCCTGAAAATGTTACCTAAATAAATAGTAAATCTATTACCCCTACATGATAGTCGAAGTCTAAATATTCAGCTAAATAAGGGACAACACTGCTTTCATCTACTTACTGTTGTTGCATGGCCTGAACTTTTACACAACTCCATAATATCCTTGGCCACATCTTCTTGACATATTATTTCATTCTCTTGAAAGAACAAGAATAATTTCTCCAATTTCTGTTCAATATTTTCCTGCTTTCTTAATCTTTTCAATGTTTTCAGGTATGACTGGAATGTTATGCTTAGGGGTGGCCTTTCGTGGTCAAGCATTTCTCCAAGAAGGTCCCAAGCAAGCTGTTCCTCTTTATTCATGAAAGCAGCTGCTGTTAAGGCACTATAAGAGGCTGTATTTGGAACAGCAGTAATTTTAATTTCCTAAAAGTACCAAATGTTGATATGATTGAATATGAATAGTATATGCGATCAATATGGGTTTTACTCAGTTTTACCCCTTCACTGTATTTCTAACCCAATTGAGCACATGTGGTATAAGGTACATTTTAGTTGATTTTAGTAATAATCAAAAATGTGCAACAAACAAACCTGCAAGATATCTAAACATTCTTTCCATTCTTTTGTTAAAGAAAGAGCCATAATAATATTCTCCTGAGTTATCGAGTCTAAAACAGGGTTATTTTGTTGTATTTCTCTGCACCACCTCAAAATTTCCTTTTCGTTATCCTTCGATATTTTTTCTATATTATTTTGATACAATAATTTCAAATATTTTCCTATGGTGGCCAAATTTGGCCTCCTATTTTGCTCTTCTAAATATTTTAAGTAGGAATTTGCCATATCTGATCTAAAAACATAGATTTTATTATCACAGTCTCCATAAAATAGTCTCAATTCTTGGGTAAGCTTATGTGTACTATAGTTGCGACTTCTACAGACTTAACAAACCTTTTTAATTTATTGACACACCAACCCATAATCATCCCGTCAATATTTCCAGAATTATATTTGTTTCTTTCCCTGTTCAATTCATGTTGCAAAACAAATTCTGTAACTTTTTTCCAATCTTCTGGCTTTGTTATATTAATGCTTTCCATTGCCATTTCTATAAGGTCATCCTGCGGCTTTCTTTTCACTTCGTTTTTTGTCATGGTATAAGAAGTATTTGTATCATGGCTTTTTGGAAAAGCATAATTGGTGAACGGTCTGGTCGTTTTCGGGTAGTTCTTCACATGGTTCAATGTATTTGATACGACTCTAATATTGACTCTTTGGAAAAACATTCTTTATTTTCTAGTAAGTGAGAAATATCAAAAGGGAAGAATTATAGAAAATAAATAGATACAAAATATTGCGTTTCTTAACATAACTTTTTTTAAAAATAAATGAGGTTATGTTTTTTAAATGTTTTTGGTTACCTTCATTTAAAACAGAGGAAAAATAAGAGCGCTGCAGGGATTGTCAATTTCTGGCGGCAGCCATACCATACCACTAAAGATCTTCATACCACCCTACGCCGATGTACCAAGTCCATATAATGAAGGGGAAACCAATCACAGACCATTATATTTAACAGGTACTCAGAACGATTACAATTGTATCATGCCATAAAGGTGCTGCTAGTGGGGAAACGCCAGAACCAAGTCATAGAAAACCTAGTTACATGAATTGTGCAGCAAACACATCACAAAATAAACCAACAAATGTATGTAATGAAACGGAAACATCACAGGAACAACAGGTACCGCCAAAGATATCAGCTAAACACCAATGGTGTCCAGCTAGTAATTACAATTTTTTTATTTACAGCTTTATTTTGTCAACTTATAAAAATACACTTAAAGTTACTCGATGTCTTCATCTTCATCGTCTTCTTGGTTGTTGATCTGGAAGTACCTCAATTCATACGAATCTTTTCCAGAAGCGACAACACGGAGCCAATCTCTAAGATTGTTCTTCTTAAGGTATTTTTTCGTAAGGTATTTCAGATACCTGTAAGAAACCAAAGATAATTAAAACTTATGTTTAAAAAAATCCAAAATTAATGATATAAAATATCTTCATTCTCTAACCAGCATCAATCACATGCAGAGAACGCATGGTTTAGCAATAAAAACACAAAGTTTAGTGACAACTAGGGATATTATAAACTTGTGCCCATGTGCACACCAATGCAACTACAATACTTTCAATAAAAATGTAGCTGACGAGTTAGTTGCTAGCTAATACAAACTAGCAACATTATCTCTAACAGCCCTGCTTTTGCAATACTAAACGCCACATACAACTATAGGCTATCGTTGTGAGGAGCTGGGACTGCTTAATAAGGGTTTATATATTTTATATGAAACAAACCTAATACAGAGAATAAATTAAAAACCGGAAATTCTCTCGACTAATCACTACTAACAAAATTAACATTAATTAATTTATAATGACTATAAAAATTGTGCATAGCATTCTTACCTTTTTGAGAATGGAATTTCTGAGCTAAGAACAATTTTTGTATTTTTGTCACGTCCTAATGTGACTGCATGCTGTCCAGACTTCCCACCGGAAAAGTTATTAGTCTTTCCATTGATCTTAATTCTTGTTTTAAGGTAGTTTTCCTAAAATAAAGAAAATATTTAAAATATGGGTAGTTCTCCTTATGGTACTAGTTCATACAATACAGAATTAAGGAATTTTACACAACAAATAATCAACTTCCTTTGAATAAATATCTGTCTTAAATATCAACTTTTGCATAAATATGTTGCTTGCCATTGTATTATGCTAGCCATGAGTTAAACTAACAACCATAGCGAGGCTCAGCAATAATATAGCAGTACTAAACGCCACATCCAACTAGAAATATCATTGTGTGGAGCTGGGACTGCATAAAATATTCACAGAAACTAATTAGTAAATAACATACTAACTTACAAAATTCTGCACATCCAAAATACTATCTTCCACAGGATGTGTGCAATCAATAATGAATTTTAGGGACACCTTCTTCTTTTTTAGGCCTTTGCCTCTCAATTGTTGCTTCTTGGGGGCGGCTTTTGGGGCTGCTTTACCCGCGGCTACAGCTGGTTTAGTCTGGAATCAACAACAAAATTAGTTGTCTTTCAGCCAGACTATTTTTAACGAAATTTGGCAGCCACATAGCCGAAGCACTAGTAGCACGCATCATCTAAAGAAATAATAGGTTAAATAAAAAAGGATAACATTTTGGGTAATCCTATTTTCTTGGTCACTAGAAGAAAAAAGTAGATAGAACATTTGAAATAAAAATATTTTATAAATTTTGCCTTCATGTGATTTTTAAACAATGGGTGATTTTTAGATGTTTTGAAATACCCAAGATGTTAGAGATTTTTAAAGATTTATAGGAAAAATACTTACAGGAGGCATCTTTCACGTGTCAAACCACTGAAACTTGACATAAAAAGAAAAATCTTTATTTGACATTATGACATTTGACTTTGACATTTCCCTAAGGGTAGGGGTATACAAGGAATAGTGGGAGAAACGTGAAGTTAGCCATGGGACATTAGAACTACCTTAGCTCACCACTTTTGAGAACTACAAGCGATTAGAGTAATTATGCAACATCATATACATATGTGTAACGTTGGCTGCATAATCTGTCAATGCCTTCTATACAATTTATTCAAATTTGCAGGATATAAAAACATGTAATGTATTTTATTTCAAGGGAAAAACTATTATTGACAATAGATTATTTATTCTTTAATTTGTGTGGTAAAGCCAATTAATATCTTTGTGCTGTAAAGAATAAATTAAAACTAGAAAATCTCGAAAGTCGTATTCAAATTGTATATTTTTTTAAAGCCATCTTGATCGTAATTGAACAAATAAAATCTCACCCGGTCAGGAAATTAATCGTAATTTTCTGGTCTTAATTAATAGTTATTTCCTATCACTCTAAAGACAAGTTTAACAGCACCCTGAAGATACACCCTATAAATTTATTTAAATGCAAATTTACCTTTAATATTATACGAACTCCTCGCATTATGGTTTTAATTAGAATAATCAATTATTAATCTCTTTAATATATTACGCTGAAACAAAACAAACATTCCACCACTAAGCTTTCGCTTCAAGTGGTTTCAGCTTCACTCAGCTTCAATCCCCAATAATAAACCTCCCTACCCCAACCCCAATCGATAAAATTGCTTAGTTTTCGGGTTCACCCTGTATGATAACTCCCCTTCCCATTCAATCGACCAGCGGCGCGAGCGCCTCTATCGAACACTGCGCCAACTACGCCGCGGCAATCCGGGGAGTTGAGATCAACTCTTTTCCCGTCCATGACGTTTCGTGGTATTCTCAACTATTTCGCGTTTATTTACTGAAATTTGAGTAAAAAGTGCGTTTCACCGGGTTAAAAAACATTGCAGACATGACTCTGGCGCGGGTGCTGTGCGTATTAGTGCTAGGATATTGTGTGGCGGCTTCGAGAAGTCAAGAATACAACACAGGTTAGTACAAGAAAATTTCACCTGTGTATTTAAAACGTACAATTTCTATAGGTAAATAAATGCTCGCGGTGCAGTGTAAATAAACCAAGGTACCGTCTGACAAACTGTGGGATTATCCTATCGTCAACCTTAGAAAAATGCGTAAATAACACACAGTTTCTAATTAAATAAGCACATTTAAAAACAAAAAACCTCAGGTGCAAAATGGCGAGGCACACATTTTCTTTTATTTCATTTGTTTTTACAATGGTCGCTGTCTCCAGGCAACATTCATTTGTCGAAGCAATATTCTTTTTCTTGCCTGAGGCCTTCTTTGTATAAATCGACCGACTTTTGTACATTTTGGTCGATATTTTGCAAGGTTAAAATCGGTCGATATTTATATTTATGCATTGGAAAAAATAATATATTTTTATTAATAATAAAATACTAACAGCGAAAAACTACCAACACTGCAAACCGTTTCTCTGTCGCAGACTTCCCCATTAACTTTACGAAAAAATAGTCGCCTGGGGTGGATACTTAATTAAAAGAGTCACCAATAAATCATAACTTTATAATTAGTAATTTCACAGAAATGTCACGTTATGTAATTAAAAAACAACTTTTTGTGTCGAGGTTTGTTGACATTTAAGAGCGGTGCGGCATTACGTTTCAAATAAACCTATTTATTATTCCACGAATATCTATATAATTATTTCAGGGTGTAGATTACGGAAAAATACCTGTTCTTTTCCCTTTTGTAGAGGATATGTTTCAAGTGCACACCTATTCATTATTTTCTGGTTTTCTGATGCAAATAGTATGAAAAAAAACTGGCTAAAAGAAGGACGGTTCTATAATATAGGTTTGTCCATTCCATCCTGTTTTTAGCAAAAAATGTAGGTTTTTCTTTATAGTTGAGCAGTTCAAGAACAAGTGTACGTCTTAAATTTTGGAATACCTATCTAATATATAGGTAGGTACCTACCTGTCCTAGTAATATAATTTAAAAGAACAAATTGTAATATACTAAAAATGTTCATTTATTTACTACTATGTATAGTTGATATTCAATTCTGTGATTGAATTCACAGGGAATTAAAAATTATATCTTATTTATTTTAAATCTTATTTTTTGCTGGCGACGACTTGTTTTAAGCCCGATTACAGAATCAACTACAGTGATACCTCGAGTTACGAGTGCCCTAACATACGAGTTATTTGAGATACGAGCTGCGGAGCGAGCGAAGTTTTGTTTTGGAATACGAGCGACATTTGAGATATGAGGAACGGTCAGCTGCGACGCTACACACAAGTTGCAACTGGTCGTGCATCGGAGCTATTTAATGACACTTGCCTAACTCATTTCTAGTGTTGTGATCGCTCGAGCGAAAAACCGCTTGATCACTCGATTATTGAAATAACCGACATCGCTCGATTATTAAAAAAACCGCTCGAGTTATCTATTCAGGCGAAAACCGTCACTCGTCACTTATTATCTTTCACTCGATACCCGAGCTTCGCTTGACGCCGGCGGAAATGTACCGCTATAGTGTGATTGAGTTAAAAAACTGCTCGTATATTCGAACAGTTTTTCGCTCGATAGAAAATACTCTAGTTATAAATTCAAGCGAAAAACCGAAAAATATCACCTGTCACTTGATACACGACCGTCGGTCTACGCGCCGCGCCATCCAATTGGCGACGATCGAGTTTGACGCTGAGCGACATACGTCTTTCTTAATGCACATAAACGAGAAGGTGCATATAAAAAAGTATGCCAAATCCCTTAGCGGAGTCATCGCGACATGGGTTTTGTAAAGTTTTGTTTTAACTGGCTAGCCAGCGACGTAGTTTAGGTCTCCGATTGTAAATATTAAAAAATTAAAGGATATAATTTAGAAATTTTTATTTACTATATAGGTACCTACTCGAGAAAACTTCTCAAAAATAACATAATAATAGAAATGGTACCTCGAGATACGAGTGCCCTAACACAACGAGTTATTTGAGATACGAGCTGTCGAGCGAGCGAAGTTTTGTTTTGGAATACGAGCGACATTTGAGATACGAGGAACGGTCAGCTGCGACGCGATCTCTAGAAGTGAGATAAAAGGGATCGTGGGAATGTGGGAGAGAGTTTCACAGTTCGTGGAAAAGAAACACCCCGAAAAAGTTGCAACTGGTCGTGCTCGGAGCTATTTAATGACACTTGCCTAACTCATTTCCGCAGCATTCTGAAAGAGAGGAAGCAAAAACCTCCTTGGACAGTTTTTTTTTCGAATCCGGCGAAAAAGGCAAAGACCAGTGAAGAGAAAAGCAGTGACTAAAATTAAGCATACAGTAGCATTTAAGTTGTGTGTATGTGACCAAAATACACACAGTGGGTTTGCTTTACATTCTCTTTTATTATGTTTTTATACAATATTTGTCATTTATAAATACATTGCTCTTATTCAAAAACACGTGACAACAATTGGGGGTAGCATTTTTGGGGCTGGAACGGATTAATGGGATTTCAATTAATTTCAATGGGGAAAATTGCTTTGAGATACGAGCAAGGTTACGGAATGAATTAAACTCGTATCTCGAGGTATCACTGTATATGTAATGTTGACATTTCAGACTTTAAAAGTTTGAAAGAAACATATTTTTAACTTTAACATTTATCTTGGTGGCAAGTGACATTTGCCCGGGCGGTAAGCGATCATTTTCCACCAGGGTAAATGTCACTTTCCATCCAGGTAAATATCAACATTCATCGAATAACCAAAATGACTAATTTCTGGATGGTGGCGAAGCATGTGGTTATACAGGGGTCTTAATTTGTTCATTTTCCCCGTAGTTATACGTATTTGTCACAAGAAAACATCATTTGCATTTAAAAGATAATAAAATAGCCTCGAAAATAGCATACAAACCTCGGTGAAATGTTTCATTCCTGTCGAGAGAAGAGGATGGTTTACAGAAACGTCGAGGGGAATCATTTCTCGAATCATTTTGCACCTCAAAGTGTAATATACTATTTTTGTTCGGGTTTTTAACGCGAAAGAAGGATGTGAAACCTAACCTCTACAAAAGGGATCTTTGAGGAGAAATACGTATCTCAAAATCAAAGTGTTTCCTTAATTTACGCCCTAAAATTTATCTGCCGTGCAATACAAGAACCTAGTAAGTCGTAAAAGTAAATTTTAAGACATTCCATTTAAAAATTGCACAACTTCTTTAATATTTAGTTTATTGTTCTAAAATTTTATACACAGTAAGCTCTTGTTACATAGTTTCATTTTCCAAAAAATCATTGATTTTTATTAAGAAATAAGCAGTTAAATAAATATTAAAAACTTACTACTCTATTTTATAGTAAGTCGACTTACTAGGTTCTTGTATTACACGGCAGACATCATGAACGAGTTTTTATTGCATTTAACTTTTTTCTAAGCACTTAAGAAGCTTTGGTTAAACACTGTAAATTAACCAACTACTCTGAATATTTTTGTCCAGGATTTTAATTTTTAATCTTAGCGCATATTAGGATATTTGCATTACAAATAAGGATTTTAGAACTGTGTAAAGAACTTAGGTTGGTGAATCATGAACCCACATAGTATAGTTGATATTTTATTCTCGGATCGAATTCCAATACAAATAAAAATCCTCTCTTATTTTGCGAGCAGATAAACAAGCCGACGGCGCCTCGTAAAATAATTGGACCAATGCCGCCATCACCAGTGTCGGACTGTAAAGAAGCCGTCGCAGGCAAAAATAATATTTGAAATAAATAATTTAAAAAATATTTTTATGTTTATTGGAATTCGATCAGAGAATAAAATATCAACTATAGATGAGACCATATATAATATACTGTCAAACTTGTGTTAAGGATGACTTAATGTCATTCTATACAGGGTGTCCCATTTTCGACACCTTTATAGGGTATCTACGTAATTGTCAGTGTTATCAAAAAAGTAATGTAGGTGTAATGTGCTCTTTATGGGTCAAACTTTGAAAATTTGCACTCGCTTAAGAGATACGGGGGAAAATTTAAAAATTGTCAATTTCAAAATTACCCAAAATATTTTCTTAGTTGAAAGAGATACAGAAAAATGTTTTATATAGAAGTTTCTTCATAATGATTGTTGAATAATCTGCCGTTTTCAAAATAAATATACGGGGTCAGGTAAAAAAGTTATCGGACCTAACCTCATTTTTTTAAATGGAACACCTTGTATATTTTAATCTGAAAAGATAGCATATTAAATTGTCTTTTCAAATATATAACACATATTGGTTTCCTAGGCGATTTATTTAAACTTTATTACTTTGAAACGAAATAGAAGATTAAGATTTATAGGTAAAAAATAACGGGAATCATCGCAAATGTTAGGTTATATTCTTAAGTGGTTCCGGCTAGCGAGCAAAATATAAATTTTACGCCATAATAACAACTAGAATGTTAACATAGTTGTTCCTATGATATTAGCTTTTGTTTCATAGACTTCCGTGGTTTAAAGTCATAAAGTTTAAATAAATCGCCTAGGAAACCAATATCATCCATGATGTGTTATATATTTGAAAAGATAATTTAAAATGCTATATTTTTAGATTAAAATATACAGGGTGTTCCATTTAAAAAATTTAGGTTAGGTATGATAACTTTTTTACCTGACCCCGTATACTTATTGTGAAAACGGCAGATTATTCTACAATCATAAAAAAACTTCTGTATAAAACATTTTTCTGTATCTCTTTTAACTAAGAAAACATCATTTAACCATTTTAAGTTTGACCTAAAAAGGGCACCTGACACCTACATTACTTTTTTGATAGCACTAACAATTACGGAGATACCATATAAAAGTGTCGAAAATAGGACACCCTGTACCTTAAGGTGCCTTTGACTAAAGACTCATCTAAAGGAATAGACCTTTAAGAACGTGGTAATTTTAAAACATAGTTTTTTTTAAGGTTTACCATAATGTTAAGGCTACCTTAGCTAAGGTCTGCTTATTGAAATACCGGCCCTTAGTTGATATTTTATTCTCCGATCGAATTCCAATGGAAATAAAAACTCCTTTAGATTATTTATTTAACACATATTATTTTTTTCGAAAGGGCAGAAGCTGCCGATGCCTTTAAAAAAGGTTTAAATGAACACGTGCAGGATACGTGTAGTTCCCATAACACGCTGTAGTATACGGAACAATACTCTTCTTCGTTCGTATCAGTAAATGCTGCAAGACACGCTATAATGATTTTTGACGTTTTAATGATTTTTAATAATAATTAGTATAATAAAATTCACATGTCATCCAAATAAAGGCATTATTGCTAATAACGCACCCTCTGTGCATTTTTATAGTACATTCCATATTTCCATTTATACCTTTTTACCCTCCGTAATACCGAAAATACTAAAATTTATTCCGAGAAACAGAAAATTCGAATCGGGACTCAAACAGTAGCGTCTGCGTCATGACCGTCACAATTTTGCACGTTTGCCAAGTTGCGGAAAAACAGTAGTAATTTAGAGATTTTCTGATTTTCTTGAAGTGAACACTATTTTTTTTAATAATAATTTACTTTTGTGCCTTAAAGAGCACCTCGATCGATCAATTTCTTGATATTCCTACTTATCAATTATTAAATTAATTGCCTAAAGGCCGTATTAGACTAGGCAATTTTTTCTCTTGCGCCGGCAATTATAATGGCACGTATTCATGCGCAGTAAACCGTTTTCGATCAGCTGGAGCATTGTCAACGGT
Source organism: Barypeithes pellucidus (assembly GCA_963991005.1). Classification (NCBI taxonomy): domain Eukaryota; kingdom Metazoa; phylum Arthropoda; class Insecta; order Coleoptera; family Curculionidae; genus Barypeithes; species Barypeithes pellucidus. The sequence goes on from OZ022563.1 coordinate 12,989,541, forward strand.
CAGAACAGCAGTGGGTACTGTCGAAATCCCTAAAATATCCCCAGAATTAGAGATGTGCAAACCTGTTCGTTTTGATTACCAGTTAAAGCAGCTACTGCTATTTACAAATAGGAGGTGCAAAAAGTTGCTGAATTAGCAGTCCATAAGTTTAATAAAGAATGTAAACTGCTAATTTAAGTACCAGTGGGTTTAAATGGCCATTACCTGTTCATACCTGGTTCGGCCAATTTATAAACAGTTAAAAATAACAGAATAATCCATGTCTACCCAATTGCGCCGACAAGGGCAATTAAAATGGCGCCTGCCCCATTTCTGGTAATGAGAGACAGCTGATCGGGAACAGTGTACTGCGCATGAATCCGTGTCATTTTAATTGTCGGAAGAGTAGAATTTCTAACTGTAGTACGGAGACCGCTGTACTGCGCCTGAATCCTTGAATTATAATTGCCATTGCTTGCGCCATAAAAATTCCCAAGTGTAATACGGCCTTAATAAAAAAATCGCAATGCATTTAAGCCAGAGATTCAATTATTGATTATATATTTATCACTAAAACTTTGTGTTTAAAACCTAAATATTTTTCTCGTTTAATTTTCTTCATTCAATAACAATTATTGGATCCATTTAATCGATAATAATGACATCTTTTATTATAAACGGTCTTTCCATAAAACAGTTAAAAATAACAGCAATCCATCTCTACCCAAAATTGCAGCGGCAATGGTAATCAAAATGGCGCAAGACCAATTTCTGGCAATTCAAGACGTATTACGCCAGCTGATCAAGAACATTTTACTACGCATGCTTCCGTGTAAGTTGTATTGCCGCAAGAATTAGAGATCCCGGGCAGCGTTGCCAGATATGTATTTATTTCACTAAATCGGGAATTTAACAACACTATTTATTTTCTACATGATTAATTAATCTATTTATTGGGATTGTATTTCGGGAGATTGGGGATTTATTTAAAAAATCGTGATATAAACACAACAACAATTCAATACAATTTTAACGACTGGCAACTATGATGTTCTGCGAAGTAGGGCAGTAAAATTTGTGAGCGTCAATCCCTAGGCGAGAATCACTCCGGCTGCCGTATAAAAGGTCGTTTCCCAAGGAAATAGGGAATTCGTCGATATTCGACGTGTTTTTATCCCGGAATTGTCTCCTAGGGGCCGCTTGCTTAACTCCGGCCCTGAAGAAGCTATAAACCTTCAATTTTTATTGCGATCCGAGGATAGAGCTCAGCGCGAAACTGGCGAGCAATATATTTTAAATCCAGACAGCTACTAAAACCTATTCTTCTCGATTTGTTGGTTTTTTCTGTTCAGGAGGAATTTGTGAGGTTAGTACAGTGGCGGATCTGTGGATTTTTTTGCTGTATATTTGGTCGATAATACTGTGAGCGGAGTAATTTTCTAATTTTTGTGTTTTGGATATCAGCTGATTTATTTTTTCATCCAAATAACCTTCAGTTGATTTTATCGACATTGATCAAGAGTACCTTTTTTTCAGCTTAAGGTTTAGAGTATCCAAAAAAATATTATTGTCGTTCCTTCATCATACAGGGTGTAAAAAAAGCATTTTTGTTTTACGTCTAAAAAATTATTTAAAAATCAACGATTTCCAGAGATATCCGTTATGGGGCCAGTATCTCCGTGGGGGGGTTAGTTCGGGGGCGTAGGAAGAAAAATTTGTATGCACTTCTCCTGTTATTTTTAAGTGTTCTATCTGAGCCCGGGAGATTGCCCAGATGTTCTGGGACACCTTGTATACATACAATTTTTACTTATTTAACACTTTGTTATGTTAGCTTTCGAAGTGTATTTTAAAAAAAATGTTATTGTGATCAAATGCAAAATAATAACAATATAATTGTTTAAATAGTTCTAATATAAACCAAGATGTAACACCCCGTATTTTAATTTACAATTACGTATAGAATTACTTTCTTTATCTAATTGGTCAGTACATACACATACATGCTTCTCTATCTTATGTAATTTTTAAGTTATTCAAAAAATTGACTTATTTGAATTACACCAGAAAGGTATAATTTTTAAAATACCCTGTATAAAATTTATAGGATTTTTATGAAATAAGTTTTCTCGAATTTTTAAATTACAAAGTAAAAAATTACCTTTAACAGGTTTCTTATAAAAAAATCCTTTAATGAATTTTATCTCAAGAAATGGTAGGAGATGGAATAGGAAATTGTTAATATAAGTTCATAGAATCGAAAAATATCAAAATATCCAGGCCAGTCTATTTAAAATAACAATGTAAAGCCTAACTTTCCGGTCATGTCGGTTGTGTCGGCATCTTTTATAGCCAGTACCAACATTTTAAACAAATATATTTTTTTAGTAGGCCACTCACCGTGAATATAGGGTGTTATCGAATATCATTATATATTTAAACCCGCAAATCATCTGCTCTTGCTTGACTTGCGATCGAAAATATTTAACAACTACTGATCTAATAGAGGTGCCACTTTTTCGTAAAATGGGTTTTGCAGATAAGAGGGTATGGAATAAAACGGTATTTTTTTTTAAAGTAGTTTAAGATAGGGGGAGGGACTGAGCATGTTAAAACAATTATATTGTTATTATTTTGTATTTGATCACAATGACAACTTTTTTAAATAAAACTAACATAACGAAGTGTTAAATAAGTAATATTGCTAATATTTCAGGGTGTGATTCCTTAGGTCATTTTATAAAGAAAAGTTCATATGAACATATGTCCGCAACGGCTTAAATTCTTTGCTACAGGGTGTTGAATTTTCATTTTTTAAATGGTTATTTTTTAATATCTCCGAAAGTACTTTAGATATTATTTTCAATTTTGGTATGTGTTAATATAATATATAGAATATAGAACCACAAATTTTAGTTAGAAAAATTATTCAATTGTTCCATCAGTAGCGTCCCTGCAAACATGTCCTCTGATTGACAAAAAGGATGGTACGCCACTGACATTTTTCCATGAGGAGTGGACAATTCGATGCGAAGATGCTCGGAAGCATGCCTTTTAAGTGAAGGTGGCCATTTCCAACAATTTTTATAAAACAAAATTTATCATTAATTATTTTATCAATGTTAATAATAATGAGTTTCAATATGAATTTAATGGTTTTAATATGACGAGAAAAACTTAAGAGACCGTTTTCATGTAGAATTGACCAGGCTAATCAGAAAAAATATCCTCATGGAATCTTTTTTGTGAAAATATCAGAGGACATGTTTGCAGGGACGTCACTGGTGGAACAATTAAATAATTTCTAATTAAAATTTGTGGTTCTATGTCCTATTAACACATACCAAAATTGAAAATAATGTCTAAAGTACTTTCGGAGATATTAAAAAATAACCATTTAAGAAATAAAAATTCAACACCTTGTACCAAAAAATTTAAGCCGTTGCGGACATATGTTCATGTGAACTTTTCTTTATAAAATGACCTAAGGAATCACACCCTGAAATATTAGCACGTCATTAAGGAACACCCTGTATAAGTTGCAAAAATTTTTTCAGACGATTCTATAATGTGGGCGGTTTGTAAAAGAATGAGTAGAATGACCCATCTGCGTTGTTGAAATAATAGCAATTGGTAAATTATAAAAAAATTATCTAGAAAATCGGGGAAAATTTTTCGGATATCCCTCTTATAACCTTTATAATACAAGAAACAAGATGCATGTTTGCCTTTTTAGCTGCTCAGAAAATTTAATAAAATACAATTTCTTATTGTCACGAAGCATACCTACTTTAGAAAAGTCTGAAATACGGAAATAAAACAACGAAGAAATATCGGGGAAAATACCGTTATTCTCGTCTGGCACGCAATCCTCTTTGGGAAAATATTGAAGGAGTTCGACAAATGGTCTTTTTGAACGAGATACGTTGTCTCCCAAGGAGACAGTCTTGCGTCTTTCTTTAAAACCCATTGTTCTTCTATAGACTTTTCGGTAAATCTATCCGTTTTCCACTTCTTTATTAAAAGTAAAATTATAGAACCATTGGTGGCGTTATGAGTAGGGCGGGGAGCGATTACCAGAAGTCATTATCGATATTCGATTATGCAAGCTTTTGATTGAGTAAATCGATTCTGTAATTTTTGATCTCACGACGGTCTTTTGCGACGACGATTAATAAGAAAGAAATAGCAAAAAATATACTTCCTACTAGTGATCGGCCGATACCACAGGGCCAACACTCCATTCATAAATCTGTTGGAAAGTGAGGTTGTGATTGCGTGAAATGTGAAATGAAATGTTATTGAAAATCAGTAATGGGTGGAAGAGAGACAAAGCATGTTTGTCTCGATAATGGCAACAATGTTGAAGTCTGGTTAAATCCCATAACGTTTAAAAGGTTATGGAGCGGCCTTTCTCATTTCCTTGCAGCGGAGCTAGTCTGGGCAAAAAGCCCGACAAGGGCGTATAATTTACTTTGAGATTCTTTACGTTTAACTATATTACCTATTCAAAAAGTGTAGTTTCGAATATTAGATATTTATAAAAAAGATAGAAATATTGATCCAGTCCAAGGATGGATTTAACTATTTATGCTTAGCATCAATGTTTTTGGTGTATTCATTACTGGATGATAATTCTCCAGATATAAAAGTGTATATTTCTAGCCAGATTGTCATATTTATCACTAAGGTATCTTGCAAAATCCCAATTAGAAATTCTTGATATGTTGATATGATGATTTTCGAGAGAATTTTAGGAAAAATTGAATAATCTGACAACGTCGTATAAATCACCAAAATAAAATAGCATATCTTATGTAAAATTTTATGCCAAATTCGATGAGACAAAAAGAAATGGTTGGTACTATTTTAAAAAAATTACTTATATGATGCTCCGTTTTTTTTGGTGCATCCCATATATCCAAAAATATTTTTAAAATGTGCGCTTTTATTTATCCTAGAACCTTTGTATTTAATAAATTTCGATATTTTTAAGAACAATGGAGATATTTGACTTCCTCGCACTAATCAACCGATACCATTTCCCCACGTTGCCACTGTTAACAATTTTCACTTCTATCAACGTATATTGAATAGTTACAGGTACTTTAAGAATGTAGTGCCGACATCAATATTATAATCTGTATCGGCAAAAAATACCGTATCGGACGATACTTATCAGGAGAATTGTTCTTGGATGGGATGAGATTTACGGAAGGTACTATAAAAACAAATTCCAAAACTTAATTATGGGGCCTTATGGAAATTTTTTAATTACATTTAAACCGGTGGATTCCTTGGGCGTTTGTGAATTTAAAATAAAAAATCAACGTCGATTAAATGCAACAGATCCATTTTTTCTTTGGAATTAATTAACGATTATTTTAATTTTTTTCTCGGAAAGGCGTTATGGGATTAATCCCACAAAATACTGCTTTCACATTCTTCGGACCCTATTATTTACTTAAACTAGTAACGAGCTGTAATGACAGCTTTAAACTCGGGTTTTAAAGGCAAATAATAGACTTTATCGAACACCAAAAGCACCTTTCTTAGTATTTCTACGGGCGGAGAAAATTTGGACAGGCAACTAGATATTTAGAATTTCCGGAAAAATTGAATGTCGTAATTTTTAGTGTTGGGAAAAACCGATGATTTTAATAATCAAGTACTTGATACTCGAGCGATTTTAATATTCGAGTGAATCGCTCGAGCGATTAATCACTTGACATTTTTATCACTAAGAAGAACGTGTTGATAAAACACCAGGGGTTGTTTTTGTAAGTTTTATAAGTTTAGTCTAAGAGTTTTTATTAAGGAAGCATAGTTGATTCTGATTAAAAAAAATATATATTATTTAATTTTTTAAGAATTTACAATCGCCGCTGGCTGGCCAGTCAAAACAAAACCCATGTCGCGATGAATCCACTAAGGTATTTGGCATACTTTTTTGTATGCACCTTCTCGTTTATGTGCCTTTAACAAAGACGTATGTCGTGTCAGCCTTGTGAGCGTCAAACTCGAACGTCGCTAATCGAGCGATGTTGGTTATTTCAATAATCGAGTATTTAAGCGGTTTTTCGCTCGAGCGATCACAACACTAGTAATTTTCAGAAAAATTGAAAGAAACAGAAATTTTTGGGAAATATGAATATTTTCTTAAAAACTAGAAAGAAAATGTTTTAATTGCTAAATGCTTTATATGTATTATGTTATCAATGTTAATGAACTCGCCCAAATCATTGTTATCAAATTACAAACTTCCACAACATCAATATTCTCTTTCAGACTCAAAACGCGACATTTTTGTGCCATTGTTTACGATTTTAACCTTACAACTCACAAATAAACGGCGGACTGCTGTCGGGAATCACACATATTTTCATTTGGCGAAGTCCTTTCGCTTGCCACGCATACGCGACTGGTTGCCGGTCTGTCTTCAGAGAGATTTTGCTAGGTACTTATTCGTCTCCCAAATACTTTAAAATTTTTTTTGCCCTTTTAAAGGAGGATTTTCGCGCTCTTTGTATGAAAACAGCCTGTCCACGTCCGCCCAAAGGAGAGTCCGCCCAAGAGAGGTTGATTTTCATGGAATTTCATATACCCAGTTCCGAACTATGAAAAAATGTCCGCTTAATAGAGATGTCCGCTTATTAGAGGTGTCCGTTATGAGAGGTTTCACTGTATTTCAAATATGAGTTATAAATTATTTTGATTAAAAAATGCATATTATAATCAGGCGAAGCCCGCACGTCATACATTTTTAGGTCCCATTCAAGTTGGAACCATAAAATGTTTATTTTTCGATTTAGAATGTAATTTTATGCCTACATACCAAATTTGAATCAGTTATGATAATTTTATTAAACTTTATTACTTTAAACAAGATTAGTTATGAAAAATTATAATAAGTAATTCAAATTTGGTATGTGGGTATAAAATTACAATACAAACAACTTTTCCAAATAATTTTTTGTTAAATTAGACCAACCAATGCCATTTTCGACATGTTTTGGAGAAAATGTCAAATAATTTGACAATTAACAAAAGCCGCATAGTCCCATTTAATTATTATTATGTCATTTTTGGTCTTTATTGAAGCCGCAGCATAGAGTAGAGCAGTGGTTCCAACCTTTACCAGTTCGCGGCGCAGGTTGGGTATATTGCCACGTTCTACTTTAGTAGCAAGAAAAAATAGGTCGTTACTTTCTCCACGGCGGCGACGCACAGGTTGGGAACCCCTGGACTAGAGGAAAGATACATAGGCTGTCACAGAGGAGTGATAGGTACTAATTTCCTAAATATTTAAGTAAAATCTAATAATTATTCCACAATTGTGACTAAATTTCCTCCGTCCGTCTCTAACAACCTAGATAACAGATTAACCACCCGAAGCGCGGGTCGATGGCATTTGTGAGTTTTAAGATAAAATTTCCCTGAAGGGGCTCGGTGATTGGACGTGTCATTAGGGGATCTGTTTATTAGCCAGTAAAGATTTCTGATAAGAAAGATGGTGCAGGAGTACAGGTATTATGGAGACTATGTCCTACTTCCACGTTTTGTTTTTTTTGAAAATCGATAAAAATATCGTCGTCGTCCATTTCTTAAAACTTAGTTAATGGTGGGGGATTCGCCGGTTTGTGTTTTTTTTTGTAAGCGGGGTAACGTGCAAATTTAGTTTTGCGCACAGGGCCAACACTCCATTCATAAATCTGTTGGAAAGTGAGTTTGTGATTGTTTGAAATGTTATTGAAAATCAGTAATGGGTGGAAGAGTGACAAAACATGTTGGTCTCGCTAATGGCAACAATGTTGAAGTCTGGTTAAATCAAAGATCTTACAAGGTTAAATCCAATAACGTTTAAAAGGTTATGGAGCGGTCTTCATCCTTTCGGAGCGGAGCTAGTCTGGGCAAAAAGCCCAACAAGGGCGTATAATTTACTTTGAGATTCTTTACGTTTAACTATATTATCTATTCAAAAAGTGTAGTTTCGAATATTGGATATTTATAAAAAAGATAGAAATATTGATCCAGTTTTTATATACAGTGTATCCAAGGATGGATTTAACTATTTATGCTTAGCATCAATATTTTTGGTGTATTCATTACTGGATGATACTCTCCAGATATAAAAGTATATATTTCTAGCCAGATTGTCATATTTATCACTTAGACATCTTGCAAAATCCCAATTAAAAATTTGTAAATTTGACAATTACAACTGGTTTAAGGCCACTAAGGCATATTGTACACTAAAGTGATTAATTAAATAAGTGAATTAAAATAATATGTACCTAAACAAGTTAGATCAAATATATAAAAATAAATAAATAAATTATATAAAACCTGTCTTCACGTACTTGTTACACTGCAAACGTTGTTTAAATATAGAAAAATAAAGATGTAAAATATTTTGACGGGACTGTTCCTTTCTTCAGTATTTTATTCCCATGTACATTACCTACATAATCTTCTTTTGTGAAGTGTTTCTCACAAATAACTGTTGTATCACCTGGACTATAATTATTCCTTCTAAGGGCATGTATCCAAATTTGCCGTAGGCTACGGCCCTTTAGTATCCTAACGAAGTGGATAAACATTTGGTACATTCTTAAACAAACCGAATTTTCATAGTGATGCAAACTCAAAATCAAATTTCTAAATATATTTACTAACCTGTGAAATTTTATCTTCTTAATTGCATCTTCTAGTGAAGTATTTTATGGCCGCACAAGACTCAACCATCTTGTAAATGCAAGATTTATATTAAGAAATAAACCAACTCGACTGCTTTTTGCCCGGACTAGCACCACGGACCGGTCCATAACCTTTTAAACGTCAATGGTTAGTCAGAAATCATATCAATACAATCATATTAAAACATAACCATACTTACCGAAGAAAAGATATATCCTTGCTTAAATGATCCACTCTTTTACAAACTATACATGAATGCACCATCACTGTTTATAATAAAGACGATTTTTCACCAATACTCACAAAAAAAAAATAAAAACAACCAAGTATATAAACACTCCCTTAAAAGCGGTTAGCAGCGAGTAGCAACAGTGTATTCTTTACTATAATGCGATACATTGATAAAGTTTGATCGTTTGCCATCGAGCGTAGTAACTTTTAACTTGATGTTGTCAGAGTGCAGTCGGTTTATTTCAAACTTTTATGTATAATAATAATATTTTTTTTCTAAATCTCTCAAGGCCTATTCACAATGTATATTAAAATTATTGGGAAATAAATTTATTTTAAAAGCAATTGCGGATTAACCTTAAACCAGTTGCAATTGTCAAATTAACAAATTTTTAATTGGGATTTTGCAGATACCTTAGCGATAAATAGGACAATCTGGCTATGCTGCAAGCATAACAGCAAGGTGGGGAGTGCACGTTTACAATCCTTACGTCGACTTCAAATGTAAACAATTCTATCTGGAGTTTGTAAGATCTTTGGTTTTGCGCATGTGAGCTCTGAAAATTAGTATAATTTTTCTTTGTCGTTTTCTGTTAATTAGACAAAGACATTACGTCGCATTCGAGCGTTCGGAACGAACTTTTTAAAAAGCCCTTATTGGAACGGCCGTCTTTCATACTTGCTTTCACGTTTGACACTACCGGATTAACAACTGTCATATTTTTCGTTATTGTTAAATAAAAATCTTTTTGCTGTTTATCGTGTGTTAAAATTGATCATTGCTTGTGGAAAAATAGTAATTCTTAACGCAATATGGCAAGACTGTGTCAAGTTTGCCGTAAACTGGATAAAAGTATAGACTTGAGTCACGTCCGTCGATCGTTTGTTTTTCCGAACAAAGACCGAAGATAAAAATAGATGGGGATTGTACAAATAGAATCCCCGTCTATTTTTGTTGTGTTTATTTTCGTAATAACAGGCGTCACATTGACGTGTATCAAAACAGAAGAAATAAAACCGGGGTCACACCTTCAAGTGTCAGATCTGAAAATTGATTTCTTAACTTAACCTAAACGTTTTGTTATTCTTGCTCATTTCTGTTTTTTAACGCTAGCCTTTCGTTTTGGAATGGATTTTTAAAGAAAAATGGAAAATAAGTTTAAACTAGAAACGAATCGATAAAAACAACAAGTCACAAGTAAACAAACGGCTAATCGAGCAAAAGCGCAGAATCCAAACCCGAATTTTAATCGTGCCAAAATAAAGCACATTAAATTGCGCAGTTAAAAAAATCATTTGATTTGCTCCTTGCATGAGGAAGTGAAAAGAACTTATTAGTAATTTATATTATTATTATTATTATTATTATTATTAGATTTAGACAGTAGGCGGAAAAACCGATAAACTGTCGTTATTTGTAATGGCGCGATAAGTCTCTTAATTTATTGCTAGCCTATGTTCCCTTTCAGTGTGAGCATCCAGACGGTTTTTAAATGAGTTTAGCGTAGGGGCGGCAACAATCTCCTCTGGCAGGTCATTCCATTTTTTCACTGCTCGGTTTGTAATAAAATTTTTTCTGGTTAGTCTATGACAGAGTTCAGTGGTCAACTTCAAAGAATGTCCACGAAGATGATGATTGGCATCCCGATGAAAGAAATCAACATCACAAGTGTAGTGCCCGTGGAGTATCTTATACACTTCGATCAAAGAGCCTCTGTATATATATATAATAATATAATAAAGTAATATACAGGGTGTCCGCTAATTAATGGTACATGGAAAAAACCACAGACTCCTTACGTAAAAATATTAGGATTTAATTATATTTACCTATATCCGAAAGTTGATATTAACTGAGATACAGGGTGTTAAAGTTAAAACTTCATTTTTGTTTTTCTCTAATAACTTTGACAGACGTTTTTTTACAAAATTTTGGCAATTATGGTTTTTTTAGGACGAGAAATTGATTTTTTATGAAATTTTAATGTACAACACTGTCTGCGGCATATTTGCACATTTATTAGGTCATAACTTTTTTGTGCCTCAGTGTATTTAAGTTTAAATAATAAATAATACTTTTCTCATATTTATTACGTAAAAAAGTTCAGGTCGCCCAGAGTTACTGTTTCGGAGATATTTGCATTTAAATTGTTTAGTACGGTAGCAAGCAAATAATATTTTGTTACTTCTTACCAATTAACTTTTACATGATAATTAATGTTCTAGTAATGGCAATTGGGAATAATAAATACAACAATTGGATTGTTCTTTAACTTACTTTAATTAAAATAACTTTGACCCTAGAAAATATCGTGTCGAAAGAAACCAACAGCAATGAAATCATAAACTTACGATAAACGCAAAAATGAAACATTTTCTGTTCGATAGCAACTGCATCTCTAAATTTTATTTGTTTTCTCATAGGTTACTTAAAGAAAAAAATTTTGTTTGCAAATTAATAATAATTGGACAGGGTACACCAAACAATTTAAATGCAAATATCTCCGAAACGGTAACTCTGGGCGACCTGAACTGAGTATACCTTTTTTACGTAATAAATACGAAAATGGTATTATTTTCATTAAAAACTTAAATACACTGAGGCACAGCAAATGACCTAATAAATGAACAAAAAAATGCCGCAGACAGCGCTCCACATTGTACATTAAAATTTCATAAAAAAATCAATTTCTCGTCTTAAAAAAACCATAATTGCCAAATTTTGTAAAAAAACGTTGGTTTCCTGCAAAGTAATTAGAGAAAAACAAAAATGAAGTTTTAACTTTAAAGCCTTGTATCTCAATTAATATCAACTTTCGGATATTGGTAAGTATAATTAAATCCTAATATTTTTACGTAAGGAGTATGTGGTTTTTTTATGTACCATTAATTAGCGGGCACCCTGTATAAACATAGAGAATAATGGGAACAACTCCTCCCCCCATTTTGAATAACGGATTTTGAAATAATTTTTTTTTTGAGAATTGTTTATAAATTTTTCGTTTTGACCTTGTATCAAACTTATGTTCCTTCGAACTTATGTCCTTTTGAATATTTGGCAGTTTTTTGCCGTAAAACTAAACCAATTTGCATAAATTTTCCATTCAGCATATATTTGCGTGACCTTTAGCCTCCGATTTAGACCTGTAGATTCGATAAATTAATTGTTGACGTATCGGGTGTATACGCGCGTGAAACGTAAACAGAACAACTATTTACTCAATCCCAAAGTGACTATAAATCCCTTGACATCTAAGAGTGAAACTAAACCCCCATTAAATCCAAAATAATAAAATAACGTTCCTTTAAAGCAGATTTCGGTAATCCCTATTTGATTGAATTCGCTAGTCTTTTGCCCCTTTGGCTGTTCTTCGTTCTGGGATGTTCCTCACAAAACTACTTTTAATGTTTCTAATGTCGATAACACAACGTGGAAAATATTTTCCTTATTTTTTTTATTTACTTTTCCCCTTCGTTTCTTACCAAACGTGCCAAAGAAAGTTCCCCATATTAACTCCCAGTTTGAAGTCTTATTGAACGATTTCTTCGTGATAGCGTTGCGCGTGCAACAAAAATTATACAGGGTGTCCCGAAATTAAGGGGAAATACTTTACCACCATATTCTCCGGCTAAAAATAATAGAAGTTTGTCATATGGGTATAAGTGCAGAAATGCATGCTAAGGGGGCTACGACCCTTAGAATGGGGAACCCTGAAGACGTTTTTTTCTAGATATTTTCGAAACCGTTCGTAATAAAATTTTGAAAATAGGTATGGTGTATAAGCTTTTGACGCTAAATCAGTTCGTGTTTTCAAAATTTTAATCATGGGCGTCACATACTGGGGTGGTTAAGGGTTAAAATAATCCCACTTTTATAATTAGTCATTCTTTTTTTAATTTTCTTAAAAATTATGTACTATCAAAGTATTTTACGTAAAAATGGTGCTCTTAGTTCATATTGATAGGAATTAAAGTTTTTGAGTAAAATCGTTTTAAAAAAAAAATTACGTTCATAAGAGTTCATTAATAAAATTAAAAAATTGTAGAAGTTACTAATTTTATTTTTATTAAATAATTCTAGTCAAGTCTCGCCATAAAAGAGAAATTTAAAACAAGAGCTACTCATTGACAATGTGCTCAAATAGACCTCCATTTTCTCTGATACAGAGTCTAGCTCTACGGCAAATGTTGTGAGATGCCCGAAGAATTTGAAAACGATTTCTTCTTATTTAATTTCCAGCTAGAAAAATTCGCTGAAGCAGATCCTCACGGGTATCCACCTCCGTTGCATATACTATGTTACACATATGGCCCCAAAAATAATAATCGAGTGGATTTAAGTCCGGCGATCTCGCTGGTCAGGATACCGGTCTACCTCTGCCTATCCACCTTTCAGGATAATTCTCATCTAACCAGTTACTTACTGGCCATCCAAAATGAATTTGCTGAAGTGCATTTCCCAAATTATAATCCCCCATAGGTCGTCCTTGCCCACGAAGATGTTGAAACGAACCATTCTCCACCAAATTTCTATGAATACAAATAGTTTTCGCCCAGGAAGTCTCCGTTGCGGAAAACGTCTTCGATATTCCTGTACCGCAGCGAAGGAACGTCCATTACAATATCCGTATACAAAATGTATATCAGCAAGCTCGTGGTTTTGCATTTCCTTATCTATTAAGTCTAATTTTATAACAATAATAGCAGCAGACAATATCTGATACAGAAGTGTAAAAAAAACAAATATCAATTTTGATCCATGGTCGTCTATTTACAAATTTCCCTATGATTATTATTTTATTAATGAACTCTTTTATGAACGTAATTTTTTTTTGAAACGATTTTACTCAAAAACTGTAAGTCCTATCAATATGAACTAAGAGAGCCATTTTTACGTAAAATGCTTTGATATTTCATAATTTTTAAGAAAATCAAAAAAGAATGACTAATTAAAAAAGTGGGATTATTTTAACCCTTAACCGCCCCAGTATGTGACGCCTGTGATTAAAATTTTGAAATTCTGAATACAAGAACTGATTTAGCGTCAAAAGTTTATACACCATACCATACCATATCTAATTTCAAAATTTTATTATGAACGGTTTCGAAAATATTTAGAAAAAAACGTCTTCAGGGTTTCCCATTCTAAGGGCCGTATAGCCCCTTAGCATGCATTTCCGCACTTATACCCATATGACAAAACTCTACTAATCCGGAGAATATGGTGGTAAAGTATTGCCCCTTAATTTCGGGACACCCTGTATACTATGGACATAATTCTTTTGTATATTTCTCAGGGACAACAAACTGCTCGTTTTTGGAGAAGCAATCTTTACCACATACTGTGTTTGTAATTTATCTCGTGTGGGGACAAAAAAATTTGCTTTACTTTTTCATTTAGCTTCAAAGCTTTGAAAATGTTTTTCAATTTTTCTTAGAAGCTTTTCGGAGGCTTGAGTTGATGCTTATTTAATATGTCAGTTCGCTAGCAGCTGAACCCTTGAATTTTTATAATTTTTCGTATTTTTTTAGTTTTTTGTGTAGTGTATTGCTTGCTTACATTGTATATGGTTTCTGGCCTCGGCGAAAGCCAAGAAAATGATGAGTTGTGGAAGGGGTATACGTCCTTAATATACAGGGTGTTTCTTAATAACATGCTGATAGTTAAGGAGGTTATTCTTGTGTCTATTTTCAGAAAATAACTTCATATGAACATCTGTCCTAAACGTCTTAACTTTTGAGATACAGGGTGTTAAGATTTTCACAAATCTCCTTTTTTATTAATATCTGTGATACTGCTCTAGATATTTTTGTGAAATTTGGTACATACTTTCTAGTCATCAGGAGGCAGTTTATGATGTATAACGTGTTTTTTTTATTCCGACCAGTGGCGTTCGTGCGGGAATTGCCATCGGTATTTTTGAAGAAAATAATGGTACGCCACTTCTATTTTTTTAAATAAAAATTATTTTTGAAATTCTCATTCCTTGCTGACCAAATCTCTTGATTTTTTGTCATTTGACAAGAGATAATTAAAATCAATTGATTAAAATCACGATAAAATCATGATTAAATCAGTATGATTTTTTTTTAATAAATCATGATTAATTTAAAAAAAAAGATTTAAAATTTTTACACTTAAAATGTATTTGTTTATACAAAAAACAAACCCCAGACGCGTTTTTATGTGGTGTTATTTATTATTTTATTATAATAATCGAATAGAACAGCTGATTATTGGGTTATTACAAAAATTAAACTTTGAAAAAATTAAAACTAATAAACCTTTTTAATACAAAAAAACACTTAATTTAAACAAAAAAAAATATATAAAGAACCCCAAGTGTTATAATGCTTAAATAGAAATACTAGTTTTGCTGCTTTGTCACTGCCAAGTCTGTTTCTTATATCTGAATGTACGAGTCCATAAGTAGAAAAGATCCTTTCGATATCAGCCGCCGATGCACAGGAACATAATAACAGAAGTCACTATCGGGAGCACTTGCTTTATTTCTGAAACATCTTCTTGAGATCTCCACCACTGTACTGCTGTTACATTTTTCATTATTTCTTCTGAAAACAGAGTTTTGTGAAATTGGTCCGATTTAGCTTCCAACTTAATTAGTAATGGTAATAATCCTAATCCTTCTTTGTTTATTGTAGGATCCAAAATATACGCCAAAAAGTGAAAGGGAAAAAAAAAATCATCGATTTTTGATTTTATTTTTAAAAATCATGATTTTTATCAACCCTGCTAGTAGGTAAGAGGCAGATTTTGTTTTGTAAACATGACAGTTGTTTACCTAGTCTAATCCAACAAAATCTTTAACACCCTGTATATCACGTGCAAGACATTTCCACAGTACGCTGCGTTAGAATTATGTTCGAATTACGTTTCAAGTATGTATACCATTGAGGGGGTTGAGTTGCCCTAGAAGGTGAAGCGCAGGGCATAATTCGTGATGTGTAGGGTACATTCTTATATTGTCACCGCAGTGCACAGTCTGTCCTCGCTGCCTAATGTAAATACAGACATGATTAATCTATTTTGTCATTCGCATAACCAGGTCATTACACGATTGAAAAAATCCCAGCATTAATAATTCAATTCAATATAATATCGCATATCGGCAGCCTGCGTAAGCGATTTAGTTATAAACAGACACAATATGCTAAAACAGATGTCGATGCATGCAAAATATTACTTTGTAATAACATTTTTTAACACGATCGAGAGAGCTATCGCAAACATTTTTATGTCGCGCCGACACTCTGGAAAAGCGGGGAAAGGTGAAGTCGACGTTACCGTTTGGTTAGAAAGTCGTAATAATGACGTGCGATTGTCCCATTACGATGTGGTTTTGAAGGCTACACACCCCTGAAAGGGGTGGTTTTTTTTTTCAAGTATCAGCGGCAAATATATCCCCCCCCCCCCTCCCCCCCCCGTTTTCGAGGATGCTGAACACGATGGCGACATCAGGCGGAATAAACCCCTCAAAACAGAGGGGTTAAACGCGCTTCCAAAGGTTTCCCTGCAGAGAAAACACTTTCCCCCCGTTTTCGAGGACGTTGAGCACGGTGGTGGTGTTGGATATCGCGTCCAACCCCTCCACCGGTCAATACTCGCCCCTCGAATTTTTTTTTCAAATATCAGCGGCAAATTTATATTCGCCCCCCGTTTTCGAGGATGCTGAGCACACGTTGGTGGTGTTGGATATCGCGTCCGACCCCGTCCAACCCCTCCACCGACCAAACCCGAACAAACCCAAGGAGAAATTCTGACGCCGTCATCGTGTTCAGCATCCTCGAAAGCGGGTTTGTGGGGGGGGGGAGGCTATTGTTCCGGCTGAAAATATTTCGATGTTCGTCCGACTCACAGACGCCACTATATATCCCCTAAAGTTGATAAAAACTGAGATACAGCGTAA
Organism: Barypeithes pellucidus; assembly: GCA_963991005.1. NCBI lineage: Eukaryota > Metazoa > Arthropoda > Insecta > Coleoptera > Curculionidae > Barypeithes > Barypeithes pellucidus. The sequence continues at coordinate 13,006,376 of OZ022563.1, forward strand.
AGTTAAAACTTCATTTTTGTTTTTCTCTAATAACTTTGAGAGAAACTGACGTTTTTTTACAAAATTTGGCAATTATGGTTTTTTTAGGACGAGAAATTGATTTCTTTGTGAAATTTTAATGCGCTGTCTGCGGCATTTTTCGAACATTCATAAGGTCGTCATAACTTTTTTGTTTTTTTAATTAAATTAAAATTAATTTAAATTCTTAATAAAAATTATACTTTTCTCATATTTATTACGTAAAAAGGGTATACTAAGTTCAGGTCGCCCTGAGTTACCGTTTCGGAGATATTTGCATTTAAATTGTTTAGTGCATCCTGTCCAATTATTATTAATTTGCAAAAAAAAATTTTTTCTTAAAGTAACCTATGCGAAAACAAATAAGATTTAGAGATGCAGTTGCTATGGAACAGAAAATGTTTCATTTTTGAGTTTATCGCAAGTTTGTGTTTTCATTGCTGTTGGTTTCTTTCGACACGATATTTTCTAGGGTCAAAGTTATTTTAATTAAAGTAAGTTAAAGAACAATCCAATAGTTGTATTTATTATTCCCAATTACCATTACTAGAACATTAATTATCATGTAAAAGTTAATTGGTAAGAAGTAACAAGATATTTGCTTGCCTGAGCTAACGCACTAAACAATTTTGAACTTAGTATACCTTTTTTACATAATAAATATGAGGAAAGTATTATTTTTATTAAAAACTTAAATACACTGAGACATAAAAAGTTATGACCGTATGAATGTGCGAAAAATGCCGCCCCATACATTGTACATTAAAATTTCACAAAGAAATCAATTTGTCGTCATAAAAAAAACCATAATTGCCAAATTTACTAAAACAACGTTAGTTTCTCTCAAAGTTATTAGAAAAAAAAAACGAAAATGAAGTTTTAACTTGAACACCCTGTATCTCAGTTAATATCAATTTTCGGATATAGATAAGTATAATTAAATCCTAATATTTTTACGTAAGGAGTATGTGGTTTTTCCATGTACCATTAATTCGCGGACACGCTGTATATAGTGAAGATTTTTCCATTAACTGTTTATTGTAAAATCGGCAACACCGTTTGAATTCAAAAAAGAAACACGGCAAAAAACCAAAATGGAATTACGAAAGTTATCCAGGTTTATCAACTGAAATGAGCGTTTCGTGTCTGACAACCTGAGGGAAAATCAAGCGTTAATTCCAGGTATCGATTTTGTTATACCTTGTTTACAACGATGCATCCGAAATCGTCCAAATCTATATGGGTAAGTACGGATTACTGCAGTAAGGGCCAATTTTATAAAGTGATCTTAAGTCTTGGATTTAAATTAATACTTAAACGGAAGAATAATCAGGGGATTAACTTACAGGTAAATTATGACAATTTTATAATAGAGGCTTATATTTTTCACAGAGTAGGAGTAGGCTGCTAGGTTCGGCGAGATTGTAATCTGGTATTTTTTGAATAAAAGGCTCTTTTCGCTGATACTATGGCCATAAAATAATAAAACTAAGTAAGAATACAAAATTTGAAAATTATATGCCTACTTTGATATTTTTTATTATTTTCAATTTCTTCAATAGGGAGGGTGGAATGAAAATAATGCAAATTATCAAAGTAGGCACTTTCAAATTTTGTATTCTTACTCAGTTTCTCTTTCTGAACAACTTTTTTAATAACATTTTGTTGTATCTCCTAGAAAAGAATAAGCAATAGCAAAAAAATAAGTTTTTGTAAATTTCCAAGGCATACTTACTTGATTGTTCGAAACTAAAATTATGACTCAAATTAGTTTCAATCCAAGCAGGGCAGAACCCCAGAAGATGCATTTTGAACTCAAACATTTTCAGTCTCATCTCGCACTGGGGGACACACTGTATACTAATGTGCCGGTTTCTTCATCCTCGGAGCTCGGTTATTTTTATTGCTTGGTTAAACTTGATTTGTGACACATAAAGCATGTTAGAAATGTTAAATTTAACCGAGGATGAAGAAACTGGCACTTATAACTAAATGTATTATAATATATATTGTATAATATACTCACCGGTTTGCCGGACACTCTAAAACATGATTTAGGAGGCCTAACAATTGTTCCACAGAATTTTTTGAAATCCTAAACCTTTGTAAAAACCGAAAATCGGTTAAGGTATTTATGTAATTGGGGCGTATCCGAAATATTCTTTCCCGCCTAGGCTGCTCAATAATATTTACAAAATCATTTTCGTCGTCCGTTAATAAATCATTAAAAATTTCAAAAATATCCATTTGGTGCAGCCAGAAACAATAAAAAAACCAACTCAAATATTAGGATTATAATAATTGTCTTAAATCGTGTTGTTGAGTTTAAATCTACCGATTAACTTATTACCAGGATGGTTGCTCTTAAATCGAGCCTCGCTGTCAATCCTAGTTTATAAAATCACCGTTTTCAATAACCTGAGATTTAAACCGTACAGTGCGATTTAAACCCACTTTATAAAATTGGCCCTAAATAAACTAGTTTTAGTCCGATTATTTCCATCACCTGTCAAATTTACTGTTTCGACCAATCAAATTATTTTGATAAGTTTTCCATCTTCCTTACAAGTGATAAAAACGGTGTCATTGGTCCAAAACATTTTTAAAATGCGTTTCTAAGTAGGCCGAGTTCTAGAGAATGAATTGTAATAAATGCATTTCGAAACGCATATGTTTCGAGAGAGGGAGCGCGTACAAAATCTCCCCGCCGGCATCTCCGTAATTGTATTTTACATGATTTTTGCCAACTCTACCTTTATTTTAACACGTAACAACTTTCCCATTATCCGAACACCCTATATAACTTATAAGAATGAGCGCGCAATGATAAGTAGATATGAAAAATTCTGTAAATATTTTCTAGTCTAGATAACATAAAAATTATTTGTTTTGTTCCATGTACTTATAACTTAATCCCAATTATATAATCCTTTTAAATAATATGGATTATGATTTAATAATCTTTATTGAGTTCATTTTTAAACGGAACTTGGTGGCAAAATCGGATTGAGCTAATCCCCCGAATTGCATACTAAAGCATGACTACGATAAAGATCTGGCGTTTCTAATGTATTTAGATGGTCCAGTTTCGTGCTTATGTTTGAAACAAACACGAGAGTTTAAGTGCAAGTCCATGTACAAGCCATATACATATTTAGATGGTTCAATTTCGTGCTTATTTTTGAAACAAACACGAGAATTTAAGTGAAAGTCCATGTACAAGCCATATACATATTTAGATGGTTCAATTTCGTGTTTATTTTTTAAACAACCACGACAATTTAAGTGCAAGTCCATGTACAAGCCATATACATATTTAGATGGTTCAATTTCGTGCTTATTTTTTAAACAACCATGACAATTTAAGTGCAAGTCCATGTACAAGCCATATACATATTTAGATGGTTCAATTTCGTGCTTATTTTTGAAACAAACACGAGAGTTTCAGTGCAAGTCCATGTACAAGCCATATACATATTTAGATGGTTCAATTTCGTGCTTATTTTTTAAACAACCACGACAATTTAAGTGCAAGTCCATGTACAAGTCATATACATATTTAGATGGTTCAATTTCGTGCTTATTTTTTTCAAACAAACACGAAAATTTAAGTGCAAGTCCATGTACAAGCCATATACATATTTATATGGTTCAACTTCGTGCTTATTTTTGAAACAAACACGAGAATTTAAGTGCAAGTCCATATACAAGCCATATACATATTTAGATGATGCAATTTCGTGTTTATTTTTTAAACAAACACGAAAATTTAAGTGCAAGTCCATGTACAAGCCATATACATATTTAGATGGTTCAATTTCGTGCTTATTTTTGAAGCAAATACCAGAATTTAAGTGCAAGTCCATGTACAAGCCATATACATATTTAGATGGTTCAATTTCGTGCTTATTTTTGCAACAACCACGAAAATTTAAGTGCAAATCTATGGACAAGCCATATTTATCTTTATGTCTTTGACATAGGAATATTTTGATTTTATAAATGTGTTCGGGTATGTTCGGGTGTTTTGGAAATGACTTATTCTATTTAAATCCGTAAACACACAAATTGATGAAAAGTAAATAAATGGCGCTTTGAATTAACAAGCGAGATATCCATCCATCTTATGTCAAATAAAAAAAGCCACGCGATAGGCACTGGCGAGAGACATACACAATTAATAATTGTTGTAGGTCAAGTCCTCGAAAGACGTTAGTGAATTTTGGCCGGTGTTGTCATATTTACACCTCAAACACTTTAGAAAAAAATACTATTCTAACAATAATTCTTTGTATAATTTGAAATCACATTACAACATTTATTATTATAAATTATTTTACAACCGACAAAAACGGTAATGTTACAACTGGTAAATTTAACACCCTATTTATTAGGATATTTAAAATTTACACACGAACACGGCAATTGCAAGCAAAAGATGAGCGCGACAACCTGTCCCTGTCATATAATCAAAGCAGACTAAAGTACGACCGAAGCCGCGTTTGAGCGACGGTTTCCGACGAAGCACGCGTTATGGTCTGGCATCACTGTTCCCCTACCGACCTACATACACTTGTTAAATTTTTCTGCCTGAGATGATGAACCCAATATTTTTCTTGCGTTCATTTTGAGTGTTAACGTTAGAAAAACGGTACACATCAAGGCGTTTGAGTGTGATACTGTACACTGAATTTTTGTAATTTCTTTAAAAGTACTCGAGAAACTCTCGGAATTAGGGGGCTCGGCACATGTTTCAGTTTTCTATTCTATCTTTAAAACCAGATTATTTTACAAAATTTTCTAAACGGATTATACGGATTTTCCCGAATTTTAAAAGCGTCCTTAATTGAACGAGTTCGGACGCGTCCAATATAACTGAAGTTTTATGTCTTTTATGTTGGCAGCAAGTAGGGTTCGAATTTTAGGCTTACTTCGATTTCGTTGAAATTAGTTTTCTAGGCATTATGGATTCGACAAAAATTTTTTATAAATTTTTTTTAAAATACTAACCTTTAACTTTGCAAATAGATTATTTTTACTAGATATTTATCTGAAATACCGATACTCGGAAATATATAACATGCTGACGGGGTCCGTCAACTAATTTCTAGTCACAACTATAAAACAACATAACCTAAAAATAATAGAAATATCTTGCTTGAAATATGCTCTATTTCTAAAGTTTTATTCATTAAAGTACTATTTTTATTTTTAATTCAATATAGTATTATACATATTACTTTATATATACATATTTATAGTTACTGTAGACATTTCCTGGGCATTAATTGTTATTCCTGTCAGATTCTGTGGCGACACAATATTTTGTTCAATAGTATTATTTATTATTTTGTTCAATTTTTCGAACTTTGTTCTGCTCGCACCATAACTCAAAGTTTTGCATATTCTTTTTAAAAGTTTATCCAGATTATTTACTGCAATCTCTCGGATTTCTGACGGAGTACAACTTTCTTCCTGACTCATTTTTATTAACTATTATTAAATATATTTATTTTTAATTATGACGGATGGGAAGAAGCTTTGTTGTGTTCAATTGTTTCTATCACGGCATATTTGATACTTGTATCATTTTATGAAATTGTAAAAGTATTGCTAACCTAAAAAGAAAATATTAATTCAAGTGGAAAAATTCTACTATATTTTTTAAAGTTTTTCAGACTTTAAAGACCGAAATAGAAAAAGTAGTGTCACGGGAACTTTTAAAATAATAGAGTCATCATTTTATAATGCAAGTTGTTTTATTATCTATTTCCCTAAATACAATAAATAGCAAAAACCCAGTCCTACCTTATTCGACTACTGCTTGTGAATGGGGGTTATGTCACCAATTGTTATGTCGCTTGCTTGCTGCGAGAGGTATCACTAAGACATCTTGCAAAATCCCAATTAAAAATTTGTAAATTTGACAATTACAACTGGTTTACGGTTAATCCGCAATTGCTCTTAAAATAAGTTTATTTCTAATAATTTTACTATAAACTGTGAAAAGGATGATTCTTTAAAATAATATTATTATACTTAAAGGTATCAAATAAATCGTGAAATAATCCAACTGCACTTTGGTCATCTATCTTTAGTTTATTACCTGCTCACATGCATTGGGTGTGGCCAATTAGCAAGGAGGGAGAAACGGAATGAGTGATGCAAACTCAAAATCAAACCTGTGAAATTTTAATTTAACACCATTGCATCTTCTAGTGAAGTATTTTATGGCCGCACAAGAATCAACCATCTTGTAAATGCAAGATTTATATTAAGAAATAAACCAACTCGACTGCTTTTTGCCCGGACTAGCACCACGGACCGGTCCATAACCTTTTAAACGTCAATGGTTAGTCAGAAATCATATCAATACAATCATATTAAAACATAACCATACTTACCAAAGAAAAGATAAATCCTTGCTTAAATGATCCACTCTTTTACAAACTATACATGAATGCACCATCATTGTTTATAATAAAGACGATTTTTCACCAATACATAGCGAGAAGAGGTACAAACCTGACCCGTCATTAATTTCTTCATGTTTTATTTATCAAGCCGAATCCGGTCCACACGTTACAACATTTCCGATTTAGAAGTCCGGAAATTAATGTTAGTTAATTTTAATTTTCCCTAATAGATTGTCCATTTGAAAAGCCCGTTAGGGCTCTCACTTTATAATAAAACAATTTCCGTCCCAGAGCGAACTGAACTAATTTCCGTATTAATTGAATTCGTTGCCTATTTTGGCAATTAGGTCGCGTGCACGGTCCTTAGATCAGGGCCAAATGACACAAATGTAAAAATACATTTAAATGGTCTAATATCAAAGGTATTGTAAGCTACATATAGATCAGGGCCAAATGACACAAATGTAAAAATACATTTAAATGGTCTAATATCAAAGGTATTGTAAGCTACATATAGATCAGGGCCAAATGACACAAATGTAAAAATACATTTAAATGGTCTAATATCAAAGGTATTGTAAGCTACATATCCCATAATACATTCGTAAAACTCTTGGAAAGTGAAGCTGTGATTGTTTGAAATGTTATTGAAAATCAGTAATGGATGGAAGAGAGAACTATATGTTTGTTGGCTGAATGGCAACAATGTTGAAGTCTGGTTATATCCGATGGTTAAATATTAAAACATAACCATACTTACCGTTGAAAAGATAAATCTTTATTTAAATGATCCGCTCTTTTACAAACTACACATGAATGCACCATGATTGTTTATAATAAAGACGATTTTTCACCAATAAGCTCAAAAAACACAAATCAACCAAAATATATAACAATCCGTTATTAGATTAAAGGACAAACATCGCAATGTTACGAGATTAGTATTCATTCCCCTTTGGCTTATCGTATTTGTAAAAAAGAGATGTTGCCAGAGTGCAGTTGGATTAGTTCAATATTTTTCATCCACAACGTGGATGCTATATTGGGTTCAGTGCCTGTTGTATCCCAATTTTTTGTAAATAAATAAATAAATAAATAAATTCGTTTGATGCTTTTAAGTATTATATTTGTTTAAAGAATCTCTCATCGCCTTTTCACAGTTTATAGTAAAATTATTGGGAAATAAATTTATTTTATGAGCAATTGCGGATTAATCTTAAACCAAATAATTGTATTGTCAAATTAACAAATTTTTAATTGGGATTTTGTAAGATACCTTTGCGATAAATATATCAATCTGACTATGCTGCAATAATGACCGAAAGAGGTGGGTAAGACTGTTTGCAGTCATTGCGTAGGCTAAATGTACATTTTTGCATCTGTAGTTTGTAATATCAAGATCGTGGCCAAGTCATATGACATTAATGTCATGCCCGGTTTTTAAAAAGTTCTAATTACTTTAACATTTTTGGAACGGGATTTTTTGAAGAGTATTGAATATTAGCGAAAATAACTGAATACAGTGGTGCCTCGAGATACGAGTTTAATTCGTTCCGTAACCTTGCTCGTATGTCAATTTGCTCGTATCTCAAAGCAATTTTCCCCATTGAAATTAATTGAAATGCCATTAATGCGTTCCATTTTTGAATAAGAAAAATATATTTATAAATTACAAATATTGTATAAAAACATAATAACTTACACACAACTTAAATGCTAGTGCATGCTTAATTTTAGTCACTGCTTTTCTCTTCACTGGTCATTTGCCTTTTTCGCCGGGTTAAAAACAAAACTGTCCAAGGAGGTTTGGTTCTTCCTCCCTTCATGTCATTAAATAGCTCCGATGCACGACCAGTTGCAACTTTTTCGGGGTGTTTCTTTTCCACGAACTGCGAAACTCTCTCCCACATTCCCACGATCTCTTTTATCTCACTTGTAGAGATCGCGTCGCAGCTGACCGTTCCTCGTATCTCAAATGTCGCTCGTATTTCAAAACAAAACTTCGCTCGCTCGACAGCTCGTATCTCAAATAACTCGTATGTTAGGGCACTCGTATCTCAAGGTACCACTGTATTTCCAACATCACTAATTGCTTCCCTCGCTTCTAGGGAATCCAATCCCGCATCCAAACTTTAACCAAACCTGCGGGATTGAGCTCATTGATCCCGCGGGATTTGCGGGATAGCAAACAATGCGTCGGGGATTCCCCGCCATGCTGGGCTATTGAAAATACATTAAACAGAACAGTTTTCTTGCGTACGTGCGAAAGTAAAGGCGTTATTCTACTAGTATCTAGTGGCATTTATCAAGTGGTTGAATATAATACATGGAATTTAAACAGCAATCACAAAAATGAGTGTCACTGTAGTTTACAAAGATAACAAAGGTTCAAGTTTAGCGTGGAATTATTTTTTAAAGTCTGAAGATGGCTACATGTAGATGTAAGTTATGCCCTAGCATTATCAAAACCTCTGCTCGTTCCATCAAATGTCTTCACACCCACTAACAAACAAAGCATAATATTAATTTGAAAGTCCAGAGCAGCAGCGGTAGTGTTGATATTGATAAAATAACACAGGAAATGAAATCTAGTACCAGCAGTTCGAGTAGTTCGTTTAGTTCTATTGCTAAGCGCTCAGATGTTAGTGGTTCTTCTGTGCTACCTAAGAAAATGAAAATTACAGATTTTCTTTTCATCTGAGAAAAAAGTTTCGATGGAGGAAAGAGGGTTTCGAATGGTAGCTAAAGGTATATCTTTAGAAAGTTTATCACATCGACCGATGTGCGCCAACTATTCGAATCAGGGCCACAAATTGTGTAAAATCTATTCCGCCGACAAGTGTCGAAGCTGAACGTGCGTTTTCAGCCGCAGGATACATGTGTAATAAAATAAGATCAAATCTAAAAGATGAAACATTAAACATGTTATCTTTACTCCGAAAATACTTTCAAAATCAATGTAACATGTAACCGTTAAACTAGTCGTACTATTGTATTGTCCCTATATGCAATAAATATTTTCCTGCTACTCTACTCTGTTTCTAATTGCATAAAACAACTTTTTATTAACATACAGCACCCACATCGAGTCCGACAAATCCCGCGTATCCCGCAGGTTTAATCCCGCAATGTCAATCCCCAATCCCGCGAAATCGCCGCGGGATCCAGCATTTGCGGGATTGGATTCCCTACTCGCTTCTATCTCATGTCCCCGATGTGTTACATAACAGGCAATAAAAGAACACCAACTTTTTAAAACAAAACAGCCTCCTGTAATATATCCGTCGTCTAACTGTCCTAGAGAAGCGCTACATATTTTTTTTCTTAAATCGAACGTTTAAAAAGTGGGGTAATTCACCCCTAAACCCACCCGGTTACTCCTCGGCACATTCATCTATGATCATATTACATTGCCAAGCTGTGTAATCAACAGATGTTCAAACCCAATGCTGCCAACTGTGTAGAAAATAATATAACTTTAGATTCCTATAAAAATAAAAATAAATATTTAGTTTACCTAGTATCCAAATAGAAGTGAATCCAGGTGCCAGTACACTAGCAAGTAATCCAGAACACAGACATCTTCAGGTTTTTGTTTCTTTCTCTATGGGAAAAGCTTTATGCTCATCACGTACCCTGATGATAATGTGGAACTGCATAATAAGCTTATACCCACTAAACCCCATTGGCCTCTTATTTCCAATCTCTCGGAACATTTGCACTAAATCACTTAAAGAAACACACAGACACCCACGAGTTTCCAATTATTTTTTTTTAAGATATGCACTTATTATTAGATTACACAAAAGCAATAAATACTAACGCATAATAATTACACTTTACAATAACCTACCGTACACATAAAACAACAGCACTATAGGATACAAATTATTTCGCAATAGAAATTCACAAATAATAAAAACGCTAATTTCTAATGGGCTAATCAAATTTATTAATCGTTTACTGAAGAAGAATGATGAAATAATTATGTTGATAGACCCTTCCATCCCTTTAAAATAAATAGTCTCGTCTAACCAGCGCGGTTGCCATTTCCGAGACTATCATTATAAAGAAAAGTATTACAGAAGGAAATTCTTCATTTTATGAATATAACCTTATAAAACATCGAAATTGGCAACGCTGTATTTTTAATTATTAACCACAGCCGCTGCAGTCGCGTAAAGAATATGCAACCCGTTTTCCCAAGATCCGCTGTTTAAAATTAGCCGGCTGGTTTCCTACTGTTTTTTCAAGCAGATTTGTGTGTTAAATTGTATGTTAATACTTAAACCCGAGTTTAAATTATTAAGTTATTTGTTCTTTTCGCGACGGCAGTGCTCCAGTCCAGCAGTTCCATATCGATCGACGGAACCAACGTGTTATTTAGACAATAAGGGCGTACTTTTGTCTACACAGTAGCACTTTAAAATACTAATTCAGATTGAATGGTACTTAGTCTTGGGCGGACGCGGACAGGCTGTTTTCATACAAAGAGTGCGAAAACCCTCCTTTAAACGGACAAAAAATTTTAAAAAGTATTTGGGAGACGAATAAGTACGGTGCAAAAACTCTCTGAAGACAGACCGGCAACCAATCGCGTATGCGTGGCAGAGCGAAAGGACTTCGCCGAATGAAAGTATGTGTAATTTCCCGACAGCAGTCCGCCGTTTATTTGTGAGTTGTAAGGTTAAAATCCTAAACAAAGGCACAAAAATGTCGCGTTTTGAGTCTGAAAAAGAAAATTGATGTTGTGGAAGTTTGTAATTTAATAACAATGATTTGGGCGAGTTCATTAACATTGATAGCAATGTGCTATTAGAAGATGCTAGTGACCCCATTCCTACCGATTATGTAGTCCAAACTGAAACCACATCACTATCTGACGACTCTGATGAAGAAGTTGAATGCAGTAATCAAACAAATGTCACCAATTATCAACAAGCCATTATAGTATGGTAAAGGAATTATAAGAGTATGCAAAGAATAAAGGTGACTCTACAGCAATGGAATTGTTATCAAACTTGGAATTACATTTTCTAGATTGCAAGTATAAAACGTAAACACGTCAAACTACGTATATTAGATTTTGTTAGTACTACATCCTAACTAAAATGTTATGTTTATTTGTACATACATATACGTAGTAATAATTTTCCATTTATATATTACCTAATAACGAATTTCTCATGGGCGGACACCTCTATTAGGCGGACACATTTAGGTGTCCGCCTAAGAGAGGTTTCACTGTAGTTCGAGCGCAAGCTTAAATCAACTAATTTTCTCTGCCATCGAATTATACCATCTTAATAATTTATATGGTGTTACAACAGTCACAAGGCACTCGCCAAGCTCATTGAAAACCGCCGCCCTTTTGAACCGTCTTACCGCTACGCTGTGTGAGAAGTTCCGACGACTTATTTCATTTTCAATCGCCCGAATTTTCCGCCCCCGATGCACCTACATACTCGCATCCCGAAATTACCGAATGATGAATAAATGCCATTAAAATACAATTTTTATATAATCCGCCCTTTACTTATCACTGACGTTACGATCAGTAGTGACAATGATTGATCGTACTCGCGTTATTTCAGTGCAAAAAGTCTGTAATACATTTCCAATAACCTACGTCATAATTCACTGAACTGATTGAAACCCGTCGCCCTTTTGAGCCGTTTTACCGCCACACACTGTGTCTAATTTGTCTCCCCGGAGCGAACAAAGTTCCAGAGCAACGGCACTTTTCCGCCCCGGTGCGTCCGATGCCGAGTCGCACCCCAGCGAAGTTATTTGCCTTTAAATATAGAGAAATTGCCCCGAAGGGCCCGAACTGCCTTCTTGTCTTAAAATTGTGTTTTATACAGACTGATGGAGCTGATGGGAATAATATGGGACCGAAGAAATTTGTCGGCAGGTTGCTTTGACGCGTTTTCTTGTCGATTACGTAGTTTAAAGAAGGTTAGTTGAAGTGTAACTTTAAAAATAAATTTAGTTTCGGATCGCTGTATTTAAAAACTAATTTAAACAAGAAAAAAATCACTATCACTAAGTTCGCTCCATGTTTAAGGCGACGATCGCGAACAAATCCTAAGACTAGAGTTTGTGGGTTCGTACACCTCCTTAATTTTTTCGCAGGCAGTGTGCCGCAGGAAGACGCAGTGTTTTTACGCTATATACACTGTTGTCTTGCCACTCGCCATTGGGATTCGACAGGTCCCAAGTTTCCTCTATTTCCGTTACAATGATTTCTACATTTCAGTCATAATCATAAACATATAATATAAAAGGGGAGACAAAACATTCCATTCGTAAAACACCATTTATTTACAATCATGCACAGTTCTACAGTGTCAAATAAGTAAGAAGAAGATGGCTTTAAAAAATGGCAACGCTGTAATAAGGTATACGCGTTTAGATAATTTCATAAAATAAAATTTTGCTTACAATAAATAAAAATTCGGATTCTGCAAAAAATGATACAAACTGTCAACAATTTAACCGATATCAGTCCGCTTGTAATGGCATGTGTTCGCTTAATTAACAGTCGAGCTGCGAAATGATTACTTGGTCAGCAAGATTTTACAATCGATTAGTAGAAAAAAACATGTCTAGAAGCAGTTTACTTCAGAGGTTTGCATATTAAAAGAATGGTTATCAATATAAATCCTTCGATTGCGTTTGATTTGAATAATCGGTAAAGTTCGTTATTGTGGGCGGAGCGAAAGCAGTCGCGTGATACGAGTAGCTAATTGCGTGCGTGTGTTTTCATTCGGTGTAGCAGTGAAGGCCCAAAAGGCAGCGGGGGCGGGTTTTCACTTGTTTTCCCAGGGCACTGTCACTATTTCACGTTTTATTGCTTTTTTTTGATGACCAAGATTAAACATTTTGCTTGCCCGCTGATTGCTTACCAATATCTGATTAAAAGTGGATCGCTCGTAGCAGCTTCTATATTTAATTTGCGTACCAAAATAATTTAGAACACTCTAGTATGACATTAATTACTGACCGAGTCAGAAATGTTTGCTGTCGATAAGTTGCTGACCAACTAGCCATTTTGGCTGACCGATTACATTTTTCTGTTCGCAAAAATAAGAATATTTTGCTAACCAGTTAAGTGATACCCAATAGGTAATCGTTGTAGGTATTTTTACAGAAATTCAGATAATATAAAGAAATAATCCATATTTTTGCAATATTTACTTAAAATATGGAATTAGCTAGTCCACTGCTTTACCAAAAAAAAAAACATAACCTCATTATTCTCACTTACCGACGAAATATTAATCCGGGGTTAGAATAGTCGAATCACCACGCACTGACGAACCATTGTAGATGGCTAATAAATAGCTCTAAATAGTTTTAGTTCGAGGAAACACTAAAAATTAATCCAAAAGCACAATAGAACACAAACAATCACAATACCAGCAGCCAGCAGCGACAAACCGACAACAACACCGCCGGCGATAATGAATGAAATTAGTAAACTTCAGGGCTATTTTTACACTAGCAGCGTTGCCACTGTGATTTCCTTAAAACATTACATTTTGATGTTCTTGGGATAATATTGTAATTATCGGTTTCAAACGCAGGCGGTAGATTTAGGACTCTGAGTACAGACTTCACATCATTGATTACAATTTAAAACTTTGTATGATTCTGACAGTATCTGTATATTTATTAATAATTAAATATTTTTGGTCATAATATTATATTTGTTTAACGGCTATAACAAATGTGTGATGTGAAAACGGCCGGTCCGGTGTCCGCTCCTGCGAAATTGCGCCTAAGTGTGTGTACACAACGGCACATCGCACTTCGCAGCGTGTGCTGTTCAGGTGCTTCTCGCGTGTAGTTGTTTTGTTCTTCTGAATTGGGAAAATGAATAGAGTATAAAACCACCGTGTTTCCGAGAAACACTGATAAATATGGAAATTAGTAATGTCCAAGCGCAATTTTTATTTAATAATACTTTTTAAAATATACTATTCCATTCGAAGTCTATTATTGAACATTGCACGTATATATTTATCCATTTATTCAATCGGCAGTTCATTTCGAATATCAACAAATAGCAGGAAATGAATTTGCTATTGCATTCAATACACTCCAATATACTATAATATTATAGTATACAATCAATATACGTATAAAATAATAAACTGTCGAATCTGTGAATTGGAATGGACAAAAACAGAAATTTTATACTCGTACTTTTATGGTAAATTCATATATTTTTTGATATTTTAAATTTCATTGTTTAGACAATTCTGATTATTTATTTCCCTTTCAAATTATAATAAAGTGGCCGTAAAAAAGATTTAAAAGAATTATATGTTATGTTATAAAAGTTATGGACAATTCGGAAAGCGGTGATGATTTCCAGAACTTATTCTTGTTCAGGTTTGTTCGACTTAGATTATTTGCTACAGGTAGGGGTGCCAGTCCCGAAGCTTTGTTCCAATCCCGGGATTTTCGAGATAAAGAATCCCAAGAAATAAAATACTAGAGGTGGAAAACCATCGCTAGTGCTCAAGTTGGATATTTCAAATTAGAAAATTTACCAAGTTATCGATAGTAGGTACTATCGACCCAATTACTATCGATAAGCGCTATCGATTGTCGCTATCGATAGTTCTGCACCTCTACTAAAACATAAATATAAATCTTACCTACTGTTACAAAATAAAAAAAAACAGTAAAAATTTCTTAAAAAAAGAAAGTAAAAAAATCAGTGCCTCCAGAGGTGTCGTCTCCTAAACGTGGTATAGTCGTTGCAGCGAACCCTCTCGCCAGATATGTCAAGTGTCACGTGACATTAATGACTTGCCTGCTTATTTCTGGTTATTTATTTTGCCTAGGTTTGTATGAAATTCCAGGACCGTACTAAAATAGTACGTACGTTTATTTTAAAAATGAAACGAGTCTATTTATATTTTTAAATGCATTTTTTATTATTTATTAAAGGGAATCAAAGACATTGTATTTTTTTGTTATTTATTTATTCAAATATATAAAATAAAGTCATTATCTATAATTACATGTCTAGTAGGTACCCCTATCTTCAGAAAAATATAGGAAGTACGTATCTACATGTATGTCAATCTTTACCTACTGTAAACTTTATACAGTGTGTCTACACATGGACTTAACTATACCTGTAAAAAATTGTATCTTCAATTTTTTGAAAAAGTCATCCTAGATCATTTATTTTCCCTGTTATATAAATACAAATCACTTAATACAACTCTTTTTATTATAAAACCTGCATTTCTCTGCAATATGGATTCAGCACTGTAACTGAAAAAAGTTATACCGTTAATATTGTCATACAGAAATGCTTAAACACATAATAGCAACATGATTCACACTTACGATCGGCGTAAAAAACAGATGAATTTAATTAAAAATGATGAACAGAATTTAATTAAAAACAATAAATGTGAGTAGCTATTATATTACAATTAAAATAGTGAACTCAGATAAAAATATTATTACACACTACATGATCAATAATTGCGCTTGAATTCTGACCAAAACTATTTAAAATATCATGCAGATATTTCCTACTTTCCCAGCTAACCAAACTGTCTACATTCAAGTCGCCACACATAAGTATTACCTGATATTTAACTGAAATAAATCTCAACTCACTCAGAAAGAAATGAAACATCTAGAAATTTCTTTATTAATATTAAAATTCACCTTAGTTTCTCTAATGGTGGCATCAGCTGAGGTAGAAGGCAAACAATATTATGCTCCATAATTATTATTTTCACCACAAACAAATAAAATATTAACCTATAAATTTTTCGTTACGGGACTAGTACTTACTGTGGTTTACCAGATAGACAAGCAACTCGATATGTAGTTAATCAAAGTCTTCAAAACAAAATAAACTATACTAAAACGACGGAAATACACTTTTAAAACTTATTAGCACAAATCAAACTGGAAAAATATAAAAACACAACACGCTGAATGCGATTCGTATAAAACTGGGGTATTTGATTAAGTCCCCAAATAGCTGATAGTTGACATATTGCTGATGTCAACTGTCGAAAGCTTGAGGGTTCGCTGCAAAGACTATAGTAAGTACTTATTGCAAGTATAACCTGCTGACGAGAAGCTGCGTTCTGTTTCTATACTTAAATCCTCAAAATAAGGGATTAAAAAACATTTAATCCCTAAGGTATAAAGATTTAATCCTTGAGGGATTAAAAAAAAATGTAATCCCTCAAAGTAAATTTGTTGACCGTTAATGAAATTTAATTTTTTTTTTAAATTATTTTAGGGCTCAATTTTTCGAATCTTAAAGGGCATAAAATAGTGTATAAACCACGTGACTAAAGTCTATTTTTAGTCCCGAGGTTTATAATGCACTATTATAAGCCTGGGGTTAATTAATTCTCTTTTTTTAGTGATCTCTGAAAATATACGCAAAACAATTACATTATTTTGTAAATTGTATATTTGTATTAAACATTGTTACCAAGTTAGGGATTTATTAATAAAATATAATTTTTAAACAACTCTTTTATATCATTTATCCTGGGATTTTCGATATTGAATTTTCTTCGAGATTTCGGTATCCAGGGGAGAGGACCCCTAGCTACAGAGGTTGTTAAAATTACATAGTTTTAAAAATCGTTATTTTTTAATTGTTACGTCACTGACATTTTTCATTGTCTATATCTTTTCTGGTTATACTGGTACATACATAAATGAAAGCAGTCTTTTGCCGAGTTCCCGCGTTTTCTGTATGTTTCTTTACCATAATATGTCATGCCAATTGCATGAATCTAACGTACGTAACACTCTCAAAGTTAGGAGTCCATTATTCTATTGAAATTTACCATTATTGCTTAATCATACCCTTTTACTTACTTATTTTAAAAAATTATTAAAAATTGCGGAAAAAACATTTTAATATTAATTAATTTTAATCACTAGCCAGACACATTTTTTCCCCGACTAAAGACCGAAAACCTGAAAAATACTTTATTAGAATGATTTTTTGTCATTAAGCCATCCATTTCAATTCCCGGGCGCCTTAATTACTCCGCCGAAAGGGTCGATTAGGGGATTAGACCCGATCCGGTTGTCCGCCGCGAAAATGAATAATAACGAACGAAGCCTAAATTTTGGAATTCCCAATAAAAAAATGTTATCAATTTTTTTTTTCAAAAATATATTTTTATTGGTTTTAATTATTAATGATTACTTTTTTTAAATAGTACCATACTCTCCTGGAGTTTGGTCCATTTTCTTGACACCCTGCATATTTCAACGATATTGGTAGTGTATAGGAGTACATGTAATGTCGTCAATTCATGCGAGAATCATTATCACACACGTTCGACTCGCGTAGCTCGTCGGTGAGACCTGTTGACCCAATTTTTTACTTTTGCTGATTCCTCGAACTACTGTGAGCTTTTTCTTAATGGATCTGGCTTCCTCCAGAGGGCTCAGACCTCACCTAGAAATCAAAAGGAAAGTAGCTGGGAATTTGCAAAAAGTTCGTATTTGGGGAACTCCCTAAAATATTACCTTTCTGTTTTCTAAATGGCTACGATTTGCCATTATTCGATTGTGCCGATGCCGAACTAACACGCACTTGCCAGTCGGTCTTGTGTGGTCCCACCACCTTTACCTCGCTAACTGGAGAGTGCTAGCACTCCACCACATATATAAACAGTATATTGCTAATACCATCTGCAATTATGTCCCCGCTATGGGCATCGAAGGGGGCGTTGTGAGTTTGCGCAGTTCGGAAATTTCCTTGTGAAAGTAAACATTCGACAGGACCGGAGTTCAACTTTTTTAATGTAAATTTCACTGGTCAGTTAGGAAAAATATTGCAATCAAAATTTCGATTAGTTCGATAAGACGGCGTTCCATGCATACGATTTCTGACGATATGATGATCCGACGGTGCCCTGATTGGTGTAGACTTTTCTTGCCAAATTCCGTCCGCATATTTGTAACAATCGACACGATGAGCTTTATTTTAACTTTCATCCGACGTCGTATGTTTCTTAACCTCACTTTTCTCTAAACCAAAAATTAAGAATGAATGACTATATTGACTATTTTCGGAATTATTATAAGCTACTAATGCACCAAATTACAATTACATTAATTTTAAGGTTAGGTAGTGACCACATATATATTATATTGTATACGAGTGACACTCTTCTTTTTTTACCAGCTTTTTAGTGAAATTCGGTTCCGAAGATCGGATAATGTGATAAGCAAAATATTTTCGTGTATATATATACAGTGAGGACGTAAAGTAAGGAATAAATTCATTATCTCGCAAACTACAATTTTTTTTTAAAATCGCTCGGACCCTTCGATTTTGTTTTTCGAACGCGCATATTCTGACATAAAATGTAGATATTGTGTTGCAAATAAGAGTGACACAAAAATTTTTTTTTTCTTAAATGGAACCCACTATATATTATTGCATGTACGGATTCTTCGGAAAATCCTAAACATTTTTCATGTAGCATGTGCTATACCTTAGCCCAAGCGTTTTGGAGTTATTCTCATTCAAAATTTGAAAATCAGATATTTCGCAATCAATCAAGACTTGCATTGATTCATGCACGCTGAGGAAAACCTGTAGTCAGCATGCGTGAAGCGCAAGAAAAGTCAAGTAGGCTTTGGAGTTATGATGCAAGAACCAAAAGAATAATTAATGTCAATAGTTACTGTTATTGTCAGTTTTATGTGTATTTTCCTAACGTTTTACTAGTTTTCAAAAGACTCATTTCGTTTTTCATAACTAAATTAAATTAAAATGCGGCTCACTGAGAAACAGCGCATAGAGGTTTTGATGATGATGGGCTACGGTGATAGGGTTAGAACACAGCAAGAAACTTGTGAGTTATTTAATCAAAAATACCCCAATCGTCCGCTATTTAAGAAAAAAAATATTTTGGTGTCACTCTTATTTGCAACACCCTGTATATCTACATTTTATGTCAGAATATTCGAAAAACAAAATCGAAGGGTCCGAGCGATTTTTTTTAAAAATTGTAGTTTGCGAGATAATGAATTTATTCCTTACTTTACGTCCTCACTGTATGTGCACTCCACCAGATGCGAATGATGATGAGGGCAGAATTACTGAATGAATTTAATTTGGTATAGTTATTTTTGAACGTAGTACGCAACCTAACTTTTGTTCTATAACTATACTTATTTTTATTGGTACGGGCACGTCCAATGTAAAATAACACGGTGCAAATGTTATATTTGATCACGGAGGGCTGTTTTTTAATTTAATTTTAATGTTCTTGTGTATTTAAGGGTCAATTGATGGGTTAGCCCTTTCGTCTGTCGAATTGCACGATCGGGTTGTTTTATTTTTATTTACAATAAAAATCAAACCTAAGCTAGCAAAAAATCTCAACTCAAAGACATGTTTTCTAACCTGGAGATTATAAAGATACCAGAAGCAAGGTTCCGTAGACTAAGATTAACTTGAGATATTTTAACTTACACTTTAACGAAATTTCATTCGACGTGAAGGATGGATTTTTCCACTGATAGAATCGATTTCGTAAAATTCTGAAGACAGCTTCGCAGAGCGTAGCGCTGCTGCGTTAAGAACCGAAAATCCATTAACTATTACCGAAAAAAGTACCAACTTCAAATATCGTTCCCATTGTCGGTGGCGAACAAACCCGAACAAACACCGGGATGACGAAATATAGGAGCGGCCGTCACTTTTTTTTAAATCTTTGTTTAATAATGCAATATTTCAACTGGTTTTTAAAGTAAAATATAATTTTTCTGTACAATTGTTTTTGTGAAAAATTGAATTTCACGACAGTACGACCAACAACAACGTTATAACATGGACATTCGCCTTATCAACATTACTATTGTGCATTGTATCCGATACAAATGCTTTGTCTTGCATAAATAACGAGTCATAATACAATATTCCATTACGATCGCGTTACAACAAATATGAACGAAGAAACCTTTATTTTATTCAAATATCAACGTGATTTAATATTGAAATCAAGGAACAATATTGACATTATGAGCTCTGTAGTGTTGTTCTGGTTCGTTATATTATGAAATGCCAAAGTTACCCGGTGAGGCCCGAAAACTTTTGATCAAATGGTACTTTCAGTCAATATTGTTTGGCACGATAGTCTAAAACAGTGAAAAGAATGCGGACAAAATTTATAAAAAAAAAATTCATTCGTATTTAATAGAAAAATACCGAATTTAAATTACTTTATAAATGAGAATGTATATTTTATATTCATAATGGCAAAATAAGCTATATATTTTTTTTAAATCGAACGTTTAAAGGGTGGGGTAATTCACCCATAAACCCACAGGTCACTCCTCGGCACAATCATATTACACTGCCCAGCTGTGTAATAAACACATGTTCTGGCGAAATGTTGCCAAACTGTGGAAAAGTATAAAATTTTAGATTCTTATAAAAATAAATATTTAGCTTACTTAGAAATTATATCCAGGCCGCCGACACGAGTAAGGAATCCAGGGCACAGACACCTTCAGTTCTTTTTTCTGTGGGAAGAGGTTTATGCTCATCACATGCCCTGATGATAGTGTGGGAGTGCATAATAAGCTTATACCCACTAAACCCCAATCGGCCTCTTATTTCCACTCTCGGAACATAACCAGCATATCGTCGAGAGAAAAAAATACATAGTGAAACAGAACAAATTACACTAAATCACTTAAAGAAACACACAGACACCCACGAGTTTCAAATTAGTTTTTTGAAGATATGCACCTATTATCAGATTACACAAAAGCACTAAATACTAACGCATAATTACAATATCGTACACATAGAACAACAGCACACACAGAAGTAGGATACAAATTATTTCGCAATAGAAAGTCAGAAATAATAAAAACGCTAATTTCTGATGGACCTAAAACAATTTTTAATCCTTTAATGAATAATGATGAAATAATTATGTTGACAACAACAGGACCTCCCCTTAAGTCTTAATATAGACGAGTCCAACCAAAGGTCGAGTGCTTCGTTGCCATTTCCGAGACAATAATTATACAGGAAAGTAATATTACAGAAGGAAATTCCGCAATTTATGTTTGACGTCAGGTCATGTACAGGGCATATTAAATTAAAGCGCCATTTTTGGATATTTTTCTTCAATTTGTTTTCATCTCAGGAATTGCCGGTTTAAATATAATATGTCATTTCCATAACACCCTGTAGTTATATTTTCAAGGTGACCCTGTACCCATTTATTGCGATTTGAAGATGTTGGGACCGACACGATATGGTTTAATTAGGTAATTGATTTATTGCAGTAAAGGTCAACGATATAATGTAAACTATACGTTTTCACTCTATTTCATTCACTCTATGTGGGTTAGTACTAAACACTCTTTGGTTAGTACTAAACACATCACGCGAATTCGATTCTCGCGTTACCTATCTTGTAGTAAAAACACTCGTTATATTAAGGCGGTAAGAATTTACTTACTGTTCCTATCAAAGGAACGTCTTTTGTGTTTTTGTTCTCATCCAGCTCGAGAGAGAACAATTTATTCCAAATATATTTTTTTGTAAAATAAGATAAACGAAAATGGCCTCAAGCTTATAACGAAAATCCGGAGGGAAACGACATGACGTTTAATCTTGAGGAATTTACAGGAAATCGTTATACTCACTTTTTTTTAAGTTAAAAAAATACTGAGATGATACTCGTAATATGTTATAGTAAATAAATATTTTTTTATTGCAAAATAAGTGAATAGATATACAGTGAAACCTCTCTTAGGCGGACACCTACGGGACCGTCTAAATGTGTCCGCCTAATAGAGGTGTCCGCCCATGGGAAATTTGTTATTAGTTAATATGTAAAGGCAAAATTATTACTATATATATGTATGTACAAATAAACTTAACATAACAAAAATACACTAGTTTTAGTTAGGATATAGTACTAGAAAATCTAATAACGTAGTTTGACGTGTTTGCGTCTTATACTTGCAATCTAGAAAATGTAATTCCAAGTCTGCTCACAATTCCATTACTGTAGAGTCATCTCTATTCTTTGCATACTCTTATAATTCCTTTACCATACTAATGGCTTGTTGATAATTTGTGACATTTGTTCGATTACTGCATTCAACTTCTTCATCAGAGTCGTCAGATAGTGATGTGGTTTCAGTTTGGACTACATAATCGGTAGGAATGGGGTGACTCATCTTCTAATAGCACATTGCTATCAATGTTAATGAACTAGCCCAAATCATTGTTATCAAATTAAAAACTTCCACAACATCAATTTTCTCTCTCAGACTCAAAACGCGACATTTTTGTGCCATTGTTTACGATTTTAACCTTACAACTCACAAATAAACGGCGGACTGCTGTCGGGGAATCACACATACTTTCATTCGGCGAAGTCCTTCGGCTCTGCCACACATACGCGATTGGTTGACGGTCTGTCATCAGACGTATGAAAACAGCCTGTCCGCGTCCGCCCAAAGGAGAGTCCGCCCTCATGGAATTTCATATATCTAGTTCCGGACTATGAGAATAGAGATAT
Source organism: Barypeithes pellucidus (assembly GCA_963991005.1). Taxonomy (NCBI): domain Eukaryota; kingdom Metazoa; phylum Arthropoda; class Insecta; order Coleoptera; family Curculionidae; genus Barypeithes; species Barypeithes pellucidus. The sequence goes on from OZ022563.1 coordinate 13,029,393, forward strand.
CCGCTTATCAGAGGTGTCCGTTATGAGAGGTTTCACTCTACTTATTTTTACCCGCAAATCCATAAGAGATAAAATCGCAGAAAAATAGCCATAATTCATTCATTCATTCCACAATTTTAATAAAGATGACCCAAAACTTTTTACAATCAAATTAGCAAACGAACCCAAATTTTACATGCACATGGTAGCAAATTATTTCAAAACACGACATACTTTGCGATAGACTTTGAAGCTGCGTTTTTGAAATAATAACAACTGCTAATTATTACACTATATTTATTGAGCAAGTGCACCTTAAACATTTAAACTAAAACGTCGTCGATTTCAAGCGAACCATCCTAACGTATCGACGTGTAGTTACGAACGACGGTAGGTCGGAGCACACGCAGCTGTCGGGCAACATCGCAGTACAATTTTATAGGTGAACACATATGTCCATAGCGTCGCCGCATGTGGTATGATTTAAGGGGTTTTTACCTAGGACACCCAACCAAGGAGTCACTCTGTATGGGATACATATTTTGATTGGGTGGTACATTGTAGTCATAGTGAAGCCTTAATTGCAGCTAATATATTAAATAAATTGACATGCATTTTTTACTATGCTTATTTTCAGTTATATGGGTTTACATATTGTATGAGTAAATTCCTTTTTTGTAAATATCTATTACCAGACTATTTATACAGACTTGATCAAATTATTTATTCTATACAAAGCTAAACAAATACGTTTTCAGTTGCTCAGTACGTGATATACCGCCAGCTTAATAAACGGCGGAAAACCGCCGCTGTCAGCAAACTTGCAGGATTATTCGCTAACGTCTAAATCGTGAAGGTCGCAATTTTGCTACTTTGTTGTCAAATTGTGCTGAAAATACCTTCCTAGCGGGCATTTAAATGTTTTGCTATAAACATTATACAAATCATAGCTCGAAACAAATCAGAAACGAGCAAGAATGCGATCAGGAGAGACCGAGGAGATTTGTGACAGAGTAGAGTTGTGACAAAGACGATTTCTCGGAATCTATGGCCGCTAGCGAGCTGCAACAGCGCACGATTGTTCGTTTATAGATGCGCTACTTGACGCAGTAGGCGCCAATGGCTTACGACAAGCGGTTGCGTGATTACGGCGTCTGCATGAAAAAACAACCGGAAAGTAAAAATTTTGTATAGATCCGGCAACCGTGCCTCGGTCGAGGTAAATGACGATTATGACGAGACTTGCTCGCACGAGCGATTAAGTAATGCAGTTTCTCTGTAGTAACAGATGGCGGGTGGCGGCGGGGGATAGCGGGGCTATGGCGATTTAACATGGAAAAGCCGCACAGTTTTTGTGTGCTGTTGCTGTTGTCTGTTCGTGCAGCTAGTTGGAAATTCGAGCGTGTATGTTTTAATATTTTAATATTATATATTTATTAAGTTAAAATGAATAGTTGACGGTGGACTATTTAAGAAATAACTTTAGCTCTTTGAGTTTGGAGCAAAAGATTGAAGTGAAGAATGCGGGAACACCTAAACCCGAAATTAATTTAACGCAGACCACAAAGGGTAAATCTAGGGACTTTATTAGAAAATTTAAAAATGAAATATATGAAAACAAATTTATAGAGGGTATTCCAAACTTAATGAGGCTGTTATTGATCAATTTTCTACAATTAAGAACCCAAGAATGGACTTTACCTTTAAGCACTATTGTGTAGGGTCGATAAATGTTGTGTATTTCGATGAATGATACTCGATATGATTTTAAACCATTTTATTTCAGGATTTAAACTAAAAAACACTGAAAATATGAAGAATGCCAACTTGTCAGTCTCGTGGCTCGATTCGTTCTCGTCATAAAACAGTTTACTATTGTTCTCGTCTTGATTGCGCCTAATGACGATGGCGTAGTGGTATTAGACATCATTCGGTTTTCTTAATAACTTGTAGATGGCGGTAGTAGTATTGAACATCATTCGGTTTTCTTGATAGCTCGTAGATGGCTTTAGTAGTATTAGTAGTGGACATGTTATTGTAGTTTCTACAATTATGCCTAATGATAATTAAAGTAATTTTATGCCAAAAATGTGTGTTTTGTTTATAATTCATATAAAAGTAATTTTATCTATTAAAATTAGTCTAGATACACAGCTGTCACAACTTACCTTGGTACCTGTCACAATTTATCTCGGTGTTAGGAGGGTTGTGACAAAGGGAGTAGTTTCAGTTTTCGTGGATTTTCTCAGAAACCTTATAACTTGTATTGACTTTGATGACTGTTTTTAAAAGAGCAAGGATTGAGCTACATTGCGGCATACAATGCATAATGGTGTTATGTTTGTTTATTGAGATATGTTCTTTTAAGTAAAAATTGTCACAACCTTCCTCGGTCTCCCCTACTTGTAGGGTAAGCATGGTTGTTAATGTCGCAGAAAAATTGAATTTACTACATTGTTACATTTGCTACGTCGCAAACGTAGTAGATGTAATAAATGTAATTATTGTTTTGATTGGGTGAAAGTGTCAAAAATACTACATAACCTCAACTTTATTATTATAAATTTGATGTTAAAAGTTGGACATTCGAGTGGAAAAGTAGTGGTTTACGATTTGATCTAAATAAAAATAGTCTAAAATTGAAAGATGAAAGTAGGAGATGTAGCGAATGTAGTAAATGTAACACAATACATAGTAAGAGCATTCGCTCTGCGAACAAACCTAAAAGCTGGTCTATCGCCAGTGTGATTTGACCATCCGTCCAAGTTTATGCGCACCATTACCATTGAGGACAATAAAAGGGTAATAGCAGCGGAGCTGGCAACCTCGCCGAGCTCCCAGTATGTGAGGATAATTCGTTACCGTCGAGCCCTAGACGATAATGTTTTATCCGATATCGATGGCGATAGTTTATTTTTGTTATTTGCATTCGCATCGGGAAAATAAACGCAAACGCTTACAACTGCAAACTACCTGTCAGCGTCACCGCCAAATTGCATCGCAAGTTCGATAGATAGTTTTGGCATGGTTTTAAACCTATTACCTGAAGAATTAGTATACGGGCTAGTCGTGCAGAATCGCGGCGAATTATTTTTATAGTTGTTGCAGAATTATACCGTTATACCTCTTCAAAGCTCAATAAATGGGATCAGGGCCGGCTTGAAAATGTATACCACACCACATGATTTACTTTTATAATTTAAAATAAATAGATAGGTATTTTTAGTTTTAGGTATAGTTTTTGCAGAATTATATCGTTGATCTCTTGACTGCAATAAAACCTCATTATCTATTCGACCATAAAATAAATACCTATAATAAATGTAAAATAATGATAACAATTAATGATAATTGAAAATAATATAATTTAAAAGTATAACTATTAGGATAACAAGTACAATAAAAATTAATTAAATTCTACGAAACTATTGATAATTTATTCAAAATTTAACTCTGTCTCACTATCACTATCTTCATCTAAGCCTAAACTTATAATTAAGAGTTGAACATTTGTAATCATACAATTGTAAGAATTTTCCACCTTAAGTACATGCTGTACACAGTTTTTCCAGCTGTCTGCAGAAATGTTTCTTACTTCGTTTTTAATTAATTCTAATACAGATGCATTTAATGTAGGAGAAATATTATTTCTCCTAATATTGGATTTTAATTGGTGCCATATTAGCTCAATAGGATTGAATATATGAATATACAATAGTACGGAGGAAGACGCAACACTGTATGTCCATTTTCTGCTGCAAGTTTGTCACACTCGTATTCCTTATTTATTTTTATTTTTTATTTATGGTGCCTTGGTTTGACATTTTTTGGAAGAATCATCCTAACCTTTTCTTTGAGTGTCATGGGTATCGAACCATGTTTCGTCAAGGTAAATAATTGGACGATTTTCTTCTCTAAATTGTTTAACAGCTGTTAAATATTTAAGTCTCCATTCCCGTAAACGTTGATATTCCATTAATGTTTGTCTTTTATCAATGCTTCGGTATTTAAAACCCATTTTACGCAATATTTTCCTAAGGCTTGAAAGGCTACAAGAGATATTTGTTTCGTCTTTAATCAGCCGCTCTTTGAGGGAAATCAAAGTGGGTACAGTTTGTGCCTCATACATTTGGTAAATCTTTCTTCTTAATAAATTCATGTCATTTTCGTCAATGCTTCTAAATGTGCCAGAATCACTCCGATTTTTTCTAGGATTAACAGGTTTAAGTACTATGTCTCTTACCGAAGATAAATGAGTTTTTGTCACGTCTCTGCTAAAGCATCCATCGAATTAAAATTTCTACTCAACAACGATTGATACACATTTTTAATTATTAGTTTGGCATCGGTAGATATATGCTTTCTTTTAAAAATTACACTTGAAGATGCCCCCCTAGCAGCACAATTCCAAGGACGCCACATTCTACCACTAATAAGCCTAACTAAAAATTAGTCGCCGGAAAACCACTAAAGATTAAAATTATTAAAAATCACTTTGTATTTATATATGCATCAGGCATATGTATAAATGGAATTTGTATACCTGGTCCGGCTCTGCTCGAAATGATTTTAAAATTTGGGATTTCCTTATTTATTTTAAGGTCGAAGGGATAATGAGGTTTTATTGCAGTCAAAAGATCAACGGTATAATTCTGCAAATGCTATACCGTATTATTTATTGTTTCCTTGATATTTGTACTTTTGAATTTTTAGCTTCTGGCGATTTTCTTAGGTCTTTCGACGCTGCAAAGTCAAAATTAAATCTTCAACACCGTATAATAACATCCCTCTCAAACCAAACTTTCCTTAAACCGGGCTTCTTATCGGAAATTCCCTCCCATCACCGTTGCGTTGTCTCCTGGGCGTACAGAATTAATTCGTCATTTTCAGGAATCGAGGGGCTCTCTTCCCCATTACGGGGTGTACCAAAGACAAGGAAATGAAGGCTATTAACTAAGATCCGGCAAAAGGCTGTAATTTCACAAACCCCATATCCAATCCCGTCTTAAATAAGGAATGAAGAAGAGGCGTCGGCGTCGTCATCAATTTTAGATGTACCGTGTAAGGAAAATTGGCTTTAAACAGTTTTTGGCGCAATTTAGATTACTTAGATGCAACAGGCGTGGTGTTCCTTGTCCTTTTTTCTCGAGGGTCATTTCAACCTGGATATAATAATAATAATAATACATTTATTGTTGAAGCCAAAAACTTTTAATTAATAAAAGACAGAATTGTTTTTTCTGTCAGAATCATACAAAGTTTTAAACAGTAATCAATGATGCCAAGTCTATACGGAGATTCCTAAATATACCGCCTGCGTTTGAATCCGAAAACTATAATATTAATTATGTATATTAAATTAGTGTTGTGATCGCGTCACTTGATACCCGATCTTCGTTCTACGCGCCGCACGTTTGACGCTGAGCAGGTAACACGACATACTTCTTAAAGGCACATAAACGAGAAGGTGCATATAAAAAAGTATGCCAAATCCCTTAGCGGAGTCATCGCGACATGGGGTTTGTAAAGTTTTGTTTTAACTGGCTAGCCAGCGGAGTAGTTTAGGTCTCCGATTGTAAATATTAAAAAATTAAAGGATATAATTTTAAAATTTTTATTTACTATAAGCTCGAGAAAACTTCTCAAAAATAACATAATAATAGAAATTGTTAATGAAAAATAACAAGACGAACAAAATGGTTAACAAAATATATAGAAAAATCCGTTGGTAATCTTTTTAAACATTTTTAAATGTAAACAGGATTATTAAACTAAAGAAGACTTGTTTAAAAATAATATACATTATAGAAAATGTTAATGGAAAATAAGAAAACGAGCAAAATAGTTAACAAAACATAGGTATCGACAAATTTTTTGGTAACCAAAAGTAAACATTCTTAAATTTAAACAGGAACTTTTAGGTAACTATAAACATGAATTTCAAAAGACAATCACCTATTTTCTAATTTTGCCAGTCGCGTAACTAAGCCTAAATTTTTGAATTGTACACCGTGGGCACCTGATAATTTAAAGTGGAAGAATTTTACAAGCCATTTTAAATATCTATTTATTCTATGCTCGTAGATTGAGAAAGATGTGAAGAAAAATAACTCTTGGTAATACTTTTTGTTTTAAAAAGGCACAAGAATAAACCTGAGCAATAAATACATATTTGGGTGATTTATTGCAGTTTTTTTGTTTGGTATCAAGACACGTGGTAAAAATTCATTATTCACAAATAAATAAATTTCTGGAACTTTTTTGGTGACTACTACAATTTTTTAGCTAAACCTGTGCCCACCCGTAGTTACGTGCCTGCTAAATATTCTACCTGATCACATGTAAACGGCTAGGCAGCCAGTTTATGCTTGAAAAAGTGGATCGGTGCGCACGGTTTTCCGGTCATATTTTTAAAGGTTGCTCGTCGTTTGTCTTGCGCACAATGCTCTCGCTGTCATTTAGGCGGCCCCGCTTTTAGAAGAGTTTGACTTTTATAAGTGCTCAATCATTTTAAATATGGGTGGTTCCACAGATACGGGACCATGTCGATAACTATCGAATATCTACGTAACTATTGGAAATTAATTACTGTGTTTATTTATTTTAAGTACATAAAGATGTTCTCCTCCTGAGCCATCATTATATTATGTCATTAATATCCAATTATTATGTTATAAGTTCATTTAAATACCCAAAATATCAACTCCGAGGCTGCCACCAGGCATGTTTTTAATACGATGACACACTGGTTTTCGGTATTTGAATTATACCAATAAAAATATGCAATTTAATTAAACTAGTCATTATACTAGCACTACGGATGATCTAATTTAGCCTTACATTCAAAGAAAGAAAAAAATTAGCTTCTTATTTTGCAACCTATATCACGATCAAATCCGAGGTACGCGATAAATCCTTGAAAATTGGCAACATGGCACATCCCCTACTTTATACGCTATAAGGAATGAACCAAGTTCGTTGAGTTGACAAAGAATTTCCATGAGGAGAGGTCGTCTATTTTCTCGTAAAGCAGGGGTGACGTGATTTTTTGTTGTCAAGGTAAGAGTATGTTTTATTTGGATATTTTTATATGTTAGGTGCATGTATTATCAGGCATAATCCCTTTTTATTAGACAAAATCTTAAAAATGTATCTTGGGTTTATATATTTTTGTCGAATATGTACAAAATATCAACTCCGAAGCAATCAACGCCGACGCCAAGGTTGTGCCTCGGAGTTGATACGTGGTTACATTTGCCAAATTAGGTCAACTCCGAAGCATTCTAAATTTTAAGGAAATCCTGTAAAATTATATGTTTGGACTAATGTTTATTCATAAAACATCAACTTAGACCAACGTTAAAGAAAATTACTCAAAATTTGCATATTTTTTCAAGATTTAACATCATTAGTCAACTCCGAAGAAAGGTGCTCAACTCCGAAGCAACTGATATTTTAAATTTTGTAGAAATACTTCCAAATGATCTCTGCCCCACTTCCTAGTAATATTACTGAATATGTATTCAATTAAATAAATTTTTAATAAGTAATTTTTTAGCCAAAATAAATTTTATTTTGATTATTCACATTGTCCCCTATTGGTGGAAACAGCCATATATGTATTTTTTTCTAAAAAAAAATATGAGTTGAAGGAAAAAGAAGTGAATATTTCAGAAAAAAAAAACATTCGACTAAACAGAAGTGGGTTAATAAACTTCGTACGTAGATAGCTTATTGCTTTTAATAAAGAAAATATTGAGGCTGTGAGGATAAGGGCAGGGACACAAAAGAAGGATAACGTGAAATTTAATCCAACTTTAAAGCCTGTATAAAGCCTATTAACCCGAAGTAGAGAACCCGCGGCCATCTTTTAACCGGATTCCTTTTTGAACGTGACGTTTTCGTGAGTTAAGGGATGTTCGGCTATTTGTGAGTCTCTGTCTTGCGTGTCTTTATACCGATCGGCAAACTTTGTAGCATAGGGTCAAATGGGGTAAGTTAATGGTTAAGTTGAACATAGGAAATCCCATGTAATTTTTGAGGTGGCTGAATATTGACTCCCCTGTATGTTTTATAGAAAAACTGAATTATAACTTCTTGAAGGGGCCGACATGGTGAACCCATGTGTTGAGTTTGAATACATTTTGATGAGCCAATCCTAAGCTATTCGATTTAATGTGTTGGTAAAACCACGAAACTCTCATAGTTGAGGTAATATTTTACTAACTATATTAGAAATACTAACTAGGTATACTTTTTTATAAATTATGTGTATCTATACAATATTATATCGTAATTAATCATATATTTTAGTGCAAATCGTGCAATAAAATTTTTATAATAATTTTACTATAATGTTTATAAAAGTTATACAGGGTGTCCGCTAATTAATGGTACATGGAAAAACCACATACTCCTTACGTAAAAATATGTGGATTTAATTATACTTACCTATATCCGAGAGTTGATATTAACTGAGATACAGGGTGTTAAAGTTTAAACTTCATTTTTGTTTTTCTCTAATAACTTTGCAGGAAACCAACGTTTTTTTGCAAAATTTGGCAATTATGGTTTTTTTAGGACGAGAAATTGATTTTTTTTTATGAAATTTTAATGTACAATGTAGGGGGCGCTGTCTGTGGCATTATTTGCACATTTATTAGGTCATAACGTTTTTGTGCCTTAGTGTATTTAAGTTCTTAATGAAACTAATACTTTTCTCATATTTATTACGTAAAAAAGATATACTAAATTCAGGTCGCCCAGAGTTACCGTTTCGGAGATATTTGCATTTAAATTGTTTAGTGCACCCTGCCCAATTATTATTGTTATTAAGTTGCAAACAAAATTTTTTTCTTAATGTAACCTATGAGAAAACAAATAAAATTTAGAGATACAGTTGCTATGGAACAGAAAATGTTTCATTTTTGAGTTTATCATATGTTGTACATTAAAATTTCCAAAAGAATCAATTTCTCGTCCTTAAAAAACCATAATTGCCAAATTTTGTAAAAAAACGTTAGTTTCTCTCAAAGTTATTAGAGATAAACAAAAATGAAGTTTTAACTTTAACACCCTGTATATCAACTTTCGAATATAGGTAAGTATATTAAATCCTAATGTTTTTACGTGGTTACGTGGACTGTGATTTTTCCATGTACTATTAATTTCTGGACACCCTGTATATATTTTAGTAATTACTTGATTTTACTAAATTTCTTAGAAATCTTAACTATAGTTTTTTGTAAATTATATTAACAATATTATTTTGGTTAAAATGGACCCAAGAATAACCCCCTTAAATATTAGCATGTTATTAAGAAACACCTTGTATAGTCTTTTTACAAAGCATATTATAATAGCAATTGGGAAAATGTGTATTCTGTTTGTTGGACTTAAGGGGGGAAGCTGTACCCATGGTTCGCCAAACGACCGTTGATGAGGATCAACAGAAGTTTAGAAAACGTATTTAGGCCCTTAATAGTATATTACGTACCGAGGTGGAGATTTAGTTAACCTCGCCGCTTCGCGCCTCGGTTAACTACCGACTCTCTCGACAGGAATGAAGCTTTTCACCGAGGTTCGTATACTTTTATTTACAACCACATCTAACATCCACTTCTTATTATTTTGAATTAAAATTATTAATAAAAGATAAATGTCATTTTGACTTTTCCATTGAAAAATTAGTCAGAAATTTCATATTTTTTTTTTTTTTTTTTTTTTTTTTTTTTTGGCTTTGGCAAGTCTGCCATTCGGCCAGTCGCTAATTGGGTTATTTGATTCGCTCGTTCAAACATTTAGATTAAGGTAGTTCAATTTAAGCTTATTCCCTGATAGGAAGAACACAAGGTCACACTCTTCTCGCTCTGGGCCGATCAGAGCATTCTATAGACAAACAGGAGGGCCCGGGGAAAACACATAACAAAGGGATATAAGGATATCTAAAGTATTTTAAGAATCATAATTTTATGTTATTTTGATGTAGAAAGGACATTATGGTCTTCTGTATATTGGCATCATTCAATTTCGATAAGACATGCAATATGTTAAGAGGAGCCGATAAATGGCAATTTTTTATTAAAGCATTATATATATTGTTGGAGTATTGGGTGCATTCGAAAAATATGTGGTCCAGATCGAAATTTCATATAACCGCAGGTAATAATACACATCAAGATGGCAAATATAATTTTTTGAATATGGTTTCCATGTCACTAAACAATATACAACAACAGAAAAATGAGGAATTTGATTTTGCTGCTACTCCATCAGAAATTGGAGAAGCAGCAAAAATAGTAGAAGATCTTCTGCCAACTAAAAGCCGCCCGAGATATGACAAGGCATATAACTGTTTCAAAGAATGATGTACGGGAAACAAAATTCAAAATCCTGGTTCTGAGTCGGCGCTACTAGCTTATTTCAGTTAAAATGCCAAGACAAAGAAGATATCAACGATTTGGTCACAATATTCAATGCTGAGGACCACTCTATCAATTAGGGAAAAAGTAGACATACCTAAACACGCAAAGCTATTAGCATTTTTTAAAAGTGTGTTCGTATATTATTTTGGGATATCGATTTTTAAAAAATTACAAAAAATAATTTACTTTCCACCCGGGTGGAAAGTAAAAGTAAAAAAACGTCAACTTTCCACCTTTCAAAGATAGATGAAATGTCATTATTACATGCATGGTTGTAAATAATGATGTTTTACATTAAATATGAAGATCGATGCTCGCACCAGGAAAAATTCTTTTGATTCCTGTCGTATAAAGATAAATTCTTTGGGGCCTCGCGGAAAGGCGCGCGATTAAAAGAACTTATTTATTTACACTGACTAGTTGTTTCAATTTTCTTTCCAATTTCCTGCAAACTTGTTTTTAATTTTCTGGTCCATTTCGTGTCTATTGTTTCGTTATAGCGTTGTTTTGCGTCGGAACAAATTGAAAATAATAGATTATTAAGGAAAGGATTCGGCAATGGCGCCTGATTTCGAGAGTTTATGCGTTTATTTAAAAGGAACTAGAAAAATTTCGGGAGGAAAGAGAAATAATTTAATGAGGTATTTGAGGTCAATACAGTGGAAGCTCCCATAAGCGACCAGTCACGGTTCCAGCTTTTGTGCCCGCTTATGGAAGGTGCCCGCTTGAGAGGAGACTTAAGTAAATAGGAATCAGTTTTTTTTAATAAAGTGTCCCATTTTCGACACTTTTATAGGGTATCTCCGTAATTGTCATTGCTATCAAAAAAGTAATGTAGGTGTTATGTGCTCTTTTTGCGTCAAACGTAAAATGGTAAAATCAAAATTTGAAAATTTTCGCTCGCTTATGAGATACGGGGGAAAATCAAAAAATTGACAATTTCAAAATTACCCTATATTTTCTTAGTTAAAAGAGATACAGAAAAATGTTTTATACAGAAGTTTCTTAATATTGATTGTTGAATAATCTGCCGTTTTCAGAATAAGTATACGATTATCGGACCTAACCTCATTTTTTTAAATGGAACACCCTGTATAATTTAATCTAAAAAGATACTATTTTAAATTCTCCTTTCAAATATATAACACACCATGGATGATATTGGTATCCTAGGCGATTTAGTTAAACGTTATTACTTTGAAACGAAATAAAAGATTCAAATTAAGGTAAAATAACGGGAATCATCGCACATGTTCGGAATATGTCCTTAAATGGTTACCGTGCGCCATTTCTTCGTTTTTTCCACTTTCAATATAAACTGTTATCGTATCAAAATTTTCATAATGTTGGCCATTTTCGCAAATGAATATGTAAAAATGAAATTGACGTTAAATGTCAACATAGTAGTTTCTAGGATATTAGCTTTTGTTTCATGGTCTACTGTGGTTTAAAGTAATAAAGTTTAATACATCGCCAGGTGTGTGATATATTTGAAAGGAGAATTTAAAATAGTATCTTTTTAGATTAAACTATACATGGTGTTCCATTTAAAAAAATGAGGGTAGGTCCGATAACTTTTTTATCTGACCCCGTATACTTATTCTGAAAACGGCAGATTATTCAACAATCATTATAAATAAACTTAAGTATAAAACAAGTGTATCTCTTTTAACTATGAAAATATAGGGTAATTTTGAAATTGTCAAGTTTTTGATTTTCCCCCGTATCTCTTAATCGAGCGAAAATTTTCAAATTTTGATTTATTTATATTTTAAGTTTGAGCCATAAAGCCTTGCACAAAGTGATTTAAATTGAGGGATTTTTTTTTAAGTTCTGCATTTTTCAAGATAACATTTTGGTATATAGGGTGTCCCAGGAAGGTATGACGTCATTTAAGATTTTTTTAAATGGAACATCTAGGATATTCGCCAATTTCGAATTATATGTCGCTTATAATATTTTAAAGATGAGCCACACCTATGATGGACTTTTGAGATACATTCTCCCTACAATTTTTGCGGAAGAAATTTCTAAAGCTTTCAGTTGGATCGTATGGAACTTTTGTTTCAAGTCTTCACCAGAGTCAGAGAAATTTCGGTAACTTGAGCAAAAAATCAAACGCTGATGGCAGAAGGCTGTGGACAAACAAGATAAGACAACAATTATTTGTTAGCGCTGCCAACTCTGTTTTACTATAGAAATCCTTCGAAACAATTAGTTCTGTTTTCTCCACATATAGTGAAATGGATCAGGATTGGGTGAAAACTAGAATCCGACCACAGAGGGATTCTGCTTTTAAAAAAATTAATAAAATCCAATGCGTTTTTTGTCAAGTGTCAAGTACACATATTTATGACTAATGTTAGATCGAAATTATCTAATCGTGTACCTTATTACAGCGTTGCCATTTTTTAAACCCGTCTTCTTCTAACTTGTTTGAAACTGTAGAACTGTGCATGATTGTAAAGAAATGGTGTTTTATGAACGGAATGTTTGGTCTCCCCTTTTATATTATATGTTTATGTCAGAACCGGATATAGTCATGGACGGACACGCAATCCCACTGGCTTCATCTATTAACTTGCTGGGCGTCAATCTGGAAGGAAGTATTGGCGTAATAACGTTGTGGCAATCGCCAAGATAGCTTCTCAGAAACTTGGTGTACTCTTCCGAACCAAAAAGTTGTACACACCTCAACAACTTTTGACACTATACAAAGCCCAGATTCGACTATCACTAGAGTACTGCTCTCATGTCTGGAGCTCTGCACCCAAACATACTCTTCGGCTACTGGGTTCCATCGAAAGGGAGGCCATTCGTCTGATTGGAGACCATGTGCTGACGAAGAACTTCGACAGCCTAGAACATAAGACAGGTTTTGGGATTTGACTCTCTTTTACAGATATTTTCATGGAAAGTGCTCGGCTGATCTTGCCCTCTTAATTCCGCCCAGAGCGGCGAATAGCAGAAATACACGACGAACCACTGCCGCCCATCCATATGCGGTTAAGCTTAGTACTCCTCGAACTTTTTGTGTGTATTGTCGCCAAATTTGTAAATGAATTGAATATTACCATTTAAGATTTTAAGGGTACGTCGTAAGAGTGGCGTCCGTAACTCTTAACGTCCGTCCGTTTTGCGCTCGCTCAAAGGTAGGCAACTCTAACGTTCTCCTACGGCACGTTTTACGTAAGACGTTTTTCGATATCCCCTGTATAACCCATTTCCCCTTAAGTTGAATTTGAATTTAATGTGAATCGATTATTAGTTAGATAGCAATTTAATTTTGTCCCCTTTTTGTCTTCTATCCAAAAGGTAAATTCCCACCCAGGAATTATTTATTTAACCCAATCTATGTGAATCATTTTAAATTTTGAAAATGTATGATTGCTGGTCGACACTATCAGTTATGTCGCCAGTCTTAGTAATTAATGAAAAAGTCATCGCAACCGAAGACGTTCCTACTTAATTAGTTTTACGGGCACTTATCTTGGTCGATTTTCGATTTTTCGTTATTGATTGTCAGGGATGCCAGGCGTAATGCCATTGCCGACTTGATACGCACGTGTCAGTCGGTCTTGGGTGGGCCTACCATCTTTTCCCCACTAACTGGAAGCTGTCAGCAGTGAGAAATGAGGGCAAGAATCTTGTCTAAGAAGTAAATGACTGATTTTAATTTGAAGTATAGTTGTTTGAACGTAGGACGAGGCCTAACTTTTGTTCAAACTATACTTTGTATTTTGGTATTGGCTCGGGCATGTCCAATAAATAAAATAACAATGCAAGTTATTATATTGAACACGGAGGGCTTTTACTGATTTAATTTTACTGTCTGTTGTCATTGAGGATGAATTTAAGGGTTAGTCTTACGTCAGTCGAGTAACGCGGCCCGAAGTACTAATACGATCATTATTTACATGTTATTTACAATAAAGAACTATCCTACACTAACATTCTGCGTTTCAAACCAACCTATCACTCCTCTGTCACGTACTCCATTTTAATTTAGATTCATTTTATTTTACAATATAAAACTACCCTAAGCTAACATTATATTCTCAACTAAAGGGATCTCAACTACCCTAATAATTTCCAAAAAATTATAACACGCGGTAGTGAATGCTAATACTAACTTAAGATATTTTATTTCCCACTTAATTCTTATTCCGAAATCAAAATATTTTTTATGTCACAATCGGGTGAATTTTCGCGCCAGAAGCGAGTGTTCGAAGGTCAATTTCGGATATTATTTAACCTCGCACCAAATACACGAGGGATCGAAGATATTCCAGAATTATTTATACTCGCACTGAAATATACGAATGTTTGGGGAAATTCCAGTATTATTTAAACTCGCCGGAAACACGAGTATGCGACGATGAAAATTTTCTCAGGGAAAATCCGCGGCTGGCTGTTCTCGGAATTGCTTGGCGTAAAAACACTCTGAAACCTGTAGCCACCATTGCGGCACCCGTTTTGAAAAGATCGAATCGCTGGTGAGCGCGGTTCTGTGGATACCAGAAGCCGACTAACTCCATCGTTCGTCTTCACATAGATATCCTTCAATCGTCCCTTCCAATGCCCCATTGCATCATTCGCACCGATATAATCCGTTGACTGTCGTGGCCGTTACAACAACAGAACGAGCGGGAACGAAATTATGACGTTGCAACATTATAAACGGCCAGTCTCGGTAACCCCCATCCAGGGACACTCTGTATATTTTTAATTAAAGCCATCAACCATTATTTGTTAAGAGCTTGATGATGGAGGGGACTGCTTTTGAGCTCTTTTATTCCTTGCACGTTACCGATCTCGTAAAAGAAATTAATTATCTGTGGCAAATCCTCAAAGGAAAGAAATTCCATTAAAAAATACTTGTTTTTTTTTTTGCTTAAAATGTAAATTTGAAGTATAATAAAAAATTAAATTAAACTTTTGTTTACATGTCAGCGGGAATTTGATTCCGGAGAGATTTTTGCGGAATTACAGATCGCAAGCAGACGTTGATAGCAGAAGGCCGTGGACAAACAAAATGCAGCAATTATTCAATTTTCCGCCCCCCAGTTTAATGCACAAGTAGGGATGGGGTTTGTGTATCGATATTTATTAATTGAACGATGTGTCGATACTATTATATTTTTACGTAAAAATCGATGCCACGGACTTGTTCTTCGTCGATATAGCTTCTACATAATAATAATAATAATAATAATAAACAATCTTTATTTCAGAATTACATTTACAACATAAAATGAAATAGTGTCAAAAAAACATCATAATAGTGCAATAAACTATAATGGATTTGAGGTCTTTGTGAAATATTCTTCAATATTATAGGGTTCAATGTCTTTAAGTACCTTAAATACACTTTTTTTAACTTTTTTAATATTACTACAGTTTTTAATATGATGTGGGAGACTATTGTATAGCTTTACACAGTTGTAATACGCACCACTTTCGTACAATGTCAGCCTGTGTTTAGGAAACGTATAGTTCATGGTTCTTGTGGAATACACATTTTGTGGTTCACTGCTTCTAAACAAATCTCTATTTTTGAAAAAGAACAATATGCATTCTTGTATGTAAATTGCAGGGACAGTAAGAAGCCCATTCGCTTTAAATTTACCTCTACAACTTTCTCTACATTTGTAACCAAATATAGTTCTCACCACTCTTTTTTGGCATATGAACAACTGTTCTACATCCCTGCACTTTCCATACAGAATAATTCCATATCTAATATGTGATTCGAAGTTTGCATAATACACCATCTTACACGTTTGCCTATCCAAGTATTTGGATAAGATGCGCAAAGTGTAGCATACCCTATTCAATTTACCCAGAACACTCTGTACCTGGTGATCCCATGATAGAGTATTGTCTACGACCATTCCCAAAAATTTTGTCGTTAGTGATATTTTCAACTGATCGGCATTAAGAGAGATATATTCCATTTCTTCTAGTGTAGACCTTGTTGTTTTGAATATTATAGCATTTGTTTTTGATGAATTTAATATCAGCCTATTTTTGGCAAACCAATCATCCGCTTCCATCATGACTGTTTTAGTACTTATGCCAAGATTAATCTGACTTGGAGCCGTAATGAGAAAGTTGGTATCATCTGCGTAATTTGTTAGTGAGAGATTATTTTCGATGGAAAGCAGCTCGGTAATATCGTTCACATAAATAATAAATAATAGTGGTCCCAATACACTTCCTTGTGGTATTCCCAATTTTATATCCGCTCTACTGGATGTTACTCTGTCCTTTCCCCTACCAATTATTACTTTTTGACACCTTTTCCTTTTATCTAGATACGACCTGATCCACCCCAAGGTAGGTCCCCGAATTCCATACAGTTCTAACTTATCAAGTAAGATACTATAGTTTATCGTATCATAGGCCTTAGAGAGATCGAGAAACACCCCCAAAGGGATCAGTCCGTTATCCAAGGACACTAAAATCTGTTCAATAAACTGAAACAAAGCTGTTTGCGTCGATCTACCTCTCAAGTATCCGTGTTGAAATCCACTAAAAAGGTCATGTGTTACCATGAATTCTATAATACGGTTAGCCATTACACGTTCAAAAACTTTAGAAAAAGATGGAAGCAAGCTAATTGGACGATAGTTTTCAATCTTTGTATCATCACCTTTTTTAAATACTGGGACTACCAAGGCTAATTTTAATTGATCGGGAAATATTCCATACTTTAAAGAATTGTTTATTATGTGGACTAGGGGTTCCAACATTGGTTGGATACAATACTTGATTAAAGAAGTTGATATTTCGTCATGTCCGCTACTAAGTTTGTTTTTAAGATGACTAACTATATCCAAAATTTCCTGTGGGTTTGACAATTTTATGGGAATCGTCTCGGAACAGCGCTCTATCTTGGTTGAAAATGGTATATTTTTTATATGATTTAAAAGATTAGGGCCTGCCGTGGATAAGTAGTTATTGAAATTATTTGCTATTTGTACCAAGTCTCCCTCAATTTTTATATCGCGGTTCTTACTTTTCCCTTGTATTTCACTAACTACTTCCCAGGCACTTCTTGATTTATTATCAGATCTACTTAACTTATTCACATAGTGTATTTTTTGGATTCTTTTAATAAATTATCATACTCCTTCTTCTTCTCCATATAAAGATTCTTATATGCCTTGTTATGATTTTTTAATATGTACAAGATGTCTAACTTATTTTTACATTCTCTAATATCTGGATCATTCTGCTTATGTTTACTTTTGTTAAAATTTTTTTGCGGTTTTTTTTGTATCGGAAAGCAACTGTTAAAGTGACATAAAACTAGTCTTAAAAACTCATTCCACTGTTCATTTATTAACGGCGATTTAAACGCATAAATTGTATCCCACCTTTGAGTTTCTAATTTGTTTAGAAACTTCTTTTTATTGGAGTCGCTGAAACTCCTCTGTTCCAAAATTGTACTTGTTTCATTTGTGATGTACAAAGTTAACCTTTGTGCAGTATGGTCCGAAATATGAGAATGCAGAACTTCAGCAACCAATTCGTCATGAAAGTTTGTCAGTATATTATCAATACATGTCTGACTATTAGATGATATTCTGGTGTATTCATTTATGACATGTTTTACATTGTAAGAGCTTAATAATGATAAAAATTCTAGCATTTTTTTATTTATAGATAAGAAGTCCAAATTAAAATCACCAGCCAAAATAACTACCTCTTTCCCAGTCAAACACATGGACAATAATACTTCGAACTTTTCTAGAAATATATTCAAATCACCAGATGGTGGTCGATAAACCGAGACTACAACTATTCTTTTGTTTTTTAATTTAAACTCACAACCGCAGCATTCAAACTGGCCTTCAGCACTTACAGCATATATATCAGGTCTGGCTTTACAGGATAACTTTTTGTCAACATAAATGGCACTACCCCCATGTCTATTTTCTTCCCTTCGGCAAAAACTGCTTATTAGATTGAATCCTCGTATACCATAGTTTATTAGTTGGTCCATGGTTTTCCAGTGTTCCGTAACACACAACACTTTACAGTCTACATTATCTTTAAGCAGATCTTCAATTAAGTCTACAGAGTTTCCAATTGATTGCAGATTTTGATGAATGACTGTCAGTCTATCTTTTTGTGTTTGGGAGTGATTATTAGTCTTTGAATTTATGCTAAAAAATTGCGATTCTCTCCGTAGTTAATATTTTGTCTGGTCCTCTCTATTTTTTTCTTATAGGTTGGGCAATTTCTGTCTCGGGCTGAGTGACATCGCTCGTTATGTCCCATTAGCCTACAGTTTGGACAGTCAAATATCGTTCTCATACACTCTTTTCCCATGTGTTCTTCCCCACACTTATGGCAGCAGTCCACTCTTTTACAATATTTCATCACGTGACCAAAACCACAGCATTTAAAACACATAGTTAGCGGTAGATATTCTTGAACGTGGGTAGCTACTAAGTCAAAGTTAATGATTTCTCGTTTTAAAAACCATTTTGCAACTTCTGGTTGGGCTCGTAATATCCAGTTTTCTTTAAGTGGGTTTCTGCATACTTTTTTAGTTACTACATCAATCTTTTGTGAGGCCTGGTTAGTCATTACACTTTGAACATCGGGGTTTTGACGTAAGAGTTCTGTGACAAAGTCTTCCTGGCTGTATCCCCTATCTACTCCGGTTATCATAAACATAGGGTCGGATTTATTGAAATCTTTTATTGAAACGTCTCCTTGACTTTCTAGAGCTTTCCTTAACTTTTCTTGTTGTGCACGTGTGTGGCTTTCTATAATAACAGCTCCACTTTTTATAGGTCTTAAACTTTTGAAACTCCCATCAACGTCCTTATTCTTTACATCTTCTTTTATTCTTTGAATAGTTTTCTTCGAATCGTTATTATCTGGTAATCTTATTATAGTTTCAAGTCTATTATTTGTAGGTGGTGTTTTCCATGGTGCATTTTTTGTTTCGGTTTGATTTGAATTGCTTTTATTTGTGTCCATTAGAATGGAAGCATATGTCAAATTCGGGGTTATATTTTTCTGCTGTAATATAATGTTTTCCTTCTCCAATTTACCTATCTGGTGTACCATTATAGTTAAGTTTTTTAGTAAGGTTAATGTTGATTGCCTAACTATATTTTGTTCTTCCGTTGTAAATATAATATCACCATTTTTATTAATGTTAGTTGCCTGTTCTATATCATCTAGTGCTTTCATTATTATATCTAGTTTTGTGCTTTCTATATCGGGTACTTCTATGTTGTTTGTTGATATACTATCATGATCGTTGTGGCTCTGTTTTTGAGGGGTTGCCTCACACTGTCGTTTGTTTGCTCTATTTGCTTCTGGACTGCTTTCTTCAGACCTTACTCGTTTCCCATTTTTATCAAAAATATCTTCTTTTTGTGTACTGTTTGGCTGGTCAATATTGTCATCTGTTCTTGGTGGCGTTCGTCCAATTAGCGATTTACGCTTAAAGGCGCCATTGTAGTCCTCGAACACACCATCTTCTAGTTCATCATTAAGGTTTTGTGGCACCTTACAGTCTTTTGCCAAATTCATGTTGATTGGTCCCTGTATAAGTTCCACACTAGCTTGTTTTATTAAACTGCGGTCTTTATTTATCTTGCTAACATCCGTTTTTATCTGATTTGCAGTCTGTTTATCTTCCAAATTTATAGACGATACTGAAAAACTTCTCAATTTTTTTGTATTTATATTATCCAATGTATCTTTTTTCCGGGTATTATGTTTACGTCCATCACTTTTATCACCCATGGACACTTCTCGCACTTTATCCGACTATTTAAATAAGAATAACAAACAATAATTTGCAGATCGACTATCGATACGTGTTCACACGACGACAGCACACTACACTAGAAGTGTTTTTGTTAATATATCATAGCTTGATTGCATGCATCCGTCTTTTATGGAGGAATCTAAAAAAATTTAAAGAATTGTCACTAATGGCATATTGACCAGTATTAAATACGATAGACCGTTACCATTCTACCATCTACACGGAAAAAAGACTTTAGTAAAATTATTATAGTAAAGTGGGATTTCTAATAAATTTAGTAAAATCAAGTAAATCACATACTAAAATACAGGGTGTTTTGGAAATGACTTATTATATTTAAATGGGTGACTCCTAGGGTGTCCTAGAGAAAGTCTACATACTTTTTTTTTAATCGAATATCTAAATAATAAGGTAAAAACTCTTTTTACCCACATACTGTCGCGCCGTTCCATCTGGATTCACGTTGCTTGAGTATGTTTCGAGACTCGGGGACGGAATGAAGCTGTCGAGGGTTCCACGTGCTTGATGTATACGAATATTAAACGTTTCGTTAGTTGTAGCAATAAGAAATATTGTGATGTGAAATTTGTGTGATATTACCTATTTGGTTCTGTTACAAAACATACTTTTGTGTTTTATTTTTTATGTAATTTAATTATAAAACGGATTATAAGATCGATGGTAAGAGAGTATGTACCTTAAAATTCTAATATTTTTTTTTCCAAAAAGTTTGAAAAATACGTAATAACGTGGGTCAAAGACGTCTTGTTGTCAAAAACTGAACACGTGCGTTTACAATTCTATGTTGCAATATGACAACACCGCCTCAATAAACTATTGATTGCGAACGCCACGTAAATTTTGATATTTCATGTATGTTTCGTACAATACAACAAACCAACAAACACTATAGTAAAATTATTAGAGTAAGGATTTTATTGTACGATTTTCTATAAAATATTATATTAATTACAATTTTCATTATTAATCGGTACAAATACATATAATTTCTAAAAAGGTATAGGTAGTTACAATTTGTAATAAATTTAGTAAAATCAAGGAATTACTAAAATATATTTTAAATTTTACGTGTAAGTAAAAATAATATTATAAAATGTATGGTACATTTCACTGGTTATTATTTAAGTATTTTTATTGTAAAAATAACCAAGGTTAAACTATTTAAAAATATTTTTACAAGAATAAAAAGCACAAAATTTAGATGCAACGGATTACTGGGATTTTGCTCGTAACATATAATTGGTGTAGAACTTAACAGGAAACATACCATCGATCGATGGAATCAAGCGGCACAATGCGTGGTTACAGCTGGGATGGGTGACTGCTTGGGAATAACCACAGGGCCAACACTCCATTCATAAATCTGTTGGAAAGTGAGTTTGTGATTGTTTGAAATGTTATTGAAAATCAGTAATGGGTGGAAGAGTGACAAAACATGTTGGTCTCCCTAATGGCAACAATGTTGAAGTCTGGTTAAATCAAAGATCTTACAAGGTTAAATCCAATAACGTTTAAAAGGTTATGGAGCGCTCTTCATTGTGTCGGAGCGGAGCTAGTCTGGGCAAAAAGCCCAACAAGGGCGTATAATTTACTTTGAGATTCTTTACGTTTAACTATATTATCTATTCAAAAAGTGTAGTTTCGAATATTGGATATTTATAAAAAAGATAGAAATATTGATCCAGTTTTTATATACAGTGTATCCAAGGATGGATTTAAATATTTATGCTTAGCATCAATATTTTTGGTGTATTCATTACTGGATGATACTCTCCAGATATAAAAGTGTATATTTCTAGCCAGATTGTCATATTTATCACTAAGACATCTTGCAAAATCCCAATTAAAAATTTGTAAATAAAACAACTGGTTTAAGGCCACTAAGGCATATTGTACACTAAAGTGATTACTTAAATAAGTAAATTAAAATAATATGTACCTAAACAAGTTAGATCAAATATATAAAAATAAATAAATAAATTATATAAAACCTGTCTTCACGTACTTGTTACACTGCAAACGTTGTTTAAATATAGAAAAATAAAGATGTAAAATATTTTGATGGGACTGTTCCTTTCTTCAGTATTTTATTCCCATGTACATTACCTACATAATCTTCTTTTGTGAAGTATTTCTCACAAATAACTGTTGTATCACCTGGACTATAATTATTTCTTCTAAGGGCATGTATCCAAATTTGCCGTAGGCTACGGCCCTTTAGTATCCTAACGAAGTGGATAAACATTTGGTACATTCTTAAACAAACCGAATTTTCATAGTGATGCAAACTCAAAATCAAATTTCTAAATATATTTACTAACCTGTGAAATTTTAATTTAACACCATTGCATCTTCTAGTGAAGTATTTTATGGCCGCACAAGACTCAACCATCTTGTAAATGCAAGATTTATATTAAGAAATAAACCAACTCGACTGCTTTTTGCCCGGACTAGCACCACGGACCGGTCCATAACCTTTTAAACGTCAATGGTTAGTCAGAAATCATATCAATACAATCATATTAAAACATAACCATACTTACCGAAGAAAAGATAAATCCTTGCTTAAATGATCCACTCTTTTACAAACTATACATGAATGCACCATCATTGTTTATAATAAAGACGATTTTTCACCAATACTCACAAAAAAATAAAATAAAAACAACCAAGTATATAAACACTCCCTTAAAAGCGGTTAGTAGCGAGGTAGCGAGTAGCAACAGTGTATTCTTCTTCCATTGATAAAGTTTGACCGTTTGCCGTCGAGCGTACTATCTTTCAACTTGATGTTGTCAGAGTGCAGTTGGTTTATTTCAAACTTTTATGTATAATAATAATATTTTTTTTCTAAATTTCTCAAGGCCTATTCACAATTTATATTAAAATTATTGGGAAATAAATTTATTTTAAAAGCAATTGCGGATTAACCTTAAACCAGTTGCAATTGTCAAATTAACAAATTTTTAATTGGGATTTTGCAGATACCTTAGCGATAAATAGGACAATCTGGCTATGCTGCAAGCATAACAGCAAGGTGGGGAGTGCACGTTTACAATCCTTACGTCGACTTCAAATGTAAACATTTCTATCTGGAGTTTGTAAGATCTTTGGGAATAACTGTGTCAAAATTTCTACAAAATATTCTAGCGAATGTTACAAAAGATTTTGTTAAATTTTACAAAATGTTTTAATAAATTTTATAAAAGATTTAGGTAAATTTTACAAAAGATTTTGGTAAATTTTACAAGAACTTTTCATATAAATGGTTTACTAAATATTTTTGCAATTTTTACTAAAAATTAGGTTAAAATGTTGCTATAATTTAATGGCAGTCTTTAATAAAAGCTATTCCAGTTACATACCGGGTCCGCAAACGAAGCGGGGACGGAAGATTAAATCGTTATCGACAATACTAAAACAGCTTATACAGGGTGGCCCAAAAAAGTGTGACAGCATAAAGTTATATTTTTTTTAAATGGGACACCCAGTATTTTATTGCATATTTAGATTCGTATTAGTATCGTTTATAAGTGCCTCAAATTTTATTTTATTTGGTTTTGTAGTTTCGGAGAAATAAATTAAAAACTAAAAATAAAAGTTTTGCAGTCCTGAATAAAAAAATCCAAAAAAAAAAACAATCCAGAACAATTTTTTTAACCTCACCATTGGGTGATATTTATGACAAGAGGTCTAAGATACTATGAATCTAATTGAGTTTATCTATTTTATACATGGTGTGCATAATACGGTTTCAAAAACGCCACATTTTGAAATAATTTTTCTCAAGTTTTTCAAATGGAACACCCTGTATATTATTTGGCTATTTGACGTAGAATTGATAGTTTTGTAATACAAGCATATAAGTTATATCCAGCCGTTTTCGAAATAAATAGAGTTTTTATTGAGTTGTTATAGTTGTTATAGGCGACTAGACTAATAATTGTAAACTAAAGTAATAGCTTCCTTTTACTCTTAGAGTTTGCCGTATTTTAGTTATTTTGATATAAATTTTAAAAGCCTACATGTTTGCTACTTTTTCTTAAAATCTAGCGGTAACTTTTTATGGTTTACATTTGTTATGCATGTTTTCAGTTTCAAGTTTTTCTTTCCGCGTGGTGTTTTTTACTTAGGCCGGTACTACACTTGCGATTTCTAGTCGAGCGACTTTTACAGAACATTAGTACCCTTTTCTATATAACGTGTTTAAAATGTGGCCGTTTTAATAATAATTAATTTATGATTTTAACCTAAAATATGTTTTTGTTACAGGTATGGCCTTAACTTCTTATCTCACAGACATCATATATGTATGTATTTTGTATTCGGTAAGTTTAGTTATTAAGCTAAAGCCTCGAAGGAAATGTAAACATAGATAAAGCGGTCGTTGTTTCGCTAACATTGCTCGAATTACATTCGAATCGCATTTGTTATGCAAGTAAATCCTCCGCCATTGAAGGGAATAATTATCATATTGTACGCAGTTTCAGGAGAAATGGAGGTAATACGCAAGAACACGTGATTGTAGTCAGTCCAGGACTACTACTACTACTGGTTCTAGGGGTATTGATATTGTGTGCCCAGCCGTTTCTGAACTTCGGAAGGAATGCGTGCAAAAAGTTTGGCTATATTGCCGTTCGTTGCGTCGTAAAAATTCTTAACAGAAAAGAATCATGTAATTTCCAATTAGAGCAAGTATACTTACCAGTAATATGATTGATTTTCATATAATGGTATGCATAGCACTATCAAATCAACCTAGACAACCGCAAAGATGTGTAAAAATTATCATTTTCCACAATTTTTAAATTAATAAAATAAATCTCTAGTCGTTGTCTTCAGATATATGGCAACGTTGCGACCGGGGTCTGCTAAGGAACGAAACCATGCAAGATTTTTTCATTGCCTTTCATTAAGCTAACAAGAGATAATTAGGGCAAAATTGACTCAAATGTAAATAGATTCAAGATGTAGTTTGACATTTGATTCTGTGATCGAATTTGGTGTTGAGCATATATATATATAACCATTATATTGCTAATACCATCTGCAATTATGTCCCCGCTATGGGCATCGCAGGGGTAATGGTGAGTTCGCGCAGTTTGGAAATTTCCTTGTGAAAGTAAACATTCGACAGGACCGGATTTCAACTTTTTGTAAATTTCACTGGTTAGCTAGGAAAAATATTGCAATCAAAATTTCGATTAGTTCGATTTAAGACGGCGTTCCAGCATACGAATTCTGACGATATGATGATCCGACGGTGCCCTGATTGGTGTAAACTTTTGGTGCCAAATTCCGTCCGAATATGTGTAACAATCTACACGATGAGCTTTAATTTAACATTCATCCGACGTCGTATGTTTCTTAACCTCACTTTTTCTAAACCAGAAATTTGTTACTATAAAAGATAAGGTGAATAAATCCGGCCTAATTCATAAACACAAACTAAATTTTTAAAAACAAGGCTCGATTAATTACTTAGTAGATGTTGTATAGTTTATTGGAACTTTAAATACTACCAGCACAAGGTATAAGCTATGGTAAAATAAAACTAAAATTTATATATACATACCTGAAATACGTTATACCTGGTATTGAACGACGAACAACAACAAACAAATAATGCCGGGCCGGCTCTGACGCGATCGATAAAATTTCCACCCTACTGCGCAAACTCAATAGGCCCACGCCATCTCCCATAGCGGGGACACTTTTTGTATTTTGGAACGTTCGTATTGGCAATATACTGTTTATATATATATGTGCCGTTTAATAGTGGAAATGACAAGTGACAGCTGTTAAATTTTTACTCACGAAGTGTATAAGTACGTAATTTTAATGTCCTATTATCTCCTGCTGTTACAATTCTCGCGACAAGTCTGAAAAAATAGCATTTTTACACCGCTTTATAAAACCTTCTTGCCCAATGCCTATTCCGTTTACGGCTACCTATCTACCGCCTCCTTCGTCAAGACCGTCACAATATTAAGCGTTGCCAAGTTGTTTTAAAAATCCATTTTTATCTATTTTCCATTTGTTTTGTTCGGGTTTGGTTGAATTGGTCCATCCCGAGTTTCGACTTTTTTACTTTGTAAACTATGTTTATTTTAAACCAGCCCCATAAACAAAAGTGTAGTGGTGTGAGATCGGGCGAAGTTGGAGGCTAACTTATACGACCACCACGAACAAACCAAACCCCAGGAATCCTGCATGCATGCATGTAGGAGCTACATCCATAATATAAATATCTAAAGGTAAGATATCTAACCGTTCTAATTTCGTCTGCCGCGCGCAGCGACGTCACAGGGAGAGTGATGCTCAAATTTCTTGCGTTGCGTTGCTAAAAATTTCACCTAGGGGAGGATTAAAAAAGTCACAGACCAAAGATCTTACAAACTCCAGATAGAATTGTTTACATTTGTAGTCGACGTAAGGAATGTAAACATGCACTCCCCACCTTGCTGTTATGCTTGCAGCATAGCCAGTTTGTCCTATTTATCGCTAAGGTATCTGCAAAATCCCAATGAAAAATTTGTTAATTTGACAATTACAACTGGTTTAAGGTTAATCCGCAATTGCTTTTAAAATAAATTTATTTCCTAATAATTTTACTATAAATTGTGCATAGGCCTTGAGAGATTTAGAAAAAAAAATATTATTATACATGAAAGTTTGAAATAAGCCGACTGCACTCTGGCAACATCAACGCTACAGCTACTACGCTCTACGGCAAAAAGTCAAACTTTATCAATGGATCGGATTATAGTAAACAATACAGTGTTGCTGGCAATGCTAACTGCTTTTAAGGGAGTGTTTTATTTTTTTTTGTGAGTATTGGTGAAAAATCGGCTTTATTATAAACAATGATATAGTTTAGTAAAGTATAGTTTGTAAAAGAGTGGATCATTTAAGCAAGGATTTATCTTTTCTTCGGTAAGTATGGATATGTTTTAATATGATTGTATTGATATGATTTCTGATATAACCATTGACGTTTAAAAGGTTATGGACCGGTCCGTGGGGCTAGTCCGGGCAAAAAGCAGTCTGGTTGGTTTATTTCTTAATATAAATCTTGCATTTTCAAGATGGTTGAGTCTTGTGCGGCCATAAAATGCTTCACTAGAAGATGCAATGGTGTTAAATTAAAATTTCACAGGTTAGTAAATATATTCTGAAATTTGATTTTGAGTTTCCATCTCTATGAAAATGCGCTTTGTTTAAGAATGTACTAAATGTTTATCCACTTCGTTAGGATACTAAAAGGTCGTAGCCTACGGCAAATTTTTTGGATACATGCCCTTAGAAGGAATAATTATAGTCCAGGTGATACAACAATTATTTGTGAGAAACACTTCACAAAAGAAGATTATGGAGGTAATGTACATGGGAATACAATACTGAAGAAAGAAAGGAACAGTCCCGTGAAAATATTTTAAATCTTTATTTTTCTATATTTAAACAACGTTTGCAGTGTAACTAGTACGTGAAGACAGGTTTTATATAATTTATTTATTTAGTTTTATTTATTTGATCTAACTTTCCGTTTCTCCCTGCTTGCTAATTGGCCACACCCAATGCATGTGAGCGGGTAATAAACTAAAGATAGATGACCAGAGTGCAGTTGGATTATTTCACGATTTATTTGATACTTTTAAGTATAATAATATTCTTTTAAAGCATTTCTCATCCTTTTCAGTTTATAGTAAAATTATTAGGAAATAAATTTATTTTAAGAGCAATTGCGGATTAACCTTAAACCAGTTATAATTGTCAAATTTACAAATTTTTAATTGGGATTTTGCAAGATATCTTAGTGATAAATATGACAATCTGGCTAGAAATATACACTTTTATATCTGGAGAATTATCATCCAGTAATGAATACACCAAAAATATTGATGCTAAGCATAAATAGTTAAATCTATCCTTGGATACACTGTATATAAAAACTGGATCAATATTTCTATCTTTTTTATAAATATCCAATATTCGAAACTACACTTTTTGAATAGATAATATAGTTAAACGTAAAGAATCTCAAAGTAAATTATACGCCCTTGTTGGGCTTTTTGCCCAGACTAGCTCCGCTCCGAAACGAGGAAGGCCGCTCCATAACCTTTTAAACGTTATTGGATTTAACCAGACTTCAACATTGTTGCCATTAGCGAGACAAACATGTTTTGTCCCTCTTCCACCCATTACTGATTTTCAATAACATTTCAAACAATCACAAACTCACTTTCCAACAGATTTATGAATGGAGTGTTGGCCCTGTGTCACAGACCATAAAAAGACTAACATTATCTTCGTCCGGGTTTTATTGTCGAGGAGTGTATTTTAGTAGTTACTTGATTTTATTAAATTGATTAGAAATCCTAATTATAGTTTCTTGTAAATTATATTTACAATATTATTTTGGTACGGAATAAAAAATATAATACTTTTTATTTTTATAGGAAATTTTACAATAAAATCTACTGTAATAATTTTACTCGTTACTAGTCTGTTTTCCGTGTAATAGCAGCGAAGCTGGCAACTTACCGAGGCTAAAATTATGTGAACGTCAAGTCTTAGACGAAAGTGTAACCTCCCACTGTTTCCCTAAGGCTATTACGCAGCAAAAAACCGGAAAAGTTTTTATGTACATTTTCTTACCGAATTCGCTAAACCATAAATAATTCGTACAATCCAAAAGGGGCTTTGTAAATTAATCTTTGTAAAAAAGGGCCGTTTTCGGTTATTCCCCGACGTGTTGTATTTCTCTTGTCCGTGTACACAAGAGACAAAAAAAAATAGCTAAATCATCCGACATCAAAGGACGAAGTGCGCCCGTTTTTCTAAGATTTCGTGATAGTTGATCATTTTTCATTCACTTTTGCAACTGTGAATTTATTATTTTATAAATATGAAAAGAATCACTGAGGAACGATTGTTATGGGACACTTATCACGAAAGTTAAAACTCGCACTTGACTAAAGTTATAACGAAAAATCAATTTTGGACTATTTTTACTAATGTTCCCCTTTTTTTAGAAACTAATAGCAAGTTGACAATGTTGTCAACGAATCTGTAATGCTGGGTTCACACGGCAACACACCGCAAGCTGCGAAATGATTACTTGGTCAGCAAGAGTTTACAATTGGTCATTAGAAAGAAACATGTCTAAAAGCAGTTACTTCAGAGATCCCAGGGCACTGTCAATTTATGTAACTTTCTTGTGTTTTCTTTTGCCGAATACAGAAGGAAATCGGCTACAAAAGGTGTAGCTGGGGCGGGTTTTCACTTGTTTTCCCAGGGCACTGTCACGATTCAGAAATGTTTGCTGTCTATAAGTTGCTGACCATCTAGCCATTTTGGCTGACCGATTACATTTTTCTGTTCGCAAAAATAAGAATATTTTGCTAACCAGTTAAATGATACCCTTTTATTATTACATGCACTTCCAGACCTGAATGTTTGATTTATTTATCTATCTGACAGATGTGACGTACGAGGGGCGACTATAATAACATATAGTGATTTTTATTAAGTAATGCTTTTCCATTGAAAATTTAACGCGTGAGAAAAGTGAGTTTTCTTTACTTGTATAACAATCTACTATTCTTCATCGTTACTCAATTTTTCGTTTAAATTTTCAAATATACATATTACCTATTAATAAATCTATTCAAGAAATAAAAAGTCTATGCTTGTCAGGTGGTATTAATATCAAATACCAATATATGGAAAAATTATTATTTCCCAGACCACCCAATGATACCTTATAGAATAAGGGCGTATTTTTGTCTACACAGTAGCACTTTAAAATACTATTTCAGATTGCATGGTAGTACCAAGGAAAGGAAGCCCTCTCCATTGATAGGATGTAACCACCTGTAGACTGGTGCGGTTATTTGGTTAAAATCGAATAATGTATAAAACGTGTAGTAGACTTGCCTTGTGAACCCAGCTTTATCACCAATTTCTGCAGATTTAATATTTTGCGTTTCACGTTCGTTAAGCTAATGAATAATATGCAGTATTTTCAGGAATTACGCCGCTTAAATATTTGTGTTTATCGACCTTACGCCAAACTGTAAAGCCGATCTCCATTTTACTATGGGAGTTTTCAACACATTTATATGCAGAATTATGCACCGTTTGCAGTAAACCTGTAGTAAAAACGTGTTAGGTTATTCCGTGGGGCTTGCAAGTTACGAGTATACATGCATAGTATAGTTCAAATTAAGCTATAATCTGCTAGTAAATAATTTGGCTTGTTTAAGTTAGCGGCACTCAGCAACGGGGGATGTTTTGGTGACTTTCCCCACAATAAATATTGCATGGTAATTTGTTTTCACGACATATTTACTGTGCATTGATAATAGAGACAACGCAATTTCGCAGACACGGCAAAGAACGACGAAGATAAATGCGCTAAAAGAAATAGTGTATGATTATAGAGGGTGTTATGGAACTTATTATATTTAAATGGGTGACTCCTTGGGTGTCCTAGGGAAAGCCTACATACTTTTTTTTTTAATCGAATATCTAAATACTAAGGTAAAAACCCTTTTTACCCACATAGTGTCGCGTCGTTCCATCTGGATTCACTTAGCAACAATGTGGGTCACTAGAGTATACTAACAGTGATGTCAGATCACACCGCGTTTCTCGCCCTTGCTTGGATACCGGCCGCGCGCCACTATTGTTGCTTCAGTATGTTTCGAGACTCTGGGAGGGAATGACGCTATCGAGGGTTCCACGTTCCACGAGGTTGCCACGTATACGAATTTTAAACGTTTTGTTAGTTGTAGCATTACCCGATTTTTTCTGTTGTGAAATAATTCATAATAATAAATGTTGTGATGTGATTTCAAATTTGTGTGATTATTACCTACTGTTGGTTCTGTTGCAAAACATACTTTTTGTGTTTTATTTTTTTATGGAATTAAATTATAAAACGGATTATTTTAAAATAAGATCGAAGGGTATGTACCTTAAAATTGTAGTGTTATTTTTCTAAAAAGTTTGAACAAGACGTGATAACGCGCGTCAAAGACGCCTTGTTGTCAAAAACTGAACACGTGCGTTTACAATTATGTGTTGTAATATGACAACACCGCCTATAATGCGCTAACCTCTTTTGAACCTAGAGACTGCCTCAATAAATTATTGATTGCGAACGTCGTCAGTAGCGGCCACGTAAATTTACAGATTTCATATAAAGTGTATATTTCACTTAATAATTCAAAGCGCCATTTATGGTTATTTTTCTTCAATTTATTTTCATCTCAGGATTTGCCGGTTTCAATATAATAAGTCATTTCCATGACACCCTGTATTGATGCAATTCGTTTTCATATCGGGATTTGCGGGGTTAGATACCGGTTGTTTGGAGAAATGATGCTACATGTTAAAATAAAGGGACACGGAAAAATACTATTGTAAAATTATTATAGTAAAGATTTTATCGTAAAATTTCCTTTAAAATATAGTATTAATTGTATTTTAGGATTGCTAATAGATTTAGTAAAATCAAGTAAATGCTAAAATATATTGTAAATTTTACAACGAATTTAAGTGCTCGTGACAAACACTATTAATTATTATAGTAAATATTTTATTATAAAATTTCCTTTAAAATATAGTATTAATAACAGATTTAGTAAAATCAAGTAAATACTAAAATACATTGGGATTGCATAGGGAATAAGTAGGGACAGTAATATCGACTAAAAGTATAGGATGTTCCATTTAAACATATTTAAATTTTAGTGGTCCCGCTTTTGTGAAGCAGACTGTATATTTAATAGTACATTACGTATCAAGGGCCGAAAAGCCTCCGACGGCCCGAGATATGTATCGTATTTTTTTTACAAGTGCTCCGAAGCTTTGATGCCAAATAAATAAAGACATTCTTCAGACAGTTTTCCTGTCTACATGATATGAAAACACTCGCGCATGGAGAATGTAAATATCTATTTATTAAGGCTCGGTGGCCTACAGTTCGACAAGCAAGTCTATAGCTACGCGGTATCGGTAAGGGGGAAGCAATATCTTTTAAAACATGGCCGAGTCATGGGCGTGCTATTATCTTAATAATGTAATAATATATATTTTTTCATAGCATGAATATATTTGTATCACCAGTGCAATATATTAGGCCCTTTCATTAATATTCCTCGCTTATTTTAGCATTTTCCCCAATAAAATCCATTTGATTTCAACATGCACCTCAAAGTTTCACGGGAAAATGGAAAGTTTATGTCACTTCTCAGCTGTTGTAGCAACTTTTTTAAGGTTGGAAATACTTTTAGTTCCAAATAAAACTTTTGTATTGTTCTCCTAACAAAGCCAAAGTCGAAGCCTTCGATTTTTTCGACAGCAGAGAGACGGCCCCTTTTTTGACAGGAGATTACAACAATTGATTCGGGTTATTTTCTTCGTTTCAGTATCTTCTTTGTGCATGTTTTTTACTGCACCCACGGCTACTCCCGTATACATTGCGAGCCTTTCTAGCTTTCGCTTAAGTGGCAATTTAAATGCATTAATTTGTGATTCCTCTTCACACACCCTGTACACATTGGCAATCACTTCGCGGGTTTGACTATGAAGGGTTTTACCAGGGTATATTCATTCATTATCACAGTTTTAAAACAAACCCTATCACTACACAACTGGATGAAGCATATTGGACATCGCCGAACAAGCATGCTGGGCACTATAGGCGTGTCACCAGGCGCGTGACGTCAGCCTCTGCCTGGGATATAACCTATCAAATTAGCTCTATCCTCCAGTTACCCATGTTACCGTTGATATTGTACCATGTTGCCCTATTTTTAGATTAGAAGTACTTTAATGAAAAAATATTTTATTTTGCTTTTAAATATTAAAATAAATAGTATGAAAAGAAAGTTTTAAGAACATTGAAACTATAATAGAATATTAGTTTCTTAAATACTTATGACAATTTACTTTAAATGGGTAAATTTAATTTTAGGGTTTACTTGGTAACATGTTATTAAATTAAAATTTAATATATGTGACAACATTGTTATCCCAAGAAATTTTTTTGCCCGCATTCGTTTTATAGCTACAATTAAAGTTGTCGACCTGTAGTGTATAGCATACGCCTTGTAATCTGAGAGTCGCGGGTTCAAATCCCGCACTCGGCATCTCTGCTTTTATTTATTTTTTTACAAGTGCCCGAGTCTTTGAAGCCATATAATAAAGAAATTCTTCAGACATTTTTCTAAAACATCTTTGAAAAATTAACTGCCAATTTAATTTATATGTAATCCGCTAATTAATATCGCTTGTAGTATGGCTTGGTGGGTTTAGTGTCCTCCTCGCGATCTGAGGGTCGCGGGATCAAATCCCGCACCGACAATTCTGGTTTTATTTATTTATGAGCGCATGGTGACTCGAAGCGGACGGGAAAAATCTTTCTCGTCCGCTTTGATACTTTCCCGCCCGCTCTCTTGGAAAACGCCACTTTTGGTGAAGAGAACATGCATGAAAAGAGGCACTTTCGGGGCACATGTAAAAAAAATATTTTTAAAATGTGCATCTTCAATAGTCGCCTAATTTTTATATTTGAAGTTTTCCTCTATCGATCATATTATATGAGGTATCGAATTACAAACTAAATGGGCACTCTGTATAATGTTAACTATCGCAATTGTGTGAAATTCTCCAATAGTAAAATAAATCTACAATGAAGTGATTTTGTCAATCGCATATCCAAATTCAAACTCTGTAAATTAAAACGTTATTTCAAAAGAAAACGTATATTTTGTTGCATGTTACCACATCGAGAACCCGTGATGCCGCTCTATATGAAAATAATTCTTTTGGAAAATACGCTTTGAATTTAATATAAGAAGAAAGAAGCCTTGGAGCGACGTTGAAAAGCGCGGGCTAAATCATGCATGTAAAGAAAAATCTTTACAAACATGCAGGTAAGCCCGGTAAGCTGGAGCCAACAATGTAATAACCTCGCGTTAAGGATCCAGTGATTTTATTTATAATACATGGATATTTTTACATTTATAGGGAAAATACGTTGGGTAATATACTCCGACCACCCGAGTTCTTCAACTCGAAATGTCTACTACGTAGCTGGAAATTTTAGGGAAGGAGAGTAAATTTTTTAAACTTAAACCGTCCTTTTAAGAATACAGTACATGTTATTTCTAATATCATTATTTTATCCATTAATGAAGAAGGATAAAACAGAAATCGTTTTTATTTGGAAACGAAATACCATTTTAGTCTATTAGACGGAAAGGGCAAAATTAAAATGGTGACATTTTATTATTTGGCATTATTGACATTTGTATTTTGTGTTTCGTGTGGCTCACAATTTTTTTCTTTTAAACATTGTATTTTTAAAGTAATGTTACCATCGCCTAGCGCTTTTGGCATCTAAAAGGCCATCATCAGAGCTACGGCTTCGTCAAAGTCACCCCAGACACATTAAAATTTACGCTCAATACAATTTAGACCTTTTGTTTTATTTATATGACGAAATCAGCGCACAACCACCTATACTATTATATTAAAAGTAGCAAACTACTCTTGAAATAATCCAACTGCACTCTGGCAACATCTATTTCTATTTTACTACGCCTTACGTGTGCGCTAGGTTTCGGACCCCCGAAATGCGAATGAATACTAATCTCGTGGTAAGTGTGGTTATCATGGTATAAGTAACAATAGGTAGGATATCTAACCGTCCCAATTTCGTCTGCCGTGCGCATGGAGAGTAAGTTTTAAATCTCTTATGGAAGTTTACATTGCTGTCATCTTTTTTAACTCTTTTTTGAATGTATTAAAACGTTTTAAGCATGTAATGATATATGAAATGAAAGAATAATATATGACGAGTATTTACGTATATTAATTTCATAGAAATATAACCCACAAATACCACTAAAAAAAGAAAAGATATTAGACAAATTCTTCGCGCCATTTAAGCCGGCGACGATAGCCGAAGCGTGTTGCCAGACTTTTACAATTGTAATAGATCCACTACTATTTAACATTCTTGTTGTGGGGCTCCCCATATGAAATTTATGTTCAATCTGAAGGTGGTCCCCCATCTAATAGGAAAGTAACGACCTTTTTTTCGTACTATTATTACTCTGACGCCGTTTTAATTAAAAGTTTTTACGTTTAGTGGTATGTGAAATGAAAGAATAATATCATGGTATTTAGGAATATTTATTTCATGAACATACAACAAAGATTAAAGCTAAAATACGACCTAATTATCTTTCCGCTTACACAACTGTATCCATTTTAATTGTTTGTTTTTATCTTTAGGAAAGCGGAAAAACCTTATATTTCTATTAAATGTCTTTGCCTGGTTATCCATATCACAACCGAACATAGCGCACCTCATTTTATGAAAATTCAGATATTTTTTTTAATAAACACAAGACTATAAGAAAACGTTCTGGTAAACTTACAAAATGTCCACCAAAAACTACGGCAACCATGCAGCAGTGTTGCCAGAAATCCGTGATCGAAAGAAATAGAGTGCCGGTTCGAAACCTAGGAATAGTAAAAAACGGTGTCAGAGTAAAAAGAGTACGAAAAAAAAGGGTCGTTACTTTCCTATTAGATGAAATTTATGTTCAATCTGGAGGTGGTCCCTCCAGATTGAACATAAATTTCATATGGGGGGGGGGGGGGGGGGGAGCCCCACAACAAGAATCTTAAATAGTAGTGGATCTATTACAATTGTAAAAGTCTGGCAACACTGTTTCAAAGCCAGCAGTGGTCGGCGAGCAGCTTTCGGCATGCTTCGGCATGCTTCGGCTATCGTCGCCGGTATCATGGCCGGCCATATGGCCGGCTTAAATGGCGCGAAGAATTTGTCTAATATCTTTTCTTTTTTTAGTGGTATTTGTGGGTTATATTTCTATGAAATTAATATACGTAAATACTCGTCATATATTATTCTTTCATTTCATATATCATTACATGCTTAAAACGTTTTAATACATTCAAAAAAGAGTTAAAAAAGATGACAGCAATGTAAACTTCCATAAGAGATTTAAAACTTACTCGCCAAGCCACGTGATCATCTGCGTGCAATCATACCTATTGTTACTTATACCATGTGTGGTTATGTTTTAATAGTTAACCATCTGATATAACCAGACTTCAGCATTGTTGCCATTCAGCCAACAAACATGTAGTTCTCTCTTCCACCCATTACTGATTTTCAATAACATTTCACACAATCACAGCTTCACTTTCTAAGAGTTTTATGAATGGATTATGGGGCCTTTGTTTAGTTAGTCGATGCTGGAAATCGGGAGCAATTTTTTTTTTATGATCAAACACAAGCACTATAGGAAAAATCCTTTAGGGCACTCTGGGAGTGGTGCGTATGCGCAAAAAGCGATTCGCGTTGGTTTTGAATCGTTGGAGGTTATATTCGTTGGGAAACCCGACCTCGGGAAGGTCGTTCCATAAGGCTGAAGTCCTCCAGATGAAAGAACTCTTAAATAATGAAGTTCGAGGAGTACTAAGCTCAACCACATATGGATGGGCGGCAGTGGTTCGTCGTGTATTTCTGCTATTCTCCGCTCTGTGCGGAATTAAGAGGGCAACGTCAGCCGAGCACTTTCCATGAAAATATCTGTAAAAGAAAGTCAAATCCCCAACCTGTCTACGATGTTCTAGGCTGTCGAGGTTCCTAGTCAGCTAGTGGTCTCCAATCAGACGAATGGCCCTCCTTTCGATGGAATTCAGTAGCCGAAGAGTATGTTTGGGTGCAGAGCTCCAGACATGAGAGCAGTATTCTAGTGATGGTCGAATCTGGGCTTTGTATAGTGTCAAAAGTTGTTGAGGTGTGCACAACTTTCTGGTTCGAAAGAGTACACCAAGTTTCTGAGAAGAGATTGCCACAACGTGGTTATGCCAAGACACAGTTCCTCCCAGACTGACGCCCAGCAAATTAATAGATGAAGCCAGTGGGATTGCGTGTCCGTCCATGACTATATCCGGTTCTGTAATGTTAGAGAAAACCGCTGCCTGAGTTTCTTAGCGTTAAATTCGACTTGGTTTCTGTCACCCCAAGCCAAAATCTCTTCCAGGTCTTTGTTGAGGCGTGATACTTCATGCCAAAAAATATTATTATATTTTAAAAAATAAATTTGATTAAATAAAATTTAAAATACTATAATGCATCAACCCTGTTAGAAATGCCAGCATATGAAATTTTAGCAATGAGTTTATGCATTGAGCATGTGGCTATCACATGCTGGTGTTTGTTTATGCTCCTGAATTGGTAAAATGAATAGAGAACTCGGTATATGGTTCGCAAGATGAAAGAGGCTGGCCACCATCTCTCTGTGTGATTCGAATCGTTATGAAGACTACTCTGTTGCAACATATGGAATATGTCAAAGCCTATAGTTGCCGTGATTTACGTTGTTTGATAAGATACATCAAACGATATCACAAAGATGTTTATTTCTACTTCTAGAGTTAAAATTTTCGTACGTTCAGTCCGATAAAAGGTGCATATAGGTAATAAAATTTTCGGTCGATGGTTATAAAAGAGATATTACTATGACCTAGATCGGCTGCATCTTAGGTGTACGGGGAACTGGTTTTCCTAAAGTGGATACTTTAGATTTATGACTCCTTCGAGATATTCAGTAAAACGAGTAATATGTAATATTGTGGTTGCTATTTTGCATGAAAAGTTGTTTAAGAAGTTCGCTAAATATTTTTTCTATCAATAGTTGTACAGGGTGTTTGTTAATGACGTGCTGATATTCCCGAACAAACCCTTTCGGTCATTTTTATGAAAAATTCATATGGGTCATTCTTTTACAAGGCGCACCCTTTTTAACCTTGACATTTTAGAATCGTCCGAAATTCTTTTTACAACTT
Organism: Barypeithes pellucidus; assembly: GCA_963991005.1. Lineage (NCBI taxonomy): Eukaryota > Metazoa > Arthropoda > Insecta > Coleoptera > Curculionidae > Barypeithes > Barypeithes pellucidus. The sequence continues at coordinate 13,067,520 of OZ022563.1, forward strand.
ATACAGGGTGTTATGGAAATAACTTATTATATTTAAAATAAATTGAAGAGAAATAACCATAAATGGCGCTTTGAATTATTAAGCGAAATATACACTTTATATGAAATCTCAAAATTTACGTGGCCGCTCCTGAGGACCTTCGCAATCAATAGTTTATTGAGGTAGTCTCGAGGTTCAAAAGAGGTTAGCGCATTATGGGCGGTGTTGTCATATTGCGACACGGAACACGTGTTCAGTTTTTGACAACAAGACGTCTTTGACACGCGTTATCACTTCTTTTTCAAACTGTTTAGAGAAAAAAAACTACAATTTTAAAATACATACTCTCTTCTTACCTTGGATCTTATGTTGAAATAATCCGTTTTATAATTAAATTCCAAAAAAAAATAAAGCACAAAAAGTATGTATGTTTTCAACAGCTCAACAGTAAATAATATCACACAAATTTGAAATCACATCACAACATTTATTATTATGAATTATTTCACAACAGAAAAAAATCGAGTAGTACTGCTACAACTAACAAAACGTTTAAAATTCGTAACGTCATGCACGTGGAACCCTCGACAGCGTCAGTCCAACCCAGAGTCTCGAAACATACTGAAGCAACGATAGTGGCGCGCGGCCGGTATACAAGCAAGGGCGAGACACGCGGTGTGATCTGACAACATGGTTAGTATACTCTAGTAACCCACATTGTTGCTAAGTGAATCCAGATGGAACGGCGCGACAGTACGTGAATAAAAGGGGTTTTTACCTTAGTATTTAGATATTCGATTTAAAAAAAAGTATGTAGACTTTCTCTAGGACACCCAAGGAGTCACCCATTTAAATATAATACGTCATTCCATACCACTATGTATACATAAAATTAGTTGACGTATTTCGCTAAAAAAAAATTTTTTTTACGAAAATATCCACATGAATGTTTGATAATTTGTAAACTATATATCCCATAATTCATTCATAAAACTCTTGGAAAGTGAAGCTGTGATTGCTCGAAATGTTATTGAAAATCAGTAATGGATGGAAGAGAGACTACATGTTTGCTGGCTGAATGGCAACAATGTTGAAGTCTTGTTATATCAGATGGTTAAATATTAAAACATTACCATAATCACCGATGAAAAGATAAGTACTTATTTAAATGATCCACTCTTTTACGAACTACACATGAATGCACCATGATTGTTTATAATACACACGATTTTTCACCAACAATCACAAGAAATCACAAAGCAACCAAGATATATAATCAATCCGTTAGATCAAAGCGCAACCATCGCAATGTTTACGAGATTTGTATTCATTCATCTTTTGCTTATCTTCTGGGTCCGAATCGTGTACCGCATTTGTAAAATAGAAATAGATGTTGCCAGAATGCAATTGGATTAGTTCAAGATTCTGATACTTTTAAGTATAATAATATTTTTTAAAAGAATCTCTCATTGCCTTTTCAAAGTTTATATAGTAATTATTGGGAAATAAACTTATTTAAGCAATTTCGGATTAATCTTAAACCTGTTGTAATTGCCAAATTAACAAATTTTTGGCAATTACAACAGAATGGGATTTGCAAGATACCTTTGCAATAAATATGTCAATCTGTCTATGCTGCATTATTGACCGAAAGAGGTGGGAAAGATTGTTTGCAGTCATTGCGTAGGCTAGAAATGTACATTTATTACAACCATGTCATAATGACATTTCATCTATCTTTGATAGGTGGAGAGTTAACTTTCTTTACTTTTACTATCCACCCGGGTGGAAAGTAAATAATTTTTTGGTAATTTAAAAAAAAATCAAAATAATATACTAACACACTTTTCTAAAAATGCTAATAGCTTTGCGTGTTTATATATGTCTACTTTTTCCCTAATTGATAGAGTGGTCCTCAGCATTGAATATTGTGACCAAATCGTTGATATCTTCTTTGTCTTGGCATTTTCACTGAAATAAGCCAGTAGCGCCGACTCAGAACCAGGATTTTGAACTTTGTTTCCCGTACACCATTCTTTGAAACAGTTATATGCCTTGTCATATCTCGGGCGGCTTTTAGTTGGCCGAAGATCTTCTTCTACTATTTTTGCTGCTTCTCGAATTTCTGGTGGAGTAGCAACAAAATCAAATTCCTCATCTGATAGCGTTTTTCTGTTAAAATGATATATTGTTTAGTGACATGGAAACCATATTCAAAAAAATGATATTTGCCATCTTGATGTGTATTATTACCTACGTTATTTTACCACCTGCTGTTATTTTAAATTTCTGTCTAATTTTTCTATGGAAAAGTCAAAATGACATTTATTTTTTATTAATAATTTTAATTCAAGATAATAAGAAGTGGATGTTAGATGTGGTTGTAAGTAAAATAGTATACAAACGTCGATGAAAAGTTTCATTACTGTCTCGAGATTTAGTTAACTACCGACTCTCTCGACAGGAATGAAACACTTTCCACCTCGGTACGTAATATACTATTTTCCATCTGTAGTTTGTGATATCATTGGGTCTTGCGATACATCATCGAGAACCGCACAGTATACAAATGAAATTTTCACTAAGTTTAAGCGTTTTTGCCTTCGTGCAAGTATTTCCGTGTACGTAGATAAGTTTTGGAAACCAATTGATAAGAGTTTTTTGTATCCTATCTGCCGGGAACCAATTAACCAACACCCGTTAAGAGGTAAACAGCCGTAAATTAAGAAACTTTACCTTTAAATTTTTTTACCTACCTTGCTAATCAGTACAATATACTCAATCAAAAAAATTGTTCATCATTATTTATGTAAGCGGCTGAATAGTAGTTTCGGTTTACAATTTACGGAATATACTTTTTAATCACCCTGTATGTTTGTCGCGCTCTGGTTACACGCACACCACTTTACATAATGGTTTACCGCATATAAATAAATATACTCGAAAACAATTTTCCTAAGTTAATAAAAGCCCGGGTATTAAATTACTCACCATTTTTATAACGAGTCTGAAAGGTGATATCTCGATGGAAACTTATTTAAATGTGACGAAAACGAGTCTGGCGAGTGGTGACAAACAGTGTAACGTTATACCTTTTATTTTTATAAATTAATTATTGATGTTTTTACGAGAAAATGGTAGAAATGTATGGAATACAAGAAAACCCATCAATGCGAGTGAGAAATAATGAAAAAATGTTTATTATACGGTGGTAGTTCATAGATTTAGATAGATACAACTTTTTTCTGTATTTTTCCAAATAGTAGGTACTTAGTGCAATAGTACAATAGAACTCCCCGATCGTTTTTTCTGGAAAGTTGTTTAGAATACACCTAAGCATGTGAATTGTTTATTCTTTAAAGTCATCAGTGAACCAAAGTCGTATTCTCCTTGGTGGAAGATCCTTGGTAAAATAGTATATTAAGATACAAGTTTCATAAGACATTATCTTAGAGCACCCGTTTAATTTAGAAAACGACCCGCGAACCGGGGAGTTTTCTAAAGTGCAAGTGCTCTTATTGTCTTATGAACCGTGTATTTTATAATACTTTTTCTATTTGGGTCAGTAAAGTCTTTAAAAAATATAATAGATTTTTTCCATTTGAATTAATATTTTCTTTGGGGTTGGCAATACTTTTACAATTTAATAAAAGTATCAAATATGCCATGATAGAAACAATTGAACGCAACAAAGCCCCTTCTAATCCGTCATAATTAAACATAAATATAGTATTAAAGTTAATAAAAATGAGTCAGGAAGAAAGTTGCACGTACTCCTTCAGAAATACGAGAAATTGCAGAAAAACTTTTAAAAAGAATATGCAAAACTTTGAGTTATGGTGCGAGCAGAACAAAGTCCAAAATATTGAACAAAATAATAAGTAATACTATTGAACAAAATATTGTGTCGACACAGAATCACAATTAATGCCCAGGAAATGGATACAGTAACTATAAATCTGTATATATTGGGTTGCCCAGAAGTCCGGAATAAAATTAATATAGCCTTAACCTGTAACTTTTGGGGAAAACGCTCGGACACGTCAATTTAGTTTTATATATGCTCACATTTTAACGTTATTCGTTTGTTTTTTTATAGACATTTGTCAAAGATATGACGACATCGATCTTTTTTTAAATAGAAACATACAGCGCGAGACATCATTTGAAAGCTAATATCTCGTACAGTATGCTCATAAATTTACGATTCTGTCAAGCTATTTCAAAATGGCGACTGTTAAAAGTTTTTAAGAAATCTCTATTTAAATAAGCGGAAATGATAAATCATTGATAGTTTTTTTACCTTTCAAGGTAAAAAATCTCCATTGTTTCACGTTCTGGCATTTTGTGACATTGTGAACTTGTAAAATTAATTTAGGTATTTCCGATGTATTATTTTACAATTTTCTAAACAAAAATGGTTTTGTAATAATAATTTTGTAATTTTGAAATAGCTTGACAGAATCGCGCTAAAATTTATGAGCATACTGTACGAGATATTAGCTTTCAAATGATCTATCACAAGCTGTATGTTTCTATTTAAAAAAAAGATCGATATCGTCATATCTTTGACAAATGTCTATAAAAAAATAAACGAAGAACGTCAAAATGTGAGCATATATAAAACTAAATTGACGTGTCCGAGCGTTTTCCCCAAAAGTTACAGGTTAAGGCTATATTAATTTTATTCCTGACTTCTGGGCAACCCTGTATAAACTAATATGTATAATACTATATTGAATTAAAAATAAAAATAGTACTTTATTGAATAAAACTTTAGAAATAGAGCATAAACTGGAAGATATTTCTATTATTTTTAAGTTATGTTGTTTTATAGTTGTGGCTAGAAATTAGTTGACGGACACCGTCAGCATGTTATATATTTCCGAGTATAGGTAATTCAGATAAATATCTAGTAAAAATGATCTATTTGCAAGGTTAAAGGTTAGTATTTTAAAGTTTTCTATAAAAAAATTTTCGTCGAATCCATAATGCTTAGAAAACTAATTTCAACGAAATCGAAGTAAGCCTAAAATTCGAACCCTACTTGCTGCCAACATAAAAAAAATTTCAGTTTCATAAAGTGGCAGGTTATTAAATTTTTTTGCATTTCATAATGAAACCCAAATAGGAAAAAAATGTATTATATGTTTTTTCTTAATTTAAAATTATAAAATAAGTCGTTTTCGCAACAGTTTCCCTATTACCATTTCCCTTCCATGTCTAACCGTTTATTTATAGGAAATTAAAGGTCGCAAAACATAATTTTCTATTCTCTTATCTTCACACCATCCCCGCCTTGAACAGGCAATTTTAAAACCATCAATTTTTACGCCGCGTGTGTTTCAATAAAAAAACCTTTTAGTCTCAAGTCAAGGGGTAATTATTTTTTCCACCTTTTTTCGCCCGATTACCCCCCTCAGAGAGGCTGAATTATGACATTAGCAACGCCCTCTCGGTTGCTTTGTTCTTTCACGGGAACTAGGACGAACAGGTGCGTGTGCAGGTGACGAACGATTTTGTAGAGAGGTATTTTCAGGGTTTTGACGTGTTTATGTTATAAAATCCTTTTATGAGTTTGAAATGGGATTTCTTTCGTCATTATCATCGTTAGTCGTTTTGCAAGAGCTTAAATCCGTTCCATTGATCCATATACTGTACAAGTCGACAAGTTTATCTGTAGCTACGAAAGGAATGCGGACAAAATAATGTCGGGATTGTTGTCACATATATTAAATTTTAATTTAATAATCTCTTACCGAGAAAACCCTAAAATTTCATTTACGCATATAAAATAAATTGTAAAAGCTATATACGAAATCAATATTCTATTATAGTTTCAATATGAGAAGTAATTAAATGGTTTGCCGTTATTAACAGTCGAGCTGCGAAATGATTACTTGGTCAGCAAGAGTTTACAATTGGTCAGTAGAAAGAAATATGTCTAGAAGCAGTTAATTCGGAGGTCCCAGGGCATTGTCAATTTATGTAACTTTCTTGTGTTTTCTTTTGCCGAATACAGAAGGAAATCGGCAACAAAAAGTGTAGCGGGGGCGGGTTTTCACTTAGTTTCCCTGTCACGATTCAGAAATGTTTGCTGTCCATAAGTTGCTGACCAACTAGCCATTTTGGCTGACCGATTACATTTTTCTGTTCGCAAAAATAAGAATATGTTGCTAACCAGTTAAATGATACCCTTTCAATATTATTAAACTCTCTTTTCATAATGTTTATTTTGATATTTAAATGCAATGATTTGAAAGTACTTTTAATCTCGAAATATGGTAACATCGTGCGTTGTCAATGGTCACAGGTAGCTAGATCTAATTTGATAGGTTATATACCAGACAGTTGATAGCGCATGCGTCTCGTGAGACGCCCGATGGGTCATCGAGCTTGTTCGGTGATATCCGATATTTGATGGATGTGCCCACCCAGTGCGTAGTGATAGAAAGGGCAATAGTTATTGTATTGTATTTTATAAATAAGTGTTCATTGTGTCGTGTTTTAGGGTGATATTTTAAAATTTTGAACTTTGTGATAACGAATGAGTATACTCCTGGTAAAAACCTTCCCAGTCAGACCCGTGAAGTTCGACGCGAATGAGGAAAATGCATAGCTGCATGCTGATATAAGTTGTTTTCAACTTTCTGCCAGAAAGGCCTTAAAAGAGTACAAATTTTCATTTATACAACAAGTTATTTAAGGAAAATTTGTTTTACTTACGGCCATTTTCCTTTATACCACTTTAATTCTGAAGAATAACCACTCGAATTTAAAATAAAGGCAGCTTTAAATTAGTTTCCTCTCTCGGCCGCTAGGCGCGATGGGGCTCCAAGCTTAACTAGTTCCGAATAGGAAACTAAGTTTTTAAAATTTATTTCCCTTGAAAATAAGGAAAAACTTTCGCGACTGATAAATTTGAGACATTTTGAATTTTGAACGTATCATTTGAATTTGTTAATGTAATACCGGAATTCTGCATCTAGACTTTTCGTTTATGCGAAAATATTCTGATGAAATATTACATTTAATTTACAATTTTCGATCTCAGAATACCGATACCTCAAAATCAAGTGTCCAAGAGTAGTGTTGGAAAAAATCGGTGATTTTAATAATCGAGTACGTGATACTCGAGCGATTTTAATAATGGAGTGAATCGCTCGAGCGATTAATCACTTTTCACAATTTTTATGACTAAGAAGAATGTGTTGATAAAACACCACGGGTTGTTTTTGTAAGTTTTAGAAGTTTAGTCTGGAGTTTTTATTAAGGAAGAAAAGAACATTTGATTCTGATTTAAAAAAAATTACATCCTTTAATTTTTTAAGAATTTACAATCGCCGCTGGCTAGCCAGGCGCAGTCAAAACAAAAACCATGTCGCGATGAATCCACTAAGGGATTTGGCATACTTTTTTATATGCACCTTCTCGTTTATGTGCCTTTAACAAAGACATATGTCGTGTCAGCCTTCTTAGCGTCAAGCTCGAACGTCGCCAATCGGCACATGTCGGGTATCAAGTGAAAGGCAATGATTCGATTTTTTGCCTGATTTTATAACTAGAGTATTTCCTATCGAGCGAAAAACTGCTCGAATATACGTCGGCGTCAAGCGAAGCTCGGGTATCGAGTGGAAGGTAATAAGTAACAAGCGACGATTTTCGCTTGAATTTATAACTCGAGCGGTTTTTTTAATAATCGAGCGATGTCGGTTATTTCAATAATCGAGTACTCGAGCGGTTTTTCGCTCGAGCGATCACAACGCTATTCAAGAGTTTATTCACTGTATTCACTCACCGCCGGGGAATTTTTATATTTCCTTACAAGTTACAGACGTTTTGAATAAAAATCCGATCAATATGGACGATCTTGCCGACCGTTCTTTCCACAAACCTCGGTGAAATAATCCAAAACAAAGGTAATCCGTAGAAATGGCTTTTATATAGGTTAAATCCTGGGGCGGCTAAATTATTCAACATCTGCTTCAGTTGTGCCATATTCACCTGGTTTACCGGGAACAGGCACCTAGCGCGCAACATTAATTTTTTTTATCCGCTCAATATATTTTCATTATTTTCAATTCAATATATGAAAAAAATTAGTAGCTACAGCTAAATATGACACAAACAGAATGTAAAGTTTAACGGACCAAATCGTTGTATACATCTCAACAACTTTCTGATATTTCTAGTAAAATTAGTAAAATCAAGTAAATACTAAAATATAGCGTTGGGAAAAACCGATGATTTTAATAATCGAGTGAATCGCTCCAGCGATTAATCACTTGAAATTTTTATGGCTAAGAAGAATGTGTTGATAAAACACCAGGGGTTGTTTTAGTAAGTTTTAGAGGTTTATCTATAGTTTTTATTAAGGAAGAACAGTTGCTACTGATTTAAAAAGCAATATATCCTTTAATTTTTTAAGAATTTACAATGTCGCGATGAATCCACTAAGTGATTTGGCATCCTTTTTTATATGCACCTTCTCGTTTATGCGTATGTCGTGTCAGCCTTCTGAGCGTCAAACTCGCCAATCGGCACATTTCGGGTGGCGCGCGAGAACGTTTATCAATTGGAAGGCATTGATTCGATTTTTCGCCTGAATTTATAACTAGAGTATTTTCTATCGAGCGAAAAAATGCTCGAATATACGTCGGCGTCGTCGGCGTCAAGCGACGATTTTCGCTTGAATTTATAACTGGAGCGGTTTTTTTAATAATCGAGCGATGTCGGTCATTTCAATAACGAGCAAACCCTAACAAGCACTATAGTAAAATTATTATAGTAAAGATTCGATTGTACGATTTCCTAGAAAATATTGGAATAATTAGTTTGGGCACGGTTAGTACTTGGATGGGTGACCGCGTGGAAATTTTTACAAAAGATTCTAGTAAATTTTACAAAAGATTCTATTAAATTTTACAAAATATTTCAGTAAATTTTACAAAAGTTTTAGTAAATTTTACAAAAATATAAATGGTTTACTAAATATTTTTGTTAGAATTTTGCCATAGTTTTATGATAGTTGTTAATAAAAGTCATTCCAGTCACATATAGAGCCATAAATTGTGGTTAGTTTTACTATTTTTATAGTAAATTTAACTTGTTTCTTTCCGTGTGAATGTTAAATTTCAGGTAAAACTAATAGCGGCGCGGAAGAGACCCTCACTCACCAGGTTTGCCAATTTGCCTTGCTGGGGTTTCCTTCCTGACGGATGTTACCCCGATGCTTTTTTAATTTTCCACATCTGTGGCGTGTTATACCTTTTAGCCATTTAGGGAAAAGTACGTGCCAATTACAGGAAACTGAACCTTATAACTATTTTGCAATTATTGGCGATTTTGAATTAAAAGAAAAATTGTCCTTGCTGGATGCCGAGAATAGCTGAAATACATACATATATATGGTTTAGCTTAGTAATCCTCGCACTACATTTTTTTTCCCAACGAATATAACCTCCAACGATTCAAAACCAACGGGAATCGCTTTAAGCACACACGCATATTAAATTCATAATTTTTTGTCACACTCTTTACTTTTAAGCCTGCTTTCCTTGTAAAATTATATGTTAACAAAACATATTACCAACTTTGTCGCTTTATTAGGACACCCTGTATGTATATTGCACCTGTTCATCTTATCAGTATAAACACATTTGAAGCATTCAAAACGATATAACCAATATCTACCCTCGAAATTCACGCATAAAGTGGCGCCAAGAACAGGTCTTTATTTAAATCAGGCTCGGGTTGAACCCTTTTTACGGGGCCCTTCTTCCCCCAGCACCTGTTTTATTTTCAGCGCGTGTCGGATATAGAATGGAAACCCGCATTCGAAAGAACCGGCAAAAAATATATCGCGAGAGGTAACACGTTAACTTGTTACGATCGTGGATATGTAATAATATACCGGGTGATGCTTCGTCAAGTTGAACATAGGAAATCCCATGTAATTTTTGAGGTGGCTGAAATTGGCTTCACGTCATTGGAAACACGTTGTTCATAAGGAATTAATTTATATTTTGAAAACCTCAATGCATTGCAGAATACATTTTGAAATCAGTTAGTACAATTATTGAAAATTGGAGGAACATTATTAGAACTATAAGAAACATTTTGGACAGCATGCGAAGGAGTAGGGTTATTTTGTTGAATATTTTATACTGTGAAAATTTGCCACCTCAACCTTATTGTTAAGAGATTCTTCAATATATCCTTCAGCAACGTTTGATGACTTCCATCCGCCATGCCTCTTTAAACTAGTTATGTTGGCACCAGAGTCAACCAATATTGTTGCAGAAGACCGACGAAAGCAGTGACCAGTATATTCTGTCGGATTTACCAAGTTCAAATAAGTAGCAACTATTTTAGGCATTTTTCTAAATTGATGTATTCCTACCATTTGTCTACAACCCTTTCCGCTTGGATATTTAAAGAAAAATCGGTCACTGTTCATATGTTCTGGTCTTAACGAAACATACTTTCGATAAACATTCAAGTACATCTGATTAACTACAAATGATCTTGGTTTGCTGGTCTTCGAATCAGGTATGCTAATTAAAAGCTTAGATTCTAGGTCTGCTACATCGTGTGGAGTCATTCGGACTAACTCATCCATTTTACAGGCCAAAGAAATACCAAATATTAAAGCCACCTAACAAATAAATAAATGTGTAATCTAAATAGAAATTAAAACCTTGTAAATTACCTTAATCATTAAATTTTCTTTATCTGGAGCTTCCGGGATAAATTTGTCGATTTCTTCCTTCTTTGCCCTATAACTTTGAGCTAGCCGATTCAATAAAGAGCGAAGTTTTGAATATGTAGATATAATATCTACATTATGTTGAATTGCAAGGGTTAACTTCAACATTGAATAATTGGCCCATAATGTTGAAGATTTCATCTTTAAACAAAGGTCTAGGAAGTATGCCATTACAACATTTTCTGAGAAAGAACTCTTGTTTTTACTCTTGCGATAGTCGATAAAACGTTTATATGCATATTCGTACTTTCTCTTGATTTCTTTGGCAATAATTCTAATGAAGCAGTATTCACTGCCTCAACCAGCTCTGGAGGAGTCCTAAAAATGGAAAATTCATCATCACTTATCATTTTATACTGTTTTGTTTTCGGAAACACCAACAATTAAATTTATATGCGTCAAGTTTCACAATTCAACATTAATACGTTTCCATAGTAACGCAACCAATTTTATTACGAATTTCAAAGCACCATTTATCGAACAAACCCGGAAAAATAGTATGTTTACTCGTAGGAAAATCCACATTCCTGGACTCTGTATTGCTAACAATCTTCACAGTCGTCCAGGAATGTTAGGCATTTCCTACTCGGTAAACAATGTATTATTTATTTAATTATTCTTAATAATGGTCGTTGCTGATAATAATGTATGCCATGTTTTAAATATTACAATGTAATATTCAGAATAGCTGTCATCATTTTGAATTTGTTTCTAATAAGTTGTTGACTGATATAAGTACGTAATTTAGATTTACATTCAAAAAAATCGCATTTTTTTGGTTCTTTTTGAATATAAATATGAACAACTATACATTTTTTGTAAAGCTAAAACTATGCTCAATTAAGTAAAAATATTATATAGGGTGTCCTATATAAAAAAATTTACTTTTGTTAATATCTCAAAAAATAAACTTTTCACATAAAAACTGTCTACGACACTGAACTCCTCTACGTAAACCCTTTAACAAGATCAGTTTTTACCTTTTTGATAAGCTAACGCGTAAAAGCCGAAGATTTTCAAAAATGTAGATTAAAGACTAAGCCATGACAATTTTTTTTGTTTCGTTAAAAAGTGAAAACCCAAACATTGTATCTTTGATAATAACTCTAGTACCCCCCAGAAAATAACGAAAATAGAACACCCTGTACAAATATTGTACTAGTTTAATTAGGCTCAGCGGCTGAGGGCTAATAAGGCTCTACTTGTTTATTGCTAGTTGAAGTTGTGTTATTTTCTCTTACTATTATTGTTTACTCAATGGATGGTTTCAAACACACCCTACGCACATTAAAATAAAATTAAGGATTGCAAAAACCGACAAACGCGAGACTCGGCAACGCTTCGTCCACGTCCTCACAAAGACCTATATCAACGTTGAACCCTCGTCTGATTTTGTTTTGTGATTTTATTTGAATAATTAACATCTTTGTCTTTAATCAAAGCGCTGGAAACTGTTATTTAACTAATACGAAACGATGAGAACAATAAAACAGCTCAAAGCCCGAATTACAATATAAAATTTCTTAGTTTTATAATATAAGCTTAACCTTCTCGATGATACATAAACGAAAAACATCACATCGGGTACCTTTCACTGTGTTTCGTTGATTATTTCCATCACCTGTCGATTATACTGTGTCGACCAATCAAATTGTTTTATTTACACCATTTACAGGTGATTATACTGATAAAATTTGCATGTTCCTTACAGTGGCGTAGCGACAAATTATAGCCCCCCCCCGCGAAAATTGAGTTAGGGCCCCCTACCCTATATTAAGAATATACATATATAAACATATAAACAAACAAAATTAGATAATACTGTTTTTTATGTAAACTACAAACCTATATGTAGAGAACGTTACAAAAAATAAAATTATTGAACAACAAGAAGAAAACAAAAAACATTCTTTAAAACTCAAAGGAACAAACACGAAAAAATTCTTTAGGTACCGAGCTAAGGTAGCGATACTTGAAAGTTACAGTGAGATAAAACCAAAAGAATTTAAAATTAAGCAACAAAATCTTGAACATAATATTATAGGTATCTCAATAGTTATTGCGAGGCAATTGGCCAATTGCCTATTTTAATTATTATATTGTAAAATTATTCTTATATCGTTGCTTTCAGGAGGTAAATTGTTTTTTTCTAGCTTTTTCCTCCGCAAAATTTTTTATTAAATGGTTATTATCCATTTTAGCCGCCTCTTGTGCCTCTATAGACAGGATAGCCAAGTTGGTTAACCTTGTCTGAGAGGAACTATTTCGTAAATAATTTTTAATGATTTTTAATTTGGAAAAGGATCTCTCAGCTGTAGCAACACTTACTGGAAGAGTTAAAAATAATAATAAGGCTGTCGTCGTTACCTCTGGAAAATTTGATGATAAAGTGTTATTTTCCACAATTAAAAATACAGCAAAGTCTTTAATAGTTTGAAGAGAAGCAATTCTTTCCTTTAACGGCATACACAACGCGACTATCTCTAAAGGAAAAGTCGCAGATAGATCGCTGGAATATGTTTGCTGTAGTGTTTCTGCAGACATAAATAATTCTTTTTCTGGCAAAGTTACTAGAACTTGGGGACCTAGAAATCTAAATTTATTAACAAATAACTCCATTCCCTCAAAACGATTACCTATTTGGTTAATTACAATATCAAATACTTTGTAATATATCGTCGCCTTGCATACGAAAGGACGTATCTCAAAATTGATAGTTTTGCAGGAGAGCGATTTTAAATTTTTGATACAATTAAAACTTCTGCCACAAGAATACTATACGGTTTTTATGGCTGTAGTTTGGGTTTTTCAGTCACAAAAAGAATACGTATTCACTATATACATACACCCTAAATATGTTTTAAATAAATATCTTTGAAATTGCAAAAAAAGAGAAAAAAGTTTAAACAAAATGAGGTACGCCCTTTTGTGTGCTGTTAATGTTTGGATTTATAGATTGCTAAAAAAAGATACGCCCCGTTATTTAAATGCAAAAATATATTTTTGGTACAAAAAAATTAACACAAACTTTGAAAAAACGTTAATAAGGAAATTAAACTTAAGCACAATGTTTATACAATAAACAATCAGCATTTTATTCGTGGGGAAGCGATCTGTAGAAGGCAACGTGGTCAAGAGATTTTACCACCGGGTCTTTTCCAGAGCACAGTGAAACCAAGTTGTCGTATTTAACTGTACACACTGTAGTACTGTCCCGAAATACCACTTTTTCTTATATAACATTTTTACTTTCACATCTTGTCTAAATTTGCGCTGTTTTTTGCTCACAAGAACAAGTTCATTAGAGCACACGACATTTCGCGTTTGATCGTCCCAAAGCACTAACACATCCATTTTGTATTCTGAAACAAAAGAGTAATTACTAAAGTTGCGGATATGTTATTATTATATCCCAGTATGAACCGCATAATTTTTCCCACTATGGACCTTGGTGCATCAAAATACAAATGACCGGTAATTTTATCAAAGTGGTAGAACTAGGTACCTATATGAAATTAAGCAACATTGAGGTTAGGTATATTTTAGATATCCCTACCTAGTTCTTGTTAAAAAAAAAATTTCGGCGAAAAAATCTGAACATGAAAATAAAAATATTCAGCTGATCACTTACCTGTATTTTTAATATATCGAATCGCACCATAACAATCAAAAAAACACCGGTGATTCGAAGGCGGCACTATCATCATGGATCTACCGCGATAACAAAATAGCCAGCAGAGCGAAATTCTCACTATGGATCAGTAAAAGGGCGTAACTCAATAACAATTAATAAAATATGGCAAACAAAAGGGCGTAATTGATATTCGCCTTTTTGTCTGCTTCTATAATATGCTGTATTGAGTTTCGCCCAAACTACTTTTCTAAATAACTCCGCAGGGAATAAAGATAAAGGTACGCCCGTTTGACAGCAATAAAATATCGTCTAAAGACATGATATAAGGGCTTATCTAAAAAAATCGATTTTTTGAGATACGCCCTTTCGTATGCAAGGCGACGATATATTTATCCTAAAATAGTTTTCTCTCGACTAGAAAATAGATAATTTGTATTGACTTCATCAAAGTGTTTTTTTGGTTTTAACCATTAACCATTTTTTTATCTTCAAATTCCGAGTTTATATTCCATGATCTTGATATACCAATTGCTTCATTCTTCAAATTTATATAATTACGGGCACAGTGTGACAAAATCTAGATCAGGTGGACATTGGTAATATTGGTATTTATTTGAAAGATTTGCTAATTAGCAATAGGCTCGCGGGGGTTCGCGGTAGTAGCGCTACGCCACTGGTTCCTTATAAGCGATAAAACTGTTTCATTGGTCCTCAACATTTTTAAGAAGCGTTTCTAAGTACGCCGAGAACTAGAGAATGAATCTTAATAAATGTCAAGTTTGAATGACTTTTTCCTTTCATATAATGCAGATTTTCATTATTATTTATAATCGGAAAACTACTTTAAAGGTAGGATCTATGAATGTACTTATGGTTTATTTGCGATGTATTACGAAACATCAAAAAAAGTAATCTTATCAGCGTCGTTTTAAGGATCGATTGAATTTTTCATTGTTGCACTCAAAGTTTTTTTTTTTTTTTTGGAAATTGTACTTAATGATCGTTTGGGCATGTGTACTCAACGACATTTCGTAAAGTTTCCACAACAAAACTTGTCGTGGAAATGAATACAATGATTTGTCAGCAATAGACTATTAACGCGGTCAGCTGTAATAAATCCAGGTAAAATTGCAAAAACTGTAAGCGGCCCAAATAGAATTACAGATAAAAATATAATTATAATATAATACGTTTAGTTTCTATCCAGGATTTAGTTGCTATACAGGGTGTTATGGAAATGATTTACTATATTTAAACCGGCAAATCCTGAGATGAAAATAAATTGAAGAAAAATAACCATAAATGGCGCTTTGAATTATTGAGCGAAATATACACTTTGTATGAAATCTGAAAATTTACGTGGCCGCTACTGACGACGTTCGCAATCAATAATTTATCGAGGGAGTCTCAAGAGAGGTCAGCGCATTGTAGGCGGTGTTGTCATATTGCAACACATAATTGTAAACGGACGTGTTTTAGTTTTTGACAACAAGACGTCTTTGACTCGCGTTATCACATCTTTTTCAAACTTTTTAGAAAAAAAAATCACTACAATATTAAGGTACAGGGTGTCCCATTTTCGACACTTTTATAGGGTATCTCCGTAACTGTTAGTGCGATCAAAAAAGTAATGTAGGTGTCATGTACTTTTTTGGGTAAAACTTAAAAGGATAAAATGAAAATTTTCGCTCGCTTAAGAGATACGGGGGAAAATAAAAAAATTGACAATTTCAAAATTACCATATATTTTCTTAGTAAAAAGAGATACAGAAAAATGTTTTATACAGTAGTTTATTTATAATGATTGTTGAATAATCTGCCGTTTTTAGAATAAGTATACGGGGTCAGGTAAGAAAGTTATCGGACCTAACGTCATTTTTTTAAATGGAACACCCTGTATATTTTAATATAAAAAGATACTATTTTAATTATCCTCTCAAATATATAACACACCATGGATGATATTGGTATCCTAGGCGATTTATTAAACTTTATTACTTTAAGCCACAGTAGGCCATGAAACAAAAGCTAATTCATATCCTAGAGACAACTATGTTGACATTCTAGTTTTTATTAACATTTAACGTCAATTTTATTATTACATATTCATTTTTTGTGACTTATCAACATTTTGAAAAATTTGATATGATATCTATCATCCATGGTGTGTTATAAATTTGAAAGGAGAGTTTAAATTGCTATCTTTTTAGATTAAAATATACAGGGTGTTCCATTTAAGAGGTGAGGTTAGGTCCGATAACTTTCTTACCTGACCCCGTATACTTATTCTGAAAACGACAGATGATTCAACAATCATTATAAATAAACTTCTGTATAGAATATTTCTCTGTATCTCTTTTAATAAGGAAAATATTGGGTCATTTAAAAACTATCAATTTTTTGATTTTCCCCCGTATCTCTTAAGCGAGCGAAAATTTCTAATTTTGATTTTACCATTCTAAGTTTGACCCAAAAAGAGCACATGACACCTACATTACTTTTTGATAGCATTAACAATAACGGAGATACCCTATAAAAGTGTCGAAAATGGGACACTCTGTACATACTCTCTTACTTTCGATCTTATTTTAAAGTAATCCGTTGTATAATTAAATTCCATAAAAAAAATAAAACACGAAAAATATGTTTTGCAACAGAACCAACAGTAGATAATATCACACAAATTTGAAACCACATCACAACATTTATTATTATGAATTATTTCACAGCAGAAAAGAAATCGGGTACTGCTACAACTAACAAAACGTTTAAAATTCGTATACATCAAGCACGCGGAACCCTCGGCAACGTCGTTCCAGCACCGAATATGGAAACATACTGAAACAATGATACCCAAGGTTAAACATATCAATACACGCGCGGCGGTTATCCGAGCAAGGGCGAGACACGCGGTGTGATCTGGCATCACTGTAGTTTACTCTTGTAACCTACATTGTTGCTAACTGAACCCAGACGGAGCGGCGCGACAGCACGTATACAAAAAGGGTTTTTCCCTTAGTATTTAGATATTCCACTTAAAAAAAAAAGTATGTATGTAGACTTTCTCTAGGACACCCAAGGAGTAACCCATTTAAATATAATCGTATTTTTATTATTGCGAACGTGCTAAAAAAATTGGCGTCTTTGGAAAAACGTTGATCGTGTGTCCCCGGTAGTTAAATACGAGTAAATATATGAAAGAGAAATTTTTCAGTATTAGCGCGACAACGATAATGAGTTTAGTATACGCCTCCAGTAATGGATCATTTTAATAATTTTAAAAGATAAAAAAAAAACCGTCTTTTGACGCCTAAAGCGATTTTATTCGACGAAACTTTGTTCCCTTTTACGTCTTTTATCTCTCCCCGACTAGTCCCCATAAAAGTAGGCAGATCTACTTATTCCTCCCGCCTTCAGCTCTTAACACCTCTAAATTGGATCTGTCATTTTCCTTATTATCTTCAATTTTTCTACGAAGCAGAGACATTTAGAGCGCTCGCATTTCTAAAAATATGCCGTTTAAATTGACGAGATGAATGTAACTGGAAACCTTTTTCGTTGCCCTTCAAGAATGGCCAGTTTTTTTCTTAAAGTTAATAATTTCTAACAGAGACCCAGAATTGTTTTTTGTCAGGTATAATATTAATAATTCAAAAATATAATGGCTTTGACTCCGGAAATTAGGTACAGCAAACAATTTATTGCTAGAAAAATCCTGGGGAGGTACGAGAAATAAGTATATAAAGAATTTATTGACTGGTGTACTGATGATAACTATATGAGTAATAATGGCATGTCATCTATCTTTGAAAGGTGGAAAGTTGACGTTTTTTGCTTTTACTTTCCACCCGGGTGAAAAGTGAATAATTTTTTTGTAATTTTTTAAGTCGATGTCGCAAAATAATATACGAACACACTCTTTTAAAAATGCCAATAGCTTGCGTGTTTAGATATGTCTACTTTTTCCCTAATTGATATAGTGGTGCTCAGCATTGAATATTGTGACCAAATCGTTGATATCTTCTTTGTCTTGGCATTTTCACTGAAATAAGCTAGTAGCGCCGACTCAGAACCAGGATTTTGAACTTTGTTTCCCGTACACCATTCTTTGAAACAGTTATATGCCTTGTCATATCCCGGACGGCTTTTAGTTGGCAGAAGATCTTATTCTACTATTTTTGCTGCTTCTCGAATTTCTGGTGGAGTAGCAGCAAAATCAAATTCCTCATCTGATTATTTTTCTCTTGTTAAAATAATATATTGTTTAGTGACATGAAAACCATATTCAAAAAATTATATTTGTCATCTTGATGTGTATTATTACCTATGGTATTTTACCACCTGCGGTTATTTGAAATTTCTGTCTAATTTTTCAATGGAAAAGTAAAAAATGACATTTATCTGTTATTAATAATTTCAATTCAAAATAATAAGAAGTGGATGTTAGATGTGGTTGTAAATATAATAGTATTAAAAGTTGTAAATATAGTAGTATTAAAAGTTACCTGCGATCCAGTCTAAAAGATGAAAAGCTCAATCATTTGGCATTAATGCGTGTAGAATCGTCGGTGCTCCGGAAATTAAATTTTAACACTATTTTGGATCAGTTTGTTGACAGATTAACGAGAAAAATGTTTAAATAGATACATATGTAATTATGTACGTCTACATATGTATGTTTAATTTCATAGTAGATTACCGTTTTATTTGGTATTCACTTCCAACACACAAATTAAAGGTTGCCTGATAAGGTGATATACGGCCAAAAACCATCCCCGCGCTTCGCTTCAAGAGGTTTCCCTGCAGAGAAACACAATTTCCCCCCGTTTTCGAGGATGCTGAGCACGGTGGACGGACGCGATATCCAACACCACCAAGGTGCTCAGCATCCTCGAAAACGGGGGGAATATATATTTGCCGCTGATATTTGAAAAAAAAGTTTATTTCTCTGCAGGGGGGAGGTACTCGTGTTCCGGCTGATATTTCGATTTTTCGGGGTTTTTTCCGACTCACAGACGCCACTATATCTACAATATTATTTTGGTAGGGATTATTTATGAACATTGTAATTAATAACACAACATTTCATAGGAAATCGTAGAATAAAATCTTTACTATATTAGAATTTTACTATACTGTTTGTTCCATGACAACATGTTTAAAAATCACGCCCATGGCGACGGTTTTGATTGATTTATTACGAAAAACAGACTATAATGTCATACTAGTCATAGGACTGAAGTTTTAACCCCTTTTTTTCGTTCTTTCCAGGTGGGTCTTTGACAAGGGCCATCGGGGACTGGATGCATTATGTTCGTTGAAAAGAACATAAAAGAGCAAATAGAAGAAAATCCCGGGAGAAAAGGGAGTCTGAGGGCAAAGTTTCTTTCGTTTACAGACCTGGGAAACTTTTGACAAATATTTAATGAATGCTCCCGTGCCTTTTACGGTGAAAAGAAAGTATACCTATCCGTCTAGGGATGAATTAAGTGAAAACATCACGAGCGTGCGTCTGGTAATTTCAGGAGGGTGTTTATTTATCAAATAAAATCGGTGTCAAACAAAATTTCCCGTTGCCACCCGGTACCGAATATCTATAGAAATAGATAAATGGTAGAGGGTCAGAGGGATGGACTTCCTTTAAGCAAATAGGGTTATTTTTCTTTTTAAGGGTCGGTTTTCTATTAAAAGGGACTGGATTTCTATTAAAAGGTTTAGTTTATTATTCTTATCACTTCCTTCCCTTATAAATGCTTGCTCAAGGCGTTTCAGGCTTTAAAATGTTTAGGCGAGAGCCAGAATGTTTAGTATAAGAATGCATTGAAGTTCTTTTTTTTTTGAAATTTTGCAACATCTTCATTTTCATTTTGCGTCGTTATTTTAAGTGGAAAATATGTCATAAGTTTGTGTTACGTCAATAATCTGTTACTTTTGCATGATACATTTTGTTGGCTAGCCCGAATAACTTCATCACTGTTAATAATAATGATGAATTTAAATTTAATTAATCTGACGAGAAAAACGCGAAAAACTATGCACAATTCGAGAGAAAGTCGAAACAAAATTAAAATGGGGGAAACGGATGTTTCTTTGTTGCACCGCAGAGTGGAATGTATTTTAAAAACACTGACAATATGTAGTTTTCAAGAAAAATATTTTAGCAAGAATGGTCAAATATTGAATTTTTGAGAGATCGGAGTAGATTTTGTACCAAAACAATATCTCAATGCACCATGTTGTAGCCTGCACAGAAAAAACAATATAGAAAAGATTTCAGCCTGCTATTTCCTATAAAATATAGTATTAATTACCTTTTTCATTAATAATCCGTATCAAAATAATATTGTAGATACACATAATTTATAAAACAGTATACACTTAAATAGTGGTAAAGTTGCGCATTTGCGTGCCTAATAATATGTCGTTTAGAAAGTTATAAAATTCCGAGTAGTTCCGGAGATATCCGAAAAAAACGAAATTCTGAAAAATCGTTTTATTTTTTTCCTGGGTTTTTTTGAGATCGAATTCTAAAGTAAATTTTCCGTTAATGGTTTTGTAATCCGACGAGTCGTCTTCGAAGGGCCATTATCAACTTTATTTTTTTTAAATACGGTCCTGTTTTCCTGATATTGGAATTTGAGAGCGTTTTTTCTTTCGAATGCAACGATGTATGGCACATTGTGGTTTAATGACGTTTCGAGAGTTTTTTGAACAACATCAGGAAATTTTGGGTTACGGTCCTGTATTTCCCCTAATTTTATAAATAATATCTCATAAGTAAACTTTAAATTTTTACTTATGTTGGACTAGTTGAATAAATAACAAATAATTTAAGAATAAACCACATATAAGTGAACAAAAAATAATTCAATAATAAACACCAATAAGTGAACAAAAACATACCAAAACAGTAATAAATCGAACAACGAAAAAGTAAGGAACTACATAATCAGGTGTTCAAAATGATTTCCCTTATTTTCTAAGCACAAATAACATCTTCTAACTGTCGAGTCTAAAACATTTGACAACATTTCTGGCGTAATACTTTGAAAGGTTTCAAGCACCAACCTCCTAAGTTCGTCTTCTGTTTCGAAGTTGTGTTTATAAACATAATTTTCGACATACCCTCAGAGGAAAGAATCTAACGGTGTCATATCAGGCGAGCGTGCTGGCCATGGTGTTTCAGAACACTTGATTATGTAGTTCCTTACTTTTTTCGTTGTTCGTTTTATTTCTGTTTTGGCATGTTTTTTTTGTTCACTTATTTGTGGTTTATTATTAAATTATTTGTTATTTATTGAACTAGTCCAACATAAGTAAAAATTTACAGCTTACTTATGAGATATTATTCATAAAATTAGGAGAAATACAGGACCGTATCCCAAAATTTTCCTGATGTTGTTCAAAAAACCCTCGAAACGTCATTAAACCACAATGTGTTATACAGGTTAAAACAGGAGCGTATTTAAAAAAATAAAGTTGATAATTGCCCTTCGAAGACGACTCGTCGGATTACAAAACAATAACGCTGTTAGATAGAGCGGAAAAAGTGGCAATGTAAAAATGCAATTTACTTTAGAATTCGACCTCAAAAAACCCCAGGAAAAAAATAAATCTATCTTTCAGAATTTCGTTTTTTTCCGGATATCTCCGGATCTACTAGGAATTTTAAAACGTTCTAAACGGCATATTATTAGGCACGTACAAGCGCAACTTTATATTCTTTTAACCGACTTTGTATCTCTTACGGTTTCCGAGATCCCTGTACCGGCCCTCCTTATCTTAGACACGGTGTATACTATTTCTAATAAATTTCGTACAATTCAGTAAATACTAAAAGGGTATCATTTAACTGGTTACCAAAATATTCTTATTTTTGCTAACAGAAAAATGTAATCGGTCAGCCAAAATGGCTAGTTAGTCAGCAACTTATCGGCATTAAATATTTCTGAATCGTGACAGTGCCCTGGGAAAACAAGTGAAAACCCGCCCCCGCTACACTTTTTGTAGCCGATTTCCTTCTGTATTCGGCAAAAGAAAACACAAGAAAGTTACATAAATTGATAGTGCCCTGGGACCTCTGAAGTAAACTGCTTCTAGACATGTTTGTTTCTACTGGCCAATTGTAAACTCTTGCTAACCAAGTAATAATTTCGCAGCTCGACTGTTAATAACGGTAAACCATTTAATTACTTCTCATACTAAAATATATTTCAAATTTTACAACGAATGTAAGTGGGAAAAAAATGCATGGTACGTTACTGATTATTATTGGATTTTTATTGTAAAAATTACCAAGTTTAAATGAAATGTTGTAAAGATGCTTTTTTACAAGAATAAAAGGCTCAAATTAGAAGCAACGGACCCCTGAAAAAGAACTTATATAGCGAATATATCATCGTTCGAAGAAGTCAAACAATGCAAGGCGAGGTTACCATTTGGATGGCTGGCCAATTTTTACAAAAGATTTTAGTAAATTATACAAAATTTTTTGTAATTTTTACTAAGAATTTGCTATAATTGAATGGCATTTCTTAATAAAAATTATTCCAGTCACATATAGAGCCATACATTATGGTTAATTTTACTATTTCTATAAGTAAATTTAGCTTAGTTTTTTTCCTTGTGTCGATTATCATTTTTAAGTCGCTAATGCAAGATTCTTCAGTGTATGCGAGGAGACGCACGTGGTGTTTTCATTAGTCCCGGATACTTCGAAATTAAATTACTAAACGCTGTCTGAGACGCGATCATTTTTCCATCGCATATTATCTTATTTGATTTTTGGCTTGAATTTTTTATTTTTTTGGAAACTTTGCCACTGTGCACCGCTTTTCTCATTGTTTTGTACAGATTAATGTGCTGTTTTCTTGCTCTAATAGATTAAACTTTGGCCTTTTACCGGGGGGTTTTAATGCCGGCACCTGCTGTTCCGATATTTCCCTTGCCCGATTTGAAAGTTTGCTAGGTCATTGATTTTGCAATAAAGTGTAAAAACGACACCGATTGAAGGTTAAAAGTACACGATGAAATCATAACATAATGACATTTTGTTTGTGTAAACAAAAATAATAATTAAATAGACAAAAATAGCTTTTAAAGTGGATATAAAACAATGTTCAATTTCAATCGAAACATCGATGCCTCCTTGTGAATTATTTCGATAGAAATACCGAAAATTAGGTACAATATCATGCAGTAAAGACATCTTTGACATAACATACAATTTATAGCTATCACGGATCATCGGATCGCTCGATAGCGGATCACTTTGATAATTTGATAGCTTATAAATGTGCTATCTCTTTTAAAAATCTTTTTCAGCCGTACAGTGCTGCCTCTTCTACTAGAATGTATTATCAACTTTGATAATTTAAATGGTAGGGGGAAGTGGGGGAATCCCAGTCAGGTGGGGAAATCCGGTCACTTGAAATGCTACAGTATAAATCTACTCAGTTTGTTCAGCATCGTGCTACTGTCTAGCAATCAACGTCCAAAGTCCAAGCATGTGGTTTCGCTGTGATTACCCCATTGTAATGGCCACAATTTAATCTCAACGTGTTTGCTCTCTTTTGGTATATCTTTCAGGTGAATCGAAACAAACATAAGTACAAAAATAATAAATTCTTTTGCATGCCCTTACAGCTCTAAAGCTACGACGAATCGGTATGGGGGAAGCAATCTTTTAAAACATTGCCGAGTCATGGACGTGCTATGATTATTTTAATAATGTAATAAAAATAGGAAATTCTTCAATAATTGCATTTTATGTTTGAAGGTGCAATATATTAGGCCTTTCAATTAATATTTTTCGCTTATTTTGGCATTTCCGCCAATAAAATCCATTTGATTTCAACATGCACCTCAACGTTTCACGGGAGAACGGAAAGTTTATGTCACTTCTCAGCTGTTGTAGCAACTTTTTTAAGGTTGGAACCACTTTTAGTTCCAAATAAAACTTTTGTATTGTTCTCCTAACAATGCCAAAGTCGAACCCTTCGATTTTTTCGACAGCAGAGAGACGGGCCCTTTTTTTGACAGGAGATGACAACAGTTGATCCGAGTTATTTTCTTTCCTTTCAGTATCTTCCTTGTGAATGCTTTTTATTTCTCTCACGGTTACTCCCGTATACATTGCGACCCTTTCTAGCTTTCGCTTAAGTGGCAATTGAAATGTATTAATTTGTGATTCGTCTTCACACACCCTGTCCACATTGGCAATCACTTCACGGGTTTGACTATGAAGGGATTTACCACGGGTATATTCATTCATTTTCACAGTTTTAAAACAAACCCTATCACTACGCAACGGACATATTGGACATCGCCGAACAACCACGCCGGCACAATGGGCGTGTCACCAGACTCGTGTCGTCATTTTCTGTCTGCGATATAACCTATCAAATTAGCTCTAGCCACCGGTTACCCATAGTTACCGTTGATATTGCACCATGTTGCCCTATTTTTAGATTAGAAGTACTTTAATAAATAAATATTTTATTTTGCATTTAAATATTAAAATAAATAGTATGGAAAGAAAGTTTTAAGAACATTGAAACTATAATAGAATATTAGTTTCTTATATACTTATGACAATTTACTTTGAATGGGTAAATTTAATTTTAGGGTTCACTTGGTAACATGTTATTAAATTAAAATTTAATATATTTGACAACATTGTTAACCCAAGAAATTTTCTTGCCCGCATTCCTTTTGTAGCTTTAGATAAAGTTGTCGACCTGTATATCGTACTTTCCCGGAAGTAATTGGTCTAATGATTTCTGCATTTGTGGCTATCTAAATCACCAGGTTTAATTTTAGGATTAGGTTTGTTATTGCAAGGAGCTCTGGGGTAATGCCGGTCAAAACATTCATGTTTTATTTGCGAAAAATATGGAAAATGGGATGAGCTTGGGTATCGCTGTACGATGTGTGGCCATTTGATTGATTAATTATGCAGTGGGTGGGTCACTCCTGAAAACTATAAATGCGATATTTGTTTAAGAACTGAAGTATATCGGACCAACAATATACGAGTATATATAAATTAATTGAATCATCCCGACTCGGCCGGCCAATTTTCCGACCATACTGCAGTTAACTAACGAGGTTAAATATACGTTGCGAATATACTTCGGGGTACACCTTTAAATAACCTATTATCCTTGCTCTAACCCTCGGGATAAGGATGTTTATGAAGCACATTTCCCATGAATTCGTAATGAATATATGAATATCTTGATTATATTATAAATTTTTGGTATATTGTGCTGAAAGTAATTTCGACATTTTTGAGGATAGCACTGCCGTGTTCATGCAAAAGGACGTATCTGCCGATGTCGTCAAAAGTTACTTATACCGTTCAGGCAACGTGCCGTAAATGAGCTCATCTAAATGTATGTCAAATGCGAAAGCACTATATGCTACCATGTGTAACTACAAATATGGGCGTAATTGAAATTTAAGAGGTAAATAATCGATATATTTCACAATAATTTTTTTTTTTTTTTTTTTTTTTTTTTTTTTTTTTTTTTAAGTAGATACGCCTCTTTGAATTAACACGGCAGAGCAGTGTTCTTAAGGAAGACGTTTTCGAATTTTCACGTTAATAAAAGAAAATATTTCAGTTATATAAATCAATGCACCAGACGGAAAGAAAAACTTAGTGAACTTTACTATAAAAATAGTTAAACTATCCATAATTTATGGCTCTATACAACGTGTCCAAGATAAGGAGGGTCAGTACAGGGATCTCGGAAACCGTAAGAGATACGAAGTCGGTTAAATGGAGGTAAAGTTACGCATTTACGTGCCTAATAATATGCCGTTTAGACAGTTTTAAAATTCCGATTAGTTCCGGAGATATCCGGAAAAACAAAATTCTGAAAAATCGTTTTATTGTTTTCCTGGGTTCTTTTGAGATCGAATTCTAAAGTAAATTACACTTTTGCATTGCCACTTTTTCCGCGCGTTAATTGTTTTGTAATCCGACGAGTCGTCATCGAAGGGCCATTATCAACTTTCTTTTTTTAAATACGGTCCTGTTTTCCTGATATTGGAATTTGAGAGCTTTTTTTCTCTTGAATGCAACGATGTATGACACCTTGTGGTTTAATGACGTTTCGAGGGTTTTTTGAACAACATCATGAAATTTTGGGATACGGTCCTGTATTTCTCGTAATTTTATGAATAATATCTCATAAGTAAGCTCTAAATTTTTACTTATGTTGGACTAGTTCAATAAGTAACAAATAATTTAATGATAAACCACAAATAAGTGAACAAAAATCATTCCAAAACAGTAATAAAACGAACAACGAAAAAAGTAAGGAACTACTTAATCAGGTGTTCAAAATGATTTCCGTTATTCTTTAAGCACAAATGACATCTTCTAACTGCCACATAACAGTTTTTATAAAACATGCGATAGAATATCACTTTTCAGCATTTGTAAATTTATGTTCCATATTTTCTGGAAAAGAGAAAACCTCTTAATACGCCCTCAAACGATCACAATGGGAATGTCAAGTGAAGCAAATCACGCCTCACCATCTTAATTTTTTTGTTTCAAGCGTCTACTTTTTTTTTAAATCCCGAATCAACAGAAGTTTGAAATAATGTTTCTGTATTTTGTTCACTTATTTGTGGTTTGTTATTAAATTATTTGTTATTTATTGAACTAGTCCAACATAAGTAAAATTTTAGAGCTGACTTATGAGATATTAATTATAAAATTAGGAGAAATACAGGACCGTATCCCAAAATTTCCTGATGTTGTTCAAAAAAACCCCGAAACGTCATTAAACCACAATGTGTCATACATCGTTGCATTCGGAAGAAAAAAAGCCCTCAAATTCAAATATCAGAAAACAGGACCGTATTTAAAAAAAGAAAGTTGATAATGGCCCTTCGAAGACGACTCGTCGGATTACAAAACAATTAACGCTGTTAGAGCGGAAAAAGTGGCAATGTAAAAGTGCAATTTACTTTAAAATTCGATCTCAAAAAAACCCAGGAAAACAATAAAACGATTTTTCAGAATTTCGTTTTTTCCGGATATCTCCAGAACTACTCGGAGTTATAAAACTTTCTAAACGGCATGTTATTAGGTACGTAAATGCGCAACTTTACCTCCATTTAACCGACTTCGTATCTCTTACGGTTTCCGAGATCCCTGTACTGGCCCTCCTTATCTTGGACACATTGTATATGTGACTGGAATAACTTTTAGTAAGATCTGCAATAAGATTATAGCTAAATTCTAACAACAATTTTTAGTAAAAAGTACCCAAATATTTAGTAAACCATTTATATTTTTGTAAAATTTACTAAACTCTTTTGTAAAATTTACTAAAATATTTTGTAAAAATTTCGCGACACGGTATTCCCAAGCTGTCACCCATACAAGTACTCAGCGTGCCCAACGTCGCTTGACTTCCAATGATCGGTGAAACGCTTCGTCTTGTTGTCCCCACTTCTCCGAATAGCTAGTTCTGTTTGATCCATTGCATCTGAAACACTTTATTTAAACTTTCTCATTTTTACAATAAAATATAATTAAAGTACAATAATAGTCGTCGTGGAGTTATAATTGTATTTTAATTTCTGTTACATTCGTCGTAAATTTTACAGTATATTTTACTTGATTTTACTAAATTTATTAGAAAGTCTAACTATATTATGTTTACAATATTAGTTTGGTACAGATTACTAATAAAGAATGTAAGTAATTCTATATTTTATAGGAAATTTTACAATTAAATCTTTACTATAATCATTTTACTATAGTCTTTTTCCGAGTATAGTAATATAAGCTATCCCAAATACTTTTTATAACCTAATTGTTTTAGTTTATTGATACATTTTTGGGAAAAAACCACTTAAGCGTCACCATCCGTCAAACATCTCCGTTCTCAGTAAATATGAATTAATACTACAAATTGAAATTGCATTTTTTGAAAAGTTTGACAAAATCCTGCCCATTCTTAATGGGCTTATTCTATTCAAATGTCCTGTCGGACAACGTTGTAATGGATTTAATCATGAAGTTATGATCTCTAAATATTTTCTGCTTCATCTACGAACAGTGCCTGCTGCTCTCCTGATTGCTTCATGTCTTTCTTTAATATCGGCTGCGGTATTTCTAATACGAATTAGTGCGTTTTTAGACAATTTTCCTGTAATATTTTGTGACCTGTTTGCAACGGTCCCATTGTTTCTCTGATTATTTCTAAAGAAATGAGTCGTATGTATCTCGAAATTGCACAATGATAAGCATATTTATTTTTCCACAGAGTTTGTGTTAAATATTCCAGTATGGTGTTTGAACTTGCGGCTTCTTATGATATGGCGCAGTGTTAGGACATTAAATAGGATAACGATAGTAAATATTTGCGCAAAGTACATAAGCAGACTGTTGCAGTAATGCAGTTTTACTGTTAGAACCAAAAGGGCTTTAGAGTTTAACGAGGACTGCATGTGTAAATGAAGGTTTACACAATGCAGGGTGAACACTAAACTTTTTCTTCCTTATCTTATATTTAAAGCACATATTATTAAGATCAGACAGATTATGTCGTTCGAAAGTTGCTTTGCTGAAGTTGTGTGTATGTGGGAGAGGAGGGGGACACTTTTATAAGGTATCTCCGCAACTGTTAGTGCTATCAAAAAAGTAACGTAGGTGTCATGTGCTCTTTTTGGATCAAACTTAAAATGGTAAAATCAAAATTCGAAAATTTCCGCTAGCTTAAGAGATACGGTGGAAAATCAACAAACTGTCAATTTTTAATTTACCCTATATTTTCTTAAAAGAGATACAGAAAAATGTTTTATACAGAAGTTTATTTATAATGATTGTTGAATAATCTGCCGTTTTCAGAATCAGTATACGGGGTCAGGTAAGAAAATTATCGGACCTAACCTCATTTTTTTAAATGGAACACCATGTATATTTTAATCTAAAAAGATAGCATTTTAACTCTTTTTTAAATTTATAACAATCCATGGATGATAGATATCATATCAAAATTTTCAAAATGTTGATAAGTCATTTTCACAAATGAATATGTAAAAATGAAATTGACGTTAAATGTTAATAACAACTAGAACAAACCCGAACAAACCCGAACATAGTTGTCTCTAGGATATTAGCCTTTGTTTCATGGCCTACTGTGGTTTAAAGTAATAAATTTTAAATAAATCGGCTAGGAATCCAATATTATCCATGGTGTGTTATATATTTGAAAATAGAATTTAAAATGCAATCTTCTTAGATTAAAATATACAGGGTGCTCCATTTAAAAAAATGGGGTTAGGTCGGATAACTTTTTTACCTGACCGCGTATACTTATTCTAAATACGGCAGATTATTCAAAAATTATTATAAAGAAACTTTTGTATAAAAAATTTTTCTGTATTTCTTTTAACTAAGAAAATATAGGATAATTTTGAAATTGTCCATTTTTTGATTTGCCCACGTTTCTTAAGCGAGCGAAAATTTTCAAATTTTGATTTTATCATTTAAGTTTAACCCAAAAAGAGTACATGACACCTACATTACTTTTTTGATAGCACTAACAATTACGGAGATACCCTATAAAAGTGTCGAACAGCACGTGAGATAATGTTAAGGGGTTTTACGTAAGTATTTAGACTTTCGATTAAAAAAAAGTTCATCCACCATACTCAAGCAGTCACCCATTTAAAAATAATAAATCACTTCCATAACGACAACATAACATCCTGTATAAATTCTAAAAGGTTCAGGAAGTTGACTTTTAGTATTATTAATGTCGGGTTTGTTGGGATTTGACTGTGACATAAATTACATTGGATGAAATTATTTACCACCATACTTATGACATGCTGTCAAACGAGATTAATTCAGGAGACTCCATTCTCCTCCCAACATACAGATATAATTTCGTCTGCGATAGTTTTACTCGGGTAAACTTTTGTTTTTTCATACAAGCATAAAAAACGGGGAAGTTTATTTATTACCTGCCTGAAGAAGACGTATACGTTTTTTCATTTCATTTCTGATGGATAAACTTGATGCGAAAATCTTCTCTTGCGTTTTACCCTGTCTGGAGTGAGTGACGCATTACTTCTGTAAGATATAAAAAACATGGATAATTCGAGGTAGGTAAACGTATATCAAATCGAAATAATAAATGTTTTTTTCTTTCAGAAATTGTGTTGTTGCTTTTCTTTTTCAAAAAAAAAAAACAGAAACTTATTGAGTTTTACAAAGAAAACTGTTCCTATATGCAGGATAGTACGGCAGCCCGTTACGTGAGAAGGAAATTAACAAGAACGGACATTGGCAACGTTGCGAAATCATTGAGAATCATCTTATACATAAGTCAAAAAAAGTGGTCGTAATAGTTATCGCGCCTCGTCCGTTCTTTTTATTTTTTGATTGAGAGTGATGTTTTTGGAGATGAAAATAGTAACTGACATTTTCCGTGCGGTGAATAGTTTTGATTTGAGAAAAACGAAATTTGTTTACAGCGGAGAATTCAACTTATCACGCCTTGTCCGTTTTACTTGTCGGATGTTATTTTTCGTTATTCGTGACCGGAAAAAATGAGAACGCACATTTTCATCGACGCGCAACCGCAGTGTTGGATCTTAGGTATCTCATTTTTTTTATCGCTGTTCGAAAAATGGGGGAAAAATATGAACTGACATTTACACACGCATTTTTTAGCAATACCTTTTTCAGTCAACACAGCACGTGTATCAATAATAATGCAATATGGGGACATAGCTGATGCCGAGTTGTTATAGACAACCAAGCCACACAGCAAGCCGTCCCATGCACGCGCCGTGTACCGCGATGATGACTTATACAGATACGAGATCCGACTCCGCTGCCCTCCCTGTAGCTGCGCAACACGGAAAATGTCCGTTCGACTCGATTTACTATTTTTTAGAGTGTTAAAAATTGAATTTGAAAATTAAAAAAAAAATTGACCCCTTGATACCCCTTTTCTTTACATCTTTTATTTAAGCTATGGAATTTTTGGAACACTCAAAACGTCCGTTGTCGATGAATTCACTTTTTTTTATATTTTTAATATGATTTCGTCAAGAACGGACAAGGTGTATTAATAAAAAGACGATCTGCTTTCTTACGGACTGAACTCACTCTGACTGGTAAGCGCAGCATTGCCGAACTTTTTCGCTCGAGTAAAACTTTCTTATTTTTTATTAATCTAGCGATTTTGGTAAGGGACTGCCGTACTAGGATGTCCCATAACTTATGGGCCATAAAGCAACTGGAGACATGTTCTAAACATCAAATTAGACAGATTAAGTCATATGTTTTTAGAAATGTTTTACGTTGAAAGTGAAAGTTTATTTAATAATTTATATAATTTCTAAGCTTCAGGTAGTTGTAGTTAGGGATAAGGAAATGAGAATGCGCTTTGCGATATCAGCGAGGAAAATTTTAACTGCCCATAATTTTCGCGTAAATAACGATTTAAAAATTCGAACCTTGTAGCAAAAAATTCCAGTCGTAGTGCAATATGTAGAGATGAGCGTAGCAATTACTCTTAAGTCACCGGTATACCGGTGACAACAACCACACAGTAACTGGTTACTGTTACTTTTAACAGCGACTTAAGTCGCTCTTCATATATTACAGACCCAAAAATCTAAAAACACGGCTGAATTTATACAAATATGAAACATTGTATTTAAATGGAATGTAATATTATGTAGATTCTCGACGCGACCGAGATACTTCATCTCTGTATTTTGTTTTTAAATGAGAAAATTTAAATCATATTCATGTATGTTGTGGCAGCTTAATATGGAAACATATTTGTTTTGTGTTCTATTTGAATATCCCTCATTGTCCATATTTTAACAACGGGATGCACGGAAAAAGGAGTATAGTAGAATTGTTCTAGTAAATATTTTATTGTACGATTTCCTGTAAAATGACGTGCTAATAGTTCAGGGCGTGATTCCTTAGGTCATTTTATAAAGAAAAGTTCATATTAATTTTTTGCTACATGGTTGAATTTTTTAAATGGTTATTTTTTAATATCTCCGAAAGTACTTAGATATTATTTTCAATCTTGGTATGTGTTAATAGGATATAGAACCACAAATTTCAGTTAGAAAAGTTACTCAATTGTTCCACCAGTGGCGTCCCTGCAAACATATCCTCTGATATTTTTTACAAAAAAGATGGTACGCCACTGACATGTTTCCATGTGGATATTTTTTCTGATTAGCTTGGTCAATTCTAACTGTCTCTTGAGTTTTTCTCGTCAGACGCACTTGATTAAAACCACTAAATTCATATTGAAACTCATTATTATTAACATTGATAAAATAATTAATGATAAATTTTGTTTGTTGGAGTGAGCAATTCGAGACGATGACGAACAGAAGCATGCCTTTTAAGTAAAGGTGGGCATTTCCAACAATTTTTATGAAACAAAATTTATCATTGATATTTTATCAATGTTAATAATAATGAGTTTCAATATGGATTTAGTGGTTTTAATCAAGAACGGTGCGTCTGACGAGAAAAACTCAAGGGACCGTTTCATGTAGCACCAAGCTAATCAGAAAAAATGGAAAAATGTCAGTGGCGTACCATCTTTTTTGTAAAAGATATCAGAGGACATGTTTGCCGGGATGCCACTGGTGGAACAATTGAGTAACTTTTCTAACTAAAATTTGTGGTTCTATATCCTATTAACACATACCAAAATTGAAAATAAATCTAAAGTACTTTCGGCGATATTAAAAAATAACCATTTAAAAATAAAAATTCAACACCCTGTAGCAAAAAATTTAAGCCGTTGCGGACATATGTTCATATGAACTTTTCTTTATAAAATGGCCTAAGGAATCACACCGTGAAATATTAGCACGTCATTAAGGAACACCCTGTATAGTATTAATGACATTTTTGATTAATAATTCGTACCAAAATAATATTGTGGATACACATAATTTATAAAAAAGTATAATTAGTGTTTCTACCAAATTTAGTACAATCAAGTAAATACTAAAATATATTTGAATGTAAGTCAAAATAATTTGTTTATAACTCCAGTAGTTAAATATTTTTAAATGTATGGTACTTTTTACTGACTATTATTGTATTTTTTATTGTAAAAATGACCAAGTGTAAATGAAGCGTTGTAAAAATGCTGTTTACAAAAATAGAAGATGCAACGGATTCCTGGAATTTCAATTTTCGTAATAGATGATTGGTAGAGAACTTATTGCGAACATACCATCGTTCGAAGAAGTCAACTTGGATGGGTGTCCGCTTAGGAATATAACGTGTAATTTTTACAATAGATTTTAATAAATTTTAGAAAAAAGATTTAGTAAATTTTACAGAAGATATTAATAAATTTTACAAGAGATTTTACAAATTCATTGTAGAATTAGCACTAAAAATTTAGGTTAACATTTTGCTATAATTTAATGGCATTGCTTAATACAAGTTATTCCAGTCCCATATATAGCCAATAAATTACACGAAAAGAAAAACTTAGTTAAATTTACCATTAAAATAGTAAAACTAACCATAATTTATGGCTCTATGTGACTCAAAGAACTTTTATTAAGAACTGTCATTAAATTATAGCAAAATTTTAATCTACATTTTTAGTACAAATTAGAAAAATATTTAGTAAATCATTTATATGAAATTTTTTTGTAAAATTTACTAAAATATTTTGAGAATTTACTAAATTTATTAAAATATTTTGTAAAATCTACTAAAATCTCCTGTCAAATTTACTAAAATCGAAGACGAAATCACACAATCGGGAAATCCGTTGCATCTCATTTATGCCTCTTGGTAATTTTTACAATAAAAAATATTTAAATAATAGCCAGTAAATGTACCATACATTGTGAAATATTTAACTACTGGAGTTATAAATAAATTATTTTCACTATGCATTCGTTGTAAAATTTACAATATATTTTAGTAATTACTTGATTTTACTAAATTTATTAGAAATTCTACCATTACTTTTTTAGAAATTATGTGTATCTACAATATTATTTTCGTACGGAGTAATAATGAAAATTGTAATTAATACAATATTTTATAGGAATTCGTACAATAAAGTTTTTACTGTAATTAATAATATATTTTACAGGAAATTTTACAATAAAATTACTATAATGATTTTACTATAGAATTTGTTCCGTGTATGGTTAGTTTTATTATGTTTATTTAATGTAATTTAACTGAAGTTTTTCTTTCTGTGTACTATTCCCTATAATTAATATAGTTTTAAATAGTTTACAGTCTCATTTATAGTTTAAAGTTAGAAACTTTAATCTCCTTTTGGTAAAGGAAAGTTTTAATTTACCTCTTTTGGGTGGAGCATCCAACCATATTTGCTAGTAATCCCTTAATAGTTCAAGTTAAGTTTGTTCACTGTTTTAACTAAATTGGGTAAGAGAGGTTTTAAGCCGTATAAGCGAAAGTTGTAATGAACACTTTTATTCGGTAGAGAACACACAAAGTGTTTAAGAATAAGCTAGAATCGATAAATTCATAAAAAAGATCTCACAATCATCGTTAATTTATTGTCTGGTTAGTCAATTATTGTTTAAAATTTTTTCTGAAAATCGGGTTTCGGAATTAGGATACACACAGTCAATCATAGTACAGTGAAACCTCTTTTAGGCGGACACCTACGGAACCGTCTAAATGTGTCCGATTAATAGAGGTGTCCGCCCATGGGAAATTTGTTATTAGGTAATATGTAAATGCAAAATTATTACTATGTATATGTATGTACAAATAAACATAACATAACAAAAAAAATACACTAGTTTTAGTTAGGATGTAGTACTAAAAAAATCCAATAACTTGCAATCTAGAAAATGTAATTCCAAGAGTGATAACAATTCCATTGCTGTAGAGTCACCTCTATTCTTTGCATACTCTTATAATTTCTTTACCATACTAATGGCTTGTTGATAATAATTGGTGACATTTGTTTGATTACTGCATTCAACTTCTTCATCAGAGTCGTCAGATAGTGATGTGGGTTCAGTTTGGATCGGTAGGAATGGGGCCACTATCATCTTCTAATAGCATACTGCTATCAATGTTAATGAACTCGCCCAAATCATTGTTATCAAATTACAAACTTCCACAACATCAATATTCTCTTTCAGACTGAAAACGCGACATTTTTCTGCCATTGTTTACGATTTTAACCTTACAACTCACATAAACGGCGGACTGCTGTCGGGGAATCACACATACTATCATTCGGCGAAGTCCTTTCGCTCTGCCACTCATACGCGATTGGTTGCCGGTCTGTCTTCAGAGAGTTTTTGCACCGTACTTGTTCGTCTCCCAAATACTATAAAAAAAATTTTGTCCGTTAAAGGAGTTTTCACACTCTTTGTATGGAAACAGCCTGTCCGCGTCCGCCCAGGAGAGGTTGATTTTCATGGAATTTCATATATCTAGTTCCGGACTATGAGAAAATGTCCGCTTAATAGAGATGTCCGCTTATTAGAGGTGTCGGTTATGAGAGGTTTCACTGTATTGCAAGCTTCATCCTTATAAGAACAAGTCCCTAAATATTTTTCCATATCAATTAGGTCTCATTAGAAACCAAGTTTGTGTTAAAATTTGCATTTTTTAACATTTTTTTAATTATAAAGGCCACGTGAAAGCTTAAACCACTTCAAGGTTAATTTTTGGCCATTAATCATCCACGCCTAAATGGCGAAAAACTGGGTCGTCCCGTTATCATGCGAAAATGCTATTAAGAAATTTTTTCTTCCTTGTTTACGCCTTGACGGCCGATTTTAGAATTTTTGTGCTTTTAACGTAATTTTTTATGTCGTCTTAAAAATTAAACGTTTACCTGTATAAATTGTTAAATGATACAGTTATGTCATTGATTATTTCCATCACCTGTCACATATACAGTTTTTACCAATCAAATTGTTTCATTTACACCATTCACATGTGATTATACTGATAAAATTTGCATGTTCCTTATAAGTGATAAAACTGTCTCATTGGCCCACGACATTTTTAAAATGCGTTTCTAAGCAGGCCGAGTACTAGAGAATGAGTTTTAATAAATGTCTGGTTTGAATGACTTTTTATTTTAATATATGCAGATTTTTTTAGATTTTCATTATTATTGACCCAAGACAATCGGAAAACTACTTGAAATGATGGATTTAAGTAAAAAAAAATGTTCTTACGATTTATTTGCAATGTATTATCCTATTTACCTATATTGTTTCCTTTTTAAATTTTAGTCACATAACCCTAAACTTGCGAAACGTCAAATGGTTTGAAGTATACAGGGTGTTATGGAAATGACGTATTATATTTAAACCGGCAAAACCTGAGGTGAAAATAAATTGAACAAAAATTACCATAAACGGCGCTTTGAATTATTAAGCGAAATGATACACTTTATATGAAATCTGAAAATTTACATGGCCGCTACTGACGACGGTCGCAATCAATAAAATAAAAGGTATGCAGTGTGAAAAGACCTCAGCGTATTTCAGCCGATGTTGTCATATCTACACGGCAAACTCTTTAAAAAAAAATTATAATTTTAACAATTTTTCATTCTATCGTTTATGAACAAATATGATTCCAGAAAACCGACGGCGAAAAACGTTTTGCACACACAAATTTCAAATTCGTCACAAGCACAGGAATGTAAAAGATCAAACGTCATTAAATTTTTGAATGGTTATCTTTCAAACTATTTAAATAAAAATTCTATTTTATTTAAGACACATGCTCTCTTATCTTTACTTATTTAAAAACAATTTATAAGTTTCATAATTTCTATAAAAAAATCTAAGTTTTAGGAAAAAACTCTTACCAAACTTAATGTAAAACTGAAATTGCATATAAATTATAAAAATTAATTACTTACCTGTATTTATCTTATAACTAAAGAGCGGGACATCAAGGCACATAAATCAGTTGTTTATTCTTTTTCATAAGAACACTTTTTGCACGGAACACAGATTTTCACGGCAACACTGAACAACACATAGTGAAAGAGAACTAATAAGTTTTTTGTAAAGACACTATCAGATTATTTGTGAACGGCAGCAAAAGAAACTACCCGGTCGTAAAATTACATATTACAACAGAATGAACCGAACAAACACCTGCAACCGACCGAATTGCTGGTGTATTGGTTAATTTTCAAAAACAAGCGTACGCGGACGCTGTCAGTTTAATACTAACGAACCGCAGCCGCGGCAGT
The DNA here is from genome assembly GCA_963991005.1 of Barypeithes pellucidus. NCBI lineage: Eukaryota > Metazoa > Arthropoda > Insecta > Coleoptera > Curculionidae > Barypeithes > Barypeithes pellucidus. Next base: position 13,105,171 of record OZ022563.1, read on the forward strand.
AAGTTCATATTTTTTTACTTAAATCCTATCTTTAAAGTAGTTCCAACTTCACATTTGTTAAAACTCATTCTCTATTACTCGGCCTACTTAGAAACGCTTTTTAAAAATGTAGACCAATGAGATTTATCACTTGTAGGGAAGATGCAAATTTTATCAAAATAATTACGCGTAATTGGTGTAAATGAAACAATTTGATTGATTGAAACAGTCGACAGGTGATGGAAATAATCAGAATATACAAACACAAAACTTATCATAAACATGAAAAATGTTATCGAAAAGGGCTCTAGTTTTATTACATTCGAATACATCGTACAACATTTTTACTAGACGACATTTTTAAATTCTCTTTTAAAGGTCTTAACGTTGCCATTTTTTTGTCGTTTCTTTTTTCCTTGTAAACTGAACTCGAAACATCTTCTCTAAGACCAATTAGATCAGTTCCAGTCGGAGCAGGAATTCGCTGGCGGAACTCCTGCTAAAAGCCTTCGTATTTTTTTCTTAACGTCAAGATAACGATATCCCCAGGAAACTGTCCGAAACACCTTTTGTGTCGGAGAAGAACAATAACTAAATTAATTGAGTTTCTTTTGCTTCTGTATTTCGTTGCTTGTTCTCGGCCGAGCGCCTTATCTCGTAAGATTGGTGTCATAAAGGTTTTCTCATGCACGGACAAATTAAAGTTCTTAAAATAATTATTGTGCGCCATCCTCGTCCAGTGTCGACATTGATAAAGGAATAGCAATTTTGTTGCCTAATTTATTCACTTTTATTTTACAAGTATTTTTGAATTAGGTATGAATCTGAGAACACATCAGTATCACGTCAGAACCACTCAGGAAAGAGTGATCCAGCGTTTTATCACTGAAGGGAATTTTCTATATTTGATGACATATTTGCTCTCTAAACGATCTTGTTAGATAAATGCGCTATATTCAAACAGTGGCGTGTGGATTCCTAGTCGTCATTATTTAGAACATTTATAATTAATGTATAAAGTGGAAAAAATTGTTTTATAATAGCTCTTTTCTATTTGGGTTTCATAATGGCTACATTATGAAATGCAAAAAAATTGAATAACCTGCCACTTTATGAAACTGAAATTTTATTTTATTTATGTTGGGAGCAAGCAAGGTTCGAATTTTAGTCTTACTTCGATTTCGTTGAAATTAGTTTTCTAGGCATTATGGATTCGACAAAATTTTTTTATAGAAAACTTTAAAATACTAACCTTTAACCTTGCAAATAGATATATCATTTTTACTGGATATCTATCTGAAATACCTATACTCGGAAATATATAACATGCTGAAGGTGTCCGTCAACTAATTTCTACTCAACACTATAAAACAACATAACCTAAAAATAATAGAAATATCTTCCAGTTTATGCTCTATTTCTGAAGTTTTATTCAATAAAGTACTATTTTTATTCTTAATTCAATATAGTATTATACATATTACTTTATATATACATATTTATAGTTACTGTAGACATTTCCTGGGCATTAATTGTTCTTCCTGTCGGATTCTGTGTCGACACAATATTTTGTTCAATAGTATTATTTTCGCATCTTAACTTTAAGTTAACTATAAGTTTTGCATATTCTTTTTAAAAGTTTTTCTAGATTATTTTCTGCAATTTCTCATTATTATTAACTTTAATAATATACTTCTTTTTAATTATGACGGATGGGAAGAAGCTTTATTGTGTTCAATTGTTTCTAACATGGCATATTTGATACTTGTAACATTTTATTAAATTGTAAAAGTATTGCCAACCCAAAAAGAAAATATTAATTCAAATGGAAAAAATCTATTATATTTTTTAAAGTTTTTCAGACTTTAAAAACCGAAATAGAAAAAGTATTATAAAATACACGGTTCATAAGACAATTAGAGCACTTGTACTTTAGAAAACGCGTGCTCTAAGATAATGTCTTATGAAACTTCGGTTGATTCTTTTACAAATGAGAAGTTCCCTCTGCTAGTACCTGAAGGTAACAGACAAGTCGTAATTTTTGTTAACGTTCTTCTTTAAGTACCGCGTACATAACATCAAGTAAAAAGATAAATTCAAGTTTCTATGATTTTATCGTATATATTTTTATTATTTTTAAAATCAACAAATCTACATGAATTTGTTTAGCACCAAACTTGTTCGGGTTTACTCGAAAATTAAAGTTGTTCTCTCACCGAAATGCAGCTTCTCTTAGGTTTTCCTAACCTCTTCATTTTTTTTAATAAGCGTGAGTGAGTGTGTAAGAGTAGTAGAAACAGCAAAGAATATGTTCTTTTATATACAATTTTTACAGACTGACCGTGGAACAGAATTTAATTTTTTTTTTTCAATACGAAATAAATTATTCCTATAAAGGAAATATTTTTTTGTATAATATTTAAAATTATAGAATATACGATATTATTTTCTATGAATACGCCACTGTTGGATTGATAAACCGGGTTAATGTACCCGTGCAGGGATTTTCCCCTTCAATCCAAGTCTACGATAGCTTCGCCATAACGATATAGATAAACTTGCATGACTTTACGGAAAAAGGGAAACTATAAATCGATTCTTTGTTGTGAAGTCACATTAGGTCAAATTTAAAGTTTCATTCTGCAAATGTCTGGAAAGAACAATCGGAGACTGTGATTTAATCAGAAAATAATTTTTAGAGCTCGTTTAGACCAATTTTGATTATAGTTTTTTGATATTGAGATGAGGCAACGTGAATAATCGTTTTTTTTTCCCCAAAAGAATAGGTACTCAGGATTGTTCATAATGGAAGTCTGTTTTGCAATAGTATATTACGTACCGAGGTGGAACGTGTTTCATTCCTGTCGAGAGAGTCGGTAGTTAACCAAGGCGCGAAGCGGCGAGGTTAACTAAATCTCGAGACAGTAATGAAACTTTTCACCGAGGTTTGTATACTATTTTATTTACAACCACATCTAACATCCACTTCTTATTATTTTGAATTAAAATTATTAATAAAAGATAAATGTCATTTTGACTTTTGAAAAATTAGACAGAAATTTCAAATAACCGCAGGTGGTAAAATAACGTAGGTACTAATACACGTCAAGATGGTAAATATCATTTTTTGAATATGGTTTCCGTGTCACTAAACGATATAATATTTTAACAACAGAAAAATCAGCCCGGTGAGACTGCTTATGAAGGGGATCGAAACACTTAAGGAGGCCATGGAAGTGATGCTAAGCCTACTCTGCTCCATACGCTCACAAGTAAACTACGTTAATCTTTATATATTAGTATGCATTAAGTTTCAATATCAGACTTACGTAGTTATATCTGGAAGCCATAAAGTGGGCGTGTTTAATGAAGGCGATTTGATCTTGGCCATATTTGTCTCACTTTACCGAATCCGAAAAGGTTGATGCAGACAGAGAAAGACATAAAATGCGAACAGACCGAGTTGTTAGATAATTTTACAAGTCAATTTTCTTCGTCTGGCATGGAATATAATCAAGCAACATAGGAATGATATGTAAAGTGAATGAAAATGGCGAAAGCGAAGCGTCCATGAATTCTAAAATAATTTTTAATTTTCTAATCTTTTCACGAGAAACGTCGTTTCCTTTTTGGGGCAAGTGAGTAATTTGTAATTGAAATATTCATTTAGTCATCTTTACTGAGAGTAAGCATCAATAATAATTTCTTTTCATGCATCATATGCGTCCCAAAAATATGCTAGGACTTGAAGCCTGAAATATTTGCTAGGACCTAGAGCACAGTTAAAGATAGTAAAATATGTTATGTAAATTATGATTTACTTCCTATTTTTAAATAAAACTACCTACAAGCTTATTTCTAAAGTTTAATTTTTCATTTGTAGTTGCGTTACTAGTTCAATAAATGATATAATATTTTAAAGTGATATTTTCAGCTTAAAACATGTCAGAATCCTAATATTTGATTTTCACCACTTAATAAATCAAATAAAAGGGTTTTGAATGTTTTTTGTTGGTTAAATGTCACTTTAAAATATTGACAGTAATAAAAATTTTGACAAAAGTGACATTTGAAAAGTACGTGCGTTTGTCAGCTGTTGCCATACTTAATTGATGCCGGGTTTGTTCGTTTGTTCATACCTGCTTCGATTTTTTTAACACAATACAATAATGCCAATGTAATATTTAATGTAAATAAGTAAAACAAAAACCATGTTAATTTTCTATTTTTTATAAATGTATAATTTAAAAAAAATTCATTGTCCTTAAATTTGTGTAATGAGTTGTATGTTGGTGTGTTTAAAAAAAATAATTTACTTTCCACCCTGTATACCCGTGAATAAATTAAATTAATATACATGTTTGTAAACCAATAACAAATATGCATGCGCGATTTTATCGTAATTGATTTTTCAGTATATCGATCAAATTTATTATAAAAAATATTAAAATTTACAACTTGTTTTACAAGTTTCATAGAGGGCAGGATATTTTACGTAATAAAATATATGAATATGCAATCAAATGTCATAAAATAGAGTGTGCGGCCTACATAAAACGGGCTTTTTTAAAACGCAACACAGCATGAGAAGGCTCATACATATTAAAATATTTTTTTAATCATCGGCTTTACAAAAGCCATTTCGAAGCTAAAGCAAAATTAATATAGCTTTCTATTTTGATAACAATTGTTTTTGTAATGTGCTTTTGAATTAAGCGATTTAAAATTAAACACAATAAAATGTTTTTTATAGTCGCGCTGCGATATCTGTTTTAACTTAACAAGTGAATGTAGGTTAGCAGCTGGAAATCGTTGAACGAGTCAGTCTCGTTTGATATGCTACAAAACCATACGTCTTCGACACGGGTTTTACCTTGATCCCCCAATTGTTTGTGCGCGGTTTGTTCGTGTTTAAGGTGTTTCTTGCTTAATAAATAAAGAGTACAATTTACTAGTTTTTCTGTGATGTGATTACAAATTTGTGTGATATTACAATTATTTGTGACGCAAAACATTATTTGCCGTAATTTTTATGGAAATAATTGTTCAGAGAGGTATGAGAATGAAGGAACTATTAAAATTATAGAATTTTTTTTTGTTTAATAGTTTGATTGCGAATAAGACAACACCGGCCAACATTCAAACGGCCACTGACGTACGTGAGACTGACCTATCACATTGATTGTTTACATCTCTCGCCAGTGCCTCCCACGTGGTTTTATGAAGATGACATAAGGTGGCTTATCTCGCTTATTAATTCCAGGCGCCATTTAGTGTCATTTCTATGAGACCCTGTATAACAAAAACCCAATTTTCGTGTATGAATTAAAAATCAAAATTTCTATAGTATGATCATTTTCGAAAGCGAAGCATACATATAATACAGGGTGTTATGGAAATGACTTATTATATTTAAACCGGCAAATCCTGAGATGAAAATAAATTGAAGAAAAATAACCATAAATGGCGCTTTGAATTATTAAGCGAAATATATACTTTATGTGAATTTTCAAAATTTACGTGGCCGCTCCTGAGGACCTTCGCAATCAATAGTTTATTGAGGCAGTCTCGAGGTTCAAAAGAGGTGAGCGCATTATAGGCGGTGTTGTCATACTGCAATTGTAATGTACAGATCTTATTTTAAAATAATCCTTAAATTCCATAAAAAAATAAAACACAAAAAGTGTGTTTTTCAACAGCTCAACAGTAGATAATATCACACAAATTTGAAATCACATCACAACATTTATTATTATGAATTATTTCACAACAGAAAAAAAATCGGGTACTACTACAACTAACAAAACGTTTAAAATTCGTATACTTCAAGCACTTGGAACCCTCGATAGCGTCACTCCACGCCCGAGTCTCGAAACATACTGAAGCAACGATAGTGGCGCGCGGCCGGTATCCAAGCAAGGGCTAAACATGCGGTGTGATCTGACAACACTGTTAGTATACTCTAGTGACCCACATTGTTGCTAAGTGAATCCAGATGGAACGGTGCGACAGCACGTGGGTAAAAAGGGTTTTTACCTTAGTATTTAGATATTCGATTTAAAAAAGAAGTATGTAGACTTTCTCTAGGACACCCAAGGAGTCACCCATTTAAATATAATAAGTTATTTCCATAACACCCTGTATAATCAAACTTGTACTTCAAAACAAATTCCTACAATTTTGTGTACGTGAACAAAATAATTGCCTGACGAAATTTGCAAAATTTTATGCTTGTTTTACCTATACCGGGTGATGCATCGTTGAAGTGAACATAGGAAATCACATGTAATTTTTGAGGTGGCTGAATATTGGCTCCCCTGTACATTTTATAGGAAAACGGCATTATAACTTATAACGATATAAATTTGCCATTGTAAATCCTACCTTTAAATTATATTATTGTAGTTAAAACCGTTTTTGAAAATTTATTTAAATCTCAATTTGAATAATTTGCATTTTCTTTCAATATAATAAATAGTTTGAGCGAGAAACTATGTAAAACTTTACGAGACCCACACAAAAGGAAAAAATATGTTTATCTCCTTAATACCATCCAGAATCATATATTATCCCATGATGTGACACTAACCTAGAAAAACAGGCAGAGTGTTGACACTAAAGGCTTACGTAATATGAATAACTGCAAAGCGGGTTTTGCGGGATCGCGCCTTTATAATCCCTAATCCAGCAAAATCACCATCGCGCCATATTTTCTTGTCCGTTTTACCCAATTGTCCGATTTATGTCCGAGTATGTGTCATCGTTTATCATCGGGTAGACGGGCAGCACATAATTTAGTCCAGGATCGACTGCAATCTACTCCTATTCAATGCACAGGAGTTTATGTGTCAGTGGACTATTGTACTATAGGAAAAATGCTTTAAGGCCTTCCGGGACAGGTAGCATGTGCGATGAAAGGAAATTCACGTTGATTTTGAATCGTTGGATGTTATATGTCCTCAGGAATATTGTTCCACAGGGATGATGTCGTCCAAATGACAGAATTCTTAAACAATGAAGATCGAGGGAGTATTAACCTGAACCCCATATGGATGGGCAGCAGTGGTTCGTCGTGTATTTCCGCTATTCATCGCTCTACGTGGAATTAAACGGGCAATGTCAGTCGAACATTTGCCATCGAAATATCTGTAAAAGAGAGTCAAATCACCAACCTGACTTCGACGTTCTAGACTGTCGAGGTCCTTGGTCAGCTCGTGGTCTCCGATCAGACTAATGACTCTCCTTTCGAGGGAATCCAGTGGCCGAAGAATAGGATTGGATACAGAGTTCTAGACATGATGGCTGTATTCTAGTGATGGTCGAATTTGGGTTTTGTAGAGTGTCAAAAGTGAACTTAATTAAAAAGCCTACAACTAGGAATTAATTGGTGAAAACCATCATGGTTTATTCGTTTGGTTGTCACCATTCGTTTTTCGGTTTATTACTAATTTAATTGTGACCCGCGACTGCGTACTGATATTTTATAATGTCTTGCTCCTATGAGAGCTAGATACACCTTGTTTATTGAATAAAAACCCCCTACCCCTGTCATACTTTGTAGTACTCACAATTTGTCAACCCTTGGTACACGAAATTTAATTCAAATCTATAAAATGTTCGGTTCGCCAATTGTTGAAAACTGGCACGCACTGATCGAGGAGGAGAATTTTTAATTTTGAGATTTTAAATCTAAGTAGTTTCACAAAGTATGAATAATTTACAATGTTTTTAGGAAGCTAAACAAAGCAAACTACAGGATCTGTTAGCCTTTCTAATTGGTCCTGAACAGTCTATATGCCGAGGCTATAACAGATTCGTTAAGATACACAACGTAATAGTGTTTCATCTGCATCGCCCCAGATTTGCTGCCTGTCCTGTTTTATCATTGAGATAAGGAAGATAATTTAGACCATAATTAAATGAAATTGGGCTTTGCACGTTAATAAATAAATGATCTATTTAACGCAAAAGGAGTTCATGTCAGTTGAAAGCCCGTGTATTGTTTACACAGTTTTGTATAAGGTAAAAACGAGTGCTTTCTCGAAGGAAGATTAATACTAGTGCAAGCCTTTTGTGAAATCTGTCTAAAGTTGGCTTCTATTGTCCTTTATTTGGTTTGTAAACTTTGGGGTGACGTTATCTTTGTCATTACTGTCTCAGTTTCTATAATTACATTTAAATCACAACTTACTCTTCTTTCTGAATTACGGTTTTGAGCAGAAACAATGTACGTGCGTTATAAACTTTACAGTATTATCAAAGGCTTGTTTTTTTATGTGTTTCTGTTGAGATAATGAAAAAGGAACAACAGACAACGGTTTTCTTTGAAAACTGGAATATTCCAGTGTATTAGACGGAAATGGCAAACTGAAAATATTGTTTCTGAACGAAAGCATTTTGCTATACAGGGTGGCCCAATCGAAAACAGTCCAGCAAGGTTTACGGCTGTGTACGTGAAAATTAAAAAAACCTCGAACCCGTAAACTTGTGTTTTTGTGTTTTCAGGGGGACACGTTTCACTATTAATTTCATCCTTGTGACCTCAACCCCCCAGCGGGGGCGGCTACTACCCTTGTTTTTTCAAATGGGAATGGGTATGCTGTGATACAACTTTTTAAAGGGCATTAAATTCCCTTTAAAATGGCGCTTTGTTTTGTAAATTTGAGCTACGCGCCGCCGAGAAATTGCGTTTTAAAAAATGTAATTTTATTGAGTAATACTTACATGTTATCTTATTAAATGTTGAAAATGTCCGCCATTCACCTCCATACAATAGTACAACAACTGTTCGAAGTGTTCTCGGACATTGTGAAGAACATCTGGTCTAATTTGTTGACATTCATTAGTAATGCGGTTCCGTAAATCTTCTAAGGATTCGGGTTGGGTGGCATAAATTTTGGATTTTAGATGTCCCCACAAGAAGAAATCAAGGGGAGATAAATCGGGCGATCTCGCGGGTCATTCAATAGCACCCCTCCTCCTAATCTATCTACCAGGAAACGTTTCATCCAGAAAGTGGCGTACGGGTAATGCATAATGGGGGAGAGCCCCGTCTTGTTGAAATATTGGATTGTCTTCCTGGTAACGTTGGTCGATTTCCATCAGCGCTGGGTTGACAGCATTCTCCAACAAGTCTAAATAAGTACCTCCATTTAAATTTCCCGGTAAGAAAAATGGTCCAATTATGTGATCACCGAAAATGCCAGCCCAAACGTTTAATTTCTGAGGATTTTAAGTATGATCCTCGTGGTAAATCCTTGGATTCGTGTCGGACCAGTAACGACAGTTATGTCGATTGACAGTGCCCTTAAGAAAAAAAGAACATTCGTCTGAGAAGCAACCGTTAAGAAGGTAGTTCGGATAATTTAATAAGTTCTGACATTACTTCCCAAAAGTGTAAACGGCGGTCATTATCATCTTCATTCAATTCTTGGAGAAGTTGAATTTTGTATGGGTGCCATTTATAATGTTTCAGAATTCTATGTACAGTAGTCCGCGAAATTCCCGTTACATTAGACATTTTTCTAGTACTTAATGTTGGATTCATACTAACTTGACCCAGAACAGCTACTTCTACTGCTTCATTTCTGACCGGATTTTCAATGATCCTTTTTTTATTTGCCACTGAACCAGTTTGCCGAAATTTTGCCACTAATTCTACGATATAACCAGGATGCACGTGTCTATCTGGATGTCTATCATTAAACAAAGTTGCCGTTACTCTTGCACATTGATTGTTTATAAAATACAATTCAATAATTTCCACTCTCTCCTCAATAGAATAAACCATTTTTTATGTCACGATCAAATCCAAAGAAAATAATAGCGCAGAAATAACGTATGTAGATCTGGATCAACCACTTTACTGAAGATAAAGTTGAATTGACTGATACTTATTACTTAAAAAAAAATTGTTTACGCACAAACCTGTGTTGATAAGAGGTGCAGTGAAATGTTTCAAATTCCGTTGCTCGGCGGCGCGTAGCTCAAATTTACAAAACGAAGCGCCATTTAAAGAGAATTTAATGCCCTTTAAAAAGATGTATCACAACATACCCATTCCCATTTGAAAAAACAAGGGCAGTAGCCGCCCCCGCTAGGGGGGTTTAGGTTACAGGGATGAAATTAATAGTGAAACGTGTCCCCCTGAAAACACAAGTTTACGGGTCCTAGATTTTTTTTTAATTTTCACGTACACAGCCGTAAACCTTGCCGGACTGTTTTCGATGGGCCACCCTGTATAGCATTTAATCATTCAAATCAGTTTATATTATCTTTTAGTTACAAACTTTCCTTTCCCGCAAGTACTATTACATTTCGTATAGTTAGTTATAGAATTGTGTGATTTTGTCTTATTTGATCTATCTGTATATTTACATACAAACTAAATAAGTTATATGACGCGTTAGGTTCAGAACTATTCAAGAGTCGATAGCGATGGTTAGCGCATCTGTCCGGAAAGCCAAGAAAGCCAGGTTCGATTTCCGGCATAAAACTTTTTTAATTAAATAAAAAAATTTTCATGCAAGCCATTAACTTTATACTAATGTAGTTATGGCGTACATGTACAGAGCTTTATTTTCAATTACTGAAAGCATGGCATCTACGTCCTTTATTTTGGGTTTTCCCTTTTGTACAATACAAATGTGAACTGTTTCTTTTTTCCTTCAAACCGCCATTCGTTTTTTAAAGAACGGTATACGTTTTGAAGATATCCATGCTTACGTACTGGGCGATAGTATTTATTGATTAAGTGGTGACCTATTTGAATGAATCAAAATTTCTTTACGCTCTATATACGTCACGCCGCTGTTCCCAACCAAAGTGGAACAAACATGGGAGTGACAATGATGTGGGTAACAAGGAATTTCACTTGAGCATCTCCGATGGACCATTAAGATTAATAGACAGTGGATTTTCGGAATATTTAGGATCTTCCATAGAGGATCTAATCGAAGGGAGACTTTTTAAATATTTTTTAGTTTTAGTTTAAAATATTATTATACTTAATTTACATTCAGTGTAAAATCCTGAGATGAAAATAAATTCAATATAAATAACCATAAATGGCGCTTTGAATCAATAAGCAGAACTATCTCTTTATGTCATCTGCATGAAACCACGTGGGAGGTAGTGGCTAGAGATGTAAACAGTCAATGTGATAGATCAGTTACGCCTGTCACCAGACGTCCACTCTTTAGAAAAGAAGACTTAATTTACAGGGTGTTATGGAAATGACTTATTATATTTAAACCGGCAAATCCCGAGATGAAAATAAATTGAAGGAAACTAACCATAAATGGCGCTTTGAATTATCAAGCTTGATATTTACGTGGCCGCTCCTGAGGACCTTCGCAATCAATAGTTTATTGAGGCAGCCTCGAGGTTCAAAAGAGGTTAGCGCATTATAGGCGGTGTTGTCATATTGCAGCACAGAACACGTGTTCAGTTTTTGACAACAAGACGTCTTTGACACTCGTTATCACTTCTTTTTCAAACTTAAAAAAAAAACTATAATTTTAAGGTATAAACTCTCTTACCTTCGATCCTATTTTAAAATAATCCGTTTTATAATTTAATTCCACACAAAAAGTATGTTTTTCAACAGCTCAACATTAGATAATAAAACAGAAAAAAAATCGGGTACTGCTACAACTAACAAAACGTTTAAAATTCGTATACGTCAAGCACGTGGAACCCTCGACAGCGTCACTCCACTCCCAAGTCTTCAAACATACTGAAGCAACGATAGAGGCGCTCGGCCGATATCCAAGCAAGGGCGAGACACGCGGTGTGATCTGACAACACGGTTAGTATACTCTAGTGACCCACATTGTTGCTAAGTAAATCTAGATGGAACGGCGCGACAGTATGTGGGTAAAAAGGGTTTTACCTTAGTTTTTAGATATTCGATTTAAAAAAAAAGTATGTAGACTTTTTATAGGACACCCAAGGAGTCACCCATTTAAATATAATACGTCATTTCCATAACACCCTGTATAAAAATTACAGTAAAAAATTATGTCTAGGTCCACACATGGATGCTAACGGGACTTTTCAATAATATTTGGCTTGTCCCGAACAGAACCAGACTCTTAGTGACCCAGCATACGGGAAGTTGTGCTCGACTTAAACTAAAAATAAATTCCTTTTTTTATCGCATAGCACTAGAGGTCTTTGTACACCCAATTGCGCGACTCTACTGACTGGTCAACAACATCTTATCCGGGTAAACCGAGATGTGTACGGGGTTACATTCAAGCCAATAAGAAGCTATGCGGCGGCACATCTCAAAGGCAACTGCAATCAGTTTTATTTCGAGGAATTTTGTCTGCCAGTTCGCAAGTAGAATTGAAAATGTAAAACATAAATTGGATTTTACGCTATTACTACTATTACAAACCCGAACAAACTCATTGCACTTCTTTGAACTTTTAATAAAAAAAATTCTCGTGCAAAAATTGTGCATTAAAGGTGGTGCATTATTACTGCATATCAATTTGCTAAAAATAATTATCATTGTGTGAGTTAGTAGTTTTCAGTTATAGTTAATACGGACAACAAACGTTTGTTTTATAAAAGTGGTAGTTCTACCACATTTAAACCTGATAAATGTGTCAAAAACACTTAAAGCAGGACAGAAAAAACAAATGGGTTCAATTTATTCTAGCTTGGCGGTTGTACACCCTTAATTTATTTAAACTTAATACCCGTGAAACTGTACATTCATTTTTAACCCTCGTGTTTCCAGGCTTTTTTACTAGATTTATTAGAAATCCTAACTAGTTTTTTATAAATTATATTTACAATATTATTGTGGAACGGATTACTAATAAAATTATATAATTACTATCATATACATATAATTAAAAGGTGAAACAAAACATTCCATTCATAAAACACCATTTATTTACAATCATGCACAGTTCTACAGTTTCATATAGGTTAGAAGAAGATGGCTTTCAAAAATGGCAACGCTGTAATAAGGTACGCGTTTTTTACAGAAATTCAGATAATACAGGGTGTTATGGAAATGACTTATTATATTTAAATGGGTGACTCCTTGGGTGTCCTAGAGAAAGTCTACATACCTACAAACCCGAACAAACCCTTTTTACCCACATACTGTAGCGCCGTTCCATCTGGATTCACTTAGCAACAATGTGTATATCGCCCGCGCGCCATTTCATACTTCAGTATGTTTCGAGACTCGGGAGTGGAACGACGTTGTGGAGGGCTCCACGTGCTTGAAGTATACGAATTTTAAACACTTTGTTAGTTGTATTGCCCGATTCTTTTTGTTGTGAAATAATTCATAATAATAAATGTTGTGATGTGATTTCAAATTTGTGTGATATTATCTACTGTTGGTTCTGTTGAAAAACATACTTTTTGTGTTTTATTTTTTTTATCGAATTTAATTATAAAACGGCTAATTTTAAAATAAGATCGAAGGTAAGAGAGTATGTACCTTAAAAGTGTAGTTTTCTTTGTCTAAAAAGTTTGAAAAAGAAATGAGATAACGCGCGTCACAGACGTCTTGTTGTCGAAAACTGAACACATGCGTTTAGAATTCTGTGTTGCAATATGACAACATCGCCTATAATGCGTTAACCTCTTTTGAACCTGGAGACTGCTTCAATAAAATATCGATTGCGAAGGGCCTCAGGAGCGGCCACGTAAATTTTTAGATTTCATATAAAGTGTATATTTCACTTAATAATTCAAAGCGCCATTTATGGATATTTTTCTTCAATTTATTTTCATCTCGGGTTTTGCCGGTTTAAATATAATACGTCATTTCCATAACACCCTGTGTAAAGAAATAATCCATATTTTTTCCAATATTTACTTAAAATATAGAATTTGCTACACCACTGCTTTACCTAAAAAAAACATAACCTCATTATTCTCACTTACCGACGAAATGTTAATCCGGGGTTAGAATAGTCGAATTGCTTACACACCACGCACTGACGATAGCTAATAAATAGTTTCAGTTCAAAAAAACACTAAGAATTAATCCAAAGCACAATATCACAATCACAAAAGCAGCAGCGATAAACCGGTAACAACACCGCCGGCAAAAATGAATAAAAATAGGAAACTTCAGGGACATTTTTACACTAGCAGGTAAAAATGACCATACAGCATTGCCACTATGATTTCCTTAAAACATTTCGGTTTCAAACGTAGGCGGTAGATTTATGACCCTCGGTACAGACTTGGCATCATTGATTACTGTTTAAAACTTTGTATGATTCATAAAAACAATACTGTCTATTTATTAATTAAATGTTTGATAAATACTATATTTTATAGGAAATTTTACAATAAAATTTTTGCTATAATAATTTTACTATAGCCTTTTTTCCGTGTATTAATATACTGTATTCGTATTCATAAAACGAAATATATTCTCACTAACTTCCATTATTTATGCGTGTTTAATCCTTCTTGTTATTTTAAGCGTCACCGCTCGGTATTTCGTAAAGTGGGATAACGCCGCACACAAAAGCGCATAGAGCAACACAAAGAAACAGAATGCTGTGTTAATACTCTCAGGAAGGATCTCTCTTTATTCCCATGCGGTATATGGCGAGAACTGTTTCTGCTTTTTGACAGGGTGGGGCGCTATTGTCGTGAAAAATCCTAGGATTTTGTTTGTCGTTAGCCAAAAGCCTGTTAATAAGGCCATTACCAAATATGTAGATCCAGTAAAGAAGAGGATATTATACAGTGTGTCTACTTAAGTTGGATGCATATGGAAAACTTTTTATTTTTTTTAATTTTACGGAAAAAATTACCCTTTATAAAAAAGTGGTGCTTTCTGAAAAAAATAATATTAAACATTCCATTTTGAGGTAGCTTATACAGAGCAGTCAAAAAGTAAAAACTATAAACCAAATATATTGTAAACGAGAAGTAATTAAATGGTGTGCCGTTATTAACAGTCGAGCTGCGAAATAATTACGTGGTCAGCAAGAGTTTACAATTGGCCAGTAGAAACAAACATGCCTAGAAGTAGTTTATTTCAGAGGTCCCAGGGCACTGTCAATTTATGTAACTTTCTTGTGTTTTCTTTTGCCGAATACAGAAGGAAATCGGCTACAAAAGGTGTAACGGTAGCGGGTTTTCACTTGTTTTCCCAGGGCACTGTCACGATTCAGAATTGTTTGCTGTTCTTAAGTTGCTGACCAACTAGCCATTTTGACTGACCGATTACATTTTTCTGCTCGCAAAAATAAGAATATTTTGCTAACCAGTTAAATGATACACATTGTAAACTACAGATCCCATAATTAGTGTTGTAAATGGAAATATTTCCGTTGGAAATATTTCCATGGAAATGGAAATATTGGAAATTTCCGAACTTGTCTCGGAAATATTGGAAATATTGAGAATATTGGAAATATCTTAAAAAATATTTAAAACTTGTTCTAAATGATTCAAAACAAATGTTTATTATTATATCTTTTATATTTTGTAACCCTATACTAATAATACAGTTTTCACAAACACATATGAATATCTCCAGCTCGACGATTCTCCGATTTATTGGCAACATTGGATTTCTACGGCTGGCACCTGGAAAGCGGGGAAGCCCCGAGCCGCCGAGCCCATCGGAGAATTCCCGTTCGACAAAAATATCGTAAAATTCGTTAAAGCAAGCAGTGCAAGCACATGAGTGCCGCAGTGCGTTTTAAGAGTAGATTTTTATACAGTATATGTTGTGTAAAGTATATTTTGTAAGTTTTTAAAGTATATTTTTGATTCTTTGATAGTGTCGATGGTTAGTGAGTTTTAAAATGGGGAAAACAAAAGACATTGTTTGGAAGTATTGCATTTCTAAAGGTAACAATATTTACCAGTGCATGTATTGCAGTAAAACGTTCTTTAAAAATGCGTCCAGGATGAAGGCACATCTAAGTAAAGTTTGTAAAGGCTGTCCCAAGCAAGTAAAAAAATTTATGCAAAATGACGAAGAAAACGGCTCATCAAGCGACAACGAATGTGTTTTGGTAAATGAAAGCATTTTGAGTGATAATTCCACTGTTGTTGCCTCTGAATCAGAACGCTCAGTATCAGAAATACTACCACCAGTACCGTCAACCTCAAGTTTTACAGCTACTTGTAGTACTAGTACTATTAGCAGTTCCAGTATTGACATTGATGTCGAAATGCCGCCCACGAAACCATCTACTTCCGATGTTGTGAATGAAATGAAGAAACCTGCTACTTCTTTAATGAAACCTGCTACTTCTGGAAGTGTTTTGGCATTTGCTGACCGAATTTCCAAAAAAGATCAAGTAAGTACCGTAGATTATTGCTAAAAAAATATCGTTGTTTAATATTTAATAAAATAGGAATACAAATAAATGTGGGAGTTGTAAGCACACCCTGTATACAGAATGAGGATATTGAGGATCTATTTATGAATTAAAAAGCAGGATTAGAATTTCACTGACTTAAATAGAAAGATATGCGAAATACAGATACTATACTTATACTACTACCTTCTTTTACAGGGAAAAATCGAAAACCAACTAGCTCGTGCAATATACGCCAGTTACTGTCCATTGTCCATCCTTGATAACGCCGAATGGCTTAAGCTCTTTAAGATGATTCGTCCAAGTTTTGTACTACCAAGTAGATATAAACTGTCGAATACAAAGTTGGATGCAGCGTTTAATGAAGTAAAGGAGAGGGTTGAAACTACAATTAATGAAAGTGAAATTCTAGGTCTACAAAGCGACGGGTGGAGCAACATACGAAACCAAGGAGTCATAAATTGTATAATCGCTACACCATCACCTCTACTGGAAGCTTCTATTGAAACTAAGTTGCAAAGACACACTGCACAGTATATAGCTGAAGAAATGGGGAAGATAATTGAAAAATACGGACCAAACAAATTCTTAGGGTACGTTTCAGATAATGCAAAAAATATGCAACTTGCTGGAACCATACTAAACGAAAAATATGATATCATTCCATATGGTTGCCTTTCCCACGGTCTTAATTTTGATGATGACGACAGCGATGAAGATATGCCTCTTGCTCGACTTGTTTGTAAAGAATAATTATTTTTTTTTACAAATTTGACCCTATTTCTATTTTTTTGATGTTTAACATTTATTTGTGTTCGTGTATAAGAAGCGTTCTATTTTTTGTTGTTATTTTTTAAATAAATATTTAGTTTTTTCTTATTTTTTTTTAGTCTTTAATTTGTTTCCAATATTTCCATATATTTCCAATGTTTCAGGAAATATTTCCGGAAATATTTCCAAACATATATTTCGGGAAATTTTACAACACTACCCATAATCCATTCATGAAACTCCTGGAAAGTGAAGCTGTGATTGTGTGAAATGTTATTGAAAATCAGTAATGGGTGGAAGAGAGAAATACGTGGTTGTTGGCTGAATGGCAACAATGTTGAAGTCTGGTTATGTCAGATGGTTAAATATTAAAACATAACCATACTTACCGATGAAAAGATAAATCCTTATTTAAATGATCCTCTCTTTTACAAACTACACATGACAGCACCATGATTGTTTATAATAAAGACGATTTTTCACCAATAATCACAAAAAAAAATCACAAATCAACCAACATATATAAACAATCCGTTAGATCACAGCGCCAACGTTGTAATGTCCACAAGAGAGATTCATATTTTGACTCCTGGATCGTAGCCCAGTAGTAAAATAGAAATAGATGTTGCCAGAGTGCAGTTGGATTAGTTCAAGATTCGTTTGATCCTTTTAAGTATAATAATATTTTTTTAAAGAATCTCTCATCGCCTTTTCACAGTTTATAGTAAAATTCTTGGAAAATAAATGTATTTTAAGAGCAATTGCGGATTAACCTTAAACCAGTTGTAATTGTCAAATTAACAAATTTTGAATTGGGATTTTGCAAGATACCTTTGCGATAAATATGTCAATCTGGCTATGCTGCAATAATGACCGAAAGAGGTGGGAAAGACTGTTTGTATTCGTTGCGTAGGCTAGAAATGTACATTTTTCAATCTGTAGTTTGTAATATCTTCGAAATTAGCCTTCGTAACTACCTTTTATTATTTTTTGAGTACTAGTTTCTAATAAATTGCGTTCCAAAAATGGACCCATATAATTTTTTTTTGCTTGGTTGGTAATTGAAATGGTTGTCACCCGTGGCTATCTACTGACCCCTAAAAATCACAAATGTCTTCAATTAAGTTCTAATTAAGTCCATCTTTGGAACTCGATTTCTTGGAAACTCACCCCTTCCCATTTAAGATTTGAAGGGCAACATCTATCCCACCCAGTTTGTTAAATCACGAAGGCTGCCAATATTCTTTATAAGCTTCCGACATCACAATAAAGTAGAGGGAAATACGTGGTAAAAGGACCTTAAGCTTTTTTTTTAAAGCAATAAAAAAAATACAATTATATGAAACCGATTTGATTGTACAAAACCAAACCAAATTATTATTTGCTATTTAATGGTAATTTAATTGTCATTTCTACTTTAACTGCATTTCCTTTGTATTGAGTTATTTCGTTTGTATTTTAGTAATTATTAACTATAAACATCCACAAAGGTATTATAATAAATTTTATTTTATTTATGTATATAATGTTGCATAAATGACCTCATAATATAAACCCTCAAATGACCGACATTCCTGCAAAGCTCGAAAATCGATAACATAACATAACATAGAATAGAAAGATTTCATAGAATTTGCAGAATTTCCATTTTGAGTTCGATTTACGAGCCCGTCAACTTGACATCGTTTCTACATTTCTCTGTAGCTAATTATTCGGTAGCATTTAAAGACTGTTTGGAATGTTCGCTATAGCATAGATTAAAAATTGCTAGGTATTTCGTACTTATCAATCTGGATTCGTTGTTGAGCGACCAAGACCGCGGATTTATTAAACATTACGAGATGGCACCATGTTGAATATGGCGACGAAGGTAGCGCAATACAAAAAGTACTTTACAGCTTTAATAGTTTTAATTCTAACAGTAATTTTATAAGAAATATACTGCAGCTTAAAATTTATAGGCCAAATATATTTATTCGTTATAATTTAATATTGTTAGCAAAACCAGAAAGGTTTATTTATATGTACAGTGAAGCCTCCCTTAGGCGGACACCTGCGGGACCGTCTAAATGTGTCTGCCTAATAGAGGTGTCCGCCCATGGCAAATTTGTTATTAGGCAATATGTAAATGTAAAATTATTACTATGTATATGTATGTACAAATAAACATAACATAACAAAAATACACTAGTTTTAGTTAGGATGTAGTATTAAAAAAATCTAATAACGTAGTTTGACGTGTTTGCGTTTTATACTTGCAATCTAGAAAATACAATTCCAAGTCTGATAACAATTCCATTACTGTAGAGTCACCTCTATTCTTTGCTTACTCTTGTAATTCCTTTACCATACTAATGGCTTGTTGATAATTGGTGGCATTTGTTTGATTACTGCATCAACTTCTTCATCAGAGTCCTCAGATATTGATGTGGTTTTAGTTTGGACTACATAATCGGTAGGAATGGGGTCACTATCCTCTTCACAGCATTACAAACTTCCACAACATCGATATTGTCTTTCAGACCCAAAGCGCGACATTTTTGTTCCATTGTTATGATTTTAACCTTACAACTCACAAATAAACGGCGGACTGCTGTCGGGGAATCACACATACTTTTATTCTGAGAAGTCCTTTCGCGCTCCTACGCATACGCGATTGGTTGCCGGTCTGTCTTCAGAGAGTTTTTGCACCGTACTTATTCGTCTGCCAAAAATTTTTGTCCGTTTAAAGGAGGGTTTTCGCACTCTTTGTATGAAAACAGCCAGCAAACAGCTGTCAAAGAACAAAAATCATCTGTGAAAGAAATCATGGTTTCTTTTCTCCACAATAATCTACAGCTTCAAATGGGGGCAACTAATACCTCTTTAAAAAGGGGCTTTTAATTCCCTATGCATTGCTGCTTAGTTGTTGAAAATCCATCCACTCGTTTAGAAAATATGGAGCTTTGAAATATCGACAAAACGTTTGACGAAAAATTCAAATATCAATTTAATTTTACTAATAGATAATAAATTAAATCGATTTTTAAATATTTCGTCCCATGTTGTTAGTATTTCAACACTCGATTTTTAAAAACTAAGCAGCAATGTATAGGGCATTAAAAGCCCTTTTTAATGAGGTATTACACGCCCCCACTTAGACAGTTGAAGATTTTGCTATGCTTTTCGCGTCAAATGTTGTCCGAAAAGTTCTTTCCCAGCCTGTAATGCCTTGCG
Source organism: Barypeithes pellucidus (assembly GCA_963991005.1). Lineage (NCBI taxonomy): Eukaryota > Metazoa > Arthropoda > Insecta > Coleoptera > Curculionidae > Barypeithes > Barypeithes pellucidus. The sequence continues at coordinate 13,125,468 of OZ022563.1, forward strand.
GTACGTTCTCGATGGGCCACCCTGTATTTCTAATTATTGAAAGTATTCGTAATTCTCACTGAATTTCATTAACTTCGTATGTTTAATTCTTTTGATAATTCCGAGTGTCAATTATCCCTATTTGAGAAATACGGCCGTAATAAGCTCGCAACAATACAAAGAAACATAATTCAACGGCATTACTCTTAATTCATAACGAGTTCTCTTTATTTCCATATATTATGTGGTAGCCGCATTTACAGAAACAATTTCTGCGTTTTAACTATACGCTGTTGGTGCCATAAATCAGGAGAGCCAATTAACTGTTAATAAGGTAGATGTGTAATAACATAATATCAATGATAATATTATATGAATTAGTAAATTCAATTTTATAAATGTAAACAGTATATATGGGATAGGAGCTTTTCTCCTACGTATTTACTTTTTACCTATAGCAATGCGGAATGATTTTATATAAATACAATTACACAATACCTGAATGCTGCATCAAGTTCCACACAAAACTAAATATCTGATGATCTGATCTACGCTACCGCTCAAAAGTATTTGGGCACCCCTGGTATTAATGGAATTAATACCAATACCGATCAATTATGCAAAAATATTTATTTTCCAGGTTAATACACACACATTTATCGAAATATATTAAAAAAAAAGCAAAAAATATTTAATAAATTTAAATGGAGTATTCGTTTATGTGTCCTCCTCTTAACTTTATTATTGCAGCGCATAATCGGGGCATTCGTGTGATAAGTTTTGCCAACGTCTTGTTTGCTATTAGGTCCCAAGCTGCTTGCAATTTATTATATAGATCGTCGGCGGATGTTACGACAAATTGAGGCACCTTCCTGTCCAGCTCATCCCATAAGAATTCAATCGGATTTAAATCTAGGCTCTGGGGAGGCCATTCCATCAATTTCACCACATCCTGCATTTCTAAGTCGCGTGAATAATCTTTACATAGTTTCGATGTCTGTTTTGGGTCATTGTCTTGCTGCAAAATAAAATTCTCACTCACAAGCATTAGTCCTGAAGATATAGCATACATTTCTAAAATGTCACAGTATCCTTCTTTTCTTAAGATACCTTCTATTCTCACGATCCCACCCATAGCCCGAAAGCATCACTGAACCACCACCATGTTTAACTGTAGGAACACTCCTCTCTTGCGCGTTCACCCACCGCTCTTCAAACTTCGACTCATCCGTCCACAATATTTTGTTCCAGTCTTCCACTGTCCAATGTTGTTGTTCCCGGGCCCACTGGAATCGTTTTTGTTTATTTTGGTTACGCAACAATGGCTTCTTCATTGCTAGTCGTTCATGAAGTCCAGCTTTTAGCAGACGACGTTTTACTGTGGAAACGCTAATCGGCTTTTGCCGACCAACATTAATTTCTGCGGCGATTTCAGGCGCCGTTTTGCGTCTTGCTGGTCATCTTAATTACAAGATCGTCTGCAGATCTCTCACTTCGTCGTTTGTTTAAAAAACTACCCCTTTCTCGGTATTTTTTTAAAGTATAGTCCACTGTAGAGTGCACCAAATGCAATTCTCGGGCAATTTGTCGATTGCTTTTGCCACTGTTATGGTAAACCACTATTAGAGCGCGTGTTTCTGTGTTTAACTCTCTTCTTTTAGGCATTTTTACGAATTTTTAAAACTGTATTTCGATACCTCCCTATCACTGCACAAACGAAAATACATCTGAGCAAAAAGCATAAACTGAGATTAACTTGGATATGCTATCCCAAATCCTGAGCAGGACAATGCAATCATACCTAACAACAATAAAACAGAAAGATAATCCTCCCCAGAATTTTTACAAGTGGGATTTATACCTGTTTCATCATGAATGTCGGATAACTCTGTTATAGAAATTTTTATTTTGCAGGTAATAAGACACTCAGGCTAACAATAATTACTGAATTCATATGCCATAAAACTGCATTTCAGAACAATAATTAAATGTACCAGAAGGGGATTTCCCAACCGCTCTTTTATATCAGCAGTGCAATAAAACATGGGTGCCCAAATACTTTTGAGCGGTAGTGTATATAAACTTCTATATTTATGTAATTGTTTATTCTATTTAATCATAATTTCCTTAGTTTGGTATATAATATTGTATAAATGACGACGTACATTACTGTCAAAACAACCCAACAGCTGAATTCGATGACATAATAACATTTCACAGAGTTGAATTTCGATTTTGAGATCGACCCACGACCCCATCAACATGACATCGTTTCTGTATTTCCTCTATGATAATTATTTGATGGCCTTTTAAAGAGCGTTTGAAATTCCCGTTATTCCAATAGATTGAAAAGGGTAGCTTTAGTGAAAGTTCGAAAATCTATATCAATTAAAACAGACGGATAACCAGGTCCTTAGATTTATCAGACAAGGTTAAAAGAACAAACTGTTTTCTATTAGTCGAATATGTCGTTTACTTGCCATACGTCATCGCGCTCTATGAATAAGACTGAAGTATTTATTAAATCATCGAGTATAGAACATAGACTAGCACAAGAATGCGTAATCTAACCTATAATATCAATAATTGTGAAAGAGTATTTCGGCAGCCTTAGGAAAGCAATTTCCATTTTCTGTAGATGGTGCCGTAACGAAACAGTTTTTTTTTTGCTAAAAAAAGAGGATCAGGCAAATTGCAAAAAATTAAAACTGCAGCTTAAGATTAAAGGGTAAAAAATATATATACTCATTGCATAATTATAACGATCTGACGAATAGAATGTATTTTAATTCGTCGAACAAAGTATTGGGTCAGAAAGTTCACAATTCTTCTAAATTCCATTATCTACGTGTGGTTAAGCCTTCTGTGTCAATTCTGTAAAGTAGGATAATGCCGTATTAAGGCTGCAGCGATAGCGTACAGAGCAACACAAAGGAACAGAATGTGACATTAATACTCTTAATTCGGAAGGATTTTGCTTTACTTCCACGCAGAATGTGTTAACTTCAGTTTCGGTAAAAATTGTTTCCGCTTTTTAGTGATACTCCTTGAGCCTGATGATGGCGATTACTATCTAGGTAAAGAATGGATAAATATCATGATGAATTTAATTATTTGAAAGGAAGATTGAAGGTGTAGACATATGCTGGTACGTTATGACTAACTGGTTTCTGCATACACATGGATGTTCGTATCATTGAACAAACCCGATCTTTTAGAAAGACAACAGTATCGTTTTTGATTGAATCCTATCAATAAGTCCTAAATTGATAATTATCGACCTGTCCGTCTTGTTCATGCTGTTAATGGGCAATGTGATACTAGGTGATGCATCATTTAATAGAAACAGGAATTCATAGGAAATTCCACGTAATTTTTGATATGGCTGAATATTGGCTCCCCTGTATATTTTATAGAAAAACCGCTTATAACTTCTTGAAGAAGCCGACATGGTAAACCCATGAGACCAGTTTGAATACAGTTTGGTGAGCCAATCCGAAGCTATTCAATTAAACATGATGGAAAAACGACGAAACTCTTATAGTTTCGGTAATACAGCAAACACCAGCAAATAATTTCTATGACGCTATTGCCAGAAATTGACGTAAATATAAACATGGCGAATAATGAAAATATTGTCACAGACACTAGTTTTCGTTTTGTCAATGTCAAAATTTAATTTGCTGGTGTATGCTGCCCTATTTCCTGAACTATAAGAGTTTCGTGGTTGTTGTGATTGAATAGCTTCCTCTTCAAGAAGTTATAATGCAGTTTTTCTATAAAATGTACGGAGGAGCCAATATTCAGCCACCTCAAAAATTTCATGAGAGATTTCCTATGTTCAACTCAACGATGCATCACCATCTATCGCATCCCATCTCACTCATTGTTGGCCAGGTTGCACGAGTGTGTGTATGACACTTGTTCTAACACAGTACATTTCCCTTCGATAGCGTAAATAGCACTCAAATTTAAAATTCAGTCAAAGCGGAAGGCAGAAAACAACGCAGCACAACAATGAGCCGGATCCGATGTGGTGAGTGGCTGGACACTGACTATGCAACTGTTAAAGAGATTATGAAGCCATTGCGGTAACGGTCTATTAACAAGTTCGTTTGAAAAGAAACACCTCAAGAGGCGTGCCACCAGTAACTTTATATTTCTATGATAATCTCGCTCTAGAATAATATCGATATTTTCCGTTCATTATTAGGACAGAATAAGGAAGAGACCGAAATCGGTATCGCAATTTTCGTAACAAAAGTTTGAGCCCTCGGGGATGTTTAATTTAGGTAAAATTATATTCAAGCATCCAAGACACAAAGGGAAGTTATTAAATATGTAATTTGTTTCTATTTTATACTTACTTGGTAAACAACCTAGACCGTTGACCCTTAATAATATTTTTGACCTTTCTAGTGTACCTCAATCACGTGCCAATATTTTATTTAAAGAATCCCTTTTAACTTTCAAAACAAACAGAGACCGGGGACGCCCTGTTTGACACTTTAACTAAATCGCTGAAAATCCCAGTTTATAAAGTTCATAACGCTTTGCGTACAAATATTTAACTACCCGCTTGTCAATAGCATCGCTTTAATAACCCTTAGGAGCACTTTATGCTCCATCATCAAATAAATGTTTCAACGGTTTATCCCTGAATTAATAATGACGGACTATAGAGGTAAATACGACGTAGTTTGAAACTGGACCCAACAATTTCTTGTCTTAATTAGGCACTTTTAAAAACCTTACGATTTTCTGGTGAACACGTTGCTTGGTGATCTTCATTTCGTTGAGCCAAGAGTTTAGCGATATCTGCTATGTGCCCTATGGCATGACGAGAGTTAGTTCTTCGGACTAAGTAGAGGAATTAATGGTACAGAGAGTAACTCTCGCAGGGGATGTATGTCTGATATCGATTTAGATGGATTGACGTATGCATCTTTATGATAATACCGCTGGATGATAATATACCCAGACGTAAATCAATAATCTCGCGCCTTGCGGTGGGACTCGTACTCCGATGGTATTTTCTATCATTGCCCCAATCGAAATGAAACGAGTTTGTTCGGGTTTGGTACTGGTTAGTTTGCTTACTCAGAAATTTATCACCAAAGAACCGAACCTGATCGTATGAAAGCAACATACAAAGCCATTCAAGATTGACTGGAACTTTGATAAATGAACAAACAGTGCATCCCCGTCGTTTGACAAGGGTCTAGTTTGGTACACCGATGGATCAAAAACCGCAGGTATATTTGGGGAAAGGCCCAGGATGGACATGAGCATTCCTCTGGGGACCTACGCAACAGTATACCAAGCGGAAGTTCATGCCATACAAGCATGTGTACTACAAAATCTTGCAAAGGGCTACCACGACCAAAAGACTTACATCCTTTCGGACATCCAAGCTGCTCTTAAGGCTCTGAACTCCATTCGGTTTACTTCAAAACTTACACTGGAGTGCCATACCAACCTAAAAGTGCTGGCGACCAGGGGGAACAAGGTGGAACTCTTGTGGTTCCTTGGTCACTCCATGAACTAGCGAGAGCCGGATCTGCCCAAAGTCTCAGGGGCCCCGAACCGGTCTTTGGAATATCAAAACAGGCAACAAAAACAACATTAGATGCGAAAACACCTTCAACGGATAGGGATAAACAATGGATCCATTGAATGTAGACTCTGCAGCGAAGAGGATGCAACCGCCTCACACATAATATACCGCTGCATAGCGCTGTCTCGTTGAAGACAACATATCTTCGGGAACATACAACGTGGTGACAACCTCCCACATGACAAGCTTGGTAGAAGGTTACTGGACCTCATAGAAGGAATAAACATCTTCTAGCAAGATCGGGGTACACAATAAGCCGAAAGGCTGCAGTGATTTGAAGTTCGGGCCTTTAAACTGACCCCCGCCTTTAATCAACCAACCAACCAACCGAAGCTAAAATCACCAACTATATACGCACTGACACGAGCTCACAACAACACTATATTATCTAGAATCGAAAACATCAAGGGATGTAAATAGGTATGAAAGAATGAGGAAGGATGAATGAAAAGAAGGAATGCCATAAGCAATCGCTTATACTAGACCCCGATATATTATCATAAATCACCTAATGCTCCTAACTTTAAAACTATTTTTTTTTCTCGATTTTTCCAGTAGTAACAAATTTAAATACAGCAATATAACAAGAGATCGGAAATTATAAAAAAATTGCGAAACCTTTTCTGGTGAAGCGAGTTAAATCTATCAGTGTCCCAGTAAACACTACTGTGAACCTGATGCTTTTCGATAATAAGCGCTAAAATTTACCATATGTTTTTTCACTGACCTTAGTTTGCGTCAGTGCTAACTTGTGAACAACCCCGCATTTCTTTTGCTAATATAAGAAATGTTATTAACCCCCACTAAGAAATCAAAATATTTTCATCATAACGAAACCTAATATTAATCTAACTTCGTAAATCCATTTGAATCCCATTATAATTTCGTGTACAAAGCCCTGGGGCATTTCATGTTGTAACCTAGTTAACTTCGTGTAAATGTAACTTGAAAACAGAATTCATCACGAAGAGAGCTTAGAATGCACAAAAGCAAGATTTATTAAAATAACTTGGGGTGTACAATTGGATTATTTGGGAAATATGGCAGCAGTTATATTACGTTTCGTTGACAGAAGGAAAATCGGATTTAATTCGAAAACGTGTGTTATTGCTGGAAAATTTGTAATTAAATATCCGGGGTTGGACAAGAGTTTATTGCTCTTGTGAGAAACGAAAAATGTTTTACTCAAGGCACTGTTCTCGATTTTAAAATTACGTTATTTTACAAAGCTGGAGCTCTGCACTCACAGATACTCTTCGGCTACTGGATTATATCGAAAGGAGAGCCATTCGTCTGATCGGAGACCACGAGCTGACCAAGAACACAGAACTTTGACGACCGGTTGGTGAATTTACCGTCTTCTGCTGATATTTCCATAAGAAATGTTCAACTGACATTGTCTGGTTAATTCCATCTAACTCGACAAATACCAGAAATACACATCGGACCACTGTCGCCACCAAAGCTGAACCATCAGCTTAGTATTCCTCCAGCTTGATTGTTTATTCCTTCTAGAGGACGTCATCCTTATGGAACGGCCTTCCTGAGGTCGTGTTCCTCAGCGAATATAACCTCCAACGATTCAAAACCAACGTGAATAGCTTTATCCACGCACACCCCAATCCCATATGTTTCCTGTAGTGTTAATAAAATGTAGAAATTTATACTATGGTCACCTAAGTCTTTTAGCCATGTTTATCCTTCTAAGTGGCTTTATTAAAAATAACTTGGTCAATGTTTATGCAAATCGGTGTATGCTAATCACTGTGTTGAACTTTCTTACGGTATAATTTCGATTAATCGATCCACCGTCACGAGTATACATTTGCCCGATATAGGTTCAAGTAGAAACCTTCATCATCGCATTAATATAAAAATAACGAATAGACAACTTCCGCTTCTTCATTTAATTAAGTTTTCGTGTGGCTTATAGTCGCCAGTTTTTGGGCAAGTTCCTTGATTCAACAATTTTTCCGGGACCTATCCATGCCGTTTGGCGAAAATTGTATTGTCAATTTTATTGCCGTATAGTGATCTATTTTACTTAACGGACAATGGAATCGCGGCCCAGTGTACATTAATCAAGTCAACATTACTTGCGACAAGAAATAAGTTAATCCATGTAGTTTGCTAATATAATAAACTCCTGGACAAAATTAACGCAACATCATAAATTTTCCATATTTTTGATGCTATTATTTTTCTGAATTTATGATCCGATTTGAATGATTTTGTTTTTGCATTGTAGGTTGGTTCCTTGACAATGTCATATTTTCGCTGTTTATAATAAAAATTTAATTTTCGATTTATACTGGGTGTACTAAAAATGCTATGTTTTTTTCCGAAAATTCGTATCAGTAGTAGGTAGGTAGGTCCATCTTTCCCCAATATTTTCTTTTTTGGTTTACGTCATTATCTCTGTTATTACAGGAGATACACCGTTTTATAGCGTAACATGTTTTTATAGACTTTAATATTCAACACATTCATTGTTACATGTTTTCAAGTAGGTTTCAAGATTAAAATACTCGTCGGGCAACTGGGCATACGAAATGAACGTTTGATAAGCAGTTTCCGAACAGTTTTGATCAGTATGGCGAATTTTATTTTACCTTTGTAACTTTAAAACACAACATCTGCTGACACATCGCTTGCAATGTCAGAAAAGGTCCATAGTCTACTTGAAAACATTTAACAATGAATGTGTTGAATATTAAAGTCTATAGAAACATGTTACGCTATAAAACGGTGTATCTCCTTTAATAACAGAGATAATGAAGTAAACCAAAAAAGAAAATGTTGGGGAGATATGGACCTACCCTTTAATGTCAACTGCTATATGGTTCGGGTGCTAATATACTCTACAGAGTGATGCGAATTTTCGGAAAAAAAACATAGCATTTTTAGTACACCTAGTATAAATCGAAAATTAAATTGTTGTCGTAAACAGCGAAAACTATGACATTGTCAAGGTACCAACCTACAACGCAAAAAGAAATCATTCAAATCGGATCATAAATTCAGAAAAAAAATAGCATAAAAATATGGCAAATTTATGATGTTGCGTTAATTTTGTCCAGGAGTTTAACAACATTTTCATTATCTCAACACAATCTTCATTGTCTCTCAACCAACTTGTTAATGGTCTCAACAAACTTGTTCATTTCTCAATAAACTTGTTTATAGTCTCCACGAACTTTCATTGCGACAACCAAAATAGTTAATTAGATCAATTTTAATTGACCGTGTATAATGTACATACCGGGTGATACGTCGTTGAGTTGAACATAGGAAATCCCATGTCATTTTTGAGGGGGCTAAATATTGGGGCCCTGTACATTTTATCGAAAAACTGCATTGTAACTTCTTGAAGAGGACGACATGGTAAACCCATGTGCCGAGTTTGAATACATGTTTTATGAGCCAATCCTAAGCTATTAAATTACGTGATTACAAAACCACGAAACTCTCATAGTTCAGGTAACACCAGTAACTAATTTCTATTGCCAAAAATTGACGTACATGGTTTACCATGTCGGCCTCTTCTTCTTCTTCTTAATCTTTAAGTAGACCTTAAGGTCTGTTAATTGCTTCGGCTTCGCCGGCATTATTCGTTTTCCTGTGAAATGGAGTTCCAGCTGTCTTTCCATCTCTTGGGTGGTCTTCCTAATGGTCGTCGGCCTGCTGGTTTTCCGTCCTTAGCGATGTATGCTAGTCTGTTTTGGTTCATCCTATCTACATGGTCACGCCAAGATCTCCTTCTTTTTCTTCCCCATCTAACTATATCCTCCACCTTACACGTTGCTCTTATGTCACTGCTTCTTACTCTGTCTCTAAGTGTTTTTCCTGCGATGGTTCTTAAGGTATTCATCTCTGCTGTTCTTAAGATGCTCTTTGTTTTATTTGTGTCAGCTCCTCGAGTCTCAATGCCATAGGTTAGTACTGGCATAACACAAGATTTATATATCCGAATTTTACTGTCGATGTGTATAAAGTTATTTTTTCAGATGATATCTCTTTGACAAGCTGATATTGCCGAGGCCTTGCCGACTTGAGTTTTTATGTCGTTTGTCGGATTGTGGCTACTTGATGTATCCGCTCCTAAATATCGGAAGGTCATTACCTGTTCAACTTCTTACGGGCTCCTTGGAGAAAGTCATACATTTTGTTCGGGTGTGTTCGAATGGAGATTAACATGTTGTATTGTTCACCCGTCTGATAGAACTTATGTGTTTGCCTCTGTAAATCGTTCTCCGTTTCTGCCAGGATCACTGCATCGTCCGCATAACACACCATACTGATTGCCTTGTTGTTCAATCTGTATCCCTTGTTAATTGTTGTCACTTCGTGTATGATCTCGTCCATAGCGAGATTAAAAAGGAGCGGGCTGAGACTATCCCCTGTCTTATTCCTCTTAGTGTTGGTTGATTGTCCACTTTTATTCTTGTGGTGTTATCGGTGTTCAGTTTGATGATAATGATGTTTATTATCAGTGGCGATATTTGTTTTTGTTTCCTTCCTAATATGTCCAATATATCGGGCAGTCGTACTCTGTCGAACGCCTTTGTTAGGTCAATAAGGCAAACGTAGGCGGGGCGGTTGAATTCGATAGCTTCCTCTTTCACCTGTCTTACTATAAACAGGGCATCAGTTGTCGATCTGTTCTTCCGGAATCCTTATTGTTCATCTTTATTTTCTATGGTGCGTTCGAGGATGCTTTTGATGATACCGGTGAACAGTTTCATGGTGGTACAGAGCAGTGTTATTCCTCTGTAGTTCTCCAGGTTTGTTTTTTTTTTCTTTTTTTGAAGTTTGGTAGAGTGATGCTTTTGTGCCACTCTGTTGGTATGTTGGATGTGGCTATTATTTTGTTGAACAGCTCAGTTCTCTTCAATAAATTATAATGCAATTTTTCTATAAAATGTACCGGGGACCCAATATTCAGCCACCTCAAAATATACACGGGATTTCCTATGTTCAACTTAGCGATAACCCGCTATAATGTTATATGGATACAAGATTATATTCAACACCATCGTAAATGTTTAATTTCATTTGTTTTTCTTATATAAATGTTCACTGAAGGTAGATGCAATTTAATGTGTAGTTAACAAACCCGATTTCGATTCTGTGAATTTAAAAACTTGCCCTGTTTCCTTTTCATGTTATTTATTTAATCAATTTTTTTTTATATTCCAGATGATGCTCCCCATCTTGATATCGCAAATCTCGAAAACGGTTACCACGGCATCGTGAAAGAGAACGAAACGGTGGTCGAAGTGACACCGCCTATTAGAGCCACCGGCTCCGAGGTTTGTCGTTTTCGGATAGTGAATAAGCACCATGGGGAGGCTCCGTTCGAGATAGAGCTCCGAGAGGATGGGCACGCCGAGCTGCGAGCTCGCAGGAGTTTGAACTGCGAGAAAAGGAAGAACTATAAGTTTGATATTGCTGCAGTTGGGTGTAATGGAAAGCAGAGCGTAAGGTATGTATTTTAAAAAACACACAGGAATAGTGAAGTAATTTAGGGGTCTGGGTTACCAAAATGTCCTGTTATCACGCTTTCATCTAGTCTTCTAGTCAATGGCTAATCGCTAGATTAATAAAAAATAACAAAGTTTTATTCGAGCGAAAAAGTTCGGCAACCGGTTCATTACCGGTCCGTCACACTCAAAAAAATAGTAAATCGAGTCGAATGGACATTTTCGGTGTTGCGCAGCTGCAGGGAGGGCAGCGGAGTCGGATCTCGCATCTGTACGGCTTGCTGTGTGGCTTGGTTGTCTATAACAACTCAGCATCAGCTATGTTCCCATATTATCCCATTATTATTGATACAGGTGCTGTGTTGACTAAAAACGGTTTTGCTAAAAAATGCGTGTGTAAAAATGTCAGTTCATACTTTTCTTCCATTTTCCGAACCACAATACACGATTTCTGCTTGAAAACGGACGAAGCGTGATACCTCGAACGACGTTAAAAAAATTACATACCTAAGATCCAACACTGCGGTTGCGCGTCGATGAAAATGTCCTTTCTCATTTTTTTCCAGTCACGATTAACGAAAACTAACATCCGACAAGTAAAACGGACGAGGCGTGATAAGGTGATTCGGTTTTTCTCCACCCAAAACTATTCACCTCACGGAAAATGTCAGTTACTATTTTCATCTCTTCAAAAACATCACTCTGAGTCGAAAAATAAAAAGAACGAAAGAGTCGCGATAACTATTACGACCATATTACATTTTACATATGTAAAGATGATTCTCAATGATTTCGCAACGTTGCCAATGTCCGTTCTTGTTAATTTCCTTCTCAAGTCCTTATTAAACCACCAAAAAACTCAAAAAACTTTAGGCCGTAATCAGTCTGAAATCCGGGTAACGGGCTGCCGTACTATTATGGAGGAGAACTCCGCAGAGGTCCCCTTGCGTGATGAGAACGTTTGAATGATTATAGAGTTTTATGAAGTTTTAGGAAATAAATTACTTTTAACTGAAATAAAGCAAATAAGGAATCGCGAAAAGTACGTGATTTTTCATACATTTTTTTCTTAAAGACTACCGACGAGGCAAATGAAAATATTTAAATTAAAAAGTCAAAAGGAAGCTTCACCGAGTACTTAAGTTAGGAGGAAAAATCCCTATTTAGGAGCGTTTCGAAAAAGGGAACATTAGTTAAATTTAAATTTTCTCCTGCTACGAACGTTCCACGTTAAATAAAATTCAATTTCAGTTTCGCAAATTTTGTAAGTTGTTTTAATGTATTCATTAAAGGCAGTGAAAGCCTTTGAATATATTTTTAGAATACGTTTTATAATTCGGAAAATCTCCGTTTTATTTGGGTGATCTTCTTTGATGCATGTGATGTGAAAAAGTAACTCTGAAATAAAATTCCGTGTTAATTAGCAAAGTCAATTTTCTCTCTTCGTTGATAGTGTAGAAAATAGTATAAAATAAAATTGATTGCCTCATATACGCCGAGAGTTTTATATTAAAAAGCCAGCCTGCAGTGAATGTGTACGTATTTGTGTCTTTTACACATACATTTTTGAACAATTCTTTTCCTAACAATGAAACGAAAAACGTTTTGCAACACAAAGAATCGTATACGCGAACAAAACAAACACGGTCACGGTCAATTTTTGTCAATAAGGCGTCTCGACCCGCGTTGTCAGTTAGAAAAAAGGAACAAAAATTGTAAGAAGCATGCTTTCTTACTTCGGTCTTGTTTAAAAACAATTCGTTAAAAATTTACTTTAAAAAATACAGCACAAAATGTATCTATAAATTTGAAATGACATCACAACATTTATTATTATGAATTATTTCTCAACAAAACAGAAAAACTGTAATGCTACAACTGGTAAATTCAACATCTTATTTATTCAAAAAAACTGGAAAAAAGTGTTCCATACAATACACAAAAAGCGCCAATTTTTATTTAAATAGATGTAAAGGTCTCAATAAAAATTGTATGGTCGTATAAGGTTGTACCCGCGCCATCGCCCGCGGTGACAAAATCTGTCTACAGGGTGTTATGGAAATGACTTATTATATTTAAACCGGCAAATCCTGAGATGAAAATAAATTGAAGATAAATAACCTTAAACGGCGCTTTGAATTATTGTACGAAATATAGACTCTAAATGAACTCTGAAAAGGTACGTGGCCGCTACTGAGGACGTTCGCAATCAATAGTTTATTGAGGCGGTGTTGTCATATATTGCAACACAGAATTGTAAACGCACGTGTTCAGTTTTTGACAAGACGCGTTATCAGTTCTTTTTCAAACTTCGATCTTATAATCCGTTTTATAATTAAATTCCATAAAAAAATAAAACACAAAAAGTATGTTTTGCAACAGAACCAACAATAGGTAATATCACACAAATTTGAAATCACATCACACTATTTCTTATTATGAATTATTTCACAACAGAAAAAAAAATCGGGTAATTCTACAACTAACAAAACGTTTAAAATTCGTATAATTCAAGTACGTGGAACCCTCGACAGCGTTGTTCCATCCCGAGTCTCGAAACATACTGAAGCAACGATAGTAGCGCGTGGCAGGTATCCAAGCAAGGGCGAAACATGCGGTGTGATCTGACAACACTGTTAGTATACTCTAGTGACCCACATTGTTGCTAACTGAATCCAGATGGAACGGAGCGACAGTATGTGGGTAAAAATGGTTTTTACCTTAGTATTTAGATATTCGATTAAAAAAAGGAAAGTATGTAGACTTTCTCTAGGACACCCTAGGAGTCATCCATTTAAATATAATAAGTCATTTCCATAACACCCTGTATATGGTGTTGACCAATAAATTAGGTACTTATTAATTTCGTAAAGTACCTAATATGTATATTGGGTAACCACGTACTTTACACTTTTTCAATTAAACCAAATAAAGTTCTTTTTTTTGTTCATTTGAATTATTTTAGGAAAAAAATTATACCTCGCACGTTTCGCTCAACACACAAATGGACAAACCTAAAGTCAACACTACGAATCGATCCAAACGAACTTAAAGTTCGCAAAAAATAATAAAAAGGAAAAATAAAATAAATCACAAGGATACAAAATACACAATCGAGCTTGGATTATAAATTTCCTCATTCTCTAGTCTGATTCACTTGGCCTCCTCAAAAGTATATATAGTGACCGGCGAAAAGTTTCCCACATATGGAAAAATTTTTTATTTTGCAATATCAAAAATGTCTCGGCTACTCGTTTGGCTGGAAAATTGAAAAAAGAAATATTTTGTCATGAGTGAACTACGAACTGTCCTTTTTTAAAAAACAACTGTTATTTATTAAGTTTAAAGTATACAAAGAATAACAACCTTTACAAACGGCGTCTGACTTCTACAGGTCGACAACTTTAACTGTAGCTATAAAAGGAATGCGGGCAAAAAAATTTCTTGGGATAACAATGTTTCACATATATTAAATTTTAATTTAATAACATGATACCAACTAAACCCTAAAATTAAATTTACCCATTTAAAGTAAATTGTCATAAGTATATAAGAAACTAATATTCTATTATAGTTTCAATGTTCTTAAAACTTTCTTTTCATACTATTTATTTTAATATTTAAATGCAAAATAAAATATTTTTTCATTAAAGTACTTCTAATCTAAAAATAGGGCAACATGGTACAATATCAACGGTAACCATGGGTAACTGGTGGCTAGAGCTAATTTGATAGGTTATATCCCAGACAGAGGATGACGTCACGCGCCTGGTGACACGCCTATAGTGCCAGCGTGCTTGTTCGGCGATGTCCAATATGCTTCATCGTGATAGGGTTTGTTTTAAAACTGTGATAATTAATGAATATACACTGGTAAAACCCTTCATAGTCAAACCCGCGAAGTGATTGCGAATGTGTACAGGGTGTGTGAAGAGGAATCACAAATTAATACATTTAAATTGCCACTTAAGCGAAAGCTAGAAAGGCTCGCAATGTATACGGGAGTAAGCGTGGGTGCAGTAAAAAACATGCACAAAGAAGATACTGAAAGGAAGAAAATAACCCGAATCAATTGTTGTCATCTCCTGTCAAAAAAGGGACCGTCTCTCTGCTGTCGAAAAATCGAAGGCTTCGACTTTGGCATTGTTAGGAGAACAATACAAAAGTTTTATTTGAAACTAAAAGTATTTCCAACCTTAAAAAAGTTGCTACAACAGCTGAGAAGTGACATAAACTTTCCATTTTCCCGTGAAACTTTGAGGTGCATGTTGAAATCAAATGGATTTTATTATTAATTATATTAATTAATAATATTAATAAAAAGGCCTAATATATTACACTGGTGATACAAATATATTCATGCTATGAAAAAATATATATTGTTGCATTATTAAGATAATAATAGCACGCCCATGACTCGGCCATGTTTTAAAAGATATTGCTTCCCCCTTACCGATACCGCGTAGCTATGACTTGCTTGTCGAACTGTAACTGACGTGCGAAGCACGATTACAAGTATAAAACGGGAAAATAATGCTGAGCTGGCATTGTGCTTAATTGCCATATTTCCTGGATGGGGTGTGACGTAACTCATGGAACTGGTATTATGAGACAAGATATCTTAAACAGTTATTTGAAAAAAATATTTAGACTTTAATCTTATGTTCTGTTGTAAAGTTTCGACCCAAAATCCAAAAAATATATTTTTTCATTAAAATCCAGTATTAGTCATAAGTTTCATATTTCTTATTTCGTAAGAGCAACTCTGTGAAACACGTTAAAACTTGCTAAAAATTAGAAAGACGGTCTTTCGTAAGCATATTGTTCCAGAAATAACTATAAATGGCAAATGTTGACCCTAGCCACACACCGTTAACAAATAGATTTGTTTAAAAACAACAAAAATATTTAAATAATTACCTTGATTTTCGATCATTTAACACATTTTCATTATATTCCTGAGAATAATACTAATATTGAATTTATTTTTCTGAAAAAATGTAATTTTTGGAATTTTGGCTTTAAACTTTTGTCACTGTATATTTCGGGATACAATAGAAAATTTTGCCCCTAACCAATCAAACAGATTTTCTTGATAATTTTATTTTTCACTGCGTCAACAGTTTTGAAAATGTAATTTTAATTGCGAAATTGGAAGAAATTAATTTTCCTCGCTGTTAATAAAATTAATTTATTTCATAACTAGACGCAGTTCGTAAAATAATATAATTGCCGCTTTAATAAGGTTATTTTCGTCTAACGAATATAAGTGTCTTCGCAAAATAGCTTCTACTAAAGCTCTACCTGTTATTTAAATAATAAAGAACATTTTCTGGCAGTTGATACTGCTGGTAATTGGATAAATTAGCTTTTTTCCTTTTCGATCCAGCTTAAAATTAATTTGACAGACTGATCAAAGGAATATCTAAAAGAAGAAGCTAATTATATTTATTTAACGTAAAAAAAGCATATAATGTAGGTAGTCTCTAATATCTTAAATTAATATTTGATTCTGCTACTTCCCAATAAAAAAAAAAATGTTTCAAATAATTGGCTCCATTTTAGAAATAAATATTTGACTTGGCACTGAATGAATACATTAAATAAAGAGAAGCAAAATTCCCCGTCGTATCTGAAAGCACATTGATCCTCCTCCATGAGTTACGTGCGGAGAAAGGGAAATCCTGCAAGCGGCTCAAGCTTATCGACGTAATGTTACCAGATGAAAAATTAAACAATCACTAGCACAAGATAGTACTTCCAAAAATACACTAAAATTTCACAAGGTTTAAAACTAAAGGGTTAATTAATAATATAACTATTAAATAACATTTTATTTCTATATCAAAAATCACAAAAAAAAGGGAGAATAATAAAGAATCGAAAATATTGTTTATAAGTACCTGCTCTAGGTCACTTCCACGTTACGCCACTGATATAGGTAATTATTGAACACTTAGCAACACAACGGTATTTTAGGAAATTAAATGGTAAAGCAATTGGTAAAGAAATTTGACTAAACCTGGCAACACTGTATCAACCTTGTAAAGTCTGCGAGAGGAGAGTACGGAAATCAGAGAGAGGGGCGACTTGGGATTCGACAGGAAACTATGTTTCCTCTTTATTCAATTTATAGCTGGTATATTACTTTAATTTTTCTGCCCTATACGCGTCTGAGTGTAATAGTTGTTTACCAGACCTGTATATATACAGGGTGTCCGGCAAATACCTACTAATCTCTCGGGAACACACAGAGGCCAAAATAAACCTAATTTGTCATAGAAATAAAAAGTGCCACTTAACGGAGATACAGGGTTTCAAAGGGGTACCCAGCGTTTTACTTTTTTGGCTCTAACTTTTTAACCGATCAGCATCATTTAATGATATTTTATAGATTTACAGGGTGTTATGGAAATTACTTATTATATTTAAACCGGCAAATCCCGAGAAATAACCTGAAATGGCGCTTTGAATTATTGTACGAAATATACACTTTATATGAAATCTGAAAATTTACGTGGCCGCTACTGAGGACGTTCGCAACCAATAGTTTATTGAAGCGGTGTTATCATATATTGCAACACAGAATTGTAAACGCACGTGTTGTTTTTGACAACAAGACGTCGTTGACCCGCGTTATCACTTCTTTTTCAAACTCTTTAGAAAAAAAATACTACAATTTTAAGGTACATACTCTCTTACCTTCGATCTTATACTCCGTTTTATAATTAAATTCCGTAAAAAATAGAACATAAAAAGTTTTGCAACCGAACCAATAATAGGTAATATCACACAAATTTGAAATCACATCACAATATCATCAATCTTATTATGAATTACAGAAAAAAAAATCGGGTAACGCTACAACTTACAAAACGTTTAAAATTCGTATACATCAAGCACGCGGAACCCTTGAAAGCGTCGTTCCATCCCCGAGTCTCGAAACATACTGAAGCAACGATAGTCGTGCGCGGCAGGTATCCAAGCAAGGGCCAAACATGCGGTGTGATCTGACAACACTGTTAGTATACTCTAGTGACCCACATTGTTGCTAACTGAATCCAGATGGAACGGCGCGACAGTATGTGGGTAAAAAGGGTTTTTACCTTAGTATTTAGATATTCGAGTTAAAAAAAAAGTGTATAGACTTTCTCTAGGACACCCTAGGAGTAAGCCATTTAAATATAATAAGTCATTTCCATAACACCCTATATAATTTTCGGTATCCTATACGAACCAAACAAAAAGATTTGTGCCTTTAAAAAAAACTATTTTCTTTTATTATTAACGAGACAACTGTTTCAGTGCCTCTCGTAACAAAAGTTAGCATTTCAAGATTTCTCGTAGTTTAACGGACAGATGATCGTTTACGTTCTCATTATTGTAAAGGCTGTCCTATTTGCGAACATGTATCATTACATAATTAACTTTTATATTGACTGTTACTGTTTCATAGCGCTGTATCAAATTTTATCGATTGAAAGACTCATTTGCTCTGTTTGTCAATGTGATATTCAAATCAGAAAAGGGTCAATTTCCCTTCGGGGCTCGACCTTTTGATAATGGCAACTTTTCGTCCTGTCACCGTGATTTATTAACGGAAATGTTAATTTAGAATATGGGAGGTGAATTAGGTGAGCATATAACATCATTAATAATTTCATTTTTCCAACCGTGACATAAGAAGCAGACGTTTACGAGTCAAACTAATTTTTTTTTGTATATTTACAAGTTGTGCAAAATAAAGTCAATCCCTTTAATGACCTAAAAAAAGTGAGCATATTTACAAGAAAGCAAATGCTGCCATTAGGCTTCATGAAGACACTTCTGATTTTAAAATAGAACGAGGAGTGCGGCAGGGTGATACTATCTCCCCCCAAACTATTCACAAACCTATTGGAGTTCATGTTGAAGCGTATTAACATCGAAAACTTTGGTATTAACATCAATGGTGAGAAACTTAGTCACCTTCGCATCGCCGATGATCTGGTATTAATTACAGATAACTTCGGCCAAGCAACAGAGATGCTAAGAGAACTGGAGTTGGCATCCAGAGAGGTTGGGCTAAATATCAACATCAGCAAGACAAAGTTTATGACAAATCTGGTCACCAGTGACAGCGTAACAGTAAATAATTTAAAATATCCGACAAGTATGGTCGTATAACTATCTGGACCACGAAATTCGATTAGGTAGGGACAATCAGACCTGTGAAATCAGCAGAAGAATAGGTCTCACATGGTCAGCCTTTGGAAGACTGAACTACATCTTAACGTCAAATATCCCCATGTGTCATAAAAGAAGGGCTTATAACCAGTGTGTTCTACCCGTGCTAACATATGGAGCCGAAACACTAACTCTAACAAAACAAACGGCAAACAAAATAAGAATAGCACAGAGAGGCATGGAAAAAGCAATGTTGGGTCTTTCTCTGAGAGATAGGATTACAAATATAGAGGTGAGAAGAAGAAGCGGAGTCACGGATGCCATCGAAAGAATATCAAACTCAAATGGATCCGATCCGACTGTATAACCGTCGCCCATAGAACACTTATTCAAGTTCCTTTAGTCTATGATTAAATCGAAACTTTTGTATCATTGAATTTTAATCCCCTTATGCCATTACATGAGTTTAAAATAAATATTTTCTCACCTTCTAAAAATCTTTCCATCTGCTCTATCCGTGTTACTACAAGCTGCTTTTATATTATTACATTTGACTTTAGCTTGGCAATAGTTCCCTATAGATTTGAGAGAAATCTCGACGTCTTTCCTACTTTTATTAGTTTTCAAATCGTTTTTATTGGTGTCTCCGATCGTTTGTTTTTACAACTCGAAGGTGTGAATAAAAGATATTGGCTGAGAATTTTAAAGGGAATTTATTTAAGATATCTTATTTGGTCCTGGGCGCTTCTTAAAATTCTCAGATAATATCTTCTATTCGCACAAAAACGTACGATATCAATAAAAGCCATTTGAGAAACTAATGATTTGGACTCGTGATGGGCACTTGCATAATTATGTTGAAATCCTGGGGATAATATGAAGAATTTTCCAATCAACCTCGGCATCTTGAACGACTTGATCCGATTTAATTAAAAGCTGATGAAAATCCATAACAAGAATTATTTAAATATGATGATTGATTTGCACTTTTAATTGTCAACATGGCACGTGTTTTTCTTAATTCGTAAGGTCTTTCTGATTCCGAAAATGTGTTTCGACTTACTCTAGTGGTAAGGTAACAAAATGAAAAAGCGGATGAACTAGCGAGAGCCGGATCCGCTCAAAGTCTCAGGGGCCCCGAACCGGCCTTTGGAATATCAAAACAGGCAATAAAAACAACATTAGATAGATGGTCGAAAAAACAACACCTATCTCGATGGCAAGGGTTACCTGGTCAAATACACGCACGGGCCGTAATTGGAAAACCATCAAAAATACTATCGAATGGGATGCTAACCCTGCCGCGGCCCCAGTTGAAACAAGTGATGGGTCTGCTAACAGGCCACTGCACTGCCACTTGCGAAAACATCTTCAACGGATAGGTATAAACAACGGATCCATTGAATGCAGACTCTGCGTCGAAGAGGATGAAACCGCCTCCCACATAATATACCGCTGCGTAGCACTGTCTCGTAGAAGACAAAATATCTTGGGGAACATACAACGTGGTGACAACCACCCACATGACAAGCTTCGTAGAAGGTTACTGGACCTCATAGAAGGAACAAACATCTTCTAACAAGATCGGGGTACACAATAAGCCGAAAGGCTGCAGTGATAGAAGTTCACTTTAAACAGACCCCCGCCTTTAACCAACCAACCAAACAATTGTGTCTGTGTTCAGTTTACCATTTTATTTATATTAATTTGTTGTAAGCATGCATTTTTAATATTGCCGAATTTGAGTAAGCTTCAATATCAAAAATGTGGGGGTCGTTCATTCGTAAAAATGTCCTGAATTATTTCATACGTGTATGAAAATTAACACAACACTGCAGCATCAGAGACGAAATTGCCTGGCTTTTGAAGCCCTAATGCAACCTTGCTTTTAACATATTAAACATGATTACTTTATCTCCGGAATCTCGGTAATGGTTTTGCAGATTTCTCTAGACGAAGTTGAAGCCATATTTTATTCAAGCATGTTAACTTTATAAATGGCCGTTATTTTTAACATGAAACTTTCAGTTCCTAATTTTTCGTTAACATTACCGGTCTGTGTTAGTGTGAAGGTTGCTCATCAGTAGAACATAAATGAAGTTACCTACTTTTCTACCTTTAAGAGGAACTATCATTGCCGTAATTATTAAACAGGATTAGTTTCGTCTCGAGAAACTAAGGAAATGTTTTACAGATTTGTTCCGAAGAGGTTCGTACATTCATCTTCGTGATTGTTTCGGTCATTGTTAACTGTCTGACTGATAGGAAGTTTCTGTACACTCATTTCACCAATTTGCCACTGCAGTATACTCGGAAACAGCTAAGTCTTGAAAACTGTACGGGAGATATTACTACAAAATTGCGTAGTGGTTCGGAGATTTTTCAAAAACGATATACCTGCAGAAATTTGTTCGGGGGTTTGTTCCATAATCGCCGAGTTGTATTAGTTAATGTGGCTTCTGAAACTTATGTCGTTACCGTATACAGGGTGTTATGGAAATGACGTATTATATTTAAACCGGCAATTCCTGAGATGAAAGTAAATTGAAGAAAAATATCCAAAAATGGCGCTTTAATTTAGTATGCCCTGTACATGACCTTATGTCAAACCAAAAATTACCACGTGGTGTCCCTGTTCGGATGGTAAACACAGCAACATATGGCAGTGAATCTTGAACAGTGTTGTCATATCTTCAGGGTAAACTCTTTAGAAAGTCAATAACCGTTTGACAGATTTCAAGTTGTTTATTTGTTTATTTTTCATTATAAACTTTTACGTTCAATTCGCTGGGAAACAATCTCTGATTTATAAACTTGAACTGACTGGAACGAACCGCCGCGGAGTTTATAAATGGTCAGGTATGTTCCCATTTGTTCAATTCGAACGACACCTGTCAGATCTGGACAACTTAAAAGTTTATAATTGTCACTTAGCCTTTAAAAAAAAAACTGCAATTTTATTTACCTTTTCGGACTTATTTAAAACCTTAATTTATAAGTACTCACATCACAAAATGATATTAGTTTTCGCGTCACAACACATCTAAGTACCGTTCAATCTGAATTAGTATTTTAAAGTGCTACTGTGTAGACAAAAATACATCCTTATTGTCTGGGAAATAATGTATTTTACATCTAAAAATTTTAAAAATAAATAACACGTTGGTTCTCTCGATCAATATCGGCCTGATTCCTTAAACAGCTGATTGTGGACAATCGGGCTAATATTTAAAAATACAGCGTTGCCACTTTCGTTGTTTTATAAGCGACTATCATAAATTGACGAATTTCTTTCTATAATATTACTTTCCTGTATAATTGTAGTCTCGGAAATGGCAACCGCGCTGGCTCTAGAGAGCGGAGATTTCTCGGAAAGAAATTTCGACGACTGGTCCGAAGACCATTAGACCATTATTTCAAAGGGTAGTTCCTGTCAATTGTTAACATAATTGTGTCATTTTATCTTTAGTAAAGGGTTAATGGCCCATAGAAATTAGCGTTTTTATTATTTCTATTGCGAAATGATTAAGTGCTCTTGTTCTATGTGTGTTATTGTAAAGTGTAATTATGCGTTAGTGTTGGGGTTTAGTGATAAGCTTATTGTGCACTCCCACACTATCATCAGGACACGTGATGAGCATAAAGTTTTTCCCATAGAAAAAATAACTGAAAGTTTCTGTGCCCTGGATTCCTTAATCGCGTCCTGGATTTACTTTCAAAGTAAGCTAAATATTTATTTTTATAAGAAACTAAAGTTTTACACTTTTAAACATTTTGGCAACATTGTTCCTGAACATCTGTTTATTACCCAGCTAGGCAATGTAATATGTTCATATATGAATGAGCCGAGGAGTTGTGTGTGGGTTTAGGGGTGAATTACCCCACTTTTTAAACGGTCGATTTAAAGAACATAAAATATGTAGCGCTTCTCTAGGACACCCCAGGAGTCACCCATTTAAATATAATACGTAATTTCCATAACACCCTGTATATGATGCCGAGTATAAACTTAATAACATGTCTTCTTCTCTAGTTTGAGATTTCTTGTACACATGGAAACGTTATGATGTCACATTTTGTCAAACAATTTGACGTTAATTGGAATGTGTTTTTTTTATAAGAGTTGTCTGTTTGTAAGGAAAGGTAAATTTGACATTTACTGTCTAGCAATCATTTCTTTAATGTAAATAACAGTCGTTTAGAACATTACCACCTTATTGAAGCATCAAAGACTAATTTATCTGCTTCTACATTGCTAAGGTAAACTGTTAACATCGTTATATGATGTTAAACATAACCTTGTAAATGGTTTGCATATTTCTCCTGGGAAAATCACTCTGCATTCTATACACCTCAGCGTCGAGATTCGTTGTTATTCAGTTATTATTATAAACGGAATAGTTTCTGTATTTATTGTTTTAACTGAGTAGTTTCTGTAAATATCCATGGATTATAACTAATATATTTTTTACGAATAACATTCTACATTATTTGAACATTAAGGGCTACTAGGACTGTGTAAAAAGTTAGACAATAGAACCAAGTATTTTGTAAACAAACTGTGTTTATTTTTCAGTTTATCCATAGGATCGATATTTATCCAGCCATGATCTAACTTTTAATACCTTCCAAATAGTACTTGACGTCGTGCTATATGTAGACGTATACGGAGACCGTCGTTCAATGAAAATGTCTGTCCATCCGGCCAAATGTGGGGGCTAAATCTGATGAATACGGTGGGTGGTCAACCAATTTGAAGTGCAATTCGTGAATTTTGACCATGGCGACCGCGAAGTCTTAATGGAACAGCACATGATTTTTCTTTAAATCCCGCCGCCTGCTTCTCAAAATGATGCGTGGTATTGATATACCCTTTTGAAGATAGTTGATGAATATAATTCCATGTGTGTCCCAATAGCTCGCCATCACCTTCCCGGCCAATAAATCGATCTTCGCCTTCTTCGGAGTAGATTTACCCTTCATAATGCACTGTTTTGACTGTTCCTTCTTCTCAGGAGTGCATCGATGGAACCAAGTTTCATCATCAGCCATGAGTTGACGCAATAAATCAAACTCATTGATTATAAAATATTCCCACAAGACCTTGAAAATGTGCATTCGAATTATTTTTTGCTGAAAAGTGAGCAAGCGCAGCACCACCGGGGATAGCTTACGCATGCCCAATTCTTCAGGCAATATGTGACAAACGATCACGTTTGCACGGAGGCTCAAAACGGCTCAGGCAGCGCTCGGAAATTACTCTCTTCAGCATCTCTAAAGCAAACCATGACCCTCAATAACTCTTTGAACTGTTTGCAGCTTTATTCTGAGGAAGTTGGCAATATCTTGAAGTTTGCATGAATTAAGACAGCACTTTAACGTCAACCACTAAATTATCTGCTTCGTCTCGTTTAAAGCAAACTCTGGCTGGCAAGTGTCGTCCTCGCATAATAACATTAATTTTTCTTTTGAGGAAGTTTGATCTCTCTTCTCTACTTATACGTTTCCTGATGACAATTTTACCACAGATATTGTCGATATATTAAGTTTTTTATCACAATATTATTTGTGTCCAACATTTGAAAGCTTATAGTTTTTTATGTTGTTGTTAGGTTTTAATATGCTTGTCCACTTGGCAACGCTTCCTCGTTATCAAGCGACGCTGGGGTTTTGTTAAGCTTATCAATTACGTGATAGATCAGATAATAATTTGAAATAAACATTTGAAGAGTCAAGCAAAATACAGTGAAACCTGTCTGTCTAAATGTGGCCGCCTAATTGAGGTGACCGCCCATGGTAAATTTGTCATTAGGTAATATGTAAATGCAAAATTATTACTATGTATCTGGATGTACAAATAAACATAATATAACAAAAATACACTAGTTTTAGTTAGGATGTAGTACTAAAAAAATCTAATAACGTAGTTTGCGTTTTATACTTGCAATCTAGAAAATGTAATTCCAAGTCTGATAACAATTCCATTGCTGTAGAGTCACCTCTATTTTTTGCATACTCTTGTAATTCCTTTGCCATACTAATGGCTTGTTGATAATTGGTGACATTTGTTTGATTACTGCATTCAACTTCTTCATCAGAGTCGTCAGATAGTGATGTGGTTTCAGTTTGGGCTACATAATCGGTAAGAATTGGTTCACTATCATCTTCTAATAGCACATTGCTATTGTTATCAAATTAAAAAATTTCACACATGCTTTCATTCGGCGAAGTCCTTTCGCTCGGCCACGCATACGCGATTGGTTGCAGGTCTGTCTTCACAGAGTTTTTGTACCTTACTTATTCGTCTCCCAAATACTTTCAAAATTTTTTTGCCCGTTTAAAGGAGAATTTTCGCACTCTTTGTATGAAAACAGCCTGTCCGCGTCCGCCGAAAGTAGAGTCCGTCCAAAAGAAGTTGATTTTCATGGAATTTCATATACCTAGTTCCGGACTATGAAAAAAATATCCGCTTAATAGAGATGTCCGCTTATGAGAGGTTTCACTGCAAATCGCAAATATTCATAACGTATGTAAAGAAGAGTGGACTAGTAATTAAATAAGGGTATCATTTAACTGGTTAGCAAAATATTATTATTTTTGCGAACAGAAAAATGTAATCGGTCAGCCAAAATGGCTAGTTGGTCAGCAACTTATGAACAGCAAACATTTCTGAATCGTGACAGTGCCCTGGGAAGAAAGCGAAAACCCGCCCCCGCTACACCTTTTGTAACCGATTTCCTTCTGTATTCGGCAAAAGAAAACAGAAGAAAGTTACATAAATTTACCAATTGTAAAATCTTGCTGACCAAGTAATCATTTCGCAGCTCGACTGTTAATAACGGCAAACCATTTAATTACTTCTCATTAAATAATAATACCCGTCAGAAGAACATTTTGGGAAAAAACTATAGTATATATGAATTTTATTGTATTTGTTTATTTTCCGCTTAATGTTTGGGCACACCTGTGATAAGATCCTTTCTAATATGGCTTTTATACATTTGTCTCCCCTCGCTCTTCTTACGGAAACGTTTAAATAAAACTGGACAAACAATATGTACTTTTGCAGGTACAAGGCAGACTTTCATTAGCATCATAATTTCATATTAACCATGACTAGCTTCATCGTCGGTAAATGTTGTGCAGATTTCTCCAGAGGAAGTTGGCGCTATCTTTTATCCATGCAAACTTCGTTCGGCCACGTTATAAATTGACTCGGGGTCATAAACTCAACTTTCAGTTATTATCCGGACTTTATGAGCGGAGTTTGCCGAAGTTCATTTGCAACTTGCAACTTTTAGCTCCTTCATCAAGTTTTTGTTCTGGTTTTAGATAGACGCGATGCCATCGAGAAGATGTTTCGCGTTAATTAAGAGTAAGTTAAAAGTTCAGTTAATTGTTGATTTTTAAATATAAGTTTTAGAATCTGGAAGAAAAGAACTGAAACATTGCAATTTTCTGAGAATAAAGGCGATATGAAACAGAATTACGATAGAAGGCGTAATCTCCTATGTTTGCCCTGTTTTATTTTAACGTTTCCGTATGAAGAGCGAGGGGAGAAAAATGTATAAAAACTATTCTAGGAAGCGTCCTACCATAGGCGTGCTCCAACAATAATTTATTCTTCATTTATTTAACTGGCTAGCAGAATATTCTTATATCGGTCAGCCAAAATGGCTAGTTGGTCAGCAACTTATGGACAGCAAGCATTTCTGTATCGTGACAGTGCCCTGGGAAAACAAGTGAAAACCCGCCCCCGCTACATCTTTTGGGCCTTGACTGCTATACCGAATGAAAACACATGCACGCAATTAGTTACTCGTATCACGCGACTGCTTTCGCTCCGCCCGCAATAACAAACTTTGCCGATTATTCAAAACAAACGCAATCCAATGATTTATATTGATAATCATTCCTTTAATATGCAAACCTCTGAAGTAAACTGCTTCTAGACATATTTTTTTCTACTGACCAATTGTAAAATCTTGCTGACCAAGTAAACATTTCGCAGCTCGACTGTTAATTAAGCGTTAACACATGATATTACAAGCGAACTGATATCGCTTGAATTGTGGACAGTTTGTAGCATTTTTTGCAGAACAAGTGTTGCAGCCTTATTTATTGCCAGCAAAATCTTTTTATGCTGAACAAATGATTTAATGGCTATTTTTTACTACGAACCAATTTTAATAATGTAATATAAATATATTTTGTTTAAATTTATTCCTATGGGGCTGACTTGTTGCAGCACCATTAGAAATACATTTATTACATTTGCCATAATCGGCCTTATTGTATTGTACCAGCACCAATTGTGTTAAAATAATAAAGATTTTGATTGAAATATTAATTGAAAAGGAAAAAGCAGATTGACGGACCGTAACATTACGGTATCATACAAACTAGTATATACATTAAACTTTATGCTGCAGAGTTGTAAAAGTCTCGACTCATTCAGCCATCATTACAACTTAATATGAGCTTAACAAACTTAAAGCTTAACAAGTATAAAACTTAAAACTTTTTTAACTACTCTTAGCTGTAACTTAAGGTTTTATTAAGTCTAAGCCAAGGATTTACTGCCGCTTCAGATCGTATTTTATTTATATTACACAGCCCAACAAAAAAAATTGTCTTGGTGCCGAAGAAAAAACAAGAAACTGATTTTAATTTTTTTTTAATACGTTGGTTCCATCGTATCAGCTCTAAATTTTTGAGATAGAATTCATAATAAATTTAACTAATTCCAAGAGTAATTAATGCATTTTTAATTATACCTATTTATTCATAAATCACTGGAAATAACTAATCTTATATTGGCAAAAGGCCATATAATTATTACAGATAAGAGATAATTTTTCCGTGAATTTTTTTGCAGCTGCAGATTTCTTATTTTCGTATTTGCAATTAGCACAAAATATACATTAGAAGGCACTAAAAGAGAATGAAAACGTGTCCAAGATAAGGGGGGCCGGGGATCTCGGAAACCGTAAGAGATACGAAGTCGGTTAAATGGAGGTAAAGTTGCGCATTTACCTGCCTAATAATATGCCGTTTAGAAAGTTTTAAAATTCTGAGTAGTTCCGGAGATATTCGAAAAAAAAAAACAAATTCTGAAAAATCGTTTTATTGTTTCCCTGAATTTTTTTGAGATCGAATTCTAAAGTAAATTGCGCTTTTGCATTGCCACTTTTTCCGCTCTATCTAACAGTTAGGTAGGTTACGTCCCAAAAAGAGCACATGACACCTACTTTATTTTTTTGATAGCACTAACAATTATGGAGATACCCTATAAAAGTGTCGAAAATCGGACACCCTGTACTAGTACACACGTCATACAAATTATACGAATTAATGATTTACGCGGAAGAAAAATATCAAAACAAGGACTGATTTCATAAACATTATAATAGACGTGCCTAGCGTTCCGATATAGAACGTATTCCGAAAATTAATTTATAATTTCGAAAAAAAAAATGGAAGTGATGATGGCGAAAAACTGGCGTTCTATTTTTTATCGTAATAAAACCTCCCTTGCCATTTATTTCGCTTTCGACATTCAATGTTTTTATAATCCACTTTAAAATCATCAATACATCCATTTGACGGACTTTACGCCAGACCCTCAAATTTTCGACATGATATGACAATAACAATTGTCCATAAATAGTTATCGAAAACACAAAAGTACAATGAAATAGCGCTGAAAGAACTATTTTTAGGATTAAATTCAACTAGGCACAAGAACTTATAAGAACCAATAAATTATATCAAAATAGCAACTATGGTTGACAGCTGGCAAATATTTAATGGCTACCGACAATATTCAACTACGTCTTTGTCTAACATGTTATTGAATTCAAAACGTATTGCGGGTTTGTTCGCAACTCTATTATGTTTTTATTCACTTTTAAGTCTGTGATAAATAAAAATTGGGAGTTTTAACTCGCGACGGCCCCTTGATCCCTGCACCCGTGATCTGTGACGCACGTATAAATTTATAACGTACAGTACGTTTCACGAAATTTGGATACGACTTAATAATTTCCTGGGTAGGTCCCATTGTGTCGACAAGAGCTTGGCAATAAACAAGTGAAGTATGAAGGGACGGACTAAGGGAAACAAATAATGATATGATTATATTAATGTAATCAAATGAAATAAAAAAATTTTTAAATATTACTAGTCATATTTATTTACATTTATAATGTCATTCTATAGATAGTTCTGTTTCGCTATCGTTATCCTCATCAAAATTAATTATAATTGGATTAATTATACGATCCAGACTAATATACGAATTTTCTATAGTTATTACGTGACGGACTGAATTTTTCCAACTACCTTTTCGTATTAAATTTATAATATGAAATTTTCTGGTTTCATCATTGGTGAGCCGTTGCTTCAGAGAATCTAATGTAGGTACGCGTTACTCTTCGTACATGTTGTAGATTTTTCGCCTTATCAAGTCTTTCGCTTTCGTCGAAACATTTGGTGAAACCGGCATCTTTACGCTTCTTTCTAGATTTAATGGGATTTGACGCGATTCTTTTCACTGTAGTCAGAGGTATCTTAGTCAAATCAGACGTTTCAGTCGCAGCAGCACTAGCATAAAGTCCTCTGTTGAGTAAAGAAGTATATACTTTTTTTACAATTTCCCTAGCATCGAGAGATAAATGCATTTTCTTCACTGCAACACTAGAAGAAGCACCATCAATGTTTTTCCATGGACGCCACATACTGTTTTTTTATACGTTTGGTAAAATAATATCGGTAATACAACTAAACTCTTCCAGCAAGAAATAAAAACTAACAAATTTTACCACAAAAAGATATTTAAATATAAATTAAACAACCTAACCTACCTGATGTGCCTATATTTAATTATAATTATTACAATCCGGTCCTTTCCACATAATAATAACAAACGGTCAAAAATAATGGGATCGCCCAGGTACTTTTACTGCAGTCATTAAGTTATATCCATTTTTCGTGAAACACACTTTACATACTTTATGTATATCCGTAACGGCTTCAGCTACAGCGTATTGATTTTTTTTTATCGTTATTTTTTAATATATCCGAAAGTACTTTAGCAGATAAAAGTTGGTGGCCGTTTCCAACAATTTTCAGCAGATAGGGATATAAAGATGTTTGCATTGCCGGAAGCTGTAGAGCTCTTGAAATACGAAATATTTTTGGTTTCTTATCTGGTTTCCAGGATATGTCTTATTTCCTCTCCAACTCTGGAAAACAATCATAAACATGTTCTCATTTGCAATAAAATATAACTTGGTCTTTTACAAGCATATTCAACAAAGTTGAAGCTGCTTTGACTGGCACACCGTAAAATTCTATATTTTATTTCATTAAAATTTTAAAGATTAATATACATCTTTAGAATCCATAAATTTTAGAAAGTTATTACGGAAATTTATTGCTTCCGAACTTCCCTTCTTTATGGGAGATTTATAATTTTATTTTAGAGTCTTTGGTATCTTTAATTTCATTAGGTTTAAGAATCATTTCCTTTTTCAGTCAAGGTAACATTTCTGTATTAATTCTTTATCGAATTTCCCCTAAGTTTTATTATTGATTTTGTCTTTCAGATTTTGAAACACTAAACAGGGTGTCCGCTAATTAATGATACATGGAAAAAACCACAGACTCCTTACGTAAAAATATTAGGATTTAATTATACTTACCTATATCCGAAACTTGATATTAACTGAGATACAGGGTGTTAAAGTTAAAACTTCATTACTGTTTTTCTCTTAATAAGTTTGAAAGGAACCAACGGTGTTTTACATATTTTGGCAACTATGGTTTTTTAGGACGAGAAATTGATTTTTTGTGATATTTCAATGTACTGTCGCTGTCTGCGACATTTTTCTCACATTTATTAGGTCATAATTTTTTTGTGCCTTAGCGTATTTAAGTTTTTGATCAAAATAATACTTTTCTCATATTTATTACGTAAAAAGGGTATACTAAGTTGAGGTCGCCCAGAGTTACCGTTTCGGAGATATATGCATTTGAATTGTTTAGTGCACCCTGCCCAATTACTAATAATTTGCAAACAAACTTTTTCTTGCCGCAGACACAAAAAAATCAATTTCTCATCCTAAAAAAAATTGCCAAATTTTGTAAAAAAACGTTGGTTTCAAAGTTATTAGAGAACAACAGTAATGAAGTTTTAACTTTAACACCCTGTATCTCAGTTAATATCAACTTTCGGACATAGGTAAGTATAATTAAATCCTAATATTTTTACATAAGGAGTCTGTGGTTTTTCCATGTACCATTAATTAGCGGACACCCTGTATACCATTGTTAACGCATTGCGACAGGCGACTGCGCCTGCATTGTCGACCTTTTTGGAGGATATTTTTCTTACATACGGTGTACGGTAGTTTTTGATAATGCACCGGCACATACGGGTAAAATTTTTAAAAATCTTTTTGGTAAATATAAAATTTAAAAAGTTTGGTTTAATTGTCGTTACCATCCTCAGGTTAACCCTGTTGAAAGAATAAACGATTGGTGCGGTCATTCGCTTTTACATAAAAGACAATCATAGAGAGTGGAACGTCCATGTCCAGGAAATTGCTTCAGCTCTGAGGAGCTGCAGGCAAGTTCTAATTACTTAAATTTTGGAGCACGCGAGCCCAAGGTATTATTGGAAAGAGATTTAAACCACCTTGAATATGATGTGCCACTGACCCCTTAACATCTACCTCCCCTAAGAGGTTAAACCACGAATGCTGAAATCTTCTTTAAAAGCTCCACTTTCACAAAAAAATTATATTTTAATTTTATTTACTGGAAGAGACATCTTAAGGATGAAAATTTTTCAAATTTACACCCTATATAATCAAAAGTCGATTTTTTTTGTAACATGCGTAGTTTTTTACGTAAGATTCGAATTTTATTAACAAAACTAGATTATCGTGTTGATTTGAATTGCAAAGTCATCCCTTAAAATAGATAAAATGTATGAATATTTCGAACCGTTTTGTAGATATCGATATTACCAACACTTCAAAAATCTCACCCGGTACGCCAAGCATTCTTCAATAACAACTCCCTACTAGCCAAGAATTGTCAGTTCATAAATAATAACGAAAATATTCTAAGGATACTCTAATTAATACCTACAGTTGCTGCGATATCCTTTCAAACAGAATTATTTGACTCAAGACCGATTTCCTTCTCGCCATTTTAACCCAGACTAAATGCCCCAGTTTAAATAAGAGCACTTCTAAATTAGTTTCTTCTCGCCCGCTAGGAATATAGCGCTTAGAGCTTAACTAGCTCCGAACACAACACTTTACTTTATTTATTGGTATTCATAAAGAATGCCGCACGAGTTGCTGAATTCCGAATTAAAACGTTCATTGTTGTCTTCTTGCTTTTTTATATAACTGAACATTGCTGCGCATACAGGCATGAAATTGCCTTATTATATTTTAAACTCGTACGGAAAAAAGACTAGTCAAATTATTATAGTAAAGATTTTATTGTGAGATTTCCTATAATAGTTAGAGAGACGGTTCCAATAGGGGGTCCGTGAAGTGGAATATTAGTAATTTAGTTTTTCGTGGAGTTTAGGTCCCCCTCTACAACTTTTATATCTGATGAAATGCCGTAGAGCGTTACTGAGAGGCTATCTAAAGCGGTACAGCGCTTTAGATAGGAAATTCTCAATAAATTCAAAATAGTATAGAGTCTGAAAATGAATTTACAGCATCTGCGTGACCCCAAAGTCACGGGAAACACATTTTCTGACAAATCAATCCTTGCATATACTTTTCTGAGCGTGTCAATGAAAATTAAAAAAAGAGAAAAAAAGCGAATTTATGTGAAAAATTTTTTGTCGTTCCAGGTCTCGCCTTTTCATTATTGGAATTTTTTTTTAAATCTCCTCGGAGGAAATTCGGAAAACGATCGTGACATGTCAGAACACATTCCAAAAGATTATTGCGAAAGTGCAGCATACTTTCAAGGATATCGTGAAAAGGAAGACTATGAAAGTCGGTACGAAGTAAGTCTGCAGCGAGATCTCTTTGGACAATTGCTGACTGCATCGCTCTCTCAAAAATAGATTTAGAGAAAGTTTTGCAGTACCCGATTATTCCAGTCCTGCTTTCCCTCTGTCATACATTCCGGTAGCTCTGCGTAATATTTTCAGAATTCCGCCTAGCTAGGTGCGATTCTTCTGAAATTTTGTTTTTCACAATATTTGGGTGTCCAGGAATGTAGTGTGACAATTTTCCGAATTTCCTCCGAGGAGATTTAAAAAAAATTCCAATAATGAAATGGCGAGACCTGGTACGACAAAATGTTTTTCACATAATCTTTATCATATAATGTTTCATTCTAGAAAGTTTCAACTTCAAATTCGCTTTTTTTCTTTTTTTTTTAATTTTCATTTTTTTTTTGACACGCTCGGAAAAGTATATGCAAGGGTTGACTTGTCAGAAAATGTGTTTCCCGTGACTTTGGGGTCACGCAGATGCTGTAAATTCATTTTCTAACATGGCTCGATATAATTTTGAATTTATTGAGAATTTCCTATCTAAAGCGGTACAGCGCCTCTCAGCAACGCTCTACGACATTTCATCAGATATAAAAGTTGTAGAGGGGGACCTAAACTCCACGAAAAACTAAATTACCACACCGTCTCTCTAACTATAATATATAGCATTAATTACATTTTTTGTACAAAAATGATATTGTGAACATAATTTACGAAAAAGTATAGTTAGGATTTCTAAGAAATTTAGTAAAATCAAGTAATTACTAAAATAAATTGTAAATTTTACAACGAATGTATATGCACGAATCAAACACTCTAGTTAAAATACTTAAATTATTATAGTAAAGATTTTATTGCAAAATTTACTGTAAAATATAGTATTAATTACATTTATTACACGGAAAGAAAAACTTAGTTAAATTTACTATAACAATAGTAAAACTAACCATAATTTATGGCTCTAAATATGACTGGATTTATTAAGAACTGCCATAAATTTATAGCTAATTTTAAATTTTAACAAAAATTTTTGGTAAATATTGCCAAAATATTTAGTAAACCATTTATATTTTTGCAAAATTTGCTATATCTTTTGTAAAATTTACAAAATAGTTTGTAAAATTGTAATTTTACTAAAAAATTTTGTAAAATTTACTGAAATATTTTGCTAAAAAATTCGCGACACAGTATTCCCAAGCGGTCACCCATCCAAGTACTAAACGTGCCCGATGTTGCTTAACTTCCAGTGATCAATGAACGCTTCCTCTTGTTGTTCCCACCTGTTCTGCTAACTAAGAGCGCGTACTGTTTGAACCGTTGCATCTGATTTAAGCTCTTGTAAAAAAGCATGTTTACAACAATTTATTTAAATTTGGTCCTTTTTACAATAAAAAATACTTAAAGTACAGTAATAGTCAGTAAAATGTACCATACATGTAAAAATATGTACCTACTGGAGATATAAATAAATTATTTTCACTTAAATTCGTTGTAAAATTTAGTTGATTTTGGTAAATTTATTAAAAATCCTAACTATCGTTTTTTGTAAATGTTTACAATATTATTTTGGTACGGATTAATAATGAACATTGTAATTATTACAATATTTTATAGGAAATCGTACAATAAATTTTTATAACTCCGCTAGTTATAAATATGGGGTCGCCTAAATAAAAAAAGCATAAAACTCTCTAGCCCGCACTACAAGGTACTCATCAGATTAGCAAGCGAGAAGCGTTTCGCTTAATTTTTAATTTCAGTCGCCAAAGCGCTCACCAAACGTTTTTATTTCTGCACAATTTAACTATCTCAATAAATTTACGGCCCTTTGTGCCGCAGCCACACACGCGGAAGTATTCAAAAGCAATTTAACAACATTAATAACCCCGGCAATGACACTGTGTTCGGGGCCGTTCCAAACTTGTACACACATGCACATGTAAATTGGAATTCGATTATAAATAAGGGCAATAAATAGTTGCGTCTGGCGTTTCCATTACCAGGTAATGGAGCGATCCCGACAAAACTTGCTAATTAAAATGGAAATTGATATTAGTTTTCAAAATCGGCAATAAATGCGCTAATTACTTTCCAAGAGCCCAGATGGTTCGGTTCGGTTCGACGATGACGCGCATCTCACGTCATCCGTCGCTGCTTCTAAAGTTCCCTGCAACAATGTTAAACTAAGTTTGACTTACAAGCTAACGAATATATTTAACCAGATTATACGAGCACCTGCCCATGATAGTGATAAGTTCGTGACAAAATGTACAGATAATTTCTATGGCAATAAAGGATTAGTTGGATATGATTTGTCCAGGCGATGGGAATATAAATATCGTATTGCGGTAAGGGCAAGGGCGATTCCCAAGCAGTAGTCCTTCGCTCATGATATAGTTCACATTCAAGCGTTTAAGATGAGGATCACAAATTAGCAATCAGAGTCATCTAATGTTTCTTCGAAGGTTAGACACAACGCTGTGAATGACGTATTCTGGACTTCCATTTCCTTTAGCACAACATTTCAACTGGTAAACATCTCCAGTCGTCTTCAAGTAAATACTGAATTACTGAATAAGTTACTAAACTACGAGAGTATTCATACTACTTGGGGGGAGAGGGGGGGTTGTTGGAAAGTTAGTTGAGCATGACCAAGGTAGGTGCGGTCATGTGTTACCGCTGGATAACGTTCTTAACCTAAGTTTACATCTGCTTAACTGGAGTTTCCAAATGTTTCGTATATCTAAAGAAGGTTTACTAAAACAAACAATGTTCTTGTTTGAGTATAATTTGTTACTCTTCCCATTACAAGTGGTGGCCATGGGTCCAAGCGTGGTCTGCCGCATCGGATCTGTTTGTTTCTCCTCTTCGTGTGTGATTCTGATGTTCTTTGATCCTTGTTTCAAGCGGTCGTAAAGTTTGTTATATTGCTGTTCTCTCCTTCGAATCTTTTCAGAGATCCCCTTGACACAAGATATGTTGATGGTGGGTCCAGCTTCAATATCATCCTTCGTTCAACGTTTGTGATTTTGACGTTTTCTGATAGCTTGGTCTACTAGTCTCGTGGGATAACCATTCATACCAAGGTCCTTCGTGATGTTATAGAGCTCTTGTGTTGTAGCCTCCTGTGAATTACTGCAAAGTGTGAATGCTGTGTCAACCGGTTTTTGGGTTTGTCCATTAATAAATATGTCGCTTCTTGGCAGGTTAGAAAGAGACGAGCGTCATCATCAGCTGATCAATATTTATTTTCGTGAAGTTTTAGCTGGTAATAATAAAGTTTTTTAGTTTTTTTTTTGGCTTTGGCTTTGGCAGGTCTGCCATTCGGTCAGTCGCTAATTGGTTTATTGATTCGATCGTTCAAGCATTTAGATTAAGGTAGTTCAATTTAAACTTATTCCCTGACAGGAAGAACACAAGGTCACACTCTTCTCGCTCTGGGCCGATCAGAGCATTCTATAGACAAACAGGAGGGCCCGGGGAAAACACATAACAAAGGGAAATAAGGATATCTAAAGTATTTTAAGCATCATAATTTTATGTTATTTTGATGTAGAAAGGACATTATGGTCTTCTGTATATTGGCATCATTCAATTTCGATAAGACATGCAATATGTTAAGAGGAGCCGATAAATGGCAATCTTTTATTAAATATACACTTTATATGAAATCTGAATTGAGGCGGTGTTGTCATATATTGCAATATAGAATTGAACAAGACGTCTTTGACTCGCGTTAACACTTCTTTTTCAAACTTTTTAGATAAAAAATATACTACAATTTTAAGGTACATACTCTCTTACCTTCGATCTTATAATCCGTTTTATAATTAAATTCCATAAAAAAAATAAAACACAAAAAGTATGTTTTGCAACAGAACCAACAATAGGTAATATCACATAAATACATCACAATATTTCTTATTATGAATTATATCGCAACAAAAAAATCGGGTAATGCTACAACTAACAAAACGTTTAAAATTCGTATACATCAAGCACGTGGAACCCTCGACAGCGTCATTTCACTCCCGAGTCTCGAAACATACTGAAGCAACGATAGTCGCGCGCGGCCGGCATCCAAGCAAGGGCGATACATGCGGTGTGATCTGACAATACTGTTAGTATACTCTAGTGACCCACATTGTTGCTAACTGAATCCAGATGGAACGGCGCTACAGTATGTGGGTAAAAAGGGTTTTTACCTTAGTATTTAGATATTCGATTAAAAAAAAAATATATGTAGACTTTCTCTAGGACACCCTAGGAGTCACCCATTTAAATATAATAAGTCATTTCCATACCACCCTGTATTTGGCTAAACCTTTACATAAAATCGTATCTGCTTGGCAACCTCTGATTAAACGATTGTCCGTTAATCTTTCTTCATATACTTTACATTCACCATTCGGACGGTTCAAATTTCTAAGTTCTTTTCTAGTTAGAGTGTCAAGCCTTTAATTCGATCTGCGTTCATCCCTCGTCAGATAGTTCCTGACAAGTTTTCGAACGACAAGCTCAATTTCATTTCTTTCTCGTAAAGTTGGTGCTTTTATATCTTTAAAAGTTATTCTGGTTAAGAATGGCATTTATAAAAATATTCAGCCATGACAATACTTATACCGAATGTGTCTTAATATCTTACTATACAGGGTGAGTCAGGGGGGACGATTTTCTGGGGGGGTATTAGAATTATTATCGACAATGAGACTCCCTGCAGTAGAGACTAGGTAGACAACTGTCAAAGCTGTTTATGCTTACAAAACAAAATCTACTTCTTACCTACTAGATCCTTTTTAATCTTTGTTAATACCTAATTTCATAACACAGTGCAAATGACTGAATTTCATTTTTTTTTTTTGGAAAACTGTACGTCAAACGACAAAAAATCAAGGGATGTCATTTGCTCAGCAAGGAATGAGAATTTGAAAAATAATTTTTATTTAAAAAAAAGAATTGGCGTACCATTATTTTCTTCAAAAATGCCGAGGGCAAATCCCGCACGAACGCCACTGGTCGGAATAAAAAACATCATAAAATGCCTCTTGATAAATAGAGAGTGTGTATCAAATTTCACAAAAGTATCTAGAGCAGCATGACAGATATTAATAAAAAAATTAGATTTTTTTGAAAATATTTAACACCCTGTGTTATGTCAAATTAAAGCGTTGAGGACATATGTTTATATGAAGGGTTTTTCTGAAAATGGACTCCAGAATAACCTTAAATATTAGCATGTTATTAAGAAACACCCTGTATATGATATAATTTGGAACTGAAAATTTTTCCTTGTATTTCCTATTATGGAAGTAACTTGCAACAATACCCTTGCTATTTAAACTTTTATCGATAAAACTGTATATATGTACCTGCAATTTCTGCAAAATTCGAACAAACTCCCATAGAAAGTTTGAAGGAAAGCACTTACAGGCACTCACAAGTTTTGTTTTAAATTATTAAGCCCGACCGATTAACTTTTTTTCGAATTTTTATTATCTGAACAATATTTTTAAATAAAAAGTGTGTGTGTCGCAAATTTGTTTTTCGTGAGACAAAATAAAATTTTTGAGACAACGATAACATAAAGGAAACCATAACGGAAAGTGATTAAGAAATGACTAAGGATTCTAAAATAGTATATTAAGTTTCATAAGACATTATCTTAGAGCACGCGTTTAATTCAGCAAACGACGCAAGTGCTCTAATTGTCTTATGAACCGTGTATTTTATAACACTTTTTCTATTTGGGTCTTTAAAGTCTGAAAAACTTTAAAAAATATAGTAGATTTTTTCATTTAAATAATATTTTCTTTTTGGGTTGGCAATACTTTTACAATGTAATTAAATGTTACAAGTATCAAATATGCCATGATAGAAACAATTGAACACAACAAGACTTCTTTCCATCCGTCATAATTAAAATTAAATATATTATTAAAGTTAATAAAAATGAGTCAGGAAGAAAGTTGTACTCCGTCAGAAGAGAAATTGCAAAAAATAATCTAGAAAAACTTTTAAAAAGAATATGCAAAACTTTGAGTTATGGTGCGAGCAGAACAAAGTTCAAAATATTGAACAAAATAATAAATAACACTATTGAACAAAATATTGTGTCGTCACAGAATCTGACAGGAATAACAATTAATGCCCAGGAAATGTCTATACAGTAACTATAAATATGTATATATAAAGTAATATGTATAATACTATATTGAATTAAAAATAAAAATAGTACTTTATTGAATAAAACTTTAGAACTAGACCATAAACGGGAAGATATTATTTTTAGGTTATGTTCTTTTATAGTTGTGACTACAAATTAGATGACGGACACCATCATTATGTTATATATTTCCGAGTATAGGTATTTCGGATAAATATCTAGTAAAAATGATCTATTTGCATGGTTAAGGTTAGTATTTTAAAGTTTTCTATAAAAAATTTCTGTCGAATCCATAATGCCTAGAAAATTAATTTCAACGAAATCAAAGTAATCCTAAAAATCGAACCCTACTTGCTGCCAACATAAAAAAAAAAAAAATTTCAGTTTCATAAAGTGGCAGGTAATTCAATTTTTTTTGCATTTCATAATGTAGCCATTATGAAACCCAAATAGAAAAACATAATAATACGCATTGTGTATTAAATTATCGAAGTTGCTAATGCTTTCTAGTAGAAGCGGCAGCACTGTACGGTTGAAAATTTCTTTTATGACACGTGGTATTCCCAAGCGGTGACCCACCCAAGTACTGACCGTGCCCAACGTTGCTTGACTTCATCGATCGATAATATGTTCCCGGTTAAGTTCTCCTCCTATTATTTGTTACGAAAACCGAAATCTTAAAAATCCGTTATATCTTATTAATGCCTTTTAGTCTTGTAAAAATACTTAAATAATAGCCAGGGAAATGTACCATACATTTTAAAATATTTAACTACTGGAGCTATAAATTTTATTTTCACTATACATTCGTTGTAAAATTTACCGTATATTTTAGTAATTACGTGATTTTACTAAATGTATTAGAAATCATAACCATTGTTTTTTGTGAATTATGTTTTTAATATTATTTTGGCATGGATTACTAATATAAAATGTAATTAATACTATATTTTATAGGCAATTTTACAATAATTTCCTTACTATAGTATTTTTCCGTGTATTGTTTATTGCTAAGTTCATCAAACCCCATAAACATCTAATATAAAAGGGGAGACAAAACATTCCATTCATAAAACACCATTTTCAAATAAGTTAGGAGAAGATAGCTTTAAAAAATGGCAACGCTGTAATAAGGTACGCGTTTACATACTTTCGATCTAATATTAGTCATAAATTGGTAATCGTTGTAGGTATTTTTACATAAATTCATATAATATAAAGAAATAATCCATATTTTTGCAATATTTACTTAAAATATAGAATTAGCTACACCACTGCTTTACTTAAAAAAACATAACCTCATTATTCTCATTTACCGACGAAATATTAATCCGGGGTTAGAATAGTCGAATTTCTTACATAACACCTAATAATGTAATGGGTAATGAATGTAAAAACAAACAGGCATGTAGAAGATGTACAGGAGAGCACGACATAAAAGACTGTCAAAGTCAATTAACTAAATGTATAAATTGCGATGTTAGTAATAAAAAATATGGCACACATCACAATATATCCCATGAGGCCAACGATCGGAACTGCCCTAGCTACAAGTACTGTTTAGAAATAGCTAAATCACGAATAAATTATGGCTAATTTTGAAACGGAAATTTTAGACAACATAAAAGAAGAACAAGACCAAAGCCAAAGGGTAAGTCCAGAAAATTTCCAGGATATTGTAAATGGCAAAGATATCCAATTTAGCGTTCTACATCTAAATATATGTGGCATAAAAACTAATTTTAATGACTTTTTAGTATTTCTGGAGGCTTACAAACTTTTTTTCTACGATATCCTCATTCTAAGTGAGTGTCATAAACTCGAAACTGTCTCCCAGTTTAATATTCCAGGCTATAATGCATATTACAACTCGGCTAATTTTAATTCTTATGATGGTTTAGTTATTTACACGAAACTCCACCTAAACCCACTTTTTGAAAACTTTAAACTAGATGTCTCAGGGATTACTGTAACGAGGATCTCATTTAACTTAAACAACCACTGTTACAGTTTGAATGCTTGTTATAGATCACCATCATCTAATATCAATCAATTTTTAAAAGAATTTGATGTATATTTAAAATCACAGAAGCATGACAATCATTTTGACATTGTAATAGGTGATATAAATATCAATTTATTAAATAAAAATGATCCAGCGGTTGTTGATTATATGGCCTTGATGAATTCAAATGGGTTTATACCTTTGTGTCTGGGAGTCACAAGGGATGCTTCAAACTCCTGTTTGGATCATATATTTTTGCGACAAAAATTAAAATCGGAATTAAACAAAGTTGAACAGTATATAGTAATACACGACATCACAGATCATTCACCAACAACTTTGATTATCTCAAACAATAGAACCAGTAATAACAATGACAACCACATTACAAACAAAAATAGTTCGTACACAATTGTTGACTTTGACAGGTTAAAAGTTTTATCTGATGCAGTGGATTGGGACCATACTTTGAGTTTCACGCAACCTGAAGAAGCTACCAACTACTTAGTTGGGAAACTAATTGAAATTACAAAAAAATCGGAAAAGATAATAAATATAAGACAAAAACATAATAAAATAAAACCGTGGATTACAAATGGATTAATAACTTCCATAAAAATGCGCGATAAACTAAAAAAATCTCTAATAAAAAACCCAACAGACCAGAGGCGCGATGAATATAAAGAATATCGCAATAATTTAAAAAAACTACTTGAAAATACAAAAAATGAATATTACAAGAATAAAATTAGCGAAAATAAGAGTGATATGAAAAAAATATACAAAATAATAAACGAGGCAACAAATCAGAACACAGTTAAATTACCATTAAAACAAATACAACACAATGGACAAACAATTACAAATAAAAAAGAAATAGCCGACATATGCAATGACTTCTTTGTGAACGTGGGTAAGTCAATGTCCGACTCAATAGACGTACCTATGAATCCCTTTAAAATTGACTCAATTGACTCATCTTATTCAATGTATCTCAGACCAACTAACACAAATGAAGTGACACAGTATATAGCCAGTTTAAAAAATAATTGTTCTCCGGGTTACGATAAAATATCATCTAAAACAATAAAACTCCTTCACCGAGACCTATTAAATCCTCTTGTTCATATTATAAATTTAATTTTTAAAACAGGTATGGTTCCATCACATTTTAAAACATCAATAGTTACACCTATATATAAAGCAGGAGACAAACAGATTACAGGAAACTATAGACCTATAAGTGTAATTTCGAATTTTGCAAAAATATTTGAAAATGCCTTAAAACAAGGCTTATTAACTTCTTAACATTTAATAATGTTTTGTCTAAGAACCAGTTTGGATTTATCAAAGGGGGTAATACCACAAATGCTATATATGATTTTGTTGAAAGTGTTACTGACAATTTAAACAATAATAATAGGTGTATAGCTTTATTTATAGATTTGGCGAAGGCGTTCGACACGGTCTCACATTCCTTGTTGCTGGAAGTGATGAGCAAATATGGGGTGAGGGGCACCGTGTTGAGGGTTTTCTCGAATTATCTTAGTGATCGTTCCCAACGTACTAGGATAGAAGATATTTATAGTGACAATAAGATTGTAAAGCATGGGGTGCCCCAGGGTACAGTGCTTGGTCCCATTTTATTTTTAATCTATGTAAATGCTCTGTGTAGTCTTGGTGTGGGGGGGAAGATCGTGGCATATGCTGACGATACTGTCATCGTCTTCTCATGTAAGACTTGGGAAGGAGCGAGAGCTAAGTTGAGGTCGGGTTTTGCTAAAGTTAAAAACTATCTAGACACTTTCAAACTCCATATCAATATTCAAAAAACACATTACATAGCATTCTCATTAACAGAAGCAAATAGACCGGATTTTAACAACATCTTGCTGGATAATATCCCTGAACCCATAACACAATGCGAAAAAATTAAATACCTTGGTGTCATAATTGACAAACATTTGAAGTGGAACGAGCATGTGCCGTACATCACTAAAAAGATAAGGTGTTTGATTTACAAATTTTATACTTTGAACTTTCTATGCCGTAAATTTCTTATAATGATCTATAAGGCACTGGTTGAACCACTTCTAAATTACGCAATTGTGGTGTGGGGAGGGGCATATAATATACATTTAGAACAACTTAAAAGAATTCAAAATCATATTGCTAAAATCATATTTAAAAAATCCAGAATGTATCCTACTAATTTGTTATATTCCAATGAAATAAATAACTTGCAAAGTTTATATATTATAGCTGCTTGCAACTTTATACATAACAGTGAAAAGTATGACTCGAGGTATAGAGTGCATATGTATTGTACAAGAGGAGTTGAAAATAAACTTTTAAAGACAACCCTTTGTAACAACAGTTTGGGTCAACACTTTTTATCATATCTGGGTCCTAAATTGTACAACAAGATACCATTGGAAATACGAAATATAAAAGATGAAAAACATTTTAAAACTCAGTTTAAAAAATTCTTTTCGACTAATTTAAATATTTTCAATGATATATTGTGATAGCGGTATTATTTAGACTGTTGCACTCCCTGTAGGTTTTGTTGTTTTCGCTGTTTGAATGTGTTGTTGTTACACTAGTAGTGCTTTATCTTAATTTTTTATTTTTTTTTCACTAAGCATTTTATTGAGGTTTATAGAGATTAATTTAATGCGAGAAACACTTAGTGATAGTTAAAAAATGTTAAATTCTAAAAATAGGCACATACAGGTATTTGATACCTAGGTGCCATATATAACTGTTTTAAATTTTTATAAAACTACATGTTTATTTAATTTGTATTATATGTAAAGACTGAATAAATAAATTTGAATTTGAATTTGAACACGCGCTGACGAACCATTGTAGATAGCTAATAAATAGCTCTAAATAGTTTTAGTTCGAAAAAGCACTAAAAATGAATCCAAAAACACAATAGATCACAAACGATCATAAAATCACCAGCGAATAACCCCTAACACCACCGCCAGCGAAAAATGAATGAAAGTATTAAACTTCAGGGTCGTTTTTACACTAGCAGGTAAAATGACCATACAGCGTTGCCACAGTAGGGGGGAGGACCGAGGAGGGTTGTGACAATTATTAGAAA
Organism: Barypeithes pellucidus; assembly: GCA_963991005.1. Lineage (NCBI taxonomy): Eukaryota > Metazoa > Arthropoda > Insecta > Coleoptera > Curculionidae > Barypeithes > Barypeithes pellucidus. Next base: position 13,170,034 of record OZ022563.1, read on the forward strand.
AAATAGCATAACCACGTGAATGTAATATATCATGATATAAATACAATCAAAAATTTTGTAAAAAATTTACTTTCCGGTTGTTTTTTCATGCAGTCATCGTAATCACGCAACCGCTTGTCGTGGGCCATTGGCGCGTACTGCGTCAAGTAGCGCGTCTATAAACCAACAATCGTACGCTGTTGCCAGCTCGCTAACGGCCATAGATTCCGAGAAATCGTCGTTGTCACAATTCTACCCTGTCACAATTCTCCTCGGTCTCCCCTACACATGAGCAATGCATTCAATATAATTAATATTATACTTTTCGGTTTCAAGCGCAGGCGGTAGATTTAGGACCCTGAGTACAGACTTTGCATCTTTGATTACTGATTAAAACTTTTTATGATTCTGACAGCATAAAAACAATTCTGTCTATTTATTAATTAAATGTTTTTGACAAACCCGCAGGTGTCGAGTAAAATAGCGGACGGCACACGTGATCTGTTACTATATTATTTTAATCAAGTTTTGTTACTACTCCTATCGGGTAAAATAAAACCCCGCTGGTGTCCATATCGCCTTCTCTTGCCTATTAAGTCAAATAGTCCCCAGGCAAAAATTGGTCGCCACCTTAAAACGACGCTTTTTAAATTTTATATAAGCAGGTTAACATGAAAACTTTTAAATTGTTCGTTTTATGTCCTACACTAGGGCCATAAAGAGACGTCATAACTTTTTGTTACACTGTAAAACAAAATTTCTTTTTTGAGCTGACCCCAGGTCTAGGTAATAATCGTAAAACGCTAAAAAAATCGATTTATTTTATTACGATAATATTTTTAACAGTTATACAGGGTGAAGCACTGCCTGTCTTTGGCCAATTTTATTACAGCAAGCTAATCTTAGCCACCATCACGTTACATAGCGTAACACATAACTCAGGGTGGAACAAAATCAATGAGTTTTTTGAAGATTGCTTATTGAAATAACCGACATGGCTTGATTATTAAAAAAACAGCTCTAGTTATAAATTGAAGCGAAAATCGTCGGTTGTTACTTGTTACCTTTCACTCGATACCCGAGCTTCGCTTGCCGCCGACCGAAATGTGCTGCTTGGTAGTGTGATCGCTCGAGGTAAGAAGTAAAGGTATGTGTCTTAAATAAAATTGCATTTTTTTTTTAAAGAGTTTGAAAGATAACCATTCAAAAGGTCAATGACGATTGATCTATTTAATTTTCTGTGCTTGTGACGAATTTGAAATTTGTGTGTGATATTATTATTATATTATTTGTTTTCCAAACGTTTTTTGCCGTCGGTTTTTTATAATCATATTTGTTCATAAATGAGAAATTGTAAAAATTATAATTTTTTTTTAAAGAGTTTGCCGTGTTGATATGACAACACCGGCCTAAATACGCTGACGTCTTTTCACACTACATACCTTTTATTTTATTGATTGCGACCGTCGTCAGTAGCGGCCATGTAAATTTTCAGATTTCATATAAAGTGTATAATTTCGCTTAATAATTCAAAGCGCCATTTATGGTTATTTTTCTTCATTTTATTTTCATCTCAGGATTTGCCGGTTTAAATATAATACGTCATTTCCATAACACCCTGTGGTAAGGGAATTCCGTAACACCATGTATATTTACATTGTAATATTTGCTTGCCAGCTTAATTTATTTAATTTTTGATCAAATTGGAATTGATCCACCCTGTATCAGAGATGATTGTGGATTGTAATTTTATTATGATTTAATGGAGTTGTTTTGCATTTGTTCTTTAATAGGTAAACCATAAACATAATCGCTATGGCTTGTTATGTCCAAAGTATGTAATTATGTTTGTATTAAGAGTTATGGACGCCTTATTTGAAGCAGGTGAAAAAAGAATATTGCGTCACTAGCTGCAATCGTAACTTACAGGGTGTTATGGAAATGACTTATTATATTTAAATGGGTGACTCCTTGTGTGTCCTAGGGAAAGTCTACATACTGTTTTTTTAAATCGAATATCTAAATACTAAGGTAAAAACCCTTATTTACCCACATACTGCCACGCCGTTCCATGCGGATTCACTTAGCAACAATGTGAGTCACTATAGTATACTAACAGTGATGTCAGATGACACCGCGTGTCTCGCCCTTGCTTGTATACCTGCCACGCGCCACTATTGTTGCTTCAGTATGTTTTGAGACTCGGGGATGGAATGACGCTATCGAGGGTTCCATGTGCTTGACGTATACGAATTTTAAACGTTTTGTTAGTTGTAGCATTACCCGATTTTTTTTCTGTTCAAAACATACTTTTTGTGTTTTATTTTTTATGGAATTTAATTATAAAACGTCAAAGACGTCTTGTTGTCAAAAACTGAACACGTGCGTTTACACTGTGTTGCAATATGACAGCACCGCCTACCTCTTTTGAAACTCGAGACTGCCTCAATAAACTATTGATTGCGAACGTCCTCAGTAGCGGCCACGTAAATTTTGAGATTTCATATAAAGTGTATATTTCGCTTGACAATTCAAAGCGCCATTTATTTTTTTGGATTTGCCGGTTTAAATATAATAAGTCATTTCCATAACACCCTGTATATGTATGAATAAAATTCCTTCTCTGTGCATTTTTATGCTACCAAATGAAAAAGAAGAAAATTGAATATATAACAGCTATTACGTTAAAACTAATGTTTTAACACAATTCGACTTGGCAATTTTTTGAAGCTTGCTATGGTGTTTTCATAATGTTATTAGAATCTATAGCAAAGTCCATTTTTGGATTATTGATTTACGAGGTATCTCCGTTATTAGTAAAGATGGAATAATGCGGTTTCTGCTACTTTTTTGTGAAACAAAAAATTACCCAATTAGAATTGTTCTAGGCCTTCTCGTTTTTAATATACGGGATGTTTTTGAGAATTTTACATTATAGGGCACCCAGCATATTTCGGTTACCCTGTAACTTATCAAAAATGGCCTACTAAAAAAAATTGTATAAGCTTGTTAAAAACTGATTTACATTATTAAAACATATATAGGGTGACCCATTTAAAAGAAGCAAAGTTGTTAATTTCTTGAAAACTATTGAATATAGAAAGAATCTGAGTATATCACTGGATTCTACGTAAAAAACTACAAAGAGTTGTGTTATTTGTTACAGGGTAACCGAAATATGGGGGGTGTCTCAAAATGTAAAATTCTCAAAAACATCCCGTATATCAAAAAGGAGGATGCCTAGGGAAATTCTAATTGAGGCGTCTTTCGTTTCACAAAAAAAGTAGCACATCAGTGCTGCGAGAACGGCATCCTTCTATATTTACTAGTAACGGAGATACCCCCTAAACCCACCGAAAAATGGACACCCTGTATATGTGATATAGCCCTACGTCTCCACAAATAATTTATTCGCCCAACCAAAAACCATAATAATTCTTCCAAAACCGCTTTTAATGCCCTGAACTTGCCGTTCCGGCGGAAAATCGTCGTCTCGTTGCACCGTAAATTCTGAAAAAGTTCAGCGTGTTTATATGACGTTGTAAAATGTGTGAATATTTCAGCGGCCACTGAAACGGTCTCTATTAAGAAAAGTGGTGTGCGAATGGTCAAATTTAATTGCCCTTTTATGCACTGACGGGCAGATGAAAAATAATACTTCCATTAGTTATCGTGGACTTTTTACTAAAAACAGACATTTGCCTATGATGGATCCCAATTAAAGATCAATAACCGGAGATTTCCAATGTTCGCTTCCTACTTCACTAGTCCATACCAAGGAAGAAGTAAGGATTTAAAAAAAATCAAAAATGAATGATTTTTTCTTTCTATTTGGGTTTCATAATGGCTACATTATGAAATGCAAAAAAATTGAATAACCTGCCACGTTATGAAACTGAATTTTTTTATGTTGGCAGCAAGTAGGGTTTGAATTTTAGCGTTACTTTGATTTCGTTGAAATTAGTTTTCTTGGCATTATGGATTCGACAAAAAATTTTTATAGAAAACTTTAAAATACTAACCTTTAACCTTGCAAATAGATCATTTTTACTAGATATTTATCTGAAATACCTATACTAGGAAATATATAACATGCTGACGGGGTCCGTCAACTAATTTCTAGTCACAACTATAAAACAACATAACCTAAAAATAATAGAAATATCTTCCAGTTTATGCTCTATTTCTAAAGTTTTATGCAATAAAGTACTATTTTTATTTTTAATTCAATATAGTATTATACATATTACTTTATACAGGGTTGCCCAGAAGTCCGGAATAAAATTAATATAGTCTTAACCTGTAACTTTTGGGGAAAACGTAATATAGTCTTAACCTGTAACTTTTGGGGAAAACGCTCGGACACGTCAATTTAGTTTTATATATATGCTCACATTTTGACGTTATTCGTTTTTTTTTTAATAGACATTTGTCAAAGATAGGACGGCATCGATATTTTTTTTAAATAGAAACATACAGCTTGTGATACATGAAAGCTAATATCTCGTACAGTATGCTCATAAATTTTAGCGCGATTCTGTCAAGCTATTTCAAAATGGCGACTGTTAAAAGTTTTTAAAAAATCTCTATTTAATGACACAATGAAGATTTCTTACCTTGAAAGGTAAAAAACCATCAATGATTTATAATTTACGCTTATTTAAATAGAAATTTTTTAAAAACTTTTAACAGTTTGTTTGTTTTTTTGAAATAGCTTGACAGAATAGCGCTACAATTTATGAGCATACTGTACGAGATATTAGCTTTCAAATGATGTATCACAAGCTGTATGTTTCTATTTAAAAAAAAGATCGATGTCGTCATATCTTTGACAAATGTCTATAAAAAACAAACGAATAACGTCAAAATGTGAGCATATACAAAACTAAATTGACGTGTCCGAGCGTTTTCCCCAAAAGTTACAGGTTAAGGCTATATTAATTTTATTCCGGACTTCTGGGGCCACCCAGTATATACATATTTATGGTTACTGTAGACATTTCCTGGGCATTAATTGTTATTCCTGTCAGATTAGATATTATTTATTATGTTGTTCAATATTTTGAACTTTGTTCTGCTCGCACCATAACTCAAAGTTTTGCATATTATTTTTTAAAGTTTTTCTAGATTATTTTCCGCAATTTCTCGTATTTCTGATGGAGTACAACTTTCTAGCTGACTCATTTTTATTAACTTTAATAATATATTTATTTTTAATTATGATGGATGGGAAGAAGCTTTGTTGTGTTCACTTGTTTCGATCATGGCATATGTGATACTTGTAACATTTTATGAAATTGTAAAAGTATTGCCAACCCAAAAAGAAAATATTAATTCAAATTGAAAAAATCTATTATATTTTTTAAAGGTTTTGAGTCTTTAAAGACCCACATAGTAAAAATTATTATAAAATACACGGTTCATAAGACAATTATTAGAGCACTTGTACTTTCGAAAACTCTCCGCTTCGCGCATCGTTTTCTAAATTAAACGCGTGCTCTAAGATACTGTCTTATGAAACTTGTATCTTAATATACTATTTCAATTTTAATAAAAACGCATGTCATTTTAAACATTTTCACGTGCAAACATACGAAATAATAGGGTCGCGGATAGATTGCGAACTGGCTGCTGTGAACGTGTACAAATGCCAAACCTTCAACTCTCAAAGTCTCAATTCTTAACTTAACCTACAAGTATTCTTACTCTTGATCCTTGGTCATTTTTGCTTTGTTTAGAGTTAGCCTTTCGTTGTCTGGATGCCAACCAAAAGGTCTACGCCTGCTTTATTGACTATAATAAGGCATTTGATAAAGTGAGACACAAACAACTGATGGAAGCCCTGGAACGAAGAAACCTCGACAAAGGAGATATACAAATGATAGGGAACCTGTACTTGAACCGAAGTGCGTCTGTTCGAGTCCAATCCGAACTAACTAAGGCAGTAGAAATCAAACAGGGCCCTGTTCTTTCACCACTCCTCTTCAATCTGTATTCAGAGGACATCTTCACTAAAGCCCTCGAAAATGAGGAGGGTGGAATACGAGTAAACGGCATCCCACTAAACAATCTGCGCTATGCGGACGACACAGTACTACTCGCAGAGAGCATGTCTGACCTTCAAAATATGTTGAATAACGTCATCACGGTTAGTAGACAATCTGGTTTGACACTCAACGTTAGGAAGACCAAATATATGATTGTCACCAAAACGGAAGCGCCAAATGAAGATTTGTATGTGGAAGACGAAAGGCTGGAGAGAGTCGACAGGTATGATTACCTGGGGACAAGTGTCAGCTGTTCTGTGGACTATTGTTCGGATATAAAGATTCGCATTGAGAAGGCCCGTGCATCCTTCATGAGGATCAGGAAGCTGCTCTGTAGTCGTGATCTGAGCCTGGACCTAAGAACCCGGATGCTCAAATGCTATGTATTCCAGATCCTTCCGTATGGTGTAGAGACTTGGACCCTGAACGTATATTGCGAGCAAAAATTGGAAGCGTTCGAGATGTGGTCATACCGTAGGATGTTGAGAATACCATGGACGGAACATGTGACAAACGTGGAAGTCTTAAGAAGAATGGGGAAACACGTGGAGATCCTGCACGAGGTGAAAAAGAGAAAACTACAGTATCTCGGAGAGGTCAAAGGTAAGAGATTCTGCAACTCATAATCCAGGGAAAGATCGTGGGAAAAAGGTCTGTTGGAAGGAGAAGAATATCCTGGCTTAGGAACTTACGAGAGTGGTTCGGTGTCACGTCCTCCAATCTATTCAGCGCCGCGGCTTCCAAAGTGAGAATAGCAATGATGATAGCCAACCTCCGACATGGAGATGGTACATGAAGAAGAGGAAGCCTTTCGTTTTGGAATAGATTTTTACAGAATAATGGAAAGTAAGTTTAACTAAAATATGCCAAACTCGATTATTAAATCATCGTTTTTTTGCCAACACTAATAAAATCACCAGATCTAGTGGAATTTCGCCAGACCTGGCAACACTGCTGTCTGCACAATATATGCACTGTAAAAGGGAGGACGATTCGTTCTGCTTCGTTCAATATAAATGGCATTTCATATTTTATTTATTTTTTAATTAAAATTTAAAAAATCACTGTCTGGTTCATACTGAAAAAATATCAGCAGCGCACACTTGTCCTGCTTTGTTCGGGTATTTCTGTAAGATACCGTGTATTTACATAACCCTTAGGTAAATCGAAAATAGCGAGTTTCATTATGTTATTCCAAATAACACAACATCTGCATTAGTTATGATAGCTAATCAAAATTAATGGTAAATAATTATCCGGCTTGCCTGCCACGTTATTTATTAACATGGAAATCGGATATATTAATTTCGAACTAATAAATTGTTTTAATCAGCATAATTAAAAGAAAATATTGTAGGGATTTAGGTTGACAAATTATTACTGGATTTAATAGTTAGGCCTTATTATTTATTTGTCTAAATGATTACATAATGTTGTATTATTCACGAGCGATAATGAGTAAATAGCGATTGTTACAAGACAAGTTTATATGAACTAATGTCCCCAATGGCTTAATGTTTTTGATACAGGGTGTTGTTTAATTCAATAATTAAAAGTCGAATTTAACGCCCAGGCAGCGTTTTCTCTAAAAAGGTTAACGATACAGAACCGGATATAGTCATGGCAGGACACGCAATCCCACCGGCTTCATCTATTAATTTGCTGGGCGTCAGTCTGGGACGAAATATGTCTTGGCATAACCACGTTGTGGGTTTGCACCCAAACATACTCTTCGAACTCTGCACCCAAACATACTCTTCGAAAAAACCCGAAAGGAGGGCCATTCGTCTGATCGGAGACCACGAGCTTACGAAGAACCTCGACAGTCTTGAACATCGAAGACAGGTTGGGGATTTGACTCTCTTTTACAGATATTTTCATGGAAAGTGCTCGGCTAAGCTTGTCCTCTTAATTCTAGTGTTGCGATCGCTCGAGCGAAAAACCGCTTGATCATTCGATTATTGAAATAACCGACACGCTCGATTATTAAAAAACCCGCTCGAGTTATCTATTCCGGCGAAAACCGTCGCCCGTCACTTATTATCTTTCACTCGATACCCGAGCTTCGCTTGACGCCGACGGAATTGTACCGCTGTAGTGTGATCGAGTTAAAAAACTGCTCGTATATTCGAACAGTTTTTCGCTCGATAGGAAATACTCTAGTTATAAATTCAGGCGAAGGAACGAAAAATATCGCCGGTTACTTGATAGACGACCTTCGGTCTACGCGCCGCGCCATCCGATTGGCGACGTTCGAGTTTGACGCTGAGCAAGTACACGACATACGTCTTTCTTAAAGGCACATAAACGAGAAGGTGCATATAAAAAAGTATGCCGAATTCCTTAGCGGAGTCATCGCGACATGCATTTTGTAAAGTTTTGTTTTAACTGGCTAGCCAGCGGAGTAGTTTAGGTCTCCGATTGTAAATATTAAAAAATTAAAGGATATAATAATTTTAAAATTTTTAATTACTATAAAGATGAGAAAACTTCTAAAAAATAACATAATAATAGAAATTGTTAATGAAAAATAAACAAAACGAACAAAATGGTTAACAAAATATATAGAAAAATTCGTTGGTAATCATATAGTAAACATTTTTAAATCTAAACAGGAACTTTTTATTATTAAACTCGAGAAGACTTCTTAAAAATAACATACATTATAGAAAATGTTAATGGAAAATAAGAAAACGAGCAAAATAGTTAACAAAAAAAACACAGGTATCGACAAATGTTTTGGTAATTAAAAGTAAGCATTTTTAAATTTAAACAGAAACTTTTAGGTAACTATGAGTACATGAAATTAATTTAATTTATTTAAAAAATAATAACCAATTTTCTTATTTTGCTAGTCGCGTAACTAAGCCTAAATTTTTGAAGTGCACACAGTGGGCACCTGATAATTTAAAGTGGAAGAATTTAATAAGCTATTTTAAATATCTACTTATTTTATGCTCTTAGATTGAGGAAGATGTGAAGAAAAATAACGCTTGGTAATACTTTTTGTTCGGGTTAAAAACGCACAATAATAAACCTTACAATAAATACATATTTGGGTGATTTCTTGTAGTTTTTTTTATTTGGTATCGAGACACGTGGTAAAAATTCATTATTCACAAATAAATAAATTTCTGGAATTTTTTTGGTGGCTACTACAATTTTTTAGCTAAACCTGTGCACACCCGTATTTGCCTGCTAAATACCCTACCTGATCACATGTAAACGGCAAGGCTGCCGGTGGAGCAGTCGGTGACGTCATCGCTTGGTGAATTGGAATTTCAAGCGATTCACTCGATTATTAAATTCGCTCGAGTATCAAGTACTCGATTATTAAAATTATCGGTTTTTCCCAACACTACTTAATTCCGCCCAGAGGGGCGAATAGCAGAAATAGACGACGAACCACTTCCTGGTTAAGCTTGGTACTCCTCGAACTTCATTATTTAAGAATTCTTTCATCTGGAGGACTTCATCCATATGGAACGACCTTCCCGAGGTCGTTTTTCCCCAACGAATATAACCTCCAACGATTCAAAACCAACGTGAATCGTTTAATTCGCACACGCACCACTCCCAGAGTGCCTTTAATGTGTTTGATAATAAAATAAAAAGTGAAGGCCGAATTTGTAACACCCTGTATAATTACCATCAATTTGGGAAACAATTCCATATTTCTGCAATACCCCGTCCGCACCCTGAAAAATATCTCGCTGTGTAGCAGCGAATTTAAATAGAGCAATACATAATTTTAAATAAACGCTTAGAGGCTCTAATGATTTTTGCAGTTGTCAAATAAATTACATTTTATTAGTTTGTTTGTTTGTTATGCGAAATTGGTTGTGACATTTCCTATCCACACGGGCAATTAAAATTATTTTTAGGTGGTTTATTTGATGGGAACATAAATGCATTTATGGAAAATTAAAATTTCCTAAAGCGAGTTAATAAAATACAAAATACATTATTATTTTATGAATAAGTTTATTGTTTAAAATCATTTTAAACCAAATTTACAAACAATAATGTGGTCACTTTTTTGGCCCACCACGTATAGAGAATCACGGATAGGTGTTCTTTTTTTTTCCATTCAGTAGAGTTAATCGACAAATCAATTCACGATTTTTATCTCTTCTACTCGCTGAAAATGCAGTTTTTTTTTCACGTGGAAAATGCTCTAGAAAATTTTCTGTGTCATGAAACTGAATAATGATGTAATTTTTATCCCTTTTCCTTTCTTGAACCCGAGGCGCTTCCGGGAAGAGGAAAATCAACTGGAAAATAAATTATGTACCCTGCGGTCAAAGCAAATTTATTTTCAATTCACAGTCTTGCCTTCTATGATGCCGCTTCTTTATAGTAATATCGTTAGGGTTAGACTGTCTATTATTATATTTAAATATAATTAAGTCAATCTTATCGACATTTTGATTTTCTATTCAGGAAAAAAAACTTTTCAACTATTAAAGATTGGGCAATGCAAATAGAAAAACCACACCCCGTATTTAAATATTGCATAGGTACTGAACACATAAATATTTGCGCCTTAAACAAAGCTGGTACAATCTCCGACTGATGTAAATGCCAGGAAGCGCGTGCCCTTGATGCACGTATATTTACAAATGGCAATTGCAGTGGCGTAACCAAAATTGGGACCGGGGGCGACAATTTGTGTAAGGCCCCTTTGTAGAGCCAGGCGGGGGACGACTATTTAAAAAAAAGGTCGTTACTTACATATGGGCCTTCCCACCAGATTGAAAACATAAAAAAAGGTCGCCAATGGTGTCTACTTTCTTGGGGCGCCGTAAAATTTGCCGGCTCGGGAGCAAATACCATCATCAAGATGTTAGGTCCTAAGGTTTAAAATAGGGATGGACCGAACCGGGAATTTGGCTGGACCACCGGAGCAGTAAAATCCGGTCACCGGATCGAGTTCTCTCTCGACAACCAACAATGTTTGTCAGTAATCAAGTTCGCGTTTATGACGCTAGGTGTTTTATTTCATTAAAAACCAGGACGGGGAAGTCCCTAAGTAATATTCTGTGATGTGTTACTATTGCAGTGTAGTCTGGTGTGTCCGTATAATTATTTATTAGTTTAGGACTAAAGGCCACGTCTCACTATCATGCAAGGCACCGGTTCGGCAAAATATGTTATCATTGAATCTTATGGATTTTGCGGGGCCGTCTTTTTGTTACTACACCTTGTCCGTTCTTGATGAAATCATATTAAAAATATTAAAAAAACGTGAATTCATCGACAAAGGACGTTTTGAGTGTTGCAAAAATTCCATAGTTTAAATAAAAGATGTAAAGAAAAGGGGTACAGCGCCCGCATTTTTTAAAAAATTGTTGATAACACTCTAAAAAATAGTCAATCGAGTCGAACGGATATTTTCCGTGTTGCGCAGCTACAGGGAGGACAGCGGAGTCGGATCTCGTATCTGTATAATTCATGATCGCGGTACACGGCGCGTGCATGTGACGGCTTGCTGTGTGGCTTGGTTGTCTATAACAACTCAGCATCAGCTATGTCCCCATATTGCATTATTATTGATACATGTGCTGTGTTGACTGAAAACGGGTTAGTTAAAAAATGCGTGTGTAAAAGTTCATATTTTTCCCCCATTTTCCGAGCCACAATACACGATTTCTGCTTGAAAACGGACGAGGCGCGATAACTCGAACAGCGTTAAAAAAATGACATACCTAAGATCCAACACTGCGGTTGCACGTCAATGAAAATGTCCGTTCTCATTTTTTCCGATCACGAATAACGAAAAATAACATCCGACAAGTAAAACCGACGAGGCGTGATAAGTTGAATTCTCCGCCGTAAACAAATTTCGATTTTTCTCAAACCAAAACTATTCACCGCACGGAAAATGTCAGTTACTATTTTCATCTCCTTAAAAACATCACTCTGAGTCAAAAAATAAAAAGAACGGACGAGGCGCGATAACTATTACGACCACTTTTTCTACATATGTAAAGATGATTCTCAATTATTTCGCAACGTTGCCAATATCCGCTCTTGTTAATTTCCTTCTCAAGTTCTTATTAAATCACCAAAAAACTCAAAAAACTTTATGCCGTGATCAGTCTGAAATCCTGGTAACGGGCTGCCGTACTATTAGCAGAAAAATGAAACTGAATAATGGCCTTCCACAAGGATCGGTGCTTGCTCCCCTGCTCTTTAGTCTTTACCTAGCAGACATGCCCGAAACTACGGCAAAGAAGTTCAGATACGCAGACGATTGGGCGCTCGCTACAAGCCATAAGGAGTTTGAGATAACTGAGCAAATTCTAACAAATGACTTGGCCACCCTTGGGAGATATTTTCGGAGATTGCAGCCCAGTGCCGCAAAGACGGAAGTATCGTGCTTCCACCTAAACAACAGGATGGCCAACTACCAACTTAATATCAACTTTGAATGGCAGATTTCTCAGTCACAATAGACACCCAAAATATTTGGGTGTCATACTCGACAGAACGCTAAGCTTCAAAGAACACCTTATGAAGACAGCTGCAAAACTCAGGACCCGAAATAATATCCTGCAAAAGCTATGCGGCACCACATGGGGTTCCACAACGCCCACACGGGGTACACTCGACAGCACTGGGTCTAGTGTAGCCCGTCGCGGAATACTGTGCACCGGTGTGGATCAACAGCCCAGACACCAAACGTGTTGAAGCCCAACTCAATCAAGCTATGCGTACCATATCAGGCACAATCAAGGCCACGCCCACTTATTGGCTACCCACACTGAGCCACATAGCCCCTCCACAAATTCGCCGAGAGCATGCTCTGGTGAGGGAATATGAAAAAATTAACGCCGACCCTGTGCTCCGCTCCCACGTTGGAGTTACCGGTAGGACCATAAATAGACTACGCTCACGAAACCCCCCTCTGAGAACGGCAGAAACTCTTATCGAGGAAAACTTTAACATAATTGAGCGGTGGAAAGAAGACTGGGAGAAGAAGGCCACACCTGCTAACCGGGATATGCCATGCGTTACAAGCAGGCCAGAGAGCTTTGATCAACCAAGACGAATCTGGACAACACTTAACAGAATAAGGACGAATTGCGGCAGGTGCTCCGACTCACTTTTCAGGTGGGGAAAAATACCTTCCCCAAACTGTGACTGCGGCGCTGAAAGACAGACTATTAAACATCTGGTAGAGGACTGCCCAATTAGTTCCTACAGTGGCAATCCATCCGATTTCCTGATTGCGACAAGAGAGTCAATAGAATATATTTGTAATCTTAATGTTTGTTTGTGAAATTTTTTTGTTATTTTGTTGTGTACCTACCTGTGATTGCAGCCATACGCTAAAAAAAAAAAAATTACACAATTTTTATAGGTTTTTTACCTTATTTTTTATCAACAGAATGATGTTTTTAATGGTTTTTAAATTTTAAAATAGATTGGGCCGGACTTAATCTGTGATCCGGCCGGAGCAGTAAATACGGTGTTAAGCCGGACTTCGTTCCATCTCTAGTCTAAAACAACTGACACAATAAGTCCACACGCAACATTAAAAAATCTAAAAAGTTAATTAAGCCATTATTGCTAGGACAGCTAAAATGAAACATAACCGAACGTTATAACTGAGCTGCTCACTATAATACGGAAACAGGCGATAATAATACAGTCGACCTACTTCTGCGATCTGCATCCCGCATTTTAAACAAAAGGGCGTGAAACTAATATTGTATACCTGTTGGACTATCGCGTAAACCAAAGCCAACGTGCACATAAAAGCATCTTCTTCTGCTCCATGGCTCTTTTCATCATTTACTGTCGGAGATACCTCTTCATTATAGCAGGGCGCCTGGATATGTGCAAAATGGCTTGCAAGAGGTATTATAGTTACGCTAGAAAATTGGGCTTTAGCATCAGACTTTATGATAAAACCCTTCCAGTTTTTTAATACTGTGTTACTTTGGTATATCGATGTTCGTTTAGTAACATTGTGTGACACAGTGACCATTTTTCGATGATTATCTGGGTATCTCCGTTATTAATAAATATAGAAGGATGCGGTTTTCGCAGCACTCGTTTTTGATATACGGTTACATTTTGGGAGACGACTCATATTTCGGTTACCCTAGCTTATCAAAAAAAAAATGTTCTCTTTGTAGCTTTTACGTACGTTCCCTGGTATTTGTTATGAAAAATGAAATCTGGGGAATCGGTTGTATCTGGTTTAGCCTTTAATTCTTGTAAAAAAGGATTTTACTACACTTTATTTAAACTTGGTTATTTTTACAATAAAAAAAGCTACAATGCTAGATTATTGTACTCGTCAGTAAAATGCACCATACACTTAAAAACTATTTAACTACTGGTGTTATAAATAAATACTCGTAAAATTTACAAGATATTTTGGTAATTACTTGATTTTACTCAATTTATTAGAAATTCGAACTGTGTTAATACAATATTTTTTAGAAAATCGTACTATAAAATCCTGACTATAATAATTTTACTATAGTGTTTGTCGCGTGCACATACGTTCCTTGTAAAATTTACAGTATATTTGAGTAATTACTTGATTTTACTAAATTTTTTAGAAATCCTAACGATAGTTTTCTGTAAATTATGTTTACAATATTATTTTGGTATGGATTACTAATATAAAATATAATAAAATCTTGACTATAATAATTTTATTTATTTATTTATTTATTTATTTATTGGTTTATAATAATAATAATAATAAGACTTTTTATTAGTATAGTTCAACGTTACAATTATGAAACAAGATTAATTAACAAAAACTGTAGGAAATTTTTCCTTTATTTCCTTAGACATTACAATTTACAATGTGTGGAGAACGTCAAACTCAAATACATGAGTATATATATACAGGGTTGCCCAGAAGTCCGGAATAAAATTAATATAGCCTTAACCTGTAACTTTTGGGGAACACGCTCGGACAGGCCAATTTAGTTTTATTTATGCTCATATTTTGACGTCATTCGTTTGTTTTTTTATATACATTTGTCAATGATATGACGCCATCGATCTTTTTTTTAAATAGAAACATACAGCTTGTGATACATCATTTGAAAGCTAATATCTCGTACAGTATTCTCATAAATTTCAGCGCGATTCTGTCAAGCTATTTCAAAATGGCGAATGTTTACTTTTTAAATAAGCAGAAATTATAAATCATTAATGTTTTTTACCTTTCAAGGTAAGAAATATTCTGAACGCGACACAATGAAGATTTCTTACCTTGAAAGTTAAAAAACCGTCAATGATTTATAATTTCCGCTTATTTAAATAGAGATTTTTTAAAAACTTTTAACAGTCGCCATTTTGAAATAGCTTGACAGAATCGCGCTAAAATTTATGAGCATACTGTACGAGATATTAGCTTTCATGTACAGTTCGACAACCAAGTGTATAGCTACGCGGTATCGGTAAGGGGGAAGCAATATCTTTTAAAACATGGCCGAGTCATGGGCGTGCTATTATTATCTTAATAATGTAATAATATATATTTTTTCATAGCATGAATATATTTGTATCACCAGTGCAATATATTAGGCCTTTTCATTAATATTCCTCGCTTATTTTGGCATTTTCGCCAATAAAATCCGTTTGATTTCAACATGCACCTCAAAGTTTCAAGGGAAAATGGAAAGTTTATGTCACTTCTCAGCTGTTGTAGCAACTTTTTTAAGGTTGGAAATACTTTTAGTTGAAAATAAAACTTTTGTATTGTTTTCCTAACAATGCCAATGTCGAAGCCTTCGATTTTTTCGACAGCAAAGAGACGGTCCCTTTTTTGACAGGAGATTACAACAATTGATTCGGGTTATTTTCTTCTTTTCAGTATCTTCTTTGTGCATGTTTTTTACTGCACCCACTCTTACTCCCGTATACATTGCGAGCCTTTCTAGCTTCCGCTTAAGTGGCAATTTAAATGTATTAATTTGTGATTCCTCTTCACACACCCTGTACACATTGGCAATCACTTCGCGGGTCTGACTATGAAGGGTTTTACCAGGGTATATTCATTCATTATCACAGTTTTAAAACAAACCCTATCACTACGCAACTGGATGAAGCATATTGGACATCGCCGACTAAGCACCCTGGCACTTATAGGCGTGACACCAGGCGCGTGACGTCATCCTCTGTCTGGGATATAACCTATCAAATTAGCTCTAGCCACCAGTTACCCATGGTTACCGTTGATATTGTGCCATGTTGCCCTATTTTTAGATTAGAAGTACTTTAATGAAAAAATATTTTATTTTGCATTTAAATATTAAAATAAATAGTATGAAAAGAAAGTTTTAAGAACATTGAAACTATAATAGAATATTAGTTTCTTATATATTTATGACAATTTACTTTAAATGGGTAAATTTAATTTTAGGGTTTACTTGGTAACATGTTATTAAATTAAAATTTAATATATGTGACAACATTGTTATTCCAAGAAATTTTTTTGCCCGCATTCCTTTTGTAGCTACAGTTAAAGTTGTCGACCTGTATCACAAGCTGTATGTTTCTATTTTAAAAAAAGATCGATGCCGTCATATCTTTGACAAATGTCTATAAAAAACCAAAGGAATAACGTCAAAATGTGAGCACATATAAAACTAAATTGATGTGTCCGAGCGTTTTCCCCAAAAGTTACAGGTTAAGGCTATATTCATTTTATTCCGGACTTCTGGGCCACCCAGTATAATGTATGATATACAAATACAAAATATATAAAATTTAGAAAAACAAACTTGTACTAAAATAAAAGTTATGTTATTGTTAAGAAAAAAGGAAATATAAAAAATGTAGAGGCGTTATTGCACCCTTGTGAGATATTCATTAACTGAATAAAAAGCCTCACACAACAAATATTGCTTTAAACGTTTTTTAAACAACATGACTATCAACAGCCTTCAGGTTTGGCGGTAGCTTATTGCTGGTCCCAATGCGTTTGGTGATGTTCTACCCACATTCAGTCGGTTAAAAGGAACTCTAAATGAGCTGACTTGTCGTGTGTTATAGGTATGGACATCACTGTTAATAGCAAACCGACATTTATTTTTAAAAACATATATACATAGTTCAAATAAGTAGGTATACACAAATTACTGTCAGAATCTTGTGTTTCTTAAAGCGCCCTCTGCACGAGTAATTCCTCGACACACCTACCAAAGTCCTCAATATTCTCCTCTGACATACAAGCAATTCCCCAACAATACTGGACGAACCCCAGAAGATCACTCCGAACGCAGACGTTGAAAAATTTACAAATATTTTAGTAATTACTTGATTTTACTAAATTTATTAGAAATTCTAAAAATTTACAAATATTTTAGTAATTACTTGATTTTACTAAATTTATTAGAAATTCTAATTACATTTTTTTGCAATTATGTTTTCAATATTATTTTGGTATGGATTACTAAAAAAAATATAATTAATTCTAAATGTTATAGGAAATCTTACAGTAAAATCTTGAATTTAATAATTTTACTATAGTGTTTGTAGCGGGCACATAAGTTGTAAACTTTACAATGTATTTTAGTAATTACTTGATTTTACTAACTATATTTTATAGGAAATCTTACAATTAAATGTTTACTATAATAATTTTACTAAAGTCTTTTTCCGTGAGCCGCCACTGCTTTTATATTTTACTAAAAGCAAGCGATTTTTGGTCGAATTGGCAATAAAACTTTTTTAGGCCGCATCGTTCCACTTTTATGTACTTTTCTTGTTATAACTTGCTTACGGCGACTATCTTAAACTTTCCCAAAATGATTTAATTAGTAATTAGGGGAGAAACCCCTCTGATGAAAGATCGCTCGAAAGCTGTGCTCTCGTAACCCGATTAAATAAAATTAATCTTGGATATTCGGAAAAGTAACGGGGTCAAACACGACAGGCGGATTTTCAGTTTCAATTTGGAAATTTCCGAAATAATATAATATGATCGGAAACTGTAATACCTATGTATATATATATTGAAGCTGACGTTGAGAGAGGCAAAATTAATTAAATGTTTTATAAATCTTCTTAGGTTTTTGCCATATTGAAAATGAAATGTTTAACCGTTTTTTGCTTTCTATTATAGACTTTTTTCATACTCCTTGTGGTGCAGGACTTTGCCAGTAATAAGTTTTCCTTAGCCCCTTCAGCATTTTTTAAAATATTTAGTGGAAGTTCCATATTTTCTTTCATAGAACGTATGACAACCGATCAAAGCTCACTAAATACTAAAAATTGGCGAAAATAGTTTAAAAAAAATGCAGGAATTTAACTACAGTGAAACCTCTCATAACGGACACCTCTAATAAGCGGATATCTCTATTAAGCGGACATTTTTTCATAGTCCGGAACTAGGTATATGAAATTCCATTAAAATCGACCTCTCTTGGACGAACTCTTTTTTGGGCGGACGCGCACAGGCTGTTTTCATACAAACAGTGCGAAAATCCTCCTTTAAACGGACAAAAAAATTTTAAAAGTATTTGGGAGATGAATAAGTACGGTGCAAAAACTCTATGAAGACAGATCGGTAACCAATCGCGTATGCGTGGCAGCGCGAAAGGACTTGAAGTGTGTGTGATGTGAATGAAATTATGTGTTATTCCCCGACAGCAGTCCGCCGTTTATTTGTGAGTTGTAAGGTTAAAATCGTAAACAATGGCACAAAAATGTCGCGTTTTGAGTCTGAAAGAGACTATTGATGTTGTGGAAGCTTGTAATTTGATACCAATGATTTAGGCGTGTTCATTAACATTGATAGCAATGTGCTATTAGAAGATGATAGTGACCCCCATTCCTACCGATTATGTAGTCCACATCACTATCTGACGACTCTGATGAAGAAGTTGAATGCAGTAATGAAAGAAATCTCACCAATTATCAACAAGCCCTTAGGATGGTAAAGGAATTATAAGAGAATGCAATGAATAGAGGTGACTATACAGCACTGGAATTGTTATCAGACTTGGAATTACATTTTCTAGATTGCAAGTCTAAAACGCAAACACTTCAAACTACATTATTTGATTTTTTTAGTACTACATCCTAACTAAAACTAGTGTATTTTTGTTATGTTATGTTTATTTGTACATACATATCCATAGTAATAATTTTGCATTTACATATTACCTAATAGCAAATTTCCCATGGGCGGCTACCTCTATTAGGCGGACACATTTAGACGGTCCCGTAGGTGTCCGACTAAGGGAGGTTTCACTGTATTTATATTATAAATAGATGAAAAATAAAGTATTCTATACACCACCGGCGTTACTAGACTATAATGCCATTGGTACTTAAAATAACTATTTTTACTATGCCTACGTAAAAATAAAAACCTTATCCGATACTATTTGCGTCAAATAAAAATGACGTCATTCCGACGACCCCTAGAGCCACATGGGCATCTCCTTAACACGACTGCTTGTTCCAACTTTGCTTATATCACTTTATCCTGTCGTTGTCGCCAGGGAAAACAAAAGATTGAGTGTGCTTGTAGACTGAACCGCGCGCGTATGTTTAGGGCATTCGGGATTAGAGATAGAAAATTGAGAATTTTTATATGATTTATTTTTGGCACGTGGTGTTTTGTTAGATTGTAATTTCCAGATTACGATAATATCAGATCGTGAACAAACAAACACCGTCAGCTATTTATACCCTGGATACGATTTTCATTTCCTATTTCGACGCAACTTCGGAGTATGTCTTTTTATTCGAGATGATCTCTGCTGCCAACGAGAACCTACACTGGAACCGAAATACTTTGATGTAATGTGGTTTAAAATATCAACGCAGAAAATCATCAAGTTTATCTGCTACCTTTACCGTCCTCCAAGTGATACCCATTACAGAGCCCTTTTCTCATCAATAGCCAATACAATCGACTTCTTGCAAACCAGTCATCCAAATGCCGAGATGGCTATCTTTGGTGGCGACTTTAACGTCCACAATGTCAACTGGCTTAAATATTCAAATACAGACGATGAGCAAGGCCGCGAGGCGATCGACGCTGTGACAATCGCCAAGATAGCTTTCCAGAAACTTGGTGTACTCTTCCGAACCAAAAAGTTGTACACACCTCACCAACTATACAAAGCCCAGATTCGACCATCACTAGAGTACTGCTCTCATGTCTGGAGCTCTGCACGCAAACATACTCTTCGGCTACTGGATTCCATCGAAGGGAGGGCCATTCATTTGATCGTTGACCACGAGCTGACGAAGAACCTCGACAGCCTAGAACATTGAAGACAGGTTGGGGATTTGACTCTCTTTTACAGATATTTTCATGGAAAGTGCTCGGCTGACCTTGCCCTCTTAATTCCGCCCAGAGCGGCGAATAGCAGAAATACACGACGGACAACTGCCGCCCATCCGTATGTGTTTCAGCTTAGTACTCCTCGAACTTCATTACTTAAGAATTCTTTCATCTGGAAGACTTCATCCTTATGGAACGACCTTCCCGAGGTCTTTTCCCAACGAATATAAACTCCAATGATTCAAAACCAACGTGAATCGCTTTTTGCGCACGCGCACACGCACCACTCCCAGAGTGCCCTAAAGGATTTTTCCTATAGTGCTTGTGTTTGATCAAAAAAAATATATAAGGTTCGTTCGCATGGCGAAATTTCCTAATTTTCTAACTGGTTGCTGCTTTTTGTCTCTGTGAACGGATAAAAATGCCAAATCTTCACCTGTCAAATCTATTAATTGACTTCTTAGCTTAACCTACAAATATTCTTATTCTTTCTCAGTTCTGACGTTTTGAAATGGATATTTAAAGAATAATGCAAAGTAAAATATGCCAAAACTAAAGGAAACAAAACAAATCGGTAGAAACCGGTAAGTAAACAAATAGCTGATCGACCAATGCGCATAATCCAAACCCACCACAAACAAACCCCTAACATTCTCCCCACAAGCTGACATGTGCCACGTCATACCCATCTGTTTTCAGTTAACCAAAGTATGCAAATAGCACTGATGCCAGATCACAGAACGTGGTCGTTGGAAGCCGTTGCTGAAATGCGTCGTCAGCAGTCTGTTTTGATGTGGCGAGAGGGACACGTCGCGCACAGCTTTCCCACCTGTTTGTATACGAATTTTAAACGGTATTTCTGGCTTAATAAATAAGGTGTTAAATTTAGCAGTTGGAGCATTATCGGATTTTGTTCTGTTGCGAAATAATTTATAATAATAAATGTTACGATGTGTGATTTCAAATTTGTGTGATATTACTATTGGTTGATCTCTTTTGAGAGTGACCTACCACAATTGATTGTGTGGTTTTCTCACCGTTGCCTACCACGTGGTTTTTCGGCTTTGGCATAAGGTGGTTTATCTCGCTTTTTAATTCAAGCCGCCATTTATGGTAATTTTTCTTCAATTTGTTTCATCTCAATTTTTGAGGGTTTAAATAATAACTCATTTCCAGGCTGTATAGGCATATAATAAGCAAACCACGGGGATGCGTCTTAAAATACACATGTGGTGTATTTTTTTTCCAATTAAACACATCTAACATGCTAGACAGCGTCTAGCATTTGAAAATTCAGTAACGACCTATAGACTGATCGTGGTACAGAATTTTTTAATTGTTTTGACCCCTTACGTAATGTAGAGTTGCAAGAAGATCATATTTATGTGTGGGAATATCCTACATTACACACACATATTATTATTTTCCACTCGGTTATGCTTAAAGATTCCATCATTAACTCATTCAAATTGCTTGCATTCGACTTAAGAATAGAATGACATAGTTTTATTACTGTCCAATTGCTCAGGTTTAATATTTTCTAGCGTTATTTTTCTTAATAATTGTATCCGATGTGTTTACAAATGCATTTCGGAAGCCTACGAACATACAAGCTAATTATTAATCATTATTATTATACACGAAATATCTGAAACTAGGCTTTCTGAAACATTCTATATATTATTTATGTTCAGGCGTTACTGTATTTGATTTTAATACAATACATAACCCAGGCGTTTGAAAATGTGGCACGTAATCATAACCCAGGCGTTTGAAAATGTAGCACGTACTTGCAGGAATGTTGCGGCAATATTTAATATTATTTATTCCTAAAAAGGATAATATAACAAAAACGAAGAATTTAGCTGAGAGCTTAAAACCCACTGATTCGTACGTATTAACCCAAATGGTAAAAACTGAGTTATATCATTTGTCTCCTGGCTTACTTTTAGCCGATGTCTGAAAAACAGCTGCTATTAGGACATGCTTTCGTCGAGATTCTAAACTCGGTAAAAAGACTGAGAGGTACGTGTTGTTTTTCTCGACAAGCCATCACTTATCTTATCAAATAAGGTGTTTGTATTCTTGCCAAAGGCTGAGTCAATATGATATTTTTTAAATTTAAAACCATTACATTTTTATAAGCAAAATTACTTAAATATAATAAGTACAAGTACAAGTTAGGAAGCGAGCCGCTTGCGGCGAGTTTTCTAAGGGGACAAGTGCTATAATAGCTTTATAAAACATGTTCTTTATACTACTTTTTCTATTTTGTGTATTTTTTAATAAAGAAACACATAATTAAAACTAATAAATGCCATAAAAATTTTGTAAATTTGTATGTTTAAATTTTATGTTGGCAATAGTCAAATTATTTATCAAGTGAACTTTGATAAAATTATACGTGTCCGCCATTTTGTCGCGAATATTGCAAAGCTTTCTTAAAATTAATCAATAATGGATCAAGAAGATAGTATTAATTTAACTCCTCCTGAGTTAAGGGAAATTGCAAATAATACATTGGATCAACTTTTACCAAACAAGTCCAGGAAAGTATACGAAAAACGCTACAAGACCTTCACAACCTGGTGTACTGCGAAGGGTGTTTCTAGAAGTAGTGAAAATGTTCTAATCGCTTATTTTGAGAAGACTCTGTGGTCCTTATACTCAAAATTAAGAGCTTGCATTAACATTTATGAAAACACAGATATAAGAAATTATGCAAGACTTCAAGCCTTTTTAAAAAGGCAATCTGAGAGCTACAAGCCCAAAAAATCTTCCATTTTAGATTTAGAGGATATCAATAAGTTTATAACTGAGGCTGAAAATAGCATTTACTTAGGTTTAAAGGTAAGAAAATTGTACAGTACGTACCTATACATTAATTTTTATATACTCGTTTCCTGCTTACTCGATTTTACCCAACGAAGGTGGAGAAATCACATATTTCTAGTGTAATGGATGTAACCTACAGAGCTATCTTATAATATTTTAGGTTGCTTTACTTATGGGGTACAATGGAGCATGCCGAAGAGGAACTCACCAATATGGATGTGAAAAGTTTAAAGACGATTCCATAATAGTAAATATTCCTAAAACAAAAACAAATATTTCAAGAATGTTTATTATATTGGACACATCATGGATTAAATTGATTAAACAATATGTTCAATTACGTCAAAATAGTTTAACAATATCTCGATTCTTTCTTACATATAGAAATGGCTATTGTAAAAACTCACCAGTAGGCATAAATACGATGGGGAAAATTCCAAGCCTTATTGCAAAGTATTTTCATAAGCAAAGTCCAGAATGTTTTACTGGGCACTGTTTTAGAGGTTCCAATTTTCTGCTGGAACATCAACAAACGAAAACACTATTTTACAACCAGTTCTCAATAAAAGTGGATTATTGGATCCGCAAATAAGGATTAATCATGAACAAAACGTTTCAAACACACACACTATGCCCGATTTTAAAATTAACGCTGCAGACACAAGTACGGTCACAATAAATGTTTATAACAACTGCACTTTTAATAATAAATAAGTGTAATTAGTGTACAGTGTATTTATTAGCTTTAAATTGATATCTTTGTAACAGAATATATTACGTATTGATCTAAACTTGTGATTGTGAGGTTAGTTTAGGAATTGTTTTTACAGCATACACAGCATACACAGCAGAACCACCAACCGTTTAAAATGAAAAAAAAAAACGGTATCGAAACAAGCTTATTACGATAAGAAACCAAAATAGAAAAAATACTTTTTATAGTTTTGGTTCCTCATAACTTAAGCGATAACATAAAATAGACAGGGACATAGGCCAGCCTCATAATGAATACTTTGTCAATCCAGGTTCGTTTGGCCTAAAGAACTGCTCATAGTAAGTACTTTTCTTTACCCTTGTCTTCTAAAAACTACTTTTAATAATAATAACTTACTCTAAAAACGGCGTATCATAAAGAAACAAATTGTAAAAATAATATAAACGGTGCATCATACATTTTTAAATTGTTCTTGTTTATTAAAATAAGCTGTGGCGCATCATGCTTGTTAATATACGAAGAATATTAAGCTGGTGATGATATGATAAGATATGATTAAATGATCCACTCTTTTACAAACTACCCATGAATCCACCATGATTGTTTATAATAAAGACGATTTTTCACCAATAATCGCAAAAAAGAACACAAATCAACCAAAATATTTAATCAATCCGTTAGATCAAAGCCCCAACGTCGCAATATGTATGAGATTAGTTCAAGATCCATTAGATACTTTTAATTATAATAATATTTTTTTAAAGAATCTCTCATCGCCTTTTCACAGTTTATAGTGAAATTATTCGGAAATAAATTTATTTTAAGAACAACTGCGCATTAATCTTAAACCAGTTTTATTTTCCAAATTAACAAATTTTTAATTAGGATTTTGCAAGATAACTTTGCAATAAATAATGACTTTTTTGCACTGAGAATAATTAAACCATTAGAAAGTTTGTAAATCGCAGCAAAATTTTCGCTTAACACTATTAGAGTTATCATAATCATTACAAAAATATTTTCTATCGGTAACAATCTCGCTTATTTAAACATTTCTTATATTCGAAATTGGCCATGTTTAGACGTTTAGCAAATCAGTTCCCCGCGCTTATAATACAGGCATATTTAAAATTCGGCATAATACTCGCAGCGTTCTGTCGATAAGGTGTTATTAGACATCTTATATTGCGAAATTAGCCGAATGACATTCCATCTCCGAGCTAGTCCGAATCACGCCCACCATTTTAATCTCGAAGACTCCGCGCCGTGGTCGCAAGTGTTTTTATTGATGTGTAATTGTGTATTGAAAAAAGTGAGAATTAAAGACATTCAAGGCTCAGGCTGTGTATCGTTCATAGTAAGTATGCATTCTATACACTATAATCTATAATAAACATATAATAATGTATTAAAATCATTTTAGTAGATCCATTTAAAAAATTGAACTTGTTTACCTGACCCCGTATACTTATTCTGAAAACTGCAGATTATTCAACAATCATCATAAAGAAACTTCTGTATAAAACATTTTTCTGTATATCTTTTAACTAAGAAAATATAGGTTAATTTTGAAATTGTCAAAGAGCACATGACACCTAGATTATTTTTTTGATAGCACTAACAATTACGAAGATACCTTATAAAAGTGTCGAAAATGGGACCCTGTACATTGATCACATCAATAATTTAAGTAAGTTGCTTTCTCTGGCATTAGGTTTGTTCGGGTTTGTTCGATATTTATAATAAGTGAGAGAATTATGTATATGTTATACGTATCATTAAAAATATATACTGTTATAAGAGGCATAATGTTATTTTTTTAAGTTAAGAAAAATATGGTTATATAAATGTTCTAAGCTTTAATAAAAAATGTTCGTAATATATAAATATATACAATATGTAGTTTTTTTGTTATAACATAGAATATTAATATCAGTGTAAAAAGTACCCGATGCTTATATATGCAATATATTCTTGTTTAAGTGGACCACTTAGTATATCAGATATAGTGTAATATACACTATTATAAGATTCTTGTTATAGGTATTAGAATCCTTCATATATTGGGTATAAGCTATCTTTTATGTGGAAAGAAACAGTATGATATTCAGTATTATTCGATATTATCACTGGTATTAGAAATTCTCTCATAAACGGTATACCGAGTGTATATTGGTCACTAGTATCAGTATTATAATACTTACAATCCAGCCACTAACTGTTATTAAAATATCTTTATATTGGGTATAAAACGAATAACTGCTGCTGTAATATAATTAGTACCTCCCACTATTATAGATTATAACTACTATTAGAAGTAAGTTATTGCCACTATAACCACAGTTTAGAAATGCGAGATTATTGCAGTAGCCAACTGTCGCGCTGTCCAAATACGTATGTGGAAATCCAATAACTGATTTAATATTTTTTATACCAGGTATTGGAATTGTTCTCAGTGTGTCCATTTTATAACTGATTTTAGAATTCTGATTATCAAACGTTAACAAGTCATGTCACGTTTTGCTTTTACTACTCACCACAATAGAAACCGCTTCGTTAGAGTAAATAATGAAAATTCCTGGAAAGCAAAGTCGGTTGCTTTGTTTCTCATTGGTTTGCGTCAATGTTAGTTGGAGACCTTTTGTTTGAAGCGAGGCTGAGAAGAGGAATTGAGAAACTCCATGTTTAACGGCAGTGCACGTTATCGCATTATGTCAAGTATAGAAAGTGCATTATTGAATAAAGAGGCGTAGTTATCTTACGTAACTAAACTAATTAGAGAAATATCTGGGTTAGACACTAGCCCAAAAGTATCGCCATGCTACTCGAGGCTACAAAATTACCATTTCGTCTAAAACGTTTCGTAACCAATTAATGAGACATTTTATCACTTTTAGCTTTTACTAAAGTAAAAATAAAATCATTTCAACAATTGCTACGCAATTTAATGTTGCTTACCCGTAATGATAAGCACATGGGTCTTTAAAAATTGGAAATAAGTTTTCAGTCACATTTATTGACGTTATCTAGGCGTAAAAGGTATCGGCAGGAATAGTCGCAAAGTCTTCTATTATGACGACCCTCTTTCTTCACTCTAAAATGTAACTACAGTGAAACCTCCCTTAGGTGTCCGCCCATGGGAAATTTGTTATTAGGTAATATATAAATGGAAAATTATTACTATGTATTTGTATGTACAAATAAACATAATATAACAAAAATACACTAGTTTTAGTTAGGATGTAGTTCTAAAAAAATCTAATAACGTAGTTTGACGTGTTTGCGTTTTATACTTGCAATCTAGAAAATGTGATTCCAAGTCTGATAACTATTCCATTGCTGTAGTCACCTCTATTCTTTGCATACTCTTATAATTCCTTTACCACACTAATGGCTTGTTGATAATTGGTGGCATTTGTTTGATTACTGCATTCAACTTCTTCATCAGAGTCGTCAGATAGTGCTGTGGTTTCAGTTTGGACTACATAATCGGTAGGAATGGGATCACTATCATCTTCTAATAGCACATTGCTATCAATGTTAATGAACTCCCCCAAATCATTATTATCAAATTACAAACGTCCACAACATCAATATTCTCTTTTACTCAAAACGCGACATTTTTGTGCCATTGTTTACGATTTTAACCTTACAACTCACAAATAAACGGCGGACTGCTGTCGGGGAATCACATACTTTCATTCGGCGAAGTCCTTTCGCTCTGCCACGCATACGCGATTGGTTGCCGGTCTGTCTTTAGAGAGTTTTTGCACCGTACTTATTCGTCTCCGAAATACTTTAAAGAATTTTTTGTCCATTTAAAGGATGGTTTTCGCACTCTTGTATAAAAACAGCCTGTCCGCGTCCGCTCAAAGGAGAGTCCGCCCAAGAGAGGTTGATATTCATGGAATTTCATATACCTAGTTCCTGACTATGAAAAAATGTCCGCTTAATAGAGATGTCCTCTTATTAGAGGTGTCCGTTATGCGAGGTTTCACTGTATGTATCTATGAAGCTCTTATATTTTTTGTAAAGAATCGTCTGCGTTATCGACTATTAATATTTCATCACGAATTTGAATCGAACCAGTTGTTCTCGATTAAAGAACTGAGAACAAAATATGAACGTACGTTTCTTTCACTTCGTGAACGGATTACGGAATAATGTTACAAAGAAATCCTGGAAAAAATATCTGTAAAATTGTTTTATTTGATATCTTCGAGCAGCGTTCGTTTCCCCTATTTTTTTACTTGTCATTTGCTCTAAAATAATTTTCTTTGATCTGTTTCCCTTTACGGATGTTTCCGTACGTTTGAAACAATTTGGGGAAGGATGGTTTATGCGTCACATATTCGTGATATTTTTATGATGTTCTGCAAAAAGACTTATTATGACTAAGGACTGCCATAGCCTGAAGCCATTCCACAGCGGGCGAAACTTCATATTTATTACTAAATTGTAAATTACAGTATAGTGACGTTTACATTATACCGTTGGCCTTTATTGCAACAAATCAACCCAACCCCAACATCGTCAAACCACAATAAATGCGTGCAGGGTTGGCTTGAAAATATAGCGATCTACAAATTGATTGATTTTTATTTTTAATTACAAAAGAGATCTACTTAAAATGGTATAATAAGGGATAATTAGGGATATAGGTACATAAAATATGTATTTCGCTTTATGGCCATAGGGATAATTAAGATTTTATGACAGTCAAAAGATCAACGGTATAATGTAAATCAGTAAATTGCAAATGGTTGAAAAACTTGGGTCAAGCGATTTGTTCCGTGAAGGGGTTGGCGACATTTTTTATCATTGTCTAGTTTTTAGGGTAGCCGATACCAAAGAAAGTAAAATTTTACACTTAAAGGGTGTAGTGAAATGAAACAATCAAGAGCTACGCAGTCTAGACGATTTTTTGTAGCTAATTACTGTAATAGCTTAATAAAATTTTAATATTGCTACGTTCAATATAGAATAATTAAAACGCCTGGAGCAATATGTCGCATTCAAAAGGTTGCGTCACATTCTGATCAAGTAGTTAATTGGTAGAGTCGATTTTTCCATTGATGTGATTTAGAATGAAATTTAAATAACGAAAATCGTTTTCTAGTAATTATTAGAAAACATAAGAAAGCAAAGCAATTGCTTTGGTCTTTCCCGAGGCGACCTAAAGCTTAACGTGGGCTCCGAACTACGATCCTCTGTCGATTACGTTCTGCGCATATTCGATTGTGGACGAGTTTCTAACTACTCATCTGCGAACGGATATAAATGCCTAACCTTCAACTGGCAAATTTTAAGAATTAACTTGATCAATGAGCAATCGCAGAAGATTACACATGTCTTGTCTTTTTTATAAAATTCTTAAATTTAAAATACCGAAATATCTGTTCACCAGGATATCCTACAGAACGGATGTTCGTCATTTAAATTTGAGAACTGGACATTTTTTGACAATACCTCGCCATAAAAAAGAAATCTATAAACGGTCTTTTCTTTATAATATATCTACCTGCGGCGATGTCATGGTTGATCCAAGTTTTCACTTATCTTGCAACATGTTTAGAAAGGGTTTAAAGGACAAAATTTTTAGGACTCAATGAACTTGAAAGTGTTATATTATATTATGTGTGTGATCTTTATGTGAGACTTACCTAATATCATTTGTCATCTAACAGGTAATAGTGGTCTCCGTTTATTATCATATTTGTATTATTTTTTTCTCTATATATTTTTTTTCTTTTATTATGATTTAATTAAATTAATAACATTTTTCTAAGAATATAATGTTATATACTTTTTCGGGCCTATGGGGAAGAATCGATATTTATTATCTATCATAGGACCCTATTTACCAATTATTAAAGTATTTATTATCATTATATACCTAATTCATATTATTTATGTATATGGTGAATAAAAACATTTATTATTATTATTATTATTAACTTCTTAACTTAACCTACAAAAAGTATTCTTATTCTTGCTCATTTCTGCCTTGTTTAGAGTCGACCTTTCGTTTTACAATGGATATTTAACAAAGAAGGAAAGCAACTTCAACCAAAACTAGAAAAATATTAATCGAATCGGTTGCACAATAGAAATACAAATGCTGAGAGAAAGATTAATATTATATTAGGTGTACTTCGAGTCAAACAACATACAGGGGACGCCGAGTAATGTTAGATTCACTCAATAGTAAATTATTCTTATTTTTCGTAAAATGCAGAAAATCCCCAAATTCCCAAATAGTTGTAACTTCCCATTCTAACAAAAAGAATTAATATTTTGAATTAACCCCCTATAATATTGCTATAAGACGTATGTCATAGGAATGATATGCCCCTATTGGATAAATTTATACTTAGTTTTTAAAAATTTTCTTATAAAAAACGCAAGACTATAAATTTACCATCATATCCTCAACACAAAGGAATATTTTTCAATTTATTAACAAAAAACCTTGGAGTTGTGTTTATTTTGTTATGCTTGCTTTTCTCCCTCTGATGTACCTTATTTATATGTTTCCCTTTTTTTCCAAAAATAACCTGTACGTTATGTAATAAGTATTTTTATTTCCTGGAAAGATACTTGAAACTCGATCCATATTCAGATGTAATTCGTATTTATTGCATGGTCTTGTAATTTTACGCAAATTAAAGGAAAATACGATGAAACCGAATTGCTTTGTAGAAGAAAATTACTGTATTTACCTCTTGTATAAGTTTCTACGCAGTAATGAAACTAGAGGTTACCAAAATTGATTATATCATTAGTCCTTTGTAAATGGGAACTATCCCGAGAGGATATTTCAGAAGTAACTTCTTTGAACTTTTGAGTATTATTTGGGTACTTTTATGTCGCTAATAAATAATTTAAAGGTTGTTAAATTTCGAATTATACGTATTATTAACATTTTAATATTGTTTTTTTTTTGTTTTAGGTATGTTATTCTACCCTCGTCGCCAAAAAGTAGGTAAGCTTTACAGTTTAGGAAGCTCAATTTAATAAAAAATAAAATACTCTGAAACTTCGGAAACTGATTCCATCAGAAAGAATTACTAGTGTTGGGAAAAAACGATGATTTTAATAATCGAGTACTTGATACTCGAGCGATTTTAATAATCGGGTGAATCGCTCGAGCGATTAATCACTGGACATTTTTATAACTAAGAAGACTGTTGATAAAACACCAGGAGGTTTGTATAAGTTTTAGAAGTTTAGTATAGAGTTTTCATTAAGGAAGAACAATTGATTCTGTTTTTTTTTTAAATTATATCCTTAATTTTTTTAAGAATTTACAATCGCCACTGGCTACCCCAGTCCCAGTCAAAACTAAACCCATTTCGCGATGAATCCACTAAGGGATTTGGGATACTTGTTTATATGCACTTTCTCGTTTATGTGCCTTTAAGAAAGACTTATGTTGTGTCAGCCTTCTGAGCGTCAAACTCGAACGTCGCCGATCGGCATATTTCGGGTAGCGCGTGGAGTCGGGCGAAAATCGGGTATCAAGTGAAAGGCAACGATTTTCGATTGTTCGCTTGAATTGATAACTATATTAGTATTTCGTATCGAGCGAGAAACTGCTCGAATATACGAGCCGTTTTTTTACCTCGATTGATCACACTACCAAGCAGCACATTTCGGTCGGCGTAAAGCAAAGCTCTGGTATCTAGTGAAAGGTAATAAGTAACAAGCGACGATTTTCGCTTGAATTTATAACTCGAGCAGTTTTTTTAGTGTTGTGATCGCTCGAGCGAAAAATCGCTTGATCACTCGATTATTGAAATAACCGACATCGCTCGATTATTAAAAAAACCGCTCGAGTTATCTATTCAGGCGAAAACCGTCGCCCGTCACTTATTATCTTTCACGGCGGAAATATACCTCTGTATTGTGATCGAATTAAAAAACTGCTCGAACTGTTTTTCGCTCGATAGGAAATACTCTAGTTATAAATTCAGGCGAAAAAACTGAAAAATATCGCCGGTTACTTGATAGGCGACCTTCGGTCTACGCGCCGCGTCATCCGATTGGCGACGTTCGAGTTTGACTCTGAGCAAGTACACGACATACGTCTTTCTTAAAGGCGCATAAACGAGAATGTGCATATAAAAAGTATGCCGAATCCCTTAGCGGAGTCATCGCGACATGTATTTTGTAATGTTTTGTTTTAACTGGCTAGCCAGCGGAGTAGTTTAGGTCTCCGATTGTAAATATTAAAAAATTAAAGGATATAATTTTAAAATTTTTAATTACTTTACTATAAGATTACCAACGAATTTTTCTATATATTTTGTTAACCACATTTTTAAATCTAAACAGGAACTTTTTATTATTAAACTCAAGAAGACTTCTTAAAAATAACATACATTATAGAAAATGTTAATGGAAAATAAGAAAACGTGCAAAATAGTTAACAAAAATAATAACCAATTTTCTTATTTTGCCAGTCGCGTAACTAACCCTAAATTTCTGAAGTGCACACAGTGGGCACCTGATAATTTAAAGTGGAAGAATTTGACAAGCTAATTTAAATATCTACTTATTTTATGCTCGTAGATTGAGGAAGATGTGAAGAAAAATAACTCTTGGTAATACATTTTGTTCGGGTTAAAAACGCACAATAATAAACTTAACAATAAATACATATTTCGGGGGTGATTTTTTGCCGTTTTTTTGTTTGCTATCGAGACACGTGGTAAAAATTCATTATTCACAAATAAATAAATTTCTGGAATTTTTTTGGTGGCTACTACAAGTTTTTAGTTAAACCTGTGCCCACCCGTAGTTACGTGCCTGCTAAATACCCTACCTGATCACATGTAAACGGCTAGGCTGTCGGTGGAGCAGTCGGTGACGTCATCGCTTGGTGAATTGGCGATTCACTCGAGCGATTTACTCGATTGTTAAAATCGCTCGAGTATCAAGTACTCGATTATTAAAATCATCGGTTTTTCCCAACACTAGTTTTTTTAATAATCGATCGATGTCGGTTATTTCAATAATCGAGTACTCAAGCGGTTTTTTGCTCGAGCGATCACAACACTATAATTTACGCCTTTTAGCTCGGTATCAGTCCGGCGACGGCACAAACAAAGCCGAACGGATAAAGCTGTTACAATGTGTTCTGGTTTTTCGTTCAATGTTGTTCCTAAGAAGCATACGTATTAAAGTCCAGAAATAGCGTATTAGTACCGAAAATTTAGGGGCTATTTTAACCTGGAATCCCCCTACCTCATCCGAGATGGGATAAAACGTCATTAAACGTTTTTGCAAGCGAACCATTACTTATCTCTAATTGTACCCGAATTATCGTCACTTTAGGACAACTTAAAACCATCACAGAGCCTATATTAATTAAATTTAACCCCTTATTCACCCTCGTCTTTATAACGGAGCCGAGCTCTAAACTATAATATCCCTTCGCCACCGCATCAACTTCATAATATATGTTTAAGGGATTATGCGACCCTGTGCATTGAGGATGTGCTGATGCTCGTGTATACTCGGTTGAACGTCGGGTCCGGGTTGTTTTGTTGTTTCCTTTTTCTTGCGTTTCAGTATAGTTGATATTTTAATAAGAATAATGTCCTTGTTCAATTTAAAGGGTATTTTCCTAGTAGTTTAGGAGTTATTGAACAAAATGTATGTTTAAAATGATAAACTAGGAAATACGGACCTGACATGTCTGTACCATTTAAGTAATAAATAGACAGAATTATTTTTATTCTGTCAGAATCATACAAAATTTTAAACAGTAATCAATAGTCCGTACCGATGGTATAATATTAATTATATTGATTGCATTTCTCATGTGTACGGTGGCAACGCTGTATGGTCATTTTTCTATTTGGGTTTCATAATGGCTACATTGTGAAATGCAAAAAAATTGAATAACTTGCCACTTTATGGAACTGAAATTTTATTTTTTTCCTGTTGGCAACAAGCGAATTTTAGGCCTACTTCGATTTCATTGAAATTAGTTTTCTAGGCATTATGGATTCAACAAAAAAATTTTATAGAAAACTTTAAAATACTAACCTTTAACCTTGCAAATAGATGATTTTTACTAGATATTTATCTGAAATACCTATACTCGGAAATATATAATATGCTGACGGTGTCCGTCAAATAATTTCTAGTCACAACTATAAAACAACATAACCTAAAAATAATAGAAATATCTTCCAGTTTATGCTCTATTTCTAAAATTTTATTCAATAAAGCACTATTTTTATTTTTAATTCAATATAGTATTATACATATTACTTTATATACAGGGTGATTCACGACGAGCGTGCATTAGAACTTTATGGAGAACTACTGAATATATGTTCCTGAAACTTTGGGGATTTGGGTTTATCGATATGCTCTCTTTAACTAAAATAGTGACATGTTTTTGTCATTTCCGGTTATACCGGAAGTAGCTGCCAACTTTCGTTTTTTAAATACAACATGGTAATTTTTATTACATTTTTCGATTAAGCGTTAAATACGAAGCACATTTTATAGAAAATGTTTTTGTCAGACTCTATTAGTTTTTGAGATATCTGGACTTTTTGTAATTATCTGGCAAATGCATGACGATGAAATAATCCATATAATTTTTTTACCTTAGCGCTTGGACTAAAATTTTTTTCTCACCGAATAGCTAGAAGATCATCAAGTCTCAAAAACATTTCAAATTCGGCATAAAATGTACAGGGTGGTCACAATTCAAGCCTCATTGTGAAAGAATTCAACCATTAAAAACTTTCTTATTTTAAATGGAACACCCTGTATATTTTTATTTAATTTGATGGCAAATTAGTTGTTCTTTATAAATAGTATTTACTGTCCTATACCTATATCAAAACGTTTTCTCAAAAAATCCAATTTTATTCCGAAAATACTATTTGTTCAAGTGTGCTATGAAAACAATTGTACTTAGGGTACTGATGTCTATACGGAGGAAAATTAATAATGACGGCAATATTTTCTAGTGTACTTTGACAAGAAAAACAATTGTCTGATATTTCTTGGCGTATTTTCAAACTGTCAATTATTCTGTTACTAAAAAATGTCACGCTCCGGATTTTCAAGTGAAGATTTTTAAAATTTATTTACGGTTTACATTGAATGTGGCAAAATTAAGCTAAGAGCTTGTCGAATATATCGGGATAAATATTCGAATAGGCAAATTCCCACACCTGTTATTATTAGAAGACTAAATAAAAATTGTTTAAAATTTGGATCATTTGAAGCCAAGGTACGAAGAATTAAACCAATACTGGACAATGAGGTATTTGAAGTTACCATTTTAGCCAATTTTTACGCTTTTCCAACAGACTCAATTCGTGAGCTGCAATGCAATTAAGAGTTTCGTATTCAAGTATACAAAGAATTTTAAAAAAATATAATATGATATCAGTACCCTAAGTACAATAATTGTTTTCATAGCACACTTGAACAAATAGTATTTTCGGAATAAAATTGGATTTTTTGAGAAAACGCTTTGATATAGGTATAGGACAATACTATTTATAAAGAACAACTAATTTGCCATCAAATTACATAAAAATATAAGGGTGTTCCATTTAAAATAAGAAAGTTTTTAATGGTTGAATTCTTTCACAATGAGGCTTGAATTGTGACCACCCTGTACATTTTATGTCGAATTTGAAATGTTTTTGAGACTTGATGATCTTCTAGCTATTCGGTGAGAAAAAATTTTTAGTTCAAGCGCTAAGGTAAAAAAATTATATGGATTATTTCATCGTCATGCATTTGCCAAATAATTACAAAAAGTCCAGATATCTCAAAAACTAATAGAGTCTGACAAAAACATTTTCTATAAAATATGCTTAGTATTCAATGCTTAATCGAAAAATGTAATAAAAATTACCATGTTGTATTTAAAAAACGAAAGTTGGCAGCTACTTCCGGTATAACCGGAAATGACAAAAACATGTCACTATTTTAGTTAAAGAGAGCATATCGATAAACCCAAATCCCCAAAGTTTCAGGAACATATATTCAGTAGTTCTCCATATAGTTCTAATGCACGCTCGTCGTGAATCACCCTGTATACATATTTATAGTTACTGTAGACATTTCCTGGGCATTAATTGTTATTCCTGTCAGATTCTGTGTCGACACAATATTTTGTTCAATAGTATGATTTATTATTTTGTTCAATATTTTGAACTTTGTTCTGCTCGCACCATAACTCAAAGTTTTGCATATTCTTTTTAAAAGGTTTTCTAGATTATTTTCTGCAATTTCTCGTATTTCTGACGGAGTACAACTTTCTTCCTGACTCATCAACTTTAGTAATATATTTAATTTTAATTATGACGGATGGGAAGAAGCTTTGTTGTGTTCAATCGTTTCTATCATGGCATATTTGATACTTGTAACATATTATTAAATTGTAAAAGTATTACCAACCCAAAAAGAAAATATTAATTCAAATGGAAAAAACTCCCCGCTTCGCGGGTCATTTTCTAAACTAAACGAGTACTCTAAGATAAGGTCTTATGAAACTTGTTTCTTAATATACTATTTTACCTGCTAGTGTAAAACGACCCTGAAGTTTACTACTTTCATTCATTTTTCGTCGGTGGCGGTTATTCGCTGGTGCTTTTATGATCGTTTGTGATCTATTGTGTTTTTGGATTAATTTTTAGTGTTTTTTCGAACTAAAACTGTTTAGAGCTATTTATTAGCTATCTGCTTGTCAGCGTGTGGCGTGTAAGAAATTCGATTATTCTAATCCCGGATTAATATTTCGTCGGTAAGTGAGAATAATGAGGTTATGTTTTTTTTAGGTGTTGCTAATTCTATATTTTAAGTAAATATTGCAAAAATATGGATTATTTCTTTATATTATCTGAATTTCTGTAAAAATACCTACAACGATTACCTATTTATACTTAATGTTATATCGAAATTATCTAAACGTGTACCTTATTACAGCGTTGCCATTTTTTAAAGCCTTCTTCTAACTTATTTGAAACAGTAGAACTGTGATGATTGTAAATAAATGGTGTTTTATATGTTTTGTCTCCCCTTTTATATTATATGTTTATGCCGTATACCAGCTAAGAAATGATTACAAATTTAGTCATTTTGTGTCAATGATAAGGTTAGGGACAGGTTTCGAATAAAATTACTCATTCAATAACTGTAATAACCCTCCAGCAAAAAAATTTCAACAGACATTAAATTATCTTTTTATTTCACACTACACAATAAACAACCAAAAACATAATGATAAATTTTTACAAAATTTAATAATAATATTTACAGTGGCAGGAATTGTTTTGATTAATGTTTAAGTAGATGTTAGCCGCCAAAGAATATCCTAATCGATTATAAAACTCCCTTCCGCTGAGCAGTTGGTATGGCGAAATTCTATCGCAAACTGCTGAAATTAAGTTTTTATTTAACAAAGGTACCTTTAGATTGAAATATTTTTTTGGTACTTTTTGTTTGTATGTTGATGTTTGTTTCAAGTACTTTTATTACGCTTTTTTATCCTGTACCTACTTATAACCTCAACAAAAACAACAAAGTCGACGAGTCCATTGTCATCACATATATATATAAACAGTATATTGCCAATACGAACGTTCCAAAATACAAAAAGTGTCCCCGCAATGAGAGATAGCGCGGGCCTATTGAGTTTGCGCAGTAGGATGGAAATTTTATCGTTCGCGTCAGAGCCGGCCCGACATAATTTGTTTGTTGTTATTCGTCCCCATCTTTGGTTCTGGATGCTTTTTCAAATTACAGAATAAAAAGTGGTTCATCCACATTGTTGTCGGTATATTAGTGCTTATAAACGTTCATTACCTAACAACAATTTTTGTGAAGGAGTTTCTAATTTGTGGTGATTTGATTCGCTGTTTGGTAGGTTAGTGGCTTGTTTTGTTTAAGATGGAAGGACACAAGTGCAGGGTGCTTTTTGCAAAAGTCGTGGATCAATACCAGGTATAAAGTATTTCAGGTATGTACATATATACGAAAATATTTTGCTTATCACATTATCCGATATTCGGAACCGAATTTCACTAAAAAGCTTGTAAAAAAAGAAGAGACTGTCACTCGTGTACAATATAATATATATGTGGTCACAACCTAACCTTAAAATTAATGTATTTTTAATTTGGCGCATTAGTAACTGATAATAATTCCCAAAATAGTCAATATAGTCAGTCATTCATTCTTATTTTTGGTTTAGAAAAGAGTGAGGTTAAGAAACATACGACGTCGGATGAAAGTTAAAATAAAGCTAATCGTGTCGATTGTTACACATATTCAGACAGACTTTGGCACCAAAAGTTTCCACCAATCAGGGCACCGTCGGATCATCATATCGTCAGAAATCGTATGCATGGAACGCCGTCTTAAATCGAACTAATCGAAATCTTGATTGCAATATTTTTCCTAACTAACCAGTGAAATTTACATTAAAAAAGTTGAAATCCGGTCCTGGAGAATGTTTACTTTCACAAGGAAATTTCCGAACTGCGCAAACTCACGCCCCCCTTCGATGCCCATAGCGGGGACATAATTGCAGATGATATTAGCAATATACTGTTTATATACAGGGTGTTATGGAAATGACGTATTATATTTAAATCGGCAATTCCTGAGATGAAAACAAATTGAAGAAAAATATCCAAAAATGGCGCTTTAATTTAATATGCCCTGTACATGACCTTATGTCAAACCAAAAATGACCATGTGATGCCCCTGTCAGGAAGGTAAACAAAGCAACATATGTCAACAGTGTTGTCATATCTTCAGGGTAAACTCTTTAGAAAGTCAATAACCGTTTGACAGATTGCAAGTTGTTTATATTTCAGGGTACATTATTATAAACTTTTACGTTCAGTTCAGTTCGCTGGGAAACAATCTCTGATTTATAAACTTGAACTGACTCGAACGAACCGCCGCGGAGTTTTTAAATGGTCAGGTATGTTCTCATTTGTTCAATTCGAACGACACCCGTCAGATCTGGACAACTTAAAAGTTTATAAATGCCACTTACCCTTTAGAAAAAAAAATCAATTTTATTTATCTTTTCGGACTTATTTAAAACCAACTTAATTTATAAAAAACACCAAGTACTCACATCACAAAATCACATAGTTTTCGCGTCACAACACATCTAAGTACCGTTCAATCTGAATTAGTATTTTAAAGTGCTACTGTGTAGACAAAAGTACGCCCTTATTGTCTAACTAACACGTTTTATTCCGTCGGTCAATATTGAACTGCTGGACTGGGGCACTGCCGTCGCGAAAAGAACAAATAACTTAATAATTTAAACTCGGGTTTAAGTATTAACATACAATTTAACACACAAATCTGCTTGAAACAGTATGAAAACGGCGGTCTAATTTTCGAGGAACAGCTGATCTGCAAAACGGTTGCATATTAGTGCTGGGCGATGTTCATCGATGTTTTTGAAACATCGATGTTCTGTTACCGATCTTCGATGTTTTCGACATCGATGTTAGAGGTCAAACTCGATGTCGACATCGATGTTTACCTTTCGATGTTCAATGTTATAACAAAACAAGAAAACTAGGTTGTAATCTTAAACTCAATTTTCCCAGCACAAGAAAATAAGAGCGAAAGCTTTTGATTTCATTTGCTAAAAGCCTTATTAGAGTCGACAATAAAAATTTCCGGTGCAATGGCAATTATAATTGCACGAATTCATGCGCAGTAAACCGTTTTCGATCAACTGGCGCCTTGCTAACAGTCAGAACAGCAGTTGGTAGTGTCGAAATCTCTAAAATACCCCCAGAATTAGAGATGGGCAAACCTATTCGTTTTGACTGGCAGTTAAAGCAGCTACTGCTACTTACAAATGTCAGTAGCCATTAACTGTTCATAGGTGCTTCGTCCAATTAATAAACATTTAAAAGTAACAGAATAATTCATCTACGCTCGATGGTCAACATCGATGTTCCGTTTCGATGTCCCAGCACTATTGCATATTCGACTGGACGAGATTATTTATTTTAAAGGGAAGGAAGCTTAGACTGGAAGGGTCTATCAACATAATTATTTCATCATTCTTCTTCAGTAAAGGATTAATAAGTTTGATTAGCCCATTAGAAATTAGCGTTTTTATTATTTCTGAATTTCTATTGCGAAATAATTTGTATCCT
This sequence comes from Barypeithes pellucidus, assembly GCA_963991005.1. Classification (NCBI taxonomy): domain Eukaryota; kingdom Metazoa; phylum Arthropoda; class Insecta; order Coleoptera; family Curculionidae; genus Barypeithes; species Barypeithes pellucidus. Next base: position 13,210,072 of record OZ022563.1, read on the forward strand.
ATAGTGCTGTTGTTTTATGTGTACGGTAGGTTATTGTAAAGTGTAATTATGCGTTAGTATTTATTGCTTTTGTGTAATCTAATAAGTGCATATCTTCAAAAAAAAATTGGAAACTCGTGGGTGTCTGTGTGTTTCTTTAAGTGATTTAGTGCAAATGTTCCGAGAGATTGGAAATAAGAGGCCGAATTGGGTTTAGTGGGTATAAGCTTATTATGCAGTTCCACATTATCATCAAGGTACGTGATGAGCATAAAGCTTTTCCCATAGAAAAAGAAACAAAAACTTGAAGATGTCTCTGTGCCCTGGATTACTTGCTAGTGTACTGGCACCTGGATTCACTTCTATTTGGATACTAGGTAAACTAAATATTATTTTTATAAGAATCTATAGTTATTTTCTACACAGTTGGCAACATTGGGCTTGAACATCTGTTGATTACACAGCTTGGCAATGTAATATGATCGTATATGAATGTGCTGAGGAGTAACCGGGTGGGTTTAGGGGTGAATTACCCCACTTTTTAAACGTTCGATTTAAAAAAAAAATATGTAGCGCTTCTCTAGGACACCCCAGGAGTCACCCATTTAAATATAATACGTCATTTCCATAACACCCTGTATATGTGATTGTCATCGAGTAAATTTGATTGTACCGAGTCGATTGTTCGAATATCGTCGCCGATATTTTAGACATTTCGATGGAAAATGACAAATCGAATCGAACAATCGAGTTTCGTGATCTACCTGCAATGCCGAATAAAATAAGTAGATATCAGTAAGTATACATTTTTGCGCGTTAAGGTATAATTAAGGTGTCACACTTTACACCGTCACGGAAATCCCGATTATTAAATTCCCTTCGCACGTATTTCAGCCCCATTAAGTAGATTATCCCTTTACCGCATCCGCAATACACGCTAAATTATTATGCACCGTGCAAAGTACACAAGGAGGGCTTATATCTGGTTGGTGTATATCGCTCGCGAATAGCTCTGTGTATATCAACTTGACACTTTGAATAAACTCTTCTCTTCTCTGTTCATGTAGGATAATGTTCGTGTGTTTGTTACGTGTCAGAATGTCTTAAGTTGACTTATTGGTTAAAAACAGTATTAATATGTTTGGAAATACTTATTTATGGAACACAAAAAGTATTACTTTTTTCACGAACGGGAAATATGAGCCGAAGGCGAGTGCCATAATCCCCCCATAACCACGATCGTTCAATCTTCTTTTTTCGAACGTAAATAATATACAGGGTGTTATGGAAATGACTTATTATATTTAAATCGGCAAATCCTGAGATGAAAATAAATTGAAGATAAATAACTTTAAATTGCGCTTTGAATTACTGGACGAAATATACACTTTCGCAATCAATAGTTTATTGAGGCGGTGTTGCCATATATTGCAACACAGAATTGTAAACGTACGTGTTCAGTTTTTGACAACAAGACGTCTTTGACGGGCGTTATCACTTCTTTTTCAAACTTTTTAGAAAAAAATACTACAATTTTAAGGTACCCTCTTACCTTCGATCTTATAATTCGTTTTATAATTAAATACAAAAATAAAACACAAAAAGTATATTTTGCAACAGAACCAACAATAGGTAATATCACACAAATTTGAAATCACATCACAATATTTCTTATTATGAATTATTTCACAACAGAAAAAAAATCGGGTATGTAATCCTACAACTAACAAAACGTTTAAAATTCGTATACATCAAGCACGTGGAACCCTCTCCAGCGTCATCCCATGCCCGAGTCTCGAAACATACTGAAGCAACGCGCGCCGCAGGTATCCAAGCTAGTGCGAAACATGCGGTGTGATCTGACAACACTGTTAGCATACTCTAGTGACCCACATTGTTGCTAAGTAAATCCAGATGGAACGGCGCGACTGTATGTGGGTAAAAAGGGTTTTTACCTTACTATTTAGATATTCGATTAAAAGAAAAAAAAAGTATGTAGACTTTCTCTAGGAAAGATTCACCCATTTAAATATAATAAGTCAATTCCATAACACCCTGTATATTGGTGTAAACCAACTCACTGTCACTTAGTAATACAATAAGTTTGGGATATTTCCTTATATCGACTTGATTATTCAGGATTAATGTTGGTTTTAGCTTGGAATAGCATGACCATCAAGGCGAAGATTTAAAAATGTTTTACCTTTCTTGAAAATACGTTCGCTGAAACTCTTCACTTGCTTTTGATCAAATGCAATTTAATTCAAGCAATTAATTTTGTGTTGCTTCATTGGTTTTATTAATTATTTTGTCTGGAGCGCATTGAACTGAGTTTTCTTCTTTGGAATCGGAATTATTTCTTCCATTTTTGATGTTTGTGAATGTTATTGCCATTTGTAAGGTTACATTAACAATGCGGCGCCCAGGCAACGAACGACGCGGATGCTGTTTTCATGGCAACCAATTTTATGCAATCGTTTCCTTAAAAAAAATATATAGTTTTTATAACGATCGTAGAATAAAATCATTTTTCTATTTGGGTTTCATAATGGCTACATTATGAAATGCAAAAAAATTGAATAACTTGCCACTTTATGAAACTGAAATTTTATTTTTTTTATGTTGGCAGCAAGTAGGGTTCGAATTTTAGGCTTACTTTGATTTCGTTGAAATTAGTTTTCTTGGCATTATGGATTCGACAAACTTTTTTTATAGAAAACTTTAAAATACTAACCTTTAACCTTGCAACAGATCATTTTTACTCGATATTTATCTGAAATACCTATACTCGGAAATATATAACATGCTGACGGTGTCCGTCAACTAATTTCTAGTCGCAACTATAAAACAACATAACCTAAAAAGAATAGAAATATCTTCCGGTTTATGCTCTATTTCTAAAGTTTTATTCAATAAAGTACTATTTTTATTTTTAATTCAATATAGTATTATACATATTACTTTATATATACATATTTATAGTTACTGTAGGTAGACATTTCCAGGGCATTAATTGTTATTCCTGTCAGATTCTGTGTCGACACAATATTTTGTTCAATATTTTGAACTTTGTTCTCCTCGCACCGTAACTCAAAGTTTTGCATATTCTTTTTAAAAGTTTTTCAAGATTATTTTCTGCAATTTCTCGTATTTCTGACGGAGTACAACTTTCTTCCTGACTCATTTTTATCAACTTTAATAATATATTTATTTTTAATTATGACGTATGGGACGAAGCTTTGTTGTGTTCAATTGTTTCTATCATGGCATATTTCATACTTGTAACATTTTATTAAATTTGTAAAGGTATTGCCAACCCAAGAAGAAAATATTAATTTAAATGGAAAAAATCTACTATATTTTTAAAAGTTTTTCATAATTTAAAGACCCAAATAGAAAAAGTATTATAAAATACACGGTTCATAAGACAATTAGAGCACCCGCGTCGCGGGTCGTTTTCTAAATTAAAAGCGTGCTCAAAGATAATGTCTTATGAAAGTTGTATCTTAATATACTATTCCTAACCAGCTGAACAGTTTTCGTAATTTTTTTTTTTTAGTAAAAGATTAAGTTCAACCCGCGAAGGGCGTGTCCATTACTGGACCCCCTACAACATGACATTTATATACTGGCAACATCCCTTAAGGGTAAGATTGAAGTACTTAAATGAAACCCTCGAGAGTCAAGAGAGGTAAATATAGGAGCCTAATTGCTCCATTCAGCTAAAAGAGGGTAGTGGTATTTAGCGTCAGGTTACTAAATAGGGTAGTTTAAAAATCGTATATTAGGAACGTATAATGGTGCACTTATCTCGGATACACTGCTGTATAATTGAATCGGCAGCGTGCTCTCGCTGTGTATTTAGACGTGATTTGGCCAAATATGTAAAAGAAAAATGAATTAGAAGCGTTTTATGTAAGGACGGAAAAGGTGCAAGAAACATAATTGTACTCTATAAACCACCCCCACCACCCCCATTTACGGCGCGGTCGATGTGTAAATGGGCAATCACTATGCTAGTATTTGGACTCGGGCGATCGGGGAATTATCGAAATTTGTTAACGTTTACAACGTTGCCACTATTAACAATTTTCACTTATATTGATATATACAGTCGCCGACACAAAAAGTAATATTTTCGATTAGGCTATACTATACAGGAGTAAATCAAACTGTTGTTTTTATTGTAATTCCAAATACCCTATAGGAAAATTGAGGTGGATAATTTTATTTACATACCATTTCTTGTAATCTTTGATGTATTCTAAATATTTCGATTTTTGATTCATTCCATTATCTCATTTCTGCTGCGAGCTGCAAAATTTATGAAACGCTGATTTGAAGCCTATTTTCATTAAGAAAAACAAACACTAGGTATATCATAAAGTTAATTAACAAAAACAATTTTAATATCGTGTATTTTCTCCTCTCGCAGCAATGACAGCTTGCAGTCTTCGTGATATCGAACGAATAAGGTTACTTATCCTTTCTTGAGGGATAGCCTGATTTTCTTCGGTCGGCGCCAGTCGTAAGTCTTGCAAGGTTTATAATTGTACAGGACGACGCCTACCGTCCTAACCAAACTCCTAGTCAACCCAAGAACCCTATCCAGAATTATACAAAAACTGCCGCTAAATAAAGCGCCTGGGGAGGATGGACTGCCCAACATTATACTAAAAAATCTGCCAAGAAAAGCGTTCATACAACTAATCTACGTGATAAATGCAGTAATGATTCTCCAGCATTTCCCATCACAATGGAAAAAATCCATTGTGATTCCTATTCTTAAGTCAAATAAACCAACCCAAAATCCTGACTCATACCGCCCCATTTCATTGCTTAATACACGATCAAAGGTTACCGAAAAAGTAATTTTAAAAAGTTTCGACACCTTCCAATTGGAAAAGCGTATTCCAGATGAACAGTTCGGCTTCAGGAGCGGGCATAGCACGGTAATGCTAATCAGTAAAGTGTTACAGGAAGCATTGAATAAGATCAATATGAAGCAAACCACAGTCATGCTTGCTCTTGACGTTAAAAAAGCCTTCGATAGTGTATGGCTAAACGGTTTATTATATAAACTCATCACCTATCATAACTTCCCCCTCTACCTAGTATCATTGCTGCATTCCTGCGTCATGGGCAGAACCTTTGAAGTGGAGGGTAGACACTCATTCCCAATGCGCATTCATGCAGGGGTACCCCAAGGGGCGGTACTCTCTGCAAAATTGTATAATTACAATAATTCCGATTTTCCCACATATCCAAATACCCAAAAAGCCCTATTTGCGGACGACGCGATGATATATGCTCATTCGTTTTTCGCAAATGTTGCGGCCACTCATATCAAATATCACCTCTTAAGACTGCTGCCATGGCTTCAAAAGTGGAAGGTTACACTAAATGCTTCCAAGTGCGAATGCATTGTTTTTGTTAATTAACTTTATGAAATACCTAGTGTTTGTTTTTCTTAATGAAAATAGGCTTCAAAACAGCGTTTCATTTAAAATTCTGCAGCTCGCAGCAGAAATGAATGAGATAATGGAATGAATCAAAAATCGAAATGTTTAGAATACATCAAAGATTACAAGAAACAGTATGTAAACAAAATTATCCACTTAAATTTTCCTACAGGGTGTTTTGAAATTACGACAAAAAACAACAGTTTGATTTACTCCTGTATAATATATATAGCCTACTCGCAAAAATGTTACTTTATAAAATAATTAAGGAAAAACACTATAAATTGATCTACAAACTGATAACAAAATCATGAAAATCGCATAAGAAATAAAAAAGTTATAAAATATCAAACTTGACCAAAATTTCAGGGTGGCGGAATTTTGTGCCGGTGAGTTTAAGAATGTGGCGCAAATAAAATATCGGTATCGGCAAAAAAACCGTATCGGCTGATCACTACTTAAAACCATACTTTACGTAATATCTAAAATAATCAGGCCTAAGTATATGGGCCTACAAGAAAACATTTTTGACGTGTTGATCGACAATTATTATTTTTTCTCATGGGAATAATAATGACGGCCATTATTTTGTTTTCCTTTAATTAAGCAATTTTTCAAATGACAATTATTTACTTAATGGCTGAATCTAGTGGGAATAGGAACAAACCCGTTATAAGAAAGAAAAATAATAATTTTGGTATAAAAAACAATTTTTTAGCACGCCGTGACCTGAATAGTTTGTAAATGGTAATAATATTAATGTTGATAAAGGAATAACAGGAAATAAAATCTCTGTCAACTAGGTATAAAATTGATATATCTACTACAACGTGTCCAAGATAAGGAGGGCCAGTACAGGGATCTCGGAAACCGTAAGAGATACGAAGTCGGTTAAATGGAGGTAAAGGTACGCGTTTGCGTGCCTAATAATATTCCGTTTAGAAAGTTTTTGAATTCCTAGTAGTTCCGGAGATATCCGGAAAAAACGAAATTCTGAAAAATCGTTTTATTGTTTTCCTGGTTTTTTTTTGAGATCGAATTCTAAAGTAATTTGCACTTTTGCATTGCCACTTTTTCCGCTTTATCTAACAGCGTTAATTGTTTTGTAATCCGACGAGCCGTCTTCGAAGGGCCATTATCAACTTTCTTTTTTTAAATACGGTCCTGTTTTTCTAATATTGGAATTTGATAGCTTTTTTCTTCCGAATGCAACGATGTATGACACATAGAGGTTTAATGACGTTTCGAGGGTTTTTTAAACAACATCAGGATATTTTGGGATACGGTCCTGTATTTCTACTAATTTTATAAATAATATCTCATAAGTAAGCTCCAAATTTTTACTTATGTTGGACTAGTTCAATAAATAGCAAATAATTTAATAATAAACCACAAATACCTAAGTGAACAAGATACAGGAACATTATTTCAAACTTCTGTTGATTCGGGATTTAAAAGAAAAATAGGCGTTTGAAACAAAAAAATTAAGATGGTGACGCGTGATTTGTTTTACTTGACATTCCCATTGTGATCGTTTGAGACCGGTTTTCTATTTTCCAGAAAATATGGAACATAATTTTACAAATGCTGAAAAGTTTGATATTCTATCGCATGTTTTATTTTATCTCAAAAAAACTGTTATGTGGCAGTTAGAAGATGTTATTTGTGCTTAGAGAATAACGAAAATCATTTTGAACACCTGATTATGTTGTTCCTTACTTTTTTCGTTGTTCGTTTTATTACTGTTTTGGAATGATTTTTGTCCACTTATTTGTAGTTTATTATTAAATTATTTGTTACTTATTGAACTAGTCCAACATAAGTAAAAAATTTAGAGCTTACTTATGATATATTATTTATAAAATTAATAGAAATACAGGACCGTATCCTAAGACTTCCTGATGTTGTTCAAAAAACCCTCGAAACACCATTAAACCATAATGTGTCATACATCATTGCATTCGGGAGAAAAAAAGCTCTCAAATTCCAATATCAGGAAACCAGGACCGTATTTAAAAAAAGAAAGTTGATAATGACCCTTCGAAGACGACACGTCGGATTACAAAACAACTAACGCTGTTAGATAGAGTGGAAAAAGTGGCAATGCAAAAGTGCAATTTACTTTAGAATTCGATCTCAAAAAGACCCAAGAAAACAATAAAACGATTTTTCAGAATTTCGTTTTTTCCGGATATCTCTGGAACTACTCGGAATTTTAAAACTTTCTAAATGGCATATTATTAGGCATATTATTGCGCAACTTTACCTCCATTTAATCGACTTCGTATCTCTTACGGTTTCCGAGATCTCTGTACTGGCCCTCCTTATCTTGGACACGTTGTATAGTATATTATGATACAAGTTTCATAAGACATTATCTTAGAGCACGCGGTCCGCTTCGCGGGTCGTTTTCTACAGTACAAGTGCTCTAATTGTCTTATGAACCTTGTATTTTATAATAATGTTTTCTATTTGGGTCTTTAAAGTCTGAAAAACTTTAAAAAATATAGTAGATTTTTTCCATTTGAATTAATAATTTCTTTTTGGGTTGGCAATACTTTTATAATTTAATAAAATGTTACAAATATCAAATATGCCATAATAGAAACAATTGAACACAACAAAGCTTCTTCCTATCCGTCATAATTAAAAATAAATATACATATTATTAAAGTTAATAAAAATGAGTCAGGAAGAAAGCTGTACTCCATCAGAAATACGAGAAATTGCAGAAATTAATCTAGAAAAACTTTTAAAAAGAATATGTAAAACTTTTAGTTATGGTGCAAGCAGAACAAAGTTCAAAATATTGAACAAAATAATAAATAATACTATTGAACAAAATATTGTGTCGACACAAAATCTGACAGGAATAACAATTAATGCCCAGGAAATATCTACAGTTACTATAAATATGTATATATAAAGTAATATGTATAATACTATATTGAATTTAAAATAAAAATAGTACTTTATTGAATAAAACTTTAGAAATACAGCATAAACTGGAAGATATTTCTATTATTTTTAGGTTATGTTGTTTTATAGTTGTGACTAGAAATTAGTTGACGGACCCCGTCAGCATGTTATATATTTCCGAGTATAGCTATTTCAGATAAATATCTAGTAAAAATGATCTATTTGCAAGGTTAAAGCTTAGTATTTTAAAGTTTTCTATAAAAAAAGTTCTGTCGAATCCATAATGCCTAGAAAACTAATTTCAACGAAATCTAAGTAAGCCTAAAATTCGAACCCTACTTGCTGCCAACATAAAAAAATAAAATTTCAGTTTCATAAAGTGGCAGGTTATTCAATTTTTTTGCATTTCATAATGTAGCCATTATGAAACCCAAATAGAAAAAATATATTATCACATTAAAGTTAAAAATCCTATTTGGCAAATATCATGTTTAAATGGATGGAAACACCATGCGCCTAACCTAACGATTTTTTGACCGTTTTTTTTTTATATAGCATCATGGCTTTAAACGGTTTCGCCATATTACCCGACCCTCCCCAAGTTATTCTTCAAGGCTCGGTTGGAGTATTCAAATTAACCCCATCGTAACTCAAGGAAGGTAAATAAAGGTCTAATTGCGCCATTTTGCATATACGGAGGGGTCTGTATCCAATACCTCTAGTCTCTCTGCGTCGTGACACTCAGAATTCTGCAAGGTGCCAAGTTGTGTTTAAAATACCACAATACACAGTTGTCTTTTTTTATTGACAATATGGAAATAATTATTTTTTAAGTTTTGTAAATTTGTAGCAAAATTATGTTTTCTAAAGTGTTTAAATTTAATGGGAAAATAAATGGCAACATTCTCAACATTGCCGCATAGAGGGAAACTCGAGGACCATTTAACATCTCTTGAAGAAAGTAGCGTATGAGTTTATTTTCAAGTGGCGACACGATTTTCTATAAAAATTACATATTGTGATTTTTCCCGCCTATTAACTCGGAAGTGCTATTTATGGATATTTTTTCTGCTTTGAATATAATAAGGTAATGCCATAACACCCTGTATAAAAATAAAGGTTTCTTTACACGGAAATAATACTATAGTAAAATTATTACAGTAAAGATTTTCTATAAAATATAGATTAATTATATTATTTATTTAATTATATGCAAATGAAAATAATTCCAGTAACTAAATATTTTTAAACGTATGGTACATTTTACTGACGACTAATGTTGGACATTGAGTATTTTTGTTGTAAAAATGACCAAGTTTAAATAAAGTGTTGTAAAAATGCTTTTTTACAAGAAAGAAGAGCTTAAATCACGCACGCAATAGATCAGAACTCGTTCTTCGTTAGGAAAACAGGTGGGGAACTTAGAGAAAACGAGGAAGTCGATCACCGAAGTCAAGCGACATTGGGCAGAATTAGTACTTGGATGGGTGATTGCTGGGAATATCATGTATCGAAATTTTTACAAAAGATTTTTAGTAAATTGTACAAAAGATTTTAGTAAATTTTACAAAATGTTTTAGTAAATTTTATAAATATTTTTTTTTAGTAAGGATCTTGATAATTTTTACTAAAAAATGTTGTTAAAATTTTGCTTTAATCTAATGGCAGTTCTTAATAAAAGTTATTCCAGTCCCATATAGAGCCATAAATTGTTGCCAGTTGTTCTTTCCGTGTAGTGTCTCTAATGGCTAACGTGATTTAGTAAGAGAAAGGCTTGCTCTAAAATACGCCCCTGAAGAACATTGGAATTGGCAACGTCGCATAATACTAAAATTGGTGAGTGGCATGCCCTAGGCTATCATTTGATTTCCAGGGGGTTACTAAATGTGAGGTTTAAAAAACGTATAATGGCGAAATAATTGTAATTGCGGTTCCAGACGGTGTTTGGTGTTTGATAAATTGGAATCATTTACTTTTTATCGAAAAATGCTTGTTTATCAGATTAAATAGAATGTTTTATAATTTGTATTATAAGATACAGTGAAACCACACGGAGAGAAAAACTTAGTTAAATTTACTATAACAATAGTGAAACTAAAAATAATTGATGGCTCTCTATACAGGGTGTTCCTAAATGACGTGCTAATATTTCAGGGTGTGATTGCTTAGGTCATTTTATAAAGAAAAGTTCATATGAACATATGTCCGCAACGGCTTAATTTTTTTGCTACAGGGTGTTGAATTTTTATTTTTTAAATGGTTATTTTTTAATATTTCCGAAAGTACTTTAGATATTATTTTCAATTTTGGTATGTGTTAATAGGATATAGAACCACAAATTTTAGTTAGAAAAGTTATTCAATTGTTCCACTAATGGCGTTCCTGCAAACATGTCCTCTGAAATTTTAATTCATATTGAAACTCATTATTATTAGTAACATTGATAAAATAATTAATAATAAATTTTGTTTTATAAAAATTGTTGGAAATGGCCATCTTTACTTAAAGGGCATGCTTCCGCCCGTCTTCGCATCGAATTGGCCACTCCAGCAATTTTTATAAAACAAAATTTGTCATTAATTATCTTATCAATGTTAATAATAATGAGTTTCAATATGAATTTAGTGCTTTAAATCAAGAACGGTGCATCTGACGATAAAAACTCAAGAGACCGTTTTCATGTAGAATTGACAAGGCTAATCAGAAAAAATATCCACATGGAAACATGTCAGTGGGGGTACCATCTTTTTTGTAAAAAATATCAGAGGACATGTTCGCAGGGACGCCACTGGTGGAACAATTGAATCACTTTTCTGACTAAAATTTGTGATTCTATATCCTATTAACACATACCAAAATTGAAAATAATATCTAAAGTACTTTCGGAGATATTAAAAAATATCCATTTAAAAAATAAAAATTTAACACCCTGTAGCAAAAAATTTAGACCGTTGCGGACATATGAACTTTTCTTTATAAAATGACCTAAGGAATCACACCCTGAAATATTAGCACGTCATTAAGGAACACCCTGTATGTAACTGGAATTAATAACTCATGGTCATAAAATTATAGCAAAATTTTAACATAAATTTTTAGTACAAACTACAAAAATATTTGGCTAACCATTTATATTTTTATAAAATTTACGCTGCAAAATTTACTAAAACAATTTGTAAAATTTACTAAAATCTTTAATAAATTTACCAAAATCTTTTGTAAACATTTTGACACATGATATTTCGAAGCGGTCACCCATTCAAGTACTATCCGTGCCCAACGCCGCTTGACTTCGCTGATCGATCGAATCTTCATACTTGTCAAAAAGCCTTTTTACAACACTTTATTTAAACTTTGTCGTGTTAATATGGCTTATATAATTTAGTTTGTGCCTGATTTATCATTTATACAAATTTCAATGAACCTTTATTATTATTATTATTGTATTGTTAAAGTATAGAGGATGTGTCATTAATTAGCCGGTATTTATTTTTAACGCTGCCGAATCGAGGCTGACGGAATTAGAATCTTCAAGTTTCTTACTCGTATTTTCGTTCTATTTCGAAACCAGCTGTACCCATGCATCTCTTAGGTAAATTGGGTACAAAAATAAAATTCGGATTAATATGTTTTCCTATTGGATGTTGCCTTTCAAAATTAACTTCGGGAGGTCATAAATTTTCCGGTTTTTTTTAATCTAGGAAGTGGCGTACTTTATCGAAAAAATTAAATTAGCCTTTTTTTTAGGATCACTTTTATTTTCACGATTTTTTTTTTGTTTTAAGTAGCCAAACCGCGAAGTGTGATACTGTCACGTAAATGTTTGAAGTTGTTATGTTAAAATATTGCACAAACAACAAGAAACTATTGGATGCAATTTGTTAAAATTTTAAATTTAGCTTCGAAATATGGCTATACAGGGTGTTATGGAAATGACGTAATATATTTTAATGGGTGACTCCTTGGGTGTCCTAGAGAACCGCTATATTCTATAAATAGAAAATGTTTTTGCCTTCGCTGCGGTATTTTCGGATGGACCTTAAGTATTGACGTCTCCAGCAAATAATATCTGCTCTATCAATAAGAAAAGATTTTCTGTTTTGCTTCTCCCATCGAAAGTTCATATCATGAAGTATTTTCCATAGTTTCGTTCGTGATAGCTGTGGTAAGTCCTCGTCGTAGTTAATGGCTTGTAAAATTTTGTCTATAGTTGGTATTTCCTTGGCAAAATAAAAACTATGTACTTTTCTTCTAATACCATTTTTAATGAAATTGTCAATTTCTAACGGTTTCTTTCCTGGGAGTGGTTTTGGCTCACTGAGGTTCTTAGATTTTCTTTCACGCAAGAACCTATATATAGTAGCCTCTCCAACTCCTACCATATTGGCACACTCTGCAATGATGCTACGAACATCACTTGCAGGTTTCTGGTACACTAGAGCATCATGCACGTTTAATATTAATGTCTTTTCTCGGAGAGAATATGCACTCTTGCTAATTTGACGAAGACACGTTGGCGAAAAACTTGAAGCCATTGTTACAAGTATAGGAAATAATTCAACTTTGAGATAATGCAGTATCTAAATACAACTAAATACATAGTTTGACAAACGCACATCAAATGGCGTAATAACATCCTAAAGCAGGCAAAAATAGGTAAATTAATTACCCCTGTTGTACCTACTTTAACCCTAATCCTACTTAACAATGGACAGAGGCCAATTTTCTTATTAAATAAGGTAATTACTATTGGCAACGCCTATGGTTTACGGTTGTTTTATGGCTTCAACCCTCGATATGAGCTATCAACTGCAACAAAACGGACTATAGTGAAACAGAACCGATAGTTAGCTTTTGAAAATACAATAATACAGATTATACTACAGATTATTAGATTTTATTACACGCGACGAAATTTAACGTCCAGAAGAAACGCGTCAATAAAAACAATATTCAAAGATTATTTATGGACGGGCAAGATACACGCGTAAACCGAAAAAACAGAGCGGACTGCTGAGAGTGTGTTGGTGATCGACGAGACACAACGTATCCGGCCGCTGGTTGGTCTTCAACTAACAGACCGCAAGCGTGCGGCGCTATATGAAACTACTTCGCTCAGCCGATGTAAGGCGTCAAGAGGTCATTGGCATTTGACGGCATTTTTCAGGTTGTTTAAAACATAATCCGTCGTAAATGTTTTTTAATTAATTGTACAAAAAGGTATTACAGAATGGAAAAGTGTTTAAATTATTTTATTTCGTCTAAAGAGTTTAAGGTGTATATATGACAACACCGGCCAGAATTCCTTGATTGCTTACATGTATCGCTGTGCCACACAGGTGTTTTTCTGGTTTGACGTCAGGTCACGTTTACCGCTGAATGAATTGAAAGCGCCATTTATGAGTATTTTTCATCAATTTGTCTTTATCTCAGGAATTGCCGGTGTAAATATAATACCTCATCTCCATAACACCCTGTATTTGTCTTGAATTTTTCAAAAAAGAATTTTATTTTTTTCAAACCTGTAAATTACGTTTAAATTGAAAAAATATGGGTGTACAGTCATTTTTGAAAGTATTGCATGCACTATCAATTAATTTCATAGTTTAGTTTTAATGCAAAAAATGTCACACTGATGTTTTCAGAAAAAAATATCTAAAATCGCAACTATGTAAAGTGATTTGGCAACGCGTCGGGTTATCAAAGGCAGATGAATAAGGAAAACGTCTCCTACTCCCTCGATACAGCCGGTCAGCGCGCCCACTCGTCTTGTCTTGGAATGGCGATGTTGTCTCATTGTTCAATAACAATGGCTTATGCTGTTCCGCGGCAAAATCCCAAATCGGGCCACGCGGTCCACTGATAAATGCTCTTCAATTGTGGGGGAGTTCACAAGAAACTACAGAAAATCTGCACTTTTTTTCACATTTCAGGCAACTTCTTCAAGCAGGTCCGAAGTTGAATTTAATTGATAATAATTTTTTTAAATTTTATAATATAATTTAATTAGGTAATAAATTTATTTAATAAGTCATAATTCCGAGATATTGCCTGGGAACGCTTTCAAATCCTCTCACCGTACAGGGTGTCCATTTTTCGGTGGTTTTGCACAAATATCTCGATTGTGTTGGTTTTGAGGAGAGCCACCCTCTTCTGAATAAAATTTTTCGCGTTCATTATTTTAGCTGTGAGTAATGAAATGCACGCTGAATGCACTAAAAAAAACGATTTCACAAATCGATGGGAAATTGGACGCCATTCTTTCCATCGCATTTATCGATCTACACTATTTATAAATATCCTCCTGGCCTTAAACTGATTATAGGTATAAAGGTGTATTAAAATTAGAAAAAAATACGATTTTTACTCGACCAAAGAGTAACGTTGCGTACTCGTGTTTTAATGGCCAATCAGAGCTTTCCATTTTAATTAGAAATGAAATTCAGAAACTTCTACAATTGAAACAAATAATGGAACAATGTGTTTCATTTACACCCTTTTTGCCAATCTGAAACTTTACAAGACCATATTCCTAGTTTCATATTATCCGGCATTCTAAAAAGTTAGGTTGCTTTCCAGCTTCTTTTAAGTAGGTTAGTGTAAGAGATAAACTCACCTAATTCATTTTGCTCACGATAATATGACTTTCCAAAGTACGTTTCGTTCCGAATGGGGGCGAAATACCTTCCTTTCCTGCGCTAAGTTTGCAGCCGAAAGTGATAAAAAGAGAAAGAAAACTAGTTACGACAACAAGTAATTTAATTTTAGGTTACTGGGGACAGTGACGTATGCAAGCAAAACAAGATCTCCATATTTTCCACTGAAAAATTGAATTTTGGCTTGGCAACATCGCATTTAAATAAAAAGCATGTAGGACCTCTAGGACAACCAAAGATTCACTCATTTAAATACCGGGTGTTCGGGATACTTGGAGAGGGGAGTCATATAATAAAAAGTCGAAATCTCAATATATTTTTTTGCTTACATTTGAAATAGTATATTAAGATACAAGTTTCATAAGACATTATCTTAGAGCACGTGTTTAATGTAGAAACGACCCGCGAAGAAGGGAATTTTCTAAAGTACAAGTACTCTAATTGTCTTATGAACCGTGTATTTTTTATAATACTTTTTCTATTTGGGCCTTTAAAGTCTGAAAAACTTTAAAAAATATAGTAGATTTTTTCCATTTGAATTAATATTTTCTTTTTGGGTTGGCAACACTTTTACAATTTAATAAAATGTTACAAGTATCAAATATGGCATGATAGAAACAATTGAACACAACAAAGCTTCTTCCCATCCGTCATAATTAAAAATAAATATATTATTAAAGTTAATAAAAATGAGTCAGGAAGAAAGTTGTACTCCGTCAGTCAGAAATACGAGAGATTGCAGAAAATAATCTAGAAAAATTTTTAAAAAGAATATGCAAAAGTTTGAGTTATGGTGCGAGCAGAACAAAGTTCAAAATATTGAACAAAATAATAAATAATACTATTGAACAAATTATTATGTCGATACAGAATCTAACAGGAATAACAATTAATGCCCAGGAAATGTCTACAGTAACTATAAATATGTATATATAAAGTAATATGTATAATACTATATTGAATTAAAAATAAAAATAGTACTTTATTGAATAAAACTTTAGAAATAGAGCATAAACTGGAAGATATTTGTTTATTTTTAGGTTATGTTGTTTTGTAGTTGTGACTAGAAATTAGTTGACGGACACCATCAGTATGTTATATATTTCCGAGTATAGGTATTTCGGATAAATATCTAGTAGAAATGATCTATTTGCAAGGTTAAAGGTTAGTATTTTAAAGTTTTCTATAAAAAATTTAACTTTAACAGGCTGTAACTCGAAAAGTATCCTGATGCATTATCCGTACACCCTGCATAATAAACCATTTCCATAACACCCTGTATATTTCGTAAGCAAAGAATGAGAAATTCTCGATTTTATAAAATATCTTGTATTTGTTTTATTTTGTTGACAATCCAATTCATTAATAACTCCCGCCGTTCCGTCACCATAATAAATTATTAGAAAGGCTGTAATCACTTTAAAACGTAAATTTCTGTGTGGGTGATATGAAACGAAAGAAATTTGGCACAGCGCCACTTAAATGACAAAGTTACCAGGTATATACTAGGAAATATTTGAATTAAATGATGTGTGTGGCCTGGCTGTAAAAATTTTGCATTTTGTAACAGAAATTATATTGTCAAAAGACAGGAAAGAGTAGTTAGATAGGCACTTAATAGCGTAGCTATACAGGGTGTTATGGAAATGACTTATTATATTTAAACCGGCAATTCCTGAGATAAAGACAAATTGAAGAAAAATATCCATAAATGGCGCTTTCAATTCATTCAGCGGTAAAAGTGACCTGACGTCAAACCAGAAAAACACCTGTGTGGCACTGCGATACATGTAAACAATCAAGGAATTCTGACCGGTGTTGTCATATATCTGGATGCTTTTTCAAATTACAGAATAAAAAGTGGTTCATCCACATTGTTGTCGGTATATTAGTGCTTACAAACTTTCATTACCTAACAACAATTTTTGTAAAGGAGTTTTTAATTTGTGATGAAGTAATTCGATACGCTGTTTGGTAGGTTGTTGTTTTGTTTAAGATGAAAGGACACAAGTGCATGGTGCTTTTTTGCAAAAGTCGTGGATCAATACCAGGTATAAAGTATTTCAGGTATGTACATATTATATCGTATACGAAAATATTTTGCTTATCACATTATCCGATCTTCGGAACCGAATTTCACTAAGAAGCTTGTAAAAAAAGAAGAGAGTGTCACTCATATACAATATAATATATATGTGGTCACTACCTAACCTTAAAATTAATGTATTTTTAATTTATTGCATTAGTAGCCGATAATAATTCCCAAAATAGTCAATATAGTCATTCATTCTTAATTTTTGGTTTAGAAAAAAGTGAGGTTAAGAAACATACGACGTCGGATGAAAGTTAAAATAAAGGTCGTCGTGTCGATTGTTACAAAAATTCGGACGGAATTTGGCACCAAAAGTTTACACCAATCAGGGCACCATCGGATCATCATATCGTCAGAAATCGTATGCATGGAACGATGTCTTAAATCGATCGAAATTTTTTCTAACTAAGCAGTGAAATTTACTTTAAAAAAGTTGAAATCCGGTCCTTTCACAAGGAAATTTCCGAACTGCGCAAACTCACAACGCTACCCTTCGATGCCCATAGCGGGGACATAATTGCAGATGGTATAGCAATATACTGTTTATATAATTCGATGCATGCATCGAATAACATTGTAAGTGACAAATCGTATTCTTAGGGGAGAAGACATAAAGGTTTCGGTATATTATTTTTCCATGATACTACAGGCAAAATACCAAAATAATCGGATACAAATAGGATTAAAGAGGCATTTAAAAAAAAATTAAGCTAAAAAAAAAAAATTTTAGACTTTAAACATTGAAATTTATTTTGAACTCTGAGATTGGCCGAAAGTCACTTACAAGTTATTCGATGCATGTATCGATATATGTGGAGAAATCAGACTGGCAGAAATGGCGGCACAAATTTGAAAATCCCTAATAAATGTTATAAATGATGCCTATTTAATAGGAACTTTCTATTTTTTTTTAAATATTTCCTTGAATGGTAAAAAAACACGAATTCACGATTCTCATAACGTGGTGGTATTTGTTGCCAAAATTTCCTGCAGTATAAAACTGCTTGTTCCGACATTTTAATGTCGTTCGTAAAAGGAATTGGGTCACCAGGAATATTTTTAAGCTTGTCATTGTGCCAGAAAACCCAATTTCTGTAGGTGATCAATATTCATGTTTACAAAAAAGGGATTTCAGGAAAACGGTGAAATAATAGGGATTTTTTACAATTATTGATAAGGTGATTTTGGTGAAACGACGAAGTTTTATAAAGCATTTCCTTCGAAAGCCTGGTAGAAAAATGATGGATATTTTCCTTTCTGATTTTTTAGAAGGCCATTTAGACGTACACAGAAAACCTTAATCTGAATGTCAGATTACCTCTTGCGTGTCAGGTGATAATATAATAATAATAATAATAATAATGTCTTTATTTCTGAATATTAAAAACAAACATAATTAGTACAATACATGTAAAAAAAACATTTATATTCAGAAAAAGGCGAAGTCCAGATGAGGCATCCTAGAATGCCCCTCTGATTGTACTTAACCTATATGTAATTTACCTTAAATTAAATGAATAATGAAACAAAAATAAACATTAAAAATTGTGGTGTAGTGATGGTCCAAGTGTTAAAAAAAGCAGTGAAAGAGAAAAGATGCAACACAACAAATCTATACAGTAATATGGCGTCCACCTGATACTATATACTATATATGATATAATATACTAAAATATATAAATACCGAAGCATTGATAAAAGACAAACATTAATGGAATCTCGACGTTTACAGGAATGGAGACTGAAATATTTACCAGCTGTTAAACAATTTAGAGAAGAAAATCTTCCAATTATTTACCTTGACGAAACATGGTTCGTTACCCATGACACTCCAAGAAAAGGTTGGGATGATTCTTCCAAAAAATGTCAAACCAAGGCACCTTCAAATAAAGGCAATAGAATCACAATATTACATGCTGGTTCAGAGAACGGGTTTGTTCCAAATTGTCTGTTGCATTTTCTTTAGATTACCATCAAGATACCGACGCACAACTTTTTGAAGATTGGTTTAAACATAAACTCCTTAAAAATATACCTGAAAATAGCGTCATTGTAATGGACAATGCTAGTTATCATAGTCGGCAAGGAAAAATCATTCCCAATTCTAATAATACAAAAGCAGAAATCCAAATTTTATGATGATTTATATTTTGAAGAAACTTACAACAAACGAGAACTGCTATAAGTATTAAAAGCTTTTAAAAGAAATAAGGAATACGAGTGTGACAAACTTGCAGCAGAAAATGGACATACAGTGTTGTGTCTTCCTCCGTACTATTGTATGTATATTCAATCCTATTGAGCTAATATGGCATCAATTAAAATCCAATATTAGGAGAAATAATATTTCTCCTACATTAAATGCATCTGTAGTAGAATTAATTAAAAACGAAGTAAAAAATATTTCTGCAGACAGCTGGAAAAACTGTGTACAGCATGTACTTAAGGTGGAAAATTCTTACAATTGTATGATTACAAATGTTCAACCCTTAATTTTATTATAAGTTTAGGCTTAGATGAAGATAGTGATATAGAGTTAAATTTTGAATAAATTATCAATAGTTTCTTATAATTTAATTAATTTTTATTGTACTTGTTATCCTAATAGTTATACTTTTAAATTATATTATTTTCAATTATCATTAATTGTTATCATTATTTTACATTTATTACAGTTACCTAAAACTAAAAATACCTATCTATTTATTTTAAATTATAAAAATAAATCATGTGGTGTGGTATACATTTTCAAGCCGGCCCTGATCCCATTTATTGAGCTTTGAAGAGGTTGAGGCGTATACAATAGGGTTTAATCAGGTAGTTTATTTATGGCAGTAAGAGTCAACGGTATAATTCTGCAACAACTATACTTAGCAATGTTGTAGGAAAAATTCTGCTCAAAAATGGCGGTTCGATGAAATGGTGGCGTTATTTTACCTCTAAATCTAATATTACGGGAATGCACATGCGTTCTAAATACAATTCGGTTGTATAAGTATGCTGGACATTTTAAATTTATAATTTTATGAAAATAACATGCCTGATGCAGTTCTCTCCCCTCTGCCATGCTCAACCAGCCTGACTCGGTTAACTTATGAGAAATGTGTTGATATTTTCTTACTCCGTAAATAAATCTTAAACAAGAATTTTGGACAAGTTGAATTCTTTGCTATCGGTAGCACTAATACAATTTCCATACACAACATCGCCATGATTAAATATCGAGAACACGACGGAATCGCATAGAAGCTTCTTTACGTTTCGCGATAAAAAAATGGCGCAAATGATATAGTAATTTAAGTCTTATAAAAGCTTTTTGTATACAGCTTGACACATGCGCATTAAACCTTAAAGCACCGTCAAAAGTCACACCTAAATTGCGAACATTGTCCTTCACTGGTAACGCTGTGTTGTCAATGTCAATCTTAATTAGATTTTTAACCCGCATCCACATCAGATTTTCGGCCGAATATCATTACACAGCACTTTTTAGGATTAAGTATAAGGGAATGTTCCAATGCCAGTTTATTTAGTGAATCCAGTTCCGTACTTATAATTAATTCTACAGCTCTCAACAGTGTCGGCCCTATTGAATGATTTATAAACCTGCGTGTCGTCAGCATAGTACTGGCCTGAGCATTGTTTAAGTGAATTTGAGAGTAATGATGTGTAGGTAGCATACAGAAGAGGTGATAAAGCGGAGCCTTGTGGTACCCCATTACGAATCAAAACTGGAGCCGATACCATACTGCCGACACGACCTCTGTTTGTTAAAAAATTTTTGAAGAAGAGAACTGCACTCTCAAAAAGACCAACATGATGTAAAACCGCTAACAGTAATTCATGATTAATAGTGTCGAAGCTTTGGAAAAGTCCAACAATGCTAAAACTGTTATTTTTCCATTATCGATAACTTGAAAAATATCGTTAGTAACATTAGTTAGGGCCGTGGCACATCCGTGATTTTCCCGAAATCCTGATTGCGTTTCTGGCAAAATGTTACTTTTTCGATATGTTCGGATAACTGTGCATTTACTATCTTTTCCAACACCTTAGCCATACACGGTAAAATACTGATTGGTCGGACATATAAAAATATTTTTGACTTTAAACAAACCCGATACTTCTATCTGCTTTGTACACGTCAATGTGACGCCTGTTATTACGAAAATAAACACAACACACTGTTCTGTCTTGGTTAGGAGAAACGAACAATCGACGGATGTGACTTAAAAGTCTAATATATTTTTACAATATATAATATAATATTATAATAATATAAACAATACTTAAATTTAACACACAAGCACTGAAAAACAACAAAAAATTGTATTTGACAATAACGACAAATATGAATTGTTAACCCGGTAGTGTTAAACTTGAAAGCAGGTATGTAAGACGGCCGTTCCAATAAGGGCTTTATAAAAAGTACGTTACGAACGCTCGAAGGCGACATAATGTCTAATTAACAGAAAACGACAAAGAAAAGTTATACTAATTTTCAGAAAGTTTACAACCTACCTATAAGAATGTGAATTTTTTATTCTTCAAAGAATGTGAACCAATCCTCTCCTTGATTTAAGATCCTAGGAGTATACCTTATTCAACAAGGATAAACAGTTTTTTTATGAACAAATACAAGCACTATAGGAAAAATTCTTTAAGGAAATCTGCGAATCCGATTCACGTTAGTTTCGAATCGTTGGAATTTATATTCGTTGGGAAACACGACAAGGATAACTTCCTCCCAGATGAAGGAATTCTAAACAATGACGTTCGAGGAGTACTAAGATGAACCACATACGGATGGGCGGTAGTGGTTTGCCTTGTATTTCTGCTATTCGTCGTTGTAGGTGGAATTTAGTGGGAAATATCTGTAAAAGGAAGTCAACTCGAACAAATAATGCTAAACATCCATTCTCCGGGCTACACGGAAAAAATGCTATAGTAAAATTATTATAGTAAAGATTTTATATTGTAAAATTTCCTATAAAATATCTCAAAGTCTCAGGGGCCCCGAACCGGCCTTTGGAATATCAAAACAGTATTAGATAGATGGTCGAAAAAACAACACCTATCTCTATGGCAAGAGTAAAGGAAATACTATCGAATGGGATGCTTACCCTGACGCGGCCCCAGTTGAAACAAGTGATGGGTCTGCTAACAGGCCACTGCCACTTGCGAAAACACCTTCAACGGATAGGCATAAACAACGGATCCATTGAATGCAGACTCTGCGGCGAAGAGGATGAAACCGCCTCACACATAATATACCGCTGCGTAGCGCTGTCTCGTAGAAGACAAAATATCTTCGGGGGCATACAACGTGGTGACAACCTCCCACATGACAAGCTTGGTAGAAGGTTACTGCTGGACCTCATAGACGGAACAAACATCTTCTAACAAGATCGGGGTACACAATAAGCCGAATGGCTGCAGTAATAGAAGTTCGGGCCTTTAAGCCGACCCCCGCCTTTAACCAACCAACCAACCTATAAAATATAGTATTAATTACATTTTTTATTAGTAATGCGTACCAAAATAATATTGTATCTTTATTGTATATGGAATCTTCAGATAGTTAGGAAATAATTTTTCCTTACATATTTTATCAGTGATTAATAATTGAAATGACCAAGAAGAGACAGTTAAACACAGTATAAGGGATATTATCATGAAGACACTGCTTGGACAAGCAAATATTTAGTAGTCACCCACATCAGAGGACGTGTAGCTCATCCCCAAGTGCTGTTGGGGCTCAAACTAAGAGGTGAACTGGGTAAAATTTGGGGCTGAATAGCAAAAGGTCATAGCTAATCCCTGAATAGAATAGAAAGTATACTCTCAATCGACCATAAATTATAGAGCTGTTTAAAATGTGTGTAGGCAGTCAAAAGATTTATAAAAACCACTATTAAATAATTATTGTTTTCTATACACATAAATGGTATTACTGGTTAGGTATGGCAGCATGGTTGATTAGTCTATAATAAAACGCCTACGCAAGCACAGTATAACACCGTTGTTCATAGTCGATTCGAATGGGAAAGACTTATAAACCTATTCGACATGGACTGCAAAATTTTTTTTATTAAACCAAACCTTCAACCGTCAAATCTGAGAATTGACTATTATACAGGGTGTTATAGAAATGACTTATTATATTTAAACCTCCAAATCCTGAGATGAAATTAAATTGAAGAAAAATAACCATAAATGGCGCTTTGAATTATTAAAATAAGCGAAATATACACTTTATATGAAATATCAAAATTTATGTGGCCGCTACTGAGGACGTTCCCAATCAATAGTTTATTGAGGCGATGTTGTCATATTGTAATTTTGTATTGTAAACGCATGTATTCAGTTTTTGACAACAAGACGTCTTTGACTCGCGTTATCACTTCTTTTTCAAACTTTTTATAAAAAAAATACTACAATTTTAAGGTACATAGAGAGTATGTACCTTAAAATTGTACCTTCGATCTTATATTCCGTTTTATAATTAAATTCCATAAAAATATAAAACACAAAAAGTATGTTTTGCAACAGAACCAACAGTAGGTAATATCACACAAATTTGAAATCACATCACAATATTTCTTATTATGAATTATTTCACAACAGAAAAAAAATCGGGTAATGGCTACAACTAACAAAACGTTTAAAAATCGTATACATCAAGCACATGGAACCCTCCACAGCGTCATTCCACCCCCGAGTCTCGAAACATACTGAAGCAACGATAGTCGCGCGCGACAGTTATCCAAGCAAGGGCGATACGTGCGATGTGATCTGACAACACTGTTAGTATACTCTAGTTACCCACATTGTTGCTAACTGAATCCAGATGGAACGGCGCGACAGTATGTGGGTAAAAATGATTTTTACCTTAGTATTTAGATATTCGATTAAACGAGAAAGTATGTAGACTTTGTCTAGGACACCCATTTAAATATAAGTCATTTCCATAACACCCTGTATAATCAAACTTATACCTCAAAACAAAGAGAGTTCTTTGACCGAACCTGTATATTATTTTTTGCGATATAAACAAGCCATCGCCGGCTCAGCAAATAAATGGTCTGATGCCGCTCTGGCCGTTTTGGGGTATGTTGTTTATGGATAGATCCTGATCACAAAAATGAAGTTTTCGACCTTGGGGGAGGCGTGAGTCGCCATCTTGAATTAAAGGTACAGAAAATTAGGTTTTAACAATAATTTCTTGACAGTTAATCCAATGGCAAAATATTTAAATAAGTTATGAAGATTTTCTATATTTTTTATATTACTTACACTTTTTTTGTACGTTTCTATACATCCTCAGTCACACTTCAAGTAGTATAAAATAAAATGTATTTTCTCGGCAAGGATAGATATTGAAAAATCGTTAGTTTGCTTATATAAAGACTCATGATACGAATAGATATTGAAAATCGAACGCGTTAAGGCCTTATCATAGCCGTATATTTGAAAAATCTGCTTCCGTCGAATGTTATTTTTCCTGCTAGTCGTTTTTCCTTGAAAGCAAAAAGGTTTCATCCATCATTCGGGGCGGGTTTTTACATGGATATCCAGATTTTCATGGAAAAAACGGATTTTTCTCCCGATTCTTGCTTGTTCGGTCTCGACGCGAGAAATATCATAAATATTTGCGATAAACTGATGAAAATGTAAAAAAAAATTGATTTATATTTTGTAACCTTATACCATATTGGCGAAATCTATTTGTTTCTAAAAAGAAATACCGGATTATCTTCGTATTGTAATATTTAGCCATGCGATCTTTTAAAAAATATATAATTTTTACAATTTAATAACATGCAACAACATTCAAGACCGTTCGTATTTTTATAACCCTATAAAAAAAATAATGGCAACATAAAAGATGAACACCAGAAGGCTTTTATGCTGGTTGATTTAAATATAAGCAAAAACATTATTATTTATTTTCATAAAATAACAAAAATTGTAGGGTATTAATTTTATCCGTTCATGTGTGGTCGGGATATTATATTTTGATGAGCTTTTATAACAAAAATTAGCTAGTGCGTTAAAAAAATGGTATATTCCAAATTAAATTTTATATTTTTTAGAAAGTTTTTCGTATTATAATGTGATCGTCCATGTGAGCCATAATTAAAGAACTGATAGACCCATAGGTAAGCTAAAATTTAGTCTAACATAAATTTAAAACTGTTTCCTAAATTCCACCAACGTAAGTTTAGATAAAATTAATACTTATTGACAAAACGCAGTAAAATTCATTTATTTGCTCACTATCCAGGTTTTTTATTCCTGCAATTCTACCTTCATCCCTCCACTCTGCACGGAACGACGAAAGACTTAATTAACTTTATCATAAAAAATAGTACAAGTAAACATATTTTATGGCTCTATAATACAGCAAAATTTTAACAAATATTTTTAGTAAACCATTTATATTTTTGTATAATTCACTAAAATCTTTTGTAAAAATTTCGACGCTGGGTATTCCCACGCGATCGCCCAGCCAAGTACTAATCGTGCCCGACGGTGATCGATGAAACGCTTCCTCTTGACCTTCCCCTCTGTTCTCTTCAAGAACATCGAGTTCTGGTTGATCCGTTGCATCTCATTTCAGCTTTTCATTCTTGTAAAAACGCATTTTTACGCAACACTTTATTTAAATTTGGTCATTTTTACATTAAAAAATACTTAAAGTACAATAATAGTCGTCAGTAAAATGTACCATATATTTAATAGTATATTACGTACCGAGGTGGAAAGGATTTCTTTCTCGTCGAGAGAGTCGGTAGTTAACCGAGGCGCGAAGCGGCGAGGTTAACTAACTCTCAAGACAGTAATGAAACCGAGGTTTGTATACTATTTTATTTACAACCACATCTAACATCCACTTCTTATTATTTTGAATTAAAATGATTAATAAAAGATACATGTCATTTTGACTTTTCCATTGAAAAATTAGACAGAAATTTCAAATAACCGCAGGTGCTAAAATAACGTAGGTAATAATACACATCAAGATGGCAAATATCATTTTTTGAATATGGTTTCCATATCACTAAACAATATATTATTTTAACAACAGAAAAATGCTATCAGATGAGAAATTTGATTTTGCTGCTACTCCACCAGAAATTCGAGAAGCAACAAAAATAGTAGAATAAGATCTTTGCCAACTAAAAGCCGCCCCTGATATGACAAGGCATATAACTGCCTCAAAGAATGGTGTACGGGAAACAAAGTTCAAAATCCTGGTTCTGAGTCGGCGCTACTAGCTTATTTCAGTGAAAATGCCAAGACAAAGAAGATATCAACGATTTGGTCACAATGTTCAATGCTGAGGACCACTCTATCAATTAGGGAAAAAGTAGACATATCTAAACACGCAAAGCTATTAGCATTTTATTGCCTACTAGAGTTATAAATAAATTATTTTCACTTACATTCGTTGTCAAATTTACAATATATTTTAGTTGATTTTGCTAAATTTATTAGAAATCTATAGTTTTTTGTAAATTATGTTTACAATATTATTTTGGTAGGGATTAATAATGAAAATTTTAATTAATACAATATTTTATAGGAAATCGTACAATAAAGTATTTACTATAATAATTTTACTATAATATATGGTTAAAATTTACTATACAGGGTGTTTCAGAATAAGATGCTGATCCTTAACGTTGTGAATCCTTAGGTGATTTTAAGAAGAAAAGTTCAAATTAACATATATCCTTAACCTAACAAGTTTCGAACTACAGGGCGTTAAAGTTTTAAAAAAAATGCACGATGGTGCACCTGCCCATTTCAGTCTCTTAGCACGAGAGTTTTAACAATCAACATTATCGTAATCGATGGATAGGGCGCAGAGGAACACAATCGTGGCCACCTAGATCCCCTAGATTTTTTCCTGTGGGGACATCTGAAAACGTTGGTTTACAGCATCCCAATAAATACTGAAGAGGAGTTGAGAAACCGCATTATAGTTTGTTTCGACACTATCAGGAAGACTCCAGGAATTTTTCAAAGGGTACGAGACTCAATGAGGAGAAGAGCTGAAGCATGCATTCTTGCAGGTGGTGGCCACTTTCAACAGCTAATCTAAATTATTTTCGTTTTTGTTCACACGCTATTTAATGTTAGTTAAGGCAAGATATTAAATGTGGTCTAAAATGAATGAGTATTTTAAAAATAATTTTTATCTTGAGAAAAAGCAGTGGCGTGCATAATATTTTTCCAAAATGTCTAGTCTAAAAACTTTCAGGACGCCACTGGTTAAAATTTTTTTTAAATTTTCTACACCAAAAAAAGGCTATTGATTCTTAGAGGGCATGTGTGAAAAATTCATAAAAATAGCTAGAAAGTTGTTAAAGTTATGATAGAAAAACGATTTTTTTCTTAAAACTTTAACGCCCTGTAGTTCGAAAGTTGATAGGTTAAGGTATATGTTAATTTGAACTTTCCTTCTTAAAATCACCTAAGGATTCACAACGTTCATCTTATTCTGAAACACCCTGTATATTTTAGTAGTTAATTGATTTTACTAAATTTATTAGAAACTGTAACTACTTTTTTGTTATGTTGAGAATATTATTTTGTTACGGATTACTAATTATGTATTAATACTATATTTTATAGGAAATTTTACAATAAAATTTTAGTATAATAATTTTACTATAGTCTTTTTTCATATGAGCATAAATTTAACCCCATACCAAAGCAAAGACGGAAACATTTTATTTCGACCGCTCCAACTATATTGGCATCAGCTTATTGGAGTATACAGCCAACATAACCTCAATAATCTCACTTTATCGAGTTGCTTACACACCACGCACTGACGAACCATTACACATAGCTAATAAATAGCTCTAAATGATTCTGGTTCGAAAAAATACTAAAAATTAATTTAAAAATACTAAAAATTAATTTAAAAATACGATAAATCTCAAACCAAGCGTTAGAAATGTATGAATTATATCAATTCTTAAAATCCATGGTCGCTCGTACAGCGTTGCCAGAGTGGTTGCGCCAAATCATAATTTGATGTTCTTATGGAACTATAAATAATTTTCCGAGTAGAAAATTTAAAAACACACATATTTAGTATAATATTTTTACTTAAGATGAGGATCCCAAACAATCCCAAATTAGTAATCAGAGCCATCTGTGTTGCATCAATTTAATTAAAAAATATGCCGCTTTTTGGCAGGTTAGAAAGAGACGAGAGTCATCAGCTGATCAATATTTCTTTTCGTGTTTTAGCCGTTAGTAATAAAGTTTTTTAGTTAATTTATTGATATTTAGATTGTCTGACATGTCGATTGGGGTATCAACAAGTTTCGGGAAGATCTGTGACAAAAATTTGAAAATTGTTCATATTTGAAATTGTTATTATTATTCTTATAACATTATATTTTTTAACGCAATTTTTTCATAGCGTTTTCCAGTCCTTTAACTTTACGAATCCAGTTTTAGATTAGATATATTTGGCTAAACGTTCGCATAAAATAGTGCCTGCTTGACAATCTGTGATTAAACGCAGCTCTTAATGAAATGACAAGCCGTAGAAATTTGTCGTCGCCATTGATTTCTGTTAAAAACGATAACAAAATGTAAACAATTCTGCCTCCCTGTTTAGAGAAAACCTTTAAATTAATATTAAAAGTTTTCTCAGGTGTAAAACATTGTATTAGCACGAAATTACCCACTAACAAATTTTTATAAATTTTTGTTCAATATTTATTCAGCTGGATTTTCCGAATCCGGCCGTTTTAGAAACATTCCTAAAGGGGAATGTCAGAATTAAGATGAATCATGCATGACAAATATATTAAAAGACATGCACCCTCTTTTTGTAAATAAATGGTGTCGTTTCCTTTAGATGGGAAAAAATAAAAATAAACTTAAAATATATAATGTGCATTCATATTTCTTACGCGGCAATAAATTTGTGAAAAATTTTGATATGTCAACCATTTTGGTGTCTAGTTTTTTAAAATCCGTCGTGAAACAAAATACAGCTATACCATTTCTTTCTAATACTCTGCAGTATAGAGTGTATATGCAATTATCTTTTCATTTAATTCATTTGCTTCAAAATTCGAAAATCAAATACAAAATTCATACAACCCTCTAACATAAGAACATTGTTCTGGCGTTAAAACCCGATTCACAGTCATCATTGCTAAATATGGTAATCTTTAATAATTTTTAATGTCAAATAGATATACCTACCTTATCCATCGTTAACGTTACTTAATTATACAGGGTGTCCGCTAATTAATGGTACATGGAAAAACAACAGACTTCTTACATAAAAATATTATGATTTAATTATACTTACCTATATCCGAAAGTCGATATTAACTGAGATACAGGGTGTTAAAGTTAAAACTTAATTTTTGTTTTTCTCTAATAACATTTTTTTACAAAATTTGGCAATTATGGTTTTTTTAGGACGAGAAATTGATTTCTTTATGAAATTTTAATGTACAATATAGAGGGCGCTGTCTGCAGGATTTTTTGAACATTCTAAGGTCATAACTTTTTTGTGCCTCAGTG
This sequence comes from Barypeithes pellucidus, assembly GCA_963991005.1. NCBI lineage: Eukaryota > Metazoa > Arthropoda > Insecta > Coleoptera > Curculionidae > Barypeithes > Barypeithes pellucidus. Next base: position 13,239,750 of record OZ022563.1, read on the forward strand.
TATTTAAGTTTTCAATAAAAATAATACTTTTCTCATATTTATTACGTAAAAAAGGTATACTGAGTTCAGGTCGCCCAGAGTTACCGTTTCGGAGATATTTGCATTTAAATTGTTTAGTGCGTTACCTCAGGCAACCAAATGATATTTTGTTACTTCTTACGAATTCCCTTTTACATGATAATTAATGTTCTAGTAATGGTAATTGGGAATAATAAATACAACAATTGGATTGTTCTTTAACTTACTTTAATTAAAATAACTTTGACCCTAGAAAATATCGTGTCGAAAGAAACCATGAAAACACAAACTTACGATAAACTCAAAAATGAACCATATTCTGTTCCATAGCAACTGCATCTCTTAATTTTATTTGTTCTCTCATAGCTTACTTTAAGAAAAAAAAATTTTGTTTGCAAATTAATATTAATTGCCATAATTGCCAAATTTTGTAAAAAAACGTTAGTTTCTCTCAATGTTATTACAGAAAAACAAAAATGAAGTTTTAACTTTAACAGCCTGTATCTCAGTTAATATCAACTTTCGGATATAGGTAAGTAATTAAATCCTAATATTTTTACGTAAGGAGTCTGTGGTTTTCCATGTACCATTAATTAGCGAACACCCTATATAGCTAGATAATTGCGTAGCACTCTATAGTGCAGACTTTATTTGTTAAAATAACAACGTATTAAATAGGACGTGAATTTTTCTAATATTTTATAATTAATTGGCATAAGGTATATAACAAAGTATTAATCAAATTATTTATTATTTAATTTAAAAAGTTACTTAAATATTTTCAACAAATTGTTTACAATGTTGTGTGATAAATCAATTACACTTTTCTTTTTGTTCTAGGTAAGGTCAACATTGGTTGAAATTCAAGAAGTAATCATGTCTTAAGATATTTCCAGCAGGTAAGGTAAATCGTACTATTTCCCATGTGCTTGTGAACGTTGAATAAATAAAGACAATTAGCGTTATTAATATTGCAATTCCATATACAAATCAACACCAAACCTCGATTTGATAGTAAATAATAAGTTGAGATTTGGGCTGGGTTCACACGGCAATATCCTGCACGTTTTTTTTACATTATTCGGTGTTAACTGATATATTTCTGTAAAGATTGTTTCACGAAAAATGGATATGACGTAATGACTGCAGTAAAAGTACCTGTGGCCATCCCATTATTTATGACCGTTTGTTATTGTTATGTGGAAAGGACCGGATTGTAATAATTATAATTAAATAAAGGCACATGAGGTAGGTTAGGTTGCTTAATTTATATTTAAATATCTTTTTGTGGTAAAATTTGTTAGTTTTTGAGGAATGGTTCAAGAATTGTCTTTTACCAAACATTCCTCAGAATAGCGTGACAGTAATGGACAATGCGAGCTATCACAGTCGCCAATTACATAAAGCTCCAAGCTCAAATAATACAAATTCGGAGATTCAGAACTGCATGGCGGCGAATGATATATATTTTGAAGAAAGTTAAAAAAAAGTGATCTTTTAGAAGTTTTAAAGACATTTTGTATAAAAAAAGTATATGTTTGTGACACATTGGCAGAAGAAATTGGTCATACAGTGCTACGGCTCCCACCCTATTATTGCATTTTTAACCCCATAGAGCATATGTGGCACCAGTTAAAATCACTGGTTATGTCTGAAAATGTTTCTCCGACTTTAAGTTCTAGTGTTGTAGAATTAATACGAAAATGCTTTAATGATATTCCCCCAGGTAGTTGGAAAAATTCAGTCCGTCACGTAATAACTGTAGAAAATTCGTATATTAGTCTGGATCGTTTAATCCAATTATAATTAATTTTGATGAGGATAGCGATAGCGAAACAGAACTATCTATTGAATGACATTATAAATGTAAATAAATATGACTAGTAATATTTAAAAAAAATGTTATTTCATTTGATTACATTAATATAATCATATCATTACTTGTTTTCCTTAGTCCGTCCCTTCATAGTACATTAATATAATCATATCATTACTTGTTTTCCTTAGTCCGTCCCTTCATAGTTCACTTGTTTATTGCCAAGCTCTTGTCGACACAATGGGACCGACCCAGGAAATCATTAAGTCGTATCCAAATTTCGTGAAACGTACTGTAAAAGAAACGGATAACTGTAGTTTTCATCCAGCGACCTTAAGAAAGCTAGACAACCATGCACAGAATCGGGTTTGTTCGGGTTGTTTGGGCATACCATAGGATCGCAGTGTACTTAGAAGTCCCTCATGCCAAACACGATCAAGAGTTAAGCAAAAGAAGTTTTTTTTTTTTTTAGATTATTTAGATACTAAAATATTTTTACTGGTTTAAATTTTTTGAAATAAACGCGATTAAAACGAGGATTCATTCATGCATTTTGCACAAGTCCAAGTTGATTTTAAATTAGAGAATGAATTTTACGCTATTTATTATGGACGTGCTGTATCCAAACTTCATTATACCCTTTTAACTAACCCTTTGAGTGCTTCCCTATTTTTTGCATAAGGCCGCACAGTAACGCCATGACTTAACTTGAAAAACTACTTGATGTGACGGGACGAAATTTCGCATGCTATTTTAAATATACAAACAATTGTGAAACAACACATAAGGACAGCAGAGAGTGAGCTATATACAGTCCGCACCACCTTCCTTTTAATACACCGTATTATGCTGTTACCGTTCTCTTCTATCCTGTATAAAGCGATTGAAAGGAGGTGAAAAGTACCATCTGAATAAAAAAAGATTTATGGTAACTAGTTATCCAGTTACCGGAATATGCAGAGTAGGCAAAAAAACAACAAAGGAAACCGAAAGAAAATTGAGTTCGATAAAATATTTTATAGAAATGTGCCATGGGAAATGTCCTGAAAATTCATGGAGATAAATTTTATGTTACTTCGCTTCACATTGCTTTACCCGCCAATGCGATAAAGAATTTTCAATTATTTAAATAAGTTTCCTTTGACTTTTCCATTACATTTTTCCTTATGCACTCGTTCAAATATTACTATTCATCGGAATTTTTAAAATATTTTCCGGAATATCACATTTCTTTACTGAATAATCATGACTGTCGTATATTTATGCGTATAATATGCTCTAGCGGTCCTTTTTAGCTGTATACAGCTGGGGAAGAATGAAGATAACTTTGCAGTAATATCATAGACCCATGGGAGTCGTTAGAATGTTTTGTAGGGGGTGGCAATGATAAGATGAGTAATTTTATAAACTTAAAAACCAGGATGCTAGTGGTAGCAAAAAGGGGACAAGCCCGCTGCAGGCGAAGTTTTTTATGAACCACGCCCTACGAACAAACCCAAAATACACATCTAAATTGTGTGTGTAGTCCATAATTTATAGTAAATACTAGAAAAACCGAGGCGGTAAAGTGGGAATTCACTTGACAGAAATTTTGACGAATTCTCGTTATACAGGGTGTTATGGAATTGACGTATTATATTTAAATGGGTGACTCATTGGGTGTCCTAGAGAAGGTCTACATACTTTTTTTTTAAATCGAATATCTAAATACTAAGATAAAAACCCTTTTTACCCACGTACTGTCGCGCTGTTCCATCTGGATTCACTTAGCAACAATGTGGGTCACTAAAGTATACTTGTCAGATCACACGGCGTGTCTCGCCCTTGCTTGTATACCGGCCGCGCGCCACTATCGTCGATTCAGTATGTTTCGAAGCTCGGGTTGGACTGGCGCTGTCGAGGGTTCCACGTGCTTGACGTAAACGAATTTTAAACGTTTTGTTAGTTGTAGCAGCACTCGATTTTTTTTTCTGTTGTGAAATAATTCATAATAATAAATGTGATTTCAAATTTGTGTGATATTAGCTACTGTTGAGTTTTATTTTTTTATGGATTTTAATTATAAAACGGATTATTTTAAAATAAGATCGAAGGTAAGAGAGTATGTTCCTTTGAAAAGCAGTTTTTTTTTCTAAAAAGTTTGAATAAGAAGTGATAAGACTTGTCAAAGACGTCTTGTTGTCAAAAACTGAACACGTGTTCTGTGTTGCAATATGACAACATCGCATATAATGCGCTAACCTCTTTTGAACCTGGACAGTGGCTCAATAAAATATTGATTGCGAAGGGCCTCAGGAGCGGCTACGTAAATTTTGCGATTTCATATAAAGTGTATATTTCGCTTAATAATTCAAAGCGCCATTTATGGTTATTTTTCTTCAATTTATTTTCATCTCAGGATTTGCCTGTTTAAATATAATAAGTCATTTCCATAACACCCTGTATTTAATTTAAAAAGCGCGACATTTTTACTTAAGTCACAACAGACGAACAAAAGTAATTTTTTTTTTCGAGGAGAATTTTTCATTTTCTGAAGATTTTTCATAACTTTTAAGACGATCTCGGTTGTACATTATGTACAAAAAGAGACAGCCGAAAACAAACCAATAAATAACTTACACATTAATAGTATTATTATTTGTATTTTAATGGTATTCTACGGTTGTGATGCTAAATATGCAATAATTTCATCGTGAAAAAGTTCATTGTTTGTTAATACTACAACGGGATCTCCTGAGTGTCCTGGCCAGTTGAATTTCGTATTTCCCGTATAAGTTTTGATTCATTTTAAACCAAAAAAGCTTCTCTCGACTGGGACGGAAGTGATGGGTTTCTAAGTTCATATTTCAGTTGAACAGAATCAAATATTTTATATTGCTTCAATAAACTGTCAAGTAGTTCTTGCGGACACAGTTTTGAACAGTATTTAATTAGTTTTATAACAATATTTCTGAGGAAGATGAATTATTGCAAAAATCTTCTTTTTCTAAATGGGACACCTTGTACTTGATATGTTTTGCTAATTTAGGATCGAATTTTCTATCTAATGATATTAAGTGTTCCTATATCTTTCTTCAATATTTTCGGACTTATAGCGAAATTTAAAAATTATCTTATAAAAATATATTTTTTGGTAGTTGGCTATGGAATGGATTCATAGAAACAAAATAATGAAAAATCCATTTGACGTTATGTCTATTTTGTTGTAAAAAAAATAGTTAACAAATAAGCAATTTATTAATAAATAAATCACCACCACATCAAACACCAATAAAATAACTAATAACTAAATTGTTTTCTCTTAAACATTCATGAATTATGTTGATAACATGTTCACTTGTCACCTTTTTCATTTCTTCCCCTTCTAGAGACCCCAGAGCTGTTCTTACTCGATTTTCTAAATCTTCCCTTGTTGTGACGGGTGTCTTGTATACAATTTCTTTAATCATACCCCATAGATTAGAATCTAGGGGAGGTAAGATGCTGAGACCTTGAGGCCATTTCCATGAACCTCCTCGGCGAATCAACTTTTTGGGAGTCATGGGAGCTGCATCAGGATGAACTTAATTAAATTTTCTGCAAGTTTAAATAAAACTCTACCACACTCCCCGTGAATATAAAATAAACCTAAAATATATAAGTTCGAATAATGTGAATTAGCCATTTATATTAAAATAATACAGACATAACGTCAAATGGATTTTTCATTATTTTGTTTCTATGAATCCATTCTACAGCCAACTACCAAAAAATATATTTTTATAAGATAATTTTTAAATTTCGCTATAAGTCCAAAAATATTGAAGATAGGTATAGGAACACTTAATATCATTAGATAGAAAATTTGATCCTCCATTAGCAAAACATATAAAATACAGGGTGTCCCATTTAAAAAAAAAAAGATTTTTGCAATAATTCAGCTTCCTCAGAAATATTGTTATGGAGACGCCCTGTATAAAACTAATTAAATACTGTTAAAAATTGTAAAATTTCGATGGTCTTGTGAAACTATTGTCATAATTTCAGCTTTCTAGCTATAACCGCTAAAAAGATATGGTTTTCTATTCAGGTTCCGACACGGCGTTAAAAAATAACCAAATTATTTATAATTCAAAAACTCTTAAAGATAGGTATATGATATTATACAGAAAACTGTCCTAGATTTTTACCTAGATTCCAAAAAAATATAATATATAGGGTAATCCATTTAATATTCCGAAGTTGCTACCACTTTCGGTATGATCCGGCAACACCGCACCATCCAAAATATTTTATAAACGTAGAAAACCATCCCTTATAGCCGCAGCCAAATTTTCAAAATAAAATCTCATTTAGTTCTCGAGATACTTCTAATAGGCCACTTTACGTGGTGTACCCTATACAGGGTCCGCAAACGAAGCGTGGACGGAAGATTAAATCGTCATCGAAGAACTTATCAACAATACTAAACAGCTTGAGATATTGGATTAAAAGCGGCATGTTTTAAAAATATTTTACATTATACAGGGTGGCCCAAAAAAGTGTGACAGCATAAAGTTATATTTTTTTAAATGAGACACCCAGTATTTTATTGCATATTTAGGTTCGCATTACTATCGTTTATAAGTGCCTCAAATTTTATTTAATTTGGTTTTGTAGTTTCGGAGAAATAAATTAAAAACTAAAAAAAAAAGTTTTGCAGTCCTGAATAAAAAAATCAAAAAAAACAATCCAGAACTATTTTTTTAACCTCGGCATTGAGTGAAATTTATGACGAGAGGTCTAGAGATACTATGAATGTAATTGCGTTTATTTATTTTATACAGGGTGTTCATAATAAGCTCTCAAAAACCCCACATTTTAAAATAATTTTTCTCAAGTTTTTCAAATGGAACACCCTGTATATTATTTGGCTATTTGACGTAGAATTCATAGACAATTTTTTTTTGTAATACAAGCATATAAGTTATATCCAGCCGTTTTCGAAATAATTATAAATATCATAAATTATGTTGTTTAAATAGAGTTTCTATTGGGAAATTTTGTTATAGGCGACTAGACTAATAATTGTAAACTAAAGTAAATGTTCAAAATAGCTTCCTTTCACTCTTAGAGTTTACCATATTTTAGTTATTTCGATATAAATTTTAAAAGCCTACATTTTTGCTACTTTTATTTATTTATTTTTATTTTTTATTCTTAATCGAGTTGCCATGATTTTTTTTTGTTTAGATTGTCACTATGACAGCCAATTAAAATTATTTACATTTGTTCAGTCGTCGAATTTAAGTACTAAATTACACAAAATGTCGAATTTTTCAACTTTAGAAATGGTAAATATAATTTTTATACTGGGTGAATGTGCAAGTGGCTGTCATAGTGACAATATAAACAATAAAGAAATCATGGCAACTCGATTAAGAATAAAAAATTAAATTAAATAAATAAAAGTACAAAAATGTAGGCTTTTAAAATTTATATCGAAATAACTAAAATACGGTAAACTCTAAAAGGAAAAGGAAGCTATTTTGAACATTTACTTTAGTTTACAATTATTAGTCTAGTCGCCTATAACAAAATGTCCCAATAAAAACTCTATTTAAACAATATAATTTATGATAATTATAATTATTTCGAAAACGGCTGGATATAACTTATATGCTTGTATTACAAAAAAAAATTGTCTATGAATTCTACGTCAAATAGCTAAATAATATACAGGGTGTTCCATTTGAAAAACTTGAGAAAAATTATTTTAAAATGTGGGGTTTTTGAAAGCTTATTATGAACACCCTGTATAAAATAAATAAACGCAATTACATTCACAGTATCTCTAGACCTCTTGTCATAAATTTCACTCAATGCCGAGGTTAAAAAAATAGTTCTGGATTGTTTTTTTGATTTTTTTATTCAGGACTGTAAAACTTTTTTTTTTAGTTTTTAATTTATTTCTCCGAAACTACAAAACCAAATTAAATAAAATTTCAGACACTTATAAACGATACTAATGCGAACCTAAATGTGCAATAAAATACTGGGTGTACCATTTAAAAAAATATAACTTTATGTTGTCACACTTTTTTGGGCCACCCTGTATAATGTAAAATATTTTTAAAACTTTGTGCTTTTACTCCAATATCTCAAGCTGTTTTAGTATTGGCGATAAGTTCTTCGATTAGGATTTAATCTTCCGTCCACGCTTCGTTTGCGGACCCTGTATAGCAATTTCGGATCCGCTATATAGATTTATGCCCGTCTTGCCCCTCAGAAATTGACGCCCTGTTTTTTTTTATTCTTATTTTCTCAGTTAGTGAAAACGAATAAAACAGATAACGTGTTTCAACTCTAGAGCTTGGTTTCTGCGAAAACTTTTTGAAAATCGTAATAGTATTCATGAACGTGAAAATATTAATAGTGTCGGATGTGCATGTGTACCAAAATAAAAGGACGAAAAAGCCGCGGGATGTTTTTGAATTTCTTTTGCTCCATTATTCAATATTTTTTTTATTTTATTAGCGTCATTGAACTGATTTGTCAGAGATTTTTAAGCGGCGGAAAATTTTAAATTATACGTCCTTCATTCAAGATAAATTACCGTAAAATTGAGGCGTTTCCATCTCCTACACGAAAACAAGCTATTTGTTATTAAAATAAACCTTTATTTAATAATAACATACCAAAAATAATTGATTTTCTTACACGGATTTTCGAAACTGCATTATGTCTCGTAAAAATTAGATATTGGGTTTTGCCAATTTTTTGTATTTAATCGTGGCGATTTGTGTGTTGAACAGAGAAAGAGCATAAATACTGTGACAAGAGGAAGAAGGATAACATGAAAGCAGTGGCGCCTATTCGGATGAAGTTGGGGAAGTCCCACTTCCTCGCCTTTGACGTTGTTGACGTGTAACAATAATCTGTGGGTTTGAGAATATTTTTGCTTAGCTCTTCCTCTGTATTTTTCTTAATTCTCTTAAAAACCCGAACATGAAAGGAACAGAAGCCGCCGAGGCGTTTGGATGAAACCCTACTGGATACTGTGGACTGATATAATCCAAATCAGGCAAAATTTTCGCCAAAACAACAACTTTTCATAACTTTAACATTAATAATGTTTTGATTTTTCTTTTTTATGGTCAAAGACAAACACTATAGGAAAAATCCTTTAGGGCACTCTGGGAGTGGTGCGTGTGCGCAAAAAGCAATTCACGTTGGTTTTGAATCGTTGGAGGTTATATTCGTTGGGAAAAACGACCTCGGGAAGGTCGTTCCACAAGGATGAAGTCCTCCAGATGAAAGAATTCTTAAATAATGAAATTCGAGGAGCTTAACCACATATGGATGGGCGGCAGTGGTTCGTCGTGTATTTCTGCTATTCGTCGCTCTGGGCGGAATTAAGAGGGCAAGGTCAGCCGAGCACCTTCCATGAAAATATCTGCAAAAGATCAAATCCCCAACCTGTCTTCGATGTTCTAGGCTGTCGAGGTTCTTCGTCAGCTCGTGGTCTCCGATCAGACGAGTAGCCCTCCTTTCGATGGAATCCAGTAGCCGAAGAGTATGTTTGGGTGCAGAGCTCCAGACATGAGAGCAGTATTCTAGTGATGGTCGAATCTGGGCCTTGTATAGTGTCAAAAGGTTGTTGAGGTGTATACAACTTTCTGGTTCGGAAGAGTACCCCAAGCTTCTGAGGCGATTGCCACAACGTGGTTATGCCAAGACATATTTCCTCCCAGATTGACGCCCAGCAAATTAATAGATGAAGCCAGTGGGATTGCGTGTCCGGATAAAAGTTAATGCCAGAAGAAAACGTGAAGGAAGAGAGTATGACAGTTATTAAATATAGCATTAAAATTTGGTTCAAATTAACCTGTGCTTGGTTTATTTAAATGATAATGAATGTATTAGCATTGGGCGTTAAGAGTTAGTGCAAGTAATATTTCAGTGAGCTTATAAGGCCTTTTTTAATTCTTAGTGGGGCCAGTAAGTGCAAAAATAATTAGAAAATTAGTGTGTTCCATTTAATAACTACGATAATTTTATTTTTCTGCACATTCTTTAAATAGCAGCACGTTATCTTAACAAATATATTTAGATATTATTTGATCTGATATCGAACCCCACCGCCCTGCAGGATTTCACCTAAATAGCTGGGCAATAAAAAATTGAAAAGAATTTTTATTTCGATCGAAGAATAAAAATCCACTTTTACAGTCTAATAAAAAAACATAATGCATAATAAATGTGACGCCACGTATTGCAAAAATAAAGCCGAATAATGATGGGCTTTTTCTTCCTGTTAAATAATTCATAGTGTCGTAATAGGATGCAGTAAAGATATAAATACGTAGATCGAGGTATGTACGTGTCGAACCCTATTAATTGTTATTTAAATAACAATTACCTAATTGCTTTGTGTTGCTTATTTTAATGAACTATTTATTGTTTGGTCTTCATTTTTATGAGTCCTGACTGCCAGGGTAATAATAAAGTACGTACTTAATGGTATTATCAAGGGCTATGCTGTGTAATCAGAACTGTGAAAATGAGCTTTTATGGCGGCTATTGTTACAGACAAGGTTACTGGTTTTTATACCGAAGGACGCATTTCACAAATACGAGAAAAAAAACTAGAAAAATATCTACCTAGCCATCATATAAATAACTTACTAGTAAGGTTCAATATTGACAACCTTTTTCTACTTAGTTGTCAAAATTGATATTAGTTCGTTCGATTTTATGAAGTATAATGAAAATAGAATATATCAGATACTAAAATACTGTTGGAACTAGTTTTGATGAGGTCTTGAATCCATTAATAATGATTCAAGAAGTGTAAGACCTTCAGGCATAACCAAATCCCGACATTATTATCATATGTTAAAGTAAAATATTGGTGAAACTAGTTTCGCTGACGTCTTGAATCCATTGAAGATGATTCAAGAAGTGTAAGGCCTTCAGGCATAACCAAATCCCGACATTATTATCATATTTTAAAGTAAAATATTGGTGAAACTAGTTTCGATGACGTCTTGAATCCATTGAAGATGATTCAAGAAGTGTAAGGCTTCAGGCATAACCAAATCCCGACATTATTATCATATGTTAAAGTAAAATATTGGTGAAACTAGTTTCGATGACGTCTTGAATCCATTGAAGATGATTCAAGAAGTGTAAGGCTTCAGGCATAACCAAATCCCGACATTATTATCATATTTTAAAGTAAAATATTGGTGAAACTAGTTTCGATGACGTCTTGAATCCATTGAAGATGATTCAAGAAGTGTAAGGCTTCAGGCATAACCAAATCCCGACATTATTATCATATTTTAAAGTAAAATATTGGTGAACCTAGTTTCGATGAGGTCTTGAATCCATTAATAATGATTCAAGAAGTGTAAGACCTTGAGACATAACCAAATCTCGACATTATTATCATATGTTAAAGTAAAATATTGGTGAAACTAGTTTCGATGACGTCTTGAATCCATTGAAGATGATTCAAGAAGTGTAAGACCTTCAGGCATAACCAAATCCCGACATTATTATCATATGTTAAAGTAAAATATTGGTGAAACTAGTTTCGCTGACGTCTTGAATCCATTGAAGATGATTCAAGAAGTGTAAGGCCTTCAGGCATAACCAAATCCCGACATTATTATCATATTTTAAAGTAAAATATTGGTGAAACTAGTTTCGATGACGTCTTGAATCCATTGAAGATGATTCAAGAAGTGTAAGGCTTCAGGTGTAATATAAGTATAACCACTAAGTATAACCACTAGTAGTCTGATTCCGAACGGATACTAGGTGAGGATGAAATAGTTAATTTTGTCAATTAACGATTTCATCCGTGTTATGCTTAGTGGACTGATTAAATAGCAATATTGTAACATCAAAGGTGAATGCTCGGAATACTTAGTTTTGGATGTATTGTAAATTAAACATGGATTATTAAAGAAAGAGTTTGAACGAGAACGTCGTTTTATTTTAATGAAGCTCCGAGACGATTAGTAATACCAAAGGGAAAGATTATTACATGGCGATCCTGCCAACGGCCTGATCTAAGAAAAATACTATAGTACAGAATATGGTGATGGTTTCATAATCATGGGTAACAAGGAAAGCAAAGAAGAGATTATTATAGCACAAGCGGGAAATAGTGGGGGACAAACCACTACTACACGTTTTGGGTCAATCCAAGATATCCTAAGCGTTTTATTAGTTTGCTTGGCTTTAACTGTTTTAGTATGGATTGGATATATAAGATGCAAACAAGCATTTGATAGGAAAATTAGAAGAGCTGTGCTAGCAGCGCAGAGTACTGACAAAATTTAAATAATTATGGTATATATGGTATTATGGTTAAGTTATTATGGGAAGAAATTAAAAAATGATATGGAATGCCGAAAGAAGTAGATGAATTTAGGTATTTATGGGAAGAATTAAGAGTATTTAATAGAAATGTTGGAAAAGATAATCAAGAGCGAAGAAATAGTTCCAAGGTACTAGAATATTATGTTAAGAAAGTAGAAAAATTTAAATTACAATTTAGTGAAATTAGGGATAAATTTAACAGTAAGTCGTATGTAGGAGAATTGGTAGATAAGGCTAAATTATATGTAAACGATATAAATAGTTATCTAGAGCATCTAGACAAGATTTTTCAAGAAAGGCGTACAGAAATCCAATTGCTGAAGTTACCATCTGCGATAGAGCTTGATTCTAATTCTTCAGATAGTGAAACGGAAGGTAAAATGTCTGAAAAATTCGAATTGAAGACCGCAGCGGGGTTAATTCCGGTAATGGATGGCTCTGAGGCTTCCATAAAACACCTTATTGATGCTATAGAGTTATACGATTCTTTATTGGATACTGAGGGCAAAAAACTTTTAACCACGTATGTTTTAAAAACTAGACTGACTGAAAGCGCAAAAATTAGACTTAAACAATCCTACTTAACAAATGCACTTTTAGTTACCGATTTAAAATCTTATTTTATTTCAAAAAAATCAGTTTCTGCATTGTCATTTAAATTAAACAACTCAAAACAAAACTCAAAATCAATCGAAGATTTTGGGAGGTCGCTGGAAAAATTATTAGTTGATCTTACTTTGACACAAGCGGACGGAAATGACCAAAATGTGATGATTTTGAGACCAATCAATGAAAAAATTGCGGTGAATTCATTTGCAAACGGACTTAATAATAATGACCTACGAACGATTATAAAAGCACGAAATTATTTAAATCTCAATGAAGCGATTAGGGGTGCTAAGGATGAGGAGTTGTTCCTAAACAACTCGAGACCAAAATTTTCTATGCGTCCAAATAACGAAAATACAGGCACGAATCATAGACGGCTTAATAACAATTTTTCAAGGGGTTCTTTCAGGAGTTCAACTCGAGGAACTAACAATAACAGTAATCGATACGGACAGCGAGGATATTTTATGCAAAATACAGACCAGCGGAATCTAAGTACGAACAATCCAAATAGAATGTTTTTCGAGGCTTCTAAGCCACAAATTTTATTACATTCAAATGGCTTAAATTTTATTAGCGTAAAGTATAAAGAAAAATATATTAATCTATTAATAGATACAGGTGCATCTGTAAGCGTAATTTTCAAAAACTATGTAAGTAAGTTAGAAAAAATAAAGTTTTCAGATAATATAACAATTAATGGAATATCTGGGTCAATAGTTTCACAAGGTTCAGCAAACTTAAACTTAAAAGTAAACAATTTTAATATAATTCATAAATTTTTGCTGATTGACAGTTTTGACGATAGTTGTCACGGTGTAATAGGATCGGATTTTTGCTACAAATATTTAGCAACGATAAACTACGAGAAGTTCTATTTTTCATTTAATTTTAACAATAACAAAATAACGACACCTTTGCATTCTAAAAGCGAATTATTTACGTTTATTCCTAAACGCAGCGAAATAATTAAATATTTTCATGTACAAACAGATAAAGATTGTGTTATTTTAGCTGATGAAGTAGGTGAAGGTATTTTCACTGCCGGAGCGGTAGTCCGACCTACCTCAAATATGATACCTATAAAGTTTCTTAATGTACGTGATCAGGATGTTAGTTTAAAAAATTTTCAACCAAAAATCGAATTATTCGAAAATTACGAATTCGGTCATTTCGACGTTACTGACAACAATTCAGTTAATAGGGTAGAAAAGTTACTAAATTTATTAGAATTCACACATATGAACGATAAAGAGACATTTTCTATACAGAGAATATGCGCAAAGTATTCTGATATTTTTCTTTTAGAAAATGATCCTTTAACAACAACTAACATTTATAAACAAAAAATTCACTTAAAACCCAATGTATCACCAGTTTACGTCAAACAATATCGATTACCTCATTCTCAAAAGGAAGAAATAAACAAACAGATTGATAAAATGCTACAAGACGGAATAATAGAAGAAGCTAGATCTGAATGGTCTTCTCCACTTTTAATTGTTCCAAAGAGAGTTGATAATAATGGTAATAGAAAGTTTAGGGTAGTACTAGATTATAGGCTTCTGAATTCGAGGGTTATTTCAGACGATAGATGGCCTTTACCATGTATCAATGAAATTTTAGATTCGTTAGGAGGCGCAACTTATTTTTCTCATTTAGATTTATCACAAAGTTACTATCAAATAGAACTGGACAAGTCTAGCAGACCTATAACAGCCTTTACAGTAGGTAGCAAGGGACAATTTCAAATGACTCGCCTTCCTATGGGGCTAAAGATAAGTCCAAATTCTTTTTCGCGTGCCATGACAATTGCAATGTCAGGCCTTAATTATGAAAATTGTTTTGTTTATTTGGATGATCTCATTGTCTTTGGAAATAATTTACTAAATCACAATAAAAATTTGGTTAAAGTTTTTCAAAGATTACGGGAAGTAAATTTAAAATTAAACCCTAACAAATGTGAATTTCTAAAAAAGGAACTTTTATATTTAGGACATGTTGTATCAAGCGAGGGAGTTTCACCAGATCCTGAAAAAATTAAAGCGGTTCAGGATTATCCTGCTCCAAAGGATGCAAATGAAGTAAAAATGTTCGTTGCATTCGCTAATTACTACAGGAAATATATTAAAAATTTTTCCGAGATAGCAGCTCCACTAAACTTTTTATCACGGAAAAATGTTCAATTTCATTGGACTTCGGAATGTCAAAATGCTTTTGAAACTTTAAAAACAGCACTAGTTAACCCTCCCGTCCTTCAATATCCAAATTTTTCACCTGAAAACACTTTTATTTTAAAAACTGATGCTGCACGTGACAGTGTAGGCGCTGTTCTATCAAATTTTGATGATAGGCCAATAGCTTATGCAAGTAGAGCTTTAAATACAGCGGAAAGACGATATTCTACAATTGAAAAGGAACTTTTAGCTATTGTTTTTGGTATTAAACATTTTTCGTGTTATCTATACGGGAAAAAATTTATAATTTATACTGATCATAAGCCTTTAGTTTATTTATTTGGTATGACAAACCCTTCAAGTAGATTAACGAAGTTTAGATTACTTATAGAAGAATACGATTTTGACATAAGGTACATAAAAGGTAAGGATAATGTGACTGCAGACGCATTATCACGAATACCAGTTTCTTCCGATGAATTAAAAAATATTTCTAAAACAGTTGAAGAAACGTTATTTGCTATAACTAGGCAACAAAGCAAGGTCTTTAAAGAGCAAATAGAAAATAAGGTAAGTTTTAATGACTCACTGAGTGACAGGATTGATCACCCTGGCATTGTTGAATTGTTAAAACGGCCAAAAAACTCGTATGAACTTAGTTTACTTTCTAAAATAGATTTTGAAAAGTTAATAAAAGAAAATAAATTTGATTTTTATTTAGGAAATTTTCTTTTCGTCGAAAATCAAAAAATAATTTTTATGAAACAGGATACTCGATCGACGCACGTACTAGCTACTTCGTTGAGAGACCTGGATTCAATTTGTATTAAATACAATATTCCGGAATTAATTATTTTAAAAAATAAAGAAAACGCGCGATTAATAACTAGTATTATGCATAATGAAATAAAAGACATGTCGAATAAATATTTTAAAATTTCTATTGTTAAAGATGTAGAAAAAGTAACTGATTTAGAACGCCAAAGAATTATTCTTAATGATTTTCATATCCTGCCCACCGGCGGTCATGCTGGAATAAACCGGATGTATAATAATATTAAGAAATATTATTTTTGGTCAAACTTACATTCGAATGTTGAAGAGATTGTCAAACGTTGTGATGCCTGTCAGAGGTATAAGCATTCTAGGCCTAATGTACAACCTATGTCCATCACTACGACTGCATCTTCAGCATTCCAAAATATATATTTAGATTTGGTAGGGCCTTTAGAACAAGATGAACAAGGAAATCGCTACATACTTACTTTACAGTGTGAGCTTTCTAAGTTTGTTGAGTGTTATCCCTTGCCAAATAAGGAGTCAACAACTATAGCATCAAGTTTTGTAAATAATTTTATATTGCGATATGGTATACCAAAATGTATAATTTCAGATAGAGGGTCAGAATTTTTGTGTTCAACTTTAAAGGATACATGCAAAATTTTAAAAATAAAACAATTGTTTTCAACAGCGTATCATCATGAAACATTAGGCTCACTTGAAAACACGCACAAACATTTAAATGCTTATTTACGGATACAAACAACCAAAAATCCAGAAACTTGGAGCACTTGGCTTCCATTTTGGAGTTTTTCGTACAATAATAGCGTTCACACAGAAACACGTTATACACCTTATGAGTTAATTTTTGGAAAAACTTGTAATTTACCATCTAATATTGAAAATAAAATAGATCCACTCTATAATTTTGAAAATTATCCTATTGAACTAAAATATCGCTTGCAAAATGCATGGGCAGATGCTAGAGATAATTTAGTAAAGTCCAAAGAGAAGAGAAAAGTCTGTTTTGACAAAAAAACAAAATTTATTATTTATAAACCTGGGGAAAAGATTTTGGTAAAAAATGATGCTGGAAATAAAAAAGATACTATTTATAACGGTCCTTACCCAGTAGTAGAGGATAAGGCTCCAAATGTTTTAATTAAGATAGGAAATAGATTAGTTGAAGTACATAAAAATAGGACAAAAATGTATTTTGAAAAATAGCATATCAAACATTTTTTTTATAACCACTAAGTATAACCACTAGTAGTCTGATTCCGAACGGATACTAGGTGAGGATGAAATAGTTAATTTTGTCAATTAACGATTTCATCCCTGTTATGCTTAGTGGACTGATTAAATAGCAATATTGTAACATCAAAGGTGAATGCTCGGAATACTTAGTTTTGGATGTATTGTAAATTAAACATGGATTATTAAAGAAAGAGTTTGAACGAGAACGTCGTTTTATTTTAATGAAGCTCCGAGACGATTAGTAATACCAAAGGGAAAGATTATTACACAGGCATAACCAAATCCCGACATTATTATCATATTTTAAAGTAAAATATTGGTGAACCTAGTTTCGATGAGGTCTTGAATCCATTAATAATGATTCAAGAAGTGTAAGGCCTTGAGACATAACCAAATCTCGACATTATTATCATATGTTAAAGTAAAATATTGGTGAAACTAGTTTCGATGACGTCTTGAATCCATTGAAGATGATTCAAGAAGTGTAAGGTCTTCTGACATAACCAAATCCCGACATTATTATCATATTTTAAAGTAAAATATTGGTGAACCTAGTTTCGATGAGGTCTTGAATCCATTGAAGATGATTCAAGAAGTGTAAGGCCTTCAGGCATAACCAAATCCCGACATTATTATCATATTTTAAAGTAAAATAATGGTGAAACTAGTTTCGATGACGTCTTGAATCCATTGAAGATGATTCAAGAAGTATAAGGCTTCAGGCATAACCAAATCCCGACATTATTATCATATTTTAAAGTAAAATATTGGTGAAACTAGTTTCGATGACGTCTTGAATCCATTGAAGATGATTCAAGAAGTTTAAGGCCTTGAGACATAACCAAATCTCGACATTATTATCATATTTGAAAGTAAAATATTGATGAAACTATTTTCGATGAGGTCTTGAATCCATTAAAAATGATTCAAGAAGTGTAAAGTCTTCTGACATAACCAAATCTCGACATTATTATCATATTTGAATGTAAAATATTGGTGAAACTAGTTTCGATGACGTCTTGAATCCATTGAAGATGATTCAAGAAGTGTAAGGCTTCAGGCATAACCAAATCCCGACATTATTATCATATTTTAAAGTAAAATAATGGTGAAACTCGTTTCGATGACGTCTTGAATCCATTGAAGATGATTCAAGAAGTATAAGGCTTCAGGCATAACCAAATCCCGACATTATTATCATATTTTAAAGTAAAATATTGGTGAAACTAGTTTCGATGACGTCTTGAATCCATTGAAGATGATTCAAGAAGTTTAAGGCCTTGAGACATAACCAAATCTCGACATTATTATCATATTTGAATGTAAAATATTGGTGAAACTAGTTTCGATGACGTCTTGAATCCATTGAAGATGATTCAAGAAGTGTAAGGTCTTCTGACATAACCAAATCCCGACATTATTATCATATTTTAAAGTAAAATAATGGTGAAACTAGTTTCGATGACGTCTTGAATCCATTGAAGATGATTCAAGAAGTATAAGGCTTCAGGCATAACCAAATCCCGACATTATTATCATATTTTAAAGTAAAATAATGGTGAAACTAGTTTCGATGACGTCTTGAATCCATTGAAGATGATTCAAGAAGTATAAGGCTTCAGGCATAACCAAATCCCGACATTATTATCATATTTTAAAGTAAAATATTGGTGAAACTAGTTTCGATGACGTCTTGAATCCATTGAAGATGATTCAAGAAGTTTAAGGCCTTGAGACATAACCAAATCTCGACATTATTATCATATTTCAAAGTAAAATATTGATGAAACTATTTTCGATGAGGTCTTGAATCCATTAAAAATGATTCAAGAAGTGTAAAGTCTTCTGACATAACCAAATCTCGACATTATTATCATATTTGAATGTAAAATATTGGTGAAACTAGTTTCGATGACGTCTTGAATCCATTGAAGATGATTCAAGAAGTGTAAGGCTTCAGGCATAACCAAATCCCGACATTATTATCATATTTTAAAGTAAAATATTGGTGAACCTAGTTTCGATGAGGTCTTGAATCCATTGAAGATGATTCAAGAAGTGTAAGGCCTTCAGGCATAACCAAATCCCGACATTATTATCATATTTTAAAGTAAAATATTGGTGAAACTAGTTTCGATGACGTCTTGAATCCATTGAAGATGATTCAAGAAGTGTAAGGCTTCAGGCATAACCAAATCCCGACATTATTATCATATGTTAAAGTAAAATATTGGTGAAACTAGTTTCGCTGACGTCTTGAATCCATTGAAGATGATTCAAGAAGTGTAAGGCCTTCAGGCATAACCAAATCCCGACATTATTATCATATTTTAAAGTAAAATATTGGTGAACCTAGTTTCGATGAGGTCTTGAATCCATTAATAATGATTCAAGAAGTGTAAGGCCTTGAGACATAACCAAATCTCGACATTATTATCATATGTTAAAGTAAAATATTGGTGAAACTAGTTTCGATGACGTCTTGAATCCATTGAAGATGATTCAAGAAGTGTAAGGCTTCAGGCATGACCAAATCCCGACATTATTATCATATGTTAAAGTAAAATATTGGTGAAACTAGTTTCGCTGACGTCTTGAATCCATTGAAGATGATTCAAGAAGTGTAAGGCTTCAGGCATAACCAAATCCCGACATTATTATCATATTTTAAAGTAAAATATTGGTGAACCTAGTTTCGATGAGGTCTTGAATCCATTAATAATGATTCAAGAAGTGTAAGGCCTTGAGACATAACCAAATCTCGACATTATTATCATATGTTAAAGTAAAATATTGGTGAAACTAGTTTCGATGACGTCTTGAATCCATTGAAGATGATTCAAGAAGTGTAAGGTCTTCTGACATAACCAAATCCCGACATTATTATCATATTTTAAAGTAAAATATTGGTGAACCTAGTTTCGATGAGGTCTTGAATCCATTGAAGATGATTCAAGAAGTGTAAGGCCTTCAGGCATAACCAAATCCCGACATTATTATCATATTTTAAAGTAAAATAATGGTGAAACTAGTTTCGATGACGTCTTGAATCCATTGAAGATGATTCAAGAAGTATAAGGCTTCAGGCATAACCAAATCCCGACATTATTATCATATTTTAAAGTAAAATATTGGTGAAACTAGTTTCGATGACGTCTTGAATCCATTGAAGATGATTCAAGAAGTTTAAGGCCTTGAGACATAACCAAATCTCGACATTATTATCATATTTGAAAGTAAAATATTGATGAAACTATTTTCGATGAGGTCTTGAATCCATTAAAAATGATTCAAGAAGTGTAAAGTCTTCTGACATAACCAAATCTCGACATTATTATCATATTTGAATGTAAAATATTGGTGAAACTAGTTTCGATGACGTCTTGAATCCATTGAAGATGATTCAAGAAGTGTAAGGCTTCAGGCATAACCAAATCCCGACATTATTATCATATTTTAAAGTAAAATATTGGTGAACCTAGTTTCGATGAGGTCTTGAATCCATTAATAATGATTCAAGAAGTGTAAGGCCTTCAGGCATAACCAAATCCCGACATTATTATCATATTTTAAAGTAAAATATTGGTGAACCTAGTTTCGATGAGGTCTTGAATCCATTAATAATGATTCAAGAAGTGTAAGGCCTTGAGACATAACCAAATCTCGGCATTATTATCATATTTGAAAGTAAAATATTGATGAAACTATTTTCGATGAGGTCTTGAATCCATTAATAATGATTCAAGAAGTGTAACGTCTTCTGACCAAATCTCGATATTATTATCATATTTGAAAGTTAAATATTGGTGAAACTAGTTTCGATGACATCTTGAATCCATTCAAGATAATTCAAGAAGTGTAAGGCTTCAGGCATAACCAAATCCCGACATTATTATCATATTTTGAAGTAAAATATTGGTGAAACTAGTTTCGAGCAGGTATTGAATCCATTAATAAAGATTCAAGAAGTGTAATTAATTAAGCAGAAGTTATTCTGTTGAATACATGTCACCGAACAGGTTGATATTTTATTATGGGTATTTTTATCACGAATGACATGGTATATGCAAATATTTAAAACTAATCATTCATTAGAAATAGTCTAGACTCTCTAGACAGTTAACGTAGAAACAATAGCGTATTTTATCTAGGATTGTGTAGACGTCTTTCATTCATTTCTGCTGTTTATAGTGAGTTGTTTTGGGTGTGTCCCTATGTAGGAGGAATTTAATTTCTCTTCTTGAAGTATTATACGGGATGTTATGGAAATGGTTTATTATATTTTTACCTGTAAAGTAGTATCGGTACCTGGTATACATCATAACAATTTTTTTTTTAAATTGAAATATATCTGGTGGTTCAATAATGTGTAAAAATCAAAGGTATTGTAAACTACAGATCCCATAATCCATTCATGAAACTCTTGGAAAGTGAAGCTGTAAGAGGAGAGAGATAATAAATAATCAATCCTTTATTCGAGTACATTATTAATATTGAGACTCTGAGTTAAGATGTAGTTTTTTAAATATACGTTTAGCGTGACTAATGTCCGCTGATGTTTTATTACGAACCTTCAACATCTATTACAGATTGTGTGAAATGTTATTGAAAATCAGTAATGGGTGGAAGAGAGAACTACATGTTGGTTGGCTGAATGGCAACAATGTTGAAGTCTGGTTATATCAGATGGTTAAATATTAAAACATAACCATACTTACCGATGAAAAGGTAAATCCTTATTTAAATGATCCACTCTTTTACAAACTACACATGAATGCACCATGATTACGAGATAAGTAATTCATTCATCTTTTGGGTCCGAATCGTAGGGCAGTTGTAAAATAAAAATATATCTTGCCAGAGTGCAGTTGGATTAGTTCAAGATTCGTTATTTTAAGAGTAATTGCAGATTAATCTTAAACTACTTGTAATTGCCAAATTAACAAATTTTTAATTGGGATTTTGCAAGATACCTTTGCGATAAATATGTCAATCTGGCTATGCTGCAATAATTGCCGAAAGAGGTGGGAAAGATTGTTTGCATTCGTTGCGTAGGCCTAGGCTAGAAATGGACGTTTTTCTATCTGTAGTTTGTAATATCTTTGGGTAAAATAAAACTTGATTCCATTGGAGATCTTTGGGAGCCCATATCTCCGAAGAGGAGGCATATAAAAAAAAAGTTATATATATGAATTTGTACTGCTCCTTTTTTTTCATATCCAGGATATTTTCCACATTTTCCCGGACCCCTGTATATATTATTAGCTTTCATTTAGTAGTCATCTAGTCACATACCTATTGAGTTGAAGACAAAAACTAATTTGACTCCGACGGATACTCTTCCGAATTTAATTTATTTGCGATTCCAGCTCCATGTCAATGAAACAATCGAAATAGCAATATTGCGCTCCATCCTGTCAACGCAATCGCATCCTTTCCCTTCTTCCTGTCTCCACACACAGGGACGTCACGTGAGGTGGGTGCACAAACGCAAATTGATTTGTAATTCATTAGACGAAGTCTAGACGTGTCACAACAGTATGATTATATCCAGCAATGTTGCCAACGTGAATAAAATAATTTCTCCGATCTGCAGGTGGTTACATCCTATCAATGGAAAAGGCTTCCTTTTCTTGGTAGTACCGTTCAATCTGAAATAGTATTTAAAGTGCTACTGTGTAGACTAAATACGCCCTTATTGTGTAAGGTATCATCGGGTGGTCTGGGAAATAATAATTTGTCCATACATTGATATTTGATATTAATACCACCTGAAAAGTATAGACTTTTTATTTTTGATTTAATTTTTATTGTGAATAGAGACACTTTTAAAGAATATTTTAGACCATGATCTATTCTACCACATTGGCAACACTGGTTTTAAAGTAGGTAGTGTGTCGTATCTATCCTTCTTATATATTATAAAATGCACGTTGGCTACGTTTTACAACCGAATTGTTGTCATTAATTATTGTTTATTTATACAAGTTTATTTTTATTTGGCAGGTCGTGCTGGGTGTCGCGTGGGTGGGTCATCGGCCTAATAGGTATGGGAGGTCTTAAATTAAAGCTGTTCTACATAATGTTAAAGTTATCGATTGGTCCTAGTAAATAATTTAAATATATGTAGCTTGTTTTTATATAATTCTATATACAGGGTGTTATGGAAATGGTTTATTATATTTAAATGGGTGGCGCCATGGGTATCCTTTTTTTAAATCGACCGTCATAAAACTTAAATATATGTTTTGAGGTTTCTGTCACTGCCGGTTAAACTGGAAGTTGAGATGGTTGTTGAAATGGAATAATATTGCATCTTTGGATTTGATTCAAGATTTTAAACATACTTCTTTTCTTCTATTTGGGTTTCATAATGGCTACATTATGAAATGCAAAAAAATTGAATAACTTGCCACTTTATGAAACTGAAATTTTATTTTTTTCATGTTGGCAACAAGTAGGGTTCGAATTTTAGGCCTACTTCGATTTCGTTGAAATTAGTTTTCTAGGCATTATGGATTCGATAAAAAAATTTTATAGAAAACTTTAAACTACTAACCTTTAACCTTGCAAATTGATCATTTTTACTAGATATTTATCTGAAATACCTATACTCGGAAATATATAACATGCTGACGGTGTCCGTCAACTAATTTCTAGTCACAACTATAAAACAACATAACCTAAAAATAATAGAAATATCTTCCAGTTTATGCTCTATTTCTAAAGTTTTATTCAATTAAGTACTATTCTTATTTTTAATTCAATATAGTATTAGACATATTACTTTATATATACATATTTATAGTTACTGGAGACATTTCCTGGGCATTAGTTGTTATTCCTGTCAGATTCTGTGTCGACACAATATTTTGTTCAATAGTATTATTTATTATTTTGTTCAATATTTTGAACTTTGTTCTGCTCGCACCATAACTCAAAGTTTTACATATTCTTTTTAAAAGTTTTTCTAGATTATTTTCTGCAATTTCTCGTATTTCTGACGGAGTACAACTTTCTTCCTGACTCATTTTTATTAACTTTAATAATATATTTATTTTTAATTATGACGGATGGGGCGAAGCTTTGTTGTGTTCAATTGTTTCTATCATAGCATATTTGATACTTGTAACATTTTATTAAATTGTAAACGTATTGCCAACCCCAAAAAGAAAATATTAATTCAAATGGAAAAAATCTACTATATTTTTCAGACTTTAAAGACCCAAATAGAAAAAGTATTATAAAATACACGGTTCATAGATAAGGTCTTATGAAACTTGTATCTTAATATACTATTGTATTCGATTATGATGAGTAGAGCGGGAATGTGAGAAGGCAACGAAATAACTCCTGCAAAAACCGCAGCAATATCGGCAAAAAAATCCTACCTTATCGGCCTATAAAATTATTAAAGCCGTTTCGGAAATGTCTCTTAAACACCCTGTATATTATGTGATATTAATGGGGTTATAAGTGGCGGTCGGCCATTGCGACAGGACAATATATAAAATACGGAAATTGCCCCCGTTTTGTATTTTACGAGTTGGATTCCGCATTAAATGAACGACGTTGTTGTGGGAATTGAAAAATTATGGGTTTAAAATTTGTCGGGGAATAACATTGGAAATTCAATGGAATTTTACGAAAAGGTTAACCGAAAATTTGTTTATGACGTGAAATCACGTTTTATTTATAGCAAATAAATATTGCCACAGATTTCTAGATATATATTTTTGATAAATGGTAAAAATAACCGAAGGTGTTTGAATAAAAAATTTTGCAGGCGTATAAAGGAACTACGGATTTGAAGAAATTAACTGGTGTGTGCCGTCACCTTTTTTTGAATGTAAAAAACTTAGTTTTTGCATTATATAGGTTGTTATGGAAACGATTTATTATATTTAAACCGGAAAATCCTGAGATGAAAATAAATTGAAGAAAAATATCCATAAATGGCGCTTTGAATTATTAAGCGAAATATACACTTTATATGACATCTGACGCTACTGACGACGTTCGCAATCAATAATTTATTGAGGCAGTCTCAAAAGAGGTCAGCGCATTGTAGGGGGTGTTGTCATATTGCAACACAGAATTGTAAACGCACGTGTTAAATCCCATTAAAAATAAAACAAAAAAAAGTATGTCTTGCAACAGAACCAGCAGTAGATATTATCACACAAATTTGAAATCACATCACAACATTTCTTATTATGAATTATTTCACAACAGAAAAAAATGGGGTAATTTACAACTAACAAAACGTTTAAAATTCGTATACATCAAGCACGTGGAACCCTCGGCAACGTCGTTCCAGTACCGAGTATCGAAACGGCGGCGGTTATCCAAGCAAGGACGAGACACGCGGTGTGATCTGGCATCACTGTAGTTTACTCTAGTAACCTACATTGTTGCTAACTGCGCGACAGCATGTAGACAAAAAGGGTTTTTACCTTAGTATTTAGATATTCGATTAAAAAAAGTATGTAGACTTTCTCTAGGACACCCAAGGATTCGCCCATTTAAATATAATCTTCATAAATTCTGGTCCTAATTAATAACCTATTTCGTTTTTTCTCAATTTTTTACCTCTTCGGTCGCTGCCATTGCCATTCCCGAGGTGACCTACATTTTATCACTTTTGGCTTTTGCTAAATTAAGAATAAAAATCATTTCAGTATTTAGTACTCAAATAAATAGCTTTAAATTTGTCCGTGTTGTTTTTTTCTCTCGATAATAAATTATTCAACAACTGTACGTTTCAGATGCCTGCCTACCCGTTTCAAATATAAAATTGACGAACCCTTGTCAAATTTCGCCCGAATAAATAATCTATCATTTGGGGGTTAACCTTTCTCCATATATTTTTGCATTTTTTTTCTAGTGTCGGCTCCAAAAATATAAATACTTTGCCAAATCCAGCTTTAGCCTAGACGGCCTTAAGTTACCGAGTTTAAGTCAAAGGAAGAGCTCGGGAAAGGTCATTTTGTGGCCGTTAACCAATTGAAAAGGGATATTGATGTCTTATTTTAAAGACCTACAGGACCCATTTTTTCCGATAGAATAAAGTCGTTACCCTTGGCTTTAAGTTTGCACAACCCTAAAAAATAAATACGAACATAAATTATTATTTCTTAAATTCCACCGTCGCCATCGCCGGTTCAGCCAAAACTGTCTGTCACGCCCACATATATATAACCATTATATTGCTAATACCATCTGCAATTATGTCCCCGCTATGGGCATCGATGGGGTAATAGTGAGTTTGGCAGTTCGTAAATTTCCTTGTGAAAGTGAACATTCGACAGAACCGGATTTCAACTTTTTTAATGTAAATTTCACGGGTTAGTTAGGAAAAAAAATTGCAATCAAAATTTCGATTTGTTCCAATTAAGACGGCGTTCCATGCATACGATTTCTGACGATATGATGATCCGACGGTGCCCTGATTGGTGTAAACTTTTGGTGCCAAATTCCGTCCGAATATTTGTAACAATCGATACGATGAGCTTCATTTTAACTTTCATCCGGCGTCGTATGTTTCTTAACCTCACTTTTTTCTAAACCAAAAATTAAGAATGAATGAATTATATTGACTATTTTGGGAATTATCATCAGCTACTAATGCACCAAATTAAAAATACATTAATTTTAAGGTTAGGTAGTGACCACAGTGACACTCTCTTCTTTTTTTACAAGCTTTTTAGTGAAATTTCCGAAGATCGGATAATGTGCAAAAAAGCACCATGCACTTGTGTCTTTTCATCTTAAACAAAACAAGTCACTAACCTACCAAACAGCAAATCGAATCACAACGAATTAAAACTCCTTTTTAAAAACTGTTGTTAGGTAAGGAAAGTTTATAAGCACTAATATACCGACAACAATGTGGATGAACCACTTTGTATTCTGTAATTTGAAAACGCATCCAGAAGCAAAGATGTCGACGAATATCAACAACCAAATAATGTCGGGCCGGCTCTGACGCGTCGATAAAATTTCCACCCTACTGCGCAAACTCTATAGGCCCGCGCCATCTCCCATAGTGGGGACACTTTGTGTATTTTGGAACGTTCGTATTGGCAATATACTGTTTATATATATGTGGTACAGTATTCATACTAACAGTGTTGTCAGATCACACCGCCTGTTTCGCCCTTGCTCGGATACCTGCCTCGCAGGACTAGCGAGTAGCATTACCCGATTTTTTTCTGTTGTGAAATAATTCATAATAAGAAATATTGTGATGTGATTTCTAATTTGTGTGATATTACCTTTTGTTGGTTCTGTTGCAAAACATACTTTTTGTGTTTTATTTTTTTATGGAATTTAATTATAAAACTGAGAGAGTATATACCTTAAAATTGTAGTATTTTTTTTCTAATAAGTTTGAGCAAGAAGTGATAACGCGGGTCAAAGACGTCTTGTTGTCAAAAACTGACCACGTGCGTTTACAATTCTGTGTTGCAATATACACCGCTTCAATAAACTATTGATTGTGAACGTCCTCAGTAGCGGCCACGTAAATTTTTATATTTCATATATAGTGTATATTTCGTACAATAATTCAAAGCGCCATTTAAGGATATTTTTCTTCAATTTGTTTTCATCTCAGGATTTGCTGGTTTAAATATAATAAGTCATTTCCATAACACCCTGTATACATCAAATAGAAAACATTTTTGTGGCCGTACGGATCTTGTATTGGATTAGCTGCTCTTGCCCACACGTGACTACGCCACTGCTTTTCCTTTACGTCAGTAAATAAAATGAAAACTCAAACGAATGGCCTCGGCCTTGTTTGTGTCCCAAACAAAATACGATCTGGTTATAAAAAAAATATTTCATAATGCTGTATTAAGTTATGTAAAAAATTAATTAAAGAAAGCTGTTAAAACCGAGTCCCTAAACTTTTGAAAAAATGCCGCTGGTGTAAAAGCACGGTGTAATCTAGCGATATTTCTTTATTTTCTTATAATAAAGGACTCAACGACCCAGCGCTAATTTTAAATATAGTAAGGAGACTGGAAAGCACCGTCTTGACAGCACCGTTTTTAAAAACTTTCACATGTTACGACCTTAAAATAGTTCAAATAAAGCGTCGTCGGATGGTCGGACATGGAAAGAATACACGGGAAAACTGTTTTAATTTTGGTCCTTTTTTTCTCACTTAGATTTATTTATTTAACTAATTTAAAAAACACACACTTTAAATACAAATCTTTCAATTTAAGAATGACATTTTATCTACGAACGAACAAACTGGTACGTGCAAAACTCGGAATAGAGATGGGCAATATTTGACAGTTTGATATTTCACCGCCACGGTAATTGAATCCTAATAATAGGCGTTACGGGACGGACTAAGATCGCTTAAATGCGTTCTTATGGTGATAAACGAGATTCTTCCCTGAATTGAATAAAATGATAGTAGTGATATATCCATCAATTAAGGTAAGGGATAATACTGCGACTGTACTTGAGAAGCTCAAAAATTTAAATTAGCACAGCTCTACTCCAAATGACAAGACCGACAAAGATTTAATTTTTAATTTCCATAACACCCTGTATAACAGTACAATCTCGAAACACGCATGAATAGAAGCCTACACTGAACAACGACCCTGTTAGAAATGTAACGCGCGTTCATCGGAAGTTTTATCGCCAATTGACCAATAGAACACCACCCAACATTCCTGCAGTTCAATTCGAAATGACCGAAATCGAATCCTGAAAGGGCTCGACGTCAAAAAAGCTTCTGGTCCAGACGAATTTCCTATAGTTCTCAAGAGATGAACTAACACCAGTATTTTGTAGACTTTTCAACTTCCTTCGTGCTGGAAGGCGGAGCGGGTACAGCCTATAAAAAAGGAAAGGTAACAGAACCCTGCCTAACAACTATCGACCAGTCGCATTGCTTTCAGTTATATCAAAAATAATGGAGAAAGCAATTCACCAACAACTTCTAAAGTGCCTGGAAGGCTTCAACATTATCAGCGATCATCAATATGGTTTTTGGAAGTCCAGATCAACTGGATATCTTCTAGTCTCTGTCACCTATCTTCGGATCAACGCAATCGAACATCATGGGGAGTTTCGGGTTGTTGCACTGGATATTTTTAAAGCCGTTAATCGTGTTTGGCAAGAGGGGCTTCTAAGTAAACTGCGATCCTATGGTATGCCCAGTGGATTCTGTGCATGGTTGTCTAGCTTTCATAAGGGCCGCTCTCTGCAAGTGGCGATTGACGGATTTCTCTCGGACACCTTCACCATCAATGCAGGTGTTCCTCCATATTTTCTCCCACCCTCTTCTTACTCTACATTAACGACCTTCTAGTGAACACTAAAAATCCGATATTTAGCTTTGCTAATATATTTTTAAGAGAATCATAAAAATACATTTAAGATATAAAACGCGACCGTCTTTTTTTACACGTGTTTTTAATCTAAAGCTCTTTGGTGAATACGACTGTGTGTTTAAAACCAATGACAAACGAAACAAACTAAAATTATTGAGCTGTTGTAAAATAACGTTCTTTGACAAAAATTATTTTAGCTTCGTGTCCACCGTATGGGTTTGTATTGCGGACGGCTTCGTGTCAACGCCGTTGTAACCAAATGCGCTATTTTTCGTTTTATTTGATTGTTCGGCCGTTTGTAGTAAATAAATAGCAGTAATTTTTGAAATTGAGAAATTATTTATTTGCATATTGGAAATTTGTGATTGCGTTATATCGTTTCTCTGCATTATTCACATATACAGGGTGTTATGGAAATCACTTATTATATTTAACCCCCATATCTTCATCGAACAATCCCCATATATTTAAACCCCAGTCTTCTCTAAAAAGGTTAACATCACAGAACCGGATATAGGCATGGACGGACACGCAATTCCACTGGCTTCATCTATTAATTTGCTGGGCGTCAATCTGAGAGGAAATATATCTTGGCATTAGCACGTTGTGGCAATCGCCAAGATACTATTCCGAACCAAAAAGTTGTACACACCTCAACAACTTTTGACACTATACAAAAGCCCAGATTCGTAGAGTACTGCTCTCATGCCTGGAGCTCTGTACCCAAACATACTCTTCGGCTACTGGATTCTATCGAACATCGAAGACAGGTTGGGGATTTGACTCTCTTTTACAGATATTTCCATGGAAAGTGCTCGACTGACTTAGCCCTCTTAATTCCGCCCAGAGCGGCGAACAGCAGAAATACACGATGAACCACTCATCCATATGTTGTTAAGCTTAGTACTCCTCGAACTTCATTATTTAAGATGATAGATAAGATTAAGATTCTTTCATCTGGATAACTTCATCTTTATGGGACGACCTTCCCGATGGCGTTTTCCCATCGAATATAACCTCCAACGATTCAAAACCAACGTGAATCACTTTAATCGCACACGCACCACTCCCAGAGTGCCTTAAAGGATTTTTCCTGTGCTTGTGTTTGATCATAAAAAAAGTATCTCCTGAGATGAAAATAAATTCAAGCAAAATAACCATAAATGGCGCTTTAAATTAATTAACCAGATAAATCAAGGACAAACTCGAAGAAAGACACGACGAGATACATAAACAAATCAATGCGGCATGGTCAGTTAGCTCTCAACAGACCAGTCTTCCCAAGTCTGGGGAACATTCCCCAATGCTGGGTATTTTCGATTTTTACAGCATAGCCTAATTTTTTGCTCGCATTCCTTTCGATGTTCAGAAATGGATGGGCATACAATTCAACAGATATATTTTCCTCTATTCGCATTTAATTGTGTAAACGTAACGACATAGAAGATATAACTAAACAGATTAGATTTTCCGTTACGATGAGCAATTTCCTAGTTGAGTGGCGTCTAAAAACAAACTATATCATCGATTTTACATGACAATGTGTAGAAACATTGTAAAGGCAAAACATTTTTTAGTATGCTGTCCAGTAGGCAAATTTAGTTTGGAAAACAGTGTGGAGTTGTTTGGGGGAAAAACAGATGATGCGGGGCACGGGACTAGGTTTTGAGTTAAATTTTTAAGGGGACCCGACCGCTTTTTAATCCAGATGTTGTTGTTTTTTGTTTACCTCAATTCCAGATCGACAAGTGGATCTTCCAACAGCCCGTCCCACCTCTTTCGGTCATCATTGCAGCATAGCCAGATTGACATATTTATCGTAAAGGTATCTTGCAAGATCCCAATTAAAAAGATGCCGCAATTGCTCTTAAAATAAATTTATTTCCCAATAATTTTACTATAAACTGTGAAATGTATCAAACGAATCTTGAACTAATCCAACTGCACTCTGCCAACATCTATTTCTATTTTACAAATGCTCTACTATTCGGACCCAAAAGATGAATGAATACTAATCTCGTAAACATTACGATGTTTGATTTTGTTTGATTTGTGTTGTTTTGTGATTATCGGTGAAAAATCTTCTTTATTATAAACAATCATTGTGTATTTATGTGTTGTTTGTAAAAAAGTGGATCATTTAAATAAGGATTTATCTTTTCATCGGTAAGTATGGTTATGTTTTAATATTTAACCATGTGATATAACCAGACTGCAACATTGTTGCCATTCAGCCAACAAGGATATATAGCTTGTCGTTTGGATCTGTGGCTACGCGGTATCCGTAAGGGGGAAGGAAGCCAACAGGTCATAGGGACAATCCATGGGCGTACTACTATTATTTTAAAATTAAATATAAAAATATTAAAATCTATAAAATAATGTTGTTTATAAACTAAAAGTCTAAACAAGCAGAATTTTTTTATAAAGAATGCGTTTTGGTCAAAAAATCAATAATAAAAATTTTTCCCCTTGACACACTGTATATATATTTGACGATAGGCCTTAATAAATTCATGTTTTCTTCTTAACTCGGTATTTAAGTTGATAATCGTAATCGAAACTGTTATTATTTTTGCAAGCAGTACCAGAGTATTTTATTATATCTATTAATTAAATTTACAGAACAAACTCTAGATAGAACTTTTCGATAATGCGTCTTATTACACTAAAGTCAAATTTTAATTTGTCTATAACTGATAAACGAGGCCTGTTCTTGTCGGGAGACGATAACAACATTTCAGGATTATTTGCTGTGCTTCATCTTCCTTGTGAATTTTTTTAATCACGCTAATTCCAGCTACTGTATACATCTAGACCCTGTCCAAATTTCGTTTTAAAGGCAAATTAGATGCATTATTACTGGCTTCCTCATTACAAGCATTATAAAAATTAGCAATAATTTCCCGAGATGGCCATGCAAGGTTTTTCTACGAATATATGCCATTGCAACACTTTTGAATACGAAGAAAAACGCAAAGAAGTTTTTTTTTACTATTTGCGCTATTAATTATATAATACACGTAATCTCCACCGCTCGCTGCCGCTGGTCAAAAATCATAGCGCGTCTGGCGCATAACAGTGCCATGTGTCTGGCATATGTCTGCGGAGGCGTGTCCAAATCAATCGCATATTATATTTTTGTCTCTGTTTAATGCTGTGAAACAAAATAGAGGCAGAAGTGATCCTATTAATCGACTAAATGTTTGGAGTAAATGTATATTCACATGTTGTCTGATTTGCTAGTAAGTAGATAATTCAATTAATATTTTAATTTCGTCCGGTAATTAAAATTAGTGAGGTGTGAACATATTAATTAATACTCAAAATACCTTTGTTTTTCAGTCTGAATAATAATATTTTCTTACTTTTTAACTATTAGGTTAAATTCTGTATTCGTAGGAGGTATAAATAATCATAAAACTTATTAGTTTTGGTAAGTAATTTGACAATATCGATAATATCTCATCTGCATTCATTAAACGGTTTTGGTAACCACAGAACGAAACGACAAGCTGTAGTTCTCTCTTCCACCCATTACATTGGATTATGACAATACCTTTGGCAAGAACAGAGAACTCAATAACGCGCAACTTGCCTAATTTGATAATTTCTATAAGTCCCCTGGTTAACGAGATTCGGGACACCCTATTATTTACAAATCAGATTTGTAGTTAAATCCAAATACAACATTGAATGACCGGCGGAACAATCAAAATACAAATTAATTCCTGCTAATATGTCAAAAGCGTTAATAAATCACATCATTACAAATCGAAAACTTTATTATCTATAATTAACTTTTATTCCCTAAGCGGGACGATTTCATTTTATACTCATTTAATTACGACAACGGCCATTTTGAGCTTTACTGGATACCAATTACGTTGGAACACTGGACCGATAAAATTCGCGTTTAGATTTACGACTATCGGGCCACTAATACGCCGTCTATGGGAAATAGACATTATATTCGGCTATTACATGTTCCGTGCATGTTGTCCGAGAGAATCGATACAGTACGATTTGTTTTCTTTAATAGCATGATCGATTGGTCACGGAAAATGTATATGGCCGACGGAAAACCGTGTCAAATGGAAATTTTTATGTGTATATTATGTCAAATGGTTTTTTTTTTTCGTTTAATCCGCTGGATACGTCATAGATAAATCAATATGGGTTCGCAGATGCCGAAGGTATTGTAAACTACAGATCCCATAACCCATTCATAAAACTCTTGGAAAGTGAAGGCGTGATCGTGGGAAATGTTATGGAAAATCAGTAATGGGTAGAAGAGAGAACTATATGTTTGTTGGCTGAATGGCAACAATGTTGAAGTCAGGTCAAGGTTATATCCGATGGTTAAATATTAAAACATAACCATACTTACCGATAAAAAGATAAATCCTTATTTAAATGATCCACTCTTTTACAATTTTATTGTAAATTGTTTATAATAAAGACAATTATTCACCAATAATCACAAAAAAAAAACACACAGCAACGAAAATATGTAAACAATCAGTTAGATCAAAGCGCCAACGTTGTAATGTTCGATTCATTCATATTTTGGGTTCGAATCTTTGCGCACATGCAGCGCAGCTGTAAAATAGAAATATATGTTGCCAGAGTGCAGTTGGATTAGTTCAAAATTCGTTTGATACTTTTAAGTATATAATGATATTTTTTTTAAAGAATCTCTCATCGCCTTTTCACAGTTTATAGTAAAATTATTGGGAAATAAATTTATTTTAAGAGCAATTGCAATCTAGTCAAATTAACAAATTTTTAATTGGGATTTATATATGCGATAAATATGTCAATCTGGCTGTAAGTTTTAGAAGTTTAGTCTAGAGTTTTTATTAAGAAAGAACAGTTGATTCTGATGTTTTAAAAAAGTTATATTCTTTAATTTTTTTAAAATTTACGATCGCCGCTTGCTAGCCAGTCCCAGTCAAAACAAAACCCATGTCGCGATGAATACACTAAGGCAGGGGTCGGCAACCTTTTGAGACGAAAGAGCCAAAAGTTATAACTTACACAATTTCTCAGCAATTTGATATCGAAAGAGACACAACTTGACATCGAAAGAGCCGCATGCGGCTCGCGAGCCGTAGGTTGACGACCCCTGGTGAGCCAAAGCACTGGTGAAGACGCCAAATTGTCTTGCGTCGAAAACGAATTAAAACCTACATAGAAACATCCGACGACGGCGTCATTCGAGAGCTTTCGACGGACTGACGACCAGTGCTGCCAGATCGAAAATGAGAAAAACGGTAGATTCGACATTTAAAAAACGGTAGATTACGGTAGACGGTGCACGGTACCACATAAAATAGATTTTTTTAAACAAAATACTAAGAAAAAAGGTAAAATTAAACACAAATAGGAAACGGTAGGCGGTACACATAAAGAACTTTGTTTAGCAAGTTACTAGAAGAAAAAAAATTATTCTAATGATAATTTTGAAAGGGAAAACCTACTAAATTCAATTTTAATTTCGGTCGTTTTGCTTCTGCTTCTCATTTTTACGACTCTCAAAAAGCGGTAGACTACCGTATTTTCATTTTTTACGACTCTCAAAGCGGTAGATCTACCGTAAAAGCGGTAGCTCTGGCAGCACTGCTGACGACGGTAACGACTAAGAACGCGTGTCCCGTGTCACGGGGGAGGGGTGCGGTGAAAGGCGAGTACAAGTGGCTGAGACAAAAAAATCGGTGCCTAATCATCGTTAATCGATTCAGAACGAATTTTTAATGTTTTTTTTTTTCGATAAAATAAATAATATTTGCGTATGGAACTAAAGAGCCGCAGCTTCACATCCAAAGAGCCGCATGTGGCTCGCGAGCCGCAGGTTGCCGACTCCTGCACTAAGGGATTTGTCATACTTTTTGGTATGCACCTTCTCGTTTATGTGCCTTTAACAAAGATGTATGTCGTGTCGGCCTTCTGAGCGTCAAACTCGAACGTCGCCAATCGGCACATTTCGCGCGCGGCGTCGAGCGAAAATCTGGTATCAAGTGAAAGGCAACGATTTTCGATTTTTCGCTTGAATTTATAACTATAGTAGTTTTTTACCTCCAGCGATCAGCGACGATTATCGCTTGAATTTATAACTCGGGCAGTTTTTTCAATAATCGAGTACTCAAGCGGTTTTTCGCTCGAGCGATCACAACACTAACTTTTATCACGAAAAGCATTTTTTAGCAATCAGATTGAAAACTTTCACCTGAGCGTATTCTGATTTCGTCCCTAATTAACCTAGTTTTCCGAAACATGCTTCTCGACTCTCGCAGGATTTACGTCAATTTCAAAACGACTAATTTCAACTTATCGAAAACGAATTAAATCATTCCGAACGTGATGTTCCAATAAAACTTTTTAAATTTACCGTCCGGCCGTTTGTTGCGGATGAAATGCTATGGCAATGAAACGGACAAAATAGAATTAAAAGCGCCTGCAATAAAGTTTCTAAAGAAACGATCTCCCGTAAAAACTTCGGGTCGGTAAAGTTTCCAAACGTACTGTTAGTAGGGGGATGAGGAAAAAAGAGAGGGGTGGCGAGGTGAGATGGGAGGGAGGTGAAGTGGAAGGGTAAGAAAAGAAGAACGGTATTGTTTGCTCAAATAGCAGGCAATTGAATTCAAACTGAAGTCACTAAGTATTTCCTCTCTCCAGGTATATTTGTACCAGTTTCTGCACAAATTTATAATTATATTGGTATTATAAAGGGTGTTATGGAAATGACGTATTATATTTAAATGGGTGACTTCTGGGGTGTCCTAGAGAAGCGCTACATTTTTTTTTTCAAATCGAACATTTAAAAAGTGGGGTAATTCACCCATAAACCCACAGGTCACTCCTCGCCGCAATCATATTACACTGCCCAGCTGTGTAATAAACACATGTTCTGGCGCAATGGTGCCAATCTGTTAGTGTAAAACTTAGATTCTTATAAAAATAAATATTTAGCTTACCTAGTATCCAAATAGAAGTAAATCCAGGTGCCAGTACACTAGCAAGTAATCCAGGGCACAGACATCTTCAGTTTTTTTGGTTTTAGTGGGTAAAGCTTATACCCCACTAAAACCCCTTCGGCGTTTTTCTTCCAATCTCAGAACATGACCCTGTATATCGTCAGGGACACAGACTGAACAAGTTACCATAAATCACTTCAAGAAGCACACACATGTTTCAAATTAGTTTTTTTGAAGATAGGCACTTGTCACACAAAATCGCTACACACTAATGCATAGGCCACAAATTGGAACGGAGCAAAAGCCATTTCAACACGATATTTGGCAATACTTAACAGATACACAAATTTTACAAATAATAAAACGCTGATTTCTGTACAATATGTATCACAGAAAATTTGTAGATTCCAAACTATTATTCCTTTTTCGCTTTTCTTTTAGAATGGAAGATATTGAAAATAACCGACTGCTTCACTTGTAATAAAGTGGGCGCCTCCAACTCTCTGAAAAATGTTCAGCAATTATTTTATCTGCTGCATCCAATATCTTATTTCGCAACTGATCCATATCTTCGACTGTTTATAAACTATTTTTTTATTCATCGTACCCCATAGAAAAAATTGCATGGCAAGATCCGGCGACCTTGCGATTTCCAGTCTCTTACTAAAGGAACATTTTCTAATATGCCTTCGACTTGATTTTTCTGTATGTACTAAACATTTTCACACTTACTCGCACTGTTACAGTTGATTAAATATCTCGAAAAAACGCTTTTAATTACGAAACCACGCGACGACGCGAATATCTTATTGTCAAGCAAATGTCAACTTCTAACCTTTCTCTTTTTTCGATGTGGAGTAGAGATGAGCTAATCTCTGTTTTTAAAATCACGCTGTGAAACGATCGATTTAATTTTTTTAAGCTTCTCGAATGAGAAAGAGCACTAGAGCAGCGATTAATAAGTTTTTTAATCTTTATTGGTACCTACAGCAGTGAAAGGAAACAATAAATAAGTGATGTTAGACAGTGGCGGCTTGCAACTAAGAACGTAGGGTCGGCAGAAAAACCGGCGGAGGCAATGCGCCGCAGGCGAAAAAATTTCAGGGCCACGCCCAAAGTTTAAAAAAATTCACCTATTTAATACTGTCTTATTTCAAAAATTAAATTAGATTGCATTTTTTTTATATTGTTTGTTAACTCGGATAGAACAATTTAATATACGATAACAGGTTTTTAAGATGCGTTTTAACGAACATAATTGATTTAAGATTCGAAAACAATTGAATGACAAGAATCCTACGAATTTTAAGAAGTATGACAGTGACATGTCTGTCTAAACTTGTTTATAAATTAGTTCTAAGCGACAAGCTTTTGATGTTGCAATGTGATTAATAACGCCATCGTAAAATTAACAATATCAGATTTGTCCTTAATATTATTACTTACAGTATTTGTTCCGGCTTCGGTTTCCATCATCTGCATATTTCCCTCCATTTTTGTTATAAATTAAATTACTAAAAACTTTCAAACCTACCGCTTTTCTATTTTACTAAAAATTATAAACAAATAACACAAAATACAAACCACACTACCACAAGTCAAGTAACCTTAACACTGAATTTATAGTTTTCCGAAAATAGTCCGTATATATCTCTTTAAAGAATCGAATACAAACCGTTACGAATCGAAATAATTAACCACTGATTTTGTTTCCCTAATTTCCCGCTCATGAGAAAAGTCAGAACTACGTCACAGCTTGCGGCTCGGATTTAATAGCCGGTATTATTTATATTTTATGAATAAGAATACACTGCTGGTTGCATATCCTCAACAGAATATGTTTCGTTTCCAAACCAATTAGGTGGTGATATTTCAAGGTCATTCGGCTCCGGTCTCTTGACAATGTCTACGAGGGATTCGAATAGTAATCAAAGAATAGTAATCTTGGAGATGCCGCTACAAGGGATATTTGAAAACAATAAATTTATTAAATTGTTAAATGTACGATAATTTATTGAATATTACAAATATTATAATTGAATTGGTTGAATAAAGAATTATATTAAAATAAAAGATAAAAGTATAAATGAGGGGGTCGGCAGAGCCGACCCTGCCGCCCCTGACGGGTCGCCACTGGCTGTAGATTATTATTTATTTCAGCCTCCTTACTTCACGTTTTGACAACTCGTGTTTTGAATATTTCCGTTCAGATGTCATGTAAATTTTAATTCGAAGAAATGTTATTTAAAATGTGTTTCTTGAGTCAATTAAAAACAAAAGTGCATAAAAAACGCGAGACCAGCCAATGTTAATAAAAACGATGTCTCTACGTGAATTTTTGCAGCCAGTGTCATGTGAAGTTTTGCGATTATGTATGGTTATGTGATGTGCCTATGGGAAAAAAACAACAATGACACCAACAACTAGTTCAAGTTTATAAATCAGAAATTGTTTCCCAGCGAACTGAACTGAACGTAAAAGTTTAGAAATGTACCTTGCAAAATAAACATCTCTGTCAACCGGTGATTGACCTTCTAAAGAGTTTAACGACTAATAATGACAACACCGCTCAAAATTCACTGACGTTTTTGGCCATAACCTAGCTCAATATTCCCTTGTTTACATATGGTTCACATGTGGGAGAGTTTGTTTACCTTTGGGTCAGTGGTAAGTGGTGTGTTTGTTTGGTTTGACATATGGTGATATAATTCGGTTATTAATTGAAAGCGCCATTTTTGGATATTTTTCTTCAATTTGTTTTCATCTCAGGAATTGCCGGTTTAAATATAATACGTCATTTCCCGTCAACTCCCTGTATATTACGGTAAATGATACTCTTACATCGTAAGGCAGTTTTAAGTTGGTTACAAAATGGGCGCATATAAATAATTCGATAAAAAGAAAACAGTTGGAATTCGTTTTGGCTGAACTACTTCTGACTCGAAAATTGCTGATTGCTTCTCCGAAACTTGAACTTAATATTTTTTACAGAGCTGAGCGTGGAACTAAAACAGAATAAGTTTCTTTTTTATTACTTTTTCAGCATATTGTTTCCTTCGGATTTATCCGGATTTACTGTCACAGTTTCACCAGTTTCAACTATTGTTTAAATACGTTACTAAAAACTTTTTAAATAAATTCACTCGTTTCTTTACAGTAGTAGATAATAAAACTTAGGAAAAGGCACAATTAAAGTGTTAAACATAACTTAAACAGCTCGAGGACTTAATGGGGTTTGGTTATTATTCAAAGTGTAAAATATATGTACCATTTTCGACATTTTTATAAGGTATCTCCGTAATTGTCAGTGCTATCGAAAAAGTAATGTAGGTGTCATGTGCTCTTTTTGGGTCAAACTTAAAATGGTAAAATCAAAATTCGAATATTTTCGCTCGCTTAAGAGATACATAATAGAGAATTTCAAAATTTCCCTATATTTTCTTAGTTAAAGAGATACAGAAAAATGTTTTATACATAAGTTTCTTTATAATGATTTCTGAATAATCTGTCGTTTTCAGAATAAGTATACGGGGTCAGATAAAGAAGTTATCGGACCTAACCTAATTTTCTTAAATGGAATAATTTAATCTAAAAAGATAGCATTTTAAGTTCTATATTCAAATGTATAATACACCATGGATGATATTGGTTTCCTAGGCGAATTATTTAAACTTTTTTCATTTTTCCTTGTTTTCTTTATTATAAGTTTTTGATCTCGGCATAGTAAAAACAAACCCGTACATTTTTAAATTATGTTCCAATCGTAGGAATATGTCGTTAAATGGTTGCCGTCCTTCCGGATAGCGAACAAAATATAAATTTCCGTTTTTTTTCCACTTTCAATACAGGGTCCGCAAACGAAGCGTGGACGGAAGATTAAATCGTTATCGAAGAACTTATCAACAATACTAAATCAGCTTGAGATATTGGATTAAAAGCGGCATGTTTTAAAAATATTTTACATTATACAGGGTGGCCCAAAAAAGTGTGACAGCATAAAATTATATTTTTTTAAATGGGACACCCAGTATTTTATTGCATATTTAGGTTCGTGTTACTATCGTTTATAAGTGCCTCAAAATTTTATTTAATTTGGTTTTGTAGTTTCGGAGAAATAAATTAAAAACTAAAAAAAAAGTTTTGCAGTCCTGAATAAAAAAATCAAAAAAAACAATCCAGAACTATTTTTTTAACCTCGGCATTGAGTGAAATTTATGACAAGAGGTCTAGAGATACTATGAATGTAATTGGGTTTCTTTATTTTATACAGGGTGTTCATAATAAGCTTCCAAAAACCTCACATTTTAAAATAATTTTTCTCAAGTTTTTCAAATGGAACACCCTGTATATTATTTGGCTATTTGACGTAGAATTCATAGACAATTTTTTTTTGTAATACAAGCATATAAGTTATATCCAGCCGTTTTCGAAATAATTATAAATATCATAAATTATGTTGTTTAAATACAGTTTTTATTGGAAAATTTTGTTATAGGCGACTAGACTAATAATTGTAAACTAAAGTAAATATTAAAAATAGCTTCCTATTACTCTTAGAGTTTACCGTATGTTCGTTATTTCGATATAAATTTTAAAAGCCTATATTTTTGCTATTTTTATTTATTTAATTTTATTTTTTATTCTTAATCGAGTTGCCATGTTTTTTTTTTGTTTAGATTGTTACTATGACAGCCAAATAAAATTATTTACATTTGTTCAGTCGTCGAAATTAAGTACAAACTTACACAAAATGTCGAATTTTACAACTTTAGAAATGGTAAATATGATTTTTATACTGGGTGAATGTGCAAGAAATTGCCTCAGCATACACTCGCGAGCCGAGTGTATGCTGAAAGATATCCAGATATTGAGAGAGAGCTGAGAAACCTTCGAGAAGTTGTTGCAAAGATTTGTAGCAAGAGGAAGCGTTGCGTACACAAAAAGGATGATAATCAATAAACCCGTTATTAATGAAGAAAATGAATTAAGAGTTCTGTTGGCAGTAGAGCAAAATCATTAAATTAAGTAAAAGGAAGCTATTTTGAACATTTACTTCAGTTTACAATTATTAGTCTAGTCGCCTATAACAAAATTTCCCAATGAAAACTCTATTTAAACAACATAATTTATGATATTTATAATTATTGCGAAAACAGCTGGATATAACTTATTTGCTTGTATTACAAAAAAAAATTGTCTATGAATTCTACGTCAAATAGCCAAATAATATACAGAGTGTTCCATTTGAAAAACTTGAGAAAAATTATTTTAAAATGTGGGGTTTTTGAAAGCTTATTATGAACACCCTGTATAAAATAAATAAACGCAATTACATTCATAGTATCTCTAGACCTCTTGTTATACATTTCACTCAAAGCCGAATACGAACCTAAATATGCAATAAAATACTGGGTGTCCCATTTAAAAAATATAACTTTATGCTGTCACACTTTTTTGGGCCACCCTGTATAATGTAAAATATTTTTAAAACATGCCGCTTTTAATCCAATATCTCAAGCTGTTTTAGTGTTGTTGATAAGTTCTTCGATTACGATTTAATCTTCCGTCCACGCTTCGTTTGCGGACCCTGTATAAACTGATATCATATCAAATTTTTCAAAATGTCGATAAGTCATCTTCACAAATGAATATGTAAAAATAAAATTGACGTTAAATATTAATAACAACTAGAATGTCAACATAGTTGCTTCTAGGATATTAGCTTTTGTTTCATGGACTACTGTGGTTTAAAGTAATAAAGTTTAAATAAATCGCATGTGCCATGGTGTGTTATATATTTGAATAGAGAATTTAAAATGCTACTTTTTTAGATTAAAATATATATTTAAAAAAATGAGGTTAGGTCCGATAACTTTTTTTATCTGACCCCGTATACTTATTCTGAAAACGGCAGATTATTCAACAATCATTATAAAGAAACTTTTGTATAAACCATTTTTCTGCAACTATTTTAACTAAGAAAATATAGGGCAATTTTGAAATTGTCTATTTTTGATTTTCCCCCGTATCTCTTAAGCGAGCGAAAATTTTCAAATTTTGATTTTACCATTTTAAATTTGACCCAAAAAGAGCACATGACACCTACGTTACT
Organism: Barypeithes pellucidus; assembly: GCA_963991005.1. Lineage (NCBI taxonomy): Eukaryota > Metazoa > Arthropoda > Insecta > Coleoptera > Curculionidae > Barypeithes > Barypeithes pellucidus. The sequence continues at coordinate 13,282,211 of OZ022563.1, forward strand.
TTTTTGATGGCACTAACAATTACGGAGATACCCTATAAAAGTGTCGGAAATGGGACACCCTGTATATCTATTGTCGAAATAGTGTTAATTAAACATTTTATTAAATCATACACAGCAACACCTGTTGTAAAATATGAATAATTTCTTAATAACATGCTAATATTAAGGAGGTTATTTTTGGTTCCATTTTCAGGAAAAAACTTTATATGAACATGTCCTAAACGTCTTAACTTTTCACACACCAACCACCCCCACCCCACCCACTCAACGGGTCCCCAAATGTTATTTGTTCTTACTTTTTAAATAATCAGTTTTACTGTGAAATTGGCACCATCTGTCATCTGTTCAATATAGTTGTAAGTATTTTTCAACACGGGTGTGATAAATAAATATATTCCTCACCACTTACCCTTTTTTTGCTATTAAAAGACGAGCAGCGCCAAAGTAAAGTTGAAAACTCTGCAGTAAAGTTTGTGAGGAACCGATCGGTCGCAAAAACGCTACTCAATATAGTTTCCAAACATGCGGTTGAGGAAGAGAAAGTACGGACGATTCGACACAAGAAACCGATAAAAAGTGTTAAAAGTTACCATGGGCGTGGCTGGCTGACCTAGAAATTTTCGCCGACAAAAAATTCTTTTCTACTGACTACTGCTAACTTCTTTGATTTATGCTGAGTGATCATGGACGACCTTAACCCCTTCCGCCCGCTCCGCCCTTACTAGTTTAGAGTCGAATTTATTTTCTATTACAAAAGTACCATTGCACTGTTAAAATGTACCCCACCTTTGATGGCCACTGCGTAAGAGCAACTACACTTCGACGCGGTAGGATGGTTCCCTTAAAATTGTCCAATGTATTAGTTTGAAACGTTTAATATGTCGTCGGTCTCCTCACACATGATTTTAAAAAAATGAGTGATTTTTGATTTTTTTTAATAAAAATCAAATTTTGCACAACCCTGATTGTCATCATCATTATTGAAATAGCGAAAGAAATTGTTAAGGTAAAAACTTATTAAAATTGTAGCGTATATTATATTTTTACAATAACACAGACATAACGTTAAATGGATTTTCCATTATTTTGTTTCCATGAATCCATTCCACAGCCAACTACCAAAAAATATATTTTTATAAGATAATTTTTTAATTTCGCTATATGTCCGAAAATATTGAAGATATAGGTATAGAAACGCTTAATATCATTAGATAAGAAAATTCGATCCTCCATTAGCAAAACATATCAAATACAGGGTGTCCCCTTTAAAAAAAAAGAAGATTTTTTGCAATAATTCATCTCCCTCAGAAATATTGATATGGAGACGCCCTGTATAAAACTAATTAAATACTGGTCTTGTGAAGCTATTGTTAAGATTTCAGCTTTCTAGCTATAACCGCTAAAAAGATATGATTTTCTTTTCATGTTCCGATACGGCGTTAAAATATGACAAGATTATTTATAATTCAAAACCTCTTAAAGATAGGTATATGATATTATACAGAAAACTGTTCTAGATTTTTACCTAGAATCCAAAAAAATTATAATATATAGGGTAATTCATTTAAAAATCCGTTGCTACCACTTTCGGTATGATCCGGCAACACCGCACCATCCAAAATATTTTACAAACGTAGAAAACCATCTCTTATAGCTACAACCAGATTTCAGAAAATCTCATTTAGTTCTCGAGATACTTATAATATGCCACATTACTTGGTGTACCCTGTATATGGTGTATAAAAAACGTGTATTTGTGTGACTAAAAACGTATAAAAATGTGTAATTTTACTAGCTAATTGCGTAATTTCACAAATTCAGATTGCTAACCCTGTTATGTATGTAGGCAAGCATAACACGATTCTAGTAAATTCGTTTTTTATTGCTATGGAAAAATATCTACCAAAATAAAATTACAGTAAATGTAAATATTGTGAAAATTATGCTATGTTAGTTACTTTTCATAACCCAAATTTCACTAAAATTACTAAAGCTGTTTCGAAATGTCTTGAGAACACCGCAAAAAATTTTTAAAACCCTATATCTTTTAAATAAAAGCATCTGCGGATTTATTTTGTCTTATTTTTGAATAAGGAATGACCACACGATAACATATGTTTTTTGAAACACCCTGTATATGTGTGTGTGTGTGTGTGTATTTTACTCACGGTAAATAATATGTGAACAATCGATTTTTTGATCCATAAAATTGAACTTTTTACTACGAGTTTTAAAGCGAGGTCAGTTGAAATACCCTATATGTCTAATCCTAACCTAAATGCGGTTTATTGGGGGATGGAAAGAGAAAATACGGAGTACGGACAATCGTCGATTCGGCAGAAATACCGAAAATACCGACAAAAGCAATTAAAAGTTGCCTTGGCCGGACCTCGCCGCTCTCGAAATCCTCGAAAAGTCTAATAAGTCTAATAAATTGGAAAGTACGTTCCTAAGTTTTCCGTTGCGGTTTCACGATTCAGTGCGCCCCCGTCCTTGCGTTTTTTTTCGCCAAAGTTTAACTTGAAAAGTCTTTCGGAGAATTTAATTGCGGATCTTAAATTTAAAGCTGGCCACTCACGATCCAATACGGCAGTCAAGTTCGGTCAGTTCCGACGAAGTCGTACATGAAGAATTTTGAAAATTGATTTTTTTTATTGATCCCGAATTGTGTCATTATACAGGGTGCCGACGATTAAGTGGGCACTATTATCATTATTAGAGCTGCTATGTTGGTTAAATTAGCTAGTAGTAGTAAGCGGAATTTTTAATATACATTAAACTTTTTTATTGACTTATTAAAAAAACTTTATACGCTAATTGCCTTTACATGTAAAGTAAAAACCTTATTCTGACATTTGTCACGTGCACCAACTTGAAACAAACATAGACCCGGTATTTCTGTGTGCTTTGTACACGTCAATGTGATGCCTGTTATTACGTAAATAAACACAACAAAAAAGATACGGGTATTCTATCTGTAGAATCCCCATCTCTTTCTATCTTCTGTTAGTTTCTGTTTTCATTCTAACAGGTAACCGGTTTGATATATGTGGCTTTTAGGAAAACAAACAATCGACGGACGTGACTCGAAATTCTATATTTTTATCCAGTTTACGGCAGGCTTTGCACAGTCTTCCTATGCCAAGAATTCCTATGTTTTCCACAAACAATACTTAAATTTAACACACAAACACTGAAAATCAACAAAGAATTTTACAATAACGACAAATGTGACAGTTGTTAATCGGGTAGTGTCAAACGTGAAAGCAGGAAGGAAAGACGGCCGTTCCAAAAAGGGCTTTATAAAAAGTACGTTCCGAACGCTGGACAAAATCGAACTCTTGAATTGTTGTACCGTGAGTGGCCAGCCTATTGATGTTAGTTACAGAAGACGAAACGGGAAATTTTACTTTACTTTTTTTACTGACCTAGACGCATTACATAACCTAAACGTATCGCGCTTTGTTGTTTCGCAGGGTCAATCTTCCAGACGTATTATGTCATGGGTATGTTACAGGAAACAAAAACGCAATGTCATGATGACATTGTATTTTTCTCTTGTGATATCTAGACGACCCGGTTATTATTGTTCATAATTATGTCATGAATTCCCAAAACGTTTTGTATGCGGTCATTTAAAAACATGATCCTTCCAATAAATAAATTTCAATAATTTCTTTGTGTTTTTTTTTTCTCAAAAACGTCTAAGTAAAGGATGAAACCACAATAGGTCACGTGGCTTGAACCCGAACAATGTTTGGAAAGCAATTGGCAAAAATTGTAAATCTTTATTTTTTGTTGATTTGTTAGCGATGGCCCATCCTTTGTATAAACAGTCTTGTTTGTATCATATTTTTGTATATAACTTGATTGGTACTAAATACAATTATAGAAATACATTGTGTAAAAAGCTACAGGGTGTTCGAATAATACATCAGGACACTTGGAGAGTATGTTAAAATAAAAGTAGTAAACACATTTATTTACAATCATGCACAGTTCTACAGTTTCACCTAAAAAAAACATAATCTTACACTTACCGACGAATTATTAATCCCGGGGTTAGAATTTAGAATAGTCGAATTTCTTACACACCACGCACTGACGAGCCATTGTAGATAGCTAATAAATAGCTCTAAATACACTCGCCGGCACAAAATTCCGCCACCCTGATATTTGGATCAAGTTTGATATATTATTTTTTATGCGATTTTCATGATTTTGTTATCAGTTTGTTCCGTTTATTGTGTTTTTTCTTAATTATTTTATAAAGTAACATTTTTAGGTTAGGCTATATTATACAGGAGTAAATCCACAAACCCGAACAAACCTGTGGTTTTTTTATCGTAATTTTAAAATACCCTATAGGAAAATTTAGGAGGATAATTTTATTTACATACTGTTTCTTGTAATCTTTGATGTATTCAAAACATTTCGATTTTTGATTCATTCCATTATCTCATTTCTGCTGCGAGCTGCAAAATTTTTAATGAAACGCTGCTTTGAAGCCTATTTTCGTTAAGAAAAACAAATACTAGGTATATCAGAAAGTTAATTAAAAAAAAAACAATTTTAATATCGTGTATTTCCTCCTCTCGCAGCAATGACAGCTTGCAGTCTCGAACGAATAAGGTTACTTATCCTTTCTTGAGGGATAGCCTGATATTATTCGGTCAGCCGTAAGTCTTGCAAGGTTTATGGTTGTACAGGACGACGACGAACGGACCTTTTAAGTTGATCCCAAAGATGTTCGATTGGGTTGAGATCCGGGCTACATGCGGGCCATTCCCCAATCTTGGAAGTCCAACTTCATCCAGATATTCGTTCACTACATGTGCAACGTGAGGTCGAGCATTAAGTTGGTTCCCAATGAAAGAAGCAAATGGAACAACAACTTCTTGGAGGATTTGCTCAATGTGGCGTTGGGCGATTAGAGCTTAACAAAAAAAAGATTGGTGCGTGGTTCGGTAGAAATACCAATGACATACGTTCTCTAAAAATAACATCGTTTCATTTAAAATTTTGCAGCTCGCAGCAGAAATGAGATAATGGAAGGAATCAAGAAACGAAATACATCAAAGATGACAAGAAACAGAATGTAAATAAAATTATCCACCTCAATTTTCCTACAGGGTGTTTTGAAATTACAACAAAGAACAACAGTTTGATTTACTCCTGTATAATATAGCCTAATCGAAAAATGTTATAAAATAATTAAGGAAAAACACAATAAACGGATCTATAAACTGATAACAAAATGATGAAAATCGCATAGAAAATAAAAAAGTTATAAAATATCAAACTTGACCAAAATTTCAGGGTGGCGGAATTTGGGGCCGGTTAGTATAGTTTTAGTTTGAAAAATTAATCCAAAAACAAAATAGACCCCAAACAATAATAATAGCAGAAGCGATAAGCCGATAACAACACTGCCGAGTTCCCGACGAAAATGAATGAAAATATTGAACTTCAGGGTCATTTTTACACAAGCAGGTACAAATGAGCATACAGCGTTGCCACTGTGATTTCCTTAAAACATTGGAATTTGATGTTGGGCTAATATTATACTGTTTCAAACGCAGGCGGTAGATTTAGGACCCTCGGTACAGACTTGGCATCATTGATTGCTGTTTAAAACCCTGTATGATTCTGACCGAATCTCGCAAAAATGAAAAAGGTATTTGAGTTGATATAAACTCGAATACCTTTTTTATTAGGTATTTTTTGTCTTTAGAAGTAGATTTTCCAATAACCGTCAAAACAAAAAAGATATGCCAATAATTAAATTTAAATAATACTATGCCACTATTCGTAGAATATGACGTTTTTGCATAATAACATAAATATGAAGTCTCAACCTTCTGCGAATTTATAAATGTAAAAAACGCCTTTGACGCACATAAAACGTTCACAGGATGATTTAAATTACGTTTAATATATACTAATTTCGATAAATTAAAATTGGAATTCCCTAAAATTGTCCGTGTATTTTATCGCATTTATATTTTGGTCGTTTACACCAACGTTGCTGGTACAAAACAAATACATTTCTATTTATGCCTTTGTTTAACTCCAAATATTATATTACCAAACATTTTCCCAAAAAAATCTACTTACTCGAATTCCCGAATATAGCCTAGCCTGTATTTTCCCTGTCGATATTTTCCAGTAATTATTGTTACTGTTTCGAGCACCTCTGATAAATGATCTGTACAGTTGTGACGATTATTATAGCTTTGCCTATATTGGAAATGGTGCCATGAAATAAATCCCCATTATTTCGACATTTAGAATTTAATGGACTAAAGTTTTTGTAGGATTATTAGAAATGGTGGCCATTTCTAATTTTTATTCGAAGGTAATATAACTAGAGCTCGTTTTTGTCAAATTTCCTTGGCATGTTTATTCTGATGAATTTTCATATTAGGCCGACGAATTGTTCTCAGTTTCCCTGGAAACGAGGATTAATAGTACGGCAGTCCGTTACGAGGATTTCAGACTGATCACGACCTAAATTTTTTTGAGTTTTTTGGTGATTTAATAAGGACTTGAGAAGGAAATTAACAAGAACGGACATTGGCAACGTTGCGATATCATTGAGAATCATCTTTACATAAGTAAAAAAAAAAGTGGTCGTAATAGTTATCGCGCCTCGTCCGTTCTTTTTATTTTTTGACTCGGAGTGATGTTTTTGAGGAGATGAAAATAGAAACTGACATTTTCCGTGCGGTGAATAGTTTTGGTCTGAGAAAAATCGAAAATTGTTTACAGCGGAGAATTCAACTTATCACGCCTCGTCCGTTTTACTTGTCGGATGTTGGTTTTCGTTATTCGTGACCGTGAAAAATGAGAACGGACATTTTCAACGACGCGCAAGCGCAGTGTTGGATCTTAGGTATGTCATTTTTTTAACGCTGTTCGAGATATCGCGCCTCGTCCGTCTTCAAGCAGAAATCGTGTATTGTGGCTCGGAAAAGGGGGGAAAAATATGAACTGACATTTTTACACACGCATGTTTTAGCAAAACCGTTTTCACCAAGAAAAAATGTGTATCAATAATGGGGCTATAGCTGATGCCGACTTGTTATAGACAATCAAGCCACACAGCTAGCCGTCCCATGACATGAATTATACCCATACGAGATCCGACTCCGCTACCCCCCCTGCAGCTGCGCAACACGGAAAATGTCCGTTCAACTTATTTATTTACTATTTTTTAGAGTGTTATCAACAATTTAAAAAAAGATTGACCCGGGGCTCTAACTTTTTTATACCCCTTTTCTTCACATCTTTTATTTAAACTATGAAATTGTTGCAACACTCAAAACGTCCGTTGTCAATGAATTCACGTTTTTTTATATTTTTAATATGATTTCATCAAGAACGGACAAGGTGTTCTGACGGACTGAAATCACTCTGACGGGTAAGCGCAGCGTTGCCGAACTTTTTGGCTCGAGTAAAACTTTCTTATTTTTTAATAATCTAGCGATTAGTCATTGACTAGATGAAGGCGTGATAACAGGACATTTTGTCAATGGGCTGCCGGACTATATGTCACGCCTCTTCCTGCGCGATATCATACCTTGTGTTTATTGATTGCATCATCATCATCTTAGCGTCCTAAATTTTTTACATTACTTGTATATGCCAGCCAAACTATTAAAATAAAACATTTTTGTTGCAGCGCCACCGTACATATCACAGTTTCGGACGTCAATGAATATGCGCCGACCTTTACCGAGCCGAGCTACGTCAGGCAGGTCGATGAAGGACGAATCTACAACGAGATCGTCCGAGTGGAGGCGACGGATAGAGATTGCACCCCCAAATTTGGTGACGTATGCAAATATGAGATTTTGACGTCTGATCAGCCGTTTGTCATCGACATGGACGGCGTTATTAGGTAAGTAATATAAGAAAAAAATGTTTGTTGTGAATCACTTTTGTGTTAATGTCGTATTGTTTGTCCGGTTTTATTTGAACGGTTCCGTATGAAGAGCGAGGGGAGAAAAATATATAAGAAACCGTTTTACCATGGGCGTGCTCAACCAATATATAATAAAGAAACGCCACTGTAGTGACAAATTTCTGTGCTTTTTAACGGCGCTGCGAGGAGCGGAACTACATAAAAAATAAAATCAAAGCAATGAAGTTTTAGTGTATGATGTCAAATTAGATAAAACACATTTAATGATATATTTTATGAAGCGTATAATGAGTTACTATAACAAATTATCTTGAATTTATTGCCCTGGGAAAACTAGTGAGGACCCGCCCCGCTACGCCTTTTGGAGCCGATTTCCTTCACATTTGAATCAATTTTGACGTTATTATTTCTTTGATGGGCATTTTTTTTTAAATTTAGATCAAACAAGCACTATAGGAGAAATCCTTTTAGGCACTCTGGGAGTGGTGCGCGTGCGAATAAAGCGATTCATTGGTTTTGAATTGTTGGAGGTTATATTCGTTGGAAAAAAGGTCCTCTGGAAGGTCGTTCCATAAGGATGAAGTCCTCCAGATGAAAGAATTTTTAAATAATGAAGTTCGAGGAGTGCTAAGCCAGACCACATATAGATGGGCGGCAGTGGTTCGTCGTATATTTCTGCTATTCGCCGCTTTCGGCGGAATTAAGAGGGCAAGGTCGACCGAGCTTTTTTCATTGGAAATATCTGTAAAAGAGAGTCAAATCCCCAACCTGTCTTCGATGTTCTAGGCTGTCGAGGTTCTTCGTCAGCTCGTGGTCTCCGATCAGACGAATGGCCCTCCTTTCGATGGATTCCAGCAGCCGAAGGGTATGTTTGGGTGCAGAGCTCCAGACATGGGAGCAGTACTAGCAGTATAGTTGGGTCGAATCTGGGCTTTGTGTAGTGTCAAAAGTTGTTGTCCCATTTCCGACACTTTCATAAGGTATCTCCGTTATTGTTAGTGCTATCAAAAAAGTAATGTAGGTGTCAGTGCTCTTTTTGGGTGAAACTTAAAATGGTAAAATCACAATTCGAAAATTTTCGCTCGCCTAAGAGGTACGGGGGAAATTCAACAAATTGACAATTTAAAAATTACCCTATTTTTTCTAAGTTAAAAGAGATACAGAAAAATGTTTTATACAGAAGTTTATTTTTAATGATTGTTGAATAATGTGCCGTTTTCAGAATAAGTACCCGGGGTCAGGTAAGAAAATTATCGGACCTAACCTCATTTTTTAAAATCAAACACCCTGTATATTTAAATCTAAAAAGATAGCATTTTAAACCTCTTTTCAAATTTATAATACACCATGGATGATAGATATCATATCAAATTTTTCAAAATGTTAATAAGTCAATTGACGTTAAATGTTAATAACAACTAGAATGTCAACATAGTTGTCTCTAGGATATTAGCTTTTGTTTCATGGACTACTGTGGTTTAAAGTAATAAAGTTTAAATAAATCGCTTAGGAAACCAATATCATTCATGGTGTGTTATATATTTGAAAAGAGAATTTGAAATGCTATCTTTTTAGATTAAAATATGCAGGGCAGGGTGTTAAATTTAAGAAAATTAGGTTAGGTCCGATAACTTTTTAACCTGATCCCGTATACTTATTCTGAAAACGGCAGATTATTCAGCAATCAATGTAAAGAAACTTCTGTATAATCCATTTTTTTTTTGTATCTCTTTTAACTAAGATTCACACTCTGCCATGACTATATCCGGTTCTGTAATATTAACCTTTTTATAGAAAACCGCTGCCTGGGTTTTATTAGCGTTAAACTCGACTTGGTTCCTGTCACCCCAAGCCAAAATTTCTTCCAGGTCTTTGTTGGGGCGTGAAACATCATGGGGTCTGCGAAGATGTGCGTCCGCAGCCGATCTTTGTGCATTCAAAAAGAAAGATGAGACAAGTGTGCTATCGTCAGCAAAGCTACATATAGGATTTTTTGTTTTCACTAGAAGATCGTTAGAAGAGGGTGGGAGGCAATATGGACTCTTTAGGAACACCGGCATTGATGCTGAAGGTGTCCGAGAGAAATCCGTCAATCGCCACTTGCAGAGAGCGGTCCTTAAGAAAGCTAGACAACCATGCACAGAATCGACTGGGGATACAATAATACATGATATTCTGGTATCTAATCTCAGATGATGTTCCATATTCAACTAGCTTGAAGATTGAAGAATTGATCAAGCGGATTTAGTAATTTCGTAATTTCTCTAAAAAAAAAATCATCCACACTAATTGATCATTTAAATTTATTTTCTAGAAACACCGAACCATTGGACTACGAGCGCTCTCACAATCATATCCTGAGCGTCATCGCCTATGACTGCGGCATGCGTCAGTCCTTCCCCGCCCTGGTCACCATCAAAGTGAACAGGGTGTGCAGATTAGGGTGGAGGGGGCTCCCCGAAAGGGTGGACTACGCCCCGATGACCGGGAAACAGGAATTGTTCCCCAGTGCCAGTTTGGAATTGTGCGATGTTCCTTGTACCGTGAGAGAATTGAGGGCCAGAGTTGACTTGGCAACAAGGTAAGGACTATCATTATTTTTTATCATATACAGGGTGTTATGGAAATGACGTATTATATTTAAACCGGCAATTCCTGAGATGAAAACAAATTGAAGAAAAATATCCGAAAATGGCGCTTTAATTTAATATTCCCTGTACCATGACCTGACGTCAAACCAAAATTAACAAAACAACATATGGCGGAAAACGTCAGTGAATTTTGAGCAGTGTTGTCACGCTTTAGAAAGTCAATAACCGTTTGACAGATTGGAAGTTGTTTATTTTTCAGGGCACATTATTATAAACTTTTACGTTCAGTTCAGTTCGCTGAGAAACAATCTATGATTTATAAACTTGAACTTACTCAAACCAACCGCCGCGGCGTTTATAAATGGTCAGGTATGTTCTCATTTGTTCAATTCGAATGACACCCGTCGGAACTGAACAACTTAAATGCCACTTTACCCTTTAGGAAAAAAACTGCGATTTGATTTACCTTTTCGGCCTTATTTAAAACCAACTTAATTTATAAAAAGACACCAAGTAGGTAATCCAAACAAAAACCGGCACAATAACCTCACAAAATACCAAAACAAAAGCACAAATTCACATTAGTTTTCGCGTAAATTTGTATGCATCTCATGAACACATCTAAGTATCATTCAATCTGAATTAGTATTTTAAAGTGCTACTGTGTAGACAAAAATACGCCCTTATTGTATAAAGTTTCATCCGGTGGTCTGGGAAATAATATAATGTTTTCATACATTGGTATTTAACATCTAAAAATTTCTAGTAACTACACGTTTCAGTCTGTTTCGGGTTTATTCGGTCGATCGATATTGCGTTATTTGGAAATTTCTAAAAATACAGCGTTGCCACTTTCGATGTTTTATAAAATGGTATTCATAAATTGCGGAATTTCCTTCTGTAATATTACTTTCCTGTATAATTATTGTCTCGGAAATGGCAACCGCGATATTTTTCCGAATATGTACGAAGCCACTCGACCCTTGGTTGGACTCGTCTATGTTAAGACTGAAGAGGAGGTCCTGTTGTTGTCAACATAATTATTTCATCATTCTTCATTAAAGGATTAAAAATTGTTTTAGGCCCATTAGAAATTAGCGTTTTTATTATTTCTGACTTTCTATTGCGAAATAATTTGTATCCTTTCTTCTGTGTGTGCTGTTCTTCTATGTGTACGATAGTGTAATTATGCGTTAGTGTTTAGTGCTTTTGTGTAATCTGATAATAGGTGCATATCTTCAAAAAAACTAATTTCAATCTCGTGGGTATATGTGTGTTTCTTTAAGTGATTTAGTGTAATTTGTTCTGTTTCACTATGTATTTTTTTCTCTCGATATGCCGGTTATGTTCCGAGATTGGAAATAAGAGGCCGAATGGGGTTTAGTGGGTATAAGCTTATTATGCACTATCATCAGGGCACGTGATGAGCATAAACCTCTTCCCATAGAAAAAAGAACTGAATGTGTCTGTGCCCTGGATTCCTTACTCGTGTCGGTGGCCTGGATTTAATTTCTAAGTAAGCTAAATATTTATTTTTATAAGAAACTAAAGTTTTACACAGTTTGGCAACATTGCGCGTAACAGGTGTTTGTGATACCCTGCCTCAGGGTGTTATGATTGATTACCGCAGAGTCACATGTGAGTAAGAGGGTTTGTTACCCCACTTTTAAAACGGCCAATTTAAAAAAAAATATGTAGCGCTTCTCTAGGACACCCAAGGTGTCACCCATTTAAATATAATACGTCATTTCCATAACACCCTGTAATTGTAAATCTGTTTATGAAAATTATATTTTTTACATTTTGTTGAGGGTTCCGTGTACATTTTGTCAAAAAAGAAAAATTTCAACACCCTATATGTATAATAAAAACAAAGCCGTTAAGGCTTTGACACCGGTACAAATTTGATCCCATTTAGTAGATAAGGCGGCCAAATTTTAACACAACAGATATTCAAAAGCATGTACTGTATTGAAATACAATAGTAAATAGTAGGTAATAAAAACCTAAAACTATAAAACAGTCCGAACAATTTTTATTTTATTTCAGCACGCAAAAGTTAACTAAAATCGCCTGAAATACCTGAGCAAATTTTACCTGCTAGCAGTTTATTGAAAAAATTTATCGCATTTTTGTTGCGAAACTTGAAAATAATTAAACATTAAAAAGCACATTTTTTATTTAATATACTTTTATTACATTCCTCGTTCTTTTATTATTTTCTAGTTGTAGGTACCTCGGCAGCACTAAATTATTATCGCCGGCATAAAGTGAAATAAAAAAAAATAATTGAATAGAATTAAGTTATAAAGGTTTTTTTACGAACCTTTTACACCTATTCCCGTTTCCCCAAGAAGGTATTTTAACAAAATTGAAATTTTATTTTTAAGAAAGTTAATTTTAGCGGTTATAAAGTTACGTGGTGCACTATAAAAGTTTTCTCCCTCTGGTTTCGGTAGCGCTGTCGACTGCCCCTTGATCACTGCTCCAGGCAGCATTGTGAGGTATCAACTTTATTCCATTCTCCATTTAATTCATTTTTTCTATTTGGGTTTCATAATTGCTACATTATGCAATGCAAAAAAATTGAATAACCTGCCACTTTATGAAACTGAAATTTTAATTTTTTTATGTTGGCAGCAAGTAGGGTTCGAATTTTAGGCTTACTTCTATTTCGTTGAAATTAGTGTTCTAGGCATTATGGATTCGACAAAAAATGTGTATAGAAAACTTTAAAATACTAACCTTTAACCTTGCAAATAGATCATTTTTACTAGATATTTAGCTGAAATACCTATACTCGGAAATATATAACATGCTGGCGTCAACTAATTTCTTGTCACAACTATAAAACAACATAACCTAAAAATAATATAAGTATCTTCCAGTTTATGCTCTATTTCTAAAGTTTTATTCAATAAAGTACTATTTTTATTTTTAATTCAATATAGTATTATACATTTTACTTTATATATACATATTTATAGTTACTGTAGACATGTCTTAGACATTAATTGTTATTCCAGATTCTGGGTCGACACAATATTTTGTTCAATAGTATTATTTTCTTCAATATTTTGAACTATGTTCTGCTCGTGCCATAACTGAAAGGTTTGCATATTCTTTTTTAAAGTTTTTCTACAATATTTTCTTCAATTTCTCGTATTTTGACGGAGTACAACTTTCTTCCTGACTCATTTTTATTAACTTTAATAATATATTTATTTTTAATTATGACGGAGGGGAAGAAGCTTTGTTGTGTTCAATTGTTTCTATCATGGCATATTTGATACTTGTAACATTTTATTAAATTGTAAAGTATTGCCAACCCAAAAAGAAAATATTAATTCAAATGGAAAAAATCTAATATATTTTTTAAAGTTTTCCAGTCTTTAAAGACCCAAAAAGAAAAAGTATTTAAAATACACGGTTCATAAGACAATTAGAGCACTTGTACTTTAGAAAACTCCCCGCTTCGTGGATCATTTTCTGAATTAAACGCGTGCTCTAAGATAATGTCTTATAAAACTTGTATCTTAATATATTATTATACAAAAAACATTAATATTGATTTTCCTTTTAGGCATATCGGTAAAGGGTGCGATAGAGATACGTATTCGGTTCAGTCTCAGCGCAAACTTTGTGGAGCATCTCCATCTGCCATTGACTTACTTCCATCTCCAGGTGCCGGTACAGAGTGGACCAAACCTCTAATTTCAGATGAAGGTAAGTATCTTAGCCTGGTATAAAGATCTAAAAGGTATGATTCCACGCCGATGGAGGCGTGGCTTGTGACGTCAACGGGCAAGTGAGTTTTAAATGTCTTATGGAGATTTATACTGCTGTCAGCGTTTTTAACTCCCTTTCAAAGGTATGAACAGGTTTTACGTATTTAATGGTATGTGAAATGAAAGAATAATATCATGGTACAGTACGTTTTACGAAATTTGGATACGACTTAATGATTTCCTGGGTCGGTCCCATTGTGTCGACAAGAGCTTGGCAATAAACAAGTGAAGTATGAAGGGACGGACTAAGGAAAACAAGTAATGATATGATTATATTAATGTAATCAAATGAAATAACATTTTTTTTAAACATTACTAGTTATATTTATTTACATTTATAATGTCATTCTATAGATAGTTCTGTTTCGCTATCGCTATCCTCATCAAAATTAATTATAATTGGATTAATTATACGATCCAGACTAATATACGAATTTTCTACAGTTATTACGTGACTGGCTGAATTTTTTCAACTACCTGGGGGAATATCATTAAAACATTTTCGTATTAATTCTACAACACTAGAACTTAAAGTCGGAGAAATATTTTCAGACCTAACCAGTGATTTTAACTGGTGCCACATATGCTCTATGGTGTTAAAAATGCAATAATAGGGTGGGAGCCGTAGCACTGTATGTCCAATTTCTTCTGCCAATGTGTCACAAACGTATACTTTTTTATACAAAATGTCTGTAAAACTTCTAAAAGATTACTTATTTTATAACTTTCTTCAAAATATATATCATTCGCCGCCATGTAGTTCTGAATCTCCAATTTTGTATTATTTGAGCTTGGAGCTTTATGTAATTGGCGACTGTGATAGCTCGCATTGTCCATTACTATCACGCTATTCTGAGGAATGTTTGGTAAAAGACAATTATTCTTGAAACATTCCTCAAAAACTAACAAATTTTACCACAAAAAGATATTTAAATATAAATTAAGCAACCTAACCTACCTGATGTGCCTATATTTAATTATAATTATTACAATCCGGTCCTTTCCACGTAATAATAACAAACGGTCATAAATAATGGGATGGCCCCCAGGTACTTTTACTGCAGTCATTAAGTTACATCCATTTTTCGTGAAACAATCTTTATTTAGGTATATTTATTTCATGAACATACAACAAAGATTAAAGCTAAAATACGACCTGAGTAGTTATAAACAAATTAAACTATTTTTTAAATAGTCCATCTCTCAGTGGAGTGAAATTATGAAGAGGTAAAGAAACTCATAGTCTGCTTCAGTAGTTAAATAAACATTATTTTAAATTCCATACATGTTTCGAAGGCATATACCCACCCTCATCAGCTTCAGTGGAAAATACTTAAGAAGTAAATTATTCATGTCATTCATTCATTTTTTGTTTTTGGAAACACCTTATATTTCGGTGTTAAATTTCTTTGCTTGGTTATCACAACCAACCAACAGCGCAAATCATATTTTGAAAATTCAGATATTTATTTTAATAGATACCCACGACTAAATAAGAAACAAGTTCAAAATGTCCACTCACTACGTGGCGACCAGTGTTGTCGGAAATCTTTAATCAAAAGTAATAGGTTGACGGTTCGAAACCTAATAGAAAAAAAAGGTCGTTACTTTCTATGATATGGGGGCCACCTCCAGATTGAACATAAATTTCATATGGGGAGCCCCACAACAAGAAAAATCTCAATAATTGTTAAAATAGTAATGGATATATTACAATTGTAAAAGACTGACAACGCTGGTGGCAACGAGCAGGGGTGGTCGAGCAGCTTCGGCTATCGTCGACCGGTTCGAGTGCCGCGGCGGATGTTTTAAAAGTTTGTCGGAATCTTCCCTTATTTTGGTTTTATTTTAGCTGTAATGCGTGTTATATTTCTACGAAATTAATATACGTAAATACTTGTTATATATTATTCTTCCATTTCATATACCATTACACATTACATAATATATTGCAAATAAATTATGTTTTAAGTTTCAATCAAAGTTGTTTCGGTTGGGATATATTATCTATTAAACCAGACCAATAAGAGAGATGTAAAGAATCGTTTCGGGCTTTCTAATTGATAATTAATTGATTCAGTGATGCTGATTAATAGGCTTGGAAAATTACGCATTTCATTTTCCAGTAAACTTTGATGTCCATTTGCATGACATGAATAATTCGAAACATATATTAATATGGTACAAATTAATATCGTGGATAAAATTGAAGCGTTTCTCGGAAAACTTCTGAAGTCCAAGTTCGCCGAAATTTAAATATTGGCTTGACCTGTTTCCGAATCCCCATATTCACGTATACAAATACTTATTTCTCGTACAAATGTCATAGGTTCATTCCATAATATTTAAATATGAAGTTTGAGTCATAGGAATATTATCAACATAATATTTTGAAGAATGTGCAAAATTTATTATTGCAATATATCTAGTGTTGTGATCGCTCGAGCGAAAAACCGCTTGATTGCCCGACATCGCTCGATTATTAAAAAAACGCTCGACTTATCTATTCAGGCGAAAATCGTCGCTCGTCACTTATTATCTTTCATTCGAATAGTTTTTCGCTCGATAGGAAATACTCTAGTTATAAATTCAGACGAAAAACCGAAAAATATCGCCTGTCACTTGATAACCGACCTTCGTTATACGCGCCCGCGTCATCCGATTGGCGACGTTCGAGTTTGACGTTGATCACGTAATACGGCATACGTTTTTCCTAAAGACATATAAACGAGTGCATATAAAAAAGTATGCCAAATCCCTTAGCGGAGTCATCGCGACATAGGTTTGGTAAAGTTTTGTTTTAACTGGCTAGCCAGCGGCGTAGTTTAGGTCTCCGATTGTAAATATTAAAAAATTAAAGGATATAATTTTTAAATTTTTATTTACTATAAACTCGAGAAAACTTCTCAAAAATATCATAATAATAGAAATTGTTAATGAAAAATAGCAAAACGAACAAAATGGTTAACAAAATATATAGAAAAATTCGTTGTTAATCTTATAGTAAACATTTTTAAATCTAAACAGGAACTTTTTATTATTAAACTCAAGAAGACTTCTTAAAAATAACATACATTATAGAAAATGTTAATTGAAGATAAGAAAACGAGCAAAATAGTTAACAAAACATAGGTATCGACAAATTTTTTGGTAACCAAAAATAAACATTCTTAAATTTAAACAGGATCTTTTAGGTAGCTATAAACATGAATTTAAAAAATAATAACCAATTTTTGTTATTTTGCCAGTCGCGTAACTAAGCCTAAATTTTTGAAGGGCACACAGTGGGCACCTGATAATTTAAAGTGGAAGAATTTGACAAGCTATTTTAAATATCTACTTATTTTATGATCGTCGATTGAAAAAGATGTGAAGAAAAATAACTCTTGGTAATATTTTTTGTTCGGGTTAAAAAAGCACAAGAATAAACCCGAACAATAAATACATATTTGGGTGATTTTTTGCAGTGAATTGGAATTTCAAGCGATTCATTCGAGCGATTCACTCGATTATTAAAATCGCTCGATACTCGATTATTAAAATCATCGGTTTTTCCCAACACTAAATATATCTGCTTTCCAAGTTCTTTCAGTTAAGATATATTAACTATTAAACCAGACCAAAGAATTTATTGACAATCGATGTGATTATTTTACTTTTGTCTCCAGGTCACGAATCAGATCAAATGTTCGAATTTGACGGCAGCAGTACTGCCGTTTCCATTCCTAACGCCGTATTGGACCATAACGTACCAGCCACGTTCACAATCGCCACCTGGATGAGACATGGTGAACACACCGGTCAAGATAAGCACTTGAAGGAGCACATTCTCTGTTCTGCGGATGATCACAGTAAGTAGATTTTTCTAAATTTTGTATAAGTTTGATAAAAAAAAATCTGCATCTAACTACAGTCTAAACGTCATTACCATAAAGAACCGTAAATATTCTAAAGCAGATTTACGTTTGTGTTGCAGCTCTTCACACTCTTATAGGTTATGAGAGCTGTAAAGTGTTTTCCCGTGCAATAAAAGGAAAAAAATATGTGAAGTTTATATTTGCTGCTTTTTATTTTTATTGATCTTGCTGCATTTTTAGGTGGTTTCAAGATAACATGATATTAAAAGGACAGCAAAACAATAGTATAACAAGGTGTTCTTTATTGACTATACATTTTTGGTGCAGGATGTTTGAATTTTTTTTTAAATCGTTATTTGTTAATATCTCCGACGACTTCTGAACGCGACACAATGAAGATTTCTTACCTTGAAAGGTAAAAAAACATCAATGATTTATAATTTCCGCTTATTAAATAGAGATTTTTTTAAAACTTTTAACAGTCGCCATTTTGAAATAGCTTGACAGAATCGCGCTAAAATTTATGAGCATACTGTACGAGATATTAGCTTTCAAATAATGTATCACAAGCTGTATGTTTCTATTTAAAAAAAAATCGATGTCGTCATATCTTTGACAAATGTCTATAAAAAAACAAACGAATAACGTCAAAATGTGAGCATATATACTACTACCAAACTAAATTGACGTGTCCGAGCGTTTTCCCCAAAAGTTACAGGTTAAGTCTATATTAATTTTATTCCGGACTTCTGGGCCACCCAGTATATTAAAGTTATTAAGAAGATTCTCAGTAATAAACTTTATAGTTGGTTGGGAATAAAGAAATTAAAAAGAAATAAAAAAAAATTTAATCAAGAACCCGAACACACCCGACCAGAAAGACGCAAGAGATCGTTTTCATGTAGAATTAGCCAGGCTAATCAGAAAAAATATCCACGTGGTACAATGACGTACCACCACTTTCCTAAAAAATAACGATTAAAAAAAATTCAACACTTGAACTACTTCATAAAATTACCTAGAAATCACACTTTGAAATATATTATCATGTCATTAAGCACTTCTGTAATTAGTGTAATCACAAAAACTCCCTAACTGTGACAGCTCTGGATGTGGTGTAATCAGTTTTTTATACATTCCAATTAGGTTTGGAAATAGTACACATTCCTGGCTGAAATATTTCTATTTAAAACTTTTTAAAACGTCAGAAAAATTCGCCTAAATTACCCTTTTATGAAGAAGCTTTTTGTAAAATGCCTTTGTTTTCCTTAATTCAGTTGTAGATTTTCTTTTATTTGATCCATATCTTAGCTATTTTTAAATATAAATTTCAGCTTAAAACTTTTTATATAATTTTAAACACTTTTTGTAGATCCACCGCTTCACAAAACTTTTGGTAAGATCGGTGTTGTTTGAAGACAATTAACATTAAAACTTAATTTTTAACTCCTTTCATGGTAATTTCCAGCATATTTAACAGAACTAACTGCATTAAACGAGTTTGAGTGAATTGAGTGTCGTGTTTTAAATTTTCATTGTCATGCTCTTAACACAATAGCGCTGCAGTAAGTTTATTTCGTCGACTTTTTGAACTAAGGACTGTCGCACTTTGGCTGAGTGACATTAAGTTTAATATCGATATCTACAGGGTGGCCAATTAGTGCGACAAAGATCAATATCTCCTCTACCATTAAAGATAGCAGATAACTTTATTCAGGAAAGTTATAAAGGGAAATAAGAAATAGTAGCCCGAAACGTCCGTCTGTTTTGCGCTTAATGAATGATAGTTAACTCTAAACGTCCTCCTTATCTGCGCGTTTCACGTAAGACTTTTTCGACGATATTTCAGTGTTGTTTATACTCGCCGGAAACACGAGTGTTTGAAGATATTCCAGTGTTGTTTATACTCTCCGGAAACACGAGTGTTTGAAGATATTCCAGTGTTGTTTATACTCGCCGGAAACACGAGTGTTTAAAAATAAAATTCACTGAGGGAAAGATCCGCGGTTTGACTTTTCTCGGAATTTTCGGTGATAAACACTCTAAAACCTATAGCCGAAAATACGAACCCCCCCCTTCTTACGTAAAAATTAATAAAAAACTAAATCGCGTTTGAGTGCGACTCTGGGAATCCCCAATCGACGGTATATCGCGTACTTGAAGAACCCAAACCGACTAACTTCTCCGCTCTCTGCTTCTGGCCCGAAAAGCCGTTGCCGTGATTTCTGGTGACATTGCAAATCATATAAAGCGGGTCTGATTTTACATATCAAAAGCTGACATCCGTTAAAAATTATTATTATTATTGAAATATAAAAGAAATCCTTTTTAGGTAACATATAGGAAAATATGATCCTATGTACATGTTAAATTATTAAAAAATCTAACGTAAAAATCCTCATAATTTTCTTGAATTGGAAGACGCTACAACAGCCTTCCGTCAATATCAAATATCTGCCCTATTGATGGGCCCAATACGGGAGTGATTTTAAATGACTATAGTAATGAAGGTCACAGACACGTATTTAGCTGAATATTTTGGATCATCAAGTAAATGTTAGTATATTTCGGACAAATATGGCATTAATTTAGGCGAAATTAATAAAACGTTGAGGTATTATGATAATGGTCTGAAGTAAACATATTAAAAAATGCTTTTTTAATGTATTTAGGATAAATGGTTATTCATTTAAGGCACTCGAATATAGGTTAAGTAGATAGTTAAATTTATTAAGTTCAGTCAACTTGACATAAATCAAATATTTTCTTTTATTTAATGATGCTTAAACGGATTTATTTTTGTGTATAAAAAAAAATTATAATAATCGGAATTAAAATAAAACAATTATTCCCGATCACAATCAATCCAAGCCTCTCATGGATTTTTTATATTTAGGCGGTGAGTGTATTTAATACAGGCAACAAAGAAAAACATTTGCAAAAAAAAGTTAGACAAATTTTAAAATTCAAATTCCTCAAGTTCCGCTGCGCTTAACACAATGCCTCTCCTAGGTTGTTCGAGATTTGGTTTTGCCAAGTGCGGCAATACTTTGGGCATAATTTGCATGCCAAACTAAGAGGTTAACTGGGCCTCTCGAGATTATATGGCAAAAGCTAACTGCCTCGAGTCTATGAAATTGAATAAGATATTACAAAAACTAATGAATGCAATAAGTTTGCCGAGTCGATAGCTGAATGGGGGCCTTTTGTTAGTTTTCGGCATAAATTATTTTGTGGTTTAATAACCGCCGAAAATCGATGCGAACTTTGCATAAGTTCGATGGATTTTTTTTTTTAATATAATTTGTCTTGGGAATTGCTTATTTTGCTCCAATAATTATTTAAAATTTTTTTTTTTTTCGTTTTTGTTTACTATATTATATCCACCAGCCCCAATAACTAAACCAATGAATTTGTATCTTTTAGTAGATTGTGAGCCAGTACAGGCAGACGAGTTTACTGTCTTAGATTATACAACTCAACAGATAGAAATGTTTATTTTCTTCTTATATTCTAGTCTACCCAACAAATGCAGCAGTGGCGATTCTTCCACAGGAGCACATGCGCACGTGCACCTCCAAAACGAATAAAAAATATTAATTTATATTCATTGAATATTATTTATCGTATAAAGTCCGACCCTCCCTACTATTTTATCGTACCGTCAAACTAAAAAAGTCCGACCTTCCCTAATATTTTATCGACCCGTCAAACCAAACTGTATAGATCCGGCAACCGTGCCTCGGTCGAGGTAAATGACGATTCTGACAAGACTTGCTCGCACGTGCGATTAAGTAGTTCAGTTTCTATGTAGTAACAGGTGGCGAGTGGCAGCGGGGGATAGCGGGGCTATGGCGATTTAACATGGAAAATGTCTGTTCGTGCATCTAGTTAGAAATTCGAGCGTGTATATTTTAATATTTTAATATTATATGTTTATTAAGTTAAAATGAATAATTGACGGTGGACTATTTAAGAAATAACTTTAGCTCTTTGAGTTTGAAGCAAAAAATGGAAGTGAAGAATGCGTGAACACCTAAACCCGAAATTAATTTAACGCAGAGCACAAAGGGTAAATCTAGGGACTTTATTAGAAAGTTTAAAAATGAAATACACAAGCTCGGGTATCGAGTGGAAGTATCGATGAAGTGACGAGCGACTGTTTTCGCCTGAATAGATCACTCGAGCGGTTTTTTTTAATAATCGAGCGATGTCGGTTATTTCAATAATCGAGTGATCAAGCGGTTTTTCGCTCGAGCGATCACAACACTAGTTGATGCCGCAATGCAATTGAATTACGGGCTGTAAAACCCAGCCAATACATTTTCGTTCATTTATGAAAATGATATCTGACAGATATTAGCAAGAACATTTAAATGTGAAAAGTTTTTCCTACATTAATCATAATTACAAAAGCTTTGTGTGTATTTTTTGCCACCCTTCTAATTCACTTTTTAAATTTAATTTATATCCATTCATTTTACCTGTCAACGGCGAGACGGTGGGAACTAATTTTTATTTTCATCATAATAAAATATCATCGCCATTTTACAAATGTAATATATTTTGCCCGGCTTGACGGTGTCCAAGCTACTCCAAACTATAATAATTAACACTTTACATTGTATACAATGTACTGTTGTCCAATGTTCGTGTAAATTTTCACGACTTTCATTTACGAGAATTTTATTTTTCACATTACAAAATATTTCATTTTTGTTAATTCGTTGAAGCTGACAGCTCGTGAAGCGATGCATTTGTAATTATTAAAAGCCTATCGCCATTTTAACAGTATCTGGGTGGGTTACACCTATCTAATGTAGTAAAATAGTTACACATGCGAAAATTAAAACTTTTAAAATGATATTTATTGGAAAACATAAATGAAGTAATTAAAATCAGTTCACGTTCATCTAGTTTCTATTTACTAGGAATTTAAATATCTCATGAGAAACTCAAGTTTTCCATTAAACTCCTTTCATAATGGCATGCTCTACTTCCAGATTCAATTTTGACATGTTCCAGTATAGAACCATTTGCATTCTTAGCTGTGTCTTGCGATGATGTTTTCTGAAGTTCTAGTTTAATCGCCAACTTCCTTATTTACCTACGGAGATTGTATATATGCATGAAGTTTGTCAATTAGAGAGATACAGTGCGAATTTGCTCAGTAGTTTCATTGCAAAGGACGTTTTTAAGACAAAGTAGTGTAATACTTAAAATATAGGGTGTTGTGGAAATGACGTATTATATTTAAACCGGCAATTCCTGAGATGAAAACAAATTGAAGAAAAATATGCAAAAATGGCGCTTTAATTTAATATGCCCTGTACATGACCTGACGTCAAACCAAAATTAAGCACGTGGTGGCACTGGGAGAAATATAAACAAAACAACATATGGCGGAAAACGTCAGTGAATTTTGAGCAGTGTTGTCACTCTTTAGAAAGTCAATATTCGTTTGACAGATTGGAAGTTGTTTATTTTTCAGGGTACATTATTATAAACTTTTACGTTCAGTTCGCTGGGAAACAGTCTCTGATTTATAAACTTGAACTGACTCGAACCAACCGCCGCGGCGTTTATAAATGGTCAGGTATGTTCGGGTTTGTTCGGGTTTGTTCGACGACACCCGTCGGAACTGAACAACTTAAATGCCAATTTACCCTTTAGAGAAAAACTGCAATTTTATTTACCTTTTCGGCCTTATTTAAAACCAACTTAATTTATAAAAAAACACCAAGTAGGCAATCCAAACAAAAACCGGCACAATAACCTCACAAAACACAAAAACAAAAGCACAAATTCACATTAGTTTTCGCGTAAATTTGTATTCATCTCATGAACACATCTAAGTACCATTCAATGTGAATTAGTATTTTAAAGTGCTACTGTGTAGACAACAATACGCCCTTATTCTATAAAGTTTCATCCGGTGGTGTGGGAAATAATATAATTTTTTCATACATTGGTATTTAACATCTAAAAATTTCTAGTAACTGCGCGTTTCAGTCTGTTTCGGGTTTATTCGGTCGGTCGATATTGCGTTGTTTGGAAATATCTAAAAATCCAGCGTTGCCACTTTCGATGTTTTATAAGATTATATTCATAAATTGCGGAATTTCCTTCTGTAATATTACTTTCCTTTATAATTATTGTATCGGAAATGAAACCCGAGCTATTTTTCCGAATATGTACGAAGCACTTGACCCTTGGTTGGAATCGTCTATGTTAAGACTGAAGGGGAGGTCCTGTTGTTGTCAACATAATTATTTCATCATTCTTCATTAAAGGATTAAAAATTGTTTTAGGCCCATTAGAAATTAGCGTTATATTATTTCTGACTTTCTATTGCGAAATAATTTGTATCCTACCTTCTGTGTGTGCTGTTGTTCTATGTGTACGATAGTGTAATTATGCGTTAGTGTTTAGTGCTTTTGTGTAATCTGATAATAGGTGCATATCTTCAAAAAAACTAATTTGAAATTCGTGGATGCCTGTGTGTTTCTTTAAGTGATTTAGTGTAATTTGTTCTGTTTCACTATGTATTTTTTCTCTCGACGATATGCCAGTTATGTTCCGAGATTGGAAATAAGAGGCCGAATGGGGTTTAGTAGGTATAAGCATATTATGCAGTCCCACACTATCATCAGGGCACGTGATGAGCATAAACCTCTTCCCATAGAGAAAAGAACTGAAAGTGTCTGTGCCCTGGATTCCTTACTCGTATCGGCGGCCTGGATTTAATTTCTAAGTAAGCTAAATATTTATTTTTATAAGAAACTAAAGTTTTAGATTTTTATACAGTTTGGCAACATTGCGCGTAACAGCTGTTTGTGATACACTGCCTCAGGGTGTTATGATTCATTACCACAGAGTCACATGTGAGTAAGAGGGTTTGTTACCCCACTTTTAAAACGGTCGATTTGAAAAAAAAATATATGTAGCGCTTCTCTAGGACACCCCAGGAGTCACCCATTTAAATATAATACGTCATTTCCATAACACCCTGTATGTACGTTATATACCACTACCAGTACACGTTCGTCACAAACCCAGAGATCAAGAGCCATCGTGACTTAAAACTCCCCATCTTTATTTATTACATACTTAAAAGTGAATAAAAACATATTAGAGCGGCAGCAGAGTTCCGCAATACGTTTTGAATTCAATAACGTTGGACAAAGACAAAAGTTACAATCGTAGTCGAATATGGATTTGGAGCCATTAAATATTTGCCAGCTGTTAGACTCACAGTTGCTATTTTGATCATATTGAGCTGTCTATCAAATGTCAATTTTTTAAGTTTGTGCCTTCAAGTTGAATTTAATCCTAAAAACAGTGCTAAACAGAGCTATCTCTAAAGTCCGTTAAATAGATGTAATAGATTGTATAATAGAACGCCAGTCATCATTTCAATTATTTTTTTTCGAAATAATAAATAAATCATTTTTATGAATACGTTTACTATTATAATGTTTATGAAATCAGTCTTTGTTTTGATATTTTCTTGCGCTAAATTTTGATTGATTCGCATTGGGATAGATATAACTTACATACTTTCCTCCCTATTATACAGGGTGTTATGAAAATGACTTATTATATTTAAACCGGCAAATCCTGAGATGAAAATAAATTGAAGAAAAATAACCTTAAATGACGCTTTGAATTATCAAGCGAAATATACACTTTATATGAAATCTCAAAATTCACGTGGCCGCTCCTGAGGACCTTCGCAATCAATAGTTTATTGAGGCAGTCTCGAGGTTCAAAAGAGGTTAGCGGATTATAGGCAGCGTTGCCATATTGCAACACAGAATTGGAAACGCACGTGTTCAGTTTTTAACAACAAGACGTCTTTGACGCACGTATCATTTATTTTTCAAACTTTTTAGAAAAAAAAAATTACAATTTTAAGGTGCATACTCTCTTACCATTGATCTTATTTTAAAATAATCCGTTTATAATTAAATTCCATAAAAAAATAAAACACAACAAATATGTTTTTCAACAGAGCCAACAGTAGATAATATCACACAAATTTTATATCACATCACATTTATTATTATCAATTATTTCACAACGGAAAAATTGGTATTGCTACAACTAACAATTCGTATACGTCAAGCACGTGGAACCCTCGACAGCGTCATTCTACCCCCGAGTCTCGAAATATACTGAACCAACGATAATCGCGCGGCCGGTATCCAAGCAAGGGCGAGACACGCGGTGTGATCTGACATCACTGTTAGTATACTCTAGTGACCCACATTATTGCTAACTGAATCCAGATGGAACGGCGCGACAGTATGTGGGTAAAAAGGGTTTTTACCTTAGTATTTAGATATTCGATTTAAAAAAAAAGTATGTAAATGTTTGGCGCAAAGCTCTAAAACGGCGATTGTCGATATCTTAGGTTTGGGTTTGTTCGGTTTTGTGAACCACACGAAACACAAAATATAAATGTCAATATTTTAATTTTGCCATTTCCGTCTAATACACTGAATTGTATTTCGTTTCCCAAAGAAAATCGTTGTCTGTTTTATCCCTTTTCATTATTAATTGATAAAACAGAAAGACATTAAAAACAACAGGCCTTTGATATTACTGTACGTGTATTCCTTCTCCTGTCCGACTGTAGATTATAGATACAGCATGCAATGCAGATATTTTCTTGTTTGGTGGTTTATCGGTTTCATCATTCAATGAGGAAAACTTTTATATTCGAATTAAACCCGCGTGTAAAAATCGGTCTCAGTTTCGACAAATATGCACCTGCAATTTTCAATACAGATCTTTTCTCGTTTGGTGGTTTATCGGTTTCATCATTCAATGCGGAAAACGGTGTTGAAATTCGCATGCATCGCTCTCTATTCAAATAGACACGAATTGATGGCGAAATAAAAGGTTGTTGAACGAAAAATTATTCGTGATAATGTTTAATGGATGTGTTATGCCATTGTGATACTTTATAATAGTTAGCCGGTTTGTTCGGGTTTGTTTAATATTCATTATAAGTAATGTAATTATTTATGTACAGTGAACATTATTCACAGGTTAGGAATAACTACAAAATAAAATTGTAATTATTCATGGATATTAAGTAAAGCGCAGTGCGAATAACAAATTATTTCCGCAGCGGTTTAATTTTTTTCTATGGCTACATTATTAAATGCAAAAAAATGGAATAACCTGCCACTTTATGAAACTGAAATTTTATTTTGTGTTGGCAGCAAGTAGGGTTCGAATTTTAGGCTTACTTCGATTTTGTTGAAATTAGTTTTCTAGGCTTTATGAATTCGACAGAAATTTTTTATAGAAAACTTTAAAATACTAACCTTTAACCTTGCAAATAGATAATTTTTACTAGATATTTATCTGAAATACCTATACTGGAAAATATATAACATGCTGACGGTGTCCGTCAACTAATTTCTAGTCACAACTATAAAACAACATAACCTAAAAATAATAGAGTATCTTCCAGTTTATGCTCTATTTCTAAAGTGTTATTCAATAAAGTACTATTTTTATTTTTAATTCAATATAATATTATACATATTATTTTATATACAGGGTGACAATTTAAAAACTTGAAATGGCCATATATTAGAAACGAAAAACTGAAGAAAAAAACGCAAAAAACAGTTTCTATAAAACGAAGGGTGAACAAAAACAAGCGTATTAGCCCACCCCTATCTGCAACCCCTTGGACAGGGTGAGATAAACCCTTAAAATCTTAAATAGAAAGGGGGGTCGAGTGATACATCATTTTGAAGCTCTTGAAAAATGCTTTCCAATGGTCCCATAGAAAGGTACATTTCAGGAAATTCTTCTCTGTTTATTAAGGAAAACAATAAATGAAAAGACAATTTTGAAATTTTTTATTATTAGTTAATTAAATGTTCAAAATGATTGCTACCAATATCCTGGCATATTAAGAGATATCTCTTAAGAATTCTAAACAGTTTAAGCCTCGGTATTTCGTTTTGGTTTATTTGCTATTTTTTTTTGTCGAAAAAAAAATTTATAAATATTCGCATTTTATTATCACAGAATTTACCTTAAAGGTAACTTCTACTAGTATTATTATTTTAAGAACAGTTAACTTTCAGTTCAGTTTAAACGAAAAGCAGCACTTCTTATCTTTAACAATGGTGTACAGCACAGCTGAACGGGTAGAAATTATTTTCATTTATGGTTCCCAGGATCAATGTTTTTTAAGAACAGCTCAACGTTTTAACGAAAGGCATCCAGGTCAAAATGTAAGCCCGGAGTATGTTCGCCAACTAGTAGCCAAATTTAAAGAAACTGGTTCTGTCGCGAATATAAAGAGAAATCAACCGAGACTAGCCGACGAAGCAGCGCAAATTGAAATTCTTGGGCAGTTTGCAATGAATTCAACTTTATCAACTCGTCAAGGTAAATTCTGTGATAATAAAATGCAAATATTTATAAACAATTTTTTTTTTTCGTTAAAAAAAAAAAAGCAAATAAACCAAAACGAAATACCGAGGCTTAAACTGTTTAGAATTCTTAAGAGATATCTCTTAATATGCCAGGATATTGGTAGCAATCATTTTGAACATTTAATTAACTAATAATAAAAAATTTCAAAATTGTCTTTTCATTTATTGTTTTCCTTAATAAACAGAGAAGAATTTCCTGAAATGTACCTTTCTATGGTACCATTGGAAAGCATTTTTCAAGAGCTTCAAAGTGATGTATCACTCGACCCCCCTTTCTATTTAAGATTTTAAGGGTTTATCTCACCCTGTCCAAGGGGTTGCAAATAGGGGTGGGCTAATACGCTTGTTTTTGTTCCCCCTTCGTTTTATAGAAACGGTTTTTTGCGTTTTTTTCTTCAGTTTTTCGTTTCTAATATATGGCCATTTCAAGTTTTTAAATTGTCACCCTGTATACATATTTATATTTACTGTAGACATTTCCTGGGCATTAATTGTTATTCCTGTCAGATTCTGTGTCGACACAGTATTTTGTTCAATAGTATTATTTTGTTCAATATTTTGAACTTTGTTTGCTCGCACCATAACTCAAAGTTTTGCATATTCTTTTTAACTTTTTTCTAGATTATTTTCTGGAATTTCTCGTATTTCTGACGGAGTCGAACTTTCTTCCTAACTCATTTTTATTAACTTTAATAATATATTTATTTTTAATTATGACGGATGGGAAGAAGCTTTGTTGTGTTTAATTGTTTCTATCATGGCATATTTGATACTTGTAACATTTTATATGTAAAAGTATTACCAACCCAAAAAGAAAATATTAATTCAAATGGAAAAATCTACTCTATTTTTCAGACTTTAAAGACCTAAATAGAAAAAGTATTATAAAATACACGGTTCATAAGACAATTAGCACTTGTACTTTAGAACGCGTGCTCTCATAATGTCTTATGAAACTTGTATATTGTATATACTATTTTGCAACAGGAAATGTTCGTTTTTGAATTGTTATTTTTTAATGTCTCCGTTAATAGGATATATAGCCACATATTTTATCCAACCACCAGTCGCCACTGATGGTTTTCCATGTGGATATATTTTCTGATTAGCCTGGTCAATTCTACATGAAAACGGTATCTTGCGTTTTTGATTAAAACAATTAATTGGAACTAATTAATATTACATAGCAATGGTAATGATTGATGAAATTGTTGGAGATGGCAGTGCGAACGTAATTTTTTCTAGTCGCCACTTTTTTAGCAAACGGTGATCAATTTTGGAAATTCTGATTACCCATATCGTCAGCCGAATATAAAAAATGCATTAGTTCAGATTTACCAAATTTGCGATTGTTGCGGAATCTGGTAGGCAGTGGCCGCAGCTATAAGCTAATATTCTCAGTTTATGTAAATTGCCACTAGGTATCGCCAAAAATATTCATATGAAATCTACAAGTCCGACAAATTTAAAAAGGACATGACTATTGCCTTATATTGCATAACGCATAAGTCATATTAATCAACATGAACGCCAAAAGCGGTCCCGTGTGTGTGAAAGAACTTTTGTTATTTTTCGAAGTTAATGGGTGATGTTTTATGAATTTGTTAAAAGTTTCGCAGAGGTAAGCCTACAAGTGACTCATATTTGCATTGAATCGTTAATGGTTAATACAAAATTGCTTCATGAACCGCGTTTACATTAATTTTGAATATCTAATTAGCAGAAATTTTTTTTTTAGATTACTTAGTGAAATAAACGTGATTAAAACAAGTTTATTTACAACCATACATGTAATAATGACATTTCATCTATCTGTGAAAGGTGGAAAGCTGACGTTTTTTTTACTTTTACTTTTCACCCGGGTGTTATTTAAAAAAAAAAAATCGATATCTCAAAATAATATACAAACACACTTTTTAAAAATGCTAATAGCTTTGCGTGTTTAGATATGTCTACTTTTTCCCTAATTGATAGAGTGGTCCTCAGCATTGAATATTGTCTTTTCATTGTATTGACCTTTTCACTGAAATAAGCTAGTAGCGCCGACTCAGAACCAGGATTTTGAACTTTGTTTCCCGTGCACCATTCTTTGAAACAGTTATATGCATTGTCATATCTCGGGCGGCTTTTAGTTGGCAGAAGATCTTCTTCTGCTGTTTTTGCTGCTTCTCGAATATCTGGTGGAGTAGCACCAAAAACAAATTCCTCATTTTTTTGTTGGTAAAATAATATATTGTTTAGTGACATGGAAACCATATTCAAAAAATGATATTTGCCATCTTGATGTGCATCATTACCTACGTTATTTTACCACCTGCGGTTATTTGAAATTTCTGTCTAATATTTTTAATGGAAAAGTCAAAATGACATTTATCTTTTATTCATAATTTTAATTCAAAATAATAAGAAGTGGATGTTAGATGTGGTTGTAAATAAAATAGTATACAAAGCTCGGTGAAAAGTTTCATGACTGTCTCGAGATTTACCGACTCTCTCGACAGGAATGAAAAAATTGAAGTGAAGAATGCGGGAACACCTAAATCCGAAATTAATTTAACGCAGACCACGAAGGGTAAATCTAGGGACTTTATTAGATTAGAAAGTTTAAAAATGAAATATATGAAAAAAAATTTATAGAGGGTATTCCAAACTTAATGAGGCTGTTATTGATCAATTTTCTACAATTAAGAACGGAAGAATGGACTTTACGTTTAAGCACTATTGTGTAGGGTCGATAAATGTTTAAACTAAAAAACACTGAAAATATGAAGAATGCCAACTTGTCAGTCTCGTGGCTCGATTCGTTTTCGACATCTTGGTTGCGCCTAATGACGTAGCTGTAGCAGACATCATTCGGTTTTCTTGATAACTCGTAGATGGCGGTAGTAGTATTGGACATCATTCGGTTTTCTTGATAGCTCGTAGATGGCTTTAGTAGTATTATTAGTGGACTGTATAAATATTGTTACGAGGGTTGCATGCGACGACGTTAAGAATCGACAGCTATACACACTAAAAAACCTTTCTTATTTTCCAAAAGTTGTATTTCCTTGTGTAAAATTAAAAAATAAATAAAAATATGTTTTACCTAATGTATTTTCTTATTACTTTTTTCTTTCTACATTTAAAACGCCTAGAAAGTAATTGTTTGGTCGTTACACAAAACTAAAATTTTTAAAATAATTTCACCATACTTGTGACCCCCCTCTATCATAGGTCACGAGCCGCCACTGGTCGTGTTGTATAAGCCGAAGGGCAAATCCTTATGTGGGGGATGTTTGTAATGATATCTCACCACGTTCAATCTTTTCAAACCCTTTACTTTCTTTTTGTTATAAAATCGAAAATAACATTTTTGTTGTCCACACCATAAAAACGCTATTTTTATTAATTAATTTCTTAAAAAATACTGTGTATCCCGCAGATTTGTTTATTGAAAATTATTACTAGAAATTTATACTTTTAGGAAAAAATATTACAAATATATCAAATTCGTGTGTATGAAAAGTGTAACCAGTGGCGTAGCGCTACTACCGCGAAACCCCGCAGTCGCGGGGGGATGGGGGGGGGGGGGGGGCGAAAGCTTGGGGGCCCGAAAGCTTCGAGTGCCGATAGAGCCTATTGCTAATTATCAAATCTTTCTAATAAATACCAATATTACCAATGTCCACCTGATCTAGATTTTGTCACACTGTGTCCGTAATTATATAAATTTGAAGAATGAAGCAATTGGTATATCAAGATCATGGAATATAAACCCGGAATTTGAAGATAAAGGACAATTAAAACCAAAAAAACACTTTGATGAAGCCAATACAAATTATCTATTTTCTAGTCGAGACAACTATTTTAGGATAAATATATATTACAAAGTATTTGATATTGTAATTAACCAAATAGGTAATCGTTTTGAGGGAATGGAGTTATTTGTTAATAAATTTAGATTTCTATGTCCCCAAGTTCTAGTAACTTTGCCAGAAAAAGAATTATTTATGTCTGCAGAAACACTACAGCAAACATATTCCAGCGATCTGTCTACGACTTTTCCTTTAGAGATAGTCGCGTTGTGTATGCCGTTAAAGGAAAAAATTGCTTCTCTTCAAAGTATTAAAGACTTTGCTGTATTTTTAATTGTGGAAAATAACACTTTATCATCAAATTTTCCAGAGGTAACAACAGCCTTATTATTATTTTTAACTCTTCCAGTAAGTCTATAGAGGCACAAGAGGCGGCCAAAATGGATAATAACCATTTAATAAAAAATTTTGCGGAGGCAAAAGCTAGAAAAAAACAATTTACCTCCTGAAAGCAACAATATAAGAATAATTTTACAATATAATAATTAAAATAGGGAATTGGCCAATTGCCTCGCAATAACTATTGAGATACCTATAATATTATATTCAAGATTTTGTTGCTTAATTTTAAATACTTTTGGTTTTATCTCACTGTAACTTTCAAGTATCGCTACCTTAGCTCGGTACCTAAAGAATTTTTTTCGTGTTTGTTCCTTTTAGTTTTAAAGAATGTTTTTTGTTTTCTTCTTGTTGTTCAATAATTTTATTTTTTATAACGTTCTCTACATATAGGTTTGTAGTTTATATAATAAACAGTATTATCTAATTTTGTTTGTTTATATGTTTATATATGTATATTCTTAATATAGGGTAGGGGGCCCTAACTCAATTTTCGCGGGGGGGCCTATACTTTGTCGCTACGCCACTGAGTGTAACGGACCCCGGACTTGTGCAATTTTCATATTAGCCCGACGATATAGTATTTTTAAACTAAGTAATCGTAATTCTTCGAGGCGAAGCTCGCGATAATTTCTATCCTCGTAAATAATGGCCATCATTGCCACTAATTTTATGATTTTATGTTCGTAAAAATTATCGTTTTATGCCATTCCTTCATACCCTTAGCTGCGTGGGAGTAAAATTGTTCAGCCTTATTCTTATTACGTACATTTTACTTCAAAATTAACATTTTCTTTGCCTGACATTTGAGAAACGACAGGAAGTCGATATTTAATGTGCCGTCTTTAAAAATGCCCGACAGGAACAGCTCGACGCGTGTTTTTTAATATTTCGGCGTTATTGAACTGTAATGGAGAGGTCGATTACGGAGATAAAAATATTATTTTTCAAAAGTTATACTGCTTCGATGGGCTTTAACAATTGTGTCATTTATTGTGTTATTTTTCAAGACAGTCAACAGATTAACATAATTTTATATGAAAATTTACTTTCGCAAGTACATTCGAGCTCGGTAACCGAACAACAAATACGGGCGTCGCCCCCATTGGAATATCTCGAATGACACTTCCATAGAAATCTTAATATGTATTAAAATCATCCACACAAATAAATTTAAAATAACAAATAGGTTCCAAAATTAGTTAGATGTTGGATGAATCGTTGACTTGGGTGTAGTCGAGTACTCGTACTACTAAATCCGAACGATCCCGAAGGTTTTTCGCCTGCGGCGCATTGCTTACAGCGCTTTTTCGCCTTCACGGTTTCCGTGGTTATATTTGCTCCCATTGGAATTTCCACAACTCGGCGCCCCTGAATTGTTGCTGTGTGGACGTAGGAAGCACTGCCATCCATCTTACTAAGAATTTTCTGCAGCCAGCAATATACAGGGTGTTATGGAAATGACGTATTATATTTAAACCGGCAAATCCCGAGATGAAAATAAATAACCATAAATGGCGGTTTGAATTAGTAAGCGAAATATACATTTTATATGAAATCTCAAAATTTACGTGGCCGCTCCTGAGGCCCTTCGCAAAAAAATATTTTATTGACGCAGTCTCAAGTTTCAAAAGAGGTCAGCGCATTGTAGGCGGTGTTGTCATTGTAATTCTAAACGCACGTGTTCAGTTTTTGACAACAAGACGTCTTGGCGCGCGTTATCACTTTTTTTCAAACTTTTTAGACAAAGAAAACTACAATTTTAAGGTACATACTTTCTTACCTTCGATCTTATTTTAAAATAATCCGTTTTATAATTAAATTCCATAAAAAAATAAAACACAAAAAGTAGGCTTTTCAACAGAACTAACAGTAGATAATATCACACATATTTTAAATCACATCACAACATTTCTTATTATGAATTATTTCACAACAAAAAAAATATCGGGCAATACAACAAACAGAACGTTTAAAATTCGTATACGTCAAGCACGTGGAACGCTCGACGCTCGCCGTCGTTCCAGTCGCGAAGGCTACTGAAGTATGAAGGGCGCGCCGACAGTATTCAAGTAAGGGCGAGACACGCGGTGTGATCTGACAACACTGTTAGTATACTCTAGTGACCCACATTGTTGCTAAGTGAATCCAGATGTAACGGCGCGACAGTATGTGGGTAAAAAGGGTTTTTACCTTAGTATTTAGATATTCGATTTAAAAAAAAAAGTATGTAGTCTTTCTCTTGGACTCCGTAGGAGTCACCCATTTAAATATAATAAGTCATTTCCATAACACCCTGTATTATTCAGGTTATTGCTTAGTAATGCTTTTTGGTTTGGTAAAAAGAATGACATTGGAATGAAGATTATTTTTTTATGAAGGTATTTTATTAGGCATCACATCCTGTCCTAGAATTAATTATGTACTAATGTATGTAGTGA
This sequence comes from Barypeithes pellucidus, assembly GCA_963991005.1. Taxonomy (NCBI): domain Eukaryota; kingdom Metazoa; phylum Arthropoda; class Insecta; order Coleoptera; family Curculionidae; genus Barypeithes; species Barypeithes pellucidus. The sequence continues at coordinate 13,317,480 of OZ022563.1, forward strand.
GTGGACGTAAACTGCTCTGCCCGAAACTATAGAATTCTATCAGTTAAAAAAAAACTATTAAAATTAATTCATTATTAACGAAATAAGTGGTGTTGGGAAAAACCGATGATTTTAATAATCGAGTACTTGATACTCGAGCGATTTTAATAATCGAGTGAATCGCTCCCAAGGGATAAAACTATCGATTATGAATATTGTTTATGATATGTATAAAGCCAAGGAATATGTTACCCTCAAAGCTATTCTTGAAAAGATAAAGAAGAAAGAACTTTGCGATATTGGAACTACCAATTTGTCCATCATTTCAAAAGATATGAGCTTCAAATATACAAAAACGAACAACAGAAAAGTGCTTTGCGAGCTGTCCAATAATGTTTCAAAAAGATGGCAATTTTTAAGGGATTATTTTATTTAGAAAATACCTAAAATATAATTTATTGTTTGAGAGTCACCGACTACCCTGCTCAAGAGGTTTTATTGCTTAGCGGACTTCATATACCGTACCGACTTTAAGAAGAATGTGTTGATAAAACACCAGGGGTTGTTTTTGTAGGTTTTAGAAGTTTAGCCTAGAGTTTTTATTAAGGAAGAACAGTTGATTCTAATTTTAGAAAATATATCGTTTAATTTTTCAAAAACTACAATCGCCGCTGGCTAGCCAGTCCCAGTCAATAAAAAAACCCATGTCGCGATGAATCCACTAAGGGTTCACTGTCGTGTCAGCATTCTGTGCGTCAAGCTCGAACGTCGCCAATCGGCACATTTCGGGTGGCGCGCGGATATCAAGCGAAAGGCAACGGTTTTCGCTTGAATTTATAACTAGAGTAGTATTTCCTATCGAGGGAAAAACTGCGCGATCTGAGCAAAGCTCGGGTATCGAGTGAAAGGTAATAAGTAACAAGCGACGATTTTCGCTTGAATTTATAACTCTAGCAGTTTTTTTAATAATCGAGCGATGTCGGTTATTTCAATAATCGAGTACTCAAGCGGTTTTTCGGTCGAGCGATCACAACACTAGAAATAAGACCTTATTAATTCGGACGAGAATTTTTGAATATTCGATAGTCCATTCGTCGAAGATGTTTTTTTGTCATTGTTTGGTTGTACAGAAGTGTTATTCGTTATTCAACGCATTGATATTTGATTTCTCAATATGTGTTAAGTATGTCAACTTGCCCCACCATTTCCCTATTTTAGGAAACCTACCGGATCTTCCGGATAACAAAGGACAATCGTGCAAAAGTAAATAATCACTTATCGTTTCCAATTTCATCCTTTTTTCTCTCTGGGCCGTTGTAATCAACCATAATATATATTCAGGGCAACGCGCGGCGTTTCCGATTTCCTTTTCGAATCCAAAGAAAAACCGAATGTGCGCCCATGCGTTGAGAATGGGGATTTGCATAAAAATCGAGTTTTGTGGCTTTCCGGTGACGGCTTGGCGGTGAAATACCGGTACGTCTAAAAAAATAGAGTATTCGACCGAAATACATTATTTAAAATTAGCTTTTAGAATCCGAAAAACTATTTTTCTACATTAACAATTATTGTCGAAACGCATATCCATTACCCCAATTAATTATCGAATATTTGATAATGCACGCCCAAATTGATAAACTGTTATACAGGGTGTTATGGAAATGACGTATTATATTTAAATGGGTGACTCCTTGGGTGTCCTAGAGAAGGCGCTACTTATTTTTTTTTCAAATCGACCGTTTTAAAAGTGGGGTAACAAACCCTCTTACTCACAGGTGACTCCGCGGTAATGAATCATAACACCCTGTGGCAGTGTATCACAAACACCTGTTGCCAAACTGTGTAAAAATGTATAACTTTAGTTTCTTATAAAAATAAACACCTTCAGTTCTTTTTTCTATGGGGAAAGCATTATGCTCATCACGTACCCTGACGATAGTGTGGGACTGCATAATAACCTTATACCCACTAAACCCCATTCGACCTCTTCTTTCCAATCTCAGAGCATAAGCGGCATATCGTCGAGAGAAAAAAACACATAGTGAAACAGAACAAATTACACTAAATCACTTAAAGAAACACACAGACACTCACGAGTTTCAAATCAGTTTTTTTTGAAGATATGCACCTATTATTCGATACACAAAAGCACTAAATACTACCGCATAATTAATAACACTACCGTACACATATAACAACAGCACTATAAAATTATTTTTTTCATAAATTTTAAAACATAAAAATTTGGTATTGTTTTTAGGTAACCTCATCAAAATACTAGTCCTTGTTTCGTGTGCTGAAAATGCAGTAGATTTACGTTGTGGGCCATCCGCCCCAACAAACCCGAACAAACTCGGCATTTTGACACTTAAATCAAAGATGATCGGTAAACGACTGAACATACAAACCCAAATTGCATAATTGTATAAAATTTAAGACTTGAATCCCCGGTGGAAAAGAGCCGAGTAAAACAAATTTTGCTGAATTATGGTCTAGACTCGAGATCTAGAGAGTTGAAATTTGGCCCAGGGGATACTTTGAAAATAAAGTTTTGTAAATAAGCTGTGTAGTGGTGTCTATCCCAGATATATCTCTAATCGGTTTAGTTAAAAAATAAATTAAAGTCAATTTTTATTTAAGATAAGTCGAACTTAAATTTTAGGCAATTGTCCCGAACTCTAAAATCTGATTTGTATCAGTTGAAACTAAAATTATTATAATTGATTCTTGATTAACGAAATAATAGCTTATTAATTTGGACGTGTATTTTTTAATATTCCCTAATTAATTGGGGTAGATAGTATACAGGGTTTTATGGAAATGACGTATTATATTTAAACCGGCAATTCCTGAGATAAAATTGAAAAAAAATACCCATAAATTGCGCTTTCAATTCATTCAGCGGTAAAAGTGACCTGACGTCAAACCAGAAAAACACCTGTGTGGCACTGCGATACATGTAGGCAATCAAGGAATTCTGGCCGGTGTTGTCATATGTAGGTACACCTTAAACTCTTTAGACAAAATAAAATAATTTAAACACTTTTTCATTCTGTAATACCTTTTTGTACAATTGCATAACATTTACGATGGACTATCGATCACCAACACACTCTCAGCTCTGTTTTTCCGGTTTACGCGTGTATCTTGCCCGTCCATAAATAATCTTTGAATATTGCTTTTATTGACGCATTTCTTCTGGACGTCAAATTTCGTCGCGTGTAATAAAATCTAATAATCTGTAGTATAATCTGTATTATTGTATTTTCAAAAGCTTACTATCGGTTCTGTTTCACTATTACTGTGTGTACATAAAGTGTTTCCAGGAGTGTTCCCATGAAAAAGAAAAAAAACTGATTGGGTTTGTGCCTTGATTTCCTCTCTCTTTAGGTATGAAGATAAATACAAGTAGGTAGAAAATAATTTATTTTTATAATTTTATATGGAATTTCAGTTTTAGATTAAGTTTGGCAACATTGCCATTGGGTCTGGGTGAAATGTTGCACAGTAGCGCGGACTGGCCTGTGAGTAAAAGTGTTTGTTACCCCACTTTTAAAACGGTCGATTTAAAAAAAAATAAAATATGTAGCGCAATATGTAGGACACCCAAGGAGTCACCCATTTAAATATAATACGTCATTTCCATAACACCCTGTATTTATTACAGAAAAAAATTAAAATAAATCACGCCGTCGCTGTTTGGGGCCGTTGTGGCACGTACAGAGTGGCCCCCAAGCACATTCCAATATTCCACTGACGATTTATTGATCCCTTCTGATTAAAAAACCTTATTTGCCTTTTCCTTATACGTAACTAACTGGTCCAAGTTTGATGTACCCATGTTGTTATTTTGTTGAATCTTCATTTGTTATTAGTGTTGTGACCGCTCGAGGTAAAAAACTGCTCGTATATTCGAGCCGTATATTCACCCGATAGGAAATACTACTCTAGTTATAAATTCAAGAGAGAAATCGAGAATCGAACAAAACCTATTTTCGTTCGACGCCGCGCTCTACCCGAAATGTGCCGATTGGCGACGTTCGAGTTTAACGCTCAGAAGGCTGATACGACATACGTCCTTGTTAAAGGCACATTAACGAGCAGGTCCATACCAAAAATTATTCCAAATCCGTTAGTAGATTCATCGCGACATCGGTTTTGTTTTGACTGGCTAGCCAAAATCAGAATCAACCTCCTTAATAAAAGCTCTAGACTAAAACTTACAACAACAACACATTCTTTTTAGTCATAAAAATTTCAAATGATTAATCGCTCGAGCGATTCACTCGACTATTGAAATCGCTCCAGTATCAAGTACTCGATTATTAAAATCATCGGTTTTTCCCAACACTATATTTTATGTATGTATTTAGATAGAAATTAAAACTTGCACCCTTCCTCGAGCCACTGGTATACAGTAGAGTAGAGATTTGCATAAAATGCAGGTTTAGCGTCTCGCGTACTTCCTTCTCGTCCCCCCTCCCCCGACGGATGAGGGCTATTTGGCCTTTTGCCAGCTAAAATAATGAACTTTTAATCCACAAAGAAATATGGTTTATTCGGAATTGATTGCCCTCGCGGCGATTTTTTCCAAAAGGGCTTTTAGCGTTCGCCAGGAAGTCATTGTTGGTGGTTTTCCCCGATAATTATGATGGATAACGGTAGGATTGCTGACATATGGAGGAATTTTCTATCTGGATAGGGTGTTTGATTAATTTTATATTATTGATGAAAAATAGCTGCCAAGTCAGAGTGAAGCGAGCTAGCGTGTTCAGCGCTGGTATTTCTTTCAAGTGAACGTCATTCTATATATCGTTGATTTTTTGCTTGCACTGAGCCATAAACATAATATAAAAGGGGAGACAAACAGTGGCGGCTCGTGACCTATGATAGAGGGGGTTCTCAAGTTTAAAATTTTATTTTTGTGTAACGACCAAACAATTACTTTCTAGGCGTTTTAAATGTAGAAAGAAAAAAAGTAATAAGAAAATGCGTTAGGTAAAACATATTTTTATTTATTTTTTAATTTTACACAAGGAAATACAACTTTTTGAAAATAAGAAACGTTTTCTTAGTGTGTATAGCTGTCGGATCTTAATGTCGTCGCATGCAACCCTCGTAACAATATTTAGACAGTCCACTAATAATACTACTAAAGCCATCTACGAGCTATCAAGAAAACCGAATGATGTCCAATACTACTACCGCCATCTACGAGTTATCAAGAAAACCGAATGATGTCTGCTACAGCTACGTCATTAGGCGCAACCAAGATGAGAACAATAGTTAACTGTTTTATGACGAGAACGAATCGAGCCACGAGACTGACAAGTTGGCATTCTTCATATTTTCAGTGTTTTTTAGTTTAAATCCTTAAATAAAATGGTTTAAAATCATATCGAGTATCATTTATCGAAATACACAACATTTATCGGCCCTGCACAATAGTGCCTAAACGTAAAGTCCATTCTTCGGTTCTTAATTGTAGAAAATTGATCAATAACAGCCTCATTAAGTTTGGAACACCCTCTATAAATTTTTTTTCATATGTTTCATTTTTAAACTTTCTAATGAAGTCCCTAGATTTACCCTTTGTGGTCTGCGTTAAATTAATTTCGGGTTTAGGTGTTCCCTTATTATTTACTTCAATTTTTTGATCCAAACTCAAAGAGCTAAAGTTATTTCTTAAGTAGTACACCGTCAACTATTCATTTTAACTTAATAAATATATAATATTAAAATATTAAAACATACACGCTCGAATTTTTAACTAGATGCACACAAAAACTCTGTGCTAGCTGTGTGCCTTTTATATATTAAATCGCCATAGCCCCGCTATCCCCCGCTGCCACCCGTCCCCTGTTACTACAGAGAAACCGCACTACTTAATCGCACATGCGAGCAAGTCTCCGCACATGCGAGCAAGTCTCGTCATAATCGTCATTTACCTCGACCGAGGCACGGTTGCCGGATCTATACAGCTTGGTTTGACGAGATGATAAAATATTAGAGAGGGTTGGACTTTATACCATAAATAATATTCAATGAATATAAATTAATATTTTTTATTCGTTTCGTTTTGGGGGTGCACGTGCGCATGTGCTCCTGTGGAAGAACCGCCACTGAATGCAAGCTCGTCGTGAATCGCACTGTATCCTTATTCCGAACTGGTTTTAGACGTCCACGATCTCTTTTATGGTCCACGGTACACCGATTTATTTTTAGCCAAGAAACAACAATCTTTGAGCCTTTAATTTTCTTTTAATTAGAAGCGTAAATTAGAAAAACTCGTCCCCTACCTAAACGTTCGAACATTCAAATGAACCGTACAGCTTAAAATAATTAATTCCGAAAATATTCCTAATTTCGTGGGATCCACGAAAGATTAGAAAGTAAAATCTAATTATATTGTCCCCGGCAGGAACAAAACAAAATTATTTTGTATAAAATAACATAAATAATCAAGAAACGGCGGAAAAGATACGCTTATTGTTTGAGAAAATCTGTGGAAATATTTCGCGAGTAAATACAATAAGCCCGTTCTTCGAATTTTAATTTATTCACTCTGTGGGAAAGTCCTAAGAAAAACATTTTCCGAGGAAGGGAAATGGCTTTTCCGGAAAATGCGCCATTGAGGTATGTTAGAATAACCCTTCGTGGATAATGCAAAAGCTGATTGACTGCCTAATTCGAAAAAAATTTCACACATCGAAGATGTGAATACATGCACACACAAGGCAAACAAATGTTCTTAATATTGTACAGGGTGTCGCATTTTCGCTACTTTTATAGGGTATCTCCGTAATTGTTAGTGCTATCAAAAAAATAAAGTAGGTGTCATGTACTCTTTTTGGGTCAAATTTAAAACGGCAAAATCAAAATTTGAAAATTTTCGCTTGCTTAAGAGATATGGGGGAAAATCAAAAAATTGACAATTTCTAAATTACCCAATATGTTCTTAGTTAAAAGAGATACAGAAAAATGTTTTATACAAAAGTTTTTTATAATGATTTTTGAATAATCTGCCGTATTTAGAATAAGTATACGCGGTAAGGTAAAAAAGTTATCGGACCTAACCCCATTTTTTTAAATGAATCACCCTGTATATTTTTTATCTAAGAAGATTGATTGCATTTTAAATTCTATTTTCAAATATATAACACACCATGGATAATATTGGTTTTCTAGGCGATTTATTTAAACTTTATTACTTTAAACCACAGTAGGCCATGAAACAAAAGCTAATATCCTAGAGACAACTATGTTGACATTCTAGTTGTTATTAACATTTAACGTCAATTTCATTTTTATATATTCATTTGTGAAAAAGATTATCAACATTTTGAAAAATTTGATATGATATCTATCATCCATGGTGTGTTATAAATTTGAAAAGAGAGTATAAAATGCTATATTTTTAGATTAAAATATACAGGGTGTTCCATTTAAAAAAAATGAGGTTAGGTCCGATAACTTTCTTACCTGAAATTATAAATTTTTCAACAAAATACTGAAAAACTACACATGATTGTTTATAATAACGACGATTTGTCGCCAATAATCACAAAAAAACGCTAATTAATCAAAATATATAACAATCCGTTAGATCAAAGGACAAACATCGGCAATGTTTACGAGATTAGTATTCATTCATCTTTTGCTTATCTTTTGGGTCCGAATCGTAGTAAAATAGAAATAGATGTTGCCAGAGTGCAGGTGGATTAGTTCAAGATTCGTTTGATACTTTTAAGTATAATAATATTTTTTATATAATCTCTCATTGCCTTTTCACAGTTTATAGTAAAATTATTGGGAAATAAATTTATTTTAAGAGCATTTGCGGATTAATCTTAAACCAGTTGTAATTGTCGAATTAACAAATTTTTAATTGGGATTTTGCAAGATACCTTTGCGATAAATATGTCAATATGGCTATACTGCAATAATGACCGAAAGAGGTGGGAAAGACTGTTTGCAGTCGTTGGGTAGGCTAGAAATGCACATTTTTCCATCTGTAGTTTGTAGTATCTTTGTCGTCAACTAATTTTATGTATATAAGTTGTAAAAAAAATTTCGGACGATTCTAAAATTATAAAATGAAACAGAAATGATATTTGGATGAAAGAAATGTATTTCATCTTTAATTTATTAAGAATAGGAATGCTACTAATAATAATAATCTACCAGAAAAAAATATTTGAAAAATTGTTTAATGGTGTAATTAATCGATGGAAAGATGTTTACAAAAACGCATTGAACAAACTGGAGTTCGTATGTCTGCTAAATGTATGCCATTTTGTTTTAAGAGCCGCGTGATAGAAAATATTCACCGTGCACGGAACTATTACCCGAAGGATTTCTACTGGAAATTCAATGGTATTATAGATGTCGCTCTTTTATCGAACGCGGGTCACGTAAGGGTCCTTTGACTTCGGAAACTTTCCCGCCATGGGCCATGCCAAATAATACCGGCGTTGACCCTAATCTGTACCGCAGAGAGATTATAGAGCCCTTCGAGAATTAACATTAATCGGATAGTTGTTGCTTTCAGTTCAATTTCATTGAAGCTGATCATAAAAAGAGTAAATCGGACTTGTGTGGTTTGTTACAGGACAACCATTTTTTTTTTGTAACTTTTGCTTGTCCAACTCCCTTTTGAATATATGGATTGCCTGAGCGCGGTTCTCCCAAGACATATTTCCTCCCGGATTGACTGCAAGCAAATTAGTAGACGAAGCCAATGGAATGGCGTGTCTTGTCATGACTACGAGCCCTATCTCAGTGAAGTTGGCCCAACGCCCCAAAACATGATAGATGTGATCATTAACTTGCATTTAAAAGGCCAAAATGCTTCCCAAATCACTGACAGTGTTAACAGTGAGGTACACAGTTCGAAATATTATTAAATTGTACAAAACAACTGGACCTGTAGCTGAGAAACCCAGAACTGGAAGTCGCCCGCGTTATTCCAATACCAACTTAAGAGCCTTCAAACGGATTATCAAGGAAAATCGGCGTGCTAATTATAACGAATTGAAAATATTATTCAATCAGGCAACCACAAAAAAGTTTTCAAGAACAACGTGCCCCAGAGCTGCCCAAAAACTGGGATTTAAAACTTATTTATTTTTTATTATTCTTTTTCAACATTAATAATTCTAGGCAAAAGAAAAGCCCTTACTGAAAAAGAATCAGAAGAAAAACGGACTAGCGTGGGCCAAAGAACACAAATTATGGTCTCCGAACCAATGGAACTCCATTATTTTGAGTGATGAAGCCAGATAGTAGGAGTCATAAGAACTAAAGAAGAAGCATTTCAGAATGACTGTCTTACAAAAAAAGTTAAGTTTTCGGCTTCTGTTAGGATTTGGAGTTCCATGTCAGCAAGTGGAGTGGGAAACTTACACTTTTTGGAAGGTGTTGTGAATGCTGATAAGTACATTAATGTGCTTCAAAATAACTTAACACCCCAAATTGAACAAATGCGTTTAAACAATATTGAATGTATCTTCCAGCAAGATGGTGCCGCTTGCCTACGGCTAAAAAAAGTTAAAGATTGGATGTTAGAAAACAATATTCCAGTTTTAAAATAGACGTCGAGTAGTCCAGATCTATCGCCGATTGAAACCTTGTGGCATATCATGACGAAAAAGCTACAATCGAATCCCGCAAGAACCGTTCCAGAATTGCTAACCCGTCTCCAAGAAGTTTGGAACAGTTTTACATCAGATGACTGCCAAACATTAGTTGACACTGTAATCAGTCGAAAAGGCGATGTAACGCGGTGGTGATTAGCTGCTATTTCGTTTCGTTGATTTTTATTAATCGACAGTTTTTTTGGATCTGTAAGATATTTTTTTCTCTGTTACAAAAAAATGTAGTATTTTAGGCTAATATTAAATAAAAATATCGTATGTTATCAGAAATACATGTTAGATGTTAATACGTTTTCGCTAATATGACAAATTTCATTAAAAAGCGTAGTTTTCATAGTTGGGCCAACATTACTGAGACAGGGCTCGTATATCCGGTTCTCCAATGTTAACCTTGTTAGAGAAAACAGCTGCCTGGGCTTTCTTCTCCAGGTCTTTGTTGAGGCGTAATACAAACCCGATCATAAACAATTTTTATTTATATTAATATATTCTGCTTTCCTTGCTCTAATTAAGTATGCGTGTTTGTTGTCCTGTAACTTAATTTACCAATTTATACAAAATAATAATATTACTAATGTGCTAGACTTAGACTAATGTGATAATGCCAGGACGCCAGGTGATACTTAATCGAAAGATTATGTTCGCATGAACTCCTCAGAATCCTTATGGAAAATTTTCTTCCAGTGAAATGCAATAGTTGACGTGTGATATGACAGGAAAGCTGATTCTTAGTTGGAATCCACTGCAAGTATCAGTTTCACAAGTAATGTTGATTCCAGAGTATTCCAAAAATACACACGAACCAACGAATCAATGAAACTCTCACCTGAGACGGCTACAGTTAAATTTTTAGGACCCATGGATACTTTAATCCAGAACTATCGTCGAGCAAAGTTTCGAAGCATTTTCCATAAGGATTCTGCGGAGTCCTTTCCTAGTCCGAAGTTAGTTTTAGGTTAAGCATCACCAGGAGGTGATGCAATTGGTTATTTAACAAATCGTCAGATTGAAACTATATTCTTTGCTTTGGGGCTGTAAAATATATTATATTTTTCTTTCAGAAATGAACAGACACCACTACGCGCTATTCGTGAGGAACTGTCGAATGATTTTGTTGCTGAGACGTGACTTCTCTGAAGGAGACTTGAACATCTTTAGACCTGCAGAGTGGAGATGGAAGATTCCCCAGGTAAACAACTTTATACCCGGTTACATAAGTGTTTTTGATTTGGAGAAATAGTACTTTTTGAAGAGGCGGACATGGTAAACCCATGTGACGCGTTTAAATACATTTTGGTGAGCCAATCCTAACGTATTCATCAAACCACGAACCTCTCGTAGTTGAGGTAATACAGCAAATAATTTCTATGACGCTATGAAGCTGAACATAACGAATTTTGATAACATTGTCATTGACACTAATTTTCGTTTCGTCAATGTCAAAATTTAATTTGTTGGCGTTTGCTGTATTACCTGAACTATGAGTTTCGTGGTTTTGTTTGTAATTAGTGGTGTCGATCCGGATTACGAAAATCCCTTGACGAAATCGAGTATTTTTTTTTCCCCCCAATCGATACAGTAGGATCCTCTCGACATTCTGACATGATTTGTAGGGGGCGCCGCATTGGGGTGGAGAGGGGGGCACGCCCCGTAAATCTAACCTACAACGGATTTTCCTAAATAACTCAGCCGGTTCTGATGCTACAAAAAAATGTGAAGGCAACATTGAAGAGCTTGGCAGAGCGCGTAAGCTCGAATAAACCTGATACCGATATCTCAATGAGTTCGCGAATTATCGCGATTTTTAACTGTAAAAACAATAAAATTTAATCAATTATATCTCGAGAATGGGCGGAGTTGGGGCATCATTTTTTCGCGAATCAACGGGTGACACCGAGTACTTTGATGTGCCGGAGGCTGGGTGTGGTGGGGCAATGAGGAAGAGAGTTATAGGGTGGGGGAATATTACATAAATGCTTATAAGTAGTGTATTAATAGAGCTACGGGGATCAGGCCGGATTCAATTTGTTCATTTTTTTATCAGCTACGAGGGGGGATTGGCCAAAAATTTTTATTTTCGCATATGCGCGCTTATCGCGGCATATAAGAAATGGCACTATTTAATATTTCCGAAAATACTTTAGATATTATGTTCAATTTTGGTATGTGTTAATAGGATATAGGACCACACATTTTAGTTAGACTTCGTATCTCTTACCGTTTCCGAAATGCCAATGGTAAGGACCGAATTTGTAATATCCTGTATAAGAAATGGGTCTAATGAAATATGTATAGACAACACGACGCCGAAACTAAATCTATTTCACTATTTAAACGGTTTTCAAAGAGATAATAGATTAAACAGTAATTCCTTTACTCTAAACTACTCAATTTTTAACTGTAAATTATTGAACGAGTTGGAAACTTTTCAACTTTGAAGTAAGCAAATGCACTTTACATTTTTAACCAGTTCAGAACGTTAAATTATTTATAAGTGCTTGTTTGTTTGCGTTTTGGGAGAATTAAATTTACTAATGGTCTGCTACACGGCGTCGATCTTACGATTATCATCAGTGTTCGAAAAAATCATGATTTTTATTTAAAAAATTACAAATTTGTGATTTTTTTTATTTTTATTAAAAATATATGGTGTTTTGCGTATTTTTACGTGCAAGCAATAAGAAGTAATATTTTCTGTTTTGCCACGTCTTGTATTGGTTAATTTAATTCTTGTTAAATCCTGCAAAACCAAGCGTCCGCCGTAATTGTCACATTTTCAGCTTTTCTGTTCCTGCCCGTGTTTTCCTATACGAATTTTGTAGAAAACTGTTGGCACCATACAGGGTGATTAATGGTGGATGGTCTATTAGGCGTTTATGAAGAACCAATCAACGGATCACTTTGAAAATTTGGTAGCTTATACAGGGTGTCCCAGAATAGATAGAACAGACCCGAACAGATAGAACACTTAAAAATAACAGGAGACGTCCCTGGAAATCGATGTTTTTAAATATAATTTTTTAAGTACTAGGTGTAATTTAATAATTTTTTAGTATAATGGTTAGTAGATGAGTCTCCTTAAAATTCGCACTTTTAAACACATTTGGCTTATTTAATTTGCCAAGGACGGACTAGACGTAACACAAAAATGCTTTTTTTTGTACACCTTGTATGATGAAGGAACGACAATAATATTTTTGGATACTCTAAACCTTAAGCTGAAAAAAAGGTACTCTTGATCAATGTCGATAAAATTAACTGTTTTCCAAAAAAATATATATTTTTGTTCAATATGATTTATATTCAGTATACGTAAATTCCATTACTAAGTTAGTAACTAATAAGACAAAGGAGAAAAACCGCAAATTTCAAGACTACCATAACACTGGCATAAATATTCTTATTTCAGCTTAAGGTTTAGATTATCCAAAAATATTATTGTCGTTCCTTCATCATACAAGGTGTACAAAAAGAAAACATTTTTGTGTTACGTCTAGTCCGTCCCTGGCAAACTAAATAAGCCAAATGTGTTCAACAGGGCGAATTTTAAGGAGACTCATCTAGTAACCATTATACTAAAAAATTATTAAATTACACCTAGTATTTAATAAATTATTTAAAAAACAACGTCCGTTATGGGCCCGTATCTCCGTATGGGAGTCCGTAGGAAGAACAATTTATAAGAACTTCTCCTGTTATTTTTAAGTGTTCTATCTGAACCCGGGAGATTGCCCACATATTCTGGGACACGCTGTATAAAGGATGTGATCTCTCTTTTAAAAATTTTCGCCCATGCTGTGCTGCCGCTTCTACTAGAAAGTATTAGCAACTTTGATAATTTAAATGGACCACCTTGTGTATTATTTCTTTTTTAGAATTTCTATTAATTTCTTAGTAACTTTCCTTAAAAATTTCCTATACCTAATTTAACTTTTTTTTTGAACCCTGACAAATTAGCGCAGTGAAATTTGGTTGGGAGTCAGGTAATAATAATAATAATAATAATAATAATAATGATGTCTTTATTTTTCCATTACATATTTACAACAAATATAAAAAAAACTTACAATAGCTATTGTTATGTAATGTAAAAAATGGCGAAGTTCAGTAATGGGCTTTCCACGAATGGTAGCCCACTCTGCTCTACAAACCGAACAAACCCGATGCCTTTCACTGTGATGGTGTTTTAAAATACAAATATTTTGGTTGTTTGGAAAAATGTTAAAAAGAATATTTTTTAAAATGAAACACCCTGTATTTTATCTGTGATCCTAAAGACTCGTGACTCGAACAGTTTCGACTTATGTTTATTTAGTTAAATTAATTATTACGAATTAGATATTTTTTACGAACTTTTAAGTAATTCAGTGCAAATTCTAATATAGCCGCCCAATAAAACCAATTTTCATTATACTATCGATTGACTATCGATATAGGGCAGAACCTTTTGGTTTGCACGCAAGGCTTGCAAAGTTTAAAGTTGACGGGCGCTTTTTTTATTACTGATATTTTATATAAGCAGGAAAAATAATAAAAGAAAATTCAGGTCTTCCAAAAACAATGAATAATATTGAAAAGTAAATTTCTCCTTATTTTTCAAATAAGAAGCGTTTTACTTACTTATATTGTTTCGGCGGGATTTTCTCAATTTTTAACCGGTTTGTAACTACTAACTTTGCGAAGGAATATTTATTAGTTCTCCCGTTTCGAGAATATTTAACTCCCGACCAGACCATCAATCTTGTTTTTTTCCAGTTTCGGAAACGCCAGGCCGGACTAAAGTTGTGAAAGTTGTGTTTTTAACTTTGCCGCGTCGAACTTTTCGGTTACCTTCGCTGACAGCGCGCTGCCTTTTTGATTGTTTCGGGCGTTTTTATTACGCCTTTTTAAATTAGCAAGGGAAAATGGAGGTTTACAGGGAACAATGAAAAATGCGAGGAAAAATGTGAGAATATGATGTGAAGTAGTGAAATAAGACATATTTCAGATTTTAAATATTTCTTTGCAGGTTTGTGATGACCAGTGGCATCACTATGCTATTAACGTACGTTTTCCTGACGTTGAGCTCTACGTTGACGGACAGGTCTTCAGAACGGAAAAGAAGAATCCGGAAGTTATCGACGACTGGCCTTTACACCCAACCAAAGGAATTAATACTACCCTTACTGTTGGTGCTTGCTGGCAGGTAAGAAAAACACGTTTCGTTATTTAAAGAGACTAAATATAGTGTGTTATGAAATTCCCTTATTACACACTTGCAAGCGAAATAATCGGTGGTAATGAATGGCACCGAGATAACCACGTGCACTACTGAAAAAATGTGTAAACAAACCCATTTTTTTTTATAACTTATATACACATAAAATTAGTTGACGCCAAAGATATTACAAACTACAGATGAAAAAATGTACATTTCTAGCCTACGCAACGACTGAAAACAGTCTTTGCCACCTCTTTCGGTCATTATTGGAGCATAGCCAGACATATTTATCGCAAAGGTATCTTGCAAAATCCCAATTAAAAATTTGTTAATTTGGCAAATACAACTGGTTTAACATTAATCCGCAATTGCTCTTAAAATAACTTTATTTCCCAATAATTTTACTATAAACTGTGAAAAGGCGATCAGAGATTCTTTAAAAAACTATATCATTATATGTACTTAAAAGTATCAAACAAATCTTGAACTAATCCAACTGCATTCTGGCAACATCTGTTTCTATTTTACAAATACGATAAGCAAAAGTGAATGAATACTAATCTCGTAAACATTGCAATGTTTGTCTCTTGATCTAACGGATTGTTATCTTTTCATCTTTAACCATCGGATATAACCAGACTTCAACATTGTTGCCATTCAGCCAACAAACATGTAGTTCTCTCTTCCACCCATTGCTGATTTTCCATAATATTTCAAACAATCACAGCTTCACTTTCCAAGAGTTTTATGAATGGATTTTGGGATCTGTAGTTTACAATACCTTTGGTCATCACCGATATTGTTTTACTCGTTAATTTTCCTGTAATATTTTTAACCTCAAAACGTTTAACTATAATAATAGTATTTTTCTAAATTTTTATTTTTCTAATGCTAATTATCACCTTTTTAATTTTCCAGGGATCCGATAACAAGATGAAGCACCACTTGAAGGGCTACTTGGCTGGCTTGAGCGTCCTCGTCGGCGAAAATGAAAAACCGGAAGTCCTCAGCTGCTTGCATCAGTGTAAAGAGAGCCTGCAGGTGTGTGGAATATTTTAAAAATATTTTTAATCGTTAAACATTAAACTACAACGACTTAAAGAGGGAGGAATGGGGAAAAGGATGAGATGGAGAATAAAAACTGTCTCTAATATGAAAATTTCTGCTTGATGTTATTTTTGCATACAATCAAAGAACGGAGAATTTGCAGGAATTCGATTTCTCGCATTTACTGATAATCTATACAGTGTGTTCCCGAATGATGTACCAGAACGTCTGAGTATGATTCTTTGTCATTTTATTAACAAAAGGTCATATGGGTATACGTCCGCAACGACTTAATTTTTTGCTACAGGGTTTTGACATTTGTTTAAAATCGTAATTTTTTAATATTTCCGAAAGTACTTTAAATATTTGTTTTTCTATTTGGTTTCATTGTGAAATGCAAGAAAATTTAATAACCTGCAACTTTATGAAACTGAAATTTTCTTTTTTTATGTTGGCATCAAGTAGGGTTCGAATTTTAGGTTTACTTGGATTTCGTTGAAATTAGTTTTCTAGGCATTATGGATTCGACAAAAAATTTTTATAGAAAACTTTAAAATACTAACCTTTAACCTTGCAAATAGATCATTTTTTCTAGATACTTATCTGAAATACCTATACTCGGAAATATATAACATGCTGACGGTGTCCGTCAACTAATATCTAGTCACAACTATAATACAACGTAACCTAAAAATAATAGAAATATCTTCCAGTTAATGCTGTATTTCTATAGTTTTATTCAATATAGTACTATTTTTTTTAAATTTAATATATACATATTACTTTATAATATACATATTTATAGTTACTGTTCACATTTCCTGGGCATTAATTGTTGTTCCTGTCAGATTCTGTGTCGACACAATATTTTGTTCAATAGTATTATTTATTATTTTGTTCAATATTTTGAACTTTGTTCTGCCTCGCACCATAATTCAAAGTTTTACATATTCTTTTTAAAAGTTTTTCTAGATTATTTTCTGCAATTTCTCGACGGAGAACAACTTCTTCCTGACTCATTTTTATTAACATTAATAATATATTTATTTTTAATTATGACGGATGGGAAGAAGCTTTGTTGTGTTCAATTGTTTTTATCATAGCATATTTGATACTTGTAACATTTTATTAAATTGTAGAAGTATTGCCAACCGAAAGAGAAAATATTAATCCAAATTGAAAAAATCTACTATAGTTTTTCAGACTTTAAAGACCCCAATAGAAAAAGTATTATAAAATACACGGTTCATAAGACAATAAGAGCACTTGTACTTTAAAAAACTCCCCGCTTCGCGGGTCATTTTCTAAATTTAACGCGTGTTCTAAGATAATGTCTTATGAAACTTGTATCTTAATATACTATTGTTCAACAAATATGACAGTTGTTGATCCGGTACTGTCAAACGTCAAAGCTGATATCAAAAATGGCCGTTCCAATAAGGGCTTTATATAAAGCACGTTCTGGATGCTCGGAGGCGACTTAATGTCTTTGTCTAATTAATGCAAAACGACAAAGAAAAATTATACTAATTTTCAGAGGTCTCCGATTGTTTTCCTGGAAAGTCGTTTACCTATGAATGTGAATTGTTTATTCTTCAATGCCTGTGAACCAAAGCCGTATCCTCATTGTTTTAAGATCCTTGATTATTATAAACATTGACATTTTCCATCAATTTTTCTAAAACAAAATTTACCTACTAACGAGCATATATAGACGCACTGTCAATAAGTTCTATGTGAATCGTAGGTGCCCAGCATGGAACTTCTACAACCAGGGATGGAGCTCTTAACGAATTCGGACTTGACGGAGGTAACCGTAGAAGGCGACAACCGCACCAACCTGGAGATTCTTGTTCGCAAAATCGGATACGCCAATACCCGCGAGTTCCCTACCCCTGGACGAAGGAATTTAAGACTCACCACGACGGTAACGTGTGATAATGGCAAGACTGTGAAGGTAAGTTAGCATGAAGGTAGAGTTTATTTTAAGTTGTCTTTAGGAAATGATGATGAGTGTTGATGATATTGCCAAATTATACATTTTTTAGGTACCTGATGCACAAACTTACGTAATGGTTTTGAGACCACAAACACCCAGTATCAATTTGAACGGTACCGGCAATATGGCGAGGAAATATGAAGACTTTAGAATGGGAGTCAGAGTACTGGCCGACATCCACATAACAGGTTAATAAATTACCTTACTCCGGTAAAAATATAGAAAAAAATAAACTAGATTTTGATGATAAAATTCGGTTTCGAATAAACGAACGAAAGTTTGCGTGCAACTATTTTCCCGTCCTCGTGTGCTCTCGGGAATGAATATTTTATGATTTTTTGAGGTCCCATAAAAATGTAGCGAATGTTATTATGCGATCTATAAAACTTACTTTTCATGTGAAGGAATGACAGAGACTGAACGAGTTTTGGAAGTTAGTTAGTGAAAATGGATTTTTCTTTGCAAATGAAATACAATTCCGCTGTATTAGACGGAAATGGCAGAACTTAAATATTGACATGTCATTAGTGACATTTATATTTTGTGTTTCGTGTGGTTCAAAAAATTTATAACCGACCAAAACCAAGCCGTGGTATTTGCAATTTCTTCCGAGTCGCCGCAGTTCACTTCTAAATGCCCTACCCCAATGAGGGTGGGGGGAATTGTGGGTAGTATGAGAGTAAATCCGACCTATTTTACAAAACGTTTCTTAGGTGAACAAAAATTGGACAAGTGCCAACTCACCATTTACCCCAATTTGAATCCCGATCACGAGAATCTCGCCGTACCCGAGGAAATGCTTAAGCACCTTGGAATGGCCGCCAGGGTATCCAAAGACGGCGTTACCATTAGCGGATCGGATATGGTATTCAATTATCAACAGGTAAGATAGTTGAATAATTAATAAAAAATTCAATCAAATACTAATAATAAATTATAGTAGATCAAAAATCATCTTTTATGTTTATTGCAGTACAGGGTGTCCCATTTTCGACACTTTTATAGGGTATCTCCGTAATTGTTAGTGTTAGCAAGAAAGTAATGTAGGTTTCATGTCTATTTGGGTCAAACTTAAAATGGTAAAATAAAAATTTGAAAATTTTCGCTCGCTTAAAGGCCGTATTAGAGTCGGAAATTTTTTCTCTTGCGCCGGCAATTATGATGGCACGTATTCATGCGCAGTAAACCGTTCTCGATCAGCTGGAGCATTGTCAACGGTCAGAACAGCAGTTGGTACTGTCGAAATCCCTAAAATACCCCCAGAATTAGAGATGGGCAAACCTGTTCGTTTTGATTACCAGTTAAAGCAGCTACCGCTATTTACAAATAGGGGGTCAAAAAAGTTGCTAGGAATTAGCAGTCCATAAGCTTAATAAAGAATGTGAACTGCTAATTTAAGTACCAGTGGGTTTAAATGGCCATTAGCTGTTCATACCTGCTTCGACCAAATAATAAACAGTTAAAATAACAGAATAATCCATGTCTACCCAATTGCGCCGGCAATGGCAATTAAAATGGCGCGTGCCCCATTTCTGGTAATGAGAGACAGCTGATCGGGAACGGTGTACTGCGCATGAATCCGTGTCATTTTAAGTGTCAGAAGAGTAGAATTTCGGACTGTAGTACGGAGAACAGTGTACTGCGCATGTATCCTTGAATTGTAATTGCCATTGCTGGCGCCACAAAAATTCCCGACTGTAATACGGCTTTAAGAGATACGGGGGAAAATCAAAAAATTGACAATTTCAAAATTACCCTATATTTTCTTAGTTAAAAGAGATACAGAAAAATATGTTATACGAAAGTTTATTTATATTGATTGTTGAATAATTTGCAGTTTTGAGAATAAGTATACGGGGTCAGGTCAAAAAGTCATCGAGCCTAACCACCACCTTCTAAATTGCCTAACCTCATTTTTTTAAATGGAACACCCTGTATATTTTAGTCTAAAAAGATACTATTTTAAATTCTCCTTTTAAATATATAACACACACCATGGATGATATTGTTTTCCTAGGCGATTTATTAAACCTTATTACTTTAAACCACAGTAGACCATGAAACAGAAGGTAACATCCTAGAAACAACTATGTTGACTATTAACATTTAACGTCAATTTCATTTTGACATATTCATTTGCGAAAATGACCTATCAACATTTTGAAAATTTTTATATGATATCAGTTTATATTGAAAGTGGAAAAAACGAAGAAATGGCGCAAAATGTATATTTTGTTCGCTATCCGGTAACCATTTAAGGACATACACCGAACATTTGCGATGATTCCCGTTATTTTTTACCTTAATCTGAATCTTTTATTTCGTTTCAAAGTAATAAAGTTTAAATAGATCGCTTAGGAAAACAATATCATCCATAGTGTGTTATATATTTGAAAGGAGAATTTAAAATAGTATCTTTTTAGATTAAAATATATAGGGTGTTCCATTTAAAAAAATTAGGTTAGGTCTGATAACTTTTTTACCTGACCTCGTATACTTATTCTGAAAAGGGCAAATTATTCAACAATCCATATAAAGAAACTTCTGTATAAAATATTTTTCTGTATCCCTTTTAACTAAGAAAATATAGGGTAATTTTGAAATTGTCTATTTTTGATTTTTTCAAATATTGATTGTACCATTTTAAGTTTGACCCAAATAGAGCACATGACACCTACATTACTTTTTTGATAGCACTAACAATTACGGAGATTCCCTATAAAAGTGTCGAAAATGGGACACCTTGAACACAGACTTCTATTAAGATTATCTCAAATTGCGATGATTCCGCACGGTTTTTTGACTCAAACTTTAAACATCCTGTAGAGTAATGGAGATGTCGAAGTTTTTATTTTGTTATTCAGTTTATTAAGTGACATCTATTCTTAACATTTTCCATTTTGGTTCATTTCAATACTTTAGTTTTTGTAGCAGGTATTTCCATAGAAATATTGAAAATTTCCAATGGTGTCTAGGAAATACGGCATATTTCCATTCACAACACTAGCCATGGTACAATAAAAATTTAGTGAATGTTTCTACATATTGTGGTATTATTTCCTTTTTTTTGTAATTGTCCGATAGGTTCTGCGTCAAATCGTTTACACCAACAGAAAGCCGGCTTATTACTTGAACAGAGTATTTAAGTTGACATGCTCGGAACTGAATGGAAGATTTACTAGCAATGAATATGTACAAACGGTAAGGAATTCGAATAAATAATATAAAATACATAAAATCATGTTCTCCGTCTCTCGTGAATTATTTTCATTTCATTTTTGTTTTCTTTAGCTTACTGTGATTCATCCTCAACCCAAAGAGTCCATAGTAGCTCACGCCAAAGTGAGTAAGCACACCGTCGAAATCAGACCCGCCTCTGTCATCTCTCACGACTACGTTCAGGCCAGTCATCTGAATCTCATGGCGTCCGGGGGATCCCACGCCGTCACCATCATTGTGGTAGTCTGTGTTGGATTCTTGTTGTTTATGATTGTTTTGGGAGTTATCAGGTAACATATTTTATAAAAGATCGATTTTTTTCGAAAATAATATGTAGATAAAAAAAATTGATTTGAGAAACGACTAAAGGGATGGTATGGGTTTAGCCACTGTCGCCATTAAAGTTGGGACCATATGGGGGAAAATGTTTTGTTCGATTTAGGTAAAATTTGACTTCACCATAAGATTTTGACCAAAAATGACGTAATTAAATGGACCCTGTTGCTTTTGTTTACTGTCAAATATGATCTTTTCTCCACAAAATGTGGAAAATTTATTTATTGATCGAATTTTAAAAAATTTACTTCGAAAAGTTATTTGTATGTTAATTTTATGCTCACATACCAAATTTGGTCAATTAGATAATTTTTATTTTTTATCGATTTTGGGCCAAATCTATTTTCATTGAAAACGGAAGTCGGCCCTACCACCGGAAATCTATGTATTGATCCAATATTCATCGTCTAAATTCATTCTGTATACCGAAAATTCTACCAAAATGTTGATTTTCTTCAAATAATTAAATTGCGGTTTGAAAAGGTTGCCATCTGTGGAGCAAAATCCACATAACTTTAAATACTTTAACCAACGAAGAGGAGAGTCTTGCTTTTTAAATAATAAATGCGTTGAAAAAAATGGTCATATTACAATAATAGCACCGTTGTTTATAGTTAGCACCGTTGTTTATAGTGTTGTGATCGCTCGAGCGAAAAACCTCGATTATTGAAATAACCGATATCGCTCGATTATTAAAAGAACCGCTCGAGTTATAAAGTCAAGCGAAAATCGTCGCTTGTTACTTATTACCTTTCACTCGATACCCGAGCTTCGCTTGACGCCGACGTATATCGAGCAGTTTTTCGCTCGATAGGAAATACTCTAGTTATAAATTCAGGCGAAAAATAGAATCGTTGTGTTTCACTTGATAGCCGATATTCGCGCTCCACCCGAAATGTGCCGATTGGCGACCTTCGAGTTTGACGCTCAGAAGGCCGACACGACATACGTCTTTGTTAAAGGCACATAAACGAGAAGGTGCGTACAAAAAAGTATGCCAAATCTCTTAGTAGATTCATCGCGACATGGGATTTATTTTGACTGGGACTGGCTAGCCAGCGATGATTGTAAATTTTTAAAAAATTAAAGGATATAATTTTTTTAAAAATCAGAATCTAGAACTCTAGACTCAACTTCTAAAACTTACAAAAACAACCCCTGGTGTTTTATCAACACATTCTTCTTAGCCATAAAGATTTCAAGTGATTAATCGCCCGAGCGATTCACTCGATTATTAAAATCGCTCGAGTATCAAGTACTCGATTATTAATATCATCAATAATGGGTAACAGGGGAGGTATTTCGTGGAGAAAATGTCAAATTTGTCAGTTAACAAAAGCCCATTTAATGATGTAATTTTTTGGTCCCAATAAAAGAAGAAGTATTTTAAAATATTCACACGTTTTTTCAGGATTAGAGCGGCCCATCAAAAATCGTCGAGCGAAGAAGCGCAAGATGGAGAAATGACATGGGATGACTCTGCTTTGACAATTACTGTCAACCCAATGGAGGTAAATATCAATTTAATTTAAGAAAAATAATAATAATGTTACTTTTGGCTGGCAAGGGAGATTAAGGGAAAAAAATAAGGGATTTAACAGCAAATAACAGAAAATAAATCACTTAAATTACAGAACGCTGAAAGAAAACTGGATCGCACCGGCAACGCTTCAGGCGACAACTCGGAATCTGATCAGTCCGACTCTGAAACTTCTTCTGATGAAGATGGACCGGGCGATGGACCTTGCCGTATTCGGGCCGATTCCTCAGATGAGGTAAGATGACATTTTTTTTTTCCCAAATTTATATAGCATATATTTTTTTTTTTAAAAAGACGTAATATAAAAAAATAGTATAAAAATATGTTTTTTCTATTTGGGTTTCATAAATGCTACATTATGAAATGCAAAAAAATTTAATAACCTGCCACTTTATGAAACTGAAATTTTATTTTTTTTATGTTGGCAGCAAGTAGGATTCGAATTTTAGGCTTACTTCGATTTCGTTGAAATTAGTTTTCTAGGCATTTATGGATTCGACAAAAGATTTTTATAGAAAACTTTAAAATACTAACTTTAACCTTTCAAATAGGTCATTATTACTGAGATATTTATCTGAAATACCTATACTCGGAAATATATAACATGCTGACGGGGTCCGTCAACTAATTTCTAGTCACAACTATAAAACAAGATAACCTAAAAATAATAAAAATATCTTCCAGTTTATGATCTATTTCTAAAGTTTTATTCAATAAAGTACTATTTTAATTTTTAATTCAATATAGTATTATACATACTACTTTATATATACATATATAGTTACTGTAGACATATCCTGGGCATTAATTGTTATTCCTGTCAGATTCTGTGTCAACACAATATTTTCTTCAATAGTATGATTTATTATTTTGTTCAATATTTGGAATTTTGTTCTGCTCGCACCATAACTCAAAGTTTTGCATATTATTTTTAAAAGTTTTTCTAGATTATTTTCTGTAATTTCTCGCATTTCTGACGCAGTACAACTTTCTTTCTGACTCATTTTTAATAACTTTAATAATATATTTATTTTTAATTATGACAGATGGGAAGAAGCTTTGATGTGTTCAATTGTTTCTATCATGGCATATTTGATACTTGTAACATTTTATTAAATTGTAAAAGTATTGCCAACCCAAAAAGAAAATATTAATTCAAATAGAAAAAGTATTATAAAATACACGGTTCATAAGGTATCTTAATATACTATTATAAAGCACTTTTCCCCTTAGACATGGACGCGTGCTAAAATGATGCTTTATGAAACTTGTACTTTAACATACTATTTTATAGAACTTTTAATCTCTTAAAAAAAATTGTTATTTATAAAAATTGCATAACTCAACATCTTATGGAACATGTCCTGTTTATAGGAAGATGATGATATCCCCACTTCCACAAGACGCAAGAGAGACTATCAGAATGTCTCACAGCTCGAGTGGGACAACAGCACAATGTAAAAAAATGAGAACAAAACAGTTGGTAGATTCGAAGAAAAGATGAGACAACCGAAACGAATTCAGTTTGCCGGTTATTATTGGCCTTGTGCTATTTTATTAGATTAATAGAGATTGCTACTAAAAATTAGTTGAAGTAGCAACGATGATTTTATTATATGGTTGAAATTATTGGAAAACATACTTTTTATAAGTTTTCACGGTACTAATTCTTCTATAACCGATGTAAAGATACTGTAATGGTACTTTAAAGCATTAAAATGCTTTTCTCATCGTTTTTGTCCATCGTCTACCGACAAGAAAGGTAAAAATGTCAGTTGTGCTGTTTAACTAGTTTCAAAAAAAAATCAAGATCTGTGCCATAGAAGCAGCTGGTACGGCACTAACCTTTCAGATTCGCGCCTAAAAACACTGTTAACAGATTCAGTTAGTGAGTTAAATTAAAATCAAATAGTCGTAATTTAGGTCTACAATCTGACAATTCAAGCAATACAATTTTTTTACTGTCAAGTGAAACTGAAAATGACATTGACTTATCATTACACTATACTGTTCTTTCGCGATTTTTTGCATTTTTTAATGCAAAATTTGTCAATTCATTAATTTTTTCTAAAAAATGTACATCAAGATTTGTTGTAGAATCGTCCGAATACTAATCTTTATTGAGTTTCTATTATTTTTAGAACTTATCAATATTTTGTGATTAATATTCTAATCAGTATGCCCTTTGTCAAATTAAACACGGTTAAAAATGTTATTAAAGTAATGAGTTGATAGGGATGGGTAATCGAAGATATTTTATGGATCAGTTCCGCCAGAACAGTTCCAGTATTGGATTCCATTCTCTAGTTGTTAAGGGCCCTAATCTTGTTTTATATTTTGGCAACAATTACTTTCTGTCTGATAGAAATTACAACAGTGTTTTTAGAGCGCACAAATTGATATCAACAATAATCGTCCATGAAATTAATGTTAGAGAATATAGTATACAGTATGTTGTATAATGTACTCCCTTTACACTTATTTGAGTAGGTAGCCATTTTAAATTTTTAAGTCAAAGTTGTATAAATGTTTTCTTATCGGTTTTTACAGGTGGTGAGTCCCGGATTGCCACTAGGTGACAATTTTATCGACTACGGGGCGGGTTTTTAGCGTGGCCAAGTTTTATAACTACGTTGGTAATTGACATACACAATCGAAAATATGTTGCCGCACGCGCGCGTGTAAATGTAAACAATTATACAAGAGTGGTATAATTATTAAAAGTTGTACGAGATGAAAAGATCTACATTTAGACATTGTGTATTTTATCATCTTGTCGAATGATGTCTAATTTTTTGGACATAATGGCCTCTACATATTATGGATTTTCATATATTACATTTAATAAAGCAAATTTTCGACAGTTTCTCCTATAAGTGTGACGTCTCTTAAGGTTTTCATTCTATCCAGATGTTTACCCGGAAGTTAATATTTTTCTAATGGAGAATTGTTGCGAGATAGGAATGTAACAAGACGCACTAATGTTAAGCCAAAGGCCATATCTAACAAACATTTTGACAAGTCTAGGAACAAAGCAAAATTGAAATATTTACAGCGGTAGTCAATTAATGGTTTGTTAGTGATAAAGTGTCTTAAACTAATCTATTTCAGAAAATACACTATTAGCTATATATAGTTCTCGATCTCCTACAACTTTTGTATAATAGATTTTGTGCATTTTAAATACCAACAACATTTTTAATCTTATCGACGTTAATCGGCCACCCTATATATATATATTTTCTCAATGACTTTGCCACTTTAACTTAAAAATTCTAATTTATTTAGCATTGTCCTCGCTTTATGCCGTTTTGGTTTTAAGGCAGCCGTTTTAAAGTGTTTTGTATTTTTTTTTAGTAGTTTGTTTTTAAATAGATAGGGCCCATTCTAAACAATTTTAACGGTGTTATGTTATTTCAACTAAGCTCTAACCTTAAAAGTATTATTTTAAAATTTTGTGGATTTTAACTTTGTGTTTTGTATTGTTTATTGCACTTAAGCTTAAATAATCGTCTTCGATCGTTGAATTCTGTATATACGGGATGTTTCAAAATAGTTGTGCCATCGCTTCTGTAGCAATTGTTTACCCGAAAAGACAGATACAGAGTGTTAAAATTTTTACGGCGTTTTCAAGATATTTTCGATATGGCTTTAGTAATTTCAGTGAAATTTTGGTTATATAAATTTTACTAAAATTATTAAAGGAGTTTCGGAAATATCTGAAAACACCGAAATATTTTAACACTCCGGGGGGAGCGTTGGCATATGTTTTTTGAAACACCCTGTATATAATAATAAGCAATTTTTCTGGAATCATATACATGGTATCTGCGAGACAGAGGAAAATTTCTTTCTGTTACAACATTTGAAATGCAAAACCATTTTTTACCCGTACGTCTACACCTTGAAGCACTTTGATACAGATACACGCTGTATATTTTTCACTTCAGAATTATACGCTAGAAAAACGATCGCATCGCATACCAGCAGTCAATGTTTAGTAAGCGCATCTCCTGGCACACGCAAGAGATAGTTACCAATCGGTTTTTAAAATCCATACGTTATCTGAAAGATTATTGTGAGCGATACAATAATAAATCGCTGCTGACGGGCAACAAGGAACAAACCCTTAAAATAAATGTTGTTTTTTTAAAATAAATCGGCAATGTATGTATGAGCCGAACAAATTGCTTATTTTCCAGAAAGTTCAATTTTCGACGGTTACATTTTTATCAGAGTAGCTACTTACCAGCTTTTTTGTACTTAATTAGTTTTAAGGCGATTCTACAGCCGTCACTGTTTTAATAATGTCACAATAATCCTTCGATCATATCAATTTTTTACATGTGTGCAATCACTCCCGGCTGTTTTCCTTTTTAATCTATTTCTAACTTGAATTTTGTAAAGTTTTTGCACTCTTTAACTCTACTTAGAAAGGAAACATAACCTTTGGAGTTGACATTTACACATTTTTAAAAATATAGCTTCGGCAAAGGCGTTCGCTAACGAGAAGGTTATGTTTCGCGAGATTTAACTTAAGAAACCTGTGTATTCTAATTCTAACCTAAGAGCCTTTACGCTAGGTTGTTACCGTATTTTTCACACCTTCTCCAATGTGATAACTGCGCTCGTTTCGACATTTTTCAATAGAAATTGCCGTTCCGTTTTGTAGATGGTGAATTGAAAAAGGACCTTAGTGTTCTAAATGTAAGATACATTTGCTAACAAAGTATTCCTTCTAATTTTAAGCCTGAATTACAGGTATTTTTTCTGTCGTCCAAGTGAGAAAGTTGTTAAGTGCAATTCAAATCGAATTCGCTTTTTCCGTTTGGACTGTCTACTCTATCAAAAGTACATTATAATATGTTGTTTTGGAATTTAGAAAAATACACATAGATTCGCATCGCCCTGATTCTCGAATAAGTAATTACGTCATGGTGAAAATAACAAAATATTCCCTCACTTGCTAGATATTCATCCAGAGCTCTAGTGCGATGGGGCCGGGCATTGTCGTCCATAAACGCAAAATTGTTACCAACAGCCCCTCTCTACGTTATAACATAAGGATGTAGAATATCCCTAATGTAGGCCTGTCGCCAGTCATTCTGCCTTGAACGTGGACTAACTCAGACCTAATACCTGCCCAAAACATGACGCTTCCTCCGGCGAATAGAGGCAAGGGGCGAACGTGCGTTTCAGCCCACTGTAGTCGACGAACTCGGTGGTCATATTGTAGTTGTGGAACTCTTAATGGTCGCCGAGCTCTTAAACCGGATTCAAGAATTCGTCTTCTTAGTGTAGAGACGGATACGCGAACTCCAATTGCATGCGTAACATCTCTCTGAAGTTGTGGGACTGGCATAGTACGATTTCCCCGAATTGTTAACGTAATATAGCGGTTCAACTGTTCGTTAGTAACTCGCCTTCTACAACTTCGTTGTCTGTCTCGCACAGAATTGGTCTCTAGATAGCGATTCCATATGAGAGAGACATCACTTTGAAAAACCCCTATTATTTCAGCAACAAGCCTTTGGGAATGACCTTCTTCAACTAAAGCTACTATTCTTTCATGTTATCTTAAACAAATGACTTGACAATATGTTTGTTGCTACAAAAAATGGTATCGTTTTAACTGAAAAACATAAATAAACATTTAGAAAAATAATTCATTGCTGAAATTATCTTAACATGCCAAAATCAGAGTGATGCAAAACTTTTGAATCCTCATATGTGTAAAGCGTTCGAGTACAAGCAGGAGTTTTTATGAATAATAACTTTTTCATCAACCCGCAAATAAAAAAGTTTTATCTCTTTGGGAGTTAATCCGTTGACAGACAGTCCAGTCCAGTGGCATAGCATAGAATATCAACCATTTGGAAATGTCAAACGTCAGAGTCCATGCAAAAAAAAGTCATAAAAGTAGTAAAGAAGAAGCGACACAACTGTACTTCAATATCTGATTTAGATGCCACTTCCAGTATCACTAAAAATAGTCGTCTTCAAAATTAATGTCAGCCGAAGCAAAGTTACAGTTTCGATAGGAAATGTCAACAAATTCACATGGCTACTGACATAACTTTTGCAGATGATATCTAAATTTTATGCTACTGGTGTCCTTATATCAAACGGTGGCGTGCCAGTTAATTGCCATATGCAATGTGAAATGAATTAAGTATCTCTTTGAATCATTCGTTTTAACGAACGAGACTAAATTTATCGGAATCGTGACAGAAATTCTCATCGCTTCTTTGCATGCCTGTATGAAAAATGTCAGAAACTGTCAAGTTATCACTAAGTAGTGTCGATGTTATCTGCCTTCTTTACTCGCACAACTTGTTTTATTATCAGTTATATAAAAAAAAATGGTGTACATACATTCTGCAGCTCTAGAATTATTTTTTTGTATTGTAGCGGAATATTATATGGGTACTTAAAGAAGGAACTTAAGTAATATACATAACAATGTAAGAAAAAAACATAAAAACTTTAGTTTATTTTGGGATATCGCTAAAAGAATAATACCTATATCTAAATGCAATATTTGTAGTAGATTTATAAATAAAAAATACTTTTCCAATATCAATGTTAAACGCAATACCATTTGAAATTACTTGTTTTACGGAAATTTAAAAAGAAAAATACCTGTGTTTATATTAAAATGATGTTTAGAAGTAGTTCGCTGTGATTGAACAGAAAGAATTCAAACCTTGTTCGAATCGAGTACTTTTCGAAACGAAGCAAGTTTCACCAAATTCGAGGTTAATAGTTTTCCAATACCCTTCATTCGTTGTACATAAAAGTTGTAGGTCGTAGATTGAAGTTGTTAGTGACGTCATTGTTGTTATTTAAAAGATAAATTTTAATTGTAGTTGGCCATGCGGCGACATAACCTAAAATTTTATATTTTAAGAGGGACTATTATGTGTAAATTGATGTAGAGGTTTAACGATATTAGATGGAACTGTATGGCGGTAGAGGGCAGCTTGCTTCGTTTCGATTCAACACACATCAGTTATCAAAAACAAGAAACGGTAAACTATTTTTTATCAAAATACGTAATAACATAAAATAAGGACATTCCATACGAATAAGTAAGCTGTCAAAATCGTTCCTTGGCTGTCAATTTTTGTTGAAATAAGTCGAGGAGTGAATTTTGGCAAGGACTTGCATAATTTTAATTTGTGTAATGTAAACAAGAAAGCTTTTTTGTGTGTTAAAATATAAGGAATCAGAATCAAATAACCATGTCTTTTTAGATGTAAATCACAATAATTATGTAATGAATAAATGTATATTAAATAACCCTCGTTTTATTTTATTCACTTGTTTTAATGTCGATCTAAGCCTAAATATACGGAAATTATCCTGCATCTTCCAACGACTTATTCTGCAGGCTAAGGCCAAAGCCCTGCGAATTTGCGGTGTTGCCAAATCGGAATTTTCCTATAATCTAGGGAATTTCGGCAAAATTTTTTCAAAATCCTTATATTCTGGGATATTTTGCAACATTTGGCAACACCGCTTTGGCCTAAACCTGCGAAATATATCGTTGGAAAGTGCAGTATAACTTGGCGTATACGTGCCCTTAGGATCTAATTACATCCAAAAAATTTGAATTCGACGAAAATAAGTACAAAAATACCTAAAAATCAAAAGTTAGCTTAGGCTATGATTTTTCGCAAAGTTAACCGGAGGTTAAGTTGCTCAGCCCTACGAATTTGCGGTGTTGCCAAATTGGAATTTCCCTAGAATCTAGGGAATTTCGGCAAAAATCTCTAAAAATCCTTACATTCTGGGAAATTTTGCAACATTTGGCAACACCGCTTTGACCTTAACCTGCAGAATAAATAGTTGGAAGGTGCAGGATAACTTGGCGTATACCTACCCTTAGGATCTAATTACATCCAAAAAATTTGAATTGGACGAAAATAAGTATAAAAATACATAAAAATCAAAAGTTAGCTAAGGCTACGATTTTTCGCAAAGTTAACCGGAGGTTAAGTTGCTCAGCCCTACGAATTTGCGATGTTGCCAAATTGGAATTTCCCTAGAATCTAGGGAATTTCGGCAAAAATCTTTAAAAATCCTTATATTCTGGGAAATTTTGCACCATTTGGCAACACCGCTTTGGCCTTAACCTGCAGAATAAATCGTTGGGAGGTGCAGGATAACTTGGCGTATACCTACCCTTAGGATTTTATAAATCCCAAAAAATATTTAATGGACGAAAATTTGTATAAAAATACGTAATTAAATATTTTTTGGATGTGTAAAAGCCTAAGGGTAGGTATACGCCAAGTTAACCTGCACCTTCCAACGATTTATTCTGCAGGTTAAGGCCAAAGCGGTGTTGCCAAATGTTGCAAAATTTCCCAGAATGTAAGGATTTTTAGAGATTTTTGCCGAAGTTCCCTAGATTCTAGGGAAATTCCAATTTGGCAACACCGCAAATTCGTAGGGCTGAGCAACTTAACCTCCGGTTAACTTTGCGAAAAATCGTAGCCTTAGCTAACTTTTGATTTTTATGCATTTTTGTACTTATTTTCGTCCAATTCAAATTTTTTGGATTTAATTAGATCCTAAGGGTAGGAATACGCCTAGTTATCCTGCACTTTCCAACGATTTATTCCGCTGGTTAAGGCCTAAGCGGTGTTGCCAAATGTTGCAAAATTTCCCAGAATTTAAGGATTTTTTAAAGATTTTTGCCGAAATTCCCTAGATTCTAGGGAAATTCCAATTTGGCAACACCGCAAATTCGTAGGGCTCAGCAACTTAACCTCCGGTTAACTGTGCGAAAAATCGTAGTCTTAGCTAATTTTGCATTTTTACGTATTTTTGAACCAATTTTCGCCCAATTAATTTTTTTCTTGATATAATAAAGTCCTGGGGGTATTTTTTTTTTTGCGTTGTACTGTATAAAAAAACAACAGTTTATTTCAAAATCAATATATTACATTTCAATACAAAGTTTTCCGAAACACGCTTCTCGCGAAGTTGCCACGAAGAAGCATTTTGCTGTTTAGTTTCATTGCCATGTGGACCTCCCATAGCGACGCAGAATCCAGAGTGAGTACCAGAAATCGAGAGGGCTCCTGCTACAATTCGTCGATCCTACCACCGTCACAACAGCATCAACTAGGACAGGTCCGCATTAAGAAATCGTACCCTCTATTCTCGACTCGCGGCTCTTCTACCCTATCTTGTAGTCTGGTCAAGTCACCATCCTCCAAGGATGTGGCTCAGTGTTAAGGCAGATCGTTTATATTAAGGAAAGGATAGGTTCCAGAATATGCAATGGACAAGAAGGAACTAAAAATAAATAATAAAAAAAAAACACATTAAAATATGGGAATATTGATCAGCAGTACTGATATGTCAGTACTGAGGTAATCCATATGTTACTAAGCACCTTACAATAATAATGTCATTATTAAGTTAGTATCGACAGTGATACTGCTCGTGTAAGGTGCCGAACAAAAAAAAATATAATAGGAATAATAAAATAAAACATCTTATCAATTAACCTGTATCTTATTTTATAATTTTTAACATTACACTTAATATTAGTATTAAGGCTAACCATTTTATCAAAGTAAAAACAGTGCATAGAATTGGAAGATTTATACCCAACCGGAGTAATATGTATTAATCAATGCGAATTGATCATTGACCCTATCTAAAGCACTTTCATATTAAAAAAAATACAACACCCTGTAGCAAAAAGTTTAGCCGAACTTTTTTTCATAAAATGACCAGTACACTCTGAAATATTAGCAAGTCATTAAAAAACACCCTGTATACGAGTTCTCGGTAAATGCATTGCAAAATATTACTGCAATTTTTGCGTTCCCTATTTAAATTTATAAAAATCTCATCAAGCCCATTTTCTGAGAGACCAATCGACTTGGGCGACTTAAATTTGGCATTACAAGTCAACCGAAGTCCATATATGAACATAGATTATAATGAGAAACTTAACCGCATTTTATTTTTTTGGAAACCTGTTCCGGTTGGGTATTATTAATAGTAAAAGATGATCACATTGAGTCGATAAATAAACTAAGAATTTCAACAGTGCATTCTTTAAAACTATCTATAGGATTATATAATTCTCTAAATTTACATTAGTCATAGTAACAGCCATATAACAATTATTTATTTTATCTAACTAGACAATTTTGTGCCAAGCAGATTCATCTCACCAGGGCCGTATTTAAGCATAGGTTACATAGGCTGAAGCCTATGAGCGCGCATCACAAAAGTCCGGCGCGACTACTCGAGGAGAAAAAAAATTAGAAACACAGCAAAGATTTGAATTCCAACTTTGTATTTTTTTTTTAATAATATAGTTGTTCATAGCAATGTTAATAAATCATGTTACGTCCAAGTGGGATTATATATCGTCGGTCTCCGCACGTAGTGGCGTAACTAACATTTCATAAATGTAGGTGCGTAAGGCGTAGGTACGCCTCTTCGTGAAAAGTATATTATGTTAAATTACAGATAAGTCAATATTTAATAATACAATTTCAGCAAAACAGCTACGACTCTACGTGTAATACTGCTCGAGGTTATAGAGCATGTTAAATTTATTTTAGTGCCGTAACTCAAAATTTTCAGTATCGGCAGTTACGCCACTACGTGAGGAGACCGACGATATGTTTTATCCTTCTTCCCTTTAATTATTTGATTGTGTGTAGGATGTAGGTATTGTATTTTAAACTATTACTTCTAAGGGGCTGCTGTGTAACCTTGGAATATATATGGAATATATTCAGCATTTATAATAATTAATTAACGTTTATCGTAGGCGGGAAATTTCGGACGTTAATAATAAATGTTTATTTTTAAGCCGCAACAGGTACAGCCTATGGGCCCACAGAACCTAATTCCGGTCCTGCACCTCAGAACGTAAAATATGTATCAGTTAAAAGTGATTCTATACGCCATTTAAGTTAAGAGGATTGCGTTCTGGGAATATTTACTATCGAACAAGCCACCAGTGCATGAATTATTAACGACGAAATGCACTTAAAAACTACCTTTTGATTAAATAATCCAACTCTCATGATTTTGATCCACGTCTCTACCATGCAGTGGCTTCCTTTCCCATACCAGACACCAATTGAGATGAACAAACTTGGCTCAAAAAAATTAATTCCTAGTTATTTTAACGTATGTAAAAAATTGTTTTCTTATATATTTATTTAGCGTGTATACCATTAGCAAAATACTCTAAATGCAAAAATCTCAGTAAGCGCTTATTAACTACTTTGAAAGATAGAGACGGTGTTTTCTCGGGAATATTAATCGCAATCACTAGAGCAGTTAAATGTTCTAAGATCTCTGCATTTTAAACATAATGCTAATTGTCACAAAATCGCTCTACTAGAGCTTATAAACCTACTGACCAGTATAGTAGCTCTGAAAAACGTTTTTACATTGTCAAGGACAGAATGTCTGAAAATTTAGCTTAAAAACATCCATAGATTTCAATACAAAACCCGAACAAAATCATCATCAAATTATCATGTCATTCATAATTTGCCCAGAAATAGTTGCCCAAAAAATATTTCTGCTCGTAAACGTTTTTCAAAAAAATGATGTTACAAATGGATGAACTATTTTTTGACTACAAAATACACATAGATTCAAAAGTTTTGCATCACTCTGATTTTGGCATGTTAAGATAATTTCAGGAATGAATTTTTTTCTAAATGTTTGTTTATGTTTATCAGTTAAAACGATACCATCTTTGTAGCAAAAAAAAATATTATGAAGACATTTGTTTAAGATAACATTTTCAGTGTTGTATTTTGTTGGCGCTGGCCAGTTAAATTTTTCGGTTCAGTGTGTAAAAATGAATCGCCGAGTAATATCTGAAATTGATCGTGCAAGAACAGTAGCTTTAGTTGAAGAAGGTCATTCAGATTTGTTGCTGAAAGAATAGGGGTTTTTCAAAGTGATGTCTCTCTCGCCTATGGAATCGCTATCTAGAGACCAATTATGTGCGAGACAGACAACGAAGTTGTAGAAGGCGTGTTACTAACGAACAGTAGAACCGCTATATTACGTAAACAATTCGGAGAAATCGTACTATGCCAGTCCCACAACTTCAGAGAGATGTTACGCATGCAATTGGAGTTCGCGTATCCATCTCTACACTAAGAAGACGAATTCTTTAATCTGGTTTAAGATGTCGGCGACCAGTCAGAGTTCCCCAACTACAATATGACCACCGAATTCGTCGACTGCAGTGGGCTGAAACGCACGTTCGCTTACCCAAAGAATTTTGGAATTCTGTCCTATTTTCCGACGAGACCAGGATTTGTCTGGTAAACGATAGTCGCCGGATTCGTGTTTGGAGAGAACCAACAAGAGCCACCCAACTTGCCCATGCTCGCCCCATTCGCCGGAGAAAACGCCATGTGTTGGGCAGGTGTTAGGTCTGACGAGCGTATTGAGTTAGTCCACGTTCAAGGCATAATGACTGGCGACAGGTACATTAGGAATATTCTTCATCCTTATGTTAGAACGTGGAGAGGGGCTGTTGGTAACAATTTTGCGTTTATGGACGACAATGCCCGGCCCCATCGTACTAGAGCTGTGGATGAATACCTCGAAAGTGAGGGAATCAATCGCTTGGAGTGGCCTGCTTTGTCCCCTGACATGAACCCGATAGAACATGCTTGGGACATGCTCTCTACGGCAGTTCGTGTGAGACGAAATCCCCCTAGAACTCTCCAGGAGCTTGTCGTCGCTACTACCGAGGAATGGCACGCTATTTCACAAGAACGGATTGCTAACCTTACGCACAGCATGCGGCGTCGTCTTCAAGCTTGCATTGAGGCCAGAGGAGGATATACACTTCTTTATTAGAAGCTATATTTTTTTAAATTTCACCAATTAGATAATATAAATAAATTTTATTTTTGTTAAGTTTTTTTATAAGGTTTAAAATGTTGTGGTAAAACAAAAAAATTCTAAATCTCATTGATTTTTATTTTAAACTTATCAATGAACTAATATTTAGTCTATTTTCACCATGACGTAATTACGAGATTCGAGTGATGTAAAACTTTTGAATGAATTTTACAGACAGCTTTTTTTGAAATGCTACCGATAGAGATAGCGCTGGCAATTGACAAATCAATAAATTGACACCTATACGCAGTAAAAAAATTTAGTAATAACATAAATCGTGGCATATTACTTTAAGGCATAAAACTATTTCCTGGCATTGTCATACCATTGAGTTATAAAATGTCAACCAAGTAAATTGTCCTTTAACGCGGTGGTATTCTCAGGCGAACCTCCATTTTTTTCCGACCTCCGTTGCTTTATCTCTTTATAATTCTCCTCAAAGAAATGCGATTCAAATAGTGTTAACTAACCAAAGGCCGTCCGAGGTTGTATTTATAGAAACAGCGTACAGTATAGTTTACATTATACCGTTGATACTGCAATAAATGGGTGCAGGGTCAGCTTGAAAATATATCTATCTACATACTGATTTATTTTTATTTTGAATTAAAGAGACACGTACCTCAAATGGTATAATAATTAGGGATGCAGGTAAAATAAATTTGTAGTCCGGCTCTGCCCGAAAAGATGTAAATTTTACGGTCATAGGGATAATTATTTTATGACAGTCAAAAGATCAACGGTATCACGTAATCTTTACTATACAAGTAATAAAGGAGAATCCACCTAACACAATGTATGACAAATTTAGATCTCATTCTAATCTTGTACGGTTTGTTTTATGAATCGATCAAATGAAGAAATGAGAAATTTGATTTAAATCGTCTACCTAAGAATAATTTATACTATCTATGAGTAAAAGGGTTTAATACATATCACCCTGTATCATTCTCAGTTAATACTTAGATTAAGACTGTAAGTAATATTAATAAACCGACAGAAAGTACCTTTAACTAACAAACAAGTCTTGAGATCATAGTTTACCTAACTTAACCATATAGCGACGGTTTATTTTAACCGGTCAAAAATTTGATTTACTTACTTAACTTAACTTACTTACTTACTTACTTACCCTAATAAAAGACAGGGTAATGGAAGCGTGTTTTGCGGTACCACGACGAGTTAAAAATAGTCTGACAATAAATAAATTTAAGAAATTTGTGATTTGTAATTTCTAAAAAACAAATGACTGTAATCACGTTTCTAAAATTATAACCAAGTAGATCTCATAGACTTGCAAGTTTCACAAATTCGTAAATAATGTGACTTTTCCCTGCTTATTTTACTTCTCAAATTTTAAAGTATATATTTGGCTTTTAAAGCATCTCTCCGATAAATACAGGACTTGCCTGTACCACAACAAGCAAAAAATAATATTCCTTTAAAATTTCAGAGTTATATTACACGAGTGAATCTGGAGAAACCGACCAACCTCCAGAAGCTCACTGTATGCGTGAAATTAATGTAAAAAAATTACATATTTTTAAATAAAGTTCCTTATTGGTTAGTTTCCTGTTGGTAGTATAGATATTCCAGCGAACCCTCGACAGTTCACACCAGCAATATGTCATCGCGTTGCTTGGGAAATTCAATAAAATTCCCCAGTTTAGCGGTGGGCTGTAATAAGATCATGTGTTGTGTTTTTTAGGTTAATTGGTGCTAATAAGTTGTAAAAGTGTGTTTGACATTAATTTAAAAAATTGTAGATGTTTTATTTCTTTGCAATGTTGACGAGTTGGGATTTATTTCAGTTAAATATCAGGTAGTACATTTTTGTGGCGACTTGAATGTGCACAGTTTGGTTGACTGGGAAAATAAGAAATATCGGCATGATATTTTAAATAGTTTTGGTTTAATTACACCAAGTGAATCTATAGGACATGTACTTGGTCAGAATCCAAGTGCAAGTGATTATGTAGTGTGTAATAAAATGTTTATCTAAGTTCACTGTTCTTAGAACTTTGAGCTTTGCAGAGATTTTTTAGTGCCACTAAGTGAACCAGTAAGTACTAAATAAAAAATACAAAACAGATTAAAACTGAAAGATAAATAAACTTTTATGTTAATTACCAATAACTCATTTCATCTTAAAATAAACAAAATTAATGTAATATTTTTAAGTTCGATCCTGAAATTCATACCAACCTATACAAATGAAATAACCAGGCAGGTCATTCATGTCACGTCAAACTGTCATTATCTGGCGAGAGGGTTCGTTGCAAACACTATGGTGTATAAAATATAGGCTAAAAAGTGTTTAAAACAAATTTAGACAAAAAAACTCCAGAGCCGCATTCCCTAGAGGGATTTAAATATAAAACCCTAAATTGACACTTGGGGGGTTTAAAATGGCAACTGTAAGAACACGTCAACACAGTTTTATATTGTAATTATTTTTTGAGGTTACCGTCAAATTTACAAAGAAAGGCAACAACATCCCGGTATGTGTTTGCAATAGTTGGAGAGACGGTGACAATAGGGGGTCCGTGAAGTGGAATATCAGTAATTTGGTTTTTCGTGGAGTTTAGGTCCCCCTCTACAACTTCTATATCTGATGAAATGCCGTAGAGCGTTGCTGAGAGGCGCTGTACCGCTTTAGATAGGAAATTCTCAATAAATTTAAAATTATATCGAGCCCTGTCTGAAAATGAATTTACAGCATCTGCGTGACCCCAAAGTCACGGGAAACACATTTTCTGACAAGTCAACCCTTGCATATACTTTTCCGAGCGTGCCAAAAAATATGAATGGAAAAATTATAAAGTCTTAAGTGACATGGGTCCAAGTGGGCTTAATCGATTTGTATTCAATGGAGATGACTCGTAAACAATTTTCTGATAAAAAGAATACTGCCAAATATTTTCCCGTCATACAACTGAATGATACCTGCCTTCCGATATCTCTGCGTAATATTGTCAGAATTCCGTCTAGCTAGGTGCGATTCTTCCGAAAAAAATTTTTACACAATATTTGGGTGTCAAGGAATGTAGGGTGATAATTTTCTGACATGTTACGATCGTTTTCCGAATTTCCTCCAAGGAGATTTTTAAAAAATTCCAATAATGAAATGGCGAGACCTGGAACGACAAACATTTTTTCACATAATCTTCCATTATAGAAAGTTTCAAATTCAAATTCGCTATTTTTCTTTTTTTTTTAATTTTCATTTTTTTTTTGACACGCTCGGAAAAGTATATGCAAGGGTTGACTTGTCAGAAAATGTGTTTCCCGTGATTTTGGGGTCACGCAGATGCTGTAAATTCATTTTCAGACATCGCTCCATATAATTTTGAAATTATTGATAAATTTCCTATCTAAAGCGGTACAGCGCCTCTCAGCAACGCTCTACGGCAATTCATGAGATATAAAAGTTGTAGAGGAGAGATGAAAACCCAAATTACTGATATTACACTTCACGGACCCCCTATTGTCACTGTCTCTCTAACTATAAGTAGTTCTTATGACTCTAATTTCCGAAAAATCAATTCCTTTTAAAAAACAAGAAACTTTACCTTCCAGTAACAGACTGGCGCCTAAAAAATCCTCGGAATACTGTAAAAAGTTCCTTAAAATTAACAATCACACAACTCGTCTCCTACTTATTGTAGGCGGCAAACAATAAAACGCCCGTGTACTCGTACTCCTGAGTGCACCGTTGTTAATTACCACTTTTCGGTTTCCTGCGAGTTTCTTGAACGGCAGCGACGAGGCTTTTCACCGCCTCCTCGTGTCCTAGAACGAGTATTCTAACATTACTTATGCAGATATATGAACTACACTTTAAATATTACACAAATTAGAGAGTGTCCCACCGGGAACCAATTCGATCTTATACACGGTTGGCCAAAGAATTTAACACCCCCCAATATTTTTATAACAATATATATTTTCCAAAACGCCCGAACCTTAACTTTTACACATTTTGAGCATTTTTAGTATTATACAGGATTGCTAAAAAAACGGGTCAAACTTCAACTTTAGTTTTTTAAATGGAATACCCTAAATTTTAAGCGATTTTTGATTTTTACTTGGAATTCTTCATGTAACATGCCCTATTTCGATCTTCATCTAAATGTCATTTAAATTAAAACCACAGCAGCTAAATAAGTATAATACTGTGATTTGTTACCAGGTTAATACAATAAATGTAAAAGCCGTATTAGAGTCGGCAATTTTTGTCTCTTGCGCCAGCAATGGCAATTATAAAGGCACTAAACCGTTCTCGATCAGCTGTCCCAATACTGCTCGCATTGCCGGCGCAATGGCAGAAGGGAATACGTCTTACAGTCGGCAATTCTAGTCTTCTGGCAATTAAAATTGCACGGAGTCATGCGCAGTACACCGTTCTCGATCAGCTGTCTCGCATTGCCAGTAATGGGACAGGCGCCATTTTCATTGCCATTGCCGGTGCAAGTCTAGGTAGAGATGAATTATTCGGTTATTTTTAAATGTTTTTAGTTGGTAGAAGTGCCTATGAACAGCTAATGGCTATTTAAACTAACTGGTACTTAAATTAACAGTTCACATTCTTTATTAAGCATACACTGCTAATTCGTAGCAACTTTTTTGAACTGCCATTTGTAAGTAGCAGTAGCTGCTTTAACTGCTAATCAAAACGAACAGGTTTGCCCATCTCTAATTCTGGGGGTATTTTAGGGATTTCGACACTACCAACTGCTGTTCTGACTGTTAGCAATGCGCCAGCTGATCGAGAACGGTTTACTGCGCATGAAATCGTGCAATTATAATTGCCATTGCACCGGAAATTTTTATTGCCGACTGCTAATACACCTTTAATAATTTTCCATATTTTTTTCCCTATTAATGAATTCCAAGAACATTGCCATCTTGTTTAGATTGTGATGTGTCGAAAACAGATGAAAAACGAAATAGGATTGTTACATGAAAAAATTCAGAATTTCAAGTAGAATTCAAAAATCCCCGATTTTCTTACCAATCCTGTATAATACTAAAGGTGAAAAATAAATTCGACGAAAATATACATGGTTATGAAAATATTGGGTTGTGTTCCATTCTTTTTGCCAACCGCGTATATGGAAAACTATGCATAGGAAAATTTTGAAAATTGTATGCTAATGTTGATGGAGGCAATTCG
This sequence comes from Barypeithes pellucidus, assembly GCA_963991005.1. NCBI lineage: Eukaryota > Metazoa > Arthropoda > Insecta > Coleoptera > Curculionidae > Barypeithes > Barypeithes pellucidus. Next base: position 13,358,556 of record OZ022563.1, read on the forward strand.
GCTAAAATATTTTCAATATTGTGGCACTTATAGGGTTATACCGTAAGTCGGTGTGAACTTGCTTATTTTAAATGGAACGCCCTATATATTATTGCATTTTTGGATTACACGCAATATTCTAAGCAGATTTCGTATATCATGTCTTATACCTAAGTATAAGCGCGTTCGACATATTTAAGGATTTGTCTAAAATGACGTTTGCAGCCCTTAAAATATTTATTGAGTTTTTCTGTATGTATTATTTATATGGGTCAGATTCCCTGTTGCAAAGGACCTGCTTTAATAGATTTTTTATAATATTTTGATAACTATTAACACGGGGTGGTCATAAAATAAGATTGAAACGTAACCGAGAAATTTTCAAATAAAATCGACTTCTGTCGGCTTACCTTCGAAACTGTCCGTTTTCCTCAAGACCGCCCCTTGCGTGGGCGCGCTCAATTTTGACTGACACACGTGGTGCCGTCGATGCTTCGGGGGAAACGTCTCCCAGCTCCGTTGTTTCTGCGCCAGCGTTTGCGCGTTGCTTCCTTTATTGCGTCTGAAAATATTAAAATGTCGTAAGGTCTCGTGCATGTAATCAACGAACAGGACCGTACTTCGCCCTTAATGAAAATGATTACACGGCAAAATTTTGGCACATCAACTGGGAAATAAACAATCAATTGTGTCGCATAAAAGAAGGCCTTGTGGCCATCACCGAAAAGCCACTTTTAGAATTAAATCGTCCACGTATCGATAGATTTTTAATATCATTACATCCCTAAGACTGATTTCGATTCTGGACGGTCGTTGGTTGGCAACCAAACCGACACCAATACGGCGGGGTTGCCTATATGACGGCGACAACATTGTGCGCAAGACAACCGACGAGCAACCTTTAAAAATATGACCGGTAAACCGTGCGCACCAACCCATTTTTTCACTCATAAATTTAACTTTTTACTGCGAATCCCATGAGGTGGACGTATCCATAGATATAGGTTGGTGGTTATAACTAGCCATTATTGTAAAACTGGCTATATACAGAGTGTTCGGATTATGCATCAAGACACTTGGAGAGATGAATCTACATGTTAAAATAAAGTCATATAATAAAAAGTAGAATTCTATTTGAAAAACGGATTTTATGGCTAACAAAAAGTTTAATTCCAGTTTTGCGTCTAAGCGGTGTGGGTTATCGACTGGTATAAAGAATACCTTTTTTATTAGGTATTCTTTTGTCTTTAAAATGACATATAATTTTTTCTAATAACTGTCAAAACAAAAAAGATATGTCAAAAAATATATTTGAATGTCATGTAAGTGACCTCTGGTGGCACAGTGGAGAAATACAGAAATAATAACAACTTGATAGTTTAAAAACTAACCACAAGTTGTTAAAAATATGAAAAAAATTTAAATTTGACAGGCTGCAACTAGAAAAGTATGGAGTTTTCGAGTATTTGTCATAAGACTTACTACCTTTATTTTAACATGTATAATCATCTCTCCAAGTATATATGATGCATCATCATAACGATCTTTAAATATAGAAACCTGTAATATTATAGATTTATTTTTAAATAATAGGGAAATTAATTTTCTTGGTAAACACATTTTTCTCTAAATTTTTTTAAACATTTACAACGCCGTTGTTGGTTGAACCGGATATGATAGAACTAGAAAAAAAAATTAAAACTTAATATGGCACTGTATCCCGAAAGCTAAGCTAAAATAACTGAAGGAACTATATCCTAAAAACAGGAACATTACCTATTGATAACGACAACCAAGGTTTTATCTGGACCGCCGCCCGTTCCAACCGCATCCAGACTGGATCGACGAGAGGACGTGGAGAGGGAATCGGCCGAGTCGTGGAGCGAGTAGAAAACGTTATCTTCCCCGTCACTGTAAGGGTATACCTAGAACATAATTAAGTTTAAAATATAACAAGAGAAAAAATGTTTCCGTTCGCCTAACTGGCAGGAAAGAGAACGTAATGTAGCAGCTATAAATTAAATAAAGAGCAGCAAAATTCCCCATCGTATCTTAAGGCAATTATGTGCAGGTTTAGCCAAATACACTTGCAAAACGGTATGAGAAAATAGAGTTAAAAACAATATCGTAATAAGAATAATATTATCAATTTCGAAACCGATATTCCCGAAATTTGTTTGATACCCCAATCAACATGCCGGACAATCTAAATATTAAGAAATTAACTAAAAAACTTTACTATTAACGGCTAAAACTTCCACGAAAATAAATATTGATCAGCTGATGGATCTCGTCTCATTCTAACCTGCCAAGAAACGGCATATTTTTTAATTGAATTGTTGCAACTTAGATGGCTGTGATCACCCAATACGAAGTCTGCAAGCGGCTGGCTCATGCTTATCGGCGCAATGTTGCCAGGTCAAAAATAAAATATCACCACAAGATAGTGCTTAGAGAATTCACTAAAATTTCACTAGATTTAAAACTAATTTATTAAATAACAGAACATTTTATTTTCATAGTAAAAAAACACAAACACTAAAGACAAAAATATAAAAATTAGAAAAATCTTGATTATAAGTACCTAATTTAGGTCAGTTCGTGGTTACGCCACTGGCACACAAAGGTATTTAAGCAAATTAAATGGTAAAGCAATAGATTCAAATTTTTAAATAATAATTGAATATTGATGTGAAGAGAGAAATTTATTTTAAAAAGTTTTCACTAAATCAAAAAAATACGCTAGGATCTAGTGAAATTTTACTAAACCTGGCAACACTGTATCGACAGCTCGCCTTGTAAAGTCTGCAAGAGGAGAGTACGAAAGTCCCACTACCGTGGTAAAAGGAGAAAGCAAGCGAAGTAGGATACGACAAGGAAATCTGTTTCATCTTAATTTAATTTCTTTTTCTATGCGTAAGGCCTCTGATTTGTCTACGCTTTTACTAATGGGTTATTGTTCCTTTGAAAAACGTAAAAGCCTAACTACCGAAACGTCGGCAAAAATAACACGAATTAATAATAAAAAGAGCAAGTTAACAGCTCATGAATTCTTTATAAAAATATCATTTTGAAGAAATTACTAGTAAGAACGCAGGGGTTCTGTTTTGCTTGTGATAAATTGGTGAGTCCAAGAAAGCAGTGTTCTCATACTGTTAACGTAAAGTTGCTGTATTGTTATTTTGTAAAGTTAGGCTTATTGGAACCAAAATGAAAACTCATTTATGCTTTCACAAAAAAAATTTTACACTTTTAAAACAGAACATTCAATAAGGCAAGAAGAACTTGAAAATAATTTGGTAGCCACAATTAAAGAGGTTATTCAAACAGTAGAAGAAAATGGAAAAATAAAAGCGAGCAAGAAAAATGGATGGGGGTCCCACACGTTGAACCGGATAAACAAGTTTTAAATGAAAAATCCTTACCAATTCCGAACAAACCCCCCCAAACGACATAAAACAATATGCAAACAAAAAAATACCTTCTTCTTAGTTTTCCCCTGCATCTTTCCCTTATTCTTGCACTTGGGACTGCCAGGACTCGACCTGCTAGTCTCGTGCATCAACGACTTCTGCGACGTGGCGTCCGAAATTCGCTGATACTCGGATTCGGCCGATCGACATTTTTTCTCCGGGTCCAGTTTGGCGGCGGACGCGTTGATTTTGTCACAGCTTTTTCCGATTTTCTTGTAGAGGATTCTTTGTTTCATCGATAGCTTGCCTAAAATTATGTGGAAACCATAAAACGTCGACTACCTGGAGTCAAGAAGTTCTATAGAATATTAAAATTTGAATTTAGTTGTTTTAATCAAGAAAGGGAAATGGAAAAATGTCACCGGCGTGCCAATTTTTTTTGGTAAAAAAAAATCAGACATGTTGCAGGCACGCCACTGGTGGTTCACCGTACATACCAAATTTGAAAATAAAGTACTTTTGGGCGACATTAAAAAATTGCGATTTAAAAAATTTAAGCCCTTGAACTTTTCCTCCTAAAATAAACTCTGGAACATAAGCAAGTCATTAAACAACACCCTGTAGTTAATAATACGGGTAAATTCTTACTTATTCCATCGACTTCACTCTTGCTATATTTTCTATCATCTTGCTTCATCTTTTTGTCCATTTCCGTATCGGACTTCGAAGATGGCTGACTCTGTCTTCGACACATTATGTCGTGCAGTTTCTCTTTAATTTGAGCTTCAAGTCTGGACACACTAAAAGCATAAACGACATATTGAGTATTACTGGAATTTATTAAGTAATCATAGAAACCTAAAAAAATTAAATTAGATTTACATACGTAGTAAGCAGAGGTTCCTAAACTTTTTTTGTTCGCGTCGCATTTGGAGGTTCATATAAATAGTGGCTATAGTATTATTATAAGTACCAGTGTTAGTATAGTATAGTATATATCGGGTGATGCATCGTCGAGTCGAACATAGGAAATTCCATGTAATTTTTGAGGTGGCTGAATATTGCCTCCCCTGTACATTTTATAAGAAAACTGCATTATCACTTTTTGAAGAGGGCGACATGGTAAACCCATGTGATGAGTTTAAATACATTTTGGTAAGCCAATCCTAAGCCATTCAATTAAACGTGATGGCAAACCCTATCACAGTTCAGGTAATACAGCAAACACCAGCAAATAAAATAATTTCTATGACGCTTATATCAAAAATTGATGTAAAGCTGAACATGGCGACTAATGAAAATATTGTCATTGGCACTAATTTTCGCTTCGTCAACCTCAAAATTTAATTAACGGTTCCTGTCTTACCAGAACTACGAGAGTTTCCTAATTTTTTCGTCACGTTTAATAGAATAGAAGTTATAATTCAGTTTTCCTATAAAATGTACATTTTATAGGGTATCTCCGTAATTGTTTGTGCTATCAAAAAAGTAGTAATATCATGTGCTCTTTTTGGGTCAAACTTAAAATGATAAAATCAAAATTTGCTCGCTCGCTTAAGAGATACGGGGGAAAATCAAAAAATTGACAATTTCTAAATTACCCCATATTTTCTTCTCATTTAAAAGCAATGTTTGAACATATACAGGATGTCCCAGATAAGAATACACTTTACAGGAATCTCTTATCTGGTACACCCTGAATAAGCCGTATACCTGTCCACATTCATTTGGGTGTTACTGCTCATAAAAGGCTTCTTAGGAGTTTTTTGTCCGCCCGGTTGACTAGTCGGTTTCTCGGTTTGACCAGCTGACTTGCTCCTTTCTCGCTCCTGTACGTTTGGTCGCACCTTGTCTAATAATTGACCTAACACACGGCTACGGGACCTTGGTATTTTACCCATTGATGCGTCAGTTTGTTGAAGTAGACCTGAAATCAGAGAATTATCACAAATAAATAAAACTAGATGGGAAAGAACGTTTAGTCCTGCTACTATGTGGGAATTCACTAGACTTTAAAAACACACTTACTCTATAAAAACCGTCTGACCTAACAAATAAATAACTATTAAATATTAAGCCAACCAACTGACAAAACCGATTATGTAGAATAATTCAGAAAGAAAATTTTATTCGCCCTATAAAAGGGTACAACACGGTATATTGGTTACCATGGAAGCATAAGTTTTGTCAATAATTTGTCAAACATTTGTCAACCTAACATACTTGAATATTTTCACAAAAATACAGAATAAATATGGTTTTGATAACAGAGGAATTGGTGCGAAAGAGATCTGAACATAATGAAGGTATTTAATTTTTTATCCACTCATTTTTCTTAATATTTAACCTGTTCTGATAGAAACTGATAAAACTTTTGGGGTATCAAGATTATCTACTAAAATCTGTCAGCCATGCAGAAAAAAACTTGAAAAACCTAAAAAATGCATGTTATTGTATTCTAAAGAAAAAATTAAAAAAAGATGTCGTAATTATCGATTTTTACCTTTGCGTACCAATGAACACTTTCAGACGTTTCCAACTATACTGTAAATTTTATTGTATTTCGTTTCCAAAGAAAACCGTGCGAAGCTCCTTTCGGAGTGACAAAGGAACGCAAAAATTCGATGCAGAAAGAACAGATAAGCATTCGATCGGATTACACATTACAAAAAAAAACTGCATGAGTCACCTCGGTTTTTTGGCGTGGTAGCATGCATACGATGTTTTCAAATTTAAAATTATTTGTATTTTTATAAGGACGATTTTATTTTTACTTCCGAGTTTCTTTACTTAATTCTACAGGGTGTGAATTTCAGAACTAGCCACCCTGAACTATTAAATAATAAAACAAACATTAAAAACAACAGGTATACAGGGTGTTATGGAAATGACGTATTATATTTAAACCGGCAAATCCCGAGATGAAAATAAATTGAAGAAAAATAACCATAAATGGGCGCTTTGAATTATTAAGCGAAATATACACTTTATATGAAATCTCAAAATTTACGTGGCCGCTCCTGAGGCCCTTCGCAATCAATATTTTATTGAGGCAGTCTCCAGGTTCGCGAATTATATGCGATGTTGTCATATTTCAACACATAATTCTAAACGCACGTGTTCAGTTTTTGACAACAAGACGTCTTTGACGCGCACTATCACTTCTTTTTCAAACTTTTTAAACAAAGAAAACTACAATTTTAAGGTACACACTCTCTTACCTTCGATCTTATTTTAAAATAATCCGTTTTATAATTAAATTCCATAAAAAAATGAAACACAAAAGTATGTTTTTCAACAGAACCAACAGTAGATAATATCACACAAATTTGAAATTACATCACAACATTTATTATTATGAATTATTTCACAACAAAAAAAATCGGGCAATACAACTAACAAAACGTTTAAAATTCGTATAAGTCAAGCACGTGGCACCCTCGACGTCGTGGAACCAACGTCGTTCCACTCCCGAGTCTCGAAACATACTGAAGTATGAAGCGGCGCGCGGCCTGTATTCAAACTAAGGCGAGACACTCGGTGTGATCTGACAACACTGTTAGTATACTCTAGTGACCCACATTGTTGCTAAGTGAATCCAGATGGAACGGGGCAACAGTATGTGGGTAAAAAGGGTTTTTCCTTAGTATTTAGATATTCGATTTAAAAAAAAAGTATGTAGACTTTCTCTAGGACACCCAAGGAGTCACCCATTTAAATATAATAAGACATTTCCATAACACCCTGTATAAGACTTTTTCATGCCGTATGGAATCTCGAGACTCCAAAATTTACCTACGTCAAGTTTCAGCTACATACTTCGATTAGTACCTAATAGAAATAAATAGTCGAAAAGCATTATTTCAGGAATTATTGGCACCCTCGAGGAACTAACACTGCATCAAGAAGATATAGAAAAGATCGAGCATCTGAACAATTGGTGCAAAGAACTTCAGATTCTCTATTTACAAGCGAATCAAATAAGTAAAATAGAAAACCTGAATAAACTTAAGAAACTACAATACTTAAACCTCGCCATAAATAATATAGAAAAAATTGAAAACTTGGGTAGATGCGAGTCCTTGAACAAACTGGACCTTACTTTAAATTTTATCGGCGATTTAGAAAGCGTCCGGAGTTTAAAAGTTAACATACATTTAAAGGATTTATATTTAACAGGTAAGAACTATACATAGTTACTAATAGAACCGGTAGGGAACATGATACAATAAACACAAGGTATGATATGTTACAAGAGGCGTGCCTTAGTGATGTCATTATGTGCACGCTTCTACGGTTCCCGTATCATTTCACCGGGACAGTTTGTCGGAATTCCTTCTTATTTTAGTGATTTAGTGATTTTGCTCAGGTATTCGTGGATTTATTACAATAAATATCATAATATTCATATATGAGATGCGAGATGTTTGGTGGCCGTATAGATAACCAAAAAAATTATTTTGATATACAACGTGTCGAAGATAAGGAGGGCCAGTACAGGGATCTCGGAAACCGTAAGAGATACGAAGTCGGTTAAATGGAGGTAAAGTTGCGCATTTACGTGCCTAATAATATGCCGTTTAAAAAGTTTTAAAATTCCGAGTAGTTTCGGAGATATCCGAAAAAAACCGAAATGCCACTTTTCCCGCTCTATCTAACAGCGTTAATCGTTTTGTAATCCGACGAGTCGTCTTCGAAGGGCCATTATCAACTTTATTTTTTTGAAATACGGTCCTGTTTTCCTGATATTGGAATTTGAAACCTTTTTTTCTTCGGAATGCAACGATGTATGATACATTGCGGTTTAATGACGTTTCGAGGGTTTTTTGAACAACATCCGATATTTCTCCTAATTTTATAAATAATATCTCATAAGTAAGCTCTAAATTTTTACTTATGTTGGACTAGTTCAATAAATAACAAATAATTTAATAATAAACCACAAATAAGTGAACAAAAATCATACCAAAACAGTAATAAAACGAACAACGAAAAAAGTTAGGAACTACATAATCAGGTGTTCAAAATGATTTCCGTTATTCTCTAAGCACAAATAACATCTTCTAACTGCCACATAACAGTTTTTTTGAGATAAAATAAAACACGATAGAATATCAGACTTTTCAGCATTTGTAAAATTATGTTCCATATTTTCTGGAAAATAGGAAACCTCTTAAAACGCTTTCAAACGATCACAATGGGAATGTCAAGTGAAACAAATCACGCGTCACCATCTTAATTTTTTTGTTTCAAACGCTTACTTTTCTTTTAAATCCCGAATCAACAGAAGAAATAATGTTTCTGTATTTTGTTCACTTATTTGTGGTTTATTATTAAATTATTTGTTATTTATTGAACTAGCCCAACACAAGTAAAAATTTAGACCTTACTTATGAGATATAATTTATAAAATTAGTAGAAATACAGGACCGTATCCCAAAATATCTTGATGTTGTTCAAAAAACCCTCGAAACGTCATTAAACCACAATGTGTCGTTGCATTCGGGAGAAAAAAAGCTCTCAAATTCCAATATCAGGAAAACAGGATCGTATTTAAAAAAGAAAGTTGATAATGGCCCTTCGAAGACGACTCGTCGGATTACAAAACAATTAACGCTGTTAGATAGAGCGGAGAAAGTGGCAATGTAAAAGTGCAATTTACTTTAGAATTCGATCTGAAAAAAACCCAGAAAAAAAATAAAACGATTTTTCAGAATTTCTCTCCGGAACTACTAGGAATTTTAAAACTTTCTAAACGGCATATTATTAGGCACGTAAATGCACAACTTTATCTCCATTTAACCGCCTTCTCATCTCTTACGGTTTCCGAGATCCCCCTTTCCTAGAGATAAAATGTTTTATGAACTTTCACGTTTTAAATTGGCTCATGACTAAATTTAAAATAAAACTTACCTTTAAAAGAGAATTACTTATAAACGCTCACAACAACGTGAATATCCATAATCAATTTAGAAATAACTCACACCATGACGTCACTGCGCGCGCAGAACGAAATTCGAATAGGTAGATTTCATACCTTGTTTTTATTATATCATGACTTGGGGAAGGAGGTTTTCTTTTTGTAAGGATTAGTGCTTTGGGCGGCGGAACAAGCGCCAAGGATCACAAACGAATGACACATAACGTTCTTTTCCAACGAGTTTAAATTTTTTTAAAATACGCAAACTTTCTTTTAGGTAATCCATGTTGTGATTTTAAAGGTTATAGAGAGTACGTCATCGCACATTTACCACAATTACAATGTTTAGATGTGGTGCAGATAACGAGGAGCGAGAGAATAAAAGCTCAGCAAAATATCGAAGAAATTGAAAGGAGGATAAAGCCCGCCCAGGAAAACTATCGGTAAGAAATAAGGGTAATGTGATGGCGAGTTAGAACTAAAAAGTTTATGCACAAGAGATAGATCGTTGACACAAGTATACTTTGGTTTTACAAGATTTTATTTATTTGTTCAGGATAACAAACAGCCAAAGCCCAATACAGTATCCGCTTGGGCTTATAATAGTTTTCGACGCGGGTCAGATCTTCTTGAATAAGCACACAATCGAGTAGAGTTCTAATTTGTCTATAAAATTTGAGATTATCCGCATATAGTAAGAATTTACAATTATTAAGAAAACATTTATTGATATCGATAATGAATATTAATGGTCCCAAATGGGAACCCTGCGGATCACCTGATGTTGCAGAGAATGTGATAGAAGCGAAACCATTTATGAGAACAATTTGCGGTTTCTAAGATACGAATGAATCCAAGTTAAAAAAAAGGGCCATCTACACAGACGGCTTTTAACGTAAACAAAATAAGGAAGCGTAAAGTTCAGTTAAACTAAGTTTTTTTTAATCCAAAAAAATGCTCCCTTGATCGAAAATTATAAAAAATAAATAATCTTTAGGAGATTTAGAGAAGACCAGAAAGCCCGTCTGCGGAACAATAGCACTTCTCACCTGACAGACGAAGAATTCTGGAATAGCACCAGCGAGAACAGTCCAGAGACCCGATTGGATATGTCCAAAAGACAAAAGAAGAAAGATAACAGAGCCGATGTAGATATAAATAAGAAAACAAACAGGACTTTAAGGTAAATGCAACATTTTTTTTAAATTCTTGCGTCTCAGGGCTGAATATTTCAGAGTGTGAAGTAATTTTTTTAAATGGGTTTTTTAAATATTTCCGAAAGTACTCTTGATATTTTGAAAAAGTGGTACCTACGCCACTGATATTTTTCCATGTGGACATTTTTTCTGATTAGCCTGGTCACTTCTACATGAAAGCGGTCTCTTGCGTCTTTCTCGTCAGACCCACTGTTCTTCATTAAAATAATCAAATATAAATTGAAAATCATTATTTGACATAATGATGAACATTGATAATGATGAAATTCTGTATCAAGTTGTTGGAAATGTTGAAAAAAAAATTATTTAAAAAATCGTAAAATTGCGTTTCGGGAATCAGTCGTGGGATACTGCGATCATATGAGGCCCTCAGAAGAGAAAGGGCGATCTCAACAAACGCAGGTTTTTGTGAAAAATGGATTTTAATTTTTTTTCCTTCTGGCAAACTCAACAAAAATTACCTTACAATGTTTATAATATGCATAAGCATAAGGCGTTATTATTATGTTAATATTGTTTGTTGTGACATACAGATGTTCGAAAAAATATTTTTAAAAAAATGGGTTGTTGAGTTTGTCTTCTAAGCGCCTCATATATATTTTCAGGTTATTTAATAAAGATGGCAGACCTCTAAATGTCAACCAAGCCAAACTAAACTTCACTTTTTCCGACGAAAACCCGGAACAATTCGTCCTAGACGTAGCAGTGTACAGATACCTGGATACAAATTTGATCGACATAGACTTACAACCGATTTATGTCAAACTGACGATTAAAGGCAAAATATTTCAGATTGTTTTTCCCGAGGAGATATATGTGGAAAGGAGTTCGGCATTAAGGTCGCAAACTACAGGTAAAAAGTCAATTTTTATTAAAAAAAAATCAAATTTTCACACACATGCAAGCAAATAATTTCACAACAGTGAACATTCGAGGCCACTCGGCATGAGCGCATCGCAGCTGTCGACAAGTACTGGTGTCACCCATTTAAATACAGGGTGTTATGGAAATGACGTATTATATTTAAACCGGCAATTCCTGAGATGAAAACAAATTGGAGAAAAATAACCATAATTCGCGTTTTTACTTAATAACCGAATTATATCACCTTATGTCAAACCTGAAAAAAACACGTCATAGCACTGGGATAAAGGTAAACAAACTTGTGACAGATGTAAATTATGTAAACAAAGCAATATTGAGATAGGTTATGGCCAAAAACGTCAGTGAATTTTGAGCGGTGTTGTCGGTTAAACTCTTTAGAAGGTCAATAACCGGTTGACAGAAGAAGTTTATTTTTCAAGGTACATTTCTAAACTTTTACGTTCAGTTCAATTCGCTGGGAACACATCTAAGTTTTAAGTATTTTAAAGTGCTACTGTATAGACAAAATACGCCCTTATTGTTCTGGGAAATAATATAAATTTCCATACATTGGTATTTGACATCTAAAAATTTTGAAAGTAACTAAACACGTTCGACATATTCGGGTTTACTAGGTCGATCGATATTTACCTATTTGTGCTGAAAATACAGCGTTGCCACTTTCGATGTTTTCTAAGATTATATTCATAAATTACGGAATTTCCTTCTGTAATACTTTCCTGTATAATGATAGTCTCGGAAATGGCAACCGCGCTAGTTAAACGATACTATTTATTTTAAAGGGATTATTTCATCATTTTTCTTCAGTAAAGGATTAATAAATTTGATTAGGCCATTAGAAATTAGCATTTTTATTATTTCTGAATTTCTATTGCGAAATAATTTGTATCCTATAGTGCTGTGTACGGTAGTGTTATTAATAATTATGAGTTAGTATTAAGCGCTTTTGTATAATCTAATAATAGGTGCATATCTTCAAAAAACTGATTTTAAACTCTTGGGTGTCTGTGTGTTACTTTAAGTGATTTAGTGTAATTTGTTCTATGTGTTTTTTTCTCTCGGCGATATGCCGGTTATATTCTGAGATTGGAAAGAAGAGGCCGATTGGGGTTTAGTGGGTATAAGCTTATTATGCAGTCCCACACTATCATCAGGGCATATGATGAGCATAAAGCTTTTCCCATAGAAAAAAGAACTGAAGGTGTCTGCGTCCTGGATTCCTTACAGCGTCCTGGATAAGTTTTACATTTTTACACAGTTTGGCAACATTGCGCATAACAGGTGTTTGTGATACACTGTCCCATAGTGCTGTGATTCATTACCGCGGAGTCACATGCGAATAAGAGGGTTTGTTACCCCACTTTTAAAACGGTCAATTTGAAAATAAATATATGTAGGACACCCAAGGAGTGACTCATTTAAATATAATACGTCATTTCCATAACACCCTGTATAATAAGTCAGACCGTGGTTAAGCCTTAAAAATTAAACATTGTTTTAGGACACTTCGTTTTAAAATTGCCAAAGTTGAACTATAAACCGAAAGTGAAAAAAGAAACGGAATCCAAAGAGGAAGATTTTGAACAGGAGAAAAAAGAAAATGAGAAAAATAAGAAAAAGACAGAATATCTAGAAGTTACCGGTCCAAAAGAAGAACTAGATTTTAGTAATATAGTCGAGAGTAACAATAGAAAAAAATTGTATAAGGATAATCCAGAAGTGCCGATGTTAGAATATGGCTAATGATTATTAATATAATTTTTAGTAATAATAAATTTTAAATTAGTTAGTAGAGAAAATCACTTCACTAACCAGCACTTTCCACCTATCAGATTTAGATTTAGAGAGGTTGTTGATTTATAACAGTTTAATAGGTTCTTGAATTGCAAATATGTCGTATAAAGGTATGTCATAACATTATTGTTTTTAGTGTTAAATAGAAGAATAAATGAACTTTACAGAACTTGTATGTCTCAAATCTGGGGTTTTTACACTTACAGATTTCTTTTAATGATTGTAAACACTTTCTGGGGGAAAATTTACACAGCTTGAAGCTTAAATTATTTGCTGTAAGAAAGGTATGCTCGGTACGGTTAGGTTCTAAATTGTGGTCTTTTGTTTACCGAATCAGGTAAAAGGGTGGGTTTGCTGTATCTTACCGAAATCGTGACAAAAAAAAACTAAATGTCACGTTTATTTTAAATAAATAAGCTTGCTTTTCCAATAAATAATTTATTTTCTCCCTCCCCACTTACCGATATGTTCCAACAAATTTGCCAATTGAAGCGCCTGGTCGCCCGTTTGCAGCTGCGGTTCCCCTTGAGATGATTGAGCTGCACCTGGCGCTACTGGAGTTAAGCTTCTTATGTACGGTTCTAGCTGCGTAGCAACCTTTAACAAAAACAAAAGAACAGCTATAGAGGTATTATTGTAGTACAATGAACTAGCGAGAGTTTATATTTGAAACGTTAAGGTATCTCTGGCTTAATAAATAAGGTGTTCAATTTGCCAGTTACCACATTACCGTTTTTTTGTTCGGTTGTGAAATCATTTATAATAATAAGTGTTGTGGTGTCAAGGCATCTTTTAGTGATTTTTTACTGCGTATCCATGTCTTTTAAACAGCCCTATTTTTTTTATATTTTGTTTGACTCTGATCATTTTAAGCATTTTTAGGTATCAGTCATCACTGGTATCAGTTCAGTAGTTTTTAAATTACTAAGTAATCAAAAAATTTCTGGATCCATTTGATGTTTACTGGGTATCCAAATAAAAGGCATGCGTATCCAAATGGATACGCAAAAGTACGTTAAAAGATGCCTTGCGTGGTGTGATTTCAAATTTGTATGATATTACTATAGGGTGTGTTCCAAAACATACATTTGTGCTGTATTTTTTTATGAAAATTTTGAAACGAATTGTTTTTAAATATGACCGAAGGTAAAAAGAGAGTATAAAATTGTAGTTTTTTTCTATAGAGTTGATTAATGACTGACAAAGCGCGTCAATGACGTATTTTGACCATGTGCTTCTTCGCATTTACAATTCTTTGTGTTGCAAAAGATTTTTCGCCGTCATGGTTATGAAAACAATTGTTCAAAAAGGTATGAAAAGTGTTAAAATTTGCGGGTTTAAATATAATAAGTAATTTGGATAACACGCTGTATGTTTACGTCAAGACAGTAAAGGACAGATTAATTGAACAAAATATGGAAAATTTGATGCTCGTCCTGTATCTTTAGAAAACAAAATAGTATATTACGTACCGAGGTGGAAAGTATTTCATTCCTGTCGAGAGAGACAGTAATGAAACTTTTCCCCAAGGTTTGTATACTATTTTATTTACAACCACATCTAACATCCACTTCTTATTATTTTGAATTGAAATTATTAATAAAAGATAAATGTCATTTTGACTTTTCCATTGAAAAATTAGACAGAAATTTCAAATAATCGCAGGTGGTAAAATAACGTAGGTAATAATACGCATCAAGATGGCAAATATCGTTTTTTCAATATGGTTTCCACGTCACTAAACAATATATTATTTTAACAACAGAAAAATGCTATCAGATGAGGAATTTGATTTGGCTGCTACTCCACCAGAAATTCGAGAAGCAGCAAAAAAAGTAGAATAAATCTTCTGCCAACTAAAAGCCGCCAGAGATATGACAAGGCATATAACTGTTTCAAAGAATGGTGTACGCGAAACAAAGTTCAAAATCCTGGTTCTGTGTCGCCGCTACTAGCTTATTTCAGTGAAAATGCCAAGAAAATATCAACGATTTGGTCACAATATTCAATTCTGAGGACCACTCTATCAATTAGGGAAAAAGTAGACATATCTAAACACGCAAAGTGTGTTCGTATAATATTTTGAGATATCGATTTTTTTTAAAATTACAAAAAAATTATTTACTTTCCATCCGGGTGGAAAGTTACCATTTTTCACCCGGGTGGAAAGTAAAAGTAAAAAAACGTCAACTTTACACCTTTCAAAGACAGATCAAATGTCATTATTACATGCGTGGTTATAATAAAAGCATTTTTTAAGCATACCTGACTTAAGTGCTTAAGTTCATTTCTAAGAGTGTTAACGTCGGCCCTCTGACAGCTGAATACTTCTTGCTCGACACGTAGACGCCAAAGTTGCTCTTCCCACGATGCGTCGAAAGCCGACGCCATTCTGTCCAGATCTTGCTGTTGTCTATAATCAAAAATTCGTTTGCATAAATGTATTGAACGGATCGATATTGAGAAATGCGACAACATTGTAATGAAGTGCGAAAATCATGCAGAAATCAATCTACGTACCTTAATTTGTTAAAAGTATGTTATATCATTACCTTTCCAAAGTTTGATCTAAAATCAAACATTCCCTAATTAACATATCATATCTCGCAGCTAGAGGCGGCGCCTGAGCTTTTCTTATCGCGGTTATATCCCTAAAAGTTAGAAACGTATGGTATATACTCATTAATAAAAGGTGGGTAGTTGAACAATGAACGAATCACGTTACTGTATGAAGAGAATCCATTCTTACTTGATTCATCGACCCGAAAACATCAATGGAACTTACATTATACAGTAAGTTGGTCCTGTAAGGTTTTATTGCTATATAACTGGATTATTGATGCTGTTACGTAGAAAATCTGGGGTTTTTACACTTTTAGATCTCTTTTAAAGGCTGTAAGAATGTTTTTAGGGAAATTTATACAGATTAAAGTAAAAAATATTGGGTTGGGTTTTTAAAAAAGTCACTTTTGGTTTATACATTTTTTCAAAATTTCTTACTTGTGCAGTTCTCCAACTTTTTCTTTAACCTTATTAAATTGCTGATTCAGTTCCCTGATTTGCGACTCGAACGATCGGCAGTGCGCGGAGAAGGACGTATCGCCTTCGAGAAGTTTATTTTTCAGAGAAGTTTGTTGCTTTTTAGTTGCCGGTGGAGCGGTCTCGTAGAGTCTAGAAGCTAAAAATATCGTCGGTTAATATTTCGGTAGTCATTCGTTTGAACTACAAAACAAGTACGAAAGGCACTAAAAAAAATGTTCTCTCCTACAGAAATACGAAAATACTTTTTTTTTGATCAATTCATTTTTCAACATAATGTTATATGTCAATTTATATTGGTACTCTTAAGATAGCTGATGATATCGGTACTCTGAGGTTGAGTAATAATATCAACAGGTTCTTATACTTAATAAGCAGGAAATTTGGTCGTACTTAAACGAACCACCTAGCGCGGTGTTACACTGTCCCGTAAAACCATTGCTCCGAACGGCTCCCGCAAAACGGGACAATGTAACAGCGCACTTAGGAGTACCAATTTGAATTGCACCGGAACTTAGGTTCAACGGAACGCCGATCAACCTGTGAACTACGTTCATTCAATATTACGTTGTTCAATATAAATTGAACTTTAGTTCAACTGAACTACGATCAGTTTATGTTGGCATTACTATTATTTAGTTACTTTTATTTTTTTCTGGATTTTTGACATAAAATATAACCTTTTATTTTATTTGGCGTTTGGCGGGCTTGATTTCCAGGCTTTTCTTTCTACTCCGTGTACTTATAAATTATTGTTAAAAATAAGAACTAAAATATATCAATTTTATTTTTATTAAGACTGGTGATACATTTCTAATGCGGATAGAGCTTATTGAGTCCATAAAAAAATATATACAGGGTGTCCGGAAAAAGGAGGTCAATCCGTTAACCATATATTCCTTGAGCAAAAACAATATTACTTTTATAATGCCATTTTTCATTTTTGACCCTCATGTGCGATATACAGGGTGTTAAAGTTTGAAATTAAAAAGTGATTTTTTTGAATAATTCGACTATTTAATGAGATATTAATTTAAAATTTGGTACATTACGTCAGCACAAAATGTTACATCTTTTGAGAGGAACAAAACAAGAAATGTTTGTCAAATACTCAAAATAGGGGGGGTCCAGTTCCCGCTGACCACCCCTATTTTTTAGTGTGTGCGCCAGTGACTTCTAAACTATATTTGTTTAGGTAATCATTTATTTTTGATTATTTTTTCTCCCTAAAATTTCGATCAAATCATGTGTTTTGGAGATAATTTGAAAAGCATGGATCCTTACCAGATGCCAGCGCCTTACTCCTTTGGACTATTCAGTCTAGGGGTGTATGAAAGATTTTGTGTATATGGTTCCGATTTTGAGCGAGAATCATTTAATAGAAAGAATATTTCAAGCTGGACAGCAGTTCAGGTTTAAACCACATATTTTTCAAAGGTTAAGATTTTCTTTAATAAAGAGAGCTCCCATGTGTATTGAAAAAAATGGAGGTCATATCGAGCAATTCCTTTAGACTATTTTTTTTGTTTGTTTTTTGTTACTAACGTTAATTTAAAATTTAAATTTAAAATAATATTTGAATATAGAAATTTGTTTCCATTTTCCTTCGTCAGACTAATACCCAGACGCGTTTCGCCGTATTTATGTACCACCGCGAGATGCCGCGACTATTATTATACTCCTTTCGAAAATAATATCTTTTGAGTATTTGTTATCTTGTTATGATGTTTTAAATTTATTTAATAAGTAATAGTAAATTATTGTCTTAAGAACGAATGATAACAATGGTGTTTACTGTTATATGAAGATTAGCAATAGTAAGTTCTTAGTAGGTCAATAAACTAATTTCATTTAACTGAATTAGTACCACAGGTTTTTATCTGTACGCCACTGCCCTTATTTTTGGTTAGTCTTTTGTTTTCGATATTGTCACTTATTGCAAAGTTTTACTTAATTATATCGTGTATCCATGGTAATGCAACAACGGCTGACTTAATTTAGCATTTGAAAATTATTGGATTACCGTCAGCCGCGCTGGCATCTGGTAAGGATCCATGCTTTTCAAATTATCTCCAAAACACATGATTTGATCGAAATTTTATAAGGGCGAAAAAATAATCAAAAATAAATGATTACCTAAAAAAATATAGTTTAGAAGTCACTGGCGCACACACTAAAAAATAGGGGTGGTCAGCGGGAACTGGACCCCCCCCCCCCCCCTATTTTGAGTATTTGACAAAAGTTTCTTGTTTTGTTCCTCTCAAAAGATGTAGCTTTTTAGGCTGACGCAATGTACCAAATTTGAAATTAATATCTCATTAAATACTCAAACTATTCAAAAAAATCAGTTTTTAATTTCAAACTTTAACACCCTGTATATCGCACATGAGGGTCAAGAATGAAAAATGGCATTATAAAAGTAATATTATTTTTGCTCAAGGAATATATGGTTAATGGATTGACCTCCTTTTCCCGGACACCCTGTATATTATTAGGTACGTTATTATAAATAAAAACAAACAGCTATGTTTTTTTGTTTAGCGTAATTTTTGCAAATATTCATTGTCTGGTCATTTAGTAAATTGATCAGGATTTCTCCGGTATGTCCGTGTTCATAGCATTGACTGCAGTATCCACAAGACGCAAAAATCTTCGTCATCAGTTATAATTTCATTAAATTCCTACATTTTTATAAACAATAAAATAACGATAATTTACTGTATTGTATAATATGACACTGACCTGACACAAAAAAAATATATATTTAAGGTTAGAAAGTGGCTTGGATCGACAGTTTAACTTCTGAACCTCCAAAAGTGGACGTTCACGTGAACTCCTGATTTGAACTTAGATCAGTGTAGAATACTGTTTGTACTACAACTTTTTTACTTGAACTAGAGTTCAAGAGTGAACTACAGTTCTAAGTGTTTATACAACCGGCCCTTAATAATCAAATCTGGCTCTAAACTTAGGTAATAACATTTAGGATAAATGGAACCCCCCTTTTAAATAATTTTTAAATATATATGTACTTTTTAAATTAAAAAAATTGACTTATAAGTATTAATTATATTATACACGCAACATAATTTTCATAATACCCTGTATAAAAAATGACTAGTATTTTGATGAATTAAACCCCCCCATACATTTTATAAATTTTCTCAAATTATTAAATATTTAACTGCATTATTACAAAGTAAGGTGAAATTACCTAAGGCATGTTTTTTTTATAAAAAAAAAATACTTTAAGAGTATTTATTAGTGGACCGCGTGGTCCGATTTGGGATTTCGCCGCGGAAGAGCGTAAGTCAGTGTTATTGAACAATGAGACAACATCGCCCAAGACACGACGAGCCAGCGCGCTGGCCACCTGTGTCAAGGGAGTAGGGGCGTTCCTCTTACTTATTCTTCTGCCTTTGATCAAACCAAGCGTTGCCAAATGACTTTAGATAGTCGCGATTTTAAGTACTTTTCTGAAAAATTCGGTGTGATTTTTTTTTATATTAAAACTAAGCTCTGAAATTAATTGAGATTATATATAATACTTTCAAAAATGGCCGTGTAACCATGTTTCTCAATTTAAACGTTATTTACCGTTTTGAAAAAAATAAACTTCAGAAACGGTTGGAGATCGGTATAGGAAATTATTAACGAAAGTCACTTGGATTTTTACATAGAATCGACAAATGTCAAAATATACAGCGAATTATATTTAAAACGAGAATGCTAAGCCTAAGTTCCGGTATTACCGTGAAGGATCCTGTATAAAAAAAATTAAACGAACCTCGGGAAATAAAAACGTCAACCGAGACACTTACTTGCTGCTAGTTCCGATTGATGTTGCGACACGGCCGCCGGCCCAATCCACGGCTCCAAACACTGTGCGAACTCACTGCGGTAATTCGTTTTTATTTGAGAAGACTGTAAGGACCTAAAAAAATACGTCTTTTAGAACAAATAGTTAATTAACTTGGTTCTAATATTAATAACAACAATTATTTAGTAAATTAGTTAAGAGATAAGAAAAGCACTTAGGGTACTCGAATAATGCATCAGTATACTTATTGGAGAGGCGATTCTACATGTTAAAATAGAGTACATAATAGTGGTGAGCGATATTGTGATTTTTCAATCACGTTGTGAAATGTGCTTGTTATTTCTTGATATCAGTGAAATGAAAGCGTGATGTGATCACGGTTTACAAATTTTCATCACAGCTAAGCGATATATTAACTAGATAATATATGTATTGCGCGCATCGTAAAATAATTAGTGGGTGATGGTCTATGGAATTAAACTATTTATTATGTATACTACTTTACTACTAAAAGAACTGTAACAAAAGAAAACTAAAATCTGTAAAAAATATTACACAACATTGATAACAAACAAAAGGAAACGTTATTTCTACCTAGATTAAAGTAGAATTATACCTTTAAAAAAAAACTATGATGAACTAAACACTGTGTACTTTACAGCAAACTATTTGTTCATGCAAATACGCATGGTTTCTTAAACATTTTGTACTATTGTATATTACCATAACTGAACTTCGCCATTTTTTACATTACATAACAATAGCTATTGTAAGTTTTTTATATTTGTTGTAAATATGTAATGGAAAAATAAAGACATCATTATTATTATTTAGGAATAGAATCGTTAATCATTTGAGTTTCCTTATTACTTAGCCTGTTAAAGAATGGCCAGAGCTCGCTAGTCTTTCGAATATTACTAAATACTCATTTTCATTTCACGGTTTCAAGTTCAAGATTCAGTAGTCACAGTCAAGTACCAAGTAACGACCTGACACAATCACATTTTAAATAATAGGTCTATATCAGATGTGATTTGAGAAAATCCACCAAAAAGCAATAAGGCACAAAGTCCAGTATCACCCATGTAATTCTAACGGTGATACGCGAAAATGACCTTTATTATTTTAACACAATTGGTGTTGGTGCAACACAATAAGGCCGCTGATGGCAAATGTAATAAATGTATTTCTAATGGTGTTACCCCAACCCCATGGGAATAAATTTTAAACAAAAATATCGGTTTAATGATTAGTAAAAGTGAAATACTTACTAAAAAGTGATTTGTTTAAACTGTGATTACATACATTACATACACGCTTTTTATTGGTGCTAAGTACTGTGACTACCTGTGATTTGTTGATATCAGTGATTAAATCACAGTTCGTGAAATATCGCTCACCACTAGTACCTAATATAACAAAAAGTCGAAAACCCAAAATATTTTTTTTTCTTCCATTTGAAAAACTGATTTTACTGCTAACAAGAACTTTCCATTCCAGTTTACGCCTAAACGGTATGGTTTATCGACTTCAATAAAGAGTACCTTTTTATTAGGTATTCTTTTGTCTTTAAAATTACATACCTTTTTTAAAATACCTGCCGAAACAAAAAAGATATGACAAAAATTGAATTTACATTAAAAATAAGAAAAAAAATTGAACTTGACAGGATGTAACTAGGAAAGTATTTAGTTTTCGACTTACTACCTTTATTTTAACATGTAGATTCACCTCTCTACAGATCCTGATGCCTTGAATTAAAGAAAATCCTTAAAATACTAATTTTTATGTCAAATAAGCATAGAAAAAATACCGATAATTGCTAATTAAATTCATAATAAAAATACAAACAAAACGGTTATTTTTTTTTCATGCGAGAGTAACGTTTGATAAGGCGCTTCCTATTAAATAAAGTACAAGTTCAGCTACCTTACTGGTTGACTAAGGTTCCCCACGGCAGCCAATCTATCAATAAGCGAAGGGCAGAGCTCCAGGAACTGATATTTGTTGGCGGCAGCTGTAAATGTAGTGCACAAGACCAAATGTAACTGGAGCACAGGCATTACAGTACCTACAACATTTAAAGTTGTATTAGATAACATCCCAACACAGTGAAAAACACTACAGTGTTATAAATAAAACTAAAAAAAGTTTGTCGAGGATTACTTGGAAGAGCCGCTCCAAATAATTAATCCTATTGCTACAGTTTTAATTCCTTATCTGTAAAAATTGTTAAACAGAATGTGATATGGTGAAAAAGTGGTAAAAGTGGGGTGGAAAAAGTAATTTCACATCGAGTACTGACCTAATAATAACAACTGGCTTCTATAAACCCTCTCCTTGCTGTCATACTGCCTCTGAACTTCCATTATCATGGCAGCGTGCGTTTTTGCCATCGCCTCCTGCATTCCCTGACAAAACGTGTTGATTGTATGTTTTTCCGCGTCCATGTTACGTCTAAGTTCGTCCATGAGTCCCTTCAGCGCTATTATGCCGTCTCGGACAGATGTCTAAAATTTTTGAAGCGAATTAATAAATCGGAATAATAATATAATATCAAAATTACAACTTTTTGAGGAAAAACGAAACGAGTATAAAAAAGTACTGCTAGCTATACATTTTTAGATGTAAAAATCCAAGTAACTTTTGTTAACAATTTCCTAAACCCATCTCCAACTATTTCTGAGATAAAATTCAATAAATTAATTTTTTATAAAAAAGATTTAATAATTTGAGAAAACAAAAATATATGGATCTTTTTATTTCATAAACATACTGAACATAATAGTAAATTAAAATACAGGGTGTTCCATTTGCCAAAAGGAATGCATAAATTTTAACTAAACCGATTTCAATCAAATTTTGGGAGTATTTAAGTGATCATAAGAGGCACCGAAATAAGCAACAAAATATATGCTATGTGATCTTAAAAAATATCTATCTTCATGACCTCACACTTTTTTGGGATACTCTCTATGCTCAAAAATGTTTGCTTGAAACGTGTCCTAGGATACAATACGGGTAAAGTCTGCAAAATATCAAAATCTTATTTCAATTAGTAACTGAGATATAGAAGACGTGGACCCTGTATAAAGGCTGAAGTTGAAATTATACAGTTTGTTACCCTTCGTAAAAGCTGACAAGGAAATATTACTTCTATAATGGCCTAAATTCATTTAGAAGTAATTAAATGGTTTGCCGTTATTAAAATTGGTTCGCAGCAAAAAATAGCCATTAAATCATTTCAGCATAAAAAGATTTTGCTTGCAATATCGCTCGTAGCAGCTTATATATTTAATTTGCGGATCAAAATAATTTAGAGCACTCTACTAGGACATTAATTACTGACCGATTCAGAAATGTTTGCTGTCCATAAGTTGCTGACCAACTAGCCATGTTGGCTGACCGATTACATTTTTCTGTTCGCAAAAATAAGAACATTTTGCTAACCAGTTAAATGATACCCTTTCATTTAGGTAGGATACACAGGGAGCCCAAAAAAGCAAATATTCGATTTTACAAAATAAAATTTAATATACAATTTTTTAAAAATTAGGATAAAAACTATTTTCAAATTAAAATATTTTTTTTTTTGCGAGGATTTAAGGTTCTGAGATTTGGTAGTTTCCTATATTTTCTGTAAAAACGTACTATGTTGATCTATTTTCAATTCCTTTCCCTTTACCTTTTATTTACATATTAATTTGTATAAGTATTCCTTACTTGTAGGTCCATTATAGCATTCTGTCCTCTTTCCAGTCTCTTAGCAGCTTGAGTATGGGCCGTATCTATGTCCACGCACTGCGTCCGGACTTCGTTAGGCAAATCTCGAAAACAATTTACGCACAACATAATGTTTTGAAGGGGGGAGTACATGATATAGTGTTCTCCATGTTGGGGACACTAAAATATCAGTACGAGTGTAATGCCAACGAATTTCGGAATAATTTAATGGGTCACCTAAACACGGTTGTAGTATAGTAAATATACAGGTTGTTTCATAATAACATGCTAATATTTAAGGAGATTATTTTTGGGTCCATTTTCAAAAAAAAAACTTCATATGAACATATGTCCTAGTCATATGAACATATGTCCTAGACGTCTTAACTTTTAAGATACAAAGTGTTAAAGATTTTCATGTTTTATTAATAATTAGTTAAGGATAATGACTTAAATACAGACAACTGTCAAAACTGTTTTTTACAAAACAAAACCTGCAAAGTGAATGAATTTCATTCTTACTACAAAAAATCAAGACGACATTTGAAGCAGAATTATTAATAATCATAATTAGAGTCCGGATTTTCAGGCATTATGCTTATTGTAAATATTATAAGCAAATAGTAGATAACTCAAGATATTGACGAATTGAACGAAAAATTTGCCAAAAAGGCAGTGTTTATAATGCTTATTTTAAACTTTATGCTTATTTTAATTTGTATGTCTATATATAGCTTTTTTTGCCTTTTGTTGAAATATTTGATCATTTTTTAGTAGTTAAAGCATTTGCTTGTGGAAGATATGTTGTAAATTGAATTATCGGAGTTCTTGATGAAGAAATTCCAAGAAGAAGAAAGCACAAATAGTAACACAGTATCAAGGTTGAAGCAATAACAAGCTTTTACTTGACAGGACCAGTTCCCTGTAACAAAGTATTACTCATGCATTCTGACGCAGCATTAAAAGTGTTTCACCCAGATTTAATCCATTGTACTTGCTTAGCACATGGCTTAAATAGAGTTGCTGAGACTATAAGGCAACAATTTCCTCTTCTTAATGAACTTATTAAAAATAGAAAAAAGTATTTGTTAAGGCGCCTTTATGGGTAAAACTCTTCAAAGAACGAGTACCTAACACCCCATTACCACCTGAACCCGTTTTGATAAGGTGGGGTACTTGGTTAGATGCTGCAATATATTATACAGATAATTTTTTCAAAAGTTATATTTGAGCTATCCGAATCAGCCAGCAAGGCAATTTAAGATTGCCAAACGGACCTAAATCAAGAAGAAATTAAGGACCATTTGTAATAAAGTGTAATTTTAATTTTGTGACTGATACAATAAAATCTGTCGAGAAATAAGGAATGCCTCCATTAAAAAAATTAATGATTTCGAAGAGGCCATTAACCTAAGAAACTGGCCAATTAGAACAAAAAAATTAAAGGATACATTGTTTAAGAAAATTGCTTTGGTATCGGCAAGAAATCCTAATCCAGACTTGCAATATGATTGCAAAATTTAAATATGCGCCCATAACAAGTGTTGACGTAGAAAGGGAGTTTTTCGGACTATAAAAACATTTTAAGTGATAGAAGACAAAACTTCAAAATGGAACACTTAAACCAACATTTGGTTATTGCTTGTTTTTACAAAAGTTAATTTTGTTATACATATAACTTTATTCTATTTTAAGATTGTGTTTATTTCGAGATTTTATTTATACTAAGTTAGAATAAATTATGTTTTTAATTTATGCTTTTTATATTTTTTATGCCTTTTTTGTGTGAAACTTATGGTTTTTAAGCGCTTATTTTAAGTTTTTTTATGCTTTTTAATCCGGACTCTAATCATAATAATACCGAATTACTTAGGTTCATTTATCCATACACTGCCATTTTTGAACTATTTAAATATGAAACTCTTTAGTGACAAAGGCTGTAAACTTTAGACACTATTTTAAAAAACGCAATTTCGAATTAAAATAGTTTCGAAGACTAAACATGATACGACCTACCCTTTTTGGCTCCTTTTGGCACTTGGACATATGAACTACTTCGTGACTCGAAAACATTTTAGCCCTATGGGTGCTGTCACGACAATGTGCACATAACGCCTGACCTGTAAATATACTGTTAAAACACAAATCTATCTAGTAATAACAAATATTATAAATATTGGGGACGCACAGAGAAGTTTTGTCTGAAAAGCTGGGCAATAGGTATTCGGCTGCCGTGTACTATTTTTTAGCATTACACCCACTGGGTATAAATTTAAAAACTTAAAATCAATTTCCAGAATATTTTTGATTATTTTTATCATAACTGTTTTTATCGAAAAATGCGTGCAAATTTTTCATAAGAAGTGCACGTTATCTTTTTACCTAAAATATAATAATTGTTTTTTCTACAACCCGGTAAAACTGCTCCGTGCATCCCTAAAAAACATAATTAACCAGAAAGTAACAAATAATAACACATACCATCTAACAAAAAAACAACCAAAATAAAACAATCGATAAAATATCAAATGTACCGCAAGTGTTGCAGTAGTACATGTTAGATCTATCTCTCTTGTCACAATTGCAACATGGAGGATTCTCGCTGTTTGCAATGTCAATCAGCTGTCTCATTAAGGCATCGGGTGGTGGTAGAGAGGTGCCATCCTTGAGCAAAGTTGGTTGCCTAGAAAAATGTGACAATCACTAATAGCATGTTCCACCCACTTTCTATTGTTTGCTCTCAGAGAGCCCTTGGAGCAGTGTCATATTATCATAAGGGTGCCCTACTTGGAACAGATCTATTACTATTTTCTTTCAGAATTACATTGTTACATTATTACGTACTACATCCGACCTTTTTTTTAGGTATTCTTTTTTTTTGTTACCGCTGACGATTTTTTTTTTGGTCCAACAATCTGGTGGGGCCAATATTTTTACTAATGCCCGGGGCCCGACAACATAAAGAACCGCCACTGCCTTGGAGTGGTGTGAAATCATCCTTCTACATCAGAGGCTTGGATCTCTATTCTGCTCTCTCGAAACACTTGACTAGCAAAAATTTTTATTCAATCCAAGACAAGAATCTATCAATTTTAGAGTTTCGAGAATTATGAATATTTTAAATAGATCACTATATATACTCATAAGAAGCGCCTCCTGGTGTAATTTATTAAGACATATTGATTCAAATCAAGTGAAGTTCCTTATATTATTGGTGTAAATAAAATAATATAGTAATAAAATCCATAAAAGGTACTAAAAAAAACAAATTATGAATAAGTTTAACTTACACTTTATCTTGTAGAAATTGCCTGAAAATGTGAAAAAGTTTACTTGCAAGCTTGATAAAATCCTTAAGTAGGTACAAGAAAACAACGTGTTTTGGATTGATTCGATTCAACTTTTCTTAAATTGAAAAGTAATTTTTCTCTAAATTCATAATTTATTATTATAAATTGAGTGAGTAAATAAATACCAGCAACTTATTCGACTGTCACTTACCTACAAAAGGGACAAACAAGCCTTCTATCCTGTTCCCTTCCTCTTAAGCATCGAGCACAGAAAGTGTGATAGCAACTTAAAATGCAGGGTTCTGTAAAGTAATCGTGACAAATCGGGCAAAGCAGAGGATTTTTAGGGAATTCCATCCCAGTTTCTAGACCCGGAGGTTCCATATCTGGGGGACAATTACTAAAAAAAAATGTACCGTATGAGCAACTTCAAGTGAAATCCCAGTGCTCAACATTAAGCCTATAAAAATCCAGCCAGTAGAAAGTTATTTGCTTTCGATAACGCGAGTTACAGTTTATTCCTACCCGAACAAAGAAAACAAAGCCCCCATAAAAATGAATAAAATAATCGAATAACCCAAACAAAGACATGTTAACATTCCAGTAAATATAAAACAACAATAATTATTCACCCGAATACCTCTCGGTTTGTTCAAAGCAGTAGGTACACGATTTCAATATAGGTATAAATTGGAAATAGTAAAATACAAAACCTAGTGGTAAAATTATTCTTCACCTATGCCACTCCTCCGTATTTCAAAAAATGTAAGGATCTTTATTTCAAGAGAATCCAACCCTAGGACAAACCCTTTAGAAGCTTTTTTACTTTGAAAGGGAAACACTTATTATTGTTGCAGCGTATTTTAGAACCAATTTCATGCATTTACTACAAAATATCAACAAAAAACAGGTAAAAGTAATTAAAAATAAATAATAAATCTCACTTGCTTCTTCAAATATCCACCAACTATCCAGGGGCCTCCCCTTTTTTAATGACCTAAATAATAGTAAAATTAAAGCAAGGGAGCGCCTTATACACAACAGAAAAATGTTAATAATACTGGATAATACACAAATCACACCGCTCTTACATACCTGACAAAGTAGATAATTCTAAAATTTGCAATTAAACAGTTATAATCACGGTAATTATGAAAAAATTGCAGAAAAAACACTCATTTTTTTCACCCTTTCACACATTCCTCAGCACGCACGCGTCACCCGGACCTCGATTCAGGTTTGTTCGACAAAAAAGCGAAGTAAGAGAGAAAGAAGCATTATGTCTTTTTTTATTACATAATGGGACTACGTAACGTGCTTCGGATAATGCATTGTATTGTTTTCAAATGTGCGCAACCCGTCGGGCAAGTTTGAGCATTTGACCTACCTGGTCAGTGGCGTGGATAACTTTTATGCTGGTGAATATTTTTTAAAACTAAATATCCACAACTGGCGACATTTTTACGTAAATTCTCTTGAAGGCACTACCGTATATTTCGTATAATTGTAAAATAATAATTAAAATACAATTAACTCAACGACAATTTTATTTTGTTTACCATAAGTACAGTAAAATGTATATTAAGGTTTACTGGATTTGTAAACATCCTTTACTGGGTTTAGTCCATATATATATATATTTAGTCACACTTCATATAGTATATAATCCAAAAACCATCACATTAAATAACTTAATTATACGATACGATAACGATAACTAAAACAAAAAGTAAATGTTGCTCCAATTTCTCTCTCAATAGGTACTTGGCTCATAATAAGGTCACAGACCCGTTTAACGTAGGAAGGTGAAATTTGGCACAGTTTATCTATATATGATCTAAATTAAAAATGAAATTTAAAAAAATTTAATTTGAAATGTTTCTAGAAACTCATTACAATCGCTATTCCACTCCTGGACCAACTAATGTATTTTAATATGCCAAATTTCAGAAAAATCAGCCGGAAGACTTTCGACACAAGCCACAAGCGAACGGATAGAATCGTAAAAATTACATACCGATAATAGATATTAAAACAACAGTCCCAATGCCGGCTATCATAATTTTCATTTTCGTATCTTTCCACCAGCATTTCTTTTTAAGCAAGGTCGCATTTTTTTTAAATTGACAGCCTCCCTCTTCAAGGTTTCTGGCTTTATCTTCCAAATTTTCCAGGTTCTCGCCTCTTTCCAGGGCCTTAATAAGATTATCTTTCATTATCACAACGACCTCGTCGACTTGATCTTGAACATTTCGAGTATATTGTACTTTAGTCTCTGGCGGGGATTTTGACGATTTATCCTCCATTGTGTTTTAAATCTGCAAACTAATGGAAAATAACTGATCTGCACTCTACGCTCGACAGGCTGCTGATCGACAAAAATTAGGTAACAAAATATTAGTTGGTATTAATAGTTAAGTTTTCTTTGTTAATTTTTTTTCCCCGCCACATCATTTACAATACAAATTCTTTACTTCCTGTTACAATTTTTTAAAAAATATTGTTTACTTTAAGGTGCATTTACACATGCAAGGATTTAGTGGCGCCAATAAAAACTGGCGCACCAGTAAATAAAATTAGTAAGTGTAAACATCGACTTGCATAAACATTTATTTTTGCATGCATAGACCAAAAAAGTTTGCATCCTTCTGAAATCACTGGCGGGTTTGTTCAGTGATGACAAATTCGTACAGAAAATCAAGACTTGCCAGTGTAAAAAAGAGCATTTACACATTGTATGGATTTAGTGGCGCCAGTGGTCGCACCATTTCTATTTGCACGCCAGTAAAGGTTTACACTATGTTGAGAAAACAAAAATAAGTGGCACGCCAGCTTAATTTTTAAAGTGTTTTTCATCACAGTGCGCACTATTTGGAGTGAACTTTCCGAAGCCTGTAAAATAGTCGCTGAACTTTTAGTGGAAAAAAAGATAAAAGAAATACCGAAAAAGAAACGACGAAAAGGCCGTGTCTGGATTAAACCATGGATTTATGGTCGGCCTGCTTTGGGTGTTTCTGTAAAACTTCTAGTAGAACTCGCTGCTATAAAAACCTTCTTATACCACCGAACTATATAAAATACAATCAACAAAAATTAGAAGCGCAACCTAAACGGAAAACTGGCGAGCGGCGGTTTACCCTTGCAAGTTTTGATTTTCTGTACGAATTTGTCACCACTGGCGCTAGTAATTTCAGACGGATGCTGACTTTTTTTATCTATGCATGCAATAATAAATTTTTATGCGAGTCGATGTTTACACTTGCTAATGTTATTTACCGGCGCGTCCATGGTTTAACCCAGACACGGCCTTTCGTCGTTTCTTTTTCTGTATTTCTTTTATCGTAATTTTTTTCCACTAAAAGTTCCCGCGACATAGTTCGCACTGCGAAAAACACTTTAAAAATTAAACTGGCGTGCCACTTATTCTTGTTTTCTCAACAAAGTGTAAACCTTTACTGGCGTGCAAATAGAACTGGCGCGACCACTGGCGCCACTAAATCCATGCATGTGTGCATGCACCTTAAGGCTTGGTTTTCCTTGTGTTAAGTTACCCGATTGTTAAAATTTTATCATTATTATCATTGAATTATTGATAAAGACGACGATTATATTGGATTGGATTTTAATGGTATAAGCATTGCTGTCTGGCGCGGTCCAAAAAATAGAAACAGTAAAAAAGGTATCATCCTCACATCGTCCCTAGCCAACTCACGCCGGAAAGGATGGGGTACACGGGACGGTACGCAATCCAAAATCGGTATATGACTAGGGATCGTGGTTCGTAATCCACTTTAAGCTGCAAGCCCCCGTGGGAATGGCCCTGGCAAAAAATATAAGACCATTATATTAATTCTATAAACAATTATTATATTTCACAACATTAATCTTATATCGTACAAGTACGTTTTATGTATTATATTACTTTTAAAATAGGTACAATAGTTTTATATAAAAATTACTAATATATTGTTACTCTGCTAGCTATTCACAAAAATTACAGAAAATGAAAATACATAAGCTATATACAAGAAACTAAATAAAATCAATTAATAAAAATCCTCGTGTCTAGTTTTCAACAAAGAACAATTCGCTAACAATATTCATAAGGCTCATCTATTGGAAACATTAAAAAAGTGCCGTCTACTACCACATTTTGATTTTAGACATACAGGGTGATGCTTTTTCGATATACTAGAGAGATTTTAGCGGCTCTAACAGCTCTTAAGCTTGCTTGTAAAAAAATATACAGAAGCAAGACCATTAGGATTGTTTCTCTTTAATATAAAGTTTATTATGTTATTATGTGTTAAGGCCTTCACCTGCTCTGGCATAGGTATTTCTTATCCTGCCGAATTAGTGGGAGATCGCTAGAAGAAAAAGATTTCTCCGCAAGATGTAGCTCAGGCGTTTGAAAAAGGGGTTAAAATATAAACTTATCTCGCTTCGAGAATAACCTTATTGAGAACTAAAAGGAACAAAAGCTGGAGTACCCCAAGGACGTATATTGGGCCCGGTTCTTTACCTGCAAGACATTAATTCAAATAAGTTATAATATTGCAACTGTAAAACACTAAGGTGAAATCTATCGAATGCATCGTTGCCAGAACCTCGCAATTACATGAAAAAGCATCGACCCGTATGTACAGCTAAATAATATTAAATCAACAAATAAATTAACTACTCCTTTCTAGTGTCTTAACTCAGTCTTATCACAACATTTAGCTTAGGTAATATGTCTAGAAAAAGTTTTGATATTACTGTTAATAATGACGAAGCGGTTATTATGGGTATAAGATTTAACAATAATCAACTATCAGCAATATAAATCGTAAAAAAATACAGTAAAAATGGCCTCGTGTTAATTATTTTCGCCTCTTTCTCTTACAGACTTGTAATTTTCTGTTCTCGACATTTAGGAGCTTTCCTCGAACCAGGCCCATAAAAACATGATACTTATTATAACGACTTAGTTAATTACTTCCCACAAAAAAAACTGAATGCCATAATAACCACTCCCTAGATATAACTATGTATATAGATGTAAAGTTATAATTTAAAAATTTTAATAAGCCTGATTTGTAAATAATTCATAAGTATATCTTACCGATGTATAATTAATCCTAGCAGCTACGATATATCTTCGTTGATTACCTCCCTATATTGCTGTAGTAGGCTTAAGTATATGTTTATAAAATAATATGGTTAAAAACGGTCTATGAAAAGACGCAGGGGGAAACTCTGCAAGCACAGTCGGAGTTATATTTGCAGTATAATTTGTTCATTCGCTTCTATAGTCGGTGGGATAAAATAAATCTTCAGAGTTTTACCCCGATTGTCCGATAAAGAAGTACAAAAAATGGTAACGAAATTTCATTGGTCCAGCGGCGGCTGTAGATTTATTGTACGTCATCAAGAGAACTGTTAATACCGACTCGACATTAGTATTTGGGTATATGTAAGTTCAAAATGAGTTACTTAGAACAGTAAAATGCAATCAATGTCATAAATAAGCATACAGACGCAGCTGGTACCATCAGGAGATCTCCTTCAGACGTCATTTTTCGCTTATTTCTATTTCTAGACCAATTCAACGATGACACTATCCTCTGTGGCGGCTTCCCGTCTGCAAAACGTCATGGAGATGGTTTTGCAGAGTGTCTCCCTCACTCAGGCATACGAGGAGTCTTTGCCCAGGTTGCTGGAGGTGCTGGAACGGCTGGTGCTTGATAGCCTAAAAAGAATTATACTTTTAATTCATACTGTATAGTAAGTAAGCCCTGTTGTCATTGATTGACAATTTTCTGGTTAAACGATAGTAGAAGCGCTGTTAAAGATAATATAAGTCTCGTCAAGGTTGTCAGTTTTCTCGTCTACTATTAAAGAAAATAAAAAAAATGGAGGTTACGTGATATTTCAATTTTTAAAACCATCACAAAAAAAATTATGTAATAAAATCAAAGTCCACTCTTTTTATCTATTATTTTCAGTTCAACAAGTGTTGTAAAGTTAGGGGAAATTATGTTGAAAAATTTTATTGTTTTAATTGTAAGAAAGGGACCGTTTCCACTGTATTCGCATATTAGTGTAAATTCTTACCTTCTAACATCATTTCCTATGGAAGACTTTTCACTTTTTGTCGGCGATCCGATTTTATGGTTTGCTAAAAATGTATTTACGGATTCGTCTGAACCGTAACTGTCCCCTTCACTGTAAGTAAAGAAAATAACTATATAGGGTGTTCTTTAATGACGTGCTAATATTTAACGAGTGCGATTTTTTGTATCTCCGTAAGTAATTTAGATATTATTTTCATTTTTGGTATAAGTTACTAGGATATAAAACCACATATTATACAGGGCGTTATGGAAATGACTTATTATATTTAAATGGGTGACTCCTAGGGTATCCTGGAGAAAGTCTACATATTTTTTTTAAATCGAATATCTAAATACTATGGGCAAAACCCTTTTTACCCACATATTGTCGCGCCGTTCCATCTGGATTCAGTTCGCCACAATGTGGGCCACTAGAGTATAATAACAGTGTTGTCAGATCACACCGCAGGTTTCGCCCTTGCTTGGATACCTGCCGCGCGCGACTATCGTTGCTTTAGTATGTTTCGAGGCGGGGTGGAATGACGCTGTCGAGGGTTCCACGTGCTTGATGTATACGAATTTTAAACGTTTTGTTAGTTGTATTACCCGATTTTTTTCTGTTGTGAAATAATTCATAATAAGAAATATTGTGATGTCATTTCAAATTTGTGTGATATTACACAACAGAACCAACAATAGTGTTGGTTCTGTTGCAAAACATACTTTTTGTATGGAATTTAATTATAAAACGGATTAATAATATCGAACGTAAGAGAGAGTATGTACCTTAAAATTGTAGTATTTTTTTTCTAAAAAGTTTGAAAAAGAAGTGATAAGGCAGGACAAAGACGTCTTGTTGTCAAAAACTGAACACGTGCGTTTACAATTCTGTGTTGTAATATATGACAACACCGCCTCAATAAACTAGTGCTTGCGAACGTCCTCAGTAGCGGCCACGTAAATTTTCAGATTTCATATAAAGTGTAGTATATTTCGTACAATAATTCAAAGCGCCATTTAAGGTTATTTTTCTTCAATTTATTTTCATCTCAGGATTTGCCGGTTTAAATATAATAAGTCATTTCCATAACACCCTGTAGTTACACCAAATTATTCTATCGATAAACCAGTGGCACCCTGTAAACATCTCCGATATTTTTTTCAGTGATAATAATCAATTTCGTTTCATGAAAATTGGTCACCTTCGCTTAATAGAGATAGATTAGCTACACTAAGTTTATTAAATGTACTAATAAGAAGTATTTTTTAGCAATTTGTTTCAGCCCTCTTTATATGAACCTGAAATTTCATTATTTCAGCAGAACAAATTCCGTCGGACTTGTAGGCATTAATAATTTAAAGGATTGCTAAATCAACACTTTCAGTTACATGTATACAAGTTAATAAAACTCCACTTACCTATCCGATTCGTTCGAAATACTATCTTCTAGTTCCCCCTGTATGGCCGATTGGAGGTCTTCTATTCTCTTTAATGCTAGCCGCAGATCTGTCCTACACGTGGACGATTCAGCTTCGAGCGTTTCACACCGCTTCTCTAATTCCTTCTTCTTTATTATGACTTCCGATTCCTTTGCTAAGCTTTTATTAAGTTCTTCTTTAATTTCTCTGTAAATTATAATTAAATTAAACATCGTATCAATATTAGATTAGAACAATGTAAAAAGTTTCTACATTATTTAAAAGTAAGAATCGGAAAACTTAGTTTTAAATTGTCAATGCTCGAGTTTGTGCATCTTCTCCTAAACTTTGCATATATAAAGTATGAGAGGTCTAGTAAAGGTTTAACTTAATAACAAAAAATCAATGACAAAGAAATCTTACCTAAGCTGCCGCTGTAATTTTCTTGCTTGGTCCTGACCATTCTGTTCTTTCATCTTCGACGCTGCGTTATCGGATTGTAGTTTTTCCACACTTTCCTTTAACCTAGCGATTTGTACTTCTAATCTAGACCTGGTGGTTTGTTCTAATTCAAGTTTTGATTCTAGTTCTTTAACTTTAAGTTCCGATCTAAAAGGAAATATTAAATTAAAAATGACAGGTAATAATTATCAAGAAATTTTTTAATTTTATTAT
Organism: Barypeithes pellucidus; assembly: GCA_963991005.1. Lineage (NCBI taxonomy): Eukaryota > Metazoa > Arthropoda > Insecta > Coleoptera > Curculionidae > Barypeithes > Barypeithes pellucidus. The sequence continues at coordinate 13,393,825 of OZ022563.1, forward strand.
GGTTTTTATCTTATTTTTACACATAAAATAAAATACTTTTGAAAGTTAGCAAAAAAAATGGAACAAAAAATTGGGCGATTGTTTATTGCTCAAATTTCAAATTTATTCGTATTTTTCTTCCTAAAAATATGTTGGTTCTCTATAAATAAGTACATTCAGCAGATCCCGTCGATGTGAGCGATTAGATTTGTGATGAATGCACTAATTTATCTCGAAAAAAAAACTTTTTGGAAAAAATAATAGTGTGTTACATAATAGGAAAGAAAACAATACAAAACTGAATTTAAAATGCCCTTGGTTTGATTGATTAGAGAATGTTTGAGATGACATTGTCTACCCGCTTGATATAAATGAACACCGTACTTAAAGCGTCTTTATTTATTTTTTTTACCTTTTATACAGTAAGTTCGAGGATGCACCGCCCATACTCTCGGCGCTCTCCAATCTCGACGTTAATTCGGCGAGTTGCTCTTTAAGATGGTTCCTTTCCACTTCCAAGTCCGACACTAACGATACTTGATCTTGTAAGGTCATTTGATCCACCAACATCTAGAAGGAAATTTATGCTGTGATGTAAAAATTCTTTATTGAACAAAAAAATCGTTACGTCAGTGGCGCATATAGGAATTTGTTTCGGTGGGGGGGGGGGGGGGTGTCGGGGGGGGGGTGTCATTTAACTGGTTAGCAAAATATTCTTATTTTGCGAACAGAAAAATGTAATCGGTCAGCCAAAATGGCTAGTTGGTCAGCAACTTATGGACATCAAACATTTCTGAATCGGTCAGTAATTAATGTCATACTAGAGTGCTCTAAATTATTTTGTTACGCAAATTAAATATATAAGCTGCTATGAGCGATCCACTTTTAATCAGATATTGGTAAGCAATCAGCGGGTAAGCAAAATATTTAATCTTGATCATCAAAAAAAAGAGAAATAAATCGTGAAATAGTGACAATGCCCTGGGGAAACAAGTGAAAACCCGCCCCCGCTACCTTTTGGGCCTTGACTGCTACACCGAATGAAAACACACGCACGCAATTAGCTACTCGTATCACGCGACCGCTTTCGCTCCGCCCACAATAACGAACTTCGCCGATTATTCAAAACAAACGCAATCCAATGATTTATATTGATAACCATTTTTTTAATATGCAACCCTCTGAAGTAAACTACTTCTAGACATGTTTTTTTCTACTAACTAAGTGTAAAATCTTGCTGACCAAGTAATCATTTCGCAGCTCGACTGTTAATTAAGCACGATACATGATATTACAAGCGGACTGATATCGGTTAAATTGTTGACAGTTTGTAGCATTTTTTGCAGAACATGTGTTGCAGCCCGATTTTTATTTATTGCAAGCAAAATCTTTTTATGCTGATCAAATGATTTAACGGCTATTTTTTGCTGCGAACCAATTTTAATAACGGGTTTGTTCCGTTAAATTACTTCTCCATAAAAAAATATAGTGGCGCCTGCGCCTTTTCGTTTTTAAATCAATATTTCGATTTTTCCTAAAAGTGGTTAATTAGTCGTTTTTAGAGACCAATTACCTGAAGTTTAGGGTAGAAATTTTTTAAATTAATAAATTAATGGAAGCAAGAAACGAAATTTTGCCAATTTGCACAAATTAATTTTTTAATCGAAAATTTTAAAACTTTTTGTAATTGATCCCCTAAAACGGGTATTTTCGGATATAAGCAACGAAATATTGATCAAAAAACAAAATGGTGAATGCGTCACTAGCTCTGACTGAATTATTTACTGAACAAAAATATACTGAGGGTTTAAATAACAAAGAACAAAAACAAACATCTAGTAAAATCAAGATTTATATGTTTCTTAGCGAATTCATTGGTTAAAACATTACATTCCGGGAGGGGTCTGCGCCCCCCTCCCCCCTATATACGCCACTGCGTTACGTCATACGTAGAAAGCTGAATTCTACGTGTTAAAACCGCATATACTCCAAGTAATTTTACCTTGAGAAGGACGACACAAAAATCGAATGAAAAAAATTCATAGGCAAAATGATGTGGGGGGTAAGTAGGTCGAGAAAGCACAGTAAATAACGTATTACTTATTATAATTAAATACCGCATAAACTTGAATTTATAAACAATATTAACAATAATAATAAATCTATGAATAAAATTAAATTAATAACCTTTAGAATAATTAGAAATGCATAAATAGTAATTATTCAGCGAAATGAGGACGAAACAGCAAGAAATACCGCAAAAAATATGCAAATCTGTCAGGTGTGTAACTTTTTAAAAGGTTCATAACTAGTGATACCACCGCAAAAATTGAAGTTGTTGTCTTCACATTCGGGAGATTTCCCACATTTTCCCGGATACCCTGTATATCGATCAAGGCTACTTTCATACTAGTGAGAAATAAATATAAATGATAATAATCAGTCAATTAATAGTCTCACTTACTTGTTGTACGGACGCCTTATATTTCTTCATGACTTCCGCCAGCTCTTCCTCGTTTTCCTCCAGCTGCGTTTGGATTTCCGATTTTTCTCTAAGCATAGCGTTCGCTCGATCTTCAGCATCGCCTTTGTGTTTGTGGGCTTCTTCTAAGAGCGCTTGGGTTTCCGACAGTTCCTGCTCTAAGCTCTGTTTCGTTTTGATTGCGATCGCACGAGCGCACTCCAGATCTTCTAGCTGATTCCTCAACTGTCTGATTACGTTCTTGCCTGTAAATAAGTTGCCATTTAAATTTAATACTTATTTAGTTTAAATGTTACCGTAATTCGTTCATATAAATCAAATTTTTACGTAGTTTAGGAATATTTGCCTGCGTACAACTATTCGTTTTGTAAAGCTAACAAACTAGCTGGGAGGAACCGGACCCAGCCGTGAGGCTTATAATTAATATATATTTACCCGGTGCCTCTGCCTTCTGTCTCTCTAACTGCGCCTGCGTGTCTCTAAGCAAAGCCTTCGTCCTCTTCAGGTCTCTCTTCAATCGTTGGAGCAGAGCTTCCTCGCCCGCCCGGTCTTGTCGTTCGGCGTCCGCGGCCGCCTGCAGTCTCCTCTCCAATTCGTGTTTCTCCCTTAAAAGCATGGTCCGTTCTTCGTGTTCGTTTTCTAGTTGTTGTTCTAAAGCTGGACGAAAAATATTTACGTATTTCATTAAATAAAAATTGGAAAACCACAAAATTAGGTTAATTTTTTTTACGATCGAGGAGTGTATATAAATTTATTAAAAAACGGACAATTTCATTTATAATGTAAAAAATAGATAAATACCTTTGACCTTCTTTTGCGCGTTACACCTAGCCTCTTCCAATTCCTCCTCCCTCATCTGCGCCTCCTTCTTAGCCTCTTTCCTCATCGACTCCAGGGTCATTTCCAGTCTCAATTTAGCTTGTTCGAGAAGTTGCACTTGACCTGCTAACTCGTCCAATTCCTCCTCTTGGTCTTGGAGGCGTCGTTCGCAATCGATCTTTTGCTTGCGGAGGATGGTCACTTCTTCCTCTGTTTTACCTGAAACAGAGTTTGGACGATACGTTATCTCCGAGCTCATAGAACAACTTTAAACTCAAATGTGAACTCACTTGTCAATGATCATTATCTACATTCGTTTTAGGGATCGGAACCCAGTACTATTCTCTCTAAATAGAATTTATTTCCTTTGTGAAACTCATCCTTAGACGCGTTTCGCCGTTGCTACGGCTCATCAGTAAGGTTCGAGTAAGCACTGCGAGATGTCGCGACGAGATTTATACTCCTTTCGAAACTCTCCTATCTATTACCAGAATAATACAGTTTCGAGATTTTCCTCTGGTAAATTATTATTGGACTTGTTTTTTTATAAATTCCATTAGAATAAAAATATTTTTAAGACAAGGATCGCAAATTAGCAATCGGAGCTACAATTCAGTTAAAAAATATGTCGCTTCTTGGCAGGCTAGAAAGAGACGTTAATAATGATATTTATATTGTTTGACGTTGATTGGGGTATACGGCAACACAATTTTCTCATACCATTTTCCAATTATTTAACTTTACGAATCCAGTTTTAGATTAGAAAAAACATTAATTATATTTGGCAAAACCTTCACATAAAATAGTGCCTGCTTGACAACCTTGGCTCTTACTAGGAATAAATAGACATACATACCTCCACAAGTGATTTCGTCGAATTCCCTTTGCAAAGATGTTAATCGTTCCTCTTTAAGGTCTAACTCCAACCTAACGTCTGACACATTGCTTTCGAGGGCGTATTTCTCTGCTGCGATGACTTCCTTTTCCCTGCTCAATCTATCTTTCGCCTGCTTTTCTTTTTTGAGTTCATCCCGAAGAATGGAGGCTTCCGAATCGTATTTTCTAAAAGGATAAAAATAATACATTATTCAATTTACTGGAACAGAATTGTGTGCGTAATTATTGGATAAAATTGAACACAAAAAATCAGAATTTCATAGGGATTTTATTCACGAAATGCATTTAATCTTTTATTCATAGTTAGAGAGACGGTGACAATAGGGGGTCCGTGAAGTGGATTATCAGTAATTTGGTTTTTCGTGGAGTCTAGTTCCCCATCTACAACTTTTATATCTGATGAAATGCCGTAGAGCGTTGGTGTATCGTTTTAGATAGGAAATTCTTAATAAATTCAAAATTATATCGAGCCATGTATGAAAATGAATTTACAGCATCTGCGTGACCCCAAAAGTCACTGGAAACACATTGAAAATGCGAATTTGAAGTTGGAACTTTCTAGAATGGAACATTATAAGTATGTTAAAGATTATGTGAAAAAATTTTTATCGATCCAGGTCTCGCCATTTATTGGAATTTTTAAAAATCTCCTCGGAGGAAATTGGGAAAACGATCGGGACATGTCAGAAAATTGTCACACTACATTCTTTGACACAAAATATTGTGGAAAAAAAATTTCAGACGACTCGCACCTAGCTAGGCGGAATTCTGACAATATTACGCAAAGATACCGGAAGGCAGGTATCGGTATATTCGCAATATTACCAAATTAAGCCTATTTTTCCATAAGGTGTGTATGATTTATTCAAATCTGATGAATTTAAACATTTGCCCTTGTCTACTTTTCACTAATTACAGTAAAAGCCACGCCTTTCATGCATTTCAAGTTTAGAAATTTTGCTATCACCGTTTCGAATTCTCTTAATTTTCTCCAAGTTTCTGGTAACTTTATATATATATCAAAATGTTCGGAAAAGATGAGGGAATCAGATAAACCTAGAAATAATTCACCAAGGGGAATATTTTAGAAAATATAGCAGAATAAACCAGACTTTTAATAAAAAAAATTTTGAGGAAAAAATACCGCACTTCGCAATATTATTTTTATCAGAAAATTGTTTACGACTCATCTCCATAGGAAAACAAATCGATTAAGCCCACTTCACTTGAGACTTTATACTCCTTCCATTAATTTTTTTTGACACGCTCGGAAAAGTATATGCAAGGGTTGACTTATCAGAAAATGTGTTTTCAGTGACTGAGGGTCACGCAGATGCTGTAAATTCATTTTCGGACATGGCTCGATATAATTTTGAATATATTGAGAATTTCCTATCTAAAGCGGTACAGCGCCTCTCAGCAACGGCCTACGGCATTTCATCAGATATAAAAGTTGTAGAGGTGGACCAAAACTCCACGAATAACCAAATTACTGATATTCCACTTCACGGACCCCCTATTGTCACCGTCTCTCTAACTAACAGTAGTAAACCCTGTGAATGGTGAAATAATAACATAAGAAATTCGGCCTTCATCATATATAATCATATTGGGATTTCGGAAACGGTAAGAGATATGAAGTCGTTTAAATTGGGGCAAACGTAATTATGGGCCCAATAATGTCGCAAAAAAATTTTTCATGGCTTTGTTCGAAGAGATGTACAAAAATAAATTTCACTTTCTCAGTGCTACCTTTTATTCTCCACAAGATGGCATCAGATCTTTAATGCGACGTTTCGTCTTTCGGTCACCATCATCAACTTAATTTTTTTTAAATACGGGAATGGATTTTTTTGTTTAAATTATGAAAGGGGACCTAAATTTACGTTCAGTGGAATACAACACTTACTGGATTTCCGACGTTTTGTTCCTTCAATTGATCACCTTCAGTAAAATACCTCTAGTACGTTCCTGTAATTTACAAAAACAGTAGGAGTACGTACTAATAATCTTAACAATTAAGGACAGAAATAAAGAGTTCTTTCGAAACAAAAGTAAATTACAGGAACGTACCAGGGGTATTTTAAAGAAGATGGTCAATTTAAGGAACAAAACGTCGGAAAACCAGTAAGTGTTGCATACCGCTCTACGTATATGTCGGCCCTCTTTCATAATTTAAACAAAAAATCCAGGCCCGCATTTAAAAAAATTAAGTTGATGATGGTGACCTAAGGACGAAACGTCGCCTGAAAGATCTGATAATGCCGGAGAGTGAAGAATAAAAGGTAGCAATGGGAAAGTCAAATTTATTTTTGTACATCTTTTCGAAAAAAGTCAGAAAAAAAATGAAAACCGAAACGCACAATTTGTTTTGATTTTTTTGCGGCATACTATTAGGCTACGCAACTTTGTCCCAATTTAACCGACTTCGTATCTCTTACCGTTTCCGAAACCCTAATGGTAAAGGCCGAATTTGTTACACCCTGTATAGAATCCAGATTTGACGAGCGACAAAGAGATAGATATCCGTTCATAAAGATGATAAATACCTTTGTTTCTTTTCCAAAAGGTTATTCCGACTGCTCTGTTCCTCCAAGAGTAGCTTAAGGTCGTTCATTTCGCCATTGATCTTTTGAACTTTACGTTTCCAGGTGCCTACCACTTGTCGTTGTTCTTCGACTTCTTCATATGCATCTGCCAGCTACAAAAAAAATAACGAAAGAATAAACAAATGTTTAAAATATGGATTGAAAAATATAATTAGAATTGCCAGTAATAAATAGTCACCCCGCTTATTTACTGTCAATGTCAGGATCAAAATAAAGCTGCGACGACAAAAATATACATAACGGCCAGTTGCTAGTTACAGATGTAAAAAATAAATGCATATGCGGTTGTAAAACACAAATTCTTCCATCAATTTGCCTTGTCACGTACTACCGTATTTTTATACAATTTAAAAAACTATATGCAAATCATTCGGTACTTTGCTATTAATATAATTTGTATCTACATCTGTATTAAATCCTCTGGTTATTAAAAAAACTATTTATGAGTAAAAATACAAAATATTCACAAGGTCAAATTCCTTTATAATAAACACACTCAATTTGTTCAAACCATTATTATTACGGAGATCCCAATATGCGATCGCAACCAAATATTATTTGCAAAAAACACTATAAATTTTATTTTTAAATTGATTAATTTTGATAGTTATGTTCAATGTAAAAAAAAATCACTCGCATTTATTAGTAAATTCCAATACTCAAAGTCGGTTACGAGTAACTGACTGAAACTATTTTAGTTGTTTAAGTATAATTTTAAAATTATACAGGGTGAGTCGAGTGGAACAGGACCATACTTCAGGGGCGTACTGTATACGTGAAAATAATGTCAAAAATAAATTAAAATTAAAAAATAAATTTGAAGTAAACGTGTGGTTTTGGTATGGCGTGGTATAAGGAGCCATATTTATTTAATTGGCCTTTTCATTTTGGAAACTGGCCTCACGGGAGAGCATTATTTAAATTTTTAGCAAAATTAATTCCTGTAAACATCAGCATGTAACTGTTTTACCAGTACGATGGAATTCCTGCACACTTGGATGAAAGTGGTGATCGGCGATCGATACCGATATATTAGTTGCCGATACCGATATAATAATCCGAATGCAACGATGTATAACACATTGTGGTTTAATGACGTTTCGAGGGTTTTTGAACAACATCAGGAAATTTTGTGATACGGTCCTGTATTTCTCCTAATTTTATAAATAACATCTCATAAGTAAGCTCTAAATTTTTTACTTATGTTGAACTAGTTCAATAAATAACAAATAATTTAATAATAAACCACAAATAAGTGAACAAAAATCAGTACAAAACAGTAATAAAACGAACAACGAAAAAAGTAAGAAAATACATAATCAGGTGTTCAAAATGATTTCCGTTATTCTCTAAGCACAAATAACATCTTCTAACTGTCACATATCAGTTTTTTGAGATAAAATAAAACATGCGATAGAATATCAAACTTTTCAGTATTTGTAAATTTATGTTCCATATTTTCTGGAAAATAGAAAACCTCATAAAACGCTCTCAAACGATCACAATGGGAATGTCAAGTGAAACAAATCACGCGTCACCATCTTAATTTTTTTGTTTCAAGCGCCTACTTTCCTTTTAAATCCCGAATCAACAGAAGTTTGAAATAATGTTTCTGTATTTTGTTCACTTATTTGTGGTTTATTACTAAATTATTTGTTTTTTATTGAACTAGTCCAACATAAGTAAAAATTTAGAGCTTACTTATGAGATATTATTTATAAAATTAGGAGAAATACAGGATGGTATCACAAAATTACTTGATATTGTTGAAAAAACCCTCGAAACGTCATTAAACCACAATATGTCATATATCGTTGCATTCAGAAGAAAAAAGCTATCAAATTCCAATATCAGGAAAACAGGACCGTATTTAAAAAAAGAAGGTTGATAATGGCCCTTCGAAGACGACTCGTCGGATTATAAAAGAATTAACGCTATTAGATAGAGCGGAAAAAGTGGAAATGTAAAAGTGCAATTTACTTGTGCAATTCGATCTAAAAAAAAAAACAGGAAAAAAATAAAACGATTTTACAGAATTTCGTTTTTTTTTTCGGATATCTCCGAAACGGCATATTATTAGGCACGTAAATGCGCAACTCTTACGGTTTCCGAGTTCCCTATACTGGACCTCATTAGCTTGGGCACGTTATATACAATACGCTCCAACTCACCCTGTATAAAAAATGTAAGTCAATATTGTAATTACTTATTAGCATTAACGACGCCGTTATCTTTTCAAAATAATTTCCTTATCAGTTTCCAAATATTTTTCACACCTTGATGTTAATCCGTTCCAAGGATTAGCTCTGTAAGATGCATGTTTATTACCTGATGGTGCACTTTACCGAAACCAAATAGAATTTACTCTCTTCCTATTTAAAATGGCAATAAAAAAAATACGAAGAAAAGCCGCAATACAATTAATATAAAATCCTATTCTATATTTTTATGTCACAATTAGTACAAGCGAGACACAGCCCGGGATTTCTACCTAGAAATGTACCGGCTCTATATAACTGAGAATTGTGTACAATAATACGGCAGCCCGTTACCAGGATATCAGCAGACTGATCACGACCTAAATTTTTTTGAGTTTTTTTGGTGATTTAATAATGACTTGAGAAGGAAATTAACAAGAACGGACATTGGCAACGTTGCGAAATCATTGAGAATCATCTTTACATATGTAAAAAAAAGTGGTCGTAATAGTAATCGCGCCTCGTCCGTTCTTCTTATTTTTTGACTCAGAGTGATGTTTTTGAGGAGATGAAAATAGTAACTGACATTTTCCGTGCTGTGAATAGTTTTGGTTTGAGAAAAATCGAAATTTGTTTACAGCGGAGGATTCAACTTATCACGCCTCGTCCGTTTTACTTGTCGGATGTTAGTTTTCGTTATTCGTGACCGGAAAAAATGAGAACGGACATTTTCATAGACGCGCAAGCGCAGTGTTGGGTCTTAGGTATGTCAATTATTGTTTAACGCTGTTCGAGTTATCGTTATCAAGCGGAAATCGTGTATTGTGGCACGGAAAATGGGGGAAAAATATGAATTGACATTTTTACACACGCATATTTCAGCAAAACCGTTATCAGTTGAGAAAAAATGTGTATCAATAATAGGGACATAGCTGATGCCGAGTTGTTATAGACAACCAAGCCACACAGCAAGCCGTCCCATGCGCGTGCCGTGTACCGTGTACCGCGATCATGAATTTACAGATACAAGATCCGACTCAGCTGCCCTCCCTGTAGCTGCGCAACACGGAAAATGTCCGTTCGAATCGATTTAGTATTTTTTAGAGTGTTATCAACAATTTAAGAAAAAAATGACCGCTGTAACTTTTTTATACCCCTTTTCTTTACATCTTTTATTTAAACTATGGAATTTTTGCAATACTCAAAACGTCCGTTGTCGATGAATTCACGTTTTTTTTTTATATTTTTAATATGATTTCTTCAAGAACGGACAAGGCGTAATAACAAAAAGACGATCTGCTTTCTTACGGACTGAAATCACTCTGACCGGTAAGCGCAGCGTTGCCGAACTTTTTCGCTCGAGTAAAACTTTCTTATTTTTTAATAATCTAGCGATTAGTCACTGACTAGATGAAGGCGTGATAGCAGGTATTAGCGGTATCCCTTTGTATTTTTTGCCATTTAAATGCTGATAATTTATATTTAAATAAATTCTGTTTGGTTTGGATAAATAATACTTTTGTGTGTCGTTCACAAAATTACATATTGAAATTAATGGGCGCATTTAAAAAATTCTTTACTGTAACTATGCCAAATTTCGACTATCTACGTCAAACAAAAAAGGATTGAGGCGTACAGGCCGATATGAAATTATAGTTCATTCCAGGACTGTTTCAGTTATTTGTGTATTTAGAATGGTTTCTAGCCAATTTAAAAAATAATATGCAACACGAGTATAAATATTTTTCATCGGTTTAATCGCGAATAAATCTACACGAAACCCAATAAACAACATAAAAATACGCTTAAATTATGATCAACAAGCGAAAAGTAAAAATAACAGCGGTTTTGTAAACTATACCTTTATGCCTGGTTAATTGTAAACAAGTTTTATGTTACGCAGTGCAGTCGGCAAACATCGAGGCAACATTTTTCTATAGATATCATATTCTTCCGCAGACTGTTTACACAGCATATCATACCAAGGGCTCGATTTAGCCTTCTTGGCGTCCCTGGACAGTAGTGAACTTGTCTTTCCGTACTTATTTCAGCCCAGATTTTTTCTTTTGACAAAAAGTTTGAAAGAAACTACTCATGCTTAAATGCGGCCGTGATCATACCTCATGTACAGAGTGTCCCATTTTCGACACTTTTATCGGATATTTATTATTTTAATATTTATTATTTTTTAATCTAATATTTAGTATTTTTTATTCTAATAGTTATTATTTTTTATTTTAATATTTATTATTTTTTATTCTAATATTTATTATTTTTTATCTAACATTTATTATTTTTTATTTTAATAATTATTATTTTTTATTGTAATATTTATTATTTTTTTATTATATTATATCTCCGTAATTGTTAGTGCTACCAAAAAAGTAATGTAGGTGTCATGTGATCTTTTTGGATCAAACTTAAAATGGTAAAATCTAAATTTGAAAATTTTCGCTCGCTTAAGAGGTACGGGGGAAAATCAAAAAATTGACAATTTCTAAATTACCCTATATTTTCTTAGTTAAAAGAGATAGAGAAAAATGTTCTACACAGAAGATTTTTATATTGATTGTTGAATAATCTGCCGTTTTCAGAATAAGTATACGGGGTTAGGTAAAAATGTTATCGGACCTAACCTTATTTTTTTAAATGGAACATCCTGTATATCTTAATCTAAAAAGATACTATTTTACATTTTCCATTCAAATATACAACACACCATGATGTTGGTTTCCTAGGCTATTTATTTAAACTTTATAACTTTGAAACGAAATAAAAGATTCAGATTAAGGTAAAAAATAACGGGAATCCATATGAACTGATATATCAAATTTTTCAAAATGTTGATAGGTCATTTTCGCAAATGAATATGTAGAAATGAAATTGACGTTAAATGTTAATAGTCAAACAGTTGTTTTTAGGATATTAGCTTTTGTTTCATGGTCTACTGTGGTTTAAAGTTATAAAGTTTAAATAAATCACCTAGGAAGCGAACATCATCCATGGCATGTTATATTTGAAAGGAGAATTTAAAATAGTATCTTCTTAGATTAAAATATACAGTCAAAAAATTAGGTTAGGTCCGATAACTTTTTTACCTGACCCCGTATACTTATTCGGAAAATAACAGATTATTCAACAATCAATATAAAGAAACTTCTGTATAAAACATTTTTCTGTATCTCTTTTAACTAAGAAAATATAGGGTAATTTTGAAATTGTCAATTTTTTGATTTTCCCCCGTATCTCTTAAGCGAGCGAAAATTTTCAAATTTTCATTTTACCATTTTAAGTTTGACCCAAAAAGAGCACATGACACTTACATTACTTTTTTGATAGCACTAACAAGTAAGGAGATACTTTATAAAAGTGTCGAAAATGGGACACCCTGTAATTACGGTTAAAAAAAATGACATAACCGATATCATTTTTTCTGGAAAATCCTCGACTTTTTAGGCCCTATTGTAAGCGGAGAATCAGTGACTGTTTATTGTTGCCAACTCGAGCGAAAAGCCGCTACAGTGCTCGATCTATAAGAATTCCCCGTATGAGCACACTAATTAATTTTTTAGGTTAGGTACCTTTTTCTCCAATTGCTTTTTAAGTCCGACAAGTTGTTCTAGGTCATCCTCGTGTTGTTGTTGCAGTCTGCGTTTGGTGAATTCTAATTCTTTAATTGTTCTCTCGTATCGCTGTTTATATACGCCATCGGCTTCACCTAAAAATTACGTTCTCATTAGGATTCTGTACTTGATAATAATTTAAAAAATGCTTTAATAACTCTCATTTCAATCAAATCAAATCGTATTGTGTCATGTGCTCTTTTTGGGTCAAACTTAAAATGGCAAAATCAAAATTTGAAAATTTTCGCTCGCTTAAGAGATACGGGGGAAAATCAAAAAATTGACAATTTCAAAATGACCCTATATTTTCTTAGTTAAAAGAGATAAAGAAAAATGTTTTATATAGAAGTTTCTTTATATTGATTGTTGAATAATCTGCCGTTTTTAGAATAAGTATACGGGGTCAGGTAAAAAAGTTATCGGCCCTAACCTCATTTTTTAAATGGAACACTCTATATATTTTAATCTAAAAAGATACTATTTTAAATTCTCCTTTCAAATATATAACACACCATGGATGATATTGGTTTCCTAGGCGATTTATTAAACTTTATTACTTTAAACCACATGAGACCATGAAACAAAATATCCTAGAAACAACTATGTCGACTATTGACATTTAACGTGAATTTCATTTTTACATATTCATTTGCGAAAATGACCTATCAACATTTTGAAAAACTTGATATGATATCAGTTTAATTGAAAGTGGAAAAAAAACGAAGAAATGGCGCAAAATGTATATTTTGTTCGCTATCCGGAAAGACGGTAACCATTTAAGGACCGTTATTTTTTACCTTAATCTGAATCTTTTATTTCGTTTCAAAATAATAATTAAATAAATCGCCTAGGAAATCAATATCATCCAATGGTGTGTTATATAGTTGAAAGGAGAATTTAAAATAGTATCTTTTAGATTAAAATACACAGGGTTAAAATACACATGAGGTTAGGTCCGATAACTTTCTTACCTGACCCCGTATACTTATTCTGAAAACGGCAGATTATTCAACAATCAATATAAAGAAACTTCTGTATAAAACATTTTTCTATATCTCTTTTAGCTAAGAAAATATAGGGTAATTTTGAAATTGTCATTTTTTTGATTTCACCCGTATCTCTTAAGCGAGCAAAAATTTTCAAAATTTGATTTTACCATTTTAAGTTTGACCCAAAAAGAGTACATGACACCTACATTACTTTTTTGATAGCACTAACAATTAAGGAGAGAGAACAAACCCTATAAATGTGTCGAAAATGGGACACCCTGTACATTCTACTATTTATATCACAATAAAAACTTACTTCCGTCTTCTTCCTCCTCACAGATACCATTCAAATCCGATCTAGCGTACAGTAACTCCATTTCCAATCTTTCCGACGCTTGCTGCAAATCCCGATTTTTATGTTTAGTATCATTTAATTCTTTCTCCAAACGCAGTCTCTCCGACGTTTCGGCGTCGAGGCGTTCCCCCGCCAGGGTGGCCGTGGAGTGTTCTTCGGCTAAATCGGCTGTCATCTCGCTTAACTGAAAAAATAAATAAAAATTAGTATGACATCAGTTTTCAAAAATGTAAAAAGCATCTCAGTGGAGTCATCTTGCAGAGGCAGACGATAATATATTGAAATATGATATTGATAAGTATTTTAAGGGTTAACATATTTCTTCTGATGGATAAAGTCAGAAAATATTTCCCTCGTATAATGATAATAATCTAAACGTAATTAAAATTAATTTGACCTATCAGTTAAACAACAATCCGACAGCAGTGACAATTATGCAATTAAGAATTAATTTTAACAGTTATTTTGGCCTTTAATCAACAATACGGGACCGCTGGAAATGCATATCAGATTTAGAATTTATAGGTCGTCGGTATTATAAGTTAAAATATAGTTGGCAAACCAGCTAATAAAAATTGAGAGGCCTAAATTATAAATTACAAACCTTGGCATATAATTTATAAATAGTACAAATTGGTGAATGTGTGGAAAATTAGATTTATATTGAATAATCTAGTTAAATTTGCATATTCCATTCGGATTAATGCATTGACAAATTGCGTACATTTTATGCATGAGTGAGAGATCTACAGAGTGATCAAAACTCACTGGTATACAGTGTGGCCGTTTAAGTGTGCAACATATGGAAAAGTTTTTTATTACCGATTTCTCAGAAAATTTTATTCTTGATAAAAGTTGGTGCATGTTCGATAATCGTATTTGGTGCACTTGGAATGGTTGCAAGTTAAATGACGTACAGGTTACGACAAAAAATATAAAACTTTTTTTTTATTATCACCCTAAAAACCTTAATAAATTAAACAAAATCAAATCAATTTCACACATCTTTGTTCAAATTCAAGCATATTTGTAAAATTAACTTAGCTTTTTAATTTATTAAGGAATCACAAACTTCATGTTTGTTGCAAGGACATTAAACACAACTTTAAAATACCGTAAAAATTACTTTTAACAAGATAAAACATTAGTAATGATAATTTTCAAATTAAAAACTCCCATTTAAAGTGCAAAAATGTTTATTTTAAATGTTTATTAGAAAATTGTACAAAATAATCGACAAACATGAAATTCTACTAAAATAGTCGCAGATACCTATGGAAAAAAAACAAATAAGGGTTAAAAAGTAAACATTATGACAGTTTGGTGGCATTATTCATTCTTAAATAATTATTGTTATTAGCTGATCTCAAATGCCTCCTCCAGTACAGTTAACGTTAGCCGAAAAGGCAGAATTAGTGCTAATATGTGGAGATAACTATAAAACAGTGCGTGAAGCAGGAGTTATATTCAATGAACGACATCCAGATAAACAAGTCCATTATTCAACCATAAGGAGAATTTTAAATAACTTTAAACAGACAGGGCCTTTAGAGTATAAATATAAAAATGAACCTACCAAAACTGTATGTACTGAAGAAAATCAATTAGAAGTACTTCAAGCAGTTGTTGAAAACCCTAGAAGATCCACCCAAGAAGTGCATGCTTATACGGATACAAAAAAAACCTCTATTAAGGAGATTCTTAAAAAACATAAATATCACGCCTATAAGCCAATGTTTATTTGCACGTTTCAAAGACGAGACTATGACTTGCGGTATGATTTCTGCATGTGGATTCAAGGAGAAATAGAAAATCAACGTGATTTCCATAGACACATACTTTTTGGGGATGAATCCACGTTCACTACAAATGGCGTTGTTTCTTCCCAAAATTGTAGGTGGTGGTCGAACGAAAATCCAAATTTTGTCATTGACAACAAAAACCAGTATTACCAAAAAGCAAACGTTTGGTGCGGTATTATTAACGACAAATTAATAGTGCCGTTCTTTTTTCGCCAAAACCTAACTGGTGCTACCTATTTACATTTTTTGGAAAACGAACTAACAGATTTTTTGGATAATATGAGTATACAAGAACGACGTAAATTATGGTTTGTACATTATGGTTGTCCGGCTCATTCTGCTAGAATTGTTTCTGAATGGTTAAATGGAGAATTTGGTGATAAATGGTTAGGACGAAATACCGATCCACGGTGGCCTCCTCGTTCGCCAGATCTCACTCCACTAGATTTTTTTTTATGGGGATATTTAAAGAAAAAAGTGTACAAGGATCGACCCTTTAATAATGTTGGGGAGCTTGAAATTTCGATACGATTTCATTGCAGAAATATTCCAGCAAGTGTTTTGCGATCCACGCTTAGTGAATTTTATGATCGGACAATTAAATGCATTGAACGTGAAGGTGGACATACGGAGACGCGTTGATAATTTGTTAATAATGCCACACAACGCCATTTTTTTAGTAGAATTTCATGTTTGTCGATTATTTTGTACAATTTTCTAATAAACATTTAAAATAAAAATTTTGCACTTTAAATGGGAGTTTTTAATTTGAAAATTATCATTATTAATGTTTTATCTTGTTAAAAATAATTTTTACGGTATTTTAAAGTTGTGTTTAATGTCCTTGCAACAAACATGAAGTTTGTGATTCCTTAATAAATTAAAAAGCTAAGTTAATTTTACAAATATGCTTGAATTTGAACAAAGACGTGTGAAATTGATTTGATTTTGTTTAATTTATCAAGGTTTTTAGGGTGATAAAAAAAAAATTTTTTTGGGAAATAATTAATATTTTTAAAAAAATTTTGTTTTTTATTTTATGAGGCCACGTTTTCAAACCTATGCATAACTTTTAATTCTAAACACCTTTTCTTAATAACATTTCGCTGAATTTTCTGAAATAGGGGTACTTTATTCTTGTACAAGTTTTATATTTTTTGTCGTACCCTGTACGTCATTTAACTTGCAACCATTCCAAGTGCACCAAATACGATTATCGAACATGCACCAACTTTTATCAAGAATAAAATTTTCTGAGAAATCGGTAATAAAAAACTTTCCCATATGTTGCACACTTAAACGGCCACACTGTATAGGGTGTTATGGAAACGGTTTATTAGAGTTAAATGGAAGTGTCTTAGAGAAAGTCACATGCCGTGACCACCGACTTATATCTATGGATAGCCAAACTCTAATACGTCGACGCGGTAGGCTGACTTAAAATCGCGAATGTGTTAGTTTTAAACGTTTAAAGTGTTCTCGCTCAACACTCGCTATACATCAGTATATGGTGTAAAAGTAAAGTTCTATTGGGAAATAATTTGCTTCCACGTGCTTGGGATTTGTTTTGTTTAGCTCATATGCAAGAAGGAATTTTTTTGAACTTGTTGCGGCATAATTTCTTTTCTGAAGTTTGAACTTACGGGAGACATAACGGGTACAATTGACAACATCGTTGACAACTGACCTCTCTCGACTAATTAATTAAAAATTACTCTCGCCCTGTATATTTATAGTGGTGTGTGGTTGTCAGTTTGTAATTATTACGAACTCGGATATACATACACATATTGAAAATTAAATTTAAGTAGTTATTTCTTAATGCAAACTAAGAATCACACTAACGATTTTCTAAACAAAAAAAATCTAAAAATAGATTAGGAAAATATAGAACAGATGAGAGAAATGCATTGATCCCACTAAACCTTGCCAAAAAAAATGTAGATATTTAACAAAAAAAAGTATTTCTGACGGATACCTCCAATATTATTGAAAAATAAAACTTTTTCGAAATAAATATTATTTTAAATTTTCCTGCATTTGTACCATAATTTTCTCGATTTATTTTTAATAGGTTGTCGAGATATTTCATAGCTGCCTGACACATGATATATATTTTTAAATCATTTATTTCTTAATTTAGCAACAATATTGACTTTTCAATATCCTATAAGTAATTCTAAATAACTTTTGTCAGAAGAATTTTTCAAGACATTACAGTTTTTTCCTGCATTTTTTTAAAAACTATTTTCGCCAATTTTTAGTATTTAATGAGCTTTGATCGGTTGTCATAGAATAAGTTTGACGGGTGCTAAGGGTTGTTGATTTTAAGCGTCTTTTACATTTTATAAACGAAAATATGGAAATTCCACAAAATATAGAGAAGCTAAGGAAAACTTATTACCGGCAAATCTAAACTCATGTAAGACGAGGAGTATGAAAATTATCTACAATGGAAAGTCAAAACCCAAATTAATTACTGAAACAGTAATGA
Source organism: Barypeithes pellucidus (assembly GCA_963991005.1). Lineage (NCBI taxonomy): Eukaryota > Metazoa > Arthropoda > Insecta > Coleoptera > Curculionidae > Barypeithes > Barypeithes pellucidus. Next base: position 13,412,072 of record OZ022563.1, read on the forward strand.
GGGCTTACTTTCAGGAATTGGTATGTAACCTTTTTGCTCATTGATGATAACAAATATTTTTACTTTATTTCAGTCGAAAAAATATACCCCAAAGCCTTTGGACAAAATATTTCCAGGTGAAGTCTGAACTTATGATAAAGGAAAACATTGATATTTCAAGATATTGTCAATCAATAGCATTTTTAAAAATTAAATCAAAGGGATATCTTCCTAAAAAGTCAAAAGTTTTAGAAGGTGAGCAAGTTTTAACTTTTATCTGAATGATACCTTCCTGCTGCATAAAGTGGTAATCGTAATGGGAGATTTTAGCGGCCTAAGACGGGATGAGATGGTAAAAATGACCATTGATGATATTGAGGATAAGGGACCTGCTATGCTTGTCAAGGTACCAGAAACTAAAACGCCAAAAAGTTTTACTATAATCGAAGGAGACCAAACAGATGCCTTAAATTTGGTTAGATAGTACCTTGCATTAAGGCCAAAAGGAATTAAGGAACGCAGATTTTTCCTTACATACCGAAATGGTAAATGCACAGCTATGCCTGTGGGTAAAAATACAGTAGGATGTGTTCCTTCAATCATAGCCAAATTAGTTAATTTAGAAAACGCGATGGAAAATACATGACATTGCCTAAGTCGGACCTCGTCCACTCTTCTTATCGAGGGGGGTGCTTCCCTTGCAACCCTTAAGCTACACGGAAAGTGGAAGAGAACTAGCGTAGCGGAGGGTTATATAGAGGAAAGCATCACGTTTGAAAAGCCGAATAGCAAAAATGATAGCTAGCTCTGTTACCGAAAAAGAAAATATGTTAATTAATGTTGAACTGGAGCAGGAATCACTATGCACATCAAGAAACTCAGCAATGGAGTAGCAAAATTTGCTTCTTTCTCAGGAAAATTCAAAAATTGTACATTTAACATAGGAAAAACATAATACTATTATGTAAAAATAACTATAAAAATAAATACAAATTTTGTTCAATTTTTCTTTAATAATAATTACCCCCCACCGGGCATTATGAACTTTATCGCCCGCTAATATTTCCTATGATATTATGGCGATGAAGTAAATAATTGATAGATGAGAAATAAATGTATTTTTACACGCTTTACGCAAAACATCGGTAATTATAGAAATAATTATGTTTTTGGTGTTAAACACCGGATATCGTAATAACTTCTTGGCATAAATACCCATTTTATTCGTGGTGACAACTACAAGGTACGAAACAAACAAAACATTATTTTCTTTAGGATAATACAATAGTATATTAAGATACAAGTTTCATAAGACAATAGCAGGGGTTAAATGTAGAAAACGACCCGAGTTTTCTAAGTACAAGTGCTCTAATTGTCTTATTAACCGTGTATTTTATAATACTTTTTCTATTTGGGTCTTTAAAATTTGAAAAACTTAAAAAAATATAGTAGATTTTTTCCATTTGAATTAATATTTTCTTTTTGAGTTGGCAATACTTTTACAATTTAATAAAATGTTACACGTATCAAATATGCCATGATAGAAATAATTGAACAAAGTCTTCCCATCCGTCATAATTAAAAATAAATATATTATTAAAGTTAATAAAAACGAGTCAGGAAGAAAGTTGTACTCAGAAACACGAGAAATTACAGAAAATAATCTAGAAAAACTTTTAAAAAGAATATGCAAAATTTTGAGTTATGGTGCGAGCAGAACAAAGATCAAAATATTGAACAAAATAATACTATTGAACAAAATATTGTGTCGACACAGAATCTAACAGGAATAACAATTAATGTCCAGGAAATGTCTACAGTAACTATAAATATGTATATATAAAGTAGTATGTATAATACTATATTGAATTAAGAATAAAAATAGTATTTTATTGAATAAAACTTTAGAAATAGAGCATAAACTGGAAGATATTTCTATTATTTTTAGGTTATGTTGTTTTATAGTTGTAACTAGAAATTAGTTGACGGACACCGTCAGTATGTTACATATTTCCGAGTATAGGTATTTCAGATAAATATCTAGTAAAAATTATCTATTTGCAAGGTTAAAGGATAGCAGTTTCATAAAGTGGCAGGTTATTAAATTTTTTTTTGCATTTCATAATGTAGCCATTATGAAACCCAAATAGAGAAACCTATTCATATAAATAAAAGAACGCAACTTAATAGTTAAAACACCAACTAACCTCATCAATCTCGGCCTCTGTATTACACTCCTCAGCCTCAGACAAATCTCTCCCGACGGAACTACGACTAGTACTGTTCGCCCTACTATAATACTGAAAACCTTTAATCATAATATTGGTAGCACTTCTAGATCGTCCTGAAAACTTCCCCCCGTATTTCCGCATCCTCAGGGAATGTTGCTCGTCCTCTTTGTGCCCCATACCCTTCCACTCGTCCATCACATGGTCAGTTCTTTGAAGGAAATTTGAGATCTTATTGGAAAGGGCATTTGAGGCAGTTTCCCGTTCCAAATGGGCGGGTATCGGGGTAACATTCTGCCTTAACTTAGCCTTAGTGCCTAATACAAATGTGAGGTTAGCGTCGAAGACTACCGGGGCATCGTCCTTGCCGGTAACGTCTTCATCCTCCAAGTCAAAGGAATTGTAGCTTTGAGGAAATACCCTTCTTGGGGGCAACGTTGAAGATCTAAAGCTGTGACTAGGCGATGTAACCATGGAGCTTCGAGGACTTCCCGTCACCAATGTCAAACTCTTTAGAGGTCTGGGTTGGAACCCCACCGGTTTCCTTTCGCAGGGCACATCCAACCCGGCCGTTCTTATCGGCGTATATCGTTTTTGATGATAGGGATTGGCTGGTGGAAGCCCCAGGGATGACCCTAAGCTTCCGCTGGACGCGTATGGTGATAGGGGGTAGTCGTACAAACTGCTGGAGGATCCGTTGTAGAGCGACGGGTAGGGTTCCAAAAAAGGCGACTTTGTCGCGATGCGTGGTATAGTGAGCGGTGTGTAGTGTGATGGCACGAGAGGCATGTTTAAAATATTTAGTCAAAAAAATGTTTCAGGTTAGTTATAGTAATTACGTGAGTAGCTTAAAACGGGAACTGGTACGCACTAAATGATATATCTCGACATTTTGTTTTATTTCGAAAGTTACATATAAAAGAAAAAAAAGACCGATTTCGAAAGAGGTGTAAACCGGCGCGGCGGAAAGTTAAAAGCTACTGGAGTTGTAATGTGTTTGGAAACTACAATGGGTTAGCCGGCTGGAATGGGCCTACTAGTTTGTCTATCGACCGGAGCATTCCTTACATCGGCGTTCCTCAAACTTTTCTGACCACGGACCCCTTTGGATTTTAGAATTTCCCCCAACAGGTAGCTACATTAGTACAGAATTAATTCTAGGACAGGATGCCATGCCTAATTAATTACCTTTAGTTAAAAATAATTCTTACTCAAATGATATTGTTTTTAACAAATCAAAAAGCATTAATAAGCAATAACCTAATAACAAAGTGATATACTTAGGCGCCCTTTATTAACGCATTTTGGGTCGCGCGCTAAAAGACGCTGATGATGTCAGATCATTGCATAAAAGCGTGTATAAAATGGGCCTTAGTGAGATAGTGTGTGTTTTCTACTTGATTTGAAGAAAGCTGCAGCCTTATACAGGGTGCATAGGCGTAACTAGGGGGAGGGCCAGGTGGGCCATGCCCACCCCAGATTGCTCTGGTGCCCACCCCAGAATTTCCGAAGTTCGAAGCCATACACACGTCATAGTGACACTTGCCATTAAAATCCAACTAGACTAGGGGCCAGGCCCCCCCTACAAAATCATTCTAGTTACGCCAATGACAGGGTGTCCGCTAATTAATGGTACATGGAAAAACCACATACTCCTTCGTAAAAATATTAAGATTTAACTATACTTACCTACATCCGACAGTTGATATTAACGGAGATACAGGGTGTTAAAGTTAAAATTTCATTTTGGTTTTTTTCTAATAACTTTGACAGAAACCAACGGTTTTTTACAAAATTTCGCAATTATGGTTTCTTTTTTGGATGAGGAACTGGTTTTTTGGTAAAATTTTAATGTACAATGTAGGGGGCGCTGCCTGCGGCATTTCTTGAACATTTATTAGGTCATAACTTTTTTGCACCTTAAGTTTTTAATGAAAATAATGCTTTCCTCATATTTATTACGTAAAAAAGGTACACTAATTTTAGGTCGCTCAGAGTTACCGTTTCGGAGATATATGCATTTATATTGTTTAGTGCCTATTATTAATTTGTAAACCATTTTTTTTTTAAATTACCTATGAGAAAACATATGAAATTTAGAAATACAGTTGCTATGAAACCTCCATGTTGTTATTTGTTTGTTGATTATTGTGTTTCGGCATTGTTACTTAACTTAGGATAAACTCAAAAATGAAACATTTTTTTACACAGCTATTTTACAATAATCAACAAGCAAATAACAACATAAGGTTCCATAGCAACTGCATCTGTAAATTTCATTTGTTTTCTCATAGGTTACTTTTTTGTTTGCAAATTAATAATAATTGGGCAGGTTGCACTAAACAATTTAAATGCAAATATCTCCGAAACGGTAACTCTGGGCGACCTGAACTTAGTATACCTTTTTTACGTAATAAATATGAGAAAAGTATTATTTTCATTAAAAACTTAAATACACGGAGGCACAAAAAAGTTATGACCTAATAAATGTGCAAAAAATGCCGCAGGCAGAGCCCTTACATTGTATTGTACATTAAAATTTCCATTGTACCAAAAATTCAGTTTCTCATCCTAAAAAAACCATAATTGCCAAATTTTGTAAAAAACCGTTGGTTCCTGTCAAAGTTATTAGAGAAAAACAAAAATGAAGTTTTAACTTTAACACCCTGTTAATATCAACTTTCGGATATAGGTAAGTATAATTAAATCCTTATATTTATACGTAAGGAGTGTTTTTTCCATGTCCCATTACTTAGCGGACACCCTGTATATCTAGTTCGGCATTAAGTCGATTACGATATTTTGTTTTTGTGACATTTGTGAACGGATTCTAGAAAAAAAAGAACTATATTAAAATTATCAAAAGGAGTGACTTTGAGAATATGTTTTGCACTTGGCGCAGCCATACCGTTTTGCGATTAACCGCCATATTATTATTACATCTCTAATCCTATCGAAATATATACAGAGTGTCTCCGATTAAGTCGATACTATCTCTATCTTCGTTATTATTAGAGCTATGAGCTATGATGTTGGTTAAGTTTGTACGCTAGCGGCTTTTTTCCGCCGACTAAAATGGCACAAACGGAAAAACAATTGAAGCGTTGCTGCATTATTTTAAAAAACTGTATTCTTATAATAATAATAATCTTTATTAATAGCACACGGCTAGCATTGTTACATATTTATAATTTTACAAATAATAAAAAAAAACAATTTAAAAAATTTCCAATTTACTAAGTATTTATTTTTAAGTTAGGACATATTCCTGTAATAGGAGATCGACATGGTGGTTCATCACGTGGAAAGGCGAAGGGCAGTGGTTCGTAACCCACGTTAAGTTGTAGGTGGATAACTTCGCTAACAAACACAATCAAAAAACAAATCACAATATAAATCCGGACGATAATATAATAGTAGGCCGCTCAATTGGCATAGGATCCAAATAACTAGCCTAAAAGTTGACGCGGAACTAAAATTAGCCCGATTCATGTAACTGATTACTTTCGGGCCGCTCCGGTGCATTATTTTAATTAGTTTCGGATACTAAAGTGGTGTCCTTGTATCGATCATCGCCAATCGATGTCACGGCTTGACAATTTGATTGACAAAAAAAAATTGTGTATATCGATAACCCTAAGCCTATACTCGTTTATATGAGTGCGAGTTTGTATTGGAGTAAATTCAGTACCTACAGACGTGTTTCTTTGGGAAAATTTTCGGGTACGAGTATTAACATTATAATTAAAGTGAAACCTCTCATAACGGACACCTCTAATAAGCGGACATCTCTATTAAGCGGACATTTTTCATAGTCCGGAACTAGGTAAATGAAAGTCCATGAAAATCAACCTCTCTGTGTTTCATACAAAGAGTGAGAAAACCCTCCTTTAAACGGACAAATTTTTTTAAAAAGTATTTGGAAGACGAATAAGTACGGTGCAAAAACTCTCTGAAGACAGACCGGCAACCAATCGCGTATGCGTGGCACCGCGAAAGGACTTCGCCGAATAGTATGTGTGATTCCCCGATAGCAGTCCGCCGTTTATTTGTGAGTAAGGTTAAAATCGAATCGAATCGAAACAATGGCACAAAAATGTCGAGTATTGAGTCTGAAAGAGAATATTGATGTTATGGAAGTTTGTAATTTGATAACAATGATTTGGGCGAGTTCATTAACATTGATAGCAATGTGCTATTAGAAGATGATAGTGACCCCATTCCTACCGATTATGTAGTCCAAACTGAAACCACATCACTATCTGACGACTCTGAAGAAGAAGTTGAATGCAGTAATCAAACAAATGTCACCAATTATCAACAAGCCATTAGTATGGTAAAGGAATTACAAGAGTATGCAAAGAATAGAGGTGACTCTACAGCAATGGAATTGGTATCAGACTAGGAATATTGATGTTGTGGAAGTTTGTAATTTGATAACAATGATTTGGGCGAGTTCATTAGCATTGATAGCAATGTGCTATTAGAAGATGGTAGTGACCCCATTCGTACCGATTACGTAGTCCAAACTGAAACCACATCACTATCTGACGACTCTGATGAAGAAGTTGAATGCAGTAATCAAACAAATGTCACCAATTATCAACAAGCCATTAATATGGTAAAGGAATTACAAGAGTATGCAAAGAATAGAGGTAACTCTACAGCAATGGAATTGTTATCAGACTTGGAATTACATTTTCTAGATTGCAAGTTTAAAACGCAAACACGTCAAACTACGTTATTAGATGTTTTTAGTACTACATCCTAACTAAAACTAGTGTATTTTTGTTTATTTGTACATACATATACATAGTAATAATTTTGCATGTACATATTACCTAATAACAAATTTTCCATGGCGGACACCTCTATTAGGCGGACACATTTAGACGGTCCCGTAGGTGTCAATCTAAGAGAGGTTTCACTGTATTACTTAATATGCAATTTAAAAATAGTCAATAAAAACTAGGGTTGGCATTTAAAAAATCATCAATATCATCACAATATCTGGAACACACTGTATTAATATTTTTATAAAAATACCAACAATTAAAATGTTCACATTTAAATATATAATACATACAGGGTGTTATGGAAATTATTTATTCTATTTAAATCGGGCTTTGACCTTGAGCGCTTTTAACATCCCATAACTCAATCATTTTTAAAAATCCATCGATTTTTTTTAAATTTCACCGGCGGTTTTAAAAATATCCGCCAAGGTAACGGACCACTGTCAAGGAACATATCAGGTTATACCGCGGCTATGACACTCTAGCTCCCGTATCCAGAAAAACAAATTATATACATTTTAAAAATATGAAACATTTTTCTGGCATATGTCCAAGAGCCGTCTTAAATTAAACCTGCCAAATCATTATCGAAGTTTATATCCACAAGCAATTACTATCGATTTGTTGTTTTTCCGGAAAATACTATTACAGTGAAACCTCTCTTAGACGGACCGCCTAATAGAGGTGTCCGTCCATGGGAAATGTATGTATGTAATGTATGACGTGTTTGCGTTTTATACTTGCAATCTAGAAAATGTAATTTCAAGTCTGATAACAATTCCATTGCTGTAGAGTCACCTCTATTCTTTGCATACTCTTGTAATTCCTTTACCATACTAATGGCTTGTTGATAATTGGTGATATTTGTTTGATTACTGCATTCAACCTCTTCATCAGAGTCGCCAGATAGTGATGTGGTTTCAGTTTGGGCTACATAATCGGTAGGAATGGGGTCACTATCATCTTCTAATAGCACATTGCTAGCAATGTTAATGAACTCGCCCAAATCATTGTTATCAAATTACAAACTTCCACAACATCAATATTCTCCAGACAAACCAGACTCAAAACACGACATTTTTGTGCCATTGTTTACGATTTTAACCTTACAACTCACAAATAAAAGGCGGACTGCTGTCGGGGAATCACACATACTTTCATTCGGCGAAGCCCTTTCGCGCTGCCACGCATACGCGATTGGTTGCCGGTTTGTCTTCAGAGAGATTTTGCACCGCACTTATTCGTATCCCAAATACTTAAAAAAAATTTTTGTCCGGTTAAAGGAGGGTTTTCGCACTTTCTGTATGAAAACAGCCTGTCCGCGTCCGCACTAAGGAGAGTCCGCCCAAGAGAGGTTGATTTTCATGGAATTTCATATACCTAGTTCCGGACTATGAAAAAATGTCTGCTTAATAGAGATGTCCGCTTATTAGAGGTGTCCGTTATGAGAGGTTTCACTGTACATTGATTTTGATTACCAATAACATATTGTTTTGTTATCAACTTTTATATTGGATACAGAAAAAATGCTCTTTTTTACTAACATACAAGCATTTAATTAAAAAGCCATAAACGATCGATTTTATGATTATATTAATAAAATCAAAACCATGTTGACAGCTCAACCACTTATTTTAATAGCCTACATTTATCACTGTTATGTAAACATGCAAAGGAGGAGTTCTCCTAAGGCCGGACGGCACCTAGGTCCATTGTAGCAAAATAAGATTCCAAAAATGGTCTTATTCGTGTAAATTTTTAGGCAACTGGTCAAGAATGTGTCAAACCCGCAGTGACTACCTACGAAGCCCTATCATTCTAAAAGAAGAGTCAAGACAATAATGTTTTTAAATGGTAACCTAAGGACTAGAAATATCAGTGCAATATTTATATATTTATATATATCAAAATTTAGTTTTGCTGACGATAGCACACTTATCTCATCTTTCTGTTTGAATGCACAAACATCGGCTGCCGACGCACATCTTCACAGACAGCATGAAGTATCACGCCTAAACAAAGACCTGGAAGAAATTTTGGCTTGGGGTGACAGTAACCAAGTCGAAAAAAACCCAGGTAGCAGTTTTCTCTAAAAAGGTTAACATTACAGAACCGGATATAGTCATGGCCGGACACGCAATCTCACTGGCTTCATCTATTAATTTGCTGGGCGTCAATCTGGGAGGAAATATGTCTTGGCATAACCACGTTGTGCCAATCGCCAAGATAGCTTCTCAGAAAGTTGGTGTACTCTTCCGAACCAAAAAGTTGTACACACCTCAACAAGTTTTGACACTATACAAAGCCCAGATTCGACTATCACTAGAGTACTGCTCTCATGTCTGGAGCTCTGCACCCAAACATACTCTTCGGCTATCCACTCCCAGAGTGCCCTAAATGATTTTTCCTATAGTGATTGTGTTTGATCATAAAAAAAAAGTGCACGTTTAAATTTTAATTATGTCAATTTTTTAAACGCGAAACATAAGAAATAAGAGATTTAAACAAACTTCAAACGGATGTACCACTTGACCCCCATCCCATTGAAGATTTTAAGGGTAACATCTACCCCTCCTAGGGGGTTTGTTCTTTACAATAAAATTGCCGTGTTTTTCCGATTATTTGGAGTGAAATATTATGGGAAGATTTTAAATTGACATCTTGTATACGAACAACCGTCCCCTATACAAACACTTGCACTTCAGTTTTAATGTCTGTGTAAAAATTAAACAAGATACTCTAAAAATTGAACCTTTGGTGATTTTTGTACAATACTACAACAGCGTCCCCTACTAGTTTAAGATCGCAAACCGCCAAGACATCTTAATAGGTATTTTGTTTATTGGCTATTTTTTTTTTTCTTTTAGCGAGAACCATGAAATTTACATATTTGACTCGTTCTCAATAAATTTAAATCGCTGAAGCGAAGAAATTATACAGGGTGTTGATTTATGAGCGATTTAGCGAATTAGGGAAGGACCCGTTATAATGATTCTTAGAGGTGTTGTTAACGTTTCTATTTATATGGTCCTGTCCGTCGTGATTTGGCACTGTGTGAATAACAGGAAATAGCTGTAAAATAGCATTAATTTTAATGAATGAGGAAATAAACTACTCCACTGACTCCACAGTTTAATAACAACGTTTAAAAAATCGTAATCATTCCATACATGTTTCGAAGGCACAAACCTTCATCTTCAGTGGAATTTTACCTGAGAAATTACGACTAGGGACTCCAATCCCGCAAATGCGGGATCCCGTGGTGAATTCGCGGGATTGACATGGCGGGATTAAACGTGCGGGATTCGCGGGATTTCCGGAACTCGATGTGGGTGCTGTATGTTAATAAAAAGTTGTTTTATGCAATTAGAAACAGAATAGAGTAGCAGGAAAATATTTATTGCATATAGGTACAATACAATAGTACGACTAGTTTAACGGTTACATGTTACATTGATTCTGAAAGAATTTTCGGAGAAAAGATAACATGTCTAATGTTTCATCTTTTAGATTCGATCTTATTTTATTGCACATTTATCCTGCGGCTGAAAACGCACGTTCAGCTTCGACACTTGTCGGCGGAATAGATTTTACAAAATTTGTGGCCCTCTGATTCGAATAGTTGGCGCATATCGGTCGATGTGATAAAGTTTCCAAAGGGTATACCATCTTTAGCTACCATTCGAGACACTCTTTCCTCCATCGAAACTTTTTTCTCAGATGAAAAAACATCTGTAATTTTCATTTTCTTAGATAGCACAGAAGAACCTCAGAACATCTGAGCGCTTAGCAATAGAACTAAACGAACTACTCGAACTGCTGGTACTAGCTTTCATTTCCTGTGTTATTTTATCAATATCTACACTACCGCTGCTGCTCTGGACTTTCAAATTAATATGATGCTTTGTTTGTAAGTGGGTGTGAAGACCTTTGGTGGAACGAGCAGAGATTTTGTTAATTCTAGGGCATAACTTACATTTAGCTGTAACACCATCTTCAGACTTTAAAAAATAATTCCAAACTAAACTTGGACCTTTATTGTCTTTGTACTGTCACTCATTTTTGTGATTGCTGTTTAAATTCCATGCATGTATTATATTCAACCACTTGATAAATGTCACTAGATACTAGTTGACTAACGCCCTTACTTTCGCACGTACGCAAGAAAACTGTTCTGTTTAACGTATCTTCAATAGCCCAGCACGACGGGGAATCCCCGACGAGTCGGTCAAAAAGATCGCAGTTCATTGTTTGCTATCCCGCAAATCCCGCGGATTCGCGGGATCGATAGGCTCAATCCCGCAGGTTTGCGGGATTAAAGTTTGGATGCGGGATTGAATTCCCTACTTACGACATTATAACTTTTGTAACAGGAAAATTCTTATGAAAAAAAATTAAGAATCTGATGACGTCATCTTGTGGAGAATAAAAAATAGCAATGCGAAAGTGAAATTAATTTTTGAACATCTCTGCGAACAAAGTCGGGAAAAAATAAAAACCGAAACGCAAACTTTTAGATTTTTCCACATATTTGGAAAGCCTCATTTTTTTTTTTTTGCGGCCCATAATTACGTAACTTTAACCCAATTTAACCGACTTAGTATCTTTCACCATTCCCCAAAAACGATCAATCCATGGTTTAACCCAGACACTGCCTTTTCGTTGTTTCTTTCACTGTATTTCTTTTCTCTTAATTTTTTCCACTAAAAGTTCAGCGACTATTTTACGGGCTTAGGAAAGTTCACTCGACATACAATGACTTGTTTGATTTGCGGATAGGTGGAGATGTAGTTAGTTTTGCTGACGATACAGTCTTATTTTTTGAGGCTGACACTTGGAATGAGCTAAAATATAAAGTTGAAATTGAAATGAGTAAAGTTATTCATTATTTCAAGAGTAAACTCTTAACCATAAATGTCGCAAAAACTAACTATGTTCCCTTTACTTCATTGCACTCAAATTTGCCGACTTTTACTAAGCTAAATATTAACAACCCCTGCAACTGTGAAAAGGTGGAGATAAGCGGTTGTAGTAATATGAAGTATCTTGGGTTTTTTCTGGACTCCCATATGAGATGGGATGTTCATATAAATTACGTAACTAAAAAGGTAAGGTCGCTTTTGGGAAGGTTTAAAAAGTTTAGGCAGGTTTTCAAGGAGAGGGAACTTACGATCCTCTATAATTCTCTAGTTCAGCCGCATCTTTCCTATGGAATTGTTGCTTGGGGTGGGGCCACTAACAACCATATTTATCAGCTACAAACGGTTCAGAAATGGATTTTAAAACTTATCTATAAGAAGAATTATACTTACTCCAGCGATTTATTGTTTTCGGAAACTAAAATATTTGATTTACGACAGCTTTTTTGTTCGGCAGTTCTTATCCGACAATTTTTAAATAAGCATGAATTGGTGATCATAGATCATAAACACGCGACGCGTCAAAGAGATGTTCAGGTACGTATTCCTAGGATAGAAAAGACAATAACACAACGTAGTTATCATTTCCTAGGCCCCAGATTATATAACAGTCTTCCTGATAACATGAAAACTCTAAATTCCTCAGCTGTATTTAAGAAATAACTTAAACTATGGATAAATACTAAACCCAGGCTGGAAATTCATAGTCTGGTGGACTTTAAAAATGACTATAGCTCTAGATAATTTTGTGAAATATAAATATAACTTAATATGCTAAAAATACTTTAAAAAACATAATAATGCTGTGTGTATTAATACCGTAATAAATATGGAATTGTGGAAGCAAATACCTTCTTGTTAGGAAACTTTTAATAATTTGTATAGGTTTATAGTAATGTTAATGTCGATCATTGTACTGCTAGATGATTAGATGATATAGGAAATTAACTATTTCATGTATTTTTTATTCACATCTTTTTTTCTTCTTCAATTTTCTTTTTTTTTAATTTTCTCTGCTAATGTTAATGGGTTAAAACTGCGTACAAGTCCTAGGGACTTAACGTTTTTTTAAATTTATTTACAGGGGCAAGTAGAAACACTATATTTATTTATTTTTTTCCAGGTACATGTAGAAAACTTTGCTTCTTGTAAATAAATTTATTTATTATTATTATTATTATAGTTCGCACTGCGAAAAACACTTTAAAAATGAAACTGGCGTGCCACTTATTCTTGTTTTCTCAACAAAGTGTAAACCTTTACTGGCGTGCAAATAGAACTGGCGCGACCACTGCCGCCACTAAATCCATGCATGTGTAAATGCACCTTAAGGCTATACAAAGTATTTTCCGTGGAAGCTGCATACGAATAGTACGTACATGTGTAGAACATAATTTCCTCTATGTTTATCTGATTTTGCTGCCGTATTGCCGTGGCTGTTTAAAGGTGTGCCCGTTTCGCCGATTAATATGCGTTTGCGGAATTTTAAAAACGGGAGAAATCCAATCTAAGATAACGTTTTACAATTCAGGTTAAAAAATTATATTTAATGGGTTGACAAGCCTTCTATACGGTGTGGCGGGGTCCGCAATCGTATTCTATAATTTATCTTCACAGGGTGACGCAGATAACTCGTTAATCATATATAGAAATGATCAAATTGGACAAACTTTGCATTTTTCAAATTTAAAAAATTCCGAATTTTTACGTTTTCGTTCTTTTTGTATTCTGATTTTATTTGAAGAGATATGTGTAAATAAATTTTATGTTCTCATTGCCACTTTTCTCCTCTATAAGATAATCGAATTAAATTTTCAATACGACGTTTCGTTTTTTCGCAACCATCATCAACTTTGTTTTTGAATTAGTAGTAATACTTTATTTTATGCTTTATGAAATCCACTTTATATTCTGAATCCAACGATATATCACATCTATTATTCATTATACATTAACAAATAAGCACCTTATTCAAAATATTTTTCATTTTCAAAAAAAAACATCATTTTCGAACACAAAATAATAATAATAATAAATAGGCGTGATATATCGTTAGAATCAAAATATAAAGTTCAAGTTCATAAAGAACTACTATTTAAAAAATAGTATATTAAGATACAAGTTTCATAAGACATTATCTTAGAGCACGCGTTTGATTTAAAAAACGACTCGCGAAGCGGGTAGTTTTCTAAAGTACAAGTGCTCTAATTATCTTATGAACCGTGTATTTTATAATACTTTTTCTATTCGGATATTTAAAGCCTGAAAACCTTAAAAAAATATAGTAAATTTTTTCCATTTGAATTAATATATTTTTTTGGGTTGGCAATACTTTTACAATTTAATAAAATCTTACAAGTCTCAAATATGCCATGATAGAAACAATTGAACACAACAAAGCTTCTTCCCCTCCGTCATAATTAAAAATAAACATATTATTAAAGTTAATAAAAATGTTGTACTCCGCCAGAAATACGAGAAATTGCAGATATAGAAAAACTTTTAAAAAGAATATCCAAAACTTTGAGTTATGGTGCGAGCAGAACAAAATTCAAAATATTGTACAAAATAATAAATAATACTATTGAACAAAATATTGTGTCGACACAGAATCTGACAGGAATAACAATTAATGCCCAGGAAATGTCTACAGTAACTATAAATATGTATATATAAGTAATATTAGTAATATGTATAATACTATATTGAATTAAAAATAACTTTATTGAATAAAACTTAGAAATAAAGAAGCATAAACGGGAAGATATTTTTATTATTTTTAGGTCATGTTGTTTTATAGTTGTGACTAGAAATGTTATATATTTGCGAGTATAGGTATTTCAGATAAATATCTACTAAAAATGATCTATTTGCAAGGTTAAAGGTTAGTATTTTAAAGTTTTCTATAAAAAAAATTTGCCGATTCCCATAATGCCTAGAAAACTAATTTCAACGAAATCGAAGTAATCCTAAAATTCGAGCCCTACTTGCTGCCAACATAAAAAATAAAATGTCAGCTTCATAAAGTGACAAGTTATTCAATTTCATTGCGTTTCATAATGTAGCCATTATGAAACCCAAATAGCAAAAAACACAAAGTTGATGATGGTCGGATTGAAGATTTAATTAAAAATATTTACATCATATCTTTCTTTCTCTTTCTCTCTCACTCAAGAGAGAGCTTCGAACCATATCGACCCGCCAGGAAGAGACGTGGGGAAGTTGAATCGCGCTTTTTTGTGGAAAAAAACGGCGGAAGTTCGGAGCACGCGCAGGCCTTTGATAACATCGCACTACATTGCATGTTTACTCTACATTTTTTTTATGGTCAAACACAAGCATTATGTCTATTGCGTAGGTTTTACAGGTCTTTCCTGATTCTAGACGGTCCCCTTAAAATGAAACAATATACACGATGTCCCTGGATAGTGTTACCTATACCACAAATGGTCCTCATTTTTAACTTCTTGACAAAAAGTTATTCTTTATAAAAGGGACACCCTGTATAGGCTTTATCTAGGACACCCAAGGAGTCACCCATTTAAATACAATAAACCATTTCCATAACACACTGTATACTAGAGTAAATAATCATAACACAACTTTCTTCAGCACTAATACAATAAAATTGGGTTATACGAGATTCTTTTATTTGTCTAACAGTGCAAAATTTAGCCATATTTACCAGGCACATCATATTATTCATGTAAAATTCAAGTTCCTTATTCACTAGAAAATATTAAAATAAATAACTACATTAATATTCTCGAAGCTGAACCCATGAATAATGTAAAAAAAAAGTAGGGAACAAACAGAAGCAGCAAACATAATAATTTAAATTTCGGCAAACATTGTTAGCATAAATTTGGCATTGTTTCGCACGTAATAAAAGTTAAATGCCTAATTTTTTATTTGTATTTTTCCTTTATGCAAAATTAAGAAAGTTTAATATTGTTTTGGTACCGTTAATTAAATAGGAAACCACAGTTTAAGATTATTATTGCGCTGGATTTAAAAAACATATACATTCGCGTGCAAAGAAAACGGTCACTACAAAATTTTTAGGCTTAAGGCCGTACAATGCGCAAATTTATAGGATGATTTAACAATGTTTCGCTACTGCAGGATTCTGGAAAGGCTATTTGAAATATCTTTCAGGACAAGTTATTTTTGAGTAAAAAAGTGTTTCTATTTCTAGGGTACATAGCCCCTTTTTGAAAAAAGTAAATAAAAAATCTAAAAAAATCGGACCAAAAGTACGTATTTTTAGGCATTTTTCAAAGTTAATATCGTCGCTGATATTTTTTTTTGAAAAAGTAGCAATGTACCTTAGAACTTTCATGTCTTATCTTTACAATTCCAAAAATTGAGATATTATAATTTCGTTCGATGCGAGTAATCTTGAAGCGCGCAAAGCATGTTTTAGATAAATTTTGGTAAAAAAAATGTATTAGAAGTTCCCTATGTCCAACATTATTTATTGTCGTTAGACGTGAAACAAGCTATCACGGTACAGGATTATGCTACACTGCGAAAAATATCTAGGTCAATAAAAATTATTTTTAGTCCGATATTAATGATTTTTTTTAGAGTGTATTTTACAAATTTTAAGTAACATTGGTTATGCGATATATTATACCAAGGATAATTTAAATGTTTTTTTTTATATCTAATTTGAAGACACCCTGTGGAATAATCAAGTAGCAAAATTATTTCAAAATAACTGTTTTCATTTATAGTCATCGATTCTGTACATTTTGTTTTTTGGTTCATGTCAATATATGCATTTATACTCACACAGATGACAAATGATCTTGGTTATCAATAATTTAAATGTTTGCATAATAATTTCATTATTGGTGTTGGAATGAGAATATTTTAGATCGATAAACAAAATATTATCAGGACGCATATTATTGTTGTAATCAAGATTCAAATTCATTTAGAAACAAACATTTTAAATTGAATATGCCTTAATATTTTGCTTTGCCTCCTCTAGCCCTAATTACTACCTACATATACAGGGTGTCCGATAATTAATGGTCCATAGAAAAACCACAGACTCCGTACGTAAAAATTACAGGGTGTTAAGGTTAAAACTTCATTTTTGTTTTTCTCTAATAACTTTGCAGGAAACCAATGTTTTTTTCCAAAATTTGGGTTTTTTTAGGACGAGAAATTGATTTTTTATAAAATTTGTACAATGTAGGGGGCGCTGCTTGCGGCATTATTTGCACATTTATTAGGTCATAACTTTTTGTGCCTCAGTGTGTTTAAGTTTTTAATGAAAATAATACTTTTCTCACATTTATTACGTAAAAAGTATACTAAGTTCAGGTCGAACTGAGTTACCTTTTCGGAGATATTTGCATTTAAATTGTTTAGTGCACCTTGCCCAATTATTATTAATTTGCAAACAAAATTTTTTTCTTAAAGTAACCTATGAGGCAACAAATAAAATTTCCTATTTTTTAAATTTCGAGATGCAGTTGCTATGGAACAGAAAATCTTTAATTTTTGAGTCTATCGTAAGTATGTGTTTTCATTGCTGTTGGTTTCTTTCGACACGATATTCTCTAGGGTCGACGTTATTTTAATTAAAGTAAGTTAAAGAACAATCCAATTGTTGTATTTATTATTCCCAATTACCATTACTAGAACATTAATTATCATGTAAAAGTGAATTGGTAAGAAGTAACAAAATATTATTTGCTAGCTTGAGCTAACGCACCAAACAATTTAAATGCAAATACCTCCGAACTTGAAAAAATTATAGAAAATTCATCAAAATAACGAAATGTCAATGTATACAGTGCTGTAAGATTTGATACGCTTGATGTAATAAAAATTATTATGATGTGAGTTTCACTCTATAATATCTAAGATTATATGTCTACTTATTCAATCCGAATTGCCATTGTCAGTTTATTCAATAAGAACCGCCTATGCAAATGAACCATTTTTTTTTATTGGTGTGAGAATGAATATAAAAGAACAATGCAGCCAATAAAACAACTAAAGATGATTATACGCATACAGTGACAAACTCTTTGTTATATTAGTTGTTGATGGCAATAATTTAAGTCGGGTAAATAAAACCTGGACTAGAAGATCGTCTCTGCCCACCTCATGAATCTACTCCAACCACGTAGCTAGGACCTCAGCACAGGGTGCTGATCTATCAGCCTCAATCCTGAATACGAATTTTTTTCAAGGTCGCAAAGGTACTCGAATGTATTAATGCAGAAGAAAAAATTGTGCCACATGTGAAGCGGCAAAAATTAAAAGCACTAAAATTTTATTCTTATTTTATATGTTTGTTTCAATGCTTTTGTGAAAAAATGTTCGGCTTTTTTATATAATTGTCCTACTTTTACACATCGTCCATCTGGCAACTCTAGGTAAACGTGGTGGGCACTCTAAATAATGGTACACTTTCTTGTATCATATTCAGCAGTGAAATAATATTTTAATTCCCAATCGGACTTCGATTTTATAAACAATACGGTGCCGATTTCAGTTATATTAATTCGATTTAGTCAAAGAGATCCATTGAGTCCATTACATGAGGACTTTTGACCAGTGTCACGACATTAATTTCTCCATACAAAATTGTTTCTTTGATTGGATGAAGTATTTTTAACAAGATTTGTTTTCTTATTTTACCTTATGTTAAATTGGTAATTAAACAATGAATCCAATAATTATCAAAAATACCATATGGTTAATACAAATACTTCGCTCAGACACCTTAATTGGACATTCAATTTCCCCAACAAGTGAATCAATGAACCTTCCCAGACCGACAACGTTTTTTTCAAATCGAATTAGATATTTTACCGAGTCATCCATCTTTATTATCTGCGAAACTTTAATCAAAGTTGTTTGTTTTTTATTATGTTTCACGAATTTAAAGTGGAACAAAGAAAATAAAAGTGACGGTACTTAATTAAGAACGATTTTTCGCTTTAATTACTTTGAAGATGTGTGGGTACCAGACAAATTGTTTTAATAAACCTTCACTTATTTCTTTTTAATAAATAAAACTATCCCAGATCCCAGAATTTAGTTGTACTAATTGATTAAAAAAATAATACAGTAAAATGATGTGGCACTTACCCCCCCTCAATAAAAATCGTCGGTACAAACCTAAATTTATTCATTTTCTGTAAAAAAATGATGACATGAAGCGGTTGGTTTTGTTTGTGGGTATTGGAAAATATCCTTAGACAAAGAAGTTTTGTCAATAATATTATTTTCTCAGGCGAGGCCACTTTTAACACAAAAGGGGTAGTCAGTTCGCAAAACTGTCGCTATTAGAGCCGTGACAACCCTAATTTTCGTATTCGCTCTAGAAGACAGTATTCAAAAAAAGTTAACGTGTGGTGTGCTATTTCTTACAATGGAATAATTAAACCATATTTTATTGAAAACAATTTAAATCAACACACTTATTTGCATCTTCTGAACACTGTTTTTATGATCATTTGCAAGATATACCTTTAGCTGATCGAAAAAAATTACACTTTCAACAAGACGGCGATACTTATTCGTGATTGGCTAAACCATCAGGTTGGGAATAAATGGATTGGAAGGTATGGTCCAAATGAGTGGCCACCTAGGAGTCCCGATCTCACAATTATGGACTTTCATTTGTGGGGATATCTGAAGCAACATGTGTATAAAACCAATTTCAATAATAACTTGGATCTCTTGAAAGAAAAAATAAGAGAAGTAATTGTAAATATCCCAATACAGCAAATTAGGAACTGTTATCGGGAATTCAGATATCGAGTTGAACTATACGCTGAACTCGGTGGTACCACGTTTGAATACAAATTTATTTATTTTAATATTTATAATTGAATGAATTAAAGAAATATGACGATGTAATAATAAAAATACAAATAAGAAATAGTTTTCTTACAACAAAATCGTTATTCGGCCAGTTATAAAATTATATTTCAATAAGAAAGCAACAATAGTTGTTTGTTTTTACGTAAATCTGTTTTAAAAAAATCCAAAAAAATTAAAAATGTTATTTCTGACTAACCCTGTATAGTAATCGTAAATTTGGTATTAGAAATTGCAGTTTCGACACAAGCAGACATTTTTACGAAGAATGACTTTTTCTTCTAAATCTACAAATAAAAAAGTTTTTTATCTTCCGAACTCTATCCGTGGACACATTATACAGGGTGTCCCATAACTAATGGTACACAGGAAAACTGCAGATTCCTTGGGTAAAAATACTACGATTTGACCATACTTAGTTTAGTTCAATAGCTGGTAATAACCGAGATACAGGGTGTCCAAGTAAAAATTTAATTTTCAATTTTCCTAAATAACTTATTTCTGAATCAATATTTTTGCACAAAATTTTGTGACTAGGTTTTTTTTGGGGAAAGGAATTTGAATTTGTTAATAATTTTGTTGTAGATTATAGGTGCCGCTCTCTGCGGTACTCCGGATACATACATAAAAGGAAGTGTATAGGAAATTATGTTTTTATTAAAAATATCAGTTCCGTCATTTTTAAGGAATAAAGGTATACTTTGTAAATGTAGCTCCGACTAACCGTTTTCGAGATATTTTCAATTACAATTTCTAATACGCCATTTAAATTTTGATTTGTAAATGTGAAATTTGTCACAGTAGGCTTTGGTAAAAACAAATACAATGAAAGCACTTTGAAACCTCGTTTCTGTCAAAGTTTATTTTCATTTGTCAGCATTGTGGGGGTTTTTAAGGAGTTTTTGAAGATACTGTTATCAAAAATTAAACTAAAAATGCCGTGACATAACCGTTTTCTAACGGAGAAATGCGAGACATGGTATGTTTATACGCACAAGAAAATTTTAACAGACGCGGGGCACATCGGCGGTATTTGCAAATGTATCCAAATAGAAGGCAGCCAGATTTTAAAATTTTTAGAAGCCTATATGACAGACTGGGAGAAACAGGATCCTCCACTATTACGTTTTGGACGCAAGGATCCTGTTTCTCCCAGTCTGTAGTATAGGCTTCTAAAAATGTCTCGCATTTCTCCGTTAGAAAACAAGTTATGTCGCGGCATTTTTAGTTTAATTTTTGATAACAGTATCTTCAAAACTCCTTAAAAATACCCACAATGCTGACAAATGAAAATAAACTTTGACAGAAATGAGGTTTCCAAGTGCTTTCATTGTATTTGTTTTTATCAAAGCCTACTACGAACAAACCCGAACAAACCCGAACAAACCCGAACAAACCCCCCCCCCCCCCCCCCCCCTATCACAATAATTTGGATTTCTAATAATATTTACTGAAAGGTAGATATTAAGGGTGGGAATTTTTCAAATTGACATCTCGAATATTCGTAACAAAATGTGTGTAAACATATAAAAATATGACCCCTAATTTATAGTTAATATTTTATTCTCTAATCGAATTCCGATCCAAATAAAAATTCATTCTTAATATTAAATATTTTTTGCGAGCAATAAATAATAAAGAAGCCGATGTAGTCTCGTAACATACTTGGCCCGATGCCGCCGGGCTTGATCGGACTGTAAAGAAGCAATTAATCAAATAACTAATAAATAATAAAATAATAAAACTTTCTTTATATTTTTAGTTCTATTGGAATTTGTTCAGATAATAAAATATCAACTATACTACATTGTTCTATTTAAATTCCACTAATAGAACATTTACGTGTGAACATACCGACACGTAACGAGTTGTTACGTGGTCTGGCACGCTTAAAATTGCAACCGTTTAAAGTAGTTTAACTCATTAACTGTTTTGACAACATATTTACATAATATTTTGGTTACTGATATAAACGACATTGTATTCGATTAATTTATTAAAATACATACGTTGTGGAAAAAATTCTTATTATTTCTGTTTTCGATTCAGAAATTTTAAAAAAACACCTCAGGGGTCGCGGACATATAATAACTATGTTACTGCACATTGATTAATATTCGCGTTGCCATATGTATCGAACAGTGTTGCCATAACCCAATAAACAAATCTGTGACCCTTACCTTTCCTTCCAGTTTGTCGTTGTCATGCTTCAAAGATGTCCTCTCGGTCTCCAATTTCTGCACTTTGATTTTTAATGCTTCTAACTCTTCCTATAATGAAAAACGAATATTAATAACGAACTTTGCAACTGAAATAATTTAAAAGGTTGAAAATGTTATAAATTCCATTGGGATTTCAGAAACTGTAAGAGTTACCAAGTCGGTTACATTGGTGCAAAGCTGCGTAATTACGGGCCCAATAATATGCCGCAGAATATCTAAAATATATACAGGGCCTTTCAAAATATTTGAAAAAATCTCAAATTTTGCTCGCTTAAGAGACACGGAGGAAAATCAAAAAATTGACAATTTCAAAATTACCCTATATTTTCTTAGTTAAAAGAGATATAGAGAAATGTTTTATACATAAGTTTCTTTATATTGATTGATGAATAATCTGCCGTTTTCCGAATAAATATACGGGGTCAGGTAAAAAAGTTATCGGACCTAACCTCACTTTTTTAAATGGAACACCCTTTATATTTTAATCTAAAAAGATACCATTTTAAATTATCCTTTCAAATATATAACACACCATGAATGATATTGGTTTCCTAGGCGATTTATTTAAACTTTATTACTTTGAAACGAAATAAAAGATTCAGATTATGGTAAAAAATAATCGCAAACGTTCGGAATATGTCCTTAAATGGTTACCGTCTTTCCGGACAGGGAACAAAATATACATTTTGCGCCATTTCTTGGTTTTTTCCACTTTCAATATAAACTGATATCATATCAAATTTTTCAACATGTTGATCAGTCATTTTCACAAAGGAAGATGTAAAAATGAAATTGACGTTAAATGTTAATAGTCAACATAGTTGTTTCTAGGATATGAGCTTTTGTTTCATGATCTACTGTGGTTTAAAGTAATAAAGTTTAATAAGTCGTTTTACAATATACAATAATTAAAAAGACAAACTAAGTTTTAGTAAACAACAATTTAAAACCCTATTTTATAAGGTGCTCAAAGTGTCCACCGTTTACCTCCTGGCAGTAATGAATTCGGTGAACAAAATTTTGTAGCGAATCTAAAAGGATATTGGGAGCAATACTGGAAATTTCATGCATTATTCTTTGTTGCAAATCTTCGATATGTGGTGGCTTATTTTTGTACACTAAATTTTTGATATGGCCCCACAGGAAAAAGTCAAGAGAGGTCATATCAGGAGACCTAGCAGGCCATTCAATTGCACCTCTGCGCCCAATCCATTTACCAGGAAAAATTTCCTCTAGATATTCCCTCAGCATCCGTCCAAAATGTGGTGGAGCCCCATCTTGTTGAAACCATATTTGTTCAGTCGGTAAATTGGGATTATTATGGTTCGGGAATAATCGTCTGAGCTGTGGAACAATATTCTCTTGTAAAAGTAAGAAATATCGTTCAGAGTTCAAATTTCCATGTATAAAATAAGGTCCTATGACGTTTCCACCAATAATGCCACACCAAACATTGGTTTTTTGTGGTCGTTGGGTATGAACTTGTTCCATCCAAAGTGGATTTTGGTCTAACCAATATCTACAGTTGTGTCGATTTACGTGCCCGTTTAAACAAAACGTTGATTCATCAGAAAATAAAATGTGAATGACAAAGTTGACATTTTGATACAATTTATCCATAATGATTTCGCAAAACTGAATTCTGCGATCAAAATCATCTTCACTCAATTCTTGTAACAAATGAATTTTATATGGTTTGAATTTTCCTCTTTGAATGGAATATCGACTCATATTATGATTTAAAGCCCGCTGTTGCGTCGAATTTATTGGATTTTCTACCACATCTAACATGAGATTTAGAGAATTTTCTTCATTAGTAACGCTTACCGGTCTTCCACTTTTTGGCGATCTTTCACACCTCCAGTTTCATGAAAACGCTGCAATGTTTTGGAAACAGTTGATTTAGTTATAGGTGCCCGATCTGGATGCAATTCATTAAAAATATTCACCACTTGGGTAAAACTCCGTGTTCTATCGCCGTACCCCATCATCATTAAAATTTCAATGCGCTCGGTATCACTTAAACGTGCCATATTTACGCGAAAATGGTTCACAAATTGTAAATGTAAGCATTTTTGGCATATCTGTTGTCAAGATGACAAAACAACATTGTTAAGAAGATAAATATTTTCTAAGGTAACTTGATGGCGTAGAATTAAAGAATTTAATAATTTTTTTGAAACCGAAATTCGAAACTCGATATCTCGAAAACGGTTAAGATTGGGTATGTGGTGTGCTTAACATTTTTTTTAGAATCTCGTTAATAATTGAAATATTGAATAATATACAGGGAGTTCCATTTAAAATAAAGTAACTTTGTTCTTCCATGGCTTTTTGACTGATCCTATATACTTAGTTTATGTGTAGTATAATATATTTCTAAAAACCCTAAAAGTTTTGTATTTAACATTCTTCGCTAGCTATCTTACTTTAGCAAATAATCGACCGTTTCCATACATAAAAGCGACCCTGTATTATAAAAATATAAGAGACACATATCAAAAAGTGAAATTTTGCAGATCGGACAACCAGTCTTAGCAGGGCAGGGCAATTTATTTTTTTGCGCTTTACGTGTCCGAAGACAATGATTCAACTGTAGTCCATCGACGACTCCCAAAAAAAAAGAATGACCATAAACCATAACAAATTGTTAAATTACTTATTTCGTGGCATAAAATCAGATGAACACAAAACCTGACGCGGTGCTATTGTTGAATTTTTTTTTAAAAATTATACTCATCGTAAGGCAGAAGTGAAAATATGAAAGGCGCAACCAAAACAACTACCGAAAAATACCAGCTAACACGTTTGGTTTCAAATTATATTCTTTGGGACAAAACAAATATTTTTTTATGATCAAACACAAGCACTATAGGAAAAATCCTTTAGGGCACTCTGGGAGTGGTGCCGGTGCGCAAAAAGCGATTCACGTTGGTTTTGAATCGTTGGAGGTTATATTCGTTGCGAAAAACGACCTCGGGAAGGTCGTTCCATAAGGATGAAGTCCTCCAGATGAAAGAATTCTTAAACAAATCCCCAACCTGTCTTCGCGATGTTCTAGGCTGTCGAGGTTCTTCGTCAGCTCATGGTCTCCAATCAGACGAATGGTCCTCCTTTCGATGGAATCCAGTAGCCGAAGAGTATGTCTGGGTGCAGGAGCTCCAGACACGAGAGCAGTACTCTAGTGATGGTCGAATCTGGGCTTTGTATAGTGTCAAAAGTTGTTGAGGTGTGTACAACTTTCTGGTTCGGAAGCGTACACCAAGTTTCTCAGAAGCTATCTTAGCGATTACCAGAACGTGGTTATGCCAAGACATATTTCCTCCCAGATTGACGCCAAGCAAAATAATAGATGAAGCCAATGGGATTGCGTGTCCGACCATGACTATATCCGGTGCTGTAATGTTAACATTTTTAGAGAAAACTGCTGCCTGGGTATTTCTAGCGTTAAATTCGACTTGGTTACTGTCACCCCAAGCCAAAATTTCTTCCAGGTCTTTGTTGAGGCGTGATACTTCATGCTGTCTGCGAAGATGTGTGTCGGCAGCCGATGTTTGTGCATTCAAAGAGAAAGATGGGTTAAGTGTGCTATCGTCAGCAAAACTAAATATCGGATTTTTCGTTTTCACTAGAAGGTCGTTAATGTAGAGTAAGAAGAGACAATATGGACCTTTGAGGAACACCAGCATTGATGGTGAAGGTGTCTGAGAGAAATCCGTCAATCGCCACTTGCAGAGAGCGGTCCTTAAGAAAGCTAGACAACCATGCACCATGCAAATATAAACAGCAATGAATAATTCCGCTTTGTCCTCCAGATGCATGGAAATGTCCGTTATTTGAAAAACTTGCCAAAAATAAAAAAAATATGAGTGAACAACGTGAAAAAATGAAGACAAAGTTAGGAAATAAGAATAATCAATTGATCAGCTGAAGAAGGAAACTCCACGTAAATTGAACGAATTAAAAACAAAAAACTCTTTAAATCACCATTCAGGAAAAGAATAAGATTACCTGTCAAAAAACTCCGTAGATCTTGAATCAGAAGAGAATTTGGTTTCGTTACACTATGCGGACACACTAATTACTTGTATTTTTACCTTTTTTTGTTTAATTTTGTAATATTAATACTTTTAAGTAAAATTAGATGCGGAAAACACACATTAATTCATAAAATTTGAGTTTAAATGTAAAAGTGGTCGTAAAATTGTTGATTCTTAAGATTTACGATGCCAACATGTATGTTTGCACAGTTCGGTATTTTAACAGTGTTGCCACATAGAAAAGGTTACTGTAATAATACAGGTTTTAGGTTGTTTGGGTTTGTTTATATCAATATAAGATTGTCAATGTAGTTATGTCACGACTAAGCAATATATTTTAAGAGGGTTAACTGAGATAGAAAGGCCCAAAATTATCCGTTTTTGTACAATATTTTTTTCCTATGTAGCTAATAAAAGACAACTGTTGAAGATGTCATTTTTAAGTCGAACACAAATTTGACATTGCATTGCACTGTTGCAACAGTTATATTTTGGCGTTGAAGGAAAAGGAAAGAACAAATCAAAATAAAAATGGAAATAGCAAATATAGATAATGTTGACGCACTTACAAGTAAGCATGATGTGGATTTTGCAAAATATTTACAAGACATAGGATTGATTTTAATAACAGAAATGATAAATAACTAATATAAAAATTCTTAAAAACCAATTAGCAGATTGACACGAACACACGGTAGTAAAATTCCTATAAAATCAGTGGCGGCTCGTGACCTATGACGCCATCTACGGCCACGTCATTAGGCGCAACCAAGGCGAGAACAATAGTTAACTGTTTTATGACGAGAACGAATCGAGCCACGAGACTGACAAGTTGGCATTCTTCATATTTGTGTTTTTTAGTTTAAATCCTTAAATAAAATGGTTTAAAATCATATCGAGTATCATTTATCGAAATACACAACATTTATCGACCCTACACAATAGTGCTTAAACGTAAAGTCCATTCTTCGGTTCTTAATTGTAGAAAATTGATCAATAACAGCCAGTTTGGAATACCCTCTATAAATTTTTTTTCATATATTTCATTTTTAAACTTTCTAATAAAGTCCCTAGATTTACCCTTTGTGGTCTGCGTTAAATTAATTTCGGGTTTAGGTGTTCTCGTATTCTTCACTTCAATTTTTTGCTTCAAACTAAAGTTATTTCTTAAATAGTCCACCGTCAACTATTCAATTTAACTTAATAAATATATAATATCAAAAAAAACTACACGCTCGAGTTTCTAACTAGATGCACGAACAGACAACAGCGCGGTGCACACAAAAACTTTGCGCCTCTTCCATGTTAAATCGCCATAGCCCCGCTATCCCCCGCGGCCACCCGCCACCTGTTGCCACAGAGAAACTGCACTACTTAATCGCACGTGAGAGCGAGTCTCGTCATAATCGTCATTTACCTCGACCGAGGCACGGTTGCCGGATCTATACAGTTTGGTTTGACGGGATGATAAAATATTAGGGAGGGTCGGGCTGTTTTTAGTTTGACGGAACGATAAAATATTAGGGAGGATCGGACTTTATACGATAAATAATATTCAATGAATAATTAATATTTTTTATTCGTTTTGTCTTGGGGGTGCACGTGCGCATGTGCTCCTGTGGAAGAACCGCCACTGTATAAAATAATAAGCCAATTGGCACCTGATCGATTCTATGATTAGTTAACTGTTACTCTTCAGACATCGCAAGTCTGCCGTAACTAAAGTGGTCGATTATTACCAATCGTCTATTTTCCAATTCGATTTTCTCTTTAGAAAGATATTTTAAATTGTTAACTGTCTAGAATTTCTTCTCGTTAGTAACAATGACTGTTGTAATTTAGTAATTGCGGAGATAAATGATGATGGCTGCAGTCAAATATATCAAGTTGATTGATTTAAAGTGATTGATACAATAAAAAACTAAATAGGACAAGTAGTCATGATCTAAGAAATTATAGATATTTTTATTATTGTATATGTTGCAAGTATAAAGCAAGCAACGAAAAACAAATTATTTTTAACAGTTATTTTATAATAAAATGACTGATTTAGATAAATCCCTTATCGGTTATGTTAATTAATATTACTAGAGCTACCAATATGAAAATAGTTATTTATGTAGCAAATGCATAAAGTATTACTGTCTATTACGAATAGGAAATCTGCCGCAATCCCGCAGGTGATAAAACTGACTATATGCATAAGTTCCTTACAATATTTTTTTCTAAGAGCGTATCAGTTTTCTTTCTGGAAATTACAGGGTGTTATGGAAATGACTTATTATATTTAAATGGGTGACTCCTAGGGGTCTCCTAGAGAAAGTCTACAAACTTTTTTTTTAATCGAATATCTAAATACTAAGGTAAAAACCCTTTTTACCCACATACTGTCGCGCCGTTCCATCTGGACTCAGTTAGCAACAATGTGGGTCACTAGAGTATGCTAACAGTGTTGGCAGATCACACCGCATGTTTCGCCCTTGCTTGGATACCTGTCGCGCGCGACTATCGTTGCTTCTTCGAGCCGCGGGAATGGGATGACGCTGTCGAGGGTTCCACGTGCTTGATGTATACGAATTTTAAACGTTTTGTTAGTTGTAGCATTATCCGATTTTTTTTCTGTTGTGAAATAATTCATAATAAGAAATATTGTGTGTGATTTCAAATTTGTGTGGTATTACCTATTGTTGGTTCTGTTGCAAAACATACTCTTTGTGTTTTATTTTTTATAGAATTTAATTATAAAACGGATTATAAGTAGTAGAGTATGTACCTTAAAATTGTAGTATTTTTTTTCCAAAAAGTTTGAAAGAGAAGTGATAACGCGGGTCAAAGAGGTCTTGTTGTGAAAAACTGAACACGTGCGTTTACAATTCTGTGTTGCAATATGTGACAACACCGCCTCAATAAACTATTGATTGCGAACGTCCTCAGTAGCGGCCACGTACATTTTCAGATTTCATATAAAGTGTATATTTCGTACAATAATTCAAAGCGCCATTTAAGGTTATTTTTCTTCAATTTATTTTCATCTCAGGATTTGCCGGTTTAAATATAATAACTCATTTCCTTAACACTCTGTATATGGGTGCATAACCAACTCACTGTCACTAAGGAATGCAATAAGTTTGGGATATTTGCTAATATCGACTTGATTGCTCAGAATTAATGTTGATTTTGGCTTGAAATACCACGACCGATAAAGTCGAAGATTTAAAAATGTTTTACTTTTCGTGAAAATACGTTAACAATACTCGTCAGATGAAACTCTCTCACTTGCTTTTAGTCCAATGCCATTTAATGTCCCTTCTTGTAACCTTCTTTCGATATTTAAGGCAACAAATTTTGTGTTGCTTCATTGGCGTTATTAAGTATTTCGTCTTGAGCGCATTGAAATGAGTTCCCTTCTTCGAAATACGAAGTATTTATTATTTAAGAGGACCAATAAGTTCCCTTTTTACCTTAACAACCTCCGTATTAAATCAGTACAATTTTTTCATTGTTCCGCGCTTACAGATTTATTACCTTCTTGACTCACAAGATGGATAATTTGTCTGCACGCTGATCGATAATTGCAAAATTGCAAACATCATTACCGCCAATCTGCAGTAATTTCAGTCATGGAGTATATTATTTAATCTCGGCAAAAAAATTACAACCACGCCTCGAGCCCCATTACGATTATTCTGCTGACAAGAGTTTGTGATTATGAAAGGAGGTAAACATGAAAACCTCTTTAGTACTGATGCAACGATTATTGTTATACGATTGCGATTATAATTAATATTTGGGTAATTAATTAATTCTAATTGTAAAATAATACTCAAGAATATCAGCAGAAGAACTGTAAATCAGAGGATTTATAGAGAGAATTTATTTTACTGTTTGCATAGACATACAGGGTGTCCCACTGGGAACCGCCTCGATCTGTATATGAAAAACTATACATAGGAAATTTGGAAAATTGGACAGTATGCTAATGTTGTTGGGCACAACTCGGCTAAAATATTGTCGATATGGTAATATATTTTATTTACAACCATGCATGCATGTAATAATGATATTTTATCTATTTTTGATAGGTGGGAATTCTTTGTCTTGGCATTTTCACTGAAATAAGCTAGTAGCGCTGACTCAGAACCAGGATTTTGAACTTTGTTTCCTCTACACCATTCTTTCAAACAGTTATATGCCTAGTCATATCTCGGGCGGCTTGTAGTTGCCAGAAGATCTTCTTCTACTATTTTTGCTGCTTCTCGAATTTCTGATGGAGTAGCAGCACAATAAAATTCCTCATCTTTCTTTTGTTAAAATAATATATTGTTTAGTGACATGGGAACCATATTAAAAAAATGATATTTGCCATCTTGATGTGTATTATTACCTACGTTATTTTACCACCTGCCGTTATTTGAACGTTCTGTCTAATTTTTCAATGGAAAAGTCAAAATGGCATTTATCTTTTATTAATAATTTTAATTCAAAGTAATAAGAAGTGGACGTTAGATGTGGTTGTAAATAAAATAGTATACAAACCTGGGTGAAAAGTTTCATTACTGTCTCGAGACCGACTCTCTCGACAGGAATGAAACACTTTCCACCTCGGTACGTAATATACTATTTACATATTTGGATTCTACGCAAAATTCTAGGCAGATTTCATACATCATGTCCTATACCTAAGGCTAATCATGTTTGACATATTTAAGGTTTCATGTCTAAAATGACGTTTGCAGGCCTTAAATTAATTATTAATTTTTCCTATTATTTAATTTGTGTTGGATTTCTCCTCGAAAAGGACCTGCTTTAACGGATTTTTTTATAATATTTCGATAACTATTAATACAGGGTGTTCAAACAATAAAATTAAAAATGAAATTAAGAAAACTTCAAGAAATCTACATTTTCAAATGGAAACCCCGAAATTTTATAATTATTTTCTATTTAGCATTAAAAATATGGGCACAATTGTATAAGGTTGTCTATTCCGAAAATTTGTAGTTTTCGAACTATTTCCAATTTAATATTTTATATGGCGATTCAGTCGCTCCTTGTTGGCTATTGCGGCTTTCAAAAACAGTCGAACGAAGAAACCCGACCAACCACGTCGTTGGTTGGCAACCAAACCGGCACCAATATGGCGGGGTTGCATATATGACGGTGACAACATTGTGCGCAAGACAACCGACGAGCAACCTTTAAAAATATGACCGGTAAACCGTGCGCACCACTCATAAAATTTATCTTTTTATTGCGCACCCCATAAGTTGTACGTTTCCATAGTTATAGGTGGTTCGGATAAATCCACAACGTATTACATCAAAACCTATATTTCTTTTTATTTACTCATGTCGGGTTCTCGTGGAATTGCTCATACCAGAAAATCAGTGATGAACAATCGGACCACCACCGTGGTCAAGAATTACCCATCTCGCCATTTTTTTTTAATGGCGGCATGAACATCCGTTTAAAGTCTTGGATAATCTCGTCAAACGACAAAATAATAGTTGTGTAATTGGGGCCGCAACATTGTATATTTGCATGGCATGTTTTACAGTGATTTATATGATTTTATCTTAACATTATTCAAATTAAAAGGAATTTAAAAACTACTGCCATTATAACATTTCTTGTTTGTTCGTTCCGATTTGTTTTTATTTTTTCTTTTTTTTGCTATCAGGACGTGTCCTCAGAGAATCGTCTCTCTATTTCTTGCAGTTCTTAATCCACAAGGTAATTTTGAAAATCGTTTTTTAGTTAAACCTCGTACTGCCGTTACGTGTTAACTTATCAAAAAGGGGAAAAAGTGATCTTGTTGGAAATTTTCACGTAAAATACAGTGGCGTAGACAGTTTTTCTCTAACAAATTTCGTTCTTGAGATATTAAAAAAAAAATATTAAAACCCTATCTATATACAGTGAAACCTCTCATAACGGACAACTCTAATAAGCGGACATTTTTTCATAGTCCGGAACTAGGTACATGAAATGCCATGAAAATCAACCTCTCTTGGGCGGACTGTTCTTTGGGCGGACATGGTTGGGCGGACATGGACGCGGACAGGCTGTTTTCATACAAAGAGTGCGAAAACCCTCCTTTAAACGGACAACAAATTTTTTAAAGTATTTGGGAGACGAATAAGTACGGTGAAAAACTCTCTGAAGACAGACCGGCAACCAATCGCGTATGCGTGGCAAAGCGAAAGGACTTCGCCGAATGAGAGTATGTGTGATTCCCTGACAGCAGTCCGCCGTTTATTTGTGAGTTGTAAAGTTAAAATCGTAAACAATGGCAGAAAAATGTCGCGTTTTGAGTCTGAAAGAGAATATTGATGTTGTGGAAGTTTGTAATTTGTTAACAATGATTTGGGCATTGCTCTACAGCAATGGAATTGTTATCAGACTTGGAATTACATTTGCTAGATTGTTGAAGTTTAAAACGCAAACACGTCAAAGTACGTTATTAGATTTTTTTAGTACTAGATCCTAACTAAAACTAGTGTATTTTTATTATGTTATGTTTATTTGTACAAACATATACATAGTAATAATTTTGTATTTACATATTACCTAATAACAAATTTCCCATGGGCGGACACCTCTATTAGGCGGACACAATTAGACGGTCCCGTAGGTGTCCGCCTAAGAGAGGTTTCACTGTATTATTTTTTAAATTAATTAAGGATACTTTGGAGTGTACAAAAACGTATAGTTGTTTATATTTATATTCAAAAATAACCTAAAAATGCGATATTTTTTTGTTAATTTACGTTACTTATAACTTATAACAGTAGGCCATGGTAAATTTATTAGAAACAAAGGCAACTATCAAATACTTATTAATATGTAAGACTTTTTATAATATGCTAATAATTATGAATAATATGATTGGTTGGTATGTTTTATACAGGATGTTTACGGGCTCGTGGCAGACATTTGCAGCAATTTATTTGACTTTTGTTCCTATGAGTTCATTATTCAAAGTTCTTAAATCATATGCATCATCAAAGCATTGGCATTAATTAATAAAATGAAAAATACAATATTTTTTTTAACATCCTGTACTTCGAAAACAAAAAACTTTGATACCACATTTTCGTCTTAAAATAAGGTGAGGATTCACCTCCTTCATTTTTTCAGAGAGGCTAGGAAACACCCTGTATATTCCAATGTAATATTTAGAACAGCTGTCAAAATTTTGAATTTGTTTCTAATAAATTGACCATGGTCTATTATAACTGTTATCAGTAACGTTAATTATTAAAAATATCGCATTTTTAGGTTCTTCTTGAATATAACAAACTACTATCCATTTTTGTAAAGGCCAAAGTATGCGCAATTAATTAAAAAAAAAATATATATAGGGTGTCCCATTTTAAAATTTTTACTTTTGATATTATCTCAAAAAATTAACGTTCTAGAGAAAAACATTCTATCTTCGATAATAACTCTCATGCCCCCCAGAAAGTGTCGAAAATGGTTTTGTTCGGGTTTGATCGCCCTGTACATTTGTAATTGTTATAAAATTCTACACCTGTATAACCTAATTGACAGCACTTATAATATCGAAAAAATCTCGTGCGAAACGGAATACAGCGAAGTTTAAAAAAAGATTAGTCGCGTTTTGACCGTGAAGCCACAAAGTAAACGCCATAATTAGCAACATCGTCTTGATATGGAGCAAGATTGACATCTAATCTTCTCCAGAAGGATGCAACAATCTGTTAATAATTATTTAATTGAACCCAAGCATGAAAAATAAGTAAACTTATAAAAAATATGATTTATAATGTTAATCGATATTAAAAAAATAACGATTTAAAATAAATCTTCAACAACCTGTAGCAAAAAAATTAAGACTGCGCCTTTGCGTTTTTGCGTCTTCAAGTTGAATTTAACTCTAGCTCTTTTCAGAGCTATTTCATCGTACTTTTGTGTTTTCGGTAAGTATTTATGGGCATTTGTTACTAATATAACTGAATATAACCTTGCTTTGTAACGTCATAATATGCCGAAAAGTCCGTTAAATGAATGTACGCATGGTTCTTTATCGTAATTCTCTAGGCGTTTCGGAAGCGAAATACCTAGGTTTGATTATATTACACTCAGTTTTTCGCCGTCATCATATGAATTTTTTGTTTTCGAAATTATAAATCGTATATCGGAATCATAATATTTATGAAATCAGTCTTTATGTATGTTGATATGAACTTCTTCATAAGATCACAAAATAGAACGGCAGCCCGTTACCAAAATGTCCTGTTATCACGCCTTCATCTAGTCAATGACTAATCGCTAGATTAATAAAAAATAAGAAGGTTTTACTCGCGCGAAAAAGTTCGGCAACGCTGCGCTTACCCGTCAGAGTAATTTCAGTACGTAAAAAAGCAGATCGTCTTTTTGTTACTACACCGTCGTCCGTTCTTGATGAAATCATATTAAAAATATAAAAAAAAATTGAATTTATCGACAACGGACGTTTTGAGTGTTGCGCAGCTACAGGGTGGGCAGCGGAGTCGGATCTCGTATCTGTATAATTCATGATCGCGGTACATGGCGCGTGCATGGGACGGCTTGCTGTGTGGCTTGTTTGTAGATAACAATTCAGCATCAGCTATGTCCCCATATTGCATTATTATTGATACACGTGAGGTTTTGACTGAAAACGGCTTTGATAAAAAATGCGTGTGTAAAAATGTCAATTCATATTTTCCACCCATTTTCCGAGCCACAATACACGATTCCTGCTTGAAAACGGACGAGGCGCGATAACTCGAACAGCGTTAAAAACATGACATACCTAAGATCAAATACTGCCGTTGCGCGTAGATGAAAATGTCCGTTCTCATTTTTTTCCGGTCACGAATAACGAAAACTAACACCCGACAAGTAAAACGGACGAGGCGTGATAAGTTGAATTCTCCGCTGTAAACAAATTTCGAATTTTCTCAAATCAAAACTATTCACAGCACGGAAAATATCAGTTACTATTTTCATCTCCTCAAAAACATCACTACGAGTCAAAAAATAAGAAGAACGGACGAGGCGCGATAACTATTACGACCACTTTTTTTACATATGTAAAGATGATTCTCAATGATTTCGCAACGTTGCCAATGTCCGTTCTTGTTAATTTCCTTCTCAACTCCTTATTAAATCACTAAAAAACTCAAAAAACCTTAGGTCGTATTCAGTCTGAAATCCTGGTAACGGGCTGCCGTACTATAAGGAACCACCACACTTTGAAATAAAATCAAGTCATTAAGGAACACCCTGAATAGACAGATACTGATAATATCATAATTGAAACTGATATTATCAACTGCTTCAAATTCCCCAAGGCTAACGGTAAAACATTTGTAATTTAACTAAAACCAAATAGCGCAGAACAACCAAATAAGCGAACATTCTTCGTGATTATAGAGGATGTCGGTAAAACCATAGATGGTAGAAGAAAAATAAGCTGAATGAGCTCACGCCACAAATTACGTTGAACGGTTTAATTATCAGGTTGATGTGTTTTCGAGATGGATAACTACACTCCCCGACAATAAATCCCGGACAAGGATAATGTCAGTCAGGTTTACAGTCCTGTAACTTCTTTAATTGTTGTCCGATCTTGGCGAAATTTTTAGCAAAGTGTACACTTGTGTCTTGGGATGATATCCCGAATTTTAGTTTTCAAGAAATACTGATGTCTTGATGATTATACAGGCAGAAACAAAAATTACTTTTTTACTCTTAATTTCTTAACACCCTGTGGAAAATTGAGCGATATAATCTAGCTGCATTGTATTTTATCTTTAAGCGTGACCTTTTCTTAACACAATCTTTTTTGGTTCACGACACTATCTGCTTTTTACAAGAAGATACAAATTTTTAAAGAAAGTACTGCAGTTTTTCAATTTTAATCACAGTTCATCCTGTAACTTTTTTAATTGTTGTCCGATCTTGGTGAAGTTGTTAGCAAAGTGTACACTTGTGTCTTGGGATGATATCCCGAATTTTAGTTTTCAAGAAATACTGATGTCTTGATGATTATACAGGCAGAAACAAAAGTTACTTTTTTACCCTTAATTTGTTAACACCCTGTGGAAAATTGAGCGATACAATCTAGCTGCATTGTATTTTATCTTTAAGCGTGACCTGTTCTTAACACAATGTTTTATCGTTCACGACAATATCTGCATTTTAAAAGAAGATACAAATTTTTAAAGAAAGTACTGCAGTTTTTCAATTTTAATCACAGTTCATCCTGTAACTTTTTTAATTGTTGTCCGATATTGGTGAAGTTGTTAGCAAAGTGTACACTTGTGTCTTGGGATGATATCCCGAATTTTAGTTTTCAAGAAATACTGATGTCTTGATGATTATACAGGCAGAAACAAAAGTTACTTTTTTACCCTTAATTTCTTAACACCCTGTGGAAAATTGAGCGATACAATCTAGCTGCATTGTATTTTATCTTTAAGCGTGACCTGTTCTTAACACAATGTTTTTTCGTTCACGACAATATCTGCTTTTTAAAAAGAAGATACAAATTTTTAAAGAAAGTACTGCAGTTTTTCAATTTTAATCACAGTTCATCCTGTAACTTTTTTAATTGTTGTCCGATCTTGGTGAAGTTTAGCAAAGTGTACACTTGTGTCTTGGGATGATATCCCGAACTTTAGTTTTCAAGAAATACTGATGTCTTGATGATTATACAGGCAGAAACAAAAGTTACTATTTTACCCTTAATTTCTTAACACCCTGTGGAAAATTGAGTGCTACAATCTAGCTGCATTGTATTTTATCTTTAAGCGTGACCTGTTCTTAACACAATGTTTTTTCGTTCACGACAATATCTGCTTTTTAAAAGAAGATACAAATTTTTAAAGAAAGTACTGCAGTTTTTCAATTTCAATCACAATTCATCCTGTAACTTTTTTAATTGTTGTCCGATCTTGGTGAAGTTGTTAGCAAAGTGTACACTTGTGTCTTGGGATGATATCCCGAATTTTAGTTTTCAAGAAATACTGATGTCTTGATGATTATACAGGCCGAAACAAAAGTTAC
Source organism: Barypeithes pellucidus (assembly GCA_963991005.1). NCBI lineage: Eukaryota > Metazoa > Arthropoda > Insecta > Coleoptera > Curculionidae > Barypeithes > Barypeithes pellucidus. The sequence goes on from OZ022563.1 coordinate 13,449,168, forward strand.
TTTTTTTACTCTTAATTTCTTAACGCCCTGTGGGAAAATTGAGCGGTAGAATTTAGCTGCATTGTATTTTATTTTTAAGAGTGACCTTGTGACCAATGTTTTTTTGGTTCACGTCATTATCTATTTTTAATATTGCAGCTTTTCAATTTTATTCACAATTCAGAACATCACGTTGTTTTATCGTGTAGCATAAACAAATAGCCCCTATTGCATTAAAGCATGCCTCGTCACATGGTAGACGTGATGAGAACATGAGGTGGCAATACGCGCTATTATTTTTTGGATATTTGATTATGCCACTCCATAAAATAATGTTCTGAATTGTGAGTAAAATTGAAAAACTGCAATACTTTCTTTAAAAATTTGTATCTTCTTTTACAAAGGAGTTAAAGACGTGAACCAAAAAACATTGTGTTAAGATAAGGTCACACTTCAAAACAAAACATAATTTAGCTAAATTCTACCGCTCAATTTTTCCTCAGGGCGTTAAGAAATTAAGGGTAAAAATGTAACTTTTGTTTCTGCCTGTGTAATGATCAATAATACATTTTATTTTTAAAACTAAAATTCAGGATATCATCCTAAGACACAAGTCTACACTTTGCCAAAAATTTCACCAAGATCGCACAACAATTAAAGAAGTTACATCAGGACTATAAACCTGACTAACATTATCTTTGTCGATGAGTATATTCGCAACTAGACAACTGAAGTAGTTTATTTATAATTAATAGTTATAATTACTTTACTGAAGGTGATAAAAAGTCTCAGACTCTCTAGACAGTAATAGGAGTTCCGGTAATCAGTACTATAGACCCGCGATAGACCACGTGACTTGGAGCAAATTTTTCAGATGGATTTCAATTAGTATTTACGGGTATTGCAACATTCGATTGATAATATGGTTATAAGAAACTAATTACATACGTTTTAATTAATTCGCTTTTATTTACTTTCCAATTATGTCAATTGTACACCAGCAGTCAAACCGCAATCGTTATAGTCTGCAAACCTTTAAACCAAGGAGGCTTATTTTTCCGCTCCGGATGTTGTTAACACCTTCGAGCATTTTGCTGTTTTGTTCTTATTTTTTTCCTGTATTTTTTCAAGTCTTTCAACTCTTATATTGCTTTTGGCTTCTGGCGGTTTCAGTCAGACGTGATTGTACTACGTAGAGTGTTTGCAATCGCATATTTTTCCCACAGAAGTTTGTAGTTGTCGTAGGAGTTAGAGTCCGGTATTTCAACTATAAGAAGGGAGGTTTCATAATGACCAACGCAATATTCATAATGCATCCTTTTCCTGTGATCAACCGTATTGTAACAAATCACTCGACAGACGGAACGCCGCATCCTGTCCCACCAAACTCGACTGGAACGATATGCCAGTAGGACAAATAAGTATGTTAAAGCGTGCCGGTTGCCTAAATTCACCTGAGCTGTTCTTTACACTCCAGACATGCATATACAGTACGCACAGGGGATCTTTACCCTGACGTCATCGCTTACACGTCATAAAAATCGTATGAATCAAATCAAAATTACGTGGAAGAAAAGTTGTCAAAACAAAAACTAATTTCATAACATTTTAATTGACGTAAATAACGTTCCCATATACGGATTTTTAAAAATTTCTTTAAAACTCCGAATCAAAATTTTGAGTCGGTCTTACATAAAATAGATTGTTAGGAATATGTAGGTATAAATCTGATATTCTTGAATTTTTACTGGCAGTTATGTACCTACTTCTTATTTGACAAAATGATAAACTCGGTTTGAATGTGACATTTTGATTACACAGATTAAAAAGCTCCGCCCATTCATCCCCTACAAGGAATCACCCCAAAAAGTCAAGAGTTTATTTCATTAGAATTGAAGATAAATGGTAATTTATGTCGTAAAACATGAAAAAAAAAATCAATTTACGAAAAAATGCAAGCTAATAGGCATTGCCTTGGAAATTTAAATAAATTATTCTATTGAACTGTCATATTTGTATTTTTCGACCAATTTTTACCACATTTTGAGACGTGATTGTGAACTTAATTTGGCGATTTCAGATTTGATTTTGCCCGAAATACGTTCTGTGAACCTTCTAGTTTCGATACATATACAGAGCGTTTGGAAATTCGGGCGATTTTACTTATTTTTTTCGAAACTAAAAAGACGTGTTTTTACGTTTTTGGGATGGCAAAATAGCGGAGCGGAGACTTATCCACAATTTTTAGGGTTAGGAATACTTTATTACAATAAATAAATAACAATAAATATCAATATGTACTTACCACTAACACAAAAAAGCGATACCAAAACTCTGAAAAGAACTGTTTGCAGGAGTAAATGAAGTTTTAATGCACAAAAATGTATAAAAACGAAAAAATTGTGAATCAATTGTCACAATGACGTTTTTGCAATTTGTAGTACTGCGTAAGTCAAAATAATTATTTGGCAACTCTTCTTTATAATGATTTCTCTGTCTAACACGTTTAATTCCGGACGACGTATAATACAATTTTTATTCGCCTTTATGTCTGTACCAAACAAAGATGCAGAGATATGAAATATGTCGGGATATCTATTTGTTAGCGATGACGTCAGGGTAAAGATCCCCTGTGCGTACTTTATATCAGTATCGGAGATCATTCTCCAAGGGATACCCTTTGCACTCCTCTATTAGACTATTGCCAGAGCGCCTGCACCTTAAAATTCTTCATTTGCTTCACAGGGTTGATATGCTGAATCCAGCTAGGGATTTCTATCTGCTATCTTGTGTCTGTTTCTGTTTTCATTCTAACAGGTTTGACATGTCTTTGTTAGGAAAAACAAACAATCGACGGACGTGACTCAAAAGTGTATATTTTTATCCACTTTGCGGCAGACAGACTTGGCACAGTTTTACCATATTGAGTTAAGAACTACTATTTTTTTTCACAAACAATACTTAAATTTAACACACCAACACTGAAAAACGACAACGAATTTTATGTAATAAAAACAACAAATATGACAGTTGTTAATCCGGTAGTGTCAAACGTGAAAGCAGGTATGAAAGACGGCCGTTCCAATAAGGACTTTATAAAAAGCATGTTCCGAACGCTCGAAGGCGATGTAATGTCTTTGTCTAATTACCCCGATTGTTTTTCTGATGGAAAGTTGTTTACAATCCACCTAAGAATGTGAATTGTCTATTCTTCAAAGACTGTGAACCAAAGTCATATCCTTCTTGCTGATCCTTGGATCGAACTAATCTGGCACTGCACTGGACGAATATCATTCGAAAATAGCCTTATTTTCACTTAGCTGCTTTAAACCAATAAAATCTTAAAACTACCAACTCTACGATAGAATTACAACTGTAGTGCAGATACTCCCATTTTATTACACAGTTCACTGCTTACCTTTTCTCGTAATTTTCGTACTAAAACTCACGGAGGCATCTACGTGATCATTATTATTGTTTTTACAAGGCATGGTAGTCTCATTTCACGACACGGCATTTATTGAGAAAGAAAACAAAACGTGGACCATTTGATTTGATACCCATTTCAAGACAAGTGGAGGATAAAATTATGCAAAATTTATTAGTCACATTCTACAATCGATAATATAGGGTGCTATGGAAATCACTTATTATATTTAAATGGGTGACTCCTTGGGTGTCCTAGAGAAAGTCTACATACTTTTTTTTTAAATCGAATATCAAAATACTAAGGTAAAAACACTTCTTGCCTACATGCTGTCGCGTCGCTCCATCTGGTTTCATTTAGCAACAATGTAGGTTACTAGAGTAAACCACAGTGATGCCAAATCACACCGCGCGTCTCGCCCTTGCTTTTATAACCACCTCGCGCGTATGATATGTTTAACCTTCAGTATAGTTGCTTCAGTATGTTACGATACTAGGTGCTGGAACGCCGAGGGCTCCACGTGCTTGATGTATACGAATATTAAACGTTTTGTTAGTTGTAGCATTGCCCGATTTTTTTTCTGTTGTGAAATAATTTATAATAATAAATGTTGTGATGTGATTTCATATTTGTGTGATATTATCCACTGCTATTTCTGTTGAAAAACATACTCTTTGTGTTTTATTTTTTTATGGAATTTAATTATAAAAAGGATTATTTTAAAATAAGATCGAAGGTAAGAGAGTATGTACCTTAAAATTGTAGTTTCTTTTTTTCTAAAAAGTTTGAAAAAGAAGTGATAACGCGGGTCAAAGACGTCTTGATGTTAAAAACTGAACACGTGCGATTACAACTCTGTGTTACAATATGACAACACCGCTTACAATGCGCTGACCTCTTTTGAGACTGCCTCAATAAATTATTGATTGCGAACGTCGTCAGTAGCGGTCAAGTGTATATTTCGTTTAATAATTCAAGCGCCATTTATGGTTATTTTTCTTCAATTTATTGTCATCTCAGGAGTTGCCGGTTTAAATATAATAAGTCATTTCCATACGATTCTGTATTATGCGTAATTATTCTGCATTGACATTTATTGGTATACCGGTTAAAATATTACGCTTATTGGTGAAATATTGAGTGCAGCAAGTTAATTGTTATTTTATACAGGTTAAGGCCGTTTGGTAATGTCGTATTTTTGGTATTTTGTTACTACGGTACCTGACCACGAGTTGTACAATGTTCTGGGGCAAATGTAAATGTTAGAAATACAGTAAGAAGATGAATGCATTTATATAAAGAACGTGAGAAAAAACGACTGAAATAAAAAAACTATAATTTCATTATATTGCGGCTATATATTTTTTCACCCCGTTTATTCCTATTATTGTTATTACCGAGAATATAATGCCGGCACTTGATACATACATATTACCAGGATAAGCATCATTAAGAGGGCTAGTAATTATATGACATATCCTATGCGTTTTCACACGATTGAATGCGGCAGAGTATGTTATTGCATACCGAGATAAATTTGCATTGTTAAGCGTGTTATGGGATACATTGTAGTAAAGTTAAAAGGTCTATCAATATGGTAATTTGTGACCATAAAGTTGAGTTCGCCGCCGCACGCTAGCGCAACAAAGCGCCAGGAATGACATATCGATACAGCATGTTAACTAATGACGTGCCAATATAAACATAATAATATGTTCGTAATAAATTGGAGTTAAATTTCGTAATAGATTTTTTTTATGCATTGACCAAATCACCTTTATTTTTTAGGTGTCGATTGTAATTTTTCGTTAGGCCGGACAAGATCGAGCCCCCAATCAACGTAATGATCTATTTTTTCGAATTTGGTTAATTTTACTATCGTATCGATAATTACAAGATACGCGGCGTAATAATCATCGTTTTTCGTAACAAATTTGTTACGATCGCAATGACGCTGACACCGTTGGCAACGGCTCAAAATTTTTGCCACAAGGCGTTGACATCTCTTTTAAATCGTAATTTTGTAATGTCTCCGAAGGTATTGTAGATACTAGTTTCAATTTTGGAATGCGTTAATAAGGTATAAAACCACATATTCTAGCTAGAAAAGTTATTCTATGGATCCACCAGTGGCGTTCCCGTAAACATGTCCTCTGATATGTTTTCCAAAAAAACGCCGCTAACATTTTTCCATGGGGCTATTTTCAGTCAATTCTACATGACCACTTACATTTTTCTCGTCAGACTCTTAAATAAAACAATTAAATTAAAATATTAATATTGATTGCTAATCATAAATGTTGCTTAAGAAAATGTTCATTTAATAGCCGAGAAAGAGGCCGTTTTCATGTAGAATTTACCAGGGTAATTAGAAAAAATATCCACACGGACAAATGTCAGACGCGTAAAAAATACTTATATTAAAAAAAAAACGATTTAAAAAAAACCCTGAACACCCTGTAGCAAACAATTTGTCGTTGTCGTTGTGTATTAGCACGTCATTAATGAACACCCCGTATAATTTAACATAAACAATAGTGTTTGGAAAAACCGATGATTTTAATTCGAGTACTTGATACTCGAGCGATTTTAATAATCGAGTGACTCGCTCGAGCGATTAATCACTTGAAATTTTTATGACTCGGAAGAATGCGTTGATAAAATACCAGGGGTTGTTTTTCAAAGTTTTAAAAGTTTTGTCTAGAGTTTTTATTAAGGAAGAACAGTTGATTCTAATTTTTTAAAAAATTACATCCCTTAAATTTTTTAAAAATTTACAATCGCCGCTGGCTAGCCAGTCGCAGTCAAAACAAAACCCATGTCGCGATGAATCCACTAAGGGATTTGGCATACTTTTTTGTATACACCTTCTCGTTTATGTACCTTTAAGAAAGACGTATATCGTGCCAGCCTTCGTCGGTTATTTCAATAATCGAGTACTCAAGCGGTTTTTCGCTTGAGCGATCACTAATAAACAAATACAACACTATTAAACCATACACAATGTATGGCTTAATGTTGTATCGCTAAAATTTCTGAAAAAGGCCCAACACGTATTACTTTTGATAAGTCAACTCAAGACGACAATGGTAGCGACTGAAACTCATTATTATTAGCATTGATAAAATAATTAATGATAAAATTTGTTTTATAAAAATTGTTGGAGTGGGCAATTCGAGGGCGAGAGCATCCCTTTTAAGTGAAAGTTGCCATATCCAACAATTTTTATAAAACAAAATTTATCATTAATTATTTTATCAATGTTAATAATAATGAGTTTCAATATGAAATTAATTACTTTAATCAAGAACGATGCGTCTGATGAGAAAAACTCAAGAGACCGTTTTCATGTAGAATTGACCAGACTAATCAGAAAAAATATCCACATGGAAAAATGTCAGTGGCGCACCATCTTTTTTGTAAAAAATATCAGAAGACATGTTTGCAGGGACGCCACTGGTGGAACCATTGAATAACTTTTCTAACTAAAATTTGTGGTTCTATGTCCTATTACCACATACCAAAATTGAAAATAATGTGTAAAGTACTTTTGGAGATATTAAAAAATAACCATTTAAAAAATAAAAACTCAACACCCTTCTTTCTAGCTTTCTTTAAAAAATGACCTAAGGAATCACACCCTGAAATATTAGCACGTCATTAAGGAACACCCTGTATAGGCTACTAGTTAATTTATTGCAATATTTCTATTGTAAGAAATAATTTAAAAGAAGAAAAATTTATTTCTACGGACTTACCATTATTATGTACCATTATTACCGATTTGGTGACAAAACTTCAGCATGTAGATTAAGTTTCGCTCAAATATTACATATCTTTTCAAAACTTATTGTTTTAAACACTACACCACGCACCGTAACGCTTTAAACAGTGTATTATACATGTATAATGTCTTGCAACATGCTACCAACGCGTTTTTTTACAATTCCGGATTTATTATTATTTTATGAATAAATGCCGAGGGTGACTTGAAAAGTTTATAATCGATGCCTATTTTGAAGGGCACTGCGAATAATTTACTTCTAGAGAAATACAATTCGTGCAGCACAGATGGCGCAAGTCCGTTATACTTAAGATAGATTATGCTGAAAAATCAAATCATTTTAAAAAAAATTGTTATGGAACATACTTTTCTAGTGCCCTCGTAGGTATGTGCATAAAATAAATTATATTTATCAATAACTAAATTACCTATATTAATTAAGGTTGGGTTATTTTATGATATTATTCATACCAACGTATACCAGCTTTAGAAATACGATTTAGCTAATACATGGTTTTACAGGGTATCTCCGTTTTTTTAGGCCTCCTTGTTTTTTATATACGGGATGTTTTGAGATTTTTACTTTTTGGGACACAACCATATTTCGGTTACCCTGTAACTTATGAAAAAGGAATAAAATATTCTCTTTCGAGTTTTTGTAAAATCCAGTGACGTACTCATACTTTTCTACGTTCGACAGTTTTCAAGAAAAAACAAATTTGCTTCTTTAAAAAAAGGCTCGTCATTTCCGGTTAAACCGGAAGTAACAAAACGGAGTCCGTCATGTTGCAAACTAATATCATATACAAACCCACCAAATTTTATTTCTGTAGTTTAAACAATAAAAATTTTATAGGGGTATATAGAAATATAAAATACTTTTTCTATTTGGGTTTCATAATGGCTACATTATGAAATGCAAAAAAATTTAATAACCTGCCACTTAAATTTTATTTTTCTTATATTGGCAGCAAGTAGGGTTCGAATCTTAGGCTTACTTTGATTTCGTTGAAATTAGTTTCTTGGCATTTTTTTTTTTTTTTTTTTTTTTTATGGTCAAACACCAGCACTATAGGAAAAATCCTTTAGGGCACTCTGGGAGTGGTGCATGTGCGCAAAAAGCGATTCACGTTGGTTTTGAATCTTTGGAGGTTATATTCGTTGGGAAAAACGACCTCGGAAAGGTCGTTCCACAAGGATGAAGTCCTCCAGATGAAAGAATTCTTAAATAGTGAAGTTCGAGGAGTACTAAGCTTAACCACATATGGATGGGCGGCGGTGGTTCGTCGTGTATTTCTGCTATTCGTCGCTCTGGGCGGAATTAAGAGGGCAAGGTCAGCCGAGCACCTTCCATGAAAATATCTGTAAAAGAGAGTCAAATCCCCAACCTGTCTGCGATGTTCTAGGCTATCGAGGTTCTTCGTCAGCTCGTGGTCTCCGATCAGACGAATAGCCCTCCTTTCGATGGAATCCAGTAGCCGAAGAGTATGTTTGGGTGCAGAGCTCCAGACATGAGAGCAGTATTCTAGTGATGGTCGAATCTGGGCTTTGTATAGTGTCAAAAGTTGTTGAGGTGTGTACAACTTTCTGGTTCGGAAGAGTACGCCAAGCTTCTGAGAAGCTACCTTGGCGATTGCCACAACGTGGTTATGCCAAGACATATTTCCTCCCAGATTGACACCCAGCAAATTAATATATGAAGCCAGTGGGATTGCGTGTCCGGCCATGACTATTTCCGGTTCTGTAATGTTAACCTTTTTAGAGAAAACTGCTGCCTGGGTTTTTTTAGCGTTAAATTCGACTTGGTTACTGTCACCCCAAGCCAAAATTTCTTCCAGGTCTTTGTTGAGGCGTGATACTTCATGCTGTCTGCGAAGATGTGCGTCGGCAGCCGATGTTTGCGCATTCAAAGAGAAAGATGAGATAAGTGTGCTATCGTCAGCAAAACTAAATATCGGATTTTTAGTTTTCACTAGAAGGTCGTTAATGTAGAGTAAGAAGAGAGTGGGAGACAATATGGACCCTTGAGGAACACCGGCATTGATGGTGAAGGTGTCTGAGAGAAATCCGTCAATCGCCACTTGCAGAGAGCGGCCCTTAAGAAAGCTAGACAACCATGCACAGAATCGATTGGGCATACCATAGGATCGCAGTTTACTTAGAAGCCCCTCATGCCAAACACGATCAAAAGCTTTAGAAATATCCAGCGCAACAACCCGAGACTCCCCATGATGTTCGATTGCGTTGTTCCAAATATGGGTGACATAGGCTAGAAGATCTCCAGTTGATCTGGACTTCCGAAAACCATATTGATGATCGCTGATGATGTTGAAGCCTTCTAGGTACTTTAGAAGATGTTGGTTAATAGCTTTCTCCATTACCTTTGATATAACTGAAAGCAATGCGACTGGTCGATAGTTGTTAGGCAGGGTTCTCTTACCTTTCTTTGGAATAGGCTGGACTCGCGCCGTCTTCCAGCAAGATGGAAATATTCCTTTTTTTGTAGGATAAGTTGAAAAGTCTACAAAATACTGGTGTTAGTTCATCGGCGCATGTCTTGAGAACTATAATAGGAATTTCGTCTGGACCAGTAGCTTTTTTGACGTCGAGTCCTTTCAGGATTCGTTTGACGGGACGCTGACGGAACACGATTTCGGTCATTTCGGATTCAACTGCAGGAATGTCGGGTGGTGTTCTTCCCTGGAAATCTACAGTAGAATGTGAAGAAAATAGTTCAGCAAGTAAGTTTGCTTTGTCTCCGGCTGTGGATGCTATTGTACCATCGGGACGTGTTAGAGGTGGAATAGTTGATTTGGTAAAATTTTGGCTGACGGCCTTAGCCACTGACCAAAAGGACCTTGATCCGTTTGGACAGTCAAGAAGTTTGTTTTTGATCCTTACGTTATGGGCTTCTTTTCTTTGATCTATTGTTAGCTTACATCGATTCGACAACAATTTTTTATAGAAAACTTTAAAATACCTTTAATCTTGCAAATAGATCACTTTTACTAGATATTTATCTGAAATACCTATACTAGGAAATATATAACATGCTGACGTTGTGTCCGTCAACTAATTTCTAGTCACAACTCTATAAAACAACATAACCTAAAAATTATAGAAATATCTTCCAGTTTATGCTCTATTTCTAAAGTGTTATTCAATAAAGTACTATTTTTATTTTTAAATCAATATAGTATTATACATATTACTTTATATATACTTATTTATAGTTACTGTAGACATTTCCTGGGTATTAATTGTTATTCCTGCCAGATTCTGTGTCGACACAATATTTTGTTTAATAGTATTATTTATTATTTTGTTCAATATTTTGAACTTTGTTCTGCTCGCACCGTAACTCAAAGTTTTGCATATTCTTTTTAAAAGTTTTTCTAGATTATTTTCTGCAATTTCTCGTATTTCTGACGGAGTACAACTTTCTTCTCGGCTCATTTTTATCAACTTAATAATATATAAGAAAATATTAATTCAAATGGAAAAATCTACTATCTTTTTTTTGAGTTTTTCAGACTTTAAAGACCCAAATAGAGAAAGTGTTATAAAATACACGGTTCATAAGACAATTAGAGCACTTGTACTTTAGAAAACTCCCCGCTTCGCGAGTCGTTTTCTAAATTAACCGCGTGCTCTAAGATAATGTCTTATGAAACTTGTATCTTATATACTTAATTTATATATATATATACTATTATTTGTGGTTTTAACATTATGCCTGAAATTTACGTTTTTTGATAAATAGAATCTTCTCAGTAAAAAAGATCGTTAATAAAGCGACAGCAGATGTAATACACGTTTAAACTCTTGTTTTTACATAGTCAAGCAACACTGAACATTTTTCGGTTAATATTTACCGACCACTTGTGTCTACTTCGACTCTTGTATTTTATTTGTTCAGCACATCGAAACCCAAATATCTCTGGAACGTCTAATTAATATTTTACACAGTTTACTAATTAGTACTGACGAAAGATGCCGTCGGGGGATATTTAAAGGTGCGTTAACATTAACATTTGTCTATTGTATGTATATACAGGATGTGCTGCTCTTAAAGTAGAATTTCCCAGAATTATGAAAAATTAAATTTTTTTGCAGTATACTTGGCGGTAATGATTTTGAATATGGGTCATTCTTTTACAAGCCGCACGCTTTTCAACCTTAACATTTTAGAATCCTCAACATAAAATTAATTAACATGTATTTCAGGATTTTGTTCAAAAAAATTTTTTTTTCGAAAATATCGACACATAATTTTTGATAATTTGCTGGATTTTCTCTAATCTGCTCATATTTGAAATTTAATATCTCCAGTTGTACTGATCGGATCAATATCGGTATTTTCTTTGTTACACTTTGTTACGTTAGCTTTCGTAGTATATTATAATAAAAAAATCGTCATTGTGAACAATTTAATTGTTTAAAAAGGTTCAACATGCTCTTAAAAATACCATTTTGTTCTTTATCGTCTTATCTACAAAGCTCATTTTACGAGAAAGTGGCACCTCTTTTAGTTCGAAAGTTATTAGATATTTTCAATCGCAAGTCACGCAGAGCGCGGGGAATGAACCAACGCGACGACGCTGACGCACACAGGCGAATTTCGACGGAATCGTGGCCAAAAAGATTATCTTGGTAACATGAGACAAAAAATGTTTTTAATTGTAAGAAACCTTATAAATATGGTAACATTGCATTTTGTTTTTAATATCTTACATCTTTGCCCCCCTCTACACCCCTTTTTATGGTTATTAATTAAATTATAGAAATTGGAATAAACAAAGGGGGTTTATTTTTACGATATTATCATTGGAGAAACATTTATTTTACTTTATGTAGAGAAATGTGCATAAATTTCATATAAATAGGTTTTTGAAACTCTAAAACGTAGTTCTGCCACTCTTCGAACCGTCGCGCGCTGTGTGACTTGCGATCGAAAATATTTAATAACGTCCGAACTAAGAGAGGTACCACTTTTTCGTAAAATGGGTTTTTTAGATAAGAGAATGAAGAACAAAACGGCATTTTTTTAAAATTAATTTAAGATGGGTTAAGAGCATGTTCAAACTATTTAAATAATTAAATTGTTATTACTTTTCATTTTTTCACAGTTACAATTTTTTTTAACACACTTTGAAAGCTGACTAACAATGTATAAAGCAAAAAAATTCCTATATTGATCCGATTAGTACAGCTGCAGATATTAAATTTCAAATATGAGAAGATTGGGGAAAATCCAAAATTATCACAAATTTATGTGTGAATAGTTTCGAAAATACAATTTTTTCAGCAAATTCTTTAAATACGTATGAATTAATCATATGTATGCAGGGTGTCCCAGAATATGTGGGCAATCTCCCGGGTTCAGATAAAACACGTAAAAATAACAGGTACCTATAAATTTTTCTTCCTACGGCCTCCCCTACGGAGATACGGGCCCATAACGGACGTCCGTGGAAATCGTTGTTTTTTAAATAATTTATTAAGTACTAAGTGTTTAATAATTCTTTAGTATGGTTACAAAACACTTTAAACACATTTGGCTTATTTAGTACTAGACGTAACACAAAAATGCTTGTTTTTTTGTACTCCTTTTATGATGAAGGAACGACAATAATATTTTTGGATACTCTAAACCTTAAGCTGAAAAAAAGATACTCTTGAACAATGTTGATAAAGTGAACTATTTTCTAAAAAACAAATTTTTGTTCAAGTTTTATATTCATAAAATTCCCTACTTGTTGTTATGGTTTTTTTCACATGTACCGATTTAAATAAGAATATTTATGCCAGTGTCAGTCAGTTTATGGCAGTGTCTTGAAATTTGCGTTTTTTTCTCCTTTGTCTTATTAGTTACTAACTTAGTAATGGAATTTACGTATACTGAATATATTGATTGAATATTGAACAAAAATATCTTTTTTTTCGAAAACAGTCCATTTTATCGACATTGATTAAGAGTACCTTTTTTCCAGCTTAAGGTTTAAAGTATCCAAAAATATTATTATCGTTCCTTCATCATACAAGGTGTACAAAAAAAAGCATTTTTGTGTTACGTCTAAACTAAATAAGCCAAATGTGTTTAAAATGGCGAATTTTAAGGAGACTCATCTAGTAACCATTATACTAAAAAATTATTAAATTACACCTAGTACTTAAAAAATTATTTAAAAAACAACGATTTCCAGGGACGTCCGTTACGGGCTCGTATCTCCGTAGGCCGTAGGAAGAAAAATTTATAGGTACTTATAGGTACTTACTTCTCCTGTTATTTTTAAGTGCCCTATCTGAACCCGGGAGATTGCCCATATATTCTGGGACACCCTGTATAATCTAATAATTTGTAAAATAATGACCCATACTCTAATAGAGTAGATCTTACGCAAAGAAATATATTTTCAAAACAAGTATTTCTAAGCATGAATTGACCAGTTAATCTCGTAGCAAAAAAATCATTTTTCAAAATAATAATTATATATTAATCAAGTATTTATGCATTTAAATACTGGTTTTGAAAATATATTTCATTGCGCAAGATTTATCCTATTTAAGAACTATAATTTAAACAAAGTATTTATTTTTTGCGTGTACTTAAATAAATAAATAAACAATGGGACCGCAAAATCACCAATCACGAATCTCAATCAACACACAAATACATACATTTCTTACGACATAAGATGAAATAACTGAAATCAAAATAAAAAAATATACGGTGTACCGTTATAGTAACAGGTATTTAAGAGATATGTTTGGTGAAATCGTAACAATGCCCGTATTTTCAATCAATCAGAGGTTGGCCCCCATTGTCAGGCGCTTTCTGCAAGTCAATCAAAACTGAATTGACCTCGAATCCACCATCAGTCATAGTCATTTAATATTAATGGTCAGCGTAATAATTACTTTCCAAAAACATTCTTTCGCGTCGAACCAACGAATTAATAAATAAAATCGCTGAAAGGTTCGATGATCCCCTGAATATTCGATTCCGCTGTTATGATCAATGCGGTGAAAGTTTGCGCGGTTTTTATTAATTTATCGATGGGCAAAACCTCATTTGCACCAGGCGGTTTTAGTATTTTTCACAGACTTAGGTGGCGTCGATTCGTAAATGTTAACATTTTAGAATCGTCCGAAACTTTTTTTTACAACTATAGACATACAATTAGATGACACATATTTCAGGATTTTGCTGAAAAAAAATTATTTTCCAAAATATCCACTTTTTGATAATTTGCTGCATTTTCTCACATATATATTAACAGTATATTGCCAATACGAACGTTCCAAAATATAAAAAGTGTCCCCGCTATGGGAGATGGCGCGGGCCTATTGAGTAGGGTGGAAATTTTATCGATCGCGTCAGAGCTAGCCCGGCAATATTTGTTTGTTGTTATTCGACGTCGGATGAAAGTTAAAATAAAGCTCATCGTGTCGATTGTTACAAATATTCGGACGGAATTTGGCACCAAAAGTTTACACCAATCAGGGCACCGTCGCGTCGGATCATCATATCGTCAGAAATCGTATGCATTGAAAGCTGTCTTAAATCGAACTAATCGAAATTTTGATTGCAATATTTTTCCTAACTAACCAGTGAAATTTACATTAAAAAAGTTGAATTCCGGTCCTGTCGAAATTTCCGAACTGCGCAAACTCACAACGCCCCCTTCGATGCCCATAGCGGGGACATAATTGCAGCTGGTATTAGCAGTATACTGTTAGACATGATAAAATTATTTAAACAATTAAATTGTTATTATTTTGCATTTGTTCTCAATGACAATTTTTTTTTAATACGCTTCGAAAGCTTACATAACCAAGTGTTGAATATAAAAAGACGGACATTGATACGATCATTACAACTGGAGATATTAAATTTCAAGTATGAGAAAAATAATTAAGGTAGTTTACTCTTAGGTAAAATCAAGATTTTGACCTTGTATACAAAAACTAAATTTTAATTTTATACAACTAAAATTTGATGACTTTTTGTCAAGAAATTTTAAATTGGGTCCATTTGTGGTATAGGTAACCACATCCGGGGACACCCTGTATAACTTGTACCCCAATGGTACAGGTTTAGAATGGAACCATCTAGAGTTGATCCTATATTAATTAACTAACCTATGGTCTAGCTGCTAGCTAGTGAAGCTACTGCATCGCAACGGTACTTTGCGTATTGGTTTTTACATCAGTATAAATATTTCTCTTAAACACAGGGTGTTACGGAAATTACTTATTATATTTAAATGGGTGACTCCTAGGGTGTCCTAGAGAAGTCTACATACTTTTTCTTTTAATTGAATATGTAAAAACTAGGTAAAAACCCTTTTTAACCACATACTATCGCGCCGCTCCATCTGCATTCAGTTAGCAACAATGTGGGTCACTAGAGTATACTAACAGTGTTGTCAGATCACGCCGCATGTTTTGCCCTTGCTTGGATACTTGCCGCGCGCGACTATCGTTTCTCCAGTATGCTTCGAGACTAGGGGATGGATAGACGCTGTCGAGGGTTCCACGTGCTTGATGTACACGAATTTTAAACGTTTTGTTAGATGTAGCATTACCCGATTTTTTTTTGATTGTGAAATAATTCATAATAATAAATGTTATGATGTGATTTGAAATTTGTGTGTGATTATCTACTGTTGATTCTGTTGCAAATCATACTTTTATGTTTTATTTTTTAAAGAATTTAATTATAAAACGGATTATAAGATCGAAGGTAAGAGAGTATGTACCTTAAAATTGTAGTATTTTTTCTAAAAAGTTTGAAAAAGAAGTGATAACGCGGGTCAAAGACGTCTTGTTGTCAAAAACTGAACACGTGCGTTTACAATTTTGTATTGTAATATATGACAACACCGCCTCAATGAACTATTGATTGCGAACGTCCTCAGTAGCGGCCACGTAAATTTTCAGATTTCATATAAAGTGTATATTTCGCTTAATAATTAAAAGCGCCATTTATGGTTATTTTTCTTCAATTTATTTTCCTCTCAGGATTTGCCAGTTTAAATATAATAAGTCATTTCCATAACACCCTGTATATCCAACAACAGGAATGGAGAAAATAAAAATTGAGCTCGGAAGTCAGTTATGTATATTGGCTATTTATATTAATTCAGCAAATTAAAGCTTCCTGGTTATGACGACTCGGATATTACTTATTTTACAGAAAGTTTATAACATTATGTCTTTGCAATGATTAAGTAACATCGGATGACACCGGTCCATAACAAACAGAATCATTTCGAATGTGCTTCTAAATCATGTTTATTAGATCTATCGGATGCCATAATATATTTCCCGCGTCAAATCAATTTAAAAAATCGAGGTTAATGGACGTTACATTAAAATAACTCGTTTTCGGCACTTTTATTTTATAATTTAGTCAAATCAATTTGTTAAATGGGAGGAAGTTAAAAGAGAGTGTACGTCACGATTATTATAAACCGTTTTTGATCACCGGACGTGGATTGGTTTCATTCGGGTTTAGCGATTAGTTACTCGTATACAGAAGATTTAAAATTCATGTATGTTGTATTTGCAGACCCACAATACTAATCTGCGGTACCCCCGAAAAGTTATTCATCAGATGCAAGTTGGACATAATAAAATCCCCGACAATAAAACCCGGACAAATCAAGTTAATAGTCCGGTAACTTTTTTAATAATTGTTGTCCGATCCTGGTGAAATTTTTAGGAAAGTGTAGACTTGTATCTTGGAATGATATCCTAACTTTTAGTTTTCAAAAAATTTTGATGTATTGATCATTATACAGGCAGAAACAAAAGTTACTTTTTTACCCTTAATTTCTTAACGGCCTGTGGAAAAATTGAGCGGTAGAATCTAGCTGCATTGTATTTTATCTTTAAGCGTGACCTTTTCTTAACACAATGTTTTTTGGTTCACGTCATTAACTCCTTTGTAAGAGAAGATACAAATTTTTAAAGAAAGTATTGCAGTTTTTCAATTTTATTCACAATTCAGAACATTACATTATTTTATATATATATACAATACGTGCTATTAATTTTTCGATATTTGTTTATGCTACTCGAGAAAACAATGTGATGTTCTGAATTGTGAATAAAATTGAAAAACTGCAATATTTTCTGTTAAAAATAGATAATGACGTGAACCAAAAAATATTGTGCTAAGAAAAGGACACACTTCAAAACAAAATATAATAAACCTAAATCCTACCGTTCAATTTTTCCACAGAGCGTTAAGAAATTAAGGGTAAAAAGTTACTTTTGTTTCTGCCTGTATAATGATCAATACATGATTCTTTTTGGAAAACTAAAATTCAGGATATCATCCCAAGACACAAGTCTACACTTTGCCAAAAATTTCATCAAGATCGGACAACCATTAAAAAAGTTACAGGATGAATTGTGATTTGAATTGAAAAACTGAAGGGTAAAACGTAACTTTTGTTTCTGCCTGTATAATGATCAATACATCGTATTTTTTAAAACTAAAATTCAGGATATCATCCCAAGACACAAGTCTACACTTTGCCAAAAATTTCACCAAGATCGGAAAACAATTAAAAAAGTTACAGCATAAATTGTGATTGAAATTGAAAAACTGCAGTAGCTACGTACTTTCTCTAAAAATTTGTATCTTCTTTTAAAAAGCAGATAATGACGTGAACCAAAAAGTATTGCGTAAGAAAAGGTCACGCTTAAAAACAAAGTATAATGCAGCTAAATTCTACCGCTCATTTGTTCTACAGGGCGTTAAGAAGTTAAGGATAAAAAGTAACTTTTGTTTCTGCCTGTATAATGATCAATACATCGTATTTTTAAAAACTAAAATCCAGGATATCATCCCAAGACACAAGTCGATGCTTTGCTAAAAGTTTCACCAAGATCGGAAAACAATTTAAACAGTTACAGGAAAAAGACTAACAATATATTTGTCCGGGATTTATTGTCGGGGAGATTTATGGTGTGGGAGTTTCCAAATTGAAAAAAAAGGATCGAGTTTTGGACTTCTTGTTATATGACTTAATACCTTTATTTGAACACATCAAGTATCCCGATTCATTAATCGAATCAATCAATTTTTCTATGCCATAAAAGCACGTAAATGGCAAATATTTAATTTTTAATAACAACATTTTTTGCGTCATTTATTTATAAATAAATTTATAAGCATAAGGGTACGCCTAGAAAACTTGTTTGGAAAGTTTCGGTAGCACTAATTAAATAAGATTTTTACGTAATCCCAATTAGTTGTCCACGCATTTTCTTCGATAGAAAAATTCAAAATTTTAATATCGGCTTATTAGTGAAAGTTTTAATTATTCTGTTTCAAAATATATTTTTATTAATCTTCACATTCCGATTAAAATAAGGTAAATTAGCGCATATTTATTCTTATTACCTTCTTAGGCAATATAACTTAATGATTTTAGTAGTAAAGTTTTAAAAATGGCCCATGTTCAATACAATAAGGTATATTTTTAGATTCCGTACCGTATCCTTCCATTCCAGTGACAAAAACACTGCATAATTACCGTACAATGTGTGAAAATCATTTATGTATTTGGGGAACAGGACCCAGAACAGACTCCTAAGACACACCAATTTTCACACAGATCAGGATCACCATTTACCTTTTCAAAGTAAACTTTCTGGTATCGATCACCTATGCTGTATAGTATAGTTTATATTATACTGTTGAACTTTAATGCAATAAATCAATTAATTGTTTAATAGTATATTAAGATACACACACAGCACGCGTTTATTTCTAAAGTATAAGTGCTCCAATTGTCTTATGAACCGTGTATTTTATAATACTTTCTCTATTTGGGTCTTTAAAGTCTGAAAACCTTAAAAAAATATAGTAGATTTTTTCCATTTGAATTAATATTTTCTTTTTGGGTTGGCAATACTTTTACAATTTAATAAAATGTTATCAAATATGCCATGATAGAAACAATTGAACACAACAAAGCTTCTTCCCATCCGTCATAATTAAAAATAAATATATTATTAAAGTTAATAAAAATGAGTCAGGAAGAAAGTTGTACTCCGTCAGCAATACGAGAAATTGCAGAAAATAATCTAGAAAAACTTTTAAAAATAATATGCAAAACTTTGAGTTATCGTGCGAGCAGAACAAAGTTCAAAATATTGAACAAAATAATAAATAATACTATTGAACAAAATATTGTGTCGACACAGAATCTGACAGGAATAACAATTAATGCCCAGGAAATGTCTACAGTAACTATAAATATGTATATAGAAAGTAATATGTATAATACTATATTGAATTAAAAATAAAAATAGTACTTTATTGAATAAAACTTTAGAAATAGAGCATAAACTGGAAGATATTTCTATTATTTTTAGGTTATGTTGTTTTATAGGTGTGACTAGGAATTAGTTTACGGACACCGTCAGCATGTTATGTATTTCCGAGTATGGGTATTTCAGATAAATATCTAGTAAAAATGATCTATTTGCAAGGTTAAAGGTTTGTATTTTAAAGTTTTCTATAAAAAATTTCTGTCGAATTCATAATACCTAGAACACTAATTTCAACGAAATAGAAGTAAGCCTAAAATTCGACCCTACTTGCTGCCAACATAAAAAAAATAAAAAAATTTAAAGTGGCAGGTTATTCAATTTTTTTGCATTTCATAATGTAGCCATTATGGTCCCAACATCTTCCGCAATATATGGGTGCAATAATGAGACAAGTATAATAATTAGGGATGCAGGTAAATAAAATTCGTACTCCTGGCTCTGCCCGAAGGATCTTACGGTCAGAAGGATAATTAGAATTTTATGACAGTCAAAAGATCAACGGTATAATGTAAACTTCATTGTAACTAGCCTACACAAAATGCGTTTGAGCGTTGAGCAGTGCAGACCCACCCATATAGGATCAGTATAGTGTTAGCTATTGCTAGTTGTATTAAACAAAAATAACTGAAATATGACCACCTGCGTTCAGGAGGATTTTATGTCATTGCAGGAACTTTCGATTTGAAAAAACATATTGTTAATGTTTCTAGGCGTTGCTTTTATGATTTTTTCTATTTGGGTTTCATAATGGCTATATTATGAAATGCAAAAAAATTGAATAACCTGCTACTTTATGAAACGGAAATTTTATTATTTTTATGTTGGCAGCAAGTAGGTTCGAATTTAGGCTTACTTTGATTTCGTTGAAATTAGTTTTCTAGGCATTATGGATTCGACAAAAAAATTTTATAGAAAACTTTAAAATATTAACCTTTAACCTTGCTAATAGATGATTTTTACTACTAATAACCTACAAATAATAGAAATATCTTCCAGTTTATGCTCTATTTCTAAAGTTTTATTCAATAAAGTACTGTTTTTATTTTTAATTCAATATAGTATTATACATATTACTTTATATATACATATTTATAGTTACTGTAGACATTTCCTGGGTATTAACTGTTATTCCTGTCAGATTTTATATTTTGTTCAATATTTTGAACTTTGTTCTGCTCGCACCATAACTCAAAGTTTTGCATATTCTTCTTAGTTTTTCTAGATTATTTTCTGCAATTTCTCGTATTTCTGACTCATTTTTATTAACTCTAATAATATATTTATTTTTAATTATAACGGATGGGAAGAAGCTTTGTTGTGTTCAATTGTTTCTATCATGGCATATTTGACACTTGTACCATTTTATTAAATTGTAAAAGTATTGCCAACCCAAAAAGAAAATATTAATTCAAATGGAAAAAATCTACTATATTTTTTAAAGTTTTTCAGACTTTAAAGACCCAAATAGAAAAAGTATTATAAAATACACGGTTCATAAGACAATTAGAGCACTTATACTTTAGAAAACTCCCCGATTCGCGGGCCGATTTCTAAATTAGACGCGTGCTCTAAGATAATGTCTTATAAAACTTGTATCTTAATATACTATTATAATGGTTCTTATAATCTACCCCACTCTTGATAAATATGGTGTTGTAACAAATGTATCCGACTCAAAACCCGCATTTAAATAATGCATACCACGCCACCTATGTCAAACACAGAGGCACTATAGCAGAGGAAAGAGATTTATTACAGATTTTAAATAGAAACTGGTAGAAAGTATGTATTTTGCATCTATGTACATGACTCGCACCGCAAGCAGAGAGGAAGTTGGTTTTTCCTCAGATTTTGCAAATTGATGCGTCGTAAATCGGGACCGCGAAAGTAAAATGCAGACACTTTCATTGTTTTGTTGTTAAATTTGCAATTAATAAGCTGAGCAGTTGTCGCAGCACGTTATCTACAGAGGAGATAGTAAGTACGAGCCAATAGCAAAATTTTCACAAACCCTAGCTGTTTATAATGACTTCCCTCGCCATCTACACGTTTTTTAAACATTTCATATTATAAAAAACTCACCGTTCTGGCCCTTAATTCCTCCTCGGTACGATGGACATTCAACAGCGGCGTCACCCTCACCAACAACCTCCACCAAGGCCAGTCCCTCACCAACATGAACTTCCTCACGTTCCTCTGGATGCACCTCACCGCCAGATCCTGCAACTTCTTCTGCTGTAACTTCCTGCGGGCCAGGTAGCCCCTGCAGTGCGCTTGGAGGCAGATGACGACTCCCGTGAGGCGTTCATCACGCTGGGTTTCTAGTTGGGATATAACGCCAGTGCGAAAGAAGATCTGGAATTTAAAAAAATAATACTTTTACTCATTAATATAGGTATTCTAAGGAAGAAAGGATAATTATGATTAGTACATTACAAGCAATAGTATTTGCAAGTATTGACGTGATTTAAAACGAAAGTACATTGCCCATTGTAATGGAAATGATTTTATGGGTAGAAAATTACATTCGTTGATTGTCATATGCCTGAACTCGTCGTGGTTTAATTAGTAATATAATGGGAAATGGAAAAACCACAGACTCCTTACATAAAAATATTAGGATTTAATTATACTTACCTATATCCGAAAGTTGATATTAACTGAGAAACAGGGTGTTAAAGTTAAAACTTGATTTTTGTTTTTCTATAATAACTTTGCAGGAAACCAACGTTTTTTTACACAATTTGGCAATTATGGTTCCTTAGAACGAGAAATTGATTTTTTTATGAAATTTTAATGTATATTATTTGCACATTTATTAGGTCATAACTTTTTTGTGCCTCAGTGTATTTAAGTTTTTAGTGAAAGAAATGCTTTTCTCATATTTACTACGTAAAAAAGGTATACTAAGTTCAGGTCGAACAGAGTTACCGTTTCGGAGATATTTGCATTTAAATTGTTTAGTGCACCCTGCCCAATTATTATTAATTTGCAAACAAAATTTTTTTCTTAATGTAACCTATGAGAAAACAAATAAAATTTAGAGATGCAGTTGCTATGGAACAGAAAATGTTTCATTTTTGAGTTTATCGGAAGTTTGTGTTTTCATTGCTGTTGGTTTCTTTCGACAAGATATTTTCTAGGGTCAAAGTTATTAAAGTAAGTTAAAGAATAATCCAATTGTTGTATTTATTATTCCCAATTACCATTACTAGAACATTATCAAGTAAAAGTGAATTGGTAAGAAGTAACAAAATATTAATTGCTTGCCTGAGCTAACGCACTAAACAATTTAAATGCAAATATCTCCGAAACGGTAACTCTGGGCCACCTGAACTTAGTATACGTAATAACTATAAGACAAGTATTATTTTTATTAAAAACTTAAATACACCGAGGCACAAAAAAGTTATGACCGTATGAAGGTGCGAAAAATGCCGCAGATATTAAAATTTCACAAAGAAATCAATTTCTCGTTCTAAAAAAACCATAATTGCCAAATTTTGTAAATAAACGTTAGTTTCTCTCAAAGTTATTAGAGAAAAACAAAAATGACGTTTTAACTTTAACACCCTGTATCTCAGTTAATATCAATTTTCGGATATAGGTAAGTATAATTAAATCCTAATATTTTAACGTAAGGAGTCTGTGGTTTTTCCATGTCCCATTAATTAGCGGACACCCTGTATATATTCATTTTAATAAATATGATTTAAATTGTTAAACATTTTTTAAAAGTATATTTTATAGACGTAATCAACTTATGCAACAAAAATGTGCTATTTCAGTAAACATGTCATATTCTCTTCAAGAAAAAGTCAGAAATATGTTTAGAAACTTTTCAATAAGTTACTTTTAAGAACAGCTATTCTTTCTACATTAACACCAAAGAAGTACGAACCTACAATATAATAAAAATAATATAGTTTCAACCAACTAAGGAAGATAATAAGTTGAACATAAAAAGACTGTGTAGAACCTGTATTTACTTATACTCTTAGGTCTATTTACTTAAGGCAATTCCAACAAAAGGACGGACGGAATGTAAAGCCATACGAAATGGGTTTTTAAATAACTACTTATTGTAATTACTTTTCGCAGCATTCTTAAAAATAAAATTACTATATTTGTAAACACATCACGTATGGTGGGTACATTTTTTTTATTGACTAACACTGATTACAAAGAACGCTGTAAATCGAACTACATAAAAACACATTAAAATGCTTTAGCTCGGTCAACTTTATAAATTCTATTCAATATGCTTTTTGGTTATACTTAAAATGGAGGTCTGTGGACTTTAGTAGTAGCATTTTTTTAATAAAATTGTATATAAACAAACCTGTTTTGATGTATCATCCGCTTCAACAGCAACATCACAAGATTCAAAACTAACATCCTTGGACACGTGAACACTGGACACATCTAAGACTGTAGTCAACGATTCCGTACTAGTTCTACTTCGAACGGACGACGCAGTAGAATTAACTTCGTCACAGTCGACTTCATTTGAGATGTTTCCTGAATCATCCGAGTTATAATCCAAATGCTTTTCCGCTTTAATTACTGGTGTAGCCTTAATAGAATTGGCTTTAACATCAATAAAGTCCTCAGGGTCAAGGTAGTATTTATCATCTTCCCTTGACACAACCTTACCTAAGAATTCCTTAGTTCTCTGTAGATCCAACTTAATACGCCCAGGGCTGCTTTTTCTAAAAGTACTGACGCCGATGTCCTTTTCTACAAATTTCGGCTCGTACTGCCCTTTCTTATCCCCAAAAGTATTAGCCAATTTTCTAACCTCATTAGTAACCTCAGGTGCTACAGCATCAGTCTTCTTAAAAGTTTGATTCCTCGCTACTTTAGCAGATTGTTTAGTTTTTTCTGGCTCTATATGAGCTTCCAATTTTTTGATAACTGTATTAACTACTTTGTCTCTAGGTGCATTGAGGGCCACAAAAGATTCGTTTGGATTTAGTTGTTGAGCGTTTATCTTGGCGGAAAAATCCTCAGTCATTTTAATCAGATTTTTTGACTTAGGTTTACAACCATCCACCTGCGACTGATTTGTTACATCTTGGTTTGGTTTGGCAATGGTAAGATTATTCGTAGTACCCTTAAGATTAGTCTTGGATTTTTCTTTGAACGGTTTCGTATTAGGTTTGTTTACAGTTGTTAGTTCAGCAGCAGCTTTAGAAACAGATGACCTGCTTCCACCTTGTACCTTTGCCTTATTGTCTATAGGTTTAACAATACTTTTGGCTACACTTTTGGTTTGTTCTAGTGTATCTTTTACATGTCTGGACTTAGTGTTAGATTTAGCGACAGTGGTTAACAAACTTTTGCCTTTAACTAAATCCGGGACAATTTTTCCCGCACTCTTATCGCTCTTCTCAATGCTCGATTGTACAGACAATCTGGATTTGGCTAAATTCTGCACACTCCTTGCCTTACTGATTGTACTTCTTTTATTAACGTCTATGCTAGCAGCACTGTTACCTATTGGCAACGACAACCGCGCTTTAGATAAATTCTGAATACTTTTTGCTTTACTCATAGTTCCACTTGAATCACTGTTCGCTGACATACCAGTACTGTTACTCTTTTGTAAAGTCAACTTCGGTTTAGCTAAATTCTGAACACTTCTCGCCTTACTAATGCCACTATTCCGTTGTTTATTCTCTAGGGTACTTCCAGAACTATCTATTTTGTCAAGATGGCACGGAGTACTAGGAAAACTTTTTCTCAGTGCGGCGTTTACAGGTATTCTGCTTGTGGAACCATGTTTCTTCGATAGACTTAAGTTAGAAGAACTTACAGCCTTCGAGAGAGGAGTAGGAGATTGAATTTGTATATCTGTAAAGTTGGGTTCTGTAAGACTGTTTAGTCTTTTTACTAAGTCCTTGACTTTTCCTGGAGATTCAGTGGCTTCTCGTTTAGCAGTGGCAGTCTCTTTAAAGCTTTCTGGTTTTGTATTCTGACAAGGTAGTGACAAGGTTGCTCTTAAGTCCTCTTGCTTTCTAATGGGACTATTTTGAGGACATTTCAGCAGAATAGAATCAGATTGTGTCGGTAACACTAATGACATGGCAACATCTTTTTTGTCATCATTTATCTTTGATGTAATTTGCTGTTTGATTTTCGGCATTGTCAGTAAAATAGGCACTATTTTTGTAGGCGTAGGAGCATTCAGATCCAAATTTGTCATGCTCTTGGTTTTAGTGGTCAGATTCGAATGCCGAGAGCCAGTTAAGATGGTCAAATTAGTATTTGAATTCGTCTTCTTCAAAATACATTTGGACTCGATTATACTGCAAGTTTTTGCTTTTACCAGCTTCGGTATTTTGGTATTCCTTTTAGGAGTGATTGGGTCACTTTTCTTTATTAGCAGTGTATTTACTTCGGTTCTTGGGGTTAAAACCAATGGAGAGTCCTGTTTAGTTACTATGTACGTTAAATATTGAGGTTCTTTTTGAGCAGAATGCCTTCGTGGAGGTGCTACCACTTGAGGAGGTGGTTCAATAATAGTACGTGGTGGCACAGGCGGTGGTTCCTTGGGTACAGAAGTTCTCTTGGGAGGTTTAGGAGGAGTTTTAAGAGGTAAATCTTGACAATGATAAAATATACCTTCATCATAGATTTTAGTATTAGTTTTATTGACCTCGATGGTAGTTATAGCAGAGCCCTCTTCGGAGATAAAAGAATGTGAGTCAGCCCTTTGGGGTTTTGTTGGGGTTATTGCATTATGATCATCCAAAATCTCGTCAAGGCTGCTTATAACAATTCTAAGTTTGTCACCGTGTATCGAATTAATCTTAGAGTTGTTCACGGCCAGTGCTGAATTCTTGTTAAAATGGGATTTATCTTCGTCAATTTCATAGTACGATTGTACTTTCTTAGCTTCATCTGATGAATTTCTCTTAGTATATTCACCTTTTTCTTGCTTCTGCGACTTTGAATCGCCTCCTAGCCACTTTTTATGCGTCTCGTAGATCTTCTTAATGAAAGGCTTTCCCATGTACTTGGGTTTTTGCGTGGTCGACATTTTTTCCACCTTTTCTTTACTGGCAATTCATTCTTTAATTAACAACTTGAACACGAGAATTAATCGGCTTTTAATGTAGACCGCCTCGGTCTGTTTCACTTCAGTTTTTACGGATTAACGTTAAAGGGAATTAACGTTGTAAATAGTTCTGATTTTACTTTTTAATTCGATTTTAGTTAATTGTAGGTCACTGTAACGAAACGGCAATGTTGGATTATTTGGGTATCGTTTGCAGTTATTATATATAAAGCTGGTGGAAAGTTATTTCGAATTTTAAATTATGATCGTGTTGCGGTTTGCGTTTAACTCGAATGTTTAGGGTCAAACTTTTACTTTATACGATTGTATCGAAACGAATTAAATATATCCGAGGAAAGCATGCGAGGAATAAACACTCCCATAAGACTTATTTGAAAAAAGTCCTCTCTTAGTTGCATAGTTACACTATACAGGGTGTTCCTTAATGACGTGCTAATATCTCAGGGTGTGATTCCTTAGGATATTTTATAAAGAAAAGTTCATATGAACATAACAATATGTCCACAACGGCTTAAATTTTTTGCTACAGGGTGTTGCATTTTTATTTTTTAAATTATTATTTTTTAATATCTCCGAAAGTACTTTAAATATTATTTTCAATTTTGGTATGTGTTAATAGTATTAGAACCACAAATTTTACGTAGAAAATATTCAATTGTTTCACCAGTGGCGTCCCTGCAAACATGTCCTCTGATATTTTTTACAAGAAGATGGTACGCCACTGACATTTTTCCATGGTGGATATTTTTCTGATTAGCCTGGTCAATTCTACATGAAAACGGTCTCTTGATGTTTAGATGCACCGTTCTTGATTAAAACCACTAAATTCATATTGAAACTCGTTATTATTAACATTGATAAAATAATTAATGATAAATTTTGTTTCATAAAAATTGTTGGAAATGGCCACCTTCACTTAAAAGGCCTACCGCCCGTCTTCGCATCGAATTGCCCACTCCAACAATTTTTATAAAACAAAATTTATCATTAATTATTTTATCAATGTTAATAATAATGAGTTTCAATATGAATTTAGTGGTTTTAATCAAGAAAGGTGCGCCTGACGAGAAAACCTCAAGAGACCGTTTTCATGTAGAATTGACCAGGCTAATCAGAAAAATATCCACATGGAAAAATGTCAGTGGCGTACCATCTTTGTTGTAAAAAATATCAGAGGACATGTTTGCAGGGACGGCACTGATGGAACAATTGAATAACTTTTTTGACTAAAATTTGTGGTTCTATATCCTACTAACACATACCAAAATTAAAAAATAACTATTTTAAAAAAAAATTCAACACCCTGTAGCAAAAAATTTAAGCCGTTGCGGACATATGTTCATATGAACTTTTCTTTATAAAATGACCTAAGGAATCACACCCTGAAATATTAGCACGCCATTAAGGAACACCATGTATAAACAAAATATCCCGAACTGACTGGCTTAAATCAAAATAGTGTAAATTCTTGTATTTTTTTAGGTTCTAATTGATTATCTAAAGGGCTAAAAATGAATTAGAAAACAGGGCATGACCCCTAAAAACATATCACCCTGTAGATTCTGGCAACCGTTTGACATGTGCAATCATGCAACTCCTCTATTGCGTAACATATACCAAATTTGAGCTAAATACCTTAGAAATTGCAGGAGCTATAAAAAATATTAAAATTACAACACCCTGTTTGCGGACCTATTTTATTTAAAATTTTAGTCATAAAATAAACCAAAGAATCACCCCCTTCCGTTTGTACACATTATTTAGGAACACCATGTATATTAGAGTACTTTCAGAAAACAAATCTGTATTTTAAAATAATTATGTGTCATTTACATAAATTAAATAAAACTATGCCATTTTATGGAATTAAAGCATCAATATTTATTTATAAGTAATTCGTTAGAAAGTTAACTATGAACAAAATAGTCGCTCGCTATATAAAGATTATAGCAAATTAAATTAAATAATCTAATAATACTAATAACACGAAATTACTACGTGTGACTGAAACGAAAATAGATTTTTTGACGAGGAAAAATTTAAGCTTATTAGTGTTATTGACCATTTCCGTTAAAGAAAATCTAATTTATGAGATTTGAGATGATTTATGTGGGAAAACGTGATTTTTATTATTAATTTAGATCACCAAATAGGAATTAGTTGTTGTGTTAACAGTAGTGATGAGCGATATCGTAATTTTTCAATCACGTTGTGAAACGTGATTGTTATTTTTTCATATCAGTGAAATTAAAGCGTGACGTGATTATAGTTTATAAATTTTTATCACTGTTAAGGGATTAACGAGATAATATACGTAAGAGAATATTGCGCGCATCGTGATAGTATATTACGTACCGAGGTGGAAAGTGTTTCATTCCTGTCGAGAGAGTCGGTAGTTAACTAAATCTCGAGACAGTAATGAAACTTTTCACCGAGGTTTGTATACTATTTTATTTACAACCACATCTAACATCCACTTCTTATTATTTTGAATTAAAATTATTAATAAAAGATGGTAATAATACACATCAAGATGGCAAATATCATTTTTTGAATATGGTTTCCATGTCACTAACAATATATTATTTTAACAACAGAAAAATGCTGGATCAGATGAGGAATTTGATTTTGCTGCTACTCCACCAGAAATTCGAAAAGCAGCAAAAATAGTAGAAGAAGATCTTCTGCCAACTAAAAGCCGCCCGAGATATGATAAGGCATATAACTGTTTCAAAGAATGGTGTACGGGAAACAAAGTTCAAAATCCTGGTTCTGAGTCGGCGCTACTAGCTTATTTCAGTGAAAATGCCAAGACACAAAAGATATCAACGATTTGGTCACAATATTCAATGCTGTGGACCACTCTATCAATTAGGGAAAAAGTAGACATATCTAAACACGCAAAGCTATTAGCATTTTAAAAAAAGTGTGTTCGTACATTATTTTGAGATATCGATTTTTTTTTAAATTACAAAAATAATTTACTTTTCACCCGGGTGGAAAGTAAAAGTAAATAAACGTCAACTTTCCACCTTTCAAAGATAGATAAAATGTCATTATTACATGCATGGTTGTAAATAAAATAATTAGTGGGCGATGGTCGATGAATTTAAATTATTTATTATGTATACTACTTTACTACAAAAAGAACTGTAACAAGATAAAACTAAAATCTGTAAAAATTTATTACACAACATTGATAACAAACAAAAGGAAATGTTATTTCTACCTAGACTAAAGTAGAATCATACTTTTAAAAAAAACTATGATGAACTAAACACTGTGTACTTTAGAACAAACTATTTGTTCATGCAAGTACGCATGGTTTCTTAATCAGTTCGTGCGTATTGTATATTATCATTTAAGAATAGAATCGTTAATCATTTGTTTTCATATTACTTAGCCTGTTTCTTTAAAAAATGCCAAGAGTTCGCTTGTCTTTCAAATATTACTACTCATTTTAATTTCACGGTTTCAAGTTCAAGATTCAGAAGTCACAGTCAAGTACCAAATAACGACCTGACAACTTCACGGAATCACATTTTAAATAATAGGTCTATATGAGATGTGATTTGAGAAAATCCACCAAAAAGCAATAAGTCACGAAGTCCAGAATCACCCATGTTATTCTAACGGTGATACGCGAAAATGGCCTTTATTATTTTAACACAATTGGTGTTTGGACAACACAATAAGGCCGATTATGGCAAATGTAATAAATGTATTTCTAATGGTGTTAAAACAAGTCAAGCTCATGGGAATAAATTTTAAACAAAAAGATAGGTTTAATGTTTAGTAAAAGTGAAATGCGTAAAGCCCAAAGTTTAAACTGTGATCACATCACGCCTTTTACTGCTGCTGAGGAACTGTGACTACCTGTGATTTGTTGATATCAGTGATTAAATCACAGTTCGTGAAATATCGCTCATCACTAGTTAAGAGTCGAGAAGAACGTACCATAGGAGGGTCCGCAAACGAAGCGTGGACGGAAGATTAAATCGTCATCGAAGAACTTATCAACAATACTGAAACAGCTTGAGATATTGGATTAAAAGCGGCATGTTTTAAAAATATTTTATATTATACAGGGTGGCCCAAAAAAGTGTGACAGCATAAAGTTATATTTTTTTAAATGGGACACCCAGTATTTTATTGCATATTTAGGTTCGTATTACTATCGTATATAAGTGCCTCAAATTTTATTTAATTTGGTTTTGTAGTTTCGGAGAAATAAATTAAAAACTAAAAAAAAAAAGTTTTGCAGTCCTGAATAAAAAAATCAAAAAAAACAATCCAGAACTTTTTTTTAACCTGGCATTGAGTGAAATTTATGACAAGAGGTCTAGAGATACTATGAATGTAATTGCGTTTATTTATTTTATACAGGGTGTTCATAATAAGCTTTCAAAAACCCCATATTTTAAAATAATTTTTCTCAAGTTTTTCAAATGGAACACCCTGTATATTATTTGGCTATTTGACGTAGAATTCGTAGACAATTTTTTTTTGTAATACAAGCATATAAGTTATATCCAGCCGTTTTCGAAATAATTATAAATATCATAAATTATGTTGTTTAAATAGAGTTTTTATTGGGAAATTTTGTTATAGGCGACTAGACTAATAATTGTAAACTAAAGTAAATGTTCAAAATAGCATCCTTTTACTTAATTTAATGATTTTCCTCTACTGTCAACAGAACTCTTAATTCATTTTCTTCATTAATAACGGGTTTATTGATTATTATCCTTTTTGTGTACGCAGTGCTTCCTGTTGCTACAAATTTTTGCAACAACTTCTCGAAGGTTTTTGCTATCGGCTTTCTCTCAATATCTGGATATTTTTCAGCATACACTCGGCTCGCGAGAAGGCAATTTCTTGCACATTCATCCAGTATAAAAATCATATTTACCATTTCTAAAATTCGACATTTTGTGTAAGTTAGTACTTAATTTCGACGACTGAACAAATGTAAATAATTTTATTTAACTGTCATAGTGACAATCTAAATAAAAAGAAATTATGGCAACTCGATTAAGAATAAAAAATAAAATTAAATAATAAAAGTAGCAAAAATGTACAGCAATGCGTACACAAAAAGGATAATAATCAATAAACCCGTTATTAATGAAGAAAATGAATTAAGAGTTCTGTTGACAGTAGAGGAAAATCATTAAATTAAGTAAAAGGATGCTATTTTGAACATTTACTTTAGTTTACAATTATTAGTCTAGTCGCCTATAACAATATTTCCCAATAAAAACTCTATTTAAACAACATAATTTATGATATTTATAATTATTTCGAAAACGGCTGGATATAACTTATATGCTTGTATTACAAAAAAAATTGTCTACGAATTCTACGTCAAATAGCCAAATAATATACAGGGTGTTCCATTTGAAAAACTTGAGAAAAATTATTTTAAAATATGGGGTTTTTGAAAGCTTATTATGAACACCCTGTATAAAATAAATAAACGCAATTACATTCATAGTATCTCTAGACCTCTTGTCATAAATTTCACTCAATGCCAGGTTAAAAAAAAAAGTTCTGGATTGTTTTTTTTGATTTTTTTATTCAGGACTGCAAAACTTTTTTTTTTAGTTTTTAATTTATTTCTCCGAAACTACAAAACCAAATTAAATAAAATTTGAGGCACTTATAAACGATAGTAATACGAACCTAAATATGCAATAAAATACTGGGTGTCCCATTATTTAAAAAAATATAACTTTATGCTGTCACACTTTTTTGGGCCACCCTGTATAATGTAAAATATTTTTAAAACATGCCGCTTTTAATCCAATATCTCAAGCTGTTTCAGTATTGTTGATAAGTTCTTCGATAACGATTTAATCTTCCGTCCACGCTTCGTTTGCGGACCCTGTATATTTCTCATGATATGAAGAATATTGGTTCTTAATTTTTTTCGTATATAATTTTTAAATATATTTCTGACACCTGGTAATAAAAAACTGATGTACATGTTGTGAGATGTATTTGGGTGAAACTAAAAATTAGCCGATTTAGAAGATACGAGGGTAAATTGAAAAAATGTCGATTCTAAAATTGTCCATTATATTTTTGACTACTACTAATAGCAGAAAATGTTTCATATAAAAGTGATAGTGCGCTAAGTAGAAAATGATTCCACCTAAAAATCGCATCTACCGGGTCAGGTCAAAAAGTTATATGATCTAACTTTCTTATTTTAAATGGGACACCCTGTGTATTTTAGCCAAAAAAAATTGCATATTTATTTCTCTTTCTAAATATAATACACACACTATATTCTATTAATTAAATAAGTGAACAAATATAATTTTTATATTAAATCTATAGCCGTGCATTAAGACCTAAGAAAACGAATAAATATTCCCATTTTTCACTGAAAAAATTTGCATTTATCATCTTTAGTTTCTCCCTCATGACATAATAATTACCGAGATGGCCAGCAAAAGTGTCAAAAATGGGTAATCCTGTACAAAATTATTAAAAAAAATTCTTTCTATAATTCCGGATTTTTAAAATCTTTATTAGGTATAGCATAGTGTGTATAGCAGAGGGTGCATAAAAACTGTTTCCACCGACAAAAGATAATACGGACGCACAAAAAATAAAAAAACTAGACTACAAAATAGAAAAAAAATTAAGTTAAAATCAAGTAAAAAATTATTTAAAGTTTTCTAAAGAAAAGTCAAAAAGACGTAATGTTTATATCTTACGGCAAAATCAACGTAAAAGGAAACATTTATGAAAGAAAATTTCTACTATCAAAAATTGAATTTTCGGATTTTTGGACGGTAAAAAAAGTTCAATCTACCCCAAAGTCCAAGCGACATAACCATAAAGAAGCTGCTCACTACGAGTTTAGATTGGGAGCTAGATGAAATACGTTCTTTAACCACCTCTTTCTTTACATGAAAAAGTACATAGAAAATAATAAAGTTTTCCATATTCTGTCAAATATGCTGCCCTTAAAGTAAAAAAATAACAACCTCATGATCATACTAACTATGTTGCTTTTTAAAAATTCAAAATAATTTTCAATTTAAATTCAATACAAATTATACCCAAATAACGAACCACTCGTTCCACTCTTATAAGTACTACACAACAATTAAAAAAACATAAATAAAACCACCAACTCAAAAGTTCTCAACATAAATCTCATTAAAATTGCACTTTCCGCTGCATCAAAACAAAAACCGCGGATCTCCACGGTCAAAAATCGACCGAGACCGTCAAATCCTTCGAAGCACAAACCGACGATACCAAGACAGCGACTTCAAAGTAACAAGGACAAGAAACGACTGAAGCCGCCGAAGTGGACCATGAAGCCGATGCCGGTGGAAGTGTGGTGCACCAAACTCACCAGTCTCGAGTGTGCACTTGGTCGAACCGACAGGTTGATGGTGATGGTAGTGCAAATGAAGATGGTAGAAAAGAAGAAAAACTTTTTTGGGATTACCTAATTTTAAAAAGTAAAAAGAAGCGTATCTGTATTTTTTACCAAACAAAAAATAACCAACTGATTTTTTTTAGGATCTTGCTTAAATACAATTCGATTCTTTCACGTATAACCAAACTACCTTTTGTAAATAAAATAAATAATCCGGCAGCATCCGCAGCAGATGGAACTCGTCTCGCGTTCGTATTTTCCTGCACGTTATCGACAGTTCTACCAAATGGGTTCCATTCTTTCAATTGCAAATTTGCCACAGAGTTCGACGATCTTTAAATGCCGTATTTCGAGTTTTGAGCAAGACTTTCAGAAGTTACGTAATATAAATAAAAAAGGAGACATAGACCAATAGCATTTGGACTAAAAACTTAATCAATAAATATGCAATCCCTCTACAGCGCAACACGTGGACCTGTGTCTTCGACGTATCAGTAAGGGGGAAGCAATATCGTCTAAAACATGGTCTAGTCATGGGGGTGCTATTATTATTTTAAATAATGTAATAAAACATTTCAGTAATTGCATTTTATGTTTGAAGGAAGAACTATTTTTATCAAGGTTTGTTTGGTGGACTTTTCACAAGATGTAAATTTTTCAACATGGAAATAAACAGCTACATGATTAATTATTGATTAATGATGATTTTTCAGTTTTTCTCGTATTAACGTCCCTTTCTAGCTTTCGCTTAAGTGGCAATTTAAATATATTGATTTGTGATTCCTCTTCACATACCCTATAAACATTTGCAATCACTACACGGGTCCGACTGAGAAGGTTTTTACCAGGGGTATACTCATTCATTATAACAAAGTTCAAAATTTTAAAATATCACCCTAAAACACGACACAATGAACACTTATTTATAAAACACAATTTAACACAATAACTAGTGTCCTTTCTATTAGTGTTGGGAAAAACCGATGATTTTAATAATCGAGTACTTGATACTCGAGCGATTTTAATAATCGAGTGAATCGCTTGAAATTCCAATTCACCAAGCGATGACATCACCGACTGCTCGACCGGCAGCCTAGCCGTTTACATGTGATCAGGTAGGGTATTTAGCAGGCACGTAACTACGGGCGGGCACAGGTTTAGCTAAAAAATTGTAGTAGCCACCAAAAAAATTCCAGAAATTTATTTATTTGTGAATAATGAATTTTTACCACGTGTCTCGATACCAAACAAAAAAACTGCAAAAAATCACCCAAATATGTATTTATTGTTCGGGTTTATTCTTGTGCTTTTCTAAAACAAAAAGTATTACCAAGAGTTATTTTTCTTCGCGTCTTTCTCAATCTACGAGCATAAAATAAGTAGATATTTAAAATGGCTTGTCAAATTCTTCGACATTAAATTATCAGGTGCCCACTGTGTGCCCTTCAAAAATGTAGGCTTAGTTACGCGACTGGCAAAATAAGAAAATAGGTGATTATTTTTTCAAATTCATGTTTATAGTTACCTATAGTTCCTGTTTAAATTTAAGAATGTTTACTTTTGGTTACCAAAAAATTTGTCGATACCTAATTATTTTGCTCGTTTTCTTATTTTCCATTAACATTTTCTATCATGCATGTTATTTTTAAGAAGTCTTCTTGAGTTTAATAATAAAAAGTTCCTGTTTAGATTTAAAAATGTTTACTATAAGATTACCAACGAAATTTTCTATATATTTTGTTAACCATTTTGTTCGTTTTGCTATTTTTATTTACAATTTCTATTATTATGTTATTTTTGAGAAGTTTTCTCGAGTTTATAGTAAATAAAAATTTAAAAATTATATCCTTTAATTTTTTAATATTTACAATCGGAAACCTAAACTACGCCGCTGGCTAGCCAGTTAAAACAAAACTTTACAAAACCCATGTCGCGATGACTCCGCTAAGGGATTTGGCATACTTTTTTATATGCACCTTCTCGTTTATGTGCCTTTAAGAAAGACGTATGTCGTGTACCTGCTCAACGTCAAACTCGAACGTCGCCAATCGGATGGCGCGGCGCATAGACCGAAGGTCGTGTATCAAGTGACAGGCGATATTTTTCGGTTTTTCGCCTGAATTTATAACTAGAGTATTTCCTATCGAGCGAAAAACTGTTTGAATATACGAGCAGTTTTTTAACCCGATCACACTTACAGCGGTACATTTCCGCCGGCGTCAAGCGAAGCTCGGGTATCGAATGAAAGATAATAAGTGACGAGCGACGGTTTTCGCCTGAATAGATAACTCGAGCGGTTTTTTTAATAATCGAGCGATGTCGATTATTTCGCACGAGCGATCACAATACTACCTTCTATCACTACGCAACTGGGTGGGCACATCCATCAACTATCGGACATCGCCGATTAACGATTTTTACAACACAGCATAGCCTAATTTTTTGCTCGCACTAATTCCGACGTTCATAAACGGCTGGGCATACAACACAATGAACATGACAGGAATTATTACAAAAATAACTAGTAGTGTATCTTAATAAATCTCTCGAACTTTAAAGAAAATAAAAACTGAATACCAATAAATTATCGCCACTCTGTATACCAATACTAATTTCGAACCGTCATACTTTCTTGGCCAAGAAGCTAATTTATTTAATACGTGTTATAAATTTTGCATTGTAATTAAAGAGTATTTTCCAAAGTAAACAACAAATCGTAATTTCAACACAAGCGAGATTTCCCGATAGGGAAAGGAAACAGACAAGTCGGAGTACTCCGGCTTTATAGCAACATTATAAAAGGCGATGTCTACGTTTACGCGAGAAATATCGAGAATATCAGTAATAATTTACATAAAAAAATAGATAAATGATAAATTTATCTCCTTTCGGTGTTTTATGGATGGCATTTGATTTATAATTCATCTTGATGCTGATTGATGCTGTCATAACATCATCTCTCTTCGAATTATAACTTTTACTTTTATACAGAATGGCTCAGGGCTCCTATAAGTCATGGTGGTGCTGTCCGGCGTCATCACATATATATAAACAGTATATTGCCAATACGAACGTTCCAAAATACAAAAAGTGTCCCAGCTATGGGAGATGGCGCGGGCCTATTGAGTTTGCGCAGTAGGGTGGAAATTTTATCGATCGCGTCAGAGCCGTCCCGACATTATTTGTTTGTTGTTATTGGTCGCCATCTTTGGTTCTGGATGCTTTTTCAAATTACAGAATAAAAAGTGGTTCATCCACATTGTTGTCGGTATATTAGTGCTTATAAACTTTCATTACCTAACAACAATTTTTGTAAAGGAGTTTTACTTTGTGATGATTCGATTCGCTGTTCGGTAGGTTAGTGGCTTGTTTTGTTTAAGATGAAAGGACACAAGTGCATGGTGCTTTTTTGCAAAAGTCGTGGATCAATACCAGGTATAAAGTATTTCAGGTATGTACATATATGCGAAAATATTTTGCTTGTCACATTATCCGATCTTCGGAACCGAACTTCACTAAAAAGCTTGTAAAAAAGAGAAGAGAATGTCACTCGTATACAATATAATGTATATGTGGTCACAACCTAACCTTAAAATCAATGTATTTTTAATTTGGTGCATTAGTAGCTGATGATAATTCCCAAAATAGTCAATATAGTCATTCATTCTTAATTTTTGGTTTAGAAAAAGTTAGGTTAAGAAACATACGACGTCGAATGAAAGTTAAAATAAAGCTCATCGTGTCGATTGTTACAATTATTCGGACGGAATTTGGCACCAAAAGTTTACACCAATCAGGTGTCGGATCATTAAATCGGCAGAAATCGTATGCATGGAACGCCGTCTTAAATCGAACTAATCGAAATTTTGATTGCAATATTTTTCCTAACTAACCAGTGAAATTTACATTAAAAAAGTTGAACTCCGGTCCTGTCGAATGTTTACTTTCACAAGAAAATTTCCGAACTGCGCAAACTCACAACGCCCCCTTCGATGCCCATAGCGGGGACATAATTGCAGATGGTATTAGCAATACACCATATTTATCGAGGAAGAGGACTTTAAACGTTTTAAACATTGGCGATTAAGAGAACCAGCCGTCCGCTTCGACGTGTCGTTGCTTCCACACAGTTTCTAGTGTGACTGTCCTTATATCGGTCATCCCTATCGAATAGAAGAGAAGAGACGTGGATGGAAGTTCCATCGCGCCTCATCGTGTTAGCGAACGACGGATAGTCGGCGCACGCGCAGCTGTTTGGCACCATCGCAATACATTGCATGACCCTTAACTTGAATGAATCAATAACATATAGTATAGTTTACATTATAACGTTGACCATTACCGCAATAAATAACCGATTACCTGTTTAAACCCCATTGTTTGGTCCCAACAACTTCAAACCGCAATAAATGGGTGCAGGGTTAGCTTGAAAATATAGCATATTGATTTATTTTTACAACATAATGTAAAGTTTACCATACTCTAGTTTATCTTGGGCTTGTATTGAAAAATTCGTGTTCTTGAATGAGGGCTACATTTGTCTTATCTCCAACAATACAAAACGCAGCTTTGTAATAGCACCAATCCAATTCAATCGGCACAAATTAAGTCAAACGGTTTACGCAAGAACCATAATCGTCAGACGTAAACTTATTTATTGCAGCAAACTCATCAACTTTTTATGGGAGCCGCATTAGCTTACCATATGCTCATGCAAGTAACTCGCGATGGAAGTAACATTTCCGATATCTTCTTGCTCGAATCGCTCGAAGAAAGACAGGCCCAGGTTCGAAAACGGTCTTGCTCCTGGCCACTGTTCTCGTGAGACCTTGCGATTTAAATTGTTGCGGGGAACGACAACATACTGCGCCTGCGGGCACAATTTACCTCACGTATTCACCGACTTATATCTATGGATAGCCAAACTCTAAAAGCAAAAGTGACAAATTTATGGCCTCGCGTATGTAAATAGAGCTGATCGTCAGATGTCGACATTAACCGACCTTAACCGGCCAACAGGACCGTACTTAGCCCTTAATGAACATAATTACACGGCAATATTTTGGCACATCAAGACATCAGCAATAAATGAAGGCCTTGTGGCCATCATTGAAATGCGACTTTTCGTGTTAAATTTAGAAAACGACCCACGAAGCGGGGAGTTTTCTAAAGAACAAGTGCTCTAATTGTCTTATGAACCGTGTATTTTATAATATTTTTTTTATTTGGGTCTCTAAAGTCTGAAAAACTTTCAAAAATATAGTAGATTTTTTCCATTTGAATTAACATTTTCTTTTTGGGTTAGCAATACTTTTACAATTTAATAAAATGTTACAAGTATCAAAAAATATGCCATGATAGAAACAATCGAACAGAACAAAGCTTCTTCCCATCCGTCATAATTAAAAATAAATATATTATTAAAGTTAATAAAAATGAGTCAGGAAGAATGTTATACTCCGTCAGAAATACGAGAAATTGCAGAAAAAAATTTAGAAAAACTTTAAAAAAGAATATGCAAAACTTTCAGTTATGGTGCGAGCAGAACAAAGTTCAAAATCTTGAACAAAATAATAAATAATACTATTGAACAAAATATTGTGTCGACACAGAATCTGGCAGGAATAACAATTAATGCCCAGGAAATGTCTACAGTAACTATAAATATGTATATATAAAGTAATATGTATAATACTATATTGAATTAAAAATAAAAATAGTACTTTATTGAATAAAACTTTAGAAATAGAGCATAAACTGGAAGATATTTCTATTATTTTTAGGTTATGTTGTTTTATAGTTGTGACTAGAAATTAGTTGACGGACACCGTCAGCATGTTATATATTTCCGAGTATAGGTATTTCAAATAAATATCTAGTAAAAATGATCTATTTGCAAGATTAAAGGTTAGTATTTTAAAGTTTTCTATAAAAATTTTTTATCGAATCCATAATGCCTAGAAAACTAATTTCAACGAAATCGAAGTAAGCCTAAAATTCGAACCCTACTTGCTGCCAACATAAAAAAATAAAATTTCAGTTCCATAAAGTGGCAGGTTATTCAATTTTTTTGCATTTCATAATGTAGCCATTATGAAACCCAAATAGAAAAAATTAATTTTGATACCTATTGTCTACGTATGTAACTAACCCGAGCAAACCCAATGAATGACAGGTTTTAGAAACATTTCTTACCAACAACAACAAGAAACTTTCTTATTTTATAAAGTATTTAACAACGTTATGTAATTTACAAAATATATAGAACTAGAATATTAAGGCTAGTAACCAAAGTAAAAGGGTGAATATTGGTAGGATTGTATATTATTTAAAACATCATCTTAGGAATCAAATAGGTAGTACATGTAGAACATGGACGAGGTTGTCAAATTGATGTCCCAAACGGTTGGTGGGTTTAATTTTGGGTATCATTTAACTGGTTAGCGAAATATTCTTATTTTTGCGAACAGAAAAATGTAATCGGTCAGCCAAAATGGCTAGGTGGTCAGCAACTTATGGACAACAGCAAACATTTCTGAATCGGTCAGTAATTAATGTCATACTAGAGTGCTCGAAATTATTTTGGTACGCAAATTAAATATATAAGCTGCTATGTGCGATCCACTTTTAATCAGATATTGGTAAGCAATCAGCGGGTAAGCAAGATATTTAATCTTGGTCATCAAAAAAAAGCAATAAAACGTGAAATAGTGACAGTGTCCTGGGAAAATAAGTGAAAACCCGCCCCCGCTACACCCTTTGTAGCCGATTTCCTTCTGTATTCGGCAAAAAGAAAACACAAGAAAGTTACATAAATGGACAGTGCCCTGGGAAAACAAGTGAAAACCCGCCCCCGCTACACCTTTTGGGCCTTGACTGCTACACCGAATGAAAACACACGCACGCAATTAGCTACTCGTATCACGCGACTGCTTTCGCTCCGCCCACAATAACGAACTGTGCCGATTATTCAAAACAAACGCAATCCAATGATTTATATGGATAACCATTCTTTTAATATGCAAACCTCTAAAGTAAACATGTTATTTTGACCAATTGTAAACTTTTGCTGACCAAGTAACCATTTCGCAGCTCGACTGTTAATTAAGCGAACACATGATATTACAAGCGGACTGATATCGGTTAAATTGTTGATAGTTTGTAGCACTTTTTGCAGAACAAGTGTTGCAGCCCGATTTTTATTTATTGCAAGCAAAATCTTTTTATGCTGATCAAATGATTTAATGGCTATTTATTGCTGCGAACCCATTTTAATAACGGCAAACCAATTAATTACTTCTCTTTAATTTTTAGGTCAGATATAATGGTTTCTTAAATGATGGCAACTTATAAAACATGTCAACTATTGGCTGAACGTCAATCATTGGGTGTTTTACCTTAGTGCTTAGCATTCTTTAACATTCTCCATGCATATTGTTTTATAATAAATTGCTTCCCTGCATTAAAACGGTTGCATTTTTACGTCTTGTCCTCTTGTGATAAAATGATATAATAAATACGAGAATAAATTATATATCGTTAAATAAATATGCGGATATCTGTTAAGTGTAATCGTTAAAATACCGTAATGGATAAGAATAGATCGTAAACCTATGAATATCGTTTTCATAGGGTCAAAATGACAGGTATATATATTTGTAATTATAAGATGCATTACCATTTTCGAACACCTAACTACTACCTCGAAATGTGGGTAAGGATTTTTAGCCTCTGATGCCATAAACTGCGTGCTGAAATGACAGCGAAAATATACTTAATACAGTACGTTTCACGAAAATCGGATACGACTTAATGATTTCCTGGGTCGGTCCCATTGTGTCGACAAGAGCTTGGCAATAAACAAGTGAAGTATGAAGGGACGGACTAAGGAAAACAAGTAATGATATGATTATATTAATGTAATCAAATGAAATAACATTTTTTTTAAATATTACTAGTCATATTTATTTACA
The DNA here is from genome assembly GCA_963991005.1 of Barypeithes pellucidus. NCBI lineage: Eukaryota > Metazoa > Arthropoda > Insecta > Coleoptera > Curculionidae > Barypeithes > Barypeithes pellucidus. The sequence goes on from OZ022563.1 coordinate 13,491,177, forward strand.
TTTATAATGTCATTCTATAGATAGTTCTGTTTCGCTATCGCTATCCTCATCAAAATTAATTATAATTGGATTAAATATACGATCCAGACTAATATACGAATTTTCTACAGTTATTACGTGACGGACTGAATTTTTCCAACTACCTGGGGGAATATCATTAAAGCATTTTCGTATTAATCCTACAACACTAGAACTTAAAGTCGAAGAAATATTTTCAGACCTAACCAGTGATTTTAACTGGTGCCACATATGCTCTATGGGGTTAAAAATGTAATAATAGGGTGGGAGCCGTAGCACTGTATGTCCTTCTGCCAATGTGTCACAAACATATACTTTTTTTATACAAAATGTCTTTAAAACTTCTAAAAGATCACTTTTTTTATAACTTTCTTCAAAATATATATCATTCGCCGCCATGTAGTTCAGAATCTCCAATTTTGTATTATTTGAGCTTGGAGCTTTATGTAATTGGCGACTGTGATAGCTCGCATTGTCCATTTCTATCACGCTATTCTGAGGAATGTTTGGTAAAAGGCAATTCTTGAACCATTCCTCAAAAATTAACAAATTTTACCACAAAAAGATATTTAAATATAAATTAAGCAACCTAACCTACCTGATGTGCCTATATTTAATTATAATTATTACAATCCGGTCCTTTCCACATAATAATAACAAACGGTCATAAATAATGGGATGGCCCAGGTACTTTTACTGCAGTCATTAAGTTATAGATATCCATTTTTCGTGAAACAATCTTTTTTTTACATGATACAATAACTAAAGGTAATATATCTAACCGTTGCAATTTCGTCTGCCAAGCACAATGACGTCAAAGGGAGAGCGATTTTGAAACTTCTTATGGAGATTTATACGGTGCTAGCGTCTTTAATTCTATTTTAAAGGTATTAAAAGGTTTTACGCAATTAATGATATGTGAAATGAAAGAATAATATATGACAAGTATTTACGTATATTAATTTCATAGAAATATAACACACATTACTCGGCGACCCCTGCTAGTTGCCACCAGCGTTGTCAGTCTTTTATAATTGTAATATATCCATTACTATTTTAACAATTTTTTAGATGTTCATTCTTATTGTGGGGCTTCCCATAAGAAATTTATGTGCAATCTGGAGGTGCACCCCCCCTCCCATATCATAGGAAAGTAACGACCTTTTTCTCGTACTCCTCTTACTCTGACACCGTTTTTTACTATTCTATTAGGTTTCGACCCGTTAACCTATTACTTTTGATCAAAGATTTCTGGCACTGGACATTGGTCGCCACGTAGTGCCGTTTGCCGTAGTTTTCCATGGAAATTTTGAAAGTTCATCAGAATTTTTTCTTATTTAGTCGTGTGTGTTTATTAAAATAAATATCAGAATTTTCATAATATGACGTGCGCTCTGTTCGGTCGTGATATGGATAACCAGACAAAGAAATTTGATAGAAATATAAGGTGTTTCGGCTTTCCTAAGGATAAAAACAAAAATTAGAATGGATACGGTTTTATTTATTTTTGTTAACATTTACTTCTTAAGCTGATGAGGATATATGCCTTCGAAACATGTATGGAAATTAAAATATCGTTTATTTAACTAGTGAAACAGATTGAGTTCTTCACGTCTTCATAATTTCACTCCACTGAGAGATGGACTATTTAAGAAAAATAGTTTAATTTGTTTATAACTACTGAGGTCGTATTTTAGCATTAATCTTTGTTGTATGTTCATGAAATAAACATACCTAAATACCATGATATTATTCTTCCATTTCACATACCGTTAAATGCGGAATACCTTTTAATACCTTTAAAAGAGAGTTAAACACGCTGACAGCAATATAAATCTCCATAAGAGATTTAAAAATCACTCGCCCGTTGACGTCTCAAGCCACGCCTCCATCAGCGTGGAATCATACCTCTTAGCTCTTAGATCCTTATACCATGTGCTTAATAGTTTGTGCAACAAGAGTGGATATGGGCATTCCACTCGAGTTGTACAGTATACTTCTTCTCCGACTAATCAAACAAATTTACAAAGATAAAAAAAATTATTTTAACCATTATTTACATACAAAAAAAATTAATCTCATTGGGATTTGAACCAAGGACCTTGTTCATGTAAACCGCAAGCTATACCAATGAGCCATTGTACGTGACCTAACTAACTTTTCCTTAATAGCTTTTAAACCGATTGCTTTGACAGGATTATGCACTATAATTGACATTTAAAAATGAATAGTTACGTGGGTACGTAACTCTAACTGTGATTGGTGTCCATTTCATATCCTAACTAGGATGGATATGAAACTATATTCATTCAGTTAACTGAAATAGCCTTCATTTCAATTCTGTAGATTAGGACGGAAACAGAAAATATACATGTGCGAGTAGAAAAAAGTGTTTTCCGAGTATAGTAAAGTTCTTGTCACGAAGAATGATTAACAGAAAGAAATCGCGTTCGGAAAATGGACTCCATCGACTTGAAACAAACATAGACCCAGTATTTTTATCTGCTTTGTACGCGTCAATGTGGCGGCGCCACCGGTTTTCTTACAGCTGGGCGACATCCGGAGGAAAAATTTCCAGGGTGAGCAGCACAAATGGGCAATTTCTTCCATATTTTATTGCCCAATTTAGCAGTTTGGGCGAGGAACAATTTGGTTGGGCGCCGCGCCGCCGTGGTATAAAGAGGACGCATTTGAGGACGCAGCTATATAAATAGAATGCAAAGATGGTCGCATAATATCCGAAAGCACTGTTAGAAAGAAGCTCGTTCCGTGGCACGAGACGTTTTCGTGCCGCGGATTTTTAATTTAATATAATGTTAACGAATTACGGTTCCATTATGTCCGATTCAGGTTTAAGTGGAGTAATTTAAGGAGTTTTAAATATATTTGTATGCCTTTTTGCAATGTTGGATAGTGGGACGTTTCTCACGACCTAATATTATACGTTAGTTATTCTATCGATGACCTGGTTGGATGTCCAAATTAGTGTTGTGATCGCTCGAGTGGAAAACCGCTCGAGTACTCGATTATTTAAAAAATACATCACTCGATTAAAACTACTTGAGTTATAAATTCTGTGTGTAATGTAATTCCAAGACAGATAACAATTCCATTGCTGTAGAGTCACCTCTATTCCTTGCATACTCTTATAATTCCTTTACCATACTAATGGCTTGTTGATAATAGTTGACATTTGTTTGATTACTGCATATTCAACTGCTTCATCTGAGTCGTCAGATAGTGATGTGGTTTCAGTTTGGACTACATTATCGGTAGGAATGGGATTACTATCATCTTCTAATAGCACATTGCTATCAATGTTAATGAACTCGCCCAAATCATTGTTATCAAATTACACACTTCCACAACATCAATATTCTCTTTCAGATTCAAAACGCGACATTTTTGTGTCATTGTTTACGATTTTAACCTTACAACTCACAAATAAACGCCGGACTGCTGACGGGGAATCACACATACTTTCATTCGGCGAAGTCCGTTCGTTCTGCCACGCATTGCGATTGGGTGGCGGTATATCTTTAGAGAGTTTTTGCACCGTACTTATGCATCTCCCAAATACTTTTAAAACTTTTTTTGTCCGTTTAAAGGAGGGGTTTCGCACTCTTTGTATGAAAACAGCCTGTCCGCGTCCGCCCAAAGGAGAGTCCGCCCAAGAGAGGTTGATTTTCATGGAATTTCATATACCTAGTTCCGGACTATGAAAAAATGTCCGCTTAATAGAGATGCCCGCTTATTAGAGGTGTCCGTGTGGAAACATACGCTAAATAGAAAAGTAAAAGAAATAATCTCGCCTGGGCACCTGGGCTTCATTCTAACCTCTGGTCGGTTTGATATGTTTTGGTTAGGAAAAGCAAACAATCGACGGAAGTGACCCAAAAGTCTACATTTATATCCAGTTTATGGCAGACTTGGCACAGTCTTACCATATTGAATTAGTTACTATTTGTTCCACAATCAATACTTAAATTTAACACACAAACACTGAAAGACAACAAATAAGAATATAAGAATGTGAATTGTTTATTCGTCAAAGACTGTGAACCATAGCCGTATCCCCCTTGATTTAAAGTCCTTTGTTTGATATCTGAATAGTGTTAACTGTCATCATTACAATAGGACAAATGGGCGGAGACGAGGACATTTGTAAACCCCATCCACGGACATACTGTAGATACCTATAAGAATTCTTCAAATTATGTCAAATATGTTGGGAAAAAATTATCTAATTTAGTGCAAACAACTGTACAAAATTTTGCCAAAATGTCAGTCAACTGTATAGCACTAGATAGGGGGAGGGGGCTACATTGGTATCGTTGGATTCTTCCAGAGCTTTCGACGCCATCGATCGGTCGTTCGTGTTAGCAAAAATGCAGCCTAGATAAATTAATTTAGGAACAAATACACTGTGAAAGCTACTCTTTATAAATAAAAACCCAACCCATCAAACTGACCAACGCAAACAAATAGAAAAAAATTACCGCACGCGTATACCAGCAATTAATTATTTTATAATCACGGTCAGTGCTTATCGCATAAATCAATATTGATCACAATTAATATGAAAGGTAATAATAATAATTATTATTATAAGTTTCTCTTGGAATTAATTGCACCAATTTCGAACATCACACACACCCATTCGATGTATGCAAATTGCACAATGAAGTTTTCACGGGAACATATCACTAGCGTGCCAATTACGGTTTGAAGTCGCAGTGTTTTCAACTGAATATGTATCGGGGCATTACGGTTCCCGCTAAAGATCGCAATAATCTAATTTCGGTAACCTAAGTATTATGATAATAGGTCCTATTTTAGGTCTCTACTTTTTTAAACTATACAGGGTGTCCCAGAATATGTGGGCAATCTCCCGGGTTCAGATAGAACACTTAAAAATAACAGGAGAAGTTCATATACATTTTTCTTCCTACGGCCCCCCTTACGGAGATAGGCCCATAACGGACGTCTCTGGAAATCGTTGATTTTTAAATAATTCTTTAAGTACTAGGTGTAATTTAATAATTTTTTAGTATAATGTTTACTAGATGAGTCTCCTTGAAATTCGTCCTTTTAAACACATTTGGCTTATTTAGTTTGACAGGGACGGACTAGACGTAACACAAAAATGTTTTTTTTACACCCTGTATGATGAAGGAACGACAATAATATTTTTTTTGGATACTCTAAACCTTAAGCTGAAAAAAGGTACTCTTGATCAATGTCGATAAAATGAACTATTTTCGAAAAAAATATATTTTTGTTCAATATGGGTTTTTGCATTGGTTGTTGTTTTATGTTCATAAAATTCCCTCATTGTTGCTATGGTATTTTCACATGTACCGATTTAAATAAGAATATTTATGCCAGTGTCAGTTTATGGTAGTGTCTTGAAATGTGCGGGTTTTCTCCTTTGTCTTATTAGTTACTAACTTAGTAATGGAATTTACGTATACTGAATATGCCGACATGCATTTAATATATGGACAAAAATATTTTTTTTCGAAAACAGTTCATTTTATCGACTTTATCAATAGTACTACCTTTTTCAGCTTAAGTTCAGAGTATCCAAAAAAAATATTATTTTCGTTCCTTCATCATACAGGGCGTAAAAAAAGCATTTTTGGCTTACGTCTAGTCCGTCACTGTTAAAGTAACTACGCCAAATGTGTTTAAAAGAGCGAATTTCAAGGAGACTCATCTAGTAAACATTATACTAAAAAAATTATTAAATTACACCTAGTATTTAATAAATTATTTAAAAAACAACGATTTCCAGGGGCGTCCGTTATGGGCCCGTATCTCTAGGAAGAAAAATTTATATGAACTTCTCCTGTTATTGTTAAGTGTTCTATCTGAACCCGGGAGATTGCCCAGATATTCTGGGACACCCTGTAGATCTAAAAACCGACCCCCCCCCCCCTAGGTACGTGCCTGATGTGTACCTATTAAGTAAAAATATTATGCTAAATATGTGTGTATTTTTTAAATTTTTTACTCGTAGTTATTTATTGTGTCCCAACAAAATTAAATTGCAATGTTTTAGGGAACTAACTGTGGCAACGCTGTATGGCCCTTTTTAAGAGTTATAGTACAAATGACCCTGAAGTTTAGGATTTTCATTCATTTCTCGGCGGCGGTGTTGTTCACGCTTATTGGCTACTGCTATTGTGATTGTTTGTGATCTATTGTGTTTTTGGATTAATTTTCAGTGTTTTTTCGAATTAAAACTATTTAGAGCTATTTATTAGCTATCTACGATGGTTCGTCAGTGCGTGGCGTGTAAGAAATTCGACTATTCTAACCCCGGATTAATAATTCGCCGGTAAGTGAGAATAATGATGTTATATTTGTTTAAGTGAACCAGTGGTGTAGCTAATTCTATATTCAAACGAAATTGGAACGGCTAGATATCATACCTAGTGTTTATTGTATCATGTGCATTTGGGACTAAGTTCTTTGGGTTTTTGGCGTTAATGATAATCGTATACATTTTTCATATTTAATTTGTTTGTAAATTTTCTAATTTATTTTCTATTAGATAAAAGCGACCACGGTGCGCAACTGGCTCATACTGGTATTAAATTATAATAACCGTCAGCACTTAGGATTTTTGCAGCGATGCAACATTGACGTATCGGTGTTCAAAAGTCCGTGAAAGTGTTTTAGAGAGGATGGATTATAATTTCCTCATTTGTATCTCTTTGCCTTTCTACCATTTTATAAGAAAGAATTGTCAAATTTATGGCATACAATGGTAAATCGCCTATACAATTAACAAAAGCTATAAATCGTACAGGGTGTCCCATTTTCGACACCTTATAGAGGGTATCTCCGTAATTGTTGGTGCTATCAAAAAAGTAATGTAGGTGTCGTGTCATGTGCTATTTTTGGGTCAAACTGAAAATGGTAAAATCAAAATTAGAAAATTTTCGCTCACTTAAGAGATACGGGGGAAAATCAAAAAATTTACAATTTCAAAATTACCCTATATTTTCTTAGTTAAAAGAGATACAGAAAAATGTTTTATACAGAAGTTTTTTTATATTGATTATTGAATAATCTCCCGATTTTAGAATAAGTATACGGGGTTAGGTAAAAAAGTTATCGGACCTAACCCCAGTTTTTTAAATGGAACTTTACTTTAAACCACAGTTGGTCATGAAACAAAAGCTAACATCCTAGAAACAACTATGTTCACTATTAACATTTAACGTTTTTATATATTTATTTTCGAAAATGACCTATCAACATTTTGAAAAATTTGATATGATATCAGTTCATATTGAAAGTGGAAAAACGAAGAAATCGCGCAAAATGTATATTTTGTTCGCTATCCGGAAAGACGGTAACCATTTAAGGACATATTCCGAACATTTGCGATGATTCCCGTTATTTTTTACCTTAATCTGAAACTTTTATTTCGTTTCAAAGTAATAAAGTTTAAATAAATCGCCTAGGAAACCAACAATATCCATGATGTGTTATATATTTGAGAAGAGAATTTAAAATAGTATCTTTTTAGATTAAAATATACAGGGTGTTCCATTTAAAAAAAAATTAGGTTAGGTCCTATAACTTTTTTACCTGACCCTCGTATACTTATTCTAAAAACGGCAGATTATTCAACAATAATTATAAAGAAACTTCTGTAGAACACATCATTCTGTATCTCTTTTAACTAAGAAAATATAGGGTAATTTTGAAATTGTAAATTTTTTGATTTTTCCCCGTATCTCTTAAGCGAGCGAAAGTATGTACATTACTTTTTTGCTAACAATAACGGAGATACCCTATAAAAGTGTCGAAAATGGGACACCCTGTACAAGGGCATATATTGCTACTTTCTAATTTTCAACTTAAAAAGGTTTTGCTTTTTGTTTTTGCCAGAACACATTGCACAACAAGCTTTAAAAAGCTGTTTTTCTGAGTCAAACTTTTTATTTTTTTACATCACATCACATACTGAAAAGCCATTCTTGGTCCCCGTCAGTGAATTCGCACAAAACCACGTTTAAAAATCCGAAAACCTTATTCAAATCGGTTCAGCTACTTTCGAGCTTTAGAGTTTTACAAAGAGGGTAAAAACCCGATCTTTTTCTAGACCAGTTTATTTAGGAAATAACATTTTTTTAAAGTACACCGTGAATCTGCCTCAGCTCACCCTATTCATTCAACATATAATTATTTAGTGCTGGTAATCGAGAAATTTCCTCTTTCAGTTAAGAAAGCGAAAACCAGCTCCGAAGTATCATTTTATTACCTTCCTAGAGGTATAGTACTACGGCAGTAAATTCGCAATATTATTTTATTTCCCAGAAACAACAATAATTTAAAGTGTAAAAATTTAATTGCATTTAGATATCATGCATGCTATTGATCATAGCAGCGGCTTCTCGAAGGAGGCAATGGAGGCTAAGCCTCCTCAGCATTTTCCTCTAAACGTTTTCTCGGTATATTAATCTAATAACATGTTTTAATTTACAGCAACTAGATTTTAAATTGAGTTCAATCCTAATATTTAATATTTTTATTACAATCCGACAACAGGGCATGAGGCTCCTCATCTGGTCTATGCATTATGTCTCTGTTTGTGTCGCTATATTGCGCTATGTTTGAAACACCGACCAGATTTGAAAGTACAAGTTGGCCACTTCTAACGCGGCTAAGCCTATATGACCATGACCAATCAACGTTCCTTCCTTCCAACCTTCATCTTCAGTGGAAAATACAAGAGCACTAGGAGAAACTCATGACATTGATTTAAACTGAGCAAAGCAGGAAAAAGAAAAAATCCAAAGTTTTCATCATTAAAATTAAAAATAAAATCAAATAATGCATGAAATTTTTTAAAAGTTAACGTTAATTAATTTTCATAATTTATAAATGGATTTTTTCTTTTTCCTGCTTTGCTCAGTTTAAATCAATGTCATGAGTTTCTCCTAATGCTCTTGTACTTTCCACTGAAGATGAAGGTTTGAACCTTCCAAACATGTATGGTTTTTGATTTTGTTATTAAACTCGTGGAGCAGATTATGAGTTTATTTACCTCACCAAAAAGGTAAAAGTTAATCGTGAAATATCGACACACTTAATCGATTTTATCGAATTTAGGTTTACGAGGACACCAGGAGTCTCAAGGGTCTTTAAACCACATCGGTAAAAAAAAAAAAAAAATTGAACAGTAACATATTTTTTTAAGAAATAATTTTAGCTCCGCTAAGCGTCAAAATTCCTGTGAAATTATCTGAATTTACCTTATCGCATCGGGTTTTCTAGTATCTACTAGAAATTATTGACTAATAACCAATTTTGGGCGTGGTCTCAGAAAAATTCGCCTCCTAACCCTCCTCTAGCCTCCCATAAAAAATATACCACGAGCTGTCACTGGCTATCATATAATATTATTGCCAATGTCATAGAAATACGACAGGCGGTAAAAACAGTAACCCGAAGATTATTGCTTGATATTTCCGACATCCTCTGTAAGATCTCGTGAGATCGGCCGCGATGTTCAGATAAATATCGGTCTTATCGTCGTATGCCGGCCAGGTCTCATCGTTCCTCTCTTCACGCATTAATAAATAAAAGGCGGTTTTTCTCTTCGATGGTTAGTCGCGTATTAGCACTCAAGAAATCTGAAACCTATGCGATTTCTTAATCCAAAAGCATACAAAACAAAATTAGCTTAGCATAGCTATAATCCAATAGCAGCATTTAATAAACTGATCACAAAAGTAAGTAGTCTTCCACTCTTTTAGCTGTCATTTCGTTAAAGATGAAAATTTTGAAGCAAAATTTTAGGGTCAGATAGTACTCGATAAGATCTTCAAAATGAGGTATCGCAACACCCCTCATCCCTATTCAAAATCAGGGGGTTGTGTTCATCCCCGTTAGGGGGTTGAGATGAAAAAAGCGGAAAAGTTATTCCCCCTCGAATCAGAAATCGACGGGTCCGGGCGATTTTCTACATTTTCATTTTAAAACAGGAAAATCGAGGTGTTAATTTTTCGCTGGACCACCCTGTATAACCAACTAAGATATAAAATGGCTTCTCCTCCTAACCGGTATACACTAATACTGTATCATCCGCAAATTTAAAATGTGTAGCTTTGAGATTTGCATACCTTAAATTCAGAACATAAAGTGAATATTAATTAAATTATTAAAAATAGGTATAGAATTTAAGAATACACGAAATGTGCGAAAGCACACAAATTCACAAGTTACATTTGTTATGATGTTATGAAATAAAAAGATTTAAGTTTTTAGTAGTTCATCGGGATTCTAGTCCTCCGATCAATAACAAATTGGATTCCTTGCAGAACATGCATAATAACTCAACGAATCAGTCCATTTCTCTAGTAACAATTTAGGAACAAAAAACACATTGCCCAAAGTCGGCGTCTCATCAAGCTCATCATTAGATGAGACGCCTACTTTGAACAATTTGATTTTTTATTATGGATAATAAAGCTTAGCTTCCTTATTGATCTCAATTTATCATTACTTTCCCCAAAAATACCGCTGTTTTTCCAAGTTTTTCTATATTACTCTAAGTAGGCGAAAAATATACATTCTACACTCCTCATATTAATTAGTTGCAATTAATGTAAAGTATCCTTTTCATAGCTTAAAATATACGCGGTAAGCATATTTGTTGCTTCAAAAGCGGTATTTAATAACATAATTATATAATTAAAGATGCTTATTTCTCGATATATGGTAATAGGGATTAGTTAATGTAAATAAAGTACCAGCGGGACGCTGAAACGAGTGTTTTTACAAGATTTATAAGGATTCAAAACCGTGATGACTTCCGTACAGTAATAACAAAAACTGTTATGCCAGCAAGGGTACTGATATTTGCATTCGCGGTTGGTTCTTATTAGAACTGACTCTACCGCAGTGGCGGACCGCTACATGGAAAAACACAATATTTTATTGTACGATTTCCTATAATATACAGGGTGTTTCTTAATAACATGCTAATATTTAAGGAGGTAATTCTTGGGTCCACTTTCAGAAAAAAACGAAGTAGTTAAATATATTTAAATGTATGGTACATTTTACTGACTATTATTGAACTTTAAGTATTTTTTATTGTAAAATGGCCAAGTTTAAATAAAGTGTGGAAAGATGCATTGTTTACACGAATAAAAGAATTGCCTGATTGCAACGGTTCCCTGGAATTTCAAACTTATAACAGTGTGAAAGTGTATATAAAAATTTACGTAAATGTACATCATTCGAAAAAGTCAAGCGAGGCAAGGCGCGGATACAACTTGGATGGGCGACCGCTTGGGAAAACAACGTGTACTTCAAAAACAAAAGGGCAGAGAATTTACAAAAACTCATTGTGAAAGTTACTTTTTTTCCCTAAAGGTATTACACATACAACGTGTCCAAGATAAGGAGGGCCAGTACAGGGATCTCGGAAACCGTAAGAGATACGAAGTCGGTTAAATAGAGGTAAAGTTGCGCATTTACGTGCCTAATAATATGCCGTTTAGAAAGTTTTAAAATTCCGAGTAGTTCCGGAGATATCTGAAAAAAAAAACGAAATTCTGAAAAATCGTTTTATTGTTTTCCTGGGTTTTTTGATCGAATTCTAAAGTAAATTGCACTTTTACATAGCCACTGTTTCCGCTCTATCTAACAGCGTTAATTATTTTGTAATCCGACGAGTCGTCTACCAAAGGGCCATTATCAACTTTATTTTTTTAAGTACGGTCCTGTTTTCCTGATATTGGAATTTGCGAGCTTTTTTTCTCCCGAATGCAACGATGTATGACACATTGTGGTTTAATGACGTTTCGAGGTAATTTTGGGATACGGTCCTGTATTTCTCCTAATTTTATAAATAATATCTCATAAGTAAGCTCTAAATTTTTTACTTATGTTGAACTAGTTAAATAAATAACAAATAATTTACTAATAAACCACAAATAAGTGAACAAAAATAATTCCAAAACAGTAATAAAACAAACACGAAAAAAGTAAGGAACTACATAATCAGGTGTTCAAAATGATTTCCGTTATTCTCTAAGCACAAATAACATCTTCTAACTGCCACATAACAGTTTTTTTGAGATAAAATAAAACATGCGATAGAATAACAAACTTTTCAGCATTTGTAAATTTATGTTCCATATTTTCTGGAAAATAGAAAACCTCTTAAAACGCTCTTAAACGATCACAATCGGAATGTCAAGTGAAACAAACGCGTCATCATCTTAATTTTTTTGTTTCAAGCGCCTACTTTTCTTTTATATCCCGAATCAACGGAAGTTTGAAATAATGTTTCTGTATTTTGTTCACTTATTTGTGGTTTATTATTAAATTATTTGTTATTTATTGAACTAGTCCAACATAAGTAAAAAATTTAGAGCTTATTTAGGAGATATTATTTATAAAATTAGGAGAAATGCAGGACCGTATCCCAAAACTCCCTGATGTTATTCAAAAAACCCTCGAAACGTCATTAAACCACATCATACATCGTCGCATTCGGAAGAAAAAAGCTATCAAATTCCAATATCAGAAAAACAGGACCGTATTTAAAGAAAGAAAGTTGATAATGGCCCTTCGAAGACGACTCGTCGGATTACAAAACAATTAACGCTGTTAGATAGAGCGGAAAAAGTGACAATGCAAAAGTGCAATTTAGTTTAGAATTCGATCTCAAAAAAAACCAGGAAAACAATAAAACGGTTTTTCAGAATTTCGTTTTTTTCCGGATATCTCCGGAATTACTAGAAATTTTAAAACTTTCTAAACGGCATATTATTAGGCACGTAAATGCGCAACTTTACCTCCATTTAACCGACTTCGTATGTCTTACGGTTTCCGAGATCCCTGTACTGGCGTACCTAGTGTTGTAAATGGAAATATTTCCGTTGGAAATATTTCCATGGAAATGGAAATATTGGAAATTTCCGGACTTGTCTCGGAAATATTGGAAATATTGAGAATATTGGAAATATTTTAAAAAATATTTAAAACTTGTTCTAAATGATTCAAAACAAATGTTTATTATTATATCTTTTATATTTTGTAACCTTATACTAATAATACAGTTTTCACAAACACATATGAATATCTCCAGCTCGACGATTCTCCGATTTATTGGCAACATTGGATTTCTACGGCTGGCATCTGGAAAGCGGGGAAGCCCCGAGCCCATCGGAGAATTCCCGTTCGACAAAAATATCGTATAATTTGTTAAAGCAAGCAGTGCAAGCACATGAGTGCCGCAGTGCGTTTTAAGAGTAGATTTTTATACAGTATATGTTGTGTAAAGTATATTTTGTAAGTTTTTAAAGTATATTTTTGATTCTTTGATAGTGTCGATGGTTAGTGAGTTTTAAAATGGGGAAAACAAAAGACATTGTTTGGAAGTATTGCATTTCTAAAGGTAACAATATTTACCAGTGCATGTATTGCAGTAAAACGTTCTTTAAAAATGCGTCCAGGATGAAGGCACATCTAAGTAAAGTTTGTAAAGGCTGTCCCAAGCAAGTAAAAAAAAAAATTATGCAAAATGAGAAAACGGCTCATCAAGCGACAACGAATGTGTTTTGGTAAATGAAAGCATTTCGAGTGATAATTCCACTGTTGTTGCCTCTGAATCAGAACGCTCAGTATCAGAAATACTACCACCAGTACCGTCAACCTCAAGTTTTACAGCTACTTGTAGTACTAGTACTATTAGCAGTTCCAGTATTGACATTGATGTCGAACTGCCGCCCACGAAACCATCTACTTCCGATGTTGTGAATGAAATGAAGAAATAATTTGTTTCCAATATTTCCATATATTTCCAATGTTTCAGGAAATATATCCGGAAATATTTCCAAACATATATTTCGGGAAATTTTACAACACTAGGCGTACCGCGTATCTTGGACACGTTGTATATAGTTAGGTTGATAGATTTTTTAATTGTTAGTAAAAATTTATCAACAACAATCAACAAACACACATTTAAGATGAAGATTAATCTAATTGTATAATATTTAGAACTGTAACCAAATTTATTAAAGATCGACATCATTTTGACCGTGGCTTCTATAAATTTCCTATTGTGACAAATAGATCGTATTCAACAGTTTTAATAATCTGATGACATTCTGATTTATATCGGTTCCTCACTGCACTAAAGATCAACCGTAAGCGTATTTATCAGTGGACCGCGTGGTCTGATATGAGATTTCGCCGCGGATCAGCATAAGTTATTGTTATTGAACCATGAGACAACATCGCCATTTCAAGACACGACGAGCCAGCGCGCTGGCCGACTGTATCGGGGGAATAGGAGACATTTAAATCCCCAAAGCAACAGACAATTTGGAACAAACCCGTTCTCTGAACCAGCATGTAATATTGTGATTCTTTTGCCTTTATTTGATGGTGCCTTGGTTTGACTTTTTGGAAGAATCATCCCAACCTTTTCTTGGAGTGTCATGGGTATCGAACCATGTTTCGTCAAGGTAAATAATTGGACGATTTTCTTCTCTAAATTGTTTAACGGCTGTTAAATATTTAAGTCTCCATTCCCGACACTTGAAGATGCCCCTCTATCAGCACAATTCCAAGGACGCCACATTCTACCACTAATAAGCCTAACTAGAAATTACTCGCCGGAAAACCACTAAAGATTAAAATTATTAAAAATCACTTTGTATTTATATATATTATGCATCAGGCATAGGTATAAATTGAATTTTTATACCTGGTCCGGCTCTGCTCGAAAAGGTTCTAAAATTTGGGATTTTCTTATTTATTTTATGGTCGAAGGGATAATGAGGTTTTATTGCAGTCAAAAGAGCAACGGTATAATTCTGCAAAAACTATAATCCCCAAATAGTCTAACGGTCTCTAACCTTCAGAGCTGGGTACTGCCAGTGCCTCCTATAACTCCGGGCCGCGAAGAGTAGTCACTCCGGTATTACTGTCGTGGGACGTTTGCGCCATTTTAGAACTGTCAATTGTCGGTGGCCGCCGGGTACAAATTTTATTTTCCAGCTCATTTTAATGATATTACGTACAGTTATTTATTAAAACGTTAACAGGGTGTTTCCTGGGTTTGTGTAGAGGATATTAAAAGTGTTTGTGATAATATATCTCATATATTTCGTCCATAATCGTGTGCTAACCGGATCGGCTCTCTCGTAAGGAAATTCCGCCGTGTGTATCAATTTTCCAGCGTTTTAGTGTTTATTTGCGTTAGAATTTCAGTTGAATACCGGAAAGCCTGTAATTTAAAAAGCAGTGTGTGCTCTTCTAGTTTGTCACATTTTAGAGTTTAAAATTGGATGTATAGGATTACTTACGTAAACTAGTAACAAGGTAAGTTTTTGAACATTCTACATAATGACAAAAACGTGTTGTGTTCCTGGGTGCAAATCGAATTATCCGAGTACAATAAAAGCCGGTGGATCTATGCTATCGACTTTTGGTTTCCCAAAAGATGAAATTTTGAAAAATATTTGGCTAAAAGCTATTCCCCGAGATAGTTGGTCACCTACCCAACATTCTGTAGTTTGTAGTAATCATTATGCAGAAAGTGATATCATTAGGGAAGAGATTTATAATTTACCAGACGGAACTGTGAAAAGAATTCCAACAAAGACTAGGCTTAAATGTGGTTCATTTCCTTCTATTTTTCCAAATTTACCTGTATATTTATCTAAAAAAGTACCTCTGCCCAGAAAGTCTCCCGATGAAAGACATAATGAAAATCTAGCTCGTCATAATGAATTAAATGAATCATTTGAAAACTCAGATAAAATTCACAGTTTTCAAGACTTACTTTTAAACTATTTTAAAAAAATTAATATTTGTGAGTCTTGGACAGTAAAAGTAGAAGAAGATAGAAAAATTTATTTTTATATTCTAAATTTAACAGAGGACCTTATTAGCATTGTAAGTCAAATTTCAATTGATACAAATATGTTTGTTAAGGTATTTATAAATAATACAGAATTAACTTTTAAGAACTTAAATTGGATTTTACCTTTTAATTTGAAACTAACTAGATGGTCCCAACTAGAAAATTTATTAGTTAGATACAAAGATAAAATATCTATCGACCAATCATTCACTTTTTTAATAGAAAGGAGTGTATATTTTTTGAACGAAGCTTATAACAAACTGGTTTCAGAATCAGACATATTGCAGGAGGAGAATGATTCAAAAGACAATAATAATTTAAATTATATGTTACCAATTTTAATTAATCAAGTACAATTACTCATTTTGAAAAAAAAGCGACAAAAGCTGACACTACCCTGACAACAGGGTGTCTATGAAAGATTCTCCTCGATAACAAAAAAAAAAAAAATTTGGGACAAAAGATACTGTTCATACATGTTATGATTTTAAATTCCATTCCATTTTAAACTTCCCACCAAACACCATTTGGCAACAGCGCATCGCTGCTCTGTACACGGCCTGTCTGAAGTCGGCAATGGTACTGCTCGCAGGGAAGATTTTCGAGCTTTGTGCCCGTGGAAACTTTTGATCTGGACACCGAAAGGAACAACATATCCAAAATTTGGCCAATTTCACCGAAAGTCAAGTTCCATTTCATTTGTGAGGGGTTCTTTAAAATTTTAACAAATTCTATCCATTAGTTTTCTTGTAGTTTGTCACACCCTTTTACATTAACGGAGGTTACTGATAAGTGCTCTTAATCAAACGAAGATTGCTGAACAAGGACAACATGTACAAGAGCACAAGAATACGAAACATCGATCTTCCTTATGCACCGTCTGGTGGGCTTATATTCGGATTGAGTTAAAGCCCACGGACTTATGGCCCGAAGGCTGTAAACTGTAGCTAACTTGACCCGAGATTAAATAAAATTAATTAGATTTGCTTCTCTTCGTATATGGACGTTCGCCTGCATCAAAAACGCTTTTATGTTTTGTGCCTGTAACGGTGTGCGTCTTGTCATGAATGATAAAGCGTATTTTCTTAGGGTACACAATTACAAAGAATTTCTTTCAACTGAATTGATCGAAATAATAAACTCATTATTTTAGAAGTTAGTGCTTCTGAAATTTTTTAAAAAATTTACCAGTTTTTGCGTCTAACATTATTTTCCAATTATATCCGTAAAATCTTTATTTAAACTATTTTAACTTTTACGTTTTTATAATTTGTGTGAAAGGTTTCCACTAAATCGACAGAATCGTCCAAAGGTGCCGCACTCCAATCGTGAAATGACTTTCGACACAAAACAAATTTAATTTTAGTGAAAACAAGTTTTTGTTGTAAATTCTTATTTTTTAATAGTTCTTTTAACGTTAAAGCAGGTTGAGGTGGCAACTGAAACTCATTCTGCTCTTAGTTGTCTTGTATCACGTAAGGTTATTTTTCAAACCAGTAAAATCCAAAAATATAAAAAAAAACGATTTGTGTCATTTATAAGTTTTATAATATATTAAAGAAAAAAAGACAAAAATATACAGGGTGCCCCAAGTAAAGTGGCCTATTAGAAGTATCTCGAGAACTAAATGACACTTAATTTTGAAAATTTGGCTGTGGCTATAAGAGATGGTTTTCTACGTTTATAACATATTTTCAATGGTGCGGTGTTGCCGGATCATACCGAAAGTGGTAGCAACTTCGGAATTTTAAATGAATTACCCTATATATTATACTTTTTTTGGAATCTAGGTAAAAATCTAGAACAGTTTTCTGTACCTATCTTTAAGAGTTTTTGAATTATAAATCATTTTGTGATTTTTTAACGCCGTATCGGGACCTGAAAAGAAAATCGTATCTTTTTAGCGGTTACAGCTAGAAAGCTGAAATGTTGGCAATAGTTTCACAAGACCATCGCAATTTTATAATTTTGAACAGTATTTAATTAGTTTTATACAGGGCATCTCCATAACAATATTTCTGAGGCAGATGAATTATTGCAAAAATCTTATTTTTTTAAAATTTTGATATGTTTTGCTAATGGAGGATCGAATTTTGTATCTAATGATATTAAGTGTTCCTATACCTATATCTTCAGTATTTTCGGAGTTATAGCGAAATTTAAAAATTATCTTATAAAAATATATTTTTTGGTAGTTGGCTGTGGATTCAAACCAATGTCATCCATGGTGTGTTATATATTTGAAAGGAGAAATTAAAATATTATCTTTTTATATTAAAATATACAGGGTGTTCCATTTAAAAAAATTAGGTTAGGTTCGATAACTTTTTTACCTGACCCCGTATACATGCACATGACACCTACATTACTTTTTTAATAGCACTAACAATTACGGAGATACCCTATAAAAGTGTCGAAAAGGGGACACCCTGTACAACTTCTTTAAGAGCATTCCATGCATGTTTCTCCTTATCTTCCATTACATTTTCTAATTCTGAATCCTTTCATCAACCTCCTAATCTGCGGCCCTACAAAAAATCCCTCCTTTAAGTTGCCTCTGGCACAGCCGGAAATGTTTTACACAAATACTTAAAACAATTTCCTTCTTTGTTTAATGCCTCAACAAAGTGTTGTAAAGTCCAAGTTTTATGTGGAGTGGTGGAAGTAAAAATTTTTGAGGGTCAATAAGACTTTCGCGAATTACATTTTTGGTTCCAGGTATTAAAGTCTCTCTTTGTGGCCAGTCTCTTTTCATCCAACGCCGTTCTCGATTCCTGCTATCCCACTCACATAGGAAACATGGAAACTTAGTAAATCCAGACCGCTGACCCAAGAGAAGGCCTAAAATTTTTAGATCACACTTGCCAGTTGCGATTTTAATGTTGTATGCTTAAAAGTTTTGTTAGCTTTCCCTGGGACCCCGCTGCGTTCAAAATATTATTCTTTCGTCAAAACATACTTTCAATTGCTCAAGAAATCCGAAAGCAATCAAAAAATACATGGTGTTTGGTAAGAAAGCCAAAACATAGGTCTGACAACGTCGCATATATCACCAACGAATTCAAAACCATTTTTCACCACTACGTCCAAAATTTGAAGCACTCGATACAGGGGATTCCGATAAAAATGAACGTTGCCGAACTTCTGTCCACACTGAATACTTATTATAAATTATAAACTAGAGGTACGATAAAAAAAACCTTAAAATACTAATTCGCATGAAAAAATTGTTTTCACCTAAAATATGATAAATTAGTTGCTTAATATTTATGAAGATGATGTCGGTAAACTTTCGTTCACTGCTTAGCCTACAAGAACATAAATCAACTTGAATGTTCCAACGAAAGTTCCGACAGAAAAACATCGTAAACCAAAAAAAAATTAATAAAAAGGAATAAATCAACACAACCAGAAAAGGAACATAACCGTACGCCTCTTCACGACAGGAGCGTGCGATCCCTTGAAGATGGAATAGATAAATTTCCCAAATGTACATTTAACCTCGTGTATCATTTATATGACTCGTCTCGTTTGAATAATGAGGAAAATGGAGATTTCGGCAATATCGTCTATGTCACGAGAATCATAATTTGTCGCGTTGCCAAATGACACTAAAAATACCGCGATAACGTGGAGAATTTGTTATAGTCGTCCAGAGTCGCCCAGAGCGACGAATAGCAGAAATACTCGACGAACCACTGCCGCCCATCCATATGTGGTTAACTTAGAACGAACTTCACTATTTAAGAATTCTTTCATTTGGAGGACTTCATCCTTGTGAAACGACCTTCCCGAGGTCGTTTTTCCCAAC
This sequence comes from Barypeithes pellucidus, assembly GCA_963991005.1. Classification (NCBI taxonomy): domain Eukaryota; kingdom Metazoa; phylum Arthropoda; class Insecta; order Coleoptera; family Curculionidae; genus Barypeithes; species Barypeithes pellucidus. The sequence goes on from OZ022563.1 coordinate 13,510,919, forward strand.
GAATATAACCTCCAACGATTCAAAACCAATGTGAATCGCTTTTTGTGCACACGCACCACTCCCAGAGTGCCCTAAAGGATTTTTCCTATAGTGCTTGTGTTTGATCATAAAAAAAAAAAAAAAAAAAAATTTGGTGTACAAATACATTATTCTTCAAACTAACTCACTTACTGACGTAGTTAAATGGACCTAGTCGAGCAGAATTTATTATAAATGATCTCCGAATCTGAAATCTGCCAGCTTGAATTCACCTACTTGATTTTTTGAAATTTTATATCTTTATCATAGACTTCAAATAAATCATTAATAAAATAGTAGTGTAGCATTTTATCAAAACTAAGTTTTAACCAAAGATATGTACATTTCTAGCCTACGCAACGACTGTAAACAGTCTTTCCCACCTCTTTCGGTCATTAGTGCAGCATAGCCAAATTGACATATTTATCGCAAAGGTATCTTGCAAAATCCCAAATAAAAATTTGTCAATTTGGCAATTACAATTGGTTTAAGATTAATCTGCCATTGCTCTTAAAACCAATGTATTTCCCAATAATTTTACTGTAAACTGTGAAAAGGCGATGAGAGATTCTTAAAAAATGTATTATAATACTTAAAAGTATCAAACGAATCTTGGACTAATCCAACTGCACTCTGGCAACATCTATTTCTATTTTACAAATGTGCTACGATTCGGCCCCAAAAGATAAGCAAAAGATGAATGAATACTAATCTCGTAAACATTGCGTTGTTTGTCCTTTGATCTAACGGATTGTTATATATTTTATTTGATTTGTGTTTTTTGTGATTATTGGTGAAAAATCGTCTTTATTATAAACAATCATGGTGCATTCATGTGTAGTTTGTAAAAGAGTGGATCATTTAAATAAGGATTTATCTTTTCATCGTTAAGTATGGTTATGTTTTAATATTTACAACATTGTTGCCATTAAGCCAACATTCATTGCTGATTTTCAATAACATTTCAAACAATCACAGCTTCACTTTACAATTCCTTTGGTTTTAACAAAGGTAAACAGTTCCCATGACCGTAATAATCAATCAGGTAGTATTTACTAAAGATTAAAAAAAAATTAACGACTCTAAATAATAATTTTAGTGTTTTATGGCAGTCAAACGATCGACGGTATAATGTAAACTTTACCATAAAACTTTTTCTCGACTTTCCCGATTCCACCCAAGCCTAACAGCAGCGGAGCTGGCAACGTGGCGTCACTCGTACCATAGTAGTAAAACTTGTTACTGTTAAGCCTTAGACAAAAAAAATTTCGGTTCACCTGTTCCAGACCTGTTGCACTCGAAGTACCGTTGGCGTTGGTTCTTTTTTTCATCTGATGGATTGAAGGTGTGGATTTTAGGTACCTTTCTCCAATTTAATATGGCCTGCTATAGCTTCGCATCGGCCAGAATTTACTTGGTGTTGTTTATTTTCTTTTTTCTAGTTTAAAATAGAAGGCCGGAAATAGAATACATAGTCATAACCTGAGGAGATTGCTCACGGACCTATATTTCTTCTGTGATTGTTGTCTCAGAAATGTTTTAGAATTCGATATCTAAAATTTATTTATTGTCAACGTTAAGACTACTATACACTAAGTAAACAGGAATAGTATATTACGTACCGAGGTGGAAAGTGTTTCATTCTTGTCGAGAGAGTCGGTAGTTCCAAATCTCGAGACAGTAATGAAACTTTTCACCGAGGTTTGTTTACCATTTTATTTACAACCACATCTAACATCCACTTCTTATTATTTGGAATTCAAATTATTAATAGAAGATAAATGTAATTTTGAAAAACCCTTTTTACCCATATACTGTCGCGCCGTTCCATCTGGATTCACACAATGTGGGTCACTAGATTATACTAACCGTGTTGTCAGATCACACCGCGTATCTCGCCCTTGCTTGGATACCGGCCGCGCGCCATTATCGTTGCTTCAGTATGTTTCGAGACTCGGGGTGGACGTATACGAATTTTAAACGTTTTGTTAGTTGTAGCAGTACCCTATTTTTTTCTGTTGTGAAATAATTCATAATAATAAATGTTGTGATGGATTTCAAATTTGTGTCATATTATCTACTGTTGAGCTGTTGAAAAACATGCTTTTTGTGTTTTATTTTTATGGAATTTAATTATAAAACGGATTATTTTAAAATAAGATCGAAGGTAAGAGAGTATGTACCTTAAAATTGTAGTTGTTTTTTTCTAAAAAGTTTGAAAAAGAACTGATAACGCGTCTCAAAGACGTCTTGTTATCAAAAACTGAACACGTGTCCTGTGTTGCAATATGACAACGCCGCCTATAATGCGCTAACCTCTTTTGAACCTCGAGACTGCCTCAATAAACTATTGATTGCGAAGGTCCTCAGGAGCGGCCACGTAAGTTTTCAGATTTCATGTAAAGTGTATATTTTGCTTAATAATTCAAAGCGGCATTTATGGTTATTTTTCTTCAATTTATTTTCATCCAGGATTTGCCGGTTTAAATATAATAAGGCACTTCCATAACACCCTGTATAATAGAGTTGAAATTTTACCTTGTTTGTAAAAAAAAGTGTTTTTGTTTCCATCTGTATTGAAATCGTGGAAGAAATTATTGAGTTAAGAACTTATTAAAAACTAGAGTTAAACTTGGGAACTATGGGAAAAATAACAGATAAAATTGACAACATCGCCGACGACTGAAGTCTCACGACTAATCATGTGGGTTTGTTTACAAAATGTCAGTAGTGCACACAGCTTTTTATGACAACGACATAAGGTGATTTATCGCGCTTAGTAATTCAAAGGGCAATTGCAATTGGTTTTCATCTCCGGATTCGCGGGTTTGTTCATTTCCATAACACCCTGTATTTCAGAAAAAAACCATTACCGGCAAATATCGTTTATACACTTTTACCGAGGCAACAGCTGTATACCAATTAATTGGCCATCGTTGCACAGAGTCTAGAGATGTTCGAAGCAGCTAATGCGAACATTAATAGAAATTGAATGCAAGTAAACATTACGACGCGTTTTTTCCATATTTACGGGACATACTTCTGCACAAACATGGTTGTTTATGACATTATTATTTAGTAGCTAATAAGTAGCGAAATTAAACATGCAGTGGCGGCTCGTGATATATTTTTTTTAGGGGGCGCTAGTGGTGTTGGGAAAGTACAGAAAAATATCGATAAATTAACCGTGAAATTCAATCTCACGCGACAATTCGAAACGATTGTGAAGACATTTTTCGCGTTTCACCAGACCACGTGGTAGTTTCATACATGTTAGAAATGACACCTGTTCATTGGTTAGAGGCTAGCCGCCACTAAACGTTGCCAACTTGTACTTTCAAACACATATTTAGTTTTTGCCGGCGCATTCCAATTCTTGGTGCTAGACAAAGACAATAACACTAAACATAGCGTAATATGACGACACAAATATAGACATAATGGACGCAGAAGGGCGGATCCAGATCTTTGGTTTGGGGGGGGGGGGGTCATACAAAGAAAATTTACGAAAAGTAATACGCGTTAGTCAAACCTGTATATGTGTCATTCTTCGTGTTCCATTGTTGGTTGGGGGAGGGGGTCATGACACCCATGCCCCCCCGGATCCGCGCTTGTGGTCGCAACTACATATATATAAACAGTATATTGCCAATACGAACATTCCAAAATACAAAAAGTGCGTCAGAGCCGGCCCGACATTAATAAAATTGTTTGTTGTTATTCGTCGCCATCTTTGGTTTTGGATGCTTTTTCAAATTACAGAATAAAAAGTGGTTCATCCACATTGTTGTCGGTATATTAGTCCTTATAAACTTTCATTACCTAACAACAATTTTTGTAAAGGAGTTTTTAATTTGTGGTGATTCGATTTGCTGTTTGGTAGGTTAGTTAGTTAGTAGGCTTGGTTGCAAAAGTCGTGGAACAATACCAGGTATAAAGTATTTCAGGTATTCACATATATACGAAAATGTTTTGCTTATCACATTATCCGAGCTTCGGAACCGAAATTCACTAAAAAGCTTGTAAAAAAAAGAAGAGAGTGTCACTCGTATACAACATAATATATATGTGGTCACTACCTAACCTTAAAATTAATGTATTTTTAATTTGGTGCATTAGTAGCTGATAATAATTCCCAAAATAGTCAATATAGTCATTCATTCTTAATTTTTGATTAAGAAACATACGACGTCGGATGAAAATTAAAATCAAGCTCATCGTATCGATTGTTACAAATATTCGGACGGAATTTGGCACCAAAAGTTTACACCAATCAGAGCACCGTCGGATCATCATATCGTCAGAAATCGTATGCATGGAACGCTGTCCTAAATCGAACTAATGGAAATATTGATTGCAATATTTTTTATAACCAGTGAAATTTACATTAAAAAAGTTGAAATCCGGTCCTGTCGAATGTGTTTACTTTCACAAGGAAATTTCCGAACTGCGCAAACTCACAACGCCCCCTTCGCTGCTCATAGCGGGGACATAATTGCGGATGGTATTAGCAATATACTGTTTATATATATATGTGGTCGCAACAGATAAAACACTCATGCACTGTTGTCAGATTGTAATAAAAATATTAAATAGTAGCAAATGAGGAATCAATTTAAAAAATATTTGCTGTAAATTAAAAGTTATTGATTGAGTAATACACCAAGAAACCGTTCGGGATAAAATTTGTCGAGGAGGCTTAGCCTCCTTCGAGGAGCCGCCGCCACTGATCCAAATGTCGTTGTAAAATATTAATAATGATCTCCTACCCGGCGACTTGTAACACATTTATTTTTTATTGTGTCGAATCTTAATTTGTATCGGTCGCTCCTTTAATCGAGTTATTTATCGATACAAAGTATCAAATAGCCATTACTTAAAACCCCAGACTGTAAATTACGATCACGATATACTTAATTCAGTTATGAACCAGATCGCACAACATGTAATCGAATTTATTATTATTTTTAGAAACGTCTTGAGAGGGAGGAAGAGATGGATTTAGAAGAGAGGACTTTATCCGCCAGAAAAGAAGTTTCCATGTCACTAAACAATATATTATATTAACAGCAGAAAAATGCTATCAGATGAGGAATTTGATTTTGCTGCTACTACTCCACCAGAAATTCGAGAAGCAGCAAAAATAGTAGAAGAAGATCTTCTGCCAACTAAAAGCCGCCCGAGATATGACAAGGCATATAACTGTTTCAAAGAATGGTGTACGAGGAACAAAGTTCAAAATCCTGGTTCTGAGTCGGCGCTACTAGTTTATTTCAGTGAAAATGCCAAGACAAAGAAGATATCAACGATTTGGTTACAATATTCAATGCTTTAACATATCAATGACTGCTTACAATAATGCCAATGTAATATTAAATGTAAATAAGTAAAACAAAAATAATGTTAATTTTTTATTTTTATAAATGTCATTAGGTTTATTTAAAAAAAAATGCATTGTCATTAATTTTGTGTAATGAGTTGTATGTGTAATTTGTGTAATGTGTTCGTATAATATTTTGAGATAGCGATTTTTTTTAAATTACAAAAAAATAATTTACTTTCCACCCGGGTGGAAAGTAAAAGTAAAAAAAAGTCAACTTTCCACCTTTCAAAGATAGATGAAATGTCATTATCACATGCATGGTTGTAAATAAAAACCTCATTGGCTCTATATGTACGTGAATAGCTTTTATTAAGAACTGCCATTAAATTATAGCAAAATTTGAACCTACATTTTTAGTAAAAATTACAAAAAAAAACTAGAATCTTTTGTAAAATTTACTGAAATCTTGTAGATGAGTCAAATTTCAATTCTTTATGTCAAATGGCATTTAAGGCTTTGGAAATGATACAATAGTATATTAAGATACAAGTTTCATAAGACATTATCTTAGAGCACGTGTTTAATTTAGAAAACGAAGTTTTCTAAAGTACAGGTGCCCTAATTGTCTTATGAACCGTGTATTTTATAATACTTTTCCTATTTGGGTCTTTAAAGTCTGAAAAACTTTAAAAAATATAGTAGATTTTTTCCATTTGAATTAATATTTTCTTTTTTGGGTTGGCAATACTTAATACTTAATTACAATTTAATAAAATGTTAGTATCAAAAATGCCATGATAGAAACAATTGAACACAACAAAGCTTCTTCCCATCAGCATAAACTGGAAGATACTCTTATTATTTTTAGGTTATGTTATTTTATAGTTGTGACTAGAAATTAGTTGACGGACACCGTCAGCATGTTATATATTTCCGAGAATAGGTATTTCAGATAAATATCTAGTAAAAATGATCTATTTGCAAGGTTAAAGGTTAGTATTTTAAAGTTTTCAATAAAAAAATTTTGTCGAGTCCATAATGCATAGAATGCTAATTTCAACGAAATCGAAGTAAGCCTAAAATTCGACCCCTACTTGCTGCCAACATAAAAAAAAATAAAATTTCAGTTTCATAAAGTGGCAGGTTATTAAATTTTTTTGCATTTCATAATGTAGCCATTATGAAACCCAAATAGAAAAAATATTTTGTAAAATCTCTTGTAACAATTTTGACACATGGTAATTCGGTTTTCCCCAAATATCTTCGGAAATATGAGGACTTTTTTAAATTTGAAAACATGACGTCGAATAACTCACTAAACTTTTGTCTAATTTGATCGTTTCTTTATGTCCTGTGTAGAGTCAAATTTCAATTCTTTATGTCGAATGGCGTTTAAGGTTTTGGAAATGATATAAAACAATTTTAAACTACAACAAAACACTCCCATAATTCTTTTTCTCAAATAATTCCAATTTTATCGGTTAATACACATATTTTACGTGATTATTACCGGCTAACGGTTTTCAGATTTTAATACCATGTTTTTAATGCCGGAGCAAATGAAACCGATTCCAATTCGAATCGAATTCGATTATTTCGTAATAATTTGATGTTTTATGATTGTTAAAAACCTTAATAATTATTTCTTATCGCTTATGTGGATCTTTGCCTTACTTAAGCTTGTTTCGACGTGTGAAAGGGACATATCATCGCGAGCGTCTTTCCGAATCATACCGAAAGTGGTAGCAACTTCGAAATTTTAAATGAATTACTGAATTATTATGTTTTTTTTGGAATCGAGGTAAAAATCTAGAACAGTTTTCTGTATAATATCATATACTTTAAGAGTTTTTGATTATAAATAATCTTGTGATTTTTTAAAGCCGTATCAGGACCTGAAAAGAATTTCTTATGTGTGTCTATTAAGTAAAAATATTGTACTACATATGTGTGTTTTTTTTAATTTTCTACTTATAAAGTTATTTATAGTTTCCCAACAAATTGCAATGTGTTAGGGCAATCACTGTGGCACCGCTGTATGGCCTTTTTTACGGGTTATAGTACACATGACCCTGAAGTTTAGGATTCTCATTCATTTCTCGGCGGCGGTGTTGTTCACGCTTATTCGCTACTCCTTTTGCGATTGTTTGTGATCTATTGTGTTTTTGGATTAATTTATTGAGTTCTTTCGAACTAAAACTATTTAGGGCTATTTATTAGCTATATACGATGGTTCGTCAGTGCGTGGTATGTAAGAAATTCGACTATTCTAACCACGTGATTAATATTTCGTCGGTAAATAAATGGTGTTTTATGAATGGAATTTGTCGCCCCTTTTATATTATATGTCTATGGACTTGACCTATGACAATTGATTGTGTACGTCTCACGCCATTGGTTTCACATAAGGTGAATTACCTCGCTTATTTAAAAAAAAACACCATTTATGGCTATTTTCTTTTCAATTTGTTTTCATCTCAGGATTTGCGGGTTAAATATAATAAGTCATTTCCATAACAACCTATACAGTGTTAATGTGATCATTAGACTGGACAAAAAAGCGTAAAAAATTGAAAAAGTGCGATAAAAAGCACAAAATTGATCAAAAAAGCATGAAATAAGTAAAAATTACATTTCCAATGTTCATATGAACTTTTTTTTTGTTTTTTCATGTATTCTATCTACCTTAGAAGTTTGTAACATGATTACATTAACACCCTGTATATCGCCACCACTTTTAATTAGAAATAACGTAACGCTACTGCGGCTATGGACCGCAAATTTGTCTGGTTTGCATCACAAAAATGCCAAACGTCAATTTGCATACGATAAGGAATTAAAAGCACACCACAGATGCACAAGGCTTTAAAATTAAAGCACGTTTTCTAAATTAAATCATTAAAATTATATTTAATTGTTACGGAGAAAACTGTTCCAGTACCGCTGGTATGTTATTGTGATAACTGGCAACGTCAGTATTTACATATGCATAAGCTAAACAAATTATATTCCATAATATATTATCCGACAGGTACTTATTTTATAGATGTATTCGTTGATGGAGACCGTTAATCCTGCATCAACTAACAAAAAATATTAATTTATGGGGCACGCAAGCCGGGTATTTTCTGACGGAAATACCAATAATGATAAAACTTTTGAAATCGATGCCAAATTATTATTGCATATACAGTGAAACCTCTCTTAGGCGGACACTTACGGGACCGTCTAAATGTGTCCGCCTAATAGAGGTGTTCACCCATGGAAAATTTGTTATTAGGTAATATGTATATGTATGTACAAATAAACATAACATAACAAAAATACACTAGTGTTAGTTAGGATGTAGTACTAAAAAAAATCTAATAACGTAGTTTGACGTGATTGCGTTTTATACTTGCAATCTAGAAAATGTCATTCCAAGTCTGATAACAATTCCATTGCTGTAGAGTCACCTCTATTCTTTGCATACTCTTATAATTCCTTTACCATACTAATGGCTTGTTGATAATTGGTGACATTTGTTTGATTACTGCATTCAACTTCTTCATCAGAGTCGTCAGATAGTGATGTGGTTTCAGTTTGGACTACATAATCGGTAGGAATGGGGTCACTATCATCTTATAATAGCACATTGCTATCAATGTTAATGAACTCGCCCAAATCATTGTTATCAAATTACAAACTTCCATAGCATCAATATTCTCTTTCAGACTCAAAACGCGACGTTTTCTGCTATGATTTTAACCTTACAACTCAAATAAACGTACTTCGTCTCCCAAATAGTTTAAAAATATTTTTATCCGTTTAAAGGAGAGTGTTCGCACTCTTTGTAAGAAAACAGCCTGTCCGCGTCCGCCTAAGAGAGATTGATTTTCATGGAATTTCATATACCTAGTTCCGGACTATGAAAAAATGTCCGCTTAATAGAGATGTCCGCTTATTAGATGTCTCCGTTATGACAGGTTTCACTGTATATCAATTCAAATATGATTTATTGTTTAAAATGTAATAATATTTCTTGACGAAGGTAACCAATTACTTACAAAACATGCCCAGAAAATGTTTCGTTATCATTGGAATAGATCCGCGTTTCATCTAGAAAAATAACTTCACTTTTATGAAAACACCCTTTGTATAACTGTTGAATGAACATAACCAAATTGTTATGGAAATTATTGAAAAAGTCATTCATTATGCCACCCACCAGTTGCATAAATCTGATATCTTACCTAATACAAAATATACTGCAAAAATTAATTTGCATAATAGATTCGTTATTTTTACTTTTAATTAAAAAACGTCGATTGTTTAAAGTAAATAATAATTAAACGACCACCATCGCAATGACAGCAATACGATTTAGGAATAAATTCCATTGTCTATAAATTATTTCAGCGTGTATATTAAGTTATTACTTAATAAATAATAACGGGCCCACAAGAGAACCCACGATTATTTTCTTGCAAAAATAAATTTTTAATTATTAGATGTCGTTGTCCTTTTTGCAACACCTCAATAGAATTCAATTGTGCATAAAAAAATGTAACAATTTTCTCAGATAAATTATGTTGTCGGTTTCTTTGTAGTAGGATAAATATCAGTGTTGAAACAATGCAAATGACAGCAAAACAATTCCCAGTGTCAAAATATGTTTTTAAATTCCTATCAGAAAATGTTATCTATGTTATCTAAGTTCCTTACTCATACTACATCTTCGATATTTAGTTTATTTGAAGGATTAAGATATTTAGTAATTTCTACAGGGTGTTATGGAAATGACTTATTATATTTAACTGGGTGACTCCTTGGGTGTCCTAGAGAAAGTCTACATATTTTTTTTAGTCGAATATCTAAACACTAAGGTAAAAACCCATTTTATCCATATGCTGTCGCGCCGTTCCATCTGGATTCACTTAGCAAGAATGTGGGTCACTAGAGTATACTAACCGTGTTGTCAGATCACACCGCGTGTCTCACCCTTGCTTGTATACTGGCAGCGCGCCACTATCGTTGCTTCAGTTTGTTTCGAGACTCGGGAGGTGGAGTGACGCTGTCGAGGGTTCCACGTGCTTGACGTATACGAATTTTAAACGTTTTGTTAGTTGTAAGCAGTACCCGATTTTCTGTTGTGAAATAATTCATAATAATAAATGTTCTGATGTGATTTCAAATTTAATATGATATTAACTACTGTTGAGCTGTTGAAAAACATACCTTTTGTGTTTTATTTTTTATGGAATTTATAAAACGGATTACTTTAAAATAAGATCGAAGGTAAAAGAGTATGTACCTTAAAATTGTAGTTTATTTTTTCTAAAAAGTTTGGTAAAAAAAAAGTGATAACGCGTGCCAAAGACGTATTGTTGTCAATAACTGAACACGTGCTCTGTGTTGCAATATGACAACACCGCCTATAATGCGCTAACCTCTTTTGAACCTCGCGACTGCCTCAATAAACTATTGATTGCGAAGGTCCTCAAGAGCGGCCACGTAAATTTTGAGATTTCACATAAAGTGTATCACTAGAGTAAACTACAGTGATGCCAGACCACACCGCTTGTCTCGTCCTTGCTTGGATAACCGCCGCGCGCGTATTGATATGTTTAACTCTCAGTATCGTTGCTTCAGTATGCTTCGATACTCGGTGTTGGAACGATGTTGCCGAGGGTTCCGCGAGCTTGATATATACGAATTTTAAACGTTCTGTTAGTTGTAGCATTACCCGATTTTCTTTCTGTTGTGAAATCATTCATAATAATAAATGTTGTGATGTGATTTCAAATTTGTGTGACATTATCTGCTGCTGGTTCTGTTGCAAAACATACTTTTTTGATTTATTTTATTTTTTTATGGAATTTAATTATAAAACGGATTATTTTAAACTAAGATCGAAGGTAAGAGAGTAAGTACCTTAAAATTGTAGTATTTTTTTTTTTTAAAGTTTGAAAAAGAAGTGAAAACGCGTGTCAAAGACGTCTTATTGTCAAAAACTGAACACGTGCGTTTACAATAATGTGTTATAATATGACAACACCGCCTACAACGCGCTGGCCTCTTTTAAGACTTGTGACTGCCTTATTGATTGCGAACGTCGTCAGTAGCGGCCACGTACATTTCAGATTTCATATAACGTGTATATTTCGCTTATCAAAGCGCCATTTATGGTTATGTTTCTTCAATTTATTTTCATCTCAGGATTTGCCGGTTTCAATATAATAAGTCATTTCCATAACACCCTGGAGAATAAAGCAAATCCGTAACTGTCACAAGGACGGAAAAGGCAAAAACATATATGTTGTCCTTACTTTGATTGATTAAGGAATGATTACGATGACATTGTCTACCAGCCGTATAATCCAAAAAAACTGATGCCACTACTTCTGGGAGGGGCTGAAATGAGATGTTAACTATTATTAACTTATCTCTTATGGCTTTGTTCGGGTCTAGGGTTATAATTGCACTGATTTAAGAAAAGCAACGCTCGGTATATCATCGCACGTTAGCTCATTATAATCACGATGGAAAATTTACACGCGGAATCTTGCCTTGCCTTTTATTGTTCGGCATTTTTTCAATCGAGCCCGTCCCATTTAAAACGCCGAGGAGATATAGTGAAAAAAGTGACAGTTAAGGATAGGTGCCGTCGTTTATTTCGTTTCTGAGCCGCGGAGAAAGTTCGATTCGTTCGTTAATTTCCTTTGTTGACTTTATGGTTTCCTCATTAACGGTTTTAAAGGCGATTGCACTACTTTGGCGACATTTTATTTTTTAAGCATCGTATAATTAGCCTAATGGCTGGACTCGAAAATGCTTTTTGTTTAAAAGTTCTAATAAAATTAATGAAAAATAACAACCGTATTTAATAAAGAGTTCTAATCTTGTTGTCCTTCTACCGCGGAGAGGCTTTAGTAGAGGTGGAAAACTAGCGATAGTGCTATTGGTCCGACAGCCCGTTATCAGAATGTCCTGTTATCACGCCTTCATCTAGTCAATGACTAATCGCTAGATTATTAAAAAATGAGAAAATTTTACTCGAGCGAAAACGCTGCGCTTACCGGTCAGAGTGATTTCAGTCCGTAAGAAAGCAGATCGTCTTTTATCATATTAATAATATAAAAAAAAACGTGAACTCATCGACAACGGACGTTTTGAGTGTTCCATGGTTTAAATAAAAGATGTAAAGAAAAGGGGTATAAAAAAGTTACAGCGCCCGGGTCAATTTTTTTTTTAAATTGTTGATAACACTCTAAAAAATAGTAAATCGAGTCGAAGGGACATTTTCCGTGTTGCGCAGCTGCAGGGAGGGCAGCGGAGTTGGATCTCGTATCTGTATAATTCATGATCGCGGTACACGGCACCAGCAGTGTGACTTGGTTGTCTCTAACAACTCGGCATCAGCTATGTCCCCATATAGCATTATTATTGATAACATTGTTTCAAGAAAAATGGATATAACTTAATGACTGCCGTAAAATTTGTTAGTTCTTGAGGAATGGTTTAAGAATTGTCTTTTACCAATCATTCCTCAGAATAGCGTGATAGTAATGGACAATGCGAGCTATCACAGTCGCCAATTAGATAAAGCTCCAAGCTCAAATAATACAAAATTGGAGATTCAGAACTACATGGCGGCGAATGATATATATTTTGAAGAAAGTTATAAAAAAAGTGATCTTTGAGAAGTTTTAAAGACATTTTATATAAAAAAAGTATATGTTTGTGACACATTGGCAGAAGAAATTGGACATACAGTGCTACGGCTCCCACCCTATTATTGCATTTTTAACCCCATAGAGCATATGTGGCACCAATTAAAATCACTGGTTAGGTCTGAAAATATTTCTCCGGTTTTAAGTTCTAGTGTTGTAGAATTAATACGAAAATGCTTTAATGATATTCCCCCAGGTAGTTGGAAAAATTCAGTCCGTCATGTAATAACTGTAGAAAATTCGTATATTAGTCTGGATCGTATAATTAATCCAATTATAATTAATTTTGATGAGGATAGCGATAGCGAAACAGAACTATCTATAGAATGACATTATAAATGTAAATAAATATGACTAGTAATATTTTTAAAAAATGTTATTTCATTTGATTACATTAATATAATCATATCATTACTTGTTTTCCTTAGTCCGTCCCTTCATACTTCACTTGTTTATTGCCAAGCTCTTGTCAACACAATGGGACCCACCCAGGAAATCATTAAGTCGTATCCAATTTTCGTGAAACGTACTGTACACATTTTTTTTTGACTGAAAACGGTTTTGCTAAAAAATGCATGTGTAAAAATGTCAGTTCATATTTTCCCCCCATTTTTCGAGCCACAATACACGATTTCTGCTTGAAAACGGACGTGGCGCGATAACTCGAACAGCGTTAAAAAAATGACATACCTAAGATCCAACACTGCGCTTGCGCGTCGATGAAAATGTCCGTTCTCATTTTTTCCGGTCGTGATAAGTTGAATTCTCCGCTGTAAACAATTTTCGATTTTTCTCAGACCAAAACTATTCACCGCACGAAAAATGTCAGTTACTATTTTTATCTCCTCAAAAACATCACTCTGAGTCAAAAAATAAAAAGAACGGACGAGGCGCGATAAATATTACGACCACTTATTTTTACATATGTAAAGATGATTCTCAATGATTTCGCAACGTTGCCAATGTAAGTTCTTGTTAATTTCCTTGTCAAGTCCTTATTAAATCACCAAAAAACTTAGGTCGTGATCAGTCTGAAATTCTGGTAACGGACTGCCGTACTATATAGTTCGATAATCTTATAAATGTATAGTGTTGGGAAAAACCGATGATTTTAATAATCGAGTAGTTGATACTCGAGCGATTTTAATAATCACTTCAAGTTTTTATGACTAAGAAGAATGTGTTGATATAGCACCAGGGGTTGTTTTTGTAAGTTTTAGAAGTTTAATCTAGAGTTTTTATCAAGGAAGAATAGTGGATTCTGATTTTTTTAAAAATTATACCCTTTAATTTTTTAAAAAATTTACAATCGCCGCTGGCTAGCCAGTCCCAATCAAAATAAAACCCATGTCGCGATGAATCCACTAAGGGATTTGGCATACTCGTTTATGTGCCTTTAACAAGGACGTATGTCATGTCAGCCTTCTGTGCGTCAAGCTCGAACGTCGCCAATCGGCACATTCCGGTTGGCGCGCGGCGTCGAGCGAAGATCGGGTATCAAGTGAAAGGCGACGATTTTCGATTTTTCGCTTGAATTTATAACGCTTATTAACTCAATGCGCCATTTAGGGTTATTTTTCTGTAATTTGTTTTCATCTTAGGATTTGCGGGCTCAAATACAATAAGGCAATTCCATAACACCCTGTATAAAGACTATTCATACAGAAACTAACCTTGGAAACGAATTATTGCAATACAATCTACTTGGCGCGATAAATTTCATGAAAGCGCTTGTTTTTTCAAGTTCAATTATTTATATTGGATTTTTGACAGTGAAAGTGTACGATCGGCGGTTGCATGTTAAAGACAAGAGCAAAACGAAACAAAATGATTTACAACTGGAACTCATGCATCTAAAATACATGCAGAAAGTTAAGAAAAGAAATAAATTATTCGTTTTCCAATTCTGGTAATTCCTTAATACTTCACATGATTTTCTTTTTGTCTTGTCTCAATTTTTAACCTCTTCGTTCGCTGCCAGGGCCATTCCCGAGGACACCGACGGCTTACCATCGGTTCTGAACCACGTGTTCTACTTCTCGCATCGCCTCGGCATACTCGATATTAAATTGGATATTTTATTTTTTTCAAGTACATTCCAAATATTGATAACCATTATTTGGACATCTTGCAGGTTAGCAGTAGGGGGGGGGGGGGGGGGGGGGGGGGGTGTTGATGCTGTCTCAGTGCCCTACCAATAATATCCCATAAGTGCTCTATTTATAGGATTCAAATCGGGAATGCGCGATGGTGGCCAATTTAAAGTTCGAATATTTACTTCATTTAAATATTCATTGACGATGCGCGCAACATGAGGTCTTGCGTTATCGTGCATTACTAAAAAATTATTCAACGTGCTGAGACAAAATGTCACTGATATACCGCTCGCTATTTAAAGAACCCCCACGTGAAGGTACGATATCCGTCGGTGCTGTTAAGGAAACTCCAGCCCAAAACATCACAGAGCATCAATTAAATAAAGTTGTTTCACGTATGTTGTACTGTGCATAAAATTTTCTGGTATAAAACTGTGTATTTTCTTTGATATTACAGATATCAGAGAAATTAAAGAAACAAAATGTTTAGAAAACATGAGGCTACAGTATGATTTCATCATACATCCGTTGTTATTGCTAATACTGCTTACAGGGTGTCTCAAAAAGAATAAAATTATTTTAAAAATGTCTTATTTATCGAAAAAACAGTTAGGTGAACTTAAAAATTATTTTTCTAAAGTAAATGTTCGAAGTGTCTTCCGTTGGTCAACTGACAATAGCCTAACCGATCTACAAATTCTCGCTGAACATTTCGAACCATTTGGGGTGTAATTTGCCGAATTTCTTGCCGGATGCGATCTTTTAAATCATCTAAATTTGCAGGCTGGCTTTTGAATACTTTTCCCTTAAGGTATCCCCATAAAAAAAAGTCGAGTGGTGTTAAATCGGGTGACCTTGGCGGCCACTCAATAAAACCACCTTTTCCAATCCACCTGTTTGGAAAAGTATCGTCCAAATATGTACGAAACGCTCACAAAATTCAAGGCGCCTCTCAAAGTCCCTTTCCAAAAGTTCTTGGAGAACTTGCATTTTATAAGGATGGTATTTATTTGTATGCAGTATTTTAAGAACTGTTGTTTTTCCAATATCCACGTCACTTGCTACCTGCCTAGACACCACATGCTGGTTATCTTGAACTGCCAGTAAGACTTCTAATTGTTGATTTTCATCAACTTGAGGACGACCAAATCTAGGGACATCTCTTACATGACCGAATTGCCGAAACTTGTACTCAATTTTGCTTACTGTTGATTGTGATATTGGCGGACGATTGAGGAATTTTTGATTAAATAACTCACAAGTTTCTTGCTGTGTTCTAACCCTATCACCGTAGCCCATCATAATCAAAACCTTTATGCGCTGTTTCTCAGTGAGCCGCATTTTAATTTAATTTAGTTATGAAAAAACAAAATGAGTCTTTTGAAAACTATTAAAACGTTAGGAAAATACACATAAAACTGACAATAACAGTAACTATTGACGTTAATTCTTTTGGTTCTTGCATCATAACTCCAAAGCCTGCTTGACTTTTCTTGCGCTTCACGCATGCTGACTACAGGTTTTCCTCAGCGTGCATGAATCAATGCAAGTCTTGATTGATTGCGAAATATCTGATTTTCAAATTTTGAATGAGAATAACTCCAAAACGCTTGGGCTAAGGTATAGCACATGCTACATGAAAAATGTTTAGGATTTTCCGAAGAATCCGTACATGCAATAATATACAGTGGGTTCTATTTAAGAAAAAAAAAATGTTGTGTCACTCTTATTTGCAACACCCTGTATATCTACATTTTATGTCAGAATATGCGCGTTCGAAAAACAAAATCGAAGGGTCCGAGCGATTTTTTTAAAAAATTGTAGTTTGCGAGATAATGAATTTATTCCTTACTTTACGTCCTCACTGTATATTTTTGGCATATTTGTTTGTTTTGACAGTTATTGAACAACATGTAATTTTAAAAATAAAAGAATATCTAATAAAAAGGGTACCTACTGTTTAGTCGAGTCGATAAACCACACCGTTTAGACGCAAAACTGGAATTAAAGTTTCTGTTAACAGTAAAATCAGTTTTTCAAAAAAAAGGCAAAAAAAAAATATTGAGTTCTCGACTTTTATTATCTGACTTACTAATTTTATTTTAACATATAGAACCACCTGAATAGAAATAAAACACCCTGTATAGTATAATTAAGTTTGTCATTTGTTTTATTTACACGCCTTAGGAGAAAGTCAATCGATAATAAGCATTAACTCAGCGTGCAGTCTTATTATCGACTTCCTTATTTTGGTTTTTAAAGGTGATCGTACTTTGACGACAAATTAAATGCAAATTCAAATATGTATAAAAAATTACGTAACGACCCGAATTGGGTAGTCATTTTGGGTAATTGGGCGCCGTGGGTAAATTCCCAATGGGCCTGTAGCCATTGCAAAAGAAGATGGTTGGTTGGTTGGCATGCGCAGTTGGTTTACAGTGTTCACAGAAGGAAAATCTGTAATCGCTGACCAAAAATTCGGTGTTTGTATACCAATATGTATCCATTGTCAACTGATTTGCAACCGGCAGAATAATAACTGGTACAGAATTGTGTGTTTGGATTCTGCTCATTTGCTTGATCCGTTGTTTGTTTACTTCCGACTTGTCGTTTTTACCGTTTTAGTTTTGGCATTTTTTGGCTAAATTTACTTTCCGTTATTCTTTAATATCCATTCCAAAACGAAAGGCAGCTTTAAACGAAGCAGAAAACGAATCGAACATCATGGGGAGTCTCGGGCTGTTGCACTGGATATTTCTAAAGCTTTTGATCGTGTTTGGCATGAGGGGGCTTCTAAGTCAACTGCGATTCTATAGTATGCCCAGTCGATTCTGTGCATGGTTGTCTAGCTTTCTTAGGGACCGCTCTCTGCAAGTGGCGATTGACGGATTTCTCTCAGACGCCTTCACCATCAATGCCGGTGTTCCTCAAGGGTCCATATTGTCTCCCACTCTCTTCTTACTCTACATTAACGACCTTCTAGTGAAAACTAAAAATTCGATATTTAGTTTTGCTGACGATAGCACACTTATCTCATCTTTCTCTTTGAATGCGCAAACATCGGCTGCCGACGCACATCTTCGCAAACAGCATGAAGTATCACGCCTCAACAAAGACCTGGAAGAACCAAGTCGAATTTAACGCTAAAAAAACCCAGGCAGCAGTTTTCTCTAAAAAGGTTAACATTACAGAACCGGAAATAGTCATGGCTGGACACGCAATCCCACTGGCTTCATCTATTAATTTGATGGGCGTCAATCTGGGAGGAAATATGTCTTGGCATAACCACGTTGTGGCAATCGCCAAGATAGCTTCTCAGAAGCTTGGGGTACTCTTCCGAACCAGAAAGTTGTACACACCTCAACAACTTTTGACACTATACAAAGCCCAGATTCGACCATCACTAGAGTACTGCTCTCATGTCTGGAGCTCTGCACCCAAACATACTCTTCGGCTACTGGATTCCATCGAAAGGAGGGCTGTTCGTCTGATCGGAGACCACGAGCTGACGAAGAACCTCGACAGCCTAGAACATCGAAGACAGGTTGAGGATTTGACTCTCTCTTACAGATATTTTCATGGAAAGTGCTCGGCTGACCTTGCCCTCTTAATTCCGCCCAGAGCGACGAATAGCAGAAATACGCGACGAACCACTGCCGCCCATCCATATGTGGTTAAGCTTAGTACTCCTCGAACTTCATTATTTAAGTTATTCTTTCATCTGGAGGACTTCATCCTTATGGAACGACCTTCCCGAGGTCGTTTTTCTCAACGAATATAACCTCCGACGATTCAAAACCAACGTGAATCGCTTTTTGCGCACACGCACCACACCCAGAGTGCCCTAAAGGATTTTTCCTATAGTACTTGTGTTTGATCATAAAAAAAAAAAGAAATGACCAACCAATTCTCAGATTTGACAGATGGAGGTTTGGCATTTGTATCCGTTCACAGACACAAAAAGCAGCAACCAGTTAGAGAAACTCCTCCACAACCGGACATGGAATAAAGGCTAAGGATATATTTTATCAAAAAAAAGACATTTACTTTGATGAGAAAAATTAAAATTTCAATTTCAAGATTTCTTACGTTCGAGGCGATGTAATAAACCTCCAACTAAAAAGCATCGTCTTAATTTAATGCAAAAATACCTGGTGATTTGGAACAAGTAGCTGAGAATATACACTTGCCCCGAATGACTCCATGTCGTACACATTTTATGCCCGTCCTACGGCGATAAAAGCGAAGGAAAAAAAGAGAAATTCGTCTGAGAAACATGCTCATTATGCAACAGTCGTTGGGAAGAAGAAACATTTCGATGCGATACAGGAAGCGCCAACAAGTACCTTGTCGAATTCTAGTTACTCCGCCTTTATTAGAAACATCAGATATACAGGGTCAAAAAAGCGTTTTAAACAGACCTGGAGTTTAAAAGGAATATTCCATTTGGCGACCGATTTATTCTCTTCTTTTACTTGTTATGGAGAAGACAATTATGTGGTCGAAGCACATATTTATGTCGTATCATTGGCCTGTGACACAGCTACGCATTTGCTTCCATTATTCCTCCTTCTTTAGTTTTGGAATGGATTTTTAGAGAACAAGAGACAGTAAGTTTAACCAAAACATGTCAAAACTAAAGAAAATAAAAGAAATAAGTCATTTTCACAAATGAATAGGTATGTAAAAATGAAATTGTTAAATGTTAATAACAACTAGAATGTCAACATAGTTGTTTCTAGGTTGTTAGCTTTTGTTTCATGGCCTACTGTGGTTTAAAGTAATAAAGTTTAAATAAATCGCCTAGGAAACCTATATCATCCATGGTGTGTTATATATTTGAAAAGAGAATTTAAAATAGTATCTTTTTAGATTAAAATATACAGGGTGTTCCATTTACAAAAATGAGGTTAGATCCGATAACTTTTTTACCTGACCCCGTATACTTATTCTAAAAACGGCAGATTATTCAACAATCAATATAAAGAAACTTCTGTGTAAAACATTTTTCTGTATGTATCTCTTTTAACTAACAAAATATAGGGTAATTTTTAAATTGTCAATTTTTTGATTTTCCCCCGTATCTCTTAAGCGAGCGAAAATTTTCAAATTTTGATTTTATCATTTTAGGTTTAACCCAAAAAGAGCCCAAAATGGGACTGTACATAAGAATATGACTATACTTGTAAACAAGAGCCTCCTAGGCAAAGCAAAAACCGCGTAAGAATTTGAAAGTTAAATTTTAATAACCAACTGACTATTCACATCGGCAAGCGTTCATGTATGAAACATCGCCGTGTACCTGGGAGTAACGAAAATATATTATCCACAATTTCTACATGACAAATTGATTTTATTCTAAAATATTTGTAAATCTTGCTTAAGCAATATATCGGGGAAATTAATTATTATTTTAAGAGAACATCTGCTACTGAATACCGACGCAACGAAGAAATGTACAGAGGAAATTTTGTATCATGTACAAGTTTATACAGGGTGTTGCATCAGGATACATGAAGAGGCGATTCGACATGTTAAAATAAAGTAAGTCGTATGACAAAAAGGCGAAAAATTAATACTTGTCAAGTCATGTTAATCAAGTTAAAGTTAATATTATTTTTTTTTTTTAAATCTTGAAGTGAGTTTTTAAACTAAGTTGCTATTTCGTACAGAGACTACGCTTAATGACTATCATTCTATTATAAAAAATTTTCTCTACTGTTCCACCAGCAGTTGGACACGTGGTATATGCTTTATCCGAACACGCCGTATTTTGTAGAGATTTGACTAACCTGAAACGCTTTAATTATTACTTGTTACACGCCACAGCTTTAGTGGGATTGTAGCGTCGCGGCACGATCTATCTCCAAATTCTGCAAAATTCGGTGCTGCGAAGTTGCTTCTGCATTTTTTTTTTTTTTATGATCAAACACAAGCACTATAGGAAAAATCCTTTAGGGCACTCTGGGAGTGGTGCGTGTGCGCAAAAAGCGATTCACGTTGGTTTTGAATCGTTGGAGGTTATATTCGTTGGGAAAAACGACCTCGGGAAGGTCGTTCCACAAGGATGAAGTCCTCCAGATGAAAGAATTCTTAAATAGTGAAGTTCGAGGAGTACTAAGCTTAACCACATATGGATGGGCGGCAGTGGTTCGTCGTGTATTTCTGCTATACGTGCTCTGGGCGAAATTAAGAGGGCAAGGTCAGCCGAGCACCTTCCATGAAAATATCTGTAAAAGAGAGTCAAATCCCCAACCTGTCTTCGATGTTCTAGGCTGTCGAGGTTCTTCGTCAACTCGTAGTCTCCGATCAGACGAATAGCCCTCCTTTCGATGGAATCCAGTAGCCGAAGAGTATGTTTGGGTGCAGAGCTCCAGACATGAGAGCAGTATTCTAGTGAGCATATTTAGTAATAATTATTGTTAGTTGCAATTTAGCGATGAATATGCAGTTTCGCCATCTGTGCCGTTGCTTCAGGTGATGACCGTCCTAACGACGAAACGATTTCATCATTGTATGTATACCTGGCCCAGGGATGTACATTATTACATTATTTTGGCCTTCCTTAAGGCAATACACACCTACCTGTTAACCGCCGAACAGCACACTTTCCTTATTATGTAAGATTTTTTTAAGAGATATTTATATTTTATAGATTATAATATTTATCATTTTAAATCACATACAACACATACATTTTTGTTCCTAGCTACGTTATTACGCTCTAAGAATTAGTGTTGGAAAAAAACGATGATTTTAATAATCGCGTGAATCGCTTGAAATTCCAATTCACCAAGCGATGGCGTCACCCGACTGCTCGACCGGCAGCCTAGCCGTTTACATGTGATCAGGTAGGGTATTTAGCAGGCACGTAACTACGGGTGGGCACAGGTTTAGCTAAAAAATTGTAGTAGCCACCAAAAAAATTCCAGAAATTTATTTATTTGTGAATAATGAATTTTTACCACGTGTCTCGATGCCAAACAAAAAAACTGCAAAATATCACCCAAATATGTATCT
Organism: Barypeithes pellucidus; assembly: GCA_963991005.1. NCBI lineage: Eukaryota > Metazoa > Arthropoda > Insecta > Coleoptera > Curculionidae > Barypeithes > Barypeithes pellucidus. The sequence goes on from OZ022563.1 coordinate 13,533,088, forward strand.
ATTGTTCGGGTTTATTCTTGTGCTGTTTTAAAACAAAAAGTATTACCAAGAGTTATTTTTCTTCACATTTTTCTCAATCTACGGGCATAAAATAAGTAGATATTTAAAATGGCTTGTCAAATTCTTCCACTTTAAATTATCAGGTGCCCACTGTGTGCCCTTCAAAAATTTAGTCGCGACTGGCAAAATAAGAACATAGGTGACTATTTTTTTAAATTCATGTTTATAGTTAGCTAAAAGTTCCTGTTTAAATTTAAGAATGATTACTTTTGGTTACCAAAAAATTTGTCGATACCTATGTTTTGTTAACTATTTTGTTCGTTTTGTTATTTTTCATCAACAATTTCTATTATTATGTTATTTTTGAGAAGTTTAAACTACGCCGCTGGCTAGCAAGTTAAAACAAAACTTTACAAAACCCATGTCGCGATGACTCCCTGCGGGGGGCATACTTTTTTATATGCACCTTCTCGTTTATGTGCCTTTAAGAAAGACGTATGTCGTGTTACCTGCACGTCAAACTCGAACGTCGTCAATCGGCATATTTCGGATAGCGCGGCGCTTAGAACGAAGGTAGGATATCAAGTGACAGGCGATATTTTTCGGTTTTTCGCCTGAATTAATAACTAGAGTATTTCCTATCGAGCGAAAAACTGTTCGAATATACGAGCAGTTTTTTTAACTCGATCACACTACAGCGGTACATTTCCGTCGGCGTCAAGCGAAGCTCGGGTATCGAGTGAAAGATACTAAGTGACGAGCGACGGTTCTCGCCTGAATAGATAACTCGAGCGGTTTTTTTAATAATCGAGCGATGTCGGTTATTTCAATAATCGAGTAATCAAGCGGTTTTTCGCTTGAGCGATCAGAGCACTACTAAGAATGTTATTATAACCAAATTATAAAACTGATTTATAATGCTTTCTTTAAATAGCATGTCATGTCATGTAGCAAATCTGGGGGATTCAGATTCAGAGGAAGATGGCTGTTGATTAAATACGTAATTATTATAAACTTGCTAAAATATCAATATAAATAATGGACTCCTTGGGTGTCCTAGAGAAAGCCTAAATACTATTCTCGTTTAAATACTTAGGTAAAGACCCCTAACACTTAACTCCTGTAATCTACCAAGGTTTTGCAGTGTTGTCAAACACTAGGAGTACCTCTACCTTCCGTCATTTGCTGCCTCCACGCAGCGCAATTGAAAAGGGAACGCGTAAGTTTAATTTTGCGGGTTTAAATATAAAAAGTACTATCAATACTATCCTCTATATAATACATATATCTAGTAATATACTTTTCGGGGAAAACTATCCATTAAATAAAGGAAAGGAACTTACCTGACTTAACCCGACCCTGTAACTCGACAATTCTAAATCCAACGCCAGCAACATATCTTCGACGGCTTTCCTCTCGTCCAGCACAGGACTCGAAACTTTGTTCTCCCCAGCTAATATTCCAAATTTTCTCCTAAACTCGCCCAGCGGTAAGAAATTCGGGTATCCTTGTTTATAGAGTCGTACAGAGTCCAAAATTTGGGCACCACGTATCTAAGATAGCATAAAAAAACTACGGTTAGTGGTTTATTATTGAAAATCGATTGTAATATCTTATACAGGGTGTGCGGATAATGTATCAGGATACTTGGAGGGGTGATTCTACATGTTGAAATACAGATAGTCGTATAACAAGTCTTATATTTTTCCATATCTTACCTGTGACCGAAGCAGAGGTATATTGAGCAATCCGTCTTCAGAGTTAGGTTTAACGTTCATTAAAGAATTATTGCTTTCGCACAGGCCGGCGTTGTGTTGGGGCAGTATGCAATGGACGAACCTTAGTTTCGTTCTTCTCAGCGTTTCAACTAAACCGTCGATTGTAAATTTAGTCTGCAAATACAAGAAACAATTATCAATAAAAAATAAGGCGTCCTACTTTCCGGGTTTCTAGTCAATACATTCGGTGCCAGTAGTGTTACGTATTGTATATTAAGAGCACTTATCAGTGACCTCCATTAAGGTTAACAGGTGCGACAAACTACAAGAAAACTAATGGATAGATTTTGTTATAATTTTAAATTTAGCTTCGAAATATGGTATAGTCTTTGCAGCGAACCCTCAAGCTTTTTCGACAATTGACATCAGCAATATGTCATCGATCAGCTGTTTGGGGACTTAATCAAATACCCCAGTTTGATATGAACCGCATTGAGCGTGTTGTGTTTTTATATTTTTCCAGTTTGATTGGTGCTAATAAGTTTTAAAAGTGTATTTCCGTCGTTTTAGTATAGTTTATTTTGTTTTGAAAACTTTGATTAACTATTGAGTTGTTAGTGTATCTGGTAAACTACAGTAAGTACTAGTCATTATTTATATTTTTTTATCTGGTTAATATTTTATTTATCTGTTTTCAGGCGAAAATAATAATTATGGAGCATAATTATTGTCCGTCTTCTACCTCAGCTGATGCCACCGTTAGAGAAACTAAGGTACATTTTAATATTAATAAAAAAATTTCTAGATGTTTTTATTTCTTTCTGAGTGAGTCGAGATTTATTTCAGTTAAATATCACGTAATACTTTTGTGTGGTGACTTGAATGTAGACAGTCTGGTTAGCTTGGAAAGTAGGAAATATCTGCATGATTTTTTTAATAGTTTTGTCAGAATTCAAGTTTAATTATTGATAATGTAGTGTGTAATAATATGTTTACCTAAGTTTTTCCCGAAATCCCAATGGGGAAGGCCGAAATACCCATTTTATTGGTTTTTTGATTTACGTAACCTACGTATTTGCAGTATACGTAGCCTACATATACAGAAGTATGCATATAAAATTTGCTTGTTATGATACTATACACCAGCGGTTCTCAAACTTTTTGGGTGACGGAACCCTTTTGGGAAGCAAAATACTTGACGGAACCCTACAATAAAACAATAGTTTTTAAAAGTGTATTCTTTATTAATAAGCATAATAAAAGTACAATGTAACAGTTACTAATTATTACTTACTTTACCACATGGCAAGTACAATAATAGAAGATATTAAAAAAGAAAAAATCTAACTAATGGGAGGTATGAAACTGTTTTTTATTTTTCATCAATTGGTTGATATCAGGTTTGATAGAAGACAGTTGAAGTCTCATATCAGGTTCGGCGTCCAGTCTATTGCGATATTTTGTTTTCGTGGCTGCATAGGTTGAGAATCCTGTTTCGCACAAATATGTTGTTGGGAACGGGAGAAGAATATTCAGAGCCATTTTGCCAAGCATTGGATATTCATCACGGATTCTGCACCAAAAATCGTTGAGAGGCGTCGTTTTGAACAGTGACTCCATACTTGTGTCTGATGACATTTCTAAAAGAGATTCATATATCTCGTTTGACATACTTTCGGGCTTTTCCAAGTTGGGTAAAAAAGGATTATGAATCCATGAATTCAGTTTCATTTTTGTATTCTGTTCTTCGGGAAAATACTTTTCAAAAGATGCGCGCATCGAACTGAGATATTGGACCAATTCTTCAAACACATCATCTTGAAACATTTCTGAGTCGTTATCGCTAACAAACTCACTGAGTGACGTAAAGCTTTCTATTTCTTTCTTACCAACGCAAATAATCCAAAAATCTAATTTTCTTTTGAATGCAGTTATTTTGTTATAGGCCTGAAACACTGTTGTCTGTTTACCTTGCAATGATAAATTCAATTCGTTCAGTTTTTGAAAGATATCCGCCATAAAAGACAATCGGAACAACCAAGTTTTATCATACAAACGGTCCTTCAAATTAAAAGAAGTATCTGCTGAAAGAAACATTTGTAACTCGGCTCTAAGTTCAAATAGCCTTGTTAAAGTTTTACCCCGAGACAGCCATCGCACTTCTGTATGGAGCAGCAGTGTTTTATGTTTGCTGCCATAATCTTCACACAATAATGAGAACAATCGGGATTGTAGTGTGGTCGTGATTTGATAAAATTAATTATTTTTACCGCTTCATCCATAACTAATTTTAGATTTGACGGCATTTGCTTCATCGCAAGTGCTTGTCTATGCAGAATACAATGGCTGGAACTACAATTAGGCGCTTTATTTTTTATTCGTGACACTGCTCCTGCTGTTTTACCTGTCATCGCCTTGGCCCCATCTGTACAAATGTCAATGCAATTGTTCCAACTGAGATTATTTTCTTCAAAAAATATATTTATTTTATTAAAAATTTCTTCCCCGGTAGTGTTTGTGAGCAGCGGTGAACACATAAGCATGTCTTCTTCAAAAGAACTTTCATATGGATATCTCACGATAACCAGCAAGATAGCCAAACCAGCGACATCAGTTGACTCGTCCATTTGCAAGGCGAATCGTGTTTTTTGTAGACGTGTAACTAGTTCTTGTTTGACGTAGCTTGCCAGATCATGGATTCGCCGTGAAACAGTATCGTTTGATAGCGGCACAGTAGAAAGATGCTTTGCGGATTTTTCATCGAGCATACATTTTGTTATGTCTAATACACATGGCTTTATTAAATTCTCAGCGATAGTGTGCGCTTCACCTGCTTGTGCAATGCGATAGCTAACTAAATATGATGCCTCCGTGGCCTTTTCGTTGATAGTTTTTGTTACATGCATCATATTTTTTTGACTTTCCAATAACTGATCTTTTTTACGAACAAAAAATTCTTTATTCTTGTCTTTAGACTCGGGGTGTACAGTTTGTAAATGTCGGCGCAATTTGGCAGGTGCCATGGAACTATTAGGAAGCAGTTTACTACATAGCATGCAGAGAGGTGAGCCCTTGGAATCAACAAATCCGAAACTGATATATGATTCATCATACTTCCTTTTTTTCGTCTTTGAAACCGTCGAGCTTGAGGTCGTGGCATCATCGTCTGGATCGGTGATTGCTATATTCTCCGCGCGTACTGCTTTTGAACATTCAGCGTCATTAGAAGATGTTGTTGCAACACGTTTAACACCTTTAAGCCAACGTTCCATTCTTCTTTATTTATAATGTTACACGTCAGGCTGGTGGGGTCTAAATAATGCACAATCGTTACTGCGTATAAGAGACTAAGTTTAGTACAATGAAGAAATGTATAAAACTGAGACAACAGAATACAGCAGGCAGTAGAACAATGAACACTAGTTTCTCGCTAGCGAGCTTGTAAGTAGGTAGGTAGGAACTTATCGCATACATGTTGATACCAAACTTATGAGATATTGTACCAGCTATTGTAACACATGTTTATACAAATACAAATAAATAAATAAATATACCTACGCCGCGGCCGCGGAGTCAAAACGTTCGACCAGAGAGAGGTGTTTTGATTTTTTTTCTAATTTTCTAAATTCTTGAGGAACCCCTACAGAGGTATCGCGGAACCCTAGGGTTCCGCGGAACACACTTAGAGTATAGCTGCTATACACTTATAAGTTACTATTGAACATTAAAGTTAAAACAGAGGTAACAAGAGTGAACAACCTTTAAGTAAACCATATATTTAGTTTTTTAATACAATAACCTTTCCTTAGAAAATCTCTATAGCTATTTTCAGAAATGTTTTTTTGTGCATCCGGTACAAAAACATAGAAATTTTTCCAAGTGGAAAAGAAATGATCAAGGATGACTTTTTCGAAAAATTGAAGATACAATTTTTTACAGGTATAGTTAAGTCCATGTGTAGACACACTGTATAAAGTTTACAGTAGGTAAAGATGGACATAATATGTAGATACCTATGTACTTCCTATCTTTTTGTGAAGATAGATGTACCTACTAGAGATGTAATTATAGATAATGACTTTATTTTATATATTTGAATAAATAAATAACAAAAAAATTCAATGTGTTTGTGTGTTTTATTTCCTATAATAACAAATTAAAAATGCATTTAAGAATATAAATAGACTCGTTTCATTTTTAAAATAAACGTACGTACATTTTAGTACGATCCTGGAAGGTCCTGGAATTTCATACAAACCTAAGCAAAATAAATAACCAGAAGTAAGCAGACAAGTCATTAATATCACGTGACACTTGACATATCTGGTGAGAGGGTTCGCTGCAACGACTATACTACATGACTATAAAATCTTGAATTTTTCGAAATTTTTATTTTTTTTTTCAAAACGGTAAATAACGTTTAAATTGAAAAAAATATGGTTATACAGTCATTTTTGAAAGTATTGCCTATCAATAATCTCAATTAATATCATAGTTTAGTTTTAATGCAAAAAAATATCGCCCCGAGGTTTTTAGGAAAAATATCTAAAATCGCAACTATCTAAAGTGATTTGGCAACGCTTCGGGTGATCAAAGGCAGAAGAATAAGGAGAACGTCTTCTACTCCCTCGATACAGCCGGCCAGCCCGCTAGCTCGTCCTGTTTTGGAATGGCTATGTTGTCTCGTTGTTCAATAATAATGGCTTATGCTGTTCCGCGGCGAAATCTCATTGGTACCATGCATGCAATCCACTGATAAATACTCTTAGGTCATAAAAAAAATGTATTTTGTTTGAATAGCTTATAACAGCCAGTGCTGGGAACCGGGAGTGTCTAATGTCCCATAGGTAAGGATAAACATTTCATCTCTAGAGCTTGGTTTCCACGAAAATATTTTAAAAATCACAATCGAGGAAAAGCGCATAATATTAGGATGATGCCTAATATTGGATCCCTACGTATTTTAAACAGGAACCTGTTATATGTACCATCTATTAACCATTTGCTGTCCTACACCTTGAAAGGCCACTAATAAATTTTCAGGGTTCCACCCATAAATAATTTTTAACTGAATTACTGAAAACTTCTAACCCAAGAATTTTATGAGGTGCCTAATATTTGACAGCAATATCAGATGCCGGAATTGAAGGCAAAAAAAATTATGTCTGCGACTTTTGTATGGATGGATGATTTTGCTTTTTTTATACACTAGCCGGCACAAAATTCCGCCACCCTGAAATTTTGGTCAAGTTTGATATTTTATAACTAGATCCGTTTATTGTGTTTTCCCTTAATTATTTTATAAAGTAACATTTTTCGATTAGGCTATATTACACAGGAGTAAGTCCAAATGTTGTTTTTGTCTTAATTTCAAAACACCCTGTAGGAAAATTGAGGTGGATAATTTTATTTACATATTCTTTCTTGTATTCTTTGATGTATTCTAAACATTTCGTTTTTTGATTCATTCCATTATCTCATTTCTGCTGCGAGCTGCAAAATTTTAAATGAAACGATGTTACTTTTAGAAAATGTATATCAAGCTTTCGGTTAAAAATTATCCGACGTTGGCTAAGTACGCGATTATTGCGACAGAATATTTGACAGTGACGATATTCTTACGTACTATTCACTGATGAATTCAGGGTTTGTTTAAGGTCGCCGGATGGTCGTGAGCGGGTATATATACGTAGAAATGAAAGATATGCTGACTGCATCATATCACAACGAATCTCATATCTTGGCGGTTCAGTCATGATTTGAGCGGGTATTTCTACCGAAGCACGCACCAATCTTGTATTTGTTGAAAATGGAGCTCTAATCGCCCACCGTTACATTGAGGAAATCCTCCAAGAAGTTGTTGTTCCATTTGCTCCTTTCATTGGGTACCAATTTACATTAATGAGTGATAATGCTAGACCTCACGTTGCACATGTAGTGAGCGAATATCCGAATGAAGTTGGACTTGATTGACAAGATTGGAATGGCCCGCATGTAGCCCGGTTCTCAACCCAATCGAACATCTTTGGGATCAACTTAAAAGGACCGTTCGTCGTCTTCCTGTACAACCACAAACCTTGCAAGACTTACGACTGGCGCTGACCGAAGAATATCAGGCTATCCCTCAAGAAAGGATAAGTACCTTATTCATTCGATGCCACGAAGGCTGCAAGCTGTCATTGCTGCGAAAGGAGGAAATACACGATATTAAAATTGTTTTTGTTAATTAACTTTATGATATACCTAGTGTTTGTTTTTCTTAATAAAAATAAGGTTCAAATCAGCGTTTCATTTAAAATTTTGCACCTCGCAGCAGAAATGAGATAATGAAATGAATCAAAAAACGAAATGTTTAGAATACTTAAGGAAAAACACAATAAACGGATCTACAAACTGATAACAAAATGATGAAAATCGCATAAAAAATAAAAAAGTTATAAAATATTAAACTTGACCAAAATTTCAGGGTGGCGGAATTTTGTGCCGACGAGTGTATTACGCTGTCAATTGATTTTTTTTTCATTTTGTATGTTGTACTCAATAAAATATTGAAATCATTAATAGTATTCGTATAAAAAAATATTATCCTAGGATATATGTTAATCACGTCCAGTAGCTGCTGATATGGCTGTGTCTGTCACTGTTACAGGCATAGACAAAGAAAGAGAGGGGACGAATAATTCCGGTTTACGGGCCGTCGCAGAAAGTGTTACCTAAAATTGATCCACCGCCAATAGGTGCCCTTACACCAGCGGATATCTCAACAAATCTGATATGGCACGAGCCAAATATGCGGAAAAAACTTTGTGTGTATGTGGCGAGCCGAGTCTCATCGGGCCGTGCCTTATCGGCCACGGATGAAATCAGCAGGTCGCAACTCATCAGTAGATCGGTAGGTAATAGCGGACGGCGCATCAAGTCCCATTAACGAGACGATTTAATCAGGCCAATCTAATCGGGTGATTAGGTCGGCGAGCTAGACTCGCCTGCCCAAAATTGACGAGAGTTTTGGTATGTGCCGAGCCTAGTTGGCAGGCCAAATCCGAACGGATCAAATCGGTCCAACTTATATGTTGGTGTATGGGCACCTATTGATAGGGAGCCAGACAATCGAGGTGGCACCAAGTGTATTTTGGTGATTTATGGTGAGGAGAGCTATTATAAGAATTCAGTTTATTTACAGAAAAATGGTGAATTGTTGTGTCTATGGCTGTAAAAGCCGTAATGAACGAAAGAAGCTTGGAATTACTTTCCATCGGTAAATATTCAAATTGTATTTTTTGCATGCATTTATTTTATATTAGATATCTCCCTTGTAAGTTTAGCAGTATATATTATTTGAAACTATGATTAAGGCCATAGTTAAAGCTACCTTTCTTTGTAATTTGTACTAGATTTGTTGCACTTTTCATTCAAGATTTCTAATAAGAACCAGGTAATTGCCCTTGGAGAGGGTGTGTCACTCAATGGCGTACCTTCATGATTTGTATATTTTGACAAAATTAAATTATTTCTTATTTAATTTTGGTTAATTATTAGTGAAAGCATTATATTATTTCGAATGTATCCAGTGTTATTTTTTTAAAGAAAGCGATTAACGTTTGTCTTGAATCGTTGAAGATCATAGTCTTTGAGAAACACGAATTCAGGCGAAGGTCGTTTCACAAGGATGGCGTACTGTTAAAACTTATTTTAAACCACTAAGCTCACACATTGTTGTATTGTTTTTAGATTTCCGAAAGATCCACAAAAAGCAAACATTTGGGTGCAGAACATATATGGGACTTAGAGATTGGACACCTTCTCCTGCCTACAGGATTTGTTCAAAGCATTTTGAGAAGTCCTTTTTTATAAAGTTGAGCAAAGAGTTCGATTACTTGGAGGTGCTGTGCCAACAATATTTTCAAAACTACCAGTAATTACAATTTGTTGCTTCTTTGTAATAAATTTTGAATCGACCAATTTTGTTTTTTATCTTGCATTTTCCCTAAAGTTGAAAGATATTTAAATTTCACAACCTTTTCTATATGAAATTATATTTTTGGCTAATAAAATAAATATTTACTAAGCATTCATAAATTATTGAGAAGCGAAGAACATTTGTACTCAGTAAGGGACACAATATACAAATTCAATTCAATAAAAATATTACTTCCATATTCGATAAATAATAATTTTGTACTGGGATAATACTAAGAAAATACTCATGTAACGCCACTGCTAAATCCGATAAGGAGCCAGGCGGTAACAAATAGCTTCTGGTTTTACGCGTCCCCTCTCTTCCTTTGTCTATGGTTACAGGTAATAACGCACATTCATTCTTTCCCCGCTTCAACTGTACGTAATTTTTATAATTTCCTTTAAAAGTACGCAAGAAACTATCGAAATCCACCAGGTTCGAAATAAACTACCAGGTTGAAATTTGCCACTTTATAGTCACCATGAAATTTACCTGTAAGCATATGCTTTTCTTTTTAATCGCAGCAGTACCACCGGTAAACGTCCTCCTTATACTGGAGGCTCTCCGTAACGATTGGGAACCATCTAAACCAACTACGGAACCGCTGAAACTCGACGCACCAAGACCTCTGATGGCTACGAAGAGTTTGCTTATGTCTTCCCTGAAAAATTATTATAATTATATTTTATTTTGGTAACGGGTTTTTCAAAGTTCCAAATAAAAACCCGTCAGATGGGACCAAACCCGAACAATAATAATAATAATAATGATGAAACAATATTTATATTTAATTTTCAAAACACACAAATATAATAATAATAAATAATATAATAGGTGTGATAATGTATGTCGCATAAGTTTTGGCACAAATTTCAACCAAATGTTATAATAAAATATACTTAAATAAAGTTTTGTAATACATAGATAGTAATTAATTGTTTCATAAGCAACAAAATTATGAACTTAAATTGAATAGAGGAGGACCATGGTCTTCCACTAGACGCAACTTTCTGCGGACATCTAGCATTAGGTTTTGGACAGCATTATATTGATTTCCCGGATTCTATTTATCCTCATTTTGTGCTTCCCATCCTCCATCGTAAACTTTTCGAGATAAAAGAGCCCAAAAGTCTTCTATGGGCCGAGCCTGGGGAAGGTTAGGAGGGTTGACGTTTCGCTGAACAAATGGCACGTTTTGGTCTGCTAACCAATTTTGGGTTTGTCTTGCATAGTGACAGGGCGCAAGGTCTGGCCAGAATATAATATCGTCTCCAGCATGTTCTTCAATAAAATTAACCAGTTTCGTAAGGGAATTATCGATATACGTTTGACTATCCAGGGCGTCACCTCTTACTCGACCCACATAAAGACTGGATACACCCCTGGTGGAAATAGCGCGTCATACTAACACCTTATCAGCGATATTGGCCTTTTGTTTAAATTTTGCATTATCAGGGACCTCTGCAATATTGTCAGTATAAAAACCATCATTTCCCTTCATTTCGGAGTTGTTTAGTGTGAAATACTTTTCGTCATCCATAATTTTCACCAGGTTGTTAGCAAAATATACTCTTCTTAATGCACGGCAGCATCTCGGGATTCTGGCTAGTTAGTTGGCTGTATATTTCGGAGCCTTTCTTCTTTTTCGGTATTTCTGGCCATTCCGCGATAGTTCCCCCGCTATGGTATTCGTAGATGTTCGATATTGTCGTGCTAGTTTTCTTGTTGATGTACAAAGTGTGTTTTTCGCCCTTCTTACCAATTTTTCTGATCTTGGTTGGTTGGTTAAAGGCGGGGGTCGGTTTAAAGGCCCGAACTTCAAGTCACTGCAGCCTTTCGGCTTATTGTGTACCCCGATCTTGTTAGAAGATGTTTGTTCCTACTATGAGGTCCAGTAACCTTCTACCAAGCTTGTCATGTGGGAGGTTGTCACCACGTTGTATGTTCCCGAAGATACGCGCTACGCAGCGGTATATTATGTGTGAGGCGGTTTCATCCTCTTCGCCGCAGAGTCTACATTCAATGGATCCGTTGTTTAGCCCTATCCGTTGAAGGTGTTTTCGCAAGTGGCAGTGGCCTGTTAGCAGACCCATCACTTGTTTCAACTGGGGCCGCGTCAGGGTTAGTATCCCATTCGATAGTATTTTCGATGGTTTTCCCATTACGGCCCGTGCGTGCGCTATGGTATTCGTAGATGTTCGATATTGTCGTGCTAGTTTTCTTGTTGATGTACCAAGTGTGTTTTTCGCCCTTCTTACCAATTTTTCTGATCTTACTCTGGTAAAAACTCTAGGCCGTCCACTTGATATTTTCTTCTTATTACCAATTTTATGGCATCTGAAATTTGTGTCAAACTTATGGGACATACGTTATATCGTTGGATTCAGAATAGAAAGTTCATAAAACATAAAATACAATGTTACTACTATTTAAAAAACAAAAATTGACGATGGCTGCGAAAAAACGAAACGTCGAATTGAATATGTAGTTACATTATCTTATAGAGGGGAAAGAGTATCTCTTCAAATAGAATCAGGAAACCTAAAGAAGGAAATCGTAAAAATTCGGTTTTGCCCAAATATCTTCGAAAATATTATGACTATTTTAAATTTGGAAACATGACGTCGCAGAACTGACTAACTAATGCGCAAGTTCTCTCTAATTTGACAATTTCTGTACATCCGAGATCCCGCAATTTATGACTCACTTGCAACTTTCTTGAAGTACAGTAACGGCCGCCTTAGAAACAGGATTCTCCCTGCTCTGTTTCAACCAGCCTTTGGCACTGTAGAGTACGGGATTGGTCCCTTGGAGATGTTGCAGAATAAACTGATTGTTTCCCGGTGCTTTTCTAAGGAGAAGCTGATGGTCCCTGTCGCCATAGTGGGTGAACAGGCGCTCCAGGAAAGAGTCGTCGCTGCCTAAAAGTAAAACCATCGACATATTTATTGTTGACATGTGATCATGACATAATCGATAGGTGCAAAGGTAATACCAAGATATGAAGGGGAAATACCACAGAGGCATTATAGGTCGGCACTGTCGCTGGAACGGAGAGAGCGTTCTGGCTTTTGAACAGTCTCTCGAATTAGTTTCAATTTTGGTATGTGTCAATATAACACCACATATTTTAGTTAGAAAAGTAGTTTTATCGATCAATAGTTATTTCTAACAGATCCGCTGATATTTAAAAAAAAGTGATAGCCTGGTCAATTCTACATGAAAAATTTATAATGATAAATTTCTAGCAATTTCGCCAGCTGGCGCGGGTCTCAAAGAGTGGCGTTAGCCACTGATGTTAGAAAGAGGGAGGATCAGTGGGTGACCGAGATGGAATATCGATTGCTCTTAGAATTATACAAACAATTAAAATTTTTGTTTTAAAATAAAATTATTTTGATAAAAGTTGTTTAGAATTAATTAAAGAATATTGGAAACTTAATAGATTATTGCTAAATTAAGAAATAAATGATTTAAAAAAGACAAAAAAAGGAGTTCCCAATATTTTTGTTTACTTTGTAAAAACTTTTATATACATTTTCTTCTTAAGAGCACTTATCAGTGACCTCCATTAAGTGTGACAAACTACAAGAAAACTATTGGATAGAATTTGTTGAAATTTTGAATTTAGTTTCGAAATATCTCGAATTTTTCGAAAAAGAATTTTATTTTTTTGCAAAACGGTAAATAACATTTAAATTGAAAGTATTTTTTTTTATGATCAAACACAAGCACTATAGGAAAAATCCTTTAGGGCACTCTGGGAGTGGTGCGTGTGCGCAAAAAACGATTGACGTTGGTTTTGAATCGTTGGAGGTTATATTCGTTGGGAAAAACGACCTCGGGAAGGTCGTTCCATAAGGATGAAGTCCTCCAGATGAAAGAATTCTTAAACAATGAAGTTCGAGGAGTACCAACCTTAATCACATATGGATGGGCGGCAGTGGTTGTATTGCATGCACTATCAATAATCGCAATTAATTTCATAGTTTAGGTTTAATGCAAAAAAAGTCACCCCGAGGTTTTCAAAAAAAATATCTAAAATCGCAACTATCTAAGGTGGTTTGGCAAGGCTTCGGGTGATCAAAGGCAGGAGAATAAGAAAAAAACGTCTCATACTCCCTCGATACAGCCGGCCAGCGCGCTGGCTTGTCGTGTCTTGAAATGGCGATGTTGTCTCATTGTTCAATAACAATGACTTATGCTGCTCCGCGGCGAAATCCCAAATCGGAGCACGCGGTTCATTGATAAATACTCTAAATCGATTAATAAACCCGCGGCGCTTTAAAGGTGTACGAAGTCCTTCCGCCTGCCATCTCATAATTAATTGATTCAACCCAGAACGGTGGTGCGCCTGACGAGAAAAACCCAAGAAACCGTTCACATGTAGAATTGACCAGGCTAATCAGAAAAAATACCCACATGGAAAAATGTCGGTGTAGTACCAATTTTTTGTTGCAGGGACGCCACTGGTCGTTCCATGGAATAACTTTTCTAACTAAAATATGTGGCTTCATATCGTATTCACACATACTAAAATTGGAAATAAAATGTAAAGTACTTTCGGAGATATTCAAAAATAACAATTATTGAAAAAAAAATCAACAATCAAGTTACTTTTCTAAGATAAAAAGTTAGAGGGCTGGTAAAAATATACTCGAAAAAAACTCACCTCCAGGATACATAGCTTCCTCATCTAGAAGCCACAACAAGCCCCTTCTATCGGCCTCGTGTAGATCGGTCTGCGACGTTCTAATAACGGTATTTTGAGCGGTCTTATCCAACAGGTTGACGAGGGGCAACGGGTTTATGAGGTTTTCGTTCTCGTTTTCATCGTAAGTAAAGTCAATATTTTCTTGAAGGTATCTAAAAAATTAACACAAAAATGAGGTTCTAAGCCTCACCAACAACGACTTATAGTAAAATTTACATTATACCGTTGATCTTTACTGCAATAAATCAATTACCTGTTTAAACCCCATTGTGTAGGTCCCAACATCTCCAAACCGCAATAAATGGGTGCAGGGTCGGCTTGAAAATATAGCTATCTACAATTGAGTTAAAGAGAAATTTGTAATCCGGCTCTGCCCGAAAAGATATAAGTTTAGAACCTTTTATGGCCATAGGGATAATTAGGCTTTTATGGTAGTCAAAAGATCAACGGTAATTTAATGTACACTTCACTATAAGATTTTCAAATTTCTGAATAAAAAGTCAGACTAAGCCAAATCCGTACAATATGGCCGATGGTATTAGTAAGTAATTTAGTTAACGTATTGCACATAACACACATGTGTGTAAAAATGACATTTTAGGCATAATAGGTCGGCTTAAGAGTTCTAATTCTTGTGGCAATGACGGTATCTCTAATAACATTTTAAAAAGATGTAAAGATTATATAGCGGATATTCTCACTTATTTAATTAATCTCTAAATGGAGCAGAGTTTCTTCCCGGACTCTTTAAAATTGGCAACTGTTATACCATTGTTTAAAAAGGGAGATGCTAACAATTTTGAAAATTATCGTGGTATAAGTCTTTTGAATAGTATTTCTAAAATCTATGAACTGGTAATCAAGGATCAACTTTCTTCTTTTTTTACAATAATAGTTTATTATCAACGTCTCAACATGGTTTTACATTGAATAAGAGCGCTGAAACAGCTTTATGTGATTTTCATCGTATAATAGTGGAGTCTCTTGATAGGAAGATGTCCGTGCTAGGGATGTTTATAGACTTTTAACTTTGTCGTTATGGTGTACGAGGTAAACCGTTGGATTATATAAGATCATACCCAGGAAATAGAATGCAATATGTTCGCGTGAATGGCGTCACGAGTAGTTACAGGACGATAGAAAGGGGAGTTCCGCAGGGCTCCATTCTTGGACCTTTTTTTTGTTTCTGGTGTTTGCCAACGACCTGATAAGTTTTATTACCAAAATTGCAGAAAATATATACTTGATCGTGTATGCTGATGATACGAATATTCTGATTGTCAGGAATAATATTATTTCTCTGATACCTGTTGCAGAAATGGTATACAGAAGAATTCTTTTTCGGTCTGAAAAAAATAAGCTAAATCTGAATAGGGATGAGACTACAGTTGTGAATTTTTCATCGAGGTCGACTGACATTGATTTTGCTCTTCGTGGCGAATCTGGCTCGACTGTGAGATTGTCTGAAACGACAAAGTTGCTGGGTGTAACTTTTGATAGCAATCTTAAATGGCTACCTAAAAATCGAGGGGCTTTGCTCACGATTACGCAGCTGTTGCTACGCCCTTAATTTCTTGCGACTGCACTGTAGTCAAAAAGTGCTCTTAACCCTTTATTTTGCCAACGTTCACTCGCGAATTAAGTATGGTATTCTCAATTCGGAGGGAGGAGTGCTAGTGTATGTAGAGTCTTCATTTTACAAAAATATGCTGTTCGCGTGGTTGCAGGACTGTCATATAGGGGCTCATGTCGGGACGCTTTTAAAATATTGAGAATTTTGACCGTCGCAGGCATTTACATTTACGAAGTATGTTGTTTCGTTTACCGTAACAAAGCATATTTTCGGGGCGTCAGATCTAATCATAATCATGATACTAGACTGAAAACCACAGATCTGCCGAATATCAAAAATATATATTTTTTACAGGCATGTTTTCAATAAATTAAATGCTGAAATTAGTGATGTCGTTAATTTAAATGTATTTAGAAGAAGGTTGAAGGAGTTTTTGTTGGAAATAAACTGTTATTCCTAGTTTTTAACTTTACTTTTGACGTTTTCTTCAATTACACTGGCCAACACACATTTTGGTGCCGGCGATTTTTTAATTGTTCCTGGGTAATTTTTGGGTGGAGAATCCGAAATAGCCATCAGATTTTGTCTATCAGATCTAGTTTTTAAAATAGGAATTATTTACTTTTTTTAACCTCTATTATATATTTTACGTTACAACTATGACTATTGCCAGTAACAAAACAAAAACATATATAATTAAATATTTATTATGAAAATTAGCTTAACATACATTCATACTCATATTAGTCACTATCACCTACAAATTTTCTTTTATACGACTTTCTAGCATGGAGTTTACCGGTGTAGTCTCGCTGAAGGCTCCAACAGAAGTCGGCCATCATGTGGCTATCCCATCGTCCTTGATATCGATCTTCCATAGTTTTAATATCCTGATGGAATCTTTCTCCCTGTTCTTCACTACAGTCACCTAAATTTTCTGGAAAGCGACCTAAGTGGCTATGGAGGTAGTGAACTTTTATACTCATGTTACAACCGAGAATATGAAAATTTGCAAGCCTAGTTTCCACTAAACAAGTAATTGTCTGCTTTGTGATTTCCAAGAAAATTTTTAACTACTTGAACAAATGAAACCCAAGCGTTAGATTCAGCCTCAGTCATTGATGTGGTGAACTGTGGATCTTTCATAAGTTGCCTTATTTGAGGACCATCAAATATACCAGCTTTTAGTTTTTCCGTGCTAATCCTAGAAAACTTACTTGACAAGTACCCAAAACAATTTCCATCTCGATCTAACGCTTTCACAAACTGCTTCATAAGCCCTAACTTGATATGCAAGGGTGGTAGTAAGATTTTTTCTCTCGTAACCAAAGGTTCATTCACTACGTTTTGTTTTCCTTGAACGATAGTATCTCTTAAAGGCAATTTTCTCTTAACTCAGTGCTGATCTTTAGCTCTGCTGTCCCAAAGACATAAAAAAAACAGGTGTATTTTGTATATCCACTTTGCTGTCCAAGGAGAAAGTTCACCATTTTCAAATCAACACAAATTGCCCACTGATGTTCTTCGTATTTAATTTGTTTCAAAACTTGTGATATTGTTTTATACTCCTCTTTCATGGTAGCAGAATGTCCAATAGGAATTGAGGCATATTTGTTACCGTTATGTAAAAGAACACATTTTAAACTACGGTTTGAACTGTCAATGAAAAGGCGCCAATCGTCTGAAGTGTATTCTGGCAAACCCATTTTTTGTAGGAGTCCTTTTATATCGTTACAGAATACCAGCTTATTTTCCTGAGTGAAAAAAGGCAGCAGATCCTTTTCTCTCTTACGATAAAATGTAACATTAGTGCCTATATAAAGAAGGTTCTTTTCTTTTAATCTGGATGCAAGTAATTCAGCACACTCCTTTGAGAGGTATAGGTCTCTCACGAGATCGTTCAGTTCTTGTTGATTAAAACACTCAGGAGTTGTTAAATCTGCTTCAAATTCGCTGTCGTTTTCTGATTGCATTCTTTGAACTTCATCAGACGTTGATGTTTCTGTATCATCTTCCGGGATTTCAGGAAGAATGCTGAAGGTTGGAATGGGTATTTCCTTAGAGTGCGGTACAGGTCTTCTTGCAGAATCTAGATCAGTCCATTTATGTCGATTGTTCCTATTTATGCCTTTAATATTAACGAGACAAAAATAGCAGTCATCATAATGGTTATGTGGTTCCCTCCAAACCATTGGTACACCAAATTTCAGGCACTTTCTGTTTCCAATTGTCCACTGTCGCAAATGTTCAACACATGTTTTACAAACCACATGTGGAGCCCAGGATTTATCTTGATCTCCTAAATGAACGCCAAAATATACAAGACAAGACCTTTTCACAAATTCAGAAATAGTTTTTCTACTTTCTTTCAAAGTGTATTCGCCACATACATAACAAAAAACTACTGGATGGTTTACACAGCTACGCCTGCTGGAGGATGCCATTGTTTTAGTTTTAACACTATAAAACGACGAAAATGTACACAAAATTATGACACAACTTTATTTGTAAAAACTACACAATATACTTAGTCGAGAAGGATAAAGGTAGACAAAAGGTACTATGTTTCCAAAACCAATTAGTCGGGGTTGAGCAGGTATGGGGAGATCGGATAATAGGGAATTCCAAATATAAAATAGGTAATAAAATTAATAGGATTAAGTAGGAATATTGGTTTACTGACAATTTCAGGTATATTTGGCTAATTAGATCCTAGTTTTGAATACCAAATTTCTATTTTTGAATTTTAAAGATATGTATATTTATTTATTTTTGCCTTTTATTAGAACTAAATTCAATTAATCTCTATCTCAAAAACTAGAGCTGATAGAAAATATCTGATGCCAGTTTTAGAATCAGCACATTAAGTATATCTAAAATCAGTTCTCACATCTCAGGCACCAAAATTTTTTTTTTATTTTGTTGGCCTGTGTTATTGTCATATTTCTTGTCTAGTGCTGCTAAATTGAAGAAATAAAAGATTTTGTATTTTTATGAAATTTAAATTTGAATTATTGCCTTCACTCTTATTGCAGTACCATTCGGCATCTATTCGACAAGAATAACTACTGCTTGGTCCCAAAATACGCTGACGATGACAGTGACGGCTCACCCCGATGTGAAGGGATGCGGCAAAAAAGAAAACATTTTAGTCTAATTCCGCACTAAAATTGATAAGCTCGCGAGATGTGGCGACGCAAAAATACCAGCGAACGATTCAAGCCGGCCACGAAGGGGTATCGACCGGTAATACGTTGACGCTATTTATTTCCTGCATGACAGCCGAGAGCTAATGGGATCGTTTGGGCTAAGTTGTCCCTTTTTTTATAAGAAATTGACATTGATGTTGTCAGCGAGATAAAATTTCAAGTGTTAATAATTTCAATAAATGATGAATGAATAATTTTACCTGTCTTTTGGAGCTACCAAATTTGTATGATGAAACAAAAGTTGTAGTCGTTCCTGGAGGTAGTTATGGCACAGATCTTCAAACGATGCTCCCGTCTGTCGGCCGCACGTCGCTGGATTTTGGAAACCCGGATTGTCCACCAGGAGGATAGAGGAGATTGTATGGGTATTAGCTGATATTGACCTGAAACGACAAAGAAATAAATAAGGGAAAGACATCGCTAATTTATAGTAAATACTAGAAAATCCGAATGAGGTAAGACGATACCATTGGAGTTTCTTACGTTTACAACAGACTTTAGTTATTTTCATTTCTAAAAATCAAATTCTTAAGTTTAATTTAATTTACTTTAATTTATTTAAATCTACACACACCGTACCGTAATACGTAACGCGTTTTTAAATTTACAAGGTGTGCATGTTTGCCTTTAGCCCAAGGGAAGAAATTTATTATCTGTTTTAAAACATAATGATTAGTCAATTTATTCGAAAAACATCGGCTAGGTCCGGAGGCAAGAGTAAGACTCCGACGCGGGAGCGAAACAAGGTGCGTTAACTTAATAAGACAAATAAGGACGCGATGCCCTGTTCCCAATAGCGTTGAACAATTGAATATTATTATAGACGCTTTGCAAAATTTATACAGGGTGTTCCTTAATGACGTGCTAATATTTCAGGGTGTGATTCATTAGGTCATTTTATAAAGAAAAGTTCATATGAACATATGTCCGCAACGGCTTAAATTTTTTGCTACAGGGTGTTGAATTTTTATTTTTTAATGGGTTATTTTTTAATATCTTCGAAAGTACTTTAGATATTATTTTCAATTTTGGTATGTGTTAATAGGATATAGAACCACAAATTTTAGTTACAAAAGTTATTCAATTGTTCCACCAGCGGCGTCGCTGATATTTTTTACAAAAAAGATGGCACGCCACTGACACTTTTCCATGTGGATATTTTTTCTGATTAGCCTGGTCAATACTACATGAAAAGGCTCTCTTGAATTTTTCTCGTCAGACGCGTTCTTGATTAAAACCACTAAATTCATATTGAAACTGATTATTATTAACATTGATAAAATATGAATGATAAATTTTGTTTCGCGAAGACGGGCGGAAGCATGCCTTTTAAGTAAAGGTGGCCATTTGCAACGATTGTTATAAAACAAAATTTATCATTAATTATTTTATAAATGTTAATAATAATGAGTTTCAATATGATTTGAGTGGTTTTAATCAAGAACGGTGCGTCTGACGAGAAAAAATCAAGATAGCGTTTTCATGTAGAATTGACCAGGCTAATCAGAAAAAATATCCACATGGAAAAATGTCAGTGGCGTGCCATCTTTTTTGTAAAAAATATCAGAGGACATGTTTGCAGCGACGCCGCTGGTGGAACAATCGAATAACTTTTCTAACTAAAATTTGTGGTTCTATATCTTATTAACAAATATCAAAATTGAAAATAATATCTAAAGTACTTTCGGAGATATTAAAGAATAACCATTTAAAAAATAAAAATTCAACAGCCTGTAGCAAAAAATTGAAGCCATTGCGGACATCACACCCTGAAATATTAACACGTCATTAAGGAACACCCTGTATAGGAAAACCTTTAGAGAGTTTTAGAGTTTACACTACAAAATGCGTTTTAAAGCTGTGATTGTATATGTATAATAATAAGGTGTATTATTTTATTTATTTATTCATTTGTGGTAAGGGAGGTACTACCACCCTGGCGAGCCGCCAATGGAGGGCAATCCACGGGTATGTAATAATTACCTGTTTATTAAATTAGCTACACAATTAAATATCTCGAAATAAAGCCCCATAACCATACCCTCGATGGCTTCTACGCCTACGGTTTCTCTTTCCAACCCCTTATCTATCGGCGATGGTGTTCTAAATGGAGCTCTCGGGTGGTTGGGAGTTACCTAAAAAGATTACACAATTAAAATATAAACACTGATATTATTTTTATACTTTTAATCGGATACATTCGAATTAATTCGTTTAACAACGTCAGAACAGCACAACGTTCAACGTTGACAGTATGTTATTATTATTTTTATATAATTTCCAAGAGACCGTTTTCATGCAGAATTTACCACTGGAGTATCACTTTTTGTGTGGCAATGGAAAACAATAATTATATTTTAGTGCCATAGTCAGTGGCGGCTCGTGACCTATGATAGAGGGGGTTCATAAGTATCGTGAAATTATTTTAAACAACAGCTGTATCCCCCAACTGAGCATTGATATGAGCTTGAGTGTTTTTATTTTCAAAAATTTTTTGTGTTAAGTGCCCCAAGTCGGCTATTCCATTTTTTGTCCAGGCAGGTTCCGCAACGCCGCGACCAAACAACAAACAGGAAAAAAAAAACGGCTAGTTGTACTGCATCTACAAATCCAGTTAATATTTTTGTATATTTCATTTTTAAACTTTCTAATAAAGTCCCTAGATTTACCCTTTGTGGTCTGCGTTAAATTAATTTCGGGTTTAGGTATGCCCGCATTCTTCACTGCAATTTTTGGCTCCAAACTCAAAGAGCTAAAGTTATTTTTTAAATAGTCCACCGTGAAACTATTCATTTTAACTTAATAAATATATAATATTAAAATATTAAAACATACACGCTCCAAATTCTAAATACATGCACGAACAGACAACAGGGCGGGGCACACTAAAATTGTGCGCCTTTTCCATGTTAAATCGCCATAGCCCCGCTATCCCCCGCCACCTGTTACTACAGAGAAATTGCATTATGCCCCGCCCACTTATTCGCATACGCGAGTATATCGCGTCATTCGCCTCATTATCCTTGCCGAGTTGCCGGATGAATCGGGAGCTTATAACATACAGTTTGGTTTGACGGTACGATAAAATATTAGGGAGGGTCGGACTTTATACGATAAATATTATTCAATGAATATAAATTAATATTTTTTTATTCGTTTTGGGGGTGCACGTGCGCATGTGCTCCTGTGGAAGAACCGCCACTGCCTATAGTGCTCTAAAATTCAAGTAAAAAGACAACCAAAGATTGACATATCAAATTAGAAGAAAAATTACAACTTCCTTAATATTGAAAAAATACAAAAAAGAAACATAATTTAAAAACCATTAAATTATTTAAATAGTGAATTGAAATATACATAATTCATATTTACGTTACCATTCCATCAGCAGTCACGCCAAAAATCAATCTGGACAGTTCCTCGGCGGTGGTGCCCAATAGAGTCGCTGCCTTTTGGGCGCTCTGCGGATTGGCGAATTGGTACCGATTATTGTTGCCAGCTAAAAAAAATACTGCAACTGTACAAAAAGATCATTTTCTTATCTAACGTTTTAGAAAAAATAACACTACATGAAGTTTTGGTAAAATTGGATTTTTATTCTTTGATGGAATTTTAATAGAAATAAAGATTCTCTTCTTCTATTTTAGCTACTTTTCATAACTCAAATTGCAGTAAATTAACTAAAACCGTTTCGGAATTGTCTTGAAAACACCCTGTACCACCACAAATTTTAGTTAGAAAAGTTATTCACTTGTTCCACCAGTGGCGTAACTGCAAACATGTCCTCTGATACTTTTTACAAGAAAGATTGTACGCCACTGATATTTTGCCATTTGGAATTTTTTTCTGATTAGCGTCGATTCTACATGAAAACTGTATCTTGTGTTTTTCTCGTCAGGCGCGCCGTTCTTGACTAAAACCACTAAATTCATATTGAAACCCATTATTATTAACATTGACAAAATAATTAATGATTAATTTTGTTTTATAAAAATTGTTGGAAATGGCCACCTTCACTTAAAAGGCATGCTTCCGCCCGTCTTCGCATCGAATTGCCCACTGACCAGGCTAATCAGAAAAATATTCGCATGGAAAAATGACAGTGGCGTACCATCTTTTTTGTAAAAAATATCAGAGGACATGTTTTCAGGGACGCCACTGGTGGAACAATTGAATAACTTTCTAACAAAATTTGTGGTTCTATATCCTATTAACACACAAAATTGAAAATAATATCTAAAGTACTTTCGGAGATATTAAAAAATAACCATTTAAAAAATAAAAATTCAACACCCTGTAGCAAAAAATTTAAGCCGTTGCGGACATATGTTCATAAGAACTTTTCTTTATAAAATGACCTAAGGAATCGCACACTGAAATATTAGCACGTCATTAAAGAATTAGACAAAATATTTATTTTATTTTAAATTCGATGGAAGATCCAACTTTACTAACAAAATTATTACAGATAATTTTCTAATTGATAGCTCAGAGACCATTTTATGGATAGAAAAAAGCTACATCCAACTCACAGCATAAGCGCCATGACCATAAAGGAACCGCTCAATAGGAGTTTAGACTATGAAATACAGAAACTTTCTATGAGCATATTCGTACATTTAACAAAGCTTACCTTTAACAGCGCCTGTACACCCCAAATGAAAAATAGCCGCCAAAACCGAAAATATCACCTTTTGCTCCCCTCCCGTGACTCCCAGGACGTTCAGAGCCAGGCAGGTCTTGACAAACTCCTGCTGAGCCCGCTGTTTATCTTCGTGCTTCTGCAACAGGCTCATGAAGAGATTGTTCTCGTTCCCCGACAGGTTATCCAAAAACAGCTCCTTTCTTAAGGGACCCTCCACGCCGCAGAGGAGTCGCAGCATCACGTGGAACGTCGTCTCCCCTTCGATTTTCCGTGCTATCCGACTTTTTTCGAGTAGCAGGATTTGTATGCTCGCAGAACATACCGATCCGCTTTGGTCGAAGTCTACGCTGAAGATCTGGGTGAATCTTGTAGCGTTGGGGTTCATGGCGGTCTTGCAGTTGCCGAAACTCTCCAGTACTGTCCACATAGCCGTTAATTTTTCTAAGCTTACAACGTTGTTGGTCGTTCCTAAAAAAAAATTGTATTCATAAAAATTTTCCTCCATAAAATGACTTATGGAATCACGCTCTGAATTATTAGCATGAGATTAAGGAACACCCTGTATATGACAAATAAATACCTGCGGCAGTAACTAGGTATTGTACGCAATGGCGGAAATTGGTGGTCTTCCCAGCACCAGATCGCCCTTGGAAGACCAGGGATTGGTCCCTGCGACTTGACAGCATATTCTGATAGGCGGACTGGGCCATCGAGTAGATGTGAGGGGGCATGTCTTCGGACTTGCAGCCTTTGAACAGGGCTACAACCTAAGAAATTAAATATATGTACACATACAGGTCGACAAGTTTATCTGCAGCTACGAAAGGAATGCGGTCTGGGGTTAACAATGTTGTCACATATATTAAATTTTAATTCAATAATCCATTACCGAGAAGAACCTAAAATTACATTTAAGCATTTAAAATAAATTGTAATAGGTATATAAGAACTAACAATATGGCAATATTGCATTGTCAATGGTTACAGGTAGCTAGAGCTAACTTTATTGGTTATATCCCAGACAGAGCATGCGTCTCGTGAGACACCCGATGGGCCATAGAACTTGTTCGGCGATGTCCGATATTTGAATGATGTACCCACCCAGTTGCGTAGTGATAAAAAGGGCAATAGTTATTGTATTGTGTTAAATTGTTTTTTTTTATAAATAACTGTTCATTGTGTCGTGTTTTAGGGCGTTAAAATTTTTAACTTTGTGATAATGAATTTAATTGGCAAAAGCCTTCAGTTAGATCTGTGAAGTGATTGCAACTGTTTATAGGGTAGATGAACAGGAGTCGCAAAACAATATATATATATATATATATATATATTTAAATTGTCACTTCAGCGAAAGCTAGAAAGGGACATTAATACGACCAAAGCGATTTAAACTTTATTACTTTGAAACGAAATAAAAGATTCAGATTAAGGTAAAAAATAACGGGAATCATCGCAAATGTTCGGAATATGTCTTTAAATGGTTACCGTCTTTCCTGATAGCGAGCAAAATATACATTTTGCGCCATTTCTTCGTTTTTTCCACTTTCAATTATAAACTGATATCATATCAAAATTTTCCAAATGTTGATAGGTCATTTTCGCAAATGAATATGTAAAAATGAAATTGACGTTAAATGTTAATAACAACTAGAATGTCAACATAGTTGTTTCTAGGAAATTAGCTTTTGTTTCATGTCCTACTGTGGTTTAAAGTCATAAAGTTTAAATAAATCGCATAGGAAACCAATAGCATCCATGGTGTGTTATATATTTGAAAAGAGAATGTAAAATGCTATCTTTTTAGATTAAAATATACAGGGTGTTCCATTTAAAAAAAATGAGGTTAGGTCCGATAACTCTTTTACGTGACCCCGTATACTTATTCTGAAAACGGCAGATTATTCAACAATCATTATAAAGAAACTTCTGTATACAACATTTTTCTGTATCTCTTTTAACTGAGAAAATATAGGGTAATTTTGAAATTGTCAATTTTTTGATTTTCCCCCGTCTTAAACGAGCGAAAATTTTCTAATATTTATTTTACCATTTTAAGTTTGACCCAAGAAGAGCACATGACACCTATATTACTTTTTTGATAGCACTAACAATTACGGGATACCCTATGTGTGTCGAAAATGGGACACCCTGTACAAAGCAGATAGAAATACCGGGTCCAGCTCTATTTCAAGTCGATGACTAGGAACAAGAAGCTGGAGCAGGACCACCCGCCACAGAAAACTTTGCCGGTACCTTCCACATATTTTTGGACCGTTGTTGGACGGTACTATACGACCTAACGAGTCGAATCCAACAGTAAAAATTTGTTTTCCATATTTCGCTTATAAGGTCACTGATCTATCGATCGATTTTCAATTCTAAATTGATAAATGATTTAAATAATTTGTCAGCTCAGTGTGAAGCTAGTTAATATTAAATATTAATACAATGCTAATTCGTAAGCTCATTAGACATTGAATCGGATTCAATCGAACACACACCCACTACCTGTCGCAAAGCCTAATTGCCTTTTAGTGTTATTCTGTTTTTTTAAACCGTTCAATCAATTCGGAATAATATTATCGATTGATAACTTACATTCATGTTCGAATCATTTAATTAGTTGATCATAGGCGAAATAGCCAATAAGTTCAAGGCTATCGTAGAATTATACAGGGTGTTATGGAAATGACGTATTATATTTAAACCGGCAATTCCTGAGATGAAAACAAATTGAAGAAAAATATCCAAAAATGGCGCTTTAATTTAATATGCCCTGTACATGACCTTATGTCAAACCAAAAATGACCACGTGGTGCCCCTGGTCGGAAGGTAAACACAGCAACATATGGCAGTGAATCTTGAACAGTGTTGTCATATCTTCAGGGTAAACTCTTTAGAAAGTCAATAACCGTTCGACAGATTTCAAGCTGTTTATTTTTCAGGGTACATTATTATAAACTTTTACGTTCAGTTCAGTTCGCTGGTAAAAAATCTCTGATTTATAAGCTTGAACTGACTCACACGAACCGCCGCGGAGTTTATAGTTCAGGTATGTTCTCATTTGTTCAATTTGAACGACACCCGTCAGATCTGGACAACTTAAAAGTTTATAAATGCCACTTACCCTTTAGAAAAAAAAATGCAATTTTATTTACCTTTTCGGACTTATTTAAAACCACTACTCACATCACAAAATCACATTAGTTTTCGCGTCACAACACATCTAAGTACCGTTCGATCTGAATTAGTATTTTAAAGTGCTACTGTGTAGACAAAAATACGCCCTTATTGTCTGGGAAATAATGTATTTAACATCTAAAAATTTTAAAAATAAATAACACGTTGGTTCTCTCGATCGATATCGGCCGGCTTCTTTAAACAGCTGAATGTGGACAATCGGGCTAATATTTAAAAATACAGCGTGGCCACTTTCGATGTTTTATAAGCGACTATCATAAATTGCCGAATTTCCTTCTATAATATTACTTTCCTGTATAATTATAGTCTCGGAAATGGTAACCGCGCTGGCTCTAATAGCGGAGAGTTCTCGGAAAGAAAGTTCGACGACTGGTCCGAAGATGGACTGGACCATTATTTCAAAGGGTAGTTCCTGTCAATTGTTAACATAATTGTTTCATTTTATCTTTAGTAAAGGGTTAATGGCCCATAGAAATTAGCGGTTTTATTATTTCTATTGCGAAATGATTAAGTGCTCTGAACAAGAGCAGAGTGTTATTGTAAAGTGTAATTATGCGTTAGTGTTTGGGGTTTAGTGATACGCTTATTATGCACTCCCACACTATCATCAGGACACGTGATGAGCATAAAGTTTTTCCCATAGAAAAAAGAACTGAAAGTGTATGTGCCCTGGATTCCTTAATCGGGTCCTAGATTTACTTTTTCTAAGTAAGCTAAATATTTATTTTTATAAGAAACTAAAGTTTTACACTTTTAAACATTTTGGAAACATTGTGCCTGAACATCTGTTGATTACCCAGCTGGGCAATGTAATATATTCATATATGGAATGTACCGAGGAGTTGTGTGTGGGTTTAGGGGTGAATTACCCCACTTTTTAAACGTTCGAACACCCTGTATTTAAACCGGCAAACTCTGAGATGAAAATAAATTGAAGAAAAATAACCTTAAATGGCGCTTTGAATTATTGTACGAAATATAAGCTTTATATAAAATCTGAAAATTTACGTGGCCGCTACCGAGGACGGTCGCAATCAATAGTTTATTGAGGCGGGGTTGTCATATATTGCAACACAGAATTGTAAACGCACTTCTTTTTCAAACTTTTTAGAAAAAAATACTTCAATTTTAATAATAATAATTAATAATTAATACTCTCTTACCTTCGATCTTATAATCCGTTTTATAATTAAATTCCATACAAAAATAAAACACAAAAAGTATGGTTTGCAACAGAACCAACAATAGGTAATATCATACAAATTTGAAATCACATCACAATATTTCTTATTATGAATTATTTGGACAGCGTCATTCCACTCCCGAGTCTCGAAGCATACTGAAGCAACGATAGTCGCGCGCGGCAGGTATTCAAGCAAGGGCGAGACATGCGGTGTGATCTGACAACACTGTTAGTATACTCTAGTGACCCACATTGTTGCTAACTGAATCCAGATGGAACGGCGCGACAGTATGTGGGTAAAAAGGGGTTTACGTTAATAAGGGTAAGGGTATTTTCATACATTCAAAGCCTACCGTGGCATACTGTCAGGGAAGTAGTTGTTTAGGGTCTGCATACTGGCTTTACGCATTGCCTAACATCTAAAAATAAAATATCTTACCTTCTCCGAGTATATCGCCAACGGTGCCATAGGATTGATTACTAGAAGCGTGGCACACCCTGCGTAAGTATGAATAAGATTGGTAGCGTATCTTTGCCTTAAGGTGTGCAGCACGCTGGATTCATTAAGGTGTCTCAAAGCTGCCAAATCTTCTACTCGGTCAAATTGCGGAGGATTGGCCTAAAATAGGTACTACATTATTTTTTTGGTATAAATATAAAGAAACATTAATTTAGCCAATAATTTATTTTTTCATATATTTACAGCAAAGTCAGTTGAATTGCCGCCAATATACAGGGTGTCCGCTAATTACTAACTAATTGGACAAACAACAGACTCCTAATATTAGGATTTAATTATACTTACCTATATTCGGTATGGTTGTTATTAACTGAGATACAGGTTGTTAAAGTTAACACTTCATTTTTGTTTCTCTCTAATAACTTTGCAGGAAACCAACGTTTTTTTTACCAAATTGGGCAATTATGGTTTTTTTAGGACGAGAAATTGATTTTTTTATTAAATTTTCATGTTTGCGGCATTATTTGCACATTTATTTGGTCATAACTTTTTTGTGCCTTAGTGTATTTAAGTTTTTAATAAAAATAATACTTTTCTCATATTTATTACGTAAAAAATGTATACTAAGTTTCGGAGATATTTGCATTTAAATTGATTAGTGCGTTAGCTCAGGCAAGCAAATAATATTTTGTTACTTCTTACCAATTCACTTTTACTTGATAATTAATGTTCTAGTAATGGTAATTGGGAATAATAAATACAATAATTTGATTGTTCTTTAACTTACTTTAATTAAAATAACTTTGACCCTAGAAAATATCGTGTCGAAAGAAACCAACAGCAATGAAAATACTAACTTACGATAAACTCAAAACGGAATCATTTGCTGTTCCATAGCAACTGCATCTCTAAATTTTATTTGCTTTCTCATAGGTTACTTTAAGAAAAAAATTTTGTTTACAAATTAATAATAATTGGGCAGGGTCCACTAAACAATTCAAATGCATATATCTGCGAAACGGTAACTCTGGGCGACCTGAACTTAGTATACCTTTTTTACGTAATAAATATGAGAAAAGTATTATTTTCATTAAAAACTTAAATACACTGAGGCACAAAAGAATTATGACCTAATAAATGTGCAAATAATGCCGCAGACAGCGCCCCCAACATTGTACATTAAAATTTCATAAAAAAATCAATTTCTCGTCCTAAAAAACCCACAATTGTCAAATTATGTAAAAAAACGTTGGTTTCCTGCAAAGTTATTAGAGAAAAAGAAAAGTGATGTTTTATCTTTAACACGCTGTATCTCAGTTAATATCAACTTTCGGATATAGGTAAGTATAATTAAATCCTAATATTTTTACGTAAGGACTGGTTTTTCCATGTACCATTAATTAGCGGACACCCTGTATATCTCTAGAGACCGGATTTTAAGCATTATATTTATTGCTTAATTTTATAAGCAATCATGAGAATATTTAATTTCCTACCCGAATTACGTTTACCTAGTTGATGCATTTTTTGAGATTTTATGTTTTTTCTCCCTACGTGCTTATTTTAACTTTTTTACCTATAACTAATAATTATTAATAATATATATATAATGTTTAAAATAATACAAAACATTATGCGGGGAAAAAGGTTATATTATATCCAGCAACTACGCAAAGCGTAGCGTGATTCTCCGAAGAATCCGTATACTCGTAGGTAATTCACCGGTTTTTCATCTTGATTTATGCCATGCCTATGTTTAGTTAGTTACGAGGTGTTCTCGTATCGAGTTATAATATCCGTTGGCCAATAAATTAATAAAATATAACAAGAAAATATTTATAAAAGTAATAGAAAAATATACCTTCTCTAAATCATCCTCGTCTACCACCAAGACATCTTCGGACTGTTCCAGCCTGATCCTGATCTTCCCTGGCTCCGAATCCGGCCCATCTTCTCTTCGAGCTGCCGTGAATCCACCCCTGTGCATCAGCCATAACCTTTCCGAATCGAGCCATTGCTTTTCCTTCTCTAGATGCTCCTCGGATTTTGCCTGCAACAAATTATAATTGTTAACTTTCGCTGTCTGTATTAACGAAACAATAAAAATGTGATAAGAGGCATTTAGAACGAATTTTATTTTAATCTCCGTCGGGAATTGAACGCGGGCTTTTTGCTTTCTGGGCGTTACCGATCACGCAACAGAGACGCCTAAATTCCCTCGACGAACTTAGGCGCAATTGTAAACCAGGCAAGGTGTTATTAAGCAACATGAACTAAAGATTGTTTCACGAAAAATGGATACGGCTTAATGATTTCCTGGGTCGGTCCCATTGTGTCGACAAGAGCTTGGCAATAAACAAGTGAAGTATGAAGGGACGGACTAAGGAAAACAAGTAATGATATGATTATATTAGTGTAATCAAATGAAATAACATTTTTTTTAAATATTACTAGTCATATTTATTTACATTTATAATGTCATTCTATAGATAGTTCTGTTTCGCTATCGCTATCCTCATCAAAATTAATTATAATTGAATTAATTATACGATCCACACTAATATACGAATTTTCTACAGTTTATCGTGACGGACTGAATTTTTCCAACTACCTGGGGGAATATCATTAAAGCATTTTCGTATTAATTCTACAACACTAGAACTTAAAGTCGGAGAAATATTTTCAGGCCTAACCAGTGATTTTAACTGCTGCCACATATGCTTTATGGGGTTAAAAATGCAATAATAGGGTGGGAGCCGTAGCACTGTATGTTCAATTTCTTCTGCCAATGTGTCACAAAGATATACTTTTTTTATACAAAATGTCTTTAAAACTTCTAAAAGATCACTTTTTTTATAACTTTCTTCAAAATATATATCATTCGCTGCCATGTAGTTCTGAATCTCCAATTTTGTATTATTTGCAGTGTTGGCAAATATCATGATATTTATATAAATATCAAATATCGGATATATATCCGATATATATCTGATATATATCAAATAATTTTTTTCAGCCAAAACAGATGAAATCATACTTATAGTAGAGCCAAGTAAAATCAAGGAAGTATATATTTGAGTAAATATTTTTATTAAAATATAAATATTATTTCTAAACAGAACAAGCCTCGGAACAAGCATAAAAGCTAACAAAATAATAATAACAGATATTCACCTAGACAACAGATATTTACCTAGGGTGAATGCGTACACCAAAAAACAATCCCGAAAAAAAAATAATATAAATAACCATATTAAATTAGCCTCATCAATGGTAAGTCATCGCCAGATTCGTCAGAATCAGAAATCGATCCCGGTAATTCTTCTGGTACAGTTCCTGCCCAAATCCAATCAATATTTTCTTTTTTATTTGTTTCTATTTGATTAGAGTATTTAAATAAAAACGTTAATTTTCCAGCTTTTTCATTTCCAAGCCTATTGCGTAGTTTCGATTGCACGAGTCCAAATGATGAAAAGGTTCTCTCAATGGACGCGGTAGACGCAACTGCAGTAAGCAGTTGTTCACATAAAGCCAGGAAGTCTTTTTTATTTGGCCAATCCTCATCCTCAATAACAATTTCGCGGTAGTAGTTAGTGCAAATTGAATGCCAATTATTTTGTCGCGGCAACTCAGGCATACGCTCGGCGGCACCCGCTGATCTAGGTTGTTGTAAAAAATACCTTTTTTCCAATTCCAGAAAATTAATTAATTTTTTTCCCTCAAATTATTCTAAATAATTTAATAAGGAAATTGGATCGAAGGTTGACGTAATCTTTCAATATGCATCATCAGCAAAAATTATGAGAACGTCTTTACGGGCGTCGACGGCAAGAGATTAGATCGGCGACGCAATGTAACGTTAAAAAAGACGGATAAAGAAATTCTGCAGGAGACGAAGGCAGTCGGTTTTCTGGTATAGAACCGCCCTCACTCGCGATTTTATTTTTTTCAAAACGGGGGCCGCAATGACTACAGGTTTCAGCGTGTTTTTACACCAAGTATTCCGAGAACAGTCAGCCGTTTCCCTGAGAAAATGTTTATCTTCGCTTACTCGTGTTTCCGGCGAGTTTAAATAATACTGGACTGTCTTCAACACTCGTATGCTTCAGTACGAGTATAAATAATGCTGAAATATCTTCAAAATTACCCGATTGTGACATCAAAAGTAAGTGTTAAATGTAACTCTTTTCTTGTGTGTGGTTTAAATATAATAAGGGAATTCCATAGCACCCTGTAGAACTTGATTTCCTCTTATAAAATAAAATGGGTACCGTATAAGGTATTACTTGAAATCCTTGGAAAATTAAATTTCATAAAAAGCTATAAAACCTAATTTGGCCTAGTTCTGATTCTCTGACTAATATAATACCATTTTAAAAACCTTCTTCGTCACAATTACCTTACACAAGTTTATTGCTACTATCCTAAGCACATTTTAAATAGCGAAAAAAATGCAAATCTCTGAATGAATTTTCCACATTACCATTTCAAAGAGAATATTAATCGCAAATTTAACAAGAAAACAATTTAATGGCATTTTTAATTGAAATGAATCCAATCTCAAGCGTCCCTGGAGCGTTTTAAGCGCTGCAAATAGATATTAGATGCGTTTTCTTACTTCCTGATGACTGTTTCCATCAGAACGCAGAACGTCGATCAGTAAAATAAATAGAATATCATTTTCGTAAAGATTTGCAGCAGCAATTGAATCACTTCAAATATAAGATGTTTACCAATTGCAGTTAAATAGGTGTAAAAACGTTAAATGATTATGGAATAAGCAGAATCGCGCATTCTAAAAAGCGAGATTTAGAATATCAATAGTTCGTTGTTTGAGGTACTTCAACTTTTTTTTTCGCATATTTATTTTTATACAAAAAAGAAGAAATATTTACATCATTAAGGAACACTCTGTATATATGGCTGAAATGGGATATTTTTCAACCCGGTATCCTCCTCTTACTGGTATTGATGCAATGGCCATTTCATTTTTTGAACACTATTTCGTCACTTTTCCGCTTTAATCACCGAAAAAATGAAAATTGCCTTTATTAATTTTTAATTAAATTTAAGAGTATTTATCACTGGACCGCGTTGTCCGATTTGAGATTTCGCCGCGGAACAGCATAAGTCAGTGCTATTGAACACGAACAATGATACAACATCGCCATTCCAAGCAGTGGCGGTTCTTCCACAGGAGCACATGCGCCCGTGCACCCCAAAAACAAAATGAATAAAAAATATTAATTTATATTCATTGAATGTTATTTATCGTATAAAGTTCGACCCTCCCTAATATTTTATCGTACCGTCAAACTAAAAAAGTCCGACCCTCCCTAATATTTTATCATCCCGTCAAACCAAACTGTATAGATCCGGCAACCGTGCCTCGGTCGAGGTAAATGGCGATTATGACGAGACTTGCTCGCATGTGCGATTAAGTAGTGCAGTTTCTCTGTAGTAACAGGTGGCGGGTGGCAGCGGGGGATAGCGGGGCTATGGCGATTTAACATGGAAAAGGCCCACCGTTTTGTCTGTTCGTGCATCTAGTTAGAAATTCGAGCGTGTATGTTTTAATATTTTAATATTATATATTTATTAAGTTAAAATGAATAGTTGACGGTGGACTATTTAAGAAATAACTTTAGCTCTTTGGAGCAAAAAATTGAAGTGAAGAATGCGGGAATACCTAAACCCGAAATTAATTTAACGCAGACCACAAAGGGTAAATCTAGGGACTTTATTAGGAAGTTTAAAAATGAAATATATGAAAAAAAATTTATAGAGGGTATTCCAAACTTAATGATGCTGTTATTGATCAATTTTCTACAATTAAGAACCGAAGAATGGACTTTACGTTTAAGCACTATTGTGCAGGGTCGATAAATGTTGTGTATTTCGATAAATGATACTCGATATGATTTTAAACCATTTTATTTAAGGATTTAAACTAAAAAACACTGAATATATGAAGAATGCCAACTTGTCAGTCTCGTGGCTCGATTC
This sequence comes from Barypeithes pellucidus, assembly GCA_963991005.1. Lineage (NCBI taxonomy): Eukaryota > Metazoa > Arthropoda > Insecta > Coleoptera > Curculionidae > Barypeithes > Barypeithes pellucidus. The sequence continues at coordinate 13,567,757 of OZ022563.1, forward strand.
GTTCTCGTCATAAAACAGGTAACTATTGTTCTTGTCTTGGTTGCGCCTAATGACGTAGCCGTAGATGGCGTAGTGGTATTAGACATCATTCGGTTTTCTTGATAACTCGTAGATGGCGGTAGTAGTATTAGACATCATTCGGTTTTCTTGATAACTCGTAGATGGCTTTAGTAGTATTAGTAGTGGACTGTATAAATATTGTTACGAGGGTTGCATGCGACGACGTTAAAGATCCGACAGCTATACACACTAAGGAACCCTTTCTTATTTTCCAAAAGTTACATTTCCTTGTGTAAAATTAAAAAATAAATAAAAATATGTTTTACCTAACACATTTCCATATTACTTTTTTTCTTTCTACATTTAAAACGCCTAGAAAGTAATTGTTTTGTCGTTACACAAAAATAAAATTTTAAAAATAATTTCACCATACTTGTGAACCCCCTCTATCATAGGTCACGAGCCGCCACTGATTCCAAGACAAGACGAGCCAGCGCGCGCTGGCCGGCTGTATCGAGGGAGTAGGAAACGTTTCCCTTATTCTTCTGCCTTTGATCACCCGAAGCGTTGCCAAATCACTCTAGATAGTTGCGATTTTAGGTATTTTTCCTGAAAACCTCGGTGTGACATTTTTTTGCATTAAAACTAAACTATGAAATTAATTGAGACTATTGATAGTGCATGTAATACTTTCAAAATTGACTGTATAACCATATTATTTCAGTTTAAACATCATCATTTACCGTTTTGAAAAAAACTAAAATTCTTTTTCTAAAATTTCAAGATAATATCGTCATGTAGTACCATATTTCGAAACTAAATTTAAAATTTTAACAAATTCTATCCAATAGTTTTCTGGTAGTTTGTCACACCTTGTTACCTTAATGGAGATCACTGATAAGTGCTCTTAAATAGAATAGAATATTTGGTAGAAACTATATTTAAAACAATGTTTGCTCAGCTTAAAAAAATATATTTCCGGATAAATCTATACGAAAAGAATATCGTTATTTTTAGCTGCAATTAATTCTCACCTAATACCCACCGAAATTTCGAACAAACCAGAAATCCACGCAGCAAGAGACTCTTGAACTTGAAATAGAAAAAGGCGTTTATTTTTGTCTCGACATAATTTATAACGTGTTTGCTAGTTTCTATAATCAGCGCACGAGATCTCGTAATAAAGAAATCTAATAAAACCTAATAGTGCCGTCAATTTGTGCTCGTTAGTAATAAAGTCATAATAAAATCTTAAAATTAACAAACATTTTACATACTGAAAGTATTTTCTGGTTAAAATTGTATTGGGGTTTGTTCGTAGCTGTGTCCCAAGTAGCATTTTTAGACACAAATTGGAAACAAATTCTTTGTTGAGAAACGTTTCGAAACATTTTCGATTAAAATTATAAATTTGTATCGAGACACATGTGTTACGAAACTTTTGCGACACATTTTCGAATCCAGTTACTAGAAACACTTAAAGACGTGCTTGTTTCGAAATATTTTACAAACTATAGTGTCGATGCATTAACGACACGCGAAGATAAATATTTTTCGAAACATTTTTAGTTAGTTTAGGCACAAGATTGCATTGAATTTCCCATAAGATATTTTTTATAGCTTCGGTGTACGTTTATTAGCGATAAATAAGCAACTTATTGATATTATTTATATTTTAGGTGTTATTATTGATCCATTTTCAACCACAGATTGAGGTAAGTGTTTTAGGTAGATTTTTAATCACCATCTGAACAAGTTTGAGGTTATGTTATTGTTTAGCGAGATGTAAATTATTATTTTTCTGTAAAAAAAACGTATTTAAAAAAATATTCCAAGCTATAGGGTGGGTATACCCTATGTCGATAAATACAGTGCAATTGGCTGTTTTTAACAGAAAAATAACAATTTAAATCTCCCTATGTATACAATAATAACATAACCTCAAACAAGCTGGTGATTAAAAATATTCAAAAAACAGTTACGTCAATCTGTTTCTTAAAATGAATCAATAATAACATCTAATATACAAATAATATCAGGAATTTGCTTATTTTTCCCTTATAAACGTGTACCGATGCTTTAAAAAATCTCTTATGGGATTTTCAATGAAATCTTTCTCAAGTTTGTTTGGAAAGGTTTTTGAAACCACGCCTCTCGTGACGTCAGACTTAGGCTGTCCATACCCATCCTTTGTTTTCTGTGCATACAAGCAAACCTTTTTTCTCTGTGGCATTCTCCATCAGCTTAATAAATCTCTCCATCACCTAATAATCGTTAAAATGCTACTTGGGATCCACGCCAGAAATGATATAGTCTATATCATATCAACCATAAATGGCGCTTTGAGTTATTAAGCGAAATATACACTTTATATGAAATCTTAAAATTTACGTGGCCGCTCCTGAGGCCCTTCGCAATCAATATTTTATTGAGGCAGACTCCAGGTTCAAAAGTATAGCAATGTTGTCATATTGCAACACAGAATTCTAAACGCACGTGTTCAGTTTTTGACAACAATACGTCTTTGGCGCGCGTTATCATCTTTTTCAAACTTTTAAGACAAATAAAACTACAATTTTAAGGTACATACTCTCTTACCTTCGATCTTATTGTAAAATAATCCGTTTTATAATTAAATTCCATAAAATAATAAAATACAAAAAGTATGTTTTTCAACAGAATCAACAGTAGATAATATCAGACAAATTTGAAATCACATCACAACATTTCTTATTATGAATTATTTCACAACAAAAAAAAAATCAGGCAATACAACTAACAAAACGTTTAAAATTCATATAGTACGTCAAGCACGTGGAGCCCTCGACACGACGTCGTTCCACTCCCCAGTCTCGAAACATACTGAAGTATGAAGGGCGCGCCGCCAGTATTCAACCAAGGGCGAGACACGCGGTATGATCTGACAACACTGTTAGTATACTCTAGTGACCCACAGTGTTGCTAAGTGAATCCAGATGGAACGGAGCGTGGGTAAAAAGGGTTTTTACCTTAGTATTTAGATATTCGATTTAAAAACAAACTATGTAGACTTTCTCTAGGACTCCCTAGAAGTCACCCATTTCAAATATAATAAGTCATTTCCATAACACCCTGTATTGTTGGACCTGTAAAGTGTTCTTTTTTATTAAAAACTAAGTTAACATATTTTATTTGCTCAACTGTTTCAATGACCCAAAAATTTCATAGGAATGATAATAATATGTTTCGCGTTGTATATTATGAATCTTAACAAGTTTTTCAGTGGAAAAGCATATAATTTATACCGGCCCTGATGGTTCTTCTTCACTTATTTATGGCGTCTACTGCTTTAGGCGTCACTCGCCATAAAAAGTAAACAGAATAAACATGACATATGTTAGTCGCCATTAAAAACTAAGGTGATATAGACTATATAACCATAATGACAAGGTAAGATATCTAGTCGTTCCAATTTCGACTGGCGCGCGCAGTAAGGTCACAGAGAGAGTCATTTTTAAATTTATTATGGAGATTTCTATTGCTGTTAGCGTTTTTAATTGTCTTTTGAAGGTATTAATAGGTTTTACGCATTTAATAGTATGTGAAACGAAATAATAATATCAAGGTATTTAGGTATATTAATTTCATAAAAACATAATACACATTAAAGCCAATGGCGGCTCGTCACCTATGATAGAGGGGTTCACAAGTATGGTGAAATTATTTTTAAAATTTTATTTTTGTATAACGACCAAACAATTACTTTCTAGGCGTTTTAAATGTAGAAAGAAAAGCAGAAATAGGAAAATGCGTTAGGTAAAACATATTTTTATTTATTTTTTAATTTTACACAAGGAAATACAACTTTTGGAAAATAAGAAAGGTTTTCTTAGTGTGTATAGTGCTTAAACGTAAAGTCCGTTCTTCGGTTCTTAATTGTAGAAAATTCATTAACAACAGCCTCATTAAAGTTTGGATTACCCTCTATAAATTTTTTTTCATATATTTAATTTTTAAACTTTCTAATAGTCCCCAGATTTACCCTTTGTGGTCTGCGTTAAATTAATTTCGGGTTTAGGTCTTCCCGCATTGTTCACTTCAATTTTTTGCTCCAAACTCAAAGAGCTAAAGTTATTTTTTAAATAGTCCACCGTCAAACTATTCATTTTAACTTAATAAATATATAATATTAAAATATTAAAACATACACGCTCGAATTTCTAACTAGATGCACGAACAGACAACGGCGCGGCGCACACTAAAATTGTGCGCCTTTCCCATGTTAAATCGCCATAGCTCCGCTATCCCCCGCTGTCTCCCGCCACCTGTTACCACAGAGAAACTGCACTATGCCCCGCCTACTTAATCGGACATGCGAGCAAGTTTCGTCATAATTGTCATTAACCTCGACCGAGGCACGGTTGCCGGATCGAGAGCCTATAATATACAGTTTGGTTGACGGTACGATAAAATATTAGGGAGGGTCGGACTTTAACGATAAATAATATTCAATGAATATAAACTAATATTCTCTTATTCGTTTTGGGGGTGCACGTGCGCATGGGCACCTGTGGAAGAACCGCCACTGATTAAAATACCACTAAAATAAGACAAAATTCCAGCAAACTTTTAAAACGTCCATTGAAAACATAGGGGAAGTGATCGAGCTGCCGACGTTATGGGGAGATATAAGCTACGCCTCCATCTGCGTGGAATCTTACCTGGTCTTATTTATACCATGCACGTCAGGGGCTTAGAAAATAATCTTTTTGGGGACAAAAATGTGCTGCTTCATGTTATAACAGTCTATACCAAAATTTAGGGTAATATCTCAAACTGTTTTCGAGATATTTTATAAAAACCAAAAAAAAATTAAAACTTTAACACTCTGTATATTGGAACAAAGCTTTTTAGTACATACGTGTATATGAACTTTTCGACTTAGAATGTGTAACCTATTCAAATAAGTACACATCATTGAGTAAAGGTGCATTTACACATGCATGGATTTAGTGGCGCCAATAAAAACTGGCGCGCCAGTAAATGAAATTAGCAAATTGATTTTAGTTTAGGTTGCGCTTCTAATTTTTGTTGATTGTATAGTTTATATAGTTTATTATGGCTAATGAAACTGGCGTGCAACTTATTTTTGTTTTCTCAACAAAGCGTAAACCTTTATACTGGCGTGCAAATAGAAATGGCGCGACCACTGGCGCCACTAAATCCATGCATGTGTAAATGCACCTTAACACCCAGCATTATTAAATTAAATTGTGCATTGGTTGACGAACATGTATTTAATAGAAAATCTATCTATGTTCTTGCAACATGAACACTCTTTCTCCCGTGTACATCATATTTCTATATTATATCCTAGAATTAAAAAAAAATAATAGACTGAACAAACAGATTAACTATCGCATTTAAAATTTAAAAAAAATTAAGTCAAACTATTTTTCTAACGAACTTTTCCTTTATTTCGTAATATTTCCAAGTAATCTTACATAAGCCACCCCGTATATTTAAGTACTTATAATTAAGGCAATATGGCTCGAGACTAAACGTTGTTATTGCTCTTGTAAACATCAATTCCATGCAAGTTTATGGTACCGTACCAGGAAAATAAATTGACGTAAGCCATGAATTAACATAATATGTAAATGATTCTTGATTGATCACTGTGTTGACATCATAGTAACGCAAAGTCCAAAAACTACATGTGGTTTGTAGTAATAGTACATTACATACCAAGAGTGGTAAGAAGTACAGTACGTTTCACGAAAATTGGATACGACTTAATGATTTCCTGGGTCGGTCCCATTGTATCCCAGCATTTTCGTATTAATTCTACAACACTAGAACTTAAAGTCGGAGAAATATTTTCAGACTTAACCAGTGATTTTAACTGGTGCCACATATGCTCTATGGGGTTAAAAATGCAATAATAGGGTGGGAGCCGTAGCACTGTATGTCCATTTCCTTCTGCCAATGTGTCACAAACATATACAAAATGTCTTTAAAACTTCTAAAAGATCACTTTTTTATAACTTTCTTCAAAATATATATCATTCGCCGCCATGTAGTTATGAATCTCCAATTTTGTATTATTTGAGCTTGGAGCTTTATGTAATTGGCGACTGTGATAGCTCGCATTGTCCATTACTATCACGCTATTCTAAGGAATGTTTGGTAAAAGACAATTCTTGAACCATTCCTCAAAAACTAACAAATTTTACTACAAAAAGATATTTAAATATAAATTAAGGAACCTAACCTACCTGATGTGCCTATATTTAATTATAATAAAATTAAACAAACCGGTCCTTTCCACATAATAATAACAAACGGTCATAAATAATGGGATGGCCCAGGTACGTTTACGGCAGTCATTAAGTTATATCCATTTTTCTTGAAACAATCTTTACTCGTTACGCTCGTACCGTAAGATTTTGTTTAAGTAATGACCTACCAAGAAAAAAAATTAACATAGAACAGAGATATTTTGGCATTTTCAATTAAAACCTAAAATTGTGGCAAAACGGTCGATTTTAGGATAAGTATCCTTAACACACGTTTGACAATATATTAAAGGTCTTTTTAACTCTCATCTAAAGGAATAGATCTTTAAGGACGCGGTAATCTTCCACTTAGCACAATTGATCCACAACTTATATTAAAATATAGTTTTTTAAAAGTTGCCATAAAGTTAAGGCTACCTTAGCTAAGGTCTAACTTAAGGCAACATTCAAATAAGTAGAGTATTCTAGATAAGGTAAAAGTGAAAAACAGGTCTACTCATGTAGCTTTACGCTTTACGTCAGATAGAATTTGACAGTCGTGCACTGTTATGACGCACTATTTGACGGATTACTTAACTACACATTAATATTTCAACTCTTAAACAGCTATTTTATAACCTACCTCTATATTCTCCTTGAGCCTCAACAAAACATCCAAATCTTTCAAACAGTTAGACTTGTCAGTCACACCGAAAAATCCACCAGTTTTTCTACTCCTACTCATAATCGCAATCTCGTCGTACTCCACACACTTCACTTTCTTATTACGAAAACTCATCCTTATGTGACTTCTTGGTGGTACTTTCGGCGCATGTCCGTTTTGCTGCGATGGACTGATAGCTTTCGTTCCATTTTCAAATTTTCCACTTCGCCGCAATGAACCATTTCTTGATCTGATGAACAACGCATTATCAGGCTCATCAGTCGACACATTTTTATCGCCGTTCAATAATGCCTTTTTCTTCTGAAAATTGACACCCGCGTCTTCAGAAGCCTTTCTGAGTCCGCCCATCCAACCGTTCTCGTCTATATCGAATATATCTAGATGCCTCATCTTGGAAGTCTTTGCCGTAGAAGCTTTGGTGCCACTATTAAACAACCTTGCGCTGACATCGTTTTGTTTTTTCGTCGTTTCCTCTGAGCACTTAGTGGTTTTGGTCTCTGAAGAGTCTACGGATTCAGATTCACTGAAATTTTCCGAACTGATGCTTGCAGTTTTTGGCTTTGGTGTTGGCACCGGGGGTTTCCTCGCTATCTTGCCCCGTGAACTTCTGAGCGACGATGTTCTTTGAAACGGACTGGCTTTCGGCGCCTTCTGTTCCGATTGCAAAGAATCGGATTCGGAAACATGCTCCGAACTATTCGCTTTGCCATTTTTTAGATCGCCATTCACTTTATTGGCCGGACTAGCGGTTCTTTTAATAGATGGTGTTCTTTGCAGTGGACATGGTTCTGAGGGAGACTCCACAGGGTTATAGTTACCGTGACCGTGGGCTAGTCCTTTACAGCCGGTGTGCTGGACGTTGCGTTTCTTCGGTATCGGAGATAGAACACTGTTGCTCCGTAAGGAGCTTACGAACGTCGATGCAAAGTTCATCATTTTAGCAGAAGTTGTTTGTAGTCTGGCTATTACGATAATTGGTTGGTATTAGTTATTTCATATCATAACGCTATTGTTGAATATTTTGGAGATTTACGCGGAAACAATACTATGGTAAAATTATTATAGTAAAGATTTTCTTGTAAAATTTCCTATATAATATAGTATTAAATACTATTGTAAACATAATTTACAAAAAGCAATAGTTAGGATTTCTAAGAAATGAAGTAAAATCAAGTAAATACTAAAATAGTATATTGTAAATTTTACAACGAATGTAATGTGAACTGAATAAACACTATAGTAAAATTTTTATAGTACAGGTGTCCCATTTTTGACACTTTTTTTAGGGTATCTCCGTAATGGTTAGTGCTATCAAAAAAGTAATGTAAGTGTCATGTGCTCTTTTTGGGTCAAACTTAAAATGGTAAAATCAAAATTTGAAAATTTTCGCTCGCTTAAGAGATACGGGGGAAAATCAAAAAACTGACAATTTAAAGATCACCCTATATTTTCTTAGTTAAAAGAGATACAGTAAAATGTTTTATAAAGAAGTTTATGTATATTGATTGTTGAATACTCTGCCGTTTCCAGAATAAGTATACGGGGACAGGTAAAAAAGTTATCGGACCTAACCTCATTTTTTTAAATGGAAAGTTTAATAAATTGCCGAGGAAACCAATATCATCCAATGATGTGTTATATATTTGAAAGAAGAATTTAAAATTGTATCTTTATAGATTAAAATATATAGGGTGTTCCATTTAAAAAAAATGAGGTTAGGTCCGGGTTTGTTCGGGTTTGTTCTGAAAACGGCAGAGTATTCAACAATCAACATAAAGAAACTTCTGTATAAAACATTTTTCTGTATCTCTTTTAACTAAGAAAATATAGGGTAATTTTGAAATTGTAAATTTTTTGATTTTCCTCCGTATCCATTTTAAGTTTGAACCAAAAAGAGCACATGACACCTACATTACTCTTTGATAGCACTAACAATTACGGACATACCCTATAAAACTGCCGAAAATGGAACACCCTGTACGATTTCTTATAAAATATTGAATTAATTACAATTTTCATTATTAATCCGTACCAAAATAATATTGTAATGCGGTTTTTGCAATTGCAGAAAGACTGGCCGACTGTAATGCGACCTTTACTATTTTTATAGTAAATTTAACCCTTGTAGATATTGTAACAAAGCAATAAATTGTTGCAAAACCAACACATCGACCAATAAATTAACCTGCTGTCCGCATTACACCTTCTCGATCATAATTTAGACCATATGTTCCAAAGTTAAATCATACGAAGGATGACCTTGAGAAATTGTGCAACTCATTATTAACGTCTGAAGCACCGTCTTTATCGATTTAATTATTGATGGGATTAGCGTCTCTCGGTAAAAAAACATATGTTTGATCGGATTGTTTAATTTAGCTGTTAAAAAAAATGCAGTTTTTTTTGGGCGTGGTAAATGTATGTAAAACAATTAATTACAACTGTATTTTTAATTAAATCATAACTTACAAGAGTTTTAGAACTGTGTGTATTGCTATATGCATAGTGTTGTGAATAATATTGATATCGGTTTATACAGGGTGTTCCTTAATGACGTGCTAATATTTCAGGGCGTGATTCCTTAGGTCATTTTATAAAGAAAAGTTCATATGGACATATGTCCGCAACGGCTTAAATTTTTTGCTACAGGGTGTTGAATTTTTCTTTTTTAAATTGTTATTTTTTAATATCTCCGAAAGTACTTTAGATATTATTTTCAATTTTGGTATGTGTTAATAGGATATAGAACCGCAAATTTTAGTTAGAAAAGTTATTCTATTGTTCCACCGGTGGAGTCTCCACAAACATGTACTCTGATATTTTTTTACAAACAAGATGGTACGCCACTCACATTTCTCATATGGATATTTTTTCTGATTCGCCCGGTCAATTCTACATGAAAACGGTCTCCCGTTCTTGATTATTATTAACATTGATAAAATAATTAACGATAATTTTTGTTTCAAATGGAAATGGCCACCTTCAATTAAAAGGCATGCTTCCGCCCGTCTTAGCATCGAATTGCCCACTCCAACAATTTTTGAAGAACAAAATTTATCATTAATTATTTTATCAATGTTAATAATAATGAGTTTCAATATGAATTTAGTGATTTTAAGTGCGTCTGACGAGAAAAACTCAAGAGGCCGTTTTCATGTAGAATTGACCAGGCTAATAAAAAAATCCATATGGAAAAATGTCAGTGGCGTACCATCTTTTTTGTAAAAAATATCAGAGGACATGTTTGCAGGGACGCCACTGGTGGAACAATTGAAAATAATATCTAAAGTACTTTCGGAGAAATTAAAAAATAACGATTTAAAAAATAAAAATTCAACACGCTGTAGCAAAAAAATTAAGCCGTTGCGGACATATGTTCATATGAACTTTTCTTTATAAAATGACCTAAGGAATCACACCCTGAAATATTAGGACGTCATTAAGGAACACCCTGTATACATTTCTCCGAATTATTCTCAAAGATATTCTTGGATTTCTTTAAAGCATTTGAATGCGTTCACGACAACAATTTACTGGCTGTAGCAGACTCCAGGTATAAAAGAAAAGTAGATAAAATAATTTTTCTTCCAAATGCAAGATTGATTAATGCAGCTTCGTTACCCACGGAAATTTAAAACAATGCAAACAAATGCAATCGACATGAGCGCGATCCCACATTCATCTTAATCAGCCATTAATTATTAAATTTATTAATGAAATGTAGCTAGAAAAAAAATGACAACCTACGAAGTATGTCTTTAAGGTCGACAACTCACTTAATTATAATCATATTCAATAAAGACATAGGAAAAAAGTGGCTCGATCCGAAATAGGTGGTTCTATTCATGTTTATAATGAGACGATAAAGTATGATTTATTATTGGATTAATAATAACACACGATTGGAATCGGCAGCAAGAATGAATTCGATTGAATAAGGCAAGCTAAGTTTATTTTATGTGATACCAAGTTAATTAATTCAAGGCACCATAGATAAATGGTTCGTCTGTAAATCCAATTAATTAGGAAATTTGCATTAATAATGATAATTCAGTTCTTAATAAGTTTATGCCTCATACACATTACCCCAATTAATTTGAAAAAATATTCAAAAATACACGGCCAAATTAATAACGTTGTTATTTCGTTAATAAATGCGCCAATTTTAATAATTTTTGTTTTAGTTGATAGAATAGAGATTCTAGAGTTTAGAGCAGATAGTATACGTCCCTATACGTCTATTTGTACGGGGTAAGCATATAATCTAGTTGCATGTATGTAAATTTGACATATCTTACATAAAAATTAAACCAATAAGAGATAAAGATTGTTTCACGAAAAATAGATATAACTTAATGACTGCAGTAAAAGTACCTGGGGCCATCCCATTATTTATGACCGTTTGTTATTATTATGTGGAAAGGACCGGATTGTAATAATTATAATTAAATATAGGCACATCAGGTAGGTTAGGTTGCGTAATTTATATTTAAATATCTTTTTGTGGTAAAATTTGTTAGTTTTTGAGGAATGGTTCAAGAATTGTCTTTTACCAAACATTCCTCAGAATAGCGTGATAGTAATGGACAATGCGAGCTATCACAGTCGCCAATTACATAAAGCTCCAAGCTCAGATAATACAAAATTGGAGATTCAGAACTACATGGCGGCGAATGATATATAGGTATTTTGAAGAAAGTTGATTGAAGTTTTAAAGACATTTTGTATAAAAAAAGTATATGTTTGTGACACATTGGCAGAAATTGGACATACAGTGCTACGGCTCCCACCCTATTATTGCATTTTTAACCCCAAAGAGCATATGTGGCACCAGTTAAAATCACTGGTTAGGTCTGAAAATATTTCTCCGACTTTAAGTTCTAGTGTTGTAGAATTAATACGAAAATGCTTTAATGATATTGTAGTTGGAAAAATTCAGTCCGTCACGTAATAACTGTAGAAAATTCGTATATTAGTCTGGATCGTATAATTAATCCAATTATAATTAATTTTGATGAGGATAGCGATAGCGAAACAGAACTATCTATAGAATGACATTATAAATGTAAATAAATATGACTAGTAATAATTTAAAAAACTGTTATTTCATTTGATTACGTTAATATAATCATATCATTACTTATTTTTCTTAGTCCGTCCCTTCATACTTCACTTGTTTATTGCCAATCTCTTGTCGACACAATGGGACCGACCCAGGAAATCATTAAGTCGTATCTAAATTTCGTGAAACGTACTGTAGTTAATCTTGGTTAGGCATTGGCCCAAAAGTATTGCCATGCCATTGGAGGTAACAAAAAAAATTACCATACGTTATTTTCGAATTTCTAATGTTGAGTAAATGAATTAAATAAATAGCGTAGCTCTGTATTATCGACTTCATTTGTTGAAATAATTTTTGTTTTTAATTTACCAAAAGCCAAAAGTGATGATGAATGTTGATATCTTTCTTTTTAGTTTAGGACCCAAGTTAACGAATTAATTTATGAGGCTTACGGTATACAATTTCATTCTCTTTTAGTGCCTTCTAATGCATATTTTGTGCTAATTGCAAATACGAAAATAAGAAATCTGCAGGTGCAAAAAAATTCCAGGAAAAATTATTTCTTATCTGTAATAATTATATGGCCTTTTGCCAATATAAGATTAGGTATGTCCAGTGATTTATGAATAAATAGGTATAATTCAGTGGCGGTTCTTCCACAGGAGCACATGCGCACGTGCACCCCCAAAACGAATAAAAAATATTAATTTAATTCATTGAATATTATTTATCGTATAAAGTTCGACCCTCCCTAATATTTTATCGTACCGTCAATTATCGTATAAAGTCCGACCCTCCCTAATATTTTATCGTACCGTCAACCAAACTGTATATTATAGGCTCTCGATCCGGCAACCGTGCCTCGGTCGAGGTTAATGACGATTATGACGAGACTTGCTCGTATGTGCGATTAAGTAGGCGCCCGGCATAAAGCAGTTTCTCTGTAGTAACAGGTGCCGGGGACAGCGGGGCTATGGCGATTTAACATGGGAAAGGCGCACAATTTTAGTGTGCGCCGCGCCGTTGTCTGTTCGTGCATCTAGTTAGAAATTCGAGCGTGTATGTTTTAATATTTTAATATGATATGGCTTAAAACGCCTAGAAAGTAATTGTTTGGTCGTTACACAAAAATAAAATTTTAAAAATAATTTCACCATACTTGTGAACCCCCTCTATCATAGGTCACGAGCCGCCACTGGTATAATTAAAATGGCATTAGTCGTGGAATTATAATTGTCAAATATATTAATATTACAATTTATTATGAGTAGGCTCTACTTCTAAAAAACTGAAGCTAATACGAAGAAAAGCTAAGTGTTTTTGGAATCACCGCATTCAAAATAAGTAAAATCAGTTGTATTTCTTCGGCACCAAGACAATTTTTTCTTGTTGGGCTGTGTTATATATGTACGTGTGATCGAACAAACCACAAACCCAAATATCGCCGTATTTGAAGATGCAACAACAATATTGATAGTTGATTTTAAAAAGCAGCTACCAATAAGCTCCAACAAACAAGCAGCTACTATTGTAGCAATTATGAAATGATGTATGTCAGTCCCCTTTTTTAGTACAAAGTAGACCTTTGCAAAGGTCTAATTTTTCTTTGAATTTTTTGCACCTGCAGATTTCTTATTTTCGTATTTGCAATTAGCACAAAATATATATTAGAAGGCAATAAAAGAGAATGAAATTGTATACCGAAAGCCTCATTAGGGTATTAGTACCTATATAATCCCCATATATACATGTATATCAGGTTCAATACCGATTTGAGCGTAGAGGATTACACAGGCAGAAACAATAGTCAGAAAATAACGCACATATGAAGAGTTCTGGTTCCACAGCGACAATTTACCTAATAAGTAAGTGTTGAAAGTTTATTTTAAATATTAAGATGATGCAGTGTGATGCAATTAGAATGTCTATCGCACTGTAATCATAATATATCATTATTAAATGTTAATATTACGACTTCGGTTCCGCAATCTTTATTCAGAACACATAGTGTAGAACACTGCCGTAATATACTATCTGATCTTGATTAAATTGTAATTATATAAAGTCTCTATACGTTTTATTATTATCTGATAATTAACGTGAATAAAATCCACCCATTTCGGATTGAAAATTTAATCGCTTTTTCCTTTTATTGCTAATCGACTTGTCGACCTTAAGTGAAAAATATATGTGGGTTGTCTTTTTACGGACGTTTATTATTAATTTTAAACCATCTCCCTCCGTTTCAAGTACAACCTTAACCGTATTGGCATCAGTTTCTTGAGCTATACAGGCAGAGTCGGAAAAAACCCCGAAAAATCGAAATATTTTCAGACGGAACAAGAGTACCTCGCCCCCCCCCCCCCCCCCATTTTCAAGGATGCTGAATACGATGGCGGCGTCAGAATTACTCTTTGGGGTTGCGCAACCCATCAAATCGGCCAAAAACCACCCCAAGAAGGGTTAAACGCGCTTCAAGAGGTTTCCCTGCAGAGAAACACACTTTCCCCCCGTTTTCGAGGATGCTGAGTATGGTGGTGGTGTTGGATATCGCGTCCGACCCCATCCAACCCCTCCACCGGCCAATACTCGCCCCTGAAAGGGGCGAATCTTTTTTTCTCAAGTATCTGCGGCAAATATATATTCCCCCCGTTTTCGAGGATGCTGAGCACGTTGGTGATGTTGGATATCGCGTCCGACACCTTCCAACCCCTCCACCACCAATACTCTCCTCCATTATGGAACAACATTACCTTTTAATAATAAAAAAAAATTTCGAAAGTGTTCAAAAAATTTTCTCTTTAAATTACTCTTTCTGTTTTATGATTTTTTTATTTAATTGAAATTTAAGAAAAAATTTTTCGACTACTTTCCCCATTCTCAACATCATCGGAAACGAGGGGGGACGGGGTCGGAAGCGATATCTAACACCACCAACGTGCTCAGCATTCTCCAAAACGGGGGGAAAGTGTGTTTCTCTGCAGGTAAAACTCTTGAAGCGCGTTTAACCCCTCTGGGGGGGCGGTTTCTGGCTGTTTTGAGGGGTTCCGCAACCCAAATGAGAAATTCTGACGCCGCCATCATGTTCAACATCCTCGAAAAGGGGGGCGGAGGTACTCTTGTTCCGGCTGAAAATATTTCGATGTTCGTCCGACTCACAGACGCCACTAAGAGTCCATGAAACCATTAACTAGACATAGCGGAGCGTCTCACCCCGTGGGGCATGTCTCCCGGAATTATCTTATAGTATAGTTCTCTCCTACATAATCCGATGGAGTTTGATAGGAACAATCAATATTATCACCTGTTATGATTGTTAAATTTCACAGAACGTTGGAAAACCTGACCTTATCTTTGTAAATATTGGTTGTCAAATAAAAACGCTCGTTACATAGGTAATATTCAAAGTGGGAAATTATGTTAATAGCTCCAACACAGTCGTCTTCGAGGCTGAAATAATTTTGAATATTACAGCAAAGAAGAATAGACAATTCTCGCAAACAGATTTATCGATTTGTCAAGCGCAAAAATCTGTGGAACCGTAAACGCAATTTTGTCGACGCATATATTTCCTATTCGGGTCAAAATTTTTTTACAGGCAACTTTCAGTCCTTAGAATATAACTTGCCAGTAGCCTGTAGGAACGATTATAATTTTCGAAATATATGTTACTTCTGCATTAGATAGCAATTTTAAAAGTATTTTTTAGATTAAAACTGTATCGCCGGTCACGTGTCTCCAGCCAATAATTTCTTACTTCACCCTTTTATATTTCCCGTCATTTTACTAAAGTTACTTTTATATATAAATAATTTACACTCCTACTACAATTTGTATTGAAAAAATAATGTTGAAAGATCAACAGTTTAGTTTCGTTAACGCAATTATTAACCAGAAGTTCCGTCTCCGCAGCTGCATGTATCGCCGGTCACGGCAGAAATTGCTTATAAATAACGCCACTACAGGTCGGCCTAATAGTTTTACAAATATGACGGTATGTGTTTGAATTTGTGTAAAGCGTGCTCCTGTTTAGGTAAGTTCCTTGTTATGTTTATTTAGGTATAAACTAGAACATTGCCTACTTTTTACCAGGCGTATGATTTTATGTTGTATCGCCGGTCACAGGGTTAACTCAGACCTAGTAGTCTTAATTAAGGGAAAAATACTACACGAAGTCGTTCTTTTGAGTACAGATACTCATTTCAGTCTAAAAAAAAATTAAGAAATAGCTTGCATTAGCTGTTATCCACAAATTTGTGCATTTTTGTATCGCCGGTCACAAAAAAAAATTGATGTGACGGTTTGTTATCCGAGCTATATACAATATTTTTTTATTAACCATTTATAAACCGTAAGGAAAAATATATTTTGATGTGCAAGTTTCGTTTACACCTTAGTATTTTACCATTCTATAAGGAACATTCCAAAACTTTAAGCCAATATAAGACAGGGCTGTTATAAATAATAGGAAAATGGTTATAGTGACTGATTAAAATAACTCAGTTCCAAATAGTGGCGTTATATGATTCAGAAGAGTAAAATTAGCCATGTGACGGGCGTTAAATTATTAAAAAATCGATGCTATAGACCAAGATCTTTGTGACGATGATCTCTTGCGCGGACATAATTCCTCTAATTAGATACTACAAGAAACCTAGTGTTTTTGAGATTATTTATTTTTAAAATCCGATTTACTGAAAGTTGCCTGTAAATTATTTTTGACCCATTCAGGTGTGAACACTCTTTCTTCTAACGAACCGAAAGACGGATTAAACGTAAAAAATACCAGTGAAAGTATTTGCAAAAACTCTCTTAATAACTTAAGCACGCAAATCTGCAATGCGGCCTTAAGTTATATAATAGCGCATGAATACATCATAATATAATGATTATATTTACGCAACAATCTGAACAATAGAATACTAATAAACTATCTTCCTAAAAATAAATTAATGAACCAGGTAGGAAGAGTACCTACACAAAGGCTTGTAACCAAATATTACAATGGTGCTCGGAAAACAAAATCAGAGTTATTGGGCAAATAATGTCGGCACCTTTTTCTGACATGATTATTCAAAAATATACAGAAGATTTTCGACACTTTTATAGGGTATATCTGGGGAATCAAAAAATTGACAATTTCAAAATTACCCTATATCTTCTTAGTTAAAAGAGATACAGAAAAATGTTTTATACAGAAGCTTCTTTATATTGATTGTTGAATACTCTGCCGTTTTCAGAATAAGTACACGGGATCAGGTAAAAAAGTTATCGGACCCAACCTCATTTTTTTAAATGGAACACCCTGTATATTTTAATCTAAAAAATATATAGTTTAAAATAGTATCTTTTTAGATTAAAATATACAGGGTGTTCCATTGTAAAAAATGAGCTTAGGTCCGATAGCTTTCTAACCTGACCCTGTATACTTATTCTGAAAATGGTAGATTATTCAACAATGATTATAAAGGAGCTTCTGTATAGAACATTTTTCTGTATCCCTTTTAACTAAGAAAATATAGGGTAGTTTTTAAATTGTCAATTTTTTTATTATCCCCCATATCTCTTATGCGAGCGAAATTTTCCAATTTTGATTTTACCATTTTAAGTTTGACCCAAAAAGAGCACACGACACCTAAATTACTTTTTTGATAGCACTAACAATAACGGAGATACCCTATAAAAGTGTCGAAAATGGGACACCCTGTACAGCTGTCTTCATTGAAAATGGGGACAAGTCTTATGACTAGTTTTGCCATATTTGCGAAAATCAGACTTTTCTGATTGATTTATTGTTTTTAAGGTTATGAGCAATAAACAAAATAAAATAATTAAATGTGATAAATGTATAAAAATATTTCTGTAATAACACATATTATATACAGTGTGTACATAAAGTAAGGAACAAATTCATTATCTAGGAATCTAAAAATATTTCGGAAAAATCCTCGGACACGTGTATAATAATTTTTAGTGGCGCATTTTTTTCCATACAAACTTAATATACAAGGTGGCTCATGTAGTAGATATGACATTATCGACGATTTTTTTAAATGGGAACCCCTATATTTTAGTTCAGATCTGTAATCTCCAAGAACAGCTGATTTCAAAAACATAACACACTTAGGGCCTAAAATTCATAGTTTCGTTACTACAGGGTAAAACAAATAATTTTATTTAAGATATTTTTAATTTAAAAAAATGTAAAAAAATTAAATAAGCTATTTAATTAAGTGTTGAAATTGTCCTCCTTCTGTTCTCTTCAATATTGGCAGGTCTGACTTTATAAACAACATTTTTCAGGTGACCCCACAAGAAAAAGTCCAGTGGTGTAAGGTCTGGAGACCTAGGCGGCCATTCAACAGGCCCACGTCTTCCAATCCACTTGTTCGGAAAAACTTGGTTTATGTAATGGCGCACTACTGCTGCATAATGTGGAGGTGCGCCGTCTTGTTGGTACCACAAATTTTCATCTAGAATTCCTGGATTATTTCTACTAGGGTATAAGTTAACTAGCGTAGGGATAAGAAAGTTCTGAAGAAAATGAAGATAATTTAGCCCGTTTACATTGTTGTCAAAAAAATATGGCCCAATAATTTTGTTTTTCACAATACCAGCCCAAACATTAATTTTTTGAGAATATTGAGTATGGTGCTCACGCATCCACCTGGGATTTTCTTTTGCCAAGTATCAACAGTTTTGCCGGTTCACTTCTCCATTTAATTTAAAGGTAGATTCATCCGAAAATAGGATATTTTCAACAAACAAAGGATCTAAGTTACATCTTTCCATTAATATTTGACAAAACTCCATCCTACGATCTGGATCATCTTCATTCAACTCATGAACCAATCGGATTTTAAGCGGGTGCCATTTTTCTACCGTCAATAGGTTATGAACGGTCATAGCAGCCACCCCATGAACAATGCTAATCTGGCGGACGCTGTTGTGGGGATCTTCTTCCATAGCCAATAAAATATCTAATTTCTTATCATCCGGAATAGTTGGACGGCCTTTTCTGGGAATATCTTCCACTGAACCCGTTTCCCGAAATTTTATTTCAAGTTTACTCACAGTTGATCTAGTAATTGGTCTTGCTGGATACTTAGTATTAAACAAAATGCAAACTTCTTGTTGAGTACGGATCCTATCACCATATCCAATCATCATAAGAATTTCTATTCTTTGTGTTAAAGATAAACGCATAGTAACTCAATATGTTTTAAAATAAAATTTATTACTTCTAATAAACTTACTAGAAAAATACAATGTAATGACAATGACATTATCTAAATACCATAGTTACATAACAGCAAATAAGCCTACTTGAGAAAAAACATAAGTAACAGCAAATGATGGTGCGTCCATTAATTACGTAAGGCTTTCAGGTAAAATTGGGTGATGTCACGAAATCTTTTATTGGGGGAAGGGGGGGGGGGGGGGGGGGGGGGGGTTAAAAAATCGCTAAAAACGCCTCACGTAATTAATTGATGGCTCCCAAGCCAAAAAAAAATATCTTAAATAAAATTATTTGTTTTACCATGTAGTAACGAAACTATGAATTTTAGGCCCTAAGTGTGTTATGTTTTTGAAATCAGCTGTTCTTGGAGATTACAGATCTGAACTAAAATATAGGGGTTCCCATTTCAAAAAATCGTCGATAATGTCATATGTCATATCTACTACATGAGCCACCTTGTATATTAAGTTTGTATGGGAAAAAATGCGCCATTAAAAATTATTATACACGTGTCCGAGGATTTTTCCGAAATATTTTTAGATTCCTAGATAATGAATTTGTTCCTTACTTTATGTACACACTGTATATAAGTCGAAATCAATTATTAAGACCGATTTACATTATAACAAATTTAGTGTCCCCATTTTCAATGAATACAACTGTACATAATAATCTGGATTTGAATCATACTGTTACGCACGGCCATCTTTTCTCCAATTAAACTGTATAGTTATATTTATATGCTTTATATTTATTCACATCATAATGCTTGACAGTCTAGTTCTAGTATCTCTATGATGTTGCTGTGAAATTTTTATCAAAAAAACAATTTTAAAGGTCGATTGTTATAAATTAAAAAATGTATTTATTCTTTTAAGAAAATTTGTTTTCCTATAAAACTTTTACGTCTTTAAAGTTTTCTCTATATACAGAATGTTTCTTAATAACATGCTAATATTTCAGGAGATTTGGGTCCATTTTCAGAAAAAACTTCATATGAACATAATATGTCCTAAACGTCTTGATTTTTGAGATACAGGATTTTAAAAGATTTTCAAAAAATCTCCTTTTTATTAATATTTGTGTTACTGCTCTAGATACTTTTGGGAAAATTTGGTTCAAACTTTCTAGTCATCAAGAGGCATTTTATGATGTATGACATGTTTTTTTTATTCAGACCAGTGACGTTCGTGCGGGAATTGCCCTCGGTATTTTTGAAGAAAAGAATGGTACGCCACTTCTTTTTTTAAATAAGAATTATTTTTGAAATTCTCACTCCTTGCTGAGCAAACGTCGTATTTTGATTTTTTGTCGTTTGACGTACAGTTTTCTTATAAAAAAATGAAATTCATTCATTTGCACTCTGTTTCGAAATTTGTTATTAACAGAGAATTAAAAGGATCTAGTAGATAAGCAGATTTTGTTTTGTAAACATAAACAGTTTTGACAGTTGTCACCTAGTCTAGTTGTTACGTTAAGGCATTAACCTTAACAAATTATTAAAAAACATGAACATCTTTATCTTAAAAGTTAAGT
Organism: Barypeithes pellucidus; assembly: GCA_963991005.1. Classification (NCBI taxonomy): domain Eukaryota; kingdom Metazoa; phylum Arthropoda; class Insecta; order Coleoptera; family Curculionidae; genus Barypeithes; species Barypeithes pellucidus. The sequence continues at coordinate 13,588,537 of OZ022563.1, forward strand.
CGTTTAGGTCATAAGTTCATATGAAGTTATTTTCTAAAAATGGAGCCAAGAATAACCTCCTTAAATATTAGGATATTATTAAGAAACACCCTGAATTATTATAATTATACAACTTTACCTACACCGGAATATGTCTAATGAGAAAACCAGGTATTACGGTATAAATTATCCTGAGAAAAAAATATCATTACATTTCTAATTATCAAATGAAGCCGGTTGCCTAAGTGAATTTCACTTGTTGCGTAATAAGCTAATTGAAGATTAAGAAGTCTCCTTTTGGCCAATTAATGAAATTTGTTTGCTTAGGACTCGATTACACATGACCAGTTTACTAATCGCGAGCTCTTGTACTTAATCATAGGTAAGTATAAAGACGTTTGATGTGACGAAGATAAAAATAAATATATATGTTAGTTTTTGATATAATTTTAGGTAATTAAACCACAAATAACACCCAATATTGCCGCAAAACACGATTTATTAAAACGAAATTAATATTGTCGACCTGTCCCTACCACAAGTAGCGCATGTGTTGAGATAATATATAGTTAATTTAAATAATACTGTTCATAAACATTATTTTTATACTCCCCCTCCCCTTTTTATAAAGAACACGTATTTAAAAGAGTTTCTAGGGAATTTTTATTGAATCTGGAAACTTTTTCTGAGGATTTAAATTTTTCCATATGGCAACACTGCCTATATTACTCATGCAAAGATGTTAAAACCAGTCCAAATTCGAAATTCCTAATATCGAGGAACGTGTTTGTCAATATTTCAGAAATTATAAAGAATGAAGCAAATTTACTATTGATTGGTAATTAATTTAAATTTAAATTAATTCCAAATAAAAATATTAAAGCATATTTAATTAATAAACTGACCTAAACAAAAAATTAATTAGTTATTCTAGTTTTATTTATTAGTTATAGAAACTAAAATTCACAGAATCGTGTTTTAATATACGAGAGGCATAAGCAATTTTCTCCCAATAAAAGATCATTGTCGAAATATTTTAAAATAAAATATATACAGGGTGTTTCTTAATAACATGCTAATATTTAAGGAGGCTATTCTTGGTAAATTTTCAGAACGAAACTTCATATGAATATGTTAGTTTGCGTCATTCTAAATCATCTAATCTCCTGCTGACGACGCATGTTACGATAAGAAAGAGCAGGAACCAAACTGTTGACATTGCAAATTATAAAAGCCAGTCTGATTTTGTATGTTGAATGATTATGTTAATTTCGTTATAATAAATCGTGTTTTGAGGCAATCTGGGGTGTTATTTGTGGTTTAATTACCTAAAATTATATAAAAAACTAACCAATATATTATGTCCTAAACGTCTTAACCTTTAAGATAGATTTTCATGTTTTTTTTTCATAATTTGTTAAGTTTAATGACTTAAATATGTGACAACTAGACTAGGTAGACAACTGTCAAAAATGTTTATGTTAACAAAAACAAAATCTGCTTCTTACCTACTATTACTTTTAATCTAATTTCCTACCTAATTTCATAACAGAATGCAAATGAATAAATTTCATTTTTTTATACGAAAACTGTACGTCAAACGAGAAAAAAATCAAGAGACGACATTTGCTCAGCAAGGAATGATAATTTCAAAAATTATTTTTATTTAGAAAAAGAAGTGGCGTACCATTCTTTTCTTCAAAAATACCGAGTACGATACCCGCACGAAAGCCACTGGTCGGAATACAAAAACACGTTATACATCATAAAATGCCTCTTGATGACTAGAAAGTGTGTACCAAAGTTACCAAAGTACCAAAAATATCTAGAGCAGTATCACAGATATTAATAAAAAGGCAGATCTCAAAAGTTAAGACGTTTAGGACATCTGTTCATTTGAAGTTTTTCCTAAAAATGGACCCAAGAATAACCTCCTCCTCCTCCTGACGAAAAAATGATCAAAACTCCTGTAAATCTATTATTTTCTATAACTTATGTAAAAATGGTAATTATTCCAGTAAATTATAAAGTTATAATACATTAGGTTTGTCCTCATTTTGAAAACCCGCTTATGTTGTTCTTTAAACAGAATAATTTAGTGATATTTGGTTTAATTATGATACTAGTGAAAATTACCTAAGCAGTAGGGATCAGGTGGAAAGAGGAAAATAAAAAAAAGTATACGTATATGTAAAAGCCGTATTAGAGTCGGCAATTTTTGGTGCTCCAGCAATGGCAATTATAATTGCGGATTCATGCGCAGTACGCCGTCCTGGATCAGCTGGTCCAATACTGCTCGTATTGCGGGCGCAATGCGAGAATAGAATCCGTATTACAGTCGGAAACTGTACTCTTCTGACAATTAAATTTGAACGGATTCATACGCAGTACACCGTTCCGGATCAGCTGTCTCTCATTGCCAGAAATGGGGCACGCGCCATTTTAATTGCCATTGCCGGAGCAATTGGGTAGAGATGGATTATTCTGTTATTTTTAACTGTTTATTATTTGGTCGAAGCAGGTATGAACATCTAATGGTCATTTAAACCCGGTACTTAAATTAGCAGTTCACATTCTTTATTAAACTTTGCCCACTGGGGGTATTTTAGGGATTTCGACAGTACCAACTGCTGTTCTGACTGTTGACAATGCTCCAGCTGATCGAGAACGGTTTACTGCGCATGAATACGTGCAATTATAATTGCCGGCGCAAGAGAAAAAATTGCCGACTCTAATACGGCTTTAAGGACGTTTAAGCAAAGAATAGACTCACGATAGATCATGTGACTTTAAGCCAATCAGCCATTGTTTATAGTCGCTAAACCATCAAGGAGTAAGAAATTGGTATTTTTTAATTTTAGGAAAAACTTGAAAGTAAATGAAAATTAGGATTCTTCAACATTAATATCGAATTCTCAGGGACCCCTAATCATTCTACTAAAAGGGGAGTCAACATAATACTGCTTTCTTAAATAATAACCTAAAAACCATAAATGACAATGCAGGTATTATGAGTCCTATTTACGTCCGCTGGAAACTTCTACTACTCAACAACCAATAACTTATGGTATTGTTGGACAGAGATTTAAACGACCTGCTACTTGACCCGACCCCTTCCCACTTAAGACTTTAAGCGCAACATCTACCGCTCCCAGGGGGTTAACACACGGGGGCTGCAAAATATTCTTTAAAGGCGTATCCCGTCACACTAAGAATACCGTGACAATACAGTGCTTCCATTTATGGCTTTATCGAACAAGGCCGTCCTCTTAGAATGGAGGATTTCAGACAGATTATTTTATAAAAACATACAAAGTACGACAGATCATAGAAAGAATACGCAAATGGTCGACTAAAAGTTTTAATTTCATTGGTAGCAAGACCGGAATTAATTGTTAAACTCCTTTAGTGAATCCGGGTGTTCAGATTACCGCAAAGGATCAGGTCAAATGACTGAAAGTCGCGACTACGTCAATCGACCGAATATTTTGTTCATTGAATCTGTTTGCGCTTTAAGTGATCATTTGATTTTATTTCCCTTGATATCGAATTGTTTAAATTCATAAGTCTTACGATAAGTAATTTCCAAAATTATTTATTCGTCCAATTGATTCGATCAATTGACTCAAGTTTATCAAACTGCTGTTCTTTTATACAGGGTGTCTCAGAATATGTGGGCAATCTTCTGGGTTCAGATAGAACACTTAAAAGTAACAGGAGATACGGGCCCATAACGGACGTCCCTGGATATCGTTGTTTTTTAAATAATTTTTTAAGTGCTAGGTGTAATTTAATAATTTTTTAGTATAATGGTTACTAGATGAGTCTCCTTAAACCACATTTGGCGTATTTAGTTTGCCAGGGACGGACTAGACGTAACACAAAAATGCTATTTTTTTGTACGCCTTGTATGATGAAGGCACGACAATAATATTTTTGGATACTCTAAACCTTAAGCTGAAAGAAAGGTACTCTTGATCAATGTCGATAAAATGAACTGTTTTCGAAAAAAAAGATATTTTTGTTCAAAATGATTTATATTCAGTATACGTAAATTCCATTACTAAGTTAGTAACTAATAAGACAAAGGAGAAAAACCGCAAATTTCAAGACACCACCATAAACTGACAATATTCTTATTTAAATCGGTAAATGTGAAAAAAAACATAGCAACAATAAGGGAATTTTATGAACATAAAACCAATGCAAAAAACCATATTGAACAAAAATATTTTTTTTTCGAAAACAGTTCACTTTATCGACATTGATCAAGAGTACCTTTTTTCAGCTTAAGGTTTAGAGTATCCAAAAATATTATTGTCGTTCCCTCATCATACAAGGTGTACAAAAAAAACATTTTTGTGCTGCGTCTAGTCCGTCACTGGCAAACTAAATAATACAAATGTGTTTAAAAGGACGAATTTTAAGAAGACTTGTTTACTAACCATTATACTAAAAAATTATTAAATTATAATTAGGACTTAATAAATTATTTAAAAAACAACGATTTCCAGGGACGTCCGTTATGGGCCCGTATCTCCGTAGGAAGAAAAATTTATAAGAACTTCTTGTTATTTTTAAGTGTTCTATCTGAACCCGGGAGATTGCCCGCATATTCTGGAACACCCTGTATACACACCCTAATCGCCATTAACTAAAAGAAAGCATAAATCTCCAAAATATTCAACACAATTGCTAGTATTCAATAGAGCCTTATTATTAGGCTTCCATAACTAATATATGAACTTTTCACCTCAACTGTAAAATTTTATAACAATCACAACTGTTTATTAAATAATCGCACACACTTCCAAGTCCCGATTCATATAGCACTGGAACTCCACTCGTTTACAAACAACTCAAATCCGAAGTAATTCAAATTCACTTTTGTTTACCCTTACATCACATCATCATTTTAGAAACTCAAATTTCGCACTCCAACTGTCAAATCCCGCATACCCAAATTGTCAAATTTCGCACCTCGTAATCGCACGTATTACACCGGGGAAAAACGAGTAAACACCACCGCGCCGCCGTCCAGACAATCTTACGACGACAAAATACAAGCTAGCCGCACGTGAGCGCTGAACTGTCAAGCGAGCCGAGCCGTGCAAGTGACGAAAAGCCAATCCAATGAGAAACGGATCTATGGGTCGGAATATCTAAGTGGGATCGTTTCGTGCACTCTTTGAATGATAATTTTCTTGTAGTTTTAGCAGTTTTAGTCGAGGTACGATAAAGGTACTATTTTTTTGTAAAAAAAATTAAAAGAATATATCAAGGCGAACGACGACAGTAATTTGCCTACTTAACTATACTTTCTGCAAAGTGTATAAGATGTTTCGGAAGAGGTGGGCGTAAAGGTTGATCACCCAAGTCCAAGAATTCTACGTTTGGCAAAGTTTATAATATTATGTTGATTTAAACAATCACACGTAGGTAGTACCATAAAAAATAATAAGGTTAAGGTCTGATGATGAACCATTTAACAATCTACGATAAAGTCGGTAGGGTATATGAAGTCCGCTAAGCAATAAAACCTCTTGAGCAGGGTAGTCGGTGGCTCTCAAACAATAAATTATATTTTAGGTATAGTTTTTGCAGAATTATATCGTTGATCTTTTGACTGCAATAAAACTTCATTATCCATTCGACCATAAAATAAATAAGGAAATCCCAAATTTTAAGACCTTTTCGAGCAGAGCCGGACCAGGTATACAAATTCAATTTATACCTATGCCTGATGCATATATAAATACAAAGTGATTTTTAATAATTTTAATCTTTAGTGGTTTTCCGGCGAGTAATTTTTAGTTAGGCTTATTAGCGGTAGAATCTGGCGTCCTTGGAATTGTGTTGATAGGGGGGCATCTTCAAGTGTCGGGAATGGAGACTTAAATATTTAACAGCTGTTAAACAATTTAGAGAAGAAAATCGTCCAATTATTTACCTTGACGAAACATGGTTCGATACCCATGACACTCCAAGAAAAGGTTCTTCCAAAAAATGTCAAACCAAGGCACCATCAAATAAAGGCAAAAGAATCACAATATTACATGCTGGTTCAGAGAACGGGTTTGTTCCAAATTGTCTGTTGCTTTCAGCTAAAAACATAGCAGATTCTTCTTTAGATTATCATCAAGATACCGACGCACAACTTTTTGAAGATTGGTTTAAACATAGACTCCTTAAAAATATACCTGAAAATAGCGTCATTGTAATGGACAATGCTAGTTATAATAGTCGGCAAGCAAAAATCATTCCCAATTCTAATAATACAAAAGCAGAAATTCAAAATTTTATGATTGAAAATGATTTATATTTTGAAGAAACTTACAAAAAACGAGAACTGCTAGAAGTATTAAAAGCTTTTAAAATAAATAAGGAATACGAGTGTGACAAACTTGCAGCAGAAAATTGACATACAGTGTTGCGTCTTCCTCCGTACTATTGTATATTCAATCCTATTGAGCTAATATGGCACCAATTAAAATCCAATATTAGGAGAAAGAATATTTCTCCTACATTAAATGCATCTGTAGTAGAATTAATTAAAAACGAAGTAAGAAAAATTTCACAGCTGGAAAAACTGTGTACAGCATGTATTAAGGTGGAAAATTCTTACAATTGTATGATTACAAATGTTCAACCCTTATATAAATTTAGGCTTAGATGAACATAGTGATAGTGATACAGAGTGAAATTTTGAATAAATTATCAATAGTTTCTTAGAATTTAATTAATTTTTATTGTACTTGTTATCCTAATAGTTATACTTTTAAATTATATTATTTTCAATTATCATTAATTGTTATCATTATTTTACATTTATTATAGGTACCTAAAACTAAAAATACCTACCTATTTATTTAAAATTATAAAAATAAATCATGTGGTGTGGTATACATTTTCAAGCCGGCCCTGATCCCATTTATTGAGCCTTGAAGAGGTTCAGGCGTATACAATAGGGTTTAATCAGGTAGTTTATTTATGGCAGTAAGAGTCAACGGTATAATTCTGCAACAACTATAACCACTTTCTTAAATTCTTCCCTTTTCCAGCTGCTTGTAGGAAATTTCCCTTCAAGTCTCGTATGGTAAGAGGCATTGTCTAAAACAATTAAGGAAGGGTTTTCTAAACTTTTAAAAGTGTTTCCTCGAACCAATACTCAAAAATTTCAGCATCCATATTGCCGTGATAATCATCAGTTTTTTTTGTTGATGAAAATATGGCACTGGCTTTTGAAACAAACCCTTCTTCATTGCCAGCATGTATTATTATATACCTTTTTCCATTACTGGCACGGGTACTGGAATAGCAATGTTTCGAGTCATCCTGCCAAGACATTTCTCCTGGAATCAGTAAGTCGCGGTCAACAACGTTCAGTGAGAATCTAGGTTGTTGGGGGGAAATTCAAGTACAGCCAAACCTGTTTGCCTTGGTCTATTGCCAGGTTTCTAAGCGTTTGCTACCAACAGTGTATCTTTAACTATTCTTCAGTGAAAATTAATTGTTAGATCTAGTGTCCATTTCTAGCTTACATTTAGCTGTTTGTTTTCCGTGGGGAGCGGTCTTGTCAGTCTTGACTGTAAGACTCATAAAATCTCTCGAAAAAACTAAAAAACTTCTATCCTCTTATCCTTCCTAAACCAACATTGTCCTTTTCGCTGACACAGATAATGTCGCTCACGTAATCATTATAAAATATTATTATATCAGATTCATGATATTGATACTGTTATTTTGGTTATTTCAATTCGGCCGCCTTTCCAGCGTATTCAACATAAGAATCCGTTGATATTGCTATTCGACTTAAGAATACAACTATAAATAAACTTAAAATAAAACCTATTTTACATGAAGTACCGCTTGTGTGGATCTATGGTTAAGATTGTTATTCGCATTTGCAAAAGTATTAAAGATTGTTTCACGAAAATTGATATAACTTAATGACTGCAGTAATAGTACCTGTGACCATCCCATTATTTATGACCCTTTGTTATTATTATGTGGAAAGGACCGGATTTTAATAATTATAGTTAAATATAGGCACATCAGGTAGGTTAGGTTGCTTAATTTATATTTAAATATCTTTTTGTGGTAAAATTTGTTAGTTTTTGAGGAATGGTTCAAGAATTGTCTTTTATCAAAGATTCCTCAGAATAGCGTGATAGTAATGGACAATGCGAGCTATCACAGTCGCCAATTACATAAAGCTCCAAGCTCAAATAATACAAAATTGGAGATTCATAACTACATGGCGGCGAATGATATATATTTTGAAGAAAGTTATTAAAAAAGTGATCTTTTAGAAGTTTTAAAAACATTTTGTATAAAAAAAGTATATGTTTGTGACACATTGGCAGAAGAAATTGGACATACAGTGCTACGGCTCCCACCCTATTATTACATTTTTAACCCCATAGAGCATATTATGTGGCACCAGTTAAAATCACTGGTTAGGTCTGAAAATATTTCTCCGACTTTAAGTTCTAGTGTTGTAGAATTAATACGAAAATGCTTTAATGATATTCCCCCAAGGTTGTTGGAAAAATTCAGTCCGTCACGTAATAACTGTAGAAAATTCGTATATTAGTTTGGATCGTATAATTAATCCAATTATAATTAATTTTGATGAGGATAGCGATAGCGAAACAGAACTATCTATAGAATGACATTATAAATGTAAATAAATATGACTAGTAATATTTTAAAAAAATGTTATTTCATTTGATTACATTAATATAATCATATCATTACTTGTTTTCCTTAGTCCGTCCCTTCATACTTCACTTGTTTATTGCCAAGCTCTTGTCGACACAATGGGACCGACCCAGGAAATCATTAAGTCGTATCCATTTTTCGTGAAACAATCTTTACAATATATTATTTTATTGTACGGTATGAAATGCTCGATAGTCATTTTCTTGTAATCGTGTTGCGTCGTTGCGATTTTGAAGCTATAAGAGGCGACATGACTAAGCTATAGCTATTCCTTTGAAGTCATCATGTTGTTCCAAGTCCTGCTTCTTGATTGAGTGATTTCAGTGAAAAAGTACAACCCACTGACTTGCGGAAAGTGTATACCTATTTAAGAGCAGTCAGATTTAAGTCTAAAATCTTTACGATATAAAACTCCGATATAGCTTCCTAACCACAAGGCTAAAATTATCATATTGCTAGATAAAACATAAAACGTATGCAAGCTCACGGTCTTCTTATGTAATAGATTTTATTCAAACTATGTTACAGTCAATTACAGGCATATGATACGCTTGTTTACCGACGCAAAATTCTATAATTCTTACTAGGTGCACCTTTACCTTTAGCTTTATTGAATAATTATTAGATAGAAAGTAATTAGTTATTAAAAGTCGTAGTAAATGTAGCGTAAACATAATCGTAATATAAATGTTCGTTTCGTCGTTTTGAGCAAAACAAATTTAAACTTTTGGACGAGAGGCTGACTCCAGACAAATTATAGCTTCCAAATTTGAATTTCAGTGGGTTAAAAGAGCGAATTCAGCAAGATGGCAACTTAAATAGATGTTTAATAATTTTCTTTATATTTTGGTGAAATAAAAAAATTTCAGCTCGATGTTGATCTTGCCTTTCGTGTCCGCAACACCTCAATTACTTGATACAGAAAACTAATTTATAAAGGAATCAATCAAATATACCAATTTCATTTAACTTCTACAATTTACAAGCTTTTATTCCTTCTTGTATAGTCTTCATTGTTGATGGTCCGCATCAGCTTGGTCAGCTTATCAGCCGGTCTGCCGCTTAGTCATAGGCCGAACAAACCCCGTAAAAATTGGGCATACAAGAGCCACGGATCTAATCAACGATGAGCTCTTGGATATGCAAATCGATCGTATGAGAGCAACATACGATTTCGCAAAGCCTTTCAAGAATGACTGGAACTTTGATAAGTGGATGAACAGTGCATCCCCGTCGTTTGATGGATGAAAAACCGCCAACGGTGTGGACGCAGGTATATTTGGGGAAAGACCCAGGAAGGACATAAGCATTCCTCGGGGGAACTACGCCACAGTATACCAAGCGAAAGTTCATGTCATACAAGCATGTGTACTACAAAATCTTGAAAAGGGCTACCACAACCAAACTTACACTGGAGTGCCCTACCAACCTAAAAGTGCTGGCGACCAGGGGGAACAAGGTGGAACTCTTGTGGTTCCTTGGTCACTCCATGAACTAGCGAGAGCCGGATCTGCCCAAAGTCTCAGGGGCCCCGAACCGGTCTTTGGAATATCAAAACAGGCAACGAAAACAACATTAGATAGATGGTCGAAAAAACAACACCTATCTCGATGGCAAGGGTTACCTGGTCAAATACACGCACGGGCCGTAATTGGAAACCATCGAAAATACTATCGAATGGAATGCTAACCCTAACACGGCCCCAGTTGCAACAAGTGATGGGTCTGCTAACAGGCCACTGCCACTTGCGAAAACACCTTCAACGGATAGGGATAAACAACGGATCCATTGAATGCAGACTCTGCGGCGAAGAGGATGAAACCGCCTCACACATAATATACCGCTGCGTAGCGCTGTCTCGTAGAAGACAAAATATCTTCGGGAACATACAACGTGGTGACAACCTCCCACATGACGAGCTTGGTAGAAGGTTACTGGACCTCATAGAAGGAACAAACATCTTCTAACAAGATCGGGGTACACAATAAGCCGAAAGGCTGCAGTGATAGAAGTTCGGGCCTTTAAACCGACCCCCGACTTTAACCAACCAACCAACCAACCAAAGCCCCAGCAATCCATGAGAATATTTTATCCACGAGCTGCCGAAGAACCTCGACTGTCTTGAACATCGAAGACTGGTTGGTGATTTGGATTATCCGTTTCAGATATTTCCATGGTTATTGTCCGCTTAATTCCAAATAGAGCTACGAATAGGAGAAATATCCGTATGTGGTTCAGATTAGTACTGTACTATACTTTCATCTGGAGGATCCTTGTGGAACGACCTTCCTTAGTTCGTGTTTCCTAAGCATATCACCTCCAACGATTTAAAACCAACGTGAATAGGTTTATTTGCACACTCATAGAATTTTTCCTATAGCGCTTGTGTTCAATCATAAAAAAAATCCTGTCTGTGGTCTTTTTGTGGAACTTTCTATATTTTCTATTGAGGTCCTACATCAACTTCAATAACAAACAACACTTAAGCCAGTCAATAATATTAAATTATTCAAATATGCTGGTATTTTCTATCAGAAAACTCTTATTTTAGCCAGTTGTTTGCACTTTCATTACACCATGCCTTTAAAGACTTTCAATACACCATGCCTTTAAGGCAGAAGCGATCTTACCATTCACTCGATGACAAGATGCCATATTTAGTTTATATTTGTCCTTATTTAATACGGTTGTGTAGAACAGTCCTTAGTTTTCAACATAACTCTTCAACTCTTTTCCCCGTTTAACAATGTATGCAAAATAGGCAAATGCCATCGGCAAGGACTCATAATAAGGCGTAGGCACGACAGGTTTGATTAACATTTATTTTTAGTTTACGTCCATTACGTTAACGTTAAATTTTGGTTAAGGTTGGACGGATACCAGTAAGAAAAGAATTTTATTACCGAGTCGAATTTTCTATTAGATAACCAAGATTCCTCATAACAGAATCATTCTTAATTTTCCGTGCTTTGTTAAAAAAAAACTAAAATTAAAGATGATGATGATGTTTGTGTAAACGTTTAAGGATAGTATTTTTTTCCTTGCTACGACTATACACGATCCACGAGCGTGCATGATTTTTAGACAAGTGTAAATTTAAATAGGCCTAAGGATTATAGAGTATTCTAGATAAGTTAAAAGTAAAAAAAGCGGATGTTCGAATCTACAATTGATAGTTATTGGCAAAAAATGTAAGCCTGTAAGAACATATTATTATACAGGGTGTTATGGAAATGTATTATATTTAAATGGGTGACTCCTGGGGTGTCCTAGAAAAGCGCTACATATTTTTTTTTAAATCGAACGTTTAAAAAGTGGGGTAATCCCCTAAACCCACACACAACTCCTCGGCACATTCATATATGAACATATTACATTGCCCAGCTGGTCCAACAGATGTTCAGGCACAATGTTGTCAAACTGTTTAAAAGTGTAAAACTTTAGTTTCTTATAAAAATAAATATTTAGCTTACTTAGAAAGTAAATCCAGAACGCGATTAAGGAATCCAGGGCACAGACACCTTCAGTTCTTATTTCCAATCTCGGAATATAACCGGCATAAAGTCGAAAGAAAAAAACACAGTGAAACAGAACAAATTGCACTAAATCACTTAAAGAAACACACAGACACCCACGAGTTTCAAATTAGTTTTTTTGAAGATATGCACCTATTATCAGATTACACGAAAGCACTAAACACTAACGCATAATTACACTTTAAAATAACACTACCGCACACATAGAACAAGAGCACTTAATCATTTCGCAACAAAAATAATAAAAACGCTAATTTCTATGGGCCATTAACCCTTTACTGAAGATTATATTATGTTAACAATTGACAGGAACTACCCTTTGAAATAAATGGTCTAGTCCACCTTGGACTTTCTTTCCGAGAACTCTCCGCTAGTAGAGCCAGCGCGGTTGCCATTTCCGAGACTATAATTATACAGGAAAGTAATATTATAGAAGGAAATTAGGCAGTTTATGAATATAATCATATAAAACATCGAGAGTGGCAACGCTGTATTTTTAGATAGACAACAGACACGTGAAGATAGGAACAGGTTCAAAGGTTAGTTTCAACACTTTTAGATGTCGAATACCATTGTATGAAAGAATTATATTATTTCCCAGACTACCAGCTGATAAAAACTTATGCAATAAGGGCGTATTTTTGTTTACACGATAGCACTTTAAAATACTAATTCAGATTGAATGGTACTTAGATGTGTTCACGAGATGCGCGATGTGAATTTATGTGACTTTGTTTTGGTGTTTTGTGACGGTTTTTGTTCGGTTGCGTGGTGTTTTTTTTATAAATTAAGTTGGTTTTAAATAAGGCCGAAAAGGTAAATAAAATTGCATTTTTTTCTTCTAAAGGGCAAAGTGGCATTTTAGTTGTTCAGATCCGAGGGGTGTCGTTCGTATTGAACAAGTGAGAACATACCTGACCATTATAAACTCCGCGGTGGTTTGTTCGAGTCAGTTCAAGTTTATAAATCAGAGATTGTTTCCCAGTGAACTGAACAGAACGTAAAAGTTTATAATAATGTACCCTGAAAAAGGCCGAAAAGGTAAATAAAATTGCATTTTTTTCTTCTAAAGGGCAAAGTGGCATTTTAGTTGTTCAGATCCGAGGGGTGTCGTTCGTATTGAACAAGTGAGAACATACCTGACCATTATAAACTCCGCGGTGGTTTGTTCGAGTCAGTTCAAGTTTATAAATCAGAGATTGTTTCCCAGTGAACTGAACAGAACGTAAAAGTTTATAATAATGTACCCTGAAAAATAAACAACTCGAAATCTGTCAAACGTTTGTTGATTTTCTAAAGAGTTTACCCTGAAGATATGACAAGACTGTTCAAGATTCACTCACGTTTTTCGCCATATCTTCTTTTGTTTACCTTCCTGGCAGGGGCACCACGTGGTCATTTTTAGTTTGACATAAGGTCATGTACAGGGCATATTAAATTAAAGCGCCATTTTTGGATATTTTTCTTCAATTTGTTTTCATCTCAGGAATTGCCGGTTTAAATATAATACGTAATTTCCATAACACCCTGTATAAGCTCTTCTTCACAAAATGACCCAATGACTCACACTCTGAAATATTAGCACGTTATTAAGGAACATCCTGTATTGATTTTATAAAACAACATAAATTAATGGGTATTAGGTAGGTCAGCTGCTATGCACAGAGGAATTACAGGTCGGTCATTTGATTATGTATAGTTTTTGCGGAAATACTCATAGTACTCGCGGTAATAATTATTACTACAACATTTTATTGTGGCAGATTATATCCAACCTTAAGATAATTTGGTTAATATATGTATATATTTTTTCAATTTAAAATGACATTTACAAAAGTTCGTTATACTTTAAATATCCTTTAGGTTGTTTATTGATTTAAACGGTTGGTCCACATAAACTTGTCCTTATAAGGATGAAATACATTTATTTGACAAGTTACGGCAAACTTGTGTTACAATTTATTCTGATTGAGTAATTCGGCCATGTTTCGGATTTATCGTTGCAGCTGCTTTTGTAATCTTAAACAATTGATAATCGAAACTTGTTTTTGAACAGTTCAAATTGTACGATCGAAAGTATAAATAATGCCTGTCGATCATGAAAAATTCAAACCGACTAGATTTCTTTCATAACTTTCTTACGCTAGGTTCACACGAACGTTAACACACCGTACTTTTTTTTTGCAGAATTAATCTTACCGATTAAGTGGGGGCGCGTATGTATAGGACCGTTCACTCGTCGCACTGCAAATAAACGTATACGGTTGAAAACGTTTATCGAATACTCACCGGAAACGTGTTTTAACGAATACCAACCGACTATTAAATAATAACTTGAATTCTCTAGACTAGTCTGGACAATTTAAAAATTTTCAAAACTTTCTATACATCCGAAAGTAATTCAAAAATTTTTCTTCATCGTTTTTCAACTTTTTGTTTAAATTTTCCAATATTTTATTACGTACCGCTTCATGATTTATAGGATAAACCCAATATCTTCGCGGCACTTTGTTACAAAATTTTAATGTCGCCTATAGGGGACGGTAAACTACAGTTTGATGGAAGAATGACAGTTCTAACTGTCAAAATAGCGGATGGGCGCCATCTGTATAAGAAAAATGGAATAAAAAGTCTATTATACGCCCTTATTGTATAAGGTATCATCGGGTGGTCTGGGAAATAATAATTTTTCCATTCGTATTTGATACTAATACCACCCGAAAAGTAAATAGACTTTTTATTTTTGATTTATTCAAATAACGTCTGTTCAGATTGTGTGGCACTGTTAAGAGATGGCACTGCGCGTTGTATTTTCTCGACTACCGTTGATAATACGGCGTGAAGTATAGAGTCTTCTCTGATGATAGGTATGTACACCTACCCTGTACTGACGAGAACAAAAGAGTTCGAAACCGGTCTGCAGGTGGGGGACATCCTACCAATAGAAAAGGCTTCCTTTTCTTGGTAGTACCATTCAATCTGAATTAGCATTTTAAAGTGCTACTGTGTAGACAAAAATACGCCCTTACTGTATAAGGTATCATCGAGTGGTCTGGGAAATAATAATTTTTCCATACATTGGTATTTGAAAAATCGAATTGAAATCATTCAAATCGATTAAAACCGAATAATGTAAAAAAACGTCTATTGCCATGTGAACCAAGCCTTACTGTTCCAGTGAAATATTTTAGATTCGATATTACTAAGCCTATTTTAAAGGCCAACAGGAATAATTTTTTTCTGATGGAAAATAGTCGTTGCAGCAAAGGTGACGTCAGTATGTTGAAGAATAAAATTATCAAAAAAGTGTCTTTTGTGCAGTGGCGGCTCGTAACCTATGGGGGTTCACAAGTATTGTGAAATTTTTCTAGACGTATAGCTGTCGGATCTTAACGTCGTCGCATGCAACCCTCGTAACGATATTTATACAGTCCACTACTAATTCTACTAAAGCCATCTACGAGGTATCAAGAAAACCGAATGATGTCTAATACCACTACGCCATCTACGGCTACGTCATTAGGCGCATCCAAGACGAGAACAATAGTTAACTGTTTTATGACAAGACGAATCGAGCCACGAGACTGACAAGTTGGCATTCTTCATATTTTCAGTGTTTTTTAGTTTAAATTCTTAAATAAAATGGTTTAAAATCATATCGAGTATCATTTATCGAAATACACAACATTTATCGACCCTACACAATAGTGCTTAAACGTAAAGTCCATTCTTCGGTTCTTAATTGTACAAAATTGATCAATCACAGCCTCATTAAGTTTGGAATACCCTCTATAATTTTTTTTTCATATATTTCATTTTTAAACTTTCTAATAAAGTCCCTAGATTTACCCTTTGTTCCAAACTCAAAGACCTAAAGTTATTTCTTAAATAATCCACCGTCAACTATTCATTTTAACTTAATAATTATATAATATTAAAATATTAAAACATACACGCTCGAATTTCTAACTAGACGCACGAACATACAACAGCGCGGTGCACACAAAACTGTGCGCCTTTTCCATGTTAAATCGCCATAGCCCCGCTATCCCCCGCTGCCACCTGTTACTACAGAGAAACTGCACAACTTAATCGCACGTGCGAGCAAGTCTCGTCATAATCGTCATTTATCTCGACCGAGGCACGGTTGCCGGATCTATACAGTTTGATTTGACGGAATGATAAAATATTAGGGAGGGTCGGACTTTTTTAGTTTGACGGTACGATAAAATATTAGGGACGGTCGAACAAACCCGAACAAACCCGATAAATAATATTCAATGAATATAAATTAATATTTTTTATTCGTTTTGTTTTGGGGGTGCACGTGCGCATGTCCTCCTGTAGAAGAACCGCCACTGCTTTTGTGCCATTGTCAGGGTGTCAAAAACTATTCTAGTATTTTTAAACCTCTTATTTCTTCAGTTTACATTTCTATTTTGATTTCCAATGACAAGCGTTAAAAATGTTTGTCTACAAGCCGGCCGATTAAAATCTAAGTTTTTCCTAATCTAATGGACTCTATTTTTAAAATAACCCGAGGGATGGGTATAAATAATGTTCAATCTATAATTAAACTCATTAGTTAAGAAACTTCCGATTTTCTTATGCACCCGCCCAAAGGTTTTTAATATAATTAATAGCGTATATTTATGGTATTTTTTTGATTTATAATTGAAAAAAGAATTTTTATAGCTACCGTCTGTACCTTAACTTGATTAAACCGCTTTTCATCTTTTTTATACACTACCCCAATTAATTATCGTATATTCGAAAATGAACGTGCTAATTAAACAGCTGTTATTTCGCTAATATTGAACCGATTTTAAGATTTTTTAAATCGATGGAAAACATATCCTCCCAAATGAGCAATCAGAGCCATCTATGTTGCATCCATTTAATTAAAAAATATGCCGCTTTTTGGCAGGTTAGAAAGAGACGAGAATCATCAGCTGATCAATATTTCTTTTCGTGAAGTTTTAGCCGTTAATAATAAAGTTTTTTGGTTAATTTATTGATATTTAGATTGTCTGACATGTCGATTGGGGTATCAATAAGTTTCATACAAGATCTGTGACAAAAATTTGAAAATTATTCATATTTGAAATTGATATTATTATTCTTATAACATATATTTTTTAACGCAATTTGTTTATACCGTTTTCCAATCCGTTAATTTTACGAATCCAGTTTTAGATTAGAAAAAAATTAAGTATATTTGGCTAAACGTTCGCATAAAATACTGCCTGCTTGGCAACCAGTGATTAAACGCAGAGTCTTGATTTTTACCGTTTAATTGTACGGGGTAAAGCATAAAAATTAGCACGTAAATTTAAATTTGACATATCTTAAATATAAATTTAATTAATTTTTGAACTAAACCAATTAGAAATATGTATGGGTTAAGCACTGGCCAACCCCAAAAGTCTCGCCATACCACTCGAGGAACAATAAAATTACTATACCGGGTGTTTCAACAGAAACGCTCACCTCCATAACTTTTTTATTGTTTACATTATTGAAATAAAATTCGGTGGGTTTGTATGTGATATTAATTTCCATTTTATGACATGACGAACAAACCCGAACAAACCCATTCAACGACTCCTCATACGTTACTTTTCGACAATTTCAATAATTTTTCTTTTTATTTTTCATCCAAATTTCTATGAACTCCATAAAATGGTTGACTTCTAAACCAAATTCTTGATAAAAGTGCAATTTTCAACTTTTATTGTGTTTTAATTTTTTAAGCACTTTTTAACTTTTTAATAAGTTGTTTTCCCAGAAAACTCAATTTTTTCAATTGGCTCACTCGTGCATAAAGATAGAGCTTTTTATGCAACAATTTGATAGCACACACCCTTATGTCAAGTTAAAAAGGGAGAGATAATTTATTAAAAATACCAATTCATGACAAAAAAATACAACAAGATGAGCAAACGGCTTTGTATTTATCTAGATACCCATGACGCCATAATGCTTACAAAGAAATGAACATAATTACAAATTTAAAGTCCGCCATAATTCGGTTTAGAGGAAAAATTATTTTAGATAGTTCATAGCAATCTAGATAAGAAAAGAAAAAGAAAAACGATTTAAGTAGTTTCCGGAGTACCTCTAAACGAGTTTTCTCCCCAAGCGTTAATTTCTGTTTCGGGAAAAAAATGTTCAAGGAAAAAAAAACCTTGTAATGCAGCTAAAACTGGAGGAAAGTATATATTTTTTTGTTTCGCAAGATTTTTAGATTTAATTTTATTTACTGTTCCATGTAGAACGAAATTATGAACTTTCCTCCAATTATTAACAAAATTTAGACATCTTTTGTTATACATTTTTTTTAAATAAATGCAGCGTTTTCATAAAAACAGAGATCTCAGCCTTTCAGTGCTAAAAATTGAAATGTAGACCCCCGATCACGTTCCGTCTCTTTCTTCCAATTATCCTCGTTTCTGTCGGAGTACCGATTACGGGCGGACGCTCAGCGTATTGTTCTAACGGCAAGGAAAGAACCAATTCGCCTCGTGCCTACACAGCGCGAAATGAACAGGGGTCATATCGGAGATTTCGACTGAATCCGGCATCCTCTTAAAGTTTTAAAAAGTGACGTATGGGGTGTCGTTTCTGAATCGATATAGCCAAAAATATACTTGATGTTCCATTTAAAAATTCAAAGTTGAGGTCACTTCCGGTTAAACCGGAAGTGACAAAATAGGGTCCGTCATGTCATAAAATGCAAAATAATATCGCACACAAACCCACCGAATGTTATTTCTGTAATTTAAACAATGGTGCGCGTTCCTCCTGAAACACCCGATATCAATCAAAATATCGCGTTGATTCAATCAATGCGACATCTTATCACTTTTGCTGAATTAATTAATTAAAAATAATCATTTTTGGCCTTTCCTGATTAAAAATAGAAACATATTTTCAACACATAAATAATAATTGCAAACCGAATACGTTCCAATTCATCCGGTTTGCTTGACAAGTCCGGTGAATATTCGGTGGACGTTTTCAACCGTATACGTTTATATGCAGTGCAAACGATCCGTGAACGGTTCTATATGTCACCACATATTCGGTAAAATTAATCCTGCAAAAAAACGTGCAAAGTGCTAAAAGTAAACGTGCCTCCAACAAAGCATTATTGTATAGCCGTAAAAAAATCTATACAGATTTCGTGATTTATGTAAATGTCAATGTCGACATCAAAACTGAAGGTGAAAAATAAGATATTGTGAGTTATTTTATAGGTATTTAGTCACATCACAAAATTACAAATTCAAATTAATAAGAAATATGCAAAATAATGTTTCAATAGAAAAATTAAGTATTTTAATGTACCGATTACGGTGTAGAAGTTCAGGTGTTTCCCTAAGTGGGCGCTAGAAGAATGCAATGCAAATGTTTTAATCCACGGCGTCGTTTGTTATATATGTTAGCATTAGTGTTGGGGAAAACCGATGATTTTAATAATCGAGTACTTGATACTCGATTATTGAAATAACCGACATCGCTCGATTATTAAAAAACCCGCTAGAGTTATCTATTCAGGCGAAAACCGTCGCTCGTCACTTATTATCTTTCATTCCATACCCGAACTACGCTTGTCGCCGGCGGAAATGTACCGCTGTAGTGTGATCGAGTTATATTCGAACAGTTTTTCGCTCGATAGGAAATACTCAAGTTATAAATTCAGGCGAAAAACAAAAATATCGCCTGTCGCTTGATACACGACCTTCGGTCTACGCGCCGCGCCATCCGATTGGCGACGTTCGAGTTTGACGCTGAGCAGGTACACGACGTACGTCTTTCTTAAAGGCACATAAACGAGAAGGTGCATATAAAAAAGTATGCCAAATCCCTTAGCGGAGTCATCGCGACACGGGTTTTGTAAAGTTTTGTTTTAACTGGCTAGCCAGCGGCGTAGTTTAGGACTCCGATTGTAAATATTAAAAAATTAAAGGATATAATTTTTAAATTTTTATTTACTATAAACTCGAGAAAACTTCTCAAAAATAACATAATAATAGAAATTGTAAATAAAAATAACAAAACGAACAAAATGGTTAACAAAATATATATTAGAAAAATTCGTTGGTAATCTTATAGTAAACATTTTTAAATCTAAACAGGAACTTTTTATTATTAAACTCAAGAAGACTTCTTAAAAATAACATACATTATAGAAAATGTTAATGGTAAATAAGAAAACGAGAAAAAAAATTGTTAACAAAACATAGGTATCGACAAATTTTTTGGTAACCAAAAGTAAACATTCTTAAATTTACACAGGAACTTTTAGGTAACTATAAACATGAATTTAAAAAAATAATCACCTATTTTCTTATTTTGCCAGTCGCGTAACTAAGCCTACATTTTTGAAGGGCACACAGTGGGCACCTGATAATTTAAAGTGGAAGAATTTGACAAGCCATTTTAAATATCTACTTATTTTATGCTCGTAGATTGAGAAACATGTAAAGAAAAATAACTCTTGGTAATACTTTTTGTTTTAAAAAAACACAAGAATAAACCCGAACAATAAATACATATTTGGGTGATTTTTTGCAGTTTTTTTGTTTGGTATCGAGACACGTGGTAAAAATTCATTATTCACAAATAAATAAAGTTCTGGAATTTTTTTGGTGGCTACTACAATTTTTTAGCTAAACCTGTGCCCGCCCGTAGTTACGTGCCTGCTCAATACCATTGGCGTAACTAGAATGATTTTGTAGGGGGGGCCTGGCCCCTAGTCTAGTAGGATTTTAATGGCAAGTGTCACTATGACGTATGTATGGCTTCGAACTTCGGAAACACTGGGGTGGGCACCAGAGCAATCTGGGGTGGGCACGGCCCCCCTGGCCCCCCCTCTAGTTACGCCTATGCTCAATACCCTACCTGATCTCATGTAAACGAATAGGCTGCCGGTCGAGCAGTCGGTGACGTCATCGTTTGGTGAATTGGAATTTCAAGCGATTCACTCGAGCGATTCACTCGATTATTAAAATCATCGGTTTTTCCCAACACTATTTCCTACCGGGCGAATATACGGCTCGAATACGAGCAGTTTTTTACCTCGAGCGATCACATTACCAAGCCGCACATTTCCATCGACGTCAAGCAAAGCTCGGGCATCGAGTGAAAGGTAATAAGTAACAAGCGACGATTTTCGCTTGAATTTATAACTAGAGCAGTTTTTTTAATAATCGAGCGATGTCGGGTATTTCAATAATCGAGTACTCGAGCGGTATTTCGCTCGAGCCATCACAACACTAGTTAGCACGCATTATTAACTACTAAGAATTGTTATTTATGCTTTTCCATTAGTGCCTCTATGATCTCACATCAATATGGTGTTCTGTAACGTTGCAATTTTGACACATCTGAGAATGGTATTTAAATTCTTCATTTATTAAAAATAGGTATTTATTGGGGCAGAAATTATACCATAAGTTGAGAACGATTTATTGTACAACGAAACAATGCGATAAATACTTTTTATCTACGACCTGCAGGATTTAAGGTCATTTATTGTTCGAGTTACGTAACATCACTAACGAAGTAGTAATTTTGGGAGTAGAGAATGACAAAAATGCATTTGATACGACACGTCAAAATTAGAATTTTTTCAAGTGGCACTAGTATCAGATATAGGTATGTACAGGGTGACCCATTTCCGACACTTTTATAGGGTATCTTCGTAACTGTTAGTGCTGTCAAAAAAGTAATGTAGGTGTCATGTGCTCTTTTTGGGTCACTTAAAATGGTAAAATCAAAATTAGAAAATTTTCGCTCGCTTAAGAGATACGAGGGAAAATCAAAAAATTGACAATTTTAAAATTTCCTTATATTTTCTTAGTTAAAAGAGATACAGAAAAATGTTTTATTCAGAAGTTTCTTTATATTGATTATTAAAGAATTTGCCGTTTTCAGAATAAGTCTACGGGGTCAGGTAAATAAGTTATCGGACCTAACCTTATTTTTTTAAATGGAACACCCTGTATAGTTTAATCTAAAAAGATACTATTTTAAATTCTCCTTGCAAATATATAACACACCATGGATGATATTGGTTTCCTAGGCGATTTATTTAAACTTTATTAGTTTGAAACGAAATAAAAGATTCAGATTAAGGTAACAAATAACGGGAATCATCGCATATGTTCGGAATATGTCCTTAAATGGTTACCGTATTTCCCGATAGCGAACAAAATAGACATTTTACGCCATTTCTTCGTTTTTTTTCCATTTTCAATATAATCTGATATCATATCAAATTTTTCAAAATGTTGATAGGTCATTTTCGCAAATGAATATGTAAAAATTAAATTGACGTTAAATGATGATTAGTCAACATACTTGTTTCTAGGATATTAGCTTTTGTTTCATGGTCTACTGTGGTTTAACGTAATAAAGTTTAAATAAATCGCCTAAGAAACCAATATTATCCATGGTGTGTTATATATTTGAAAAGATAATTTAAAATGATATCTTTTTAAGTTAAAATATACAAGGTGTTCCATTTAAAAAAATGGGGTTAGGTCCGATAACTTTTTTACCTGACCCCGTATACTTATTCTGAAAACGGCAGATTATTCAACAATCAATATCAAGAAACTTCTGTATAAAACACGTTTCTGTATCTCTTTTAACTAAGAAAATATGGGGTAATTTTGAAATTGTCAATGTTTTGATTTTCCTCCGTATATCTTAAGCGACCGAAAATTTTCAAATTTTGATTTTACCATTTTAAGTTTGACCATGTACTCGATGATTAAAATCATCGGTTTTTTCCAACACTACTGATACACCCAGAAAGTGTGGACAATGGGACACCCTGTATACGTATGCCGGTATCACGTACACCTAGTCACACAACAAACATACCTGTGTAGAAATTTTAACGAGCTATCCTAGAACGTCGCGTCGCTTCCGCCAAGCCTTATTTAAACTATGAATAGGTACCTGCTTGGTCGATAAAGCATTTTTATTGTGAATGATAGTCACGATGAGTAAATCTTGAATTCTATCCGTATTCAGTAAATAGTTTCAATTTCAACTCGCAAGGAGACCGACAAAACAGATCCCATCGATCTTATATACAGGGTGTCAGTTTGAAAACCTAAATAATATTAAAAATCGACACGTCAATTATGACGGGGGACGCTTTTAAAGTAGTGTTGTGATCGCTCGAGCGAAAAACCGCTTGACCACTCGATTATTGAAATAACCGACATCGCTCCATTATTAAAAAAACCGCTCGAGTTATCGATTCAGGCGAAAACCGTCGCTCGTCACTTATTATCTTTCACTCGATACCCGAGCTTCGCTTGACGCCGGCGGAAATATACCGCTGCGCGCTGTAGTGTGATCGAGTTAAAAAACTGCTCGTATATTCGAACAGTTTTTCGCTCAATAACCGAAAAACCGAAAAATATCGCCTGTCACTTGATACACGACCTTCGGTCAACGCGCCGCGCCATCCGGTTGGCGACATTCGAGTTTGACGCTGAGCAGGTACACGACATACGTCTTTCTTAAAGGCACATTAACGAGAAGGTGCATATAAAAAAGTATGCCAAATTCCTTAGCGGAGTTATCGCGACATGGGTTTGGTAAAGTTTTGTTTTAACTGGCTAGCCAGTGGCGTAGTTTAGGTCTCCGATTGAAAATATTAAAAGATTAAAGGATATAATTTTTAAATTTTCATTTACTATAAACTCGAGAAAGCTTCTCAAAAATAACATAATAATAGAAATTGTAAATAAAAATAGCAAAACGAACAAAATGGTTAACAAAATATATAGAAAATTCGTTGGTAATCTTATAGTAAACATTTTAAAATCTAAAACGCAACTTTTTATTATTAAACTCAAGAAGACTTCTTAAAAATAACATACATTATAGAAAATGTAAATGGTAAATAAGAAAACGAGCAAAATAGTTAACAAAACATATGTATCGACAAATTTTTTGGTAACCAAAAGTAAACATTCTCAAATTTAAAGAGGAACTTTTAGGTAACTATAAACATGAATTTAAATAAATAATCACCTATTTTCTTACTTTGCCAGTCCCGTAACTAAGTCTACATTTTTGAAGGGCACACAGTGGGCACCTGATAATTTAAAGTGGAATCATTTGACAAGCCATTTTAAATATCAACTTATTTTATGCTCGTAGATTGAGAAACATGTAAAGAAAAATAACTCTTGGTAATACTTTTTGTTTTAAAAAAGCACAAGAATAAACCCGAACAATAAATACATATTTGGGTGATTTTTTGCAGTTTTTTTGTTTGGTATCGAGACACGTGGTAAAAATTCATTATTCACAAATAAATACATTTCTGGAATTTTTTGGTGGCTACTACAATTTTTTAGCTAAACCTGTGCCCACCCGTAGTTCCGTGCCTCCTAAATACCCTACCTGATTACATGAAAACGGCTAGGCAGCCGGTCGAGCAGTCGGTGACGTCATCGCTTGGTGAATTGGAATTTCAAGCGATTCACTCCATTATTAAAATCGCTTGAGTATCAAGTACTCGATTATTAAAAGCATTGGTTTTTCCGAACACTATTTCAAAGAATATGTGCAGCCCTCGTGGTTTAACCCACTGAGACGAGTAGATGTTATCCTTAATATCTTAAATGGGACGGGGGTCAAGCACACCATTTTAATGTTCGATTAAATCTCTTAGACCATAATTTATTAGTTTTTGAGTACATGACACCTAAATTACTTTTTTGATAGCACTAACAGTTAAAGAGATAAAAGTGTTGAAAATGGGACAGCCTGTACTTGCTGTATTAAAATCGTTAAAAACGTACAAACGTATAGGTACAACCGATATAATTGTAATTTTCAGCTGTGAATAGCAGTCTAAAGATTCAGCCTCTAAGTTAAGAACAATTATCATTTGTTAATATTTTTAATCATTTTTACCGTCGCACCTGAACATCGAAATTATAAAATAATCCTATATTAAAAATGGTACTTTCACCTTCATTACTTAACATTTTCTTTGAAATTATCATCATCAACAACATTTACCTTTATGACACTGCCTTAAGTACCCAAAATTATCTAATTAAACAACTTGTAACACAATAATGGATATTATACAGGTAGGCGACCTACCCAACCTAATTGAGATTTGAAAATATTAAATAAATGTTTTACTTAATCACTTAATGACGCCCGAAACTAAAACCCTTTTTGGAATTGAAAGAAACAATCTAGTATTAATAAAACGCATATCATTTTATGAGCATTAAATCGATCCTTAAATAGAGGACAAATAATCCCAATGGCTCAGTATTATTCGAATTCTTGACCAGTCTAGTCTACAGTCTCCAAAGTAAAATAAAGTGGAACAATGATGTCCTTAAAAGAAAGTAAAATCGAACCAACGTTAAAAACCGTTTACAATAAAGTTAAAACCTCGCGCCCACATTTCAATGAAGGAAACCCACGTTCACTAGTAGAGAAAAAAATGCTCAAAGACCATGGTAGAACAGTGACCAAGGACCTACACGAGAAAATCAACGAATTACCAGTGCAGCTCCTAAAAAATCCCAATAAGAAGCCTGTTTTGATCAAGAGAGACATCTCACAGGGCCAGTGGTGTCTTAAAAGTCTACCTGTAGAGCGAAAAAGGGAATACAAACACACTACCGCTGATAAAATAATTCCCGCTGCCGCCACCGGTACTGTTATGAAACAACCAAAAGCAGATACTTCACTAAAACAGCCAAACATTAGCGACCACGACAAGACTATAACCAACTCGGATGTTCGCCAAGAAAACATAGCCAAGAACGTGTTCGATCGTCTGTACGAAATGAGGCCCAAACCATGTCCCACCCTGGTGGCACGTGTCAAACACCTCCGTGAAGTCCATGGCGTGAGAGCTTTAACAAATAAACCACCTCCAGTGAGAAGATCCTGCAATTTCCACGAACCTCTTCAAAAAAGACATCGCTACAGCAGGGAAAGCTTGAACGGAACCTTAAACTCGTCCGTTTTTGAGAGACTTTATGGCGAGAGGAAACAGTTCAGTGCCAAGAAGCTTACGGATACTCAAAAGAGGGAACAGTATCTAAGGCAGCGACGGGAAAAAGACAGGAACAGCATGACCGTCTGGAAATTTGAAGCCGCTTCCCCTATATGCAAATGTTGCTGCGGTTCTTCTTCATCTACAGAAAGCGCTACGAGTGATTTTGATGTTAAGCAAGACAACGTATGGAGCGAAAGCAACTACGGCGACCATTTTGAGCCGAGAGTGATAAATTTTGATGATGCCGTTGTTGATGCAAAATCAGGTGATGCGTTTAATATTGATACTGAATTGCGAAATGTTCATAGCGTTTTAGATTCTCTGGCCCACAATTTTAATCAGCACATGTCGTTGTGTCATATCGATGAAAGAGATTTATTTGATTAATGTTTGAATTATATTTAAGTAACATGTTTTACTTGTGATTTTCGATATATGTACACTAGTATAAACATATGTATATAATTAGTATATGTAATAATTTTTGTCATAAAAAGTTCTGTTAATACGGAATATGTTTCTTATAGTTAATAAGCATAATGTAATGGTTAATTTTATATAATATTTGGCAAAATAAATGATTTTAGATAGATTGAAGCATTTTTACTTAAAAATAAACCAGTTATAGTTGTTGCAGAATTATACCGTTTATTCTTACTGCCATAATTAAACCCTATTGTATATGCCTGAACCTCTTCAAAGCTCAGTAAATGGGATCAGGGCTGGCTTGAAAATGTATACAACACCACATGATTTTATTTTTTTTCCACCTTAAGTACATGCTGTACACAGTTTTTCCAGCTGTCTGCAGAAATTTTTCCTACTTCGTTTTTAATTAATTCTACTACAGATGCATTTAATGTAGGAGAACTAATATTGGATTTTAATTGGTGCCATATTAGCTCAATAGGATTGAATATACAATAGTACGGAGGAAGACGCAACACTGTATGTCCATTTTCTGCTGCAAGTTTGTCACACTCGTATTCCTTATTTATTTTAAAGCTTTTAATAATTCTAGCAGTTCTCGTTTTTGGAAGTTTCTTCAAAATATAAATCATTTTCAATCATAAAATTTTGAATTTCTGCTTTTGTATTATTAGAATTGGGAATGATTTTTGCTTGCCGACTATGATAACTAGCATTGTCCATTACAATGACGCTATTTTCATGTATATTTTTAAGGAGTTTATGTTTAAACCAATCTTCAAAAAGTTGTGCGTCGGTATCTTGATGGTAATCTAAAGAAGAATCTGCTGTTTATAGCTGAAAGCAACATACAATTTGGAACAAACCCGTTCTCTGAACCAGCATGTAATACTGTGTTTGACATTTTTTGGAAGAATCATCCCAACCTTTTCTTGGAGGAGTGTCATGGGTATCGAACCATGTTTCGTCAAGGTAAATAATTGGACGATTTTCTTCTCTAAATTGTTTAACAGCTGTTAAATATTTAAGTCTCCATTCCCGACACTTGAAGATGCCCCCCTATCAGCACAATTCCAAGGGCGCCACATTCTACCACTAATAAGCCTAACTAAAAATTAATCGCCGGAAACCACTAAAGATTAAAATTATTAAAAATCACTTTGTATCAGGCATAGGTATAAATTGAATTTGTATACCTGGTCCGGCTTTGCTCGGAAAGGTTTTAAAATTTGGGATTTCCTTATTTATTTTATGGTCGAATAGAGGTTTTATTGCAGTCAAGAGATCAACGATATAATTCTGCAAAAACTATAACTATCATTAGAACTTACAGGTAGTGATGCAACGATTGTTGTTTTACGATTACGATTATTGACCCAAATAATCGTACGATTACGATTATCAAATTTAATGATGAACTTAAAAGAAAATTTTTATTTGTATACGATTAGTGCTCTTAGGGTTTTTATTAAGGCCTATCATAAAATATATGTTTACTTTTAGAATGAATATTGGTGAAACTTTAAATTTCTCGTTATTCAATTTTTTTTAAACCATTCAAAAAAATGATGCCAAAATTCGATATAAATATCGGCATGGAACTTTGCCGATATATATCGACATTTTTAAGATGTATGAAGCTGTTACTTGCTATTTGAAAATTATTAATAATTATAATCGTGCCAGGCGCTTAAATCTTACCAACAAAGATTGTTTAAACGTGTTTTTATTTATGGAGAATGTGACAATGTCATAACAAGAACATGTGACAAATTTATTTCTTTGGCATTTGAATGTTTTTTCGACGCGGTCAATGAATTAAATAATTTGTAATATAAAGAAATCGTATTGATATCGACGCTTATGTAAAAATCCAATACTGCCGTGCAATACAAGAACCTAGTAAGTCGGCCTACTGTAAAAGTAGTAAGTTTATAATATTTATTTAACTGTTTATTTGTTAATAAAAATCAATGATTTTTTTGGAAAATTAAACTATGTAACAAGAGCTTACTGTGTATAAAATTTTAGAACAATAAATTAAAAATTAAAAAATAAAATGGAATGTCTTAAAATTTACTTTTACGACTTACTAGGTTCTTGTATTGCAAGGCAGAATAATCGTTGCATCACTAATTATAGGGTTGTAAAATAGTATGTTAAGATACAAGCTTCATAAGATACTATTTTTCCCCTAATCTAGAAAACGACCCGCGAAGCGGGGAGTTTTCTACAGTACAAGTGCTCTAATTGTCCTATGAACCGTGTATTTTATAATACTTTTTCTATTTGGGTCTTTAAAGTCTGAAAAAATATAGTATATTTTTTCCATTTGAATTAATATTTTCTTTTTAGGTTGGCAATACTTTTACAATTTCATAAAATTTTACAAGTATCAAATATGCCATGATGGAAACAATTGAACACAACAAAGCTTCTTCCCATGCGCCATAATTAAAAATAAATATATTATTAAAGTCAATAAAAATGAGTCAGGAAGAAAGTTGTATTCCGTCAGAAATACGAGAACTTGCAGAAAATAATCTAGAAGAACATTTAAAAAGAATATGCAAAACTTTGAGTTATGGTGCGAGCAGAACAAAGTTAAAAATATTGAACAAAATAATAAATAATACTATTGAACAAAATATTGTGTCGACCCAGAATCTGACAGGAATAAGAATTAATGCCCAGGAAATGTCTACAGTAACTATAAATATTTATATATAAAGTAGTATGTATACTATTATATTGAATTAAAAATTAAAATAGTAGTTTATTGAATAAAACTTTAGAAATAGAGCATACACTGGAAGATATTTCTATTATTTTTAGGTTATGTTGTTTTATAGTTGTGACTAGAAATTAGTTGTCGGACCCCGTCAGCATGTTATATATTTCCGAGTATAGGTATTTCAGATAAATATCTAGTAAAAATGATCTATTTGCAAGGTTAAAGGTTAGTATTTTAAAGTTTTCTATAAAAAAATTTGTCGAATCCATAATGCCAAGAAAACTAATTTCAATGAAATCAAAGTAAGCCTAAAATTCGAACCCTATTTGCTGCCAACATAAAAAAAATAAAATTTCAGTTTCATAAAGTGGCAGGTTATTCAAATTTTCTGCATTTCATAATGTAGCCATTATGAAACGCAAATAGAAAATAAATTAGCACAGGCAACATTGTTTTTTTACAATTATCAGTGCAAACGATAAAAAATATAAAGACAACGATCCTTTTGTTCTTATCCATATTTAAGTGTAATACAAAAGTCGTGATCACATTTCAGAGAAAGTACCAGGTACTCCCAAAAAGGAGTGTTAAATTGGAAACTGTCTTCCGGTGTTTACCTATTAGCAATCTCTAGGGGGGAAGTGTCTGTATTAGTATTTGTGCAACATAAATACGTTTTAAAGAACTAAAAACTTTAAAACGAGAGCAAATAAAATAAAATTTTAACTACCGCATGTGTTTATTTTACGGTGTCGTTCAACTTCACGCCGAATCTAAAGAATTCATCTCCGGAACTGTCATAAAAGCGTATACAGCGTTATTGCAGATGGAGAAAAATAACACATGCATACAAGAAAATGTGGGACAAATGCTTTAAAAAGATGCAGATACTACTTGCTTTCCTTTTAGAGAAAATCTCGGATCTTATTACCGAGCAAGACAGAAAAACCATACTATAGGGGGCACCAGAAACGGTTTTTCTCTAATAATGAAACAAAAGTATATTTAAACATCCTTTAAGGACTGCTTAATGCATAAGGATACTATAAGTCTTATAACAAGAACTCGAAAACTCAATACCTTTCGAGTTACAGCCTGTCAAAGTTACGCCACTGATATTATTACCTGTGGATATTTATCTGATTGGCCTGGCTATATACAGGGTGTCCCATTTTCGATACTTTTATAGGGTTTGTTCCGTAATTCCGTTATTGTTAGTGCTATCAAAAAAGTAATGTAGGTATAATGTGCTCTTTTTGGGTCGGGATTGGAAAATTTTCGCTCGCTTAAGAAATACAGGGGGAAATCAAAAAATTGGCAATTTCAAAATTACCCTATATTTTCTTAGTTAAAAGATATACAGAAAAATGTTGTATACAGAAGTTTATTTATAATGATTGTTGAATAATATGCCGTTTTCAGAATAAGTATACGGGGTCAGGTAAGAAAGTTATTGGACCTAATCTCATTTTTTTAAATGGAACACCCTATATATTTCAATCTAAAAAGATAGCATTTTAAACTTTCTTTTCAAATTTATAACACACCATGGATGATAAATATCATATCAAATTTTTCAAAATGTTGATAAGTCATTTTCACAAATGAAATTGACGTTTAATGTTAATAACAAGTAAAATGTCAACATAGTTGTCTCTAGGATATTAGCTTTTGTTTCATGGCCTACTGTGGTTTAAAGTAATCAAGTTTAAATAAATCGCCTAGGAAACCAATATTATCCATGGTGTGTTATATATTTGAGATAATTTAAAATGCTATCTTTTTGGAAACTGTACAGGGTGTTCCATTTTAAAAAATGGGGTTAGATCCGATAACTTTTTTACCTGACCACGTATACTTATTCTAAATACGGCAGATTATTCAAAAATCGTAACATCGTAACATTACCGGGTCACACCTACCGAACCTACGTAGTATATGCTCTGTCCACGAGTTCTTTTCTGATATTTATCATTCTGTAGTTTGTTTTACATCAACGCACATTTATCTGCATTATTTTAGATTAAAACGGTGCGTAGGGTTTGCGATTTGCTTCTATTTCGGTCTCGGGTAAAGGACCTCTGATATACAAATGAGGGGGCTCCCCCCCCCCCCCCCCCCCCACACAAACAGAGGAACAAAAAAAAATGATATCCAGTGAAATCTCTCATAATAACAAGCGGACATCTCTATTAAGCGGACATTTTTTAATAGTCCGCAACTAGGTATATGAAATTCCATGAAAATCAACCTCTCTTGGGCGGACGCAGGCTGTTTTGAGTGCGAAAACCCTCCTTTAAGGGACAAAATTTTAAAGTATTTGGGAGACGAATAAGTACGGT
Organism: Barypeithes pellucidus; assembly: GCA_963991005.1. Lineage (NCBI taxonomy): Eukaryota > Metazoa > Arthropoda > Insecta > Coleoptera > Curculionidae > Barypeithes > Barypeithes pellucidus. Next base: position 13,620,349 of record OZ022563.1, read on the forward strand.
GCAAAAACTATCTGAAGACAGACCGGCAACTATGCGTGGCAGCGCGAAAGGACTTCGCCGAATGAAAGTGCGTGTGACTCCCCGACAGCAGTCCGCTGTTTATTTGTAAGTTGTAAGGTTAAAATCGTAAACAATGGCACTAAAATGTCGCGTTTTGAGTCTGAAAGATAATATTGATGTTGTGGAAGTTTGTAATTTGATAACAATGATTTGGGCGAGTTCATTAACATTGATAGCAATGTGCAATTAGAAGATGATAGTGACCCCATTCCTACCGATTATGTAGTCCAAACTGAAACCACATCACTATCTGTCGACTCTGATGAAGAAGTTGAATGCAGTAATCAAACAAATGTCACCAATTATCAACAAGCCATTAGTATGGTAAAGGAATTACAAGAGTATGCAAAGAATAGAAGTGGCTCTACAGCAATGGAATTGTTATCAGACTTGGAATTGCATTTTCTAGATTGCAAGTATAAAACGCAAACACGTCAAACTACGTTATTAGATTCTTTTAGTACTACAACCTAACTAAAACTAGTGTATTTGTGTTATGTTATGTTTATTTGTATATACATATACATAGTAATAATTTTGCATTTACATATTACCTAATAACAAATTTTAAATGGGCGGACACATTTAGACGGTCCGCCTAAGAGATGTTTCACTAAGGTATTTACTATTTTGCACGGCCGTAGATACTGAGGCAGTATCCCCCGATCCTCCAGGAGCAGGAGCTTGCCTCTAAATGGAAACCTATAGTGACGGTTGTCAAATCTGAGAATTGACTCCTTAAATTAACCACCAAGGATTATTACTATTAGCCTGAGATCGTTGAAGATTTGTACTAAACATCTTTATCTTTAAGACAGTATATTATTAAAAAAATTTGTCAGAAGTGGGATTCGAACCCACGCCCTCAGAGAGGACCAGAACGCTCGAAACCTACTGGAATAGGCAAGGAAACCTTGAGTCTGGCGCCTTAGACCGCTCGGCCATCCTGACATGAGAAATATTTTCATCATAGCGCAACGTACGGTATCCATTGCATGATGAAATTTATATTTAGCGGTCGTTACTCTGTAATCGTTATTTATTTTTAGATATTAGAATACACATTCAAAATTGATAAGTCGATGACGGCGACACATATTTTTATTTTCAAATGCATCGACTCGGGGTCAAAAAATGTGTTAATTTGGTTTGTCGGCATGTGATTTAGTTGGGACATTGTTAAGATTGAGTTATTCAAAGAATTGACCTCACTGGCAGCGATAAGGGGCCCCCACTATGGTTAGCAGCTGCTACTTGAGCTTGTTATGGATCAAACATACATGCTGCTGATCCAGATAATTTAACGAATCACCATTACCAACCAGTGGCGTATTCACTAGTATCCAGGCAAGAACCTTGAGGGGGGGGGAACAATATACATCCCCTATATCCCCTATAGGGTGTCCGCTAATTAATGGTACATGCAGAACCCACAGACTCCTTACGTAAAAATATTAGGATTTAATTATACTTACCTATATCCGAAAGTCGATATTAACTGAGATACAGGGTGTTAAAGGTAAAACTTCATTTTTGTTTTTCTCTAATAACTTTGCGAGAAACTGACGTTTTTTTTACAAATTTTGGCAATTATGGTTTTTTTAGGACCAGAAATTGATTTCTTTGTGAAATTTTGTCTGCGATATTTTTCGCACATTCATAAAGTCATAACTTTTTTGTGCCTCAGTATATTTAAGTTTTTAATAAAAATAATACTTTTCTCATATTTATTACGTAAAAAAGGTATACTAAGTTCAGGTCGCCCAGAGTTACCGTTTCGGAGATATTTGCATTTAAATTGTATAGAGCGTTAGCTCAGGCAAGCAAATAATATTTTGGTACTTCTTACCAATTAACTTTTACATGATAATTAATGTTCTAGTGATGGTAATTGGGAATAATAAATACAACAATTGGATTGTTCTTTAACTTACTTTAATTAAAATAACTTTGACCCTAGAAAATATCGTGTCGAAAGAAACCAACAGCAATGAAAACACAAACTTACGATAAACTCAAAAATTAAACATTTTCTGTTCCACAGCAACTGCATCTCTAAATTTTATTTGTTCTCTCATAGGTTACTTTAAGAAAAAAAATTTTGTTTGCAAATTAATAATAAAATTTGACAGGGTGCACTAAACAATTTAAATGAAAATATCTCCGAAACGGTAATTCTGGGCGACCTGAACTTAGTATACCCTTTTTACGTAATAAATATGAGAAAAGTATTATTTTCATTAAAACTTAAATACAATGAGGCACAAAAAAGCTATGACCTAATAAATGGGCAAATAATGCCGCAGACAGCGCCCCCTACATTGTACATTAAAATTTCATAAAAAAATCAATTTATCGTCCTGAAAAACCATAATTGCCAAATTTTGTAAAAAAACGTTGGTTTCCTGCAAAGTTATTAGAGAAAAACAAAAATGAAGTTCTAACTTTAACACCCTGTATCTCAGTTAATATCAACTTTCGGATATAGGTAAGTTCAATTAAATCCTACTATTTTTACGTAAGGAGTCGGTGGGTTTTCCATGTACCATTAATTAGCGGACACCCTGTATAATGCAGGTAGTTCTCATAAACTAAAAAATGATTTCTTTGAACCAATGAATTATTTTGAATTAACGAAATATTGCACCGAAATAAAATGTACGATTCAAACCATATTTAAATATTATAAAATATATATTTAATAATCTCCGGATGTTCAAGCAAAAAACATACTTAATTGGCCATAAGATTACTGGATATAATGTCTTGACTTTAGCTCATCTTCATAATGACTAATAACTAATGGCACACCATCAATTTGCTAATAATCATCAATAATTGCCATATTACATTTATTATGAACGAAGTCATATGAAACCAAATGACTGAATTATGGCGAGAACTTCAGACCACACAAGAGGACGGGACGATATCCAATTAGAACCAAGTCCGTTGATCTAAATAGTGCCATTAATGATAATTTGGAAGAAGACAACGATATCTTATTATGTCTCGAGTTGTGTACTATACTTTTTTTTTTCTACGACTTCATATTTACTTTTATGTTAAATTATCGAAATATGCTAATAAAATATTTCAAGGCGGTACTCACATGGTTATCAGTACACCATTGTACAGGGTGTCCCATTTTCGACACTTTTATCGGGTATCTCCGTTATTGTTAGTGCTATCAAATAAGTAATGTAGGTGACATGTGCTCTTTTTGGGTCAAACTTAAAATGGTAAAATCAAAACTTGAAAATTTTCGCTCGCTTAAGAGAAACGGAGGAAAATCAAAAATTGATAATTTCTAAATTACCCCATATTTTCTTAGCAAAAAGAGATACAGAAATATGTTTTATACAGAAGTTTCTTTATATTGATTGTTGAATAATCTGCCGTTTTCAGAATAAGTATACGGGGTCAGGTAAAAAAGTTATCGGACCTAACCTCATTTTCTTAAATGGAACACCCTGTATATTTTAATCTAAAAAGATACTATTTTAAATTGTCCTTTCAAATATATAACACACCGTGGATGATTTGGTTTCCTAGGCGATTTATTCAACTTTATTACTTTAAACCACAGTAGACCATGAAACAGAAGCTAATATCCTAGAAACAACTATGTTGACTATTAACATTTAACGTCAATTTCATTTTTACATATTCATTTGCGAAAATGAACTATCAATATTTTGAAAAATTGTGATATCAGTTTATATTGAAAGTGGAAAAAACGAAGCAATGGCGCAAAATGTATATTTTCTTCGCTATCCGGAAAAACGGTAACCATTTAAGGACATATTCCGAACATTTGCGATGATTCCCGTTATTTTTACCTTGGTCTGAATCTTTTATTTCGTTTCAAAGTAATAAAGTTTAAATAAATCGCCTAGGAAACCAATATCATCCATGGTATGTTATATATTTGAAAGGAGAATTTAAAATAGTATCTTTTTACATTAAAATATACAGGGTGTTCCATTTAAAAAAATGAGGTTAGGTTTGATAACTTATTTACCTGATCCTGTATTCTTATACTGAAAACGACAGATTATTCAACAATCAATATAATGAAACTTCTGTATAAAACATCTTTTTATATCTTTTATCTAAGAAATTATAGGGTAATTTTGAAATTGTAAATTTTTTGATTTTTTGATCTCTTAAGCGAGCGAAAATTTTCAAATTTTGATTTTACCATTTTAAGTTTGACCTAAAAAGAGCACATGACACCCACATTACTTTTTTGATAGCACTAACAATTACGGAGATACCCTAAAGCTAAATTACTTTTTTTAACTTGATAAAACATTACCAATTTTATGGATTCATTCTCGTAAAAAAATATACATTCACCGGTACAAAATTCCATTATACAGAAGTAAATCAAACTGTTATTTTTTGTGGCAATTTTAAAACACCCTGTAGGAAAATTGAGGTGGATAATTTTATTTACATACTGTTTCTTGTCATCTTTGATGTATTCTAAACGTTTCGATCTTTGATTCATTCCATTATCTCATTTCTGCTACGAGCTGCAAAATGTTAAATGGATCGATGTTATTTTTAGAAAATGTATATCAAGGGTATTTCTCACGAAGCACGCACCTATCTTGTATTTGTTGAGCTCTAATCGCCCACAATTAAATTGAGGAAACCTTCCAAGAAGTTGTTGCTCCATTTGCTCCTTTCATTGGAAACCAATTTACATTAATGTATGATAATGCTAGACCTCACGTTGCACATGTAGTGAGCGAATATCTGGATGAAGTTGGACTTCCAAGATTGGAATGGCCCGCATGTAGCCCGGATCTCAACCCAATCGAACATCTTTGGGATCAACTTTCGTTCGTCGTCGTCCTGTACAACCATAAACCTTCCAAGACTTACCACTGGCGCTGACCGAAGAATATCAGGCTATCCCTCAAGACCTTATTCGTTCGATACGACAAAGACTGCAAGCGGTCATTGCTGCGAGAGGCGGAAATACAAGATATTAAAATTGTTTTTGTTAATTAATTTTATCATATACCTAGTGTTTGTTTTTCTTAATAGAAATAGGCTACAAATCAGCGTTTCATTTAAAATTTTGCAGCTCGCAGCAGAAATGAGATAATGGAATGAATCAAAAATCGAAAAGATAACAAGAAGCAGTATGTAAATAAAATTATCCACCTCAATTTTCCTACAGGGTGTTTTGAAATTACGACAAAAAACAACAGTTTGATTTACTCCTGTATAATATAGCCTAATCGAAAATTGTTACTTTATAAAATAATTAAGGAAAAACACAATAAACGGATCTACAAACTAATAATTAAATCATGAAAAGTTATAAAATATCAAACTTGACCAAAATATCAGGGAGGCGGAATTTTGTGCCGGCGAGTGTAGTTTTTATAACGATCGTAGGAAAAATTGCTTAATTAAGCCGTAAGAGGTATCTTTCTGTGCAGAATGAATTTATCCGAGACGGAAATTATCGTCTGAGGAATTTACTCATTAGCACCTAACTCTACTTGTCTGCATTCATGCCGATTTTGCAAACGATTATACACCTGAAAATGTATCTATTTGCTATTTCATTGAATTGTATGTTAATCATTACGCAAGTGTATAAATAATTGATGTTAATTATAGATGTATTCTGCAGCAATGAAATATATATATTTGTTTAGAGAGAAAGGATGGTAATTATTGGTGATTGGGTAATATCGAGGTATTCTAACATATATGCCTAAGGTTGTCAGAGAAGGAACTTCTCTTTGTGTGACATACAGGGTTGTTAACGTAGCAGAAAAATGAATGAATTTACTATATTGTTACATTTATTACGTCGCAATCGTAGTAAATGTAATTATTGATTTGATTGGCTGAAAGTGTCAAAAATACAACATAACCCAACTTTATTATTATAAATTTAATGTTAAAAGTTGGATATTGGAATAAAAAAGTAGAAAATAATAGTTTTTGGTTATTGTTCTTCTGTTGCTGTTTGCTTTACGATTTAATTTAAACAAAAATATTCTAAAAATGAAAGTACAGTAGAAAGAGAGGGAATCATTTTTTCTATTTTCTATTTTCAAAAATGTAGTAAATGTAGTAGTATATGGTACTACATGACTACAGGGTGTTATGGAAATGACTTATTATACTTAAATAGGCAAATCCTGAGATGAAAATAAATTGAAGAAAAATAACCACAAAAGTCTCAAAAAAGGTCAGCGCATTGTAGGCGGTGTTGTCATATTGCAACACAGAATTGTAAACGCACGTGTTCTGTTTTTGACAACAAGACGTCTTTGGCCCGCGTTATCACTTCTTTTTCAAAGTTTTTAGAGAAAAAAAAACTACAATTTTAAGGTACATACTCTCTTACCTTCGATCTTATTGTAAAATAATCCGTTTTATAATTCAATTCTATAAAAAAAAGTATGTTTTGCAGCAAAACCAACAGTAGGTCATATTACACAAATTTGAAATCACATCACAACATTTCTTATTATGAATTATTTCACAACAGAAAAAAATCGGGTAATGCTACAACTAACAAAACGTTTAAAATTCGTATAGATCAAGCACGTGGAACCTTCGGCAACGTCGTTCAGCACCGAATATCGAAACATTATACTGAAGGTTAAACATATCAAAACGCGCGCGGCGGTTATCCAAGCAAGGGCGAGACACGCGGTGTGATCTGGCATCACTGTAGTTTACTCTAGTGACCTATATTGTTACTAACTGAAACCAGACGGACCGGCGCGACAGCATGTAGGCAAAAGGGGTTTTTACATTAGTATTTAGAGATTCGATTAAAAAAAAGAATGTAGAAATTCTCTAGGACACCCAAGGAGTATTCCATTTAATTATAATAAGTAATTTCCATAACACCCTGTATATTATCGTGGAATTATAGTACAGAATAATTATATTACCATATTTCACCTTGACATCATATGTAAAAAGTACCAATGAAATTATTAATTTCAAAACAAAGTAAACAGATTACGACCAATCAAATGCGTCTCGATATTTTCCTTTCATCTGAGAAACGTGTATGCGAACCAGAAAAATTCAAACACGGCTTAATAACAGAGTGTATCGCACAGAATGGCATTATCAATTACACGATCTTTAGAAAATTACTAATGCTATTCTTGGCCTCAGGGAATCCACACCAGGTGGTTATGGGTTGTAAGAATAACGTGCCGCCGTTGTGTAATGTGTAATGAACGTGAAGACAAATTGGTAATAAAATACTCCACTAATCTTCAACATGACCACCATTCTTTTCCATACATATGCGATTGTACGTTTGTCAAAATTCAGCCATTGCATTTTTAACCATATGAGGGTAAATTTCTCGCAAAAAAGGTAACATTTTTTTAAAGGTAATTTACACTCCTGACATGCATAATTGTGTTCAGGTTACAAAAAGATGGCTGTTAAGTTCTAAAAAAAACTTAAAGGACCATAAAGTTCTTTGGTCAAATTTCATATACGGTTGCTTTTCATTTCTAGATAGGGGTGTCAGTCCCGAAGCTTTGTTCCAATCCCGGGATTTTCGGTATAAAGAGTATAATATAATCCCGGGACAATCCCAAAAAAATTAACATGAAAGATTAAAAATTGTGTTTACTAAATACACTAAATAGAAATCTTACCTACATTAACAAAATAAAAAAAAAACCTTAAAAATTTCTAAAAAATGAGAAATTTAAAAAACATTTAGTCCTTAAGGGATAAAATTTTTGAAAAAAATGAAATCCCTCAAAAGTAAATTTGTTGACCGTTAAATGAATTTTTTGTTTTTGATATTTTAAGTCTTAATTTTCTTCTAAATAGTATATAAATCACGTAGGTAACTATAAGATACAAGTGTCATAAGACATTATCTTAGAGCACGCGTTTATTTGAGAAAGCGACTCATGAAGCCGGGGTAAAGTACAAGTGCTGAACCGTGTATTTTATAATATTTTTTCTATTTGGGTCTTTAAAGTCTGAAAAACTTTAAACAATAATGGCAATACTTTTACAATTTAATAAAATGTTACAAGTATCAAATATGCCATGATAGATACAATTGAACACAACAAAGCTTCTTCGCATCCGTCATAATTAAAAATAAATATATTATTAAAGTTAATAAAAATGAGCCAGGAAGAAAGTTGTACTCCGTCAGAAATACGAGAAATTGCAGAAAATATTCTAGAAAAACTTCTAAAAAGAGTATGCAAAACTTTGAGTTATGGTGCGAGCAGAACAAAGCTCAAAATATTGAACAAAATAATAAATAATACTATTGAACAGAATATTGTGTCGACACAGAATCTGACAGGAATAACAATTAATGCTAAGGAAATGTCTACGGGAACTATAAATATGTATATACAGGGTGTTATGGAAATATTTCCATAACACCCTGTATAAAGTAATATGTAATATTGAATTAAAAATAAAAATAGTACTTTATTGAATAAAACTTTAGAAATAGAGCATAAACTGGAAAATATTTCTATTATTTTTAGGTTATGTTGTTTTATAGTTGTGACTAGAAATTAGTTGACGGACACCGTCAGCATGTTATATATTTCCGAGTATAGGTATTTCAGATAAATATCTAGTAAAAATGATCTATTTGGAAGGTTAAAGGGTATTTTAAAGTTTTCTATAAAATTTTTGGTCGAATCCATAATGCCTAGAAAACTATTTTTAGCGAAATCGAAGTAAGCCTAACCCGAACCCTACTTGCTGCCAATATAAAAAAAAATTAAATTTCAGTTCCATAAAGTGTCAGGTTATTCAATTTTTTTGCATTTCATAATGTAGCCATTATAAAACGCAAATAGAGAAAGTGTATTTTTAGTCCCGAGGTTTATAATTCACTGTTAAAAGCACGGGAAAATTTTTTACCACGCCTTGGCGTTTTTTCTCGCAAACTACTTGATTACATTTTTTCAGTTGGACCGGAATGAGAGACCATTACAACCAAAAAGAGAAGTACATCTAGTTTCCCCATTCTCAACATCCTCGAAAACGGGGGGAGAGAGCGAGTCGGGCGCGATATCCAACATCACCAACGTGCTGAGCATCCTCGAAAAAAAAAAGGGGGGGGGGGGAGTTGTCGGACGCGATATCCAACACCACCAACGTGCTCAGCATTCTCGAAAACGGGGGGAATATACAGGGTGTAACTAAATAAGTGTAAAACATTTAAGGGGGTGATTCCTCATCGAAAAAAGATAGGATCTTTCATATAAAGAAACTTCATTGGAGCATCCCTTGTTAAGATACAGAGCCCCTTAGAGGGGGTACATAAAATTTATAAATAAACAAAACTAATTTATTAATAACAAAACATACAACATCTAGAAATCATAGTAAATGTTCAATATGTCTACCTTCAGATATTACGCATGCGTCTAGACGTCGGCGCATTGAGCAACGTATTCGCGCGTTTAATGGCGATATGTATCTTGTTCGTAAAATAATTTTTTGCTGCGAACTGGTTTATTTTGGGGAAAAAATTCAAGAGACATTTTTTGTTTAGAATTAAGCAGGCTATCGGAAATAAATTTTAGGGGTTGCGTTTTCCACCCTTACAACCATGGGGTAAACCAAATAAATTACTGGTGTCTTTTTGGTAGTAGAAAATGTCAGGTTAATTTCAATATTGTAACTTTTTTAGTGCTTGTGAAAAAAATTGTTAAACACATTTTATGTACCCCCTTTAAGGGGCTGTATCTTAACAAGGGATGCTCCAATGAAGTTTCTTTATATGAAAGATCCTATCTTTTTTTCGATGAGGAATCACCCCCTTAAATGTTTTACACTTATTTAGTTGGAGGTGGAGGACGTCCACCGAAAACTCCCCGGACTTTTCAAGCAAACCAAATAAATTGAAACGTATTCGGTTTGGAGTTAGTGAATAGTATTACACCATCTCTTTCACACGGCACGATGCAACACGTATTTTAACGAATAGCAACCGACTATTAAATAATTTCTAGTACTATTTGTATCAATTTTTGATAAACTTGAATACTCTAGACGATTTAATAAATTTCCAAAACTTTCTATGAACATCCCAAGTAATTAAAAACTTTTCTCCATTATTCCAGCGGCGATACGCCATCGTACATCATCGTCCATCGTTTTTTACAGGAATGTATGTCGTGTGAACATCCCGTTGTTTATTCGGTTAAAAACGAATATTGTAAAAAAGTTGCCTTGTGAACCCAACCTTAGAGAGCAAGTAAAACTGCAACCCAGCCATAGTTAACCAGGCATACAAGTAAACTAAATCATTGCAGTTTAAAAAGTATCACATGCGCGTAGTAACTACTTTTATCTTCATTACGATAACCACTGGTAGGCAACACACCTAACACAGCAGCGAGAAGTCAGTTGCCTACCGACAAGCATCGTATACTAATATATTTCTGTCCGACGAATCTAGAATCTTATTTATGTTTTATATTATTTTTGTAATCATTGTTTAGCATTACTAATAAAATAATTATCTTATCTTACCACATAAATGATGTAGAACGCAGTAACCGTGTATGTGTAATCTTCTGTTGCTTACCTGAAACAAAAATAAAATTTTTGACCCAACGTTAATAAATATCTATTTTTATACGGGTTGTTTACACAACTCCTATTTATATTAGATTTTTTTTGTAAAATTATATACTAGGTGACTTTTAAAACTAGGTTCTGGAGCCAAACTTGCCAACTTTAACTGATAAACCTAAAAACCCAGTTTTCCGTAGCCGAGTCCGGATTATATGGCTGCTTTTTCAGCTCAAGAAAGTTACAGTCGGGGAGGATGGGTTGACTACTTTGTGAACTTTGCGCATTGTCGTAAAGGGTACACTTGTGATGATTTGTGATTTTCACGTATACAGGGGGTTTAGTTTTTCCTGTAAAGTACCAACTTTATTATTCTAAACGGGACACTCGATATATATTTGTTATTTTTGAATTCTGCATTATATTCCCAGCAATGTTTATTACAACAATTTTGAATAGTTTTTCGATTTTTTTTAAATTATCCGAAATTAACGGTTCTGATACATTTCCGAAAACTAGGGCCATTGTTTCAAAAATATAACAAAGATTAGGGATAGGTGTTAATAATGACTTGCTAATATTTCAGAGTGTGATTTTTTTAAATCGTTATTTTTTATGAGCTCCGTAAGTACAGGGTGCCCCTTTTCGACACTTTTATAGGGTATCTTCGTAATTGTTAGCTCTATCAAAAAAGTAATGTAAGTGTCATCTGCTCCTTTTCGGTCAAACAAGTGATAAAATCAAAATTTGAAAATTTCCGCTCGCTTATGAGATACGGGGAAAAATCAAAAAATTGACAATTTCAAAATTACCTTATATTTTCTTAGTTAAAGGATACAGAAAAATGTTTTATACAGAAGTTTCTTTATAATAATTGTTGAATAACCTGCCATTTTCAGAATTAGTATACGGGGTCAGGTAAAAAAGTTATCGGACCTAACCTCATTTTTTTAAATAGGATACCCTATATATTTAATCTAAAAAGATGGCATATTAAATTATATTTTCAAATACATAACACACCATGGATGATATTGGTTTCCTAGGAGATGTATTTAAACTTTATTACTTTGAAACGAAATAAAATATTCAGATTAAGGTACAAAATAACGGGAATCATCGCAAATGTTCGGGGATATGTCCTTAAATGGTTGCCGTCTTTTCGGATAGCGAACAAAATATACATTTTGCGCCATTTCTTCGTTTTCTCCACTTTCAATACAAAATGATATCATATCAAATTTTTCAAAAAAATGATAATAAATTTTCACAAATGAATATCTAAAAACAAAATTGACTTTAAATGTTAATAACAACTAGAATATCAACATAGTTGGTTCTATGATATTAGCTTTTGTTTCATGGCCTACTGTGGTTGAATGTCATAAAGTTTAAATAAATCCCCTAGAAAACCAATATCATCCATGGTGTATTATATATTTGAAAGGAGAATTTAAAATGCTATCTCTTTAGATTAAAATATATAGGGTGTTCCATTTAAAAAAATGAGGTTAGGTCCGATAACTTTTTTACCTGACCCCGTATACTTATTCTGAAAACGGCAGATTATTCAACAATCAATATAAAGAAACTTAGTTTAAATAGCCATTAGCAGTTCATAGCTGCTTCAACTAACTAATAAACAGTTAAAAATAACAGAATAATCCATCTCTACCCAGACTTGCGGCGGCAATGGCGCTTGTCCCATTTCTGGCAATGAGAGACAGCTGATCGGGAAAGATATTTTTAGGTAACGAATCATCACATGGCCTATGGCACGTGGCTTTTGAAACACCCTGTATAATTCTTTGTTTAATTTCCCGCCAAACTCCTAAAGACGAACGCCATTGTTTAGTGGTTTTTGGCATTCTCACTGATGCAGAAACGATTACAAACATAGGTTTTTGTTGAAATCTAACAATAAAAAAATATTCCCACATGCTGCGTAAATTTTGCCTATCACTGTATAAATGCACTATCAAAATATGACTAAACTGAAATTTAATTTTTTTCTTTGGTTCTATTTGTAACAATCTCTTTTATCAACAAGACATCAGCTGTGAACAATCGAACAATACATCCTCCAAATCCGACATTGGAATGTGCTTTCGCTACTACTACTCCGGTCAATATTATTAAATATTTACGTCAAACAAGTCCAATGGTCTTTAACCTAAATTATTATTATTATTATTACCAATAAAAAAAATGAATCACTGGAATATTTTAGCAGTGGCTTCATAGAATAAAAATCAATAATAATAGAGACATAATGCGAAATTGAATCGAAGCACGCTAACGCTAGTCTATGGTCTTCTGTCGGCAACCGACCACCTATTGACAACTTTTATAATGTACAATTGTATTCATTGAAAATGGGGACAAGTCTTATGACTTTGTCATATTTGAGTAAATGAAGCTTTTCTGATCGATTTGTTGTTTTTCATATTATGAGGATAAGCATGGGCGTCACTAAACAAAATAAAATAATCAATTAAATGTGATAAATGAGTTAAATGTATAAAAATATTTATGTAAAAGCCGTATTAGAGTCGCGACAGCAATGGCAATTATAATTGCAAGGATTCATGCACAGTATACCGTCCTCGATCAGCTGTTCCAATACTGTTCGTATTGCGGGCGAAATGCGAGAATGGAATCCGTATTACAGTCGGAAATTCTACTCTGACAATTAAAATTGAACGGATTCATGCGCAGTACACCGTTCCCGATCAGCTGTCTCTCATTGTCAGAAATGGGGCACGCGCCATTTTAATTGCCATTGCCGGTGCAATTGGGTAGAGATGGATTATTCTGTTATTTTCAGGTGTTTATTATTTGGTCGAAGCAGCTATGAAAAGCTAATGGCCATTTAAACCGACTGGTATTTATATTAGCAGTTCACATTCTTTATTAAACTTATGGACTGCTAATTCGTAGCAACTTTTTGCACCTCCTATTTGTAAATAGTAGTAGCTGCTTTAACTGGTAATCAAAACGAAGAGGTTTGCCCATCTCTAACGCTGGGGGCATTTTAGGGATTTCGACAGTAACAACTGCTGTTCTGACTGTTGATAATGCTCCAGCTGATCGAGAACGGTTTACTGCGCATGCATACGTGGAATTATAATTGCCGGCGCAAGAGAAAAAATTGCCGACTCTAATACGGCTTTAATAACACATATTTTTTACTCAACGTGCCGCGTTCCACAACTGACAGTCGCGGAATATATAATTTAAGGTGAAAACTATTTAAATTGTTGATAACACTCTTAAAAATAGTAAATCGAGTCGAGCGGACATTTTCTGTGTTGCGCAGCTACAGGGAGGGCAGCGGAGTCGGATCTCGTTTCCGTCTAATTCATGATCGCGGTACACGGCGCGTGCATGGGACGGCTTGCTGTGTGGCTTGGTTGTCTATAACAACTCAGCATCAGCTATATCCCCATATTACATTATTATTGATACACGTGCTGTGTTGACTGAAAACGGTTTTGCTAAAAAATGCGTGTGTATAAATGTCAGTTCATATTTTTCCACCATTTTCCGAGCCACACTACACGATTTATGCTTGAACACGGACGAGGCGCGATAACTCGAACATCGTTAAAAAAATGACATACCTAAGATCCAACACTGCGGTTGCGCGTCGATGAAAATGTCCGTTCTCATTTTTTTTCCTGTTACGAATAACGAAAAATAACATAAGACAAGTAAAACGGATGAGGCGTGATAAGTTGAATTCTCCGCTGTAAACAAATTTCGATCTTTCTCAAACCAAAACTATTCACTGCACGAAAAATGTCCGCTACTATTTTCATCTCCTCAAAAACATCACTCTCAGTCAAAAAAATAAAAAGAACGGACGAGGCGCGATAACTATTACGACCCCTTTTTTACATATGTAAAGATGATTTCGCAACGTAATGCCCGTTCTTGTTAAAGTCCTTATTAAATCACCAAAAAACTCCAAAAACTTTAGGTCGTGATCAGTCGGATCAGTAGTTACATTGACCACCCCCCACCTTCAATTCTGGCTACTATTTGAACTTTTTCAAGTTCTGTTAAATGGCGAGGCATGTTGAGAATTCTGACAGTGACAGTTTTGTCAATCATAAACTTTTGAAGAAGTCAAAATCAGTGAAGACCGATTTACATTGTAACAAATTTAGTGTGTACATTTTCAATGATACAACTGTACGTACCAAAATTGAAAAACATTTTAGAGATATTGGGGAAAAAATTATTTTTTTGTTAAACTTCAATACTCTGTATCTCAGTTCATACCAAGAACATTTTTCTTAAAATCATCCAAGTATTATAGCCGCTTGCTTAGGATCATCATTCAATTATGACAACACCCTGTAATAATTATATACATACACCCAATAAAATTACGACGATAGGTAGTTTGGTTTATTTATTATGCGAAAATAAATTAAAATAACACTCAAACTGCTTATGGAGCTGCCGTTAGGTAATAAACTGCACATAAATAATGTTTGTAAGATTGGACTTGAATTGAAAGAAACCATCGTTACGTAACTTTATGGGTTATCAAGTAAGTAAGGTAAAACATCCACAGGTTCAAACATTTCTTACCAAATCGATCATCCTGAAAAAGTTTCTTATTTTAGTGTATTACATACAGTACGTTTCACGAAATTTGGATACGACTTAATGATTTCCTGGGTCGGTCCCATTGTGTCGACAAGAGCTTGGCAATAAACAAGTGAAGTATGAAGGGACGGACTAAGGAAAACAAGTAATGATATGATTATATTAATGTAATCAAATGAAATACATTTTAAAAAAAATATTACTAGTCATATTTATTTACATTTATAATGTCATTCTATAGATAGTTCTGTTTCGCTATCGCTATCCTCATCAAAATTAATTATAATTGGATTAATTATACGATTCAGACTAATATACGAATTTTCTACAGTTATTACGTGACGGACTGAATTTTTCCAACTACCTGGGGGAATATCATTAAAGCATTTTCGTATTAATTCTACAACACTAGAACTTAAAGTCGGAGAAATATTTTCATACCTAACCAGTGATTTTAACTGGTGCCACATATGCTCTATGGGGTTAAAAATGCAATAATAGGGCGGGAGTCGTAGCACTGTATGTCCAATTTCTTCTGCCAATGTGTCACAAACATATACTTTTTTTATACAAAATGTCTTTAAAACTTCTAAAAGATCACTTTTTTTATAACTTTCTTCAAAATATATATCATTCGTCGCCATGTAGTTCTGAATCTCCAATTTTGTATTATTTGAGCTTGGAGCTTTATGTAATTGGCGACTGTGATAGCTCGCATTGTCCATTACTATCACGCTATTCTGAGGAATGTTTGGTAAAAGACAATTCTTGAACAATTCCTCAAAAACTAACAAATTTTACCACAAAAAGATATTTAAATATAAATTAAGCAACCTAACCTACCTGATGTGACTATATTTAATTATAATTATTACAATCCGGTCCTTTCCACATAATAATAACAAACGGTCATAAATAATGGGATGGCCCCAGGTACTTTTACTGCAGTCATTAAGTTATATCCATTTTTCGTGAAACAATCTTTACCAAGAGTGGTAAGACGCCTATTGCACACGATTTCGAAACTTACGGTACGAGAGTAGCGAGTACCGTACTTCGAAAGAGTTTTGAGTGTGGCTGCTTCGCAAACTAGCACATCGTCGTGAAGAAGGGGGTTATTGATGCCGATCTCGACGGCTCAGGAATAAGGTTTTCTGTAGTGGAACCACGAACAATCGTTTTTGTGTCGATCGATAAAGAGAAGACACTTTACGACTTAATAGGCTTAACTATAGCAAAATATCTACTCACTGTGTTTGAATTAACAGCGTTAATAACATAAAGAAAAATCGACTACTTTAAAATAATTCTTCCCATCGAAGAAAATCCTGATTTTTGAGGTTATGTTGCTCATCGACAAGCTGTCGCCATAGCGGCATCTACTTGTCAGATATATTTCGGAAACACGATTGTCTGTGGTTGAAATGTCATAGATTAGTGAGTAAAGGCGAAACGGGAAAAGACGTGAGGAGAGATGGCCGCGTGAGAAACAAAATAAAATCTTCTTCGGTCTTGTCATTTGAAGTAGAGCTGGCTAATTTAATTATTTAAGCTTCTCAAAAGAAAAAGTACAGTCGCAGTATTATCAGCTACCACTATCATTTTATTCTATTTGGTCGAAATTCCATTAATTAAGAGATCTCGCGGTAAATAGCTAAGTAATAGAGAGGAATCTCGTGAAATATCAAACTGTCAAATATTGCCCATCTCTATTCCGAGTTTTGAAGGTATCTATTTCGTTCGTTCGTAGGTTAACTGTTTAATGGTTCGTAGATAAAATGTCATTTTTAAATTGAAGGATTGCATTGTGTGTATTTAAAATGTGTGTGTTTTAAATTAGTTAAATAAATAAACCTACGCGAGAAAAAAAGGACCAAAATTAAAACAGCGTTCGCGTGTATTATTTCCATGTGAATAGCTGCTATTTTTGAGGTTATGTGAGAGGTTTTTTTCCTAAAACTTAGATTCTGTGTGGTTTGTGTGAAATTATTAAACTAACAATAATTGTATTTAAATAAGTAAAGGTAAGAAATCATGTGTCTTAAATAAAATTGCATTTTTGAGTTTGAACGATAATTATTATTTAAAAGGTCAATGACGTTTAACCTATTTACTTTCCTGTGCTTGTAACGAATTTGAAATTTGTGTGTGATATTACCATTATTTTGTTTTGCAAAACATCTTTCGCCGTCGGTTTTCTGGAATCATATTTGTTCATAAATAAAATTAAAAATTGTTAAAACCATAAATTTTTTTCTAAAGAGTTTGCCGTGTAGATATGACAACACCGGCCGAAACCCGCTGACGTCTTTTGACCCTGCAGACCTCAGTGTTGATTGTTTACATATTACGCCAGTGCCCCACATGTGTTTGTCTGATTTGACATAAGGTGATATAATCCGGTCAATAATTGAAAGCGCCATTTATGGATATTTTTCTTCAATTTGATTTGCTGGTTTAAATATAATACGTCATTAACATAACACCCTGTATATTTTGGTTGATTTGTGTTTTTTGGTAATTATTGGTGAAAAATCGTCTTTCTGATAAACAATCATGGTGCATTCATGTGTAGTTTGCAAAAGAGTGGATCATTTAAATAAGGATTTATCTTTTCATCGGTAAGTATGGTTATGTTTTAATATTTAACCATCTGATATAACCAGGCGGCTACATTGTTGCCATTCAGCCAACAAACATGTAGTTCTCTCTTCCATCCATTACTGATTTCAATAACATTTCACACAATCACAGCTTCACTTTCCCAGAGTTTTATGAACGGATTATGGGCTCAGTAGTTTACAATACCTTTGCATTTACTACGCTTGCGATGTAACAATTTTTCTGCGACGTTAACAACCTTGCTCGACGAGGGAGCGGTCGATATTTCTACAGCGATCGATAAGAGAGCGATCGTTCGTGGTTCCCCTACTGATTAAATGAACTCGTTCGACTATAGATGGCGCAAGTGCACTTAATAATACATTTTATCGGGACGGTCGCCATTTAATGTGATAAAACATGCTCGAGTGTAAAAATTAAATACCACACGAACAGTTATTCTACGATAAATAAGTGGACAATCACGCACGCCGTACTGTTACTTGTGCATTTTAATTACTTTAATTTTCCCGAATAGAACAACACCATTAACTACTTTTCCTGTCGAGGAAGAAAGCTTGCATTGTTCCAGTGGCGATTAAAAGATATTGTTACGCGGAAGTTGTGAAATTGTTTTAATGCAACGTTAACCGGTGTGTCGGCCTTGCATTTGAAATATGTACAATGTTTGTATACAGGGTGTTCCTTAACGACGTACTAATATTTCAGAGTGGGGATATTTTATGAAGATAATATTCAGGATAGTATGGAAATTGCTTATTATATTTAAATGGGTGACCCCGTGGGTGTCCTAGAGAAAGATTAAATACTTTTTTTAAATCGAATGTCAACCACTTAGGTAAAAAACCCTTTATCCAAAGTGTTGCTGCGCCATAAACATTTGTTTCAAGTTAACAAGTGTATGTAGGTCAGTAGGCGAGCAGTGATGCCAGGTAACAACGCGGGCCTCGGCCGAGGATGTTTTGATATGCGAAAGGGATACGTTGCGTCGCGCGCGCCTTTCCCTTCAATTTCCACGTGTTTGCAAACAAGTTTATAATGAGTGTTGAATAATCTGCCGTTTTCAGAACGAAGTATATCAGGTAAACAAAGGTATCGGACCTAACCTCATTTTTTTTAAATGGAACACCCTGTATATTTTAATCTAAAAAGATACTATTTTAAATTCTCCTTTCAAATATATAACACACCATAGATGATATTGGTTTCCTAGGCGATTTATTTAAACTTTATTACTTTGAAACGAAATAATAGATTCAGATTAAGGTAAGAAAAAACGGAAATCAACGCAAATATTCGGAATATGTCCTTAAATGGTTACCGTCTTTCCGGATAGCGAAGAAAATATACATTTTGCGCCATTTCTACCAATAAAAACTGATAACATATCAAATTTTTCAAAATGTTGATAGGTCATTTTTGCAAATGAATATGTAAAAATGAAATTGACGTTGAATGTTAATAGTCAACATAGTTGTTTCTAGGATATTAGCTTTTGTTTCATGGTCTAAAATAATAAAGTTTAATAAATCGCCCAAGAAACCAATATCATCCATAGTGTGTTAAATATTTGAAAAGATAATTTAAAATAGTATATTTTTGTATTAAAATATACAGGGTGTTCCGTTTAAAAAAATGAGGTTAGGTCCGATAGCTTTTTTACCTGACCCCGTATACTTATTCTGAAAACGACAGATTATTCAACAATCAATATAAAGAAACTTCTGTATAAAACATTTTTCTATATCTCTTTTAACTAAGAAAATATAGGGTCATGTAGAAATTGTCAATTTTTTGATTTTCCCCCGTATCTCTTAAGCGAGCGAAAATTTTCAAAATTTGATTTTACCATTTTAAGTTTGATCCAAAAAGAGCACATGACACCTACATTACTTTTTTGATAGCACTAATAATTACGGAGATATCTTATAAAGGGGTCGAAAATGGGACATCCTGTACCTTTCATATAGGTCAATAATCAATGAGGAAAAGAAATCTTAATATTTATGTGGCAACGGACATAAATTTTCAATAAAAACTACCGATAACTCGTTCAAAAATAAATTATGATTAAACTAATTTAAAGAAAGTAAAGTGACCGAAGCCGAGCACCCTGTCGCAACAAATCAGTCATGGTTAATTGAGAATTCCATGATAAAAAGTACCTACGGTCAATAGTATGGGCTTTACGAGCGCTAAAAATAATGGTAGAAAGCTAAAGCCAAGATAGAATGTGTAGTCTAAGATGGTTTTTATGATAATCTTTGGTTGTGATACCAATCATTCACTGTTAATTCAAAAAATAGCAAAAAAGGAGTGTAATGGGTTTATGTACGAGGGATTTTAAAAAAGTTCTGTACTTGACAACAAAAAGAACACGGAAACTACTTTTTTATACAGGGTGGTTTGGAACGAATGCGCCATAAGTAACCACATATTCTACACATGAAAATAACAGGCTTGAGCTAAACATTAATTAGATACAGGGTGTTAAAGTTTGAATTGTATTTTCTTTTATTCATACCTCAAGCTGTTTTTGAGATATAGACATGAAAATTTGTAATTGGGGGTTCTTGAGCGCGAGTAAAATGATTTTTTTAAATAACATATAATGGGCGCGGTACATCACGGCAAAACATTTTTGCTGGTAATTTTATTGGTATTCTGATTAAAATTTATAATAGAATGGTAATTTCTAAAGACAAAATGTATACAGTAAATACTACGGGACGGTCTAAATAGAGGTGTCCGCCCATGGGAAATTTGTTATTAGGTAATATGTAAATGCAAAATTATTACTATGAATACGTATGTACAAATAAACATAACATAACAAAAATACACTAGTTTTAGTTAGGATATAGTACTAAAAAAATCTAATAACGTAGTTTGATGTGTTTGCGTTTTAAATCTGCAATCTAGAAAATGTAATTCCAAGTCTTATAACAATTCCATTGCTGTAGAGTCACCTTTGCATACTCTTGTAATTCTTTTACCATACTAATGGCTTGTTGATAATTGGCGACATTTGTTTGATTACTGCATTCAACTTCTTCATCAGAGTCGTCAGATATTGACGTGGTTACAGTTTGGACTACATAATCGGTAGGAATGGGGTCACTATCATCTTCTAATAGCACATTGCTATCAATGTTAATGACCTCGCCCACATCATTGTTATCAAATTGCAAACTTGCACAACATCAATATTCTCTTTCAGACTCAAAACGCGACATTTTGTGCCATTGTTTACGATTTTAACCTTACAACTCACAAATAAACGGCGGACTGTCGGGGAATCACACATACTTTCATTCGGCGAGGTCCTTCGCTCTGCCACGCATACGCGATTGGTTGCCGGTCTGTCTTCAGAAAGTTTTTGCACCGTACTTATTCGTCTCCCAAATACTTTTAAAAATATGTTGTCCATTTAAAGGAGGGTTTTCGCACTCTTTGTATGAAAACAGCCTGTCCGCGTCCGCCCAAAGGAGAGTCCGCCCAAGAGAGTTTGATTTTCATGAAATTTCATATACCTAGTTCCGGACTATGAAAAAATGTCCGCTTAATAGAGATGTCCGCTTATTAGAGGTGTCCGTTATGAGAGGTTTCACTGTATTTAATTTATGTTGTTAAATTATCCGTTTCCGAGATATTCGTATGTTTAAACAACATTGCATGGAAGTTTTTATTTTCAACAAAAATAATAATTCAGTTCTGACAAAAAATTATATAAGAATCTAAGGAAAATTATGAATTAAAACTCAACTGCGATAAATTTAAAAAATGTCCACCGTCCAAAATCTGACGTGCGTGATTCAAAATAAAGAACTTTTAATAATTTAAATTTTCTTGAAGTAGTCCATCTCAAAGTGGAGTGAAGTTATAAGGAGGTAAAGAAACTCACAGTCTGCTCCACTAGTTTAATAGAAATAAATAAAACTATAAACCATACATGTTTCGAAGGCTTAAGCCTTCATCTTCAGTGGAAAGTAAAACATCAAAAGGGGTGTACCTATGACATTGAAGTAACTGTAAGTAAGAAAAAAGAAAGTTTAATAAGTTATCAATCATTTTTCTTAAACTTAACTTATTAAACTTTCTTTTTTCTTACTTACAGTTACTTCAATGTCATAGGTACACCCCTTTTGATGTTTTACTTTCCACTGAAGATGAAGGCTTAAGCCTTCGAAACATGTATGGTTTATAGTTTTATTTATTTCTATTAAACTAGTGGAGCAGACTGTGAGTTTCTTTACCTCCTTTTAATAATTTAGTAAAAGGTTTAAAGGAAATGCATTACAGACCACTCTGCATATTTAAATGGATTTTTTTTATCAGTAGAGCGCCTTCGACCCTGCGGTCATCTTCAACGCCTCTTTGTCAGGAATGCAAAGAATTCCTGCGTTTTTTAACAGGCATTACAGATGACAGTAATCAGTAGGTATAAGCTTAACACAGTGTTCATAACATTCACAAAATTTTTAAAAAATAATACACTAGTGGACGGCATAACGATTTAAAAAACACCCTGCAACAAATAATCCATGAGCGTGCTACTATTATTTCAACATTAAATATAAAAATACTAAAATCTATAAAACAATGTTGTTTATTAATTAAAAGTCTAAGCAAACAGAATTTTTTTATAAAGAATGGGGTTTGGTCGTAAAATCAATCATAAAGAATTTTTCCCCTTGGCACACTGTATATATATTTGACGATAGGCCTTAATAAATTCATGTTTTCTTCTTAATTCGGTATTTAATTTGATAATCGTAATCGTAACTGTTATTATTTTTGCAAGTAGTACAAAGTATTTTATTATATATATTAATTAAATTTACATACCTGTTTTAAACTCTAGATATAACTTTTCGATAATGCGTCTTATTAGGTACACTAAAGTCAAATTTTAATTTGTCTGTAACTGATAAACGAGACCTTTTCTTGTCGGTAGACGATAACAACTTTTCAGGATTATTTGCTCTGCTTCATCTTCCTTATGAATTTTTTTAATCGCGCTAATACCAGCTCCTGTATACATGGAGACCCTGTCCAAATTTCGTTTTAACGGCAAATTAAATGCATAATTTCTGGCTTCCTCATCACAAGCGTTATAAAAATTAGCAATAATTTCCCAAGATTGGCCATGCAAAGTTTTTCCACGAATATATGCTATTGCAATACAA
This sequence comes from Barypeithes pellucidus, assembly GCA_963991005.1. Taxonomy (NCBI): domain Eukaryota; kingdom Metazoa; phylum Arthropoda; class Insecta; order Coleoptera; family Curculionidae; genus Barypeithes; species Barypeithes pellucidus. The sequence goes on from OZ022563.1 coordinate 13,643,421, forward strand.
AGAAAAACGCAAAGAAGTTTTTTTTTACTATTTGCGCTATTAATTATATAATACACGTAACCTCCACCACTCGCTGCCGCTGGTCAAAAACCATAGCGCGTCTGCGCATAGCAGTGTCATGTGTCTGGCGTATGTCTGCGGAGGCGTGTCCAAATCATTCGCATATTATATTTTTGTCTCTGTTTAATGCTGTGAAACAAAATAGAGGCGGAAGTGATCCTATTAATCGACTAAATGTTTGGAGTAAATGCGTATTCACATGTTGTCAGATTTCCTAATAAATAGATAATTCAAGTAATATTTTAATTCCGTGCGCTAATTAAAATTAATGAGGTGTGAAAATATTAATTAAAACTCAAAATACCTCACAGCTTTTCAATCTGACTAATAATATTTTCTAACTTTTTAACGATTAGGTTAAGTTCTGTATTCATATGAGGTGTAAATAATAAATTTCATAAAACTTATGAGATTTTTGGTAATTTGACAACATCGACAATATTTCGTCTGCATTCTTTAAATAGTTTTGGTAGCCGCAGAACGAAACGATAATTATACGAGTACAATATGAAATTCAACTCCATAAAAATTTTCAAAATTAAAAAAAAATAAAATAAACAAGAAATTTCCACCTCCCGGAACTGTCCCATGGCAACTTTAATTAGATAAGAAAACATGCTAATTACATTTTAAATCTCGTAATTATCACTCTCAAACAACAGTTAAACAAGTGCTAACTACTACTAAATTATATATTCAAATATTTAAAAGTATATTTACATATTACGGCACATTTTAATATGGAAATGAATGCACACGGTTAAGTTATTTAACACTTTATTGTTGGTGCCTGTTATACTTTACAGAATTAATTACAATCTCGAATATCTCGACACAATATTGCATTCTTTGTGTAGGTTCGTTCAAGTTTATCATTATACAGTGCAGCAACCCCCTCAGCAGGGGAAGGGCGGACATTAAAAAACAGCACTGTATATTTAATACAGCAAATCTGTCCTAAAATGTTGCTAAATTCTTCGATGCCTCAGACGAAATACAAAGATAGAGAATAGTTTTGCCAACACGGCTACCGTGCAATACAAGATCCTAGTAAGTCGACTTACTATAAAATAGAGTAGTAAGTTTTTAATATTTATTTAACTGTTTATTTGTTAATAAAAATCGATGATTTTTTGGAAAATGAAACTATGTAACAAGAGCTTACTGTGTTTACAATTTTAGAACAATAAATTAAATATTAAAGAAGTTGTGCAATTTTTAAATGGAATGTCTTAAAATTTACTTTTACGACTTACTAGGTTCTTGTATTGCACGGCAGACGGTTCGCATAGCCTAAGCCAGGGGTCGGCAACCTGCGGCTCGCGAGCCACATGCGGCTCTATGGATGTGAAGCTGCGGCTCTTTAGTTCCATGCGCAAATATTATTTATTTTATCGAAAAACAACATTAAAAATTCGTTCTGAATCGATTAACGAGGATTAGGCACCGATTCTATCTCTCAGCCACTTGTACTCGCTTTTCACCGCACCCCTCCCCCGTGACACGCGTCGTTACCGTCGTCAGTCCGTCGAAAGCTCTCGAATGACGCCGTCGTCGGATGTTTCTATGTAGGTTTTAATTCGTTTTCGACGCAAGACAATTTGGTGTCTTCACCAGTGCTTTGGCTGTGACCAGGGATCGGCAACCTACGGGTCGCGAGCCGCATGCGGCTCTTTCGATGTCAACTTGTGTCTCTTTCTATATCAAATTGCGACCGTTAGTGGCTTTTTAAAAACTGAGAAATTGTGTAAATTATAACTTTTAGCTCTTCCGTCTCAAAAGGTTGCCGACCCCTGGCCTAAGCCATGGGTTTCCAAACTTTTAAAATTTAGTATAGTAGTAGGGTATACAGGGTGTTCCAGAATATGTGGGCAATCTCCCGGGTTCATAACACTTAAAAATAACAGGAGAAGTTCATATACATTTTTCTTCCTAAGTACTATAGGTTAATAATATTAAACTCTTTAGGCGAAAAATAATAACTGTGGATGAAAGTTGCAGAGATGGCATGTAGATGGCGACAATAATGACATTCAAAACAAAAATATGTAAGAGTTTTTAATCCAGTGTCAACATTTAGTTCAGAAAAGAACATAGGCCTTGTAAGACAGCAACGCGGAACCAATAAGGAAACGAGCTTAATCAAAAACACGAAACTCGGTTAGTTTACGTTCTTATTGTTTATAATCTGGGCGGCATAATCATTAGTTAAAAGTAAGGAACTAGGATATAAAAAGTTTGGCGAGTATAAATCGGAAATTATTATTTTTCTTGTATTATTTGTTTATTACTTCTTGACCTACAATTTGGGAAATATCCAGGGAAGCAGCTGTTTGATTATAATAAGGAAGTAAGAAATGCACTTTTGATCTAAAAGATTTATTAATAGACAATCTGGCTGTTGTCTATCTAAATTTTAAACTGGTCAAGTCAGTTAATAATGAAAACGATTGGAAATTGTTTCAATAATGCAAACGTATGGAAAAGAATTTCCTGATGTTGTTCAAACAACCCTCGAAACATCATTAAACCACATTGCATTCGGAAGAAAAAAAGCTATCAAATTCCAATATCAGAAAAACAGGACCGTTTTTAAAAAAAGAAAGTTGATAAATTCATGCCCTGCCCACATTCCTAAAATAACTATTAATAAAGTTAATAACTCGAAGACGACTCGTCGAATTACAAAACAAATAACGCTGTTAGAGCGGAAAAAGTGGCAATGCAAAAGTGCAATTTGCTTTAGAATTCGATCTCAAAAAAACCCAGGAAAACAATAAAACGATTTCTCAGAATTTCGGTTTTTTCCGGATATCTCCGGAACTACTCGGAATTTTGAAACGGCATATTATTAGGCACGTAAATGCGCAACTTTACCTCCTTCGTATCTCTTACGGTTTCCGAGATCCCTGTACTGGCCCTTCTTATCTTGGACACGATGTAGACTATTTGCTGATAGTTAAAATATACCAACGAATTAACACAAAAGACTGTTATCCATTAATAAATAAACGTCTTCCAAAAATGGGGTTACCATCCAATTTCGTAAATAAATAAACAAACTTAGTTAAAAGCAAAATTAAGAATAGAATCTCAGCATTGTATTATTTACACAACAATAGGAATTGGCTCGACAACAAAATGATAAAATATGGTTAGTCCATGTCTAAGGTTAACACACACACCATCACTAAAGAACAGTTGAGGTATTGTCCGATTCTAAATTTCAAGAAATCGGCCAATTATTACAATCTATTAAAAAAAATTAAAAATAAAATTCGGCAGATCTAAATGTCCATTATGCCGTAAACGGCAAAATGCGTCATAAATCCGGATTAGAGTCATATAATTGCACGAATTCATGCGCAGTAAACCGTTCTCGATCAGCTGGCGCATTGCCAAAGTCAGAACAGCAGGTGTTAGTGTCGAAATCCCTAAAATACCCCCAGAATTAGAGATGGGCAAACCTGTTCGTTTTGATTAGCAGTTAAAGCAGCTACTGCTACTTACAAATGGCAGTTCAAAAAAGTTGCTACGAATTAGCAGTACATATTATGCTTAATAAAGAATGTGATCTGTTAATTTAAGTACCATTTAGTTTAAATAGCCATTAGCTGTTCATAGTATCCTGATGCATCCGCATACCCTGTATATGATGCAGTAAATTGGCTACCCGTAAATGACCTGTCTTTAATCTTACAAGTTGCGATCCACCCACATCCTCACCCAGAGCGTGCCCATGGGTTCCCTTTGATTATTCAAATTACCATTTTGAAGCACGCTCTTACTTTTATATTCCAATAGTCCAAAGTAGAACAAACCCATTAAATAATGCCGTAAAGAGAAAATAAAAGTACATTTCAGAGGCTTCGCTAAAGTGCAATTTACTAGACATTACCCACTAACCTTTTACCGGTCGTTATAACGATCATGTAATGTTCCAGTGGCGTGCGCGTTCAAAACACAAAGGGTAAGTCTCTAAATCTTGTTGAAATTTTGAAAGAATTTGGCGACAAATTTACAGTTACAGCTAAAAATCTGAATGGATTCGCGGATAAAATTGTTTCATTAAAATCTCTAACAGATCCGTCGATGAACTGCAGATCCCAGTGGGGAAAATCTTAACTGTTCCAGTAATCAACTGTAGTTTCCAGTGAAAATATTTACGTTCTAAACTGCAAACTCGAACAGATCAATCGACAAATTAAAGGTTACAATAAAAATCTAAACGGATCATGAGATTGAAAATTCAATGCTAAGCAGATACTTATATGAATTACTCAAAATTTTATCAAATAGATCTCAATTTTAATGGATCTCAATCTGAAGATTTCAATGATTGAGAATCTGCACAATAGAAACTAAAAATTTGAATCCGGCTATAAAGGCTAGTAAGTCTCCGATAAACTGCAGCCTTTACTGAAGAGCTCAATAATTGATCTGGTAATAAAATCTAGATCCTATACAGACATTCCAAACATACCGGGTGATGGATTGTTAAGTTGAACATAGGAAATCCCATGTAATCTTTCAGGTGGCTTGGGTCCCCTCCTGTACATCGTATAGAAAAACTCCATTATAACTTCTTGACGAGGCCGACATGGCAAACGCATGTGCTGAGTTTGAATACACTTTGGTGAGCCAATCTTAAGCTAATCAATTGGCGATGGCAAAACAACGAAAATCCCTTAGTTCAGGTAATACAGCAAATACCAGCAAATTAAATTTTGACATTGACAAAACGAAAATTAGTATCGGTGACAATATTTTCATCATTCATTCATTCATTGGACGGACACGCAATCCCACTGGCTTCATCTATTAATTTGCTGAGCGTCAATATGTCTTGGCATAACCACGTTGTGACAATCGCCAAGATAGCCTCTCAGAAACTTGGGGTACTCTTCCGAACCAAAAAGTTGTACACACCTCAACAACTTTTGATACTATACAAAGCTCAGATTCGACCATCACTAGAGTACTGCTCTCATGTCTGGAGCTCTGCACCCAAACATACACTTCTGCTACTGGATTCCATCGAAAGGAGGGCCATTCATCTGATTGGAGACCACGAGCTGACGAAGAACCTCGACAGCCTAGAACATCGAAGACAGGTTGGGGATTTGACTCTCTTTTACAGATATTTTCATGGAAAGTGCTCGGCTAACCTTGCCCTCTTAATGCCGCCCAGAGCGGCGAATAGCAGAAATACACGACGAACCACTACCGCCCATCCATATGTGGTTAAGCTTAGTACTCCTCGAACTTCATTATTTAACAATTCTTTCATCTGGAGGACGTCATCCTTATGGAACGACCTTCCCGAGGTCGTTTTTCCCAACGAATATAACCTCCAACGATTCAAAACCAACGTGAATCGCTTTTTGCGCACACGCACCACTCCCAGAGTGCCCTAAAGGATTTTTCCTATAGTGCTTGTGTTTGATCATAAAATTTTTTTCAAAAAATCATTCGTTATGTCAGTATTTGGTAATAGCGTCGTTTTGCCATCAAATTCAACTGAACAGCTTATGATTACATGGGATTTCCTATGTTCAACTCAACGATGAATCACCCGGTATAGTGCTGGTGTTTAATTATAAAAAAATGCAACGGATTCTGTGCAAAACTGTACGTTCCATCGAAAATCTGGACGAACTCAGGATAGATTCCACTGAAAATTGAGGTACAGCTAAGCGATCTTACTGACTTGTTTATCTTCTGTTAAAAAATTTATATCTTTTCTGTGCGCCTATGATAATAATTCTTAGATATTAATAAGACGTAATAATCACCATGCAGAGGAATTCAAGCTGAAACCTGTTCTTATAGGTGCGATTTTTGCACTACCTGAAAACAATTATCCCTATTTGGTTTCCTACTATGGCTGCAGAAAGTTCTATGCATTCATCCAATTAATTCCGGTCACTTAAGGAATTTAATGGGAATTTTCAATAACTATTTACACTGTTTTTTATGGAACGTTATTCGTTGACTGTCATTGATATGTAATTTTAGCAGTGGTGGTTCGTCACGATTGGAGACGGTGAGGCGATATCTCGGATGCTATGTTATCAGCATGATATTTATACTTACCACATGACATTTTTACTTTTATCTAGATCTGACCCTTCTTCTTCCTACGACCCAAGCAAGGAAGTCGATCGTTAATCAATATGCTCGATATAGCCAAATTTTGACGATTAATAAAAAACTGTACTATTATGAAATGTTGTTTAAAACTAGTAAAATTTAAATGTATGTTCAATATATACTGGGTATCCGCTAATTAATGGTACATGGAAAAACCACATACTCCTTAAGTAAAAATATTAGGATTTAATTATACTTACCCATATCCGAAAGTTGATATTAACTGAGATACAGGGTGTTAAAGTTAAAACTTCATTTTTGTTTTTCTCTAATAACTTTGCGAGAAAGTAACGGGTTTTCAGAAAATTTGGCAATTATAGTTTTTTTTAGGACGAGAAATTGATTTTTTTGTGAAAATTTTGTGTATAATGTCTGCGGCATTTTTCGCACATTTATTAGGTCATACTTTTTTTGTGCCCTAGTGTAATTAAGTTTTTAATGAAAATAATAATTTTCTCATATTTATTACGTAAAAAAGATATACTAAGTTGGGGTCGCTCAGAGTTGCCGTTTCGGAGATATATGCATTTGAATTGTTTAGTGCACCCTGCCCAAATACTATTAATTTGCAAACAAAATTATTTCCTTAAATTAAAATATGAGAAAACAAATGAAATTCAGAGCTGCAGTTGCTATGAAACCTCCATGTTGTTATTTGTTCGGGTTTGTTTATTGTAAGATAGCTGTGTGAGAAAATGTTTCATTTTTGAGCTTATAAGTTAAATAATAATGCAGAGACACAATTTGTTTTCAAACGCAGAAATGCGGGATATGGTGTGTGTATACTCGCAGGAAAATTTTAATGGACGAGGTGCCCAGAGACGATATTCGGAAATCTATCCAGCAACCTGATTTTAAGATCTTCAAAAATATTTACGACCAACTATGCGAAATAGGTACCTTTCGTCCTAATTCCAAATAACTCACACAGCTATCTTACAATAATCAACAAACAAATAACAACATGGAAGTTTCATGCAACTGCATCTCTAAATTTTATTTATTTTCTCATAGTTACTTTAAGAAAAAAGTTTTGTTTGCAAATTAATAGTAATTGGGCAGGTTGCACTAAACAATTTAAATGCAAATATCTCCGAAACGGTAACTCTGGGCGACCTCAACTTAGTATACCTTTTTTATGTAATAAATATGAGAAAAGTATTATTTTCATTAAAAACTACACTATAATATATACACTAAGGCACAAAAAAGTTATGACCTAATAAATGTGCGAGAAATGCTGCAGACAGCCCTATACACTGTACATTAACAATTCTAAAAAAAACAAATTCTCGTCTTAAAAAAACCATAATTACCAAATTTTGTAAAAAACGTTGGTTTCTCTGAAAGTTATTAGAGAAAAACAAAAATGAAGTTTTAGCTTTAACACCCTGTATCTCGGTTAATATCAAATTTCGCATACAAATAGGTAAGTATAATTAAATTATAATATTTTTATGTAAGGAGGCTGTGGTTTTTCCATGTACTATTAATTATCGGACACCCTGTATATATTTCTCAATACATTACAAAAAAATTGATATAAAATGAAATTTTATTATTTAACCTTGCCGATTATTCAACAGTGCAAAGTAAGAGGCGAAATTATCGTCGCCTCTGCGGAGAAATAAAATGCGTGCATGAGATGGAAATATGCCGTCGCGCCCGGTCTAAAAATTGACATTTGGAGGCGATATGGTTGTCGCCGACGTGGGTAATTGCATGTACGACGTTAATTACATAAATAACGTTTTAATAACCAAGTATATGAATGTGCAATAATTTTCTGCTTGAGTTTATGTTAATGGGGTTTTTGCAATTATTCTATAGACAAATGAAAAAAATAGTTCCTGATTATTTAAATATTTTATTTTATAAAATACGGAGTGAGGCGCCGCCACACCTCACGAGCCGCTACTGAGTTCTAGCTCATCGAGTAATGTGGAAAATTACCTGTTACCTTATATGGGCGATTCGGATTATTTTTTGAAATTTAATTAAGCCGTATAAGGGATTGTCAATAAAAATAAATCAAAATGAAGCTAATAATGTATAGAATAAAACACACAGGCAAAAAATGTATGCAACAAGAAATAAAATGCATTATAGTATCCAAGAGGATTATTTTTATGTAATAATCATATACAGGATGCTTCGCGGACTGTACGGAAAACGGGTAATTGGATTGTTTCAAAAATGTTACCTCTTATATAACCGCACCTGATACATCGATCTAAAATATTTTCAGCATTGCAGCGTTGCCGCTTCCTGCGAAAAATTGTAGCAACTTTGTAATTTTAAATGGAACACTCCGTATATTATTAAGTCTTTAGAATCACCTTTTAATTCTAATAATTTTTTCTCATAACTTTCCTATTCCCATCTCCTACTGTTTCCGCGATAAAGTTTTTTTCTCTGTCTAACATTGCGCAAAAGATGACTTTAAACACTTGTAAATTTTTGGTCTGAATTAATGGAATGGTGATAGTTTCAGGAAACCCAATGTATTCAATCCCCATAAAAGAAATCGATTGACATTTAAATTCCATCATATCATATTATTATAATCTTGAAACATACAGATAAACAAAGATACTGAGTGTTTCCACTCGCCTGTGTCACCCGGTATATCTGGTGTATTCTGATAAATATTATATTTATTTATGTAACAACTATGTATACAGGGTGTTATGGAAATGGCTTATTATATTCAAATGGGTGACTCCTAGGTTGTCCTAGAGAAAGTCTACATACTTTTTTTTTAAATCGAATAACTAAATACTAAGGTAAAAGCCCTTTTTACCCACACACTGCTGCGCCGTTCCATCTGGATTCAGTTAGCCACCATGTGGAGCACTAGAGTATACTACCAGTGTTGTCAGAGCACACCGCATGTTTCGCCCTTACTTGGATACCTGCCGCGCGCGACTGTCGTTGCTTCAGTATGTTTCGAGACTCGGGGGTGGAATTACGCTGTCGAGAGTTCTACGTGCTTGATGTATACGAATTTTTAACGTTTTGTTAGTTGCATTATTACCCGATCTTTTTCTGTTGTGAAATAGTTTATAATAAGAAATATTGTGATGTGATTTCAAATTTGTGTGATATTACCTCTTGGTTCTGTTGCAAAACATACTTTTGTGTTTTATTTTTTTATGGAATTTAATTATAAAACGGATTATAAGATCGAAGGTAAGAGAGTATAGAGAATATTCACCTTAAAATTGTAGTATTTTTTTTCTAAAAGGTTTGAAAAAGAAGTGATAACGCGGGTCAAAGACGTATTGTTGCCAAAACTGAACTCGCGCGTTTACAATTCTGTGTTGCAACATATGACAACACCGCTCCAAGAAACTATTGATTGCGAACGTCGTCAGTAGCGGCCACGTAAATTTTCAGATTTCATATAAAGTGTATATTTCGTACAATAATTCAAAGCGCCATTTAAGGTTATTTTTCTTCAATTTATTATTATCTCAGGATATGCCGGTTTAAATATAATAAGTCATTTCCGTAACACCCTGTATAGATGTGTATAACCAACTCACTGTCACTTAGGAAGTTTGGGATATTTACTTATATAGACTTGATATTAATGTTGACGTTAGCTTGGAATAGCATGACCATAAACTCGAAGATTTAAAAATGTTGAAAATCCGTTAACAATATCCGTTCGCTGAACCTCTTCACTTGCTCTTGGTCCAATGCACTTCAATTAAACGTATTATATTCCTTTTTATAAGCGTCTTTCGATTTTTCAGACAACAAATTTTGTGTTGCTTCATTGGCTTTATTAATTATTTCATTGAAATGAGTTTTCTTCTTCGGACCCGGAATTATTTCTTTTCATTTTTGATGTTTTCAAATATTATTGACATTTGTAAGGTAGCGATAACAATGCGGCGCCCAGGCAACGAACGACGCGGATGCTGTCCTCATGCCAAATTGATATTATAAGCATTCAGAAAGAAGTGAAAAATTAACTTTACGTCTACTAGCTACTTTTACTTACCCTAGTTGATCTGTTAAATCTTCTACTCCCCGATCTTTTCAGGGTTCCGCCCCTGATGTTGGCATCATCCAATTCTATTTCACCTCCATCGTAACCAGATCTTCTACTAAGCTCGCTGAGCTCTGCCACTGGCTGAACCTAAAACATAAAAAATAACACTTAGTTTTAGGTGGATATCTAATTAATATAAAATGATGACAATGGTATTATTTTAATTTGGGGGGGGGAATAATATTGTTCAACGATCTAAGATGACCCCCATAAGTGTGGCGTGGTACCCCGTGTGAGTTTATCTAAAGCACACTAATTTTGTAATTATTTTCACCGAATCTACTAAGAATTAAAAACAGGCAGATCTGTAATCTTATTTAAACTTAAACCAAACTAAAAGCCATTAATTAAGGTTAATTTCACCAAGACTTTAATGTTACTAACCTAGTGTTTTGATCGCTCGAGCGGGAAACCGGTTGAGTACTCGATTATTGAAATAACCGACATCCCCATTAAAAAATCCGCTCGAGTTATAAATTCAAGCGAAAATCATCGCATGATACTTATTACCTTTCACTCGATACCAGAGCTTCGCTTGACGCCGACGTATATTCGAGCAGTTTTTCGCTCGATAGGAATTACTCTAGTGATAAATTCAGGCGAAAAATCGAATCGTTGCATTTCAGTTGATACCCGATCTCGCGTGCCACCCGAAATGTGCCGATTGGCGACATTCGAGTTTGACGCTCAGAAGGCTGACACGACATACGTCTTTCCTAAAGGCACATAAACGAGAAGGTGCAGATAAAAAAGTATGCCAAATGCCTAAGTGGATTGATCGCGACATGGATTTTGTTTTGACTGGTACTGGCTAGCCAGCGGCGATTGCAAATTCTTAAAAAATTATAGGATATAATTTAAAAAAAAAACAGAATCAACTGTTCTTCCTTAATAAAAACTCTAGACTAAATTTCTAAAACTTACAAAAACAACCCCTGGTGTTTTATCAACACATTCTTCTTAGTCATAAAAATTTAAAGTGATTAATCGCTCGAGTAATTCACTCGATTATTAAAATCGCTCGAGTATCAAGTACTCGATTATTAAAATCATCGGTTTTTCCCAACACTACTAAGACCCTCGCTCACTTGCAACATTCTGTTGTATGTTATTTAATAGTCCTTGTAATGGACTTTAAACCTTCGTACAGATAAAATAATAGTAAATACATAGATACCTATTAATATCTGTAAAAAAATATTTTTTTACATTTTCTTATTAAAATACTTTTGATGTTAAATTTATCTCAAAATTGTAAGCATGCAAAGTTGGAGTTGCGATGAAGACTTGTACCGTTTCGAGCAGGGTTTCATCCAAACGCCTCGGCGGCAATGGCTTCTTTCACGTTCGTCGCAACAAAGTATTAATTTTAAATTTGATCAAAGAATAAAAATCCAACATTAAGCGTATTTATCAGTTGAATTTTTAAAAATTTGACTGAAATTCCGGAAATTTTCGGCTCTTCTTTGCATTAAATCAATTATCAAATGTAATACCACAAGATGTGTCGGGATTACCGAATAATACTTTTACCTGACACTCCTTCGGAGTCGTAGTGTTGTTGCCGGGTAACGCGTTGAGTGTCAGGTAAAAGTATTAGGTAATACCGAAACATCGAGTTGTATTCAAAGGATTATACAACGAAATAAAGTACATATATCTTTCTGAGTTAAACATTTTTATTACAGTAATTATTGTTAATTACGAAATTACAATTATTATAGTTAAAACTTGAACTATTGGATAAATTATTATCATAGGTTGGAGGTGTTTGAAATTGGGCTTCAGCATCAGAAGTAGATGACGATGTATTTTCGGCTCTCATTTGCGACAAAATCTTCAGATGATGCTGCTCGCTGAGCTGGAGATAGGGAGTAACAGAATTTATAGAACTATGGCCCGTTATTTTGATAACTTCCTGGAGATTAGCACCTGAACTGCTAAGGGCACTTACTGTTGAAGCTCTATTAGAGTGATTCGTAATCTTTTTATTTTTCGTATCTAGGCCGATGTTGATTGCTCCCATTTTTGTCCAGTTTCTTATAATGTTAATACCTGCTGGACAATTCTTAAACCTTGGGAAATTATCATTCTGTTTCCATTTCTGATTGACCGTCAAAAAGAATCGATTAGTTTTAATGTTTTCGCCTCTTTTGGACATTAGCTTAAAATATAACCGTATTGGACATAAATCCGGATTCACAAGATTTTTTACAAGCCACTTACTTTCGCATGTTCGACTTGCTCCTCCTTGCGCCGTTTTAGAAAATATTGGGTTGTATTCCAGACGACCGGTACTAGACCCGTTATTATATTTTTCCTCCTTAAAATATTCCAATAGCAAAAAAACTGCTTCATTTCCCCTCCATGCTAGTTCGGATGCAGCTTATATTTTTCAAAATATAGTTCCTGGAGCATTTTGGCCGTTTTGTTCCATAAAAGCTTGACCACACCTTCTTTATAATCGCTTCCGTCGGATTTTCGCATATTATATGCCCAGTCTTTTAAAATGTTGCACAAATCCTTGTCTGTTGACATTTTCTCAATTTCGAAACTTCGCGCAAGGCAAAACTCAGTAAACTGCTTCCATACATATTTGTCGGAACGCTCGGTATTTTTGGGCTTCACATTTTTAATAGCATCGTCGACTTTAGACAACAAAATTTTACCAAATCTTTCTTTTGCCATTTTGTAACAAGAACTGACAGAAATTACTTCTGAAGTAATTTGTCAAAAAATGACAATTACAACAATGTGACCACCAAGTGATAATCACTTAAATGATTATCACTTATTAATCACATCCTTCTATATGGGAAAAATATACATGGAGTTGTATAATCGCTGATAATTCAATCATTATGGAAATTTTGTATACAAACTTTTTTTATTTAATTGTGCATTTAAGCCTTCAATACGTTTCTTTCCAAACTGCCGCTCTCGAGATATTTGCACATTTTTGAAAACATTGTTTTGGTCAATATCTCAAAAACTATAAGAGCTACAAAATCGATTATATTTTGGGATTGTACCTCATGTCAATATACAACTTTCCTGTATTTATCCTTTTGCTATGGGATTCATACTTTTCGAATAAAATGCTAATTACAGATTTTCCAAAAAATTTTCAATTGCATTGAAGTTTTTCAAAAAAATAAATTTTGAAAATATGTCAATGGATACGCAGGTCTTTTATTTTTTTATTTAGATACCCAGTAAACATCAAATGGATCCAGACTAAAAATAAAGTGTTATATATTTTTGAGAAGCTTGTTACAAACTAAATTATATTATTAAAAAATATATAGGGCGACCCATTTAAACGAAACAAATGTTTATTTTCCTTGAAAACTATTGAATGTAGAAAAAGTCTGAGTACGTCACTGGATTCTACGTAAAAAACTACAAGAAAAACATTCTATTTCTTTTTGATACGTTACGGGTTAACCGAGATATGGGGTGTCCCAAAATGCACAATTCTCAAAAACATCCCATATATCAAAAACAAGGCGGCCCAGAAAAATTCTGATTGCGGCATCTTCTGTTTGACAAAAAAGTAGCAAAGTGCTGCGAAAACCGCATCCTTCTATCTTTACTAACAACGGAGATACCCAGTAAAACTACCCAAAAATGGACACCCTGTACGTTAGTACCATATTTCGAAGCTCAATTTAAAATTTGAACAAGTTCTATCCAATAGTTCTTGTAGTTTCTCACACCTCGTCACCTTAATGAAGGTCACTCATAAGTCCAATTAAGCATAAGTTCGGTCCTATCCAGACTTCAGCACGCCCATGTAAGTATCCTCGATTTTATTTATATTAATTGAACTGAATTTCGGAATACGTATCGTGGCATAAATGATTAATTTTTATCTTAAATTATTAATATCACGTTAATATTAATAAAACGTTTATTATCTATTAATATAAACGTGGAGGTCAACACGCTGCGAACGGTGTACTAAAATAACTGGCCCATTAGCTCAGTTGGTTAGAGCGTCGTGCTAATAACGCGAAGGTCGCGGGTTCGATCCCCTCATGGGCCAATAAACTTTTTGCTTGATGAATGATAATTATAATAATTTGAATTTTTTTTATTCGCACAATAAAATTGTTCTTTATGCATTGTTGAATATCCCGAGTATTTCATCATCAGAGCTGTTTTTTTCTAGACTTTTCCAGCAGTGACAAATTCAAAAAACACCATCCACAACACAACTCATTGCAAACAACTAAAAATCTGCACTAAATGTACAAAGTCAAGACAAAAAACAAACACCAGTCCCGGTTCGGGTATTCAACCGGGCTGCGTATCCTGAGTGAGGAGCCTCAGAGTTCCTGGGCTCAGATGACCTGAAGATAAATAAGCTCTTAAAATGTAAATAGAACCGAATGAACGTATTGTTGTAGAACTGGCCTTTTCCCATTCCAGAAAATTAATGAATTTTATTTCCGTCAAATTAATCTAAATAATTTAATAAGGAAATTGGATCGAAGGTTGACGTAATCTTTCAATATGCTTCTACCGCAAAAATCATGAGAACGGCTTTACGGGCGTCGACGGCAAGAGATTAGATGGTTTAAGAATGACGCAATGTAGCGTTGGGAAGGATGAAATAAAAAATTGTTTTAGAAGTCAGTCGGTTTTCTGGTATCCACAGAACCGCGCTCACCACCGATTCGCTCTTTTCAAAACGGGTCCCGCAATGGTGGCTACAGGTTTCAGAGGGTTTTTACACCAACCAATTCCAGAACAGCCAGGCGTGGTTTGTTCGTTTGATCGTCGCATACGCGTGGTTCCGGCGAGTTTAAATAATACTGGAATTTCCCCAAACACTCGTATATTTCAGTGCGAGTATAAATAATTCTGGAATATCTTCGCTCCCTCATTATTTTGGTACGAGGTTAAATAATAACCGAAATTGACCTTCGAACACTCGTTTCTGACGCGAGTGTAAATAAGTTCTTACAAGAAAATTCACCCGATTGTGTGAAATAAAATATCTTAAGTTAGTATTAGAATTCACTACCGCGTGTTATAATTTTTTGGAAATTATTAGGGTAGTTGAGATCTCTTTAGTTGAGAATATAATGTTAGCTTAGGGTAGTTTTATATTGTAAAATAAAATGAATCTAAATTTAAAGGGAGTACGTGACAGAGGAGTGATAGGTTGGTTTGAAACGCAGAATCTTAGTGTAGGATAATTCTTTATTGTAAATAAAATGTAAGTAATTATCGCATTACTTCGGGTCACGTTACTCGACTGACGTAAGACAAACCCTTAAATTCACCCTCAATGACAACGGACAGTAAAATTAAATAAGTATAAGCCCTCCGTGTTCAATATAATAACTTGCATTGTTATTGTATTCATTGGACATGCCCGAGCTAATACCAAAATACAAAGTATAGTTTGAACAAAAGTTACGTTACGTTCAAACAACTATACTTCAAATTAAAATCATTTACTTCTTAGACAAAATTATTGCCCTCATTTCTTTAATTGCTCTGGTGGACTGCTGACAGCCTTCCAGTTAGCGGGGAAAGGATGATGGGCCCACACAAGACCGACTGACACGTGCGTGTCAAGTTGGCAATGGCATTAATTGCCTGGCATCCCTGACAAAAAATACCTATTCGATTCGAAAAACCATAATCGAGAAAATTGCGTTCGAAAATACTTTAATATCTTGACTGGCGACATTAATGATAGTGTCTACCAGCACTCACACATATATTCAAAATTTAACGATTAAGAAACTTAGATTGGCTCTAAATAAATAATTCCTGGGTGGGGAATTCACCTCTGGATAGAATTCAAAAATGGAGACAAAATTAAATTTCCAAAAAATAGCCGTCTACCTAATAATATGATTAAATTAGATTCAAATAAAACTTAAGGGGAAACTTGGTTATACGGGGGTTATCAAAGAACGTCTTACGTCAAACGCGCAGATAAGGAGAACGTTTAGAGTTACCTATCATTTATTAAGCGCAAAACGGACGGACGTTTCGGGCTACGTACTCCACTCATATCACGATATAATGTACGTACGTAAAATTCCTTAGTGTCTTTTTCTCAATTAGGCGACAGTATTTTCACGGTCACGAGCCGCCACTGCAACTGTATGTGATCAGGGAGGAAGAATCGTATTGATGGAATGCCCACGTATACGAATATAGTATACAAATATGGCAGTACCGTCCTGGAAAATCAGGACCACCAATTGAATGGAAGGGAAACGAACAGGAGACTTGGCAACATCTAGACATAATTTATATTGGATTCTTGACCCTACCAATAGTAATAATCGTCCGCAGACGATCGCCTAGACTTCCCAACTTGTACCAAATAGGTAAATAATGGCTTGTTTGCGTGTTGGGGGACCTTAATGAATTTATTTCGTTGGTTTTCGACAGAACAGGTTAATTGTATTTTCTTCAATGAGTCACCGCCTGAGGCAGACAGTCAGACGCGGCCAGTTCAATTGATAGTTTTTCCGATTTAATAAACAGCTGTTAAAAGAACATATTTATGTAAATTATAGGTCCGCCCCCATACTTATAATAAAATATAGAGGTACATATTTTAAAGTAACGTCATATTTAAAATTATTAACTTGAAAGCGTGTTTACAGGATTATTTTGTATTCTTATTTTCAACATGGCGATTAAGAATTCGTTCAATATTTGGTCAATTCGAGAGTTGCCCTAGTTTGGTAAATGATTGATAAAGCGAACAATTTATCCGTGTTATTTATTTGATATATTATAAAGTATCAGTAGTGCAAGCGCCGTTTTATGACAATGACATCAGGTGCTTTTCCTCGCTTATTCGAAGCGCCATCTATGGTTATTTCTCACCCATTTTTTTTTATCTCAGGATTTGCAGGTTTAAATTACCTTAGAGCACGCGTTTAATTTAGAAAACGATCCGCTCTAATTGTCTTGTGAACCGTATATTACTTTTTTTACATGTGCCCCGAAAGTGCCTCTTTTCATGCATGTTCTCTTCACCGAAAGTGGCGTTTTCCAAGAGAGCGGGCGGGAAAGTATCGAAGATTTTTCCCGCCCGCGTCGAGTCACCATGTGCTCATAAATAAATAAAACCAGAATTGTCGGTGCGGGATTTGAACCCGCGACCCTCAGATCGCCAGGCGAACACTCTACCCACCGAGCCATCCCACAAGCGATAATAAATAGCGGATTATATATAAATTAAATTAGCAGTTAATTTTTCAAAGATGTTTTAGAAAAATGTCTGAAGAATTTCTTTATTTATATGGCCTCAAAGACTCGGACACTTGTAAAAAAATAAATAAAACCAGAGATGCCGAGTGCGGGATTTGAACCCGCGACTCTCAGGTCACAAGGCGTACGCTATACCACTAAACCACCGAGCCTATTTGTCAAAAATAATAAATAGATATTTACATTCTTCATGCGCGAGTGTTTTCATGTCATGTAGACAGGAAAACTGCCTGACGAATTTCTTTATTTATTTGGCATCAAAGCTTCGGAGCACTTGTAAAAAAAAATACGGTACATATCTCGGGCCGTCGGAGGCTTTTCGGCCCTTGATACGTAATGTACTAATTTCTATTTGGGTCTTTAAAGTCTGAAAAACTTAAAAAATATAGTAGATTTTTTCCATTTGAATTAATATTTTCTTTTAGGGTTGGCAATACTTTTACAATTTCATAAAATGTTACAAGTATCAAATATGCCATGATAGAAACAATTGAACACAACAAAGCTTCTTCCCATCCGGCATAATTAAAAATAAATATATTATTAAAGTTAATAAAAATGAGTCAGGAAGAAAGTTGTACTCTGTCAGAAATACGAGAAATTGCAGAAAATAATCTAGAAAAACTTTTAAAAAGAATATGCAAAACTTTGAGTTATGGTGCGAGCAGAACAAAGTTTAAAATATTGAACAAAATAATAAATAATACTATTGAACAAAATATGACAGGAATAACAATTAATGCCCCGGAAATGTCTACAGTAACTATAAATATGTATATACAGGGTTGCTCAGAAGCCCGGAATAAAATTAATATATCCTTAACCTGTAACTTTTGGGGAAAATGCTCGGACACGTCAATTTAGTTTTATATATGCTCACATTTTGACGTTATTCGTTTGTTTTTTTTATAGCCATTTATCAAAGATATGACGACATCAATCTTTTTTTTAAATAGAGATATACAGCTTGTGATACATCATTTGAAAGCTAATATCTCGTACAGTATGCTCATAAATTTTAGCGCCATTCTGTCAAACTAGTTCAAAATGGCGACTGTTAAAAGTTTTTAAAAAATCTGTATTTAGATAAGCGGAAATGATAAATCATTGATGGTTTTTTACCTTTCAAGGTAAGAACTCTTCATTGTTTCACGTTCTGACATTTTGTGACATTGCGAACTTGAAAAATTAATTTAGGTATTTCCGAAAGATTTCTTAAAAACTTTTAACAGTCGCCATTTTGCACTAGCTTGACAGAATCGCGCTAAAATTTATGAGCATACTGTACGAGATATTAGCTTTCAAATGATGTATCACAAGTTGTATGTTTCTATTTAAACATAAATATCGATGTCGTAATATTTTTGACAAATGTCTATAAAAGAAACAAACAAATAACGTCAAAATGTGAGCATATATAAAACTAAATTGACGTGTCCGAGCCTTTTCCCCAAAAGTTACAGGTTAAGGTTCTATTAATTTTATTCCGAACTTGTGGGCGACCATGTACAAAGTAATATGTATAATACTATATTGAATTAAAAATAAAAATAGTACTTTATTGAATAAAACTTTAGAAATAGAGCATAAACAGATATTTCTATTATTTTTAGGTTATGTTGTTTTATAGTTGTGACTAGAAATTAGTTGACGGACACCGTCAGCATGTTATATATTTCCGAGTATAGGTATTTCAGATAAATATCTAGTAAAAATGATCTATTTGCAAGGTTAAAGGTTAGTATTTTAAAGTTTTTTATAAAAAATTGTTGTCGAATCCATAATGCCAAGAAAACTAATTTCAACGAAATCAAAGTAAAATTCGAACCCTACTTGCTGCCAACATAAAAAAAATAAAAAAATTCAGTTTCATAAAGTGGCAGGTTATTCAATTTTTTTGCATTTCATAATGTAGCCATTATGAAACCCAAATAGAAAAATATAATAAGGCAATTCGGTAATTTCACAACACGGTAGCGGTGTCACCATTTTCAAATTTTATCGTCAATAATAAATATTCTCATCTCAATGTTTCAAAGACAATAGAATCTGTCTACCCGATGTACTTGACCTTTCGCATATTATTTTTATCGACTTTTATTTACGTTGCGATAAAAGTATGTAACCTAATATATTTTTATTTATCCGCCCATTGAGCGTAACAATAAATAAAAATTGCACCCATGATCGGCGAAAGACATTTAAATAAGTCAACATTACAACATTCCTTGTTTATTGTAAAAAGATAAAAATGTTGTCATATACGTCTAGACCTGAACAAATCACGACCAAATTAGTAGTGCGTGCATGAGCAGACCGTTAATATTGTCACTAAAATAGTATATATAGTAATAGTAATAGTATATTGCTTTAAAATACCGCACAGCAGGGTTGGAATAAAATAGAAAAGTCGAAAAGTCTTGACTTCAAAGTCAACACAAATACAAAGGCTTAAATTGCATGTTATCTTTTTATCTATAGTACATTAAACTAAAAAAAGTGCCATCATCAATCAGCCCTAGACTGCTGAACATAAGCCTCCCCAATATACTCCATTCCTGTCTATCTCGTCCTGTCTGAACCCAATTTGTGGGGATGCGCTTAATATCATGCGTCCAACGCGTAGGTGGTCGTCCTCTGTTCCGTTTGTCAGTGCGCGGTGCCCATTCCAGCAGTCGTTTGGTCCACCTTCCGTGATTCATGCGGGCAATGTGATCCACTTAGTCTGGATATACGGTCATGCACATCTTTGAGCAATTTTTAATTTCCTCGCGGTCAACGATAGGGTCCCTGCTCTGTACGTCATAACGGACAAGATACATTGATCAAATATCCTTCTTTTGAGACACATTGGAAGGTTGCTTTTAAATATGTTTCGGAGCTTGCCATACGCGGCCCATGCCAGAACTATTCTCCTTTGGAGTTCACACGTTTAATGGTCTCTTGAGATTCTTATTTCGTGGCCCAGGAAAATATATTTCTCCACCAACTCTATCTCATCGTACTCGATCTTGATATTCTCACTGGGTACTAAGTTTGTCATATATTTCGTATTGGATAAGCTGATCAGCAGACCTACCCTAGCACATACATTCTGAAGTTCCCTCAACATGAGTTTAATTTCTTGCAGGTTGCCTGCCACCAGAAAAAAAAAATGTAAAGGACACTAAATTACTAAAAGACTTAACCCAAAGGACATAGCAAAACATCGTTTTTTGTTGTGAACCCTTACACTATTAATTAAATATATGTGGATAGTACATAACTTATATGACATTTAATATTTTCGTTAAAAATGTTAGCTTTCCTCACCTAGTCGATTTTCGTCAGAATCCACTAATCCAAAAGACAAAAAAGTTCTGTCCACACCTGCAGTTCAAGCCACTACTCATCATTTAGTTGCGATACAGGGTCTATCTATAAGTGTAAATGATGACATCTGTCACTCCATATCTGTCATGTTTGAGATACAAGAGTCCTTGAAGCAGGGCATTATCAGGGGACTTTGCATGGAATCGCAACAATACTGACAATAAAGTTGGCAGCACAATTCCACGCGTATTGCTTTTCCGCTTTAGTTAAGCTTTGATTAAAAATTCCTATTAGAAAGAGTGTGAATTAATTCGTGTCTTATTTGAAAAAGTAATTTGATTTAATTCACGACTTATATCCAGGGAGAGTTATAGGCTACTCATGGACAATAAACAGGTTCTGACCGTATTGGATGTGTAATTTTTCTGCTTTCCATTATTTAACATAACAATTCTGACTACAACAATATAAACTATACGCATTTTACATCGTCTGGTTCCATATTTTTGGCAAAAACTTTTCGTCCATCACTAAAATACTGCTTCCATGTCTGGTGCTCCGTACACAAGCATCGGCTACTGGTACTGGGTTTCATCGAATGGAGCCATATTGGTCTGATCGGAGACCACGAGTTGGCCAAGAACCTCGACAGCCTAGAACATCGAGGACAGGTTAGTGTGATTTGACTCTATTTTAGAGATATTTCCATGGAAATTAGTCGGCTGATCTTACCCGATTAATTCCACCTAGAGCGACGAATAGCAGAAACACACGACGGAGCACTGCCGCCCATCCATGTGTGTTTCAGCTTAGTCCTCGAACTTGTTTGTTTGTTTAAGAATTCCTTCATGTGGAGGACATCATCTTTATGGAACGACCTTCATGAGGTCGTGTTTCTCAACGAATATAGCCTCCAACGATTCAAAACCAACGTGAATCGCTTTTTTCGCACCCGCATCACGTCCAGAGTGCTTTACAGGATTGTGTGTGATCATAAAAAAAATAATTGTACGCCTCTGACCACGACGGAAGGAAGACGCAAGTCATATTTTATCCATCATTTAAGACTTTCAGCAAACATTAATCTTGGAAATGGCAGGAAACATTGCGGTATTGACACGCCATCGCAATAACCAGGAACTTTTACGCTGATAGACGTTGGTAAACATGGGGTCTTTTTTACACGTCAGAAATGATATATGCATATGCAAATATTTTATGGTCAGATTATATTATGTGAAAAAGGTTCAGTGAACACACAAAAAGGATCAGATATTTAGAAATATCAATTTTACTATATTATACACGAAAAAAAGGAGACTTGCACTAAGGCAAAAATTCTTAAACTAAATAAAAATTTGTATACGCAAAGACATATCAGTTTCAATTAAGAACTTACGAGTGGACCGCGTGGTCCGATTTGAGATATCGCCGCGGAACACAATAAGTCATTGTTATTGAACACACGACGAGCCAGCGCGCGGGCCGGCTGTATCGAGGGAGTAGGAGACGTTTTCCTTATTCTTATTCTACCTTTTATCACCCGAAGCGTTGCCAAATCGCTTTAGATAGTTGCGATTTTAGATATATTTCCTAAAAACCTCGGTGTGACATTTTTTTGCAATAAAACTAAACTATGAAATTAATTGAGATTATTGATAGTGCATAGTGCTTTCAAAAATGACTATATAAATTTTTTTCAATTTAAACGTTATTTGCCTTTTTGAAAAAAATTAAATTTTGGAAAGACAAACATACAAAAGTGCGAAACCCCTCCTTTAAACGGACAAACGGACGAATAAGTACGTTGCAAAAACTCTCTGAAGACAAACCGGCAACCAATCGCGTATGAGTGGCAGCGCGAAAGGACTTCGCCGAATGAAAGTATGTGTGATTCCCCGACAGCAGTCCGCCGTTTATTTGTGAGTTGTAAGGTTAAAATCGTAAACAATGGCACAAAAATGTCGCGTTTTGAGTCTGAAAGAGAATATTGATGTTGTGGAAGTTTGTAATTTGATAACAAGATTTGGGCGAGTTCATTAACATTGGTAGCAATGTGCTATTAGAAGATGACAGTGACCCCATTCCTAGCGATTATGTAGCCCAAACTGAAACCACATCACTATCTGACGACTGATGAAGAAGTTGAATGCAGTAATCAAACAAATGTCACCAATTATCAACAAGTATGGTAAAGGAATTATAAGAGTATGCAAAGAATAGAGGTGACTCTACAGCAATGGAATTGTTATCAGACTTGGAATTACATTTTCTAGATTGCAAGTTTTAAAACGCAAACACGTCAAACACGTTCGAACTGATAATAAATATGTTATTGAAGCAATTTGCGATTGAATTTTTTGAATCCCACATTATGACCAACAAATCTGTGCAATTTATAGAGGTACCCTGAAAAAACCTTGGCAATTTAACAAATATAACGTACATCATTAATCAAACCAAGAACGATATTCTTTTGCAAATTTGCTCTCCATACCACAAATTATCCACACGCGTTTCTCTCATCAAGTCATCAGTCACTTAATCTTTACCCATACAAGTGTCAAACGTGCCTATTAACAAATAGGATGTTTATTTGGATTCGGACTCCCAAGTAATCAGAGCGCGAACCTAAATACATTGTTGTTTTTTCTTTGTGAAATAACGCCATCAAAGTAAAATATCCGCGTTTTCAGACCATGACACCGATTCCAGTTTTATGAGTTATTTGGTGGTGGTTAGTTAAAAGTACGATTTAATTGATTTGCAATATGTGACAGTGTTTTTCGACACTTTTATAGGGTACCTCCGTGATTGTTAGTGCTATCAAAAAAGTAATGTAGGTGGGTGTTATGTGCTCTTTTTTGGGTCAAACTTAAAATGGTAAAATCAAAATTTGAAAATTTTCGCTCGCTTAAGAGATACGGGGAAAAATCAAAAAATTGACAATTTCAAAATTACCCTATATTTTCTTAGTTAAAAGAGATACAGAAAAATATTTTATACAGAAGTTTCTTTATATTGATTGTTGAATATTGTGCCGTTTTCGGAATACGTATACGGGGGTCAGGTAAAAAAGTTATCGGACCTAACCTCATTTTTTAAAATGGAACACCCTGTATATTTTAAACTAAAAATATACTATATTTTAAATTCTTCTTTCAAATATATAACACCATGGATGATATTGGTTTCCTAGGCGATTTATTTAAACTTAATTACTTTAAACCACAGTAGACCATGAAACAAAAGCTAATATCCTAGAAACAACTATGTTTACTATTAAAATTTGACGTCAATTTCATTTTTACATATTCATTTGCGAAAATGACCTATCCACATTTTGAAAAATTTGATATGATATCAGTTTGTATTGAAAGTGGAAAAAACGAAGAAATTATATAAAAATCATGAAGGCCTAAAAAAATTTAATTGCGACATCTTTTGTTTCACAAAAAAGTAGCATAAATGGCGCAAAATTTATATTTTGTTCGCTATCCGGAAAGACGGTAACCATTTAAGGACATATTGTGAACATTTGCGATGATTCCCGTTATTTTTTACCTTAATCGGAATCTTTTATTTCGTTTCAAAGTAATAAACTTTAAATAAATCGCCTAGGAAACCAATATTATCCATGGTGTGTTATATATTTGAAAGGAGAATTTAAAATAGTATATTTTTAGCTTAAAATATACAGGGTGTTCCATTTAAAAATATGAGGTTAGGTCCGATAACTTTTTTACCTGACGCCGTATACTTATTCTGAAAACGGTAGATTATTCAACAATCCATATAAAGAAACTCTGTATCTCTTTTAACTAAGAAAATATAGGGTAACTTTGAAATTGACAATTTTTTGATTTTCTCCCGTATCTCTTAAGCGAGCGAAAATTTTCAAATTTTGATTTTACCATTACCTACATTACTTTTTTGATAGCACTAAAAATTACGGATATACCCAATAAAAGTGTCGAAAATGGGACACCCCGTACACGCACAGTCAAAATAATCGACCCACACAAGATTTAGACGGATTTTGATCGTGAATAATAGTCTTACAGGTCGACGAGTGGATCTGTGTATCCTACGTAACGATAAGGGGGAAGCATTATCGTTTAAAACATGGTCTAGTCATGGGCGTGCTATTGTTATTTTAAATAATGTAATAAAACATTTCAGTTATTGCATTTTATGTTTGAAGGTAGGTAACTATTTTTTCTAAAGGTTTAAAAAATTACTTTTTACAAGATTTTTCAACATGTAGAAAAACAGCTACATGATTAAAATGATGATTTTGGTCGTATTAATGTCCCTTTCCAGCTTTCACTTAAGTGGCAATTATTCTAAAAACTAATTGTTTTAGCGGTATTGCGAATAAATACTATTTAGAGGAACTTTCTTCGAAATTAACTGTTTAAAATTAACTTAAATGTTTAAAAACAGCAAAGACTTGCATCTCAATTTTGTATAAAAATACAAAGTTGAGATAACTTTGTATTTTTTCTAATAATACGGGGCGTTTCTTAATAACATTAAGGAGGTTATTCTTGGATTCATTTTCATATGAACATAATAATTATGTCCTAACCATCTTAACTTATAAGATGAGATTCAAAAATATCTCCTTTTTTATTAATATCTGTGAGACTGGGCTGGCTAGATATCTTTGTGAAATTTGGTACACACTGTCTATTCATCAAAAGGCATTTTATGATGTATATCATTTGTTTCATTCCGGCCAGTGGCGTTCGTGCAGGAATGGCCCTAGGTACTTTTTAAGAAAATAATGGTACGCCACTGTTTTTTTTTAAATACAAATTATTTGTGAAATTCTCGTGCCTTGCTGAGCAAATGTCGTCTCTTGATTTTTGTCGTTTGACGCACGGGGTGACCATATTTGGGTAGTTTTACGGGGTATCTCCGTTATTAGTAAAGATAGAAGGATGCGGTTTTCGCAGCACTTGCTACTTTCTTGTCAAACAGAAGATGCCGTAATCAGAATTTTTCTAGGCCGCCTTGTTATTGATATACGGGATGTTTTTGAGAATTGTGCATTTTGGGACACCCCCATATTTCGGTTACCCCGTAACGTGTCAAAAAGAAATAAAATATTCTTTTTGTAGTTTTTTTACGTAGAATCCAGTGACGTACTCAGATTTTTTTCTACATTCAATAGTATTCAAGGAAAATAAATAAATTTGCTTTTTTTAAATGGGCCACCCTATATATTTTTTAACAAGCTTCTCAAATATATATAACACTTTATTTTTAGTCTTAGTATTAGGCCCGAAATATACGTTTTTCAAAAATATACCATTTATTTTTAGTAGGCCATGACGGATATTAAAAAAATACTGGTGTGATTAAATATTAGACACAAAAATTGAAAATTTATTGAACTCCCTCATAAATATTGCTCAAATTGTTCTCCATTATGCCTTAGACATATTTCACACATGGTTCTTATTCGCCTTAATGAATTAAAAATAATAAACGGCCGCGTTTGTAACTCCCTAAAAGCTCTGTCAATGGCAATAGCAAAGGTGTTTATTTTCCTTGAAAACTATTGAATGTAGAAAAAATCTGAGTACGTCACTGGATTTTACGTAAAAAACTACAAAAAGAACATTTTATTTCTTTTTGATACGTTACGGGGTAACCGAGGTATGGGGGGTGTCCCAAAATGCACAATTCTCAAAAACATCCCGTATATCAAAAACAAAGCGGCCTAAAAAAATTCTGATTACAGCATCTTCTGTTTGATAAAAAAGTAGCAAAGTGCTGCGAAAACCGCATCATTCTATCTTTACTAATAACGGAGATACCCCGTAAAACTACCCAAAAATGGACACCCTGTACAGTTTTCGCATAAAAAAATTAAATTCATTCATTTGCACTGTGTTATGACATTAGGTATTAACAAAGATTGAAAAGAATCTAGTAGGAAAGAAGCAGATTTTGTTTTGTAAACATAAACAGTTTTGACAGTTGTCTACCTGGTCTAGTTGTCACATATTTAAATCATTAACCTTAAGAAATTATTAAATAAACATGAAAATCTTTAACACCCTGTATCCCAAACGTTAAGACGTTTAGGACATATGGACAAATGGACCCAAGAATAACCTCCTTAAATATTAGCATGAAGAAACAGATTTTATACTGGTTCCACGTATCCATATTCATAATTAATATACACATAAATTTTCGTGTCTCCCCTTCAGAATCCTTTTTCTGAGGACTCATACGGTGACACATGAAATATTATGAAGCCTCGTATAAAGCTTACTTTTAATCATCCTCATAAAGCTATCTGGGTTTTGCTTTGTGTACTGTGGTTCGTATTCATACACTTCTAAGGATTAATTGCAGAGTTCTTCGCGTGATATTCGAGGAATCTCGTCTGTATTATTGTAATAGCAACGATGGTATTAAAAACAGCACTGTTTTTAAGCACTAATTAAATATAATATAAGATGATCAAAGGCTTAAAAAAAGTAATTATATTATTATAAATGTGCAAACGAGAGCTCATGCAGATCGTCGTATTAATAACTTCATAAAAATGTATTTACGGTTCTAATTAACCTAAAAAACGCTGAATTATTTGTTAAAGCGGGGTTCCGAAGGTAGCGAGTAGAGCCATCTATTTTAAATTAATTAATTTACATTTAAATTTAAAACATCCCTCTGCTCGGCAGATCAGACAAAGCCGGAAACCAATCAGCTGATTAAAACCCGAACCAACCCACTTTGCGGGTTTAATGACGTATATTCTAAATCATTTTTTTGATATTTAGGTTCTATGATGTCTGAATTATGAATGCCGATTAACTTAAAGTAGAGTAGGCAATTTTTCCTCTTGCGCCTACAATGGCAATTATACAGGGTGTTATGAAAACGACGTATTATATTTAAACCGGCCTGAGATAAAGACAAATTGATAGCCATAACTGGCGCTTTCAATTCATTCAGCGGTAAAAGTGACCTGACGTCAAACCAGAAAAACACCTGTGTGGCCCTGCCATCAAAGAATTCTGGCCGGTCTTGTCATATGTACACCTTAAACTCTTTGGACAAAATAAAATAATTTAAACACTTTTCCATTCTGTAATATCTTTTTGTACAATTAATTGAAGAACATTTACGACGAACTATGTTTTAAACAACCCAAAAAAACATATGGAATAGTAATAGCCACGTACTAGGTCAAATGCCAATGACCTCTTGACGCCTTACATCGGCTGAGCGATGTAGTTTTATATAGCGCCGCACGCTTGCATCTGGTAGTTGAAGACCAACCAGCGGCGGGATACGTTGTGTCTCGTCGATCACCAACACACTCTCAGCAATCCGCTCTGTTTTTTCGGTTTACGAGTGTATCTTGCCCGTCCATAAATAACCTATGAATATTGTTTTTATTGCGCGTTTCTTCTGGACGTCAAATTTCGTCGTGTGTAATAAAATCTAATAATCTGTAGTATAATCTGTATTATTGTATTTTCAAAAGCTAACTATCGGTTCTGTTTCACTATTACTGTGTGTACATAAAGTGTTTCCAGGAGTGTTCCCATAAAACTGATTGTATTTATGCCTGGATTTCCTCGCTCCTTAGGTATAAGGCTAAATACAAGTAGGTAGAAAATAAGTTATCTTTATAATTTTATATGGAATTTCAGTTTTACATTAAGTTTGGCAACATTGCCATTGGCTCTGGGCGAAATGTTGTACAGTAGCGCGGACTGATCTGTGAGTAAGAGTGTTTAGTACCCCACTTTTAAAACGGTCGATTTAAAAAAAATAAAATATGTAGCGCTTCTCTAGAACACCCAAGAAGTCACCCATTTAAATATAATACGTTATTTCTATAACACCTTGTAATTGCACGGAATCAGGCGCAGTACACCGTTTTCGATCAGCTGGCGCAATTAGTCTTGCATTGCCAGAAATGGGTCGTGCGCCATTTTAATTGCCATTGCTGCTGCAAGTCTGGATAGAGGTGGATTATTCCGTTATTTTTAAATGTTTATTAGTTGGTCGAAGCAGCTATGAACAGCCAATGGCTATTTAAACTAACTGGTACTTAAATTAACAGTTCACATTCTTTATTAAGCATATGTAGGTACTGCTAATTCGTAGCAACTTTTTTGAACTGCCATTTGTAAGTAGCAGTAGCTGCTTTAACTGCTAATCAAAATGAACAGGTTTGCCCATCTCTAATTCTGGGGGTATTTTACGGATCTCGACAGTACCAACTGCTGTTCTGACTATTGGCAATGCGTCAGCTGATAGAAAACGGTTTACTGCGCATGAATTCGTGCAATTATAATTGCCATTGAACCGGAAATTTTTATTTCCGACTCTAATACGGCTTTTAGCAAGTCTCAACTGAAAAAATCCTATTTTCTTCCTCTGTTCGAGCTTGTTTGCTGTTTGACATATTATGCAAAAAAATTGTTGTTTAATTCCTTAAAAAAATATTATTTCTAATTGACAATGGTAAATTGTCGCGTAAATCAATCAAAAATAGCGCATTTTTAGGTTATATACAACATTTTTGTAAAGCCCAAAGTATGTTTAATTAATTTAAAAAATAATATATTTATAATTTTTTAGTTTTGTTAATATCTCAAAAAATAAACTTTTTAGAGGAAAACTGGCTACGCCACTGAACTTTACGTGAAGGTCTCTAACAAGATCAGTTTTTACCTTTTGGATAAGTTAACGCGTAACGAAAATACGGGGGGTGTCTAAAAAGCGAAGATTTTCCAAATCACCATGTATATTAAAAACTAAGAGAGCAATGACAAATTTGATACCGGAATCTCACGTGTCGTTAAAAAGCGGGACACTAAGTGAAAATCGCAACTTTCTATCATTGATAATAACTCTAATAACCCTCGAAGTGACAATGATATCAAAATAAAATACAGATATCATTCGTCTGCATG
Source organism: Barypeithes pellucidus (assembly GCA_963991005.1). Lineage (NCBI taxonomy): Eukaryota > Metazoa > Arthropoda > Insecta > Coleoptera > Curculionidae > Barypeithes > Barypeithes pellucidus. Next base: position 13,673,217 of record OZ022563.1, read on the forward strand.
GACAACAATTTTAAGGTTTAGTAGCAAACTTTAATTAAAAAAATGCAGTCACTCTCAAGGATTTTTAAAACAAAATTGCTTGCCCAAAAATACCACTCCTAGGTTTCGTCATAAATTTATCGAATGGCAATCACAGATCATAAGATATAAAAGCAGAACCGGCATAGAAAATTAAATTAAAATAAAGATATTTTTTTTTTCGATCGCCCGATAAGGCCATTCCCGATGGGGGCCTACCGATTGGCGAGTGCGCACCGATCCCCCACGATATATCCGATCTCATCCGGCCTGGTTAACGCGGCGAATGGGGTAGGGATGAGGATTGATACATTTTTTTTACCACTTCCAAGCAAAATTGTAGTTAGCCACATTTGGAAGCACACCATCGATATAAAATTAGGTTATGTGACGCGTCAGTTTCCGCTGTCAGAGTAATCAGTTCGGTTGATGTGTATCAGTGTTGCCAGGTGAGGGCGATAGAAAATTAATTAACGACCAAAAAAAACCCGTACCCAAAACTAGTCTGATTAGCAAAAAAAAGGAAAAATAATGCTTTAAGTATATACAGGGCGTTCCTTAATGACGTGCTAATATTTCAGGGTGTGATTCCTTAGGTGATTTTATAAAGAAAAGTTCATATGAACATAATAATATGTCCGCAAAGGCTTAAATTTTTTGCCACAGAGTGTTGAATTTTTATTTTTTTAAATGGTTATTTTTTAATATCTCCGAAAGTACTTTAGATATTATTTTCAATTTTGGTATGTGTTAATAGGATATAGAACCACAAATTTTAGTTAGAAAAGTTATTCAATTGTTCCACCAGTGGCGTCCCTGCAAGCATGTCCTTTGATATTTTTTACAAGAAAGATAGTACGCCACTGACATTTTTTCTTGTGGATATTTTTTTTGATTAGCCTGATCAATTCTACATGAAAACATGTCTTGAGTTTTTCTCGTCAGATGCACCGTTCTTGATTAAAACCACTAAATTCATATTGAAACTCATTATTATTAACATTGATAAAATAATTAATGATAAATTTTGTTTTATAAAAATTGTTGGAGAGGTTAATTGGATGTGAAGACGGGCGCAAGCATGCCTTTTAAGTGAAGGGAGCCTTTTCCAACAATTTTATAAAACAAAATTTATCATTAATAATTTTATCAATATTAATAATAATGAGTTTCAATATGAATTTAGTGGCTTTAATCAAACACGGTGCGTCTGACGAGAAAAACTCAAAGAGACCGTTTTCATGTAGAATTGACCAGACTAATCAGAAAAAATATCCACATGGAAAAATGTCAGTGACGTACTATCTTTTTTGTAAAAAATATCAGCATTGCAGGGACGCCACTGGTGGAACAATTGAATAACTTTTCTAAGCAAAATTTGTGGTTCTATATCCTATTAACACAAACCAAAATTGAAAATAATATCTCAAGTACTTTCGGAGATATTAAAAAATAACCAAAATAAAAATTCAACACCTTGTAGCAAAAAATTTAAGCCGTTGCAGACATTTATGTTCATATGACCTTATAAAATGACCTAAGGAATCACACCCTGAAATATTATTTATTTATTTATTTACAAAAATAGGGACACAACAGGCACTGAACCCAATATAGCATCCACGTTGTGGTATTGGCTAGTGGGAGTTAATAAATTAAGTATACATTAAATTATATTAACCTAAAAAATCTATGAACCTTTATAGCATTGATTTTACACATTTTTTAAATCTAATTATAGACATATCGAACATTTCCATCCCTAAAGAAAGCCTATTACATGCCCTAGTCGCTCTACAGAGAGGAGAATTTTTTCCAGAATTTGTATTTCTGAGCGGAATATTAAAAGTATTTTGAAGCCTTAAGTCCCTAACCGGAAAATTAAAGCTTAACTTTGACCTCAGCGTTGGCGAATCAACAAGACCATTCACCAACTTGTAGATCATAACTACATCGGAAACCATTCGTCTCTCAGTAAGTGGCATTACAGAAAATTTTTTCATTATAGGCTTATAGTTGCTATTGACTATAGCTATGTCTGTTTTTCGTGACAAGAACCGTAAAAATTTGTTTTGAATACTTTCCAGCCTTCGCTGGTAAACCGCGTACTGAGGGTTCCAAACAACCGATGCAAAACTAAGTTTACTAAATATAAACGCATAATACAAATTTAGAACTGTTTGAGGATTATTAAAATTTAAACTGTTTCTTATAATAAATCCTAAAAATCGATTACACTTATTGATAACCTGTTCAATGTGAGAGCTAAAAATTAACTTAGTGTCCATTATAACACCCAAATCGCGTATTTCATTAACTGATTCGAGATCACTATTATTAATAGTATAACGAAAATTGTGTACATTCTTATTTCTGGTAAACGTAATCGATACACACTTCCCTAGATTAAGAAATAAACTATGACGTTCACAGAATCTTACTAAGGCATTAAGATCATTTTGCAGCAAATGGCAATCCCCTGGCACCCTGATTATTCGAAAAAAATTTAGGTCATCTGCGTACATAAAAAATGTAGAAAATTTAAAACATTGTTGTATGTTATTAATGTAAATGATAAAAAACAGGGGACCAAGGTGACTGCCCTGAGGCACACCAGACGGCACGTTAAAAGGTTTAGAATAGAAACCACCAACGGAGACCATTTGTCGTCTATCACTAAGATAGGACCAAATCCATCTCAATAAGCTGCTATGCACACCGACATCAGCAAGACGCTCCATCAGTATGGAATGACTAATTTTGTCAAATGCCTTGCTGAAGTCCGTGTACACAACATCAATCTGCTTCCGATCATCCATACTTCTTAAAATAAAATCTGTAAATTCCACCAGATTGCTCTCAATCGACCTACATGGAAAAAATCCGTGTTGTTGTTTTAAAATAATATCTTTAACTTGCTCCAATATAATGTTGTGAATAATTTTTTCAAATATTTTCCCAAAAATGCATAATTTACTTATGGGTCTGTAGTTTTTAACGTTATGTTTATCACCTCCCTTGGGTAAAGGAGTTATATGAGATGTTTTCCACATTGTAGGAAAAATACCCTGTATTAATGAGCACGTAGCACGTCATTAAGGAACACCCTGTATATATTAGGTCATTCGAACAAACACGAAAAAATCACCAGAAATCGGCCATTTTTAAAAAGTTTGCAACCAGATTTCATCAGATTACTCATAAAATCACCAGATCTGGTGAAATTTCACCAGACCTGGCAACCCGGGGTATCTTTTAACGGCAGGGCAGGTGTACTGGTATGGCCACTTTCACCTTATTTCATTTTCCGGTTCCCATAAACTTCCTGGGAGGAGGGGCGTTTGGTTCGGGTTTGTTCCTTGTTACTATAAATTATTTATGAAATTTAGCGATATTCGGGCGTGGTTCGAATTTTTTTCCCCTGCAGCGGGCTTTCCTTAGACCCTACCCTAAATTTAATCCTAGATGCGCCACTGGTGGGACACCATGTATATTAAATAGTTATTAACGTTATTATATCGGTATCTGCAACAACACCCCTATGGGGCGATCACTAGTTATAACACGATCTCTTGTCTCTCTCAATAAGGTCCGATTATAGTGCTGCAGTGGTTGGATAGTAAACCTTTCTTTTTCACACAAACGAATAGACGTCTCGCTAAAACTCATCCTGAAGCCGACTCTGTCCGATATATTTTTTGTCAATTAATATGTTATAGTGAGTCACTATTTTGTGTTTAGTATTTATGCCGAGATGATGCATACATACAAATTAACGCCAGGCACACATGTGCATGTAAAGAACGCTGGTAACCGCTAATAGGCCTACATACATTTGACAAATGCAATTAGGAACTTTTCTGTGATCCACAAGTACAGTCAGATAGATCTTATATAATTAAAATTTTATTAGTATAGGGGAATTTTAATTGATGGTAATTTTATATAATCTTTAGGAGAACTTATTGTTCTTAGTTGTTCTGTACACTGGCTGACACAGGCAGCACAAGCAATGTACAAGTTTCTAGTGTTTTTTTTTTAATTATTAGGAGTCTAGTATTATATTTTAACCGGCAATTCCTGAGATGAAAATAAATTGAAGAAAAATATCCAAAAATGGCGCTTTAATTTAATATGCCCTGTACATGACCTGTTGTCAAACCCAAAATATGGACACGGTGACACTATAAGAAGAAATAAATAAACTACAGATGTTCAAAAACGTCAGTGAATTTTGAGCAGTGTTGTCACATTATCATTCTAAACTCTTTAGAAAGTCAATAACCGTTTGACAGATTGAAAGCTGTTTATTTTTCAGGGTACATTATTATAAACTTTTAAGTTCAGGTCAAAACAATCTCTAATTTATAAACTTGAACTGACTCGAACGAACCGCCACGGAGTTTATAAATGGTTAGGTATGTTCTTATTTGTTCAATTTGAACGACACCGTCGAATCTAAACAACTTAAATGCCACTTTACCCTTTAGAAATAAAAAATGCAATTTTATTTACCTTTTCGGCCTTATTTAAAACCAACTTAATTTATAAAAAAACACCAAGTAAATAACCCGAACAAAAACCGACACAATAACCTCACAAAACACCAAAACAAAGCCACATAAATTCACATTAGTTCTCGCGTAGCTATGCATCTCATGAATACATCAGTTTTTAGTATTTTAAAGTGCTACTGTGTAGACAAAAATACGCCCTTATTGTTCTGGGAAATAATATAAATTTCCATACATTGGTATTTGACATCTAAAAATTTTGAAACTAACTAAACACGTTTGGCATATTCGGGTTTACTAGGTCGATCGATATTTAGCTATTTGGGCTGAAAATACAGCGTTGCCACTTTCGATGTTTTATAAGATTATATTCATAAATTGCGGAATTTCCTTCTGGTTTGTTCGGGTTTGTTCTTTCCTGTATAATGATAGTCTCGGAAACGGCAACCGCGCTAGTTGGACTAGACTATTTATTTTGAAGGGGCTGACCTGTCTATCAACATAGTTATTTCATCATTCTTCTTCAGTAAAGGATTAATAATTTTGATTAGCCCATTCGAAAAGAGCGTTTTTAATATTTCTGAATTTCTATTGCGAAATAATTTGTATCCCATAGTGCTGTTGTGCTATGTGTACGGTAGGTTATTGTAAGGTGTAATTATGCGTTAGTATTTAGTGTTTTTGTGTAATCTAATAATTGGTGCATCAAAACAGCTGATTTGAAACTCGTGGGTGTCTGTGTGTTTCTTTAAGTGATTTAGTGTAATTTGTTCTGTTTCAATACGTGTTTCACTATGTGTTTTTTCTCTCGACGATATGCCGGTTATGTTCTGAGATTGGAAAGAAGAGGCCGAATGGGGTTTAGTGGGATAAGCTTATTATGCCGTCCCACACTATCATCAGGGCACGTGATGGATTTACTTTCTAAGTAAGCTAAATATTTCTTTTTATAAGAAACTAAAGTTTTACATTTTTACACAGTTTGGCAACATTGCGCGTAACAGGTGTTTGTTGGTAAACCACAATATAATTGACGAGTCTTTCCGATCTTTAATATTATTTACTGCAAGCATTATGGGCGGGAAGTTTTCAAAGTTACACCGTGCAGTCTTTAACTTTCATTTAAGCCTTTATTTATTGTTATAAAACTTTTCCAGGGTTCCTCGTATTTAAAACTGTTCACAGTGACCTTTAAAAAATTTGTACAATGCGCCCATATCAGGTCCATTACCAAACAATGCTTATATTGAAGTAATTAACGACATAACAGTCTGATGTTAACAATAATAATTTGGTAGAAGCACCGGAGAAGTAAAGTTGGGTGCGACAATAGACAGGTGCGACTTTAGCCCCGGCTGTTAGATGCTGATAAGATACCTATCAGACAGAATGTCCACGTTCCGTCTAACCGGTAACAGAGCAGCTACCAGTTGAAAATGGCCACCATCAAATCAAAAATAATTATCAATGTTAATAATTAATTTCAATTTTAATTTAATTGTTTTAATTAATCAAAAACTGACGAGAAAAACGCAAGGCACCATTTTCTTAAATAAGATGATAAAAAAATCAGTCGACAGAAACTGAGGAACATCGATCAACAAAGACAAATAATCCTATTTTTCGGGGGGTTGTAAACTAAATGTTCGCGCACTACTCGTTTCCTCACAAACATTTTGTGGACACTTACGAGTGATGCGTGACGCCGAAAATTTGAAGGTGTGTTTCGTGTAACAGATAGCCCGTCTACTAAAACACCTTAATTTACATTAGGACATACATATGTTACCGTTTGTTTTGTTTCACATTAGTCTAGCCTAAAAATTCTAATAATTAAAAAAACCTATTTTCAGGAAGGATTATTTCATTAGTTTCTGTTTATTAGACGTTTTGGTAGTATATTGTTGGACTTTCTGTACCTGTAATTGAAACTAAAAAAAAATCGTACCAGAAGCACCCGTAAGGATTGGTGGAAAATATCATGCACCTAACTTTGTTTATAGTTATAATAAAATAATTGTTTTTTCATACGTCTACACATACGTTATCAGCATGCCAATTTCAGTAAAATGTTTTATTGATATTAAAAATAATAAATCTTAATAAAGAATGTGAATTCCGGCCCAGACCAAAGTTTTAAATGTGATGGTTCTTCTTCATTATTTTATGGCATCGGCTGCTGTAGGCGACATTCGCCAAAAAATGTGAAGGTTGTGTAAACAGAATATTACTAGAAATGACATATGTCAATTGTCATCATTAGAAAGTTAGCTGATAATAACTATATGGGTCCATTATAGGTTCGTTCCAACCACCCTAAAAATCGTACAATGTACGGTCACGCACATGCGTAGTAGTCGAAAGGCGTTCCAACCGATACAAAACGGTGTAGCTGGCGATCCCTTTGGTGTTCCAACCAAATTGTGATCGTTCGCAAACCAGTTCCTGAACGGTAAAAACGATACATGGCCAAGACCAGGAACCGCTTATACTGACTTGCGCCCTAAGAATTTTAACCGTTGTTTTTGTATTCCTGGCATTCATGCAGTTCTTTTAGCCTTGTTTTGTAGGAGTTGTTGCTTAATATTTTGATTATTTAATTTATTCTTATTAAATTTGTATAATCCGGTTCCCAAACCTACAAGATATTCTTAACATTAAACGTTATTCTCTTTCATGATTATTAAATACAACAAAACGGAACGAAAAAAGATAATACTCAAGCTTAGACGAAGAAATCAAAACAACAAAAGTAGGGTTGTGATTTATGAATGTTATGATAATTAACTAATTACTAAACTTCTTTCCTAGAATCAGACAGGCGATCAGCTGAGATTTATACACAGAATGGTCACAAAAACGTACCAACCTTGCCTCCCTTGTGCATCGGCAACAAACAGTGCAAAATTAACGCCTGCGTACAAAATCGATTCCAACAGTTTCGTGACGGTTCTAGAACGATACAAAAATAGGGTGTTGGAACAAACCTTATTAAATTTAAACCTTCGAGTTGGTCAGTTGTGATTTTACTAAAATAAATTGTACGTTGTTATTTTAATATTTTAGATATTATTGCCGAAGCGCCTAGCTCTATTTCTAGTAGGCACATATTTATACAGGGTGTTGAAATTGTTTAAAAACATATTTAGGAAAATACTATTTCCAGAGGTATGATCGATAATACAAAAAGTTTTTTAAGTTTTTTTTTTATGATCAAATACAAGCACTATAGAAAAAAATCCTTTAGGGCACTCTGGGAGTGGTGCGTGTGCGCAAAAAGCCATTCACGTTGGTTTTGAATCGTTGGAGGTCATATTCGTTGGGAAAAACGACCTCGGGAAGGTCGTTCCACAAGGATGAAGTCCTCCAGATGAAAGAATTCTTAAATAATGAAGTTCGAGGAGTACTAAGCTTAACCACATATGGATGGGCGGCAGTGGTTCGTCGTGTATTTCTGCTATTCGTCGCTCTGGGCGAAATTAAGAGGGCAAGGTCAGCCGAGCACCTTCCATGAAAATATCTGTAAAAGAGAGTCAAATCCCCAACCTGCCTTCGATGTTCTAGGCTGTCGAGGTTCTTCGTCAGCTCGTGGTCTCCGATCAGACGAATAGCCCTTCCTTCGATGGAATCCAGTAGCCGAAGAGTATTTTTGGTAGCAGAGCACCAGACATGAGAGCAGTACTCTAGTGATCGCAGAATCTGGGCTTTCTATAGTGTCAAAAGTTGTTGAGGTGTGTACATTGTACAACTCTCTGGTTCGGAAGAGTACCCCACGCTTCTGAGAAGCTATCTTGGCGATAATTGCCACAACGTGGTTATGCAAAGACATATTTCCTCCCAGATTGACGCCCAGCAAATTAATAGATGAAGCCAGTGGGATTGCGTGTCCGGCCATGACTATATCCGGTTCTGTAATGTATACCTTTTTAGAGAAAACTGCTGCCTGGGTTTTTTTAGCGTTAAATTCGACTTGGTTACTGTCACCCCAAGCCAAAATTTCTTCCAGGTCTTTGTTGAGGCGCGATACTTCATGCTGTCTGCGAAGATGTGCGTCGGCAGCCGATGTTTTATCATAGAATTCGAAATTTACACAATATACTGTGTGGTGTTTCATTTAAAATCAGACTAGATCCCACTTAGGTCGCTCTATACGCGCAAATAAAGATACTAACTGACGTGTCCGAACATTAAAACAAATCCCTGAATTTTAAATCAATTTGTGCAAGACTTTATGGACACACTGTATGTATAAGAAACTACAAATTCATTTAGTTTCCTTATGCGTACGATTGATATTTAACTGACTTGAAACTAGACCGGTTTTTCAATATTTAAAACATTTTAGTGAATCAGCTGTTAATTACCGAGTTAAATAACTGTAACTTGTAACCGACTGATACCAGAAACATAGCAAAAAAGCCTAATTATCTCCTAACTAAACGAAACCATTACCCTATAGAACATTACCTTCGCGTCTATTTTTCAGACCATGAATAAGGCCTCTGGCCGTTTTTTAACAATCTAACAGGCATAAATTAACTTATTTAGCAATAAAACAGTTAAATTGATCCGCAAACCGAAACAAAGTTGTTTAACAGCCGGAAACGAGGAAACGCGGTGAATTATGCTGCGATCGACAGTGGCAGAACCTTGGGGGGAAAACAACGCCTTCATTGTTAACGGTCTTCATTCATCACCAGGTATGCAGCTTAGTCAGAGCCCCAGATCCCTTTGGTGGTGATTTCCATGATATCCAACTCTCCTAGTGTCCTGTGTATACAGGGTGTTATGGAAATGACGTATTATATTTAAACCGGCAATTCCTGAGATAAAGACAAATTGAAGAAAAATAGCCATAAAGGGCGCTTTCAATTCATTCAGCGGTAAAACTGACCTGACGTCAAACCAGAAAAACACCTGTGTGGCCCTGCGATACATGTAAGCAATCAAGGAATTCTGGCCGGTCTTGTCATATGTACACCTTAAACTCTTTAGACAAAATAAAATAATTTAAACACTTTTCCATTCTGTAATACCTTTTTGTACAATTAATTAAAGAACATTTACGACGGACTATGTTTTAAACCACCCGAAAAAAAAAATATGGAATAATAATAGCCACGTACGTCACTAGGTCAAATGCCAATGACCTCTTGAAGCCTTACATCGGCTGGGAGAAGTAGTTCCATATTGCATCGCACGCTTGCGGTCTGTTAGTTGAAGATCAACCAGCGGCCGGATACGTTGTGTCTCGTCGATGCCAAACACACTCTCAGCAATCCGCTCTGTTTTTTCGGTTTACGCGTGTATCTTGTCCGTCCATAAATAATCTTTGAATATTGTTTTTATTGACGCGTTTCTTCTGGACGTCAAATTTCGTCGCGTGTAATAAAATCTAATAATCTGTAGTATAATCTGTATTAGTGTATTTTCAAAAGCTAACTATCGGTTCTGTTTCACTATTACTGTGTGTACATAAAGTGTTTCCAGGAGTGTTCCCATGAAAAAGAAAAAAAAATTATTGTTTGTGCCTGGATGTCGATGAATTCACGTTTCGTTTTTTATATTTTTAATATGATTTCATCAAGAACGGACAAGGTGTAGTAACAAAAAGACGATCTGCTTTCTTATGGACTGAAATCACTCTGACGGGTAAGCGCAGCGTTGCCGAACTTTTTCGCAGGAGTAAAACTTTCTTATTTTTTATTAATCTAGCGATTAGTCATTGACTAGATGAAGGTGTGATAACAGGATATTTTGGTAACGGGCTGCCGTACTATTAGATGGATGACCGCTTGGGAATACCCGCCGTGAGTCGTTGTCTTTTTTGCATTTAATTTAGTTTTTTTATAGTGTTATCTTATTATGCGTTGCATGTTTTTTACACCACTATGAATTTTCGGTAGATCCTTTACAGACAGATCAGTTTAGTGTCAAACTCGATTATTAAAGTGCCTATCCAATCACGGAAATCAGTCATGCTTACATTATCAGACGTAATAGTCGAATAAAATATTTTCCAAAATAATGGCTACAACAATCACGGCTACTTACAAATCAAACAGTACCGTCATACCGTAAAAGGTCCGGTATTGTCTTGATAAAACTTATTAAACTCCAATCGAACGGGGAATCCAACAATTCATCCCTATCTAAATTGCAACGCGATTGTATAAAACGGCTTTATCTGGCGGTCTGTAAGTGAAGTCATTTAAGCAGTGACGGACTGTATTTTAAAAGAAAATCGCTCCTTAAAATTAATAATTTTAGGGATAGCCCATCCATAAATTCTATGTTTTGTGGGATAAAATGCAAAATTTTAAGAGATTGATTTATTAATATTTAATACTTAACTCTTGCAATTCTTGTAAAATTGCGTAAGAAACTCTCGAATTCAATAAAATTGTATAGTTAGTATATCTAGAATTTAATTACGAATTTTTATCGGGGTGGAGGGGATGGAGGCACGCCCACAATTCGTCAAGAATTCGCCCAAAATATCGCAAATGAAATGAATCTTCGATGTTTTTTATTTTAAGAAGAGGTAAAGAAAGTCTAGTCTGTTCCACTAGTTTAATAAACAAAAGTTAAATTTGTAATTTTGTACATGTTTTGAAAGCATAGGTACAGGGTGTTTTTTAATTGAGTTCCGATACTTAAGGTTGTGAATCCTTGGGTGATTTTAAAAAGAAAAGGTAATATTAACATATGTCCTGAAGGTCTTCATTTTTGAGCTACAGAATGTTTAAATTTAAACAATAACTTTCAACCATTCAATGTCAAAACTGCTCCTTAATGATTATTATTGAATGTAGAAAAAATCTGAGTACGTCACTGGACTCTACGAAAAGAACTACAAAAGGAACATTTTATTTCTGTTTGATAAAGGTGTGTACAAAATTTCATAAAAATATCGAAGAGTAATTATAATCATGATAAAAAAGTTGTTGTTTAAATTTTAACATTCTGTAGCTCAAAAATGGAGAGCTTTATGACATAATATGTTAATATTAACTTTTCTCCTTAAAATCACCCAAGGATCCACAACCTTAAGTGTCGGCATTCAATTAAAAAACACGCTGTATACCCTCATCTTCAATGAAAAAAATATATACAGGGTGTTATGGAAATGACTTATTATATTTAAATGGGTGACTCCTTGGGTGTCCTAGAGAAAGTCTACATACTTTTTTTTTAAATCGACTATCTAAATACTAAGGTAAAAACCCTTTTTACCCACGCGCCGTTCCATCTGGATTCACTTAGCAACAATGTGGGTCACTAGAGTATCCTAACAGTGTTGTCAGATCACACCGCGTGTCTCGCCCTTGGTTGAATACTGGCGGCGCGCCCTTCATACTTCAGTATGTTTTGAGAGAGTGGAACGACGTCGTGTCGAGGGCTCCACGTGCTTGACGTATACGAATTTTAAACGTTTTGTTAGTTGTATTGCCCGATTTTTTTTATTGTGAAATAATTCATAATAAGAAATATTGTGATGTGATTTCAAATTTGTGTGATATTATCTACTGTTGATTCTGTTGAAAACATACTTTTTGTGGATTATTTAAAAATAAGATCGAAGATAAGAGGGTATGTACCTTAAAATTGTAGTTTTATTTGTCTAAAAAGTATGAAAAAGAAGTGATAACGCGCGTCAAAGACGTATTGTTATCAAAAACTGAAAACGTGCGTTTAGAATTCTGTGTTGCAATATGACAACATAGCTATAATGCGCTAACCTCTTTTGAACCTCGAGACTGCCTCAATAAAATATTGATTGCGAAGGGCCTCAGGAGCGGCCACGTAAATTTTGAGATTTCATATAAAGTTATGATGTTACATGTTACTCTTGATAATAGAAAATTGGAATAAATTTTTTTTGGGGTTTGTTTGTTCGGGTTTGTTCGGATTTAATACGAAAAAAGGTTCCTTCTTTCCCCAAAAACTCCAGTGCTACATGTACCAGAGGGGACGACAGATAAATTCTCACTTAACCCTATTTCATATAATCCCACCGGGAACATTATCTCAAAAACAATAAAATCTGTTATTTGATTTTTTTACACTCAATGCGGTTAGTCCGGCACTGCTAGTCAACCCCATGCCTACTTTTATTTTTATCGAGAATATCTAAAGCGGCAGTGAATGTGGGAAAGTAATGTTTTTCTGCAGTTCTGCGCTCATATAATTTACTGCTTCTGTTACATGGATATATTTCATTAAAACTATAATTTGTGAGAGTTCAACGCAATTAATTTTGTGAACAGTTCAGTTTTTATATATTGACGTAATTATTATGAGTTTGCGAGAATTAAAGTAAAGTTATTTCATTTAAATCAGTTAAAGCTCCTGCCATTCTCATACATGAAAAATAAAAAAAAACGCTTATGAAGCGATTCTGGACTGTCGCCCTGTATCTTTCGATCTTAACGAAAGCGATAAAGATAGGAAAGCGACATCGCTGAAATTAGTAGTACTCTACACGGTGTTATAGGCCTTCACCATTGGGATTTCGGAAACGGTAAGAGATACGAGGTCGGTTAAATTGGGACATTGGGGCTCATTTACAGGAAGAAATAATGTTAACTAGAATATCCAGGGACCCAGGGAGACAAAAATGCTAACTGCTTTAAGGTTCCTTGGCACATGCAATTATCAAAAGGGCATTGGTGAATAATTCTTGTTATAGAGTGAGCAAGTAGTGAGCAAATGCATCTATGAAGTGGCCAATGCAATAATAGATATTTATGGTCCTTTGTGGATTAAATCTCCCAGAACCCCACAAAGAATTAACGAAGCTAAAGTATGTTTCATCTCGGCCCGGTGAGACTGCTTATGGGGGGGATCGAAACACGTAAGAAGGCCATGGAAGTGATGCTAAGCCTACTCTGCTCCATACGCTCACAAGTAAACTACGTTAATCTTTATATATTAGTATGCATTAAGTGTCAATATCAGACTTACGTAGTTATATCTGGAAGCCATAAAGTGGGCGTGTTTAATGAAGGCGATTTGATCTTCGCCATATTTATCTCACTTTACCGAATAGGGAAAGGTTTATGCAGACAGAGACAGACATAAAATGCGAACAGGCCGAGTTGTTAAATAATTTTACAAGTCAATTTTCTTCGTCTGGCATGGAATATAATCAAACAACATATGAATGATATGTAAAGTGAATGAAAAGGGCGAAAGCGAAGCGTCCTTAAACTCAAAAATAATTTTTAATTTTCTAATCCTTTGACGAGAAACGTCGTCGTTTCCTTTTTGGTGCAAGTGAGTAATTTGTAATTGAAATATTCATTTAGTCATCTTTACTGAGAGTAAGCATCAATAATAAGTTCTTTTCATAAATCATATGGGGCCCAAAAATATGCTCGGACTTGAAGCCTGAAATATTTGCTAGGACCTAGGCCCAGTTGAAGATGGTAAAATATTTTCTGTAAATTATGATTTACTTCCTATTTTTTTATAAAACTACTTCACTTTTTCATTTGTAGTTACGTTACTAATTCAATAAATGATATAAGAGTCTGCAAGGATTATTTTAAAGTGATATTTACAGCTTAGAATACGTCAGAACCCTAATATTTGATTTTCACCACTTCACATCAAATAAAATGGTTTTGAATGTTTTTTATTGAACGATTGAATGGTTATATCATATATATTTTCGTATTAGAACTGTAATATTTTTGGGATTTCCTGCACCCTACCTGACTACGCCATTAGTAGTAGTTATTTTATTCTCGAAATGTTATTCTTACATAAGAAGAAAATTAATGTGTAATAATATTTATAGATGCCCAGGGGAAACAAGTGCAAACCCGCCCAGATACACCTTTTGGAGACGATTTCCTATTGTATTTTAATTTGAAAAAACAAAATTCTACATATAAATAAATTCGAGAACTATAACAAGTATTTATTATTTCTATCCTGATGTTCATTTGTCCTACACGATCTCATTGGCCAACATGGCTATTCCAAAGAACAAATTTCGAATCACGCTCGAACCCGAAACTTACACACTATACCAAATAATTTTTCCATAACGAAACACACACGAAACAACAAAGAAAGTATGCATATTCCATTCTTGTTTGTCGACTTCCGCTCCCTCCGCGTCGCAAGGGTGGGTAGGGCAATTGCAGGAACGAAGATTCCCGGTTCAACACGAAGTGACGTCCGAGTAGTAGGACAGATGCGCTTTAGTACAGTTGTGGTTTCCCCAGATAATGATCGCTATCGTTATTTTTCATACACAGTGCCAGTCCCGTATCCTCTTAGCGTTAAGCTAGGTTTAAAGTGGTAATGACCAAACAATGTTTTGTCGCTATCCTTTATGTGTGATGTCAAATGACAGTTAACGACATGGGGAATCTCATTTGTATACTCAAAGCAACGCCTGGTACTTATCACGCGCATTTTTTGAATTTTGTTAAAAATAGATTGGTAATTTACAGAAAAAAAATATGATAACTTTCTATAGATAATTAATAATATTTGTTAAAAGTTATTATACTATTTACTTTATGAAAAACTTCTCCACAAAATAGTATGTCTAATTACAAGGTTGATTTGATTAAATTCAGCGTAAAATAGTATTGCTGCATACTTTCTTCATTTTACAAAACCGTATTGACATTCGGGGTATGATTAATTGAAAAGATTCGTTAATAATTTTTAAAAAATTTGCCATTCGTTTAACAAGCTTCAGGCGGTAAAATTTCACCTGATAAAGAAAAATAAATTGCAAATAAGACCTGTGCAATTTCGGCGGAACTAGGTTTCCATGTGTTTGAGAAAAATAAAATTTACTCGGAAAAATACGACTCTTTTTGCCAGCTTATTGATATCTCCCCGATAAAGTAACGCCCGAGGGAATATACCTACGAGGATTCTTTGACAGGCCAAAGCAGTATTTTACGATGTTATATGTTTGGATTTAAGGGCAGAACTCACGTGATAGTCTGACGTTGATAATAATTGAAGGGTACAAAAAAGAAGTCCGTATATAAATTGAGGAGAAAAAATTAAGGTTAAAAACGACATATTTTTATAAGCGATCTATAAAATGGCGCAATTATAAAACTGGACTTAATAATCGAGCAAGGCTCGTTCACAAGATTATGACCTCAGCAATAGAAGAAATAAATTGATTGCTCAAAGTGAGATTCATATTCTTAATACAAGGAACCATTTAGTTTCCCAAAGCACTCCACAACCTTGTTTAAGAAGTGCTTTTCCTACCGTGCCTCACAATTGTATAATAAATTACTCCTTGAACAAAAGCTTCAACCTCCATCAGTTCAAAACTAAATATAAGATAAAGCTTCTTGCTGAGCAATGAATGCGCAAATTAAATAAATTGTAATTTTTCTGAATTAATGTCTGCTGCATATGTGTAACATATTGTATGGTAGTGTTTGTATGAATGTGTATTGGTACTATATATTTTTTATGTTTTTTTCTTTATATATTATATTTATGCCTTTATCTTGCTTTTATTTTTTTCTCTCTCTTGTAATATTTTTATACATGTATATATTTTTTCCTCTTCTTCTTTTTTGGATTGTATTTTTGGGTATCTCCGTAATTGTTAGTGCTATCAAAAAAGTAATGCAGGAGTCATGTGCTCTTCTTGGGTCAAACTTAAAAGGGTAAAATCAAACTTGGCAAATTTTCACTCGCTTAAGAGATACAGGTAAAAATCAAAAAATTGACTATTTCAAAATGAAACTCAATTTTCTTAGTTAAAAGAGATACAGAAAAATGTTCTATACAGAAGATTCTTTATATTCATTGTGTCAAATATATAACACCACAATGATATTGGTTTCCTAGCGATTTATTAAACTTTATTACTTTGAAACGAAATAAAAGATTCAGATTAAGGAAAAAAATAACGGGAATCATCGCAAATGTTCGGAATATGTCCTTAAATGGTTACCGAACAAACCCGAACAAAATATACATTTTGCGAGATTTCTTCGTTTTTTCCACTTTCAATATAAACTGATATCATATCAAATATTTCAAAATGTTGATAGGTCATTTTCGCAAATGAATATGTAAAAATGAAATTGACGTTAAATGTTAATAGTCAACATAGTTATTTCTAAGATATTAGCTTTTGTTTCATGGTCTACTGTGGTTTAAAGTAAAAAGGTTTAATAAATCGCCTAGGAAACCAATATCATCCATGGTGTGTTATATATTTGAAATGAGAATTTTAAATAGTATCTTTTTATATTAAAATATACAGGGTATTCCATTTTAAAAAATGAGGTTAGGTCCGATAACTTTTTTACCTGGCCCCTTATTCTTATTCTGAAAACGGCAGAACAATCAATATAAAGAAACTTCTGTCTAAAACATTTTTCTGTATCCCTTTTAACTAAGAAAATATAGGGTAATTTTGAAATTCGCAATTTTTTGATTTTCCCCCGTATCTCTTAAGCGAGCGAAAATTTTTTAATTTTGATTTTACCATTTTAAGTTTGACCCAAAAAGAGCACATGACATCTACATTACTTTCTTGATAGCACTAACAATTACGGAGATATCCTATAAAAGTGTCGAAAATTTGACACCCTGTACATATAAACATAAAAATATTTACTATTTCTCTAGGCATTATAAATTACAATAGTCTTAGCTATATTAGCACTAGCCTAGTAAATTTATATATCTTTTTATTGTATCTTCATTATGTTCAAAGTTGTATGTAAGACTAGCCACATAAGGCTCAATATTGCCAATCGTCAATCATTTAGTAAAATAAACTATTTTTAATAAATATGGCGCAGTCGGTAGGATATGATGATATTCACACACATAAACAATTGAATTAATAAGGAAGTAGAATTAATAAAATTTTAGACTCCAGTTATTCGCCCTATTATTAATAATTTACTTGCTGCAGTAGATAGGATTTCAACATTAGCTCTATGAAAGGCAAGCTACAAAAAAAATATATATGTACACATACCTTTAAGGTAACGCTGTCTCCAGACGCCTTAATCATATCGATAATTTCTTCCCTAGTTCTGTCCTCGACGGGTACCGCATTGACTTCTAGAAGTTTATCACCGGGAAGCAGTCCGGTCTCGTTATGGTGCTGTATCATCGCACCGGGTTCGGCAAATATCACAGCTCTCATACTTACACCGCCTAATGGGTACATGAAGAGAAAAATATTAAAAATAAGATGAATCGTATTAAATTTATTAAAAAAATGTTTATTCGTATTTATTAGTAAAATACCGAATTTAAATGACCTTTTAAATGAACACTAGGATCACAGAATGATTATAGATAATGAATATTTAGTAGAATTAAATTCATGATATATATTTGATCGTCGGACACCACAGGACAGTTCGCCGTCGAAAGGGACGATACCGGTGCCTGACTGAGTTCTGATTGGTAAACGCCAGAGGAAAAAAATATCAAGTGCACACTGTAATTAGGAGTGCGCCGGCACAGGACACAAGTTGTCTCAACCACCAGTGGCGGAACGAAAACCTTTTATTGTTTTAATACTGTGTTTTGCGGTTAGTATTAGCTGGGGAACGGTAATTCGTGTGATGAATTTTAGCACCCTTATTCTTGGAAAAAAATTTGATTACTTTTTGACATTACTCTCCCTTCCGTCCCTGTTTCAAACTCCTGTGTCGTACCATCTTTCACGTACCACCTACTCTACTCTGTTGCAGAGTGTGTAAATTTCATCCTCGTAAATAAAAAAACAGAAGTACAATATTTTACTATACAGTGAGTCCCAGAAGAAATGTCTAAATTCATTTAAAATTCAGCGTTAAGTTTTTTCAAAAAACGCTCGTACCCGTCGATTTTGATTTTTTAATTTTTTTTTTGTGGTAATTTCATGTATACAGGGTAGCTCAAAAATAAGTTACGACCATCAACTTCATTTATTCAAATGAAAACATATATTTTTTATTTCATTTTTGAATTTTGCATTGAATTCTAAGCATGTTTCATGTATCATGTCCTATACATAAACTCAACAGTTATTGAAAAAATTAGGATTGAACATATCATTTAGGGAATCCAACGATCTATCAAATCTTCTGGCAATATGGCATTTTGGGCTCCATAATAAGTAAGAGTGTACTGTCTCACTGTCACCGTTTATTTCCATAGAAACTGTATGACAATTTTATTTCAAATAAGTATAATTATTGTCAATTATTTCAAAGTTGCGGTTTTCACAATAATGGTGAAGTTAACGGAACGGGAAAAAATTGAAATTCTATGCATGGTTGGGTTTGGTGATAAAACACGTACTCAAATAGAAACAGCCCAATTATTTAATGAAATGAATGAAAAGATGGTGAGTAGAATAGAGGCCAAGTTTAGAGAATTCGGTCATGTTAGAGATTTGCCTAAATCTGGTCGTCCTACTCGAGATGAAAATGAACAACTTGACGTTTTGCTTTCCTTGGAAGAAAATCTATGTACTCCCCTGCCGCACATTGGGGCCGATTTACACATGCCGAAATCTGTTGTTCACCGAGTAGTTCAAAAGCACAAATATCACCCATACAAAGTTATTCCAGTGCATGAGTTATTTGAAGATGATTTCGATAGGCGAAGTGAGTTTTGCGGACGCATGCAAAATATGTGCAATCTAGATAATAATTTAGTAAAAAATATTATTTTTTCGGATGAAGCTACGTTCTATTTGAATGGTAATGTGAACAGACAAAATTGTCGATATTGGGCAACAGAAAATCCGCATTGGATGATAGAGGTTCACAGCCAGTACCCTAAGAAAATAAATGTTTGGTGTGGAATCGTACGCGAAAGAGTAATTGGTCCATTTTTCTTTGAACAGTCTTTAACTGGACAAGTATATCTCGAATTTCTCCAACTAGAATTAATTCCAGCATTAGTGGCTTTATTTCCGAATCCATTGGATCCAGACTCCCCTGACGAAGAACTGATATTCCAACAAGATGGTGCTCCTCCGCACTATGCGGCCACTGTGCGCACATTTTTGGATGAAACCTTTCCCAATCGGTGGATTGGAAGGAGAGGACCTATCGAATGGCCTGCTAGGTCGCCAGACCTAACTCCGCTGGACTTTTTTTTGTGGGGTTACCTCAAATCAAAAGTATTTGTTAACAGGCCAAACAATATGCAGGAGTTGAAAGAAAGGATCCGAAGAGAAGTGCGTGTCATAACTCCGGAAATGGTTGGAAACGTGCAAAGAGAGTTTATTGATTGTCTTGGATATTGTCAAGCCGTAAATGGCGCACATTTTCAACATTTAATTTGATTTTGTTGTGTTTTTTTTTAATAAACAGGTCTTACTTATAGATATGTTCAATCCTAATTTTTTCAATAACTGTTGAGTTTATGTATAGGACATGGTACATGAAACATGCTTAGAATTCAATGCAAAATTCAAAAATGAAATAAAAAATATATGTTTTCATTTGAAAAAATGAAGTTGATGGTCGTAACTTATTTTTGAGCTACCCTGTATACATGAAATTACCACAAAAAAAAAATTAAAAAATCAAAATCGACGGGTACGAGCGTTTATTGAAAAAACTTACCGCTGAATTTTAAATGAATTTAGACATTTCTTCTGGGACTCACTGTATATGAGAGAAACAAACGACTTCTGTTTTAACAAATACCAGTAACATACACAAACATCGATACATGCATCAAATAACATTGTAAGTGACATTTTGACCAATTTCAAGCTTGAAAATAAATTTCAATGTTTCAAACCTAAATTTTTTTTTTAAATGCCTATAACATTTGTATCTGATTATTTTGGTATTTTGCCTGCAGTATCATTACCCGAACCTGTTATGTTTTCTCCTGTAAGAACACGATTTGTCACTTACAATGTTATTCGATGCATGTATCGAGATGATAGTTCATATTTTGTTAATCTTACCTTCTAAACTATTATGGTTGGATCTCTCTAAAACCATAGCTCTACGCAGAGAGAAACCGAAATCGCTCCTCGGTAGTTTCTGCCTTTGTACTACAAGAATGCGAGGTTTTGGTAGAATCATTGGTACGATGTCGGGAAGAGGTAGGTTGGCATCATCAAAATTAGATGTTCTAGACCACCTAAAATAATTAGGGTTTGAGAGCAAGCGAGAGTCAGTCTTTTTAGTGGCATCAATTTTAAACAATTTTTGCAAAATTTATTTGTTTTTTTTATTTATCTGATTAAATATTAGGATTCACAATTCTTTAACATTGTTGCCATGTAAAATATATGATCGTAATATTTGAAAATATCCATGAATGAATAAATATTTACAAGTTTTTGAACTATTTTCTTCTAAATTAATTTCTTACATGGCAAACAGAGCTCTATTCTGAAACTATCCAGCCAAACCAAATATATAATAACGTAATTAAAAAATCTCGCAATATTTACAACACCAAATCTATACTAAAAATTTCAGTTACCTACATACATACATAATTGAAATATAATCTTATCAAGAGTAATATAGCGATAAAGGAGGCGTCTCAGCTTTTACGAGAACGCGCGCGAATTTTTAAAAAATTTTAATGATATGTTCACTTATAGCTTGTCGTTTGGATCTGTGGCTACGCGGTATCCGTAAGTGGGAAGGAAGCCATCAGGTCAAATGGACAATCCATGAGCGTGCTACTATTATTTCAAAATTAAATATAAAAATACTAAAATCTATAAAACAATGTTGTTTATTAATTAAAAGTCTAAACAAACCGGATTTTTTTTGTAAAGAATGGGTTTTGGTCGTAAAATCAATCATAAAGAATTTTTCCCCTTGGCACACTGTATATATATTTGACGATAGGCCTTAATAAATTCATGTTTTCTTCTTAATTCGGTATTTAATTTGATAATCGTAATCGTAACAGTTATTATTTTTGAAAGTATTTTATTATATATATTAATTAAATTTCCATACCTGTTTTAAACTCTAGATATAACTTTTCGATAATGCGTCTTATTACATTAAAGTCAAATTTTAATTTGTCTATAACTGATAAACGAGACCTTTTCTTGTCGGTAGACGATAACAACTTTTCAGGATTATTTGCTTTGCTTCATCTTCCTTATGAATTTTTTTAATCATGCTAATACCAGCTCCTGTATACATGGAGACCCTGTCCAAATTTCTTTTAACGGCAAATTAAATGCATAATTTCTGGCTTCCTCATCACAATTATAAAAATTAGCAATAATTTCCCAAGATTGGCCCTGCAAAGTTTTTCCACGAATATATGCCATTGCAATACAAAGAAAAACGGACAGAAGTTTTTTTTACTATTTGCGCCATTAATTATATAATACACGTAACCTCCACCACTCGCTGCCGCTGGTCAAAAACCATAGCGCGTCTGCGCATAGCAGTGCCATGTGTCTGGCGTATGACTGCGGAGGCGTGTCCAAATCATTCGCATATTATATTTTTGTCTCTGTTTAATGCTGTGAAACAAAATAGAGGCGGAAGTGATCCTATTAATCGACTAAATGTTTGGAGTAAATGCGTATTCACATGTTGTCAGATTTGCTATTAAATAGATAATTCAATTAATATTTTAATTCCGTGCGCTAATTAAAATTAATGAGGTGTGAAAATATTAATTAAAACTCAAAATACCTCTCAGCTTTTCAGTCTGACTAATAATATTTTCTAACTTTTTAACGACTAGGTTAAGTTCTGTATTCATATGAGGTGTAAATAATAAATTTCATAAAACTTATGAGATTTTTGGTAAGTAATTTGACAACATCGATAATATTTCGTCTGCATTCTTTAAATAGTTTTGGTAGCCGCAGAACGAAACGACAAGCTGTACTTAAGATCTGATATGACACCGGGCGCGGATACGAGGGGGACAACCTCCCCCCCCCCCAATCACGACCGAAGCACTATTTAAGTATAACTCGGTTAAGATCTCTGAATTCACACATTACCGCCTCGGTTTTTCTAGTATTTACTAGAAATTATTGACCAAATATTTGGGAGTGGTCCATCGGGCGCCTCCGGCGGCGACCGCTCCTGCGGGAGCCTTTCTTCTCAACTTTGCCCGTCCCCCCGTCCCCTGAATTAAATCCTGTATCCGCGCCTGTATGACACCGAGAGTTTTAACTCGAGGTGTCTTATCTCAAGGGAAAATATCATTGGATAAAAAGTTTTTTAGGAAGCTCAAGTAAAAGACAATAGTATAAAAATAAGACTACGACTATAATAGTATATTAAGATACAAGTTTCATAAGACATTATCTTAGAGCACGCGTTCAATTCAGAAAAGGACCCGCGAAGCGGGGAGCTTTCTAAAGAACAAGTGCTCTAATTGTTTTATGAACAGTGTATTTTATAATACTTTTCCTATTTGGGTCTTTAGTCTGAAAAACTTTTAAAAATATAGTAGATTTTTTCCATTTGAATTAATATTTTCTTTTTGGGTTGGCAATATTTTTACAACTTAATACAATGTTAAACAAGTATCAAGTATGCCATGATAGAAACAATTGAATACAACAAAGCTTCTTCCCATCCGTCATAATTAAAAATAAATATATTATTCAAGTTAATAAAAATTAGTCGGGAAGATGAGTTGTACTCCGTCAGAAATACGACAAATTGCAGAAAATAATCTAGAAAAACTTTTAAAAAGAATATGCAAAACATGGTGCGAGCAGAACAAAGTTCAAAATATTGAACAAAACATTATGTCGACACAGAATCTGACAGGAATAACAGTTAATGGCCAGGAAATGTCTACAGTAACTATAAATATGTATATACAACGTGTCCAAGATAAGGAGGGACAGTACAGGGATCTCGGAAACCGTGAGAGATACGAAGTCGGTTAAATGGAGGTAAAGTTGTGCATTACGTCAGATTACAAAACAATTAACGCTGTTAGAGCGGAAAAAGTGGCAATGCAAAAGTGCAATTTACTTTAGAATTCGATCTCAAAAAAACCCATAAAAACAATAAAACGATTTTTCAGAATTTCGTTTTTTTCTGGATATCTCCGGAAGTACTCGGAATTTTAAAACTTTCTAAACGACATATTATTAGGCACGTAAATGCGCAACTTTACCTCCATTTAACCGACTTCGTATCTCTTACGGTTTCCGAGATCCCTGTACTGGCCCTCCATATCTTGGACACGTTGTATAAAGTAATATGTACAATACAATACTGAATTAAAAATAAAAATAATACCTTATTGAATAAAACTTTAGAAATAGAGCATAAACTGGAAGATATTTAAGTTATGTTTATAGTTGTGACTAGAAAGTAGTTGACGGACACCGTCAGCATGTTATATATTTCCGAGTATAGTTATTTCAGATAAATATCTAGTAACAATGATCTACTTGCAAGGTTAAAGGTTAGTATTTTAAAGTTTTCTATAAACATTTTTTGTCCAATCCATAATGCCAAGAAAACTAATTTCAACGAAGTCAAAGTAAGCCTAAAATTCGAACCCTACTTGCTGCCAACATAAAAAAAATAAAATTTCAGTTTGATAAAGTGGCAGGTTATTCAATTTTCGTGCATTTCATAATGTAGCCATTATGACACCCAAATAGAAAAAGATTTATTAGATAATTTACTGAAAAAATAATGGACAAGTAAATAAGATAGTGGCTGCGGAATACCAAGTAACTACAAGAACTGTCAAGATACTACAAGTACTGTCAAGTACTGATATCTATTGGTGGCGGTAGTGATGGGCTCTGTCCGCATCTTCCTAACCGACCAATCAGGTAACACCCTTACCAAGGTGGTTACTATTAGGTAAATTACCTGTGGAATCCTTGGGACTCTCCGACGGGACTCAACGAAAACGGCGGCGTGGCAAAGGAACTATTCGTTGTATCCGTTAAACTATCCGCACTAGGCGAAGTGGACGTGATCACCAACAACTGACTACTCATACTTTTTACACAAAATCCATTTTGTCCAGGTACATTTTGGTAAGCGTATAGTTCGTTCTGTAGTGTGTTTCTGACTAAACTGACATGATCCGTATTATCATGTCCGTTTTGACCGTTCTGATCGTTCTGACCGTCGTCTTGTGTTAAGGTAACTTTGGGCGTCTTTAGAATGCCCCTCTTCGGAGGCTTTGGAGGTAGTGGAAGTATGTTTTTTTGGTTAATTGAGTTCAAGCTAGTTTCCGAACTGTCCGATTGGGTGTATCCGCTTTCGAAATTGTTGGATTGATTCGGTGATCCCGGTATCGTAGAGTCCGTTCGTTCTAAGCTAGCAAGGAAGCTGGCTGTATAATCGGCCGTTATTCCGGACGGGAGTTTTTCTTTATCTTTGCGACGACCTCGTAGTTTTGTTGATCGCCTTGCCTGCAAGGAGTAAATAAAACTATATTAGACAACACTCAATGGGCTGATTCTATTACTAGATTACCAAACTTAAATATGCCATATACACCATATCTATTGAAGAAGAAGAGCACCTAAAATCGATTTCACGTTTCTAACCGCACTGTGGCCAGCGTTGTTCTAAAGCATAAAATTTTTGTACCGTCTGGATCTGGATCGTCAAAATTGTACCAAAATTACCAACATTCACCAAGACAGTCAGTGAACAACTAAAAAAAAGGTCCCCACTAAAAAGGTCCCGTAGTACCATAGTACTACAAAAAAAAGATCGTTGCGGGCCGCATCAAAAGTGTCCCAAAAACTCGAAAGAAGTACCAACGTGCCAAAACTTTGTGAAGTGTACCGAATTCGGTACAAAAGTACGCTCTGGAACAACCCTGATGGTGGCTCATATAATCTTCTCGCGATAAACTTGAGTACTCGATTATTGAAATAACCGACATCGCTCGATTATTAAAAAAACTGCTCGAGTTATAAAATCAAGCGAAAATCGTCGATTGTTACTTATTACCTTCCACTCGATACCCGAGATTGGCTTGCGCCGACCGAAATGTGCGGCTTGGTAGTGTGATCGCTTGATAGGAAATACTACTCTAGTTATAAATTCAAGCGAAAAATATAAATTTAAAAAAAAAATCAGAATCACTGTTCTTCCTTAATAAACTAAAAATAAAACTCTAAGACTAAATTTCTAAAATTTACAAAAACAACCCCTGATGTTTTATCCAACACATTCTTCTTAGTCATAAAAATTTCAAGTGATTAATTGCTCGAGCGATTCACTCGATTATTAAAATTAGTGTTGTGATCGCTAGAGCGAAAAACCGCTTGATTACTCGATTATTGAAATAACCGACATCGCTCGATTATTAAAAAAAACGCTCGAGTTATCTATTCAGGCGAAAACCGTCGCTCGTCACTTGTTATCTTTCACTCGATACCCGCGCTTCGCTTGACGCCGACGGAAATGTACCGCTGTAGTGTGATCGAGTTAAAAAAACTGCTCGTATATTCGAACAGTTTTTCGCTCGATAGGAAACACTCTAGTTATAAATTCAGGCGAAAACCCGAAAAATATCGCCTGTTACTTGATACCAGACCTTCGTTCTACGCGCCGCGCCATCCAATTGGCGACGTTCGAGTTTGACGCTGAGCAGGTAACACGACATACGTCGTTCTTAAATGCACATAAACGAGAAGGTGCATAAAAAAAGTATGCCAAATCCCTTAGCGAAGTCATCGCGACATGGGTTTCCTAAAGTTTTGTTTTAACTAGCTAGCCAGCGGCGTAGTTTAGGTCTCCGATTGTAAATATTAAAAAATTAAAGGATATAATTTTAAAATTTTTATTTACTATAAACTCGAGAAAACTTCTCAAAAATATCATAATAATAGAAATTGTTAATGAAAAATAACAAAACGAACAAAATGAT
This sequence comes from Barypeithes pellucidus, assembly GCA_963991005.1. NCBI lineage: Eukaryota > Metazoa > Arthropoda > Insecta > Coleoptera > Curculionidae > Barypeithes > Barypeithes pellucidus. The sequence goes on from OZ022563.1 coordinate 13,699,598, forward strand.
TAACAAAATGGTTAACAAAATATATAGAAAAATTCGTTGGTAATCTTATAGTAAACATTTTTAAATCTAAACAAGAACTTTTTATTATTAAACTCAAGAAGACTTCTTAAAAATAACATACATTATAGAAAATGTTAATGGAAAATAAGAAAACGAGCAAAATAGTTAACAAAACATAGGTATCGACAAATTTTTTGGTAACCAAAAGTAAACATTCTTAAATTTAAACAGGAACTTTTAGGTAACTATAAACATGAATTTAAAAACCAATTTTCTTATTTTGCCAGTCGCGTAACTAAGCCTAAATTTTTGAAGGGCACACAGTGGGCATCTGATAATTTAAAGTGGAAGAGTTTGACAAGCCGTTTTAAATATCAACTTATTTTATGCTCGTAGATTGAGAAAAATGTGAAGAAAAGTAACTCTTGGTAATACTTATGGTTTTAAAAAAACATAAGAATAAACCCGAACAATAAATACATATTTGGGCGATTGTTTGCAGTTTTTTTGTTTGGTATCGAGACACGTGGTAAAAATTCATTATTCACAAATAAATAACTTTCTGGATTTTTTTTGGTGGCTACTACAATTTTTTAGCTAGACCTGTGCCCACCCGTAGTTACGTGCCTACTAAATACCCTACCGGATCACATGTAAACGGCTAGGCTGCCGGTCGAGCAGTCGGTGACGTCATCGCTTGGTGAATTGGAATTTCAAGCGATTCACTTGATTATTAAAATCGCTCGAGTATCAAGTACTCGATTATTAAAATCATCGGTTTTTTCAACACTAATTAAAACAGCCCCAGTATCAAGTACTCGATTATTAAAATCATCGGTTTTTCCAACATTAGTTTCTATATCGCGCAGAAAGAGACGTTGGGAGAAGAACGACGGAATGTCGGAGCACGCGCAATAATTTGGCAACATCACAATGTAATGGCATGAGTGACCACCATTACAGTAATTACCTAATTTCCATAAACATTTAAATATAATAAACCATTACCATACCACCCTGTGTTGTTAGGGAGATAACTTTTCCTGTTGCCCTTGTAGCATATAAAATGTCGGTAATAATCTGTCATTTGCAGTTAAAACTAGGCGGACATAATTGTTAAAAGACCTCGACAGAAAAAAAAGACGTAATTATATTCCGGAATTGGCAAAACACCAATTAGTTTTATTTCCTTTTGAAATTTGTTACGGCACGGATAATTCAAATAGTTCGAATAGAGAGGCAAACGCCAGGTCTAGTTTAAAAATATATATTTTCTATTAGTCAGTCGGACAAGGCCGTCTCATTGATGATGACAATATGCTCACAGGCATTCTGCGGTATTGTACAATTAAGTGAATATAAAACATTTCTAAATTTAAAATAGAGTTTTTGATTTAGAATAAGATTATGCACCACCGTAAACATGCCATACTTTACCCTCAATTACTTTGATGGGATGATACAGTGAATCGATCAAGTATGTATCCAGTGGCGATTCTTCCACAGGAGCACATGCGCACGTGCACCCCCAAAACGAATAAAAAAATATTAATTTATATTCATTGAATATTATTTATCGTAAGTTAAGTCCGACCCTCCCTAATATTTTATCGTACCGTCAAACCAAACTGTATATTAGAAGCTTTCGATTCATCCGGCAACTCAGCAAGGATAAAATGAAATATACGAAAAAAATAACTCGATTTGTGGATGCAGCACAACTAACCGTTTTTTTTTTCCTGTTTGTTGTTTGGTCTTGGCGTTGCGGAACCTGCCTGGACAAAAAATGGAATAGCCGACTTGGGGCACTTAATACAAAAAATTGAAACACTCAAGCTCCTATCAATGCTCAGTTGGAGATACAGCTGTTGTTTAAAACAACTTCACGATACTTGTGAAACTCTCGCAAAACGGGACCTGCAAAACGGGACAGTGCAACTCGGAACTTAGTAAAAATGCGATATAATAAGTTACGTTACTTATAACAGTAGGCCATGGTCAATTTATTAGACACAAATTCAAAATTTTGATATATAAAACAGGGGTTCGATTGCGGGGCACTTAGAGGTTTAGTATTTTGTCACAGTAATAAGATTACCCAAAAGGAAAGATTTGGTTATCTAAATTTTAAAGGAGTGACTATAGTAATACGAGTAACATCCCTCCCCCCCCCCCCCCCATACACACGCACAAAAAAGCTTATTGCTTTCATATTATGGGGGCCTACACCATTGAATTAAAAGTCGCCAATATTTAGTGGCGGTGTTGCCAGATTTACCGCAACAAAATTCTTTATGTGTACGGAAATACGAGGGGTGATTAAAAACCGAGAATTTTCAAAATCGTCATATAGATTAAAAACTAAGACATTTGACACCGGAATCATTCGTTTCGTTAAAAAGTAGGGCCCTAAAGTGGAAACCGTAAAACCGCATTCAACGCACATTCTATCTTTGATAATAACTCTAATACCAGTAATACTAATACCCCCCAGAAAGTATCGAAAATGGGACACCTTGTTCAATCGACAATGAGTATTTGAACCTACTGATTGCTCACCTATCCACTTTTTGTATGCCACTGGTGTATCGATATAATAACTTTCCTCTTTTCTAATTGCAATATGTAGTTTTATATTCTATGTTGAATATACCAAAAAAATAATCGAGAAAATAACTAGGTATGAGTGTATTTAAAAAATGTCAACACCCTGTAGTAACAGATTTAGCCGTTGCGAACATGTTCAGATGAACTTTTCTTCATAAAATGCCCGAAGGAACACCCTGTATAGTCCCGTCTTTTCATTTTAGACGGTCGTGTCTCGTGTCATAGATTCTGTCATCATAATTCAAACAAACTAAGCTGTTATTCTTTTTAGGACACGAAGCACGCTCAAAACTAATTATTTAATTATTTTTTCTGGTCTATTACATTTTTTATTGCCATATTTAAATACGTCGACTTTAACGACTTAAAAAATTACATCATAATTAACTGTAATATCAAAACAGACATGTTACAACTGTTATAATAGTTATATCGATACCACAACAAGTAAATACACAGGGTAATGCGGGGAATGAGTGTTTTTTCATTGCAAAATCGGACTTAACTTAATTAAATTCATTCTACCGGTGATGATATTTTTGTCAAAAAGTGGTACATCACTGACATTTTTCCATGGTTTCTTGCGTTATTTCCGTCAAATTGATTAATTAAAACAATTAAATTGAATCATCACTATCAAGTGAATAATTTTTATAAAACAAAATTTATCATCATCAATGTATTTATTACCCAACTGTATTGGGCTTCCTCAGTTTACCCTTCAACTGGTACAATATTTTTATACCAAACCCACAATAAGCAAATACCTTAGCAAGTGCACTTTCCATTGCTATTAGCATTTCAAAGTTAATTATGCGTTTTGCCGTTAGAAAAAAAAATAATGTTTAACGGAGACTTTTTTGCCAGTCGATTTTTTAACGCAAATTTCTGAGGTAAAGATTGTTTCACGAAAAATGGATATAACTTAATGACTGCAGTAAAAGTACCTGTGGCCATCCCATTATTAATGACCCTTTTGTTATTATTATGTGGAAAGGACCGGATTGTAATAATTATAATTAAATATAGGCACATCAGGTAGGTTAGGTTGCTTAATTTATATTTAAATATCTTTTTGTGGTAAAATTTGTTAGCTTTTGAGGAATTGTTCAAGAATTGTATTTTACCAAACATTCCTCAGAATAGCGTAATAGTAATGGACAATGCGAGCTATCACAGTCGCCAATTACATAAAGCTCCAAGCTCAAATAATACAAAATTGGAGATTCAGAACTAAACTGCTGGCCATTTGCTTTCGAGCAAGAAAAATTTCGCCTAAATTTAAAAGTTAATATTTTCTGAACCAGATATGACATCGATCTCCGGTTTTTAATGGTTGATAGATTTGTCCCTTAGGAAACAATTGCCAAAGTTGGATTGTCTTAAACTATCAGAAAATTTTATATAGAACGATGATTTTTGCTCCAATTTCAATAGCATGTAACTTTCACAATAATATTTTTAAATTTTATCACTGTACGTCAATTGAATCACTGGTTCATAGCAAAGAAAGTAATCTGTCAAATTTTTGATATCTGCTATATTTTAAGAGATACCGATTTTGATGTACAGTGACGTACTTATAATCACTTATAGGTCTATGCTTTATGAGTATCTCACAATTTTTTGTATTGGAAAGTACTCGCCCCTAGATTAGGCAAGTTTTTCCTTATTTTTTATTTTTTCATATCGCGCTACAGGTATATTATACAGTGTCTACAAAATTTTAAAAAGATTATTTTTTTATTTAATTGTTTGAAAAAATTTATTTATTAATTTCTAACTTTCTAACACATGGTTAGCTTTGTTGCTAAACGCATTAGCATGGCTGACTTGATATTGTTTTTTTTTCGTGATAATCTCGATTCAAATTAATACACTCGGATGGACGGGGTTTGGTTTGACGGGAGCTAGTGATATTTAATATTAAAGAGCCTTTCAATGTAAGTTTAGTTTTATGAATAGTGTCGTGTTAGAAAGTTAGAAATTAATAAATACATTTTTTCAAACAATTAAATAAAAAAAATATCTTTTTAAAATTTTGTAGACACTGTATAATATACCTGTAGCGCGATATGAAAAACTAAAAAATAAGGAAAAACTTGCCGAATCTAGGGGCGAGTACTTTCCAATACAAAAAATTGTGAGATACTCATAAAGCATAGACCTATAAGTGATTATAAGTCCGTCACTGTACATCACAACATTTAGGTACAATTGTTGTTACTGAACATAAACAAGCTTTTCATAAGGTATAATAATCACTTGCAAAGTTTGCACGATACAACGCACAGTGGGATCTAGCTAACAAAAAATTGAAAAAAAAGCAAAGTTTTCAAAAAAATCGGTATCTCTTAAAATATAGCAGATATCAAAAATTTGATAGATTACTTTCTTTGCTATGAACCAGTGATTCAATTGACGTACAGTGATAAAATTTAAAAATATTATTGTGAAAGTTACATGCTATTGAAATTGGAGCAAAAATCATCGTCCTCTTTAACACCCTGTATATAAAATTTTCTGACAGTTTAAGACAATCCAACTTTGGCAATTGTTTCCTAAGGGACAAATCTATCCACCATTAAAAACCGGAGATCGATGTCATATCTGGTTCAGAAAATATTAACTTTTAAATTTAGGCGAAATTTTTCTTGCTCGAAAGCAAATGGCCAGCAGTTTACATGGCGGCGAATGATATATATTTTGAAGAAAATTATAAAAAAAAGTGATCTTTTAGAAGTTTTAAAGACATTTTGTATAAAAAAGTATATGTTTGTGACAAATTGGCAGAAGAAATTGGACCTACAGTGCTACGGCTCCCACCCTATTATTGCATTTTTAACCCCATAGAGCATATGTGGCACCAGTTAAAATCACTGGCTAGGTCTGAAAATATTTCTCCGACTTTAAGTTCTAGTGTTGTAGAATTAATACGAAAATGCTTTAATGATATTCGCCCAGGTAGTTGGAAAAATTTAGTCCGTCACGTAATAACTGTAGAAAATTCGTATATTAGTCTGGATCGTATAATTAATCCAATTATAATTAATTTTGATGAGGATAGCGATAGCGAAACAGAACTATCTATAGAATGACATTATAAATGTAAATAAATATGACTAGTAATATTTAAAAAAAATGTTATTTCATTTGATTACATTAACATAATCATATCATTACTTGTTTTCCTTAGTCCGTCCTTTCATACTTCACTTGTTTATTGCCAAGCTCTTGTCGGCACAATGGGACCTACCCAGGAAATCATTAAGTCGTATCCATTTTTCGTGAAACAATCTTTACCGCTGGTTTCTGAGACAAGATTTTCGGTTGACTGGAAATATCTGTGTACTCCCCTCAATACGACATATGTAATGACGAAAATTGCGCGTTTGAATTCAGACCTTACTTACGTTTAAGATCTGATTCGCATGATTGCAAAAACTATCTATTTTCTTATATAATAGACTAGAAAATTGGTTCATGAATTACAAATGGTTGTTATGAACGTTTGTTACGGTATTTAACATGCAGATTGATATTATTAATAAAGTGTATCAAATTTTATTTAATAACAATTCATTTGTATCAGATTATAAATGAAGTATATTTTAAATTGTTTAGTAGACTGCCAGGCTATCAGAGTTTATTATTATTAGAGTCTGAATAATGGTAGGGATCAGATTTTCGACAGTTGACAGCCAGACATGACAGACAGATCAAACAGTTGATAAACAAGTTCCGAAATTCACCAGGTATTTTTTTTTATTGATTTCAACTGTTGTTTAGGAGGTTTTAAACATGTGATTTGCAACAGAACCGTCATACATAATACCGAGTTAAGCCGTAAGCCGTAAGCAGTAAGAAGTAAGAAATGGCTCAATTCCATTTCTTACGTTACGGCTTACGGAATCGGTTCGGATCGGTCATACTCGTGCATAACCGCCATGTTGACATCCCCAAATTTGACACTTTGCTAATAAATTGCTCATAAATACCAGCACAATATTGCTACCGCTATTATAACGAGGTCGTCATCTCTTGGACTCATATTTTCACTTGTAAATAAACACACATGTGAAAAACCATAACCTACAAACTCGTAACCTGAAGATTCTTAACGAAACTATGAACGGGCATGTCCTTACGGCTTACGCCTTACGTCTTATCGACTGCTGCTACCGTCTTACGGCATACGTTACGGCAACTATGAATCCAGCTTTAGTCTTAAATTTTGAACTTTTATTGAATATTTTGTTGTCAGTCAAAAATGATGCAATTAGAATTTGTTGGCTGTGATAGGTACTATACACTTATAGGATTACCTCTCTAACCAGAAATGTAGGTTCACATGATAATTAAATACTTTAATTCAGCCAGAGTTTTAATTTTTCTTTAGAAAAAATATCCATCTTATCAGTTTTTGCTTATTGGACCTACGTAGCCTACATAGATTCTAAAATGGTGCATTTAGATTTGGTTCGCTATGATACTATACACTTTACCTCCCTAACCAGGTTTGTAGGTTCACATAATGTCAAATATTAATAATTCAGCCAGATTTTGAAGTTTGCTGTAGAAGAAATATCCATTTTATCAGTTTTCTGCTTATTTGACTTACGTAGCCTACATAGACCCAAAAATGGTGCATCTAGATTTGGTTCGCTATGATACAATTCACTCATCCAGTTACCCCTCTAACCAGGTTTGTTGTTCACGGTTTAATTTTATTGTAGAAGAAAAAAATAGCTCATTTTATCAGTTTCTTGTTTTTTCTTTAGGTTCCTATACTGCTACTAATGCCTTAAAGTATTGTTTAAAATAAAGGTTCCCAATAAAAAATGTGTAATTTGTAAGTTCGGTCGTGGACTTTACGTCAAATTCATGCAAACTTAGAATCTTCAAATAACCAGGCATGACATTAATGTCACATGACTTGGTCACAGACTATATCTGATTGGACTGAGCGGCGTAGATAAATGATCAGTAAAGGGCGGTTAATAACATTATACAGGGTGTTATGGAAATGACGTATTATATTTAAACCGCCAATTCCCGAGATAAAGACAAATTGAAGAAAAATAGCCATAAAAGGCGCTTTCAATTCATTCAGCGGTAAAAGTGACATGACGTCAAACCAGAAAAACACCTGTGTGGCACTGCAATACATGTAAGCAATCAAGGAATTCTGGCCGGTGTTGTCATATGTACACCTTAAACTCTTTAGACAAAATAAAATAATTTAAACACTTTTCCATTCTGTAATACCTTTTTGTACAATTAATTGAAGAACATTTACGACGGACTATGTTTTAAACAACCCAGAAAAACATATGCAATAGTAATAGCCACGTACGTCACTAGGTCAAATTCCAATGACCTCTTGACGCATTACATCGGTTGAGCGAAGTAATTTCATATAGCGCCACACGCTTGCGTATGTTAGTTGAAGACCAAGCCGGATACGTTGTGTCTCGTCGATCACCAACACACTCTCAGTAATCCGCTCTGTTTTTTCGGTTTACGCACCCCTCCATAAATAATCTTTGAATATTGTTTTTATTGACGCGTTTCTTCTGAACGTCAAATTTTGTCGCGTGTTATAAAATCTAATAATCTGTAGTATAATCTGTATTATTGAATTTTCAAAAGCTAACTATCGGTTCTGTTTCAGTATTACTGTGTGTACATAAAGTGTTTCCAGGAGTGTTCCCATGAAAAAGAAAAAAAACTGATTGTGCCTGGATTTCCTCGCTCTTTAGGTATAAGGATAAATACAAGTAGGTAGACAATAATTTATTTTTTATAATTTTATATGGAATTTCAGTTATACATTAAATTTGGCAACATTGCTATTGGCTCTGGGTGAAATGTTGTACAGTAGCGCGGATTAACCTGTGAGTAAGAGTGTTTGTTACCCCACTTTTAAAACGGTCGATTCAAAAAAAATAAAATATGTAGCGCTTCTCTAGGACACCCAAGGAGTCACCCATTTAAATATAATACGTCATTTTCATAACACCCTGTATTTTAAAGCAATCGGTCAAGTTGACAAAAATTGTACTCCCTTCTTCTAGATTACAGGGATGCGCCAAGCATCTTCAGCGCCGTCGTGCGAAATACTGACAGGCGCCTTTACCCTATATGTATTGCCCTGCCACAGGCGACCGTAGGCGCCATTGTGCGAAGCACGACCTTACCCATATGGACAGCGCGTGCCTGCTAGATTAATATTATTATCAAAACTATTTACAAACTATTAGTACGGCAGGCAGTTACCAAAATGTCCTGTTATCACGCCTTCATGTAGTCAATGACCAATCGCTGTATTAATAAAAAATAACATAGTTTTACTCGAGCGAAAAAGTTCGGCAACGCTGCGCTTACCCGTCAGAGTGATTTCAGTCCGTAAGAAAGCAGATCGTCTTTTTGTTACTACACCTTGTCCGTTCTTGATGAAATCATATTAAAAATATAAAAAAAAAGTGAATTCATCGACAACGGACGTTCTGAGTGTTGCAAAAATTCCATAGTTTAAATAAAAGATGTAAGGGAAAGGGGTATCAAAAAGTTACAGCGCCCTTGTCAATTTTTTTTTAAATTGTTGATAACACTCTAAAAAATAGTAAATCGAGTCGAACGGACATTATCCGTGTTGCGCAGCTACAGGGAGCGCAGCGGAGTCGGATCTCGTATCTGTATAATTCATGATCGCGGTACACGGCGCGGGCATGGGACGGCTTGCTGTATGGCTTGGTTGTCTATAACAACTCAGCATCAGCTATGTCTCCATATTGCATTATTGATACACGTGCTGTATTGACTGAAAACGGTTTTGTTAAAAAATGCGTGTGTAAAAATGTCAGTTCATATTTTTCCCCCATTTTCCGAGCCACAATACACGATTTCTGTTTGAAAACGGACGAGGCGCGATAACTCGAACAGCGTTAAAAAAAATGACATACCTAAGATCCAACACTGCGGTTGCGCGTCGATGAAAATGTCCGTTCTCATTTTTTTCCGGTCACGAATAACGAAAAATAACATCCGACAAGTAAAACGGACGAGGCGTGATAAGTTGAATTCTCCGCTGTAAATAAATTTCGATTTTTCTCAAACAAAAACTATTCACCGCACGGAAAATGTCAGTTACTATTTTCATCTCCTCAAAAACATCACTCTGAGTCAAAAAATAAAAAGAACGGACGAGGCGCGATAGCTATTACGACCACTTTTTTTACATATGTAAAGATGATTCTCAATGATTTCGCGATGTTGCCAATATGTCCGTTCTTGTTAATTTCCTTCTCAAGTCCTTATTAAATCACGTCTGAAATCCTGATAACGGGCTGCAGTACTAATATGGAGATTAATATTATTATCCAAACTATTTATAAACTATTGAGGTCATTATGGAAGGTACCCTCTGATAGGCTGTGACTAGAAAAGTATTGACGACTTTTTGGTATATGACTTACTACCTTTAGTTTAACATGTAGAATAACCTCTCCAAGTATCGAGCCCAGTATATACACTTGCTGCAATTAGTCCTACTCTAATCTAAAATACCTTTCCCGTGCTTAATTGCTTAATTGTGTTATATCTCATTTTCATATCGACTGACATTGCGACCTTTAAAACGGTAAATGAATCATTACCGTTAACGCCAGACAATAGTTTCTATCTTACTTATACTTGTATCATCAAATAATATATTGTTAATAGCCACTTCTCATTCTATTCATCGTCCGTATAACATAGTATACAGGGTGTTCCTTAATAACGTGCAAACATTTCAGAATGTGATTCCTTAGGTAATTTTATGAAGAAAAGTTTATATACTTACATACGTATGTATGTATGCCCGCAACGGCCTAAATCGTTATTTGTTAATAGCTTTGTTTTGGTTCAAACTTAGAACCGTTCTAGAACAGTCCGCACATGCGCAGTGGCATATTTCTGTTTTGGTTCAGTTAGAACCGATTCCCAACTTAAAATTTAAACGTTTTGGTTATATTTCGAACCGGTTCGTAACCGTTCTTGAACTGTCAATGCAGTTCTTGCTTTTTGATGGAACCGATTCGGGATTTTTAGTTGCCGCATGCGCAGTGTAATAAAAACAAGGCATTTCCCCAGCTGATCACCATTTTAAATTGTTTTTGCGTTGTTTGTGTCCCTTTTGTGCTCGTATCTCGTATCTTGCGTTTTGAATCTTAGTTCAGCTATTTTTTTTGTTAAGAGTAAAATACTATAGAATGGAGGATAATAATCCCATAGTTATGGTAGGTAGAAGTTTCTGTAAAGAAGTTAAATGCAACATATAATTTCATTTTTCAAGAGTATTGGAAAATTATTTGAGTATTTTTTGTAGGATCAGCTTTTAAATAGTGCAGCTTAGAATTATTGGTATCATATAATATACACTTACATATCTGTATTTTCTCTACATAAGTAAGGAAAAATAACAACTTCGTCAATTTTTGAAATTTTGAGGTCATGGTTAATTCTCCTCTTCTTCTTTTTCAATAAGCTGTTTTGGTTTCTTCTACTGGGAACCGATTCTAAAACAGTTCGAGGATTTATTTTATTGCACATGAGTTCTGCGCAGTTCTCGAACCGTCTAGAATCAATCCTTATTTTACAACCAAAACAAACCTAATATCTCCGAATGTACTCTAGATATTACTTTCAATTTTGGTATGTATTGATGGAATATAAAACCACATATTTTAATTAGAAAAGTTATTCAATCGAGCCACCAGTGGGGTACAGGAAAACATGTTCACTGATATTTTTTACAAAAAAAAAGTGGTACCTACGTCACTGATATTTGTTACGATTAGCGAACTATTGTAACTAAAATATATGGTTTTATATTCTATTAACATACCAAAATGAAAAATAATATGTAATCGGAGATCTTAAATACAGGGTGTTATGGAAATGACTTATTATATTTAAATGGGCGACTCCTAGGATGTCCTAGAAAAAGTCTACATACTTTTTTTTTAATCGAATATCTAAATACTAAGGTAAAACCCCTTATTACCCACATACTCTCGCGCCGTTCCATCTGGATTCAGTTAGCAACAATGTGAGTCACTAGAGTATACTAACGGCGATGTCAGATCACATCGCGTGTCTCGCCCTCGCTTGGATACTCGCCGCGCGCCACTATTGTTGCTTCAGTATGTTTCGAGGGACGGAATGACGCTGTCGAGGGTTCCACGTGTTGGACGTATACGAATTTTAAAAGTTTTGTTAGTTGTAGCATTACCAGATTTTTTTCTGTTGTGAAATAATTCATAATAATAAATGTTGTGATGTGATTTCAACATTATCTACATTATCTACTGTTGGTTCTGTTGCAAAACATACTTTTGTGTTTTATTTTTTTATGGAATTTAATTATAAAGCGGATTATTTTAAAATAAGATCGAAGGTAAGAGAGTATCTACCTTAAAATTGTAGTTTTTTATTTCTAAAAAGTTTGAAAAAGAAGTGATAACGCGCGTCAAAGACGTCTTGTTGTCAAAAACTGAACACGTGCGTTGACAATTCTGTGCTGCAATATGACAACACTGCCTGCAATGCGCTGACCTCTTTTGAGACTAGAGACTGCCTCAATAAATTATTAATTGCGAACGTGATCAGTGGCGGCCACGTAAATTTTCAGATTTCATATGTAATAAGTGTACCTATATATCGCTTATTAATTCAAAGCGCCATTTATGGTTATTTTTCTTCAATTTATTTTTATCTCAGGATTTGCCGGTTTAAAATATAATAAGTCATTTCCATAACACCCTGTATATATATCTTCTGGAACAAATCTATTCAGAAAACATTTTTAAAATCGCCATATGAACGTTAAAGAAATTCTAATTATTTACGGATCAAGCTGCAGAATAACTGGAAATAAATGTGCACTGTTAGATAGAATTAACAATGTTAAAATCCAATATTCTATTTTTTTCTATGTAGGCCAAATTATCAAACATTATGCGTTACAAACCCGTGCACTTACTTCGTCTAATCTCACAAGTTCTTCCGCCGATAGCGTGGCACGATCCCGTTTTTGTTTGTCCTTCCGGTCCTTCTTGTCCCTCTTCTTTTTCTCTTTGTCATCTTTGTCCGATGTTACGCCTTTTATGAAGCTCTTGAACATCGCGGGATTTATCTGTAACAATAAAATATTTCCATATGTATTTCATATTAAAGATTTGTCCCTTTTTCATCAGTTCCCGATTCACCAGTTGTAGCGTTTTGTTCGTTGACCCTCTCTAGGTACTCGAGTGCCATTTTAAGTATAGGTAAAGTACAAATAGTCAAGAATATACAGGGTGATTCACGACGAGCTTGCATTAGAGCTTTATGGAGAACTACTGAATATATGTTTCTGAAATTTTGGGGATTTAGGTTTATCGATATGCTCTCTTTAACTAAAATATTGACATGTTTCTGTCATTTCCGGTTATACCGGAAGTAGCTGCCTACTTTCGTTTTTTAAATGCAACATGGTAATTTTTATTACATTTTTCGATTAAGCATTAAATACTAAGCACATTTTATAGAAAATGTTTTTGTCAGACTCTAATAGTTTTTGAGATATCTGGAATTTTTGTAATTATTTGGCAAATGCATGACGATGAAATAATCCATATAATTTTTTTACCTTAGCGCTTGGACTAAACATTTTTGCTCACCGAATAGCTAGAAGATCATCAAGTCTCAAAAACATTTCAAATTCGGCATAAAATGTACAGGGTGGTCACAATTCAAGCCTCATTGTGAAAAAATTCAACCATTAAAAACTTTCTTATTTTAAATGGAACACCCTGTATATTTTTATTTAATTTGATGGCAAATTAGTTGTTCTTTATAAATAGTATTTACTGTCCTATACCTATATCAAAGCGTTTTCTCAAAAAATCCAATTTTATTCCGAAAATACTATTTGTTCAAGTGTGCTATGAAAACAATTGTACTTAGGGTACTGATGTCTATACAGAGGAAAATTAATAATGGCGGCAATATTTTCTAGTGTGCTTTGACAAGAAAAACAATTGTCTGATATTTCTTGGCGTATTTTCAAACTGTCAATTATTCTGTTACTAAAAAATGTCACGCTCCGGATTTTCAAGTGAAGATTTTTTAAATTTATTTACGGTTTACATTGAATGTGGTAAAATTAAGCTAAGAGCTTGTCGAATATATCGGGATAAATATCGGAATAGGCCTATTCCCACACCTGATATTATTAGAAGACTAAATAATAATTGTTTAAAATTTGGATCATTTGAAGCCAAAGTACGAAGAATTAAACCAATACTGGACAATGAGGTATTTGAAGTTACCATTTTAGCCTATTTTTACGATTTCCCAAAAGACTCAATTCGTAAAGCTGCAATGCAAATAAAAATTTCGTAATCAAGTATACAAAGAATTTTAAAAAAATATGGCTGGAGGCCATATTCATATGCCCAAGTTCAGCATCTAAAACCACAAGATTTGCCAGCTCGAGTCGAACTTTGCGAGTTTTTTCTAATCAAAACCCAAGAAAATGAGCAATTTACTAATTCTGTAATATGGAGTGATGAAGCCAAATTTACTCGTAATGGTTTTCATAACAGACACAACAGCCATTATTGGGCTCACGAAAACCCCCATATTGTCAGGATAGGACGTTACCAGGAATCATTTCAATTTAATGTTTATTGTGCTATTAAACATGACCGTATATTTTGCTTACACATTTACGACGAAAATTTAAATGGTCAGAATTATTTGACAATTCTTGAGGATCAGTTAGAAGAACGTCTGGATGATTTGCCGCTCCAAGAGCGAATAAATGCATGGTACCAAAACGATGGGGCTCCAGCACACAACGTCCAAGTTGTTAAGACTGCCCTAAACAGACTTTTTCATGACCAGTGGATCGCAAACCAAGGTCCCTTCCACTGGCCAGCTCGTTCGCCAGACTTAACTCCACTGGACTTTTTCATCTGGGGAACCATTAAAGATAAAGTTTACGCGCGTCCCATCACCACGAAGGAAAATCTAATTGAAAGGGTGAGGGCAGCATTTCAATCTCTCACTGCACAAGAAATTAGGAATGCTACAAGAAATAGCATGATGAAAAGAATACATAAATGCTTGGAAGTAAATGGCAATCATTTCGAACATACTTTAAAAATATAATCAAAAGATATTAGGTATAATTTTCAAACACATTTTTAATTAAAGAATTTAAAGGAATTAGCCAGGCTGTCCAATCGATATCTCAGGAAGAAATCAGAAAATTCCTTGCTATTTTTAAAAAAATAATATTTAAACCATTAAATTTAAAACAATTTAAAACAATAAACTGCATTTTATTTATAAATTATTAAGAAACACTTTAGAATGTTGTATTTTCAAGCAATCAATCACTATTCCTCCGTATAGACATCAGTATACAGCCCCTAAGTACAATTGTTTTCATAGCACACTTGAACAAATAGTATTTTCGGAATAAAATTGGATTTTTTGAGAAAACGCTTTGATATAGGTATAGGACAGTAAATACTATTTATAAAGAACAACTAATTTGCCATCAAATTAAATAAAAATATACAGGGTGTTCCATTTAAAATAAGAAAGTTTTTAATGGTTGAATTTTTTCACAATGAGGCTTGAATTGTGACCACCCTGTACATTTTATGCTGAATTTGAAATGTTTTTGAGACTTGATGATCTTCTAGCTATTCGGTGAGCAAAAATGTTTAGTCCAAGCGCTAAGGTAAAAAAATTATATGGATTATTTCATCGTCATGCATTTGCCAAATAATTACAAAAATTCCAGATATCTCAAAAACTATTAGAGTCTGACAAAAACATTTTCTATAAAATGTGCTTAGTATTTAATGCTTAATCGAAAAGTGTAATAAAAATTACCATGTTGTATAAAAAACGAAAGTAGGCAGCTACTTCCGGTATAACCGGAAATGACAGAAACATGTCAATATTTTAGTTAAAGAGAGCATATCGATAAACCCAAATTCCCAAAGTTTCAGGAACATATATTCAGTAGTTCTCCATAAAGTTCTAATGCAAGCTCGTCGTGAATCACCCTGTATAAATAGCAAAATGTCTCTTTAAGTCAAAATTAAAATCAATATGTAGATAGCTATATTTTCAAGCGGACCTTGCACTCACTTATCGTGGTTTGAAGATGTTGGCATCTAGATAATAATAATAATAATAATCAGGTGCAGTAAAGGTTAACGGTATAATCTAAACTATTACATTAGGGATCTACAATGGACCTATTGAATGCAGACTCTGGGGCGTAGAGAATGAAAGTGACTCCCTTTCATATACATGGAAAAACCACAGACTCCTTACGTAAAAATATTAGGATTTAATTATAATTACCTATATCCGAAACTTGATATTAACTGAGAGACAGGGTGTTAGTGTTAAAACTTCATTTTTGTTTTCTTGTAACTTTGAGAGAAACTAACGTTCTTTTACAAAATTTGGCAATTATGGTTTTTTAGGACGAAAAATTGATTTCTTTGTGAAATTTTAATATACAATGTAGAGGGCGCTGTCTGCGGTATTTTTCGCACATTCATACGGTCATAACTTTTTTGTGCCTCAGCGTATTTAAATTTTTAATAAAAATAATACTTTTCTCTTATTTATTACGTAAAAAAGATGCCTAGAGTTACCGTTTTGGAGATATTTGCATTTAAATTGTTTAGTGCGTTAGCTCAGGGAAGCAAATAATATTTTGTTACTTCTTACTACCAATTAACTTTCGCATGATAATGTTCTAGTAATGGTAATAAATACAACAATTGGATTGTTCTTTAACTTACATTAATTAAAATAACGTTGACCCTAGAAAATATCGTGTCGAAAGAAACC
Source organism: Barypeithes pellucidus (assembly GCA_963991005.1). Classification (NCBI taxonomy): domain Eukaryota; kingdom Metazoa; phylum Arthropoda; class Insecta; order Coleoptera; family Curculionidae; genus Barypeithes; species Barypeithes pellucidus. The sequence goes on from OZ022563.1 coordinate 13,716,119, forward strand.
AACAGCAATGAAAACACAAACTTACGATAAACTCAAAAATGAAACATTTTCTGACAAAGCTATCTTACAATAATCAACAAACAAATAACAACATGCAGGTTTCATAGCAACTGCATCTCTAAATTTTATTTGTTTTCTCATAGATTACTTTAAGAAAAAAAATTTGTTTGCAAATTAATAATTATTGGGCAGGGTGCACTAAACAATTTAAAAGCAAATATCTCCGAAACGGTAACTCCGGGCGACCTGAACTTAGTATACCTTTTTGACGTAATAAATATGAGAAAAGTATTATTTTCATTAAAAAATAAAATACACTGAAGCCCAACAAAGCTATGACCTAATGAATGTGCAAATAATGCCGCAGACTGTACATTAAAATTTCATAAAAAATCAACTTCTCGTCCTAAAAAAACCATAATTGCCAAATTTTGTAAAAAAACGATGGTTTCCTGCAGAAGATTATTGGACCTGCGCCTTCCTCATGACCTCCCGGAGGGGATTTAGGGAGACGAATGGGTTAAATAATTTTAAAAGAAGATTGTTTCATTTGAAGGATATGTAGACTAGAGTAGGAGTTATAATTTTTGTAACTGACATATAAAGAGTTTTGTAACTTTCATTTTAGTCAAGTGCTGATTATTATTATTATTATTATTATTATTATTATTATTATTAAATATTCTCTAGCAAAACAGGGGTGCACAATAAGCCAGAAGGCTGCAGTAATAGAATTTCGACCCCCCGTCCTTAACCGACCAACTGTTACTCGTACATACTGTGGGGTTTTAATTCATACCACTAAAAAAAAAGAAATTGCTTTATATTTATTTTAAAAACGCAATGACGCGAAAAGCGGGTATTGCAACTAGTTCATTCAGCAAAATTCTATGAGTTTTTCTGGTTGAAAGGCAGGAATTTTTAACTTTTACACATTAAAAAGTCTGAACTAAATTTAAACAAGCAGGTTCAACAACTTTTAAGCAGTAAATAAAAAAAAATTAGACAATAAAACACTGCGATAACTAAACTTAACAACTAAACAATAACCTCTTGCACTACATACCCAGTCTACTAACAATTTTGCTGCTCAAATAGATATGTTTATGTAACTGATGAAACGGCGCTATGTAAAACTAATAAAAATGACGAACAGGGACAAATACAGGTAGAATTCCATTTACGGATGAAACGGGAACGTAAATCGCAAAGGTAAAAATACTTATGTACAGTTGAACAAGGGAAAGAATGAATGTGCATCATCACCTGTAATAGTATGTAATTAAGGTTTTTTTAGGACGAGAAGTTGATTTTTTATGAAATTACACATGCCAATATTTAAATTTTGCCATTTCCGTCTAATACACTGGAATTGTACTTCGTTTCCAAAGAAAAACATTGTATGTTTTATCCATTTTCATTAACTGTACTACAAAATTCCACAACTATCCAACATCAATAGAAACTGGAAATGAGGGTAATGGAGGTACTAATGGACCATATTAAAGTGTTATTTACTTTAATATTGCGTAAAATTCCTATTTACCTATGCCGAATTCGAATATTTAGTTTTGCGGAATTGGACCGCTTCCCAAAATACATTTATCTACAAAAAAAACTAACTTAAGTGCAAACAAATGTGTCGTGAAACTAGGTATAGGAATTTCTATAGTATGTCCGACTACTGTGCATCTGAATGAACCAAGTAGAAATAGACCCGTGAGTAACAGATGAATTTTGTAGGTACTGTCATTATCTTTTTAAATTTCCTCTTTTCAACTAGTAAGTCTTCAGGTGACTACTAAATAAGACTCCAACTCAGGTTATAAAAGATCATAATTAATATAATTACCAAAAAATATAATTTTTAGGACCGATTGGCGGTGTTTCCGAATTACCTGACCGACCTAACAATAAAAATTATAATATGTAGTGAATTTCACCACAACACACAGTACTTACTTGCGTTTTAAACTTAAAAAAGCTTCGTTTTTGAGATTTTCGTATTTCTTAGGGGTTATGTTACCGCCACAATATTTAACATTTGTCTTTCTTTATTAAGATTAGATACCGAGTCACTATTTTATATATATAACCCTTCTTTCACAGTATCAGGGCCTTCAAATAATATTAATATAGGTACACAATTTTGTGTTTTTCTTAAATAACATTTTTATTTTAAAACTAGGCCTCACTATTCCGAAACTTTTAGGAAGGACGCGGTCGCGGCGTGTGTTATTCATTTGTTTTATAGTTTTTAGGTTTTCATAAGTCAGTATGTCATCATGGCCTACTTATTATTTTCCAACCAAATTCCTTTCTTGATAAAAAAATTGCATGGAAAGGAACTTAAGGAAAATATTTTGATCTTCAAGCTATATGAAATTTCCCTGAGAAAATTCTTATTAAAAAAGATGTACAACTGATGTAAAAACCCCAGATATCTACATTAAAGTTGTGCTATATACAGCATTTAAGGAACATTAACCAGTGGCAAAGCCAGGATTGGGGGCGGTCCAAGGTCCTTTTGGGGTGCCTAAGCTTTAACCCCAAAAACGCGTTAGTTGTTATGAAACGACCCAAAATCAAGCATTACTGAAGAAATCATCAATTTTGGTGTAGTATGTTGATGTTATGCTATATAGGTATCTATCTACATATTATACAGTGTGTTCGTTTAAGTTCTCTACATACCTAGTATGGGAAACTACCTATTAAGATTATTAAATATACAAAAAAAGTTATAAATCTGGTTCCACACTATTAAAAATTGAAATAGCATGTAGGTACAGAGTGATCATAATATATGAAAAAAAATTAAAATTTTCAAATAACTAAAATACGAGCTAAAATAGTACATTGTATAACTCCTCACTCCTCCTCAGTTGACTTATTAAATAGAACAAGCATAGCCTATTAATTTTGAATACATGGGCTCTTATGAAAAACCCAAACAACCCCCCCCCCCCTGGCTGTGCCACTGGATTTAACACCATTTAAAATTTTTGCTTTGGCAATCAATATTTCAAAATAAACAAACACTTGCCTAGTTGGGTATGGGCGTTGAAATTGTAGTAAACAAAAGAGAAACATTTGCTGTTGCAGAATGCAAATGGCAGAACAAAAATTGATCCAGAAAGAAGAATAAAAATTGATTCTGAAAGAAGCACAATAGTTAAGTGATTTTTCCGAAGAAAGAATAATTTATTTCATTACTTCGACATCGGTAAGTACCTAAGTACTTACTTACCTATAAGCTACACGAGGAGAAAGAAAATTTGGAAAGAAATCGGTACAGATGGTAGGTAAACAAAGGGAAATCGGTATTTAAATTTACAGGAGCAGTTGTATTTTGAGACAGCTGATATTTGAATAAAAATCAAGACATGCAAATATTATGGCCGTTGCATCTTAGATCCCCATTGACCTTGACCCATCAATTTGCATACTTTATGGTCAATATTATAAGGATCTTTAATCACTGGAAAAAATATTTTTTTCCTGAAGCCTACCAGAGGTAAACATTTGTTAACATTTTTTGATTATAGAAGAAAGCAATTTTATATCTCTCCAAAAATCGATACAATAGTTTAGATAGCGTATGCAGAATTGATCAAAATCCATAGTCAATCTTATAGACCGAATACCGATAAAATAATAGTACAATAAAAGCCGTGTTATTGTTTGTTCTTTGGCACAATGCGAATAGTAAATAATACACACCTTTTGTTGGTAAATTCCTGAATTAAATATTGTATTAAAATCCTAGGGCAATAGGTCACTTCAATCACAAATCACAACACACAGCATTTTCATTCACACGGAAGAAAACGACACGAAAAAATCGGAAAAACTCGAAAAAAATCGCCTCTGCAGTCTATTTTGACAGTTCGATATACACATACGCGCACCCACTAAAACATTGGTCGTTCAACTGTTTTTACTATTTTGCTTTTGGTTTGCACACATTTCCCCGGCGTATTTTGTCTTTATCTTTCACATTGAAAAGAGGCTGAAGATGAAAGTAGTGAGAAAGACAGATAGAAGGTCAGATACTGTTAGTAGCGGTTGACGGTACAAACAGAAGATGGCAGAAGTAAATTCTTAATCGATAGGTAGGTTGTATGATAGGCAGCCAGTTATATCGGCAAGTATATTAGGTGATAGGAATTTTTATTTTTAACAATTTCTAATTATTTCAAAACTCTCTCATCAGTAGTTTTGAAATTTTGTATTAAACCCACGATAATGTTTTAATAGTTTTACCGTTATTAGCGAGTGTGCGTTTAATAAATAAAAAACTATTTTTTTAAAACCGGAATGTAAACAAAAAACGCTTAAATCCATCCATTCATAATTTTGACAGATGACGTCATCGCAAAATGGCGAGGTGCTAGAGTGGAAACGTCACATATTTCTTTATTTTACGTTCTTTGATAGGTCTTCTTTTGTGTTTTTGCCTTATTTGTGCTCAGATCGTTTCTAAAACCGGTAAGTTTATGTTGAAAGTATTCACTTTTTGACTCTGTAATAAATACCTGTGTAAAAAATGATTTAATTGTTTATCTTTTAGGAACATACTTAAAACTTTTTTATTTGTGCTCTTGTGACTAACCAAATTTTTCGTTCGTGTATATTTCCTCTAAATGTAAATCTTCTCGTTTAATATTTCAGATCATCATGGATAATCCATCAGGATCAAAACCTCCTTCAAAGCTGGAGCAAACCCAGCAACAGGTGAATGAAGTCGTTGGTATCATGAGAGTGAATGTAGAAAAAGTGCTCGAAAGGGACCAGAAGCTTTCCGAGTTGGACTCTAGGGCTGATGCTCTGCAAGAAGGTGGTAAGAGGTTTGAGCAGCAGGCCCAGAAACTAAAGCGAAAATATTGGTGGAAGAATATTAAGATGATGATTATTATTGGGGTCATTGGAGTTATTTTGTTGATCATTATTATTGGTAAGTGTTTTTGCATTATATGTTTTTATCTTATCTTCCGAATTAACAGAAACATGGTGAATAATATTTCTCCAAGTATTTCTCATCTAACAGGTGATTGTGATGTCATGTTATGTTAAAAGGTTCCCTTTGTTTGTAGGTATTTTTTTATACAAAAACAAATTAGTTAAAGCTTCTTTATGAATTTCCCCATTAATTTTTTATAGGTTTAATGAGATGATGATATTAATATAGATTAATTGATTAGATTAAGTAGGTATCTTGTTTCCAGATTTTCATTGTCAAAATGGATTAGTTTACCTCGTCTGTCACTTGCTTGATCTTTGCAATTTAACGAAAGATGTAATAAGACAAGTAATCTTCAATATACCTAATTGAATGCTCCAAAACTTTAGTAAGAAGAGAAGGTATATTGAAGAATCTGATACAATTTATACACTGATGCTGAGGTGTTTTCTGTACAAAAACTAGATATTCTCATACCTAATTAAGAATTAGGTACATTACTTACAATACAAAGTATTTTAATTCTCCTTACCCACTACCTGCTAACATCAATTCTTTATAAATAAAAGAACAGTTACAGTGAATATCTCAGTGATTGCTTAAAGCAAATAAATATGTGAAGATAATTTGAAAGTCGAACACACTCGAACAAACACTCTGGTGCACCTTTGGACAATGCACGGAAGAACCGAAAACTCCCCAGACAGCATGACAGATATGGAGACACCATTGCACCCATGGTGCAATGACACAGTCTCTTGGAGTCCTTAAGGAATCTACATCGATCTTCAAATGTGTGATGTTCTTGAGGGTCAAGGTCAACATATACAAATTTTTGTAGATGTATATAATCGTTTTTATTGATATTTTAATAATAATAAAATTATGTATTTTTTAAAAGTTAGTAATTGGAAATTGGATACAATTGGTAGCATTACTTGTGTGCATCCAAGCAAAAACCTGTTTTTTTTTTTTTAATTTATAATTTTATGCAATAAAAAATATTTTCATTAAATTACTTGCGCAAGCCAAATAGTAAACAATTAATGTCCCTACTAAATTATGAAATGTAAATTAGCGTGGTAATTTAATGTTTAAAAAATAATAATAAAATTGTATTCTTCATAGTAGTACCACGGTAGTACCTATACAGGGTGCCCCAAGTAAAGTGGCCTATTAGAAGTATCTCGAGAACTAAATGAGATTTTATTTTGAAAATTTTTCTGTGGCTATAAGAGATGGTTTTCTACGAAAGTGGTAGCAACTTCGGAATTTTAAATGAATTACCCTATATATTATATTTTTTTTGGAATCTAGGTAAAAATCTAGAACAGTTTTCTGTATAATATCATATACCTATCTTTAAGACTTTTTGAATTATAAATAATTTTGTGATTTTTTAACGCCGTATCGTTACCTGAAAAGAAAATCGTATCTTTTTAGCGGTTACAGCTAGAAAGCTGAAAATTTTACAATAGTTTCACAAGACCATCGCAATTTTATAATTTTGAACAGTATTGAATTCGTTTTATACAGGGCGTCTCCATAACAATATTTCTGAGGCAGATGAATTATTGCAAAAATCTTCTTTTTTTTTTAAATGGGACACCCTGTATTTGATATGTTTTGCTAATAGAGGATCAAATTTTCTATCTAATGATATTATGTGTTCCTATACCTATCTTCACTATTTTCGGACTTATAGCGAATTATCTTATAAAAATATATTTTTTGGTAGTTGGCTGTGGATTCATAGGAACAAAATAAAAAATCCATGTGACGTTATGTCTGTATTGTTGTAAAAAAAAATAGTTAACCAATAAGGTAAACGTACCAGTAATTGACACTATTAGGCGGAAAATCTTGTAGACAAATCGCTATGGCTACAATTATTGACTCAAATTCCAATTCTATAATTTTCTAATTAGTTTATAGTTTGATAGTCAGTATAGCATCAGATATTTGATGAAAAAATTATATATATTTTTTTAGTATAATTTTGAAAAAAAATTGCAAAAGCACCAGTTATTGACAGCCTACTTTTTGATTGTTCTAGTAATTGACACACCAATAATTGACAGTTAAATGGGGATTTATTTAAGTACTTAGGTATGTTATTATTACAAAAATATTTAAATAAGAACAAATTATGTAGATTTAAAAACATCAATTTCTTTGATGAACACATATTTTCACAAAGACTTTGAATTTCAGGATGAACATCATCAAATTGTATGGTTGAAATGTCATTCTCAATTAATTTGAAAGACGATTTTCCATCCATTGATTTTAGGGAAACAACTTCAATGTCAATTTTACATATTTTTTGTAGTATACATACATATCTATCTGTAGAATAAAGTTTGTTTCCTCCCACCCAAAAACTCTAAAGTCTCCAACCCGAATATCATCTTTGGGTTTCGACTTTTTGGCTAGGTGGATCAATGGAATATCTTCACCATCATCATGGTCAACACTATCATCTGCATGAATGTTGACGTCATCAAGACTTTGCCCACTTTCCACCCGCTCTTGAGACTCGCTAGAAGTTTCAAAATCTGAAACTCGCTTCTTCCTTTTAATTTTATTTTTTATTTCATTGCATTTTTCTTCCTTCTCTCTTTTTCTTTCCTCAGCTCTTCTTTCTTTCTCTTCTAGCTTTTTATTTCTTTCTCCTTCTTTTTTTAAGTGATATTCCAGTCTCTTGGTTGCTGTTCAGTTACCTTCTCACGGGCCGGTGTAAAATTTTGTGCTACTCTTTCACTCAAATTTGGGTGTCTTCGCATGAAGGAGTCATACCACTTCCTGCCTGGGCGACCGTTATTAAATGAATTTGGCCGTTTAGTTTCTTGGATAATAAATTTCACACTGTCGACTAGTTGTTCCTTGTGCATTGGTTGATGTGCTTTGGCTAGTGATAGAATCCAGTTCTTCAAAATAGACTCTTTATAGTTGGTCAGAATGGTGCTTGGTCCAATTTGGCATTCAATGGGTAATTTACGACGAGATTTGTGTAATAAGGTCACCCTAGGCACGGAATGGGTCTTTGCAGCTGTTGCAGTGGGTATACCTTTTGCTACAGCTTCCAGAGCTAAGCGCATTTGCTCGTTGGTATAATTTTTTTTAGGTGCCATATCTGTAACAAACAATGTTCCAGTAATTGACATCCTTTGCTCTAATTATTGACATCCCTGTCAAAGACTGGATCCAAATATTTGTTTTAATTCAAATTTCTAGGAGAAAGTATGTATGAGTTTTTGAACAATTTGGCAACAATCATTTAATATTTCCCAATGTTCCAGTTATTGACACAAGTGTCAATAACTGGCACACCACGGCATTTGCATGATCCAGTCCCTGACACTACTATTAAAAAGAAAGTTACCTTCTTGTTGATAATCAATTATACATAAAACTTAACTCTAAAGCTAGATAAATATGTACACATATTTAGACTTCATGAAACATAATATCTACAAAAGTTATTAAATATTATTTTATGTGCTTACCTTAAGGATTTCTTTAAGAGTATCAGATAAACACAAACACGTGATTATTATGGCATCGAACTTCATAGTAACAATTTGAAAGACTCTTCTTTTAGGCATAACAGTAGTGCCAAATAGTATATCCTTCATAGTTTTGTATTGCAAATTATTGGGTTTATTAAAATGAGCTTATTTTTACAGAATCAATGAACAAGTGTCAGTAACTGGAACAGTGTCAATTACTGGCACGTTTACCTTATGGAATATATTAATAAATAAATAAACAAAATGAAAATTATATCAATAAAATAACTAATAACTAAATTGTTTAAAATGCCCTCCGTTCGCTCTTAAACATTCATAAATTGTGGTTATAACATGTTCATTTGTCACCTCTTTCACTTCTTTCTCTTTTAGAGACCCCAAAGCTGTTCGTACTCGATTTTCTAAATCTTCCCTTGTGGTGACGGGTGTCTTGTATACTATTTCTTTAATCCTATCTCATAGATATAATTCTAGGGGGTAAGATCCGGAGACCTTGGGGCCATTTCCATGGACCGCCTCGGCCAATCAACTTTTAGGGAGTCATAGGAGCTGCATCAGGATGCAGTTCATTAAATTTTCTGCAAGTTCTAGATAAAACTCTACCACACTCCCCATGAATATAAAATAAACTTAAAATATCTAAGCTCGAATAATGTGAATCACCATTTTTATTACAATAACTCAGACATTACGTCAAATGGATTTTTCATTATTTTGTTTCTATGAATCCATTCCACAGCCAACCACACGATCAAAAAATATATTTTTATAAGATAATTTATAAATTTCGCTATAAGTCCGAAAATAGTGAAGATAGGTATAGGAACACATAATATCATTAGATAGAAAATTTGATCCTCTATTAGCAAAACATATCAAATACAGGGTGTGCCATTTAAAAAAAATAAGATTTTTGCAATAATTCATCTGCCTCAGAAATATTGTTATGGAGACGCCCTGTATAAAACGAATTCAATACTGTTCAAAATTATAAAATTGCGATGGTCTTGTGAAACTATTGTAAAATTTTCAGCTTTCTAGCTGTAACTGCTAAAAAGATACGATTTTCTTTTCAGGTAACGATACGGCGTTAAAAAATCACAAAATTATTTATAATTCAAAAAGTCTTAAAGATAGATATATGATATTATACAGAAAACTGTTCTAGATTTTTACCTAGATTCCAAAAAAAATATAATATATAGGGTAATTCATTTAAAATTCCGAAGTTGCTACCACTTTCGGTATGATCCGGCAACACCGCATCATCCAAAATATTTTAGAAACGTAGAAAACCATCTCTTAAAGCCACAGCCAAATTTTCAAAATAAAATCTCATTTAGTTCTCGAGATACTTCTAATAGGCCACTTTACTTGGGGCACCCTGTATATAATAATAATTTGGGAACATAAAGAACCTCAAATAATTTTTTTTAAATCCCAAAGCTTTGTTACTGGTTTTAATTAGTATGAATGACCCATAAAGAAATGATTATAAAACAATGACAGTTCTGATGATATGTCATTATATAGTATGTCCACTGATGGGATTTACAAGAGGACAAATGGACTAAAAATTGAAAGATACGAAAAAAGTCACTCTTAATGAACGTTTTTGCCTGTCTAGAAAATACGATTCATCATAAGAAACTTCAATTTTTTTATACAGGATGGGTAAAAACTGCAAAAATGTTATATCAAAAATATACTTCATTTTGAAAGATAGGAAAAAAAGTCACTCTTAATAAACGTTTTTACTTGAATAATGAATAGGTGATACTTGTTGTCAATGTCTTTATTTAATGAAGTAATTATAATAATAATAATAATACGAACATTTTTATTAACATGAAAGGAATACGATAACGATTTCATAATTCAAAAACTTCACCCCCATACTCGACACATTTTTCTAATCGCTTTCTCAAATAAGTGAAAGAATTTCCGATTTCTTCCTGAGATATCGATTGGACAGCCTGGATAATTCTGCCCTTGAGCACTTCAATATCATTTGGTATTGCGGTTGCAAAAACAATTTGTTTTAAACGGCCCCATAAAAACATATCGGCCAAGGTTAAGTCGGGACTTCTTGGGGGCCACAAAATTGGGCCATTCCTGCCAATCCACCTTGGACCAAATCTGCGGTCAAGCCATTCTCTAACCTCACGAGCGAAATGGGCTGGACAACCATCTTGCTGAAAATACATAAACTCCTGGACAAAATTAACACAACATCATTAATTTCCCATATTTTTTATCCTATTTTTTTCCTGAATTTATGATCCGATTTGAATGATTTTTTTTGCATTGTAGGTTGGTTCCTTGACAATGTCATAGTTTTCGCTGTTTATGATAAAAATTTAATTATAGATTTATACAGGGTGTACTAAAAATGCTATGTTTTTTTCCGAAAATTCGCATCACCCTGTGGAGTATATTAGCAACCGAAACATATTGCAGTTTATATTAAATGGTAGGACCATCTTTCCCCAACATTTTCTTTTTTGGTTTACTTCATTATCTCTGTTATTAAAGGAGATACACCGTTTTATAGCGTAACATGTTTTTATAGACTTTAATATTCAACCCATTCATTGTTAAATGTTTTCAAGTAGGTTTCAAGATTAAAATACTCGTCGGGCAACTGGGCATATGAAACGAACATTTAATAAGCAGTTTCCGAACAGTTTTTATCAGTATGGTGAATTTTATTTGACCTTTGTAACTTTAAAACACAACATCTGCTGACACATCGCTTGCAATGTCAGAAAAAGTCCATAGTGTACTTGAAAACATTTAACAATGAATGTGTTGAATATTAAAGTCTATAAAAACATGTTACTCTATAAAACGGTGTATCTACTTTAATAACAGAGATAATGAAGTAAACCAAAAAAGAAAATGTTTGGGCAAAGATGGACCGCAATATGTTTCGGTTGCTAATATACACCACAGGGTGATGCGAATTTTCGGAAAAAAACATAGCGTTTTTAGTACACCCAGTATAAATCATCGAAAATTAAATTTTTATCATAAACAGCGGAAACTATGACATTGTCAAGGAACCAACCTACAATACAAAAAAAAAATCATTCAAATCGGATCATAAATTCAGAAAAAAAATAGCATAAAAAATATGGCAAATTTATGATGTTGCGTTAATTTTGTCCAGGAGTTTATTTTATCGAAAATTTAATGGTAGATTTTCGAGTTCATCATTGAAAAATGTATCCAGCATTTCTAAATATGATAATCTATTGCACGTGTTATCCAAAAAATATGGCCCTATAATGCCATGGATGGATATTGCACACCACACGTCATAATTCTGAATTCGGGATTTTCTAAAGACCAGTACCTAACGTGCTGGGTTGCAACGGTTCCGTTTGTTGAAAATGTACTTTCATCAGAAAACATTATACATTTATAAAAATCAACATTTCCACTTAAAATTTTGTCTCCTATCCACAGGCAAAAATCAAGTCGTTTCGCGTCGTCTCCCTCTTCCAATCTTTGATTAAACTGCGGTTTATACGGATACAATTTATTTGCTTTAAGGATCTTCTGAATTTGACTTTTTTTTCACAACTCCCAACTGAGTAACACGATTTCTAAGGGACGTCATAGGATTTTCTTCAACAGAATGAAGAACTAAGACTGTAGCAGCATCATCATAGTCGTATTTCTTCTTTTTTTTTTGAGGTCCAAAACCGAACCAGTTCTCTTGAACTTTTTTATTAACTTGCAGATTGCCATCCTAGTTATTGGGATTCCTACAAATTTCTCGGTAAATTGTTCCATGACGTAGCGGTATGAAACTTGACCATCCCCATAACACTGTATTATAAAAACTCTTTGTTCAGTAGATAGCATTTCTACTTAAATAATAACTTCACTAAATAAAGACTTTGACGACAAGTACCTATCATCTTAAGTGTCATTATTATTTTAACTAGGTTCACCAGTCAGAGGTGTGCCAGAGAATACTTTTTGGGAAATAAATTTTACATAGGTAAACTTTTAATGAATTGTTCTACTTCGGTTTGTTGTGTAGAAAACGCATTCATTAAGAGTGACTTTTTTTCGTATCTTTCAAAATAAAGTATGTTTACTCTTAAGCAAAATAACATATTTGCAGTTTTTACCCACCCTGTATAAAAAAATTGAAGTTTCTAATGACGAATCGTATTTTCTAAACAAGCAAAAACGTTTATTAAGAGTGACTTTTTTGTATCTTTCAATTTTTAGTCCATTTGTCCTCTTGTAAACCCCATCCGTGGACATACTGTATATATACAATATTATTCAAACTTCTCTCTCTTGAAATTTTGATGTTTGTCCAACAAAATAAAATAGATTTTTTTACTAAATCCCAGCTCAAGAAGAATTTTTGTATTTTAGTTTCTGTATCGGGTGGAGGTAGCAGTAGCTCTGATTCCAGTTCAGTTAAGGCTGATACGAAAGCGATCGAGGCAGCGCCTACTGGAAATACCCCCTAAGTTTTTCCTTAAATACATAAACTTGTATATTATGATAAAACAACAGGCAAGACATACATTATGGCCCAGTATATGAAAAAATATCCCCTTAATTATAGATACAAAAAAAAATCCCGAGAAGATTTATTGTACTGAGGCTCTTAGGCGCTGTGCACGTTCTGAAATTGTTGTAAAATATTAATATACAGTAGTCCCTGGAACTTTAACGACAATGTTATATGTTTTTAAATGGGACACCCTGTGTTTTATAGTTAATTGCTGTAGCATTTCCTATACTTAAAACCTGCCATTTTTTTTAGATATTGATACTTTTCACAGTTTAACGGGTCACAGTAATAGCTATCCTCTGGTTATAAGTTAGTAGAAGTGCTTTCAAAGTCACGTCAAAATAGTTAAGTTTCATGTTTATTCGTCTACGATTATTTAAAATAAACGTAATATGAATTGAAAGCTATTTATGGTATTTAAATTTAAGATGTTTCAGGCGAATTAAAATTCAAGGGCGACTTTTTGACGCAATCAATATAATCTTTTTTGGCAAGCACTTTATTATTATCTTGTAACCGAAGGATAGATACCTCCTGTATTGTGCAACGTGGCGGAAAACGGCTTCATCATTGGGTGTCCATTCTCTCCTCCTGTATATTTTATAATAAAGCTAGAATGTGCACCTTAGGATTCTGTACAATTCATCTATATAATTTTTTTTTATATCGATAATCACAATGGGGTTATATTAGTGTATAACACTTATTGGAACACCTGTAGGTAATATTCTGGATTTCAGTTGTTTGGGTTTGTTTTTTTCTGTTCTTATTAAAAGCTGGTACTACCAAAGTCATTATTGTGTTTTGTAGATTTTGGCAAACTTTCTTTTTACATCAACATAAGATTAGTTTGACAGTAAATTAAAGTTCTTTTTAACTCTCATCTAATCTAAAAAAAAATCTTTAAGGACGTGATAATCTTCCACTTAACGCGTCAATGAGTCAATTGACCCTCAAATTAGTTAAAACATTATTTTAAAGGTTTACGATAATGTTAATGCTACCTTAGCTAAGGTAACATTCAAATATCGACCCTTAACTATCTCAAACACTACAAAGTAATACGTCATCTTACCATGCCAATCATACCAGCAACCTTAGGTTTGCCCCATGATTAAATTCTTCAAATTTAAACAAACCTGAACCAAATAATGAACCAGATGTCATATGCCAGCATGATGTATAATCTTTCAGTGCATTAACTTGTCAATTTAAGCAGAATGATGTGTTTTTATTAACGTTGAATGTAGAAGTATTCTGATTTTTTAATCATTCTTATTACCCCATAAAAAACCCTTCTTGATATTAGAGATGTAAAATTACCGGTAATTTAAAAATCGGTAATATTACCGGTAATATTACGCAATATTACGGTAACATTGGTAATTTATAAAAAAAAACATCTTTTTAAGTAATACAAGTTTTTTTTATTTCAAAACTGTAAAAACATTACGAAAAACAATAAGAACGTTTTTTTAAACTAGTCAGAGTCAGAATGGACTACGTAATATAGTGGATAATGGTAAATCATCCTCATCATCATCCCCAACCTCGTCATCTGATTCTTCTTTCTCTTTCGTTAATTGAGTCAAGTCTATAACTTCGAAACCGATATCTTCTTTTTCTATTTCTTCCTCAGTATCTTCTACTATTCTCGAATGATCTTCTTCATTTAGTAAATTATAATTATGGGCAATATAAGTTAGTTTTCCGGCCCTCTCCACGGTTAGTCTGTTTGTTTTTTGCCGATGAATAAATCCATAAGTACTAAAGGTTCATTCGGTTGCGGCTGTTGACGATGGTAAATTGCCAGAATTACCGTACTTTTGAGGTACGGTCCGGGCTTCAGACCGTAAACCGTACTTTGAGTGAAAATACCGTAAAAGTACGGTCAGGACCGTACTGTTGGCAACCCTGGGTATTCCCCGATAAATGAAAGTATGGAGCGAAAAAAAAACAATATTTCCAATGTTACCGATCTTGCGGTAATATTACGTAATATTACCAAAATTACGGTAACATTACCTCGGTAATATTACCCTTTACATCTCTACTTGATATAGTGAATTGTTCATTTGTTAATGCACCGTATGGCTATTTAATAATATAGGTGTTAAATGAAGCTTTCCTGTGTACATGTTTCTCTTCAAAAGTTTTAATATCTTAAGTTTATGTATTTAATCTATGGATATATACAGGGTGTTATGAAAATGACATATTTAAACCCGAAAATCTTGAGATGAAAACAAATTATAGGAAAAATAAACGTAAGTGGTGATTTGAATTAATAAGCGAAGTAAGCTACCTTATGTCAAACCCGAAAATCATAACATACACTTGTTAACTGAAAACAGAGATGTGTATGGTGTAACACTTGGGATAAAGGGGTTTTTACCTAAGTATTTAAACTAAAGTATGTAGGCTTCCATGAGTCACCCATTTAAATATATTAAGCCATTTCCATAACGCCCTTACTGTTCATTAAAGATCGCAAGGCTTTTCCACATCTTGTATCGATGGTACTTCTACGGGCAAATGATAGCCTATTGTCTAATTCACAATCTAATCGCCTATTAAGCAGCTGTCTTATTGTAATGTCGCTTAACAACATTTTGTTTGTCCGCACCTGTACGTAGATATACAAGTTACGGACAATTCTTGGGTATTACTTGCCTACAATCTTAATCTGACTTGAGGTGCCTTAAAATTGTGTCAATATTTATTATCTTATATAAAATATAGTGCACAATCCAAATATAAAAAAAAATAAATATTTTCTTACTGTTGTCTATTACTATCTACTTTTATATGTCTACTTACAGTATTTAATAATTAATGTTAATGGGTCCTTCTTTTATTTGATGTTGTACTGGTTATAATAATTTCTAGGTCTATACTCGGATCATTTTGACTTTAAAGAGATGACCCAATTTACAATGGAGCTCGTCCGTTTATGGCAATCATCAAAAGTTAGGTTATGAACGCATAGATTTCAAAAAGTGACGCGGAATGTGAAAAAGATAACACCGGTGCCGTGCATGTATTGTTCAATGAATTTCTGTATATAAAATAAATTATCCTCATATCAATTATATTTCAGTATAATTTAGCCCACCGCGATAGGGGTGGTTGTGTCATTTGCCTTTAAGTTAAAATGACTCGAGTATAACCTCCACAGAAGAGTAAAAGAACCTTACCAAGCGTAAAAGATGAATGGTTTCAGTTGTTTTAATCTAATAAAATATTACTGTTGACGATGTTAAAATTAAGAGGCTTATTTATACACAGACAATATTAATTTGTTCATACTGAAATTATGCATATTTTATATTAAGTTTAGGGTTATTGTGATATTTGTGAAATTGAATTACACAAATAAATATTATTATTTATTGGTTTGTTTTGTTTCGCTTATTGGTAATTTTAAGTGCGATTTTTTTTGTAATTTACTTGACTTTTGTAATTATCTTGACTTAAACCTTAATCAACTACTCCCAGGGTGTAGAGCAGAAGCTTTCTGCTAAGCATGTGGCTATTTTTTTTCTGCATGTTCTCTTGCATGGAACGGCTAGTTTAATGTAGTGCAGAAAGGGGTAAATTTCGTTTCCATCAGCAAATAATATTAAAAGGGGGTTTGTTCGGGTTTGTTCGTATCGAAAGCAGATTTTGGTGAATTTTATCACCAACTTTGAGAAGTGCCGAGGCTGAATATAAGACTAGAAATAACACAAGTAATGGGTTAAACGCAAACCTTACACACCATAAATTTGGTTGGTTCAAGATTTTTCTTGTAGTGTTTAGTTCTGTATTTTTTCATAGTAAATACAACGTCTCCAAGATAAGGAGGGCCAGTACAGGGATCTCGGAAACCGTAAGAGATACGAAGTCGGTTAAATGGAGGTAAAGTTGCGCATTTACGTGCCTAATAATATGCCGTTTAGAAAGTTTTAAAATTCCGAGTAGTTCCGGAAATTCTGAAAAATCGTTTTATTGTTTTCCTGGGTCAAGAAAGTTTGCAATAAATGGAAAACTGTTTCATTATTGATTTCTCAGAAAATTTTATTCTTGATAAAAGTTGATGCATGCTCTCAAACCTCTAATTATTATGTTAATAGATTATCAATTATTTCTTTAATAAGGAAGGAGGTGCAAAAAATAAAAAAATTTTGAAAATCGAAAAAAAAAAAATACTAATACTTTATTAGTATGTTAAGATACAAGTTTCATAAGACATTATCTTAGAGCGCGCGTGTGCGCAAGTGCTCTAATTGTCTTAGGAACCGTGTATTTTATAATACTTTTTCTATTTGGGTCTTTAAAGTCTGAAAAACTTTAAAAAATATAGTAGATTTTTTTCATTTGAATTAATATTTTCTTTTTGGGTTGGCAATACTTTTACAATTTCATAAAATTATACAAATATCAAATATGCCATGATAGAAACAATTGAACACAATAAAGCTTCTTCCCATCCGTCATAATTAAAAATAAATATATTATTAAAGTTAATAAAAATGAGTCAGAAAGAAAGTTGTACTCCGTCAGAAAAACGAGAAATTGCAGAAAATAATCTAGAATAAATTTTAAAAAGAATATGCAAAACTTTGAGTTATGGTGCGAGCAGAACAAAGTTCAAAATATTGAACAAAGTAATAAATAATACTATTGAACAAAATATTGTGTCGACACAGAATCTGACAGGAATAACGATTAATGCCCAGGAAATGTGTACAGTAACTATAAATGTGTATAAGATAAAGGTATAATACTATATTGAATTAAAAATAAAAATAGTGCTTTGTCGAATAAAACTTTAGAAATAGAGCATTAACTGGAAGATATTTCTATTATTTTTAGGTTATGTTGTTTTATAGTTGTGACTAGAAATTAGTTGACGGACACCGTCAGCATGTTATATATTTCCGAGTATAGGTATTTCAGATAAATATCTAGTAAAAATGATCTATTTGCAAGGTTAAAGTGAATATTTTAAAGTTTTCTATAAAAATTTTTTGTCGAATCCATAATGCCTAGAAAACTAATTTGAACGAAATCGAAGTAAGCCTAAAATTCGAACCCTACTTGCTGCCAACATAAAAAAAATAAAATTTCAGTTTCATAAAGTGGCAGGTTATTCAATTGTTTTTACATTTCATAATGTAGCCATTATGAAACCCAAATAGAAAAAGTAGGTATTTTATAATTGCAAAATAAACGTAACATTAACGTTACAAATAACACTACATTACATTACCAAAACAAACGTAAACATTATAATATCTGTGATTCATTCGACCAACCCTGTATGATAAAATAAAAAATCTTTTAATGTCAATGTCATTTATATTTATAAAAAGTTTAATTTTACAACAGGAACAATAAATAATCTAATAGTCGGCTTATAATAAATATAATACAAATAAATATTAATACATTTTTATTCCATTTTCTTAATTGGCTGGCAATACTAGGTAAACCGCTGTATCACATTAATGTTTTTCAAGGTAATCTTATCAATTTTGTGGCAAACATTATTTGGGTTTTTATTAATCTTAAATAATAAGGTGCATAGTGCAAAAATTTGGCGTTAATTATTATTATCAAAAGTTCGTCTTTTGATGAAACTAATATGCATATTAAATTTGACTATAGAAACGGAACTATATATTTGAAGAATGTCAAAAATATATGCTAATCTACATTTAAATATCACTGGTATCACCTTTTACACCATTTTAACCTTATATACTTGTGTTTGGCATAACAGTTATCTGTTATTATTGATTAAACCAACGTTGGCCCTGATCAATTGCAAATATGCCCGATAAAGTCCGCTCTTTATAAAGAATCTCTTTTGCAATATCTAATCGTCTTCCCCATTTGTTGGTCCTCTTGATTCTTGCGGGGAGTCGCCATTGCTTAACCCACCACGACCTCGTCCTCCTGGGCCACCTCGTCCTCTTGGTCCTCCTCCTCCTCGACCTCTAGTTCCTCCTGAACCTCTATAGTCGTCTTCATTGTCGTTGTCCGTGATGTCTTCTATGACAGTTCCATTTACTAAGGCTTCATTGTTTTCTAGCTGTTGTTGCCACATTCCCGCGTAGACACCGTCTTCTTTGGCTACCAAGTCTACATGTCTGAAATAAAAATAAATATGGTAGATTGTCGGGTTCAGTACAATGTTCATTGGGTGTGCTTTTTATATCTCTCCATAAATTGTTCATGGTTATCTCCTAAAGACATCACGTGGAAACACCCACCTTTTAGTAGAGCATTAAATTGTCTACGACTTTGTTCATGTCGATAAAAATTGCCGTATTAACAAAGTTGTTAGAGAACTTAATGCTCTGCAACGCCTACTATTTTTGTCACAAGAAGGAGACCAGGTGAATCTAGTGAATGTTTTAGTTTTTATGCTTTAAAATAATGGTACCAACCTTCCTCTTTCGACAATTTCGCCATCCTTAATAACCAAAATTTCGTCAGCATTAATAATAGTTGACAACCTATGGGCGACTACTACGGTAGTTCTGTTGACACACATCTTGTTCAAAGACTCTTGTATATTTCTTTCCGTATGAGTATCTAATGCGCTAGTGGCCTCGTCTAAAAGAATAATGGCCGGAGCTTTAAGTAAAGTTCTCGCAATGGCTACTCTTTGTTTTTCCCCTCCGCTCAGTCTCAGACCTCTTTCTCCAACCTATAAAAAATATAAACTTTCGTCTACTTCCTATCTATTATATAAACGATGGTAAAACTTCTATATTAAGGTGATGATTTAAAAGTAAAAAGGAAGTAAAATATTTTTAATTTAGGTTCTTTTAATCATAGATAAAAACCAATCACAGCAGTTGATGTTAAAGAAAAGAAGAGCATACAATATTAGTTCCAGATTGTAGGAACCAATAGGAGAAAGCTCACTGATAGTTGATGTTAAATTTTTCAATATTAACGAAATTATCTACTTAATTTGCAACTTTAAAATACTTACCGCTGTATCATACTGTTGTGCAAATGACATAATTCTATTATGAATATCAGCCCCTTTGGCTGCTTCTATAATATCAGGCTCCTCGGCCGTAAGTCTTCCATATTGAATATTATATCTAAAATACAATACGATTTTGTCAGATTTAAAATGTGAAATATAGTTAATATATGTAGGTATTCAGTTTAATGAGTACAGTAAAACTTACTTTATGGTATTGTTAAACAATACAGTATCTTGTGGCACCACACCAATGATTGCTCTCAGCGATTGTTGTGTTATTTGGTTTTTGACGTCATACCCATCGATTATTATTGATCCTGCTTCTACATCATAAAATCTGAAGAGTAATTTTACTATGGTACTCTTGCCACTACCGGATGGACCAACCTAAAGAAATACATAGTAT
Source organism: Barypeithes pellucidus (assembly GCA_963991005.1). NCBI lineage: Eukaryota > Metazoa > Arthropoda > Insecta > Coleoptera > Curculionidae > Barypeithes > Barypeithes pellucidus. Next base: position 13,736,558 of record OZ022563.1, read on the forward strand.
AAATAAAAATATAGAACCGCTCTCTGCAAGTGGCGATTGACGGATTTCTCTCAGACACCTTCACCATCAAGGCCATCCATATCCATATTATCGCCCACTCTCTTCTTACTCTACATTAACGACCTTCTAGTGAAAACGAAAAATCTGAAATTTAGTTTTGCTGACGATAACACACTTATCTCATCTTTCTCTTTGAATGCACAAACATCGGCTGCCGACGCACATCTTCGCAGACAGCATGAAGTATCACGCCTCAACAAAGACTTCTGGAAGAAATTTTGGCTTGGGGTGACAATAACCAAGTCGAATTTAACAGTTTTCTCTAAAAAGGTTAACATTACAGAACCGGATATAGTCATGGACGGACACGCAATCCCACTGGCTTCATCTATTAATTTGCTGGGCGTCAATCTGGGAGGAAATATGTCTTAACCACGTTGTGGCAATCGACAAAATAGCTTCTCAGAAACTTGGTGTACTCTCCCGAACCAGAAAGTTGTACACACCTCAACAACTTTTGACACTATACAAAGCCCAGATTCGACCATCTGGAGCTCTGCACCCAAACATACTCTTCGGCTACTGGATTCCATCGAAAGGAGAGCCATTCGTCTGATCGGAGACCACGAGCTGACGAAGATCCTCGACAGCTTAAAACATCGAAGACAGGTTGGGGATTTGACTCTCTTTTACATATATTTCCATGGAAAGTGCTCGGCTGACCTTGCCCTTTAATTCCACCCAAAGCGGCGAATAGCAGAAATACACGACGAACCACTGCCGCCCGTCCATATGTGGTTAACCTTAGTAGTCCTCATTATTTAAGAATTCTTTCATCTGGACGATTTCGTCCTTATGGAACGATCTTCCCGAGGTCGTTTTTCCCAACGAATATAACCTGCATCGCTTTTTGTGTACACGCACCACTCCCCGAGTGCCCTAAAGGATTTTTCCTATAGTGCTTGTGTTTGATCATAAAAAAATACACTTTGCATTACGGTTCTCATTGAGGATTAAGCAAGATAGAGGTCTCATTTTCTTTATCAACATTATCCAACGAGCTCCAATGATCAAAGTTTGTGAATGTTCCATAAATAGCTACGTGGAAATATCAACCAATTTTTACCCTGGCGCCATTTCCAAATATTCCTCCTTTTATGGGTTGTGTTTTGTCTTAAATCGTTAGTATAAATTTCTATGGCAATTCATAAGGTCATTTTTCTTGCTTATTAACTCGATATGCCATGGATAGTCATTTTTCTGCAGTTTCCTCTCATCTCAGGATTTGTGGGTTATATACAGGGTCCGCAAACGAAACGTGGACGGAAGATTAACTCGTTATCAAAGAAATTATCAACAATACTAAAACAGCTTGAGATATTGGATTAAAAGCGGCATGTTTTAAAAATATTTTACATTATACAGGGTGGCCCAAAAAAGTGTGACAGCATAAAGTTGTATTTTTTTAAATGGGATACCCAGTATTTTATTGCATATTTAGGTTCGTATTACTATCGTTTATAAGTGCCTCAAATTTTATTTAATTTGGATTTGTAGTTTCGGAGAAATAAATTAAAAACTAAAAAAAAAAGTTTTGCAGTCCTGAATAAAAAAATCACAAAAAATAACCCAGAATTATTTTTTTAACCTCGGCATTGAGTGAAATTTATGACAAGAGGTCTAGAGATACTATGAATGTAATTGCGTTTATTTATTTTATACAGGGTGTTCATCATAAGCTTTCAAAACCCCACAGTTTAAAATAATTTTTCTCAAGTTTTTCAAATATAACACCCTGTATATTATTTGGCTATTTGACGTAGAATTCATAGACAATTTTTTTTGTAAAAGTTATATCCAGCCGTTTTCGAAATAATTGTAAATATCATAAATTATGTTGTTTTAAATAGAGTTTTTATTGGGAAATTTTGTTATAGGCGACTAGAATAATAATTGTAAACTAAAGTAAATGTTCAAAATAGCTTCCTTTTACTTAATTTAATGATTTTCCTCTACTGCCAACAGAACTCTTAATTCATTTTCTTCATTAATAACGGGTTTATTGATTATCATCCTTTTTGTGTATGCAGTGCTTCCTGTTGCTACAAATCTTTGCAACCACTTCTCGAAGGTTTCTGGTCTCGGCTTTCTCTCAATATCTGGATATCTTTCAGCATACACTCGGCTCGCGAGTAGGCAATTTCTTGCACATTTACCCAGTATAACAATCATATTTACCATTTCTAAAGTTGTAAAATTCGACATTTTGTGTAAGTTAGTACTTAATTTCGACGACTGAACAAATGTAAGTAATTTTATTTGGCTGTCATAGTGACAATCTAAACAAAAAAAAAATCATGGCAACTCGATTAAGAATAAAAAATAAAATTAAATAAATAAAAGTAGCAAAAATGTAGGCTTTTAAAATTTATATCGAAATAACTAAAATACGATAAACTCTAAGAGTAAAAGGAAGCTATTTTGAACATTTACTTTAGTTTACAATTATTAGTCTAGTCGCCTATAACAAAATTTCCGAATGAAAACTCTATTTAAACAACAGAATTTATGATATTTATAATTATTTCGAAAACGGCTGGATATAACTTATATGCTTGTATTACAAAAAAAAATTGCCTATGAATTCTACGTCAAATTGCTAAATAATATACAGGGTGTTCCATTTGAAAAACTTGAGAAAAATTCTTTTAAAATGTGGGGTTTTTGAAAGCTTATTATGAACACCCTGTATAAAATAAATAAACGTAATTACATTCATAGTATCTCTAGACCTCTTGTCATAAATTTCACTCAATGCCGAGGTTAAAAAAAGAGTTCTGGATTGTTTTTTTTGATTTTTTTATTCAGGACTGCAAAATTTTTTTTTTTAGTTTTTCATTTATTTCTCCGAAACTACGAAACGAAATTAAATAAAATTTGAGGCACTTATAAACGATAGTAATACGAACCTAAATATGCAATAAAATACTGGGTGTCCCATTTAAAAAAATATAACTTTATGCTGTCACACTTTTTTGGGCCACCCTGTATAATGTAAAATATTTTTAAAACATGCCGCTTTTAATCCAATATCTCAAGCTGTTTTAGTATTGTTGATAAGTTCTTCGATAACGATTTAATCTTCCGTCCACGCTTCGTTTGCGGACCCTGTATGATATGGAAATTCCATATAACCTTGTATATTTGTACACAATTTTATTATATTACCCATATCGAAAATGAACAACCTTAAACTTACCAATGCCAGTGTTTTTCCAGTTGGTACAGAGAAGCTAATATTATTCAATATAACTTTTTCTGGGGTATATCTGAAAGTAACGTCCTTAAATTCGATACTGGCTCCTTTTGGTACGAGCTCTATGGCATTGGGTGCGTCAACCACTTCTTGTTCTTGACGCAAGAGATCGAACATGTTTTCCATATCAACAAAGTTGTTTTGAATTTGCCTAAAAAAGAGCAGGTGGTTTGTTTTCTAATAGTTAACCAAGATACTTTATTATTATTGAGCGTAACTGTGCTGGAACGGCTTCGATCCATCAGTCCTGTTGGCCCACAAAATAGGCTCAATGCAGTTAATTAAATTCAATTAGTTTAATGCACCAAAAGGATAAGTTACCTGTATTGCATTCCAAACATATTTAGTGGCGCGTACAATTGCACAATATATGATGCAAACAAGACATAGTCGCCGACGTTAAACTCATTCGTGTTGACGACATAGTATGCACACAGTAAACTTCCGGCAATCAATCCAGAGTTCGCGATAAAGTTTTGGGCGGAACTCATCAAGTTCATAGTTATTGTCGATTTATATTCTTCCACCTGAAATTTACAATATATGGATTTAATAATAAATATTCCAACGGGTCGGCATTATATTCAATAAGTTGGTATATGAATCTCTATAAAATTTGCGAGGATATTGTTTACCTTATATTCAGAAAGGAATCATTCAATTATTCATGATCTACGTCAGTGCTCTTTTAATTGTGACATTGTTTTTTTACTACTTTATTTTTTAAAATTATTAAATTCATGTGTTGGGGATTTTATGGAATTTGATACTATTACCGAAAAAAACGTTACTGCGATCATCATTTCAAAAATTACACATAATAATAAAATAAGCATATTTTTAGACATTTAGGTTGCGACTACATAAATATAAACAGTATTTGCCAATACGAACGTTTCAAAATACAAAAAGTGTCCCCGCTATGAGAGATGACGCGGGCCTATTGAGTTTGCGCAGTAGGGTGGAAATTTTATCGATCGCGTCAAAGCCGGCCCGACATTATTTGTTTGTTGTTATTCGTCGCCATCTTTGGTTCTGGATGCTTTTTCAAGTTACAGAATAAAAAGTGGTTCATCCACATTGTTGTCGATATATTAGTGCTTATAAACTTTCATTACCTAACAACAATTTTTGTAAAGGAGTTTTTAATTCGTGGTGATTCGATTCGCTGTTTGGTAGGTTAGTGGCTTGTTTTGTTTAAGATGAAAGGGTGCTTTTTTGCAAAAGTCGTGGATCAATACCAGGTATAAAGTATTTCAGGTATGTAACACATATACGAAAATATTTTGCTTATCACATTATTCGATCTGCGGAACCGAATTTCACTAGAAAGCTTGTAAAAAATGAAGAGAGTGTCACTCGTATACAATATAATATATATGTGGTCACTACCTAACTTTAAAATTAATGTATTTTTAATTTGGTGCATTAGTAGCTGATAATAATTCCCAAAATAGTCAATATAGTCATTCATTCTTAATTTTTGGTTTAGAAAAAAGTGAGGTTAAGAAACATACGACGTCGAATGAAAGTTAAATAAAGCTCATCGTGTCGATTGTTACAAATATTCGGACGGAATTTGGCACCAAAAGTTTACACCAATCAGGGCACCGTCGGATCATCATATCGTCAGAAATCGTATGCATGGAACGCTGTCTTAAATCGAACTATCGAAATTTTAATTGCCATATTTTTCCTAACTAACCAGTGAAATTTACATTAAAAAAGTTGAAATCCGGTCCTGGCGAATGTTTACTCTCACCAGGAAATTTCCGAACTGCGCAAACTCACAACGCCCCCTTCGATGTCCATAGCGGGGACATAATTGCAGATGGTACTAGCAATATACTGTTTATATATATGTGGTTGTGACCTCTTTATAAATGCTTGTTTAATGTAGATTACCGGTAGGCTAATTCCATTACCGAGAAGGGTGCTTACCCCTTACCGCATATTCAAGAAAAATGGTATTTAGATTTTACTCTAAGAAATGATGTTAAACTAAACTCACTTGGTGTGGATTATAGGTGAGGTTAATTCCATTACCGGAAAAGGTGCTTATCCCTTACCGCAGTCAAGAAAAAATTGTATTTATAATTTTTACACTAAGAAATAGTTAGAACAACTTTCTTCAATGTTCTCTGAGTCTTTTATTTTATTAAAGGAGGATTTTTTGGTGTTTAAACAATATTCCTCTTACGGAAAATTTCGATTTCATAATTGTTTGCAATTTTGTAGAGACCAGCTAGCTACCAACTTATTCACATATGCCTCAGAGGTAACTCTAAAAGGCTATATCACCTAACAAAAATCTTAAATTGATAATTTACAGACTACAAAACATGAAATCATATATAAATCACGATTTAGCGTGAAATAGCCTTCTACATGTCTCAAATACCTTAATCCTGGCAGAATCTTCCAAAAATATACTAAACACTTCTCTCAATTCAATTTTTGATTAATGTGTATCTGACAGTGAAGTCCACTGCAATACAATTGTGTCAAAACTGATAGGAGTGCCTATAAGTACAAAATTTAACAAAGAAGAACCTCAAAATATCTTAATTTACTTAACCATGCCCCTGAATATATATATATATATCTGTCAAATTAACAAGTGGCAAGTCACACTAAAAGTCCAAAGAGTCTTGGAGTGGCTGCGTAAGATTGTGATTCCTAAAATAACATATTGTTAACCGCGCGAGGTATGTTTAGATTAGTAATCATATCTTACCAATATAAAGTCTAGGCTCTGCTAAATTAAAATACAGATTAAGTTTTTGGGAAAATTATGTGCGTTATCGATTGCTATAGTTGATCCTTTACTTCTAAACTTAGTGAAACAACAGTACTACCACGTTGTTGTTTTTTTTTTGGTTTAGCCCAAGTTGTAAGTTACTTATAAATACATCTAAGAAGAATCTTTGTATGTAGAGTGTAATTTTATTTTTCTTGGTTTTTAATAGATGCTTTTTTACTTGACATCAATGCCAAATTTTGCTTAACATGGAAATTTTGTTCTCTTAATCACTAGTGACATTACGACAACCACAAAGCTGCCATGCTAATCACTGTGTGTATGTCGTAAAGTAATGATGATCTTTGAAATGCTGAGAACATATAATATTACTTAAATCACAGATAACCAATATGCTGACCTACCCAGGTTTACTCACATATATAAAAACAGTATATTGCCAATACGAACGTTCCAAAATACAAAAAGTGTCCCCGCTATGGGAGATAGCGCGGGCCTATTGAGTTTGCGCAGTACGGTGGAAATTTTATCGATCGCGTCGGAGCCGACTCGACATTATTTGTTTGTTGTTATTCGTCGTCATCTTTGGTTCTGGATGCTTTTTCAAATTACAGAATAAAAAGTGGTCCGTCCACATTATTGTCGGTATATTAGTGCTTATAAACTTTCATTATCTAACAATTTTTGTAAAGGAGTTTTTAATTTGTGGTGATTCGATTCGCTGTTTGATAGGTTAGTACCTTGTTTTCTTTAACATGAAAGGATACAAGTGCAAGGTGCTTTTTTGTAAAAGTCGTGGATCAATACCAGGTATAAAGTATTTCAGGCATGTACATAATATATACGAAAATATTTTACTTATCACATTATCCGATCTTCGGAACCGAATTTCACTAAAAGGCTTGTAAAAAAAGAAGAGAGTGTCACTCGTATACAATATAATATATATGTGGTCACTACCTAACCGTAAAATTAATGTATTTTTAATTTGGTGCATTAGTAGCTGATAATAATTCCCAAAATAGTCAATATAGTCGTTCATTCTTAATTTTTGGTTTAGAAAAAGTGAGGTTAAGGAACATACGACGTCGGATGAAAGTTAAAATAAAGCTCATCGTGTCGATTGTTACAAATATTCGGACGGAGTTTGGCACCAAAAGTTTACACCAATCAAGGCACCGTCTCATCATCATATCGTCAGAAATCGTATGTATGGAACGCTATCTTAAATCGAACTAATCGAAATTTTGATTGTAATATTTTTCCTAACTAACCAGTGAAACATTAAAAAAGATGAAATCCGGTCCTGTCGAATGTTTACTTTCACAAGGAAATTTCCGAACTGTGCAAACTCACTATTACCTGTTCGATGCCCATAGCGGGGACATAATTGCAGATGGTATTAGCAATATACTGTTTATAGATATGTGGGTTCACTAGGATAGATCAAATGAGAATTTAATTGAACTTGCTGGAAATTATAACTTAGTAAATTTCCACTATATTTCCACTATCTTATAATAAACGGAAACATAGTGGAAATAAGCTCTTCCTACGCTTCTTGTTTTACATACTTTAGAAATAAAGGATCAAACTTCAGAAAACAAAAGTGCCTCATCCTAAATGTACTTTCACTTAACAGACCTCGACTTCCACGATTACTATTTAGAGCCAAATTTACCTGAAATTTTAAGATGGCATCTCTAAACGCGCCAACTTCAAACTGTTCGGCTCCATAATATTTTACAGTTTCAAAGTTAAGTAAGGAGTCTACACTTCTCGCACGAGTTGCATTGTCGGCCAAGTTCATACGTCTTCTGAATTTAGCTCTATATTCCGAGATACTGATGGTGAATACTGGAAAATAAATGATATATTAGCGTTGATAGAGGAGATAAATAATTAAAGATTGTTTCATGAAAAATTGATTATTTATGACCGTTTGTTATTATTATGTGGAAAGGACCGGATTATAATAATTATAATTAAATATAGGCACATCAGGTAGGTTAGGTTGCTTAATTTATATTTAAATATCTTTTTGTTGTAAAATTTGTTAGTTTTTGAGGAATGGTTCAAGAATTGTCTTTTACCAAACATTCCTCAGAATAGCATGATAGTAATGGACAATGCGAGCTATCACAGTCGCCAATTACATAAAGCTCCAAGCTCAAATAATACAAAATTGGAGATTCAGAACTACATGGCGGCGAATGATATATATTTTGAACAAAGTTATAAAAAAAGTGATCTTTTAGAGAAAGACATTTTGTATAAAAAAAGTATATGTTTGTGACACATTGGCAGAAGAAATTGGACATACAGTGCTACGGCTCCCACCCTATTATTGCATTTTTAACCCCATATACCATATGTGGCACCAGTTAAAATCACTGGTTAGGTCTGAAAATATTTCTCCGACTTTAAGTTCTAGTGTTGTAGAATTAATACGAAAATGCTTTAATGATATTCCCCCAGGTAGTTGAAAAAAATTCAGCCCGTCACGTAATAACTGTAGAAAATTCGTATATTAGTCTGGATCGTATAATTAATCCAATTATAATTAATTTTGATGAGGATAGCCATAGCGAAACAGAACTATCTATGGAATAACATTATAAATGTAAATAAATATGACTAGTAATATTTAAAAAAAATGTTATTTCATTTGATTACATTAACATAATCATATCATTACTTGTTTTCCTTAGTCCGTCCCTTCATACTTCACTTGTTTAAGCTCTTATCGACACAAAGGGACCGACCCAGGAAATCATTAAGTCGTATCCAATTTTCGTGAAACGTACTGTAAAGGCATGTTGTTGCATTTAAACGGGCACAGCACAGAGGTACTCTGTCGCACGGACTAATTAAGCCAACTTAATAGCAATACTTACTGAGATAAAATGTCATTGTTGCGGTGACAATGAGACCAAATATCCAATTAAAGGCGGAGAAGAAGAATACAATGGCAATAAACAAGTCGATAACCGTTGGTCCAAGGGAAAACAAGATCATTTGTAAAAGACTGTTAATACTTTCTGTTCCTCTGTCCATAATCCTTAATACTTCTCCGGTTTTTCTGTTCAAGTGCCATCTTAACGATAGACTGTGTAAATGTCTAAACAGTTCGACCTAAAAAAAAAAATAAAGCTTAACTTTGAACGCTTAAGGGGACGAGCTAATGTCTTTTAAAAGTACCTCAGGAACTCTCGAAATCAGGGATTCATATATTTGAGTTGAAATTTACCATTAGTTATACAGGGTGTAACACCATTCGGATTTCGGAGACGGCAAGAGATAGGAAGCCGTTAAATTGGGACTTAGTTGCGTAATTATGGGCCCGATAATATGCCGCATTAAAATCGAAAATAAATACAGGGGCTTTCAAAATATTTGAAAAAATCAAAAAAAATTTCGTTTCGGTTTCTATTTTTTCCTTGTTTTGTTCGAAGAGATGTCCAAAAATAAATTTCACTTTCTCATTGGTATTTTTTATTCTTCACAAGATGGCATCATCAGATCTTTAATGCGACGTTTCGTCCTGGGTCATCATCATCAAATAAATTTTTAAATACGGGTCGGGATTTTTTTTTAAATTATGAAAGCGGAACTAAATCTACGTTCAACGGTATACAACACTTACTGGTTTTCCGACGTTTTGTTCCCTAAATTGACGATCTTCAGTAAAATACCACTAGTACTGGATGTCCCATTTTCGACACTTTTATAGGGTATCTCCGTAATTGTTAGTGCTATCAAAAAAGTAATGTAGGTGTCATGTGCTCTTTTTGGGTCAAACTTAAAATGGTAAAATCAAAATTTGGAAATTTTCGCTCGCTTAAGAGATACGGGTGATAATCAAAAAATTGGCAATTTCAAAATTACCCTATATTTTCTTAGTTAAAAGAGATACAGATAAACATTTTATACAGAATTTTCTTTCTATTGCTTGTTGAATAATCTACCGTTTTCAGAATAAGTATACCGGGTCAGGTAAAAAAGTTATCGGACCTAACCTCATTTTTTTAAATGGAACACCCTGTATATTTTAATCTAAAAAGATACTATTTTAAATTATCCTTTCAAATATATAACACACCAGGCGATTTATTAAACTTTATTACTTTAAACCACAGTAGACCATGAAACAAAAGCTAATATTCCTAGAAACAACTATGTTGACTATTAACATTTAACGTCAATTTCATTTTTAAATATTCATTTGCGAAAATGGCCTATCAACATTGTGAAAATTTTGATATGATATCAGTTTATATTGAAAGTGGAAAAAACGAAGAAATGACGCAAAATGTATATTCGGCTATCCGGAAAGACGGTAACCATTTAAAGACATATTCCGAACATTTGCGATGATTTCCGTAATTTTTTACCTCAATCTGAATCTTTTATTTCAATATTTGAAAGGAGAATTTAAAATAGTATCTTTTTAGATTAAAATATATGGGGTGTTTCATTTAAAAAAATGAGGTTAGATCCGATAACTTCTTTACCTGACCCCGTATACTTATTCTGAAAACGACAGATTATTCAACAATCAATATAAAGAAGCTTCTGTATAAAACATTTTTCTGTACTCTTTTAACTAAGAAATATAGGGTAATTTTGAAATTGCCAATTTTTGATTTTCCCCCGTATGCCTTAAGCGAGCGAAAATTTTCAAATTTTGATTTTACCATTTTAATTTTGACCCAAAAACAGCACATGACACCTACATTACTTTTTTGATAGCACTAACAATTACGGAGATACCCTATAAAAGTCTCGAAAATGGGACACCCTGTAAGTACCTTTTTTTATATTCGGTATAGTTCGAAAATGTAAAACTCAATGCCTTTAAAAGTCCTTGAACGTTGGCTTGAAGAGTCAAATTTTATTTGAACAACTATAAGTTTGAAATAAAAATAAAACAGTAGTAGCATTTAATAATAATAATAATAATTAAGGACAGAAATAACAATAATACTTTTAAAATTTCCAGTTTCTTCGAAACAAAAGTAAATTACAGGAACGTACTAGGGGTATTTTAAAGAAGATGGTCAATTTAAGGAACAAAACGTCGAGAAACCAGTAATTGTTGAATACTGCTGAACGTAGATTTAGTTCCTCTTTCATAATTTAAATAAAAATACCCAGGCCCGTATTTAGAAAAAATTAAGTTGATGATGGTGACCCAAAGACAAACCGTTGCATTTAAGATTTGATGATGCCATCTTGTGGAGTTAGATCAAATTAAATTTATTTTTGACATCTCAAAGTATTCCAAGTATTTTGAAAGCCCTTGTATTAATATTTGATTTTTTTTACGGCATATTAGTGGGCCCATAATTAGGCAACCGTGAAGAGCGACTTTGTTACACCCTGTATATTATAATGGCTCATTATTTTTTAATTGTTCGTTGTTATTTAATGCTTAATATTTTAAGACAGACCATATCCTCCTGTTAAAAGTAAACACTCTTTTTGAAAAAGTATAATAATATAATCATAATACTTGTGCGAGTAATTATGAAATTTAAAAAAATGTATGTTATCGAATTCAAGAGGATGTAGGAACAATGATAATTAATTGCTACTGTTATTAGATACTTATGTGGCCAGATTAAATTGTTGAATACTTTACAGTGTCAGAATAATGATATGATGAAATGAAAATTACTTTAAATAATAATATGCAATCGATTGTAAAGAGAAGTGACAAATTTGCTGTTTGTTCTGCGATTTAGCTCGAGGAAACCTTTCTCTTTCTATTGTAACGAGATATATTTTCTAAATATTCGATTTACCAGGTCAGCCTGATCGCCAAACAATCATTAAACTTTTCAAATTTTGTTACATATGTCCGCGTTTCCAAGAATAAATCAAAAAACTTTCAATATTGTACCACAAGAAAAATAGACCTTTTGCTACCTCCATTCTTCCTCCTTAAATGGACGTAAGCACTTACCTGAACTTCTTTTGTCGTATACTGTTGCACCCTTATCCACAGGAACGACCTTAAGTTATTAAGGAATCCCATCCCACCTCCTCCACCACCTTGTAGGAATTTAAAAGCTACATAAATTAGGATGAAATCCCACCTGAACTCCAACGGATGAGCCGGTGTTTCAGTCAATGAGTCCACTAAAATAATAATAAATTTGGTTTAGGAGAAACCAAACCAACCAATTACGTCTGCCGCGCGCAGTGTCGTCACAGGGAGAGCGATTAATTTCTTATGGAGATTTATACGGTGTTAGCATTTTTAATTCTATTAAAAGGTTTTACGCATTTAATGATATGTGAAATGAAAGAATAATATATGACAAGTGATTACTTATATTAATTTCATAGAAATATAACACACATTACAGCTAAAATACCGCTAAAATAAGAAAAGATTTCGACAAGCTTTTTAAAACATCGGAACCGGTCGACGATAGCCGAAGCTGTTCAGACACCCCTTCTCGTTGTTGCCAGCGTTGTCAGTCTTTTACAATTGTAATATATCCATTACTATTTTAACTATTTTTGAGATGTTCTCTTGTTAGGGGGCTCCCCGAATAAAATTTATGTTCAATCTGGAGGTGGTCCCCAAATCATAGGAAAGTAACGATCTTTTTTTCGTATTCTTCTTACCCTGACGCCGTTTTTTACTATTCTCTTAGGTTTCGAACCGTCAACCTATTACTTTTGATCAAAGATTTCTGGCAACACTGGTCGCCACGTAATGCCGTTTGCCGTAGTTTTCCATGGAAATTTTGAAAGTTCACCAGAATTTTTTTTTTATTTAGTCGTGTATGTTTATTAAAATAAATATCTCAATTTTCATAAATTGAGGTGCGCTGTGTTCGGTTATGATATGGATAACCAGGCAAAGAAATTTGATAAAAATGTAAGGTGTTTCCTCTTTCCTAAGGATAAAAACTAACAATTAGAATGGATATGGTTTTATTTATTTTGTTAACATTTACTTCTTAAGTATTTTCCACTGAAGCACATGAGGATATATGCCTTCGAAACATGTATGGAAATTAAAATATTGTTGCCGTTTGCCGTAGTTTTCCATGGAAATTTTGAAAGTTCACCAGATTTTTTTTTTATTTAGTCGTGTGTGTTTATTAAAATAAATATCTGAATTTTCATAAAGTGAGGTGCGCTGTGTTCGGTTATGATATGGATAACCAGGCAAAGAAATTTGATAAAAATGTAAGGTGTTTCCGCTTTCCTAAGGATAAAAACTAACAATTAGAATGGATATGGTTTTATTTATTTTGTTAACATTTACTTCTTAAGTATTTTCCACTGAAGCACATGAGGATATATGCCTTCGAAACATGTATGGAAATTAAAATATTGTTGCCGTTTGCCGTAGTTTTCCATGGAAATTTTGAAAGTTCACCAGAATTTTTTTTTATTTAGTCGTGTGTGTTTATTAAAATAAATATCTGAATTTTCATAAAGTGAGGTGCGCTGTGTTCGGTTATGATATGGATAACCAGGCAAAGAAATTTGATAAAAATGTAAGGTGTTTCCGCTTTCCTAAGGATAAAAACTAACAATTAGAATGGATATGGTTTTATTTATTTTGTTAACATTTACTTCTTAAGTATTTTCCACTGAAGCACATGAGGATATAATATGCCTTCGAAACATGTATGGAAATTAAAATATTGTTGCCGTTTGCCGTAGTTTTCCATGGAAATTTTGAAAGTTCACCAGAATTTTTTTTTATTTAGTCGTGTGTGTTTATTAAAATAAATATCTGAATTTTCATAAAGTGAGGTGCGCTGTGTTCGGTTATGATATGGATAACCAGGCAAAGAAATTTGATAAAAATGTAAGGTGTTTCCGCTTTCCTAAGGATAAAAACTAACAATTAGAATGGATATGGTTTTATTTATTTTGTTAACATTTACTTCTTAAGTATTTTCCACTGAAGCACATGAGGATATATGCCTTCGAAACATGTATGGAAATTAAAATATTGTTTATTTAACTACAGAAGTAGACTATGAGTTTATTTACCTCTTCATAATTTCACTCCACTGAGAGATGGACTATTTAAAAAAAATAGTTTGATTTGTTTATAACCAGGTCGTATTTTAGCTTTAATCTTTGTTATATGTTCATGAAATAAATATACCTAAATAACATGGTATTATTCTTCCATTTCACATACCATTAAATGCGTAAAACCTTGTAATATCTTTAAAAGAGAAAAACGCTGACAGCAATATTAATCTCCATAAGAGATTTGAAAATAACTCACCCGGTGACGTCACAAGCCACGCCTCCATCGGCGTGGAATCATACCTCTTAGTTATTTAAGCCATGGGAGAAATCGGTACATATACTTATGTTTCCATTAATATCCGAAATGATTTCTTATACTATCTTTCCTAACCATAGAATTGTTAAAAAAAAATCTGAACCTAACCCTAATTTCTTAAATTAGTCAATTAAGAACTTACCAATCCACTTGTTGTATATCGGTATGTATAAATTAATGACTCTACCAAATCCCAGTAGAACGAAGCAAAACATAACTCGCGTTTGCAATACGATCGATTTTTTCGGCCACAGGAACGGCGCTAACGTTTTCACTTTTTTGAATAATCCTCTCCATGTTGATTTGGTTTCGTCCTTTGTCTAAAAAGAAAATACGAAAATGTGCAATCAAACAGATATCGGCACAAAATACTCGACATGCATATGACTAGTGATGCCACCGGATCCGGCGAATCCGGCCTACTGTTTTAATATCCGGTCCGGCCTGATTTTGTACCGGATCCTGACAGAACTAAATGTGTTGTACAGGGTGTTCCTTAATGACATGCTACTATTTCAGGGTGCGATTCCTTGGGTCATTTTATAAAGAAAAGTTCATATGAACATAGGTTTGTTCCAACACCCTATTTTTGTATCGTTCTAGAACCGTCACGAAACTGTTGGAATCGATTTTGTGCGCAGGCGTTAATTTTGCACTGTTTATTGCCGATGCACAAGGGAGGCAAGGTTGGTACGTTTTTGTGACCATTCTGTGTAAAAATCTCAGCTGATCGCCTGTCTGATTCTAGGAAAGAAGTTTAGTAATTAGTTAATTATCATAACATGCATAAATCACAACCCTACTTTTGTTGTTTTGATTTCTTCGTCTAAGCTTGAGTATTATCTTTTTTCGTTCCGTTTTGTTGTATTTAATAATTATTGAAGAGAATAACGTGTTTAATGGTAAGAATACCTTGTAGGTTTGGGAACCGGATTATACAAATTTAATAAGAATAAATTAAATAATCAAAATATTCAGCAACAACTCCTACAAAACAAGGCTAAAAGAACTGCATGAATGCCAGGAATACAAAAACAACGGTTAAAATTCTTAGGGCGCAAGTCAGTACAAGCGGTTCCTGGTCTTGGCCATGTATCGTTTTTACCGTTCAGGAACTGGTTTGCGAACGATCACAATTTGGTTGGAACACCAAAGGGATCGCCAGCTACAATGTTTTGTGTCGGTTGGAACGGCTTTCGACTACTACGCATGTGCGTGACCGTACATTGTACGATTTTTAGGGTGGTTGGAACGAACCTCATATGTCCGCAACGGCTTAAATTTTTTGCTACGGGGTGTTGAATTTTTATTTTTTAAAGGGTTATTTTTTAATATCTCCGAAAGTACCTTAGATATTATTTTCAATTTTGGTATTTGTTAATAGGATATAGAACCACAAATTTTAGTCAGAAAAGTTATTCAATTTTTTTACCAGTGGCGTCCCTGCGAACATGTCTTCTGATATTTTTTACAAAATATTGATTAAAATCACTAAATTCATGTTGAAACTCATTATTATTAACATTGATAAAATAATTAATGATAAATTTTGTTTTATAAAAATTGTTGGAAAAGGGCACCTTCACTTAAAAGGCATGCTTCCGCCCGTCTTCGCATCGAATTGTCCACTCCACCAATTTTTATAAATTTATCATTAATTATTTGATCAATGTCAATAATAATGAGTTTCAATCTTAATTTAGTGGTTTTAATCAAGAACGATAGATCTAACGAGAATACCTCAAGAGACCATTTTCATGTAGAATTGACCAGGCTAATCAGAATAAATATCCACATGGAAAAATGTTAGTGGCGTACCATCTTTTTTGTAAAAAATATCAGAGGGCATGTTTGCAGGGACGCCACTGGTGGAACAATTGAATAACTTTTCCACTAAAATTTGTGGTTCTATATCCTATTAACACATACCAAAATTGACAATAATATCTAAAGTACTTTGGGAGATATTAAAAAATAACCATTTAAAAAGTAAAAATTCAACATCCTGTAGCAAAAAATTTAAGCCGTTACGGACATATGTTCATATGAACTTTTCTTTATAAAATAACCTAAGAAATCACACCCTGAAATGTTAGCACGTCATTAAGGAACACCCTGTATAAATTATGAATAGAGCCGCTGCGAAGCAATAGAGCTGTTTTATTTAACGAAACTATAGAATCAAACCCGAATCTGTGAAACAAACGACATAATTAATAAATAATATGTAATTTCCTTTTTTTTTTCGAAAAAAAATTCTTTAAGTAAACTATACAGGGGCACTTTTGGAAAATTTAAATAACGTTTATACAGTTTACGGGAAGTTTCCCAAAATATTTACGGAAATGGGTTTTTGATAATGATTAGTCTTTAACTCTGGCTATTTTTATAGTAATTAATTAATTTAAAATGCTTACCTTAAATTTTAATTTTACGTTTATATTATCGAATTGCACTTTGTCCTTTTTTGGTTGGTTGGGATCTGTCGCCTTCTCTCGTTCTCCTTTTCTAAAAATGGAAAGGAATTAGACATTATCAGACTTTTTGCTGAATTCTTGAAGAGTACTGGTATTTTTTGTGTTATTTCTCCAGCTAATTGTGTTATTTCACAAATTCAGATTGGCAACACCGTTCTTAATTTAAGCCTGCACTATCTTTAGGGTCCTTTCACCCCCATTGCGAAATTAACTAATTTGAAATTTTTTTATTATTGATTTCTCAAGCAAATATATTTTTTGCACTTTAGAGCAGAGGGAACCCCTGCTTTAGGGACCTTCTAAGGGAGAAAAATTAATCATTTGATGCCAATTTAAGCATGTCTTATTTTTACTTAAAACAATTTACATGTAATATTGGTGATTATGAATAAAATTTGCAATTGATTTTTCTAAAAATTTGGTGTTGATAAGTAAAATTGGTTTAATTTTATTCAGTCAGTGCAAACAAACAACGCGAACAAACCAGTGGCGTAGTAACGGGGGGGGGTTTTGGGGACAAACCCCCCCCCCCCCCAAAATGATTCGTTTTACATTTAAAAATTATTAATGTAATTTCTAATAATTTCTAATGATTTTACGAAATTCATCAATGTTTTATAGAATATGCACTTGGCTATAATAAATACTAAAGTTAATTATCTATTAACAGAACTTGACCTTTGAATTTTACTAAGTGCCTCTAACCCCCCCTGAAAAATTCTCTAACTACGCCACTGGAACAAACTCATTTAGTCAATAATAAAATAACGAAAAAAACTGACTTATTGTTTCCCTCGTCGTACATGTAACTATTTTCATTTCCTCTACCTCCTCTACCACCGCCGCCGCCGCCGCCACCTCCGCGCATCATTTTAAATCGATTTAACCGCTTTTTACACAAAATCAATCGCAATATTTTAAAGACGTTCTCGATTTTAGCGCCGCGACGATTAGAGCGAAACTAAACTTTAATCTAAAATTTTACATATATGAATGAAAATTATATTTGTTTTGCCAATATAATATTTATAAAGAATAAATGAATTACTTTACTGTTTGTCTATAAATATTAGTATTAGATTTTGTTCCAAAACTCTTTTAGCCGCATAAGTGTCCCGATTTGCTTTCTTTCATTGTCTTTAATTTTATGGTTTCTTGGCAAATAATTATATCACGTTCAGAAATAGAAATAGGATGTCTTTAAATAACAAATTTCAAGAAGAAAAAACTTATTCTGTTCATAAATATGAACAGTCATCTACAGGCCGGGAGGATCTGTAGCCAGGGTTGTTAAAGCAGTTAATAATGGTAACATTTACTACGTAATAATGTAATTTGCTACATGATCTGACTATGTATTTGTTCGGGTTTGTTACATTTACTACTTTCACCTTTCATTATTAGAATATTTTTTTTTGATCAAATCGTAAAGCAACAGAAGAACAATAAACCAAAAACTACCATTTTCTATTTGTGTTTCATAATGGCTACATTATGCAAAAAAATTTAATAACCTGCCACTTTTTGAAACTGAACTTTTATTTTTTTATGTTGGCAGCAAGTAGGGTTCGAATTTTAGGCTTACTTTGATTTCGTCGAAATTAGTTTTATTTGCATTATGGATTCGACAAAAAAATTTGATAGAAAACTTTAAAATACTAACCTTTAACCTTGCAAATAGATCATTTTTACTATATATTTATCTGAAATACGTATACTCGGAAATATATAACATGCTGACGGTGTCCGTCAACTAATTTCTAGTCACAACTATATAAAACAACATAACTTAAAAATTATAGAAATATCTTCCAGTTATGCTCTATTTCTAAAGTTTTATCCAATAAAGTACTATTTTTATTTTTAATTCAATATAGATAGTATTATACATATTATTATTACTTTATATATACATATTTATAGTTACTGTATACATTTCCTGGGCATTAATTGTTATTCCTGTCAGATTATGTGTCGACACAATATTTTGTTCAATAGTATTATTATTTATTATTTTGTTCAATATTTTGAACTTTGTACTGCTCGCACCATAACTAAAAGTTTTGCATATTCTTTTTAAAAGTTTTTCTAGATTGTTTTCTGCAATTTCTCGTAGTACAACTTTCTTCCTGACTGATTTTTATTAACTTTAATAATATATTTATTTTTAATTATGACGGATGGGAAAAAGCTTTGTTGTGTTCAATTGTTTCTATCATGGAATATTTGATACTTGTAACAGTTGTAACATTTTATGAAATTGTAAAAGTATTGCCAACCCAAAAAGAAAATATTAATTCAAATGGAAAAAATGTACTATATTTTTTTAAGTTTTTCAGACTCTAAAGACCCAAATGGAAAAAGTGTTATAAACTACACGGTTCATAAGATAATTAGAGCACTTGTACTTTAGAAAACTCCCCGCTTCGCTGGTCGTTTTCTAAATTAAACGCGTGCTCTAAGAGAATGTCTTATGAAACTTGTATCTTAATATACTAATTTTCTACTTTTCCACTCCAACTTTTAACCATCAAATTGATAATAATAAAGTTAACGTCCTCAGAATTATAAATAATAATAAACAGTAGTTTTAACATAAACACTAGTGATATGAACAATGAAAATGACTTACTTATCTATAATTTTTTTTAACATAGTTTTACAAAGTTTTTACAACAACTATAACTCACAATTATCGTAAAACAACAAACACCGTAAAATAAAGGCATGAATTGTTATTGAAGTATTTCTAATTATTAATGATTTATTTGACATATTCGCTCGCAATGCCGCAAAGACAAAATTATTTATCGGGCCCTATAAAATTACTTATTAAGTTAAGCAAAACTAACGTAAATTGGAGATTAGATGTTGCTCCTTTGCTCCATGAAAATGTAAAATATACAAAAAGATGAATTCCCCATCAGATTTTTTATTCCTCTTTAGATAAAGCAAAAGTTTATAACAAATCAATCACATTTACAGTGAAACCTCTCATAACGGACACCTCTGATAAGGGGACATCTCTATTAAGCGGACATTTTTTCATAGTCCGGAACTAGGTATAGGAAATATCATGAAAACCAAACCTCTTTTGGGCGGACTTTCCTTTGGGCAGACGCGGACAGGCTGTTTTCATACAAAGAGTGTGAAAACTCTGCTTTAAACGGACAAAAAAATATAAAAGTATTTGGGAGACCAATAAGTACGGTGCAAAAACTCTCTGAAGACAGACCGGCAACCAATCGCGTATGCGTGGCACAAGGACTTCGCATGTGTGATTCCCCGAGAGCAGTCCGCCGTCTATTTGTGAGTTCTAAGGTTAAAATCGTAAACAATGGCAGAAAAACGGTGCGTTTTGAGTCTGAAAGAGAAAATTGATGTTGTGGAAGTTTTTAATTTGATAACAATTATTTGGGCGAGTTCATTAACACTGATAGCAATGTGCTATTAGAAGATGATAGTTACCCCATTCCTACCGATTATGTAGCACAAACTGAAACCACATCAATATCTGACGACTCTGATGATGAAGTTGAATGCAGTAATCAAACAATTGTCGCCAATTATCAACAAGCCATTAGTATGGTAAAGGAATTACAAGAGTATGCAAATAATAGAAGTGACTCTATAGCAATGGAATTGTTATCAGACTTGGGCTACATAATCGGTAGGAATGGGGTAACTATCATCTTCTAATAGCACATTGCTATCAGTGTTAATGAACTCGCCCAAATCATTGTTATCAAATTAAAAACTTCCACAACATCAATTTTCTCTTTCAGACTCGAAACGCACCGTTTTTCTGCCATTGTTTACGATTTTAACTTACAACTCACAAATAAACGGCGGACTGCTGTCGGGGAATCACACATACTTTCATTCGGCGAAGTCATTTTGCATTTTCTAGATTGCAAGAGAGGTTTTACTGTATTATACTATATCGTGCCAAAACAAAACAGACTAACGATATTTCCATTGCAACCTTATTTCAGAAGATAGCCGTGCCCCAGAGACTACTTGCGAAGTATTGTATGCCCAGCCGTTTCTGGCGTATATGGCAACGCTGTAGTCGCGGTCCGTTTTTTGCTAAGAGGCGAAACCCAACAACCCGAACAAACCATGCAATATTTTTCCATAACCTTTCGTTAAGCTAACAAGAAATAATTAGCTCAAGATTGACTCAAACATAAATAAATTCAAGATAATTTGTTATGCTGACTTATTATGGGTAAAAATTTTTTTACAGGCAACTTTCAGTAAATCGGATTTTAAAAATAAATAATCTCAAAAACACCTGTTAATTTTTTAATAGGTTTCTTATAGTATCTAATTAGAGGAATTATATATGTCCGCGCAAAAGATCATCGTCACAAAGATCTTGGTCTATAGCATCGATTTTTTTAATAATTTAACGCCCGTCAGATTGCTAATTTTACTCTTCTGAATCATATAACGCCAATATTTAGCACTGAGTTATTTTAATCAGTCACTCTAACCATTTTCCTATTATTTATAACAGCTCTGTCTTATATTGGCTTAAAGTTTTGGGATGTTCCTTTATAGAATGTTAAAATACTAAGAAAATGAGTCATATTTTTAATCTACCTAAGGTGTAAACGAAATTTGCACATCAAAATATATTTTTCCTTAATGGTTTATAAATGGTTAATAAAAAAAGTATATCCTGTAACATTTTCATGCGTGACCGGCGATACAAAAATGGACAAATTCTTGGATAACAGCTAATACAAGCTATTTCTTAAACTTTTTTAGACTGAAATGAGTATGTGTACTCAAAAGAATGACTTCGTGTAGTATTTAATTAAGACTACTAGGTCTGAGTTAACCCTGTGACCGGCGATACAACATAAAAACATACGCCTGGTAAAAAGTAGGCAATGTTCTAGTTTATACCTAAATAAACATAATAAGGAACTTACCTAAACAGGAGCACGCCTTACAGAAATTCAAACACATACCGTCATATTTGTAAAACTATTAGGCCGACCTGTACTGGCGTTATTTATAAGCAATTTCTGCCGTGACCGGAGATACATGCAGCTGCGGGGACGGACTTCTGGTTAATAATTGCGTTAGAGAAACTAAACTGTTGATCTTTGAACATTATTTTCTCAATACAAATTGTAGTAGGAGTGTAAATTATTTATACATAAAAGTAACTTTAGTAAAATGACGTGAAATATAAAAGGGTAAAGTAAGAAATTATTGACTGGGGACACGTGACCGGCGATACATTTTTAAATTCGAATTTGAATACTGCAGCTATAATCTAAAAAAATACTTTTAAAATTGCTTCTAATGCAGGAAGTAACATATATTTCGCAAATTATAATCGTTTTTACAGGCAAATAGTTTATTTTAGTCAGTTATATGCTAAGGACTGTAAGTTGCCTGTAAAATTTTTTTGACCCTTATACGTTTCATAAAATATATCATTAAATGTGTTTTATCAAATTTTACATCCTACACTAAAACAAAAAAGCATTGCTTTAATTTTGTTTCTTATGTAGTTCCGCTCTTCGTAGCGCCGTTAAAACGCACGGAAATTTGTCACTACAGTGGCGTCTAACGCGGGGAAGAAATTTTGTATTTGTTTATTATACCGGCGTTGGTGTTTTGCTAATATTTTTTTTTCTATCTCTTTCTATAATAGAACTGGACAAATAATATCCAATATATCCGTATAACATAGGAATTTAAAAGCGCTTATCAGGTCAAACCAATGTTTCGCAGTATGATGTAATATTATTTTTTAAATAACATCAATACACACAAAATAACAACCCTCAATTCTTGTTCTAAAAATAAAAAATAATTACAAACTTACGTTAATAATGAAAGTTGAACATCCATATCCCGACCGCGACCACCTCGACCTCCCGGACCTCCTCTTCCTCCCATTTTTCTGAGATCTGCAAACTTTCAATTGACACTACTGACTACACAAACAAAAACCTAACCTCACCTTCGCAAGTCGGACTGAAACAGAACCGGGCACGAAATATAATCAATATTAATATTCATCTACAACACTTGTCAATGTCGATAAGATTAGATCGGCCTCATAATAATTGTAAAAAATGATAAAATGTGATTTATTTCGGTTTTTTAACTTATTGTTTGTAGAGTGTTTTGTGTTAAAATGAATATCGAATTCCGGTCTCTCTCATATTGTTGTTCGAGGAAACCAGTCTATTTTTAAAGTATTGATTCAGCTGTTGTTTGGCACAATATTTGGTATAGGAGGATTTCATAGTTCAAAAATCTATGCTCGCTACTAAAGTATGCGAACTGATCGTATGAAAACGATCTACACCTTCACGAAACCATTCAACATCAGCTGTGACTCTGATAGATGGTTAAAGTGAGTATCTCCGTCATTTGACAAGAGCCTAGTTTGGTACACCGATGGTTCAAAGACTTCAAACGGAGAAAGACCCAGGTTGGACATCAGCATCCTCCTGGGTAAACACGCCACAGTATACAGGGTGTTATGGAAATGACGTATTATATTTAAATGGGTGACTCCTTGGGTGTCCTAGAGAAGCGCTACATATTTTTTTTTAAATCGACCGTTTTAAAAGTAGGGCAATAAACACTCTTACTCACAGGTCAGTCCGCGCTACTGTACAACATTCCACCCAGAGCCAATGACAATGTTGCCAAACTTAACATAAAACTGAAATTCCATATAAAATTATAAAAATAAATTATTTTCTACCTATTTGTATTTATCCTTATACCTAAAGAGCGAGGAAATCCAGGCACAAACACAATCAGTTTTTTTTTCTTTTTCATGGGAACACTCCTGGAAACACTTTATGTACCCACAGTAATAGTGAAACAGAACCGATAGTTAGCTTTTATACAATAACACAGATTATACTACAGATTATTAGATTTTATTACACGCGACGAAATTTGACGTCCAGAAGAAACGCGTCAATAAAAACAATATTCCAAGATTACTTATGGATGGACAAGAGACACGCGTAAACCGAAAAAACAGAGTGGATTGCTGAGAGTGTGTTGGTGATCGACGAGACACAACGTATCCGGCCGCTGGTTGGTCTTCAACTAACCGACGCAAGCGTGCGGCGCTATATGAAACTACTTTGCTCAGCCGATGTAAGGCGTCAAGAGGTCATTGGCATTTGACCTAGTGACGTACGTGGCTATTACTATTTCGTATTGTTTTCGGGTTGTTTAAAACATAGTCCGTCGTAAATGTTCTTCAATTAATTGTACAAAAAGGTATTACAGAATGGAAAAGTGTTTAAATTATTTTATTTTGTCTAAAGAGTTTAAGGTGTACATATGACAACATCGGCCAGAATTCCTTGATTGCTTACATGTATCGCAGTGGCTATTTTTCTTCAATTTGTCTTTATCTCAGGAATTGCCGGTTTAAATAGAATACGTCATTTCCATAACACCCTGTATACCAAGCGGAAGTTCGTGCTATACAAGCGTGCATACAAAAGAACCTTGAAAAGGTCTATCGCGACCAAAAAGTAAACATCTTATCAGACAGTCGGGCTTTGAACTACAATGAATTTTCATCAAAAATCACCTTGGAGTGCCTTAAAACGACCTGGCGGCAAAAGGAGAAATAAGAACGAACTCTTATGGGTTCCCGGTCACTCAGCGATAAAAGGAAATGAAAAGACAGACGAACCAGCGATAGCTGAATCTGCTCAGGCAACCAGAACAACGTTAGACAGATGAGCGCGAAAACAATATCTATCTCGACGGAGCGGTTTACCTTGAATTATTGGAAAGCCCACGGAATCTATATTCCTAACTCGAACTCAGTTGAAACAGGTTACTGGCTTGATGACGGACCACTGTCACTTAAGAAAGCAACTTCCTTCAACGTATAGGACCCAACCATGGACCCATTGAATACAGACTCTGCGGCGAAGAGGATGAAACTGCTTTCCTTATTATATACAGCTGCGAAGCGCCGACTATCGTTGACGATCGAAAATCTTCGCAAATATTCAACGCGGCGACAACCTCACGCATTACAAACCTGGCAGAAAACTATTATTGGACCTCATAGAAGCAACAGATCTTCTCTAACAGGACTGGGGCGCAACAATAAGTCTGTATGCTACAGTGTAAGAAGCTTGGGTCACACACCCGACCCCCGCGTTTAACCAATCAAAGTATAGAGAATTAAAAACCATTTTTTTCCTAAGATGCAGCAATAGGCCTTCGATACACAAACTCTTAAGCCTCAAACAACTTAATTAGGGTTATTTTCATTAAAGGGAAAAACCAAACATCAGGTCTCGTTGAAAGAAACAACGTACGAGTTTTTCCAATTAACTAGGAGTTAACTAGGAAAACTGTTTTATACAGGGTGTTATGGAAATGACTTAGAAGGACCTTCGCAATCAATAGTGCATTGAGGCAGTGTCGAGGTTCAAAAGAGATTAGCGCATTATAGGCGGTGTTGTCTTATTGCAACACAGAATTGTAAACGCACGTGTCCAGTTTTTGACAAGAAGTCTTTGACGCGCGTTATCACTTCTTTTTCAAACTTTTTAGAAAAAAAAACTACAATTTTAAGGTACATACTCTCTTACCTTCGATTTTATTTTAAAATAATCCGTTTTATAATTAAATTCCCTTAAAAAAAAATAAAACACAAAAAGTATGTTTTTCAACAGCTCAACAGTAGATAATATCACACAAATTTGAAATCACATCACAATATTTCTTATTATGAATTATTTCACAACAGAAAAAAAATCGGGTACTGCTACAACTAACAAAACGTTTAAAATTCGCATACGTCAAGCACGTGGGACCCTCGGCAGCGTCACTCCACCCCAGAGTCTCGAAACATACTGAAGCAACGATAGTGGCGCGCGGCCGGTATCCAAGCAAGGGCGAGAGACGCGGTGTGATCTGACAACACGGTTAGTATACTGTAGTGACCTACATTGTTGCTCAGTGAATCCAGATGGAACGGCGCTAGAGTATGTGGGTAAAAAGGGTTTTCACCTTAGTATTTAGATGTTCGGTTTAAAAAAAAAGTAGGTATACTTTCTCTAGGACACCCAAGGAGTCACCCATTTACATATAATAAGTCATTTCCGATAACACCCTGTATAAGTAATTTTAATAGCTGTAAGAACTGGCATTATAGAGCAAAATGATTCTGTATGCTTGGTTGTTGACGATTCCTAAATGCCGTATCCATCTACCCTAATTTTCTTCTAAATCTTTTTTATTTACTCTATAATCAAAGTAAATATTTCCATTCTCAAAACTTGTATCAATTCTTTTCTGATACGACTGTACAAATAGTGAATGACGCAAAACGCGTAATTATACGAAAAATTCAAGGCTGCACTTATATAAATGATTTACGAATGAGAGAGTGCTTAAATTGCGCAATTATAATTTACCATGCAAATAAATAAAAGTCGCCACTTTGCGGAACAATTAAAATGTAATCGCCAAAATACAATTGAATATGTTATCAAATCTTCTTTTTCGCTTCAACTTTGTCCGAATGGTTACAGTAGAGGTATTTAAATAAAATTCTGAATAAATAGTGATGGCTGGAAATTTATCTCCAACTCGCTTCCATCGGGTAAGGTCATGAGTATGCGTTTGCGTTTTCCCTTCGAATGGCCAGGTCGATTCTTTGATTGCTGATGCTTTTTGCATTGATATAGGTACGGTTTCTGGATGCAAATGGTGGCAAAAAGATTTTTGTCTTCAACTTCCCCCTAGACTGGGGGCACCTTTATTTGGCCTATTTCCATCCATTTTCTTGATTTTCAAGTCCAAAAAATGGATGAAATATCTATTCTATTGTTATCCCGGAATTAACTTTTTAATAATTCTTTAACACTATTGAAAATTTAAGTCAGTTTATGAGATAACCGATGAAAAAATTAATTTAATGTAAAAAAGGCAACGACACACGGAATTCCCAAGCGGTCACCCATCCAACGGGAACTGGTATATCAACATGGTATGGCCGTTGCCTACAAAAATTGAAAATTCAAGTCAGATAAAGGGATAATAGACGGAAAAATTTAATGCAAAAAAGGCAACGACACACGGTATTCCCAAGCGGTCACCCATCCAAGTACTAACCGTGCCCAATGTCGCTTGACTTCAGTGATCGGACGGGAACTCAAATCTCAATCTCAAAATATTTTATTCATTTCATATTACAATTTTTTATTTTATGTACATTTCAAAGCATAATAATATGTTGTGTCTCCGAGTTAGGGAGTTTCCAGGCTCCCCACTTGGGACTCGCAGCCAGGCTGAGGACCTGAGCCGGGATTGATGTTAATCCTAGGGTTTGAGTGCTGTACATTTAAATTTTTGCTTCTGGCCACTTACAAGCCAGTGCTCTCTGGTGGCAATTGAAATTTCAGCCCTACCGGGAATATGTATGGTACCAATGAGTTATGTGTGTATCGTTATTTAATTTGTCATTACTGGAAAAATTGCAAAAAACCAGCTTTTAAGAATAGGAACTTGATGGTGACGTAATGATCATTATCAGGTGTTAGGTATCACAGTTTTTGTGTGTTTTTCATTCATTCTGCTTTCATTCGTTCTCATTCATACTTATTTACACCTCATTCGTTCTTATTTACAGCTCTTTCGTTCTGTGTGCTCTAAAAGGTTATTTACATTTTCGAATTAGCAATAAATAGAAATATTCTGAAAGTGGGATTTTTTAAGTTGGCAATACAGTGGACGGGATTTGGGGAGAAACTACTGCCATGTGTCTCTAGGTGTGATGGTGCTGGTAACTTTGAAATTCTTTTAATTTTATAATATTTAGATATTTTTGACTATTCGAAGTAAATTGGCAGTCTGGCGTACAGGGGCTTGTGTTTAGGCTCGTGTATCGCCCTAGTCCTTGTAATGTTTCTTGTTAGTGGCGTATGTTGTAGTTTGTTTCTGTAAAAATTTTCTGAGATGTTATATATATGTTCATTAATTCTTAACATGTTTGTCACATCGTGCAGTTCATCAATCCTCGCGTAGCGTCCTGCAGACGTGACACATCGTAAGATTTTATTTTGCATACGCTGCAGCCTGAGCATCTGGGTATCAGATATGCTACACCAGACAGGTGCAGCGTATAGCAAAGTTGGTCGTATTATTTGTCTGTAAATTGTCAGTTTGTTTGTCGATGAAAGGCAGGATCTTGGCGATAGCAGAGAGTACAAGCTCTGCATCGCCAAGAAACCCCGTTTCAGTACGTTTGTAACATGATGTTTGAAGAATAGTCCCTTATCTATTATCACTCCAAGGTATTTCAGTTTCTTTGCTTGATTTACAGGAGTGTTATTAATTCTAATTGGCATATTTATGTTAATATCTGTGATTTTCTTTGTTACAACCATTGTTTCACACTTAGAGGCGTTTAAATCAATTTTCCATGTTTGCATCCATGGCAGTAGTTTATGGAGGTGTTGTTTTATACGCATGTTTGCTACATTTGCTGAGAATGAATGTGCATAGATCAGCGCATCGTCAGCAAACAGCGTATGTTGGGTATTAGGGTGGGAGGGGAAGTCAGAATTATACAAGTTATACAACTTCGCTGATAACACCGCCCCTTGGGGAACCCCGGTGTGTATAGGCATCGGGTCGGACAGTTCTCCTTCCACTCTGACTCGAAAAGTTCTGCCTTTAATAAAAGAATGCAATAATTTTATGAGAAATAGGGGAAAATTATGATATTCCAGTAATTTATATATTAATCCATCGTGCCACACAGTGTCGAAGGCTTTCTTAATATCAAGAGCAAGCATAACCGTGCTCTGTTTGAGGTTCATGTGATCTATTGCGTCCTGTAGCACTTTGGCGATCAACATTTCAGTATTATGCTTGCTCTTGAATCCGAACTGTTCGGTTTGGACATGTTTTTCTAAATTTAGGTTCTTAATATGATGCAAAATAACTTTCTCGGTGACCTTCGACATTGTATTAAGCAATGATATTGGTCTATAAGAGTCTGGGTCCGTTGATTGTTTGTTTGGCTTTAAAATGGGAATTATAATTGCTTGTTTCCATTTTGTTGGAAAATGTTGTAATAAAATTATCGCATCGATTATGTATAGTAATTGTATGAATGCCTTCCTTGGAAGATTTTTCAGCAGAATGTTAGGTATGCTGTCCTCCCCGGGTGCCTTGTTGTTGGGTAATTTTCTGATTATATCAGCGAGTAGTTTGGGTTGTATAATCAGTTTTTTAAGGAGGGGGGGAGGGATAGGATAGGTTTGCCGCACTGTATTGTTAGTAACGGTTGTTATTCTATCCTGCTCAGGCGTAGTGTTTGGTTTTTCTTTATGCACTTGTGCAAAGTGCATTGCAAGAACATTCGCTTTCTGTGTTTTGGTTTGAATATTATTATTTGCTGACAGGGATGGTATCTTGCTGAACTTGTTTTTGAGCCTTTTTGTAAGTTTCCACAATGAGTTGTCTTGTGTTTGCAAATTCAGCAAGATACCCTCCCAGGTTTTATTTTTATGGGCGTTAATATTTAATCGGATTTGTTCCTGCAATGCACGCACCCTGGCGCCATCCTGCGGTTGTTTATGGCGTTGCCATCTTTTACGTATTTTATTTTTAAATTTAATTAAATTTATGATCTCTTGGGGGAGTCGATCTTCCGCTAGTCTTGGCCGTATTTTTGTAGCCGTTGCATTTCGTGCAGTTTGGAGGCATTTTGTTAATTTATCAACTTCTTCGTCCAATTGCTGTGTTGTTGTTATATTGATATTTATTTGAAAGCCAGTGTTGACAAGAGTTTTAAAATGCCTCCAATCTACATTTTTGTATGACCATTGTTCAGGTCCTTCCTCCCTCTCTACGTCGACTTTCCAATCTAGGAGGAGAGGAAGGTGATCTGAGGAAAGTTCGTCGAGAACGACCAAGTCCGGGAGATTTAATACATTTTTATTAAGTACTATATCGATAAAAGATGGCGTCATTCCATTTACAGGGTGGTGCGAGGGTGCATTCGGAGCTAAGATTTGTATATTATTTTCCGTGACATAGTCGTGAATGAAACGTCCATTTCTATTATTTTGACGATTATGCCACTGAGAATGTCTCGCGTTTAGATCTCCGAGCAGGATAACATTATTACCTTGGGCAAAAATATTGTTTAGATCATTATCGTTCATTGGTAAGTAGGGGCGGGCGTAGCTTCCATTAATTATTATATTATTGTGAATTTTTATCGAAATGTTTTCAATTTGTGTGTTCACGATTGGCATTTTATGATGAGGTATATTGTGTTTAATTAATATAGCTACGCCCCCCCCTCTTATGTTTCTATCTTGTCTGTAAACATTGTAATTACGAATTTTGAATTTTTTATTTATTGCTAATTTTGTTTCTGTAATGATCATTACGTCAATTTTATATTTATTTAAAAAATAAATTAATTCTCCTATTTTTGAGAGAATGCCATTTGCATTCCATAAAGCAATTTTTAATCTTTTATATATTATATTTGTTGATTCCATTAGTGACAAACTCTATAACTGCCATTGCACGTTTAAATTTATCTTGGTATTGAGTTTTGATTTCTGCAAAGTCATTGAGGAATCTACACAACTCATTGGTATCCCAAGCGTTGCTGAAATTGTCAATTGCATTAAAGAGAGCACTGACCTGTGTGTTTTCATCGGCATTACTAGTTGCGTGGCGGTTGGGCTCAGGCTGGCTGCGGCTCCCGAGTGGAGGGAAGGCTGCGGTGGACAGTTCTTGTTGTTGAGGGTTGCTCGTGATGCCACTTGCCCTGGCACTCGCTGGACCATTTGCCCTGGCCTGTTGTGTCCATGCGTTCGTTTTTGGTGGCGGAGCTGGTTTATATTGTGGCATTGGTTTGGTCGTCGTCTGCCTTTGATTTTGCTGGTTTATCTTATATTTATATACATTACAGTTAGTGCTGTTTGCTTTGTGATTTCCGCCGCAGTTAGCACATTTTATTTTAGTGGGGTCTAAACATTGTGCTGTTTGATGATTTTGGGCACAGTTTAAACATTTATGGTTTCGATGACAGTTGGTTGTTGCGTGGCCCCATTGGCAGCATCTTTTACACTGAATGATGTTGTTGTTACTTCTGCGACGTTCCCAGGTTACTCTTACACAGTTGAGGAATTTTATTTCCTTTAATTTTGTCAATTTATAATCAGCTGTGGTGATTATCAAATAGAGCGGTCGGTATTTTGTTGCCATTATATGAATGTTTTTTACGTTGATTTTATAGGTTTGTTGTAATTCTTCTTGTATATCCGTTGGTGCTGGTAAATGGTCCAGCCCTTTTAGTACAAAGGCGTGCGTCCTTTCCTCCTGTGTACAGTAGGTATGCCATTGCATTTCTGTTTTTTCTTCCAGTTTTTGTTTATATGTTTTATAATCATTGATGTCGTCAACGTATATAATTGTAGAGTTTTTGGTAAATTTGATCGTGTAGTTTTTCTTTATTATTTCTTTGAGTTCTTCATTGTATTTTTTATAATTGTTGTTGTTTGTAATTGTCCCTTGGATGATTATTGGAGGTGGTTTGTTTATTCTGTTCTGTTTTGGTGGAGTTTTTGATAATGTACTTTTGGCTTTTTCTCGGATTTGGTTTCTTGTTTGTGTTTCTTCTTCTGATTCTTCTATTGTTTGCTGGTCTATTTCGCTATCTTCGGGTTCAAAGTCTGAAAGCAGTTCATATCTGTTACTTAGGGGGACGAATGTTCTGTTTTCAAAGAGTTTGGGTTGTTTTGTTGTTTTTTCTATTGGCGGACTATGTTGTTTTCGTTTGTTTTGTTCTTCATTTTTCTTTATTTGTTCATCGTTATGTCTATTTTCTGATATTTGGATATTTGTTGGTTGCATTGTTTTTTCTTTTATTTTGTTAGCTAGGGTTGGTGGTAGCTCATAATTGCTTCTAAATTCCGTGCTTAATGTTTTTTCTGTTTGTTCTGAAGCTATAGGTGGTGTTTGCGCCATTGGAGTTTTATGCGCATGCTTTTGTTGCAAGTGTGCAATAATTTCTTCTCGGTTTTGTTCTTTCATTTTGGGATCTCTGCATTTCTTGTAGTAATTATTGCATTGGCTGCAGTAGGCCTTGTAGGTTTGTAAATTTTGGATAAGGTGTTTTCCAGTTTTCCTTTTTTCTTTTACTGGCTTATAGAGGTTTGATGTGCTTCTGTTGTCATCATCAGATGTTTGATCATCTTTTTCAGTTAGTGGGGTGCCCGTGGCACCCCTATTTTCTGCCATTTTAGTGGTCAAGTTTAGTTAATTTGTGTAGGAATTTTTAAAATTCCTTTAGACGGGTCTTAACAATATCGTATCTATTGTTAGGTTTATCTTAGGAATGCGAACAATTTTTCTTATCGTATTCACTCACTGATATCGCGCGTTTGGCAGCAGCGCTAAAACACACTTCTGCCTCCGACCGACACACTGGACGGACGGGAACTGGGGGGACGGGAACTGGTATATCAACATGGTATGGCCGTTGCCTACAAAAATTGGAAATTCAAGTCATATAAAGAGATAATAGACGGAAAAATTTAATGCAAAAAAAGGCAACGACACACGGTATTCCCAAGCGGTCACCCATCCAAGTACTAACCGTGCCCAATGTCGCTTGACTTCAGTGATCGGACGGGAACTGGTATATCAACATGGTATGGCCGTTGCCTACAAAAATTGAAAATTCAAGTCAGACAAAGAGATAATAGACGGAATAATTTAATGCAAAAAAGGCAACGACACACGGTATTCCCAAGCGGTCACCCATCCAAGTACTAACCGTGCCCAATGTCGCTTGACTTCAGTGATCGGACGGGAACTGGTATATCAACATGGTATGGCCGTTGCCTACAAAAATTGAAAATTCAAGTCAGACAAAGAGATAATAGACGGAATAATTTAATGCAAAAAAGGCAACGACACACGGTATTCCCAAGCGGTCACCCATCCAAGTACTAACCGTGCCCAATGTCGCTTGACTTCAGTGATCGGACGGGAACTGGTATATCAACATGGTATGGCCGTTGCCTACAAAAATTGAAAATTCAAGTCAGACAAAGAGATAATAGACGGAATAATTTAATGCAAAAAAGGCAACGACACACGGTATTCCCAAGCGGTCACCCATCCAAGTACTAACCGTGCCCAATGTCGCTTGACTTCAGTGATCGGACGGGAACTGGTATATCAACATGGTATGGCCGTTGCCTGCAAAAATTGAAAATTCAAGTCAGATAAAGAGATAATAGACGGAATAATTTAATGCAAAAAAGGCAACGACACACGGTATTCCCAAGCGGTCACCCATCCAAGTACTAACCGTGCCCAATGTCGCTTGACTTCAGTGATCGGACGGGAACTGGTATATCAACATGGTATGGCCGTTGCCTGCAAAAATTGAAAATTCAAGTCAGATAAAGAGATAATAGACGGAATAATTTAATGCAAAAAAGGCAACGACACACGGTATTCCCAAGCGGTCACCCATCCAAGTACTAACCGTGCCCAATGTCGCTTGACTTCAGTGATCGGACGGGAACTGGTATATCAACATGGTATGGCCGTTGCCTACAAAAATTGAAAATTCAAGTCGGATAAAGAGATAATAGACGGAATAATTTAATGCAAAAAAGGCAACGACACACGGTATTCCCAAGCGGTCACCCATCCAAGTACTAACCGTGCCCAATGTCGCTTGACTTCAGTGATCGGACGGGAACTGGTATATCAACATGGTATGGCCGTTGCCTGCAAAAATTGAAAATTCAAGTCAGATAAAGAGATAATAGACGGAAAAATTTAATGCAAAAAGGGCAACGACACACGGTATTCCCAAGCGGTCACCCATCCAAGTACTAACCGTGCCCAATGTCGCTTGACTTCAGTGATCGGACGGGAACTGGTATATCAACATGGTATGGCCGTTGCCTACAAAAATTGAAAATTCAAGTCATATAAAGAGATAATAGACGGAATAATTTAATGCAAAAAAGGCAACGACACACGGTATTCCCAAGCGGTCACCCATCCAAGTACTAACCGTGCCCGATGTCGCTTGACTTCAGTGATCGGACGGGAACTGGTATATCAACATGGTATGGCCGTTGCCTGCAAAAATTGAAAATTCAAGTCAGATAAAGAGATAATAGACGGAATAATTTAATGCAAAAAAGGCAACGACACACGGTATTCCCAAGCGGTCACCCATCCAAGTACTAACCGTGCCCAATGTCGCTTGACTTCAGTGATCGGACGGGAACTGGTATATCAACATGGTATGGCCGTTGCCTACAAAAATTGAAAATTCAAGTCGGATAAAGAGATAATAGACGGAATAATTTAATGCAAAAAAGGCAACGACACACGGTATTCCCAAGCGGTCACCCATCCAAGTACTAACCGTGCCCAATGTCGCTTGACTTCAGTGATCGGACGGGAACTGGTATATCAACATGGTATGGCCGTTGCCTGCAAAAATTGAAAATTCAAGTCAGATAATAAGATAACCGATGAAATAATTATTTTATGTAAAAAAGGCAAGGAACACGGTATTCCCAAGCGGTCACCCATCCAAGTACTAACCGTGCCCAACATCATCGTTGAATTTTTTCTAACTTTCCTTGTTTACAATTGTGCCATTTAGTATAAATAGTGGAAATTTATTATTTTTTGGATGTTTTATTATTATTTGCTTATTATTGAGTATTTTTTCCGTATATTTCGGTTTTGGCTTCTATCTGGCGCTTCGTAATCCATTTTGTTATCTATTTCAATTTCTCCTTCTTCTTCGGAATCTGATAATTGGTCAAATCTATTTCGTAATGGTATATAAAATATAGTTTCTATTTTCAAAAATACGGGCATATTTACTTTCATTATTTCCGGTGAGCTATTGTTTTCTTTTATATTTGTCATCGTTGGTGTTTATGATTTTTTCTGAGTTTATTTTATTCTTCTGATTAATTGCAGGTTGTGTGCATTGGGGAATATCGTAATCGCCATCAACAGGGAATGCTGGCAGTTCTGGGGTGCCTTCGGCATACCCTTTTGAGGTCATTTCTCTGTGATTTCCTTTAAATATTTTTGGTTGTCGATTTGACTTTGATGTTTATCGATTATTTGTTTGTTGTAACGTTTTCAAAATATATTGCTGGTATTTGACTTTTTGTGATTTTCTGTCAGGTTTTATCTTATGCGACTAACCTTTAACAGTTTTTCCCGTTGGGCTTTCGTGCCCATGCACTTGTGTGAATGTTCCTTGAACTGTTCTTATTTTTTCACACAAATTTCACTCTATTTGGGATTGTTTTCACTACTTTTCCGTATTAAGTAAAAAACACGTCTTCACTCAGTGAAAGACATTGACACTTGGACGGGAACTGGTATATATCAACGGACGGGAACTGGTATATCAACGTGGTATGGCCGTTGGCTACAAAAATTGAAAATTCAAATCAGATAATAATGATAACCGATGAAAAAGGACGGGAACTGGTATAAAGACGTATGATCGTTGCCGATAAAAATTGAAAATTCAAGTCGCACCACATTGGTAGTCGCTGATAAAGTTAAGGCCTTCCAGGTACTTTAGAAATGGTTTGTTAATAGATTTCGCCATTATATACTTTTAATAGGTATAACTGAAACCGAGTGCGACTGGTCGATAGTTGTTAGGCAGGGTTCTCTTACCTTTCTTTGGTATAGGCTGGACTCGCGTCGTCTTCCATCAGGATGGAAATACCTATTCCTTTTTTGTAGGATATGTTGAAGTCTACATAATACTGGTGCGAGTTCCTTTATATTTGCGCATCTCTTGAGAACTATAATTGGAATAATTAAAGAATGTTGAGTCAAATCGGTTGAATAATTTAGGAATTATCCTGGGGAGAGATGTACAAAACATCATTCAATTCACTTTTTGATGGATTTTAATTTCGATACGGAACAAATGGTCTCACCGCGAGCGAATCGGCAGGTACAAATATTTTTCTCTTAATTGGACTCTCATTTTACATAACCCCGGCAAATTTGAGTTAAATCGGTTGAATAATTTAGGAATTATCCTGGGGAGAGATGTACAAAACATCATTTAATTCACTATTTGATGGATTTTAATTTCGATACTGAACAAATGGTATCACCGCGAGCGAATCGGCTGGCACAAATATTTTTTCCGTAATTGGACACTCATTTTACATAGCCCCGGCAAATTTGAGTCAAATCGGTTGAATAATTTAGGAATTATCCTGGGGAGAGATGTACAAAACATCATTCAATTCACTTTTTGATGGATTTTAATTTCGATACGGAACAAATGGTCTCACCGCGAGCGAATCGGCAGGTACAAATATTTTTCTCTTAATTGGACTCTCATTTTACATAACCCCGGCAAATTTGAGTTAAATCGGTTGAATAATTTAGGAATTATCCTGGGGAGAGATGTACAAAACATCATTTAATTCACTATTTGATGGATTTTAATTTCGATACTGAACAAATGGTATCACCGCGAGCGAATCGGCGGGCACAAATATATTTTCCGTAATTGGACACTCATTTTACATAAGCATGGCAAATTTGAGTCAAATCGGTTGAATAATTTAGGAATTATCCTGGGGAGAGATGTACAAAACTTCATTTAATTCACTTTTTGATGGATTTTAATTTCGATACGGAACAAATGGTATCACCGCGAACGAATCGGCGGGCACAAATATATTTTCCGTAATTGGACACTCATTTTACATAAGCATGGCAAATTTGAGTCAAATCGGTTGAATAATTTAGGAATTATCCTGAGGAGAGATGTACAAAACATCATTTAATTCACATTTTGATGAATTTTAATTTTGATCGATTGTTTGAGATTACATTGCCTACCAGCCAATCCAAATCCGTATGGAAGAAAATTTGAAAGTATCTTTTGCGACTTTTTCGGGTTTGGGGTTAAATTGGTACGACGCACAGTGGTTCCGATAATCTGACGTGACAAAATTATTTTTATTTGGATTTTGGGAAAATACATAAAAAATGGCTGGTATTGGTATATTTTCTTAATTTTTAATGAAAACGATTACTATTTGTTTTCGTTGTGTTTTATTTTCTCAAAAAATGCACAGAAATATCATTAAACAAAAATATATTGTCACCAATAATTGTAATGTATATTTTAACTATTATCTTTCGTTAAGTTCACGTGCATGTTCATTGATTTTTCTTTTGGTAACCATAGTAAGATTGTTCATTTGGGAAGGAATTGCTCCACAAATGTGATTTTGTGTCGCTTGATTCGAGAGTACACTACAAATCTTGCCGTAGTTCCTTCTCCACAATAATTCACGCCCGTCTACTTGAAGGATTTTTACCTTTTGTCAAGTCAGATTAGCTATCGGAACCTCTGTGCGACGTTTGGAGGGATAAGGTATAAATACGGTGGTTCAGGAATAATTGCCCTAAGTTTAGTAGAAAAACAATAAAACTGAAAACATTTCCATGTTATTTTATATTTTTATTGTACTTACTTCCGTCTTTATTTTTATAAAAGTAACTTATATAATTATCACCAATCTCAAATTCCCTGTTTTATCCTTTTCCAAATTTACTAATTCACATAATATCTAAATATTTTATGACAGCCCAATAAATTTTACAATATTTTCATGTGTTAGATACCAAAAGTTATTGTTTATACATTGCGCTACTGATTTAAAGCACAATCAAAAAGTTGCATCAACTTTGATGTATTTTCGAAATTTGTTGGTGGTTTCATTGATTGTCTTTCCTAATTGTGGCTCTTTTTCAATATAACTGCCTATATTGTATTGGTGGTATCAGGTGGTTCCACCCCTGCCCCCGAATAACCTCTCCACATCTTCGATTCCTGCTTAAAATTAAGGTTCTTTCCATTCTAATCTAAGCCTTAATTCGATGAGCCGTTCGCCGAATTCTTGTAAGTTTTAAGCACATATATACAGGGTGGCCCATCGAAAACAGTCCAGCAAGGTTTACGGCTGTGTACGTGAAAATTAAGAAAAAAACCTCGGACCCGTAAACTTGTGTTTTTAGGGGGGACACGTTTCACTATTAATTTCATCCCTGTAACCTCAACCCCCCTAGCGGGGGCGGCTACTGCCTTTGTTTTTGCAAATGGGAATCGGTATGTTGTGATACATCTTTTTAAAGGGCATTAAATTCTCTTTAAAATGGCGCTTCGTTTTGTAAATTTGAGCTACGCGCCGCCGAGCAACGGAATTTGAAACATTTCACTGCACCTCTTATCAAGTACACAGGGTTGTGCGTAAACAATTTTTTTTAAAGTAATAAGTATCAGTCAATTCAACTTTATCTTCAGTAAAGTGGTTGATCCAGATCTACATACGTTATTTGGAAAAAAAATTGTTTACGCACAAACCTGTGTACTTGATAAGAGGTGCAGTGAAATGTTTCAAATTCCGTTGCTCGGCGGCGCGTAGCTCAAATTTACAAACAAGAAGAAGAAATTAATAGTGAAACGTGTCCCCCTGAAAACACAAGTTTACGGGTCCGAGGTTTTTTTAATTTTCACGTACACAGCCGTAAACCTTGCTGGACTGTTTTCGATGGGCCACCCTGTATAAACAGTATATTGCCAATACGAACGTTCCAAAATACAAAAAGTGTCTCCGCCATGGGATATGTAACGGGCATATTGAGTTTACGCAGTAGGGTGGAAATTTTATCGATCACGTCAGAGCCGGCCCGACATTATTTATTTGTCGTCATCTTTGGTTCTGGATGCTTTTTCAAATTACAGAATAAAAAGTGGTTCATCCACATTCTTAATTTGTGGTTTAGAAAAAAGTGAGGTTAAGAAACATACGACGTCGGATGAAAGTTAAAATAATCAGAAATCGTATGCATGGAACGCTGTCTTAAATCGAACTAATCGAAATTTTGATTGCAATATGTTTTCTAACTAACCAGTGAAATTTACATTAAAAAAGTTGAAATCCGGTCCTGTCGAATGTTTACATTCCCAAGGAAATGTCCGAACTGCGCAAACTCACAACGCCCCCTTCGATGCCCCTAGCGGGGACATAATTGCAGATGGTATTAGCAAGATACTGTTTATATACAGGGTGTCCCATAACTAATGGTACACAGGAAAACTGCAGATTCCTTGGGTAAAAATACTGCGATTTGACCATATTTAGTTTAGTTCAATAGCTGGTAATAACCGAGATACAGGGTGTCCAAGTAAAAATTTAATTTTCAATTTTCATAAATAACTTATTTCTAAATCAATATTTTTGCACAAAATTTTGTGATTAGGGATTTTTTGCGGGAAAGGAATTTGAATTTGTTAATAATTTTGATGTAGATTATAGGGGGCGCTCTCTGCGGTACTCTGGATACATAAAAAGAAATGTAACTTTTTTGTGCCTTAGTATAATTATATTTTTATTAAAAATATCAGTTTTTCCGTGATTTTTAAGCAATAAAGGTATACTTTGTAAATGTCGCTCCGACTAACCGTTTTCGAGATATTTTCACTTACAATTTCTAATGCGCCCGTTTAAATTTTGATTTGTAAATGTGAAATTTGTCACAGTAGGCTTTGGTAAAAACAAACACAATGAAAGCACTTTGAAACTTCATTTTTTCAAAGTTTATTTTCATTTTTCAGCACTGTGGGTGTTTTTAAGGAGTTTTTGAAGATACTGTTATCCAAAATTAAACTAAAAATGCCGCGACATAACTGTTTTCTAACGGAGAAATGCGAGACATGGTATGTTTATACGCACAAGAAAATTTTAACAGACGCGGGGGCACATCGGCGGTATTTGGAAACGTATCCAAATAGAAGGCAGCCAGATTTTAAAATTTTTAGAAGCCTATACTACAGACTGGGAGAAACAGGATCCTTGCGTCCAAATCGTAATAGTGGAGGATCCTGTTTCTCCCTGTCATATAGGCTTCTAAAAATTTTAAAATCTGGCTGCCTTCTATTTGGATACATTTCCAAATACCGCCGATGTGGTCTGTTAAAATTTTCTTGTGGGTATAAACATACCATGTCTCGCATTTCTCCGTTAGAAAACAGTTATGTCGCGGCATTTTTAGTTTAATTTTTGATAACAGTATCTTCAAAAACTCCTTAAAAACACCCACAATGCTGACAAATGAAAACAAACTTTGACAGAAATGAGGTTTCAAAGTGCTTTCATTGTATTTGTTTTTACCAAAGCCTACTGTGACAAATTTCACATTTACAAATCAAAATTTAAACGGGCGCATTAGAAATTGTAAGTGAAAATATCTCGAAAACGGTTAGTCGGAGCGACATTTACAAAGTATACCTTTATTGCTTAAAAATCACGGAAAAACTGATATTTTTAATAAAAATATAATTATACTAAGGCACAAAAAAGTTACATTTCTTTTTATGTATCCAGAGTACCGCAGAGAGCGCCCCCTATAATCTACATCAAAATTATTAACAAATTCAAATTCCTTTCCCCAAAAAAACCCTAGTCACAAAATTTTGTGCAAAAATATTGATTCAGAAATAAGTTATTTAGGAAAATTGAAAATTAAATTTTTACTTGGACACCCTGTATCTCGGTTATTACCAGCTATTGAACTAAACTAAATATGGTCAAATCGCAGTATTTTTACCCAAGGAATCTGCAGTTTTCCTCTGTACCATTAGTTACGGGACACCCTACCCTGTATATGTGGTTTTGAGATAGTCGTTCTAGATTTTATAACAGCCTACCAATAAAATCCCAAATATGTTCAATGGGATTTAGGTCGGGGCTTGCAAATGCCTAATATACTCTACAGGGTGTTTTGAATTTTCGTAGAAAAACAACAGTTTTATATAACATCCCGTATACAGTTACTTTTTTTAACCAAATCAATAAAGGCAACGACATTCTCAAGAAAAAAAAACACAATTAGAACAATAAAATCAATTAAATCGACCACCAAATTTCGAAAATACATTACATCAAAGTCGGGGCAGTGTAAATTAGAATATAATATAATATACTTAAAACAAGATAAAATAATAACAATAATAATAAATAAGCTTTGTGAGGCCACTTTGGTCTACAAGAAACTACTATGGTATCCTCTTTAAGTAAGTCCTATTTAATTTCTCAATCAAAATAAGCAGGACATTTTTAGTTATAAAATAGTATATTAAAATACTTAAAATATTAAGTTGAACGAGTTTAACAATTAGTCTTACGACACCACTGGTGCCGTTGCGTATGAACGTTTTTTCATAAAATGACCTAAGGAATCACACTGTATATATTTAGGGTATATCCTAAATATATATTTCGGTATAAAGAAATCTATCCGTTCGAGCTAATCGCACTTGTCTTAATATCGAGGTATATTTTATGTCATGTCAAACTCAAATATGTTTCCCAACGAATTTTTCACTCTCCTCTTTTCCAGATAGAAAAGGGCCCATTAACATGTTTAATTTGCGCATTTAAACTCGAGTAACTTATTTTGATATTAAAATTTATATTTTTTCTTTCTGCACCGTGAATTTTTAATGTCTCCGGCATCCCAACCAGGCTTGGGTTTTAATTACGTAATATTTCACCTCTATACCTTCTGGGTGCACGTTAACATCGTTTTTTAAATTATTTTAGCTCAAACTGCTGACGATGAAGGGTTCTTGTTCTTACCTTTGAAACATGTCCAGTTAAAACATTTTGTTAAATTAGTGGAGCAGACTGTGAGTTTTTCTTTCCTTTGTATATTGTAAAATTTAAGTCGTTGCTAACATATGTTCATATAAGACCTTAATGAAATCACCCTATGAAATACTAGCACGTCATGAACATCCAATATACAGGGTATTTCTTAATAACGTACCTACTAATATTTAAGGAGGTTATTCTTGGGTCCATTTTCAGAAAAATACTTCGTACGAACATATGTCCTAAACGTCTTACCTTTTGAGATACAGGGTGTTAAAGATTTTCATGTTTTTTAAATAAACTCCTGGACAAAATTAACGTAACATCAAGAAATTGACATATTTTCGATATTATTTTTTTTTCTGAATTTATGATCCGACTTGAATGATTTTTTTTTTGCATTGTAGGTTGGTTCCTTGACAATGTCATAGTTTTCGCTGTTTTTGAGAAAAATTTAATTTTCGATTTATACGGGGTTTAGTAAAAATGCTATGTTTTTTTCCAAAAATTCGCATCACCCTGTGGAATATATTAGCAACCGAAGCATATTGCAGTTGACATTAAACGGTAGGTCCATCTGTCCCCAACATTTTCTTTTTTGGTTTACTTCATTATCTCTGTTATCAAGAGAGATACACCGTTTTATAGCGTAAAATGTTTTTATAGACTTTAATATTCAACACATTCATTGTTAAATGTTTTCAAGAAGGTTTCAAGAGTAAAATACTCGTCGGGCAACTGGGCATACAAAACGAACGTTTAATAAGTAGTTTTCGAACAGTTTTTATCAGTATGGCGAATTTTATTTGACCTTTGTAACTTTAAAACACAACATCTGCTATGTCATGTCTTGCAATGTCAGAAAAAGTCCATAGTCTACTTGAAAACATTTAACAATTAATGTGTTGAATATTAAAGTCTACAAAGACATGTTATACTATAAAACGGTGTATCTCCTTTAATAACAGAGATAATGAAGTAAACCAAATGAAGAAAATGTTGGGGAAAGATTTACCTACCGTTTAATGTCAACTGCAATATGTTTCCGTTGCTAATATACTCCACAGGGTGATGCGAATTTTTGGAAAAAAGCATAGCATTTTTAGTACACCCAGTATAAATCGAAAATTAAATTTTTATCATAAACAGCGAAAACTATGACATTGTCAAGGAACCAACCTACAATGCAAAAAAAATCATTCAAATCGGATCATAAATTCAGAAAAAAAATAGCATCAAAAATATGGCAAATTTATGATGTTGCGTTAATTTTGTCCAAGAGTTTAATTTGTTAAGGTTAATGACTTAAATACGTGACAACTAGACCAGGTAGACAACTGTCAAAACTGTTTATATTTGTGAAACAAAATCTGCTTCTTACCTACAAGATCCTTTTTAATCGTTGATAATACCTAATTTCATAACAGAGTGCAAATGAATGAATTTCATTTTTTTATACGAAAACTGTACGTCAAACGACAAAAAATCGTTTGCTCAGCGAGGAATGAGAATTTCAAAAATATTTTTTATTAAAAAAAAAGAAGTGGCGTACCATTCTTTCCCTTAAAAATACCTTGGACAATTCCCGCACGAACGCCACTGGTCGGAATAAAAACATGTTATACATCATAAAATGCCTCTTGATGAATAGTAAGTGTGTATCAAATTTCACAAAAATATCTAGAGCAGTATCACAGATATTAATAACAGAGGATATCTTTTGGAAATCTTCAACACCCTGTAGCTCAAAAGTTAAGACGTTTAAGACATCTCTTCACATGAAGTTTTTTTCTGAAAATTAACCCAATAATAACCTCCTTAAATACTAGCATGTTATTAAGAAACACCATGTACCGTGACTCCTTATACACAGTTTAAAATTATTTTAAAGCGAGCAAGGCGTCAAAATAGTGGAAATGCCATAATACGTTGTCTTACATT
This sequence comes from Barypeithes pellucidus, assembly GCA_963991005.1. NCBI lineage: Eukaryota > Metazoa > Arthropoda > Insecta > Coleoptera > Curculionidae > Barypeithes > Barypeithes pellucidus. The sequence continues at coordinate 13,780,149 of OZ022563.1, forward strand.
TTACAGCTAAATTACAGAAAAATTTACATTTTCCAAATAATTGAAATTCGAAAAACTCAGAGATTTCTCTTTTGCCATCGTTCTATGTTTTAAAAAGTGCTGCTGTACATTTTACATCCAAATTGTTGACATAACATATCAGATATCCGCGAAAAATACAATTCTGTTAGGTATCTTACTTACTAAGTACCAACTAAGTTCCGGCTGACTCACAGTCTAATCGACATTACCATAAAAAAGACCGCTAAATGGGAATTTGGACTGTGAATTAAGGGAAACTTTCTTTTTTGACAGCGGGGTAGTAAAACTTTTTATTTTATGTTCTCGAGGCGGTACTTTGTTCCAAACTATTTTCAGGCGAAGAGTTATCTTTGTGTTCCAATTGCTGCTTCCACATGTTGGCGTATACGCCTTCCTGGCCTATCAAATGTTCGTGCCTAAAAAGCAATACAACTGATAATAAAAAAGTATTTGCGGCTCGCTTGACAGTTCAGCGCTCACGGGCGGATAGCTTGTGTTTTGTCGTTGTAAGATTGTCTGGACGGCGGCGCGGTGGTGTTTACTTATTTTTCCCCGGTGTAATACGTGGCATTACCTGATGCGAAATTTGACAACTGGGTAATGTGGGATTTGACAGTTGGGGTGCGAAATTTGAGTTTCTAAAATGATGATGTGATGTAGGGGTAAAGAAAACTGAATTTGAATCACTTCGGATTTGAGTTGTTTGTAAACGAGTGGAGTTCCAGTGCTATATGAATCAGTGACTTGGAAGTGTGTGCGATTGTTTGATAAAGAGTTGTGATTGTTGTAAAATTTTACAGTTGAGGTGAAAAGTTCATATGTTACTTATGGAAGCCTAACAATAAGGCTCTATTGAATACTAGCAATTGCGTTGAATATTTTGGAGATTTATGCTTTCTTTTAGTTAATGGCGATTAGGGTGTGTATACAGTATTTGTCAGATGCGAGTGAAACTCGCGGTATAAGCAATTCCTAAAGGGCACTGCTGGTGTTTGCCTGTATTACCCGAACAATGAGAGTTTCGTGGTTTTGCCATTACGTTTAATTGAATAGCTTAGGATTAGTGCACCAAAATGTATTCAAACTCGGGACATGAATTTAGCATGTCGGCCTCTTCGAGAAGTTATAATGTAGTTTTTCTATAGAATGTACAGGTAAGTCAATATACTCAGGCACCTCAAAAATTACATGGGATTTCCTATGTTCAACTTAACGACGCATCACCCGATATACCGTTTCGCCTAGAGCTGAAATGTATGGATATGTGTTCGGTTCCATTTAAACAGAATCCAAGAACTATTTAAAAAATGCATTTTATTAATTAAAATGTTTATGTATTGTAATATTGTTATCGATGAAGTAGATAGATATGTCTACACAATACGTATTTTTTTTTATAATAGGCTGACGTCACCGTTTCAGCTAGAATGACGTATATCTTGATGGAGAGGCACTCGTCATTTGCGATTAAGGGCTGACGTTTTCAACAAGTTTGGGGTCCGGTTCAAAAGTAACAGTCATACTTAATTTGAATTGAAAAACAAAATTTTTTTTATCAATACAGTACCGGGTGTCCCACTAAGAATGGCTCTCGGCCGTATCTCTGAAAGTGTTAGTCGTATGGCTCGCGGAAAAATTTTTTAATAAGAAAAGTGATCATAAGAAATTGCTGGAAATTATTTTGAAGTTTCTCAGTCGAGCGCTAGAGGGCGCAACCGTAACGGTAAATCCTTAAAGCTCAGTTTTTTCAAAAGTTACCGCGTTAAGGTATGTTGAAAATAGCATTTTCGTATACTTTAAGGTTTTATGAAGAAAATTTACTTATGGCATATTTTTGTCACTTTTAAAATAAAGTGGTGGGGGAAGGTTCAACATTATTTTAAATAAATGCCTACAACTCCGGGTTGGCTCAACAGAATTTAGTGAACTTTGTTTTGTTAAAAAGAGGTTCCCTTACTCTATACTTTACTCTATAAACTATGACAATATGACTTTTAAAGTAGGCGCTAGAGGGAGCTCTTTAACAACTTAACAAACATTGCGCATTTTTTCAAAAATTTTAAATACAACAGTATATTTAATTTTACTTCATCACAAAGATCAATAAAAGCCTAAAAAACTGGCGGAAACCACAACTTGATATCTTATTTCAAACCGGAGATATTAACAAGAACAAAAATCAACACGGAAAAATATGATTATATTTAAGTTTCAACGGTACGGTCAAAGCCTGATGGAGCACAACATGGTAGGGATGTAGCCTAAAGAAAAACAAAATACCCATTATTTTGACTTGAGAGCTACTAGTATAAGCTATATTGGCATTTTTCTAAATTATTTGAAAGTTAATACCTAGTTATTACTTACTTTTCTTCTAGTAAAATCCTATTCACAGTAGTGCGAGTAACTCCCAATTCTCGGACAATTCCCCTAATACTAATTTGTGGATTAAGTTCCACATATGCCAAAACGTTAATTATGTTCTCTTCGGTTCGACCTCGACTTTGTCTGCGATATATAGGGCGAAGAATACTTCCCGTAGTACGAAAACGTTGGGCTCAACGATTAAACATTCTACTGTCATATCGACGCCTTTGGGGGTATCGCATTGCATAAACCCTTGCAGCAATACTTGAATTGCTTAAACATTCAAAATACACCGCGATGATATCAACCGCTTCTTCAAGTAAAATAGGCATTTTCAAATATTAATACAACGGCACAACAATAAATACAATGGCACAATACTTTGGACACGATGAAAATTTTGACGTAATAAAAACCTTGACGTGAAAGCATCTAATTTTAAATTATATTTTGTTTTTCCAATACCTATTTGACTTTTGAAAAAACCTGTACCGTTGAAACTTAAATATAATCATATTTTTCCGTCTTTATTTTTGTTCTTGTTAATATCTCCGGTTTGAAAAAAGATATCAAGTTGTGGTTTTCGCCAGTTTTTTAAACTTTTATTAATCTTTGTGATGAAGTAAAATTAAATATACTGTTGTATTTAAAATTTTTGAAAAAATGCGCAATGTTTGTTAAGTTGTAAAATAGCTCCCTCTAGCGCCTACTTTAAAAGTCATATTGTCATAGTTTATACAGTAAAGTATAGGGTAAGGGAACCTCTTTTTAACAAAACAAAGTTCACTAAATTCTGTTGAGCCAACCCGGAGTTGTAGGCATTTATTTAAAATAATGTTCAACCTTCCCCCACCACTTTAATTTAAAAGTGACAAAAATATGTCATAAGTAAATTTTCTTCATAAAACCTTAAAGTATACGAAAATGCTATTTTCAATATACCTTAACGCGGCAACTTTTGAAAAAACTGAGCTTTACGGATTTACCGTTACGGTTGCGCCCTCTAGCGCTCGACTGAGAAACTTGAAAATAATTTCCAGCAATTTCTTATGATCACTTTTCCTATTAAAAAATTTTTCCGCGAGCCATACGACTAACACTTTCAGAGATACGGCCGAGAGCCATTCTTAGTGGGACACCCGGTACATTAAGTAACCTGCATAGATTTGACTTTCCTCGCCTGGAAAATTGCCAGAAGTTTTAGAATCTCTATATGCAATTAATACTACAAAAATACGCTATTTTTAAGTAAACTTCTACTTATAAAAGTATACCGGGTGATGCGTCGTTGAGTTAAACACGGGAAATCCCATGTAATTTTTGAGGTGACTGAATATTGGTTCCCCTGTACATTTTATAGAAAACAGCGTTTACAATTTCTCGAAGAGCCTGATTTGGTCAACCCATGTGCCGAGTTTGAATACATTTTGATAAACCAATCCTAAGCTATGCATTTAAACGTTATGGCAAAATCACGAAACTCCCATAGTTCAGGTAAAACAGCAAACACCAGCAAATAATTTCTAATTGCCAATAATTGACTACTTTTCGTTTTGTCAATGTCAAAATTTAATTTGCCAATACAGTTATGGTCAAGGTGAGGGGTGAGGTGCATAAACTGGAAGATATTTCTATTATTTTTAGGTTATGTTGTTTCATAGTTGTGACTAGAAATTAGTTGACGGACACCGTCAGCATGTTATGCATTTCCGAGTATAGGTATTTCGGATATATATCTAGTAAAAATGATCTATTTGCAAGGTTAAAGTATTTTAAAGTTTTCTATAAAAATTTTTGTCGAATCCATAATGCCTAGCAAACTAATTTCAACGAAATCGAAGTAAGCCTAAAATGCGAACCCTACTTGCTGCCAACATAAAAAAAAATTAAATGTCAGTTTCATAGAGTGGCAGGTTATTCAATTTTTTTGCATTTAATAATGTTGCCGTTATGAAATCCAAATAGAAAAATAAAATTATCTATTTCGTATAGCAAAAAATGTAATATTTGATGAAAATATTCCGAGGGGATCCTAACCAAACAAAAAACTGACAACAAAACGCATTCGGCCCACATATATATAACCATTATATTGCCAATACGAACGTTCCAAATTACAAAAAGTGTCCCCGCTATGGGATATCGCTTGGCACCATTGAGTTTGCGCAGTAGGGTGGAAATTTTATCGATCGCGTCATTGCCGGCACCGACATTATTTGTTTTTGTTATTCATCGCCATCTTTGATTCTTGACGCCTTTTCAAATTACAGAATAAAAAGTGGTTCATCCACATTGTTGTCGGTATATTAGTGCTTATAAACTTTCATTACCTAACAACAATTTTTGTAAAGGAGTTTTTAATTTGTGGTGATTCGATTCGCTGTTTGTTAGGTTAGTAACTTGTTTTGTTTAAGATGAAAGGACACAAGTGCATTGTGCTTTTTTGCAAAAGTTGTGGATCAATACCAGGTATAGAGTATTTCAGGTATGTAGGTACATAATATACTTATACGAAAATATTTTGCTTATCACATGATCCGATTTTCGGGACCGAATTTCACTAAAAAGCTTGTAAAAAAGAGAAGGAGTGTCACTCGTATACAATATAATATATATGTGGTCACTACCTAACCTTAAAATTAATGTATTTGTTGCATTAGTAGCTGATAATTCCCAAAATAGTCAATATAGTCATTCATTCTTAATTTTTGGTTTAGAAAAAAGTGAGGTTAAGAAATATTCGGACGGAATTTAGCACCAAAAGTTTCCACCAATCAATGCACTGTCGGACATCATATCGTCAGAAATCGTATGCATGGAACGCTGTCTTAAATCGAACCCACCAGTGAAATTTGCATTAAAAAAGTTGAAATCCAGTCCTGTCGAATGTTTATTTTCACAAGGAAATTTCCGAACTGCGCAAACTCACTATTACCCGCTCGATGTCCATAGCGGGGACATAATTTCAGATGGTATTAGCAATATAATGGTTATATATATGTGATTCGGCCGAACTACAAATCGATGCGCATCGTGACGTCACTAATTAAAAATCGCTTATAGTCGATGGGATCTGCTGAATAATAATAATAATAATAATGCAGCCATTGTTAAAATTTATACACTTTTGACGGGTTTGCGAAATTTGACATCTTGCCATGTCAGTTCCATCCCCCCTATTAATTTACTAAAGCTATACTTTGTTTTATTCAATATATTTTACCATTTTCGAGATAAATGTGTTTTAGTCTTATAGTTTACACACTGTTTTCGCAAAAAAGGTTATTTGCATGGTGCGTAACGAATAATTGCTCTAGTTTCACCTGCATTTTTACCAAAATTAATTTTTTTTTGGGACTGAAACCTCGCGAATTATTTGCAGTACCATCGTGTAAATTTATAAAATTACAGTACTTATAAATGAACGGCAATGATAAGCTACTGTTTGTCATTGGCGGACATTGTAATTAGTTGAGTTTGTTTACCAAAACCCTTGAAATTTGGAATTCTTAAGATATATTTAAGTGTTGTTCCATAATTTACCCAAAATACCATTGAATTATTATAAAAAAATAACAGGGTGTCCCATTTTCGTCACTTTTATAGGGTATCTCCGTAATTGTTAGTTCTATCAAAAAACTAATGTAGGTGTCATGTGCTGTTTTTGGGTCAAACTTAAAATGGTAAAATCAAAATTTGAAAATTTTCGCTCGCTTAAGAGGACAATTTCAAAATTACCCTATATTTTCTTGGTTAAAAGAGATACAGAAAAATATTTTATACAGAAGTTTCTTTATATTGATTGTTGAATAATCTACCGTTTTCAGAATAAGTATACGAGGTGAGGTAAAAAAGTTATCGGACCTAACCTCATTTTTTTTTAAATGGAACACCCTGTATATTTTAATTTAAAAATATACTATTTTAAATTCTCCTTTCAAATATATAACACACCATGAATGATATCGGTTTCCTAGGCGATTTGTTTAAATTTTATTACTTTGAAACGAAATAAAAGATTCAGATTAAGGTAAAAATAACGGGAATCATCGCAAATGTTCGGAATATGTCCTTAAATGATTACCGTCTTTCCGGATAGCGAACAAAATATACATTTTGCGCCATTTCTTCGTTTTTTCAATACAAACTGATATCATATCAAATTTTTCAAAATGTTGATAGGTCATTTTCGCAAATGAATATGTAAACATGAAATTGACATTAAATGTTAGTAGTCAGCATAGTTTCTAGGATATTAGCTTTTGTTTCATGGTCTCCTCTGGTTTAAAGTAGTAAAGTTTAATAAATCGCCTAGGATATATATTTGAAAGGAGAATGTAAAATATTATATTTTTAGATTAAAATATACAAGGTGTTCCATTTAAGAAAATGAGGTTAGGTCTGATAACTTTTTTACCTGACCCCGTATACTTATTCTGAAGACGGCAGATTATTCAACAAACAATATAAAGAAACTTATGTATAAAACACTTTTTTGTATCTCTTTTAGCTAAGAAAATATGGGGTAATTTTGAAATTGTCAATTTTTTGATTTTCCTCCGTATCTCTTAAGCGAGCGAGCATTTTAAAATTTTGATTTTACCATTTTAAGTTTGACCCAAAAAGAGCACCGACACCTACATTACTTTTTGATAGCACTGACAATACGGAGATACCCTATAAAAGTCTCGAAAATGGCACACCCTGTACATTCCGAAACACTTAAGTTAACTTTAGTTCAAGAACTTTGGGTCAGAAGTAAATTCTTCGTCTACTTACTTTCCCCGTTCAACTATTTCTCCATCTCTCAGTACTAATATTTCGTCGGCGTGGATGATGGTCGATAGCCTGTGAGCTACGATGATAGTCGTTCTATTCGCACACATCCTATGTAAAGAGTCCTAGAAAATAAACGTTAAATTATATATTGTCGAAAAGTTCATATACATGTACTTATGTCCTAAAATGCTTTGTTTTCGATATACAAGTCTTTTTTGGTTTTTATCAAAACTCTCGAAAACAGTTTGAGATATTACGCTAAATTTTGGTATATACTATTATGACCTAAAACCACACATTTTTACCCCAAACAATTTTTTCTCAAGCTAGTAGCTCAGGTACAGCTACACCTCAATACAATTTTAACCAACAATATGTTATACCACTGATATTTTCGGAGATAATTACACTAGTGCCTAAAAATTTTCGATAATTTTGCATGAAAGCGTATTGCCTAAAAACAACAAGAGTTCATTTTCATATTTTGGCTATTTTACAAAATTTGAAAATGAACGAATGTTGTTTTTCAAAGGAAATACGCTTAAATGCAAAATTATCTGAGAATTTTTATGCACGAGTGTAATTTAGGGAGAAAATTACTCGAATAATGGTTAAAACAACTTTATATTACAACTTTTAAATATAGAACTATAAAAATTAGTAATTATTAATAACGCAATTGTAATAATATTTAATATTTGAGTTTGTAGCTGGAAAATAAGATTTATTTTTTTAAACGTCAAAAAGTGTCATTATCATAGAATAATATTTAGGTTTGTTAATAGAATGGACACTTCCATGTTAACAAACCTGTTAATATTGGTAAGCCATCTATCGGCGACGGCAGTTATATTACACCATTTCCATATTAGAAACCTGTAGTTCAAATTCAATTTAAGAAACTCTCGACGAGATGGCGCTGCTTTTGAGGGTATTTTACTAGCGCCTTCGCCAGATTCTTGGAATAATATGCACCCTTGATTTTATTCAAAAATCAGGCAAATAGCTTATTTATGAACCCATGTTAAAAGCAAGAAAAAAAAAGGAGAAATCAGGAAACAAAATCGAAATCTTGGATTTCCTAGTTCACCTATTAATTACAAATATATTATATCTCTTGCTTTCAAAATATGGATAGAAATATGCTTTGCTTGATTTAAAAAAGAAAAAGCATCCAATGGTTCATAAATTTGCCAATATTAATATATTTGTATGGCCGAGTCACAAACTGACCCCTCAGATTAAGTTAAAATATCTTTAAAGCTAAGTGGTATAAATAAATCAAAACCTTCCACAGTTCCTTCTTTTATATTGGGTTGAACCTGTGGTTCAATATTAATTTCGTCAAACATTAAAATACAATGTTTATCGAGAACATTTGAAAAATTTTTGACTTCCGCTTTCAAAATAGTGAACACTTCGGTATGTAGTCCTGGGCGTATCGGGCTCTGTTCAGCAGTTTCATTACCGTTAACCAATAACCTTGTCCTCAAGGGTATATCGTCGTCCTTTCGGCTTCTTCTCGATATTGTCTCACTGACTCTGAAAAAACCTAGCTTTAATTCTATCCATGCTTGAGAGAACTTTCTGAAGCACTGCAGGACTGGTTAGTTTTTCAGTCATTCGAAGTTTTCTTCTTGTCAATACACCACCTTTCTGCCTGCCTCTTAAACTGGATAGCCCTTTGATAGAGTTTTCGTGCCTTAGGACTTAAGTCTTTAATTTGGCCCACATTCACTTCTGCTAAGAGTGAAGAACGTTCTAAAAAAATATATATTCTAAAATGCAAATAACAAAAATGATTTCAGTCTGTTCTGTCTTCAACAATATTCTCATATTTTATTGTTAAACGCTCTTTAATTTGTATTAGCGACGTACATATACTTACTCTATAATAATTTTTTAGCATAAAAAGTTGCTTTTAGTATTAAACACAGAGCGGGATACCCACCGTATAAATTAAAATTACTTTATGCAACTTAACTTACTTTTGGGAGTTGTCATAATATGTACTTTCGAGGAAGTACCGATATGTTCACGTTCTTCAGTATCTAGTGGGACAATATCCATCTCTATTGAGATCCCCTGCTTAGTAGTACAGGGATCCACCTCCTGTTTTGTATATTCAATTAACGTTTGATCCGGTAGAACAGGTAATACCTCTTCAGCACTAGCAGAAGTAGGTAGGAAGGTCACGTTAGCTATTGGCTAATCAGTAATCAGTAATGTTTTCGAAAATTGGGTGTATAGAAGCTGAAACAGTGAATAGTTGTGGCTATACTATGGTATCAAAATAGGGGGATTGAGGGGACTAATTAATAAGCTCCATGAAATTATTAAATTTAAGTTACTTAAAAAAATATATACAAGATTTTCATGAATGAACGGATTATTTATTATGGTTATTATTTTTATGTGTACAATACACAGTATCGGCTCATTTCTACTGCCTCATCCTACTTAATAAGTAGGTCTAGTTATTTTAAAATAAAAGATTTAATATACCTGGTAGATTTATTGATGGTAATACTCCTTTTTTAAGTCTATGATTTGGTCCAAAATCTTCAGGCAGAAAATGAAGGGAACAAACTCTGCAACTATTATAAATTTTCGGTGGAGTAATTTCGCGAACTAAACGACGGTTTCCACACAACGACATCCACTTGTCCAAAAGAAGTCTGTTTTTGGTTGGGTCAGGAAAACTATGTTTCGATTCATAACTTTTATAACAGCTACTGACACAACAGTAAGGCATATTTTTAACCAGTTTACACCCTAAAATATAAAAAAAATAACTATAGAACACGTACAATACACGTAACAGTAACAAGAAAAAAGTGCAGAATGTTACTTTTTAGCATGATACTAGCTGATGATAGAGCGTCACGTAGCGTCAATCACAACATAATGCTAGAACTATTCACACGCAAATTAGTATGAAAATGTGAACTTTTTCGCAACCAAAACACTCCGAAGGGAAAAATTAATAGTATTCTTCCAATTTATTAAAAATGTTATAATATAATTTCCAACTTACCTTTTAAAATAAAATAAAAGTACTCACGAAAGTTTTTGGTCAAAATGAAGTGAGTCAAGGCTCAGTGTACAACGATTTCAAATCGAATACAAATCTAAATAACACTAATATACACAAACACAAGTTAAAATGACTTCCGTGGAATATTTTAGCAAAAAATACGAATTTAATGCGCGTCTCAAACTGACATAAGTACCCAATAAGTACCTAGCGACAGCGGTAAAATTCGAATGTCCGCCCGGATGGTGGATCAACAATGAAAAAAGTGATGCTCCATCTATTGACCAATAGTGAAGCGCAGTCAGGCGAAGATGACATGATCATAATAGATTCCTGCTATATAAAGACAAAAGAGCGATCGGAGCGCCAATTACGAAAACGGCAGAACTAATGTTGAGCAAATATACGGGTAAACAACCCCAATTGAAGTTCGCAGACCATGGTCATTATCTTCGTCAATAAACAATAAAAACTTGGCGGGTTGTTTTCGATAGCTAGAGGGGTTGTTTTCGATATAATCAATCGAAAACAAACAGGGTAATTTTCGAAACAATTATTTTATGATCAATCATCGTTCAATTTTAAACAAAAAAGGTCTCTTTCAACTTTCTATTAAAACTTATAGTACGGCAGTCCGTTAATCCGTTACGAGGATTTCAGACCGATCACGACCTAAAGTTTTTTGAGTTTTTTGGTGATTTAATAAGGACTTGAGAAGGAAATTAACAAGAACGGACATTGGCAACGTTGCGAAATCATTGAGAATCATCTTTACATATGTAAGAAAGAAGTGGTCGTAATAGTTATCGCGCCTCGTCCGTTTTCAAGCAGAAATCGTGTATTGTGGCTCGGAAAATGGCGGAAAAATATGAACTGACATTTTTACACACGCATTTTTTAGCAAAACCGTTTTCAGTCAAGAAAAAATGTGTATGAATAATAATGCAATATTGGGGACATAACTGATGCCGAGTTGTTATAGACAACCAAGCCACACAGCAAGCCGTCCCATGCGCGTGCCGTGTACCGCGATCATGATTTATACAGATACGAGATCCGACCCCGCTGCCCTCCCTGCAGCTACGCAACACGGAAAATGTCCGTTCGACTATTTTATAGTGTTATCAACAATTTAAAAAAAAAATTACCCCGGCACTGTAACTTTCTTATACCCCTTTACCTTATCTTTTATTTAAACTATGGAATTTTTGCAACACTCAAAACGTCCGTTGTGTTAATATGATTTCATCAAGAACGGACAAGGTGTAGTAATAAAAAGACGATCTGCTTTCTTACGGAGTGAAATCACTCTCACGGGTAAGCGCAGCGTTGCCGAACTTTTTCGCTCTAGTAAAACTTTCTTATTTTTTAATAATCTAGCGATCAGTCATTGACTAGATGTAGGCGTGATAACAGGACATTTTGGTAACGGGCTGCCGGACTATTACCATTTGGAAGAAAATAACATGATAATAATGATTATACATCTCTTTTTGTTATAATATTTTATGGAAATCTTTATTAAGCAAGAACTTACTTGAATATTTCTTTCAGTCTGAGTATCTAAAGCACTGGTTGCTTCGTCTAAAAGTATGATAGCTGGAGCTTTGAGCAATGTCCTAGCGATGGCAACTCGTTGTTTTTCTCCGCCGCTCAGTCTTAAACCTCGCTCACCAACCTAAGAAAGTAAAGTGTTGGGCTTATATTATTTGGTTAAGAGAAATTTTTAATTAATAAGTGTTATAAAAGCACATTATCTTCCAAGCATAGGCGTGATAAAATTCATTTCGAATTACCCATCAAATACTAACAGCAAAGCGCAGTATTAAGACAACAAAAGATTTTCGCTGCGCCACTGGTGATTGACACGAGTTGTGTCCGGTGCTGCCTAATTACAGTGAAGTTTTTGCGTTGACCAGAGGCACCGGTATCGTCACTGTCGACAGCGAGCCGTCGCCGTGGTGTCAGATTTACAATTTAAAAAAATGTTTCAAATATATATCATGAATTTAATTCTACCAAATATTCATTATCTATAATAATTTTGCAATAGAAAAATTAACATTAATATAAAATACAGGGCGTTATGGAAATGACTTATTATATTTAAATGGGTGACTCCTAGGGTATCATAGAGAAAGTCTACATACTTTTTTTTTTAAACCGAATATCTAAATACTAAGGTAAAAACCCTTTTAACCCACATACTGTCGCGCCGTTCCATCTGGATTCAGTTAGCAACAATGTATGTCACTAGGGTATACTAACACTGTTGTCAGATCACACCGCATGTTTCACCCTTGCTTGGATACCTGCCGCGCGCGACTATCATTGCTTCAGTATGTTTCGAGACTCGGGAATGGGATGACGCTGTCGAGGGTTCCACGTACTTGATGTATACGAATTTTAAACGTTTTGTTAGTTGTAGATTACCCTATTTTTTTTTCTGTTGTGAAATAATTCATAATAAGAATTATTATGATGTGATTTCAAATTTGTGTGATATTACCTATTGTTGGTTCTGTTGCAAAACATACCTTTTCTGTTTTATTTTTTTATGGAATTTAATTATAAAACGGATTATAACATCGAAGGTAAGAGAGTATGTACCTTAAAATTGTAATATTCGTTTTCTAAAAAGTTTGAAAAAGAAGTGATAACGCGGGTCAAAGACGTCTTGTTGTCAAAAACTGAACACGGGCGTTTACAATGCTGTGTTGCAATATATGACAACACCGCCTCAATAAACTATTGATTGCGAACGTCCTCAGTAGCGGACACGTAAATTTTCAGATTTCATATAAAGTGTATATTTCGTACAATAATTCAAAACGCCATTTAAGGTTATTTTTCTTCAATTTGTTTTCATCTCGGGATTTGCTGGTTTAAATATAATAATATATAAAGTCATTTCCATAACACCCTATATAAAGTGATCCTAGTCTTCATTTATAAGGTAATTTGAATTCTGTATTTTACTAATGCCTCCCTAAGACAAAGTAAAAAAAAACAGGTATCGAACATAGTTGACATATTTGACTGATTAACCACACCTTTATTTCACCTCCCTCGTTAGGGGTTTGAATAGACACACATTCTACTTAAAATCACTTACTTGCGTATCATATTGTTCGGGGAATGTCATTATTCTGTCATGAATATCAGCGCCTCTAGCGGCTTCTATTACATCCGAATCAGTTCCGGTTAGCCTACCATATTTTATATTATACCTACAAATGTTGATAGTTCAATGAAGGTTCGGTGTAGAATAAAACATTGGTTTGATAATTTTTGAAAAAAAAAATATTTTGAAGTGAATATAAACATACGTTCGAAATGGCTTGAATTTTTTGCTACAGATTAGCCTGGTCAATTCTACATGAAACTGCCTCTTCGGTTTAAAATACTTACTTTATAGTATTATTAAATAACACGGTGTCTTGCGGCACAACTCCTATGGCTCTTCTCAGCGAGTCTTGAGTCACTATCTTTATATTTTGACCATCTATTATAATATCACCGGATTCGACGTCGTAAAATCTAAACAACAATCTAATTAGTGTACTTTTACCACTACCTGAAGGACCCACCTAAAATATTAATTATTTTAACATAATGTATAAAAAGAGGACAACAGGAATTAATAGATGACATGCTATTTTCTGTATGAAATAGATTAGACAAACTTCACTTACCAACGCTACCGTTTTACCAGAAGGCACTGAAAAGGTAACATTTTTAAGCACTAGTCTCTCCGGTACGTAACTGAATGTGACATTATTAAACTCGACCGAGCCTTTCTTAACGACCAGAGGTCCGGCCCCCGGTGCATCAATGATTTCTTCCTCCTCTTTTAATAAATCGAACATATTTTCCATGTCGATGAAGTTTTTCTGAATCGATCTAAAATAATCATATTAACATAGTAAAAATGTTTCCTTCCTTGTGATCAGGGCTGTTAATGTCGCAGAAAAATGTTACATTTGTTACGTCGCAAACGTAGTAAATGTAATTAATATTTTCATTGGCTGAAAGTGTCAAGAACACAACATAACTTTATTATCATAAATTTAAGAGCTGTGTTTAATCACAGGTTGCCAAGCTGGCACTATTTTATGTGAACGTTTAGCCAAATATACTTAATTTTTTTTCTAATCTAAAACTCGATTCGTAAAGTTAAAGGATTGGAAAACGGTATGCAAAAATTGCTTTAAAAAATATAATGTTATAAGAATAATAATAACAATTTCAAATATGAACAATTTTCAAAGTTTTGTCACAGATCTTCCGGAAATTTGTTGATACCCCAATCGACATGTCAGACAATCTAAATATCAATAAATTAACTAAAAAACTTTATTATTAACGGCTAAAACTTCACGAAAAGAAATATTGATCAGCTGATGACTCTTGTCTCTTTCTAACCTGCCAAAATGCGGCATATTTTTTAATTAGATTGATTTAATTTAGGATTGTTTGGGATCCTCATCTTAATGTTAAAAGTTGGAGTTGGCATGGAAATTTAGTGGTTTTTGGTGATTGTTTTTATGTTGCATTTTGATTTACGATTTGATTTAAGTAAAATATTCTAAAAATGAAAGCTTAAAGTAGAGTAGAGATAAAGAACCGTTTTATTTTTAAAGATGTAGGCTGGTCGCAAACACAGCCACTTTGTGGTCGCCACCGGTGTAATTTAAATACTAACAGGAATATTTATATTTTGAAAAAAAAATCTCGAAAACCAGGGATAATCGTTCCGGCATTTACAACAAAAAAAAGCAGGAATTCAAGGAAATTTGCAGTAACTTTCTGCCTAATAGTGCATACGAGACGGCAATTTCTGGTTTTGCATCTGAAATTATCTCTACTCAATGTCTTGTAAATATTTTGCAAATTCCATTTTTATTTTGATTTGTTCTTTCCTTTTCCTTCAACGCCAAAATATAACTGTTCTTGGTAACAGTGCAATGATGTCAAATTTGTGTTACTTAAAAGTGACATCTTCAACAGAGTCGCCAGTTTTCTTTTATTAGCTACATAGGAAAAAAATATTGCACAAAAACGGATATTTTTGGGCCTTTCTATCTCAGTTAACCCTCTTAAAAATATTGCTTAGTCGTGACATAGCTACATTGCCAATAAACTTCGATCTTATAGCGATATAAACAAACCCGAACAACCTAAAAACTGTATTATTGCAGAAAGCCTCTCTATGTGGCAACACTGTTAAGATACCGAATTGTGCAAACATACATGTTCGCAGCGTAAATTTTAAGAATCCACAATTTTACAACCATTTTTACATTTAAACTCAAATTTGATGAATTAATGTGTATTTTCCGCATCTAATTTTAATTAAAAGTATTATATTACAAAATTAACCAAACCAAAAAAAGGTCAAAATACAAGGAATTAGTGTGACCTTCCCGAGGTCGTTCCACAAAGATGTAGTCCTCCAGATGAAAGAATTCTTAACTAATGAAGTTCGAGGAGTACTAAGCTTAACCACATATGGATGGGCGGCAGTGGTTCGTCGTGTATTTCTGCTAATCGTCGCTATGGGCGGAATTAAGAGGGCAAGATCAGTCGAGCACCTTCCATGAAAATATCTGTAAAAGAGAGTCAAATCCCCAACCTGTCTTCGATGTTCTAGGCTGTCGAGGTTCCTCGTCAGCTCGTGGTCTCCGATCAGAGGAATAGCCCTCCTTTCCATGGAATCCAGCAGCCGAAGAGTATGTTTGAGTGCAGAGCTCCAGACATGAGAGCAGTATTCTAGTGATGGTCGAATCTGGGCTTTGTATAGTGTCAAAAGTTGTTGAGGTGTATACAGCTTTCTGGTTCGGAAGAGTACCCCCAAGCCTCTGAGAAGCTACCTTGGCGATTGCCACAACGTGGTTATGCCAAGACATATTGCCTCCGAGATTGACGCCCAGCAAATTAATAGATGAAGCCAATGGGATTGCGTGTCCGCCCATGACTATTTCCGGTTCTGTAATGTTAACCTTTTTAGAGAAAACTGCTGCCTGGGTTTTTTAGCGTTAAATTCGACTTGGTTACTGTCACCCCAAGCCAAATGTGTCCGAATAGTGTAACGAAACCAAATCATTAATATCAGACTAAAAATAAAAAAGTTATCAAGCCTAAAACTTTCTAATGACCGTTTTTTTTTTAACATGAGTATCGTTAATTTCCTGCAATAACTTACCTATAGTACGTCCCAAACCAGTTCAATGGAACATACAACTGTACAATGTAAGTTGCAAACAGCACATAGTCGCCGGCGGTAAGCGTATTTTTATCCACAACCAAAAACGCGCAGAGTAAACTTCCTCCCAATAATCCGGTGCAAATTATAATGTTTTGGGCGGTGTTCAACAGGTTAAGGGTCACATTCGCTTTCCACTCCTCACCCTACGACATAATACAAATACACCGGTCATGTGACAATCAGATTTACGTTAATTATTTATTTAAATCGCTAACCAATTATTATGCCAGGTAGATTTATGATTGGCACCTTTCTTTCCATTCGTTTGGTTGGCCTCCTTGAATTTTGAAGCAAAATAACCATAAATGGCGCTCTGAATTAATAAGCGAGAGACGCCACCTTATGTCAATATTATCATAATGACACAACCAGCTTTTAACGGTGTTAAATCGTTAAAATCAATAATACATTGAGAAAGAGACGGGTGATCGAATTTGGTGTTCCTCAGGGTACGGTTTTGGGCCCGATCCTCTTCATCATTTATCTTAATGCTCTTTTAACAGAAAATATAGGAGGTACGGTTATATCTTATGCTGACGACACGGTTATAATATTTACTGGTAAAGATTGGGAAGGAGTTAAAAATAAGACAATAGAAGGTTTTAAATTGGTTAAGAGTTGGTAGGAAACTTATAAACTATCACTCAATCTAAATAAAACAAATTACATAGCCTTTTCATTAACAATCCCAATTTTACAGATATTACTATCGGTAATGATAGAATTGCTGAAATAACCCACACAAAACATATTGGTGTGCTGGTTGACCAATTTATGAAGAGTCCACATATTGACTATGTTTCTAATAAAATACGTAGACTCATACACAAATTTTATATATTAAGGGAATTTCTAAATGAGAAAACATTGGTGATGGTTTATAAAGCATTTGTGGAGTCGCTAATACGATAAGGAATAATTGTCTGGGGTGGTGCATATGGCACAGTACTTAATAAGTTAAATATAACACAAAAATATATTCTTAAAATTATATTAAAAAAAAATAAAAGATATCCAACAAATTTATTGTTTTCGGATTATACTGTAAACATCAGAACTTTATATAATAGCTGTATATGTAATTTTGTTTATCGGTGTAAGACCAAGACTATGTAGATAACTCTACCGAAACAAGGACTAAATCTAATAACAAATTTAAATTACCAAAAAATTTAACAAGTAAAAAGTTTATGGATTACTTAGCATCAAAATCATTAAATTTACTCCCAGATCAAACAAAAAATCAATTAAAAATATAAAAAATTTTAGTAAAAAGCGTAATCAGTAGTAGGTTTATCGGAATACAGAAAAGTTTTCAATACTTTTTCAGTAATTCACTAAATCAAGAAGGATTGTGGGAATGTTGCAGTAACGTGTGTCACATAGAATTATAATATAGATAATATAAATAAAAATACTAAATAATAATATATGTAAAGATTGTTTCACGAAAAATGGATATAACTTAATGACTGCAGTAAAAGTACCTGTGGCCATCCCATTATTTATGACCGTTTGTTATTATTATGTGGAAAGGACCGGATTGTAATAATTATAATTAAATATAGGCACATCAGGTAGGTTAGGTTGCTTAATTTATATTTAAATATCTTTTTGTGGTAAAATTTGTTAGTTTTTGAGGAATGGTTCAAGAATTGTCTTTTACCAAACATTCCTCAGAATAGCGTGATAGTAATGGACAATGCGAGCTATCACAGTTGCCAATTACATAAAGCTCCAAGCTCAAATAATACAAAATTGGAGATTCAGAACTACATGGCGGCGAATGATATATATTTTGAAGAAAGTTATAAAAAAAGTGATCTTTTAGAAGTTTTAAAGACATTTTGTATAAAACAAGTATATGTTTGTGACACATTGGCAGAAGAAATTGGACATACAGTGCTACGGCTCCCACCCTATTATTGCATTTTTAACCCCATAGAGCATATGTGGCACCAGTTAAAATCACTGGTTAGGTCTGAAAATATTTCTCCTACTTTAAGTTCTAGTGTTGTAGAATTAATACGAAAATGCTTTAATGATATTCCCCCAGGTAGTTGGAAAAATTCTGTCCGTCACGTAATAACTGTAGAAAATTCGTATATTAGTCTGGATCGTATAATTAATCCAATTATAATTAATTTTGATGAGGATAGCGATAGCGAAACAGAACTATCTATAGAATGACATTATAAATGTAAATAAATATGACTAGTAATATTTAAAAATAAATGATATTTCATTTGATTACAATAATATAATCATATCATTACTTGTTTTCCTTAGTCCGTCCCTTCATACTTCACTTGTTTATTGCCAAGCTCTTGTCGACACAATGGGACCGATCCAGGAAATCATTAAGTCGTATCCAAATTTCGTGAAACGTACTGTACATATGTATGTCTAATTTTAGATTTTGACACATACGGGGTGCTCGTTTCAACAAGCGCGCGGCGTTTGAGCAAGCAAGGTCGAGACACGCGATGTGATCTGACATCACTGCTAGTCTACTGACCTGCTAATACTGGTTAACTGAAAACAGATGTGTATGATCTAAAGGGTTTTTTACCTAAATATTTAGTCAATCGATTTAAAAATAAGCATTTCCATAACACCCTGTATAGTATTATGCTAAGTCGAATGCAGTAGAAACTTGGTATGTGCAAAGCCGTTTTATCTTCTATTTACTTTGTAAATTTTAAAATTTAAGGCTATGAGACCTTCTCTCCTGGCAGTTTGCAGCTTTTCTTTTCTCTAAACTCCTCCTACAAGGGCCAGCAGCAAAATAACTAGAACTAGGCCGACGCACATTGACCTATTTCGGGAACAAATTATTACGAACAGGAATTACAGGACTTTTTCCTGACCGCACTTAATTTAGGCGAGCTTCCTTCAAAAAGATTTCCTACCTTTCCCAACGGACAATTGCTGCGAGAAAATTAAGAGAAATGTCTTACCTGAAACTTATAAATAACCTCCCTGAAAGCATCGACTTCATACGC
Organism: Barypeithes pellucidus; assembly: GCA_963991005.1. Classification (NCBI taxonomy): domain Eukaryota; kingdom Metazoa; phylum Arthropoda; class Insecta; order Coleoptera; family Curculionidae; genus Barypeithes; species Barypeithes pellucidus. Next base: position 13,799,626 of record OZ022563.1, read on the forward strand.
TTCCGCTCCATAATACTTAACAGTTTCGAAATTTAACAAGGAGTCTACACTTCTAGCTCTGGTTTCATTATCAGCCAAGTTCATTCGTCTAATAAATTTCGTTCTCCATTCTGTTACCCAAATAGTAATGCCTAAAAAAGTAGGACAGTGTTTTGACACCGATCTGGAGATAGCAAAGTGTCCCTAGTATACTTACCAATATACAAAATCATAGTAACAAAGACAATCAGCCCAAACCACAAATTAAATACGGTACAGAAATATACGACAGCGATCAAAATATCAATCAGTGTGGGTGCAATGGAGAAAAATATGTAGTTCAATAAATTATTGATACTGTCCGTTCCTCTGTCCATAACTCTCAAAACTTCACCGGTCTTTCTACCCAAGTGCCATCTTAGAGAAAGGCTGTGTAAATGTCTGAATAGTTCAACCTAAAAATGTAAAACTCCAAGTAACTTTTGTTAACAATTTCCTATACCCATCTTCTACCGATCCTAAACAAACCCAAATGAGCAATCAGAGCCATCTAAGTTGCAACAATTCAATTAAAAAATATGCCTCTCCTTGGTAGGTTAGAAAGAGACGAGAGTGATCAGCTGATCTAGATTTATTTTTGTGAAGTTTTAGCAGTTAATAATAAAGTTTTTTAGTTAATTTATTGATATTTAGATTGCCTGACATGTTGATTGAGGTATGAAGCAAGTTTCGGGGATATCTGTGACAAAAATTTGAGCATTGTTCATATTTGAAATTGTTATTATTATTCTTATAACATTATATTTTTTAACGTAATTTTCTCATAAAGTTTTCCAATCCCTTAACTTTAGGAATCCAGTTTTTGATTAGAGAAACATTAAGTATAATTGGTTAGACCTTCACATAAAATAGTGCCTGCTTGGCAACCTAATATTAAATGCAGCTCTTAAAGGATTTTTTTATAAAAAAACTAGTGTTGGGAAAACCGATGATTTTAATAATAGAGTACTTGATACTCGAGCGATTTTAATAATCGAGTGAATCGCTCGAGCGATTAATCACTTGAAATTCCGATTCACCATTGGTGAATCATTGTTATGACTAAGTAGAATGTGTTGATCAAACACCAGGGGTTATTTTTGTAAGTTTTAGAAGTTTAGTCTCGAGTTTTTATTAAGGAAGAACAGTTGATTTTGATTTTAATAAAAATTATATGCTTTAATTTTTTTTTAATTTACAATCGCCGCTGGCTAGCCAGTCCCAGTCCAAACGAAACCCATGTCGCGATGAATCCACTAAGGGATTTGGCATACTTTTGTATGCACCTTTTCGTTTATGTGCCTTTAACAAAGACGTATGTCGTGTCACCTTCTGAGCGTCAAACTCGAACGTCGCCAATCGGCAAATTTCGGGTGGCGCGCGGCGTCGAACGAAGATCGGGTATCAAGTGAAAGGTAATAAGTAACAAGCGATGATTTTCGCTTGAATTTATAACTCGAGCAGCTTTTTAATAATCGACGGATGTCGGTTATTTCAATAATCGAGTACTCGAGCAGTTTTTCGCTCGAGCGATCACATTACTATAAAAAAACATGTCGAAGGTAATTTGGCCTTACTTTGTAACTAATGCAGTTAAAGATTTAAAGATTTGAGAAAATATAGAAAATGAATGGGCCTTTTATTTTCGTAAAAATACTATAGACATTTTTTATACAGGGTATTTTAAAAATTATACCTTTCTGGTATAATATGATACCCATACGTCACTTTTTTTCTCTCTTATTCTAAACGATTTACTACATAGAGTTTGACATAAGTTAATAAAACTAACAAATTTTTGCAAAAAAACATTCACATCTAATATGCCGCGTTACCCTTTAAGATTGGCTGAATTTTACAATCTTTTCATTCAATTTTCAACGTTTTTTCAATTGCTATACAATTGCAAATACAATTTTTATATACGAAAAACATATTAAGTAGGTACCTCTATTTCCCTTGTAGTATACTGCGTAATTCTTATCCACAAAAATGACCTGACGTTGTTCAGGAATCCCATACCTCCAGTGCCACCACCTTGCAGGAATTTAAAACTGACATACAACAAGATCCAGTCCCATCTGAAGGCGGCCTTTTCATCATTTACAGGGGCCAAGGAATCAACTAAAAAGTTCAAGTGTTTTGTACAAAATGCGAATAATGAGCTCGCCGATACAGTTTGGCTTTGTTTTATCAGTTTATGGAGAAGGATAAAACAGACAACGTTTTTAACGTGATTAACATTAACAGTATGAAGGCCGTAGATAGAAACTTTTTCAGTCAAAAAATACATTTTAAAATGGTAGTTGATGCATCATACGTATTTTAAATTTTATTTAAAATATAATATTTCTTGACAAAGGTAACCAATTGCTTACAATACTTGCCAAGAAAATGTTTCATCAGGAAAAATAATTACACGTTTATGCGATTTTCAAAATATTTTCGTTCAAACCAAGCTCTAAGAGATGGAATGTTTGTCCTTACCACATATATATATATATATAAACAGTATATTGCCCATACGATCGTTCCAAAATACAAAAAGTGTCCCCGCTATTGAGTTTGCGCAGTAGGGTGGAAATTTTATCGATCGCGTCAGAGCCGGCACGACATTATTTGTTTGTTGTTATGTCGCCATCTTTGGTTCTGGATGCTTTTTCAAATTACAGAATAAAATATGGTTCATCCACATTGTTGTCGGTATATTAGTGTTTATAAACTTTCATTACCTAACAACAATTTTTGTAAACGAGTTTCTAATTTGTGGTGATTCGATTCGCTGTTTGCTAGATTAGTGGCTTGTTTTGTTTAAGAGCTTGTAAAAAAAGAAGAGAGTGACATATATAATATATATGTGGTCACTACCTAACCTTAAAATTAATGTATTTTTAATTTGGTGGATTAGTAGCGGATAATAATTCCCAAAATAGTCATTCATTCTTAATTTTTGGTTTAGAAAAAAGTGAGGGAAGAAACATACGACGTCGGATGAAAGTTAAAATAAAGCTCATCGTGTCGATCGTTACAAATATTCGGACGGAATTTGGCACCAAAAGTTTACACCAATCAGGGCACCGCCGGATCATCATATCGTCAGAAATCGTATGCATGGAACGTTGTCTTAAATCGAACTAATCGAAATTTTGATTGTAATATTTTTCCTAACTGCCGAATGTTTACTTTCACAAGGAAATTTCCGAACTGCGCAAACTCACAACGCCCCTTTCGATGCCCATAACGGGGACATAATTGCAGATGGTATTAGCAATATACTGTTTATACACAGTGTGTAAAAAGTCCCGGAACAGTCAATTATTTCAAAAATGGTGCACAATATAAAAAAACTTTCTGTATAAAAGTTGTTGGTCTTAAAGAAATTTATTAAACTTAGATCCCTGTAATTATACAGAGTTGCCCAAAAAGTCGTGGTAACCGAAACCATTTTTTTTAAATGGAATGACCCTTTTTTGATCACATTTTCTGATTCCTCTAAACATTCTAAACAACAATTATAGAACATGTCATATGGCTAAACCTATTAGTTTTAGAAATAATTTGAGTTGAAGGACATAAATGCGATAGGTACGATATTACCTTTTGCATTTTTATAAGCTGGTACTAGAATTTTTTGCGTCACTGTCAAAGTAAAGTCTCAAAATGTCGCTCAGCGAAAGGGAACGTATAACTTTACTAATAATAAGAGGTTTTGGAGACCGACAAAGATCAGTTATCGAGACAAAGGAATTATTTAATACAACTCTTCCAAACCGAGAGCCTATATCAAAATCTACAGTTGTGAGAACAGTTCAAAGGTTCGAAGTAACCGGTTGTTGCAGAGATAAACTTCGTTCCGGAAGACCAAAGTCGGCAAGTAGTGATGAAAAAAAATTAGAGACATTACTTCATTTTGTTCAGAATCCACATTTGTCACTCAGAAAAGCTGCTACCCAAGTTGATGTTTGTTTTAAATCAATTGACAGTATTTTAAAAACCAGTAATTTTCATCACTATAAAATAACTCTTGTCCAGGAATGTGTGGGCTGGAATTATTAGCAACAGATTAGTGGGGCCTTTCTTTATAGAGGGGAATTTGAATGCCGAAATGTATCTCCACATGCTGCAAAATGAAATTGTGCCAGCAATAAACAATGAAGTAGGACCACTATTACGCAATACGTGGTTTCAGCAGGATGGAGCTCCTCCTCATTTTGGGCTAGCTGTTAGAAATTATTTAAACAACACTTTTCCTAACCGCTGGATAGGACGAAGAGGCCCCATAGAATGGCCTGCTAGGTCGCCAGACTTAACGCCCCTTGATTATTTTCTTTGGGGACACCTAAAAAATAAAGTATTTGTGACAATACCTGCAGATCTGAATGAATTTAGAGGAAGAATTATTGAAGAATGTGCATCTATTAACCAAGAAATGTTACAAAACGTCATCGACAAATTTTATTATAACCTAGCCCATTGTCAAACTGTGGGAGGAGGACATTTTCAGCATTTAATTAAATAACGACTTACACTTAATTTTATTTTTGTTCTTTTCAAGTTATTGTTAATTTTACTGCTTGTATTTAATAATTTAGTTGTTATTAAAATTTTGACACAACTTGAGTGAGGTTCATTTTACACGAGTTTAATGTTTTTCTTTTAATTTTAACGTAAAACATTTGGGCCGACTCGAAACAATGCAAAAGGTAATATCGTACCTATCGCATTTATGTCCTTCAACTCAAATTATTTCTAAAACTAATAGGTTTAGCCATATGACATGTTCTATAATTGTTGTTTAGAATGTTTAGAGGAATCAGAAAATGTGATCAAAAAAGGGTCATTCCATTTAAAAAAAATGAAGTTTCGGTTACCACGACTTTTTGGGCAACCCTGTATAATTACAGGGATCTAAGTTTAATAAATTTCTTTAAGACCAACAACTTTTATACAGAAAGTTTTTTATATTGTGCACCATTTTTGAAATAATTGACTGTTCCGGGACTTTTTACACACTGTGTATAAATGTGGTCCTTACCGATGGGACATTAGACACTCCCGGTTCTTAAACTGGCACTGGTTTGTTATAGGTTATTCAAATAAAATAGAATTTTTTATAACTTAATATACAATATTTAACACAAAACTTTGTGAACCACACGAAACACAAAATATAAATGTCAATAATTACAAATAATGACATGACAATATTTTAATTTTGCCATATCCGTCTAATACACTTGTGTTCCGTTTGCAAAGAAAAACGTTGTCTGTTTTATCCCTTTTCTATTAATAATTGATAAAACAGAAAGACAACAGGTCTTTGATATTACTGTAAAATTATGACACGTTTATTCTTTCTCCGGCCGAACTGCATGTGAGACGAGGGGGACCATCAAGATAGGGATAAAATAATATTTTTATTTTTTTATCTAAAAATAGGACAGGAGTGCATAACTTATTAGATTGATCGCCAAAAAGCAAAAAGTGAATTTTCTTTTGTAGGACAAAAATTTAATTCAAGAGATTCAGAACGCAATTTTCGCAAGTCCATTCGACCCTGAGCATGGCGACTGCACCTACAACTTTAGATGATATAAAGACCAAATCTGCCTTGCTGGATTACCGCTACACCTGAAATATCACAGCGGGCACGGAATTCATATAGAAAAAGCGTGAAAATGTGTTTGGAAGTTGAAGAGGGACATTTTGAACTTTTCGAGGATCACAGACAAAAAAAAGGTAATTTTTTTTTTGTGAAAGGCATAATTATTTGACATGAGTATATTTTGGTTTTACAAATATGATTCAAGGGCGGATCCAGAACTTCGGTTTGGGGGGGGGGGTGTCAAATTTCGTTTTGAGGGGGGTCATGCATGGACAGTTACGAAAAGTCTTACCCTGCCGCGTTAGTCAAACCGATATATATGGTATTTTTCATGTTAAATTAATGGATGGGGGGGGGTGTCACGACCCCCCTGTATTCGCGCTTGATATGATTACACGCACACAAGACAAGACCTGATGTATGTAACCAAAAGTTGCATCTGATTTTGAGAGGCTGAGGAGGTTCTTGGCTATAAAACGTATGTGAATCAAAATTTTTGTACATGCAACTTTCAGTAAATCGGATTTTAAAAATAAATAATCTCAAATACACCTCTTAATTTTTTAAATAGATTTCTTATAGTAAATATGTCCGCGCAAAAGATCGTCGTCACAAAGATCTTGGTCTACAGTCTACAGCATGGATTTTTTAATAATTGGCATGGCTAATTTTACTCTGCTGAAATCATATAACGCCAATATTTGAAACTGAGTTATTTTAATGTCACTATAACCATTTTCCTATTATTTATAACAGCCCTGTCTTATATTGGCTTAAAGTTTTGGAATGTTTCTTATAGAATGTTAAAATACTAAGAAAATTAGTCATATTTTTAATCTACCTAAGGTGTAAACGAAACTTGCACATCAAAATATATTTTTCCTTAACGGTTTAGAAATAGTTAATAAAAAAATATTGTATATAGCTTCGGGTAACAAACCGTCACATCAATTTATTACAGGTAACATTTTCATGCGTGACCGGCGATACTGTGACCGGCGACACAAAAATGCACAAATTTGTGGATAACAGCTAATACAAGCTGTTTCGTAAACTTTTTTTTTGACTGAAATGAGTATCTGTACTCAAGAGAATGACTTTGTGTAGTATTTTTCCCATAATTAAGACTACTAGGTCTGAGTTAACCCTGTGACCGGCGATACAACATAAAAACATACGCCTGGTAAAAAGTAGGCAATGTTCTAGTTTATACCTAAATAAACATAATAAGGAACGTACCCAAACAGGAGCACGCTTTACACAAATTCAAACACATACCGTCATATTTGTAAAACTATTAGGCCGACCTGTGGTGGCGTTATTTATAAGCAATTTCTGCCGTGACCGGAGATACATGCAGCTGCGGGGACGGACTTCTGGTTAATAATTGCGTTAGAGAAACTAAACTGTTAATCTTTGAACATTATTTTTTTAATACAAATTGTACTAGAAGTGTAAATTATTTATATATAAAAGTAATTTTAGTAAAATGACGTGAAATATAAAAGTGTAAAATAAGAAATTATTGACTGGGGACAAGTGAACGGCGATACATTTTTAAATTCCAATTAGAATACTGCAGCTATAATCTAAAAAAAATCTTCTAAAATGGCTTTCTAATGCAGGAAATAACATAGGTATATTTCGCAAATTATAATCGTTTCTACAGGCAAATAGTTTATTTTAGTAAGTTATATGCTAAGGACTGCAAGTTGCCTGTAAAAAAATTTGGACCCATATTCATATTACGTCCCTATTGTATAAATACCTTCCTATTTATCAACACATACTTACCTATATATTTATTGTAGACGGGAACATAAACATTAACAACTCTGCCTCCCGCCAGTAACAAAAAACAAATAAAGACTCGAAATTGTAGCAACACGTCCTTTCTTGGCCAAATAAATGGTACCAGAGTCTTCATTTTCTTCCAAAAGTTCTTCCATGTTGACTGGTTTTCGTTGGCCCCCTAAAAAAATACAAATAGAAAGCATAGAAACAAATTAATATTTCGTTTAAATACTTTTTCTTTTTTCGATTTTCTAGCTTTATCTTTCAGCTGGTTAAACATGTCATAGTTTGTTTCAAATTTGACAATTTTCAAACTGTCATATTGCATTTGCACATGTCATGATTAAAGTACATTTTACACAGAGAGAGAACTCTTGTAATAAATTGCAAAAAAATTTAAAATATCCAGTGTAGTAAAAGTGCGCAATAAATGGAATATTATTAATTGCACAATCGAATTTCAAATGCCTACTTTTGGAATACCAACATGGAAAGCAAAAATTATCAAAACGACAAAGAATATAGGAAGAAATCAAACAAAATCTCATTTTAATCTAAATTTAAATTGCAAGACAAAGTTCGATAATCTATAAAGTATTTTGTTTGTCAGACAGAATTGTGCGTAGGTATTTTTAGTTCTAGATTCCATAAATGTACATAAATGTAGTTGTATGCAACAAAGATATACCTAACTATAAATACTTACCGGAACATTTCTTGTAGAATCATTCAAACTAAAGTAATCTATATTCTGGATTATTCCAGGCGCTTTCAGACCCAATACAAATAATATCAAACATGATACGTATCTTAGGACAAATAGGGACATCTCTATTTTGTTTGAAAGGCTAGAAAATATATTAAAAGATAAAATAGACTTACATAAAGTCTGTACGCTATATCTTTGCCCGTGGGACATCACTTCCAAGTCATTAAAATCATATGAATCAATCAAAATTTCAGGGAAGAAATATATCAAGACAAACACTGATTTCATAAACATTATAATAGACGTGTCTAGCGTTCAGATATATGTATTCCGAGTATTATAATCAGACCTGGGTCGCCATTTATTTCACTTTCGAAATGGCGAGAACGAAAAAAATGGCGACCGATGTTTGATAAATGATAATTTTTGGCTTTCGCCGCTCAGGTTAAGCAAATTTCATTCCCTTTTGCGACACACATAAAACGGCGGGCGGTAGGTAGGCAGGCAGGCATTATCTTATAGAAAATTTGTACATCATTGTTTCGATCCACACAAATTCTTTGAGATTTCCGATTAGGCTGCTTCCTTCGGGTTTATTGTGAAGTTGTTAAGTTTAGTTATTGCAGTGTTCTGTATATTCATACCTGCGTCAGGAAAAGCGAATTGATGTGTTGGCAGAATGAGTAATTTATCTTATACAAATGCCAAAATATAACATAAACTCATTGGCAACTGAAAATTAACTTGGCTCATATTGCGATCTGAATATTTATGATTGTCGCAATAGTCTTATATATCAATACTACCTACCCTTTAAACTGGAACCACCAATCTTTTTGATCCAGGTTCAGAAAAGTTAAATTTTCCGAAATAAAAACTAATGTCCAAAAAAGTAACAATACTATCCCATGTCCCCTTGTAGGCACCGAGGGTAATAAATAATTTCTCTCAACTCTGATAATCCATATTGAATATAAATAAGCAAATATAGTTAATACTAATGAACTTATCTGAAACGAAAAAAAAATTGATCCTTTGACATATTTGTAAAACCAGAATATGCATTATCATCATCCATCCATACACTTGCTCTATAAGTTCATGAAATACTTACCATATAGCCATATATCTTTGTATCATCGAAAATTGTTGCTACTAAAGTAAATCTTACAGCCTCTAGGATCGGTAAAAATATAGTTAAAAATATCTGTAGGTGATAGAGTTTTGATTTTGTCAAATGATTTGGTGAAACTTCCGTTCCATATTTTCTGTATATGCATAACTGTATTGTTCCTAAAAGTATATAGAATTATATCAACCAATTTAATTAAAAACTTAGTTCAAGTCCTTACTTGAATAATCCTCGGAATAGTAATACAAACAAAATTTACTATAAATTTAACCCTAACATTGCTTCCTACCTGCAACAAGAATAAATCCAGCTATAACAGTACTCGTCAATGTATTCATAAAACACTGGTTGATGCCATGGTCCACCCACACATCCCAGATAGTTCCATTTGGTGGACAGTAAGAAAAATTTTGAAGGTTCATCTTGATATGCCTATTATAAATTAAATCATACTTCCAATAAAAGGTGAAAGAAATCACAGGGGTTTTTTCATATAGTCATTTGTCATAAAAATTATAGACGGCCGGTAGTTTTAGCCAATTAATAGATTTGGCACATTTTAAATGTAAATGATAATGATGCCTCAAATCCAGTCGAACAGCAAATATTTGATCTAATATAAACCGACAAATAAATGTAGACGGTATTTGTTTGGTAGTGACGTCCTAACTCAAATCTAATTATTACAAATAGTCTATTATGGTTACATTATCATTTACTTTTTACAATAACAAAGTTAAACCAAAACAACTGTAAGGGGACATGGAAAAATCATTTTGCTTCCCGGGAATGTTTCCAAAAAAGTGATAAGGGGTACTTACCTTTTTTTAATCCTAAGGTCTAAACGTAGGCATGCTTACACTATACGAATAAATCTAAATTTTTTAAAGGATATATTATTTTTCCTTTATGTTTTGTTTAGTCACTAAAAGTGCAAATGTCAAACTATATCACACACATTTTTGAGGTTATATGCACTCATGTGATTACAGATTTCTGTAGTGATGTCAGGGCGCGTTCACAATTGAATCCGAGACTATCTTACGCATTATTAGAGGGCGCAGGCATACTTAATATATTACAGTGAGTTGATACGAATCGTGACGACAGAGGGACAGGGCCGTATCTACCTATACAACATGTAAAGATTGTTTCACGAAAAATGGATACGACTTAATGATTTCCTGGGTCGGTCCCATTGTGTCGACAAGAGCTTGGCAATAAACAAGTGAAGTATGAAGGGATGGACTAAGGAAAACAATGAATGAAATATCATTTTTTTTAAATATTACTAGTCATATTTATTTACATTTATAATGTCATTCTATAGATAGTTCTGTTTCGCTATCGCTATCCTCATCAAAATTAATTATAATTGGATTAATTATACGATCCAGACTAATATACGAATTTTCTACAGTTATTACGTGACGGACTGAATTTTTCCAACTACCTGCGGGAATATCATTAAAGCATTTTCGTATTAATTCTACAACACTAGAACTTAAAGTCGGAGAAATATTTTCAGACCTAACCAGTGATTTGAACTGGTGCCACATATGCTCTATGGGGTTAAAAATGCAATAATAGGGTGGGAGCCGTAGCACTGTATGTCCAATTTCTTCTGCCAATGTGTCACAAACATATACTTTTTTTATACAAAATGTCTTTAAAACTTCTAAAAGATCATTTTTTTTATAACTTTCTTCAAAATATATATCATTCGCCGCCATGTAGTTCTGAATCTCCAATTTTGTATTATTCGAGCTTGGAGCTTCATGTAATTGGCGCCTGTGATAGCTCGCATTGTCCATTACTATCACGCTATTCTGAGGAATGTTTGGTAAAAGACAATTCTTGAACCATTCCTCAAAAACTAACAAATTTTACCACAAAAAGATATTTAAATATAAATTAAGCAACCTAACCTACCTGATGTGCCTATATTTAATTATAATTATTACAATCCGGTCCTTTCCACATAATAATAACAAACGGTCATAAATAATGGGAGGGCCACAGGTACCTTTACTGCAGTCATTAAGTTATATCCATTTTTCGTGAAACAATCTTTACTATTTGTACTTTTGTCTCTTTCTCTTACATATTAAGTTGACCAAAAGCTAATAAGGCTTTGTTTTACGACGCGAGTTTATTAGATGGAAGTCAGGAAATGACGACTTTAAAAATAGAACAGAGATCAACTAGGCGGTAGAAATTCAAACATTACCTCTGCGCGACATTGCGACACGTAAGGTGAAATAAAACGAGTTGTTTTTATTTTAGTTAATTTATTCTTACATTCAGTAAAGATACTATAACATTAAATTTCAAATACACCAATAACTCGAAATATTATTTCTAGATGTGTGCTCAGAAATTTTCTAATGTAGACAATCTATAAGTGTAGAAAAAGAAAACGTATGGAAAAAATTCGTTGTGTCCAAAAATGTTCAGAAAAATAAGGTTTATATAGATAGGTGGTACAGTACGACACTTAGTAATATTTTTTCTTTTACCCTAATATGTATGTAGATGTTTATTATAGACATAGAGTAACAATATATTTTATGTTCAGTTAGTTTTAAATGGGTCCTTCTTCAAATATCTTAACTACGTTCCTTAAAAATTTGAAACCTTATGTACAAATTGACTATTTACCATATTTCAGTACGAAAAAATATCACAGATACAAATATGGTGTCAAATGAAAGAAAAATAATAGATAAACGGAACAGAGGAGAAACGAAAATAAAACAATAGCAAATAAGTGAAAAAGAAAAAGTAATTTTTATTTGATAAAAAGTAACAAAAACCGATAATTTTATAAATAATTACATTTTTTTTTAACTTAGATCACAAGCTTATACAACGGAAGTAGTATCTATATTGTACAAAAACGTTTCTCAAATATAAACTTAACTAACACTTTAAAGCTTGTCTTTCTTACTTATACACTAACCCAAACTGTTTAATACGTTCTAGCAACTTTAAACGTAACATTTAAATTCTTGTAACCAAATATGCGAAAATATAACACTTTCCGTATACAGATGTAAAACGTATACAACAGATTTGACTTTTATGAGCAAACTGAAATCGAAACTTTTTTTAAGTTTATAAACAGAATAAACACCCTGTAAGAAATGGGAGGCTGGCAACAGTTTTTATTCCAGAAAATTTCAAGGACTAATTACGCAATCCGGAAAGAGACACATTCCCGACATCTTTATTAATAACCCTTAAGAAAAAGGTTAAATTCCGATTAAAAAAATAAAAACTCGTATATTTTTGCGATATCTGTCTGTCACATTGGTACTAATTTTAATAACTCAGGGTGTCAAATTTGGTAACGTCCCATCCCTAATATTTCGCTTTCAGTAAATAATAATAGAGATCGGAAAGACACGTCAATTTTATGTAGATGTTACCCTTAATATTTTAAATAGGAAGTGGCACATCATTTTAAATGTCGTTTAAATCTCGTTCCAATAAGGCCATTATTTATTATTTTTCGTGTACTTTCCCAGCAACCCCATTAAAAAAATAGACGATTTAGAACCTACACCGAGCTTTATGATTTCTTGGTTAAAAGACATTATTGTATTGGCCCCTCTTTTAGTAGAATGATTAGGGGTCCGTAGGTATAGTCATTCCGGGTGACATCCCTTCCAATTTTTTACCAAATTTCCATTTTTGGAACTCGATTTCTTGGAAACCATTTCGCAAAAAATAATAAATTATGGTTTTATTGAAAAGAGACTTCACCCCTTCCCATTTAAGATTTAAAGGGTAACATCTACCCCTCCCAGGGGGTTAAAAATATTGTTTAAAACAGTCCCCATTGGTGAAATTTCTCCAGATTTGGCGATTGGTGAACAACTTTTTAAAAACGTCCGATTTCTGGTGATTTTTAGTTCATTTACATATTTCCTTCCCATTTAAGATTGTAAGGGTAACCTCTAACCCTATCAGGGGGTTAAAAAAATTGTTTAAAACTGTTCCCATTGGTGAAATTTCTCCAGATTTGGCGATTGGTGAACAACTTTTTAAAAACGTCCGATTTCTGGTGATTTTTATTTCATTCGAATATTTCCTTCCCATTTAAGATTTTAAGGGTAACATCTACCACTCCCAGGGGGTGAAAAATATTGTTTAAAACAGTCCCCCTTGACAATAAAATTGATGTGCGTTTCCGATTTTATTATTATTTCCTGGAAATAGTGTTGCCAGGTCTGGTGAAATGTCTCCAGATCTGGTGATTTTATGAATAATCTGGTGATTGGTGAAATTTTTTTTAAAAACGTCCGATTTCTGGTGATTTTTAGTTCATTTGCATATTTTTTGTTAACAGGGAAGACAGAAAATATACTTTAGGCGATTTTACCCTTAATTAATATATTAACCTTTTTTGCCAAAACCTTCATAAAAGTATGCTTTCCTCTCCTTTTTGACTAATATTTAAAATCTCGTGATTTTTCATAACCATTTCTGGTGGTTTCTATTTTTTTCACCTGGCAACACTGGCTGGGAAGTTTTCAAACGGACACTCAATATATTATGAGGTTTGTGTTTAATTCCAGGAGACAACTGCGAAAATATCGACGATTTTGAGTTCGTTTCGGAACGACAATCTCTCTGATGAAGACACCCTTAAGGTTCGTAGGCACGGAAGCGATCCTGATATAAACACCGACCCTATATATATTTTAGGTACCAAAAATTATTTTTTCTAGAACAAAAAATTGTTTGAAGGTGCATTTAGTGCAAGTAACCTTCGTCGATTATATTTTTTATTTTTTGGAGTACACAGCACAACGTCGTAATCCAAAAATTAATTCCTCCGACTTACGTGTCTACGAATCGAGTTTCCCAACAAATAACATTATTTAAAAGCACGATAGAAATCCAAATATCGTTTGGTAAAAAAAGTTTGTAATTTTGCCAGAGATTAGATACGGAAAAACGACTGATCACGCAACAAAATTTATCTATTCTTATTCCAATCTTTGATAGCAAGCGTGAATCGATAAAAAAAAATTCCTCTTTATAGCACCCCATGCTTTAAGACAACATTTGATTTGACTGTAATGTTTTTTATTTATGTAATCTCGACTGTTAGCAATCAGCATATGCGTTACAAGTGATTGGTTTACTATTGCCAGCCCGACCACACGTTTACCTTCCCATAAAATATCCTACAACTGTGCATTTTAAAATATAAAGAACCTATATAGGCCCATGCAAGTCAGTAGCGTAGGGGATTTTTTTTTAGACTCTGTAGGAAACCATCTAAAATTAGCGCGTGTTTGTGCCCTATTAAAAGAAAGAGGGCACTAAAAAAATATTTGTTTGAAATATTGGACTTGCTAAAAAAAAGATGCCGCTCTTTTAGTGAAATATATCACTTCACTTCCGGTTATACCGGAAACTAGACTCAATGTTATTATTTCCAATAGAATACCTTGTAAAAGGGGTAAAAGGTAATTATTTGACCTTTTTGTAACTAATCCAGTTCAAAATTTGGGCCTTTTTATTTCATAAAAATATTAGACATCTTTATACAGGGTGTTTTATAAATGATACTTTTCTGGTATAATAAAATAAATACCCACAAGTCATTTTTTTTAAACGAAACACCCTGTATTTTAATTTACGAATACGTGTAGAATTACCTTCTTTATCTAATTTCTCAGTAGGTACATACATGTGCTTACATGTTTCTATCTTAAATAGGTTTAAGTTAAAAAATTGACTTACAACAGGTATCATTTTTGAAATCCCCTGTGTGAAAAATGTCCAGTATTTTTATGAAATAAAAAGACCCACACCTACTCTAAATTTTCTCCAATTTCTAAATCTTTAACTATATCAGTTACAAAGTGAAACCAAATTAACTTCGACATGTTTTTTTCTAAAAAAATTTTTTTTAATCTTAGAAACGGTTGTAGATGGATATAGGTAATTGTTAACATAAGTTACTTGGATTTTTACATAGTTTCGAAAAATGCCAAAATATACATATTATTGCATTCTACTTGAAATAACAATGTTTATGTTAAGCCTAACTTCCGGTATAACCGGATAATTACGTCAAACAAATTATTTTTAAAGAAATAGAAAATATAATTTAACAATTTTTAATTATTTCTTAGTCTTGGCAAGTCGAGGTGAAAAAAATCCCAGAAAATGTTGTGGCTTATACAACAGAAAGGGTTGGAACTTGGACCTGCCAGTCCATTCGATCATTGTATGATGTCCATAATGTTTCCAATACTTTTAGTAGCTACCAGTGGCGGATTTAAGGAAAAAGGCCCAGTGGGCAAAATTTCTTCAGGTTTGTTGACGTTGACGATCTTTGACTCTCTTCAATGAAATGAAGTGCTGACGGGAAGGGTCAAGAATAAACGCAATAAACTGCAGCACTCCGGGAAACTGCTCATCATGCACCCGGGGGCCCCTTTAGAACGTTTTTGATAAGTCAGAAATATTCGACAAACTTTGAGAAAATCGTAGACGTTTTAAATAACTGATTGATTACAAAAGTTATTTGATTTTATATTTAATTTACGATAGTTGTCAAGCATTCCAATTATTCTGATAACAGGGGGCCCCCGAATGAAAATTGAACTTGTGCTGGGCAGTGGGCAAGCGCGCTTTTGCCCACCTATTAAATCCGCCACTGGTAGCTACCCAATAACTATAGGAAAACTAAAATGGAAAGAGAATTTAGTTGTGACTCGCGGTAATAACTATTACTACATTCCTTATTCGATTTCAAGATTAGCTGCCAACATGGTAACCGATGAAAACTGAATACCCCACCTACCTACTGACTTGCCGGAGTGTACCATTTTTGACAGGCATTCTATATTTTAAACCGCGTACAGATGCAACAGACAGTGTTTATAAACTTAAAACAGTTCTAGTAACTAAGAGGAAAATTCCTATTGCAATGCTACGCTTCGCAACAGCGAACGAAACACACAGAACGATGCGTTCACGTCAATATGGACTAATACTATTAATATTTGCACCGAAAACTTAAAAATATACAAATAGAATGTTTAAACTTAAAGTCCAGAATTCTGATACCCGAAACCTTCCGACGACCGAACCCTGTATATAGGTATTCGTTCTCGAGGTCCGTAAAACCGCTTAGAGATTCAATATAAGGAAAACCTAATAATCTACAGAGCTCTAGGAAAAAATATGTAAGTACGTATTATAATAAATTATATTATATTTGAGCTAGAGTTGGTTTTAAAAGCAACCACTCTATATATGCTAATAAATCGCTTAACTAAAAAATATATTATAAAAATAAAATAAAAATTCTCCATTCGAGTGCCTGCCCTTAAAACGACAGTACATAATTAATTATAGAAAATTATAAAGTCTGTACAATCTTAACTAAAAATGTATTCACAATGTCTTTATATACTTTTTCTATAAACAAATTTATAGGCAAAAACCCTTTAAAGAAATAATTGTATAAACATATTGCCTTTCCTGAGCAGTTTTCAAGAGGGCCCCAACAATATAATAAGAAGAAATACTACATTATACAGGGTGGACCACCGCTCTCGACCCACGACTACGGCAGTATTAAATTTATTTCAAGACAAGGTTATATTGGACGAATTTTTCAAATGGCTAGGCCAGGCTTATTGTATGATAATGATGTTTAGTAAAAATTAGGGAGTATGTATTATTTGGCAAGTAATAATGTAGCATATCTTCGTCAACTCAAAAAAATAAATTGGTGTTAAGTAACTCGGTGAACGAAAGTGAAAAGTAGAGTGATAAATATGACAATTAAATCAAAAAATATGGTTACCAGATGGAGAGGCATTCAGCTGATTGGTATGTTTATTTTTAAAACCCACTTTGCGGGTTTCGAGAGGTAGATTATTAATTAACGTTTTAATATTTAGATTAAGAGGATTTGCGAATTAGGGGTTACGTCTTATACAGGGTGTTATGGAAATGACTTATTATATTTACATGGGTAACTCCTAGGGTGTCCTAGAGAAAGTCTACATACTTTTTCTTTTTAATCGAATATCTAAATACTAAGGTAAAAACCCTTTTTACCCACATACTGTCGCGCCGTTTCGTCTGGATTCAGTTAGCCACAATGTGGGCCTCTAGAGTATACTAACAGTGATGTCAGATCATACCGCATGTTTCGCCCTTGCTTGGATACCTGCCGCGCGCTACTATCGTTGCTTCAGTATGTTTCGAGACTCGAGGGGGAATGACGCTGTCGAGGGTTCCACGTGCTTGATGTATACCAATTTTAAACGTTTTGTCAGTTGTAGCCATTACTATTGTGAAATAATTCATAATAATAAATGTTGTGATGTGATTTAAAATTTGTGTGATATTATCTACTGTTGGTTCTGTTGCAAAATATACTTTTCGTGTTTTATTTTTTTATGGAATTTAATTATAAAACGGATTATAAGATCGAAGGTAAGAGAGTATGTACCTTAAAA
Organism: Barypeithes pellucidus; assembly: GCA_963991005.1. NCBI lineage: Eukaryota > Metazoa > Arthropoda > Insecta > Coleoptera > Curculionidae > Barypeithes > Barypeithes pellucidus. The sequence goes on from OZ022563.1 coordinate 13,817,385, forward strand.
TTGTAGTATTTTTTTCTAAAAATTGAAAAAGAAGTGATAACGCAGGTCAAAGACGTCTCGTCGTCAAAAACTGAACACGTGCGTTTACAATTCTGTGTTGCAATATATGACAACACCGCCTCAATAAACTATTGATGGCGAACGTTCTCAGTAGCGCCACGTAAATTTTCAGATTTCATATAAAGTGTATATTTCGTACAATAATTCAAAGCGCCATTTAAGGTTATTTATTTTCTTCTCAGGATTTGCCGGTTTAAATATAATAAGTCATTTCCATAACACCCTGTATACGATAAACGAACTTATAGGTATAAATAACAAAACATTTGCGAATTGAAATTTGACGATTTGGGATGTAGGCCTGCTTGATTAGATAAGAATGTTATTAAGAACATTTGTCAGAATTCAAAATCATGCCACAATGGTTTTTTTTTCATTTATACAATATTTTCCCTAGTTATCCTAGGAAATCAGACACAAAATCAACATCCACCACATTATTTCCGAAATAATCTTTTCTAATAAAAATATCATAAGCAATCTGGTCAGGGGCTTAAAAAATACAAACAAATTAATGTAGACTGATGGGTATTAAATTCGGTACGCTAGCAAGCATGATTTTGAATTCTTAGCAACTTTCCTTAATAAAATTTACACCACACATTTAAATATTACAAAATTAATAAAAAATCTGCCTAAAAGTTTAAAATTGTGATTTCATTAAATGTTTACCATTATTTGATGCCTGTTTACAAAATTTGACCATTCCCGCTTCCAAAAATTGGAAAAGTATATAGAAATTCTTCTGAATATACGCAGATTGGGGGGACCACTTTATTAACGTAACGTGGCATAAAATGGGGGGGGGATAATGAAATGAAGGTAAAAGCTTATCAGCCACAAGGATTAAAATTTACATTGAAATTAACGTTAACGGCAACGCGGCATGATAAAATAATGTATGTATATCCCTATCAATTAAAATGCGGAATAATTTTACCGTTTCAAAATTACAATGTCAAGGAGGGTCTGTTTGCCTTGATCGTTTGTTGCGGCACGTCGACAGGGAAAGTTTGAAACTAAACAGTACCTACTTTCAATGTTAATCTACAGTGTTACCATTAAAGTTGGAACCATATGAGGAAAAAATATATTGTATTGTTCGATTTAGGTAAAATTTGACTTCACCATAAGTTTTTGCTTCAGTAAAGACCAAAAGTTACATAATTAAATGGCACCATGCGGCTTTTGTTAACTGTCAAATTTGACATTTTCATTATAAAATGTCGAAAAATGGCATTTATTGATCGCATCTAAAAAAATATATTTGGAAAAGTTGATTGTATTGTAATCGTATGTCTCCCCTATGAATTTTTGGCTAATACTATTTTCATTGAAAACGGCAGTCGATCCTACCACAGTAAATATATTTATTTATACAATACTGATCGTCCAAATTTATTCTTTATACCAAAAATTGTACCAAAATATTAATTCTCTTCAAAATATTAAATTACAGTTTAAAAATGTTACCATCTGTGCAGAAACTTCTCACAACTTTAAAGATTTAACCAACGAAGAGGAAAGTCTCGTTTCTTAAATAATAAATACGTTGATAAAAATGGAGTTATTAGAATAATAGCGCCCGTTATTTATAATTACGATGGCAAGGTCGACTTCCGTTTTCAATGAAAATAGATATTGGTGAAAAATAAACAGAAAATAAAAATTCGCATAAAAGCCGTATTAGAGTCGGCAAAGAAATTTCCGGTGCAATGGCAGTAAACCGTTTTCGATCAGCTGGCGCATTGCTAACAGTCGGAACAGCAGTTGGTAGTGTCAAAATCCCTAAAATACCCCCAGAATTAGAGATGGGCAAACCTGTTCGTTTTGATTAGCAGTTAAAGCAGCTACTGCTACTTACAAATGGCAGTTCAAAAAAGTTGCTACGAATTAGCAGTACATTTGCTTAATAAAGAATGTGAACTGTTAATTTAAGTACCAGTTAGTTTAAATAGCCATTAGTTGTTCATAGGTGCTTCGACCAACTAATAAACATTTAAAAATAACAGAATAATCCATCTCTACCCAGACTTGCACAGGCAATGGCAATGAAAATGGCACGCGCCCTATTTCTGGCAATGCGAGAAAGCTGATCGAGAACGGTGTACTGCGCATGAATCCGTGCAATTTTAATTACCAGAAGACTAGAATTGCCGACTGTAAAGGCCGTATTAGAGTCGGCAATTTTTTCTCTTGCGCCGGCAATTATAATTGTACGTATTCATGCGCAGTAAACCGTTCTCGATCAGCTGGAGCATTGTCAACGGTCAGAACAGCAGTTGGTACTGTCGAAATTCCTAAAACACTCCCAGAATTAGACATGGGTAAACCTGTTCGTTTTGATTACCACTTAAAGCAGCTACTGCTATTTACAAATATAGGAAGTCAAAAAAGTTGCTACGAATTAGCAGTCCATAAGGTTAATAACGAATGTGAACTGCTAATTTAAGTACCAGTGGGTTTAAATGGCCATTAGCTGTTCATACCTGCTTCGACCAAATAATAAACAGTTAAAAGTAACAGAATAATCTATGTCTACCCAGTTGCGCCGGCAATGGCAATTAAAATGGCGCGTGCCCCATTTCTAGTAATGAGAGACAGCTGATCGGGAACGGTGTACTGCGCATGAATCCGTGTCATTTTAATTGTCAGAAGAGTAGAATTTCCGACTGTAATACGGAGAACGGTATACTGCGCATGAATCCTTGCAGTTATAATTGCCATTGCTGGCGCAACAAAAATTCCCGACTGTAAACGGCTTTAATACGGATTCCATTCTCGCATTGCGCCCGCATTGTATTTGGCCAGCTGATCCAGAACGGTTTAGTGCGCATGAATACGTGCAATTATATTTGCCATTGCTGGCGCAAGAGACAAGAATTGCCGACTCTAATACGGCTTTAAGTGATATTTGGTAGCAATCTGGATGGATTTTGATCGTGAATAATTTTTTTATTTTAATTCCGATTTTCATATTGTAAAATTGTCGGAAATGTTGCACCTGTGTGACATTTAAGAGAGTAAGAATATGTCCCAATACATAGGAACTGTTTTTTGGCTCCAACTTTAAAGCACTGTAGAGTGATGGAGATGCCAAACTTGTTATTTGGTCAGTTAATTATCAAGTGCCATCTATTCTTAACATTTTCGTTACTGGATCATTTCAAATATTATTCTTTAATTAGTTAGAGGGAGGCAATTGCCTTCCCCCTTGGATCCGCCCCTGTCATAAACATATAGCGGTATAAATACATAACCTTATAAACGTGCACGAATCTACTTGCAGTAACTTCCTCTCGAATGTGCGATACTAGGCGGACTTCCCCTACGTAATCATCAAGCCTGTCAATGTCAAACGAATAATTAATCCAGTATTTACGGGAATTTGTTTATAATTGCGCGCGATAAGTAGACGCTCATCATAAGTAACCTTTAAACAAAATAAATGGACAATTAGCTCGTATCTTGCGGCGTGTGAAAAAAAGGATCTTACGAAACAATGAAGGAAACGTTCAAATTACGGTGAATGGGTGGTTAAATATTTCGGAAAAAACTTCCTGTTTATAATAAAATATTAGATATTTATTTAACGCTTAAAAAAATACTAATGAGTGGAAAAAATATTGTTTTTAAATACGAACTGAATATTCTTAGATTATTGGATATAGTATTATTGCAAATGTTTATTTGTATTCCTTTCCAGTCACTGACCTATAATACAAGATGCATTTTTTGTTCTTACCCCGATGTAGCGGTGAGCGATATCGTGATTTTTCGATCACGTTTTGAAACGTAATTGTTATTTTTTGATATCAGTGAAATTAAAGCGTGACCTGATCACGTTTCATAAATTTTTATCATTGCTAAGCGAGATATTAACTAGATAATATACGTAAGAGAATATTGCGCGCATCGTAAAATAATTAGTGGGTATACTACTTAAAGAACTGTAACAAAAAAAAACTGTAAAATCTGTAAAAAAATATTACACAACATTGATAGCAAAAAAAGAAAATGTTATTTCTACCTAGATTAAAGTAGAATTATACCTTTTTAAAAAAACTATGATGAACTAAACACTGTGTACTTTACAACAAACTATTTGTTCATGTAAATACGCATGGTTTCTTAATCGTTTTGTGCGTATTGTATATTATCATTTAAGAATAGAATCGTTAATCATTTGAGTTTTCTTACTACTTAGCTTGTTTCTTTAAAGAATGCCCAGAGCTCGCTAGTCTTTCCAATATACAATTCATTTTTATTTCACGGTTTCAAGTTCAAGATGGAGAAGTCACAGTCAAGTACCAAATAACGACCTTGGCAACTTCACGGAATCACATTTTAAATAATAGGTATATATGAGATATGAGCCACGAAGTCCCGTGTCACCCAAAAGTTATTCTAACGGTGATATACGAAAATGTCCTTTATTATTTTAACACAATTGGTGTTGCTATAACACAATAAGGCCGATTATGGCAAATATAATAAATGTATTTCTAATGGTGCTACAACAAGTCAACCCCATGGGAATAATTTTAAACAAAAAGATAGCTTTAATGCTTAGTAAAAGTGAAATACGTACTAAAAAGTGATTTGGTTAAACGGTGATCACTTGTGACTACCTGTGATTTGTTGATATCAGTAATTAAATCACAGTTCGTGAAATATCGCTCACAACTACCCGACGTATTTTGTTTATGTAAACATGTAAAAATCAAACTACTTATGACAGAGACCGAACTTTTATGTATCCTCATTGCGCTGTAATTTATTTCATTAGTTCCTTTAAAAATAAATAGCGAACTCTCGAAATCGGATCGTCTTGGTTTTCAGATACAAGTAGCATTAATGCGGTAAGCGTTACTTTCAATGTAAACCGTAAAATCTACTCTTAAATATTTGTAAAAATTTTAAAAAATATGTTAAATAAATTATGAGTGAATTATTATTGTGAATGATGGGACTTTAACTTCAGAAGCTTTGTTCACCGAGTCACCTAGACAAATAAAAATCCCTAAATTAAACGAATGAGATCAACAACTTTTCAAGCCAGTCTCGCCCCCCCGTGAAAACTCTCCCTATTTACCCTACCTAAACTAAATCTTTCCTAAAAATTTATTTATCTTTCAATCCTCCTAATATGGAATGCTCCATCAGGCTCGAATTCGGTTGGTGGGCGTAGTTCCTGATCTGGTGTAACGAAATCAGCTGATTAGGGAACCCGTTACTAGGCTGACTCTTGGGTATATCTAGACTATTTTGTTTCTGGAACGACAAGGCGTCATAGATGTATGGCCTGTTGGGTGCCAGCTGGTGGTTCAGATGGTTCAAATGCCCCGACATGGAATTAATAGGTGTAAAAGCCGAGTTGGTGTTATTTTTGGAAATGGATGTGTCGTAGGAATTCCCTAGGTTAGCATTGGGGGTACCGGGCGGTGGTGGGGGGTTCTGGCTGAGCTGCTGCCTGATGATGACGAGGTCTTCGTTCTGCTCCAGAAGTCCTCGAGGAATGTCGTTGGGGTAGTCGTGCATGTTTTCCGCGCTGTCCGGCGATACTTTGGGCCAGTAAGGGTGGTCCAAGCCTCGATGATTAAGTCCTGAAGGAAGATATAGAAATTTGTTTCGTATATTCAAAGACAAAAAACAAAGGGCAAGGAGAAATTTGGGAAAATACATTAAATTTCGAACACTCTGTGGATTGCTTGAGCATTTTAATGTTTTTTGTGTATGTAACAATGCTTACCTAGACCGCCAATTGGAGGCCTCTTATCCGTCCTTTCGGCATGCTTTTGCATATGCTTCTGCAGATACGTCTCCTGAGTATAGCTTTTGCCGCAATATTGACAGATGTGCGTCTTAAGGTGCTTGCTTTCTTTATGCTTTGGTATGTGCTCTAAGAGGGAGGGCTCGTCGCTGAAGCATTTGTAGCACGAGTTGCATTTGTAAGGTTTGTCTGTTTGGTGACACCTCGAGTGTGACTGGAGGTTGCTTAGTTGGGAGAATGCTTTTTGACAGCCCGGGTGCCGGCATCTAAAATAAAGGGGGAATATTATATATTTAACAATAGGTAGTTGTATATAGTGCGGTTCTAATGCCCCTGTCCGCAACCCCCCCGTGCTAATTTTTGACCCGCTATACAGGGTAGGGTGTCCGGGAACATGTGGGAAATGTGGGAAATCTCCCGGATATGAAGAAAATACGTGAAAATAATACTATAGGTTCATATAAACTTCTTTCGTATCGGCCTCCTCTTCGGAGATATGGGCTCCCAAAGAGCACCAATGGAATCAAGTTTTTTACACATAATTATTGAACCACCTGGTATATTTCAATTATTTTTTAATATGATGTATACCAGGTAAGACCCGTCAAATTACTACCCAAGAAACTGTTGTGAATTACTCACAGCTGCAGGGACGGACTAGCTGTAACACTCATGGGCCCATTTTTTTTACGTCCTGTATGATGAGAACTTTGGACAATGTTTTTTACATACCTTTAACTATTGGCTAAAAATTAAGTACTCTTCATTCATGTCGCTAATCCTAACCGTTTTCGAGAAAACGTCATTTTATTGACACTGGGTTCCCTAACTTCTCACGGATTAAATATGAAAATGCGGAATTTTGAGGTTCAACATTTCATAGGAACAAAGATGTATCTCTTACAGAGATACGCCAAATACATGACGTAATTAAAAGGTCGTTTTCTTGAAAACAGTTAGGATTAGAGACATGAATGAAGAGTACTTAATTTTCGTAAAAAAAAATGGGCCCATGAGTATTACAGCTAGTCCGTCCCTGCAGCTGTGAGTAATTCACAACAGTTTCTTGGGTAGTAATTTGACGGGTCTTACCTGGTATACATCATATTAAAAAATAATTGAAATATACCAGGTGGTTCAATAATTATGTGTAAAAAACGTGATTCCATTGGTGCTCTTTGGGAGCCCATTTCTCCGAAGAGGAGGCCGATACGAAAGAAGTTTATATGAACCTATAGTATTCTTTTCACGTGTTTTCTTCATATCCGGGAGATTTCCCACATGTTCCCGGACACCCTGTATATAGTTCCTGTCGGAAAACTCTGAGAGCTGCGAATTCGTGTCAGAACAAGAAAACCCTCCTTAAATATAAAGATGCGCCCGCCCTAACCACATATACAGGGTGGCCCATCGAAAACAGTCCAGCAAGGTTTACGGCTGTGTACGTGAAAATTAAAAAAACCTCGTACCCGTAAACTTGTGTTTTCAGGGGTACACGTTTCACTATTAATTTCATCCCTGTAACCTCAATCCCCCTAGCGGGGGCGGCTACTGCCCTTGTTTTTTCAAATGGGAATGGGTATGTTATGATACATCTTTTTAAAGGGCATTAAATTATCTTTAAAATGGCACTTCGTTTTGTAAATTTAAAAAAATCAATTGATTTAAATCGCGATGTAAATCATGATTCAAATCCTTTCAACCCCGAAAAATATTGTCTGGTTTCACCCCTTACCAAATAACAGACCGGATGTTCCGAAACGGCCGGACATACAAATCGTACAATCCTAAGCTATTGACTTCCCACCTAATCTCACGTAATCACGATTAAGTTTTCTTGTACATATTCGTAATCCATATAACGAAAATTAACTATAAAATCCTCGGAAGGACACGCTAAAAAAACTCCGCAACCGATAAAAAGCGAAAGTTTTTTTTTCTAAATGCCATTCGGCCGGCCGTTGAATATCAACAGTTTGCTTTTATTGTTGTTATTACGCGTTTATTCCGACCTTGACAGTAAAAAATGTAAAGCGCTTTCAATAAATATTCATTATTGCTCTCGCGCGCTACATGGTCAGGGAAAATCTGATTCGATTCTAATTGTTTGTTAAATTGTTAATCGGATCGGAACAAATCTATTCGGTTCTTTTGACACGATGGTGGTCTTTTTTTTTTCATTCCGCATTGTATGTTATTTAATTAATTAAGTCGAACATTGTATTATATGCATATGTTATTTAAATTTACCTGCAAGATCATTGCCAAAGTCGAATTACCGTTAATTAAAACATTTTCACATTAACTCTATTGTTTTTGTTTCCGTATTTTTCTTAAAGTCGGTGTCCTTGTATGGTTCGACTTAATTGGTATCGCTAATCGATCGGGTTCTGTAAATAGTAAAATTTAGTGGAATAGATCAGCCACAGCTTGTCTATGAACAACATAACCTCAAAAATCAGGATTTTTTTCGGCGGGAAGTTAATTCAAACACTGTGAGTGTGAATATTTTGCTATTGGTACAACGAAGCCGACGGCGCTTCCGGAACTAATTAGACCGATGCCGGCCTAGCGGTGTCGGGCCTGAAACAAGTCGTCGCCAGCAAAAATTAATATTGAAAATAAATAATTTAAAGGCCTTATTACACTTGGGAATTTTTATGGCGCCAGCAATGGCAATTATAATTCAAGGATTCAGGCGCAGTACACCGTTCTCCGTACTACAGTCAGAAATTCTACTCTTCTGACAATTAAAATGACACGGATTCATGCGCAGTACACTGTTCCCGATCAGCTGTCTCTCATTACCAGAAATGGGGCAGGCGCCATTTTAATTGCCCTTGCCGGCGCAATTGGGTAGACATGGATTATTCTGTTATTTTTAACTGTTATTTGGCCGAACCAGGTATGGACAGGTAATGGCCATTTAAACCCACTGGTACTTAAATTAGCAGTTTACATTCTTTATTAAACTTATGGACTGCTAATTCAGCAACTTTTTGCACCTCCTATTTGTAAATAGCAGTAGCTGCTTTAACTGGTGATCAAAACGAACAGGTTTGCACATCTCTAATTATGGGGATATTTTAGGGATTTCGACAGTACCCACTGCTGTTCTGACCGTTGACAAAGCTCCAGCTGATCGAAAACGGTTTACTGCGCATGAATACGTGCCATTATAATTGCCGGCGCAAGAGAAAAAATTGCCTAGTCTAATACGGCCTTAAGAGAAAATTTGGCACTAACATTCTTCAGCCAATCAGGAGCTTGCTTTTTGTTCCGTTACCACGGCAACTAAGAAAATTTCCGGAAATTTTTCTCCTTCTCGAGGCAGGCAAGTGATTACAACGGAAATTTTTTGACGTTTGTGTAAAGAATAACATTTTGCTTGACTGAACCCAACTTTCTTTAAATAATATGTTTTACCAACTTTAGTAGATCAAATTTAAATTAACAACTAACGCAATCCTCATTTTTTCTACCTTCAAATTAATAATTTAGTGCTAAATTTTCTTACCGAATCTCCCTGGTTCTTGAATTAATATACGGAAATTTTCGTTCTACACGACTTTTTTTGAGAAAATTATCCCTGGTCTTCGACTCGGCATAATTTTCAAAAAATCGTGTGGTCGAAAAATGTCCAATATAATTCAAGTACTAGGGAGATTATAAGTGAGAATTTTTATTTCCGTGGGAATTCGATCAGAGAATCAAATATCAACTATAGTAGGGTGGGCCGAAAAAATAAAATCGGTTCATATATTCCGGTCGCGCATGTACTCTAAAGTTTGTCGAAGTTTGGAAAAATTCACATTTTTTTACAACAATTTTTCACATTATCGAATTAGCCTGTTCCCGAATGTACCTAACAGCTCAAATTCTTTTAGATCAGAATATAATTTAAACATCAACATCTTACGATCGCGCATTGGCTTGAATGTTATTGAAATTTTGAAAAAAATTACAAATCAAGATAGAGCCAACAACTTACATTTTACATTTACAAAAACAGATTTCATCTCATTTACTTTCAAGTATTTTCAAATAAAAAATGCTTCCCATCCCAGCAACATAACCCTGAATATACAATATTCTATACAGGGTGTTATGGAAATTACTTATTATATTTAAATGGGTGACTCCTTGGGTGTCCTAGAGAAAGTCTACATACTTTTTTTTAAATCGAATATCTAAACACTAAGGTAAAACCCCTTTTTACCCACATACTGTCGCGCCGTTCCATCTGGATTCAGTTAACAACAATGTGGGTCACTAGAGTATACTAACAGTGTTGATCTGACAACTGCGTGTCTCGCCGTAGCTTGATCACCGGCCGCGCGCCGCTTCATACTTCAGTATGTTTTGCGATTCGGGAGTGGAACGACCTTGGTTCCACGACGTCGAGGGTGCCACGTGCTTGACGTATACGAATTTTAAACGTTTTGTTAGTTGTATTGCCCGATTTTTTTTTGTTGTGAAATAATTCATAATAATAAATGTTGTGATTTCAAATTTGTGTGATATTATCTACTGCCGGTTCTGTTGAAAAACATACTTTTGTGTTTTATTTTTTTATGTAATTTAATTATAAAACGGAATATTTTAAAATAATATCGAAGGTAAGAGAGTATGTACCTTAAAATTGTAGTTTTCTTTGTCTAAAGAGTTTGAAAAAGAAGTGATAGCGGGCGTCAAAGACGTCTTGTTGTCAAAAACTGAACACATGCGTTTAGAATTATGTGTTGCAATATGACAACATCGCATATAATGCGCTAACCTCTTTTGAACCCGGAGACTGCCTCAATAAAATATAGATTGCGAAGGGCCTCAGGAGCGGCCACGTAAATTTTGAGATTTCATATAAAGTGTATATTTCGCTTAATAATTCAAAGCGCCATTTATGGTTATTTTTCTTCAATTTATTTTCATCTCGCGATTTGCCGGTGTAAATATAATACGTCATTTCCATGATACCCTGTATACCAGAAAAAATTAATTAAATTCTAATTATTGTTTGGTAAGTTGTTGATCGGATTAGAAATAAATGTATTTGGTTAGTGGACACGATGAGCTTTTTTAAATTACGCATTGTTTGTAATTTAATGAATTAGGTTAAACATGTTTTATGCATATAATATGGATATAAATCCGTAGGCCATTGCAAGTCATATTCAAACTATTGTTATTATTGTTAATTTTTCTTTTAATTAACACATTTTCACAGTAACTATTTTTCATATTTTTCCTAAAATTGCGTTGCGGTTCTTAATTGATCGTGGTAATTCAAGGTATTTTATATTATTTAAATTACATTTTTTATTCGTAATTAAAGTAAATTTTACAAAAATATTTTCGGTTTACTAAATATTTTGGTTTTTTTACTAAACATTTTTGTTAAAATTTTGCTATAATTTTATGACAGTTCTTAATAAATGACAGTTCTTAATAAATTATGGTTAGTTTTACTAATTTTACAGTAAACTTAACTAAGTCTTTCGTTCTATGTGACACGCTGTATTTGTTTTTGTCTAGGTTTTTGTGCAAATACAGGGTGTCCCATTTCGACACTTTTATAGGGCATCTTCGTAATTGTTAGTGCTATCAAAAAAGTAATGTAGGTGCCATGTGCTCTGTTTGGGTCAAACTGAAAATGGTGAAATCAATATTTAAAAATTTTCGCTCGCTTAAGAGATACGGGGGAAAATCAAAAAATTAACAATTTCAAAATTACCCTATATTTTCTTAATTAAATGAGATACAGAAAAATGTTTTATACGGAAGTTTCTTTATAATGATTGTTGAATGATCTGCCGTTTTCAGAATAAGTATACGGGGTCAGGTAAAAAAGTTATCGAACCTAACCTCATTTTTTTTAAATGGAACACCCTATATATTTTAATCTAAAAAGATTCTAAATTCTCCTTTCAAATACATAACACACCATGGATGATTTTGGTTTCCTAGGCGATTTATTTAAACTTTATTAATTGAAACCACAGTAGGCCATGAAACAAAAGCTAATATCCTAGAAACAACTATGTTGACATTCTAGTTGCTATTAACATTTAACGTCAATTTCATTTTTACATTTTCATTAACATTTTGAAAAATTTGATATATCACTTTATATTGAAACCGGAAAACGAAGAAAGGGCTAAAAATTTATATTTTGTTTGCTGTCCGTAAAGACGGAGATTAAATATACAGGGTGTTCCATTTAAAAAAATGAAGTTAGGTTCGATAACTTTTTTACCTGACCCCGTATACTTATTCTGAAAACAGCAGATTATTCAACAATCATTATAAAGAAACTTCTGTATGAAACATTTTTCTGTATCTCTTTTAACTAAGAAAATATAAGGTAATTTAGAAATTGTAAATTTTTTATTTTCCCCCGTATCTTCTAAGCGAGCGAAAATTTTCAAATTTTGATTTTATCATTTTAAGTTTGACCCAAAAAGAGCACATGACACCTACATTACTTTTTTGATAGCACTAACAATTTCGGACAAAACCTATAAAAGTTTCGAAAATGGGACACCTTGTACAACTTAATTTAATAAATAGTTAAAAATATGAAATGTGAGGCAGGGACGTCGCAAGCGTTTCGGTTTTGATGGGGGGCTAAAATATCTGCCGAACCTCTCTCCGCTCTTGCAAAACCTTTTAATAAAAGGAAAACTATGTCTGCAATGCCACCAACAATTAATAATAAACAAAAAATAACCATTTATAGTTCAAGTTACCAGCATTTGCCCTATCCTGTTGTTACAATTTATACCGCCTTGGCAAACTAGTTTCCCATTAGAATATAATAGAGCGGAGGTGTTAGTCACAACCGATCCGACCATTTATTGTTCTAATTTTTTTCTTCGCCTTTTAATTCGCGAGTACGGAAAAACAATCGAGCCATTGAAATTGTTCTTGCAAAGGATTGCCGCGAGAAAAAAAAGCTGCTTAAAGGTTAATTTACATGATTTGTTTCGTCGCGTTGTTAAGCTGATCGATCATGTACAGTTATGACATTTGGTAACTGTTTTTGGTGTTCATTATTTTCGGTGTGGTGGTATTGGAAAATTATCTGTTGTGATATATTATATAGGTAACCGTTGCAATTTCAAAAACAATACCTTAGAAAAAATAATCTATTCATTGATAAGGTAATTCCGGAAGTCATGCACTGCCGGAAAAGACGACCCGATGTTTCTCAAGGGTCCATATTGTCTCCCACTCTCTTCTTACTCTACATTAACGACCTTCTAGTGCAAACTAAAAATATATTTAGTTTCGCTGACGATAGCACACTTATCTCATCTTTCTCTTTGAATGCACAAACATCGGCTGCCGACGCACATCTTCGCAGACAGCATGAAGTATCACGCCTCAACAAAGACCTGGAAGAAATTTTGGCTTGGAATGACAGTAACCAAGTGGAATTTAACGCTAAAAAACCCAGACAGCAGTTTTCTCTAAAAATGTTAACATTACAGAACCGGATATAGTCATGGACGGACACACAATCCCACTGGCTTCATCTCTTAATTTGCTGGGCGTCAATCTGGGAGGAAATATGCTTGGGGTACTCTTCCGAACCAGAACGTTGTACACACCTCAACAACTTTTGACCCTATACAAATCCCAGATTCGACCATCACTAGAGTACTGCTCTCATGTCTGGAGCTCTGCACCCAAATATACTCTTCGGCTACTGGATTCTATCGAAAGGAGGGCCATTCGTCTGATTGGAGACCACGAGCTGACGAAGAACCTCGACAGCCTAGAACATCGAAGACAGGTTGGGGATTTGACTCTCTTTTACAGATATTTTCATGGAAAGTACTCGTCTGACCTTGCCCTCTTAATTCCGCCCAGAGCGGCGAATACCAGAAATACACGACGAAACACTGCCGCCCATCCATATGTGGTTAAGCTGAGTACTCCTCGAACTTCATGATTTAAGAATTCTTTCATCTGGAGGACTTCATCCTTATGGAACGACCTTCCCGAGGTCGTTTTTCCCAACGAATACAACCTCCAACGATCCAAAACCAACGTGAATCGCTTTTTGCGCACACGCACCACTCCCAGAGTGCCCTAAAGGATTATTCCTATAGTGCTTGTGTTTGATCATAAAAAAAAATACAGAAATAGCAATAATAATTGAAAAATCTTCACGAAAGTAAATTACAGGAACGTACTAAGGGTATTTTAATCAAGATTCAATTTAAGGAACAAAACGTCGGAAAACCAGTAAGTATTGTATACCACGGAACGTAGAGTAGTTAGTAGTAGTTTCAGAACTTAAACAAAAAAAAATCCAGGCCCGTATTTAAAAAAAGTTGATGATGGTCACCTAAAGACGAAACGTCGCATGAAATATCTGATTATGCCGTCTTGTGGAGAATAAAAAGTAGCAATGAGGAAGGCGAAAGTTATTTTTGGTCTCTGGTTCTCTTCGAACGAAGTGAGGAAAGACTAAAAACTGAAACGCAAAATTTTAGATTTTTCCAAATGTTTTGAAAGCCCCTGTATTTATTTTTGATTTTTTGAACTTTGACTCAATTTAACCGACTTCGTATCTCTTACCGTTTCCGAAATCCCAATGGTAAAGGACAGATGAGTTTTTTTCCATTATTTTCACGTATACAATATGCTCGTGGACTTTGGTCCGTTCCTCTCAACTCGCCCTGTATAAAACCACGCCGGGGTGCAAAGTGTAATTTAATTTTGATCATACCTAATTGTCATTATTATTACCCATATAAATACCACTTGAAAGATCGCCGCGATAACACATAAATTCGTGGCCTCGAGGTGTCTCGTGAAGACATTAATAAAACATTAGATGGATCCCAAAACCATTTAAATCGGATATCTCGGTCGCAATTAAAAAATGTTTATTCGTAGTCCGAGAGTCAACCGCAGGAATTGTCGAGTTACATAATAATATATAGGACACTGCCCCGTCTTTGAATTTCGAGCCTTATAGAGCAACAGAACATTTTTAAAATAAGCAAATACTAGTGTTGTGATCGCTCGAACGAAAAACCGCTTGAGTACTCGATTATTGAAATAATCGACTTCGCTCGATTATTAAAAAAACTGCTCGAGTTATAAATTCAAGCAAAAATCGTCGCTTGTTACTTATTACCTTCGCTTCGCTTGACGCCGACGTACGTATATTCGAACAGTTTTTCGTTCGATAGGAAATACTACTCTAGTTATAAATTCAAGCGAAAAATCGAATCATTGCCTTTCACTTGATACCCGATCTTCGCGCGCTACTCGAAGTGTGCCGATAGGCGGCGTTCGAGTTTGACGCTCAGAAGGCTCACACGACATACGTCTTTCTTAAAGGCACATAAACGAGAAGGTGCATACAAAGAGGTATGCAAAATCCCTTAGTGGATTCATCGCGACATGGGCTTTGACTGGAACTGGCTAGCCAGCGGCGATTGTAAATTTTTAAACAAAGTAAAAGACACAATTTTTAAAAAAAATCAGAATCAACTGTTCTTCCTTAATAAAAACTCGAGACTAAACTTCTAAAACTTGCAACAACATTCTTCTTATTCATAAAAATGTCAAGTGATTAATCGCTCGAGCATTTACTCGATTATTAAAATCGCTCGAGTATCAAGTACTCGATTCTTAGAATCATCGGTTTTTCCCAACACTAGTAAATACTTAGTATAAGAATCCAGCTAATTTAAAGAAAATTTCTACATTAAAAAACGATACGATACGAAAAAATCAATAAATAAATACCACTGTATTGACTCCGCATTTGGATTTTTCCTGAAAATTGAAAAACAGTGGCGAAAATGGGGGGGGGGGGGCAGAATATTAGCAAAACGCTGGTATACTAAACAAACACAAAATTTCCTCCCCTCGTTTCACGCCACTAGAGACAAACTTCTGTGCGTTTTAATGCGCTACGAAGAGCGGAAGAAAGGAAAAAAATGTTCAAGGAAGAAAAAATTCGAGGAAAGTATATTTTATTTTGTTTCGGAAGATTTTTAGATTTAATTTTATTTACTGTTCCATGTAGAAAGAAATTATGGACTTTCCTCCGATTATTAATAAAATTTAGACATCTTCTGTTCAACATTTAAAATAAAAATGCAGCGTTTTTGATAAAAAGAGAAAACTCTGGTCTAGACCCCCGATCACGTTCCGTCTCTTTCTTCCGATTATCGTTGTCTCTGTCGGCGCACCGATTACGGGCGGACGTTCGACGTATTGTTCTAACGGCAAGGGAAGATCCAATTCGCCTCGTGCCTACACAGCGCGAAATGAACATGAGTCAAATCGGAGATTTTGACTGACTCCGGCATCTTCTTAATGATATATTTTATGAAACCTATGAGTCGGTATGTATAACAAATTATCTTCAATTTATTTACATTTAAGTCAATTTCTACCTAATTATTCTTATTAGCTTAAAGACAGGCTGTGAAAATTATTGCCTGGTTTCGCCCCTTAGCAAAAAACGGACCGCGACTACAGCGTTGCCATATATCTGAAGACAATGATTAGAGATTTATAAATATTGTGGAAAATGATCAAGTTTAGTTGTTCCAATTGGAAATTGTATGATAATTTTCTGTTAACGATTTTTACGGTACAACTAACGGCATCATAGCCCAAAAACGGCTGGGCATACAATTCAGTTGCACGAAGATCTAAAAAAAAACTATTCAGCTCTAACATCGATCGTAATATGAAAGTTGTAAGAGGGCAATTCGCCGAACAGGCTCTCGGACTAATTAATTGGACATCTCTGCCGCAATTAAAAGACGTTTATTTTGTTTTACATAATCAAAATGTGTTTATCTAGCTAGCTGCTGTGATTCGTGTTTGTTTTTTTCTTTCAAATGTTATTATTTTAGGAACGCATTTCGTTGTGGATTCATTAAAAATTAGACGGGGATGTTGACGAGATGCAATACTAGAAGGTTTCATTAAAAATAATTGCAAAAAATTGCGAAATAATCCAGAAATATACACCTCAGTCTTCAGGTTGCTCAAGATATGCAAAATGTCTTGCCTAGGTCCGTTGACCAAGTTTGTCGTATTTAGTTTTCTGGGCAATATTTTCCTACGTCCGTCTACGAAAATGAGAAAAAAGCACGGCTAACTTGGCTAAAAGATTTAAAAAATAACAAACTTCGGGGCCCTTCGAGTTAATTGGGGTGCTGGGTGGGGTACAGGACACTCGAGCAATACTACACATTTAGTTATACTTGTATATATTCGTTACTTTTTTAATTGTGGATAACAGAGAATTGTTAGGCAACCCATTAATTAAACAAATAATCTTGGGTAAAGAACTAATGGGATAAGTACCAATTTATTTTCGATTTAAAATTAAACGTGACATATGTAGGTAATTATATTCGTTTTAATAATAATTTAAATTTTAAAAATAACACATTATCGATACTATATCCAACGAACAAATGGAGGGCGCGTCATAAAAATATCACATAACCTATAAAAGTTAGAATGTTTATGCAGAGTTGCATTAAGGGTCTGTATTAAATTTTTGAAAATATATAAACTGCATAATTGTTCGTTATATAACTTTTATGCATTTTGATAAAAATAGGAATATAAACGGAACGCAACTATGTAAAAATAATTGAAACTTTAACTCACGCATAAGAAAATAAACGACTTTTACGTTAGTAACATTCAAACCTGTCTAAATGCCACTCCTGTAATGCACAGAAGATATGCAGCGCGGGTCTTCTGTACAGGGTGTCCCATTTTCAACCCTTTATAGGGTATCTCCGTAATTGTTAGTGCTATCAAAAAAGTAATGTAAGTGTCATTTGCTCTTTTTGGGTAAATCTTAAAATGGTAAAATCAAAATTTAAAAGTTTTCGCTCGCTTATGAGATACGGGGAAAAATCAAACAATTGACAATTTCAAAATTACCCTATATATTCTTAGTTAAAAGAGATACAGAAAATGATTTATACAGAAGTTTCTTTATATTGATTGATGAATAATCTGCCGTTCTTAGAATAAGTATACGGGGTCAGGTAAAAAAGTTATCGGACCTAACCTCATTTTTATAAATGGAACACCCTATATATTTTGATCTAAAAAGATACTATTTTATATTCTTCTTTCAATTATATAGCACACCATGGATGCTATTGGTTACCTAACCAATTTATTTAAAGTTTATTACTTTGAAACAAAATAAAAGATTCAGATTAAGGTAAAAAATAACGGGAATCATCGCAAATGTTTGGAATATATCCTTAAATGGTTACCGTCTTTCCGGATAGCGAACAAAATATACATTTTGCGCCATTTCTTCGCTTTTTCCACTTTCAAAATGAACGATCATATCAAATTTTTCAAAATGTTGATAGGTCATTTCGCAAATGAATATGTAAAGATGAAATTGACGTTAAATGTTAATAGTCAACACAGTTGTTTCTAGGATATTAGCTTCTGTTTCATGGTCTACTGTGGTTTAAAGTAATAAAGTTTAATAAATCGCCTAGGAAACCAATATCATCCATATATATTTGAAAGGAGAATTTAAAATAGTATCTTTTTAGATTAAAATATACAGGGTGTTGCGTTAAAAAAAATGAGGTTAGGTCCGATAACTTTTTTACCTGACCCCGTAACTTGTTCCGAAAACGGCAGATTATTCAACAATCAATATAAATAAACTTCTGTATAAAACATTTTTCTGTATCTCTTTTAACTAAGAAAATATAGGGTAATTTTGAAATTGTCAATTTTTTGATTTTCCCCCGTATCTCTTAAGCGAGCGAAAATTTTTAAATTTTGATTTTACCATTTTAAGTTTGACCCAAAAAGAGCACATGACACTTACATTACTTTTTTGATAGCACTAACAATCAAAGATATAAAAGTATCGAAAATGGAACACCCTGTACATAATAGCGTAAGCAAATAGGAGAGAAACTAATATTTTTATTTACAGCCAGGTAAGTAAGTTAAAGTGTTCAAATAATTGAACATTGTATTTGTGGTCGTAGGAAAACTTGTGCACATTACTTGTCTGAGAGTGATTTTCTCAAACTCTGAGGATTCTAAGTACCTCCTCGTATGGAATCTAGCACTTTTAACAATCGTTATGTAATTCATATACTATGAAGCAGTATTTAAATCATGAAAGAACGTGGAAAGTATTAAGTACAATAAAAACATAATTTTATTTGTTGTACCGAATTGAAAAAAGTTTTATTTTTTTCGAAAGAATATTGATGCCTATTTTAATATATATTTTAAATTAGAAGACTCTTTTCTGACGTAATAAGATGATGAGGTCACAAGTGCGTTAAATTTAAGTCAGATTATGTTAAGGGAAAAAATTATTAAAACATTTTTTTGTTCGCTGTTAAAACAGAAAACTTTTTAGGGCCACACACGTATAATTTATCGTAATCCAAATAAAAATGCTACTGTTTGTTCTTACTTGTAAGGTTTATCTCCGGTATGTGTCCGAATATGTTGCTGTAGATGACTTAGCTGGGTGAATTTCCTTTGGCATATTTCACATCTATAGGGTTTGATTCCGAGGTGAATCCTAGTGTGCTGTGAGAGATAGGAACTATTGGCGAAGGCTTTGCAACACTGTGAACACTTGTAGGGTTTGGCTTCGCGCATGTGCGCCTGCGTGTGTAATTGAAGCTCTGCTTTGGAACTAAATACCTGGAAAAAAAGGAAACTATGATATAAAAACGTACATTTTTAACGCAAAAAGTTCTTCCGCACAAGTCAGTGACGCAGGTACAGCTACGCCCCAACACAATTTTAACCAAAAAGTATGTTGTACCCCTGATATTTTCAAAACAATTATCTTATTATTAACTACATAGCGCAACAAAAAAATTTTTTGTCGTGGTGCCGAAGAAAAAACAACTTACTTTAGTTATTTTGAATGCGGTGATTCCAAAAACACTTAGCTTTTCTTCGTATCAGCTCTAGTTTTTGAGATAGAGCCTACTCATAATAAAATGTAAAATTAATACATTTGGCAATTATAATGGTCATAAATTTTATCAAAAATTTAACTAATTCCAAGACTAATGCCTTTTTAATTATACATATTTATTCATAAATCACTGGAAATGCCTAATCTTATATTGGCATATCCTTGAATTTTGTTGCACCTGCAGATTTCTTATTTTCGTATTTGCAATTTTATAATATCTGATATCTGATTTAAAGAAAATGTCTTGTAGAAATTATGAACAGAACCACACCGACGCGATAGAGCTCTTTAATTTAACAAAACTAAGATAAAAACAAAATACAAACTCTAGAACAAATGACATCATTAATAAATAATATGTAACACATTAATATTTTTAATTAACAATGAGTAGATTGTGGTGCTGAAAAATAATTTTTTCCTCGTTGCTTGCAGAAAGTCTCACGTTAAAAAATTAATTTCGAAATTAAAAATAAAAAGTCTACACTTTTCAGGTGGTATATCAAGTACCAATAATTATTATTTCCCAGACCACCCGATGATAGCTTGTACAATAAGGGCGTATTTAGTCTACACTGTAACAATTTAAGTACTATTTCAGATTGAATGGTACTACCAAGAAAGGGAAGCCTTTTCCATTGATAGGATGTAACCACCTACAGACCGGTTGCGAAGTCTTTTGTTCTCGTCAGTACAGCGAGATGGCGCTGCGCTCTTGTTATCTCGACTATCGTTGATAATACAGCGTGAAGTATTAGAGTCGTCTCTGATAAGTATGTACGTCTACCCTGTACTGACGAGAACAAGAGTTCGAAACCGGTCTGCAGGTGGTTACATCCTATCAATGGAAAAGGTTTTCTTTTCTTGGCAGTACCATTCAATCTGAAATAGTATTTTAAGTGCTACTGTGTAGACTAAATACGCCCTTATTGTATAAGGTACAGGGTTGCCAATCTGTGGGTAATTCCCCAAAATGTGGGGAATTTTGTTGAATGTGGGGTTTCTGTGAGGAATTGTTATTTGTGGGGAATTTTACTGAACCTGAGTTTTCCCGATTTAATTTAAATTATCTAGGTAACTAAATATCATATTTGACGGTCACCGCTGATATGCAGTTTTAGTTATTGGGGGAGGCTTTTATTTCTTTGTTTCGTTTTTTCCAAATTTAAAAATAATGATCTCTTTGTTACTTATATTTCCATTTTCGAACGCATCAGTAGAAAGGCTTTTTAGCAACTTAAATGATATAAAAACCGAAGCTCGTACAAATTTAGATAATTCGTCAATAAAAGCTCTTTTACACACTAAAGAAGGGATTAAACTAAATGGAGGCGTCGTGTTTTTTGAACCGGATAAAGAAATGTTGAAAACAAATATTTCGGGAAAAAATGATAGATTAATCAGAATCCGGTTAATTATTATTTATTAATTTAATAATATTAAAATAACCATTTGTTTAATAATATGTTTATTGGTAATACAATATTTATATTGAAGTATAAAGTTTGTAATTACGTTACAAAGATGAATAAATAAATAATCGTTTCGTTTATAATAAATTCGTATTCCCCAAAATTCGCAATAATATATAAAGCCCAATAAACTGTAGTGTGGGGTATTGTGGGTAATTGCGAATCTTTTGAGGGTATTTCTTCCTAGTATCATTGGCAACCCTGATAAGGTATCATCGGGTGGATGGGACCACCGTCCAGCAGGTGTTCACCTAAATGGCTGGGCGTCGGCGGCTTTATTCCTTGCAAAAAAAATATTGATCAACTTTATCTTTCATTTTCGAAGAGAAAAACAATAAGGGGACATACGAATCACATATTAGCTCGTAATGACCCGCACGCCTAGTATATATGTATGTACATAATCGGCCGTTGGGTGGGAAACAAGCACGTAATTAACATTCTTATTTGTGTGACTAGGCGCTATATATCATAAAAGTTATTCGCTCAAGTTAGAACAACACAAAGAACAACCATTCGTTGGCCTTCGAAAATTCAATACCATGGTCATGTTCAATGGCTCGTTCGCTCGCTGGTTCTCTAATCTCGGGCTCTTTTCTCTCTTTACTTCCCGGTTCTTTTAAGAGGTCTAAACCAAAAAAAAACAAACCTCGAAGATCTGAATTATTTTATTCGATTATGCTTAGATTGGTACAATGTTTTATTTTAGTGAGTAGGTATATTGGAAAATTATGCGAAGAGCGTAACCGTACCGTATATGCGGCGAATAATCTACCTAGCACGTGTAGTGCAATTGCATGCGCCTTTTACATCACTGTAAGATGTAAAGTACGTTTCACGAAATTTGGATACGACTTAATGATTCCCTGGGTCGGTCCCATTGTGTCGACAAGATCTTGACAATAAACAAGTGAAGTATGAAGGGACGGACTAAGGAAAACAAGTAATGATATGATTATATTAATGTAATCAAGTGAAATAACATTTTTTTTTTAAATATTACTAGTCATATTTATTTACATTTATAATGTCATTCTACATTAATTATAATTGGATTAATTATACGATCCAGACTAATATACGAATTTTCTATAGTTATTACGTGACGGACTGAATTTTTCCAACTACCTGGGGGAATATCATTAAAGCATTTTCGTATTAATTCTACAACACTAGAATTTAAAGTCGGAGAAATAGTTTCAGACCTAACCAGTGATTTTAACTGATGCCACATATGCTATATGGGGTTAAAAATGCAATAATAGGGTGGGAGCCGTAGCACTGTATGTCCAATTTCTTCTGCCAATGTGGCACAAACATATACTTTTTTTATACGAAATGTCTTTAACACTTCTAAAAGATCACTTTTTTATTATTTTCTTCAAAATATATATCATTCGCCGCCATGTAGTTCTGAATCTCCAATTTTGTATTATTTGATCTTGGAGCTTTATGTAATTGGCGACTGTGATAGCTCGTATTGTCCATTACTATCACGCTATTCTGAGGAATGTTTGGTAAAAGACAATTCTTGAACCATTCCTCAAAAATTAACAAATTTTACCACAAAAAGATATTTAAATATAAATTAAGCAACCTAACCTACCTGATGTGCCTATATTTAATTATAATTATTACAATCCGGTCCTTTCCACATAATAATAACAAACGGTCATAAATAATGGGATCGACCAGGTACTTTTACTGCAGTCATTAAGTTATATCCATTTTTCGTGAAACAATCTTTACTCTTAACAGGATTCCGGAGTACCTGTAAACCAGTTTTCTTCCCAAGCGTTTATTCCTGTTTTAGGAAAAAAATGTCAAAGGAAAAAAAACTTTGCAATAGAACTAGAACTCGCGGAAAGTCTATATTTTTTTGTTTTAGAAGATTTTTTGATTTAATTTTTTTTACTGCTGCATATAGAAAAAAATTATGGACTTTCCTCGAGTTGTTAACAAAATTTAGACATCTTTCGTTAAATTTTTTTTTTTAAATGTTCCGTTTTCATAGGAAGCGAAAACTCCGTTTTGAAGTATAGACCCCGATCACGTGCAGTCTCTTTCGTCCGATTATCGTTGTTTCTGTCGGCGTACCGATTACGGGCGGACGCTCGAGGTATTCTTCTGACTGCAAGGGAAGATCCAATTCGCCTCGTGCCTACAAAGCGCGAAATGAACAGGGGTCAAATCGGAGATTTCGACTGACTCCGATATCCTCTTAAGATGAGGATCCCAAACAATCCCAAATTAGCAATCAGAGCCATCTATGTTGCCGCTTTTGGCAGGTTAGAAAGAGACTAGAGTCATCAGCTGATCAATATTTCTTTTCGTGAAGTTTTAGCCGTTAATAATAAAGTTTTTTTTAGTTAATTTATTGATATTTAGATTGTCTGACATGTCGATTGGGGTATCAACAAGTTTCAGGAAGATCTGTGACAAAAATTTGAAAATTGTTCATATTTGAAATTGTTATTATTATTCTTATAACATTATATTTTTTAACGCAATTTTTTCATAGCGTTTTCCAATCCTTTAATTTTACGAATACAGTTTTAGATTAGAAAAAAAACAAGTATATTTGGCTAAACGTTCGCATAAAATAGTGCCTGCTTGGCAATCTGTGATTAAACCCAACTACTAAATCAAATAATAAAGGCCCTGCACAAGGACAAGACCTCTTAATTCGACATTTAAATATTACTGTAACGTATTCATTTACTTGATAATCAGTAATCTTAATCCGAGTGTTGTTCAATATGTATGATTTAAAAATGGGTTATTGTATCGCTGTTATTAGTGTTACTGTCAAGGTTTTCCCTTTTTTCCTTTACAAAAATAGTTTTAATTGTTTCGTTTTTATTTCTCTATTATTCTTTTTGTATTATTTTACTTTGATCATTAGAGCATGTAGAAAGAAGGTTACAGTTCGATTTATAATCTCTGATCTGATCGATTAAGCGAGAATTTTTATTTCTATTGGAATTCGACCCGAGAATGAAAATCGAACTATATGCAGATAATAAATACAGACAAATATATGAGTAAAGATTTAAGGATTTGCATTAAAAAAAAATTTAAAAAAGACGTCAAAATTTAGAGAAATAAGACCTATCCCAAATGCATGTAAGATTTGGTAAAGAGAGGTTTATAATTCATAGTTTTATAAAAGTTTTCAATTTTGATGCATTTCGATTTTTTGGCTATGAGGGTGTTCTTTCTTACAAGTCTTACAACCAATTTATAAAACTGTTTTATAGATGCTTTCTGTAAGAACATCAATTCCATTATACGGCAATATTGTTCGATAAGCGTTTTTACTGTATAAATTGGTTGTCGAGGTTGTCTAAATGTTACACAACTTTTAATGTAACAATTTTCGGGTTTTTACGTTGTAAGAACGTTAGTAGGGAAAATATATGCAGTTGAACCTTATCTATTATCAGTGATGCCACCGGAACCGGATGTCTTT
The DNA here is from genome assembly GCA_963991005.1 of Barypeithes pellucidus. Lineage (NCBI taxonomy): Eukaryota > Metazoa > Arthropoda > Insecta > Coleoptera > Curculionidae > Barypeithes > Barypeithes pellucidus. The sequence goes on from OZ022563.1 coordinate 13,842,152, forward strand.
TTTAAAATGCGATTCGGCCGGATTTTATATCGGATTCGACCGGAACTGAATTTAAAAAAAATGTGTTGTAGAAATTATTAGTGTTGTGATTGCTCGAGCGAAAACCAGCTTGAGTACTCGATTATTGAAATATCCGACATCGCTCGATTATTAAAAAAAAACCGCTCGAGTTATAAATTCAAGCGAAAATCATCGCTTGTTACTTATTACCTTTCACTTGATACCCGAGCTTTGCTTGACGCCGACGTGCATTCGAGCAGCTTTTAGCTTGATATGAATACTCTAGTTATAAATTCAAGCGAAAAATCAAATGATGCCTTTCACTTGATACCCGATCTTCGCGCGACACCCGAAATGTGCCGATTGGCGACGTTGGAGTTTGGCGCTCAGAAGGCTAACACGACATACGTCTTTGTTGAAGGCTCATAAACGAGAAGGTGCATATAAAAAAGTATGCCAAATCCATTAGTGGATTGATCGCGACATGGTTTTGACTGGGACTGGCTAGCCAGCGGCGATTGTAAATTCTTAAAAAATTAAAGGTTGTAATTTTTTTTTAATCAGAATCCCCTGTTCTTCCGTAATAAAAACTTCTAGACTAAACTTCAAAAACATATCAACACATTCTTCTTAGTCATAAAAATTTCAAGCGATTAATCGCTCGAGCGATTCACTCGATTATTAAAATCACTCGAGCATCCCAAGTACCTACTCGATTATTAAAATCATCGTTTTTTCCCCACATTAGAAATTATGAACAGACCACAGCGTCACAGTATATTTGTGTTATGTAACGAAACTAAGATAAAAACAAAACACACACTCTGGAACAAATGACATAATTAATAAATAATATATAACACATTAATATTTGTAATTAATAATGGCAAATCAAGGTGCAGAAAAATTATTTTTTCCCCGTTTCTCTCAAGAAAGAAGTCTGCAGAAAGTCTAAGTCATTTTTTTTTTCGTATAGACCGCAAGGCATCTTTTAGTGATTTTTTACTGTCTATCCATGTCTTTAGTGAATATTTGCTGCGTATCCATGTCTTTTTCAATATTACGTATCGTACGTATCCATGTCTTTTTTAATATTTCCTGACTCTGATCGTTCTAAAGCATTTTTAGGTATCAGTCATCACTGGTATCAGTTCAGTAGTTTTTAAATTACTAAGTAATTAAAAAATTTCTGGATCCATTTGATGTTTACTGGGTATCCAAATAAAAGGCCTGCGTTCCAAATGGATACTCAAAAGTAAAGATTTTGAGATTGTTTCACGAAAAGTGGATATAACTTAATGACTGCAGTAAAAGTACCTGGGGCCATCCCATTATTTATGACCGTTTGTTATTATTATGTGGGAAGGACCGGATTGTAATAATTATAATTAAATATAGGCACATCAGATAGGTTAGGTTGCTTAATTTATATTTAAATATCTTTTTGTGGTAAAATTTGTTAGTTTTTGAGGAATGGTTCAAGAATTGTCTTTTACCAAACATTCCTCAGAATAGCGTGATAGTAATGGACAATGAGAGCTATCACAGTCGCCAATTACATAAAGCTCCAAGCTCAAATAATACAAAATTGGAGATTCTGAACTACATGGCGGCGAATGATATATATTTTGAAGAAAGTTATAAAAAAAGTGATCTTTTAGAAGTTTTAAAGATATTTTGTATAAAAAAAGTATATGTTTGTGACACATTGGCAGAAGAAATTGGACATACAGTGCTACGGCTCCCACCCTATTATTGCAATTTTAACCCCCTAGAGCATATGTGGCACCAGTTAAAATCACTGGTTAGGTCTGAAAATATGTCTTCGACTTTAAGTTCTAGTGTTGTAGAATTAATACGAAAATGCTTTAATGATATTCCCCCAGGTAGTTGGGAAAATTCAGTCCAGTCACGTAATAACTGTAGAAAATTCGTATATTAGTCTGGATCGTATAATTAATCCAATTATAATTAATTTTGATGAGGATAGCGATAGCGAAACAGAACTGTCTATAGAATGACATTATAAATGCAAATAAATATGACTAGTAATATTTAAAAAAAATGTTATTTCATTTGATTACATTAATATAATCATATCATTACTTGTTTTCCTTAGCCCGTCCCTTCATACTTCACTTGTTTATTGCCAAGCTCTGGTCGACACAATGGGATCGACCCAGGAAATCATTAAGTCAATTTTCGTGAAACGTACTGCACGTTAAAAGATGAGTTGATAGACCGGCCTCCAAAAAATTCTTTTACATAAACACTACTGGCAGGCATAGATAAGCATTGTTTTGCCTTTTTGATGAAAATGGAAAACATTTTCCTCGTGTTTTTTCCACCAGTTTAGAACGTTTTGTTGTAAATATAGGTACCGCTTCCGGTCCGGGATCGGGCCATTTTGGCGCTGGTTCCGGCATCCGGCAGTTTCAAAAACTTAGTCCGATGGCATCACCACTCAATATAGTTGCTGAAATATTCTTACATGCCGTTATAAAGAAAGTTGGGATTTTATAGCAGTAAAAAATCCCCAAGAACCTATAAATATCGAAAAATGTTCAATAAAGTCGTTAATCTTTGACCTTAAAGCGTTTGATTCCTACTTGGAGACTCTTAAAAGTATTATAACCAGGGGACTCCCTAACCAAATTTGATTTTTTATTACAATCTAAATAAAAATCTAAATAAAAAACAAGTTTTTAATTAAATCCGATTTTTAGTAATTCGAAACTAGTAAATTTAACCTGTGCAATTCTTTTAGAATCAGTTAATAATAAAACTAAACGCGATTAAAAGATCGAGAAGCATAATTATGTAATAAAAATTCGTCGCTAGTTCGGGTAATGTTCCACGATAAACAAAAAAATGTTTTACATAAATTAAAATAATTACAGTCCAAAGAAATTTTTATTTTACTTCCTGAACTTAAGAATATCTCATTTGAGTGACTGTAAGCTCCTATTTGGTTCTAGTATTTATCTAAATTTACCGGCCAGCATCGTAACATTATAATAATAATATGGTGTTCCAAAAAAGTATTTATACAGGGTGTTCCTTAATGACGTGGTAATATTTCGGAGTGCGAATCCTTTTATACAGTGTATTAAATTTTTTTCTTAAATAGATATTTTTTAGCATATCCGAAAGTACTTTACGTAGTTATTATTTTCAATTTTGGTATGTGTTAATATGATAGAGAACCACAAATTTTAGTTAGAAAACTTATTCAATTGTTCCATCAGTGGCGTTCCTGCAAACGTGTTTTCTAATATTTTTTACAAAAAAGTAGTGTTGGAAAAAACCGACGATTTTAATAATCGAGTACTTACAGTGAAACCTCTCATAACGGACACCTCTGATAAGCGGACATCTCTATTAAGCGGACATTTTTTCATTGTCCGGAACTAGGTATATGAAATTCCATGAAAATCAACCTCTCTTGGGCGGACGCGGACAGGCTGTTTTCATACAAAGAGTGCGAAAACCCTCCTTTAAACGCACAAAAAATGTTTTTAAAGTATTTGGGAGACGAATAAGTACGGTGCAAAATCTCTCTGAAGACAGACCAGATCGGGTATGCGTGGCACAGCGAAAGGACTGCGCCGAATGAAAGTATGTGTGATTCCCCGACAGCAGTCCGCCGTTTATTTATGAGTTGTAACGTTAAAATCGTAAACAATGGAACAAAAATCTCGCGTTTTGAGTCTGAAAGAGAATATTGATGTTGTGGAAGTTTCTAATTTGATAACAATGATTTGGGCGAGTTCATTAACATTGACAGTAATGTGCTATTAGAAGATGATAGTGACCCCATTCCTACCGATTATGTAGTCCAAACTGAAACCACATCACTATCTGACGACTCTGGTGAAGAAGTTGAATGCAGTAATCAAACAAATGTCACCAATTATCAACAAGCCATTAGTATAGCAAAGGAATTATAAGAGTATGCAAAGAATAGAGGTGACTCTACAGCAATGGAATTGTTATCAGACTTGGAATTACATTTTCTAGGTTGCAAGTTTAAAACGCAAACACGTCAAACTACGTTATTAGATTCTTTTAGTACTACAACCTAACTAAAACTAGTGTATTTTTGTTATGTTTATTTGTACATTCTTATATATAGTAATAATTTTGCATTTACATATTACCTAATGACAAATTTCCCATGAGCGGACACCTCTATTAGGCGGACACATTTAGACGGTCCCGTAGGTGTCCGCCTAAGAGAGGTTTCACTGTACTTTCTACTCGAGCGATTAATGACATTTGACATTTTTATGACTAAGAAGAATGTGTTGATAAAACACCAGGGGTTGTTTTTGTAAGTTTTAGGAGTTTAGTCTAGAGTTTTGCCCCTCTTGCCCCATATAAACGACGCCCATGCGGACCACAAAATCTTCAAAAAAAAAGTAGTTCTTCTTTTATATTCTAGGATTCATCACTTCACTAGATTGCATTTTTGAGAAATGTTCATGAAAAACGTTTATCGTAATATTGTTGATTTATTTACTTTAAATAGCAGTATTAAGTATAACCACCTATAATTTAAAAAAGCAATATTTTTATAAAACGAATACTGTGTAGTTACGGGAACTGTGACATGTCGTGTCTGTTAAAAATTAATACTGCACAACCAAACAAACAAAAAAATTGTACACACTACGTCGATCCAGTGGCGTAGCCCCTTATTAACGTCCCTCTGTCAAACGCGTGTCCAGGGGGGGTTCATGGGGGTCACAACCCCTCTCCCCCTCCAAACCGAAGTTCTGGATCCTCCCTTGTCCTCTGAGACCGTTTAATGGCATCGGAACCGACCCCTAAAGACAGTAACAATATAAGCGCCCTCTCGTTGCCACCGCTAAAAGTAGAATCCATCCATGTCACTCCTAGTCCTTAATTCTTTTCTTTATAAGATTTGTTTAGATTTATGATTTATAACGGTTTTATAAAAGCTCTCGAATAGGCAAAATTTGTTGTATAAAAATCTCCCGTTGTTTTTACAGTCAAATAGATACAATATTATGCTGAACATAGTTACAACCATATTATAAAACCGTTTTATATAGGTACAAGTTTATTTAAATAACTGTAAGAACGTCAATATAACTAATATCGTACAGCAAAATCGTTCTGTAAGCTTTTTTATTGCATGCTGTTACACAACTCTGGGGTTTTCATACAAGAACATTGTTAGGGCGTACCCCCACTTTCGGTTGACCCCTGCGCCCCTAAAAGGTGACTACGCCACTGCCTCGCTATATTTGGAGCAGCCTTGATATTTTCTGCAGATTGCACCGGTGCACATGCACACCACATAATTTTTTCAACTTTATTAAAATTTACGGCCGTTTGTCTGTCTAGTCAGCGCACGAATTCGCCTAATATAGTAATAAATATTAAAAAATACATTATTATAATGATACTGATACGCATACACACACCATATACCGTGCATTGATAATGATACGCATTAATATGGGAAAAATAAACATTATTTTGCGGACATGCCATCAGTGTGGTAGTAGTAATCAGTTTTTTCATGTTATGCAACCCTTTTGAGTCTTTTTTTCTCTATTTTTTCTTTGTTGGCCTCCCAAGTAACAATTGTAAGACACATTTGATTTATTTATGGTTTAAAAGTGCTTTAATATGTTCAATAAAAAGATGTTGGTTTTAAAGTATCACACTAAATTCAAAAATATAAGTTTTACTTTTTAAAGAGTACATTAAGAATATTTTAAAACTCAAAGGTTTTAATTTAGTCAATTCGGTTAAAAGAAATGCCTGTTGAATGTTTGACGACTTTATTAAAGCTAACTCTACTCCTATCACATTCGGAGAAAACGCCATCTTCGAAATAAGCTAATTTAGTGACCCGTCCGTGTAAAGATTGTTTCACGAAAAATGGATACGACTTAATGATTTCCTGGGTCGGTCTCATTGTGTCGACAAAAGCTTGGCAATAAACAAGTGAAGTATGAAGGGACGGACTAAGAAAACAAGTAATGATATGATTATATTAATGTAATCAAATGAAATAACATTTTTTTTAAATATTACTAGTCATATTTATTTACATTTATGTCATTCTATAGATAGTTCTGTTTCGCTATCGCTATCCTCATCAAAATTAATTATAATTGGATTAATTATACGATCCAGACTAATATACGAATTTTCTACAGTTATTACGTGACGGACTGAATTTTTCCAACTACCTGGGGGAATATCATTAAAGCATTTTCGTAATAATTCTACAACACTAGAACTTAAAGTCGGAGAAATATTTTCAGACCTAACCAGTGATTTTAACTGGTGCCACATGCTCTATGGGGTTAAAAATGCAATAATAGGGTGGGAGCCGTATCACTGTATGTCCAATTTCTTCTGCCAATGAGGAATGTTTGGTAAAAGACAATTCTTGAACCATTCCTCAGAAACTAACAAATTTTACCACAAAAAGATATTTAAATATAAATTAATCAACCTAACCTACCTGATGTGCTTATATTTAATTATTACAATCCGGTCCTTTCCACATCATAAAAAAAAAAAAAAAAAAAAAAAATAATAACAAACGGTCATAAATAATGGGATGGCCACAGGTACTTTTACTGCAGTCATTAAGTTATATCCATTTTTCGTGAAACAATCTTTACCTACTTTATGCGTGAAAGAAAATTACAACACATATTTAAAATGGAATGCAATGAGTTTAATACATAAATTTAGAGTTGCCTTGAGCAACTCTTTAAGAATATTAAAACTAAAAATAAATGGTTTTAATGTAGTTTTAAAATTTAGTCTTTAAGACCCTTTTTGGCTAGAAGCTGCTTTATGGTAGTCCTCGGGCTGTTTTGAAGTTCATTTGGTTTTATTCGAAATTTTATTGTATAGTTTTAAAGCGACCTTGAAGATCACAATAAGAGCACTAGTGTTACTTGGGCGGGCGACCTTCATACCACAAACTTGCAAAACCATTATAAACCATAAATCTCTCTTAACTAAATTCTATAAGGAAAGTTCGATAAAAATCACTGTTTCTAGACCTGTTCTTACCATATAAAGAACAATTAAATACGATTATTGATTTTTGGTCACTCTGTACATCCAAATATCTATCAAATCTATCGCGAGACGCGATGTAACGAACACATACAGAATTTAGCCGGAGGGAGTATCGCATTAAAAATTCGAGCTGTCCGTCCATCAAAAAGTCTACGATTTCGGTTGTTTATTACAGGCCGAATAGTGAACAAAGGCCAAGCCATCGCGCTGGTTACGTAAGAGGAATTTTCGAACGACACCGAGGATTTAAAAATTTTGTTGTTGAATTGATTTAAAATATTTTTATTTTATACTATACAATGTGTACATAAAGTAAGGAACAAATTCATTATCTAGGAATTTAAAAATATTTCGGAAAAATCCTCGGACATGTGTATAATAATTTTTAATGGCGCATTTTTTCCCATACAAACTTAATATACAAGGTGGCTCATGTAGTAGATATGACATTATCGACGATTTTTTTAAATGAGAACCCCTATATTTTAGTTCAGATCTGTAATCTCCAAGAACAGCTGATTTCAAAAACATAACACACTTGGGGCCTAAAATTCATAGTTTCGTTACTACAGGGTAAAACAAATAATTTTGTTTAAGATATTTTTTTTTGGCTTGGGAGGCATCAATTAATTACGTGAGGCGTTTTTAGCGATTTTTCAACCCCCCTTCCCCCAATAAAAGATTTCGTGACATTGGGCTCAATCCCTTCCGCCATCACCCAATTTTACCTGAAAGCCTTACGTAATTAATGGACGCACCATCATTTGCTGTTACTTATGGTTTTTTCTCAAGTAGGCTTATTTGCTGTTATGTAACTATGGTATTTAGATAATGTCATTGTCATTACATTGTATTTTTCTAGTAAGTTTATTAGAAGTAATAAATTTTATTTTAAAACATATTGAGTTACTATGCGTTTATCTTTAACACAAAGAATAGAAATTCTTATGATGATTGGATATGGTGATAGGATCCGTACTCAACAAGAAGTTTGCATTTTGTTTAACACTAAGTATCCAGCAAGACCAATTACTAGATCAACTGTGAGTAAACTTGAAATAAAATTTCGGGAAACGGGTTCAGTGGAAGATATTCCCAGAAAAGGCCGTCCAACTATTCCGGATGATAAGAAATTAGATATTTTATTGGCTATGGAAGAAGATCCCCACAACAGCGTCCGCCAGATTAGCATTGACCATTGTCAGGCAGCAAAAGGAGGACAATTTCAACACTTAATTAAATAGCTTATTTAATTTTTTTACATTTTTTTAAATTAAAAATATCTTAAATAAAATTATTTGTTTTACCCTGTAGTAACGAAACTATGAATTTTAGGCCCTAAGTGTGTTATGTTTTTGAAATCAGCTGTTCTTGGAGATTACAGATCTGAACTAAAATATAGGGGTTCCCATTTAAAAAAATCGTCGATAATGTCATACCTACTACATGAGCCACCTTGTATATTAAGTTTGTATGGGAAAAAATGCGCCATTAAAAATTATTATACACGTGTCCGAGGATTTTTCCGAAATATTTTTAGATTCCTAGATAATGAATTTGTTCCTTACTTTTACACTGTATAGAGTTACTTCTTGCTAATTAAATACTTACAGACATATATAAGCTTTAATCCATGGTATGTTATGTTATGTAAATGTAGGTAAACAAAAACAATTAGATAATTGGATGATCTTGCTAAAGCAACAGATGCGCGTCAAAATTTCCCCATCACGAGACTGTTTTTTTTCCTCTCATTTATTCATATTATTTGAAACATAGAAAAAAGACAATAATATCAAATACCTGTTATTTTTAATGTCTGCTTTATCAGTCAATGAAAAAGGATGAAACCAAAGATATTACAAACTACAGATAGAAAAATATATATTTCTAGCCTACGCAACGAATACGAACAGTCTTTTCCACCTCTTTTAGTCATTATTGCAGCATAGCCAGATTGACATATTTATCGCAAAGGTATCTTGCAAAATCCCAATTAAAAATTTGTTACTTTGACAATTACAACTGGTTTAAGGTTAATCCGCAATTGCTCTTAAAATAAATTTGAAACCGTGAAAAGGCGATGAGAGATTCTTTAAAAAAATATTACTATACTTCAAAGTATCAAACGAATCTTGAACTAATTCAACTGCACTCTGGCAACATCTATCTCTATTTTACTACTACGCTACGATCCAGGAGCCAAAATATGCATGAATACTAATCTCGTAACCATTACAACGTTGGCGCTGTGATCTAACGGATTGTTTATATATTTTGGTTGATTTGTGTTTTCTCTGCGATTATTGGTGACAAATCGTCTTTATTATAAACAATCATGGTGCATTCATGTGTAGTTTGCAAAAGAGTGGATCATTTAAATAAGGATTTATCTTTTCTACGGTAAGTATGGTTATGTTTTAATATTTAACTATCTGATATACCCAGACATCAACATTGTTGCCATTCAGCCACATGTAGAGTTCTCTCTTCCACTCATTGCTGATTTTCAATAACATTTCAATCACAGCTTCACTTTCCGAGAGTTTTATGAATAGATTATGGGATGGCGCTGTAGTTTACAATACCTATGATAAAACACACAACGTTTTTCTTTGGAAATCAAATACAATCGGAGTGTATTAGACGAATATGCCGAAATGTCATTATTTCTAGTTATTGACACGTATATTTTGTGTTTCGTGTGGTGCACAAATTTTTAAAGTTTCTAAAGAATTTAATCATCAGTTTAGGGACATATTTGTTTGCTTTTCTGTAAGTAGTGTTAAATATTGTATATTTAATTATAAACATTGTATTTTGTTTGAATAACCTATAACAACCAATTATGAGAACAAGGAGTGTGTTTCATCGTTAAGAACAAACCTTTCATCTCAAATGGTTGGGTTTCTGAAATATTTTGCAATTGTATTCGTCAACGTGAAATTGTTTTTCTAGATGAAACTTGAATCTATCCCAAGGGTAACGAAAGATTTTATTTTTATGTTCTGTAAGCAATCGGTTACCTTTGTCGAGAAATATTTTTATATTTTAATTAATAAATCATATTCGAATTGATATAATTTAGAAAATGTATCAAATACCATTTTAAAAGGTAATACGTTTGAGGAACCAAGTCTGACCATTATTGCGCATCTACCATATCCTTGGCCCATCAACCAGTGCTTTGAAATAAACAAGAATTTAAAATTATTGCGAATTTTCGAGACATAAAATGAATAAGATTTAAAAAATATATAACTTGCTCTGCTATTTTCTATAATGACTATAGAAATGGTCAAAAGTCAATGATAGATAATTATCATATATCTAATTAATCAGTTATCTTAATGAAGTATTTAAAATGTAAATAAAATTACGTAGGTATAGCTTTACGAGAACATTACCTTCTAATCATAAAATGTACAGTTGTTAACACCGAAGTAATAATTTAAGCCCATAATCATTGTCGTTAATATTACAATTATTCAGAATTAACATAAAAAATGCATTAAATAGAAAGACGACCGAAGTAGTAAAATAATACGAAGTTGTCGCTGCGTAAGTCGACATTATTAATGAAATTGCTTGTCAAGAGATATTGTTCCTAAAAATACGGAGAGAAAAATAAAATTTGGAATTTCTAATAATTGGACAACAGTTTATGTTAATAGTTTACCTGCATCATTTAACACCACTAGCTATAACAATTAATTTGCTATTCTAGGACTACGTACGAAAATCAGGAAGTATCTCACACACGTGTCTTGAATTTTTTTTTAATACGGGGGAAAAGGCACTAGAGCACATTAAAAAAATTACATACAGGGTGTCCGCTAATTAATGGCACATGGAAAAACCACAGACTCCTTACGTAAAAATATTAGGATTTAATTATACTTACCTATATGCGAAAGTTGATATTAACTGAGATATAGGGTGTTAAAGTTAAAACGTAATTTTTGTTTTTCTCTAATAACTTTGAGAGAAACCAACGTTTTTTCATAAAATTTGGCCCTTATGGATTTTTTAGGACGAGAAATTGATTTTGTTGTGAAATTTTAATGTACCGCTGTCTGCGGCATTTTTCGCACATTTATTAGGTTATAACTTTTTTGTGCCTTAGTGTATTTAAGTTTTTAATGAAAGTAACACTTTTATCATATTTATTACGTAAAAAAGGTATACTAAGTTGAGGTCGCAAAGAGTTACCGTTTCGAAGATATTTGCATTTAAATTGTTTAGTGCACCTCGCCCAATATCTATTAATTTGCAAACAAAATTTTTTTCTTAAAGTAACCTATGAGAAAACAAATGAAATTTAGAGATGCAATTGCTATGAAAACTCCATGTTGTTATTTGTTTGTTGATTATTGCGAGATAGCTGTGTGAGTTATTTGGAATTCCGTCCAGGACGATAAGTACCTGTTTCGCCTAATCGGTCGCAAATATTTTTGAAGATCTTAAAATCAGGTTGGAGTTCCGAAGATCGTCTCTGAGCACCTCGTCCATTAAAATTTTCTTGCGCGTATACATACAACATATCCCGCATTTCTGAGTTTGAAAACAAATTGTGTCTCGGCATTATTACTTAACTTACGATAAACCCAAAAATGAAACATTTTCTCACACCGCATCTTACAATAACCAACAAACAAATAATAATATGGAGGTTTCATAGCCACTGCATCTCTAAATTTCATTTGTTTCCTCATATTTTAAATTCAGAAAAATTTCGTTTGCAAATTAATAGTAATTGGGTTTGTTCTAAACAATTCAAATGCATATATCTCCGACATGGTAACTCTGGGCGACCTCAACTTAGTATACCTTTTTTACGTAATAAATATGAGAAAAGTATTACTTTCATTAAAAACTTAAATACACTAAGGCACAAAAAGACAGCCAGATATTGTTCATTAAAATTTCACAAAAAATCAATTTTTCGTCCAAAATAAACCATAGTTGTCAAATTTTGTAAAAAAACGTTGGCTCCTCTCAAATGTATTAGAGAGAAGCAAAAATGAAGTTTTAACTTTAACACCCTGTATCTCGGTTAATATCAACTTTCGGATATAGGTAAGTATAATTAAATCCTAATATTTTTACGTAAGGAGTCTGTGGTTTTTTCATCTACCATTAATTAGCGGATATTTGTCTTCTTTTTTAACTGTGGGGATCATTTTGGGCGTTTTAGTGTTTAAAGTAACAGATAATTGTAAGCCATCCGATTAAACATAATAAGATTTCTTTTAGATTTTTACAATTATCAAGGATAGATTATCCTCACGGTAAACGTGATTTATGTAAGTGTATTTGTTTTAATCATAATTTGAATATTGATTTAAGCAAATCCGATGTATAATATAGTTAACAAATTAACAATATCCGACTCAATCTCTATAAATATTGAGGTTAGGTTATGAGTTGTATTATATTCTTGGAACGATGTATTTATTCAAAGTTGAGATTAGTTTAATTTTGTACTTTGTTAGGCATTAATCTAATTAAAAAAAAACAGAAACTATAAAGTTTTATACACACACAACCAGGTGAGTAAGTTAGGAATAATTAATTGTACAGATTACTTGTATGAAAGTAATTTTCTCTCTCACGGCAGATGTCCACACTAGGTTGACGCCTCGTGCCAAACACCTCCTCGTTTGAAATCTACCGCTTGCAACACTCGTTATGTCATATACTATTTTAATTCGTTTTCTGTAATGCGATTTTGATTTTACAATTTTTTCTTTTCCTCAAAAATAAATAGCCGCTGGGAGCAAACAGTATTCGATCCGGCCAAATATCTGACCTTTTTGTTTTGTTGTTTTTTTGACCCAAATTTCGAAGAAGCGATGGGAAACATATACAGTAGACACTCGATAGTGTGAACCACATCGATTTATTCATGTTAACGGAGGTTATATTTAATATGTTAGAACTTTTATATAACCAACATAATAAACATATAAATTAGTAATACTCATTAAAACAAATAGTAAAAAATTAAAAAAAAAAGGGAAAAAGAATTATTTTTTCTTAAAAAGTCAGAAACTTTTGTTTGTTTTCGGGGATTTTTAATTTTCTGCATAATGGCTTTATCTCTTAGCCTTTTTATAACTACACGATCATTAATTTCAATGTCACTTTCCTCAGCCCACTGGTTTACTACATTTAAAGACTCTATAGCTCTATCTAGTGAAACCAATGCAGTTGATGACTCCGGGCTATCTCAATCTCAATCGCGTTGACAGTCTTCAGTATCTTCAACTTTAAGTTGCAAGCTAAAAAAGTTATTCGCTGCTTTTCAGTCTTCCTACCAGCTGCAGTTTTCTCCGCCGCCGAGACAAATGTTTTGTCTGGTAATAATTTCCAGTAAAGTCCTGTTTCATCAGCATTGTAAAGTTGGTCTAATGTGATACCAAGTTCTTCTACTTTGTTTTTAATTGGACTTTAAAGGAATCCACAAGTTCTGGCTGTGAGGATAATTTCTCTCCAGAAATTTTCAAAAAGCGGATTCAAAATCTCTTTTTAAAGCGTTGTAGCCATCCCTCACTGGCTGTAGATTGCTTATCATTTTCTTTAATTTGTAAATGGAAATTTGCATTTACTGGGTTGTAGCTGAGGTCGGCATCAGTCTCAGCACCCTCGAAAACGGGTGTAACATGTGTTCCCGGGACCGAAAGGCGGCTCCTTAGCGTTTTGCCCCTTTTGGGGTGGTTTTTAACCCTTTTGGGGGTGCTCCCCCGCCTAAAAAGCATTTTGCCCAGCACCATCGTGTTCAGCACCCTCGAAAACGAGGGGGGGGGGAGTAATCTCACCGTGTCCAAGAAGACTACCATGTTCGTCCGACTCACACACTCCACTAAGCGCCCGCGGTTGGAAAGTACCTACCGTATATATCGGGGATTTACAGCACCGCGGAACAACGACTTAGGGTCAATGACTTTGTTTCCATTAGCGAATGTTTAGTTTGTTCACGGTATACGGTGGTCTTGTATAATTAACATCTCGTTCACATTATGCGAGGTTTCCGTTAGGCGATGTTCACACTATCGAGTGTCTACTGTATTTGTTTAATAGAGACGTGAAAGTTATTCCATATCCGAAAAAAACAATATAAGCCAATGAAAATCCAGAAAAATGAGTCAACTTCATTTGCCTTGCAAACTATAGCTTGGTTTTGGTCTTGCAATTCCCGCAAGATCAAGCAAGCATCAAATCGAGCAAGATCATTCAAACAATTTTTGTCACCACTTTGATGGCATCAAATAATGTCGATGTTCTGAGTAAATTAAGAAACGGCAAGCAAGTTAATTCTGGCTATCATTCTGCAGCCATTTTTCACTCATAAACTAATTGTCCTATTCATTATTTATTTAACCGTATTCATTGTCCAAGTAGATAATGTATTACGTAGTTTAATAACTGTTTTCGTAACACGTCAATAACAATTTAGGGATTATGTTCGCGTACATAAAGGTATTTTATGTAAAGAAAAATGTAATTTCCTTTTGTCGCCGACAAGAACTGGCGATGGCGTTGATTGAAGATCGCTATTAATAAAGCTACTTTTCTTGAAAGAAAGAAATTAGCTCGAAACGTCTTAAAGGTCATGGTTGGTTATATAAGGGATTAATAATCTAATTTATCTGTAATTATTAACTTAAAAGAGTAAAAATACTCATTTTGATTGAAATCTCACTTCACTCAAATACGGGGGATTGCTCATCTTTCCCGTTCGTGAAAAAAAAGTAACTTCATGCATATTTTTTCTACGATCGTATCAGTTCATTTTTTTCGAAATTAAAAAAAATATACAGGGTGTTTATTAATTTCTCTGAAAAAATGAAGGAGGTGAATCCTCTCCTTATTTTAAGACGAAAATGTGGTATAAAAGTTTTTCGCATGTCGCTTCGTTTTCGAAATACAGGGTGTTAAAGAACATACTGTATTTTTCATTTTTTGATTGGATAATACATATGGAAAACAGGAGACAACGGAGAAAACAAATGTGGTTGCCATGGATCGAAGCAAAGCCTACTCGTATAATTTGACGATAGAAATATGATAATAACTAAAAAATTAAGGTACTCTTGTCAGGGTTCGCAGGATATATATCAAGTGATATATATCCGATATATTCGACAATTTCATTTATTAAATTAAAGTGACATTATAGAGATAGTCAATGATGCTCAGGTTGCATTAAATGCCACTGACCTAATTGCTCGTCTAGATCCAATAGCCATAGCTCTTGATAGAGTTCAAAGAGACTATACAACTATATCTGTGTGTGTAGAGGTCTGGCATAAATTAGAATTGGATTTCTCAGAACAGCCACTTTTGGTGAAAAAAAGTTTCTTTAAAAGAAAAAATATGGCACTTGGGGCAATGCATTATCTAGCAAATATTATTGATCATCGATTTTTGGGACGACATTTAACAGCTATTCAAAAAGGAGAGGCTTTTGAATATTTGAATAATATCAATAGTTCTTTTGTTCCATTTGTGATGTCTCTTATATCACAAGTTAGCCCATTTCCAAAGTACTTTTTTGGGGATCATTTTAGACTTACTCCACCAGTAACGTGGTGGAAATCGATCCCTGTATTGGACTCAGACTGGCCAGACAAGGACACTTTTTTGAAATTATGTGAACAGTTACACACTGCAGTGGCCTCTACAGCTGGGATTGAAAGGGCCTTTTCTTCTTTCGGTTTGGTTCAATCAGATTTACGAAACCGCTTAGGAAACCAAAAAGCCAGTAAGCTGGTTTTTATGTTCAAGTATATGAACCAAAATACAGACAAAAAGAAAACCAACCTTGATTGGGCATGGGAACCAGCATTATCGGAAGATTCTGAAGTTATGGTCACTAAGAATAACATTATTGATATTGATGATAATGATGATTCATCAGATGAGGATGATATACCAATATCAATGTTAATAAAATAATGTTAACATCTGTTTGTTTTTAATTCTTTTCTTTTTACCTAATTGGAGTTATGAGCAAATGTTAGAATAAAAAGTTTTTTTGTTTACAATATAAGTAGTAATTTTGTGATTGTGTTGAAATATTAATGTTAATAAAATGTATTATTTTAAAATCTGTTTATTTTAATATTTTTAATAATGACAATGCCGTTTTTTAATTAAGAAAATAAATTTTAAACATTATTGTATATCGGATATATATCCGATATATATCGGATATATATCATGTGATATGATATTTATATAAATATCATGATATTTTCGAACCCTGACTCTTGTACTCGCAAATGAATTAATTGTAAAATTTAAAATTAATCCAAAGTAAAAGTGCTCTAATCTTTTATGTTTTACAATAGTATATTAAGATACAAGTTTCATAAGACATTATCTTAGAGCACGAGTTTAATTTAGAAGAAGACCCGAGAAGCGCGGAGTTTTCTAAGGTACAGGTGCTCTAATTGTCTTATGAACCGTGTATTTTATAATACTTTTTCTATTTGGGTCTGTAAAGTTTGAAAAACTTAAAAAAATATAGTAGATTTTTTTCCATTTGAATTAATATTTTCTTTTTGGGTTGGCAATACTTTTAAAATTTAGAAACAATTGAACACAACAAAGCTTCTTTCCATCCGGCATAATTAAAAATAAATATATTATTAAAGTTAATAAGAATGAGTCAGGAAGAAGAAGTTGTACTCTGTCAGAAATACGAGAGATTGCAGAAAATAATCTAGAAAAACTTTCAAACAGAATATGCAAACTTTGGGTTATGGTGCGAGCAGAACAAAGTTCAAAATATTGAACAAAATAACAAATAATACTATTGAACAAAATATCTGACAGGACTAACAATTAATGCCCAGGAAATGTCTACAGTAACTATAAATATGTATATATAAAGTAATATGTATAATACTATATTAAATTAAAAATAAAAACAGTACTTTATTGAATAAAACTTTAGAAATAGAGCATAAACTGGAAGATATTTCTATTATTTTTAGGTTATGTTGTTTTATAGTTGTGACTAGAAATTAGTTGACGGGCACCATCAGCATATATTTCCAAGTATAGGTATTTGAGATAAATATCTAGTAAAAATGATCTATTTGCAAGGTTAAAGGTTAGTATTTTAAAGTTTTCTATAAAATCTATAATGCCAAGAAAACTAATTTCAACGAAATCAAAGTAAGCCTAAAATTCGACCCCTACTTGCTGCCAACATACAAAAAATAAAATTTCAGTTTCATAAAGTGGCAGGTTATTCAATTTTTTTGCATTTCATAATGTAGCCATTATGAAACCCAAATAGAAAAATATCATTTGGTATTAATTAATAAAATGAAAAATAAAATAATTTTTTTAACATCCTGTATTTCGAAAAAGAAGCGACATGCGAAAAACTTTTATACCACATTTTCGTCTTAAAATAAGGTGAGTATTCACCTCCTTCGTTTTTTCAGAGAGGTTAGGAAACACCCTGTATATTGGTGTATGTATAACCCACTTACAGTCAGTTAAGAATGCAATAAGTTTGCGATATTTGCTTAAATAGACTTGATTATTCAGAATTAATGAATGATTTTAGCTTGTAGATAGCACAAGGGCGGATCCAGAACTTCGGTTTGGGGGGGGTCAAACTTCGTTTGGGGGGGGGGGGGGGGGGGGGGTTTGGTTTATGCATGGAAAAGTTACCAAAAGTAATACCCTGCCGCGGTAGTCAAACCGGTATATATGGTCTTTTTCGTGTTAAATTGATGGTTTGAGGGGGCCATGACCCCCACGACCCTTCCCCTGGATCCGCGCTTGAGATAGCATGACCGTCGATGATTTACATGCTTTACCTTTAGAAAGTACGTTAACAATATCCGTTCGCTGAAACTCCACACTTGCTTTTGGTCCAATGCAATTTATTAAACGTATTATATTCCTTTTTATAGCATGTTTCGAATTTTCAGGCAATAAGTTTTGTGTTGCTTCGTTGGCTTTATTAATTATTTCGTCTGTAGCGCATTGAAATGAGTTTTCTTCTTCTTTCCATTTTTCATGTTTTCAACTATTATTGACATTTGTAAGGTGACAATATCAATTCGGCGCCCAGGCAACGACAGACACGGATGCTGTTTTCGTGGCAACTTGATATTATAAACATTCAGCGAGAAATGAAAGAATGACAAGATACGGCCCTTTTTTTAACGCTAACCCTAACTTAACCAACCTTGGTAAATGTAGTAAATAATGTATTTAAAGATGTTGTACAATAAAATGGTTTGATGACTTTTTATATTAACTTTTAAGTGTAATTTTTGAATTATGCTTAAAATAACATCTGAAATAGATTTTGACTATACAAAAGTCCTCAAAAATTATCTTTTTATCTGCGGTTGCATGATTATTAATTTTTTATAAAAAAAAAACTCTCAACCTCAAGAAGTCATGAAATTCTCATCTCCTGTATTTTTTCAATTTTTAATTACTTTACCCGTTACTGATAATAAAACTGCCAGTAATCATTGTTACAGATCGCGATTGTTTCTTGTTCAAGTACTACTAGGAATTAAGTATATTTTTCAATGTTTATAAATGAAACTAAAAAAATTATCGTATTATGAAATTTTTTTTATTAAGAATTTTTTTTTTATTAAAAATTTTTTTTATTTAAAAAATAACGAATTAGTATATTACCTACCGAGGTGGAAAGTGTTTCATTCCTGTCGAGAGAGTCGGCACTTAACTAAATCTCGAGATAGTAAGGAAACTTTTCACCGAGGTTTGTATACTATTTTATTTACAACCACATCTAACATCCACTTCTTATTACTTTGAATTAAAATTATTAATAAAAGATAAATGCCATTTTGACTTTTCCATTGAAAAATTAGACAGAACGTTCAAATAACCGCAGGTGGTAAAATAACGTAGGTAATAATACACATCAAGATGGCAAATATCATTTTTTGAATATGGTTTCCATGTCACTAAACAATATATTATTTTAACAACAGAAAAATGCTATGAGATGAGGAATTTGATCTTGCTTCAACTCCACCAGAAATTCTAGAAGCAGCAAAATAGTAGAAGAAGATCTTCTGCCAACTAAAAGCCGCCCAAGATATGACAAGGCATATAACTGCTTCAAAGAATGGTGTACGGGAAACAAAGTTCAAAATCCTGGTCCTGAGTCGGCGCTACTAGCTTATTTCAGTGAAAATGCCAAGACAAAGAAGATATCAACGATTTGATTACAATATTCAATGTTGAGGACCACTCTATCAATAATTCAAAATAATAAGAAGTGGATGTTAGATGTGGTTGCAAAATAAATAACATACAGTATAATAAATGTTATACAAACCTCGGTGAAAAGTTTCATTCCTGTCGAGAGAGTCGGTAGTTAACCGAGGCGTGTTGGTGTGTTCGTATATTGATTTTTTTTTAAATTAGAAAAAAAAATTTATTTTCCACTCGGGTGGAAAGTAAAAGTAAAAAAACATCAACTTTCCACCTTTCAACGATAGATGAAATGTCAATATTACATGCATGGTTGTAAATAAAATCATTTATTCCACTGTCCACCACACTCTTAGAAAAAAGAGAATCCCATGCAGGGAAGCGGGTGCGAAGATACAGGGTGTTACTGTATAAATCCTGAGATGAAAACAAATTGCAGAAAAATAACCATACTTGAATTAGTAATAAGCAGGAAAAATCAGCTTGTGTCATTGCCATAAAAAGTCGCGTGCACTATTGAAAATTATTAACCAAACCCATATGATTAGACAAGAGACGTCAGTGATGTTGTCAATTCTACCTGTTATTTTTCCCGTCACTTCAAGATCTTGAAAAAGTATGCTACAATTTTAATAAGTTCTTACTTCTACCATTCCTTCTTTCACATATTACGTATTATTATGACACAGCTGTATATTATTTTTAAAATAATAAAGCATACAAAAATGTATACAGTGAGGACGTAAAGTAAGGAATAAATTCATTATCTCGCAAACTACAATTTTTAAAAAAAATCGCTCGGACCCTTCGATTTTGTTTTTCGAACGCGCATATTCTGACTTAAAATGTAGATATACAGGGTGTTGCAAATAAGAGTGACACAAAAATATTTTTTTTTCTTAAATAGAACCCACTGTATATTATTGCATGTACGGATTCTTCGGAAAATCCTAAACATTTTTCATGTAGCATGTGCTATACCTTAGCCCAAGCGTTTTGGAGTTATTCTCATTCAAAATTTGAAAATCAGATATTTCGTAATCAATCAAGACTTGCATTGATTCATGCACGCTGAGAAAAACCTGTAGTCAGCATGCGTGAAGCGCAAGAAAAGTCAAGTAGGCTTTGGAGTTATGATGCAAGAACCAAAAGAATTAATGTCAATAGTTACTGTTATTGTCAGTTTTATGTGTATTTTCCTAACGTTTTACTAGTTTTCAAAAGACTCATTTCGTTTTTTCATAACTAAATTAAATTAAAATGCGGCTCACTGAGAAACAGCGCATAGAGGTTTTGATGATGATGGGCTACGGTGATAGGGTTAGAACACAGCAAGAAACTTGTGAGTTATTTAATCAAAAATACCCCAATCGTCCGCCAATATCACAATCAACAGTAAGCAAAATTGAGTACAAGTTTAGGCAATTCGGTCATGTAAGAGATGTCCCTAGATTTGGTCGTCCTCAAGTTGATGAAAATCAACAATTAGAAGTCTTACTGGCAGTTCAAGATAACCAGCATGTGGTGTCTAGGCAGGTAGCAAGTGACGTGGATATTGGAAAAACAACAGTTCTTAAAATACTGCATACAAATAAATACCATCCTTATAAAATGCAAGTTCTCCAAGAACTTTTGGAAAGGGACTTTGAGAGGCGCCTTGAATTTTGTGAGCGTTTACAGGATATGTGTTTCGTAAACAGAAATTTTGTAAAAAATATAATTTCCACATTTTGCTTGAATGGTGACGTAAATACCCAAAATTATCGATATTGGTCCGATGTAAATCCACACTGGATGAGGGAAGGACACACACAATTTAATCAAAAGATCAATGTGTGGGCTGGCGTTGTCGATGACATTGTTATAGGGCCTTTCTTTTTTGACGGAAATTTAACAGGCGAGAGATACTTGAGTTTTTTAGAACAAGAACTTGTTCCAGCCCTGGCCACCCTTTTTCCTGAGTTAGAACGTCCCGATTTGCCACATCATAATATCTGGTTGCAACAAGATGGTGCTCCCCCACATTTCGCTGTGGCAGTTCGTACATATTTGGACGATACTTTTCCAAACAGGTGGATTGGAAGAGGTGGTTTTATTGAGTAGCCGCCAAGGTCACCCGATTTAACACCACTCGACTTTTTTTTTATGGGGATACCTTAAGGGAAAAGTATTCAAAAGCCAGCCCGAAAATTTAGATGATTTAAAAGATCGCATCCGGCAAGAAATTCGGCAAATTACACCGCAAATGGTTCGAAATGTTCAGCGAGAATTTGTAGATCGGTTAGGCCATTGTCAGTTGACCAACGGAAGACACTTCGAACATTTACTTTAGAAAAATTATTTTTAAGTTCACCTAACTGTTTTTTCGATAAATAAGACATTTTTAAAATAATTTTATTCTTTGTTTTCTTCATGACTTTTTCCACTTTTCAAATTTTGAATGAGAATAACTCCAAAACGCTTGGGCTAAGGTATAGCACATGCTACATGAAAAATGTTTAGGATTTTCCGAAGAATCCGTACATGCAATAATATACAGTTCTATTTAAGAAAAAAAATATTTTTGTGTCACTCTTATTTGCAACACCCTGTATATCTACATTTTATGTCAGAATATGCGCGTTCGAAAAACAAAATCGAAGGGTCCGAGCGATTTTTTAAAAAAATTGTAGGTTGCGAGATAATGAATTTATTCCTTACTTTACGTTCTCACTGTAGGTGTTTGTATTTATGTCAAAATTTTATTTTTAACAAAACCTAAACATCCACTGAACTTCACGTAAAAATCTCTAACAAGATCAGTTTTTGCCTTGCTGATAAGTTAACGCATAACGGAAATACGAGGGGTGTCTAAAAGGGATTTTCAAAATCACCCTGTAGATTAAAAACTAAGACAGCAATGACAAATTTGACACCGGAATCTTGCGTTTCGTTAAAAAGTGGGAATCTAAAGTAAAAACCGCAGCGTTCGATCTTTGATAGTAACTCTAATAACTCCAGAAAGTGTCGAAAATGGGACACCCTGTACTTAAGTTCGCAATTAAAGGAAACATTCAGACTGGAATGAAGCATGCAAATTACAGAGTGGACATTTTATTATTATGCGAACAAGCGTTAATAGCACGCTTTTAATCAACAATGACAAACTGTTATTTGCAATTATTTACTGTTCTAAATGGACTTAAATTACAAATAATAGCTATCGTAGATTTTCAGAGAAAAAATCTAAAGTAATTTATCGGGTAATTTATAATGACTATCGGTCTACACTACACCAAAGGTATCGTAAACTACAGATCCCATAAGCCATTCATAAAACTTTTGGAAAGTGATTGTTTGGAATGTTATTGAAAATCAGTAATGGGTTTGTTCGGGTTTGTTCGGGAAGAGAGAACTACATGTTTCTTGGCTGAATGGCACCAATGTTGAAGTCTGGTTATATCAGATGGTTAAATATTAAAACATAACCATACTTACCGATGAAAAGATAAATCCTTATTTAAATGATTCACTCGTTTACAAACTACACATGAATGCACCATGATAGTTTATAACAAAGACGATTTTTCACCAATAATCACAAAAAAATCACAAATCAACCAAAATATATAATCAATCCGTTAGATCACAGCGCCAGCATTGTGATGGTTACGATATTAGTATCCATTCATATTTTAGCTCCTGAATCGTAGCGCAGTAATAAAATAGAAATAGATGTTGCCAGAGTGCAGTTGGATTAGTTCAAAATTCGTTTGATACTTTTAAGTATAATAATATTTTTTTAAAGAATCTCTCATTGAATTTTCACAGTTTAAATAAATTTATTTTAAGAGCAATTGCGGATTAACCTTAAACCAGTTATAATTGTCACATTAACAAATTTTTTCTATTTTGGTTTCATATGAAAGCTTTTTCGATACCGTTTTCAGTATCGTAATAGACTTTTTTCGATACCGTTTTTTTTTCATTTTAAACGGTTGGTGGTACTGCTGATGTGTATGTTTGGTTGCATAATAAACAATTCCTAAACTAACCTCACATTCACAAGTTTACATCAACACGTAATATATTCTGTTACAAAGATATCAATTTAAAGCTAATAAATACACTGTGCACTAATAATACTTATTTATTATTAAAAGTGCAGTTGTTATAAACATTTATTGTGACCGTACTTGTGTCTGCAGCGTTAATTTTAAAATCGGGCATAGTTTGTGTGTTTGAAACGTTTTGTTTAATTCTTATTTGCGGATCCAATAATCCCCTTTTATTAAGAACTGGTTGTAAAAAATTAATGTATAGGTAGGTACTGTACAATTTTTTTACCTTTAAATCCTAATCCTAATCCTCTAAATCTAAAATGGAAGATTTTTTGGGCTTGTAGCTCTCAGATTGCCTTTTTAAAAAGGCTTGAAGTCTTTCATAATTTCTTATATCTGTGTTTTCATAAATGTTAATGCAAGCTCTTAATTTTGAGTATAAGGACCACATAGTCGACGACTTCTTAATAAGCGATTAGAACATTTTCACTACTTCTAGAAACACCCTTCGCAGTACACCAGGTTGTGAAGGTCTTGTAGTCTTTTTCGTATACTTTCTTGGACTTTTTTGGCAAAAGTTGATCCAATGTATTATTTGCAATTTCCCTTAACTCAGGAGGAGTTAATTTAATAATATCTTCTTGATACATTATTGATTAATTTTAAGAAAGCTTTCAATATTCGCGACAAAATATCGGACACGTATAATTTATCAACGCTTACTTGATAAATAATTTGACTATTGCCAACATAAAATTTAAACATACAAATTTACAAAATTTTTATGGCATTTAATTATGTGTTTTTTATTAAAAAATACACAAAATAGAAAAAGTAGTATAAAGTATATGTTTTATAAAGCTATTATAGCACTTGTTTACTTAGAAAACTCGCCGCAAGCGGCTCATTTCCTAACAAGGACGCGTGCTAAAATATCATGCTTTATAAAACTTGTACTTTAATATACTATTTAATTGGGATTTTCCAAGATACCTTTGCGATAAATATGTCAATCTGGCTATGCTGCAATAATGACCGCAAGAGGCGGGAAAGACTGTTTGCAGTCGTTGCGTAGGCTAGAAATATACATTTTTCTATCTGTAGTTTGTAATATCTTTGGTCTACACCTTTCCCACTTGCAATTCATAACAGATCAAAGAAAGTTTTTTTTTTAAGAAAATACCGATTATATGAACCAAAAAAAAATGAGAAAATGCCAGATGTAATTAGGAATAGTTAATTGTAGTTAGGAAAAAAATCAGATATTATAATAAGCCAGTTCAGAAATAGCCGACTCAATATACTATATTAATTTTTAACATATCCGTACGTTGACCCCTCATATTTTATATAAGTAGATAATTATACTCTCATATCTGCTTAATTTTTTCCTAAATTGCAATCGAAGCAACGCGCTACTTTGTCTGAATTACTCCTAAATTTTTCTCCTGAAATACAATTTTCTATACAGAATTAGATTCCACCTTCCTGGAAATTTATCCGAGATTAATTTCAATAATAAATTGCAACTGCCAATTTTAATTTAGTTCCTATGATCTTATTATTAACTTAATAAGGTTGGGTGCATACGGGATTATATCGCACATTGTTGTACAGGGTGTCCCACTTTCGACACTTTTATAGGGTATCTCCGTAATTGTCAGTGCTGTCAAAAAAGTAATGTAGGTGTCATGTGCTCTTTTTGGGTCAAACTTAAAATGGTAAAATCAAAGTTTATTAGCAGTGTAAATGATGTGTGAACAGTTCAATGTCAATGCGCGCCACAACATATTCGGTAAGATTAATCCAGCAAAAAAAAACGTCCAAACTCCAGCTTCAGTGGTTTCCCAGTATTTTCGCGTATTTGTTAAAAAGTATCAGTGATAGTATTCCCTGTATTCTATTTTTGGTGGTCCATATCAAACTCAATAAACTGAAAATTCACGGCCGTTTTCTCCGAGACCGCAAAGAAACAATGCTGTGTTCCATAAACATACAGGGTGTTCGGGTTTGTTCGCATGTGCAGTAATTTTAAGAGACGATTCTTTGGAAGACGAAAAGTTCATATCAACATGGGTCGGCAAATGCTTCGTTTTCAAGATAAAGGCTGCTAAAAAATTTTCTTTTAATCGGATTTTCGTAAATATCTTAAATATCCTTTTGTCAATATTGTTGAAATTTGGCAGTTTTAGTTGTAGTCTTAAGGGGCTAATTTAGCCCTAAGTAGATTAAATTTACTGAGTCCAGTGGCGTCGCGGGCGGCACCTTAACGAATATTGTTGAAAAAAAAAGTAAGCCACTGGCTTTTTTGGAATTTTTCTCGGATTAAGCAACTAAAAATACAACACTTTTGTCTCTTGAATTATTTTCGTATCTAACTTTGTTTCCGAGAAAAAAAATAAAAACCACTTTGATGCATGGACATTTTCTTTTTTAATCAAGGTTTGCTTTGGAAAATAATTGCAGCATTTAACTTGACAGTTGTCAGCTACAAATGAAACTGCCAAATTTCAACAATATCGACAAAAGGATATTTAAGATATTTACGAAAACCCAATTAAAAGTTTTTTTTTAACTCCCTGTATCTTGAAAACGAAGCATTTGCGGACCCATGTTTATATGAACTTTTCGTCTTAGAATCACCCAAAGAATCGTCTCTCAGAAATTCAGCTAATATAAAGAAATAATCCATATTTTTGCAATATTTACTTAAAATATAGATTATATATAAATTAGCTACACCACTGCTATACCTAAAAAAACATAACCTCATTAGTCTCCCTTACCGACGAAATATTAATACCGGGTTAGAATAGTCGAATTTCTTACACACCACGCACTGACTAACCATCGTAGGTAACTAATAAATAGCCTAAATAGTTTTAGTTCGAAAAAAAAACTAAAAATGAATCCAAAGCACTATTTGTTTAATACAAATGCAGCAGCGATACACCGGTAACAACACCCCCCGGCGAAAGTTAATGAAATTTGTAAACTTCAGGGTCATTTTTACACTAGCAGGTAAAGATTAGCAAACATCGTTGCCACTGTGATTTCCTTAAAACAATACTATTATACTTTTCGGTTTCAAACGCAGGCGGCAGATTTAGGACTCTCAGTACAGACTTGGCATCATTGATGACAGAATATAAACCATTCTGTCTATTTATTAATTAAATGTGTTTGCTGTGTTCTTATATAAAGATATTTTGTAATATGGCGGGACACTTGTTTTTTTACGTATGTATAGTAATTAATAGTTCTCGATACAACCGAGTAACTTCATGCTCAATGTTAAAAGAATTCTAGGAAGCAGAAAAAAATTAGTTCAAACAGAATGCTATTAAAATCTCGGCATGTTATATTTTGGTTTCAAGGAAATTAAAATCCAATTTCGGCCATTTAAACAGCTTTTTTTCCTATCGATTATTTCGTAGGTTGTTTGAGTTGTTTCTTATTTTTCTTGCACAAGTTTCGGTCGCGCACGTACGGTTTTGACACACTTTGGTTACGCGACCACAAGATAAAAATTTCCTTTGAAATCGACAAAGGCTAAAGTAAATAACGCATTGACAAGAACGGTAAAAAAATAATAAGAATTGGAAGAAGAAACAAAATGGCTAACATATAAATCCGTACTGTAAATATCTGATATTTTGAACATTGGATTTTGCCAATTTTCAATTGCAAATACAACGTGTCCAAGATAAGGAGGGCCAGTACAGGGATCTCGTAAACCATAACAGATACGAAGTCAGTTAAATGGAGGTAAAGTTGCGCATTCACGTGCCTAATAATATGCCGTTTAGAAAGTTTTAAAATTCCGAGTAGTTCCGGAGATATCCGGAAAAAACGAAATTCTGAAAAATCGTTTTATTGTTTTCCTGGGTTTTTTTGAGATCGAAATCTAAAGTAAATTGCACTTTTGCATTGCCACTTTTTCACTTTATATAAATAATATCTCATAAGTAAGCTCTACATTTTTTACTTATGTTGGACTAGTTCAATAAATAACAAATAATTTAATAATAAACCACAAATAAGTGAACATTTCATATATCTTTGAAAGGTGGAAAGTTGACGTTTTTTTACCTTTACTTTCCACCCGGGTGGAAAGTAAATTATTCTTTTGTAATAGCTTTGCGTGTTTAGATACTATGTCTACTAATTTCCCTAATTGATATTGTGACCAAATCGTTGATATCTTCTTTGTCTTGGCATTTTCACTGAAATAAGCTAGTAGCGCCGACTCAGAACAAGGATTTTGAAGTTTGTTTCCCGTACACCATTCTTTGAAACAGTTATATGCCTTGTCATATCTCGGGCGACTTTTAGTTGGTAGAAGATCTTCTTCTACTATTTTTGCTGCTTCTCGAATTTCTGGTGGACTAGCAGCAAAATCAAATTCCTCATCTGAGCATTGTTCTGTTGTTAAAATAATATATTGTTTAGTGACATGGAAACCATATTCAACAAATGATATTTGCCATCTTGATGTGTATTATTACCTACGTTATTTTACCACCTGCGGTTATTTAAATTTTCTGTCTAATTTTTCGGTGGAAAAGTCAAAATGACATTTATCTTTTATTAATAATTTTAATTCAAAATAATAAGAAGTGGATGTTAGATGTGGTTGTAAATAAAATAGTATACAAACCTCGGTGAAAAGTTTCATTACTGTCTCGAGATTTACCGACTCTCTCGACAGGAATGAAACACTTTCCACCTCGGTACGTAATATACTAGTATGCTATTCCAGAAAGGTATAATTTTTTAAATACCCTGCATAAAATATAGTATTTTTATCAAATTTACGAAATAAAAATACCCATACCATTTCTATATGTTCTCAAATGTTTACATCTTTAACTGCATTAGTTACAAAGCATTATCTTTTGACATGTTTTTTTATAAAAAAATTCAGACACGGTTGGAGATGGGTATAGAAAATTGTCAACAAAAGCTACTTTACATAGACTCGAAAAATTACAAAATATACAGGACATTCTATTTAAAATAACAATATTAATCCTAACATCCGATATAACCGGAAGTGATAGTTAGTTGGTAGAAGTTCATTAAAATCCTCAGCACTCGCCATGAATGACTGTATGGTTTATCAATTTTTAAATAAATTATATATATAAAATTATAGAAAAAATAACGAATTTGGAATAAAATATGGGACAAGCTAAAGGGGTGAAGCTTATTAATAATATGCCATATCTGTATAGATATATTTTACATTGTTTAAAAAACTAAAACTAAGAAATGATATAGAATTATTCTATCTACAGAGCTTACTGATTCGAAATTACATAGTCGAGGTCATTATCAACACATACATAATGCTCCACATGTTTCGGTAATGTAATGGAACTAGGTAGACTCGAATTAAAGCGATTACAATGAAAAAATTTACTGGATCTTTTGAATATGAGCTAATGATCGGGGTTATGTGGCAACATAATGAATGTGTAAAATGAAACGACTACTACGAACGTGTAATTATTTTAAAAAAATAATTGTTACTATTATTTCTTGCAATAATACCAAGTATTATAAAGCTGGATTTAGCGTTTTTAAGGTTCAGGGTGTTTTATCATTATTAGCCTACATGCCGTCAAGGTCGATATTTTTGTACTGAAACGAAAATTTATAATTTGGCTTCCGTCAATCTCTGCAGGCACTTCATGTTTGAAGCTCGGGATAAAAAAGTAAAGCTAGGTTCATACGGCAACACACTGAACGCTTTTTTGAAGGATTAGATTAATCTTACCCTGTGGCGGTTCTTCCACAGGAGCACATGCGCACGTGCAGCCCCAAAACGAATAAAAAAATATTAATTTATATTCATTGAATATTATTTATCGTATAAAGTCCGACCCTCCTTAATATTTTATCGTACCGTCAACCAAACTGTATATTAAAGGTCTCGATCCGGCAACCGTGCCTCGGTCGAGGTTAATGACGATTATGATGAGACTTGCTCGCATGTGTGATTAAGTAGGCGGGGCATAATGCAGTTTCGCTGTAGTAACAGGTGGCGGGAGACAGCGGGGGATAGCGGGGCTATGGCGATTTAACATGGGAAAGGCGCACGCCGCGCCGTTGTCTGTTCGTGCATCTAGTTAGAAATTCGAGCGTGTATGTTTTAATATTATATATTTATTAGGTTAAAATGAATAGTTTGTGACGGTGGACTATTTAAAAAATAACTTTAGCTCTTTGAGTTTGGAGCAAAAAATTGAAGTGAAGAATGCGGGTTTCGCTCGTTCACACGTCTACACCAGGTGATCACTGCGCGCTGGATGAAAACTATATCATGTGAACATCCCGCTTAGGGAATCCAATCCCGCAAATGCTGGATCCCGCGGGATTAAACGTGCGGAATTCGCGGGATTTGCGGGACTCGATGTGGGTGCTGTATGTTAATAAAAAGTTGTTTTATGCAGAAACAGAGTAGAGTAGCAGGAAAATATTTATTGCATATAGGTACAATACGAAAGTACGACTAGTTTAACGGTTACATGTTACATTGATTTTGAAAGTATTTTCGGAGAAAAGATAATACGTTTAATGTTTCATCTTTTTGATTCGATCTTATTTTATTGCACATGTATCCTGCGGCTGAAAATGCACGTTCAGCTTCGACACTTGTCGGCGGAATAGATTTTACACAATTTGTGGCCCTCTGATTCGAATAGCACATATCGGTCGATGTGATAAACTTTCCAAAGGGTATACCATCTTTAGCTACCATTCGAGACACTCTTTCCTCCATCGAAACTTTTTTCTCAGATGAAAAAAGAATCTGTAATTTTCATTTTCTTAGGTAGCACAGAAGAACCACTAACACCTGAGCGCTTAGCAATAGAACTAAACGAACTACTCGGGCTGCTGGTACTAGCGTTCATTTCCTGTTTTATTTTATCAATATCAACACTACCGCTGCTGCTCTGAACTTTAAAATTAATATTATGCTTTGTTTGTAAGTGGGTGTGAAGACCTTTGGTGGAACGAGCAGAGATTTTGATAATGCTAGGGCATAACTTACATTTAGTTGTAAGACCATCTTCAGACTTTAAAAAATAATTCCAAACTAGACTTGAACTTTTATTGTCTTTGTAAACTACACTGACACACATTTTTGTGATTGCTGTTCAAATTCCATATATTATATTCAACCGCTTGATAAATGTCACTAGACACTAGTAGAACAACGCCCTTACTTTCGCATGTACGCAAGAAAACTCTTCTGTTTAACAAATTTTCAATAACCCAGCATGGCGGGGAATCCCCGACGCGTCTACCAAAAATACCGCAGTTCATTGTTTTCTATCCCGCAAATCCCGCGGATCCGCGGGATCGATGGGCTCAATCCCGCAGGTTTCCCTAATCGCGCTGTTTATTCGGTTAAAACCGAATAATGTAAAAAAACGTGCAGTATAGTTCCGTGTGAAAAAGTCCCTTAATTGGACATACAATTTATGAGTTGTGTTTCATTGCCGTAAACATATTAGTGAAACGAAAATCTACTTCTAAGTACTATCTCTCATCATCGCGAAATTTCGCTTCTCATCCCACCAAAGAAAATTGGATTTTTGCAACAAAATTGCAGTTTATTTTCACCGTAACATAAAAACCGTAAACCAATATTCTTTGTTTCAATATAGGCTTTCCATGTGATCGAATAAGCTTTGTCAAGGCCATTGCGAGCACATAAGTAATGCAGTGTATGTTTATATAATTGAACCAGTCTGAAATTACGTTGAAATAAAATCAGTAAAATCTTTAAAATGGCAACAGCATACGTAATGTACAATTAAGTATGAATAAGCAAAACCGCGGGTGAAAGATTTAACGAGGTAATTGTTTATGTCTTTATAACAATAAATAAATGGCTTAAATATATCTCTTATTGTATTGTGACTTTTTAATTTTTTTACTAAAATTATTATTCAACTGGACAAATTTTTAAATTTAATAATGTATACAGGGTGTCCCAGAATATGTGGGCAATCTCCCGGGTTCAGATAGAACACTTAAAAATAACAGGAGGAAGTTCATATACATTTTTCTTCCTACGGAGATACGGGGGCCCATAACGGACGTCCATGGAAATCGTTGTTTTTAAATATTTTTTTAAGTACTTGGTGTAATTTAATAATTTTTTAGTATAATGTGTACTAGATGAGTCTCCTTAAAATTCGCCCTTTTAAACACATTTGGCTTATTTAGTTTGCCAGGGACGGACTAGACGTAACACAAAAATCCTTTTTTTTACACACTGTATGATGAAGGAACGACAATCATACTTTTTTTGGATACTCTAATACTTTTTAAAATTGTTTGTCCGTTTAAAGGAGAGTTTTCGCTCTGTTTGTATAAAAACAGTGTGTCAGCGCGTCCGCCCAAAAAAAGTTGATTTCATGGATTTTCATACCGGACTATAAAGAAATGTCCGCTTAATAGAGATGTTCGCTTATCAGAGGTGTCCGTTATGAGAGGTTTCACTGTATTTTAGTAGATACTTAATTTTATTAAATTTCTTACAAATTCTAACTATAGTTTTTTATAAATTATGTTTACAATATTATTTTGTTACGGAATACTAATAAAAAATGTAATTATTATATTTTATAGGAAATTTTACTATAAAATCATTACTATATTAATTTTAGTATAGTCTTTTTTCCGTGTACATTGTAAGGCGTCGATGTACAGGGTGTCCCATGTTCGACACTTTTACATATTTATATATATATACTCAGTAATTGTTAGTGCTATCAAAAAAGTAATGTAGGTGTCATGTGCTCTTTTTGGCTTAAACTTAGAATGGTAAAATCAAAATTTGAAAATTTCCGCTCGCTTAAGAGATACGGGGGAAAATCAAAAAATTGTCAATTTCAAAGTTACCCTATATGTTCTTAGTTAAAAGAGATACAGAAAAATGTTTCATACAGAAGTTTCTTTATATTGATTGTTACATAATCTGCCGTTATCAGAATAAGTATACGAGGTCAGGTAAAAAAGTTATCGGACCTAACCTCATTTTTTTAAATGGAACACCCTATATATTTTAAACTAAACAGATATTATTTTAAATCCTCAATTCAATTTCAAATATATGGATGATATTGGTATCCTATAGGAAAAAAGTGGAAAAAACGAAGAAATAGCGCAAAATGTATATTTTGTTCGCCTATAGGCGATTTATTAAACTTTACTACTGAAACAAAAACTAATATCCTAGAAACAACTATGGTGACTATTAACATTTAACGTCCATTTCATTTTTACATATTCATTTGCGAAAATGACCTATCAACATTTTGAAAAATTTGATATGATATTAGTTTATATTGACAGTGGAAAAAACGAAGAAATAGCGCAAAATGTATATTTTGTTCGCTATCCGGAAAGACGGTAACCATTTAAGGACATATTCCGAACATTTGCGATGATTCCCGTTATTTTTTACCTTAATCTGAATCTTTTATTTCGTTTCAAAGTAATCGAAGTTCAAAGTTTAAAGAAATCGCCGAGGAAACCAATATCTCATCCATGGTGTATTATATATTTGTATGGAGAATTTTAAATAGTATCTTTTTAGATTAAAATTTAAAAAAACGAGGTTAGGTCCGATAACCTTTCTACCTGAGCCCGTATACTTATTCTTAGGATGGCAGATTATTCAACAATCATCATAAAGAAACTTCTGTATAAAATATTTTCCAGTATCTCTTTAAACTAAGAAAATATAGGGTAATTTTGAAATTGACAATTTTTTGATTTTCCCCCGTATCTCTTAAGCGGGCGAAAATTTTCTAATTTTGATTTTACCATTTTAAGTTTCGCCCAAAAAGAGCACACGACACCTACATTACTTTTTTGATAGCACTAACAATTACGGAGATACCCTATAAAAGTGTCGAAAATGGGACACTTTTTAGCCATATGCAAGAAGCTGATGTCCACATCAGGAGTTCATGTTCGGATTGAAATTTACCATCGCCGATAAATCTAATTCTTAAGAACCATCGAGCTCGGCATCGCCTCGCGCTTACGCCACTGATATTTCCAACATCGAATCCTTAAACGATTCTTTATTTACCACGCTATTCCATCATCCATCCACTCGCCTTAACCTTGACGTCTCGAGTTTGAAAAGTCGTCAGACAACTGACCTAGGAAGGAGAGAGAACCATTGCCAAAAAATCTCCGGGTTCCCCACGAACACGCGCGCCACAACTAATTATCTCGATATGCGTTGTATTATTTAAGAGTTTACATATTATATTCGGTTCCTACATGAATATTCAAAAGGATCATTTGAAGATTTATCGGCGAAGATAGCTTCGTACACAAAGAGAAAACGAATACGCTTCTTAATCGGGGAATCTGTGGCGTTTCGAGGTACTTACAGTAGTGACTATTTATACAAATACGTTTTTTACACAGATATAATATGTATACATACAGGGTGTTTCTTAATAACATGCTAATATTTAAGGAGGATATTCTTGGGTACATTTTCAGAAAAAAAGTCATATGAACATATGTCCTAACGTCGTAACTTTTAAGATACAGGATGTTACTGTTTATGTTTACAAAACGTAATTTGTTTCTTACAGCTCGACAAGCGAGTGTGTGTCTACGACGTATCGGTAAGGGGGAAGCAATATCTTTTGAAACATGGCCGAGTCATGGGCGTGCTGTGATTATTTTAATAATGTTGTAAGAATAGGGAATTCTTCAATAGTTGCATTTTATGTTTGAAGGTAGGTAATTATTTTTATCAAGATTTAAATAATTACGTTTTACAAGATGCCATTCTTTCAGCATGGAAAAAACAGCTACATGGTAATCGATTAATGACGTTTTTTTTCAGTTTTGGTCGTATTAGTGTCAAAGACACATGAAATATAGTTTTGCGATAAATCAGCAAAATATACAAGAAAATCAGTACACACTTTATTCATCATCTTCATCTTCTTCGCCTTCACTGTCGTTATTCAGTATCACTATGATCAGTATCAGTCCCAACTTGTATTATAAAGGGTTCAATCTCCTCCATCATATAATCAGTTTCACAAAACTTATCTTCTATATCGGTGACATGTCGACAAAACTTTTCCCAATTCACTGCTGTCACTGAGGCAATTGCTTCGTCCAGAAGCTCCCTTAGTTTAGAGATACTAAATTCCCCTGATGCATTGCGATCTCTAACCAAATGTTTAATTTGAGCCCAAGACATCTCAATAGGGTTTAGTTCACACATATACGGGGGGTGCTCTTAAAGGAGTTGTTGTCCACCACATCATTTTTGTCATTATTGAGAGGTTTATGACGCTGGACAAGTTCAAACAATTCAAAGTTCCTAGATGCTAGTTCATGATTTATCCCCTTCTTTCGCTTAAGTGGCAATTTAAATGCATTAATTTGCGATTCCTCTTCACACACCCTGTACACATTGGCAATCACTTCACGGGTTTGACTATGAAGGGTTTTACCACGAGTATATTCATCACTATCACAGTTTTAAAACAACAAACACTTTAAAAAAATACAATTTGACACAATATAATAACTCTTGCCCTTCTTATCACTACGCAACTGGATGAAGCATATTGGACATCGCCGAAAAACAACGCCGGCACAATGGGCGTGTCACCAGGCGCGTGTCGTCATCCTCTGTCTGGGATTTAACCTATCAAATTAGCCCTAGCCACCTGTTACCCATGGTTACCGTTGATATTGCACCATGATGCCTTTTTTTTTTAATTTAAATATTAAAATAAATAGTATGAAAAGAAAGTTTTAAGAACATTGAAACAATAATAGAATATTAGTTTCTTATATACTTATGACAATTTATTTTAATTGGGTAAATTTAATTTATTTTAGGTGTTTGTTCCTGGGTCTCTTGAAATGAAAATCCATTTTTCAGTAACGTTTCGGTTCATTTTATTTAAACCATCGTCAGAATTTGTATAATTCTCACCCACTTACACTAAGATAGCATTGAAATTAAAAACATTTTGTCACGTTGTTTAATGGATGTGAACTTTGTAACAACGTGACAAAATGTTTCTAATTTCAATGCTATCTTAGTGTAAGTGGGTGAGAATTATACAAGTTCTGACGATGGTTTAAATAAAATGAACCGAAACGTTAACTGAAAATTGGATTTTCATTTCCAAAGTGACAGAGACCCAGGAACAAACTACCAAAAATTTGTTAAAAAACGGTCAAGAAAACAAAAGGTAAATTTAATTTTAGGGTTTTTTGGTAACATATTGTTAAATTAAAATTTAATATATGTGACAACATTGTTAATCCAAGAAATTTTCTTGCCCGCATTCCTTTTGTAGCTGTACCTACTAGATCCTTTTTAATCCTTGTTAATACCTAATTTCATAACAATTTCTTTTTTATTGTGAAACTACGCCAAACGACAAAAAATCAAAAGACGACATTTGCTCAGCAAGGAATCAGAATTTCAAAAATATGTGGCGTAACATTCTTTTCTTCAAAAATATCAAGGGCAATTCCCGCACGAACGTCACTGGTCGGAATAAAAAACATGTTATAGATAATAAACTGCCTCTTGATGAATAGAAAGCGTGTACCAAATTTCACAAAAATATCTACAGCAGTATCACAAATATTAATAAAAAACGAGATTTTTTCGAAAATCTTTAACACCCTGTATCTCAAAAGTTAAAACGTTTAGAACATATTATGTTCATATGAAGTTTTTTTATAAAAATGAACCCAAAAATAACCGCCTTAAATATTCGCATGTTATTAAGAAACACCCTGTATAGAGTTGATCTTTTATTCTCTGATCGAATTCCAATATGAAAAAATCCTCTGTTAATATCATATATTATTTTTTATTATAAGTATATTACTTTTTGCGAGCAGATATAAAGAAGCCGACACCGTCTTGTAAAATAATTTGACCGATACCGCTGTGGCGGTGTTGTGTTGGGCTTGATCGGACTGTAAAAACTAGAAGAGACATAATAATATGTATGTATTTGTAACAACAAAATAAATGTATGTCAAATATCTATCTTTTGTGAATGCACTTTAACTGCAAATTTAATAATTCTTTCAAAAATTAACAGATTTTGAGGTATAAGTCCGATTCGTGCAATATTCTTGGGTCAAATGAATTTGCGAAAATTAATAAAATAAGAAATAAATGCTCCTGAATGAATGAATTTGGGAAAATTATAAATGTTCCTATCAAATATCATTCAACCTTCAGAATGCATTGAAATTGTGATTTTTGTCTCATAAAAAATGTAGAAGAATATTTCATATCGACTGTTCAAAAAGGTTTCCATTTATTTCCATTAATTTAATACGACTTATTTTTAACGTCTTCTAGTTTATTAAAGCAGTCTAATGAATGATAAAAACGTTTTAACATTCGGTAAAATTCCTCTTAATTAAAATATTTGATGACTAGCAAAAACTAATAAAATTTAACATAATTGGCAATTTTGCCACCGAAATGACCAACTATTTTTTTTGCGCTATTTGTTTATAAATCTAAAACAGTTGTACTGTCTGAAAAGTGGAATAGCCACATCTTACAATAGGAGGTTCAACATTTTATTGACGCGTATTGTTAATACATATTTACGTGAAATCTTATTAAATACATGAATATTTATAATACATTTTCTAAATATTGACAAATTTTTGTTTCAATTTACTTTAAAAACCTATATAAAATTATTATAGTAACGATTATATTAATATTGACGATACACATCATTTATAAAAAAGTATAGTTAATATTTCTAATAAATTTAGTAAAATAAATTGTAAATTTACAACGAATGTAAGTGAAATTAATTTATTTATAACTCCAGTGGATACATATTTTAAAATGTAGGGGAGACCGAGGAGAATTGTGACAGAGTAGAGTAGAGTAGAGTAGAGACGATTTCTCGGAATCTATGGCCGTTAGCGAGCTGGCAACAATGCACGATTGTTTGTTTATAGACGCGCTACTTAAACTTGACGCAGTACGCGCCAATGGCCCACGACAAGCGGTTGCGTGGTTACGACGTCTGCATGAAAAAACAACCAGAAAGTAAATTTTTTATAAAATTTTTTATTGTAATTATATCATGATATATTACATTCACATGGTTAGGCTATTTTTTCTTATATTGGGTGGGTTTGGAGTTTCAAAGCGTGGCATTGTCTTACTGTGTTTGCATCTTGTTTCGAAATTACGAATTATTATTCTGACCAGATCGCGATTTTTGGCACCTAGGAGAGTTGTGACATGCTGTCACAACTCTCCTATTAAAGGTTATTTTCTGGTTAGCTTATTTTACACGCTTTTTGCAATGTTTTTTTCTGTTTATTTCTGTTTTTTGTTCGTTTGCTTTGTTGTTACAACCTAAGTTTGATATAATGATGCCATAATTACTTATAAAAGATTTAATACTGTTATGTTAATGTTTCATGTTATTGTAGTTCCTACAATTATGCCAAATGATAATTAAGGTAATTTTATGCAAAAAACGTGTGTTTTGTTTATAATTCATATAAAAGTAATTTTATCTATTAAATATAGTCTAGATACACAGCTGTCACAACTTACCTTGGTACCTGTCACAATTTACCTCGGTGTTAAGAGAGTTGTGACAAAGGGAGTAGCTTCAGTTTTCGTGGATTTTCTCAGAAACCTTATAACTTTTATTGACTTTGATGACTGTTTTTAAAAGAGTAAGGATTGAGCTACATTGCGGCTTACAAGTCATAATGGTGATATGGTTCTTTATTGAGATATGTTCTTTTAAGTGAAAATTGTCACAACCCTCCTCGGTCTCCCCTATGGTACATTTTACTGACGAATATTATTGTAAAAATGACCAAGTTTAAATGATGTGTTGCAAAAATATTTTCAGAACAATAAAAGGCATTTTTGTTGTTCAGAATATAAGAAGTTCCGCCACTGGATCGAGAAGTCAAACGACGTTGGGCATGGTTAATACTCGCCTGGGTGACCGTTTGGGAATACCATGTGTCAATATCTTTACAAAAGATTTAAGTAAATTTTACAAAAATATACTGTTACTAAATATTTTGGTAATTTTTTGTACATTTTTTGTTGTTGTGCTGTAATTTATGGCAGTTCTTAATAAAAGTTATTCCAGTCACATATAGAATAAATTATGGTTAGTTTTACTGTTTTTATAGTAAAGTTAACTAAGTTTTTTGTCCCATGCAGTTTTACAGTCCGAAAAGTGGAATGTTCACATCTTACAATAGGAAGTTCAATTTATTGACGTGTATTGTGTTACATATTTACGTGAACTTTCGTTAAATACATGAATATTTATAATAAATTTTCTAAATGCTGACAACATTTTTTTTTTCGATTTTTATTAAATTACTTCTTATACACAATGCAATTTTCTTGATCTATTAACCGTGTTTCCAATTATAAACGACCTATCAGCGAGCAGTATCAATAGTCGTTTTTTATTTCGAACCCAATTACATTTTATAACATCCGATGTTAATGGTCTAACCGAAAAGCATCCATTTTTTTTTTCTGCAAGCCCCGTTAAAAATTAGTCGACATAAAAGCGCCCGAATGCTACCGAAAGCACTGAAAGACCATCACACAGATATCCAGTGCAGGCAACATAATAAAAAAAGAAGAGTTAAAAAAACGAAGAGAAAAAACTAGTTTCGCTTCAGAATAATTAAATTTGACTGACGGCCCAGTCTATACGTAACGGGATTTTTCCTAGCGAGCGGAGTGAGTTTTGCGGCGTGGATTAAGGTAATAATTTTTGATTGTCGGTACGATAAAATCGCTTATGTAAATGTGTGGTCGTGTATGTGCCTAGATACATATATAGATATAACTACATTCGATATAGGTACCGGGTGATGCAACGTTAAATTGAATATAGGAAATCCCATGTAACTTTTGAGGTGGCTAAATTTGGACACCTCAGTATATTTTATAGAAAAACTGCATTATAAATTCTTGAAGATGCCGATAAGGTAAACCCATGTGCCCAGTTTGGGTCCATTTTGGTAAGATAATCCTAAGCTGTTCAATTAAAGGTGATGGCGAAACCACGAAACTCTGATAGTTCAGGCAAACACCATTGTCAGTGACAATATATTTAATTATTCGTTATGTTCAGCTTTACGTCAATTTTTGGCAATAGCGTCATAGAAATTACTTGCTGGTGTTTGCTGGATTACCTGAACTATGCGAGTATCGTGGTTTTGGTATAACGTTTAATTGAATAGCTCAGTATTGGTTCAACGAAATGGATTCAAACTCGGCACATGGGTTCACCATATCGGCCTCTTCAAGAAGTTATAATACAGTTTTTCTATAAAAAGGTACGGGGGAGCCAATATTCGGCCACCTCAAAAATTACAGGGGATTTCCTATATGTTCAACTCAAGAATGCATCACTCGGTATAGGGTGTCCTAGAAGTGCGAAGAAGAAACGTAATCCTTTATATTTGTCCATAGGAGGTGGGGGCTGCGCCTTATTTGCGCCATCACAATAAATATAAAGAAAGTTATTATGATTGTGTGTTTTGAACATGAACCCAGAGATTATCCTACTTAGTATAGTTTGCGAAAATCACGATATTTATACAATTTTATATTCACAATCATTAGATTATAATAATATGCATATACAGTAGGTAACAATTCCTTTAATTTGAATGACGCAGAAATGAAAATTGGGAAAGAAAATGTGACGCATCGACGTATTTTCAATAAATAAAATAAAAAATGACGATTTTTATAAGCGAATATTCCAGAAACCCAAACTGTCGCGATAATATAACTGAATAATTCCTATGATCGCAAGTCGAATATCATATTTTTGTAAATTTATAACACCAATAAAAGATTGACGTATATTTTGTGGGGAAGTCGTAAAAATATCTAAAATATTTAAATTAATGTGGTTTTGTAAAATTTCGGAGACCGACCGAACTGTGACCGCCTTCGATTTTAAAGACATTTAGAAGGCAATTAAAGAACATAAATCCACTCATGTAATAAAATTCCTATTTAAATATATCATTTTTTGTCACTTTGGCATCGATCAAAAAGGCGCATCGTTTTTTACAGCGATAAAAACTAATGTTGGGAAAAACTGATGATTTTACTAATCGAGTACTTGATACTCGAGCGATTTTAATAATCGAGTGAATCGCTCCAGCGATTAATCACTTGAAATTATTATGACTCTAAAGAAAGTATTGATAAACCACCAGGGGTTGTTTTTGTACGTTTAAGAAGTTTGTCTAGAGTTTTATTAAGGAAGAACAGTTGATTCTGTCCAGTCCCACTCAAAACAAAACCTATTTCGCGATGACTCCACTAAGGGATTTGGCATACTTTTTATATGCACCTTCTCGTTTATGTGCCTTTAACGAAGACGTATGTCGTGTCAGTCTTCTGAGCGTCAAACTCGAACGTCGCCAATCGGCACATTTCGGGTG
Source organism: Barypeithes pellucidus (assembly GCA_963991005.1). NCBI lineage: Eukaryota > Metazoa > Arthropoda > Insecta > Coleoptera > Curculionidae > Barypeithes > Barypeithes pellucidus. The sequence continues at coordinate 13,883,038 of OZ022563.1, forward strand.
GCGCGCGAAGATCGGCTATCAAGTGAAAGGCAACAATTCGATTTTTCGCCTGAATTTATAACTAGAGTGTTTCCTTCGAGCGAAAAACGGCTCAAATATACGTCGGCGTCAAGCAAAGCTCGGGTATCGACAGAACTTTACGAATCCAGTTTTAGATTAGAGGAAAATTACGTATATTTGGCTATACCTTCACATAAAATAGTGCCTGCTTGGCAACCTGTGATTAAACGCAGCTCTTAATCATGATTTTTGAAAATACCAATAATAAAAAAATAATTAATTATTTATCTTGAATAATCATTATCCTAGTTGATATATGGAAAATGGGTATTTCTTCAATAATACCTAATACAAAAAGAGTTTCTAAAGTCCTAGAATTCAAAACAACAAACCTAAAACTAACTAAACTAAAACTATATGTACTCATACAACGCAAGGAATTGATACAATTCCTCGACTATCTTAATAAGATAAATTCTTTCGCTAATTTTGAATCGTTTAACCTAAAAGATTATAGCTCAGAAAAGAGCAAACGTGAATATTTGATTGATTGATTAATATTTCAATTGTTTTTCTAAAACTGTATTTAAATTTTGACTTGACGGTGGTAACTAAAGAACGAAACGTCTAATTTTGAAACTAATAACGCTATGTTGTTGAAAATAAAAATCGGCTATGGTAAAGTGTTTTTTCTCCCCAAATCTAAACGCAAAAAATTAAAAAATTAAAAACCAAAATTGAATTTGTCGTTTTTTTTTTCTTCGGGTATTTCTGCAGGTAGTCGCAATACTTACAAATTATTCAACCCCAAAATGCGTAACTTAGATTCAATTTAACCATCTTCGTACGTCTCAACGTTTTCGAGATCCCCACGAATTTATAACACCCTGTATACAATAACAGTTATAAACGATTTGAATTGGGACCCCTTTTTTAAGTGAAATAAAACCCCGAAAAAATTCCCATTCAGTCTTCAGTCAGTTCGAAATCTTGTCGCAATCACCCGCAATACATGTACATTTTTTTGATGAGTGGTCAGCCCCCCTAGTGTCATTCATTTAACCCCCCCCCCCCCCCCCCCATATTGTCAAAATATGCCGGTTCCTATAGTTTTTCCTAGTTTAATTTACATTGAGGAAGTCCAGTTTTGTCGTTCCCACTGTACAAAAAAAAAATTTTAAATTCTTGTATGTTGTGTTAGAAAACATTTACACTATAGTTAATAGACCTGAATAATTACAATTTTTAGTACAATGTCAGTAACTGATATTGTGTTTGCATTTCAAATGTCGCAAAGGTTACTTCATTTCAATTACCGAATTTAACTTTTTTGGCAATTTTTGAATGTTTAATTTGTTGACCTAAATGCAATAGTTCCAAATCAAATGGAATATTTACATAGTAGTGACCCCACGAGTTCCATTTAATAATAATTTTAAGTCAAGGACAGAGAAATAGGAAAATGAGGATAGTGTATAATCTAACCAAAATATGTTTGAAAATCAAGTAATTTCATTGACACATTCAAGCATTGAACGACGGACCTATAGGGAATCCAATCCCGCACACAAACTTTAATCCCGCAAACCTGCGGGATTGAGCCCATCGATCCCGCGGGATTTGCGGGATAGCAACCAATGAACTGCGGTATTTTTGGTCGACGCGTCGGGGATTCCCCGCCATGCTGGGTTATTGAAAATATGTTAAACAAGAGTTTTCTTGCGTACATGCTAAAGTAGTGTCTACTAGCGTCTAGTGACATTTATCAAGCGGTTGAATATAATACATGGAATTTGAACAGCAATCACAAAGATGAGTGTCAGTGTAGTTTACAAAGACAATAAAGGTTCAAGTTTAGTTGGGAATTATTTTTTAAAGTCTGAAGATGGTCTTACAGCTAAATGTAAGTTATGCCCTAGCATTATCAAAATCTCTGCTCGTTCCACCAAAGGTCTTCACACCCACTTAGAAACAAAGCATAATATTAATTTGAAAGTTCAGAGCAGCAGCGGTAGTGTTGATATTGATAAAATAACACCGGAAATGGAAGCTAGTACCAGCAGTCCGAGTAGTTCGTTTAGTTCTATTGCTAAGCGCTCAGATGTTAGTGGTTCTTCTGTGCTACCTAAGAAAATGAAAATTACAGATTTTTTTTCATCTGAGAAAAAAGTTTCCATGGAGGAAAGAGTGTCTCGAATGGTAGCTAAAGATGGTATACCCTTTGGAAAGTTTATCACATCGACCGATATGTGCTATCAGAGGGCCACAAATTGTGTAAAATCTATTCCGCCGTGTGTCGAAGTGTCGAAGCTGAACGGGCGCTTTCGGCCGCAGGATACATGTGCAATAAAATAAGACCAAATCTAAAAGATGGAACATTAAACATGTTATCTTTACTCCGAAAATACTTTCAATATCAATGTAACATGTAACCGTTAAATTAGTCGTACTATTGTATTGTAACTATATGTAATAAATATTTTCCTGCTAACTCTACTCTGTTTCTAATTGCATAAAACAACTTTTTATTAACATACATCACCCACATCGAGTCCCGCAAGTCCTGCGAATCCCGCACGTTTAATCCCGCGAAATATCGGCGGGATTACGCATTTGCGCGATCCAGCATTTGCGGGATTGGAATGTGCAACTTTACCTCCATTTAACTGACTTCGTATCTCTTACGGTTTCCGATATCCCTATCTGGCAATTTTGCAATTTGTAAATTATTTTAAAGTATGTGGGTCTAGTCCAGGCGCGGAAGCTGACCGTGACGACAGCTATTATTTCTATACATTCTTAATTTGGGTTTTAAAATGTTTGTTTTTTCTTGTGAGATCTATTTTAGGCTACACAGAAATCTATTCTGTTGGCTTTCATAACGTAACTTTTCAAAATATACGGTCAGAAAAAAAGTTCCATTTAAAGTTTGATATAAACTTAATTATAATGTAACCAAGTGTTGCCAAAGAACTCGGGCATAATCACTTTTCATTATTTTGTTGCTAAGGTCATTTCGCAGGTTATTTTACACTTGATTTAACATTAATATTTATATTATAGTACCGGTACACCGAAGTGATGAAAATCGACTTATTGCCAACATAATGTTTACGTTCAAATTTATCATGCTTAAGAAGTGGACTGAAACAAATTTCATTTCCTATTACATTACACGTTAAGGTTATAAAACGCATTTGTGTATATTGTCCAGTAAAAATGTTTATGAAAAATTATATTTATAATGTGGTACCTCGAGATACGAGTGCCCTAACATATGAGTTATGTGAGATACGAGCTGTCGAGCGAGCGAAATTTTGTTTTGGAATACGAGCGATATTTGAGATACGAGGAACGGTCAGCTGCGACGCTGCACACAAGTTGCAACTGGTCGTGAATCGGAGCTATTTAATGACACTTGCCTAACTCATTTCCGCAGCATTCTGAAAGGGAGGAAGGAACAAACCTCCTTGGACAGTTTTTTTTTTAATCCGGCGAAAAAGACAAAGACCAGTGAAGAGAAAAGCAGTTACTGAATTTAAGCATACAGTCATACTCATAGTCTCATCACTAGAGTACTGCTCTCATGTCTGGAGCTCTACTGGATTCCATCGAAAGGAGGGCCATTCGTCTGATTGGAGACCACGAGCTGACGAAGAACCTCGACAGCCTAGAACATCGAAGACAGGTTGGGGATTTGACTCTCTTTTACAGATATTTTCATGGAAAGTGCTCGGCTGACCTTGTCCTCTTAATTGCGCCCAGAGCGGCGAATATCAGAAATACGCAACGAACCACTGCCGCCCATCCATATGCGGTTAAGCTTAGTACTCCTCGAACTTCATTATTTAAGAATTCTTTCATCTGGAGGACTTCATCCTTATGGAACGACCTTTCCGAGGTCGTTTTCCCCAACGAATATAACCTCCAACGATTCAAAACCAACGTGAATCGCTTTTTGCCCACACGCACCACTCCCGGAGTGCCCTAAAGGATTTTTGCTATAGTGTGCTTGTGTTTGACCATAAAAAAAAGTAGCATTTAAGTTGTGTGTAAGTTGCATTTAAGTGGCCAAAATACAAATATGTATGTACACTTTATAAAACCAGTTTATTTCGCTTTACATTCTCTTTTATTATATTTTTATACAATATTTGTCATTTATAAATACATTTTTCTTATTCAAAAGACGTAACAACAACAATGGGGGGTTTGTTTTGGGACTGGAACGGATTAATGGCATTTCAATTAATTTCAATGGGGAAAATTAATTTGAGATACGAGCAAATTGACATAGGAGCAAGGTTACGGAACGAATTAAGCTCGTATCTCGATGTATCACTGTATATTGGCCTAGTATCTACATGTACAAGCTAGCTAGCACATGGGATTTTGTATTTTGCCATGATTTTGGCTTTTATAATTTATTATATCAACTGTATCTGCTAGCTAGAGATCAAACTAGCAGATACATCTTGCGTTTTTTCCTAAGCCATTTTGAATTTGATACCTCGCAGTTTTCTTTAAAAGAACCATGCTTCTGCTAGCCAAGAGGTCACAATATATTTTCTTAAGTTTTGTCCTACACCATTTCTATTATGATTTTGGTTAATTTATAGCTAATTTACAACGAGCAATAACATTCAAAATAGGGTAATTAGCCAAAAAAGCTTTCCGAGCAAGCAATTTTTTTTGCTACAAAACAGAGCTTATAGTAATTTGTACACGAAGATACCTACACCTGTTCTTTTATTAATAATCTCCTTGGATCCGGCATAAGTTTCACCAAGATAAAACTAAAGTTTCACAAAGTTTAACTTCTATTTTCTACGTTCAAACTACTCAATTATAACTCATAATTAGAAACTTTCCGACAAAACGAACACAACGCTCAACTCAGTTTCACTCTAGAATTTTAATGGAGGGATTGCAAAGAGAGACCAGAAACCTCTTTTAAATTTTCGTAGGTCAAGAATGAATGGAATCCTTCCGTTTACGTACAGATGGCGCATCTGGTGATAACGTTTACGTAAGATTAACGCAGAAAGAAAGCTAAATAAATGACTATGGGAAAAAATAAATATTCTAAATCAATATGCTTCTTGACATGAATCAATTATGTCTAAAATTAAACGATGTCTAATTATAAGGGAAATAATCTCACAGGTCGACAAGTTTATCTGCAGAGCTACGAAAGGAATGCGAAGAAATGAAATAGGTGCAGCTAGCTGGAATAAGCGGAAATTTGGCAATACAATTTTTGGGGTTAACAATGTTGTCACATATATTAAATTTTAATTTAATAATCTCTTATCGAGGAAAACCTAAAATTAAATTTTTTTACAAGTGCCCCGAAAGTGCATCTTTTCATGCATGTTCACTTCACCGAAAGTGGCGTTTCCAAGAGAGCGGGCGGGAAAGTATCGAAGCGGGCGAGAAAGATTATTCGAGTCACCATGTGCTCATAAATAAATAAAACCAGAATTGTCGGTGCGGGATTTGAACCCGCGACCCTCAGATCGCCAGGCGGACACTCTACCCACCGAGCCACCACGTGATAATAAATAGCGGATTATATTATATAAATTAAATTGGCAGTTAATTTTTCAAAGATGTTTTAGAAAAATGTCTGAAAAATTTCTTTATTTATATGGCCTCAAAGACTCGGGCACTTGTAAAAAAATAAATAAAACCAGAGATCCCGAGTGCGGGATTTGAACCCGCGACTCTCAGGGCACAAGGCTATACCACTAGGTCACCGAGCCTATTTGTCAAAAATAATAAATAGATATTTACATTCTCCATGCGCGAGTGTTTTCATGTCATGTAGACAGGAAAACTGTCTGAAGAATTTCTTTATTTATTTGGCATCAAAGCTTCGGAGCACTTGTATAAAAAAAAATACGGTACAGTACGTTTCACGAAATTTGGACACGACTTAATGATTTCCTGGGTCGGTCCAATTGTGTCGACAAGAGCTTGACAATAAACAAGTGAAGTATGAAGGGACGGACTAAGGAAAACAAGTAATGATATGATTATATTAATGTAATCAAATGAAATAACATTTTTTTAAAATATTACTAGTCATATTTATTTACATTTATAATGTCATTCTATAGATAGTTCTGTTTCGCTATCGCTATCCTCATCAAAATTAATTATAATTGGATTAATTATACGATCCAGACTAATATACGAATTGTCTACAGTTATTACGTGACGGACTGAATTTTTCCAACTACCTGGGGGAATATCGTTAAAGCATTTTCGTATTAATTCTACAACACTAGAACTTAAAGTAGGAGAAATATTTTCAGACCTAACCAGTGATTTTAACTGGTGCCACATATATGCTCTATGGGGTTAAAAATGCAATAATAGGGTGGGAGCCGTAGCACTGTATGTCCAATTTCTTCTGCCAATGTGTCACAAACATATACTTTTTTTATACAAAATGTCTTTAAAACTTCTAAAAGATCACTTTTTTTATAACTTTCTTCAAAATATATATCATTCGCCGCCATGTAGTTCTGAATCTCCAATTTTGTATTATTTGAGCTTGGAGCTTTATGTAATTAGCGACTGTGATAGCTCACTTGTCCATTACTATCACGCTATTCTGAGGAATGTTTGGTAAAAGACAATTCTTGAACCATTCCTCAAAAACTAACAAATTTTACCACAAAAAGATATTTAAATATAAATTAAGCAACCTTACCTTTTTCTTGAAACAATCTTTACATGTAAGCTTCTCTTTGCGACTGAGAGATGATAAGTGATGTAACATTATTTCCCTTATAATTAGACAAATACGATGCTATCAAGAGAATACAGCAAATTCCGTGGCATTTTGGTAGGTCAGGAATTATAAGGAGTTTCAAACAGCTGCGAACAGAGGGCGCAACTGGTGTCAGAACTAGGAACAAGGAAGGCGGGCCGATAAGAAATGGTTTGTGCGTAAGGTAAATGGGGATCGAGGTTCGGATAAAAAAGGCATGGCGCTTGGACTGCGGAGCAGTTTTTAAAGGCAGCTGAAAAATGGCAATGACCCGATAAATCTAACACGTTTTTTATGGTTTTATTGTGACTTCTGGAGTTCTTTCACGACCAAGGAAATAAATACTTACTAAATATTCTATTTTTAAAACTAGCGATGCTGATATAAGCGTTCCGGCATGATTATTAATAATTCTCAAATGGTAAATGACAGCTTCATACATCTTTAAAATATCGATATATATTTGCCGATATGCAGATAATATACCGATATTTATACAGGGTGTCCCGAAATTAAGGGGCAATACTTTACCACCATATTCTCCGGCTAAAAATAATAGAATTTTGTCATATGGGCATAAGTGCAGAAATACATGCTAAGGGGGCTACGGCCCTTAGAATGGGGAACCCTGAAGACATTATTTTCTAAATATTTTCGTTCATAATAAAATTTTTAAATTAGGTATGGTGAATACAATTTTGACGCTAGATCAGTTCATGTATTCAGAATATCAAAATTTTAATCATAGGCGTCTCATACTGGGGCGGTTAAGGAATAAAATATTCCCACTTTTTTAATTAGTCATTATTTTTTTAATTTTCTTAAAAATTATGAAATATCAAAGTATTTTACGTAAAAATGGCTCTCTTAGTTCATTGATACAGTTTTTGAGTAAAATCGATTTGAAAAAAAAAGTTCATAAAAGAATTCATTAATAAAATTAAAAAATTGTAACGAAGTTACTAATTTTATTTTTATTAAATAATTACCTAGTCAAGTCTCGCCATAAAAGAGAAAGCTAAAACAATAACTACTTATCGAGAACGTGCTCAAATAGACCTCCATTTTCTCTGATACAGAGTCTAGCTCTACGGCAAATGATCCTCGATACCAAACAAAAAACTGCAAAAAATCACCCAAATATGTATTTACTGTTCGGGTTTATTCTTGTGCTTTTTTCAAACAAAAAGTATTACCACATCTTTCTCAATCTACGAGCATAAAATAAGTAGATATTTAAAATGGCTTGTCAAATTCTTCACCAATTTATCAGGTGCCCACTGTGTGCCCTTCAAAAATGTAGGCTTAGTTATGCGACTGGCAAAATAAGAAAATGTTTTGTTAACTATTTTGCTCGTTTTCTTATTTACCATTAACATTTTCTATAGGTAATGTATGTTATTTTTAAGAAGTCTTCTTGAGTTTAATAATAAAAAGTTCCTGTTTAGATTTAAAAAATGTTTACTATAAGATTACCAACGAATTTTTCTATATATTTTGTTAACCATTTTGTTCGTTTTGTTATTTTTATTTACAATTTCTACTATTATGTTATTTTTTAGAAGTTTTCTCGAGATTATAGTAAATAAAAATTTAAAAATTATATCTTTTAATTTTTTAATATTTACAATCGGACACCTAAACTACGCCGCTGGCTAGCCAGTTAAAACAAAACTTTACAAAACCCATGTCGCAATGACTTCGCTAAGGGATTTGGCATACTTTTTATATGCACCTTCTCGTTTATGTGCCTTTAAGAAATACGTATGTCGTGTACCTGCTCAGCGTCAAACTCGAACGTAGCCAATCGGATGGCATGGCGCGTAGACCGAAGGTCGTATATCAAGTGACAGGCGATATTTTTCTGTTTTTCGCCTGAATTTATAACTAGAGTATTTCCTATCGAGCGGAAACCTGTTCGAATATACGAGCAGTTTTTTAACTCGATCACACTACAGCGGTACATTTCCGCCGGCGTCAAGCGAAGCTCGGGTATCGAGTGAAAGATAATAAGTGACGAGCGATGGTTTTCGCCTGAATAGATAACTCGAGCGGTTTTTTTAATAATCGAGCGATGTCGGTTATTTCAATAATCGAGTGATCAAGCGGTGTTTCGCTCGAGCAATCACAACACTACTTAGTATGCATTTCTGCACTTATGCCCATATGACAAAATTCTATTATTTTTAGCCGGAGAATATTAATAATTATAAAGTATTGTCCCTAAATTTCGGGACACCCTGTATAGGTATCGGCCGATCACTAGTATTAACTTTAGTTGATGATGCGATTCTGGTTCCGTGTGTCTATGTCAAAACCAATCTCCACAACTGCTACACGAAATAAATTCTATAAAATTATTTATTTTTATATCTAATGATTTATAGTTGATCCTTAAATTGCCCACATAAGTCTTCCGCCAAAATTTAAGAACAAGTTTTGGTCCGGCGTTCAAGGTTAGACCTAATGTTTATTGTTAATTACATTCTGAGAAAAATTTTAAAGTGTTTGACGTGGTTAGATACAGACAGAATGAGACGGTAGTATTTATGTTTTATGTAGATTCAATAAAAGATTAAATATTACAGGATGTAATGGTTTATTTGGTGTTGTTATTTAAGTATTTAGTAATTTTTAGTTTACTAATATCGCAGATCATGATCTTCGTATTTTTCAATATACGTTTGGAAATACATATGTTGTGTTAAAAATTGCAACTTTCTTCTCAGTTACAACCACGTATGTACAGGGTGGTCAAGGGTCAAAACATTTTTACAGGCAACTTTCAGTAAATCGAATTTTAAAAATAAATAATCTCAAAAAATCTGTTAATTTTTTAATAGGTTTCTTATAGTATCTAATTAGAGGAATTATATATGTCCGCGCAAAAGATCATCGTCACAAAGATCTTGGTCTATAGCATCGATTTTTTTAATAATTTAACGCCCGTCAGATTGCTAATTTTACTCTTCTGAATCATATAACGCCAATATTTAGCACTGAGTTATTTTAATCAGTCACTCTAACCATTTTCCTATTATTTATAACAGCTCTGTCTTATATTGGCTTAAAGTTTTGGGATGTTCCTTATAGAATGTTAAAATACTAAAAAAATTAGTCATATTTTTAATCTACCTAAGGTGTAAACGAAACTTGCACATCAAAATATATTTTTCCTTAATGGTTTATAAATGGTGAATAAAAAAATATTGTATATAGTTTCGGATCACAAACCGCACATCAATGTATCTCCGGTAACATTTTCATGCGTGACCGGCGATACAAAAATGCACGAATTCGTGAATAACAGCTAATACAAGCTATTTCTTAAACTTTTTTTAGACTGAAATGAGTATCTGTACTCAAGAGAATGACTTCGTGTAGTATTTTTCCCTTAATTAAGACTACTAGGTCTGTGTTAACCCTGTGACCGGCGATACAACATAAAAATTTACGCCTGGTAAAAAATAGGCAATGTTCTAGTTTATACCTAAATAAATATAATAAGGAACGTACCCAAACAGGAGCACGCTTTACACAAATTCAAACACATACCGTCATATTTGTAAAACTATTAGGCCGACCTGTAGTGGCGTTATTTATAAGCAATTTCTGCCGTGACCGGCGATACATGCAGCTGCGGGGACGGACGGTTAATAATTGCGTTAGACGAACTAAATTGCGGATTTTTGAACTGACTATGGGAAAAAGGAAACATTTTCTATTCATCTTCAGAAATATTCGTAATTTTTAAATTTGAAAACATGTTCTACGAGATTCCTGGAGACTGCATTCTTATCTGGGACACCCTTTTAATTTCTCAACAAACCCGAACAGACACTCTAAAATCGAATAGGGCACCAGCAAATGTGGCCCTTTATCGATCTTGTTTAGGCGATTTTGCAGCCTACTTAATACGTAAGATTATGTTAAGGAAAAATAAAATATTATTGCATAACTGAGCATTTAAATCTAATGCGAAATAAATTTCGATATAAAATTATTAAAAATATAAAAAATGTCTGTACTTTCCAGTGATTAGGTGAAACCCTAAGGATAAGGAACTACGAATTAATATAAATAATAATACCCGCGTATCTTTGCTAAATACCTGAAGGTCACATTATTCCGCATTGTTCGAGCAATCACTGCCACCTGTCCAGATAAGAATATGGGAAATTTTTAAATATCAATAATTTCTCGGCGATTACGTATTTTTATCTCTTACAAAGTCACCAATAAAGTTGTCAATTGTATTCGTATACAGGGTGTCACGGAAACGATTTATTATATAAACCCGCACATGCTGAGATGAAAACAAATAGCAGAAAAATTAGTGGGTCACAAAGAAATCCAGACCTCGCACCACTATTTATGTGGCTGGATCAAAAATAAAGTTTACAAAGTAAAAGTCCACACACGATGAACCAATTCGACGTATATTAGAAATACTGCAGCTGATATTTAAGAAATACATGAAGAAATCAGGAGAGCAACACAGTAACAGTAACGGTGACAGTAACCAAGTCGAATTTAACGCTAAATAAACCCAAGCAGCAGTTTTCTCTAAAGAGGTTAACATTACAGAACCGGATATAGTCATGGCAGGCCACGCAAACCCACTGGCTTTATCTATTAATTTGCTGGGCGTCAATCTGGGAGGAAATATGTCTTGGCATAGCCACGTTGTGGCAATCGCCAAGGTAGCTTCACAGACACAAATAGCTATACAAGTCCAGATTCGATCATCACTAGAGTACTGCTCTCATGTCTGGTGCTCTGCACCCAAACATACTCTTCGGCTACTGGATTCTATCGAAAGGAGGGCCATTCGTCTGATCGGAGACCACGAGCTGACGAAGAACCTCGACAGCCTAGAACATCGAAGACAGGTTGGGGATTTGACTCTCTTTTACAGATATTTTCATGAAGGGTGCTCGGCTGACCTTGCCCTCTTATTCCGCCCAGAGCGGCGAATAGCAGAAATACACGACGAACCACTGCCGCCCATCCATATGTGGGTAAGCTTAGTACTCCTCGAACTTCATTATTTAAGAATTCTTTCATCTGGAGGACTTCATCCTTATGGAACGACCTTCCCGAGGTCGTTTCCCCAACGAATATAATCTCCAACGATTCAAAACTAACGTCAATCGCTTTATTCGCACACGCATCATTCTCAGAGTGACCTAACGGATTTTTCCTATAGTGCTTGTGTTTGATCATAAAAAAAAACACGCAGGCAATTTCAATATCATTCATGGATTGTTTTATGGAGATTTCACTTATCTCCTTTGAAAAAAGTTTAATTGGTAACATTTCTGTTCGCACTGTGTATGATGTTTTATCATTTATAATTATTTAACGTAACCCAATTAATACTATGAATGGCAATAATTGAGATTACAAGGATTATCAATTAACCAGAAATTCGCGTTTTAAAAATAAATATATTGTGAATGTCAATGAACACACTGGATAATTTTTGCGTTGCATGCTAAAATCACAAAAATCTCCGAAACCACCACACACAGGGTGTCCCAAATAAGAATGCACTCTACAAGGATCTTGGTAACCTTACGACCTACAGAAATGGTCAAATTACACAAAAGTTGCACATTAGGCAATTCTGCAACGTGTTTTCGAATTTTAAAACATCCGAATATATCTGATATATTTGGGCAGAGCCGATTTTTTACGATTTTGTTCTTTTTGTTTTCCGGTTCTATTTGAAGAGATATGTGAAAATAAATTTTACATTCTCATTGCCACTATTTCTCTCTATAAGAAAATTCAATTACATTTTCCATCCGACGTTCTCTTTTTTCGCAACCATTCCCAACTTTGTTTTTTTAAATAGTACATTTTATTTTATGTTTTATGAACGCCACTTTATCTTTCTTACTGATTTCAACGATAAATCCAGTGTTGCCAATTAACGTGTAATTACACGATAATTTTCGTGTTTTTTTTTTGCTTTACTTTTTATTGTTTAAAAATATTTACAAGTTACAATTACAATTTATATAATCAGGTAGGTTTTAAATTAAATTATATCACTGTGTAGCAACTAGACGCAGAACGCCTGTATGTGCATCTACATAATATATATTAATTTATTTATAGCTTATATTGTAGTATCTGTTAAAAAAACGAAATTATTTACTAAGCTAAGACGAACTTGATTTTCTACATTGTTTTTGATTTTAAAAAGTCTTTTAAACAGAATCAGATTTCTTCAAACCAATGCTTTCGACCTTTCTGAATCTGTGTAATTCACCACCTCAGTGTATGTTTCAGGTTTGTTGCTCATTTTTTTTTAGGGGGGAGGGGGTCTGGGGGGGGGGGGGAGAAAGTATATCACTCAGGAGGCCGAAATAATTTTCAGTTGTCGACCTTTTTCTTTAGAAATCAGAAATACACTTGCTCTATACAAAATATGAATTATGTGTAAAAATCGTGTGATTAAAAGTACGCCAAAGCATGTAATTTTTTAAGCTAATTGTGTAATTTCACAAATTTAGATTGGCAACACTGCGCTATTCATACATTCATTAGGCGCTTCGGACCAAAAAAAATCATCTTCAATGGAAATGAGCCTTATTGAAAATTTGGCTTAAAAACAATTTTTTTTATTTGACATTACAGTGAAACCTCTCATAGCGGACACCTCTAATAAGCAGACATCTCTATTAAGCGGACATTTTTTCATAGTACGGAACTAGGTATATGAAATAAATCAACCTCTCTTGGGCGGGCTCTCCTTTGGCTGACGCGGACAGGCTGTTTTCATACAAAGAGTGCGAAAACCCTCCTTTAAACGGACAAAAATATTTTTAAAGTATTTGGGAGACGAATAAGTACGATGCAAAAACTCTCTGAAGACAGACCGGCAACCAATCGCGTATACGTGGCAGAGTGAAAGGACTTCACCGAATGAAAGTATGTGTGATTCCCCGACAGCAGTCCGCCGTTTATTTGAGAGTTGTAAGGTTAAAATCGTAAACAATGGTACAAAAAAGTCGCGTTTTGAGTCTGAAAGAGAATATTGATGTTGTGGGTTTGTTCGGGTTTGTAATTTGATTAACAATGATTTGGGTGAGTTCATTAACATTGATAGCAATGTGCTATTAGAAGAGTATAGTAACCCCATTCCTACCGATTATGTAGACCAAACTGAAACCACATCACTATCTGACGACCCTGATGAAGAAGTTGAATGCAGTAATCAAACAAATGTCACCAATTATCAACACGCCATTAGTATGGTAAAGGAATTATAAGAGTCTGCAAAGAATAGAGGTGACTCTACAGCAATGGAATTGTTATCAGACTTGGAATTGCAAGTATAAAGCGCAAACACGTCAAACTGCGTTATTAGATTTTTTAGTACTACATCTTAACTAAAACCAGTGTATTTTTGTTCTGTTTAATAAATGTTTATTTGTACATGTTTCAGTATATTAATAATAATAACAATAATGTAACATAAATCATTTTTTTATTCATTTTCGAACACACAAATAATAATAATAATAAATAATAGGTGTGATATATCATTGGATTCAGAATATAAAATCGAGTTCATGGAGTACTATTTAAAAAGGCAACGTTGGGGATGGTTGCGAAAAAACGAAACGTCGGATTGTAAATTTAATTAAACTATCTTATAGAGCGGAAAAAGTGACAATGATAATATCAAATTTCAGTTAAAACATACACAATGACATGTAATAAATAAATGTCAGTGGTGTACAACTTTTTTCTAAAATAAAATATCAGAGAACATATTTGCACTGGTGGATCGATTGAATAATTTTCTAATCAAAATATGAGTTTTTATATCCCATCAACACATAACAAAATTGAAAATAATATCGTGCTATCAGACTCTGAAATATTGCCCCCTCGATTAAAGAACACTCTGTACAGCTATAAATAATGACCAAATTTATTTCTAATAACACGAAAAAACCATCATGTAGTAAATATTCTAGTTTTTAAGCAACTATCGTCCTAATATTATTAATCATATCAGAAAAAAAAACGCGCGATAAAATTTACGACATTTCCAAACGTCAGCCGGTTACTACCGGTTTTTCGCATATATTGACGTCCACCATATCAACGTATAGTTGATAGTTTATATTTTGATCAGTGTAGAAATTACTATAAACAAGGAATTGTAAAAATCACGAGAGATTACATTTGTATATGATTAGAATGATGCAAGGATTATCAATATTCAATGGTGAGGTCAATGGACGACCATCTTATGATATTTATTATCGAAACGTCCCTGTCCGTGTTCTAACATATGCTAATGTTAAAGTCGTTGAACCAGGGGATGGGTCTTTTAATCACGTCTAATAAAAAAAACCTAATCGAAACAAGTACAAGATTTAGCAAAAGAACAAAACCCTTAAATCTTAAATCTCTAACCGTTTTCGAGATATTTAAATTTTTTGTGATTGTCATGTTTAAATGAAAATATCTCGAAAACGGTTACGGATATTAAGATCAAGCCAAGTATACCCTTTTAGCATTGAAATTGCCCTTCTTTGATAATTTTGAATTAAAAATACTTAATAACAGGTAAGAAAAAAATCATTAATTATCATTAAACCCACTGTATGTAACTATCGCCCTCTAATGGTATTTTTTTTTAAATTCTCATTTCTTACTCATAAATCCGCCAACTTTCAATCCGATGCATTCTCAACCGTTTTCAAATTATGGCTTATTTTCGAAAAAACTCATATGGCTTCATTGGTCTAGTTTGATGTTTAGTATCTCAAGTTGCTCTATGGCCAATAAGTTATAGGGCACCCTGTATACATAACACAAACCTGCCAAATTTAATTATAAAAATATTTTGCCAACCTTTAAAATATTAGCTCTAAGCAATTAGTTAGACGAAATAAAATAGATATCAACTCGCAAAAGCTACAAAGATTGTCGTGTTTTCATGCCAACTATTTGTATAAGTGTACTAAGTGTATACTAAACCACTCAAGCCAACCAACTTAAATATTTTTAAAAAAAACAGTTAAAAAAAAATGACGTAAAAAGTATATTTTAATTTTAATTACCTCGAGGTGTCACTCAAACTTAATTAATCATAAAACACTATTACATCAAAACAACTTCCTCACCGAATTTCGTTATTATGCATAAAAGGTGACAAGTGACAACGAAAAAAACAATATTTATAATTTTTTAAAGTCTGGCGTTTTTTAACTAAGCGTTATTAAATTGTTAAGCTTTAATTCGACATTCATCTTAATTGTCTCTTACCTATTTTGTAATTTTAATTCTCGTTCTAATTATATACCTACGACCACAAATAAATTAATATAAACGCATTTTTTGACCTTTTAAAGAAATAAATCCAAACTATTGAAGGCTACAAAAAAATTCGGTTTTAATAATAGTTCACTTTTTTTGAAAAAGTAAATTTTTTACAAATTTACTAGAGTACTCGGATGAATGTCAGTATCCGTGAGCCAGCATACACATAAAAAAAGAAATAGCTACTTAGATTAAATATATAAGAATACTCAAATAAAATTAATCTTATACGCAAAGAAATATATTTTCAAAACAAATATTTAAATACACAAATAGATATTATAATTATTATTTTGAAAAACGAATTCCTTGTTACGCGATTAAGTGTCCAATTCATACATCGAAATACAGTGAAACCTCTCGTAACGGACACCTCTAATAAGCGGACAACTCTATTAAGCGGACAATTTTTCACAGTCCGCAACTAGGTATATGAAATTCCATGAAAGTTAACCTCTCTTGGGCGGAAGCGGACAGGCTGTTTTCATACAAGGAGCGCAAAAACCCTCCTGTAAACGGACAAAAATTTTTTTAAAGTATTTGGCAGATGATGCAAAAACTCTCTGAAGACAGACCGGCAACCAATCGCGTATGCGTGGCAGCGCGAAAGGGCTTCGCCGAATGAAAGTATGTGTGATTCCCCGACAGCAGTCCGCGGTTTATTTGTGAGTTGTAACGTTAAAATCGTAAACAATGGCACAAAAATGTGGCGTTTTGAGTCTGAAAGAGAATATTGATGTTGTGGAAGTTTGTAATTTGATATATAACAATGATTTGGGCGAGTTCATTAACATTGATAGCAATGTGCTATTAGAAGATGATAGTAACCCCATTCCTATCGATTATGTAGTCCAAACTGAAACCACATCACTATCTGACGACTCTGATGAAGAAGTTGAATGCAGTAATCAAACAAATGTCACCAATTATTATCAACGAGCCATTACTATGGTAAAGGAATTATAAGAGTATGCAAAGAATAGAGATGACTCTACAGCGATGGAATTGTTATCAGACTTGGAATTACATTTTCTAGATTGCAAGAAGTATAAAACGCAAACACGTCAAACTACGTTATTAGATTTTTTTTAATACTAAAACTGGTGTATTTTTATGTTATATTTTTTGTACATACATACTATACATAGTAATAATTTTGCATTTACATGTTACCTAATAACAAATTATCCATGGGCGGACACATGTAGAATCCATGGGCGGACACATGTAGACGGTCCCGTAGGTGTCCGCCTAAGAGAGGGTTCAGTGTACTTGTTTTGAAAATATATTTCTTTGCCTAAGATTTAAACTATTTAAGAACTATAATTTAAAATAAGTATTTTTTTGGGTGTAGTGTACACTGTACACGTTAAGAACCTTGTAGACTACATCCAGTATAAATTAAAGCTTTAGTTATCAGATTGCGAGGACTGTAATAGTCAAACACTGTGTATATTGTCGAGAATATTCCGTGTAGAAATAAAATCCTAAGGGCGCACAAAAAAATTATAAAAAGGCCGACAAAACCGATTGTATTAAAAATATTCAATATCAACATTAATCATTGGTAAATAACATGACGTATAAAAGATTATTATTATTACTATTCTCTCTCTTTCAAAATCTAGATTAGAGTTAAAATTCAAATTAAGAAGTTCATAATTAGTTTTCTCTAGTTTTTATGCCTGTCATTTTCCAATTTTTAGAAATAATTTTAAGAAATGTACAGGGTTTGCTTGTTGGCACAGCTGTGACTAGTTTTGTGATTTACTTAAATACATTTTTTGGTTCAAAAATCTTTTGCCTGAAAATGATTTTCGATTTATAATTTAAATCTTTCTAAATAGAAATCGCATTAAGCTCAATATTTTATATATTTCTCTATCGTTCTGTTATAAAAATGTCTCTACACTGTGCCACGACGGGCCATTTAACCTGGAAATTAATATTTGGCATAACTTTTTGGTTTTGACAGTTATCGGAAAAAAGGACTTGTCATTTTAAAGACAAAAGAATACCTAATAAAAAAGGTACTCTTTAATCGAGGCGATAAACCACGCCGTTTAGACACAAAACTGGAATTAAAGTTTTTGTTAGTAGTAAAATCAGTTTTTTAAACGGAAGCAAAAAAGAAGTATTGCGTTATCGACTCTTTGTTGTATGGCTTAGTACCTTTATTTTTACATGTAACATCACCTCTTCAAGTATCTTGATGCATTATTCGAACACCGTGTATAATTAGTTATGCCTAATGATTAATACTAAACAAATTTCATAATTACGCACAATTTCTATTTTTCTCTTATGTTTATTTCTACTATTTATAAGTAAACACATTTTTTCGAATAATTCAAAGTACCTAAAGCACTGCGTTTCTAGTTAAGTAAAGATTGTTTCACGAAAAATGGATACGACTTAATGATTTCCTGGGTCGGTCCCATTGTGTCGACAAGAGCCTGGCAATAAACAAGTGAAGTATGAAGGGACGGACTAAGGAAAACAAGTAATGATATGATTATATTAATGTAATCAAATGAAATAACATTTTTTTTAAATATTACTAGTCATATTTATTTACATTTATAATGTCATTCTATAGAGAGTTCTGTTTCGCTATCGCTATCCTCATCAAAATTAATTATAATTGGATTAATTATACGATCCAGACTAATATACGAATTTTCTACAGTTATTACGTGACGGACTGAATTTTTCCAACTACCTGGGGGAATATCATTAAAGCATTTTCGTATTAATTCTACAACACTAGAACTTAAAGTCGGAGAAATATTTTCAGACCTAACCAGTGATTTTAACTGGTGCCACATACACTGTCTGTCCAATTTCTTCTGCCAATGTGTCACAAACATATACTTTTTTATACAAAAACTTCTAAAAGATCACTTTTTTTATAACTTTCTTCAAAATATATATCATTCGCCGCCATGTAGTTCTGAATCTTCAATTTTGTGTTATTTGAGCTTGGAAGCTTTATGTAATTGGCGACTGTGATAGCTCGCATTGTCCATTACTATCACGCTATTCTGAGGAATGTTTGGTAAAAGACAATTCTTGAACCATTCCTCAAAAACTAACAAATTTTACCACAAAAAGATATTTAAATATAAATTAAGCAACCTAATCTACCTGATGTGCCTATATTTAATTATAATTATTACAATCCGGTCCTTTCCACATAATAATAACAAACGGTCATAAATAATGGGATGGCCCAGGTACTTTTACTGCAGTGATTAAGTTATATCCATTTTTCGTGAAACAATCTTTAAGAAATTTTTCGTTTTTTAATATTTTATATAAATTTTATATTCATATTTTTTCTCGTATTTGAAACTCAATCTAAATTTCTTATATTTTAACTGATAAATTAAGTAATTATGTATATTTTTTTAAATTTTATATGGGTACACATTAATACAATAAGTAAGTACATGAACCACATTTTATAATTTAATGCAAAATGTATTTTCTCTTTAAATTCGGGTCTTTATTTCCTCTAAAAGGATCATAATAGTTTATGGCACTGCTCCTATTTTTTTCTTGTTCATTAGTTAGGCAATACTTTTAAATAGTATATTAAGATACAAGTTTCATAAGACATTATCTCAGAGCACGCGTTTAATTTAGAAAACAACCCGCGACGCGGGTAGTTTTCTAAAGTACAAGTGCTCTAATTATCTTATGAACCGTGTATTTTATAATACTTTTTCTATTTGGGTCTTTAATGTCGGAAAAACTTAAAAAAATATAGTAGATTTTTCCATTTGAATTAATATTTTTTTCCTCTTGGGTTGGCAATACTACACAACAAAGCTTCTTCCCATCCGCCATAATTAAAAATAAATATATTATTAAACTTAATAAAATAAAATGAGTCAGGAAGAAAGTTGTACTCCGTCAGACATACGAGAAATTGCAGAAAATAACCTAGAAAACTTTTAAAAAGAATATGCAAAACTTTGAGTTATGGTGCGAGCAGAACAAAGTTCAAAATATTGAACAGAATAATAAATAATACTATTGAAGAAAATATTGTGTCGACACAGAATCTGACAGGAATAACAATTAATGCCCAGGAAAATTCTCCAGTAACTATAAATATGTATATATAAAGTAATATGTATAATACTATATTGAATTAAAAATAAAAATAGTACTATATTGAATAAAACTTTAGAAATAGAGCATAAACTGGAAGATATTTCTATTATTTTTAGGTTATGTTGTTTTATAGTTGTGACTAGAAATTAGTTGACGGACACCATCAGTATGTCATATATTTCCGCGTATAGGTATTTCGGATAAATATCTAAAAAATGATCTATTTGCAAGGTTAAAGGTTAGTATTTTAAAGTTTTCTATAAAAAATTTCTGCCGAATCCATAATGCCTAGAAAAAAAAGATTTCAACGATATCGAAGTAGGCCTAAAATTCGAACCCTACTTGTTGCCAACATGAAAAATATTAAATTTCAGTTTCATAAAGTGGCAAGTTATTAAATTTTTTTGCATTTCATAATGTAGCCATTACGAAACGCAAATAGAAAAAATATTTTTTGTTCTTGCATAACGTCAAAAAATATGATACACGGTTAATAATTCTTATTTTTAATTTTCTCATGAAACTATACTTCTTTTCTCGGTCGATTGAAAATTTGCAAACGCCAACAATGTTATCGTATTAGAAAGTCTAAATTTATGTTTCCAGTACCTAGTGGCAACACTCTTTCCATATAAATCCTTTTTAAAATCGAGTTGAGGTTAAGGTATCACTTTGGCCTTGAACTTTTTTTCAATATGCCCATAGATACAGCTGCTTTTTAGACGGTTAAATACGCCGAAAAGGAAATCGTCAAAAATTAATCAAAATGGATGTAAAACAATTACCACCACTTACCTTTTCCTCGTGAAAGTTCTCCCCGACGCTCAACGGCGTGGGTGGAGTGGTCGGCGTGGTCCCTCTGTCGCCCCCATCCTCCCCTCGAACCCCTCCGCCGCCTCCCCCCTCCAACGACCTTGAACTTTCTCGCAGGTTTTCTAAATGTACCTTGTATTCCCTGTACTTGAGGTCGCTAAGGTCGGGATTTCGAAGACTATCTCTGTCTTGCCCGTAGCCAAGGCTGTTCAAATTACGATCGAGTAGCCTAGGCTCGTTCGAATTAAGATTTCGGTCGCCTAAAGGCCTTTCGTTGTTATTTTGGTGGTGGGCTAGGTTAAGGCTTCTGTCTAGACTTTGAGTCAGGGATCGTTCTAAGTTAAGCCGCTCCAAGCTAAGGCTATGATCTAGGTTCATTCTGGCGTCGTGCATGGTTCTCTCGTTTAGGATTCTTTCAAGGTTGCGCTCTTGCTGCATCCGCTCCTGCTGTATCCTATCCTGCAATAGCCTGTCAGCTGAGTTTAAACTTAGGTTGAGTTCTAGCCCATTGTTCAAGCCTTGATGGTTATTATAATTTCTATCTAACCTATCGTTGGGACGGTGGTAATCCTGATGGTGAAGGTTAAGCCGAAGGTCGACATTTCTGTCTCCCAGGCGGTCTCCCAGACTTCGGAGCGTATCTATGGACCTCTGGAGGTAATTCGTGTTATTTTCCAGCAACATGGTGGGAGGAGGTTGGTGAAAATCCAAGCCCCCAGTCCGGTAATCCAATCTCGACTCCAGGATTAAACGGTTAGTTCAGACGGATTAAATTGAAACTGGCTTACGCATTAATAAAATTGTCTTAAAGATAACGTCCATGTAAATAAATTGTCACTAAATATACTCAAACTTAACAACAGTTCTTTTATAGGACCCGTGTCAGTCAAAGTTTAAAATCACAATCAAATATCACTCTCGTGGGGGGTTTTTAAGGTACAAAGTTGCAAAGTGATGAGAAAGAAGCGTCGAAGAACTACTTTCGAAATTAATTCAAAAACTAAAAAAAAAGTTCAGAAATTGTGCGCGTTTCGTCGGTGAGCTTGCGGAACCAAAACAAAATTCGCCGGCTTTACGCTCGGCAAGTGGTCGTGAGCGAAGGAACGCAGCTAAAAAACGAACGCGTCTATCGAGGGCAAAAACTACACTAACATACTAAAACATTACAAAAACGCCGCCGCTTACAGAATTCAGTCACACAGGCCGGCAGCCAGCATCCATCCAGTGAGCGCCGGCACGGAGGGGTAAAGGTGGGGATAATTTGTGCGTCGAGAACGGTGGAGGGGGTAGGCCGGTCTGAAATTACGTAACAACATAATATTCGAACAAGTGAAGTCGGCGGATCGTCTGCCGTCGCAAAGGGGGAGGGGGTTGTTAGGTGGACGGACGGCGCGGCGGCGTCTCGGCATACGTTTTCGAATGAAGTGCGTGTGAATGATGAGGATCTTGAAGTGGGCTTTTTTTTTATTCGACTCGACACGCGGCGATTTATCGCAAAAAATTATGGGTTTTTTTGTGGGCCTCTGGTTTTTTTGGCCCATTTCACGATTTTCATTCACGTTTAAACGAGTTTTTATATTATCTCCGATGGGTTTTCTTTTTATCGCGCCGATATCGAATTGTATCTATGGTGATGCCGTGAAAGTATCTATGCCTAGAAGAAATCATCGATTTTTTTGTGACTATCAATTTTCAAAATAATGGACAAGGGGTTCTCTATTTTTCTTTCTCTTTTCATCAGTAGCGTAGTCACAGGGGGTGCTGGTGGCTACAGCGTTGCCATATGTCTGAAGACAATAAATAGATGTACATTTTATTAATTTAAATACTGTGGAAAATGATCCTTTTTTAACACATCTTGGCGTTTGTCTAGGTTGATTTTATAACACTATGCAGAACATTATATTAAAATTTGTTTATTATTGGTACGTTGAGTTGTTCTAAATTTTTGCCCGTATTCCTCGATGTTCAGATATCCTTTTGTCTTATCAATATTTTGATGGCCTCTATTTTTTGGCCCATTATGGCACTGCCCTGCCAATGAAAAAAATTAGCTGCATATAGTATGGGTTTTTGGCCTAAATTTCAAGATAGGCATTCACGATATCGATTTATGATAAAGATGGATTTTTGTGGCCTCGTTGAATATTAAATTTGTCTTAACGGAAACTGCGCATTTTCAATTGATGACAACACTAATGGGTTTTGTGGCATTATTGTACGATTTGCCTATCGACGTATGACACAAATTATGGGTTTATTGGCCAATTAGACGAATTTCTTTCACGATTTTTTGATGTTACATCCAATGAATAGGAGTCTCTTCCTATTTCTAATATTAGCGATTGGTCACGCCATTATTATATTGATCAATGACGTCAGTAACTTTTAGATTTACTATTTGAACGTTTGCTACTTCCGAATAGTTTCTTTTTGTAATCTAAAAAATAGTACAAATACAACGTCAGGTTGTTATAGTTCGACTTTAAAGCTGAATTTATAAACTCGACGTTGACGGTACAGCTTAAACATATTGAAATGCATAAGACCATTTATATTTGACGATGACGGTGCAGTTTGACGGTGGGTGACGGCCGACATGAACCAATTTTATCTTTCGACGGTGGGCGGTCGTAGCAACGTTCGTAGCAAGTTTACACAGCCAATCAAAATCGTGTTTGAATGTCACGTGATATTTAGTAAATATTATTTTATTTTATACCATCTTATTAACCATTTTAAAGTGTACTGTTGATAAGTGTTGGTAGTATCATTCAGATCACATAAACACCAAAATTAATATAATCACATAAAAATACAGAAAAGCCGAGAAAAACAGGTTATGTTATCGTCGCCACCGTCAAGTTTATAAATCCAGCTTTTTACGGCACCGTCAAACAGCACCGTCAAACTGCACCGTCAATCGTCATCGTCGAGTTTATAAATTGGCCTTTACTCTCTGAACGAATTTCCATAGAAATAAAAATTATTATTTAAAAATATTTTTTTTCAAATAAATACTATTATTATTTTTTTCGAGCAGATATAAAGAAGCAAACGCCGATGTCGCCAGGGAGGAGGCATCCTTATAGGTGCGCCATTGAAAAAATCTACAGAGTGATTGACGGTGGATGGCCCATTAGACATTTACGAAGAACTAGTCTACGGATTACTTTGAAAATTTGGTAGCTTATATAAGTGGATATGCTCTATCTTTTCAATTTATTTTCAGCCGGGGGGCTGCCGCTTCTACTAGAAAGTATTAGCAACAATTAAATGGAACACCTTGTATAATATTTTTTATTTAGAAGCCTTATTCATTTCTTAAAAAACGGATATTTTTGAACTCTGATAAATTAGCGCACTGAAATTTCGTTTGGAGTCAGGTAACACCCAGAGGCCGTTCACTTTGTTTCCACATATTAGTTATAATAGTAGGTACAGGGTGTTTTAAGATTTTACAAGTTGATTTGTGATTGTTATCTGTAATAATTGTTCGATATAGGTATAACAATATTACACATAGAGAGATAGACAATTTCAAGCGCTTTTATGGCCATAGATAAAATACAGTGTGTTTCATTTAAAAACATACTTTTTATCATTTCTTCAAGCAATCAAAATATTTGTATTTTGGAACACCCTGTACAGGGTGTCCCATTTTCGACACTTTTATAGGGTATCTCCGTAATTGTTAGTGCTATCAATAACGTAATGTAGGTGTCATGTGCTTTTTTGGGTCAAACTTAAAATGGTAAAATCAAAATTGAAAATCAAAAAACTGACAAATTTCTAAATTCATATATATTTTCTTAGTTAAAAGGGATACAGAAAAATGTTTTATACAGAAGTTTCTTTATATTGATTGTTGAATAATCGGCCGTTTTCAGAATAAGTATATGGGGTCAGGTAAAAAAGTTATCGGACCTAACCTCATTTTTTAAATGGAACACCCTGTATATTTTAATCTAAAAAGATACTATTTTAAATTCTCATTTCAAATATATAACACACCATGGATGATATTGGTTTCCTAGGCGATTTATTTAAACTTTATGACTTTAAACCACAGTAGACCATGAAACAAAAGCTAGATGTTGACTATTAACATTTAACGTCAATTTCAGTCATGATATCAGTTTATATTAAAAGTGGAAAAAACGAAGAAATCCGGAAAGACGGTAACCATTTAAGGACATATTCCGAACATTTGCGATGATTCCCGTTATTTTTTACCTTAATCTGAATCTTTTATTTCGTTTCAAAGTAATAAAGTTTAAATAAATGGCCTAGGAAACCAATATCATTCATGGTGTGTTATATATTTGAAAGGATAATTAAAATAGTTCTTTTTAGATTAAAATTTTAAAAAATGAGGTTAGGTCCGATAACTTTTTTACCTGACCCCGTATACTTATTCTGAAAACGGCCGATTATTCAACAATCATTATAAATACTTCTGTATAAAACATTTTTCTGTATCTCTTTTAACTAAGAAAATATAGGGTAATTTTGAAATTGTCAATTTTTTGATTTTCCCCCATATCTCTTAAGCGAGTGAACATTTTCGAATTTTGATTTTACCGTTTCAAGTTTGACCCAAAAAGAGCACATGACACCAACATTACTTTTGGATAGCACTAACAATTACGGAAATACCATATAAAAGTGTAAGTGGTCAGAGTTAAAAAATATCAGCCTTTTTGAAGGCCATGTTTTCCAAAAAGAAAAGTTAAATTAATTATTATCTCAAGAGCGATAATAGAAAAATATTAAGGATAGTTATTACGAAATTAAAAGGGATTCTAAAAAAAGAATACACAGGGTGTTCCATTTAAATTATCAAAGTTACTAATACTTTCTAATAGAACCGGCAGCACTGCACGGCTGAATGTATTTGTAAAAGAGAGAGCAAGTCCATTTATACAAGCTAGTAAATGTTCAAAGTGATCCGATTACTACTTCTTCATAACCGTCTAATAGACCATCCACCATCGATCACCCTGTATTGATGAATAATTTCAATTTCAATATCATTTTGCTCTGATGGAGTAAAGACGTTACAAGCTTGAGCAGATTATATCCAAAAAATAATTACATTATTAGGAAGAGAACTTTTCTAGTTCATAGTGTTTTAATTTCTATCGTCTAAAGAGTTGCAACAAAGTATAAAAAATTAAGATAATTTATAGTAACAGTACCAATTAATTTCTTTATAATTAAAATAATTAAAAAATAATATAAACATTTATAGGAAACACGTGAAGGTTCCGTTTACGATCTGGAAATATTTCGGTGGTAAATAAGGATAATTAAAAATACTTTTGATTTTTATGAGTTTAATTCAATATGCGTTCGCAGTCTTTCTTAATGGATACTTTTTGAAAACATGTCACTTGATTCGACAACGCAAATTTCTCGAAAACCGCTGGCTCCTGAAACACGAGTTCCGGTTTGACGGAAAGAAGTGTAAGAAGTTGTTGTTGAAGAAGCTATCAGACAATGACAACTATTCTCGGCTTACTTAAGATGATGGTCAACGGTTTGTCAGAAAATAGGCCTTTTAGGAGAGGATATCTTCGTGATGCAAAACCGGATTACTGTTATTACATTACTGTTTAGCATTTAGTTAGCAAGATTAACTTCTGCTTGGTTCCAGAAGACGATTATGTTCCCTTTGCTTTGTTGCATAGTCATGGAGGGAAAACTTCTCCAGTCCTCCTCGTACAAATAATCATAAAAGTTACCGTTATGTGTGCGGTCTTCTATCCACTATCACCAACAAACACAACGAAAAAAAATTGCAAAATATCTATAAAAAAAAACCACAACACGGGACAAGGTCATGAATAATGGCATAAATTTTTTTTTAAGTGAACCTGGCTTTTAAATTCCTAGTAACGTCGCGCTAAACTTGTTCGTCTTCAGCTGGATTGACGATTGCAGGAAAGAAAAGGCTAAAGAGTTTACAAAAAGTGTCATAGTAGGAGATAGCTAACTACCTAAGCATGAGAAATAAACTACTCAATAATTGAAAAGGAACTCTTAGCCATAGCCACCAGAAATAAAGACACATGGTGTGTCAGTAAGGTGTCTCGCTTCGATAGCGCCTAAACTCTTAAAGATAGATAAAAACGTTCCATACAAAAAATAAATGGTTTACTAAGATGCATAGCCATGAGACACTAGGTATTTTTTTCCACATTTTGATTTAGCAGACCCAGAGTGTTAAAACCGTATTTAATTTTTTTAACTGAAATGCAGCGTTGTCAAGTAATACATTTTTTTCTGAAATCTTAGTACTTTTTAATGGTAGAATGGTAGAAGAATTCGGGCTTGCATCTTAAATTTAGGAGGTCATATTGAACATAATTTATAATATTTTTATTATTATTCTTATTTGTTTCTTGTCAGCGAAATGCTGACAAGGTCTTGTAAATATTGTTAAATTTGATTAATTAATTTAATTTCTTAGCCTTAGCTTATCCCAGCATCCTAGGTACACTTCTTATTTTATCAGTTTCACAGTCAGTTCATTTGAGAATAAATGACTTTGTTTTTGTTCCAAGGCTATCTTGACTAAATTCTGTAATCAGAACTTCCAATTTTTCCCTGAATTAAGACAAATCTTAAAATATTTCAGAAATTATGTGATTTAGGTATAGAACATATTTAACAAAAAATAACGGTATTCGCAAGATAAATCCATATGCCTAAAAATATATAGGGTGTCCTATTGAAAAAAATTAAATTAAAGCATATTTAAAATCCCTAAATTGTCCAAGATCTAACGAACGCTTTGTATAAGAGAATTAAAAATGACTAACATAAATCGATATAAAGCACTTTAGGGTACCCACAATGTAAATCGCATTTGTTCAGGTTGTACCAATGGGTTGCTATGATTTTTATATCGTACCATTAAAAAGTACTAAAATTTCAGAAAAAAATTAATTACTTGACAACGCTGCATTTCAGTTCAAAAAAATTAAATACGGTTGTAACGCTCTTGGTCTGCTAAATCAAAATGTGGAAAAAGATACCTAGTGTCTCATTTAAAAAAATTATAAAATATTCCGTGCCACTTTTTGGGGCCACCCTGTAGATTGCAAAATATTTTCAGGTTATGCATCTTAGTAAACCTTTTATCTTTTGTATGGAACGTTTTTATCTATCTTAAGAGTTTAGGCGCTATCGAAGCCAGACACCTTACTGACCCACCCTGTATAAATCCGTTTTTTTTATTATTATTTATTGGTTTATTTGATGAGCCGGCGACGACTTCTTTGGCTTCTTTACGGTTTCTACACAGTTTATTGTATTGTTTTTGAGAAAGACCATTTTTGGCGTAACATGCACATTTACGACTACAAAGAAGGGACTGTCAAAAGATACAAATAGTGAAAAATGATGAAAAATGTATATTTATCCTAATAATAATATTAAGAAAGGATTTTCGTTTGTATTGGAATTCGATCAAAGAATAATATATCAACTATAAGTAAATATTCACTGATATTCCAATTAATGTTACACAAGGTTATACAGTTTCCTTGAACTATTTATTCGTAATATTTAATTAAATGATTTTTGCATGGGGCATAATCCCTATTATTGCAGTTACCTACCTTGCCATTTAGGGTGTAAACCCGTAGTTTATTGTAACCAATGATATTACAAACTACAGATTGAAAAATGTACATTTCTAGCCTACGCAACGACTGCAAACAGTCTTTGCCACCTCTTTCGGTCATTATTGCAGCAGCCATAGCCAGATTGACATATTTATCGCAAAGATATCTTGCAAAATCCCAATTAAAAATTTGTTAATATGACAATTACAACTGGTTTCAAGATTAATCCGCAATTGCTTTTAAAATAAATTTATTTCCCAATAATTTTAATATAAACTGTGAAAAGGCGATGAGAGATTCTTTAAAGAATATATTTTTATACTCAAACAAATCTTGAACTAATCCAACTGTACTCTGGCAACATCTATTTCTATTTTACTACTGCGCTACGACCCAGGAGCAAGAATATGAATGAATACTAATCTCGTATACATTACAATGTTGACGCTTTGCTCTAACGGATTGTTTACATATTTTGGTTGATTTTTTGTTTTCTGTGATTATTGGTAAAAATCGTCTTTATTATAAACAATCATGGTGCATTCATGTGCAGTTTGTAAAAGAAGTGGATCATTTAATAAGGATTTATCTTTTCATCCGTAAGTATGCTTATGTTTTAATATTTAACCATCTGATATAACCAGACTTCAACATTGTTGCCATTCAGCCAACACATATGTAGTTCTCTCTTCCACCCATTACTGATTTTCAATAACATTTCACACAATCACAGCTTCACTTTCCAATAGTTTTATGAATGGATTATGGGAACTGTAGTTCACAATACCTTTGATTATAATAAGATAATTCGACTAGTACATATATTCCATCATATTTAAGGTTCACTTATGGAGCTGCTTATTATAAGGTTCTGATATTCTGGGGAGTGTCCCTCTTTAATATAACTACGAGTAGATAGTAATCTGCCACAAAAAATTATATAGAAAATATTATATAATAATCTATATAACCTTGATTTTAAAATAGAAGTTAAAATTTGTTTAACTCAGCGTTAAATATAATTAAATCTAGAAATTTTCCCAATTACTTAAGATTTGATATATTTTGCGGACAACAAATTTTATCGCAAAAACTAGTACCTTAATAATAGTATTTAATAAAGTGGCACCTAGCATTAAAAATTTATAATTAAAAAACAATAATTAATATAATACAATGGCGGTCTTTCATAATTAATAACTATATTTAATCAATGATCGGGCATTTTTGAACAAAATCGATCTTCGTATTAAAGGAACTTGTATTTATAAAACTTACGACAGCATTAAAATACTCATAATAAAAATACGAGGGGATCTTGTACAATGTCAGTCATTTGCCATACAACTACAGTGACACCTCTCTTGGGCGGACACCTACGGGACCGTCTAAATGTGTCCCCTAATAGAGGTGTCCGCCCATGGGAAATTTATTATTAGGTAATATGTAAATGCAAAATTATTACTATGTATATGTATGTACAAATAAACATAACATAACAAAAATACATTAGTTTTAGTTAGGATGTAGCACTAAAAAAAATCTAATAACGTAATTTGACGTGTTTGCGTTTTAAACTTGCAATCTAGAAAATGTAATTTCAAGTCTGATAACAATTCCATTGCTGTAGAGTCACCTATATTCTTTGCATACTCTTATGATTCCTTTACCATACTAATGGCTTGTGATAATTGATGACATTTGTTTGATTACTGTATTCAACTTGTTCATCAGAGTCGTCAAATAGTGATGTGGTTTCAGTTTGGGCTACATAATCGGTAGGAATGGGGCCAGTATCACCTTCTAATAGCACATTGCTATGAATGTTAATGAACTCGCCCAAATCATTGTTATCAAATTACAAATTTCCACAACATCAATATTCTCTTTCAGACTCAAAACGCGAGATATTTCTGCCATTGTTTACGATTTTAACCTTACAACTCACAAATAAACGGCGGACTACTGTCGGGGAATCACACATTCTTTCATTCGGCGAAGTCCTTTCGCTCTGCCACGCATAGTTGCCGGTCTGTCTTCAGAGAGTTTTTGCACCGGACTTATTCGTCTCCCAAAAATATTTTCGTCAGTTTAAAGGAGGGTTTTCGCACTCTTTGTTTGAAAACAGCCTGTCCGCATCCGCCCAAAGGAGGGTCCGCCCAAAAGAAGTTGATTTTCATGTAATTTCATATACCTAGTTCCGGACTATGAAAAAATGTCCGTTTAATAGAGATTAAGAGTCGACTTATTAGAGGTGTCCGTTATGAGAGGTTTCTCTGTATCTGTAAAAGAGAGTCAAATCACCAACCTCTCTGTCATGTTTCGATGTTCTAGATTCTAGGCTATCAAGTTGCGATGCCAGCTCGTGGTCTCCGATCAGACGAATAGCTCTCCTTTCGATAAAATCCAGTAACTGAAGAGTATGCTTGTATTGTAGCGATGGTGAGTGTCACAAGTTATTGAGGTGTATTCAACTTTTTGGTTCGGAAAAATACACCAAGTTTCTGCAAAGCTACCTCTGCGAATGCCACGACGTGGTTATCCTAAGACATGTTTCCTCCAACACCCAGCAAATTAATATGCAAAGCCAATGGAATTGCCTGTCCTGCTATGACTATAAACGGCTTCTGTAATGTTAACCTTTTTAGAGAAAACTGCTTCCTGGGATTTCTTAGCATTAAGTTCGACTTAGTTACTGTCACCCCAAGGCAAAATTTCTTCCAGGTCTCTGTTGAGACATGACACTTCATACTGCCTACGAAAATGTGCGTCGGCAGCCGATGTTTGAGAATTCATCATCGTCATTTTTTCCTTTTCTAATCTTTCACAACAACTAAATGTTATTCAGAGGTTTCCTCCCGGCACAATAGCGTAATTTATAGTGTTGTGAAAAACCGAGGATCTTAATAATCGAGTACTTGATACTCGAGCGATTTCAATAATCGAGTGAATCGCTCGAGCGATTAATCACTTGACATTTTTGTGACTAAGAAGAATGTGTTGATAAAACACCAGGGGTTGCTTTTTTATAAGTTTTAGAAGTTTAGTCTAGATTGTTTGCTCTAAGGAAGAAGAGTTGATTCTGATTTTTTTTAAAATTATATCCTTTAATATTTTTAAAAATTTATACAAACGCCTCTGACTAGCCAGTCAAAACAAAACCCATGTCGCGATGAATCCATTAAAGGATTTGGCATACTTCTTTGTATGCACCTTCTCGTTTATGTGCCTTAAACAAAGCCGTGTGTCGTGTCAGCCTTCTGAGCGTCAAACTCGAACGTCACAAGCACAAGCACAAGCACAAGCAAGAATCGTGTATCAAAGGCAACAATTTATAACTAGAGTAGTATTTCCTATCAAGCGAAAAACTGCTCGAATAGCCGAGCAGTTTTTTACCTCGAGCGATCACACTACCAAGCAGCACATTTCGGTCGGCGTCAAGCGAAGCTCGGGTATCGATTGAAAGCTAATAAGTAACAAGCTACAATTTTCGCTTGAATTTATAACTCGAGCTGTTTTTTTAATAATCGAGCGATGTCGGTTATTTCAATAATCGAGTACTCGAGCGGTTTTTCGCTCGAGCGATCACAACACTAGTAATTTATCTCCTTGAAAAATAATAAATAACCTTGACCGTTTAGTTTTCTGCCGTTAGATTTTATCGATATCGTCTGACTTCTCTTTTTCAGAAAATTTTGCAAATAATAAAATTAAAAGGAAATCTTTTGCTTTATTGTTGGGGATCAATAAAATATTTTTTTTATCAACAAAAGTAATTATGAAAATGAAAAACCGAGAAAAATCGAATTTTGACGGGCGAGTATTGCATTTGTATTAATTACAACAATTTTTTAAAAATCTTGTAAAATGTTAATGGAACTGCGTTTATGCTTTATTGAAAAAAAAAGGTCCTATGTGTCTATAATAATAAAAGCGATATATCTAGTTATGTAAACAAAGAATAAAGGCAAAAAACCGGTTAATTTTTTTTAGCAATAACAAATTTGCATTGGAATTAAAAAGTTTAAATGTCAGACATTATAAATGTTATTAGCAAATAGGGTGTGTAAACTAATTGTCTAATAATATGTAGTCGCTGGCGTAATTTAAATTGCAAGGGAAGAAAGAGAGTCAGTTTCTCCCGCGAGTATAAAGCGTGGAGCGAAGGGCATGAAATCTTAAGGAGAGAATGGCAGAGAAATGATTATTATCCCTGCGTTTTTTAAAAACAAATCCGAACAAATCTAATAACATACTTCTCCCCTTAGTATGTTTTAAATGACTAGTAAGAACAATACCATAAACAAATAGTATATTAAGATTATGAACCGTATATTTTATAATACTTTTCCTATTTGGTGGTTCTTTAAATTCTGAAAAACTTTAAAAAATATAGTCAATTTTTTCCATTTGAATTAATATTTTCTTTTTGGGTTGGCAATACTTTTACAATTTCATAAAATGTTACAAGTATCAAATATGCCATGATAGAAACAATTGAACACAACAAAGCTTCTTCCCATCCGTCACAATTAAAAAAATATATTATTAAAGTTGATAGTCAGGAAGAAAGTTGTATTTCGTCAGAAATACGATAAATTGCAGAAAATAATCTGGAAAAACTTTTAAAAGAATATGCAAAACTTTCAGTTATGGTGCGAGCAGAACAGAGTTCAAAATATTGAACAAAATAATAAATAATACTATTGAACAAAATATTGTGTCGTGTAACAACTAATGCCCAGGAAATGTCTACAGTAACTATAAATATGTATATATAAAGTAATATGTATAATACTATATTGAATTAAAAATAAACATAGTACTTTATCGAAAAAAACTTTATAAATAGAACATAAACTGCAAGATATTTCTATTATTTTTAGGTTATGTTGTTTTATGGTTGTGACTAGAAATTAGTTGACGGACACCGTCAGCATGTTATATATTTCCCAGTATAGGTATTTCAGATAAATATCTAGTAAAAATCATCTATTTGCAAGGTTAAAGGTGAGTATTTTAAAGTTTTCTATAAAAAATTTTTGTCGAATCCATAATGCCTAGAAAACTAATTTCAATGAAATCGTAGTAAGCCTAAAATTCGAACCCTACTTGCTGCCAACAAAAAAAATAAAATTTCAGTTTGTAAAGTGGCAGATTATTAAAT
This sequence comes from Barypeithes pellucidus, assembly GCA_963991005.1. Taxonomy (NCBI): domain Eukaryota; kingdom Metazoa; phylum Arthropoda; class Insecta; order Coleoptera; family Curculionidae; genus Barypeithes; species Barypeithes pellucidus. The sequence goes on from OZ022563.1 coordinate 13,916,906, forward strand.
TTTTTTGCATTTCATAATGTAGCCATTATGAAACCCAAATAGAAAAATACAATTTTACTATCAACAGTTTTAAATTCCACCGTTATCATATCAGCATTAAATTTTGAACCTTTGATTCGAAATCAAACAAAAAATTTAAATATACAGTGTCTGCTTTAAGTTGGAACCATATGGAGAAAAATGCATTGTTGGATTTAGGTAAAATTTGACTTCACCGTAAGTTTTTGCTTCATTAAAGACCAAAAATTACATAATTAAAGGCGGCCATTCGGCTTTTGTTAACTGTCAAATTTGACATTTTCTCCACAAAATGTCGAGAATTGGCATTTATTGATCGAATCTTAAAAAATTGAATTTGGAAAAGTTGTTTGGAATGTAATTTTATTCCCATATGCCAAATTTGAATCACTTATGATAATTTTTGCTTTCGATCTATTTTTGGCCGATATTTATTTTCATTGAAAACGGAAATCGACCCTACCACCGTAAATCTATTTATTTATACAATGCTCATCGTCGAAATTCATTCTTTATACCCAAAAATCTAACAAAATATTCAGTTTCCTCAAAAAATTAAATTCCCGTTTTGAAATGTTGCCGAGAAAACTCCTCGTAACTTTACCGATTTAATCAACGAAGAGGAGAGTCTTGTTTTTAAAATTATAAATACGTTGAAAAAAAAATGGACATATAAAGTTGTTTATAATTACAGTGATACGGTCGACTTCCGTTGTCAATGAAAATAGATATTGGCCAATAATAAATAGAAAACAAAAACTATCAGTGATTCAAATTTGGTATGTGGGCATAAAATTACAATGGGTCAAAATTTCTTTACATGCAACTTTTAGTAAATCGGAATTTAAAAATAAATAATCTCGAAAACACCTGTTAATTTTTTAATAGGTTTCTTATAGTATCTAATTAGAGGAATTATATATGTCCGCGCAATAGATCACCGTCACAAAGATATTGGGTCCATTTTTGTATAGCATCGATTTTTTAATAATTTAACGCCGGTCACATGACTAATTTTCCTATATCAATAGCGCCCATATTTGGAACTGAGTTATTTTAATCCATTTTCCTATATCTATAACAGCCCTGTCTTATATTGGCTGAAAGTTTTGGAATGTTCCTTATAGAATGTTAAAATACTAAGAAAATTAGTCATATTTTTAATCTACTAAGGTGCAAACGAAACTTGCACATCAAAATATTTTTTCTCTTAATGGTATCTATGTTGCCAATATCCTAACACATATAAACTATGGCCGCTGTGGCTACCAGCAATACAAATATATTAAATGTGACCGATGTTACTTAATGTGACCGGTGTTACAATAATTAAATAGTTCCAGGGGTACTTGGAGTTAAACTTTAAAAACCAGACTATTGGATGGAACTTAAAATGCTTTAATGTGAAAATAATTAACAATTACAAACTTAAAACCTATTTACCTTTTGTTGTACAGCCTCTTTTTCTTCCTATTTCTTTTTAATTTTGCTTTTAACACATTATATTTGTTTGAGATTAGGCATTTTTACGAATTTACGGTGCCTTCGTAGTGGTGTAAAGATTCATAAATAAAAAAATATTGTATATAGCTTCCCCAATACAATCAACCTTTCCGAATTATTTTTTTTTAATAAATTCCATTTTTCGACATTTTGTGGAGAAAATGTCAAATTTGACAGTCAACAAAAGCCGCATGGTCCCATTAAATTACGCCATTTTTGGCCTTTATTGAAGCAAAAACTTACGGTAAATTTAAATTTTACCTAAATGGAAAAATAAATATTTTCTCCTTATGGTCCTGACTTTAATACTGACACTGTATATTACAGTATATTATCCGCTGTGAGACAATGACCGTTATTATTTCCGAGTAAATAGTAGTCATTACCGCGAGTACAATTCTACACTTTTCCTATGACTATGTCATCAAGAAGCATAACACATAATCAACACGAATACGGTGGGCTGTTGCTTAAAAATGGCATGATTCCGCACGATAATGAATATTTTGCTACACCTATTATAATACGCGTAGGACGAAATATATTTTTATCAACATTTTAGGTAATAACATATTTACCTGCTGGGGGTAATAGGACGAATGAAACGTTGGGGTTATCTGTAAAAGAAACAAAAACAAAGGAAGTGCAAGAGCGACAAAAATCTTAAAAATATATTTCTTTATGTCGGCCACGTTCAAGTGGACGTTTTAGTTAGTTTAGTTTAGTTCATTGACAGAAATAATTCGTTTCCTCATTGAAAGGTTTGCTAAAGGTTCAAGCAAGCTACCTACTACCTTTAGTTAAGGATATTGATTATACGTTTACATGAATTTCCAAACGAACGCTGTAATATTTATTTAACGTATATAACGTATTTATAATGTAGGTTTAGAAATTTCACTGAGCTAACTTAGTGACATCAGTGGCGTTTCCACAAGGGGCGAAGGGGGGGGGGGGCAATCCTCCCCCTGGCCTGGCGTCACTTCAATGCTTAAAACATGAAATAGCTCGGTAGCTTGTCTGCAGATGAGAAAGAAATGTAATAAATAAAATACGGATTACCAGGGAGAAGTAATGGGTGTCCCATTTTCGACACTTTTATAGGGTATCTCCGTAATAATTGTTAGTACCTACTATCAAAAAAGTAATGTAGGTGTCATGTGCTCTTTTTGGGTCAAACTTAAAATGGTAAAATCAAAATTTGAAAATTTCCGCTCGCTAAAAATTACCCTATATGTATTTTCTTAGTTAAAAGAGGTACAGAAAAATGTTTTATACAGAAGTTTCTTTATATTGATTGTTGAATAATCTGCCGTTTTCAGAATAAGTATACGTGGTCAGATAAAAAAATTATCGGACCTAACTTCATTTTTTTTAAATGGAACCAACCCTGTATATTTTAATCTTAAAATATACTATTTTAAATTCTCCTTTCAAATATATAACACACTATGGATGATATTGGCGATTTATTACAGTTTATTACTTTAAACAACAGTAGACCATGAAACAAAAGCTAATACCTAGAAACAACTATGTTGATATTCTACTTGTTGTTAACATTTAACGTCAATTTAATTTTTACATATTCATTTGTGAAAATGACTTATCAACATTTTAAAACATTTGATCTGATAGCAGTTTATATGGAAAGTGGAAAAAACGAAGAAATGGTGCAAAATGTATATTTTGTTCGCTATCCGGAAAGACGGTAACCATTTAAGGAAATATTCCCGATCATTTGCGCTGATTCCTGTTATTTTTTACCTTAATCTGAATATTTTATTTCGTTTCAAAGTAGTAAAGTTTAAATAAATCGCCTAGGAAACCAATATCATCCATGGTGTGTTATATATTTGAAAGGAGAATTTAATATAGTATATTTTTATATTAAAATAAACAGGGTGTTCCATTTTAAAAAATGAGGTTAGGTCCGGTAACTTTTTTACCTGACCCCGTATACTTATTCTGAAAATCATTCAACAATCATTATAAAGAAACTTCTGTATAAAACATTTTTCTGTATCTCTTTTAACTAAGAAAATATAGGGTAATTTTGAAATTGTCAATTTCTTGATTTTCCCCTGTATCTCTTAAGCGAGCGAAAATTTTCGAATTTTAATTTTACCATTTTAAGTTTGACCCAAAAAGAGCACATGACACCTACATTACTTTTTTGATAGCACTAACAATTACGGAGATACCCTATAAAAGTGTCGAAAATGGGACACCTTGAACAAACCCGAACAAACCCTTTACGAAGAGCTTTAAAAATTTAAAAAACAAAAGCACTAATGCATATAACAATAATGTGCCACACGAAAGGGCGAAAGCATTAAAAATGTTTAAAAATAGGTGAAATATAAAAACACATCTCAAGGCTAGAAGCCGAACTTTAGATACAAAAAAAATTGTTACCACGTCCTTATGCGATCCACTCTGTATAATATGACATTATAAAAGTAATTTATTATAACGAACTCTTATCCAATTCTCGTTTTAAACCGGTAGTTCTGCTGTTTAAATAAATTTCGATGAAAATTTTTATTACGTTTAGCAACATTTATTGGCATTTTATTTAAATTTTTGCAACACGGGCGCAAGCAGACGTTCAATAAAAAAATGTGGCAATGACATTGACCAAGCAATGAACCAATTCGCCTGTTTTTTTAAATTTTAATATTATACGTATTGTTTCGAGTATATTTTTTATTGGTAAGGTCTTATACAAGATGCACTATGTTCGGGTTTGTTCGGGTTTGTTTGTTCGCGTTGTATCAGCGGCAAATATATATATCCCCCCCCCCCCCCCCCCCCCGTTTTCGAGGATGCTGAGCACGTTGGTGGTGTTGGATATCGCGTCCGACACCCTCACCCCCCCCCCCCCCCCCCCGTTTCCGCGGATGTTGAGATTGGGGAAAATAGTTGTACTTCTGTAACGGTCTCTCATTCCGGTCCAACTGAAAAATATAATTAAACGAAAAAACGCCAAGGCATGGTCAGTTTATTTTTAATTTTCTAGAAAAAAATTTTTTTTTTCTAAGTTAAATTTTTTTTCAATTAAAAAAAAAAAATCGTAAAACAGAAAGAGCAATTTAAACACAATGTCATTTCATAACGGGGGCGAGTATTATTGGTCGGTGGAGGGGTTGAAAGGGGTCGGACGCGATATCCAACACCACCATCGTGCTCAGCATTTTCGAAAACGGGGGGAAAGTGTGTTTCTCTGCAGGGAAACCTCTTGAAGCGCGTTTAACCACTATGGGGGTGGGTTTTGGCCGTTTTGAAGGATTGTGCAACCCCAAAGAGAAATTCTGCCGCCGCCACCGTGTTCAGCATCCTCGAAAACGATTTTTCGGGTTTTTTTCCGACTCACAGACGCCACTAACTCACTGTCACTTGGGAATGCAATAAGTTTGGGATATTTGCTTATATCGACTTGATTATTCAGAATTAATGATGATTTCAACTTGGAATAGCATTTACCTTCTTTGAAAATACATTAACATTACCTGTTGCCCAATGCCATTTAATAAACATTAAGTATATTCATACTTTCGATTTTTAACCCAATAAATTTTGTGTTGCTTCATTGGTTTTATTCATTATTTCATCTGGGGAACATTGAAATTAGTTTTCCGCTTCGGAATCGATTATTTCTTTCCATTTTTGTTGTTTTCAGATATTATTGACATAATTTGTCAGGTGACAATAACGATGCAGCGCCCAGGCAACGAACGACGCGACTGCTGCTTTTTTAACGACAAATTACTTTTTAACTTGTTTAAAAATTAACCAATTTTGTGCATTCAATTGCGTAAAAGAAAATATAGTTTTTATAATGATCATATAGACAAATGTAGTTCTGCATCGATTTAAAACGGAAAACGGAAGAATAACGGGTAAAACTGACAACATCGCTGATGCCTGACGTCTCTTGAATAATCATATTGGTTTGTTTACAAAATGACAATGACATTTAAATATAATAGTATATTAAGGTACAAGTTTCATAAGCCATTATCTTAGAGCACGCGTTTAATTTAGAAAACGACCCGAAGCGGGAAGTTTTCTAAAGTACAAGTGCTCTAATTGTCTTATGAACCGTGTATTTTATAATGCTTTTTCTATTTGGGTCTTTAAAGTCTGAAAAACTTTAAGAAATATTGATATTTTTTTTCCATTTGAATTAATATTTTCATTCTGGGTTGGCAATACTTTCACAATTTAATAAAATGTTACAAGTATCAAATATGCCATGATAGAAACAATTGAACACAACAAAGCTTCTTCCCATCCGTCATAATTAAAATATATTATTAAAGTTAATAAAAATGAGTCAGGAAGAAAGTTGTACTCTATCAGAAATACGAGAAATTGCAGAAAATAATCTAGAAAAACTTTTAAAAAGAATATGCAAACCTTTGAGTTATGGTGCGAGCAGAACAAAGTTCAAAATATTGAACAAAATAATCAATAATACTATTGAACAAAATATTGTGTCGACACAGAATCTGACAGGAATAACAATTAATGCCCGGGAAATGTCTACAGTAACTATATATGTATATATATAAAGTAATATGTATAATACTATTGAATTAAAAATAAGAATAGTACTTTATTGAATAAAACTTTAGAAATAGAGCATAAACTGGAATATATTTATATTATTTTTAGGTTATGTTGTTTTATAGTTGTGACTAGAAATTTGTTGACGGATACCGTCAGCATGTTATATATTTCCGAGTATAGGTATTTCAGATAAATATCTAGTAAAAATGATCTATTTGCAAGGTTAATAGTATTTTAAAGGTTTCAACAAATTTATGTCGAATCCATAATGCCTAGAAAACTAATTTTAACGAAATCGAAGTAAGCTTAAAATTCGAGCCCTACTTGCTGCCAACATAAGAAAAATAAAATTTCAGTTCCATAAAGTGGCAGGTTATTCAATTTTTTTGCATTTCATAATGTAGCCATTATGAAACCCAAATAGAAAACAATAATTTTCAAATTTTTCGTCATGAATCTAAATTTTTTGATTATTAAATTTTTTGTTTCCATAGCAACGCTTTCTGAAATCCCTAATAATTTTATAATTTGATGGCTCCAAATGACTCCTTTTAATATTGGTAAAACCGCATTAAACTATAGCGTGCACATTATCGAAATACCGAGCACATTACAATTATTCCCGAGACTTCTTGTGCTCTGTAATTATAGATATTTTGTTTAACGACCTTCTTCTGTTTCTTTCTCTTGCTTTTATTTCGTATTTAGGTATAGTTTAAATATAAGACCAACTAATCATATTTTGACATGCGAAGAAATTTTTTTAAATGGTTGAAGAATTGGTTGGTGTGTTATTTCCAACATCCGTTTGATGGAGATTTTTTTCTTTATTTACAACCACATCTAACATCCACTTCTTATTATTTTAAATTCAAATTATTAATACAAGATAAATGTCATTTTGACTTTTCCATTGAAGAATTACGACAAAAATTTCAAATCACCACAGGTCAAATAACGTAGGTAATAATACACATCAAGATGGCAAATATCATTTTTTGAATATGGTTTCCATGTCACTAAACAATATATTATTTTAACAACAGAAAACTCAGATGAGGATTGATTTTGCTGCTACTCCACCAGAAATTCGAGAAGCAGCAAAAATACTAGAAAAAAATCTTCTGCCAACTTAAAGCCGCACGAGATATGACAAGGCATATAAGAATGGTGTACGAGGAGCAAAGTTCAAAATCCTGGTTCTGAGTCGGCGCTACTAGCTTATTTCAGTGAAAATGCCAAGACAAAGAAGATATCAACGATTTGGTCACAATATTCAATGCTGAGGACCACTCTATCAATTAGGGAAAAAGTAGATCTAAACACGGAAAGCTATTAGCATTTTTAAAAAAGCAAAACCAAGGGATACAAGCCGAAAAAATCGAACACACGGTACGTTAGTCTGTTCGTATATTATTTTGAGATATCGATTTTTAAAAAAATTACAAAAAATAATTTACTTTCCACCCGGGTGGAAAGTAAAAGTAGAAAACGTCAACTTTCCACCTTTCAAAGGTAGATGAAATGTCATTATTATATGCGTGGTTTAGAGCCTAAAATTATACAGCATCGCAACAAATTGGTATCAAACTGACGATTTTAATTAATTTTCCAGACAGTGGCGGCCACTGGGGTGGGGGCTGCGGCACCATGGCCTTATATACCTGAACTCCTCGGCTCTTAAAATGTTATTAATTGTGCTTTAAAGAAATAGTTTGTTGACATATAATTCAAAACCTTCCAGAAAAGGAAGCTAAGGCGTTAATATTATTATTATTATTCGCAGCGGTTAGCAACGCCTTCGGAATTGTTTCCCCGAAACAAAAGCTGAAAAATAAGTTTTGGTTCTTGTGTTGTTTCGATCCAGATTCTCACTTTTAATTCCCGGGAACACTAACTCCCCAATCAGTGTTGGTAATTAGCGTGCAATCACAAAACCGTGTATTTCGCTTGTAATTTTAAATATTTAAATCTTTATTTTCCAATTATATTTAAAATACCTTTTTCCGGTTTTTTAGTATTTTGCCAAAAATTATGTTACTTCCACAAAATATTAAATGGTGTAACTGTAAACATTTTTGCTGGTGTTCTTGCAACCTTTATAAGTTTAATATACAGGGTGTTCCTTAATGACATGCTAATATTTCAGGGTATGATTCCTTAGGTCGTTTTATAAGGAAAAGTTCATATGAACATATGTCCGCAACGGCTTAAAGTCTTTGCTACAAGGTGTTGAATTTTAATTTTTTAAATGGTTATTTTTTAATATCTTCGAAAGTATTTTAGATATTATTTTCAATTTTGGTATGCGTCAATAGAACACAAATTTCTGTCAAAGAAGTTATTCAATTGTTCCGCCAGTGGCGTCCCTGCAAACATGTCCTGTGATATTTTTTACAAGAAAGACGGTACGCCACTGACATTTTTCCATGTGGATATTTTTTCTGATTAGCCTGGTCAATTCTACATGAAAACGGCCTCTCGAGGTTTTTCTCGTCAGACTCTTCATTAAAACAATTAAATTCAAATTGCTTCATTTAGCAGTTATTGACGAATAATTTTTGAACACATCCATCTAGTTATCCTGGAATAAATTACGTTTTTACAAACATCATTTTCCAAACAATAGAAGTTGTTGATGTTCAAAACCATCTCATAAGTATTATTTTTTTTTTTCGTTGTTTTTATTCGAATATGGTGAATTATGCCTTCTAAGTGAAGGTGGCCATTTCCAACAATTTTCATGAAACAAAATTTATCATTAATTATTTTATCAATGTTAATAATAATGAGTTTGGTCGGGTTTATTCGTTTGTTGTATGAATTTAGTGGATTTAATCAAGAACGGGGCGTCTGACGAGAAAAACTCTAGAGACCGTTTTCATGTAGAATTGACCAGGCTAATCGGAAAAAATATACACATGGACAAATGTCAGTGGGGTACCATCTTTTTTGTAAAAAATATCAGAGGATATGTTTGCCGAGACGCCACTGGTGGAACAATTGAATAACTTTTCTAACTAAAATTTGTGGTTCCATATTCTATTGACACATACCAAAATTGAAAATAATATCTAAAGTACTTTCGGAGATATTAAAAAATAACCATTTAAAAAATATAAATTCAGCCGTTGAGGACATATGAACTTTTCTTTATAAAATTACCTAAGGAATCATGCCATGAAATATTAGCACATCATTAAGAAACACCCTGTATATTTAGTATATACAATTGAAAACTTAATAATAATTTTCAGTAAAAACAATGCTTGTTTTCATTGAAATGTATCCCCAAATCGCTGTTTGCCTTAAAATATTCGTAAATATTATTTATAATTATTTATCAACAAACACTATTAATAGGAGATTCTTAACGCTTATTGTCAGTGTCTAAAATGTAATTTTATGACACTAATGTTAAAAGTGGGTTACTTTTAACACTAGTGTGAGATGTTTTTATTTTATTCCAAGGGTTGAATCACTCGCTACGCTCAATTTCCAATTTCCCTTCTCACAACATCATAAATAACTATTAATCACACACGTTTAATGTATTATTTATTAATTATAGGTTTATTATAAATATTATGGATTTTCCTAGTATCGAATACGGTTGATAACCACTGGTTAGACTGTGTTAAATTAAAAATAACAACAAACTTAATATAATTAATCAATTAAAAAATATTTTTGATAAAATTCAAAAAAACCTTCCGAAAAATTATACCGTTCTAAAGCCGCGACACAAAACCCATAAATCCAGCTTATAATCACGAAGTTGGCAAACGTCAAACAAGTTTTGGCGAAAAAAAAACACACACATGGCACGAGCCGTTCAAAACAACACAAAAAAACGTTACAAAAAATACGTTAAAAACCCAGCCGCACCCCACAAATAGTGACATAACGGAAAAAAGTCCGTTTCAATAGAAACTGATTATGTTCCCAAAAAAAATACGGTCCCTTTTTTGACCCCTGGTCACCGGTCGTCGCTAGAATGTGACCGGAGTTAATTCGAAGCAAGGTGGTCCCCGTTTAAATTCGCATAAAAAGACCCAGTCTGAATGAGTCGAGTTCTTTTTTATTATTTTGATTCAAATCCCGTCTATTCATAATCTGACCGAATACGTACCGGACCAGACCGAAGATCTTCACCATACCAGTGAAGTTACGGTGAAAATTTGCCTGGGCGATTCGTATTTAAATAAGGGGAATCCGTACCATGTTAAGAAGTGTGCGGACGACCTACCTGGGCAAACGATTATGCACAAGAGAAGCACGGAAAACAAATGATGGTGCAGGTAAATGTTACGAACCATTTGCATATCTTCGTGAGAAAAAAGTTGTACGCTAGGAGAGAGAGAGCAGAATCATCCGTCAGATGGGTGATTTGACGGGGATAAAAGGTCTTCCTACGGAAATTATTCCAGAATTTCTCTAATCATCTCAATCACCCCGGTTTTTCTTACATTTAAATAAAAAACCGATTAGAGATCCATACTGGGGCATCGTACAATTTTTTTTGCGCGTGGTGATTTGTCAAAATTAGTTTTGTGCGAAACGAAATAATTTGACGTGGAGAAATGTACGGGTTGTATTCTTTTCGCGCTGGGAACACTGTTGCTCTGTGCAAATTGGATAATTTACGTCGAAAAATTAATGACTAGAGCTTGGTAGTATATGTATTAATGTAAATGTGTGTGAAAAACTAATGGAATCATGGATGGTCAGAGTTATCGTACTTTAATGAATAATATACCCAAAGAGTATTGTATTGTAAGTTTTATTAAGAGCTTCCGACTCGACTATTATTATTAACTTGATAAATTTGTCTCATACGCTTATAGGCATAACAATACAGAAATAAATTAAAAACTAAAAAAAAAAGTTTTGCAGTCCCGAATAAAAAAATCAAAAAATCAATCCAGAACTATTTTTTTAACCTCGCCTTTGGGTGAAATTTATGACAAGAGGTTTAGAGATACGATGAATCTAATTGCGTATATCTATTTTATACAGGGTGTTCATAATAAGCTTTCAAAACGCCACATTTTAAAATAATTTTTCTCAAGTTTTTCTAATGGAACACCCTGTATATTATTTGGCTATTTGACGTAGACTTCAAAGACAATTTTTTTTTGTATTACGAGCATATAAGTTATATCCAGCCGTTTTCGAAATAATTGTAAATATCATAAATTATGTTGTTTAAATAGAGTTTTTATTGGGAAATTTTGCTATAGGCGACTAGACTAATAATTGTAAACTAAAGCAAATGTTCTAAATAACTTCCTTTTACTCTTAGAGTTTACCGTATTTTAATTATTTCGATATAAATTTTAAAAGTCTACATTTTTGCTACTTTTATTTATTTAATTTTATTTTTTATTCTTAATGGAGTTGCCATGAATTTTTTTTTAATTTAGATTGTCACTATGACAGGCAAATGAAATTATTTACATTTGTTCAGTCGTCGAAATTAAGTACTAACTTACACAAAATGTCGAATTTTACAACTTTAGAAACGGTAAATATGATTTTTATACTGGGTGAATGTGCAAGAAATTGATTCCTCGCGAGCCGAGTGTATGCTGAAAGATATCCAGATATTGAGAGAAAGCCGAGACCAGAAGCCTCCGAGTTGTCGTTGCAAAGATTTGTAGCAACAGGAAGCACTGCCTACACAAAAATGATGATAATCAATAAACCCGTTATTAATGAAGAAAATGAATTAAGAGTTCTATTGGCAGTAGAGGAAAATCATTAAATTAAGTAAACGGAAGCTATTTTGAACATTTACTTTAGTTTACAATTCTTAGTCTAGTCGCCTATAACAAAATTTCCCAATAAAAACTCTATTTAAACAATATAATTTATGATATTTACAATTATTTCGAAAACGGCTGGATATAACTTATATGCTTGTATTACAAAAAAAAAATTGTCTATGACTTCTACGTGGAATAGCCAAATAATATACAGGGTGTTCCATTTGAAAAACTTGAGAAAAACTATTTTAAAATGTAGCGTTTTGAAAGCTTATTATGAACACCCTGTATAAAATAGATAAACGCAATTAGATTCATAGTATCTCAAGACCTCTTGTCATAAATTTCACCCAATGATGAGGTTAAGAAAATTGTTTTGGATTGATTTTTTATTCAGGACTGCAAAACTTTTTTTCTTTAGTTTTTAATTTATTTCTCCGAAACTACAAAACCAAATTAAATAAAATTTGAGACACTTATAAACGAACCTAAATATGCAATAAAATATTGGGTGTCCCATTTAAAAAAATATAACTCTATGCTGTCACACTTTTTTGGGCCACCCTGTATAATGTAAAATATTTTTAAAACATGCCGCTTTTAATCCAATATCTCAAGCTGTTTTAGTATTGTTGATAAGTTCTTCGATAACGATTTAATCTTCCGTCCCCCCTTCGTTTGTGGACCCTGTATACTATTAACACACCCTAAAATTGAAAATAATATCTAAAGTAATTTCGGAGATATTAGAAAATAACAATTTAGATAGAAAGAATGTAACATGATACAAAATTGAAATTAAAAATTCACAGTATACGAGGTACTACAAATTCGAGTACCTACATACGATCGTGTAAAAAATTTCGCTTATGTTTCAAAAATGTGCTTGTATTAGACATACTATAAAATAGAGGCTAATTCAATTCGGCTTACTCAGGACAGATTTTTTTTATCTTTTAGGGGAGTATGGTCAGCCATGTTACCAAAAAAAACCTCGGACCATTATTTGCTGTGAGGGATAAAGTGGCAAAAAACTAGTTTAACAAGCTGGGCTTATAGGGGGATGATAAAAAAGAAAGGTGGTCAAATACTATTGTTTCATATAAAAGACCCTAATATACACAAGTAGACGAGATTTGTTTAGAACGTGTGCTAAAATTTTATACTTTCTGCAACAGTCCTTAAATTCACTTATACAGGGTGTCCGGGAACATGTGGGAAATCTCCCGGATATGAAGAAAACACGTGAAAAGAATACTATAGGTTCATATAAACTTCTTTCGTATCGGCCTCCTCTTCGGAGATATGGGCTCCCAAAGAGCACCAATGGAATCAAGTTTTTTATACATAATTATTGAACCACCTGGTAGATTTCAATTATTTTTTAATATGATGTATACCAGGTAAGACCCGTCAAATTACTACCCAAGAAACTGTTGTGAATTACTCACAGCTGCAGGGACGGACTAGCTGTAACACTCATGGGCCCATTTTTTTTAACGCCCTGTATGATAAGAACTTTGGACAACGTTTTTTAAATACCTTTAACTATTGACTAAATATTAAGTACTCTTCATTCCTGTCGCTAATCCTAACCGTTTTCGAGGAAACGTCATTTTATTTGCACTGATCCCCCTATCTTCTCACGGGTTAAATATGAAAAAACGGAATTTTGACGTTCATCATTTCATAGAAGCAAAGATGGATCCCTTACCGAGATACGCCAAATACATGATGTAATTAAAATTACGTTTTCTCGAAAACGGTTAGGATTAGCGACATGAATGAAGAGTACTTAATTTTTAGTCAATAGTTAAAGGTATATAAAAACATTGTCCAAAGTTCTCATCATACAGGGCGTAAAAAAAATGGGCCCATGAGTGTTACAGCTAGTCCGTCCCTGCAGCTGTGAGTAATTCACAACAGTTTCTTGGATAGTAATTTGACGGGTCTTACCTGGTATACATCATATTAAAAAATAATTGAAATATACCAGGTGGTTCAATAATTATGTGTAAAAAACTTGATTCCATTGGTGCTCGTTGGGAGCCCATATCTCCGAAGAGGAGGCCGATACGAAAGAAGTTTATAGGAACCTATAGTATTCTTTTCACGTGTTTTCTTCATATCCGGGAGATTTCCCACATGTTCCTGGACACCCTGTATACAGGGTGATGTGTACTTATTTTAATTCCTGGATGCATTTTAAGTATGTTCGTCCAGATATCTTCATTAAAAAGATCAGCATTTCTTACAGCGAGTGCCAATATTTCGAAGAAATACCTTCTTTAGTTCGCGACGCTACGCACCGCCAATGCCCCTGTATATATCTTATATCGGGGCTCAACAGATCGAAAGGCAAATTCTTATATGCCCGAAACAATTCTAAAATAATAAGTTTTCCATAAAAACGGTGCCGACATCCTTTAACCGCCCAGTCAATAAATGACAAACCATCGCCCATAAACTGGATTAACAAGGGCCATAAAAGAAAGATCCCATACAACCCTTTCCCTAATTTAAAAATTGCCCAATATTGCCCAAAAGGATCAGACACACGGAAGTGTTGTATTATTTTGTCTAAATAAAGGGGCCTTGTATAATCAGTCCCTTTTCGGCTTCGCTCCTAGTGTTGTAAACTAATAAAACTATTTTATTCTGTACATAAATCCCAAACAATTCTGGTGCAAATAGAGGCGTTTTGTGTCAAATTGAGGCTTTTACCGACCTGTAGTAAAATAGACGAGGAAATTTACCATAATAATTTATTTTTAATTTTCACGTGCCGTTAATATTTTTTATATTTTTATTTTGGCCTACGTGGCCCGGCATCGAGAATCCTTTCCATCGCTTATCAAATATACAGCTGGACAAGCGAGTCTATAGCTACGCGGTATCGGTAAGGGGGAGGCAATATCTTTTAAAACATGGCCGAGTCATGGGCGTGCTATTATTATCTTAATAATGTAATAATATATATTTTTTCATGGCATGAATATATTTGTATCACCAGTGCAATATCTTAGGCCGTTCCATTAACATTTTTCGATTATTTTGGCATTTTCGCCAATAAAATCTATTTGATTTCAACATGCACTTCAAAGTTTCACGGAAAAACGGAGAGTTTATGTCATTTCTCAGCTGTTGTAGCAACTTTTTAAGGTTGGAACCACTTTTAGTTCCAAATAAATCTTTTGTATTGTCCTCCTAACAATGCCAAAGTCGAAGCCTTCGATTTTTTCGACAACAGAGAGACGGGCCCTTTTTTGACAGGAGATGACAACAATTGATCTGGGTTATTTTCTTTCCTTTGAGTATTTTCTTCCTGAATGTTTTTTACTGCACCCACGCTTACTCCCGTATACATTGCGACTAGCTTTTGCTTAAGTGGCAATTTAAATGTATTAATTTGTGATTCCTCTTCACACACTCTGTACACATTGGCAATCACTTCACGGGTTTGACTATGAAGGGTTTTGCCAGGGTATATTCATTCATTATCACAGTTTTAACAACAAACAAACCCGAACAAACCCGAACAAACCCGAACAAACCCTATCACTACACAACTGGATGAAACATATTGGACATTGCCGAATAACCACGCCGGCACAATAGGCATGTCATCAGACGCGTGTCACATCCTCTGTCTGGGATATAACGTATTAAATTAGCTCTAGCCACCGGTTACCCATGGTTACCGTTAATATTGAACCATGGTGCCCTATTTTTAGATTATAAGTACTTTAATAAAAAAATATTTTATTTTGCATTTAAATATTAAAATAAATAGCATGCAAAGAAAGTTTTAAGAACATTGAAACTATAATAGAATATTTGTTTCTTCTTATATAGTTATGACAATTTACTTTAAGTGGGTAAATTTAATTTTAGGGTTTACTTGGTAACCGGTTATTAAATTAAAATTTAGTATATGTGACAACATTGTTAACCCAAGAAATTTTCTTCCTTTTGTAGCTACAGATAAAGTTGTCGACCTGTACTGTTTCGACCAATCAAATTGTTTCATTTACACCATTCACATGTGATTATAATTTTCACGGTCCTTTTAAGTGATAAAACGGTCTCATTGGGCCACAACATTTTTAAAACAACGTTCTAGTAGGTCGAGTACTAGAGAATGAGTTTTAATAAATGTCAGTCTTTTAATATATGCAAATTTTTCGATTTTCATTATTATTTACCCAAGACAATCGGAAAACTACTTTAAAGATGGGATTTAAGTAAAAAAATATGCATCCTTGGTTTCTCGCATTCCGGTATGGCCTATCGATTGGGGAGTATGTACCGTCCCTCACAAGATTCACTGTTCCCTATCTTTGCATGATGCCAGACTTATACCACGAAAATCCACCTAGTGCGACTGGAATTACCGCCCATGGGATTTGAACTTACGATATCTCGTCCTAGAGTTCTCAGTGACTACCGACTGAGCAACTAGAAAGTATCCTATTTTACTCGCGGTAATTATTTTGTTGCTTTAAGATTTAAGGAAATAATAACTGACATCGGCGTTCGACGCAATACTGTCCCGTTGAGGAAGGTTTGCCGTTTTCTGCGAAAAAGCTGCTCCACTAAACAGTGATAATGGTGGCGCATAATTTTGATTCTACAAGCTCAGTTAACGTGTTACGGTACATTTTATTGCCAGAAATGAGAAAGGAGTTGCACAAAAAATGGGTTAGAGAGGTACCACGAAAAATGCAGACTAACCTGAATTCTGGTGAAGTGATATTCGGTTACCGTTAGACGGTTTAACTTTATCTATTTATAGATAGTGGACAGATAGATATATTGTGTATTATACGTCTATATTATACGTGTATTATTATCGGAAGCTCGAAATTTCTTGTAAGAAACGACTTTTCAACATTTGTTTGTAGTAATAGAAACAAATAATATTTCGGTCATATACAGAGTGACAACTATTTAATTGATGACTATGGGTATCTTTTGAAGTTGACCATGACACCTAAGTTATAAAAAAATTACATAAAAAAACTGATAACGTCATTTTATAGAAAAGAGAAAAATATAAAACTTTCATTTAACATCAAAACCTTTCGAGTTATTAAAAAAATTAATTTTAGACGTTTAAATCGTCCTGTATCTCATGAATCAAAAACAATTCGGCGATACTGGGTTCTGGAAAAGCTTCAAAAACTGCACATTTCTCTAAGTATTTCTAATAAATTAAATTTTAAAAACGAAGTTGAGAAAAAATAGTATTAAACCTTATACAGTGAAACCTCTCATAACGGACACCTCTAAAAGCGGACATTTTTACATGGTCCGGAACTAGGTATATGAAATTCCATGAAAATCAACCTCTCTTGGGCGGACGCGGACACTGTTTTCATACAAATAATTCGAAAACCCTCTATTAAACGGACTAAAAAATTTTTAAAAATATTTGGGAGACGAATAAGTACGGTGCAAAAACTCTCTGTAGACAGACCGGCAACCAATCGCGTATGCGTGGCAGCGCGAAAGGACTTCGCCGAATGAAAGTATGTATGATTACCCGACAGCAGTCCGCCGTTTATTTGTGAGTTGCAAGGTTAAAATCGTAAACAATGGCACAAAAATGTCGCGTTTTGAGTCTGAAAGAGAATATTGATGTTGTGGAAGTTTGTAATTTGATAACAATGATTTGGGCGAGTTCATTAACATTGATAGCAATGTGCTATTAGAAGATGATAGTGACCCCATTCCAACCGATTATGTAGTCCAAACTGACACCACATCACTCTATCTGACGACTCTGATGAAGAAGTTGAATGCAGTAATCAAACAAATGTCACCAATTACCAACAAGCCATTAGTATGGTAAAGGAATTATAACAGTATGCAAAGAATAGAGGTGACTCTACAGAAATGGAATTGTTATCAGACTTGGGATTACATTTTCTAGATTGCAAGTTTAAAACGCAAACACGTCAAACTACGTCATTGGATTTTTTTAGTACTACATCCTAACTAAAACTAGTTTATCTTTGTTATGTTATGTTTATTTGTACATACATATACATCGTAATAATTTTTCATTTACATATTACCTAATAACAAATTTCCCATGGGCGGACATCTCTATTAGGCGGCCACATTTAGTCCGCCTAAGAGAGGTTACACTGTATTTTCAATGTTCGCAATGCAATAATTCTTGTTGCTATGTAATGTCGTTCACTCATAAGAAGTATTGTCTATTATATCGCGGCATTATTGTATTAATATTATATAAATAATCGCTTTACTGTGACCAAAGCGTTTTTAGCAGTGTAGAGATATTTATTTTATAAGTTAAACTTTTTGGCACAGCAAAATTTTGCTGCATTCAAAATTAGATCTTCGGTCACATTTCCATATTTCCCTTCATTATTTTATTGAAAACAAAATTTGAACTGAAGTTTTAATTTTTCATTTTTTAAATCTACAAAAAGTTAGGGAATATTGAACAATTTGTAAATTACGTACTAGGGAAAGGGTTGAGCACCTTTTTTTATGACAGTTATCAAAAGGGTAGATAGTTGTCGATTTACCGTTAGTGTACCTATACACAAAGTAATATTGAATTTTTTTTTTAAAAGGGTAACATTTTTATTAAACTTCATGCCGGCCTTTTGGGATCTACAAAAATGCCAGGCAATACGACCGACGTGGAAGAAACACTTAAGTGGTATTTCTATGTACTTTGTACAAGTCAATATGACGCCTGTTATTACGAAAATCAACACAACAAAAAACGCATGGGGATTTGTAGAATTCCCATCTCTTTTTATCTTCTGTCTGTTTTTGTTTTCATTTTAACAGCTGATGATCACATGTTAGGAGGAACAAACAATCGACTGACGTGACTCAAAAAAAGTATTCGTTAAAACACGTGTGGTATCGTGCCATGTGAAAGAGAAGGTGTAACTATACTGTAAACCGAATAAGTACGTTTTCTCATTCAGTTTGCTTTACAAGCCCGGTGAGTATTCGGTGGACGTCTTCAACCGTATACGTTTATTTGCAGTGCAAACGAATATATGCGCCTCTGTTTATCCGGTAAGATTTATCCTACAAAAAAACGTGCGGTGTGTTGCCGTGTGAACCTTTAGAGTCGCGAGATGGTCATGGTCACCGATTTATAATAATAATTGTAAGAATTTACCGGCAACTTAAAGTTAGACCATTTTTAATAACCTGATATTTTAATAGTCCAATTATTGTCGATTTAAATCAATTCAATTTAAAGTTGATTAGAATAATAGACGAAATTATATGACTCGCCGGCTAATTAGTAGAGGATCAGGTGGGAAAATAATCGTACAAAAAATTACGTCCATAATTAATTATTAATTAATGTGTTCGCAAACTAATAAGAATTACAATTCGGTCATACCAAAAAATAAATCAACCGTAAAGTTAAAATTTGCATAATAAAAAATCACACCATGCAAGAATCTCCGGTTGTCATGGCTAAAAGCCGTATTCGAGTCGGCAATTCTTGTCTCTTGCGCCAGCAATGGTAATTATACACCGTCCTCGATCAGCTGGCCCAATACTGCTCGCATTGCAGGCGCAATGCGAGAATGGAATCCGTATTACAGTCGGCAATTCTACTTTTCTGGCAATTAAAATTGCAACGGAATCCTGCGCAGTACACCGTCCTCGATCAGGTGACTCTCATTGCCAGAAATGGGTCGTACGCCATTTTAATTACCATTGTCGCTGCAAGTCTGGGTAGAGATGGACTATTCTGTTATTTTTAACTGTTTATTAGTTGGTTGAAGCAGCTATGAACATCTAATGGCTATTTAAACTAACTGGTACTGAAATTAGCAGTTCACATTATTTATTAAGCATATGTGCTGCTAATTCGTCTCAACTTTTTGGAACTGCTATTTGTAAGTAGCAGTAGCTGCTTTAACTGGTAATCAAAACGGACAGGTTTGCACATTTCTAGTTCTGGGGGTATTTTAGGGAATTCGACAGTACAGTACGGTTCACGAAAATTGGATACGACTTAATGATTTCCTGGGTGGGTCCCATTGTGTCGACAAGAGCTTGGGAATAAACAAGTGAAGTATGAAGGGACGGACTAAGGAAAACAAGTAATGATATGATTCTATTAATGTAATCAAATGAAATAACATTCTTTTTAAATATTACTAGTCATATTTATTTACATTTATAATGTCATTCTATAGATAGTTCTGTTTCGCTATCGCTATCCTCATCAAAATTAATTATAATTGGATTAATTATACGATCCAGACTAATATACGAATTTTCTACAGTTATTACGTGACGGACTGAATTTTTCCAACTACCTGGGGGAATATCATTAAAGCATTTTCGTATTAATTCTACAACATTAGAACTTAAAGTCGAAGAAATATTTTCAGACCTAACCAGTGATTTTAACTGGTGCCACATATGCTCTATGGGGTTAAAAATGCAATAATAGGGTGGGAGCCGTAGCACTGTATGTCCAATTTCTTCTGCCAATGTGTCACAAACATATACTTTTTTTATACAAAATGTCTTTAAAACTTCTAAAAGATCACTTTTTTTATAACTTTCTTCAAAATATATATCATTCTCCGCCATGTAGTTCTGAATCTCCAATTTTGTATTATTTGAGCTTGGAGCTTTATGTAATTGGCGACTGTGATAGCTCGCATTGTCCATTACTATCACGCTATTCTGAGGAATGTTTGGTAAAAGACAATTCTTGAACCATTCCTCAAAAACTAACGAATTTTACCACAAAAAGATATTTAAATATAAATTAAGCAACCTAACCTACCTGATGTGGCTATATTTAATTATAATTGTTACAATCCGGTCCTTTCCACATAATAATAATGAACGGTCATAAATAATGGGATGGCCCAGGTACTTTTACGGCAGACATTAAGTTATATCCATTTTTTTTGAAACAATCTTTCCCAACTGCTGTTCTGACTGTTGGCAATGCGCCAGCTGATCGAGAACGGTTTACTGCGCATGAATACGTGCAATTATAATTGCCATTGCAGGCGCAAGAGGAGAATTGCCGACTCTAATACGGCTTTAATGATGACGAACATTGCGCCGTGAACATTGGAAATACTATTCGCGAATACTCTCTTTAAATTGTTTTAATCAAGAACGGTGCGTTTCACGATAAAAACACAAGAGACCGTTTTCATGTAGAATTGACCAGGCTAATCAGAAACATATCCACATGGAAAAATAACAGTGGCGTACCCCTTTTTTTGTAAAAAATATCCAAGGATTGGTGAATCGATAGAATCACTTTTAGAACTAAAATATCTGGTTTGATATCCTATTAACGCATATTAAAATTGAAAATAATATCTCTTTCGGACATATTAAGATATAACGATTTAAAAAAATTCAACAACCCATAGCAATAAAAAAAATTAAGCAGTTGTTGACACCTGATCATTATGACACCCTGAAATATTCGCACGTCATTAAGGAACACCCTGTATAAATATTTAAAATAATTTTTTTATATTTGATATCGTGTTAAAATGGAACTGTTAGCGTTTTTTTTTTTCATTTCATCTGATGTAATACCTTGCATGTCGGTCTTTATAACGAAATTATGAAAGGTCACGAATATAATAAAGTTTTGGCTCGGTTTGAGGCAACAATAATTTCTATTTAAAATTAAATGTGTTTAATTTTATTAAAAAAAGAAAAAAAAAATTGTATCTGATATTTTCTGTCTTTATTTGATACGCCATAATTTTCTAATTAAAATATTCTCGGATTATAATTTCGGTATAATTTCATAATGTGCATGAGGGAAGTAGTAACGTTATATTAAATAGTAACGTTTATCGTTAAAAATCTTTTGTAAAATGTACTAAAATCTTTTGTAAAATGTACTAAAATCTTGTGTAAAATGTACTAAAATCTTTTGTAAAATGTACTAAAATCTTTTGTAAAATGTACTAAAATCTTTTGTAAAATGTACTAAAATCTTTTGTAAAATTTACTAAAATATTTTGTAAAAAGGTTGACACATTGTATTCGCAAGCGCACTAACCGTGCCCAACGTCGCTTGACTTCAGTGATTGATGTATGTTTCCTGTTAAGTTCTCCGTCAATCATTTGTTACAAAGATTGAAATTCGACTGATCGTTGTATCCGGTTTAAGCTGTTCATTCTTGTAAAAAAGCCTTTTTACAACACTTTATTTAAACTTGGTCATTTTTACAATAATACTTAAAGTACAATAATAGTCGTCAGTAACACCATACCATACATTTAAAACTATTTAACTACTGGAGTTATAAATAAATTATTTCATTCGTTATAAAATTTATAATATATTTTAGTAATTGTATTTGAATTTACTAAATTTATTAGAAATTCTAACGATTCTTTTTGAGAAATTATGTATATTTACCATAATATTTTCGTACGGATTAATAATGAAAATTGTAATTAATACAATACTTTATAGGAAATCGTGCAATAAAATCTTTACTATAATAATTTTACTATAGTGTTTGTTCAGTGCATATACATTCATTGTAAAATGCACAATACAGGGTGCCCCAAGTAAAGTGGCCTATTAGAAGTATCTCGAGAACTAAAAGAGATTATATTTTGAAAATTTGGCTGTGGCTATAAGAGATGGTTTTCTACGTTGGATGGTCCAGTGTTGCCAGATCATACCGAAAGTGGTAGCAACTTCGGAATTTTAAATGAATTACCCTATATATTATATATTTTTTGGAATCTAGGTAAAAATCTAGAACAGTTCTCTGTATAATATCATATACCAATCTTTAAGAGTTTTTGAATTATAAATAATGTTGTGATTTTTTAACGCCGTATCGGGACCTGAAAAGAAAATCATATCTTTTTAGCGGTTACAGCTAGAAAGCTGAAATTTTGACAATAGTTTCACAAGACCATCGAAATTTTATAATTTTGAACAGTATTTAATTAGTTTTATACAACGGCTCCATAACAATATTTCTGAGGGAGATGAATTATTGCAAAAATCTTCCTTTTTTTAAATGATGGAAAATGGGGGTATTTGATAAGTTTTGCTAATGGAGAATCGAAGTTTCTATCTAATGATATTAAGTGTTCCTATACCAATCTTCAATATTTTCGGACTTATAGCTAAATTTAAAAATTATCTTATAAAAATATATTTTTTGGTAGTTGGCTGTGGATTCATAGAAACAAAATAATGAAAAATCCATGTGACGTTATGTCTGTGTTGTTGTAATAAAAATGGCTAATTCACATTATTCGAGCTTAGATATTTTAAGTTTATTTTATATTCATGAGGAGTGTGGTAGAGTTTTATCTAGAATTTGCGGAAAATTTAATGAACTTCATACTAATACAGCTCCTGTGACTCCTCCCAAAAAGTTGATTGGCCGAGGAGGTCCATGGAAATGGCCCAAAGGTCTCTGGATCCTCCGAACAAACCCGAACAAACCCCCCTAGATTTTTATCTATGGGGTAGGATTAAAGAAATAGTATACAAGACACCCGTCACAACAAGGGAAGAATTAGAAAATCGAGTAAGACCAGCCCTGGGGTCTCTAGAAGGGAAGAAATGAACAAGGTGACAAATGAACATTTAAGAGCCAACACTTTAGTTATTAGTTATTTTATTGGTGTTGTTGCGTAATTTTAATTTTCTTTATTTATTTATTAATAAATTGCTTATTTGTTAACTATTTTTTACAAGAACACAAACATAACGTCAAATGAATTTTTCATTATTTTGTTTCTATGAATCCTCCACGGCCAACTGCCAAAAAACCTATTTTTATAAAATAATTTTTAAATTTCGCTACAAGTCCGAAAATATTGAAGATAGGTATAGGAGGACTTAATATCATTAGATAGAAAATTCGATCCTCCATTAGCAAAACATATCAAATACAGGGTGTCCCCAAAAAAAAGAAGATATTGTTATGGAGCCGCCCTGTACAAAACTAATTAAATACTGTTCAAAATTATAAAATTTCGATGGCCTTGTGAAACTATTGTCAAAATTTCAGCTTTCTAGCTATAACCGCTAAAAAGATATGATTTTCTTTTCAGGTCCCGATACGGCGTTAAAAAATCACAAGATTATTTATAACTCAAAAACTCTTAAATATAGGTATATGATATTATACAGAAAACTGTTCTACATTTTTACCTAGATTCCAAAAAATATATAATATATAGGGTAATTCATTTAAAATTCCAAAGATGCTACCACTTTCGGTATGATCCGGTAACACCGCACCATCCAAAATATTTTATAAACGTAGAAAACCGTCTCTTATAGTCACAGTCAAATTTTTAAAATAAAATCTCATTTAGTTCTCGAGATACTTCTAATAGGCCACTTTACTTGGTGTACCCTGTATATTTTAGTAGTTTTGTAACTTATGTTTACAATATTATTTTGGTAATTAATACTATATTTTATAGGAAATCGTGCAATAAAATCTTTACCATAATAATTTTACTATAATCTATTTTCCGTGCGATGAAAGGAAATTTACAAAACACTCAACGTATCATATTACCTCGAAATATCTTTCCTCTCTCGATGACATCCTAATAATGTTGTGAAAACATGCCTCGCCACAAATTGTGCTCCAAATAATATAGATCATCCGATAATCTCCCTTCCCAATCGCAATCTTCACCACCCCTTTGAACTTTTGTTATAATTTAAAAAGTAACACCTGTAATCTTCGAAACCTCGCACAATAGCTCCATTTTTTAAAGTACCGATAAGTGGTCCATTTATCCATTGATCGAACCTTTCATTCCCTTTTCGCATTGATCTCTATTCTAACCTCAATCGCACGAGCAGATTGATATTTCTCTTATTATGATGCAGATACATCCCTTTCCGATACATATCGTCACCCCTGAATAGTTTTAAAGGGGTAGCCAAATAGATTTGTCAATATTACGGTGTCGTTAATATTGAAGACCGATAAATATTTTGAATCGTTAAATGATCTTAATACCGCATAAATTATGTAGGGTCGTATTTTATCGCTAATGGTAGTGCATTTTGATGTTCTAGTTAGCATCTTTTTCTGGTGTGACAGTGACGCTTTTTTGTGGAAGCGCATTGGTGTGTGGTAAGTTGTCTATAAGATCAGTGGGAAAGGTGATTTGCATGCAATTTTGACGGCATTGATTAACGAGACCTATGCAAATCTTCGATTTTTGTGGAGGTATTTAGCAGCATGTGGCTGGGAACTGTGTACTGACAGTTGAACCCACATATATATAACCATTATATTGCCAATACGAACGTTCAAAAATATAAAAAGTGTCGCTGCTATGGGAGATGGCGTGGTACTATTGAGTTTGCGCAGTCTTGTGGATTTACGATGGCGTCAGAGCCGGCCCGACATTATTTGTTTGTTGTTATTCGTCGCCATCTTTGCTGGATGCTTTTTCAAATTACAGAATAAAAAGTGGTTCATCCACATTGTTGTCGGTATATTAGTGCT
Organism: Barypeithes pellucidus; assembly: GCA_963991005.1. NCBI lineage: Eukaryota > Metazoa > Arthropoda > Insecta > Coleoptera > Curculionidae > Barypeithes > Barypeithes pellucidus. The sequence continues at coordinate 13,942,293 of OZ022563.1, forward strand.
TATAAACTTTCATTACCTAACAACAATTTTTCTAAAGGAGTTTTTAATTTGTGGTGATTCGATTCGCTGTTTGGTAGGTTAGTGACTTGTTTTGTTTAAGATGAAAGGACACAAGTGCATGGTGCTTTTTTGCAAAAGTCGTGGATCAATACCAGGTATAAATAAAGTATTTCAGGTATGTACATATATAGGAAAATATTTTGCTTATCACATTATCCGATCTTCGGAACCGAATTTCAGTAAAAAGCTTGTAAAAAAAGAAGAGAGTGTCACTCGTATACAATATAATATATGTATATGTGGTCACTACCTAAATTTAAAATTAATGTATTTTTTAATTTGGTGCATTAGTAGCTGATAATAATCCCAAAATAGTCAATATGGTCATTCATTCTTAATTTTTGGTATAGAAAAAAGTGAGGTTAAGAAACATACGACGTCGGATGAAAGTTAAAATAAAGCTCATCGTGTCGATTGTTACAAATATTCGGACGGAATTTGGCACCAAAAGTTTACACCAATCAGGGCACCGTCGAATCATCATATCGTCAGAAATCGTACGCATGGAACGCTGTCTTAAATCGAACTAATCGAAATTTTGATTGCAATATTTTTCCTAACTAACCAGTGAAATTTACATTAAGAAAGTTGAAATCCGTTCCTGTCGAATGTTTACTTTCACAAGGAAATTTCCGAAGTGCGCAAGCTCACTATTACCCCTTCGATGCCCATAGCGGGGACATAATTGCAGATGGTATTAGCAATATAATGGTTATATATATATGTGGTTGAACCGGGGTAAGAATGAGTGTGCGTTAGTGATCCGGTACTCGAGTACAAGAATCGAAGAACAACTCGATTCTTTAATGTACTCGCTGAATTCGGATACTCGTCTCGAGAATCGAGTATGGTATTCGAGTACGGAGTTAAATTATTAGTTTTCACTTTTAACTTCGATACTCTAGGTCGATTCGATTTGGAACTGGTTTAACTGAGTCTGAATAAGAAGCTGGGAGAAAACGGGAATGGAACAGGATGGATCAGACGTTGTTGTTTAATTTTTAATACATATAATTAATTTTAATTAATTTATAATAGTAAAAAACGAAAAAATTTGAACTAAAGCAACAAGAGTGACAACGAGAATTTAAAAATATTATCATATCGAATTTTTTTGGTAGCAGCCCTCTTTCTTCTTTTTCGGCGGTCACTTTTATAATTGTGCTCGGTACTCGAATAACGATTCTTTCCCAACTTTATACCAAACTGAAACAATAAAATTAAAATCGTAAAATATACACCCACCTAGAGTCACCCCATCCGCTACACGCATTTTATGATGCTCTATTAATTATCTTCAGATATATGGCAACGCTGTCCAGCCTGTTTTATGCTAAGGGGCGAAACCTTGCAAGATTTTTCCAAAGCCTTTCATTCAACTAACAAGAAATAATTAACTATAATTAGGTCTAATTTGACTGAAATGTAAACAAATGCAAGATAACTGGTTACACCGACTCATTATGGGTTTCATAAAATGCATCATCAAATATGTTTTATCAAATTTGACTTTAACTTTATTTCTTATGTAGTTCCGCTCTTCGCAGAGCCGTTAAAACGCACAGAAAGTTCTCCGTACAGTGGCATGAGACGCGGGGAGGAAATTTTGTGTTTGTATATTATACCGGAGCGGCGTTGTCGTGTTGCTCTATCAATTACGTGATGTATCAGATAATAATTCATAAATAAACATTTGGCGAGTCAATCAAAATCAATCGTGGCAAATATTTATAACATATGTAAAGAAGAGAGGATTAATAATTAAATAACAAGGACAGTTGTGGGTCACTCTGGGATATTAGGAAATGAAAAAGCGGATGAACTAGCGAGAGCCGGATCCGCTCAAAATCTCAGGGGCCCCGAACCAGCCTTTGGAATATCAAAACAGGCAACAAAAACAACATTAGATAGATGGTCGAAAAAACAACACCTATCTCGATGGCAAGGGTTACCTGGTCAAAAACCCTAACACGGCCCCAGTTGCAACAAGTGATGGGTCTGCTAACAGGCCACTGCCACTTGCAAAAACACCTTCAACGGATAGGGATAAACAACGGATCCATTGAATGTAGACTCTGCGGCGAAGAGGATGAAACCGCCTCACACATAATATACCGCTGCGTAGCGCTGTCTCGTAGAAGACAAAATATCTTCGGGAACATACAACGTGGTGACAACCTTCCACGTGACAAGCTTGGTAGAAAGGAACAAACATCTTCTAACAAGATCGGGGTACACAATAAGCCGAAAGACTGCAGTGATAGAAGTTCGGGCCTTTAAACCCTCCCCCGCCTTTAACCAACCAACCAACCAGGACAGTTTCAAAAAAGACTTTACTTTTCAATTTTCAGGAGGAATCCAAGTGTGTCTATTTTATTATAAAGGTCGCATATTCTTTCATATTATTGCTTCATTTTCCACTTAATTAATTATTGCTTGAGCACGCCTAGGACAAGACGAAGACTAGAAAGCATGGTTTTTACATTTTTCTCCCCTCGCCCGTCATACGAAAACCGGGCAACCAATAGTTGGATAATTGGTTATTCACGATCTAGTGACCCTAAACCGTATGGAAAAGATCTGGAAAACCAGTTACTCGTTTCCAACACATTCCTTTTTACGAGGACGCTAATAACGAGGTATAATATATAATTCAATTGCTCAAGTTCGTCGACCCTGCGTAGACTTTCGGAGAAATTCAGAATTGACACGCACATTATTTTGAAAGGCCACAATCTTGCCAAAGGTAGAGGGTCGATCGAGCCACGACGATATTTTATATTTCGCCGTCTGTCCCGTGTTCTAAAACATCTCCGTATAATATCAATAAAACATCGTCTCGGAATATTTTATAATTTATATTGGATTCACGATAAAAAAAACTAACAAGAAGATCGACAGACCTGATCTCAATTTCAGTGGATTTTTTTCTTGTAATAAGTGTTACGTTTCCAATAAGTATTATTTTATGACCTGTGAGGAATATTGCGAAAGACGAGATTAAAATTAATATGCACCCTCGGTAACAAATACTAGTACGGTAAATATAATTTTTCGCTAGTGGTGCTAGTTTCCAATAAAAAAAACACGTGGCAAACTCTAGCTAGGGCGGAGAGGGGTATGGGAGGGGGGGGGGGGGGGGTGTTGATGTCCGAATCTACAGGGTGTTATATAAATGACGTATTATATTTAAACTGGCAATAATATAATAAATATAAATATATATCCAAAAATAGTGCTTTAATTTAACATGCCCTGTACATGACCTGACGTCAAACCAAAATTAAGCACGTGGTGACACTGGGAGAAAGATAAACAAAACAACATATGGCGGAAAACGTCAGTGAATTTTGAGCAGTGTTGTCACTCTTTAGAAAGTCAATAACCGTTTGACAGATTGGAAGTTGTTGATTTTTCAGGATACATTATTATAAACTTTTACGGTCAGTTCGCTGGGAAACAATCTCCGATTTATAAACTTGAACTGACTCGAACTCATTTGTTCAATTCGAACGACACCCGTCGGAACTGAACAACTTAAATGCCACTTTACCCTTTAGAAAAAAAACTGCAATGTTATTTACCTTTTCGGCCTTATTTATAACCAACTTAATATATAAAAAAACACCAAGTAAGTAATCCAAACAAAAACCGGCACAATAACCTTACAAAACACAAAAACAAAAGAACAAATTCACATTAGTTTTCGCGTAAATTTGTATGCATCTCATGAACAAATCTAAGTATCATTCAATCTGAATTCGTATTTTAGCTACTGTGTAGACAAAAATACACCCTTATTGTATAAAGTTTCATCCGGTGGTCTGGGAAATAACATAATTTTTTCATACATTGGTATTTAACATCTAAAAAATTTTAGTAACTACACGTTTCAGTCTGTTTCGGGTTTATTCGGTCGATCGATATTGCGTTATTTGGAAATATCTAAAAAATACAGCGTTGCCACTTTCGTTGTTTTATAAGATTATATTCATAAATTGCGGAATTTCCTTCTGTAATATTACTTTCCTGTATAATTATTGTCTCGGAAATGGCTACCGCGCTATTTTTCCGAATATGTACGAAGGACTCGACCCTTGGTTGGACTCGTCTATGTTAAGACTGAAGGGGAGGTCCTGTTGTTGTCAACATAATTATTTCATCATTCTTCATTAAAGGATTAAAAATTGTTTTAGGCCCATTAGTGTTTAGTGCTTTTGAGTATCTGATAATAGATGCATATCTCCAAAAAAACTAATTTGAAACTCGTGGGTGTCTGTGTGTTTCTTTAAGTGATTTAGTGTAATTTGTTCTGTTTCACTATGTATTTTTTTTGGAAATAAGAGGCCGAATGGGGTTTAGTGGGTATAAGCTTATTATGCAGCCCCACACTATCATCAGGGCACCTGATGTGCATAAACCTCTTCCCATAAGTAAGCTAAATAATTATTTTTATAAGAAACTAAACTTGCACACAGTTTGGCAACATTGCGCGTAACAGGTGTTTGTGATACACGGCCTCAGGGTGTTATGATTCATTACCGCAGAGTCACATGTGAGTAAGAGGGTTTGTTACCCCACTTTTAAAACGGTCGATTTGAAAAAAAATATGTAGCGCTTCTCTAGGACACCCCAGGAGTTACCCATTTAAATATAATACGTCATTTCCATAACACCCTGTATATCGCCGCCATTGCATGAAACAATAAAATCTATCAGCTTTTGAATTTTCTCTACCGTGACATGATACGACTCCCCCCTTTGTCCACCCCCTGAAATATGGGTTTGTGGTAGAAAAAATACGTAGGCGTGCAGAATTAAAGAGAAAGCCAACAAAGATGTAACGATGAAATAATAGATGTATTCTTCATAAAGAAGAAAAAAACAAGGGGTAGCCAGACTGAACATCCTTGAAACAGGGGCGTAGCCGGTCTAGAGCGCGGAGGGGCAACTACACACATACAACACTGCAGGAGAGGATCTTGCAAATATGTAATTTGTTATACAATTATAGCTGGGCCAGGAAAACCGAAGATATAAAAATTTATCCAAGTATGACATACGAATTGTCCCATTCCGACATTACAGTAGACACTCGATAGTGTGAACATTGCCTAACGGAAACCTCGCATAGTGTGAACAAGATGTGAATTATACAAGACCACCGCATACTGTGAACAAACTAAACCTTCGCTAATTGAAACAAAGTCATTGACTCTAAAAATGTATATTATGTGGCAGTCGTTGTTCCGCGGTGCTGTAAATCCCCCGATATATGCGGTACTTCCCCACCGCGGGCGCTGTGTTAGCTAGAAATGCATACGTTTTGTGCCAGTTGTTCGATGTTAATGCGTATTAGGGTCACGTAATTTCGGTAAATATCGGTGAAATGTCGCTTAAAAACCCAAAATGTCTTATTCTTTATGAAAAATCGCTAGTGATCCAAGGATTAAATGAAGGGCAAAGTGTTGCGTATTTAGCAAAAAATATGGTGTTTCAAAATCCACAATTTGTAAAATAAAACAAAAAAAGGAACTGATTTCTAAAGCTGTGAATGATACATACAGGGTGACAATTTAAAAACTTGAAATGGCCATATATTAGAAACGAAAAACTGAAGAAAAAAACGCAAAAAACAGTTTCTATAAAAAGAAGGGGGAACAAAAACAAGCGTATTAGCCCATCCCTATCTGCAACCCCTTGGACAGGGTGAGATAAACCCTTAAAATCTTAAATAGAAAGTGGGTCGAGTGATACATCATTTTGAAGCTCTTGAAAAATGCTTTCCAATGGTACCATAGAAAGGTACATTTCAGGAAATTCTTCTCTGTTTATTAAGGAAAACAATAAATGAAAAGACAATTTTGAAATTTTTTATTATTAGTTAATTAAATGTTCAAAATGATTTCCGTTGTTTTGAAGACAATAATAAAGCCTACTTTCAAATTCTTCACGTACATTTGCAAAGGTTTCTCTGGATATAGCACGGCATTCCTGAACTATTCTATGCTGAAGTTGCTCTAGTGACTCAGGTTGCGTTTTAAAAACCACAGATTTTAGGTGACCCCACAAAAAGAAGTCAAGAGGTGTTAGGTCCGGGGATCTAGGTGGCCATTCAACACTAATAATAAAAAATTTCAAAATTGTCTTTTCATTTATTGTTTTCCTTAATAAACAGAGAAGAATTTCCTGAAATGTACCTTTCTATGGTACTATTGGAAAGCATATTTCAAGAGCTTCAAAATGATGTATCGCTCGACCCCCTTTCTATTTAAGATTTTAAGGGTTTGTTCGGGTTTGTCCAAGGGGTTGCAGATAGGGGTGGGCTAATACGCTTGTTTTTGTTCCCCCTTCGTTTTATAAAAACTGTTTTTTGCGTTTTTTTCTTCAGTTTTTCGTTTCTAATATATGGCCATTTCAAGTTTTTAAATTGTCACCCTGTATGTGGGACCAGGTAAAAGACAATCATTAAAGAGTTCGGGATTTCCCAGAATGGGAAAAATGATATAAGTGGTTCCTGGAACAAAGAAGTAAATATTTTATATTAAGTGGGGATATGATCAAGCAAAAAGCAAAGCAAATCCATTTACAAATTAAAGAAAATGATAAGCAATTTACAGCTAGTGAGGGATGGCTACAACGCTTTAAAAAGAGATTTGGAATCCGCTTTTTGAAAATTTCTGGAGAGAAATTGTCCTCACAGCCAGAACTTCCACTAGATAGAGTTATGAGTCTTTAAATGTAGTAAACCAGTGGGCTGAGGAAAGTGACATTGATATTAATGATATTGTAGTTATAAAAAGGCGAAGAGACAAAGCCATTATGCAGGAAATTAAAAATCCCCGAAAACAAACAAAAATTTCTGACTTTTTTAACAAAAAATAATTCTTTATCCCTTGTTTTTTTTTAATTTGTTACTGTTTGTTTTAATGAGTTATATGTTTATCATGTTGGTTATAAAAAGTTCTAACATATTAAATATAACCTCCGTTAACGTGAATAAATCGATAATGTGAACGGACGTTGTTTTTTCGGTTCACACTATCGAGTGTCTACTGTAGTTAAAAAAAACGAAAAGTAAAGAAATATGCAGCGCAGGCAACCATTTTTATAATAATTGTTATAAAATTGGGGAAATCATGTATTTGTTTGTTTGCGTTAGGGGGAGCATGCGCCCCCCTGTCCCTATGGAATTTGCCAGAGCATTGTCTGACACCGCCGGCTATCTCCATCAATTTTAAAATTTTACAGATATTTTGACAATTAAAAACTAAATGCCATTTTTCTTCAGCTTAGGTAATTCGGCAGAGGAATTTCGGGGAGCATCATATTAAGGAAATTATGTCATACAAAGGGCGCCGAAGGGATGGATGGGTAAATATCCCCTCTTGCCCCTCTAGCGACGCCACTGCCTTGGAACTGGTAAAAATATGTTTTGTTGGGATAAATGAAACCAGACATTATTGATTGAGCTGGCCCAGGTTAAAATAAAAAGCCGAAACAATATCTCCTCAGTTTTGTAAGTAACTTTTCCTTAATTAGAGCTTATAAAGAGCTAAACCCACGGTTGAACATGGTCAATTTATGGAACAAAACGTCGGAAAACCTTGTCCTCTTTCATAATTTAAACAAAAAAATCCAGGCTCGTATTTTAAAAAATTCAGTTGATGATGGTGACCTAAAGACGAAACGTCGCATGAAAGATCTAATGATGCCATCTCGTTGAGAACAAAAAGTAGCAATGAAAAAGTGAAATTAATTTTTGGACTTCTCTTCGAACAAAGACAGGAAAAAATAACAACCGAATCTCAAAATTTTAGATTTTTCCAAATATTTTGAAAGCCTCTGTATTTATTTTTGATTTTTTTGCGGCATATGATTGGGTCCATATTTGTGAAACTTTGCCCCAATCTAACCAACTTCGTATCTCTTACCGTTTCTGAAATCCCAATATAGGTAGTACAGGGTGTCCCATTTTCGACTCTTTTATAGGGTATCTCCGTTATTGTTAGCGCTATCAAAAAAGTAATGTAGGTGTCATGTGCTGCTTTTGGGCCAAACCAAAAATGATAAAATCAAAATTTGAAAATTTTCGCTCGCTTAAGAGATACGGGGGAAATCAAAAAATTTACAATTTCAAAATTACCCTATATTTTCTTAGTTAAGAGAGATACAGAAAAGTGTTTTATACAGAAGTTTCTTTATATTGATCGTTCAATAATCTGCCGTTTTCAGAATTAGTATACGGGGTCAGGTAAAAAAGTTATCGGACCTAACCTCATTTTTTAAGCGGAACACCCTGTATATTCTAATCTAAAAAGATACTATTTTAAATTCTCCTTTCAAATATCCAGGGTGGTCCTTAAGTACATCAAGAAAATCTAGGATATGATTTCTGACATCATTTTAAGACGAAAAGTTCAAATAAACATGGGTCCGAAAATGCTAACCCTCTAAGATACAGGGTGTTAAAATATATTTAAAAAATAATTGTTTTCTTAAAATTTCGGAACTCCTTGAAGATACGGTATTGAAAATTGATGTGGATTGATTTCGTATTAAACTGCACTTTTTGGTTAAAAAAGGGTTTGCCTACTTCCACCAGTGGCGTGCGTGAAGGTACCATCAATATTTTTTTTGTGAAAATATGTGATACGCCACTGATTTTTTTAAACTCTGGTGCATTTTTATGCATTACTGATATAAGCGGAACAAAAGTTGTCTCTACTATCTTTTTGAAAAAAATGGTAGTTTTAAATGAAAATGGAGAAATATATAAAATTGTAAAAGATAAACTATCTCGACTGTGATTCTAGTTTTTTCAAAGTAGGCTTATGTCACATATTGTGCAAATAACAAAAATTAAATGACCGAAAAATAATTTAAGTTTTAGTGCGTCGTTTTTGTGAGTTATTAGTCGATCCAAAAGTTTTAGAATTATGAATGATTTACAAAACAGTGCTCATTTGGCAGATATGCATTTTGTTTATGGTCTTGCTGATGGAAATTCATACGAAGCAAAACGCATTTACCAGGCAAGATATCCGAATCGTGTAGCACCGTGTACGCAGACCTTTGTAAGTCTCCATCGCCGTTTATCCGAAACAGGAAGTTTTGCAAGAGTTTCTGATATTCTCGGCAGGCCAAGGACAGTAAGAACACCACAATTAGAAGAAGCAGTATTGAATAGAATTGAGGAAGATCCAGAAACTAGTACTCGAAAAATTGCGAATGAGGTAAACGCTAGTCATCAAACCGTATTGAGAATCCTTCAGGACCAACAAATGTATCCTTACCATATACAACGGGTTCAGGCCCTTTTACCACGTGATTATCCTCAACGCGTAAATTTTTGTCAATGGTTTTTGGAAAGGTTGGCCAGAAATCCACAATTTTTAAATCATTTTTTTTTTACCGATGAAGCAAATTTTTCTAAGAATGCCATAACAAACTTTCATAACAATCATGTTTGGAGTCAAGAAAATCCACACGCTATTAGCGAAAGATATTTTCAGTACCAATTCTCGTTAAATGTATGAGCAGGAATAGTTGGTGACAGACTAATAGGTCCTTTCTTTCTTCCCCAGCGGTTACATGGCAAAACCTATCGCCATTTTCTAGAAAATGAGATGCCAACATTATTGGAAGACTTGCCATTAGCTCAACGAACCCAGTTGTTTTTTATGCATGATGGAGCTCCCGCCCATTTTAGTGCCACAGCCAGAGAATATTTAAATGTTCATTACGAAAATCGATGGATCGGTAGAGGCGTCGCAGTACCTAATCAACCGTGGCCGCCAAGGTCCCCAGATTTAAATGTATTGGATTTTTATTTCTGGGGTCATTTAAAATCGATAGTTTACAAAACTCCCGTTGAAAACCAGGAAGATCTTAGAAACCGAATAATAATGGCTTGCGAAAATATTAAAAACACCTCAGGACTTTTTAGAAATGTTAGAAATTCAATGATAAGACGGCTAGATGCTTGTATTTTAGCAGAAGGTGGCCACTTTCAACAATTTATTTAAATCAAGTTTGTTTGGTGTTACATAATATTATGTTTAGTTATTATTTAATTAATAAATTAATTTTGTTTAGTATAATATACTACGAGTTATCTCTAAAACTACCATTTTTTTCAAAAAGATAGTAGAGACAACTTTTGTTCCACTTATATCAGTAATGCATAAAAATGCACCAGAGTTTAAAAAAATCAGTGGCGTATCACATATTTTCACAAAAAAAATATTGATGGTACCTTCACGCACGCCACTGGTGGAAGTAGGCAAACCCTTTTTTAACCAAAAAGTGCAGTTTAATACGAAATCAATCCACATCAATTTTCAATACCGTATCTTCAAGGAGTTCCGAAATTTTAAGAAAACAATTATTTTTTAAATATATTTTAACACCCTGTATCTTAGAGGGTTAGCATTTTCGGACCCATGTTTATTTGAACTTTTCGTCTTAAAATGATGTCAGAAATCATATCCTAGATTTTCTTGATGTACTTAAGGACCACCCTGTATAATACACCTTGGATGATATTGGTTTCCTAGGCGATTTATTTAAACTTTATTACTTTAAACCACACCATGAAACAAAAGCTAACTAGAAACAACTATGTTGACTATTAACATTTAATGTCACTCTCCTAGAAGTCTTATAACTTTTATCAGCAGAATGAAACTGAATCACGGCAGATTCCCATCTCACCTGCATAAAATAGGTATAAAATCAAATCCCCTATGCTCATGCGGAGAATACGGAGATATTAACCATATCATGTTAAACTGCCACCTCCAAAGACATAATATAAACAACTTTTCACAAATACTACACAAATACAAATTAGTCAACCCCATATGGCTGCCATCTATCATGGCAACAAACAATTACTCGTTGTACAAAGATATTTACGTACACTTTACACAGAAATTACATATCACATTATAAAAACATTTAAAACACATCCATTTCCTTCGTGTTCCTATAGTGTTCTTCATCCTTACCCCACAGGGTCCACCATGTCTGTCTTACAAACAAACGCCCTGAAAGACCCCTGGGCCAGAAGCGTGTGTCCCTGTCTAGTTTCCTCCTCCATCACATTAACAATTTTTGTATTAATATTTTAAAAGGCCTCGGCCATAATATTACCTTATTGAAAAATACACTACTCTATCTTAAATTACCACATTATAAACAATTAAAAGTTCGTGGCCAATACACTAGCTTGTAAGGCCAACTACACGAAAAAAAAAAAAAAAAACATTTAACGTCAATTTCATTTTACATATTCATTTGCGAAAATGACCTATCAACATTTGGAAAAATTTGATATGATATCAGTTAATATTCAAAGTGGAAAAAACCAAGAATGGCGCAAAATGTATATCTTTCTCACTGTCCGGAAAGACGATCACCCTTTAAGGACATATTCCGAACATTTGCGATTCCCGTTTTTTTTTACCTTAATCTGAATCTTTCATTTCGTTTCAAAGTAATAAAGTTTAAATAAATCGCATATGGTGTGTTATATATTTGAAAGGAGAATTTAAAATAGTATTTTTTAGATTAAAATATACAGGGTTAAGAAAATGATAACTTTTTTACCTGACCCCATATACTTATTCTGAAAACGACAGATTATTCAACAATCAATATAAAGAAACTTATGTATAAAACATTTTTCTGTATCTCTTTTAACTAAGAAAATATAGGGTAATTTTGAAATTGTAAATTTTTTGATTTCCCCACGTATCTCTTAAGCGAGCGAAAATTTTCTAATTTTGATTTTACCAGTTTGACCCGAAAAGAGCACATAATACCTACATTAGATACTTTTTTGATAGGGATTTGACTCTCTTCTACAGATATTTTCATGGAAGGTGCTCGGCTGACCTTGCCCTCTTAATTCCGCCCAGAGCGACGATTAGCAGAAATACACGACGAACCACTGCCGCCCATCCATATGTGGTTAAGCTTAGTACTCCTCGAACTTCATTATTTAAGAACTCTTTCATCTGGAGGACTTCATCCTTGTGGAACGATCTTCCCGAGGTCGTTTTTCCTAACGAATATAACCTCCAACGATTCAAGTCCAACGTGAATCGCTTTTTGCGCACACGCACCACTCCCAGAGTGCCCTAAAGGATTTTTCCTATAGTGCTTGTGTTTGATCATAAAAAAAAAGCACTAACAATTACGGGGATACCCTATAAAAGTGTCGAAAATGGGACGCCTTGTACATCAGGTCTTGATTATACAGTGTGTTATAGAAATGACGTATTATATTTAAACCGGCAATTCCTGAGATATAGACAAATTGAAGAAAAATAGCCATAAATGGCGCTTTCAATTCATTCAGCGGTAAAAGTGACCTGACGTCAAACCAGAAAAACACCTGTGTGGCACTGCGATACATGTAAGCAATCAAGGAATTCTGGCCGGTGTTGTCATATGTACACCTTAAACTTTTTAGACAAAATAAAATAATATAAACACTTTTCCATTCTGTAATACCTTTTTGTACAATTAATTGAAGAACATTTACGACGGACTATGTTTTAAACAACCCGAAAAAACATATGGAATAGTAATAGCCACGTACGTCACTAGGTCAAATGCCAATGACCTCTTGACGCCTTACATCGGCTGAGCGAAGTAGTCTCATATAGCGCGGAACGCGTGCGTCTGTTAGTTCAAGACCAACCAGCGGCCCGATACGTTGTGTCTATTCCATCACCAACACACTCGCAGCGATCCGCTCTGTTTTTTTTTTCGGTTTACGCGTGTATCTTGCCCATACATAAGATTAAATAACCTTGAATATTGTTTTTATTGACGCGTTTCTTCTGGACGTCAAATTTCTCGCGTGTAATAAAATCTAATAATCTGTAGTATAATCTGTATTATTGTATTATTGTATTTTCAAAAGCTACTACGCGGACTGACCTGTGAGTAAGAGTGTTTGTTACCCCACTTTTAGGACACCCGAGGAGTCACCCATTTAAATATAATACGTCATTTCCATAACACCCTGTAGTACGGTTGGCAACACTGGCTAGTCCCGTTAAACATTCAACAATTTGGTCTATCCTTAAGAAAGTGGCAAATGATTTCCTGTTACCAAGCCGAATTTTCGGCTAATAGAAACCGACGAAATATTCCTAGTTCCTATAGGAAATAGCTAATAAAATCACGAAATTGACCCTGGGCATCATAACTTATTCATGTGTTCTGTGTCTGAAACACGACGGCATTATCGACTCGCGGCTTGTTGTCTGGAGGCCCAAAAAATGTCGGGCTGGGGTAGGGCGGGCGTCGCAGTCCCTGTTTTGTATTGATTGCTCATATTCTTTATAAATATAACAACCAAGAATGCCGAATCCAAGGAAAATTCGGCAGCGCGGCGGGCCTTTCTTGCCGCTGTTCGTTTCACATTATTTGGTATCGATTTGCGAGGGGGCCTGTCGTCTGGCCGTGGGTACTCGAGTAATTTCTTTTTCGTTCAAATGCGTTTTAAAATTGAGAAAAAAATCCGCCTCAAAATTTACTCTACGACAGGTTTAGAGTGAATAAGGAAAATGAATAATCGCAGGTCGCAGACGCATCAGATATCAAGTTTATTGTCATTCTGATGAATTTGTGATTAAAAATCAGTTACAGACTCCCCATAAGATTATAATTTAAAAGAAAAATCTATAATAGAAGTTAAACTTTACAGATGGTGTTGTACACTCTAAAAAATGCATTGGTATCTAAGATTACTTTTATCTTGCTGTTAAAGTTTTAGCTTATGTAAAAGTAATTTTTAGTTAGACGATGAATAAGATGATCTAGTTAACAGAACTAACTCCTATTATATTTGGCCACGTCTCCGTAAATAAGAACAGGTTGTAGTTCCCCCATTCCCATGCCAACCGTCACAATTTTTAAAGAACACAGAAAATAGCCCATTCCTAGTCATCGATACCTTCACCCTCCCAGTGTGATCTCATTCTCTTTTTTTGTGCCGACTGCTCATGTCGTATCTTTACGTGTGTGTATTTCTGTGAATTGTGCCCGTATCGCTATCCAGTTATTATGGATGATACTTACAAACGGAAGAGTATAGACTTCAGAAGAAGTTTAAAAAAATTATAATCTAATTTAGATAACAAAAAATATACTCAGTCTTCCACGTGACGCCAGCGGTCCTTGTCACCCTTTGCACCGGTTGTTGTATTCCCGACAAGGACAGCAACAACTACATAGGAAGATCGAGTAAGCGGCGCCGAAAGGGATCTGTACCGTTACGTTGACGAGAGTGTCATTATGGGTGATAATAGTACCCAACAAGACTTTCATGGTAAGGGCTATTACTCAATGTCATACTTGTTTATGTATTTTATCGCATATGTTTTGGAATCCCTTTTGGGGGATTATAAATTTAGAGAACTTGGAAATTATTGCCTATAGAAAGTGAATATTATTTTGATGAGTGTTTTCTCAACTTTTGTATTTTGATAACACTTAATTATTGTTTACAAATATTGTTCCTATAACAATATCTTTTACCCTAAGAACCAACTTTCTTATAGAAAGTGAATATATTATTTTGATAATAATATTTTAAGGTGAAGTTTTAAGATATTTTATTCTGATGAGTGTTTTCTCAACTTTTGTGTTTTGATAACACTTAAATATTGTTTCTATAACAATATCTTGTACCCTAGGAACCAACTTTCGTATAGAAAATGAATATATTATTTGGATAATAATATTTTAAGGTGAAGGTTTAGGATGTTCTATTCTGATGAGTGTTTTCTCAACTTTTGTGTTTTGATAACACTTAAATATTGTTACTATAACAATATCTTGTACCCTAGGAATCAACTAGCGTATAGAAAATGAATATATTAATTGAATAATAATATTTTAAGGTGAAGGTTTAGGATGTTCTCTTCTGATGAGTGTTTTCTCAACTTTTGTGTTTTGATGACACTTAAGTATTGTTTACAAATATTGTTTTGATAACAATATCTTGTACCCTAGGAACCAACTTTCTTATAGAAAGTGAATATTATTTTGATAATAATATTTTAAAGTGAAGGTTTATGATGTTTGCTTCTGATGAGTGTTTTGATAACACCTACGTATTGTTTACAAATATTGTTTTGATAACAGTATCTTGTACCCTAGGAACCAACTTTCTTATAGAAAGTGAATATTATTTTGATAATAATATTTTAAGGCGAAGGGTAGGATGTTTGCTTCTGCTGAGTGTTTTGACAACACTTGTGTTTTGATAACACCTACGTATTGTTTACAAATATTGTTTTGATAACAGTATCTTGTACCCTAGGAACCAACTTTCTTATAGAAAGTGAATATTATTTTGATAATAATATTTTAAGGCGAAGGGTAGGATGTTTGCTTCTGTTGAGTTTTTTGACAACACTTGTGTTTTGATAACACCTACGTATTGTTTACAAATATTGTTTTGATAACAATGTACCTTATATTCAATTTCAATATGCAATTTCTTCGCTCATAGAATCTTTTCGATGAAAGATCGGACGAAGACCAACATAACACTGGTCCTGATTTAGATCAAGCAGTGCTGTCAATTTTGGGCTGTGACACAGCACAAGACACGCGAGTGGTGCCTCCTTTTAAAAAAAAATATAGCCTTGTCCTGGACAAACATTTAAAAAAAGGCCTATCTGTAGAAGAAAGGACCTCGATCCTAAATAAATATAACCCTCCAGACAATTGTCCCTTGCTTGAAGCCTCAAAATTAAATCTGGAGGTAGACTCTGCAATTCGAGAGGTAGTGGCACGCAGAGACAAGATAATCCTTGACTTACAGAACCAAATGGGAACCGCTCTTTCCGCATTAGGTCACCTAGTCGCCTTCTATTGGAGGCTTAAGGTATGGAAAGAAGTGGAACGTTCTTGTGTGGACCTGAAGCAATAACCCAAGGCATTTAAGAAATAGTACACCATCGAGCACCTATATTGCAAATAGGAATTTAAACTCCAGAGGTCCACCCCGTCAACAAGGGAATATCAGGGTGGACGAAGACAATCACTCCAAGTCCCCAAGAACATCTCACATCAAAAATTTCCACACCAAAACGCAAGGAGAGGGGAGAACCAGAGAACCTACAGGAAGGATCAGTAAAGGAAAAAGAATCCAAGGGAGAGGTATTAAGAGATAGACAGGTATGCTTAACTAAATATGCAAGAAGATTACACGCAATTTTACACGCAATGGATGATCATCACCCAAGATATAAATAATCTTTCTTGAATATCAGGGCTTAAAATTCCTTTCCTCTCCTCTCCAATACAGAGTCATATTCCAAAGGAACCTAAATGGTCTCAAAGTGAGAAACAGATTTTATCTGACTGTATTTACAAATTAATGGTATCCGGCGCTATAAGCCCCGTCAACTTTCAAGAAGGCCAGTTTCTTTCCAATATATTTGTTGTCCCAAAGTCTGATGGTTCTTATAGACTAATTATCAATTTAAAATCACTTATCACTTTTGTTAAGACCGAACAGAAGAATTATTTTACAAATTAATGGTATCCGGCGCTATAAGCCCCGTCAACTTTCAAGAAGGCCAGTTTCTTTCCAATATATTTGTTGTCCCAAAGTCTGATGGTTCTTATAGACTAATTATCAATTTAAAATCACTTATCACTTTTGTTAAGACCGAACAGAAGAATTATTTTCTAGCAACATTAGACCTCAAGGACGCCTTTTTTAATTCCTGTAGACAAGAAAGATAAAAAATTCTTGAAGTTTAAGTTTGAGGGGAAATTGTTTCAATTTAATAGTCTCACCTTTGGCTTAAATTGTGCCCCGCTGGTATTGACGAAATTAATGAAACCTCTGGTATCTTTTCTAAGGAGTAAAGGTTTATTGTCAGTCTTATATTTAGATGATTTTTTGGTATTGGGCGACTCTTATGACAGCTGCAAGAAGAATATCTGTTTTACCATTAACATCCTTGAAAAGCTTGGTTTGTTAATAAATTACACAAAGAGCATGCTTGTTCCATCCTATCAATGTCACTATTTGGGTTTCATTTATTATTCAACAATATATCAGTTCGAGGAATAACAAACAGGCGAATTCTGGTTCACGCTTACAGAAAAAATTTTTTAACCAGATATTGACCTTTTTGCCAGCAGATTAAATAATAAATGTAGACAATTTATATCTTGGCACAGGAACCCAGATGCTTTTGATGTTGATGCTTTTACCATTAACTAGTCTTAACTAAAATTTTATGCTTTTCCACCCTTTCCTATTATTTTCAAATGCTTACAGAAGATTATCGCTGAAAAAGCCTAGCGCATCCTGGTGGTACCTCAGTGGCCAACACGACCCTGGTACCCTATCTTTCGATCCCTGTTAGTGGAAAAACCTATTATTTTTAGACTCAATATCGAATTACTTTTTTCTGTTGATGGGTCAGTTCCTCACCCTCTTTGGCGGCAACTTACCCTGGAGGTAGGAATCTTGTCCGGCAGGTTTTGCAGTTAGGCCAGATTCCACAATCGCTTCTAATACATGTTTGGCCTCTGTTACTCTGGCTACGTTAACGCAGTATGACTCTGCATTAAAGTTGTTGTGGGATTTTTGTCAATTCGATAAGATTAACATTTTTGCTGCCTCAGTACCTGATGTTTTAAACTTTTAATCTTTTCATTTCAACAAAGGCTCATCTTATAGTACATTAAACTCCTACCGATCTGCCATTACCGAAGTCTTTGGATCTGAGTTGGGCCAAGACCATAGAATTAAAAGATTTTTTAAGGTGGTTTACCAGTTGCGGCCAAGCAAGCCCAAATACTCTTGTACATGGGACACAGCAATCGTTCTCAAATTCTTAAGTAGTTTAAAGTTAGCTTCAATTGAATTAGAAAACATTGTAAAGTCAGATAGGGGAATCGAGATACGGATCCATATAATTATTATAACCATATCTAATCCTACCTTACTTTGATGCAGATAAATCAGTCTATGTAGCAACAGTTTTTTTACGTTATATGAAGAGAACCAAAAGTTTAAGAACAGGTGATACCAAGTGTAGCAATCTTTTCTTGACTTTCACGAAACCTCTCTGCAATACATCAACACAGACTATTTCTAGATGGATTAAAAAGTTATGCAACTCTCGGGTGTTGACTTCTCAGTTCGGTTCCCATAGTACTCGTCATGCAGCTACTTCGACTGCATTTAGAAAAGTTGTTACTCTTGATACCATCCGTTTAGCGGCAGGGTGGTCTACTACCTCAAAGACCTTTGTAGTGTTTTTTAATCGCCCTATTAAAAATGAGTTTAATTTTGCTCAAACCGTTCTTAGCTCATAATGACGCTAATACATAGCCTTGATGTTCTCGGAACATAATTACGAATATTTATTATTGTCTTTCTTAATATTACATATTTGATTACCATTAATAATAGTATGTCTGTTTCTTTCTTATGTTTGCATTACAATGATACATGTATACATGGGTATTTTATATTTTATGTATATTCCATGTTATGTATGTATTATTATATATTAGATATTTTAGTTAATATAATAATCTTGACTTTATTTGGTTGTTATAACCACTATTATTTGGAATTACTAATAAATTTGTAATTTTTTCCAAAAAAGATTTAGTCTTTAAACATCTACAACCTGTTCTTATTTACGGAGACGTGGCCAAATATAATTACATGATCAAATGAACTTACCTAAGTGAAGTTTGATCTTGATTATATTTGGCCACGTCGAAGTAAATAAGTCCCAACCACGCCCTTCTTCTTATCCCCAAATTATCTTTTTTGGATATTGTGTAGCTTTAAAGGAATGAGATCACACTGGGAGGGTGAAGGTATCGATGACTAGGAATGGGCTATTTTCTGTGTTCTTTAAAAATTGTGACGGTTGGCATGGGAATGGGGGAACTACAACCTGTTCTTATTTACTTCGACGTGGCCAAATATAATCAAGATCAAACTTCACTTAGGTAAGTTCATTTGATCATGTAATTTTTAACTACTTCTTAGTTAACATAACTACATTATCATGTTGAAACCAACACTTTTTTATTAATTAGCTCCCTATACTAATTTACTTAGTTATTGTTATTGGCCAGATATAATAGTAATAAGTAGGTACGATGTAAGACCTGACGTCACACCAACTGCCGCCATTTGCTGCTAGGAGATGGCGCTGCGCGCTGTATTTTCTCGACTACCGTTGATAATACGGCGTGAAGTATTAGATGTACACCTTTACTGTACTTACGAGAACTAAAGAGTTCGATACCGGTCTGCAGGTGGTTACATCCTAACAATGGAAAATACTTCCTTTTCTTTGTAGTACCATTCAATCTGAAATGGTATTTTAAAGTGCTACTGTGTAGACTAAATACGTCCTTATTGTATAAGGTATCATCGGGTGGTCTGGAAAAATAATAATTTTTCCATACATTGGTATTTAATATTTCCTTGCTCTTTTTTTAACAATAAAATATGTAATAATAAACAAACACAATTGTTGAAACAACAATATGATGTTGCTCCTAATAACTAACTATATTGGTTATCATAAATATTTATTCTTTCGGGTACTAGAAGTACTTGGTTGACTTAAAAAGAGTTATTAGTGACTTCAACTAGAATAATCGTAGCAATAAAATTTGGCTGTCGATACTAAATTTCCTCTTATCGCCAATTTCACTAAATTTTCTTGTTATTGACACTAAGATCTTGGTATCTCAAAGTAGACCATTTTTTAGAGTGTAATTGCTCGGCGTGCTGACGTGGATGCGCGAAAATAGCATACCACTGCTCGACTGGCCTCCGCAGTCGCCAGGCCTCAGCCCTATAGAGCATTGATGGGGTATTTTGAAGAAAAATATACGGCGTTAGCTAATAACCTCCAAAGAGTCGCTGTTGAAGAGTGGTTCAAGATAAGTCACGAGGAGTGTTTCTGCCTGGTAGCGTCTATGCCGAAAAGACTCGCTGATGTAATTAAAGCGTGAGGACCAACTAAATATTAATTAAAAGACTAAATATAATTACTTTAGGGTGCCTAATACTTTTGCACAAGGCTGTATTTGGTCTTTGTAGTAATTTTTTACTGCGTATCCATGCACTCTAAAAAATGGTCTAGTGTAGGATACCAAGATCTTAGTCTCAATAACAAGAAAATTTAGTGAAAATGGCAATAAGAGGAAATTTAGTATTGAAGGCCAAATGTTATTGCTACGATTATTCTAGTTGGAGTCACTAATAACTCTTTTTAAGTCAACCAAGTACTTAAGTCTACACAGTAGCACTTTAAAATACCATTTCAGATTGAATGATACTACCAAGAAAAGGAAGCCTTTTCCATTGATAGGATGTAACCACCTGCAGACCGGTTTCGAACTCTTTTGTTCTCGTCAGTACAGTGTAGGTGTACCTACCCATCTCCTAGCTGCAAATGGCGGCACTTGGTGTGACGTCAGGTCTCACATCGTACCTACTTATTACTACTACATCTATCTGGCCAATAGCAATATCTAAGTATAGGGAGCTAGGTAATAAAAAAAGTGTTGGTTCGAATATAATAATGTAGTTATGTATATCGGCTTGCGCCTCAACTTAGCAATCTTCGCAGTCGTCCAGGAATGTTAGGCATTTCCTACTCGGTAAACAATGTACTAAGTATTTTTTTTCGATCTCCTCTTCTCAATTTTGAATCTTCTCTCAAAAGGTGATGGCATTGCAACTCCACACCACCTTTAGATGCCCGAAAAAGGAATTAAACTGTATAGTCACGCCACGACGATTATAACGGAACTCTTCATTAATTAATTTTTATTGTTTTTAGTTCCTTTAGTCAATTACCAGTTTGGTAATTATTTCAATTAACTCTTACCGGATTACTTCTATCAATTAAATGTTGTCAGTTTATCGTTATCACACGGTTATGCTTAAATTATTTCATTGCCCGAACAATATAGTATGATACTCCCATTCGTTATAATTTACTTCTTACCGGAACAAATTATCACAATCCGACAAATTCCTCGGTTTAAATCGTCGGCGTCTGTTTGTGATGGCCGCAAAGTTCACGCCCACTTGGTCGGTTTGATTGTTTCCGTAATTTTCGTATCCGCATTTGTTTGGAATCCGGGTAACTTGTTGAGTTGTTACGAGAAAATTTTAGGTTGTTTAACGGCTTTGCAAGTGTCACTGTTTTAAGTATCTTTTAATGTTGCGAAGAAGCCCAGTTAAGTTGAGTTAGTGGCAAGGATTATCTTTAAAATTCTTAAGTTTCAACTTGCTAGTCATCACTTCATGCCTAATCTGGTAGATGTTTACAATGCTCAAGAGCATACAGGGTAAGTCGGAAGGAACGGACCCAAAGTTCATTTATTTTCCAGTTATAGTATAATTAAAAAAATACATTTTCATGTGGAGTGCCCAAGTAACACTAATGCTCAGCGAAAAAAGTGGTTCACGTTGGCTTTGAATCGTTGGAGGTTATATTCGTTGGGAAAAACGACCTCGGGAAGGTCGTTCCATAAGGATGAAGTCCTCCAGATGAAAGAATTCTTAAATAATAAAGTTCGAGGAGTACTAAGCTTAACCACATATGGATGGGCGGCAGTGGTTCGTCGTGTAATTCTGCTATTCGCCGCTCTGGACGGAATTAAGAGGGCAAGGTCAGCCGAGCACTCTCCATGAAAATATCTGTAAAAGAGAGTCAAATCCCCAATCTGTCTTCGATGCTCTAGGCTGTCGAGGCTTTCGATGGAATCCAGTAGTCGAAGAGTATGTTTGGGTGCAGAGCTCCAGACATGAGAGCAGTACTCTAGTGATGGTCGAATCTGGGCTTTGTATAATGTCAAAAGTTGTTGAGGTGTGTACAACTTTTTGGTTCGGAAGAGTACACCAAGTTTCCGAGAAGCTATCTTGGCGATTACCACAACGTGGTTATGCCAAGACATATTTCCTCCCAGATTGACGCCCAGCAAATTAATAGATGAAGCCAGTGGGATGGCGTGTCCGTCCATGACTTTATTCGGTTCTGTAATGTTATCCTTTTTAGAGAAAACTGCTGCCTGGGTTGTTTTATCGTTAAATTCGACTTGGTTACCGTCACCCCAAGCCACAATTTCTTCCAGGTCTTTGTTGAGGCGTGACACTTCATGCTGTCTGCGAAGATGTGCGTCGGCAGCCGATGTTTGTGCATTCAAAGAGAATAAAACTAAATGAACTTCAAGACAGCCTGACTACCATAAAGGGTCGTCGAGACTAGATTTCAACATTAAAACTGATAGCAAGTTTATAGAACTCTTAAATCTAACAAGACTTACAATGCATTTTACTTACCACTTTAAGTACAACTACTCTCACAGACGTCTATTTACTCATCATTTTAAAACCGAAGTTGCTTTAATATGTCCAAGCTCGTGCCCTTATTGATTTAAAGTGGTCTGACGCGCAAATGAAATCTTAACCTTACAAATGGTGCCGGTTTTGGCGGTTTTGTGATTGCCACATTTTTTTAAATTACCACTTTCCGACGAAAGGAGTCGGACGTCCGACTCTAGCCTTAAAACTTATAAGGGAAGTATGTTAGTTGTAAGCCACGCAATGAAATAAAAAACCGAATATTAATTACTCAATCGCTTGCACACCTTTAGCAACGAAAAAAATATTTAAAAATAAATTAACCATTAATTTTTTTCGTACGACCAACAACACTCGCGGTACCTTCCACATCACGTTCGATCTAACATATTTTTTTTTCGTCATTATCTTCATCCCTTCTTCGAGCACATTGCGTCCATCCGTCGTCGTCTACAAAAGTAATTTAAATAAACTCGACAAAAAATCTCAACAGTCTAAATCCGGAGAGTCGGGAGGCCCTCTAATTGATGCCCTTACATACGCACATCGGGCGCAACAAAAAAGGATTTATAATAATAAAATTACCATTCCGCCCTATTGTATGCACCTTTAAAACAAGAAAAAAAGTAAAACCACCACCTGTGCCACTGCAAAGAAAAAAGGGACCTCCGACCTTGAATCTCGGTAAGAATCAAAAGGTGAACCCACTTTTACTTTCGACACTAGGTCCGCGTATGGTCCTAAGGGCATACCAAAAAAATTTAAGTGTTTACATATTTCGTGGTTTTTTTGTTACACCCCCATATGGGATGCATAGCGATGTGGACTTAGGTAGTGGGTTAACTTGATGTGAAAGAGAAATGGTATGATAATGGAGCATTAATTTCAAAGGTTAGGAGAAGGGATTAAAATGTCTCAAATTCTGTAGAAAAATATGAAATTATATTCAACGATTGAAAAAGCACAATAGTTAAATAAGAATAGTGTTTCGAGTTTTGTTTTAAGTTCTCTGGCGGTGGAAGTGTTTCCAAGTATGGTACAATTGATACGTTGTACAGGGTGTCCCATTTTCGACACTTTTATAGGATATCTCCGTAATTGTTAGTGCTATCAAAAAAGTAATGTAGGTGTCATGTGCTCGTTTTGGGTCACTTAAAATGGTAAAATCAAAATTTGAAAATTTTAAGATACAAGGGAAAATCAAAAAATTGACAATTTCAAAATGACCCTATATTCTCTTAGTTAAAAGAGATACAGAAAAATATTTTATACAGAAGTGTCTTTTTATATTGATTGTTGAATAATCGGCCGTTCTCAGAATAAGTATCAGTATCAGGTAAAAAAGTTATCGGACAACCTCATTTTTTTAAATTGAACACCCTGTATATTTTAATCTAAAAAGATACTATTTTAAATTCTAATTTCAATATATAAGACACCATGGATGATATTGGTTTCCTAGGCGATTTATTAAACTTTATTA
Organism: Barypeithes pellucidus; assembly: GCA_963991005.1. Classification (NCBI taxonomy): domain Eukaryota; kingdom Metazoa; phylum Arthropoda; class Insecta; order Coleoptera; family Curculionidae; genus Barypeithes; species Barypeithes pellucidus. The sequence goes on from OZ022563.1 coordinate 13,966,241, forward strand.
CTTTAAACCACAGTAGATCACGAAACAAAAGCTATATCCTAGAAACAACTATGTTGACTATTAACATTTAACGTCAATTTCATTTTTACATATTCATTTGCGAAAATGACCTTTGACATTTTGAAAAATTTGATATGATATCAGTTTATATTGAAGTGGAAAAAAACAAGAAATGGCGCAAAATGTATATTTTGTTCGCTATCCGAAAAGACGGTAACCATTTAAAGGCATATTCCGAACATTTGCGATGATTTCCGTTATTTTTTACCTTAATCTGAATGTTTTGTTTCGTTTCAAAGTAAAATAGTCTAAATAAATCGCAAGAAAACCAATATCCATCCATGGTGTGTTATAGATTTGAAAGGAGAATGTAAAATAGTATCTTTTTATATTAAAATATACAGGGTGTTCCATTTAAAAAAAATGAGGTTAGGTCCGATAACTTTTTTACCTGACCCCGTATACTTATTCTGAAAACGGAAGATTATTCAACAATCAATATAAAAAGACACTTCTGTATAAAACATTTTTCTGTATCTCTTTTAACTAAGAAAATATAGGGTAATTTTGAAATTGTCAATTTTTTTGATTTCCCCCCGTATCTCTTAAGCGAGCGAAAATTTTCAAATTTTCATTTTATCATTTTAAGTTTGACCCAAAAAGAGCACATGACACCTACATTACTTTTTTGATAGCACTAACAATAATGGAGATACCCTATAAAAGTGTCAAAAATGGGATACCCTGTACATGAAAGTATATTATTATGTAACATTAGATAGAAGATTAGTGAGCATCGCAAAAATATACAGTCCTAAATCTTTCCCTTGCTACTGGTATACAGGGTGTTTCGGAAACGGTAAGAGATACGAAGTCGTTTATATTGGGGTAAAGTTGCGTAATTATGGACCCAATAATATGCCGCAAAAAAATCTAAAATAAATACAGGGGCTTTCAAAATATTTGGAAAAATCTAAAATTCTGCGTTTCGGTTTTTATTTTTTCCTGACTGACAAACCCGACGAAGAGATGTCCAAACATAAATTCACGTTCTCGTTGTTACTTTTTATTCTCCACAACATGGCATCATCAGATCTTTCATACGACGTTTCGTCTTTGGGTCACCATCATCAACTTAATTTTTTTAAATACTGGCCTGGATTGTTTTGTTTAAATTATGAAGGAGAACCGAACTCTACGTTCAGTGGTATACAACACTCACTGTATACTCACTATATGTTGTATGTAAAAATAAACAGAACATAACAAAAATACACTAGTTTTAGTTAGGATGTAGTACTAAAAAAATCTAATAACATAGTCTGACGTGTTTGCATTTTATACTTGCAATATAGAAAATGTAATTTCAAGTCTGATAACAATTCCATTGCTGTAGAGTCACCTCTATTCTTTGCATACTCTTATAATTCCTTTACCCTACTAATGGCTTGTTGATAATTGGTGACATTTGTTTGATTACTGCATTCAACTTCTTCATCAGAGTCGTCAAATAGTGATGTGGTTTCAGTTTGGACTACATAATCGGTAGGAATGGGGTCACTATCATCTTCTAATAGCACATTGCTATCAATGTTAATGAACTCGCCCAAATCATTGTTATCAAATTACAAACTTCCACAGCATCAATATTCTCTTTCAGACTCAAAGCGAGACATTCTTGTCGCATTTTAAATCTTACAACTCTCAAATAAACGGCATACTGCTGTCGGGGAATCACACATACTTTCATTAGGCGAAGTCCTTTCGCTCTGCCACGCATACGCGATTGGTTGCCGTCTGTCTTCTGTATTTTAATGAAGATGGTGAATTTAAGGAACAAAACGTTGGAAAACCAGCAACTCTTTCATAATTTAAACAAAGAAACCCAGGCCCGTATTTAAAAAAAATTAAGTCGATGATGGTGACCTAAAGACGAAACGGCGCATGAAAGATCTGATGATGCCATCTGGTGGCGAATAAAAAGTCGCAATGAGAAAGTGAAAGTTCAGTATGTTTTTAAATAAGTCAAAACTTTTTGTGTGCCATATTGTTAGTGCTTTGATTGCGATCGAATCGAAGTTGTATCTGTTAACATTAAGGAGATCCCCATAGAGGACCTCCTAATCTTGGGCGCCCTGTATAAACTGTTAAACAGTTTATAACACCAATCTTCACAACTTAGCACGGGCTGATACTCACTACCGTCATTTTTTATATTATTTCTTCATCTTAGCAGGATAAGCCCTAATGGTCACTTCTCATATTAGCCATAATGACATAAACAGAAAAAAAAAGAACAGCTGATGCTTCAACTCTCGAGCAACTGATACGAAAGTAGATGATCGAAAGTATTCGTCATTAGAAGAGGGATTTTAATTAACTTGAGCTTTTTTATTGGGGGTGCTGGTAATTTAAATAGGATTATCAGCTCGAGTTTCATATGAAGTTTGAGCACATGCACCTTTGCATTAATTGGGTCCGGTTTTTTATAAGTGACGGCATAAAAGCCAGGTTATTAGTGTAGATATATTGACGTACGTGAGTCTGTGTGTGTCTGTCTGTCCGTACACGGCCTCCGCATAACTTAAGAACTACACTGACAAAAATGCATTTACCAATGTCGTGGGTTACGAAATTAGAGCTACCTCAACCCACCTCTCTATGTTGTTCTAACTAACTAACTTATTTTAAAACGCTACAGTAATTCAGGTTCTTTTGGTTCGCCTCAACCCAGAAAGAGATTTTTTATCAACATTTTAAACATATTTGGGATCACCACAATTTCTCATCTTGTAACTATTTTATGAGTTACCTGAACTCAGTTTCTGGGTTGGGAAAACTTACTAATCGATTATAAAGTGTCGTTTTAACCCGGACGTGCATTATTTTAACTCATTACCATGTGTAAATTATTTTGAGTTGGAATAATACAGGAAACGTGCTCCAAAACCCCATATCGAGGGTAAAACGCAAGATCGTAAGGTCACGGAAAGTTCCGAATTCGTGCTCGTGCAGGTTTGGCGCGGTTCATTCCATTGTTATTCGTCAATTCTCCTTCGATCGCGCGTATAGACCATGTTGGCCGTTGCGCCGTTTGCGGGATTTTTCATCTCTGTTCTCTGTACGTGAAAATTTGTGTTTTGCATAATTTTGGTCAGTTGGCGTAAAATGGAGGGACAGGAGGGAGATGCATACAAATTGTTATTATTGGAATGGAGCCTTATTATTTATAAGCAACCGTCATCACTTCGTTCGCATGGTTTCTTAGCCGTAGTATGCTCTCCTGTCTATAATTCATTTGATTGTTTTTTTTTTTAAATATACAACAGAAATGTCATATCTTGAAAAAACAAAAGGCAATTGACGTCCACAAAATGCAGGCGTTAAATCAAAGAAATATTTTGAGTTCCGATAGTCCACAATTAGGTACTGGTAGTCCAAAATTTGGAGTCTGGTAGCCCAAAGAGTGAGTTATTCCAGCCACCATCGGAAGCTAGAACAACTTAAATGTCAAGTTTTAATAGCTCGAATCATGAATTAATCTAGCCCGACTAGTAACGCATCACAGTTCACATACTGGTAGCTACGGTAGCCTATCAATAATTTAAGACGGTGGGGCGTGAGCTCTTCCAACGCATAGAATAACCCATCTTCTGTGCTATCATAACTTATGAATAGTGAGTTGATGCAATTTCTTCGATTTGGTTGCCGTAATTCAGAGGTCTGGGCTGTCCCCTATTAGCAACACGCTTCGGTCTCGGACAACTCATATTTGAGTTATATCAACTCGAAATTTCGCTCAGTGTACACAGTAACATACGATATTAACCTGATTACATGATTTCGAAGCAGTGTTATCAACGCCGAATTACTTGTATTTCTTTGTCATGGACATTTTTAAGTAAATGTATAATTTAACTATAAAGAAAAACGTTGTCTGTTTTATCCTTTTCATTAACTGATTAAATAAAATGACTTTAAAAATATCAAGTCTGATATTACTGTTCATTCTTTCCCCGATCCAACAATACGTGCCGGCACAAAATTCCGCCACCCTGAAATTTTGGTCAAGTTTGATATTTTATAACTTTTTTATTTTTTATGCGATTTTCACGATTTTCTTATCAGTTTGTAGATCCGTTTATTGTGTTTTTCCTGAATTATTTTATAAAGTAACATTTTTCGATTAGGCTATATTATACAGGAGTAAATCAAACTGTTGTTTTTAGTCGTAATTTCCAAACATCCTGTAGGAAAATTGCGGTGGATAATTTTATTTACATACTGATTCTGGTAATCTTTGTTGTATTCTAAACATTTCGTTCTTTGATTCATTCCATTATCTCATGTCTGCTGCGAGCTGCAAAATTTTAAATAAAACGCTGATTTGAAGCCTATTTTTATTAAGGAAAACAAACATTAAGTATATCATAAAGTTAATTAACAAAAACAATTTTAATATCGTGTACTTCCACCTCTCACAGCAATGACAGCTTGTAGCCTTCGTGGCATCGTATGAATAAGGATAACAAGTACAATAAAAATTAATTAAATTCTAAGAAACTAATAATTTATTCAAAATTTAACACTGTATCACTATCACTATCTTCATCTCAGCCTAAACTTTCCAGCTGTCTGCAGAAATTTTTCTTACTTCGTTTTTAATTAATTCTACTACAGATGCATTTAATGTAGGAGAAATATTATTTCTAATAATATTGGATTTTAATTGGTGCCATATTAGCTCAATTGGATTGAATATACAATACTACGGAGGACGACGCAACACTGTATGTCCATTTTCTGCTGCAAGTTTGTCATACTCGTATTCCTTATTTATTTTAAAAGCTTTTAATACTTCTAGCAGTTCTCGTTTTTTGTAAGTTTCTTCAAAATATAAATAATTTTCAATCATAAAATTTTGAATTTCTGCTTTTGTATTATTAGAATTGGGAATGATTTTTGCTTGCCGACTATGATAACTATCATTGTCTATTACAATGACGCTATTTTCAGGTATATTTTTAAGGAGTTTATGTTTAAACCAATCTTCAAAAAGTTATGCGTCGGTATCTTGATGGTAATCTAAAGAAGAATCTGCTATGTTTTTAGCTGATGCTTCTAAATGTGCCAGAATCACTCCGATTTTTTCTAGGATTAACAGGTTTAAGTACTATGTCTCTTACCGAAGATAAAGGAGTTTTTGTCACAGTAGACGTCTCTGCTAAAGCATCCATCGAATTAAAATTTCTACTCAACAACGATTGATACACATTTTTAATTATTAGTTTGGCATCGGTAGATAAACGCTTTTTTTTTTTTTTAAATGACACTTGAAGTTGCCCCCCTATCAGCACAATTCCAAGGACTTCTACCACTAATAAGCCTAACTAAAAATTACTCGCCGGAAAACCACTAGAGATTAAAATTATTAAAAATCACTTTGTATTTATATATGCATCAGGCATAGGTATAAATTGAATTTGTATACCTGGTCCGGCTCTGCTCGAAAAGGTTTTAAAATTTGGGATTTCCTTATTTATTTTATGGTCCAAGGGATAATGAGGTATTATTGCAGTCAAAAGATTGATTGATGATTAATCCAAAACTTTATGCAACTTCATATCAAAAAATATTACCCACTATTGACCCAAGACATATGAGTCCAGGTGCAAAAGCAGACCTATAAGCAATCAAAAACAACACGTCATATTATTTGATCTAAGCACGCCGTAGGGGACAATCGCTCCGATTCGTGCATAAAAGAAAAAGATAAAACTACAAAACGAATGAAAAGACCATCGTACACTTGACTAAACATTAATGAAGACCCATCAGCTACCACAACTACGGTAGACGAGAGAAAATAACGATAAAAAGTCCGTCCCGTAATCGTGATGGTGATTACCATCATAAATAATGTATATGGTTGCACATAAAAACAGTAGCTTTAAAATAAAATAAAAATGGTGTATAAGTTGTTTTTTCATGAATATCCTGATGACACCCAGTAGAATACTATATCTTTTCTACCGATAATTCACTGTTCAGTCCATAAAGTATTAATACAATTTATTTTCACCAACCCTATATTCATTTGTCACTGGTAGTTAGATAATGGTTCCTTACCCACGAGGTGTGACTAAGATATTATCTGCTGTAAAAATGTTGAAGATTGTTGTTATATTCTCAAACAGTCACCCATACAAGTGGTAACCTTGTCTTATGTCGTTTGACTTCTTCGAAGGATGGCATATTTGCTGTATGAGTTATCCACGTCTCATCTGATGCGAAGATCGAAATACCAGGGATCCACTGTATCTAATTTAAGCCTTTTAACTACATACTCTTCCAGTTTGATTGTATTTTTCCAATACATTTTCCTCGTTATGTAAATAATTATTAATTGTAGTGGTATACAATCAACGTTGTACATAACAACTAGCATAGGTCTAAAATTAGTGTAACGTGACTTCTGTTTCTATGGGTGAATTTTATTTTTCTTAATTCTTGCCTTCATTGTATATGATTATAGATACTTGTGTGTAACTGTTTAAATATTCCTCCAGACATGCAATTAAGTCTACATTAGTCCTGCAGATGTAGAAATTACCAAACTTTAAAACCTGCTCTAGGATATGCAGAGGCGCGCGGATCGAAATAATGGGATGCAAATTTTATACGCCTACTTCAAATTGAACCTAAGGGTGCACTTGGCGCCCTTTGGTTACCCATTCCGATGGATTGAGGGCCTTTGAGGTCTAGGTTCGCAAAAGATGTAAAATTATTGGTGCTATCTACTACTGTAGCTCCTAGACCACATTTTCTTCAATCAACAATATCAACACTTGAGGATGTTTGCAGCTTTATTGAATTTCGTTAGTAGTGGGTGGTACACTCTGGAATGACGTCTTGGGGCACTTGGGAGTAATTTTCATGAACTGACCGGTTCGATAGTTGTTCGGCATGTTTCTAAAGCTGTTTATCTATTTTCAGACTTGTTCTTCTGGAGCTGTTAAGCTGTCTTCACACCCAAGGTAACATACCGAACCACTTCCAAACAAACCCGAACAACTGCCAAACCTTCAAACTGGAAAATTACTCTAATGTGCCTAAAGACTTCATTACATCAGTGTGTTCCGCCTACTACTTTCGAAAATTCTTTCGCACGTTTTTGTGTGTGACATTGATAACTTTGAATGAGTGAGTGAATCATATCTGCTAATGTCATTAACATTAAAGCTCTCTGGTTAGTTAAAATCTGTCCTCAACCCATAATACGTCTGGATTATGCTCATTATCATCCTAAAATTTAATGCTGACACTTTACATACATATGTCATTTCCAGTAATGTTCTGTTTACACAACCATCGCATTTAAAACTTTGTTTAGGAGCGGCTGTAGTGTATTTTGTGATCTAAGCAAGCAAATCCGAACGCACAACTACCGGAAAGAGATGCTGGTGCAAACGCGTACGACAAGGATGCCATCCACACGTCTATCCATGTGCGGTTCTGCACCTATTTCACGTTTTGACGCATCTTCGTAACGCACATGTAAATGGCCATTATCTTTTATCAATTCAGCAATTAACCGAGCTCGAGGGTTTTAGTTACTTTTCAATTACAGATTTATTTGACATATTATGTCAAGTGTCATCATTAGAAACTACGGCGAAATCGAGTATATCATGTTTATTCTAAGACAACTTCTCAGAGTCTATAGCGCGTTTTAGAGCAAGACCAGCAGCGCTCTCTTGCCGATACGAACCGCACGCCTCTGATGATGTTGAAGTTGCTCCATCACATATATTCATCTAATGATTCAAATTTAATAATTAACTATTTCAGAATTTTAATGACCTTGATGTCTTTTGAACGATGCCTCGCATGATCAGTAAAAGGTATTTTCGTTTTCTACGAGTATGTTCAGGTTAATGCATGTGGATTAAACTTATAAGCACGCAACCAGTGAAGATCTAATAGATGTTTATTAAAATGAGATAATACAGGATGTTGTTGAGTGCTCGGTCCGTGTATCTCATTATACAAGTTAAAAATTGCACCCCTTCTGCTTTCAGACGGAAAGTAATTTAAGCGAGATCGTCCAGGTCTTACAATTTTCTGCGACCGAGCAAATTATTTATAAAAATAAATCGGTCGATCCGAATTCAACTCACGTAAGATTTTCGTCCGTTAAGTTTTAAATTCTATTTTCTAATTTCTTCCTTTTATTTTATAAGTTACAGAAGGAACATTAAAATGCCAAGTTCAAGAGTTTTTTTATATAGTACAGTGTGTCCCATTTTCGACACTTGTATCTCCGTAATAATTGTTAGTGTTCTCAAAAAGTGATGTCATGTTCTCTTTTTGGGTCAAACTTAAAATGGTAAAATCAAAATTAGAAAACTTTCGCTCGCTTAAGAGATACGGGAGAAAATCAAGAAATTGAAGATTTTAAAATTACCCTATATTTTCTTAGTTAAAAGAGATATAGAAAAACTGATTTATACAGAAGTTTCTTTATATTGATTGTTGAATAATCTGTCGTTTTCAGAATAAGTATACGGGGTCAGGTAAAAAGTTGACCTAACCTAACCTAATTTTTTTTAAATGAAAATGAAACCCTGTGTATTTTAATCTAAAAAGATACTATTTTAAATTCTCCTTCCAAATATATAACACACCATGGATGATATTGGTTTCCTAGGCGATTTATTTAAACTTTATTACTTTGAAGCGAAATAAAAGATTCAGATTAAGGTAAAAAATAATGGGAACCATCGCAAATGTTCGGAATATGTCCTTATTAAATGGTCACCGTCTTTCCGGATAGCGACCAAAATATACATTTTGCACCATTTCTTCGTTTTTTTCGCTTTCAATATAACCTGATATCATATAAAATTTTTCAAAATGTTGATAGGTCATTTTCGCAAATGAATATGTAAAAATGAAATTGACTTTAAATGTTAATAGTCAACATAGTTGTTTCTAGGATATTAGCTTTTGTTTCATGGTTACTGTTAAAGTAATAAAGTATAATAAATCGGCTAGAAAACCAATATCATCCATGGCGTGTTATATATTTGAAAGGATATTTTAAAATAGTATCTTTTTAGATTAAAATATTAAGGGTGTTCCATTTAAAAAAATGAGGATAAGTCCGATAACTCTTTTACCTGACCCCATATACTTATTCTGAAAACGGCAGATTATTCAACAGTCAATATAAAGAAACTTATGTATAAAACATTTTTCTGTATCTCTTTTAACTAAGAAAATATATGGTAATTTTGAATTTGACAAGTTGTTGATTTTCCCCCGTATCTGTTAAGTGAGTGAAAATTTTCAAATTTTGATTATATAATTTTAAAATTGGCCCAAAAAGAGCGCATGACACCTACATTACTTTTTGATAGCACTAACAATTACGCAGATACCCTATAAAAGTGTCGAAAATGGGACACCCTGTACGGGGTGTACATTGTTCGATGGTTTTACCGGGTATCTCCGTTATTAGTAAAGATAGAAGTATGCGGTTGCACTATGCTACTTTTTTATGAAAAAAAACCCGAACAAACCCGAACAAAAGATGCCGCAATTAGAATTTTTCTAGTTTTACTCAACGATCGTTTGAGCATGTTTATTCATAGATTAAATCCCTCGAGCTTCCATCTCGAGATTTAATCAAAATAAACATGCCGACGACATTTCCAAAACAAAACTTTTCGTGAATATGAAAAATTGTATCGATAATTAAAACGAGGTTCGAATTATATGTGATAAGATTAATTCCAGAACCTAAATTAAATAGTATAATAATTCGAGAAATACTTTTAAATATACAATATCGATAGTCGTCGATATCGATACTAGCTTATTCTCTCTACTCTAGACTTCAAACCTTTTGACGTTTCCTAAGTTTAAGGTTATGTGATGATATTTGAAAAGAAAGGATGTCGGCAATGTCGGTAAATAAGAAAATACATTGCAAATAAACAGTAAATACATATTTTTATACTTAAATCATACCTTTAAAGTAGTTTTCCGTTTATAGGGAAATAATAATGAAAATATTAAAAGAAAAAGCCGGTGATACTGCTTATTGGGGGGATCGAAACACGCAAGAAGGCCATGCAAGTGACGTCACGCCATGCCTATCGTCGCTAAGACCTACGTTTTCCATGTGTGTCAAACATCCCTATGTGTCAATATCAGACTTACGTAGTTATATCTGGAAGCCATAAAGTGGGCGTGTTTATGTAATGTAATCAAGCAACATATGAATGATATGTAAAGATAATGAAAATGGCGCAAGCGAAGCGTCCTTAAATTCTAAAATAATTTTTAATTTTCTAATCTTTTCACGAGAAAGCCTTTTTGTTGCAGGTAAGTAATTTGTATTTGAAATATTTATTTAGTCATCTTTATTCGTTATTTTATATTATAAAATGGTCCCAGTTAAAAAAATTTGTTGCGTATTTCTGAGTAGCAAACAGGTAATAATTTATCAATCTAGATATGAAAGCTAAACATGCAACATATTTACAGCTTTATCATATTAAGTATGCTATTTCAGTTGTAAATTCGGCAAATTTAAAAATAACTTAAGAACGAAATTTAAATCTAAGTGAAAAAATGACAAAAATTATATTTTTAATCAAAAATTGAATAAAGTGTACTGAGAGTAAGCATCAATAATAATTTCCTTACAGAAATCATATGGAGCCCAAGAATATGCTCGGACTTGGAGCCTGAAATATTTGCTAGGGCCTAGAGCCCAGGTAAAGATGGTAAAATATTTTATGTAAATTATGATTTACTTCCTATTTTTTAATTAAAGTACTTGCAAGCGTATTTCTGTAGTTTAATTTTTGATTTGTAGTTACGTTAGTTCAATAAATCACATAAAAGTGTGTAAGCGATTATTTTAAAGTGATATTTACAGCTTAAAACATGTCATAATCCTAATATTTGATTTTCACTACTAGTAAATCAAATAAAAGGGTTTTGAATGGTTTTGCTTAAATGTCACTTTAAAATATTGACAGCAATAAAAATTTGGACAAAAGCGACATTTGAAATGCACGTGCGCTTCGTCAGCTGATGCCATGCACAATGGATGCCATAACTTTTATGCCTGCTTCGATTGTTTAACACGGCTGTTTGTCTTCCTCCTGGTTATAAGTATTCGTTGGAAAAAGCCATTCAACTTGACATTTATTAAAAATCATTTTCTAGTCCTCGGCATACTTAGAAGCGCATTTTGAAACTGCTTCGGACCAATGAAGCCGTTTTATCACTTGTAAGGAAGATTTATATGATGGAATTAATCAAGGATAAAATCAAACTTAATTGAACAAGGTTAATTTTCCAAACCTCGGCCTAAAATCTACCACAAGGAAAATCGCGAGGCTGATGAAATAAATGTTTTTCTTCAATTGAAACAAAACATACTATTTTTCCGAAAAACGTTTAAAAATCGACAGATATTGATTAATTTTGAAAAAATCGCGAATAATTTTATTCACAAATAAATGGTGCTTTGAAGTTCGTAATACAATTGGTTGCGTTACTATGGAAACGTATTAATGTTGAATTGGCAAACTTGACGCATATAGATTTAATTGTTGATGTTTCCGAAAGCAAAACAGCATGAAATGATAAGTGATCATGAATATTATTTCCTTACAGTAAGGAACAGTTATTTTCCGTTGTCTAGCAACAACTAAGTGTAGGGAAATATTGACTTTTTCTTTCAAAAATGTTATCAAAAATATTTCCGAACGATTTGCGGAAAATCCTATTATAATAATAAATAACAACTAAGTATGTGTGAAACATGTTTAAGGCATAATGGAGAACAATTTGAGCAATATTCATGAGAAAGTTTCCTAAACGTTCAATTTTTGTTTCTAACTTTCAATCGCACCAGTAATTGTTTTTTTTAAATATCCGTCATGGCCTACTAAAAAAAAATTGTATAATTTTTAAAAAACGTATTAACGTATTTCTGAGAAGCTTGTTAAAACTAAATTAAAAAGCTTGCTTATTTCGGGTGCATCATGGATCGTTCTGTAATTGATAATACACTGATCTGTGTAACTATTCCTCTTAAATGGGAGGGTCTAAGAATTATCGGAATTACTTCTGGTCTCTCCTAATAGTACGGCAGCCCGTTACCAAAATGTCCTGTTATCAAGTCTTCATCTAGTCAATGACTAATCGTTAGATTAATAAAAAATAAGAAAGTTTTACTCGAGCGAAAAAGTTCGGCAACGCTGCGCTTACCCGTCAGAGTGATTTCAGTCCGTAAGAAAGCAGATCGTCTTTTTGTTACTACACCTTGTCCGTTCTTGATGAAATCATATTAAAAATGTAAGAAAAAAACGTGAATTCATCGACAACGGACATTTTGAGTGTTGCAAAAATTCCATAGTTTAAATTAAAGATGTAAAGAAAAGGGGTATCCAAAAGTTACAGCGCCCGAGTCAATTTTTTTTTAAATTGTTGATAACACTCTAAAAAATAGTAAATCGAGTCGAACGGACATTTTCCGTGTTGCGCAGCTGCAGGGAGGGCAGCGGAGTCGGATCTCGTATCTGTATAATTCATGATCGCGGTACACGGCGCGCGCATGGGACTGCTTGCTGTGTGGCTTGGTTGTCTATAACAACTCAGCATCAGCTATGTCCCCATATGAATTATTATTTATACACGTGCTGTGTTGACTGAAAACGGTTTTGCTAAAAAATGCGAGTGTAAAAATGTCAGTTCATATTTTCCTCCCATTTTCCGAGCCACAATACACGATTTCTGCTTGAAAACGGACGAGGCGCGATAACTCGAGCAGCGTTAAAAAAACTACATACCTAAGATCCAACACTGCGGTTGCGCGTCGATGAAAATGTCCATTCTCGTTTTTTTCCGGTCAAGAATAACGACAAATAACATCCGCCAAGTAAAACGGACGAGGCGTGATAAGTTATATTCTCCACTGTAAAGAAATTTCCATTTTTCTCAAACCAAAACTATTTTCATCTCCTCAAAAACATCACAGTCAAAAAATGAAAAGAACGGACGAGGCGCGATAACTATTACGACCACTTTTTTCTACTTATGTAAAGATGATTCTCAATGATTTCGCAACGTTGCCAATGTCCGTTCTTGTTAATTTCCTTTCAAGTCCTTATTAAATTACCAAAAAAACTCAAAAAACTTTAGGTCTTGATCAGTCTGAATCCTGGTAACGGGCTGCCGTACTATTATATTTAATTCATTACTCTAAACTCCTGAAATTCCTATTCTAAAGAAAATGGAACAAACCCGTTAAATTCATGTCTACTCTGACCCTGATCTCTCCGTGTTCCTTATTGAGATCGAAATTCAAAGATCTGAATTTCAAATTTCGATTAACTCTTTTCTATTAAGAGTAGGAAAATGTTTGGACCAATGAAACAACAAAGATTTATCGGAACAAACTACTGGAAGGTCTGAGGTTATTAAAAGTCAAAGTAATTAACTCAATGGTCTGATAATCTAGTTCGTAACATGCTAATGTGGATAAAGTAATTAATATGAGTAAAGTGGTGCGATGCGAGAGGGCGATAGATTCAAATGAAGATTTTTAGGAGTGCATGCATTATAGAGGTGAGGGTTTTAATGAGCACTTTGTTGTATTTTATCATTTGGATGACTTAACGAAATTAACATATGAGTTAATGATTAATATAGAAATGATTTTGGTGTGAGGAGCTTACACGGAAAGAAAAACTTGGTTAAAATTACTATAAAAATAGTAACACTCCCACTGCATAACCTAACATTCACCATACAAAATTACGATTGGTCAGTGACCTAATATAAATAAATTTAAATATTTTCTCACAAGAAATTCGGAATATTTTTATATGCCTAGTTAATTTCTTGCCTGTTTAAGGTTATAGGTCAAATTAAGGGTTTTACTATGGGCCACCTGCCTGAAACTTAAATCCAGGGCTCTCAACATCGGCGGTATTATATCAAAGGCCGCATTAGAATCTGCAATACTTTTGCTATTTTGTTGCAGCAAGTTAATTTTTGGTATGAGAGTGCGTGTGCGAAGAAAGCGATGACGTTGGTTTTGGAGGATATACAGTGAAACCTCTCATAACGGACACCTCTAATAAGCGGACTTTTTTTATAGTCTGGAACTAGGTATACGCAATTCCATGAAAATCAACCTCTCTTGGGCGGACATGCTGTTTTCATACAAAGAGTGCGAAAACCAATTCTCTGAAGACAGACCGGCAACCAATCGCGTATGCGTGGCAGAGCGAAAGGACTTCGCCGAATGAAAGTATGTGTGATTCCCCGACAGCAGTCCGCCGTCTATTTGTGAGTTGTAAGGTTAAAATCGTAAACAATGGCACAAAAATGTCGCGTTTTGCGTCTGAAAGAGAATATTGATGTTGTAGAAGTTTGTAATTTGATAACAATGATTTGGGCGAGTTGATTAACATTGAGAGCAATGTGCTATTAGAAGATGATAGTGACCCCATTCCTACCGATTATGTAGTCCAAACTGAAACCACATCACTATCTGACGACTATGATGAAGATGTTAAATGCAGTAATCAAACAAATGTCACCAATTATCAACAAGCCATTAGTATGGTAAAGGAATTATAAGAGACTGACTCTACAGCAATGGAATTGTTATAAGACTTGGAATTACATTTTCTAGATATCAAGCATAAAACGCAAACACGTCAAACTACGTTATTAGATTTTTTTGGTACTACATCCTAACTAAAACTAGTGTATTTTTGTTATGTTATGTTTATTTGTACATACATACACATAGTAATAATTTTTGCATTTACATATTACCTAATAACAAATTTCCCATGGGCGGACACCTCTATTAGACGGACACATTTAGACGGTCCCGTAGGTGTCCGCCTAAGAGAGGTTTCACTGTATTTGTTGGCAAACACCAGCCTCCAGAAGTTCGTTCCACAAGGATGACGTCCTCCAGATGAAAGAATTCTTAAACAATGAAGTTGGAGGAGTACTAAGCTGAACCAAATATGGATGGGCGGCAGTGGTCCATCGTGTATTTCTGCTATTCACCGCTGTAGGTGGAATTAAGCGGGCAAGACATTTGCCATTGAAATGTCGGTATAATTTAAATAATTATAATTGAATCCACACGATTTACATGGGCTATTTGACAAGGACCACGTAAACGGCCTGACGAGGGGTTGTTTGTAAAACAATTAATTAGTCTGGCTTGTAGCAATTTTTACAGTAGACACACACACGTCTCTTTTCCTTTTAATCTACGCGTACTACCCATCGCGGCGAACAATCAAATCAGGCCCGTCAAAAACAAAAGAACGCTAATTAGCCCCGCACCGACCATCAGCAGTCATTCCATCATTTTAACAAAGAATTTATCCCTCGAACAATCAAGTTACCTGTGGATTCATCCACGTTGATAGAGGTTTTAGTCCGGAGGTAAATGGAAAAAAATCCTTTATTTAAGCCGCCTAAAGTTACCTAATTTTAGAGATAAAACATTACAGTCACAATAATTAATCAATCAGGAACAATCGTTCTTCAATGAATAGCCCAAAATTGTATATTAAATATTAAAGTATAAGCGGAAATTTGCGAACACTCCGGTCGTAATAAAACAAGTGATTTGAAGGCCACAAATGGTTTACATTATTTTTTTTATTGGTACACTTTGAAGCCATAAATACGGGTATTAATACAGTTATATATGGGAATAAGAACTAATAAAGTAAAATGATTGAATTCGTAAGGTGACATCACTATACCTGTTGTTGTCATGGAAATGAGATAAACAAAATTTTATTTACAATATCAAGATTAATTGTTATCCACACAGTTGTTATTGGTTGTATATTGCTTAAAATAATGAGTTGTTTACTTATGTAGTAAAGCACAAACGCGTTTATAACGCAAATATAAAAAATATACTATTAAGATACAAGTTTCATAAAGACATTATCTTAGAGCACGCGTTTAATTTAGAAAACGACCCGCAAAGCGGGGAGTTTTCTAAACTACAAGTGCTCTAATTGTCTTATGTACCGTGAATTTTATAATACTTTTTCTATTTGAGTCTTTAAAGTCTGAAAAACTTTAAAAAATATAGTAGATTTTTTCCATTTGAATTAATACTTCCTTTTTGGGTTGGCAATACTCAAGTATGCCATGATAGAAACAATTGAACACAACAAAGCTTCTTCCCATCCGTCATAATTAAAAATAAATATATTATTAAAGTTAATAAAAATTAGTGAGGAAGAAAGTTGTACTCCGTAAGAAATACGAGAAATTGCAGAAAATAATCTAGAAAAACTTTTAAAAAGAATATGCAAGACTTAGAGTTATGGTGCGAGCAGAACAAAGTCCAAAATATTGAACAAAATAATAAATAATACTATTGAACAAAATATTGTGTCGACACAGAATCTGACAAGAATAACAATTAATGCCCAGGAAATGTCTACAGTAACTATAAATATGTAGATATAAAGTAATATGTATAATACTATATTGAATTAAGAATAAAAATAGTACTTTATTGAATAAAACATTAGAAATAGAGCATAAACTGGAAGATATTTCTATTATTTTTGGGTTATGTTGTTTAACAGTTGTGACTAGAAATTAGTTGACGGACATCGTCAGCATGTTATATATTTCCTAGTATTAGGTATTTCAGATAAATATCTAGTAAAAATGATCTATTTGCAAGGTTAAAGGTTAGTATTTTAAAGTTTTCTATAAAAAATATTGGCCAATCCATAATGCCTAGAAAAGTAATTTCAACGAAATCGAAGTAAGCCTAAAATTCGAACCCTACTTGCTGCCAACATAAAAAAACTAAAATTTCAGTTCCATAAAGTGGCAGGTTATTCAATTTTTTTGCATTTCATAATGTAGCCATTATGAAACCCAAATAGAAAAACATGTTAAATATTTGAATAAAGCTTTTTGAACATTTGTGTCTCGGGTTGTTGATGTTGCCATGGTAACTTCAAAACACGCGGGTTTTTGAAAAATTGGATTTAGGGCCGATATTTGAATGTTACCTTAAGTTAGCCCTTAGCTAAGGTAGCCTTAACGTTAAGGAAAACCTTGGAAAAACTAGGCTTTAAATTAATTAGAGGGTCAATTGACGCGTTAAGTCCAAGAGTACCACGTATATTTCTTTAAATAAGAGTTAAAAATAACTTTAATATCCTGTCAAACTTGTGTTAAGGATGGCTTATGTCATTCTCTACCTTAACTGGACTTTGAAATATCGGCCCTTAAACACGCTAAGACGTACTTTAAATAAGCATTATAAGACACCAATAAAAAAACATTTTATTATTTCAACGCAAATAATTGGTCAATG
This sequence comes from Barypeithes pellucidus, assembly GCA_963991005.1. Taxonomy (NCBI): domain Eukaryota; kingdom Metazoa; phylum Arthropoda; class Insecta; order Coleoptera; family Curculionidae; genus Barypeithes; species Barypeithes pellucidus. The sequence continues at coordinate 13,983,663 of OZ022563.1, forward strand.
GACAATTTTTTTATGGGTATCATTTAACTGGTTAGCAAGATATTCTTATTTTTGCGAACAGAAAAATGTAATCGGTCAGCCAAAATGGCTAGTTGGTCAGCAACTTATGGACAGCAAACATTTCTGAATCGGCCAGTAATAAATGTCATACTAGAGTGCTCTAAATTATTTTGGTACGCAAATTAAAAATATAACCTGCTATGAGAGACCCACTTTTAGCTTTGCTGACCAAGTAATCATTTTGCAGCTCGACTGTTAATTAAGCGAACACATGATATTACAAGCGGACTGATATCGGTTAAATTCGTGACAGTTTGTAGCATTTTTTGCAGAACAAGTGTTGCAGCCCGGTTTTTAGTTATTGCAAGCAAAATCTTTTTATGCTGATCGAATGATTTAATGGCTATTTTTTGTTGCGAACCAATTTTAATAACGGCTAACAATTTAATTATTACTTCTCATTCTGTATTGTCTCCAAGTACTTTTTTATTGACGCTTTCGTCGTCGAGTCCATTAAAAAAATCTGCAAAATTCCCTTGCACTCTGACTAATCCGTCCAGCATCCTTTGAAACGAACAACAGACAGAGATAGCAGATGCAAGGGCATAAAACAAATGACGATCTGGTCGATTAGGGCCCTCGGAGAGCGTGTGAACGCATCTAGGGATGTCGAGACTAAGGGTCATGGGCCCTTCGTTGGGGTAGGGACATGAGCGCCCTTGGAAAGTTTTCGGGCACAGAAGGTCAATTAAAAATCAATTCGCTTTAAATGAATGTAAATAAAGTACATTCGTGGAGGAATTGACGTTCCGCTTTTGGCAGACGATATTTGATGTCCCAAAGGTGTAATAAAAGGAAGAGTTTAAGAAATAAACTTGGTATCAATTTTAAAACTGCTCACTCTTAATATCTCGCTTCCCGTCCAAACTAAGATAAAAAACACTAATTTTGCAACAGAAATCTATATTTTGACGTCTTTGTTTAAGACCTACCAAGAAGAAAAATATGAACAAAAAATAGGAATACAGTGGTACCTTGAGATACGAGTGCCCTAACATACGAGCTATTTGAGATACGAGCTGTCGAGCGAGTGAAGTTTTGTTTTGAAATACGAGCGACATTTGAGATACGAGGAACGGTCCAGCTGCGATGCGATCTCTACAAGTGAGATAAAAGAGATATTGGGAATGTGGAAGAGAGTTTCACAGTTCGTGGAAAAGAAACGCCCAGAAAAAGTTGCAACTGGTCGTGCATCGGAGCTATTTAATGACACTTGCCTAACTCATTTCCACAGCATTCTGAAAGGGAGGAAGAAACAAACCTCCTTGGACAGTTTTTTTTTTAATCCGGCGAAAAAGGCAAAGACCAGTGAAGAGAAAAGCAGTGACTAAAATGAAGCATACAGTAGCATTTAAGTTGTGTATAAGTTATTATGTTTTTATACAATATTTCTCATTTATAAATACATTTTTCTTATTGAAAAACACGTAACAAAAGCAATTGGGGGTAACATTTTTGGGGCTGGAACGGATTAATGGCATTTCAATTAATTTCAATGGGGAAAATTGCTTTGAGATACGAGCAAATTGACATACCAGCAAGTTACGGAACGAATTAAACTCGTATCTCGAGGTCATTTTTCATTAAAATCTAAAATTGTGGTAAAACGGTCGATTTTAGAATATAAGTTATAGTTGCGAATTTATAGAACAAAAAACACTTAACAACATAATGCATTAATATACAGAGTCTTCCATTTGAAAACATGAAGATCTGTTACTTTAAAAAGGGCAATATTTGCACTGCCGTAAAAATACGGTCGTTTTTCTTGAATTTTTTTGTAAATTATAAACAGCGCGACAACGCCGCAACGAACATCAAATTAAAATACGGCAATACACATAGAATTTTATGTCGAATTCAATTCCGCAATAAAAAAGATGGGTTGCCATTTAAGTGGATTCCGGAATACCTCTAAGCGAGTTTTCTCCCCAAGCGTTCATTTCTGTTTTAGGAAAAAAATGTTCGAGGAAAAAAAACTTTGTAATGCAACTAAAATTGGAGGACAGTATATATTTTCTTGTTTCGCAAGATTTTTAGATTTAATGTTATTTACTGGTCCATGTAGAACGATATTATGGACTTTCCTTCAGTTATTAATAAAATTTAGACATCTTTTGTTAGACATTTTTTTTTTAATGCAGGGTTTTCATAAAAAGAGAAAACTCCGTTTTTCAGTGCTAAAAATTGAAGTCTAGCCCCCAATCACATTCGGTTCCTTTCTTCCGCTTATCGTTGTTTCTGTCGGCGTACCGATTACGGGCGGTCGCTCGACGTATTGTTCTAATAGCAAGGGAAGATCCAATTCGCCTCGTGCCTTCAAAGCGTGAAACGATCAGGGGTTAAATCGGAGATTTCGACTGACTCTGGCATCCTCTTAAAAGAAACATACGATTTTGCCGCTCTGCTTTTATGGAACAAACTGTATACTAGAGCACCTTTGCGGATCCTATAGCTTTTATATATAGCATCATAAATTAATTAATAAATAATGGGGCAAATTGTGGTGCAGAAAAATTAATTTTTTTCCGTTGCTTGCAGAGAGTAAATTTTTTTTTCGTATACATCGCCGGCCTCCGAGAAAAATGGTTCGATTCTTGTTAGCGCACGGCACTGGTGTTCGTTTCCTCCCCCGTCCACGACTCATACGCTTGCCGGGCATCTTAAAAAATAAATCATTATACCGAAAGTGAAATTATTCAAATAAGCCAGGTAAATACAGGTGGCGACTACTTGCCATCAAGCTGGCCCAGATTTTTTACCACATTTTTTGTCTTTTGTTTTTTATCGACACTTTCCCATGATGAAAGGGTTGAGGGAGATCTTAAGTCGCTTTTTTACGCGTATATTAGATGTATAATGACATTAATGTGATATAAAAAATGGGAGAGAGAAAAAAAAATAAGGGAAACAGCTGATAGGCGCGTTTTGCTTTCGTCTGATGTAGACGATGTACGATTTGTAGATCGTAGATTCGGGGTATTTTAAAATTAATTAGGTATGCTTTTTAGACCTTTTTGAATTAATTTATGGATGTGTCAGATGATGAACGTTGGTATTGTTAAGTTAATTTTGTTACACTGAAGAAAACGAATTGCCACTAATTTGGATATCCCACCGGCAGACTTCCTTTGTAAGATCTGGTCAAGAGATATTTATAATTTTTAATAGTTTTCTTTTTCGAAATAAAAAACTATATGTTGATGTATAACCAACCCACTGTCACTTAGAAATGCAATAAGTTTGCGATATTTCTAGATTATTCAGAATTGATGTTGAAGTCGGAAAATTTAAAAATATTTTATTTACAACCATGCAACATGACATTTCATCTATCTTTGATTTGGTGGAAAGTTGATATTTTATTACTTTTACTTTCTACATGGGGTGGAAAGTAAATTATTTTTTGTAATTTTTTTTTTAAATCGATTTTTTCGGTTTGTATCCTTTGTTTTGCATTTTTAAAAATGCTAATAGCTTTGCGTATTTAGATATGTTTTTTCCCTAATTGATAGAGTGGTCCTCAGCATTGAATTTTGTGACATTTTGAACTGTTTCCCGTACACCATTCTTTGAAACAGTTATATACCTTGTCATATCTCGGACGGCTTTTAGTTGGCAGAAGATCTTCTTCTACTATTTTTGCTGCTTTTCGAATTTCTGGTGGAATAGCAGCAAAATAAAATTTCTCATTTGATAGCATTTTTCTGTTGTTAAAATAATATATCGTTAGTGACATGGAAACCATATTCAAAAAATGATATTTGCCATCTTGATGTGTATTATTATACCTACGTTATTTTACCACCTGCGGTTATTTGAAATTTCTGTCTAATTTTTCAATGGAAAAGTCAAAATGAAATTAATCTTTTATTAATAATTTTAATTCAAAATAATAAGAAGTGGATGTTAGACGTGGTTGTAAATAAAATAGTATACAAACCTCGGTGAAAAGTTTCATTACTGTGTCTCCACCTCGCCGCCTCGCGCCTCGGTTAACTACCGACTCTCTCGACAGGAATGAAACACTTTCCACCTCGGTACGTAATATACTATTACCTTTCTAGAAAATATGTTAACAATACCCTTTCGCTGAAACTCTTCACCTACTTTTGGTCCAATACGATTTAATAAACGTATTATATTCGTTTCTGTAAGCTTCTATTGATTTTCAGGCAATAAATTTTGTGTTGCTTCATTGGTTTTATAAATTATTTCGCCTGGAGCGCATTGAAATGAGCTTTCTTCTTCGAAAGCGCAATTACTTCGTTCCATTTTTGATGTTTTCAAATATTAATGACATTTGTAAGGTAACAATAACAATGGGTCATCCAGGCAACAAACGACTCGGATGCTGTTTACACGGCAACTTGATATTATAAGCATTCAGATAGTGAAAAATGGCACGTTAACGCTAAATTACTCTTCTAAATTGTTAAAAATTGAGAGCAATTTTATGCATTCACCTGAAGATAAACAATTATTCTTATAAGCAATAGTTGTATTTTGCAGAATAAATTGCATCATCAAGAAAAAGAAGCATTTTATATTAGTAAGATTACACGATCTGCATACCGGTTTCGAACTTCTTTGTTCTCGTCAGTACATAATAACTGGTTAGAATAATATAGCTTGAAGTTAAGGTTTTTTCGTATGGTTAGCCTTACACCTACCATGTAATTAAACAAACTTCCACTCCTCGTGAAAATCGGCAGCCCCAATTTTATCAATAAAACTACCCCCAAAATGCGAGGTTGCTTCCTCTAGGATTCAGTGGTGATAAAGTAAAAACAACGCAATCGAACATCATGGGGAGTCTCGGGCTGTTGCACTGGATATTTCTAAAGCTTTTGATCGTGTTTGGCATGACTGGCTTCTAAGTAAACTGCGATCCTATGGTATGCCCAGTCGATTCTGTGCATGGTTGTCTAGCTTTCTTAAGGACCGCTCTCTGCAAGTGGCGATTGACGGATTTCTCTCAGACACCTTCACCATCAATGCCGGTGTTCCTCAAGGGTCCATATTGTCTCTCACTCTCTTCTTACTCTACATTAACGACCTTCTAGTGAAAACTAAAAATCCGATATTTAGTTTTGCTGACGATAGCACACTTATCTCATCTCCCTCTTTGAATGCGCAAACATCGGCTGCCGACGCACATCTTCGCAGACAGCATGAAGTATCACGCCTCAACAAAGACCTGGAAGAAATTTTGGCTTGGGGTGACAGTAACCAAGTCGAATTTAACGCTAAAAAAACCCAGGCAGCAGTTTTCTCTAAAACGGTTAACATTACAGAACCGGAAATAGTCATGGCCGGACACACAATCCCACTGGCTTCATCTATTCATTTGCTGGGCGTCAATCTGGGAGGAAATATGTCTTGGCATAACCACGTTGTGGCAATCGCCAAGATAGCTTCTCAGAAGCTTGGGGTACTCTTCCGAACCAGAAAGTTGTACACACCTCAACAACTTTTGACACTATACAAAGCCCAGATTCGACCATCACTAGAATACTGCACTCATGTCTGGAGCTCTGCACCTAAACATACTCTTCGGCTACTGGATTCCATCGAAAAGAGGGCTATTCGTCTGATCGGAGACCACGAGCTGACGAAGAACCTCGACAGCCTAGAACATCGAAGACAGGTTGGGGATTTGACTCTCTTTACAGATATTTTCATGGCAGGTGCTCGGCTGACCTTCCCCTCTTAATTCCGCCCAAAGCGACGAATGGCAGAAATACACGACGAACCACTACCGCCCATCCATATGTGGTTAAGCTTAGTACTCCTCGAACTTCATTATTTAACAATTCTTTCATCTGGAGGACACTTTACCCTTGTGGAAAGACCTTCTCGAGGTCGTTTTTCCCAACGAATATAACCTCCAACGGTTCAAAACCAACGTGATCGCTTTTTGCGCGCACGCACCACTCTCAGAGTGCCCTAAAGGATTTTTCCTGTAGGGCTTGTGTTTGATCATAAAAAAAAGTCATTTTTTGGTCCCTTGCAAATTGAGCCAGGGGGTTTTGGGACGCTACGAGTTCGTGTCCCCCCTAGCGGAGTCATATAGTTAGCCTAGCATTGAAACGCTGATGATATAATAATATATGGAATCGGTAAATTTGCGCATTCAAAGAACATCCTACTTCTGAAGCTCATAAAGTAGTGACAAAATCTAAAGAAAATGAACGTCGGCATAGCATGGACCGAATAATTATCACAATTTTTTTCCTCATAACAGATCATTAAATAACTGAATGAAAAAAGAGCATCAGTCCGATACATGCCCCCGAAAAATAACAAAGCGGACCCGAAACACTCGTAAAAATAGTAAACAGCCACCAGCATCTACCCTGCTGGGGTTAATTTCTCAACTTTAAATTTATGAGGACTTGAGCATCTGGGCCTGTTGCCGGCCCAGACTGTGAGAAAACGCCGAAGACCGACGATCGTAGGTGGCACAGAGCAGGTGGAAAAGAGACGGATATGTGTGGAAACCATATGGGAGCTAGAGACAGAAAATCGGTTGATAAGCGTGACCTTGAGACTTATATTATAATCAACATCGTGGCGCACCGGAGTCGACGAGGGGGTGTATTTTAATGAATAGAACAGATTTTAATCTTTTCGAACTATTTTTAATTTCGTTCTTCAGTTCGCTTCTTTTTGCTACAATAAAAGTTCAGATACAATAGAGTTTTGTTTGGATTTCAGATTAGATTTGGAGATTTTTAAATATTAAAAATGTGAGACAGATAAAGTCGTACGTTTGATATCGGTTGGAAGTTTGGGGTGTTCTTTTATTGTGATATTGGTCGATTCCAATCTTTTTATCATAGAAAAGTTTTATTTAAGATTTTGAAATATCATAAAGAGAAGGTTGTATACAGGGTGATTGATGGTTGGTGGCCTATTAGACGTTTATGAATACCCAGTCAGTTTGAAAACTTAGCAGCTTATACAAGTGGACATGCTATTTCTTCTTTTTCATCGTGTATTATTTTTTTTAGAATTTCTATTAATTTCTTAAACATTTTCCTATGTCTATCTGTAAAATGCGGTTGGCAGTCAGGCAATACCCTGTTACCAAATATAGTACAGGGTGTCCCGTTTTCGACACTTTTAGAGGGTATTTCCGTAATTGTTAGTGCTATCGAAAAAGTAATGTAGGTGCCATGTGCTCTTTTTGGGCCAAACTTAAAATGGTAAAATCAAAATTTGAAAATTTTCGCTCGCTTAAGAGCTACAGAGGAAAATCAAAAAATTGAGAAGTTCTAAATTACTCTATATTTTCTTAGTTAAACGAGATACAGAAAAATGTTTTATACAGAAGTTTCTATATATTGATTGTTGAATAATCTTCCATTTTCAGAATAAGTATACGGGGTCAGGTAAAAAAGTTATCGCACCTAACCTCATTGTTTTAAATCTAACACCCTGTATATTTTAATCTAAAAATATAGCATTTTAAAGTCTCCTTTCAAATATATAACACACCATGGATGATATTGGTTTCCTAGGCGATTTATTTAAACTTTACTATTTTGAAACGAAATAAAAGATTCAGATTAAGGTAAAAAATAACTTGATTCATCGCAAATTTTCGGGATATGTCCTTAAATGGTTGCCGTCTTTCCGGATAGTGAACAAAATATAACTTTAGCGCCATTTCTTCGTTTATTCCACTTTCAATACAAACTGATATTGTATCAAATTTTTCAAAATGTTGATAAGTGATTTTCAGAAATGAATATGTAAAAATGAAATTGACGTTAAATGTTAATAACAACTAGAATGGCAACATAGTTGTTTCTATGATATTAGCTTTTGTTTCACGGTCTACTGTGGTTTAACATCCTAAAACCAATATCATCCATGGTGTGTTATATATTTGAAAAGAGAAATTAAAATGCTATCTTTTTATATTGAAATATACAGGGTGTTCCATTTAAAAAAATTAGGTTAGGGCCGATAACTTTTTTACCTGACCCCGTACACATATTCTGAAAACGGCAGATTATTCAACAATCATTATAAAGAAACTTCTAAATAAAATATTTTTCCGTATCTCTTTTAACTAAGAAAATATAGGGTAATTTTGAAATTATCTATTTTTTGATTTCTCCCCGTATCTCTTAAGCAAGCGAAAATTTTCAAATTTTGGTTTTACCATTTTAAATTTGACCCAAAAAGAACACATGACACCTACATTACTTTTTTGATAGCACTAACAATTACGGAGATACCCAATAAAAGTGACGAGAATGGGATACCCTGTACAAGGTGTTTTAAAATACATGAAACACCCATTGTTTGGAAAAATGATAAAAATCATATTTATTTTTTAAATGAAACACCCAGTATTTTATCTGTGGCCCTAAAAGCTCTTGAAATGATTTATCTTCCTATGTATAATGTTGCCATTCCTATCTCGAATAGTTTTTGACTTTATTTAACAAAATTAATTATTAATTGAATCATAATAATAAGTTTTAATTTGAAGAACATAAGAAAAACATAAGAGACCGGTTTCAGGTAACTTTAAAAGAAAAAAATATCCCACATTAAGAAACACCCTGTAGATTCGCTGGCATGCATAATAATCTTTATGATAGTAAAAGACTGTGAAACTTACTCAGTCAAATACATAAGAATTAGATTACTCAAATCGCGTATAAAAAATTCAACGACGTAAATTTTTCTTCCAAGTTAAAGGGGGACGTTATTTTGTCGCTCGCGTTCCATATAAAGTCACGCGCCAAACATTTATCAATAATTTAATAGTGTTTCTTGACCTCGTTCCCCGTGTCTAGTAAAAACACTTTTTTTTTAAGTATAAAAAGTCGTTTTCAAAGTATAATAACCCTTTTTTTGTCCACCGATAATGTTAGGCGCGAGCTTGCGGCAGGTCAGGTTCGTTGTTTATTGTTCTTGTGCTGCTATGAGAGAGTTACTGTGAAAAGTCTGTATTTATTACGATAAATATGTGGTTGAACCGTCGTCATAGGACGAGACTACTCTATACAGGGTGTTATGGAAATGACGGATTATATTTAAACCGGCAATTCCTGAGATAAAGACAAATTGAAGAAAAATAGCCATAAATGGCGCTTTCAATTCATTCAGCGGTAAAAAGGACCTGACGTCAAACCAGAAAAACACCTGTGTGGCCCTACGATACATGTAAGCCATCAAGGAATTTTGGCCGGTGTTGTCATATGTACACTTTAAACTCTTTAGACAAAATAAAATAATTTAAACACTTTTCCATTCTGTAATACCTTTTTGTACAATAAATTGAAGAACATTTACGACCGACTATGTTTTAAACAAGCCGAAAGAACATATGGAATAGTAATAGCCACGTAAGTCACTAGGTCAACTGCCAATGACCTCTTGATGCCTTACATCGGCTGGTTTGGCAACATTGCCATTGGCTCTGGGTGAAATGTTGTATAGTAGCGCGGACTGACCTGTGAGTAAGAGTGTTTATTACCCCACTTTTAAAGCGGCCGATTTAAAAAAAATAACATATGTAGCGCTTCTCTAGGACACCCAAGGAGTCACCCATTTAAATATAATACGTCATTTCCATAACACCCTGTATATGTGCATTTTTACTAAATTTACAGGAATTTTTTAAATGCCGTTATACATGCTGCAAAACGCAATAGATCTTGCCCATGAGGAATGCGCAGTTGCGACCCAGCTGATCGATCGAGCGTGGCGTTAATTCGTGTTTGTGTTTGCGTTGCGGTAAGAAAAATCGTATTTTTTTATGATCAAACACAAGCACTATAGGAAAAATCTTTTTGGGCATTGTGGGAGTGATGCGTTTGCGAATAAAGCGATTCACGTTTGTTTTGAATCTGTGGAGGTTATATTCGTTGGGAAAAACGACCTCGGGAAGGTCGTTCCATAAGGATGAAGTCCTCCAGATGAAAGAATTCTTAAATAATGAAGTTAGAGGAGTACTAAGCTTAACCACATATGGATGGGCGGCAGTGGTTCGTCGTGTATTTCTGCTATTCATCGCTCTGGGCGGAATACAGAGGGCAAGGTCAGCCGAGCACTTTCCATGGAAATATCCGTAAAATATCCCCAACCTGTCTTCGATGTTCTAGGCTGTCGAGGTTCTTCGTCATCTCGTGGTCTCCGATCAGACCAATGGCCCTTTCGATAGAATTCAGTAGCCGAATAGTATATTTGGGCGCAGAGTTCCAGACATGAGAGCAGTAGTCTACTGGTGATGGTCGAAAGTTGTTGAGGTGTGTACAACTTTTTCGTTCGGAAGACTACACCAAGTTTCTGAGAAGCTATCTTGGCGATTCCCACAACGTGGTTATGCCAAGACATATTTCCTCCCAGACTGACGCCCAGCAAATGAATAGATGAAGCCAGTGGGATTGCGTGTCCTGCCATGACTATATCCGGTTTTGTAATGTTAACCTTTTTAGAGAAAACTGCTGCCTGGGTTTCTTTAGCGTTAAATTCGACTTGGTTACTGTCACCGCAAGCCAAAATTTCTTCCAGGTCTTTGTTGAGGCGTGATACTTCATGCTGTCTGCGAAGATGTGCGTCGGCAGCCGATGTTTGTGCATTCAAAGAGAAAGATGAGTGTGCTATCGTCAGCAAAGCTAAATATCGGATTTTTAGTTTTCACTAGTAGGTCGTTAATGTAGTATTCGGGTTTGTGTGTGCGTTGAGGTTAGAAAAATCGCAATTATTATTATTAGGGCGATAATTTAACTATAGTTTCGCTCATACAACAGTACTTCAACCTTTGCGTTTTACAGTAACTTCGTATCGAGACAATTTGACAATTTGTTGCACTTGAACAGAAACTAGCTATTTTTGTGGTAAAGATTGTTCCTACCAAATTAAAACAAATAAAACACAGAACAGTTCTTTATTTTTGGTGATTAGCTGTAGATTAATTCTCTTCTTATAAAAATTAGACACGCTCATAACTTCCTAAACAATGTTGTGTTGCAGGTAAATTCTTCAATTTTTATAACGTTGCTTTGTAAACATGAGTCAATGAACTTTTCACTCGAACTTATGGACGTTATAAGGACAAAAACACGGCATAGGTAATTAAGGTTAATTTTGACCAAATTTTAATGTTTACTTAACTCACTCGTAACGTATTATTTAATATTCTCTATCTCTCTGGGTTTCGGAAGTCCAGATCAACTGGAGATCTTCTAGCCTATGTCACCCATATTTGGAACAACGCAATTGAACATCATGGGGAGTCTCGGGCTGTTGCACTGGATATTTCTAAAGCTTTTGATCGTGTTTGGCATGAGGGACTTCTTACTTTCTAGTAAACTGCGATCCTATGGTATGCCCAGTCGATTCTGTGCATGGTTGTCTAGCTTTCTTAAGGACCGCTCTCTGCGAGTGGCGATTGACGGATTTCTCTCAGACACCTTCACCATCAATGCCGGTATTCCTCAAGGGTCCATATTGTCTCCCACTCTCTTCTTACTCTACATTAACGACCTTCTAGTGAAAGCTAAAAATCCGATATTTAGTTTTGCTGACGATAGCACACTTATCTCATCTTTCTCTTTGAATGCGCAAACATCGGCTGCCGACGCACATCTTCGCAGACAGCATGAAGTATCACGCCTCAACAAAGACCTGGAAGAAATTTTGGCTTGGGGTGACAGTAACCAAGTCGAATTTAGGGCTAAAAAAACCCAGGCAGCAGTTTTTCTCTACAAAAGTTAACATTACAGAACCGGAAAGAGTTATGGCCGGACACGCAATCCTACTGGCTTCATCTATTAATTTGCTGGGCGTCAATCTGGGAGGAAATATGTCTTGACATAACCACGTTGTGACAATCGCCAAGATGGCTTCTCAGAAGCTTGGGGTACTCTTCCGAACCAGAAAGTTGTACACACCTCAACAACTTTTGACACTATACAATGCCCAGATTCGACCATCACTAGAGTACTGCTCTCATGTCTGGAGCTCTGCACCCAAACATACTCTTCGGCTACTGGATTGCATCGAAAGAAGGGCTATTCGTCTGATCGGAGACCACGGGCTGACGAAGAACCTCGACAGCCTAGAACATTAAAGACAGGTTGGGGATTTGAGTCTCTTTTACAGATATTTTCATGGAAGGTGCTCGGCTGACCTTCCCATCTTAATTCCGCCCAGAGCTGCGATAGCAGAAATACACGACGAACCACGGCCGCCCATCCATATGTGGTTAAACTTAGTACTCCTCGAACTTCATTATTTAAGAATTCTTTTATCTGGAAGACTTCATCCTTCATCCTTCCCGAGGTCGTTTTTCCCAACGAATATAACCTCCAATGATTCAAAACCAACGTGAATCGCATTTTGCGCACACGCAGAGTGCCCTGCCTGATCAAAAAAAATAAATAAAAAATAAACGCTTGTTGCGAGTAATGTAATAGTAAATATTTAATAACTATAAAAACATATTATTCACGAATCAAAAAATTCACCAAAATTATTTTACCTATTTACGGAAATAAAATCGATATTGAAACAATTATTTAAAAATACTACAATGACACTGGTCGATTACATCAGTGGCGGTTGAAAGTGAAAACATTTGAATATTTATAACTATACACATCGATAGGTACATATTTTGTTTGTTTACATTACGTATAATATCTTTATAATAAGAATAATTATGTAAATAGGAAAAACTTTTAATTCCTGAAATAATAGTTATTTAAACAGAAAAATATTTCTTGACTAGATTTTCACGGCATTTAACAATATTCCTAAGGATTTTAAATCAATGAGGATAAGGCTTTCGTTCACAGTCTTTGAAGAACAAACAATTCACATTCTTAGGTAGGTTGTAAACAACTTCTCAGAAAAACAATCGGGGAGCTCTGAAAATTAGTACAATTTTTCTTTGTCGTTTTCTGTTAATTAGACATTATGTCACCTTCGAGCGTGCTAAGAATGTTACTTTTTTTCGTTTGGTTTTTTCGTCGTTCTTTTGGACAGGGGGGGGGGGGGCAATTGGGGGGTGAATTAAAGAAATTACTATTTTTTTGATATTTTTTGTATATTTCGAATTCGAATTTCGATTCTTATCATAATTATCACGAACAATTAAATTTTTGGGAATGATCTTGGACAAATACTCTGTCATGGGATCACCATGTACAGTATGTGATTGGTAAATTGAGTAAACCTTGCGCATTTTATCTAAATACTTGGATAGACAAACGTGTAGAATGGCGTACTACGCAAATTTCAAATCACGTATTAGGTATGGAATTATTCTGTATGGAAAATGTAGGGATGCAGAACAGTTGTTTGTATGTCAAAAAAGAATAGTGAGCACCATATTTTTTTACAATTTTAGAGAAAGTTTTAGAGGTAAATTTAAAGCGAATGGGCTTCTTACTGTCCCCGTACATGCAAGAAAGCACATTATTCGTTTTCAAAAATAGGGATTTGTTTAGAAGTAGTGAATCACAAAAAGGTATATTCAACAAGAACTTTGAATTATACGTTTCCCAAACACAGGCTAACATTTTACGCAAGTGGTGCGTATTACAACTGTATAAAACTATACAACATAGTTCCACATTATATTAAAAATTGTGACAACATTAAAAAAAGTTAGAAAAAGTTAAAAAAAAGTGTATTTAAGTTACTTTAAGACATTTAACCCTACAACATTGAAGAATGTTTAACAAGCACGTCAAATCTATGATTCGCAATAATCTGCTGTATTTTTGACCCTATTTAATTTTATGTTAAGTAATGTAATTCTGAAATAAAGAATGTTTATTATTATTAATGAGTAGCCAAGATATAGCTTCTCAGAAACTTGGTGTACTATTCCGAACCAGAAAGTTGTACACACCTCAACAACTTTTGACACTATACAAAGCCCAGATTCGACCATCACCAGAGTACTGCTCTCATGTTTGGAGCTCTGCACCCAAACATACTCTTCGGTTACTGGATTCTATCGAAAGGAGGGCCATTCGTCTGATTGGAGACCACGATCTGACGAGGAACTTCGACAGCCTAGAACATCGAAGACAGGTTGGGGATTTGACTCTCTTTTACAGATATTTTCATGGAAAGCGCTCAGCTGACCTTCCCCTCTTAATTCCGCCCAGAGCGGGGAATATCAGAAATACACGACGAACCACTGCCGCCCATCCATATGTGGTTAAGCTTAGTACTCCTCGAGCTTCATTATTTAAGAATTCTTTCATCTGGAGGACTTCATCATGTCGTATGGAACGACCTTCCCGAGGTCGTTTTTCCCAACGAATATAACCTCCAACGATTCAAAACCAACGTGAATCGCTTTTTGCGCACACGCACCACTCCCAGAGTGCCCTAAAGGATTTTTCCTATACTTAGTGCTTGTGTTTCATCATAAAAAAAGAAAGAAATAGTTACAAATTGAGTGAAATGCAGAAAAACTAAATGTGGGGGGGGGGGGGGGATTCTTATCGCCGCCAATGAGTAGAGACAAATTGATTGAAATGCCGAAAAACTAAAAGTTTCAAACCCGAACAAAGCAGCCAAAGTCGGACCCATTGTCCGCAAGTGTAACAAGCCCCCTATTAATGAATTTAAAAAAATCAACTCACGTGCCGAGGCGCCCGCAAAAAACCCCGCATCATACAAGGGCCACGCGAAAGTCAACCGTCACACATTCGATCGTTAACAAAACCAATACAACAAACCTTATCTCTAAATATAGATCACCGAAATAATCAACGATTCCGTACCGTTACCAACATATCATTTCAGCAATTCGCACAACAACATCTTTAAAATATCACCCCTTTATAATCAATTAATACCGTATTTTCTTCGTGAGACGGTGAGTCCATTGTACCAATCGGAAGCGATCGAAATGAGGGGTGATTCGTTATTTGCAACCCTTAACCGTGCGTTATTGTTATTTAGTGTTGACAGAATTATTAGTATCGAGTTACAATCGGGGGATTGTCCGATTAGAAATCGAATCACATTATGGGGGATATAAGCTAGGTGCGTGCGGTAATACACCGCACCATTTTTTGCAGGATTAATCTTATCGAACAAGTAGTGGCGCATATATTGACATAGAACCGTTCACACGTCGCTTGCACGGCAAATAAACGTATACGGTTGAAGACATCCAGCGAATACTCACCGGACTTGTCAAGCAAATCGAATTAATTGAAACGTACGTAACAAGACGCGATGCCACATTTGTTTTAACGAATAGCAATCGATAATTAAATAACTCCTAGTACAGGGTATCCCATTTTCGACACTTTTATAGGGTGTCTCGGTAATTGTTAGTGCTATCAAAAAGGTAGGTGTAATGTGCTCTTTTTGGGCCAAACTTAAAATGGTATATCAAAATTAGAAAATTTTAGCTCGCTTAAGAGATACGGGGGAAAATCAAAAATTTTACAATTTCATAATTACCCTATATTTTCTTAGTTAAAAGAGATACATAAACATGTTTTATACAGAAGTTTCTTTATATTGATTGTTGAATAATCTGCCGTTTTCAGAATAAGTATACGGGGTAAGGTAAAAAAGTTATCGGACCTAACCTAATATTTTTAAAAGGAACACCCTGTATATTTTAATCTAAAAAAGATACTATTTTACATTCTCCTTTCAAATATATAACACACCATGGATGATATTGGTTTCCTAGGCGATTTATTTAAACTTTAGGACTTTAAACCACAGTAGACCATGAAACAAAAGCTAATATCCTAGAAACAACAAACCCGAAATAAAAGATTCAGATTAAGGTAAAAACAACGGGAATCATCGCAAATGTTCGGAATATGTCCTTAAATGGTTACCGTCTTTCCGGATAGCGAACAAAATATACATTTTGAGCCATTTCTTCGTTTTTTCCACTTTCAATATACACTGATATCATATCAATTTTTTTAAATCTTGATAAGTCATTTTCACAAATGAATTTGTAAAAATTAAATTGACGTCAAAAGTTTTCTAAAGTTCAAGTGCTCTAATTGTCTTATGAACCGTGTGTTTTATAATACTTTTTCTTTTTGGGTCTTTAAAGTATGAAAAACTTCAACTATGCCATGATAGAAACAATTGAACACAACAAAGCTTCTTCCCATCCGTCATAATTAAAAATAAATTTATTATTAAAGTTAATAAAAATGAGTCAGGAAGAAACAACTAGAATATCAACAATTTGTTTCTATGATATTAGCTCTTGTTTCATGGTCTACAATGGTTTAAAGTAATAAAGTTTAAATAAATCGTCTAGGAAACCAATATCACAGAAGAGAATTTAAAATGCTATCTTTTTAGATTAAAATATATAGGGTGATCCATTAAAAAAAATGAGGTTAGGTCCGATAATTGTTTTACCTGACCCCGTATACTTATTCTGAAAACGGCAAATTATTCAACAATCATTATAAAGAAACTTCTATATAAAACATTTTCCTGTATCTCTTTTAACTAATAAAATATAGGGCAATTTTGAAATTGGAAATTTTTTGAATTTGCCCCAACCCAAAAAGAGCACATGACACCTACATTACTTTTTTGATAGCACTAACAGTTACGGAGATACCCTATAAAAGTGTCGAAAATGGGACACCCTGTATATATTTGTAATAATCTTTGGTAAACTTGAGTTCCCTAGATGATTTAATAAATTTTCAAAACTCTATGGACATCCGAAAGTAATTAAAAAACTTTCTTAATCGTTTCTCAACTTTTCGTAAAAATTTTCGATTATTTTATTACGTATTGCTTTTTGATTTAGGTATAGGATGAACCCAAAATCTTCTGTTATACCAGCGGCCATGCCGCCTGCTTCTTCGATACCAATATAAAAGTACAACAACGCGTGGATTTAACATACACGCGTCTAGTCCAGGTGATCGCTGGTTGAAAACTGCAGTTGTTCCTATTTTTACAGGAATGGACATGTATCGTGTGAACCACCAGCTATTTATTCGGTTAAAAGCAAATAATGTAAAAAACGTGCACTATAGTGCCGTGTGAACCCAGCCTTAGTTCATTGTGGATTAGGCGGCTCCTACAAATTAGTGGCTAATCCTAATTTTTGGACACACATCGACAAAATAATTATTTTACTTTGTCGCACTCATGGAACACCCACTGGCTCTGAATAAAGGAATATTATTTCATTATATTAATGCATCACGGAAAAAAGACTAAGTATATAAAGATTTTATTGTAAATTTCCTATAAAATATTGTATTAATTACATTTTTTATTAGTAATCCGTGCCAAAATAATATTGAAGCATAAGTTACAAAAACTACAGTTAGGATTTCTAACAAATTTAGTAAAATCAAGTAATTACTAAAATATATTGTAAATTTTACAACAAATGTATGTGCACGGACCAAACACTAAAGTAAAATTATTATAGTCTAGTATATTAAGATATAAGTTTCACATCAAGACATTATCTTGGAGCACGTGGTTAAATTAGAAAACGACCCGCGAAGCGGGGAGTTTTCTAAAGTTCAAGTGCTCTAATTGTCTTATGAACCGTGTGTTTTATAATACTTTTTCTTTTTGGGTCTTTAAAGTATGAAAAACTTCAACTATGCCATGATAGAAACAATTGAACACAACAAAGCTTCTTCCCATCCGTCATAATTAAAAATAAATTTATTATTAAAGTTAATAAAAATGAGTCAGGAAGAAAGTTGTACTCCGTCAGAAATACGAGAAATTGCAGAAAATAATCTAGAAAAACTTTTAAAAAGAATATGCAAAAGTTTGAGTTATGGTGCGAGCAGAACAGAGTTCAAAATATTGAACAAAATAATAAATATTGAACAAAATATTGTGTGGACACAGAATCTGACAGGAATAACAATTAATGCCCAGGAAACGTATACAGTAACTATAAATAGGTATATATAAAGTAATATGTATAATACGATATTGAATTAAAAATAAAAAATAGTACTTTATTGAATAAAACTTTAGAAATAGAGCATAAACTGGAAGATATTTCTATTATGTTTAGGTTATGTTGTTTTATAGCTGTGACTAGAAATTAGTAGATGGACACCGTCAGCATGTTATATATTTCCGAGTATACATAGGTATTTCAGATAAATATCTAGTAAAAATGATCTATTTGCAAGGTTAAAGGTTAGTATTTTAACGTTTTCTATAAAAAAATTTTGTCGAATCCATAATGCCTAGAAAACTAATTTTAACGAAATCGAAGTAAGCCTAAAATTCGAACCCTACTTGCTGCCAACATAAAAAAAAATAAAATTTCAGTTTCATAAAGTGACAGGTTATTCAATTTTTTTGCATTTCATAATGTAGCCATTATGAAACCCAAATAGGAAAAATATTTTATTGTACGGTGTGCTATAAAATATAGTATTATTTACAAAATAATATTGTAGATATACATAATGGATTAAAAAATATATTTAATAATCAAGTAAAATATATTGTGAATTTTACAACGAATGCAAGTGAGAATAATTTATTTATAACTCCAGTAGTTAAATATTTTAAAATATATGGTACCTTTTACTGACGACTATTATTGTATTTTTATGGTAAAAATTACCAAGTTTAATTGGCGTATGTAAAAATATTTTTATAAGAATAAATTAGATTTAACGGGTTCCCAACAAATAACGTTGGCGAACTTAACAGGGAACAAATACCGTCGGTCGAGAAGTCAAGCGACGTTGGGCGGCACGGTTAGTACTTGGATGGGTGGCCGCTTGTAAAAATTTTACAAAAGATTTTAGTAAAAAACTTATGGTTAGTTTTGCTATTTTTATAGTAAAGTTAACTAAGTTTTCGTTCCGTGTGTAAATGGTGCACAAAATAAAAATAGCCCGGCACAATCACCGGAATTATCCGCTATGAAATTCTTATTGTTTACAAAAGGAGAAAATTGATATCTATATAATCGTTTAATTATTATTGTGCCATATATACCCGTTACGATTTTTCGATTACGCCTTTCTTCACACCTTTTAATCCATTCTCTATATAAATAAAGTTTTTTCGAGAAATTTTTATTCTTCGAATTTTAATGGATATTATACAAAAAAAAAACTAGAACGAAATTTTTGGCGTATAGCACGTGGTAAACTTTTTACATGATTAGAAAATAAATTGCCTTTTTAAGTTTTAATTTTAACTGTATTAGGCACGGGCTTATTGATGGGTTTATAGTTGGTACCGAAAAATTGACGAAATTAGTTTTTTTTTTGGACACCGAATTGTTTGTTATTAGCGGTATAGTGTGGTTTACAGATATTTTAATTAGGTTTTTATTACAAGAGTTACATTTTCGTTTTATGGACCCCTCTATACAAGTATTTTGTGGAATTTAGGAGAATAATTATAGGGGTCATTCAGAGATAATACATACATATCGTACATAAAGTCCGAAACCGAAATTCATATGTAGTTTGTAAAAGAGTGGATCATTTAAATAAGGATTTAACTTTTCATCGGTAAGTATGGTTATGTTTTAATATTTAACCATCTGATATAACCAGACTTCAACATTGTTGCCATTCAGCCAACACACATGTAGTTCTCTCTTCCACCATTACTGATTTTCAATAACATCTCGCACAATCATAGCTTCACTTTAAAACGTTTTATGAATGGATTATGGGATCTGTAGTTTACAATACCTTCGGTAGCATCGGAGCTAGCAATGTACAGGTCGACAACTGTAGCTACAAAAGGAATGCGGGCAAAAAAATTTCTTGGGATAACAATGTTGTCACATATATTAAATTTTAATTTAATAACATGTTATCAAGTAAACCCTAAAATTAAATTTACCCATTTAAAGTAAATTGTCATAAGTATATAAGAAACTAATATTCTATTATAGTTTCAATGTTCTTAAAACTTTCTTTTCATACTATTTATTTTAATATTTAAATGCAAAATAAAATATTTTTTCATTAAAGTACTTCTAATCTAAAAATAGGGCAACATGGTACAATATCAACGGTAACCATGGGTAACCGGTGGCTAGAGCTAATTTGATAGGTTATATCCCAGGCAGAGGATGACGTCACGCGCCTGGTGACACGCCTATAGTGCCAGCGTGCTTGTTCGGCGATGTCCAATATGCTTCATCCAGTTGCGTAGTGATAGGGTTTGTTTTAAAACTGTGATAATGAATGAATATACCCTGGCAAAACCCTTCATAGTCAAACCCGCGAAGTGATTGCCAATGTGTACAGGGTGTGTGAAGAGGAATCACAAATTAATACATTTAAATTGCCACTTAAGCGAAAGCTAGAAAGGCTCGCAATGTATACGGGAGTAAGCGTGGGTGCAGTAAAAAACATGCACAAAGAAGATACTGAAAGGACGAAAATAACCCGAATCAATTGTTGTCATCTTCTGTCAAAAAAGGGACCGTCTCTCTGCTGTCGAAAAAAATCGAAGGCTTCGACTTTGGCATTGTTAGGAGAACAATACAAAAGTTTTATTTGGAACTAAAAGTATTTCCAACCTTAAAAAAGTTGCTACAACAGCTGAGAAGTGACATAAACTTTCCATTTTCCCGTGAAACTTTGAGGTGCATGTTGAAATCAAATGAATTTTATTGGCGAAATGCCAAAATAAGCGAGGAATATTAATGAAAAGGCCTAATATATTGCACTGGTGATACAAATATTCATGCTATGAAAAAATATATATTATTACATTATTAAGATAATAATAGCACGCACATGACTCGGCCATGTTTTAAAAGATATTGCTTCCCCCTTACCGATACCGCGTAGCTATAGACTTGCTTGTCGAACTGTAGCGTGGTTCTAATATGGCAGTAAAATTTGTGATGGCATGCAAGTCTAAGACTATAATAAAAAAAACATGCCGATTATCCAATAAAAAATAGTGTCGCATGGCCAAATTCGACAGAGTCGTGGGCCTTTTTTATACACGGTTTTCGAGGGTCGGAATTCGGTCCTTATTTTTTATACCTGCTACTTGTTAAGTTAAACCTTATTATGGGTAGTTTTCGTAATGTAAGACTTAGTATAAAGTAGTGGACCCAGAATCTTTATAACTAACTAAAAAATTATAAATTGAAGAATCATTTTTCCGGCCCTTAAATGGTACATACAGGATGATGCATGACGGGCTTGCATTAGAACTTTATGGAGAACTATTGAACATATGTTTCTGAAACTTTTGGTACAGTACGTTTCACAAAATTTTTAATGATTTCCTGGGTCGGTCCCATTGTGTCGACAAGAGCTTGGCAATAAACAAGTGAAGTATGAAGGGACGGACTAAGGAAAACAAGTAATGATATGATTATATTAATGTAATCAAATGAAATAACATTTTTTTTAAATATTACTAGTCATATTTATTTACATTTATAATGTCATTCTATAGATACTTCTGTTTCGCTATCGCTATCCTCATCAAAATTAATTATAATTGGATTAATTATACGATACAGCCTAATATTCGAATTTTCTACAGTTATTACGTGACGGACTGAATTTTTCCAACTACCTGGGGGAATATCATTAAAGCATTTTCGTATTAATTCTACAACACTAGAACTCGGACAAATATTTTCAGACCTAACCAGTGATTTTAACTGGTGCCACATATGCTCTATGGGGTTAAAAATGCAATAATAGGTTGGGAGCCGTAGCACTATGTCCAATTTCTTCTGCCAATGTGGCACAAACATATACTTTTTTTATACAAAATGTCTTTAAAACTTCTAAATGATCACTTTTTTTATAACTTTCTTCAAAATATATATCATTCGCCGCCATGTAGTTCTGAATCTCCAATTTTGTACTATTTCAGCTTGGAGCTTTATGTAATTGGCGACTGTGATAGCTCGCATTGTCCATTACTATCACGCTATTCTGAGGAATGTTTGGTAAATGACAATTCTTGAACCATTCCTCAAAAACTAACAAATTTTACCACAAAAAGATATTTAAATATAAATTAAGCAACCTAACCTACATGATTGCTTATATTTAATTATAATTATTACAATCCGGTCCTTTCCACATAATAATAACAAACGGTCATAAATAATGGGATGGCCCAGGTACTTTTACTGCAGTCATTAAGTTATATCCATTTTTCGTGAAACAAACAGTCACATGTTCCCGTCATTTCCGGTTATACAGCATGGTAACATCTTTTTGTCTGACTGCCAGTTTTTGAGATAATCTACATAATTTGTTTATCTTAGCTCTTGGACTAAAAACGTTTTCTTACCGAATAGCTAGAAGATCATCAAGTAGTTTCAAAAATATTTCAGACTTATCAGAAAATGTACAGGGTGGTCACAATTTGACGGTGTATTGTGAAAGAATTCAACTATTAAAAGCTTTCTTATTTTAAATGGAACAATGTATATTTTTATTAATTTGATGACAAATTAGTTGTTATTTATAAATAGTATTTATTGTTCTATATACCGATATAAAAGCGTTTCTTCGAAATATCAAATTTATTTCGAAAATACTATTTTTTCAAGTGTTCTAGTTAAGATGACGATCCCAAACAAAACCAAATTAGCAATCAGAAAGAGAGGAGAATCATCAGCTGATCAATATTTCATTTCGTGAAGTTTTAGCCGTTAATAATAAAGTTTTTTAGTTAATTTATTGATATTTAGATTGTTTGACATGTCGATTGGGGTATCAACAAGTTTCAGGAAGATATGTGACAAAAATTTGAAAATTGTTCATATTTAAAATTGTTATTATTATTCTTATAACATTATATTTTTCAACGCAATTTTTTCATAGCGTTTTCCAATCCTTTAACTGTACGAATCCAGTTTTAGATTAGGAAAAAACCAAGTATATTTGGCTAAACATTTGCATAAAATAGTGCCTGTTTGGCAACCTGTGATTAAACGCAGCTCTTAAACCGACGTTACTGAATGTAAATGTAGCTAAAACCACCAAAGTTCGTTCTCCAAGTCATGTAAGATTTTTCCGTGACCTTCATCCCCAACTTACTCGAGCGTGCGACCCTACGCGTCATGTAATATAAAAAACCTATTTGAATCATGTATGCCCATTCTCGTCTACTGAATGCTTAGACGGAGAGGGAAAATCGATTATTTCACAATCAAAAACGCGGACTCTCGATCTCGATTATATAAGGTACGACCAGGTAGTTCTTCCGATTACCTTTAAAAAATGTTACACGGATAACATGACAAGAGAGTTTTTGAGAAACAACTGAATGGTTGTTACGGTAGAAAAGTGGAACATATTGAAATTTAGAAGTTATATTATGTTAATTCTTTCTCTTGTTTATAATAAATAATATAACTGAAAAATGTAAAATAGAGTGTCGGAAAAAACGGGTTTTCCCAAAAAAAAATGGAAAAGAACGGAAATTTCGGAAAAAATTAATCTTTTCTTATAAACTAGAAGGAAGGCAGGGTTGATAAAAATCATGATTTAAAAAAAAAATCAAAAATCGATGATTTTAAAAAAAAATCAAAAATCGATGATTTTTGAAAAAAAAACAAATATCGATGATTTTTGAAAAAAAATCAAAAATCGATGATTATTAAAAAAAAACAAAAATCGATGATTTAACAGATATATTCAAGCTCTAACCCACTTTTACTTTTTGGCGTATATTTTGGATCCTACAATAAACAAAGAAAAATATCAATTACTAGCTGAAGAAAAGAGAGATGCTCTACACATTGTTTTCAAATATTTTGCAGACACAGGTTTATTATTACCATTACTAATTAAGTTGGAAGCTAAATCGGACCCATTTCACAAAACTCTGTTTTCAGAAGAAATAATGAAAAATGTAACAGCAGTACAGTGGTGGAGATCTCAAGAAGATGTTTCAGAAATAAAGAAAGTGCTCCCGATAGTGACTTCTGTTATTATGTTCCTGTGCATCGGCGGCTGATATCGAAAGGATTCTTTCTACTTATGGACTCGTACATGCAGATATAAGAAACAGACTTGGCAGTGACAAAGCAGCAAAACTAGTATTTCTATTTAAGCATTATAACAGTTAGGATTTTTATATATACAGGGTGTCCGGGAACATGTGGGAAATCTCCCGGAGATGAAGAAAACACGTGAAAAGAATACTATAGGTTCATATAAACTTCTTTCGTATCGGCCTCCTCTTCGGAGATATGGGCTCCCAAAGAGCACCAATGGAATCAAGTTTTTTACTCATAATTATTGAACCACCTGGTATATTTCAATTATTTTTAATATGATGTATACCAGGTAAGACCCGTCAAATTACTACCCAAGAAACTGTTGTGAATTACTCACAGCTGCAGGGACGGGCTAGCTGTAACACTCATGGGCCCATTTTTTTTTATGCCCTGTATGATGAGGACTTTGGACAATGTTTTTTACATACCTTTAACTATTGGCTAAAAATTAAGTACTCTTCATTCATGTCGCTAATCCTAACCGTTTTTGAAAAAACGGCATTTCATATACATCATGTATTTGGCGTATTTCAGTAAAAGATACATCTTTGTTCCGATCAAGTGTTCAACCTTCAAAATTCCGCTTTTTCATATTTAACCCGTGAGAATTTAGGGTACTGGTGTAAATAAAATGACGTTTTTTCCGAAAACGGTTAGGATTAGCGACATGAATGAAGAGTACTTAATTTTTAGCCAATAGTTAAAGGTATGTAAAAAACATTGTCCAAAGTTCTCATCATACAGGGCGTAAAAAAAAATGGGCCCATGAGTGTTACAGCTAGTCCGTCCCTGCAGCTGTGAGTAATTCACAACAGTTTCTTGGGTAGTAATTTGACGGGTCTTACCTGGTATACATCATATTAAAAAATAATTGAAATATACCAGGTGGTTTAATAGTTATATGTAAAAAACTTGATTCCATTGGTGCTCTTTGGGAGCCCATATCTCCGAAGAGGAGGCCGATACGAAAGAACTTTATATGAACCTATAGTATTCTTTTCACGTGTTTTCTTCATATCCGGGAGATTTCCCACATGTTCCCGGACACCCTGTATATTTTTTTGCTTATATTAAGTATTTTTTTGTATTAAAAAGCTTTTTTAGTTTAAACTTTTTTAAAGTTTTATTTTTGTAATAACCAGGCGTACTGTTCGATTATTATAATAAAATAATAAATAACACCACATAAAAATGCGTCTGGGCTTTATCTTTTGTATGAACAAATACATTTTAAGTGTAAAAATTTTAAAACTCGTTTTTTAAAATTAATCATGATTTTTTTTTAAATCACTGAATCGTTAATCGTGATTTTAATCAATTGATTTTAATGATCTCAACCATGAAAGAAGGTGTTTAATTTTGCTATAGACTTGCTTTATACAGGGTGACAATTTAAAAACTTGAAATGGCCATATATTAGAAACGAAAAACTGAAGAAAAAAACGCAAAAAACAGTTTTTATAAAACGAAGGGGGAACAAAAACAAGCGTATTAGCCCACCCCTATCTGCAACCCCTTGGACAGGGTGAGATAAACCCTTAAAATCTTAAATAGAAAGGGGGTCGAGTGATACATCATTTTGAAGCTCTTGAAAAATGCTTTCCAATGGTACCATAGAAAGGTACATTTCAGGAAATTCTTCTCTGTTTATTAAGGAAAACAATAAATGAAAAGACAATTTTGAAATTTTTTATTATTAGTTAATTAAATGTTCAAAATGATTGCTACCAATATCCTGGCATATTAAGAGATATCTCTTAAGAATTCTAAATAGTTTAAGCCTCGGCGTTTCGTTTTGGTTTATTTGCTATTTTTTTTTTGTCGAAAAAAAAAAATTGTTTATAGATATTCGCATTTTATTATCACAGAATTTACCTTAAAGGTAACTTCTACTAGTATTATTATTTTAAGAACAGTTAACTTTCGGTTCAGTTTAAACGAAAAGCAGCACTTCTTATCTTAAGTGGATTGGAAGAAGAGGTCCTGTTGAATGGCCACCTAGATCCCCGGACCTAACACCTGTTGACTTCTTTTTGTGGGGGTCACCTAAAATCTGTGGTTTTTAAAACGCAACCTGAGTCACTAGAGCGACTTCAGCATAGAATAGTTCAGGAATGCCGTGCTATATCCAGAGAAACCTTTGCAAATGTACGTGAAGAATTTGAAAGTAGGCTTTATTATTGTCTTCAAAACAACGGAAATCATTTTGAACATTTAATTAACTAATAATAAAAAATTTCAAAATTGTCTTTTCATTTATTGTTTTCCTTAATAAACAGAGAAGAATTTCCTGAAATGTACCTTTCTATGGTACCATTGGAAAGCATTTTTCAAGAGCTTCAAAATGATGTATCACTCGACCCCCCTTTCTATTTAAGATTTTAAGGGTTTATCTCACCCTGTCCAAGGGATTGCAGATAGGGGTGGGCTAATACGCTTGTTTTTGTTCCCCCTTCGTTTTATAGAAACTGTTTTTTGCGGTTTTTTCTTCAGTTTTTCGTTTCTAATATATGGCCATTTCAAGTTTTTAAATTGTCACCCTGTATTGTTAAATATAAGTATTTGAAATAGTATTTATACATTTTTTTGTTTAAAAAATGCGTACTATAAACAGGCGAGGGGTCGCGGGGTTATTTAATTCACCGGTGATTCCCCAACAAATTTCGGAAAATCTCCGAAAGCGTATTACAATTAGTTTTGTGTTTGTGATTTTTTTATGATTAGTTAATAATATTTATTAATCATTCAAGTATTTTAGCTTAGGCTTCGTCAAAATAAATTTTCCTGCGGTTTGTTTTTGTTGTCGTTTTACTTTGTTTATTGTAAGTTATAGTTTTTATGTCCTATATTTAGGTTTAAGCATATTTAAGGTTTTATGTGTAAAACTACATTTGCAGACCTTAAAATAGTTGTTAATTTTTCCTATAAGGAAGCCTTTATTATTTTAATTTCGGTTGGATTCCCTGTTAAAAAGGACCTGCTTTAATAGATTATTTATAATATTTTGATAACTATTAATAAAGGGTGTCCGATTAAAAATAAAATTTTCTAATCCCCAAATTTTATAATTATTTCTATTTAGCATTAAAAATAAGTTTGTAGTTTTCAAAATATTGCCAATTTAATACCGTTATATGGCCATTTTGCTGCGGATTTTAATTTCAATTACTCCTATGACGGCGTTGAAACACACTAGTTGGACTAATTGGAATTGATTTATGCACAGCAAAACGGTCATAGATTTAGATTAAAAAAAAAACAACATTTCAGCCGAGTATTAAAATAAAAACAATTATCGCCTCGATTTATTTTATCACGTCTCCTAAATTGGTCTGGGGGTCCCCAGATTAGATCCACGTTTCAAGGGGGTGCCCCGCGTGCTGTACGAGCTCGAATTGTGGGAAGCAGCGTATTAAGAGAGATTTTTCAAGGTGATCACGGGAACAGGTGTATACTTGGGGTTCCTAGATTTTGTTTGGGGCCTACGATACGTAAATCGGCCGAATTACTCGAACAAACTCGACGAAACTATCAACGATATTAACAGTTCCAACATATAATCATTTTTCCTAATATCCTTCCTAACAAAGATATCAGCACGGAGTAAAATTTTTTACAGGCAACTTTCAGTCCTTAGAATATAACTTACTAAAATAAACTATTTGCCTGTAGAAATGATTATAATTTGCGAAATATATGTTACTTCCTGCATTAGAAAGCAATTTTAAAAGTTTTTTTGAGATTATAGCTGCAGTATTCAAATTTGAATTTTAAAATGTATCGCCGATCACGTGTCCCCAGTCAATAATATCTTACTTTATCCTTTTATATTTCACGTCATTTTAATAAAGTTACTTTTATATATAAATAATTTACACTTCTACTAATGTTCAAAAATCAACAGTTTAGTTTATCTAACGCAATTATTAACCAAAAGTTCCATCCCCGCAGCTGCATGTATCGCCGGTCACGGCAGAAATTGCTTATAAAAACGCCACTACAGGTCGGCCTATTAGTTTTACAAATATGACGGTATGTGTTTGAATTTGTGTAAAGCGTGCTCCTGTTTAGGTATAAGTTCCTTATTATGTTTATTTAGGTATAAACGAGAACATTGCCTACTTTTTACCAGCCGTATGTTTTTATGTTGTATCGCCGGTCACAGTGTTAACTCAGACCTAGTAGTCTTAGTTAAGGGAAAAATACTAAACAAAGTCATTTTCTTGAGTACAGATACTCATTTCAGTCTAAAAAAGTTTAAGAAATAGCTTGTATTAGCTGTTATCCACAAATTTGTGCATTTTTGTTTCGCCGGTCAGAGTAACACCGGTCACGCATGAAAATGCTACCTGAGATAAATTGATGTGACGGTTTGTTATCCGAAGCTATATACAATTTTTTTTATTAACCTTTTATAAACCATTAAGGAAATATATTTTGATGTGCAAGTTTCGTTTACACCTTAGGTAGATTAAAAATATGACTAATTTTCTTAGTATTTTAACATTCTATAAGGAACATTCCAAAATTTTAAGCCAATATACCTAAGACAGGGCTGTTATAAATAATAGGAAAATGGTTATAGTGACTGATTAAAATAACTCAGTTCCAAATATTGGCGTTATATGATTCAGATGAGTAAAATTAGCCATGTGACGGGCGTTACATTATTAGAAAATCGATGCTATAGACCAAGATCTTTGTAACAATGATCTTTTGCGCGGATAATTCCTTTAATTAGATACTATAAGAAACCTATTAAAAAATTAACAGGTGTTTTTGAGATTATTTATTTTTAAAATCCGATTTACTGAAAGTTGCTTGTAAAATTTTTTTGACCCACCTGCAGATTTTCGTTTTCGATTATAACTTAGTCAGTAACCCTGTATATTTTAATGAAATATTGTATAATTAAAATTTTGAATAATTAATAAGAAACTTTATTGAAGAGAATTTCCAAAATTGACACCTATCAAAATTTTGACCCTACGATCGCCGTGCCATGTCCGTTCGTGGCTATGTTCAAGAATGGTCCGAGTATGAGTTTCTTAGTCCATAGGGCCCGATATTTTTGTTAGGTGGGCTATTGGGAAAAATTATTATATGAACTACTAGTATTATTTCGACCTCCCCTGCACGCTGGCGAGATACTGACCTTTACTGCCTGAACACCCTGTATATTATGTGGTTTTTAGCCGATTCAAATTAAAAAAAAAAGACTAAGCAAAATATTGCAATTTTTTTCACACAGCTTGAAAAGGGGTTTTAATGTGGTTGTGCGAAAGTTAAAGGCATGTAGAAAAAATAAACTAAGCCACTTAAAACTCAAAAAAAAAAAAAGAATTTATTGCCTCAAACTTGGCGAGGATCCAAGAGGTGGCAACGTTTTCTGATGTTTCGGTCTCTAAAATCACCTAAGCGTAATGTAAACGACGATATCTAGGCGACATGCCACGATCAATCCCGATATTTGTCTTCACACCGCATCTGATATCAGTAGACGTTAGAGAAGATTTCAAAAATATTGTACGAGTTCCCTTAACGGAGAACTATTTTTTAAATTTAATAATTATAATAAATCCAATTTATTAGTTTATAATACGTATGTTCAAAACAATGACTTTGCATATTTCCAGAATGCAATATCAGAATATCCGAATTAATAAGAGAGCCAATAAAATAAAATTATAACA
Source organism: Barypeithes pellucidus (assembly GCA_963991005.1). Classification (NCBI taxonomy): domain Eukaryota; kingdom Metazoa; phylum Arthropoda; class Insecta; order Coleoptera; family Curculionidae; genus Barypeithes; species Barypeithes pellucidus. Next base: position 14,013,426 of record OZ022563.1, read on the forward strand.
TTTATAACTGTTAAATTTCTGATTGAATTCATGTTTAGTGTTAACACGGAGGATATCAGAGTTTGACAATTTTAATTAATTTTGATGATAACTTAACAGTATTTTGGAAAATGGGTCGTAATAACTCCATTAACATTTGAAATTTCTCATTAACAAAAACTAATTATTTAGGTTAGGTAAGAAGTAAAAAAAAAGAAGAGGAATTCGTTTAATTTAGGACAAAATACATTAACGGTATATGTTACTAGGAATACAAATCATTGTTGTGATTTCATGTATACAGGGTGATCGATGGCGGATGGCCTATTAGACGTTTATAAAGAACTAGTCAACCGATCATTTAAAAATATTTTCACTGGTGCCGCTTCTACTAGAAAGTATAAGCAACTATAATAATTTAAATGGAACATCCCGTGTATATTTTTTTTAGAATCCTTATTAATTTATTTATAACTTTCCTTAACAATATCCTATACCTATCTGTTATCGTTGTCGAGAGAATAATTAATTTCACTTTTTTTTTTTTGGAAAATATATCCCTCAAGTTAAGTTTTTAATTTGATAACAATGATTTGGGCGAGCTCATTAACATTGATAGCAATGTGCTATTAGAAGATGATAGTGACCCCATTCCTACCGATTATGTAGCGAAAACTGAAACCACATCACTATCTGACGACTCTGATGAAGAAGTTGAATGCAGTAATCAAACAAATGTCACCAATTATCAACAAGCCATTAGTATGGTAAAGGAATTATAAGAGTATGCAAAGAATAGAGGACACCAATGGAACCTGTTATCAGACTTGGAATTACATTTTCTAGATTGCAAGTATAAAACGCAAAAACGTCAAACTACGTTATTAGCTTTTTCTAGTACTGCATCCTAACTAAAACTATTGTATTTTTGTTATGTTATGTTTATTTGTACATACATATACATAGTAATAATTTTGCATTTACATATTACCTAATAACAAATTGTCCATGGGCGGACACCACCGTAGGTTTCAAGAGAGGTTTCACTGTATTAGTAACAAAGGTACAGGATGTTTCAAAATGCAATTGATTGTTTTTAAAAATGATAAATAGTAGGCATGTTTCTTTTTAAATCACATACATATATTATTTATGGTTCTAAAGCTCTTGAAATTGGCTATGTTTCTATGTGTATTGTTGCTACACCTATCAAGGCGACATACAAATAATTTTTGGTTAGTTCTAGTTAGACAATTATGACTTTAGAAATGTTATAAAATCTTCTAAATATGTGTACCTAGTTATTTAGGTTGTATTTTAAAAATCAAAAATAATTTTACATGAGCGCGTATATTTTCAGTAGATACCCAACAAAAACCCTTCATCCCGACGAAATATCATTCCGGTTTTTCTTGATATAGGTACGGCATTGTCTCCGTAAGTTTGAACCATATGGAAAACTTTTTTATTATTAATTTTACGAAAAGAAGTTATTCTTCATAAAAAATTCTGCATGGTCTAAAACGTAAAATGCAACTATCAGATATTAAATTCTTCTAGGCGTATACGAGGTTTGTCCAAAAATATGAATTTTGCCCAAGAGCAAAGTACCTTTATTTTTGACAATATCGAAAATTGTTATTAATAAAAGTTGATCAGAACTAAAAACCACGTTTAAATATGCAGTTACATCCATTTACGATGAAAAAATAGGTTTTAAACACGTCCGTAATGAATTCATATGCATTTTTATTGCAAATAAGAAAACACATAGAAATAAGAAATTGTGTAACTCACACAATAATAATACTAGAAATAAATACAAATTTAATTTTCATTCATTCCACTAATGCCTCGACATATCTACCCTCTCGTTCAATACTTTCATCGTTCTATTGGCAAATTTCCTTAATACTTTCCTTCTCATTTCTGAAGAAATTTCCCGGCATGATTGTGGAATTCTCCTCTCCAAATGATTAACATCTTCACAACTTAATAACACAATTTTTATGTACTTTATAAATTTTAACGCGTTTTGACGGTCGCTGTAAAACATTTCCTGCTATCAACAATTCATTTGTTTGTCAGAGCAGCCCAGATTACATGTACCTACAGTTCAATTCGCGTTTGTACACATACGTTTCAAAAAAAGGAAAAATAATTTTTTCATCGTAAATAGGTGTAACTGTATAATTAAAAGTGATTTTTAGTTCAGTCAAAAATAAAGGTGGGCAAAATTCATATTTCTTTGACAAACCTCGTATACGCCTAGAATAATTTAATATCTGATAGTTGCATTTTAGGTTTAACACCATGCAGAACTTTTTATGAAGCTTTTTTTCGTAAAATTAATAATGAAAAAGTTTTCCATATGGCTCCAACTTACGGAGACATACAGTATATTTAATTTCTTATACTCATAGTAGGCCCGCGATCACCGATTCGCAGCCCCTTGATTTTCCCATAACATTCGTAGATTGAATGTGACGCGGCGAGAATCCAGCGAGAGGTGAGGGGGGTGGAACCAACTTGTTACCGTCTGGGTCACGAGAGTCATAAACTATAGGTGCTGTGCTACAAACCATGTTGCCAGATTTAGTTTGCCCTATTACCTCACCGAAATTTCATGAAAATATTTTAAACCGCTTTTCACATATCGCCTTGTACAACTTTTAAAAAACTCACCCTGCGGACTCGTTACAGACCTTTAAATAGCAATAGATCCGCCTCATTTCAAAATTGGTAATGCTTCAACCCGCGGAACATAACTTATTTGGCCAAAATTAAGAATCTGAGATTTTCCACCTTAAGGTCTCGTCAATTTTATTATGAATGGGAACGCCTTTAAAGAATATTTGCAGCCTTCGTGGTGTAATCCCCTCGGAGGGGTAGGGGACACCGAGGAGGGTTGTGACAATTTTTACTTAAAAGAACATATCTCAATAAAGAAACATACCACCATTAGGAATTTGTAAGCCGCAATGTAGCTCAATCCTTACTCTTTTAAAAACAGAATTCAAAGTCAATAAAAGTTAAGGTTTCTGAGAAAATCCACGAAAACTGAAACTATTCCCTTTGTCACAACACTCCGAGGTAAATTGTGACAGGTACCAAGATAAGTTGTGACGGCTGTGTATCTAGACTAATTTTAATAGATAAAATTACTTTTATATGAATTATAAGCAAAACGCACGTTTTTTTACGTTTTTTTGCATAAAATTACTTTAATTATCATTAGGCATAATTGTAGGAACTACAATAACATGAAACATTAACATAACAGTAAATCTTTTATAAGTAACTATGGCATCATTATATCAAACTTAGGTTGTAAGCATTGACCAAAGCAAACGAACAGGAACAGAAATAAACAGAAAAAACATTGCAAAAGCGTGTAAAATAAGCTAACCAGAAAATAACATTTAATAGGAGAGTTGTGACACGCTGTCACAACTCTCCTAGGAGCCAAGAATCGCGATCTGGTCAGCATAATAATTCGTAATTTCGAAACAAGATGCAAACACAGCAAGACAATGCCACGCTTTGAAACTCCAAAACGACACAATATAAGAGAAAATAGCATAACCACGTGAATGTAATATATCATGATATAAATACAATCAAATTATAAAAAAATGTACTTGTCGGTTGTTTTTTCATGCAGACGTCGTAATCACGCAACCGCCTGTCGTGGGCCATTGGCGCGTACTGCGTCAAGTAGCGCGTCTATAAACAAACAATCGTGCGCTGTTGTCAGCTCGCTAACGGCCATAGATTCCGAGAAATTGTCCTTGTCACAACTCTACTCTGTCACAAATCTCCTCGGTCTCCCCTAGCCTTAAAATCCAAAATGGGAAGGAAATTAAGTGTTACATACTTTTAAAGGTCGTTTATATACGCTGAGATTTCTGGTTTTTAGGTTATTATGTGAAAAAACATTAATATGTTGACTCCTCTTTCAGTAGAATGATTAGGGGGAGAGGGGGCGTAGGTAGTCACTTCGGGTGACACCCTCTCCAATTCTTTACCAGCAGCAATGTCACCGCCTAAATATGTACATGAATAAGTCCATATTTGGACCGTGATCTCTTGGAAATTGCTACTCAAAAGATAATACATTTTTGAACACCCTGTATAACAAGATACTTAAATTATCGATATTTTCAACACATTTTGACAACACGCATTATTGTGACCGCCAAGACGCAGTCTCCGGTCTCATCCGAGAAGTTTTTAAAGATCTCCCGGCCTAAAAATATCTCATTTCAAGTAAAAAACTAATTTCGCACCCTCTTTTTAAACAGGAAACGGCCGCTTGGCGGAAACGCGGAGATCGAGAATCGTTTCATTTTGTTTCGGATGTACAGTTGACGGGGGGGGGACACTGAGAAAAATTGCTACTTTTTAAGATTTTATGCGAAACAGGAATCGGAGGAAGTTATGGAATTAGTAACAGGAAGTGGATATTGGTACTTATTTATGGACCGGAAAATATAAAATAAGTGCGTTTTAATTGGTACGGAATTGATATGCTACTTGAGCATTATTTAAAAATGAAGTTAATGAGAGGATATGTAAGAGAAGATGTGTAAATGAGATAGATATTCGAAACGTCATCCGTTTGACCCTTCGCGGTAGCTTTACCTTAGACTTGCAGGTGAGCAACCACCAAAAATTACAACCTAAAAATCGTCAAAAATACAAATTTTTATTTCTTAATACAGGGTGTTATGGAAATGACTTATTAAATGGGTGACTCCTAGGGTGTCCTAGAGAAAGTCCACAAATATTTTTTTTTTAATCGAATATCTAAATACTAAGGTAAAAACTCTTATACTGTCGCGCCGTTCAATCTGGATTCACTTAGCAACAATGTGGATCACAGATATATAGTATTTGCAGAATTATACCGTTGATCTTTTGACTGCAATAAAACCTCATTATCCCTTCGACCATAAAATAAATAAGGAAATCCCAAATTTTAGAACCTTTTCGAGCAGAGCCGGACCAGGTATACAAATTCAATTGGCACATTTAGAAGCATTGACGAAAAAAATCATTCAAAATTTTATGATTGAAAATGATTTATATTTTGATGAAACTTACAAAAAACGAGAACTGCTAGAAGTATTAAAAGCTTTTAAAATAAATAAGGAATACGAGTGTGACAAACTTGCAGCAGAAAATGGACATACAGTGTTGCGTCTTCCTCCGTACTATTGGTGTGGTGTGGTATACATTTTCAAGCCGGCCCTGGTCCCATTTATTGAGCTTTGAAGAGGCTGAGGCGTATACAATAGGGTTTAATCAGGTAGTTTATTTATGGCAGTAAGAGTCAACGGTATAATTCATCAACAACTATACTAACAGCGTTATCAAATCACACCGCATGGCTCGCCCTTGCTTGGATACCTGCCGCGCGCGACTATCGTTGTTTCAGTATGTTTCGGGGGGTGGGGGTTGTTGGAATGACGCTCTCGAGGGTTCTACGTGCTTGATGTATACGAATTTTAAACGTTTTGTTAGTTGTAGAATTACATACCCGATTTTTTTTCTGTTATGAAATAATTCATAATAATAAATGTTGTGATCTGATATTACCTACTGTTGGTTCTGTTGCAAGACATACTTTTTTGTGTTTAATTTTTTATGGAATTTAATTATAAAACGGATTATACGATCGAAGGTAAGAGAGTATGTACCTTAAAATTGTAGTGTTTTTTTCTAAAAAGTTCGAAAAAGAAGTGATAACGCGGGTCAAAGATGTCTTGTTGTCGTCAAGAACTGAACACGTGCGTTTATAATTCTGCGTTGACAATACCGTCTCAATAAACTATTGATTGTGAACGTCCGCAGTAGCGGCCACGTAAATTTTGATATTTCATATAAAGAGTATATTTCGTACAATAACTCAAAGCGCCATTTATGGTTATTTTTCTTCAATTTATTCATCTCAGGATGTGCCGGCTTCAATATATAATATAAATAAGTAAAAACCCTGTATAATCCCTGTCGCAATGGGTCCGTTCAGCATTTTTTTTTTTAAATCGAAAGTAGAACACTTTTTAAGGCAATTTCCAAATTTCCGAACAAACCCTATATACTGGTCGGAAGACAGTTGAGATTTAGAAGAGTATAACGCATGTTTCTGTATGAAAACGTCGTTTGATTGTTAAATTATATCCTTTTTATCGTCTTCCTGGATTAAAATGGGTGAGAAGAAAGCTTGTAATGAATATTGTGTGGTTCCTGACTACTTTAACACTTCCAGAAATGACCCAGACAAACTGTTTATAAGCGTGCCATGCAGGCGCGGATACAGGATTTAATTGAAATGTGGGCAGAGTTGAGAAAAAAAGTTCCCGGCAGGAGAAACCGGCGCAGAACCAAGCCCAAATATTGCTGAATTTGGTCAATAAATTATAGTAAATATTAGAAAAACCGATGCTTTAACGTAAGTTTAAATATACTAACGTGAAAGCAGACTACAAAATATATGATATACAAATATTTTAGATGAAAGAAGACATAGACAATTATATGTACATAAAAACAATGAAAAATGAAAAACGAAAAAATCAGACCTCAGAGTCAAAAGTAGTACCAAGGTTTTTTGATTGTCAATAGTTACGACCCACTATCGTCACTGACAAAAGAAAGAACAGCGATCTTTGATTAACAATTTGTTACTTCCTGGAACAACAAAGAAATTTCTATTGAGAATGATGACGTCGAGCTTGAAAATGGGATAAAAATGCTTAAGATATGGGTGTTCAAGTGTTACTTAAGGCTGACGTTCGCAGCAAAGGAGTCCAGTGTACAAGTAAAAATTTGCCATTGTCAAAAACGGGAAAAAAGAGAGAATGTCCTTTTAAGGAAAGGGTTAGGAAGAAAATGCGGTTAGAAGGAAATAATACCGATCCAGTTTCCAGTAGCGGCTCTACATCAACATTTATTTTAACAGATTTAAGCTTGTCAAATTCAGATTCCGATTGTAGAAAAGACATAGATATTTCAGAAGAAATAGAAAAGAGAACATTTTTATTGATAGAATTATCGGTAACAAGCCCATTCTACTAAACAATACGTAATGCACATGATTTAATTCCACCGCGGTCATTACTGGTTGCGATCAGAGTTCAATTTAATCGATTACATTATGCGTATGTCTGGTTGCATATATCCGGACTCGATTACGATCCATAAAGCGACGGCAGGTTGCAGGTCAAGTGCAAACTTTGTTCCGTTTTTAAACCGAAATCAGCTGTTTTACTCACGTTGCATGTACCATGCAATCAATAGCGAAGCCGTTTCAGCGTAAATCCAACATATAAAAAGATTTTGGAAACTTACTACGAATTTAAATGTTTTCAAAACAAAGGATATCCTGGTTACACTTTAAAATTATATACACCTATACAGGGTGTGCCAAGGATATACGTTACGATACCATTTTTAGATGTACATAAAATTTTACACATATTTGATATAGCAGCCTTTATATCTAAATGTAATTGTTTTTCACATTTGAATAATGACAGTTATCACACTTATGCTGTATATTATAAATATAGCTTCGCACAATGTGTTTTAAAGAAAAACGGTTCTTAGTTTCTCTTCTTGATTTTTAATTATACACCGTGTCCAAGATAAGGAGGGCCAGTACAGGGATCTCGGAAACCGTAAGAGATACGAAGTCGGTTAAATGGAGGTAAAGTTGCGCATTTGTACCTAATAATATGCCGTTTAGAAAGTTTTAAAATTCCTAGTAGTTCCGGAGATATCCGGAAAAAAACGAAATTCTGAAAAATCGTTTTATTGTTTTCCTGGGTTTTTTTGAGATCGAATTCTAAAGTAATTTGCACCATCGGTTGCACATCGCCACTTTTTTCGCTCTATCTAAGAGCGTTAATTGTTTTGTAATCCGACGAGTCGTCTTCGAAGGGCCATTATCAACTTCCTTTTTTTAAATACGGTCCTGTTTTCCTGATATTGGAATTTGAGAGCTTTTTCTCTTAAGAATGCAACGATGTGTGACACATTGTAGTTTAATGACGTTCTGAGGGTTTTTTGAACATCAGGAAATTTTGGGATACGGTCCTGTATTTCTCCTAATTTTATAAATAATATCTCATAAGTAAGCTCTAAATTTTTGCTTATGTTGGACTAGTTCAATAAATAACAAATAATTTAATAATAAACGTCATTAAACCCCAATGTGTCATACATCGTTGCACTCGGAAGAGAAAAAGCTCTCAAATTCCAATATCAGGAAAACAGGACCGTATTTAATATGCTCTCAAATTCCAATATCAGGAAAACAGGACCGTATTTAAAAAAAGGAAGTTGATAATGGCCCTTCGAAGACGACTCGTCGGATTACAAAACAATTAACGCTCTTAGATAGAGCGAAAAAAGTGGCGATGTGCAACCGATGGTGCAAATTACTTTAGAATTCGATCTCAAAAAAACCCAGGAAAACAATAAAACGATTTTTCAGAATTTCGTTTTTTTCCGGATATCTCCGGAACTACTAGGAATTTTAAAACTTTCTAAACGGCATATTATTAGGCACGTAAATGCGCAACTTCACCTCCATTTAATCGACTTCGTATCTCTTACGGTGCCCGAGATCCTTGTACTGGCCCTCCTTATCCAAAAATGAGGAAAGCAAGCGAATTAGGATATGACAAGGTAATGTATTTCCTCTTTATTAATCTACCTGCCCGGTAGACGCCCAATTGTAATAATTCCTTGCCAATGCTGTAGATACTATGTATTTCAGTATTTCCATATATATTATGTATAAAGCGACAAAAACACCAAACATCTACCTACTTATAGTATTAATTAAATAAAATCACTTACGCGTACCTGAGGACACATCTTGCATTGGTACTTCCTGGGTTGAACGCCGCTATTTTGCATGCCTCCCATCTTGGTCGCGTTGATTGGTTGCGGCACGACGAGCAGCGCGGGACTCGAACCCGCGACTCCCGGACTGGAGCTGCTCGACGTCGACCTGCCCGAGGTGTAGAGGCCCGGCGTACCACCCATATGGTGGTCTTCCATACCCGCGTAGACTGAAATAAAGACACTTGTTTCAGAAATTTCTCGAATTAGATTAGAAGAAAATTAATTAACTAGTCGTCCACAAGGAAAAAAGCATATAGTATAATTTTTATAGTAAAAATGTTATTGTAAAATTTCCTATAAAATATAGTATTAATTACATTTTTTATTATCTAGTAATCCGTACCAAAATAATATTGTAAACATAATTTAGTAAAATCAAGTACAGTGGAACCTTTCTTAGGCGGACACCTACGGGACCGTCTAAATGTGACCGCCTAATAGAGGTGTCCGCCCATGGGAAATTTGTTATTAGGTAATATGTAAATGCAAAATTATTGCTATGTATATGTATGTACAAATAAACATAACATAACAAAAATACACTAGTTTTAGTTAGGATGTAATACATGGAAAAATTACGAAAAGTAATATACCCTGCCGCGTTAGTCAAACCGGTATATAAGGTATTTTTCGTGTTAAATTGATGGTTTGGCGGGGGTCATGACCCCCATGACCTCCCCCCTGGATCCGCGCTTGCTTATTGCCCCTATAGTATTTTAGTAGAACCTATAAATTTAAATGAATTTTCGCGGAAAGAAAAAAAAGTAATTCGCTCTCCTATTTCAGATCTGAATGTCCTTGTGACACCTTTGGTACCATTCCTAGGAGATGGCAATTATCTAGACCCCACAACCTTTCCAATTTAAAACCAACTAAGGAAGTAGCTACCAGTATGGATGACTTTAGCATATTTACATATTTAGACGCGCCTGGAGAGCTTGTACGACCGAGGAGTCTATGTGTACCTGACAGTTGGCACTGCCAATTTAATGAAAATAAGTTTTTACGTGATTTAAGGCCTGACTTTGGTTGCCGGTCTGTCTTCAGACAGTTCTTGCACCGTACTTATTCGTCTCCCAAATACTTTTAAAAAAATTCTATCCGTTTAAAGAAGGGTTTTCGCCCTCTTTGTATGAAAACAACCTGTCCGCGTCCGCCCAAGAGAGGTTGATTTTCATGGAATTTCATATAACTAGTTCCGGACTATGAAAAAATGTCCGCTTAATAGAGATGTCCGCATATGAGCGGTGTCCGTTACGAGAGGTTTCAATGTAAATACTAAAATATATTGTTAATTTTACAACGAAACATTATAGTAAAAATAGTTAAATTATTATAGTAAAGAATAGTTAGATGGGTGACCGCTTGGAAATACCACGTGTCAAAATATTTACAAAACATTTTAGTAAATTTTACAAAAACTTTTCATTAAATGGTTTACTAACTATTTTTGTAATTTTTACTGAAAATTTAGTTCAAATTTTGCTATAATTTAATGGCAGTTCATAATAAAAGTTATTCCAGTCACTATAGAGCCATAAATTATGACATACTACCTTGGAGGCCAAAAGTTCCGCGCATTCGTGTTTATGGCAGTAGGATGAAGATATCTTGGAACAATTATAATGGAAGGAGAATAAAACATAAATTTTCGAATTTTAACCTTTGATGACAAAAAAAATTGGAATTAAATTTGAATTTAATTATGGTTTTAATGAAGACGAGAAAAACGCACGAGACCGTTTTCATGTAGAATTTACCAGGGTAAAATCAACATGGAAAAATGTGAGTGACGTAACATTTATTTTGCAAAAAATATTAGAGGTTATGTTTGCACGCACTCTCATTGATGGATCGATAGAATACTTTTTTTAGCTAGAATATGTAGTTTTATATCATATTTAAACCACATATATATAAACAGCATATTGCTAATACCATCTGCAATTATGTCCCCGCTATGGGTATCGAAGGGGGCGTTGTGAGTTTGCGCAGTTCGGAAATTTCCTTGTGAAAGTAAACATTCGACAGGACCGGATTTCAACTTTTTTAATGAAAATTTCACTGGTTAGTTAGGAAAAACATTGCAATCAAAATTTCGATTAGTTCGATTTAAGACAGCGTCCCATGCATACGATTCCTGACGATATGATGATCCGACGGTGCTCTGATTGGTGTAAACTTTTGGTGCCAAATTCCGTCCGAATATTTGCAAAAATCGACACGATGAGCTTTATTTTAACTTTCATCCGACGTCGTATGTTTTTTAACCTCACTTCTTTCTAAACCAAAAATTAAGAGAATGAATGACTGTATTGACTATTTTGGGAATTATTATCAGCTACTAATGCACCAAATTAAAAATACATTAATTTTAAGGTTAGGTAGTGACCACGTATATATTATATTGTATACGAGTGACACTCTCTTCTTTTTTACAAGATTTTTAGGGAAATTCGGTTCCGAAGATCAGATAATGTGATAAGCAAAATATTTTCGTATACAGGGTGTAACTAAATAAGTGTAAAACATTTAAGGGGGTGATTCCTCATCGAAAAAAGATAGGATCTTTCATATAAAGAAACTTCATTGGAGCATCCCTTGTTCAGATACAGCCCCTTAAAGGGGGTACATAAAATTTATAAATAAACAAAACTGCTTTATTAATAACAAAACATACAACATCTAGAAATCATAGTAAATGTTCAATATGTCTACCTTCAGACATTACGCATGCGTCTAGACGTCGGCGCATTGAGCAACGTATTCGCGCGTTTTATGGCGATATGTATCTTGTTCGTAAAATAATTTTTTGCTGCGATCTGGTTTATTTTGGGCAAAAAATTCAAGAGACATTTTTTGTTTAGAATGAAACAGGCTATCGGAAAGAAATTTTTAGATGGTAAACAAATAATAAGACAAAAACTTACATTGGAAATAAATTTTAGGGGTTGCGTTTTCCACCCTTACAACCATGGGGTAAACAAAATAAATTACTGGCTAAGTGTCTTTTTGGTAGTAGAAAATGTCAGGTTAATTTCAATATTTTAACTTTTTTAGTGCTTGTGAAAAAAATTGTTAAACACATTTTATGTACCCCCTTTAAGGGGCTGTATCTTAACAAGGGATGCTCCAATGAAGTTTCTTTATATGAAAGATCCTATCTTTTTTCGATGAGGAATCACCCCCTTAAATGTTTTACACTTATTTAGTTACACCCTGTATATGTATATACATGGTATGGATCCACGACATTTGTAAAAAAGCACCGTGCAATTGTGACCTTTCATCTTAAACAAAACAAAAGCCACTAACCTACCAAACAGCGAATCGAATCACCACAAATTAAAAACTCCTTTACAGAAATTGTTGTTTGGTAATTAAAGTTTATAAGCACTAATAATATACCGACAACAATGTGGAAGAACCACTTTTTATTCGGTAATTTGAAAAAGCATCCAGAACCAAAGATGGCCACGAATAACAACAAACAAATAATGTCGGGCCGGCTCTGACGCGATCGATAAAATTTCCACCCTACTGCGCAAACTCAATAGGCCCGCGCTATTTCCCACGGGGACACTTTTTGTATTTTGGAACGTTCGGATTGGCAATATACTGTTTATATATATGTGATTAAAACATATCAAATATCTCAATTAGTTCCGGAGTTATTAAACAATAACGACTTAAAAAAAATTCAAAACTTTATAGTATAGAAAAAAATTCAAAAACCTCGCGGTCACAAAATGACCTAAGAAATCACACTCTGAACTATAAGCACATCGTTAAGGAACGCCCTGTATAAGCGAAGAAAGGGCCGTGTAAAGGTTTACCAATTTATGTCCAAAAAATTTAGGTAGTCGCCCACTGTGCGGCGGTAATAGTTTAAAATTAAAGCTAATTTCAACGTCCAATGAGATAAAAATGATTCTTACTGGACTGACATTATTTATTTATTTGAGAATTAATCCGTTTTTTTAATTAGCATCTGGCAAAACCTGTTATTTAGCAATATTTAATGTGGTCAATTTTAGAAAGTATATTTACATCGATCCGGAAAGAAAAACATTATAGCGTAATAGTTATTCTTGTAACTAATTCTAAAATATGAATTGTTCCAAAGGATATGAAACTTTTCCTTTGGCTTATCCAAGAGTTTTGCCTAAAGCCTGAAATCTCTATAGACCATAACGGATCTACCGTTTCGTCATGGGGTGAATTTTCGGCTTCGATCACTCGCAAATCCTTGTCATAGACATTTGTAAGTAAATGTAACATATTATACAGGGTGGCCCATCGAAAACAGTCCAGCAAGGTTTACGGCTGTGTACGTGAAAATTAAAAAAAAACCTCGGACCCGTAAACTTATGTTTTCAGGGGGACACGTTTCACTATTAATGTCATCCCTGTAACCTCAACCCCCTAGCGGGGGACGGCTACTACCCTTGTTATTTCAAATGGGAATGGGTATGTTGTGATACATCTTTTTAAAGGGCATTAAATTCTCTTTAAAATAGCGCTTTGTTTTGTAAATTTGAGATGCGCGCCGCACGTATGTCACTAGGTCAAATACCAATGACCTCTTGACGGCTGAGCCGAAGTGTTCATATGGCGCCGCACGCTTGCGGGCTGTTAGTTGAAGACCAACCAGCGGCCGGATACGTTGTATTTCGTCGATAACCAACACAGTTGCAGCAATCAGCTCTGTTATTTCGGTTTACGCGTGTATCTTGCCAGTCCATAAATAATCTTTGAATATTATTTTTATTGACGATACTAATTTGCTCGGTTTAAGACCGGTTGTTTCTTCTGGATGTCAAAATTCGTCGCGTGTAATAAAATCTAATAATCTGTAGTATAATCTGTATTATTGTAGTTTCAAAAGCTAACTATCGGTTCTGTTTCACTATTACTGTGTGTACATAAAGTGTTTCCAGGAGTGTTCCCATGAAAAAAAAAGAAAAACTAATTGTGTTTCTTCGCTCTTTAGGTATAACGATAAATACAAGTAGGTAGATAAATAATTTATTCAATTTTACATTAAGTTTGGTAACATTGCCATTGGGCCTGGGTGATAAATGTTTACAGTAGCGCGGACTGACCTGTGAGTAAGAGGGTTTGTTACCCCACTTTTTTTTAAAACGGTGGCTTTAAAAAAAAAGTATGTAGCGCTTCTCAAGGACACCCAAGGAGTCACCCATTTAAATATAATACATCATTTCCATAACACCCTGTATAAGTTGTAAGAAAATTTTCGGACGATTCTAAAATGTCAAAAGTATGCGGCTTGTAAAAGAAGGACCCATATGCTTGCATTTTTTAAACACATATAAAAATAGGCTGCAATAAAATATGCATTTTGAAACAATTTTCATGCATTTTTTCCACCCTTTATTTATGAGAATGGATTCCTCGAATATCAATAACTTGGGTCGATTTGATTAAAATGCATAGGTTATTTAATAATAATAATAACGCAAAAATAATGACAGCGTGATAATGTCATTAATTCCCATAACAAAATGTCACATGCCGTTTACGACAACCTCCATAGCCATAAACATCGAGTTTCTGAAAATGCATAACAGCCGTAAAAACGATTACCACCAATTAATGGAAAATATTTAAAGCCGCTCTGGTTAAAATACGATGGCTTTTTTTTAAAAAGAAGATCGACGTAAATGCTGTTTAATTTTTAGCAGTGACGTAGCCTAATCTCTAAGCTTTCAAGCATTCATCCAAAAACAATATCTCCAATAATTGAGGGAAAAGTATGACGAAACAAAACCATCTATACAGGGTGTCAATTAGAAAATTCCCACCCTTAGTATTAGTGTTGAAAAAAAACCGATGATTTTTGATACTCGAGCGATTTTAATAATCGCTCGAGCGATTAATCACTTGAAATTTTTATGACTAAGAAGAATGTGTTGATAAAACACCAGGGGTTGTATTTGTAAGTTGTAGAAGTTTAGTCTATAGTTTTTATTAAGGAAGAACAGTCGATTCTGAAAATTCGAAAAAAAAAATTATATTCTTTAATTTTTAAAAAGTTCACAATCCCGCTGGCTAGCCAGTCCCAGTCAAAACAAAATCCATGTCGCGATCAATCCACTAAGGAATTTCGCATACTTCTTTATAAGCACCTTCTCGTTTATGTGCCCTTAAGAAAGACGTATGTCGTGTCAGCCTTCTGAGCGTCAAACTCGAACGTCACCAATCGGCACATACCATGTGGTGTACGTCGGCGTCAAGCACTGCTCGGGCATCGAGTGAAAGGTAATAAGTAACAAGCGACGATTTTCGCTTAAATTTATAACTCGAGCGGTTTTTTTAATAATCGAGCGATGTCGGTTATTTCAATAATCGAGTACTCAGGCGGTTTTTCGCTCGAGCGACGACAACACTACTTAATATCTCGGTTCCAGTAAATAATATTGAAGATCGGAAAGACTCTTCAATTTTATAGTGAAGGGGGCTCTTTTAACAACAACGAACAAACCCTCTGAAGGGGTAGATGTTACCCTAAAATGAAAGCGACCTTTAAAATGATGTTCCACTTGACCCCTCCCCATTTAAGATTTTAAGTATTGATGGTCTCAACCAAATATTGAACAAGCTTTAATCATATTTTAATGTCCCAATGAACTATTTTGATATAACATAGGTATGTTTTCTATTGAGTGCATACTATATTAATTTTATCGAATATTCAAAAATTCACGTCCTAATTAATAAGGTGTTATTTCGTTAATAATGAACCAATTTTATAAATTTTTTTATCTGATAGAAAGTGGATTCTAGAGTTTAGGGTAGAACTGTTTACGTCCTTACACGTCTAATTGTACGGGGTACCGCATAAAATCTAGAGTCATGTAAATTTCCTAAAATTTTAATTGACATATCTTACATAAAAATTGAATTTAATTTATTTTTTAAACTAAACTAATTAGATATACAGGGTGTTTCCGAACCTCTCTGAAAAAATGAAGTAGGTGGATCCTCACCTTATTTTAAGACAAAAATGTGATATTAAAGTTTTTCGCATGTCGCTTCGTTTTCGAAATACAGGGCGTTAAAAAAAAATATTGTATTTTTCATTTTATTAACTGCCAGTCCCGAAATTTTTCCACACAATTGTTTCTAATTTTCCCTAATCGTATTAAAACCATCAATAAAACGCAGTCGAATGTCTTCTTCAGCTTCAATAGGAATAATATAAACGAGTTGTTTAACTGAACCACAGAAATAAAAATCCAATGGACTCAGATCCAGAGAACGGGGTGGCCATGAATTCAAAAGGATATTATTTGAAAGATGTTAAACAGGAGACAAATGTCAACGAAGCAAAACCTACTCATATAATTTGACGAGAAAAATACGAAAATAACAAAAAAATTAAGGCTTTTATCCAGATTTCCGCAAATGAATTAATTGTAAAATTTAAAATTGATCCAAAGTAAAGTGCTTTAATCTTATGTTTAACAAATATCATTAGAATATCGTTCGAAGTGACATGCGCAAAACTTTTATACCACATTCACGACCTTCTAGTGAAAACAAAAAATCCGATATTTAGTTTTGCAGACGATAGCACACTTATCTCATCTTTCTCTTTGAATGCACAAACATCGGCTGCCGACGCACATCTTCGTAGACAGCATGAACTATCACGCCTCAACAAACACCTGGAAGAAATTTTGTCTTGGGGTGACAGTAACCAAGTCGAATTTAACGCTAAAAAACCCAGGCAGCAGTTTTCTCTAAAAAGGTAACATTACAGAACCGGACAAGCAATCCTACTGGCTTCATCTATTAATTTGCTGGGCGTCAATCTGAGAGGAAATATGTCTTCGCATAACCACGTTGTGGCAATCGCCAAGATAGCTTCTCAGAAACTTGGTGAACTCTTCCGAACCAGAAAATTGTACACACATCAACAACTTTTGACACTATACAAAGCCCAGATTCGACCAACACTAGAGTACTGCTCTCATGTCTGGAGGTCTGCACCCAAACATACTCTTCGGCTAATGGATTCTATCGAAAGGAGGGCAATTCGTTTGATTGGAGACCATGAGCAGACGAAGAAACTCGACAGCCTAGAACATCGAAGACAGGTTGTGGATTGAACTCTCTTTTACAGATATTTTTATGGAAAGTGCTCGGCTGACCTTTCCTTCTTAATTTCGCCCAGAGCGGCGAATAGCAGAAATACACGACGAACCACTGGTACCCATCCATATGTGGTTAAGCTTAGTACTCCTCGAACTTCATCATTTAAGAATTCTATCATCTGGAAGACTTCATCCTTATGGAACGACCATCCCGATGTCGTTTTTTCCAACGAATATAACCTCCAACGATTCAAAACCAACGTAGATCGCTATATTCGCACACGCACCACTGCCAGAGTGCCCTAAAGGATTTTTCCTATAGTGCTTGTGTTTGATCATAAAAACACAAAAAAAAGGGGTTTCTATGAACAGAACTGGTATATATATCCTATGCAAATCCCGCTTCTACACCACTGCGGTACTTTTGCAGCACCTTCAATGCCGTTCGATTTTTCCAACAAACTGGGCCATTCTCCAGTGCAATCTTCATAATTAATGAAGCAAACCGGACGTCGAACGTCCCGTCTTAATTAAAATCTTAATTTTATGTCTTCATATAAATACGATAATCTAAATATCTATCGCAATGATCGCCAATTATTGGTCCGATAGCCATGCAGGTAGAATTATTGACCATGAAGCCACTATTAGCGAGCGTACATTTACAAATTTTTTGAATTTCCGTAACGACTATAGACTTACGCCGGATTATCTAGGAGGGGCACTACATAAGTTTTCTTCTTAAGCGAGTATGATTAGTTACGCTTACGTCAATTCGATTTTTGATTAATATTTCGTCGCTCTAGATTTATCCGAAAAGCCGACAAATAACCGCTTTTGGAGAGCAACTACTTAAAGTTTAAAAGTTACAGAAATAGTAACACTAACCATAATTTATGGCTCTAACGTATGTCCTAGGGAATCCAATCCCGCAAATGCTGGATCCCGCGTTGATTTCGCGGGATTGACATTGCGGGATTAAACGTGCGGGATTCGCGGGATTTGCGGGACTCGATGTGGGTGCTGTATGTTAATAAAAAGTTGTTTTATGCAATTAGAAACAGAGTAGAGTAGCAGGAAAATATTTATTGCATATAGGGACAATACAATAGTACGACTAGTTTAACGGTTACATGTTACATTGATTTTGAAAGTATTTTCGGAGTAAAGATAACATGTTTAATGTTTCATCTTTTAGATTTGATCTTATTTTATTGCACATGTATCCTGCGGCTGAAAACGCACGTTCAGCTTCGACACTTGTCGGCGGAATAGATTTTACATAGATTGGGGCATATCGGTCGATGTGATAAACTTTCCAAAGGGTATACCATCTTTAGCTACCATTCGAGACACTCTTTCCTCCATCGAAACTTTTTCTCAGATGAAAAAAGAATCTTATCATTTTCATTTTCTTAGGTAGCACAGAAGAACCACTAACATCTGAGCCCTTAGCAATAGAACTAAACGAACTACTCGAACTGCTGGTACTAGCTTTCATTTCCTGTGCTATTTTATCAATGTCAACACTACCGCTGCTGCTCTGGACTTTCAAATTAATATTATGCTTTGTTTGTAAGTGGGTGTGAAGACCTTTGGTGGAACGAGCAGCGATTTTGTTAATTCTAGGGCATAACTACACTTCAGACTTTAAAAAATAATTCCAAACTAAACTTGAACCTTTATTGTCTTTGCAAACTACACTGACACTAATTTTTGTGATTGCTATTTAAATTCCATGTATTATATTCAACCACTTGATAAATGTCACTATAGATACTAGTAGAATAACGTCCTTACTTTTGCACGTACGCAAAAAAACAGTTCTGTTTAACGTATTTTCAATAGCCCAGCATGGCGGGGAATCCCCGACGCGTCGACCAAAAATACCGCAGTTCATTGGTTGCTATCCCGCAAATCCCGCGGATCCGCGGGATCGATGGGCTCAATCCCGCAGGTTTGCGGGATTAAAGTGTGGGTGCGGGATTGGATTCCCTGGTATGTCCCATAAGTTTCCCACAAATTTCAACAAATATATTTAAATAAAGTATTGTAATACATAGTAATTAATTGTTTCATAAGCAACAAAATTATGAACTTAAATTGAATAGAGGAGGAGCATGGTCTTCCACTAGACGCAACTTTCTGCGGACACCTAGCCTTAGGTATTGGATTGGCATTTAGATCGCTTTCTCGCATTTTTCTATATATCCTGCGTCGAAGTTCCTCCTCATTTTGCGCTTCCCATCCTCTCAAAAATCTTCAATGGGCCGAGCCTGGGGAAGGTTAGGAGGGTTGTTGTTTCGCTGAACAAATGGTACGTTTTGGTCTGCTAACCAATATGGAAAAGTCGTATTATATTTAAACCGGCAATTCCTGAGATAAAGACAAATTGAAGAAAAATAGCCATAAATGGCGTTTTCAATCCATTCCGCGGTAAAAGTGCTCTGACGTCAAACCAGAAAAACACCTGTGTGGCACTGAGATACATGTAAGCAATCAAGGAATTCTGGCAGGTGTTGTCATATGTACATCTTAAACTCTTTAGACAAAATAAAATAATTTAAACACTTTTCCATTCTGTAATACCTTTTTTGTACAATTAATTGACGAACATTTGCGACGGACTATGTTTTAAACAACCCGAAAAAACATATGGAATAGTAATAGCCACATACGTCACCTCTTGACGCCTCACATCGGCTGAGCGAAGTAGTTTCATATAGCGCCGCACGCTTGCGTCTGTTAGTTGAAGACCAACCAGCGGCCGGATACGTTGTGTCTCGTCGACCACCAACACACTCTCAGCAATCCGCTCTTTTTTTTCGGTTTACGCGTGTATCTTGCCCGTCCATATATAATCTTTGAATATTGTTCTTATTGACGCGTTTCTTCTGGACGTCAAATTTCGTCGCGCGTAATAAAATCTAATAATTTGTAGTATAATCTGTATTATTGTATTTACAAAAGCTAACTATCGCTTCTGTTTCACTATTTCTGTGTGTCCATAAAGTGTTTCCAGGAGTGTTCCCATGAAAAAGAAAAAAAACTGATTGTGTGTTGTGCCTGGATTTCCTCGCTCTTTATGTATAAGGATAAATACAAGTAGCGCTTCTCTAGGACACCCAAGGAGTCACCCATTTAAATATAATACGTCATTTCCATAACACCCTGTATAGTTACAGTTGGCAGTACTATACATTAGTAGTAGTATCATTATTAATTTAATTTAAGGTAAATTACATATAGGTTAACTACGATCAGAGGGGCATTCTAGGATGCCTCATCTGGACTTCGCCTTTTTCTGAATATAAATGCTTTTCTTTTTTTTTACAGGTACTGTACTAAATATGTTTGTTTTTAATATTGAGAAATAAAGACATTATTATTATTATTAATTCCAATATACGGAAAATGTCAAGGTGCAGCTCTAACACTTACTTACTCTGCATAATCTGAAGTAACTCCAAATTC
This sequence comes from Barypeithes pellucidus, assembly GCA_963991005.1. NCBI lineage: Eukaryota > Metazoa > Arthropoda > Insecta > Coleoptera > Curculionidae > Barypeithes > Barypeithes pellucidus. Next base: position 14,033,915 of record OZ022563.1, read on the forward strand.
TTTTATCAGACAGTGGTTTGGTTTCATTCGATTTTTATTACCCGTTTTAGAGAATATTTTTCCGAGAAAAGCGAGTAAAAATGAGTTTTAGTTTCAATAGAGTACGCGGAGGTTGGTGCAAGCAAGAAACTGATACATCATGTATGAAATATGATCCAGAAATATTATGCAAAGCTTATACAGGGTGATATGGCAATTACTTAAGTTATAAACCCGCAAATCATGAATGGAAAATTCACCATATATCTTTCCCAGGGGATGCCGCGCATAAACTTATTTTAAGAAATATAAATTGAAAATAAATTATTAAGATTCTCTAATAAAACAAGCACGTTTTTGAAATAAGTTATTTCTTGTAGTCGAATTAAGTATTTTTATTTTCAATGGATGCCGAAAATAATATTTTAAACAAGAAATTTTAAATATTTTGTATTAAGATAGATGGTATTTATTTTAATAATATTAGGCACTTAAATCGAATAATTCCAAATTTAATTTTGCTAAATCCTTGCCTCAAGAAGGACGTATTTTATAATAAGTTTTTCATGTTTAGTGTAGAAATGCGAATATTTTAGAAGAAGGTACTTAAAGTTTTTGTTTTGATATTAAATTTACTGGTGACTTCAATTAAGGTATACACACGCAGGATCCTGCTGCGTTCAAAACAGTATTTTTCCATCAAAACATACGTTTAGTTGCTCGAGAAATCTGAAAAATTAAAAAAATAAAAAAACCAAAACACTGTGTCGATATCTGACAAGCGGTAGATCTGACAACGTCGCAGATACCATCAACGAATACAAAACTATGTTTTACACCTAAATTTGAAGCAGTTTGATACAGGGGCTTACGAAAACAATGGCCGTTGCTGAAATTCTGTGCCACACTGTATATTAGGTAAGTACATTCAGTCATTAATTGAAGCTGACGCATTTGCTTATATGCAAATATAATTCTGACTTAGTTTAAGCATATTGGGCTTTGTGCAAGTTTTCGTATACCATGCGGCTCATCTACTAGTTTGATCTTAGGGGTCTTAACCCTAGTTATTATCCGGTCAATGTCAAAATAAGGATATATATATATATATATACAAAGTGTTCCTTAATGACGTGCTAATATTTCAGGGTGTGATTCCTTAGGTCATTTTATAAAGAAAAATTCATATGAACATTATTAATATGTCCGCAACGGCTTAAATTTTTTCCTACAGGGTGTTGAATTTTTATTTCTTAAATGGGTATTTTTTAATTCCGAAAGTACTTTGGTATGTGTTAATAGGATATAAAACCACAAATTTTAGTTACAAAAGTTATTCCATTGTTCCACCAGTGGCGTCCCTGCAAACATGTCCTCTGATATTTTTACAAAAAAAGATGGTACGCCACTCACATTTTTCCATGTGGATATTTTTTTCTGATTAGCTTGGTCAATTCTACATGAAAACGGTCTCTTGAGTTTTTCTCGTCATACCAAAATTGAAAATAATATCTAAAGTACTTTCGGAGATAACAAAAAATAACCATTTAAAAATAAAAATTCAACACGCTGTAGCAACAAATTTAAGCCGTTGCGGACATAATATGTTCATATGAACTTTTCTTTATAAAATGACCTAAGGAATCACATCCTGAAATATTAGTACGTCATTAAGGAACACCCTGTATATTTACGAGAAGCCCCTCGATGACCTAGAATAATAAATCTGGCACAGTCATGCACAATATAGACTACTGGACACAACCTAACGGAGCATTATTTTAATTAATTTTTTTCCTGAATATATTTTAGTTAACTCGCTTGTCGCCGACGGGCTCATTAGTCAATATTATATATATCTTAAAATATTATTTCTCTATTACGCCGTGTGTCTCACTAACTAAAGTCAAATTTGGCAGTCTTAACATACAATAGACACTCAACCCATACTGTTACTGCATGATTATGATTAGAATTAAGATAGTGAGTTTTCGCTAAGGATTAGAGGTTGGTTTTGACACGCAAAAATATTAATATTGACAGGCGTTCGATTTAAATTTGTATGGTACTTGACAGAGAATACCTTCTCTTATAAATATAAAATATTTTTTATAGATTACATGGATAGTCTTAAAAATTCTGTAAGCTTCAATAACTACGTTAATCGTCGGCAAATACTCCTTAAATTCGGTACCCAGTCAAACAGGAAATTTAAAAATCTGCTTATTATATCCCGGAGGCATCTTTGAATATACCTTATAGATTTCTCAGTTCTTTGCCACGGTCAATAAATAATAAACAGGAATTTATATAATATCCAAGATCAAGTATAATACGATGCAAAAATTATTTCTACTCATTTGCAGTGTTTCTTTTTTATGATCAAACAGAAGCACTATAGGAAAAATCCTTTAGGTCACTCTGGGAGTGGTGCGTGTGCGCAAAAAGCAATTCAGGTTGGTTTTGAATCGTTGGAGGTTATATTCGTTGGGAAAAACGACCTCGGGAAGGTCGTTCCATAAGGATGAAGTCCTCCAGATGAAAGAATTCTTAAATAATGAAGTGCGAGGAGTACTAAGCTTAACCATTATATGGATGGGCGGTAGTGGTTCGTCGTGTATTTCTGCTATTCGCCGCTCTGGGCTGAATTAAGAGGGCAAGGTCCGCTGATCACTTTCCATGAAAATATCTGTAAAAGAGAGTCAAATCCCCAACCTGTCTTCGATGTTCTAGGCTGTCGAGGTTCTTAGTCAGCTCGTGGTCTCCGATCAGACGAATGGCACTCCTTTCGATGCAATCCAGTAGCCGAAGAGTATGTTTTTGTGCAGAGCTCCAAATATGAGAGCAGTACTCTGGTGATGGTCGAATCTGGGCTTTGTATAGTGTCAAAAGTTGTTGAGGTGTGTACAACTTTCTGGTTCGGAAGAGTACACCAAGTTTCTGAGAAGCTATCTTGGCGATTGGCACAACGTGGTTATGCCCAGACATATTTCCTCCCAGATTGACGCCCAGCAAATTATTAGATGAAGCCAGTGTAATTGCGTATCCTGCCATGACTATATCCGGTTCTGCAATGTTAACCTTTTTAGAGAAAACTGCTGCCTGGGTTTTTTTAGCGTTAAATTCGACTTGGTTACTGTCACTACCAGTTCAGAGCGTCATTTTTTACGACGTTTTATGAAGAAAAGTTTATATTAACACAATACGGCCGGCCGCAACGGCTTCAATTATTTGCTATAGGGTGTTTATTTAATAACTCCGAAAGTCCTTTTGATATCATTTTCAATTTTATTTTACAAGGTGTCTGGGAAAGTGTGGGAAATCTCCCGGATATGAAGAAAACAAGTGAAAAGAGCACTACAAGTTCTTATAAACCATTTTCGTATAGGCTTCTTCTTCGGAGCTATGGGCTCCCAAAGAGCTCCAACGGAATCAAGTTTATTACACATAATTATTGAACCACCAGGTATAGCCAAGCTGCAGAGACGTACTAGCTGTGACACTCATGGCCCCCTTTTCTTTAACGCCCTGTATGATAACAACTTTGGAGAACGGCTTTTCCTACTGACTAAAAATTAAGTACTCTTCATTTATGTCGCTTAGCTGAACTGTTTTCGAAGAAACGGCCTTTTATTTACAATGAGTCCCCTAACTAATCACGGGTTAAATATGAAAAGCGGAATTTTGAAGATTGAACATTTGATCGGACCAAAGATGTATCATTTATTCATCTTCTTCTTAAGGTGCCATGCATGTTCCTGCGTAGGTGTCCATCCTTTCATCCTTATCAGATTTGTCTGTTTGTTGCATCGCTTTGGAGTGTTTGGAAGTCCCGTATCCCTGTCCATTGACGAATGTTTATCAACCAGGATAATTTCTTTCTCCCTAACCCCCTTGCTTCTCCTTCAATTTTGCCCTGCAGGCTAAAACGTTGAAACTCATAACGTTCTCCACGTATAATATGTGCTAGATACGATATGTTTCTTCTATTTATGGCTTCAAAAAGTTCACGATCTGTCAATTCTTCCCTCTGGAGCATTTCTTCATTTCTTACGTGATCAATCCATGATATTCTAAGCATTCTACGCAGAGTCCACATTTCGAATGCTTCAATTTTGTTTATTGAAGTAGTTTTTAAGATCCATGCCTCTACTCCGTACAAGAGAACCGACCAGACATAGCACTTAACGATGCTGTATCTGATATTGAAACTCAATTTCCTATCTATGAGGAACTTCCGAAGCTTTAGGAAGGTTACTCTTGCTTGTTCTATTCTGCATTTTATTTCTTGCTCTGGGTCCCAGTTTTCGTTTAGTGTACACTCCAAATATTTAAATTTCGCAACTCGCTCAATGTCTTCACCATTTACAAGAATCCTTGAGTTCTGAACGTTGGTCCTGCTGACGACCATGAATTTGGTTTTGCTAGTATTAATTTTCAAGCCCATTCTTCTACTAGCTTCACTGACCTGGTCTAATAGTGTCTGGAGATGGTTTGCATTATCTGCGAGTATTGCCGTATCATCTGCATATCTTATATTGTTAATGGGGAATCCATTCCATTTCTTTTAATGAAATACACTAAATACATGATGTATATGATTCCAAATTCGGATGAAAACGTTGACTTTAGATTATATTGCTAATAATTAATAAAGAAATCTCCAAGTAAGCCGAAATCTCTTTTACGTCTTATTATTATTCTTAATATTATTTTAACTCCGATCCTGTTCAAACGCATTCTACATAAACAAAGAAAAAATCCTCGACTACCGGGTACTAGTAGCGAGTAACGACAAAAGTAATTTCATGCATGTTCTTATATTTTCTACTTTAATTCATAAGTTTTCGATTAAATCGGTTTTTTTTTTCGAGAACATCCTTCGTCATTCCATTTTCTATTAGACCATTGATAATATGTTAACTGATGCGGTGCGAAGACGAACGGGCTGGATTCGGAGGTATTGTTACCAATTTTCAGTAAATAAAAGCGGCAGCAACAGTTTGATTGTATTGATTAAAAGAGGTAATTAAATAATAATTAATCTAATTATAAGTGAACTTACGATACGAAAGTACGATATTAATTAAATTACATACAAAGTGTCCCAGAGCCTATGGGCAGGCAACAACTGCAAACAGCAAATTAGACCGTTTTAGAAATACACATAGTTAGAGAGACGGGGACAATAGGGGGTCCGTGAAGAAAAGAGTGGATCATTTCAATAAGAATTTATCTTTTCATCGGTAAGTATGGTTATGATTTAATATTAAACCATCTGATATAACCATACTTCAACATTGTTGCTATTCAGCCCGAACAAACTTGTAGTTCTCTCTTCCACCCATTACGGATTTTCAATAACATTTCACACAATCACAGCTTCACTTTCCAAGAGTTTTATGAATGAATTACACGATCTGTCGTTTACAATACCTTTGGTTACATCAAAACTGCCTTGTTCACTTCGTTTTCGTTTATTACATTATGTAAACTGAATTTAAAACTCTTGGGTACGATGAGCCACCCTGTATATCTACCGTGTGCCGGAAGAATTCGCATCTACAGACATCTTCATCTAAGCAAATCTAAGCAATTAAAAATAAATTGCCCAAATTATTACTGACGTCATATCATAAAAGTATAACCCGAAATAAAAACACAATCATCGCAGGTAGCCTTGAGTGATCAAGTACTCGACGGGGACCTTGTATTAAAAAATCTGTTGGTGTTAGTACCGAATTTTTATAATTTGACCTTGAAGGTATTGTGATGCACAAAAATATCGTATGCGGCTAACAATTACTTTTAAAAATGTTATTAATGTTCTTCCTACATAGATTTTAGTAATTTTCGCCGCATGTAGGTATACTTATCGGGTAATCCGCAGATTACCATTTTTGGCAACCAGTTTTAACGCTTTTTATTAGCAGAATATAATATACAGGGTGACTGTTTCACAAGGCATAGTCCAATGAAGTTATGGATCACGAAAGTTACAGCGTTATAAAGTTACAGCAAAGGCGAAATGTGATAGTTAACCTGTGTGTAGCATGTATTAGTGTTCTGATTGCTCGAGCGAAATATCCCTTGAGTATAGTATTTGCAGAAATATACCGTTGTCTTTTGACTGCAATAAAACCTCATTATCCCTTCGACCATAAAATAAATAAGGAAATCCCAAATTTTAAAACATTTTCGAGCAGAGCCGGACCAGGTATACAAATTCAATTTATACCTATGCCTGATACATATATAAATATAAAGTGATTTTAGTAATTTTAATCTTTAGTGGTTTTCCGGCGAGTAATTTTTAGTTAGGCTTATTAGTGGTAGAATGTGGCGTCCTTGGAATTGTGCTGATAGGGGGGGCATCTTCCAATGTCATTTTTAAAAGAAAGAATATATCTACCGATGCCAAACTAATAATTAAAAATGTGTATCAATCGTTGTTGAGTAGAACTTTTAATTCGATGGATGCTTTAGCAGAGACGTCTACTTTGACAAAAACTCCTTTATCTTCGGTAAGAGACATAGTACTTAAACCTGTTAATCCTAGAAAAAATCGGAGTGATTCTGGCACATTTAGAAGCATTGACGAAAATGACATGGATTTATTAAGAAGAAAGATTTACCAAATGTATCAGGCACCAACTGTACCCACTTTGATTTCCCTCAAAGAGCGGCTGATTAAAGACGAAACAAATATCTCTTGTAGCCTTTTAAGCCTTAGGAAAATATTGCGTAAAATGGGTTTTAAATACCGAAGCATTGATAAAAGACAAACATTAATGGAATCTCAACGTTTACGGGAATGGAGACTTAAATATTTAACAGCTGTTAAACAATTTAGAGAAGAAAATCGTCCAACTATTTACCTTGACGAAACATGGTTCGATACCCATGACACTCCAAGAAAAGGTTGGGATGATTCTTCCAAAAAATGTCAAACCAAGGCACCGTCAAATAAAGGCAAAAGAATCACAATATTTCATGCTGGTTCAGAGAACGGGGTTGTTCCAAATTGTCTGTTGCTTTCAGCTAAAAACATAGCAGATTCTTCTTTGGATTACCATCAAGATACCGACGCACAACTTTTTGAAGATTGGTTTAAACATAAACTCCTTAAAAATATACCTGAAAATAGCGTCATTGTAATGGACAATGCTAGTTATCATAGTCGGCAAGCAAAAATCATTCCCAATTCTAATAATACAAAAGCAGAAATTCAAAATTTTATGATTGAAAATGATTTATATTTTGAAGAAACTTACAAAAAACGAGAACTGCTAGAAGTATTAAAAGCTTTTAAAATAAATAAGGAATTCGAGTGTGATAAACTTGCAGCAGAAAATTCACATACAGTGTTGCGTCTTCCTTTGTACTATTGTATATTCAATCCTATTATCCTAATTGAGCTAATATGGCACCAATTAAAATCCAATATTAGGAGAAATAATATTTATCCTACATTAAATGCATCTGTAGTAGAATTAATTAAAAACAAAGTAAGAAAAATTTCTGCAGACAGCTGGAAAAACTGTGTACAGCATGTACTTAAGGTGGAAAATTCTTACAATTGTATGATTACAAATGTTCAACCCTTAATTATAAGTTTAGGCTTAGATGAAGATTGTGATAGTGATAATAGAGTTAAATTTTGAATAAATTATCAATGATTTCTTAGAATTTAATTAACTTTTATTGTGCTTATTCTAATAGTTATACTTTTAAAATATATTATTTTCAATTATCATTAATTGTTATCATTATTTTACATTTATTATAGGTACCTAAAACTAAAAATACCTATCTATTTATTTTAAATTATAAAAATAAATCATGTGGTGTGGTATACATTTTCAAGCGGGCCCTGATCCCATTTATTGAGCTTTGAAGAGGTTGAGGCGTATACAATAGGGTTTAATCAGGTAGTTTATTTATGGCAGTAAGAGTCAACGGTATAATTCTGCAACAACTATAGAGATAACTCTAATATAACTTGAAGCATTAAAAAGCGATAAGTGTTAATTAAAAATATTTAAAAAATGTTTCATACAGAACCAAACGCGGAATCAATACAGTGTATAATTTTTTATTATTCAGTTTATGGTATTGGCTTTTATTTTCGCTTTAGGTAACTTAAATGCTAAAATATTACATATTTACTGGGTAAAGGTCTCTCTCTTTCCCTTCCCATAGAATTATGAAAATAAAATAAACATTTTTCTTGTTTTCGTATTACATGATGTTATGAAAAAGGCATATTTAACCCGAACAAACCTCTTTAGCTCAATTATTGCAGCGGCATACACCTCTATTTTAAGTTCACAAGTGTATCTAGGTCAGTAGACAAACAGTGGTGCCAGATCACAATGCGTGCTTCGACCTTGTTCGATGGGAATCATTGCTCACACGATATACGAGATGCGGAGTCCCGCGTGCTTTCATACGAATTTTAAACGTTCTCTGGCTTAATAAATAAGGTGTTAAATTTACCAGTTGCAGCATTATCGTTTTTTTGTGAAACAATTTATAATAATTTACTATCGACAGAAATGTGTCAGGTGCGTAGTTCCTAGTTTAGATATCATTTTAAAAATACATTTTGTTAATTACAGTGAAACCTCTCATAACGGACACCTTTGATAAGGGAACATCTCTATTAAGCGGACATTTTTTCATAGTCCGAAACTAGGTATATGAAATTAAATGAACATCAACCTCTCTTGGGCGGACGCGGAGAGGTTGTTTTCATACAAACCCGAACAAACCCGAAAACCCTCCTTTACACGGACAGAATTTTTTAAAAGTATTTGGGAGACGAATAAGTATGGTGCAAAAATTGTCTGAAGACAGACCGGCAACCAATCGCATATGCGTGGCAGAGCGAAAGGACTTCGCCGAATGAAAGTATGTGTGATTTCCCCGACAGCAGTCCGCCGTTAATTTGTGAGTTGTAAGGTTAAAATCGTAAACAATGACACAAAAATGTCGCGTTTTGAGCCTGAAAGAGAATATTGATGTTGTGGAAGTTTGTAATTTGATAACAATGATTTGGGCGAGTTCATTAACATTGATAGCAATGTGCTATTAGAAGATGATAGTGACCCCATTCCTACCGATTATGTAGCCCAAACTGAAACCACATCACTATCTGACGACTCTGATGAAGAAGTTGAATGCAGTAATCAAACAAATGTCACCAATTATCAATAAGCCATTAGTATAGTAAAGGAATTATAAGAGTATGCAAAGAATAGAGGTGACTCTACAGCAATGGAATTGTTATCAGACTTGCAATTACATTTTCTAGATTACAAGTATAAAACGCAAACACGTCAAACTACGTTATTAGATTTTTTTAGTACTACGTCCTAACTAAAAAGTGTATTTTTGTTATGTTATGTTTATTTGTACATATGTACATATACATAGTAATAATTGTGCATTTACATATCACCTAATAACAAATTTCCCATGGGCGGACACATCTATTAGGAGGACACATTTAGACGGTCCCGTTGGTGTCCGCCTAAGAGAGGTTTCACTGTATCTCTTAAATTACTAGGAAAATACACTTTAAATTGAACAAAGACATTTTTCCGGTTGTAGTTTTTAAAAAGTTTAAGACCATTTTTGGACAATAATAAAAAGGGGAGCTAATATTTGATCATCTTACAATTTACGTCGGATATCCTATGTGTCCTGACCGGACGCACCACCCGGTATATGGAATTGTACGGAGGAAGTATTATTTTAAACATTTCCTGCTTCTTTAAAATATGACTTGGACGAACAAGAATATTTTAAAGCATAAATCGTATTTGTTTTAAAAAAGCCTTCTTGTGTGAACTTAAAATTCAGCGTGAGGCCATTGTCGAACATTAAATAATAACTAGTGTTAAAACTTAACATAAAAATGCGCCGATTTTATTTAAAAAATCTTAAAGAGACCTATAAAGCCGTTTTTATAGCCCGCCAATTTTAAAAGCCCTCTCCTGCGCGAGAGATAACGCATCCGTATACTTATATATATATATATTTTAATTAAGTTTATAGTCGAAGTAAAAAAATAAAAACTAGGAAAGTATAATAATAAAACGCTAGACTGGGTGCCGTAAAATTTGGTTTGTTTTTATTTTTGCTGCAAGAGCCGTAAAAATATACTTTTATGTTTATGTCTATCCCATAAAAATTCTGCTTGCTAATCTTTTTTATTTTATCCCTTTTATTTTTTATGGCTTTTGAACGTAAACGAAGCAGTCTCTTCTCAGTAGTTTCGAATAAAATTTAAAAAACACAAAGGGGATATATTTAAAGTTAGTTAAAACGCTAATTAATACAGTAGCAATTTATTTTTTAATCTTCATGACATTTGAATGTACGAGAATGTTTTTTCCGCAAAGCTAATCGCCTATTGATTAGCGGGCACGTGCTTAGTAAGGTGATTTGATCTATTTTTCTCTTCTATATTTCTCTTTGAATGCACAAACATCGGCTGCCGACGCACATCTTCGCAGATAGCATGAAGTATCACGCCTCAACAAAGACCTGGAAGAAATTTTGTCTTGGGGTGACAGTAACCAAGTCGAATTTAACGCAAAAAAACCCAGGCAGCAGTTTTCTCTAAAAAGGTTAACATTACAGAACCGGATCTATATCCGGACACGCAATCCTACTGGCTTCATCTATTAATTTGCTGGGCGTCAATCTGGGAGAAAATATGTCTTGGCATAACCACGTTGTGGCAATCGCCAAGATAGCCTCTCAGAAGCTTGGTGTACTCTTCCGAACCAGAAAGTTGTACACACCTCAACAACTTTTGACACTATACAAAGCCCAGATTCGACCATCACTAGAGTACTGCTCTCATGTCTGGAGCTCTGCACCCAAACATACTCTTCGGCTACTGGATTCCATCGAAAGGAGGACCATTCGTCTGATTGGAGACCACGAGCTGACGAAGAACCTCGACAGCCTAGAACATCGAAGGCAAGTTGGTGATTTGACTCTCTTTTACAGATATTTTCATGGAAAGTGCTCGGCTGACCTTGCCCTCTTAATTCCGCCCAGAGCGGCGAATATCAGAAATACACGACGAACCACTGCCGCCCATCCATATGTGGTTAAGCTTAGTACTCCTCGAACTTCATTATTTAAGAATTCTTTCATCTGGAGGACTTCATCATTGTGGAACGATCTTCCCGAGGTCGTTTTTCCCAACGAATACAACCTCCAACGATTCAAAACCAACGGGAATCGCTTTTTGCGCACACGCACCACTCCCAGAGTGCCCTAAAGGATTTTTCCTATAGTGCTTGTGTTTGATCATAAAAAAAAAATACAGGGTGTCCGCTACGGAAAAACTACAGACTCCTTATGTAAAAATATTATACTTACCTATAATCCAAAGTTGATATTAACTCAGATACAGGGTGTTAAAGTTAGAACTTCATTTTTGTTTCTCTCGAATAACTTTGCAGGAAACCAAGATTTATTTACAAAATTTGGCAATTATGGTTTTTTTAGAACGAGAAATAGATTTTTTTTATGAAATTCTAATGTACAATGTAGGGGGCGGCTGTCTGCGGCATTATTTGCACATTTATTAGGTCATAACTTTTTTATGCCTCAGTGTATTTAAGTTTTTAATGAAAATAACACTTTTCTCATATTTATTACGTAAAAAAGGTATACTAAGTTCAGGTCGCCAAGAGTTACCGTTTCGGAGATATTTGCATTTGAATTGTTTAGTGCACCCTGCCCAATTATTATTAATTTGAAAACAAAATTTTTTTCTTAAAGTATGTGAAAACCAATAAAATTTAGAGATACAGTTGCTATGGAACAGAAAATGTTGAATTTTTGAGTTTATCGTAAGTTTGTGTTTTCATTGCTGTTGGTTTCTTTCGACACGATATTTTCTAGGATCAAAGTTATTTTAATTAAAGTAAGTTAAAGACCAAATCCAATTGTTGTATTTATTATTCCCAATTACCATCACTAGAACATTAATTATCATGTAAAAGTGAATTGGTAAGAAGTAACAAAATATTATTTGCTGGCCTGAGCTAACGCGCTAACAATTTAAATACAAATATCTCCGAAACGGCAACTATGGGCGACCTGAACTTAGTATACCTTTTTTACGTAATAAATATGATAAAAGTATTATTTTTATTAAAAACTTAAATACACTGAGGCACAAACATGTTATGACCGTATGAATGTGCGAAAAATGCCGCAGAGAGTGCCCCTTACAATTAAACAATTAAAATTTCACAAAGAAATCAATTTCTCGTTCTAAAAAACCAAAATTGCCAAATTTTGTAAAAAACGTTAGTTCCTCTCAAAGTTATTAGAAAAAAACAAAAATGAAGTTTTAACTTTAACACTCTGTATCTGAGTAAATATCAACTTTCGGATATAGGTAAGTATAATTAAATCCTAGTATTTTTACGTAAGGAGTCTGTGGTTTTTCCATGTCCAATTAATTAGCGGACACCCTGTATATAGCAATTAAATGAACATTTAGTGATGCAACGAGTTGCACTTAGGCAACGTTGCAACTAGGATTATCAAATTAACACGTAGGTACATTTTTATTTATACAGGGTGATTCTTAATAACATGCTAATATTTATAGATGGTATTCTTCGCTAAAGATTTCCATGTTAATTGTTAAGGTTAATGACTCAAATACGTGACAACTAGACTAGGCAGACAACTGTCAAAACTGATTATGATTACAAAACAACATCTGCTTCTTACCTACTAGATCCTTTTTAATCTTTGTTAATACAGTGAAACCTACACCTACGGGGACGTCTAAATGTGTCCGCCTAATAGAGGTGTCCGCCCATGGGAAATCTGTTATTAGGTACTATGTAAATGCAAAATTATTACTATGTATATATATGTACAAATAAACATAACATAACAAAAATACACTAGTTTTAGTTAGGATGTAGTACTAAAAAAATCTAATAACGTAGTTTGACGTGTTTGCGTTTTATACTTGCAATCTAGAAAATGTAATTCCGTCTGATTACAATTCCATTACCGTAGAGTCACCTCTATTCTTTGCATACTCTTATAATTCCTTTACTATACTAATGGCTTGTTGATTATTGGTGACATTTGTTTGATTACTGCATTCAACTTCTTCATCAGAGTCGTCAGAGAGTGATGTGGTTTCAGTTTGGACTACATAATCGGTAGGAATGGGGTCACTATCTTCTTCTAATAGCACATTGTTATCAATGTTACTGAACTCGCCCAAATCATTATTATCAAATTACAAACTTCCACAAGATCAATATTCTCTTTCAGGCTCAAAACACGACATTTTTGTGCCATTGTTTACGATTTTAACCTTACAACTCACAAATAAACGGCGACTGCTGTCGGGGAATCACACATACTTTCATTCGGCGAAGTCCGCATACGCGATTGGTTGCCGGTCTGTCTTCAGAGAGGTTTTGCACCGTACTTATTCGTCTCCCAAATACTTTAAAAATTTTTTTGTCCGTTTAAAGGAGGGGTTTCGCACTCTTTGACGAAAAGCGCCTAACCGTGTCCGCTCAAAGGAGAGTCCGCCCAAGAGAGGTTGATTTTCATGGAATTTCATATACCTAGTTCCGGACTATGAAAAAATATCCGCTCAATAGAGATGTGCGCTTATTAGAGGTGTCCGTTATGAGAGGTTTCACTGTACCTAATTTAATAAGAGAGTGCAAATGAATGAATTTAATTTTTTTATACGAGAACTGTACGTCAAACGACAAAAATCAAGAGACGTCATTTGCTCAGCAACGAATGAGAATTTCAAAAGTAATTTTTATTTAAAAAAAAGAAGTGGCGTACCATTATTTTCTTCAAAAATACCTAGGGCAAGTCCCGCAAGAACGCCACTGGTCGGAATAAAAAAAACATCAATGCCTCTTGATGAATAGAAAGTGTGTACCAAATTTCACAAAAATATCTAGAGCAGTATCACAAATATTAATATGAAAGGAGAATTTTTGAAAATCTTTGACATATGCTGAAAATGAATCCAAGAATAACCTCCTTAAATATTAGCATGTTATTAAGAAACACCCTATATAATATGTAGGTACCATGTTCGGTGGATTTTTATTAAGGTTTACAAGAGGCGCTCTAATAATTTTTAAGAGCAATTAGGTCGTTGTCGTACATTTCACATTTTGATAGCGCAATTTGTTTCAAATTTAAATGACTAAAAAAATACCCTAATATTTATTTGAAGTCAGCTTCGTTAAATTCAATTTTAGTAGGTAGCTTATATAGGCAGCACGATTTTAGCAGATTATGTATTTATCGCTATAAAAAGATTTCTACCTAAATAAAATGACAGTAAATGTAAATATTGCGAAAATTTATGCTATAAATTACTAGTATTTTCGGAAAACACCGAAAAAATGAAAAAAATTTAATTACAAGGCATCTGATACGAACCCATGTTGTTAGGAACTATTTTTTCTTAGTATTGTGTAAGGAATCACCACACGAGCAATGCCACCTATTTTATAAAGCACCCTGTATATTTTTTTTTTAAATATTAATCGTTTGCATAATTTTTTAAAATTTTCTAGTTTACTTACCTTTCTGCATTTGGTTGTGTTCGTTCATTTTAGATTCGTAGCCCTGCTTTCCCATACCCATGGTATTTCTTGTCCAATTTGGATAGTCGTCTTTTCCATGCTGTCCACACTGAAAAAAATAAACTTTATTATGTTAAACGTTATTATGTTCAATTAGTGATATTCGTATCCGCATTTATTTATATAAACTCAATGTATTGCAGGGAGCAACCCGGGACGCAATTTTGATTGGTCACATGTTTTGAAACTTACATTTCGATTCAGAAATTACCGCTGATCTTCGTGTTGTTTTTGGATGGCATGTCGATGTTGTTTCGAGTCTATGACATTCGCGATAGCCAGGGAAAAATATTTCTCGTACGTTTACGTAATGTAATACATTTTTTCTACTCCTATATTAGTAAGAACCTTCTTACGCACTGTCTACTGTTACTTAATGACTGTTACGTAATATATATATATACTCACCGGCACTAAATTCCGCCACCCTGAAAGTTTGATATTTTATAACTTTTTTATTTTTTATGCGATTTTCATGATTTTGTTATCAATTTGTAGATTAATTTATTGTGTTTTTCCTTAATTATTTTATAAGTATATCAAACTGTTGTTTTTGTCTTAATTTCAAAACACCCTGTAGGAAAATTGAGGTGGATAATTTTATTTACGTACTGTTTCTTGTCATCTTTGATGTATTCTAAACATTTCGTTTCTTGATTCATTCCATTATCTCATTTCTGCTGCGAGCTGCAAAATTTTAAATGAACCGATGTTATTGTTAGAAAGTGTGTCATTGGTATTTCTACCGAAGCACGCATCAATCTTATATTTGTTGAGCCCTAATCTCCCACCGTCACATTGAGGAAATCCTCCAAGAAGTTGTTGTTCCATTTGCTCCTTTCATTGGGAACCAATTTACATTAATGCATGATAATGCTAGACTTCACGTTGCACATGTAGTGAACGAATATCTGGATAATGTTGGACTTCGAAGATTGGATGGCCTGCATGTAGCCCGGATCTCAACCTAATCAGGCTATCCCTCAAGAAAGGATAAGTAACCTTATTCGTTCGATATCACGAAGACTGCAAGCTGCCATTGCTGCGAGAGGAGGAAATACACGATATTAAAATTGTTTTCGTTAATTAGTATTTGTTTTTCTTAATGAAAATAGGCCTCAAATCAGCGTTTCATTTAAAATTTTGCAGCTCGACAAAACCAAAATTAGTCTCACTGATAATATTTTCAGTAATCGTTATGTTCAGCGTCACGTCGTCTGGTGTTTGTTGTATTACCTGAACTATGAGAGTATGGTTTTGCGATCACGTTTAATTGAATAGCTTAGCATTGGCTTACCAAAATGTACTCAAACTCTACACGTGGGTTTAACATGTCGTCCTCTTTAAGAAGTTATAATGCAGTTTTTCTATAAAATGTACAGGCGAGCCAATATTCAGCCACATTGGATTTCCTATGTTCAACTCAACGATGACCACCCTGTATATAACACGTATTCAAATATTAAGGAAAAATTCCAAATCTCATTTGCGACAAATCTACATTAAAGTCGCGCTTTTAATATAGTTTCCATTTAAAAACTCATATCGGTGATGAAACAAGCAGAAAAAAATAAACTGGGAATCATCGGCAGGGAGAAAAAGAAACAAGGCGGCTCTGAAAAAATGTCTGACGGGGTAGGGCGGGGGTGCGGGGGGAAGACTCGCGACCTTGTTGTTGCCATGCCTACCAGACAACGCTTACCCCGCGCCGCGTCTGGATACCCCTTCGACCCGTGTCCCCCCCTCCTCCGGGCAGCCGGCGGTGTTTCTTTGAACTTGCTGCTCGGTGCTGCTAGAAAAAAATACACTTGTCAACAGATGTAGCGATACACGCAGCAGTCTGGATCTCTTTCTGCTGAAATAAATACGTACGTATGCAGAAAAATATTGGTAATGCAATTATTTACATTTATAATTTTAACTGGTTTCCGCTGATTTGTTACGAACGAGAAATTACTCCCGAGCAAGCAAGTAAGGGCACCCTAGGCAGGGCCAAATCGGTAGGTCGTCGGGTAATGGAACCGAGAACAATGAAGCCATTCCTTTTAATTTCACCATCTATCGGATAAGAGGCAAATTGCATTTTAATGCAGTTGCTGCATTTTTCGGGGTAATTTTGGAAAAAATTATAATACTGGTGCATGTTTTGTCAAGTTGACAGATATTTTAATCCTTGTTCCCCTCTATTTACACTAATATTATTCTTAGAACTATTTACAAACTAGTCAGGTTATTAAGGAAGACACCTATACCCAAGAATCAATATCCAGGTATCCAGGAAGGTAGTTGCCTGGAATGGTAAGCTTAGGTTCAAACTCTGAACCCAAGCATACTATTTGGCTACCGGATGCATCGATAGGAGAGCCTTTCGTCTGATCCGAGACCACGAGCTGACGAAAAGCCTCGACAGCCTGGAACATCGAAGACATGTTGGTGATTTGACTCTGCTTTACTAATATTTCCATGGAAAATTTTTTTTTTTTAACATTCCTTTATTCAGACAAAAATGTACATTTTGTTTACATAATAACAATAGTACTAATAACACTACATCATCTAAATTAAGGTAACCTTCAAAACAATGCAAGTAGCATTGGAACCGAAGGTACTGCTTATAGTATATAGCAACATACCACCATTTATATATGTAAAAATATTCAAAAACAAATAAATAAATATTCATAGATAATAAGTAACTTATGTAACAAGAATATATCTCTTTAGTTTGTTCACAAATACACCCTGCCGTTCTTCATTCTTTATTTCTAAAGGTAAACTATTAAACATATTGCAAGCCGCACTTATCGGACTGCATAATGCTTTATTCGTCCTTGCACTGGCCAAACGAATATCATCACTGTTTCTTATGTTATATTCATGAATTTGATTCACAAATTGAATTTGACTATTGCACTTGGACTTGTTATTTAAGATTTTAAATATTAGTTTTGACTGCTCAAGCATCAGAATATGGTGAGCAGGTTGAAGACTAAGCAATTGATATACAGTTTCAGTGTGAGTGTAATAATTTAAATTAAATAAAATCTTTAGAACTCTATTTTGCAGGATTTTAATTTTATTAAAGTTGGTTTGATTACAAGTTCCCCAAACCGGTATCAGGTATCTTATGATTGATAGGAAATAAGCATTATATATATTATACTTGGCATTTATAGTAAGAAAATGTCTACATCTATAGAGTGCTCCAATTAAGGGAATAATTTTTTCTTTTATGTGGTTAATATGTGCGCTCCAACTTAGCTGGTCATCAAGCACCAATCCTAAATATTTTATTCCATTAGTTTTCTCAACAGTGATGTTATTAATTTGTATGTGAATATTGTCTATTACTTTGTTTTTCTGCTTAAACACCATATACTTTGTCTTGTCTATATTTATTTTTAATTTATTTTGTAAAAGCCAAATGTAGTATTGGACCAAATCACCATTAACTCTACCTTCAATATCTGTAGAGCTTTTAGATTTATAGATAAGCACTGTGTCATCAGCAAAAGTATAATATTCTCCCAGCAATCCCGACAGTCGCAAGCTCAAAACAAACAAGGTATACAATAGAGGTCCCAATACAGAACCCTGAGGCACTCCACAATTAGTTATTCTAATTTCACTAATATAATCTCCCAGGGCTATATATTGTTTTCGATCATTTAAATACGATTTTATTAAATTATATGCTACACCCCTAAATCCCATATCCTGAAGCTTACCCAAGAGAAGGCTATGATCAACAACATCGAAGGCCTTCCTCAAGTCAACAAAGACCGCCACGACAACATTACCCCTGTCCAGGTCACATGATATTGAACTAATTAAGTCAGCGGTGGCACCCAACGTGCTACTATTATTTGTGAAACCATATTGATAAGGGTCTGGTGTAATATGCTTATTCAGAAAAGACACAAATTTTTTTTTAACAACAGTCTCAATAATCTTGGAAAAAACACTAATGAGAGATATTGGTCTATAGTTATTCCTAGATGTTCTTAATCCGGACTTAAATATTGGGCAGATCTTTACAATCTTTAACTCATCGGGGAATATACCTGTAGTAAGTATATCATTTATTAATACTGTAAGTATTGTTACAACACTATCATTGAGATCAATTAGATTTTGAACTGTTATACCATCTCTACCAGGAGCAGCACTCCGTTTAAGATTTCTTATAATATCATATATTTCCATTTCATTAGTTGGTCCCAAATAAATACTATACTATTGTCACACAAATGCCCTCTTAATTCCGCCCAGAGCGGTGAATAGCAGAAATACACCACTGCAGCCCATCCATATATAGTACAGCTTAGTACTCCTCGACTTTCTCGACCTTGTTTAATAATTCCTTTATTTGGAGGACGCCATCCTTGTGGAACGACCGTCCTGAGGTCGTGTTTCCCAACGAATATGACCTCCACCGATTTAAAACCAACGTGTATCGCTTTATTCGCAAACGTACCACTCCCTGAGTGTCTTAAAGGATTTTTCCTAGAGTGCGAGTGTTTGATCATAAAAAACGTTGAAGTAAAAAGACTAAAACGAATATTAGGAGGTCGTAACACTTTCTACCAGATAGAGTTAGTCTTCCATCTGCTTATGTGTTAATAATATCGTTTCAAGTGCTCGTTACTTTTTTTTTATTCCCTACCCCGAAATTTCTGCTACTATTTTGCTACAAGTACGAATACTACTTCATGCGATATTCAGTAATAATGCATGATGATACACATTTATTAAATTAGTTTTAGCCATCTTTAAACATCATCGACTATAAAAGTTATTTTTTTGCAGGTGCTATAGAAAGATATTCCCGGAAATGTCGACACGAACACTTTAATATCATCCATTTTATACCTTTTGCAAAAAAACCGTCTTTGTCGGGAAGTATATAAAAAACGAAACATACCTTGACATAAAGAAATTTGTTATATTGAATTTGGAAGGGGCTACAGGGGCTGGAAGGTAAGTTAGGAAGGGCGGTAGGGCTGGAAACACACTTCTCCGATTGTAGGGTGGGTGGAGGCTTAGGCTCGTTTCAGATGAGCTGAGATACTGCGGTACGACGACAGTGCAGTACGAAAAAAAACGTTTTCTCGGTGGCCACTATATTGATAGAAACTCATGTACTCACTAGAGAATTATGGCACTTTCCAAATACTGACCGGAATTATTACTGATCGACCTTATACAGGGTGCACCAAGTAAAGTGGCCTATTAGAAGTATCTCGAGAACTGAATGAGATCTTATTTTGAAAATTTGGTTGTAGCTATAAGATATGGTTTTCTACGTTTCTAAAATATTTTGGATGATGCGGTGTTGCCGGATCATACTGAAAGTGGCAGCAACTTCGGAATTTAAAATGAATTACCCTATATATTATATTTTTTTGAAATCTAGATAAAAATCTAGAACAGTTTTCTGTATAATATCATATACCTATCTTTAAGACTTTTTGAATTATAAATAATCTTGTGATTTTTTAACGCCGTATCGGGATCTGAAAAGAAAATCAAATCTTTTTAGCGGTTACAGCTAGAAAGCTGAAATTTTGACAATAGTTTCACAAGACTATCAAAATTTTATTATTTTGAACAGTATTTAATTAGCTTTATACAGGGCGTCTCCATAACAATATTTCTGAGGGAGATGACTTATTGCAAAAATATTCCTTTTTTTAAATGGGACACCCTGTATTTGATATGTTTTGCTAATGGAGGATAGAATTTTCTATCTACTGATATTAAGTGTTCCTATACGTATCTTCAATATTTAATTAAAAAATTATCTTATAAAAATATATTTTATGGTAGTTGGCTGTGGAATGGATTCAGTAACAAAATAATGAAAAAATCATTTGACGTTATGTCTGTGTTGTTGTAAAAAAAATAGTTAACAAATGAGCAATTTATTAATAAATAAATAAACAAAATTAAAATTTTTTGGGGTTTGTTTGGGTTTGTTTCGAGTATTTCCGGGATAAAACTTGATTTTCGCACGGTTTTGATTTTTTCTTTCTCATGATGATTAGTGAAAGATGATGATGGTGAAGGATGGGCCCGAATAAAAAAATTTTTCGGACAAAAGATGTTTATTTTTGGTCGGAGAACACGATACGCCAATAAAAAATATGGGATTCCATTTGAAAATCTTAACTTACCCCCACCCGCGCCCGGGGGTTGAGGTGGTGGTGGGGGGGGGGTGGTTTAAATTGCAAATTATTCCTCCTTCAAAACCAAACAACTTTTTCCCCAGACATTTTGCGCTGCAATGCGATATGCATCGGGGTTATTCCGGAGTACCGACCTTTTTTCAACACCGTGTATATATATATCTATTTTTTGTCTTTTACTCTTTATTTGGAGGGGTTAGATTCGCGCTTCGTGTGATATAAGTCTTATCGTTCTAATAGCATTACAGGTTCAGGTGGAATGGTCGACAAGATAGATAAAAATGTAATTTACTTGTTGCTTTGATCCGAGAAGGGTGAATCTTTTAGGAAAGAAACCTGTAATTTATTGTTCTATTTTTGGGCAAGGTTCAATAAAATAGCTGTAAACTAAGTAACATTTATATACAGGCTTATTTTTTTAAAACTTGACATAGAATAACTTTTTATTTGAAAAGATAGACCTTATAGTTCCCGAAGCAAAGTTTTGGCAATTAGTGCAACTAAGCAAAAAATTGTGGAAAAAATATACGCGTTGTTGCCCGATTGGGCGCTATTTAAAAAAAAACTTATTTTCTTAAATGGTAACACTGCACTTTTTTAACAAATTTTGATACATCTTGAGATTCGAGATAAAACAAAAAGACTGCAAGTTTTTCATAATTATGATTAAAAATTATTACTTCATTAACAGATGCTGATATACCGAAGCTGCTTAGTTATGGAATTGGAACAAGCATATTATCTGAATCCCCCACCATACGTGAGTAACACAGAGATGGCTTCGAAAAAAGGTTTAATGGTGAGATTGTGTAATTGTATGGACATTATAATAAGAGAGCCATAGGCGGCTGCCATCACAAACGCCAGGGAAAAAGGACAAATGTGACGTTATTGAAACTACGATAATAATTTGATAGTTTGCGGCGAAATATGGTTGAGAGAACTCTTAAAGCTTAATTGTGTTTTAAAATTAATAAATATGATCGTAGGTAAAGTTCGGTAGGTACGTAATTCGAATTATAATGCAATTACGTAGGGGAGACCGACCTGTTGTGACAATTTTTGCTTAAAAGACCAGACCAGACTCAATAAACAAACATAACACCATTATGAATTGTATGCCGCAATGTAGCTCAATCCTTGCTCTTTTAAAAACAGTCATCAAAGTCAATAAAAGTTATAAGGCTTCTGAGAAAATTTACGAAAAGTCAAACTACTCCCTTTGTCACAACTCTCCTAACACCGAGGTAAATTGTGACAGGTACCAAGGTAAGTTGTGACAGCTGTGTATCTAGACTAATTTTAATAGATAAAATTACTTTTATATGAATTATAAACAAAACACACGTTTCTTTGCATAAAATTACTTTAATTATTATTAGGCATAATTGTAGGAACTACAATAATATGAAACATTAACATAACAGTAAATTTGTAAGTAACTATCGCATCATTATATCAAACTTAGGTTGTAGGAATTGACCAAAGCAAACGAACAGGAACAGAAATAAACAGAAACAACATTGCAAAAAGCGTGTAAAATAAGCTAACCAGAAAATAACCTTTAATAGTTGTGACAGCGTGTCACAACTCTCCTAGGTGCCAAAAATCGCGATCTGGTCAGAATAATAAGTCGTAATTTCGAAACAAGATGCAAACACATACAATATAAGAAAAACTAGCATAACCACGTGAATGTAATATATCATGATATAAATACAATCAAAAATTTTATAAAAAATTTACTTTTCGGTTGTTTTTTCATGCAGACGTCGTAATCACGCAACCGCTTGTCGTGGGCCATTGGCGCGTACTGCGTCAAGTAGCGCGTCTATAAACAAACAATCGTGCGCTGTTGTCAGCTCGCTAACGGCCATAGATTCCGAGAAATCGTCTTTGTCACAACTCTACTCTGTCACAAATCTCCTCGGTATCCCCTACTATGGCCGCTACGCGACTCCGTGAGTAACTTTTCCATTCCTACGGTAAGTACTTGGATAGGTGACAGCTTGGGAATACCATGTGTCAAAATGTTTGCAAAAAATTTTAGTAAATTTTACAAGAATATAAATAGTTTTGGTAATTTTTACTAAAAAATGTTCTTCAAATTTTGCTAATAATGGCAGTTCTTAATAAAAGTTATTCCAGTCTCATATAGAGCCATAAATTATGGCTAGTTTTACTATTTTGATGATAAAGTTGACTAAATTTTTCTTTCCGTGTGCTCTTAGAATAAATATAAAGGTGACAAATCTTAGATAGTTATGGCCTGGTGGCTTATAGCCATTTAAATTGCGTTACAGAATCGTCCTACATAGCTCAACGAATAATAATTAATGTCGCTAAATATTTCGAAACTTCGTCGCTCCGTGCAACAAGTAATTTATAGCACGCTTTTAGTCCAATTACTCGGGGTTAACTTAATTTCATTCTTGAAACCTACGTCGCGTTCGGTCGCTTTTCCATTTTACTTTTATCCCGCTTACAGCATAGTTCCACTTTTCAACTGACTTCTGACTTCATTGTTTCGCACTGACCTTTACAGATTTATTTTCTCGTCTTTAGGGTTTTCTATTTGTGAGAACAAGTTGGAAAATAGTTTATTCGAGTGAAGGTCGTCGAAATATGCATTTTTTTTTCGGAGAAAAAATATAAATAATTCATTTTAGAACTAAATTTATCGTACAAAAGGAATACTTTGTACGAGTTTAACTTGCACATGACTAGTAGTTATTAAGGATTTGTGATGAAGGTGCTTAAAATTGATTACATCATTACAGATCATTTCAGATCATTACGGATCATTTACGGTATAGTAGCAAGATGCCATGCATGTACATATGTGTTCACTTAACAAGTATCATCATCATCATCATCATTCAGCCCTCTGTGTCCACTGCTGGACATAAGCCTCCCCCATTTCTGCCTATTCCCTCCTGTCCTGAGCTCTTTGTATCCAGTTGCCTGCACATCTCTTTAGAATTTAGATCGTCCGTCCACAGCGTAGGGGGTCTTCCCTTGCTGCTTCTATCCAACCGCGGTCTCCACTCGGGTAGTCATTGCGTCCATCTCCCATCCGCCATTCGTGCCACGTGTCCAGCCCATTTCCATTTGAGTTTGCTAATCTGGGTAACTACATCCGTGACCCTGGTTCTACTTCGTAATTCTTCATCCCGCAGTGATACTCCGAGCATGGACCATTCCATCTTGCGCTGTTACCATATGTTTCTTAGCACTTGTTGTGGTTAGTGTTAAGGTTTCGGCTCCATAGGTCATGACCGGCAACACACACCGATCGAACACCCTCCTCTGCAAACACTGTGGTATGTCGTTTCCAAAGACTTCCGCAATCCTTCCATAGACTGCCCAAGATACTGCAATTCTTCTTTTCATTTCGCACGTCTGGTTGTCCCTTGAGATTTGGATTTCGTGGCTAAGATAATCATACTTGCTCACCAGAGCTACTTCCTCATCACCAATGGAAATTTGCTCACTGGGGACTAAATTTGTCATATATTTTGTCTTTAAGATGTTAATTTTTAGTACTTGTAGTTCTTGTAACATGTCTTTAAGTTTATCTGATAGCAAAACTATATCATCCGCAAAACGTAGATTTGTTAATTTCTGGTCATCTATATTTAGGCTCTTGTTTTCCCAATTGAGTTTTTTAAAAGCATACTCCAAGACTTTGATAAAGAGTTTGGGCGATATCGTGTCTCCCTGCCTGACCCCTCTGCCGATTTGAATGCATTTAGTATTTTCATGAAGTTTTACCATTATTGTAGCATTTTTGTAGATATTGTAAATAAGCTTTGAGTATCTATAATCAACCCGACATTCCTGTAATGCACTGAAGACAACAGTAACAAGTATAATGTAGGTTAATCATTCCAATGTATTGCCATGATACCATATCACTGCGCGTGCTTCGACATTCCGTCGTTCGCAACCACGTTGAGGCGCGATGTATCTTCCCCCCACGTCTTTTCTTATTTTTTGGGTAAGAAATCACCACACAAGCGATGGCACCAGGTATATACCGGGTCCTGCATTAGTGCGTCGGGCATCCATAGCGTCCTTATTTACAACAGTAGAAAAAAAGTTTAATACAAAAGTTGTAGGATGTGGTGGGTTGATACATAAAATACGTCATAAAATATATTTTTTTTTAATGACACACCCTGTATTTTCTGGCACATTTAGGTTCCTTTTGGTGTTCTCTCTTATGTGCAATAATATTTTGTTATTTGCTTCGACATTTTAGGAGCAATAAATAAAAAAAGGTAAAAGATTGTTGTTTTCGACTGTCAATTGCAAGTCTACTAAAATGACGTAAGTAAAAAATGTCTTGTTTTTCGTCTATAAATTGAAGAAAAATTATTACAAGTTTAGGGACAACGTGCAACTGTTGTTTTTCAAAGATGAATTCCTTACTCGCAATCTTCACTATTTTTATATAAACACTCTGACTAAATCTATTCTGGAAATCGTATTGAGCTTCTCGCGCCGGAATAAGGGATGAACTCCTTCAGGGAATAGTTGACGTTATGCGTAAGTCCTGCAGAATCTCATCAATAGTGCCGCAGGTCAAGTGTGCAAATTGGTTCGCTCGCTACGGGGTGTACTCGAGTCGGGAATCGATGAAGCAGGGACGTAGAAGAAGGTGAAAAGCAAGCATACAACGGAACAGGCTCGTAGCGTTTTGACCGGAGCACGATTGACAAGCCATGAAATATGGATGCTTGAATAGTATTTGTTGAACAAACCCGAACAAACCTTGGTTTCAATACGGGTCGACAAGTTTATCTGTAGCTACGAAAGGAATGCGGGCGAAAAAAAATTCTGGGGTTAACAAGCAATGTTGTCACATATATTAAATTTTAATTTAATAATCTCCTACCGGGAAAACACTTAATTTACATTTACGCATTTAAAATAAATTGTAATAGGTATGTAATAACCCAAGTATTGTTGCAATATTATTTGGTTCGTTCCAACCACCCTAAAAATCGTACAATTTACGGTCACGCACATGCGTAGCAATCGAAAGCCGTTCCAACCGACACAAAACGGTGTATCTGGCGATCCCGTTGGTGTTCCAACCAAATTTCTGATCGTTCGCAAACCAGTTCCTGAACGGCGAAAACGATACATGGCCAAGAGCAGGAACCGTTTGTACTGACTTGCGCCGTAAGAATTTTAACAGTTGGTTTTGTATTCCTGGCATTCCTGCAGTTCTTTTAGGCCTTGTTTTGCAGGAGTTGTTCCACTTAACTCTGCTCTTTAATATTCTGATTATTTAATTTATTCTTATTAAATTTGTATGATCCGATTTCCAAACCTACCATTAGACACGTTATTCTCTTCCATAATTATTAAACACAACAAAACGGAACGACAAAAGATAATACTCAAGCTTAGACGAAGAAATTAAGCAACAAAAGTAGGGTTATGATTTATGATAATTAACTAATCTTCTTGCCTAGTCTAAGCACTAATCAGACAGGCGATCAGGATCAGCTGTGATTTTTACAGAAAAACGTACCAACCTTGCGTCCCTTGGGCATCGGCAACGTTGCAAAATTAACGCCTGCGCACAAAATCGATCCCAACAGTTTGGTGACGGTTCTAGAACGATACAAAAATAGGATGTTGGCACAAACCTATTGAAACCTTCATTTCAAACTATTTATTTTGATATTTAAATGCAAAATAATAAACTTTTTTATTAAAGTGCTTTTAATTTAAAAATATGGCAACGTAGTCCGTTGTCGGTCTATTTTACGACTGCGCTACATGTGCGCTACGATTCGGACCCAAAATATGAATGAATACTAATCTCGTAAACATTACAACGTTGGCGCTTTGATCTAACGGATTGTTTATATATTTTGGTTGATTTGTGATTTTTTTGTGATTGTTGGTGACAAATCGTCTTTATTATAAACAATTATAGTGCCTTCATGTGTAGTTTGTAAAAGAGTGGATCATTTAAATAAGGACTTATCTTTTCATCGGTAAGTATGGTTTATAGCCAGACTTCAACATTGTTGCCATTCAGCCCACAAACATAAAGTTCAAGTTTCAATAATATCACACAATCACAGCTTCACTTTCCAACAGATTTATAAATGGATTATGGGATCTGCAGTTTACAATACCTGTGGTAGAAACCCACCTTATAAGGTGTAACGCGTGGAGCTAGCTCGAGCAAACCCGGGCTAAGCCTCTGCGTATCGGCATCCTTGAACTGACCTTAATGTTGTCGTGTGGGCAGTTGAGGAAATTAATAACCAATAATGTAATTTGTAATATGTTATTGAAGTGAACAAATATTACCTGTAAACAACTCAACAATTCAAATAACAAACTCCAAATATTACATCCCAAACTGTAGTTTCGGTTAATGAATATCTTTATATACCGGGTGATGCATCGTTGAGTTGAACATAGGAAATCCCATGTAATTTTTGACGTGGCCGAATATTGGCTCCCCTGTACATTTTATAGAAAAACTGCATTATAACTTCTTGAAGAGGCCCACATGGTAAATCCAGGTGTCGAGTTTGAATTCATTTTGGTGACCCAATCCTAAGCTATTCAATTAAACGTGATGGCGAAAGCACGAAACTCTCATAGTTCAGATAATACAGCAAACACAGCAAATAATTTCTATGACGCTAGTCGAAAGCTGAACATGTCGTGTCACTGACACCAATATTCCTCTTGTGAATGTCAAAATTTAAAATACGCTGGTGTTGGCTGAATTATCTGAACTATGAGAGTTTGGTGGTTTTGTCATCAAGTTAAATTGAATAGCTTAGGATTGGCTCGCCAAAATGTATTTAAACCCGGCACATGGGTTTACCATGTCGGCCTCTTCAAGAAGTTATAATGCTGTTTTTCTATAAAACGTACAGGGGAGCCTCCAAAACTCTGCTTATGTGTCAATATTTATCGCTGCAACCACTATCAATGTCCATAGACATCGTGAAATTATTACGTGTATCAAAGCATTCCTTTCAGTATGCTGTAAGCCTTCGAGGAGAGGAAATTGGATGTTCTATTATAAAATTTAGTTGTATGGTCAAAACACGCGTATATTAAGGATTTTAGTTATCGTCCACTCCATATCAGCAGAGAAACAGTAAGAAAAAATAATATTTCAAGTTGTTTTGCATATGAAAGAATGGTTTATTTGACTTATAAGTGATCAATTAGTTTAAATATACAGGGTGTCCCAGAATATGTGGGCATCTCCCGGATTCAGATAGAACCCTTAAAAATAATAGGAGGAGTTCCTATAGATTTTTCTTCCTACGGCCTCCCCTACGGAGATACGGGCCCATAACGGACGTCCCTGGGAATCGGTGTTTTTTTAAATAATTTTTTAAGTAGATACTAGGTGTAATTTAATAATTTTTTAGTATAATGGCTTAGTAGGTGAGTCTCTTTAATATTCACCTTTTTAAGCACATTTGGCCCAGTTAGTTTGCCAGGAACGGACTAGACGTTACACAAAAATGCTTTTTTTACACCCTGTATGATGAAGGAACGACAATAATATTTTTGGATACTCTAAACCTTAAGCTGGAAAAAGGTACTCTTCATCAATGTCGATAAAATGAACTGTTTTCGAAAAAAAATATATTTTTGTTCAATATGATTTATATTCAGTATACTAAGTTAGTAACTAATAAGACAAAGGAGAAAAACCCCAAATTTCAAGACACTACCATAAACTGACACTGGCATAAATATTTTTATTCAAATCGGTATATGTGAAAAAATCCATAGCAACAATGAGGGAATTTTATGAACATAAAACAACCAATATTGAACAAAAATTTTTTTTTTCGAAAACAGTTCATTTTATCGAAATTGATCAGCTTAAGGTTTAGAGTATCCAAAAATATTATTGTCGTTCCATCATCATACAGGGTGTAGTCGGTCCCTGTCAAACTAAATAAGCGAAATGTGTTTAAGGAGACTCATTATACTAAAAAATTATTAAATTACACCTAGTACTTAAAAAATTATTTAAAAAACAACGATTTCCAGGGACGTCCGTTATGGGGCTGTATCTTCCGTAGGGGAGGCCGTAGGAAAAAAATGTATAGGGACTTCTTCTGTTATTTCTAAGTGTTCTATCTGAATCCGGGAGATTGCCCACATATTCTGGGCCACCCCGTATATATTTTTCTTTTAAAAAAAATTGTTTATGTTATGGATTAAATATCTCCACTCCATGGACTTCGTGGCCGCTTATTGTACTGCAGCGTAGGTATTCATCATACAAATTGTGATATTAAATATTATTATTTAGACATATTCGGAAAATATATCTTTTACCTCTGATTTTATCCTGTCGGCAAACATTGACCCTAAATAGAACACAGACAACTAATAAAGTCACGGTAAAAACAATTTTTTCGCAGATGGAACTAAAGTAGACATTTAATACTTGTTATCAATCTTAGGCATCCCACAATCCATTGCCATATATTCAGACAGCCAAGCTGCCTTAAAGGCGATCGGCTCCCCAGAAGTCAAATCAAGACTAGTGGAGAACTGCATAAAAGATCAAACAGAGCTAAGTAGTCATAATAAAGTGACCTTGGCATGGGTACCAGGCCACGAAGGTCACCAGGGCAATGAGAAGGCCGACGAATTGGCCCGTAAAGGCTCGAACATGGCTATGATAGGCCCTGAACCGTTTGGGGGCTGTGCGAAAGCATTAAAGAATGCAGCCATTAAACAATGGCTGGAAGACCAATCCAATTCATGGTGGACTAATCAACCAGGAATGAGACAGGCTAAACAGTTCATTAAAGGACCATTAGCCAAATTCACAGCAGATCTACTAAGCCAAAAAAGGCCGACAGTAAGAATCATAGTAGGTCTACTAACAGGACATTGCCGACTAAGAAGGCACAGGAACATCATTAACCGAACAGAAGAAGCAACCCTATGCAGATTCTGTGAAGAGGAAGAGGAAACGCTAGTCCATGTCTTATGCCAATGTGAAGGACTGACAAGACTAAGATTCCTATGTTTAGGCGAAGAAAAGCCAAATGCATTCAACTATATGCAGGAGCCATTATCAAAGCTAATGAGTCTAATAAAAAAGGCAGGGCTAGACAAGACACCCTAATCAAACGGAGTCTCCACAATAGATCTGAAAAGGTCGTGGTGGACAAGGTCGGACGACCAGCTCCAGTATAATCTAATCTAATCTAGGCATCCCACTACCAACATGATTATTTTAAGATTTTATATTTTTTTTTTTTTTTATAAAATTAGGTTTTTGTTTTAGTGTCATCAGTGTGTGTTATTACGTTATTGGGTAAGATAATCGTTAGGTTTCTGCTTATGCAATGAACAAAAAAATAAAGTATTTTTAGCTCCGATGATGCCCACGTAAGGGCGAAAAACGTACCAGTTTCGCATAAAAATAACTGGCGCAACATATCTATACGTAACAAAATAATATTTATTTATGGCACTCTGGGAGTGGTGCGTATACAAATTAAGCTTTCGCGTTGGTTTACAATCGTTAGAGGTTATATTTAGTGCCGATACGGCTTCTTTGCCGATACCGGTATTTTAGTTGCCGATACCGATATAATATCGGTATCGGCGCCACATTCTTAAAAAATCTGTAACTATTCAATATACGTTGATAGAAGTGAAAATTCTTAATAGTGGCATCGTTGTAATAGTACATTACGTACCGAGGGCAGTAAAGGCCTTCACTGCCCGAGGTTCGTACCGTACTTTTTGTCAAAAGTGCGCCGAGTCCTTCTGCCACTAAAAAGAGTGTTGGTGTGTGCTTCCAGCGTGAACGCGAGAGGGCTGTAATGAAAACATTACAGCCCTGTTTCTAGGTATATTACAGCCCTGTCTCCGAGAGGCTTGAAAAGAGCTACTTACGGTCACGAAAAGAGGTCGCGTAAGAGGCGCTTACGGCGCACGTATGACGAAAAGCATTTTTAAGGCAAGTGATCTAGACACGGTCATGACGTTAACAAATTTCGGCTCGACAAGCGAGTCTAGAGCTACGACGTATCGGTAAGGGGAAAGCAATATCTTTTAAAACATGGCCGAGTCATGGGCGTACTATTATTATCTTAATACTAATATATATTTTTTCATGGCATGAATATATTTGTATCACCAGTGCAATATATTAGACCTTTCCATTAATATTTTTATTTTGGCATTTTCCCCAATAAAATCCATTTGATTTCAACATGCACCTCAAAGTTTCACGGGAAAACGGAAAGTTTATGTCACTTCTCAGCTGTTGTAGCATGAAAAGAAAGTTTTAAGAATATTGAAACTATAATAGAATATTAGTTTCTTATATACTAATGACAATTTACTTTAAATGGGTAAATTAAATTTTAGGGTTTACTTGGTGACATGTTATTAAATTAAAATTTAATATATGTGTTAACCTAAGAAATTTTCTTGACCGCATTCCTTTTGTAGCTACAGATAAAGTTGTCAACCTGGATATTTTTAAACTAGGGGAACGAAAATTCCTAAATCCGCTGGAGATTGTTAAAAATAGGTACCCGTAACCCACGTATAAATTAATAAAATCGTTAAATCCTAAATATGCCGATATACAATGAACCACCGAATGTAGGAACACAAAACGGGCTTCAGCTTGACGACCTATTTTAATACGTATTATAAATATAATAAATTAAATATCAAAAACGCGTCAGTCAAAAACCTGGCCACAAAAACTATCGTCCTATCGATCACATTATCAAAATCAAGGCTTCCCAAATTCCCTTGAGCTTCAGGCCCACAAGACCTCGGTCTCTTAGCAGCCGTGCCACCCAGGCCTCTTCCACGGCTCCTGCTGGAGTCCTGCAGAAGTGTGTTCGTCGTGCTGCAGGTCAGGAACGCCGTCGTCGAGGCGTCGGCGTCGCTAGACCGCTAGGAGACGTCGTGGGCGTCCCGCAATCGATACGCGGCACGGGGATTCTGACAGGGACGGTTCAGGTCTACGACACCTGGAGCAGAATGAGCTGAGTACAGAGCTTATTATTATAAATACATTTAATGGCAAATAATGCGTTTACTTACTCGTTATTTATTTTTATTGCCTTCTAGGGAAGTACTATCGAAATAAAACCCTATTTTTTTTATAGATACAAGAACGGCCCCACAAATGCATTTACAGTAAGTTAATATTCGATTTCATTAACGTAATTTTATCATTATCTCTAGTTGACTACGAGTTTTAAAATCTGTATCTTATAAAGAGTTCAGTTGTCTAATGTACATTACCCCATTATTCTGCAGATAACTTAATATTCCAGGATATCAGCAGTGTTTTGTTTAAATAATCTTGAAGTTCTAATATTGCTATAATGTACGATCATGTGCCCATTGGGCTGAAGATTCCTTCCAGTCCCGCAGCATTTAGGCGAAGATCTCAGCCCTACAGATCCACGAAAAATGCAATAGCTTACTTAATTGCAAAAATAAACTCTTTCTTATATCCGTGGACCTTGTAAAGGCGTTTGATACTGTTAAGCATTCCCGAGTTACTCAACGTACTGAGTGTGATTATAGTTGGGATGAATATGTAATTAGTTTCATTAAAAAACGTTTTAATAAAACACTGTAATGCCTTAATTTAAGTTTTAGACAGATCTTTGATCAACAGCATCTTAGGCTATTATAGTTTATACCGGTACTCTAATCCAGTGGTGCGCAAACTTTTTTCATTTGCGACCCCTTATTTTGTGTAAAATTTTGTCACGACCCCTGGATAGACAGTAGGCGTGAATTTCTTTGAATTTGGCGACCCCCAAAAATTTTTCTTTGAATTTGGCGACCTGTAAAGATTTTCTAGCGACCCCTCCGGGGGTCGCGACCCACGGTTTGCGCACCACTGCTCTAATCTATCAAATTTGCATGCATGAGATGCAACCAATAATCGCTTACTTAGATTAGAAACAAGTCAGAAGTGACACCTCATTGGTTATTTATGGCAAAATTTATTCACATACAAGGGAAAATCCTTAAATCGAATGTGGAGTTTTTAAGAGTGTTTCATGTTTTTTTATGATCAAACACAAGCACTATAGGAAAAATCCTTACACTCTCAGAGTGGTGCGTTTGCGAATAAACCGATTCACGTTGGTTTTGAAACGTTGGAGCTTATATTCGTTGGGAAAAACGACCTCGGGAAGGTCCATAGGTTCCATAAGGATGAAGTCCTCCAGATGAAAGAATTCTTAATTAATGAAGGTCGAGGAGTACTAAGATGAACCACATATGAATGAGCGGCAGTAGTTCGTCGTGTATTTCTGCTATTCGACGCTCTGGGCGGAATTAAGAGGGCAAGGTCAGCCGAGCATTTTCCTTGAAATTTTCCTGTAGAAGAGATTCAAATTCCCAACCTGTCTTCGATGTTCTAGGCTGTCGAGGTTCTTCGTCAGCTCGTGATCTCCAATCAGACGAATGGCCCTCCTTTCGATGGAATCCAGTAGCCGAAGAGTATGTTTGGGTGCAGAGCTCCAGACATGAGAGCAGTACTCTAGTGGTGGTCGAATCTGGGCTTTGCATAGTATCAAAAGTTGTTGGTTCGGAAGAGTACACTACGTTTCTGCGAACTGGCGATTGCCACAACGCGGTTATGCCAAGGCATATTTCCTTCCAGATTGACGTCCAGCAAATTAATAGATGAAACCAGTGGAATTGCGTGTCCTGCCATATCTATATCCGGTTCTGTAATGTTAACCTTCTTAGAGAAAACTGCTGCCTGGGTTTTTTTAGCGTTAAATTCGACTTGGTTACCGTCACTCAAAGCCAAAATTTCTTCCAGGTCTTTGTTGAGGCTTGATACTTCATGCTGTGTACATCGGCAGCCGATGTTTGTGCATTCAAAGAGAAAGATGAGACAAGTGTGCATAGTGTACATAATTATAACTACTAACTAAGTAAATTAAGAGGGCATATGCGGTTTCTAGGATGTGTAAAACGGTTGGTTGAAGATGTCATATTAGGTTTATAATTAAAAATATTGAAAAGTAATTTCATAAATAATATAGTTATCCGGAAGAAAGTTCTTCCTTCCTAGAATTATAGCATTAGTTTTATCATTATTGATCCATTAGTTTTTTTTGCCTGAGATTAATATTTGATTATTATTTGTATTAGATTCAATACACATTGAAACCAGTCTTGCCAATTAGAGTGTAATTACACAATTCACGTGTATTTACATTGCATTGTGTGCAATTGGTGTGCAGTCACACCATGTGGTGTGTAATTTGCCGGTAATTAGAAATCCGCCTGCTAACTTTAAGGGTTGTGTGACTAAAAGTGTGCAAAAACATATAATTCTTTTAGCTATTTGTGTAATTTTATAAATCCAACACTGATTGAAACGTTAACTACAATCGGTTGGTTATATGCACGACCACAACCCATTGCTACCCAGTATTACTATACAGGGTGTTCCTAAATCACGTGCTCATATTGCAGAGTAGGTAATTTTATGGAAAAACGTTCATGTGAACGTGCAATGAAATACAAAGGCGTACATTCTTTGCTACCAGTGTTGAATTTTTTTTTAATATCTTCGAAAGCACTTTAGCCATTATTTTCATTTTTGGTATGTGTTACTAGGATAAAAAACCACATATTTTACTTAGTAGAAAAGTTAATCTATTGATTCACCAGTGCCGGCTGATATTTTTTTCACAAAAAAGTGGCAAGCCATCACCGACATTTTTCCACGTGGATATTTTTTCTGATTAACCTCTTGCGTTTTCCAGTCAGACGCACCGTTCTTGCTTAAAACAATTAAATTCAAATTGAAAACCTGTAACGAGAATATTGAAAATAATGTCTAAAAATTTATCAAAAACCCACCTCACCCTGTAACGACCACTTTAAGCCGTTTCGGGTATATGTTCATATGAATTTTCCTTCATAAAATCACCCAACTTACTTACAACTACTTAAATAATTAGATAAATATAAAATGAAGGTGTTTTAGTTTATAGATAAATCGACAACTTTTGATTTTATTTCCAGATTTCCTAGACTCGGCGATTCACGTTTCCTTATTTCTGGAAAAAAAATTGCAAGTCATAATACAGCCCTGTCTATCACCTCAGCGAGCTTGCGCTGGGCCCGCAGCCGAGAAAAGAAAAAAACGACGATTTTTTTCGTGTTTTTCGTTGCTGGGTATTTTTTCTTGTCTATTTTTGTTCGGCGGCCGGGCAGCTAGACCGCCGCTATATATCGACAAACTGCTACATTCTGCACTGCCTGCATTCGAGTTCTTTGTCTGCCTTTGTACGGATTTTTTTCATTTGACGCAAAATATGTAAAAGAAATAAAAGGAAAAATGCACAGTACATATGTACACACAACACAAACTTGTACTTGTTCTCAATAAATAATTTTCATTTATTAAATTAGGATTACCCGTGTTTGAAAGGAGATTAAGGCAAACTTTTCTTGGAACTAAGAAATGTACAGGGTGTACCATTTTCGACACTTTTATAGGGTATCTCCGTAATTGTTAGTGCTATCAAAAAAGTAATGTAGGTGTCATGTGCTCGTTTTGGGTCAAACTTAAAATGGTAAAATCAAAATTTGAAAATTTTCGCTCGCTTAAGAGATACGGGGGAAAATAAAAAAATTGACAATTTTAAAATTACCCTATATTTTCTTAGTTAAAAGAGATACAGAAAAATGTTGTATACAGAAGTTTCTTTATATTGATTGTTGAATAATCTGCCGTTTTCAGAATAAGTATACGGGGTCAGGTAAGAAAGTTATCGGACCTAACCTCATTATTTTAAATGAAACACCCTGTATATTTTAATCTAAAAAGATACTATTTTAAATTATCCTTTCAAATATATAACACACCATAGATAATATTTGTTTCCTAGGCGATTTATTTAAACTTTATTACTTTGAAAAACGAAATAAAAGATTCAGATTAAGGTAAAAAATACCGGGAATAATCGAAAATGTTCGGAATATGTTACCGTCTTTCCGGATAGCGAACAAAACATACATTTTGCGTCATTTTTTCGTTTTTTCCACTTTCAATATAAACTGATATCATAACAAATTTTTCAAAATGTTGATAGGTCATTTTCGCAAATGAATATGTAAAAATGAAATTGACATAGTTGTTTCTAGGATATTAGCTTTATTTCAAAATATCAAGTTGTTGATTTAAAAAAATTGCCGTATCAATAATTTGGTTTACGCCAACAGGTAAAAGTCTTAATCGAAAATTGCAAATTGCCCTTTCAGAGCTGCCGGATAGAATTTGGCGGAAAGTTTTTTTTTTATTTGTGGCCAAAAAAAAAACGGACAAAATATTTGCTCCGCGCATTTTAGTTAATCTTATTTCTGCGTTTTATTCCTATTAAAATAATTGCTTCTTCCTTTAATAGCAAATAAATTTCTTTCGAACCGATATCTGAGGTAATAAACTTACCTTGATCACGTCATTCCGAACAGAGCAAGGGCAGTAAATACTTTATGGTTATTTTTTTTTAGTATACCGTATATACTTTATCTAAAAGTAATAAAAATATAAGCGTATTATTTTAAGATAGAGAGGACGTAGTTACAGCTAAAAGTGAATTTTAATACGTATATTTATTTTGCTTCATTTATTAACACATTTTAAGTGATTCTTTTATTCTTCAGGGCACATGTTACACACCCTACAATTTTGAATTAAATTTTCCCCCTTATGTATCTTATACAGGGTGATTCACGACAGCTTGCATTAGAATTTTACTGGACATATACATGTCTCTTTTCCTAAAATATTCACCTGTTCCTGTCATTTCCGGTTATACCGGAAGTAGCTGTCAACTTTCCTTTTTTAAATACAACATGGTAGTTTTTATTATATTTTTCGATTAATTAAATTCTAAGCAAATTTTATAGAACAGATCTGAATCTTTTGTCAAATGCAATGCAAAATGGTGATGAAATAATCCACATAATTTTTTATCTTAGCTCTTGGAGTCAAGTCTCAAAAATATTTTAACTTGGCAGAAAATGTACAGGGTCGTCACAATTCAAGGTTGATTGTGAAATAATTCAACTATTAAAAACTTTCTTATTTTAAATGGAACACCCTGTATATTTTTATTTAATTTGATGACAAATTAGATATTCTTTATAAATAGTATTTATTGTTCTATACCTATATCAAAGTGTTTCCTCAAAAATTCAAATTTATTGCGAAAATACTATTTTTTCTAGAGTGCTTGAAAACAATCCTTAATCTTTGTTAATACCTAATTTCATAACAAGTGCAAATGAATGAATTAAATTTTTTTATACAAGAACTGTACGTCAAAAGACAAAAAATCAAGAGACGACATTTGCTTAGCAAGGAATGAGAATTTAAAAAATAAGTGGCGTACCATTCTTTTCTTCAAAAATATCGAGGGCAATTCCCGCACAAACGCCAATGATCGGAATAAAAAAAACATGTCATACATCATAAAATGCCTCTTGATGAATCAAAAGTGTGTAGCAAATTTTACAAAAATATCTAGAGCAGTAGCACAGATATTAATAAAAAAGGAGATTTTTTGAAAAATCAAAAACACCCTGTATCTCAAAAGTTAAGACGATTAGGACGTATGTTCTATGAAGTTTTTTTCTGAAAATGGACCCAAGCATAACCTCCTTAAATATTAGTGTGTTATTAAGAAACGCCCTGTATATACAATTTAATTCGGAAAAGGAAGAATTTTAATACATTTCGGGCACAATAAGACTGCTCGCAATTTGGGACAATCACCAAAAAGACAGCTGACAACCCTCCTCTAACTGAGAAATTCAAACACACGTGTATCATATAATCGCAAATTGTGTCAGAAATAAACACATAGGTATCATGCTGTCCTAAATTGTGACAAGAATTTATTTAATACCTCATATTCAAATAATCTTCTCCTAGCCAGCATAGAATGGGGTACAATTTCTAATAAGGACAAATCCATAACAATAATTGAACATATAGAAAAAATAAATTTATAAATATTATGTGCTGACATTTTTTTATTATGGATATATTGCCAATACGAACTTTCCAAACTACAAAAAGTGTCCCCGCTATGGGATATGGCGCGGGCCTATTGAATTTGCGCTGTAGGCTGAAGATTTTATCGATCGCGGCTGAGCCGGCCCGACATTACTTGTTTGTTGTTATTCGTCGCCATTTTTTTTTCTGGATGCTTTTTCAAATTACAAAATAAAAAGTAGTTCATCCACATTGTTGTCCGTATGTTAGTGCTTACAAACTTTCATTACCTACCTAACAACAATTCTTGTGAAGGAGTTTTTAATTTGTGGTGATTCCATTCGCTGTTTGGTAGGTTAGTGGCTTGTTTTATTTTAGATGAAAGAACACAAGTGCATGGTGCTTTATTGCAAAAGTCGTGGATCAATACCAGGTATAAAGTATTTCAGGTATGTACATATATACGAAAATATTTTGCTTATCACATTATCCGATCTTCGGAACCGAATTTCACTAAAAAGCTTGTAAAAAAGAAGATTGTCACTCGTATACAATATAATATATATGTGGTCACTACCTAACCTTAAAATTAATGTATTTTTAATTTGGTGCATTAGTAGCTTATAATAATTCCAAAAATAGTCAATATAGTCATTCATTCTTAATTTTTGGTTTAGAAAGAAGTGAGGTTAAGAAACATACGACGTCGGATGAAAGTTAAAATAAAGCTGATCGTGTCGATTGTTACAAATATTCGGACACCGTCGGATCATCATACCATCAGAAATCGTATACATGGAACGCTGTCTTAAATCGAACTAATCGAAATATTTATTGCAATATTTTTCCTAACTAACCAGTGAAATTTACATTAAAAAAGTTGAACTCCGGCCCTGTCGAATGTTTACTTTCACAAGGAAATTTCCGAACTGCGCAAACTCACAACGCCCCCTTCGATGCCCATAGCGGGGACATAATTGCAGATGGTATTAGCAACATACTGTTTATATACTTATATGTGGGGGAAACTCGACTACAGAATGGCTCCGCTAAACGAAATTCATTTTTATTAAATTTAAAACTGCCACCGTATAAAAACAAGCGATTCGTAATATTTTATGTATGTCTGAAAAATAACAGAAAAATCTATATCAGGTAATTAGTTGTTTGTCTCTGGTCTCTATAGAGAAATATTGTATTGGGAACAGAGATATACTCGTAGGTGGTCTATCATTGGATCTAACCCTTATTGAAACGAAAATAATATGAATTCTTACTTATTTATAAAGCACCCTCTAAATTATTCCATTAAAGAAATTAATGATTTTTCTTGCTCTTGATCGGAAACCATAATTCGGTGGGTGTTTGTCTGGCACTGGACAACTACGACGCTATTGAGGCTGTTGGAAACACGTCTATAAATAGCGACCAATGTAAAAGAGTAAACAAGAGCTTGTTTACGTCGACTTAGGCGAGCTTCGAAACAAAAAATTAAAAAGAGAAATTTAAAATTAGTCAGGCAAATTCTTCTAAACAAATTACAAAATATTCAGGTCATTAAGGAATGTACTCCATTTTCGGTACCTATACCCAAGGATCTATATCCAGGAATATCGGTAGGTAGTTGGATTGATGCTCTTGGTTTTTTAATACTATTAAGAAGACGTGCTAATAGTTTTTTAAAAAAACAGCAAAAGTAAACTTCACTTTACTCATGGTATTCACGAAATCGAAGGGAGGCATTCAAAAATAGATTATTTCACAAAATATAATAGATAAAGATTGTTTCATGAAAAATAGATACGACTTAATGATTTCCTGGGTCGGTCCCATTGTGTCGACAAGAGCTTGGCAATAAACAAGTGAAGTATGAAGGGACGGACTAAGGAAAACAAGTAATGATATGATTGTATTAATGTAATCAAATGAAAAAACATTTT
Source organism: Barypeithes pellucidus (assembly GCA_963991005.1). Classification (NCBI taxonomy): domain Eukaryota; kingdom Metazoa; phylum Arthropoda; class Insecta; order Coleoptera; family Curculionidae; genus Barypeithes; species Barypeithes pellucidus. The sequence goes on from OZ022563.1 coordinate 14,073,759, forward strand.
TTTTAAATATTACTAGTCATATTTATTTACATTTATAATGTCATTCTATAGATAGTTCTGTTTCGCTATCGCTATCCTCATCTAAATTAATTATAATTGGATTAATTATACGATCCAGACTAATATACGAATTTTCTAAAGTTATTACGTGACGGACTGAATTTTTCCAACTACCTGGGGGAATATCATTAAAGCATATTTTCAGACCTAACCAGTGATTTTAACTGGTGCCTATGCTCTATGGGGTTAAAAATGCAATAATAGGGTGGGAGCCGTAGCGCTGTATGTCCAATTTCTTCTGCCAATGTGTCACAAATATATACTTTTTTTATACAAAATGTCTTTAAAACTTCTAAAAGATCACTTTTTTTATAACTTTCTTTAAAATATATATCATTCGCCGCCATGTAGTTCTGAATCTCCAATTTTGTATTATTTGAGCTTGGAGCTTTATGTAATTGGCGACTGCGATAGCTCGCATTGTCCATTGTCACGCTATTCTGAGGAATGTTTGGGAAAAGACAATTCTTAAACCATTCCTCAAAAACTAACAAATTTTACCACAAAAAGATATTTAAATATAAATTAAGCAACCTAACCTATACCTGATGTGCCTATATTTAATTATAATTATTACAATCCGGTCCTTTCCACATAATAATAACAAACGGTCATAAATAATGGGATCGCCCCAGGTACTTTTACTGCAGTCATTAAGTTATATCCATTTTTCGTGAAACAATCTTTACTTACTTAACTTAACTTATCTTTACTCTACTATATTTTAATATGAAGTGGTCAGTGGTCAATATCAAATATTATATAGGAAATATAAAATTTTTAACATTAATTTTTTAACATAATTTTAATGCTATTTAAAGAAACCGAAGGAACATAAAATTTACAGGGAATAATAAATAAGTTCTAACCGGATAATATAACAATATTTTCGAGTGTGAACTGGTAGGCTATGTGTTATTTCCTCCCGGGTTCAGATAGAACACTTAAAAATAACAGGAGAAGTTCTTATACATTTTTCTTCCTACGGCCTCCCCTACGGACGTCCCTGGATATCGTTGTTTTTTAAATAATTTATTAAGTACTAGGTGTAATTTAATAATTTTTTAGTATAATGGTCAGTAGATGAGTCTCCTTAAAATTCGCGATTTTAAACACATTTGGCATATTTAGTTTGCCAGGAAAGGACTAGACGCAACACATTTTTTTTTGTACACCTTGTATGATGAAGGAACGACAATAATATTTTTGGATACTCTAAAACTTAAGCTGAAAAAAAGGTACTCTTGATCAATGTTTTATCGACATTGATCAAGAGTACCTTTTCGAACTGTTTTTGAAAAAAAAAATTTTTGTTCAATATGGTTTTTTGCATTAGTTGTTGTATTATGTTCATAAAATACCCTCATTGTTGTTGGTTTTTTTCACATGTACCGATTTAAGTAAGAATCTTTATGCCAGTGTCAGTTTATGGTAGTGTCTTGAAATTTGCGGTTGTTCTCCTTTGTCTTATTAGTTACTAACTTAGTAATGGAATTTACGTATACTAAATATAAATCATATTGAACAAAAATATATTTTTTTTCGAAAACAGTTCATTTTATCGACACTAAGCAAGAGTACCTTTTTTTCAGCTTAGGTTTAGAGTATCCAAAAATATTTTTGTCGTTCCTTCATCATACAAGGTGTACAAAAAACATTTTTCTGTTACGTCTAGTCCGTCCCTGGCAAACTAAATAAGCCAAATGTGTTTAAAAGGGCGAATTTTGAGGAGACTCATCTATACTAACCATTATACTAAAAAATTATTAAATTACACCTAGTACTTAATAAATTATTTAAAAAACAACAATTTCCAGGAACGTCCGTTATGGGCCCGTATCTCCGTAGGGGAGGCCGTAGGAAGAAAAATTTATAAGAACTTCTCCTGTTATTTTTAAGTGTTCTATCTGAACCCGGGATATTGCCCACATATTCTGGGACACACACTTAAAATTTGTTCTTTTAAATATTTTGTTCTAAATTATAACATTTCTGAAATCGTAAAACATTGATTTTCCAAACCTGAATATAAAGCCGTATGCCGTCTCATAGTTATTGATTTTTCTCGTTCTCTTTTTTCTTAAAATTGTTTTTTCCTCATTTTGTAGAAAATACTGCAGGCGCTGCCATTATGTCGGTACACTGCACCGCATGCAGTTTCTGTTTTCTTTCTCCGGTTTAATGCGAAAGCATAGAATAAAAGGAAAAAAATAAAAACAAGATTTTCTATATTCTTTCTTGATATCTTACCGTTATTTTGTGATATAAGGATCCAGGACTTTCCGAGAGATCCACGACGCATTTTTATATTATTTACTGGAAAAGTACAGGGTGTTCCATTTTCGACACTTTTATAGGGTAATTGTTAGTGCTATCAAAAAAGTAATGTACGTGTCATGTACTCTTTTTGTGTCAAATTTAAAATGGTAAAATCAAAATTTGAAAATTTTCGCTCGCTTAAGAGATACGGGGGAAAATTAAAAAATTGACAATTTCAAAATTACCCTATATTTTCTTAGTTAAAAGAGATACAGAAAAATATTTTATATAGAAGTTTCTTTATATTGGCTGTTGAATAATCTGTCGTTTTCAGAATAAGTATACGGGGTCAGGTACAAAAGTTATCGGACCTAATCTCATTTTTTTTAATAATAATAATTAAAATGATAGCATTTTAAATTCTCTTTTCAAATTTATAACACACCATGGATGATATTGGTTTCCTAGGTGATTTATTTAAACATTATTACTTTAAAACGAAATAAAAGATTCAGGTTAAGGTAAAAAATATCGGGAATCATCGCAAATGTCCTTCAATGGTTGGTGTCTTTCCGAATAGCGGACAAAATATAAATTTTCCGCCATTTATTTGTTTTTTTTCACTTTCAATATAAACTGCGCAGTTTATGATATCAAATCAAATTTTTCAAAATGTTGATAAGTCATTTTCACAAATGAATATGTAAAAATTAAATTGACGTTAAATGTTAACAACTAGAATGTCAACATAAACTGCTGGCCATTTGCTTTCGAGCAAGAAAAATTTAGCCTAAATTTAAAAGTTAATATTTTCTGAACCAGATATGACATCGATCTCCGGTTTTTAATTGTTGATAGATTTATCCCTTAGGAAACAATTGCAAAAGTTGGATTGTCCTAAACTGTCAGAAAATTTTATATACAGGGTGTTAAAGAGGACGATGATTTTTGCTCCAATTTCAATAGCATGTAACTTTCACAATAATATTTTTAAATTTTATCACTGTACGTCAATTGAATCACTGGTTCATAGCAAAGAAAGCAATCTGTCAAATTTTTGATATCTGCTATATTTTAAGAGATACCGATTTTTTTGAAAAACTTTGTTTTTTTTCAACTTTTTGTTAGCTAGATCCTATTGTGCGTTGTATCGTGCAAACTTTGCAAGTGATTATTATACCTTATGAAAGGCTTGTTTATGTTCAGTAACAACAATTGTACCTAAATGTTGTGATGTGCAGTGGCGTACTTATAATCACTTATATGTCTATGTTTTATGAGTATCTCACAATTTTTTGTATTGGAAAGTACTCGCCCCTAGATTAGGCAAGTATTTCCTTATTTTTTTAGTTTTTCATATCGCGCTACAGGTATATTATACAAAATTTTAAAAAGATAATTTTTTTATTTAATTGTTTGAAAAAATTTATTTATTAATTTCTGACTTTCTAACACGACACTATTCCTAAAATTAAACTTACATTGAAAGGCACTTTAATATTAAATAACGCTAGTTTGATTTTGATGGGATTAATACCTTGTAGGCCCTCCTCGTACATTACCGACCTCTTGACATCGCCGTGGCATACTGAGGACTAACAGGTTGATAAATGCCCTAGGTATATTTTGCCACTCTTCTTCAATGGCCACTGCCAGTTCCTCCAAAGTTTGAGGCGTATTTTCTCTGGATCGCACTAATAATTTCAGCCGAGAACATGCTCTATTACGTTTAAATCAGGAGATTTTGGCGGCAGGTTTAACTGTTGAACGTTCCTTTCCCTCAAAAACTCCTGAACGATGTTTGCCCTGTGTGGTCTCGCATTATCGTCAATTAATAGTGTGAATAGTGAATAGTGTCGTGTTAGACAGTTAGAAATTCATAAATAAATTTTTTCAAACAATTAAATAAAAAAAAATTTTTTTTTAATTTTGTAGACACTGTATAATATACCTGTAGCGCGATATGCAAAACTAAAAAATAAGGAAAAACTTGCCTAATCTAGGGGCGAGTACTTTCCAATACAATAAAATTGTGAGATACTCATAAAGCATAGACATATAAGTGATTATAAGTACGCCACTGTACATCACAACATTTAGGTACAATTGTTGTTACTGAACATAAACAAGCTCTTCATAAGGTATAATAATCACTTGCAAAGTTTGCACGATACAACGCACAGTAGGATCTAGCTAACAAAAAGTTGAAAAAAAGCAAAGTTTTAAAAAAAATCGGTATCTCTTAAAATATAGCAGATATCAAAAATTTGACAGATTACTTTCTTTGCTATGAACCAGTGATTCAATTGACGTACAGTGATAAAATTTAAAAATATTATTGTGAAAGTTACATGCTATTGAAATTGGAGCAAAAATCATCGTCCTCTTCAACACCCTGTATATAAAATTTTCTGACAGTTTAAGACAATCCAACTTTGGCAATTGTTTCCTAAGGGATAAATCTATCAACAATTAAAAACCGGAGATCGATGTCATATCTGGTTCAGAAAATATTAACTTTTAAATTTAGGCGAAATTTTTCTTGCTCGAAAGCAAATGGCCAGCAGTTTAGTTGTTCCTAAGATATTAGCTTTTGTTTGATGATCTACTGTGGTTGAAACTAATAAAGTTTAAATAAATCGCCTAGGAAACCAATATCATCCATGGAGTGTTATATATTTGAAAAGAGAATTTAAAATATATTTTTTTTCGATTAAAATATACAGGGTGTTCCATTTAAAAAATGGAGGTTAGGTCCGATAACTTCTTTACCTGACCCCGTAAACTTATTCTGAAAACGGCAGATTATTCAACAATCATTATAAAGAAACTTCTGTATAAATTATTTTTCTGTATCTGTTTTAATTAAGAAAATATAGGGTAATTTTAAAATTTACAATTTTTTGATTTTCCCCCGTATCTCTTAAGCGAGCGAAAATTTTCAAATTTTGATTTTACCATTTTAAGTTTGACCCAAAAAGAGCACATGACACCTACATTACTTTTTTGATAGCACTAACAATAACAGAGATACCATATAAAACTGTCCAAAATGGGACACCTTGTACACGGAAAAAACAATGATTAACTACTTTCTCATTAGTAATCCGTACCAAAATAATATTGTAAACATAATTTACAAAAAACTGTGGTTAGGGTGTCTGATAAATTTAGTAAAATCAAGTAAATATATTGTAAATTTTACAACGAGCATTTTATCGATCACCGAAGTCAAAAAACGTACGTGGATCGATGACCGCTTGGGAATAACATGTGTCGGAATTTTTACAAAAAATTTTACAAAAATAAAAATGGTTTAAAAATATTTTTGGAATTTTTACTTAAAATTTTGCTATAATTGTATGGCAATTCTTAATAAAAATTATTCCAGTCACATATAGAGCCATAAATTATGGTTAACTTTACTATTTTTATAGTAAATTTAACTAAGTCTTTGTTTTCGTGTACCAAAAATATGACTATGGATAATCAACTAATTAAGAAATCCCATGTCTCTTAACTGCGCCCCTGACCTTCGAACACTTTTCAAGGCTACAGTCTGTTATCACCTGGGGTTTCGTTAATTCCACATTTCGGCGCCGACGTCCACTGGGAGAGCGTCGGGACGCGCACGGCGGCGCTAATTATCGCGCCGTCGGCTTCTCTTCCAACCTTCGCAAGTGCGTTGCAGTTGTCCAGTGCTATGCGAGTTTGATACACCGATGCTTTCTAAACGCAAAAATTGCCATCACGAACTTCCAAAAATTTTAAGATGATATTTAGGAAAAAGATAAGGACACGGAAAAAAACTATAGTAAAATAAAATTATAGTAAAGATTTCATTGTAAAATTTCCTATAAAATATTGTATTAATTACATTTTTTATTAGTAATCTGTACCAAAATAATATTATTGTAAACACAATTTCTAAAAAAAATATAGTTAGAATTTCTAATAAATTTAGTAAAGTCAAATAGGTAAATACTAAAATATACAGGGTGTCCGCTAAGTAATGGGACATGGAAAAACCACAGACTCGTTACGTAAAAATTTTAGGATTTAATGATACTTAGCTATATCCGAAAGTTGATATCAACTGAGATATAGGGTGTTAAAGTTAAAACTTCATTTTTGTTTTTCTCTGATAACTTTGACAGAAACCAACGGTTTTTTACAAAATATGCCAATTATGGTTTTTTTAAGATGAGGAACTGATTTTTTTGATGTACAATGTAGGGGGCGCTGCCTGCGGCATTTTTTGCACATTTATTAGGTCATACCTTTTTTGTGCCTCCGTGTATTTAAGTTTTTAATGAAAATAATACTTTTTTCATATTTATTACGTAAAAAAGGTACACTAATTTCAGGTCGCCCAGAGTTACCATTTATATTGTGCCTATTATTAATTTGCAAACAAAATTATTTTTTTTAAAGTAACCTATGAGAAAGCAAATGAAATTTAGATATACAGTTGCTTTAAAACCTCCATGTTGTTTATTTGCTTGTTGATTATTGTAAAATAGCTGTGTAAAAAAATGTTTCATTTTTGAGTTTATCCATGCCGAAACACAATAATCAACAAACAAACAACGACATGGAGGTTTCATAGCAACCGTATCTCTAAATTTCATTTGTTGTCTCATACGTTACTTTAAAAAAAAATTTGTTTGTAAATTAATAATAGGCACTAAACAATATAAATGCATATATCTCCGAAACGGTAACTCTGGGCGACCTGAAATTAGTATACCTTTTTTACGTAATAAATAGGAGAAAAGTATTATTTTCATTAAACATTTAAATACACGGAGGCACAAAAAAATTATGACCTAATAAATGTGCAAAAAATTTCACCAAAAAATCAGTTCCTCATCCTAAAAAAACCATAATTGCCAAGTATTGTAAAAAACCGTTAGTTTCTATCAAAGTTATTAGAGAAAAACAAAAATGAAGTTTTAACGTTAACACCCTGTATCTCAGTGAATATCAACTTTCGGATATAGCAGGTAAGTATAATTAAATCCTAATGTTTTTACGTAATGAGTCTGTGGTTTTGTCCATGTCCCATTACTTAGCGGACACCCTGTATAGTAAAGTTTAACAAACACTATAGTAAAATTATTGTAGTAAAGATTTTATTGTACAATTCCCTATAAAATATTGTAATAATTTTTATTGTTAATCCATAACAAAATAATATTGTAAAAAAAGCCATTAGTGGGTAAGGAATTATAAGAGTATGCAAAGAACAGAGGTGGCTCTACAGCAATGGAATTGTTATCAAACTTGGAATTACATTTTCTAGATTGCAAGTATAAAACGCAAACACGTCAATCTACGTTATTAGATTTTTTTAGTATCCTAACTAAAACTACTGTATTTTTGTCATGTTATGTTTATTTGTACATACATATACATAGTAATAATTTTGCATTTACATATTAACTAATAACAAATTTCCCATGGGATACCTCTATTAGATTGTCCCGCAGGTGTCCGCCTAAGAGAGGTTTCACTCTATTGTACTTTAGCATTTTATTGTAAAAATGACCCAGTTTAAATAGAGTGTTGTAAAAATGCCTTTTATCAGAATGAAGAGCTTAAATCAGATGCAACGGACCAATCAGAATTCGTTTTTCGTAAGGAGAATAGGTGGGGAACTTAAAAGGAAGCATACTATCGATCACCAAAGTCAAGCGACATTGGGAATGGTTAGTTCTTGGATAGGTGACCGCTTGGGAATACCATTTGTCGAAATTTTTACAAAAGATTTTAGAAGAAAATTTTACAAAAGATTTTAGTAAATTTTCCAAAAATATAAATGGTTTACTAAACATTTTTGTAATTTTGAACAAACTCAAATTAGTTGTCATTGTACCTTGCTATTTATTTTATTTGTCTTATGATTGTAACACAACCTGTTCGACAAGTTTCTCGATATCAATCTCTGCAATATCTCAAACTCGCCCGTAATGCTTATTTTTAATTTATACAAGCCCCGAAAGTTTTAACTTCCCCCTGTATATGCAAATCAGCTGATCCATGAGACAAATAGAAGATAGATGATGCTTTTATTCGTTTGTGTCGTGAGAAAGGAGGTAAGAGAATGGCTCGAGATAAAAAAAAATTAGGGGGTTGCATGCGAGATAAAAAATTAAGGGTTGGCTTTTTTTTGTCTCAAATAAAAAACTATAAAAACGTTGAACGGGTCAGGAGGGTAAACGGCGTGCATGCAAATGCGGTGGCCTCGTTTTTGTAACCCGGAAAATGGGATGCCCTGATTAGACGTTTGTCTTTTTAGTTTCAGCCGTTGAAGTGTTTTTTATTGCCTTTGTTCGTTTGGGAATTTTAGTTAAAGTGCACTTGCACATAACAGATTTGTTCGGCGTTTGTTATTAGAGGATGGCTAAAAAACGTTAAGATTTATAGTTTTTTCGATTCTTTTGACGAGGATCGGATCAAAACACAAATTGTGTAATAATGAGACAAAACACGATTTTTTTCTGATAATTTCTATTTTTAACATAATTTTCTTTTGTTCGGGTTTGATCAAACAGACCCGAACAGATCGTGGTTTGCTCGTGCTCGTACCTTCCTTCAGCTAGATCAACCAGGGTATAATTTAGGTTTGGCTCCGTCAGAGTTCTCTTTACTCAGAAATTTAAAAAAGCATCTCAGGAGACGTCAATTTGCATGTGTGTTTTACAACTGCGTGCCCTAATAGTATATTACGATACTAGTTTCATAAGACATTATCTTAGAGCAACGACCCGCAAAGCAGGGAGTTTTCTAAAGTACAAGTGCTCTTGTCTTGTCTTATGAACCGTGTATTTTATAATACTTTTTCTATTTGGGGCTTTAAAGTCTGAAAACTTTAAAAAATATAGTAGATTTTTCCATTTCAATTAATATTTTCTTTTTGGGTTGGCAATACTTTTACAAGTTAATAAAATGTTACAAGTATCAAATATGCCATGATGGAAACAATTGAAGACAACAAAGCTTCTTCCCATCCGTCATAATTAAAAATAATATTATTAAAGTTAATAAAACGAGTCAGGAAGAAAGTTGTACTCCGCCAGAAATACGAGAAATTGCAGACAATAATCTAGAAAAACTTTTAATAAGAATATGAAGAACTTTGAGTTATGGTGCGAGCATTGAACAAAATAATGAATAATACTATTGAACATAGTATTGTGTCGACACAGAATATGACAGGAATAACAATTAATGCCCAGGAAATGTCTACAGTAACTATAAATATGTATATATAAAGTAATATGTATAATACTATATTGAATTAAAAATAGAAATACATAGTACTTTATTGAATAAAACTTTAGAAATAGAGCGTAAACTGGAAGATATTTATATTATTTTTAGGTTATGTTGTTATTTAGTTGTGACTAGAAATTAGTTGACGGACACCGTCAGCATGTTATATATTTCCGAGTATAGGTATTTCAGATAAATATCTAGTAAAAATGATCTATTTGCAAGGTTAAAGGTTAGTATTTTAAAGTTTTCTAAAAAAAATTTCTGTCGAATCCATAATGCCTAGAAAACTAATTTTAACGAAATCGAAGTAAGCCTAATTCGAACCCTACTTGCTGCCAACATAAAAAAATAAAATTTCAGTTTCATAAAGTGGCAGGTTATTCAATTTTTTTGCATTTCATAATGTAGCCAGTATGAAACCCAAATAGAAAAACAGGCTTTTTACGGACGGTAGGTAAATTTACAACAATAATGCTACATCCGCAAGGATAAGCTACTGTCTGTCACTGACAAAATTAGCAGTTCCGTTTACGCTATGCATAAGATTTTTGTTCAACTTTTTGCGGAAATACACGAAGTGTCAACATCTTGAGAATTCAGATATTTTGTCTTTAAATCACAAGCGAAACCAATAGATAATAAAACAGTTTAACTATTTAAATCATCCATTGTTTATTTAAAAGAGAGAAATAGAGGTGTAGGAAGAAGGAGAATCTCTTGGTTGAAAAATCTCATAACCTGGTTTGCGGTGACCACCACACAGTTGTTCAGAGCCGCAGTTAACAAAGTGATGATAGCTAATATGGTCGCCAACATTCGGAACGGATAGGAACTATTAGAAGAAGAAGATTGTTTATTTACATCTTTTCAAAATCACCAAATCTGGTGAAATTTCACCAGACCTGGCAATAAATTTCCCCCATTGGAGAAACACGTCTCGCATGGCCCCAAATTGTGGGTTATTTTGTGGTGTGACAAAATTACAGTCACAGGTTTTAGTCACAGTGATACACATGGAACAGTCGTTAATGGCTTGGCGGTGAGGTCTTAAGAGAGAATCTTTATTTCTATTGGAATTTGATCAGAGAATAACAATAAATGAACTATACCACGCAGGACACTTGATTGAGTCTATTTTAATACCTAAAGGTACCTACGAGTAGGGATACTAAATTGCTTACTAGTATAGATTTAACATTAAAAATGTTTTCGTAAATTCATAATTATGTAAATTTGGTTGTCGCAATTCGTTGTCTCAGAACTAATTATAAATCCTCCAACTAATAGGGAAAAATTAATGTTTCCAAATCGTAGAATTATTAATTGGTGATTTTTATAATTATAATAAGTTTGTTTTTAAGTTGAACAAAAATACATAATAACTGAAATTACCTTATTAATAAGGCGCTTAATTATCAATTAATATTATGAGCATATTATATATTTTTATATTTATAATTATAATATTTACTATAGTGCCCACGTTAGCTCGTTGTCAATTTAATAAGGATTTAGTATTTTTTTACAGGGTGTCCCACCGGGAACCACCTCGATCTATATATGAAAAACTATACTATATACAGGGTGTCTCGTAATAACATGATAATATTTAAAGAGGTTATGCTTGGGTCTATCTTCAGAAAAAGATTTTCAAAAAAAATCTCCTTTATTATTAATATCTGTGATACTGCTCTAAATATTTTTGCCAAATTAGGGACACTCTTTCTATTCATCAAGAGGTATTTTATGATGAATAACATGTTTTTCTTCGACAAGTGGCGTTCGTACGGTAATTGCCCTCGGTATTTTTGAAGGAAACAATGGTAGGCCACTTCTTTATTTTGAAATAAAAATTATTTTTGAAATTCTCATTCCTTGTCGTCTATTGATTTTTTGTCGTTTGACTTACAGTTCTCGTATAAAAAAATGAAATTCATTCATTTGCAATCTGTTATGAAATTAGGTATTAACAAATATTATCGTATCGCAAAAGTTAAGACGTTTAGAACATAATATGTTCATCTGAAGTTCTTTTCTGAAAATAGACCCAAGAATAACCTCCTTACACGTGCGGATAAAGGTGGGGGGAGGGGTCGTCATGGGGGTCATGACCCCCCACCCCCAGACAAACAATTTAACACGAAAAATACCATATATACCGGGTTGACTAACGCGGCAGGGTATTACTTTTCGTAACTTTTCCTTGTATGACCCCCCCCCCCCCCCCCTAGGGAATCCAATCCCGCAAATGCTGGATCCCGCGGTGAGTTCGCGGGATTGACATTGCGGGATTCGCGGGATTTGTGGGACTCGATGTGGGTGCTGTATGTTAATAAAAAGTTGTTTTATGCAATTAGAAACACAGTAGAGTAGCAGGAAAATACTTATTGCATATAGGTACAATACAATAGTGCGATTAGTTTAACGGTTACATGTTACATTGATTTTGAAAGTATTTTCGGAGAAAAGATAACATGTTTAATGTTTCATCTTTTAGCTTTGATTTTATTTTATTGCACATGTATCCTGCGGTTGAAAACGCACGTTCAGCTTCGACACTTGTCGGCGGACTAGATTTTACACAATTTGTGGCCCTCTGATTCGAATAGTTGGCGCATATCGGTGGATGTGATAAACTTTCCAAAGGGTAAACCATCTTTAGCTACCATTCGAGACACTCTTTCCTCCATCGAAAGTTTTTTCTCGGATGAAAAAAATCTGTAATTTTCATTTTCTTAGGTAGCACAGAAGAACCATTAACATCTGAGCGCTTAGCAATAGAACTAAACGAACTACTCCAACTGCTGGTACTAGCTTTAATTTCCTGTGTTATTTTATCAATATCAACACTACCGCTGCCGCTCTGGACTTTCAAATTAATATTATGCTTTGTTTGTAAGTGTGCGTGAAGACCTTTGGTGGAACAAGCAGAGATTTTGATAATGCTAGGGCATAACTTACATTTAGCTGTAAGACCATCTTCAGACTTTAAAAAATAATTCTAAACTAAACTTGAACCTTTATTGTCTTTGTAAACTACACTGACACTCATTATTGTGATTGCTGTTTAAATTCCATGTAATATATTCAACCACTTGACAAATGTCACTAGATACTAGTAGAATAGTAGAACAACGCCCTTACTTTCGCACGTACGCAAGAAAACTGTTCTGTTTAACGTATTGTCAATAGCCCAGCATGGCGGGAAATCCCCGACGCGTCGACCAAAAATACCGTAGTTCATTGTTTGCTATCCCGCAAATCCCGCGGATCCGCGGAATGGATGGGCTCAATCCCGCAGGTTTGCGGGATTAAAGTTTGGGTGCGGGATTGGATTCCCTAACCCCCCCCCCCCCCAAAAAAAAAAACGAAATTTAACCCTCCCCAAACCGAAGTTCTGGATCCGCCCTTGCCTCCTTAACTATTAGCAAGTTATTAAGAACCACCCTGTATAATTTAATTAAAACTACTCGGACCCATTATTTAATATTTTGGACAAATTTCACAAAATTTAGTTTTTTGGTTTTATTAGTTTCTTAATTGAAAACTTTGATGCCGGAAACTTTAGGTATAAGGATAGCTGCTTGTAAAATGACACGAAAAACTAATGAAACATTGATATTAAAAAAAAAATGGGAATGCGGCACTATCCCTAACTCTTAACTGTACTCTTGAGTAGATTCATCCGTACCTAATTTTTTTCACACGCGCATCAAAATGCACATAGGTACATTCATTTTATCCTTTTTTGCATAAGCCGCAAAGGTGTCTTACTAATGATCGTCCTCGCGTAATCCTTCTTTTATTTCTCGGCTGGTCCTCTCGAGAGGGTCGTTATACAGGGTTGCTACCCGGTAATTATCTTCCCGTTCCGCGCTTATTTCCTTTCGGATACTAAAGCCTTTACGACCCATAAACTATATATTTTATATACAGTATGTCCACGGATGGGGTTTACAAGAGGACAAATGGACTAAATATTGAAAGATACGAAAAAAAGTCACTCTTAATAAACGTTCTTGCTTGTCTAGAAAATACGATTCATCATAAGAAACTTCAATTTTTTTTACAGGGTGGGTAAAAACTGCAAAAATGTTATTTTGCTTAAGAGTAAACATACTTTATTTTGAAAGATACGAAAAAAAGTCACTCTTAATAAACGTTTTTACTTGAATAATGAATAGGTGATAGTGAAGTAATTATAATAATAATAATAATACGAACATTTTTATGAACATGAAAATAATACGATAACGATTTCATAATTCAAAAACTCCACCCCCATACTTGACACATTTTTCTAATTGCTTTCTCAAATAAGTGAAAGAATTTCTGATTTCTTCCTGAGATATCGATTGGACAACCTGGATAATTCTGCCCTTCAGCACTTCAATATCATTTGGTATTGCGGTTGCAAAAACAATTTGTTTTAAACGGCCCCATAATAACATATCGGCCAAGGTTAAGTCGGGACTTCTTGGGGGGGCCACAAAACTGGGCCATTACTGCCAATCCAAATCTGCTGGACAAAATGGGCTGGACAACCATCTTGCTGAAAATACATGTTTTGTCGAAAATTTAATGGTAGAATTGTTTTACTTCGGTTTGTTGTGTAGAAAACACATTCATTAAGAGTGACTTTTTTTCGTATCTTTCAAAATAAAGGATGTTTACTCTTAAGCAAAATAACATTTTTGAAGTTTTTACCCACCCTGTATAAAAAAAATTGAAGTTTCTTATGATGAATCGTATTTTCTCGACAAGCAAAAACGTTTATTAAGAGTGACTTTTTTTTGTATCTTTCAATTTTTAGTTCATTTGTCCTCTTGTAAACCCCATCCGTGGACATACTGTATATACAGTATGTCCCCGGATTGGCTTCCGAAGAGGGAAAATTTTTCTATTTGTTTGTTTATGGAAGGAAGTTATTCATCATAAAAACTCCTGCTTCTGCTCAAACGACCCAAAAGCACATTATTTGCTCAAATTTTTACACCCGGTGTTCAACATTGGGATTTCGGAAACTGTAAGAGATAGGAAGTCGGTTAAATTGGGACAATGTTTCGTAATTATGGGCGCAACAATATGCCGCAAAAAAGAAAAAAATAAATACAGGGGCTTTCAAAATATTCGGAAAAATCTAAAATCTTGCGTTTCGGTTTATAGTTTTTCCTCACTTTGTTCGAAGGGAAATTTCTCTTTCTCATTGCTAATTTTTATTCTCCACAAGATGGCATTATCAGATCTTTCATGCGACGTTTCGTTTTTGGCTCACCATCATCAACTTAATTTTTTTAAATATGGTCCTGGATCGTTTTGTTTAAATTATGAAAGAGGGCCGAAATCTATGTTCAGCGGTACGCAACACTTACTGGATTTCCAACGCTTTGTTCCCTAAATTGACCATATTCATTAAAATACCCCTAGTACGTTCCTGTAATTTACTTCTTTTTAAAAATTCGGTATAATTTGAAAATGTAAAACTCAATGCCTCTTTTAAAAGTCTTAAGAAAGTGCTGGCTTTAAGAGTCAAAGTTTCTTTGTATTAGGAAAATAAATTACTAGCAAATAAGAAAAACAGTAATAGTACGTAATAACAATAACAATTAAAGGCCGAAATAGCAATAATAATTTTTAGAATCTTCAGTTTCTTCGAAACAAAAGTAAATTACAGAAACCTACAAAGCGCATTTTAATGAAGATGGTCAATGGAACAAAACGTCGGAAAACCAGTAAATGTTGTATACCACTGAACGTAGATTTCGGTTCTCTTTCATAATTTAAATAAAAAATACGGGCCCGTATTTAAACAACTTGATGATGGTTACCCAAAGACGAAACGTCGCATAAAAGATCTGATAATGCCATCTTGTGGAGAATAAAAAGTAGCAGTGAGAAAGTGAAATTATTTTTTGTAGATCTCTTCGAATAAAGTCAGGAAAAAATAAAAACAGGGACCCAAAATTTTAGATTTTTCCAACTATCTTGAAAGCCCCTGTATTTACTTTAGATTTTTTTTGCAGCATACTATTGGACATCTAACTACGTAACCTTGCCCCAATTTAACCGACTTCGTATCTCTTACCGTTTCCGAAATCCCAATGGTGAAGGCCGAATTTGTAACACCCTGTATAAGTTATTTTCTTTAGGTTTGGCTTGTTCGGGCTTGTTAAACTGGTTCCATTATTCTTTAAATATCCATGCGAAAACGAAAGATTAGCTCTAAACAAAGCAGAAATGAGCAGGAAGTGTACTTGTCAATGAAGTTACGAAGTCAATTATCAGATTTCACAGAGATAAAAACCAGCAACCAGTTAGAAACTCGTCCACAACGGAACATGCGCAAACCGATATTTGCAACCGGTTGGAAATTACGCTCAGCGAACGAACCTGCTGCTAGGCAATATAACGTTTCTAGCACTCCTTGTATACATAAATTAAATCTTTAATAAAGTACACAATTTACCCCTTCCTCGCAATTTAGTAGGGTTATGATTGGGACCGATTTGCATAATCCACTTGGAACTGCGAAAGGTAGAGAAGGGAATCCTTTGAAGCACCTTTAATGTCGTTTATGTAAATATTTGAGTGGTAAATATGCTTATTAGGAATTAGACAATCGCGGAAGATAGATGATGTTTTATGTTTTTAGCGCCGTGAGAAAAAAAAACTATGGGGATGCCTCTACGGGGTGGGTATGCAAATATTTTCCTCCAGGCGATTTTTTCTAATATCTATAACGAATATAATATACAGGGTCATTCAGGGGTGAGTGGCCTATTAGCAGATCTCGGGAACTAGAAAATATATTTGTAGAAATATTGGGAAAATTTATACAGTTCGAAGCTCAAAATATTTGCTGTACAATATTCTTACAACTTTTGTAAATTAAGAAATGTTTCATAACGTCAACTTACTGGATTTGATTGCTATACGTATAAAAAGAAATGTATTAAGCTTTATCACTTACCATTTGAAAATTACTAATAACACTAGACACCAAATTTTAGGTTATTGGTTGTATATTGTATCAAAATGCATTTTTCTTGTTAATTTTGGGATGCTCAATACAAAAATGATAATGGAATTAAAAATTTAGTTGCCGTTTTCAACAACACGTTTTTTATTTTATTTTTAACAAAATAATAAAAACTAGATAATTTTACACTTTGAGAGTCACTAAATGCGCTGTCGTTTGGCTATTCTTTTGTGAATTGTTTCTGGAGCATCTCTAACAAGAGTCCAACACTAGTCGGCAAGCATGGAAGCATTCTAGTTTCCCTTATACCTGTTCTCCATTGTTGATATATCCTGATGGAAGCGTTCGCCGTGCTCATCACTTACAGCTCCGCAGTTGTCAGGAATGAAGTCCAGGTGAGAGTGTAGGAAATGGATCTTTAGAGACATATTGTAACCCATTTTTTGATAGGAGGACAGCATATTTTCAACAAGAGTAACGTAATTGTCAGCTTTTTTATTTCATAATAAATTAGTGATAATTGGGCAGACATGAAAGTGGATTTACAGGGGTTTAAATGGATATCGCTCTTATTTTAAGCAAATTAGAACTTCGCATTAGGGGGATCATCCCTGGGGATCCACCATGCGGTGTTGTCGTGGTAAATTTCCTTAACTTGGTGAAAATGTAGATTTGGCAATGTAAGATCCATATATTGTTATTACAATACAAATATACCACGTGCGGTTACAGTGTTAATATATTAGGGGCACATGACGTCACGTATCTCTTAAACGTGAACTAATATTAAAAAAAAGAGTTTATTTTCGGTTTTAGCACACCTAAAATAGTAAGATTTAGTTGATTTCATTTTATACAGGGTGATTAATGTTATTCGAGACGACATATTATAGCTAAGCTATTTGTTTTGGATAAAAACAAATATTCAGGGTGGATAGGGGCCTATTTGAGGTACATTTTAAAATTATTTTCATAATGTACAGGTTGTCCCAAAAACACGAAACGTATCAAAGTTGCATTTTTTTAAAAGGAATGCCCAGCATATTATTTCATTTTCGGTTCCTACGATCAAAATAAATATTACTTTCATTAAGGTTTGCCGTACTTAAACCTTACGGTTTGTGAAATATTTCATATTTTGTCAAAATGTAGTAACAATTTTAATGATTAAATTCTCAACATGTATTTTGTTTTTTAAACCCAATTTCTCAGTGGACTCTACTCACTGATTAAGTTTTGTGTATCAGTTATGAAAAATTCACTAACTTATACACGGTGTCCAAAAAGTACTACTAAATAATTACAAGTTTGAAATGGTAGTAACTTGCTTAATTTAAATATAACACCCTGTATTTTATGTCACTAGCAGATGTAGAATTTAATTTTCTATCAAAAAGTATTAACCTCTCCCATAGCTAATTAATCGCATTTTCATGAAAAATGCAAATATTCACAAAGCATATATAAACAATCCGTGATATGACAGCGCCAACGTTGTAACGTTTACGACATTAGTATTCATTCATATTTTGGCTCCTGGATCATAAAGCAGTAGTAAAATAGAAATAGATGTTGCCAGAGTGCAGTTGGATTAGCTCAAGATTCGTTTGATATTTTTAAATGTAATAATATTTTTTTAAAGAATCTCTCATCGCCTTTTCACAGTTTATAGTAAAATTATTGGGAAATCAATTTCAATTTAATTGTTTTAATCAAGAACGGTGGGTATGAAGAGCACAATCCAAGAATCCAGTTTCATGTAGAATTGACCAGGCTAATCAGAAAAATATTAACATGGAAAATTATCAGTGGGGTACCACTTTTTTAAATATCAAAGGACATGTTTTGCAGTGACGTCACCAGTACTATGATAGAATAACTTTTCTAACTAAATTATTGTACGACACAGGAGAGAACAAAAGTAATCAAATTTTGTTCCAAGCATAGGCGTGCTAAAATTCATAAAATTCATTTCGAATCACCGTTTCCTATCAAATACTAAAAGCGAAACACAATATTAAAACAATAATAGGCCTTCGCTCCGCCACTGGTGTTTGACACAAGTCGCGTCCGATGACGGCGCACGCCTAACTACAGTGTGCACTTGATATCTTTTTCATCTGGCGTTGATAGAGATGTAAAATTACCGGTAATTTAAAAATCGGTAATATTACCGGTAATATTACGTAATATTACGGTAACATTGGTAATTTATAAAAAAAAACAGCTTTTTAAGTAATACTAGTTTTTTTTATTTCAAAACTGTAAAAACATTACGAAAAACAATAAGAACGTTTTTTAAACTAGTCAGAGTCAGAATGGACTACGTAATAGAGTGGATAATGGTAAATCATCCTCATCATCATCCCCAACCTCGTCATCTGATTCTTCTTTCTCTTTCGTTAATTGAGTCAAGTCTATAACTTCGAAACCGATATCTTCTTTTTCTATTTCTTCCTCAGTATCTTCTACTATTCTCGAATGATCTTCTTCATTTAGTAAATTATAATTATGGGCAATATAAGTTAGTTTTCCGGCCCTCTCCACGGTTAGTCTGTTTCTTTTTTGCCGATGAATAAATCCATAAGTACTAAAGGTTCTTTCGGTTGCGGCTGTTGACGATGGTAAATTTAAAATGTCTACAGCTAACCTACTTATTTTAGAACTGGAGCAAATTCCTGCCCACCAAACAGATCCAGACATAGATTTTTCGCTGGAAATGACGAATTCCTTAGCAAAAATATTACCTCTAATTTTGTACTGTGCGAGTGCTTCCATAATAAGATCTACTTGTGAAGAATACTTTGGATGACGCCTTGCAGTTTCATAGATGAACTCCGTTGCAATTAAAATTTCAGCTTCAGTTAACTTCTCGCCGCGTTGACTTGGTTCTAATAGGTAAGCAGCAAGATGAACGGGTTTTAAACATATATTTTCTCGTTTTTCAAGAATTGAACACATTTTCTGGTTTTCAAACATAGTAATAGATAAATTTGATACTTTGTCACGTAATATAGACCTTATTTCAAAAAAGCAGATAAACTCTTTTGAGATTGTTGGCCCGTTAGCTTCAAAAATCGTTATCCACTTAGACATTGGCTGGAACAAGTCATAAGTTGCTTCTATTTGCAACCAAAATTCGTTTTGAAGAAGAAGTCTTACTGTATTTGATGAAAGAACATCAGAAATATCTGGGCTATCATCAACTGCTAAACTTTTTAATGAATGTTTAGTCTCCAAAAAGCTTTTTATACAAGAAACAAAGGAACCCCATCTTGTTTTCACCGGCAATTTTAAAGAGATGTATCGCCCCGTTTTGTTCAACTGGATTTGGCTTATGGAAAAAAAAAAAAAAAAAAACAATAGTTCCAATGTTACCGATCTTTCGGTAATATTACGTAATATTACGGTAACATTACCTCGGTAATATTACCTTTACATCTCTAGGCGTTGACCAATCAGGCACCGGTATCGTCACTTTCGCCGGCGAATTGTCGCTGTGGTGTCAGACTTACAATTATTTAAGGAATATTTCAGATATATAATGAATTTAATTATGTAATTCATTATTTTCATTGTTTCAGACTAATGTACCAAACAATATGTGGTTTTGCATCCCATCGACACTGTACTTTCGGAGATATTAAAATAAAGATTTTTAAAAAAATCAATACGTAAAAACAGAATACTTTTTTGATTATTCTGATTTTTCAAAATCGAAAGTCTTGGTCAGGGACAAATATATTCTGGTAATTTTCGTTATTTATCATTAAACTATTAAACTAAATGATAGTATAATGAAAATTATCATCAATATGTAATCAAATCCACAAGGGCCATAAAAAAGATTATTTAAATCACAATCGATGAATTAACGTGCAATCAAATAGGGGAGGGTGCGTGTACTTAAACTCTATTATTTGGCGTTGTTTTCATATAAAAAGGTCCTTAGTCACGAGAGCAGAGTAATCGTACGAGGTAATGCCGATATGATCTTTTCTATATTGTGCATTGTGCAACCGTGGCATGACTTGAATTCTTGAATTATAAATTAGCAATAGTATATTACGTACCGAAAGTGTTTCATTCCTGTCCAGAGAGTCGGTAGTTAACTAAATCTCGCGACAGTAATGAAACTTTTCACCGAGGTTTGTATACTATTTTATTTACAACCACATCTAACATCCACTTCTTATTATTTTGAATTAAAATTATTAATAAAAGATAAATGTCATTTTGACTTTTCCATTGAAAAATTAGACAGAAATTTCAAATAACCGCAGGTGGTAAAATAACGTAGGTAATAATACACATCAAGATGGCAAATATCGTTTTTTGAATATGGTTTCCATGTCACTAAACAATATATTATTTTAACAACAGAAAAATGGTGGATCAGATGAGGAATTTGATTTTGCTGCTCATCCACAAGAAATTCGAGAAGCAGCAAAAATAGTAGAAGATCTTCTGCCAACTAAAAGCCGCCCGAGATATTACAAGGCATATAACTGTTTCAAAGAATGGTGTACGGGAAACAAAGTTCAAAATCCTGGTTCTGAGTCGGCGCTACTAGCTTATTTCAGTGAAAATGCCAAGACAAAGAAGATATCCACGATTTGACGTATACGTAGACGTATCTAAGCACGCAAAGCTATTAGCATTTTTAAAAAAGTGTGTTCGTATATTGTTTTGAGATATCGATTTTTTTTTTAATTGCAGAAATATAATTTAATTTCCATTCGGGTGGCAAGTAAAAGTAAAAAAACGTCAACGTTCCACCTTTCAATGATAGATGAAATGTCATTATTTCATGCATGGTTGTAAATAAAAATTATTTTTGAAAGTAAATATCACATATTAGCAGTTATTAGATAGTTTATGCGAATAGAATTATCGATTTTTCAAACGCAAGAATCAACAATTATTTTTAATTAATTGCTCACCAATTACAGATAGCTCTTCATCAACGACATGCTCTTTTTCAAAGTCATTTTTTAAAATTATTTTTGTAGTTTTCTAATAGATTCGCCAAAATTTAAAAATATTACAGGGTGTTACTTAATGCTATGTACTTATTTTAATGGGTTGGATTATTGAGCCAATTTTAAGTCGGAAGTTCATATATTCCTAAAATGCTTTATTTTCGATGTATAGTAGTCACAATTTTTTTTTTTGGTTTTTATCAAAAATCTCGAAACCCGTTTGAGATATTAAACTAATTTTTGTACAGACTATTATGATGGTTTTATATCATAATAGTCTATACCAAAATTTAGTGTAATATCCAAAACTTTTTCGTTTTTCGTTTTCGAGATTTTGAATAAACCCCAAATAAAAATTTACACCCTGTATTCCAATACAACGTATTTTAGAACATACGTGTCCTTTTCGACTTAATATTAGTCCAGAAATCTAAGTACAGGGTGTCCCATCTATTCTATCAAAAAAGTAATGTAGGTGTAATGTGCTCTTTTTGGGTCAAACTTAAAATGATAAAATCAAAATTTGAAAATTTTCGCTCGCTTAAGAGATACGTGGGAAAATCAACAAATTGACAATTTCTAAATTACCCTATATTTTCTTAGTTAAAAGAGATACAGAAAAATATTTTATACAGAAGTTTCTTTATATTGATTGTTGAATAATCTGCCGTTTTCAGAATAAGTATACGGGTTCAGGTAAAAAAGTTATCATTTTATTTTAAATGGAACACCCTATATATTTTAATTTAAAAAGATACTATTTTAAATTCTCTTTACAAATATATAACATACCATGGATGATATTGGTTTCCTACGCGATTTATTTAAACTTTATTAATTTGAAACGAAATAAAACATTCAGATTAAGGTAAAAAATATCGGGAATAATCGCAAATGTTCGGAATATGTCCTTAAATGGTTATCGTCTTTCCGGATAGCGAAGAAAATATACATTTTGCGCCATTTCTTCGTTTTTCCACTGATATTATATCAAATTTTTCAAAATGTTGACAGGTCATTTTCGCAAATGAATATGTAAGAATGAAATTGACGTTAAATATTTATAGTATGGTTTAAAGTAATAAAGTTTAATAAATCGCCTAGGAAACTAATATCATCATCCATGGTGTGTTATACATTCGAAAGGAGAATTTAATAGTATCTTTTTAGATTAAAATATCCAGGGTGTTCCATTTTAAAAAATGAAGTTAGGTCCGATAACTTTTTTCCCTAACCCCGTATACTTTTTTAAAACGGCAGATTATTCAACAATCATTATAAAGAAACTTTTGCATAAAACATTTTTCTGTATCTCTTTTAACTAAGAAAATATAGGGTAATTTTGAAATTGTCAATTTTTTGACTCCGTATCTCTTAAGCGAGCGAAAATTTTCAAATATTGATTTTACCATTTTAAGTTTGACCCAAAAAGAGCACATGAAACCTACATTATTTTTCGATAGCACTAACAATTACGGAGAGAAAATGGGAC
This sequence comes from Barypeithes pellucidus, assembly GCA_963991005.1. Taxonomy (NCBI): domain Eukaryota; kingdom Metazoa; phylum Arthropoda; class Insecta; order Coleoptera; family Curculionidae; genus Barypeithes; species Barypeithes pellucidus. Next base: position 14,096,812 of record OZ022563.1, read on the forward strand.
ACACGGTGCATATCATTTAAAACGCCATTAAATTTATCATTATTTATTCTTTTCATAGGGTTTGTTTTTTCTTATTTTTTACGGAAATTAGTTTCAACAAATAGACCTTTATATATTAAGTTACAAAAATAAATCAAATTTTAGGGGTGAAATTGAGTTCAGCTTCCTGGTTTAATAAACCGCAAACAATTCTGTCTGGATTTAAATACGGTTAAAGCAAATATTACGTAAAAAGTTTTAAAAATGGAGAACATCTCGAATGATAAAGCCTTATTGGAATTAATTGATATAATACAGCAGCCAGAAAGGGAAAGAGAAAATCAATTTGCCAAATGGAATAATGGCGACTTTATAAAAATATATCGTTTTTCAAAGGAGCAGCGAGAACACCAATTACTTGAGATGCTTACAGAAAAGTACTTACTGTAATTAATCATCTACTTTTATCGCTTTTTTTTTAACGTTTTAATACGTGATTTGTCAAAAAAAAAAGTTTCGTAACCAATTAATGCGACATTTTATTACTTTCCGTTTTTCCTAAATTCAAAATAAAAATCATTTCAACAAATAAAGTCTATAATACAGAGTGCTGCGCAATTATCTTTTCCTTTAATTAATTTACTTAACATTAAAAATTTGAAAATATGTACACGATACAAATACAAAGTTCAACGCATTTTTAATGTTAAGTTTCCTGCAAAGATATTAGAGAAAAACAAAAATGAAGTTTTAACTTTAACACCCTGTGTCTCAGTTAATATCAACTTTCGGATATAGCAAAGTATAGTTAAATTCTAATATTTATACGTAAGGAGTCTGGGGTTTTTCCATGTCCCATTAATTAGCGGACACCCTGTATATCCGCTAAAAATTTAACTCGTTAAACCATCAACTAATGGTCATTATTCAACAATCATTATAAATAAACTTCTGTATAAAACATTTTTCTGTATCTCTTTTAACTAAGAAAATATAGGGTAATTTTGAAATTGGCAATTTTTTAATTTTCGCCGTATCTCTTAAGCGAGCGAAAATTTTCTAATTTTGATTTGACCATTTTAAGTTTGACCCAAAAAGAGCACATCACACCTGCATTACTTTTTTGATAGGACTAACAATTACGGAGATTCCCTAGAAAAGTGTCGAAAATGGGACACTCCGTAAAATATTTTATTTTTTTTTTTATGATCAAACACAAGCACTATAAGAAAAATCCTTTAGGCCACTCTGGGAGTGGTGCGATTCACGTTGGTTTTGAATTTTTGGAGGTTATATTCGTTGGGAAAAACGACCTCGGGAAGGTTGTTCCACAAGGATGAAGTCCTCCAGATGAAAGAATTCTTAAATAGTGAAGTTCGAGGAGTACTAAGCTTAACCACATATGGATGGGCGGCAGTGGTTCGTCGTGTATTTCTGCTGTTCGTCGCTCTGGGCGGAATTAAGAGGGCAAGGTCAGCCGAGCACCTTCCATGAAAATATCTGTAAAAGAGAGTCAAATCCCCAACCTGTCTTCGATGTTCTAGGCTGTCGAGGTTCTTCGTCAGCTCGTGGTCTCCGATCAGACGAATAGCCCTCCTTTCGATGGAATCCAGTAGCCGAAGAGTATGTTTGGGTGCAGAGCTCCAGACATGAGAGCAGTATTCTAGTGATGGTCGAATCTGGGCTTTGTATAGTGTCAAAAGTTGTTGAGGTGTGTACAACTTTCTGGTTCGGAAGAGTACGCCAAGCTTCTGACAAGCTATCTTAGCGATTGCCACAACGTGGTTATGCCAAGACATATTTCCTCCCAGATTGACACCCAGCAAGTTAATAGATGAAGCCAGTGGGATTGCGTGTCCGGCCATGACTATTTCCGGTTCTGTAATGTTAACCATTTTAGAGAAAACTGCTGCCTGGGTTTTTTTAGCGTTAAATTCGACTTGGTTACTGTCACCCCAAGCCAAAATTTCTTAAAATATATTTAAGTAATTGCTGACTTTTCTAAGTTTATTAGAAATTCTAACTATCCTTTTTTAGAAATTATGTGTATCTACAATATTATTTTGATACGGATTAGTAATGAAAATTGTAATTAATACAATATTTTATAGGAAATATTTTCTATAATAATTTTACTATAGTGTTTGTTCCGTGCACATACATTCGTCGTAAAATTTACAATATATTTTAGCATTTCCTTGATTTTACTAAATTTCTTAGAAATCCTAACTATAGTTTTTGTAAATTATATTTAAAATATTGTTTTGTTACGAATTACTAATAAAAAATTTAATTAATACTATATTTTTAGTGTTGTGATCGCTCGAGCCAAAAACCGCTTGATCACTCGATTATTGAAATAACCGACATCGCTCGATTATTAAAAAAAACCGCTCGAGTTATCTATTCAGGCGAAAACCGTCGCCCGTCACTTATTATCGATGCCCGAGCTTCGCTTGACGCCGGCGGAAATATACCGCTGTAATGTGATCGAGTTAAAAAACTGCTCGTATATTCGAACAGTTTTTCGCTCGATAGGAAATACTCTAGTTATAAATTCAGGCGAAAAACCGAAAAATATCGCCGGTTATTTGATAGACGACCTTCGGTCTACGCGCCGCGCCATCCGATTGTCGACGTTCGAGTTTGACGCTGAGCAAGTACACATACGTCTTTCTTAAAGGCACATAAGCGAGAAGGTGCATATAAAAAAGTATGCCGAATCCCTTAGCGGAGTCATTGCGGCATTCATTTTGTAAAGTTTTGTTTTAACTGGCTAGCCAGCGGAGTAGTTTAGGTCTTCGATTGTAAATATTAAAAAATTAAAGGATATAATTTTAAAATTTTTAAATACTATAAAGACGAGAAAACGTCTCAAAAATAACATAATAATAGAAATTGTTAATGAAAAATAACAACACGAACAAAATGGTTAACAGAATATATAGAAAAATTCGTTGGTAATCTTATAGTAAACATCTTTAAATCTAAACAGGAACTTTTTATTATTAAACTCAAGAAGACTTCTTAAAAATAACATACATTATAGAAAATGTTAATGGAAAATAAGAAAACGAGCAAAATAGTTAACAAAACATAGGTATCGACAATTTTTTTGGTAACCAAAAGTAAACATTCTTAAATTTAAACAGGAACTTTTAGGTAACTATGAATACATGAGTACAAGAATTTAAAAAAATAATAACGAATATTCTTATTTTGCCAGTCGCGTAACTAAGCCTAAATTTTTGAAGTGCACACAGTAGGCACCTGATAATTTAAAATGGAAGAATTTGACAAGCTATTTTAAATATCTACTTATTTTATGCTCGAAGATTGAGGAAGATGTGAAGAAAAATAACTCTTGGTAATACTTTTGTTCGGGTTAAAAACGCACAATAATAAACCTAACAATAAATACATATTTGGGTGATTTTTGCAGTTTTTTTCTATGGTATCGAGACACGTGGTAAAAATTCATTATTCACAAATAAATAAATTTCTGGAATTTTTTTGGTGGCTACTACAATTTTTTAGTTAACGTGTGCCCACCCGTAGTTACGTGCCTGCTAAATACCCTACCTGATCACATGTAAACGGCTAGGCTGCCGGTGGAGCAGTCGGGGACGTCATCGCTTGATGAATTTTAATTTCAAGCGATTCACTCGATTATTAAAATCGCTCTAGTATCAAGTACTCGATTATTAAAATCATCGGTTTTTCCCAACACTAATATTTTATAGGAAATTTTACAATAAAATCTTTACTATAGTCTCTTCCGTGTATAATAACGAAATTAAATTACCATGAAAAACCGTTGTTAAAAAAAATAACAGCAAAAAACTAGTCGCACCATATTCTACCATCGAAATTTTTTACATGTCCTAAAAAAGGGTTACGCGAAGGTATACGGGTCCACCGATTCATAACTCACGCACAATCCCATGCATTTTTTATCATATGCCCAAAAAAATGCCTGGTATCGGAGATTCCTTTGCATATGAAACCGTGCATAAACAAACAGAATTAGAACCGTCTTTGTCCGTGAGATAATAGCCGAGAACTATAGATGTATAACCGGCATAGTATGTAAAAACTATCCCTCAATCACATCTGCATACGTTTAAAATTTTACTACCCTTAAAACGGGCTCGTATAAGGGTCGGAATTTTAAGCTAAGAGCGCCGCTCTCTTCTCTCATCAACTCTGCGAGTTATGCAAATTTTTCCGTGACAAAAATGACTATTACCGAATAGACAAATGAAAGATAAATGATGCTCTAGAGTTTCGGCATCGTGAGAAAACAGGTAAGAGAATAGCCAAAGACTTTAGGAAAAAAAATTAGAGGGAATGAGCAGATGGAAAAAATTAAAGGGTAAAAGTTTTTTGTTCTTGCTTTTTGTCTTCGACAAAAAAAGGTATGGGTATGCAAATCGTGGACGGATAATTATGTATGCATGAAGAGTCAACATAAATGGGATTTTGCTTAGTTTGGTGCGATCTCCGTTATAAAATTGCAGTTGATGGCTTGTTTTTTTTACGTCTTTAATCACCTGCTCCCCAGGAGGGCTATCAATCCTTGGTTACTCGCATTGCCGTATGACCGTCTCCCTTGACCACGAGATATCCGATCATTTTCCCTATTTTAAACCACAGTAGGCCATGAAACAAAAGCTATAAACAACTATGTTGACTATTAACATTTTACGTCAATTTCATTTTTACATAAATTCATTTGCGAAAATGACCTCTTAAAATTTTGAAAAATTTGATATGACATCAGTTTATATTGAAAGTGGAAAAAACGAAGAAATAGCGCAAATGTATATTTTGTTCGCTATCCGGAAAGACGGTAACCATTTAAGGACATATTTATATTCCGAACATTTGCGATGAATTTTTTACCGTAATCTGAATCTTTTATTTCGTTTCAAAGTAATAAAATTTAAATAAATCGCCTAGGAAACCAATATCACCCATGGTGTGTTATATATTTGAAAGGAGAATTTGAAATAGTATATTTTTAGATTAAAATATACAGAGTGTTCCATTTAAAAAAATGAGGTTAGGTCTGATAACTTTTTTATCTGACCCCGTATACTTATTCTGAAAACGGCAGATTATTCAATAATCAACATAAAGAAATTTCTGTATGAAACATTTTTCCGTATCTCTTTTAATTAAGAAAATATAGGGTAGTTTTGAACTTGTCAATTTTTTGACCCAAAAACAGCAGATGACACCTACATTACTTTTTTGATAGCACTAACAAATACGGAGATACTCTATAAAAGTGTCGAAAATGGGACACCCGGTAGATCTTAAAATGGAATGTATAGTGAACATAATTTTTTTATTAACTCCAGTAGTTACATATTTTAATATGGGTACATTTCTCTGGCTATTATTTAAGTAGTTTCTATTGTAAAATAAAATAATAAAAATAATTGGTTTAAATGAAGTGTTGTAAACATATTTTAACAAGAATAAAAGGCATAAATGAGATGCAACCGATTCCTAGGATTTCCATTTTCGTAACAAACAATATCATGTGTTAAAATTTTTACAAAAGATTTTAGTAAATTTTACAAAAACTTTTTATATAAACCGTTTTCTAAATATTTTTGTAATTTTTACTAAAAATTTAGGTTAAAATTTTGCTATAATTTTATGGCAGTTATTCCAGTCACATATAGAGCCATAAATTATGGCTAGTTTACTATTTTTATAGTTTTTCTTTCCGTTTACTGTTTGAAGCAAGCAAATTTGGATAAGGTTTGAGTTTGTACAATTTACTTTCAATTTAATTCCATGATACGTGGTTTTATGCCATCAATGGCAGGAATATATTTAGAAGTAGGACAAAAAATGAATCGGATTGTGTAGAGTTATGAATCGGTGGACCCGTATTCCTTTGCGTAACGTTTTTTAGAGCATCAAAAAAAATTTTGATGGGAGAAAATACGGTGGGACTAGTTTTTGCTGTTGTTGTTTTTTCCACAACGGTGTTTCATTGTGGTTTTATTAAGTTTTTTTAAGAGTTCATGAACCCTTAATAATATTTAATTTTTTTAACTAAGGAAGGGAATTATTAAAATATTATTAAATTCAAGTTGCTTAATTCCTTGTTGCACGGTTTCAGAGGCAAGTGTATTGAAGTTTTATGAGTAAAATAAAGTGTATTTAGGTTATGTGTACCGGGAATTGATTCCTCGCTCTAGGAGAGACTGATTGTAGAATATTATTAACTTTTCTGGAAGTAAAATTTTCGAAACAAATACATATTCTCGTTTCTTTGACAATGCAAAAATGTATTTATTTCTATTTTGGTTACATATCAAAGCTATTTCAATATCGTTTTCAGTATTGTAATAAGCTTCTCACGAAACCATTTTTTCTTTTTTAAAGGTTGATAATGCCGTCATGTATATTTGGTTGCAGAATTACTAAACTAACCTTACAAGTTTACTTTATTTTTAAAGCTATATAAAATTTTACAAATATATCAATTTAAAGCTCTCACTTTCCCTGAACTCGGGAGGAGTTAAATGTTTTATTATTTAAGAAAGTTTACAATTTTCGTGACAAAATGGCTGACACGGATAAATCATCAAAGGCTACTATGATATATATACAGTGAAACCTCTCTAACGGACACCTCTAATAAGCGGACTAGGTATATTAAATTCCATGAAAAAACCTCTCTTGGGCGGACTCTCCTTTGGGCGGACGAGGACACGCTGTCTTCATACAAAGAGTGCAAAAACCCTCTTTAAACGGACAATATTTTTTTTAAAGTATATGAGAGACGAATAAGTTCGGTGCAAAATCTCTCTGAAGACAGACCGGCAATTCGTGGCAGCGCGAAAGGACTTCGCCGAATGAAAGTATGTGTGATTCCCCGACAGCAGTCCGCCGTTTATTTGTGAGTTGTAAGGTTAAAATCGTAGACAATGGCACAAAAATGTCGCGTTTTGACTCTGAAAGAGAATATTGATGTTATGGAAGTTTGTAATTTGATAACAATGATTTGGGCGAGTTCATTAACATTGATAGCAATGTGCTATTAGAAGATGATAGTGACCCCATTCCTACCGATTATGTAGTCCAAACTGAAACCACATCAACCACATCACTATCTTACGACTGTGATGAAGAAGTTGAATGCAGTAATCAAACAAATGTCACCAATTATCAACAAGCCATTAGTATGGTAAAGGAATTATATGAGTATGCAAAGAATAGAGGTGGCTTTACAGCAATGGAATTGTTATCAGACTTGGAATTACATTTTCTAGATTGCAAGTATAAAACGCAAACAGGTCAAACTACCTTATTATATTTTTTTAGTACTACATCTTAACTAGTGTATTTTTGTTATGTTATATTTATTTGTACATACATATACATAGTAACAATTTTGAATTTACATATTACCTAATAACCAATTTCCCATGGACCCCTATTAGGAGGACACATTTAGATGGTCCCGTAGGTGTCCGCCTAAGAGAGGTCTCACTGTATTTATATAAGACGCAAAATAGAAAAAATAGTATGAAGCACATGATTTATAAAGCGGTTATAGCACTTTTAGTATTAAATAAGCACAATTATAGACAAACAACTCGATCCGTACAACGGCTATTGGTATTATTGTTTGTATAAAAATGCTATACAGCACATCTATAGTTTTGTTGACCCGAGATACATATGTGCGTTTTGGTTTCCGGGGCAACCCCTCATCGAGACTAAGGAGTCGTTGACTTGGCGTGGGAAGAAGAAGATTAAATAAAGAAAAATCCCTTTTAATAGTTTTGTACACATGTTGGAGAGGTATTATTATTTTCTCTAGTGGCACTTTTACTTTCGTTTCAACCTTTTCATCACTAGGGCGAGGGTGGATTGACGGTATTTATGCAGGTATTTAAAATGACAGTAAAAGTGTCCTTGACTAGGGGTTAATATATCGTTAGTCCAATAGAAAAACCATGCAATGTGCAATATAAACAGACTGCAATGATTTTTTTCATAAATTAATAAGATCTCCGTTGCACCACCTGTTCTGCCATGACTTTATTCCATGTTTGCCTTCAAAACAGGCGTTAATATATGTACTAACGTAAACTATACAGGGTGTTCCTTGATGACGTGCTAATATTTCAGAGTGTGAGGCAGGCCCGTAGCCAGGATTAGATTTTAGAGTGGGCAGTCAAAGTTTTAGAGGGGGCAAACTTGAAAATAATTTTTGTGATCAGATCACGTAAGATCAAGAGAAAAAAAAACATCGTTGATTTCAACATTAAATTAACTACCTATATAATTACAAAAAATAAAACTTAAACAAAACCAAAAAACGCAACGTAGGTAAATACCTTTAATATAATTGAAGTTTTCTGTTCTTCCTTTCGTTAAATTTTTGTAAAAACACCTCAAAGTTTATGTTATTTGTTTGTTTACTCTCAAACGCTAAATATATCAGATTGGCCATTCTCTGCTGAGACTGAATCCCAAGAAATTACATAAATATACAACTATCATGGTTTTGCTAGAGTGGGCAACTTTTTCTGTCAGAGTGGGCATTGCCCACTCTGGCCCCCCCCTGGCTACGGGCCTGGTGTGAGGTCATTTTTTGAAGAATTTATATGAATATGCCAAGAAAACTTGTTTGGTGTTTATTCGGATTTGTTTTATTAATCGTTATTTTATATCTACTTTGGATACTATTTTCAGATTTAATACTATACAGGGTGTTAATTAAGTATGTGCAGTAATTTTAAGAGACGATTCTTTGAGTGGGTGATAAACATGGGTCCTCAAATGCTTCGTTTTCAAGTGTTAAAAAAAATTTTTTAATCGGGTTTTCGTAAATATCTTAAATATCCTTCTGTCGATACTGTTGAAATTTGGAGGTTTTATTTGTAGTGTTAAGGGGCTAATTTAGCCCTAAGTAAATTAAAGTTATTGATTCCAGTGGCGTCCCAGGCGGCACCTTAACGAATATATTAAGGAACATCACATATTTTAGTTATAAAAGTTCTCTATGGATCCACCAGTGTCGTTCCGGCAAGCATGTCTAATATTTTTTACAAAAAAGTTACATTTGATTAGCCTGGTCAATTCTACATGGAAACGGCGGAAATATTATTAAGATTGATATACAGGGTGTTATGGAAATGACGAATTATATTTAAATGGGTTACTACTTTGGTGTCCTAGAGAAGCGTTACATATTTTATTTTTTTTAAATCGACCGTTTTAAAAGTGGGGTAACAAACACTCTTACTCACAGGTCAGTCCGCGCTACTGTACAACATTTCACCCAGACCCAATGGCAATGTTGCCAAACTTAATGTAAAACTGAAATTCCATATAAAATAATAAAAATAAATTATTTTCTACCTACTTGTATTTATCCTTATACCTAAATAGCGAGGAAATCCAGGCACAAACACAATCAGTTTTTTTTTCTTTTTCATGGGAACATTCACTTTATGTACACACAGTAATAGTGAAACAGAACCGATAGTTAGCTTTTGAAAATACAATAATACATATTATACTACAGATTATTAGATTTTATAACACGCGACGAAATTTGACGTCCAGAAGAAACGCGTCAATAAAAACAATATTCAAACATTATTTATGGACGGGCAAGATACGCGCGTAAACCGAAAAAACAGAGCGGATTGCTGAGAGTGTGTTGGTGATCGACGAGACCCAACGTATCCGGCCGCTGGTCGGTCTTCAATATGTATCGCGGTGCCACACAGGTGTTTTTCTGGTTTGACGTCAGGTCACTTTTACCGCTGAATGAATTGAAACATTTATGGGTATTTTTCTTCAATTTGTCTTTATTTCAGGAATTGCCGGTTTAAATATAATACGTAATTTCCATAACACCCTGTATAATGATAAATTTTGCTCCATAAAGATTGTTTTAAAATGCCACCTTTGTCACTTAATACGAAATAGTCATATATTTAACGTGCATCTTAACCAGCACCTTACCACGTGTATACAGCCTGCAATACACGTGGAAAAACAAAATACCACCTTATATGGCACTAAAATTTCATTCAATTTAATTGTTTATTTTTTCAAGAAAGTTTCGTTACCTTCTGTATAGTTTATATAGACTATGTGCACTGCAACGCTTTAGTCTAGGGCTACACCATCAGAAATTTTACTGCCACGCCACGTTGCCGGCTGCGCTGCTAGTCAATTTACTTGGAATAGTGAAAGTCAAGTAAAAGTTTTACCGTCAGTGATTCCTTCAATAGCGTTAGGCTAAGTTTGACAATATGATGGGCAATTGAAAAGTTTTCTCTCTAATAATGAGCAAAAGCATAACGATATTTTTGATAACTTTATTCCATCACAAAAAGAAATATTACTATTGGCCTTCAAAACAGGTAAAGTTGGATTTTTATTCTTTGATCGAAATTAAGTACATAGAAATAAAATTATTTTTAAAAATAAAATCTTTTTTTTACGAGGATTGTAACCGCTGGCGACCATCCACTTAGGTGAACACCTGCTGGACCATTAATTTTTTAACATAAATTAATGCAATTTAAAGAACGCGAAGAAAATAAAATTATTATACTTTTCAATTAAATATTTACTATTATTTTAATTTTAACGATAAATATCGTTGGACAGCCATTACAGGGAATATTAAAGAACTCAACAGAATAACATAACAATCTTTTCAACCAAGATGAGGCTCGAAGGACCTTCCCCCCACGTCGCCCCCCTCTGCTCGGTGTGAGAACAGTCTCGCTAGAACCCGCGTGATCACAACTATACGCCGACGCGGTAGACGGCTTCCCTAGAAATCGCCAATGTATTAGTTTTACACGTTTAAGGTGCTCCTGCTCAAGAAATACAGTGCAACCAGTTGTTATTATTTCAACAACGCAGATAAAAAAAATCTAACAACGTCATCATGATCACTATTGTAAAGGTGTGTTTTGAAATAATTTTCGTACATATTATTTATACAGGGTGTTTCTTAATAACATGCTAATATTTAAGGAGGTTATTCTTGGGTAATTTTCGGAAAAAGACTTCGTATGAACATATGTCCTAAACGTCTTGACTTTTGTGATACAGGGTGTTAAAGATTTTCATGTTTTTTTAAATAATTTGTTAAGGTTAATGACTTAAATACGTCACAACTAGACTAGGTAGAAAACTGTCAAAATTGATTATGTTTAGGAAACAAAATCTGTTTATTACCTACTAGATCCTTTTTAATCTTTGTTAATACCTAATTTCATATCAGAGTGCAAGTGAATGAATTTTTTATACGAAAACTCTACGTCAAACGACAAAAAATCAGCAAGGAATGAGAATTTCAAATATAATTTTTATTTAAAAGAAAAAGAAGTGGCGTACCATTCATTTCTCCAAAAATACCGAGGGCAATACACGCACGAACGCCACTGGTCGGAATAAAAAAACATGTTATACATCATAAAATGCTTCTTGATAAATAGTAAGTGTGTACCAAATTTCACAAAAATATCTACAGGATATTTTTTAAAAATCTTTAACACTCTGTATCTCAAAAGTTAAGACGTTCAGGACATATGTTCATATGAAGTTTTTTTCTGAAAATGGACCCAATAATAACCTCCTTAAATATTAGCGTGTTATTAAGAAACACTCTGTATATTTGATATGTGTATTATTTTGTTTATCTCATTTACAAAAAGGAAATTCTTTGTTGTCATATTTACTGAAATTGTGTAAGAAGATTTGTAGCATTTTGGAACTTACGAGAAAAATTGACTTTGCTGACTACTGACATCTCTCGACTAATCATATTGGTTTGTTTACAAATTTCCAGTAGTGTACGCGGCCTTCTATGACAATCACATACGGTGATATTTCTCGCTTATGACTCACAGTGCCATTTACGGTTATTCTAACACTCTGTATATATTTTACTTAAGTGAATCCGAACAAACCTGTACCCCAAGTGCGTTAAAAAAACAATCAAATCGTTTGTTCTTCCTTTCATTGTCAAGGAGATTACTTTTCTCGTGCACTCGTAATTTACTTTTATACTCGTTATAATAACAAAAACTTTAATTATTAGCTCCATGGCAGTACTTTTAGCACAACTTGGCAACGCGAAAAATTGCGACCGTCATGACGAAGTCGTTAGTCACCGCAGCCTGTTATAATCTAACACTTGCGCGTAAATTATCTTACTCTCTTCGCGCTAAGATGTTCCCAGAAAAAACACACATGGCCCATGATTTACAGTCGACCAGACCGAATAGCAGATCTTGCGGTAATTAACATATTTTTTTGAATTGTATAATATTTCAGGATGTTTACCGAGAAGTATTTTATAATATTTTTTAAATTTAATCTACGACATACGATGAAGTGTATCCGGGTTAAAATTATTCATCTGGATTAAATTTGAATTACTAAACTTAATAATCCCTTTATACAGGGTGTCCGCTAATTAATGGTACATGGAAAAACCACAGACTCCTTATGTAAAAATATTAGGAATTAATTATACTTACCTATATAAGAAAGTTGATATTAACTGAGATACAGGATGTTGAAGTTAAAATTTAATTTTTGTTTTTCTCTAATAACTTTGCAGGAGCCCAATGTTTTTTTTACAAAATTAGCCAATTATGGTTTTTTTAGGACGAGAAATTGATTTCTTTATGAAATTTTAATGTATTTTTCGCACATTCATACGGTCATAACTTTATTGTGCCTCAGTGTATTTAAGTTTTTAATAAAAATGATACGTTTCTCATATTTACTACGTAAAAAATGTATACTAAGTTCAGGTCGCCCAGAATTATCGGTTCGGAGATATTTACATTTACATAACAAAACCTATTTTTTCATCGTAAATATTTTAATAACAATATTCGATATTGTCAAAAATAAAGGTACTTTGCTCTTGGGCAAAATTCATATTTTTTGACAAACCTCGTATACGCCTAGACGAATTTAATATCTGATAGTTGCATTTTACGTTTTAGACCATGCACAACTTTTTATGAAGAATAACTTTTTTTCGTAAAATAAATAATAAAAAAGTTTTCCATATGGTTCCAACTTACTGTATATAAAATATATCGTCTTTAGGAAAGAGAGTTAAACGACCTATGAAATGGTGTGCCACTTGACCCCCGTCCAATATAAGATTTTAAGGGTAACATCTACCCTTGTCAGGAGGTTAAACCACGAAGGCTGCAAATATTCTTTAAAAGTGTCTCATTTCAGAATAAAATTGATAATCCGATTTTTAATATTATTTTTGGGAAGTTTAGTATAGTTGTTGCAGAATTATATCGTTGACTCTTACTGCCATAAATAAACTACCTGATTAAACCCTATTGTATACGCCTCAACCTCTTCAAAGCTCAATATATGGGATCAGGGCCGGCTTGAAAATGTATACCACACCACATGAATTATTTTTATAATTTAAAATAAATAGATAGGTATTTTTAGTTTTAGATGCCTATAATAAATGTAAAATAATGATAACAATTAATGATAATTGAAAATAATATAATTTAAAACTCTGTACTGTATCACTATCACTATCTTCATCTAAGCCCAAACTTATAATTAAGGGTTGAACATTTGTAATCATACAATTGTAAGAATTTTCCACCTTAAGTACATGCTGTACAGTGTACACAGTTTTTCCAGCTGTCTGCAGACATTTTTCTTACTTCGTTTTTAATTAATTCTACTACACATGCATTTAATGTAGGAGAAATATTATTTCTCCTAATATTGGATTATAATAAGACGCAACACTGTATGTCCATGTTCTGCTGCAAGTTTGTCACACTCGTATTCCTTATTTATTTTAAAAGCTTTTAATACTTCTAGCAATTCTCGTTTTTTGTAAGTTTCTTCAAAATATAAATCATTTCCAATCATAAAATTTTGAATTTCTGCTTTTGTATTATTAGAATTGGGAATGATTTTTGCTTGCCGACTATGATAACTAGCATTGTCCATTACAATGACGCTATTTTCAGGTATATTTCTAAGGAGTTTATGTTTAAACCAATCTTTAAAAAGTTGTGCGTCGGTATCTTGATGGTAACCTAAGAAGAATCTGCTATGTTTTTAGCTGATGCTTCTAAATGTGCCAGAATCACTCCGATTTTTTCTAGGATTAACAGGTTTAAGTACTATGTCTCTTACCGAAGATAAAGGAGTTTCTGTCAAAGTAGACGTCTCTGCTAAAGCATCCATCGAATTAAAATTTCTACTCAACAACGATTGATACACATTTTTAATTATTAGTTTGGCATCGGTAGATAAATCCTTTCTTTTAAAAATGACACTTGAAGATGCTCCCATATCAGCACAACTCCAAGGACGCCACATTCTACCACTAATAAGCCTAACTAAAAATTAGTCGCCGGAAAACCACTAAAGATTGAAATTATTAAAAATCACTTTGTATTTATATATGCATCAGGCATAGGTATAAATTGAATTTGTATACCTGGTCCGGCTCTGCTCGAAAATGTTTTAAAATTTGGGATTTCCTTATTTATTTTATGGTCCAAGGGATAATGAGGTTTTATTGCAGTCAAAAGATCAACGGTATAATTCTGCAAAAACTATACTATATTTTATAGGAACTATACCAATAAAATCTTTACTATAGTATTTTTTCGTTGTAATGTTGTTTATTTTTCTATATTCCATTACACACCATTACGTCTCTTCTCGATTGCGCCGGCACATTTCAAAATATCTCCCGAGTTTATAAAAGGTATTAAGTTACCCATATTGTAGCTCATTTCGACTCATTAGAATTCCGAAATAGACGTTTTTTACACGATGCTGTCGGGCATTTTTTCACATCTTCGTCACATAACATCCATACACATATGGCACTCTTCCACCGAGTGTTTGTCTGTCGCCCAGCCAAGTTGTTATCGTCATTAGGGGACCCTGTTGATGTGACAAATCTGCTTGTAAAAAATATGGGGGAAAAAAACGGAACATAAAAAGACGTTTCGGTGGTTTTTGTGTATCGTTTTTTCGTTTGGATTTGCCTTTTATGAATGGATTCGACCACAAAAAGCTTACAGGTTTCGTTTTTTAACAGTTTACTTTCGTAGGTGATAATTTGCTGCACTTGGCATTTTTTTTTGTTCCATTTTTTCAGTTCAATGAAAACGTATTTTTTCTAGTGTTGGGAAAACCCGATGATTTTAATAATCGAGAACTTGATACTCGAGCGATTTTAATAATCGCTCGAGTGAATCGCTTGAAATGCCAATTCACCAAGCGGTGGCGTCACCGACTGCTCGATGGCAGCCTAGCCGTAGGGTATTTAGCAGGCACGTAACTACGGGTGGGCACAGGTTTAGCTAAAAAATTATAGTGTCACCAAAAAAATTCCAGAAATTTATTTATTTGTGAATAATGAATTTTTACCACGTGTCTCGATACCAAACAAAAAAACTGCAAAAAATCACCTAAATATGTATTTATTGTTCGGGTTTATTATTGTGCGTTTTTAACCCGAACAAAAAGTATTACCAAGAGTTACTTTTCTTCACATCTTTCTCAATCTACGAGCCTAAAATAAGTAGATATTTAAAATAGCTTGTCAAATTCTTCCACTTTAAATTATCAGGTGCCCACTGTGGGCACTTCAAAAATTTAGGTTTAGTTACGCGACTGGCAAAATAAGAAAATTGGTTATTATTTTTTTAAATTCTTGTACTCATGTATTCATAGTTACCTAAAAGTTCCTGTTTAAATTTAAGCATGTTTAATTTTGGTTACCAAAAATTTTGTCGATACCTATGTTTTGTTAACTATTTTGCTCGTTTTCTTATTTTCCATTAACATTTTCTATAATGTATGTTATTTTTAAGAAGTCTTCTTGAGTTTAATAATAAAAAGTTCTTGTTTAGATTTAAAAATGTTTACTAAAGATTACCAACGAATTTTTCTATATATTTTGTTAACCATTTTGTTCGTTTTGTTATTTTTCATTAACAATTTCTATTATTATGTTATTTTTGAGAAGTTTTCTCGTGTTTATAGTAATTAAAAATTTTAAAATTATATCCTTTAATTTTTTAATATTTACAATCGGAGACCGAAACTACGCCGCTGGCTAGCCAGTTAAAACAAAACTTTGCAAAATCCATGTCGCGATGACTCCGCTAAGGGATTCGGCATACTCTTTTATATGCACTTTCTCGTTTATGTGCCTTTAAGAAAGACGTATGTCGTGTACCTGCTCAGCGTCAAACTCGAACGTCGCCAATCGGATAGCGCGGTGCGTAGACCGAAGGTCGTGTATCAAGTGCCAGGCGATAGATTTCGGTTTTTCGCCTGAATTTATAATTAGAGTATTTCCTATCGAGCGAAAAACTGTTCGAATATACGAGCAGTTTTTTAACTCGATCCACACTACAGCGGTACATTTCCGCCGGCGTCAAGCGAAGCTCATGTATCGAGTGAAAGATAATAAGTGACGAGTGACGGTTTTCGCCTGAATTATCTCCTGCTCGAGCGGTTTTTTTAATAATCGAGTGATCAAGCGGTTTTTCGCTCTAGCGATCACAACACTAATTTTTTCTACGACCATATACAGGGTGTTAATTAAGTATGTGCAGTAATTTTAAGAGGGTGATTCTAAAACGAAAAGTTCATATAAACATGGGTCCGCAAATGTTCGTTTTCAAGATACAGGGTGTTAAGAAAGGTTCTTTTAATCGGGTTTTCCTAAATATCTTAAATATCCTTTTGTCGATATTGTTAAACTTTGACAGCTTTATTTGTAGTGTTAAGGGGCTAATTTAGCCATAAGTAGATTACATTTATTGAGTCCAGTGGCGTCCCGGGCTGCACATTAACCAATATTATTGAAAAAAAATAAGCCACTAGCGTTTTTGAAATTTTTATATTAATTAAGATTAAGCAACTAAAAATACAACACTTTTGTCTCTTGAATTTTTTTCGTATCTTACTTTGTTTCCGAGAAAAAACATAAAAACCACTTTGATGCATGTCCCTTGAGATGCATGGACATTTTCTTTTGTATGTTGGAACGGAAGCATTTGCGCATTTGCCCATGATGAAAAAAAAGTTATTGTTTAAATTTTCTTCATATTAAGGCACATTCCGTAGTTCAAAAATTAAGAGCTTTAGGAGATATGTTAATATTAAATTTTCTTCTTAAAATCATCCAAGGATTCACAACCTTAAGTATCGGCACTCAATTAAAAAACACCCTGTATATCCATTAATAAATCTAGTCTAAAAAATATTAAAAATATGACGTTTCTATGACTTCCCACTTGAATGCATGTTTAACGAAGAAAAATTGTTAAAATTTTCTTCATATTAAGGCTTTTCTTAATAATAACAAAAAAATGTTGTTCATTGCACTTAAATCTGTTTTCCATATAATACAAAAATGGAAAAATAAAGTTATAAAAAGTTGTTTTCACTAGTTTACTGTTAACTTTTTATCAGAATTGGCATTCATATTTCTAAACGGCTAAAAAATATGTTTGCTAAATGATGTTTCCCTGACCTTTCCCACATTTTTTTTTTTTAATAAAATAGGTAGAAGAAACATTTATTTACAACTGCAAACAATAATACTAAGGTGAATGTCTAACGTTTATTTTTGCATTTAAGTTTAACAACCTTATGGAGGTAAATATTTTGGAATCGGAATAAATAAATTTCGAAAGCTAAATAGCAATGGGACTTTTTGCATGCAAGTGGGTATCAATCTACGATACTTTTTTCATTTCTTTTTTATAGGCCAGGAAATTTATGTTGAACCCTTTCAATATTCAAGATATGTACATTATAGCAAGGATACCAGACACAGGAGGCGTATTCCAGATAGGTTCTTATTAATGAGCAATATAATTGTTTTATAGCTTTGGTATTAGTAAAGTCACTGGTGATGGGCTTAACAAACGCTATAGGAGTTGGAGAGATTTGGATATGGTGTTCTGAATGTGAGGAATGAAACTAAGCTTAGCATCCATAGTCAGAACCAAATCCTTAACTTCGGGAACAATAGCAAGAATATTGCCCTCAATCAAATAATGCTGTTCAAACTCCGATCTAGACCTGAGAAAATTTATCGAGTGACAATTTAATGATATATAACGTGTCCAAGATAATGAGGGCCAGTACAGGGATCTCGGAAACCATAAGAGATACGAAGTCGGTTAAACGGAGGTAAAGTTGAGGATTTACGTTCCTTGGTATGTGGTTTATTATTAAATTATTTGTTATTTATTGAACTAGTCCAACATAAGTAAAATTTTAGAGCTTACTTATGAGATATTATTTATAAAATAAGTAGAAATACAGGACCGTATCCCAAAATATCCTGATGTTGTTCAAAAAACCCTCGAAACGTCATTAAACCACAATGTGTCATACATTATTGCATTCGGAAAAGAAGCTCTCAAATTCCAATATCAGAAAAACAGGACCGTATTTTAAATAAATAAAGTTGATAATGGCCCTTCGAAGACGACTCGTCGGATTACAAAACAATGAACGCTGTTAGATAGAGCGGAAAAAGTCGCAATGCAAAAGTGCAATTTACTTTAGAGTTCGATCTCAAAAAAACCCAGCAAAAAATAAAACGGTTTTTCATAATTTCGTTTTTTCTTTCTAAACGGCATATTATTAGGCACGTAAATGCGCAACTTTACCTCCATTTAACTGACGTCGTATCTCTTACGGTTTCCGAGATCCCTGTACTGGCTCTCCTGATCTTGGACACGTTGTATTTTATGAAGTACAACGAATTATCGTGAATTTATTTACATTCGAGTCAACTTTGACTTAATTATTTCTTGTTAGCTTAATCAAAGGCTATGGAAGAATCTTGCATGGTGTAACAAAAAACTGAGCGCGGCTACAGCGTTGCCATATATCTGAAGAAAATGAATATAGATTTATTTTATTCATTCAATGATTTTGGAAAATTATCATTTTTGCACATCTTCACACTTGGCTTTGTGGCACAAAAGGTTTGGCGATAGAGGGGGGCAGGTAGACTGCTCCCCTTACCTCCAGCTACAGCACTGGCAACTTCTGTTAGGGTTGGGTGTTGGGTGTGAACGATTTTTACCCAACTACCATCACAAAATGTTTATTTGCCCCGTATACACAAATGTAACTACATATTTATAAATTGACGGTGTGGTGTTTTCTTTTCTTTAAAGTGTCTGTCGCATAAGTTCGTTGA
Organism: Barypeithes pellucidus; assembly: GCA_963991005.1. Lineage (NCBI taxonomy): Eukaryota > Metazoa > Arthropoda > Insecta > Coleoptera > Curculionidae > Barypeithes > Barypeithes pellucidus. The sequence continues at coordinate 14,116,064 of OZ022563.1, forward strand.
AAGTTGGTTAGAGATTCATCTCGCCGCTCCACTTAAAAAAAGCGATAAATCTGTTACGATATAACTGAACACTTGTAAGCCATTAAAAATCCTTATGGATTTAAACATTGGCCTTGTAACCGCAAAGTGGACAGTTAAGATATATTTATTGATTTATTGTTGTAATATTTGGCATTATAGGACGGTCCTACACTCAAGAATAATCCTCCGTAAATGAGCTTGAGCTAGACAAAAGTTACATTTATCCTTAATTTCTTAACACCCGGTGGAAAAATTGAGCGGTAGAATATAGCTGAACTATATTTTCCTTTGAAGTGTAATATTTTCTTAACCCAATGTTTTTTGGTTCTCGTCATTAACTGCTTTGTAAAAGAAGATACAAATTTTTAAAGAAAGTATTGCAGTTTTTCAATTTTATTCACAATTCAGAACATTACATGATTTTATGGAGTAGCATGAACAAATATCCAAAAACTAATAGCGCTTATTGCCACTTCATATTTTTATCACTTCTACCATGGGACGAGGCATGCTTCAATACAAAACGGGCTATTAATTTTGGATATTTGTTTATGCTACTCGATAAAACAATGTGATGTTCTGAATTGTGAATAAAATTGAAAAACTGAAATATTTTCTTTTAAAAACAGATAATGACCTGAACAAAAAAACATTATGTTTAAGAAAAGGTCACACTTCAAACAAAAATCTAATGAAGCTAAATTATACAATGCCGGTGTTCCTCAAGGGTCCATATTGTCTCCCACTCTCTTCTTACTCTACATTAACGAACTTTTAGTGAAAACGAAAAATCCGATATTTAGTTTTGCTGACGATAGCACATTTATCTCATCTTTCTCTTTGAATGAACCAACATCTTCGCAAACAGTATGAAGTATCACGCCTCAACAAAGACCTGGAAGAAATTTTGGCTTGGGGTGACAGTAACCGAGTCGAATTTAACGCTAAAAAATCCAGGCAGCAGTTTTCTCTAAAAAGGTTAACATTACATAACCGGATATAGTCATGGACGGACACGCAATCCCCCTGGCTTCATCTATCAATTTGCAGGGCGTCAATCTGGGAGAAAACATGTCTTGGCATAACCACGTTGTGGAAATCGCCAAGATAGCTTCTCAGAAACTTGGTGTACTCTTCCGAACCAGAAAGTTGTACACACCTCAACAACTTTTAATTCTATACAAAGCCCAGATTCGACCATCACTAGAGTACTGCTCTCATGTCTGGAGCTCTGCACCCATATACTCTTCGGCTATTGGATTCCATCGAAAGGAGGGCCCATTCGTCTGATTGAAGACCACGAGCTGACGAAGAACCTCGACAGCCTAGAACATCGAAGACAGGTTGGGGATTTGACTCTCTTATACAGATATTTTCATGGAAAGTGATCGGCTGACCTTGCCCTCTTAATTCCGCCCAGAGTGGCGAATAGCAGAAATACACGACGAACAACTGCCGCCCATCTATATGTGGTTAAGCTTAGTAGACTTCATCCTTATGGAACGACCTTCCCGAGGTCGTTTTTCCCAACGAATATAACCTCCAACGATTCAAAACCAACGTAAATCGCTTTTTGCGCACACGCACCACTCCCAGAGTGCCCTAAAGGATTTTTCCTATAGTGCTTGTGTTTGATCATAAAAAAAAACATGTTCTTGTTTATTACATTCTTCATAAATAATAATAAATTTAAATCAAATAATTCAATGTTAAATGACAGATTCATACATTTTCTGATTAGCTTGGTCAATTCTACATAAAAACGGTCTCTTGTGTTTTTTCTCATCAGACGCACCGTTATTGATGAATATTGATAATGATAAATTTTTGAAGAATTTTTATAAAGAAAAATTAAGAAAGAACCTGTATTTGAAAATATGAACTCGTACATATTTTGATGATGATAACAATTGCTACATGCGGAATTTTAACTACTTATTTGCCGGAGTGATTTTGTGTATACGGAAAGATTGATAAAACGGTTATCTCGTGCACATCGAGGACAGAGTTTTATAGAATACAATATAATCCAAACGACGAAACGTAAAACGGTACAGCTTCGTCCGCAATCTACAAATACATAACGGTATCTCCCATCATAACTCATGCAAAGACATAAACAACAACAAAAGACTGGAAATACTCAACACTTTTAGTACCTTGCCCGGGTCTATTAAAATTCAATAAAATCAACCCCGAAAAGACATTTAAAATGTTAATCTCCGGAATCTAACCTCACTAATAATAGGTTCTGGGGTATAAGACAAAACCTTACAGTCCAACGAATTGGAAAAGACGCATTAACAGGGCCCAGAAAACGAAAACACATGGTGTATGATAATAGGGGGACATCCGATATGATAATAGGCGATTATGCAAAACGGTATACCTTGTATACATGTACAGGCACCCCGCAGATAGGGTATGACCGTTCCGTCCGTTTAAGACAAGGAAGCTGAAAGGGTTAAAATGGGTTCCTCTTCGGGTCTTAATCTCTAGTTTTTTGCATAGAGCAGCGATTTTTTATGCTAGAGCTGTTAACGACTGAGATTTGAAAAAAAATTGTTCGCCTCGGGGTGGGATTTGAATATTTTTTCGGTAGAGGAAGTGGCTTTTCCCATGGATAAAAAAAAATCAGGTTTGTTTGGATTTATTTTCTTGATCGAGTCTGTATACATGGGAGTCGTTTATAAGGGGCAAGAGGGGGCAGTTGCCTCCCCCTGGAATTTGATATCTTAATAACACATCCAAAAACTTTTAATTCGTTCGCGGAAAAGGTAGGTAGTTCGTTTTTCTATTTTTTCTTAAATTTGATAATTGCTATTGCATCGGCGTTCGTCCCACATTATGTGGCTCGTCCTAAACATAGCCGGCTTTTTAGCATGCGTGGTTGTCGCCAGTTGTCAAAATTATACATCATTAATCTTTTATTTCGTTAGGGGAAAAGATAGAATGTTTTTCCTATTTTTTCTCAAATTTGGTACGTATTTTTTAAATCTAAAGTAAATTTGACATTCGAGGCGGTGCTTAGTCGTATATTGTTTCTTCAAAAATATTTCTCTTAATCGAAGCTAAGCCAAACGAAGAAAAATTCTAATATAGCGGATCCGAAGCTGCTATACAGTGTGTCTACTTAAGTTGGAACCATATGGAAAACTTTTTTGTTATTGGTTTTATGAATAAAAGTTATTCTTCATGAAAAGTTCGGCATGGTCTCAAAATGCCACCTTCAGATATCAAAATTTCCCAGTCATATACGAGGTATGGTATATCAGAAATTACGAATTTTGCTCAAGAGTAAAGTACCTTTATTTTTGACAATACAGAAAAATGTTATGAAGAAAAGTTATTTTGAATGAAAAGTTATATTCAAATATGCAATTACAGTTATTTAGCATGAAAACTTGGATTTTGTGATTGTTTTCTAATCATTCCGTATTAATTATTCTGGCTTGATTCAATTTAACGTAATCTAGGATGCACTCACAAGTAATATTTGACACGGAATGTCATAGTGCGTTGGTGTTTATAAAATACATTAGAAATGGCAGCTTTACTAAGTTGTGAAGAAAAAATAGAAATTATTTTAATAATTAATACGGAATGATTAGAAAATAATCACAAAACCTAAATTTTCAGGCTAAATAACTGTAATTGTTATTGTTATTTGAATATAACTTTTAATTCAAAATAACTTTTCTTCATAACATTCTTTTGTATTGTCAAAAATAAAGGTACTTTACTCTTGAGCAAAATTCGTAATTTCTGATATACCTCGTATATGACTGGGAAATTTTGATAACTGAAGGTTGCATTTCGAGTTTGCAGAACTTTTTATGAAGAATAATTATTTTTTGATAAAATAAATAATAAAAAAGTTTTCCATGTGATTCCAACTTACGTAGACACACTGTATAAACAAATTTATAAAGAAATTTTTGGCACCGATATTATTTAAATTAAAACTAGATTTTCGGACATCAGTGGATTAAATTTTTTCGATTTATTGACCCAAAATAATTTTTAATCCTATTCACATTTGTTTCCGCAAAAGAACTATTTGACATTGAAGCAATTTACGATGAAATTATTGCATATTTGGCATTACAACCGTAGAATATCATTAAAATACAAATAAGCATACTAATACTAATCCATATTACTTAAAATAAATAGGTATGGAGTTTTTTTTTGGTTTGTTTTCTGCTGTCTCTTTTTGTATATAGCTCGTAAAATCGGGATCATTTTAAAAATACTGAAAAATCCTCAGAAAAAGGAAAACTCTTCTTGAAAAAAAAATTAATTTTGTTCGCGCTTTTTAAATTGAGTATAATGAGAACACCTTACTGACCTTACCGCTCGGTATTTCTAGTATTTACTATAAATTATGGACTAAATTTAGATGTGTATTTTTGGGTTTGCTCGTGGGGCGTGGTCGATAAATTATTTCGCCTGCTTTCGTTCGCAGCGGGCTTCCCCTTGTTGCTACCACTGGTGTCATGGTTTTTAAGTTTATAAAATTACTCATTTTATCATTGTCCCTCTCTACAAAAACGTTCTAACGACCCCCAGGTCTGTATACAGGGTGTTATGGAAATGGTATATTATATTTAAATAAGTGACTCCTTGGTTTTCTTTTCCTACCTCCTACATACTGCGTCCAGTGGTGGCTCGTGACCTATGATAGAGGGGGTTCACATGTATGGTGAAATTATTTTTAAAATTTTATTTTTGTGTAACGACCAAATTAAATTACTTTCTAGGCGTTTTAAATGTAGAAAGAAAAAGTAATAAGAAAATGCGTTAGGTAAGACATATTTTTATTTATTTTTTAATTTTACACAAGGAAATTCAACTTTTGGAAAATAAGAAAGGTTTTCTTAGTGTGTACAGCTGTCGGATCTTAACGTCGTCGCATGCAACCCTATCAACAATATTTATACAGTCCACTACTAATACTACTAAAGCCATCTACGAACTATCAAGAAAACCGAATGATGTCCAATACTACTACCGCCATCTACGACTTATCAAGAAAACCGAATGATGTCTAATACCACTACGCCATCTACGGCTACGTCATTAGGCGCAACCAAGACGAGAACAATAGTTAACTGTTTTATGATGAGAACGAATCGAGCCACGAGACTGACAAGTTGGCATTCTTTAAATTTTCAGTGTTTTTTAGTTTAAATCCTTAAATAAAATGGTTTAAAATCATATCAAGTATCATTTATCGAAATACACAACATTTATCGACCCTACACAATAGTGCTTAAACGTAAAGTCCATTCTTCGGTTCTTAATTGTAGAAAATTGATCAATAACAGCCTCATTAAATTTGGAATACCATCTATACATTTTTTTTCATATATTTCATTTCCAAACTTTCTAATAAAGTCCCTAGATTTACCCTTTGTGGTCTGCGTTAAATTAATTTCGGGTTTAGGTGTTCCCGCATTCTTCAATTCAATTTTTTGCTCCAAACTCAAAGAGCTAAAGTTATTTCTTAAATAGTCCACCGTCAACTATTCATGTTAACTTAATAAATTTTTAATATTAAAATATTAAAACATACACGCTCGAATTTCTAACTAGATGCACAGACAAACAGACGTGCACACAAAAACTGTGCGCCTTTTCCATGTTAAATCGCCATAGCCCCGCTATCCCCCGCTGCCACCCGCCACCTGTTACTACCGAGAAACTGCACTACTTAATCGCACGGGCGAGCAAATCTCGTCATTTACCTCGACCTAGGTACGGTTGACGGTACGATAAAATATTAGGGCGGATCGGACTTTATACGATAAATAACAGTCAAATTATTAATATTTTTTATTCGTTTTGTTTTGGGGGTGCACGTGCGCTTGTGCTCCTGTGGAAGAACCGCCACTACCGACATATCATGTGTTCACTTAAAAAATGTAACGTAGGTTAATAATGCAAATGTATTAGTCAGAAAAATTTTAAGTGATTAATCGCTCGAACGATTCACTCGATTATTAAAATCGCTCGAGTATTAAGTACTCTATTATTAAAATCATCGGTTTTTCCCAAAACTAAGTATAATAATTGCGGTGTTTTCGTTTAGGGTACTGTAACGGGTTACGTCAAAAGTTACCGAAGACAAATAAATAAATCGACCATTATTTTCAATAAACCACCGTCATTTTTCCTAAAACGCACAGTAGTTACCACGAAAATTACCAGACGACAAAAAAAAACAATCTTTCATTCATACCGAAGAAAAAAACACACGTCCCTTAGTCGACAGATTCCTTCTATCGCGTCAGGTAGGCCGTGACTTCGCTGTTTGTATTTCTTTTCTAAACTCTCTTTTGTCTTCTTTTGTACTTTTTCGAAACACCGAGAAACAAAACGTAGTCAAAACGGCATTTAGAATCGGAGACAAATTCATTGAGTTTCGAAATGATTTACGAGCGACGTTAGAGAGTCGACCTCTCTGCGGAATAAATTAAAATGTCAATACGTTTTGGGTAGCAGAAGGCAATTTTGGTCCGATAAATCTAAGGACAAAAGCGGGCCCGCGTACATTCACGGACATAAAATGTTTTTTTGATTATTTTGGGCACAAAGGGACTGGAGAAAAAGGGTCGCTGTTTATGGGGAAGGGTTATGTTATGCGGAAGCGGTGGTTGTGTTATGGGAGTTTAAGTTTTATGGGATTTTTATAAACAGAATGCAAATCAGGAAGTACCAACCTCAAAAAATTGGAGAAAATTTCAAAATTCAAAAATCAATTCCTTGATATACAGGGTGTCCCATAAGTAAATATAAGTTTTTTCGCAATGCTTCTTGTTCTATAAATACAGGGTGTTGAAAGTGATAGGTTATTTTCGAAAATAAGCCATAATTTGAAAATGGTTCAGTGTATCAGAAATTTTTAATTCAATATTCTCAAAGAAGGGCAATTTCTCAACTAAAAAAGTATATTTGGCTCGGTCTTAATATCTCTAACCGTTTACGAGATATTTCCATTTAAACACACACAAATGCATCTAAAAAAATCAAAGCGAAAATGGAAATATCTCGAAAACGGTTAGACATTTAAGATCGCGCAAATATACCTTTTTAGTTTAGCAATTGCCCTTCTTTGAGAATCTTGGATTAAAAATACTTAACAACAAAAGTCACAGATTTATTATTAGTGGATTATGTCACTAGCGCCCTCTAATGTGAAATAAAAAAAAAATTCTGCAAATTCTTATTTCTTACTCATAAAAACATCATACCGCCAAGTTTCAATCCAACACATTCAGCCGTTTTCAAATTATGGATTATTTTCTAGAATGAGAAACATTTCGAAACAACTTATAATAATATGACTAGTCTAGTTTCATGTTTATAGTATCGCCAGTTCTCTACGGCACATAAGTTATGGGCACCCTGTATATATACAGGGTGTCCGCTAATTAATGGTACATGGAAAAACCACAGACTCCTTACGTAAAAATATTAGGATTTAATTAAACTTACCTATGTCCGAAAGTTGATATTAACTGAGATGAGGGTGCTAAATGTTTGTTTTTCTCTAATAACTTTGCAGAAACCAACGCTTTTTTATAAAATTTGGCAATTATAATTTCTTTAGGACGATAAATTGATTTTTTTTTATGAAATTTTAATGTACAATGTAGGGGGGGGGGGGCGCTGTCTGCGGCATTATTTGCACACTTATTAGGTCTTAACTTTTTTGTGCCTCAGTGTATTTAAGTTTTTAATGAAAATAATACTTTTCTCATATTTATTACGTAAAAAAGGTAAGTTCGGCTCGCCCAGAATTACCCTTCGGAGATATCCGAGATATTTGCATTTAAATTGTTTAGTGCACCCTGCCCAATTATTATTAATTTGCAAACATTTTTTTTTTTTTAAAGTAACCTATGAGAAAACAAATGAAATTTAGAGATGCAGCTGCTATGGAACAGAAAATGTTTAATTTTTGAGTTTATCGTAAGTTTGTGTTTTCATTGCTGTTGGTTTCTTTCGACACGATATTTTCTAGGGTCAAAGTTATTTTAATTAAAGTAAGTTAAAGAACAATCAAATTGTTGTATTTATTATTCCCAATTACCATTACTAGAATATTAATTATCATGTAAAAGTTAATTAGTAAGAAGTAAGAATGCTAATGCACTATAAATAAACAATTTAAATGCAAATATCTCCGAAACGGTAACTCTGGGCGACCTGAACTTAGTATGTACCTTTTTTACGTAATAAATATGAGAAAAGTATTATTTTTATTAACAACTTAAATACACTGAGACACAAAAAAGTTATGACCTTATAAATGTTCGAAAAATCCCGCCCCTACATTGTACATTAAAATTTCACAAAGAAATCATTTTCTCATCCTAAAAAAAACCATAATTGCCAAATTTTGTAAAAAAACGCTAGTTTTTCTCAAAGTTATTAGAGAAAAACAAAAATGAAGTTTAAACTTTAACACTTTGAATCTCAGTTAATATCAACTTTCGGATATAGGTAAGTATAATTAAATCCTAATATTTTTACGTAAGGAGTATGTGGTTTTTCCATGTAGGTATCATTAATTAGCGGACACCCTGTATATATAAAAGCTTATATAGCTAAATTCAATATCTTCATCAGTAAGCTTGTTCTTAATAAGAATACTTTTTGACGCAGGACAAGTAACTGCCAAAAATGTATCGATTGAGAATAAACCATTATTACAATTATTGACATAATTTAATTATACTTTTTAATACGTAAATAAATAGAGCAACGTATAATATAAAAAAAAACCATAATACCGCCACCCTACATATCCTCATGGTACATGCAAATAACTAGTTACATAGGGTTGCAAGTTTTTAAGGGAAAAAAATATATGAAAAAGTGTACCCCAAGAAGGGTTGGCGCAGTTTTTTCACCTAGCAAAAAAAAAAACGTAACCAACGAACATTTTTTTGCATCTTGTATAACACACTGGCCTAATAAATAGCTACAAAGGGTAAGAAAGTGTGTGAATACTTCTAAGGGGAGAGAGTGGAGTTGGGTGTATATATAAAAATAATATATCGCCGGAATGGGTTTGCTTTATTTTAAACAATTTGTTAATGTGTCACCTTGAAATAAAATCTGCACAGTTACTGGCATGCGGAATAAAATAAAAAATTGTAGGATATGAATCTTACGATAGTTATAAAAACTATACAGGGTGTTCCTTAATGACGTGCTCATATTTCAGGGTGTAATTCCTTAGGTTATTTTATAAAGAAAAGTTCATATCAACATATGTCCGCAACGGCTTAAATTTTTTGCTACAGGGTGTTGAATTTTTATTTTTTAAATGGATATTATTTAATATCTCCGAAAGTACTTGTTAGATATTATTTTCAATTTTGGTATGTGTTAATAGGATATAGAACCACAAATTGTAGTTAGAGAAGTTATTCAATTGTTCCACCAGTGGCGTCCTTGCAAACATGTATTCTGATATTTTTTACTAAAAAGATGGTACGCCACTGACATTTTTCCCTGTGGATATTTTTCTGACTAGCCTAGTCAATTCTACATGAAAACGGTATCTTGAGTTATTCTCGTTCTTGATTAGAACAATTAAATTCAAATTACTTCATTTAGCAGTGTATAAACATTTTAGAAGATTTAAGATAGCGAATAGTTACCTCGTGTAAAACAATAAGGAATACGCTGGGAATATTTGAACGAGTGGCCAATTCGATGCGAAAACGGGCGGAAGCATGCCTTTTAAGTGACGGTGGCCATTTCCAACAATTTTTATGAAACAAAATTTATCATTTAATATTTCATCAATGTTAATAATAATGAGTTTCAATATGAATTTAGTGGTTTTAATCAAGAACGGTGCGTCTGGCGAGAAAAACTCAAGAGACCGTTTTTATGTAGAATTGACTAGACTAGTCAATCAAATATCCAGATGACAAAATGTCAGTGGCGTACCACCTTTTTTGTAAAGAATATCAGAGGACATGTTTGCTGGGACGCCACTGGTGGAACAATTGAATAACTTTTCTAACTAAAATTTGTGGTTCTCATTAACACATACCAAAATTGAAAATAATATCTGAAGTACCTTCGGAGATATTAAAAAATAACCATTTAAAAAATAAAAATTCAACATCCTGTAGCAAAAACCTTAAGCCGTTGCGGAGATATGTTCATATGAACTTTTCTTTATAAAATGACCTAAGAAATCACACCCTAAAATATTAGCACGTCATTAAGGAACACCCTGTATATTTTTTACGCATAATATTGGCAATTTTTTAAGCAGTTAAACAAAGTAATTTAGCGCGTGCCTACATGCTTATAATATTAAGTTGCGGGCGGCGCATTGTTATTGTCACCGTATAAATGTCAATAATATATGAAAACATCAAAAATGGAAAGAAATAACTCTGATTGCGAATAAGAAATCTCATTTCAATACGCTCCATACCAGATAATTAAAAAGCCAATGAAACAACACAAAAAAGGAACATAATACGTTGATTAAATTGCATTGGATCAAAATCAAGTGAAGTTTGAGCGAATGGGTATTGTTAACGCATATGCAAGAAAGGTAAAATATTTTTAAACTTTCAGACTTTATGGTCATGTTATTTCAATCAACATTAATTCAATAAATCAAATAAACAAGTCGATATAAGCAAATATCCCAAACTGATTGCATTTCTAAGTGACAGTGGGTTGGTTATACGTGTTAGAACGTGTTTCTAACCGTGTTTGCAAAAGCCGAATCGATAGCTACAACCATATACCCCATATATATAACCATTATATTGCTAATACCATCTGCAATTATGTCTCCGCTATGAGCATCGAACGGGTAATAGTGAGTTTGCGCAGTTCAGAAATTTCCTTGTGAAAATAAACATTCGACAGCACCGGATTTCAACTATTTTAATGTAATTTTCACTGGTTAGTGCATACGATTTCTGACGATATAATGATTGATGTAAACTTTTGGTACCAAATTCCATCTGAATATTTGTAATAATCGACGCGATGAGCTTTATTTTAACTTTCATCCGACGTCGTATGTTTCTTAACCTCACTTCTTTCTAAACCAAAAATTAAGAATGATGACTATATTGACTATCTTGGGAATTATTATCAGCTACTAATGCACCAAATTAAAAATACATTAATTTTAAGGTTATGTAGTCACCACATATATATTATATTGTAGACGAGTGACACTCTCTTCTTTTTTACAAGCTTTTTAGTGAAATTCGGTTCCGAAGATCGGATAATGTGATAAGCAAAATATTTTCGTGTACCTGAAATACTTTATACCCTGGTATTGACAGCAGCACCCACTTGTCTCCTTTCATCTTAAACAAAACAATCCACTAACCTACCAAACAGCGAAACCAATCACCACAAATTAAAAACTCCTTTACAAAAATTGTTGTTAGGCAATGAAAGTTTATAAACACTAATATACCGACAACAATGTGGATGAACCACTTTTTATTCTGTAATTTGAAAAAGCATCCAGAACCAAAGATGGCGACGAATAACAACAAACAACTAATGTCGGGCCGGCTCTGATGCGATCGATAAAATTTCCACCCTACTGCGCAAACTCAATAGGCCCGCGCCATCTCCCATAGCGGGGACACTTTTTGTATTTTGGAATTATCGTATTGGCAATATAATGGTTATATATATTTGCCATACATAGCCATTACCTGTCGATCCCCGCACCCAACTTGACTCGCCAAAGGGGTGACAAAATTTGCCTCGTCACATTGTTTCTTGCCGTGTGGATTAGGGCGTATGAATTCGGAGTTTGAATAAATTGAATTAGGGAAGTGTTGAGACAAAAGGGCTTTTGATTTTAAGTTAATTGGAAAGAGCCGTGATGAAACCGGGTTTATTTAACGGACTGGTTTATTGGCTGTGACAATTTCGGATAGAGTTTTAATTTGATTAATTTAATTTATTCACCTTCGTGTCATAATACATCAAATAATTATCGCGTTAGTTTTACTTTGGGAAGTATACGCACTAGGACTGATTGTGCGATATGCCTTTTTTATTAGATAATTTTTTTTTTTCAAGAAGAACACCATCTGGGGAAAGAAACTCAAAATCTGCTCAAACTAGTTTCATAACGATATTTGATAGAGATGGGACATACAGCCAACCGCTTGTCGCGATATGTACCGTCGCGCTACACAAAAATACCGCGACGAAATACCGCCACTAAAAATACCGTTAAGGGGACAAAAATATGTACCTTGAAGGAAAATATCTACTTAATTAGCGGCGTCCTTCACCCTGAATGACCTTTTTTAGGTATAACTCGAAGGAAAATACCATTAGGCAGAAAATACTTATATACCTCGAAGAAAAATACCGTTAGGTAGAAGATACTTATATACCTTGAAGGAAAATATCGCTAGAGACAAAAATACCCACATGACAATGACAGAATGAAAAAGTGTTAAAATTAAACAACAAACATTCACTGACGTCTTTTGACACTTGACCTACCCTACCCTATTAGATTGTTGATATCTCTAGCCATGTGGCCTCTTGGGTTTGACATAAGGTGGCATATCTCTCTTACTAATTCAAAGCGCCATTCATGGTTATTTTTCTTCAATTTTGTTTTAATCTAAGTATTTGCGGGTTTAAATATAATAAGTTATCTCCATAAAAACCTCTATTTAAATTTTGAGATATTTTAGAAGAACCTAATATAGCCGCTTTTATTTTTTGCAACTCACCTCCTGATTCCAGCCCATGTAGTGGGATACAGCCGGATCCATATGTTCCGCCATAACGCTCATCCAATGGACGAGCCCTTGGGCGCCTTGACCGCCCATACCACCGCCCTGGGGCCCAGCAGGATTTCCACCCGTTTGCGATGTGTCCCATCCAAATGCTTTCTGCAACAAGAACAAAAAATTATTTTTTAGACTTTTTTTGGAAGAAAATAGATTCATCTTCTTGATTTTGCGGCGTCAGATCGCTCAGTGCTTCTAGAAATTTTGATTTTTGCCTAAAAACCGTTCCTATTTTAGAGACCTAGTAATAAATCGACGACTTATTGATTATGATAATTAAATTCGAAACAAAATGGACAGTTTCCGTGCAGCAAATACAAAAGAAGAAAAAAATAAGATAAACGACGTCCAAAGTAAAACACGTATTAATAACGTCCGGTATCTGAAAATGGTGCCTTATCAATAGTAATAAAATAGGCATTTCTATAAAGTTCACGGCAAAGGTTATTATAAATTAATTAATTTCCAACTTCATAATGATATATTACTGGAAATAGCGGGCATAATTTTGGTGTAAAAAACTTAGTAACTTAAACCCAAATATATATATATATACAGGGTGATTGATGGTGGATGGCCTCTTAGACGTTTATGGAGAACTAGTCATCGGATCACTTTGAAAATTTGGGAGCTTATAGAAGCGCACATGATCTCTCCTTTAATATATTTTTAGTCATGCAGTGTTGCCGCTTCTACTTGAAAGTATTAGCAACTTTGATAATTTAAACGGAAGACCCTGTTTATTATTTTGGTTTTAGAATCCTTATCATCTTAATAACTTTCCTTAACATTTTTCTATACCTATTTGTTATAGTTCTCGAGATAATAATTAATTTCACTTTTTCTTTTTCGGAAAACATGTCCTATAAAAAGTGATGATATTTTTAAACTCTGACAAATTGAAGCACTGAAATTTGGTATGGAGTCAGGTTATATCCAGAGGTTTTTCACCCTCTTTCCAAATATTAGTTATAATTTTGGAAAAATGTCAGTGGACATGCTTGCAGGGACGCCACTTGTGGAACAATTGAATAACTTTTCTAACTAAAATTTGTGGTTCTATATCCTATTAACACATACCAAAATTGAAAATAATATCTAAAGTAGTTTCGGAGATATTAAAAAATAACCATTTAAAAAAGAAAAATTCAACACCTTGTAGCAAAAAATTAAAGCCGTTGCGGACATATGTTCATTTATGAACTATTCTTTATAAAATGACCTAAGGAATCACACCCTGAAATATTAGCATGTCATTAAGGAACACCTTGTATCTCTGAATATTTTATTTATTGATTTTATGTATCGTTGCAAACTTAAAAACTACTTAAGATGGAACATCCAATATTTTAGTTGCCGATACCGATATAATATCGGCATCCGCACTACATCCTTAAAATATCTGTAACTAGTTAATATACGTTGATGTCAAGTGAAAATTGTTAATAGCGGCAACGTTGTAAAGCATCTTTAAAACAAATGATATGTAGGCGGATGTGACGTTAACAAATTTCGGTAATTCCCAGACCGCCCGAGTCCAAATACTAGCAGTGATTGCCCATTTTACTCACCGCTTGCGCCGTAGTTAAGGGAGTGGGGGGTACTACCAAGCGCGGATCCAGGGGGGTCACGGGGGACATACCCCCCCCCCCCCCCAATAACAAGTTAACATGAAAAACCCTATATACCGGCTTTACTAACGCGACAGGGTATTATTTGCGTAACTTTTACTTGTATGAGCACCCCCCCCCCTCCCCCCCCAAAAAACGAAATTTGACCCTCCCCAGACCGAGGTTCTGGGTCCGCCCTTGAGTACTACCCCCTGCCTAATCAGCAATTTGCCTCGAATAGAAAATTTCCAATATTATCTTTAAAATAATTGCAATTTTACCTGGTATTATTACAGCTGATGTTAATTACCTGATCAAAATCCCTGTCTTTCCCAAAAAACATGTTCTTGTAAACGTTGTTCTTGTCGTCGCCGTTACTGCTCGCCATCACCGCTTTCGCCAACAAAGTTTTATAGAACTGAGTCGGCAACAAAAGCTGGTTGTTGTTGTAGCTGTCCAATTTATTCATTATTTCGTTATACTTTAACGCCGGCTTGTACAAACTCAGACAAGTCTCGTTATTATTACCGACCGTACCGCACGAATCGCTCGAGTCCGAACTATCCATGGCCGCTTCCGGGATCGGTCGGATTGCTGTCATTTTCGAGCCGAAAAGTTGCTTAAACATGTATAGCGACACTTTTATTTGTGTTTATTTAACCGCAATAACATAAGACACTGTTAAATCTGGAAATGTACGAGTTTTTACAAGTTTCTTGCATTTTAGTACAATTTAGTACATTATCCCATACAGCTTAGTACAATTGTTCATTTAATTTAGTACAATTCCTGGAAATGCGCTTCTCAGATTAACCAGATATACCAGGTCACAAAGCACTTCTATTTTATGAAAGGGCTTATAGCGATAAGTCTCTATTAGCTACTCTTACTTTTTCTATAATGATTCAAGTAAACATCAAAATTATCATTCCTTTAATACTATTCTTATTACTTTGTTACACTACTGTATAATAATAAAATAGTATGCGTTTATTTTGAGGGTATAAAATATTTTTATTTATATTACTTTAATTTTTCTTTGCTTATTAATAGGAACTTGGTAGACGTGAGGAACTATTAAGTTTAGTAGTGGAGTGTCTATGGTTCTAACCCATGGAATGTGTAGTTTTATTGTTTTTTCAAGATAAGCCTAGTCACAGTTCGTTAGCACTCTTTCTGGAAATTGGAAAGTGAAATTGGTATTGGTTTAGAGTAGATATACAGGTCGACAATTTTATCTACCGCTACAAAAGGAATGCGGGCAGGAAAATTTCTTGGGTTAACAACGTTGTCACATATATTAAATTTTAATTTAATAACATGTTACCAAGTAAACCTTAAAATTAAATTTACCCATTTAGAGTACATTGTCATAAGTATATAAGAAACTAATATTCTATTATAGTTTCAATGTTCTTAAAACTTTCTTTTCATACTATTTATTTTAATATTTAAATGCAAAATGAAATATTTTTTTGTCAAAGTACTTTTAATCTAAAAATAGGGCAACATGGTGCAATATCAACGGTAACCATGGGTAACCGGTGGCAAGAGCTAATTTGATAGGTTATATCCCAGACAGAGGATGATGACACGCGTCTGGTGACACGCCCATTGTGCCGACGTGGTTGTTCGGCGATGTCCAATATGCTTCATCCAGTTGCGTAGTGATCTGGGAGGAAATATGTCTTGGCATAACCACGTTGTGGCAATCGCCAAGATAGCTTCTCAGAAACTTGGTGTACTCTTTCGAACCAGAAAGTTGTACACACCTCAACAACTTTTGACACTATACAAGGCCCAGATTTGACCATCACTAGAGTACTGCTCTCATGTCTGGAGCTCTGCACCCAAATATACTCTTCGGCTACTGGAGTCCATCGAAAGGAGGGCCACTCGTCTGATCGGAGACCACGAGCTGACGAAGAACCTCGACAGCCTAGAACATCGAAGACAGGTTGGGGATTTGACTCTCTTTTACAGATATTTTCATAGAAAGTGTTCGGCTGACCTTGTCCTCTTAATTCCGCCCAGAGCGGCGAATAGTAGAAATGCACGACGAACCACTGCCGCCCATCCATCTGTGGTTAAGCTTAGTACTCCTCGAACTTCATTATTTAAGAATTATTTCATCTCGAGGACTTCATCCTTATGGAACGACCTTCCCGAGGTCGTTTTTCCCAACGAATATAACCACCAACGATTCAAAACCCACGTAAATCGCTTTTTGCGCACACGCACCACTCCCAGGTTCCCTAAAGGATTGTTCCTATAGTGCTTGTGTTTGATTATAAAAAAAATCACAGTTAAGATTAGTTTAGTTTTTAGTTTTAATTAAAAAATTGGAAACAATAAAGTTTTATACACAGCGCGTAATAACTAGCGTAAGCAAATATGAGAAAATCTATTATTTTTATTTATAACCAGGTAAGTAAGTAAAAATGTTCAAATAATTGAGCATCGTATATTTGTTGTGGTAAGAATAATTGTGCACATTGCTTGTTTGAAAATAATTTTCTCAAATTCGGCGGAATTCCGCACTTGGTTGGCGCCTGGCGCCTCAAAGTAACTACAGGGACACCATTGATAAAAATGATCATTTATCATGGAAAGAATATACCTTTATGCGTACTTTGCATGTACCAAAATTTAAAAAAAAATACAAAGCGGTTTTAGAGATATTGGACCTATATTTCTTAAAAGTACTATCGCCCTTTAGGACCAGCATTCAATTATGAAGCACCCTGTATAGCACACGATTGCATGCATAGACAGGAGCTAATCTTAATATTTAATAATTTTAAAAAACTACTCGAGTAATATTTTTTGGTATATAAATTTTTCCAAACTTTAGTTTCTTAGACCGTAAAATATTCAAAGGAAATTTTACTTGAGTAATAAAGATAAAAACATTTTTATCTTTATTAGCAATAAAGAAGTTATGGTGAATAAAACCGAAGCTCTTATTAAATTCATTGACTTACATAAAAAAAATTTAAATTATTATAACTAATTAATAATAAATCAAATAACAAATTAAATTAAAAAAAAAAACAAGAGACAAATCGTGCGGTATTTTGGGGTTTATGGAATTGCGAAAATTGTAACACTTTTTACTCTTGACATTTTAGAATAGCCCGAAATTTTTTTTACAACTTATAATTAAGGTGCATTTACACATGCATGAATTTAGTGGCGCCAGTAAATAAAATTAGCAAGTGTAAATATCGACTTGCATAAAAATTTATTTTTGCATGCATAGACCAAAAAAGTTTGCATCCTTCTGAAATCACTGGCGTCAGTGGTGACAAATTCGTACAGAAAATCAAAACTTGCAAGTGTAAACAAGTGCACGACGGCGACAGCTCCTCAGTATTTAGTTTGAAGTTTTCGTTTAGGTTGCGCTTCTAATTTTTGTTGATTGTAGTTTATATAGTTTATTATGGCTAAAAAAAAGTGGTCAGCAGAACTGACAATCAAATTTCTTGAAGGAAATGAATCTTACATGGTTTAACCCAGACACGGCCTTTTGGTCGTTTCTTTTCCTGTATTTCTTTTATCTTTTTTTCCACTAAAAGTTCAGCGACTATTTTACAGGCTTCGGAAGGTTCCCTCAAAATAGTTCGCACTGCGAAAAACAGTTTAAAAATGAAACTGGCGTGCCACTTATTTTTGTTTTCTCAACAAAGTGTAAACCTTTACTGGCGTTCAAATAGATCTGGCCTGGCACCACTTAAACCATGCATGTGTAAATGCACCTTCAGGATTTAGCTGAAAAAAATTATTTTCCAAAATATCCACACATGAATTTTCGATAATATGCTGAATTTTCTCCACTCTTCTCATCTAGAAAATTAATATCTCCAGTTGTACTGATCGTATCAAATATCGGTATTTTCTTTATTTAGCACTTTGCTATGTTAGCTTTCGAAGTGTGAACAAATGCAAAATAATAACTTAACTTGCTCGCCCCCCACCCGAAATTAATTTTTTAAAATGCCATTTTGTTCTTTATCCTCTTATCTGCAAAACCCATTTTACGAAAAAGTGGCACCTCTATTAGATCGGTAGTTATTAAATATTCTCGATCCTGAAATACGTGTCAACTAATTGTATATACAGGGTGTTATGGAAAGACTTATTATATTTAAATCGGTGACTCCTAGGGTGTCCTAGAGAAAGTCTACATACTTTTTTTTTTAATCGAATATCTAAATACTAAGGTAAAAAACCTTTTTACCCACATACTGTCGCGCCGTTCCATCTGGATTCAGATAGCAACAATGCGGGTCACTAGAGTATACTAACAGTGTTGCCAGATCACACCGCATGTTTCGCCCTTGCTTGGATACCTGCCGCGCGCTGCTATCGTTGCTTCAGTATGTTTCGAGACTCGTGGGCGGAATGACGCTGTCGAGGGTTCCACGTGCTTGATGAATACGAATTTTAAACGTTTTGTTAGTTGTAACATTACCGGATTTTTTTCTGTTGTGAAATAATTCATAATAAGAAATATTGTGATGTGATTTCAAATTTGTGCGATATTACCTATTGCTGGTTCTGTTGCAAAACATACTTTTTGTGTTTTATTTTTATGGAATTTAATTATAAAACGGATTATAAGATCGAAGGTAAGAGAGTATGTACCTTAAAAGTGTAGTATTTTTTTCTAAAACGTTTGAAAAGAAGTGATAACTCGGGTCAAAGACGTCTTGTTGTCAACAACTGAACACGTGCGTTTACAATTCTGTGTTGCAATAGATGACAACACCGCCTCAATAAACTATTGATTGCGAACGTCCTCAGTAGCGGCCACGTAAATTTTCCGATTTCATATAAAGTGTATATTTCGTACATTAATTCAAAGATTCTTAAGATTATTTTTCTTCAATTTATTTTCATCTCAGGATTTGCCGGGTTAAATAAAATAAGTAATTTCCATACCACCCTGTATTTGTTGTAAAAAAATTTTCAGACGATTCTCAATGTCAAGGTTAAAAAGTGTGCGGTTTGTAGAAGAACGAGAAAATATTAGATTAGAATATTAGACCTCATCATCCTTGACGACCTTTACGATTTGTACGGCAATGCATTCTCCACTTTTAATAGTATTAAGTATTTGCATAAATTACTTGTTACGGTATTTTCAATTTTAAATGAAGAAATATCGCTCCCGTCTACTTAACATTTTTAAAAAGAATTTGAATATCGAATATCGCTTACGGTAATGACGCTGCCACTAAGAAATTATGTTCGCTTTGGAAATATAGATCCATAATGGAAAATAATTTTTATGAAACAAAGAATATTTCCTCGTACAATTTTATGACAGAAGATATTGATGACAATAATTTCTCTAATGCTAATGTAAAGTGAAATATTGCTGGAAAACTGCACTTTACCCACATTTCTCGTAATTAGTCCCAAATTTCTTGTAACTTAAATGATTAATTGTTCACCAAGTGTGAAAAAATTGACAAAATAAATAAATTTTATTAAAACAGGGACGGAAGGGACAGCAAGGTTAAAAAGTAACCAAATTTTCTTCCCAGCATAGGCGTGCCCCATCAAATATTAACAACAAAACACAGTATTAAAAGGTTTTAGCTCCACCACTGGTAGTTGATACAAGTTCTGTCCGGTGCCGGCGCACGCCTAATTACATTGTGCACTTGATATCTTTTTCCTGTGTCGTCACTTTCGATGGCGAACCGTGGTTATGGTGTCAGAATTTAAGAAAATGTTTCAAATATACAGGGTGTCCGCTAATTAATGGTACATGGAAAAACATCTCCTTACGTAAAAATATTAGGATTTAATTATACTTACCTATATCGGAAAGTTGATATTAACTAAACTTCATTTTTGTTTTTCTTTAATAACTTTGCAGGAACCCACGATTTTTTACAAAATTTGGCAATTATGGTTTTTTAGGACGAGAAATTGATTTCTTTATGAAATTTTAATGTACAATATAGGGGGCGCTGTCTGCGGCATTATTTGCACATTTATTAGGTCATAACTCTTTTGTGTCTCAGTGTATTTAAGTTTTTAATGAAAATAATACTTTTTTCATATTTATTACGTAAAGGTCGCCCAGAGTTACCGTTTCGGAGATATTTGCATTTACATTGTTTAGTGCACCCTGCCCAATTATTATTAATTTGCAAACAATTTTTTTTTCTTAGTAACCTATGATGCAGTTGCTATGGAACAGAAAATGTTTCATTTTTAAGTTTATCGTAAGTTTGTGTTTTCATTGCTGTTGGTTTCTTTCGACAAGATATTTTCTAGGGTCAAAGTTATTTTAATTAAAGTAAGTTAAAGAACAATCCAATTGTTGTATTTATTATTCCCAATTACCATTACTAGAACATTAATTATCATGTAAAAGTGAATTGGTAAAAAGTAACAAAATATTATTTGCTTGCCTGAGCTAACGCACTAAACAATTTAAATGCATATATCTCCGAAACGGTAACTCTGGGCGACCTGAACTTAGTATACCTTTTTTACGTAATAAAAATGAGAAAATAATGATTTTTATTAAAAACTTAAATACACTGAGGTACAAAAAAGTTATGACCGTATGAATGTGCGAAAAATGCCGCAGACAGCGCCGTCTATATTGTACATTAAAATTTAACAAAGAAATCAATTTCTCGTCCTAAAAAAACCATAATTGCTAAATTTTGTAAAAAAAAACGTTAGTTTCTCTCAAAGTTAATAGAGAAAAAAAAAACTAAAATGAAGTTTTAACTTTAGCACTAAGTTAATATCAACTTTCAGATATAGGTAAGTATAATTAAATCCTAATATTTTTACTTAAGGAGTCTGTGGTTTTTCGGGTTTGTTAGTTGGAATTCTTCAGAAAAAGTTGAACTAATTATGAGACGTTTGAATCTAGACACCTTACCTAATAGTACAATTTTATAGCGTGAACTTTTGAAAAAAAAATTCTCGACGGTTATTTCCCTAAATATGAAAATAAACTTTTTAAGGGTACAATATAATTATGCTTAAAAATAATAGCCCCGAAAATTATTCATAAAATAACAAAGCATAAAAAAAATTATTGTTTATTATTAATTAGTTTCAAAAGCAAATGATTTCTGATAAAGCCGGAATTATTAAATTAAACAAAATCGTGTATGAACCGATACACATACAGGGTGATTCTTAAAAGTGTCTCAAATCTTTAAATCTCGCGAAAATAAATTCTATTTACCAATTATGCATTAATAGGACATAAAGAAGAACTTATGGTAACTTCCGGCTAACTGGAAGAGACCAACAATTTAGATTTAAATTGGATGAGTTAACAACATAATCGCACGTAAATTTGAATAATTTTAAAATAACATACATTAAATTCAATTTAAATTTTATTATGATTAGAATGTCATTTTTAGTTCCATGTGACGAAATATTAATATCTACAAAATGGTAATTTACCATACCTTACATATTGTCTAATTACATAACCATGTATTTGTGTGTTTAACAATTTTATTCGATGTGAAAAAACATTTATTTCAAAAATCAGTGGATATACATAGTTAGAATGGCAATTTAAAAAACTGTTACAATTAGTGTTTTGATCGCTCGAGCTCGAGCGAAAAACAGCTTGAGTACTCGATTATTGAATTAGCCGACATTGCTCGATTATTAAAAAACCGCTCGAGTTATAAATTCAACAACCCCTGGTGTTTTATCAACGCATTCTTCTTAGTCATAAAAATTACAAGTGATTAATCGCTCGAGCGATTCACTCGATTATTAAAATCGCTCAAGTATCAAGTACTCGATTAATGAAATCATCGGGTTTTCCCAACACTAATTACAATTTAAGTAAGATAAATATTTTATCAAAATTTTGCCACTCTGCGGTAAGTACTTAGAATACCTTGGAAGGCACCAATATAATACAGGGTGATTGGATAATGCATCAGGATACTTGGAGAGGTTATTCTACATGTTAAAATAAAGGTAGTAAGGCATATAATAAATCATGATGCTGGTATATTGTTCGAGACTAAAAGCCTTTACAAAATCGCCTATTTTTGAGTTATCTTAAATATCAGACTGTGGAAAATTTTTGAAATCAGCTATAAATTTCACAAAATTTTCGTAATTTGACATCCTAAATGCGAACATACTGTATCATGTTTTTAACATTATAATAACAAAATGCAAAATTTAATTATCGGAAACCTCCAATGAAAATCGCGAATATAATGATAAATTATAAATTAATTTTTCCCTACTATATTAAAACATAATATAAACGAATCAAACAAATAATAATTACGGAATATGAATTTGAAAGCTTTTTAAAATTTAATTAAAATATTTTAATAACCGCCATCGACAAATGCTAATAAATGTTTTATGTTTTAACATCTGACCAAACCAAACAACAAAAATATTGCATCAAATAATATAATTTTAATAATACAATATTAATTTACGTTAATTTGTTAACTTTTATTTGAAAATTTCGGTTGGAATTAAATCATGTTTTAATAATATGTTTTACTGTGTTTAATTTCTGCGAAATTTGAATTTAAATCCACGTGGGTTTTTGTTCATAATTTTTTTGAAATGAAATATATTATTTTAATTATTATTGGGGAAACAATGAAAGTCCCATCTTCCTTTCAAATTACTCTAATTTATACAGGGTGTGTCAGGCTTCGATAGCGCCATACTATTCAAGATAGAAAAAAGAGCTCGATGCAAAAGTTGAAGGGTTTACGCATAACCCAAAAATATTTAAAAAAATTGGTCTAAATAAAAATAATTTTTTTTGAAATAGGATCCCCACTTTCCAGAATTTTATTTAGTAGAACAAGCGCTTTGCAGCCGTATTTATTTTTTGAACTGAAATGCAGGAGCAGGTAATATTAAGGTCTAAAAGATAATAATTGAAACAAATGGGGCACAATCGAGTCAATACATATTATATTACATAACGACTAACGAGTGCTGACAGCGGTAGATTTTAAAAGAGGAGGTATTTAACACCAGGCGCCAACCGTGTGAGAAAATCACTTTCACACGAGTGATGTACACAATTTCTCATGACCACAACTAATAAAATGCCCTATTATGTTAACATTTTAAATTACTTACCTGGTTGTAAAAAAGTAATAAAAATAATACGCTAATTATTATGTACTACTAATCTGAACTTTTAATAAATACATCGTTCCAAGAAAATAATAAAAATCATAACCTAACCTAAATATTTATAGAGTTGGAGTTCGATATCGTTAATTTCTTCGGGTTTCAATTCAAATATGATTTATTGTTTAAAATGTTACAATAGCTACGTTTTGACAAAGGTAACCAATGGCTTACAAAATATGTCAAGGAAATGTTTCGTTTAAAAATAATTTCACTTTTATGAATAATAGTGTTCTAGGCTGTCGAGGTTCTTCGTCAGCTCGTAGTCTCCGATCAGACGAATAGCCCTCCTTTCGATGGAATCCAGCAGCCGAAGAGTATCTTTGGGTGCAGAGCTCCAGACATGAGAGCAGTACTCTAGTGATGGTCGAATCTGGGCTTTGTATAGTGTCAAAAGTTGTTGCGGTGTGTACAACTTTCTGGTTCGGAAGAGTACCCCAAGTTTCTGAGAAGCTATCTTGGCGATTGCCACAACGTGGTTATGCCAAGACATATGTCCTCCCAGATTGACGCCCAGCAAATTAATAGATGAAGCCAGTGGGATTGAGTGTCCGGCCATGACTATTTCCGGTTCTGTAATGTTAACCTTTTTAGAGAAAACTGCTGCCTGTTTTTTTTTGACCTGGTTACTGTCATTACAGTTTGATTTACTTCTATATAATATAGCCTAATCGAAAAATGTTACTTTATAAAATAACTAAGGAAACACACAATAAATGGATCTACAAACTGATAATAAAATCATGAAAATCGTATAAAAAATAAAAAAGTTATAGAATATCAAACTTGACCAAAATTTCAGGGTGGCGGAATTTTGTGCTGGCGAGTGTATTATAAAATGTAATTAATACAAGAAATGGTGTCGTCATACTCTGTACCATAAAAAATTACTAAACAACTAAAACAAAAAGTTATCCATAAAAAAAACCAGTTAATTAGTTATTATTATAACTTTTCTGCCAAACAGTGATTAATTATACATTAATTTTCACCACAGACCATATGAAAACATTACGTGAAAGAACAAACGGATAATTAATACAAAATATGTATTTCGAAACGTTTTAAATTTTCATCAAAATATTGTAATTACTACCATAAAAACAAGCTAATAAAGTTTCATGCATTAACATCTGACCGGAGTACATGAACGAAAATATTGCATTAAATAATATCATTTTAATAAAACGATGTTAATTTGCATTTATTTGTTTAATTTTTAACTCGGAGTACTTAAACCAGGCATAGTAATATTAATTGTGTAACGTTTAGAAAAAGTTTTTAGACTAATTAATTAGGAACATAACGAAATATGGAATCCTTTGTAGGTAAATCCGATATTTAGTTTTGCTG
This sequence comes from Barypeithes pellucidus, assembly GCA_963991005.1. Taxonomy (NCBI): domain Eukaryota; kingdom Metazoa; phylum Arthropoda; class Insecta; order Coleoptera; family Curculionidae; genus Barypeithes; species Barypeithes pellucidus. The sequence continues at coordinate 14,141,070 of OZ022563.1, forward strand.
ATGGCACACTTATCTAATTTTTCTCTTTGAATGCACAAAAATCGGCTGCCGCCGCACATCTTCGCAGATGAAGTATCACGCCTCAACAAAGACCTGGAAGAAATTTTGGCTTGGGGTGACAGTAACCAAGTCGAATTTAACGCTAAAAAAACTCAGGCTCAGGCAGCAGTTTTCTCTGAAAACGTTAACATTACAGAGCCGGATATAGTCATGGACGTACACGGCAATCCCACTGACTTCATCTATTAATTTGCTGGGCGTCAATCTGGGAGGAAATATGTCTTGGCATAACCACGTTGTGGTAATGGCCAAGATAGCTCTGCAGACACTTGGTGTACTATTCCGAACCAGAAAGTTGTACACACCTCAACAACTTTTGACACTATACAAAGCCCAGATTCGACCATCACTGCTCTCATGTCTGGAGCTCTGCACCCAAACATACTCTTCGGCTACTGGACTCCATCGAAAGGAGGGCCATTCGTCTGATTGGAGACCACGAGCTGACGAAGAACCTAAGACAGGTCGAGGATTTGACTCTCTTTTACAGATAATTTCATGGAAAGTGCTCGGCTGACCTTGCCCTGTTAATTCCGCCCAGAGCGGCGAATATCAGAAATACACGACAAACCACTGCCGCCCATCCATATGTGGTTAAGCTTAGTACTCCTGGAACTTCATTATTTAAAAATTCTTTCATCTGGAGGATTTCATCCTTATGGAACGACCTTCCCGAGGTCGTTTTTCCCAACGAATATAACCCCCAACGCAACGAATATAACCACCAACGATTCAACACGCACCACTCCCGGGGGTTGGAGTAACGTCCATAATGACCCTATAATAGGCATATGTGTCACAGATATAGAAAGTGAACGGGTGCATCTAATAGAGTGCGTCGACACGAATGGTCATTGCCACACATCAGAGTATTATTACAACTACTGAAAAAAACTATACAAAAATGCGAAGTATGAATGTTAAGTTACCAGTGTAGTAACAGACAACACTCGAATATGACTAAAATGAGGAAAACCTTTTTCTTGAATTAGACCGAAAGGATATAATAACTTATGGTTGTTCAGCTCATATATTCAACTTACTTGCTCATGATTTAGAAGTGCTGGGAGTCAAGAGTAACGAAAAGAAAATTTTTAAATACTTTAGAAATGTGCATTTCGCTAGCGCAAAATTTAAAGAAGTTGGTGGTTCCGCTCTCGTATTACCTCAGGATATTCGCTGGAACGCTTTACCAGACTGCTTGGAGAGTTATTTGAAAAACTGTCCGATATTATTTGATGTGTTTAATAACAGAATACTTACTGAGAACGACATCATAAAATTAGTTGGTGACGTTAATTTAAAAGTTAATGCACAGGAATATCACAAAAAATTAAAATGCATTGCGGTGGCTCAAGATAAAGTTCAAAAAAACACTTGCACGATAGGAGAAGCGACAGAAATATAGCTCGAACTACTAGACACGTTTGAAAACAAAAAATCAAATGGGGAATTTTCAATGAGTGACATAAATAAGGTTATAGAACGTTTGGAGATGGCCCTAACTCCATTCAGAGGCAATGCCAACGATTGTTAATTTTCAGGCTACGTGTGCACAATTTATGCCATATATGTTTTCTCAACAGATACTTGAAAATGTAAAACCATTAGCATGGTGGCGGTCTATTAAATATTTAAATACAAGAGCAATGGAACTTGTTCGCTTCATAGAGAGACTTTTTTCGTCTTATGGTTTAGTTCATTCAAAACTCCGCAATAAGCTAGGCAATGTCAAAGCAGCGAAGTTGGTTACAATTTTTAAAGAACTAAATTCTAGTTTTATTACTATTTATCGATAAATATTTTTCACACCAAGTTGTTGCATAAATTAAGTATACTCCTGTTAAATAATCAATTTACCAAAAAGAACAACGTGTGTTTAATTTACCTGTTTTAAACATTTTTGACAAAATATTGTTTTAAACTCAAAGGATTGTTTAAAACATGTTTAAAACAATTGTTTTATACAAAATGTTTAAAACAAAACAACCCTGATACATAGTAATAATTTTGCATTTACATTTTACCTAATAACAAATTTCCCATTTAAAATGACGAGCCACCTGATCCACCCCTTCCCATTTAAGCTTTTAGGGTAACATCTACTCCTCCCAGAGGGTCATACCACGAAAGCTGCAAATATTCTTGAAAGTCGTCTGCGTTCACAATAAAATTGAAGTGACTTATTTTTACGGAAGTGAGTAAGGGTGGGACATTTTCAAATTGACACTCTGTGTATATTTTTAAAATGTCAATTTTGACAGGTAAAGAGAGTCATGGTGGCCTAAGGGTTAAATCTTTTCCGTGAATAAAAGGATTAATATCTTTTCTCCATTACTATTTAATCTAACAATTCAATTTTTAGCTGTACTAAAATTAAATAAATAATTTATAATTACAATACGGTAATTGGGGGGGCCTGGTTAATTAAAATTCTGCATTTTATCGCAACATAAAAAGATAATGTAAACCCGGTCGGTTTATATTTTGTTTTAATTTATTAATATATTACTTAACGTTGTTAATTAATTATTAATAAACACCACGGATAATATTTTTTGTAATTCATAATTCTGATAATTATTTCACCGAATTTTATCGGCATAATTATTGTGTTTCCAACAACTAGATGTTAATTTCTTGTATAAATATAACGTGCACATTATTTAAGTATGAACAACTATGAATTTGTTTAATATATTGTAAATTTTTTGCCGATTCTAAGTGACAACTAAATGCTTAATATCAACAAATTTGATTTCATTTTATTCTTACAAACATTTTTTACTTTACTGTGTGACTACTAATTGTACAGGGTGTCCCGTTTTTCCTGTTTCGACACTTTTATAGGGTATCTCCGTAATTGTTAGTGCTATCAAACAAGTAATGTAGGTGTCATGTGCTCTTTTTGGGTCAAACTTAAAATGGTAAAATCAAAATTTGAACATTTTCGCTCGCTTAAGAGATACGGGGGAAAATCAAAAAATTGACAATTTCAAAATTACCCTATATTTTCTTAGTTAAAAGAGATACAAAAAAATGTTTTATACAGAAATTTCTTTATATTGATTGTTGAATAATCTGCCGTTCTCATAATCAGTATACGGGGTCAGGTAAAAAAGTTATCGGACCTAACCGCATTTTTATAAATGGAACACCCTGTGTATTTTAATCTAAAAATATACTATTTTAAATTCTCCTTTCAAATATATAAGACACCATAGATTATATTGGGTTCCTAGGCGATTTATTAAACTTTATTACTTTAAACCACAGTAGACCATGAAATAAAAGCTAATATCCTAGAAACAACTATGTGGACTATTAACATCAATTTCATTTTTACATATTCATTTGTAAAAATGACTTATCAACATTTTGAAAATTTTTATATGATATCAGTTTATATTGAAAGTAAAAAAAAATGAAGAAATGGCGCAATATGTATATTTTGTTCGGTATCCGGAAAGACGGTAACCATTTAAAGACATATTCCGAACATTTGCGATGATTTCCGTTATTTTTTACCTTAATCTGAATCTTTTATTTCGTTTCAAAGTAATAAAGTTTAAATAAATCACCTAGGAAACCGATAGTATCATCCATGGTGTGTTATATGTTTGAAATGAGAATTTAAAATAGTATCTTTTTAAATTGAAATATACAGGTTGTTCCTTTTAAAAAAATGAGGTTAGGTCCGATAAATTTCTTACCTGACCTCGTATACTTATTCTGAAAACGGCAGATTATTCAACAATCAATATAAAGAAACTGTATGAAACATTTTTCTGTATCTGTTTTACGTAAGAAAATATAGCGTAATTTTGAAATATTCAATTTTTTGATTTTCCCCCGTATCTCTTAAGCTAGCGAAAATTCTCTAAATTTGATTTTAGATGATTGATTTTACTATTTTAAGTTTGACCCAAAAAGAGCTCATGAAACCTACATTACTTTTTTGATAGCACTAACAATTACGGAGATACCCTATAAAAGTATCGAAAATGGGACACCCTGTACATATTACACGTCTATCAAGTACGTAAATTACTGCAATTGCTTTGCCTTTTGTAAAAAAATAAATTAGCAATCAGTCGCCAAGAAATTGAGAAAACATTTACGCATACGCCTTAAATACACTTAGAAAACATTAAGGTAATATATTTTTATCTTAATTAAACAAACCGTCTCCTCAATAGACAGATGTTTAACCCTAAACCCTAAAGAGGGTAGAAGTCTGTGCAAACAGCAAAACTTGTTAACTTTTCGTATATAATGCACAACCTCATAAGATATGATTTCCATTTTGTAAATGTTGAACAATTTGTTTAAGTACAACTCGCACGTTATAAAAAATTTTTTTTTTTTTTTTTGGGTATTTGGCCTTACAAACTGGTGTATTGGCCACGAACTTTTGTATATATATATTGTTTTTACTGTGCATTCTTATTCCTTCTGAATGTTTGTTCATATTTTTCACTGAAAAATATGCCCCGTCTCGAGAATCGAACTTGAGACCTCCGCAGCCGAATGCCAACAACTTAATATAGAGAGTGTTCCACCATAATATTTAGAGAGGTACAGTTGTATTAATTTAAAATAGGGACATATAATTTTCGGAAATTTGTTTCAGATTATGAGCAAAAAGTCGCGAAATATATAATTTAAGTTGAAAATTATGCCAGACTGTCTACGTTCATCTGTGAGCATTATTTCTTACACAGCTACGCAGTCTTTTAGCTCCGATTCTTTTGAGTAGGAAATATGGGCCTTACCAGTACCAGTTTTTCTTTTCAAAGACCCCCTCTTGCCCCCCATAGTTGATTAACTATTAAAATTCTGTTCTTGCCCTTTACGTAAAAAATTGTCAATTCTCGCTACTATTTGAACTTTTTCCTCTTCTGTTAAATGGCTAGACATTTTCGAAATTTTGACAAACCAACTTCTGAAAAAAATCAATTCAATCAAGACATGTTTTTCATTAATACACCTGTAGATGTTAAAATAAAGGCCATATAACAATGACTCAAAAACTCAATACTTTTCTCGCTTCGATTTACAGCTAACGAAAACTTAATTCCAGTATCGAGCGCAGACGAATCTGAATTTAATGGTTTTAATCAAAAACGCAAGAATTGACCAGATTAATAAAAAAATAAAGTATGTTCATAGGAATTTTTCTTCATAAAATAACCGAAGAAGGAATCGCACTCTGATTGCTTATCTGTATTTTTATAAAATCAATTAGACATCGATCCTTTACTCAAGACAATTCTGAAACCCATTTACTCATACAATTTTTATAAAAAAAAAACATTATTATATTCCTGTTATTTAAATAAATGGACTCGACAAGAAAATTTAGCACCGTCTCATGCTTAAGGGCAATAACAAATAATAATAAAAGCGGCAAAAAATATTCAATCAAAAAATATTGAAAGCTGAGGAAAGGATATTGATTGTATCGCATAACTTCCTAAAATATGATAGACGTTATGTATATACGTCCAACAATTTGTTCAAGCACGACTCACATTTTCTAAAAAATAAAAGGCCACTTTACATTTAGAAACTATATGACATATAATTATTGATTATGCAGGCATCTCTAATGGCTGATATTTCCTATACTATCGGTAATATTTTCGTTTCTAATGGTGTCGCATGTCTTTTACTACCAACCGCATTTGTATTTGTCACCAAAAAATATCTCTATTTTTCGGTATATTTCGATAAAAACCTTACTCTAAACCAATACCAAAAATGGCTGATCTAATGATCGACATATCAATCGGCCAGATTATCTGCGGCCGCACTTCATCACGCGTCCTGCCCGTCATAAAATCACGTGCGTCCGTCCGACTCTCATTCACACGAAGCGATCTCGAAATTAACCCCCTTTAATGAGCACATCGACGGTGGAGGGGATAGCCCCTCGTCCCGCGCGGCCCGTTCCGTCCCTCCTCACAGTGTCCCCCCGCACACACCTTCGCACTTAATTTAGTCCGTGTGTAATTAGTAGGGGAAACGCGGCGCGAATAGACTAGTACAAGGGCCAGTTGCTATTAAGGGTTGAAGACAAGAACCCGAGCAGGATGCAGCAAAAGTGCATAGACTGCAACGAAGCCGACGCTGGACTGAAGCGGCGCGTCGGCGGCGCCCCGACGCGAAGAAGTAGGTTAGGAAAGAAATAAGAAAAAGAAAAGTGCATCGGCGTCGTTCCTGGTAAAAAATTGTAAAAAAATGTATGTACATATACGGGGAAATAAGGTTAGAGCACATATAAGAATTTAATATTGATTGGTTATACTTCTTTCCTTGCACCGCGAGCGCATTCGCGGACGCCGCCGCTCGAAGGGGAGGGGGCGGGGACAAAAAAGGGGGATGGGGGTGCATCGGAGACGCCGACGACGACGACGGCGGAGTGACGGAGGAAAAAATGCAGTTGGCCGTGCGCCACCAGGAAACAAGCGATTGTTGTCGTGGTCAAGTTGATGGGAAGTAAATGACGAGGCTGATTGAAAACAAACGAGTGGCTTTAGACCGAGGGCCCAGGAAGAATTTTCGCTAGAAAACAAAAGAATAAAATTCCCCGTTTTTTTTTTCTTTTTTTTTTGTATGATCAAACACAAGCACTATAGGAAAAATCCTTTAGGGCACTCTGGGAGTAGTGCGTGTGCGCAAAAAGCGATTCACGTTTGTTTTGAATCGTTGGAGGTTATATTCGTTGGGAAAAACGACCTAGGGAAGGTCGTTCCATAAGGATGAAGTCCTCCAGATGACAGTATTCTTAAATAGTGAACTTCGAGGAGGACTAAGCTTAATCACATATGGATGGGCGGCAGTGGTTCGTCGTGTATTTCTGATATTCGCCGCTCTCGGCGGAATTAATAGGGCGAGGTCAGCCGAGCACTTTCCATGAAAATATCTGTAGAAAAGAGTAAAATCCCCAACATGTCTCCGATGTTCTAGGCTGTCGAGGTTCTTCGTCAGCTCGTGGTCTCCAATCAGACGAATGGCCCTCCTTTCGATGGAATCCAGTAGCCGAAGGGTATGTTTGGGTGCAGAGCTACAGACATGAGAGCAGTACTCTAGTGATGGTCGAATCTGGGATTTGTATAGTGTCAAAAGTTGTCGAGGTGTGTACAACTTTCTGGTTCGGAAGAGTACACCAAGTTTCTGAGAAACTATCTTGTTATGCCAAGACATGTTTCCTCCCAGATTGACGCCCAGCAAATTAATAGATGAAGCCAGTGGGATTGCGTGTCCGTCCATGACTATATCCGGTTCTGTAATGTTAACCTTTTTAGAGAAAACGTTTGATTTGATATGCGTAAAAAATAGCAATTTTATTACCAAATGTTGACACTTATGTCGTAAGTGGGGATGGTTGGAACAGGGTTTTTCAAATAACAGGTACCACCTGCTTCAACAAGAAACCTGTTCCAGTTCCATATTGGTTCAAAAGGTTCGCTGCTCTTCTGTTACATCGCAACGTCGCGTAGCCGTTGCATTCTAATAAAGCGATGTTGCCGGTTGTTCCATTAACAGAAAGTTAGCTTTTAGGGACCCAATTCCATTTTTATTTTAATAAAAAGTCACGAACACGAAATAAAAGTAACCCGCTTTGGAACTTTATATAGGGTGTTGAAAAAAGGTCGGTAACCCGGAAAACGCCGGTGCATCGCATTGCAGCGGAAAATGTCTGGGGAAAAAGTTGTTTGGTTTTGAAGGAGGAATAGTTTGCAATTTAATCCATCCCCCACCCCCTCAAACCCCGGGCGCGGGTGGGGATAAGTTAAGATTTTCAAATGGAACCCCATATTCTTTATTCGCGTATCGTGTTCTCTTGAAGACTAAGAAGACATGTTGGAGACACAAAAATGGGACGATCTTTCTTTATTCAGGCGTATCGTATTCTCTTGAAGACTAAGAAGACATAATGAAGACACAAAAATGGGACGATCTTTCTTTATTCAGATGACACTGATAACTAGGTGTTAACGTATAATTTTTTTAAAATAAATATTTCTACGACACTACATAGAGACAACTGTGGACACAAACTTTATCTTTATACATTGCCAAAGTGTTTCTATTTCACATATTTTAGATTTATTTTTGTGTATAATAAATATTTAGTTTTAATTTTGTTCCGTATTTCCGAAAAATATTAAACATAGACAACACCGTGCAATTCATTCCCTATAACAGGCTATAACCTTTCGCTGCTATCTGATTCTGCTCCCTTGCAACAGACAGTGTCCGAGCATTCGCAACTGTTTCATCGAAGCTGGTTCTTCCAGAGGTTGTTCCGGCGAAGCAGACTGGTTCAGCGAAGAGCGACCGAAACAGACTGTTCCAGCGGCACAGGAAAACCTATCGACCCAAACACCTGTTCCGACCTGTTTCACATAAAAACCTGGTCCTGTTCCAAAGCGGCATCCCTAGCCGTGACCCGCTTAAACAATTCTTATTCCGTCTATAAAGTAGTTACAGTTAGATTGCCACTGCCTGAAGTGTCCAGTAATCATGCGCAGTTCACAACTTTTAGTCATCGCGTAGCCATCGGACAGAGCCAACGTAAACGTTGGTCCAGAAACGCTTCCTCAGGGAGCTAGTCCGTTGAAGATGGCCTTCATAAACGAGTTTTCGTTTTGTAGCTACGGAACTAGTCGAGCTGCCGCAACCAATTTTGGAACATAAATTACTGTTGGTAAGTTCATCAATTTGAGCCTATCGGACAATGTTAACTTTAACCAGGGGCGTTCGAACCAGGGGGGTATTTTGGGTAAATTTTACCCCATTCCTCTTCAGACTTCAAATTTTTGCCGCACATTATGATTTTCGTATGCCTTTTACATAAAATGGGTACTCTCTGGAACAGTCGTTCTTCGGAATTTCGCCAAAAACAAGTTAAGATCAGTGGCGGTTCTTCCACAGGAGCACGTGCGCACGTGCACCCCCAAAACGAATAAAAAAAATATTAATTTATATTCATTGAATATTATTTATCGTATAAAGTCCGACCCTCCCTAATATTTTATCGTACCGTCAATTATCGTATAAAGTCCGACCCTCCCTAATATTAAATCGTACCGTCAACCAAACTGTATATTATAGGCTCTCGATCCGGCAACCGTGCCTCGGTCGAGGTTAATGACGATTATGACGAGACTTGCTCGCATGTGCGATTAAGTAGGAGGGGGCATAATGCAGTTTCTCTGTAGTAACAGGTGGCGGGAGACAGCGGGGGATAGCGGGGCTATGGCGATTTAAGATGGGAAAAACGCACAATTTTAGTGTGCGCCGCGCCGTTGTATGTTCGTGCATCTATCGAGCGTGTATATTTTAATATTTTAATATTATATATTTATTAAGTTAAAATGAATAGTTTGACGGTGGACTATTTAAAAAATAACTTTAGCTGTTTGAGTTTGGAGCAAAAAATTGAAGTGAAGAATGCGGGAAGACCTAAACCCGAAATTAATTTAACGCAGACCACAAAGGGTAAATCTAGGGACTTTATTAGAAAGTTTAAAAATTAAATATATGAACATAAATTTATAGAGGGTATTCCAAACTTTAATGAGGCTGTTATTGATCAATTTTCTACAATTAAGAACCGAAGAACGGACTTTACGTTTAAGCACTATACACACTAAGAAAACCTTTCTTATTTTCCAAAAGTTGTATTTCCTTGTGTAAAATTAAAAAATAAATAAAAATATGTTTTACCTAACGCATTTTCTTATTACGTCTTTTCTTTCTACACAAAATAGAATTTTAAAAATAATTTCACCGTACTTGTGAACCCCTTTGTCATAGGTCACGAGCCGCCACTGGTTGTACTTCAGGAAAAAATTACCTAATTTCTTTAAAACTTCAAAAATTAACTTCTTTAACTTGTCTTTAGCATAGGAAAAAACCCATAACTGTCTCTATTGCATGAATCTTCATTACATTTTTGCAATGTCTGTTAAAAATTCGCAAAAAAACTCTCGAAATTAGGGGCCCACGATCCAGTTGAAATGTGCCAATGCTAAATCCCATCTTTAAACATAACATCGTCTTCTTAATGACTACGAAAGTTGGCGGCAAATAGAGTGAGATTACATAGAATAGTCATTATTAACCTCGTTTCGCCACCGCCTCTCATCCAGCCGCTTGTTCGGCTCTAAACTTCTTAAAGTGCTTTGAAATTTGTCGTTTTGCTTTCTACTGTTCTGGATTGCAAAAGCATTTAGAGCAAGCACTCTTACTTTTAATACTGGAATTGCATTAAGAAATCGTACAAGTAGGTTAATATCAATAACATTTAATTAATAAATAGACAGTATTGTCAAATACCAATGTGGAAAATTATTGTTTCCAGACCACCCGATGATCCTTATACAATAAGAGCGTATTTTTGTCTACACAGTAGCACTTTTCATATTGAATGGTACTACCAAGAAAAGGAAGCCCTCTCCATTGATAGGATGCAACCACCTGTAGACCGGTTTCGAACTTATTTGTTCTCGTCAGTACAGGGTAGGTGTACATACCCATCATCAAAGAGGACTTTTAACCTAACGCCGTACTATCGACGGTAGTCGACAAAATACAGCGCGCAGCGCCATCTCTTAGTAGTCCCACATAATCTGGACAGACGTTATTTGATTAAATCAAATTTTAAAAATCCATCTAAGAAATAAAAAGTCTATGCTTCACAGGTGGTATTAATATCAAATACCAATATGGAAAATTATTATTTCCAGACCTTCCGATGATCCTTATACAATAAGGGCGTACTTTTGTCTACACAGTAAATTTATCTACAAACTGATAATAAAATCATGAAAATCGCATAAAAGTTATAAAATATCAAACTTGACCAAAATTTCAGGGTGGCGGAATTTTGTGCCGGCGAGTGTATATATCCCAAGAACATCAAATTACAATGTTTTAAGGAAATCACAGTGGCAACGCTGTATGCTCATTTTTACCTGTTAGTGTAAAAATTACCCTGAAGTTAACTAATTTCATTAACTTTCGCTGGAGGTGTTGTTAACGGTTTATCGCTGCTGTTCTTGTTATTGTTTGTGATCGATTGTATTTCTGGGTTCATTTTTTAGTGTTTTTTCGAACTAAAACATTGATTTTTCAATTAAAACCGTTTTTTACCGTTTTGAAAAAAAAGAAAATTCTTTTTCGAAAAATTCAAAATAATATTAGTCACTTTGACAACAGCAAATTCTATCCAATAGTTTTCTTGTAGTTTGTTGTCAAACCTTTTCACCTTAATGGAGGTAACTGATTAGTGCTCATAAGGGAAAAAAATTAATTCTTTTTTATTCAGATCAAAATACTTTATCAAATGCTTTAGATTGATACAAACTATTAAAATGAATAAAGAGACACCGGGCCCACCTGGCTCAAGAACTTTTCATTTCTCCAAAGCCCCCGCACATGATTTACGATCTGAAAAACATTACAATAACAATTTTTGAGTCGCGCACATCACCCGGCATACACAGCCGCAATATATTTCCTCTCTTCTGCCAGCAAACCCCATTATACTCAAAACTGGAGCCGAACACAATTTATTTGCCTGCAAAAATGAGCAAATAAAGTGCATCGGATGTTATATATTTTTATGTGTTTTCCTTGAAATAAAGTTTTTGTGCTTTTTTTCGTCAAAGCGCGCGGAGCGAGTCGCGGGGCTTGCGCTTTGCGGGACGCGTTTTATGCTCTTGTGTCCCCCCCATCGCTCTTTGACCCCCGCGGGGGACCTGGATGCGACGTGGAGGGTCCCTCCGTCTCGGTCTCCCGTCCAATAAAATATACCTTGTGGCTTTTTCCTAAAAACTTCATCGTTTTTGGTTTTTTTGGTCCCTTACCCTTAGCAGAAAAATCGGGGTATTTTTGTAATAAGGAATTACATGCTAAAAGTATTTTTGTCTACGTTGAACGCTGACGAAGAACCTCGACAGCCTAGAACATCGAAGACAGGTTGGGGATTTGACTCTCTTTTACAGAATTTTCATGGAAGGTGCTCGGCTGACCTTGCCCTCTTGATTCCCCCAGAATGACGAATAGCAGAAATACGCGACGAACCACTGCCGCCCATCCATATGTGGTTAAGCTTAGTACTCCTCGAACTTCATTATTTAAGAATTCTTTCATCTGGAGGACTTCATCCTTGTTTTTCCCAATGAATATAACCTCCAACGATTCAAAACCAACGTGAATCGCTTTTTGCGCACACGCACCACTCCCAGAGTGCCCTAAAGGATTTTTCCTATAGTGCTTGGGTTTGATCATAAAAAAAACGTTATACCATAATTTAATTAAATACAGGGTGTTTCCGAACTACGGCCCGAAAATTTAGGGTTAATTTCTTAATGTAATGTATTTTTCGTTACTTCTATGCAGCGTTTTTCAGTGCTAAAAATTGAAGTCCAGACCTCGATCACGTTCCATCTCTTTCTTCCGATTATGCACGATTCTATGCGTACCGATCACTGGCGGACGCTCGACGTATTGCTCTAACGGCAAGAGAAGATCAAATTCGCCTCGTGCCTACAAAGCGCGAAATGAACATGGGTAAAATCGGAGATTTCGACTGACTTGGGCATCCTCTTAATAATTGGATATAAAACCACATAATTCAGTTAGGAAAGCTATTCTATCTATCCACCAGTGGCGTCCCCGCAAACATGTCCTCTGATATATTTATTTTTAAGTTGTGCGTCACTGACAAATTTCAATTTGGATATTCTTTCTGATTAGCTTGGTAAATTCTACATGACGGCTCTTGTGTTTTTTTCATCGAATTAAAACAATTAAATTCAAATTGCACCTTATTATTATTATTATTATAATTAGCATGTGGAAATGCCCACCTTTACTTAATAAACAAAAAGTGTATCATGTATTTTAATTAACAACGCCATCTATTGTATTTTAACCCACTCAATTATCACCCGGTAGGTATAGCAAACACATCCCCTACATATTTTTTATTTTATAGTAAAAAATCACAAGGGGATAAATCTTAACGGCAAGGAGGGTGCTCAATTAAACAGGTTTACAGGTGCTTGACAAAAAATCGTGGATAGCCTAAACTGTGCATATCCTGTTTAGTTATGTTGGCATACGCTAAAAAAAAAAGAACGAGAGGTCCGAGATTGGTGGTTTATACACATTATTTCTTATTTTAGCAAATATCTTACTAGCGCGAAAAATATTTTTGCAATAAAGTGAAACCTCTCATAACGGACACCTCTAATAAGCGGACATCTCTATTAAGCGGACATTTTTTCATAGTCCGGAACTGGATATATGAAATTTCTCGAAAATCAACCTCTCTTGGGCGGACTCTCCTTGAGTGCAAAAACCTTCCTTTAAACTGACAAAAAAATTTAAAAAGTATTTAGGAGACGAATAAGTACGGTGCAAAAACCCTCTGAAGACAGACCGGCAACCAATCGCGTATGCGTGGCAGCGCGAAAGAACTTCGCCGAATGAAAGTATGTGTGGTTCCCCGACAGCAGTCCGCCGTTTATTTTTGAGTTGTAAGGTTAAAATCGTAAACAATGGCACAAAAATGTCGCGTTTTAAGTCTGAAAGAGAATATTGATGTTGTGGAAGTTTGTAATTTGATAACAATGATTTGGGCGAGTTCATTAACATTGATAGCGATGTGCTATTAGAAGATGGTAGGGACCCCATTCCTACCGATTATGTAGTCCAAACTGAACCCACATCACTATCTGACAACACTGATGAAGTAGTTGAATGCAGTAATCAAACAAATGTCACCAATTATCAACAAGCCATTAGTATGGTAAAGGAATTATAAGAGTATGCAAAGAATAGAGGTGACTCTACAGCAATGGAATTGTTATCAGACTTGGAATTACATTTTCTAGATTGCAACTACATCCTAATTAAAACTAGTGTATTTTTGTTATGTTATGTTTATTTGTACATACATATACATAGTAATAATTTTTTACCATGGGCGGACACCTCCATTAGGCGGACACATTCAGACGGTCCCGTAGGTGTCCGCCTAACAGAGGTTTCGCTGTATTGGTGTTTTGCTTTGAATTTATAAGTATTCTATTTATAAATAAAAAATCTACTAAACTACGATCAACCGATTTCGGTTAATATTCAAATGCGGTTTACTCTTTCAACAAGAAAATGCAAAAAAACTGCAGTCGTTATAAAACACAAAAGAATATTTTCCATTGGTGAACGGTTCATCTCTAGCGACCATCTTTTGATTCGACCAGCTTAATTCAACCAACAAGACCAGATAACAAACCCTAATGAAAATTAAAATCTAGTATTACACGTTTATTAAACTTTTTGCACTAGTTCTCATAGATAGCGGGCATTAATATCGAAAATCTTCTCATGAACTAGCTGACCCCTTTATTCGCGAATCCGGTTTTTTCGCACACACCGAACCTACGAAAATACGTTGGAATCCCTTTGTTGTGGATGGCGCACGTAAATTCGGGCGAAATAAATATGCGACCGTTCTTAAAAACACTTGACAATAAATTACGTGTCCATGTGCGATATGCAAAATACTTTGGCCATAACAGGAGACGGGGGATATTTTTCTGGGTTTTCGCATAACGTATATTTTTTTTCGGCGATACAAGAATTGAAAATAAACAGATTCATGAGGTTAAAAGTCCGTTGGCCAGGGTTGAGTATCAGCGGCAAATATGCGAAAAAACCCGTTTTCGAGGATGCTGAACACGATGGCGGCGTTAGAACTTCTCATTTGGGTTGCGCAACCCCTCAAAACGGCCAAAAACCACTCCCCAAAGGGGTTAAACGCGCTTCAAGAGTCAGATACGTTTTCCAACACCAAAACGTGCTCAGCATCCTCGAAAACGGGGGGGGGGGGGGGGGGGGAATATATATTTGCCCCTTAAACTTGAGAAATTTATTTTTTCCCTTTCAGGGGCGAGTGTTGGCCGGTGAAGTGGTTGGAAATGGTCGGGGACGCGATATCCAACACCACCACCGTGCTTAGCATCCTCCTGGAAAACGGGGGGAAAATGTGTTTCCCTGCAGGGAAACCTCTTGAAGCGCGTTTAACCCCTCTGGATGGTGGTTTTTGGCCGTTTTGAGGGGTTGCGCAACCCAAAAGAGAAATTCTGACGCCGCCATCGTGTTCAGCGTCCTCGAAAACGGTGGGAGGGGGGTACTCTTGTTCCGGCTGAAAATATTTCGTTGTTCGTTCGACTCACAGACGCCACATATTGGCTGAGAGTGTCAAAAACACAACCTAACCCTGCCCTTGGCTCGCTTGGACCTTGGACCCCAGTATGCTGTAATAGTTTTGTTCACGAACGGGAAATTTAAGGGAACGAGCAGTGGGCGAGTGCCGCAATCCCATATGTGAAAAACTAACTTTATGCATAAGTTTCGTACAATATTTTTTCTACGAACGTATCAGAACTTTTTTCTAAATTAGAAAATATATACTCACCGGCACAAAATTCCGCCACCCTGAAATTTTGGTCAAGTTTGATATTGTATAACTTTTTTATTTTTTATGCGATTTTCATGATTTTGTTATTAGTTTCTAGATCAATTTATTGTGTTTTTCCTTAATTATTTTATAAAGTAACATTTTTCTATTAGGGTATATTATACAGGAGTAAATCAAACTGTTGTTTTATGTCTTAATTTCAAAACACCCTGTAGGAAAATTGAGGAGGTTAATTTTATTTACATACTGTTTCTTGTCATCTTTGATGTATTCTAAACATTTCGTTTCCTTGATTCATTCCATTATCTCATTTCTGCTGCGAGCTGCAAAATTTCAAATGAAACGATGTTATTTTTAGAAAATGAATGTCATTGGTATTTCTACCGAAGCACCCACCACATTGAGGAAATCCTCCAAGAAGTTGTTGTTCCATTTTCTCCTTTCATTGGAAACCAATTTACATTAATGCATGATAATGCTAGACCTTACGTTGCACATGAACGAATATCTGGATGAAGTTGACCTTCCAAGAATGGCCCGCATGTAGCCCGGATCTTAACCCAATCGAACATCTTTGGGATCAACTTTCGTTCGTCGTCGTCCTGTACAACCATAAACCTTGCAAGACTTACGACTGGCGCTGACCGAAGAATATCATATGTTAATTAACTTTATGATATACCTAGTGTTTGTTTTCCTTGAATGAAAATAGGCTTCAAATCAGCGTTTCATTTAAAATTTTGCAGCTGGCAGCAGAAATGAGATCGGGTTTGTTCGAATGAATCAAAAATCGAAATGTTTAGAATACATCAAAGATTACAAGAAACAGTATGTAAATAAAATTAACCTCCTCAATTTTCCTACAGGGTGTTTTGAAATTACGATAAAAACAGCAGTTTGATTTACTCTTGTATAATATAGCCTAATCGAAAAATGTTACTTTATAAAATAATGAAGGGAAAACACAATAAACGGATCTACAAACTGACAAGAAAATCATGAAAATCGCATAAAAAATAAAAAAGTTATAAAATATCAAACTTGACCAAAATATCAGGGTGGCGGAATTTTGTGCCGGCGAGTGTATATTGGTGTATAACCAATTCACTGTCACTGCAGAAATGCTTAATATCGACTTGATTATTCAGAATTAATGTTGATATCAGCTTGGAATACCATGATCATAAAGTCGAAGTTTTAAAAATGTTCTAATTTTCTTGAAAATACGTTAATAAGACCCGTTCGCTGAAAGGAAATGAATTTTGTGTTGCTCATTGGCTTTATCAATTATTTCGCCTGGAGCGCATTGAAATTAATTTTCTTTTTCGGAACAAACCCGGAATTATTTCTTTCCATTTTTGATGTTCTCAAATATCATTGACATAATATGTATGGTAACAATAACAATGCGGCGCCCAGGCAATGAACGGCGCGGATGCTGTTTTCATTGCAACTTGATTTTATAAGCGTCCAGAGAGAAGTGAAAAAATTACACGTCCCAGAACTCTTTCTAACGCCAAATGACTTTTTTTAACGTTAAAAAATTGCCAATTTTATGCATTCATTTGTGTAAAAAAAAACTATAGATTTTATAACGATCGCAGATAAAGTACGTTTCACGCTCCATCATTGACCTTTTACGTTCAGTAACATATTCACGCCACCAGATGTAATAAACCCAGGTAAAATTACAAGAACTGTAAACACAGTCGACACTACTAAAATAATAGTTTTATAAGTTCAAATTAAGACTCAGTACTATTAACATTTATAATAAATTTTGTTCCATAAAAATTATTGGCCTAATAATGAGTTTGAACTTGAATTTAATGGTTTTATTCAAAAAGACAGACGAACGAAAGAAACCGTTTTCGTGTAGAATTGACCAGGCAAATGTCCACATGGAAAAATGGCGATGACTGCCGCTTTAACTACAGAGCCACCAGAGCCGTTAAGGAAATAATAATTTATATCTATATTTTATATTTATATAACATCTTCTAAAGTACCAGGAAGGCGATCATCAATATGGTTTTCGGAAGTCAAGATCAACTGGAGATCTTCTAATTCTAGCCTATGTCACCCATCTTTGGAACAACGCAATCGAACATCATGGGGAGTCTCGGGGTATTGCACTGGATATTTCTAAAGCTTTTGATCGTGTTTGGCATGAAGGGCTTCTAAGTAAACTGCGATCCTATGGTATGCCCAGTCGATTCTGTGCATGGTTGTCTAGCTTCCTTAAGGACCGCTCTCTGAAAGTGGCGATTGACGGATTTCTCTCAGACACCTTCACCATCAATGCCGGTGTTCCTCAAGGGTTCATATTGTCTCCCACTCTCTTCTTACTCTACATTAACGACCTTCTAGTGAAAACTAAAAATCCGATATTTAGTTTTGCTGACGATAGCACACTTAGCTCATCTTTCTCTTTGAATGCGCAAACATCGGCTGCCGACGTACATCTTCGCAGACAGCATGAAGTATCACGCCACAACAAAGACCTGGAAGAAATTTTGGCTTGGGGTGACAGTAACCAAGTCGAATTTAACGCTAAAAAAAACCCAGGCAGCAGTTTTCTCTAAAAAGGTTAACATTACAGAACCGGAAATAGTCATGGCCGGACACGCAATCCCACTGGCTTCATCTATTAAATTGCTGGGCGTCAATCTGGGAGGAAATATGTCTTGGTATAACCACGTTGTGGCAATCGCCAAGATAGCTTCTCCGAAGCTTGGGGTACTCTTCCGAACCAGAAAGTTGTACGCACCTCAACAACTTTTGACACTATACAAAGCCCAGACTCGACCATCACTAGAGTACTGCTCTCATGTCTGGAGCTCTGCACCCAAACATACTCTTCGGCTACTGGATTCCATCGAAAGGAGGGCTATTCGTCTGATCGGAGACCACGAGCTGACGAAGAACCTCGACAACCTAGAACATCGAAGACAGGTTGGGGATTTGACTCTCTTTTACAGATATTTTCATGGTTTGTGCTCGGCTGACCTTGCCATTTTAATTCCGCCCAGAGCGACGAATAGCAGAAATACACGACGAACCACTGCCGCCCATCCATATGTGGTTCAGCTTAGTACTCCTCGAACTTCATTATTTAAGAATTTTCCTATAGTGCTTGTGTTTGATCATAAAAAAAAAATATTTCGTCTTACGTGTTATATTTTTTGAAAGTTGCGCAAATGTGCAAACATAAGGTAAGGCCCGCCACTGTCACCCAGGCCAATTATTTACCGGAGAAAAAAATGTACGCCCATAAAAACACGGTTTCACAATAGCGACAATGCTAAAAAAGAAGTATTATTTACCTAATAACTTATTCTAAATACCTGTGATTATGCTTTGGAATTATTGTAATTCAACGGCGGTGGGTTGTTTGCTCTGTTTGTGGTGTAAAGTGACAAAGGCTCTTTGTCGGGATTCACACACATATTAGGTAGCTCCGTTTTATAGATAACTGGGGTTGTTGGCAGATAATGGGCGGGGATGTAGTTTATTACATATTTAAATTATTTATACAGCGCGTTTCCAAGGACGGATCCAGAACTTCGGTTTGGGGGGCGTTTGTCAAACCGGTATATGTGTCATTTTTCGTATTCCACTGTTGGTTGGGGAGGGGTCATGACCCCCCTCTGGATCCGCGCTTGAGTGTTTCTAATAACATGTTAATATTTAAGGAGGTTATTCTTGAGTTCATTTTCAGAAAAATACTACTCCTAAATTTCTTGGAACAACGCAATCGAACATCATGGGGAGTCTCGGGCTGTTGCACTGGATATTTCTAAAGCTTTTGATCGTGTTTGGCATGAGGGGCTTCTAAGTAAACTGCGATCCTATGGTATGCCCAGTCGATTATGTGCATGGTTGTCTAGCTTTCTTAAGGATCGCTCTCTGCAAGTGGCGATTGACGGATTTCTCTCAGACACCTTCACCATCAACGAAAAACCCGATAGTTAGTTTTGCTGATGATAGCACACTTTTATCATCTTTCTCTTTGAATGCACAAACATCGGCTGCCGACGCACATCTTCGCAGACAGCATGAAGTATCACTCCTCAACAAAGACCTGGAAGAAATTTTGGCTTGGGGTGACACTAACCAAGTCGAATTTAACGCTAAAAAAACCCAGGCAGCAGTTTTCTCTAAAAAGGTTAATATTACAGAACCGGATATTGTCATGGACGGACACGCAATCCCACTGGCTTCATCTATTAGTTTGCTGGGCGTCAATCTGGGAGGAAATATGTCTTGGCATAACCACGTTGTGGCAATCGCCAAGATAGCCTCTCAGAAGCTTGGTGTACTCTTCCGCCAGAAAGTTATACACACCTCAACAACTTTTGACACTATACAAAGCCCAGATTCGACCATCACTAGAGTACTGCTCTCATGTCTGGAGCTCTGCACCCAAACATACTCTTCGGCTATTGGATTCCATCGAAAGGAAGGCCATTCGTCTGATTGGAGACCACGAGCTGACGAAGAACCTCGACAGCCTAGAACATCGAAGGCAAGTTGGTGATTTGACTCTCTTTTACAGATATTTTCATGGAAAGTGCTCGACTGACCTTGCCCTCTTAATTCCGCCCAGAGCGGCGAATATCAGAAATACACGACGAACCACTGCCGCCCATCCATATGTGGTTAAGCTTAGTACTCCTCGAACTTCATTATTTAAGAACTCTTTCAGCTGGAGGACTTCATCATTGTGGAACGATCTTCCCGAGGTCGTTTTTCCCAACGAATATAATCTCCAACGATTCAAAACCAACGTGAATCGCTTTTTGCGCACACGCACCACTCCCAGAGTGCCCTAAAGGATTTTTCCTATAGTGCTTGTGTTCGATCATAAAAAAAAAAAAAAAAAGAAAAAAAAAATTTCTTAACTTTTGAGATACGGGGTGACAAGGATTGTCAAAAAATCTCCTTTTTTATTAATATCTGTGATGCTGCTCTAGATATGTTTGTGAAATTTGGTACACACTTTCTATTCATCAAGAGGCATGTATAACATGTTTCTTATTCCGATCAGAGGCGTTCATGCGGGAATTGCCCTGGTATTTTTAAAGAAATGAATAGTACGCCACTTTTTTGGAAATTCTGCTTGCTGAGCAAATGTCGTCTCTTGATTTTTGTCGCTTGAGGTAGTTTTCGTATAAAAAAAATTAAATTCATCCATTTGCACTCTGTTTTGAAATTAGGTATTATTTTTTTTATGATCAAACACAAGCACTATAGGAAAAATCCTTCAGGGCAATCTGGGAGTGGTGCGTGCGACTTAAGTCATTCTGTATCTTACGGCCCTAAGCTTTCGTCAATATACAGGGTGTTCCTTAATGACGTGCTAATATTTCAGGGTGTGATTCTTTAGGTCATTTTATAAAGAAAAGTTCATATGAAGATATGTCCGCAACGGCTTCAATTTTTTGCTACAGGGTGTTAAGTTTTTGTTTTTAAATGGGTATTTTTAATATCTCCGAAAGTACTTTAGATATTATTTTCAATTCTGGTATGTGTTATTAGGATATAGAACCACAAATTTTAGTTAGAAAAGTTATTCAATTGTTCCACCAGTGGCGTTCCTGCAAACATGTCCGCTGATATTTTTTACAAAAAAGATGGTACGCCACTGACATTTTTCCATGTGGATATTTTTCAGATTAGGCTGGTAAATTCTATATGAAAACGGCCTCTTGAATTTTTCTAGTCAGACGCACCGTTCTTGATTAAAACCACTAAATTCATATTGAAACTCCTTATTATTAACATTGATAAAATAATTAATAACAAATTTTGCTTTATAAAAATTGTTGGAAATGGCCACCTTCACTTAAAAAGCATGCTTCCGCCCGTCTTCGCATCGCATTGCCTGCCCAACAATTTTTATAAAACAAAATTTATCATTAATTATTTTTTCAATGTTAATAATAATGAGTTTCAATATGAATTTCGTGGTTTTAATCAAGTGCGTCTGACGAGAAAAACTCAAGATACCGTTTTCATGTAGAATTGACCAGGTTAATCAGAAAAATTATCCACATGGAAAAATGTCAGTGGCGTACCATCTTTTTTGTAAAAAATATCATAGGACATGGTTGCAGGGACGCCACTGGTGGAACAATTGAATAACTTTTTTAACTAAAATTTGTGGTTCTATATCCTATTAACACATACCAAAATTGAAAAAAATATCTAAAGTACTTTCGAACACCCTGTATATCATTTGCCAATTATTTAATAAAGTTCTACAAAATAAAATTTAATTACTTACATAACTTTATAAAAAAATTTTAATTGGACTGAAAACAAGTTGCAAACATTTAAATAATAATTATTTAATAATTTCTTCAGCTGGTTTTATAAAATGATAATGATCTTCATTACATTTGCTACATTTTGATCCTCGAGATATTTAAATTGATATTGCCCGTATTTTAACAAAATAATGATTAAAATAAACCAATATGCAAGATTGGTAATTCATTAATCATATACGTATGCATGTAGCTATCAATATTTAATTTCAGGTGTTGTATGACAATATGCCCTTTTCTCTTTTAGTTTTTTTTATGATAGAAATAAAAAAGAAGTAACAGAGAATTATTAGCCAGCCCGTTAAACATAATAACTGTTTGAGTAAAGTAGAAATGGGATAAATACCGATTTATTGATTTTTACAATTATCAAGGCTAGAATATCCACACAGGGTAAGTAAACGAGATTTATGCAATTATATCTGTTTTAACAACAATTTGAATATTGTTTCCAGCAAATCCCATGAAAAACTTTTATAATTAACCAGTTAACGATGTCGTACCTACTTATTCAAAGTTAAGATTAATTTAATTTTTCTTTAGGTGTTAATTTAATAATAAAGTCAGAAACTATAAAGTTTTATACAGGGTGTTTTTTAATTGAGTGCCAATACTTAAGGTTGTGAATCCTTGGGTGATTTTAAGAAGAAAAGTTAATATTAACAGATGTCCTAAAGTTCTTCATTTTTGAGCTACAGAATGTTAAAATTTAAACAATAACTCTTTTTTATCATAATTATAATCACTCTTAGATATTTTTATGAAATTTTGTACACACCCTTTAACCATTAAGGAGCATTTTTGACTTAAAAGACTTTTTAAAATTTTTACCAGTGACGTCCGTGTGGGTTTTTTTACCCAGCCTACTCATTTTTATTTTTATAATATGCTTAACGTTTTTTTCTATTCAACCATTCAATATCAAAACTGCTCCTTAATGATTATTATTGAATGTGGAAAAAAATCTGAGTACGTCACTGGATTCTACGTAAAAAACTACAAAAGAAACATTTCATTTTTGTTTGATAATGGTGTGTACAAAATTTCATAAAAATATCTAAGAGTGATTATAATTATGATAAAAAAGTTATTGTTTAAATTTTAATATTGTGTATCAAAATGAAGAGCTTTAGCTATATTATTTTATTTTTTTCAAACGGTAACAGTAATTTTTGAAAGTATTACATGCACAATCAATAATCTCAATTCATTTCATAGCGTAGTTTAAATGCAAAAAATGTGACACCGAGGTTTTCAGGAAAAATATCTATAATCGCAACTATTTAAAGTGATTTGGCAACACTTCGGGTGATCAAAGGCAGAAGAACAAGGACAACGTTTCCTACTCCCTCGATACAGCCGACCAGCGAGCTGGCTCATCGTGTCTTGGAATGGCGATGTTGCCTCATTGTTCAATAACAATGACATGCTGTTCCGCGGCGAAATCCCAAACCGCACCACGCGGTCCCCTGCTAAATACTCAAAATAATTTAGAACTGTATTTGTGGTCTTGGAAAATTGTGTACATTAGTTGTGTGTAGGGAATCCAATACTGCAAATGCTGGATCCCGCGGTGATTTTGCGGGATTAAACGTGCAGGATTCGCGGGATTGGCGGGAATTGATGTTCTGTATGTTAATAAAAAGTTGTTTTATGCAATTAGAAACAGAGTAGAGTAGCAGGAAATATGTATTGCATATAGGTACAATACAATAGTACGACTAGTTTAACGGTTACATGAAAGTATTTTCGGATAAAAGATAACATATTTAATGTTTCATCTTTTAGATTTGATCTTATTTTATTTCGTATGTATCCTGCGGCTGAAAACGCACATTCAGCTTCGACACTTGTCGGCGGAATAGATTTTACACAATTTGTGGCCCTCTAATTCGAATAGTTGGCGCATATCGGTCGATGCGATAAACTTTCCAAAGGGTATACCATCTTTAGCTACCATTCGAGACACTCTTTCCTCCATCGATACTTTTTTCTCAGATGAAAAAAAAATCTTTAATTTTCATTTTCTTAGGTAGCACAGAAGAACCACTAACATCTGAGCGCTTAGCAATAGAACTAAATGAACTACTCGAACTGCTGGTACTGGATTTCATTTCCTGTGTTATT
The DNA here is from genome assembly GCA_963991005.1 of Barypeithes pellucidus. Taxonomy (NCBI): domain Eukaryota; kingdom Metazoa; phylum Arthropoda; class Insecta; order Coleoptera; family Curculionidae; genus Barypeithes; species Barypeithes pellucidus. Next base: position 14,165,094 of record OZ022563.1, read on the forward strand.
TTATCTATATCAACTCCACCGCTGCTGCTCTGGACAAATTAATATTATGCTTTGTTTGTAAGTGGGTGTGAGGACCTTTGGTGCAACGAGCAGAGATTTTGATAATGCTAGGGCATAAATTACATTTAGCTGTAAGACCATCTTCAGACTTTAACAAATAATTCCAAACTAACACTAATTTTTGTGATTGCTGTTTAAATGCCATGTATTATATTCAACCACTTGACAAATGTCACTAGATACTAGTAGAATAATGCCCTTCGTTTCGCACGTATGCAAGAAAACTGTTCTGTTTAACGTATTTTCAATAGCCCAGCATGGCGGGGAATCCCCGACGCGTCGACCAAAAATACCGCAGTTCATTGTTTGCTTTCCCGCAAATCCGGCGGATCCGCGGAATCGATGGGCTCAATCCCGCAGGTTTGCGGGATTAAAGTTTGGGTGCGGGATTGGATTCCCTAGTTGTGTGAATGTGACTTTCTCAAACTCGGCGTATTTCCGCACTCGGCTGCCGTCTCGTGCTAAATACCTCCTTGTTTAAAAGCCACCACTTTCGTCACTAGTTATGCAATATACCATTCTACGACCTATACGGGGTGTCGCAAATTTGCTTCACGAAATTCTCCCAGGAATATAAAGCGCAATGAAAATTCTGGGCAAATCTTTTATTTAGAAAGTTCAAGAAGCACCTAATTTTTCTCTCTCACACGCGTAAGAATGATGAGAGCTCGTGCATCAGCGTCGTGTCCTGCGGAACAGACTTTAATTGGCGAGTGCATATGAACATTGGCAGGATAATTAGCTCGTTAAGCGGCCCAGACCGACGACTGATTGACGATGACAATTAACGAAGTGGCTCATCAGGTTTGGCGAAAGATGGGACAAACATGGGCCCAGGCCCGGCTTGAGGCATGTGGCGGTATATTAATTTAATATTGCACGCGAGAATGGATTGCAAATAAATTTTGCCTGTGTATTCCTAATATCTCTGGTTTCTATTTTACAAATGGTCATTTTTTTTTTACTTTTACTACCTTGACAAGGATATATAATTTGATATATTCGAAACTGTTTCTGAATGTCTATTAGGCTATGCTGCTGTTTAACAGGAAAGACTCATGTAATTTCCAATTAGAATAACTAAACTTACCAGTAATATAATAAATTTTAATATATTGTGTTATTATATTGTTAATATAGTGTTTTTAAATCAACCTAGAGAAACGTGAAGATGTGTAAAAAATTATCATTTTCCACAATATTTAAATGAATAAAATATGCATATACTTACAAGTAAAAATAACGCACACTGAAAAAACGAAGAGAAAAATACCCTAATAAATATTTGTTTGATTAATATTTATTTAAATTAAATAATATTTTTTTTTAACAAAGATATTTTTTTTCGCACAAACAATTTGGCGCGTTTGAATTTTTCCGGCTATTTATTTGGTTACCATTTTTATAAATTTCTTAATAATAAATAATTATTTTTTTAAATAAAACAAAGAGGTTAAACAGAAGCACTAAAGTTTAGGGTATATGTTAGTTTTAAATGCGAACTGATTACCCATGTATATTATGTACACGAGCCAATGATTAGTGTTAAAAATATGTTGTATAATAATATAATGTTACCCATTGTAAATATTAGCGTGAATTTGAAGCCAAAATTATGATAATTTGTTTAAACTTTTTCCATATTATATTGTAAATATCTCCATATTAGCATCATAGCAAGTAGCAAAAATTATTCAACTGAAACAAATTTGTTTTAAAGAAGTAATTAATTATTTGACACAAATAAAATGTAGATACTTTCATTGTAATAAATATTATTTACATCAAATACATTTTTATTTTAATGAAGTATCTGATTAATTGACGTAAATAAAATATATTTAACTTCTGTCAAATTAATTTGTTTAATTGTTCATAAAGATTTATTAGATAATGCATAATTTAATTTTAATTAGGGTGATAACTTTTTGGAAGAGTCTCCGGCGAAAAAAGTTTGTCCATCGGTGCCCACTCAGGAGGAAAATGTTTTAACTGAGGACATGAGCCAGACTCCAATACAAATTTTAGACATCAACCTGGACTGTTTACATTTTCAATCAATTCAGATAATACATTTGGTCTTTGTACTATCCACATCAGCAGAAAATGAAAGAAGGCTTCATGATGCCAGTTGTTCAACGTTCAGATTTTTCCATTGCCTCTAGCGAAAACTCTGTAACTACGCTAGACACACTTAATTTTTACAAATGATGTCATAATATTCTTAAAGATAAATACTTTATTCATGTACATAAGTATTGCTAATGGAAAATCAGGTTATATTTCTTGGCTTTTTTTAATCTATATGTAGATATCTTAGTTTCGTTTTAGCGTTTTTTGAGACAACTGCAATTTAACTTATAACTGATAAGTTAGTTTCATAATATTAAAATATAAGGTTCATTTCCTAATATTCAGTTGTTTTATTGCTTAACCATATAACGTTTTAAGTATTTCCGGAAAAATAAAAGTATTATATAATCTATATACATAACGAAACCCGGAAATCACCCTATATACAGTATGTCTGCGGATGGGGGTTAGAAAAGGACAAATGGACCAAAAAATGAAAGATACGAAAATTGTTTATTTTAAAAGCGTCATTTAAAAATTTCAAATTTTTTCTTGAAAATATCGAAGAAGATTTCTTTTAAAATTTAAAACAACCTCACTCATACTCATATAACCAAATTACGTTTTTGTATTTTTTGCATTCTCTATATAAAAAAACAAATTTTTGGCATCGTCGATCTGTTTAAAGCTTTTTATAAAAGAAGACATATCTTTCACTTTGTGGTCCATCTGTCTTCTTCAATCCCCGGACATACTGTATGTATTGGTATTAAAATCAAAAACACAATTATTTGAATCAAAAAGGAAAGTATTTCAGTTAAATAAATATATTTGTTAACAGTAAACAAAAAGTTTGTAAAACGAAATATACTTTATTTGGTTTAAATAATATAATTTACTGGATTTAAAAACTATTGATTTACTGCAACAATCTATGTATTCGTTATTAGAAAGAGTCTTGTTTAATCGGAATAAATAATTGTTTGGCGCAACAATTTGGGTCCTTAAGTAAAATAAAGAATTATTTGCGTTAAGGTTAATCATTAATAGGCAAATATGGATATTGAATAAATATTTATTTATTTTAAATTTGACAGTAATTTCTGGTCCAAATAATTATGAAAATTTATTCAAATAAATAATTGTTTGGCATATATGAAACAAATATTTATTTCAATAAACTCCATTTTTCTTTAATTTAAATAAAAAATTTTTTCAGTGCACAACCAAAAATTATGCTCTATTTCAAACTTGATTTTCTCGCGAAACAATAAATCGATTTCGCTCATTTTTCTTCTCAACTGTAGCTATTTTCTTTGATAATTGCGCTGTGATAGAATTTTTTATTCAGATTTCAGTTTTAGGCTTATACCGGGGTGCAAAAATGAGAATAGTTCTTTTACGTTAAATTTGAGACACCCTGTAGAGAGCATTATCAGCAACAACAGGTGTATGATGAAATCATACTGTAGCCTCATGTTTTCTAAACATTTTTTAATTTTACCAACAAGAGATTAAAAGATTTTCAGACTCTTAATGTAATGGTACAATAGTTCCTTATGAACTTAAAGCAAAATACCTTGGTATGACCCTGGACGTCAAGCTGCGATGGAAGGAACATATCAAGAAGAAAAAAAACTGAGCTTAATTTAAAATAGACAATATTATTGGCTTCTGGGTAGAAAATCTCGACTGTCAATACATAACAAGATCCTTATCTACAACCAAATCTTTAAACCAGTTTGGCTGTATGGTATCCAGCTTTGGGGCTGTACAAAAGAGAGCAACATAATGCCAGTTCAAAGTTTCCACAATAAAGTACTACGTAACATGGTAAATGCACCGTGGTACGTACGCAACTCCGATATTCATAGGGACCTTGGAATCTCTTATGTCAAACAAGAGATCAATAAATTTGCTGGCAAACATGAGGCCAGGTTGCACCACCATGTCAACGTGGAAGTCATCCATCTGCTTGACAACCAGAACCTGACTCGAAGATTGAAGGAACCAAACCCTTCGAATTAGTGTAGTGTATGTTTCAAAAGCATAGCCAAGTGCGCGTACTCTGTGTACATGTGTAAGAGTCTAACTCAATAGGACACAAGCCTAGGACATCACAGGATGAGCTTAAGTATTATCATTTTTAGTTTTAGAATTTATTAGAATAATATTGATGGTTGGTCTGTAGACCAGTTTTAATAGTAGAAAGATGCCAACTAGGGTTTCTTCAATAAAAAAAATTTTTGGTTGTGCGTTATTTTTGCCGCTAAGTGTATTCATTGTCTTTAGATATATGGCAACGCTGCAGCCGCGGTGTTTTTTGCTAAGGGGCGAAACCTTGCAAAGATTTTTCCATAGCCTTTCAAATGTAAATAAATTCATAATAGGCTTCATAAAATACAGGGTGTTTCAGAATAAGATGCTGATCCTTAACGTTGTGAATCCTTAGGTGATTGTAAGAAGAAAAGTTCAAATTAACATATATCCTTAACCTATCAACTTTCGAACTACAGGGCGTTAAAGTTCTAAGAAAAAAATCGTTTTTCTATTATAACTTTAACAACTTTCTAGCTATTTTTATGAATTTTCCACACATGCCCTCTAAGCATCAATGGTGTAGAAAATTTAAAAGAAATTTTAACCAGTGGCGTCCTGAAAGGGTTTGGACTAGACATTTTGGAAAAATATTATGTACTGCTTTTTCTCAAGATAAAAATTATTTTAAAAATACTCATTCATTTTAGGCCACATTTAATATCTTGCCTTTTTATCGTCCGACAAACAGTTTCCGACAAAATAAATAAAAAGCATTAAATGCACATTCGCTATGTGCCTATGGTTTATTTTTCAAAAATTAAATTAAAACAACTAACATTAAATAACGTGTGAACAAAAACGAAAATAATTTAGATTAGCTGTTGAAAGTGGCCACCACCTGCAAGAATGCATGCTTTCATGAATGCATGAATTCATAAAAATAGCTAGAAAGGTGTTAAAGTTATGATAGAAAAACGATTTTTTTCTTAAAACTTTAACGCCCTGTAGTCCGAAAGCTGATAGGTTAAGGATATATGTTAATTTGAACTTTTCTTCTTGAAATCACCTAAGGATTCACAACGTTAAGGATCAGCATCTTATTCTGAAACACCCTGTATATCATTAAATGTGTTTTATAAAATTTGATATCCTATAAACGAAAGCAAGATTAATTTTATTTGTTATGTAGTTCCACTCTTCATAGCGCCGCTAAAACGCACATATTTATCTCTACAGTGCCGTGAAACGCGGGTTTGTTCGGGTTTGTTCGGATATATGTTAATTTGAACTTTTCTTCTTAAAATCACCTAAGGATTCACAACGTTAAGGATCAGCATCTTATTCTGAAACACCCTGTATATCATTAAATGTGTTTTATAAAATTTGACATCCTATAAACGAAAGTAACATTAATTTTATTTATTATGTAGTTCCGCTCTTTGTAGCGCCGCTAAAACGCACATATTTATCTCTACAGTACCGTGAAACGCGGGAAGGAAATTTTGTATTTGTTTATTTATTTATTTTCCACGTAATAAAGTATTATTTGAGCACGCCTATGGTTTTGATACATTTTTTCCCCCTCGCTCTTCATACGGAAACGTTCAAATAAAACTGAGCAAAGCGCGAGCAAACAATAACAATCGTGGCATGCACAAGTTCAATCTCGAACCAATTTTCCGTCGTCAATCTGCGAAATCAAACTAGAGGTACAGCAAATTAAAAAAAATTTACGCTGATTTATAAATCAATTTCTGTCGAACGCAACCGAATAATCCTTCCGGTCAAATAGATAGACCGCAGCGGCATCAAAACTTTCCCGAAACACCGAAAAAACAACCTCTGTTTTTCCGGCGCCGGAAAATAAACATTTTTTTCCAGTCATTTTTCAATTTTCAATCATCTCGGCGGGTATGTTTTCAATATAAGTACAGGAGACCTTTATACGGTATATTCTATGTATATTCTAGACTCGCTTTGGCGCACAGGCTTGTTATTTTTTCATTTTTTAGTTTGTTATCAAAGAAAACAGCTTGTAATAACATCAGCCGATGCTTAAGGGCGATTCGCAGGCGGTTTTCAGTGGCGAAGCAAACGATTCTCGACCGACTTGGAATATAAGTGGCCTTTTCGAACGGTTATTGGCACTAATGTCGAGTTGTAGCGCTCCAGCTCAAATCCAATGGTTTTTCTTTAATAGCGAACAGCGTGTCTGGTTTTAAAAAAACATGAAAAATGTGAAGATGATCTTAAAGATGATTTAAGTTTACAAACGGCCACAACGGGCGGTATTCGGGTCTAAAAGATAGTCGCGGAACGTCGAGTTAAGTATAATGTTGTTTTGTATGGTCCAAAATTCATTCATGGCCCCGTGACGTCGTCAATCCATTAACAAATTATATGCGCTTTATTTGACACGGAGCTCGGTAGCTAACCGACCTAGCTCTGATGGCGGATGCTTTTGCCAAGCAATTTCAGTCCTGTTATTCTGAACATATGATAGATGGTCAAAAAACAACACCTATCTCGATGGCAAGTGTTACCTAGTCAAATACACGCACGGGCCGTAATTGGAAACGCATCGAAAATACTATCGAATGCGATGCAAACCCTGACGCGGCTCCAGTTGAAACAAGTGATGGGTCTGCTAACAGGCCACTGCCACTTGCGAAAACACCTTCAACCGATAGGGATAAACAATGGATCCATTGAATGTAGACTCTGCGGCGAAGAGGATGAAACCGCCTCACACATAATATACCGCTGCGGAGCGCTGTCTCGTAGAAGACAAAACATCTTCGGGAACATACAACGTGGTGACAACCTCCCACATGACAAGCTTGGTAGAAGGTTACTGGACCTCATAGAAGGAACAAACATCTTCTAACAAGATCGGGGTACACAATAAGCCGAAAGACTGCAGTGATTTGAAGTTCGGGCTTTTGAACTGACCCCCGCCTTTAACCAACCAACCAACCAACCTGTTATTCTGTGCACAAAAACATTGGCCTCAGTAATCTAAATGCAATGAAATTCTTCAGCCTGCTGTCGTCTCACACAGTCACAGAGGGGGAAATTCTTGCTAAGTTGAGGGACCTAGATACATCTAATCGCTGTGGTCCTGACGGAGTCCACTCGTTTTTGTTGAAAACTTGCAGTTCGTCTCTCGCCTCTCTCTTCTACCTCTGTGTACATTATTTCAGAGATCATTTAACGCTGGACTATTTCCCAATGTCTGGAAGTTTTCGAATTTGATTCCAGTATTCAAATCTGGGGACAGAGGCGACATTGAGAATTACAGGGGAATTTATTTGCTGTCTGTTATTCCAAAGATAGTCGAGACAATCTTGGGTGAGGGAGGAACTTTTTGAAACGTACAAACACTTCATTATAGATAAGCAACATGGTTTTTATAAAGGTCGCTCAACAGTTACCAATTTATCCATCTATCACGACTTTTTAGTCTCATCAGTTGAGGCAGGGGAATCTACACCGATTTATCAAAGGTCTTCGATAGTGTTTGTCACCAGTTGCTCATAGGGAAGCTCTCCAATATTGAGGTCTGAGGTTCGTATCTCATGTGGATCGAATCGTAACTAAACCTTGCGAACGCAGCGTGTCACTTTGGGCGGATCGATTTCTGAAGAGGTGTTTGTAACGTCAGGTGTTCCGCAGGGCTCGCAAATCGGTCCTATTTTGTCAATCATCTTCATAAACGATGTTCTTCAATGTTTCAAGTCATCTTACTGCCTTATTTATGGGGATGACCTAAAGTTCTATTCCATTGTCTCACAGGGAGCAACCATATATGCAGAGGAACCGCGACAATTTCAGACTGAGGTATATGGTATCAATGGTGTCAATTTGGAAGTTGTATCACATTTTAACGACCTCGAGGTAACATTTCAAAGCGATTTATCTTTTGTTATACATGTGGATAACATTGTTCGGAAAAGTTTTAGACTGTTGGGTTTCATAAAGAGACACACAAAGCATATTTTTGACATCAAGGCTTTGATAGCCGTCTACAACGGTTTGGTGCGTCGTGTTCTGGAGTATTGTTCAGTAATATGAAGCCCCATTTATTAAGTCCATATTGGAAGACTGGAAAGGGTACAGAATAAGTTTGCAAAGTATCTGCTATTTTAGCTCCGTTTCCCATATGATGGCGTTCCTTATGACACGAGGCTGCTCATGTGTAGTTTGATATCACTAGAATATCGGAGAAGAAAAGCACTTTTACCTTTTTTATACAAACTGGTCAATGGTCTTATGGACTGCGAGTGGCTGCTCCGTTCAATTACATTTCGTGTCCCAGTGAGGATAACCAGGCATAACCAATTGTTTCTTGAGCGTAGACACAGAACAAACTATGGTAGCAGCGCTTATGTGGAGAGGATGTTGAATAACTACAACAGACATTTCGCCGATTGTGATATTTTTAGAATTAGTCTTGCGGTATTAATCCTGAATGGTTATAAGAAGTCTAGAGTTTTAAGTTTTTAATTTCTTCAACGTATGTGGAGTTTACTTTTTCAGCCGATCAATTGTAATATTCTCACTTTCTAACTCTGTCGTAATTTTTTCCAGTTGCTCGCTCATAGTTTTCATGTTTGGAAAGTCTTTCAAATAACGGTAATTTCCATGCATCTGGAGGACGAAGCAAAATTGAATTGCTGTTGTCATTTGTTTTGTCCCAAAGACGTTCGTTCCTATAACTTCTATTAGAGCAGCGTTTCTCAAACTGGGGTCCACGGACCCCGTGGTAGTCCAAGATTACTTAGGGGTCCGCGAACCACTAAGTGGAAATAAAATGTCACAAAAATTAAATATGGAAATCGACTTAATGCCGAACCAGATATACAACGTGTCCAATATAAGGCGGGCCAGTACAGGGATCTCGGAAACCGTAAGAGATACGAAGTCGGTTAACTGGAGGTAAAGTTGCGCATTTACGTGCCTAATAATATGCCGTTTAGAAAGTTTTAAAATTCCGAGTAGTTCCGGAAATATCCGGAAAAAAACGAAATTCTGAAAAATCGTTTTATTGTTTTCCTGGGTTCATTTGATATCGAATTCTAAAGTAAATTGCACTTTTGCATTGCCACTTTTTCCGCTCTATCTAACAGCGTTAATTGTTTTGTAATCCGACGAGTCGTCTTCGAAGGGCCATTATCAACTTTCTTTTTTTTTAAATACGGTCCTGTTTTCCTGGTATTGTAATTTGAGAGCTTTTTCTCCCGAATGCAACGATGTATGACACATTGTGGTTTAATGACGTTTCGAGGGTTTTTTGAGCAACATCAGGAAATTTTGGGATACGGTCCTGTATTTCTCCTAATTTTCTAAATAATATCTCATAAGTAAGCTCTAAATTTTTTACTTATGTTGGACTAGTTCAATAAATAACAAATAATTTAATAATAATCATACTTTACCCAAAAATATACAAATTAAAAAATGTTGACGTTTAAAATTTCTTGACATTTACGTTGTCAAGGCGACCCGATGGAATTCACAGCCTACTTTGTATAAAATCTATTGGAAACTTAGACGCTTTTGGCATATCGCGGGTAATGTGATTTGCGGAACTGTTGCGTAATAGAAATATATTACGTAGCAGTCATTACGTAACAGTAGACACTAACTTACTTACGTACTTCATCCTTATGGAATGACCTTCCCGAGGTCGTTTTTCCCAACGAATATAACCTCCAACGATTCAAAACCAACGTGAATCGCAGAGTGCCCTAAAGGATTTTTCCTATAGTGCTTGTGTTTGATCATAAAAAAAAACTTAAGTATAGGTTCTTACTAATATAGAGAAGAAAAAGAGTTTTTAAAGGTTTATCGTGTATTGTGAATAGTCAAAAATTACAGAACCAACAATATATACGTACGTAACATACGGTATTAAAAAGCTGTACACAAATAAACAGTAAATAGACTGTGACGAATCAGACGTCGATAGAACAGTGGTCGCTCATGGGGCTGTCTTTACCCGAGTTCCTAGTCTTTCAAAAAGTTACTGTTAGTAATTTAATTTTAAATAAATAATTTGTTAAAACAAATTACTGAAAACTAACTTCCAATTTACGGGTTACCCGGCGGGTTAACACAGTAACAGGCAGTGGCTTGTTTTGATTAAGTGCATGGTGATTTTTTGCAAAAGTCGTGGATCAATACCAGGTATAAAGTATTTCAGGTATGTACATATATACGAAAATATTTTGCTTATCACATTATCCGATCTTCGGAACCGAATTTCACTAAAAAACTTGTAAAAAAAGAAGAGAGTGTCACTCGTATACAATATAATATATATGTGGTCACTACCTAACCTTAAAATTAATGTATTTTTAATTTGATGCATTAGTAGCTGATAATAATTCCCAAAATAGTCAGTATAGTCATTCGTTCTTAATTTTTGGTTAAGAAACATACGACGTGGGATGAAAGTTAAAATAAAGCTCATCGTGTCGATTGTTACAAATATTCGGACGGAATTTGGCACCAAAAGTTTACACCAATCAAGGCACCATATCGTCAGAAATCGTATGCATGGAACGCCGTCTTAATTCGACCTAATTGAAATTTTTGATTGCGATATTCTCCCTAACTAACCAGTGAAATTTACATTAAAAAAGTTGAAATCCGGTCCTGTCGAATGTTTACTTTCACAAGGAAATTTCCGAACTGCGCAAACTCACAACGCCCCCTTCGATGCCCATAGCGGGGCATAATTGCAGATGGCATTAGCAATATACTGTTTATATATATATGTGGGTTAATACCAGTTCGTACCGGGCTTGACCCGTTCCCCGGTGTTTCCCCGTCGCTAACAATATAGTTTGGTTTTCGTGTCGTTTCGGCTGAGATTCTGCGGTATGCGATAAAGACAAAACTTATATTTGTCCTTCAATAACAACGAGCCGCCACTGCGAAAGAATATTGGCTGATATTATGTACTATAGCTGTCTTACCACTTCATATATGTACTTTATTATGGAGGGAATGTATAACGCCATTATTAATATTAGTGAGGTATAGGAAAAGCAATTACCGGCTATGTTAGACACCTTCCATACAAAGCACAAAAATTCTATAAAGGGAACAAAAAAAGCTAACAGAATCAATAATGTAGGCTAGACGTTTTTCAGACGAATGATATGAAGAGAGAGGAAGACTCGCGGAAAAAGGCTTAAAGGTGGATGTTCACGTAACGGTTTGTATGCGGACTCGAATATTCGCAGCATGGAATAATGTTAAAACACTCATATGTCCGATTTTCATTCGTTTTCACGTTATAACGTAATTACAAATAAACAAAGTTTCATATATTAACATTTTTTAATCAAAGAGTGCGTTTAATTTTGTTTCCTTTTAGTTATTTGTTAAATTTTAAAACTTGTGATGTGAAACGGTTCGGTTCTCTATGAACTTTAATAGTCTACTAGTTTTTACACGAAATGACGAGAGCAATGCGAGGGTAGCGCTCCTAGCGGAAAGGAAAAGAAATACTGACACCTCGACGGAAGGCGGAAGACATACGTTATATCTTGTCCCTTTTTAGAAAGTTTGATAGTCAATGAGACACACACACACTGACAGAATCAAAGGATTAATTATATAGATTATCTAGATTTAAACGACCATTAGCAGCAAATATACAGTAAAAATCGAACGTCTATGGTCGCCCTAAACAAGAAACGTCGGTATAACCAACTTTTTACATTATATTTGTCACGGTTTCTTCGAGGTATTAATACAAACCAAGCATTCGTTAGAGTTTTTTAATAAAGCAGAAACTTAAATTGGGTTCGCACTTTCGATGGAGACGTGGAGGATTTTTGATTAATTATTATGATAAAAAAAATGTATGATTGTCGTTCTGGGTACAAAGTAATTTTTTGCGTTCTGTAGCGAACAGGGTCCATCATCGCGCAAGGGGCGAATGTCGCGTATCATTATGTAATCAGGGCCGTAACCAGGACTAAATTCTAGCGGGGGCTCGTTACAGGCCGTTACTTAATTATATGTACAGGGTGTCCCCGTAATTGTTAGTGCTATCAAAAAAGTAATGTAGGTATCATGTGCTCCTTTTGTGTCAAATTTAAAATTCGCTCGCTTAAGAGATACGGGGGAAAATCAAAAAATTGACAATTTCAAAATTACCCTATATTTTTTTAATTAAAAGAGATACAGAAAAATGTTTCATACAGTAGTTTATTTATAATGATATTTGAATAATCTGCCGTTTCAGAATATGTATACGGGGTCAAGTAAGAAAGTTATCGGACCTAACCTCATTTTTTTAAATGGAACACCCCGTATATATTAATCTAAAAAGATAGCATTTTAAACTCTCTTTTCAAATTTATAACACACCATGGATAATATTGGTTTCCTAGGCGATTTATTTAAACTTTATTACTTTCAAAGGAAATAAAAGATTCAGATTAAGGTAAAAAATAACGGAAATCATCGCAAATGTTCGGGATGTCCTTAAATGGTTACCGTCTTTCCGGATTGCGCACAAAATATAAATATTGCGCCATTTCTTCGTTTTTTCCACTTTCAATATAAACTGATATCATAGTATCAAATTTTTCGAAATGTTGTTGAGACATTTTCACAAATGAATATGTAAAAATGAAATTGACGTTAAATGTTAATAACAACTAGAATGTCAACATAGTTGTCTCTAGGATATTAGCTTTTGTTTCTTGGCCTACTGTGGTTTAAAGTAATAAAGTTTAAATAAATCGCCTAGGAAACCAATATTATCCATGGTGTGTTATATAATGAAAATAGAATTTAAAATGCATGACACCTACATTACTTTTTTGATAGCACTAACAGTTACGGAAATACCCTATAAAAGTGTCGAAAACGGGACACCCTGTACTTATTTTAATAAATAATAAATAAATAAATTATATATTTATTGTAACATTTACAAACTACAAAGGGCGACGAAGACTAGGCTCCCTCGAAGCGAGGTAGAAAAAAATCATAATTACCCACATGCTCTAAAATGATTTGTTTTCAATATACAGGGTGTCCAATATAAGGAGGTCCTGCATGGGGATCCCGTTAATGGTAACAGATACAACTGCGATTAAAATGGGGAAAAAATATTACAATCAAAGCACTAGCAATGCCACACAGAGAGTTTTGAAAGATCTTCAAGTATTCAGTTATTTAAAAAAAAACTGAAATTTTTAATAAAATTTTTTTCCGGTGTTAATATTAATGCGAAAGTGATAAAACATTCTCACATCAACTTTTAATGAACCCAAAGATTACACAACAATTCTTATTATACGACGTTTGCTTTTCCAGGGATCATCATCAACAAGCCAAAAAGAAATCTAACAATGTATGTCGAAAACCAAACATTTTAGGATATACGTGTATATGAACTTTTCGACTTAAAATTTATCCAGGAATCACCCAGTCAAAATAAGTAGATATCATGAAGTAACACCCTGTATAATGTGCACGTTTATATTTTTTTAAACTATCCTTTCGAAATTTTGGATGGCTTAGACCTGAAGAATAATCAAATAAAAAAATTAAATAAACCCTAAAAATGTTCGTCTATAAAATAGGTAACTTTTTTTGAGAATTTTGATGATTTAAGTATTGTATCGCGTTGATTTTGTCCTCGCTGTGTCTGTCGATTGTATTTTCAAGAAATATTAAGTTTCTATTTTTGCTCGTGAAACGGCCTTATTACTTTTATTATAATATGAAATCTCGCGTTCAGACGAAATTTTAAAAAAAGCCAAACCTTCAAATTGGATTTTTTTATTGCGTCTTTGCGGCATACATTGAAATGCGGCGGAGCACCTGAGAAATGGTATAATATAAGAAAGTTACAAGAAAAGTAGACTTAAGTAAAAAATATCTTCTGTAAAATATAATTTATTAAGTTATTTTCACACCCACTCTCTATATACATACATACATACATAGCGACGTGCGTTGTCTGTGTGTATGCAAATAACTTTGGCAAAGGGCCACTTTTACGATGTAAAGTTAACTATAAACCATGGATTATTTCAAAATACAGTGAAACCTCCCTTAGGCGGACACCTACGGGACCATCTAAATCCGCCTAATAGAGGTCTCCGCCCATGGGAAAGTTGTTATTAGGTAATATGTATATGTATGTACAAATAAACATAACATAACAAAAACACACTAGTTTTAGTTCGGATGTAGTACTAAAAGAATCTAATAACGTAGTTTGACATGTTTGCGTTTTATACTTGGAATCTAGAAAATGCAATTCCAAGTCTGATAACAATTCCATTGCTGTAGAGTCACCTCTATTCTTTGCATACTCTTATAATTCCTGTATCACACTAATGGCTTGTTGATAATTGGTGACATTTGTTTGATTACTGCATTCAACTTCTTCATCAGAGTTGTCAGATAGTGATGTGGTCTCGTGTTTGGACTACATAATCGGTAGGAATGAGGTCACTATCATCTTCTAATAGCACATTGCTATCAATGTCAATGAACGAGCCCAAATCATTGTTATCAAATTACAAACTTCCACAACATCAATATTCTCTTTCAGACTCAAAACGCGACATTTTTCTGCCATTGCTTACGATTTTAACCTTACAACTCACAAATAAACGGCGGACTGCTGTCGGGGAATCACACATACTTTCATTCGGCGAAATTCTTTCGCGCTGCCACGCATACGCGATTGGTTGCCGGTCTGTCTTCAGAGAGTTTTTGCACCGTACTTATTAAAATCGTTGATTTTTAAATCATTTTTTAAGTACCAGGTGTAATTTAATAATTTTTTAGTATAATGTTTACTAGACGAGTCTCCTTGAAATTCGCCCTTTTAAACACATTTGGCTCATTTAGTTTGACAGGGACGGACTAGACGTAACACAAAAATGCTTTTTACACCCTGTATGATGAAGGAACGACAATAATATTTTTTTGGTTACTCTAAACTGAAAAAGGTACTCTTCATCAATATCGATAAAATGAACTGTTTTCGAAAAAAAATTATTTTTGTTCAATATGGTTTTTTGCATTGGTTGTTTTATGTTCATAAAATTCCTTCATTGTTGCTATGGTATTTTTCACATGTACCGATAAGAAAAATTTATATGAACTTTTCCTATTATTTTTAAGTGTTCTATCTGAACCCGGGAGATTGCTCACATATTCTGGGAAACCCTGTATCACTGAAAAAAAGGATACTTTAAACCAAAAGCCTATGACATTCAATTAAAAGCCTCGTGCATTTGAATAGGTCCAAATGCGCCGTCTTTTGCCACAAACCTTTAATTCTCTTGTTGTAAGTTCTTTCCTTTCTTTCTATCCAAAGGCACTATACTATTTTTTTAGTCAACAGCGATGGCATTTAGGACAATGTCTTAAGGAGTTAGGCAATGACGCCATGCAGGCAAAATACGAGATTCTATTAGCCCAATATCGATCATCTGTTGTCTTAAGTTCTTCGGAATTTAGATCAAACATAAAGCACTAGCTTCAAGAGAATCAAAATCAATCAAAAAAAATGTTCTTGACTAATGAATTTTCGGTTTTGGTTCAAAACCCCGAATTATTCTGTTTCTGTTACTTTTTATATTGAGTCAATTAAAAGTGCTCTTGAAGCAAAAGCTTGACGTTTTTCGTTTAAGAGCAGGTTTCTTCAGAACCGATTTGTAGTTGCGTATTCCAGATTTTATTATCTTGGCTCAATTCCTAAGCTGTTGAATTAAAGACTTAATACTGTCTATTTTTTTACATTGATTCAATTGAAAATGTTCTTGGCACAAGCTTTAGCGGTCTTCCATCAAGAACATAATTATTGGAAGCCCACTACCTAGCAGCGCCCTTGCGCCCCTCAAGAACTTTAGGTTTATACGAGTCGTTATACAGGGTGATTCACGACGAGCGTGCATTAGAACTTTATGGAGAACTACTGAATATATGTTCCTGAAACTTTGGGGATTTGGGTTTATCGATATGCTCTCTTTAACTAAAATATTGACATGTTCCTGTCATTTCCGGTTATACCGGAAGTAGCTGCCAACTTTCGTTTTTTAAATACAACATGGTAATTTTTATTACATTTTTCGATTAAGCATTAAAGACTAACCACATTTTATAGAAAATGTTTTTGTCAGACTCTATTAGTTTTTGAGATATCTGGACTTTTTGTAATTATTTGGCAAATGCATGACGATGAAATAATCCATATAATTTTTTTACCTTAGCGCTAGGACTAAAAATTTTTTCTCACCGAATGGCTAGAAGATCATCAAGTCTCAAAAACATTTCAAATTCGACAATAAATGTACAGGGTGGTCACAATTCAAGCCTTACTGTGAAAGAATTCAACCATTAAAAACTTTCTTATTTTAAATGGAACACCCTGTATATTTTTATTTAATTTGATACCAAATTAGTTGTTCTTTATAAATAGTATTTACTGTCCTATACCTATATCAAAGCGTTTTCTCAAAAAATCCAATTTTATTCCGAAAATACTATTTGTTCAAGTGTGCTATGAAAACAATTGTACTGGCTGTATACTGAGGAAAAGTGATTGATTGCTTGAAAATACAATATTCTAAAGTGTTTCTTAATAATTTATAAATAAAATGCAGTTGATTGTTTTAAATTTAATGGTTTAAATATTATTTTTTTAAAAATAGCAAGGAAACAAGTTTATAAACTTTAAATTCTTTAATTAAAAATGTGTTTGAAAATTATACCTAATATCTTTTGATCATATTTTTAAAATATGTTCGAAATGATTGCCATTTACATCATGTTATTTCTTGTAGCATTCCTAATTTCTTGTGAGAGATTGAAATGCTGCCTTCACCCTTTCAATTAGATTTTCCTTCGTGGTGATGGGACGCGCGTAAACTTTATCTTTAATGGTTCCCCAGATGAAAAAGTCCAGTGGAGTTAAGTCTGGCGAACTAGCTGGCCAGTGGAAGGGACCTTGGTTTGCGATCCACTGGTCATGAAAAAGTCTGTTTAGGGCAGTCTTAACAACTTGGACGTTGTGTGCTGGAGCCCCATCGTTTTGATACCAATCACTTTTCCTCCGTATAGACATCAGTACCCTAAGTACAATTGTTTTCATAGCACACTTGAACAAATAGTATTTTCGGAATAAAATTGGATTTTTTGAGAAAACGCTTTGATATAGGTATAGGACAGTAAATACTATTTATAAAGAACAACTAATTTGCCATCAAATTAAATAAAAATATACAGGGTGTTCCATTTAAAATAAGAAAGTTTTTAATGGTTGAATTCTTTCACAATGAGGCTTGAATTGTGACCACCCTGTACATTTTATGCCGAATTTGAAATGTTTTTGAGACTTGATGATCTTCTAGCTATTCGGTGAGAAAAAATTTTTAGTCCAAGCGCTAAGGTAAAAAAATTATATGGATTATTTCATCGTCATGCATTTGCCAAATAATTACAAAAAGTCTAGATATCTCAAAAACTAATAGAGTCTGACAAAAACATTTTCTATAAAATGTGCTTAGTATTTAATGCTTAATCGAAAAATGTAATAAAAATTACCATGTTGTATTTAAAAAACGAAAGTTGGCAGCTCCTTCCGGTATAACCGGAAATGACAGGAACATGTCAATATTTTAGTTAAAGAGAGCATATCGATAAACCCAAATCCCCAAAGTTTCAGGAACATATATTCAGTAGTTCTCCATAAAGTTCTAATGCACGCTCGTCGTGAATCACCCTGTATATGAACTTTTAAAGTAATCTTGCCACTAGTTATTACTATTTTTAACATAATAAGTACAAAACGACGAGAAGCAAAAATGAATTGGGAAACAGTGAAGTTTGGAAATTGATTAACTATTTAGAAAAATCTGGAACATACATTTATTTCTTATTTTTATTAGTAAAAAAATCATTTTTGCTTTTCGTATTATCAGTGTACTTATTGAATAAGATTTTTTGCAACCCAACAAATGTATATCGTTTTTACTTAAAGTATAGATTGTGACAGTCGTGGCTCACATGATAATCACTTTACGACACTTGTCCGCCTCATAGTCCCGTCTTTGTCACTTCATTTTTCGGCGCTCCCTACTCCATCCCCCGCCTACCCCTTCTTCCAGTGCCCCCGCCGATCCCCTTACATTCGGGGCCATAAAAAATTCATGGCAAGTGCCGAACCGGGCCCAGACGCCTCGCTTTTTTCCGCCGTCGGAAATCGATATAAAAAAGGACGCCCCGCCACGACCTTTTTCGGTTCTTGACCTACATCGAAAAAATGGATTCGGCCACGGGCGGATTGTGCATGATTTTCTTATTCGTCTGCCCGAATTTATTTCATCTTTGACATACGCCGATGGGATAGGATTTGGTGAATTTCAATCGGAACATGAGCCACTGATTTCGACAATTTCCTGCGAACTTTTAAGACAAATTACAAAACTTAGGGCCGATATGTGAATGTTACCTTAAGTCAGACCTCAGCTAAGGTAGCCTTAACGTTATGGTAAACCTTTAATTATACAACCATTCTTGCTGGCAGGTCCAACAGTTGCTCATTGTATTGATTGTTTCTTTATTATGGTGAAAACTTTTTATCGACACATTCTGTCTATTCAATTTATAGTAGTCTATTTCTCCCCTACACGCACAAACCCGAACATACCCTAATTTCGAGGAAAATCAATGCAGATCAAGGACCCCTAACTTAAAAAGGTTACTGGGGTGAAATACTTGTCTATTAGCTTCGAACTGGGATGTTTTTATCATAAATATTTTAACAATTTGTTAATCAATAATAAAATAAATAAGAATTTACGTCGTAAGGAAATATGTGTAATATTTCGCCGAGTAATTATTATGACAAAACATGTCACCGTCACTTTTCACTACGACAAAAAATATAAAAGTGAGGAAGTTTAATAATATAAATGGTATCTACAGTGCAGTTTTTCCACTCCCGTTTTGTCAGTTGATGGAAATAAAGTGACCGCATTAATCCCTTCTGAATAACTTCATTGTTTTTTTGTTCCTAAGTTCCCGTAAAATGAATTTAAAAGTAATAAGATCGAATTAGAATGTCATACAGGGCAGGTTAAAATAAGAAGTTACTTTAAACAAGTCATAAGTCCTTTCTTTTATCAAATAATTGTGTCTTACATGTTAAAGGCTCTTATATTCCCAACAAAAAACATTCTTTGCGATTTTTCGATATTTTACTCGGTTTAGCATTTATGACTAATATTCTGACTGAATGTTTCTAAACAGTTAATACCGAACCGGAACAAACCCAATTTTATACAATGAAACAGAAATTATATTTGGATGAAAGAAATGTATTTAATCCTTTAATTTGTTAAAAAAATATGTGAAAAAACATTATTAACATCAAAATAATTTTCAAAGGCGCAATTAATGAATGGAAAAGACGTTTAGAGAAATGCATTGAACAAACCAGAGGTCATATAATTAGATCATTATTACTATTATAGTTAGTGTTGGGAAAAACCGATGATTTCAATAATCGAGTACTTGATACTCGAGCGATTTTAATAATCGAGTGAATCGCTCGAGCGATTAACCACTTGAAATTTTCAAGACTAAGAAGAATGTGTTGATAAAATACCAGGGGTTGTTTTTGTAAGTTTTAGAAGTTTAGGCTAGAGTTTTTATTAAGGAAGAACAGTTGATTTTGATTTTAAAAAAAATCATCCTTTAATTTTTTAAGAATTTACAATCGCCGCTGGCTAGCCAGTCAAAACAAAACCCATGTCGCGATGAATCCACTAAGGGATTTGCCATACTTTTTTATATGCACAATGATCGAGCGATTTCGGCTATTTCAATAAGCGAGTTCTCAAGCGGTTTTTTCGATCGAGCGATCACAACGCTAATTATACTAAATTATTATTTTGATGTTAATAATGCTTTTTACATATTTTTTAACAAATAAAAATGACATTTACATACATTTTTTATCTCTTTTTCTTAAATAGCATTTGACTAATTAGTCATGCAGCCAGTCGCAAAGTAAAAAAAGTAAAATTTTAAAACATATGAAACAAGGTCACACGCTTCACGCCTCTGGGGTCTGTCTGGGCGACTTTATCTTATGACACACAAGAAATGACGACCACTGGAAAATTGGAATACATATACAGGGTGGCCCATCGAAAACAGTCCAGCAAGGTTTACGGCTGTGTACGTGAAAATTAAAAAAAAACCTCGGACCCGTAAACTTGTGTTTTCAGGGGGAGACGTTTCACTATTAATTTCATCCCTGTAATGTCAACCCCCCTAGCGGGGGCGGCTACTGCCCTTGTTTTTTCAAATGGGAATGGGTATGTTGTGATACATCTTTTTAAAGGGCATTAAATTCTCTTTAAAATGGCGCTGTGTTTGTTCCGTAAATTTTCTAAGGATTCGGGTTGGGTGGCATAAATTTTGGATTTTAGATGTCCCCACAAAAAGAAATCAAGGGGAGATAAATCGGGCGATCTCGCGGGCCATTCAATAGCACCCCTCCTCCCAATCCATCTACCAGGAAACGTTTCATCCAGAAAGTGGCGTACGGGTAATGCATAATGGGGGGAGCCTCGTCTTGTTGAAATATTGGATTTTCTTCCTGGTAACGTTGGTCGTTTACAATAATTTCCATCAGCGCTGGGTTGACAACATTCTCCAACAAGTCTAAATAAGTATTTCCATTTAAATTTCCCGGTAAGAAAAATGGTCCAATTATGTGATCACCGAAAATACCAGCCCAAACGTTTAATTTCTGAGGATTTTGAGTATGAACCTCGTGGTAAATCCTTGGATTCGTGTCGGACCAGTAACGACAGTTATGTGCCATTAAGAAAAAAAGAACATTCGTCTGAGAAGCAAACGTTAAGAAGGTAGTTCGGATAATTTAATACTTGCTCTGGCATTACTTCACAAAAGTGTAAACGGCGGTCATTATCATCTTCATTCAATTCTTGGAGAAGTTTAATTTTGTATGGGTGCTATTTATAATGTTTCAGAATTCTCTGTACAGTGGTCCGCGAAATTCCCGTTACATCAGACATTTTTCTGGTACTTAATGTTGGATTCATACTGACTTGACCCAGAACAGCTACTTCTACTGCTTCATTTCTTACCGGATTTTCTATGATCCTTTTTTTATTTGCCACTGAACCAGTTTGCCGAAATTTTGCCACTAATTCCAGGATATAACCATGATGTACGTGTCTATCTGGATGTCTATCATTAAACAAAGTTGCCGTTACTCTTGCACATTGATTGTTTATAAAATACAATTCAATAATTTCTACTCTCTCCTCAATAGAATAAACCATTTTTTATGTCACGATCAAATGAGAAGAAAATAATAGCGTAGAAATAACGTATGTAGATCTGAAGATAAAGTTGAATTGACTGATACTTATTACTTAAAATAAAAATTGTTTACGCACAAACCTGTGTACTTGATAAGAGGTGCAGTGAAATGTTTCAAATTCCGTTGCTCGGCGGCGCGTATCTCAAATTTACAAAACTAAGCGCCATTTTAAAGAGAATTTAATGCCCTTTAAAAAGATATATCACGACATACCTATTCCCATGTGAAAAAACAAGGGCAGTAACCGCCCCCGCTAGGGTGGTTGAGGTTACAGGGATGAAATTAATAGTGAAACGTTTCCCCCTGAAAACACAAGTTTACGGGTCCGAGGTTTTTTTAAATTTTCACGTACACAGCCGTAAACCTTGCTGGACTGTTTTCGATGGGCCACCCTGTATATATAAGGAGAAACTAGGACGATCAACGATTTTACGCGTATTGAAAGGTTTAGAGTTTTAGATTGATATATGTAGGTATGTATGTATAAATATCTCGTAAGTACATTATAAATTTTAATATTCTCTAATGATAAAAGGTTTAGGATATTATAATGACATACGATTTTACGCTCTCGAATTAATGAGTTAATGTGATTGTAATACTTTTTGCACTCGAAGAATATGTGGTCCAAATCACATTTGACGTGAAATACATTTCTTCCTCCAAATATCAATTCGGTTTCATTTTAGAAAGTCGTTTCCATGGCCAACTGACTAGAAACAATGATATCCAGTTATTAACAACTGCTTATGAAATATCAAAAAATCCCTACAAGATTTTTGTTGAAAATATATACAAAGCTTTAAGAGGATGCAGGAGTTAGTCGAAATCTCCGATTTGACCCCTGTTCGTTTCACGCTTTCAAGGCACGAGGCGAATTGGATCTTCCCTTGCAGTTAGAAGCAATATTCTAGCTACTATCGGATACGTCGAGCGTCCGCCCGTAATCGGTACGCCGACAGAAACAACGATAATCGAAAGAAAGAGACGGAAAGTGATCGGGGTCTATACATCAATTTTCTACGCTGAAAAACGGAATTTTCGCTTCCTATGAAACTCGAGGAAAGTACATCATTTTTTCCTATATGGAGCAGTAAAAAAAATTAAATCTAAAAATCTTCCGAAACAAAAAAATATAGACTTTCCGCGAGTTCCAGTTCTATTACAGTTTTTTTTTTGACATTTTTTTCCTAAAACAGGAATAAACGCTTGGGAAGAGAATTCGTTTACAGATACTCCGGAATCCTGTTAACATGTGAGTGAAAGAGAAAGAATTTTTCTGACTTGTTTAAAGTAACGTATTTTAACCTGCCCTGTATGATATTCTAATTCTATTTCTCGTTCATTTAACGAGAATTTATACTCTTGAAAATATTTCCTTCAAATTACATTAAGCACATAATAGTGATAGTGGAGACAACACACAATTAGTTTGAGACAATAGAAAAATATTATATTTACAATAGCATTAAACAAAAACGGAGTTTGTGATATTTATGTACATTGTACATATTTGAACTGTTTTCTTCTGTCAACAATCGCAGTAGTTTGGTCAATTCATTTTAAATATAAAAAAATAAATAATTAATATATTGTAGCTACTGAGCCCACGTGTATACTGTACAATACAGTATATTTTTTATCGCATATACAAAAGTATTTTTATTTATAAATTGGAGTGCCGGCTTTTTATATCAAATAAAGGTACAACTCAGGTGCAAAGATAGAGTAAATTCGGTAATTGTATTGGGTGTTCGCATATAAGACCTCTTAAAATATAGTCGACCAGAGGAACAAAAAAAATATCGTTCGACCTATGAAACTAAAAAGTAAATAAATTGTTCGGGATTATTCTTATTTATTAAATTAGGGTGCCCTTTTCGTTATCGATGTTTAACCAGTATTTATGTGCCATCTCTAAATTGACCCCAGGTGTCCTATACAATAAATTCGGCCATTTAATGGAGATAAAATAATATACTTACTTTCCTATACTCTCAATTCTCAAAAAAAAAAGATACACTGTTTTCGGTTTTTTACAAAAAAATTTAAACTGAAACCTTTTTTTGTAAACGATACGAAATGTCGAAAATTGTCATTCATTGATCGAATTGACAAAAAATTCTTTGGAAAAGTTGTTTGTATTGTAATTTTATGCCCACGTTTCAAATCACTTATAATAATTATTGATTGATAATTTTTGTATTCTATCTATTTTTAGTCAATATCTAAACTCCTGGACAAAATTAACGCAACATCATAAATTTGCCATATTTTTGATGCTATTTTTTTTTCTGAATTTATGATCCGATTTGAATGATTTTTTTTTGTATTGTAGGTTGGTTCCTTGACAATGTCATAGTTTTCGCTGTTTATGATAAAAATTTAATTTTCTATTTATACTGGGTGTACTAAAAATGCTATGTTTTTTTCCGAAAATTCGTATCACCCTGTGGAGTTATATTAGCAAGCGAAACATATTGAAGTTGACATTAAACGGTAGGTCCATCCTTCCCCAACATTTTCTTTTTTGGTTTACTTCATTATCTCTGTTATTAAAGGAGATACACCATTTTTATAGCGTAACATGTTTTTATAGACTTTAATATTCAACACATTCATTGTTAAATGTTTTCAAGTAGACTATGTACTTTGAACGAACGAAATAAAAGATTCAGATTAAGGTAAAAAATAACGGGAATCATCGCAAATGTTAGGAATATGTCCTTAAATGGTTACCGTCTTTCCGGTTAGCGAACAAAATATAGGCGCTTCGAGTTTGTTCGGGTTTGTTCGCAAAATACGTCAATTGCGTCTCCGGTCGTGGGATGATTCTAGGGGTGCTTTACTTTACATTTTGCGCCATTTCTTCGTTTTTTCCACTTTCAATATGACCTGATATCATATCAAATTTTACAAAATGTTGATAGGTCATTTTCGCAAATGAATATATAAAAATGAAATTGACGTTAAATGTTAATAGTCAACATAGTTGCTTCTAGGATATTAGCTTTTGTTTCATGGTCTATTGTGGTTTAAAGTTATAAAGTTTAATAAATCGCATAGGAAACCAATATCATCCAATGATGTGTTATATATTTGAAAGGAGAATTTAAAATAGTATCTTTTCAGATTAAAATATACAGGGTGTTCCATTTAAAAAAAATGAGGTCAGGTCCGATAACTTTCTTACCTGACCCCGTATACTTATTCCGAAAACGGCAGATTATTCAACAATCAATATAAATAAACTTCTGTATAAAACATTTTTCTATATCTCTTTTAACTAAGAGAATATAGGGTAATTTTGAAATTGTAATTTTTTTGATTTTCCCCCGTATCTCTTAAGCGAGCGAAAATTTTGAAATTTTGATTTAACCATTTTAAGTTTTACCCAAAAAGAGTACACCGACGAAAATGGGACAGTCTGTACGTACAGATCAATTAGGTAAAGATTGAAATTCTAATGGTAAATAAACTTACAGGGTGTTTCATTTTTCAATAGCATCCATTTAACAAAAGCAAACAGACCTATGTTTGTAAGAACTGTTTGTCTTATTTTTGGGCAAGGAATCACTATACACGAGCGATGGCACATGTCTTTTGAAACACCCTGTATAACCTAATAAATTAAGCGTAAACGACACAGCGACTCGACTCATCAGGAATTAGCAATCGTCAGCTGCATTCATCGTCATTTTTGTCACAAACAGACGAAAACAAAACGACACAAAAATCCATCGGGGTGACCACTTTTTGCCCGCCACTTTGACAGCGGTCCGTCAATCCGTCTACTGTTCTTCAAAAATTCCTTTGTTCTTTTGCCGACCGTCCCCGTGTTTTCGGTCCTTTTGCGAACGCTCAAACATTTTCCCCGGTTTATAATTCGGCAATTTATATTTGGGATTCGGATTTTAAAAATACTTAGAGCTCGGCCAGTTATTTCATGGACTAGTCCCGTTTTTTGCCGATGACCAGCTTGCCATTACTGATCCAATAAGCCATTTTACAAGACGTAAAATTAAGAAAAACGTGTAACTGCAGGGACATGACTTAAATTCTGAATCGTCTATAAGTATCTTAAACAGGATGTCCCAAAACTAGTAGTCATAATGATAAGATATGTACAGGGTCACCATTAAAGTTGTAACCATATGGGGGAAAATGTATTTTATTTACAACCATGCATGTAATAATGACGTATCATCTATCTTTGAAAGTTGGAGAGTTGACGTTTTTTTACTTTTACTTTTCACCCGGGTGGAAAGTAAATTATTTTTTTGTAATTTTTAAAAAAATCGATATCTCAAAATAGGTGTCCGGAAAACAGCGCGCAGGAAATAAGCGCACACGAAATATTCGCGAAGAAAAAAGCGGTACAATCATACAGTGAGGTCGTAAAGTAAGGAATAAATTCATTATCTCGCAAACTACAATTTTTTAAAAAAATCGCTCGGACCCTTCGATTTTGTTTTTCGAACGCGCATATTCTGACATAAAATGTAGATATACAGGGTGTTGCAAATAAGAGTGACACAAAAAATTTTTTTTTCTTAAATAGAACCCACTGTATATTATTGCATGTACGGATTCTTCGGAAAATCCTAAACATTTTTCATGTAGCATGTGCTATACCTTAGCCCAAGCGTTTTGGAGTTATTCTCATTCAAAATTTGAAAAGTGGAAAAAGTCATGGAGAAAACAAAGAATAAAAATTATTTTAAAAATGTCTTATTTATCGAAAAAACAGTTAGGTGAACTTAAAAATAATTTTTCTAAAGTAAATGTTCGAAGTGTCTTCCTGTTCCGTTGGTCAACTGACAATAGCCTAACCGATCTACAAATTCTCGCTGAACATTTCGAACCTTTTGGGGTGTAATTTGCCGAATTTCTTGCCGGATGCGATCTTTTAAATCATCTAAAATTGCAGGCTGGCTTTTGAATACTTTTCCCTTAAGGTATCCCCATAAAAAAAAGTCGAGTGGTGTTAAATCGGGTGACCTTGGCGGCCACTCAATAAAACCACCTCTTCCAATCCACCTGTTTGGAAAAGTATCGTCCAAATATGTACGAACTCCCACAGCGAAATGTGGGGGAGCACCATCTTGTTGCAACCAGATATTATGATGTGGGAAATCGGGACGTTCTAACTCAGGAAAAAGGGTGGCCAGGGCTGGAACAAGTTCATGTTCTAAAAAACTCAAGTATCTCTCGCCTGTTAAATTTACGTCAAAAAAGAAAGGCCTTATAACAATGTCATCGACAACGCCAGCCCACACATTGATCTTTTGATTAAATTGTGTGTGTCCTTCCCTCATCCAGTGTGGATTTACATCGGGTTTGTTCGATCGATAATTTTGGGTATTTACGTCACCAATCAAGCAAAATGTGGACTCATCGGAAAAAATTATATTTTTTACAAAATTTCTGTTTACGAAACACATATCCTGTAAACGCTCACAAAATTCAAGGCGCCTCTCAAAGTCCCTTTCCAAAAGTTCTTGGAGAACTTGCATTTTATAAGGATGGTATTTATTTGTATGCAGTATTTTAAGAACTGTTGTTTTTCCAATATCCACGTCACTTGCTACCTGCCTAGACACCACATGCTGGTTATCTTGAACTGCCAGTAAGACTTCTAATTGTTGATTTTCGTCAACTTGAGGACGACCAAATCTAGGGACATCTCTTACATGACCGAATTGCCTAAACTTGTACTCAATTTTGCTTACTGTTGATTGTGATATTGGCGGACGATTGGGGTATTTTTGATTAAATAACTCACAAGTTTCTTGCTGTGTTCTAACCCTATCACCGTAGCCCATCATCATCAAAACCTCTATGCGCTGTTTCTCAGTGAGCCGCATTTTAATTTAATTTAGTTATGAAAAAACGAAATGAGTCTTTTGAAAACTAGTAAAACGTTAGGAAAATACACATACAACTGACAATAACAGTAACTATTGACATTAATTCTTTTGGTTCTTGCATCATAACTCCAAAGCCTACTTGACTTTTCTTGCGCTTCACGCATGCTGACTACAGGTTTTCTCTCCTAATCATTGCTTTTGCGTTTATTTCGGGATTCCTCAAAATAATATACGAACACACTTTTTTTAAAATGCAGCTTTGCGTGTTTAGATATTATGTCTACTTTTTCCCTAATTAATAGAGTGATCCTCATATTGTGACCAAATCGTTGATATCTTCTTTGTCTTGACATTTTCACTAAAATAAGCTAGTAGCGCCGACTCAGAACCAGGATTTTGAACTTTGATTCCCGTACACCATTCTTTGAAACAGTTATATGCCTTGTCATATCTCGGGCGGTTTTTAGTTGGCAGATGATCTTCTTCTACTATTTTTGCTGCTTCTCGAATTTCTGGTGGAGTAGCAGCAAAATCAAATTCCTCATCTGATCCAGCATTTTTCTCTTGTTAAAATAATATATTGTTTAGTGACATGGAAACTATATTCAAAAAATTATATTTGCCATCTTGATGTGTATTATTACCTACGTTGTTTTACCACCTGCGGTTATTTAAAATTTCTTTCTAATTTTTCTATGGAAAAGTCAAAATAACATTCATATTTTTTAATCATTTTAATTGAAAATAATAAGAAGTGGATGTTAGATGTGGTTCTAAATAAAATAATATACAAACCTCGGTGAAAATTTTCATTACTGTCTCGGGATTCAGTTAACCTCGCCGCTTCGCGCCTCGGTTAACTACCGACTCTCTCGGCAGGAATGAAACACTTTCTACCTCGGTACGTAATATACTATTTCGATTTAGGTAAAATTTGAATTTACCAAAACTTATTGCTTGAATAGAGACTAAAAATTACTTAGTTAAATGCGACAAGCGGATTTTGTTAACTGTGAAATTTGACATTTTCTCCACAAAATGTCGCGTCGCAAAGTGAAGCGACATTATAGAATGGGAAGTAAAACTCTCAGTCTGCTCCACTAATTTAATAAAAATATCAAAATGACTTAACTATACATGTTTCGAGGGCAATTATCTTCATCATCAGCAGTTCAAGCTAGTTAAAATCCAAACCAATTCGATCGACATAATATAAATAGTGGGTGATCCATTTTAAAAAATATTTGATGACGTCCTACCTACCACCTGGGACACCCTATATAATAAAAAATGCGCAACTAATATAGCTATTTTTCTGCGATCGTTATACAGTGTGTCTACTTAAGTTGGAACCATATGGAAAACTATTTTATTGTTGGTTTTATAAAAAAATGTATTGTTGATAAAAAGTTGTGCATGGTCCAAAACTTAAAATGCAACCATCAGATATCATTTTTTTTAAGCCGTATACGAGGTTTATCAAAAAATATCAATTTTACTCAAGAGTAAAGTACCTTTATTTTTTACAATACAGAAGAATGTTATAAAGTAAAGTTTTTTTGAATCATAAGTTATATTCAGATATGCAATTACAGCCATTTAGCATAAAAATGAAGGTATGGTGATTATTTACTAATCATTCAGTATTAATTATTCTGGCATTATTCATAATGTATGAAATTGGTTATAAGTTAAAAAAAAATTACGTAACGTGTCATTTTTTTCACATCTCTCCGAATGCTTAATATCAAGTTGACATGAAAACAGCATCCGCGTCGTTCGTTGCCTGGGCGCCGCATTGTTATTGTTACCTTTCGAATGTCGATTACATTTGAAAACATCAACAATGGAAAAAAATAATTCCGATTCCGAAGAAGAAAACTCATTTAATTAATAATTAATAAAGCCAACGAAGCAACATAAAACTTATTGCCTGAAAAATCGAAAGAAGCTTACAACAAAAAGGAATGTACCTAATACGTTTATTAAATTGCATCGCACCAAAAGCAAGTGCACCAAACTCGTTTCAACATTAAAACTTCCTACGCCACCTAGTGACGGGCCCCGAAACCGTCCCCAAAATTAATCTAACGGCCAACCCTCCTAACTTTAAAATACCCTTACATAAGATGAAATCTGGTCTGCGCGTATAGGAATTTACTTTCGGGGATAAGATTCGATACGGTCGCGTTAGCACCATCTATCTTCCAGCGGACGAACTAAATTTAGTATAAAGGGCCGAAATTAAGGGATGAAGGGCGCATATTTAATGGGGAAAATGTATTGATCGGGCCGGGTGATTTCGGTGGTTTGGAACTTGGCTCGGTAAGGCAGAGACTGATGGAATCTGCTTTATGTATTATACATAATAATATATCTAAGTATATTGAAAGTACATATACCCGGTGATGCATCTAGGAAATCCCATGTAATTTGTGAGGTGGCTGAATAATACAAAAACTATATTATAACTTCTTGAAGAGGCCGATATGGTAAATCCATGTGCCGAGTTTGAAGACATTTTGATGAGCAAATCCTAAGCTATTCAATTAAACGTGATGGCAAAACCACGAAACTCTCATAGTTCAGGTAAAACAGCAAACAAAAGCAAATTGAATTTTGACATTGACAAAACGAAAATTACCGTCAGTGACAATATTTTCATTATTCGTTATGTTCAGCTTTGCGTCTGTGTTTGGCAATAGCGTCATAGAAATTATTTACTGGTGTTTACCTGTGTTTCGTGGTTTTGCCATCACGTTTAATAGAATATGGATTGGCTCACCAAACTGTATCCAAATTAGGCACATGGATTTACCAGGCCGGCCTCTTCAAGAAGTTATAATGCAGTTTTTCTATAAAATGTACAGGGGAGCCAATATTCGGCCCCCTCAAAATATATATGGGATTTTCAATGTTCAACTCAACCAGTGGGGGCTTGTGACCTATGAACCCCCTCTGTTCACAAGTATGGTGAAATTATTTTTAAAATTTTATTTTTGTGTAACGACAAACAATTACTTTCTAGGCGTTTTAAATGTAGAAAGAAAAAAAGTAATAAGAAAATGCGTTAGGTAAAACATATTTTTCTTTATTTTTTAATTTTACACAAGGAAATACAACTTTTGGAAAATAAGGTTTTCTTACTGTGTATAGTGCTTAAACGTAAAGTCCGTTCTTCGGTTCTAAATTTTTGTAGAAAATTGATCAATAACAGCCTCATTAAAGTTTGGAATATCTGCCATAAATTTTTTTTCATATATTTAATTTTTAAACTTTCTAATAAAGTTACTAGATTTACCGTTTGTGGTCTGCGTTAAATTAATTTCGGGTTTAGGTCTTCCCGCATTCTTCACTTCAATTTCTTGCACCAAACTCAAAGAGCTAAAGTTATTTTTTAAATAGTTCACCGTCAAACTATTCATTTTATCTTAATAAATATATAATATTAAAATATTAAAACATACACGGTCGGATTTCTAACTAGATGCACGAACAGACAACGGCGCGGCGCACACTAAAATTGTGCGCCTTTCCCATGTTAAATCGCCATAGCCCCGCTGTCTCCCGCCACCTGTTACTACAGAGAAACTGCATTATGCCCCGCCTACTTAATCGCACATGCCAGCAAGTCTCATCATAATCGTCATTAACCTCGACAGAGGCACGGTTGCCGGATCGAGAGCCTTAACAGTTTGGTTGACGGTACGATAAAATATTAGGGAGGGTCGGACTTTATACGATAATTGACGGTTAAATAATATCCAATGAATATAAATTAATATTTTTTATTCGTTTTGTTTTGGGGGTGCACGTGCGCATGTGATCCTGTGGAAGAACCGCCACTGAACTCAACGATGGTATAAAATGAGAAGAGAAAGGTTTGTATTGTGCACTTGAGTCAAACTAAAATCTAAAATAGAAAATTCTTGCAGTCGTATACGAGGTGTGTCAAAAAAATATGAATTTTGTTCATGAGTAAAGTACCATTACTTTTGACAATATCGAAAATTGTTATAAGGAAAAGTTGATCAGAATTGAAAACTACATTCTAAAATGCAATGACATCCGTCTACCGCGAAAAATGCTTGTTTTATTATTTTTACTTTTTTTTTTTTAAATCATGAAGTAGGTACTTAGGTACTTCTAATTTCGATAATTATTGAATATTTGTCCCTTTTTATCTATCCAAAACATGATAACTTTCCAGTTTCTTAACAATATTTAATTTTCATTGTTATTGTAGAGACAAGAATAGGAAAAAAATCGTTTTTAACCGCACGATTGCACATGTAAATGTAGTTTTCAGTTTTGATCAACTTTTTTTATAACAAGTTTTGATATTTTAAAAAAATAAAGATCACCTACCTAGTTCACTCATGGGCAAATTTCATATTTTTTTGAAAAACCTCGTATACCCACCTATACGACTACAAAAAATTGATGCCTGTTTATTTGATTTTAGGTTTTAGACCATGCAGAACTTTCTATGAAGAACAACTTTCCTCTGAAGATGAGGATCCCAAACAAGCCCAAATTAGCAATCAGAGCCATCTATGTAGCATCAATTTAATTAAAAGATATTCCGCTTTTTGGCAGGTTAGAAAGAGGCGAGAGTCATCAGCTGATTCCTTTTCGTGAAGTTTTAGCCGTTAATAATAAAGTTTTTTAGTTAATTTATTGATATTTAGATTGTCTGACATGTCGATTGGGGGTATCAACAAGTTTCAGGAAGATTTGGGACAAAAATTTGAAAATTGTTCATATTTGAAATTGTTATTATTATTCTTATAACATTATATTTTTTAACGCAATTTCTTCATAGCGTTTTCCAATCCTTTAACTTTACGAATCCAGTTTTAGATTAGAAAAAACCTAAGTATATTTGGCTAAACGTTCGCATAAAATACTGCCTGCTTGGCAACCTGTGATTACACGCAGCTCTTAAATTGAATAATAAAAAGGGTTCCGAGAATATGCGACCAACTAGAGGACATACTGTATATAAAATGTTATTATTTTCTTTTCGGTGGCCTGCATAGAGGAATGATTTTTTAAAAACTTTTTGTGGACAGAACGGCACTGTATGAATAATAGGTAACTGATAATTATTAGTAAAGTAATTTGCAATTACCATAATTTTCAGATTCTTTAATGCAATGTCACCAAATCATGCTCGTGATTAAGCATTAACCTATAATTACCTATAATTGATTCTGATTTGCATAGTAATAATTGTCGACGTCAGAAAAAAAAATGTCCTGAGGACACGGAATATTTTAATTGACTTATTAGATCGTTGGGTAAAGATTGTTTCACGAAAAATGGATATAACTTAATGACTGCAGTAAAAGTACCTGGGGCCATCCCATTATTTATGACCGTTTGTTATTATTATGTGGAAAGGACCGGATTGTAATAATTATAATTAAATATAGGCACATCAGGTAGGTTAGGTGGCTTAATTTATATTTAAATATCTTTTTGTGGTAAAATTTGTTAGTTTTTGAGGAATGGTTCAAGAATTGTCTTTTACCAAACATTCCTCAGAATAGCGTGATAGTAATGGACAATGCGAGCAGTCGCCAATCACATAAAGCTCCAAGCTCAAATAATACAAAATTGGAGATTCACTACAACTACATGGCGGCGAATGATATATATTTTGAAGAAAGTTATAAAAAAAGTGATCTTTTAGAAGTTTTAAAGACATTTTGTATAAAAAAAGTATATGTTTGTGACACATTGGCAGAAGAAATTGGACATACAGTGCTACGGCTCCCACCCTATTATTGCATTTTTAACCCCATAGAGCATATGTGGCACCAGTTAAAATAAGTGGTTAGGTCTGAAAATATTTCTCCGACTTTAAGTTCTAGTGTTGTAGAATTAATACGAAAATGCTTAAATGATATTCCCCCAGGTAGTTGGAAAAATTCAGTCAGTCACGTAATAACTGTAGAAAATTCGTATATTAGTCTGGATCGTATAATTAATCCAATTATAATTAATTTTGATGAGGATAGCGATAGCGAAACAGAACTATCTATAGAATGACATTATAAATGTAAATAAATATGACTAGTACCTAATATTTAAAAAAAAATGTTATTTCATTTGATTACATTAATATAATCATGTTATTTCATTTGATTACATTAATATTATCATATTATTACTTGTTTTCCTTAGTCCGTCCCTTCATACTTCACTTGTTTATTGCCAAGCTCTTGTCGACAGAATGCGACCGACCCAGGAAATCATAAAGTCGTATCCAAATTTCGTAAAACGTACTGTACCTACCTATAGGTAATTTATTTTTAACACGAATTGCTTCCTTTTGATTTTATATGCGTCTTTATATATATAGGGTGTTGAAAAAAGGTCGGTACCCCGGAATAACTCCGGTGCATCGCATTGCAGCGAAAAATGTCTGGGGAAAAAGTTGTTTGGTCTTGAAGGAGGAATAGCTTGCAATTTAAACCACCCCCCATCCCCTCAACCCCGGACGCGGTAGTAATGTTCTTTTAATAATAACCTACAAACCATAAATCTCATTGTAGGTATGTCCTTTCTTGTAGGACATTTCACTATATTTAATGACTTTCTGTTTGTAATGATTTTTAAAAACAGAACAGTAACAAACACGAATAAACCTGGACTTCCTTCCTGGACGATAAAATTGGAAATATTTAATAATCGGTAACATCGACAGTCGATAAAGTAGGTAACCTCCTAAATAGTCGGTAACTTTGAGAGTAGATAAAGTAGATCTTTTTAATTAGCGGTCACCTCGACAGTCAATAAGATCACTTTTTTAATTATCATTAACATTGATAGTCGATAAAGTAGGTCACCTTTTAAACATATTCGGTAATATCTATGAACGGTCGATAAACTAGGTAAACTTCTTAAGATATTCGGTAACATCAACAGTCGATAAAATAAGTAACCCTTTTTAAAATAGTAGTTAACATTGATAGTCAACAAAGCAGGCAACTTTTTCAATTAGCATCAAAAGTCGATAAAGTAGGTAACCCTCGCAAAATCGATAACATCGATAGTTAATCAAATGGAATTCTAATAATAGACAGTCGATGAAACTCCAGATCGACCGAGTTCAGTATTGTCACTTTTCAAATTAACTCTTATTTCTTCGGTTGTATAGAGGGTGCAAAGAACCCCTTAACACTGAAGCAGTGGCGACTATAAGGATACCCGAACAAACCCCCCACCCGCCCCCCGAATTTGCCAAGTTTGTTAAACAATTCAAACGGGGGGGGACAAGGAAACGAATCTTCTGTAATACGTTCGTTTATCCTGGTCCGAGTTTAAATATTCTCTATGACTATTGCACCAAAACGCATCGCTGACGTCATTTATTTAATCCATAACGGTGTTGCCAGATCTAACGTAAAAAAATCGCACGCGATCGACGAGTAAGGGTCAACCTTTGGCACGGTGTCCTCTCACGCGAACGTCACAGATAAGTGCATCTACCTGGATGACGTCATCTTGTCGAGGCGTAACCGAGTTTGATAGGTGTAGGCGGAGGCGGCATGCCATTGGCCGAACGGGTAACGCCTTAAAAGGGGTGGGAGCCGCCTCTTAAAAAGCTCAACTTTGGAGCTTCGTCGTGCTTGTCCTTTCGGCTACGGACGTAACGGAGTTTTAACGGAACCGTTCAGAGCAGTTATAAGCCTATAACCTAGTAGTAGAAATTTGGCATGATCAGAATTACCGACGAAACACAAACTAATGTTTATAGGTACGTGCACATCATTAAATCTAACCACAAACAATATAAAACACTGGAACTTTTGTATTTCTCCCAAAAACCAGTTAAATAAAAAATATATTATGTATATGTATACGGAGTACACCAAATATAGAATTAGAAGTATCTCGAGAACTAAATGAGATTTTATTTTGAAAATTTGGCTGTGGCTATAAGAGATGGTTTCCTACGCTTATAACATATTTTGGATGGTGAGGTGTTGCCGGATCATTCATATGTTATATTTTTATCTAGGTAAAAATCTAGAATAGTTTTCTGTATAATATTATATAGGTACCTATCTTTAAGAGTTTTTGAATTATAAATACCTAATCTTGTGATTTTTTAACGCCGTATCGGGACCTGAAAAGACAATCATATCTTTTTAGCGGCTACAGCTAGAAAGCTGAAAATTTGACAATAGTTTCACAAGACCATCGCAATTTTATAACTTTGAACAGTATTTAATTAGTTTTATATAGGGCACCTCCATAACAATATTTCTGAGATAGATGAATTATTGCAAAAATCTTCACTTTTTTAAATGGGACACCCTATATTTGATATGATTTGCTAATGGAGGATCGAATTTTCTATCTAATCTATCTTCAATAATTTCCGACTTATAGCGAAATTTAAAAATTATCTTATATAAATATATTTTTTGGTAGTAGGCTGTGGAATGAATTCATACAAGAAAGGTGTGTTCATGTCACCTTTTTCATTTTTTCCCCTTCTAGAGACCCCCAGAGCTGTTCTTCTCGATTTTCTGAATATTCCCTTATTGTGATTATAGGTACTATTTTTTTAATCCTACCCCATAGACAAAAATCTAGGGGGGAAAGATCCTGAGACCTTGGGGCCATTTTCATGGACCTCCTCGGCCAATAAACTTTTTGGGAGTCATAGGAGCTGCATCAGGATGGAATTTATTAAATTTTCTGTTTCAAGTTCTAGATAAAAATCTGCCACACTCTCCATGAATATAAAATAAACTTAAAATATGTAAGCTCGAATAATTTTTATTACAATAACACAGACATAACGTCAAATGGATTCTTCATTATTTTGTTTCTATGAATCCCGAGATGAATCCATGCCACAGTCAACTATCTACCAAAAAATATATTTTTATAAGATAATTCTTAAATTTCGCTATAAGTCCGAAAATATTGAAGATAGGTATAGGAACACTTAATATCATTAGATAGAAAATTCGATCCTCCATTAGCAAAACATATTATCAAATACAGGGTGTCCCATTTAAAAAAAGATTTTTGCAATAAGTAATTCATCTCCTTCAGAAATATTGTTATGGAGACGACCTGTAATAAACTAATTAAATACTATTCAAAATTATAAAATTTCGATGGTCTTGTGAAACTATTGTCAAAAATTCAGCATTCTAGCTGTAACCGCGAAAGATGATATGATTTTCTTAACAGGTCCCGGTACGGCATTAAAAATCACAAGATTATTTATAATTCAACAACTCTTAAAGATAGGTATATAATATTATACAGAAAACTATTCTAGATTTTTACCTAGATTCCAAAAAAAATATAACATATAGGGTAATTCATTTAAAATTCCGAAGTTGCTACCACTTTCGGTATGATCCGGCAACACCGCACCATCCAAAATATTTTATAAACGTAGGAAACCATCTCTTATAGCCACAACCAAATTTTCAAAATAAAATCTCATTTAGTTCTCGAGATACTTCTAATAGGTCACTTAATTTGGTGCACACGTATAGTTGTTGCAGAATTATACCGTTGATTCTTACTGCCTGATTAAGCTCTATTGTATACGCCTGAACCTCTTCAAAGCTCAATAAATCGGATCAGGGCCGGCTTGAAAATGTAGACCACACCACATGTTTTATTTTTATAATTTAAAATAAATAGATAGGTATTTTTAGTTTTAGGTACCTATAATAAATGTAAAATAATGATAACAATTAATGATAATTGAAAATAATATAATTTAAAAGTATAACTATTAGAAATTTTTTTTACTTTGTTTTTAATTAATTCTACTACAGATGCATTTAATGTAGGAGAAATATTATTTCTCCTAATATTGGATTTTAATTGGTGCCATATTAGCTTAATAGGATTGAATATACAATAGTACGGAGGAAGACGCAACACTGTATGTCCATTTTCTGCTGCAAGTTTATCACACTCGTATTCCTTATTTATTTTAAAAGCTTTTAATACTTCTAGCAGTTCTCGTTTTTTGTAAGTTTCTTCAAAATACAAATCATTTTCATCCATAAAATTTTGAATTTCTGGTTTTGCATTAGTAGAATTGGGAATGATTTTTGCTTGCCGACTATGATGACTAGCATTGTCCATTACAATGACGCTATTTTCAGGTATATTTTTAAAGAGTTTATGTTTAAAGCAATCTTCAAAAAGTTGTGCGTCGGTATCTTGATGGTAATCCAAAGAAGAATCTGCTATGTTTTTAGCGAAAGCAACACACAATTTGGAACAAACCCGTTCTCTGAACCAGCATGTAATATTCTTTTGCCTTTATTTGATGGTGCTTTGGTTTGACATTTTTTGGAAGAATCATCCCAACCTTTTCTTGAAGTGTCATGGCTATCGAACCATGTTTCGTCAAGGTAAATAATTTGACGATTTTCTTCTCTAAATTGTTTAACAGCTGTTAAATATTTAAGTCTCCATTCCCGACACTTGAAGATGCCCCCCTATCAGCACAATTCCAAGGACGCCACATTCTACCACTAATAAGCCTAACTAAAAATTACTCGCCGGAAAGCCACTAAAGATTAAAATTATTATAAATCACTTTGTATTTATATATGCATCAGGCATAGGTATAAATTGAATTTGTATACCTGCTCCGGCTCTGCTCGAAAAGGTTTTAAAATTTTGGATTTCCATATTTATTGTATGGTCGAATAGATAATGAGGTTTTATTGCACTCAAGAGATCAACGATATAATTCTGCAAAAACTATAAAGTTCTTTATGCCTCGCAAATAAAATGTAATTTTTATTTCTATTTAAATTCCATCAATTCCAACGTTCTATCCAAATAAATAAGCAAAGGAAAACACGAACGATAAGATCCCGCGCTCCAAGCTCTATTTGATCCAGTAAATCACTACCGACCCTGTCGGTTGACACACGACGTATCCTACAAGCAAAACTATTTTTAGGGATTTGTACTTATTAGACACACTTTTACCGATTTCAAATTTAGCACTTGTGGTATTAGTAGGTCAGTTTTGTCTTGACGATCTATATATCTAATTATTTGCCTCTAGCATTTTTCGTCTGGATTACTTTGAAAAATGCTTGTTCCTGGATAGCGCGGTCGTGATTTTCGCCAATTTGTTTATTCCGAAAAATAGCTAGCTACATGGAGAAACCCACTCCACTAAAATGACTTCTCAAAGAAGGTTCGAATATACAGGGTACACCAAGTAAAGTAGCCTATTAGAAGTATCTCGAGAACTAAATGAGATTTTATTTTGAAAATTTGGCTCTGGCTATTAGAGATGGTTTCCTACGTTTGCAAGATATTTTGGATGGTGCGGTGTTGCCGGGTCATACCGAAAGTGGTAGCAACTTCGGAATTTTAAATGAATTACTCTATATATTATATTTTTTTTGGAATCTAGGTAAAAATCTAGAACAGTTTTTTGTATAATATCATATACCTATCTTTACGAGTTTTTGAATAATAAATAATCTTGGGATTTTTTAGCGCCGTATCGGGACTTGAAGAGAAAATCATATCTTTTTAGCGGTTACAGCTAGAAAGCTGAAATTTTGACAATAGTTTCACAAGACCATCGAAATATTATAATTTTGAACATTATTTAATTAGGTTTATATAGGGCGTCTCCATAACAATATTTCTGAGGGAGATGAATTATTACAAAAATCTTCTTTTTTTTAAATGGGACACCCTGTATTTGATATGTTTTGATAATGGACGATCCAATTTTCTATCTAATGATATTAAGTGTTCTTATACCTATCTTCGATATTTTCGGACTTATAGCGAAATTTAAAAATTATCTTATAAAAATATAATTTTTAGTACCTACATAGAAACAATATAATGAAAAATCCATTTGACGTTATGTCTGTGTTGTAAAAAAAATGGTTAACAAATAAACAATTTATTAATAAATAAACAAACAAAATGAAAATTACGCAACAACATCAAATAAAATAACTAATAACTAAATTGTTTAAAATGCCCTGCGTTGGCTCTTAAACATTCATGAATTGAGGTGTCACCTTTTTCATTTCTTTCCCTTCTACCAAAAAACATATTTTTATCAGATAATTTTTAAATAACACAGACATAACGTCAAAAGGATCTTTCATTATTTTGTTCCTATGAATCCATTCCACAGCCTACTATCAAAGAATATATTTTTTTAAAGATAAGTTTTAAATTTCGCTATAGTCCGAAAATATTGAAGATAGGTATAGGAACACTTAATATCATTAGATAGAAAATTCGATCTTCCATTAGCAAAACATGTCAAATACAGGGTGTCCTATTTAAAAAAAAGAAGATTTTTGCAATAATTCAACTCTCTCAGAAATATTGTTATGGAGACACCCTGTATAAAACTAATTAAATACTGTTCAAAATTTTAAAATTTGGATTGTCTTGTGAAACTATTTTCAAAAGTTCAGCTTTCTAGCATGTAACCGCTAAAAAGATATGATTTTCTTTTCAGGTCCCGATACTGCGTTAAAAAATCACAAGATTATTTATAATTCAAAAACTCTTAAAGATAGGTATCTGATATTATACAAAGAACTGTTCTAGATTTTTACCTAGATTCCAAAAAAATATAATATATAGGGTAATTCATTTAAAATTCCGAAGTTGCTACCACTTTCGGTATGATCCGGCAACACCGCACCATCCAAAATATTTTATAAATATAGAAAACCATCTCTTATAGCCACAGCCAAATTTTCAAAATAAAATCTCATTTAGTTCTCGAGATACTTCTAATAAGCCACTTTACTTGGTATGCCCTGTATAAGAAATACACTGTATAGATATTTTCCTCAGATTAGTCCATTCATTCAACAAACAACAACAATGCATTTATCGTGTTCGTCCTGTGCCGGACGTGGACAAATGACGTGGGGGTGGCGCTCGCCATTATCGTTAGCTTCGAGGCGCCCCGCCGAGATGGGAGTGTATCTTCTTTTCGATTTCCAACGACATCAGCAAAGACGTCTGTCTATCATTAGCGTTATGACGAGACTGGACTGTTAGACAAACATGTTTGTTTCAAAGAAAAGTAGAAAATATTCCCGGTATCCGGCATTTTCAAAAAATGGATTCGATGACATTACGAATTATTATTATAAATAGCTTAATGGCCTTAATGGCCTTCTCTCAAACTGAATGTCGTAGCCACTCATACTTTACGAATATACCCAAAAATAATATCCACATTAAATTTCCAACACACAATTCACAACCAACTTTCCATAAAATCTATTGGAAACATTCACGGCTTTAGCATATCATGCACGGGTAATGAATGTGATTTGTGGAACTGTTACGTAATACTCACCGGCACAAAATTCCGCCACCCTGAAATTTTGGTCAAGTTTGATATTATATAACTTTTTTATTCTTTATGTGATTTTCATGATTTTGTTATTAGTTTTTAGATCAATTTATTGTGTTCTTACTTAATTATTTCATAAAGTAACATATTTCGATTAGGCTATATTATAC
This sequence comes from Barypeithes pellucidus, assembly GCA_963991005.1. Taxonomy (NCBI): domain Eukaryota; kingdom Metazoa; phylum Arthropoda; class Insecta; order Coleoptera; family Curculionidae; genus Barypeithes; species Barypeithes pellucidus. The sequence continues at coordinate 14,206,092 of OZ022563.1, forward strand.
AGGAGTAAATCAAACTGTTGTTTTTTGTCGTAATTTCAAAACACCCTGTAGGAAAATTGTGGTAATTTTATTTACATACTGTTTCCTGTCATCTTTGATGTATTCTAAACATTTCATTTCTTGATTCATTCCATTATCTCATTTCTGCTGCAAACTGCAAAAATTTAACTGAAACGATGTTATTTTTAGAAAATGTATGTCATGGGTATATCTACCGAAGCACCCACCAATCTTGTATTTATTGAGCTCTAATCGCCCACCATTACATTGAGGAAATCCTGCAAGAAGTTGTTGTTCCATTTGCTTCTTTCATTGGGAACCAATTTACATTAATGCATGATAATGCTAGACCTCACGTTGCTCATGTAGTGAGCGAATATCTGGATGAAGTTGTACTGGAGATTGGAATGGCCAGCATGTAGCCCGGATCTTAACCCAATCGAACATCTTTGGGATTAACTTTGCCGTCGTCCTGTACAACCACAAACCTTGCAAGACTTACGACTGGCGCTGACCGAAGAATATCAGGCTATCCCTCAAAGAAAGGATAAGTAACCTTATTCGTTCGATATCACTAAGACTGCAAGCTGTCATTGCTGCGACAGGAGGAAACACGATATTAAAATTGTTTTTGTTAAGTAACTTTATGATATACCTAGTGTTTGTTTTTCTTAATGAAAATAGGCTTCAAATCAGCGTTTCATTTCAAATTTTGCAGCTCGCAGCAGAAATGAGATAATGAAATGAATTAATAATCGAAATGTTTAAAATACATCAAAGATTACAAGAAACAGTATGTAAATAAAATTATTCACCTCAATTTTCCTACAGGGTATTTCGAAATTACGATAAAAAACAACAGTTTGATTTACTCCTGTAGATATATCTAATATAGCCTAATCGAAAAAAATGTTACTTTATAAAATAATTAACGGAAAACACAATCACACAAACGGATCTACAAACTGATAAAAAAATCATGAAAATCGCATAAAAAATAAAAAAGTTATAAAATATCAAACTTGACCAAAATATCAGGGTGGTGGAATATTGTGCCGGCGAGTGTATATATTACGTAACAGTAGATAGTGCATAAGTAGGTTCTTACTAATATAGGAGTAGAAAAACAGATTTACACAATGACGACACACTGCTTGTAAAAAAAACAAAACAACAAAATAAACATGAGACAGGCCCGCCGATGTTCCCTGTTGCCCTAGAACCGAAAATTGATGTGCCAAGATCCGTTACTTTAGTTCACTGGGACCGGAAGAGCATACATATCGAAAGTCAGGGCGACGGAGGACAAAAGACGGTGTGGCGCCGGTTCATTTGTCATTACATCTCTATACTGTCACTTCCGGTATCGCTGACACTGAAGCGTTGGACGAAGATGATGTGAAAATAGTTATTTGAGCGCATGCTCCGAAGGCCGACGCTGTTTTCATGGCGACTTGATATTATAAGCATTCAGAGAGAAGTGAAAAAAGTGACAAGTTACGTGTACTAAGCGTCCTAAATCTGCCGCCTGCGTTTGAAACCGAAAAGTATAATATTAATAATTATATTGAATGCATTTGTCATGTGTACCTATTAAGTAAAAATATCATACTAAATATGTGTGAATTTTTAAATGTTCTACTCGTAAGTTATATATAGTTTCCCAACAATATCACATTGCAGGGAAATCACTGTGGTAAAGCCGTTCTGTTCTGTTCAAAATTCCAATGCCACAACAACGCTGTATGGCCCTTTTACGAGATAGAAGTGAATCCAGGTGCCAGTACACTAGCAAGTAATCCAGCGCACATAAATCTTCAGTTTTTTTGGTTTTAGTGGGTAAAGCTTATACCCCACTAAAACCCCTTCGCCGTTTTTCTTCCAATCTCAGAACATGACCCTGTATATCGTCAGAGACGCAGAACACAGTGAAACACTGAACAAATTACCATAAATCACTTAAATAAACACACACATGTTTCAAATTAGTTTTTTGAAGATAGGCCCTTGTCACACAAAATCGCTACACACTAATGCATTCTTTAACAAACACACAAATAGGAGATAGGACACAAATTGGCACTTTATAAACTAAAACGTTCAGCAATTATTTTATCTGGTGCATCCAATATCTTATATCGAAACTGATCCATATCTTCGACTTTATAAACTATTTCTTTATTCATCGTACCCCATAGAAAAAAATTGCAAGATGACCTTGCGATTTCCAGTCTCTTACTAAAGGAACATTTTCTAATATGCCTTCGATTTGATTTTTCTGTATGTACTAAACATTTTCACACTTATTCGCACTGTACAGTTGATTAAATATCCTGAAAAAACTTTTTCGCGCGAAGCCGCAGAGGAACATCTTGTTGTCAAGCAAATGTCAACTTCTAACCTTCTGTCAATAATTTATACTAGAGATGGCTAATCTTTGGTTTTAAAATCCCGCTGTGAAACGATCGATTTCATTTTTTCAGCTTTTCGAATGAAATAGAGCACCAGAGCAGCGATTAACAAGTATTTTAATCTTTATTGGTATCTACAGCAGTGAAGGAAAACAATAAATAAGTGCTGTAGATTATTATAATTATTTATTCAACCTTTTTTTGTGAATGCGCTCTGGAATCTACCGGAAAACATGCATTTCATTAGTACATTTCTAGTTTTGACAGTTGGTGATTTAAATGTTTCAGTTCAGATGTCATTTTTAATTCGAGGAAATGTTATTTACATTTTACAATGTGTTTTTTAATTCAAAATAAAAGTTCATACAAATCTAGGCGAGACAACCCAATGTTAATAAAAACGACGTCTCCAAGTGAATTTTGTGTGTGTTTTGGCCAGTGTTGATGTGAAGTTTTGCGATTATGCTTATGGGTTATGTGATGTGGCGGTTTCGTTACTAAAACGCTGTATAACTTTTTATAAAAATTGACATTAATTTTTAAATAAGACCGACAAGGTAAGTGTATGTGTGTGGCCTAAATAAAATTACATTAAAAAATCAGTCAGCCAATCAAAAGTCAAAAGGTCATTGACATTTGACCTAGTTACGTAGTTGCGTAAGGTGTAATTCTGACAACACCGGTGAGAATTCGTATGTGTCGCAGTGCCGTACAGAAGTTTTCCTGGTTTGACCTCAGGTGATTTTTACTCTCAGGAATTGCCGGTTTAAATATAATACGTCATTTCCATAACACCCTGAATATTGAAAGCCCCTGTAGTTATTTTAAATTTTTTGTGCGGCATACTATTGGGCCCATAATTACACAACTTTGCCCAATTTAACCGACCCCGTATCACTTACCGTTTCCGAAATCCCAATCACCCTGTATAGGTACACTAAGTTAATTTTCAATATGCTTTTCCTGAAAATAAAAATGCAGGAATCTAATTGGGAAGAAGCGCATCGAATAATGTAACCGTTAAAATTCGCATAATGCATACACAGGGGACAATCCTATGAATATGTTTTTATTTACATGCTTTAACACATAATTAGTAATTTACGTTGGGTGTACATTTATAAATGAATGGGCGGAATGGAGCTCTCGTCAATCGTAAAGATGCATGATACAAAGAACACAAGGTTCGATATCCGCGCAGGAAAAAGATGAATGAATACTAATCTCGTAAACATTGAGATGTTGGTCCTTTGATTTAACAGATTGTTATACAGTGAGTCCCAGAAGAAATGTCTAAATTCATTTAAAATTCAGCGGTAAGTTTTTTCAAAAAACGCACGTACCCGTCGATTTTGATTTTTTAATTTTTTTTTTTTTTGTGGTAATTTCATGTATACAGGGTAGCTCAAAAATAAGTTACGACCATCAACTTCATTTTTTCAAATGAAAACATATATTTTTTATTTCATTTTTGAATTTTTCATTGAATTCTAAACATGTTTCATGTACCATGTCCTATACATAAACTCAACAGTTATTGAAAAATTTAGGATTGAACATATCATTTAGGGAATCCAACGATCTATCAAATCTTCTGGCAATATGGCATTTTGGGCTCCATAATAAGTAAGAGTGTACTGTCTCACTGTCACCGTTTATTTCCATAGAAACTGTGTAACAATTTTATTTCAAATAAGTATAATTATTGTCAATCGTAGTTTCAAAGTTGCGGTTTTTACAATAATTGAAATTCTATGCATGGTTGGGTTTGGTGATAAAACACGTACTCAAATAGAAACAGCCCAATTAGTTAATGAAATCCATCCTGATCGTCCTCCCATATGTCAAAAGATGGTGAGTAGAATAAAGGCTAAGTTTAGAGAATTCGGCCATGTTAGAGATTTGCCTAAATCTGGTCGTCCTACTCGAGATGAAAATGAACAACTTGACGTTTTGCTTTCCTTGGAAGAAAATCCATGTACTCCCCTGTCGCACATTGGGGCCGATTTACACATGCCGAAATCTGTTGTTCACCGAGTATTTCAAAAGCACAAATATCACCCATACAAAGTAATTCCAGTGCATGAGTTATTTGAAGATGATTTCGATAGGCGAAGTGAGTTTTGCGGACGCATGCAAAGTATGTGCAATCTAGATAATAATTTAGTAAAAAATATTATTTTTTCGGATGAAGCTACGTTCTATTTGAATGGTAATGTGAACAGACAAAATTGTCGATATTGGGCAACAGAAAATCCGCATTGGATGATAGAGGTTCACAGCGAGTACCCTAAGAAAATAAATGTTTGGTGTGGAATCGTACGCGAAAGAGTAATTGGTCCATTTTTCTTTGAACAGTCTTTAACTGGACAAGTATATCTCGAATTTCTCCAACTAGAATTAATTCCAGCATTAGTGGCTTTATTTCCGAATCCATTGGATCCAGACTCCCCTGACGAAGAACTGATATTCCAACAAGATGGCGCTCCTCCGTACTATGCGGCCACTGTGCGCACATTTTTGGATGAAACCTTTCCCAATCGGTGGATTGGAAGGAGAGGACCTATCGAATGGCCTGCTAGGTCGCCAGACCTAACTCCGCTGGACTTTTTTTTGTGGGGTTACCTCAAATCAAAAGTATTTGTTAACAGACCAAACAATATGCAGGAGTTGAAAGAAAGGATCCGAAGAGAAGTGCGTGTCATAACTCCGGAAATGGTTGGAAACGTGCAAAGAGAGTTTATTGATCGTCTTGGATATCAAGTCGTAAATGGCGCACATTTTCAACATTTAATTTGATTTTGTTGTGTTTTTTTTTAATAAACAGGTCTTACTTATAGATATGTTCAATCCTAATTTTTTCAATAACTGTTGAGTTTATGTATAGGACATGGTACATGAAACATGCTTAGAATTCAATGCAAAATTCAAAAATGAAATAAAAAATATATGTTTTCATTTGAAAAAATGAAGTTGATGGTCGTAACTTATTTTTGAGCTACCCTGTATACATGAAATTACCACAAAAAAAAAATTAAAAAATCAAAATCGACGGGTACGAGCGTTTATTGAAAAAACTTACCGCTGAATTTTAAATGAATTTAGACATTTCTTCTGGGACTCACTGTATATTTTGGTTGATTCGTGTTTTTTTTTGTGATTATTTGTGAAAAATCGTTTTTATTATAACATTTAACCATCTGATATAACCAGACTTCAACATTGTTGCCATTCAGCCAACAAACATGTAGTTCTTTCTTCCACCCATTACTGATTTTCAATAACATTTCACACAATCACAGCTTCACTTTCCAGGAGTTTTATGAATGGCTTATGGGATCTGTAGTTTACAATAACTTTGGTGAAAATAAATTCATTCTTATTGCCAGTTTTTCTCCTCTATAAGAAAATTTAAATAAATTTTTAATCCGACGTTTCGTTTTTTCCAAACCATCATTAACTTTTTTTTGTAAATACTAGTAACATTTTATTTTATGCTTTATAACCTCTACTTTACATTCTGAAACCGACGGTTTCTCGCGCTCGACAAGTCGACCCCCAAAACTCCCCCCTTGGGTGCGCCAATATATCCAATGCTTTCTCATATTATGTATGTATGCATATTATAAGTAGTTCTCCCAGTTTCCTACCGTCTCGTCTGTGGCTAAAGGACATAATAATTAATTACATAATATTAATTATTATTAAAAATTCTTGTTTATGTCCCTTTTTTAATTGCCTATTAGTTACCACTGTTAATTCTGCATTTTAATTGATTTTTGGCTAAATTTCGCAAAACATTTTCAATGAAAAACCATGACGGTATTTTGTGTTTTTACCATGCCACAAAAAATGAGTTGCTTATTTTAAAAATAAAATCCTCAGCCTGAATAAATTGTAGCTTTGTATAGCGTGTTTTCTAAATGAGTATTTTAAATTATTACAGTAGGGGACCAAAAGATACCCATTAATCCATTAATTTTCAAAATCAAGAAGACGAGAGGCATATACAGGGTGTTATGAAAATGGGTGACTCCTTGGGTGTCCTAGAGAAAGTCTAGGTACAGGGTGTCCCAGTTCCACACTTTTATAGGGTATCTCCGTAACTGTTAGTGCTATCACAAAAGTAATGTAGGTGTCATGTACTCTTTTTAGGTCAAACTTAAAATGATAAAATCAAAATTTGAAAATTTTCGGTCACTTAAGAGATACGGGTGAAAATCAAAAAGTTGACAATATCAAAATTACCCTATATTTTCTTAGTTAAAAGACATACAGAAAAATGTTTTATACAAAAGTTTCTTTATAATGATTTTTGAATAATCTGACGTATTTAGAATAAGTATACGCGGTCAGGTAAAAACGTTATCGGACCTAACCCCATTTTTTAAATGGAGCACCCCGTATATTTTAATCTAAGAAGATTGCAATTTAAATTATATTTTTAAATATATAACACACCATGGATAATATTGGTTTCCTAGGCCAGTGGTTCCCAAAGTGTGCGCCGCGGCGCCCCGGGGCGCCGCCAAGCGCTTTTGATAAGGCAGAATTTGAGTTATATTTGGCAACGCCGGCGCCTCATCCGCTATTAATCGAGCCTCTAGCCCGAGAGAGCAGAGCAAGTTTCTAGAATTATGCATATTGCGAGTAGGGGCGCCCTGACAAAATACTAAACCTGTAAGTGCGCCGCAAACTGAAAAAGTTTGGGAACCACTGTCCTAGGCGATTTATTTAAACTTTATTACTTTAAACCACGTCAATTTTACTTTTACATATTCATTTGTGAAAATGACTTTTTTGACATTTTGAAAAATTTTATATCATTCATGGTATGTTCTAAATTTGAAAAGAAAGTTTAAAATGCTTTCTTTTTAGATTAAAATATACAGGGTGTTCCATTTAAAAAAATGACGTTAGGTCCGATAACTTCCTTATCTGACCCCGTATACTTATTCTGAAAACGGAAGATTATTCAACAATCAATATAAAGAGACTACTGTATAAAACATTTTTCTGTATCTCTTTTAACTAAGAAAATATAGGGTAATTTAGAAATTGTCAATTTGTTGATTTTTTCCCCGTATTTCTTAAGCGAGCGAAAATTTTCTAATTTTGATTTTACCATTTTAAGTTTGACCCAAAAAGAGCACATGACACCTACATTACTTTTTTGATAGCACTAACAGTTACGGACATACCCTATAAAAGTGTGGAACTGGGACACCCTGTACATACTTTTTTAATCGAATATCTAAAAATTAAGGTAAAAACCCATTTTGCCTACATGCTGTCGCGCCGCTCCATCTGGTTTCAGTTACCAACAATGTAGGTCAGTAGACTAAACTACAGTGCTGCCATATCACACCGCGTGGCTCGTCCTTGCTTGGATAACCGCCGCGCGCGTATTGATATGTTTAACCTTCGGTATCGTTGCTTCAGTATGTTTCATTACTCGGTGTTGGAGGGTCGAGGGTTCCACGTGCTTGATGTAGGTATACGAATTTTAAACGTTTTGTTAGTTGTAGCATTACCCCATTTTTTTTCCGTTGAGAAATAATTCATAATAATAAATGTTGTGATTTCAAAATTGAAAGATATTATCTACTGTTGGCTCTGTTGCAAAACATACCTTTTGTGTTTGATTTTTTTCTGGAATTTAATTATAAAGCGGATTATTTTAAAATAAGATCGAAGGTAAGAGAGTATGTACCTTAAAATTGTAGTTTTTTTCTCATATTGCGCTGCCACACCAGTTCAAACCACCGAATACTAACAAAACACTAAACCGCCGTTAAAAAAGGCAATAAACTTGCACGAAACTATTATGACGAAACCATATAAAAATAACCCATGAAGAATATGTTTATTTCGTCTTCTCGGAAATATTGGCAGCGCTGGTTGGGTCTGACACCCGATGTACCTAATCCAATCTTGCGTACTGTAGGGATACTGATAGGGATATTTTAGTTCCAAATGAAGCCTAGTAGTACTATATAGTATTAGGCCCTGTTTCCATTGGCCACTTTTTGAAGTTGACATCGACGACAACAAGTGGTTTGCTTGTGGTCTAGTATCGCCAGCTTGTAGTTCCATTTAAGGCAATGTAAAAAATTTAATGCTTTTTACACGGGCGTTTTGTCGACCACAATTAAACTTCTGTCGCCGTAAGTGGTCGAGCCCGTCCACTGACCACTGGCCGGCTACAGCGCTGTCCTTTTTCCACGGACCACGTGCAAAGGCAACCACTTTGTTGTTATCGTCAAGTCATCAGTTGGTCGTCAGTATAGAGATGGAACCGTTTGACACGGACACGTTTATGCCGAAATTCACGCTGAACCACTGACGTTTAAAACTTTTAAAAGTCAATGGACTGAACCTGCAATTTGGGACTATAAGGAACGAGTTGACATTCTTAAAAACCGGAAAAACTTATCGGAATAGCTACGAAGTTTGCGGTATAATGTATGAAATTGTCCCAACTGAAGCCGAGTCCTAGAAATGGGATAGACCAAAAACCTCGGAGATTTTCTTCTTCGCTTACGTCTTCGTTGAAGCAACAAAGGCAATAAAGCTTCTTCATCGGAATCCATATTAACTACTGCGAAATATTGGCTACACTGAAATTTCCGCGTTAATATCGACCACATCTTGACGTTGGCATAACTACAAAATGTGGCTGGATCGGGCCACTTCAGTGGTTGGGACGGCTACACTCGAACCACTTTTTGTTGTCGATGTCAACTTCAAAAAGTGGCCAGTGGAAATACGGCCTTAGTAACCGAAAGAGCAAATCCAAAATTTTGATGTTACATACGTATTTTTTACGTAGATTCGTTTTAAATATTTAAAAAAACGCATCCTCTATAATAAATCTTAAATAAATACCCTCAGGAGGACTCCCTCGTTACACCACTGTCTGAGTATACGCCTCTGGATTTAACCAATAATCTATGGGTAAATTTGGTAAAATGCGGCTTATTGTCTGAAGCTTTGTTGCCGGGCACCGTGAAATTTTGTATTAATTTATCGACATTGACTTTCTGGCAGGAAAGCTAATATCTACCAGTAAGAGTATGATGCATTAAAAAAACCGATTCGGTTTTATTTCATATTGTGGTCTCGATAGTTTGCTGTTTGAAATTTTACTTCTCTATAATAACTAAAGAGCCAGATAATATGCAAATAATTGCATTTTATTTAAAGATTAGACGTGCTAATACACTGCCTAACTTATTAAACGAACAACCAACAAATTCCCTTAACTTGGATGTTTTGTATTTTCGAAATTTGTTGGTTTTAATTGGTTTCCTTTTATTGTAGGTTTTCTTCTTAAGAGTATCACTGCCTTTATTATTTTGGTTAAAAAAGTAATTTTAAGCATATGTGTATTGTATATGTATAACTTTCATAATTATTATCAAATTAACGATACCTAACACCATCTCTGTAAATATTGAGGTTAGGGTATGAGTTTTATTATTTTCTTAGAACGATGATTTTATTCATTTTAGATTAGTATAAATTTGTTTCTTTATACAGGGTGATTCACGACGAGCGTGCATTAGAACTTTATGGAGAACTACTGAATATAGGTTCCTGAAACTTTGGGGATTTGGGTTTATCGATATGCTCTCTTTAACTAAAATATTGACATGTTCCTGTCATTTCCGGTTATACCGGAAGTAGCTGCCAACTTTCGTTTTTTAAATACAACATGGTAATTTTTATTACATTTTTCGATTAAGCATTAAATACTAAGCACATTTTATAGAAAATGTTTTTGTTAGACTCTATTAGTTTTTGAGATATCTGGACTTTTTGTAATTATTTGGCAAATGCATGACGATGAAATAATCCATATAATTTTTTTACCTTAGCGCTTGGACTAAACATTTTTTCTCGCCGAATAGTTAGAAGATCATCAAGTCTCAAAAACATTTCAAATTCGGCATAAAATGTACAGGGTGGTCACAATTCAACCTCATTGTGAAAGAATTCAACCATTAAAAACTTTCTTATTTTAAATGGAACACCCTGTATATTTTTATTTAATTTGATAGATAATTAGTTGTTCTTTATAAATAGTATTTACTGTCCTATACCTATATCGAAGCGTTTTCTCAAAAAATCCAATTTTATTTCGAAAATACTATTTGTTCAAGTGTGCTATGAAAACAATTGTACTTAGGGGCTGTATACTGAGGAAAAGTGATTGATTGCTTGAAAATACAATATTCTAAAGTGTCTCTTAATAATTTATAAATAAAATGCAGTTGATTGTTTTAAATTTACTGGTTTAAATATATTTTTTTAAAATACCAAGGAAGCAAGTTTATAAACTTTAAATTCTTTAATTAAAAATGTGTTTGAAAATTATACCTAATATCTTTTTATCATATTTTTAAAATATGTTCGAAATGATTGCCATTTACTTTCAAGCATTTATGTATTCTTTTCATCATGTTATTTCTTGTAGCATTCCTAATTTCTTGTGAGAGATTGAAATGCTGCCTTCACCCTTTCAATTAGATTTTCCTTCGTGGTGATGGGACGCGCGTAAACTTTATCTTTAATGGTTCCCCAGATGAAAAAGTCCAGTGGAGTTAAGTCTGGCGAACGAGCTGGCCAGTGGAAGGGACCTTGTTTTGCAATCCACTGGTCATGAAAAAGTCTGTTTAGGGCAGTCTTAACAACTTGGACGTTGTGTGCTGGAGCCCCATCGTTTTGATACCAATCACTTTTCCTCCGTATAGACATCAGTATACAGCCCCTAAGTACAATTGTTTTCATAGCACACTTGAACAAATAGTATTTTCGGAATAAAATTGGATTTTTTGAGAAAACGCTTTGATATAGGTATAGGACAGTAAATACTATTTATAAAGAACAACTAATTTGCCATCAAATTAAATAAAAATATACAGGGTGTTCCATTTAAAATAAGAAAGTTTGTAATGGTTGAATTCTTTCACAATGAGGCTTGAATTGTGGCCACCCTGTACATTTTATGCCGAATTTGAAATGTTTTTGAGACTTGATGATCTTCTAGCTATTCGGTGAGAAAAAATTTTTAGTCCAAGCGCTAAGGTAAAAAAATTATATGGATTAATTCATCGTCATGCATTTGCCAAATAATTACAAAAAGTCCAGATATCTCAAAAACTAATAGAGTCTGACAAAAACATTTTCTATAAAATGTGCTTAGTATTTAATGCTTAATCGAAAAATGTAATAAAAATTACCATGTTGTATTTAAAAAACGAAAGTTGGCAGCTACTTCCGGTATAACCGGAAATGACAGGAACATGTCAATATTTTAGTTAAAGAGAGCATATCGATAAACCCAAATCCCCAAAGTTTCAGGAACCTATATTCAGTAGTTCTCCATAAAGTTCTAATGCACGCTCGTCGTGAATCACCCTGTATAGGTGTTAATCTAGTTAAATAATCAGAGACTACTTTAAGTTTTATATACAGTAAATAATAATTAGCGTAAACAAATGGGAGAGAAGCTATTGTTTCTGTTTGCCTACGACCACTACCTTAAATAGGAAAAAACATACCAACTCCCTACAAGCAATGTAAGTTGAACTTGCAGCACGGTAAACAAGGCTGCCTTATTTATGTAATGTAGGTGTCATGTGCTTTTTTGGGTCAAACTTAAAATGGTAAAATCAAAATTTGAAAATTTTCGCTCGCTAAGAAATACGGGGGAAAATCAAAAAATTGACAATTTCAAAATGACCCTATATTTTTTTAGTTCAAAGAGATACAGTAAAATGTTTTGTACAGAAGTTGTTGAATAATCTACCGTTTTCAGAATAAGTATACGGGGGGTCAGGTAAAAAAGTTATCGCACATAACCTCATTTTTCTACCTGGACCACTCTGTGTATTTTAATCTAAAAAGATACTATTTTTAATTCTCCTTTCAAATATATAACACACCATGGATGGTATTGGTTTCCTTGGCGATTTATTAAACTTTATTACTTTAAACCACAGTAGACCATGAAACACAAGCTAATATCCTAGAAACTATGTTGACTATTAACATTTAATGTCAATTTAATTTTTACATATTAATTTGCGAAAATGACCTAACAACATTTTGAAAAATTTGATATGATATCAATTTATATTGAAAGTGGAAAAAACGAAGAAATGGCGCAAAATGTATATTTTGTTCCCTATCCGGAAATACGGTAACTATTTAGGGACGGATATATTCCGAACATTTGCGATGATTTCCGTTATTTTTTACCTTAATCTGAATCTTTTATTTCGTTTCAAAGTAATAAAGATTAAATAAATCGCCTAGAAAACCAATATCATCATCCACGGTGTGTTATATATTTGAAAGGAGAACTTAAAATAGTATCTTTTTAGATTAAAATATACAGGGTGTTCCATTTAAAAAAACGAGGTTAGGTCCGATAACTTTTTTACCTGACCCCGTATGCTTATTCTGGAAACGGCAGATTATTCAACAATCAATATAAAGAAACTTCTGTATAAAACATTTTTCTGTATCTCTTTTAACTAGGAAAATATAGGGTAATTTTGAAATTGTTAATTTTTTAATTTTCCCCCGTATCTCTTAAGCGAGCGAAAATTTTCAAATTTTGATTTTACCATTATAAGTTTGACCCGAAAAGAGCAATTGACACCTACATTACTTTTTTGATAGCACTAATAATTACGGAGATACCCTATAAAAATGTCGAAAATTGGACACCCTGTACACGTTGTGTACCAATGCTCTCCTTTCAATATAGATTCGTTTTAAACGTTACTTTATTAAAATTTCGATAATAATTTGACAGTTTGCTGACAAATATTGTTGAAGGAAATATTAAAGCCAAATTGTGTTTTAAAATTATTAAATATTATCGTATAGGTAAAGTACAGTACCTAATTCAAGCAGCTGTAATGCAATTATGCACTCGTGTTCGTGTGTATTATGCTATTTACTAGTGTTGTGATCGCTCGAGCGAAAAACCGCTTGATTACTCGATTATTGAAATAACCGACATCGCTCGATTATTAAAAAAACCGCTCGAGTTATCTATTCAGGCGAAAACCGTCGCTCGTCACTTATTATCTTTCACTCGATACCCGCGCTTCGCTCCGCTGTAGTGTGATCGAGTTAAAAAACTGCTCGTATATTCAAACAGTTTTTCGCTCGATAGGAAATACTCTAGTTATAAATTCAGGCGAAAAACCGAAAAATATCGCCCGTCACTTAATAACCGACCTTCGTTATACGCGCCGCGCCATCCGATTGGCGACGTTCGAGTTTGACGTTGATCAGGTAATACGACATACGTCTTTCTTAAAGGTACATAAACGAGAAGGTGCATATAAAAAAGTATGCCAAATCCCTTAGCGGAGTCATCGCCACATGGGTTTTGTGAATATTAAAAAATTAAAGGATATAATTTTAAAATTTGTATTTACTATTAACTCGAGAAAACTTCTCAAAAATAACATAATAATAGAAATTGTTAATGAAAAATAGCAAAACGAACAAAATGGTAAACAAAATATATAGAAAAATTCGTTGGTAATCTTATAGTAAACATTTTTAAATCAAAACAGGAACTTTTTATTATTGAACTCAAGAAGACTTCTTAAAAATAACATACATTATAGAAAATGTTAATGGAAAACAAGAAAACGAGCAAAATAGTTAACAAAACATAGGTATCGACAAATTTTTTGGTAACCAAAAGTAAACATTCTTAAATTTAAACAGCAACTTTTAGGTAACTATAAACATGAATTTAAAAAAATAATAACCAATTTTCTTATTTTGCCAGTCGCGTAACTAAGCCTAAATTTTTGAAGTGCCCACAGTGAGCACCTGATAATTTAAAGTGGAAGAATTTGACAAGCTATTTTAAATATCTACTTATTTTATGATCGTAGATTGAGAAAGATATGAAGAAAAATAACTCTTGGTAATACTTTTTGTTTTAAAAAAGCACAAGAATATACCCGAACAATAAATACATATTTGGGTGATTTTTTGCAGTTTTTTTGTTTGGTATCGAGACACGTGGTAAAAATTCATTATTCGCAAATAAATAAATTTCTGGAATTTTTTTGGTGGCTACTACATTTTTTTAGTAAACCTGTGCCCATCCGTATTTACGTGCCTGCTAAATACCCTACCTGATCACATGTAAACGGATAGGCTGCCGGTGGAGCAGTCGGTGACGTCATCGCTTGGTGAATTGGAATTTCAAGCGATTCACTCGAACGATTCACTCGATTATTAAAATCGCCGGAGTATCAAGTACTCGATTATTAAAATCATCGGTTTTTACCAACACTACTATTTACAGCTCTTATTACGAGTGATCTACCACTTTCACTACTCGTTATGTAATAATAATAATAATTATACTATTGTGATGAAGGCCAACGGACACTGACCTTCACGCTGCACTCACTGATAAGTAAAACAATTTTGTAAGTCGCGCATTTGTATAATTAAACATCGAGAGTAGTTTTCGAATTTGCCCGGCCCCGTGACTCGACTCGAGAAGCCGCCACTGGCCTTATAAACATTCTACATTACTGAAAACAACGCGAGCCGCGACGAAACGACCAAGATGACTCGCGTTTTTCGAGATTCTAATTAAAATCGAAACGTTGCGGCGCTTCGGGTAATTACTCGGTAACTTGATGGTTTGATACAAAGAATTTTATAAAATCACCGGAACAATGAGTTCAGGTTATTGGCTGACGACGGCAGTGCATTAGATCCGTCGCGTCGATTGTATTATGATAACGAAAAAATACAGGGTGTCGAACAATATTATAGAAAAAAATTAATTTGGTTTCTTCAAATTATTGTAATGCAATTACTGTAATATAAGAAAAATGTCAAAGACCGTGACCAATTTGCTAACTGTAATATTTGCAAGAAAGAAATTCTCTTTTGAGACTTGAGACTGCCTCAATAAATTATTGATTGCGAACATTGTCAGTATTTGCCACGTAAATTTTCAGATAGTGTCTATTTCGCTCAATAATTCAAAACGCCATTTATGGTTATTTTTATTGTCATCTCAGGATTTCCGGGTTTAAATATAGTAATACCACCCTGTATACGTTACCTTGCGGAAAGATATTGCAAAAAATTAATGTAGCGATATAGACGCAAAACCTCAAGCTTATTTAATTCGCAACGGTTTGTCATTTAATTTAATTATAAACGTGTAACAAAAAAGGATTTATAAAAATAGCTATTATTATGGATTACTATCATTGTTGCTTGGTAATGAAAGCATTAACAACAAGAGATTGGATTAATTGCGCTGTTTTACAAATAATGTACCTTTGAAAGGTATATAAACTGGAAATAAAGGCTGCTACAAGTCCGTTCATACTTGACAACCGTTACAGGTTTTTTTACAGTATTCGGTTTTAACCGAATAATCAGCGGGATGTTCATGCGATACATTTTCAATCCTGTAAAAACCCAATTCAGGCGATCGCCTAGAGTAGACAATATTGAATCCATATTGAAACCCTCAGTCTATCACGGAGAGTGAGAGGAGTTTAAATCCAATATATTGACTGAATTTGGATTTTCAAGGCGAGATACATTCTTAAATTTAGTTCCGTCCACAGAATAAAGCAGCTAAATTTATTTAATTCACCCAAAAATATGCAGATAAATTATAATCAAGGTGTCCAAACATGACCATTAAAGATAATTTATTTGCAATTTTGGCTAAGTCTTCGCTCTCTGCAAGTGGCGATTGACGGATTTCTCTCAGACACATTCACTATCAATGCCGGTGTTCCTCAAGGGTCCATATTGTCTCCCACTCTCTTCTTACTCTACATTAACGACCTTCTAGTGAAAACGAAAAATCCGATACTTAGTTTTGCTGACGATAGCACACTTATCTCATCTTTCTCTTTGAATGCACAAACATCGGCTGCCGACGCACATCTTCGCAGGCAGCATGAGGTATCACGCCTCAACAAAGACCGGGAAAAAATTTTGGCTTGGGGTGATAGAAACCAAGTCGAATTTAACGCTAAGAAAACCCAGGCAGCAGTTTTCTCTAAAAAGGTTAACATTACAGAACCGGATATAGTCATGGACGGACACGCAAACCCACTGGCTTCATCTATTAATTTGCTGGGCGTCAATCTGGGAGGAAATATGTCTTGGCATAACCACGTTGTGGCAATCGCCAAGATAGCTTCTCAGAAACTTCGTGTATTCTTCCGAACCAGAAAGTTGTACACACCTCAACAACTTTTGACACTATACAAGGCCCTTCGACCATCACTAGAGTACTGCTCTCATGTCTGGAGCTCTGCACCCAAAGATACTCTTCGGCTACTGGATTCCATCGAAAGGAGGGCTATTCGTCTGATTGGAGACCACGAGCTGACGAAGAACCTCGACAGTCTAGAACATCGAAGACAGGTTGGGGATTTGACTCTCTTTTACAGATATTTTCATGGAAAGTGCTCGGCTGACCTTGGCCTCTTAATTCCGCCCAGAGCGGCGAATATCAGAAATACACGACGAACCACTGCAGCCCATCCATATGTGGTTAAGCTTAGTACTCCTCGAACTTCACTATTTAATAATACTTTCATCTGGAGGACTTCTTCCTTATGGAACGACTTTCCCGAGGTCGTTTTTCCCAACGAATATAATCTCCAACGATTCAAAACCAACGTGAATCGATTTTTGCGCACACGCACCACTCCCAGAGTGCCCTAAAGGATTTTTTCTATAGTGCTTGTTGATTTTACAGAAAATCGCGTAAATTCAATAGTCATGTTATTCTTGAAGCTATTTTTATGCACTCTCCCTCTACGCGCGGCAGACGAAATTAGAACGGTTAGATATCTTAGTTAGTTATTGTATCATGCTATAGTACCTACCTGTAAACACCAAAAAAAGAAGGCAACAAGTTTTTTATAAAAACGGAAACAAAACTTTAAAAAATGTTCTTTTAACTTTTCTGTAAAATATATCTTTTTTGTGTTACGGTTAACGGTTTTTAACGGGTTGTGCGACATTTCATACGTTTGTTGAGCGTCAAGGTGAATAGTTTTCCCTGAAAACATTCTTACAACTATCAAAAAAGTGTAAAAGCTTCATATTTGCTACACATACAAGTCATAATAAGACTTACCCATTTCGAATTAACTAAAGAACCATCACTGTGATTATATCGTACCTGAAATTAAAAAAATATATATTATTATTTTATGAATATACAACGTCTAAATAAATGTTTTAAAACAATGATTTTATGCGTCTTTAAATAACTGCGGTTACCACCAATCAAAATATGTATACACAACTTCTACACTATACAGAGTGTTAATATTTCAGAGCGTGATCATTTTATGAAGACACGTTCTTATGAACATAATATGTCCGCAACGCCAGAAATTTTTTGCTACAGGATGTTTGAAATATATTTTTAAATTATTATATTCTATTATATTATATTCTACCTACATAGAGAGAAGAGAGGATGTTTGAAATATATTTTTAAATTGTTATTATTATATTCTATTATATTATATTCTACCTACATAGAGAGAAAACCCTAAAACTACATTTACTCATTTAAAATAAATTGTAAAAGGTATATAAGAAACCAATATTCTATTATAGTTTCAATATTATTAAAACTTTCTTTTCATACTGTTTATTTTGATATTTAAATGCAAAATAATATTTTTTCTTCATTAAAGAACTTTTAATTTAAAAATATGGCAACATTGTGCGTTGTCAATGGTTACAGGTAGCTAGAGCTAATTTCATTGGTTATATCCCAGACAGTTGATAGCGCATGCGTCTCATGAGCCATCAGGCTCGTTCGGCGATGTCCTATATTTGATGGATGTACCCACCCAGTTGCGAAGTGATACAAAGAGCAATATTTATTGTATTGTGTTTTATAAATAAGTGTTCATTCGTATTTTAGGGTGTTATTTTAAAATTTTGTGATAATGAATGACTTCTGGTAAAAACCTTCTCAGTCAGACCCGTGAAGTGATTGCAAATGTTTATAGGGTATGTGAAGAGTATCAATATATCAATATATCAATATATTTAAATTGCCACTTAAGCGAAAGCTAGAAAAGTACATGTAGCTGTTTTTTTGTTTTTTTTATGTTAAAAACTTTAAATCTTGTAAAAAGTAATTTTTTAAACCTTGATAAAAATAGTTACCTACCTTCAAAAACGCAATTAGGTACTGAATAATTTCCTATTTTTGTTACGTTATTTAAAATAATACCTAGCACTCCCATGACTAGATCATGTCTTTTAAACGATATTGCTTTCCCCTTACCGATACGTAGGATACACAGATCTACTTGTCGACCTGTATGTAAGTTAAACTTTATGCACGGTGAACAGGGCCGCCTCGTCTAATTTTAAGGAAACTACACTCTCCTATCAATATGTACTTCTTAAAGAATAACAAGAGAGCCGTAAGCGGCTGCTATCACAAACACACGGCAGAAAGGATAAATGTTATATTAGTAAAAGTACGATAACAATTTAACAGTTTGCTGAGAAATATTGTTAAAATAAATATTAAAGCCTAATTGTGTTTTAAAATTAATAAATATGATCGTATGTAAAATACGGTACGTGATTCGAGTTATAATGCAATTACCATGGAATTATATACCGTAATATGCTATTTTACAACTCTTATTACGTAATGTACTATAATATCTCGCAAAGTAATTTGGATATTATGATATTAGTATCCTTTAATAGGATATAAACCACATATTATTATTTTAGTTAGAAATTATTTATTATTATCGATCTGCCAGAGGCACTCCTGCAAGCATGCACTCTGATCTTTTGTCAAAACAAGTGGTACGCCACCGTTCAGTAGAGGTTCTTCCACAGGAGCACATGCGCACGTGCACCCCCAAAACGAATAAAAAAATATTAATTTATATTCATTGAATATTATTTATCGTATAAAGTCCGACCCTCCCTAATATTTTATCGGACCGTCAAACAAAACAGTATATTATAAGCTCTCGATTCATCCGGCAACTCAGCAAGGATAATGACGCGATATACTCGCAGAATATGCGAATAAGTGGGCGGGGCATAATGCAGTTTCTCTGTAGTAACAGGTGGCGGGTGGCAGCGGGGGATAGCGGAGCTATGGCGATTTAACATGGAAAAGGCGCACAATTTTAGTGTGCGCCGCGCTGTTGTCTGTTCGTGCATGTATTTAGAAATTCGAGCGGGTATGTTTTAATATTTTAATATTATATATTTATTATTGTCGGAAATGGCCATTATCACTTAAAATTAGTCCCTTATGCATTTGTTGGGGGCTATTTCCTTATAATTTTAGCAAAATTGCGCTCAAATAAAAAAATGTGGATACGGTCCTGTACGACAGAGGGTCATTTCTGAAAAATACCAACGACACTTACATAGCGGAACTGTCTTTATAGTAAGAAGGGACAAACGACACGCCGATAGGACGGGAAAATAAATTGATTATATCGATTGTCGATTAAAGGGAGCATTAGGCAATTTTTCGGGAGACCAGCGAAATAAATCTGTTATGGGGATGTCGCAGATTATTCGATATTAATCGTGTTTTAGCCATACTGGTTCGTATGTGAGGGATGTATGTCATAGAAAGTTAATAATAGCTATACAGGGTGATTGATGGCGGATGGCATATTAGACGTGTATGAAGAAGTAATTAACGGATTACTTTGAAAATTTCGCACCAGCATTCGTCAGCCAATCAGGAGCTTGCTTTTTGTTCCGTTACCACGGCAACTAAGAAAATTTCCGGAAATTTTTCTTCTCCTCGAGGCAGCAGGAAGTGATTACAGTGGAAATTTTTTGGCTTTTGTGTATAGAATGGCATTCTGCTTGACTGAACCTGATAATTTAAATATTTATAATATTTCTGATTATTCTAAACCTTTTACTAGACAATATTATATAAATTGAAAACAAATAAAAACAGCAAATTATTGTTATTTATTGTAGTTTACAAGTATCTAATTATTTTCTTCTTGAAATTCTTTGGCCACTTCTTCTTTCTTTAATGGGCAATAAGGGAGCACACAGTCATCAAAAGTCTGTATTTAGTAGAAACCAATTGGAGACGATATTTAATTATATTAAACAAATTAGACCAATAGAGGTCTGACCCACATTCTTCTAATAAATACGTTAGAACCTTTAAATTCCGATTTTTTTTTTTTTTTTATGATCAAACACAAGCACTATAGGAAAAATCCTTTAGGGCACTCTGGGAGTGGTGCGTGTGCGCAAAAAGCGATTCACGCTGGTTTTGAATCGTTGGAGGTTATATTCGTTGGGAAAAACGACCTCGGGAAGGTCGTTCCACAAGGATGTAGTCCTCCAGATGAAAGAATTCTTAAATAATGAAGTTCGAGGAGTACTAAGCTTAACCACATATGGATGGGCGGCAGTGGTTCGTCGTGTATTTCTGCTATTCGTCGCTCTGGGTGGAATTAAGAGGGCAAGGTCAGCCGAGCACCTTCCATGAAAATATCTGTAAAAGAGAGTCAAATCCCCAACCTGTCTTCGATGTTCTAGGCTGTCGAGGTTCTTCGTCAGCTCGTGGTCTCCGATCAGACGAATAGCCCTCCTTTCGATGGAATTCAGTAGCCGAAGAGTATGTTTGGGTGCAGAGCTCCAGACATGAGAGCAGTATTCTAGTGATGGTCGAATCTGGGCTTTGTATAGTGTCAAAAGTTGTTGAGGTGTGTACAACTTTCTGGTTCGGAAGAGTACGCCAAGCTTCTGAGAAGCTATCTTGGCGATTGCCACAACGTGGTTATGCCAAGACATATTTCCTCCCAGATTGACGCCCAGCAAATTAATAGATGAAGCCAGTGGGATTGCGTGTCCGGCCATGACTATTTCCGGTTTTGTAATGTTAACCTTTTTAGAGAAAACTGCTGCCTGGGTTTTTTTAGTGTTAAATTCGACTTGGTTACTGTCACCCCAAGCCAAAATTTCTTCCAGGTCTTTGTTGAGGCGTGATACTTCATGCTGTCTGCGAAGATGTGCGTCGGCAGCCGATGTTTGCGCATTCAAACAGAAAGATGAGATAAGTGTGCTATCGTCAGCAAAACTAAATATCGGATTTTTAGTTTTCACTAGAAGGTCGTTAATGTAGAGCAAGAAGAGAGTAGGAGACAATATTATTATGGACCCTTGAGGAACACCGGCATTGATGGTGAAGGTGTCTGAGAGAAATCCGTCAATCGCCACTTGCAGAGAGCGGTCCTTAAGAAAGCTAGACAACCATGCACAGAATCGACTGGGCATACCATAGGATCGCAGTTTACTTAGAAGCCCCTCATGCCAAACACGATCAAAAGCTTTAGAAATATCCAGGGCAACAACCCGAGACTCCCCATGATGTTCGATTGCGTTGTTCCAAATATGGGTGACATAGGCTAGAAGATCTCCAGTTGATCTTGACTTCCGAAAACCATATTGATGATCGCTGATAATGTTGAAGCCTTCCAGGTACTTTAGAAGATGTTGGTTAATAGCTTTCTCCATTACTTTTGATATAACTGAAAGCAATGCGACTGGTCGATAGTTGTTAGGCAGGGTTCTCTTACCTTTCTTTGGAATAGGCTGGACTCGCGCCGTCTTCCAGCAAGATGGAAATATTCCTTTTTTGTAGGATAAGTTGAAAAGTCTACAAAATACTGGTGTCAGTTCATCGGCACATCTCTTGAGAACTATAACCGATGACACATTTTAATTTCACTCAATTCTTTACAAAACTTACACGGAGGATACTTCTCAAACCGTTCCATTTTTAAATTTAACTACTGTCAGTAATCGGAGCTACGGGAGACATGGATTCCATGGTTTCCTATATGGATGACTACAATACGCCGGAAAACTATCTGTATAAAATATCTTTATATGTTAAAAAAACTTATTTTATACCAAGTTAAATAAATATGGAAATAAAAATTTGAACCATTTTTACTTTGTTAATAACAATTGAAGGCAAAGTTGGTAACTAGGATGTTCTTGCTCTTCGAACTAATAACTACCTACTATTGTATTTATAAGTCAACAGATCTTAAAATCAGAACACAACTTTCTTTACATACAATTTTGAACTAATTTTTAATTTGTTAATAACAATTGCATGCAACTAAAGTTGGTAAATAGGAAATTATTGCTATTCGGAGTAGTGGCGGAACTTCAAACTTTGGGCCTCCCGCAAAATTATTTATTAGGTCCTATAAAATGATTTATGTAGTTAAGCTGGAATAACGTAAATTGGTAAATTATAGATATAGATGTTACTCCATAAGAATTTAAAATAGAAAACTGATGATTCCTATGAGAGAAAATTTTTTAATGCTCTTTAGAAACTAAGGTTTATACTAAAAATCACATTTATTATACAGTGAGTCCCAGAAGAAATGTCTAAATTCATTTAAAATTCAGCGGTAAGTTTTTCAAAAAACGCGCGTACCCGTCGATTTTGATTTTTTCATTTTTTTTTGTGGTAATTTCATGTATACAGGGTAGCTCAAAAATAAGTTACGACCATCAACCTTATTTTTTCAAATGAAAACATATATTTTTTATTTCATTTTTGAATTTTGCATTGAATTCTAAGCATGTTTCATGTACCATGTCCTATACATAAACTCAACAGTTATTGAAAAAATTAGGATTGAACATATCATTTAGGGAATCCAACGATCTATCAAATCTTCTGGCAATATGGCATTTTGGGCTCCATAATAAGTAAGAGTGTACTGTCTCACTGTCACCGTTTATTTCCATAGAAACTGTATGACAATTTTATTTCAAATAAGTATAATTATTGTCAAGCGTAGTTTCAAAGTTGCGGTTTTCACAATAATGGTGAAGTTAATGGAACGGGAAAAAATTTAAATTCTATGCATGGTTGGGTTTGGTGATAAAACACGTACTCAAATAGAAACAGAAATTATTTAATGAAATCCATCCTGATCGTCCTCCCATATGTCAAAAGATGGTGAGTAGAATAGAGGCTAAGTTTAGAGAATTCGGTCATGTTAGAGATTTGCCTAAATCTGGTCGTCCTACTCGAGATGAAAATGAACAACTTGACGTTTTGCTTTCCTTGGAAGAAAATCCATGTACACATGCCGAAATCTGTTGTTCACCGAGTAATTCAAAAGCACAAATATCACCCATACAAAGTTATTCCAGTGCATGAGTTATTTGAAGATGATTTCGATAGGCGAAGTGAGTTTTGCGGACGCATGCAAAATATGTGCAATCTAGATAATAATTTAGTAAAAAATATTATTTTTTCGGATGAAGCTATACGTTCTATTTGAATGGTAATGTGAACAGACAAAATTGTCGATATTGGGCAACAGAAAATCCGCATTGGATGATAGAGGTTCACAGCCAGTACCCTAAGAAAATAAATGTTTGGTGTGGAATCGTACGCGAAAGAGTAATTGGTCCATTTTTCTTTGAACAGTCTTTAACTGGATAAGTATATCTCGAATTTCTGCAACTAGAATTAATTCCAGCATTAGTGGCTTTATTTCCGAATCCATTGGATCCAGACTCCCCTGACGAAGAACTGATATTCCAACAAGATGGTGCTCCTCCGCACTATGCGGCCACTGTGCGCACATTTTTGGATGAAACCTTTCCCAATCGGTGGATTGGAAGGAGAGGACCTATCGAATGGCCTGCTAGGTCGCCAGACCTAACTCCGCTGGACTTTTTTTTTGTGGGGGTTACCTCAAATCAAAAGTATTTGTTAACAGGCCAAACAATATGCAGGAGTTGAAAGAAAGGATCCGAAGAGAAGTGCGTGTCATAACTCCGGAAATGGTTGGAAACGTGCAAAGAGAGTTTATTGATCGTCTTGGATATTGTCAAGCCGTAAATGGCGCACATTTTCAACATTTAATTTGATTTTGTTGTGTTTTTTTTTAATAAACAGGTCTTACTTATAGATATGTTCAATCCTAATTTTTTCAATAACTGTTGAGTTTATGTATAGTTCATGGTACATGAAACATGCTTAGAATTCAATGCAAAATTCAAAAATGAAATAAAAAATATATGTTTTCATTTGAAAAAATGAAGTTGATGGTCGTAACTTATTTTTGAGCTACCCTGTATACATGAAATTACCACAAAAAAAAA
Source organism: Barypeithes pellucidus (assembly GCA_963991005.1). Taxonomy (NCBI): domain Eukaryota; kingdom Metazoa; phylum Arthropoda; class Insecta; order Coleoptera; family Curculionidae; genus Barypeithes; species Barypeithes pellucidus. Next base: position 14,230,733 of record OZ022563.1, read on the forward strand.
ATTTTAAAATCAAAATCGACGGGTACGAGCGTTTTTTGAAAAAATTTACCGCTGAATTTTAAATGAATTTAGACATTTCTTCTGGGACTCACTGTATAATATTATTATAAGAATATTATTCCAGAACCCATAAACAGTGACCACACTATTCTTTTCTGAATAGCTCTATTGTTTAAAATCAACTTTAAACCAAATTTCCAGGAAATATTTACAAAAGTATAAGTTCTCGTAAAATTAATATCATACAGGGCAGGTTAAAATTAGAAGTTACTTTAAACAAGTCGCAAGAACAGGTTCTTTCTTTCCTCAAATAATTTAGACTTATATGTTAAATCTTCTTATATTCTGAACAAAAAATATATTAATATACTCGATTAACCATTTATAACTAATTTTCTGTTAATAACTGAAGTCATCAGTCATCAGTTAGCCATGGAAACAATTATTGTATAAAATGAAACATAAATGATATTTGAATGAAAGAAAGGTATTTCAGCTTACTAATAAAAATAATTTACAAAACATATTATTTGAAAAATTGTGCATTGCAATGCATTTCTGTAAACGTAGTTTCCCTCCTCCCTCCCCCTGGGGGGGCCACTTTGGACCTTGGGCCCCCTGGACGCCAAATTTCCGATAATTCAAGTACTAGGTAGATTATAGATTTGTTAAATGCAAAAAGTGAAGTATAATCCAATGTGTATCAAACCGTATACAGACCTTAAAGTGAGTGGAGGAAACCCTTTTTTGCACGACGTGCTAAAAAGTTGTACTTGCGTATTTTTATATCAATTTGTTTTTTTTTTAAATTGGGGGCTTTCCAACTTAGCTTAAAACATAACGTTAATTATTGCCAACGTTTTATAAAATTGATTAATCAACGGGAAAAAAATTAATTGCGGTCTTTAGATCGATGATTTAATTTGCCTCACTTCGTTATTTAATTATTTAATAAAAATAATCAATGACTGGACAACATCTTAAATAGGAAATCGCGAACCATTATTTCAGCAAAACGCTTTTTCTATGGAAAATACTTAAAACATTACCATTTCCCATATACCTAATGTAAATTACCTTTTTATCCGCTATTTTATTTGCATTTTCTAATAAATCATGTTCCCCATGTTGGTATTGTACATACATTACCCGATATATCTAATGCATGCATGCAATGTAATTATCCTTTTAAATTAATTGTCATTATTACCCTGGCGTAACACCTCTATTGTTATAGGTCATGTCTGTCTGTATGTCTCGTCATCAACGTTTCATAAATTATGAAAATAAGTAGCAAGTATTAAAGAATCTTACAGATTATGAACGTCGCGGTCGCGTCGTTGATACGGCTTGACAAGCGAGTCTATAGCTACGCGGTATCGGTAAGGGGGAAGCAATATCTTTTTAAACATGGCCGAGTCATGGGCGTGCTATTATTTTCTTAATAATGGTATTAATATATATTTTTTCATGGCATGAAGATATTTGTATCACCAGTGCAATATATTAGGCCTTTTCATTAATATTTTTCGCTATTTTGACATTTTCGCCAATAAAATCCATTGGATTTCAACATGCACTTTAAAGTTTCACGGGAAAATGGAGAGTTTATGTCACTTCTCAGCTGTTGTAGAAAATTTTTTAAGGTTGGAACCACTTTTAGTTCCAAATAAAACTTTTGTATTGTTCTCCTAACAATGCCAAAGTCGAAGCCTTCGATTTTTCCGACAACAGAGAGACGGGCCCATAGAATAATATTTAGGTTTGTTAATAGAATGGACACTTCCATGTTAACAAACCTGTTAATATTGGTAAGCCATCTATCGGCGACGGCAGTTATATTACACCATTTCCATATTAGGAACCTGTAGTTCAAATTCAATTTAAGAAACTCTCGACGAGATGGCGCTGCTTTTGAGGGTATTTTACTAGCGCATTCGCCAGATTCTTGGAATAATATGCACCCTTGATTTTATTCAAAAATCAGGCAAATAGCTTATTTATGAACCTATTTTAAAAGCAAGAAAAAAAAAGGAGAAATCAGGAAACAAAATCGAAATCTTGGATTTCCTAGTTCACCTGTTAATTACAAATATATTATATCTCTTGCTTTCAAAATATGGATAGAAATATGCTTTGCTTGATTTTAAAAAGAAAAAGCATCCAATGGTTCATAAATTTGCCAATATGGCATTAATATATTTGTATGGGCGAGTCTCAAACTGACCCCTCAGATTAAGTTAAAATATCTTTAAAGCTAAGTGGTATAAATAAATAAAACCTTCCACAGGTCCTTCTTTTATATTGGGTTGAACCTGTGGTTGAATATTAATTTCGTCAAACATTAAAATACAATGTTTATCGAGAACATTTGAAAAATTTTTGACTTCCGCTTTCAAAATAGTATGTAGTCCTGCGCGTATCGGGATTCTGTTCAGCAGTTTCATTACCGTTAACCAATAACCTTGTCCTCAAGAGTATATCGTCGTCCTTTCGGCTTCTTCTCGATATTGTCTAACTGACTCTGAAAAAACCTGGCTTTAATTCTATCCATGCTTGACAGAACTTTCTGAAGCACTGCAGGACTGGTTATATTTTTCAGTCATTCGAAGTTTTCTTCTTGTCAATACACCACCTTTCTTTAATCTTTCTGCCTGCCTCTTAAACTGGATAGCCCTTTGATAGAGTTTTCGTGCCTTAGGTCTTAAATCTTTAATTTGGCCCACATTCACTTCTGCTAAGAGTGAAGAACGTTCTAAAAAAATATATATTCTAAAATGCAAATAACAAAAATGATTTCAGTCTGTTCTGCCTTCAACATTTCTCATATTGTATTGTTAAACGCTCTTTAATTTATATTAGCGACGTACCTATACTTACTCTATAATCTATAATAATTTTTTAGCATAAAAAGTTGATTTTAGTATTAAACACAGAGCGAGATACCCACCGTATAAATTAAAATTATTTTATGCAACTTAACTTACTTTTGGGGGTAATTTTGTTCCGTTAAAAGAAAAGTTCCTTTTTAAAAACAATTTTATTACAATACAGAGAAGATGTTTACTTTAAGAGCTTAAAACAGAGAGTGATTTTAATATTTCATTAAATAAAGCATTACAATTCAAATATGCTGGTGTCATCACCAGATAAGGCTTCTAAGAAAGATGTCGTGAGAATCATCTAGGTCGGCAGGTTCCATGGATATAACTCCTCCCTCCTTAAGCCGAAAAAATACTGGATGTATTTTGTGAGGAATTGGTTTCTTCGGTTTTGGCATCGATTGGGCCCTGGGATTGATTATTGGTTCTATTTGTCGTGTAGATTTTGAGTAGGGGTCTAAGTCGACTTCTGAATTTCCATACCATGTACATTGTCAGAATGATAACTAGGATTCCTATTAGGTAATTCGTAATATTTGAAGTTCGGTCCTGTTCTTCTATAGGAGATATTGGTGATAGCTGGTTAGCCATGTCTTTTAATCTATAGATATCTTCGAAGTTTAGTTTCCCTAAGTCGGGTGTCTTGAACATTATCGATGAGGTAGAGTTTCCTATTTCTATATCTGGTAGGATTAATGGTTTTCCTTGTTTAATTTTTATGTCGTTGACAAATTTCTTTGGTCCAACTTGAATTTGGCAATTTTCTTGAACTTTCGCCAGGGTAGGTAGATTGATTTTTATATACTGATCAATTTTGCATTTTGAAAAAAAGACTTTCTTCTTTATTTGGAATTATAAGTACTTCTTCTTGCGTGATTTGTTCTGTTATTATTTCTTGTATATTGACTTCTAGAATAGGACAGTTGTCTAGCGTGAATCCGTTAAGCAGTAGAAGGGTGCATTCGTCTTGGGGGTGGAAGTTTTCATTGCAATAGTAGTCCTCTTCAATTTGGGGGCAAGTATTTTCTTCAAATTGGGTTCTTTCTTTTGCTTGTGCCAAATAAGGATATTTTGGGACAAATATTTTGTGGTTTTGGATAATAGGATAAAGGTGGTAGAAAGTAAATCCTTCAGGACGGATTATAGGAACATGAATAGCGAACATCACCTTAGCTTTCGAAAAAGTAACCTGAGTTCCCAAAAATTGGTAATACGATAGTATATTTTCAAATTTTGGTATTTCCTCATTATTATAGATTGTTTTTAGATAATCTATCATTTGTTTTAATTCTAAACTTGAAACTATTGAATTATGTAGTGCATTTAATTTGGCAAACATAATAGCGTCCTCTAAGTTATCGATAAAGGTAATTAAATTTTGACAGTCTAAATTTATTTGGTGAATTAATCCCTGAAAACTTATGTAATCATTTAAATCATTAATTGATTTTTGAATGACGTCTTTAAATACTTTTAGACCATATTGCAGTTGTTTTTGGTTTTCATTAAGAATCGATATTGTTTTATTGTAATTATTAATTAGGTTTTTTGATAAGGAAACCTGTAAATTTAATTCATGGATAATATTTTTCTGATTAGTTTCAAGGTTTTTTATATGTTCATCGTATCTTTTTCCATCCTCAGCGTCTAGTGTACCGAATAACCATTTATTAACTTTTCCTACAATATTAATTAGACCTCTTTTATTTCTTACGTGTGGGTAGAGATTCTCGAGTTTATCTTGTGTTGTTTGAATTAAAAATTCCGTTCTAAGAATTGCGCTTTCTGATAGTCCCTGATAAGAAATTGGATTTGTAGCGTTTTCTAGCTTTATATGACTTTTTATTATGCGAAAGTATTTTTCTACGTTTGTAAGTTGTAACAAAATAGGTTCTAAATCTACATAGTGGAGAAATGTATGTTTTGTATATATAAGTTTAGCTTTTCCTAATTCTATGGGAAGAATAGGGTTTTTAAGGGTTGTCAGTTGTATGTCATTGGTGTTGCTGTACGTTTGAAGTACTTGGAGCGTCATGATCAATGTCAGGGTCGTCCTTTTCATTTTCAATCTGAAAATTCGATGGTTGTTTAATTCTAGTTCTATGATATGTACCCTTTTGTGTGATTAACTTGTTGTCGGTTTGATTTTTAACCAAAAATTTTTTAATTTTCGGCAAGTCTTTGCCTTTGGCTTTTGTTTTAATATAGGCTTCATTTGAATGCGCGAAATCAAGCGGGTTTCTGTCATATTTATTGTTTAGACATGTTTCGCAATTGTTAATGTAATTTATAATGTCTTCAGACATTTTTGGCCAGTAATATTTTCGCGTGAGTGCTAATTTTGTTTCATTGATACCTCGATGGCATGTTTTGGTTTTATGATACATTTCGAGTTTTTCTTTTTGGTCATTTAGTTTTTCTACGTCTTCTAAAAATTTTGAACATTGAATTAATTTGTATGAAGAATTTTGGAAAAAGTTCTGGACCGTAACAATGAATATTCTTGCTATTTCAGGTTCTCTGAAATACAAAGCAAATGTTTGTTTGGGGTCAATGAATTCTTTTAAAATCTTTATTATGTGTTCGCGTGGGTCTCTTTTTGATATTGTGACGTAAAGACGCGTATTTTCAAAGATTTTATTGTATTTACATTGAATTTTATTTATATCACCTACGGTAATAACAATTTGATTTTTAAAACTATTTAAGGACCGTTCTGATATAGGTATATTTATTATTGGGTGTTCTAATGAGGTATGTACCGTCTCTAAGTCGTAATCGTTATTTTTTACAGGGGGTCGAATCTGTATATCAGATATTATATTGATTTTTTGTTTGTCTATATTTGTTGGAATTTCGTTCCATGGTTCAAGGAAGTCATTTACAATTGATTGATCTAGTACTGGAATGTCTTGGTTCTGTAAATATTCGTTTATTATGCTGTCTACGTCACCGGGGTTATTGTCTGTAGACACTGTCTCTAAAGCGTTAAGGTTATTGTTAGCGGGATACCTAGATTTGAATGAATCAACAAGAATAGGTTCAGCTAATGTCACGAAAATGGTTCTATCAGAATTATTCTGTATTTCTACGGGGGCGAATCCATTTTTTGCATAAGATAATATTTGTGGTAGAAACAATATATCGATTTTACATGATCGTGTCAAAATTTCTCCTTCTATTATGTTCACAGGAACATTTTTTATTATTTTTTCGTGTGGGTTTACCGAAAACGAAAAAGAAGATTCATGTACTTTTCTATAAAAGAAAGGTATTTCTATGTTAGGTCCGATCAATCTCGTATTACATAAATCTATATTAAGTTGCATATTAATTAGGTCAGTTAAACCTAATATTCCGTCAAAGTAATCGTGAAAGTCAAAAAGAATAAAGTTTATATTATAGTCTATACGGAATTCTGCGAAAGCCGGTATAGATGCTTGGAATTTAGTTACTTGACTTCCCAATGCTGTTTTTATAGTATTGTTAGAATGATAAATACAGTGGGCATAAAAAGTTTCTGCAATTGATGGTTTTAAAATAGATCGTTGACTACCAGTGTCAATTAAAAGTTTTAAATTTGGATGTTTCATTTTGACATATGGAAGGGCGTTGAAGGAAGATATATTAATTTCTGTCATGTCGGTTCGTTTATTGGGCTCATTTCTGGAAAATTTTGGGTATAAACATTGTTTTCTTTGTCCATAATCTGTTGATTAAGTAATGGTTGTTCATGTGTCAATTCGGGTTGATTTTCATGCATTATATATTGATCGTAATCCGAATATTGCATATCGTAGTACTGTTGATCAGGGGTCATTTGATAGTACGGATAGTTAGCTGCATAACTACCGTGTGTTTCATATTCGTCGTAGTAAGTATTTTCGACATTTAAATCATTGTTTCCTTCGTTAAAATAAAGTTCTTGAGAAGCAAAATTTGGTTTTTGATTAGGATATTGATTTCTAAAATGATTTTGCGGTGCGTTATAAAAATTTTGTCGATTTGAATTTACCGTCGGGTTCCTAGAAGTAGTTGACATAGGTACCGGGCGTGGTAACTGATTTGGTGAAATTTGGTTAGGCCTGAAAACATTTTGGGGTCTGCCAAAAACTTGTTGGTTAGTGGGATAGTTTCGCGGGGGCAAATACCGTGGTTGTATGTTTATAGGTCCGCTTGGAAATTTTGGTCTTTGAGGAAAGTTTTGTGGTACTATGTTTTGTGGCGTGTTAAAGTTATTATACATTTGATGTCCATTCTGAAAATTTTGAAATTGGCTTGGTTTTTGGAACCAATTATCTTGTTTTTGCATTTTAGACGTTTCGCCGAAACTGTTATATAACTTTTCAAAATTTTCGAATTCGCTTACGTATGCCATTGCATCTTCGAGAGTCGCTGGCTTTTTTATATGCATGTTGTTTTTTAATATGCCAGTGCATCCTGCAATGAAAGTATTTAAAGCCGTTTTTTCGTAGTAACTTATGTGACATAATTTTTCTTGGGCACTTAAAGAATTATTATTACTTATTCTTTGAATAACATTACTGCGTAATAATTGTATTCGATTGCCAAAATTTAATATATGTTCACCTTTATGAGGTTTAGTTCTAGTTAATTCTTGAACTAAACAGTCTGAGTCGGTTCTATCGGAAAAACCAGAAATTAATGCTGCGCGCAATTTCGACCATTCGTCTAGCTCAATGCGGTTGCCAAGCATTATTTCAGCTTTACCAGTTAGTTTTTCAATTATGCATTCCACAATATGGGTATTTAAGTCATTATCGTTAAAATGTTGATATTTGGCGACTAAGTCGTCACATCTTTTAACAAATTTGTTCAAATAGTCACTGTTTCCGTCAAAAGGTTTTATATTTTCGATTTTTAATTTAAATAAATCCCAATTCACAACGAGAGGTGTGGATTGCGTTTGCTCCTGCGGAGTACTCATTTTTTCTTAATAAAATAAAGAACAAATGATAAATTAAATTAAACTGTAATTTATCAAATAATATTATAAATAATTATAATATTTTCTTAACTTTGAAATTTCAAAATATGAAAGATTCTTCTTTCTCTTTTTTAAATTTCTTTGTTAAAAATTTAACTTTCCTAAAATTATGTGTCTTCAATAGACGGGTCTTAAAAATAAAAATGTCTACAATAGACTGAGCTAAGCTAGGTGATGTGCACAATGCACGAGCCTAAAATTATCCCTAAGAAACCTTATTCGGAGGATCAAGGGGCGAAAAGGAATTTGGCACTTACCGTATCTTCCTTTCCCGACTCTGCTGGCTGAGCTTCTCAGAAGTGGCTTCTCTGGATTGGTTGATTCTTTGATAGTGCTGAAGGGTTGATACCACAATTCGACGAGTTTTTTCGATATGCGATCGGAAAACACGCTAAACGCACTATCCTACCGACTGCGCCAATTTTGTTCCGTTAAAAGAAAAGTTCCTTTTTAAAAACAATTTTATTACAATACAGAGAAGATGTTTACTTTAAGAGCTTAAAACAGAGAGTGATTTTAATATTTCATTAAATAAAGCATTACAATTCAAATATGCTGGTGTCATCACCAGATAAGGCTTCTAAGAAAGATGTCGTGAGAATCATCTAGGTCGGCAGGTTCCATGGATATAACTGGGTTGTCTAATATGTACTTTCGAGGAAGTACCGATATGTTCACATTCTTCAGTATCTAATGGGACAATATCCATCTCTATTGAGATCCCCTGCTTAGTAGTACAGGTATCCACCTCCTGTTTTGTATATTCAATTAACGTTTGATCTGGTAGAACAGGTAATATCTCTTCAGCACTAGCAGAAGTAGGTATAGGAAGGTCACATTAGCTATTGGATAATCAGTAATATTTTCGAAAATTGGATGTATTGAAGCTGAAACAGGCAATAGTTGTGGCTATGCTATGGTATCAAATAGGGGGATTGAGGGGACTAATTAATAAGCTCCATGAAATATTTAAATTTAAGTTACTTAAAAAAATATATACAAGATTTTCATGAATGACCGGATTATTTATTATGTGTATTATTTTTATGTGTACAATACACAGAATCGGCTCATTTCTAGTGCCTCATCCTACTTCATAAGTAGGTCTAGTTATTTTAAAATAAACGATTAAATATACCTGGTAGATTTATTGATGGTAATACTTAAGTCTTTTCTTAAGTCTATGATTTGGTCCAAAATCTTCAGGCAGAAAATGAATGGAACAAACCCTGCAACTATTATAAATTTTTGGTGGAGTAATTTCGCGAACTAAACGACGGTTTCCACACAACGACACCCACTTCTCCAAAAGAGGTCTGTTTTTGGCTGGGTCAGGAAAGCAATGTTTCGATTCATAACTTTTATAACAGCTACTGACACAAGAGTAAGGCATATTCTTAACCAGTTTACACCCTAAAATATATAAAAAAAATAACTATAGAGCACGTACAATACACTAACAGTAACAAGAAAAAAGTGCGGAATGTTACTTTTTAGCATGATACTAGCTGATGATAGAGCGTCACGTAGCGTCGAGCACAACATAATGCTAGAACTATTCACACGCAAATTAGTGTGAAAATGTGAACTTTTTCGCAACCAAAACACTCCCAAGGGAGAAATTAATAGTATTCTTCCAATTTATTAAAAATGTTATAATATAATTTCCAACTTACCTTTTAAAATAAAATAAAAGTACTCACGAAAGTTTTTGGTCAAAATGAAGTGAGTCAAGGCTCGGTGTACAACGATTTCAAATCGGATACAAATCTAAATTACACTAATATACACAAACACAAGTTAAAATGACTATGTGCGACTGTAAACCGTGGAATATTTTAGCAAAAAATTCGAATTTAATGCGCGTCTCAAACTGACATAAGTAGCGACAGCGGTAAAATTTGAATGTCCGCCCGGATGGTGGATCAACAATGAAAAAAGTGATGCTCCATCTATTGACCAATAGTGAAGCGCAGTCAGGCGAAGATGACATGATGATAATAGATTCCTGCTATAAAAAGACAAAAGAGCGATCGGAGCGCCAATTACGATAACGGCAGAACTAATGTTGAGCAAATATACGGGTCAACAACCCCATTTGAAGTTCGCAGACCATGGACGGGCCCTTTTTTTGACAGGAGATGACAACAATTGATCCGGGTTATTTTCTTTCCTTTCAGTATCTTCTTTGTGAATATTTTTTACTGTACCCACGCTTACTCCCGTATACATTGCGACCCTTTCTAGCTTTCGTTTAAAGTGACAATTTAAATGTATTAATTTGTGATTCCTTTTCACACATCCTGTACACATTGCTTGATTTTCATTCGCGCCAGACGAAGGAAGTTAGCTTGTTTAACAATTCGTGCTGTTCGCATTCTATGGCTGTCTCTGTCTGCAGCAACCTTCCCTTATTCAGTAAAGTGAGACAAATATGACCAAGATCAAGTCGCCTGCATAAACAATCACTTTTTGGCATTTCATATTAACTCTACGTAAGTCTGATATTGATGCATATGAGCAGAGTAGGCTTAGCTTCACTTCCAAGGCCTTCTTACGTGTTTCGATCCCCCCATAAGCAGTCTCACCGTGCTGGACACTACTGTTCGGTGCTATGGTACCAGGCTATGGTCGAGGGCGATGTGCGGTGCTCCGTTGTGGCCATACACTAAGGCCACAGCAGCGATCTCATTTTAGACGATGTGACAAAATTCGACCAAATTACTTGTGGCACTAGAAATGTTTTTCTCCAATGAAACAAAAGATGATATCTTTTTATAAAATAAAATAGTTATTTTTGTAACAAATTCATAAAGTATCACTTTTTTTCACGAACCGAAAATTTGAGCGGACGAGTCGCAGTCCAGTGTCCCAATCCAGTATGTGGAAAAATTAACAATGCGGTGCCCAGGGCAACAATGGACGCTGATGCTATTTTTATGGCAACTTGATATTATAATCACTCAGAAAGAAGTGAAGAAGTTACGTCACTTTTTTTTAACGCTAAATTACTTTTTTGAACTCGTTAAATAATTATCAATTTTATGCATTCATTTGCTTAAAAAAAAAAAGTTATGGTCAATTTACGCAATAAAACGTTGGAAAACTAGTAAGTGTTGTAAACCGCTGGGCGTAGATATCGGTCATCTTTCATAATTTAAACAAAAAGATTCAGGCCCGTATTTAAAATAAATAAGTTGAGGACGGTGACCCAAAGACGAAACGTCGCATGAAGGATCTGATAATGCCATCTTGTTAAGAATAAAAAGTAGCAAAGAGAAATTGAAATTTATTTTTGGACATCTCTTCTAACAAAGTCATTTTTTTTTAATTTTAGATTTTTCCAAATATTTTGAAAGCCCCTGTATTTATTTTATATTTTTTGCGGCATATTATTGGGCACATAATTACGCAAGTTTGCCCCAATTTAACCAACTTCGTATCTCTTACCGTTTCCGACATCCCAATGGTGAACGGCGAACACCCTGTATTTTATGTGCTATGGTTCTATGGTTTAAACAAGAAACATGTAAATGAACTAGAAAAACACCAGAATTCACCAAAAACCAAAATTCATCAGAAATTGGGATTTTTAATAAAGTTTTCCACCAATCCCTAGATTATTCCCAGGTAATTTTATACCAGATCTGGTGAAATTTCACCAGACTTGGCAACCCTGTTAGACAGTCAAGTAAAACGTCAGGTAAAGCCTTATGTGTGGACATCGCTTAAGTATAATAATGGTCATGGAATAAAAAAGTATTACCTATTACTATCACAAAATTAAACCTCGACTTTTTTTTATATTTATTTAGTTATGTATTTAATATTCATGCATGCATATAAATTCATAATTATCATTTATATGCAAATATCTTGTCTCGTATAAAAAAATTGCCGACATGTAGGATGATTTAATTAAACTAAAGAGTTAACGGACACGGTACTTTAAAATTAGAATAAAAGTTTCATAACATGCAACTATTTTTAAGCCCTATTTCAGACGAGCGAAATTCTTATGGCCAACGACAAGGCGCGAATTTCCAAACGCGTCCTACGCGAGTGAAATGTTTTTGAGCTGTATCACCCGCCGCATTAACTCAGCTAGCCTTTTTTGATTCCGAAATTTAAAAAAGCTCATCTAATATGTTATTTTGTAACCCAAGTAGCATTTTTAGACACAATTTGGACACACATTCTTTGCTGAGAAACGTTTAGAATCATTTTCGATTAAAATTCAAAGTTGTGACGAGACATATGTGTTACGAAACTTTTGCGACCCATTTTCGAATCCAGTTCCTAGAAACACTTAAAGACGTGCTTGTTTCGAAATATTTTACAAACCATAGTGTCGATACATTACCGACACGCGAAGATAAATATTTTTCGAAAATTTTTTAGTAAGAATATTTAAAGTTTTTGTAAGACACAAAATTCCATTGAATTTCCCATAAGAAATTTTTTATAGCATCGGTGTACGTTTATTAGCGATAAATAAGCAACTTCTTGATATTATTTATATGTTAGCTGTTATTATTGATCCATTTTCAACCACAGATTGAAGTGAGTGTTTTAAGTATATTTTTAATCACAATCTGAACAAGTTTGAGGTTATGTTATTGCTTAGCCAGATTTCTACAGATATTTTTCTCAAAAAAAAACTTACTGTACTTTATTTATCAACATAAAGTATGGCTATAGGTTGGGTATACTCTATGTTGATAAATACAGTGCAATAAGCTGTTTTTAACAGAAAAATAACAATTTAAATCTCCCTATGCAAACAATAATAACATAACCCCAAACAAGATGTTGATTAAAAATCTTCAAAAAACACTTACGTCAATCTGTTTCTGAAAATGAATCAATAATAACATCTAATATACAAATAGTATCAGGAAATTGCTTAATTATCCCTTATAAACGTGTACCGATGATTTAAAAAATGTCTTATGTGATTTCAATGTAATTTTAGTTTGAAAAGGTTTTTGAAACCACGCCTCTCGTGACGTCAGACTTAGGCTGTCCATACCCAACCTTTGTTTTCTGTGCATACAAGCAAACCTTTTTGTGGCATTCACCATCACCTTAACAAACCTCTTATTTTTCTGTGTATCATGGAAACATTATGGAAGCCAAAGACTAGAAATTGTGAGTTGAGTCCATTTTGGACCAAAATAATTTATTGCTTTCTAGCGGCCATTTTGGGAAATGAGTTTTAATGAAATTTCTGCATCTCTTGCAAAGCCGAAAGCTGTTAGATAAGTTCCATTTTCCTAGCTAAGTCGATTTATAAAAGAAATAAATAAAATTTTGAAAATATTTTAATTTTAATATTTTTGACAAAGTATTTTCTGTAAACGCAAATAAATCGAGGGCACGTTAAAAATATAAAGCCAAATTACTAAACTGCACGATAAAATTTACTGCGATAATGATTTTTTGGTTCTTATGTGCAATAACTAGGTATATGAAATAAAAAAAAACTTATAGGAAATATACTTATAACGAATTCATCATGGCGAAATTATTGTTTCATATTGATTTTATTTTACAACAGTAATGGTATCCGAATTGTTTTGCGCATGGTTTAACATAGCCCCGTCCCTTTATACTGTCATTTTTGAATAAACAGAAGTAACAGTTTAGAAATATTTTCGAACATTTTCGATAAGTTTCGATTGTGCATCGAAACAGCGAAAATCACAGCTAGTACCAACCACTTGGAAACACGTGTAAATGTCCCATTTAAAATGTATACGTTTCGAAAATATTCCCATTTTTGTTGCCAACAGTTTCCAATTTTGATCGGAAACAGAAACGATAGTTACGATACATTTACCATAATGTGTCTAAAAATGCTACTTGGGATACAGTTAACAGAAGATTAAAAAGGAGTTTAATATTTTTGGGGTATGTTTCTTGTTGCCTGGGTGTAGCTTTGGCGAAGCCTTAGCCCTGATGATGGCCTTCTAAGAGGCCGAAAGCGCTAGGCGATGGTAGGATTAAAATTACGCTGAATACCAATGAGACGTTTTGCTATACTTTTTATTTGACAAAACAGCGTACAACCGACTTCCTTTCTTACAAATTATATATCATTTTTTGGACCGATGCCGCCGTGGCGGCGTCGCGGTGGGTCGAACTGTAAAGAAGCCGTCGGCGTCGCCGGCTTTTCAAATAAACTAATTAATAATAAAAGAACAAAACTTTCTTTATATTTTTATTTCTATTGGAACTCGATGAGAGAATAGAATATCAAATATACCAAATTAATTAGGATTTTTCATAATTAGTCATAAATTAAAACTACACTCACACATTTACTGTAATTGGACGCATAATTTCATTTCTCGTTCGGTTGATTGACTATAAATCATTCGCATGCCACAATTATGTACCGTCTTGACTTTACCATCTTCAGCCTGGCAACACGCAAGTTTTCCGGTAAATGAGGAGAGACAATAAATAATAAAAATAAATAATAATTAACAGGAATTTCTATTACAATTCTAAACGGCAATAAATATTATGTTCGTTAGCAGAGCAGTCGGAAATATTTACAGGCTGCCCGAGGCATACTGACCAAAATTCGGTGTTCGTAGAGCAAAATGTATCGATTTGCAACCGCCAGAATAATCTGCATACTGGTACGGACTTGTCGGTTTGGATTATGCGCATTTGCTCGATGGACTGTTTGTTTACTTTGTTTTATTTTTTCTAGTTTTGGTTAAACTTAATTGCCATTATTCTTTACACAGGGTGTCCGCTAATTAATGGTACATGAAAAAGCCACAGACACCTTACGTAAAAATATTAGGATTCAATTATACTTGTTGTATTAACGAACAAGCAAATAACAACATGGAGGTTTCCTAGCAACTGCATCTTTAAATTTCATTTGTTTCATCATATTTTAATTTAAGAAAAATTGTTTGCAAATTAATAGTAATTGGGCAGGGTGCACTAAACAATTTAAATGCAAATATCTCCGAAACGGTAACTCTGGGCGACCCCAACTTAGTATACCTTTTTTATGTAATAAATATGAGAAAAGTAATATTTTCATTAAAATCTTAATTGCACTAAGGCACAAAAAAGTTATGACCTAATACATGTGCGAAACATGCCGCAGACAGCGCCCCCTACATCGCAGGTTTGCAAAAAACATGTATTTTTAAATTTTAAACAAACAAGTGTTTTTATTGTTTTAAACGGTTTTTTGTTTTGTTTTAAACATGTTTTCCTTTTGCTTTTAAAGTTCATGTTTTAAACAAATAAAACCTTATTAAAAACATAGTTTAAAACATGTTTTCAATGTTTTTAGTAGAATTTAAAAGATAACTTAAACTGCTTTCCCAGTGGACATCTCAGAATGTTTTCTATTCATAGAGTTTTACGACATTTAGGATTTTTGCCGAGAATCATGACATTCTGAAGATGCTTAGTGGCTCTAGATAAAATTAAAAAAACACTTGCACGATAGGAGAAGCGACAGAAATATGGCTCCAGCTATTGGAGACGTTTGAAAACAAAAAATCAAATGGGGAATTTTCAATGAGCGACGTAAATAAGGTTATAGAACGTTTGGAGATGGCTCTAACTCCAGTTCATTTTTTAGCAAACTTGCTTGATCATCGTTTTAGGAGAGATAGGCTAACTCAAAGGCAATTAGAAATTGCCATGGAATATGTCTAGAAACCTACCATTCAAAGGCAATGCCAACGATTGTTAATTTTCAGGCTAGGTGTGCACCATTTATGCCATATATGTTTTCTCAACAGATACTTGAAAATGTAAAACCATTAGCATGGTGGCGTTTTAATGGAACTTGTCCAACAGCTACATACAGCTATTGCTTCGTCCGCCAATATAGAAAGACTTTTTCGTTTTATGGTTTAGTTCATTCCAAACTCCGCAATAAGCTAGGCAATGTCAGAGCAGCTAAGTTGGTTACAATTTTTAAAGAACTAAATTATAATGCACCCACTTACGGCGCTAACTGATGTCACTTCCGATCCTTTTTTTTTTCTTACGGGTTATACACTTATTTATAGTTTTTTGAACATACCAAAGTTCAGTGCATGATGTTCATTAGGTACCTAACTTTTATTATTTTGTTAATTTGAATGGAAATAACTGTTTTAGTAAGTAGTTTTATTACTATTTATCAATAAATATTTTTCACACCAAGTTGTTGCATAAATTAAGTATACTCCTGTTAAATAATCAATTTACTCAAAAAACCTAAACACACGGTTTTTACCTGTTTTAAACATGTTTAAAATATTTTTAACAGAACATTGTTTTAAACTCAAACGATTGTTTAAAACATGTTTTAAACAATTGTTTTATACAAAATATTTAAAACGAAACAACCCTGCTACATTGTACATTAAAATTTAAAAAAAAAATCAACTTCTCGTTCTAAAAAAACCATAATTGCCAAATTTTATAAAAAACGTTGGTTTCCTGCAAAGTTATTAGAGAAAAACAAAAATGAAGTTTTAAGTTTAACACCCTGTATCTCAGTTAGTATCAATTTTCGGATATAGGTAAGTATAATTAAATCCTAATATTTTTACGTAAGGAGTCTGTAGTTTTTCTATGTACCATTAATTAGCGGACACCCTGTATATTCCATTCCCACATTCGTTATTTCAAGCATTGTTTCCCTAAGCAAGGAAAACATGTGTATGTGTAACCCTCATAATAATACCCGACATGCACCCATGCACGTACGGTCAATTTGTGTCCGGCATTGGATTCCTTACATTGTTTGTTTAAGAGATTTACAATTATTACGATGGGGTTTGCCTACAGGCCCGGCTTTGACATCTTCGAGGCGTAATGGTGTGGAAAAATTATGGGTACCTAGAACTAGTTTTGTACCCTTACCTATAAATTTTTCAGCAGAATCCTGAAATACGTGTCTTCGTAAAAAAATGTCGGACGATTCTAAAATGTCAAGGTTAAAAAGTGTGCAGTTTGTAAAAGAATGACCCGTATATGAAGTTCTCTAGATTTTATCACGTTCTTACTTACATCCTTTTCACCTGCATATTATTACGTTGCATGCATAACTTTTGGTAATCCTCCATTAGAAGGAATAAAACATAATCAAGTTTTTCTTGCTTGAAAGTCTATTACCGAGCCACAAACGTATAAGTGCATCAGTAATAATAATTTAATGCGATAATGAGATATTATACAACTTATAATAATTATGTACCACCTTAATGAATGATCGTATCTTTGTACTTGGCAAAACAAACCATTAACAACCAATTATATGGAGGTTCAGGTACATGCGATGGGTGATAAGAAAAATAAGGCTTTTTAACAGCTTTATTGCTTAATTACGGATGATATTATACATATACAGTTATTTAACTTTTTCTCTCGTCGCGAGGCGCTTCTCTTTTCTCTTCTCCGGAAAGTAAACTTAGTTATATTAGCAACAAACAATTCAAATCTCGCGGGCTGCACACAAAAAAATACTCACTTTATCTATTTTGTTCCTCTCAAGAGTTTTTTTTTTGTATTTCTTTAAAAAATACTCCGTTTGTATAAAAATATTTTTAAAACATAGCTTTTTTTTAAGGTGTACCATAACGTTAAGGTCCAACTTAAGGTAACATTCAAATATCGGCTTAACAGTTTGCAGGGGAGGAGTAGATGTTACCCTAAAAGGTTAAATGGGAAGGGATGGATCAAGTGACTCATCAACTTCGTTTAAATCTCAGTCCAATTATACCGTAATTTATTACTTTTTGAGTTCGATTCCAAGAAATCGTCTAAGATAGGAAGTAATTAGAACTTATTTTAGGCTTCGACTTTGCCCCTGGTAAAAATTGGGAAGGGTGTCACCCGAGGTGACTATCTACACTCTGGTGGACAAAAACACAGCAGATTACGACAGCGAACAAACTTAACAGTTTGCAGAGGCTGGCCTGCCTGTGTATCAATGGAGCGATGAAAAGTACCCCCACTGCAGCAATGGAAGTCATACTGGGACTAATACCCCTAGACATCCACATCAGATTGCAGCGCCTCAAGGATGATCACAAATGGGGAATGGACACAACATCCAGTAAAAATTGAACACACAAGAGCCACGGATCTAATCAACGATAAGCTCTTGGATATGCAATCTGATCGTATGAAAGCAACATACGATTTCACAAAGCCTTTCAAGATTGACTGGAACATGGATAAATGGACAAACAGTGTATCCCGTCATTTGACAAGGGTCTAGTTTGGTACACCGATGGATCAAAAACCGCCAACGGTGTGAGCGCAGGTATATTTGGGGAAAGGCCCAGGATGGACATGAGCATTCCTCTGGGGACCTACGCCACAGTATACCAAGCGGAAGTTCATGCCATACAAGCATGTGTACTACAAAATCTTGAAAATGGCTACCACGACCAAAAGATTTACATCCTTCGGACAGCCAAGCAGCTCTTAAGGCTCTGAACTTCAATCGGTTTACTTCAAAACTTACACTGGAGTACCATACCAACCTAAAAGTACTTGCGGCCAGGGGGAACAAGGTGGAACTCTTGTGGGTCCCTGGTCACTACGGGATATTATGAAATGAAAAAGCGGATGAACTAGCGAGAGCCGGATCTGCCCAAAGTCTCAGGGGCCCCGAACCGGCCTTTGGAATATCAAAACAGGCAACAAAAACAACATTAGATAAATGGTCGAAAAAACAACACCTATCTCGATAGCAAGAATTACCTGGTCAAATACACGCACGGGCCGTAATTGGAAAACCATCGAAAATACTATCGAATAGGATGCTAATCCTGACGCGGCCCCAGTTGAAACAAGTGATGGATGCCACTTGCGAAAACACCTTCAACGGATAGTGACAAACAACGGATCCATTGAATATAGACTCTGCGGCGAAGAGGATGAAACCGCCTCACACATAATATACCGCTGCGTAACGCTGTCTCGTAGAAGACAAAATATCTTCGGGAACATACAATGTGGTGACAACCTCCCACATGACAAGCTTGGTAGAAGGTTACTGGACCTCGTAGAAGGAACAAACATCTTCTAACAAGATCGGGGTACACAATAAGCTGAAAGGCTGCTGTGATTTGAAGTTCGAGCCTTTAAACCGACCCCCGCCTTTAACCAACCAACCAACCAATCATCGACCCTTAGTCATCTAAAGGTACAGAACGACATAAGTTATCCTTAATACAAGTTTGACAGTATAGTAAAGTTCGTTTTCTATTTGGGTTCCATAATGGCTACATTATGAAATGCAAAAAAAATTGAATAACCTGCCACTTTATGAAACTGAAATTTTATTTTCTTTATGTTGGCAGCAAGTAGGGTTCGAATTTTAGGCTTACTTCGATTTCGTTGAAATTAGTTTTCTAGGCATTATGGATTCAACAAAAAAATTTTATAGAAAACTTTAAAATACTAACCTTTAACCTTGCAAAAAGATCATTTTTTACTAGATATTTATCTGAAAAACCTATACTCGGAAATATATAACATGCTGACGGTGTCCGTCAAGTAATTTCTAGTCACAACTATAAATCAACATAATCTAAAAATAATTGAAATATCTTCCAGTTTAGCTCTATTTCTAAAATGTTATTCAATAAAGTACTATTTTTATTTTTAATTCAATATAGTATTATACATATTACTTTATATAGACATCTTTATAGTTACTGTATACATTTCAAAGGCACTAATGGTTATTCCTGTCAGATTCTGTGTCGACACAATATTTTGTTCAATAGTATTATTTATTATTTTGTTCAATATTTTGAACTTTGTTCTGCTCTCACCATAACTCAAAGTTTTGCATAATATTCATTTTCTGCAATTTCTCGTATTTCTGACGGAGTACAACTTCCTTCCTGACTCGTTTTTATTAATTTTAATAATATATTTATTTTTAATTATGACGGATGGGAAGAAGCTTTGTTGTGTTCAATTGTTTCTATCATGGCATGTTTGATACTTGTAATATTTTATTAAATTGTAAAAATATTGCCAACCCAAAAGGAAAATATTAATTCAAATCAATTCAATCTACCATATTTTTTTAAAGTTTTTCAGACTTTAAAGACCCAAATAGAAAAAGTATTATAAAATACACGGTTCATCAGACAATTAATAGTAGTAACTTGTACTTTAGAAAACTCCCCGCTTCGCGCAGCAAGATAAAATTAGTCTTAGATACCAATGCATTTTTTAGAGTGTTATTACATACTCTAAATTGTAAAAATACCCATTCGTACACACTTACACAGAACTAGCATGTAGGTACCGATACCTGTAAAGAAGTCACTAAGGTAATATCGCTTAGACTGTGAATTAGTTGAACTTTGTTTGGCCGTATCTATACCTACGTTATGTATGTATGTTCAGCATTAATTATTTCCTTTGCGTAATCATTTTATTAATTATTAAATTATTGAACTCAGTCCAAGTTCATACACGTAATAATTAGTATCATTAGCTGCCAACTGGTTTTTCTCGTCTAGTAAGTAAATAATTATTTATCGCGAAAGCTTAAGAGCGCCCGACCGAAATTTCTTCTTTCTCCCACGAGTTCCGCGAGGTCTCGTTGAATCAATCAGCTGGTCAGTTGTCATCGTTACTCTTTTGACGGTCTTTCTTTATCCCTTGTGGACAACGAATATGAAAGAAACAAGTGCCGATGCTCGATAGAGAAGAAATATTGATGGTGGATTCCAGAAACTAAATATATTCGAGTTTACAAAGTGCTGAATTCGAATGCAAGCGGATATCAGCTGACCTTGCCCTCTTAATTCCGCCCAGAGCGGCGAATATCAGAAATACACGACGAACCACTGCTGCCCATCCATATGTGGTTAAGCTTAGTACTCCTCGAACTTCATTATTTAAGAATTTTTTCATCTGGAAGACTTCATCCTTATGGAACGACCTTCCCGAGGTCGTTTTTCCAAACGAATATAACCTTCAACGATTCAAAACCAATTAAGTGGGATTAATAGTCCTTATTCTATCTTGCACTCTGTACATTGATGGAGGAGGTGGTATAACTGAATTAAAGCGTCATGGGGGCAGGAGATCTACACAGGTAGCTGAAGAATACATTGATCAGTCTATGAGAAACAAGGCAACTAGAGCAAATACTATTGCTAAACAGATATATAGTAATGAAGCATCTTCTTCCTTTACATCAACCGAAATTCCAAATATTTATATTGAAAACTCTTCCAAAATTAATGATAATTCACGACTAATTCATTTTATTAAATGTACTGTTACTAATTTTAGTGTTATTGACAAATAAAGCTGTTCATTAAAAATCTGAAATTAAGAAAAATTAGTCGTAGATAAAGTAGAGTATTATACTACTAATAATGATAACTATTCTTCCCTCAGAATGTTACTTCTTTGCGAATAATAGCTAAAGTCGGTTCGTTTTATGAAGTCCGATATCGGATTAAATCATTAAAGGTTGTTAAACAGTAAGACGGTTAAGTTCACAATACCTTCGCTATACTTGATCGTACCGAACATTCCACTGGTTCACTGTAGTCGGCCGTGCAAAATCAGCGGTTCCAAAACAAAATTATCTTAGAATTATGTACCGCGATAAATAGTTTTATCTTGTTTATTTTTCACTCATAGTTTTTTTTATTTATCAAATGAAAAACATTTTGCGTCAATAAGTTAAAGATGTTCTCAGATACTTTTTCCTAGAATTTAGTTATTTTGGAATCATTATAGTTAAATCTATATAATAATCACTATTTTCCAAGAAATAATTAAAAGTTGCTCAAGTGCAGGATGGTATGTTCTATTTTAAATAAGTAGTTATGCTTTTTGCTTTTAGTTTGTTTCTCATTGTGTGTGAATTAAAAGCAGTTATAAAGCAAAGTTATGGAAAATGTTCACAACGCCTAGAAGGTGTTTATCTCCAGGTGAACGCCGTTTGGTATTACAAGTGGAACGTTATTTTACTTAGAAAAAGATCGGGCGACTCGGGAGACTCGGGCCCGTTAGTGTCTGTTTTGGCAGCGCAAAAACGAACGTCTGATGCTTGCGGCATAGATAAGACCTTAAGAAGACTTCGAAAAAAGAGTGAAGAGGAATTGAACAGACCATATAAAAGGGTTTGACTCCATTCTAAAACCATTGATTTATCCCATGGGATAAAATTATCGATTAGGAATATTGTTTATAATATCTATGTATAAAGCCAAGGAATAGGTTACCCTCAAAGCTATTCTTGAAAAGATAAAGAAGAAAGAACTTTGCGATATTGAAACTACCAGTTTGTCCATCATTTTAAAAGAGCCGGGCTTCAAATACAAAAAAACGAACAACAGAAAAGTGCTTTGCGAGCTATCCAATAATGTTTCAAAAAGATGGCGACATCGGTTCTTTTTAGAACCAAAACTATATAAAAAAGAATTCGTAAAACTAATTTGCCTAAATACCTACCATAAAAGCTAAAAAATAACTATTTTTCTTTGCCTAAACTAATTTTTTATTTACTTTAAATTATTTTATTTAGAAACTACCTAAAATATAATTTATTGTTTGAGAGCCCACCGACTACCCGGCTCGAGAGGTTTTATTGCTTAGCGGACTTCATACACCGTACCGACTTTATCTATCATTATTGTCTCGTGGTATAATCTACTATTAGAGAAAACTGCTTTCAGGGTTCTTAGCATTAAATTCGACGGTTACTGTCACAGACGAAATTTCTTCCAGGTCTTTGTTGATGCGTGACACTTCACGCTGCCGGCGAAGATGTGCGTTGTAAATGACCTTCTGGTGAGGCAGTATCATAGAGGTAGTAAGTTGTACACTCTATGGTTACGAAGCATCACTTTCACCTCAAAAGCCATTTCGACCATACTCGAATAAAACGATCTAAAAAATTTTACGACCAAAATAACCGGAATACTCTTCGGCACGGTGGCATTTAAAATTATTCTGATCGGCGCAAAATACAGGATCGGTCTAATTGAAATGTAAATGGGAGGCCATTTGTTTCGGTTCGATTACGGGGCCTTTATTGATGGGACGTCGGCCCCCCCGATAATTCTCTTTTCATGCAAAGTGTTTCGCAAGACGTTTGTGCCACTGTCGTTATCCTGGGACTGGGAACAGTAGCGACTCGTCACTGATAATGGTCCGCCTGACGAATGAACTTACATCAAAATCAATATTAGAATTCCGTTCTTTGGAAACGGCTATACAAAAAATAAGAAATTATGGTATTATTGGAAAGATTGGTTATGGAAAGATATGTTACCACATATACCCCTTCCAGGGGGTTAAACCACAAGGGGAATTGAATATCCTTTAAAAGCGTCCCCCTTCACATTAAAATTGTCTTTCTAATCATTTTAATTATATCCAAATCAGTGTTACCAGATTGACGGATTAATCCGTTTTTGACGGATTTTTGCTACCCTGAGAAAAATAAACGGATTTTCGACGGATTTCAGACTTCGGACGGAATTTTGCGGATTTTTGAATATGGAAGAATCTTAATGCATGTTTTATCATGATTCAGCTAGTTTTGTTACCGTAAATAGTTGTTACTGTATGAATGATGGCCAGCATGATGGGCGTTTTATTTCTCAAGTTGGTAAACGATGTAACCAATTTTTTTCTTGGGGTTGGTATGACGTATGACATTATTTTGAACGCGCTTGTTTCATCGACCTGCTTTATTTGCTAGAAGCGTTGCGTTCAAAATATCCTGTTGCGGCTTCGTCGTAACTTTTTACAAATCTATTTCGAACTTCAACATGGATTACGAAACCGAGAACAGCGAGAACCAGACTTCCGAATCGGATGAGTGTAAAACACCTCCGAAAAAGATGCCAAAGTAAGTCATCTTTTATCTCGCTCTTATCGGTTAGGGTTCATGGCGCAGCTACTTCTGAACAACCAGTAACAACGCAACTTTCAATCGATTTATCCAATAATTTTTTATGAACAAAGTACGTAATTCACGCGAAAACGAAAAATAATACCTTTTTAGAACAAATTTGCATGAAATTAGATAAGTTTAACTATTTCTACACAAAACGGATTTTTACGGATTTTTGAAAGCCTTCCCCCACCCTTTCTCCAGTATTCTACGGATATCCCGACGAACCATTCTGGCATCACTGATCCAAATATAACTAACTATAAGTACAGTGAAACCTCTCATAACGGACACCTTTAATAAGCGGACATCTCTATTAAGCGGACATTTTTTCATAGTCCGGAACTAGATATATCAAATTTAAGGCATTAAGGTATGGTTTCGGTGGCGCGTATGAAAGCCCGCCGACGAAAACGTCGGCGTGATACACACACATACCAATAATTTACTTGCATCTTTTCCCAACGAAGAAGCATTTTTTTTCCAAGAATTTTCTTCGAAATTTTCTTTAATCATCAATTCTTTATAATTATCGACTATAAATACATGAATTCTTTTGAATTGCTTGAAGTAGTTCATCATCTTGGTAAAAAATCATGCCATCTTTCTGTAGCGGCTGTTGCTCGACTGGTCCAACGCCGTTAGTTATATCCCAATATAACTAACTATAAGTACAGTGAAACCTCTCACAACGGACACCTCTAATAAGCGGACATCTCTATTAGGTAGGTATACTAAGTATATGAAATTCCATGAAATTCCATGAAAATCAACCTCTCTTGGGCGGACTCTCCTTTGGGTTTGTTCGGGTTTGTTCGTTGTTTGTTGTAAGGTTGAAATCGTAAACAATGGCACAAAAATGTCGCGATTTGAGTTTGAAAGAGAATATTGATGTTGTGGAAGTTTGTAATTTGGGCGAGTTCATTAACATCAAGAACTGGGTGCAGAGCGCTCAAGACAGTGAGCAGAAATGGGGGAGGTCTATATCCAGCAGTGGATGCAAAGGGCTGATTGATGATGATGATGATTAACATTGATAGCAATGTGCTATTAGAAGATGATAGTGACCCCATTCCTACCGATTATGTAGTCCAAAACTGAAACCACATCACTATCTGACGACTCTGATGAAGAAGCTGAATGCAGTAATCAAACAAATGTCACCAATTATCAACAAGCCATTAGTATGTTAAAGGAATTACAAGAGTATGCAAAGAATAGAGGTGACTCTACAGCAATGGAATTGTTATCACACTGGGAATTACATTTTCTAGATTGCAAGTATAAAACGCAAACACGTCAAACTACGTTATTAGATTTTTTTAGTACTACATCCTAACTAAAACTAGTGTATTTTGTTATGTTATGTTTATTTGTACATATGTACATATGCATAGTAATAATTTTGAATTTACATATTACCTAATAACAAATTTCCCATGGGCGGACACCTCTATTAGGCGGACACATTTAGACGGTCCCGTAGGTATCCGCCTAAGAGAGGTTTCAATGTACTTTGCAATGATACTCAATTCCCACACCTGTAATCACCTTATGTTGAATAAGAATTACTAAATTATTTTTAAGGGACTGCGTTAACATCAAAAGCAAAAAAAAATCGCAAATCTCCATGTTGTAATCCTGATAATGACCCACCAGCGGATTCATAGACCATATAATACTCATTTAGGTAAGTAGGCAATTAGCTAATTAAGAACTTTAGTATCGTGCAATTTTATTATGGTGCGGACAAACATTAAATAACCACTTACGATACTAGTTAGAAAACTGTATATTTTAGTCACGCATGTAAAAATTGATGAGAGGGAGGACCAAATTCCGCAATCAATACCATAAATGCAGTTTTCATAGTGTCATAGGATACTATCTCCTGGTGTATCCGAATTTTTTTCGTCTAAAAATCCTGCTGTAATAAATCAATACTAGACTAGATGTAGTATCATGTATTTGTTCATTTTCACAGATGGACGTTTCGAGAGCCTGCCAACTGCATCATCAAGTTTGTTACCTCTTTTTAATGTCTATATATCAGGGGGTTTCCAACCTCTTTAAGTTCGCGGCGCACTTAGAGATTTAGTGTGTCTAGCTTTCTTAAGGACCGCTCTCTGCAAGTGGCGATTGACGGATTTCTCCCAGATACCTTCACCATCAATGCCGGTGTTCCTCAAGGGCCCATATTGTCTCCTACCCTCTTCTTACCTTACCTTCTAATGAAAACTAAAAATCCTATATTTAGTTTTGCTGACGATAGCACATTTATCTCATCTTTCTCTTTGAATGCACCAACATCGGCTGCAGACGCACATCTTCGCAAACAGCATGAAGTATCACGCCTCAACAAAGACCTGGAAGAAATTTTGGCTTGGGGTGACAGTAACCAAGTCGAATTTAACGTTAAGAAACCCCAGACAGCAGTTTTCTCTAAAAAAGTTATCATTACAGAACCGGATATAGTCATGGCAGGACACGCAATTCCACTGGCTTCATCTATTAATTTGCTGGGTGTCAATCTCCAAGGTAACGTCGCAGAAACTTGATGTACCCTTCCGGACCAAAAAGTTGTACACACCTCAACAACTTTTGACACTATACAATCCCCAGATTCGACCATAACTAGAGTACTGCTCTCATGTCTGGAGCCCTACACCCAAATATACTCTTCGGCTACTGGATTCCATCGAACGGAGAGCCATTCGTATGATCGGAGCCCACGAGCTGACAAAGAGCTTCGACAGCCTGGAACATCGAAGACAGGTTGGTGATTTGACTCTCTTTTACCGATATTTCCATGGAAAGTGCTCGGCTGACCTTGCCCTCGCTACCATTATGCATCAATGATCATCAATATCCCTTGACAAATTTAAGGCATTAAGGTATGGTTTCGGTGGCGCGCATGAAATCCCGCCGACGGAAACGTCGGCGTGATACATTCACTCTTTTTTAGTTAGTTGTGTTTTTCGGATTATTTGTTCCTTTCATCCATCAAGAACACAACGTTTTTGAACCAATAATTTACTTGCATCTTTTCCCAAAGAAGAAGCACTTTTTTTCCAAGAATTTTCTTCGAAATTTTCTTTATTCATCAATTTTTTATAATTATCGACTTCATAATTATAAATACATGAATTCTTTTGAATTGCTTGAAGTACTTCATCATCTTGGGTAAAAAATCATGCCATCTTTCTGTAGCGGCTGCTGCTCGACTGGTCCAACGCCGATTTCCGGCAGCTGACAGCGACAGCAGCGGCGCTCAACCTAAACCACCTACACACAAATTCATGGGGACAGTTCAGCCCGTTTGCCTGCCGCCGCAAACCATACCTGTACTCCGTTATAGATTTTATAATTAACATGATCAGTAAATTGAATCAATTGCGCCTGCTGACGTAAATCAAATAGGATATTCCAAATATTTTGTATATTTATTTATGTATAGTACATTCGATTTTCATTTTATCTATAGAAAGAAGGCTGTAATAAATCAATAAATTGACTAGATACGAATTCATCTATTTGCTCATCTTCACTTACGGATGTTTCAAAGCCTCATTACACGCTTCTATCACCTTTATCCATCAATTTGGGTCAATAAACCTATCTAATATTCCACTATCAAGGAGATATTCGCATATTATATGTCTTAAAAGGAGTTTGTTACCTCATTTCAATGTCAATGTTACGTTAATGATCAGTTAATAACGATTTACTTATAAGGTGATAATGCATTAAGCTTAAAACGTATTACGGAATACCTATTCACATTTCTGACACATTAATTGGTTCATTTTGTTTTCTTATTGGTATTAGCATCGCTTCTATTTTACTGGTTTTAACTCATGCATGGACTATCGTCTATTATTCTGAGAAAAGTTTGATATTCGATAAAATGCAAAAAATTAATTTAAATGATCTGATTTTATCTGAATTGACTGACCGGGAGTACCACTTCTGTAGAACTTCTCAGTATTTCACTATTTCCATCGTTTTAAATCAGGGGTGACCAACCCGCCGCCGCGCCAGACAACATAGAAAAATAATAATTTCGTCTCCATGAACTTTCTCAAAATCAGTAAAATACGGTTTTGTTTCGATTTTGGATAAAAAAGGTTTCGAACATTTCACGAACTATAATTTAAAAATCAATCAAATAATAATATCAATTTTGCAAGATTAATTCAGTACAGGAGGATAAAAAATACTGATCTTTTCACAAATCCTTTTTCAATTTCGCTGTAGACTTTAATTGTTACCCACCTGAAATCGAAATTAATGTTCTACAGCACCATACTTCCCCGAAAACAAATGTAAGGACTTATTTCAACTGTAAAACTGATTCTATTAATATCTCAAAAATTAAACGTTTTAGAGAAAAACTGGCTACGCCACTGAACTTTACGTAAATATCTCTAACAAGTTCAGTTTTTACCTTCTTGATAAGTTAACCCTTACGGAAATACAATGAAACGTCTCATAACGGACACCTCTAAAAAGCGGACATCTCTATTAAGCGGACATTTTTTCATAGTTCGGAACTAGGTATATGAAATTCCATGAAAATCATCCTCTCTTGGGCGGACTCTCCTTTGGGCGGACGCGGACAGGCTGTTTTCATACAAAAAAATGCGAAAACCCTCCTTTAAACGGAATTTTTTTTTAAAGTATTTGGGAGACGAATAAGTACGGTGCAAAAACTCTCTGAAGACAGACCGGCAACCAATCGCGTATGCGTGGCAGTGCGAAAAGACTTCGCCGAATGAAGTATGTGTGATTCCCCGACAGCAGTCCGCCGTTTATTTGTGAGTTGTATAGTTAAAATCGTAAACGATGGCACAAAAATGTCGCGTATTGAGTCTGAAACAAAATATTGATGTTGTGGAAGTTTGTAATTTGATAACAATGATTTGGACGATTAATTTTTTCACCAAGATCTAAGACTCAGCAACTTCTAAAGCCGTAAATTTTTTGAATTAAGTCTTCTTATTTCATTTTAATTCTTAATATGTGAACATTAACACCACTATAAAATTATGATAATTAAATAATTAAACAATTATGATTTATGTGCAGTTCTTTGCACGGCTGGCTTAGTGTTCGTTGGAAAAAAACCCATTAACTTCCACATGCTTGCGTGCGATTAAATACAATTTTATCGGATTACTGATGTTCGAAAACAACAATCATCAACTTATCCGATAAAGATGGGAATGAAATCAGTTCTGTTTTGCTGAAAAAAACACATTATTTTATAAATAATCTGCAGGTCAAAGAGAATTCAATGTTGTGATCGCTCGAGCGAAAAACCGCTTGAGTACTGGATTATTCAAATAACCGACATCGCTCGATTATTAAAAAAACTGCTCGAGTTATAAATTCAAGCGAAAATCGTCGCTTGTTACTTATTACCTTTCGTTCGATACCCGAGCTTCGCTTGACGCCGACGAAAATGTGCTGCTTGTTATAGTACGGCAGCCCGTTACTAAAATGTCCTGTTATTTCGCCTTCATCTAGTCAAAGACTAATCGCTAGATTAATAAAAAATAAGAAAGTTTTACTCGAGCGAAAAAGTTCGGCAACGTTGCGCTTACCCGTCAGAGTGATTTCAGTCCGTAAGAAAGCAGATCGTCTTTTTGTTACTATACCTTGTCCGTTCTTGATGAAATCATATTAAAAATATAAAAAAAAACGCGAATTCATCGACAACGGACGTTTTGAGTGTTTCCATAGTTTAAATAAAAGATGTGAAGGAAAGGGGTATCAAAAAGTTATAGCGCCCGGGTCAATTTTTTTTAAATTGTTGATAACACTCTAAAAATAGTAAATCGAGTCGAACGGACATTTTCCGTGTTGCGCAGCTACAGGGAGGGCAGCGGAGTCGGATCTGTATAATTCATGATCGCGGTACACGGCGCATTATTATTGATACACGTGCTATGTTGACTGAAAACGGTTTTGTTAAAAAATGCTTGTGTAAAAATGTCAGTTCATATTTTTCCCCCATTTTCCGAGCCACAATACACGATTTCTGCTTGAAGACACACGAGGCGCCGATAACTCGAACAGCGTTAAAAAAATTACATACCTAAGAACCAACACTGCGGTTGCGCGTCGATGAAAATGTCCGTTCTCATTTTTTTCCGGTCCCGAATAACAATAAATAACATCCGACAAGTAAAACGGACAAGGCGTGATAAGTTGAATTCTCCTCTGTAAAGAAATTTCGATTTTTTTCAAACCTAAACTACACCGTACGGAAAATGTCAGTTCCTATTTTCATCTCCTCAAAAACATCACTCTGAGTCAAAAAATAAAGAGAACGGACGAGGCGCGATAGCTATTACGACAACTTTTTTACATATATAAAGATGATTCTCAATGATTTCGCAACGTTGCCAATGTCCGTTCTTGTGAATTTCCTTCTCAAGCCCTTATTAAATCACCAAAAAACTAAAATGATGAAGTGATCAGTCTGAACTCCTGGTAACGGGCTGCCTTACTATTAGTGTGCTCGCTCGAGGTAAAAAACTGCTCGTATATTCGAGCAGTTTTTCGCTCGCTAGGAAATACTACTCTAGTTATAAATTCAAGGGAAAAATCGAATATCGTTGCCTTTCACTTGATACCCGATCTTCGCTCGACGCCGCGCGCCACCCGAAATATGCCGATTGGCGACGTTCGAGTTTGACGCTCAGAAGGCTGACACGACATACGTCTTTGTTAAAGGCACATAATCGAGAAGGTGCATATAAAAAAGTATGCCAAATCCCTTAGTGGATTCATCGCGACATGGGTTTTGTTTTGACTGCGGCTATTGTAAATTTTTAAAAAATTAAAGGATATAATTTTGAAAAAAATCAGAAACAACTGTTCTTCCTTAATAAAAAACTCTAGACCAAACTTCTAAAACTTACAAAAACAACCCCTGGTGTTTTATCAACACTTTCATCTCAGTCATAAAAATTTCAAGTGATTATTCGCTCGAGCGATTCACTCGATTATTAAAATCGCTCGAGTATCAAGTATTCGATTATTAAAATCATCTCTTTCATTAGAATTATTTCAAAAATAATTATTGATTTTAACTGCCTAACAATTCGAAACTTGCTCATCATGTACAAAACACAAAACGATTCAACAATAGAATTCTTCAAATTCTTTTGTTTGTCGGCATCTGTTTACTCGGTAGTCGGCGAATTGCAAATTGCGGTAGCCAGACAGCAAATCTTCTGAATACATATATTGTAAAATGATGTATATTTGTGGTTTAGCCACACAGGGAGAACAACGATTCTCTAATCTTGATTGATTTTTTTTTATATAAAATTGAAATGGAAATTATGCCTAAGCAAATACAAGAATTGTCTATTTTAAAGGTAATGAGGAATCATGCTTTTCTATAAAGTCGTTACTGTACTGTACAGGCCGGGTATGTCACATACTACACAGTACAAACAAAAAGAAATACTCAACTATATAAGGAGGAGCTATTTGCTGTTTGAAACCAAACCATAAATTAACATTTATTCTTGTAAACCCCACTAGATTATGCATTTTGAACTAAGAAAACTGAAAACTTGTTTCCTATTCCGGTTCCTATTTCGTTTAAAAATAACTTTTTTTTTTAATATTTAAAATGAGATTATTATAAATTATTTTTAGAACAAACATGTTTGTGAGTTCTTAAAATAAAATCATATTAGGTTTTATTTGGAACTAAAATATCGAATACAGGGTGTCCCAGAATATGTGGGCAATCTCCCGGGTTCAGATAGAATAACAGGAGATCATATACATTTTTCTTCCTATTTTTTTTCGAAAACAGTTTATTTTATTGACATTGATCAAAATTTTTTCAGTTTAAGGTTTAGAATATCTAAAAAAAAAATATTATTGTCGTTGCTTCATCATACAGGGCGTAAAAAAGGCATTTTTGTGTTACGTCTAGTCCGTCCCTGGCAAACTAAATAAGCCAAATGTGTTTGAAAGGGCGAATTTCAAGGAGACTAATCTAGTAAATATTATACTAAAAAATTATTCAATTACATCCAGTACTTAAAAAACTATTTAAAAATCAGATTTTCAGGGATGTCCGTTACGGGTCCGTATCTCCGTAGGGGGGGGGGCCTTGGAAGAAAAATTTATATGAACTTCTCCTGTTATTTTTAAGTGTTCTATCTGAACCCGGAAGATTGCCCACATATTCTGGGACACCCTGTATATTAAAATGAAAAATATTATATCGATTTATCCCTACCCATCTAAAATTCCCAATATTTGCGATTTTAAATATATATCAGTATCACACGCAATAGGTTCTGCGTATACAGAATTATATGATGTACGTGGGTTTCGCAGTACCTCTAAACAAGCGTTTATTTCTGTTTTAAGAAAAAAATGTTCAAGGAAAAAAAACTTTGT
This sequence comes from Barypeithes pellucidus, assembly GCA_963991005.1. Lineage (NCBI taxonomy): Eukaryota > Metazoa > Arthropoda > Insecta > Coleoptera > Curculionidae > Barypeithes > Barypeithes pellucidus. Next base: position 14,262,990 of record OZ022563.1, read on the forward strand.
AATAGAACTAGAACTCGCGGAAAGTCTTTTTTTTTTTGTTTCGGAAGATTTTCAGATTTAATTTTATTTACTGTTTCATGTAAAAGGAAATTATGGACTTTCCTCCAATTAATAAAATTTAGACATCTCTTGTTCGACATTTTTTTTTAAATGCAGCGTTTTCATAAAAAGCGAAAATTCCGCCTTTCAGTGCTAAAAATCGAAGTCTAGACCCCGATCACGTTCGGTCTCTTTCAAATAATAATTGAAATCAAGATGGCAAATATCATTTTTTGAATATGGTTTCGATGTCGCTAAACAATATATTATTTTAACAACAGAAAAATGCGATCAGATGAGGAATTTGATTTTGCTGCTATTCTACCAGAAATTCGAGAAGCCACAAAAATGGTAGAAGAAGATCTTCTCCAAACACTGCAATTCATTGTCGTTAAATTTGTGTAATGAGTTGTATGTTGGTGCGTTCGTATATTATTTTGAGATTTTTTAAAAAATTACAAAAAAATAATTTACTTTCCACCCGGGTGGAAAGTAAAAGTAAAAAAACGTCAACTTTCCCCCTTTCAAAGATAGACGAAATGTCATTATTACATGCATGGTTGTAAATAAAATGAGTTGACACACACGATGACGGGCAGTGTGTTAAGGTTGCGATGGAAAAGACTTTTGACGCCAGGAAAAAGTAAAATGAAAACGTTTCAGGAGATGTGATTGTAATAAAGACAACTAAGTCACATATAGGGTGTCCCACATAAGTTTTTTCGAAATGTTTCTGGTTCTAGAAAGGCGCTAGTTATATATACTGGGTTTAGTAACTCTATGATTCTGATGGCATTTGCTCGATCTTAAATCTCTAACCGTTTTTGAGATATTTAAATTTTTTTGGATTTTTTTCTTTTTTTTTTAAACTTTTTAATGTTTATTTTTTTCATTTTGTTAACAGTAGATAAGATTTCTATTTAGTGTATTTAGTTAGTAAACACAATTTTCCTCGTGCATGTTAATTTCTTTTGGGATTAGTTAGTACTCTTATCTCGAAAATCTCGAGATTGGAGCAAAGCTTCGGGGCTGGCACCCCCTAGTCACGACACGCCGCTGCCATATCCACTATGTGTACCAAGAACAGTACCATTAAAAACCACAAAAAACATTTCAAACGAGGCAAAGAGTCTGTGAGAAGCCCATTCGGTAACTATTTCGCAAATTCGGAAGCCGCTACCGTTGGCTGATTATTTGCCGGCGGTCATATAACTTGTCCTCGACGTTTGCGAGACTGATGGCTTTTCGGAAACGGGTTTCTACGAATACGGTCCTTTTGATACATTCTTCGGTGGTTTTAAGATGGGATACCAACGAACTGTTTTAGTGAATGGAACTGAAATTAGAAAAAAAGCGGTGGAATTTAGAGGACTAACATTTAATTGAATATTTTTAGTTAAAAACCAAGGATCTTACATCAAGGAGGACACCAGTTTGGTTCACAGTCTTTGAAGAATAAACAATTCACATTCTTACGTGGATTGTAAACAACTTTCCAGAAAAACAATCGGGGAGCGCTGGAAATTAGTAAGATTTTTTTCTGTCGTTTTCTGTTAATTAGACAAAGACAGCATGACTCCTTCGAGCGTTCGAAACGTGCTTTCTATAAAGCCCTTATTGAAATTCCATGAAATCAACCTCTCTTGGGCAGACTCTCCTTTGAGCGGGTTTGTTCGGGTTTGTTCGGACAGATTGTTTTCATACAAAGAGTGCGAAAACCCTCCTTTAAACGCACAAAAAAAGTTTTAAAGTATTTGGGAGACGAATAAGTACGTTGCAAAAACTCTCTGAAGACAGACCGGCAACCAATCGCGTATGCGTGGCTGCGCGAAAGGACCACCCCGAATGAAAGTGTGGGTGATTCCCTCACAGCAGTCCGCCGGTTATTTGTGAGTTGTAAGGTTAAAATTGTAAACAATGGCACAAAAATGTCGCGTTTTGAGTCTGAAAGAGAATATTGATGCTGTGGAAGTTTGTAATTTGATAACAATGATTTGGGCGAGTTCATTAACATTGATAGCAATGTGCTATTAGAAGATGATAGTGACCCCATTCCTACCGATTATGTAGTCCAAACTGAAACCACATCACTATCTGACGACTCTGATGAAGAAGTTGAATGCAGTAATCAAACAAATGTCAACAAATTATCAACAAGCCATTAGTATGGCAAAGGAATTATAAGAGTATGCAAAGAATATAGGTGACTCTACAGCAATGGAATTGTTATCAGATTTGAAATTTGTGGGTGCCTGTCTGTTTCTTTAAGTGATTTAGTTAGTTTAGATATGCCGGTCATGTCCCGAGATTGGAAAGAAGAGGACGAAGGAGTTTTAGTGGGTATAAGCAAGCGAGGAGTAGACTGTGACTTTGAGTTTACTTCTTAATAGCTATTAGGCAGTCCCACACTATTATCAGGGCACGTATAGAGCATAAAGTGTGAGCATGATGTGATGAGCATAGAGTATCCTCGATTTACTTTCCTTGTTCCTAAGGTAAGCTAAATAATTAATTTTGTAAGAAACTAAAAGTTTTACCGTTTTACACAGTTTGGCAACATTGCACGAACATGTGTTTGTCAGACAGCTCCGCCGGATAATATCATATGGTGCCGCGGACGTGTGGGTTTATGGGTGTGTTACCCCACTTTTAAAACGTTCGATTTGAAAAAAAAATATGTAGCGCTTCTCTAGGACACCCCAGGAGTCACCCATTAAAATATAATACGTAGTTTCCATAACACCCTGTATTTACGATTACTATCTTACGACGACAAATATGTTAATTCGGTCGTGTCAATCGTAAAAGCTGGTATGAAAGACGGCCGTTCCACTAAGGGCTTTACAAAAAGTACGTTCCGAACGGTCAACGACGACGCTAAGTCTTTGTCTAATTAACAGAAAGCGATAAAGAAAAATCGTACTTTCAGACCTTCCCGATTGTTTTTCTGGGAAGTTATTTACAACCTACCTAAGAATGTGAATTGTTTATTCCTCAAAGACTGTGAACCAAAGCCGTATCTTCCTTAAAATCCTTGGCCGCGACGATGTCAGTTTTATACACGAGCCAAATGGGAAAGGGGCGTTTTATTTATTACGCGTACGACACTGATCGCGGTCTCCGTGCGACACGAGTCGCGGCTCTTAGGATACCCCTATCGATTTTGAAATTTATCAGATATACTAAATTGAATATAAATATAACTAATGTTTCCTGCAGAGGCAAGTCAGTGAAATCTATCTCTCGGGATTCTCAACTCGCAGGAAATATGTCGCACGGAATCGCATTGCCGCAATCCGGCCAGGCAATAAACATCGGCATTGGCCGTTGCGGTTCCGCGACTAATCTAGTTTTTCCATGTTGGGCTGTCGGTGGCAGGTCAAGGTGTTTGAAAAATGTCGACGCGTTATTTTCGTTTTTCTCCGTTCGCTGCTAATCGGTTCTTGCGAGACGCGTACGTCAGGAATGATAATTTTATGCTAGCAGGTACGGTCGTTTTAGTACCAGTTTCTGATCGAAATTAGTGTGAAATGATCGAACACGGAAAAACGACTGTAGTAAAGATTTTATTGAAAAGTTTCCTATAAAATTTAGTATTAATTACAATTTTTGTTAGCAATTTGTACCAAAATAATATTGTACACATAATTTCTAAAAGAATTATAGTTAGAATTTGTAATAAAATTAGCTAAAATCAAGTAAATACTAAAATATACAGTAAATTTTAACAAACACTATAGTAAAATTATTATAGTAAAGATTTGATTGTACGATTTCCTATAAAATATTGTAATAATAACAATTAACATTATTAATCCGTATCAAAATAATATTGTAAACATAATTTCTAAAAAACTATAGTTAGAATTTCTAATACATTTAGTAAAATCAACTAAAGTATATTGTAAAGGAATATAAGTGAAAATAGTTTATTTATAATTCCAGTAGTTTAATATTTTACTGACGACTATTATTCTACTTTAAGTATACAGGGTGTTATGAAAATGACGTATTATATTTAAACTGGCAATTCCTGAGATAAAGACAAATTGAAGAAAAATAGCCATAAATGGCGCTTTCAATTCATTCAGCGGTAAAAGTGACCTGACGTCAAACCAGAAAAACACCTGTGTGGCACTGCGACACATGTAAGCAATCCAGGAATTCTGCCCGGTGTTGTCACCGTTGTACAATTAATTGAAGAACATTTACGACGGACTATGTTTTAAACAACCCGAAAAAACATATGAAATAGTAATACCACGTACGTCACTAGGTCAACTGCCCATGACCTCTTGACGCCTTACATCGGCTGAGCAAAGTAGTTTCATATAGCGCCGCACGCTTGCGTCTGTTAATTGAAGACCAACCAGCGGCCGGATACGTTGTGCCTCGTCGATCACCAACACACTCTCAGCAATCCGCTCCGTTTTTTCGGTTTACGCGTGTCCGTCCATAAATAATCTTTGAATATTATTTTTATTGACGCGTTTCTTCTGGACGTCAAATTTCGTCGCGTGTAATAAAATCTAATAATCTGTAGTATAATCTGTATTATTGTATTTTCAAAAGCTAACTATCGGTTCTGTTTCACTATTACTGTGTGTACATAATGAGTTTCCAGGAGTGTTCCCATGAAAAAGAAAAAGAACTGATTGTGTTTGTGCCTGGATTTCCTCGCTCTTTAGGTATAAGGATAAATACAAGTAGGTAGAAAATAATATATTTTTATAATTTTATATGGAATTTCAGTTTTACATTAAGTTTGGCAACATTGCCATTGGCTCTGGGTGAAATGTTGTACAGTAGCGCGGACTGACCTGTGAGTAAGATTGTTTATTACCTCACTTATAAAACGGTCGATTTAAAAAAAATAAAATATGTAGCGCTTCTCTAAGACACTCAAGGAGTCGCCCATTTAAATATAATACGTCATTTCCATAACACCCTGTATTTTATTGTAAAAATTACCAATTTTAAATAAAGTATTAAAAAAATGCTTTCAATACACTAACGAAGAGCCTATATCAGATGCAACGGATCAAATAGAACTCGCTCATGGTTAGTCCTTGGATGGGTGACCACTTGAGAATATCGTGTGTCGCGAAAATTTTAAAAATATTTTAGTATATTTTACAAAAGATTTGTACATTTTACAAAAAATGTTAGTAAATTTTACAAAAATATAATTGGTTTACTAAATATTTTGGAAATTTGTACTAAAAAATTAAAAGACAGCTAATGATGATTTTTCAATTTTGGTGGTATTAATGTTCCTTTCTAGCTTTCGCTTAAGTGGCAATTTAAATATATTGATTTGTGATTCCTCTTCACCTACCCTATAAACATTTTCCATCACTTCACGGCTCTGACTGAGTATGTTTTTACCAGAAGTATACTCATTCATTATTACAAAGTTCAAAATTTTAAAATAACACCCTAAAACACGACACACTGAACACTTATTTATAAAACACAATACAATAACTATCACCCTTTCTATCACTACGCAACTGGGTGGGTACATCGATCAAATATCGGACATCGCCGAACAAACCCGATGGCCAATCAGATGTCCGACGAGGCGCATGCGCTATCAGCTGTCTGGGATATAACCTATCAAATTAGCTCTAGTTACTTGCGTAAATGAAATTTTAGGATTTTGTCAGTAAGAGATTATTAAATTAAAATGAAATATACATCGTGTCCAAGATAATGAGAGCAAGTACAGGGATCTCGGGAACCGTAAGAGATACGAAGTCGGTTAAATGGAGGTAAAGTTGCGCATTTACGTGCCTAATAATATGCCGTTAAGAAAGTTTTAAAATTCCGAGTAGTTCCGGAGATATCCGGAAAAAACGAAATTCTGAAAAATCTTTTTTTTTTTCTGGGTTTTTTTTGAGATCGAATTCTAAAGTAAATTGAACATTTACATTGCTACTTTTCCCGCTCTATCTAATAGCGTTAATTGTTTTCAATCCGACGAGTCGTCTTCGAAGGGCCATTATCAACTTTCTTTTTTTAAATACGGTCTAGTTTTCCTGATATTGGAATTTGAGAGCTTTCTTTCTTCCGAATGCAACGATGTATGACACATTGTGGTTTAATGACGTTTCGAGGGTTTTTTGAACAACATTAGGAAATTTTGAAATACGGTCCTGTATTTCTCCTAATTTTATAAATAATATCTCATAAGTAAGCTCTAAATTTTTACTTATGTTGGACTAGTTCAATAAATAACAAATAATTTAATAATAAACAACACCAATAAGTGAACAAAAACATAAGTACCAAAATAGTAATAAAACGAACAACGAAAAAGTAAAACCCGTTATTTTCTAAGCACAAATAACATCTTCTAACTGTCGATTCTAAAACATTTGACAACATTTCTGGCGTAAAACTTTCAAAGGCTTTAACCACCAACCTCCTAAGTTCGTCTTCTGTTTCGAAGTTGTGTTTATAAACATAATTTTCGACATACCGCCAGAGGAAAAAATCTAACGGTGTCGTTTTATTCCTGTTTTGGTATGTTTTTTGTGGTCTATTATTAAATTATTTGTTATTTATTGAACAAGTCCAACATAAGTAAAAATTTAGAGCTTACTTATGAGATATTATTTATAAAATTAGGAGAAATACAGGACCGTATCCCAAAATTTCGTGATGTTGTTAAAAAAACTCTCGAAACGTCATTAAATCACAATGTGTCATACATCGTTGCATTCGGAAGAAAGGAAGCTCTCAAATTCCAATATCAGGAAAACAGGACCGTATTTAGAAAAAGAAAGTTGATAATGGCCCTTCGAAGACGACTCGTCGGATTGCAAAACAATTAACGCTGTTAGATAGAGCGGAAAAAGTGGCAATGTAAAAGTGCAATTTACTTTAGAATTCGATCTAAAGAAAAAACCAGGAAAAAAATAAAACAATTTTTCAGAATTTCGTTTTTTCCGGATATCTCCGGAACTACTCGGAATTTTAAAACTTTCTAAACGGCATATTATCAGGCACGTAAATGCGCAACTTTACTTCTATTTGACCGACTTCGTATCTCCTACGGTTTCCGAGAACCCTGTACTGGCCCTCCTTATCTTGGACACGATGTAGAACATTGTTAACCCCAGAATTTTTTTGATAAACTTGTCGACCTGTATAATATTCCACAGCCCTAAAATTCATACGTGTCATCGTGAAGATTCCGGCTGCTTTAAAGGCCTCTAAAAAAAGTTTTTAAATATTTTTAAATTAAAATATAATAATTGCCGATTTCTAATTATTTCTTTAATCTGCAATAAAATTTTATAACGACCTCCAATAACTTTCAGGAAGGATAAGTATGGACATAAAATATATTCAAATTAACTTTAAACTCACTGTAAAGTTAGATATTATGTGATGTTTTTTATCGTTTGTGACTAATTGCGAATAACGATCTTTTTCATATTGCATGGGCAGTTTATGCTGTACAGATAATAATTAAGAATTAAATAAGATTTATTATAATTTACGAATATTTTTTGCTATTTGTACATATTAGGGTATTATGGTTTACTATATTTAAATGGTGACCCCTTGGGTGTCCTAGAGAAAAAAAAATAACAAAATCAAATACAGTGAAACCTCTCATAACGGATATCTCTAATAAGCGGACATCTCTATTAAGCGGACATTTTTTCATAGTCCGGAACTAGGTATATGAAATTCCATGAAATCAACCTCTCTTGGGCGGACTCTCCTTTGGGCGGACGCGGACAGGCTGTTTTCATGCAAAGAGTGCAAAAACCCTCTTTTAAGCGGACAAAAAACTCTCTGAAGACAGACCGGCAACCAATCGCGTATGTGTGGGTGGCAGCGCGAAAGGACGCGGAATGAAAGTATATGTGATTCCCCGACAGCAGGCCGCCGTTTATTTGTGAGTTGTAAGGTTAAAATCGTAAACAATGGCACAAGAAGTGGCGTTTTGAGTCTGAAAGAGAATATTGATGTTGTGGAAGTTTGTAATTTGATAACAATGATTAGGGCGAGTTCATTACCATTGACAGCAATGTGCTATTAGAAGATGATAGTGACCCCATTCCTACCGATTATGTAGTCCAAACTGAAGCCACATCACTATCAATATGTATGCAGTAATCAAACAAATGTCACCAATTATCAACAAGCCATTAGTATGGTAAAGGAATTATAAGAGTATGCAAAGAATAGAGGTGACTCTACAACAATGGAATTGTTATCACACTTGGAATTACATTTTCTAGATTGCAAGTATAAAACGCAAACACGTCACACTACGTTATTAAATTTTTTTAGTAGATACTACATCCTAACTAAAACTAGTGTATTTTTGTTATGTTTATTTGTACATACATATACATAAATAGTAATAATTTTGCATTTACATATTACCTAATAACAAATTTTCAATGGGCGGACACATTTAGACGCTCCCGTAGGTGACCGCCTAAGAGAGGTTTCACTGTATCTAAATACTCCGGTAAAAACCTTGAAGTGTTGGCGCGCTATACACATCTGTTTTCAGTTAACAGGCGTATGTAGGTGAGCGGTGTTTTCTTGTTTCGTACACTTCAAAAATTTACCCAAAATACTCTTGTTTTGTACACTGAAATAATTAATCCATTTTCGGCTTCTCGTTTCGTACACCCACCTTTGCGATGACCTAAAGAGTATGGCTACCAAGCAACGTAAGTACCTTTATAGGTTGAGAATTGGTCGATATTGCGATATATACGATATTAAAACGATTTAATTTATTGTATAAATACGATGTTTATTCATACAAAAAACTTCAGATAAAACAGTTAACTATTCGATCTTCTTCGTCGCGCTCGTTCAGCGACTCTCTCGGTCGGCCGGCACAGACGTCGAGCACGGTTTGACAGTTCTTGACTTGGTTTATTTCGGTGGAACAGGTTTACACCGGAGTCTTTTAAAGGGCTGAACATAGGTACTTAGGTAATTTCATAAGGATTATGTTTATATAGCAATAATCGGTATGGTGAGTATAAAGGGTGTTGAATTTGTTTCTAATATTATCGTGGAAGCTCTCATCTGATCATATCACGTATAATTGCGATAACGATATTTTTCAACAACGCAGTGAGCACTACAAATGCAAAAATCTCGAAAACAGTTAATTGATCGTACCGAACATTCCACTGGTTCACTGTAGTGGGCGGGGCAAAATCAGCGGTTCCAAAACAGAATTATTTTAGAATTATGTACAGCGATAAATATTTTTATTTTGTTTATTTTTCGCTCATAGTTTTTTTATATTTATCAAATGAAAAACATTTTGCGTCAATAAGTTAAAGATTTTCTCAGGTACTTTTTCCGAGAATTTAATTATTTTAGGATCATTATAGTTAAATCTATATAATAATCACTATTTTCCAAGAAATAATGAAAATTTGTTCAAGTGCAGGATGGTATGTTCTATTTTAAATAAGTAGTTCTGCTTTTTGCTTTGAGTTTGTTTCCCATTGTGTATGAATTAAAAGCAGTTACAAAGCAAAGATATGGAAAATGTTCAGCAAGGTGACACAACAATGCCTAGAAGGTCTATATCTCCAGGTGAACGCCGTTTGGTATTACAAGTGGAACGTTATTTCACTTTAGAAAAAGATAACTCGGGCCCGTTAGTGTCTGTTTTGGCAGTGCAAAAACGAACGTCTGATGCTTGCGGCATTTCAGATATAAGACCTTAAGAAGACTTCGAAAAAAGAGTGAAGAGGAATTGAACAGACCATATAAAAGGGTTTGACTCCATTCTAAAACCATTGATTTATCCCATGGGATAAAATTATCGATTAGGAATATTGTTTATGATATCTATGTATAAAGCCAAGGAATAGGTTACCCTCAAAGCTATTCTTGAAAAGATAGAAGATTTAGAGAAATTATTTTATTTAGAAAATACCTAAAATATAATTTATTGTTTAAGAGCCACCGACTACACTGCTCAAGAGGTTTTATTGCTTAGCGGACTTCATATACCGTACCGAGTTTAATTGTCAATTTTATTGTTTGGATTTTCATGGCTTACTTATTCTCTTATCTTATTTCAATAACAGTGATGTCTTGAAGTCATTGTACAGGGTTAGTCAACGATTGCGCGGAGTAAGTTTATGCATTGAAGATAAGATTTGTCGATAATGAGCTATTGTGTTGAGGTATGGTTGTATATTCTGCACATTTTAAAAATATTTTCAATTATACAGGGTGCGTTCAAAAAGTAGGGTGGCAGAAAGTTGTATTTTTTTAAATGGGACACCCAGTATTTTATTGTATATTTAGGTTCGTATTAGTGCCCTCTATAAATATCTAAAATATTATTTAATTTGCTTGGGTAGTTTAAGAGCAATAAATTAAAAACTAAAGAAAAAAGTTTTGTAGTCCAGTAAAGAAAAATCAAAAAAATATTCTAAAATTATTTTTTTAACCACAGGATTGGGTGAGGTTTATAATAAGGGGTCTAGAGATACTATGCAATTAATAGTGTTTATGAATTTTATACAGTGTGTTCATAATAAGGTTCCAAAAACGAAACATTTCAAAATCATTTTTCTCAACATTTTCAAATGAAACACCCTGTATATTTTTATGCCATCTTATAGCTAGTATAATATTCTTCAACTTTTGTAGGAAGTATCCAATTCCTATCTCTAATGGTTTTCGAACTATTTTGATTTTTCTGGTTTTTACCATTTTAAATAATTTGTCAATCGAACGAGGTAGCCATGGAAAACAAATTGAAAAATGTAAATGTCACTTTAATCAGTTTTCAAAATATTTTGATTTTTTTGGTTAACACACTATTTTTGTTACTTTAACATTCCAAGAAACAATCAGTTTCTTCTTCTTAATAAATGTTCGAATATACAGGGTGCCCCAAGTAAAGTGGCCTATTAGAAGTATCTCGAGAACTAAATGAGATTTTATTTTGAAAATTTGGCTGTGGCTATAAGAGATGGTTTTCTACGGTTTGTTCGATGATTTTGATTTTTGACATTTGGATGATGCGGTGTTGCCGGATCATACCGAAAGTGGTAGCAACTTCGGAATTTTAAATGAATTACCCTATATATTATATTTTTTTTGGAATCTAGGTAAAAATCTAGAACAGTTTTCTGTATAATATCATATACCTATCTTTAAGACTTTTTGAATTATAAATAATTTTGTGATTTTTTAACGCCGTATCGTTACCTGAAAAGAAAATCGTATCTTTTTAGCGGTTACAGCTAGAAAGCTAAAAATTTTACAATAGTTTCACAAGCCTATCGCAATTTTATAATTTTGAACAGTATTGAATTCGTTTTATACAGGGCGTCTCCATAACAATATTTCTGAGGCAGATGAATTATTGCAAAAATCTTATTATTTACACCCTGTATTTGATATGTTTTGCTAATAGAGGATCAAATTTTCTATCTAATGATATTATGTCTTCCTATACCTATCTTCACTATTTTCGAAATTTAAAAATTATCTTATAAAAATATATTTTTTGATAGTGTGGTTGGCTGTGGAATGGATTCATAGAAACAAAATAATGAAAAATCCATTTGACGTTTGTCTGAGTTATTGTAATAAAAATGGCTAATTCACATTATTCGAGCTTAGATATTTTAAGTTCATTTTATATTCATGGGGAGTGTGGTAGAGTTTTATCTAGAACTTGCAGAAAATTTAATGAGCTGCATCCTGGTGCAGCTCCTATGACTCCCTAAAAGTTGATTGGCCGAGGCGGTCCATGGAAATGGCCCAAGGTCTCCGGATCTTACCCCCTAGAATTATATCTATGAGATAGGATTAAAGAAATAGTATACAAGACACCCGTCACAACAAGGGAAGATTTAGAAAATCGAGTACGAACAGCTTTGGGGTCTCTAGAAGAGAAAGAAATGAAAGAGGTGACAAATGAACATGTTATAACCACAATTTATGAATGTTTAAGAGCGAACGGAGGGCATTTTAAACAATTTAGTTATTAGTTATATTATTGATGTAATTTTCATTTTGTTTATTTATTTATTAATAAATTCCTTATTGGTTAACTATTTTTTTTTACAACAACACAGACATAACGTCACATGGATTTTTCATTATTTTGTTACTATGAATCCACAGCCAACTACCACAAAATATATTTTTATAAGATAATTTATAAATTTCGCTATAAGTCCGAAAATAGTGAAGATAGGTATAGGAACATATAATATCATTAGATAGAAAATTTGATCCTCTATTAGCAGAACATATCAAATACAGGGTGTCCGTCCCATTTAAAAAAAATAAGTTATTTTCAATAATTCATCTGCCTCAGAAATATTGTTATGGAGACGCCCTGTATAAAACGAATTCAATACTGTTCAAAATTATTAAATTGCGATGGTCTTGTGAAACTATTGTAAAATTTACAGCTTTCTAAGCTAAAAAGATACGATTTTCTTTTCAGGTAACGATACGGCGTTAAAAAATCACAAAATTATTTATAATTCAAAAAGTCTTAAAGATAGGTATATGATATTATACAGAAAACTGTTCTAGATTTTTACCTAGATTCCAAAAAAATATAATATATAGGGTAATTCATTTAAAATTCCGAAGTTGCTACCACTTTCGGTATGATCCGGCAACACCGCATCATCAAAAATATTTTAGATACGTAGAAAACCATATCTTATAGCCACAGCCAAATTTTCAAAATAAAATCTCATTTAGTTCTCGAGAAACTTCTAATAGGCCACTTTACTTGGGGCACCCTGTATGTCCTTCTTGTTCAATACACATGTCACTTCTTTTAATGATATTTTCTCGGACATTAGATAACATGCCTGGGGGTATTGTTTGACATAATATATCCCTAATCATATTATTCATGTCCTGCTTTGTCATAGGAGGTGTAACATACAGGGTCCGCAAACGAAGCGTGGACGGAAGATTAAATCGTTATCGAAGAACTTATCAACAATACTGAAACAGCTTGAGATATTGGATTAAAAGCGGCATGTTTTAAAAATATTTTACATTATACAGGGTGGCCCAAAAATGTGTGACAGCATAAAATTATATTTTTTTAAATGGGACACCCAGCATTTTATTGCATATTTAGGTTCATATTACTATCGTTTATAAGTGCCTCAAATTTTATTTAATTTGGTTTTGTAGTTTCGGAGAAATAAATTAAAAACTAAAAAAAAAAGTTTTGCAGTCCTGAATAAAAAAATCAAAAAAAACAATCCAGAACTATTTTTTAACCTCGGCATTGAGTGAAATTTATGACAAGAGGTCTAGAGATACATGAATGTAATTGCGTTTATTTATTTTATACAGGGTGTTCATAATAAGCTTTCAAAAACACCACATTTTAAAATAATTTTTCTCAAGTTTTTCAAATGGAACACCCTGTATATTATTTGGCTATTTGACGTAGAATTCATAGACAATTTTTTTTTTGTAATACAAGCATCTAAGTTATATCCAGCCGTTTTCGAAATAATTATAAATATCATAAATTATGTTGTTTAAATAGAGTTTTTATTGGGACTTGTTATAGGCGACTAGACTAATAATTGTAAACTAAAGTAAAAGTTCAAAATAGCTTCCTTTTACTCTTAGAGTTTACCGTATTTTAGTTATTTCGATATAAATTCTAAAAGCATACATTTTTGCTACTTTTATTATTTAATTTTATTTTTTATTCTTAATCGAGTTGCCATAATTTCTTTTTGTTTAGATTGTCACTATGCCAGTTAAATAAAATTATTTACATTTGTTCAGTTGTCGAAATTAAGTACTAACTTACACAAAATGTCGAATTTTAGAAATGGTAAATATGATTTTTATACTGGATGAATGTGCAAGAAATTGCCTTCTCGCGAGCCGAGTGTATGCTGAAAGATATCTAGATATTGAGAGAAAGTCGATAGCAAAAACCTTCGAGAAGTTGTTGCAAAAATTTGTAGCAACAGGAAGCACTGTGTACACAAAAAGGATAATAATCAATAAACCCGTTATTAATGAAGAAAATGAATTAAGAGTTCTGTTGGCAGTAGAGGAAAATCATTAAATTAAGTAAAAGGATGCTATTTTGAACATTTACTTTAGTTTACAATTATTAGTCTAGTCGCCTATAACAAAATTTCCCAATAAAATCTCTATTTAAACAACATAATTTATGATATTTATAATTATTTCGAAAACGGCTGGATATAACTTATATGCTTGTATTACAAAAAAAAATTGTCTACGAATTCTACGTCAAATAGCCAAATAATATACAGGGTGTTCCATTTGAAAAACTTGAGAAAAATTATTTTAAAATATGGGGTTTTTGAAAGCTTATTATGAACACCCTGTATAAAATAAATAAACGCAATTACATTCATAGTATCTCTAGACCTCTTGTTATAAATTTCACTCAATGCCAGGTTAAAAAAAAAGTTCTGGATTGTTTTTTTTGATTTTTTTATTCAGGACTGCAAAACTTTTTTTTTTAGTTTTTAATTTATTTCTCCGAAACTACAAAACCAAATTAAATAAAATTTGAGGCACTTATAAACGATAGTAATACGAACCTAAATATGCAATAAAATACTGGGTGTCCCATTAAAAAAAATATAACTTTATGCTGTCACACTTTTTTGGGAGACCCTGTATAATGTAAAATATTTTTAAAACATGCCGCTTTTAATCCAATATCTCAAGCTGTTTCAGTATTGTTGATAAGTTCTTCGATGACGATTTAATCTTCCGTCCACGCTTCGTTTGCGGACCCTGTATACCCTATCCTTTACGTAGCCCCATAGAAAAAAATCTAACGGGGTAAGATCACAAGACCTTGGTGACCATGCAACAAAACCGCCGCGGCCAATCCATCTTTGAGGATAGTGCTGATCCAAATATTCTCTCGCTTCACGATAAAAGTGGGAGGGAGCACCATCTTGTTGGAGCCACATATTTTGCCGTTCATCTAAATCTACTTCTGTTAATAGCCTTGGCAACTGCTGTTGCAAAAAACTAAATAAGTACGTTCGTTTAATGGTTCATTAAAAAAATATGGACCTATAATTCTGTTGTGGAGTATGCCGCACCACACATTAACCGACCAATGGTTTTGGTGTTGGACCTCACGGACCCAGTGTGGGTTCTCCGTTGCATAGTAATGCATATTGTGTCTATTGACAGTACCATTACTTCTAAATGTAGCCTCATCTGAATACATTATACGGTTTAAAAAGTTTTGGTTAAATTCAATTTGGGCACGTAACCATTGGCAGTAAGTTACGCGCCTTTGAAAATCGTCGCCGTGAAGTTCTTGATGTAACTCAATATGGTAAGGGTGGTATTTATACTTGCGCGTTGTTCTATTTGCCGTTGATTGTGAGGTATCACACATGGAAGCTAATGTATGGCTACTAACTGGGGGGTTCTCCTGAACTAGTAACAGTATTTCGAGTTCTTTTTCATCATTAGTAGCTATTCTATTAACAACTTTACGTTTAGATTTTTCCACACTGCCGGTTGAATCGAATCGTTCCATTAAATTATGAAAACACCGAGGACTGGGTGTTCGCCGCTCTGGATATTTCATCTTGTATAATCTTTCGGCGAAAAGACTATTTCTATCTGCCTCGCCCAAAACATAAATCATATCAATTAATTCATTTTTCGAAAAATTCATTTTTCAAGAAAAGTAACTGGATAATAAAATTTACAGTAGAAACCGTTGACTTTGAAACCGATCTAATTATGATTCTTGATGTTATGCACTGATTAAAGTGACATTTACATTTTTCAATTTGTTTTCCATGGCTACCTCGTTCGATTGACAAATTATTTAAAATGGTAAAAACCAGAAAAACCAAAATAGTTCGAAAACCATTAGAGATAGGAATTGGATACTTCCTACAAAAGTTGAAGAATATTATACTAGCTATAAGATGGACTAAAATATACAGGGTGTTCCATTTGAAAATGTTGAGAAAAATGATTTTGAAATGTTTCGTTTTTGGAACCTTATTATGAACACACTGTATAAAATTCATAAACACTATTAATTGCATAGTATCTCTAGACCCCTTGTTATAAACCTCACCCAATCCTGTGGTTAAAAAAATAATTTTAGAATGTTTTTTTGATTTTTCTTTACTACTACAACTACAAAACTTTTTTTCTTTAGTTTTTAATTTATTACTCTTACACTACCCAAGCAAATTAAATAGCATTTTAGATATTTATAGAGGGCACTAATACGAACCTAAATATACAATAAAATACTGGGTGTCCCATTTAAAAAAATACAACTTTCTGTCACCCTACTTTTTGGACGCACCCTGTATAATTGAAAATATTTTTAAAATGTGCAGAATATACAACCATACCTCAACACAATAGCTCATTATCGACAAATCTTATCTTCAATGCATAAACTTACTCCGCGCAATCGTTGACTAACCCTGTACAATTCATACGTACGGTCCAAGTTAGAAGATGCTGCAGTAATCTGGGCTCCCAAGTTTTAATGTCATTGAAGGGGTTCAAAGAAAATTCTTGAAATATCTTAGCTTTAAGAGAGACGGAATATATCCCATGCAGGGTATTCCTCAATCGGGTTTCTCAGTGATCGCCGTGATTACCATCTTTTAAATACTTTGTTTAAACTATTAAACAATCAATTGGATTGTATGGATATTTTGAGGAAGCCTAACTTTAATGTGACGCGCTTAGGTTCACGACAAAACATAACGTTCTATTTACCATGTCCAAGAACAAATATCTTACAGTGTTCTTCTATTTTTCAAATGTATGACAAATACAACAGACACATTGACTTAGATTTTTTTAATTGCTCGGTAAGTACAGTTAAAAAGCTGGCGCCTCATTAAACTGCATTTCAAGTATATCATACGGTTTGCATATTTTTTTGTCCCTAAAGTTTTTATTGTGAAACTAAATAATTTTTGAAATTTATGATGTAAATTTATTCTTGTTTCATTTCTTTTTTTTTTTATGATCAAACACAAGCACTATAGGAAAAATCCTTTAGGGCACTCTGGGAGTGGTGCGTGTGCGCAAAAAGCGATTCACGTTGGTTTTGAATCGTTGGAGGTTATATTCGTTGGGAAAAATGACCTCGGGAAGGTCGTTCCACAAGGATGAAGTCCTCCAGATGAAAGAATTCTTAAATAGTGAAGTTCGAGGAGTACTAAGCTTAACCACATATGGATGGGCGGCAGTGATGGGCGGCAGTGGTTCGTCGTGTATTTCTGCTATTCGTCGCTCTGGGCGGAATTAAGAGGGCAAGGTCAGCCGAGCACCTTCCATGAAAATATCTGTAAAAGAGAGTCAGATCCCCAACCTGTCTTCGATGTTCTTGGCTGTCGAGGTTCTTCGTCAGCTCGTGGTCTCCGATCAGACGAATAGCCCTCCTTTCGATGGAATCCAGTAGCCGAAGAGTATGTTTGGGTGCAGAGCTCCAGACATGAGAGCAGTATTCTAGTGATGGTCGAATCTCGGCTTTGTATAGTGTCAAAAGTTGTTGAGGTGTGTACAACTTTCTGGTTCGGAAGAGTACGCCAAGCTTCTGAGAAGCTATCTTAGCGATTGCCACAACGTGGTTATGCCAAGACATATTTCCTCCCAGATTAGAATATATGTTTAAAATATGTATGTAATTTATCTTAAATTAAATTAATATGATGTGAAGATATCTTTTGACCTGCCTTGTAGTTGGGAAATGTACCTGGAAGGCAAACTAAAGATAAACTAAATAAATAAATTATTAACGAATATTTGATGTTATCAGTTAAAAATGTTAAAAAATAGATTATTGCTCATAACTTAAGTTTGAAAAGCGATATCAACTTTCGGTTTGTGCCACTCTTTAAATAATTTAATGAGTAATCAGAGCAAATTAACTTCCATTTAACTTTCATGGAAATTATGCTAAATTACTGAAGCGTTTAAAAACGCCATCTAGCGGTTCAGTGTTAAACTAAAACTTAAGTATTATTATAGACTATAATTCGGCTGTCAAATAGCTTTAAAACAAAACTAAGTTCGCGAAAATCGATTAATGTATTCTGAAGTTATTGAACGTTTTCGTCAACACGAATCAAACCTTCCCCCACCCCTTATTTTAACAGATAGACCAAAATGTCAAATAAATAATTTGTAGAGTGTTAATTGGAGAGTCGAAAACAGTTTCTCATAACGTACCTTCACTGTTGATTTTAAGAGATCATTCTTTCATTTTGAATTAAAAATACGCCATCTAGCGATAAATTTTCAAAGTTGAAAATAATGTTAGTATACTTCTAGGGGTAACTTCTGTAACAAATATTTTTCCCGAAAGCTGTAGAACAAATAGTTATCGGTATAACTATTTACTTCGGATGATTTACGACACAATATAGCATATAATACATATAATATAGTAATGTCCTTTTACGCCCTAGTTGCCTAAATAACTATTCGGAAATTAAAATTTCTTTTTTCTCAACAAAGAAATGAGTTTTTAGCGATTCTTTAAACGGCTTTTCAATCACGCGAAATTTTGCGTACAAAAGCCGATTTGCAGCCACAATCGTTAAATACCCATTGTTTATGTGCAGTATAACGTATAATATGGGTAATAAACAGCAACATTACTATGGCGTGACCAAATTATATGAATGAACCCAAAAATATTTGTTGACAGTATTAATTCGTCGTGATACCACCGGAACCTGATCCGGTTCGAAAAATGCAAAAATTTCTTCGTATTTTTCCGACCAGTCAAATCAATTTTGATCTCTTTTTCGAACGTTTCCTTGTAAATACAGGATCCGGTTTCGGTATCGGGCAATTTCAAACAGTGAATCCAGTGGCATCACTATTAATTAGGCTTTAGGGATTCCACGGCATCCATGACTCTATGAATTTTAATTTACCCGTCATCTCACCCAGTTTAATCCTCCGAAAACAATATTTCACATAACCTTTTAACAGAGGCGATACACGGAGTCGGGAGCCAAGAAAAGACAGGCTCAGGCCCAGTGTTGCCACCTGAGGAAGATAGAAAATCACCAGAAATGGTGGTGAAGAAGAACAGAATCACAAGAAATCATCAGATTTAAAATATTAGTCAAAAAGAGGGAAAGCACTTACTTTTACGATTTACTAGGTTCTTGTATTGCACGGTAGATTTTTGTGTCCGTACTGGCAATAAAAAAGGATAAAGCCGATATACATATAATTATGTTATCCAGGCAAAAATAAAGTACCCAGAAAATGAACACCAAAAAATCTGACTTTTTAAAAAGTTTTTACCAATCACCAGATTACTCATAAAATCAGCAGATCTGGTGAAATTTCACTATACCTGGCAGCACCGGACAGACCGCACAGTAGCATAGGCGAGATGCCGCCGACGGATAAGGCCGTATATTTGCGAGAGAGCGACAAGTGGGGCCCCGTATTGCCGATCACAGTCACCAGATAACGCCACCAAACATGCCTCTATATTATAATCCCCGAACGGGCCCACAGAGACCGCGGAAGATAAATATGGTCCCCGACAACTGCTTTCCCATTCAAGTCAGGATGGGGATATATGGGGAATGTATGGAGTAGATGGGAATCGGATTTGGTTAAAGTTCAATGAGAGTGTGACAGTTGCAAAAGGCATTATTCAATTTTAATAGTAAAATAAAAATTCTAGGAAAGTTGGATTTTTATCTTTGATTCAATATAAAATTACACAGCTCTTAAAATAATTATTTATATATACAGGGTGTCTTTTAATTGATATGTCCTAAAGCTTTTCATATTTGAGCTACAGAATGTTAAAATTACACAATTTTTATCATAGTTATAATTACTCTTAGATATTTTTATGAAATTTTATAAATTGGCCTTAAAGGTTAGATACAGGGTGTTATGGAAATGACGTATTATATTTAAACCGACAATTCCTAAGATGAAGACCAATTGAAGGAAAATACCCATAAATGGTGCTCTCAATTCATTCAGCGGTAAAAGTGAGCTGACGTCAAACCAGAAAAACATCTGTGCGACACTGCGACACATACGAATTCTCACCGGTGTTGTCATATTTACACCCTAAACTCTTTAGACCAAATACAATAATTTAAACACGCACACACACAATTGATTTAAGAAAGATTACTACAGAAAATGTTTTTTGGAACAAGTTTGAAATACGCACGTACGTAACTAGGTCAAATGTCAATGACCTTTTGACTTTTGAGTGATGGTTTATTTTTTAATGAAATTTTATTTAAGCCACACACATACACTTACCTTGTCAGTTTTATTTAAAAATTAGTGTCGATTTCTATAAAAATTTATACATCAAATACGTTTTAGTAAAAAAGCCGGCACATCATATAAACATAATAATCGCAAAACTTCACATGAACACTTGCCACCATAAAACAGTTAAATGCATAAATTCACTTGTAGACATCGCTTTTATTAACATTGGCTGGTCTCGCCTAGATTTGTATGAACTTTTGTTTTTAATTGACTCAAAATCAGATTGCAAATGACATTTCTTTGAACTGAAACAATCATTCAAAACACGAGCTGTCAAAACGTGAAGTAGAGATGGGCACTATTTCAATGCGTGTTTTTCTTAGCATCAATTAAAAAGGTCGGTAGATTCCAGCGCATTCACCAAAAACGGTTGAAATAAATAATAATGTACAGGATTGTTTTCTTTCACTGCTGTAGGTACCAATAAAGATTATAAAACTTCTTAATCGCTACTCTGGTGCTCTTTTTCATTCGAGAAGCTTTAAAAATTAAATCGATCGTTTCACAGCGAGATTTTAAAAACAAAGATTAGCGCATCTCTACTCCAAATCGACAGAAGAAAGAAGGTTATAAGTTGACATTTGCTTGACAACAAGATATTCCACGAGTGATTTCGAATTTAAAAGCGGGATATTTAATCAACTTTAATAGAAAATAATGTGCGTGCGTAGAGTGTGAGAGACAATGGGCATCGCAACGTCACCGGATCTTACACCCTGCATTCTATGGGGTACGATGAATAAAGAAATAGTTTACAAAGAGTGAATCGAAGATATGGATCAGATGCGAAATAAGATAGTGGATGATGCAGCATATTAAATAATTGCTGAATATTTTTCACAGAGTTCGAGCGCCCACTGCACTACCAGTGAAGCAGTCGGTTATTTTCAATATCTTCCATTCTAAAAGAAAAGCGAAGAAGGAATAATAGTTTGGAATCTACAAATTTGCTGTGATGCCTATTGTAGAGAAATCAGCGTTTTTATTATGTGTACATTTTGTGTATAAATATTGCCAAATATCGCATTGAAATGTGCTTTTGTACGCGAAACCTGTGACCTGTGTAATAAAATGCTTTTTTAAAAGTGTACTGCATTAGTGTGTAGCGATTTTGTGTGCCTATCTTCAAAAAAACTAATTTGAAACATGTGTGTGATTCTTGTGTGGTAATTTGTTCAGTGTTTCACTATGTGTCTGACGATATACAGGGTCATGTTCTGAGATTGGAAGAAAAATGCCGAAGGGATTTTAGTGGGGTATAAGCTTTACCCAGTAAAACCACAAAAACTGAAGATGTTTGTGCCCTGGATTACTTGCTAGTGTACTGGCACCTGGATTCACTTCTATTTGGATACTAGGTAAGCTAAATATATATTTTTATAAGAATCTAAAGTTTTACACTTTTACACAGTTTGGCAACATTGCGCCAGAACATGCGTTTATTACACAGCTGGGCGGTGTAATATGATTGTGCCGCGGAGTGACCTGTGGGTTTATGGGTGAATTACCCCACTTTTTAAACGTTCGATTTAAAAAAAATATGGACCGCTTCTCTAGGACACCCCAGGAGTCACTCATTTAAATATAATACGTCATTTCCATAACACCCTGTATATGTATATATTAAGACACCTCCTTATATTGTGGAGAATTCCACTACCTCCTATGTTAGATCCCATGTAATGGAAAATATAGTTTTCCGTTTAAATTACATCGTAAAGATTATTTCACATATAACAGGTACCTGGATGTAAATTAAACTGGAAAAACTATTTCACGTAATTGCACACCAACAGTCGCTAACGACTCAATAATCATATTTTATTTTCTCCAACCGCATACACATAGATTAACATTGATAGAACCAATTTAAAATAAGCAGTCGTTTTGCATTGGTCAATCCAATTAACCCAGCTGCTCATTATTAATTAATAAGATTATGGGGAAGACAGCGAGGGTCATACTTTACGGTCATATGGAACTAAATATATCATCGACAGGGGGAGGTCGATGTAAATATGGACCAGATGCGAACAAATAAATTTATACGGAGTCGACTGTTAATTAGTGTTCTTTTTTTAAATGGGATCCTGTTTTTCTGTATTGGAATTTGACAGCTTTTTTTCTTCCGAATGCAACGATGCAACATTGTGGTTTAATAACGTTTTAAGGGTTTTTTGAACAACATCAGGAAATTTTGGGAAACGGTCCTGTATTTCTCCTAATTTTATAAATAATATCTCATAAGTAAGCTCTAAATTTTTTACTTATGTTGGACTAGTTCAATAAATAACTAATAATTTAATAATAAACCACAAATAGGTGAAAAAAATTCATACCAAAATAGTAATAAAACGAACAACGAAAAAGGTAAGGAACTAAATAATCAGGTGTTCAAAATGATTTCCGTTGTTATTCTGTAAGTACAAATAACATCTTCTAACTGCCACATAACATTTTTTTTTAGATAAAATAAAACATGCGATAGAATATCAAACTTTTCAGAATTTGTAAAATTATGTTCCATATTTTCTGGAATATAGAAAACCTCTTAAAACGCTTTCAAACGATCACAATGGGAATGTCAAGTGAGACAAATCACGCGTCACCATCTTAATTTTTTTGTTTCAAACGCCTACTTTTTTTTAAAACCCGAATCAACAGAAGTTTGAAATAATGTTTCTGTATTTTGTTCACTTATTTGTGGTTTATTATTAAATTATTTGTTATTTATTGAACTAGTCCAACATAAGAAAAAATTTAGAGCTTACTTATGAGTTATTATCTATAAAATTAGGAGAAATACAGGACCGTATCCCAAAATTTCCTGATGTTGTTCAAAAACCCTCGAAACGTCATTAAACCACAATGTGTCATACATCGTTGCATTCGGAAGAAAAAAAGCAGTCAAATTCCAATATCAGGAAAACAGGACCGTATTTAAAAAAAGAAAATTGATAATGGCCCTTCGAAGACGACTCGTCGGATTACAAAACAATTAACGCTGTTAGATGGAGCGGAAAAAGTGGCAATGTAAAAGTGCAATTTACTTTAGAATTCGATCTAAAAAAAACCCAGGAAAACAATAAAACGATTTTTCAGAATTTCGTTTTTTCTTAGGATATCTCCGGAACTACTCGGAATTTTAAAACTTGCTAAACGGCATATTATTAGGCACGTAAATGCACAAACTTTACCTCCATTTAACCGACTTCGTATCTCTTACGGTTTCCGAGATCCCTGTACTAGCCCTCCTTATTTTGGACACGTTGTATACGCGAGGAAATATGTTTTCTAAATGAGTATTTTGAATATTACAGTAGGAGACCAAAAGGTTCCGATTAATCCTTCAAAATCAGGAAATTATATTTTTACGGATGTAATTGAATATTACAAATAAGCAATCAAATAATTTATTTTAGAAAGAATTGTTCTATAGTACCTATTTCCATATTGACTTACCACACCACTTCGAATCAACACATATTAAACCCATATTAAGAAGACAAGAAAATCACAAATGCAGAAAACCATGATACATTTAAGAAACTATTATGACGAGACTAAATAAAAATAACCCGCGAAGAGTTTGTTTGTTTGCTCTTCTCGGAAATGAAATCATTACCCTTACGAGATCGTCTTACACCCGATTTACGTATTCCAATCTTCCATGTAATACTGATAGGTACCTATTTGGTATTTTAGATGGATACCGATAAACCGACTTAACATTTTAAATTCGATCTTTTAGTTCCAAATAAAACCTAATATGATTTTAGTTTAAGAATCATACTGTTTAAAACTCACTAACTTGTCTTAAAAATACAATAATTTTATTTTAAATATTTTTTTAAAAGAATAGGTCTAAAAACTCATCAAACAAGTCTTTATTTTTCTTATTTTATGCATATTCTAGTTGAGAGTATACAAGAATTTAAATGCAAATTTAAATTCTTGTATGTAAGAGTCAACCATATAGAATTGTGTCTCTTAAGAAACGACTTTCCCCTACTGACAAAGCAGTTGTTGCAAAATCGCGATATAATTGCTAATATACGGCACTGAAACCTGCCATAATTTGATCACATTAACGGCCGCCGAAGCCGGTAGCATTTAAATTCATGTTTGACCTTGCACGGTCATCCATCGAATAGTTTGGTCGATTTTCTTCGCTTTGACAATTTAATAATAATTTCGTATTAATAAATTTAAATTGCACAGTTTTTAATTATGTAATAATTTGGCAAATAAATCAAATTTCACGGGTAAGGTTGGGCACTGACCGAAAGTAGAGGTAGGAAAAGAAATTCCAGCAAGTTTGATTTAATTAACTTCGCATTAAACAATGGCCCCTAAATTCGAGTTTTTTTTTTCATAGTTTGAAAATAAATTACCAAAAAATAATTAGTAATCACTGATAATAATAATATGACAAAAATTTTACTGAAAATAATTATTTATAACTCCAATAGTTAAATATTTTAAAATGTATGGTACATTTCATTGATTATTTCCATCACCTGTCAAATCTATACTGTTTCGATCAATCAAATTGTTTCAGTTAAAACGGCCTCATTGGCCCAAAGCAATTTTAAAAAGCGTTTCTAACTAGGCCGAGGACTAGAAAATGACTTTTAATAAATGTCAAGTTTGAATGACTTTTTCTTTTAATACATAGTACAGGGTGTTGTGGAAATGACGAATTATATTTAAACCGGCAATTCCTGAGATAAAGACAAATTGAAGAAAAAAAGAGCCTTAAATGGCGCTTTCAATTCATTCAGCGGTAAAAGTGACCTGACGTCAAACCAGAAAAACACCTGTGTGGCACTGCGATACATGTAAGCAATCAAGGAATTCTGGCCGGTGTTGTCATATGTACACCTTAAACTCCTTAGACAAAATAAAATAATTTAAACACTTTTCCATTCTGTAATACCTTTTTGTACAATTAATTGAAGAACATTTACGACGGACTATGTTTTAAACAACTCGAAAAAACATATGGAATAGTAATAGCCACGTACGTCACTAGGTCAAATGTCAATGACCTCTTGACGCCTTACATCGGCTGAGCGAAGTAGTTTCATATAGCGCCCCACGCTTGCGGTCTGTTAGTTGAAGACCAACCAGCGGCCGGATACGTTGTGTCTCGTCGATCACCAACACACTCTCAGCAATCCGCTCGGTTTTTTCGGCTTACGCGTGTATCTTGTCCGTCCATAAATAATCTTTGAATATTGTTTTCACTGAGGCGTTTCTTCTGGACGTCAAATTTCGTCGCGTGTAATAAAATCTAATAATCTGTAGTATAATCTGTATTATTGTATTTTCAAAAGCTAACTATCGGTTCTGTTTCACTATTACTGTGTGTACATAAAGTGTTTCCAGGAGTGTACCCATAAAAAATGATTGTGTTTGTGCCTGGATTTCCTCGCTCTTTAGATATAAAGATAAATACAAGTAGGTAGAAATTAATTTATTTTTATAATTTTATATGGAATTTCAGTTTTACATTAAGTTTGGCAACATTGCCACTGACTCGTGAAATGTTGTACAGTAGCGCGGACTGACCTGTGAATAAGAAAGAGTGTTTGTTACCCCACTTTTAAAACGGTCGATTTAAAAAAAAATAAATATGAAGCGCTTCTCTAGGACACCCAAGGAGTCACCCATTTAAATATAATACGTCATTTCCATAACACCCTGTATAATGCACGTTTCTTTAGATTTTCATTATTATTTACCAGTGACAAACGAAAAGCTACTTTAAAGGTAGGATTTAAGTGTAAAAATAGGTACTTACTATTTATTTGCAATGCATTTTCTTATTTACCGATATTGTTGACATCCTTTCTTTTGAAATTATAGTCACATAACCTTAAACTTACGAAAATATATTTAAAAATATTTGGATTTAATTATACTTACCTATATCCGAAAGTTAATATTAACTGAGATAGAGGTTGTTAAAGTTTTACATGATAATTAATGTTCTAGTAATGGTAATTGGGAATAATGAATACAACAATTGGATTGTTCTTTAACTTACTTTAATTAATATAACTTTGACCCTAGAAAATATCGTGTCGAAAGAAACCAACAGCAATGAAAACACAAACTTGGGATAAACTAAAAAATGAAAAATTTTCCGTTCCATAGCAACTGCACCTCTAAATTTTATTTGTTTTCTCATAGGTTTTTTTTTAAATGCAAATATCTCCGAAGTGGTAACTCTGGGCGACCTGAATTTAGTATACCGTTTTTACGTAATAAATATGAGAAAAGTATTATTTTTATTAAAAACTTAAATACACTGAGACACAAAAAAGTTATGACTTAATAAATGTGCAAATAATGCCGCACACAGCGCCCCCTACAATGTACATTAAAATTTCATAAAAAAATCAATTTCTCGTCCTAAAAAAATCATAATTGCCAAATTTTGTAAAAACCGTTATTATTAAAGAGAAACAAAAATGAAGTTTTAACGTTTACACCCTGTATCTAAGTTAATATCAAGTTTTGTTTTTTTTGGAAATTTTACCCAATTATCGTTTGGGCCTGTTTATTCATGGATTAAATCCCTCGAGCGTCGCTCTCGTCATTTGATAAACATGCCAACAGGAAAAATTTTATGGATAAAAAAATGAGCTCTAGTTATCCACATGGAAAAATATCAGTGGCGTACCATCTTTTTTGTAAAAAATATCAAAGGACAGCGACGCCACTGGTGGAACAATTGAATAACTTTTCTAACTAAAATTTGAGGTTCTATATCCTATTAACACATACCAAAATTAAACATAATATCTAAAGTATTTTCGGAGATGGTCATTTCTTGTATGCCGTGCCCAGCGCGCCTTTGGGAAAATAAAACTTTTTCGCCAATCCCACCTCGTAGCTGATAAAAAAATGAATAAATTGAATCCGGCCTGATCCCCGCAGCTCGATTAATAAACTACTTATTAGCATTTTTGTAAAAAATTTACTCCTTTCCTAATTGCCCCACCAACCCCAGCCTCCGGCCCATCAAAGTACCCAGTATCACCCGTTAATTCGCGAAAAAATGATGCCCCAAATCCGCCCCTTCTCGAGATATAATTAATTGAATTTTATCGTTTTTGCAGTTGAAAATCGCGTTAATTCGCGAACTCATTGAGATATCGGGATCGGGGGGGCTTACGCGCTCTGTCAAGCTCTTCAATTTTGCTTTTCACATTTTTTTTGTAGCATCAAAACCGGGTTATTTTCAATTTCCCGTTGTAGGTTAGATTTACCGGGCGTGTCCCCCTCCCCCATGCGGCGCCCTACACAAATCATGTCAGAATGTCGAGAGGATCCTGCTGTATCGACTGGGGAAAAAAAATTACTCGATTTCGTCAAGGGATTTTTTTCGAGCCGTTTATTTCGCCAGGACGACTCCACTATTAGCTCTATTACCTTTGATAATGTATTAGTGTATATTTTCAAAAGTATTCAAGGAAACACCACTCTTCTAAATGAATTTAGAAAAAAGTGCATGTAATAATAACAAAATGCGTAATTTCTCAAAACTATTTTTAAGCAGTTAGGACCACTAGCCTTAGCAGGGCAGTACAGTCACGCGTTATGGTTAGGTTTGTCTTGAAACATTGTGTATGTTCCGTGTAGAGGAAACATTTTTAACAATGTCAATAATTACTTGGCGACCATTACATTGTCTGTCTCTCGTGAAACTACTCCAAATCATTACCTAAGCATTACTTAAAGGTAATTTTTACCCAGAAAATCCCAATTACCTCGTGATTACAGCCTACTGCCGAGACCTTTCTTTCTTAATAACGTCGTTATCTCGAAGCACTTTGAAAATGTAAGAATAATTACTTTATTGCTATACTTGTCCAGTCCAATCTTTGATAAAGCAAATGTGTGGAATGATCATTACGAGTGAGAATTTTGCACTACTCACGTTCCGGCTAGGTAATATGAAGTCTTGCAAATATTAAACAGGTAAGTTAAATGGCCATAGCCTATTTCTCATTATTTTTAATTAAATTTATAATAAACCTTCTGCATTGGCAAAACGTGAAAATTAAATTATAAACTACTCATTTAAGATTTAATTTGTTGTATACGTATAATATACAGGGTACACCAAGTAAAGTGGCCTATCAGAAGTATCTCGAGAACTAAATGAGATTCTACGTTTATAAAATATTTTGGATGGTGCGGTGTTGCCGGATCATACCGAAAGTGGTAGCAACTTCGGAACTTTAAATGAATTACCCTATACAGGGTGCCCCAAGTAAAGTGGCCTATTAGAAGTATCTCGAGAACTAAATGAGATTTTATTTTGAAAATTTGGCTGTGGCTATAAGAGATAGTTTTCTACGTTTCTAAAATATTTTGGATGATGCGGTGTTGCCGGATCATACCGAAAGTGGTAACAACTTCGGAATTTTAAATGAATTACCCTATATATTATATTTTTTTGGAATCTAGGTAAAAATCTAGAACAGTTTTATGTATAATATCATATACCTATCTTTCAGAGATTTTGAATTGTAAATAATCTTGTGATTTCTTAACGCCGTATCGTTACCTGAAAAGAAAATCGTATCTTTTTAGCGGTTACAGCTAGAAAGCTGAAATTTTTACAATAGTTTCACAAGACCATCGCAATTTTATAATTTTGAACATTATTGAATTCGTTTTATACAGGGCGTCTCCATAACAATATTTCTGAGGCAGATGAATTATTGCAAAAATCTTATTTTTTTAAATGGGGCACCCTGTATTTGATATGTTTTGCTAATAGAGGATCAAATTTTCTATCTAATGATATTATGTGTTCCTATACCTATCTTCACTATTTTCGGACTTATAGCGAAATTTTAAAATTATCTTATAAAAATATATTTTTTGATAGTGTGGTTGACTGTGGAATGGATTCATAGAAACAAAATAATGAAAAATCCATTTGACGTTATGTCTGAGTTATTGTAATAAAAATGGCTAATTCACATTATTCGAGCTTAGATATTTTAAGTTTATTTTATATTCATGGGGAGTGTGGTAGAGTTTTATCTAAAACTTGCAGAAAATTTAATGAACTGCATCCTGATGCAGCTCCTATGACTCCCTAAAAGTTGATTGGCCGAGGCGGTCCATGGAAATGGCCCCAAGGTCTCCGGATCTTATCCCCTAGAATTATATCTATGATATAGGATTAAAAAAATAGTATACAAGACACCCGTCACAACAAGGGAAGATTTAGAAAGTCGAGTACGAACAGCTTTGGGGTCTCTAGAAGAGAA
Organism: Barypeithes pellucidus; assembly: GCA_963991005.1. Lineage (NCBI taxonomy): Eukaryota > Metazoa > Arthropoda > Insecta > Coleoptera > Curculionidae > Barypeithes > Barypeithes pellucidus. The sequence goes on from OZ022563.1 coordinate 14,292,674, forward strand.
AGAAATGAAAGAGGTGACAAATGAACATGTTATAACCACAATTTATGAATATTTAAGAGCGAACGGAGGGCATTTTCAACAATTTAGTTATTAGTTATTTTATTGATGTAATTTTCATTTTGTTTATTTATTTATTAATAAATTCCTTATTGGTTAACTATTTTTTTTACAATAATACAGACATAACGTCACATGGATTTTTCATTATTTTGTTTCTATGAATCCACAGCCAACTACCAAAAATATATTTTTATAAGATAATTTATAAATTTCGCTATAAGTCCGAAAATAGTGAAGATAGGTATAGGAACAAATATCATTAGATAGAAAATTTGATCCTCTATTAGCAAAACATATCAAATACAGGGTGTCCCATTTAAAAAATAATTCATCTACCTCAGAAATATTGTTATGGAGACGCCCTGTATAAAACGAATTCAATACTGTTCGAAATTATAAAATTGCGATGATCTTGTGAAACTATTATAAAATTGTCAGCTTTCTAGCTGTAACCGCTAAAACGATACGATTTTCTTTTCAGGTAACGATACGGCGTTAAAAAATCACAAAATTAATTATAATTCAAAAAGTCTTAAAGATAGGTATATGATATTATACAGAAAACAGTTCTAGATTTTTACCTAGATTCCAAAAAAAATATAATATATAGGGTAATTCATTTAAAATTCCGAAGTTGCTACCACTTTCGGTATGATCCGGCAACACCGCATCATTCAAAATATTTTAGAAACGTAGAAAACCATCTCTTATAGCCACAGCCAAATTTTCAAAATAAAATCTCATTTAGTTCTCGAGATACTTCTAATAGGCCACTTTACTTGGGGCACCCTGTATATTATATTCTTTTTTTGAATCTAGCAAAAATCTAGAACAGTTTTCTGTATAATATCACATACCTATCTTTCAGAGTTTTTGAATTATAAATAATCTTGTGATTTTTTAACGTCGTATCGGGACCTGAAAAGAAAAATCGTATCTTTTTAGCGGTTACAGCTAGAAAGCTGAAATTTTTGACAATCGTTTCACAAGACCATCGAAATTTTATTATTTTGATCAGTATTTAATTAGTTTTATTTTATACAGGGCGTCTCCATAACAATATTTCTGAGGGAGATGAATTATTGAAAAAATCTTCTTTTTTTAAATGGGGCACCCTGTATTTGATATGTTTTGCTAATGGAGGATCGACTTTTCTATCTAATGATACTTAAGTGGTCCTATACCAATGTTCAATACTTTCGAACTTATAGCGAAATTTAAAAATTGTCTTATAAAAATATGTTTTTTGGTAGTTGGCTGTGGAATGGATTCATAGAAAAAACTCTACCACACTCCCCATGAATATAAAATAAACTTAAAATATCTAAGCTCGAATAATGTGAATTAGCCATTTTTATTACAATAACACAGACATAACGTCAAATGGATTTTTCATTATTTTGTTTCTATGAATCCATTCCACAGCCAACTACCAAAAAATATATTTTTATAAGATAATTTTTAAATTTCGTATATATAAGTCCGAAAGTATTGAAGATATGTATAGGTGTCCCATTTAAAAAAGAAGACTTTTGCAATAATTCATCTCCCTCAGAAATATTGTTATGGAGACGACCTGTATAAAACTAATTAAATACTGGTCAAAATAATAAAATTTCGATAGTCTTGTGAAACTATTCTCAAGATTTCTAGCTAACCGCTAAAAAGATATGATTTTCTTTTCAGGTTCCGATACGGCGTTAAAAAATCACAAGATTATTTATAATTCAAAAACTCTTAAAGATAGGTATATGATATTATACAGAAAACTGTTCTAGATTTTTACCTAGATTCCAAGAAAAATATAATATATAGGGTAATTCATTTAAAATTCCGAAGTTGCTACCACTTTCGGTATGATTCGGCAACACCGCACCATCCAAAATATTTTATAACTGTAGAAAGTCATCTCTTATAGCCACAGCCAAATTTTCAAAATAAAATCTGATTTAGTACTCGAGATACTTCTAATAGGCCACTTTACTTGGTGCACCCTGTATATATTTTTCCATATACAAAGTGGCCCAAAAAAGTGTGATAACATAAAGTGATATTTTTTTAACTGGGACAGCCAGTATGTTATTACATATTTAGATTCGTATTAGTGTCCTCTATAATTTCGAAAAATGTTATTCAACTTGCTTTAGTAGTTTAAAAGCAATAAATTCAAAATTAGAAAATCGAAGAAACATTCTAAAATTATTTCTTTAACCACGGGATCGAGTGAGCATTATATATATGTATATAATAACGGGTCCAAAAATAAATTTCACCTTCTCATTGCTACTTTATATTCTCCACAAGATGGCATCATCACATTCTTACTGCCACGTTTCATGTTTGAGTCAAGATCTTCAACTTAATTTTTTTAAATACGGGCCTGGATTATTTTGTTCAAATTATGAAAGAGGAACTAAGCGTTTAGCGGTGTCTAGCACTTACTGGTTTTCCGACGTTTTGTTCCTTAAATTTACCATCTTCAATTAAAATACCCCTAGTATGTTCCTGTAATTTACAATTTTATTTGTATTAATAAAATAAATTAATTTTACTTACACTAAGTAGAAAATTCTTCAGTTTCTTTGAATCAAAGGTAAACTACAGGAATGCACTGGGGATATTTTATTGAAGATGGTCAATTTAAGGAACAAAGCGTAGGAAAACCAGTAATTGTTGTGTACTGATACTGCTGATCGTAGATTTATAGGTCCTCTTTCGTAATTTAAACAAGTGAAATTTATTTTTGTACATCTCTTCGTACAAAGTCAGGAATAAATAAAAACCGAAACGCAATATTTTAGATTTTTCCAAATATTTTGAAAGCCCCTGTATTTATTTTTGATTTTTTGCGGCTTATTATTCGTCCAATAATCGCGCAACTTTGCCCCTATTTAACCGACTTCGTATCTCTTACCGTTTCCGAAATCCCAATGGTGAATGACGAATTTGTTACACCCTGTATATATTAGTATAACTATCATAGTTGCAAAAAACATGTATTTATTAATTTTAAACAAAACAAGTGTTTTTTTTGTTTTAAAGGGTTTTTTTGTTTTAAACATGTTTTTTTGCTTCTAAAGTTCATGTTTTAAACAAATAAAACCTTATCATAAACATAGTGTAAAATATGATTTCCATGTTTTTAGTAGAATTTAAAGATAACTTAAACTCCTTTCCCAGTGGATATTTCAGAATGTTTTCTATTCATAGAGTTTTACGACATTTAGGATTTTTGACGAGAATCATGACATTCTCAAGATGTTTAGTGGCTCTAGATAAAGTTAAAAAAAACACTTGCACGATAGGAGAAGCGGCAGAAATATGGCTCGAGCTATTGGAAACGTTTTGAAAACAAAAAATCAAATGGGGAATTTTCAATGAGTGACGTAAATAAGGTTATAGAACGTTTGGAGCTGGCCCTAACTCCAGGTCATTTTTTAGCAAACCTGCTTGATCATCGTTTTAGGGGAGATAGACTAACTCAAAGGCAATTAGAAATTGCCATGGAATATGTAGAAACCTATTCAGAGGCAACGCCAACGATTGTTAATTTTCAGGCTAGGTGTGCACCATTTATGCCATATATGTTTTCTCAACAGATACTTGAAAATGTAAAACCATTAGCATGGTGGCGGTCTATTAAACATTTAAATACAAGAGCAATGGAACTTGTCCAACAGCTACATACATTGCTTCGTCAGCCAACATAGAAAGACTTTTTTCGTCTTATGGTTTAGTTCACTCCAAACTCCGCAATAAGCTAGGCAATGTCAGAGCAGCTAAGTTGGTTACAATTTTTAAAGAACTAAATTCTAATGCAATGCAGAAGTGATTATTATAGATTTTTACCTTATTCCTTGTTTTTCTTACGGGTTTGTTCGTACACTTATTTGTAGTTTTTGGAAATTACCAAAGTTCTGTGCATGATGTTCATTAGGTACCTAACAATGTAGCAATTTGGAATTTGCCACTAGTTTTTTATATTAAGTAACCTACCTCATTTGGAATAATTGTTATAATTTGCAATTATTCGATCTTCTTAACTATTCAATACCTTGACTTTTGTTATCATTTTATCCAAATATTTATTTTCGACCTGTCGATTTTCGAAGTTAAGAGGTATGAGTGAGTGGATACCGGTTCACCTTGTTGGCCCCGATTGTCTGTGACAACGAATCTGAGCGCCCCGTGCGGCAAGGCCGATTTGGTGCCCTTCGCAGATTCTCTGTGGTCTAGGTCTCGGTATGGAAGGTTGACAGGGTCGTGCTTGCTTTCCCTGTGCAGCTGTTACTCTGGTGCTGTTCGGGGTAGAACAGGAAAAAGGGAATGCACCTTTCCGGTTGGCAGTACTAAGATATGTCAAATAAGGAATTAATTATTTCCGTTTCGATTTTGGGTTCTTCTTCCGTTGACCACGAGGAGACGTGGCTGAGAAGATTTTTTTTGGTTAATCTTTTTGCAAGAGACCGATCATGTGGTCCCAGCACCTTTTTAGAAGTAAGTCCAATTAAGTTATTATGTATAAATTTTAATGAATTTTCGATCCATTATTATCTTTCCCTTGAGGCGTTTTATTTAAATTGGGATTTCTTTTGTTTCAGGGTTAATTTTCCTTATTGGCTTTCCCTTCTCGATTAATTCCGTTTAATCAGCCAACTCCAAATTATATTATTTTATATCCTCTTATAAGAGAGATGTTGTGGCAGTAACTAAGGATCTCCAAGAATAACCCCTAGGGTCCACCGTTCAAAAGTAGCAATAATCAGTACCTGCTGAGCCAAGTGTAATCATCAATGCCTGCTGATTCAAGTGGTAGGCAGCCTGCAATGTCCCTTCATCCTTAACCAGAGACTAATCTGTGAAGATACCTCTCGGAGGAGTCAGGATATTTTATCAGCACTGAGCAGATTTGCACTGTCTGTGTCAGGTATTTCGTTATAAGACTTTTCCTTTTAAATCAATAACCTTTTTATTCATAACTTTTAAATAATATCTATTTTGTAAAACAATCTCGACAGTACACATATAAAATTTCATTAATTTATGACAGGTCTTAGGTAAAAGGTTCATGAATCTTCGACTTCCCCTGCGTCATATTCTTTCAAACACTTTATAAAACCCTCACGTCTAGATGTGCTAATTAATAGATTAATTTTGAAACATTTCAACAATACTATACTTTTTACCTTTCGATTAAATACTTTCACAGCTTCACTGACAGTTCATAAGTTAATAAAATCCTTAGTTATTTGTTATTAAATGTGTGTTTTATTGAATAGTTTTCCAATCTAACCAACAAAAACATTTTCCCAGTTTAGTCACAATAAACTCGGGTGGCGCCCAATATACAGAAGGGAAGTTTAAAAGTAAGTAACCCACACTTTAGCCTCCGCTATAAAGAGCTGCCGTAAGCCTTTGCTGGTCAAGTAAAAATCAAACTTGTGGCCACAACTTCTATTATTTTGTTAATTTGAATGGAAATTACTGTTTTAGTAAGTAGATTTATTACTATTTATCAATAAATATTTTTTACACCAAGTTGTTGCATAAATTATGTACACACCTGTTAAATAATAAATTTACTCAAAAAAAACCGTGTGTTTCATTTACCTGTTTTAAACATTTTTAACAAAACATTGTTTTAAACCCAAACGATTGTTAAAAATATGTTTTAAACATTTGTTTTATACAAAAATGTTTAAAACGAAACAACCCGGATAACAATTAGGGAAAATAAAATTTGTACCCGGGCTATGTCCGAAAAAATGAAAATGTGTAGGCATTTTATGGCCAGAGGAATAATTAGGCTTTTATGACAGTCGAAACATCAACGCTATAATGTAAACTTTACTACACATGCAATGAGACGAAACGCAATATTTTACTGCTTATCCCCGTTATATTTATTCGACCTTTGTCTTCACAAAACGCAACTAATGGGCGCATCACATATGCCAACTGCTTTGTTTCAAAAGTCCTTGCACGGCGATATGTTTATGGTCATACGAGGGCGTGGTCCGCGCAATGAATTCCATTCTCCATTGGCCAAACAAATGATGACGGTTGACACTTTGACGTTTGTTTCGTGACTCGTTAAAAGATAATTAAGCGGAGGTTAAGCGATGCGGTTTTCACGTAAAGGGTGCTAAATTTATCCACCAATACATTATTTGGATTCCGTACGACTGCAGAAAATTAACTGTGTAATCAATTTCAGTTAGCTAATTCTTGATTAAAATTTATCTGTAACTTCATTTCTTTTATCGCAATTAATATCACGTGGGGTACTACAACAGTAGGGGAGACCGAGGAGAGTTGTGACAAAGACGATTTCTCGGAATCTATGGCCGTTAGCGAGCTGGCAACAGCGCACGATTGTTTGTTTATAGACCCGCTACTTGACGCAGCAAGCGCCAATGGCCCACGACAAGCGGTTGCGTGATTACGACGTCTGCATGAAAAAACAACCGAAAAGTAACTTTTTTATAAAAGTTTTGATTGTATTTATATCATGATATACCTATTACATTCACGTGGTTATGCTATTTTTCTTATATTGTGTGGTTTTGGAGTTTCAAAGCGTGGCATTGTCTTGATGTGTTTGCATCAAGTTTCGAAATTTCGAATTATTATTCTGACCAGATCGCGATTTTTGGCACCTAGGAGAGTTGTGACAGCGTGTCACAACTTTCCTATTAAAGGCTATTTTCTGGTTAGCTTATTTTAAACGTTTTCTGCAATATTTTTTTCTGTTTATTTCTATTCCTGATCGTTTGCTTTGGTCAATTCTTACAACCTACGTTTGATATAATGATGCCATAATTACTTATAAAAGATTTAATACTGTTATGTTAATGTTTCATGTTAGTGTAATTCCTACAATTATGCCAAATGATAATTAAAGTAATTATATGCAAAAAAACGCGTGTTTGTTTATAATTCAGATAAAAGTAATTTTATCTATTAAATAAAGTCTAGATACACAATTTACCTCGGTGTTAGGAGAGTTGTGACAAAGGGAGTAGTTTCAGTTTTCGTGGATTTTCTCAGAAACCTTATAACTTTTATTGACTTTGATGACTGTTTTTAAAAGAGCAAGGATTGACCTACATTGCGGCTTACAATTCATATGGGTGGCATGTTTCTTTATTGAGATATGTTCTTTTAAGTAAAAATTGTCACAACCCTCATCGGCCTCCCTATACCAACTATCGTATAACAGCGTTTGCAAAACTGGGGTCCACGGACCCCTTGGGGGTCCGCGAGCAACTACCGAGGGATCCGCGAATTACTAAGCGGAAATAAAATGTCACGGAAACAAAATGACTTATGCTGTTCCGCGGTCCACTGCTAAATACCCTTAATCTTATTTTCGTCCTACCTTGCTCTGTGTGGCGTAATCCAAAGCCAGCATACAATCGTTGTAGCCATTTTCAGTCTTTATGGTCGTCGCCATGGGACCGCAAAGTTGGCCCAGCTGATGGCCGCCCACGGAATCGCGGTACCATGGGTACATATTGATCTGAAAACAAAAATACGTACTATAAACTTACATCCCTTACTGACTATGACGGTATTGTTAAAAATGTATACAGCGTGTCCCCTAATTAATGGTACATTGAAAAATCCCAGACTCCTTACCTATAAATATTAAGATTTAATTATATTTAAGTACCTATATCCGAAAGTTGATATTAACTGAGATACAGGGTGGTAAAGTTCATTTTTGTTTTTCTCTGATAACTTTTGTTTTTTCTCTGATAACTTTGCAGGAAACCTACGTTTTTTTTACAAAATTTGGCAATTATGGTTTTTTTAGGACGAGAAATTGATTTTTTTTTATGAAATTTTACTGTACAACGTAGGGGGCGCGCTGTCTGCGGCATTATTTACATATTTATTAGGTCTTAACTTTTCTGTGTCTCAGTGTATTTAAGTTTTTAATGAAAATAATACTTTTCTTATAATTATTACGTAAAAAGGTATACTAAGTTCAGGTCGCCCAGAGTTACCGTTTCGGAGATATTTGCATTTAAAATATTTAGTGCCCAATTATTATTAATTTGCAAACAAAATTGTTTTCTTTAAGTAACCTATGAGAAAACAAATAAAATATAGAGATGCAGTTGCTATGGAACAGAAAATGCTTCATTTTTTAGTTTATCCCAAGTTTGTGTTTTCATTGATGTTGGTTTCCTTCGACACGATATTTTCTAGGGGCAACGTTATTTTAATTAAAGTAAGTTAAAGAACAATCCAATTGTTTTATTTAATATTCCTAATCACCATTACTAGAACGTTAATTATGAAGTAAAAGTGAATTGGTAAGAAGTAACAAAATACTATTTGCTTGCCTGAGCTAACGCACTAAACAATTTAAATGTAAATATCTCCGAAACGGTAACTCTAGGCGACCTGACCTTTTTACGTAATAAATATGAGAAAAGTATCATTTTTATTAGCAACTTAAATACACTGAGGCACAAAAAAGTTATGACCGTATGAATGTGCGAATAATTCCGCAGATGACACACTACATTATACATTAAAATTTCACAAAAAAATCAATTTCTCGTCCAAAAAAAAACAAATTCCCAAATTTTGTAAAAAAAACGTTAGTTTCTCTCAAAGTTATTAGAGAAAAACAAAAATGCAGTTTTAACTTAACTTAACCCTGTATCTCAGTTAATATCAACTTTCGGATATAGGTAAAGTATAATTAAATTCTAATATTTCACGTAAAAGGAGTCTGTGGTTTTCCATGTACCATTAATTAGCGGACACCCTGTATAGGCTGTTTCTTAGGAACGCGTTAATATTTTAGAGTGTGATTCTTTAGGTCACTTTATGCAAAAAATGTCCATTTTTCTCGGAAGAGACCTGATAGTTAAAACGACTGAGACTCTTTTTAACCACGTATTATCAAGAAAACTTCATATGAACATTATTATGTTGTTGAATTTTTTTTAAATGGTTATTTTTAATATCTCCGAAAGTAATATGGTTAATTTTGGTACGTATTAAAAAAAGATATAAAACCACATATTTTAGTTAGAAAAGTTATTATGTCCATCCGCCAATGCCGTTCCAACAAACATGACCTCACATATTTTCGAGATATTTTTTTAGAAAAAAAAGTGATACACCAATGACATTTTTCCATATAGATATATTTTCTGATAAGCCTGATCAATTCTACATGAAAACAGTCTCTTGTATTATTCTCGTCAGACACACCGTTCTCGACTAAATTCAAATTAAAACTCATTATTATTAACATTGGTAATGGTCAATATTGGTTTAAAAAATTTGGAAACGGCCACCTTCACTTAATACGCATAATAATGGAAATATGTCAGTGGCATATCACTCTTTTTGTAAAAAAATATCCAAGGACATATTTGCGGGGACGCCACTGGTAGACAGATGGAATAGGTTTTCTACTAACGAAAATATCTGGTTTTATATCGTATTAACACATACCAAAATTGAAAATCATATCTAAAGTACTTTCGGAGATACTAAAAAAACAATTTAAGAAGAAACGTTCATTTCTGGAGGAAATATCTTTCCAGAGTAAGAGTCCAATCTACAATCTAGTTTTTTCTCCGATGTGTTATTTCACCTAGAGTGATTAAAAATTGCGAAAGCCACTGATGCGTGTGCGTGCACCATGTTTTACCAATAAACACTTTTTCCAATAATGACCAAACCACAAAATTCTACAATGTTGAGCTCATTACAACTTTAATTTGTAACTCCATCATTACTTTTTTATTCTTAACATAAATTCACGCTATAATGGTTCACTATTTCTTTAAAAAAATGATTGTAGTCTTTTTTTAATATACAGGGTATTCCTTAATGACGTGCTGATATTTCAGGGTGTGATTCCTTAGGTCATTTTATAAAGAAAAGTTCATATGGACATAAATGTCCGCAACGGCTTAAATTTTTTGCTACAGGGTGTTGAATTTTTATTTTCTAAATGGTTATTTTTTAATATCTCCGAAAGTACATTAGATATTATTTTCAATTTTGGTATGTGTTAATAGGATCTAGAACCACAAATTTTAGTTAGAAAAGTTATTCAATTGTTCTACCAGTGGCGTCCCTGCAAACATGTCCTCTTATATTTTTTACAAAAAAGATGGTACGTCACTGACATTTTTCCATGTGGATATTTTTTCTGATTAACTTGGTCAATTCTACATGAAAGCGGTCTCTTGAAGTTTCTCGTCGGACGCACCGTTCTTGATTAAAGCCACTAAATTCATATTGAAACTCATTATTATTAACATTGATAAAATAATTAATGATAAATTTTGGTATGTGTTAATAGGATCTAGAACCACAAATTTTAGTTAGAAAAGTTATTCAATTGTTCTACCAGTGGCGTCCCTGCAAACATGTCCTCTTATATTTTTTACAAAAAAGATGGTACGTCACTGACATTTTTCCATGTGGATATTTTTTCTGATTAACTTGGTCAATTCTACATGAAAGCGGTCTCTTGAAGTTTCTCGTCGGACGCACCGTTCTTGATTAAAGCCACTAAATTCATATTGAAACTCATTATTATTAACATTGATAAAATAATTAATGATAAATTTTGTTTTATAAAACTTGTTGGAGTGGGCAATTCGACGCGAAAATGGACGGAAGCATGCCTTTTAAGTGAAGGTGCCCATTTCCAACAATTTTTATGTAACAAAATTTATCATTAATAATTATTTTGTCAATGTTAATAATAATGAGTTTAGTGGTTTTAATCAATTTTCAATTCAATTTCAATCAATCGGTGCGTCCGACGAGAAAAATTCAAGAGACCGTTTCTATGTAGAATTGACTAGGCTTTTTTGATTTTTCCCCATATCTCTAAAGTGAGCGAATATTTTCAAATTTTGATTTTACCATTTTAAGTTTGGCCCAAAAAGAGCACATGACAAGTACATTACTTTTTTTTTATAGCCCTAACATTTACGGAGATACCCTATAAAAGTGTCGAAAATGGGACACCCTGTACAGGGTGGCTCATCTATACTCTCCAAAAATGTTTATATATAGTAATTATACATTATGTATAGGACAAAATTGGTGTGTCTCTTACAGGTTGTTTTTATTTTTTGCATACTGGTTTTCTAAAAAAAATTATTATAAAGGGCAAATCTTTTGGAATTTTTAACATGTAAGGGTTGCTTGTGTTGATTAAAATGAGCTCGCTTATTAAATGCCACAATCTATCATTGGCCATGAAGCTTGTTGTTACGTTTTCTCAGCCCTTCTGTATGGAGTGGAAACCTGGACACTCACTAAGGAAACTGCCAGGAGACTTGGAGCGTTCGAACTCTGGCTGTATAGGAGAATACTGAAAATGTCTTAGACACAAAGGATTACCAACACAGAAGTAATGCGACGAATGAATAAAGAACCAGATCTATTAAATACCGGTAAAATGCCGGAAACTTCAGTATTTCGGACACATAATGAGGAATCCAGATAGATACGGGCTATTGCAACAAATCCTACAAGGCAAAATTAACAGCAGGAGAGCACCTGGCCGAAGGAGAATATCTTGGTAGGCAAATCTTAGAACATGGTTTGACAAATCATCAGCAGGACTCTTCCTAATCGCCATCAACAAAGTAAGAATAGCTATGCTGATAGCCAACATCCGGAACGGATAGGCACTTGGAGAAGAAGAAGGGTTTGCTTAGAATCAAGAACTGCGGGACCAGTTAGGTTTGAAACGACTTGTAAGGAGAATCTGAAAGTTTAGGAACGTTGACAGAACCCTAGTTTACATTTTTTAAATTAGGTAAAAACGGCGCTATACAGACATATCAAGATGTATCGCTTGCTCTATGATTAATTTTATACATTAATGTACATGTTCCCGTAAAACCGGGTAATCTGGTTTGAATTTGGAGATACGATGTGATATAGAAAATAAGTTTAAAATGTTCGAGTTTGTTCGGGTTAAAAAAAATTAAAAAACAATAAATCATCTATTGTTCTATGGTAATGTGCCTCGCTAGACTTTTTGGTACACCTTGTACGGTTGTAAATATAACCTTATTTTTAAAATAGATTGAAAAATGCGTGGAGAGGGGCCGCCATGTATATAATCGATCGGTTACGCAATGTCATCAATTAACTTGCGGTTTTGTTTGTATTTTTTGTTAATTCTCTTCGTTATAGTGAACACGGACCCTTGATATAATGGTATCACGCATCACCGAGTTGTGATGCTCTTCTTAAATACTAATATCGAAACCAACACGAAATATTGGGGGCGCTGATGAAAGTATTCGCTACTTGTTACGTTTCATAAGGAAGCAGTTACCAGAAGACAATTACAATTCTGGTTATAAGTCGTTAGAATCATAGACATACAATATAATATGGAAAGAGAGACAGAATTGTTTACATTTTGTCCCAATCATTTTTAACATGTTAAAAATGATTTCTGCAAAAATCAATGTTGATTGCCTGTATTTGGAACCGTATATTAATTATTTACCTATTAAGTATAAATATTTTACTAAATATGTGTGTTTTTTAAATTTTCTACTCGTCAAATGATTTATAGTTTCCTAATAACATCAAATTCTGTTTTAGGGAAACCACTGTGGCAACGCTATACGGGCGTTTCACTACGGACGACCCTGAATTTTAGGAATTTGTCAAAATTCGTTAAGTGTTTGTGATCTATTGTGTCTTTGGATTTACTTTCAGTCTTTTTTCGAACTAGAACTAGTATTTTTTTTTTAATTATCTGAATTTCTTTAAAAAAATACCTTTACCTGTTTATGTCTAAGTTTAGTTCGAAATTATCTAACTTTTTTATTTTTTATGCGATTTTCATGATTTTGTTATCAGTTTGTAGATCCGTTTATTGTGTTTTTCCTTAATTAGTTTATAAAGTAAAATTTTTCAATTAGGCTATATTATACAAAAGTAAATCAAACTGTTGTTTTTTATCGTAATTTCAAAATACCCTGTAGGAAAATTGAGGTGGATAATTGTATTTACATAGTGTTTCTTGCAATCTTTGATGTATTCTAAACATTTCGATTTTTGATTCATTTCATTATCTCATTTCTGCTGCGAGCTGCGAAATTTTAAATGAAACGCTGATATAAAGCAACACTAGGTATATCATAAGGTTAATTAACAAAAACAATTTTAATATCTTGTATTTCCTCCTCTCGCAGAATGACAGCTTGCAGTCTCGAACGAATAAGGTTACTTATCCTTTCTTGAGGGATAGCCTGATATTCTTCGGTCAGCGCCAGTCGTAAGTCTTGCAAGGTGTATGGTTGTACAGGACGACGACGAACGAAAGTTGATCCCAAAGATGTTCGATTGGGTTGAGATCCGGGCTACATGCGGGCCATTCCAATCTTGGTCCAAATTCATCCATATATTCGTTCACTACATGTACAACGTAAGGTCTAGCATTATCATGCATTAATGTAAATTGGTTCCCAATGAACGGAGCAAATGGAACAACAACTTCTCGGATGATTTCCTCAATGTGACGGTGGGCGATTAGAGCTCAACAAAAACAAGCTTCGGTAGAAGCACCAATGACATACATTTTCTGAAAGTAACAACGTTTCATTTAAAATTTTGCAGCTCGCAGCAGAAATGAGATAATGGAATGAATCAAGAAACGAAAGGTTTAGAATACATCAAAGATGACAAGAAACAATATGTAAATAAAATTATTAACCTCCATTTTCCTACAGGGTATTTTGAAATTACGTTAAAAAACAACAGTTTGCTTTACTCCTGTATAATAAAGCCTAATCGAAAAATGTTACTTTATAAACTAATTAAGGAAAAACACAATAAACGGATCTACAAACTGATAACAAAATCATAAAAATCGAATAAAAAAGTTATAAAATATCAAACTTGACCAAAATTTCAGGGTGGCGGAATTTTGTGCCGGCGAGTATATATTATTCCAAGCCAAATCTCCCATTCTTAAACAGTAAATAATTTTGTTGCAACTCTTTGAAACGCAGGTCACGTAGTTCTTTTTAGAAGATAAATAAAATTCTTAATTAAAATAACATCATTTTCTATGGTCCGAAGCATATGTATGATTGTAAACAAATGGTGTTTCATTAAAGAAATGTTCAGTCCCCCTGTCTCTTTCATATTATTATATGTCTCTGATTAGAATCCTAGCTAAACTATTTATACCGTAACACTTGCAAACGTTTTCCATATTATAACAGCATCTTAATGAAAATATCTTTATATTAACAGTAAAAATATGGCCTTGATATTACCGTCTATAAATACGTATAAATCATTTACGCATACACAATACACGCAATATATCGATTTTAATTATTGAACTTGCGATGTAGAATGCAAGACAGTGTTGTGCGGTGAAACTTGCAGTCCACAATAATTATTCCATTAATACTATTTCTTACAGTTGATAATTTTATTAAATATTTTTTCAACACTTCACAAGCTCTTTATAGGATATTTCCGTAATTGTTAGTGCCATAAAAAAAGTATCGTTGTTTGGGTCAAACTTAAAATGGTAAAATCAAAATTTAAAAAGTTTCCCTCGCTTAAGAGATACGGGGGAAACTCAAAAAATTGACAATTTCAAAATTACCCTATATTTTCTTAGTTAAAAGAGCTACAGAAAAATGTTTTATACAGAAGTTTCTTCATATTGATTGTTGAATAATCTGCCGATTTCAGAATAAGTATACAGGGTCAGGTAAGAAAGTTATCGGACCTAACCTCATTGTTTTAAATGGAACACCCTGTATATTTTAATCTAAAAATATACTATTTTAAATTATCCTTTCAAATATATAACAAACCATGGCTGATATTGGTATCCTAGGCGATTTATTTAAACTTTATTACTTTGAAATGAAATAAAAGATTCTTTATTAGCCAATGAAAAACAAATGAATATAAGTGTAATAATAATAATTTAGTACTATTGTTATTTATCATTTTTATGCTTCTATTTTATTAATGTATAACTAAATCTTTCTCAAAATTGTCAGTTGTAAAATCACACATCACAAACAGTATATTGCTAATACCATCTGCAATTATGTCCCCGCTATGGGCATCGAAGGGGGCGTTGTGAGTTTGCGCAGTTCGGAAATCTCCTTGCGAAAGTAAACATTCGACAGGACCGGATTTCAACTTTTTTTAATGTTAATTTCACTGGTTAGTTAGGAAAAATATTGCAATCAAAATTTCGATTAGTTCGATTTAAGACAGCGTCATATATATCATACGATTTCTGACGATATGATAAACCGACGGTGCCCTGATTGGTGTAAACTTTGGTGCCAAATTCCGTCCGAATATTTGTAACAAGCGACACGATGAGTTTTATTTTTGTTGTATACGAGTGACACTCTCTTCTATTTTTACAAGCTTTTTAGTGAAATTCGGTTCCGAAGATCGGATAATGTGATAAGCAAAATATTTTCGTATATGTAAATACCTGAAATAACAACTTTATACCTGGTATTGATCCACGACTTTTGCAAAAAAGCACCATGCACTTGTGTCCTTTCATCTTAAACGAAACAAGCCACTAACCTACCAAACAGCGAATGGAATCACCACAAATTAAAAACTCCTTTACAAAAATTGTTGTTAGGTAATGAAAGTTTATAAGCACTAATATACCGACAACAATGTGGATGAACCACTTTTTATTCTGTAATTTGAAAAAGCATCCAGAACCAAAGATGGCGACGAATAACAACAAACAAATAATGTCGGGCCGGGTCTGACGCGATCGATAAAATTTCAACCCTACTGCGCAAACTCAATAGGCCCGCGTCATCTCCCATAGCGGGGAAACTTTTTGTATTTTGGAACGTTCGTATTGGCAATACAGGGTGCCACAAGTAAAGTGACCTATTAGAAGTATCTCGAGAACTAAATGAGATTTTATTTTGAAAATTTGGCTGTGGCTATAAGAGATCATACCGAAAGTGGTAGCAACCTCGGAATTTTAAATGAATAACCCTATATTATATATATTTTCTTTGGAATCTAGGTAAAAATCTAGAACAGTTTTCTGTATAATATCATATACCTTTCTTTCCATTTCACACTATCAAAAAATATATTGTTATTTTTAAATTTTACTGTAAGTCCGAAAATACTGAAGATAGGTATAGGAACACTTAATATCATTAGATAGAAAATTCGAGGATTAGCAAAACATATCAAATACAGGTCCCATTTAAAAAAAAGAAGATTTTTGCAACAATTCATCTGCCTCGGAAATATTGTTATGTTATATTAAATACTGTTCAAAATTATAAAATTGCGATGGTCTTTATAGTCTTTTCAGGTCCCGATACGGCGTTAAGAAATCACAAAATTATTTATAATTCAAAAACTCTTACAGATAGGTATATGATATTATACAGAAAACTGTTCTAGATTTTTACCTAGATTCCAAGAAAAATATAATATATAGGGTAATTCATTTAAAATTCCGAAGTTGCTACCACTTTCGGTATGATCCGGCAACACCGCATCATCGAAAATATTTTATAAACGTAGAAAACCATCTCTTATAGCCACAGCCAAATTTTCAAAATAAAATCTCATTTAGTTCTCGAGATACTTCTAATAGGCCACTTTACTTGGGGCACCCTGTATACTGTTTATATATATATATATGTGGTGGAAGCTCAGTCTGAAATATTAGCCAGTGATATAAAATGTAAGTTTAATACCTATACAAATTGTCTAATATTTGCGTTTATATAACCCGGCATTAAAATACACAGTTATTTTCTCATTCTCGTAAGACCATCCTTCAGATACGAGCAAGATACTTCATACCGGTTAATGGTGGGTGCAGCCTATAATTTTCTTAACTTCCATTTGTTCTAACTAGTGTGGTGATTAGGGGGTATTCGTTGCGGTTGCACGCTACCGTAACCCCGTTAATACCGGTCATTTTTGGTTGAAGCCAACATGCATCAATGAGGGATCTTTATTAATTTTTTTTATGGTTTTAGGTATACATTCTTGCCGATTGGACTTATTGCTCAATTTTAGACTTTAAGAGTATTTATCAGTGGACCGCGTGGTCCGATTCGGGATTTCGCGGCATAAGTCATTGTTAATGAACAATGAGACAACATGGCCATTCCCGGCTGTATCGAGGGAGTAGGGGACGTTTTCCTTATTCTTCTGCCCTTGAGCACCCGGAGCGTTGCCAAATCACTTTAGATAGTTGCGATTTTAGATATTTTTTCTGAAAACCTCGGTGTGACATTTTTTGCATTAAAACTAACCTATGAAATTAATTGAGATCATTGATAGTGCATGCAATACTTCCAAAAGGACTACATAATCATATTTTTTCAATTTAAGCGTTATTTATCGTTTAAAAAAAAATTATTTTTCGAAAAATTCTAACCAATAGTTTTCTTGTAGTTTGTCACACCTTTTTACCTTAATGGAAGTCACTGATAAGAAGTAGTCTTGTCTTAAAGGTTCGTCTTCAAGTGACAATAAATGGCGCGACGAGTGCCACGACTTTTCCTCATGAAAACTAGAAAGTCGCATAATCGGATTTGGTGTCGCGCGACTTTATTGTCGCGATTTTTCAAAAAATTTGAATTTGAAATATGGGCGTACCTAGTTAAAAAAACTCACTTTGACTTGCTAATACTTCCTAAAGCTAACTACATTATTTTTAATGCAACTCTATATACAGGGTGTTATGGAAATGACGTATTATATGTAAATGGGTGACTCTTGGGGTGTCATAGAGAAGCGCTACATATTTTTTTTCAAGTCGACCGTTTTAAAAGTGGGGTAACAAACCCTCTTACTCACATGTGACTCTGCGGCAATGAATCATAACACCCTGGGGCAGTGTATCACAAACACCTGTTACGCAGAATGTTGCCAAACCGTGTAAAACTTTAGTTTCTTATAAAAATAAATATTTAGCTTACTTAGAAATTAAATCCAGGACGCCGACACGAGTAAGGAATCCAGGGCACAGACACCTTCAGTTATTTTTTCTATGGGAAGAGGTTTATGCTCATCACGTGCCCTGATGATAGTGTGGGACTGCATAATAAGCTTATACCCACTAAACCCCATATCGTCGAGAGAAAAAAATACATAGTGAAACAGAACAAATTACACTAAATCACTTAAAGAAACACACAGACACCCACGAGTTTCAAATTAGTTTTTTGAAGATATGCACCTATTATCAGATTACACAAAGGCACTAAACACTAACGCATAATTACACTATCGTACACATAGAACAACAGCACATACAGAAGATAAGATACAAATTATTTCGCATTAGAAAGTAAGAAATAATAAAAACGCTAATTTCTAATGGGCCTAAAACAATTTTTAATCCTTTAATGAAGAATGATGAAATAATTATGTTGACAACAACAGGACCTCACCTTTAGTCTTAACATAGCAATAATTATACAGAAAAGTAATATTACAGAAGGAAATTCCGCAATTTATGAATATAATCTTATAAAACATCGAAAGTGGCAACGCTGTATTTTTAGATATTTCCAAATAACGCAATATCGATCGACCGAATAAACCTGAAATACACTGAAACGTGTAGTTACTAGAAATTTTTGGATGTTAAATACGAATGTTTGAAAAAATTATATTATTTTCCAGACCACCGGATGAAACTTTATACAATAAGGGCGTATTTTTCTCTACACAGTAGCACTTTAAAATACTAATTCAGATTGAATGGAATTTATATGTGTTCATACAAATTTACGCGAAAACTAATGTGACTTTGTGCTTTTGTTTTTGTGTGTTTGTGAGGTTATTGTGCCGGTTTTTGTTTGGATTACCTACTTGGTGTTTTTTTATAAATTAAGTTGGTTTTAAATAAGGCCGAAAAGGTAAATAAAATTGCAGTTTCTTTTCTAAAGGGTAAAGTGGCATTTAAGTTGTTCAGTTCCGACGGATGTCGTTCGATTTGAACAAATGAGAACATACCTGACGATTTATAAACGCCGTGGCGGTTGGTTCGAGTTTATAAATCAGAGATTGTTTCCCATCGAACTGAACTGAACGTAAAATAATGTACTCTGAAAAATAAACAACTTCCAATCTGTCAAACGGTTATTGACTTTCTAAAGAGTGACAACACTGCTCAAAATTCACTGACGTTTTCCGCCATATGTTGTTTTGTTTATCTTTCTCCCAGTGTCACCACGTGCTTAATTTTGGTTTGACGTAAGGTCATGTACAGGGCATATTAAATTAAAGCGCCAATTTTGGATATTTTTCTTCAATTTGTTTTCATCTCAGGAATTGCCGGTTTAAATATAATACGTCATTTCCATAACACCCTGTAGTTTCTTTAAGATAATTTTATTCTACGAGCTATTAGGTATTGTATGTCCAGCCGTTTCTGCATAAACTATAGTTTTGAAATTTCGGGAAGAATTCAACTTCCACTTAATAAAATATTGTTGGAGCACGCCTATGGCAAGGCGCTTTCTCCCTTCGTTCTTCATACGGAAACGTTCAAATACGACTGGGCAAAACCTGTTTAGTGAAATATCATACACGGGCATGTGTTTCCGAATACGCGGCATGATCTTATAAATCTAATAACTTTCGTATTTTGCACCGTAAAACTAAAAATATATTCCAAAAAAATTGTTGCACTCAATAGGGGGGAACTGAACCTAACGGTGCAGTTTGCATTACTCCATCCTCATGCACCATAGGATGGCGTAATACAGGGTATTTAAATAGAGTGGCCATCATCATTAAAGCAGCAGCAGCAGCAGATCAGGTAGTCATTTTTTTAACCTTTTTCTTATGTTTTTTGCGGTTTGCTGATATAATCAGACCACAGCAGCCCATAAGTTTTAAACCAATGAAATATTTAGTGCACACTCATCAGGAACCTACCATAACATGGGGATCTTTTATTATGAAAGTTGGGATGGGGAGAGAATGAAAGTGAACAATAATATCAAAAACCTCTTATTTTTAATTAGTGTTGTGATCGCTCGAGCGAAAAACCGCTCGAGTTATAAATTCAAGCGAAAATCGTCGCTTGATTCTTATTGCCTTTCACTCGATACCCGAGCTTAGCTTGACGCCGACCGAAATGTGCTGCTTGGTAGTGTAATCGCTCGAAGTAAAAACTGCTCGTATATTCGAGCAGTTTTTTGCTCGATGGGAAATACTACTCTAGTTATAAATTCAAGCGAAAACCGAAATTCATCGCCTTTCACTTGATACCGGATCTTCGCTCGAAGACGCGCGCCACCCGAAATTTGCCGATTGGCGACGTTCGGGTTTGACGCTCGGAAGGCTGACACGACATACGTCTTTGATAAAGGCACATAAACGAGAAAGTGCATACAAAAAAGTATGCCAAATCCCTTAGTGGATTCATCGCAATATGGGTTTTGTTTTGACTGGGATTGGCTAGCCAGCGGCGATTTAGTGGCGTCTGTAAGTCGGAAGAAAACCCGATAAATCGAAATATTTTCAGCCGGTACAAGAGTACCTCCCCCCTTCCATTTTCGAGGATACTGAACACGATGGTGGCGTCATAATTTCTCTTTGGGGTTGTGCAACCCCTTAAAACTGCCAAAAACCACCCCCCAGAGGGTTTAAACGCGCTTCAAGAGGTTTCTCTACAGAGAAACACACTTTCCTCCCGTTTTCGAGGATGCTGAGCACGGTGGTGGTGTTTTATATCGCGTCCGACCCCTTCCAACCCCTCCACCGGCCGATACTCGCCCCCATTATGGAACGACATTACCTTTTAATAAAATAAAAATTTGGAAAAAAGTGTTTTAAAAATTTTTTTTTTTAAATTACTCTTTCTGTTTTATGATTTTTTTATTTAATTGAAATTAAAAAAATGTTATCTAAACTAAAAAGGTGAGGTACTCTTGTTTTGGCCACTAATTGTAAATTTTTAAATAATTAAAGAATGTAATTTTCTTTAAAATCAGAATCAACTGTTCTTCCTTAATAAAAACTCTAGACTACACTTCTAAAACTTACAAAAACAACCCCTGGTGTTTTATCAACACATTCTTCTTAGTCATAAACATTTCAAGTGATTAATCGCTCGAGCGATTCACTCGATTATTAAAATCACTCCAGTATCAAGTGCTCGAGTATTAAAATCATCGGTTTTCCCAAGACTATTTTTAAAGTCTTTTTATTTTATCAGTTAATCAGTTATTTCTTAAGTGGAATACAATTCCAGTGTATTAGACGTAAATAGCAAAATTAATATATTGGCATGCATCAATTTAAATTTAGGGGCATTCACAATTTATAAGGAACAAAAATTTTTTGAACTCGGTAAGAGTGTACTTAAGTAATTAATAATATCTATAATAGTGATCGGCAAATTTTGTCGATAATCGGAATCGGCAAATTTATCAAATCGAAATTTATTAAATACAAAGGTTCTAGGATAAATAAAAGCGCACATTTTAAAAATATTTTTGGATATACAGGAAGCTCCAAAAAAAACGGGGCATCATATTATAAGTAATTTTTTTAAATAGTACCCCCATTTCTTTTTATCTCATCGAATTCGGCATAAAATTTTACATAAGATATGCTATTTTATTTTGGTGATTTATACGACGTTGCCAGATTATTCAATTTTTCCTAAATTTTTCTCGAAAAACATCATAATATCAAAAAAATTATTTTAAAATATTACTAATTTAAACTAAAAAAGAAATTTTAATATTTTTATAAACCTTAGAGGTGTCCGAATAATTTTACTAAAAAAAAAAAGCACCAATATCGTATACAGGGTGTTTTTTTACATCGGTACAAATGTAGCAATCTTTTAGATAAATATTACTCGATTTTTTCAAATGGACCCCTTGCATATTATTATGTCAGTTTACAGATAATTTCAACCTATAAATAGGCAATTATAATAAATGCTCTAAAACATAACGTTCTTTTAATATTTTATGTTTTATTTAAAAAATGTAAAAATATCGGCACTTTCAATAAGTTGGCCATGAGTTAAACAAAAATCAACAATTGGTACTGTCATCATAATAAATTTAGATTTCTGACATATTTTGATTAACAACTTTACGGTGTTAAGGTAATTATTGTTTCATACTAGGAGCAAGTAAATATTGTTTCATACTAGGAGCAAGCGACAGAAACTGTCTACTTGCTACAAGGCTTTATTGGAAAACTTATCCTGATAGAAGGCAACCAAGAAAAGAAGCATTTGATAAATTAATGGATCGTTTCTCTCGGACGGGAAAAGTAGAATATGAAAAAACTGAAAGAACTAAAAGTGTTCATACAGAAGAAAATAAATTAACCGTGCTGCTGAAAGTAACTAAAAATTCCCATATCTCCCAAAGAACAATTTCCAATGAAACAGATGTAAAACGTTGGGCTGTCCAAAATATTTTGACTAAAAATAAAATGCACCCATTCAACGGTTGCAAGAGCTGAACGATCAGGACTATGGAACCAGAGTTACTTTCTGTGAATGGGCTAAACATAAAATACACCAAAACAGGTATTTTTTTAATTATGTATTGTTCGTTGACGAAGCTACATTTCATAAAAATGGAAATGTCAATAGGCATAATTTCCATTATTATGCAACCGCCAACCCACATTTTATTAGAACTCACAATCAAACTAGATGGTCACTAAATGCGTGGGGTGGAATAGTTGGAAGTTATGTCATGGGTCCTTATTTTTTTGAAACACGAGTAACTGGACAAGTATATTTGGATTTGTTGCAAAATGAGTTACCACGCTTGTTAAATAATTTGCCAAATTTTGTAAAAGACAGAATGTGGTATTTGTATGATGGAGCTCCAGTCCACCATACGGCCGCAATCCATGAACATTTAAACAATGAATTTCCTAATAGATGGATAGGTTGAGGTGTACCATTTCAATTGCCATCTCGATCTCCAGATTTGTTCAACTCATGGCCAACTTATTGAAAGTGCCGATATTTTTACATTTTTTAAATAAAACATAAAATATTAAAAGAACGTTACGTTTTAGAGCATTTATTATAATTACCTATTTAAAGAGGTTGAAATTATCTGTAAACTGACATAATAATATACAGGGGGCCCATTTGAAAAAATCGAGTAATATTTATCTAAAGATTGCTACATTTGTACCGATGTAAAAAACACCCTGTATACGATATGGATGCTTTTTTTTAGTAAAATTATTCGGACACCTCTAAGGTTTATAAAAATATAAAAATTTCTTTTTTAGTTTAAATTAGTAAAATTTTAAAATAATTTTTTTGATATGATGTTTTTCGAGAAAATTTTAGGAAAAATTGAATAATCTGGCAACGTCGTATAAATCACCAAAATAAAATAGCATATCTTATGTAAAATTTTATGCCGAATTCGATGAGACAAAAAGAAATGGGGGGTACTATGTAAAAAAAATTACTTATATGATGCCCCGTTTTTTTGGAGCATCCTGTATATCCAAAAATATTTTTTAAATGTGCGCTTTTATTTATCCTAGAACCTTTGTATTTAATAAATTTCGATATTTTTAAGAACAACGGAGATATTTGAGTTCCTCGTACTAATCAACCACCCTGTATATCGGCATCTTAGGATGTATGAAGCTGTCCATTACCATTTGAAACTGTTGGATAATCATGCTAGATTATACAAACGAAGATTATGTAATCGTGTTTAGTATTTATGGAGAATGTGACAAAGTAGTTAAAAGAACATATGTGACACATTTATTTTGTTCCTTTGGCATTTGACTGTCTCTCAGTTTTATTTTTAATCTTATTCTTTGAACATCTTGTATTAACAGTTTAAAAATATTATAAAAAATCTATTAAAGCAGGTCCTTTTCAACAAAACATCCAACTAAATAGTAAAGTATTAATAGTTAATCAGTTTAAGTCATTTTAAACATAAAACCTTATATATTATATCAAACGTGCTTAGACTTAGGTATAAGACATGATATATGAAATCTACCTAGAATCTTGCGTAGAATCCACATATGTAATAATATACGGGGTGTTACAAAATCAGCCTTCACCATTGGGATTTCGGAAACGGTATAAGAGATACGAAGTTATGATAAGTAATCAATAATATGCCGCAAAAAAATCAAAAATAAATACAGGGGCTTTCAAAACATTTCGAAAAATCTCAAATTTGACGTTTCGGTTCTTATTCTTTTCTGACTTTGTTCGTAGAGATCTCCAAAAGTAACTTTCTCATTGCTACATTCTATTCTGCATTAGATCTTTAATGCGACTTCGTATCTTTTACCGTTTCCGAAATCCCAATGGTGATAGCGGAATCTGTAACACCCTGTATAGGGTGATCCGTTTAAAATAAGCAAGTTTACATCGACTTTCTAACCGGAAGTGCCACCATATTGAAGATATTTTAGCCAAGTTGCCCCCATCAACGTTAGCTTACTGTACACACAAAATTTTCCTACGTATTTTTCATATATAGATTGAGGCGGTTCCCGATGGGACACCCTGTATATTGAATAGTTATGTATCTGTTAAGAATGTAGTACCGATACTGATATTATATACAGGGTGTCCCAGAATATGTGGGCAATCTCCCGGGTTCAGATAGAACACTTAAAAATAATGGGAGAAGTACCTATAAATTTTTCTTCCTACGGCCTCGCCTACGGAGATACGGGCCCCATAACGGACGTCTCTGGAAATCGTTGGTTTTTAAATTATTTTTTAAGTACTAGGTGTAATTTAGTATATTTTTAAAATTTTCTTTAAAATCAGAATCAACTGTTCTTCCTTAATAAAAACTCAAGATTAAACTTATAAAACTTACAAAAACAACCTCTGGTGTTTTATCAACACATTCTTCTTAGTCATAACAATTTCAAGTGATTAATCGCTCGAGCGATTCACTCGATTATTAAAATCACTCCAGTATCAAGTGCTCGAGTATTAAAATCATCGGTTTTCCCAAGACTATTTTTAAAGTCTTTTTATTTTATCAGTTAATGAAAAAGGATAAAACAGTTATTTCTTAAGTGGAATACAATTCCAGTGTATTAGACGTAAATAGCAAAATTAATATATTGGCATGCATCAATTTAAATTTAGGGGCATTCACAATTTATAAGGAACAAAAATTTATTGAACTCGGTAAGAGTGTACTTAAGTAATTAATAATATCTATAATAGTGATCGGCAAATTTTGTCGATAATCGGAATCGGCAAATTTATCAAATCGAAATTTATTAAATACAAAGGTTCTAGGATAAATAAAAGCGCACATTTTAAAAATATTTTTGGATATACAGGAAGCTCCAAAAAAAACGGGGCATCATATTATAAGTAATTTTTTTAAATAGTACCCCCATTTCTTTTTATCTCATCGAATTCGGCATAAAATTTTACATAAGATATGCTATTTTATTTTGGTGATTTATGCGACGTTGCCAGATTATTCAATTTTTCCTAAATTTTTCTCGAAAAACATCATAATATCAAAAAAATTATTTTAAAATATTACTAATTTAAACTAAAAAAGAAATTTTAATATTTTTATAAACCTTAGAGGTGTCCGAATAATTTTACTAAAAAAAAAAAGCACCAATATCGTATACAGGGTGTTTTTTTACATCGGTACAAATGTAGCAATCTTTTAGATAAATATTACTCGATTTTTTCAAATGGACCCCTTGCATATTATTATGTCAGTTTACAGATAATTTCAACCTATAAATAGGCAATTATAATAAATGCTCTAAAACATAACGTTCTTTTAATATTTTATGTTTTATTTAAAAAATGTAAAAATATCGGCACTTTCAATAAGTTGGCCATGAGTTAAACAAAAATCAACAATTGGTACTGTCATCATAATAAATTTAGATTTCTGACATATTTTGATTAACAACTTTACGGTGTTAAGGTAATTATTGTTTCATACTAGGAGCAAGTAAATATTGTTTCATACTAGGAGCAAGCGACAGAAACTGTCTACTTGCTACAAGGCTTTATTGGAAAACTTATCCTGATAGAAGGCAACCAAGAAAAGAAGCATTTGATAAATTAATGGATCGTTTCTCTCGGACGGGAAAAGTAGAATATGAAAAAACTGAAAGAACTAAAAGTGTTCATACAGAAGAAAATAAATTAACCGTGCTGCTGAAAGTAACTAAAAATTCCCATATCTCCCAAAGAACAATTTCCAATGAAACAGATGTAAAACGTTGGGCTGTCCAAAATATTTTGACTAAAAATAAAATGCACCCATTCAACGGTTGCAAGAGCTGAACGATCAGGACTATGGAACCAGAGTTACTTTCTGTGAATGGGCTAAACATAAAATACACCAAAACAGGTATTTTTTTAATTATGTATTGTTCGTTGACGAAGCTACATTTCATAAAAATGGAAATGTCAATAGGCATAATTTCCATTATTATGCAACCGCCAACCCACATTTTATTAGAACTCACAATCAAACTAGATGGTCACTAAATGCGTGGGGTGGAATAGTTGGAAGTTATGTCATGGGTCCTTATTTTTTTGAAACACGAGTAACTGGACAAGTATATTTGGATTTGTTGCAAAATGAGTTACCACGCTTGTTAAATAATTTGCCAAATTTTGTAAAAGACAGAATGTGGTATTTGTATGATGGAGCTCCAGTCCACCATACGGCCGCAATCCATGAACATTTAAACAATGAATTTCCTAATAGATGGATAGGTTGAGGTGTACCATTTCATTTGCCATCTCGATCTCCAGATTTGTTCAACTCATGGCCAACTTATTGAAAGTGCCGATATTTTTACATTTTTTAAATAAAACATAAAATATTAAAAGAACGTTACGTTTTAGAGCATTTATTATAATTACCTATTTAAAGAGGTTGAAATTATCTGTAAACTGACATAATAATATACAGGGGGCCCATTTGAAAAAATCGAGTAATATTTATCTAAAGATTGCTACATTTGTACCGATGTAAAAAACACCCTGTATACGATATGGATGCTTTTTTTTAGTAAAATTATTCGGACACCTCTAAGGTTTATAAAAATATAAAAATTTCTTTTTTAGTTTAAATTAGTAAAATTTTAAAATAATTTTTTTGATATGATGTTTTTCGAGAAAATTTTAGGAAAAATTGAATAATCTGGCAACGTCGTATAAATCACCAAAATAAAATAGCATATCTTATGTAAAATTTTATGCCGAATTCGATGAGACAAAAAGAAATGGGGGGTACTATGTAAAAAAAATTACTTATATGATGCCCCGTTTTTTTGGAGCATCCTGTATATCCAAAAATATTTTTTAAATGTGCGCTTTTATTTATCCTAGAACCTTTGTATTTAATAAATTTCGATATTTTTAAGAACAACGGAGATATTTGAGTTCCTCGTACTAATCAACCACCCTGTATATCGGCATCTTAGGATGTATGAAGCTGTCCATTACCATTTGAAACTGTTGGATAATCATGCTAGATTATACAAACGAAGATTATGTAATCGTGTTTAGTATTTATGGAGAATGTGACAAAGTAGTTAAAAGAACATATGTGACACATTTATTTTGTTCCTTTGGCATTTGACTGTCTCTCAGTTTTATTTTTAATCTTATTCTTTGAACATCTTGTATTAACAGTTTAAAAATATTATAAAAAATCTATTAAAGCAGGTCCTTTTCAACAAAACATCCAACTAAATAGTAAAGTATTAATAGTTAATCAGTTTAAGTCATTTTAAACATAAAACCTTATATATTATATCAAACGTGCTTAGACTTAGGTATAAGACATGATATATGAAATCTACCTAGAATCTTGCGTAGAATCCACATATGTAATAATATACGGGGTGTTACAAAATCAGCCTTCACCATTGGGATTTCGGAAACGGTATAAGAGATACGAAGTTATGATAAGTAATCAATAATATGCCGCAAAAAAATCAAAAATAAATACAGGGGCTTTCAAAACATTTCGAAAAATCTCAAATTTGACGTTTCGGTTCTTATTCTTTTCTGACTTTGTTCGTAGAGATCTCCAAAAGTAACTTTCTCATTGCTACATTCTATTCTGCATTAGATCTTTAATGCGACTTCGTATCTTTTACCGTTTCCGAAATCCCAATGGTGATAGCGGAATCTGTAACACCCTGTATAGGGTGATCCGTTTAAAATAAGCAAGTTTACATCGACTTTCTAACCGGAAGTGCCACCATATTGAAGATATTTTAGCCAAGTTGCCCCCATCAACGTTAGCTTACTGTACACACAAAATTTTCCTACGTATTTTTCATATATAGATTGAGGCGGTTCCCGATGGGACACCCTGTATATTGAATAGTTATGTATCTGTTAAGAATGTAGTACCGATACTGATATTATATACAGGGTGTCCCAGAATATGTGGGCAATCTCCCGGGTTCAGATAGAACACTTAAAAATAATGGGAGAAGTACCTATAAATTTTTCTTCCTACGGCCTCGCCTACGGAGATACGGGCCCCATAACGGACGTCTCTGGAAATCGTTGGTTTTTAAATTATTTTTTAAGTACTAGGTGTAATTTAGTATATTTTTAAAATTTTCTTTAAAATCAGAATCAACTGTTCTTCCTTAATAAAAACTCAAGATTAAACTTATAAAACTTACAAAAACAACCTCTGGTGTTTTATCAACACATTCTTCTTAGTCATAACAATTTCAAGTGATTAATCGCTCGAGCGATTCACTCGATTATTAAAATCACTCCAGTATCAAGTGCTCGAGTATTAAAATCATCGGTTTTCCCAAGACTATTTTTAAAGTCTTTTTATTTTATCAGTTAATGAAAAAGGATAAAACAGTTATTTCTTAAGTGGAATACAATTCCAGTGTATTAGACGTAAATAGCAAAATTAATATATTGGCATGCATCAATTTAAATTTAGGGGCATTCACAATTTATAAGGAACAAAAATTTATTGAACTCGGTAAGAGTGTACTTAAGTAATTAATAATATCTATAATAGTGATCGGCAAATTTTGTCGATAATCGGAATCGGCAAATTTATCAAATCGAAATTTATTAAATACAAAGGTTCTAGGATAAATAAAAGCGCACATTTTAAAAATATTTTTGGATATACAGGAAGCTCCAAAAAAAACGGGGCATCATATTATAAGTAATTTTTTTAAATAGTACCCCCATTTCTTTTTATCTCATCGAATTCGGCATAAAATTTTACATAAGATATGCTATTTTATTTTGGTGATTTATGCGACGTTGCCAGATTATTCAATTTTTCCTAAATTTTTCTCGAAAAACATCATAATATCAAAAAAATTATTTTAAAATATTACTAATTTAAACTAAAAAAGAAATTTTAATATTTTTATAAACCTTAGAGGTGTCCGAATAATTTTACTAAAAAAAAAAAGCACCAATATCGTATACAGGGTGTTTTTTTACATCGGTACAAATGTAGCAATCTTTTAGATAAATATTACTCGATTTTTTCAAATGGACCCCTTGCATATTATTATGTCAGTTTACAGATAATTTCAACCTATAAATAGGCAATTATAATAAATGCTCTAAAACATAACGTTCTTTTAATATTTTATGTTTTATTTAAAAAATGTAAAAATATCGGCACTTTCAATAAGTTGGCCATGAGTTAAACAAAAATCAACAATTGGTACTGTCATCATAATAAATTTAGATTTCTGACATATTTTGATTAACAACTTTACGGTGTTAAGGTAATTATTGTTTCATACTAGGAGCAAGTAAATATTGTTTCATACTAGGAGCAAGCGACAGAAACTGTCTACTTGCTACAAGGCTTTATTGGAAAACTTATCCTGATAGAAGGCAACCAAGAAAAGAAGCATTTGATAAATTAATGGATCGTTTCTCTCGGACGGGAAAAGTAGAATATGAAAAAACTGAAAGAACTAAAAGTGTTCATACAGAAGAAAATAAATTAACCGTGCTGCTGAAAGTAACTAAAAATTCCCATATCTCCCAAAGAACAATTTCCAATGAAACAGATGTAAAACGTTGGGCTGTCCAAAATATTTTGACTAAAAATAAAATGCACCCATTCAACGGTTGCAAGAGCTGAACGATCAGGACTATGGAACCAGAGTTACTTTCTGTGAATGGGCTAAACATAAAATACACCAAAACAGGTATTTTTTTAATTATGTATTGTTCGTTGACGAAGCTACATTTCATAAAAATGGAAATGTCAATAGGCATAATTTCCATTATTATGCAACCGCCAACCCACATTTTATTAGAACTCACAATCAAACTAGATGGTCACTAAATGCGTGGGGTGGAATAGTTGGAAGTTATGTCATGGGTCCTTATTTTTTTGAAACACGAGTAACTGGACAAGTATATTTGGATTTGTTGCAAAATGAGTTACCACGCTTGTTAAATAATTTGCCAAATTTTGTAAAAGACAGAATGTGGTATTTGTATGATGGAGCTCCAGTCCACCATACGGCCGCAATCCATGAACATTTAAACAATGAATTTCCTAATAGATGGATAGGTTGAGGTGTACCATTTCATTTGCCATCTCGATCTCCAGATTTGTTCAACTCATGGCCAACTTATTGAAAGTGCCGATATTTTTACATTTTTTAAATAAAACATAAAATATTAAAAGAACGTTACGTTTTAGAGCATTTATTATAATTACCTATTTAAAGAGGTTGAAATTATCTGTAAACTGACATAATAATATACAGGGGGCCCATTTGAAAAAATCGAGTAATATTTATCTAAAGATTGCTACATTTGTACCGATGTAAAAAACACCCTGTATACGATATGGATGCTTTTTTTTAGTAAAATTATTCGGACACCTCTAAGGTTTATAAAAATATAAAAATTTCTTTTTTAGTTTAAATTAGTAAAATTTTAAAATAATTTTTTTGATATGATGTTTTTCGAGAAAATTTTAGGAAAAATTGAATAATCTGGCAACGTCGTATAAATCACCAAAATAAAATAGCATATCTTATGTAAAATTTTATGCCGAATTCGATGAGACAAAAAGAAATGGGGGGTACTATGTAAAAAAAATTACTTATATGATGCCCCGTTTTTTTGGAGCATCCTGTATATCCAAAAATATTTTTTAAATGTGCGCTTTTATTTATCCTAGAACCTTTGTATTTAATAAATTTCGATATTTTTAAGAACAACGGAGATATTTGAGTTCCTCGCACTAATCAACCACCCTGTATATCGGCATCTTAGGATGTATGAAGCTGTCCATTACCATTTGAAACTGTTGGATAATCATGCTAGATTATACAAACGAAGATTATGTAATCGTGTTTAGTATTTATGGAGAATGTGACAAAGTAGTTAAAAGAACATATGTGACACATTTATTTTGTTCCTTTGGCATTTGACTGTCTCTCAGTTTTATTTTTAATCTTATTCTTTGAACATCTTGTATTAACAGTTTAAAAATATTATAAAAAATCTATTAAAGCAGGTCCTTTTCAACAAAACATCCAACTAAATAGTAAAGTATTAATAGTTAATCAGTTTAAGTCATTTTAAACATAAAACCTTATATATTATATCAAACGTGCTTAGACTTAGGTATAAGACATGATATATGAAATCTACCTAGAATCTTGCGTAGAATCCACATATGTAATAATATACGGGGTGTTACAAAATCAGCCTTCACCATTGGGATTTCGGAAACGGTATAAGAGATACGAAGTTATGATAAGTAATCAATAATATGCCGCAAAAAAATCAAAAATAAATACAGGGGCTTTCAAAACATTTCGAAAAATCTCAAATTTGACGTTTCGGTTCTTATTCTTTTCTGACTTTGTTCGTAGAGATCTCCAAAAGTAACTTTCTCATTGCTACATTCTATTCTGCATTAGATCTTTAATGCGACTTCGTATCTTTTACCGTTTCCGAAATCCCAATGGTGATAGCGGAATCTGTAACACCCTGTATAGGGTGATCCGTTTAAAATAAGCAAGTTTACATCGACTTTCTAACCGGAAGTGCCACCATATTGAAGATATTTTAGCCAAGTTGCCCCCATCAACGTTAGCTTACTGTACACACAAAATTTTCCTACGTATTTTTCATATATAGATTGAGGCGGTTCCCGATGGGACACCCTGTATATTGAATAGTTATGTATCTGTTAAGAATGTAGTACCGATACTGATATTATATACAGGGTGTCCCAGAATATGTGGGCAATCTCCCGGGTTCAGATAGAACACTTAAAAATAATGGGAGAAGTACCTATAAATTTTTCTTCCTACGGCCTCGCCTACGGAGATACGGGCCCCATAACGGACGTCTCTGGAAATCGTTGGTTTTTAAATTATTTTTTAAGTACTAGGTGTAATTTAGTAATATTTTTGTATAATGGTTACTTTATATAATGGTCTCCTTGAAATTCACCCTTTTAAACACATTTGGTTTATTTAGTTTGAGAGGGACGGACTAGACGCAGGGCCGTTTCTGAGTGGTGTGCTGGGAGCGCCCCCGCACAAGGGCGGCGAAAATTATAGGGCGGCGAAAGCCGCCTTTAGTTTGACAGAAAAAAAAGTTTTCAAATATACAGGCGGCCAGTTCATATGTAGCACAAGGGCGGCCAACAGGCTAGAAACGGCCCTGACTAGACGTAACACAAAAATGCTATTTTTTTGTACACCTTGTATGATGAAGGAACCACAATAATATTTTTGGATACTATAAACCTTACGCTGAAAAAAAAATACTCTTGATCAATGTCGATAAAATGAACTGTTTTCGAAAAAAAAGATATTTTTGTTCAATATGATTTATATTCAGTAGGTATACGTAAATTCCATTAATAAGTTAGTAACTAATAAGACAAAGGAGAAAAACCACAAATTTCAAGACACTACCATAAACTGACACTGGCATAAATATTCTTATTTAACTCGGTACATCTAAAAAAACCATAACAACAATGAGGAAATTTTATGAACATAAAACAACAACTAATGCAAAAACCATATTGAACAAAAATATATTTTTTTTTCGAAAACAGTTCACTTTATCGATATTGATCAAGAGTACCTTTTTTCAGCTTAAGGTTTAAGTATCCAAAAATAATATTGTCGTTCCTTCATCATACAAGGTGTACAAAAAAAAAGCATTTTTGTGTTACGTCTAGTCCGTGCCTGGCAAACTAAATAAGCCAAATGTGTTTAAAAGGCCAAACTCATCTAGTAACCATTATACTAAAAAAATTATTAAATTACACATAGTACTTAAAAAATTATTTAAAAAACAACGATTTCCAGGGACGTCCGTTATGGGCCCGTATCTCCGTAGGCGAGGCCATAGGAAGAAAAATTTATAGGTACTTCTCGTGTTATTTTTAAGTGTTCTATCTGAACCCGGGAGATTGCCCACATATTCTGGGACACCCCGTATATTATATCGGCAACTAAAATATCGGTATCGGCAAAAAACCCGTATCGGCCGATCACTAATCTATAATATATGTAGCAATTTATAATCTAATAATCCTAATTATTATAGTTGCACGGTGCCCGCCGAGTTGCTCACAGCCTGAATGCCACTATCAGGGGCTGTTGCCAAGGTCTACACTTATATCATAAATAATATGATTTTTAACTGTGATATTTGCTTTGAACTTGCACTTGCTACTACAACTGCGAGTTACGCGAGGTGTTATGCGTTAGAAACAAATAATTATAATTTTAAATCGAGTTTTTAATTTATTCCTATATATTGTTCTAGTATGGAATACCATATTTAAAATATTTTATAATGTATATAAATTAGTTTATAATAAAACAATTAATAATTACTCTTAAGGTGCTTATAAATTCATGGTATTTCCAACAAACAATGGTGCATACTGCATATTAATTTGAAAAATGTAGGTACTGACCTTATAAATTAACTTAAGACATAACCTTACACTTGGCAATATAAGCTTAAAAGGCAATCTCAGGGTTCTAAAAGAACACTGATAAAAAATACCAATAGTATTGTTTTTTCATTCCTATTGTTTACAAACATAAGTACCTACAGTGATAGACAGAAAGCGTGCACAAATCACGGTTGCACAAAATCATGTATTAATTTTAAACAAAACAAGTGTTTTTTTTGTTTTAAACGGTTTTTTTGTTTTAAGCATGTTTTTTTTGCTTTTAAAGTTCCTGTTTTAAACAAATAAAACCTTATTAAAAACATAGTTTAAAACATGTTTTCAATGTTTTTAGTAGAATTTAAAAGATAAGAAACTCCTTTCCCAGGGGACATCTCAGAATGTTTCCTATTTATAGAGTTTTACGGCATTTAGGATTATTGCCAAGAATCATGACATTCTCAAGATGCTTAGTTTGTTAGATGATAGAACGCTGTGGTGCTCTCGAAATCGTCTACTTCTACTGGTTCAGTATCAAGTAGCAGCATGTCAAGTTTTATTATTCGAACGAGCGAATCAAACAAGAAAAAGATGGATATACAAATAGCCAGATATTTATATGCGACGAACACACCATTTCGTGCAGTAGAATATCGTGAGTTTAATTGCTACGTCCAGGATATTCACCACCAAACAGAAATGTTGTTTCCAACAATTTCCTCGATACGGTTCATAACTCAGTACAAACAACAATGAAAGACAATTTGTGTCAGAAGAAAGTTTGTCTAGCCCTTGACGGTTGGAGTACCGTCCATAATGAACCTACAATAGGCATATGTGTCACAGATATAGAAAGTGAACGGGTGCATCTAATAGAGTCCGTAGCCACACATCAGAGTATTTATTACAACTACTGAAAAAAGCTATACAAAACTGCGAAGAAGAGTATGAATGTCAAGTTACCAGTGTAGTAACAGACAACGCTTCGAATATGACTAAAATGAGGAAAAACCTTTTTCTTCAATTAGACCGAAAGGATATAATAACTTATGGTTGTTCAGCTCATATATTCAACTTACTTGCTCATGATTTAGAAGTGCTGGGAGTCAAGAGTAACGTAAAGTAAATGTGTAAATACTTTAGAAATGTGCATTTCGCTAGCGCAAAATTTAAAGAAACTGGTGGCTCCGTCCTGGTATTACCTCAGGATATTCGCTGGAACACTTTATCAGACTGCTTGGACAGTTATTTGAAAAACTGGCCAATATTATTTGATGTGTGTAATAACAGAATACTTATTGAGAACGACATCATACAATTAGTTACTGACGTTAATGCACAGGAGTACCTATCACAAAAAATTAAAATTCATTGCTGTGGCTCAAGATAAAGTTCAAAAAAACACTTGCACGATAGGAGAAGCGACAGAAATATGGCTCGAACTATTAGAAACGTTTGAAAACAAAAAATCAAATGGGGAATTTTCAATGAGTGACGTAAATAAGGTTATAGAATGTTTGGAGATGGCCCTAACTCCAGTTAATTTTTTAGCAAACTTGCTTGATCATCGTTTTAGGGGATATAGACTAACTCAAAGGCAATTAGAAAATGCAAACGATTGTTAATTTTCAGGCTAGGTGTGCACTATTTATGCCAGATATGTTTTCTCAACAGATACTTGAAAATGTAAAACCATTAGCATGGTGGCGGTCTATTATACATTTAAATACAAGAGCAATGGAACTTGTCCGACAGCTACATACAACTATTGCTTCGTCCGCCAAAATAGGAAGACTTTTTTCGTCTTATGGCATAGTTCATTCCAAACTCCGCAATAAGCTAGGAAATGTCAGAGCAGCTAAGTTGGTTACAATTTTTAAAGAACTAAATTCTAATGCAATGCAGAAGTGATTATTATACATTTTTACCTTATTCCTTTTTTTTTCTTACGGGTTATACACTTATTTGTAGTTTTTTGAACATACCAAAGTTCTGTGCATTATGTTCATTAAGTACCTAACTTTTATTATTTTGTTAATTTAAATTACTGTTTTAGTAAGTAGTTTTATTACTATTTATCAATAAATATTTTTCACACCGAGTTGTTGCATAAATTAAGCATACTCCTGTTAAATAATCAATTTACTAAAAAACAACAACGTGTGTTTAATTTACCCGTTTTAAACATGTTTTAACAAAACATTGTTTTAAACTCAAACGATTGTTTAAAACATGTTTAAAACAATTGTTTTATACAAAATGTTTAAAACGAAACAACCCTGGCACAAATGGAACTAAATTTGAAAGAAATTTACTTTGTTAAAGAGGAAAAGCTCTACGTGTTCCCAAACTGGGGACTAGGGCGACCCCTATTTCAAATCTTAAATCAATATTATTGAGAACTGATAATAAAAACAACTAAGTACAGGGAATGTACTGTAACTGTATAAGAACACTGTAAAAAGAGTGTCTCTGCTTGAAAACATCCCAGCCTCAATATCCCGCTTCCGATAATATTAAAAAATGGAAAGACAAGTCAATTTGTAGAATATTTGCGGCCTTCGCCGTTGGTAAATAATTGGGAAGGATGGCAACCCTAACCCTACTCATTCTACTAAATAGAACAATACATTACATAAATCTCGGTAAATTTTTGCAACGCGACTTCTGGAAAGAATAGTCCTTCAAAATGATGTCCCACTTGACTTCCCTTCCCATTTAAGATTTTAAAGTTTAAAATATTCTTTAAAAGCGTCCCCATTCATAATAAAATTGACGTGTGTGACGTCTTTTATAAGTTCTATCTCTTTTCTCTTAATCCATTGTTATTAGAAAATGGTTTTCCAGTTGTCCCACATAATTTTTGTAATATAGTAAGTACTAGTAGTTTCGCCGATAGTTTTAAACACTTCCCTTTTGTACGATATTGTAATGAAAAATTACAAAAACAATAAGAAAGTTTACATTTTCATATGATCTCATTTAAAACAAGACAGAAAAACAATTAAGTATTTAGGTATATCTTATAATGACGTGTGAGACTGATATTGATGGGAGTATAGCCACGATGAAAACAGTGTGTGTACCATATGGTTTTTACCAACAAAATATGCACTGTCCAAATAATTATCATGGAAGAAAGGGGTCAAGAAAGATAAATAATGTAGGTATTACCTTGAAACACACTTGGAGCACTTATAAACACACAAAAATCCAACACCAACGACAACGTTTTACGTACACTAACGTTTTTTAACACGGACAATCCCTATTACGTCCGTCGATCTTGCCGTCGCAGGATTCCGGTAAACTTGGCGCGGATCGCCCGACCACTTTTTTGTCGCTTTTTTTGCTCCTGCTAATGTTACTACGAGGATTTAATGTTTATCGATTTTTCTTTCAAAGTTTTAAACGAATATCACTTAAAATATGCCGGTAGGTGGGTGCACTTTGAGTCTATAAACGTGGCCGTGTGGAATTTTTTAAATTTCACACTGGAATACGTAAAACAGGAATGTTTTCGGAATGTTTGTATTGCGTTCAGTCTCTATCGGCGTAGGCGAACTCGAAATCCCGGCAAAAACTAGTTTCCGTACTTTTTACTACGATTAGTAAACTCGCAAAACCTGGCCATTATTTTGTTGTAAACAAAAACGGGGTACAAATACACAAAAACTCCCTGCCACACTCGACACGCAGTAAAAACTCTGAGACGTTTTTTTTTTGCCAAATCTCGGCCGGTTTGCTTGTGCCGTTTTTTCAGCGCGCGGAAAACATCGCAGCTATGAATCGCAGAGACCACGATTGCCGACTGTAGCGGTGTTTATCGAAACGCGGTAAAGCGAGTTCGCGACCGCTTCGGGCGTCTTCGCGGTCTGGCGCCGCCTACTGCCATCGAAACAATGCACCAAAGAAAAGCCTGGCGCGAGCGAGACAAGGAAAGTGAATTGATTGTATTTTTTGCAGGTCCGATAAAGAAGGATTTATGTGTCCTCGGCTGTATGAAAAGAGGATGGTAGCGTATGCCAGGAGTAAAAAAAAACAAAATTACACACAAGCACGATCTAATAAAACCAGTATTAATGAAAGCAATTGGCTTTGGTACCTAATATTGCCGGTTTTAGGAAAAAGTGTTTTTTTTACAAGATAATCTGTTTAATGGAGCCATTTCCTTAAGCTATGTTAATTTTAGTGATAATATACTCTCTAGCAGGTAGCAGTTAGCATATAAAAAGACATGAACTAATTCAAAAAAACCCCCCCCCGTATTCTACAACAATTATTATTGTTTTCAGGGTCGGACGCAGGGTTTTCTTTCTGGTATGGTAGGTACAGTACGTTTCACGAAAATTGGATACGACTTAATGATTTATTGGGTCGGTCCCATTGTGTCGACAAGAGCTTGGCAATAAACAAGTGAAGTACGAAGGGACGGACTAAGGAAAACAAGTAATGATATAATTATATTAATGTAATCAAATTAAATAACATTTTTTTTTAATATTACTAGTCATATTTATTTACATTTATAATGTCATTCTACATTAATTATAATTGGATTAATTATACGATCCAGACTAATATACGAATTTTCTACAGTTATTACGTGACGGACTGAATTTTTCCAACTACCTGGGGGAATATCATTAAAGCATTTTCGTATTAATTCTACAACACTAGAACTTAAAGTCGGAGACATATTTTCAGACCTAACCAGTGATTTTAACTGGTGCCACATATGCTCTATGGGGTTAAAAATGCAATAATATAGGGTGGGAGCCGTAGCACTGTATGTCCAATTTCTTCTGCCAATGTGTCACAAACATATACTTTTTTTATACAAAATGTCTTTAAAACTTCTAAAAGATCATTTTTTTTATAACTTTCTTTAAAATATATATCATTCGCCGCCATGTAGTCATTGGCGTAACTAGAATGATTTTGTAGGGGGGGCCTGGCCCCTAGTCTAGTAGGATTTTAATGGCAAGTGTCACTATGACATATGTATGGCTTCGAACTTCAGAAATTCTGGGGTGGGCACCAGAGCAATCTGGGGTGGGCACAGCCCACCTGGCCCCCCCTCTAGTTACGCCTATGCATGTAGTTCTGAATCTCCAATTTTGTATTATTTGAGCTTGGAGCTTTATGTAATTGGCGACTGTGATAGCTCGCATGGTCCATTACTATCACGCTATTCTGAGGAATGTTTGGTAAAACAATTCTTGAACCATTCCTCAAAAACTAACAAATTTTACCACAAAAGATATTTAAATATAAATTAAGCAACCTAACCTACCTGATGTGCCTATATTTAATTATAATTATTACAATCCGGTCCTTTCCACATAATAATAACAAACGGTCATAAATAATGGGATGGTCCAGGTACTTTTACGGCAGTCATTAAGTTATATCCATTTTTCGTGAAACAATCTTTACACGCTACCAAAATTTTTGCTACCTAACTTATGCACGGAAAAAACACTATAGTAAAATTATTATAGTAAAGGTTTTATTCTGCGATTTCCTATAAAATATAGGTATCTAGTATTAATTACATTTTTCATTATAATCCGTTTCAAAATTATATTGTAGCGTTGTAAGTACAAATAATTTATGAAACAGAATCACATATACCTATATAACCATTATATTGCTAATACCATCTGCAATTATGTCCCCGCTATGGGCATCGAAGGGGTAATAGTGAGTTTTCGCAGTTCGGAAATTTCCTTGTGAAAGTAAACATTCGACAGGACCGGAATTCAACTTTTTTAATGTAAATTTCACTGGTTAGTTAGGAAAAATATTGCAATCAAAATTTCGATTAGTTCGATTTAAGACAGCGTTCCATGGATACGATTTCTGACGATATGATGATCCGACGGTGCCCTGATTGGTGTCAACTTTTGCTGCCAAATTCCGTCCGAATATTTCTAACAATCGACACGATGAGCTTTATTTTAACTTTCATCCGACGTCGTATGTTTCTTAACCTCACTTTTTTCTGATCCAAAACTTAAGAATGAATGCCTATATTGACTATTATTATCAGCTACTAATGCACCAAATTAAAAATACATTAATTTCAAGGTTAGGTAGTGATCACATACATATTATATTGTAGACGAGTGACACTCTCTTCTTTTTTACAAGCTTTTTAGTGAAATTCGGTTCCGAAGATCGGATAATGTGATAACCATAATATTTTCGTACATACCTGCAATACTTTATACCTGGTATTGATTCACGCACCATGCACTTGTGTCTTTTCATCTTAAACAAAACAAACCACCAAACCTACCAAACAGCGAATCGAATCACCACAAATTAAAAACTCCTTCACAAAAATTGTTATTAGGTAATGAAAGTTTATAAGCACTAATATACCGACAACAATGTGGACGAACCAATTTTTATTCCGTAATTTGAAAAAGCATCCAGACCCAAAGATGGCGACGAATAACAACAAACAAATAATGTCGGGCCGGCTCTGACGCGATCTAGCTATCTCCCATAGCGGGAACACTTTTTGTATTTTGGAACGTTCGTATTGGCAATATACTGTTTATATGCATATAAGTAATGTTTATTGTTTCATGATCTCTTCGTATGCACGCAGTTGAACGCCAATTTTATTGATACGTGCATCACACGTGCATTCAGAGCCAAATACATGATATAAACTACCTAAAGACTGGATCAGTCGCGGTCGCGAGGCTCAAAAACAAAAATATAGGGCCTTGATTCCTGAACCAAATTCAACCACAACCCCAAAAATGACAGCCTACGCCTACCCACTACGCCGACCCTATATATACGTTCGGAGCTCCTGAAAGTTTGTTCGTTCGATTAAGTTCGATAGGAAAAATTACAGGAGCTGACACCAAGCAAAGCGCATAGCTTAAAAGCTAGATACAGAGACAAACATACCACGATTGCAGACAACACTATCAAGTGAATATGAGTCAAAGGCTAATTGCCCTCACTCCCGCGGTGAATTTAGTCGGTCAGCCTACCCTCGTTAACCAATGAGGATGTTCTTTTCCTTCAGAAAAGATGATGTTTTTGGGTCATATAATCCCCCGCAAGTTGCTAAACCCGACACAACCTTGCAGCCACGTCTGCAAGATGTCTGTCTGCAGATTCTAATCGCAAGTTCTCCAAAAAAAAAGCCAATTTTAATTCTTGAATAAAAAAATAAACAAGATTGGCCTCTCGAAATTGGCCTTCAGGATTTTGTGGCATAAGTTCGATTGGTGC
Organism: Barypeithes pellucidus; assembly: GCA_963991005.1. Classification (NCBI taxonomy): domain Eukaryota; kingdom Metazoa; phylum Arthropoda; class Insecta; order Coleoptera; family Curculionidae; genus Barypeithes; species Barypeithes pellucidus. Next base: position 14,333,986 of record OZ022563.1, read on the forward strand.
AGCACGCCTGGATCGAATGGTCAATAAAATATTAGCCAATTTTCTCAATTTGCTAAAATTTTAATTTTTGTCCTAGAAAATAAGATCGTCCCCGTGTCCGTCAATCATCATAATCCTCCTCAAAAGTAAATTGACCTGAATAATCGAATGCCAAAAGTGGGCCAGAAGTTCAGTATCGTCGGTGACGGGGAGAAAATGGCACTTTTTGCCCCATCAAGCCCCCGACCTACGCCAAGGCCATCTAGTCGGGGCGAAGCACCCCGCAAAAAGGTGAGCGTCGCCGCTTGGTAAAATATGTCGGAGCTTTTTGCGCGGGGCCCCGTTTTTCCGCGACTTTTTCTTAGACAAGGGGCGTCGTCTTAACGAACCCAAATAGAACGTTTTTGTCTAAATAAACGGTTGTTGCCAATTTCGAGCTTTCCGGCTTGCTTTTTGCAATAACACGATGTTCCTTGTTGCTTTCGTATTTTGTTTAGGAGAGATTTGCCGGATTTATTTATTTAAAAGGATATTAAGAAAAGAGCGGTACAAGATAGCTCTACAATTGGGAGTAGGGGCCTTACCTTGGGGTTGCAGGATCGCGCAACCCCCCCAAAAATACCACAAAAAATAAATAAATCATAAAAAAATTGTTATTTCTCAAAATTATTTTAAGAACTGCATTATTTTAAATGGGACACCCTGTATACTTCCGTCGGTCGCAAACAAATTTTTCAACTAAAAAGTTTCTATTTGTTATCGGCCTAAAGTTAAAAATAACGAAGTTATGACCATATTATATGTAATTTCGAGGGTAAATGGTAAAAAAGCAGGAGCAAATCATCCTCTAAACGCAGGGTTACCACCTACTTATTGCACTATCCTACTACTGATCTGCAGGCACTTCAGTAGCTCTAATGAATCAAGTTATATTATTATAAAATGTGAACTCCTTTGGTATTATTACTATTATTTGGTGTCCCGTTTAGAAAAAATGGCATTTTAAAAAATAATTCAGAAACGCTGATGTTCAATTGTTTCGCCATTTTAAACAGCGGAAAAAATTCTACTACATTCTACTCATATTATCAATTCAGGAGAATAAACAATAATCAGCGCGTGATACTCACGTGTTCGATGCATAAACTTATTGCTATTGGTCAATCTGTGATAAAACTTCCGATGACATCGATGAGGTCGTAGTTCAGTGTAAGTTAGTATTTCAGGTCTATTCATGTATGAGACTGTACTGATATACCAACCAACCAATTACAGTGAGACCTCTCATAACGGACACCTCTGATAACCGGACATCTCTATAAAGCGGACATTTTTTCATAGTCCGGAACTAGGTATATGACATTCCATGAAAATCAACCTCTCTGGGGCGGACTCTCGTTTGGGCGGAAGCGGACAGGCTGTTTTCATACAAGGAGTGCGAGAACCCTCCTTTAAACGGACAAAAAAAATTTCAAAGTATTTTTTGGGACACGAGTAAGTACGGTGCAAAAACTCTCTGAACCGGCAACCAATCGCGTATGCATGGCAGCGCGAAAGGACTTCGCCGAATGAAAATATGTGTGATTCCCCGACAGCAGTCCGCCGTTTATTTGTGAGTCGTAAGGTTAAAATCGTAAATAATGGCAGAAGAATGTCGCGTTTTGAGTCTGAAAGAGAATATTGATGTTGTGGAAGTTTGTAATTTGATAACAATGATTTGAGCGAGTTCATTAATATTGATAGCAATGTGCTATTAGATGATGATAGTGACCCCATTCCTCCGATTATATAGTCCAAACTGAAACCACATCACTATTTTGACGACTGTGATGAAGAAGTTGAATGCAGTAATCGAACAAATGTCACCAATTATCAACAAGCCATTAGTATGGTAAAGGAATTACAAGAGTATGCAAATAATAGAGGTGACTCTACAGCAATGGAATTGTTATCAGACTTGGAATTACATTTTCTAGATTGCAAGTATAAAACGTAAACACGTCAAACTACGTTATTAGATTTTTTTAGTACTACATCCTAACTAAAACTAGTGTATTTTTGATATGTTATGTTTATTTGTACATACGTAATAATTTTGCATTTACATATTACCTAATAACAAATTTCCCATGGGCGGACACTTCTATCAGGCGGACACCTCCATTAGGCGGCCACATTTAGACTGTCCCGTAGGTGTCCGCCTGAGAGAGGTTTCACTGTATTACCTACCTAATATTTGTAGTTCCGAAAAAATTAGATTCTGTAAAATAACTAGTTATATAACCTCTAGACTGAGGTATTAAAAATAGAAATAAAAGATGTAAATCATATAATCACATATTATGGCAACTGGCTCTTGACTTATGGTTACATGATACCTGCCCTGTTCCCAAAACAAGTTTCTATTAAGTAATTACCTACTTATCACGTTAGTAATTGGAGTTCTGTTGTTTTGTTGCTTTTTTCTATGTTGTAAAGGATTGATTTTTATTATATACGACGATAATTTCAAAATTATTTTCTTAATATAAAATCCGTGCTTCTTTTTTATACAATATTAAATATTTACTATTACTTTATTAATATATATAGGGTGTTATGGAAATGACGTATTATATTAAAACCGGCAATTCCTGAGATGAAAACAAATTGAAGAAAAATATCCAAAAATGGCGCTTTAATTTAATTTGCCCTGTACATGACCTGACGTCAAACCAAAATTAAGCACGTGGTGACACTGGGAGAAAGATAAACAAAACAACATATGGGGGAAAACGTCAATGAATTTTGAGCAGTGTTGTCACTCTTTAGAAAGTCAATAACCGTTTGACAGATTATAAGTTGTTTATTTTTCAGGGTACATTATTATAAACTTTTACGTTCAGTTCAGTTCACTGGGAAACAATCTCTGATTTATAAACTTGAACTGACTCGAACGAACCGCCGCGGAGTTTATAAATGGTTAGGTATGTTCTCATTTGTTCAATTCGAAAGAACATCCGTCTGAACTGAACAACTTAAATGCCACTTTATCCTTTGGAAAAAAAACTACAATTTTATTTACCTTTTCGGCCTTATTTAAAACCAACTTAATTTATAAAAAAACATCAAGTAGATAATCCAAACAAAAACCGGAACAATAACCTCACAAAACACAAAAACAAAAGCACAAATTCGCATTTGTTTTAACGTAAATTTTATGCATCTCATGATCACATCTAAGTACCATTCAATCTGAATTAGTATTTCAAAGTGATGCTGTGTACACAAAAATACGCCCTTATTGTATAAAGTTTCATCCGGGTTCTGGGAAATAATATACCTAATTTCTAAAAATACAGCGTTGCCACTTTCGGAGGTCCTGTGGTTGTCAACATAATTATTTCATCATTCTTTATTAAAGGATTAAAAATTGTCTTAGGCCCATTAGAAATTAGCGTTTTTATTATTTCTGACTTTCTATTGCGAAATAATTTATATCCTATCTTCTGTGTGTGCTGTTGTTCGATGTGTATACGATAGTGTAATTATGCGTTAGTGTTGTGTGCTGTTGTTCGATGTGTATACGATAGTGTAATTATGCGTTAGTGTTTAGTGCTTTTGTGTAATCTGATAATAGGTGCATATCTTCAAAAAAACTAATTTTAAACTCGTGGGTGTCTGTGTGTTTCTTTAAGTGATTTAGTGTAATTTGTTCTGTTTCACTATGTATTTTTCCTCTCGACGATATGCCGGTTATGTTCCGAGATTGGAAATAACAGGCCGAATGGGGTTTAGTGGGTATAAGCTTATCAAGCAGTTCCACACTATCATCAGGGCACGTGTTGAGCATAAACCTCTTCCCATAGAAAAAAGAACTGAAGGTGTCTGTGCCCTGGGTTCGTTACTCGTGTTGGCGGCCTGGATTTAATTTCTAAATAAGCTAAATATTTATTTTTATAAGAATCTAAAGTTTTACACTTTTCCACAGTTTGGCAACATTTCGCCAGAACATGTGTTTATTACACAGCTGGACAGTGTAATATGATTGTGCCGAGGAGTGACCTGTGGGTTTATGGGTGAATTACCGCACTTTTTAAACGTTCGATTTAAGAAAGATATATATGTGGCGCTTCTCTAGGACACCCCAGGAGTCACCCATTTAAATATAATACGTCATTTCCATAACACCCTGTATATTAAAATATCACGAATGTTAAAATCATCCAAACGCCGCGGCAGCAGCTGCTTCTTGTTCGTCGCAAAAAAATAAGCAATAAAAATGATTATTTTAAGTGAGAATTTTTATTTCGCTATAAATTCAATCAAAAAAATAAAAATCCCCCTTTAATTCCTGATAAAATCAGTCGCTGTGAAATGGGGCATATCAATTAAGAAATGCATATCATATTAAGATATGTTGTTGCAACACCGGTTGGGCGCCAATAAATACACTTCATGTTTCATTATTATTTTTAAATATTGTTTAGTAGTGTGAAAATCTCAAAAATGTATGCATCCTTCAATAATTAGATCAATCTACTATGATTTGAGTCATTAGTACATGTATTAAAAATTAATTAGACATGTCATTACCGATCTCAGAGATCGTTCGAACCCATCCTCGTATAACGCTTATCTCTACCTCCTGCACAGCAGGCCTGCACGCCAGCCAAGGCCCCAGTCAGCATTTGATGTATGGCCGGGTCTCAGCCCAGACAAAAGAGGTCTTTTTTGCAACTGTAAATGCATTAAACATAACATTTGAGCGGTGGGCGTGGTCCGCTTTTCAAGGTAGGAACGTGTTTGCGAGGCAGATCACCGACCAATCAGGAAACAGGATGTGCAGTTAACGATGCGTCATTGGCCGGGCGATCGCCGCTGAATCCGCCGCGCGCGATGCACAATCGACGGACGTTCTCGCGTCCGAAAGCTTCTCCGAGAAGTTGGGCCTGGATTCGTGGATGGAAGTTGATTAAGGCAATATGGAAGAGACACGCATGTAAATACAGTAGTGTCGGGATAATCCGAATCAATTAATGAATGGCGGTATTTAAGCAACGTAAGCACTGTATTTATCCATAAACAAACAAGGCAAACAAAATAACTCAATATTTTCACCACTTCTACATTATTTCATCGCCTTCATTTGAATTTTCTCCACCCCTCTTTTAAGTTCAAACCCGAACAAACCCGAACAAACCCTCTTTTAAATTTTCCGGCCGTGACTGAAAAAAGTTGGTGATTTTACTTTGACTACTCATATGTTGCTATTCTTCAAATGCAATTTCTTTGAGATTTTGTAGCGTCATAACAGTTTTTAAAGCAAAATTTAAGCTATTGACCGAATCTGTACTTTTAACTCTGGCTGGGATGGCAACTTCCCATTATCATTTGCGTGAATTAAGGCAAACAAAATATCTCAACATTTTCATCACTTCTACATTATTTTCATCGCCTTCATTTGAATTTTCTCCACCCCTCTTTTACATTTTCCTGCAGTGACTGAAAAAAGTTGGTGATTTTACTTTGACGACTTATATCTATGTTGCTGTTCATTAAAAGCAATTTCTTTGAGATTTTGTAGCGTCATAACAGTTTTTAAAGGAATGCCATTCTCTGTAGTCCACTGTAGGTACGTACGGTAAAGCAAAATTTAAGCTTTTGCCCGAATCTGCATTTTTAACTCTGATGGCTGGAATGGCAACTTCCCATTATCATTTGCGTGAATTAAGGCAAACAAAATATCTCAACATTTTCATCACTTCTACATTATTTTCATCGCCTTCATTTGAATTTTCTCCACCCCTCTTTTACATTTTCCTGCAGTGACTGAAAAATGTTGGTGATTTTACTTTGACGACTTAGTATATGTTGCTGTTCTTTAAAAGCAATTTCTTTGAGATTTTGTAGCGTCATAACAGTTTTAAAAGGAATGCCATTCTCTGTAGTCCACTGTAAAGCAAAATTTAAGCTTTTGCCCGAATCTGCATTTTTAACTCTGATGGCTGGAATGGCAACTTCCCATTATCATTTGCGTGAATTAAGGCAAACAAAATATCTCAACATTTTCATCACTTCTACTTTATTTTCATCGCCTTCATTTGAATTTTCTCCACCCCTCTTTTACATTTTCCTGCAGTGAAAAAAGTTGGTAATTTTACTTTGACGACTTAGTATATGTTGCTGTTCTTTAAAAGCAATTTCTTTGAGATTTTGTAGCGTCATAACAGTTTTAAAAGGAATGCCATTCTCTGTAGTCTACTGTAAAGCAAAATTTAAGCTTTTGCCCGAATCTGCATTTTTAACTCTGATGGCTGGAATGGCAACTTCCCATTATCATTTGCGTGAATTAAGGCAAACAAAACATCTCAACATTTTCATCACTTCTACATTATTTTCATCGCCTTCATTTCAATTTTCTCCACCCCTCTTTTACATTTTCCTGCAGTGACTGAAAAAAGGTGGTGATTTTACTTTGACGACTCATGTTGCTATTCTTTAAATGCATTTTCCTTGAGATTTTGTAGCGTCATAACAGTTTTTAAAGGAATGCCATTCTCTGTGGTCCACTGTAGGTACTGTAAAGCAAAATTTAAGCTTTTGACCGAATCTGCATTTTTTACTCTGGCTGGGATGGCTGGCAACTTCCCATTATCATTTGCGTGAATTAAATTTTCTTGTTCAATCAATTTGGTATCAACATCAATCCAATCAATCGATGCAATATTATCTGGATCAACATTCCCAATGTACGAAGCATTGATGTAACCACATTAGTATCTTCTAATAATGGGCATAACTTTTGTCGCATAACACTTAAAGAGATCAGATCCGCAGTGTCATCTTGTAATTTTTTTGGATTTAAAATCTTCCTTCAGCGTTTTCTTAAGGAACGAGTTGGTATACCTTCTCCTCAGCACTGTAAAGCAAGCATGTAGCTCTTAAGTCATGAATGGATTCGGATTACTTAATCAATCAAAATTACGATTACGGAGTACCTCAGGGGAGCGAAAAGACAATCCGGATTGGAGGAATCGAAGATGAATACCTCTAATAGCTTTCGAAAATACAGACATTATCTAAAAGCTCAGATCCTAGAGCTAACAGTAAGATGTGGAAGTAATTTTCATCTCATCGGGATATCTATTTCAGGAAAATCTGGCGATTAGAGGGAACGAAGATGAATACCGTCTCTAACAGCTCTCGATAATACATTATCTAAAATCTAAGATCTTCTACGAATTACCCTAAGATGTGGAAGTAATTTTCGTCTAAACGAAGTTGCGTATCGGCCATAATAGCCTTCGGTGATACATTATCTAAAAGCTGATATCTTCGAATTACTCTACGCTATTGGAGTATTTTTCATCGAGATTTATTTGTAATGTATAATGTTTTTTCCTTTTCAAGAAAGTCCGTCAAACACGACTGGAGCTATCGAAGATGAATACCTCTAATAGTTTTCAGTGATGCTTTATCTAGAAGCTTATACCCATATGCCTTCTGCGAAATACCTTTAGAAGTGTGTGTGATACGTTAACATCCATTAGGCAATTTTCTATCTACCGGTCATACATTTACATTACATAATACAGACTGAAGAGATCGGAGATGAACACTCCCTCTAATAACGTTCGAGGATACTTTATCTAGAAGCTGACGCCTTCTTCTAGAACTTCTCTACCTGACTCATATACCTACTTATGCAAGCAGGATCCGAAACTTCTTTGTTGTCATTCAGCGAGTGGGCTGTCAAATACCTATTGCTTTCAATACTACTCGTTGAGGTGGATAATGTTAAAAACCTTTAGGTGGTCGGCATCGGTAATTCGTACGTGCAGATTATTCCTTAATCCAAAAGCATAGAAGAAGTATTCCGGGCGGTTTATATACCTAATTAGTATGTAACAATTGACTGACTTTCAAAAAAAAAAGGCAAAGAACAGGCGATCCAATCCAAATCGTCCAGATCATATTTCCCTATACAACGTGTGTGTTCAAAATAAGGAGGGCCAGTGCAGGGATCTCGGAAACCGTAAGAGATACGAAGTCGGTTAAATGTAGGTAAAGTTGCGCGTTTACGTGCCTAATAATATGCCGTTTAGAAACTTTTAAAATTCCGAGTAGTTCCGGAGATATCCGGAATAAAACGAAATTGTTTTCCTGTTTTTTTTTTAGATCGAATTCTAAAATAAATTGTACTTTTGCATTGCCACTTTTCCGCTCTATCTAACAGCGTTAATTGTTTTGTAATGCGACGAGTCGTCTTGGAAGGGCCATTATGAACTTTATTTTTTTAAATACGGTCCTGTTTTTCTGATATTGGAATTTGAAAGCTTTTTTTCTTCCGAATGTAACGATGTATGACACATTGTGGTTTAATGACGTTTCGAGGGTTTTTTGAACAACATCAGGAAATTTTGGGATACGGTCCTGTATTTCTCCTAATTTTATAAATAATGTCTCATAAGTAAGCTCGAAATTTTTACTGTTGTTGAACTAGTTCAATAAATAACAAATAATTTGATAATAAACCACAAATAAGTGAACAAAATACAGAAACATTATTTCAAACTTCTGTTGATTTGGGATTTTAAAGAAAAGTAGGCGTTTGAAGCAAAAAAATTCAGATGGTGACGCGTGATTTGTTTCACTTCACATTCCCATTGTGATCGTTTGAGATCGTTTTAAGCGGTTTTCTATTTTTCAGAAAATATGAAACTTAAATTTACAAATGCTGAAAAGTTTGATATTCTATCGCATGTTTTATTTTATCTCAAAAATGTGGCAGTTAGAAGATGTTATTTGTGCTTAGAGAATAACGGAAATCATTTTGAACACCTGATTATGTAGTTCCTTACTTTTTTCGCTGTAAATTTTATTACTGTTTTGGAATGATTTTTGTTCACTTAATTGTGGTTTATTATTTATTTATTTATTTATTATATTTATTGAACTAGTCCAACATAAGTAAAAAATTTAGAGCTTACTTATGAGATATTATTTATAAAATTAGGAGAAATACAGGACCGTATCCCAAAATTTCCTGATGTTGTTCAAAAACCCTCGAAACGTCATTAAACCATAATGTGTCTGTCATCCATCGTTGCATTCGGGAGAAAAAAAGCTCTCAAATTCCAACATCAGGAAAACAGGACCGTATTTAAAAAAGAAATATAATGGTCCTTCGAAGACGACTCGTCGGATTACAAAACAATTAACGCTGTTAGATAGAGCGGAAAAAGTGGTAATGCAATAGTGCAATTTACTTTAGAATTCGATCTCAAAAAAACCCAGGAAAACAATAAAACGATTTATCAGAATTTCGTTTCTTTCCGGATATCTCCGGAACTACTCGGAATTTTAAAACTTTCTAAACCGCATATTATTAGGCACGTAAATGCGCAACTTTACCTCCATTCAACCGGCTTCGTATCTCTTACGGTTTCCGAGATCCCTGTACTGGCCCTCATTATCTTGGACACGTTGTATAGCAAAGATACCGAAGCAAGGAAAACGGAAAGAAGGTAAAGAAAACTCACGTAAACCAGAAAAATATGAAAAGTATTAGTTAGCATAATAATATGTGCCTTGACAATAAAATTTTGATATCGTCTTTAAACGCTCTCTAATTGGTAGTGGAAGCAATCACATTTTCTGCTTTGTCGACTCGGGTATTTCCTCTTCCTGAGCAATAAAAGGAAAAAGTCGATAAAAATCACCCTAATATTATAATATCGCATCAATCAATCTCACAAAAAATGGCTATGATCTGCTTCTATTTTAGTTACCTATACGAATCTTCTTCCTGCTACGATTATCCTTACATTATAAAAACACGGGCTGTCATCAAAACCTCCAAAAAAATCCCATAATAAAAATAATAAGATAAATAAGCGTGATATTATTCACGAGAACAAATAAATAGTGACTGAAAGCACTGAATAAAAACCTCATCTCCGTAATTGAAAGTGTAAAAGCTAAGTCAATTTGTTTAAATTTGTTTCGCTTCGAAGTGCCGCTGCCGCCAAACATTTGACGGAACATCAGGTATTGGCACGATGATAACGAATCAAGAAAGGTTTTAAAATTATAAATTAGCTCGCTTGGCCAGGTTAAAAACGATAAAAATTGGCTTTTTATGAAAAGAAAATGATACGGAATATATTTGTAAATAATTTTGCGTATAGTTAACCGCATTAATTCAATAGTTGCGGTTACGGGTGCTGGGGAAATCATAACAAGATTTACAAGTCATCAGAGCCTATTCTAAAAGTTAATAAACAACATAATGGCTATATTTTGTGATATAATATATCATCCTTCGATACCTTGTAGGAATTCTGACTCATCCATTATCACAGTGATGGTGAGTGAAACCAAATATGAGACGTTGAATAACAGTTTCAGTATCAGATACTATAAGGTATAGAATAGTACATTACGTATCAAGGGCCGAAAAGCCTCCGACGGCCCGAGATATGTACCGTATTTTTTTTTGCAAGTGCTCCGAAGCCTTGATGCCAAATAAATAAAGAAATTCTTCAGACAGTTTTCCTGTCTACATGACATGAAAACACTCGCGCATGGAGAATGTAAATATCTATTTATTATTTTTCACAAATAGGCTCGGTGGCCTAGTGGTATAGCGTACGCCTTGTGATCTGAGAGTCGCGGGTTCAAATCCCGCACTCGGCATCTCTGGTTTTATTTATTTTTTTACAAGTGCCCGAGTCTTTGAGGCCATATAAATAAAGAAATTCTTCAGACATTTTTCTAAAACATCGACAATTAATTAAAATTTAAATGGTTCAAACTCCAAAATAAACCACAATCTTATAACATAACATAGATAGAACAACACGCATAATGTATATATTTTGCTCATATAGGTGATCTTAAGATCTTTTGGTAGTGATGTAGATTGTAGATATAGTTTTACTTCGTAACCTATCACGAAGATGTCGGTAATGTGGAAGGTACTAGCTCAGTAAACTTGATGCCGGCGGAAATCTCTCCCTTGTCCAGTCCTGGCTTTGACTAATAAGATAGAGGTGTTGGAGGAAAAGATAAGGATACAGGGAAAAAAGTTGTGATAGACGTATAAATGATGCGCCGATGAACTAACACCAGTGTTTTGTAGACTTTTCAACTTATCCTACAAACAAGGAATATTTCCATCGTGCTAGAAGACGGCGCGAGTTCAGCCTATACCAAAGGAAGGTAAGAGAACCCTGCCTAACAACTATCGACCAGTTGCATTGCTTTCAGTTATAGCAAAAGTAATGGAGAAAGCTATTAATCAACATCTACTAAAGTACCTGGAAGGCTTCAACATTATCAGCGATCATCAATATGGTTTTCGGAAGTCCAGATCAACTGGAGATCTTCTATAGCATATGTCACCCATATTTGGAACAACGCAATCGAACATCATGGGGAGTCTCGGGCTGTTGCACTGGATATTTCTAAAGCCTTTGATCGTGTTTGGCATGAGGGACTTCTAAGTAAACTGCGATCCTATGGTATGCCCAGTCGATTCTGTGCATGGTTGTCTAACTTTCTTAAGGACCGCTCTCTGCAAGTGGCAATTGACGGATTTCTCTCAGACAAATTCACCATCAATGCCGGTGTTCCTCAGGGGTCCATATTGTCTCCCACTCTATTCTTACTCTCTATATTAACGACCTTCTATAGTGAAAACGAAAAATCCGATATTTAGTTCTGCTGACGATAGCAAACTTATCTCATCTTTCTCTTTGAATGCACAAACATCGGCTGCCGACGCACATCTTCGCAGACAGCATGAAGATTACACCTGAACAAAGATCTGAAAGAAATCTTGGCTTGGGGTGACACTAACCAAGTCGAATTTAACGCTCAAAAAACCCAGGCCGCAGTTTTCTCTAAAAAGGTTAAAACTACTGAACCGGATATTTGCTGGGCGTCAATCTAGGAGGAAATATGTCTTGGCATAACCACGTTGTGGCAATCGCCAAGATAGCTTCTCAGAAACTTGGTGTACTCTTCAGAACCAAAAAGTTGTACACACCTCAACAACTTTTGACACTATACAAAGCCCAGATTCGACCATCACTGGAGTACTGCTCTCATATCTGGACCTCTACACCCAAACATACTCTTCGGCTACTGGATTCCATGGAAAGGAGGACCATTCGTTTGATTGGAGACCAAGAGCTGACGAAGAGCCTCGACAGCCTAGAACATCGAAGACGGGCTGGGGATTTGACTCTCTTTTACAGATATTTTCATGGAAAGTGCTCGGCTGACCTTGTTCTCTTAATAGCAGAAATACGCGCCGAACCACTGCCGCCCATCCATATGTGGTTAAGCTTAGTACTCCTCGAACTTCATTATTTAAGAATTCTTTCATCTGGAGGACTTCATCATTATGGAACGACCTTCCCGAGGTCGTTTTTCCCATCGAATATAACCTCCAACGATTCAAAAACAACGTGAATTGCTTTTTGCGCACACGCACCACTCCCAGAGTGCCCTATAGTGCTTGTGTTACACCATAAAATGAAAAATATGAAGAAACGGTCGGATAAGAAGGTGGATGAAGACAAGAAAACCCCAAACAAGAAAAACGAAAGCGAAAAATATAAATAAAACGCACATACACAATAAAAATACGAAAATATACCAGGAACAAGCAATCAAGCAAATACAACTTATGTTTTTTGATGAAATGTGTAAAAATGGGCGAAAGGCTTGGTCTCTTAGACCGTTTCTAATCTGTTCGATTCGATTAATTACCATAAAATTAATTTAAGCTACTTGGGTGGCTCGTTCTGTAGAAGAATGTTATCTAAAAAATATTTACGTCAATAACAGTAATATCGAGAGTGAATGACACAAAATATATTTTTAAATTAATCTCGCGTGGCTAATTGAAAAAACTCAATTATTTCCTTGTTGAAAGTCTGTGTACCTTGCGGTTGGTCAGAGTCAATAATAGACAGTTCTTGCATTCTATTTCAATAAATCTACGAAATAACACACGCAATTTTGTCACCACGTAGTTTCATGTTGGAGAATTGCCTCACGGGACTACTAGAGGATGTTCCTGTAAACATCAGAATGCAACTGTATTATCAGCAGGATGGAGCTCCTGCATATTTCGCTGATCAGCTCAAGCAACATTTGGGCGACAGGTTCCCAATGCCTTGGATTGGTCGCGATGGTCCTATAGTTGGCCTCCATAAACTTATGTTTATGGGGCTGGTTGAAAAATGTTTACAAAACAAAAGTTGACACTCGGGGTGCACTAATTCGACGTTGTGGACATACTGCAGCCGATATTAAAGAAAGACATGAAGCAATCAGGGGATCAACAGGTCAATATACGTGTCCAAGATAAGGAGGGCCAGTACAGGGATCTCGGAAACCGTAAGAGATACGAAGTCGGTTAAATGGAGGTAAAGTTGCGCATTTTAGAAAGTTTTAAAATTCCGAGTAGTTCCGGAGATATACGGAAAAAACCGAAATTCTGAAAAATCGTTTTATTTTTTCCTGGGTTTTTTGAGATTGAATTCGAAAGTAGATTGCACTTGTACATTGCCACTTTTTCCGCTCTATCTAACAGCGTTAATTGTTTTCTAATCCGACGAGTCGTCTTCGATATTGGAATTTGATAGCTTTTTTTCTTGCGAATGCAACGATGTATGACACATTGTGGTTTAATGACGTTTCGAGAGTTTTCTGAACAACATCAGGAAATTTTGGGATACGGTCCTGTATTTCTCCTAATTTTATAAATAATATCTCATAAGTAAGCTCTAAATTTTTACTTATGTTGGACTAGTTCAATAAATAACAAATAATTTAATAATAAACCACAAATAAGTGAACAAAATACAGAAACATTATTTCAAACTTCTGTTGATTCGGGATTTAAAAGAAAAGTAAGCGTTTGAAAGAAAAAAAATTAAGATGGTGACGCGTGATTTGTTTCACTTGACATTCCCATTGTGATAGTTTGAAAGCGTTTTAAGAGGTTTTCTATTTTCCAGAAAATATGGAACATAATGTTACAAATGCTGAAAAGTTTGATATTCTATCGTGTTTTATTTTATCTCAAAAAAACTGTTATGTAGCAGTTAGAAGATGTTATTTGTGCTTAGAGAATAACGGAAATCATTTTGAACACCTGATTATGTAGTTCCTTACTTTTTTCGTTGTTCGATTTATTACTGTTTTGGTATGATTTTTATTCACTTATTTGTGGTTTATTATTAAATTATTTGTTATTTATTGAACTAATCCAACATAAGTAAAAAAATTAGAGCTTACTTATGAGATATTATTTATAAAATTAGGAGAAATACAGGACCATATCCCAAAATTTCCTGATGTTGTTCAAAAAACCATCTCATCTCAAATTCCAATATCAGAAAAACAGGACCATATTTGAAAAAGAAATTTACTTTAGAATTCCATCTCAAAAAATCCCAGAAAAACAATAAAACGATTTTTCAGAATTTCGTTTTTTCCGTATATCTCCGGAACTACTCGGAATTTAAAAGCTTTCTAGACAGCATATTATTAGGCAGGTAAATGCGCAACTTTACCTCCATTTAACCGACTTCGTATCTCTTACGGTTTCCGAGATCCCTGTACTGGCCCTCCTTATCTTGGACACGTTGTATATAGAACGTTAATGGATGAAACTTTGTCTATTATTTGTAATTACGTTCCAACTCGAAAACAACTGAAAATCGGATGACAGCTTAAGTATTCACCCTGTATAATTAGAGCCAAGAACAGTCAAGTATGACAAAGTTATTAAAAGAGTGAATGTTCTGTCCAAATATTGTGGTTACAGTACGCGCGTCAGTTTTATTTTTATGATGTATTTTTTGAAAATTATACGCGGTTAATAATTAATAAATTTTAACAAAAACATTGAATGCATAGCCGGGGGCCAAATGGAAAGCTAAATTAAGTTATTATTTGGATGACTTTGTATTTAGTATATTAATTTAGTCAAAGACCAAGAAAAAGATCTAGTTGAGCAACCGTCCAAAAACTATTCTAAAATTTTTTTAAAAATAACTAAGGCCCGAACAAACATTCGCTTATTCAAATAAAGTTGCCTTTCTTATTCTTTGAATAGAAAATAGAAATAAAAATTATCAAAAATTATCGTAAAAAATAAAATCTTATTTTGCTGTTAATAAAAAAGACGTAATAAAATGGTTCGATATTATTAACAGTCGAGCTGCGAAATGATTACTTGGTCAGCAAGGGCTTGTAATTGGTCAGTAGAAACAAACATGTCTAGAAGCAGTTTACGTCAGAGGTCCCAGGGCACTGTCAATTTATGTTTCTCGTAAAAAATAAAGTCTTATTTTAATGTTAATAAAAGAGAAGTAATTAAATGGTTTGCCGCTATTAACAGTCGAGCTGCGAAATGATTACTTGGTCAGCAAGAGTCTACAATTGGTCAGTAGAATCAAACATGTCTAGAAGCAGTTTACTTCAGAGGTCCCGGGGCACTGTCAAGTTATGTAACTTTCTTGTGTTTTGTTTTGCCGAATACAAAAGGTGTAGCGGGGGCGGGTTTTCACTTGTTTTCCCAGGGCACTGTCACGATTCAGAAATGTTTGCTGGCTAACTAGCCATTTTGGCTGACCGATTACATTTTTTTGTTCGCAAAACTAGAACACTTGCTGAATGGTGGTCCCATATCAATTGAAGTAATTTCGAAATTTAAAGAATTGTTGTTGATATTGCTCAAACTATGATTTATCAAAAAGAATATACAGTGAAACCTCTCTTAGGCGGACACCTACGGGACCGTCCAAATGTGTCCTCCTAATAGAGGTGTCCGCCCATGGGAAATTCGTTATGAGGTAATATGTAAATACAAAATTATTGCTATGTATATGTATGTACAAATTAACATAACAAAAATACACTAGTTTTAGTTAGGATGTAGTATGTACTAAAAAAATCTAACAACGTAGTTTGACGTGTTTGCGTTTTAAACTTGCAATCTAGAAAATGTAATTCCAAGTCTGATAACAATTCCATTGCTCTTATAATTCCTTTACCATACTAATGGCTTGTTGATAATTGGTGACATTTGTTTCATAACTGCATTCAACTTCTTCATCAGAGTCGTCAGATAGTGATGAGGTTTCAGTTTGGACTACATAATCGGTAGGAATCTTCTAATAGCACGCAATCAATGTTAATAAACTCGGCCAAATCATTGTTATCAAATTGTT
Source organism: Barypeithes pellucidus (assembly GCA_963991005.1). Taxonomy (NCBI): domain Eukaryota; kingdom Metazoa; phylum Arthropoda; class Insecta; order Coleoptera; family Curculionidae; genus Barypeithes; species Barypeithes pellucidus. Next base: position 14,350,203 of record OZ022563.1, read on the forward strand.
GCAATATCAATATTCTCTTTCAGACTCAAAACACGACATTTTTGTGCCATTGTTTACGATTTTAACCTTACAATTCACAAATAAAAGGCGGACTGCTGTCGGGGAATCACACATACTTTCATTCGGCGAAGTCCTTTCGCGCTGCCACGCATACATGATTGGTTGCCGGTCTGTCTTCAGCAGAGAGTTTTTGCACCGTACTTATTCGTCTCCCAAATACCAAAAACAAAATTTTAAAGAAGGGTTTTCGCACTCTTTGTATGAAAACAGCCTGTCCGAGTCCGCCCAAAGGAGAGTCCGCCCAAGAGAAAGGTTGATTTTCATGAAATTTCATATATCTACTTAGTTCCGGACTATGAAAAAAATGTCCGCTTAATAGAGATGTCCGCTTATTAGGGGTGTCCGTTATGAGAGGTTCCACTGTATATTTATATGGGAAATAAAGTATACTTCACTTCAGAGTAATCATAGCTGAAATCTCTAAAACTTTTCTAATGCCTCTTGCAATAACAAATCAAAATCTGAAGAGGAATCCTACGGCCTTTAATTTTTGCCCGTCCGTTGTTTATTAAATCAAGTAGACAAGCAGAAAACAACTGAAACGGATCAAGAAATGAAATTGGCCAAATATTAAATTAGGGATCGATTCGTGAAGGGTGACTTATCGGGGTGCAAATAAGAAATTAATTTATTCTTTTTCGATGCGTGATATATTGGTTGGGGATATCGGATTTATTACGGAGGTTAAGGGCTCTTAGGTAAATTAAGTAAAATATTTTTTCTATTTGGGTTCCATAATGGCTACATTATGAAATGCAAAAAAATTGAATTACCTGCCACTTTATGAAACTGAAATTTTATTTCTTTCATGTTGGCAACACGTAGGGTTCGAATTTTAGGCCTACTTCGATTTCGTTGAAATTAGTTCTCTAGGGATTATGGATTCGATAGAAATTTTTTATAGAAAACTTTAAAATACTAACCTTTAACCTTGCAAATAGATCATTTTTACTAGATATTTATCTGAAATACCTATACTCGGAAATATATAACATGCTGACGGTGTCTGTCAACTAATTTCTAGTCACAACTATAAAACAACATAACCTAAAAATAATACAAATATCTTCCAGGCTATGCTCTATTTCTATAGTTTTATTCAATAAAGTACTATTTTTATTTTTAATTCAATATAGTATTATACATATTACTTTATATACAGTATGTCCACGGACTAAAAATTGAAAGATACGAAAAAAGTAACTCTTAATAAACATTTTTGCTTGTCTAGAAAATACGATTCATCATAAGAAACATTTTTTTATACAGGGTGGGTAAAAACTGCAAAAATGTTATCTTGCTTAAGAATAAACATACTTTATTTTGAAAGATACGAAAAAAAGTCACTCTTAATAAACGTTTTTACTTGAATAATGAATAGGTGATACTTGCTGTCAATGTCTTTATTTAATGAAGTAATTATAATAATAATAATAATAATACGAACATGTTTATTAACATGAAAAGAATGCGATGACGATTTCATAATTCAAAAACTCCACCCCCATACTCGACACATTTTTCTAATTGCTTTCTCAAATAAGTGAAAGAATTTCTGATTTCTTCCTGAGATATCGATTGGACAGCCTGGATAATTCTGCCCTTCAGCACTTCAATATCATTTGGTATTGCGGTTGTAAACACAATTTGTTTTATACGGCCCAATGTTTAATCTTAATTTAAATATCGGCCAAGGTTAAGTCGGGACTTCTTGGGGGCCACAAAACTGGGCCATTCCTGCCAATCCACCTTGGACCAAATCTGCGGTCAAGCCATTCTCTAACCTCACGAGCGAAATGGGCTGGACAACCATCTTGCTGAAAATACATATTTTGTCGGAAATTTAATGGTAGATTTTCGATAGATATGATAATCTATTGCACGTGTTATCAAAAAAATATGACCCTATAACGCCATGGATGGATATCGCACACCACACGTTCACTTTTGTGAAATATTGTCTTCTCGTCGTAATTCAGAATTCGGGATTCAAGACCAGTACCTAACGTGCTGGGTTGCAACGGTTCCATTTGTTGAAAATGTACTTTCATCAGAAAGCATGATATATTTATAAAAATCAACATTTCCACTTAAAATTTTGTCTCCTATCCACATGCAAAAATCAAGTCGTTTCGCGTCGTCTCCATCTTCCAATCTTTGATTAAAGTGCGGTTTATACGGATACAATTTATTTGCTTTAAGGATCTTCTGAATTTAGGGATTTACAAACTTTCTAATGGTTTAATTATTCTCAGTGCGAACACGCACTCCGAAAAAATTATTCCATAGTCCTAGTGCTCAATCGAATTTTCAAAATTCTTCTATTCGTCCATTGCTTATAGCTCGCCGCGAAAGAAGCAAAAAGAGATTTCATCAAAGCATACGACAGCGTTAATTTTCTCACCAACAATTCATCGACTACCGTGCGCGCGGTCAACGTGGCCCTTGGCAGTCGCCGCTAATATACCGGGGCCAGTGATTTACAGCTCCAATATAATATTTATGCAGAAAAGCTCAAATGAGTGTAATAAAGCCGAGTTCACATTAACGGCCGTACTTAAACCCCGCTTTCAAATTAGTCATTAACTTTTTTGCAAGCGGCCGAACGCAAGACAATTCTAACCAACTGAAATTGCTATTATGCATCTTCGTATATTGGTAAGTAATATGGCGGAAACTCATCAGTTTTTAATTTTGTTATTACCTAGCAACATTTTAGAATCGATACGTTAAAAAGGATAGATTTTTTCTGCAACAGCAAATATACTTGCCTATGAGATGATGAAGGAAGAGGTCTATCATATTAGTTAAGTGCACGATGAAAAAAAAATATGAATAATTTGGAAGAGGTCAAAAAATTTTTAACTAAGGAACATTTTTATTTGTATTTACGCAAACACATATCAGTGTCAATTAAAAACTTACAGCCGTTGCATCTCCTTGCATGAATTGAAGTCTTAGCTAGGGCATACCTCATATTAAAGGTTTCACTTTACATTCAAATGGATTGCACGCACATACAACGCAGGGCCGTAGCCAAAATGTTTCTGCTGCCAGGGCGTTGACCTTCATAGCCAGGGCATTATAAGATTAGAGAAAATACATACCGGTACTGCAGAATAGTAAGGACACAGTTCTCTGCCAGGGCGAAATTTTCGCCTGTCAGTTCGGCGCCCTGGTTCGCCCCCACCTGGCTACGGCCCTGATACAACGTGTCCAAGATAAGGAGGGCCAGTACAGGGATCTCGGAAACCGTAAGAGATACGAAGTCGGTTAAATGGAGGTAAAGTTTTAAAATTCCGAGTAGTTCCGGAGATATCCGGAAAAACCGAAATTCTGAAAAATCGTTTTATTGTTTTCCTGTTTTTTTTTTTAGATCGAATTCTAAAGTAAGTTGCACTTTTACATTGCCACTTTTCCCGCTCCATCTAACAGCGTTAATTGTTTTGTAATCCGACGAGTCGTCTTCGAAGGGCCATTATCTACTTTCTTTTTTTAAATACGGTCCTGTTTTCCTAATATTGGAATTCGAGAGCTTTTTTTCTCCCGAATGCAACGATGTATGACACATTGTGGTCTAACGACGTTTGGAGGGTTTTTGATCAACATCAGGACATTTTGGGATATGGTCCTGTATTTCTCCTAATTTTATAAATAATATCTCATAAGTAAGCTCTAAATTTTTTACTTATGTTGGACTAGTTCAATAAATAACAAATAATTTAATAATAAGAAAAAAGTAAGGAACTACATAATCAGGTGTTCAAAATGATTTCCGTTATTCTCTAAGCACAAATAACATCTACTAACTGCCACATAACAGTTTTTTTTGAGATAAAATAAAACATGCGATAGAATATCAAACTTTTCAGCATTTGTAAATTTATGTTCCATATTTTCTGGAAAATAGAAAACCTCTTAAAACGCCCTCAAAGGGAATATCAAGTGAAACAAATCACGCGTCACCATCTTAATTTTTTTGTTTCAAGCGCCTACTTTTGTTTTAAATCCCGAATCAACAGATGTTTGAAATAATGTTTCTGTATTTTGTTCACTTATTTGTGGTTTATTATGAAATTATTTGTTATTTATTGAACTAGTCCAACATAAGTAAAAAATTGAGAGCTTACTTATGAGATATCATTTACAAAATTAGGAGAAATATAGGACCGTATCCCAAAATTTCCTGATGTTGTTCAAAAAACCCTCGAAACGTAGGCCAAGCTTAAAGGAAAGAGCTAACGCATTCAAACCAAATTATGGAGATAAGGTCAACTTTCGATTAAATAGAACCTAATCCAAGCATTGCAAATATCAATTAATGTACGAGTGAGAGTCAGTAATTCCAGTACAGATGTATTTTTTTGGAAAAAATGCTCGACCAGTGTAAAAGTAAGTCGGAGCGATGTGCTATTGCAATTTGTTCGGTATAGTTTATTCAAAGTTAATTCATAGAAACATTTAAACATTAATACTGCTGGCGGAGAGTGTTCCAGATCAGCTGCCAATAAGCAAATATAGGTACGTACCTACCTACTTTAATATGTACAAACTAAGTTATTAGTATACAAAGCACTGCAATAACTAAACTTAACAACTAAAGAATATGCTCACCATTTTATGTTTCATATAATTGCAAAATTCCATGTTTGGCTGTTTGGAGACGGCCAAAGGCCTAGATAGAATTAAACTTATAACTTTGGTCCTGACTGAGCAAAAATATCGACAATGGTGCGTTTTCGAGCTCTGCGTCCATATATTAAATATCAGACAGTATGTAATTTCTTAAAATTTTTTATATTTTATCGGATATTTCTATTTTAAACAAAATATTCGATTTTTAACCAACCTGAGAAACAAGCGGTTTACTTTACGAAAATTTATTCGGTTTTATTATATCAACATTTTTATAGTCACTGTTTTTAACAACACGAACCTCAAGTGACCAGACGGCAACATCTGTGCGAGGACAAGACTGGAATATATCAGCTATCAAAAATTATTCTGGTCCATTTCCAAATTTACACCGGCTTTCATATATTGTCTGTCTGTGCCGTATATTCGACGAAGCATTAGTTAAAGATTGGTTGTAAAACCACAAGCATTAAGTACAAGGTGTCCCATTTTCAACACTTTAATAAATGGCATCTACGTAACTGTTAGTGCTATCAAAAAAGTAATATGGACTCTGGGGAAAATCAAAAAATTGATAATTTCAAAATTACCCTATATTTTCTTAGTTAAAAGAGATACAGAAAAATGTGTTATACAGAAGCTTATTTATAATGATTGTTGAATAATCGCCCGTTTTCAGAATAAGTATACGGGGTCAGTTAAGAAAGTTATCGGACCTAACCTCATTTTCTTAAATGGAACACGCTGTATTTTTTAATATAAAAGATAGCATTTCTTTACAAATATATATACAGGGTCCGCAAACGAAGCGTGGACGGAAGATTAAATCGTCATCGAAGAACTTATCAACAATACTGAAACAGCTTGAGATATTGGATTAAAAGCGGCATGTTTTAAAAATATTTTACATTATACAGGGTGGCCCAAAAAAGTGTGACAGCATAAAGTTATTTTTTTTTAATGGGACACCCAGTATTTTATTGCATATTTAGGTTCGTATTACTATCGTTTATAAGTGCCTCAAATTTTATTTAATTTGGTTTTGTAGTTTCGGAGAAATAAATTAAAAACTAAAAAAAAAAGTTTTGCAGTCCTGAATAAAAAAATCAAAAAAAACAATCCAGAACTTTTTTTTTAACCTGGCATTGAGTGAAATTTATGACAAGAGGTCTAGAGATACTATGAATGTAATTGCGTTTATTTATTTTATACAGGGTGTTCATAATAAGCTTTCAAAAACCCCATATTTTAAAATAATTTTTCTCAAGTTTTTCAAATGGAACACCCTGTATATTATTTGGCTATTTGACGTAGAATTCGAATTTTTTTGTAATACAAGCATATAAGTTATATCCAGCCGTTTTCGAAATAATTATAAATATCATAAATTATGTTGTTTAAATAGAGTTTTTATTGGGAAATTTTGTTATAGGCGACTAGACTAATAATTGTAAACTAAAGTAAATGTTCAAAATAGCATCCTTTTACTTAATTTAATGATTTTCCTCTACTGCCAACAGAACTCTTAATTCATTTTCTTCATTAATAACGGGTTTATTGATTATTATCCTTTTTGTGTACACAGTGCTTCCTGTTGCTACAAATTTTTGCAACAACTTCTCGAAGGTTTTTGCTATCGGCTTTCTCTCAATATCTAGATATCTTTCAGCATACACTCGGCTCGCGAGAAGGCAATTTCTTGCACATTCATCCAGTATAAAAATCATATTTACCATTTCTAAAATTCGACATTTTGTGTAAGTTAGTACTTAATTTCGACGACTGAACAAATGTAAATAATTTTATTTAACTGTCATAGTGACAATCTAAACAAAAAGAAATTATGGCAACTCGATTAAGAATAAAAAATAAAATTAAATAATAAAAGTAGCAAAAATGTATGCTTTTAGAATTTATATCGAAATAACTAAAATACGGTAAACTCTAGAGTAAAAGGAAGCTATTTTGAACTTTTACTTTAGTTTGCAATTATTAGTCTAGTCGCCTATAACAAAATTTCCCAATAAAAACTCTATTTAAACAACATAATTTATGATATTTATAATTATTTCGAAAACGGCTGGATATAACTTATATGCTTGTATTACAAAAAAAAAAATTGTCTATGAATTCTACGTCAAATAGCCAAATAATATACAGGGTGTTCCATTTGAAAAAATTGAGAAAAATTATTTTAAAATGTGGTGTTTTTGAAAGCTTATTATGAACACCCTGTATAAAATAAATAAACGCAATTACATTCATAGTATCTCTAGACCTCTTGTCATAAATTTCACTCAATGCAGAGGTTAAAAAAATAGTTCTGGATTGTTTTTTTTGATTTTTTTATTCAGGACTGCAAAACTTTTTTTTTTAGTTTTTAATTTATTTCTCCGAAACTACAAAACCAAATTAAATAAAATTTGAGGCACTTATAAACGATAGTAATACGAACCTAAATATGCAATAAAATACTGGGTGTCCCATTTAAAAAAATATAATTTTATGCTGTCACACATTTTTGGGCCACCCTGTATAATGTAAAATATTTTTAAAACATGCCGCTTTTAATCCAATATCTCAAGCTGTTTCAGTATTGTTGATAAGTACTTCGATAACGATTTAATCTTCCGTCCACGCTTCGTTTGCGGACCCTGTATACATCATGCATGATATTGGTATCCTAGGCGATTTATTTAAACTTTATTACTTTAAACCACAGTAGGCCATGACACAAAAGCTAATATCCTAGAGACAACTATGTTGACATTCTAGTTGTTATTAACATTTTGACATATTCATTTGTGAAAATGACTTATCAACATTTTGAAAATTTTGCTATGATATCTATCATGTGCTATAAATTTGTGAAGAGAGTGTAAAATGCTACATTTTTAGATTAAACTACACAGGGTGTGCCATTTAAAAAAGTGAGGTTAGGTACGATAACTTTCTTACCTGACCCAATATACTTATTCTGAAAACGACAGATTATTCAACAATCATTATAAATAAACTTCTGTACATAACGTTTTTCTTTATCTCTTTTAACTAAGAAAATATAGGATAATTTTGAAATTGCCAATTTTTTGATTTTCTCCCGTATCTCTTAAGCGAGCGAAAATTTTCGAAGTTTGACCCAAAAAGAGCACATGACACCTACATTACTTTTTTGATAGCACTAACAATAAACAAACCCGAACAAACCCGAACAGACCCAATATAAAAGTGTCGAAAATGCGACACCCTGTACAGTATAGGAACAACGTAATTACAGGTAATAAAGTAAAAATGATCCTGTAGACATGACATATTCGAATATACACACGGAAAAGGCAAAGAACAATTTATTTCTGATTTTCTACATCTACATCACCTTTGGTTCGATCTCATACGCTCAACCTTTTTAGTGTCGCGATCAATCTAAAGAAAGAAATTAAGTAAAAAATATCTTACAATTCACTATACAGGGTGTTCCATATTGACGTGGTAATTCAAAGTGTGATTTCTTAGGTCTTTTTATGACGAAAAGGTTATATGGACATATCTCCGGAACAACACATAAGTTGTGTCCTATTAACATAAAACCACATATTTTAGTCAGAAAAGTAATCTTATCGATCCGCCACTTAGGTTCCTGAAAACATGTCCTCTGCTATTTTACAAGAAGAGAGGTGCGCCAGCAATATTTTTCCATGTGTATATTTTTTTAAATAGCCTGATCAATTCTACATTCAAATTCTCTCTGGCGTTTTTCTCCTCGGACGCGTTCTTGATAATATTAATAATGATAATTTAATAAATCCTTCCATTTTCAGCAATTTCTATGAAACAAACTGATGTTATTGTAGTGTCATGTGGCATGTGTTGAACATGATTAGCTCCTGCTGATGGCTCCTAACCGTAGCCAAGGCCAACAAAACTAATTTTTTCTAATGGAATTCTACATTGAAACTAAGGGAGAGCATGTGGAAAACTAAAATTATCTACAAAGGTCTCGTAAGTCTTTTATGGGTCAAAAATTTTTTACGGGTAACTTTCAATCCTTAGCATATAACTTACTAAAATAAACTATTTGCCTGTAGAAACGATCATAATTTGCGAAATATATGTTACTTCCTGCATTAGAAAGCAATTTAAAATTTTTTTTTTAGATTATAGCCAGTATTCAAATTTGAATTTTTATTATTTTATTTTATTTATTTACTTTACCCTTTTATATTTCACGTCATTATACTAAAGTTACTTTTATATATAAATCATTTACACTCCTACTACAATTTCCTACTACAATTTGTATTGAAAAAATAATGTTCAAAGATCAACAGTTTAGTTTCTCTTAACTCAATTATTAACCAAGAAGTTCCGTCCCCGCAGCTGCATGTATCGCCGGTCACGGCAGAAATTGCTTATAAATAACGGCCTAATACTTTTACAAATATGACGGTATGCGCTTGAATTTGTGTAAAGCGTGCTCCTATTTAGTTAAGTTCCTTATTATGTTTATTTAGGTATAAACTAGAAGATTGCCTACTTTTTAACAAGGTATGTTTTAATGTTGTATCGCCGGTCACAGGGTTAACTCAGACCTAGTAGTCTAAATTAAAGGAAGAATACTTCACGAAGTCATTCTCTTGAGTACAGATACTCATTTCAGTCTAACAAAGTTTAAGAAATAGCTTGTATTAGCTGTTATCTACGAATTTGTGCATTTTTGTATCGCCGGTCACAGTATCGCCGGTCACGCAGATACATTGATGTGACGGCTTGTTATCCGAAGCTATATACAATATTTTTTTATTAACCATTTATGAACCATTAAGGAAAAATATATTTTGATCTGCAAGTTTCGTTTACACCTTAGGTAGATTAAAAATATGACTAATTTTCTTAGTATTTTAACATTCTATAAGGAACATTCCAAAACTTTAAGCCAATATAAGAGACAGGGCTGTTATAAATAATAGGAAAATGGTTATACTGATTAAAATAACTCGGTTCCAAATATTGGCATTATATGATTCAAAAGAGTCAAATTAGCCGTGTGACGGGCGTTAAATTATTAAAAAATCGATACTATAGACCAAGATCTTTGTGACGATGATCCCTTGCGCGGACATATATAATTCCTCTAATTAGATCCTATAAGAAACCTATTAAAAAATTAACAGATGAAGAGCACACGGGAAAAACGATCCAAGTCCAAAATATCAAAAATCAGGATTATTGCGCCAAATGGTAGTTTAGCATACGAAGTTTATGTCATTCATAGTAAATCACTGAAGGACCGATCTAAGTCCCTTAAAATCGCGTGTAAAAATAAGAGTACAATGAAAGAACGATCTAAGTCCTCCCAATTTACGGAAAACCGATCCAAGTCCTCAATCCAAGTGGGGAGTCTATTTATTCGTGTTTATTTTTTAGTCTGAATTCTAATCGTGTTCAAGCGTGTAGTGCATTTTTTGTCGGGCGTTACCAAGGCCTGAAAATAATATTATTATCATGTCTAGTAGTGATAGCGACTCAGTGCCATTGTCAAACTTTTTAAGTAATACACGAAAGAGAAAGTCTTGTGGTCGTGTAAGAGATGTTGAAAAACATGTCCGAAACCATACATTTGAGACTGGGAATCCTTGTAGTTGTAAAAATCGTTGTTTTCAAAAATTGAGCGACTGCGGAAAAAATAATATTATAAGAAAATTCAATTTATTAGAAAACAGAAATTCACAGAACAGACATTTAGCTGGGTTAATTTCTATGCTGCCAATTAGAAGACGTCGGCCACGGAAGAGTGAAGATATTGCAAATTTGAGAAGCAGTGCATTTTTTTACAAAATTAGAGTTCAAAACGAGGAGAATGATGGATTCCATGAAATGTCAGTGTGTCAGCAGGCCTTTATCAGTCTACATGGAATAACAAACAGAAGACTAATAACCATAAAAAGTGGTCTTAAAAGGCAAGGTAGCTCAGTTGACGATCTGAGAGGTAAGTACACATTACATTATAGAAATATTAGATCTGTGTAAGTTTCAAATTGTATCAAATCGTGATCAAAATCGGCCACATAAGATGAGTTCAGAAATGGTGCAACTTGTTGAGGAACATATCAGATCATTTAAGGGTCGTGTATCTCATTATAGTTTAAAAAAGTCAAGGAAACTGTATCTTCCAGAGACCCTAAATGTTAAAAAGATGTACCTTTTCTTTCGTGAAAAATATCCAGGTCAAAAAATAAGTTATGAGTCTTACAGACGAATTTTTACGACTAAATTTAATATTGGATTTGGGTATCCTAGATCAGATACCTGTAGTTACTGCGACGAAGTTAAAGTCAAAAAGGCTTCCTTGGAAACTCAACTAAAAAACATAGGTGCTGATAATCAAAAAAATAAGTCAGATATAGAAAAACAGCTGAGAACTATTGAAACTGAACACAAATTACACAAACTTAAGGCGGAAACTTTTTACAATAGAAAACGTAATGCTAAGAAAAATGCCCAAAAACAAGTAACCTTTGAAGCTATAACAATGGATTATTCAAAGAATTTACCAACACCAAACATCACAACTAACGATGTGTATTATAAACGGCAATTGACGTTCGTAAGCTTTAATATTCATATCCTTTCTTCAGGGCAGTCTATTTTTTATACATACCCGCAAACTGTTGCTAAAAAAGGATCAGATGATGTTGTGTCCCTTTTGAACCATTTTTGCTTTAATTTTCTTGACGCAGGAGTACGACATTTAGAGATCTTCTGTGATTCATGTGCAGGACAAAACAAAAACTTCACCCTTTTAAGATTTTTGCATTTCCTGGTACATAACAAAAAACGCTTTGACTCTGTGATTGTCACATTTCCTATAAGAGGTCATTCCTACCTTGAATGTGACAAGGACTTTGGTCTAATTAACCAAAAAAGTGAAGTTGATGTCCCACAGCAATGGGTGGAGGTTTTTAGAAACGCCAGATGCAAACCACGTCCATTTGATGTTGTAGAATGCAAGCAAGACATGTTTTTCGCCTGGACAGAGTTTCTAGCACCAACCTACAAGAAAAAGTGCCCATTTTCTACAAGACCGCTAAGAGAAGTTCGCATAAGCCATGACCATCCCAGAACAATAGAAACAAGAGAAAATTATAACGGAGCGAGACAAAGCTTCATTATTGCTGGTCCAAATTTGAGCTGGAAGGGATCCCCAAAATTGTTGTATAAACAAGCTATTCCTGTGCCAAAGAAAAAATACCTACAGCTACAGGAGCTAAAAAAATTCGTTGCTGAAGAACATCAAAATTACTACTTGGAGTTGCCCACCATAGATAACAATAGGAGTGATGATGAATTTGATGTAAGTTTCCTAATCATTTTTTGACAAAAACTAAAACTTTTTTTTCTTCATTGCAGGAGCTATAAGGAACGACAGTCTTCAGAAAAGAGAAACCTCTTGCCCACATGTTAATGACAACCTGTCATTTTGACAGTTTCATACATCTCATCCAAAAACAACGAACAGGCGACGTCACAGTGGTTATTTTTGTTACCCAAAAGGAACCATATATATAAAAAAAATTTGGACTTAGATCGTGTTTCCGTTTTTTTTTTGTGTATTTGAATTATTTTTTGTTTATATTTTTGTGAAAAATTTTTTGGCGCGAAATTGCTTTACGTTCTTTTAAAACGATAATAAATCATCTAGCTAAGGCAAATAGATAATATGTTTTTTTTTTAGTATGTAATAACAGGACACTTTCAAACTTTAAAACTGATTTATCTCAAAACTTGTAAAAAGTGACTTAGATCGTTTTTCCCGTGTGCTCTTCAGATGTTTTTGAGATTATTTATTTTTAAAATCCGATTTACTGAAAGTTGCCTGTAAAAAATGTTGACCCTTTTTCTATTGATAAGGAGATAACATTTCCAGTGCTCGTCGTATCAACAAATATTTCCATTCCATTTCCAACAAATGTAATTTGTCCATTAGAGTTAAACATCATTTACCCCATCCAGAGACATTTTCCTCCTCCGACTTTTCGTAATATTCTTGCAGCAAACAGACGGATGATCAACAGTCCTTGTTAATAGCAAAAGAAAATGAGAAAAACCATTAGCAACTCATTGGAACGGATATGGTGCTGCTTCGTTGGGAGGACCACTCGTCAATTAACTCATTTTCGAGATGCTGTTTTAATTACACAGGGTGTTTCTCAATGATATGTAGTGATATGCTTTGTTTTTTTAGGGTGTTGAAGTTTTTATTACATTTGGTAGGTATATTTTATTATGATATAAATCCATACATTTTTAGCGAAAAAGTTTTTTGCCATGGAATAGTAGGGGACACCGAGGAGGGTTGTGACAATTTTTACTTAAAAGAACATATCTCAATAAAGAAACATACCACCTTTATGAATTGTAAGCCGCAATGTAGCTCAATCCTTGCTCTTTTAAAAACAATCATCAAAGTTAATAAAAGTTATAAGGTTTCTGAGAAAATTTACGAAAACTGAAACTACTCCCTTTGTCACAACTCTCCTAACACCGAGGTAAATTGTGACAGGTACCAAGGTAAGTTGTGACAGCTGAGTATCTAGACTATATTTTATAGATAAAATTACTTTTATATCAATTATATACAATTATAAACAAAACACACGTTTTTTTGCATAAAATTACTTTGATTATCATTTGGCATAATAAAATTGTAGGAACTACAATAACATGAAACATTAACATAACAGTTTTAAATCTTTTATAAGTAATTATGGCATCATTATATCAAACTTAGGTTGTAAGAACAAAGCAAACGAACAAAAAAAATTGCAAAAAGCGTGTAAAATTAGCTAACCAGAATATAACCTTTAATAGGAGAGTTGTGACAGCGTGTAACAACTCTCCTAGATGACAGAAATCGCGATCTGGTCAGAATAATAATTCGTAATTTGGAAAAAGATGCATACACGGCAAGACAATGCCAGGCTTTGAAACTCCAAACCCACACAATATAAGAAAAAATAGCATAATCACGTGAATGTAATATATCATGATATAAAAACAATAAAAAATTTTTTTTAAAAAATGTACTTTTCGGTTGTTTTTTCATGCAGACGTCTTAATCACGCAACCGCTTGTCGTGGGCCATTGGCGCGTACTGCGTCAAGTATCGCGTCTATAAACAAACAATCGTGTGCTGTTACCAGCTCGCTGACGGCCATAGATTCCGAGAAATCGTCATTGTCACAACTCTACTCTGTCAGAATTCTCCTCGGTCTCCCCTACTACTTTTCTCCATAAATAGCTATTTTCTACTACCTTGCTAGAAACAGTCATGGCTCCCCTCTACAGTACAGGAGTGGCATTTAGAAGGGGTGGAATGCTGCCGACGTAAAAGTGCTTTATTACTTACTCGTGAGCCAAATTTTCATAATTTTTATTTACTTGCATGTCGTTTATGTTTTTATGTTTACAAAAAATTCATAGAAGATATATACAGTCTACATATATTTTTTTTAAATCGAATATCTAAATACTAAGGTAAAAACCCTTTTTACCCACATACTGTCGCGCCGTTCCATCTGGATTCAGTTAGCAACAATGTGGGTCACTAGACTATACTAACAGTGTTGTCAGATCACACCGCATGTGTTGCTCTTGCTTGGATACCTGCCGCGCGCGTCTAGCGTTGCTTCAGTATGTTTTGAGACTCGGGGGTGGAATGAAGCTGTCGAGGGTTCCACGTGCTTGATGTATACGAATTTTAAACGTTTTGTTAGTTGTAGCATTACCCGATTTTTTTCTGTTGTGAAATAATTGTTGGTTCTGTTGCAAAACATACTTTTTGTATTTTATTTTTTTATGGAATTTAGTTATAAAACGGATTATAAGATCGAAGGTAAGAGAGCATGTACCTCAAAATTGTATAATTTTTTTTTTTCTAAAAAGTTTGAAAAAGAATAACGCGGGTCAAACACGTCTTGTTGTCAAAAACTGAACACGTGCGTTTACAATTCTGTGTTGCAATATATGACAACACCGCCTCAATAAACTATTGATTGCGAACGTTCTCAGTAGCGGCCACGTACATTTTCAGATTTCATATAAAGTGTATATTTCGTACAATAATTAAAAGCGCCATTTATGGCTATTTTTCTTCAATTTGTCTTTATCTCAGGAATTGCCGGTTTCAATATAATAAGTCATTTCCATAACACCCTGTATAATCAACAATTATACAGTTTATACATTTTCAAAAATTTAATAAAGTTCCGGTCGACCCATAATGCGACACTGCACCATAATGCGACACTGCACAAACATTCTAACTTTTATAGGTTATGTTATATTGTTGTGACGCCCTCCGCTCGTTCGTTAGATATAGTATAGATAGATAATATTACACATTGTGTTTATTATATCATGCCCTTGCCTTTTCTAATTGTCTTCGTCTGCTAAATAACTTTTCCGGTGCTCCTTGTTTGTATCTTAAACTCGATTGAATGAAACGGGGTTTATTAAACATTTACGACTTTTGAGTCCCTAATTCCCGTATCGGAAACATACAAAAATCCGGAAAGCCGAAAAAGCGATAAATCATGCCGAAGTCGTTTTATATTGCTTTTGAATGGGGAAGCACACACTAAGCGCGCGTGGTGTGCGAGGTTATCTAATATTGAAGGGCCCGAGTTATGAATTCCGCGAGAGTAGATTATGGAATATGAAAGTTTTTTGGTCCAGTGTCCGGTGCGCCAGGAGTTCTGAAAATGTTTCGTGTATCCTTAACGCGTATCGTAGCCAGGGTTGTTAAAATACTTAATGTAACATTTACTACGTAATTTATTACCGTAGTAAATGCGATTTGCTGCAAGCTCTTAATATGTATTTTGTTATATTTACTACTTTCACCTTTCATTTTTAGAATATTTTTATTTAGATGAAATCGTAAAGCACAAGCAAGAAAAACTACTATTTTTTACTTTTCCACTCGAATTCCCAACTTTTAACATCGAATTTATGATAATATAGTTGAGGTTATGTAGTATTTTCGACATGTTCAGCCAATCAAAACAATAATTACATTTATTACATTTACTACGTTTGGGACATAGCAAATGCAACAATGTAGTAAATCTAATTTTTCTGCAGCATTAACAACCCTGATAAACGTGTTGTTCATACAGAGTGTTTCTTAATAACATGCTAATATTTAAGGAGATTATTTTTGGGTCCATTTCCAGAAAGAAACTTCATATTCATCTCCTTTTTCATTAATATCCGTGATACTGCTCTAGATATTTTTGTGAAATTTGGTACACACTTTCTATTCATTAAGAGGCATTTTATGATGTGCAGCATGTTTTTTTGTTCCGACCAGTGGCGTCCTTGAGGGAATTGCCCTAGGTATTTTTGCAGAAAAGAACTTTTTCTTCTCAAATAAAAATTATTTTTAAAATTCTCATTCCTTGCTGAGCAAATGTCGTCTCTTGATTTTTTGACGTTTGACGTACAGTTTTCGTATAAGGAAATTAAATCTATTCATTTGCACTCTGTTATAAAATTAGGTATTAACCAAAGATATTACAAACTTCAGATAGAAAAATGTACATGTACTAGCCTACGCAACGAATACAAACAGTCTATCCCGCCTCTTTCGGTCATTATTGCAGCATAGCCAGATTGACATATTTATCGCTAAGGTATCTTGCAAAATCCCAATTAAAAATGTCTTAATTTGACAATTACAACTGGTTTAAGGTTAATCCGCAATTGCTCTTAAAATAAATTTATGTCCCAATAATTTTACTATGAAAAGGCGATGAGAATCTTGAACTAATCCAACTGCACAACGCATTTATTTCTACTTTACTACTGCGATACGATACAGGAACCAAAATATGAATGAATACTAATCTCCTAAACATTATAACGGTAGCACTTTGATCTAACGGATGGTTTATATATTTTGGTTGATTTGCGTTTTTTTGTGATATTGGTGAAAAATCGTCTTTATTATAAACAATCATGGTGCATACATGTGTAGTTTGTAAAACAGTGGATCATTTAAATAAGGATTTATCTTTTGATCGGTAAGTATGGTTATGTTTAAATATTTAACCATCTGATATAACCAGACTTCAGCATTGTTGCCATTGAGCCAACAAACATGTAGTTCTCTATTCCACGCAATAACATTTCACACAATCACAGTTTGGCTTTCCAAGAGTTTTATGAATGGATTATGGGATCTGTAGTTTGCAATACCTTTGCACTCTAAAAAATGCATTGGTATCTAAGACTAATTTTATCTTGCTGTTAAAGTTTTAGCTTATGTAAAACTAATTTTTAGTTAGCAAAACAAATTTACGATTTAACTGAATTACGATGGATAAGATGATCTAGTTAACAGAACTAACTCTTATTTTTAACTATTTCTTAGTAGTAATAAGTAGGTACGATGTGAGACCTGACGTCACATCAACTGCCGCCATTTGCTGCTAGGAGATGGCGCTGCGCGCTGTATTTTCTCGACTACCGTTGATAATACGGCGTGAAGTATTAGATGTACACCTTCACTGTACTGTATCCTAAACTAGACCATTTTTTAGAGAGTGGTAGCAGGATTTAATTCAGGAGAGAGCAAAGTTGAGACAAAGTCTCTAGCAGGAAAAACCGCCGGAGGCGAAAGTTTTTTAGGACCACGCCCAAATATTGCTAAATACGTACCTTATTACAGCGTTGCCATTTTTAAAGCTATCTCATTCAAACGAATTTGATACTGTAGAACTGTGTATGACTGTAAATAAATGGTGTTTTATGAATGGAATGTTATGTCTCCCCCTTTATATTATATGTCTATATGTTCTTTCCTGAAAATCATGCGGCGAGGGCGTCATTAGACGAGACGAGATATCATTCCGGTCAAACAGTAGCAAATTCGGCATCAAATTAATTCAGCCCACGGAGTCTCTAAAAACGCTCCGCCGAGCATCCCATTAACGTTTTGACATGGCCAACTATTCGAATTAGCCGGCTACAGGCGGCTAAACAAAAGAAGACGCGACCGGTCCCTCTTTTTGTCGGCTCGCGTTTTCGACAACAGTAGTTCAAATATGCGCATAATGCTCTGTCTGTAGGGCAGATTGATGGCCGGAGGAATATTTTTGAAGGACCCGCGAATGAAATATCCGGTCTTTTTTGCTTATTAAATAATTTGAAAACGAAAATTCGGAGATGAAGAAGAATGTAGGTTATGTTGAGATGTTAGAAGTGGAAAACATTCCTTAAGCTTATTCGGATATTTGTCGAAGCACCTTGGAAACAGGCCGATACAGGCCGTAGGAGGAATCGGAATTTAAAATAAAAGTTTTATTTTTCCACGGTATACCGGTGTCGAACATAGGAAACCCATATAATTCTTAACGTGACTGTAGAAGACTAACAAATTCTTTAAAACCGTATTAGAGTCGGCAAATTTTGTCTCTTGCGCCTGCAATGGCAATTATAATTGCACGGATTCATGCCCACTAAACCGTCTCGATCAGCTGGTCCAATACTGCTCGCATTGCCGGCGCAATGCGAGAATGGAATCCGTATTACAGTTGGCAATTCTATTCTTCTGGCAATTAAAATTGCTCGGATTCATGCGCAGTACACCGTTGTCAATCAGCTGTCTCGCATTGCCAGAAACGCGCCATTTTCATTGCCATTGCCGGTGCAAGTCTGGGTAGAGATGGATTATTCTGTTATTTTCAGGGTTCGAAAATATCATGATATTTATATAAATATCAAAATATCGGATATACTTATATCGATATATATCCGATATATATCAAATTCTTGATATTTATTTTTATAAATATTTTTTTGGATAAAACTAACAAATCAAACGCAATAAAAAGGAGGTGTAACAAATTTTAATGTAAAAAAAGTAACCAAAATTCTTAAAACCAAAAAAAAGAAATTAATTAGATAATGTATAAAAATTATTTAAAAAAAAAATTGACCAAAGGTTCGTCATCTGAATCAGAAGAAACTTCCTGTGCAGACGCATTGACCGCACCACCCCATATCCATTTTAAATTGCTACTATTGCAAGGTTTAGTTGTAGCTGCATGCTCTCTATTTAAATATTTAAACAAAAAACAAGTTTGGCTGTTTTGTCACGTCCCAATCGATTTCTTAATTTTGATTGTACCAAGCCTAATGTTGAAAAATATATTTCCAAGGATACTGTGGATGCAATTGCTGTTAGTAGCTTTTCGCATAATTTTAGAAAATTGTCTTTTTCTGTAGGCCAACCGGTAAGAGTTAATGACTTCCACCATACCATTGGACTTGTGTTGCGGAAATGTGGCCCAAACATGAATTTAGGAAATGGTAATGAGTTGGATGTTAAGGCCATTACAAATGGCAAAAAATTTCCATTCTTACTTGCAATAAATTCATAAGCTTCTTCTTTCTGCGTGTTGTTTAGTCGTTGTCCGAGAAATCTATGGTCTAACATATTTGCAGCAAAATGAGAGCCTCCTAATGCTTGCGTGAGCAATTTTTACAGCTTTTACAGCAAGATCTTTTAAATTTTCTGCAGTATGACGATCTACGCCTGTGTCTAGGCAATCTATCAAAATAGATTCACCATTTGAAGTTACTATATATACTACAACAAATAAGTGGTTCATTGTGGATATTGCTCCAACCATCCATTGACATACACACTGTAGAATTTTCAATTTCTTTCCTGCAATCCGTTTTTACTTCTTTGTGCACAGTATCTAAAATAGAATCACCAATTTGCTTCGCAGAGGGGCCTTTACAACCTGGGCGTAGTATGGAACGCATTTTTTTAAATTCTGGATGATCAGCGTGGTTGAACGGCGTATTTGTGGCATAAAAATATAGAGCAATTTGCTTGTTAATGTTGATTGAATATTCCTTTGACGTAAAACAATCCAACTAAACACAGCAAAATGACGATTCCGCGACGATTAGGTTATAAAATGAAGTATGCTTCGCTCGATCGGGCAAATGGTCGGGGGATACCCGTTTTCAGCTGTTGGCTGTTGCCGCTTAACGTGTGGCACAATATCCGTGATATTTATCATGATATATATCGGCGATATAAGCAACATTTTTTGATGGTGTTAAAAGCAAAATTCCTATTTTATGTTAGAGTTAATCATTATTATATAAACAAGAAAATATATATAAATGACAGAATGGACATACCTTGTACAATTCTCATCCACTTACACTAAGATTGAAATTAGAAACATTTTGTCACGTTGTTTAATGGATGTGAACTAAACTATTTTAGCAGTAGGGCAGGTTAATATTTAGTTACAATAAAATAGAAGATATGCATATTTAAAGAATTAACATTTTGGGTTTTTGGCCTATAATATAGCCTTCATCGGAAGAAAATGACAACGCACAGTCCATGTTTATATATCGATGTCGAGAGACAAACTGATCGACAGGCAAGGAAATGAGCGAGGGTCGGTGCGTTGTTGTGGACACTACTGTGCGGTGCTATGTTACCAGGCTATGAGCGAGGGCGCTGTGCGGTGCGCTGTTGTGGCCATACACTAATAGTTCACATGTCATAACCGGCCTATCGTTATACAACAAATCGTGCATTTTTTTTACTGGTAGGGGAGACCGAGGAGATTTGCGACAGAGTAGAGTTGTGACAAAGACGATTTCTCGGAATCTATGGCCGTTAGCGAGCTGACAACAGCGCACGATTGTTTGTTTATAGACGCGCTACTTGACGCAGTACGCGCCAATGGCCCACGACAAGCGGTTGCGTGATTACGACGTCTGCATGAAAAAACAACCGAAAAGTACATTTTTTTTATAATTTGATTGTATTTATAGCATGATATATTACATTCACGTGGTTATGCTTTTATTTACTTATATTGTGTGGTTTTGGAGTTTCAAAGCGTGGCATTGTCTTGCTGTGTTTGCATCTTGTTTCGAAATTACGAATTATTATTCTGGCCAGATCGCGATTTTTGGCACCTAGGAGAGTTGTGACAGCGTGTCACAACTCTCCTATTAAAGGTTGTTTTCTGGTTAGCTTATTTTACACACTTTTTGCAATGTTTTTTCTGTTTATTTCTGTTCCTACTCGTTTGCTTTGGTTAATTCTTACAACCTAAGTTTGATATAATGATGCCATAGTTACTTATAAAAGATTTACTGTTATGTTAATGTTTCATGTTATTGTAGTCCCTACAATTATGCCAAATGATAATTAAAGTAATTTTATGCAAAAAAAGTGTGTGATTGTTTATAATTCATATAAAAGTAATTTTATCTATTAAAATTGGTCTAGATACACAGCTGTCACAACTTACCTTGGTACCTGTCACGATTTATCTCGGTGTTAGGAGAGTTGTGACAAAGGGAGTAGTTTCAGTTTTCGTGGATTTTCTCAGAAACCTTATAACTTTTATTGACTTTGAAGACTGTTTTTAAGAGAGCAAGGATTGAGCTACATTGCGGCATACAATTCATAATGGTGTTATGTTTGTTTATTGAGATATGTTCTTTTAAGTAAAAATTGTCACTACCCTCCTCGGTCTCCCCTACAATATTACAATTTGCTGTTAACACCAAATATTTCCAAATTATGCTAATTGATAAAATCTATAAAAACTATATTGATAATTGATTTTGTATTTTTAATTGGTTTACTTGCACCATTCGGTTACTTATAGATTAACAAATATTACTTAATTATAGTTCTATAGGAATTTCTAATACTTTTAAAACTGTTCCATTCATTAACAGTATCGCAAAAACTATCATGATTCAGTATCTATTAATTTACCTAAAAATCTTTCTCATTGGTGAAGAAAAAACTGCATGATTATCATAATTAACCGGCATCCGATACTTTTTATGTCATAATAAGTAAGATAATAATTAAAATGTAGTCTCCGGGCAATTAATATAACAGCACTAAAGGTCTTGATACCGCCAAGGATGTTATTATCAAGAAAAGTTGCCGGATGATAAGAGAAATTAAATTTGAAATAAAAAAAGACGATGGCACAAAAAGTTTGTAGAAGACTAACGAAAATCCATAAATGAAATACAACGTGTCCAAGATAAGGAGGGCCAGTACAGAGATCTCGGAAGCCGGTAGAGATACGAAGTCGGTTAAATGGAGGTAAAGTTGCGCATTTACGTGCCTAATAATATGCCGTTTAGAAAGTTTTAAAATTTCGAGTAGTTCCGGAGATATCCGGAAAAAACCGAAATTCTGAAAAATCGTTTTATTGTTTTCCTGGGTTTTTTTGAGATTGAATTCTAAAGTAAATTGCACTTTTATATTGCCACTGTTTCCGCTCTATCTAACAGCGTTAATTGTTTTGTAATCCGACGAGACGTCTTCGAAGAGCCATTATCAACTTTATTTTTTTAAATACGGTCCTGTCTCCCTGATATTGGAATTTGAGAGCTTTTTTCTCCTAATTTTATAAATAATATCTCATAAGTAAGCTCTAAATTGTTTACTTATGTTGTACTAGTTCAATAAATAACAAATAATTTAATAATAAACCACAAATAGTGATCTCAAAAAACTGTTATGTAGCAGTTAGAAGATGTTATTTGTGCTTAGAGAATAACGGAAATCATTTTGAACACCTCATTATGTAGTTCCTTACTTTTTTCGTTGTTTGTTTTATTACTATTTTGGAATGATTTTTGTTCATTTATTTGTGGTTTATTATTAAATTATTTGTTATTTATTGAACTAATCCAACATAAGTAAACAATTTAGAGCTTACTTATGAGATATTATTTATAAAATTAGGAGAAATACAGGACCGTATCCCAAAATTTCCTGATGTTGTTCAAAAACCCTCGAAACGTCATTAAGCCGCAATGTGTCATACATCGTTGCATTCGGGAGAAAAAAATCTCTCAAATTCCAATATCAGGAAAACAGAACCGTATTTAAAAAAAGAAAGTTGATAATGGCCCTTCGAAGACGACTCGTTAGATTACAAAACAATTAACGCTGTTAGATAGAGCGGAAAAAGTGGCAATGCAAAAGTGCAATTTACTTTAGAATTCGATCTAAAAAAAAACCCAGGAAAACAATAAAACGATATTTCAAAATTTCTTTTTTTTCCGGATATCTCCGGAACTACTCGGAATTTTAGAACTTTCTAAACGGCATATTATTAGGCATGTAAATGCGCAACTTTACCTCGATTTACCGACTTCGTATCTCTTACGGTTTCCGAGATCCCTGTACTGGCCCTCCGTATCTTGCGGACACGTTGTATTGTAGCCGATACGTAGGTGTAGGGTCTTTGGGTCTTTAAAGTCTGAAAAACTTAAAAAAATATGGTAAATTTTTTCCATTTGAATTAATATTTTCTTTTTGGGTTGGCAATACTTTTACAATTTCAAATATGAAATGATAGAAACAATTGAACACAACAAAGCTTCTTCCCATCCGTCATAATTAAAAATAAATATATTATTAAAGTTAATAAAAATGAGTTAGGAAGAAAGTTGTACTCCGTCAAAAATACGAGAAATTGCACAAAATATTCTAGAAAATCTTTTAAAAAGAATATGCAAAATTTTGAGTTATGGTGCGAGCAGATCAAAGTTCAAAATATTGAACAAAATAATAAATAATACTATCGAACAAAATATTGTATCGACACAGACTCTGACAGGAATAACAATTAATGCCCAGGAAATGTCTACAGTAACTATAAATATGTATATATAAAGTAATATGTATAATATTACATTAAATTAAAAATAAAAATAGTACTTTATTGAATAAAACTTTAGAAATAGAGCATAAACTCGAAGATATTTCTATTATTTTTAGGTTATATTGTGTTATAGTTGTGACTAGAAATTAGTTGACGGACACCGTCAGCATGTTATATATTTCCGAGTATAGGTATTTCAGATAGTAAAAATGATCTATTTGCAAGGTTAAAGGTTAGTATTTTAGAGTTTTCTATAAAAAATTTTTGTCGAATCCATAATGCATAGAAAACTAATTTCAACGAGATCGAAGTAAGCCTAAAATTCGAACCATACTTGCTGCCAACATAAAAAAAATAAAATTTCAGTTACATAAAGTGGCAGGTTATTCAATTCTTTTGCATTTCATAATGTAGCCATTATGAAACCCAAATGGAAAAAGTAATTTCTTAAACCTTGATAAAGAATAGTTACTTACCTTCAAACATAAAATACAATTACTGAAGAATTTCCTATTTTTATTACATTATTTAAAATAATAATAGCACGCCCATGACTAGACCATGTTTTAAACGATATTGCTTACCCCTTACCGATACGTTGGAGACACAGATCCACTTGTCGACCTGTACCTAGTCCCTGGTATGTTAAAAATTTAAAAATACTTAGAAAGAGGAAACAAGGTTTTAATCCAATAATGCTTAATAGAACATACGTTCAACAATGAAGGTAGATTACGATGGTTTGTGCATTCCGTCCCCGCCCACCGATACACAGACACGTTTTACGACCATCAATAACGCCAAAGAAGATTAATCAGTAGCCGCAATGATATGCCTATAAATAACAATGGAACAGCGATTCTTTGCTAGCGAGCCGATCTAAAGAAATTATAATGTAGGCACACATTCACCCACAAAACCAATTACCCGCTGCTTGAATAGGCATGTATTTTTTTCTGAATGTTTGGAAGTGATTATCCAATACTGCAGGAATTTAACTGATTCATTTATTAATAGATTTCATATTTTAAATTATAGCAAAATTTTAACCTACATTTTTAGTAAACATTACAAAAATATATATAGTGGAGTCGATCCGGTTTACGAAAATCCCTTGACGAACTCGAGTAATTTTTTTTCCCAATCGATACAGTAGGATCCTCTCGGCATTCTGACATGATTTGTAGGGGGCGCCGCATTGGGGAGGCACGCCCCGTAAATCTAACCGACAACGGACTTTCCTAGATAATTCAGCCGGTTCTGATGCAACAAAAAAAATGTGAAGGGTAAAATTGAAGAGCGTGACAGAGCGCGTAAGCTCGAACCAACCTGATCCCGATATCTCAATGAGTTCACGAATTATCGCGATTTTTAACTGCAGAAACAATAAAATTAATTAGTTAAATCTCGAGAAGGGTCGGAGTTAGGGCATCAATTTTTCGCGAATCAACGGGTGACACCGAGTACTTTGATGGGCCGGAGGCTGGGTGTAGTGGGTCAATGATGAGGGTTATGGGGGGGAAAAATATTACATAAATGCAAATAAGTAGTTTATTAATCGAGCTACGGGGATCAGGCCGGATTCAATTTGTTCATTTTTTTATCAGTTACGAGAGGGGATTGGCGAAAAATTTTTATTTTCGCAAATGCGCGCTTGTCGCGGCAGACAAGAAATGGCCACTATTTAATATCTCCGAAAATACTTTAGATATTATGTTCAATTTTGGTATGTGTTAATAGGATATAGAACCACAAATTTCAGTTAGAAAAGTTATTCAATTGTTCCAACAGTGGCGTCCCTGCAAACATGTCCTCTGATATTTTTTACAAAAAAGATGGTAGGCCACTGACATTTTTCCATGTGGATATTTTTCTTGATTAGCCTGGTCAATTCTACATAAAAACGGTCTCTGACCGTTCTTGATTAAAACCACAAAATTCATATTGAAACTCATTATTATTAACATTGATAAAATAATTAATGATAAATTTTGTTTCATAAAAATTGTTGGAGTGGGCAATTCGATGCGTCTGACGAGAAAAACTCAAGAGACCATTTTTATGTAGAATTGACCAGGCTGATCAGAAAAAATATCCGCATGGAAAAATGTCAGTGGCGTACCATATATTTTGTAAAAAATATCAGAGGACATGTTTGCAGGGACGCCACTGGTGGAACAATTGAATAACTTTTCTAACTAAAATGTGTAGTTCTATATCATATTAAAACATACAAAAATTGAACATAATATCTAAAATATTTTCGGAGATATTAAATAGTGGTCATTTCTTGTATGCCGCGACAAGCGCGCATTTGCGAAAATAAAAATTTTTTGCCAATCCCCCCTCGTAACTGATAAAAAAATGAACAAATTGAACCCGGCCTGATCCCCGTAGCTCGATTAATAGACAGCATTTATGTAATATTCATGTAACAAACCCGAACAAACCCGAACAAACCCGAACAAACCCCCCCAAAAAAAAAACTCTCCTTCTCATTGCCCCACCACACCCAGCCCAAAAATTGATGCCCCAACTCCGCCCCTTCTCGAGATATAATTAATTAAATTTTATTGTTTTTGCAGTTAAAAATCGCGATAATTCGCGAACACATTGAGATATCGGAATCAGGTTTGTTCGAGCTTACGCGCTCTGTCAAGCTCTTCAATTTTGCCCTTCACATTTTTTTGTAGCATCGGAACCGGCTGAGTTATTTAGGAAAATCCGTTGTAGGTTAGATTTACGGGGCTTGTCCCCCTTCAACCCAATGTGGTGCCCCCTACAAATCATGTTAGAATATCGAGAGGATCCTACTGTATCGATTGGGAATACAAAAATTACTCATGGCCTACTGTGGTTTAAAGTAATAAAGTTTAAATAAATCGCCTAGGAAACCAATATCATCTGTGGTGTGTTATATTTTAAAAGAGAATTTAATATGCTATCTTGTCAGATTAAAATATACAGGGTATTCCATTTAAAAAAATTATGTTAGGTATAACTATACCTATTTTATCTGACCTCGTATACTTATTCTAAAAACGGCAAATTGTTCAACAATCATTATAAAGATACTTTTGTATCAAACATTTTTCTATATCTCTTTTAACTAACTGCAAAATGTCAAATATATTTTAGTAATTACATGATATTACTAACTTTATTAGAATTTCTAACTTATTTTTTTAGAAATTCTACAATATTATTTTGGTACGGATTAATAATGACAATTCTAATTAAACAATAATTTAGAGGAAATCGTAGAATAAAATCTTAACTATAATAATTTTACTATAGTGTTTGTTCCGTGCACATACATTCGTTGTAAAATTTACAATATACAGGGTATCCCATAACTAATGGTACACAGGAAAACTACAGATTCCTTGGGTAAAAATACTGCGATTTGGCCATACTTGGTTTAGTTCAATAGCTGGTAATAACCGACATACAGGGTGTCCAAGTAAAAATTAAATTTTCAATTTTCCTAAATAACTTATTTCTGAATCAATATTTTTGTACAACATTTTGTGACTAGGGTTTTTTTGAGGAAAGGAATTTGAATTTGTTAATAATTTTGATGTAGATTGTAGGGGGCGCTCTCTGCGGTACTCTGGATACATAAAAATAAGTGTAACTTTCTTAGGCCTTAGTATAATTATATTTTTATTATAAATATCAGTTTTTCCATCATTTTTAAGTAATAAGGTGTACTTTGTAAATGTCGCTCCGACTAACCGTTTTCGAGATATTTTCAATTACAATTTCTAATGCGCCCGTTTAAAATTTGAGATTTGTAAATGTGAAATTTGTCACAGTAGGCTTTGGTAAAAACAAACACAATGAAACCTCATTTCTGTCAAAGTTTATTTTCATTTGTCAGTATTGTGGGTGTTTGTTCGGGTTTGTTCGTTTGTTCGTGGGAGAAACAGGATCCTTGCGTCCAAAACGTAATAGTGGAGCAGGATCCTCCAGTCTGTCGAATAGGCTTCTAAAAATTTTAAAATCTGACTGCCTTCTATTTGGATACATTTCCAAATACCGCCGATGTGCCCACGTCTTTTAAAATTTTCTTGTGCTTATACACATACCATGTCTCGTATTTCTCCGTTAGAAAACAGTTATGTCGCGGCATTTTTAGTTTAATTTTTGATAACAGTATCTTCAAAAACTCCTTAAAAGCACCCACAATGCTGACAAATGAAAATAAACTTTGACAGAAATGAGGTTTCAAAGTGCTCTCATTGTATTTGTTTTTACCAAAGCCTACTGTGACAAATTTCACATTTACAAATCAAAATTTAAACGGGCGCATTAGAAATTGTAATTGAAAATATCTCGAAAACGGTTAGTCGGAGCGACATTTACAAAGTATACCTTTTTGCTTAAAAATGACGGAAAAACTGATATTTCTAATAAAAACATAATTATACTAAGGCACAAAAAAGTTACATTTCTTTTTATGTAACTAGAGTACCGCAGATCAAAATTATTAACAAATTCAAATTCCTTTCTACAAAAAAACCCTA
Source organism: Barypeithes pellucidus (assembly GCA_963991005.1). Taxonomy (NCBI): domain Eukaryota; kingdom Metazoa; phylum Arthropoda; class Insecta; order Coleoptera; family Curculionidae; genus Barypeithes; species Barypeithes pellucidus. The sequence continues at coordinate 14,378,176 of OZ022563.1, forward strand.
GTCACAAAATTTTGTGCAAAAATATTGATTCAGAAATACGTTATTTAGGAAAATTGAAAATTAAATTTTTACTTGGACACCCTGTATCTCGGTTATTACCAGCTATTGAACTAAACTAAGTATGGCCAAATCGCAGTATTTTTACCCAAGGAATCTGCAGTTTTCCTGTGTACCATTAGTTATGGGACACCCTGTATAGTTGAAAGTATTTACTTGATTTTACTAAATTTGTTGGAAATCCTAATTATATTATGTTTACAATATTATTTTGATACGGATTATTAATAAAAATTGTAATTAATACTATATTTTATAGGAAATTTTACAATAAAATCTTTACTATAATAATTTTACCATAGTCTTTTTTCCGTGTATCTGATCAATCATCACTAAAGGGCGGATGGGATAATATGCCAACAAAATTGCATTTCAATCAATGCAATGTCAGCATTTTCGGTAATTTTGGGTAAAATTTTCATATTCTCAATACCTGGTACGTTTCACGAAATTTGGATACGACTTAATGATTTGCTGGGTCGGTCCCATTGTGTAGACAAGAGCTTGGCAATAAACAAGTGAAGTATGAAGGGACGGACTAAGGAAAACAAGTAATGATATGATTATATTAATGTAATCAAATGAAATAACATTTTTTTAAAAGTATTACTAGTCATATTTATTTACATTTATAATGTCATTCTATAGATAGTTCTGTTTCGCTATCGCTATCCTCATCAAGATTAATTATAATTGGATTAATTATACCATCCAAACTAATATACCAATTTTCTACAGTTATTACGTGACGGACTGAATTTTTCCAACTACCTGGGGGAATATCATTAAAGCATTTTCGTATTAATTCTACAACACTAGAACTTAAAGTCGGAGAAATATTTTCAGACCTAACCAGTGATTTTAACTGGTGCCACATATGCTCTATGGGGTTAAAAATGCAATAATAGGGTGGGAGCCGTAGCACTGTATGTCCAATTTCTTCTGCCAATGTGTCACAAACATATACTTTTTTATACAAAATGTTTTTAAAACTTCTAAAAGATCACTTTTTTATAACTTTCTTCAAAATATATATCATTCGCCGCCATGTAGTTCTGAATCTCCAATTTTGTATTATTTGAGCTTGGAGCTTTATGTAATTGGCGACTGTGATAGCTCGCATTGTCCATTACTATCACGCTATTCTGAGGAATGTTTGGTAAAAGACAATTCTTGAACCATTCCTCAAAAACTAACAAATTTTACCACAAAAAGATATTTAAATATAAATTAAGCAACCTAACCTACCTGATGTGCCTATATTTAATTATAATTATTACAATCCGGTCCTTTCCACATAATAATACCAAACGGTCATAAATAATGGGATGGCCCCAGGTACTTTTACGGTATAGTCATTAAGTTATATCCATTTTTATTGAAACAATCTTTACAATCATTTTCATATTTTGCCAGAAATTCTATCTTAATTTTTTTACTCTTAAACGAAATTCTTTCGCTTTAAAATATGAATAGCATTTGTGCACCAATTCATTTCACCACACATTTTAAATGAATTTCCGATATCCCCTTTTAGACCGATATAAAATATTAGATTAAGTTATTCGGGCATAGTGGCCATCAGTGAGCTCCGTCTTAATCCGAATGCGGACATTTGTCAACTTTTATATTCGGTAATGGGTTCATTTGTCCCCTAAGTGGTCGCTCCGTGCCAGACGACGACGTCGTGTCCACTTAAATTAGCGCCTCAAGATGGACGAACGGAAGTCATTTCTCAGGAGAAATGTTAAAGCCAGCGGTTGGTTTTGTTATGGAAATATATTAGCTGGATAGATATTGTACCCAAAATCTTCAAACATTTTATTTTTACTTACCTGGTTGTAAATAATAAGTACGTATTGCTTTTCTCCTTTATGCGTACGCTATTTTAGTATGTATTGTGAATAAAAACTTTATAGCTTCTGATTCTGATGAGTTTTGAAATTATATTAGAACCTATAAATTTAAACTAAACTTTGAATAAATAGGGGAGGTGGGCCTAAAATGACATACCGTTTTTATTTTTGCCTCTCTGAGAGAAACTAAAGATTGATATTAGTTTCAAAGTTGTAAAATAGGTAGTTTAGACAATCTAGTTTAATTATTTACAACACGAATACGCGAATTTAACACCTAATTACGTTTTATAATTTTTGAAAAAAAAATGGGACCCTATGTCATTTTAGGCAGACATACGGGTAAAATGACATACCACAAAGTTGAACACATTAACTGAGTGTTTTTGTTTTAATTGAGTAATTGTTAAACTACACAGCATATAAAAAAACTACATATTATTTATTTTATTAATATGAATGGCATATTTCGCAAATAAATTGTTTTGTTTTTATGCTGACGCCCGCACATTCACAATGCGCCCATAAGTTGCAAGTTGAGCATCTTATCCATGCTTCCTTACTTTTTAACATTGAATACAGCTCTAAGCAGTAGAGACATGAAGCATCATCATCATCGTCCTTCTGGAATGGATCCGTTTCTTCATATGCATCGTCATTATTTAGTTTAACTCGCTTTTTAACAGTTCTTGCCGATTTGCGCCTTTCCTTTTCTAACTTTTCTTCGAGCTTCTTTAATAAACAGAGTGCTCGTCATATCAGCGGCTCCCTGGGTATTTTTTCTTTTGGTTCTCTGTTCGGACGATAGTTCAGGAATTGGAGATATTTCTGATGAACACTTAATTTTGTAGAAGGCCTGTTTGGTTGTGTAGTCGAGGTTGTCTTTTTTGAGGAACGGATTGTGATCTGTCAGAAGTTTCTGAGCTGCAAGACGGGGACAATAGGTTTATGAGTAAAGTAAAAAAAAATAAAAGTAATTTGAGGGACCAACTTTAGGACTATGAGTGGTGGTGCTGTGAATAGTGGAAATTTGTTTTTCCGGAATCACAGGGTTTCCAGTCATTCTTTGAATTTGTGGAGGGACATCTTCTTCTGTTTGAGCAACATTGTTAATGGGACGATTCGTTGTTTCACTTGGAGCAAATTCATGTTCTTCAAATATGTCAGGATTTACAGGGAAAAGCCCACATTTTTGGTCCGGTCATCCAGCCCTTGTCTTACACAAGTCCAATGGTGCCGAGACCATCTAATAGTTCATTTTTAAAATTCTTTCTGGGATATATTAGAGTTGGTGGCACAAAATGGCCAATTGTTCCCATACAACATACCACTGTTACATGTTCCCCCTTTTCTGCACTGGTTATCGCACCAACCTGCTTTTTACCTGTGGAAGCAAATACTTTAGGGGGTTTTTGAACTGTTGAAAGGGCGCTCTCATCAGCGTTATATATCCTGGTAAAATTAATGTTTTTATCAGAAATGGTTTTGTTGTATATTTCAAAGAAGGACTGCACTCGTGGCTTGTTAAAGCCCATAGCACGCGCAGCACTAGTTGCTTCAGGCTTTCGCAAACTTATATCTGGATGTCGCTTTCAAAAACCCGCTAACCAATCCCAGCCTGCCATATGGGTTTCTCTGTTAAATCGGTGATCCAAATCATGACTTTCTGCAATTTGAAAGGCTAGTCTTCTGAGATCTGTAGCATTCAACCCAAAAAAACGAGATTCTAATAGTTTGATATGAACAAACCCGAACATCTGTAAATAAATTAACTTGCATTAAACAATTTGTTAAATAATTCGGCTCGAGATAAGGTAGGGAAAATGCAAATCGGTGCAGAATGAGATATACACATCAGGGTAAAATGACATACTATGTCATTTTGCCCCGACCGAAGGTATGTCGTTTTACCCGACAATAGTTTTTTTTTAATATGACAGATTTTATGAATCTATTAAGTAATTTTTTTTAGAAATAAACATGTTAATTAATAGGAAACAACCTTACCTTTTATGATCTGCCACTACAATTTGCAAAAATTAATGCAAAATATTTATTTTGCTTTTTCTTAAAAGTGTGCCTTAAAAACTTTTCAAACCGACGTAAACGTTTCTCGACGTAATCACGAAAATGTTTGCGCCGGACACCTCTAAGTAACAGAGGACGACTGACGCGAACCGAGTATTAGATGATTCTATGTACAGGGACCTAACGTGAATATATAGCCGAAATAACCGATCTATGTCATTTTAGCCGAGTATGTCATTTTGGGCCCAATTCCCCTACATCGTTCCAAGAAAATAATAACACTCATAACCTAACCCAGGGCCGGATTTAAGCAATAGGCTGCAGCCTATAGGAACCCGCGCCACAAAGGGGAACCACACCACACAAAGAGGCGAGGTCAATTACAATTCACCACGTATCTTTTACTATCACAGGGTTATTCACGTTATTCGAGACGACATATTATAGCTAAGCTATTTGTTTTGGATAAAAACAAATATTCAGGGTGGATAGGGGCCTATTTGAGGTACATTTTAAAATTATTTTCATAATGTACAGGTTGTCCCAAAAACACGAAACGTATCAAAGTTGCATTTTTTTAAACGGAATGCCCAGTATCTTATTTCATTTTCGGTTCCTACGATCAAAATAAATATTACTTTCATTACGGTTTGCCGTACTTAAACCTTACGGTTTGTGAAATATTTCATATTTTGTCAAAATGTAGTAACAATAATTTTAATGATTAAATTCTCAACATGTATTTTGTTTTTTAAACCCAATTTCTCAGTGGACTCTACTCACTGATTAAGTTTTGTGTATCAGTTATGAAAAATTCACTAACTTATACACGGTGTCCAAAAAGTACTACTAAATATTTACAAGTTTGAAATGGTAATAACTTGCTTAATTTAAATATAACACCCTGTATTTTATGTCACTAGCACATGTAGAATTTAATTGTCTATCAAAAAGTATTAACCTCTCCCATAGCTAAATACTCGCATTTTCATGAAACATGCAAATATTCACAAAGCAGGCTAATTATAAGCAATTTAATATTAATCAAGTCGCCTATGACATTTTGACAGATCAGATCTAGATTCTAGAGAAACAGAGGGAAAATGCATTACTTAGTAGTAAAGGTAACGACAGAAGATATTGCTGGACATACCTACAACAAACAATTGTTTATATTTATAACAAGTGTTCAAAATGGCGACCATCCGACTCTAAACACAAACGTATCCTCTTTTTAAAACCTTCAGCAACATTTGACAGCATTTTTGGGCTGATGTTTCGTTATACTTATATGTACATACCTGAAATACTTTATACCTGGTATTGATCCAAGACTTTTGCAAAAAAGCACCATGCACTTGTGTCCTTTCATCTTAAACAAAACAAGCCACCAACTCCTTTACAAAAATTGTTGTTAGGTAATGAAAGTTTATAAGCAATAATATACCGACAACAATGGGGATGAACCACTTTTTATTCTGTAATTTGAAAGAGCATCCAGAACCAAAGATTGAGACGAATAACAACAAACAAATAATGTCGGGAAGGCTCTGACGCGATCGATAAAATTTCCACCCTACTGCGCAAACTCAATAGGCCCGCGCGATCTCCCATAGCGGGGACACTTTTTGTATTTTTGAACGTTCGTATTGGCAATATACTGTTTATATATATGTGGCTACAACCCTCATTTGTACCTATTGTTTTATATTCATCATAATACGAGTATAAGTATAATAAAAGGATCTCTACCATTAAAAAAGAAGAAAAATATATGTAATTTTTTTAAATGGGTAGCATTGGTCTAGTGCGCTTTACGACGGGTCCCGAAAATTTCTTATTAGATGGTCGTACGTAGGACAATATTGAAGAAAAACGAAAAAAAAGTAATAATTATAAAATATAAAAATAATATCAATTTTTTAACGAGCACTAAAACTCCCTTAAATTCATTAACAACCCGTATAATTAATATACTGTAATTTCAATTTTGAAACCGAACACGAAACATACTAAAATAATAATAATAATTTATTGGATTATTTTGCTTATAAAAGAAATCACCATTTTCCTCCCTCCTCGAGGGCATCACCCGCGTTTAAGAGGCAAGGAGATTTATTGTTATGAAAGGGGGAACATATAGGTCACTTTATGGTTATAATTGCAGGGGGTGAAATATCGATTTTACTTTAGATCGCGCTGGCTTATTTTACATAAAGGTAAATAGTTCTTAATATATTCAATGAGCATAATATGAATGATTTCCCTTGAAAATGTTGTTTTTTTCATTATTATTTCTTTGTACCCCCATTTTCGACACTTTTATATGGTATCTCCGTAACTGTTAGTGCTATCAAAAAAGTACTGTAGGTGTCATGTACTCGTTTTGGATTAAACTTAAAATGGTAAAATCAAAATTTGAAAATTTTCGCTCCCTTAAGAGATACGGGGGAAAATCAAAAAATTGACAATTTAAAAATTATCCTATATTTTCTTAGTTAAAAAAGATACAGAAAAATGTTTTATACAGAAGCTTATTTATAATGATTGTTGAATAATCTGCGGTTTTCAGAATAAGTATACGGGGTTAGGTAAGAAAGTTATCGGACCTAACCTCATTTTTTTAAATGGAACACCCTGTATATTTTAATATAAAAAGATAGCATTTTAAATTCTCTTTTTAAAAAATATATACAAACCATGCAGGATATTGGTTTTCTAGGCGATTATATATACAAACCATGCAGGATATTGGTTTTCTAGGCGATTTATTTAAACTTTATTACTTTAAACCACAGTAGGCCATAAAACAAAAGCTAATATCCTAGAGACAACTATGTTGACATTCTAGTTGTTATTAACATTTAACGTCAATTTCATTTTTACATAATATTCATTTGTGAAAATGACATCAACATTTTGAAAAATTTGATTATGATATCTATCATCCATGGTGTGTTATAAATTTGAAAAGAGAGTGTAAAAGATCTCTTAAGTGAGCGAAAATTTTCGAATTTTGAATTTACCATTTTAAGTTTGACCCAAAAAGAGCCCATGACACTTACATTACTTTTTTGATAGCACTAACAATAACGGAGATACCCTATAAAAGTGTTGAAAATGGAACACCCTGTACACTGAGCAAGTAATTTATCGCACAACCAAAAATTTGTCTAAAGTTTGATGTTATGTATTTTCGAAATTTGTTGGTCGTTAATTGATTTTGGTTTAATGATAGTTATTTTTCTTAAGAACATCACTGCCTTTATTTCCGAAAATACATGATATCAAAGTTCAGGCAACTTTTGGTTGTGTGTGATGATATAAAATTTGCGCCTTGTATTTATTTTTTTGTTTGTTTAGAAGCCTAATTTCAGTCGATTTTATGTGGAATAATAAAATTAATTATTGAATATGTCGAGATTCAGTTACTTACGACTTAAGAAGCTGCACATTATTAATATTTACCAAAAACTTTATAAAATTTATTTAAAACGCTTCATTCCATGTCACCGTTTGATTATTTGCTTTGTAATTCTCCTATAATAACTCTTTCTAAGCACTTTATACCCAACACGGAAAATAGATTACGAAAATCGCTTTACTTCACGCAACATTGTCTTCAACTCTTCTCCTCAGACGTAATTATAACACGAGAAAGTCAAATTTAGTGACTCAGCAGAAATACGAGCATCACTCGAATTAGTTCAGGTTTACGAGAGGAGCGCTTGGGGAAGATAAAAGAAAAAAGGTTGCTGGAAACAATGTGTTTTCAGTATAGAGAACACGCATCTCAACGATTTAATTCGCTTTATATTTTTGTGGTTAGCTGATTTCCTAAAAACCCATAAAATAAAACTATTGCTACCTTTGTTATTGTAAACTACAGATACCATAATCCATTCATAAATCTCTTGGAAAGTCAAGCTGTGATTGTGTGAAATATTATTGAAAATCAGTAATGGATGGACCACAATGACAACAATGTTGAAGTCTGGTTATATCAGATGGTTATATAATAAAACATGACCATACTTACCGATGAAAAGATAAATCCTTATTTAAATGATCCACTCGTTTACAAACTATACATGACTGCACCATGATTGTTTATAATAAAAACCAATTTTCACCAATAATCACAAAAAAAACACAAATCAACCAAAATATATAAACAATCCGTTAGATCACAGCGCCAACGTTGTAATGTTTACGAGATTAGTATCATTCATATTTTGGCTCCTGGATCCTAGCCCAGTAGTAAAATAGAAATAGATGTTGCCAGAGTGCAGTTGGATTAGTTCAAGATTCGTTTGATACTTTTAAGTATAATAATATTTTTTTTAGGAATCCCTCATCGCCTTTTCACAGTATAGTAAAATTATTGGGAAATAAATTTATTTTAAGAGCAATTATTGCGAATCAACCTTAAACCAGTTGTAATTGTCAAATTAACATATTTTTAATTGGGATTTGCAAGATACCTTTGCCATAAATATATTAATCTGGCAATGCTGCAATAATGACCGAAAGAGGTGGGAACGACTGTTTGTATCCGTTACGTAGGCTAGAAATGTACATTTTTCTATCTGTAGTTTGTAATATATTTGGTTAAATTAGTAAACTAGTAACACTGTTTCGGTCGATAAAATCGAACATCGCGTTTCAGCATTATTTAAAAAAATTCAATTTTTTTAGAAGGAACACCCTGTATACGTCTCTGTATGTCGGTCATACATAATTTGTGAATAAAAGTTACTATGTACAAGGGTAAATCGTGAAGGTCAGGAGTAAATCATCATCTAAAAGCACTGCTTATGTCAACGGATTTTTCATAAAACATCCTAAGCGACATGCCTCAAATTTTACATTAAGGGTTCTTTCTTCTCATTATTTTTTTTAATTCTTTTGTATTGTTATAATGCAGATTAATGTAGACTAGTCAATTTTAGTAACCTTCAAGATTTTCAAGTAATTTTGCAGCATATACGATACTTTATCAATGTATTCTTTCCAAAGTTTTATATACAGGGTGTTATGGAAATGACGTATTATATTTAAACCGGCAAATCCTGAGATGAAAATAAATTGAAAAAAATAACCATAAATGCATCTTTGAATTATTAAGCGAAATTATACACTTTAAATGAAATCTGAAAATTTATATGGCCGCTACTGACGACGGTCGGTGTTGTCATATCTACACGGCAAACTCTTTGGAACAAATTATAATTTTAACAATTTTTCATTCTATCATTTATGAACAAATATGATTCCAGAAAACCGACGGCGAAAGATGATTTGCAAAACAAATAATGGTAATATTACACACACATTTCAAATCGTCACAAGCACAGGAAAGTAAATAGGTCAAACGATATTGACCTTCCTATTATTTTTTAAACTTAAAAAAAAATGCCATTTTATTTAAGACCCGTGCTTTCTTACCTTTACTTATTTAAATACAATTATTAGTTTCATAATTTCACAGAAACCACACAGAATCTAAGTTTTAGGAAAAAACCTCACAAATAGCAGCTATTCACATGGAAAGAATACACGGGAAAACTGTTTTAATTTTGGTCCTTTTTTCCTCGCTTAGATTTATTTATTTAACTAATTTAAAAAACACACACTTTAAATACAATGCTTTCAATTTAAGAATGACATTTTATCGATGAAAGAACGAAATGGTACGTGCAAAACTCGGAATAGAGATGGGCAATATTTGACAGTTTGATATTTCACGGTCACGGTAATTGAATCCTAATAATAGGCGATACGGGGCGGACTAAGATCGCTTAAATGCATTTCTTATGGTTCCCTGAATTGAATAAAATGATAATAGTGATATATCCATCAATTAAGGTAAGGGATAATACTGCGACTGTACTTGAGAAGCTCAAAAATTAAATTAGCTCAGCTCTACTCCAAATGACAAGACCGACGAAGATTTTATTTTCTTTCTCACACGGCTATCTCTTCATCTCTTTCACACAACCCACTGTGGGCCGGGGCAACATAAGTCTAGGCGTATAAGCGTGCGTCTTGCAAGTGTCAGTATTAGAAGATACGAGTTAGAATACGGTCGGGTTTGTTCGGGTTTGTAGGTATAAAAATAAATATAAGTAAGTACATAAATAATTTATTTTTATAATTTTATATGGAATTTCAGTTTTGCATTAAGTTTGGCAACATTCCACGTAACACCTGCTTTCTGACATGCCACCACAGGGTGACGTATTACAGTGACGCAGGATGAGCTGTGGGTTTATGGGGCTGGACCTCACTATTAAAACGGTCGATTTAAAAAATATATATGTAGCGCTTCTCTAGGACACCCAAGGAGTCACCAATTTAAATATAATACGTAATTTCCATAACACCCTGTATATATTTATTTGTAGCTTAAGATAGACTTTACTGCGATTACGATGTTTTGTCAAAAACCCATCGATATGTTGGCGTAAACAAAATAAACGCCCAAATTATTGAATAAAGCTTCTATTTTACGAGGAAAAATTGTTTGTTGTCATAAATTGTACGATCTGCCCCTGTCGCAAGAAGGAAAATTTCATAATTACATTTCCAAGTAGGTAAACAAGAATATCTCGATATCTAGAGGCTCACGTTTTAGTTCATCATTGCTAATCCTATCCCCTAGACACACTGAAAACTACTGCAGTTTAGAGATCAACTTTAAACAGCATTGTTCCATTCATTAGTAAACTTTAGATACCGAAACAAAACTTGAAGTCGATACGAAACAGGAAAAGTTTAAGTAATATTTCGGAACTGGCTAACAATAGAGTTAAAGTCGATCGGGCACAAAGTTCTATTCCAGAGCCCTTTATGTGATCTTAAAAGCGCCCCGGGGCGTCGTTTTTGATGCCGCACTTGTTCGGCTCTTCTCAAAAATACAGAGGCGTGCGTTTAGATTGAAAACAAGGACAACAACCGACTAACTGCGTTAAGTACAATTATTCAATCGATATGTTTTTTTTTAAAACTCAGCTATACCGTCATTTAAAAAATATACAGGGTGGTTGATTAGTGCGAGGAAGTCAAATATCTCCGTTGTTCTTAAAAATATCGAAATTTATTAAATACAAAGGTTCTAGGATAAATAAAAGCGCACATTTTAAAAATATTTTTGGATATACAGGATGCTCCAAAAAAACGGGGCATCATATAAGTAATTTTTTTTTAAATTGTATCCCCCCCCATTTATTTTTGTCCCATCGAATTCGGCATAAAATTTTACATAAGATATGCTATTTTATTTTGGTGATTTATACGACGTTGCCAGATTATTCAATTTTTCCTAAAATTTTCTCGAAAAACATCATATCAAAAAAATTATTTTAAAATATTACTAATTTAAACTAAAAAAGAAATTTTTATATATTTATAAACTTAGAGGTGTCCGAATAATTTTACTAAAAAAAAGCATCAATATCGTATACAGGGTGTTTTTTACATCGGTACAAATGTAGCAATCTTTAGATAAATATTACACGATTTTTTCAAATGGACCCCCCTGTATATTATTATGTCAGTTTACAGATAATTTCAACCTCTTTAAATATTTATTATGATTAACAACTTTACGGTGTTAAGGTAATTATTGTAGATCAAAAAGCATTTTTGTTGGCACGCTATGAATTTTTCTACAGACGAATTACCAAGAAAAGAAGCATTTGAAAAATTAATGGATCGTTTCTCTCGGACGGGAAAAGTAGAATATAAAAAATCTGCACGAACTAAAAGTATTAATACAGAAGAATATAAATTAACCGTGCTGCTGAATGTCAATTTTTGTATTTTCCCCCGTATCTCGTTTCCATGGACCGTACGCCACTGTTAGAATACGACTCCGTTTATTCCGGTTTATTGGGCATTTATGGGCCGCTGCAAGGGATTAGTTTTACAAGTTTTACAACGGTTTGTGTCGTATTGAGTTGTAATGGAGAACTTGTTATGTTGTGTGATCGCCATGGTTTAAGTTAACTTAGCGGGAATTGGTTTAGGATTAGTTCCAAAATTTAAGTTTGTAACGAGATGGCAAAAAGCGATTAAGCGACTTTTATTGCTTAAGATTTTCTAGTTAAATCACTCTAATTGTTTCGTCTTTTCATATTAGAACATTCTTGGTTCTCTATTAATTCTCTACACGGAAAAAAACATAATATATGGCTCTATATGTGACTGGATTAAGTTTTATTACGAACTGACAGTAAATTGTAGCAAAATTTTAACCTAAATTTTGAGTAAAAATTACAAAAATATTTAGTATACCATTTATATGTAAAGTTCTTGTAAAGTTTACGAAAATCTTTTGTAAAATTTATCAAAATCGTTTGTAAACTATACACGTTGAATTCCCAACCGTTCATCCATCCAATTGTTAACCTTGCCTTGCCTCGCTTGATTTCTTCGGACGATGGTATACAACGTGTCCAAGATAAGGAGGGCCAGTACAGGGATCTCGGAAACCGTAAGAGATACGAAGTCGGTTAAATGGAGGTAAAGTTGCGCATTTACGTGCCTAATAATATGCCGCTTAGAAAGTTTTAAAATTCCGAGCAGGTTCGGAGATATCAGGAAAAAACCGAAATTCTGAAAAATCGTTTTATTGTTTTCCTGGGTTTTTTGAGATCCAATTCGAAAGTAAATTGCACTTTTGCATTGCCACTTTTTCCGCTCTATCTAACAGCGTTTTTTCTCAAAAAAACAAAATTTTTCAAAAAAATAAGTAATATCTAGTTCCCCAACCACAGAAATAAATGTAACATATCAGGAACCTGTTACTCTGTTAGAAAGCGTGCTTGCCTTGATCGATTAGAGAATTTTTGAGATGACATTGCTTACCAGCTGGACGTATAGATGATGCCAACACTTCTAGGAGGGGCTGAAACAAAATTTTAATGTCAAAAATAAAAAGTCTATGCTTTTCAGGTGGTATTAATATCAAATACCAATGTATGGAGAAATTATTATTTTCCATTCCACCCGATGATGCCTTGCCTTATACAATAAGTGCGTATTTTTGTCTATACAGTAGCACTTTAAAATACTATTTCAGATTGAATGGTACAACCACGAAACGAAGCTTTCCCCATTGATAGGATGTCACCACCTGCAGACCGGTTTCGAACTCTTTTGTTCTCGTCAGTACAGGGTAGGTTTGCATTCCTATCATCAGAGAAGACTCTATTTCATGCTGTATTATCAACGGTAGTCAAGAAAATACAACGAGCAGTGCCAAACCTTTTGCTACAGGCTGTTGATTTAGTATAGATATTATATGTTAACAATAATTTGAAGAGACCATTTTCATATAGACTTGATCAGGCTAATCAGAAAAAATATGTGAATTTGAAAAATGTCAGTGGCGTACCACTATTCTTGCAAAAATTATGCAGGGACGCCACTGGTGGCGCAATAAAATAACTATCCTAACTAAAATGCGTAGTGTTATATCCATATTAGTACATATCAAAATTAAAAGTAATATCTAAAATACTTTCGGAGATATTAAAAAAAACGATTTAAAAAAGAACTTCAACACAATGTAGCAAAAAATTTAAGTCGTCGGGGAAACATGTTGATATACAGGGGGTCCCAGAATATGTGGGCAATGGACGTCGCTGGAAATCGTTGTTTTTTAAATAATTTTTTAAGTACTAGGTGTAATTTAATAATTTTTTACTATAATGGTTACTAGATTAGTCTCCTTAAAATTCGCCTTTTAAACACATTTGGCTTATTTAGTTTGCCAGGGACGGACTAGAAGTAACACAAAAATATTTTTTTTGTACACCTTGTATCTTAAAGGTACGATAATAATATTTTTGGATATTCTAAACCTTAAGCTGAAAAAAAGTTACTCTTGATCAATGTCGATAAAGTGAACTGTTTTCGAAAAAAAATATTTTTGTTCAATATGGTTTTTTGCATTAGTTGTTGTTTTATGTTCATAAAATTCCCTCATTGTTGCTATGGTTTTTTTCACATGTAGCGATTTAAATAAGAATATTCATGCCAGTGTCAATTTATGGTAGTGTCTTGAAATTTGGGGTATTTCTCCTTTGTCTTATTATTTACTAACTTAGTAACGGAATTTACGTATACTGAATATAAATCATATTGAACAAAAATATATTCTTTTTCGAAAACAGTTCATTTTATCGACATTGATCAAGAGTACCTTTTTTTCAGCTTAAGGTTTAGAGTATCCAAAAATAATATTGTGGTTCCTGCATCATACAAGGTGTACAAAAAAAAGCATTTTTAGGTTACGTCTAGTCCGTCCCTGGCAAGGTAAATAAGCCAAATGTGTTTAAAAGGGCGAATTGCAAGGAGACTCATCTAGTAAACATTATACTAAAAAATTATTAAATTACAACCAGTACTTAAAAAATGATTTAAAAAACAACGATTTCCAGGGACTTCCGCTATTGGCCAGTAACTCCGTAGGCGAGGCCGTAGGAAGAAAAATTTATAGGTACTTCTCGTGTTATTTTTAAGTGTTCTATCTGAACCCGGGAGATTGCCCACATATTCTGGGACACCCTGTATATTATAAGCTTTTCTTCATAAAATGTCCTAAACAATCATACTCTGAAATTAGCCCCTCATTAAGGCACACCCTGTATATTGACTTCATCATTATTAGTTTTATTATTTTATTGCTTATTGTACATTTTTTTATTGACAATTTAAGAAATAGATTCAAGGATTTTAATTTACTTATTCCTAAAATTCTTTATACAGTAAATTATTATTTGTAAGAATGGAAAACCAATTATTTACAAATTTCTACATTCAACATAACCCACTAAAATAATAATGTATGTTACATAAAAAATACGAATAAAAAAGTCAATTTACCTAGATAATAGTCCTTTTTTTTTATTAAACTTAATAAAGAGATTTTTTTGCAATTTTTACAATTTATCTAAACAGTGTGAAATTCTATATTTCACGCATGTTGGGCAGCTGACATATTAGTTTACGAAAAACCAGATAAAATTAAAATCAAACATGGTCAAATTGCAGCAATTTTACCCTTTGATTAACCATTTGATTGGCTTTCTATAAGTTCACTGGAATATTATTGAAAAAGTTGGCGTATTAGCAAAAAAGTTTGGGAAGTTGCGGTCTAATACTTCCTGTTTCATTGCATATACATTCGAAAAAATGTATAAACGTTACGGCAAGAAGCTATAAAGCGTATGTTGCATCCCAAATTGGAGCGTATATAATTATTATTAATTAAGAGTTTTTTTCTGCTATGATGTAATAGAAAGAAGAGGATATAAGATAAGGAGGGAATTTATGAGGATTTCGTTAATGGTAACAGATAAATGAATCAACCTTGCCTAACCGATGAGAACATGAGTAGTTCGAAAGCTAACAGACTATCGCACTGGGGTTAAAGATATCCTTTTGTTTTAAAAGTTTCCCCTAGTCGGATACAATAACCGTAGAACGATATAGGAAAGATATTTCTGTTGCAAATATGGACAAACTCCTTTGGGATATTCCTTTTGGAAAAGCAAAAGTGCAAAACTCTTCGCAAATCTCCGCAAACTTCGCGGCGCGTTTTGAGTGCACAAAAGCAAAACCTTTTGGTCTATCAAACCGTTGGCGTCCTTTTCGACTTCAATTTGTCTCGTCAGTCAGGGAAAAACCCTGAGAAGGTATAGCATTACACAAATAGATTGTGAATTACAAAAACTAAAAGTTCAACAAAATGCTTAAAGCATCGTTGAATGTAGTTGTGAATCTCTGCAAAGCTCGAGTCTGGCACAGCACAGAGAGCAATTTAAGCAAACATTGCTCTCTGCATTTGAGAAACACTTTCTTGTTCTGCTAAATTAATCAAATAAATGAATCAACCTAGCTCTTAGTTTTCCTTGCCTAACCGATGAGAACATAAGTCTCAAGATACAACTCGCACAAAAGTCTCGCAATCAAAGCACGAACAAATGCCGTACAAAAGGTTTGGTAAGATTTTTAAATTGTGAGTTATTTAAGAACAACTAGTAGAGTCGATCCGGTTTACGAAAATCCCTTGACGAAATCGAGTAATTTTTTTTCCCCAATCGATACAGTAGGATCCCCTCGACATTTTGACATGATTTGTAGGGGGCGCCCCATTGGGGGGAGGGGGGCACGCCCCGTCAATCTATCCGACAACGGATTTTCCTAAATAACTCAGCCGGTTCTGATGCTACAAAAAAAAATGTGAAGGGCAAAATTGAAGAGCTTGACAGAGCGCGTAAGCTCGAACAAACCTGATCCCGATATGCCAATGAGTTCGCGAATTATCGCGATTTTTAACTGCAAAAACAATAAAATTTAATTAATTATATCTCGAGAAGGGGTGGAGTTGGGGCATCAATTTTTCGCGAATCGACGGGTGACACCGAGTACTTTGATGGACCACAGGCTGGGTGTGGTGGGGGCAATGAGGAGGAGACTTATGGGGAGGAAAAAATATTACATAAATGCTAATAAGTAGTTTATTAATCGAGCTACGAGGATCAGGCCGGATTCAATTTGTTCATTTTTTTATAAGCTACGAGGGGGGATTGGCGAAAAATTTTCATTTTCGCAAATGCGCGCTTGTCGCGGCATAAAAGAAATGGCCACTATTTAATATCTCCGAAAATACTTTAGATCAATTTCAACGAAATCGAGGTAAGCCAAAAATTCGAACCCTACTTGCTGCCAACATAAAAAAAATTAAATTTCAGTTGCATAAAGTGGCAGGTTATTCAATTTTTTTGCATTTCATAATGTAGCCATTATGAAACCCAAATAGAAAAAGTGTTTTATTTCACTTTCGTAATACTCGATAACAAATTAATTTTTTCTCAGAGGATAATAACAAGATGGAGGAAAATTACAAGTGAATAATATAATAAAAATATGGCCTCTTCTAAACGAATTTGACCTACGGAAAATATGTCAAGATTGTTCACATAATCCTATTAAAGGAATGAAATGAGTTTTCTTAATATACCTACTTATATTAGTCCATTTACAAAATCAATACCTTTTTTTCCAATTTTATTGCTTTATGCAACAAATATGGTAATTTACATTTAAATTTGCTACTTTAATATAAAATGTTCCACTTGGCGAACTTTTAAAAATGTCAATTATGTGTAAACGCGAAATACAATTATTCGCGCTTTGTGCAATAATATATATGACAAGCGAGGATAATTGATCAACCCGACAAAAAATGTAAACAAGGTTAAATTACAATTATTATTAACCTACTCTGAAAATAATACATTATTATGATTATTTATTTATATTTATGTTTTCCCACGACCACCTACGAAAATGAGACAAAATGCACGGCAAACTTGCCTAGAAAGTGTTTTATACACAAAAGTGTGTTGAAATAGTATATTACGTACCGAGGTGGAAAGTGTTTCTTTCCTGCCGAGACAGTAATGAAACTTTTCACCGAGGTTTGTATACTATTTTATTTACAACCACATCTAACATCCACTTCTTATTATCTTGAATTAAAATTATTAATAAAAGATAAATGTCATTTTGACTTTTCCATTGAAAAATTAGACAGAAATTTCAAATAAACGCAGGTGGTAAAATAACGTAGGTAATAATACACATCAAGATGACAAATATCATTTTTTGAATATGGTTTCCATGTCACTAAACAATATATTATTTTAACGACAGAAAAATAATGGAGATGGGGAAATCGATTTTGCTGCTACTCCACCAGAAATTTGAGAAGCAGCAAAAATAGTAGAAGAAGATCTTCTGCCAACTAAAAGCCGCCCGAGATATGACAAGGCATATAAATGTTTCAAAGAATGGTGTACGCGAAACAAAGTTCAAAATCCTGGTTCTGAGTCGGCGCTACTAGCTGATTTCAGTGAAAATGCCAAGACTAGTGTTGGGAAAAACGATGATTTTAATAATCGAGTAAATCGCTCTAGTGAATCGCTTGAAATTCCAATTCACCAAGCGATGACGTCACTGACTGCTCGACCGGCAGCCTCGCCATTTACATGTGATCAGGTAGGGTATTTAGCAGGCACGTAACTATGGGTGGGCGCAGGTTTAGCTAAAAAATTGTAGTAGCCACCAAGAAAATTCCAGAAATTTATTTATTTATTTATTTGTGAATAATGAATTTTTACCACGTGTCTCGATACCAAACAAAAAAAACTGCAAAAATTCACCCAAATATGTATTTATTGTTCGGGTATATTATTGTGCGTTTTTAACCCGAACAAAAAGTATTACGGTAAAGTTATTTTTCTTCACATCTTTCTCAATCTACGAGCATAAAATAAATAGATATTTAAAATAGCTTGTCAAATTCCTCCACTTTAAATTATCAGGTGCCCACTGTGTGCACTTCAAAAATTTTGTCTTAGTTATGCGACTGGCAAAATCAGAAAATTTGTTATTATTTTTTTAAATTCATGTACTCATGTATTCATAGTTACCTAAAAGTTCCTGTTTAAATATAAGAATATTTACTTTTGGTTACCAAAAAATTTGTCGATACCTATGTTTTGTTAACTATTTTGCTCGTTTTCTTATTTTCCATTAACATTTTCTATAAAGTATGTTATTTTTAAGAAGTCTTCTTGAGTTTAATAATACAAAGTTCCTGTTTAGATTTAAAAATGTTTACTATAAGATTACCAACGAAGTTTTCTATATATTCGGTTAACCAATTTGTTCGTTTTGTTATTTTTCATTAACAATTTCTATTATTATGTCATTTTTGAGAAGTTTTCTCGTGTTTATAGTAATTAAAAATTTTAACATTATATCCTTTAATTTTTTAATATTTACAATCGGACACCGCCGAACAAACCCAAACACCGCCGCTGGCTAGCCAGTTAAAACGAAACTTTACAAAATCTATGTCGCGATGACTCCGCCAAGGGATTCGGCATACTTTTTTATATGCACCTTCACGTTTATGTGCCTTTAAGAAAGACGTATGTCGCGTAACTGCTCAGCGTCAAACTCGAACGTCGCCAATCGGATGGCGCGACTCGTAGACCGAAGGTCATGTATCAAGTGACAGGCGATATTTTTCGGTTTTTCGCCTGAATTTATAACTAGAGTATTTCCTATCGAGCGAAAAACTGTTCGAATATACGAGCAGTTTCTTAACTCGATCACACTACAGCGGTATATTTCCGCCGGCGTCAAGCGAAGCTCGGGTATCGAGTGAAAGATAATAAGTGACGAGCGACGGTTTTCGCCTGAATAGATAACTCGAGCGGTTTTTTAATAATCGACCGATGTCGGTTATTTCAATAATCGAGTGATCAAGCGGTTTTTCGCTCGAGCGATCACAACACTAGCCAAGACAAAGAAGATATCAACGATCTGGTCACTATATTCAATGCTGAGGACCATTCTATCAATTAGGGAAAAAGTAGACTTATCTAAACACGCAAAGCTATTAGCATTTTAAAGAAGGTGTGTTCGTATATTATTTTGAGATATCGATTTTTTTTAAAATTACAAAAAAATTATTTACTTTCCACTCGGTAGATGAAATGTCATTATTACATGCATGGTTGTAAATAAAATGCTTTTCCAACTACTGCGTTTGAACAGATGACATATAGTGCTAATTTGACGATTTGACTGTTTTAATTTAAAAAAATATACTTTTAGTAGGTACCCGTGAATTAGGGTTATGGGTGAGGTAAAGGGCACTAAAACAATTCGGCACATTAATGGTGGGGATTCTTTTAGGTTTTTTTATGATAAATAGAAAAAATAAGTAACAGAGACTTGTTAGACAACCCATTAAACCCATAACTTCTTGGGAAACGTATAAATGGGATCCATACAGGGTTTTACATGATTTATCCAATTATATTTGTTTTAATAATAACTTGAATATTGTTTTAAGCAAATCTCATATAAAGCATTCGTCAATAACATATCGACGATATCTAACTCAATTTCTGTAAACATTGATTATTAGTTTTATTATTTTCTTGGAACAATACAGGGTGTTATGGAAATGACGTATTATATTTAAACCGGCAATCCCTGAGATGAAAAGAAATTGAAAAAAAATAACCAAAAATGGCGCTTTCAATTAATAACCGAATTATAACACCTTATGTCAAACCAAATAAACATATCTGTTACTACTGACCAAAGGTAAACAAACCTTGGCCATACCTAAACAAAACAATATTGAGATAGGTTATGGCCAAAAACGTCACTGAAATTTGAGCAATGTTGTCGGTTAAACTCTTTAGACGGTCAATAACCGGTTGACAGAAGATGTTTATTTTTCAAGGTACATTTCTAAACTTTTACCTTGAGTTGTTCGCTGGGAAAAAATTTTTTTATTTAAGCTCTGTTACCTTTTCGGTATTATTTAAAACAGCACATAAATGCACATTAATTAACCCACACACAACACTTTTGCTGCTTAGAAAACACTCCCATTTAAGTTTTTCACATGGATGAAGGATTTATAACATAACATTTTTTACAACTACTTTCAATAATGTTCTAATGGTAAATAACAGATAACAAGTTGATGAAGGTAATTGTACTGATGACGCCAGACAAAAAACTTTAAACTCAATTTTCTCCAAATAATTAATAAACAAACAGACCCTTCAACCACTTAACGTATCAAAACGTTCGGGGGCGGGCCCTTTGATTGATTTGACATTTTCGTTCTTCTTCTTTTTCTGTATGGCATCACTACACAACAACACTACAATGTTGCCACCTGCTGGCGTATTTTTTATAAGATGCTGTTTTATAAGATTATATCCATAAATTATGTCATTTGCTTTTGAATATTACTTCTCCGTATAATTTTCATTCATGCTATAGGACAAAATTCATATTTTTTAATCGAATTTTCAATTTAATGTTTTGGCGCGAAAAATTTCGACGTTACAGTTTCAAAACTGGCAACAGCGCAATAGTTGTGATATTATTTTCCTAAAATTGCGATAGAGGGATATAAATAATTTTCTAATATTATAAATTTGCTATTCAAACTCAAAATGCCAAGAACTTCAATCGAACTAACGGACATGGTCTTATGCTATGGAGCAGCACAGGAAAAAGCCCTATACATGGAGCTTCGCATTACCCGGGATGGAATATTTAATCAGCGAGTTATAGAGGAGAGAGAAACCCAAACACGTTAGCCGCTGTACTACAAAAGTTAAAAAGTTGAGACTACAAGACTTCCTTTACTTTACAAGAAGGTTACAACAGTGGTACATACAGTCAAGTCGAAGTACCTGACTAATTCCGAAGGATAGTTCATAGATGAGGTTGGCTTTACCCGAGATGGAATATTTAATCAGCGAGTTATAGAGGAGAGAGATAGCCACTGTACTACAAAAGTTAAAAAGTTGAGACTACAAGACTTCCTTTATTTTACAAGAAGGTTACAACAGTGGTACATACAGTCAAGTCAAAGTACCTGACTAATTCCGAAGGATAGTTCACAGATGAGATTGGCTTTACCCGAGATGGAATATTTAATTAGCGAGACCAATAGCCAGATAAGGTTTTTCTTGAACATATCAGCAGGTATTATTGATAATCAACTAATACGACCACATATCCTGCAAGACGACCTGCCAGAACTTTTAGAAAATGTTCCTTTAGGTCGGATAAGGGACATGTGGCTTCTGCAAGCATAGTTTACGGATTGTCACTGAAATTTGGACGTCCTATATGCGTTTATTCTAGCGTATGGTAGTGTTTATAGTGGTTTTGTGGGTGTCTGTCTGTTTCTTTAAGTGATTTAGTTAGTTTTGATATGCAGAAGAAGAGGACAAAGCAGTTTTAGTGGGTTTGCAAGCAAGGAGTAGACTGTGACTTTGAGTTTACTTCTTAATAGCTATTAGGCAGTCCCACACTATTATCAGGGCACGTATAGAGCATAAAGTGTGAGCATAGAGTATCCTCGATTTACTTCCCTTGTATCCTAAGGTAAGCTAAATAATTAATTTTATAAGAAACTAAAAGTTCTACAGTTTTATAAAGTTTGGCAACAGTGTAGGAACATGTGTTTGGCAGACAGCTCCGCCGGATAATATCATATGGTGCCGCGGAGTCACCGGTAGGTTTAGGGGTGAATTACCCCCCTTTTTAAACGTTTGATTTGAAAAAAAAAAAATATGTAGCGCTTCTCTAGGACACCCCAGGAGTCACCCATTTAAATATAATACGTCATTTCCATAACACCCTGTATATTTATTCAAATTTAAGATTTAATCTAATTTAAAAAGCAGAACCTATCAAGTTTTATATACAGGGTGACAATTTAAAAACTTGAAATGGCCATATATTAGAAACGAAAAACTGAAGAAAAAAACGCAAAAAACAGTTTCTATAAAACGAAGGGGGAACAAAAACAAGCGTATTAGCCCACCCCTATCTGCAACCCCTTGAACAGGGTGAGATAAACCCTTAAAATCTTAAATAGAAAGGGGGTCGAGTGATACATCATTTTGAAGCTCTTGAAAAATGCTTTCCAATGGTACCATAGAAAGGTACATTTCAGGAAATTCTTCTCTATTTATTAAGGAAAACAATAAATGAAAAGACAATTTTGAAATTTTTTATTATTAGTTAATTAAATGTTAAATAATGATTTCCGTTGTTTTGAAGACAATAATAAAGCCTACTTTCAAATTCTTCACGTACATTTGCAAAGGTTTCTCTGGATATAGCACGGCATTCCTGAACTATTCTATGCTGAAGTTGCTCTAGTGACTCAGGTTGCGTTTTAAAAACCACAGATTTTAGGTGACCCCACAAAAAGAAGTCAACAGGTGTTAGGTCCGGGGATCTAGGTGGCCATTCAACAGGACCTCTTCTTCCAATCCACTTAAGATAAGAAGTGCTGCTTTTCGTTTAAACTGAACCGAAAGTTAACTGTTCTTAAAATAATAATACTAGTAGAAGTTACCTTTAAGGTAAATTCTGTGATAATAAAATGCGAATATTTATAAACAAATTTTTTTTTTCGACAAAAAAAAATAGCAAATAAACCAAAACGAAATACCGAGGCTTAAACTGTTTAGAATTCTTAAGAGATATCTCTTAATATGCCAGGATATTGGTAGCAATCATTTTGAACATTTAACTAACTAATAATAAAAAATTTCAAAATTGTCTTTTCATTTATTGTTTTCCTTAATAAACAGAGAAGAATTTCCTGAAATGTACCTTTCTATGGTACCATTGGAAAGCATTTTACAAGAGCTTCAAGATGATGTATCACTCGACCCCCCCTTTCTATTTAAGATTTTAAGGGTTTATCTCACCCTGTCCAAGGGGTTGCAGATAGGGGTGGGCTAATACGCTTGTTTTTGTTCCCCCTTCGTTTTATAGAAACTGTTTTTTGCGTTTTTTTCTTCAGTTTTTCGTTTCTAATATATGGCCATTTCAAGTTTTTAAATTGTCACCCTGTATAGTATATAATAATTAGCGTAAGCGTGCACGAATAATATAACGCACAAAAAGTTTAGTCAAGTTTTAAGTTATTAAAAAAAAATTAAATTTTGGATTTTTTATTTAATTTCCTTCCTGTTAATATCAAAATTAGAGCAAAACTGACAAAACATTCTCAAAGTAACGTTTAGTACACTCAAAGATTACATAACAAATTTTTTCATACGACGTTTCGTTTTTTCAAGCAATCATCAATCAACTTCATTTTTTTCTTATACGGCACTGAATTTATAATGTCAAATCTGAAGGCCGTTTTTAAATTCAATGATGTAAAGATTGTTTCACGAATAATGGATATAACTTAATGACTGCAGTAAAATTACCTGGGCCATCCCATTATTTATTACCGTTTGTTATTATTATGTGGAAAGGACCGGATTGTAATAATTATAATTAAATATAGGCACATCAGGTAGGTTAGGTTGCTTAATTTATATTTAAATATCTTTTTGTGGTAAAATTTGTTAGTTTCTGAGGAATGGTTCAAGAATTGCCTTTTACCAAACATTCCTCAGCATAGCGTGATAGTAATGGACAATGCAAGCTATCACAGTCGCCAATTACATAAAGCTCCAAGCTCAAATAATACAAAATTGGAGATTCAGAACTACATGGCGGCGAATGATATATATTTTGAAGAAAGATATAAAAAAAGTGATCTTTTAGAAGTTTTAAAGACATTTTGTATAAAAAAAGTATATGTTTGTGACACATTGGCAGAAGAAATTGAACATACAGTGCTACGGCTCCCACCCTATTATTGCATTTTTAACCCCATAGAGCATATGTGGCACCAGTTAAACTCACTGGTTAGGTCTGAAAATATTTCTCCGACTTTAAGTTCTAGTGTTGTAGAATTATTACGAAAATGCTTTAATGATATTCCCCAGGTAGTTGGAAAAATTCAGTCCGTCACGTAATAACTGTAGAAAATTCGTATATTAGTCTGGATCGTATAATTAATCCAATTATAATTAATTTTGATGAGGATAGCGATAGCGAAACAGAACTATCTATAGAATGACATTATAAATGTAAATAAATATGACTAGTAATATTTAAAAAAAATGTTATTTCATTTTATTACATTAATATAATCATATCATTACTTGTTTTCCTTAGTCCGTCCCTTCATACTTCACTTGTTTATTGCCAAGCTCTTGTCGACACAATGGGACCGACCCAGGAAATCATTAAGTCGTATCCAATTTTCGTGAAACGTACTGTACCACACATTATCGTTTCATTACGTTTCGACTCTTTCTAATTATCTTCATGAAAATTTCAGGATACGGACCTGTATTTTCCATAAAGCCTCCCTATAAGATTAAATGAGCAAATCACGGCATCATAAAAATAATACAATCGACCTTGGAGTGTCAATCAGCTGTTCGTATGTCTGAAATCGATATAGAATGTCACCCCAATTTATAAACAAAAAAGTGACCTACATGTCTCCCTCTTTCTAATAATAAATCTTGTTTTCTTGCAGAGGGAGGGTGTTGGCCCACACGAAGGGATGAAACGACGAACTCATTTAAACAATTTGTTTCTGCTGAATCAGCGAATTTGCCTCCGTTGTGTTATGGAGGGTGTTATCAATGGAGACTGTATTATACAGGATGAGGCAGATGTATACAGGGTGTTATGGAAATGACGTATTATATTTAAATCGGCAATTCCTGAGATGAAAACAAATTGAAGAAAAATATCCAAAAATTTCGCTTTAATTTAATATGCCCTGTACATGACCTTATGTCAAACCAAAAATGACCACGTGGTGCCCCTGTCAGGAAGGTAAACAAAGCAACATATGTCCACAGTGTTGTGATATCTTCAGGGTAAACTCTTTAGAAAGTCAATAACCGTTTGACAGATTGCAAGTTCTTTATTTTTCAGGGTACATTATTATAAACTTTTACGTTCAGTTCAGTTTGCTAGAAAACAATCTCTGATTTATAAACTTGAACTGACTCGAACGAACCGCCGCGGAGTTTTTAAATGGTCAGGTATGTTCTCATTTGTTCAATTCGAACGACACCCGTCAGATCTGGACAACTTAAAAGTTTATAAATGCCACTTACCCTTTAGAAAAAAAAATGCACTTTTATTTAGCTTTTCGGACTTATTTAACAGCAACTTAATTTATAAAAAAACACCAAGTACCTAGGTAACCTGAACAAAAACAAACCGGCACAATAAAATCACATAACACATCTAAGTACCATTCAATCTGAATTAGCATTTTAAAGTGCTGCTATGTAGACAAAAATACGCCCTTATTGTCTGAGTGGTCTGGGAAATAATGTATTTAACATCTAAAATTTTTAAAAACACGTTGGTTCTCTCGATCGATATCGGCCTGCTTCTTTAAACAGCTGATTGTGGACAATCCGGCTAATATTTAAAAATACAGCGTTGCCACTTTCGATGTTTTATAAGCGACTATCATAAGTTGCCGACTTTCCTTCTATAATATTACTTTCCTGTATAATTATAGTCTCGGAAATGCCGACCGCGCTGGCTCTAGAGAGTGGAGATTTCTCGGAAAGAAAGTTCGACGACTGGTCCGAAGACGGACTAGACCATTATTTCAAAGGGTAGTTCCTGTCAATTGTTAACATAATTGTTTCATTTTATCTTTAGTAAAGGGTTACTGGCCCATAGAAATTAGCGTTTTTATTATTTCTATTCCGAAATGATTAAGTGCTCTTGTTCTATGTGTGTTATTCTAAAGTGTAATTATGCGTTAGTGTTGGGGTTTAGTGATAAGCTTATTATGCACTCCCACACTATCATCAGGACACGTGATGAGCATAAAGTTTTTCCCATAGAAAAAAGAACTGAAAGTGTCTATGCTCTGGATTCCTTAATCGCGCCATGGATTTACTTTCTAAGTAAGCTAAATATTTATTTTTATAAGAAACTAAAGTTTTACACGTTAAAACATTTTGGCAACATCGTTCCTGAACATCTGTTTATTACCCAGCTGGGAAATGTAATATGTTCATATATGAATGTGCCGAGGAGTTGTGTGTGGGTTTAGGGATGAATTACCCGACTTTTTAAACGTTCGATCTAAAAAAAAATATGTAGCGCTTCTCTAGGACACCCCAGGAGTCACCCATTTAAACATAATACGTCATTTCTATAACACCCTGTATGTGACAACATTGTTAACCCCAGATATTTTTTTTGACGCATTCCTTTCGTAGCTACAGATAAACTTGTCGACATAGTTATGACGAACTTTATGCATAAACCAAAACCTTAAAAATTAAAATGAGCTATTTTTCTTCCTGGTCCGATCACGTTATATTTTTGTAAAATTTGTATTGAAAATTGCCAATAAAAATGTTTGTATTACCAATTCCAAATGAAATATTTTGATAATTCGTAAGCTTGTTATACCAGATCTAAACCATATAGAAATTACGAAGGAAGACTATAAAGAGAAAGAGAAAAGTGGTGCCAACCGAATGACAAACTAGCTAACTGTGGATCCGACAAGCGGCGGACCCGGAGCAAAAAGGGGCCTCGCAAAAAGCGAGCGGCGGCAGAGCTAGCAAAAAGTGCACAGGGGGGTGGCTGGGGCGGCGGCGAGAGCGAACTCCAGCAGGGAATTAGTTTTAGTTTCGTTTCTGCTCCGGTTGATATATCGATGTGGAGGGAAATAAATTTGGGTCAGAACATTTTATAACAAATGTCACAATATTTATATGAAATAGTTTCTCGTAAGCGTAATTTTACACAACTTTACATAGAAAAGTAGATTTATAATGTACACTTAATAAATTAAAATATTTTTTCTACTCCTATTAAATTATACAACGTGTCCAAGATAAGGAGGGCCAGTACAGGGATCTCGGAAACCGTAAGAGATTCGAAGTCGGTTAAATGGACGTAAAGTTGCGCATTCACGTGCCTAATAATATGCCGTTTAGAAAGTTTTAAAATTCCGAGTAGTTCCGGAGATATCCGGAAAAAACCGAATCCTGAAAAATCGTTTTATTGTTTTCCTGGGTTTTTTTGAGATCGAATTCTAAAGTAAATTGCCCTTTTACATTGCCACTTTTTCCGCTCTATCTAACAGCGTTAATTGTTTTGTAATCCGACGAGTCGTCTTCGAAGGGTCATTATGAACTTTCTTTCTTTAAATACGGTCCTGATTTCCTGATATTGTAATTTGAGAGCCTTTTTTCTCCCGAATGTAACGATGTGTGACATTGTGGTTTAATGACGTTTCGAGGGTTCTTTGAACAACATCAGGAAATTTTGGGATACGGTCCTGCATTTCTCCTAATTTTATAAATAATATCTCATAAGTAAGCTCTAAATTTTTTACTTATGTTGGACTAGTTCAATAAATAACAAACAATTTAATAATAAACCACAAATAAGTGAACAGAAATCATTTCCGATATTCTCTAAGCACAAATAACATCTTCTAACTGCCACATAACAGTTTTTTTTTAGATGAAATAAAACAGGCGATAGAATATCACACTTTTCAGCATTTGTAAAATTATGTTCCATATTTTCTGGAAAATAGAACACCTCTTAAAACGCTCTCACACGATCACAATGGGAAAGTCAAGTGGAGCAAATCACTCGTCACCATCTTAATTTTTTTGTTTCAAACGCCTACTTTTCTTTTAAATCCCGAATCAACAGAAGCTTGAAATAATGTTTCTGCATTTTGTTCACTTATTTGTGGTTTATTATTAAATTATTTGTTATTTATTGAACTAGTTCAACATAAGTAAAAAATTTAGAGCTTACTTATGAGATATTATTTATAAAATTAGGAGAAATACAGGACCGTATCCCAAAATTTCCAGATGTTGTTCAAAAACCCTCGAAACGTCATTAAACCACAATGTGTCATAAATTGTTGCATTCGGAGAAAAAAAGCTCTCAAATTCCCATATCAGGAAAACAGGACCGTATTTAAAAAAATAAAGTTGATAATGGCCCTTCGAAGACGACTAGTCCGATTACAAAACAATTTACGCTGTTAGATAGAGCGGAACAAGTGGCAATGCAAAAGTGCAATTTACTTTAGAATTCGACCTAAAAAAAACCAGAAAAACAATAAAACGATTTTTCAGAATTTCGTTTTTTTCCGGAAATCTCCGGATCTACTCGGAATTTTAGAACTTTCTAAACGGCATATTATTAGGCACGTAAATGTGCAACTTTACATTTAAAATAAGAAAGTTGATATTGGCCACTGTTACATGACACACCCTGTATGAAAAGTTTTTATTGGAAAAAATGCGCAACTAGAAATGCCAATCGACGTGTCCGAGCGTTTTTTCGCACACACCCCCATTTAGTTATTATAGAATTTATTCCATTTGGCTGATGCACGCTGTATAATATACCCTAGAAAGATACATTTTTCTGTGTGTACCTACTCAATTACGAAAATGCACCAAGTCCTTGACTATTGTCAATGGAATCCTTACAAGTAGGAAGATATAAATGTAATTTATTTCAATTATTAGAGTTAATTCATTCTTCGGATCAGGTAATAAGCTTTTCGAACGACATTCGTTATTTTTGTCCGTAGAATTATGAATATATCAAACATAACATAATGTTCATACCAAAACCAACCGTAAAACCTGTTTAACTTCTTACTCCTGTCTATATTTTCATCGACAGACGGTAAATGTCCTACCCTTGTTTATTCTTTGTAATCCGATTAAACTAACCACAAGATTTAAATCTCTTTTAATTATTTAGCAGCTTCGCTTAAGTCATACTCACAAAGGAACTATAAGCCTGCTTATGCTGAAGAGGTGAGATACAGGATGTCCCGAAATTAGCTTGCAATATTTCTAGACTGTGATCTAGATTCCTAAATAAATTTACCATGGCCTACTGTACCAAGGCATCTTTTAGTGATTTCTGCGTATCCATGTCTTTTAAACAGAACTATTTTTTTAATATTTTTTCTGACTGATCATTTTAAAGCATTTTTAGGTATCAGTCATCACTGGTATCAGTACAGTGGTTTTTAAATTACTAAGTAATTAAAAAAATTCTGGATCCATTTGATGTTTACTGGGTATCCAATTAAAAAACCTGCGTATCCAAATGGATACTCAAAAGTACGTTAAAAGTTGCCTTGTGTAGTAACATAAATTATTAAAAATATCACATTTTTAGGTTCTTTTTGAATATAAATATAAACGACTATATAAGGGCGGATTTTAACCACGTTAAGCATAGTCTGCTAATATCATACCTTAAAGACATAGGACGGGATGTTAAAGACATAAGGCTCATAGCTAACCTGTACTGCAACCAAAAAGCAGAAATTATATTACAAGACACAACAATAACAGAGCAGTTTGAAATAAAAAACGCTGTTAGGCAGAGCTGTATCCTGTCACCAATGTTGTTTAATCTATATGCAGAAACAGCTTTTGCTGAGTCAGTTCTAGATAGTCCTATAGGTATTAAAATTAATGGATTCCCCATTAACAATATAAGCTATGCGGATGATACGGCAATGCTCGCAGATAATGCAAACGATCTCCAGACACTATTGGAACAGGTCAGTGAAGCTAGTAGAAGAATGGGCTTGAAAATTAATACTAGCAAAACCAAATTCATGGTCGTCAGCAGGACCAACGTTCAGAACTCAAAGATTCTTGTAAATGGTGAAGACGTTGAGTGAGTTTGTTCTAAATTTAAATATTTGGGGTGTACACTAAACGAAAACTGGGACCCAGAGCAAGAAATAAAATGCAGAATAGAACAATCAAGAGCAACCTTCCTAAAGCTTCGGAAGTTCCTCATAGATAGGAAATTGAGTTTCAGTATCAGATACAGAATGGTTAAGTGATATGTCTGGTCGGTTCTCTTGTACGGAGTAGAGGTATGGACCTTAAAAACTACTTCAATAAACAAAATTGAAGCATTCGAAATGTGGACTCTGCGTAGAATGCTTAGAATATCATGGATTGACCACGTAAAAAATGAAGAAGTACTCCAGAAGGCAGAATTGACAGATCGTGAACTTTTTGAGACTATAAAAAGAAGAAAAATATCGTATCTAGGACATATTACAACGTCTTATCCTGTAGGGCAAAATTGAAGGAGGAAAAAGGCGGTTAGGGCGAAAGAAATTATCCTGGTTGAGAAACATTCGACAATGGAAGGGATACGAGACTCCCAAACACTCCAAAGTGCTGCAGCGAGCAGGCAAATCTGATAGGGATGAAAGGATGAACACCTACGCAGGAACCTGCATGGCACCTTAAGAAGAAGAAGGGCGGATCCAGAACTTGTGGAGGGTCATACTTTGTTTTGGGGGAGGGCTACGAAAAGTAATACGCTGCCGGTATGACCCCCATGATCCCTCCCTGGATTCGCGCTTGCAACTATACATTTTTGTACCAAGTCCAAAGTAAGCTTAAGAGCTGCGTTTAATCGCAGATTGCCAAGCAGGCACTATTTTATGCGAACGATTAGCCAAATATATTTAAATTTTTTCTAATCTAAAACTGGATTCGTAAAGTTAAAGGATTGGAAAACGCTATGAAAAAATTGCGTTAAAAAATATAATGTTATAAGAATAACAATAACAATTTCAAATATGAACAGTTTCCAAATTTTTGTCACAGATCTTCCTGAAACTTGTTGATACCCCAATCGACATTTCAGACAATCTAAATATCAATAAATTAACTAAACAACTTTATTATTAACGGTTAAAACTTCACGAAAAGAAATATTGATCAGCTGATGATTGTTGTCTCTTTCTAACCTGCCAAAAAGCGGCATATTTTTTAATTATAATAATTGATGCTACATAGATGGCTCTGATTGCTAATTTGGGATTGTTTGGGATCCTCATCTTAATTAATTTAGAAAATAATATATAGGGTGTGCCATTTAAATTTTTTAATTTTTGTTAATACATGTTTCAAAAACGAAACTTTTTATTGACGAACTGGCTACGCCGCTGAACTTTTCTTGAAAATCTCTAACGAGATCATCTTTTCCCACCTTTTCGATAAGTTAACGCGTAACGATTTTCAAAACCGCCCTGTAGGTTAGAAACTTAAAGCTCCATGAAAAATTTGACACGGAAATTTTTCGTTTTGTTAAAAAGTAGGAAAATAATGTGGAAACCGCAACATTCTATCTTTGATAATAATTTTATTCTAATATCCCCAGAAAATGTCGAAAATGGGACACCCTGTACATAATTAAAGTTACATAAAAAAACATTACATAATATATGTTTTAAAAAATACCTAATAATATATGAAATTTTTCATTAATCTGGCATTTTCTATAATCCAGCCAAACACTACTTGCAGAAAATGAAACAAATTTGTGAACTACAAGAAACACAAAATATAAATGACATATCAATATTTCAATTTTGTCATTTCCGTCTAATACACTGGAGTTGTATTTCGCTTCAAAAAACATTGTCTCCTTTCTGTGGGACAAGATATTTATTAAAAAAAAAAACATCTTTAGGGCGAAAGTTTTTCTAGTCCCCTCGTAGATGCCAATGATGATGCCAATTTTACAGAAAAATTTTGACTGTGTATAAATAGTACGAACGTTACTTTATCATTATATCGTTCTCGCCTGGTTTAAGAACTCGCAGAAATCCTTAACCAGACCACATAATTAATTTTTTTTAGTAATTACATTTTCTTCATTTGTTACTCCATTTAAAGGAGTTTTTAAAGTATTATCGTTAAGCTTCTGCTGCAGTCTACGCGTCTATGTCGTGACATTCACAATATTACGCGTTGTCAAATTGTCAATCGGTAGGTGACACTATAATTTTTTTTTTATGATCAAACACAAGCACTATAGGAAAGATCCTTTAGGGCACTCTGGGAGTGGTGCGTGTGCGGAAAAAGCGATTCACGTGGGTTTTGAATCGTTGGAGGTTATATTCGTTGGGAAAAACGAGCTCGGGAAGATCGTTCCATAAGGATAAAGTCCTCCAGATGAAAGAATTCTTTAATAATAAAGTTAGAGGAGTAGTTGGACGGGCGGCAGTGGTTCGTCGTGTATTTCTGCTATTCGCCGCTCTGGGCGGAATTAAGAGGGCAAGGTCAGCCGAGCACTTTCCATGAAAATATCTGTAAAAGAGAGTCAAATCCCCAACCTGTCTTCGATGTTCTAGGCTGTCGAGGCTCTTCGTCAACTCGTGGTCTCCAATCAGATATATGTATGTATGTATTATCAAATAATGCGTGACATAACCCCAGGACTCCCAGGAGGGTGCATCGTAGCATTGAGGCTATTGGTTTGGAGCCCACGTTAAGCTGTAGATTCTTTTGGGAATGAAAAAATCTAAAAAATATACAGGTTCCGAGGGCAGTCCATACTTATTTTTTACATTATTAATTTATTAAAACGTAAAAAAATTTAATAAATAAAATTTTAAAAAATAAGGCTACCGATGGAATTCGTCCCCGAAGTCATTCACATTTGTTGGCTTCCCAGAATGGGCAGAAGCCATCAAAACTAACGAGGAAGAAGCTTAAGAGGATACCGGAGTCAGTCGAAATCTCCGATTTGACCCCTGTTCGTTTCACGCTTTGGAGGCACGAGGCGAATTGGATCTTCCCTTGCAGTTAGAAGAATACGTCGAGCGTCCGCCCGTAATCGGTACGCCGACAGAAACGAGGATAATCGGAAGAAAGAGACGGAACGTCTACACTTCAATTTTTATAATTGAAAAACGGAGTTTTCTCTTTTTATGAACACGCTGCATGTTTTTTAAAAAAATGTCGAACAAAATATGTCTAAATTTTATTAATAATTGGAGGAAAGTCCATAATTTCGTTCTACATGGAACAGTAAATAAAATTAAATCTAGAAATCTTCCAAAACAAAAAAATATATACTTTCCTCCAATTTTAGTTGCATTACAAAGTTTTTTTCCTTGAACATTTTTTTCCCAAATACAGAAAAATGGGGAGAAAACTCGTTTAGAGGTATTGCTACTCAGGAATCCGCTTAAGCGGAGCCGGCAACGTAGCATGACAATAAATCTTGTGACTGTCATACTATAGGCGTAAAAAAATTATCCAATGCTGCCAATTCATACCGACAATGATCGTCCGGTGCAGTGCAACAAATAGATTTGTCACACCTTCACGCATGCACTTCAAATTTATGGTTTTAATGGAACTTTTACATTGTGGAAAATTAAAAATACGGATATTTCTGTATCTACCTTGTTTTGTCGATTAAGAGTACTTACTTCTATTTAGGTTAGTGGAAAAAGAAATTTATTGTGTTTAATTTGTTGCGTTCACGGTAAGTTTGTAGCGAGCGATAAAAATATTGGTATGTATATTTTTTTTAATTATCACAATTACTTACCAACTAAAGAGGCTAAATGTGTAGAATTAGTTATTTATTAATGTATCTTTACAGTGTCCTGAGGAAGATTTAAATTAAACTGTAACGTAGGTAAAGTCAAAAGTGTTTCTTCCCTAAAATTCTGTCTTAATGAATTGAAGAACTAAAGTAAAATGAGAGGTGGAATTTGTCATAGATTTTTATTTACAACCATGCATGTAATAATGACATTTCATCTCTCTTTGAAAGGTGGAAAGTTGACGTTTTTTTACTTTTACTTTCCACCCGGGTGGAAAGTAAATTATTTTTTTGTAATAGCTTTGCGTGTTTAGATATGTCTACTTTCTCCCTAATTGATAGAGTGGTCCTTAGCATTGAATATTTTGACCAAATCGTTGTTATCTTCTTTGTCTTGGCCTTTTCACTGAAATAAGCTAGTAACGCCGACTCCGAATCAGGATTTTGAACTTTGTTTCCCGTACACCATTCTTTGAAACAGTTATATGCCTTGTCATAACTCGGGCGGCTTTTAGTTGGCAGAAGATCATCTTCTACTATTTTTGCTGCTTCTCGAATTTCTGGTGGAGTAGCAGCAAAATCAAATTCCTCACCTGATAGCATTTTTCTGTTGTTAAAATAATATATTGTTTAGTGACATGGAAGCCATATTCAAAAAATGATATTTGCCATCTTGATGTGTATTATTACGTACGTTATTTTTACAAAATGCGGTTATTTGAAATTTCTGTCCAATTTTTCAATGGAAAAGTCAAAATGACGTTTATCATTTATTAATAATTTTAATTCAAAATAATAAGAAGTGGATGTTAGATGTGGTTGTAATTAAAATAGTATACAAAAGATTTACTTAACTACCGACTGTCTCGACAGGAATGAAGCACTTTCCACCTCGGTACGTAATATACTATTGCATGTGTCATGTCACTTGTCCTTTACTACTTGTATGAGGTTTCTATGAACAGAACTGTACATAATTATGACTTTATCACTAATGGACGGAAAAATGCACAAAATATGATTTTTCTACGATCCTTATAAAAACAATATTTCTTGTACGCAAATGAATGCATAAAATTGGCGATCCAAGCTAAAAAGGGACCATCTACACCGACTGCTCTAAGTTTATTCAAAATAATTAGACTTTATCAAACGCTTTACTGAAATCGGTGCAGATTGAACACATGTAACAAATCTGCGATCTCCACTTAATTATTATTCGCAAGTATTTCTTGCAGTAAAGTGCAAGTCACTATACCTAGTCATTGTGGGTTTTCCTCATTATCTTTTTATTCGTTATTCAAGAAAAAGAACATATTATTCTCTACATGTTTGGTCATATTCTTCTGTTGTTGGCGTAAATCAGGGTAAAAGTTCCATTTATACCGTAAATTGGTTGTGCATGCGTGAAGTCGTAACAAATCTATTTGTTTCAGTGCGCTGAACAACCGTTTTCGGTTTTACTCGGTATGAATTGTCAGTTACGTCTAATATCGAAGAAAAACCACAAATATTCATCCACGATAAGTATCGATTCGATAAGAATATAATAATTAAACCGGGGATTTGGCAACTGGATTTCAACTGGAACATGGGTGTCTGATATCGAGAGTTTCTTTCGCACTTTTAAAAGAAATTAAAAAAATTAAATATAGATTCATCCAATAGGAACAGATCATTGACATGACAAACAATTTATGGGCCTAAAAACCTTTTTTACCTATCAAAATGAATGACCCCCGCACGTCTATCCACCGCTGAGTCACATCAGAAAATAGTATATTAAGATACAAGTTTAATAAGACATTATCTTAGAGCATGCGTAATACTTTTTCTATTTGGGTCTTTCAAGTCTGAAAACTTTGAAAATTATAGTCGATTTTTTCCATTTAAATTAACCTTTCCTTTTTGGGTTAGCAATACTTTTACAATTTCATAAAATGTTACAAGTATCAAATATGCCACGATAGAAACAATTGAACACAACAAAGCTTCTTCCCATCCGTCATAATTAAAAATAAATATATTATTATAGTTAATAAAAATGAGTCAGGAAGAAAGTTGTACTCCGTCAGAAATACGAGAAATTGCACAAAATAATCTAGAAAATCTTTTAAAAAGAATATGCAAAACTTTGAGTTATGGTGCGAGCAGAACAAAGTTGAAAATATTGAACAAAATAATAAATAATACTATTGAACAAAATATTGTGTCGACACAGAATCTGACAGGAATAACAATTAATGCCCAGGAAATGTCTACAGTAATTATAAATAAGTATACAGGGTGACAATTTAAAAACTTGAAATGGCCATATATTAGAAACGAAAAACTGAAGAAAAAAACGCAAAAACGTTTCTATAAAACGAAGGGGGAACAAAAACAAGCGTATTAGCCCACCCCTATCTGCAACCACTTGGACAGGGTGAGATAAACCCTTAAAATCTTAAATAGAAAGGGGGGGTCGAGTGATATATCATTTTGAAGCTCTTGAAAAATGCTTTCCAATGGTACCATAGAAAGGTACATTTCAGGAAATTCTTCTCTGTTTATTAAGGAAAACAATAAATGAAAAGAAAATTTTGAAATTTTTTATTATTAGTTAATTAAATGTTCAAAATGATTGCTACCAATATCCTGGCATATTAAGAGATATCTCTTAAGAATTCTAAACAGTTTAAGCCTCGGTATTTCGTTTTGGTTTATTTGCTATTTTTTTTTTGTCGAAAAAAAAAATTTGTTTATAAATATTCGCATTTTATTATCACAGAATTTACCTTAAAGGTAACTTCTACTAGTATTATTATTTTAAGAACAGTTAACTTTCGGTTCAGTTTAAACGAAAAGCAGCACTTCTTATCTTTAACAATGGTGTACAGCACAGCTGAACGGGTAGAAATTATTTTCATTTAGATTCCCAGGATCAATGTTTTTTAAGAACAGCTCAACGTTTTAACGAAAGGCATCCAGGTCAAAATGTAAGCCCGGAGTATGTTCGCCAACTAGTAGCCAAATTTAAAGAAACTGGTTCTGTCGCGAATATAAAGAGAAATCAACCGAGGCTAGCCGACGAAGCAGCGCAAATTGAAATTCTGGGGCAGTTTGCAATGAATTCAACTTTATCAACTCATCAAGGTAAATTCTGTGATAATAAAATGCGAATATTTATAAACAAATTTTTTTTTTCGACAAAAAAAAATAGCAAATAAACCAAAACGAAATACCGAGGCTTAAACTGTTTAGAATTCTTAAGAGATATCTCTTAATATGCCAGGATATTGGTAGCAATCATTTTGAACATTTAATTAACTAATAATAAAAAATTTCAAAATTGTCTTTTCATTTATTGTTTTCCTTAATAAACAGAGAAGAATTTCCTGAAATGTACCTTTCTATGGTACCATTGGAAAGCATTTTTCTAGAGCTTCAAAATGATGTATCACTCGACCCCCTTTCTATTTAAGATTTTAAGGGTTTATCTCACCCTGTCCAAGGGGTTGCAGATAGGGGTGGGCTAATGCGCTTGTTTTTGTTCCCCCTTCGTTTTATAGAAACTGTTTTTTGCGTTTTTTTCTTCAGTTTTTCGTTTCTAATATATGGCCATTTCAAGTTTTTAAATTGTCACCCTGTATATAAAGTAATATGTAATATTGAATTAAAAATAAAAATAGTACTTTAGTGAATAAAACTTTAGAAATCGAGCATAAACTGGAAGATATTTGTATTATTTTTAGGTTATGTTGTTTTATAGTTGTGACTAGAAATTAATTGACGGACGCCGTCAGCATGTTATATATTTCCGAGTATAGGTATTTCAGATAAATATCTAGTAAAAGTGATCTAAACTGCTGGCCATTTGCTTTCGAGCACGAAAAATTTCGCCTAAATTTAAAAGTTAATATTTTCTGAACCAGATATGACATCAATCTCCGGTTTTTAATGGTTGATAGATTTGTCCCTTAGGAAACAATTGCCAAAGTTGGATTGTCTTAAACTGTTAGAAAATTTTATATACAGGGTGTTAAAGAGGACAATGATTTTTGCTCCAATTTCAATAGCATGTAAGTTTCACAATATTATTTTTAAATTTTATCACTATACGTCAATTGAATCACTGGTTCATAGCAAAGAAAGTAATCTGTCAAATTTTTGATATCTGCTATATTTTAAGAGATACCGATTTTTTTGAAAACTTTGCTTTTTTTCAACTTTTTGTTAGCTAGATCCCACTGTGCGTTGTATCGTGCAAACTTTGCAAGTGATTATTATACCTTATGAAAAGCTTGTTTATGTTCAGTAACAACAATTGTACCTAAATGTTGTGATGTACAGTGGCGTACTTATAATCACTTATATGTCTATGCTTTATGAGTATCTCACAATTTTTTGTATTGGAAAGTACTCGCCCCTAGATTAGGCAAGTTTTTCCTTATTTTTTAGTTTTTCATATCGCGCTACAGGTATATTATACAGTGTCTACAAAATTTTAAAAAGATAATTTTTTTATTTAATTGTTTGAAAAAATTTATTTATTAATTTCTAACTTTCTAACACGACACTATTCATAAAATTAAACTTACATTGAAAGGCACTTTAATATTAAATATCACTGCCGTCAAACCAAACCCCGTCCATCCGAGTGTATTAATTTGAATCGAGATTATCACGAAAAAAAAACAATATCAAGTCAGCCATGCTAATGCGTTTAGCAACAAAGCTAACCATGTGTTAGAAAGTTAGAAATTAATAAATACATTTTTTCAAACAATTAAATAAAAAAATTATCTTTTTTAAAATTTTGTAGACACTGTATAATATACCTGTAGCGCGATATGAAAAACTTAAAAATAAGGAAAAACTTGCCTAATCTAGGGGCGAGTACTTTCCAATACAAAAAATTGTGAGATACTCATAAAGCATAGACATATAAGTGATTATAAGTACGCCACTGCACATCACAACATTTAAGTACAATTGTTTTTACTGAACATAAACAAGCTTTTCATAAGGTATAATAATCACTTGCAAAGTTTGCACGATACAACGCACAGTGGGATCTAGTTAACAAAAAGTTGAAAAAAGCAAAGTTTTTAAAAAAAATCGGTATCTCTTAAAATATAGCAGATATCAAAAATTTGACAGATTACTTTCTTTGCTATGAACCAGTGATTCAATTGACGTACAGTGATAAAATTTAAAAATATTATTGTGAAAGTTACATGCTATTGAAATTGGAGCAAAAATCATCCTCTTTAACACCCTGTATATACAATTTTCTGACAGTTTAAGACAATCCAACTTTGACAATTGTTTCCTAAGGGACAAATCTATCAACCATTAAAAACCGGAGATCGATGTCATATCTGGTTCAGAAAATATTAACTTTTAAATTTAGGCGAAATTTTTCTTGCTCGAAAGCAAATGGCCAGCAGTTTATTTGCAAAGGTTAGTATTTTAAAGTTTTCTATAAAAAAACTTTTGTCGAATCCATAATGCCAAGAAAACTAATTTCAACCAAATCAAAGTTAGCCCTAAATTCGAACCCTACTTGCTGCCAACATAAAAAAATAAAATTTCAGTTCAGTGGCAGGTTATTCAATTTTTTTTGCATTTCATAATGTAGCCATTATGAAACTCAAATAGAAAAACTATATTATGTTCTCGGTAATCCCCAAATGCAAGCCAAATCGATAGTCATTAATTTCGAATAGGGCATTGTCTATCTCCTCAACGCCTCCTATGATGGAAATCAGCCAAAGTGGATGCTGTCTGGTCCAGTAATCCCACATAATCGATGGTTAGGTAGATTTGTGCCAAGATAGACAACGGGGAATTAGAAGACAGTTAGCGAAGTGTCTGAAGGCGCAAATCCTTCACAGGTTTTTATCCTGCTCATTTGAAACGGGCTAATCTACTATTATAAATGATGAGCGAGAGGGACAGTCTACTTCCTGCTACGGAGCTACGGACGACCCCAAAGTTGCATTTAGATCGATTGCTTTGCTGATGCTTTTGAGTGATTGTTTCTTCGCTTGTAAAAATGCCATTCTTATTCGTAAGTAGCGGATATCCGCAGCTTCGCCTGCATGCTTTTATTAACTATAGAACGTAGAATCAACTTTGCGACCAGCTGTTAAAGTTAAAGAATTAAAA
The DNA here is from genome assembly GCA_963991005.1 of Barypeithes pellucidus. Taxonomy (NCBI): domain Eukaryota; kingdom Metazoa; phylum Arthropoda; class Insecta; order Coleoptera; family Curculionidae; genus Barypeithes; species Barypeithes pellucidus. The sequence continues at coordinate 14,418,186 of OZ022563.1, forward strand.
ATGAAATCAGAATTATGTCTTAAGAGCACTCATCAGTGACCTCCATTACGGTAAAAAGGAGTGAGAAACTACAAGAAAACTATTGCATAGAATTTATTAAAAGTTTAAATTTTATTAAGCTTCCAAATATGGTACTACATGACTATGCAGGGTGATTCACGACGAGCTTGCATTAGAACTTTATGGAGAATATATGTTTCTGAAACTTTGGAGATTTAGGTTTATCGATATGCTCTCTTTAACTAAAATATTCACATGTTTCTGTCATTTCCGGCTATACCGGAAGTAGCTGCCAACTTTCGTTTTTTAAATACAACATGGTAATTTTTATCATATTTTTCGATTAAGCGTTAAATTCTAAGCATATTTTATAGAACATGTTTTTGTCAGACTCTGTTAGTTTTTGAGATATCTGAACTTTTGTAATTATTTGGGAAATGCATAACGATGAAATAATCCATATAATTTTTTTACCTTAGCTCTTGGAGTAAAAATTTTTTCTCACCGAATTAGCTAGAAGATCATCAAGTCTCAAAAATATTTCAAATTTGGCAGAAAATGTGCAGGGTGGTCAAGATTCAAGAATCCAACCATTAAAATCTTTCTTATTTAAAATGGAACACCCTGTATATTTTTGTTTAATTTGTTGGCAAATTAGTTGTTCTTTATAAATAGTATTTACTGTCCTATATCTATATCAAAACGTTTTCTCAAAAAATCAAATTATATTCCGAAAATACTATTTGTTCAAGTGTGCTATGAAAACAATTGTACTTAATAATAATGATATAATATAATGATGTCTATACGGATTTTGAAGTGAAGATTTTTTAAATTTATTTAAGGTTTACATTGAATGTGGCAAAATTAAGTTAAGAGCATGTCGAATATATCGGGATAAATACCCGAATAGGCCGATTCCCACACCTGATATTATTAGAATACTAAATAATAATAATTTAATATTTGGATCGTTTGAAGCCAAAGTACGAAGAATTAAATTATCATTTTATCCTAAGAATTTAAAGTTTATAAACTTGTTTCCTTGCTATTTTAAAAAAATAATAATATTTAAACCATTAAATTTAAAACAATCAACTGCATTTTATTTATACATTCAATTAAGAAATGCACTTTTCCTCCGTATAGACATCAGTATGCCCCTAAGTACAATTGTTTTCATAGCACACTTGAACAAATAGTAATTTCGGAATAAAATTTGATTTTTTGAGAAAACGCTTTGATATAGGTATAGGATAGTAAATACTATTTATAAAGAACGACTAATTTGCCATCAAATTAAATAAAAATATATAGGGTGTTCCATTTAAAATAATATAGTTTTTAATGGTTGAATTCTTTTACAATCAACCTTGAATTGTGACCACCCTGTACATTTTCTGTCAAATTTGATATATTTTTGAGACTTGATGATCTTCTAGCTATTCGGTGAGAAAAAATTTTTAGTCCAAGAGCTAAGGTAAAAAAATTATATGGATTATTTTATCGTCATGCATTTGCCAAATAATTACAAAAAGTCTAGATATCTCAAAAGAGTCTGACAAAAACATGTTCTATAAAATATGCTTAGTATTTCACGCTTAGTCGAAAATATAATAAAACTTACCATTTTGTATTTAAAAAACGAAAGTTGGCAGCTACTTCCGGTATAGCCGGAAATGACAAAAACATGTGAATATTTTAGTTCAAGAGAGCATATCGATAAACCTAAATTCCCAAAGTTTCAGGAACATATATGTAGTAGTTGTCCAAAAAGTTCTAATGCAAGCTCGTCGTGAATCACCCTCTATTATCTTGAATGTTTCGCTGTTCCTTCATCATACACGGTGTACAAAAAAAAACATTTTTGTGTTACGTCTAGTCCGTCCCTGGCAAACTAAATAAGCGAAATGTGTTTAAAAGGGCGAATTTTAAGGAGACTCATCCACTAACCATTATACTAAAAAATTATTAAATTGCACCTAGTACTTAATAAATTATTTAAAAAACAACGATTTCCAGAGACGTCCGTTATGGGCACGTACCTCCGTATGGGAGGCCGTGGGAAGAGAAATATATAAGAACTTCTCCTGTTATTTTGAAGTGTTCTATCTGAACCCAGGAGATTGCCCACATATTCTGGGACACCCTGTATATTCTATATCTCGCTCTATATTCAGTCTCGGTGCAAACAGAACTTATTCACGAGCCAGCCACAAACCCGTTCCACTAGACACGCAAAACTCCTTTGAGCTCGAGGTAAAAACCGACAGGAAATGGATCGCTGCGAGCCTTCAGCGAGATGCTCGTGATAGGCTCGTCCGAGGCTCGCAGCCCGGTATAAATATGATAAACCAGGGTCGTTGTTGGCGCGGCACAGGTGCGACTCGGGCTAGTCTCGCCATATTTATACGCACCTTAAGGTGCCCCTTAAAGAAGCCGACACCGCATCGAAAAAAATTAGACCACTTCATACTCGAAAATAAATATTATTCTGTTACAGGTTATTTAATATTCATTAAGACCGAAAAAAGGAAGTTGCACAAAAAAATACACAAAAAAAGTGTATAAAAATATTTTCGTCAATTGTTGGGAAGTGAGCTTTCCTGGTGCCCCCATATACATTTAAGCTTCGTATATTTAACATCATTATTTTCCACGCCTAACGCAAATTGCTAGGTATTACGCCTTAATTCCAAAACCGAATGACGCTACAGACAGTCGTAACAAAAGTCCATACTTACAGTAACATTTGATAAAATTAACGTCGAAGTATCATTTGTGTTCACCAATTACGGTATAATAATATATAAGGTGTGTGAGAAACTAGACAGTTAAAGACAACGACTGGTGGCACTGGTACTGGTACGTTTTATAATCGAATATGGCAGCGGGCATCGTTTTTAAAATATAAATTTTTTAGAAAATATTCAAACATTTTTATAATAGCGGGAGAACTATGTGTACAGTTGTGTACAGAATGAACCTGAATGATCTGTTATTTTTAATGTCTTGTTGTTTAGGAAAAAGGCTAAAACAGATAACGTTTTCCTTTGGAAACGAAATACAATTCCAGTGCATTATACAACGAGTCCAAGATAAGGAGGGCCAGTACAGGGATCTCGGAAACCGTAAGAGATACGAGGTCGGTTAAATGGAGGTAAAGTTGCGCATTTATATGCCGTTTAGAAAGTTTTCAAATTCTGAGTAGCTCCGGAGATATCCGGAAAAAACCCGAAATTCTAAAAAATCGTTTTATTCTTTTCCTGGGTTTTTTGAGATCGAATTCTAAAGTAAATTGCACCTTTACATTGCCACTCTTTCCGCTCTATCTAAGAGCGTTAATTGTTTTGTAATCCGACGAGTCCTCTTCGAAGGGCCATTATCAACTTTCTTTTTTTAAATACGGTCCTGTTTTTCGGATATTGGAATTTGATAGCTTTTTTTCTTCCGAATGCAACGATGTATAACACATTGTGGTTTAATGACGTTTCGAGGGTTTTTTGAACAACATCAGGAAATTTTTGATACGGTCCTGTATTTCGCCTAATTTTATAAATAATATCTCATAAGTAAGCTCTAAATTTTTTACTTATGTCGGACTAGTTCAATAAATAACAAATGATTTAATAATAAACCACAAATATCATTAAAAAACAATAATAAAACGAAAAACGAAAAAAGTAAGGAACTAAATAATCAGGTGTTCAAAATGATTTCCGCACAAAAAACATCTTCTATCATAACAGCATAACAGTTTTTTTGAGATAAAATAAAACATGCGATAGAATATGAAACTTTTCAGCATTTGTAAATTTATGTTATATTTTCTGGAATATAGAAAACCTCTTAAAACGCTCTCAAACGATCACAATGGGAATATCAAGGAAACAAATCACATCTTAATTTTTTTTGTTTCAAGCGCCTACTTTTCTTTTAAATCCCGAATCAACAGAAGTTTGATATAATGTTTCTGTATTTTGTTCACTTATTTGTAGTTTATTATTAAGTTATTTGTTATTTATTGAACTAGTCCAACATAAGTAAAAAATTTAGAGCTTACTTATTAGATATTATTTATAAAATTAGGAGAAATACAGGACAGTATCCCAAAATTTCCTGATATTGTTCAAAAAACCCTCGAAACGTCATTAAACCACAATGTGTCATACATCGTTGCATTCGGAAGAAAAAAAGCTATCAAATTCCAATATCAGAAAAACAGGACCGTTTTAAAAAAAAGGAAGTTGATAATGGCCCTTCGAAGACGACTCGTCGGATTACAATACAATTAACGCTGTTAGAAAAAGTGGCAATGTAAAAGTGGAGTTTACTTTAGAATTCGATCTCAATAAAACCCAGGAAAACAATAAAACGATTTTTCAGAATTTCTGTTTTTTCCGGATATCTCCGGAACTACTAGGAATTTCAAAACTTTCTAAACGGCATATTATTAGGCACGTAAATGCGCAACTTTACCTCTATTTAACTGACTTCATATCTCTTACGGTTTCCGAGATTCCTGTACTGGCCTTCCTTATCTTGAACACGTTGTAGAGAGAAAATGGCAAAATTAAAATATTCTCATGGTACAATAATAAAAATCTAGTGATGATATTATTTACTTAGTTTTGAAAATTGTATTTTTATGAGATAAAATAAGACGAAGTTGGAGCTGCTAAACTCAACCCAATTATTGTTACTTAAAATAGTCAAGCAATTTTCTTAACGATCGCATAAATGAAAGTAATATTAAAACTACCTTAATAATATCCTTCTTGATTAAAATTCGTAATATATGACACGGAATATGTAAATTCGACTGTGAGAAAGACCCATTAGGCAGAGAAGCCAATCAGTCTGTACACTTCTTAACCAGGTATGAGAAACGACACCCAGCCCAAACACTTTAATTTTTTACCAGAACCGTAATCACAGAATTACCTTAAGATTTATACGTTGTAGAAAGATCTCCAAGATGTACCCTCCCAACCTACATTTCATTATTTATAGAGGTTGCAAGAATATTCTTACAGCAACATTTTTAGCGTCAAGGTAACATTTCATTCCATATAAAGGCTGCAATATTATTCTTATAGTAACATTTTTAACGTCCAGCTAACATTTCTTTCCTTATAAAGGTTGCAATAATATTCTTACAGCAACATTTTTAACGCCAAGCTTACATTTCTTTCCATATAAAGGTTGCAAGAATATTTTTAGAGTAACATTGTTAGCGCAAGCTAACATTTCATTGTTTATAAAGATTGCAAGAATATTCTTACAGCAACATTTTTAACGTCAATGTAACATTTCTTTCCATATAAAGGTTGCAAGAATATTTTTAGAGTAACATTATTAGCGCAAGCTAACATTTCATTGTTTATAAAGATTGCAAGAATATTCTTACAGCAACATTTTTAACGCCAAGGTAACATTTATTTCCATATAAAGGGTGCAATAATATTCTTATAGCAACATTTTTAACGTCCAGCTAACATTTCTTTCCTTATAAAGGTTGCAATAATATTCTTACAGCAACATTTTTAACGCCAAGCTTACATTTCTTTCCATATAACGGTTGCAAGAATATTTTTAGAGTAACGTCGTTAGCGCAAGCTAACATTTCATTGTTTATAAAGATTGCAAGAATATTCTTACAGCAACATTTTTAACGCAAAGGTAACATTTCTTTCCTTATAAAGTTGCAATAATATTCTTACAGCAACATTATTAGCGTCAAGCTAACATTTCTTTCCTTATAAAGGTTGCAAGAATATTCTTACACCAACATATTTAGCGTTAAGGTAAAATTTCTTTCCATCCATTTCTTCCAAGGTTGCAATAATAATCTTATAGCAACATTATTAGCTCACATTTCTTTGTTTATAAAGGTTGCAAGAATATTCTTAGAGCAGCATTTTTAACGCCAAGGTAATATTTCGTTCCTTATAAAGGTTGCAATAATATTCTTACAGCAACATGAAAGTTGCAAGAATATTCTTACAGCAACATATTTAGCGTTAAGGTAACATTTCTTTCCATCCATTTCTTCCAAGTTTGCAATAATAATCTTATAGCAACATTATTAGCGTAAAGCTAACATTTCTTTGTTTATAAAGGTTGCAAGAATATTCTTAGAGCAGCATTTTTAACGTCAAGGTAACATTTCTTTCCTTATAAAGGTTGCAATAATATTCTTACAGCAACATTATTAGCGTCAAGCTATCATTTTATTGTTTATAAAGGTGGTAAGAACATTCTTGCAGTACATATTTTCAGCTTCAAGCTGTATTCATTTAATCAACCATTAAAAGAGGTAATTAGAACTTCATTTAGGCAGTAACTTGCACCTGGCAAAGAATTGGAAATGGTGTCACCCGGAGTGACTATATCTACGGTCAACTAATCATTCTACTAAAATGAATGAATGAAATCATTATAGTACTCAATCCGAAAAGTATATCATTTTTGAAATCTATAATTGATGTCATTTTGACAGGCCAGAAGATAACGAATATTATGCAGTTTTGCCACCTGGCAACCGAACATCGTAACCATTCCCGTCCTGCTTTACAGGTTGACTGAATTAATTCAAATTTGCATGTTACTCGTACACAGATGATACGACCCACGCGGTTCGAGCATTATTTATTTCTTCATTTACAAACACGTCTCGCTATAATATGCATACATAATAATTAATTAAAAATGTAAAAATTCTTGCAACTTATAAATTGACACTGAAAGTGTATTTATATCATTTAGGTATATCAGGTTTGTAATTATAGAGATCGGAGACGTTAATTATTTGGAAAATATAAGAACCTACAAGTTTTTTCATTACTAGTGACCCACCTAGTTCTGCGTATCTACATATAGATATATATTTTATATAGAGACATTCCGTTCAGAATCAAACCCAACTTTTATATTTGCTTATCCGAAATCATGTTCATGTCGCAGAGTTCCTCGTACACCCTTACATTACTCATATGTAGGGGAGAGCAAGGAGGGTTGTGACAATTTTTACTTAAAAGAACATATCTCAATAAACAAACATAACACAATTATGAATTGTATGCCGCAATGTAGCTCAATCCTTCCTCTTTTAAAAACAGTCATCAAAGTCAATACAAGTTATAAGGTTTCTGAGAAAATCCACGAAAACTGAAACTACTCCCTTTGTCACAACCCTCCTAACACCGAGGTAAATTGTGACAGGTACCAAGGTAAGTTGTGACAGTCAGTTCTAGACTTTATTTAATAGATACAATTACTTTTATATGAATTATAAACAAAACACACATTTTTTTTGAATAAAATTACTTTAATTGTAGAAACTACAATAACATGAAACATTAACATAACAGTAAATCTTTTATAAGTAACTATGGCATCATTATATCAAACTTAGGTTGTAAGAATTGACCAAAGCAAACGAGCAGGAACAGAAATAAACAGAAAAAACATTGCAAAAAGCGTGTAAAATAAGCTAACCAGAAAATAACCTTTAATAGGAGAGTTGTGACACGCTGTCACAACTCTCCTAACTGCCAAAAATCGCGATCTGGTCAGAATAATAATTCGTAATTTCGAAACAAGATGCAAACACAGCAAGACAATGCCACGCTTTATAAGCCCACACCCACACAATATAAGAAAAAATAGCATAACCATGTAAATGTAATATATCATGATATAAATACAATCAAAAATTTTATAAAAGACGTCGTAATCACGCAACCGCATATCGTGAGCCATTGGCGCGTACTGCGTCATGTAGCGCGTCTATAAACAAACAATCGTGCGCCGTTGTCAGCTCGCTAACGGCCATAGATTCCGGGAAATCGTCTTTGTCACAACTCTACTCTGTCACAAATCTCCTCGGTCTCCCCTAGTTACCACCTTCTGGCCTAGCACGGCAGCTGAATTGCACTAAACACGACCGACTGGTCAACGGCAACTTATCAGGGTAAACCGAGACGTGCACGGGGTTAAACTCAAGCAAATAGGAAGCTAAGCGGCGACATATCAAAGGAAACTGCGAGCAGTTCCATTTGGAAGAAATTTGTCTGCCATCTTGCAAGTGGAATTAAAAATGTAAACGATACATAGAATAATGACTATTACCTAATTTAAAATACACTTATAGCTTTAATTTAGTCGTTGCAAACAACATTCTCAGGGAACAATTTAGTAGTACAAATAATTTTTAGCACGCATACATGGACATATCACGTATATATAACCATTATATTGCCAATACGAACGTTCCAAAATACAAAAAGTGTCCCCGCTATGGGATATGGCGCGGGCCTATTGAGTTTGCGCAGCAGGGTGGAAATTTTATCGATCGCGTCAGAGCCGGCCCGACATTATTTGTTTGTTGTTATTCGTCGCCATCTTTGGTTCTGGATGCTTTTTCAAATTACAGAAAAAAAGTGGTTCATCCACATTGTTGTCGGTATGTTAGTGCTTATAAACTTTCATTACCTAACAACAATTTTTGTGAAGGAGTTTTTAATTTGTGGTGATTCGCTGTTTGATAGGTTAGTGGCTGGTTTTGTTTAAGATTAAAGGACACACGTGCATGGTGCTTTTTTGCAAAAGTCGTGGAACAATACCAGGTAGAAAGTATTTCACGTATGTACATATATACGAAAATATTTTGCATATCACATTATCCGATCTTCGCAACCGAATTTCCCTGAAAAGCTTGTAAAAATAGAAGAGAGTGTCACTCGTATACAATATAATATATGTGGCTACTACCTAACCTTAAAATTAATGTATTTTCCCATTCCCAAAATAGGCAATATAGTCATTCATTCTTAATTTTTGGTTGAGAAAAAAGTGAGGTTAAGAAACATACGACGTCGGATGAAAGTTAAAATAACGCTCATCGTGCCGATTGTTACAAATATTCGGACGGAATTTGGCACCAAAAGTTTACACCAATCAGGGCACCGTCGGATCATCATATCGTCAGAAATCGTATGCATGGATAATCGTTTTAATTTGAACTAATCGAAATTTTGATTGCAATATTTTTCTTAACTGACCAGTGAAATTTACAGTAAAAAAGTTGAAATCCGGTCCTGGCGAATGTTTACTTTCACAATGAAATTTCTGAACTGCGTAAACTCACAATGCCCCCTTCGATGCCCATAGCGGGGATATAATTGCAGATGGTATTAGCAATATAATGGTTATATATATCTGGGACATATTCGTTCCATTTCTAATAAAAAATATAATATTTTTCTTCACGAGTCACCACTGAACACGAACGATCCTGCACATCAAACGTTAACCGTTTTTAAATGAGAAACTAGGTAATATTTTTGCAAATAACCAATAATTTAGTAAAAGCTCGACTAATGAGCTCGACGCAATATCAGGCCGTATATTATTACTTTGACAGGTTGATGCCGTGTAATTCTATATTTAATATTGGCATTAAAATAAGTTCAAACACTAATTTTGCTGGTTTTACATAAATGGATGTGCCATGTACACTTAATACGCAATTTATCACGAAGCCTTGACTACAAAATGAACCCGTGAAGATGGATATTTAAATGTAAGCATTCAGGTGCTTGGCGTAATGCTATAGATTGCCACCGGTACTGGTTAGCGTCGTCGTGTCTTATAGATAAAGGAAGTCATATAATATTGGATTTATAACCAGTGGAGTAACCCTTCATTATTTTATTTGTTAATTAATGTTAATTTTTTCAAAATAAATAAAACAGTTTTTATACTCATTATTTCCATCACCTGTCAAATATACTGTTTCCTTACAAGTAATAAAACTGTCTCATTGGTACACAACTTTTTTAAAACGCGTTTCTAAATAGGCCGAGTACTAGAAAATGACTGTTAATAAATGTCAAATTTCAATGACTTTTTCTTAAATATATCCATATATATTTTTTTGTCATTATTATTTACCAATGACAAACGGAAAACTACTTAAAGGTAGGATTTAAGCAAAAAAAATATGTGCTTACTGTTTATTTGCATGTATTTCTTTATTCACCGACTATGTTGACATGTTATCATTTCAAATTTTAGTCACATAACCTTAAACATACGAAACGTCAAAAGGTTTGAAGTCTAGAGTAGAGAGGATAAGCTAGTATCGATATCGATGGCTATCGATATTGTAGGTATACAACGTGCCCAAGATAAGAAGGGCCAGTACAGGGATCTCGGAAACCGTAAGAGATACGAACAAACCCGTATAATGCATCAATTACCATTTTCATTCGTAGTCAAAAAATTACTAAATTATTAGTGGCTTTAGCACAATTTTAATAAGAACATCCACACTACCTTACAGCGTATCATATTTTCCTAAGAACCAGACAAACTAATAATTTAATAATCAATAAATTTTCAAGAAAATTCATCATTTTGCAGCCGATAAATCTGTCATAGTGTGCAGTTCCCGCTGATTATATCTGTGCGACCAACGAACCCTTCTATATCTCGACTGTTACATGTACAAACTTAATGGTAATAAAAAACGGAAGTGTCAAATTACTAAACACCGCCGGTGTGAAAATACTATTCCTGATGGTTTTAAAATTATAGCTTATGCAAGTTTAGACCAAGAGTAATTGGCTGAAGAACTGTTTTTTTTTATGTGTGTAGGCTTCGGGTATTTAAAATGGTAACAGGTTGGAGACAGAAACATGCACGGTAAAAAAAAGTTATATGTAATTACCGCGCTCTTATTGGTATTTTAAAGGCTCGGAACTCCAAGGAAAAAAATACCAGGGTACAAAAGCCAAAGTTAAACATACGCCGAGTGTATTTTATTAGTGTTGGGAAAAACCGATGATTTTAATAATCGAGTACTTGATACTCGAGCGATTTTAATAATCGAGTTAATCGCTCGAGTGAATCGCCTGAAATTCCAATTTACCAAGCGATGACGTCACCGACTGCTTAACGGGCTGCCTAGCCCTTTACATATGATCAGGTCGGGTATTTAGCAGTATTTACTTATGAGATATTATTTATAAAATTAGGAGAAATACAGGACCGTATCCCAAAATTTCCTGATGTTGTTCAAAAAACCCTCGAAATATCATTAATCCACAATGTGTCATACATCGTTGCATTCGGGAGTAAAGAAGCTCTCAAATTCCAATATCAGGAAATCAGGACCGTATTTAAAAAAATAAAGTTGATAATGGCCCTTCGAAGAGAACTCGTCGGATTACAAAACAATTAGCGCTGTTAGATAGAGCGGAAAAAGTGGCAATGCAAAAGTGCAATTTACTTTAGAATTCGATCTCAAAAAAACCCAGGAAAACAATAAAACGATTTTTCAGAATTTCGTTTTTTCCGGATATCTCCGGAACTACTCGGAATTTTAAAACTTTCTAAACGGCATATTATTAGGCACGTAAATGCGCAACTTTACCTCCATTTAACCGACTTCGTATCTCTTACGGTTTCCGAGATCCCTGTACTGGCCCTCCTTATCTGGGACACGTATTATTTAGGAAGTCATAATTTTTAAAATAAACTATATAAAAAATGTCAAATATTTTTATAAAATAAAAACACCCATACTTTTCCTCAAATTTTTAATTGTTTAACTCCATTACTTAGAAAGTAAAGTCAAACTACCTTTGACATGCCTTTTATAAAAATATTCCTTAAATCCTCCAAAATAATAGTATATTACGTACCGAGGTGGAAAGTGTTTCATTCCTATCGAGAGAGTCGGTAACTAACTAAATCTCGAGACAGTAATGAAACTTTTCACCGAGGTTTGTATACTATTTTATTTACAACCACATCTAACATCCACTTATTATTTTGAATTAAAATTATTAATAAATGATCAACGTCATTTTGACTTTTCCATTGAAAAATTTGACAGAAATTTCAAATAACCGCAGGTGGTAAAATAACGTAGGTAATAATACACATCAAGATGGCAAATATCATTTTTTGAATATGGTTTCCATGTCACTAAACAATATATTATTTTAATAACAGAAAAATGCTGATCAGGTGAGGAATTTGAATTTGCTCCTACTCCATCAGAAATTCGAGAAGCAGCAATAGTAGAAGAAGATCTTCTGCCAACTAAAAGCCGCCCGAGATATGACAAGGCATATAACTGTTTCAAAGAATAGTGTACGGGAAACAAGGTTCAAAATCCTGGTTTCGGCGCTACTAGCTTATTTCAGTGAAAATGCCAAGGCAAAGAAGATATCAACGATTTGGTCACAATATTCAATGCTGAGGACCACTCTATCAATTAGGGAAAAAGTAGACATATCTAAACACGGAAAGCTATTAGCATTTTTAAAAAAGTGTGTTCGTATATTATTTTCAGAAATCGATTTTTAAAAAAATTACAAAAAAATTTCCATCCGGGTGGAAAGAAAGTAATAAAACGTCAACTTTCCACCTTTTAAAGATAGATGAAATGTCATTATTACATGTATGGTTGTAAATAAACATATTTACAAGATTTTTTCGTGTGTAGAAGGTTGAAACGTTAGAACTCTCGGCAACAAATTATGTATGTGATCGGAGCAGAGTTCCCAATTTAGGAAGTCATTTTACAAGGTGATTTAGCTACTAAGAGACCACCTACTTGCGTTGCCTATACGGGTACATCTTAAAGGAAATTATCTGCAGTTAGGAATTTACAAAAACAAGGAAGCGATCAAATTTAAATAGCCCAGATCAATTAAAATATCTAGGTAGGTTATAATGAATTTAATGAAGAAGTAGGAAGGTCTAAAATTATCTGAATACAAGCCATTAATTATTTGAAAAAGTCCTCTTCCAATAATAATGTCGATGGACTTTGGACAAAACATCGTAAGCGACAAATTTCTCGAAAATGGTATTTTTTTCAAAAAAACTGTTGCTTTGAAACTTTGGTCGGTCCATAGTTATTTAAAAAGAAATAAAAAGTCTTATTCAATTAAATACATCAAAAATGTTAATATAAAAGTTGAAAGGCCGTAAGTGAGTCAAAATTATTTTTGACTCTATAGGGTGGCTCAAAAAAGCAAGACAAGAAAAGATATATTATTATTTTTAAATAGAACACCCAATATATATTTTTTCTATTTGGGTTTCATAATGGCTACATTATGAAATGAAAACAAATTGAATAACTTGCCACTTTATGAAACTGAAAATTTATTTTTTCATGTTGGCAGCAAGTAGGGTTCGAATTTTAGGCCTACTTCGATTTCGTTGAAATTAGTTTTCTAGGCATTATGGATTGAATGACAGAAATTGTTTACTTTAAAATACTAACTTTTAACCTTTTTTAAATGCGAAGAAGCTTTGTTGTGTTCGATTGTTTCTATCATGGCATATTTGATACTTGTAACATTTTATTAAATTGTAACATATATATTATATATATATATTAGTAATAATTAATGAGTAATAAATACTAATAATTAATATTTAGGTATTAATTAGTATTATTACGTAATAATTAGTATTAATGAGTAATAATTAGTATAATAATGAATATTTATAGGTATTGATAAGTAGATATAAATTGACCATAATGAGTACTTATGGGTATTAATTAGTAATATAGATTATTAATTGACATTAATTAATAATACTGATTATTATGAGTTCACTATGAGTATTAATGAATACAGTAAAGTGGGGATGTTTCCAATAAAAAAATAAATCGCTTTTTGAATGGATTACGTTCACAACACTGGCCATAAGCATATGAATAAAATAACATTAGCACACAATATGTTCCTCCACATCATACATCAAGATATATCCGAAAGGGCCCAAAAGGCAACAAGGAAGTCGCAGCAACCCCCGCATCATCATCCCTTATCAGACAAAGAGTCGCCTTGCGGTGACGTGGAAAAATTGCACCACAACATAACATTGACCGTGCGGAGACATCCATTGTGACACTGTCAGAGGACGTCGCGACGCGGCTTTTTCGGGATGGATAAGAGCGATCGCATCGCGGAGATGTTCGCTGAACCGCGCTAATGATGCCTCGCTATAAGATAGCTCTTTTAGAAGTTTTCAGCGTTAGTTGACAAGCTGTTTTTTTTTCTATTATTGTGTAGTATTTAGCTCGTCGAAATAAAAAGTATTTGTTTCAGCAATCAAGATTTAAAAAAACTACCACTTTCTGTTTTTCAAAGCTTATTTTTTTTCAGAGGCGCTTACTTTTTTAGGTAAGAGCCTGTTCAGCAATACATCTGTCTGTTTGTATATCTACCGGGTGTTTCACTACTATAACTTTTTTATTGTTTAAATTACAGAAATAAAATTTGGTAGGTGATGCTAACGAACAAACCCGAACCACGATCCTCGGTCATCCGCTGCTCTCCCAAGGGCTATCACTAGGGTTGCCAACTCTGGAAATGACTTTTTCGGGATTTATTGGAAAAAAAATCGGGACGGGCAAGATAAAATCGGGACTTTTAAAAAACACATTTATAATAATTTCAAACCTAAGCTACTAATTTGTTACAGTAAAATTATATTTCAAACTGAACTACATACTAACATACTATATACTAAGTTCAATTTTTGTTTTTAAATGAATATTTACTTTGGGATTTGGCGCATTTTAGAAGATTTTTATTTTTTATCACGTAATCGAAAAATTCACAACATGTTTCACTGAAATTAACTCTAATTTGCAATTCGGATTTAACGTGTTCAGGCGTCAATCTATTTCTCTCGTCAGTCCAAGTTTTATCACAGAGGGAAAAAATTCTCTCTGCGTGAGCGTTTGACGCCGGAATCGACGCCATATATTGAAATACCTTAATTAAATTCACTAAGTTTTTATTCTTAATAAAAAGTTTATGCCATTGCTCAAAAGGTGTTACTGTTATTTCAGCTTCCATTTTTTCTTTAATTAAAATACAAAGTGATTTTTTTACTTGACAAAACTCCTCATACAACTGATCCATATCAATGCCACTCTCTCCTGTGGAGATTGACATTTTTTCCAAACATTTTGTCAAATCATCAAAACTAAACTCTTTTTCCAAATTAAACAACTTTAGTATGGACAGTTTGTTGTTTTCTGTGAAATCAAATCGATCCTCAATATATTTTAGAGCACTTCGATACCAGATTATAAAATAATTCTTGATGGATTGTTGCTCCTCAACACTCATTTTTTTCAAAATGTTTGTACTGATAAATCCAAAACAATTGTCCTTTATCCTTTGGTTTAGTTTGTCTCGCAAATTATTAATTATATCATACACTTCGCTGACCAAAATATCAACTTTTTCTAGTATTAATATTGCGTCATGAAAGATTTTCAATGTGTTTTGAAAAAATGCCAGAAAGCATTCTGTTCTCAAACAACCAGCTTCTGAAAAATATTTCTTTAAAGCCACTGGACAATTTTCATTCATCTCGGAAAAATACTTTATTTAAAATTGGGAAGCCTCGCAAAATCCTCTCCACAGCAGGTAGCAAGGGTAACCATCTAGTAGTAACATGTCTTAATATTTCAAGATAGGTTAAGTCGGCTTCTAAAAATAGATCTTTCAGCTGCTGTACCCGTTTAGCGTGATATGATAAATGTCCATATACCTTCAAAACTAAGTGTTCTACATCAAATTCGCATTTTTCACATGCATTTTTAACTGCATTGTGCAGTAAATGAGCTGGGCAGCGGGCTGGTAACAGTTTATTATTTTCTTTCAATAATAATTGGAAAACTGAGTGATTCTTGCCGTAATTTACGTTAGCATTATCTGCTGCATAGGCTGAGACATTTTTAATATCCAATCCAAGGCTTTGAAGGCGATCCTTGATATTTATAAAGATTGCTGAAGCGCTTTCGTTTGCGTCATCATAAAAGTCTAGAAGACAATTCTTGATTCCAGAGTCGACAGTGTAGAACCTTACTAGAATTGGAAATAATTTGTTGTGTCCATGGTTTGTAGCATCCGAAGAAACGCTAAAGTATATACCACTTCTTAGCTGTCTCAGAGAATCTTCGACAGAAGCGGGCCCCAAAACATTATGAGCAATAGCACTTGCTTTTGTACGCCCCAAACTTATTTTAGTGGCAATTTTGGAGTCGTTGAAAATTTTAGCACATACCTTCACGTCACATTCTGTATAACGAAACGAAACACCATGCTTTACGGCGTGATAAACTTTGACAATTTCGGCAGCAATCGTTTTCTCCTCATTCGAATTTAGAACTTCACCTTTCAAAAACATATCGAGAGTTTTATTTTTCTTATTTGTCTGCTGGTTTTTTTTATGTTCTGATGACGAACTGTGTTTTTTAACATCATTCAGTCCACCATGGGCAATTGAAAAAACTTTCTTGCAGAAAACACAATGTGATTTATGCATATTATCATTATCTTGTTTTAACCACTGGTATTGTTGTTCCCACTCCTTCTTGTAAACACACATACGCTTTGCTTTTTTATTCTTTCGTTTTTCTTCTTCACTATCAGACATTTTGGTAAAAATTTCGAGCCAGAAATACGTACGAATCGAACACTAACGTAACAAGTAATCCAAGCAGACTAAGTAATTATTTTACCCATTTTACCGTCGTCTTCTCTGCTAATAAACAAAGCGAATGCGAGCTGCAATTAGGGGATTCACACGCCGCGCCATAAGGAGTGACAGCGACGTACCGCGGGCGCCGCGAGGAGTAGGAGAGTAGGAGGGTCGCGGCGTCGGTCACAGCCAGACAGCGAAATTAATTAAATGAAAAATTGGTAGATGTTGAAAATCGGGACAATTAGCGTCCCGCCAGCCCCATTGTCGGGACATGGGACACAGGAGGCTGAAATCGGGACATCCCGATTAAATCGGGACAGTTGGCAACCCTAGCTATCACCCTTGATTTCATGCATTGCGGTATGATCCTCCCGTACAAAGAATATTCGAAATTCCACTTTATCTTCAAATGAACGAAAATTAAATAGTTATTTATGTAACAAATACATAAAGTAACATAAGTTTCATTTAATATTTTTCCTATGATCGTCTCGTTTTATTATTTATTCGATTTTCATGATTTTGTTATCAGTTTGTAGATAAATTTATATTGTTTTTCCTTAATTATTTTATAAAGTAACATTTTGCGATTAGGCTATATTATACAGGAGTGAATCAAACTGTTGTTTTTTGTCGTAATTTCAAAACACCCTGTAGGAAAATTGAGGTGGATAATTTTATTTACATACTGTTTCTTGTCATCTTTGATGTATTCTAAACATTTCGTTTCTTGATTCATTCCATTATCTCATTTCTGCTGCGAGCTGCAACATTTTAAATGAAACGATGTTATTTTTAGAAAATGTATCCCATTGGTACTTCTACCGAAGCACGCACCAATCTTGTAGTGATTGAGCTCTAATCGCCCATCGTTACATTAAGAAAATCCTCCAAGAAGTTGCTGTTCCATTTGCTCCTTTCATTGGGAACCAATTTACATTAATGCATGATAATGCTAGACCTCACGTTGCACATGTAGTGAGCGAATATCTGGATGAAGTTCGACTTCCAAGATTGGAATGGCCCGGATGTAGCCCGGACCTCAACCCAATCGAACATCTTTGGGATCAACTTAAAAGGTCCGTTCGTCGTCGTCCTGTACAACCATAAACCTTGCAAGACGACTGGCGCTGACCGAAGAATATCATTCTATCCCGCAAGAAAGGATAAGTAACCTTATTCGTTCGATATCACGAAGATTGCAAGCTGTCATTGCTGCGAGAGGAGGAAATACACTATATTAAAATTGTTTTTGTTAATTAACTTTATGATATACCTAGTGTTTGTTTTTCTTAATGAAAATAGGCTTTAAATCAGTGTTTCATTTCAAATTTTGCACCTCGCAGCAGAAATGAGATAATGAAATGAATCAAAAATCGAAATGTTTAGAATAGGTCTAAGATTACAAGAAACAATATGTAAATAAAATTATCTTTCTCAATTTTCCTATATGATATTTTGAAATTACGATAAAAATCAACCGTTTGATTTACTCCTGTATAATATAGCCTAATCGAAAAATGTTACTTTATAAAATAATTAAGGAAAAACACAATAAAGGGATCTTAAAACTGATAAAAAATCATGAAAATCGTATAAAAAATAAAGAAGTTATAAAATATCAGGATAGCGGAATTTTGTGCCGGCGAGTGTATAACATGTTGGTGTATAAGTGTATAACCAACTCACTGTCACTTACGAATGCAATAAGTTAAATATTTGCTTATATCGACTTGATTAATCAGAATTAATGTTGATTCCAGCTTGAAATTAAGCTTCTTTCGATTTTTCGGGGAATAAATTTTGTGTTGCTTCATTGGCTTTATTAATTATTTCATCTGGAGCGTATTGAAATCAGTCTTCTTCGGAATCAGAATTATTTCTTTCCATTTTTGATATTTCCCAATATTATTGACATTTATTTTGCAACGTAACAATAACAATACGGCGCCCAGGCAACGAATGACGCGGATGCTGTTTTCCTGGCAACTTGACATTATAAGCAGAGGAAATTGAAAAAATTACACGATACGTCACTATTTTTTAAAACTAAATTATTTTTTCTATTTGGCTTTCATTATGAAATGCAAGAAAATTGAATAACTTGCCCCTTGCTTGAAACTGAAATTTAATTTTTTTCATGTTGGCAGCAAATAGCGTTCGAATTTTAGGCCTACTTCGATTTCGTTGAAATTAGTTTTCTAGGCATTATGGATTCGACAAAATTTTTTTTATAGAAAATTTTAAAATACTAACCTATAACCTTGCAAATAGATCATTTTTAATAGATATTTATCTGAAATACCTATGCATACTCGGAAATATATAACATGCTGACGGTGTCCATCAACTAATTTCTAGTCACAACTATAAAACAACATAAACTAAAAATATTTTTTTTATCATCATACACAAGCACTATAGGAAAAATCCTTTAGGGCACTCTGGGAGTGGTGCGTCTGCGCAAAAAGCGATTCACGTTGGTTTTGAATCGTTGGAGGTTATATTCGATGGGAAAAACGACCTCGGGAAGGTCGTTCCATAAGGATGAAGTCCTATAATAATGATAGAAATATTTTCCAGTTTATTTCTAAAGTTTTATTCAATAAAGTCCTATTTTTATTTTTAATTCAATATAGTATTATTATATTACTTTATATATACATATTTATAGTTACTGTAGACATTTTCGGGACATTAATTGTTATTCTTGTCAGATTCTGTGTCGACACAATATTTTGTTCAATAGTATTAATTATTATTTTGTTCAATATTTTGAACTTTCTTTTCGTTCGTTCTGCAATAACTCCAAGATTTGCATATTCTTTTTGAAAGTTTTTCTGCAATTTCTCGTATTTCTGACGGAGTACAACTTTCTTCCTGACTCATTTTTATTAATTTTAATAATATATTTATTTTTAATTATGACGGATGGGAGCTTTGTTGTGTTCAATTGTTTCTATCATGGCATACATGATACTTGTAACATTATATGAAATTATAAAAGTATTGCCAACCCAAAAAGAAAATATTAATTCAAATGCAAAAAATCTACTATATTGTTTAAAGTTTTTCAGACTTTAAAGACCCAAATAGAAAAAGTATTATAGAATACACGGTTCATAAGACAATTAGAGCACTTGTACTTTAGAAAACTCCCCGCTTCGCTGGTCGTTTTCTAAATTAAACGCGTGCTCTGAGATAATGTCTTATGAAACTTGTATCTTAATATACTTAATATATATGCATAAGTTTCATATAATATTTTCCTACAATCGTATCAGTTTTCTTAAAAAATATAATATATTGGTGTATAACCAACTCACTGTCACTTAGTAGGTACTGCAATAAGTTAAATAGTGATATTTGCTTATATCGACTTGATTATTCAGAATTAATGTTGATTTTAACTTTAAATTAAGCTTCTTTCGATTTCTCGGGCAATACATTTTGTGTTGCTTCATTGGCTTTATTAATTATTTCATCTGGAGCGCATTGAAATTAGTCTTCTTCGGAATCAGAATTATTTCTTTCCATTTTTGATATTTTCCAAATATTATTGACATTTATTTTGTAAGGTAACTTTGGGGCATGTCGTTGAGTTGTTAGTTAAAATGAAGAAAGTCGATTTTACAATATACACTAAACTATATTTACATACAATATTACAATTATTTACAACGGACAAAAAACAGGGCTAGTCATCGTCTCTCAGAGTGCCTTGATGCGCGTGCCGTTGGCTAGCTGAGATCGACTCACTCTCGTTTCGTAATTTGCCTTTTTGGCAAGTCCCAAAAAGGCGTGAGCAATAAAATATTCTTCTAAGAAATACCCTGGTTATAGAGGCTGATTATTTGCCTTAACCGAATTGTTTAGTTTTATCACTGGTCGCAAGGTTTAGGCGCCATGAATAATCAAAGAGCAAAGAGCAGATGTTTTATTGCCTTTTCTCGGACACGTACAACTGCATTGATTATTAACATACCCACAAATTGTTAATTTTGATATTTTGTGTGTATGTCCGCTACAGTAACAATAACAATACGGCACCAAGGCAACGAATGACGCGGATGCTGTTTTCGTGGCATTATAAGCAGAGAAAATTGAAAAAATCTCACGATACGGCACTTTTTTTAACGCCAAATTATTTTTTTTAACTTGTTAAAAAATTATCAATTTTATACATTCATTTGCGCAAAATAAACTTTATCCCTGTACCGCTACATCGTACATAGTTATTAATTACAATAATATACAGTCCCGAGGTGCACTTCATCATCCGAAATGAAGTTATCTCCAAGTCGTATGTCGCCATCGTCTAATTTGTGGATCTGTTTAAAATTACTGCCTGACCCTGGACTCGAAGGACCATTTGTAACTTCAAATAAGAGGGTCCTACGAGGCGAGATGTCCCTGGCATTTCTCATCCTGAATTAAGATGCTCACTTCACATCATTATCTCCCTCTTATCTTTGTTCGCTGGCTTAGTTGGTCGTATATGATGCATTGTTTTTGATTAATGTGAGGCTAGCTTATTGTTGTGAGGAGAATGATATTCGTTTATTTTCTGGGTGATATAATGAAAACAGCAGTGTAAGTGAGCCGATACCGTGACTGTTGCCATACTGGAGTATTGGTTTCAGCCGAAAAACTCGGCAAACAATAATTATTATACATTATTAAAGTATAAATATAGAATAACAGAAGTTTATAACCTCAAATATTTTTGGAAAATGAATTTTCCTTTTCAAATATAGGGAATTTCGGAAATTGTTTATCAGCTGATCAATCTGTTATATGTCTATCTGTATGGAAATGACGTATTATATTTAAATGGGTGACTCCTGGGGTGTCCTAGAGAAGCGCTACAATTTTTTTTAAATCGAACGTTTAAAAAGTGGGGTAATTCACCCATAAACCCACAGGTCACTCCGCGGCACTTACACTGCCCAGCTGTGTAATAAACACATGTTCTGGCGCAATGTTGCCAAACTATGGAAAAGTGTAACACTTTAGATTCTTATAAAAATAAATATTTAGCTTACTTAGAAATTAAATCCAGGCCGCCGACACGAGTAAGGAATGAGAGAGAAAAAAAATACATAATGAAGCCGAATAAATTACACTAAATCACTTAAAGAAACACACAGACACCCACGCGTTTCAAATTAGTTTTTTGAAGATATGCACCTATTATCAGATTACACAAAAGCACTAAACACTCACGCATAATTACACTATCGTACACATAGAACAACAGCACACACAGAAGATAGGATACAAATTATTTCGCAATAGAAAGTCAGAAATAATAAAAACGCTAATTTCTAATGGGTCTAAAACAATTTTTAATCCTTTAATGAAGAATGATGAAATAATTATGTTGACAACAACAGGACCTACCCTTCAGCCTTAACATAGACGAGTCCAACCAACGGTCGAGTGCTTCGTACATATTCGGAAAAATAGCGCGGTTGCCATTTCCGAGACAATAATTATACAGGAAAGTAATATTACAGAAGGAAATTCCGCAATTTATGATTTATGAATATAATCTTATAAAACATCGAAAGTGGCAACGCTGTATTTTTAGGTATTTCCAAATAACGCAATATCGATCTACCGAATAAACCCGAAACAGACTGAAACGTGTAGTTACTAGAAATTTTTAGATGTTAAATACCAATGTATGAAAAATATGATATTATTTCCCAGACCACCGGATGAAACTTTATACAATAAGGGCGTATTTATGTTTACACAGTAGCACTTTAAAATACTAATTCAGATTGAATGGTACTTAGATGTGTTCATGAGATGCATACAAATTTATGCGAAAACTAATGTGAATTTATGGTTTTGTTTTTGTGTTTTGTGAGGTTTTTGTGCCGGTTTTTGTTTGGATTACCTACTTGGTGTTTTTTATGAATTAAGTTAGTTTTAAATAAGGCCGAACAGGCAAACAAAATTGCAGTTTTTTTTAAAGGGTAAAGTGGTATTTAAGTTGTTCAGTTCCGACGGGTGTCGTTCGAATTGAACAAATGAGAACATACCTGACCTTTTATAAACGCCGCGGCGGTTGGTTCGAGTCAGTTCAAGTTTATAAATCAGAGATTGTTTCCCAGCGAACTGAACTGAACGTAAAAGTTTATAATAATGTACCCTGAAAAATAAACAACTTCCAATCTGTCAAACGGTTATTGACTTTCTAAAGAGTGACAACACTGCTCAAAATTCATTGACGTTTTCCGCCATATGTTGTCTTGTTTATCTTTCTCCCAGTGTCACTATGTGCTTAATTTTGGTTTGACGTCAGGTCATGTACAGGGCATATTAAATTAAAGCGCCATTTTTGGATATTTTTCTTCAATTTGTTTTCATCTCAGGAATTGCCGGTTTAAATATAATACGTCATTTCCATAACACCCTGAATATAAACAGTATTTTTATCGATCGCGTCAGAGCCAGCGCGACCTTATTTGTTTGTTGTTATTCGTCACCATCTTTGGTTCTGGATGCTTTTTCAAATTACAGAATAAATAGTGGTTTATCCACATTCTTGTCGATATATTAGTGCTTATAAACTTTCATTACCTAGCAACAATTTTTGTAAAGGAGTTTTTAATTTGTGGTGATTCGATTCGCTGTTTGGTAGGTTAGTAGCATGTTTTGTTTAAGAGGAACGGACACAAGTGCATGGTGCTTTTTTACAAAAGTCGTGGATCAATACCAGGCATAAAGTATTTCAGGTATGTATATATGTATATACACGATAATATTTTGCTTATCACATTATTAATTACATATTAATATAATATGTATGTCGTCACTACCTAACCTTAAAATTAATGTATTTTTAATTTGGTGCATTAGTAGCTGATACTAATTCCCAAAATAGTCAATATAGTCATGCATTCTTAATTTTTGGTTTAGAAAAAAGTGAGGTTAAGAAACATACGACGTCGGATGATATTCGGACGGAATTTGGCACCAAAAGTTTACACCAATCATTGCACCGTCGGATCATCATATCGTCAGAAATCGTATGCATTCAACTAATCGAAATTTTGATTGCAATATTTTTTCTAACTAACCAGTGAAATTTACATTAATTTAACTGCTCAAACTCACAATGCCCCCGTCGATGCCCATAGCGGGGACATAATTGCAGATGGCATTAGCAATATACTGTTTATATATATGTGGTCGGTGACGTTGTCTGCTGAAATCGCGAATATCTAAGCATAAATGAAGCCCACAGCGTTATGGCAATGAACAGTATAGGTTTATTTAGTATATGTCACTGGTGAATAATGTAATGTAATGTAAACTAATGTAATGAAAATGTAGTATACCAACGGACCTATGAGAATAAGGTTTAATTTCTTTGTCACAGGGATAATTAAACTTAATTATCACAAGAATAATAAAACCGACAGACCTGAATAAATTGAATCATAAGCAGATGTCATACCTTGCACTAGCGCTACACATGTGCCATTTCTTCGTGAGAAATGTGCATCTCTCTGGTTTTATGATCATATTAAACTAAAAATGATTTAACAGGATGCTGATTCTAAAGTATACGCTAAATTATGGAAGTGCGAGCAACTGTATCGTAAAAAATTTAATGAGAAATAAGAAAATAAAAAAATTATGCGGGACTTCTGAGAGGCCATGTATAATAATTGCTGTATAGTAAAGTTTATATTATACCGTTCACCTTCACGGAAAAGGAAGAAGTAGTAAAATTATTATAATAAATATTTTGTGGTACGTTAAGTATACCAAGATAAGGAAGACCTCTATGGGGATCTCGTTAATGGTAACAGATACAACTTCGATTAAATGGGGAAAAAGTATCGCAATCAAAGCGCGAACAATATGCCGTACAAGAAGTTTTGGTAAGATTTTTAAGTTTTGAGTTACTTAAAAAAAACTGAAATTTTGAATTTTTCGACGTTAATACTAAAGCATAATCGACAGAACATTCTCACTACAACTTTTAGCGAGCTCAAGCAAAGAATACATAACAAATTTTTTTATACGACGTTGCGTTTTCAAGCAATCATCATCAACTTCATTTTTCTAATACGGCCCTGACTTCATAATGTCAAATTTCAAGACATTTTCTTATTCTAGATTCAGTAAAGATTGTTTCAAGAAAAATGGATATAACTTAATGACTGCTGTAAAAGTACCTGGACCATCCCATTATTTATGACCGTTTGTTATTATTATGTGGAAAGGACCGGATTGTAATAATTATAATTAAATATAGGCACATCAGGTAGGTTAGGTTGCTTAATTTATATTTAAATATCTTTTTGTGGTAAAATTTGTTAGTTTTTCAGGAATTGTTCAAGAATTGTCTTTTACCAAACATTCCTCAGAATAGCGTGATAGAATGGACAATGCGAGCTATCGCAGTCGCCAATTACATAAAGCTCCAAGCTCAAATAATACAAAATTGGAGATTCAGAACTACATGGCGGCGAATGATATATATTTTGAAGAAAGTTATAAAAAAAGTGATCTTTTAGAAGTGTTAAAGACATTTTGTATAAAAAAAGTATATGTTTGTGATACATTGGCAGAAGAAATTGGACGTACAGTGCTACGGCTCCCACCCTATTATTGCATTTTTAACCCCATAGAGCATATGTGGCACCAGTTAAAATCACTGGTTAGGTCTGAAAATATTTCTCCGACTTTAAGTTCTAGTGTTGTAGAATTAATACGAAAATGCTTTAATGATATTCTCCCAGGTAGTTGAAAAAATTCAGTCCGTCAGGTAATAACTGTAGAAAATTCGTATATTAGTCTGGATCGTATAATTAACCCAATTATAATTAATTTTGATGAGGATAGCGATAGCGAAACAGAACTATCTATAGAATGACATTATAAATGTAAATAAATATGACTAGCAATATTTAAAAAAAATGTTATTTCATTTGATTACATTAATATAATCATATCATTACTTGTTTTCCTTAGTCCGTCCCTTCATACTTCACTTGTTTATTGCCAAGCTCTTCTCGACACAATGGGACCGACCCAGGAAATCATTAAGTCGTATCCAATTTTCGTGAAACGTACTGTACAAATTCAAATATTCAACCGCTTATGAATAATAACTAAATTTTACTTTATTAATATCATTTCATTAAATGCTCGAAATGGCCTCCTTGATTTTATGAAAGTTTAGCAAAATGAACGAAAATATTTTCATTTACTTTAAATCAAGTTGTCACAGTCAGAAAGTGAAACAAATTTTGTAATTTCTGTGAAACCCCTAGCTCGGCTTTTAACTAAACGTTATTTAATTTTTATTTAATTGTGACAATGGTTAGGTTTTCAGTTGAGAAAAAACGTGATATGTAGGAAGTTTACATTAGAAATTTTCGAAATTCGTTCTTAATGCAGAGAAACTATTCTATTTCATATCCCGAGAGAATTCAACCTTCGAGACTGCGATTTCAACGAATTGGCAAGTGAATGGTAGCAGAAGGTAGTGTTTTTAAGAAAAGAAATAAATATCATTTAGAACCGAATACAAACGAGGTTAATATGCTGGCTCAAATTAATAGTAATCCTGAACACTCGACGGTACTTATAGCAAGAGAGTGTTGTATAACTTCTGCAGGAGTGAAGAAAATCCTGAAAAAAACACAAGTTTCATGACTATAAATTTCATCCTGTACAGCAGCTTCATGCAGTGGACCCCGAAAGGCGACTTGGATTTTGCGAGTGGTTTCGGACTTAAAATGCTAATCCAGAATTGTATCAATCAATTCTATGGAGTGACAAGACTACAATCGCCAACTGCGGTATATTTAATCGAAAATATAAACATTATTGGGCGACCGAAAATCCCCATTTGGTTCAAGAAATTAGACCACAGGTGCCATTTTAAAATAAATCTATGCTGTGGGCTAGTTGCGGATATGGTAATCGGGCCAATTTTTCTCGAAAACAATCTGAATAGCGTAAGATACTTAAATTTACTACAGCAAGGTTTAGTTAGAACATTGTTTAGATGAAGTGCCAATAAAATGGTTCCAGCAAGATGGATGTGCAGCTCATAATGCTTTAATCATCCGTGATTATTTAAATGGACGGTTTCCTGGAATCCTACGGGCCAGTTCCGTGGCCACCTCGATCCCCATGCCTTAATCCGCTGGATTATTTTTTTGTTGGGAACATTGCAGAACAAAGTATATTACATCCCATGTAATAATATCCACGAACTTCAGAGACGTATAATCGATGCCTTCCAAACGGTTACATCCGACATGGTGAGACACGCTATTGAACAAATGAAGAAAAAAACCAACCGTTGTATTGAAAATCAAGTAGGCCATTTCGAGCATTTAATGAAACAATATTAATAAAGTAAAATTTAGTTATTATTCATAAGCGATTGAATATTTGAATTTGTACCTATTTTTAGTTTCGTCGATCTTAGGTGAAATCTGGTCAATATTCGTTTTAAGAAGGAAAGAAATTTTATCTCAATTATAGCTAAATCAAATGAAAATATCATGTATTTATTATTTCAAGAAATCAGGTCCGTACTGAGAAAATTATCAGTATTTTCCTGATGATGTATAATTTGTGCCGAAACTAAGGTAATTGCCATTGAGTGATACATCATTGTATTTGGGGTAAAAAATACAATCAAAAAATAAAGTAAAAAATCCAGGTCCGTATTTAGAAAAATGAAGTTGACCATGATATCTAAGTTATAAAAAATGATATAAAGAAACTGATAACGCCATTTTATAGGAAAAAAAATGTATAAAGCTTTTATTTACAGTTCGTTTTTCTAAAATCAAAACCTTTCGAGTTATTAAAGAAATTATTTTTAATCTTTTTCAACAAATTGCCCTGTATCTCATAAATCAAAAACAATTCGGCAACGTCGATACGGGATTCTAAAAAAGCTTTAAAAACTGCACATATTCTCTAATTTAACCAACTTCGTAAATATTACCGTTCAAAAGATACCCAAAGTGTTCAATTAAATAGTTGCCACCCTCTATAATTTTACAGGGTGTTATGGAAATGACGTATTATATTTAAACCGGCAATTCCTGAGATGAAAACAAATTGAAGAAAAATATCCAAAAATGGTGCTTTAATTTAATATGCCCTGTACATGACCTTATGTCAAACCAAAAATTACAACGTGGTGCCCCTGTTCGGAAGGTAAACACAGCAGCATATGGCAGTGAATCTTGAACAGTGTTGTCATATCTTCAGGGTAAACTCTTTAGAAAGTCAATAACCGTTTGACAGATTTGAAGATCTTTATTTTTCAGGGTACATTATTATAAACTTTTACGTTCAGTTCGCTGGGAAACAATCTCTGATTTATAAACTTGAACTGACTCGAACGAACCGCCACGGAGTTTATAAATGGTCAGGTATGTTCTCATTTGTTCAATTCGAACGACACCCGTCAGATCTGGACAACTTAAAAGTTTATAAATGCCACTTACCTTTTAGAAAAAAAATGCAATTTTATTTACCTTTTCGGATTTATTTAAAACCAACTAAATTTATAAAAAACACCAAGTACTCACATCACAAAATCACATTAGTTTTCGCGTCACAACACATCTAAGTACCGTTCAATCTGAATTAGTATCTTAAAGTGCTGCTGTTTAGACAAAAATACGCTCTTATTGTCTGGGAAATAATGTATTTAACATCTAAAAATTTTAAAAATAAATAACACGTTGGTTCTCTCGATCGATATCGGCCTGGTTTTTTAAACAGCTGATTGTGGACAATCGGGCTAATATTTAAAAATACAGCGTTGCCACTTTGGATGTTTTAAATTGCCGAATTTCCTTATATAATATTACTTTCCGGTATGATTATAGTCTCGGAAATGGCAACCGAGCTGGCTCTAGGGAGCGGAGATTTCTCGGAAAGAAAGTTCGACGACTGGTCCGAAGACGGACTAGACCATTATTTCAAAGGGTAGTTCCTGTCAATTGTTAACATAATTGTTTCATTTTATCTTTATTAACGGGTTAATGGCCCATAGAAATTTTTTATTATTTCGATTGCGAAATGATTAAGTGCTCTTGTTCTATGTGTGTTATTGTAAAGTGTAATTATGCGTTAGTGTTGGGGGTTTAGTGATAAGTTTATTATGCACTCCCACACTATCATCAGGACACGTGATGAGCATAAAGTTTTTCCAATAAAAAACAAAAACTGAAAGTGTCTGTGACCTGTATTCCTTAATCGCGTCCTGGATTTACTTTCTAAGTAAGCTAAATATTTATTTTTATAAGAAACTAAAGTTTTACACTTTTTAACATTTTGGCAACATTGTTCCTGAACATCTGTTTATTACCCAGCTGGGCAATGTAATATGTTCATATATGAATGTGCCGAGGAGTGACCTGTGGGTTTAGGGGTAAATTACCCCACTTTTTAAACGGTCGATTTGAAGAAATATATATGTAGCGCTTCTATAGGACACCCCAGGAGTCACCCA
The DNA here is from genome assembly GCA_963991005.1 of Barypeithes pellucidus. Classification (NCBI taxonomy): domain Eukaryota; kingdom Metazoa; phylum Arthropoda; class Insecta; order Coleoptera; family Curculionidae; genus Barypeithes; species Barypeithes pellucidus. Next base: position 14,447,245 of record OZ022563.1, read on the forward strand.
TTGAAATATAATACGTCATTTCCATAACACCCTGTATTAACAAATACAAAACAGTAAACATGAAAAATAAACAACATATTGGTACATCGGCAAAAAAAAATTAATAAAAACTAACAGCAGACTATTAGAAATTAATTTTCCAACAGGTGTACGAAATGATTTCCGTCATCCTCGGGAGACTTTAGACGACTAGTAAAATTATTGAAGCCTTTCAAAGCTTAAGGCCACAAATTCTAATGAATGTTTTAAATTCTGCAATTTTAAGATGCTATGGGCTTGGAGACTAACGGAAATCATTTCGAACACCTTTTGGAAAAATAATTTCTAATAATCTACTGTTAGTTTTAATGTTTTTGCCAGTATTTGTTATTTATCTCTTCACACTTATTATTTTGTTATTATTAATAAATTACCTTGTTTTATGATTATTATGTACATAGATACATTATTATAAAATAATTTTAAAAATATTCATTTTTAGTACTTCCTGCCGCATTGAACTGTTTTCACAATATCATGGAAAATACAGGTCCGTACTCTGAAAATTTTAAGAAGATAATTAAAAAGACTCGAAACGTCATTGAATTCGAATAAAAAAGGTCTTGAAATTTTTATTATAAAACCAAAATGTTTTGTCACTTTTGCCTCTAACTTTAATATTAACGTCGAAAAAAATTAAATTAAATATAAAAATTTCTTACTGATCTGAATTGCGATATTTTTTTCCCATTTAATCGAAGTTGTATCTGTTACCATTAACGAGATCCCAATGGAGGCCCTCCTTATCTTGGGCACCCTGTATATATATTTTTTTATGATCAAACACAAGGACTATAGGAAAAATCATTTAGGGCACTCTGGCAGTGGTGCGTGTGCGCAAAAAGCAATTCACGTTGGTTTTGAATCGTTATAGGTTATATTCGTTGGGAAAACGACCTCGGGAAGGTCGTTCCATAAGGATGAAGTCCTCCAGATGAAAGAATTCTTAAATAATGAAGTTCCAGGAGTACTAAGCTTAACCACATATGGATGGGCGGCAGTGGTTCGTCGTGTATTTCTGCTATTCGCTGCTCTGGGCGGAATTAAGAGGGCAAGGTCAGCCGAACGCTTTCCATGAAAATATCTGTAAAAGAGAGTCAAATCCCCAACCTGTCTTCGATATTCTAGGCTGTCGAGGTTCTTCGTCAGCTCGTGGTCTCCAATCAGACGAATGGCCCTCCTTTCGATGGAATCCAGCAGCCGAAGTGTATGTTTGGGTGCAGAACTGCAGACATGAGAGCAGTACTCTAGTGATGGTCGAATCTGGGCTTTGTATAGTGTCAAAAGTTGTTGAGGTGTGTACAACTTTCTGGTTCGGAAGAGTACACCAAGCTTCTGAGAAGCTATCTTGGCGATTGCCATAACGTGGTTATGCCAAGACATGTGCGTCCGTCCATGACTATATCCGGTTCTGTAATGTTTACCTTTTTAGAGAAAACTGCTGCATGGTTTTTTTTAGAGTTAGATTCGACTTGGTTACTGTCACCCCAAGCCAAAATTTCTTCCAGGTCTTTGTTAAGGCGTGATACTTCATGCTGTCTGCGATGTTGTGCGTCGGGTGGCGATGTTTGTGCATTCAAAGAGAAATAAGTGTGCTATCCTCAGCGAAACTAAAGATCGGATTTTCCGTTTTCACTGGAAGGTCGTTAATGTAGAGTAAGAAGAGAGTTGGAGACAATATGGACCTTTGAGGAACACCGGCATTGACGGTGAAGGTGTCTGAGAGAAATCCGTCAATCGCCACTTGCAGAGAGCGGTCCTTAAGAAAGCTAGACAACCATGCACAGAATCGACTGGGCATACCATAGGATCGCAGTTTACTCAGAAGTCCCTCATGCCAAACACGATCAAAGGCTTTAGAAATATCCAGTGCAACAGCCCGAGACTTCCCATGATGATCGATTGCGTTGTTCCAAAGATGGGTGGCATAGGCTAGAAGATCTCCAGTTAATCTGAACTTCCGAAAACCATATTGATGATCGCTGATAATGTTGAAGCCTTCCACGTACTTTAGAAGATGTTGGTTAATAGCTTTCTCCATTACTTTTGATATAACTGAAAGCAATGCGACTGGTCGATAGTAGCTAGGCAGGGTTCTCTTACCTTTCTTTGGTATAGGCTGGACTCGCGCCGTCTTCCAGCAAGATGGAAATACTCCTTGTTTGTAGGATAAGTTAAAAAATCTACAAAATACTGGTGTTAGTTCATCGTTACCGTTATTGTAAATATGACCAAATAAACTGTTATAAAAATGGGTTTTCTTGGTTAGAAGAACAAGTGGGGACAACAAGAAGAAGCGTCTCGTCGATCATTGGAGGTCAAGCGACGCTAGGCACGGTTATTACTTGGATGGGTGACCGCTTGCGAATCACATGAGTTGCAAAATTTTTACAAAATATTTTAGTAAGTTTTACAAAAGATTTTAGTAAATTTTACAAAAATATAAATGATTTACTAAAAATTTTGTTAAAATTTGCCTCTAATTTTATTGCAGTTCTCACAAAAAGGTATTCCAGTCACTTATAGAACCATAAATTATGGTTAGCTTTACTATTTTTATAGTAAAGTTAACTTTTAAGTTTTTCGTTCCGGGTTTACTGCAACAAATCAACTACCTGATGAAGCCCCATTATGTAGGTCCCAACATCTTCAAATGGCAATAATGGGTACAGGGGCGGCTTGAAAATATAGCTATCTACATATTGATTTATTTATATGTTGAATGAAAGAGACACCTACTTAAAAATGGAATACCTATTACACTAGACAACAAATTTTAGGTTATTGGTTGTATCTTGTATCAAAATGCATTTTTCTTGTTAACTTTGGGATGCTGAATACAAAAATGATAATGAAATTAAAAACTTATTTTAACAAAATAATAAAAACTGGATAATTTTACACTTTTAGAGTCACTAAATGCGCTGTCGTTTGGCTATTCTTTTGTGAATTGTTTCTGGAGCATCTTTAACAAGAGTCCAACAGTAGTCGGCAAACATGGAAGCATTCCAGTTTCTCTGGTACCTGTTCTCCATTGTTGATATATCCTCATGGAAGCGTTCGCCGTGCTCATCACTTACAGCTCCGCAGTTGTCAGGAAAAAAGTCCATATGAGAGTGTAGGAAATGGATCTTTAGAGACATATTGCAACCCATTTTTTGATACGACGACAGCATATTTTCAACAAGAGTAACGTAATTGTCAGCTTTTTATTTCCCAAGAAATTAGTGACGACGAGGCGAAAGTCGTTCCAAGCGTTTTTTTCAATATCTGTTAGAGTGCTGTCAAAGTGTTGGTCTTTCAGAATATTTCGAATCTGTGGCCCAATATAAATAACTTCTCTCTCGCCTATTCTGTAACCGAAATAAAGCTGATATGCCTTTTTTTATTAATGGAGCCATAGATTGCTTCTGAGACGCAAAAGTCACCTCACCACAAACATAACAGAAGTGATCTGGATTGTTTACACACTTTCGAAGCATCTCGAATTTCAATCTTAACTATTCGTCTTGAATTACTAACTTTGACTAACTAACCTCTCCGCTTTGTACCTTTTTATATCCCCACCTATGGATTCTAGATTTTTAGAGAATATTTCATTGTTATTACAGTCTATTTACAATTTTAAGTAAGCAACATAATGAGTTTTATTTATTATTACCTAAATGGAGATAGAGGACACAATGCCGATTGAGCAGGTACTACTGGTTTATTGGCCTTTATTATAGAACCGTCCTCAGGTAAACAATAAAAATGGCGATAAACAAGGATTATTTTGAATGATAGAAAAGTTTTGGACTTGCATTGTCTTTATTTGTTATACAGTGTGTACATAAAGTAAGGAACAAATTCATTATCTAGGAATCTAAAAATATTTCGGAAAAATCCTCGGACACGTGTATAATAATTTTTAATGGCGCATTTTTTTTCCCATACAAACTTAATATACAAGGTGGCTCATGTAGTAGATATGACATTATCGACGATTTTTTTAAATGGGAACCCCTATATTTTAGCTCAGATCTGTAATCTCCAAGAACAGCTGATTTCAAAAACATAACACACTTAGGGCCTAAAATTCATAGTTTCGTTTCTACAGGGTAAAACAAATAATTTTATTTAAGATATTTTTTTTTGGCTTGGGAAGCATCAATTAATTACGTGAGGCGTTTTGAGCGATTTTTCAACCGCCATTCCCCCAATAAAAGATTTCGTGATATTTGGCTCAATCCCTTCCGCCATCACCCAATTTTACCTGAAAGCCTTACGTAATTAATGGACGCACCATCATTTGCTGTTACTTATGTTTTTTCTCAAGTAGGCTTATTTGCTGTTATGTAACTATGGTATTTAGATAATGTCATTGTCATTACATTGTATTTTTCTAGTAAGTTTATTAGAAGTAATAAATTTTATTTTAAAACATATTGAGTTACTATGCGTTTATCTTTAACACAAAGAATACAAATTCTTATGATGATTGGATATGGTGATAGGATCCGTACTCAACAAGAAGTTTGCATTTTGTTTAACACTAAGTATCCAGCAAGACCAATTACTAGATCAACTGTGAGTAAACTTGAAATACAATTTCGGGAAACGGGTTCAGTGGAAGATATTCCCAGAAAAGGTCGTCCAACTATTCCGGATGATAAGAAATTAGATATTTTATTGGCTATGGAAGAAGATCCCCACAACAGCGTCCGCCAGATTAGCATTGATCATGGGGCGGCTGCTATGACCGTTCATAACCTATTGACGGTAGAAAAATGGCACCCGTTTAAAATCCGATTGGTTCATGAGTTGAATGAAGATGATCCAGATCGTAGGATGGAGTTTTGTCAAATATTAATGGAAAGATGTAACTTAGATCCTTTGTTTGTTGAAAATATTCTATTTTCGGATGAATCTACCTTTAAATTAAATGGAGAAGTGAACCGGCAAAACTGTAGTTACTGGGCAAAAGAAAATCCCAGGTGGATGCGTGAGCACCATACTCAATATCCTCAAAAAATTAATGTTTGGGCTGGTATTGTGAAAAACAAAATTATTGGGCAATATTTTTTTGACAACAATGTAAACGGGCTAAATTATCTTCATTTTCTTCAGAACTTTCTTATCCCTACCCTAGTTAACTTATACCCTAGTAGAAATAATCCAGGAATTCTAGATGAAAATTTGTGGTACCAACAAGACGGCGCACCTCCACATTATGCAGCAGTAGTGCGCCATTACATAAACCAAGTTTTTCCGAACAAGTGGATTGGAAGACGTGGGCCTGTTGAATGGCCGCCTAGGTCTCCAGACCTTATATCACCTGGACTTTTTCTTGTGGGGTCACCTGAAAAATGTTGTTTATAAAGTCAGACCTGCCAATATTGAAGATTTAAAAAATCGAATAACAACAGAATGCAGGAACATTTCAGAAGAAACCATAAGAAAAGTCCAACAAGAATTTATTGATCGCTTGGGGTACTGTCAGGCAGCAGAAGGAGGACAATTTCAACACTTAATTAAATAGCTTATTTTTTTTTTACATTTTTTTAAATTAAAAATATCTTAAATAAAATTATTTGTTTTACCCTGTAGTAACGAAACTATGAATTTTAGGCCCTAAGTGTGTTATGTTTTTGAAATCAGCTGTTCTTGGAGATTACAGATCTGAACTAAAATATAGGGGTTTCCATTTAAAAAAATCGTCGATAATGTCATATCTACTACATGAGCCACCTTGTATATTAAGTTTGTATGGGAAAAAAATGCGCCATTAAAAATTATTATACACGTGTCCGAGGATTTTTCCGAAATATTTTTAGATTCCTAGATAATGAATTTGTTCCTTACTTTATGTACACACTGTATATTGTTATTACAATACAAATATATCACAGTGTTAATATATTATGGGCACATGACGTCACGTATCTCTGAAACGTGAACTAATATTTTTAAAAAAAGTTTATTTTCGGTTTTAGCACAACTAAAATAGTAAGATTTAGTTGATTTTATATTATATGCATTTTCGTTGATGTCCAGTGTTATTAGGGATGTAGGTAAATAAAATTTATACTCCGGGTCAGCCGGAAAAGATGTCAATTGGAGGCACTTTATGGTCATAAGGATAATTAGGGTTTAAGGCAGGCGAAAGAATATATTGAAACTTTACCATACAATTTACAAATTTTCGGGTAACAATTGTAATTGTTTCGTAAATTGTATCCAATCCAGGCGCTCAGATATTTATCAAATCTAGTCAAACATGGTCAGAATTAGAGAGGAGATTAACCCAAAAAAAATGCGAATCTGAAGACATATTTGCACAGAGCGCGGATGAAAAACTTGACAAATTAGCATCCATTAGCACCCAGTTAGCTTAAAACATGTAACTCGTCAGCTGAGCTGATGGGCCGCCTAATCCTGACTAATACAGCCTTTTGTCCTGCGAAGCTTTCGCGCTGATGATTGTGTTTGCAGGAATGAATGAGAAAAATGCTACTGCAGATAAAAAGCATAATTAAATAGTATAAACTTAGAATGGACCCGGTGTTTTATTGATTAAAGTCTATTGGCATTGAACGATTTTTGGTACTTTATTTTGTGGTATTTTAACTTTTCCGCCAGGATGTCATGCATAGTCGTCAAGTATTAAACCCTGTATACAGGGTGTTCCTTAATGACGTGCTAATATTGCAGGGTGTGATTCCTTAGGTCATTTTATAAAGAAAAGATCATATGAACATATGTCCGCCAACGGCTTAAATATTTTGCTACAGGGTGTTGAATTTTTATTTTATAAATGGTTATTTTTTAATATCTCCAAAAAGTACTTTCGATATTATTTTCAATTTTGGTATGTGTTAATAGGATATAGAACCACAAATTTTAGTTAGAAAAGTTATTCAATTGTTCCACCAGTGGCGTCCCTGAAAACATGTCCTCTGATATTTTTTACAAAAAGGATGGTACGCCACTGACATTTTCCATGTAGATATTTTTCACGATTAGCCTGGTCAATTCTACATGAAAACGGTCTCTTGAATTTTTCTCGTCAGACCCACCGTTCTTGATTAAAACCACTAAATTCATATTTAAACGCATTATAAGTATTAACATTTATAAAATAACTCATGATAAATTTTGTTTCATAAAAATTGTTGGGGTGGGCAATTCGATGCGAAGACAGGCATGCATGCCTTTTAAGTGAAGGTGGCCATTTCCAACAATTTGTATGAAACAAAATTTATCATTAATTATTTTATCAATGTTAATAATAATGAGTTTTAATATGAATTTAGTGATTTTAATTATCTGACGAGAAAAACTCAAGAGACTGTTTTCATGTAGAATTTACCAGGATAAACAGAAAAAGATCCACATGGAAAAATGTCAGTGGCGTACCATTTTTTTGTAACAAGTATCAGAGGACATGTTTGCAGGGACGCCACTGGTGGAACAATTGAATAACTTTTCAAACTAAAATTTGTGGTTCTATATCCTATTAACACATACCAAAATTGAAAATAATATCTAAAGTACTTTCGGAGATATTAAACAATAACCATTTAAAAAATAAAAAGGAAACATTTAGAAACATTCAGATTTTTTTCATGATATAGTAGGGGACAAAAAAGTGGTATTTTTATGTGGGACACCCAATAGGTGTATTTCGCTGTACGTCGTTTTCGTCGGTAATTTACAAAAGGCGAATTTATTTCATATTCAAAACCGTAAAATGCATTAGGATCTCGAAGCATCCCGTCGCAACGACAAGTGTTTTTGAAATTAATACACAAGGAACGGCGGGAACATGTGGTTAATATTTTTTGTCGCCCCGAAACATATGCGTAACGTTTTAACACTTTTTCTTAGGCCAATGCACTATAATTTAAACACGTTATAATATGGATACATATGACATACTAGAGCTATAATCGCATAATGCTAATGTACTTTTAAAAATAGAGTATGAAAAAAAGGAGATGAAAAAGTTAATTACTGTTTGGGATGTGTTTTTTGTTTGGGGTATAATGACAGGTTTTTTTTTTCTAATGCGAAATAAACATGCTGTAGAGATTGTGATATAATTTTACCTGTTGATGTTGTTGACACCAGAATAATTGGGTCTCTCGATTTATTTAAAATGGTAAAAGAACGGGACTGGTAATGGTAAATTTGAACTCAAACATGTCCCTGACTTCGAGACGTTCTTATACGTACTTTTAGAATGTCATGATTAAAGTTGGAAGCATATGGGAAAAAATATTTAATTTTCGATTTAGGTAAAAATTAAATTTACTATAAGTTTCTGATTCGATAAAGATGATGGCATAATTAAATGGAACCATGCGGCTTCTGTTAACTGTCAAATTTGACAGTTTCTCCTCAAGATGTCTAGAAATGGCATTTAATGATCGAATTTTAGAAAAATTTATTTGGAAAAGTTGTTTTTTTAATTGGGTTTCATAATGGCTCCATTATGAAATGCAAAAAAATTGAATAACCTGCCACTTTATGAAATTGAAATTTTATTTTTTTTATGTTGGCAGCAGCGTTGAAATTAGTTTTCTAGGCATTATGGATTCGACAAAAAATTTTATAGAAAACTTTAAAATACTAACATTTAACCTTGCGAAAGATCATTTTTAATAGATATTTATCTGAAATACCTATACTCGGAAATATATAACATGCTGACGGTGTCCGTCAACTAATTTCTAGTCACAACTATAAAACAACATAACCTAAAAATAATAGAAATATCTTCCAGTTTATGCTCTATTTCTAGATTTTTTTTCAATAAAGTACTATTTTTATTTTTAATTCAATATATTATTATACATATTACTTTATACAGGGTTGCCCAGAAGTCTGGAATAAAATTAATATAGCCCTAACCTGTAACTTTGGGGGAAAACGCTCGGACACGTCAATTTAGTTTTATATATGCTCACATTTTGACGTTATTCGCTGATTTTTTATAGACATTTGTCAAAGATATGACGATGTCGATCTTTTTTTAATATAAACATACAGCTCATTCATCATCATTTGAAAACTAATATGTCGTACAGTATGCTCATAAATTTTAGCGCGATTCTGTCAAGCTATTTCAAAATGGCGACTGTTAGAAGTTTTTTAAAAATATCTATTTAATTTAATTTTACCATCGTCTGGGAGCATGCCATGTGGAGGGTGGGACATCTCCAGCATTTGCCACGTTAAACCACCTTCTTGTTGTGTTTTGTTTTGCTTTGTTACATTTTTATTTCGTTACAAATAAACCATAAGTATTGTTCACAACACAGTCACAAAATGTCAGAACGTGAAACAATGCTTATTTAAATAGAGATTTTTTAAGAACTTTTAACAGTCGCCATTTTGAAATAGGTTGACAGAATCGCGCTAAAATTTATGAGCATACTGTACGAGATATTAGCTTTCAAATGATGTATCACAAGATGTATGTTTCTATTTAAAAAAACGATCGATGTCGTCATATCTTTGACAAATGTCTATAAAAAAACAAACAAATAACGTCAAAATGTGAGCATATATAAAACTAAATTGACGTGTCCGAGCATTTTCCCCCAAAAGTTACAGGTTAAGGCTATATTAATTTTATTCCGGACTTCTGGGAAACCCAGTAGATACCTATTTATAGTTACTGTAGACGTTTCCTGGGCATTAATTGTTATTTCTGTCAGATTCTGTGTCGAAGCAATATTTTGTTCAATAGTATTATTAGGTATTTATTATTTTGTTCAATATTTTGAACTTTGTTCTGCTCGCACCATAATTCAAAGTTTTGCATATTCTTTTTAAAAGTTTTCCTAGTTTATTTTCTGCAATTTCTCGTATTTCTGACGGAGTACAACTTTCTCCCTGACTCATTTTTATCAACTTTAATAATATACTTATTTTTAATTATGACGGATGGGAAGAAGCTTTGTTGTGTTCAATTGTTTCTATCATGGCATATTTGATACTTGTAACATTTTATGAATTTGTAAAAGTATTGCCAACCCAATGTTAAGTAAAATGGAAAAAATCTACTATATTTTTTAAAGTTGTTCAGACTTTAAAGACCCAAATAGAAAAAGTATTATAAAATACACGGTTCATAAGACAATAATTGTACTTTAGAAAACTCCCCGGTTTTTGCGGGTAGTTTTCTAAATTAAACGCGTGCTCTAAGATAATGTATCATGAAACTTGTATACTATTGCGTCGTAATGTTATGCCCACATACCAAATTTGAATCACTCATGATAAATAAATGAATAAATGACATTTTTTGACATGTTGTGGAGAAAATGTCAAATTTGACAGTTAACAAAAGCCCCAGGGTCCCATTTAATTACATGATTTTTGGTCTTTATTGAAGCAAAAACTTATGGCGAAGTCAAATTTTCCCTAAATCGAACAATACATATTTTTCAACGTTAATGGGACACTGTATATTTCAAGAAAACCTGAAAAAAGTAATTCAAATACAAAACTTGGTCGACTGGTTGCTGTTTGTAATGTTAAACCTTCAACTGTCAATTTACGATGGTTTTAAATTTATAGTTCTTTAGTTAATACTTCTATTATTATGTTTATAATTAAATATCTAAAAACGGTTTTTTTCCATGCTCGCAATGAGAAGTTTGAGGCAATCTCTACGACAAAATATCGATCGAGTTCTTTTTTTCTTCGATAGAAATTCTTGCATGATGCAATGATGACTTCATCATCCACACGTTCGTTCTAATAGGAAAAGCAAAACTCGCTATTTCGTTAATCCATAAACAGAGACTAATAATCAAGATTCAACCTTTTATATAAATAAATAATAAAACTACATAAATACCTTCAGTCGAAGACTCTGGTAGCCATAAATATAGTGTTGGGGTTAATCTATTAACTCACTAAAAACACTTTTATAAACAACTTCACACCACACCGCTTAATTTTCAATCTGTCCCCTGTCCTGTCCCGTTTCGTCAACTTTTCCAATTACAAATCGATCGTAATTTCGCTAATTCTTAAATAATATTTAATAATTTTATAACAAACACGAGATAAGACGCGATCCCTGCCCTAACTCACGCCCACTTTTAATGCAGGTGTCACTCATGAGGTGTCACTGGCGTTCCCGAAGCCACTTTTCTTTATATTGGTAAATCATGGCACTCTTTACATAAAGTAACGATTGCTGTTTTGAGATTTTCTCTCTGATTGACACAACAATATGATAAAATTTTATGTGCATTGGACAATTGGGCTTTGTTTAGTTATTAATAATGATTATTGTTCTATTAATCTGAAACAGAAGATTGCCTAGTAGATTAATTTTTTTTTTTTTAATGATCAATCACAAGCACTATAGGAAAAATCCTTTAGGGCACTCCGGGAGTGGTGCGTGTGCTCAAAAAGCGATTCACGTTGGTTTTGAATCATTGGAGGTTACATTCGTTGGGAAAAACGACCTCGGGAAGGTCGTTCCATAAGGATAAAGTTCCCCAGATGAAAGAATTCTTAAATAATGAAGTTCGAGGAGTACTAAGCTTAACCACATATGGATGGGCGGCAGTGGTTGGTCGTATATTTCTGATATAGAGGGCAAGGTCAGCCGAGCACTTTCCATGAAAATATCTGTAAAAGAGAGAGTCAAATCCCCAACCTATCTTCGATGTTCTAAGCTGTCGAGGTTCTTCGTCAGCTCGTGGTCTCCAATCAGACGAATGGCCTTCCTTTCGATGGAGTCCAGTAGCCGCAGAGTATGTTTGGGTGCAGAGCTCCAGACATGAGGGCAGTACTCTAGTGATGAACTTTGACCTCAACCCTACCCTACCCTGTATACACTTTGAGGTCGAATCTGGGCTTTGTATAGTGTCAAAAGTTGTTGAGGTTTGTACAACTTTCTGGTTCGGTAGAGTACACCAAGTTTCTGAGAAGCTATATCTCTATCGTAGTTATGCCAAGACATATTTCCTCCCAGATTGACGCCCAGCAAATTAATAGATGAAACCAGTGGGATTGCGTGTCCGTCCATGACTATATCCGGTTCTGTAATGTTAACCTTTTTAGAGAAAACTGCTGCCTGGCTTTTTTAGCGTTAAATTCGACTTGGTTACTGTCACCCCAAGCCAAAATTTCTTCCAGGTCTTTGTTGAGGTGTGATACTTCATGCTGTCTGCGAAGATGTGCGTTGGTAGCCGATGTTTGTGCATTCAAAGAGAAAGATGAGATAAGTAGGCTATCATCGTAAATATCGGATTTTTCGTTTTCACTAGAAGGTCGTTAATGTAGAGTAAGAAAAGAGTGGGAGACAATATGGACCCTTGAGGAACACCGGCATTGATGGTGAAGTCCGTCAATCGCCACTTGCAGAGAGCGGTCCTTAAGAAAGCTAGACAACCATGCACAGAATCGACTGGGCATACCATAGGATCGCTGTTTACTTAGAAGTCCTTCATGCTAAACACGATTAAAGGCTTTAGAAATATCCAGTGCAACAGCCCTATACTCACCATGACTACCCATGTTAATAGCTTTCCATTACATTTGATATAACTGAAAGCAATGCGACTGGTCGATATTTGCTAGGCAGGGTTCTCTTACCTTTCTTTGGTATAGGCTGGACTCGCGCCGTCTTCCAGCACGATGGAAATATTCCTTGTTTGAAGGATAAGTTAAAAAGTCTACAAAATACTGGTGTTAGTTTATCGGCACATCTCTTGAGAACTATAACAGGAATTTCGTCTGGACCAGAAGCTTTCTTGACGTCGAGACCTTTCAGGATTCGTTTGACGGGGCGCTTACAGAACATGATTTCGGTCATTTCCGATAGAACTGCAGGAATGTTGGGTGGTGTTCTTCCCTGGAAATCTATCGTAGAATGCGAAGAAAATAGTTCAGCAAGTCAAGTCAAGTTTGCTTTGTCACCGGCTGCGGATGCTATTGTACCATCGAATAGCTGATTTGGTAAAATTTTGGCTGACGGCCTTTGCAACTGACCAAAAGGACCTTTCGAATTTATTTATAATTAATTAATAATTGTAATTTATAAATAGTTATGTACTGTATTTTTGACTGAAAAAGTTAGGCTTCTTTGAAAGGCATGCGCCGTTAGTTTAAAGTGTTCACAGAAGCAAAATATGTGATCGCCGACCAAAAAATAGGCGTTCATAAAAAAATGTATCGATTGACAACTGATTTGCAACCGTCAGAATAATCCGCCTACTGGTACGGAATTGTGGGTTCGGTTGGATTCTGCGCGTTCGGCTGTTTCTTTCCTTACTTGTTGTTTTTACCGCTTTGTTTTCTTTTCTTTAGTTTTGGCATGTTTTGCTTAAACTTACTGTCTATTATTCTTTAAATATCCAATCCAATATTAGAGAAGGCTAGCTCTAAACAGTCTAAACAAAGCAGAAATGAGCAAGAATAAGAATACTTGTAGATTAAGTTAAGAAGTCAATTTTTAGATTTGACATTTCATAATTTGGCATTTGTACTCGTTCACAGAGACAAAAAGCAGCAACCAGTTAGAAACTCGTCCAGAACCGAACATGCGCGGAACGAAATTTACAACTGGTTGCACTCTGCGAACGAACCTAGTGATTTTCAATATATTAATTGATTCACGCCGTTAAGCAGGCCGGATGAGATCGGATATCTAGTGGGGTACGGCGTGGGGCACTCCCCAATCGCTAGGTCATACAACAATGAAAGAAGGCAAGGGTTGATGGCCCGTGGTGGGCAAGGGCGGATCCCGAACTTTGGTTGGGGGGGGGACAATGTATGAGTGGGGATCGTGGTTCGGAGGCCACGTTAAGCTGTATGTCCCATCGGAAAAGGCTCTGGCAGCGAACGCACAGGTTAAAATTGAAACAATAACAAGCATAATATAATAAATAAATAAATTAATTAAAAATTAAAACACTACACAATTCTTCCCGTTTAATCCCGTTAATTAATAAAATAAAGATCAGTATTAATACCCAAAACCAATCAAAGAACGTGTTTATCAATTTTGTTGCTATTTCCATCCTAGAGAATAATCTCGAAACGGCAAACCCAGACAATTTATATAAAGAGTGCCATGATTTACCAAATCTGAACAAAAACAGCTTCACAGGCACCTGCATTAAAACATGGCGGCCGTTAGGACAGGGGTCGCGTGGTATTTCGTGTTTATTATAAAATTATTATTTAACAATTGGCGAATTTAAGATCGTATTTGTAATTAGAAAAGTTGAAAAGCCGAGACAGGACAGGGGGGACGGATTGAAAAATTAACTGGTGTGGTGTGAAGTTGTTTATAAAAGTGTTTTTAGTAAGAAGAGAAGAACGACTAACCCCAAAACTATATTTATGGCTACCAGAGTCTTCGACTGAAGATATAATGAGGTATTTATGTAGTTTTATTGTTTATTTATATAGAAACTTGGATCTTGTTTATTAGTATCTGTTTCTGAATAAGCGAATTTTACTTTTCGTATCAGAACGAATGTGTGGCTGATGAAGTCATCATTGCATCATGCAAGGTTAAACAGATATGTATCCGCGGAAAACGATCGATATTTTGTCGTAGAGATGCCCCAAATTTCTTATGTTCATTGTAAGCATGGAAAAGTGTCGCTTTTCGATATTTAATTATAATAATAGAAATATTCACTAAAGGGTTATTAATTTAAAACCATCGTAAATTGACAGTTTAAAATTACATATTATTAGAAAAGTGATTTAATGAGGAAGAATTTTAATCAGAAGTACATTTTTTTATTATTTTTTTATTTCCATCTTCTCTGAAGACGTTGCATCTTGATTATTACTCTCTATTTCTGAATTATTGTATAAAATACAAATCAAAATAGCGAATTTTACGATCAGTCAAGTATGTTTTTTCCCCATTCAGTAAATATCAATCATAATGTAGTAGTAGAATTAGCCTGAAGAGTCTAATAATTACATTTATACACTTGCCGGGACCGGGTATCCGGTACCGGTTTACCCGGATCCAGGTCTTTCATAGTAAGTTTTAATCCTTCAATATAAATCAATGCAACACTACAGAAAAATACATGATGCAAATAACAGAACAGGTTATTTATATCATGGGTTCGGACAAGTGTAAAGGCTCCAATATAATAATACCTCGCGGCCGGGTAGCCGGTACCGGATACCCGGTTCCAGCAAGTGTGCACAGGGTCTTAATACATACATTCCTTTGGTTTATGCGTAAAAATAGGAACTTTATAATAATAGGGACTCGGCAACCATATCATATTATTGTAGAGCACCAAGAAGGGCACAGAGTGGCATTGTTAGTCTACTTTATCCCACATTTGGACTAGATATCGGCCGAGTGGCATTGTTAGTCTACTTTATCCCACATTTGGACTAGATATACCGGGTAGTGGTGCGTCCGAACAAGCACATGCGATTTCCCATGTAAATTTTGACGTGATCAAATATTCGCTTCCGTATTAATTGTATAGAAAACTTCTATTTAGACTTTTTGTAAAGAATATTGAAATTAAAAATGCCACAAATATGAACTTTTTAACACATATCCTTTTTAAGATATTAAGAAAATTCTGGCATCAAACTAGCTTATATCTGGAGTACGATTCTGTTTAATTTTAATTCAGGTTACAATGAAAATACCCGTAATCATCCTTGTAATTAGGTTTACACCTGTTAATATTTGAGAGCGGTTTTAATTTTTCCTTGTTTTAACCTTACTTCTTGTAAAGGACCAGTCGCTGGCCTGTAACCATGGGAGTCGTTTATATGGGGCAAGAGGGGACAGTCGCATCCCCCCCCCCCCCCGGAATTTGATAACTTAATAACACATCAAAACACTTTTAGTTCGTTCGCGGAAAAGGTAGGTAGTTCGTATGTTTTTTCTATTTTTTCTTAAATTTGGCTATTGCATCGGCGTTCATCCCACATTATGTGGTTCGTCCTAAACCTAGCGGGCGTTTTAGCATGCATGGTTGTCACCGTTGTCAAAATATCAATAATCTTTTATTTCGTTAGTGGAAAAGATTGTATGTTTTTTCTCTTTTTTCTCAAATTTGGTACGTATTTTTAAAGTCTAAACTAAATTTGACATTCGAGGCGGTGCATAGTCGGATATTGTTCCTTCAAAAATATTTCTCTTACTCGAAGCTAAACCAAACGAAGAAAAATTCTAATATAGCGGATCCGAAGCTGCTATACAGTGTGACTACTTAAGTTGGAACCATATGGAAAACTTTTTTTATTATTGGTTTTATGAAAAAAAGTTATTTATTCTTCATAAAAAGTTCTGCATGGTCTAAAACTCAAAATGCAACCTTCAGTTATCAAAATTTCCCAGTCATATACGAGGTATATCAGAAATTACGAATTTTGCTCAAGAGTAAAGTACCTTTATTTTTGACAATACAGAAAAATGTTGAAAATGAAGAAAAGTTATTTTGAATTAACATGAAATATTTGACACGGAATGTCATAGTGCGTTGGTATTTATAAAATACATTAGAAATGGCAGCTTTACTAAGTTGTGAAGAAAAAATAGAAATTGTTTTAATAATTAATAAGGAATGATTAGTAAATAATCACAACACCTAAATTTTTCAGGCTAAATAACAGTAAATGTATATTTGAATATAACTTTAATTCAAATAACTTTTCTTCATGACATTCTTCTGTATTGTCAAAAATAAAGGTACTTTGCTTTTGAGCAAAATTTTGCAGAACTTTTTATGAAGAATAACTTTTTTCATAAAACCAATTATAAAAAAGTTTTCGATATGATTCCAACTTAAGTAGACACACTGTATAAACAAATTTATAAAGAAATTTTTGGCACCGTTATTATTTAAATTAAAACTAAATTTTCGGACATCAGTGGATTAAATTATTGCGATTTATTGACCAAAAATAATTTTTAATCAATAATCATATCAATAATTGAAGCAAGGGCGGATCCAGAACTTCAGTTTGGGTGGGTGGGTTTGTTCTGGTTTGTTCGGGTTCATGACCCTCGGGATCATTTTAAAAATACTGAGAAATCCTCAGAACAAGGAAAACTCTTCTTGAAAAAAAATTACTTTTGTTCGTCTGCTGTAACTTAAGTAAAAATGTCGCGCTTTTTAAATTGAGTATAATGAGAACACCTTACTGACCTTACCGCTCGGTTTTTCTAGTATTTACTATAAATTATGGACTAAATTTAGATGTGTATTGTGGATTTGCTCGTGGGGCGTGGTCCATAAATAATTTCCCCTGCGGCGCTTTCGTTCGCAGCGGGCTTTTTTCCCTTATTGCTAGCGCTGAACAAACCCGAACAAACCCGAACAAACCCCCCCCCCCCCCCCCACACAAAACTTTCAAACGACGCCTATGCCTGTAACCCAACAGATAACAACTAATTTAACATTAATAATAATTAATTAACGTTTATCGTAGGCGGGAAATTTCGGACGCTATAGCGGTCCATTTGTTTCGCTTTTTTAAAGATTGTCTCTTTAAAATACAGACTATTTTCCAAAATTCATTATTTAAGCAGCGGCGTCTGTTTAGAGGAAGTATAGGGGAAGTGCCACTTCCTTGCCTTTGACAATTATATTGACGCGAAACGATAGTCTATGTGTTGTGTATGTGTATTTGCGTTAAAATGGTGATTTTTATTATTTGTGGATAACATAATATAGACTTGTTTCCCCTATATACCCTATATTTCTAAAAAATGACTAAGCACAATGACTGACATGTACGTGCGCGACCGACTTTCATTTTCAATAATCTTTAAGACTGTATGGGTCTATAAAAAAAATTCTCTTTAATAAGGTTATGTCGAAACCCATGAAGGTAATTTTGTATAGAGTAATTAAACTCCTTTTGACAAGACCGACGATAATTTCCTAATTTGTTTTGGTATCTTCATTCGTGCTGCCTTTGTGCATGATTGTATGAAGTCTGTTCCAGCTTACGAGCACGCTACGATTTTTAAAACTATATCGACGAAAACAAAACGCTGTGTCACGAGTCGATATCTATTATAAGATTCCTGATTGTTGGCGATTATTTAATATCCTCAATGGATGTGGTACCCACGCAGTGCCGGATTTAAGGATAGGCTACCGAGGCTGCAGCCTATGGGATCGCATCACAAAGGTCCCGCGCGACCACTATTCAGCCGAATAATATTTAGAAACATAGCATAGCGGCGGTGGTTTCTAAACACATTGTTCTTATAGTACGGCAGCCCGTTACCAGGATTTCAAACTGATCACGACCTAAATTTTTTTGAGTTTTTTTGGTGATTTACTAAGGACTTGAGAAGGAAATTAACAAGATCGGATATTGGCAACGTTGCGAAATCATTGAAATCAACTTTACATGTGAAAAAGTTGTCGTAATAGTTATCGCGCCTCGTCCGTTTTTTTTATTTTTTGACTCAGAGTGATGTTTTTGATGAAATGAAAATAGTAACTGTCATTTTCCGTGATGTGAGTAGTTTTGATTTGAGAAAAATCGAAATTTGTTTACAGCGGAGAATTAAACTTAACACGCTTTGTCCGTTTTACTTGTCGGATGTTATTTTTCGTTATTCGTGACCGGAAAACAATGAGGACGAACATTTTCATCGACGCGCAACCGCAGTGTTGGATCTTGGTGTCATTTTTTAACGCTGTTCGAATTATCGCGCCTCGTCCGTTTTCAAGCATAAATCGTGTATTGTGGTTCGGAAATTGGGGGAAAATATGAACTGACATTTTTACACACGTATTTTTTAGCAAAACCCTTTTCAGTAAATAGCACGTGTATCGATAATAATGCAATATGGGGACATAGCTGATGCTGAGTTGTTCTAGACAACCAAGCCACACAGCAAGTCGTTCCAAGCGCGCGCCGTGTACCGCGATAATGCATTGTACAGATACGAGATCCGACTCCGCTGCCCTCCCTGCAGCTGCGCAACACGGAAAATGTCCCTTCGACTCGATTAACTTTTTATTAAAGTATTTTAAACTATGGAATTTTTGCAACACTCAAAACGTCCGTTGTCGATGAATTAACGTTTTTTTCATATTTTTAATATGATTTCATCAAGAACGGACAAGGCGTATTAACAAAAAGACGATCTGTTTTCTTACGGACTGAAATCACTCTGACCGGTAAGCGCAGCGTTGCCGAACTTTTTCGCTCGAACAAAACTTTCTTATTTTTTAATAATCTAGGGATTAGTCATTGACTAGATGAAATCGTGATAACAGACATTTGGTAACGGGCTGCCGGACCATATTTTGTTGTGGCAATCGACAAGGCAGCTTCGCAGAATTCTGGTGTGATCCTCCGGACCAAAAAGTGTACACATCTCAACAACTTTTGATACTCTATAAAATCCAGATTTAACCATTACGCGATAACAGGACATTTTGGTAACGGGCTGCGGGACTATAGGTCTTACAACATCAGTGTAGGTACAGGATGATCACGTATAATGTTCCCCCTCTTAACCTTTTTATTTTTCATACTTGAGAAAAATTAAGAAGATTACAAAAGTGAGACGGGTTATGGGTTCTTTCGATTATCTTTCATTTCTGCATTTTTAGATATTTTTAATATTAGATCTTGCCAAAAAATATGGTACGCCACTGACATTTTTCCTTGTGGATATTTTTTCTGATTATCCTGGTAAATTCTATATGAAAACGGTCTCATTGATTGATTAAAACCACCAAAGTTCATATTGAAACTCACTATTATTAACATAATAATGAGTTTCAATATGAATTTAGTGGTTTTAATCAAGAACGGTGTGTCTGACGAGAAAAACTCAAGAGACCGTTTTCATATAGAATTGGCCTTGCTAATCAGAAAAATATCCACATGGAAAAATGTCAGTGGCGTACCATCATTTTTGTAAAAAATATCAGATGATAAGTTTGCAGGGACCCCACTGGTGGAACAATCGAATAACTTTTCTAACTACAATTTGTGGTTCTATATCCTATTAACACATACCAAAATTGAAAATAATATCTAAAGTACTTTCGGAGATATTAAAAAATAACCATTTAAAAAATAAAAATTTAAGATCCTGTAGCAAAAAATTTAAGCCGTTGCAGATATATCTTCATATGAACTTTTCTTTATAATATAACCTAAGGAATCACATCCTGAAATATTAGCACGTCATTAAGGAACACCCTGTATATGGAAAACGGTTGGATTTGGATATAGGATATATTACATAAATTACGGTCAGAGTTGGACATAGAATTGGAAAATCAGTTAATATACGTGTTCTGTTTAAAAAATATAACTTTATTTATCCCTGTATATCAACAGACCTAAAATGATATTTGATTCCCTTGCAAATACTACTTTAAAAACCCTGTAAAGTTATCTTTTTAATTTTTCTCAAGCATGAAAAATAACAAATTTATAGGAGGGTTGGGGGGCATTCTACGTGACCACCCTATACAGCTATATGGAAACCCAATTCTGAAATATTCGACCATAAAATAAATAGGGAAATCCCAAATTTTAAAACCTTTTCGAGCAGAGCCGGACCAGGTATACAAATTCAATTTATACCTATGCCTGATGCATATATAAATACAAAGTGATTTTTAATAATTTTAATCTTTAGTGGTTTTCCGGCGAGTAATTTTTAGTTAGGCTTATTAGTGGTAGAATGTGGCGTTCTTGGAATTGTGCTGATAGGGGGGCATCTTCAAGTGTCGAGAATGGAGACTTAAATATTTAACAACTGTTAAACAATTTAGAGAAGAAAATCGTCCAATTATTTACCTTGACGAAACATGGTTCGATACCCATGACACCCCAAGAAATGGTTGGGATGATTCTTCCAAAAAATGTCAAACCAAGGCACCATCAAAATTAAAGGCAAAAGAATCACAATATTACATGCTGGTTCAGAGAACGGGTTTGTTCCAAATTATCTGCTCAGCTAAAAACATAGCAGATTCTTCTTTAGATTACCATCAAGATACCGACGCACAACTTTTTGAAGATTGGTTTAAACATAAACTCCTTAATAATATACCTGAAAATAGCGTCATTGTAATGGACAATGCTAGTTATCATAGTCGGCAAGCAAAAATCATTCCCAATTCTAATAATACAAAAGCAGAAATTCAAAATTTTATGATTGAAAATGATTTATATTTTGAAGAAACTTACAAAAAACGAGAACTGCTAGAAGTATTAAAAGCTTTTAAAATAAATAAGGAATACGAGTGTGACAAACTTGCAGCAGAAAATGGACATACAGTGTTGCGTCTTCCTCCGTACTATTGTATATTCAATCCTATTGAGCTAATATGGCACCAATTAAAATCCAATATTAGGAGAAATAATATTTCTCACACATTAAATGCATCTGTAGTATAATTAATTAAAAACGAAGTAAGAAAAATTTCTGCAGACAGCTGGAAAAACTGTGTACAGCATGTACTTAAGGTGGAAAATTCTTACAATTGTATGATTACAAATGTTCAACCCTTAATTATAAGTTTAGGTTTAGATGAAGATAGTGATAGTGATACAGAGTTAAATTTTATATAAATTATCAATAGTTTCTTAGAATTTAATTAATTTTTATTGTACTTGTTATACTGATAGTTATATTTTTAAATTATATTATTTTCAATTATCATTAATTGTTATCATTATTTTACATTTATTATAAGTACCTAAAACTAAAAATACCTATCTATTTATTTTAAATTATAAAAAGAAATCATGTGGTGTGGTATACATTTTCAAGCCGGTCCTGATCCCATTTATAGAGCTTTGAAGAGGTTGAGGCGTATACAATAGGGTTTAATCAGGTAGTTTATTTATGGCAGTAAGAGTCAACGGTATAATTCTGCAACAACTATACTACTATCACAATACCCTTAATATGCACGTCTCTAACTCAAAATAAACCGCATTCATTGAGGCATAACGTAACAAACGAGTCTAGTCAAACCCAAATGAGCACCGTCCACGATAAAATGCTTAATGTAATGTTTATTTTCTCAATTGAGGGTGAGCGTTTAGCTAACCCCTGTACGATCCCTCTTTATCCCCCGTTCATCCCTCTTTCCGACTCTCTTTCTTCGTTATTCTTTCACCCCACGTCTTCGCTGACATTATACCAATTTGTTCGCATTTCCAGTTAACCAATTTATTTCTCTATTTATTACTTACATTCACGGCTTTCTTAGTTTTGCAGTTTTTTTCATATTGTTTAAGGGGGCGACAGTGTCTAGAATGTATAGAGGGTGTCCCAGATAAGAATGCGCATACAGGAATTATTAAATTAGATAAAAGTTGTGCGTTAGTTAGCAAATAAAAAAATTCCAACTATTTTCGAAGATTTTTGAGAAAAACCGAACTCTTACGATTTTGTTCGTGTTGTTTTATGGTTCTATTTCGGAAGATATGTGAAAATAAATTTTACATTCGCCTCTTTTTCTCTCTATAAGATGTAATTGAATTTTCAATCAGACGTGTCGTTTTTTTTCGCGACCATCATCAACTTTGTTTCTTTAAATAGTAGTAATATTATATGTTATGCTTCATGAAATCCACTTTATACTCCGAATCCAATGATATATTACACATATTATTTATTATACGTTTCTCTTCTTCTTCAATGCAAATAAGCACCAAAATATTTTTATTTTTGTTGTTGTATTTGTATATTCTCTAGTTGGCATTACAATTTTTATTACAATAATAATAATAATAATGATGTAACATAAATTATTTTTCTACTCCTATATTAGTAAGAACCCACTTACCCACTGTCTACTGTTACGTAATGACTATTACGTAATATATACAGGGTGTCCGGGAACATGTGGGAAATCTCCCGGATATGAAGAAAACACGTGAAAAGAATACTATAGGTTCATATAAACTTCTTTCGTATCGGCCTCCTCTTCGGAGATATGGGCTCCCAAAGAGCACCAATGGAATCAAGTTTTTTACACATAATTATTGAACCACCTGATATATTTCAATTATTTTTTAATATGATGTATACCAGGTAAGGCCCGTCAAATTACTACCCAAGAAACTGTTGTGAATTACTCACAGCTGCAGGGACGGGCTAGCTGTAACACTCTTGGGCCCATTTTTTTACGCCCTGTATGATGAGAACTTTGGACAATGTTTTTTACATACCTTTAACTATTTGCTAAAAATTAAGTACTCTTCATTCATGTCGCTAATCCTAACCGTTTTCGAAAAAACGGCATATCATGTACATCATGTATTTGGCGTATTTCAGTAAAAGATACATCTTTGTTCCGATCAAATGTTCAACCTTCAAAATTCCGCTTTTTCATATTTAACCCGTGAGAATTTAGGGGACTGGTGTAAATAAAATAACGTTTTTTCCGAAAACGGTTAGGATTAGCGATATGAATGAAGAGTACTTAATTTTTAGCCAATAGTTAAAGGTATGTAAAAAACATTGTCCAAAGTACTCATCATACAGGGCGTAAAAAAAATGGGCCCATGAGTGTTACAGCTAGTCCGTCCCTGCAGCTGTGAGTAATTCACAACAGTTTCTTGGGTAGTAATTTGACGGGTCTTACCTGGTATACATCATATTAAAAAATAATTGAAATATACCAGGTGGTTCAATAATTATGTGTAAAAAACTTGATTCCATTGGTGCTCTTTGGGAGCCCATATCTCCGAAGAGGAGGCCGATACGAAAGAAGTTTATATGAACCTATAGTATTCTTTTCACGTGTTTTCTTCATATCCGGGAGATTTCCCACATGTTCCCGGACACCCTGTATATTACATAACAATTTCACAAATCACATTACCCGTGATATGCTAAAAACCGTCAATGTTTCCGATAGATTTTATGCAAAGTTGACTGTGAAATCCATCGGCTCGCCTGGACAACGTAAATGTCAGGAAATTTTAAACGTCAACATTTCTAATTTGAATTTTATTTTTGGATATATTAGTAAGGTATGATTGACTACAATATTCAGATTGAGGGAACGCCACGGAAAATTACATTACAAGCTGCTTCCGCAGCAAATAATTTGTTACTAGAAAAATCCATACTTACATTCATTGTAAGATTTAAAATATATTTTAGTAGTTACTTGATTGGACGAAATTGATTAGAAATACTAACTATACTTTTTTATAAATTACTTATCTGCATCTACAATATTATTTTGGTATACGGATTATTAATGAAAAATGTAATTAATACTATATTTTACAGAAAAACGTGTTTTTCCGTGTATTTATGAATGTTTTTCTGCAATTTTCTGGTTGCAATGTGTGTGTGTACTGTGTATACAGAGTGATATGGAAATTACTTATTATATTTAAATTGGAACAAACCCGAACAAACCCACATACTGTCGCGCCGTTCCAACTGGATTCAATTAGCAACAATGTGGGTCACTAGAGTATACTAACAGTGTTGTCAGATCACGCCGCATGTTTTGCCCTTGCTTGGATACCTGCCGCGCGCGACTGTCGTTGCTTCAGTATGTTTCGAGACTCGAGGGTAACACGTGCTTGATGTATACGAATATTAAACGTTTTGTTAGTTGTAGCATTACCCGATTTTTTTTTGTGGTGAAATAATTCATAATAAGAAATATTGTGATGTGATTTCAAATTTGTGTGATATTACCTTAGATTATACAACTCGATATTACCTATTGTTGGTTCCGTTGCAAAACATACTTCTCGTGTTTTATTTTTTTTATGGAATTTAATTATAAAACGGATTATAAGATCGAATGTAAGAGGGTATGTACCTTAAAATTGTAGTATTTTTTTTCTAAAATGTTTAAAAAAAAAGTCATAACGCGGGTCAAAGACGTCTTGTTGTCAAAAACTGAACACGTGCGTATACAATTCTGTGTTGCAATATATGACAACACCGCCTCAATAAATATTGATTGCGAACGTCCTCAGTAGCGGCCACGTAAATTTTCAGATTTCATATAAAGTGTATAATTCGTACAATAATTCGAAGCGCCATTTAAGGTTATTTTTCTTCAATTTATTTTCATCTCAGGATTTGCCGGTTTATTAAATATAATAACTCATTTCCATAACACCCTGTATGTTGCTGTGTTTTTTCTAAAGAAAAAACATATATTCTTCCTAAGCCAACCCTGTTTCAATTCACGGCCTTCTTAGTTTCGTAGTTGCGGTTTCCTATTCTGTATCTCTCTGGCAGTTGACAAGTGGCGCGTAATGTTAATGGCTGCCATAAATTATTTTACCGAGGGAAGCAGTTAATATTTCAAAATATTCTTAATAAAGTAGAAATTTGCCTTTCTGGTGGTTGGAGGGAATTTATTAGATTAGAATTATTTATTTAATAAATATATACTCGCCGGCACAAAATTCCGCCACCCTGAAATTTTGATCAAGTTTGATATTTTATAATTTATTTATCTTTTATGCGATTTTCATGATTTTGTTATCAGTTTGTAGATCCGTTTATTGTGTTTTTCCCTAATTATTTTATAAATTAACATTTTTCGATTAGGCTATATTATACAGGAGTAAATCAAACTGTTGTTTTTTGTCGTCATTTCAAAACACCCTGTAGGAATATTGAGGAGGATAATTTTATTTACATACTGATTCAGGTAATCTTTGATGTATTCTAAATATTTCGTTTTTTCATTCAATCCATTATCTCATTTCTGCTGCGAGCTGCAAACTTTGAAATGAAACGCTGATTTGAAGCCTATTTTTATTAAGAAAAACAAACACCAGCCTGATATTCTTCGGTCAGCGTCAGTCGTAAGTCTTACAAGGTTTGTGGTTGTACAGGATGACGACGAACGACCCTTTTAAGTTGCTCCAAAATATGTTCGATTGGGTTAGAATCCGGGCTATATGCGGGTGCATTCCAATCTTATAAGTTCAGATATTCGCTAACTACATGGGCAACGTGAGGTCTAGCATTATCATGCATTAATGTAAATTGGTTCCCAATGAAAGGACCAAATGGAACAACAACTTCTTGGAGGATTTCCTCAATGTAACAGTGGGCGGTTAGAGCCCCATCTTGAACAAATACAAAATTGGTGCGTGCTTCGGTAGAAATATCTGCCCAAATCTTAACTGAACCGCCATGATATGGGACTCATTCTGAAATGATATCTTTCATTTCTACGTCTGTATATCTGTTCACGACCCCTCGGCGATCTTAAACAACCCCTCGATTCATCAGTGAATAGCGCGTAATAATATTGTCACTGTCAAATATTCTGTCACAATAATCGCGTACTTAGCCAACGTCGATAATTTTTAACCGAAAGCTTGCCATACATTTTCTAAAAATACCATCGTTCCATTTAAAATTTTGCAGCTCGCAGCAGAAATGAGATAATGGAATGAATCAAGAAACGAAATGTTTCGAATACATCAAAGATGACAAGAAACAGTATGTAAATAAAATTATCCTCCTCAATTTTCCTACAGGGTGTTTTGAAATTACGACAAAAAAAAACAGTTTGATTTACTCCTGTTTAATATAGCCTAATCGAAAAATGTTACTTTATGAAATAATTAAGGAAAAACACAATAAATAGATCTACAAACTGATAAAAAACTCATGAAAATCGCATAAAAGATAAATAAATTATAAGATATCAAACTTGACCAAAATTTTAGGGTGGCGGAATTTTGTGCCGGCGAGTTAGTGTATCATTTCTTGCGACAAATACCAAAGAGCGGAAGCCGCGGATGTATTTAAAAACGGAAATGAACAGGTGCTGAGGAATACGGTGGACTGATCTACAGTAAAAATCAGGCCAACTGGCCAAGGAAACGTAAAGAGAGAAAATATTGTTTCTAGAGTTATTAACTATTATTTAATTCTTAAGGAGCGTTTAAAGCCCATTACAGATAAGGTTAAAGTAAGCTTATACAGGGTAGTACTTAATGATATGTACAGGGTGTCCCATTTTCGACACTTTTATAGGGTATGTCCGTTATTGTTAGTGCTATCAAAAAAGTAACGTAGGTGTCATGTGCTGTTTTTGGGTCAAACTTACAATGGTAAAATCAAAATTTCGAAATTTTCCCTCGCTTAAGAGATACGGGGGAAAATCAAAAAATTAACAATTTCAAAAGAGAGATACAGAAAAATGTGTTATACAGAAGTTCCTTTGTATTGATTGTTGACTAATCTGTCATTTTCAGAATGAGTATAAGGGGTCAGGTAAAAATGTTATCGGACTTAACCTCATTTTTTAAATGGAGCACCATGTATATTTTAATCTAAAAATATATTATTTTAAATTCTCCTTTCAAATATATAACACACCATGGATGATATTGGTTTCCTAGGCTTTTTTTATTTAAACTTTATTACTTTGAAACGAAATAAATGATTCAGATTAAGGTAAAAAATAACGGGAATCATCGCAAATGTTCGGAATAGGTCCTTAAATGGTTACCGTCTTTCCGGATAGCGAACAAAATATACATTTTGCGCCAAAATTTGACGTTAAATGTTAATAGTCAACAAAGTTGTTTCTAGGATATTAGCTTTTGTTTCATGGTCTACTGTGGTTTAAAGTAATAAAGTTTGACAAATCGCCTAGGAAACCAATATCATCCATGGTGTGTTGTATATTTTAAAGAAGAATTTAAAATAGTATATTTTTAGATTAAAATATACAGGGTGTTCCATTTAAAAAAATGAGGTTAGTTCAGGCCCGTAGCCAGGATTAGATTTTAGAGTGGGCAGTCAAAGTTTTAGAGGGGGCAAACTTGAAAATAATTTTTGTGATCAGATCACGTAAGATCAAGAGAAAAAAACATCGTTGATTTCAACATTGAATTAACTACCTATATAATTACAAAAAATAAAACTTAAACAAAACCAAAAAACCCAACGTAGGTACCTTTAATATAATTGAAGTTTTCTGTTCTTTCTTTCGTTAAATTTTTGTAAAAACACCTCAAAGTTTATGTTATTGATTGTTTACTTTCAAACGCTAAATATATCAGATTGGCCATTCTCTGCTGAGACTGAATCCCAAGAAATTACATAAATATACAACTATCATGGTTTTGCTAGAGTGGGCAACTTTTTCTGTCAGAGTAGGCATTGTCCACTCTGCCCGCCCCCCCCCTCTGTATCTCTTTTAATTAAGAAAATATAGGGTAATTTTGAAATTGTCAATTTTGTGTTATTTCCCCGTATCTCTTAAGCGAGCGAAAATTTTCGAATTTTGATTACACCATTTTAAATTTGACCCAAAAAGAGCACATGACACCTACATTAGTTTTTTGATAGCACGAACAATTACGGAGATATCCTATAAAAGTGTCGAAAATGGGACACCCTGTATTAATGGATATTAGAGCAATATTAAATCAAAAAGGTTCATATTATACACATACCTACTATGTCATAAAATGCTTTGAGTTGCTAATTTTGAAACCGCTATTTTTTTAACAAAATTTGGGTGTGGCCCATAGGGGGACTACTTTTTGACGCAAGAATCACCACAGTTCTAACTGTCAAAATGGCGGATTACCATCTTGCTAAAGAAAATTAAATAGGAAGAGGTGTCTTGCGAAACATCATTTTTAAAGTACGTACCTAGTTTAAAATACAGAGTTTACATGACCCTACGTTTCCCCATTCAAACTAAACACGGGACCACAAGACATCATAAATAACCACGCAGAGCGCGTTTAACGGTCAAAATCTGTCCAAAACGTAAACTTCGCGGCAACTTGGCTGCGTGTATCCGTCATTTATCACAAACTTTGTCTGCCTGAGACGTCTACTTATGCCGTATTATGAAGAGCAGGAAGTATTTTAAGGGTCGCACGGGAGACCGCGAGGAACTCTGTCGAGTTTACCCCGTTAGTAGATCTCTCTCCTCTTGTTACTATGGCCGCTTATCGTTTCCAGCATTCAGGTAGCCTTACGTTCGTATAGAGGGTGTCCGGGAAAATGTGGAAAATCTCCCGGATATTAAAGAAACAAGTGATAAGGGTACTGCAAGTGCATATAAAGTTTTTTTTTTGGCGATATGTACTCCTACCCCTCCTATACGATTGAATATCTAACCAAGATATTCACTCGGGTGTTATCCCGCATCAATGGCTTAAATCGGAGTTCATAGCTAGACCAAAAAAGTCGGGAGCCAAAAAGTGCGAGGTATATAGAACAATAAGCCTTATGAGCCACCTACTGAAAATATTCTTAAAAGTCACACACAGAAGAATATATAAAACATGCGAAGAACAGATAGCGTCCACGCAATTCGGATTTAGGGACGCAGTCCGGACAAGAGAAGCCCTATTCAGTATACATCAACGAATACTTATAACCAGGAAGAAGACAAACTGCCGTGTTAAATAATCGAAGCAGGCATGATACGGCGACATCCATTATGCCTGGCGCGCACGTGCTTTTCAAATGTCACTTTTGTCCAAATTTTTATTACTGTCAATATTTTAAAGTGACATTTAAGCAAAGAAAACATCGAAACCATTTCATTTGATTTACTAAGTAGAGAAAATCAAATATTAGGATTTTGACATAGGTTTTCAGCTGTAAATATCACTTTAAAATTGTCCTTACATACTTTTATATTATTATTGAACTAGTAACGAAACTAGAAATAAAGAATTCAGAGATTGAAGGTTGTAATTAGTTTTATTAAAAAATAGGAAATAAATCATAATTTGCATAAAATATTTTACCATCTTCAACTTCAAACAAATCAAGGTAAATACAATACTATATGTACAGCTACTAACCAAGTAAATATATGCACCATCATTATGATTATGGGCTTCCAATTTGTTTGTTTCGTAGCATACTCCTGGCAACATTAGTGATCGAAGTCCTCTTTAATGTTCAGTCTTTATGGGATTCTCAATTAAATTATGAAAAGAAAGAATTATTATAATAATATATTACCGGACTTATCAAAATTCTGGCTACGGGTTAATATAACTAAGCTGTAATTATTATGTTGTAGCTTTTGACTTCTGGATTGTAAAATTTAAGTAAAATTCTTTAAAAATGTGTTTGTTGCTAGTTTGCGTGACAAGTTTGGGACATAATGGGACAATTTTATAATGTAAAATAACAATAACGAATAAAAATTAGTAAAAAAATATTTTAATCATAAATTACTTACCTGCAACAAAACGAGAAGGTCCGTTTTCGTGAAAAGAATAGAAAATTAAAAATTATTTTAGAATTTAATGACGCTCCCTCTTCCATTTTCAATCACATTATAAATCATATGTTACTTGATTTTATCCCCTTCCAGACGAAGGATGTTCGTTTGTGAAATAATTTAAGAACGTGTGCTGCTCGCATTCTATGTCTGTCTCTGTCTGCATCAACCTTCTCCGATTCAATAAAGGGAGACAAATATGGCCTAGATTAAATCGAACAAACCCAAAGTCTGATATTGACACAGAACGATCGACACAAAAGGATGAATGTATGTAGTAATCTGCCTGACTAGGGCGTCATGTGCACGGCCTACTTATATGCTTCGATCCCCGCCATAAGCGGCCTCACCGGTCTGGTATACATGTCCTCGTCCAAAGAAGCAGAGATATGGACTGTGTGGTTCATGCGTGTTTTGTGGACTATAGAAAAGCATTTGACAGGGTTCAACACTACAAGATGATAGAAATCCTGAAAATGACAGATATAGATGATAAAGACCTATAAGAATAATCATGAACCTATATTGGAACCAGAGGGCGAGTGTGAGAGTGGACGAAGACCAAACTGAGACAATTAAGATTTTGCGTGGAGCAAGACAGGGATGTGTATTGTCGCCATTTAACATTTACTCGGAACACATATTTACAGAAGCCTTAGACAATGCACAAGAAGGAATTCTGGTAAATGGACAGCGTTTAAATAACATCAGATACGCTGATGGTACAATAATATTTTCCGATAATATGGAAGACAAATAATGGATAGATTAATAACAAGTAGCCACCAATATGGATTGGATATCAACATCTATATAAGACTAAATTTATGATCATTAGCAAGAACAACGTTCCTATCCGACAACTAAGGTTGGAGGGTTTAACAATTGAAAGAGTTGAAAAATACACATAAATGATCAATGGGACCACTCGCAAAAAGTTAAATGCCGAATTGAAAAGAGCAGAAATGTATTCATTCATGTCAGCAGTTTTTAAGAGCCGATGCCTAACCATGAACACAAAACTAAGAATGTTACGCTGCTATGTGTTTTCCGTGTTGCTATACGGAATGGAGTCATGGACACTGACAGAAGCAATGACGAAAAAGATCGAAGCATTCGAGATGTGGCTCTACAGAAGGATGCTAAGGGTATCATGGACAGAGCACGTAACTAACATTGAAATCCTTAGAAGAATGTCAACGGAAACAGAAATCAATAAAACAATAAAAACAAGAAAACTAAAATATCTGGGTCACATCATGAGAAATGAAAAAAATATATAATTTCTTGCAGTGCATATTGCAAAGGAAAGTGAAAGGAAAGAGAGGCGCCGGGAGGAGAAGAATTTCATGGCTGAAAAATTTGAGAACTTGGTTCTCCCTGATAACCACCGAACTATTCCGAGCAGCTGTAAACGAAGTTAGATTAGCCAATATGATAGCCAACGTCTGGAACAGATAGGCACCCGAAGAAGAAGAAGACTCCTACCCGAGATTTTTCAAATTTTCGTTCGTTGTCGTCGTCATTTTCGAGGTTGCGAATTTTTTGCGAAAAAATTGTCAGAGTCGAAACGGCGAAACTTTTTGGTTTTAATTTTGGATACAGAACCCTATTGTTATTGAGTAATGTACGAATATTAGAAGTAATTTAACCCTGGTAAAGAATTGAAAAGGGTGCTATCCGGAGTGACTAACCATGTACCCCTAATCATTCTGCTAAAAGACAATAATGTTTGTAAATAATAACTAAAAACCATAAATCTCGATTCAAGTTTTAATTACGTCCATTTTTGGGAACGCGATTTCTTGGTAGCTACTACTTAAGAAATAATAATTATGGTTTTATTGGAGAAATATTTAAACGACCTTTGAATTGTGTGCTACTTGAACTTGATTTACGAACCGGATTGAAACTAGGAACTAAACTTATTATATTATAATAAATATCTTTTCCAGTGCCATTTCCCGGGACCCCACATTATTAGGGATCCCACATATACAGGGTGACAATTTAAAAACTTGAAATGGCCATATATTAGAAACGAAAAACTGAAGAAAAAAACGCAAAAAACAGTTTCTATAAAACGAAGGGGGAACAAAAACAAGCGTATTAGCCCACCCCTATCTGCAACCCCTTGGATAGGGTGAGATAAACCCTTAAAATCTTAAATAGGAAGGGGGTCGAGTCGAGTCATTTTGAAGCTCTTGAAAAATGATTTTCAATGGTACCATAGAAAGGTACATTTCAGGAAATTCTTCTCTGTTTATTAAGGAAAACAATTAATGAAAAGACAATTTTGAAATTTTTTATTATTAGTTAATTAAATGTTCAAAATGATTGCTACCAATATCCTGGCATATTAAGAGATATCTCTTAAGAATTCTAAACAGTTTAAGCCTCGATATTTCGTTTTGGTTTATTCGCTATTTTTTTTTTGTCGAAAAAAAAAATTTGTTTATAAATATTCGCATTTTATTATCACAGAATTTACCTTAAAGGTAACTTCTACTAGACTAATGAAACTTTTCATCGAGGTTTGTATACTATTTTATTTACAACCACATCTAACATACACTTCTTATTATTTTGAATATAAATTATTAATAAAAGATAAATGTCATTTTGACTTTTTCATTGAAAAATTAGACAGAAATTTCAAATAACCGCAGGTGGTAAAATAACATAGGTAATAATATACATCACGATGACAAATATAATTTTTTGAATATGGTTTCCATGTCACTAAACAATATATTATTTTAACAACAGAAAAATTCCACCAGAAATGCGAGAAGCAGCAAAAATAGTAGAAGAAGATCTCCTCCAAATTAAAAGCCGCCCGAGATATGACAAGGCATATAACTGTTACAAAGAATGGTGTACGGGAAACACAATTCAAAATCCTGGTTCTGAGTCGGCGCTACTAGCTAATTTCAGTGAAAATGCCAAGACAAAGAAGATATCAAAGATTTGGTCACAATATTCAATGCTGAGGACCACTCCTCATCAATTAGGGAAAAAGTAGACATATCTAAACACGCAAAGCTATTAGCATTTCTAAAAAGGCAAAACAAAGGATACAGTAGCTGAGGGATACATTGATAGTTCTGTTTCTACTTATGTTAATACGGCAAATTTGATTTCAAAGCCAAATTTTACTAACACTACTTTAACTTCAAATAATCATGAACTAAACCTTTCAAAACAAGATTTTAACATACTACAATAATGCCAATGTAATATTTAATGTAAATAAGTAAAACAAAAACAATGTTAATTTTTTATTTTTTTTAAATGGTAGGTTTATTTTAAAAAATAAAAAAAAAATAGTTCATTGTCGTTAAATTTGTGTAATGAGTTGTATGTTGGTGTGTTCGTATATTATTTTGAGATATCGGTTTTTAAAAAAATTACAAAAAATTAATTTACTTTCCAACCGGGTGGAAAGTAAAAGTAAGAGAACGTCAACTTTCCACCTTTCAAAGATAGATGAAATGTCATTATTAATTATTACATGCATGGTTGTAAATAAAAAGTTTTCCTCTATTTCGCTGTCTTGTACTTCAAATATAAGTATTCTTTCCTGGGAGGTCATGATAAAAGTCGCGAATTAAAAAATACAAATAAAATGATAATGGTAAAATTATTCGCCGACTGTTAGCAGTAAATTATACACGAATAATGTATCTTTTAATATACAACACAGACGGACCCAGATGCATCAGAACCTGATTGTCATCTGCCCGTTCATCCTGCCTTTTAATGATTATCAGATCAATCGGTGCTGGTTCAAAAATTTGAGTAAATATCATTGGCGTATCGTTTCGGCCGAGACAAATAAGGAATTAGAATGCTTTTAGGGGAAATATGCGGGGTATGCTTACAAAACGTTTAAAATTCGTATACGTCAAGCACGTGGAACCCTCAACAGCGTCATCCCATTCCCGAGTCTCGAAACATACTGAAGCAACGATAGTCGCGCGCGGCAGGTATTCAAGCAAGGGCGAAACATGCGGTGTGATCTGACAACACTGTTAGTATACTCTGTGTCCCACATTGTTGCTAACTGAATCCAGATTGAACGGCGCGACAGTATGTGGGTAAAAATGGTTTTTACCTTAGTATTTAGATATTCGATTTAAAAAAAAAGTATGTAGACTTTCTCTAGGACACCCTATTTAAATATAATAAGTCATTTCCATAACACCCTGTATATGTTTGCAGGGACGCCACTGGTGTGTCGATGGAATAACTTTTCTATTTTAAATATTATAATAATAAATTAAATAACATCTCTATCTGAGATATTAAAAATATCAATTTTTAAAAAAATTCAACACACTGTAGTAAAAGATTGAAGCCGTTGCGGACGTATGTTCATATAAATTTTCAGACATATTAGCACGTCATTAAAAAATACCCTGTATACCTTACCTGTCTACTGGCCGATATATTTAATTTTTGGTTACGCCAATGAATAATCTCAATTCAAGATCATGATACGAGCATAATCTTGTAATTTATGAGATATTTGTTTTGAAAAAAGCGTTTAAATGAATATTATGCATGTCTGTGCTCCGGCAAATGCGATAATTGCGCCCTGCAAACTATGAGATGGTAAGTAGACAAATTTGCTAATCATCCATAAAGCTTATGATTAAACAGATGATGTATCGATCGCGCATGTCTCCTGGTGCCCAAGGTAAAAATCATTACCATTAAAGAAGTGCATAGAAAACACCCGCATCCGCATGCTAAAGTACGTTTCACGCTCTTTGAGTGCCCTGATTAAGTTACTAAAATAACAATTTTAACTCGAAATCCATCAGAACAAAAAATAATTCAGTGTCACTAATGTAATACTAGGCTCTAGCCTACAGCCTCGTATTTAAAGGGGCCCCGAAAAGAACAAAAAAATAAAAGAGTTTAAAATAAAAAAATACGATTTTAAATTGACAAATTAAATTAGCTGTGCGATGCTTGAAACTGGCAACAGGGCAAGAATATCTACGACAGAATAAAGAATCGGCGTAACTAAATGCGCTCATTATTTTTACCGACTTTATTATTATTAATAAATCGGAATATACAATGTGCCTCTTTTTGGTTATAGGGGGCCCTCTACGCCCGTTACGCAATTCGGAGTCCCTTATCACTTCAAAAAGTGTTTTTCCCTTAATAAGCTATGCAACAGTAATTTATTATGATTTACTAATATCATACGATCACAAGTTAGTGTCGTCTTATACAGGGTGTAACATAAAGGTTGGGAATAAATTAAACGGTGGATTTCTTAGTCAAAAATAATAAAAAATTTTCATATAAGGATATGCTCTACGGGATTTCGTTTCCAAGTTACAGGGTGTTGAATTTTTCTTAAAAATTTAGTTTTTGTTTAATATCTTTTGAACGCTGGCAGATAACAAAACGAAATGTTAGCAGTAACTTCACTTGATAATGCCCTAGGAGAAGTAAAAAAATTGTCTTCCTGGGATACTCAGTGGCGTGCATACGGATATTGCCGTAGGGGTTTTTTTAATGAAAAATGTGGTACGCCACTGGTAGAATTATTTTTTGTTAAAATTTATGAATTTTCCTTTTATTCTAAACAAAATTCCCCTCTTGCGTTTTCTTTGTATCTCTTGCCATTTTCCCGTAATTAAACATTTTGCAAATATCAGTTTTTCCACGGGTTACAGAGGAAATTGAGGGTAATAGGAACCAAATCGAGCATGCCTTGGACCACGATATTTTCTGATAATGTCATTGTCAGTTAAGTTATTTAATTTTGCTTAGGCTTTTTAATTTTAGTAATAAACCTATTAAAAATGGACTACTCAGTTGAAGAATTAGCAGATATGCATTTTATTTATGGCCGTGCCAACGGGAATACTGCAGTTAGCTGTACGTCTGTATGTTGAACGTTTTCCAAAATTGACGTATTCCGAATAGGAAGACTTTTTCAAGGATTCACGCTCGCTTACGTGAAACCGGATCATTAAAGCCTTGCACCTCCAGTGGAAGACCACAATACGTAAGAACAGTACAGCGTGAGGAACGAATCCTTCAGATTGTCGAGGCGAATCCTGAATCTAGTACTAGAAGAATTGGAAGAATGGAAAGAGTAAGCCATATGACAGTTCAACGAATCCTACATGATGATTATGATTACTCTAATAGTGTTAAGCGATAATTTTGCTGCCGATGCGATTTAGGGATTTACAAACTTTCTAGTGGTTTAATTATTCTCAGTGTAGATAAATAAAGTGATTAAACAAAGTTTAAAATTGTAGGAATCAGACTAAATTTTCAGTATGTGTATTAAAAACCTTGACATGTTTAGGCACAGCTTCACCAGAAGTCACTATTAATAGCTCTAGCTATTAAGAAATAAGTTGCAATTAGACAGCTCAGTACAACAACTTAGTTCACTTTAAAATGACGTGCAATTAAAATATTCACAAGAAGCTTGTAAAAATTACAGGTGGATGGATCTGTTATTAAAATATCTTTGTGACAGAGTTAATTTAAACAGAGAAGTTCAATCTCAATTAAATAATAAATTGCGCTTTTAATTATAATTTAGTATAAAAAGGAAAATTGCATTAAAAAACTAAATATAAAATTCGGAGTCACGATAAAATTATAACAGGTGCATGTTCTGTGATGATAAAGTTTTAATTCTCAGAGTGCTATTAGATGATTAGAATAATTTCACTAAATTATTTACAAAGATATATTTATACAGGGTGGGCCATCGAAAACAGTCCAGCAAGGTTTACGGCTGTGTACGTGAAAATTAAAAAAAAAAACCTCGGACCCGTAAACTTGTGTTTTCAGGGGGACACGTTTCACTATTAATTTCATCCCTGTAACCTCAACCCCCCTAGCGGGGGCGGCTACTGCCCTTGTTTTTTCAAATGGGAATGGGTATGTTGTGATACATCTTTTTAAAGGGCATTAAATTCTCTTTAAAATGGCGCTTCGTTTTGTAAATTTGAGCTACGCGCCGCCGAGCAACGGAATTTGAAACATTTCACTGCACCTCTTATCAAGTACACAGGTTTGTGCGTAAACAATTTTTTTTTAAGTAATAAGTATCAGTCAATTCAACTTTGTCTTCAGTAAAGTGGTTGATCTAGATCTACATACGTTATTTCTGCGCTATTATTTTCTTTTGATTTGATCGTGACATAAAAATGGTTTATTCTATTGAGGAGAGAGTGGAAATTATTGAATTGTATTTTATAAACAATCAATGTGCAAGAGTAACGGCAACTTTGTTTAATGATACACATCCAGATAGACACGTACATCATGGTTATATCCTAGAATTAGTGGTAAAATTTCGGCAAACTGGTTCAGTGGCAAATAAAAAAAGATCATTGAAAATCCGGTAAGAAATGAAGCAGTAGAAGTAGCTGTTCTGGGTCAAGTTAGTATGAATCCAACATTAGGAACCAGAAAAATGTCTGATGTAACGGGAATTTCGCGGACCACAGTACAGAGAATTCTGAAACATTATAAATAGCACCCATACAAAATTCAACTTCTCCAAGAATTGAATGAAGATGATAATGACCGCCGTTTACACTTTTGTGAAGTAATGTCAGAACAAGTATTAAATTATCCGAACTATCTTTTTAACGTTTGCTTCTCAGACGAATGTTCTTTTTTTCTTAATCGCACTGTCAATCGACATAACTGTCGTTACTGGTCCGACACGAATCCAAGGATTTACCACGAGGTTCATACTCAAAATCCTCAGAAATTCAACGTTTGGGCTGGTATTTTCGGTGATCACATAATTGGACCATTTTTCTTACCGAGAAATTTAAATTGAGATACTTATTTAGATTTGTTGGAGAATGCAGTCAACCCAGCGCTGATGGAAATTATGGAAAAGGACCAACGTTACCAGGAAGAAAATCCAATATTTCAACAAAACGGGGCTCCCCCCATTATGCATTACCCGTACGCCAGTTTCTGGATGAAACGTTTCCTGGTAGATGGATTGAGAGTAGGGGTACTATTGAAAGGCCCGTGAGATCGCCCGATTTATCTCCCCTTGATTTCTTTTTGTGGAGACATCTAAAATCCCAAATTTATGTCACCCAACCCGAATCCTTAGAAGAACCGCCTTACTAATGAATGTCAACAAATTACACCAGAATGTCCGAGAACACTTTAAACAGTTGTTGTACTATTGTATGGAGGTGAATAGCGGACATTTTCAACATTTAATAAGATAACATGTAAGTATTACTCAATAGAATTACATTTTTTAAAACGCAATTTCTCGGCGGCGCGTAGCTCAAATTTACAAAACAAAGCTCCATTTTAAAGAGAATTTAATGCCCTTTAAAAAGATGTATCACAACGTACCCATTCTCATTGGAAAAAACAAGGGCAGTAGCCGCCCCCGCTAGTGGTGGTTGAGGTTACAGGGATAAAATTAATAGTGAAACGTGTCCCCCTGAAAACACAAGTTTACGGGTCAGGGATTTTTTTTAAATTTTCACGTACACAACCGTAAACCTCGCTGGACTGTTTTCGATGGGCCACCCTGTAAAATATCTATACAGTAAAAATATTAGGATTTAATTATACTTACCTATATTGAAACTTCATTTTTGTTTTTCTCAAACAACTTTGCAGGAAACCAACGATTTTTACAAAATTTGGCAATTATGGTTTTTTTTAGGACGAGAAATTAATTTTTTATGAGATTTTAATGTACATTGTAGGGGGCGCTGTCTGCGGCATTATTTGCACATTTATTAGGTCATATTATTATCTTTTTGTGCCTCAGTGTATTTAAGTTTTTAATGAAAATAACACTTTTCTCATATTTATTACGTAAAAAAGGTATACTCCGTTCAGGTCGCCCAGAGTTATCGCGTCAGAGCCGGCCCGACATTATTTGTTTGTTGTTATTCGTCGCCATCTTTGGTTCTGGATGCATTTTCAAATTACAGAATAAAAATGGTTCATCTACATTGTTGTCGGTATATTAGTGCTTATAAACTTTCATTGCCTAATAAGAATTTTTGTGAAGGAGTTTTTAATTTGTGGTGGTTCGATTCGCTGTTTGGTAGGTTAGTGACTTATTTTGTTTAAGATGAAAGGATACAAGTGCAAAAGTCGTGGATCAATACCAGGTATAAAGTATTTGAGGTATGTACATGTATACGAAAATATTTTGCTTATCACATTATCCGATCTTCGGAACCGAATTTCACTAAAAAGCTTGTAAAAAAAAGAAGAGAGTGTCACTCGTATACAATAAAATATATATATACGAACAAACCCGAACAAACCTAACCTTAAACTTAATGTATTTTTAATTTGGTGCATTAGTAACTGATATTAATTCCCAAAATAGTCAATATAGTCATTCATTCTTAATTTTTGGTTTAGAAAAAAGTGAGGTTAAGAAACATACGACGTCGGATGAAAGTTAAAATAAATCGTCGTGTCGATTGTTGCAAATCTTCGGACGGAATTTGGCACCAAAAGTTTACACCAATCAGGGCTCCGTTGGATCATCATATCGTCAGAAATCGTATACATGGAACGCCGTCTTAATTCGAAATAATCGAAATTTTGATTGCAATATTTTTCCTAACTAACCAGTGAAATTTACATTAAAAAAGTTGAAATCCGGTCCTGTCGAATGTTTACTTTCACAAGGTAATTTCCGAACTGCGCAAACTCACTATTACCCCTTCGATGCCCATAGCGGGTACTTAATTGCAGATGGTATTAGCAATATAATGGTTATATATATGTGTGATTCATACATGAGTATTTCCGAATAAATACACGTTCACCAATAAATGGCAACTTCAGATTTATTTACCCACCATGACGGGCGTTTCCACTTTCATCTTTCAAAATTATCAAATCATCTCCGTAATTGCTTCACTTGCGGCACTCGGGGAATGTCCAAGCCGAGACGAAGTGCTCGTATTCCGCAATCTTAAACAAAGCTTGTTCCGGCCACCCAAACTTTAATATGATTAACGAGAATGCGTTAATTATGGTTGACCCATGTCCTTTTGGCGAAAAAGTATGGAGCTGCCAGTGACGTGGCAGGTTTATAGTTTATGCAGAAAAAAAACTCGAAAAATTTCAAACTTTTTTTTATATTCATAAAATTATCAATTTTTTTGTCCAGACTCTAATTGGATCAGAACACATGAGACGTCTTATCTGATGTTTTACCTGACAGTCTAAAGTGTAAAGTCTGGTGAAATTTCACCAGATCTGGTAATTTTATGAATAATCAGGTGATTTTTTGAAAAACTTTTTAAAAGACCCCGACTTCTGATGTCTGGTACGGGGAGAGATTGAAATTGAACATTTAAAAAATATATATTATAATTTTCAAACATATTTTTTATCGCACTAGTGTATAAACTTGTATACTGGTTAATTTTTTTATGTCCTACCAGTGCATTATTGTGTTTTTATACCTTAGATACCATCTACATAATGGATTACTTTATGCCCGTGCGAGCATAATGTACACATTATGGCCCGCGCTGGCATTAAGCCGCAAAAAACAGTTTTTGATTAACTTATTCTTTATTAATAAAATAACAAAATATAAATGACGTTTATATATTATTTGGTTGTATTTACAAAGAACTGGCAATTCTGGAAGGTTAATTTATATTCATTGAATATTATTTATCGTATAAAGTCCGACCCTCCCTAATATTTTATCGTACCGTCAAACTAAAAAAATCCGACCTTCCCTAATATTTTATCATCCTGTCAAACCAAACTGTATAGATCCGGCAACCGTGCCTCGGTCGAGGTAAATGACGATTATGACGAGACTTGCTCGCACGTGCGATTAAGTAGTGCAGTTTCTCTGTAGTAACAGGTGGCGGGTGGCAGCGGGGGATAGCGGGGCTATGGCGATTTAACATGGAAAAGGCGCACGGTTTTTGTGTGCACCGCGCGCTGTTGTCTGTTCGTGCATCTAGTTAGTGTATGTTTCAATATTTTAATATTATATATTTATTAAGTTAAAATGAATAGTTGACGGTGAACTATTTAAGAAATAACTTTAGCTCTTCGAGTTTGGAGCAAACAATTGAAGTGAAGAATGCGGGAACACCTAAACCCGAAAATAATTTAACGCAGACCACAAAGGGTAAATCTAGGGACTTTATTAGAAAGTTTAAAAATGAAATATATGAAAAAAAAATTATAGAGGGTATTCCAAACTTAATGAGGCTGTTATTGATCAATTTTCTACAATTAAGAACCGAAGAATGGACTTTTTAACTTAACGTTTAAGCACTATTGTGTAGGGTCGATAAATGTTGTGTAATGTCCGGTTACTCCTGCACCACTGCGCTCGCATCAATTACTGAAGATATGTTTCAATCTTTAGATATTGGCAACGTTTCGGTTCTTGTTCTGTTGGATTACAGTAAGGCTTTCGATTTGTTGAACCATGAGATTCTTATTTCGATGTTACACTTTCTTGGATTTAACGAAGGCGCCCAAAAACTTCTCAGGTCATACTTATCAGATAGGCATCAACAAGTAAAGCTAGGTAATAAAGTTTCCAACAGTCCCGTGCTACAACAAGGTGTGCCTCAGGGCAGCATTCTTGGACCTCTACTATACACAATATATACTTCAAATTTTTACCACTGTCTTAAACACTGTAAGCATCACTTATATGCTGATGATACCCAGCTTTATTTCTCATTTCTGCTTTGGGATATCAATACTGCAGTTGATAATATTAATACTGATCTACAAGCTCTGCTTAAAATTTCGGAAGATCATGGCCTTAAGCTTAATGCTAGTAAAACGTGTGCCGTTATATTTGGTAATGAATACCAAAGAAACATTGCTCGGCAAACAATGATATTGCGGTTGGGTCCTGACGTCATTCCCTTCGTGTCCAGCTGTAAGAGCCTGGGATTGTTTATTGATTTTAAACTTAGATTTAGCGAACATGTGACATCTTGTCTACAACGAGCTTATACTTCCTTAAAACTCATTTATCACCAACGGCACTATTTGACAACAGGAATAAAAAAATTACTTTGTGACTCTCTCGTGCTCTCACACTTTAATCATTCTGATAGCGTCTATGGACCGTGTCTTGACAGTCTGGACACGAGACGAATACAAAAGGTTCAAAATAGTTGCTTGAGGCTAATTTATGGTATAAGGCGACCTAATCGAGTTTCCCATAAGCTGAGGGATGCTCAGTGGCTATCAATGAGCAATCGCAGAAGATTACACATGTCTTGTCTTTTTTATAAAATTCTTAAATTTAAAACCCCGAAATATCTGTTCACCAGGATATCCTACAGAACGGATGTTCATCATTTAAATTTGAGAACTGGACATTTTTTGACAATACCTCGCCATAAAAAAGAAATCTATAAACGGTCTTTTCTTTATAATATATCTACCTGCGGCGATGTCATGGTTGATCCAGGTTTCCACTTATCTTGCAACATGTTTAGAAAGGGTTTAAAGGACAAAATTTTTAGGACTCAATGAACTTGAAAGTGTTACCTATATTATATTATGTGTGTGATGTCTATGTGAGACTTACCTAATATTACTTGTCATCTAACAGGTAATAGTGGTCTCCGTTTATTATCATATTTGTATTATTTTTTTTTCTCTCTCTATATATTTTTTCTTTTATTATGATTTAATTAAATTAATTACATTTTTCTAAGAATATAAATATTATATACTTTTTCGGGCCTATGGGGAAGAATCGATATTTATTATCTATCATAGGACCCTATTTACCAATTATTAAAGTATTTGTTATCATATGTAATTCATATTATTTATGTATATGGTGAATAAAAACATTTATTATTATTATTATTATTAACTCGATATGATTTAAACCATTATATTTAAGGATTTAAACTAAAAAACACTGAATGATGATGATGAAGAATGCCAACTTGTCAGTCTCGTGGCTCGATTCGTTCTCGTCATAAAACAGTTAACTATTGTTCTCGTCTTGGTTGCGCCTAATGACGTAGCCATAGATGGGGTAGTGGTATTAGACATCATTCGGTTTCCTTGATAACTCGTAGATGGCGGTAGTAGTATTGGACATCATTCGGTTTTCATGATAGCTTGTAGATGGCTTTAGTAGTATTAATAAATATTGTTACGAGGGTTGCATGCGACGGCGTTAAAATCCGACAGCTATACACACTAAGAAAACCTTTCTTATTTTCCAAAAGTTCTACTTCCGTGTGTAAAATTAAAAAATAAATCAAAATATGTTTTACCTAACGCACTTTCTTATTACTTTTTTCTTTCTACATTTAAGAGGCCTAGAAAAATTTCACCATACTTGTGAATCTCCTCTATCAGAGGTCACGAGCCGCCACTGATGCCTTGTCATATCTCGGGCGGCTTTTAGTTGGCAGAAGATCTTCTTCTACTATTTTTGCTGCTTCTCGAATTTCTGGTGGAGTAGCAGCAAAATCAAATTCCTCATCTTAAAATAATATATTGTTAAGTGACATGGAAACCATATTTAAAAAATGATATTTGCCATCGTGATGTGTATTTATTACCCACGTTATTTTACCACCTGCAGTTAGTTGAAATTTCTGTTTAATTTTTCAATGAAAAAGTCAAAATGACATTTATCTTTTATTAATAATTTTAAATCAAAAGAGATTTCATTACCGACACTATCGACAGGAATGAAACACTTTCCACCTCGGTACGTAAGATACCTATACTATTTCCCGTTGTCTCTGATATTATACCTATGCCGTTTCGCTAACGCGTTATGTAACGAGTTTTTTATTCTGGATATTCCGTATTCCTTCGACGGAACCGTTTTTCACTAATATCGCACACTGTCGCTCAGAATGGATAAAGTGCAACCGCCGTCGATCGTTTTTATGCATTCCGCGGCTACGTGCGTGTATTTTATATTACGGGTTCCGCGATAGTTTTTAGTTATGTCTTAAATTGATTTCACACTCGACGCTATTTTAATTTCGTTTTTCCTCTTTTAGAATGCATAATTTAACGCTCGATGAGAGCCATATTT
This sequence comes from Barypeithes pellucidus, assembly GCA_963991005.1. Lineage (NCBI taxonomy): Eukaryota > Metazoa > Arthropoda > Insecta > Coleoptera > Curculionidae > Barypeithes > Barypeithes pellucidus. The sequence continues at coordinate 14,491,594 of OZ022563.1, forward strand.
AATTGCTTCATAAAAATATCGCGAGCCGTTCGGGCAGCGCTTTTCTTTTGTTCAATTTGGAAAGTTTAATTTTTTCCGACGACGGTGGCTCTTTTTGAGTTTGGGTGTACCTTTCCAGATACCAAAATGATGTGGGGGAATTGACTCGTTTTAGTGATTTCTCCCCTATTTATAAGGGGTCGCCCATTTTATTTATCCCTAAGAATGAATTACATACGATACTATATATAGTGAGGTTCTTTCCAATCCAAATAAAAATGTTCTCTTAATATTATACTGGGTGTTATGGAAATGGCTTATTAGATTTATATGGGTGACTCCTTGGGTGTCCTGGAGAAAGTCTACATACTTTTTTTTTAATCGAACTACTACTACTAGAGTAAACTACAGTGATGCCGCGTCGCACCGCGTATCTCTCCCTTGCTTGGATAACCGCCGCGCGCGTATTGATATGTTTTACCTTCAGTATAGTTGCTTCAGTATGTTTCGATACTCTGTGTTGGAACGACGTTGCCGAGGGCTCCACGTGCTTGATGTATACGAATTTTAAACGTTTTGTTAGTTGTAGCATTACACGATTTTTTTTCTGTTGTGTGATTTCAAATTTGTATGATATTACCTACTGTTGGTTCTGTTGCAAAAGATACTTTTTGTGTTTTATTTTTTTATGGAATTTAATTATAAAACGGATTATTTAAAAATAAGATCGACGGTAAGAGAGTTTGTACCTTAAAATTGTAGTTGTTTTTTTTATAAAAAGTTTGAAAAAGAAGTGATAACGCGGATCAAAGACGTCTTGTTGTCAAAAACTGAACACGTGCGTTTCAATTCTGTGTTGCAATATGACAACCTTGCCTACAATGCGCTGACCTCTTTAAAGAGTTGAGACTATCTCAATAAATTATTGATTGCGAACGTCGTCAGTAGCGGCTACATAAATTTTCAGATTTCAAATAAAGTGTATAATTTCGCTTAATTATTTTCATCTCAGGAGTTGCCGGTTTATTTTTTTTTTATTATGATCAAACACAAGCACTATAGGAAAAATCATTTAGGGCACTCTGGAAGTAGTGCGTGTGCGAATAAAGCGATTCACGTTAGTTTTGAATCGTTGGAGGTTATATTCGTTGGGAAAAATGATCTCGGGAAGGTCGTTCCATACTGGACGAAATTAGGAGGGCAAGGTCAACCGAGCACTTTCCATGAAAATATCTGTAAAAGAGGGTGAAATCCCCAACCTGTCTTCAATGTTCTAGGCTGTCGGAAGTTCTTCGTCAGCTCGTGGTCTCCGATCAGACGAGTGGCCCTCCTTTCGATAGAATCCAGTAGCCGAAGATTATGTTTGGGTGCAGAGCTCCAGACATGAGAGCAGTACTCTAGTGATGGTCGAATCTGGGCTTTGTATAGTGTCAAAAGTTCTTGAGGTGTGTAGAACTTTTTGGTTCGGAAGAATATAACAAGTTTCTGAGAAGTTATCTTGGCCATTGCCACAACGTGGTTATGCCAAGACATATTTTCTTCCAGATTGACGCCCAGCAAATTAATAGATGAAACCGGTGGAATTGCGTGTCCTGCCATGACTATATCCGGTTCTGTAATATTAACCTTTTTAGAGAAAACTGCTGAATGGGTTTTTTTAGCGTTAAATTCGACTTGGTTACTGTCACCGGTTTAAATACATATAATAAGTTATTTCCATAACACTCTGTACATTATTTTTTGCGAGTAGATATAAAGAAGCAAGGGCGGATCCAGAACTTCGGTTTAGGGCGGTCAAATTTCGTTTGGGGGGGGGGGGGGGGGGGGGTCATGCATGGAAAAGTTACGAAAAATAATACCCTGCCGCGTTAGTCAACCCGTTATATATGGTATTTTTCGTGTTCAATTGATGGTTTAGGGGGGGGGGGGGGTCATGACCCCCACGACCCCTCCCCCTGGATCCGCGCTTGTGCCGCCGTGGCCGTATCGGGCTTGATCGGACTGCAAAGAAGCCGTCGCCGCCTCACCAAATAAACAAATAAATAATAAAACCTATTTTATATTTTTATTTCTATTAGAATTCGATCAGAGAATAAAACATCAACTACACTTAGCGCACATGCCAATATTGATGTTATTATAAGCATAATATTATTTAATTAACCTACTTTTTGTTTCGTCCAAAAACCAACTAAATTAATTTAGATAAAAGACACGTTGCGAATAAAGAAAATGTCAAAAAAATTAATAATGGCGTGTGCTATTTGCGGTTTAAGACAAAACCGTTCGTTTGAAATCCTTGGCCGTAGAAAATTTAAAAACAATTTAACGAATTGAAGAAGGAACTGGTATTTATTTTGTAAAGCGACGACTAATTAAGTTCAAAGCTATCGACCATCATAGAATAATCTCTTTTTTAGTTAGTTTGACAAAAAGTCCGATTATTGTGTTCATAATTTAAATAGAATATTAAACTGATCAAGAGGTAAATTGTACAATCTGTACCATTGAAAGTGATAAATTTTGTTTTATAAAATGTTTTTTCTATTTGGGTTTCATAATGGCTACATTATGAGATGCAAAAAAATTGAATAACCTGCCACTTTATGAAACTGAAATTTAATTTTTTTATGTTGGCAGCAAGTAGGGTTCGAATTTTAGGCTTACTTCGATTTCGTTGAAATTAGTTCTCTAGACATTATGGATTCAACAAAAATTTTGTATACAAAACTTTAAAATACTAACCTTTAACCTTGCAAATAGATCATTTTTAATAGAAATTTATTTGAAATATATAACATGCTGACGGTGTACGTCAACTAATTTCTAGTCATAACTATAAAACAACATGACCTAATATGTTCCCGTTTGTGCTCTATTTCTAAAGTTTCATTCAATAAAGTACAATTTTTATTTTTAATTATATATACATATTTATAGTTACTGTAGACGTTTCTTGGGCATTAATTGTTATTCCTGTCAGATTCTGTGTCGACACAATATTTTGTTTAACAGTAATATTTATTATTTTGTTCAATAATTTGAACTTTGTTCTGCTCGCACCATAACTCAAAGTTTTGCATATTCTTTTTAAAATTTTTCTGCAATTTCTCGTATTTCTGACGGAGTACAATTTTCTTCCTGACTCATTTTTATTAACTTTAATAATAAGTATATTTATTTTTCATTATGACGGATGGGAATAAGCTTTGTTGTGTTCAATTGTTTCTATCATGGCATATTTGATACCTGTAAGATTTCATTAAATTGTAAAAGTATTGCCAACCCAAAAAGAAAATATTAATTCAAACGGAAAAAATCTACTATATTTTTTTAAATTTTTCAGACTTTAAAGACCCAAATAGAAAAAGTATAATAAAATACACGGTTCATTCACACAATGTGGCATACATCGTTGCATATGGAAGAAAAAAGCTCTCAAATTCAAATATCAGGAAAACAGGACCGTATTTAAAAAAAGAAAGTTGATAATGGGCCTTCGAAGACGACTCGTCAGATTACAAAACAATTAACGCTGTTAGATAGAGCGGAAAAAGTGGCAATGTAAAAGTGCAATTTACTTTAGAATTCGATCTAAAAAAAAAACAGGAAAAAAATAAAACGATTTTTCAGAATTTCGGTTTTTTCCGGATATCTTCGGAACTACTCGGAATTTAAAAACTTTCTAAACGGCATTACGTAAATGTGCAACTTTACCTCTATTTAACCGACTTCGTATCTCTTACGGCAGGGCCGGCCCCAGGGTAGGGCGATCCGGGCGGCCGCCCGGAGCGCAATGATCTAGGAGCGCAAAATCATGGAAAATGAAAATTAAAGAATATTTTTTATCATTCCGATATCATATCAATAAATTATTTTTCATAATATTACATTGTCATCGGACCCTTGTAAGTATACCAAATTTCATTGAAATCGGTTCACGGGAATTTTCTCAAAAACGCGTTGCAAGATTTGACTGATAGTTGACAAGTTTAAGAGGCGGCAGGCGGAATTTATCATTTTTATTTCTAAGCACATAATTCAAATAATATAATATATTTAAACATTAAGGCAAAATCTAGTTGAGTTCAATTCAACCAACATGACAAAACCACTCGACCACCCACCGCATTGACAAGTTTTTCGGCCCGTGGCAACACGACTGGGCAGGAAACAACAATTTTGAAACCAAGCGAAACAAGATCTAACAGCCCTTTTTAACAGCATATAAAAAGGAAGTAGACCTAAAACAATGCATTATTTGTCACTAGACTTCGGCTGGTGCGAAGAAGTAATTTCGAAACCACCACGCCACGTCATCATGTCAGAAGCAAAACAAGAACGTTTTTGTATGAGGGCCCAGATGAACCCGTTCAAGACCTCAAGCAAAAATATAAAATAGATTTTTTTTTTCACGCAATAAATGCCTTGGAAACCAGATATAATTTGCTAAATACTCACAGTAATTATTTCAGCTTTTTGTATAATATTTTTGGTCTAAAAGACATGCCCAGAAATGAGCTACTGGCTCATTGCAAAGATTTGGAAGTAGTTTTAACTGATGGAAATTCAAGCGATCTTAACGCCCTGGAACTAGCCGATGAAATAAGCATTGTTTCGTCATTATTAACAAAAAAGGAAACCCTTGTTGAAGTTCTCAAGTTTATCGCTACACTTAAATTCGCACCAAACCTCAGCATAGCATTAAGAATCCTACTTACATTGTCAGTCACTGTGGCTTCAGGGGAAAGAAGCTTTTCAAAACTAAAAATAATAAAAAATTATCTCAGAACGATGCAGACGCAAAATCGTCTCAATGGATTGGCAATGATAGCTATAGAATACCAAATTAGTGACAAATTAGACTTGAAATCACTGGTTCGTGAGTTTGCCGAAAGAAAAGTTAGAAAAAAGGCATTTTAATTACTTTGGTTGGTTAGAATTTATTTATAATATGGGAATTAGTTTAGTTAGCATTACTACATTTTAATTTTTTTTATTTTGCCTTAAGTGCTAAATTGCTTATCTTGTTATCTGATGGTTGACTTTTTAATAAAACGTTTTTTTGTTATTTTTTTTTAATGTTTTCTTGACTTTCTGATATGGTCGCATGAGATTTACGTAAAAAAAATGGGGGGGGGGGGGGGGCGGCGCAAAATTAAGGTTTTGCCCGGAGCGCCAAAATGTCTAGGGCCGGCCCTGCTTACGGTTTCCGAGATCCCTTATCTTGGACACGGTGTATATTCCATAAAATAATATTTGAATTAAAAAAAAGTCTTAACAAATTAAAAACGTATTTATTTAGAAAAATCTGTTAAAATCCCCTTCGTAACGTTCCGGCATTAAAGTGAACAAAGTCGAGAGAAAAAGCTCCATCGGACAATGTAAATAGAATTTTTGTTCGACAAAAACGCGGCAAAAAGATTTCCATTTAGTGGCCGTTTGAACAATCGCCAACCCAAAGACAAAAACCCTTCATATATTTTAGAAGGAGAGGCGGAGAAAGTGAGCGAGAATGAAACTGAAATCTGCTGGGAAAATTTTTGTCTGAAAATTACATTTTTCTATTTTAGTAGTATAATTATTAGTATTAAGGTAGTAATATTTTTGAATGGGAAGTTTGGCAGCCTTTATCTACGAGTTTGACAGAATATTATTATGAGGAGGGGGAGAACTCCGCTCAGCACTCACCAGGCACGGTAAAAATTATTTTTTTTCAATGAAACAAAATTAAAATTTCAAGAGATTCAGAAGTGGGATTAATATTTTATATACAGGGTGTTATGGAAATGACTTATTATATTTAAACGGGTGACTCCTAGGGTATCCTAGAGAAAGTTTACATAATTTTTGTAATTGAATATCTAAATACTAAGGTAAAACCGTTTATACCCACATACTGTGGCGCCGTTCCATCTGAATTCAGTTAGCAACAATGTGGGTCACTAGAGTATACTGACAGTGTTGACAGAGCACACCGCATGTGTCGCCCTTGCTTGGATACCTGCCGCGCGCGACTATCGTTGCTTCAGTATGTTTGGAGACTCGGAGATGGGATGACGCTGTTGAAGGTTCCACGTGCTTGATGGATACGAATTTGAACGTTTTGTTAGTTGTAGCATTACCCGATTTATTTTCTGTTGTGAAATAATTCATAGTAAGAAATATTGTCATGTGATTTCAAATTTGTGTGATATTACATTGGTTGGTTCTGTTGCAAAACATTGTGTTTTATTTCTTTAGGGAATTTAATTATAAAATGGATTATAAGATCGAAGGTAAGAGAGTATGTACCTTAAAATTGTGGTTTGTTTCTAAAAACTTTGAAAAAGAAGTGATAACGCGGGTCAAAGACGTCTTGTTGTCAAAAACTGAACACGTGCGTTTACAATTCTGTGTCGCAATATATGACAACACCGCCCCAATAAACTATTGATTGCGAAGTCCTCAGTAGCGGGTATATAAATTTTCAGATTTCATATAAAGTGTATATTTCGTACAATAATTTAAAGCGCCATTAAAGGTTATTTTTCTTCAATTTATTTTCATCTCAGGATTTGCCGGTTTAAATATAATAAGTCATTTCCATAGCACCCTGTATAATGTCCATTCGGCTGCGGTCCACCATACGGCAATAAAGTAGATTTTTTTCATTCTTTGATCGAATTTGAAATGAAATAAAAATTATCTCTTAAAATAATTATTCATATACAGGGTGTCCCATAACTAATGGTACACAGGAATATTGCAGATTCCTTGGGTAAAAATACTGCGATTTGGCCATACTTAGTTTAGTTCAATAGCTGGTAATAACCGAGATACAGGGTGTCCAAGTAAAAATTTAATTTTCAATTTTCCTAAATAACTTATTTCTGAATCAATATTTTTGCACAAAATTTTGTGATAAGGGTTTTTTTGGGGAAAGGAATTTGAATTTGTTAATAATTTTGATGTAGATTATAGGGGGCGCTCTCTGCGGTTTTCGAGATATTTTCAATTACAATTTCGAATGCGCACGTTTAAATTTTGATTTGTAAATGTGAAATTTGTCACAGTAGGATTTGGTAAAAACAAATTCAATGAAAGCACCTTGAAACCTCATTTTTGTCAAAGTTTATTTTCATTTGTCAGCATTGTGGGTGTTTTTAAGGAGTTTTTGAAGATACTGTTATCAAAAATTAAACTAAAAATGCCGCGACATAACTGTTTTCTAACGGGGAAATGATGGTATGTTTATACGCACAAGAAAATTTAAACAGACGCGGGGCACATCGGCGGTATTTGGAAATGTATCCAAATAGAAGGCAGCCAGATTTTAAAATTTTTAGAAGCCTATACGACAGACTGGGAGAAACAGGATCCTTGCGTCCAAAACGTGATAGTGCAGGATCCTGTTTCTCCCAGTCTGTCTTCTGGCTGCTTCCTATTTGGATACATTTCCAAATATCGCCGATGTGCCCCGCGTCTGTTAAAATTTTCTTGTGCGTATAAACATACCATGTCTCGCATTTCTCCGTTAGAAAACAGTTATGTCGCGGCATTTTTAGTTTAATTTTTGATAACAGTATCTTCAAACACTCCTTAAAAACACCCACAATGCTGACAAATGAAAATAAATTTTGACAAAAATGAGGTTTCAAAGTGCTTTCATTGTATTTGTTTTTACCAAAACCTATTATAACAAATTTCACATTTACAAATCAAAATTTAAACGGGCGCATTAGAAATTGTAATTGAAAATATCTCAAAAACGGTTAGTCGGAGCGACATTAACAAAGTATACCTTTATTGCTTAAAAATGACGAAAAACTGATATTTTTAATAAAAATATAATTATAGTAAGGCATAAAAAAGTTACATTTCTTTTTATGTATCCAGAGTACCGCAGAGAGCGCCCCCTATAATCTACATCAAAATTATTAACAAATTCAAATTCCTTTCCCCAAAAAAACCCTAGTCACAAAATTTTGTGAAAAATATTGATTCAGAAATAAGTTACTTAGGAAAATTGAAAATTAAATTTTTACTTGGACACCCTGTATCTCGGTTATTTCCAGCTATTGAACTAAACTAAGCATGGCCAAATCGCAGTATTTTTACTCAAGGAATCTGCAATATTCCTGTGTACCATTAGTTATGGGACACCCTGTATACATTTGAGACAAAATCTTCATCAAATCGGCAACTTTGCATAATGCGTACTTACAAATTTGCAATCTATAAGAAATCTTATAGAATTCTCATCGTCTGGGGTAACGTGAATTATGACAGCCCCACGGGGCAATACTGTAATAAAACAAAGGGAACCCGGACTGTCGCCGTCGTGTAAGATTTGTCAAATAAAACCGTTTTGTCAGTGTGTGTGTGTGTGCACGAGATACAGTGCAGGGTGATGATTTATCGGCGAAAATCTCGGACGGGCCGGCGGTGGCACGGCCAGCGGCGGTCACTCCGGTGCCATAACTCAAACTGACCACCTCGGGGGCGGTGAAAATACTTGGTAATATTTATACAATACGTGGGGTATAAGTGACGTGATATCTTTAATCTGGAAAAAGCAGGGCGATGCGGTCTTTAGGAGGATGCTGTTTAAGATTGTTTCACGAAAAATGGATATAACTTAATGACTGCAGTAAAAGTACCTGGGCCATCCCATTATTTATGACCGTTTGTTGTTATTATGTGGAAAGGACCGGATTGTAATAATTATAATTAAATATAGGCACATCAGGTAGGTTAGGTTGCTTAATTTATATTTAAATATCTTTTTGTGGCAAAATTTGTTAGTTTTTGAGGAATGGTTCAAGAATTGTCTTTTACCAAACATTCCTCAGAATGGCGTGATAGTAATGGACAATGCGAGCTATCACAGTCGCCAATTACATAAAGCTCCAAGCTCAAATAATACAAAATTGGAGATTCAGAACTACATGGCGGCGAATGATATATATTTTGAAGAAAGTTATAAAAAAAGTGATCTTTTAGAAGTTTTTGTATAAAAAAGTATATGTTTGTGACACATTGGCAGAAGAAATTGGACACACAGTGCTACGGCTCCCACCCTATTATTGCATTTTTAACCCCATAGAGCATATGTGGCACCAGTTAAAATCACTGGTTAGGTCTGAAAATATTCCCCCAGGTAGTTGGAAAAATTCAGTCCGTCACGTAATAACTGTAGAAAATTCGTATATTAGTCTGGATCGTATAATTAATCCAATTATAATTAATTTTGATGAGGATAGCGATAGCGAAACAGAACTATCTATAGAATGACATTATAAATGTAAATAAATATGACTAGTAATATTTTTTAAAAATGTTATTTCATTTGATTACATTAATATAATCATATTATTACTTGTTTTCCTTACTCCGTCCCTTCATACTTCACTTGTTTATTGCCAAGCTCTTGTCGACACAATGGGACCGACCCAGGAAATCATTAAGTCGTATCCAATTTTCGTGAAACGTACTGTACCAATGTTAAATTTAACTCTAACTTGCTCATAGCTGAGATTTTCTTGGATATTTAATTTTTTTTATTTTTCTTAATGTGCTCGCGCTTAAGAAAGAATCTTTGATGTGCATGACAACTTATTGTTATTGGAAATAGAGGAATTATGTAATTTATATACAAGGTGTTTCAAAAAAGATGGGGCATCGCGCGTGTCCTTGAACAAACCCAAAAATGAGACACATAGTTCCTATCGACATGGGTCCGCAGATGCTTTGCTTGAATTATACAACGTGTCCAAGATAAGGAGGGCCAGTACAGGAATGTCGGAAACCGTAAGAGATACGAAGTCGGTTAAATGGAGATAAAGTTGCGCATTTACGTGCCTAATAATATGCCGTTTAGAAAGTTTTAAAATTCCGATTAGTTCCGGAGATATCCGGAAAACCCGAAATTCTGAAAAATCGTTTGATTGTTTTTCTGGGTTTTTTTTGAGATCGAATTCTAAAGTAAATTGCACTTTTACATTGCCACGTTTTCCGCTCTATCTAATAGCGTTTTTTTTGCCATTATCAACTTTCTATTTTTAAATACGTTCCTGTTTTTCTGATATTGGAATTTGAGAGCTTTCTTCTTCCGAATGCAACGATGTATTTTAATGACGTTTCGAGGGTTTTTTGAACAACATCAGGAAATTTTGGGATACGGTCCTGCATTTCTCCTAATTGTATAAATAATATCTCAGAGACGGAAGAGCCAAATTTGATATCGAAATAGACACAACTTGACATCGAATGAGCCGAATGCGGCTCGCGAGCCGCAGGTTGCCGACCCCTGACCTAGTGCGAATCGGTTTAGCGGTTTAAACCTACGAGCTCTCGTCCTAGAGTTCCCAGTAGTGTTGTGAACGCTGGAGCGAAAAACCGCTCGAGTACTCGATTATTGAAATAACCGACATCGCTCGATTATTTAAAAAACTACTCGAGTTATAACTTCAAGCGAAAATCGTCGCTTGTTACTTATTACCTTTCACTCGGTACCCGAGATTCGCTTGATGCCGACCGAAATGTGCTGCCTGGTAGTGTGATCGCTCGATAGGAAATATTACTCGAGTTATAAATTCAAGCGAAAAATCGTTGCCTTTCACTTGATACCCGATTTTTGTCCCACGCCGCGCGCCATCCGAAATGTGCCGATTGGCGACGTTCGAGTTTGACGCTCAGAAGGCTGACACGACATACGTCTTTGTTAAAGGCACATAAAGGAGAAGGTGCATACAAAAAAGTATGCCAAATCCCTTACTAGATTCATCGCGATATGGGTTTTAGTTTGACCTAGACTGGTTAGCCAGCGGCGATTGTAAATTTTTAAAAAATTAAAGGATATAATTTTTTAAAAAATCAGAATCGACTGTTCTTCCTTAATAAAAACTCTAGACAACTTCTAAAACTTACAAAAACAACCCCTGGTGTTTTATCAACACATTCTTCTTAGTCATAACAATTTCAAGTGATTAATCGCTCGGGCGATTCACTCGATTATTAAAATCGCTCGAATATCAAGTACTCTCGATCATTAAAATCATCGGGTTTTCCCAACACTAGTTCCCAGTAAATGCCGCTTTAGCTGCGACGCCACCAGAGCCGTCCTGTACAAGTTAAGTTTATTTTAATGAAACGAAATTTTAATTACTGATATTAATAACTTTCGATACCTTCTTTCCGCGGGTACTAAAAAAAAACGGTATTTTTCTTATGGATTCTAAAATTTGGATTTAAAAGAACGGCTGGATCTTAGCGCGATCAATAATTCCATCAAGTCAACTTTAGTAGCAGAGCAAAAAACCTACAGATGTCAGCTTGTCACATATCCACTGCTCTCAACTTATCAAGGCCTAACCGAAACTGATTAAACCATTCAAAATGGCCGAGCCGGTCCATCCCAGACATTGTAGACTCAATGCGTTCATTCATATTCTTCACCTTTTGTTTGATTATCTTTATTTCTTGGTTTTCAGTTTTTCGAGCTTGTCCATCAGACGTGGGATGCGTTCGAGGATTATCGTTGGGTTGCTGGTATTGAATGTTTTTTGAATCCTACTCGAAGGACCATTTAAAAATTCAAACTTAGCAGCTGCACGAGTTTCTTCCCTGAAAGAGTTTTTATGATAATTTGATTTTTTGATCTCGTGTCGGAGTTAAAACTGATTTTTTTTTAAACGGGCTCTTTTGCTTAGTATCAACTGAGATATTACCACAACAAATTAAGATACCTAAATACTGTTTTATGTAGCCAATCTGGGGTTTTACACTTTAATGTTTGTATAAGAAAGTTCTCAGGAAAAATTATACAGCTTGTTCAAGTTTAAAATATTTTTACAACCTTTATAGAGAAATAATTGTTGGTTGTGTACCTTTCTAGGCATACTATACAGGGGATCACGGATAACTATGTACCCTACAGGGATTTGGTTTACCATAGCACATACAGGAACGATCAAATTGGATAAAAGTTCAAGCATTAGTTAGTTCTGCAACGGCATGTTTTCAAATTTAAAAAAATCCGAATATTTCCGAAGATTTTTGCAAAACCGAATTTTTACGATTTGGTTTAGTGTTGGGATAAACCGTTGATTCTAGTAATCGAGTACTTGATACTCGAGCGATTTTAATAATCGAGTAAATCGCTCGAGCGATTAATCACTTGATATTCCGATTCAACAAGTGATGACGTCACCGACTGCTCGACCGACAATCTAGCCCGTGCGGGCATAAAGTACACATTATGGCCCACGCTGGCATTAAGGCGCAAAAAACAGTTTTCGATTAACTTATTCTTTATTAACAAAATATAAATTTACGTTTATATATTATTTGGTTGAATTTACGTAGAACTGGCAATTCTGGAAGGTTCCGCTGATAGCTAAATGTCCTGCAGCAAAGGTTGACTCATGATTCATTGTCTGGTCTCTAGTTTCTGTAAGGAAATGCAAGATCCAGTTGGTACGCCTGCCAACATCCTTGAAACCTCATTGTTTGAGGATATGCTATCCTCTAAATATCCTTCAGCAACCACCATGGCGCTTCAACGTAGTCATACTTGCTCCAGCTTCTGCTAAAAGAGTTCGATGTAACGTTCGATGTAAACAATGACCGGTGTAGTTTTCGGGGTTGTTCAAACCCAAATATTTTGCAATAATACAGGGAATTTCCCCAAATGTGTTTTTTCCAACAGGTTGTACAGTACAGCGGTCTTGTATGTAGCTTAAAATAGTATTTTTTTTCTGAGCAGTCATGTGGCCGCAAAGACATAATAATCCCCTATAAGTTTCAAACTATTCATTTCGTCTTCATCAGAGAAAACTCGTTTTTGTCGGTTTTGGTTTCTGGCACCGTTACAACAAAGACTGATTTTCTATCTTGTACATGTGTATGTATGTATTTACAAGTTCTTGCCGCCGACATCCACCAATTACACCAAATAATAATACGACGATAAAAACGTTTCATTTGGTGCCTCATGAATAAATTTTAGGACATTTTCTCTAGTTAACACACTGGATTTTTTTGGTTGGTACCCTTTTGACCTTTGCTTTAAAGACTCGCATAATTTGTGAAAATTACATATATTACTATTCTTATTTGCCATTAAAGTCTCCTTTATCATCGAATATTTAGCCTACTGAGAGCTCTGGGAAAATTTTTCACATAGATCATGGATAGATCATTAAAGTACCCCAACAGCACAGTTTCGTTAATGTTTTCTATAGCATTTTCTGACATCCACTTCACAAATTGGTCATATTCTTTGTCGTATGAGTGTCTGGATTTTCTCGGTAACAGGTTTTTCGTTGCCGTTTCAGCCTTTTTTCAATTTCGTCGGGAATTTCAAAACCTTGTTCCATTTTTGATTTTTGACTTTGACACATTAAACAATTGAATACTTATCTCCCTAGCAACAGAAACGCAGGCTATAATAATGTCAAGGTAATGTCGCAGGTAAAAATAAAAAATTGGTAAATTAAATTAAATTTTAAAAAAATATTTATTATTTAAAACGAACTGGTATGACCTAAAAGTTTGTATGCACCACGGGTACTAATAGATATACCCTCAGGCGACTAACGAACCCTCGGGCCATAGGCCATCGGCTTTGTAAGACTGTCGCCCTCAGTGCATAACCATCTACTTGGTACCCTTGATACTGATACTGATACCTACTACTATAAATAACTATAATTGTGAATAATAAATTTTTAACACGTGTCCCTGTACCCAACAAAAAGACTGCAGAAAAATCACTCAAATATGTATTTATTGTTCGGGTTTACTCTGGAGCTTTTTTTAAACAAAAAGTTTTACCAAGAGTTTTTTTTTCATATCTTTCTCAATCTACGCGCATAAAATAAGTAGTTATTCAAAATGGCTTGTCAAATTCTGCCACTTTAAATTGTCAGGTGCCTACTGTGTGCCCCTTCAAAAAAATTAGGCTTAGTTACTCGACTGGTAAAATAAGCAAATACGCGTTGGAGATGAATAGTTTTTTAATTTTAAAACTAATTTAATCATTCCTTTATGTTCTATAGTTAATGAGATCCCTGTAGAGTGCATTCTTATACGGAACACCCTGTATATGTATGTTAGGAACGTAGCGATAGCATATCAGAGAAGGCCTGGCCAAATAAAGACCCTATACAACGGTGATAAAACAACTAGAAGAACACGTTTATTGCCGAAACAGTTTTAAAAGAATGCACATTTGTGTTTTTCAAGAAGAACGCCATTATTCTTCTACAGATTCGCAGGGACGTGCAATTATTTCTCTAAAATATCGAACAATAGATATCAAAAAATAATATTAGAACGCTAAATGTTAAATTGGTCGTTCTCATGCAGTGCTGCCAGTTCGAAAATAACAAAGACGGTAGATTTGACACTAAAACTAGAGTTTGAACTTACGGGAAAGATAATGGGTAAATTTCACAACATTGCTGAATAATCATATGGGTTTCTTTACCAATTTTCAGTAACGCACGCGCCTTTTTATAATAATGATAATGTGTTTGATATAAAGTCGTTTATTTCGCTTATTAATTCAAAGCGCCATTTATGGCTCTTTTTCTGCAATTTGTTTTCTTCTCAGGATTTGCAGGTTTAAATGCATAAAACTTGATTAAATTTACTATAACAAAAGTTTTTGGTAAAATCTACAAAAATATTTAGTAAACCAATTATATTTTTGTTAAAAACATCTTGTGTAAAATTTATTAAAATATTTTGTAAAATTTACTAGATTTTATTGTAAAAATTTCGACACATGGTATTCAGAAGCGGTCACCCATCCAAGTACAAACCGGACCCAACTTCGCTTGACTTCAATGATCGATAGAACGCTTCCTGTTCCCCACCTGTTCTCCTTACGAAGAGCGATTTCTGATTGATCCGTTGCGTCTGATTTAAGCTTTTCATTCTTGATCGCACTTTTACAACACTATTTAAACTTGTTTTTACAATAAAGAATACTGAAAGTACAATAATAGTCGTCAGCAGAATGTAACATACATTTAAACCTATTTACCTACTGGAGTTATAAATAAATTATTTTCACTTACATTCGTCATGTAAAATTTACAATATATTTTACTTGATTTTATTAAATTTATTACAAAATCTAACTATAGTTTTTGTAAAGTATATTTACAATATTATTTTGATACGGATTAATAATGAAAATTGTAATTATTACAATATTTTATAGGAAATCGTACAATAAAATCTTTACTATTATAATTTTACTATAGTTTTTGTTAAAATTTACCATACAGGGTGTTATGGAACTGAATTATTATATTTAAACCGGGAAATCCTGAGATGAAAATAAATTGAAGACAAATAACCTTAAATGAATTATTGAATTATTGTACGAAATATACACTTTATATGAAATCTGAAAATTTACGTGGCCGCTACTGAGGACGTTCGCAATCAATAGTTTATTGAGGCGGTGTTGCAACACAGAATTGTTAACGCACGTGTTTGGCCCGCGTTATAACTTCTTTTTCAAACTTTTTAGAAAAAAAATACTTCAATTTTAAGGTACATACTCTCATACCTTCGATCTTAGAATCCGTTTTATGATTAAATTCCATAAAAAATAACACACAAAAAGTATGTTTTTCAACAGAACCAACAATAGGTAATATCACACAAATTTGAAATCACATCACAATATTTCTTATTATTGAATTATTTCACAACAGAAAAAAAATCTGGTAATGAATGCTACAACTAACAAAGCGTTTAAACTTCGTATACATCAAATACGTGGAACCCTCAACAGCGTCATCCCATTACCGATTCTCGAAACATACTGAAGCAACGATAGTCGCGCGCGGCAGGTATCCAAGGAAGGGCGAAACATGCGGTGTGATCTGACAACACTGTTAGTATACTCTAATGATCCACATTGTTGGTAACTGAATCCAGATGGAACGGCGCGACAGTATGTGGGTAAAAATGGTTTGTACCTTAGTATTTAGATATTCGATTTAAAAAAAAAGTATGTAGACTTTCTCTAAGACACCCTAGAAGTCACCGATTTAAATATAATAAGTAATTTCCATAACATCCTGCATATTTAGTATTCACTTGATTTTACTAAATTTATTAGAAATCCTAAGTATACATTTTTAGAAATTATGTTTACGATATTATTTTGGTACAGATTACTAATATAAAATGTATTAATACAATATTTTATAGGTAATTTTACAATAAAATCTTTACTAAAATAAGTGTATAAATAAATTATAAAAATTGATTCTCTTTTTTAAACCTGACTGCACGCCACTTCGAATCGTTGATGGTTCGTAATTCAAAGGTTCGTATTTATTTCTGGTTTTTGAAACAAGAATAAAACGCTTGAATTTTATTTCTTTCAATTTTACTTTAAAAAGTAAAAAAGTGGATGCCACTTCCGAAAAACAAAATGGACGTTTATCGAAATATTTACTTCAACTTACTTTTATACGTCCATCAGACCTGTAATGTGTATATACCAATGATTTATATACTTATCAATTACTAAGAACACGAGGTTGCAATACACGGTATTAATTTTTGGATATTTGTTCAGGTTTGTTTATTGTGAATAAAATTGAAAACCTGCATAATTTCTTTCAAAATTCATATCTTCTTTCAAAAAGCGAACCAAAAAGGATTGTGTTAAGAAAAGGTCACACTTCAAAACAAATTATAATGAAGCCAAATTATATTGCTCAATTTTTCCACAGGCGTTAAGAAATTAAGGGTTGTTTCTACCTGTATAAAGAACAAGACATCGGTATTTTTTGGAAACTAAAATTCAGGATATCATCCCAAGACACAAGTCTACACTTTGGTAAAGATCGCAAAAATATTTAAAAAGTTACAAGACTATAAACTTGGCTAACATTATCCTTGACCGCAATTTATTGTCGGAAAGTCTACTTATAAAGATTTTTTCACGAAAAATGGATATAACTTAATGACTGCCGTAAAAGTACCTGGGCCATCCCATTATTTATGACCGTTTGTTATTATTATGTGGAAAGGACCGGATTGTAATAATTATAATTAAATATAGGCACATCAGGTAGGTTAGGTTGCTTAATTTATATTTAAATATCTTTTTGTGGTAAAATTTGTTAGTTTTTGAGGAATGGTTCAAGAATTGCCTTTTACCAAACATTCCTCAGAATAGCGTAATAGTAATGGACAATGCGAGCTATCACAGTCAATGCAATGCGAATATATCGTTTGGAGCAGTCTACAGTATGGAGAATATATTCGTCCAGAGCAGTGACAGGGTTAAAATAACAATATTAAGCCTAATTTCCGGAATAATCGAAATACGCCAAAATATGATCATTACAAATATCAGCATCTTTTACTAGCGATTATCAATATTTAAAACAAACATCCTATCTAGCTCGCAAGATCTTTTAAAAGGCTAGTCACCGTGAATGATATAGTAGTGTTAGTAGTATACAGTACATAGGTTTTAATATGACGTTTAATTATATAAAATAACACTTTATTATTTCTATAGACGAGAACAATAGCGATAATCATAAGAATAATGTCTATGACAAAATCCATTTACTGCCATTTAATTTTTACTGCTACGATTAGGGATGCGCTGGGAAGTTGTTTTTTTTAAGAGCCGAGTGGCTAATACCTAGCTATGAACCTGATCAAGTACCGGGTAATTATTTGTATTTACAACCATGCATGTAATAATGACATTTCATCTATCTTTGAAAGGTGGAACGTTGACGTTTTTTTTACTTTTACTTTTCACCCGGTTGGAAAATACTCGTTTCTCAAAATAATATACGAACACACCAACATACAACTCATTACCCAAATTTAACGACAATGATTTTTTAATTGTTTAAAATAAACCTAATGACATTTATAAAAAATAAAAAATTAACATGGTTTTTGTTTTACTTATTCATATTAAATATTACATTGGCATTATTGTAGGCAGTCACGGATATGTTAAAGCATTGGCATTTTCACTGAAATAAGCTAGTAGCGCCGACTCAGAACCAGGATTTTGAACTTTTTTTCTCGTACACCATTCTTTGAAACAGTTATATGCCTTGTCATATCTCGGGCGGCTTTTAGTTGGCAGAAGATCCATCTTCTTCTACTATTTTTGCTGCTTCTCGAATTTCTGGTGGAGTAGCAGCAAAATCAAATTTCTCATCTGATTTTTCTGTTGTTAAAACAATATATTGTTTAATGACATGGAAACCATATTCAAAAAATGATATTTGCCATCTTGATGCGTATTATTACCTACGTTATTTTACCACCTGCGGTTATTTGAAATTTCTGTCTGATTTTTCCATGGAAAAGTCAAAATGACATTTATCTTTTATTAATAATTTTAATTCAAAATAATAAGAGGATGTTAGATGTGGTTTCAAATAAAATAGTATACAAACCTCGGTGAAAAGTTTCATTACTGTTTCGAGATTTAGTTAACCTCGCCGCTTCGCACCTCAGTTAACTACCGACTCTCTCGACAGAAATGAAACACTTTCCACCTCGGTACGTAATACACTATTACACTTTATAAACCGACTTAAGGACAATAATATAAATTTGACCTAATCAAAATTGATATTTGGAAGTTCATGTCGTTGGGTTTTCCTTTCCACTCAAAATACAGGGTGTTATGAAAATGATTTATTTTATTTAAATAGGTGACTTATTGGGTGTCCTAGAGAAACGCTACATATATTTTCTTTAATCGAATATCTAAATACTAGGGTAAAAGCCCTTTTGGCTTAGCAACAATATAGGCCACTACGGTAAACTATAGTGATGCCGCATGTATCGTCCTTGCTAGGATAACCGCCGCGCGCATATTGATATGTTTAACCTTCAATATCGTTGCTTCAACATATTTTGATGCTCGATGTTGGAACCACGTCCCGAGGGTTCCACGTGCTTAATGTATACGAATTTTAAACGTTTTGTTAGTTGTAGCATTACCCGATTTATTTTCTGTTGTGAAATAATTTATAATAATAAATGTGGTTCTGTTGCAAAACAAACTTTTTGTGTTTTATTTTTTTAAGGAGTTTAATTATTAAACGGATTATTTGAAAATAAGGTCGAAGGTAAGAGAGTATGTACCTTAAAATTGTAGTTTTTTTTTTCCAAAAATGAAATTGAAGTGATAACGCGGTTCAAAGAGGTCTTGTTGTCAAAAACTAAACACGTGCATTTACAATTCTGTGTTGCAATATGACAACACCGCCTAGAATGCGCTGACCTCTTTTGAGACTTGAGACCTCCTCAATAAATTATTTATTGCGAACGTCGTCAGTAGCGGCCACGTAAATTTTCAGATTTCTTATAAAGGTTATAATTTCGCTTAATAATTCAAAGCGCCATTTATGGTTATTTTTCTTCAATTTATTTTCATCTCAGGATTTGCCTGCTTAAATATAATAAGTCATTTCCATAACACCCTGTATAATTATGTTCTTCGTATTTTTTTCTATTACCCGGTACCTACCCGGCAGATAACACTGGGGAACAGCAAAAATGTTTCCGAGACTAAAATAGCAAAATCTTACTTATTTTATTATACTAATTAACAATCTGTCTTGCAAAAGGCTCAGTTGGCTCCGGTTTTATAGATCCATCCCAATTATGATAATTTACCTACCTGCCCTTAATATATGGGAAAATTTCACCATTAAATGAGAAATACCTGGATTTATTATAACAGGTGTACTTTATAAGGGGTTTAAATACATATAATATAAACCCTAAATTGTTAGTTAGTTGTATTTCAACCACCAGTTGATCGAGAGCTGTTCGTATTTGAGAAATTAGAGAGTTTTGAGCAACATGTCGCGAGTTTGTGTAAATAAGCCGGATCATTTTTGTTATATATGTGGTGAAATGACTTTTGTGAAACAAAAACGTACGCTTAGCCCTTTAATAAAAAAGGCTTACCACTTGTATTTTGGCTGCAAAGTTGGAGACCAGGATAAAAATTGGGCTCCCCATATCTGCTGCTACAAATGTGCGTCCAACATTCGCGGCTGGCTAAGTGGAAAAAACCGTAAGATGCCCTTCGCTGTTCCTATGATCTGGCGAGAACCGAAAGACCACGTTACTGACTGTTACTTTTGTTTGACACCTCCCATCAAAAAAGGCTTTTCAGAGAAAAAAAGGTCTGCGATACAGTATCCAAATTTACAATCCGCCATACGCCCGGTGCCTCATAGTGACGAGTTGCCTATACCTAATCCACCTCAGGAATATACCCTTCATTCTGATGATGATCAAGAGGATTCAAACGGTAGTGTACCGGAAAATGTCGCCGGCCCATCAACCTCGCAAGACTCTGATTTTGTCTGTGAACTTCCAAGTAAAAAGCCTCACAAAATAAGTCAAAGTGAATTAAGTGACCTTATAAGGGATTTGGAACTGCCCAAGACAAAAGCAGAACTATTGGCCTCTCGATTGCAACAATGGAATTTACTTGAAGATGAAGTAAAAGTTTCTGTGTACCGAAGCCGTCAGAAAAACCTAACACCATTTTTTAACATGGATAACAATTTGGTAGCCTGTAGGGACATTGAGGGATTAATGGCAGCTTTAAATCTGGACTATGATCCAAAAGACTGGAGACTTTTCATTGATTCCTCAAAAGTAAGTCTTAAAGCTGTGTTACTCCATAATGGAAACAAATTGCCTTCAGTCCCAATTGGTCATGCAGTCCATATGAAAGAAACATATAGCAATTTGAAATTGTTACTTGAGACCATACAATATGAAAGATATAAATGGCAAATTTGTGGGGATTTAAAAGTTGTGTCGATCTTGCTTGGAATGCAGCTAGGTTATACCAAATACTGCTGCTTCCTCTGCGAATGGGACAGTCGAGCACGATCGGATCACTACAGAAAGAAAATTTGGCCACCGAGAGAGTCTTTTGAGCCAGGAAAGAAAAATGTGACCAGCGCGCCATTAGTTGCCCCAGAAAAGATTTTACTACCGCCACTTCATATAAAATTGGGACTTATGAAAAATTTTGTGAAGGCAATGGACAAAGAAGGCCGTGCTTTTAGTTATTTAAAAGAAAAGTTCCCTAGAATCAGTGACGCTAAAATTAAAGAGGGAATATTTGTGGGTCCCCAGATTAGGAAACTTTTCGGAGATGCGCAATTCGATTCCATACTTGAAGGCAAGGAAAAAGACGCTTGGGATGCCTTTAAAATGGTTGCAAAAAATTTCTTGGGAAACATAAAAGCAGAAAATTATAAAGACCTGGTTGCCCAACTTCTTTTGTGTTACCAAAACCTAGGGTGTAATATGTCGTTGAAAATTCATTTCCTGGATTCTCATCTGGATTACTTTCCGGAAAATTGTGGTGCTGTAAGTGACGAACACGGTGAGAGGTTCCACCAGGATATTTCGAACATGGAAAGAAGATATCAGGGAAAATGGAACTGTGAGATGTTAGCCGACTACTGCTGGACTATTACGAGAGATGCCCCAGAGGCTGCTTTCAAAAGGCAAGCTAAGAAGCGCAAAATGAGTGTCTAAACTTTGGATTCAATGATAAAAATGTGCTATTTAGTTGCTTTTGTTGAACCAACAATATATTGTTATCTGTATTTTGTATGTCCATTGTATATGCCTATGAATTAAAATTTTGTAACAAATAATTGAGATTTTTTTTTTTGCGAGCCAACTAAAATCTTTAATAGGTATTTTTTAGTTACTTGGGTACAGTTGAATCCAAAAAAATAGGTTTTGTTCAGGAAACAAAAAAAAAGTTGAAATTTGTTTCCCAGTGTAATTGGCCGGCCATTGGATACCCGGCTGAAAATCCACAGTATGTATAGTTTTAATTTAAACCCGCATTGGGTTTTTATCAAGTGGAGTAGACTTGACGACGCGAGGTGGACTATTTTCACAAAACTAAAAATATTTTTCCAAAAAATAAAACTATCTGCACTGTAAACTCATATTTCGTTGTGTCTGTTTTTTATTATGACTAATTTATATTTTGTTTTCTCAAAGACCGCAGTGACAGTTTAAGATGTTCCCGCTGCCGCTTCTATTCTCCCTCTTGCAAAATTCTGTCGTCAGACCATAAATATAATTATCGTCTAGGGCACGATAGTCACAAATTGAACAGTCTTGTTACGAGCTAAACTACGTTGCCAGCTCTGCTGTAATTTTACAATGTCTGGTTCTGTCTGTGTACCAACACTACCAACTGTTCAATACAGAAGGCTTTGGATCTAATCTCAAGTTCAATGGTTCTTTTTTATATTACCATTATTATTATTTGTGTGTGTGTGTGTGGGGGGGGGGGGGGGGGGGGGGGGATTGATATAATTTATATCACTTCTATGGAAATTATTATGATTAAACTCGTAAATCCTGAGATGGAAACACATTGAATAAAAATAGCCATTTAACAAGCGAGATAATCACCTTATGTCAATCCCGAAAAACCACATGGTAGGTACTGGCCAGAGTAAACAATCCATGTGGTATGTCAGTCCCAAAAGACGTCAGTGAATGCTGGCCGGTGTTGTCATATTTACACGTCAAACACTTTAGAAAAAAATTATATATATTTTTAACACTTTTTGCTCTGTTATACCTTCTAGAATAATTATTTCCAGAAATATCCACGAAAAATGTGTTGCAACACAAAACAATGTCATATGTCATATCACATCAATTTAAAATCACATCACCTGCCCATGAAAGTAAATAATTTCATAGAACAGAAATACGATCGTGCTACTTTTTGCTAAATCTTACTTATTTAATAAATAAGAACATCCTAAACATGAACAAACACGTGGGAAATCAAGAGCACCGACAACCTAAGTCCTCTCGCGCATCAATCGAAACTGACCAGTGATCATGTGTAGGGTGGCATCGTCGCTTAACCTTGACGGAACTGACCTACATAAAGTTGTTAACTGAAAACAGACGCGTATGGCAGCAAGTGGGGCTAATAAGGGTTTTTAACTAGGTATTTGGACAATATTTACTGTAAAAATATTCTGACAAAAATCATAGAGAAAGAATTATTGAATGGGATAGCAGGAATAATATATGTATATATTTTTTTTTATGATCAAACGCAAGCACTATAGGAAAAACCCCTTAGGGCAGTCTGGGAGTGGTGCGTGGGCGCAAGAAGCGATTCACGTTGGTTTTCAATCGTTGGAGGTTATATTCGTTGGGAAGAAACGACCTCGGGAAGGTCGTTCCATAAGGATGAAGTCCTCCAGATGAAAGAATTCTTAAATAATGAAGTTCGAGGAGTACTAAGCTTAACCACATGCTGCTATTCGCCGCTCTGGTCGAAATTAAGAATGCAAGGTCAGCCGAGCACTTTCCATGAAAATATCTGTAGAAGAGAGTCAAATCCCCAACCTGTCTTCGATGTTCTAGGCTGTCGAGGTTCTTCGTCAGCTCGTGATCTCCAATCAGACGAATAGGCCTCCTTTCGATGGAATCGAGTATCCGAAGAGCATGTTTGGGTGCAGAGCTCCAGACATGAAAGCAGTACTCTAGTGATGGTCGAATCTGGGCTTTGTATAGTGTCAAAAGTTGTTGAGGTGTGTACAACTTTCTGGTTCGGAAGAGTGCCCCAGCTTCTGAGAAGCTATCTTGGCGATTGCCACAACGTGGTTATGCCAAGACATATTTCCTCCCAGATTGACGCCCAGCAAGTCAATAGCTGAAGCCAGTGGAATTGCGTGTCCGTCCATGACTATATTCGGTTCTGTAATGTTAACCTTTTTAGAGAAAACTGTTGAGGCGTGATACTTCATATATATTCAGGCAGGTGCATATAAGCTTTGCAGATCAAAGCATAGGACTGAAAGTAAAGGATATCTTTGAATGAATTAGTAGGTACGATTGCGCGGTATTTCTAACACAACTTGGCAACGCGCAAAATTGTGAGCAACATGCCGCAGTCGTTAAAATAAATATATGGCACCCCAATATTAATTTTGTTTTCGAAAGGAATTCAGCGTGTCGGGTAAAAATATTGGTAACCGAAAGGACATATTTATTTAATAATTTGATTAATTTATTAATTAGTTCGTATATTGGAATCTTCGATACATTCCAGGGCCGCACTGAGTGAAGCGTTAGGTAATAGGCACTTTTTCGTCTTTTAAATCTCTAATAATGCCATAATTATTATTTTTCTATTTGGGTTTCATAATGGCTACATTATGAAATGCAAAAGAATTGAATAACCTGCTACTTTATGAAACTGAAATTTTATTTTTTTATGTTGGCAGCAAGTAGGGTTCGAATTTTAGGCTTACTTTGATTTCGTTGAAATTAGTTTTCTTGGCATTATGGATTCGACAAACATTTTTTTATAGAAAACTTTAAAATACTAACCTTTAACCTTGCAAATAGATCATTTTTACTAGATATTTATCTGAAATACCTATACTCGGAAATATATAACATGCTGACGCTTTCCGTCAACTAATTTCTAGTCACAACTATAAAATAACATAACCTAAAAATAATAGAAATATCTTCCAGTTTATGCTCTATTTCTAAAGTTTTATTCAATAAAGTACTATTTTTATTTTTAATTCAATTTAATATTATACATATTACTTTATATATACATATTTATAGTTACTGTAGACATTTCTTGGGCATTAATTGTTATTCCTGTCAGATTCTGTGTCGACACAATATTTTGTTCATTAGCACCTATTATTTATTATTTTGTTCAATATTTTGAACTTTGTTCTGCTCGCACCATAACTCAAAGTTTTGCATATTCTTTTTAAAAGTTTTTCTAGATTATTTTCTGCAATTTCTGGTATTTCTGACGGAGTACAACTTTCTTCCTGACATTTTTATTAACTTTAATAATATATTTATTTTTAATTATGACGGATGGGAAGAAGCCTTGTTGTGTTCAATTGTTTCTATCATGGCATATTTGATACTTGTAACACTTTATTAAATTGTAAAAGTATTGCCAACCCAATAAAAAAATATTAATTCAAATGGAAAAAATCTACTACATTTTTTAAAGTTTTTCAGACTTTAAAGACCCAAATAGAAAAAGTATTATAAAATACACAGTTCATAAGACAATTAGAGCACTTGTAGTTTAGAAAACTCCCCGCTTCGCGGGTCGTTTTCTAAATTAAACGCGTGCTCTAAGATAATGTCTTATGAAACTTGTATCTTAATATACTATTTTGGATGAGTAGTTGCCAAGAAATTGCGAACCGCTGGTATATAGGAAATGTTTTATAGTGGACCAATCATTACACCATAATTGTTTTTAACTGCATCATAATTAAATAAAAACTGGTAAAATGGAAAGAAGATGGGACTTTGATTAGGTGTCACTGGAAATTTAATTGAATCAAAGAAGATTAATGAGATATAAAAACAAGTCAATTTTATGCTCCTTATTTATAATTAAAATTGACTTTTGAGAAAAAATCGTAAACAAGTTAATGTGAGAAATAATAAATCAACTTGTAATACAACTGCAGTGCATCAGCAACTTCAGGGGAACTCATTTTTCCGTTTAATATTATGGGTATTAACGGAATTAAACGAACCAATACCAATCTCAGTTAGGAAAGAGGTTAGCTGTCCTAGTTCTAGTCTAATTTAAGTTAGTTGAATCGTAAATTAAAATTTATAAAAATGTTTAATACATGGGTAAAACAAATATGTTTGAAAAAATATGTGCAATCGCACCCAAAAATAAGAAAAATAATTATTATCAATGTGGGTAGCCGCAGACGATGCTTTGTTTGAAATATAAAGGGTGATAAAAATTTTCCGGTATTTTTAAGATTTAAAAACCGGTTTGAGTCATTTTAGTAAAATTTCTAACAAATTATGCGATCAAAATCAGTGTCGTACCTAGTTTTTGTCCCTGTTCACACATTTTTGTGTTATTTTAGGTATTTTCCATAACCGACATTTTACTAAAATTACTATAGCCGTTTCCGAAATATATTGAAAACACCGACACATTTAATAGTTGTTTATGTATCAAGGGTAAAGATTGTTTCACGAAAAATGGATATAACTTAATGACTGCAGTAAAAGTACCTGGGGCCATCCCATTATTTATGACCGTTTGTTATTATTATGTGGAAAGGACCGGATTGTAATAATTATAATTAAATATAGGCACATCAGGTAGGTTAGGTTGCTTAATTTATATTTAAATATCTTTTTGTGGTAAAATTTGTTCGCTTTTGAGGAATGGTTCAAGAATTGTCTTTTACCAAACATTCCTCAGAATAGCGTGATAGTAATGGACAATGCGAGCTATCACAGTCGCCAATTACATAAAGCTCCAAGCTCAAATAATACAAAATTGGAGATTCAGAACTACATGGCGGCGAATGATATATATCTTGAAGAAAGTTATAAAAAAAGTGATTTTTTAGAAGTTTTAAAGACATTTTGTATAAAAAAATTATATGATTGCGACACATTGGCAGAAGAAATAGGACATACAGTGCTACGGCTCCCACCCTATTATTGCATTTTTAACCCCACAGTTAAAATCACTGGTTAGGTCTGAAAATATTTCTCCGACTTTAAGTTCTAGTGTTGTAGAATTAATACGAAAATACTTTAATGATATTTCCCCAGGTAGTTGGAAAAATTCAGTCCGTCACGTAATAACTGTAGAAAATTCGTATATTAGTCTGGATCGTATAATTAATCCAATTATAATTAATTTTGATGAGGATAGCGATAGCGAAACAGAACTATCTATAGAATGACATTATAAATGTAAATAAATATGACTAGTAATATTTAAAAAAAATGTTATCTGTAAAAGAGAGTCTAATCCCCAACCTGTCTTCGATGCTCTAGGCTGTCGAGGCTCTTCGTCAGCTCGTGGTCTCCAATCAAACTGCAGACCTATACCTAAGTCTAACCATGTTTGACATATTTAAGTTTTCATGTCAAGAATGACGTTTGCACACCATAAAATGATTATAATGTTCCCTATAAGGAAGTTTGTTTGTTTGTTTAAATTGGGTTGGATTCCCTGTTGAAATGGACCCGCTTGAATAGATTTTTTATAATATCTTGATAACTATTAATACAGGGTATTGAAAAAATCTACATTTTTAAATGGAAATGACCAAATTATATAATTATTTTCTATTTATAGAATTAAAAATAAGGGTACCTATATAGTTTTTCATATACAGGGTGTTCCTTAACGACGTGCTAATATTTCAGGGTGTGATTCCTTATGTCATTTTATAAAGAAATGTTCATAGGAACATATGTCCGCAACGGCTTAAATCTTTTGCTACAGGGTGTTGAATTATTATTTTTTAATATGCCCGAAAGTACTTTAGATATTATTTTCAATTTTGGTATGTGTTAATAGGATATAGAACTACAAATTTTAGTTAGAAAAGTTATTTAATTGTTCGGGTTTGTTGTGGCGTCCCTGCAAACATGTCCTCTGATATTTTTTACAAAAAAGATAGTACACCACTGATATTTTGAGATGTGGATGGATTTTTTCTGATTAGCATGGTCCATTCTACATGAAAACGGTCTCTTGAGTTTTTCTCGTTCTTGATTAAAACCACTAAATTCATATTGAAACTCATTATTATTAACATTGATAAAATAATTAATGGTAAATTTTCTTTCATAAAAATGGTTGGAGTGGGCAATTCGATGAGAACATTCGATGGTCGAGTCAAAAGTTGTTGAGGTGTGTACAACTTTCTGGTTCGGAAGAGTACCCCAAGCTTCTGAGAAGCTATCTTGGCGATTGCCACAACGTGGTTATGCCAAGACATATTTCCTCCCAGATTGACGCCCAGCAAATTAATAGATGAAGTCAGTGGGATTGCGTGTCCGGCCATACGAATTTAGTGGCTTTAATCGGTGCGTCTGACGAGAAAAACTCAAGAGACGGTTTTCATGTAGAATTAACCAGGCTAATCAAAAAATGATCCACTTGGAAAAATATCAGTGACGTACCATCTTTTTTGTAAAAAATATCAAAGCATATGTTTGCAGGGACGCCACTGGTGGAACAATTGAATAAATTTTCTAACTAAAATTTGTTGTTCTATATTCTATTAACATATACCAAAATTGAAAATAATATCTAAAGTACTTTCGGAGATATTAAAAAATAACCATTTAAAAAATAAAAATTCAACACCCTGTAGCAAAAAATTTAAGCCGTTGCGGACATATATTCATAAGAACTTTTCTTTATAAAATGACCTAAGGAATCACACCCTGAAATATTAGCACGTCATTAAGGAACACCCTGTATAGATCGAGGGGGTTCCCGGTGGGACACCAGTTTTACTCATGACACTTTTTTTACCTTACCTTTAATAAGCTTCGTTCCAATAATTTGCATTTTGCACTCCAAAATTGCTTTCTTGAATTCAACCGCAGACGGTTAAAAGCAATGGTGACGTTGCGTAATCACTAATAACCAAAAAGGAATCTTCGTTTAAAGGTGGTACCTAAAAGGTATGTAATTTTTCCTTACACGTTAATAAGCTATCCTTGTTTTATTACCTCGTTTTAATTATTTTCCCATAAACCACACCAGCTATAACTTTATGCGAAAAATATGGTCGGCAGCTCACGCAGAAAGAAACCGAACATAATCGGGGAAAATAATTTAGTAAAATTCATTTAAATTTATGCGGCCCATCTAGACTAATAAAAAGCTGCTAGCAAAGTGCTAATGACGTAATAATAATGGTTGTTCACAATTAATATCTCGTAACGTTTATAAGCCCCAGAGACTTTGGGATGGCGCGAGCCGTCAGTTGTTTTCGTAATGGCCACTCATTTGCATGAAATTATCATACGCATATTTTCGGTACTTTTAATTTTGAGAATGCCCCTCTGTTGTCATTAGAAAATGCAAATTTCGTAGTTTGATGCACATTTTGTCCCAGAATGGATTAATAATGGATATTAAATCACGATTTGTAGTTACCAAATAGAATAATAAATTTATAAAATGAAACTAACGTATACTTTGTTAGTTGTCACTATACAGGGTGTTATGGAAATGACGTATTATATTTAAATCGGCAATTCCTGAGATGAAAATAAATTGAAGAAAAATATCCAAAAATGGCGCTTTAATTTAATATGCCCTGTACATGACCTTATGTCAAACCAAAAATGACCACGTGGTGCCCCTGTCAGGAAGGTAAACAAAGCAACATATGTCACCAGTGTTGTCACATCTTCAGGGTAAACTCTTTAGAAAGTCAATAACCGTTTGACAAATTGCAAGTTGTTTATTTTTCAGGGCACATTATTATAAACTTTTACGTTCTGTTCAGTTCGCTGGGAAACAATCTCTGATTTATAAACTTGTTGAGTTTATAAATGGTCAGGTATGTTCTCATTTGTTCAATTCGAATGACACCTGTCAGATCTGGACAACTTAAAAGTTTATAAATGCCACTTATCCTTTAGAAAAAAATGCAATATTATTTACCTTTTCGGACTTATTTAAAATCAACTTAATTTATAAAAAACACCAAGGACTCACATCACAAAATTAGTTCTCGCGTCACAACACCTCTAAGTACCGTTCAATCTGAATTAGTATTTTAAAGTGCTACTGTGTAGACAAAGGTACGCCCTTATTGTCTAAATAACACTTTGGTTCCGTCTATCGATATTGAACTGCTGGACTGAGGCACTGCCGTCGCGAAAAGAACAAATAACTTAATAATTTAAACTCGGGTTTAAGTATTAACATACAATTTAACACACAAATCTGCTTGAAAAAACGGTATGAGACCGGCCGGCTAATTTTAAACAGTTAATAGTGGGGTTAATACTTAAAAATACAGCGTTGCCACTTTCGATGTTTTATAAGGTTATATTCATAAAATGCAGAATTTCCTTCTGTGATACTTTTCTGTATAATGATAGTCCCGGAAATGGCAACCGCGCTAGTTAGACGAGACTATTTATTTTAAAGGGATGGAAGGGTCTATCAACATAATTATTTCATCATTCTTCTTCAGTAAAGGATTAATAAATTTGATTAGCCCATTAGAAATTAGCGTTTTTATTATTTCTGAATTTCTATTGCGAAATAATTTGTATCCTATAGTGCTGTTGTTTTATGTGTACTGTAGGTTATTGTAAAGTGTAATTATGGAGATATCTGTAAAAGAGAGTCAAATCGTCAACCTGTCTTCGTTGTTCTGTATAGGCTGTCGAGGATCTTGGTCAGCCCGTGGTTTCCAATCAGACGAATAGCTCTCCTTTCGTAGCCGTAGAGTATGTTTGGGTCTAGAACTCCAGATCCTATATTCAGATCAGTTGAAACATGTAATTTCTCTTCAGCAATGCTTGCTGGTTGCTGATTTGCTTCTGCTGGTAATCCACCGTTAAAGCTTTAACTCCTTTAATAGAAGCTTCATGTAATTTCTCTTCACTCATGCTTACTGGTTGCTGCTTTGCTTCTGCTTATAATCTACCATTAAAGCTTTAGCTTTAACTCCTTTAATAGAAGCCTAAGCCTAATGTAATTTTTCTTCAGCCATGCTTACTGGTTACTGCTTTGCTTCTGCTTGTAATCCACCGTTAAAGCTTTAGCGTTAACTCCTTTAATAGAAGCCTAAGCCTAATGTAATTTTTCTTCAGCCATGCTTACTGGTTACTGCTTTGCTCCTGCTTATAATCATCTACCGTTAAAGCTTTAGCTTTAACTCCTTTAATAGAAGCCTAAGCCTAATGTAATTTTTCTTCAGCCATGCTTACTGGTTACTGCTTTGCTTCTGCTTATAATCATCTACCGTTAAAGCTTTAGCGTTAACTCCTTTAATAGAAGCCTAAGCCTAATGTAATTTTTCTTCAGCCATGCTTACTGGTTACTGCTTTACTTCTGCTTGTAATCCACCGTTAAAGCTTTAGCGTTAACTCCTTTAATAGAATCCTAAGCCTAATGTAATTTTTCTTCAGCCATGCTCACTGGTTACTGCTTTGCTTCTGCTTATAATCTACCGTTAAAGCTTTAGCTTTAACTCCTTTAATAGAAGCCTAAGCCTAATGTAATTTTTCTTCAGCCATGCTTACTGGTTACTGATTTGCTTCTGCTTATAATCTACCGTTAAAGCTTTAGCTTTAACTCCTTTAATAGAAGCCTAAGCCTAATGTAATTTTTCTTCAGCCATGCTTACTGGTTACTGATTTGCTTCTGCTTATAATCTACCGTTAAAGCTTTAGCTTTAACTCCTTTAATAGAAGCCTAAGCCTAATGTAATTTTTCTTCAGCCATGCTCACTGGTTACTGCTTTGCTTCTGCTTATAATCTACCGTTAAAGCTTTAGCTTTAACTCCTTTAATAGAAGCCTAAGCCTAATGTAATTTTTCTTCAGCCATGCTTACTGGTTACTGATTTGCTTCTGCTTATAATCTACCGTTAAAACTTTAGCTTTAACTCCTTTAATAGAAGCCTAAGCCTAATGTTATTTTTCTTCAGCCATGCTTACTGGTTACTGCTTTGCTTCTGCTTATAATCTACCGTTAAAGCTTTAGCTTTAACTCCTTTAATAGAAGCCTAAGCCTAATGTAATTTTTCTTCAGCCATGCTCACTGGTTAGTGCTTTGCTTCTGCTTATAATCTACCGTTAAAGCTTTAGCTTTAACTCCTTTAATAGAAGCCTAAGCCTAATGTAATTTTTCTTCAGCCATGCTCACTGGTTACTGCTTTGCTTCTGCTTATAATCTACCGTTAAAGCTTTAGCTTTAACTCCTTTAATAGAAGCCTAAGCCTAATGTAATTTTTCTTCAGCCATGCTTACTGGTTACTGATTTGCTTCTGCTTATAATCTACCGTTAAAGCTTTAGCTTTAACTCCTTTAATAGAAGCCTAAGCCTAATGTAATTTTTCTTCAGCCATGCTTACTGGTTACTGATTTGCTTCTGCTTATAATCTACCGTTAAAGCTTTAGCTTTAACTCCTTTAATAGAAGCCTAAGCCTAATGTAATTTTTCTTCAGCCATGCTTACTGGTTACTGATTTGCTTCTGCTTATAATCTACCGTTAAAGCTTTAGCTTTAGAAGCCTAAGCCTAATGTAATTTTTCTTCAGCCATGCTTACTGGTTACTGATTTGCTTCTGCTTATAATCTACCGTTAAAGCTTTAGCTTTAACTCCTTTAATAGAAGCCTAAGCCTAATGTAATTTTTCTTCAGCCATGCTTACTGGTTACTGCTTTGCTTCTGCTTATAATCTACCGTTAAAGCTTTAGCTTTAACTCCTTTAATAGAAGCCTAAGCCTAATGTAATTTTTCTTCAGCCATGCTTACTGGTTACTGCTTTGCTTCTGCTTATAATCTACCGTTAAAGCTTTAGCTTTAACTCCTTTAATAGAAGCCTAAGCCTAATGTAATTTTTCTTCAGCCATCACTGGTTACTGCTTTGCTTCTGCTTATAATCTACCGTTAAAGCTTTAGCTTTAACTCCTTTAATAGAAGCCTAAGCCTAATGTAATTTTTCTTCAGCCATGCTTACTGGTTACTGCTTTGCTTCTGGTTATAATCTACCGTTAAAGCTTTAGCCTTAACTCCTTTAATAGAAGCCTAATGTAATTTTTCTTCAGCCATGCTTACTGGTTACTGCTTTGCTTCTGCTTATAATCTACCGTTAAAGCTTTAGCTTTAACTCCTTTAATAGAAGCCTAAGCCTAATGTAATTTTTCTTCAGCCATGCTTACTGGTTACTGCTTTGCTTCTGCTTATAATCTACCGTTAAAGCTTTAGCTTTAACTCCTTTAATAGAAGCCTAAGCCTAATGTAATTTTTCTTCAGCCATGCTTACTGGTTACTGATTTGCTTCTGCTTATAATCTACCGTTAAAGCTTTAGCTTTAACTCCTTTAATAGAAGCCTAAGCCTAATGTAATTTTTCTTCAGCCATGCTTACTGGTTACTGATTTGCTTCTGCTTATAATCTACCGTTAAAGCTTTAGCTTTAACTCCTTTAATAGAAGCCTAAGCCTAATGTAATTTTTCTTCAGCCATGCTTACTGGTTACTGATTTGCTTCTGCTTATAATCTACCGTTAAAGCTTTAGCTTTAGAAGCCTAAGCCTAATGTAATTTTTCTTCAGCCATGCTTACTGGTTACTGATTTGCTTCTGCTTATAATCTACCGTTAAAGCTTTAGCTTTAACTCCTTTAATAGAAGCCTAAGCCTAATGTAATTTTTCTTCAGCCATGCTTACTGGTTACTGCTTTGCTTCTGCTTATAATCTACCGTTAAAGCTTTAGCTTTAACTCCTTTAATAGAAGCCTAAGCCTAATGTAATTTTTCTTCAGCCATGCTTACTGGTTACTGCTTTGCTTCTGCTTATAATCTACCGTTAAAGCTTTAGCTTTAACTCCTTTAATAGAAGCCTAAGCCTAATGTAATTTTTCTTCAGCCATGCTTACTGGTTACTGCTTTGCTTCTGCTTATAATCTACCGTTAAAGCTTTAGCTTTAACTCCTTTAATAGAAGCCTAAGCCTAATGTAATTTTTCTTCAGCCATGCTTACTGGTTACTGCTTTGCTTCTGCTTATAATCTACCGTTAAAGCTTTAGCTTTAACTCCTTTAATAGAAGCCTAAGCCTAATGTAATTTTTCTTCAGCCATGCTTACTGGTTACTGCTTTGCTTCTGCTTATAATCTACCGTTAAAGCTTTAGCCTTAACTCCTGTAATAGAAGACTAATTTGCACCGCACAAATTGCACGTCCACCTTGTTACAAGCATTCCACAGAGCATCACCGATAGACTTTATTCTTTGTGTGCTAATCAGCAGCGCATCAAATTCCTACACATTCTGCAAATAATTTAGCGCTAATTCAAAGAATATATTAAAGTATTGTCAATTCGTAATTACTTTGAAAGCCGAAACGCCGATCCCCAATTCCATGTTTATTTATAAAACGTCTTTTGATTCCGATATATCAGCCCCCTTTGTCGTCTTGCGCTGGTCCCGATTTTAAAGGGCATATATTATCGATATATCTTAGTTGTCAGTGCAACGGCGACATTAGAAATGCTAAAATATGCCATCTGGTGGATGATTTATGAGGTTTAGTATAGAGGGCGCACCCGCCACGCCACTACTCTGGCAAGATCTTTGCGAGACGGCAGGATAAGTGGAAAATAAACTTTAAAATGGCCATAGTCAGAAAATATGAACCTCTGGAGGTTTATTTCAACGGTTTAACAGATAATGTACGTTTTAATTAGTAGATAGTTCAATTATCCCCCGACATTAATTGAATAAGAATCGCTTCCTCTCCTTTATCTACCACGATTCTTTCCATTAAGCGGCCCCGTGTACAATAAGAGGTATCATCAGTGGAAATCCCCTTAAGCAATTTTCCTTACAGTTTTGGGGTCGTTCGTTGACAACGGGGCTTACCTAATGATCTAGCCGAAATTAACGTGGCAAGTGCCTTTGATGAATTGGAACAAACAGATAATGAATCGGCTGTTTGGAAAATAAATTGAAACGTTTGTTTTATAGGGTGGTCTGACGTGGAATTTGGGAGTCTATCCAAATCGGGAAAATAGTGTTTCTATTAGTTCTGGTCTGAAATACAGTACCTACCCCACTTTATTAGGCAATATTCAAAAAATGCACGTCCAAATTAATAAACTTTTATTTCGTTAAAAATGAACCAATTTAAGACTAAACTATTGAACATTTAACATTTTAACATTTTTAATATACAGGGTGTTATGGAAATTACTTATTATATTTAAATCGGTGACTAGTAGGGTGTCCTAGAAAAAGTCTACATACTTTACATTTTGTTAGTTGTAGTATTACCCGATTTTTTTTTCTGTTGTGAAATAATTCATAATAAGAAATATTGTGATGTGATTTCAAATTTGTGTGATATTACCTATTGTTGGTTCTGTTGCAAAACATACTTTATGTGTTTTATTTCTTATGGAATTTAATTATGAAACGAATTATAAGATCGAAGGTAAGAGAGTATGTACCTTAAAATTGTAGTATTTTTTTTTTAAAAAGAAGTGATAACTCGGGTCAAAGACGTCTTGTTGTCCAAAAATTGAACACGTGCGTTTCAATATAAGACAACAAAGTGTATATTTTGTACAGGGTGGCCAACTAAGCGAGGTAAGCGGCTATATCTCGGAAACCGTTCACCGTACAGCTTTCGGAAAAAAATATTTATAGGAAAAGTTGCCAAGAGAAATTGCTGGAAATTATTTGCAAGTTTGTAGGGCGGCCGCTAGGGGGCGTAACACGAATAGTAATTTGTTGCCAGTCGATTTCTCTATAATTGGCATAGGTAAGGTATATTGATAATACTTATAAATAAGTCTCACTTGTATCGTGAACAACTTTGCTTAAATACTTTTTTCTCTAGCCCTGCAAATAAAGTGGTGAGGGTAACGCAAACATCGATTTGCAAAAAATGCAATATCTCAGGAACGCCTTATCTGAAAATATTCAAATTGGTGTTATTTAAAAGAGCTCTTCTTGCTTTATTAGCTACACTTCAAGCGATGTCGATGTCATTTTTACTGTAGTCGCTAGATGGCGCTTTCAACAGATTTAACATATTTATCGTTTTTCTCGAAAAACTTAAATGCAATGGTAAATAAGTTATTACACCAGTACAGAGAGGAATAAAGGCCAGACCAATCGGTGAAAACCGCAAGTTCCTATCTTTTTTCTAACCGGAGATATCAATGAAAAATTAATTTATATTCTACTAAATCTCCCGCACGGTACTTATATATGTTGCAAAAGAGAAGGAAGGCTTTGGAAACAAAATACATATTATATATAATAGGAGTATTGGGAAGAAACGTTCATTTTATAAACCTATTTCTTTGACCAATCACTAAATGGGAACCTGTTTTTGGAGTTCCTTAGGAATGAATTATGTGTTTTAATAGAAGATGTGCCTCTTGAAACCAGGCAAAATATGTTCCTGCAGCTAGATGGTTGTCCAGCACATTTTTCAATTAATGTGCGAGAATGCCTGAATGAGACATATCCAGACCGATGGATAGGAAAAGGAAGCCTTTTCGTGGCCAGCCAGGTCACCTGACTTGACCTGTGTGGACTTTTATTTGTGGGGACGATTACAAGATATTGTATTCCAAGCTAGGCCTACGACCAGGGAAGATATGAAGAACAAAATCCAAAATGCAATTCTTCGCCTGCCAAGAGCGGAAGTGGAAGCTGCTGTTCTTTCTACTATAGGAAAGCTCAGACAATGTGTGGGCCAGGATGGCAGACAGTTTGACCATTTAAGGAATACGTTTCTTTTGGTTTATAAAATTAACGTTTCTTCCCAATACTCCTATTATATATAATATCTATTTTGTTTCCAAAGCCTTCTTATTTTTTGCAACATATGTAAGTACGAGGCGGGAGATTTAGTAGGATATAAATTAAATTTTCATTGATTTCTCCGGTTAGAAAAAAGATAGGAACTTGCGGTTTTCACCGTTTGCTCTGGCCTTTATTCCTCTCTGTACTGGTGTAATAACATATTTACTATTGCATTTAAGTTTTTCGAGAAAAACGATAAATATGTTAAATCTGTTGAAAGCGCCATCTAGCGACTACAGTAAAAATGACATAGACATCGCTTGAAGTGTATCTAATAAAGCAAGAAGAGCTCTTTCAAATAACACCAATTTGAATATTTTCAGATGAGGCGTTCCTGAGATATTGTATTTTTTGCAAATCGATGTTTGCGTTACCCCCACCACTTTATTTGCAGGGCTAGAGAAAAAAGTATTTAAGCAAAGTTGTTCACGATACAAGTGAGACTTATTTATAAGTATTATCAATATACCTTACCTATGCCAATTATAGAGAAATCGACTGGCAACAAATTACTATTCGTGTTACGCCCCCTAGCGGCCGCCCTACAAACTTGCAAATAATTTCCAGCAATTTCTCTTGGCAATTTTTCCTATAAATATTTTTTTCCGAAAGCTGTACGGTGAACGGTTTCCGAGATATAGCCGCTTACCTCGCTTAGTTGGCCACCCTGTACAATAATTCAAAGCGCCATTTAAGGTTATTTTTCTTCAATTTATTTTCATCTCAGGATTTGCCGGTTTAAATATATTAAGTAATTTCCATAACACCCTGTATAATGAATAGCAAAAACCAATAATAGATACCTAGGTGCAAAACACCCGTGTGTGTCGAAATCTAAAAATAGACATATGTATATTATTATTTTGTATTTTATTTATATTATTTATATTATAATTCTATGTGGCACACGTTACTGAAACATGCCAACAATCCTTATTGATTTAGTGAATTACTGAAAAAGTATTGAAAACTTTTCTGTATTCCGGTAAACATACTGATTACACTTTTTACTAAAAGTATTTATATTTTTAATTGATTTTATATTATCTGGGAGTAAACTTAATGATGTTGGTGCTAAGTAATCCATAAACTTTTTATTGGCTATTGTTAAATTTTTTGGTAATTTAAATTTGTTACTAGATCTAACCCTTGTGTCGATAATGGGGTCTACATAGTTTAGATTGGTCTTATACCGATAAACAAAATTACATATACAGCTAATATATAAAGTTCTGATATTTACAGTATCCTCCGAAAACAATAAATTTGTTGGAAATGTTTTATTTATTTTTTTTAATATAATTTTAAGAATATATTTTTGTGTTATATTTAACTTATTAAGTGTTGTGCCATAGGCACCACCCCAGACAATAATTCCGTATCGTATTAGCGACTCCACAAATGCTTTATAAACCATCACCAATGTCTTCTCATTTAGAAATTCCCTTAAAAGTCGAATTTAACGCTCAAAAACCGAGGCGTCAGTTTTCTCTGAAAAGGTTAACATTACAGAACCGAATATAGTCATGGACGAACACGC
Source organism: Barypeithes pellucidus (assembly GCA_963991005.1). Taxonomy (NCBI): domain Eukaryota; kingdom Metazoa; phylum Arthropoda; class Insecta; order Coleoptera; family Curculionidae; genus Barypeithes; species Barypeithes pellucidus. The sequence continues at coordinate 14,529,550 of OZ022563.1, forward strand.
AATCCCACTGGCTTCATCTATCAATTTGCTGGGCGTCAATCTGGGAGGAAATATGTCTTGGTATAACCACGTTGTGGCAATCGCCAAGATAGCTTCTCAGAAACTGGGTGTACTCTTCCGAACCAAAAAGTTTTACACACCTCAACAACTTTTGACACTATACAAAGCCCAGATTCGACCATCACTAGAGTACTGCTCTCATGTCTGGAGCTCTGCACCCGAACATACTCTTCGGCTACTGGATGCCATCGAAAGGAGGCCACGAGCTGACGAAGAGCCTTGAACATCGAAGACGGGATGGGGATTTGACTCTCTTTTACAGATATTTTCATCGAAAGTGCTCGACTGACCTTTCCCTCTTAATTCCGCCCAGAGCGGCGAATAGCAGAAATACGCGATGAACCACTGCCGCCCATCCATATGTAGTTAAGCTTAGTACTCCTCGAACTTCATTATTTAAGAATTATTTCATCTGGAGGACTTCATCATTATGGAACGACCTTCCCGAGGTCGTTTTTCCCAACGAATATAACCTCCAACGATTCAAAACCAACGTGAATCGGTTTTTGCGCACACGCACCTAACGGGTTTTTCCTATAGTGCTTGTGTTAGATCATAAAAAAAGAATTAACAGATAATATCACACAAATTTGAAATCACATCACAACATTTAATTATTTCACAACAAAAAAAAATCGGGTAATGGTACAACTAACAAAACGTTTAAACTTCGTATACATCAAGCACGTGGAACCCTCGGCAACGTCGTTTCAGCACCGAGCATTGAAACATACTGAAGCAACGATACTAAAGGTTAAACATATCAAACATATTAATTTAGGAAAAGTCAGAGTATAGAGAAAATGGTAATTGTTATCGATTGTGACATGGCGATACTTTTGGGCCAGTGTCTAACCCCCAGATATACTCTTGAACTCTTTCTTAAACTCTAAAATCTGTATTCTATCAGTTAAATTAAAAATGTTTAAAATTGGTTGATTATTAACGAAATAACAGCTTATTAATTGGGACGTGCATTTTTGGGAGATGTCTCCCGCCTTGACCAGTTGTGTCGTTTTTTTTTGTACTCGGGAAACCTACAAGCGGGATCTTGATTTGTTATCTGACGTGTCAGTGACCGTACCTGACAGATCGCTCCGTTCATTAGGAACAAGTATAGTTCATGTTTGCATTTATGTTTTTGATGACAGAGAACACCCCGATAGGAAAAGGTTTTGCCGGCATTCGATCAATTTATATTAATCTTTTCTATACGCCACTTTCGAAAAACCCTTAAATCCCTTCCATCATTAGCCTAAAAGACCAGTTCGCTCCGAAAACAGGAAAATCCTTTCCTCCAAGTACGCGTGTCGTTTTCGCAACGTTCATTAATAATCCGAAATGCGGTTTCCCCCTCTTAAACGTACCCAAGTTTTTTCTGCAAAGTTTTAAATTACCCCGAAGATTGGTCCGCTCTGCCTAAGGCTAATGACGTGTGTTCATGCCGGAGTACAAGTTTCGGTGTGTGTGGTTAGACGGTGGTTAGTCAAAGTTCGGTGTTGCCAAATTTTATCTAAAGAAATAACTTATGTTCAGGATGTCCCATTTTCGACACTTTTATAGGATATCTCCTTAACTGTTATTGATATCAAAAAAGTAATGTAGGCGTCATGTGTTCTTTTTGGGTCAAACTTAAAATGGGAAAATCAAAATTCGAAAATTCTCGCTTGCTTAAGAGGGAAAATCAAAAAATTGACAATTTCAAAATTACCCTATATTTTCTTAGTTAAAAGAGATACAGAAAAATGTTTTATACAGAAGTTTCTTTATATTGATTTCTGAATAATCTGCCGTTTTCAGAATAAGTATACGGGGTCAGGTAAAAAAGTTATCGGACCTAACATTTTAATCTAAAAAGGTACTATTTTAAATTTTTCTTTCAGATATGTATATAACACATCATGGATGATATTGGTTTCCTTGGCGATTTATTAAACTTTATTACTTTAAACCACAGTAGACCATGAAACAAAAGCTAATATCCTAGAAACAACTATGTTGACTATTAGCATTTAACGTCAATTTCACTATAACATATTGATTTGCGAAAATGATATATAAATATTTTGAGAAATTTGATATGATATCAGTTTATATTGATAGTGGAAAAAACGAAGAAATGGCGCAAAATGTATATTTTGTTCGCTATTCGGAAAGACGGCAACCATTTAAGGACATATTCCGAACATGTGCGATGATTCCCGTTATTTTTTACCTTAATCTGATTCCACAACAAACCCAATATCATCCATGGTCTGTTATATATTTGAAAGGAGAATTCAAAATGGTATAGTTTTATATTAAAATATACAAGGTGTTCCATTTAAAAAAATGAGATTAGGTCCGATAAATAACTTTTTACCTGACCCCGTATACTTATTCTGAAAACGGCAGATTATTCAACAATCAATATAAGGAAACTTCTTTATAAAACATTTTTTTCTATCTCTTGTAACTAAGAAAATATAGGTTAATTTTGAAATTGTAAATTTTTTGATTTTCCCCCATATCTCTTAAGCGAGCGAAAATTTTCAAATTTAGATTTTACCATTTTAAGTTTGACCCAAAAAAGCACATGATACATACATAACTTTTTTGATAGCACTAACAATTACGGAGATACGCTATAAAAGGGTCGAAAATAGGACACCCTGTACGTAAGGCCCGGCTAATTTGCATTTTGCTGGCAAAGTGTTTGGCGTCGTTTAATAATCTGGTAGAGTTAACAGTAAGACTTGCCACCAGGACAACTTACCGGACAGAAAATGTGGCTGTTTCAGGGCTTGCCAGTGGGTCAAACACACTCTAACCTCAAATATAGTTGTTTTGCAAATTGTGTAAATACTTTGTCGTATGAACCGGAATCAGATTTCACAATTTGATATTTATTAAAGACCAACAATTAAAGTGAAGTAAAAATTACAAAAATTTCACTGACGTTAGTTGTCAGTGTTTTGTCTGTTTGTTTGGTACCAGCAGGATAAAAAATAATTGATCAACACAATCTTCATTACCAGGAAGTTTACCAGACAGGTTGAATTTATCTGATTGGTCAGTGCCAGACACTTTGCCAGCACATTATTAAACCGTATCTAAATTTGCTTAAAGCAAAAGAACAATCTGGCAACGCGGGCTGGACATAATCGCGTATGTAAATAACAAAATGAGAGGGTCCAGTCTAAATAGATTAAGTGTGACACTCGTCTAATCGGGTCGTCACAAAAGTAAACCCAAAAAGGGTATTAGGCCGTCCGTTAAAGAGGAAGTCTTGCCCTAAGCCCTTCTACATATGACAATCGGCATAAAGCTCATTTGGTTTGTTTCGCTTAAGCTGTATGTGTATGCCAGTGGCGGATATTGGTCGTGGGTAACACCCTAAATTTTCTGGTGTCGATATACAATGACACTGACACTGACATTGACACCGCTTATTGAATCGACACACCAGTGGCGGCTCGCACCTAAGAACGTAGGGTCGGCAGAAAAACCGCTGGCGGCAATGCGAAAAAAATTCAGGGCCACGCCCAAAGTCTTATTTCATAAATTAAATTAGATTGCATTTTTTTATATTGTTTGTTAACTCAGATAGAACAATTTAATATACGATAACAGGTTTTTCAGATGCGTTTTAACGAACATAATTGATTTAAAATTTGAAAACAATTGAAGGACAAGAATCCTAAGAATTTTAAGAAGTATGACAGTGACATGTCTGTCTAAACTTGTTTATAAATTAGTTCTAAGCGACGATCTTTTGATGTTGCAATGTGATTAATAACGCCATCGTAAAATTAACAATATCAGATTTGTCCTTAATATTATTACTTACAGTATTTGTTCCGGCTTCGGTTTCCATCATCTGCATATTTCCCTCCATTTTTGTTATAAATTAAATTACTAAAAACTTTCAAACCTGCCGCTTTTCTATTTTACTAAAAATTATAAACAAATAACACAAAATACAAACCACAAGTAACTTTAACACTGAATTTATAATTTTCCGAAAATAGTCCGTATATCTCGTTAAAAAATCGAATACAAACCGTTACGAATCGAAATAATTAACCACTTTGTTTCCCTAATTTCCCGCTCGCTAGAAAAGTCAGAACTACGTCACAGCTTGCAGCTCGGATTTGGTAGCCGGTATTATTTATTTTTTATGAATAAGAATACACTGGTTGCATATCCTCAACAGAATATGTTTCGTTTCCAAACCAATTAGGTGGTGATATTGCAAGGTCATTCGGCTCCGGTCTCTTGACAACTACTATGTCTACGAGGGATTCGAATAGTAATCAAAGAATAGTAATCTTGGATATGCCGCTACAAGGGATATTTGAAAACAATAAATTTATTAAATTGTTAAATATACGATAATTTATTGAATATTACAAATATTATAATTTAATTGGTTGAATAAAGAATTATATTAAAATAAAAGATAAAAGTAAGTCGGCTATGCCGACCCTGCCGTCCCTGACGGGCCGCCACTGCGACACACTGTAATCAGCACAGTGCGACAAATTGTGCAGTTTCGGTTTTAATGTCATAACAAACTAAAAATGACAATGACACTGCTTTTTACAATTGCGCCATATGGCCCAGTGTCTCATGACTCACGGTATCAGTCGCAGTTTCGGTTTCACCTTTTCTGAAACAGAAACATAACAGATGATATATGAAGCACCTCGCACGGTGTATCCAGTCAGATAAATAGTAAATCGCGACCATGACCGTCATAAACAAATATAACCAACCGTAGGAAACCCACAATACGTGTGTATTGTGTATCATGAGTTGTCTAGATATTAAATATGGAAAAGGGCAACAGTGTTATGAAATGTATAATGGCTATATTGGGCTACATCTTTTCCTTGCAAAAGAACATTTTCAAACGCGCAACAGATAGCTTAATGCAAATCGGGAGCGCCTAAAAATAAATAAAACGTCCCAAGTGATTTTTTAAAATTATAATTTAAGCAATAAAGATTAGTCTTCTTTTTTTAATCTTTCTCCCTCTTCACTAAGACCTACGGTACCCCACTATTTTAGGGGACAATAGTTATTACCGTTAATACCGAGAATGGGGTTTAACAGTCAATATAAACAAAACAAGATATCTATGTATAGGGACCCAGGACGGGAACTTGGAAGTTGATAATGGTCAGGAAGATCTACAATGTCAGGAGTATGAATACCTGGGAATTACAGTCGACAAAACCGGGACAGATGTAAGAGAAATAGAAAAACGAATAGTGAAAGCCAAAAGAATGATCGGGTGCCTGAATGGAATCTTATGGAGCAAGGAAATAACAAAAAAGAGGATATTCAATATCTACGAGACAATGATATACGCTCCTATACGGAGCAGAAACTTGGAGAATTACAGATAAGTAAAAGAAGAAAGTAGAAGCAGTAGAAATGGATGCCATTAGAAGATCGATGCGAATCCCACGAAGAGGAAGAATAAGAAACGACCACACAAACAACAAACTCATGACATCGATATGAAACAACTTACCTGGTACGGACACGTAGAAGCAATGCCAAATGACAGGTGGCCAAAAAGAATACTGCATTGGCAACGAATAGGAAAGAGAAGACGAGGAAGATCAAGACTAGAAAGGCAGAAGTCCATGAGTGAAAGAAACATGTCAACAGAAGAATGCGATGATAGAATAGGATGGACGTTGGGTGTCGGACAATGAAGAAAGACGTTCTAAACCGGCATATTATGTATAGAAGTTATTACATAATAATTGCGATTTCCTTCTAAATGACGAATTTAAAGAACAGGTCCTTATTCCTCATTGTAACATAATATATTATTATCTAAAGTTTAATTACGAATCAAAGTCCCTGTAGATCACATAGAGATTTAAATATTATAATATGTGGTGAACAATCGACGTGACTGAGTCATGATATGCCGATGCCTCTCGGAGATTCTAGACCGAACCAATTGAATGCGATGATGGAATGTTCACCTTCCCGTCTCTACGGGGGTGACAGAATGCATCGCTCACTTCAGGCGATCAAACAGGTTTGTCTTAGTTAGTTTTCTGGACGCCATAAATATTATTTAAGATAGCAATAATTGTATTTCAACTATTATTAATTTATACTAACGGATAAGTTTAACGTTGCAGGCGTCGCGACGCCTCTCTCTTGCTTTACCTATAAATCCGACACTGATGTATGCGCGCGTACTGGCATGGTTTAGACACTAAATAGGGTCGCTCTAACTTAATAGTATTTTTATATCGTTTTGAGGGGCAGCTAAATGTTTAGTTATGTAGGTAAAGTAAACTCCGAAATATAGTTGTCCTTAGGTGCGTCTACCTGTTAAAACCCTATCATGGACATCATGGCCCCATCCCCCCAAACAAACAAAAAATATATATACTCGGCTCTCCTTGAATGATCCCCCCCCCCCCCCCCCTCCCCCAAACGTTTGGGCGTAACCGCCCAGCCCCATCACCTAAAATAAATATACAGTTGAACCGGGGAAAAAGTGAACGTGTGACATCACCTGTAACGCTTCTTCGGTGTTCGTGACAGGCCATCGTGCCGAATCTAGCATTGCCAGATATCAATCGTGACGGTGCAACGTGACAGTTTTCGCCCATCCACTTCGGTTTTTTCACGACGGCCTGTCACGAACACCGATGAAAAATCACTAGGTCTGTGGGTACAGTATGATTCAAAATTAAAACATAAACATTTTTGAAATTTCATCATATTTCTATTCTACATTCATAAAATTGTAGCGGGCATACACACAAAATATAAAGATTAACAAGTATTTTGTGGATATCTTAATCAATGCAGTGCACGTGCTCGAGAAAAGGCAATAAAACATCTGCAGTGCATCTTGACGGTCCGGTGCGGCTGAACCCTTCGACCAGGGATAAAACTAAACAATTACCAGGGCATTTCTTAGAAGAGTCCAAAAAGGCAAAACACAAAACGGTAATTAGTCAATCTCAGCCAGCCATCGATACACGCGGCACTCTGAGAGTCGATGACGAACCCCGTTTAGTCCGTCGTAAATATTTATAATATTGTTTGTAAATATAGTGTATAGAGTAAAACATAGTTTCTTCATTTTCACAAACATCACCGCACTACGACATCCCCCAAAAAATAGTTAAAATTAGTGTTGGGAAAAACCGATGATTTTAATAATCGAGTACTTGATACTCGAGTGATTTTAATACTCGAGTGAATCCCTCGAGCGATTAATCACTTGAAATTTTTATGACTACGAAGAATGTGTTGATAAAACACCAGGGGTTCTTTTTGTAAGTTTTGGAATTTTAGTCTAGAGTTTTTATTAAGGAAGAACAGTTGATTCTAATTTTTTAATAAATTACATCCTTTAATTTTTTAAGAATTTACAATCGCCGCTGGCTAGCCAGTCCCAGTCATAACAAAACCCATGTCGCGATGACTCCACTAAGGGATTTGGCATACTTTTTTGTATGCACCTTCTCGTTTATGTGCCTTTAAGAAAGACGTATGCCGTGTCAGCCTTCTGAGCGTCAAATTCGAACGTCGCCAATCGGTACATTTCGGGTGGCGAGCGAAGATCGGGTATCAAGTGAAAGGCAATGATTCGATTTTTCGCCTAAATTTATAACTAGAGTATTTCCTATCGAGCAGTTTTTTACCTCGAGCGATCACACTACCAAGTAGCACATTTCGGTCGGCGTCAAGCGAAGCTCGGGTATCGAGTGAAAGGTAATAAGTAACAAGCGACGATTTTCGCTTGAATTTAAAACTCGAGCAGTTTTTTTAATAACCGAGCGATGTCGGTTATTTCAATAATCGAGTACTCAAGTCTACATTCATACAAGCTCGAGATATCAAAACACTTGTTAATATGTCAAATATATATACACATATTACAAGAAACTATAAATGTGTGACTATAAAAAGTTTAACATCTAACCGATTGACAATTAAATAATGACATTATCATAATTTATTTATTGATCTATCATGCTGTCCCAGAAAAACGAAATAAGTTCTTTTCGAAAAAACAATATCCATATCTGCTTTTAATGCCTCTATATCATAAAATCTCCGCGTCACCGAAGAATGTAAATCTCAGTCTACTTGTTCCCTTTTCATATTCTGACAGGTCTAAGAGAAAAACTTGTAATTGATTATTATTTCAGTTTGCTAGTTACGTCCGTTGTGGAATATTGAAGCCGTCTCATTGAAAAACTGTAATTGCAATATTGCAAGTATTAGGAAATAATGGATGATATACGAGGGACACAGTAGATGGACAACTATTGGCCACAGAGATTGATCGTGCAGGCCAAATTTTATATTTAAAACAAAGATATAATATATTTTTTGTGATCCGGAAGATTCTTCCCATAATTTATCGACTACAGTTTTCCGACAGCACAATTCGTCGATTGCACAGTTCTTAGCCCACCATTTTTCGAGAAGAATATTTTTCGCCGGGAAGAATAAAATAAGTTGTGTGTGATTGTTGTAAATATTAGTCGTAAAATACTTACAATGATAAAGTATAATTATGTTAGGTATAGTTGTTGCAGAATTATACCGTTGACCTGATTAAACCCTATTGTATAGGCCTTAACCTTTTTAAAGCTCAATAAATGGGATCAGGGCCGGCTTGAAAATGTGTACCACACCACATGATTTCTTTTTATAATTTAAAATAAATAGATAGGTATTTTTAGTTTTAGGCGCCTATAATAAGTGTAAAATAATGATAACAATTAATGATAATTGAAAATAATATAATTTAAAAGTATAACTATTAGGATAACAAGTACAATAAAAATTAATTAAATTCTAAGAAACTATTGATAATTTATTCAAAATTTAACTCTGTATCACTATCACTATCTTCATCTAAGCCTAAACTTATAATTAAGGGTTGAACATTTGTAATCATAAAATTGTAAGAATTTTCCACCTTAAGTACATGCTGTACACAGTTTTTCCAGCCGTCTGCAGAAATTTTTCTTACTTCGTTTTTAATTAATTCTACTACAGATGCATTTAATGTAGGAGAAATATTATTTCTCCTAATATTGGATTTTATTTGGTGCCATATTAGGTTTCAGGTATATTTTTAAGGAGTTTAGTTTAAACCAATCTTCAAAAAGTTGTGCGTCGGTATCTTGATGGTAATCTAAAGAAGAATCTGCTATGTTTTTAGCTGAAAGCAACAGACAATTTGGAACAAACCCGTTCTCTGAACCAGCATGTAATATTGTGATTCTTTTGCCTTTATTTGAAGGTGACTTGGTTTGACATTTTTTGGAAGAATCATCCCAACCGTTTCTTAGAGTGTCATGGGTATCGAACCATGTTTCGTCAAGGTAAATAATTGGATTATTTTCCTCTCTAAATTGTTTAACAGCTGTTAAATATTTAAGTCTCCATTCCCGTAAACGTTGAGATTCCATTAATGTTTATCTTTTATCAATGCTTCGGTATTTAAAACCCATTTTACGCAATATTTTCCTAAGGCTTGAAAGGCTACAAGAGAAATTCGTTTCGTCTTTAATCAGCCGCTCTTTGAAGGAAATCAAAGTGATGGGTACAGTTGGTGCCTCATACATTTGGTAAATCTTTCGTCTTAATAAATCCATGTTATTTTCGTCAATGCTTCTAAATGTGCCAGAATCACTCCGATTTTTTCTAGGATTAACAGTTTTAAGTACTATGTCTCTTACCGAAGAAAAAGGAGTTTTTGTCAAAGTAGACGTCTCTGCTAAAGCATCCATCGAATTAAAATTTCTACTCAACAACGATTGATACACATCTTTAATTATTAGTTTGGCATCGGTAGATAAATGCTTTCTTTTAAAAATGACACTTGAAGATGCCCCCCTATCTGCACAATTCCAAGGACGCCACATTCTACCACTAATAAGCCTGCCACATTCTACCACTAATAAGCCTAACTAAAAATTACTCGCCGGAAAACCAGTACTAAAGATTAAAATTATTAAAAATCACTTTGTATTTATATGCATCAGGCATAGGTATAAATTGAATTTGTATACCTGGTCCGGCTCTGCTCGAAAAGGTTTTCAAATTTAGGATTTCCTTATTTATTTTATGGAGGAAGGGATAATGAGGTTTAATTGCAGTCAAAAGATCAACGGTATAATTCTGCAAATCCTTAATTGAGGAGTAACTTTTCAAAACGCATTATGTCCATCAAATTTTTTTTTTCACAAACAACGAAAAACGATTATTTCTTGTTCCCATTAGTTTTAAACCTGCATAGTAAGGTTATTTGATAGATATTGGTCGATACTTCTAATAATCATTCTCATTGAAATCAAAACGATCATAGATTGTAAAAAAAAGTCATTAAATAGTTGGACATAATGCGTTTTGATCCATCATTGTGTATATAATGCTTTTTGTTGTGGCCGATGTTGGACATAATGCTCTATGTTCTAAACATTTAATAAAAAATAGAGAGGTAAGACCCAACTGATTGTTTTTTTTATTCACTACAAAATAAAACATATTAAACCAATATAAAAAAATAACTTTTATAGAAAAACAATACTTAAACACAGGGTTTCAAAAGAAAATTTTTAATTATGAACTAAATATGCAGATCAACGTTGTCTTCCTCTAGGCATTCGCAGTTATCTTCCTCGTCGTCGTCTCCTGCTCTGTTTGGAGTTATTTGTGGAGCAATATTTAAGGCAAGATCAAAGAAAGTTAAAGATGATAACGGAATGCTATCTTCCCAGTCGACCCCAAATCTAGCTTGGAGCAATTTTTTAACATAATTTTTTTTGTCTTCTTTAATTGGATTCATGAGTGGGAACTCAGATGGCTCTTGTACGTTTTTAAGAGTCCGACCACGCTTTACTATGGATACAAATTCTTTTGAATCGTCGTTAAAATAATACGTCGGTTCAAGTTTGATTTTTACATCGAAAGATTCATTTTTTCTTACCTTTTGTAAAATTATTCGTTTCATACTGCTTATGCCTTCAATTTGCCTTAATGTGTTTGTTAACTCTTTGAAGTTTTTGATCGACCAGTCTTTTCCCAGAACTCTAATGTTTGCCGATTCCCTATAAACCTGAATTTGGATCGAAGATCTCCTCCACTTTACGTAAATTTTTTTCGACGCGTCCAATTACGCGGTCAGCAGGCAAATAAGAATGACCGCGGACTGGAAAGTACATAAAAATTTGTTTGACCGTTCTAGGAGACTCGTTTTGCAGCCAGTAAGATAAAGCATGAACAACATGTTGATTCTTATTTTAGCCGCCATCCTGGTGGCCAAGTACCATAATGCGTTTTGATGTGACAACTCTTGCGGACATAATGCGTTTCGATGTGAGCATCATATTTTGCACTTATATTACACAGATATAACGCTATTTGATGCATTCTGGGTTTACAGACGTATAACAGAGGTGAAAATTAATGCGAAACCGCAACAAACTCAATTTTGTCCTCGGGTGGACATAATGCGTTTTGAAAAGTTACTCCTCAATTATTAAAAGCTCATTACAATTGATGCTATCTCTGTGAACTATTATTAAGGATTAGGTACTAATCCTTAAATTTTAAATATTTAAATATTTACTTAATTTCTGATTAATTCCAATTAGTTAGGATTATCTCTTGGGCACCGTGTATAAGTATCCAAGATTTTATGAAAGGAATATCACTTTGAATTAGAGTGTGCTATATTGTGCTTGTATCGTATATTCGTATCCGAAAATGTCCTTAGAGTTTATACAATCTGAGGAAGGAAATAAAAAAATACTTCTGAACGGACATCCGATTTATAAAGATAAAAAGTATTTATATATACATACATATACATAATAGAACCCGGAAAATATTCCGGACCAAAAATTTACAGTTAAGCCTTCCTTAAGCGGACACCTACGGGACCGTCTAAATGTGTCCGCCTAATTGAGGTGTCCGCCCATGGGAAATTTGTTATTAAGTAATATGTAAATGCAAAATTATTACTATGTATATGTATGTACAAATAAACATAACATAACAATAATACACTAGTTTTAGTTAGGATGTAGTACTAACAAAATCTAATAACGTAGTTTGACGTGTTTGCGATTTACACTTGCAATCTAGAAAATGTAATTCCAAGTCTGATAACACTTCCATTGCTGTAGAGTCACCTCTATTCTTTGCATACTCTTACAATTCCTTTACCATACTAATGGCTTGTTGATAATTGGTGACATCTATTTGCATTCAACTTCTTCATCAGAGTCGTCAGATAGTGATGTGGTTTCAGTTTGGACTACATAAGGTTCGTTCCAACCACCCTAAAAATCGTACAATGTACGGTCACGCTGTCACGCACATGCGTTGTAGTCGAAAGGCGTTCCAACCGACACAAAACCGTGTAGCTGGCGATCCCTTTGGTGTTCCAACCAAATTGTGATCGTTCGCAAACCAGTTCCTGAACGGTAAAAACGATACATGGTCAAGACCAGGAACCGCTTGTACTGACTTGCGCCCTAAAAATTTTAACCGTTGTTTTTGTATTCCTGGCATTGCAGTTCTTTTAGCCTTGTTTTGTAGGAGTTGTTGCTTAATATTTTGATTATTTAATTTATTCTTATTAAATTTGTATAATCCGGTTCCCAAACCTACAAGATATTCTTAACATTAAACGTTATTCTCTTTCATGATTATTAAATACAACAAAACGGAACGAAAAAAGAAGCTTAGATGAAGAAATCAAAACAACAAAAGTAGGGTTGTGATTTATGAATGTAATTAACTAATTACTAAACTTCTTTCCTAGAATCAGACAGGCGATCAGCTGAGATTTTTACACAGAATGGTCACAAAAACGTACCAACCTTGCCTCCCTTGTGCATCGGCAACAAACAGTGCAAAATTAACGCCTGCGCACAAAATCGATTCCAACAGTTTCGTGACGGTTCTAGAACGATACAAAAATAGGGTGTTGGAACAAACCTATAATCGGTAGGAATGGGGTCACTATCATCTTCTAATAGCACATTGCTATCAATGTTAATAAGCTAGTCGAAATCATTGTTATCAAATTTCCACAACATTTTCTTTCAGACTCAAAACGCGACATTTTTTTGCCATTGTTTACAATTTTAACCTTACAACTCACAAATAAATGGCGGACTGCTGTCGGGGAATCACACATACTTTCATTCGGCGAAGTACTTTCACGCGGCTACGCATACGCGATTGTTGCCGGTCTGTCTTCAGAGAGTTCTTGCACCGTACTTATTCGTCTCCCAAATACTTTTAAATTTTTTTTGTCCATTTAAAGGAGGGTTTTCGCACTCTTTGTATGAAAACAGCCTGTCCGCGTCCGCCCAAAGGAGAGTCCGCCCAAGAGAGATTGATTTTCATGGAATTTCATATACCTAGTTCCGGACTATGAAAAAATGTCCGCTTAATAGCGATGTCCGCTTATTACAGGTGTCCGTTATGAGGGGTTTCACTGTATTTTTGGGTCAATGTGATGAGAAAATTGATATTTTAATAAAAACATAAATAGACTAAAGCGCAAAAAGTTACACTTGTTGCTATGTCCCCAGAGTGCTGCCGCGAGCGCCCTCTACTGTCTACATTAAAATTATTAAGAGATTCAAATTTCTCGGCCCCAAAACCCACAAACCAAAAATTGTATGCTAAAATATTAGTTAAAGAGTAAGTTAATTAGGAAATTAGAATAAAATTTTCACTTGGACACCCTGTATCTCTGTTATTATCAATTTTTTAACTAAATAAAGTTTGGCTTAATCGCAATATTTTTGCCCAAAGAATCTGCAATTTTAATAATAATAATAATAATAATGTTTATTTAATTCAGTGGCGTACCATCTTTTTTGTAAAAAATATCAGAGGATAGTTTTGCAGGGACGCCACTAGTGGAACAATTGAATAACTTTTCTAACTAAAATTTGTAGATCTATATCCTGTTAACATATACCAAAATTGAAAATAATATCTAAAGTACTTTCAGAGATATTAAAAAATAACCATTAAAAAAATAAAAATTCAACACCGTGTAGCAAAAAAATTAAGCCGTTACGGACATATGTTCATATGAACTTTTCTTTATAAAACGACCTAAGGAATCACACCCTGAAACATTAGCACGTCATTAAGGAAGACCCTGTATATAAGGAATAAAATAGGTCCTAAAATTGATCCTTGAGGAACACCGCAAGTAATATTTTGTTGAGAACTTGAGCAATCGTCAATATAAAAAAAAATTACTGTATACTATTAATTTTGGGACACTCTGCATAAGATTTTTAAGAAAACCGCACTTTGGGCGATATTATGAATACTTGGACACTAATAAAAGTTTCTAATCGCAATAATCGCGTAGGGCGCGATGCCTCGGGGTCCTACAACGGCCACACCTAAATTTGCCGCCCACTGAAGTTGCCGCCCGGGGCATGGGCACCCGGCTTGATTAATACAATAATAATACAAATAAAATGTGCTTCCATTTAAACTGGACTTAAATTATAATTTTTACGTCATACTATTAAGTCGCAGGCTCTTCGTACGATTAAGAACTAGTCTAGATACTTTTTCTGCAACTGGTTGGATCGGAAATTGAACCTATTAAAATGATATAATCATTTAATAAGTAAAGTAGCTGGCTTCAGTTTTTCCATAATTAAGTAAATTCATAATTTTAATTGGTATAAAACGGATTAATTCTTAATTTGCGCTTTATCTATTAATCGCCGTTATTTTTAAATATATACTGATACGAGTCCATAAATTTTCACATACAGGGAGGTCCATCTGCGAGAGTAAGGCCTGATGACAAAAAAATATATGTTACATACAGTTGCACCGGGGAAAGACTGAACGTGTGTCATCACTTGTACACGGAAAGAAGAACCATAATTCATGGCTCTACATGTGACTGGAATAACTCTTATTAAGAACTGCCATTAAATTATAGCAAAATGTTAACCGGGGTTTTTAGTAAAAATTACAAAAATATTTTTGTAAAATTTATTAAAATCTTTTGTAAAATTTACTAAAGTATTTTAACACGTGGTATTCCTAAGCGGCCATCCATCCATGTAAAGATTCTTTCACGAAAAATGGATATAACTTAATGACTGCAGTAAAAGTACCTGGGGGCCATCCCATTATTTATGACCGTTTGTTACTATTATGTGGAAAGGACCGGATTGTAATAATTATAATTAAATATAGGCACATCAGGTAGGTTAGGTTGCTTAATTTATATTTAAATATCTTTTTGTGGTAAAATTTTTTAGTTTTTGAGGAATGGCTCAAGAATTGTCTTTTACCAAACATTCCTCAGAATAGCGTGGACAATGCGAGCTATCACAGTCGCCAATTACATAAAGCTCCAAGCTCAAATAATACAAAATTGGAGATTCAGAACTACATGGCTGCGAATGATATATATTTTGAAGAAAGTTATAAAAAAGTGATCTTTTAGAAGTTTTAAAGACATTTTCAAAGTATATGTTTGTGACACATTGGCAGAAGAAATTGGACATACAGTGCTACGGCTCCCAACCTATTATTGCATTTTTAACCACATAGAGCATAATATGTGGCACCAGTTAAAATCACTGGTTAGGTCTGAAAATATTTCTCCGACTTTAAGTTCTAGTGTTGTAGAATTAATACGAATATACTTTAATGATATTCCCCCAGGTTGTTGGAAAAATTCAGTCCGTCCACGTAATAACTGTAGAAAATTCGTATATTAGTCTGGATCGTATAATTAATCCAATTATAATTAATTTTGATGAGGATAGCGATAGCGAAACAGAACTATCTATAGAATGACATTATAAATGTAAATAAATATGACTAGTAATATTTAAAAAAAATGTTATTTCATTTGATTACATTAATATAATCATATCATTACTTGTTCTCCTTACTCCGTCCCTTCATACTTCACTTGTTTATTGCCAAGCTCTTGTCGACACAATGGGACCGACCCAGAAAATCATTAAGTCGTATCCATTTTTCGTGAAACAATCTTTACTAACCGTGCCCAACGTCGCTTGACTTCAATAATCGATGGCACGTTCCTGTTAAATTCTTCTACCGTTTTTTGTTAGGCAGATCGAAATCAGAGTGATTCGATGCATCTGATTTAAGTCTTTCATTCTTGTAAACAAATATTTTTTCAACACTTTATTTGAATTTGGTCATTTTTACAATAATAAATACTTAAAAGTACAATAATAGTCATCAGTAAAATGTGCCATACATTTAAAACTATGTAACTATTGGAGTTATAAATAATATTTTACTAAATTTATTAGAAATTCCAACTACACTCGCCGGCACAAAATTCCGCCACCCTGATATTTTGGTCAAGTTTGATATTTTATAACTTTTGTATTTTTTATGCGATTTTCATGATTTTGTTTTCAGTTTGTAGAGATCCATTTATTGTGTTTTTCCTTAATTATTTTATAAAGTAATATTTTCGGCTATTTTATACAGGAGTATATCAAACTGTTGTCTTTTATCGTAATTTCAAAACACCCTGTAGGAAAATTGAGGTGGATAATTTTATTTACATACTGTTTCTTGTAATCTTTGATGTATTCTAAACATTTCCCTTTATGATGATTCATTCCATTATCTCATTTCTGCTGCGAGCTGCAAAATTTTAAATGAGACGATGTTATTTTTAGAACTTGTGTGTCATTGGTATCACCAATCTTGTTTTTGTTGAGCTCTAATCGCCCACCATCATATTGAGGAAATCATCCGAGAAGTTGTTGTTCCATTTGCTCCTTTCATTGGGAACCAATTTACATTAATGCATGATAATGCTAGACCTCACGTTGTACATGTAGTGAGATAAAGACAAATTGAAGAAAAATAGCCATAAATGGCGCTTTCAATTCATTCAGCGGTAAAAGTGACCTGACGTCAAACCAGAAAAACACCTGTGTGGCACTGCGATACATGTAAGCAAACAAGTAATTCTGGCCGGTGTTGTCATATGTACACCTTAAACTCTTTAGACAAAATAAAATAATTAAAACACTTTTCCATTCTGTAATACCTTTTTGTACAATTAATTGAGGAACATTTACGACGGACTATGTTTTAAACAACTCGAAACAACATATGGAATAGTAATAGCCACGCACGTCACTAGGTCAATTGTCAATGACCTCTTGACGCCTTACATCGGCTGAGCGAAGTAGTTTCATATAGTGCCGTACGCTTGCGTCTGTTAGTTAAAGACCAACCAGCGGCCGGATATGTCGATCACCAACACACTCTCAGCAATCCGCTCTGTTTTTTCAGTTTACGCGTGCATCTTGCCCGTCCATAAATAATCTTTGAATATTGTTTTTATTGACGCGTTTCTTCTGGACGTCAAATTTCGTCGCGTGTAATAAAATCTAATAATCTGTAGTATAATCTGTATTATTGTATTTTCAAAAGCTAACTATCGATTCTATTTCACTATTACTGTGTGTACATAAAGTGTTTCCAGGAGTGTACCCATAAAAAAGAAAAAAAAACTGATTGTGTTTATGCCTGGATTGCCTCGCTCTTTAGATATAAAGATAAATACAAGTAGGTAGAAAATAATTTATTTTTATAATTTTATATGGAATTTCAGTTTTACGTTAAGTTTGGCAACATTGCCATTGGTTTTTTGTGAAATGTTGTATAGTAGCGCGGACTGACCTGTGAGTAAGAGTGTTTGTTACCCCACTTTTAAAACGGTCGATTAAAAAAAATAATATGTAGCGCTTCTCTAGGACACCCAAGGAGTCGCCCATTTAAATATAATACGTCATTTCCATAACACCCCGTATTTTAGTATTTGCTAGATTTTATCAAATTTATTAGAAATCCTAACTATAGTTTTTTGTAAATTATGTTTACAATATTATTTTGATGCGGATTTCTAATAAAAAATGTAATTAATACTATATTTTATGGCAGATTTTGCTGTAATAATTTTACTATAGTATTTTTTCCGTATAACCAGCCACGAGGTATTTTGTTCCGCATAATATACACTAAAGGAATATGTTCTCAGAGCAATAAGCGAAACACCTACCATTAAAATCATAAGTACTACTTATAGATAATTTTTCATACTTGAACGACCTCAAATTGATTTGTGCATGCATCATTGCCAAAACGAGGTCGATCAATTGTTTTGTAAAAAGTAAAAAAAACAAACAGTTTAACACCAATTATGAACCGACGCGACGGTTGAAAGGAGTATAGGTTAACTCGTATCCGTATGTACTTTTTTTTGAATATTTAAAAAAAAAATGATAATTTTTTTTAACGTTCGCATACTTAATAAACGGTATTCAGGTATACCCTGCATAATGAAACGACTATATTTTCGACAGTCGACACCCAGACATGACAGATCGAAGAGCTGATAAACAATTTCCGAAATTCCCACGATTTGTAAAGATACAGCCCATTTTTTATAGTTTTCACTGTTTTTCGGACATTTTTAGTGCTACGCTAGCCCTTAATCTTTAATTTTGAGCTTTTATTGAATAACTTGTTATGGTATTATTACTGCATTGGCTGTACTTAAGTAAAATTGATTTTGTCGAAATATTTGAGGTTATAAACTTGTGTTTTTCTATATTTTAAACTTTAATTTATGGATAATAATTATTGTTTGTCCAGTACTTCAGCTAAAACCAAAACACTAGTGTGGCAACAGTCACGATATCGGCTCACTTACATTTGCTGCCATTATACTTGTACAGGGTGTTATGGAAATGACTTATGATATTTAATCGGGCACATCCTCAGATGAAAATATTTTGAAGAAAAATATCCATAAATCGCGCTTTCAATTATTAAGCGAAATATACACTTTATATGAAATCTGAAAATTTACGTGGCCGCTACTGACGACGTTCGCAATCAATAATTTATCGAGGCAGTCTCAAGTCTCAAAAGAGGTCAGCGCATTGCAGGCGGTGTTGTCATATTGCAACACAGTATTGTAATCGCACGTGTTCAGTTGTTGACAACAAGACGTCTTTGACCCGCGTTATCACTTTTTTTCATACTTTTCAGGGAAAAAACTACAATTTTAAGGCACATACTTTCTTACGTTCGATCTTATTTTAAAATAGTCCGTTTTATAATTAAATTCCATAAAAAATAAAACACAAAAGTATGTTGTAGCAACAGGAGATAATATTACACAAATTTGAAATCACATCACATTATTATGAATTATTTCATAACAGAAAAAAATCGGGTAATTTTTTTTTATGATCAAACACAAGCACTATAGGAAAAATCCTTTAGGGCACTCTGGGAGTGGTGCGTGTGCGCAAAAAGCGATTCATGTTGGTTTTGAATCGTTGGAGGTTATATTCGTTGGGAAAAACGACCTCGGGAAGGTCGTTCCATAAGGATGAAGTCCTCCAGATGAAAGAATTCTTAAATAATGAAGTTCGAGGAGTACTAAGCTTAACCACATATGGATGGGCGGCAGTGGCTCCTCGTGTATTTCTGATATTCACCGCTCTGGGCGGAATTAAGAGGGCAAGGTCAGCTGAGCACTTTCCATGAAAATATCTGTAAAAGAGAGTCAAATCCCCAACCTGTCTTCGATGTTCTAGGCTGTCGAGGTTCTTCGTCAGCTCGTGGTCTCCAATCAGACGAATGGGTAATGCTACATCTAACAAAACGTTTAAAATTCGTGTACATCAAGCACGTGGAACCCTAGGCAACGTCGTCCCAACACCGAGTACCGAAACATACTGTGGCAACGATACTGAAGGTTAAACATATCAATACGCGCGTGGCGGTTATCCAAGCAAAGGCGAGACACGCGGTGTGATCTGGCATCATTGTAGTTTACTCTAGTGACCGACATTGTTGGCAACTGAAACCAGACGGAGCTGCGCGACAGCATATAAGCAAAAAGGATTTTTACCTTAGTATTTAGAGATTCGATTAAAAAAAAGGTATGTAGACTTTATCTAGGACACCCAAGGAGTCTAAATATAATAAGTCATTTCCATAACACCCTGCATTTGTTCAAGTTTGAAGAATGTCCAGTTTATTGATATCTGAGTAAAATAGTAGAGCATACTGCGAGTTTTATTTCCTTCCTATAATTTCACTCCACTGTGAGATGGAAATTTCAGCCTATTTCCACGGACCCCTCCAATAAACAAATAAATCTCCGAGAAACAAACAATCTAACATTAAATCGCCGTTTATCCACGATCCGAAAGACATTTTAATCCGAATGCGACTCGAAATCAAATCTGTACAATTAGAATACTAAAGCCGTAGTAAGGTCGTGGTCAAGCGGGACTCTGGACATAAATTTCGCGTTCCTTACGAAACCGAGGGGGGGGGAGGGGGTTGTGACAGGGACCCGAGAGGCAAGAGGCTGATAGCGAATATTAATTAAATGCTCTGGATGGTTGTTTTTGCATGTGTGCCGTATCTTTGGCCGCACTATTTTAGACACATTTATTATAGTGTGCGGTTATTATCTACGGGGGGCTACCCATAGTAGTGCCGAGAATGAAGGGAAATGATATTATAACGGAGTTATACAGGGTGCTCCTTAATAACGAGCTAATATTTCAAAATTACGTAAAAAGCGTTATTTATCAATATCTCCGAAAGTACTGGGCAATTCTACATGAAAATAATATCTTGTATTTTCTTGGTAATATAGAGATTAAAACTCATAATTATATGTAATACATTGTGATATTGCCAAACCACTGCGGAATCATTAGTTTTTATACAGGGTGTCCTAGAATATGTGGGCAATCTCCCGGGTTCAAATAGAACATTTAAAAATAACAGGAGAAGTTCTTATAAATTTTTCTTCGGACGGCTTGCCCTACGGAGATACGGGCCCATAACAGACGTCCATAGAAATCGTTGCTTTTAAAATAATTTATTAAGTACTTACTAGGTGTAATTTAATAACTTTTTAGTATAATGGTTATTAGATGAGTCTCCTTAAAATTCGCCCATTTAAACACATTTGGCTTATTTAGTTTGCGAGGGACGGACTAGACGTAACACAAAAATACTTTTTTTTTGTACACCTTGTATCATGAAGGAACGACAATAATATTTTTGGATGCCTTAAAACTTAAGCTGAAAAACAGGTACTCTTGATCAATGTCGATAAAATGAACTGTTTTCGAAAAAATAAATATTTTTGTTCAATATGATTTATATTCAGTATACGTAAATTCCATTAATAAGTTAGTAACTAATAAGATAAAGGAGAAAAACCCCCAAATTTCAAGACGCTACCATAAACTGACCTGGCATAAATATTCTTATTTAAATCGGTACATATGAAAAAAACCATAGCAACAATGAGGGAATTTTATGAACATAAAACAACATCCAATGCAAAAAATCATATTGAACAAAAATATTTTTTTTTTCGAAAACAGTTCATTTTATCGACATTGATCAAGAGTCCTTTTTTCAGCTTAAAGTTTAGACTTTAGAGTATCTAAGAATATTATTGCCATCCCTTCATCATACAAGGTGTACAAAAAGAAAAATTTTTGTGTTACGTCTAGTCCGTCCCTGGCAAACTAAATAAGCCAAGTGTGTTTAAAAGGGCGAATTTTAAGGAGCCTCATCTAGTAACCATTATACTAAAAAATAATTAATTTACACCTAATGCTTAATAAATTATTTAAAAACAACGATTTCCAGGGACGTCCGTTATGGGTCCGTATCTCCGTAGGGGAGGCCGTAGGAAGAAAAATTTATAATAACTTCTCCTGTTATTTTTAATATATAACCCGGGAGATCGCCCACATATTCTGGGACATCCTGTATATGTCATATTAATTTCGTAAATATGTATGTCTAAATTTTATGTTGGTAATACCTTTGAATATCGGAGCGCCTGGTTTACACCCATTTCGGTCTATCTCAGATATACCTCGTTGGATATCCGTGCTCTGTTAAACGAAACGCCAGCTGAAGCCATGTCGATTTGGGAGTCAATATGAATTGGTCATATTTATCCGTCTTTCTTATAGTTCGAAATTCAAAGGTAATACTATCTAATTATGATTTTATCAAAGTAGCCCTTGATAAATCATCGTGTCAGCCATTTTATCGCGAAAATTGAAAATTTTTTTATTTTTTTTTATGATCAAACACAAGCACTATAGGAAAAATCCTTTAGGGCACTCTGGAAGTGGTGCGTGTGCGCAAAAAGCGATTCACGTTGGTTTTGAATCGTTGGAGGTTATATTCGTTGGGAAAAACGACCTCGGGAAGGTCGTTCCATAAGGATGAAGTCCTCCAGATGAAAGAATTCTTGTCGTGTCGTGTATTTCTGATATTCGCTGCTCTGGGCGGAATTAAGAGGGCAAGGTCAGCCGAGCACTTTCCATGAAAATATCTGTAAAAGAGAGTCAAATCCCCAATCTGTCTTCGATGTTCTATGCTGTCGAGTTTCTTCGTCAGCTCGTAGTCTCCAATCAGACGAATTGCCCGCCATTCGATGGAATCCAGTAGCCGAACAGTATGTTTGGGTGTAGAGCTCCAGACATGAGAGCAGTAGGTAGTGATGGTCGAATCTGGGCTTTGTATAGTGTCAAAAGTTGTTGAGGTGTGTATAACTTTCTGGTTCGGAAGGGTACACCAAGTTTCTGAGAAGCTATCTTGGCGATTGCCACAAAGTGGTTATGCCAAGACATATTTCCTCCCAGATTGACTCCCAGCAAATTAATAGATGAAGCCAGTGGGATTGCGTGTCCGTCCATGACTATATCCGGTTCTGTAATGTTAACATTTTTAGAGAAAACTGCTGCCTGGGTTTTTTAGCGTTAAATATCTTCCAGGTCTTTGTTGAAGCGTGATACTTCATGCTATCTGCGAAGATGAGCGTCGAGCCGATGTTTGTGCATTCAAAGAGAAAGATGATAAGTGTGCAGCAAAAATAAATATCGGATTTTTCGTTTTCACTAGAAGGTCGTTAATGTAGAGTAAGAAGAGAGTGGGAGACAATATGGACCCTCGAGGAACACCGGCATTGATGGTGAATGTGTCTAAGAGAAATCCGTCAATCGCCACTTGCAGAGAGCGGTCCTTAAGAAAGCTAGACAACCATGCACAGAATCGACTGGGCATACCATAGGATCGCAGTTTACTTAGAAGTCCCTCATGCCAAACACAATCAAAGGCTTGAGAAATATCCAGTGCAACAGCCCGAGACTCCCCATGATGTTCGATTGCGTTGTTCCAAAGATTGGTGACATAGGCTAGATACAAGATCTCCAGTTGATCTGGACTTCCGAGAACCATATTGATGCTCGCTGATAATGTTGAAGCCTTCCACGTACTTTAGAAGATGTTGGTTAATAGCTTTCTCCATTACTTTTGATATAAGTGAAAGCAATGCGACTGGTCGATAGTTGCTAGGCAGGGTTCTCTTACCTTTCTTTGGTATATAAATATAAACCAAGATAATTTTAACTCCCTAGTTAAGGGAAATTGCAAAGCATTAATTTGTACAAATTTGTAAAATATTCTGGTGCTGTGTCAGCTTTAAAAAGAAAGTAAAACTGACAAGTGTGAGGTTAGGTTAGTAACCAAACATACATGATCGCATGAGCAACCTTTAAAAAAGAAAAAACGCTTTCATAATACGCTCAGTTCGATACTGAAAACGGCATCGAACTAGCCTTGATAAGAAACCAAAATAGAAAATCAAAGGGTACATTATTTTAAAAATATTTCTTTTCATCCCCCCCGAAAGCGACGCGACGTTGACTTGCGAGAATAGATCCTTCGTCGGACCTGCTGACTGTTACAATATTAATTATCCTTTACATCCTTAAAAGACACGTCAACAATGACTTCATAACAATGGTTTATTATAACTATATCGGCGTAATTAATGGTCGCCGAGTGTGGCGGTGACTCTGGCTTTTGTCTGTAATTACGGCGCCCTAATGAGTTTAAAGTAGCTGGCTTGCGGCTTATCCGACTTATAAGTCGGCGCAGGGACGGGACGCTAAAACGCTTAATATTTTCGGGAAACAATGGACGTGTAATCTTATTATGTCTGGCGAATGTGTGTATTTGGACTGTAAAGGAAGGAAACTTACAATTATGGCATACGGGGTGTTCCGAGATTAACGAGCAATAGTACTCCTCGAACTTCGTTGTTTAAGATATCGTTTATTGTAGAACGATCTTCCTGAGGTCGTGTGCCCCAATAAATATTACTTCCAACGACTCAAATCCAACGTGAATCGCTTTATTCACGCACCACTCGCAGAGTGTTTTAAAGGTTTTTATACTCCTATATTAGTAAGGTCCTACTTGCCCACTATCTACTGTTATGTAATGACTGATGCGTAACAGTTCCACAAATCACATTATCCATGATATACACCGTATACAGGGTGTTCCTTAATGACGTGCTAATATTTCAAGGTGTGATTCCTTAGGTCATTTTATAAAGAAAGGTTCATATGAACATATGTCCGCAACCCTATTAACCAACATCTTCTAAAGCACCTGGAAGGCTTCATCATTATCAGCGATCATCAGTATGGTTTTCGGAAGTCCAGATCTACGGGAGACCGTCTAGCCTATATCACCCATATTTTGAACAACGCAATCGAACATCATGGGGAGTCTCGGGCTGTCGCACTGGATATTTCTAAAGTCTTTGATCGTGTTTGGCCTGAGTGACTTCTAAGTAAACTGCGATCCTATGGTATGCCCAGTCAATTCTGTGCATGGTTGGCTAGCTTTCTTAAGGACCGCTCTCTGCAAGTGGCGATTGACGGATTTCTCTCAGACACCTTCACCATCAATGCCGGTGTTCCTCAAGAGTCCATATTGTCTCCCACCCTCTTCTTACTCTACATTAACGACCTTCTAGTGAAAACGAAAAACCCGATACTTAGTTTTGCTGATGATAGCACACTTTTCTCATCTTTCTCTTTGAATGAACAAACATCGGCTGCCGATGCACATCTTCGCAGACAGCATGAAGTATCACTCCTCAAGAAAGACCTGGAAAAAATTTTGGCTTGGGGTGACAGTAACCAAGTCGAATTTAACGCCAAAAAAACCCAGGCAGCAGTTTTCTCTAAAAAGGTTAATATTACAGAACCGGATATAGTCATGGACGGACACGCAATCCCACTGGCTTCATCTATTGATTTGCTGAACGTCAATCTGGGAGGAAATATGTCTTGGCCTAACCACGTTGTGGCAATCGCCAAGATAGCTTCTCAGAAACTTGGTGTACTCTTCCGAACAAGAAAGTTGTACACACCTCAACAACTTTTGACACTATACAAAGCCCAGATTCGGCCATCACTAGAGTACTGCTCTCATGTCTGGAGCTCTGCACCCAAACATACTCTTCGGCTACTGGATTCCATCGAAAGGAGGGCCACACCACGCACCACTCCCAGAGTGCCCTAAATGATTTTCGTATAGTGCTTGTATTTGATCATAAAAAAACAAAACGGCTTAAATTTCTTGCTACAGGGTGTTGAATTTTTATTTTTTAAATGGATATATTTTTTAATATCTCCGAAACTGCTTTAGATATTATTTTCACTTTTGGTATGTGTTAATAGGATATAGAACCACAAATTTTAGTTAGAAACGTTATTCAAGTGTTCCACCAGTGGCGTCCCTGCAAACATCCTCTGATATTTTTTACAAAAAGGATGGTACGTCACTGACATATTTCCATGTGGATATTGTTTCTGATTAGCCTGTTCAATTCTACATTAAAACGGTTCCTTGAGTTTTTCTCGTCAGACGCACCGATCTTGATTAAAACCACTAAATTCTTAGTGAAACTCATTATTATTAACATTCATAATAGATATAATGATAAATTTTGTTTTATAAAAATTTGTTATAGTGGGCAATTCGATGCGAAGATGGGCAGAAGCATGCCTTTTAAGTAAAGGTGGTTATTTCCAATAATTTTTAAAAATCATAATTAATTGATTTATCAATGTTAACAATAATGGGTTTCATTATGAATTTAGTGGTTTTAATCAAGAACGGTGCATCTGACGAGAAAAACTCAAGGAACCGTTTTAATGTAGAATTGAACAGGCTAATCAGAAACAATATCCACACACAAATATGTCAGTGACGTACCATCCTTTTTGTAAAAAATATCAGAGGATGTTTGCAGGGACGCCACTGGTGGAACACTTGAATAACGTTTCTAACTAAAATTTTGTGGTTCTATATCCTATTAACACATACCAAATTTGAAAATAATATCTAAAGTAGTTTCGGAGATATTAAATAAAAACCATTTAAAAATAAAAAATTCAACACCCTGTAGCAAAAAATTTAAACCGTTGCGGACATATGTTCATATGAACTATTATTTATAATTTATAAAATAATATAAGGAATCACACTCTGAAATATTAGCACGTCTTTAAGGAACACCCTATATATAAAACCGTCAATGTTTTCAATAGATTTTATGCAAAGTTGACTGTGAAATCATCGGGTCGCCTTGACACCGGAAATGTCAACATTTTTGATTTGCATTTTATTTTTGGGTATATTAGTAAAATATGAGTGACTACGATATTCAGATTGAGGGAACGCCATGGGAAATTACATTATAAGCTGCATCCGCAGCAAATTTAATAATTTATTACTACAGAAAACCAGAGCGGTATGAACTGATGTACTGATAACCATGTGGTGGTGCGTGTGCGCATAAAGCGATTCACGTTGGTTTTGAATCGTTGGAATAATCGTTGGGAAACACGACCTCGGGAAGGTCGTTCCATAATGATGACGTCATCCAGATGAAACAAGTCTTAATTAATGAAGTTCGAGGAGTACTAAGCGTAACCACATATGGATGGGCGGCAGTGGTTCGTCGTGTATTTCTGCTATTCATCGCTCTGGGCTGAATCAAGAGGGAAGGTCGGCCGAGCATTTTCCAAGGAAATATTTGTAAAAGAGAGTCAAATCACCAACCTGTCTTCGATGTTCCAGGCTGTCGAGGCTCATTGTCAGCTCGTGGTCTCCGGTCAAACGAATGGCTCTCCTTTCGATGGAATCCAGTAGCCGAAGAGTATGTTTGGGTGCAGAGCTCCAGACATGAGAGCAGGACTCTCTTGTGATGGTCGAATCTGGGCTTTGTATAGTATTAAAAGTTGTTGAGGTGTGTACAACTTTCTGGTTCGGAAGAGTACACCAAGCTTCTGAGAAGCTATCTTGGCGATTGCCACAACGTGGTTATGCCATGACATATTAGATTATATAGACTATTTATGATTAAATTGATAGTTTTCTATAAAAAACGCCTGAACAATTTAATTTCAAACCGATTTTAAATGAATCGGAATAATTAGTACATAAATTAAAAGAAAAAATGGAAAACGTGAGTTTATCACACGACAACACGTAAACAGGCGAACAAACCATAGATTGTGTTAAATAAATGTGATATTGGATTTTTAATTCACATCCAATCCAGCAGAATTAAACCATGAGAAACGACGCACAATCTTTTACACATATTACAGTTGAAACAGTAAATGAATCGCCAAATAAAAACAAAATTGCTTTCCTTTAATAAAATAATACAATGGTTTTTTTTATATATAAATGGAGTCGCCCGAATCTCAAAGAACGGGACATTATAAATTGAAACGCTTGCCCTGTTCTTTGAACCTGTAGTCACTATTATACCATCATCTATCAATAAGGAAGAAAAATAGCATAATATCGATAGTAAAGATTGTTTCAAGAAAAATAGATATAACTTAATGACTGCCGTAAAAGTACCTGGGCCATCCCATTATTTATGACCGTTTGTTATTATTATGTGGAAAGGACCGGATTGTAATAATTATAATTAAATATAGGCACATTAGGTAGGTTAGGTTGCTTAATTTATATTTAAATATCTTTTGTGGTAAAATTTGTTAGTTTTTGAGAAATGCTTCAAGAATTGTCTTTTACAAAACATTCCTCAGGATAGTGTGATAGTAATGGACAATGCGAGCTATCACAGTCGCCAAATACATAAAGCTCCAAGCTCAAATAATACAAAATTGGAGATTCAGAACTACATGGCGGCGAATGATATATATTTTGAAGAAAGTTATAAAAAAAGTGATCTTTTAGAAGTTTTAAAGACATTTTGTATAAAAAAAGTATATGTTTGTGACACATTGGCAGAAGAAATTGGACATACAGTGCTACGGCTCCCACCCTATTATTGCATTTTTAACCCCATAGAGCATATTATGTGGCACCAGTTAAAATCACTGGTTAGGTCTGAAAATATTTATCCGACTTTAAGTTCTAGTGTTGTAGAATTAATACGAAAATGCTTTAATGATATTCCCCCAGGTAGTTGGAAAAATTCAGTCCGTCACGTAATAACTGTAGAAAATTCGTATATTAGTCTGGATCGTATAATTAATCCAATTATAATTAATTTTGATGAGGATAGCGATAGCGAAACAGAACTATCTATAGAATGACATTATAAATGTAAATAAATATGACTAGTAATATTTAAAAAAAATGTTATTTCATTTGATTACATTAATATAATCATATCATTACTTGTTTTCCTTAGTCCGTCCCTTCATACTTCACTTTTTTATTGCCAAGCTCTTGTCGATACAATGGGACCGACCCAGGAAATCATTAAGTCGTATCCAATTTTCGTGAAACGTAATGTAGTTAATATATTTTTTATTAGAAAAAAAATTTAAAAACATATACGCCCAACTTATGTCGATTTTGCTTTACTAGTTCCATCTGCCCGAACTATTTTATGAAATAATATTTCTTAGGGAAAATATCAACGCAAATGTGGAAGCAAAAACATCATCTCGCTATAATCTGGTTAAATGGCTGTTAAGCCACTCCATATATCAAATATTCATATTCTAAGTGGTTGAATCACCCTTGCAGTCCGGTTCACCCATTTGTCCAGTCTTGGCTCGGACATCAGTGGTGTAGCTACAAAAAATTATTATTATTATTAAACCCGATTCTTACGGGTTTGTTCGAGTCGGCTTAGTTGGTTGGTTAAAGGCGGGGGTCGGTTTAAAGGCCCGAACTTCAATTCACTGCAGCCTTTCGGCTTATTGTGTACCCCGATCCTGTTAGAAGGTGTTTGATCCTCCTATGAGGTCCAGTAACCTTCTACCAAGCCTGTCACGTGGGAGGTTGCCACCACGTTGTATGTTCCCGAAGATATTTTGTCTTCTACGCGACAGCGCTACGTAGCGGTATATTATGTGTGAGGCGGTTTCATCCTCTTCGCCGCAGAGTCTACATTCAATGGATCCGTTGTTTATCCCTATCTGTTGAAGGTGTTTTCGCAAGTGGCAGTGGCATGTTAGCAGACCCATCACTTGTTTCAACCGGGGCCGTGTCAGGGTTAGCATCCCATTCGATAGTATTATCGATGGTTTTCCAATTACGGCCCGTGCGTGTATTTGACCAGATAACTCTTGCCATCGAGATAGGTGTTGTTTTTTCGACCATCTGTCTAATGTTGTTATTGTTGCCTGT
The DNA here is from genome assembly GCA_963991005.1 of Barypeithes pellucidus. Taxonomy (NCBI): domain Eukaryota; kingdom Metazoa; phylum Arthropoda; class Insecta; order Coleoptera; family Curculionidae; genus Barypeithes; species Barypeithes pellucidus. The sequence continues at coordinate 14,559,220 of OZ022563.1, forward strand.
TTTGATATTCCAAAGGGCGGTTCGGGGCCCCTGAGACTTTGGGCAGATCCGGCTCTCGCTAGTTTATCAGCTTTTTCATTTCCTAATATCCCGGAGTGACCAGGGACCCACAAGAGTTCCACCTTGTTCCCGCTGGCCGCCAGTACTTTTAGGTTGGTATATCACTCCAGTGTAAGTTTTGAAGTAAACCGATTGGAGTTGAGCCTTAAGGGCAGCTTGGCTGTCCGAAAGGATGTAAATCTTTTGGTCGTGATAGCCCTTTTCAAGATTTTGTAGTACACATGCTTGTATGGCATGAACTTCCGCTTGGTATACTGTGGCGTAGGTCCCCAGAGGAATGCTCATGTCCATCCTGGGCCTTTCCCAAAATATACCTGAGCCCACACCGTTGGCGGTTTTTGATCCATCGGTGTACCAAACTATACTAGACCCTTGTCAAACGACGGGGATGCACTGTTTGTCCATTTATCAAAGTTCCAGTCAATCTTGAAAGGCTTTGTGAAATCGTATGTTGCTTTCATACGATCAGATTGCATATCCAAGAGCTCATCGTTGATTAGATCTGTGGCTCTTGTGTGTTAAACTTTTAAGGGTGTTGTGTCCATTCCTTGAGGCGCTGCAAATAGCCTCCATTCTGATGTGGATGTCTAGGGGTATTAGTCCCAGTATGACTTCCATTGCTGCAGTGGGGGTACTTTTCATCGCCCCACTGATACACAGGCAGGCCAGCCTCTGCAAACTGTTAAGTTTGTTTGCTGTCGTAATCTGCTGTGTTTTTGTCCACCAGACCCATATGATATCAGGGGTCTGATAACTATGACACAGAGCCATTGCATCATCTGGGGCTTGAGTCCCCAGGTTTTCCCAACCAAGCTCTTGCACCGCATTAGGCACATTTTTGCTTTGTTTAGGAACCCGAACAATATTTTAATACAATCTCTGCACATTGTTGATTTTTTTACTTAGCCTTCTAGAAGCAACATCTGCTGACCGACAAGTGTTCGTAGATCGAAATGTATCGATTATCAACTGATTTGCAACCGTCAAGATAATCCGCCTACTGGTACGGAACTGTGGGTTTCGATTCTGGAAAGGTTGGAAATTGCGCTCTGCGAACGAACCTAATCAACCATTTCCATGTCCTTTTATACAACGAGATCGCAGTTTAAATTATAGTCAATTTTGAACCGCTGCCACTGTCATTCAGAAACAAAAGGGGTGACTTCCGATAAGAGGTCGGCTATTTCTTATCGCCCATGTTTCTAATGTATTAGAAACGGCCGACGGTCAGTTTAACGTGATTTAGCAAAGGGGGTCGATTCAAATTTGATTTCTTATATAAGTATCGTGTGCATTTCAAAGTGGTGGTTTGACATTTGCTTCGGACGTCCCATATAAATTGCTAGACTTTTGCCTATCTTTAACAAGGGGTTGTAACCGGGTATTTGATTTATGGGGTGGAGTAATTTGCTTTTGTGCATATTAATAGTATATAAGGGGCCGTGACATGAGATATAGTATAGGTAATTTTGTGTCATTTTTAGTCGTAGAATATGGACGTACCATAGGCGTTTGTTGAATCAAGAGATAGGCCATCTATAATAGACAATTTTCTTCTTAAAATCCGTAAGAAATTACACCCTAGAGTCAGTTGAGGGGTTGGTTCAGAGGAGCACATGAGCACGTGCACCCCCAACAATAATAAAACAATTCATAAAATATTAATTTATTTTCATTTACTATTATTTATCGTATAAAAGTCCGAATCTTTCTAATATTTTATCGTACCGTCAAACCAAAGTTAGTAGCTCTCATCGTGGCGTGATCCACGCGCCGGTCGTTAGATTGATGACTAGGAATGTTCGCATATGCGCTCATGTATGGATATCGCGATTTTGAATAGACAAGGGGCACACTTTTGGAGTTTGCATAAATAGCGATATTTGCTTATACAGGGTGTCCCGAAATTAAGGGGTAATACTTTACCACCACATTATCCGGCTAAAAATAATAGAATTTTTTCATATTAAAACAAGAACTACTCATTGAGAACGTACTCAAATAGACCTCCATTTTCTCTGATACAGAGTCTAGCTATACGGCAAAGGTTGTGTATTTTTTTTTTCAAAACGATTTTACTCAAAAACCGTAAGTCCTATCAATATGAACCAAGACAGCCACTTTTACGTAAAATAGTTTGATATTTCATAATTTTTAAGAAAATTAAAAAAGAATTACTAATTAAAAAGTGGGATTATTTTAACCCTTAACCACCCCAGTATGTGACGCCTATGATTAAAATTTTGAAATTCTGATTTCAGAAACTGCGTCAAAAGTTTATACACCATACCTAATTTCACAATTTTATTATGAACGATTTCGAAAATATTTAGAGAAAAACGTCCTCAGAGTTCCCCATTCTAAGGGTCGTAGCCCCCTAAATATAATAGAATTTTGTGCACTTATGCCCATATGACAAAATTCTATTATTTTTAGCCGGAGAATATGGTGGTAAAGTATTGCCCTTCAATTTCGGGACCCCTGTATAATATCGAGTTGATTATTCAGAATTAATTTTTTAGCACGTTTTACCTATCTTGAAGATACTTTAACAATATACCAGTTCCCTGAAACTCTTCACTTGCTTTTGGTCCAGCGCATTTTAATAAACGTATTATATTCCTTTTTGTAAGCTTCTTCGATTCATTAGCTTTATTAATTATTTCGTCTGGAGCGTATCGAAATGAGTTTTCTTTTTCGGAATTTCGGTCCAGTTTTGATGTTTTCAAATATTAGTAACAATGCGGCCACCAGGCAACAAAGGACGCGGATACTGTTTTCATGACAATATGATATTGCAGTAGACACTCGATAGTGTGGACCGAAAAAAACAACGTCCGGTCACATTATCGGTTTATTCACGTTAACGGAGGATATATTTAATATGTTAGAACTTTTTATAACCAACATAATAAACATATAAATTAGTAATAATTATAACAAACAGTAACAAATTTAAAAAAAGGGATAAGGAATTATTTTTTGTTAAAAAAGTCAGAAATTTTTGTTCGTTTTCGGGGATTTTTAATTTTCTGCATAATTGTTTTGACTCTTAGCCTTCTTATAACTACAAGATCATTAATATCAATGTCACTTTCCTCAGCCTGCTGGTTTACTATATTTAAGGACTCTATAACTCTTTCTAGTGAAACCAATGGAGTTGATGATTCCGGATTTTCTTCGGCTATCTCAATCTCATCGCTTTGACAGTCTTCAGTATCTTCAACTTCAAGTTGCAAACTAAAAAAGTTATTCGCTGCTTTTCAGTTTTCCTACCAGCCGCAATTTTTCCGCCGCCGAGACAAATGTTTTGTCTGGCAATAATTTCCAGTAAAGTTCTGTTTCATCAGCATTGTAAAGTTGGTCTATTGTGATACCAAATTCTTGTACTTTGTTTTTAATTGGATTTTAAATGAATCCACAAGTTCTGGCTGTGAGGACAATTTCTCTCCAGAAATTTTCAAAAAGCGGATTCCAAATCTCTTTTTAAAGCGTTGTAGCCATCCCTTACTGGCTGTAAATTGCTAATCATTTTCTTTAATTTGTAAATGGATTTGCTTTGCTTCCTGCTTGATCATATCCCCACTTAAAATAAAATGTTAACTTCCTTGCTCCAGGAACCACTTATATAATTTTTTTTCCATTCTGGGAAATCCCGAACTTTGTAATGTTTGTTTTTTACCTGGGCCCACATATGTATCTTCCACAATTTTAGAAATCAGTTCCTTTTTTTGTTGTATTTTACAAATTGTGGAATTTGCAACACCATATTTTTTTGCTAAATACGTAACACTTTGCCCTTCTTCTAATCTTTAGTTCACTAGTGATTTTTCATAAAGAGTAAGACACTTTGGTTTTTTAAGCGAACAACTGTCACAAACCGTATGCATTTCTAGTTAACACAGCGCCCGCGGCGGGGAAGTACCGCATATATCGGGGATATACAGCACCGCGGAACAACGAAGGTTTAGTTTGTTCACGGTACAAGTCCGGAAAAGCCTCCGACGGCCCGAGATATGTACCGTATTTTTTTTACAAGTGCTCCGAAGCTTTGATGCCAAATAAATAAAGAAATTCTTCAGACAGTTTTCCTGTCTACATGACATGAAAACACTCGCGCATGGAGAATTTAAATATCTATTTATTATTTTTGACAAATAGGCTCGGTGGCCTAGTGGAAAAATCTTTCCCGCCCGTTTCGATACTTTCCCGCCCGCTCTCTTGGAAAACGCCGCAGTTTCGGTGAAGAGAACATGCATGAAAAGAGGCACTTTCGGGGCACATGTAAAAAAAAAATATATTATTATGTAGTCTTTCTCTAGGAGTCACCCATTTAAATATCATAAGCCATTTCCATAACACCATGCTGATATTATAATATGCGTTAACTTTAAAGTTTAAAGTTCTTGCTTCCTTCTCAAAAAGATATTCCAAAAATGGCCCAATAAACGAAACTTTTCGACTTTTTATTACGTCCCCAAAGTATTGTTCTTGCGAACAATACACCTATAATATGGTATATGGCGGCCCTAAAATATATAGGGCGGTAGGTCTGGTCGTAAAAGTTTGTAAAGGCAATTCTTTCACCCTCGGGTAATATTATTGGGAAGTTTTATTATGTTTTGACCTACCGCATTGTGATTAACATTGAGGGAGTTACCGTTTTATTATAGGGGGTGAGAAGACATACTTCCTGAAAATCAATAATTTTAATATTGGTCAGTTTAAACTTTAACAGGCGAATTAACTAAAGGATTTTAACTTTAACAACGTCCTAAATTGACTGTTGTCGGTTCAAAATGGTTATGGGTATTACTTCATAAAAGATTACAGGATACCAGTGGCGTGATGTTCCTTGCACCAAAGAGATTATAGATACCAAAAAATAAACCACAAAAAGCGTTCCCTAGTAGCATCCACCTTTGTTACGTAATTGGCACATTATATACAGGGTGTCCCAGAATATGTGGGCAATCTCCCGGGTTCAGATAGAACACTTAAAAATAAAGGGAATTCATATAAATTTTTCTTCCTACGGAGATACGGGCCCATAGCGGACGTCTCTGGAAATCGTTGTTTCTTAAATAATTTTTTAAGTACTAGGTGTAATTAAAAATTTTTTTTAGTATAATGTTTACTAGATGAGTCTCCTTAAAATTCGCCCTTTTAAGCACATTTGGCTTATTTACTTTGAAAGGGACGGACTAGACGTAACTCAAAAATGTTTTTTTACACCCTGTATGATGAAGGAACGACAATAATGTTTTTCTTGGATACTCTAAACCTTAAGCTGAAAAGAGGTACTCTTGATCAATGTCGATGAAATGAACTGTTTTCGAAAAAAATTTTTTTTCTTCATACATTAAATGCATGTCGGCATATTCAGTATACGTAAATTCCATTACTAAGTTAGTAACTAATCAGATAAAGGAGAAAAACCGCTAAATTCAAGACACTACCATAAACTGACACTGGCATAAATATTCTTATTTAAATCGGTATATGTGAAAAATACCATAGCAACAATGAGGTAATTTTATGAACATAAAACAACAACCAATATTGAACAAGAATATGTTTTTTTTCGAAAACAGTTCATTTTATCGACATTGATCAAGAGTACCTTTTTTTCAGCTTAAGGTTTATAGTATCCAAAAATATTATTGTCGTTCCTTCATCATACAAGGTGTCCAAAAAAAAAGCATTTTTATCTTACGTCTAGTCCGTCCCTGTCAAACTAAATAAGCAAAATGTGTTTAAAAGCGCGAATTTTAAGGAGACTCATCTAGTAAACATTATACTTAAAAATTATTAAATTGCACCTAGTACTTAAAAAATCAACGAGTTCCAGAGACGTCCGTTATGGGCCCGTATCTCCGTGGGGGGGGGGGGGGGGGGGGGCGTAGGAAGAAAAATTTATATGAACTTCTCCTGTTATTTTTAAGTGTTCTATCTGAACCCGGGAGATTGCCTACAATTTCCGATAATAATTCAAGTAAAGATTGATTCACGAAAAATGGATATAACTTAATGACTGCAGTAAAAGTACCTGGGCCATCCCATTATTTATGACCGTTTGTTATTATTATGTGGAAAGGACCGGATTGTAATAATTATAATTAAATATAGGCACATCAGGTAGGTTAGGTTGCTTAATTTATATTTAAATATCTTTTTGTGGTAAAATTTGTTAGTTTTTGAGGAATGGTTCAAGAATTGTCTTTTACCAAACATTCCTCAGAATAGCGTGATAGTAATGGACAATGCGAGCTATCACAGTCGCCAATTACATAAAGCTCCAAGCTCAAATAATACAAAATTGGAGATTCAGAACTACATGGCGGCGAATGATATATATTTTGAAGAAAGTTATAAAAAAAAGTGATCTTATAGAAGTTTTAAAGACATTTTGTATAAAAAAAGTATATGTTTGTGACACATTGGCAGCAGAAATTGGACATACAGTGCTACGGCTCCCACCCTATTATTGCATTTTAAACCCCATAGAACATAATATGTGGCACCAGTTAAAATCACTGGTTAGGTCTGAAAATATTTCTCCGACTTTAAATTCTAGTGTTGTAGAATTAATACGAAAATGCTTCAATGATATTCCTCCAGGTAGTTGGAAAATTTCAGTCCGTCACGTAATAACTGTAGAAAATTCGTATATTAATAATAATCCAATTATAATTAATTTTGATGAGGATAGCGATAGCGAAACAGAACTATCTATAGAATGACATTATAAATGTAAATAAATATGACTAGTAATATTTTTAAAAAATGTTATTTCATTTGATTACATTAATATAATCATTGTTTTCCTTAGTCCGTCCCTTCATACTTCACTTGTTTATTGCCAAGCTCTTGTCGACACAATGGGACCGACCCAGGAAATCATTAAGTCGTATCCATTTTTCGTGAAACAATCTGTACCTACTAGGGAGATACAGTGAAAATTTTTATTTACTTGGAAATTCGATCAAAGAATCAAATATCTATACTTATAGGAAGAAATAATGCAAAAATATTAACTAGCCTGTCGTCCAGTATGCAATACCTACGTCCACCCGTCCAAAAAACTATTCTGAAGGTCAATAACTCATGCAGGTTCGACGTATCGTCCCTTCCATGTTGTATTAACCCAAAGTAAACAAGCAATTATGCATCTACTCTCCGAAATTTACCCGTGAGCCACTTTAAAATGGAGGGTACAATGGGGGAGCGCTAGGCAAATAGGTAATGTCATCCAATATTTTTATATGCACCAGGGGTACTACAAAAAGTTCAGTTTGCACCACAATCAATACTCGAGTCCAGGAAAATGACATTATATATAAATGGGCGACTCCTTAGGTGTTCTAGAAATACAGGGTGTCCCCGAATTAATGGTACATGGAAAAACTACAGACTCCTTACGTAAAAATATTAGGATTTAATTATACTTACCTATATCCGAAAGTTGCTATTAACTGAGATACAGGGTGTTAAAGTTAAAGCTTCATTTTTGTTTTTCTCTGGTAACTTTGAGAGAAACTAACGATTTTTTACAAAATTTCGTAGTTATGGTTTTTTTAGGACGATACATTGATTTCATTGTGAAATTTTAATGTACATTGTAGTGGGCGCTGTCTGCGGAATTTTACGAATATTCATAAGGTCATAACTTTTTTGTGCCTCAGTGTATTGAAGTTTTTAATAAAAATAATACTTTTCTCATATTTATTACGTAGAAAAGGTATACTAAGTTCGGGTCGCCCAGAGTTACCGTTTCGGAGATATTTGCATTTAAATTGTTTAGTGCGTTAAGTCAATCAAGCAAATAATATTTTGTTACTTCTTTCCAATTAACATTTACATGATAATTAATGTTCTAGTAATGATAATTGGGAATAATAAATACAACAATTGGATTGTTCTTTAACTTACTTTAATTGAAATAATTTTGGTCCTAGAAAATATCGTGTTAGAAATCGTGAAAGAAACCAACAGCAATGAAAAATCAAACTTACGATAAACTCAAAAATGAAACATTTTCTGTTCCATACTCTAAATTTCATTTGGTTTCTCATAGGTTACTTTAATAAATATTTTTCTTTTGCAAATTAATAATAACACTGGGAAACAAATTTCAACTTTTTTTTTGTTTCCTGAACAAAACCTATTTTTTTGGATTCAACTGTACCCAAGTAACTAAAAAATACCTATTAAAAATTTTAGTTGGCTCGCAAAAAAAAAATCTCAATTATTTGTTACAAAATTTTAATTCATAGGCATATACAATGGACATACAAAATACAGATAACAATATATTGTTGGTTCAACAAAAGCAACTAAATAGCACATTTTTATCATTGAATCCAAAGTTTAGACACTCGTTTTGCGCTTCTTAGCTTGCCTTTTGAAAGCAGCCTCTGGGGCATCTCTCGTAATAGTCCAGCAGTAGTCGGCTAACATCTCACAGTTCCATTTTCCCTGATATCTTCTTTCCATGTTCGAAATATCCTGGTGGAACCTCTCACCGTGTTCGTCACTTACAGCACCACAATTTTCCGGAAAGTAATCCAGATGAGAATCCAGGAAATGAATTTTCAACGACATATTACACCCTAGGTTTTGGTAATACAAAAGAAGTTGGGCAACCAGGTCTTTATAATTTTCTGCTTTTATGTTTCCCAAGAAATTTTTTGCAAACCATTTTAAAGGCATCCCAAGCGTCTTTTTCCTTGCCTTCAAGTATGGAATCGAATTGCGCATCTCCGAAAAGTTTCCTAATCTGGGGACCCACAAATATTCCCTCTTTAATTTTAGCGTCACTGATTCTAGGGAACTTTTCTTTTAAATAACTAAAAGCACGGCCTTCTTTGTCCATTGCCTTCACAAAATTTTTCATAAGTCCCAATTTTATATGAAGTGGCGGTAGTAAAATCTTTTCTGGGGCAACTAATGGCGCGCTGGTCACATTTTTCTTTCCTGGCTCAAAAGACTCTCTCGGTGGCCAAATTTTCTTTCTGTAGTGATCCGATCGTGCTCGACTGTCCCATTCGCAGAGGAAGCAGCAGTATTTGGTATAACCTAGCTGCATTCCAAGCAAGATCGCCACAACTTTTAAATCCCCACAAATTTGCCATTTATATCTTTCATATTGTATGGTCTCAAGTAACAATTTCAAATTGCTATATGTTTCTTTCATATGGACTGCATGACCAATTGGGACTGAAGGCAATTTGTTTCCATTATGGAGTAACACAGCTTTAAGACTTACTTTTGAGGAATCAATGAAAAGTCTCCAGTCTTTTGGATCATAGTCCAGATTTAAAGCTGCCATTAATCCCTCAATGTCCCTACAGGCTACCAAATTGTTATCCATGTTAAAAAATGGTGTTAGGTTTTTCTGACGGCTTCGGTACACAGAAACTTTTACTTCATCTTCAAGTAAATTCCATTGTTGCAATCGAGAGGCCAATAGTTCTGCTTTTGTCTTGGGCAGTTCCAAATCCCTTATAAGGTCACTTAATTCACTTTGACTTATTTTGTGAGGCTTTTTACTTGGAAGTTCACAGACAAAATCGGAGTCTTGCGAGGTTGATGGGCCGGCGACATTTTCCGGTACACTACCGTTTGAATCCTCTTGATCATCATCAGAATGAAGGGTATATTCCTGAGGTGGATTAGGTATAGGCAACTCGTCACTATGAGGCACCGGGCGTATGGCGGATTGTAAATTTGGATACTGTATCGCAGACCTTTTTTTCTCTGAAAAGCCTTTTTTGATGGGAGGTGTCAAACAAAAGTAACAGTCAGTAACGTGGTCTTTCGGTTCTCGCCAGATCATAGGAACAGCGAAGGGCATCTTACGGTTTTTTCCACTTAGCCAGCCGCGAATGTTGGACGCACATTTGTAGCAGCAGATATGGGGAGCCCAATTTTTATCCTGGTCTCCAACTTTGCAGCCAAAATACAAGTGGTAAGCCTTTTTTATTAAAGGGCTAAGCGTACGTTTTTGTTTCACAAAAGTCATTTCACCACATATATAACAAAAATGATCCGGCTTATTTACACAAACTCGCGACATGTTGCTCAAAACTCTCTAATTTCTCAAATACGAACAGCTCTCGATCAACTGGTGGTTGAAATACAACTAACTAACAATTTAGGATTTATATTATATGTATTTAAACCCCTTATAAAGTACACCTGTTATAATAAATCCAGGTATTTCTCATTTAATGGTGAAATTTTCCCATATATTAAGGGCAGGTAGGTAAATTATCATAATTGGGATGGATCTATAAAACCGGAGCCAACTGAGCCTTTTGCAAGACAGATTGTTAATTAGTATAATAAAATAAGTAAGATTTTGCTATTTTGGTCTCGGAAACATTTTTGCTGTTCCCCAGTGTAATTGGGCAGGGTGCATTAAACAATTTAAAAGCAAATATCTCCGAAACGGTAACTCTGGGCAACCTGAACTTAGTATACCTTTTTTACGTAATAAATATGAGAAAAGTATTATTTTCATCAAAAACTTAAATACACTGAGGCACAAAAAAGTTACGACCTAATAAATGTTCAAATAATGCCGCAGACAGCGCCCCCTTCATTGTACATTAAAATTTCATAAAAAATCAATTTCTCGTCCTAAAAGAAACATAATTGCCAAATTTTGTAAAAAAAAAGTTGGTTTCCTGCAAAGTTATCAGAGAAAAACAAAAATGAATTTTTAACTTTAACACTCTGTATCTCAGTTAATATCAACTTTAGGATATGCCCATAGCGGGGACATAATTGCAGATGATATTAGCAATATAATGGTTATATGTGGGTAAGATGTAATGAATAAACCTGCTCAAAAGCTGTTATTACCCGACATTCCCCTGCCAGCGAACGACTTTAAATCTGTATAATAATAATCTTGAACGCGGCCGGCTCGCTTGAAAGGGTTCGCCGCGCGTCCACAATAAAAATTTAATTAACGCCGGTAGAAAAGGCCTCCGCCGCAATAATCTACCGAATGCATGCGTAATCGCCGTTCGGAGGCCGGACGAGACCGGGGCTAATTTCGATATTCATGGGAATATCGGGTTTGGTCGGGAATGGGGATGAATATTGAGCATCAAATTCCGTTTATCTTTAACACGTACTCGTATCCATAACGTTCCGATAAATAATTTAGGATTGTTATGTATGCGGAATTATTTTTGATTATTTCCATCGCCTGTCAAATATACTCTTTCGACCAATCAAGTTCTTTCATTTGGACCATTCACATGTGATTATACTGATTATTTCCATCACCCGTCAAAGTTACTGTGTTGACTAATCAAATTATTTCATCTACATAAAATTACATGTAATTATTTTGATCAAATTTTCATCTTCCTTACACATGATGAAACGGTCTCAATGGTCCACATTTTTAAAAAGCTTTATAAGTAGGCCGAGTACTTGAGAATGAGATTTAATAAATGTCAAGTTTGAATGACTTTTTCTTTTTATATGCGCATATTTTCTTACATTTTCATTAATATTTAACCATGACAAGCAGCGGAAAACTACTTTAAAGGTAGGATTTAAGTCAACAAATATGTACTCACTGTTTATTTGCAATGTATTTTCTTATTTACCGATATTGTTGACATGTTTTCTTTTGAAATTTTAGTCACATAACCTTAAACTTACGAAACGCCAAAAGTCTAGAGTAGAGAGCATAAGCTAGTATCGACATCGACGACTATCGATATTGCATATTTAAAAGTATTTCTCGAATTATTAAAATATTTAATTTAGGTTCTGGAAATAATCTTATCAAATATATCTAGTTATAATTATCGATTACATTTTTCATTGTACCTAACACACAAGGTTTTTTTTTTTTTTGAAAATTTACTCAATAATCGTTTGAGCATGTTTATTAACAAACGTCAAATTTGAATGACTTTTTCTTTTAATACAGGGTGTTATGGAAATTACTTATTATATTTAAACCGGTAAATCCTCAGATGAAGAAAAATTAACATAAATGGCGCTTTGAATTATTAACCGAAATATACACTTTATATGAAATCACAAAATTTACGTGGCCGCTACTGAGGACGTTCGCAATCAATAGTTTATTGAGGCGGCGTTGTCATATATTGCAACACAGAATTGTAAACGCACGTGTTCAGTCTTTGACAACAAGACGTCTTTGACCCGCGTTATCACTTCTTTTTCAAACTTAAAAAAAAAATACTACAATTTTAAGGTACATACTCTCTTACCTTCGATCTTATAATCCGTTTTATAATTAAATTCCATAAAAAAATAACACACAAAAAGTATGTTTTGCAACAGAACCAACAATACTTAATATCACACAAATTTGAAATGACATCACAATATTTCTTATTATGAATTATTTCACAACAGAAAACACGCTATAAAACAGTGTATCTCCTTTAATAACAGAGATAATCAAGTAAACCAAAAAAGAAAATGTTGGGGAAAGATGGACCTACCGTTTAATGTTAACTGCAATATGTTTCGGTTGCTAATATACTCCACAGGGTGATGCGAATTTTCGGAAAAAAACATAGCATTTTTAGTACACCCAGTATCGAATCAAAAATTAAATTTTTATCATAAACAGCGAAAACTATTACATTGTCAAGGAACCAACGTACATTGCAAAAAAAAAATCATTCAAATCGGATCATAAATTCAGAAAAAAAAAATAGCATCAAAAATATGGCAAATTTATGATGTTGCGTTAATTTTGTCCAGGAGTTTATGTTGCTAAGAAATGCAAAGAGGCATTTTCAAATGTGCGTCTCCTCCCTGATACAGCGACATCGCCGACCTATCGGTCCTCTGTGCTCCCGGTTTCAAACTGCAGATAAGGGACGCCAATAATAATTGATGATTTTTTCGAAAAACAAAACCATTCATCCAGCCGGAAGTAAGTAAGTGAAGCCCGGACCTGTCGCGGATATTTCCGGGCGACTCCGGCCGGATCCCTGACTCATTTTTCACCCAAGGAAAAAACATCGGTACGCCTTCTCGGTTCTTTTTTTCGTCGGGCGCTGCGAATGTCTTTTTTTGTCGTTGCGTCGTCGTTTCCATTATCGTCTGGGCCGCGCTTGTCACAAATTATCCAGTCCTGCCACTAGGCATATATTGCCAGCTCCGCTGCTTCTACAATTCGGTAGACGAGGGAAACTTCGGTAACAGTCTACCGTCACACAGTGCAGCGAGTGTGAAAAAGGAGGATTAATAAAAACTCCGTTATTACAGGGTGTTATGGGATGGCCTACCTACAGGGTGTCTCACCGGGACCCATAGGGTTTCCCATGTAAATTGCGAGGTGGTCAAATATTCGCTCCCCTATTTGTTTAGCTCAAAAATGTACTTAAACTTATTGAAGACTACAATAAGAATAATGTCCTTGTTCGATGTAAAGTGTATTTTCCTAGTAATTTAGGAGTTATTGAACAAAATGTATTTTTAAAATGATAAACTAGGAAATACGGACCTGACACATTTCTGACAGATTAAAAATTTGTCAAATTCATCTTATGTCAAAGTTAAGGTAATTGACATATTTTGAATATTATTCAATAAATGTCATAACCTTCCAGTAAAAAATATCAACGGACAGTTATTTTACACTACACAATAAACAACCAAAAACGTAACGATAATTTACACTACACAATAAACAACCAAAAACGTAACCATAAATTTGTTTCAAAATTTAAACAAAGAATTTAATAATAATATATTCCTATTTGGGTTTCATAATGGCTACATTATGAAATGCAAAAAAATTGCATAACCTGCCACTTTATGAAACTGAAATTTCAATTTTTTTATGTTGGCAGCAAGTAGGATTCGAATTTTAGGCTTACTTCGATTTCGTTGAAATTAGCTTTCTTGGTATTATGGATTCGAGAAATATTTTTTATAGAAAACTTTAAAATACTAACCTTTAACCTTGGCAAATAGATCATTTTTACTAGATAATTATCTGAAATACCTATATACTAGGAAATATATAACATGCTGACGGTGTCTGTTAACTAATTTCTAGTCACAAGTATAAAACAACATAACCTAAAAATAATAGAAATATCTTCCAGTATATGCTCTATTTCTAAAGTTTTATTCAATAAAGTACTATTAATTATTTTTAATTCAATACAGTATTATACATATTACTTAATAAATATACATATTTATAGTTACTGTAGACATTTCCTGGGCATTAATTGTTATTCCTGTCAGATTCTGTGTCGGCACAATATTTTGTTCAATAGTATTATTTATTATTTTGTTCAATATTTGGAACTTTGTTCTGCTCGCACCATAGCTCAAAGTTGTGCATATTCTTTTTAAAAGTGTTTCTAGATTATTGTCTGCAATTTCTCGTATTTCTGACGGAGTACAACTTTCTTCCTGACTCATTTTTATTAACTTTAATAATATATTTATTTTTAATTATGACGGATGGGACGAAGCTTTGTTGTGTTCAATTGTTTCTATCATGGCATATTTGATACTTGCAACATTTTATGAAATTGTAAAAGTATTGCCAACCAAAAAGAAAATATTAATTCAAATGGAAAAATCTACTATATATTTTAAAGTTTCTGAGACTTAAAAGACGCAAATAGAAAAAGTATTATAAAATATACGGTTCATCAGACAATTAATAGAGCATTTGTACTTTAGAAAACGGGTCGGTTTCTAAATTAAACGCGTGCTCTAAGAGTATGTCTTATGAAACTTGTATCTTAATATACTATTACAGCCAGGCGCGGAACTACTATGCTGCAAGACCACGCAACACGGGGGGGGCCCAGGCGTTAAGGCCCAGCTTTAATACATTTTTTATAATATTTTGATAACTATTAATCCAGGGTGTGCAAACAAAATTATATTGAGAAAACTGCAAAGCATCTACATTTTTAAATGGACAGACCCAAATTTTATAATTATTTTCTATCTAGCATTAAAAATAAAGGCAAGTTTGTATAAGGTTGTTTATTCCAATGCAACCCAAATTAAATAATTAACACAGAATACAACTATCGCGGTATTTTTTACACTACTTGGCAACGCGTGCGTTTGTGAGTGTCGTGCCGCAGACGGTGGGGCCGTTTCCCCAGTTGCCTGCAGCCGAAAACGATATCTCCGTTCAGGGACATTAGCACGCTGATGTTGTGCTATCGAATTTATTTTATTGCAATGCGAGTAAATATTTAGGGTAAAAATGAAATAAAAATTGCATTTTTCTACTATTTAGAATATATTCCCTATTTATGTATTTTTAACGAATACAATTATCATCGACTTGAAATAAACATGGACCCACTATTTCAAACCGCTTTGTACACGCCAATGTGATGACGCCAATGTTACGAAAATAAATACAACAAAAAGAGCTGGGATTCTATCTGTAGAATGTCCATCTCTTCTTATCTTCTGTCTGTTTCTGTTTTTATTGCAACAGCTGATCGGATTGATATGTCTTGGTTAGGAAAAACAAACAATCGACGGACGTGACTCAAAAGTATATATTTTGTTACGGCAGACTTGGCATATTCTTACCATTTGAGTTGAGAATTACTATTTTTTTCACAAACAAAACTGAAATTTAACACACAAATATTGAAAAACAACCAAGAATGTTATTTACAATAACGACAAATATGATAGTTGTTAATCCGGTAGTGTCAAACGTGAAAGCAGGTATGATAGACGGTCGTTCCAATAAGGGCTTTATAAAAAGTACGTTCCGAACCCTCGAAGACGACGTAATGTCTTTGTGGAATTAACAGAAATCGACAAAGAAAAATTATACTAATTTCCCCCGATTGTTTTTCTGGAAAGCTGGTTACAGCCTATACCTAAGAATGTGAATTGTTTATTCTTTTGTGAGCCAAAGTCGTATCCTTCGTAATTTAAGATCCTTGACAATTATTACCTTCACTATTCAAGAATAGGACCAGCAATAGTAAAAAAAAACGGACACCTCTAATAAGCGGACATCTCTATTAAGCGGGCATTTTTTGATAGTCCGGAACTAGGTATATGAAATTCCATGAAAATCAACCTCCTTTGTGCGGATGCGGACAGGCTGTTTTCATACAAAGAGTGCGAAAACCCTCATTTAAATGGACAAAAAATTTTTAAAAGTATTTGGAGACGAATAAGTACTGTGAAAAACGCCAAATGAAAGTATGTGTGATTCCCCGACAGCAGTCCGCCGTTTATTTGTGAGTTGCAAGGTTAAAATCCTAAACAATGGCACTGAAATGTCGCTTCTTGAGTCTGAGAGAGAATATTGATGTTGTGGAAGTTTTTAATTTGATAACAATGACTTGGACGAGTTCATTAACATTGATAGAAATGTGCTATTAGAAGATGATAGTGACCCCATTCCTACCGATTATGTAGTCCAAACTGAAACCACATCACTATCCGACGACTCTGATGAAGAAGTTGAATGCAGTAATCAAACAAATGTCACCAACTATCAACAAGCCATTAGTATGGTAAAGGAATTATAAGAGTATGCAAAGAATAGAGGTGACTCTACAAACACGTCAAACTACGTTATTAGATTTTTTTAATACTACATCCTAACTAAAACTAGTGTATTTTTGTTATGTTATGTTTATTTGTACATACCTATACATAGTAATAATTTTGCATTTACATATTACCTATAACAACAAATTTTCAATGGGCGGGCACCTCTATTAGGCGGACACATTTAGACGGGATATAAAACTACATATTTTAGTTAGAAAATATATTGTATCGATCTACCAGTGGCGTCCCTGCAAACATGTCTTGTGATACTCTTTATAAAAACAGTGGTACGCCACTAACATTTTTTCATATGATTATTTTTGCTGATTAGTCTGATCAATTCTAAATGCAATCGATCTCTTGCGATTTTTTCGTGGGACGCACCATTCTTGATTAAATTGAAACTCATTATTATTAACATTAATAATGATGAATTTTCCAACAATTAAAAAAAAAAAGATCTATAAACCTAAAAACCAAAGATTTTCTACATACAAGTTTTGTAACAGCATTTAGAAGCTGAACCATTTTTCTGTATAATGGAAGTTCCATTAATATTCTTCCAAACTATGTATTTAAAAAACTTCAAAAAAAAGTTTCATAATCGGGTTGTAAGAACATTCTTACTGAGTAATATTGTAGCTACTTGTGTTTAAACACAAAAATTTATGACGGAAGTTAAACCGGAACTGACAAAATGCAAAATTATGTCATAATATGCAAAATAATATTGCATACAAAGCCACCAAATTTTATTTCCGTATTTTAAACAATGAAAAATTTATAGAGGTAAGCGTTCCTCCTGAAACACCCGGTGTAGTGATGCATATTGTGATACACTTTATAAAAATGCCGGATACCGGAACCAACACATTTCTGGCCCGATCCTGTTTTTCCCACAAAACGTTCTAAAATGAGATCAAAACCCATTTGACTGATGAAAAAAAATAATCTGCCCCATTACTAATTACAAATATAATGTGTTACATAACATATTATTTATTAATTATCTGATTTGTTTCAGAGATTGGGTTTTGTTTCTATCTTTATCTCAGACATCTTCACCATCAATGCCGGTGTTCCTCAAGGGTCCATATTGTCTCCCACCCTCTTCTTACTCTACATTAACGACCTTCTAGCGAAAACTAAAAATCCTATATTTAGCTTTGCTGGCGATAGCACACTTGTCTCATCTTTCTCTTGGAATGCACAAACATCGGCTGCCGACTCACATCTTCGCAGACAGCATGAAGTATCACGGCTGAACAAAGACCTGGAAGAAATTTTGGCTCGGGGTGACAGTAATCAAGTCGAAATTACCGCTAAGAAAACCCAGGAAACAGTTTCCTCTAAAAATGTTAACATTACAGAACCGGATATAGTCATGGCAGGACACGCAATTCCACAGGCTTCATGTATTAATTTACTGGGCGTCAACCTGGGAGGAGGAAGAATATGTCTTGGTATAATCACATTGTGGCAATCGAGAAGATAGCTTCGCAGAATCTTGGTGCACTCTTCCTGACCAAAAAGTTGTACACACCTCAACAACTTTCGACACTATACAAAGCCCAGAATTCGACCATCACTAGAGTACTGCACTCATGTGAAACTACTTCGCTCAGCCGATGTAAGGCGTCAAGAGGTTTGACCTAGTGACGTACGCCTATTTAAAACTTATTCAATACTATTCCATATGTTTTTCGGGTTGTTTAAAACATAGGTCCGTCGTAAATGTTCTTTAAAATTAATTGTACAAAAAGGTATTACAGAATGGGAAAGGGTTTAAATAATTTTATTTTGTCTAAAGAGGTTAAGGTGTACATATGACAACACCGGCCAGAATTCCTGGATTGCTTACATGTATCGCAGTGCCACACAGGTGTTTTTCTGGTTTAACGTCAGGTCACTTTTACCGCTGAATGAATTGAAAGCGCCATTTATGGCTATTTTTCTTCAATTTGTCTTTATCTCAGGTATTGCCGGTTTAAAATATAATACGTCATTTCCATAACATCCTGTATGTATTACTGTTTCGACCATTTTTTTTTAAATTCACAAGAAAACTTTTACACTTTTATTCACCGCTGATACTGCTCTGGCAAGCAAGCGAAGGAGCGAGGAAACACAAGATTTTTTGCGTTAATTAAGCCCCTCGTCTAATAGAAGTTTTTGCTGGCGCACATGAGTGAAAAGCAGATTACTCCGGCGGCCGAACGGTCTGGGTCCGCTAAAGGCCGTCGAATGCCGCTACGGCGTCATTAGCCCTGATGCTGGGTTGTTTGCTGCCGTGTTTGATAGTCGCCGAGGGGTAGACGAGATGGGTTAAAAAATAGAAAAAAAATTAAAGTCCCAAGTTTACTTGACTTTAAGTCTGTTAATTTTTCAAATGCTTAAAAATACATAGATTTTATGTCTGTGTAGAATTTTCACGTAAAATTACTGGCTGGCATTGAAGTTTCTTTATTTTCTGCAAATTAACAGGTTTATTGCTAAGCGAGCAATAATGATTCTCGTCTACTAATTTGCTTGCTTCTCGTTGTATACTTCACTCCTTTGTGTTATTCTTATGGTAATAGAAATAATGATAATTCCACGAACGTATTCCCTCCAGTTATTTAATAATTGTTATTTATTATTTAAGTACTTTGTGGAAAGTATATGTTAAAGGTGCCATTGAAATAACTTATTTAAGAGTATTTATCAGTGGAACGCGTGTTCCGATTTAGGATTTCGCCGCAGAAGAGCGTAAATCAGTGTTATTGAACAATCAGGCAACATCGCCCTTCCAAGACACGATGCTAACCGGGCTTTGTCGAGGGAGTAGGAGACGTCCCTCTGCCTTTGATCGGGGAAACCACAACTGCCCTAAAGTGCATCTGCCCTACTCCTCGGAGGTCACTTCGTGTTGAACCGGGAATCTTCATGTCTGCAATTGCCCTACCCACCCTTACGACGCGGAGCGAGCGGAAGTCGACTATCAAGGATGGAATATGCATACTTTCTTTGTTGTTTCGTGTGTGTTTATGCAAAAATTATTTGGTATAGTGTGTAAGTTTCGGGTTCGAGCATGATTCGAAATTTGTTCATTCGAATAGACATGTTGGCCAACGAGATAGTGTAGGACAGATGAACATTAGGATAGAAATAATAAATAAGTACTTGTTATAGTTCTCTAATTTATTTATATGTAGAGTAGCTGTCGGCCGATTTGCGCTCGAATTTTGTTTTTTCAAAATAAAATACCATAGGAAATCGTCTGCAAAAGGTGTATCTGGGCGGGTTTGCACTTGTTTCCCCAGGGCATCTATAAATATTATTACACATTAATTTTCCTCTTATGTAAGAATACAATTTCGATAATAAAATAACTACAACTAATGGCGTAGTCAGATAGGGTGCAGGAAATCCAAATAATATTACAGTTCTAATATGAAAATAAATATGACATAACCATTCAATCGTTCGACGCTAAGAGCAATATTTTAAGTCTCTATCCAATAATGATTCACAGCATGTCAGTAAAAATGCATGTAAACTGAGGGAAAAGGCGTTCCCAACGGATTAGATCATACGAGCTTAACCGAACATCACCCGAATACATTCGACTGGTAGGGCAGATGAACATTAGGGTAGTTGAACAGTAGGACAGATAAAGCCATCTACAATAAGCAGGGGTGGCCGAGCAGCTTCGGCTATCGTCGACCGGTTCCAATGGCACGGAGGATGTTTTAAAAGTTTGTCGGAATATTTTGTTATTTTAGTGGTATTTTAGCTGTAATGTATTATTTCTATGAAATTAATATACGTAAATATTTGTCATATGTTATTCTTTCATTTCACATACCATTAAATGCGTAAAACCTTTTAATACCTTTAAAATAGAATAAAAAACGCTATATACACCGTATAAATCTCCATAAGAGATTTAAAAGTCGCTCTCCCCATGACGTCACTGCGCGCGGCAGACAAAATTGGAATGGTTAAATATCTTACCTTTAGTTATTTGTATCATGGAACTTACCAGCACTGAGAATTACGGTTTTTAGAAAATATTATTGCAAGTCTGATAACAATTCCATTGCTGTAGAGTCACCTCTATTCGTTGCATACTCTTATAATTCCTTTACCATACTAATGTCTTATTTGATTAGTGCATTCAACTTCTTCATCCGAATCGTCAGATAGAGATGTGGTTACAGTTTGGATTACATAATCGGTAGGAATAGGGTCATTATCATCTTCTAATAGCACATTGCTATCAATGTTAATGAACTCGCTCAATTCATTGTTATCAAATTACAAACTTCCACAACATCAATATTCTCTTTTAGACTCAAAACGCGACATTTGTGTGCCATTGTTTACGATTTTAACCTTACAACTCACAAATAAACGGCGGACTGCTGTCGGGTAATCACACATACTTTCATTCGGAGAAGTCCTTTCGCGCTGCCACGCATACGCGATTGGTTGCCGGTCTGTCTTCAGAGCGTTTTTGCACCGTACTTTTTATTCGTCTCCCAAATACTCTAAAGGTTTTTTTGTTCGTTTAAAGGAGGGTTTTCGCACTCTTTGTATGAAAACAGCCTGTCCGCGTCCGCCCAAATTAGAGTCCGCCCAAGAGAGGTGGAAAAATGTCCGCTTAATAGAGATGTTATTAGAGGTGTCCGTTATGAGAGGTTTCACTGTACTTCTTAAAAAATAATAAATTATGGCATTATTGGAAACAGATTTAAAATGAAGTGCCACTTGACGCCCCCATCCCCCTCCCATTTAAGATTTTAAGTGTAACATGTACCAAACCCAGGGGGTTAAATCCACGAAAGCTACGAATATTCTGTACAATAACATTGACATGTTTTTTAATATTCTTTAGTGGAAGCGAGCTATTAAGGGTGGAAAGTCTTCAAATGGACACCCTATATTATCAATGAATGGGAATTGCGAATGTTAAATTTAAAATTGTAAGGGAGCTATCGAGCACCTCGGTATCCTAGTGCGGTTAGATTTCCACAGAGGCTCCACAGTGAGTCAGGTTTTAATAGTAGGACAAACATCAAACATTTTAAATTGTCAACCCTTAGCGTCAAATTGCCATCCCTTAGCGTTAACGCTCTTGCGTTACCTGTGATGCGACGACTTTATTCCACCATCAATTATTCCTGCACTTTCATCAATGTCGCCGTTAGATTGGTCGTCTGCAGAATGACGTCCCTCGAGGTGCATTCTCAAATTTCTGATCAAACTAAGGCAGATGATGGAAATACAAACTATACGGGTATTCGACCGATCTAGGCGCCCAAAAGTCGATTTTGTAAAAATCCCTTCAGGTAGAAAAAATCCAGTGTCTGAAAGGGTTGAATAATCAGGGAACCACAAGTAACCCTTTCCCTTTTTCTACCCTCAACCTTCGAACCGTGGCGTCACTCTAAATTTGATCGTTTTTGCAAGTGTACGTATATCTCTGAATTCTTCATAGTCGGCAAGCAAAAATCATTCCCAATTCTAATAATACAAAAGCACAAATTCAAAATTTCATGATTGAAAATGATTTATATTTTGAAGAAACTTACAAAAAACGAGAACTGCTAGAAGTATTAAAAGTATATTCAATCCTATTGAGCTAATATGGCACCAATTAAAATCCAATATTAGGAGAAAAATTATATTTCTCCTACATTAAATGCATCTGTAGTAGAATTAATTAAAAACGAAGTAAGAAAAATTTCTGCAAACAGCTGGAAAAACTGTGTACAGCATGTACTTAAGGTGGAAAATTCTTACAATTGTATTATTAGAAATGTTCAACCCTTAATTATAAGTTTAGGCTTAGATGAAGATAGTGATAGTGATACAGAGTTAAATTTTGAATAAATTATCAATAGTTTCTTAGAATTTAATTAATTTTTATTGTACTTGTTATCCTAATAGTTATACTTTTAAATTATATTATTTTCAATTATAATTAATTGTTATCATTATTTTACATTTATTATAGGTACCTAAAACTAAAAATACCTATCTATTTATTTTAAATTATAAAAATAAATCATGTCGTGTGGTATACATTTTCATGCCGGCCCTGCTCCCATTTATTGAGCTTTGAATAGGTTCAGGCGTATACAATAAGGTTTAATCAGATTGTAGTTTATTTATGGCAGTAAGAATCAACGGTATGAACGAACCAACTTCAATAGTGAATATTTTCTGTCCTGATTAAAGTTTAAAAAAAAATGTAACAGATCTTAAAAATGCAGGTAAGAACACAAATATATTTTAAGTATTTTTGTATTATATTTGTAATAATATTTTAGCGACTTGAAAGTAATGGTATTTTTTTGTAATTTCGGAAACCCTTTTTTGACAATGCTAAAGGCATTTGTTGTACTTCAGGGTGCGTCCCGGTTATTTCTTTTGCTGTAAAATGAAGATGAATGGTCATGTAAACGAACCGTTCAAAAATTAGCCGCGGATGCCTATAATTTGTAGTCCTCAAATAAATTAGTAGTAAATAATGAACATTTTAGTTTGATATTATTTGGGTTAAAAATATATTATAATTAATTTTAGGGGTACCGGGAAGCGCAGGCACTAGAATCGTGACTCGAAGACTCTTGTTTGACAAAATGAAACAGCAAAATTTGCCTAGTTTTGACAAAAAATTGGAGTACCTCCCAAATTACCTTTTATCATGTGAAGACTACTCAGAAGACCAAATGAAGGACATAAAGCGCCAGTTTTCATATATTAGATCACAATTCAAGGAAAGGTGGGTGAAAGCACACAAAAAGAAATACGTTGCCATTAAAAAGAATTCTGAATAGCTCCAAGGAATATTCGAAACACCGAAAGTAGCGCAGCAGCGTTCAGGTAGACCACCAAAGATATTTAGTGAGTCGAGTGAGGGGACTAAAAGAAGAAAGACAGAAAGCCTGCGCAATGCTTCTAATAAAGACGTACTAATGCATGCTGCGCAGATAAAATTACGAACTTCTGGGAACACAGATGCTTCCGAAGTACTGAAAGAAATTACTAGTACACCAATGCGGGCATTCAAGACTAAACGACACAATAAGACACAGCTGACGACATTACAGGCATTGTCAACACTTCCGGTTATACCGCCAAAACTTTACAAGAAAGTTTTCTAGGGAGTCATCCAACTTAGACGTCATTAACAGACTACTTTTAAGCTCAGACCGGCTTATCACAAGCATGAGACCCTCATTGAAGAAAAAAAGTTAACCATTTTTACAAGAGACCCTGGAGTTATTAATACCAGCAGAGCCGAGCCCTTTCAATGAAGAATCGGAAAAATTCTCGGAAGAAGTGGATGATCAGTCTTCTGATGAAGAACTATAATAACTAAATAATTATTATATTCCATATACTTATATATATTTTAAATGTTATAATTATTTATCAACCTAGTTTGATTTATAGAGATTAAAGTTTAGTAAGTATCGCTATCGTCTAAATATTTGATTTAAATATATGTTTCACGTTCCTGAGCACTTAAAACACAACGTACAAATAGGAAAAATCAATTTGAATCAATAAAACTAAAGAAATAAGAAGATTAGTAATTGAAAGCGCATGTTCCTGTATAGGTACAGGTATAGGCAAATATGAGAACCAAAAGTGATGTCAGATTCGGGTTTTCGATAATCGATAGGACTACACTTTTACTATTTGACTGTGCATTCCATATGCCAGCAACGTCATCAACTATCGAGGGTCTTCTTTCCTCGCAAATTATAGATTTGTCGACGTTTTTGAAAATAGAACCTCTGCGCGCCGCGTTGCCTCTTCGAACGAGCCTCTACCACACACTTCCCGCCTGTAATGAGGTACGTGCTGCTCTCGAGCAAAAAACGACCGCGGACGCGCTCCAGTAGCTTCGGTAGTTGCATCTCATCTCGCAACAATCATCTCGGCTTCTGTAATAGCCTTCAATTCGAGTTTATGGACCTCTATAATACGCAAACTAATCATTCATTGTTTGCTTCTTAATGTTATCGGTAAAATAAAAAAAGAAAACGGATATAGGTACCCACCTTTCAATCTCCAATATTATACTTTTAATATTAAGGATAAGATTGAAAAATGAACTAAACAAATTTTATGTCTTAACCCAGTTGAAAAAAACTTCGATATTAGGCAAAAATAATTTCCATCCGCTCTAAAATCTGGATACGGTTTGATCCACGTTGAATTAACAGCATTAAATAGAATTTGTTCCCTTTTTCCCTTTGTCAAACTCATCTGTTATTCTCTGTTACGGACATAAACCGTTGAGATATGCATTTGCTATGTTTTTTTCTGTTGTTACAGAACCGACCTCTGCATTGGTCTTCTATGAGATGCTGCGTTGATTAGGCAAATTAATTAACAGCATTCAGTTTGAAGCTAAACGTACCAATTCAGTAAACTACTTAATCGCTGTAGATCCTTGGTTATAGGTTATAGGTATCGAAATGGGGTACGGTCCTAAATGACCTGAATAGTCTGTAAACAGTTCTTAGAATAATATTAATCTAGATAAAGAACAGCGAGTAAGATTGTCAATAGGGGAGACCGAGGAGGGTTGTGACAGTTTTTTACTTAAAAGAACATATCTCAATAAAGAAACATACCACCATTATGAATTGTATGCTGCAATGTGGCTCAGTCCTTACTCTTTTAAAAACAGTCATCAAAGTCACAAAAAGTTATAAGGTTTCTGAGAAAATTTACGAAGACTGAAACTAGTCAATTATGGCATCATTATATCAAATTTAGGTTGTAAGAATTGACCAAAACAAACGAACAATTAAACAGAAAAAAGCATTGTAAAAAGCGTATAAAATAAGCTAACCAGAAAATAACCTTTACCTAATGGGAGAGTTGTGACAGCGTGTCACAACTTTCCTAGGTGCCAAAAATCGCGATCTGGTCAGAATAATAATTCGTAGTTTCGAAACAAGATGCAAACACAGCAAGACAATGCCACGCTTTGAAACTCCAAAACCACACAATATAAGAAAATATAGCATAACCACGTGAATGTAATATATTATCATGATATAAATACAATCAAAAATTTTATAAAAAATTTACTTTTCGGTTGTTTTCTCATGCAGACGTCGTAATCACGCAACCGCTTGTCGTGGCGCGTACTGCGTCAAGTAGCGCGTCTATAAACAAACAATCGTGCGCTGTTGCCAGCTCGCTCGCGGCCGTCGTTGTCACAACTATACTCTGTCACAATTCTCCTCGGTCTCCCCTACTAGTGTGATAAAATTATATTTTAAACACTGACAACAACCAGTCATGCCACTACACGTCATTCCACTGACTTCATCTATTAATTTTCTGGGCGTCCATCTGGGTTTGTTCGGGTTTGTTCGGGTTTGTTCGGGTTTGTTCGGGTAGGGCTATTTCGCCAAAATATGAAAATGAACTCTTGTTGTTTTTAGGCAATACGCTTTCATGCAAAATTATCGAAAATTTTTAGGCACTAGTGTAATTTAGGGAGAAAATTACTCGAATAATGGTTAAAACAACTTTATATTACAACTTATAAATAAAGAACTAAAAAAATTTGTAATTATTAATAACGCAATTGTAATAATATTTAATATCTATTTGAGTTTGTAGCTGGAAAATAAGATTTATTTTTTTAAACGTCAAAAAGTGTCATTATCTTTGTCAATAAACAATAAAAACTTGGCGGGTTGTTTTCGATAGCTAGAGGGGTTGTTTTCGATGTAATCAATCGAAAACAACACCTCTAGCTTAATGTATGAGGGTAATTTTCTTAGTAATTTATAATAAAATTCTAACTACGGGTTAATATAACTAAGCTGTAAATATTATGTTGCAGCTTTTGACTTGTAGATCGTAAAATTTAAGTAAAATTCTTTAAAATGTGTTTGTTGCTAATTTGCGCGACAAGTTTTGGACAATTTCATAATGTAAAATAACAATAACGAATAAAAATTACTAAAAAAATATTTCAATAATAAATTACTTACCTGCAACAAAACGAAAAGGGCCGTTTTCGTGAAAAGAAAAATTATTTTAGAATTTAATGACGCTTCCTCCACCATTTGCAATCACATTATAAATCAGATGTTGCTTGATTTTATTCCATCCAGACGAAGCATGTTCGGTTGTGAAATAATTTAAGAACGTGTGCTGTCTCTGTCTGCATCAACCTTCCCCGCTTCATTAAAGGGAGACAGTTATGGCCTAGATCAAATCGAACAAACCCGAACAAATACACTAACGTTTTTGACTTTCAGATATAGCTACGTAAGTCTGATATTGACATAGAACGATTGACACAAAAGGAAAAACGTATGGAGTAACCTACCTGGCTGTGACGTCACTTGCACGGCCTACCTACTTATATGCTTCGATCCCCGCCATAAGCGGTCTCACCGGGCTGGAGCTGACCAAAAACCTCGATAGCCTAGAACATCGAGGACAGACATGAACTCTCTTTTACCGATACTTCCATGGCAAATGTTCGACTGACTTTGACAGCATATCCTGAGGTCATTTTTCCCAACGAATATAACCTCTAACGATTCAAAGCCAACGTGAATCGCTTTTTGCGCACACGCACCACTCCCAGAGTGCCCTAAAGGATTTTTCCCGTAGTGCTAGTGTTTGACAAAAAGAAAAGCGTTAAAAATCTACTGTTATTAGTGTTTGTACATGATAAATACAAATATAATCTAACAAACAGCAAAAAAACCTGTCGGCATGTTTAACTTATTAGATAAACAAACCCTCGCGCTCCGATACGACTAGTTTGGAAGGGCATCGAGTATCGAGGGGTGGCATTGATTGGAAAAGTAATCAAAGGAGGCGTTTAGGCGTTAACTCAGTCGATGGGTAACTGATACATGCCGATAAAATCGAAAATCAGCAATTCATTCATCGGATGCGGCGGACGGAGTCGATATAATTAGTAAAGTTCAGTTTGGGAGTTCTGCTGGGGGGTCGCGAAAGGGAGTTAACGAAGTTTAATGATTTACATGGAGCACTTGAAAAGTTTCCACTCTTTATGAATGAAACAAAAGATTAGGTGATGATTTTTTTGATATATAATTTTATATTTCCAATTAGTTCTGACTGATTGCTAATGAAATAAACTGGTTGTATCATGGGATGGGCCAAGTGCGTTGAAGTTCAGGGATATAATGCTGAAAAAATCAAAAAAGAGTATTAATTGATTAAAATACATTGTTAGGAATATAACTGTTCTATTTTTCAATACCATACCTACAGGGTGTATCCGCGCACTGTGTCCTTAATTTATCGCAGCTTGTCTCGGTCTAGCATCAGAGTCTTGCCTCCGAACCTAACCGATGTTTTTGGAATAAATTGCCCAATAAGCATTATGTTTTAAAACAGATAATAAGTTTCTTCCCTTGGGCTGGATGCAAACACGCCTACCGTGGAAATTTAAAAACTCGTTACTCGGTGTTGGTGTAACTTGTAGATTTAAATAAAAGTGTAGTGCGCCGGGCTCTAAAAAGGTTGTTCTGTTGGTCATGTGCTATATTTTCCAGTAGGAGGGACGAAATTGAAAAATTTATCACGCTCAATCGAAAGATATACGACGAGAACGTGGGCAAACAAAATATTGATCACGTTATTGATTCCGCTTAGAGACTCTAAATTAAAAAAAAAATAATGACGTAGTTACAAAAATCGAGATATCTTAAAACGAATAAATACTTTTCTTCTTCTGTTGTGACTTAAGGTAAAAATGTCCCCGTTTTTAAATTATCACGAGAAAATCGTCAAAGTGTATGTTGTTTTTTCTAATACAGTGAAACCTCTCATAGCGGACACCTCTAATAAGCGGACATCTCTATTGTTTTCATACAAAAAGTGCGAAAACCCTCCTTTAAACGGACAAAAAATTTTTAAAAGTATTTGGGAGACGAATAAGTACGGTGCAAAAACTCTCTGAAGACAGACCGGCAACTAATCGCGTATGAGTGGCAGCGCGAAAGGACTTCGCCGAATGAAAGTATGTGTGATTACCCGTCCGCCGTTTATTTGTGAGTTGTAAGGTTAAAATCGGAAACAATGGCACAAAAATGTCGCGTTTTGAGTCTGAAAGAAAATATTGATGTTGTGGAAGTTTGTAATTAAAACAATGATTTGGGCGAGTTCATTAACATTGAGTCCGCCGTTTATTTGTGAGTTGTAAGGTTAAAATCGTAAACAATGGCACAAAAATGTCGCGTTTTGAGTCTGAAAGAGAATATTGATGTTGTGGAAGTTTGTAATTATAACAATGATTTGGGCGAGTTCATTAACATTGATAGCAATGTGCTATTTGAAGATGATAGTGACCCCATTTCTACTGATTATGTTGGCCAAATTGAAACCACGTCACTATCTGACGACTCTGATGAAGAAGTTGACTGCAGTACTTAATCAAACAAATGTCACCAATTATCAACAAGCCATTAGTATGGTAAAGGAATTATAAGAGTATGCAAAGAATAGAGGTGACTCTACAGCAATGGAATTGTTATCGGACGTGGAATTACATTTTCTAGATTGCAAGTATGAAACGCAAACACGTCAAACTACGTTTTTAGATTTTTTTAGTACTACATCCTAACTAAAACTAGTGTATTTTTGTTATGTTATGTTTATTTGTACATGCATATACCTATATAGTAATAATTTTGCATTTACATATTACCTAATAACAAATATTCCATGGGCGGACACCTCCATTATGCGGACACATTTAGACGGTCCCTTAGGTGTCCGCCTAAGAGAGGTTTCACTGTATTTACTTATATTAGGTATTGGCTAAATTTAGCAACATGTGGGCGTGGTCGAACATTTCTTTGGGGCTTCTCGCCTGATTAAGGATTAAGATTATTTTCAGTAAAGCATCTTACTAGTAATAGAATGTCAATCACTCTGCAATACCTTATGCACCATCTATAGTCGAGAAGTCAAACTAACCAATCTCTCATCACCGTTCAATGTATGACGCTCCCTTCTTCAATGTCAAATCGAACGAAGCGGGAACAGTAAGACCAAAGAGAGCTAACTGTGCCAACGTAGACGCCCAGTCAATTCATGTTCCGTTGCTTAAGCCTGTAGATGGCGCGATACGCTTAACGACAGATCGTTAACCGAAGCGATTTATATTTATAGACCGCCTTGACATTTTTCATGCTCGATGCCCCACTTTTGCTGGAAGCCTCGTTCAAATAAGAACAGGCAGCGGCGGCGTAACGTAGGATGCTGAAGTATGTATGATATATTTACAATCTTCCTGACTGTAGAGATTAGTACGAGAATGTTTTCTATATTCGGGGAAAACGCTATAAAGTGAGAGTTGGCAATGAATAGGAAAAAGAAGAGAAAGCTATGGGCTATTGAAGATCGTGAAACCATTATAGAATAAGAAGAAGAAAAAGAAGAAGTTGTGACGAATTGTTCTGGAAGGACAGAAGCTAGGAGTAACAAAAGAAGATTAGAAATCAAAGCACCTGAAGTTACAAAAAACTTCACCACCACCCACTCCACCCTTCAAGTAGAGAATATGTAGAAAAAGTACAAAGTCAAACACATGTAGAAGTAAATATAGCAACTTCGAGCTTGAAGGTAAAGAAGTAACAACACAGTTAATCGGAAACAGAGCTTCTACTGAAATTGATAAACCTCTGATGCAAGTGACGCTACTGAAAGTAAAAATGCTTCTGCTGCGACGGTAAAAACAGGAGTAGCAGCTAAAGCTGCCATCAAAGTAACGCCATTGTTAAAGATGATAAAGCACCAATCGAGTCTAAGGCTGGGAGCAGCTGGTGAGGTACGATATAGCATCACCCTTAGGAGAAGACTCAGTAAAGGCGATTGCAACTGTTATTATTAATTTACCTTTCAGAATATGCGACATTTAATTAGGCGATGTGTTTGAGTTTGGGAATATTGCCTAACTATTCAGATCAATATATTTCATCATCATTACTTGCATATTTTCAAATGGACAGGAACAATGGGAAGATGTACCTTTTTTATTCCCAAGGATAATGAGTAGAAAGGCTGTGCTTTCTTCAATCTTCTTGCGTCATGTTTGATGCATATCAGACATCAGCTGGATCGAATCCTATTTAGAAGATCGTTTGGACTTAATGCAAAAACTTATGTACTTAGTTCAGTAGTGAATTTCTTATTTCTGATTAAAGTCAACGTATGTAGGTGCAGATGATGGATATTTAATAACTAACGCTACTCGTTGACATAAACTATGATTGACTTCTATTATTCATGGGAAAATGTATTTGTTATTCCTGCCTTTTTCAATCTCAGGGATAATAAGTAGAAAACTGTGCTTTCTTCAATCTTCTTGCGTCATAGTAGATGCATATCACATACCAGCTGGATCGACTCATATTTAGAAGATCGTTCGGACTAAATGCAAAAATTCCAAGTTCAGTAGTGAATTTCTTATTTCTGATGAAAGTCAACGTATGTAAGTGCAGATGATGGATATTTAATAGTATTTGTTATTCATTTCGATTGACTATTCTTCATTGTCAAAGAGACCAAAAAGGCTGAACTGGATTACACAAGATCTAGCGTATCTTGTGATATATAAAGAAATGTGGTCACTGAAATTGTGTATTAATGAAAACATACTTAATCGGAATTTACCGAGTCTTTTTCTTAACCATCAGTTGATTAGCAAGCAAGATTTCTCCGGCCTAAAGTCTTGCATGAAGAATCGTCATCATTAAGATGAGAAAATATTTTCTGTGCAACTGTGAATAAAATGAAAC
Organism: Barypeithes pellucidus; assembly: GCA_963991005.1. Lineage (NCBI taxonomy): Eukaryota > Metazoa > Arthropoda > Insecta > Coleoptera > Curculionidae > Barypeithes > Barypeithes pellucidus. The sequence continues at coordinate 14,590,677 of OZ022563.1, forward strand.
CTCTCCACACGCCACTGGTCTAGTAATAAGCTTTATCCGTATCTGCTGTTCTGTACACACGCCTTGCAATCAATACTTTCATTTGTGCGTGCAATAATTTTATATAACCCAGAGGCGCTCCCAGATTTTCTTTCCGTATTTAGACACAGGTTGCGTTCCTTGTTTCAATTGCGCAGCTAAACAGGTTGTATTTAGTTTTGCAGCCAGTTTTTTAGGAGATCTTATCGAGGTTCGTTATATAATAACTATAACACTATGGTTAGTATATTAACTTAAAAGTTCCGTCAAACCAACCTTCCTGTGTTTCTATGCAGATTTCATTCACCTAACTAATTAATATTACCTTTTAAACTGGCCGAATGTCTTGAGACAAGAGGCCAGTGTTACAGGCTTATTTGCATCAAAAAAAAAATAGTTGCCACATATCCCTGTTGAAAATTATACTGCCTCAGACTCAGACCTCGACGATTCCACACTCATTGGGCGATTTCCAAAGTCCAACGGAAATAGTTACAACAATGTCCTTCTTCATTGGGTTTAACATTCACAAGTCCCAAGTGGTGACGCTTGGCGATCATCTTAATGTCTTTGTCAGTTTCCATTCCTACATACTGATCGAGGTCACTATTTCTGATATAGTGTTAACTACTTATATCAAGGAACATTAACTTTGTTTCTTCGTACTTTATTTTGATATCTTCGGATTATGTTGGTATTGCTCTGTTTGATACACAAAGCAACAATAATGCGATATGAAGAAAACTTTTTCGAAATGGATGAGTGATTTCACAATCCGAAACGGCGTTCCGGTGTATTTCAAGCACTCTATAGTAAATGTTGGTTAACTTTATTAGTAAACATTACATGTAAGGGCGACCGAGGAGAATTGTGACAGAGTATAGTTGTAACAATGACGATTTCTCGGAATCTATGGCCGTTAGCTAGCTGGCAACAGCGCACGATTGTTTGTTTATAGACGCCCCAATGGCCCACGACAAGCGGTTACGTGATTACGACGTCTGCATGAAAAAACAATGCTATTTTTTCTTATATTGTGTGGGTTTGGAGTTTCAAAGCGTGGCATTTGAAGTCAGTGGAATGACGTGTAGTGCCATGACTGGTTGTTGTTAGTGTTTAAAATGTAATTTTGGCATTGTCTTGCTGTGTTTGCATCTTGTTTCGAAATTACGAAATATTATTCTAACCAGATCGCGATTTTTGGCACCTAGGAGAGTTGTGACACGCTGTTACAACTCTCCTATTAAAGGTTATTTTCTGGTTAGCTTATTTTACACGCTTTTTGCAATGTTTTTTTTCTGTTTATTTTTGTTTTTTGTTCGTTTGCTTTGGTTAATTCTTACAACCTAAGTTTGATATAATGATGCCATAATTACTTATAAAAGATTTAATACTGTTATGTTAACGTGTCATGTTATTGTAGTTCCTACAATTATGCCCAATGATAATTAAAGTAATTTTATGCAAAAAAACGTGTGTTTTGTTTATAATTCATATAAAAGTAATTTTATCTATTAAATATAGCATAGATACACAGCTGTCACAACTTACCTCGGTACCTGTCGCAATTTACCTCGGTGTTAGGAGAGTTGTGACAAAGAGAGTAGTTGCAGTTTTCGTGGATTTTCTCAGAAACCTTATACCTTTTAGTGACTTTGAAGACTGTTTTTAAAAGCGTAAGGATTGAGCTACATTGCGGCATACAATTCATAATGATGGTGTGTTTCTTAATTGAGATATGTTCTTTTAAGTAAAAATTGTCACAATCCTCCTCGGTCTCCCCTACTGATTTTATTTCGATTAGTTTAAAGCGCCATCTTTAGTCCAATCGTTAATTTTTCTGTAACATCTTCGTTACTATTTCCTACTGCTATAATAGTAGTGTCATCTGCTGAAGTAGCTGCATTATTCAATATGCAAAACCATTTTTATTACATCATAGGTATTTGTATTTCATCAGTACCTACCTAATGTGAGTAACGTCCTTCATTGTTACATAACGGATAAGGAAACATGTTCTGATGCTTACCAATATTCCTTACAATGAGCAGCCGTAAATAGATCTATTCTATTCAGTTTATTTGGAGCACAGGCGCCTTACAGAAAATCCATAATGGCCAAGAGCGCAATCTAAATCGACTAATATCCAATTACCACCACACACGTCGAGGCCCCCATACTTATGACGTCATCGTTCACCATCATTCGACCCTCGTCACTGACGGGAACCATAAAAATTCCTGACAGATGTCTTTTGTTTTCGACCCGAAACCGATGCCAGCCGTTCAAGGTTATTCACATGCAGTCGGATTCGTCAGGCGCGCGCCCAATGGGATATCGTACGCTCCGCCTCGATTCCCGCCCAGGTTCGTTCTTACTTTATGAAAATGTTTGGAGAAATGCGAGGTGGCGTATTTTCGACAATATTGGAGGTACGGAAATAGGACTTTGGAAATCTGGAAGAGGAGGAAAAGGACGTTTTACATGCCAGATTTTGAGAAAATCGGACGATGGGAAGAGTAAATGATGCGATTTATTGAAATTCTCTTTGTTTAGAAGACTATCAACTATAAAAGTGATTTCACTAAAGCGATTTTTAAAAGATACGTTACAAAACACGTTAATAACAGTAAAACACGTTCACTTCTTCAGCTTTCCTCAACTTCACTGACATTGTCTGCTTTCTTTGCGACAAATCTTGGCCTGCTTGCTCAGTGAATTCAAATTCTTTTTGTTCCGATTAAAAATTTGTTGTATCCTGATTTCCATCATGGCCTAAGTGATAGGCCCTACGCTAATAAAATTTGGAAATATCCAATAAAAGCAAACTAGACAAGAGGTGGTGGGGGGACCCCGAATCCTTATCGCCGCTCCGAACCTATTAATTCAAATAAATGACTACAGTAGATAGGTAAAGGTGGCTTTTTATTCTTTGTTCGAATTGAAAATCAAATAAAATTTCTCTCTTAAAATAATCGACCTACATAATTTTTGCGGCAATATTTTCGTATGATTTTTTTTTATGATCAGACATAAACGCTATAGGAAAAATCCTTTAGGGCACTCTGGGAGTGGTGCGTGTGCGCAAAAAGAGATTCACGTTGGTTTTGAATCCTTGGAGGTTATATTCGTTGGGAAAAACGACCTCGGGAAGGTCGTTCCATAAGGATGAAGTCCTCCAGATGATGATGATGATGCGTTAATGCTACCTACATGTTTACTATTTTTTCTTCGCGTTCCTTAAACAGCATTATAACTGTAACAAAATTAATTTTGAAAGTATTTAACCTGATATCGGACCATCTTTATCTTTGTCTAATTCACTCTAGACAGCTTTTGGGTTTATTACTATAATAATATTAATCTGATCTCTATCATCTGTTGGAAAGGGTTGGCTTGGCAACCTTGCACATAAGCCGTTGTATTAGAAACTGCTGCCAGCGCAACCTGTCACAGTTCTCTCTTCCATTCCTCTTGAGGCAGATCGAATAATTTTGTTGTCTCTTGCTATTGCATCGAATTCGTATTTTCCTTGTCTTTTTGAAGCTTATTCCGATCGCACCTAAGATTTTATATTCGCCTGAATGTGCATTTGCTAAGGGATCATAATATAGTAATGGATATGCCATGGAAATATTTGTAAAAGAGAGTCAAATCACCAACCTGTCTTCGATGTTCTAGGCTGTCGAGGTTCTTTGTCAGCTCGTGGTCTCCGATTAGAAGAATGGCTCTTCTTCCGATGGAATTCAGTAGTCGAAGAGCATGTTTGGGTACAGAGCTTCAGACATAAGAACAGCATTCTCAGTGACGGTCGGATCTGGGATCTGTAGAGTGTTAAAAGTTGTAGAGATATATACAACTGTTTGGCCCGGAAAAGTACATGCACACCATACATATTTACATGCCATATTGACGCTGACCAAATTAATTGATGTAGTCAGTGGAATTGTGTGTCCGGCCATGTTGCTAGATAGCCCACGAGGTTAGATTATATTACTTATAGAATACCTACTTGACAAAACTTCTAAATACATAAGCTACAAACTGGCGAATTCTAATAGCTAATATGCTTTAAACATAATTATGTAATTTGCCATATTAAGAGTAGAACTTTGTTTCTTACCATTCTGGTAGCAACTGTTAAGAAAAAGTCTACCTTAAACTACTACAATATAAATAAAGCTACAATCATCGTTATGCAAGAATGCTTACTGGCAGGCAGCCTAACATTAATCGGACCACTGCTGACTGCTTATTCAAGCTACTACTCCATTATGGTAATCAACTTGACATGTTGTTGGTGGTGGATGAGACCGATCTGGCGTGTGACACCTTTACCATCGTCTTCGGGGACGAGACAAAGCTAGTACCTAAGTAATTGGATGCGCACGTTCGAATGGACGGCTTAATTGAATTGATAAAATTGGGGTCAATTGAACATACCCAATTTGAAAATCGGTTTAAATTTCTCTCCCTCGTAATTACCCATTCGCATTTCCCATGCGAAACAAGTTTTAATACACTGCAGTTCCTTTTACTCGATCTCTACCTCGAACAAATCCACAAAACGAAAACAATTCCTTTACAAAGACCTTTCAAGCAGTTCAAACACAATAAACCTTGGTTCTTTACAAATAAAATTGCTTGGGCAAAGTAAAATTCTTGAAAGAGACGACAGAGCTTAACATACGTGGTATAGAGCGAGAGTGACGACGAGACACGATGTGGCAACGTCGATGTTTATTATTCAAGCGGTCTCGTGTAGGGTCGGTTAAGATCGGTGAACGCTAAAGTTTATATAATTATTTCGTGTGAATCATAGAAGAGGTCTGTTTGCAGCGTTTAGTTAGGGCGAACATCTTAAAACTGATAATTTATGGCGTTAGTTTCTAGTGACCTTTGGATGTTATCTTACGTAAATCTAGAAAAGAAATAAGGATATAAAAGTGAAACGAATAAGTCTCAAAAAGGAAACATAATTCACGTTTTTTTCCGTAGCGTCTACAAAACCGTTGATTCATGAGCCGGAACTTGCCTTTCTCCAAGGAGGTTTGAACTCAAAAGGCAACAGACAAGGCCCGTTCACACGTGGGCAATAAGTTTTTGTTATTTATTTATTATAATATATAAAAAATAGTAGTCCTCCAATCCCTATTACATTGATCTATCCAGCTAGCACGTAAATATCTGGACCTCACACGAAATTCAAAAACACTGTCGTCTCTTATGCGGGATTCCAAAAGTAAGCATTTTGATGTCAATTTTTTTTATGATCATGCACAAGCACTATAGGAAAAATCCTTTAGGGCACTCTGGAAGTGGTGCGTGTGCGCAAAAAGCGATTTACGTTGGTTTTGAATCGTTGGAGGTTATATTCGTTGGGAAAACGACGTCGGGAAGGTCGTTCCATAAGGATGAAGTCCTTCAGATGAAAAAATTCTTAAATAATGAAGTTCGAGGAGTACTAAGCTTAACCACATATAGATGGGCGGCAGTGGTCCGTCGTGTATTTCTTCTATTCGCCGCTCTGGGCGGAATTAAGAGGGCAAGGTCAGCCGAGCACTTTCCATGAAAATATCTGTAAAAGAGAGTCAAATCCCCAACCCGTCTTCGATGTTCTAGATTGTCGAGGTTCTTCGTCAGCTCGTGGTCAACAGTCAGACGAATGACCCTCCTTTCGATGAAATCCAGAAGCCGAAGAGTATGTTTGGGTACAGAGCTCTAGACATGAGAGCAGTACTCCAGTGATGGTCGAATCTGGGCCTTGTACAGTGTCAAAAGTTGTTGAGGTGTGTGAGGTGTGTACAACTTTCTGGTTCGGTAGAGTACACCAAGTTTCTGAGAAGCTATCTTGGCGATTGCCAACATGATTATGCGAAGACATATTTCCTCCCAGATTGACGCTCAGCAAATTAATAGATGAAGCCAGTGGGATTGCGTGTCCTGCCATGACTATATCCGGTTCTGTAATGTTAACCTTTTTAGAGAAAACTGCTGCCTGGGTTTTTTAGCGTTAAATTCGACTTGGTTACTGTCACCCCAAGCCAAAATTTCTTCCAGGTCTTTGTTGAGGCGTGATACTTCATGCTGCCTGCGAAGATGTGCGTCGACAGCCGATGTTTGTGCATTCAAAGAGAAAGATGAGATAGTGTGCTATCGTCAGCAAAACTAAATACCGGATTTTTCGTTTTCACTAGAAGATCGTTAATGTAGAGTAAGAAGAGAGTGGAAGACAATATGGACCCTTGAGGAACCCCGGCATTGATGGTGAAGGTGTCTGAGAGAAATCCGTCAATCGCCACTTGCAGAGAGCGGTCCTTAAGAAAGCTAGACAACCATGTACAGAATCGACTGGGCATACCATAGGATCGCAGTTTACTTAGAAGCCCCTCATGCCAAGCACGATCAAATGCTTTAGAAATATCGAGTGCAACAGCCCGAGACTTCCCATTATGTTCGATTGCGTTGTTCCAAAGATGGGTGACATAGGCTAGAAGATCTCCAGTTGATCTGGACTTCCGAAAACCATATTGATGATCGCTGATAATGTTGAAGCCTTTCAGGTACTTTAGAAGATATTGGTTAATAGCTTTCTCCATTACTTTTGATATAACTTAAGGCAATGCGACTGAACCTTGAAGGATTCGCGTCCTAAATGACTGGTTCCAAAGCGATGACTACTTCCTCCAGTGACAACGAAAAGCTTATACACGGCAAACTAATTCTCACATAAGTCAAAATGAATAAGTCCAGTTTTTCTTTTCGATTTTTGCAGTGTTTTTATAAGCTTCCTAATATCATTCACTGTGACTATCGTGATTCGCCACAGTTATTTAAGTAAAATAGTGACATTTAGAAGTTGGCCTCAATCTTGCCTCGTCTTGTACAAAATATGAAAATACTGATCACTAAGAAAAATATTCTTGAGCTTAGGGGCGAGTGAAGATGCCTAAGATTGATATCCATGCGTGATACTTTTTCTCTATTCTGCACTAGGTACAGACATGTCCTATGCTCCTGGGAGAATGATGACGAGCCATACAATTTACCAGAAGATCTTATTATACATTTGTTGACAATACGGAGTGTTTAGGAATTTCTAGCGGGAAAAACTACGAAGAAATTTCAAGTTCTTATGTTGTATTCTGGCTACTCCTTGTTTCACGACATTAATAATTGATTCTCATGGCATATTTTCTCGACTTCCTTCATAGTGGTTTTAGTTTAAAATTGCCCAGACTACACTATCAAGGCACAGGCGATTATCCCTATGTTCTACACCGCTCTTTGTCCCACGAATTAGGTAAAAAGAGATAGACGACAAAAATGTTTTATAAATGCTATCGGTAGTGAGCGGTGACTTGAGTGATTCTAGGTTCTTAACTGTTCAATATTTATAGAGAATTTATAATTAAACAAAATGTTTGCCTGTCTTAGGCAAATCTTGAAGGCATCGATCTTGATGGTGGATTTAAATAATAAGTAATGGTCTAGTTCGGGTTTTATTCTTGAATCGAATTCCAATAGAAATTAAAATTCTCTATTTTTCATATTGTTTTTTTGCGAGCAGATATAAAAAACCCGACTTCTTAAAATAAATTGTCCGTTGCGGCCCTGGCGATATCGGCTTCTTCGTCGGCTCCTTTATATCTTCTCGTAAAGAATGATATACCTGATGTTATGGAAATGAATTATTATACTTAAACATGCAAATTCTGAGATGGAAAAAATTTAAAAAAAAATATCCATAAATGGCGCGTTAAATAATTAATAACCGAGATATACACTTTATGTCAAACCACGTGGTAGTAACTGGCGAATAATGTACAGGGTGTCCTATTTTCGACACTTTTATATGTTATCTCCGTAACTGTTAGTGCTATCAAAAAAGTAATGTAGGTGTCATGTACTCTTTTTGGATCAAACTTAAAATAATAAAATCAAAATTTGAAAATTTTCGCTCGCTTAAGAGATACGGACGAAAATCAAAAAAAAAATACAATTTGAAAATTACCCTATATTTTCTTAGTTAAAAGAGATGCAGAAAAATGTTTTATATATAGAAGTTTATTTATAATGATTGTTGAATAATCGGCCGTTTTCAGAACAAGTATACGGGGTCAGGTAAGAAAGTTATCGGACCTAACCTCATTTTTTAAAATTGATTTTAATATAAAAAGATAGAATTTTAAATTCTCTTTACAAATACAGGGGTCGGCAAACGAAGCGTGGACGGAAGATTAAATCGTTATCGAAGAACTTATCAACAATACTAAAACAGCTTGAGATATTGGATTAAAAGCGGCATGTTTTAAAAATATTTTACATTATACAGGGTGGCCCAAAAAAGTGTGACAGCATAAAGTTATATTTTTTTAAATGGGACACCCAGTATTTTATTGCATATTTAGGTTCGCATTAGTATCGTTTATAAGTGCCTCAAATTTAATTTAAGTTGGTTTTGTAGTTTCGGAGAAATAAATTAAAAACTAAAAAAAAAGTTTTGCAGTCCTGAATAAAAAAATCAAAAAAAACAATCCAGAATTATTTTTTTAACCTCGGCATTGAGCGAAATTTATGACAAGAGGTCTAGAGATACTATGAATGTAATTGCGTTTATTTATTTTATACAGGGTGTTCATAATATGCTTTCAAAAATCCCACATTTTAAAATAATTTTTCTCAAGTTTTTCAAATGGAACACCCTGTATATTATTTGGCTATTTGACGTAGAATTCATAGACAATTTTTTTTTGTAATACAAGCATATAAGTTATATCCAGCCGTTTTCGAAATAATTATAAATATCATAAATTATGTTGTTTAAATAGAGTTTGTATTTGGAAATTTTGTTATAGGCGACTAGACTAATAATTGCAAACTAAAGTGAATGTTCAAAATAGTTTCCTTTTAGTCTTAGAGTTTACCGTATTTTAGTTATCTCGATATAAATTTTAAAAGCCTACATTTTTGCTATTCTTTATCGAGTTGCCATGATTTCTTTATTGTTTATATTGTCAGTATGATAGCCACTTGCACATTCACCCAGTACAAAAATTATATTTACCATTTCTAAAGTTGTAAAATTCGACATTTTGTGTAATTTAGTACTTAATTTCGACGACTGAACAAATGTAAATAATTTTAATTGGCTGTCATAGTGACAATCTAAACAACAAAAAAAATCATGGTAACTCGATTAAGAATAAAAAATAAAATTAAATAAATAAAAGTAGCAAAAATGTAGGCTTTTAAAATTTATATCGAAATAACTAAAATACGGTAAACTCTAAGAGTGAAAGGAAGCTATTTTGAACATTTACTTTAGTTTACAATTATTAGTCTAGTCGCCTATAACAAAATTTCCCAATAAAAACTCTATTTAAACAACATAATTTATGATATTTATAATTATTTCGAAAACGGCTGGATATAACTTATATGCTTGTATTACAAAAAAAAATTGTCTATGAATTCTACGTCAAATAGCCAAATAATATACAGGGTGTTCCATTTGAAAAACTTGAGAAAAATTATTTTAAAATGTGGGGTTTTTGAAAGCTTATTATGAACACCCTGTATAAAATAAATAAACGCAATTACATTCGTAGTATCTCTAGACCTCTTGTCATAAATTTAACTCAATGCCGAGGTTAAACAAATAGTTCTGGATTGTTTTTTTTTGATTTTTTTATTCAGGACTACAAAACTTTTTTTTTTAGTTTTTAATTTATTTCTCCGAAACTACAAAACCAAATTAAATTAAATTTGAGGCACTTATAAACGATAGTAATGCGAACCTAAATATGCAATAAAATACTGGGTGTCCCATTTAAAAAAATATAACTTTATGCTGTCACACCTTTTTGGGCCACCCTGTATAATGTAAAATATTTTTAAAACATGCCGCTTTTAATCCAATATCTCAAGCTGTTTTAGTATTGTTGATAAGTTCTTCGATAACGACTTAATCTTCCGTCCACGCTTCGTTTGCGGACCCTGTATATACACACCATGCATTATATTGGCTTCCTAGGCGATTTATTTAAACTTTATTACTTTAAACCACAGTAGGCCATAAAACAAAAGCTAATATCATAAAGACAACTATGTTGACATTCTAGTTGTTATTAACATTTAACGTCAATTTCATTTTTACATATTCATTTGTGAAAATGACTTAACAACATTTTGAAAAATTTGATATGATATCTATCATCCATGGTGTGTTATAAATTTGAAAAGAGAGTTTAAAATGCTATCTTTTTCGATTAAAATATACAGGGTGTTCCATTTAAAAAAGTGAGGTTAGGTCCGATAACTTTCTTACCTGACCCCGTATACTTATTTTGAAAACGGCAGATTTTTCAACAATCATTAAATAAACTTCTTGTATAAAACATTTTTCTGTATCTCTTTTAACTAAGAAAATATAGGGTACTAATTTAGAAATTATGAATTTTTTGATTTTCCCCCGTATCTCTTAAGCGAGCGAAAATTTTCGAATTTTGATTTTACCATTTTAAGTTTGACCCAAAAAGAGCACATGACACCTACATTACTTTTTTGATAGCACTAACAATAACGGAGGTACCCTATAAAAGTGTCGAAAATGGGACACACTGTACACAATCAATTGTCGCAGGTCAAGTCTCAAAAGAGAACAGTGAATGTTTGCCGATGTCATATTTACACGTCAAGCACTTAAAAGAAAATTACTATGATTCTGTCATAACATTTTTCACAATTCGTTCCATAATTTGAAATGACAGCGAAAAATGTGTTGCAACACAACTAATAGTAATATCAGAAAAATTTGAAATTACATCACAATATTTATTAATCCAGAAATGGCTTAAGGCAGCGTTTCTCAAACTTTTTGACCACGGACCCCTTTTGATACTAGAATTCTGTTGTGGACCCCCAACCGCTCACTACATTAGCACAGAACTAATTCTGGGATAGGAAGTCATGCCTAACTAATTACCTTTAGTTAAAAATAATTTTTATTCGCATCTTATTATTTTTCACAAATCAAAAAGAATTAATAAGCAAAAATCTGAATAATATATCACTGGCTGCAGCAAATGTACTTAGTGAGATGGATAGTTCTGCTTTCTTCTTCTTCCACGCAGCTATGTTATGCTGGGCTTAATTTGAAGAAAGCTGCAGCCTTATATATCTGGTTCGGCATTAAGTCGATTACGATATTTTGTTTTTGTGACATTTTATTCCCACTTAGCTATTAGCCGACCCTTAACTAACTGCTCGCGGACCCCAGTTTGAGAAACGCTGGCTTAAGGTATCAAATTCGTATATACAAGCACGGAGCATCACTGCGTGTCTATTGACCTACATACACTTGTAAACGCGTTTTTACCCAAGTATTTGGACATTGATTCGATTAAAACAAAAGCATAAAAAATAAACAATTCATTAGATAGGCAACGTTCCCGGATTTCCATTTTATTACCTGTTTATTAGATAAATAACTAAAATTAATTATTAATAAATTAACGAAACGATATTTTCAATTTGCTACACTGATTTTATGCTTATAATTAATGTCCTAACCGGTTAGTAAAAGCAATTGTTTGAAATTCTCAAAATTGGCAGAAAGGAATAGAACATACAATTACCAAAAAAGTTGATAACGTTCCGTTACGTTATAATAAAATAGCGTTATTGGAATAACGACCCATCACTATACTCGAAGTCCACAATTGTAGACTGTGACTCATTTCATAGTCCGAACAACAATGCAGCGAATGCAGTTGATAATATCTTGTACGTTTACCCGCTATTGTCTGTTTAAAATTACCTAAAAAGCCGCTTCCTCGCGCTTAGTTGGTCGCAAACGCGCGGCATAGCCAAACTGTAGTTTTCTCGAGCTTTATATTATTTATAGTAACAGGATTTGCACGGATAACTGATCAGCGGGCAAACGTTTAAATATAGCATACACATGGCAACAGTGTTTGATATTATTGTATCAGTTGCAAACAGTTGAGAGAGGCGTAACCAGCTGGTTATTTAGTATTTTCATAGATATTTTGAATTCGGGTATATTGTTATTGTGTATTGTTGTTGTTGAGTATTGTTGTTTGCTGAGTATTGTTGTTGCTGAGTATTGTTGTTGCGTATTGTTGTTGTTATTGTGGATAGTTGTTACTGTATATAATTATTGTTGTTGCTGTTTTTCTATTATTGACTAATAGTGTTATTTGTGCCAGTGGTAAAAATTCAAACAACTGCATCAACTAGCGGTCAACTTTTAAAAAAAAATACGACCTTAACATTTAACATAGAGGGAACAAGACATGATAAAATCTGTGTATGAAGGTGTTCGGACCCGAAATTCGGGTTTGTTCGGGTTTGTACGGAACTATGTGCTTCTTTAACGAAAGAATCGGCTAATACAGGGGTCGGCAACCTGCGGCTCTTTGGATGTAACGCTGCGGCTCTTTAGTTCCATAAGCAAATATTATTTATTTTATCGAAAAAAACATTAAAAACTCGTTCTGAATCGATTAACGAGGAATAGGCACCGATTCTATCTCTCAGCCACTTGTACTCGCTTTTCACCGCACCCCTCCCCCGTCACACGCGTCGTTACTGTCGTCAGTCCGTCGAAAGCTCTCGAATGACGCCGTCGTCGGCTGTTTCTATGTAGGTTTTAATTCGTTTTCGACGCAAGACAATTTCGCGTCTTCACCAGTGCTTTGGCTGTGACCAGGGGTCGACAACCTACGGCTCGCGAGCCGCATGCGGCTCTTTCGATGTTGTGTCTCTTTCGATATCAAATTGCGGCCGTTAGTGGCTCTTTAAAAACTGAGAAATTGTGTAAATTATAACTTTTGGCTCTTCCGTCTCAAAAGGTTGCCGACCCCTGGGCTAGTACAGTACACAGGACTTTAAAAAATAGTAAGAAGAAGAATAACTCCAAAGTTCAGAATCATGTAGGCCGAAAAAAAATCGTACTTGATAATGCGACAAAATAGGCAATTCGTCGAAAAGTACGGTTTTTATTTTAAGAATGAAATTCCCACATACAAAAAAATTATGTCGGAAATAAAAAAGGACTACTCATTGCCAAAAATATCGCTAACAGAATTCAGTAATTACCTGAAATTTTGCGAATTGTCAATAATAAGTACTTTTATAAATTTTTAATTTTACGCGCCACTGGAAGTCAGAATCACTGTCTACAATTGTGGTCTCCGAGTATAGTACAGATTTCATTCAATTTGTTCATGTTCCCCAAAAATGTATAATTCATTTATTCAGGTAGCTGGAGCATAAAACGGTAAAATATTCCATATTAAAAACCTCACCCTCCATTTTAATTAATGACCCAACGAATTAGGAGCCGCCAATTAGTGCCCTATATAAAACTAAGTATAATGATTAAATAATTAACGACGAAGCTCCACCCTACGTGTGATGTTGTTTTTTTAACGGAAAAGAGGCGGTTTAATTTTAAGACCCGTTAAAAAGATCACTTGCGAATGTGAGCGTTTTAATATTTTGCATGCACCTGCAGTTAATGGCGAAGACAGTACAAGCAGTGTTGTCGGGTGAAAAAAATTGAAATCACCGGAAATTGTTATAAATCACCACATTTTACCGCAAATTTAAAGTTGACGCCGACTTCCGGGATATCTTCATTAAAAAGATCAGCATCTTTTATAGCGAGTAGCAATATTTCTAGTGTTGTGATCGCTCCAGCGAAAAACCGCTTGATCACTCGATTATTGAAATAACCGACATCGCTCGATTATTAAAAAAACCGCTCGAGTTATCTATTCAGGCGAAAACCGTCGCTCGTCACTTATTACCTTTCACTCGATACCCGAGCTTCGCTTGACGCCGACGGAAAAGTACCACTGTAGTGTGTTCGAGTTAAAAAACTGCTCGTATATTCGAACAGTTTTTCGCCCGATAGGAAATACTCTAGTTATAAATTCAGGCGAAAAACCGAAAAATATCGCCTGTCACTTGATACACGACCTTCGTTATATGCGCCGCGCCATCCGATTGGCGACGTTCGAGTTTAACGTTGAGCAGGTAATACGACGTTTTTTTTAAAAAACTCACTCACGAGGACTTCTTAAAAATAACATACATGATAGAAAATGTTAATGGGGAATAAGAAAACGAGCAAAATAGTTAACAAAACATAGGTATCGACAAATTTTTTGGTAACCAAAAGTAAACAATCTGAAATTTAAACAGGAACTTTTAGGTAACTATAAACATGAATTTAAACTAATAATAACCAATTTTCTTATTTTTCGAGTCGCGTAACTAAGCCTAAATTTTTGAAGGACACACAGTGGGCACCTGATAATTTAAAGTGGAAGAATTTGACAAGCTATTTTAAATATCTACTTATTTTATGCTCGTAGATTGAGAAAGATGTGAAGAAAAATAACTCTTGGTAATACTTTTTGTTCGGGTTAAAAATGCACAATAATAAACCCGAACAATAAATACATATTTGGGTGATTTTTTGTTTGGTATCGAGACACGTGGTAAAAATTAATTATTCACAAATAAATAAATTTCTGGAATTTTTTTGGTGGCTACTACAATTTTTTAGCTAAACCTGTGCCTACCCGTAGTTACGTGCCTGCTAAATACCCTACCTGATCACATGTAAACGGCTAAGCTGCCGGTGGAGCAGTCGGTGAATTGGAATTTCAGGCGATTCACTCTATTATTAAAATCGCTCGAGTATCAAATACTCGATTATTAAAATCATCGGTTTTTCCCAACACTAAATATTTCACATAGGGAATTCAATCCCGCACCCAAAATTTAATCCCGCAAACCTGCGGGATTGAGCCCATCGATCCCGCAAGATTTCCGGGATAGCAAACAATGAACTGCGGTATTTTTTGTCGACGCGTCGGGTATTCCCCGCCATGCTGGGCTATTGAAAATACGTTAAACAGAACAGTTTTCTTGCGTACGTGCGAAAGTAAGGGCGTTATTCTACTAGTATCTAGTGGCATTTATCAAGTGATTGAATATAATACATGGAATTTAAACAGTAATCGCAACAATGGGTGTTAGTGTAGTTTACAAAGCGAATAAACGTTAAAGATTAGTTTGGAATCACTTTTTAAAGTCTAAAGATGTTATGCCTTACAGTTAAATGTAAGTTATGCCCTAGCATTATCAAAACCTCTGCTCGTTCCACCAAATGTCTTCACACCCACTTGCAAACAAAGCATAATATTAATTTGAAAGTCCAGAGCAGCAGCGGTAGTGTTGATATTGATAAAATAACACAGGAAATGGAAGCTAGTACCAGCAGCTCGAGTAGTTCGTTTAGTACTATTGCTAAGCGCTCAGATGTTAGTGGTTCTTCTGTGCTACCTAAGAAAATGAAAATTACAGATCTTTTTTTATTTGCAGGATAGATATATAATAAAATAAGATCAAATCTAAAAGATGAAACATTAAACTCTCTTTGTCTTTTCTCCGAAAATATTTCCAAAATCAATGTAGGAAAAGTAGATGCAAGGGTTGACTTGTCAGAAAATATGTTTCCCGTGACGTTGGGGTCACGCAGATGCTGTAAATTCATTTTCAGACATGACTCGATATAATTTTGAATTTATTGAGAATTTCCTATCTAAAGCGGTACAGCGCCTCTCAGCAACGCTCTACGGCATTTCATCAGATATAAAAGTTGTAGAGGGGGAACTAAACTGCACGAAAAACCAAATTACTGATATTCCACTTCACGGAACAAACCCCCATTGTCACCGTCTTTCTATAATATACTGAGGGCCTAAAATCTAGTTTTAATTCGAATTAATAACGATGCCTAAAATTTCTTTATAAATTTGTTTATATAGCAGCTTCGGATCCGCTATATCAGATTTTTTCTTCGTTTGGCTTCGTTTCGATTAAGAGAAATATTTTCGAAGACACTACCCCACCATGCACCGCCGCGATTGTCGAATTTACTTTACTACTTTCAAAATACGTACCAGTGGCAACACTGTAGTACAAGAGACTCATGCGATCCATTTATATGGCCGGATGAGGCACAAGGGACTGCCACTTGTTTGCGTGTCTACAGGGTGGTCAAAAAAACCACATTAGTCTTTTCTGAGTAGCTTTATTGTTTGATACGACTTCCGGTTTGTTCGATGCGTTCCTGTCAGTTATTAGCGGCTCAGAAAGATTTGGTGGAACAATAATTAGTTGCTGAACCGAATAAATTATCGACAAATCCCTAAACATGTATTTTGTTGAGAAGATAAGAGGCTTTAACATGCAAGTCCAATTATTTGAAGAAAGAAAGAACTTATTTTTGCGACTGGCTTAAAAGTAACTTCTTATTTGAATTTGCCATGTACGATATTCTGATTCCATCTTATTACCTTTAAATTCATTTTACGAGAACTTGTTAATATTTCCTGTAAATTTGGTTTCAAAATTATTAATTCAGCCAGATATTTAATTTTACTGTAGAAGGAACACCCATTCTATCAGTTTTTTGCCTTTTGTCCATGCTTTCAAAATATTTCTGGAAATACAGATATAAAAACATCACAAATAACAACCAAGAGGAGAGTTTTTTTTGCGCCCTGAAATGCGAGATAGTTTTAATATTGCCTTGCTTCGACTTGTCTTACTCGATATTCAGTGGTTCGTTCGAAAGGAGATTCGCGTTAATCGTGTTGTTTTTTTTTCAGGACATTATCAATCGTGATAATGACGTCGTCCAGAAGGGAGTTCTCCACCGCTGAATTTAGAGTCGTCACAGTTTCAGGTAATCTAGCTGTAATGTCATCCTAACAAGGATTTTTGCTCTGTTCCCTAATTGGTGAGTTTTTCAACTTTTTTTCCAAATATGTTTAGCAGCATTTAGTTGCAATTCAGTTAACTTATGATATATTATATAAGATTATAGTACGGCATCCCGTTACCAGGATTTCAGACTGATCACGACCTAACGTTTTTTGAGTGTTTTGGTGATTTAATAAGGACTCGAGAAGGAAATTAACAAGAACGGACATTGGAAACGTTGCGAAATCATTGAGAATCATCTTAGTGGTCGTAATAGTCATCGCGCCTCGTCCGTTCTTTTCATTTTTTGACTCAGAGTGATGTTTTTGAGGACATGAAAATAGTAACTGACATTTTCCGTGCGGTGAATAGTTTTGGTTTGAGAAAAATCGAAATTTGTTCACGGCGGAGAATTCAACTTATCACTCCTCGTCCGTTTTACTTGTCGGATGTTAGTTTTCGTTATTCGTGATCGGAAAAAAATGAGAACGGACATTTTCATCGACGCGCAACCGCAGTGTTGGATGTGTAGGTATGTAACTTTTTAACGCTGTTTGTGTAATCGCGCCTCGTCCGTTTACAAGCAGAAATCGTGTATTGTGGCTCGGAAAAAGGGGGGAAAAATATGAACTGACATTTTTACACACGCATTATTTAGCAACATCGTTTTCAGTCAATACAGCACGTGTATCAATAATAATGCAATATGGGGACATAGCTGATGCTGAATTGTTATAGACAACCAAGCCACACAGCAAGCCGTCCCATGCACGCGCCGTGTACCGCGATCATGAATGATACAGATACGGGATCCGACTCCGTTGTCCTCCCTGCAGCTGCGCAACACGGAAAATGTCCATTCGACTCGATTTACTATTTTTTAGAGTGTTATCAACAATTTAAAAAAAAATTGACCCGGGCGCTATAACTTTTTGATTTCTTTACATCTTTTATTTAAACTATGGAATTTTTGCAACACTCATATAGTGGTTGCAGCGAATCCTCGCGCCAGATATGTCAAGTGTCACGTGACATTAATGACTTGCCTGCTTATTTGTGGTTATTTATTTTGCCTAGGTTTGTATGACATTACCGTACTACAATAGTACGTACGTTTATTTTAAAAATGAAACGAGTCTATTTATATTTTTAAATACATCTTTTATTATTTATTATAGGGAATAAAACACAAAACATTGTATTTTTTTGTTATTTATTTATTCAAATATATAAAATAAAGTCATTATTTTATAATTACATGTCTAGTAGGTACCTCTATCTTCACAAAAAGATAATAAGTACGCATCTACATGCATGTCCATCTTTACCTACTGTAAACTTTATACAGTGTGTCTACACATGGACTTATTGTGCAACTACTCGTTCCAAGAACTCAAATTTCAACATCCACTTTAATAAACAATATATTTAGTATTCTCTGCAAAAAAATGTGCAGATATTTTCTACTTTCCCAGCTAACCAAACTGTCTACATTCAAGTCGCCATACAAAAGTATTACCTGATATTTAACTGAAACAAATCTCAACTCGATCAGAAAGAAATGAAACATCTAGAAATTTTTTTTATTAATATTAAAATTCACCTTAGTTTCTCTAACGGTAGCATCAGCTGAGGTAGAAGGCAGACAATAATTATGCTCCATAATTATTATTTTCGCCTAAAAACAGATAAATGAAAATATTAACCTATACATTTTTCATAACGTGACAAGTACTTACTGTGGTTTACCAGATACACAAACAACTTAATATGTAATTAACCAAAGTTTAATTATTGAATTTACGCGATTTTTTGTAAAATCAACTCTTTTGACGAAATTGCAATAAACTATCTTCAACGGTCATGTTTGGACACTGTGATTATAATTTATCTGCATATTGTTTTGTGAATTAAATAAATTTAGCTGCTTTATTTTGTTTACGGATCTAAATTTAAAAATTATTTTTTTTATAAATTTAGCTGTTTTAGAAAAAAATTAAAAATGTTGTCACCACGGCCGCAGCCACGGGTACAAGCTAGTAAAGTAGTAAATTCGTCGATGAAGAGTATTATCGTCTCATTATTAAAAGAGAATGTAAAAAATTTAATTTTAATTAAATCCTCCGCAGCTGTTTAAGGTGTCCTCGTGGTTTTCGGTTGCATATGGCGGTATCCGGCTGCAGGTGTATGGAAAGACTTAAGGGTTGAGTTGTTTTTACGACTTTTAAATTACACCCCACCGTCACTGTGGAGGTCGACTAGAATGGGCGGCGTGAGGACTTGTTAATTACTTGATCATTACGTTTATGCTTTTCCCACAATCCACATCAGTGCCGTACGAAAAGCGACACTTATATACAGGGTTAAGAGACGGATCAGCCTTTTATATAGACTACCGCCCACTTAATCGAGAATCGCTCTAACCCGTCAAACTTATTTTTTTGAAATGCATATTATTATTACAGGGTGGATCATAAATATGCTTCTTGTATCAACTTTAATTTTTTTAATGGAACATATTAGAGGAACTAGTCCGAATATGAGCTAAGCACTTAATATGGCCCCCCTGTCCATCTAAAAACCAAGTAACTCTATCTGGCAGATGAAGCTTAAACTTACACTTACATATTGTCGATACCTATTTTTACCGACTCCCGGCTTGATCTCACATGTTGTTATTAAACGATTGTGATTGATATGTTTCGCTGTTTAATTAGCGTAATTTTCATATTTCTTCATATTATTTTGTGTTTGCTTATGCTGTATGCGATAGAGGTAAAGCTTAACATTGCATTTCAATACTCAATCTTATTCTAAAAATTACAGGGTTTTCCTAACCAGTAATTTCAGAGTGAGTTATACTGCGTGCAATATGGGCCCCGTGAGTGTATTAAATATGGACTGGGGCCCATATTCGGACCAAACTATTATTTCAACTTTTTTGCTGATTTGGAAGCTGATTTTATTGCCGAAAAAATTGAAGCCAAAAATCATGTAAACTTTAATATTAACTTCGAAAAGAAATTAAATTAAAAATTTTAAATTTCAGTTTTTCTTAAATACCTCAGAACTCAGAACTTAAAAACTTAGCAAAACTTTTTGTAGGGCATATTGTTCGTGCTTTCATTGCGATACTTTTTCCCCATTTAATCGAAGTTGTATCTATTACCATTAACGAGATCCCGTTAATAATGATCAAAAGCGCCAAGGAAACCATGACACTACCCTCCGACACCCCCGAAACATGTTTAAATATAGAATCACCCCACTGAAGCCTATCAGCCCGTTAGTTAGTAAAAAAGCTACTGGTCCAGACGAAATTCCTATTATAGATCTCAAGACATGCGCCGATGAACTAACACCAGTATTTTGTAGACTTTTCAACTTATCCTACAAAAAAGGAATATTTCCATCTTGCTGGAAGACGGCGCGAGTCCAGCCTATTCCAAAGAAAGGTAAGAGAACCCTGCCTAACAACTATCGACCAGTCGCATTGCTTTCAGTTATATCAAAAGTAATGGAGAAAGCTACTAACCAACATCTTCTAAAGTACCTGGAAGGCTTCAACATCATCAGCGATCATCAATATGGTTTTCGGAAGTCCAGATGAACTGGAGATCTTCTAGCCTATGTCACCAATATTTGGAACAATGCAATCGAACATCATGGGGAGTCTCGGGTTGTTGCGCTGGATATTTCCAAAGCTTTTTATCGTGTTTGGCATGAGGGGCTTCTAAGTAAACTGCGATCCTATGGTATGCCCAATCGATTCTGTGCATGGTTGTCTAGCTTTCTTAAGGACCGCTCTCTGCAAGTGGCGATTGACGGATTTCTCTCAGACACCTTCACCATCAATGCCGGTGTTCCTCAAGGGTCCATATTGTCTCCCACTCTCTTCTTACTCTACATTAACGAACATATTCGCAGACAGCATGAAGTATCACGCCTCAACAAAGACCTGGAAGAAATTTTGGCTTGGGGTGACAGTAACCAAGTCGAATTTAACGCTAAAAAAACCCAGGCAGCAGTTTTCTCTAAAAAGGTTAACATTACAGAACCGGAAATAGTCATGGCCGGACACGCAATCCCACTGGCTTCATCTATTAATTTGCTGGGTGTCAATCTGGGAGGAAATATGTCTTGGCATAACCACGTTGTGGCAATCGCCAAGATAGCTTCTCAGAAGCTTGGCGTACTCTTCCGAACCAGAAAGTTGTACACACCTCAACAACTTTTGACACTATACAAAGCCCAGATTCGACCATCACTAGAATACTCCTCTCATGTCTGGAGCTCTGCACCCAAACATACTCTTCGGCTACTGGATTCCATCGAAAGGAGGGCTATTCGTCTGATCGGAGACCACGAGCTGACGAAGAACCTCAATAGCCTAGAACATCGCAGACAGGTTGGGGATTTGACTCTCTTTTATAGATATTTTCATGGAAAGTGCTCGGCTGACCTTGCCCTCTTAATTCCGCCCAGAGCGACGAATAGCAGAAATACACGACGAACCACTGCCGCCCATCCATATGTGGTTAAGCTTAGTACTCCTCGAACTTCACTATTTAAGAATTCTTTCATCTGGAGGACTTCATCCTTGTGGAACGACCTTCCCGAGGTCGTTTTTCCCAACGAATATAACCTCCAACGATTCAAAACCAACGTGAATCGCTTTTTGCGCACATGCACCACTCCCAGAGTGCCCTAAAGGATTTTTCCTATAGTGCTTGTGTTTGACCATAAAAAAAAAAAAAAAAAAAAAAAAAAAAATTCACAACTTTCGCATCTAAACGTCTCGGACTCCGAGGCTTCTTTATTACGATATCGTAGGGAATAATATCGAAAGCTTCCTGTAGATCAAAAAGTACAGCTTCAACATGGCCAGTCTAATGTTTTCTGCCAATACTTTTATTAAAGCTGTAGTTGACACGCTGGGCGGGCTCAAATAATGGTTTGATTGAATTGTGTTGATTTAGGACGTTTGTTACATTTTATTTGTTTATGGTAAAGCTTTTATAAACAGTGGCGTGGCGAGAGAAGACGTCTGACAGCTCCTCCCCCCCTCTCGGTATTCTTTTAACGGCGCAACCGTGTGCCATTTCCACGAGATGAGTCCCAAGAAAGACACGAATTTAAAAGTAACTCACCCTGTACATTGGCTCGAAATGATTAAATATTAATAATAATTATTATTATTAAAATAGCATTATTTAAAAATTTCAAATCTAACAAGCTACATTCCAAACAACATTAAACAAAGGTGAAAACTCCATACTAAAATATACAGGGTGTCCCATAACTAATGGTACACAGGAAAACTGCAGATTCCTTGGGTAAAAATACTGCGATTTGGCCATACTTAGTTTGGTTCAATAGCTGGTAAAAATTTAATTTTCAATTTTCCTAAATAACTTATTTCTGAATCAATATTTTTGCACAAAATTTTGTGACTAGGGTATTTTTGGGGAAAGGAATTTGAATTTGTTAATAATTTTGATGTAGATTGTAGGTACTCTGGATACCGTTTCCGAGATATTTCCAATTACAATTTCTAATGCGACCGTTTAAATTTTGATTTGTAAATGTGTTTGTCACAGTAGGCTTTGGTAAAAACAAATACAATGAAAGCACCTTGAAACCTCATTTCTGTCAAAGTTTGTTTTTATTTGTCAGCATTGTGGGTATTTTTAAGGAGTTTTGAAGATACTGTTATCAAAAATTAAACTTAAAATGCCGCGACATAACTGTTTTCTAACGGAGAAGCCTATATGACAGACTGGGAGAAACAGAATCCTTGCGTTGAAAACGTAATAGTGGAGGATCCTGTTTCTCCCAGTCTGTAATATGCACAAAATTTTGTGACTAGGGTTTTTTGGGGAAAGGAATTTGAATTTGTTAATAATTTTGATGTAGATTGTAGGGGGCGCTCTTTGCGGTACTCTGGATACATAAAAAGAAGTATAACTTTCTTGGGCCTTAGTATAATTATGTTTTTATTAAAAATATCGGTTTTTCCGTCATTTTAAGCAATAAAGGTGTACTTTGTAAATGTCGCTCCGACTAACCGTTTTCGAGATATTTTCAATTACAATTTCTAATGCGCCCGTTTAAATTTTGATTTGTAAATGTGAAATTTTTCACAGTAGGCTTTGGTAAAAACAAATACAATGAAAGCATTTTGAAACCTCGTTTCTGTCAAAGTTTATTTTCATTTGTCAGCATTGTGGGTGTTTTTAAGGGGTTTTTGAAGATACTGTTATCAAAAATTAAACTAAAAATGTCGCGACATAACTGTTTTCTAACGGAGAAATGCGAGACATGGTATGTTTATACGCACAAGAAAATTTTAACAGACGCGGGGCACATCGGCGGTATTTGAAAATGTATCCAAATAGAAGGCAGCCAGATTTTAAAATTTTTAGAAGCCTATATTACAGACTGGGAGGAACAGGATCCTCCACTATTACGTTTTTAACGCAAGGATCCTGTTTCTCCCAGTCTGTCATATAGGCTTCTCCGGTAGAAAACAGTTATGTCGCGGCATTTTAAGTTTAATTTTTGATCACAGTATCTTCAAAACTCCTTAAAAATACCCACAATGCTGACAAATAAAAATAAACTTTGACCGAAATGAGGTTTCAAAGTGCTTTCATTGTATTTGTTTTTACCAAAGCCTACTGTGACAAATTTCACATTTACAAATCAAAATTTAAACGGTCGCATTAGAAATTGTAATTGAATCGCTTATTTGAGAAACCCCACATGTCCATAAATTTGACATTTCGACTTTTTTAGCTTAACAATATATTCAAAAATACACGCATATTTTTAAAGAGAAATCGCACATGTCCAACCCATATAACGCTTTCAGCGCTAGTTTAAAATATATATTTATTTGAGAAACCCCACAAGTCCCGGACATGTGGTGTTTCTCGAATAAACGGCTCCTAACGTCACGTGACAAATAAATAATAATATTCCTATATGCCATGTGATAGGGATTTTGCCATGGTGAAGAAAAAAATTAATAAAAATGATAGGGTTTTCCTACTAAAAGATTATGTTTCGTTGATTGTCGGATCAAGCACTAAAAAAAAGTTTTCGGTATACTTAACGGATGAAGAGAATACATTGATCAAAGACTATAAAAATTGGTGGCCCGTTTACTACAAAACAAATTCATTGTCTACGGCATCTTACGGAAGGGGTGTTAGAAAGGAAGATAAAGTTTCTTTTCTGATTTCTTATTTTATGCACTTTAGCTACGGCAAGGAGGAGAAAGGTGTTGTGACTGCTCGCGACTTTATTGGTGGCCTAATACAGCATAAATTTAGGTTGGGAACATCTACTGTTGTCAGATCTTTTCCCGCAGTCGTTGCATACCCTAATACAAAAGTCCCAATCAGTGCAAAAAAGATGTTGAATATTAAAAAGTTTGAGAGGTTTATCGTAGGAAAAGATGAAGAAATTGAAAACTTTTATCGACAAATATTTGAATGGCCAACTGTTGGTGGCGACGGTGACGATGTTAATGAAGATTGAACGGGTTTCCTACTATTTTTTATTGTATTTCCTATTATTTTGATCTAATAAACTATTAAAAAAAAAATGTGTGTGTTTATTCTAGAAACCCCACATGTCCACCGCCATTTTAATTTTTTTCTCACAATAAGACCAGAAGATTTTTTATTTCGTTTTCGCTATAAACTTTACAGCAAGTACCCATACTTTATATTGAGCTACTTGCTTTTATGGATTTTTATACTGTTTTAAAATAAAACAGTTTTTTCAGCTTTTCTCAAGATTTTGATTTTTGGACATGTGGGGTTTCTCAAATAAGCGATTCAATTGGAAATATGTCGGAAACGGTTAGTCGGAGCGACATTTACAAAGTATACCTTTATTGCTTAAAAATGACGGAAAAACTGATATTTTTAATAAAAACATAATTATACTAAGGCCCAAGAAAGTTACATTTCTTTTTATGTATCCAGAGTACCGCAGAGAGCGCCCCCTACAATCTACATCAAAATTATTAACAAACTCAAATTCCTTTCCCCAAAAAAACCCTAGTCACAAAATTTTGTGCAAAAATATTGATTCAGAAATAAGTTATTTAGGAAAATTGAAAATTAAATTTTTACTTGGACACCCTGTATCTCGGTTATTACCAGCTATTGAACTAAACTAAGTATGGCCAAATCGCAGTATTTTTACCCAAGGAATCTGCAGTTTTCCTGTGTACCATTAGTTATGGGACACCCGTATAGGGCCCCACGAGGATAATTTTATAAAATTTTATTTAAATTCCCAAAATTTGCCTGCATACGGGTATAAAAATATTATACAATACATCCAGGTGAGTCACCGTTTCACTTCTATATTTTCGAATGCGAGGTTTTTATTCTCCGTGTTTTTGCGTGCTGCATTATATCATGGTGTTTTTACATCGAATTTTGGCTTCCTTTTGTTAGTTTATTTGCAGTGGTCCGTTCGAAAGGAGTTCGCGTTCCTCGCCGGTTTTATTTTTTGAGGAAATAATCCCGCGAGATTATTACGTCCTCCAAAAAACAATACTCCTCACTGCATACGTCAGAATTTCGGGTACTCGGGCCGTAAAGTCATCCTAAAAAAAAGTTTTGCTCTGTTCCCTGAATGGTAAGTTTTTTAAAATTCCATTATCTGAATATGTTTAGCAACATTTAGTTACATATAATAAATGGATTTATGACAGAGATCGGTTCTTGATTATTAATTATCATGACGAATAAGTTACATCAGTTTTCAGTTATAGAATAATACAAAAAACCGTAAAAGTCCCTTATTAATGTGACGAGATGAAGTTAAACATATTTTAAAAATTATGGCATCAATATTTTCTAATTTTGAAAGTTCTTATATAAATACGGCGTTGCCATTTGTCCGTTTACGTAACTGAGTTCTCCGCATATACAACAATACAATCGGGCATCAAGTTTTTATCGTCGGTGTTCGGACGGTTTATGTGGGTTATTTTATTTTTTTAGTCTCTTATTTGAGACTTTGGTTTCGTTACACTATTCGAACACACGAATACGAATTATTTGTATTTCTACCTTTTTTTTTATTTAATTTTGTAATATTAATACCTTTAAATAAAATTAGATGCGGAAAACGGACATTAATTCATAAAATTTGAGTTTAAGGCCGTACTTTGTAGAGAAAGAAATTTATTAGCGACTGAAACTCCCGCGAGCTGGACATACTAGCGATATCACGACGTGGTGCAAAATACTCCTTGAACAGCGGCTCCACACTGAAATACAACAACCATCGAATTTGGGCCAATCGGTGAATCTTCCGTTTCGGCATATTTCAAAGACAATGTTATTTTAATGCTCGCAGTAGTCATAGTCTTCCCCCTACCTCACCGCCCGGCACGGCAGTTCGAATAAAATATAATTTCTTCTATTTAGCCCTTTCTTGAATACTCAAGGAAGGTCAGTGAGAGTTTTCGCGTTACCTACGTAACATAATGAGAAATAACTCTTATCATATCACAACAATGGAAAGTACATAATAATATTATTATACATATATATATGCTCAAGAACACTAAATATGTTTAAATTAAAACAATCCAAATACACAATATTACACAAACGATCAATAATTATTAAAATTATTATAAATTCAAATAAAAAGAATGACGCTGCAAAAATGGCCAAACAAAAGGCGATTTGCTGGAAAATATATGCCGGTACTTCTACGGAAAGCTACCACCTCGCGTTCGCGAAATCAGAGAACAATAGATATAGGCTTTTATAGGACTCTTCAAGCGCATAATATAACTACGTAATTTTTTAACCTATTTAAAAAATTTAAAATAAAAAATATTTATGATTTTCTGCGTCCGTCGATGAGTTTAGAAAATCGATATTTTCGGTTTGAATTTAAAAAAAAAAAATTTTGCCAAGAAATTATACACAAACTACACAAAAATAGAAAATTTATTAAAATCGCACTAAAAATGATAAAGGATTGTTGGTTTTTTTGAAAAGGTGGTTTTAGACGAGTGGTAGATCAGCCTTAAAATCTTTGCTATGAAAATATCTGCCAAATGTGGCATAATATTACGGAATCCACCTGTAATTGGTTTTTATGTACTTAACCCTTTCGCTGCGGAGAGGTCTTCAACCTAACTCCAGTGCGTCATACTTTATAGTACTGTAGCATGGGAGCAGTTTGCAAAAATCCAAAATTTCTACAAGAAATACAATAATATCGAAATAATCAATGTTTACTCGTGCTTATATAGGATAATAATAAATGTACTCGCATAAGTACTTTCACGCGCACTCGCAAAAGTATTTGCACACACAGTCGCATACCCGTAAGCATAAAAAACATTCATAGTAAATATACGCATATAAACACATACCGGCTGTTTCAGGAGGAACGATCCTGTAAGTTTTTTGTTGTTTAAATTACTGAAATAAAATGTTATGGGTTTGTTCGCATTTTACGAAATGACTGACTCCATTTTGTAACTGCCGGTTTAACCGGAAATGACTTAATTAACTTTTATTTTGTTAATAGAACACCCAGTATATTTTTGGCTATATCGATTCAGAACACCATTCCAATCAACGACCACACACTAAATAACTTTTCTTTTATTTTTCATCTAGATTGCTATGACTCCCTAAAATGGTTTACTTTACTTCTAAGCCAATTTCTCGATAAAAATGCAATTTTCTAGTTTTATAGTGTTGTAAATTATGTACACACTTTTTAAAATTTTAAGAAGGCCTTTTCTTAGAAAATTCAATTTTTTCAAATGGAAACCTATTGGCTCACTCCGGCAACAAGATAGAGCACTTTTTTCAAACAATTTGATAGCACACACCCTTGTGTCAAGTTAAAAAAGGAGAGATAATTTATTTGCATTATAGCATGCAGTTAGCCAAAATTATACTGGGTGTTCTATTTAAAAATCCAAAGTTGACGTCATTTCCGATTAAACCGGAAGTGACAAAATTTAGTCCGACATGTCATAAAATGCAAATTAATATCACATACAAACCACCAAATTTTATTTCTGTAATTAAAAAAATAAAAAAGTTATTGTTCCTGCTGAAACACCCGGTATAACACACCCAAGTATAACTAACAATTAGTAACATGCACACTCTCGCACACGAACTCGCTCAACCTAACAGGTATGATTTCAATTCATACTAAATATCGGGCGATCGCACCAACGACACGGAAAATCAAGGTCAGAAAATTCGGCCGTCAGCAACGAACGGGTACTATGTCTTTAGGCAATGTAAAAAACTGAAAAGTCAGGAAGAACAGGACATCCACTAACAATCTCAACAACAAATCTAAAGTTAAATAACAAAAGAAAAATAGTAGTTATTTTTTAACAAGCCGCCATTTTGTTTTGGGTATCCAATATTCTGGGATCGTAAAGTACTCGATAGCACCTTTAAAACGACGTATCGCAAGACCTCACTTCCTATTCAATTTTTCTTATCAAGATGTTACTCCGCGGCCATTTTGAATTTGAGCACCATGAATTATACAAGAAAGAGTAGCTCTCTAATTCCTACTATACTATGTCAAGTTGCATTTATTTTCCTAGGCGATAAATGAAATAAAGGATAAAAAGAAATAACAACAATGCAATTTTTTAAATGCCGCCATTTTGTTTTTGTTGGGCATACAGAAGTAATATTCTGGGATCGTAAAGTACTCGATAGTATCTTCAAAATGATGTACCGCAAGACACCCCTTCCTATTTAATTTTCTTCCCTAAAATGGCGCCCATCCGCCATTTTGACAGTTAGTACTGTCATTATTCCTCCAAAATGAAGTTAACATTCCCCCATAACCCACACCCAAGTTTTGTAAAAACAAAAATAGCGGCTCAAAAGTTATTATGCCGTTTCGACTATATACACATACTGTATATGTTAATATGCAAGTGGTTTTAGAGCTAAAAGTTAAAAGTAAAACGAATAGTAACGCCTTATAAAATTAATACAGATATTATGTGGTGGGCACTGACAATACAAAAAAACACATACAATTTAGCCCTATTTTCTAACCTATATATTTTTTTCAGTGTAGCATAATCCTGTACCGTGATAGCTTGTTTCACGTCTACCAACAATAAATAATGCTGGACATAGGCAACTTCTAATACATTTCACCAAAATTTTTCTAAAACATGCTTCGCGCGCTGCAAGATTACTCGCTTAGAACGAAATTGTAATTTCTCAATTTTTGGAATTGTAAAGTTAAGACATGAAAGTTCTAAGGTACATCGCTACTTTTTTCAAAAAAAAATTATCAGCGACGATATTAACCTTGAAAAATGCCTAAAAATATGCACTTTTGGTCCGATCTTAAAAAATTTTTTACTTACTTTTTTCAAAAAAGGGCCATGTACCTTAGAAATAGAAACATTTCTTTACTAAAATTTAACTTGTCCCGTCAGGTAGTTCAAATAGCCTTTCCAGAATCCTGCAGTAGCGAAACGTTGTTAATCATCCTATAAATTTGCGCATTGTACGCCCTTAAATGTAAAAATGGTCATAAAATTGTTGATTCTTAAATTTATGCAGGAACATGTGTGTTTGCATAATTCGGTATTTTAACAGTGTTGCCACATAGAAAAGCTGTTTTCAATAATATAATCTTTAGGTTGTTCGGGCTTATTTATATCGATATAAGATCGAAGTTTATTGCCAATGAATAAAAATTGGCTCCAAAAGGCGTAGCGGGGCGGGTTCTCACTTGTTTTACCAGGGCACTCTCAATTTATATCTTTGCCGAATAGAGGAAGCAACCAGCTATAAAATTAAAAATCCGGCAACATCGCTAACATTTTTGTTGTCAAAACCTTATCAAAACACTCAAAAACCATAAAATCGGGATTTTTATTAATTAATTTCTTAAAAACTACCGAGCATTCCCCAAATTTTTTTATTGAACATTACTACTAAAAATGTATATTTTTAAAAAAAAAAAGTAAAAATTTAAAATTCGTGTGTCCGAATAGTGTAACGGCCTCCTCTTTTTGAAATCGTTTGACATAGGGAGCTGAAATTTGGCATGGTTAAAAAAATTTAGTTTAAAGTCTATTTATTTCCAAGATAGACTAGACATAAACACTGTTTGCGCATGATCATCATGTGAGTAGGAGGAGCCTCCGCGCATGCGTATTCTTATTGGCCGTTCGATATGGCGCGAACGTGGGACGGGGCGGGGCTTATAATTTTTACAGAGTTGAAATCAGGAAATCAGGTCATTGAGGCCAAATTTCGTGTTGGTTGTGATTATTCCATTTTTATTTTTGTCCTTTAATTTTTTGTTGGTTGTTGTTGTGAGTGCTACATAACATACCTACCTTAGTATATTTGTTAAAGGAATGTCTAGCACCGATATTGCAGACGAAGCCCAAGTGTATATTAATTTGAGTCCATCTAAGAAACGTCACAAGAAAAATTATTTTAGTTTTGAAATGAAAGAAGTCATTTTAATTGCCAAACATAATTCAACCTACAAGTTTGTCGATACGAAAGACCTTCTTGACCCGTGCCTTAGCAACTATTACACCTGAGAAGAGTCAAAAATGTATTAGTGCAACAAAAAGTAGAAACCAGAATGTCGGAACTCGAGAATATTATCGAGATACAAGTTGAACGACTAATTAGGTATTACTGTAGACTAAAGCGGCGATGATAACTCCTCAAACTTATCCGAATAATTTCATCACAATAGGATCAATAAGATAGGTATACAGGTTGGTCAATACAGGTTGGTGAATTCGGATCTTGTACGGCTCGCTTCATCAGTAAACAGATTTTTTTAATGACAATTTGGATCACGGATTCTTTCGTTTCGAAGAAATTGACAATTCTGACAAAATGTACATCGACACGTATTTTCCGGAAACCCTGTATTTATTAATTTATTTTATATTTTAGCATTTATACTTATTTACATTCCGATATTTCAAAATTGTATTCAACAATTGCGATCATAATTTTTTATAATTATAATATTATAAGCACTGCCCCGTTCGTTTCACCGATCAGGTCGTTTGTTGTGGTCGGTCTATCTTGGAAATGAATAGACTATAGTGTTTTAAGGGATTTAAGTTTTTAGAAATTAAATTCCAAAAATTTTATAATTATGGTATAATTAAAAATAATCAGGAGACAAAAAACTTTTTTTACAGATAAATAACATTTTTAAAATAATTGTTCATTTGGTTGGTTTAATTTTCAAATCGCATATTACGCCGAAGGGGTCAACAACTGATTGGTTTTCAGACGGTTGTATTTTGTATTTATCGTAATTCACAGTCTAAACCACATGCGTGTTAAGGGTTTCATACTCACATTCGTTTTTTTTCTATTTTTCCAAGATAGTTCCGCTATTATCTAGAATGTACAGGGTGTACCATTTTCGATACTTTTATAGGGTTTGTTCGTTCTTCGTAATTGTTAGTGCAAAAAAGTAATGTAAATGTCATGTGCTCTTTTTGGGTCAAACTTAAAATGATAAAATCAAAATTTGGAAATTTTCGTTCGCTTAAGAGATACGGGGGAAAATCAATAAATTGACAATTTAAAAATTACCCTATATTCTCTTAGTTAAAAGAGATATAGAAACATGTTTAATACCGAAGTTTCTTTATAATGATTGTTGAATAATCTTCCGTTTTCAGAATAAGTATACGGCGTCAGGTAAAAAAGTTATCGGACCTAACCTCAACTCACCCTGTATATTTTAATCTAACAAGATAGCATTTTAAATTATCTTTTAAAATATAACACACGATGGATGATATTGGTTTCCTAGACGATTTATTTAAACTTTATTACTTTAAACCACAGTAGGCCATTAAACAAAAGCTAATATCTTAGAAACAACTATGTTTACATTATAGTTACATTTAACGTCAATTTCATTTTTACATATTCATTTGTGAAAATGACTTATCAACATTTTGAAAAATTTGATATGATATCAGTTTATATTGAAAGTGGAAAAAACGAAGAAATTTCCGACGACTGGAACATAATTTAAAAATATACGCCTCTTTTACTATGACGAGATCAAAAACTTATAATAAAGAAAACAAGGAAAATGAAGGAAAGTTTAAATAAGTCGCCTAGGAAACCAATATCATCCATGGTGTGTTATATATTTGAAAAGATAATTTAAAATGCTATCTTTTTGTATTAAAATATACAGGGTATTCCACTTAAAAAAATGAGATTTGATCCGATAACTATTTTACCTGACCCCGTATACTTATTCTGAAAACGGCAAATTGTTCAACAATCATTATAAAGAAACTTCTATATAAAACACAAACAGAGTACAACTTTCTTCCTGACTCATTTTTATTAACTTTAATAATATATTTTTTTTAAATTATGACTGATGGGAAGAAGTTGTGTTGTGTTCAATTATTTCTATCATGGCATATTTCGTACTTGTAACATTTTATTAAATTGTAAAAGTACTACCAACCCAAAAAGAAATTATAAATTCAAATGGAAAAAATCTACTATATTTCTTTAAAGTTTTTCAGACTTTACAGACCCAATTGCCCCCCCCCCCCCCCCGATGCTTTCAGGGTCCCTCTTGCCGAAAGTTACACCTTCGATTTATTTTTTTTATTTTTTTGTATCAGAATAATTGCAATGCTTGATAACTATCGTAAATTAAATATAAAATCAAATAACTTTTGTAATCAATCAGTTATTTAGAACGTCTACGATTTTCTCAAAGTGTGTCGAATATTTCTGACTTATCAAAAATGTTCTAAAGGGGTCCCCGGGTGCCCCCGCGCATCTAAATTCAGTTGAAGGCAGAAACCGAGAAGAAAGCGAGAAGAGGATTCAAAAATATGTAAATTTTCTCGATGTAAAAAAGAATACAAC
The DNA here is from genome assembly GCA_963991005.1 of Barypeithes pellucidus. NCBI lineage: Eukaryota > Metazoa > Arthropoda > Insecta > Coleoptera > Curculionidae > Barypeithes > Barypeithes pellucidus. The sequence goes on from OZ022563.1 coordinate 14,623,457, forward strand.
TTTTATAATGCTCGATGAATAAATGAAAACATTTTTAAATTCATTAAATTCTTAAAACATATATCTTTCACTTTCCATGGAACACCTGAAACAACATAATTTTCTAGGGGGGGTTGTTCGGGTTTGTTCGGGTTTGTGGGGGCCCTGAAGAAATTTGGCCCACTGGGCCTTTTTCCTTAAATCCGCCACTGCTCCCCGGGTTGTTTTCTAAATTAAACGCGTGCTCTAAAATAGTGTCTTATGAAACTTGTATCTTAATATACTATTATGTGATGCCATAATTTTATTAAGGAATATCACAAAAAGTCGAAAATTCAGTACCTACTTTATTTGGAGTAGTACATCTTGCGATTAGTTTTATAACTATCAAGTTGATATTTGACACAAGAACTACGCTTAACGACTTCTCAACATAAAACTGTTTCTCTACTGTGCCACCAGAGGCCACTTTTCCTGAATTCAAATTGAATTTTTGTTTTGACAGTTACTGGGAAAAAGGACATGTAATTCTAAAGACAAGTCGATAAACCACACCGTTTAGACATAAAACTTGAATTAAAGTTTTATTAGCAGTAAATAAATCAGTTTTTGAAATGGAAGCAGAAAAAAATTATCGAGTTGTCGACTTTTTGTTATATGACTTACCACTTTTATTTTAACATGTAGAATCACCATGCGTTATTCGAACACCCTGTATTCATATTAATCTTGCCGTTTTTTTTTTTCAGATTATTTTTCTCCCTCACACACAAACATGTATCACGGAACGGGACGCGGTCATATCAAGGCCACAAGCACGCACTTTGCCAAATCCGTGATTGTTATTTGGTGTGTCAGATGTGTTAATGGCAGCAGCAAACTGGTGTGTCCACGGATCTCGGGCATACCGGTGCCAGCTCCCGTCACAGTGGTTCGGCATTGTGCGTGTCACGGATCGGAGCTCCCGATGGTCGTTATGAGAGCGGAAACGTTCATGAGTTTTTTCAGGAGGAGCAAAGATTCTGTGAGTTTTGGAGAAGACACGATAACGGGCTTTCAAAATTTGCGGTGTGTTTAAATCTTTAATTAGATGTCGTTATTATAAAATTAAATATTTATTTACGTCTATAAAATACCATTAACGGACTTTGCGGATTGGGAACAGAGCAGCCTCATCGTTGGACAAGATCAGCAACCTCATCGTTAAGGCCTCCACCTAAAAATAATATGGTAAGTACGATGTAAAATTGAATGTAGGTTTAAAACTGATTTTTTAATCATTAGTACGGCAGAGGAAGCTTCTAGAATATTTTAAGTTCTGAACACCTCTAAAAATAGCAAAAAATCTGTGTTACCATAATAATTAAGCAAAGATGCTGTAATTATTTATTTTTATTTTGACAAACAAATGTCTTTATAGAAAGAACCTAATTACTTCACCATTGAATTTGAAGTTTGCAAAACAAGCAAAAAAAAACCTTTGAAATAATATCTTTGAAAAAAATGATGGGACAGTTAAGACATGATTTCTCAGGGGGTTGCATAAACATTCTAAATAAAGAAGCACTTATTTAGAACTCTTAGGAGTCTATCTTATGCTCTGTGTTATTTACAATTGTATACTTTTTATTAATTAAAATTACCCCTTCATTCCGATTTTAAAAAATATATGTTTTTAATTCTTACAATTCTTATAACAGTTTATTCTAAAAGTTGTAAAAATAAAAGTTGCAAAGGTAACTACTACTGAGGGTTATAAAAATAGAAAAGAACAAATCCAATCAACACATTTCCCTAACAATTATTTTTATTTATTTCAGATACTTAAGTCTAAAATAGAGTGCGGTACCGCGTGTGATTGTTCTGCTCTTCAAGGGTTTGCCTAAACATCGTCGCAGTTTAGAGCGTGGTAGAGTTAACCTTTGATGACCAAATGCACGTCTGAAAAAGGCTAATGGGCAACCTGGCCTATCCAGGGCGTTGTCCTTTTTGTTCGTCCCTTGGAGAGCGGAACAGGAAGAATGAAGATGATGACGTCGGGCAAATGGGAACATATAAGGAGGTAACTATTTTTCTTATTTTTTAAGTTTAAAAGTACCCCAATTGTTTAAGTAATATAAAAAACATTTATATTTTTGGCAAAAGAAAATATTATTACTATAACTTTAATTTTAATTAAGTCGGCTGATGGTATTCAAACAATAATTTAAGGTGATAGATGACTAGTATTAATAATACGCAGCCTATTTTTTCATTTCATCTATGACCTACTGTGTTTAGTAACTTAATAAAATTTATACCACACTAGTGATGTAATGAGCTTATTACGTTCCTGATGTTATTACGGTACTTATTTTTACCACCCTCAGAAATGCATTTGGCACGAAATATCTAAATTAAAACTTTTAATATGAAATATGACTTGGTAAAATTTAAAATCAAACTTACATGTACAGGGTGTCCCATTTTCGACACTTTTATAGGGTATCTCCGTAATTGTCAGTGCTATCCAAAAAGTAATGTAGGTGTCATGTGCTCTTTTTGGGTCAAAATTTAAATCAAATCAAAATCAAAAAATTGACAATTTCAAAATTACCCTATATTTTCTTAGTTAAAAGAGATACAGAAAATTATTTTATACAGAAGTTTCTTTATATTGATTGTTGAATCATCTGCCGTTTTGAGAATAAGTATACGTGGTCAGGTAAGAAAGTTATCGGACCTAACCTCATTTTTTTAAATGGAACACCCTGTATATTTTAATCTAAAAATATACTATTTTAAAATCTCCTTTCAAATATATAACACACTATAATAATGGATTTATTAAACTTTATTACTTTAAACCACAGTAGATCATGAAACAAAAGCTAATATCCTAGAAACAACTATGTTGACTATTAACATTTAACGTCAATTTCATTTTGACATATTCATTTGCGAAATGGCCTATCAACATTTTGTTAATTTTGATATGATATCAAACAAACCCGAACAAACTCGGAAATACTGTAACCATTTAAGGACATATTCCGAATATATATTAAACACCCTTTTTAATTTAACTGTGTGGTGGTTTCTTAAGTATAAATAAGCTCTAGGCGTTTGGTAGAATTATATTAGTACGCTGAATACAAGTTAGACGTTTTGTTTTATTTATATTTAAAAGTAATAAAGTTTAAATAAATCGCTTAGGAAACCAATATCATCCATGGCGTGTTATATAATTGAAAGGAGAATTTAAAATAGTATATTTTTAGATTAAAATATACAGGGTGTTCCATGTAAAAAATGAGGTTAGATCCGATAACTTTTTTACCTGACCCTGTATACTTATTCTGAAAACGGCAGATCATTCAACAATCAACATAAAGAAACTTTTGTATAAAATATTTTTCTGTATCTCTTATAACTAAGAAAATATAGGGTAATTTCGAAAATGTCAATTTTTTTGATTTTCCCCCGTATCTCTTAAGCGAGAAAAAATTTTCAATTTTTGATTTTACCATTTTAAGTTTGACCCGAAAAGAGCACATGACACCTACATTACTTTTTTGATAGCACTAACAGTTACGGAGGTACCCTATAAAAGTGTCGAAATATTATCGCTATATTATGGCACTAGTGGGATACCTCGATTTACGACCTCGGCTTGGCTATATTCCCCACTCTTGTCTGTAATAAGGCTCAAACACCATATCTATTATTATTTTCATAAATTGAAGAATGGGAATTCAAAAAGTGACCAAATTTATGTTTTGAGACAATAAAGAGGAACAAAATAATTGGCCTTCATAATACAACAATAAAACTTATACTGTTTAACCGGAGGATAGCAACATGCTCATAGATATTACATTTATTACCCTCTCATAATACTTGTAGTGAATATTTGTATCCCAAATTTTAAAAGTTGTGGGGGATCGTTTGTCGGTCCCTTGTAAGATTTTTATGTGTGTAACATTTGCAATGGCAGAATGACATAGGGTTTAACTGACGTATATCATAAATGAGCGAAATGAGTTAGCTAATTTTAGTTCCTGAATTTATTATAGCTAGTTGAGATGAGAACTAGAATTTTTTACAAAGAGAATTTTTTTCCTTCCAATAAATTTTAAATAAATTTTATTTTTTGTCTTAGACGTCCCCCTAGCTTTCTTCCCTAAAGGGGTGTTTCTTAATTCATAATTAATTTTTGATTGTGCTCATTAACATTTCTAATCAATCACTTTTTCTGCTCAAAATGTAAAATTTCTTATGTCGACTATGAGCTTACACAATCTCATCATTTGAATAACGTACATATTATGGAGAATGCAGAGTTTAATTGATTCAGCCGATACTTGGTGGAAATCCATAACTAATATTATGAGAAACAATAAAACTACGTTATATTTCTTTACCCCTATATTCTTAAAAATGACATGTATTTTTCTATATCTACCAAAGTGTACAATCTTAAAATATTATTACAGGTATACAGATGGTGTAGGGTGTAGGGTATATAATAGTAACAGTGGGATTTTACAAATGGTCAGTAAAGTGATATAAGTGAAATAAATTTAACAAAGGAGAAATGTTAAGGTCTATTTGATCATTCAGTAAAACATCGGTATTTTTAAGTTTATTTATTTCCATGGATTCTAACAGATTAAGTTTTATGCCTTTATTTTCAGTATGTAAGATTTTAAAATTTGAATCAAAGTTATGTTGTTTTTCTTTTAAATGGTTAGAATAATTAGAATCTGTTTTATCTCTTATGTAACTATTATAATGTTCTTGTATTCTTTTTCCAAAATATCTCCCTGTTTGGCCAATGTATGTCTTCGGACAATCTTTACATTTTAGTTTATACACCCCTGATTTTCAATTTTTATGATTTTTAGTTTTATTATTTTTTATATATTTCCCTAAAGTGTTGTTAGTTTTGTAAGCTACCCTTAGGTTGAGTTTATTAAGTACCTCACCCATTAAGAATTTCATTAACTTCCTAGATTTAACTGTAAAAAGAGAAAATAATAAACATATTTTCTCAGTTTTCCACAAACCTTCTCATACAGACACAACGATTCATAATTCTTCGTGTCACCCAATACAACATAAGTTAGCAGCTTTCCACAGTATGATTCATAGACTATTAACAAAAATTACTTTCATAAAGAACTAAATATCATTAAAAAATAGCAGTCAATAATGGTTATTCTTCGAATTTAATAAAAAAACTCTTAAAGAAAAAGACTTACAAAAAAAACTATTGACTTAGTTTTCCCAAATAATAAAACGTCAGCAGATAAATTTAAAGTTGGCACTTTCATTGGAAAACCTAGTAAAAATGTGTGTAAGTTTCTTAATAAACTTAACCTAAGGGTAGCTTACAAAACTAACAACACTTTAGATGAATATATAAAAAATAATAAAACTAAAAATCATAAAAATAGAAAATCAGGGGTGTATAAACTAAAATGTAAAGATTGTCCGAAAACATACATTGGCCAAATAGGGAGACTTTTGGAAAAAGAATACAAGAACATTATAATAGTTACATAAAAGATAAAACAGATTCTAATTATTCCAACCATTTAAAAGAAAAACAACATAACTTTGATTCAAATTTTAAAATCTTACATACTGAAAATAAAGGCATAAAACTTAATCTGTTAGAATCCATGGAAATAAATAAACTTAAAAAACCGATGTTTTACTGAATGAGCAAATAGACCTTAACAATTCTCCTTTGTTAAATTTATTTCACTAATCCGCTATTACATGTATAAATGAATCTAAAAAATAATTTATCTAATCACTTTACTGACCATTTGAAAAATCTCACTGTTACTATTATATCCCCTACACCATCTTTATACCTGTAATAATATTTTAAGATTGTACACTTTGTTATATACAGAAAAATATTCATTCATTCTCAATCTGAAGAAGCTACAGTGATAGCGAAACATGTAATTTTTAAGAATATAGGGGAAAAGAAATATAACGTAGTTTTATTGTTTCTCATAATATTAATGTAGAGTTTCTTTTACTGAAATTTGTCTATTTATCTTAAAGGCTAAAAGCATTTTCCTTTGTTTCAGGATCATGGACACTAATTATAAAATCGGGGACGCGAATTTTTCAGGGTAGCAGAAGACACAGAACCCCATCGCGCGATAAAATCAATCCGATCTTTTTTAGTCTAACGTACAGAAAAAATCTGATTGATAAATCAATCCGGTCTTTCCTAGTCTAACGTACAGGAAGAAACTGACTGATCGTATTAAAATTTTCAAAATGTTGTATGAAACAAGATGAACTTCGATTATGATGAAATATCCTTTTAAAAATGTATATATATGTAGTATTTAAAGTAGGTAGATTCATTTGATCAAACTCCGTTGGTTTCTGTGTCTGCTTAATTGTCGCTTCCCTAAGGACAAGTTGTTGCAAAAAATTGTTGTTTTTTGGATCTGTCCGAGGGGCTTCAATTGACTGCGATCATGGAAACTTAAACCTGGAAGCTAAATGTTCGGGACACAAGCTGGATTAGAGCGGCCTGCAAGAGTTTATTAAGGTAATATTTAGTTTAAAAATGTATTTTCATTTTAAGGTTTCCAACCATTGTTGGTCTTCACAGTTTTTGATTAATCTTCGTTCTTTTCTGTTTTTCTCTCTCGAAAATAAATGTGTTAACTGAATTCTGAACCTATATTTTAAATGTACATTTATTTGGTTCTCTGATTTCTACGTTTACCAACCAAGACAAAAATTTGACAGACGGAAGGCTTCATCTTCTGAAACGACATCTGTCAAGATAAAGTACACTTCTAGTTAAAAAAATTATATTTTTAGACTTTCATAATTATTAAGTTAAAATTGGTAATAATTGTGTCGTTTTTGTTCGGGATTGTTCACCGTATGTATGTATAAAAAGAGTACCTAGCAGTGGCGGATTTAGTGAGACTTGGGCCCCGGGGGCAAAATATGTTCATGGGCCCCTTCATGATAAAGAAACACATAGGAGAAATAAAATGTACTTATTGAAAAAATATTCTTTAATAAGAACGAATTATAATAACAACAACAATAATGAAATAAAATAGGAAACTATTTATATAATAAGTATATAAGGAATAAGGATATAGGTACGGACTTAAGTCTAAAACGGTCTTTTCCTGACTGTGGCATTTTTTAACCGATTTATTAAATCTGTTATATTATTATGTAGTTTTGAGGCAACTTTATATTCTATAGTCAATATAGCTAAAGCAATCTTTCCTCGCCAGTTCTAAATCTCAAAAAATTCTTTAATAATTTTAATTTAGTAAAAGAGCGCTTTAAAGACGCAACCTTTACAGGCAGGTTAAAATATAACAGTGGCGGCTCGCAACTAAGAACGTAGGGTCGGCAGAAAAACCGCCGGAGGCGCAGATGAAACAATTTCAGGGCCACGCCCAAAGTTTAAAAAAAATCACCTATTTAATACTGTCTTATTTCATAAATTAAATTAGATTGCATTTTTTTATATCGTTTGTTAACTCAGATAGAACAATTTAATATACGATAACAGGTTTTAAGATGCGTTTTAACGAACATAATTGATTTAAAATACGAAAACAATTGAATGACAAGAATCCTAAGAATTTTAAGAAGTATGACAGTGACATGTCTGTCTAAACTTGTTTATAAATTAGTTCTAAGCGACGATTTTTTGATGTTGCAATAAGATTAATAACGCCATCGTAAAATTAACAATATCAGATTTGTCCTTAATATTATTACTTACAGTATTTGTTCCGGCTTCGGTTTCCATCATCTGCATATTTCCCTCCATTTTTGTTATAAATTAAATTACTAAAAACTTTCAAACCTACCGCTTTTCTATTTTACTAAAAATTATAAACAAATAACACAAAATACAAACCGCACTACCACAAGTCAAGTAACTTTAACACTGAATTTATAATTTTCCGAAAATAGTCCGTATATCTCTTTAAAAGATCGAATACAAAGCGTTAGGAATCGAAATAATTAACCACTGATATTGTTTCCCTAATTTCCCGCTTGCTAGAAAAGTCAGAACTACGTCACAGCTTGCGGCTCGTATTTAGTAGCCGAAATTATTTAGTTTTTATGAATAAGAATACACTGGTTGCATATCCTCAACAGAATATGTTTCGTTTCTAAACCAATTAGGTGGTGATATTTCAAGGTCGTTCGGCTCCGATCTCTTGACAACTACTATGTCTACGGGGGATTTGAATAGTAATCAAAGAATAATAATCTTGGAGATGCCGGTACAAGGGATATTTGAAAACAATAAATTTATTAAATTGTTAAACATATTTATATAATATTACAAATATTATAATTGAATTGGTTGAATAAATAATTATATTAAAATAAAAGATAAAAGTATAAATGAGCGGGTCGGCTCTGCCGACCCTGCCGCCCCTAACGGGCCGCCACTGAAATAAAATAAGAATGCTGTGTAAACTTAAAAAAAATCACCTTCGAGATAAGCATATTTTTTTATTATAATTTCACAAAGGTGCCTGACTGTAATATCTAACTTAAGTTCTTGTTTAACTAAATCATACATCATAGCGAATTGATTTACAAAACTATCAGATGAAAGGTGGGGGTACTTAATTGATAAATTTTTGCATTTTTCTCGAATCGCTTCTGTTCAACTTTTCGGCAAATTTTGTGGTTCCAAACCCTGGAAACTTTCTTTAACGGCAAGCATACCTGAAAATCTGTCTTTGATTTGATTGCAAATTATGTCAATAGTAAAATAATAAATTTTAACTTTAAAATATTGTTTCCTGTTTTCAAATTGGTAATCTAAGGAAGGTTCGTCAAAGTGCCTTTTTACTCTTGGCTGTCTTTTTATTTGAAACGAGGGCTCTATATTCCACTTTTTGGCAAGGTCTATTCAGTGGCGGCCCGTCAGGGGCGGCAGGGTCTGCTGAGCCGACCCGCTCATTTATACTTTTATCTCTTATTTTAATATAATTCTTTATTCAACCAATGCAATTATAATATTTGTAATATTCAATAAATTATCGTATGTTTAACAATTTAATAAATTTATTGTTTTGTAATATCCCTTGTAGCGGCATCTCCAAGATTACTATTCTTTGATTACTATTCGAATCCCTCGTAGACATAGTAGTTGTCAAGAGATCGGAGCCGAATGACCTTGAAATATCACCACCTAATTGGTTTAGAAACGAAACATATGGAGGGAAATATGCAGATGATGGAAACCGAAGCCGGAACAAATACTGTAAGAAATAATATTAAGGACAAATCTGATATTGTTAATTTTACGATGGCGTTATTAATAACATTGCAACATCAAAAGATCGTCGCTTAGAACCAATTTATAAACAAGTTTAGACAGACATGTCACTGTCATACTTCTTAAAATTCTTAGGATTCTTGTCATTCAATTGTTTTCGTATTTTAAATCAATTATGTTCGTTAAAACGCATCTTAAAACCTGTTATCGTATATTAAATTGTTCTATCTGAGTTAACAAACGATATAAAAAAAAATGCAATCTAATTTAATTTATGAAATAAGACAGTATTAAATAGGTGAATTTTTTTAAACTTTGGGCGTGGCCCTGAATTTTTTTCGCCTGCGGCGCATTGCCTCCGACGGTTTTTCTGCATACCCTACGTTCTTAGTTGCGAGCCGCCACTGGGTCTATTGCTTCGGATTTAATTTTGTTATATTCTTCGGGGTCCCTTTTAAAAATCTATAACTGATGTAGTCAAGTAAGTCAATATCCGATTTTTGCAAAGTTTTTGACGTCAAATTTATTTGATTTAAAGTTTTGAACATGAAAACAGTCATTACAGCGAAGTCAACATTAGCCATATTCTTTTTTAAACTTGACGCTTTCATAATTTCATCTTTTTTGTTGACTTTAACTCAATTTCAGTCAGAGCCTTTAAAATATCAATATTTTTTTTACAAGCTGTTAAGCTACTCTCGATCCTAATCGATTAAACAGACTCGAAAACTGAATAGTCAAGACTAAGTTTACAAAATCCAAAAATACGTAGTCGTTAACCGAAAACTCCTTACTGTTTAAATGAATATTTTCAATCCACACCACAATTCTTATTAAACTATACGATATTTTAATAATTAGAAATCTGGAATTCTGGCTGCAATCACAAAGCGGTAATGTTCGATGTTGCCGCGTGTAGACAAAGAATGGGCGCTCTTAGGAATGTTTTTAGTTGTTTCTAATTGTTTCAAAATCTTAAATTGGATCGATTAATGGGCCCCCTTAAGGCCTGGGCCCTGGTTAGCCCGACGATATGTCCGCCACTGGTACCTAGGTACTACTCATAACGCAATTTAATTGAGATATATCATATTTGGTTTTAGAGCTAGAGGTGATGCATTCTTCATATAATTACTTAGCATATAAATTAATCAGAGCAAAAACCCTTAGCTTGATTTGAACTGTTATTGATGTAAACTGTGTAACTAATAATTTTCTCTATTGTTTCAGGTAAGCGAGCATGATTGGTGTTGGTAGCGTCCGTTTCGCGTCGTCAGCAAACAAGTCCGGTTTTACGTTATGCCGTTACAACTTGAAGTCAGTGTAAGTGAACAGTGACCTTAGTGTTTTACGGGTGATTCCTCACTCAAGCGTATCGTTTTCAAATGTTACACACGTGGATTGATCCCTCTTACTGCAATGGGCACCGTTGTTAATAAGCAGCCTTCACTTCTGTCATGATTGAAAGGTAAGCTAGTTTTCTTTCCTTTTCTGTTACTACAGGTGAAAGAATGAAGGGTTAAGAGCAATAATAACGTTCTCATCCAAAAAATGTTGAGATATTTATAACGAAAAGTCTTAAAAATCGGACTCGCGCATTTCTTTATAATCACTAAAATATATTGAAGGAGCTTCGTTATTGCTCTTAAAAAGAGGACGTTGCCCATTCTAGTAAGTTAGTGAAGTGAGTGAAAACAACTATTAAATTACGGACAAAGATTTTCTGGTACGTACAAATTTTATAACTATTATTTAAATATAGATACTGAAATTAAATTAAGATATATTAATCAGCTGTCTGCTAATACATTATTTTGTAGGGACACTATTTCTTGGTTAAAAATGCATGATACTGGCCAACATGAAACTATAATGGAATCTATAAGGCATGGATAAGAAAAGCCAAAAAAGGAACACATGTAATTGAATTGCATTAGCATATATAGAACAACATTCTCGGACGTTGATGCTTAAACTCGAGTTTTGTTGTTTTCAGAGTTTAATTAATGATTTTATTTTTAGGGAAGGTTTTGACCAACATTTACAAAAATGTTGATGTATAAAACCGCCCTTTCATATGATTTTATTTTTAGCAAAGGTTTTATCCAACATTTACAAAAATGTTGATGTATAAAACCACCCGTTTCATTTGATTCATATGATTTTATTTTTAGCAAAGGTTTTATCCAACATTTTGGAATGTTGATGTGTAAAACCACCTTTTTATATATTAACATTTTTTTTAGGATTTAAGAATATATTATAAGTGGTCAAACTTCAATGATCCATATACGTTCTTGGCAGCTGTTTGCATTTTAGGTTATTGTTTTTAATGGGTAAGCAGCTGTCTGTTGTTGCCCCCATCCCTCTACCAGCTGGTCAAGGGCCGTACAACACTGACGATGGCCATGGAAGGTCGAAACAGTTGCCGATGCCTTAGAGGATATGAATACAAGGTATGCAAGAAAAATACTTGCTCTAATAAGATTTTTTTGTTTATTAACAGTTAACAGTACATTGCGGAAACTTTAAAAAAATATATTAAATAAAAATGTATACGTTGGGCGCACAGCTTGAAAACGGTCTTAAATGGTCAATATTTTTGCTTAATCTTAAGACTGTACGTTTTAAAGCTAAGTAGGCATATATCTGTACCTATTGGCTTGTCCTGTCTCTCTTAATTCGAACACAATAAACCATACAAATAGATAACTTAAGTACAGTACGTTTCACGAAAATTGAAAACGACTTAATGATTTCCTGGGTCGGTCCCATTGTGTCGACAAGAGCTTGGCAATAAACAAGTGAAGTATGAAGGGACGGACTAAGGAAAATAAATAATGATATGATTATATTAGTGTAATCAAATGAAATAACATTTTTTTTAAATATTACTAGTCATATTTATTTGCATTTATAATGTCATTCTATAGATAGTTCTGTTTCACTATCGCTATCCTCATCAAAATTAATTATAATTGGATTAATTATACGATCCAGACTAATATACGAATGTTCTACAGTTATTACGTGACGGACTGAATTTTTCCAACTACCTGGGGGAATATCATTAAAGCATTTTCCTATTAATTCTACAACACTAGAACTTAAAGTCGGAGAAATATTTTCAAGCCTAACCAGTGATTTTAACTGGTGCCACATATGCCCTATGGGGTTAAAAATGCAATAATAGGGTGGGAGCCGTAGCACTGTATGTCCAATTTTTCTTCTGCCAATGTGTCACAAACATATACTTTTTTTATACAAAATGTCTTTAAAACTTCTAAAAGACTTTTTTTATAACTTTCTTCAAAATATATATCATTCGCCGCCACGTAGTTCTGAATCTCCAATTTTGTATTATTTGAGCTTGGAGCTTTATGTAATTGGCGACTGTGATAGCTCGCATTGTCCATTACTATCACGCTATTCTGAGGGATGTTTGGTAAAAGACAATTCATGAACCATTCCTCAAAAACTAACAAATTTGACCACAAAAAGATATTTAAATATAAATTAAGCAACCTAACCTACCTGATGTGCCTATATTTAATTATAATTATTACAATCCGGTCCTTTCCACAGAATAATAACAAACGGTCATAAATAATGGGATGGCCCCAGGTACTTTTACTGCAGTCATTAAGTTATATGCATTTTTCGTAAAACAATCTTTACCTACAAGTAATTTATTTTATCAATACAAATAAAATTCGACGCCTAAGGCCCAGAGTGGCCTGGCATCGGCAGATTATTTGCTCGTCCGTATACTGCCGAATGAGCTCATCCGTTTGCTGTGGTCATAGTAGCAAGATTTTTCCGCCTGTCACAATGAATTTCGATTTCCAAATATACTTTTTGGAAATAAATCCCTTGCTATGCTCGAACACGAAAAAAAATTCTAGATTAATCCCATTTACGAAGAAAGAACACAATATGGCGAATTTTACACTGCTTTTATTCGTTTTATGGAACAAAAATAAGTTTTTTGAATATTTTATAGAATGGGATCAGATATTATTATGTTTTGGGTTTATTTTAAACAATATCAAAGACTGTACCTACATTTAATTTTAAAATATAGCAAACTTTAAACCAAAAAAATATAAAATACTTATTAATTTAAAAATTGAACTGGCGTGCACTGCCGAAAAAAACAAATTTATTTGTTTTCATCCGTCATTCGTCGAATCTTCCTAGAGATCGCGGTGAGTTACGGTGCTAATCTGACCACTTTCCTATAACAACACAGTTTTGTACTTCTACCAGCTACGGCCGTGTACACCAGTGCTCAAAATTCTACCGGGAGCCACTCTAACCGCAGTCTTAGTTTTAAATAAGGCATTGAGTTTTACATTTTCGAATTATATCGAAAAATAAAAATAAGATTAAATTACAGGAACGTATTAGGGGTATTTTAATGAAGATGGTCAATTTAAGGAACAAAACCAGTAAGTGTTGTATTATACCGCTGAACGTAGATCGAGTTCCTCTTTCATAATTTAATAAAAAAATCCATAGGCCCGTATTTAAAAAAATTAACTTGTGATGGTGACCCAAAGACGAAACGTTGCATTAAAGATTTGAAATGGGAAAAAACAGAAACTTATTTATTATTTGGCGCATAATTACGCAACATAATTAATCAACTTCGTATCTCTTACCGTTTCCGAAATCCCAACGGCAAGGACGAATTTGTTACACCCGAAAAAATACTAAAAAATCAATTTTTACCTAAAACCAATTACTTAGTATAGAACTGTATAGAATGTTCTTATTTTTTTGTAGCTTGCATCAGGAAGATTTCGAAAATTAGTTATTGAAATATACGATATGTTTCCCCATGCAGACCCAGAATATGCCATACTGTATCTCCGAAAATGATGAGCCCAAAGCTACTAGTTGCCACTATAATATACAAGTACGATGGTAGTACTGAAATGTTTAAGGTAATTTATTTTAATAATTCTTTCCCAAAAAAGTTATATGTTTTCACATTTTTAGATATAGAAGATGGAACTATTGGATACATCGCATCTTAACAGACAGTCGTCATTTTTTAGTAGCAGCGGCTTTCTTATTTATATTGTACATATTTAATTTATGTCATGTACCTAGTTATCCTATTTTCAACATCCTGTTTTAAATATCTTTAATTCAAAATTCTGGATTTTGAGTTATTGAACATAATAATAGGTAGGTACTGTTATTTCGTGCTCTTGTTGTGTATATTTTAGAAATTCAGAATCTCTTAAATAAAAGTCGTTTCTTGATCAATTGTATTTTTATCTCTTAAATAACCTATAAAAAACCATTAGTTTATCACATCATTTACCCCTTCTGACCACTAACCATTATACCAAATACAATTTGTGATATAAGCGTTTACAATTTTGTTCATACAGGGTGCCCCAAGTAAAGTGGCCTATTAGAAGTATCTCGAGAACTAAATGAGATTTTATTTTGAAAATTTGGCTGTGGCTATAAGAGATGGTTTTCTACGTTTCTAAAATATTTTGGATGATGCGGTGTTGCCGGATCATACCGAAAGTAGTAGCAACTTCGGAATTTTAAATGAATCACCCTATATATTATATTTTTTTTGGAATCTAGGTAAAAATCTAGTACAGTTTTCTGTATAATATCATATACCTATCTTTAAGACTTTTTGAATTATAAATAATTTTGTGATTTTTTAACGCCGTATCGTTACCTGAAAAGAAAATCGTATCTTTTTAGCGGTTACAGCTAGAAAGCTGAAAATTTTACAATAGTTTCACAAGACCATCGCAATTTTATAATTTTGAACAGTATTGAATTCGTTTTATACAGGGCGTCTCCATAACAATATTTCTGAGGCAGATGAATTATTGCAAAAATCTTATTTTTTTTAAATGGGACACCCTGTATTTGATATGTTTTGCTAATAGAGGATCAAATTTTCTATCTAATGATATTATGTGTTCCTATACCTATCTTCACTATTTTCGGACTTATAGCGAAATTTATAAATTATCTTATAAAAATATATTTTTTGGTAGTTGGCTGTGGATTCATAGAAACAAAATAATGAAAAATCCATGTGACATTATGTCTGTGTTGTTGTAAAAAAAAATAGTTAACCAATAAGGAATTTATTAATAAATAAATAAACAAAATGAAAATTACATCAATAAAATAACTAATAACTAAATTGTTTAAAATGCCCTCCGTTCGCTCTTAAACATTCATAAATTGTGGTTATAACATGTTCATTTGTCACCTCTTTCATTTCTTTCTCCTCTAGTTCGTACTCGATTTTCTAAATCTTCCCTTGTTGTGACGGGTGTCTTGTATACTATTTCTTTAATTCTATCTCATAGATATAATTCTAGGGGGTAAGATCCGGAGACCTTGGGGTCATTTCCATGGACCGCCTCGGTCAATCAACTTTTAGGGAGTCATAGGAGCTGCATCAGGATGCAGTTCATTAAATTTTCTCCAAGTTCTAGATAAAACTCTAGCAGACTCCCCATGAATATAAAATAAACTTAAAATATCTAAGCTCGAATAATGTGAATTAGCCATTTTTATTACAATAACTCAGACATAACGTCAAATGGATTTTTCATTATTTTGTTTCTATGAATCCATTCCACAGCCAACCACACTATCAAAAAATATATTTTTATAAGATAATTTTTAAATTTCGCTATAAGTCCGAAAATAGTGAAGATAGGTATAGGAACACATAATATCATTAGATAGAAAATTTGATCCTCTATTAGCAAAACATATCAAATACAGGGTGTCCCATTTAAAAAAAATAAGATCTTTGCAATAATTCATCTGCCTCAGAAATATTGTTATGGAGACGCCCTGTATAAAACGAATTCAATACTGTTCAAAATTATAAAATTGCGATGGTCTTGTAAAACTACTGTAAAATTTTCAGCTTTCTAGCTGTAACCGCTAAAAAGATACGATTTTCTTTTCAGGTAACGATACGGGGTTAAAAAATCACAAAATTATTTATAATTCAAAAAGTCTTAAAGATAGGTATATGATATTATACAGAAAACTGTTCTAGATTTTTACCTAGATTCCAACAAAATTATAATATATAGGGTAATTCATTTAAAATTCCGAAGTTGCTACCACTTTCGGTATGATCCGGCAACACCGCATCATCAAAAATATTTTAGAAACGTAGAAAACCATCTCTTATAGCCACAGCCAAATTTTCAAAATAAAATCTCATTTAGTTCTCGAGATACTTCTAATAGGCCACTTTACTTGGGGCACCCTGTATACACTTGCAGTCTTCTGTTGGGAATATAGCAAAGTTGTAAAATCCACAACCCTTAAAAAGTAGGACAAATAATCATTCGCATTTACCATCTGTAACCAAACCAACTCCGAATTGTAACATCGGGCCTTACCAGTTTTACTGGATATTACTTTACAAATTGCGAAAACACAGTAAGTACAGAATCTCCAAAGTGTAGTAAAAACCCTACAATTTCCCTGGTGTATTGCTTTTAAATTTTTGTTAAAACAAAGGCTTACAATTTTCTAACGCTTGGTTCACAAATTGATCATGTTCTAAGTTGACAGTTCTGTATACTTCAGGCAAATTTCTGGTTAATGTTTCTATATCTACAATTTTTTGTATATTCTGATCTTATAATTTTAGATCCAGCCTACAAATCTTCTTCAGTGTATAATCCATCTAAATGCCATTTATTTTATTCTTTAGTATATTTAGTACTTTTACTTGTACTAGTGAATATTTCGTTTTCTCAACTCTAGGTAAATTTACAGTAATTTACATACATATTTAAATTTTCGCGATGGTTTAGGCAGCGTTGCCAGCGTCATTACGTTCGTAACAGATTCCTTACGAAACACGATGATTTATGACGCTGCTTATAAATCTATTACGTTTTGAAATTATTTGCTAAACTATAAAATGTGAATTATTTAATAATCGACTCAAAAAAAGGTCATTACTTTGATTAGGGGCCCCAACCCAAGGTAAAGCATCTGGCCGAAGGAAAATATACAGGGTGTCCCAGAATATGTGGGCAATCTTCCGGGTTCAGATAGAATACTTAAAAATAACAGGAGAAGTACCTTGAAATCGTTGTTTTTTAAAGAATTTATTAAGTACTAGGTGTAAAAAAACTATTTTCGAAAAAAATATACTTTTGTTCAATAAGATTTTTGTTTGTTGTTCATGTTCATAAAATTCGGGTATCTTTACATGTGCCCTGGGACCTCTAAAGTAAACTGCTTCTAGACATGTTTGTGTCTACTGACCAATTGTAAACTCTTGCTGTAAGCTTGACTGTGAATAACGGCAAACGATTTAATTACTTCTCATAAAATTCCCTTATTGTTGTTATGGTTTTTTTCACATGTACCTATTTAAATAAGAATATTTATGCCCATGTAAGTTTATGGTAGTGTCTTCAAATTTGCGGTTTTTCTCCTTTGCCTTATTAGTTACTAACTTAGTAATGGAATTTACTTAAGTATGCTGAATATAAATCATATTGAACAAAAATATATTTTTTTTCGAAAACAGTTCATTTTATCGACATTGATCAAGAGTACCTTTTTTCAGCTTAAGGTTTAGAGTATCCAAAAATATTATTGTCGTTCCTTCATCATACAAGGTGTACAAAAAAAAGCATTTTTGTGTTACGTCTAGATCCCTGGCAAACTATGTTACAGCCAAATGTGTTTAAAAGGGCGAATTTTAAGGAGACTCATCTACTAACCATTATACTAAAAAAATATTAAATTACACCTAGTACTTAATAAATTATTTAAAAAACAACGATTTCCAAGGATGTCCTTATGGGCACGTATCTCCGTAGGGGAGGCCGTAGGAAGAAAAATGTATAGGTACTTCTCCTGTTATTTGTGTTCCCAGGAGATTGCCCACCTATTCTGGGACACCCTGTATACAATCTAAACTAAAAAAAGAAGTCATTACATTTGTTCCGTCAACATTAAAAAAATTTATTACGGAGTTCTATAACGAAATTTGAATCCAATTTGTTACTGGTTGTAGGCGTCTCGAGTGTACCTAATCTGCATTACCCCTCGCCATTAAAAGCTGGTTACGCTGTCGCTTATAAAAAAAACTTAATTGAAGTAATAAATAAAATAAAACACGTTAATTGTTTTAATTTTTTAATGAAAATTGCAAAATAATATCTTACATTTCCTTAACAGTTACCTAATTACAATATTATGATACAATACTTAACTAAACTAAAATAACAATAAGTTATTAGAATAAAAACATTAACAAGACGATCCTAAAACTAAATAAAAAAAACAAAAATTTACAATGTTCAAAAAAAAAAGATTACACTTGATAAAATATGTGTATTTACAAAGAATTTAATAGACAATTTTTAAAAAGACAAAACAATTATTATTGTTTTAATAATGAAAAATTAGCATTATACAAAGTTTGGGCTCAGTACTTTTACATGTGACTATAAATGCAGTACGCCAATTAATTATCGAATATTCAAAAATTCACATTCTAATTAATCAGCTCTTATTTCGTTAATAATGAACCAATTTTAATAATTTTTGTTTTGACGGATAGAGATCATATTCTAGAGTTTAGCGCAGAGTAGTTTAATGTCTAAGTGTACAATCTAGATGCATGTAAATTTCCTAAAATTTAATTTTGACATATCTAACATAAAAGTTGAATTTTATTTATTGTTTTTAACTAAACCAATTAAAGAAATATCTGAGTTAGACCCTGGCCCAAAAATAGTGCCATGCCAGGCGAGGTAACGAGAAAATTACCATTAAGGTGCATTTACACATGCATGGATTTAGTGGCGCCAGTGTAAAGGTTTACACTTTGTTGAGAAAACAAGAATAAGTGGCACGCCAGTTTTTAAAGTGTTTTTCGCAGTGCGAACTATGTCGGGTGAACTCTCCGAAGCCTGTAAAATAGTCGCTGAACTTTTAGTGGAAAAAAAGATAAAATAAATACAAAAAAAGAAACGACGAAAAGGCCGTCTGGGTTAAACCATGGATTGATCGTCGACCTGCTTTGGGTGCACATCCCATAAACACGGATAAGATTCATACCCTTCAAGAAATTTGACTGTCAGTTCTGCTGACCACTTTTTTTGCCATAATAAACTATACCATGTGGGGCAAAAGTCCCGCAACGGCCAAATATCTCCCGAGGGGAAGGTTTTTTAAAAAAATGTTTCGGGCAAAAGTTGTATGGCTTTGAAAGAGGAATCATTTGCATACAAAACCATCTCCCACCCCTTCACCCCCTCCTGAGGGGTGGGGGTAACTTGTAAATTTTAAATGGCCAACCCTATTTTTTTTTGCTGATTAATATTCTCTAAGAAAAAACAAGAAACTTTTGTCCGAAAATTTTTTTTTAAAACGACGAATTTCGCGATTGATCCAACGAACAAATTTGAATATTCCAAAATATTTTTCGGACAAAAGTTACTTGTTTTTTCTTAGAGAATATTAATCAGCAAAAAAAAATAGGGTTGGCCATTTAAAATTTACAAGTTACCCCCACCCCTCAGGAGGGGGTGAAGGGGTGGGAGATGGTTTTATATGCAAATGATTCCTCTTTCAAAGCCATACAACTTTTGCCCGAAACATTTTTTTAAAAAACCTTTGCGGGACTTTTGCCCCACCCGGTATAAACTACAATCAACAAATATTAGAAGCGCAACCTAAACGAAAATAAAGCTAAAAACTGGCGAGCGGTCGCCGACGTGCAAACACTTTTTTGCACTTGCAAGTTTTGATTTTCTGTACGAATTTGTCACCACTTTGGTCTATGCATGCAAAAATAAATTTCTGTGCAAGTCGATGTTTACACTTGCTAATTTCATTTACTGGCGCGCCAGTTTTTATTGGCCACACTAAATTCATGCATGTGTAAATGCACCTTTTCTTCTAAATTTATGCGACATTTCATCA
This sequence comes from Barypeithes pellucidus, assembly GCA_963991005.1. Lineage (NCBI taxonomy): Eukaryota > Metazoa > Arthropoda > Insecta > Coleoptera > Curculionidae > Barypeithes > Barypeithes pellucidus. Next base: position 14,643,711 of record OZ022563.1, read on the forward strand.
CTCTTTGCTTTTGCTAAAATACATAAAACATATAAGTGCTACGTAAGTATTTATTTATTTAAATCATTTACTTAACATTAAAAATACCACATCATTATTTACATACTGCCGTGCAATACAAGATCCTAGTAAGTCGACTTACTATAAAATAGAGTAGTAAGTTTTTAATATTTATTTAACTGTTTATTTGTTAATAAAAATCAATGATTTTGTGGAAAATGAAACTATGCAACAAGAGCTTACTGTGTATAAAATTTTAGAACAATAAATTAAATATTAAAGAAGTTGTGCAATTTTTAAATGGAATGTCTTAAAATTAACTTTTACGACTTACTAGGTGCTTGTATTGCACGGCAGCATAAGTCGTACCTAGTTTGTATTTTTAATGTTAAGTAAATTAAGTAAATGAATAGATAATAGCGTGGTAGTCTGTATTATAGACTTTAAGTGTTGAAATGATTTTTATGTTGTATTTAGCAAAAGATAAAAGTGATAAAATGTCGCTAATTCTTTACGAAACGCCTTTTCCACAATTTCCACAATATGACGATACTTTTGGGCATCTAATTGGTTTAGCTCAATAAATTAACTGTTTATGGAAGATATGTCAAATTTAAATTTTAGGATATTTACATGGATCTACATTTTATGTGCTCTCCAGTACAATTAAATGACGTTGGCTACTTTGTCCTAAACTCTAGAACACAAATTATTTAAATCGGTTCATTATTAACGAAACACCAGCTTATATTAGGACGTGAATTTTTGAATATTCGATAATTAATAGGAGCAGTGTACATTATTTTTAAAACAATAAAAAAAATCAATCGTTCATTGTACTAAACAATTATTATAACACCGTTCACCTTAAATGTACAGTGGTTCGTGGGAATATTTACACAGATCAGGTCCATATTATTTTTTGTGAACTATAAGGCCGGGTTCACACGGCAATATACTGCACGTTTTTCATTATTCGTTTTAAATCGAATTAGTGCAACAAATTCGTCCTTCACCGTTGGGATTTCGATAGGAAACGGTAAGAGATACGAAGTCGGTTAAATTGGGGAATTATGGGCCCAATATTATAAGTACCGCAAAAAAATCAAAAATAAATACAGGAGCTTTCAAAATATTTTTATTTTGTCCTGATTTTGTTGGAAGAAGAGTTGTCCAAAAATAAATTTTTCTTTCTCATTGTTACTTTTTATTCTCGACGTTTCGTCTTTGGGTCATCAGCATCAACTTTAATTTGTTTTAATTCGGTATGATTCGAAAATGTAAAACTCAGTGCCTTCTTTAAAAGTCTTAAGAAAGTGCTAGGCTTTGAGTCAAATTTTATTTGTTGTTTGTGTAATTTGTGTTAAATGGTAAAATCAAAATTTGAAAATTTTCGCTCTCTTAAGAGATACGGGGGAAAATCAAAGAATTTACAATTTGAAAATTACCCTATATTTTCGTAGTTAAAAGAGATACAGAAAAATGTTTTATATATAAGTTTCTTTATATTGATTGTTGAATAATCTGCCGTTTTCAGAATAAGTATAGGGGGTCAAGTAAAAAAGTTATCGGACCTAACCTCGTTTTTTTAAAAGGAACACCCTATATATTTTAATCTAAAAAGATACTATTTTGAATTCTCCTTTCAAATATATAACACGCCATGGATGATATTGGTTTCCTAGGCGATTTATTAAAGTTTATTACATTAAACCACAGTAGACCATGAAACAAAAGCTAATATCCTAGAAACAACTATGTTGACTATTAACATTTAATGTCAATTTCATTTTTACATATTTATTTGCGAAAATGACCTATTAACATTTTGAAAAATTTGATATGATATCAGTTTATATTGAAAGTGGAAAAAACAAAGAAATGGCGCAAAATGTATATTTTGTTCGCTATCCGGAAAGACGGTAAGCATTTAATTTGTTCCGAACATTTGCGATGATTCCCGTTATTTTTTTTACCTTAATCTGAATCTTTTATTGCGTATCAAAGTAATAAAGTTTAAATAAATCGCCTAGGAAACCAATACCATCCATAGTGTGTTATATATTCGAAAGATGAATTTAAAATAGTATCTCTTTAGATTAAAATATACAGGGTGTTCCATTTTAGAAAATGAGGTTAGGTCCGATAACTTTTTTACCTGGCCCCGTATACTTATTCTGAAAACGGCAGATTATTCAACAATCAATATAAAGAAACTTCTGTATAAAACATTTTTCTGTATCTCTTTTAACTAAGGGTAATTCTGAAATTCTGAAATTGTCAATTTTTTGATATTCCCCGTATCTCTTAAGCGAGCGAAAAGTTTCAAATTTTGATTTTACCATTTTAAGTTTGACCCGAAAAGAGCACATGACACCTACATTACTTTTTTGATAGAACTAACAATTACGGAGAGAGAGAGAGAACAAACCCTATAAAAGTGTCGAAAATGGGAAACCCTGTACTAGGGGTATTTTAATGAAGATGGTCAATTTGAGGAACAAATGTCGGAAAACCAGTAATTATTGTATACTGCTGAACGTAGATTTAGGTCCTCTTTCATAATTTAAACAAAAAAATCCAGGCTCGTATTTAAAAAATTTAAATTGATGATGGTGACGCAAAGACGAAACATCGCATTAAAGATCTGATGATACCATCTTGTGGCAATGTGGGAGTGAAATTTATTTTTCGGCATCTCTTCGAACAAAGTCAGGAAAAAATAAAAACCGAAACGCAAAATTATAGACTTTTACAAATATTTTGAAAGCCCCTGTATTTATTTTTTTTATCTTCTTACGCCATCTTATTTGGCCCATAGTTACGCAACTTTGCCCTAATTTAACCGTTGCCGAAATCAAAAAGGTGAAGGACGAGTTTGTTACACCCTGTATATGCGCCAATGCTTATTCGGTAACATCCCACCGTGCGTTGTGTTGCCATGTGAACCTAACTTAATCAAGCTATTTGATACTGTTATACATTTATCCAGAGTTTTGTGATAATCAAAAAATTAGACTAACAATCGTTCAGACTGCGAGTTGAATGGAACTCGACGACTGTCTAATGTCATTTCTACAGCAAAATTCATTGTATTAAAAAAAGGAAAAAAAATTATGTTAAGCGACTGAAAAATTTTAAAAATATTTCAAATAAATTAAGTGTTTCTATAAGGACTAAGAACCTTTTTAGAAAACGAACCAAATTATTCGAGACCTTCCTAAAGAAATAATTAAAACATGCTCATCACTTATAGAGGGAATAACAGAACAATAAAAAGAACGACAGAAACAAATTATTAACTTTTAACAAGTACGAATATATTTCTTTTGGGTAATACGAACGGCGTTCTTTGGTGTACGAAAAAGCCATATCAATTAGTTTTAATGTGAGTTAATATTTCTGATATTGATGATATCTCCCCCCTGTTCAAAAGCGATTCGCAAGTTTTCAGACAAATTGATTTTTCATGTTAATTCGACTGAAAACGTTTTAAAATAATTCAGATGATGATGAGATTTTTAAATTCAATTATCTCAACAATTCTACGGAAAATACAGTGTGTTTGCATAATGCAGGATACTTGGAGGGGTGATTCAACATGTTAAAACAAAAGTAGTACCTAAGTCATATAACAAAAAGTCGAAAACTCGATACCTTTTTTTGGTTCCATGTGAAAACTGATTTTACTTTACTGTTAACAATACTTTAATTCCAGTTTGCACCTAAACGGCGTTGGTTATCGACTCGAATCAAGAGTACTTTTTTATTAGGTATATTTTTGTCTTTAAACTGACATGTCTTTTTTTCCAATAACTGTCAAAACAGAAAAAATTAAATTTGAATGTCAGGAAAGTGGCTTCTGGTGGCGCAGAGGAACATTTTTATTTAAGAGAATGATGGAAGTCGTCAAGCGTAGTCCCTGTGCCAAATTTTCAATCTAAGTAAAATTTAAATTTACCATAAGTTTTTGACTCAATAAAAACCAAAAATGAGATAATTAAATACGGCTTTTGTTAACTGTCAAATATGACATTTTCCCCACAAAATATCCAAAAATTACATTTACTGATCGAATTTAGATAATTTTTGTTTTCTAACTAGTGTTGGCCAATATCTATTTTCATTGAAAACGGAAGTCGTCTCTACCACCGTAATTATAAACAGTTATTCTAATATGTCCTAATATGTCCATTTTTTTTTTCAACGTATTTATTATTTAATAATCAATACTCCTCTTCGTTGGTTAAATCTTTAAAGTTATAAGGAGTAGTGTTGTGATCGCTGGAGCGAGAAACCGCTCGAGTACTGGATTATTGAAATAGTCGACATTGCTCGATTATTAAAAAACCGCTCGAGTTATAAATTCAAGCGAAAATCGTCGCTTGTTACACCTTTCACTCGATACCCGAGCTTCGCTCGACGCCGACGTATATTCGAGCCGTTTTTCGCTCGATAGAAAATACTACTTTAGTTATAAATTCAGGCGAAAAATCGAATCATTGCCTTTCACTTGATACCCGATCTTCGCTCGCTACCCGAAATGTACCGATTGGCGACGTTCCAGTTTGACGGCATGTCAGTAGCAACTGTTCTTCCTTAATAAAAACTCTAGACCAGGGGTCAGCAACCTTTTGAGACGGAAGAGCCAAATGTTATAATTTACACAATTTCTTTTAAAGAGCCACTAACGGCCACAATTTGATATCGAAAGAGACACAACTTGATATCGAAAGAGACACAACTTGACATCGAAAGAGACACAACTTGACATCGAAAGAGCCGCATGCGAGCCGTAGGTTACCGACCCCTGATCACAGCCAAAGCACTGGTGAAGACGCCAAATTGTCTTGCGTCGAAAACGAATTAAAACCTACATAAAAACATCCGACGACGGCGTCATTCGAGAGCTTCCGACGGACTGACGACAGTAACGACGCGTGTCACGGGTGAGGGGTGCGGTGAAGAGCGAGTACAAGTGGCTGAGAGATAGAATCGGTGCCTAATCCTCGTTAATCAATTCAGAACGAATTTTTAATGTTTTTTTTCTTCGATAAAATAAATAATATTTGCGTATGGAACTAAAGAGCCGCAGCTTCACATCCAAAGAGCCGAATGTGGCGCGGGGGGTTGCCGACCCCTGCTCTAGACTAAACTAAACGTCTAAAACTTACAAAAACAACCCTTAGTGTTTTATCAGCACCTTCTTCTTAGTCATAAAAGTTTCAAGCGATTAATCGCTCGAGCGATTCACTCGATAATTAAAATCGCTCGAGTATCAAGTATTCGATTATTAAAATCCACGGTTTTTTCCAACACTAATAAGGAGTTTACTCACAGAATGGCAACATTTTTAAACTGTAATTTAATTTTTTGAGAAAAAAAAAGAAAGAAAGAATATTTCGGTAAAAAGAATGAATTTAGACGATGTTATTGTATAAATAAATAGATTTACGGTGGTATGGTCGACGTTTTCAATGAAATTATATAGAAAACAAAAATTATCATAAGTGGTTCAAATTTGGTATGTGAGCATAAAAATAAAATACCTTTCCAAATAAATATTTTCAGAATCCGATCAGTAAATGCCATTTTTCGATATTTTGTGGAGAAAATGTCAAATTTGACAGTTAATAAAAGCCGCATGGCCCCATTTAATTATGTCATTTCTGGTTTATTATTTTATTGAAGCAAAAACTTATGGTGAAGTCAAGTTTTACCTAAATCGAACAATCCCTTTTTCCCCAATAAGGTTCCAACTTTAATGGTGACACTTTACAGAATCATCAAGTATCTTGTTGTATTATCGGAACACCCTGTATAATATGCCGCAGGTTTTTGAACCCGTTTTTTGGTCCACCCTGTAGACTAAGACAAATTATTTTATTGACGCGAACTACAAAATAAAATATCAAATAAACTGGCTAGCGGCCAAAATAGAGGCTATTTGGAAATTACAAAAATTAAGTAAGTAGCACTAAAGATATACACGGTGTTGAAAAAAGGTCGGTACCTCGGAATGAATAACTCCGGTGCATCGCATTGCAGCGGAAAACGTCTGGGGAAAAAGTTGTTCGGTTTTGAAGGAGGAATAGTTTGCAATTTAAACCTTTTGTCCGAAAGTTTTTTTTATTTGGGCCCATCTTTCGCCAATAATCACTATGAGAAAGACAAAATCAAAAACGTGCGAAAATCAAGTTTTAATCTCTTTTTCTCTGTCTTGTACTAAAGTGTGATTATTGGTGTGATATTGATTCGCGCAAGATTTTATGTTCTATTAGTGCGGTGGGCTTGCATCGATCGAACTTGCAAAATTCTAAATCTTAACTCACAATTAATATTAGCCAACATTATAAACCCTGAAAATATCCAGTTTTCTCCCCGGAAAAGAATTACGTGTTTGCTCCTCCGTAAAGGTCATGACGAAGAAATTAAATAATTCCTAAAGCTAATTGCAAATAAATACGTTTTATTTGGCCAAAATCCCGTTATTTGTTCTTAGTTACAATTACATTTATTATAGCTATGAGGAAAGTGTATTCATTTTAAGATGATGGGAACATGAACAATGATACGCGTGTCATCGGCCGATATCTAATTTGCCATTGGACGAAATAGGGAAAGATTTAGTACGGCAGCCCGTTACCAAAACGTCCTATTATCACGCTTTCATCTAGTCAATGACTAATCGCTAGATTAATAAAAAATAAGAAAGTTTTACTCGAGCGAAAAAGTTCGGCAACGCTGCGCTTACCCGTCAGAGTGACTTCAGTCCGTAAGAAAGCAGATCGTCTTTTTGTTACTACATCTGGTCCGTTCTTGATGAAATCACATTAAAAATATTTTTAAAAAAACGGGAATTCATCGACAACTGACGTTTTGAGTGTTGCAAAAATTCCATAGTTTAAATAAAGGATGTAAAGAAAAGCGGCATCAGAAAGTTACAGCGCCCGGGTCAATTTTTTTTTGAAAATGTTGACAACACTTTAAAAAATAGCAACGGATATTTTCTGTGTTGCGCAGCTCCAGGGAGGGCAGCGGAGTCTGATCTCGTATCTGTATAATTCATGATCGCGGTACACGGCGCGTGCATGGGACGGCTTGCTGTGTGGCTTGGTTGTCTATAATAACTCAGCATCAGCTATGTCCCCATATTGCATTATTATTGATACACGTGCTGTGTGTAAAAATGTCAGTTCATATTTTTCCCCCATTTTCCGAGCCACAATACACTATTTCTGCTTGAAACCGGACGAGGCGCGATAACTCGAACAGCGTTAAAAAAATTTACATACCTAAGATCCAACACTGCGATTGCGCGTCGATGAAAATGTCCGTTCTCATTTTTTTTCCGGTCACGAATAACAATAAATAACACCCGACAAGTAAAACGGACGAGGCGTGATAAGTTGAATTCACCGCCGTAAACAAATTTCGATTTTTCTCAAACCAAATCTATTCACCGCACGGAAAATGTCAGTTACTATTTTCATCTCCTCAAAAACATCACTCTGAGTCAAAAAATAAAAAGAACGGACGAGACGCGATAACTATTACGACCACTCTTTTTTACATACTATAGGTTTGTTCCAACACCCTATTTTTGTATCGTTCTAGAACCGTCACGAAACTGTTGGAATCGATTTTGTGCGCAGGCGTTAATTTTGCACTGTTTGTTGCCGATGCACAAGGGAGTAGAGATGTAAAGGTAATATTACCGAGGTAATGTTACCGTAATATTACGTAATATTACGTAATATTACCGCACGATCGGTAACATTGGAAATATTGTTTTTTTTTTTTTTTTTTTTTTTTTCCATAAGCCAAATCCAGTTGAACAAAACGGGGCGATACATCTCTTTAAAATTGCCGGTGAAAACAAGATGAGGTTCCTTTGTTTCTTGTATAAAAAGCTTTTTGGAGACTAAACATTCATTTAAAAGTTTAGCAGTTGATGATAGCCCAGATATTTCTGATGTTCTTTCATCAAATACAGTAAGACTTCTTCTTCAAAACGAATTTTGGTTGCAAATAGAAGCAACTTATGACTTGTTCCAGCCAATGTCTAAGTGGATAACGATTTTTGAAGCTAACGGGCCAACAATCTCAAAAGAGTTTATCTGCTTTTTTGAAATAAGGTCTATATTACGTGACAAAGTATCAAATTTATCTATTACTATGTTTGAAAACCAGAAAATGTGTTCAATTCTTGAAAAACGAGAAAATATATGTTTAAAACCCGTTCATCTTGCTGCTTACCTATTAGAACCAAGTCAACGCGGCGAGAAGTTAACTGAAGCTGAAATTTTAATTGCAACGGAGTTCATCTATGAAACTGCAAGGCGTCATCCAAAGTATTCTTCACAAGTAGATCTTATTATGGAAGCACTCGCACAGTACAAAATTAGAGGTAATATTTTTGCTAAGGAATTCGTCATTTCCAGCGAAAAATCTATGTCTGGATCTGTTTGGTGGGCAGGAATTTGCTCCAGTTCTAAAATAAGTAGGTTAGCTGTAGACATTTTAAATTTACCTTTAGTACTTATGGATTTATTCATCGGCAAAAAAGAAACAGACTAACCGTGGAGAGGGCCGGAAAACTAACTTATATTGCCCATAATTATAATTTACTAAATGAAGAAGATCATTCGAGAATAGTAGAAGATACTGAGGAAGAAATAGAAAAAGAAGATATCGGTTTCGAAGTTATAGACTTGACTCAATTAACGAAAGAGAAAGAAGAATCAGATGACGAGGTTGGGGATGATGATGAGGATGATTTACCATTATCCACTCTATTACGTAGTCCATTCTGACTCTGACTAGTTTAAAAAACGTTCTTATTGTTTTTCGTAATGTTTTTACAGTTTTGAAATAAAAAAAAACTAGTATTACTTAAAAAGCTGTTTTTTTTATAAATTACCAATGTTACCGTAATATTACGTAATATTACCGGTAATATTACCGATTTTTAAATTACCGGTAATTTTACATCTCTACAAGGGAGGCAAGGTTGGTACGTTTTTGTGACCATTCTGTGTAAAAATCTCAGCTGATCGCCTGTCTGATTGTAGGAAAGAAGTTTAGTAATTAGTTAATTATCATAACATTCATAAATCACAACCCTACTTTTGTTCTTTTGATTTCTTCGTCTAAGCTTGAGTATTATCTTTTTTCGTTCCGTTTTGTTGTATTTAATAATCATGAAAGAGAATAACGTTTAATGTTAAGAATATCTTGTAGGTTTGGGAACCGGATTATACAAATTTAATAAGAATAAATTAAGTAATCAAAATATTAAGCAACAACTCCTACAAAACAAGGCTAAAAGAACTGCATGAATGCCAGGAATACAAAAACAACGGTTAAAATTCTTAGGGCGCAAGTCAGTACAAGCGGTTCCTGGTATTGGCGATGTATCGTTTTTACCGTTCAGGAACTGGTTTGCGAACGATCACAATTTGGTTGGAACACCAAAGGGATCGCCAGCTACACCGTTTTGTGTCGGTTGGAACGCCTTTCGACTACTACGCATGTGCGTGACCGTACATTGTACGATTTTTAGGGTGGTTGGAACGAACCTTATGTAAAGCTGATTCTCAATGATTTCGCAACGTTGCCAATGTCCGTTGTTGTTAATTTCCTTCTCAAGTCCTTATTAAATCCTTATTCAATCCAAAAAACTCAAATAACTTTAGGTGATCAGTATGAAATCCTGCTAGCGGGCTGCTGTACTAATACCCAGTACTGAAACTGATCCCGCGGGACTGATACAGTTTTGCGCCTTAGTCAATGCTTCGGGCGTTCATTTGCTTTCCCTTCCATCAGCTTAAAATTGAATTGACACTGCACACCGAATCCGATACAATGAAACATCAATTTTTAATTTACATAAACTTCTTTCTATGATATTGATACTACGCCATTTTGTACAACTCCTGAGATATCGATCATAAACTAACGTGTGATTGCGTAGTTAGTCATATTTTTAAAGGTTGGTCGTAGCCATGTAACGATATTAAAAATATATTGATACGAGAACAATAGATATCAAAATTAATTCTAAACGTTGCTTTTCAGTGGTTACAAGGCCTTCATTTATGTGTGAAAATAGATTGTTTATTTCCCAGTAAAGAAGGTCTTGATGTGCCAAAATATTGCCGTGTTATCATTTTCATTAAGGACGAAGTACAGGGTGGTCCATTTTCCACACTTTTATAGGATATCTCAGTAATTGTTAGTGCTATCAAAAAAGTAATGTAGGGGTCATGTGCTCTTTTTGGGTCAAACTTAAAATGGTAAAACAAAATTTGAAAATTTTTACTTGCTTAAAAGATACGGGGGAAAATCAAAAAATAGACAATTACTAAATTACCCTATATTTCTTAGTTAAAAGAGATACACAAAAATGTTTAATACATAAGTTTATTTATAATGATTGTTGAATAATCTACCGTTTCCAGAATAAGTATACGGGGTCAGGTAAGAAAGTTATCGGACCTAACCTCATTTTTTTAAATGGAACACCCTGTATATTTTAATCTAAAAAGATAGCATTTTAAACTCTCTTTTCAAATTTATAACACACCATGGATGATAGATATCATCAAATTTTTCAAAATGTTGATAAGTATTTTTCACAAATAAATATGAAATTGACGTTAAATGTTAATAACAACTAGATTGTCAGCATAGTTGTGTCTAGGATATTAGTTTTTGTTCCATGGCCTACTTTGGTTTAAAGTAATAAAGTTTAATAAATCGCCTAGGAAATCAATATCATCCATGGCGTGTTATATATTTGAAAGGAGAATTTAAAATAGTATATTTTTACATTAAAATATACAGGGTGTTCCATTTAAAAATATGAGGATAGGTCCGATAACTTTTTTACCTGACCCCGTGTACTTATTCTGAAAACGGCAGATTATTCAACAATCAATACAGGGTGTTATGGAAATGACGTATTATATTTAAATCGGCAATTCCTGAGATGAAAACAAATTGAAGAAAAATATCCAAAAATGGCCCTTTAATTAATGTCAACCCAAAAATGACCACGCGGTGCCCCTGTCAGGAAGGTAAATAAAGCAACATATGTCAACAGTGTTGTCATATCTTCAGGGTAAACTCTTTAGAAAGTCAATAACCGTTTGACAGATTGCAAGTTGTTTATTTTTCAGGGTACATTATTATAAACTTTTACGGTCAAATTCAGTTCGCTAGGAAACAATCTCTGATTTATAAACTTGAACTGACTCGAACGAACCGCCGCGGAGTTTTTAAATGGTCAGGTATGTTCTCATTTGTTCAATTCGAACGACACCCGTCAGATCTGGACAACTTAAAAGTTTATAAATGCCACTCACCCTTTAGAAAAAAAATGCTATTTTATTTAGCTTTTCGGACTTATTTAACACCAACTTAATTTATAAAAAAACACCAAGTACCTAGGTAACTTGAACAAAAACAAACCGGCACAATAAAATCAATAACACATCTAAGTACCATTCAATCTGAATTAGTATTTTAAAGTGCTACTGTGTAGACAAAAATACGCCCTTATTGTCTGAGTGGTCTGGGAAATAATGTATTTAACATCTAAAAATTTTTTAAATAAATAACACGTTGGTTCTCTCGATCGATATCGGCCTGCTTCTTTAAACAGCTGATTGTGGGCAATCCGGCTAATATTTAAAAATACAGCGTTGCCACTGTCGATGTTTTATAAGCGACTATCATAAATTGCCGAATTTCCTTCTATAATATTACTTTCCTGTATAATTATAGTCTCGGAAATGGCAACCGGGCTGGCTCTAGAGACCGGATATTTATCGGAAAGAAAGTTCGAGGACTGGTCCGACTAGACCATTATTTCAAAGGGTAGTTCCTGTCAATTGTTAACATAATTGTTTCATTTTATCTTTAGTAAAGGGTTAATGGCCCATAGAAATTAGCGTTTTTATTATTTCTATTGCGAAATGATTAAGTGCTCTTGTTCTATGTGTGTTATTGTAAAGTGTAATTATGCGTTAGTGTTGGGGTTTAGTGATAAGCTTATCCCCCTACTCTACTCCCACACTATCACCAGGATACGTGATGAGCATAAAGTTTTTCCCATAGAAAAAAGAACTGAAAGTGTCTGTGCCCTGGATTCCTTAATCGCGTCCTGGATTTACTTTCTAAGTAAGCTAAATATTTATTTTTATAAGAAACTAAAGTTTTACACTTTTAAACATTTTGGCAACATTGTTCTTGAACATATGTTTATTACCCAGCTGGGCAATGTAATATGTTCATATATGAATGTGCCGAGGAGTTGTGTGTGGGTTTAGGGGTGAATTACCCCACTTTTTAAACGTTCGATTTAAAAAAAAAATATGTAGCGCTTCTCTAGGACACCCCAAGAGTCACCCATTTAAATATAATACGTCATTTCCATAACACCCTATATAAAGAAACTTCTGTATAAAACATTTTTCCACGTCTCTATTAACTAAGAAAATATAGGGTAATTTGGAAATTGTCAATTTTTTGATTTTCCCCCGTAACTCTTAAACGAGCGAAAATTTTCAAATTTTGATTTTATCATTTTAAGTTTGGCCCAAAAAGAGTACATGACACCTACATTACTTTCTTGATAGCACTAACAGTTACGAACAAACCGTATAAAAGTATCGAGAAAGGGACAGCCTGTACGGTCCTGTTCGCCGGTTGAGGTAAATAGTCGACATTACGCAATACATCTGACGAGCAGCTGACTAACAGTAAACATAACACACGAAGAGGCAACAAGAATCACAACATAAAGAATATTATGTTTATGGAGGTTTTTGCTTCTTAGTTAGATATTTGTGCGTTATACTTTGTGTCGAGTCAAAGATACTGAAATCATAGGGTTACCACGCATACGAATACATATACCTACAGGAAACTGACTTACAATTAAGCGTGTTTGGCTGTATAGCTCAATGTGCCTTGCACAGAAAACAGTGAGAAACTATGAAAATAAAAATAATTAGAACGTATAATACATATCATTATTAGTAACCATTCTAACGATTTCAGGTTCAACAACTGAACATTTTTTATGATATTACTACAACCCTGTTTGCCGGTACTTAATCTACCTATTCACTAACTTTCACAAATTGTTCTGGGACCCATTCAGTCCACCATTTAGACTCTGCAAGTATTTTTCATACTGCAGAAGAGGCCCTTGATTCCTATTTAACCAATTATGCCTATTCTGCATCTCGAAATGCTTTAACAGCATCGCATGCTGAAATGCTGCCAGCTGATTGTTCGCTACAATGGACGAGTTAAAGTTTATACTAGCTGAAAGCTGAGCAAGGTTTTGTATGTTGTACTTTTCCAGAATTTCGTTCGGACTTAACGATAGAGAATTACCGTTTGGAGTTGAGGAACTTGGGGATGCTGGAGGAGTTTTCGTTGAAGGAGTAAGATTTGGAGGCTTAGGAGCAATATTAGGTAGTCTCGGCGATGTACTTAACGGTCTAGATTGCTTTGGAGACAAGCTTGCAAACCGATTCATTGGAGATAACACTTTTTGGTTGAACACAGGAACAGTAGGGGCATACATGTGCTTCACCAGAGGTGAAGACTTGGGAGAATGCTTGGGCGAAGGAGTTTTTGGTTTAGGTGACGACGACGCACTGGTACTGGAAACTTCAGGCAATTTTGGTGATCCAAGACTTGGCGACGGCACTTTAAAATCAGTGGTTATAGATTTTAATTCGTTTAATGGAGAAACTGGAGGTTTGCATTCCGGAACTTTCGACACTGACTCTGCTTTTACCGGCGAAACAATACCGTTCACTTTCGTTGGTTTAGAGGGACTCTGTTGGCTCACTGAAACTGTATAGTTCATACCAAGACTGGACGAATGTAAACTGGCTACAGTTTGGGGCACTAACTTGTTTATTTGATCTGGTTCGAACTTTTTCAGCACTGATTTCGGTGTCCTTGGATTAGGCAAGCGCGGAATTGGCACTTTGGGCAGCGATACCTCTTCCTTCTTCACATCCGATTGATTCTGGTCTTGTCCTGTCTGATCCAGTTTTGTTTTTTTAGACAGCTGAGATGCAATCTCTAAAATGTTCCGTTTACTTGAGCCGGGGCTAGCATTTGCATCGTCTGAAACCACTTCTACAGCCGATGTCTTAGCACCGTCTGGAGGCTTTTTCAAGGATTCTTCAAAAATCTTTTGGAAAGTTTGTGGTGATCTAGGATTGAGCTTACCCAAATTGTCCAATAATGGTACAGCAATATTTGAGTCGGGTACGGGAGCCGGTTGAATCTGGAACTGTTGGGGAATATTAGTTTTCATAGGAATTTGGAACTGCTGCTTGGGTCCAACTATTTGAGAAACGGTAGTCGATATGGGGATTTTTTCCGTCAAGCTTTTAGCGATTTCGGATAGGTCTTGGTCCACTTTTTGTTCGCTGTCATTATCACAGAATTTACTAATATCTAACTGCGTCAATTCCGTGGGCTTATTATCCGAGCCTTGAAGCTTTTCCTTGTCGCCGGGACTCAGCGATTCATCAGGAAGTTTGAGTATTTCTATAAAGTTTTTGACGGGCGGAGCAACATGTGGCAAGCTGTCTTTATCAGAACTTTCCTTGATCGTAATTGATAAAGAGGAGGGGATCTTGCAACTGTTAATTAATGATTGTAAACCATTATCACATTTAATATCTGATTGAGTTCCTGACAAAAGCGTCTTCGAAAGATTCGGCTTCTCGTGCAAAATTATTTTGACTGGCTTTTTAGTTTCGAATTTCGACACCTTCGCCTTATTATTCTTAAGGGGGCTAGTACTTTTTCGCTTTTGACCACCAGTCGGTCTCGATATTATCAGTTGCGTCTTCGGCGGTTGAGATACGTGGGCGGAGGATGGGCTTGTTTCGGGTTTCACCTGCAAACCGGACGTTGGTGTTAGTTCAACGCTTTTAAGGAACTTTGATTTTTCGTCTTCCGCTTCAGTAACATTTACTGGCAATTTACTATCGTTACTCTGTTGGCTTTCGCTTTTCACAACTATATTTACAGGTGCAGGTTTCACAATGCTATCACCAGGCTGATTTGTGTTGGTGATAGCTTTTACTGTTCGCTTAGGAGAGGCCCGCTTTTTGACAGTTTTCTTAGATATAAGAAGTCTAGGAATCGTAACTTGCCCTACCTTACCAGATCCCTTCTTAGGACTATTCAATTTTAATTTCTGTCCTTTCTTGATCGTTTGCTTTATGATGTGATGCCCAATTGGTCTACCGTCTTTATTCGATACGGGCTCAATTTTCGTGATGATCTCAACATTTTCACTACGGTTCAAAGTGATACTAGTGTAGCTTTTAGTAATGGGCTTCGTAAAATTATGCCCCTTAGAAGTAATAATATTAGGTTCCCCCAAAAGGTCTTTTGATACCTTTAAAATAAGTCTACCCTCAGTCTTTTCGGATTGACTCTCCGAGTACAATGGCTCCTTTTTGATAAAAGGTAAGCTCGGTAACTCCTTTTTAATTTCAGTCTTAAACTGCTCAGATTTAATGATTCTATCTTTTACATCGCACGGAGGTTGAGTCTGAACCATTTTGTTACTATTATCTTCAGTTTCACATGCCTTCTTTTCAGTTTTCGTTGTGATTAGTTTATCGGCAGGAAAATCACCTTCTTTTACATTTTCTTTATCTAACTTATTGCTAACTACTACATTGTCTTTATCACTCGCATGAACTTTTGAAGCATCTATCCCAGTTTCAGATTCTTTTTCCTTTTCTAACCCATTCTTACACCTCTCTCCTTTAGGTCCTTGTTCAGTCTCATTGGTTTCTTTATTATTAGATAGTTCTTTACATGGTTTACTTTTAAGCGGCTTCTCTGAATGCTTCTCTAAAGAGTCATCATTATTACTGAGCAGTGTTAAATCGGTACAGTCACCCACTCTGTCATTGTTTTCGTCATTATCAGATTTAATATTGGTACGTTTTCTATCACAAACTTTACCTTCCTTCTTAACTTTAATTGGACTAGAATGTTTTGAAGCACTACTCATTTTCCTAAGAGACTTTCTGTGAGATTTTCGATCCGATACACTTTCCTTTCGCTTTGGCGTAACAATTGTCTTTTCTCCGTTGCTTTTCGCTCGACGCATATTTCTGGGTAAATATTTTGGTGCATTAATTTCAGGACTATCGGTCCTCTTGTGTTTGTTGCGATCGATGATTCTGAAGAAGAATTTCATCAGTTCATTCTGAAACAAACGAGAAAACTTTAAGAACAAGTTTGTAGGCATGGGGATTGTAAATAGAAAAGCCTATCTATTAATATGAATTATTTTAATAAAATTGGAGATTTCCCTCTAGAGAACTTTAAAATATCAGAGAATATATTCATTTTATTTATACACAATATGCTGCTTACCCTTTGCCATGAATATATGTATGCGATGTCAATAAGGGTGTAATGATCTGGAAGTGGCACTCTCTTGTACAGAAGATCAATCTGTAACAAAAATATAAATAAAAACCTGAGTCGATCGGAGATGACTGGAGACGCTAATCTTGTTGTTGAAATTTAAAGATTATAATGCTCAAGAAAATTCCTTCTTATGCAACTATAAATAGACTCTACAATCTTGTAACAAACGCGCTTGTTGTTGCGATAACACAAAATAACATCTACTGATTTAAAGACGATTTGGATAAAAAAAAAGTGTTGCAACAGTAAATAATTTTTTAAAATAATTTAATTCAAAGAATTCTTAGTGAAATATTTATAGCCAGTTTGTTTATAGGTTGTACTTGTTGGGCAAAAAGTACATAAATAATTATTTTATTTCATTTTAAATTCGATCAAGAACCTTACATAAATGTGTCATGCAACGTAAAGTACAGGGTGTCCCTTTTTCGACACTTTTTTAGGGTATCTCCGTAATTGCTAGTGCTATCAAAAAAGTAATGTAGGTGCCATGTACTCTTTTTGGGTCAAACTTAAAATGGTAAAATCAAAATTTTAAAATTTTCGCTCGCTTAAGAGATACGGGGGGAAAATCAAAAAATTTATAATTTCCAAATTACTCTATATTTCCTTAGTTAAAAGAGATATAGAAAAATGTTTCATGCAGAAGTTTCTTTATATTGATTGTTGAATAATCTGCCGTTTTCAGAATAAGTATACGGGGCCAGGTAAAAAAGTTATCAGACTAACCTAATTTTTTTTAAATGGAACACCCTGTATATCTAATCTAAAAAGATACTATTTTAAATTCTCCTTTCAAATATATAACACACCATGAATGATATCGGTTTCCTAGGCGATTTATTTAAACTTTATTACTTTGAAAAGAAATAAAAGATTCAGATTAAGGTCAAAAAATAACGGGAATCATTGCAAATGTTCGGAATATGTCCTTAAATGGTTACCGTCTTTCCGGATAGCGAACAAAACATATATTTTGCGCCGGTTCTTCGCTTTTCCACATTCAATATGAACTGATATCATATCAAATTTTTCAAAATGTTGATAGGTCATTTTCGCAAATGAATATACATATAAAAACGCAATTGACGTTAAATATTAATAGTCAAAATAGTTGCTTCTAGGATATTAGCTATTGTTTCAGGGTCTACTGTGGTTTAATAAATCGCCTAGGAAACCAATATCATCCATGCTGTGTTATATATTTGAAAGGAGAATTTAAAATAGTATCTGTTTAGATTAAAATATACAGGGTGTTCCATTTAAAAAATGAGGTTAGGTCCAATAACTTTCTTATCTGACCCCGTAAACTTATTCTGAAAACGGCAGATTATTCAACAATCAATATAAAGAAACTTCTGTATAAAACATTTTCTGTATCTCTTTTAACTAAGAAAATATAGGGTAATTTTGAAATTGTAATTTTTTGATTTGATCTCTTAAGCGAGCGAAAATATTCAAATTTTGATTTTATCATTTTAAGTTTGACCCAAAAAGAGCAAATTATACCTATATTACTTTTTTGATTGCACTAACAATTACAGAGATAACCTATAAATGTGTCGAAAATGGGATACCCTGTACAACCTACTGATTGGTTTCCAAGAAGACGGTACTTACAAAAAACTGACTGGTATCCACGTTGTACTTATTTCTGACGAATTTCTTGAGTACGTCGATGCGGCACATGCCCGGGCAAAGCAGGTACCTCTTCATTTGAGACTCTTGGTTCTCCTCGCCCGAACCACCGTTATTCTTTAAGGTCTCGGAGTTGGTCGCGATTCCAGGTATGCGGATTGCACCAGGGGTGGAGTCGTCACTGGAACAAAGGAAATATAATTAGCGGGCACTTATTGGGCATAATTATAGGTTTTTAAAGATTTATTAACTGGAATATAAGAAATAAAACGTAACATTTAGTGGGTACGCCAGTAATAAAGGATGGTGACGATTAGTTTATATACCTTTAAAAATAACATGTATACTGTCATGACTAATGCGGCAGCGGACCCCCCTCCAAAAAAAAAAGTTCCGGATCCGCCCTTGCAAAATTGCATCTCCAGGTAGTTAGTAAATAATTTTCCTTGTATATTATGAAAAAAATACTAGTTGCCTTTGATTCTGTTTACCACAAATAATCGCCGTCATTTGTCTGTCGCACGCCGTTCTGTTCGGATGCACCGCGACGCGGCGTAGCGGCTGGCAGCGTCGACATACCCAATAAATCAAAGCTAAAAACGGGCAGGCAGCGAAGGACAAACGCGCTAAGCCGACGATTTAGAAGGGAATGTACCAATTATGCGGCGTAATCTATTCTATGTCGAAGTCCATTCATTCTTCCAATTCAGAAGACCAAAACGAATACACGCGACGAGCCCGTGAACAGCACACACGGTCGTATTAAGAACAATATAACAGTACAGTGACCTAAAACCCTGTTAGCATAGCATAGGAAGGTTTTATCGCCGGTTGACCAATAGCAATGAGTTTATGCATCGAGCATGTGGCTAACACGCGCTGATGTTTATTTATGCTCCTGAATTGGTAAAATAGAGTATAGAAATAGTTACAAACTGCCCAAGGCATGCGCAGTTGGTTGGTCACAGTAGCGAAATATGTGAATTCTGATCTAAAATGTATCGACCGCCAACTGATTTGCAACCGTCAGAATAATCCGCGTACCGGTACAGATTTGTGGGTTTGGATTTTGTAGATCGGTTGTTTTTCGTTTTATTTTCTTTAATTTTGGCATGTTTTGGTCAAACTTACTTTTCATTATGGTGAATATTGTTAAAGTCGGTACGGTGTATGAAGTTCGCTAATCAATAAAACCTCTTGAGCAGGGTAGTCGGTGGCTCTCAAACAATAAATTATATTTTAGGTATTTTCTAAATAAAATAATTTAAAGTAAATAAAAAATTAGTTTAGGCAAAGAAAAATAATTATTTTTTAGCTTTTATAGTATTTAGGCAAATTAGTTTTACGAATTCTGTTTTTTATAAAGTTTTGGTTCTAAAAAAAACGGATGTCGCCATCTTTTTGAAACATTATTGGATAGCTCGCAAAGCACTTTTCTGTTGTTCCTTTTTTTTTGTATTTGAAGCCCAGCTCTTTTAAAATGATGGACAAACTGGTAGTTCCAATATCGCAAAGTTCTTTCATCTTTATCTTTTCAAGAATAGCTTTGAGGGTAACATATTCCTTGGCTTTATACATATCATAAACAATATTCCTAATCGATAGTTTTATCCCTTGGGATAAATCAAAGGTTTTAGAATGGAGTCGAACCCTTTTATATGGTCTGTCCAATTCCTCTTTACTCTTTGTTCGAAGTCTTCTTAAACTCTAACGGACACTAACGGGCCCGAGTTATCTTTTTCTAAAATAAAATAACGTTCCACTTGTAATACCAAACGGCGTTCACCTGGAGATAAACACCTTCTAGGAGTTGGGTCACCTTGCTGAACAATTTCCATAACTTTGCTTTATAACTGCTTTTAATTCCCGCACAATAATGAGAGAGCAAATTTTAATTATTTCTTGGAAAATAGTATTGTTATATAGATTTAACTATAATGATCCCAAAATACCTAAATTCTAGGAAAAAGTACCTGAGAACGTCTTTAATTTATTGACGCAAAATCTTTTTCATTTGATAAATAAAAAAACTACGAGTGAAAAATAAACTAGATAAAAATATTTATCTCGGTACATAACTCTAAGATAATTTTGTTTTGGAACCGCTGATTTTGCTCAGCCGACTACAGTGAACCAGTGGAATGTTCGGTACGATCAAGTATAGCGAAGGTATTGTCAACTTCACCGTCTTACTATTTAACAACTTTTAATTATTTAATCCGATATCGGACTTCATAAAACGAACAGACTTTATGCACCTTTCAAGACGATAAACCGGGTAAAAGTAGTTGCGGCGCGCCAAAGCCCGCCTCCAATTCACAAATAACCCCCAGATTGTTATCTTGGCAAGTGGCCCTCCTGAACATGAGAAATAAAAACGGTTCATTCATAATTCAGGCGAAAGGATTTTTCGGGCTCTGGTTTGTTATTTCAGGTTCTTTGTTTTCGGTACGGGCAATTTGCTGTGTTATGGTTTCATTAAATTCTTCTAGCGGATGATCTAAGTCTTTACAATGTTTACTTTCTAATGTGATATCGGTTTCGCGTTTTAGGATGAAACCTTTGCTTGTTGTTTGTGTATGTAGTATAGTCTAGCTCAAAAATATACCGGTGATCGTTTGACTACCATAAAATCCTATTTACCCCCCTGACTATAAAATTGGCATCTTTTCGGGCAGAGCTGAAAAACAAATTTTATTTATCGGCATCGCTAACCTAGGTATGTACTTACTCAAAATATTATTATTATAATTGATTTTGATTTTTACTTGGGTTAAAATGTCTTGGATTCAAAATAAATTAAATCGACGTGTATACAACGTGTCCAAGATAAGGAGGATCAGTACAGGGATCTCGGAAACCGTAAGAGATACGACGTCGGTTAAATAGAGGTAAAGTTGCGCATTTACGTGTCTAATAATATGCCGTTTAGAAAGTTTTAAAATTCCGAGTATAGGAGATATTCGGAAAAAAACGAAATTTTGAAAAATCATTTTATTGTTTTCCTGGGTTTTTTTGAGATCGAATTCTAAAGTAAATTGCACTTTTACATTGCCACTTTTTCGGCTCTATCTAACAGCGTTAATTGTTTGGTAATCCATTATCAACTTTCTTTTTTTAAATACGGTCCTGTTTTCCTGATATTGGAATTAGAGAGCTTTTTTCTTCCGAATGCAACGATGTATGACACATTGTGGTTTAATGACGTTTCGAGGTTTTTTTGAACAACATCAGGAGATTTTGGAATACGGTCCTGTATTCCTCCTAATTTTATAAATAATATCTCATAAGTAAGCTCTAAAGTTTTACTTATTACAATATCAGAAAAACAGGACCGTATTTAAAAAAATAAGGTTGATAATGGCCCTTCGAAGACGACTCGTCGGATTACAAAACAATTAACGTTGTTAGAGCGGAAAAAGTGGCAATGTAAAAGTTCAATTTATTTTAGAATTCGATCTCAAAAAATCCCAGGAAAACAATAAAACTATTTTTCAGAATTTCGGGTTTTCAAGACTAGGAAGCTATGTCAAACGCTTCTCCAAAATGTATTGGTTTAGTGTCATTTAACAAACTGCCAAATAATATTAAGCACTTAAGTAAAAATACACTGCTTGTATACATAATAAGGAGAGAGAAGGCCCCATTGAACTCGAGTATTTCGCAAAACAGATGGTAAAATTATCGTTTGGTTTCTTCGTTTTATTTACGATGTAAATTTGCATTGCTAAGTCTGGTTTCGATTTACTTTTACAATTCTACCGTTTCTTAGTAAATTGAATGAATTTATGGTAGTAGGGATACTTAACCGCTTTCAAATTATACATATTTATGGTTAAAATTTAAACGGGACTGCGCAATAAATTAAGTCCGGATGTTTTTATGCGGAGGACCAATCAATGTTGTATTATTTATTTTTAATTTGATTCGCCGTTGTATTTAAGATTAAAAACAAACGTACCTTTCAAGTACAGGGTGCCCCATTTTCAACACTTTTATGGGGTATCTCCGTAATTGTTAGTGCTATCAAAAAGTAATGTAGGTGTCGTGTGCCCTTTTTGGATCAAACTTAAAATGGTAAAATCAAAATTTGAAAATTTTCGCTCGCTTAAGTGATAAGGGAGAATATCAAAAAATTTACAATTTCACAATTACCCTATATTTTCTTAGTTAAAAGAGATATAGAAATATGTTTTATACAGAAGTTTATTTATATTGACTGTTGAATAATCTACCGTTTTCAGAATAAGTATACGGGGTCAGGTAAAAAAGTTATCGGACCGACCCTCATTTTTTAAAATGGCACACGCTGTATATTTTAATCTAAAAATATAGCATTTTAAACTCTCATTTCAAATTTATAACACACCATGGATGATAGATATGATCACATTTTTCAAAATGTTGAAAAGTCCTTTTCATAAATGATTATGTAAGAAATGAAATTGATGTTAAATGTTAATAACAATTAGAATGTCAACATAGTTTTTGTCTAGGATATTAGTTTTTGTTTCGTGGCCTACTTTGATTTTAAGGTATAAGGTTTAAATAAATCGCCTAGGAAACCTATATCATCCATGGTATGTTATATATTTGAAAGGAGAATTTAAAATAGTATATTTTTAGATTAAAATATACAGTGTTCCATTTAAAAAAATTAGGATGGGTCCAATAACTTTTTTACCTGACCCCGTATACTTATTCTGAAAACGGTAGATTATTCAACAATGATTATAAAGAAGCTTCTGTATAGAACATTTTTCTGTATCTCTTTTCTCTAAGAAAATATAGGGCAATTATGAAATTGTAAATTTTTTGATTTTCCCCCTTATCACTTAAGCGAGCGAAAAATTTCTAATTTTGATTTTATCATTTTAAGTTTGGCCCAAAAAGAGTACATGGCACCTACATTACTTTTTTGATAGTTACGGAGATACCCTATAAAAGTATCGAAAATGGGACACCCTGTATATACATTTTACATTTTATAATATATGTCTCGTTTTGGTGTTTGTAAATGCGTGAAATAAATCCCATAAGGTAGTGAAGCGGAAAGGAATTATGTATTATATACGGTGTTGAAAAAAGGTCGGTATCCCGGTGCATCGCATTGCAGCGGAAAATGTCTGGGGAAAAAGTTGTTTCACCCTCAACCCCCGGGCGCGGTTGGGTGTAAGTTAATATTTTGGAACCCCATATTTTTTATTGGCGTATCGTGTTCTCCGACCAAAAATAAACATCTTTTGTCCGAAAAATTTTTTTATTCGGGCTCATCCTTCACCAATAATCACACTTTAGTATAAGACAGAGAAAAAGAGTATTTCCGGGATAAAACTTGATTATGTCACGGTTCTGATTTTGTCTTTCTCATGGTGATTATTGGTGAAGGATGGGATGGGTCGGAGAACACGATACGCCAATAAAAAATATGGGGTTCCAAAATATTAACTTACACCCACCCGCGCGAGGGTTGAGGGGGTGGGGGGTGCTTTAAATTGCTACCCTATTACTCCTTCAAAACCAAACAACTTTTTCCCCAGATATTTTCCGCTGCAATGGCAATGCACCGGAGTTATTCCGGGGTACCGACCTTTTTTCAACACCGTGTATACATAAATAATAAATCATTTTATTCAGTTTTAAGTTGGAAATAAGTTGTAATTGAATTTATTAGGTATCAAAAATAAAGTAATTAAAATTTAATTAAACTGTCTTATAGAGGAGAAAAGATGGCATGAGAATTTAAAATTTATTTTGACATATCTCTTCAAATAGAATCAGAAAACAAAAATAACGAAATTGTAAAAATTCGGTTTTGTCCAAATATCCAGTTTTTTTTTAATTTGAAATTATAACGTTGCAGGAGTCACTAGTGCTCAACTTTTGTCTAATTTGATCATTTCTGTTTGGTTAACGAGATTCTTGTAGAGTGCATTCTTATCTGGGACACCCCTGGTATTTAGAGAAAAGAACTAATAAACGTCGAAACGTAGGCAATTTTTTAATAGCAAGGCATTTTCTGTCATTGATCGTTCTACAACCGCCGAATTCTACCAATTAATAATCTCACAATTACCAAAAAAAAAATAAAAAAATAATAAACAAAATGCAAAAAATTAAATTAAAACGAGCTCGATAACAGTGCTGCGATATAATTTATTTTCGAAGAAATGGGCAAGAGCAAAAACGGTTCAAGAGGCACTTGACTGACTTACAACAAGCCACCGTCGTATCTCCGAAGGGCAAAATCAATAAAGGCGCCCTTTCAGTCGACTTTTCAATAAATAAATCACCCCCACAGTGAAGCCGTCCTATTTCCGTAAAAACGTAAAGAGGGCCATATAAGGGACATTCTTGGAAAATTGGTCTTAACCGTGTCACTTATAAAAATGACAGCCGATTAAAATTGGTATTTTAAATGGATGGTTTGACTAAATCTTGATTGAATTGAAAAAATAAATAAATTTTACTTAATTCAGAATTACTATTCGTTCCCATGGAAATGAGTTATTTCCACATATTATAAACATTAAATTGCTAATACCATCTGCATTTATGTCCCCGCTATCGGCATCGAAGGGGACATTGTGAGTTTGCGCAGTTCGGAAATTTCCTTGTGAAAGTAAACATTTGTTTTGTTGGCTTTTAATCTAAGTGTATGGCCACAACAGCGCACCGCAAAGCGCCCTCGCTCATAGCCTGGTACCATAGCACGCACAGTAGTGTCCACAACGGCGCACCGACCCTCGCTCATTGCCTTGCCTGTCGATCAGTTTGTCTCTCGACATCGAGATATAAACATGGACTGTGCGTTGTCATCTTCTTCCGATGAAGGCTATACTACATAAATTACGTTCAGAATTTGACGTAACATTGGAAAATCAGTTAATATACAGGATGTCACATTAAAAAATATGTTTAAATAGGGTCGTAATTAATTAATTAGAAAAAAATATGGTAGCTGGAATAATTTTTAACATTTTAATTGTTATTTTAAATAGTGAAAATCCAAGTAACGATATAGTTAATCAAAAGTATCTATATGCATTATAAAGGTGATAAAATTCTCCATTGAATCTTCGCTTTACGTTAATGGGAAGAACTGGTAATTATCATTTTTGTTTAAGCATAAGTACCACTTCGTTATATTAGAGTCTAAAACAATATCTTCTTCATCGGAAGAAGATAACAATAAAGGTGATAAAATTCTCCATTGAATCTTCGCTTTACGTTAATGGGAAGAACTGGTAATTATCATTTTTGTTTAAGCATAAGTACCACTTCGTTATATTAGAGTCTAAAACAATATCTTCTTCATCGGAAGAAGATAACAACGCACAGTCCATGTTTATATCTCGATGTCGAGGGACTACTGTGCGAAGCTCAAGCGAAGCTGTGCGGTGCTATGGTACAAGGCTATGGGCGAGGGGCGGTGCGCCGTTGTGGACACAGACTAAGATATTCAGGAAGTAATCTAGCCATTACCACTCGTCCTATAAATTTAAATGGATGAATTGAATCTATCCAAATAATTTTCCATGATAAAATACACAATAAATTTCTTAAAATAAAAACCATATTAAATTATTGGGTGTGAATCGATTAAATTTGTACGTATTGCGATTATATAATTTCAACAAAAACCAATGCAGTCGTTTCTGCTTCATCGGAAATTCCAAATACCGTTACACAGTGGCGTTCGTCTTTAGGGGGATATTAAAAAAAAATCTAAATACAATTTCAATGTTGCCTGATTAATATTTAAAAAAGTTTTGTAATTAGAATAAAGTTATATTAGTAAACATATGTAGATGTGTTTGTGTATGCCTTTTTATTAATAACAAATCGATTTGAGCGTCCGGCCGTAAAATAGTTCGTTATTTAGCAATGAAGTACATGCCAGAATTGAACAATTTGGATTTTCTTAATAAAAAATGCAACTAAGAAGTATACTTTTAGGGGACTGGATTTGAAATAAGTGTTTTAGTGTATTTAATAGTATTTTACACTAAAAATTGCCTTATGAAAAATAACAATTGTTTAATTTGATAAAAACAAGTAATTGTTTTTATTCAATTGTTTTCAAAAGTTGTGAACATCTTTATAATTTAATTTTAAACATTTCTTTTTAAAAAATTAATTTCCCGCCAACCTCTAAAGACGAACGCCACTGAATCAATTAATTTTGGATTTCCGATGATGCCGAAAATAATCCCAACATCGGAAACCTATTAAAAAATTGTACACTTACGTAGTTTTTAAGTAGATTTGAATTTTATAGACAAAATATCGTCTTATTTAGAAATTTGTGTTTTCTCGAAGAGTTGTTCAGTTAAAAAGTACCCTTGCCTTGAATGATTATAGGAATGTTTACGATGACATTGTGTACCAGCTGACTGTGTAGGGCATCAGTCCCGGAATTACCTTAATTTGTTTTGATATGTGGAGGGATAAAGTGTGCAGAAAATTAGAAACCCATCCCTAAACCGTAACCATACCGCCAAAGACCAGGTTTTTCGTTCAGTTCTGCTAAATTTTACGTTTATTGTAGAATCGCTTAAGAACGGCCTTCGCAAGCGTGTAAAGAAACGATATTGCTGGTAGTTTTTCTTATTTTATTGTTTCGAACGAGATAAAAAGTCATTTTAAATGACTGCCGGACAATCTTCTTTTATTGAACGTTGGAAAGTGTGATTTGAGATCCGGCTATTTGGCTATAAAATGGAGGGGACGAATGTTAACTAAACGTATAAATAAAACTTATGGAGATAGAGAAACCCTATAAGGTCGAGAAGGATGATAATCCACAGAAAATTTGTTTTAATCAAAATTAAGCATGCATCTGACGAGAAGAACCCACAACACCGTTTTCATATAGAATTGACAAGGCTGATCAGAAAAAAATCCATATAGAAAAATGTCAGTGGCGTACCCATAAACATATATGTAATACAACACAATAGATCACAAACAATTACAAAAGCAGCAGCGATAAACCGGTAACAAGTGCATGATACTAAGGAATCAAACTATGAAATCTTAGCATGTAATTAAAGAACACCCTGTATAGTTGGGGAAAACAGTATATTTTTAAACCAAGGGACTAAAGTGACTTATTTAATCCCGCGAAAGGGATTAATGCGCTTTAGTACCGCCATATAAGTAGATATACTTTTTTTTTGTACTTCCGGGAACACTTACTTTTTTTGTACTTCCGGGAACACTTACTTTTTTTTTTCTTCCGGGAACACTATTACTAAAATTAGTGATATGTAGATATAAACGTAAAAACATCTAAATTAGATGCATTTTGTCCATTTTTTAAAAATTTTCAACCAAAGGTGGCATCGCAAACTACATACACAGAGCTATCATATTCCGACAGAAAAGACGTACTAAATGCATTTTATCCTATGCAAATTAAATGATGAAAATGTCTTGGACTTTCTATGTGCTGTATGTCCATGTCAGATAGACAAACTAACAGAAGTTTGTCCTTGTGCCGTGGACTAACTGCTATTTGTTTGTCGTTGCACTTGTTGGTAGCTGAAGTGTTTGTTTTGTGTCCTTCGATTTCTCTGTTTTTTACGCAACAATCCAAAATAATGGATGTAACTGTGACAGGGGATCATATAGTTGGTGATACGGACCGTGGTAGTAGAAAAAGAAAAAGAAATCTGACATCTAAAGAGCGTAAAAGTAAAGTTAGGTAAGTTTTAATCATTTCTAGGTTATGTGTGTATTATGCAATAATTGTTTACCTAATATAATCTAAAATTTTTAAGTTCTAATGTTGTTATTGTTAATATTTTAATAAAATTCCTTTTTAAAGGCATTCAGATCATTATCCTAATTTGGAACATTTTGTCGACTTTTCCTGTACTCACCCTAAACGTAAGGATTTTTTTTGCCATGAACTATCCGAAGACGATATAAAGACAATCAGAAATATGTTTTATAAAACAACAACGAAAAATGAACAGGATAATAAATTGGGGCATTTTATGGATGTTGAAAAACCAGAAAGAAGTCGTAATCGAAAACCAGGCGGGAAATCCCACAATGTCTCTACAAGATATTATGTAAGTTTTACTTTTAATTAATTTTATTTTGCTTCAAAGGGTGATTGTCTAAGTGCAATACGGTGAATATTTTTAAAATCACCCCCTAACTTATCCCCATCGAAGGGACAAAAAAAATTTAAACTGGAATTAAGTACATTACAATTTATGGTTTAAATTTAAAGAGATCTGCACCGTGGTGTAGTAGTTTAGGCAACGCTTAAGGGGCGCAAGGTCCACGGTACGACTTCGAGTGAATATATTACTATTTTGACTTATAATGAAACAAATAAAATAACTTTTTAAATTAAACGACTTAATTTTATCTTGGACTTAGGTAATATTCTTTATTTTAGGTTTGGAAGAAAGAGAAAAAAAGCTACATTTGCCAGAAATTATTCTTAGCAATATTTAGTGTCAGTCAGAGACGCGTAAATACTATTGCTCGGAAAATGCAATCTGGAAGTGGTATTGTTGAGAAGCGTGGAGGAGACAAACGCTCTTTTAAGAATATAAATAGATTTGAAGCTGTGAAAAAATTTATAGCCAGCTTGAAAGGACAAGAAAGTCATTACGGGCGTGCAAAATCTCGCCGCATTTATCTATCATCCGAAAATAATATTACTGTTTTATGGAATCTGTATAACCAGGGTGCAGTTGAAAATTTGAAAGTAAATTACAAGTTCTTTAGTAGAATCTTTAATAATATACAAGCAGGTTTTAATTCGATCACACTATACAGCGGTAGATTTCCGTCGGCGTCAAGCGAAGCTCTGGTATCGAGTGAAAGGTAATAAGTGACAAGCGACGGTTTTCGCCTAAATATATAACTCGAGCGGTTTTTTAATAATCGAGCGATGTCGGTTACTTCAATAATCGAATAATCAAGCGGTTTTTCGCTCGAGCGATCACAACACTAAATATGACGCTATAATCATCAAATTCATTCCTGTATACAGGGTGTCCGGGAACATGTGGGAAATCTCCCGGATGTGAAGAAAACACGTGAAAAGAATACTATAGGTTCATATAAACTTCTTTATCGGCCTCCTCTTCGGAGATATGGGCTCCCAAAGAGCACCAATTGAATCAAGTTTTTTTACACATAATTATTGAACCACCTGGTATATTTCAATTATTTTTTAATATGATGTATACCAGGTTAGACCCGTCAAATTACTACCCAAGAAACTGTTGTGAATTACTCACAGCTGCAGGGACGGACTAGCTGTAACACTCATGGGCCCATTTTTTTTACGCCCTGTATGATGAGAACTTTGGACAATGTTTTTTACATACCTTTAACTATTGGCTAAAAATTAAGTACTCTTCATTCATGTCGCTAATCCTAACCGTTTTCGAGAAAACGTTGTTTTATTTACATCATGTATTTGGCGTATCTCGGTAAAAATACATCTTTGTTCCTATCAAATGTTGAAACTCAAAATTTCGCTTTTTCATATTTAACCCGTGAGAAGTAAGGGGACTCTGTGTAAATAAAATGACGTTTTCTCGAAAACGGTTAGGATTGGCGACATGAATGAAGAGTACTTAATTTTTAGTCAATAGTTAAAGGTATGTAAAAAACATTGTCCAAAGTTCTCATCATACAGGGCGTAAAAAAAATGGGCCCATTAGTGTTACAGCTAGTCCGTCCCTGCAGCTGTGAGTAATTCACAACAGTTTCTTGGGTAGTAATTTGACGGGTCTTACCTGGTATACATCATATTAAAAAATAATTGAAATATACTAGGTGGTTCAATAATTATGTGTAAAAAACTTGATTCCATTGGTGCTCTTTGGGAGCCCATATCTCCGAAGAGGAGGCCGATACGAAAGAAGTTTATATGAACCTATAGTATTCTTTTCACGTGTTTTCTTCATATCCGGGAGATTTCCCACATGTTCCCGGACACCCTGTACATTCTCAATATTATGCATATTTAATATTTATGTTATCGAATCACATTGGGTCTCCGAAAGAAACGAACGGTCTATTGCAGTTGATATATGTGTATTCCATAGCAGTTCCACCGGTTTATACCATACAAGCAAATGGTAATTTTCAACACTTTACACACAATAGTTCATTTTTAAATGTTACTAGGCTAGAAAAGTTCAATAATGTGCATGGAGTATAAAATTCAGTTGTTCCCCATTACATTCTCCCAATAACATAAATAAACGGTGCCTTTCTATTCATAAACTTAATTTTATGTCTATGAGAATTTGCGAACGAATAGTATACAGTGTGTCCCATTTTCGACACTTTTATAGGGTATCTCCGTAATTGTTAGTGCCATCAAAAAAGTAACGTAGTTGTCATGTGCTCTTTTTGGGTCAAACTTAAAATGGTAAATTCAAAATTTGAAAATGTTCGCTCGCTTAAGAGATACGGGGGGAAATCAAAAAATTGACAATTTTAAAATTACCCTATATTTTTTTAGTTATACATATACAGAAAAATGTTTTATACAAAAGTTTCTTTGTATTGATTGTTGAATGATCTGCCGTTTTCAGAATAAGTATACAGGGTCAGATAAAAAAGTATTGTACCTAACCTCATTTTTTTAAATGGAACACCCTGTATATTATAATCTAAAAATATACTATTTTAAATTCTCCTTTCAAATATATAACACACCATGGATGATATTGGTTTCCTAGGCGATTTATTTAAACTTTATTACTTTGAAACGAAATAAAAGATTCAGATTAAGGTAAAAAAGAACGGAAATCATCGCAAATGTTCGGAATATGTCCTTAAATGGTTACCGTATTTCCGGATAGCGAGCAAAATATACATTTTGCGTCATTTCTTCGATTTTTTCACTTTCAGTATAAACTGATATGATATCAAAGTTTTCAAAATGTTGATAGGTCAACATAGTTGTTTCTAGGATATTAGCTGTTGTTTCATGGCCTACTGTGGTTTAAAGTAATAAACTTTAGTAAATCGCCTAGGAAACCAATTTCATCGATGGTGTGTTATATATTTGAAAGGGAATTTAAAATAATATCTTTTTAGACTAAAATATACAGGGTGCTCCATTTAAAAAAATGAGGTTAGGTCCGATAACTTTTTTACCTGACCCCGTATATTTATTCTGAAGACGGTAGATTACAGTCAATATAAATAAACTTCTGTATAAAACATATTTCTGTATCTCTTTTAACTAAGAAAATATAGGGTAATTTTGAAATTGTCAATATTTTGATTTTCCCCCGTATCTCTTAAGCGAGCGAAAATTTTCAAATTTTGATTTTACCATTTTAAGTTCGACCCAAAAAGAGCACATGACACCTACATTACTTTTTTGATAGCATTAACAATAATGGAGATACCCTATAAAAGTGTCGAAAATGGGACACCCTGTATACATACATGGTTGGGCAAATGTTCCGGAACTGTACAGGAGAACGAAAAGTGATATCAGATCCTCGACAATCGATAGGACTAAAATTTTACATTTGACTGTGTATTCCATATGTCAGTAAAGTCATCAACAAACCCGAACAAACCCAACTCTCATCAAATTAAATTTCTGAAGCCAATCGCCGCCAATAGACACCAATCAAAGTTCATTGCGACTAAAACAAATTTTAATTAAACCGTGTCCGCAGTTTTACGTGCCTTCATTTACAAGAGCCTCTAAACTCCATAGATCCTAATACTTTACCCATTATTCCTCGGCATGTCCAGTGTCAATTAAACGGCCGTATATCGGGGCCACAGTGGGACCGGAGCGACGGCACCGGTGGAATCTGACGGCCGAGATTAGCCGGAATGACGGATGAGGTCGTTTTTGGTCCGTCCGAGTCGGCCGTTTAGTCTATTCTAGAGATTAGAGATGGGAATAGAGTTACTTGAATCATATTTGGAATTGACTTATTTAGTAGTACCTACTAGCAGTTCGCAGAGAAGAAGATATGCTACCATTTTTATAACTGGGAGATGTCTCCCAGAAAGGACCTACAATTATAGCTGTCCGCTCCAGATCTTCACGATCAGGAACATACAACGCTTCCAGGATACGATTTTAAAGAATGTTGCTGAGGAGCCCTTCACCGTGATCAGTATGAAGACGTGTTTCGCAACAAGACACAGAAATCTTAGTTTGAAGGTATGTCTTGATGATGCCTTGTGATGTGAATTGATTCATTTGCCGTTTTTTCATTCAGCACAAAGAAAACTCATTGGACTTAAAATATTCATATTGGGTTTGTTCGAAGACCACATTCGTTCTTGGGACCAATGCATCGTTCATTTGCCTTCGATTCTCGTGACGCAAGATGAATGCATTCTTCCCAAAACCTTCTGTTTCGTGTTCGTCGATCAAATTCTCAATCACTTGCGCTAATAGCCCTTCTCAGGTCTGAGAAGATATGTATCTTGCGACTTTCTTCGAAATTCGTCTCCATTCGACAGTCTATATGCGATGGCCGGCGGGATTCCCGGGGCCGTCTCGTTATTGGACTTTTAGTTATACGACATTCTTTGGGCATTGTATTTGATGTCCGCTATGTGGTGTCATGCATTCTAGCTTTTTGTGTGTTTAAACGTGTATATACACTATGAATGTACAAGAACTTTTAATTTCGTGGCGTTGGAACCACTTATGGTCAAAAGTTTAAGTTAAATGACCTTTGATAGATAAGTGTAGCTGATTTTTATGTATTGCTTGTTAAATTTATGAAACCTCTTTTGACTGATTACTGGTAAAAATCCACAGCTGTAGGTTAGTCAAATAGATGGGCTATATTTTTGTATTTTAGTAGCTTAATTTGAGAATCTAATTTTCTGAAGACTTGCCGTAAAAGAACGAAACCTTCCTACAGGTTTAGTTTAGCTCAAGACCGGGGAGTTTGCTCTAAAGGTTTGATATTTTGTGATAAACTCATATTTCTTTGAACCAATGAATTATTTTGAATTTGACGTAAGGAAATCAAATGCACCATTCATTTGGCATATATCAAAATAATCATTCATTTGGGCAAATGTCACATTCATTTGATACAAATGATCTCTTTTTTCAATGTAGGAAATAAATTTTTCTCAAGGAAAACCCGGAGACCTTTTGCTTAAACGCAGTCACTTACGCTAGGCTACCACCCAATGGTGTGCCCCAGGGCTCGATCCTGGGATAACTATTACTCTTGATAGTCATGGGCGTTATTGATACTTTTATGGTGAACTATATAAACAATAACTTTTTTCGATAATCGTTCGGAAATATTGACATTTTTGATAACATTTTTGAAAGAAAAAGTCCATATTTCCTTACACTTAGTTGTTGCTAGGCAACGGAAAATAACTGTTAGGAAATATTCATTTCCTTACTGTAAGGAAATGATATTTCCTTAAGTTGTTAGTGTTCTACATAAATGATTGAAAACACGTCGTTCATAAGGAATTAATCTATGCATATTCGTACTCTTCTCTTGATTTCTTTGGCAATAATTCTAATGAAGTACACTGTTTAAAATTTCGTGACCATTTTAACACCACATGAACACCAAAAGTGGTCTATATCGATACAAACCAAATTGGTGTTAAATGGTGTTAAACTCATACACCTACAGAATAGTAAAATATACACCTGGATGGAATAACAATTGATTACTAATGTAATCCTAATGTAGTCACTTTTACACCATGAAGCTATTGATAATTATCCGCAATGTGTAATATTTTCACCTATTTGGTGTTATCTTGTCCCTGAAAGTGTGTTATGTCTGCCATATACTGCGGTACGCATCACACCATAGCGTGTTATTTTAAAACCGTCCAGTGTTAAATGTAACTTAACAGGTAGTCAACTTAACTCCATAAAGGAGTAATTCTACATCAAATTATAGTATATTTAACACCATATAGTGTTAATATAAATTATTGATGGGGTGTCAACTTTACACCATAAAAAAGTAATTCTACAACAAAATTGATTTAAATGTGATTATAAAAGGGAGTTTATTTTATTCTTGAAAAATATTTTACGCTTATAAAATAAAAAAAGTTGATTGTTTATAACTAGTAGTTT
This sequence comes from Barypeithes pellucidus, assembly GCA_963991005.1. NCBI lineage: Eukaryota > Metazoa > Arthropoda > Insecta > Coleoptera > Curculionidae > Barypeithes > Barypeithes pellucidus. The sequence continues at coordinate 14,677,951 of OZ022563.1, forward strand.
TTTTTTTCATTAATTTAATAAAGTAAAATGCTTGCAAATTCGATTTTTCCGCATTTTATTTTTCTGAACCTCAAACTTTTTTCCTAATAAGCAACCCACCCCAGTGGTACTAATCTTAGATTTATAAAAAAAACAACTGTTAAGTCTGACATAGTTTATTTTTAAAATAGAAAAACACTATAATTTACAATTTTAATTTACATTTATATTATATAAATATAATAGAGAATTACATATTCCAAAATGTATTAAAATAGAGTCTACAATGTTATCGTCTCAGGAATTTAAGTTTACTGACAAGTTGTGATACATCAAATAGTAAGTCGAAAAAGAAAGTTATTCGTACAAAAACACCGGATTCTCTTTTCAAATTGGAATATTCAGAATAAGTCTGTACATTTAATACAATTATCGTAGCTTATTTGTTAATTTATAATTTTAATAATAAATTAAGTTAAACCATATAACTTTTAAAAACATGTATATTTATATTGGACTTTTAGGACATATTATAGACTAAAAATACTAACCAGGCCAGGTGTATCCAAAAATCGTGGAAATATATTTAAAATATGCTTATCTTCAGGTAGGTTCCTTCTTACACTAAAGGTGTTTTTAAATTTTTCTTTAATTACTGGATCATTTGGTAATGCATTTTTTAAATAAAGTACATCTGCATGGGTATCCAAATCTGCAAGCGCTTCTGGGCTTACACTTTTCTCTTTTTTCTCTGCTGATTCGTCATAGTATTTTTCTTTACTTTCGTATTTCTTCCCTTCCTATTTACAGTTCTTAATCGCCAGGAAATATATCCTCCTCGGTTATCTGGATCGAAGGAACATTCCTAAAACAAATATTAAAAATCTGTAGGTACTTAAAGACCAAATAAAAAAATGAAAGTTTTTTTTTCGTTTTGAAACTCTTAAATATTTCAAAATTTTTTTATATGACTAGGTACTAAATTTATTTTTTCGCAAAAAATCAACTTCTTAAGTTTCGTAAAGCATTTCGGAAATGTCCTGTATAGTCATGGTTGGTTGGTTGGTTGGTTAAAGGCGGGGGTCGGTTTAAAGGCCCGAACTTCAAATCACTGCAGCCTTTCGGCTTATTGTGTGCCCCGATCTTGTTAGAAGATGTTTGTTCCATCTATGAGGTCCAGTAACCTTCTGCCAAGCTTGTCATGTGGGAGGTTGTCACCACGTTGTATGTTCCCGAAGATATTTTGTCTTCTGCGGGACAGCGCTCCGCAGCTGTATATTATGTGTGAGGCGGTTTCATCCTCTTCGCCGCAGAGTCTACATTCAATGGATCCGTTGTTTAGCCCTATCCGTTGAAGGTGTTTTCGCAAGTGGCAGTGGCCTGTTAACAGACCCATCACTTGTTTCAACTGGGGCCGCGTCAGGGTTAGCATCCCATTCGATAGTATTTTCGATGGTTTTCCCATTACGGCCCGTGCGTGTATTAGACCAGGCAACTCTTGCCATCGAGACAGGTGTTGCTTTTTCGACCATCCATCTAATGTTGTTCTCGTTGCCTGTTTTGATATTCCAAAGGCCGGTTCAGGGCCCCTGAGACTTTGGGCAGATCCGGCTCTCGCTAGTTCATCCGCCTTTTCATTCCCTAATATCCCGGAGTGGCCAGGGACCCACAAGAGTTCCACCTTGTTCCCCCTGGCCGCCAGCACTTTTAGGTTGGTGTGACACTCCAGCGTGAGTTTTGAAGTAAACCTATTGGAGTTCAGAGCCTTAAGCGCAGCTTGGCTGTCCGAAAGGATGTAAATCTTTTGGTCGTGGTAGCCCTTTTCAAGATTTTGTAGTACACATACTTGTATGGCATGAACTTCCGCTTGGTATACTGTGGCGTAGGTCCCCAGAGGGATGCTTATGTCCATCCTGGGCCTTTCCCCAAATATACCTGCGCCCACACCGTTGGCGGTTTTTGATCCATCGGTGTACCAAACTAGACCCTTATCAAACGACGGGGGTGCACTGTTTGTCCATTTATCAAAGTTCCAGTCAATCTTGAAAGGCTTTGTGAAATCGTATGTTGCTTTCATACGATCAGATTGCATATCCAAGAGCTCATCGTTGATTAGATCCGTGGCTCTTGTGTGGCCAATTTTTGCGGGGTGTTGTGTCCATTCCCCATTTGTGATCATCCTTGAGGCGCTGCAAATAGCCTCCATTCTGATGTGGATGTCGAGGGGTATTAGTCCCAGTATGACTTCCATTGCTGCAGTGGGGGTACTTTTCATCGCCCCACTGGTACACAGGCAGGCCAGCCTCTGCAAACTGTTAAGTTTGTTTGCTGTCGTAATCTGCTGTGTTTTTGTCCACCAGACTACAGACCCATATGATATCAGGGGTCTGATGACTGTGACATAGAGCCATTGCATCATCTGGGGCTTGAGTCCCCAGGTTTTCCCAACCAAGCTTCTGCACCGCATTAGGCACATTTTTGCTTTGTTTAGGTTTTTGTTTAATTGTTGATTCCATGTCAGTTTGGCGTCCAGGGTTAATCCCAGATACTTTACCTCGCTGACTGTGTTTATCCGTTCACCAAAGATTTCCAGGTCGTTGTAGTTCCCTGTATGTCTTCGTTTGGTGAATGGTAGTATGGCGGTCTTTGCAGCGTTGACTTTGAGACCTGCCCTCATACACCAACGCTGCACGATATTCAGAGCTCTTTGCATGAGCTCTGCTAATATGGTGGGATGCGCTCCTACGATGAGTATTACTACATCATCTGCATAGCCTTGGGCGTAAAAGCCCTCAGCATTGAGATGTGCCAGTAGCTCATCTATCACCAAGTTCCATAGGAGAGGCGAGAGTACCCCTCCCTGTGGACATCCCTGTGTTACTGCGGCTTCTATGGAGTCGCCGTGTAAACTGGTTTTGACTTGCCGGTATTTTAACATGTTGTGAATCCACATACGTGTGGTTTCATCGATACCATGTTCACTGGCAGCTGATGTCATCGCGATGCAGGAGGCGTTGTCAAAAGCCCCCTCTATATCGATGAAAACGCTCAGGGCAATCTCTTTCTGATGTATGGCTGCTTCGACCCTTGATATTAGGTTGTGCAGCGCAGTCTCACAAGATTTTCCTGGTTGATAGGCATGTTGATGTTTATGGAGGGGTTTCTCCGTGAGTGCCCCGTCTCTTATATGCCTGTCAATGAGTTTCTCCAACGCTTTGAGGAGGAACGATGAAAGGCTTATCGGGCGAAACGCCTTGGCCTCGGTGTACGTTTTCCGTCCAGGCTTGGGGATGAAAATTACGTTTGCCGTTCTCCATGCCTCGGGAACATATCCCCAGGCGATACAAGCACGGTATATTCTGCAGAGGTGTGGCACTAAGTGTTCTATCCCTGCTTGCAGAAGAATGGGATAGATTCCGTCCAGCCCCGGAGATTTGTAGGGTTCGAACGTCTCTATTACCCATTTGACTTTTTCGTAGCTGACAGTATCAGCCGCTGTTTTCCAGTCCTCCTTCTTTGCTCTGTGAGCAAGGTTCACTGTTTCATGTCTGGCTTCCGGTTGTGTGATTTTCGAACCCGGAAAGTGCACTTGAAGAAGAGTTTCAAGAGTCTCTCTTTCATTTATAGTGTAATCCCCTGTTGGTTTTAATAGTGTGCCAACTGAGTTTGTTTTGTCCTTGGCGAGAATTCGGTGGATGCGTGCTGCTTGGGAAGTTGTTTCCACTTCCCCACAGAATTTCCTCCATGAATCTCGTTTGGCTTTCCTTAGAGCTTTGTTATACTCAGTAAGAGAGCGGGCGTATCTGTCCCAGTCTCCTGTGATTTTCGCTCTATTGAAAAGTTTTCTGGTATCTTTTCTTAGGTTTACCAAGTGTTGGTTCCACCATGGTACCTCTTTCTTTTTCCCCTGGATATGCAGGGGACAATTTTCTTCATATGCTGTGACAATAGCGTCCTGAAGTTGATCCACGGATAGGTCTATATCTATGGTGCTTTGCAGATTGGTTTTGACAGAGGTCAGACTCTGCTTCAGTTGACCTCTATATGATTCCCATTCTGTGTTACGGGGGTTACGGTAGGGCGTTACATCCCTGCCGCAATTCCGAAGTGCGAACTCAATGTGCCTGTGATCGGATGCAGATAGTTCGTTAGACACACGCCAGTCTATAACCGCGTCTAAAAGCCGCGTTGTAACTAGTGTTATGTCAATTACTTCTCTCCGCCTTGCAGTTACGAAAGTCGGTTCATTACCCTGATTTAGTAAAGATAGACTATTACTTACCAGGAATTCTAGCAGGGTATTGCCGCGTGGGTTGTCGTCAGTACTTCCCCATGCAATGTTGTGCGAGTTGGCATCGCATCCTGCCAGTAACTGAAGGCGGTTGGCCTCGCAGTATTCCACCAGTACCTTGAACTCCGCGGGGGGTGGTGGGTCAGCTGAGTCGTAAGGAAAGTAGGCAGAGGAGATTATTAGCTCCTTCACAATCCCTTCTTCCTTGTACCTCAGTTTGGCGGTCGCTAAGTCCCTGGAACAGAAATTTAGCAGAGGCACACAGTCTACATCATTTCTGACGTAGATGCACGCTCTCGCATTACCAGATGATGAATCATATATTAACTTACCACCTGCTAGACCGAGTCCTCTCACATGGCCTCCAAAGATCCATGGCTCCTGGATCAGTGCCACCGATGTGGACTCGTTAATAAGCCTACGGCATAAGGCCGCAGACCCAGCTCTACTGTGCTGTAGATTTGCCTGCAGCAGCTTCAGGTTCACGGACGGTGTTGGAGCCATCACTCTTTCCTTTTGCTGCGGCTAGGACTCTGAACGAGGCCTTCCAAAGTCCAAGGCATGCCTTCATGCCGGACTTCTTTAGGCTCTTCAGAGATTGTTCGTCGATGTTCAGAACCATCGTGACGCCGTTTTCCTCCTTGGTATGATTTAAGACATACCAATCGTCGGTTTTTAGTCCTGCATTTTGGGTTTTAACCAGCTGCAGGATTTCTTTCGGCGTTTTCAAACGAAGGTTTTTCGGAGCCAACATTATAACTTTCGCCGTTTGTAGCAGGTCTTTTGCCATCCCTACTTTTAGCTTGGCATCATCCCATAGCTTCAGTGAGGGGACCTCGACTTCCACCCAAGCTTTTGTCCCTTCACCTCTGCATGAGAGGATGACAGCTCCTTTGTCGAAATAGCAACTATTGAATGCGGGCCCAGATCCTTCCGGACCGGGTTTAATCGCATTCAACAGTGCCATTTGGATTTGATCCGCTTGTTCCTCTGTTAGGCGTGTCTCAGGGAAGTCCTGAGGAACAATGGCTAGCTTCAGAGCTGTTAGGGCGTCTTTGAAAGCGGTAGTGCTCTCTTCATCCCTACTCTTTTTCGCGGAGCGATGGGCATCAGGCGTGCTTCCGTCAGACCTAGCCCGCTTATTTGCGGCGCCTCTGGAGGGAGCGTTGGGGCTCCTGTCACGAGAGGCACCAGCAGACTCAGACCCGGATTGGGCGTGAGAGCCCATTCTACGGGAGGAGCCTGGTTTTTTGCGGGCAGGTTTGTAACGGATTTGCTCGCCCTTATCCTTCGCAGCCTGAATAGCCAGTCTCCTTCGCAGAGCTCCGGACTTGCGTTTCAGGCTGAGTTTGTCGAGGTCGATATTCAGCTCGGGTGTTGCAGCCCTAGCTGTCACGTCCTCTTCTACTGTAATCAACGTCGTGTCTTTATCATCCACGTCTGTTGACACAGGGCTGTTAAGAAGGGCGTCTTCATCAAGTTCCCTGCTTTCTGGTATACTTTTTAATGTCGTATCATCCATTTAGTTCCCACGAGTATGGAGGAAATAAAAGGTCCACACCTGCAGTGCCTCCTGTACAGGTGCAAGACGAAGAATACTCCGAGAGGTCGTCTGGTATCCCGAAGGCTCCGTTAAAGATGCTGATTTGTTCAGGCTCAGCATCATCCACCCCTTCGGCACGGTTCGCATAACACCTTGAGGTTAAGCCTTGTGTTGCAATGTGTGCGAGAGTGAATATGTGCATGTGTATCGTGTGTGTGGGCACCACTGTGCGTTTGTATTCCTCTTAGTCTGGCTTCTACCCACAGAGACCTGTTCGGCTTGGGAGACCCTACCGGTAGTTACCTACCGCCGACCTAGCTCTCTGAGTCAATGAAGCTCGCAAGCCCCACCGGTACGTCAACCCGGGAATACATTGGGGGGCTGTATAGTCATAGGCACAACAATAGTCTACAGGAAAGTAATCAGAAGAAGATTTATTACATTTTAAAAACACACTTACCTATTAGAGGTTCTTCCTCCAAGAAATTGGTTCGAGTATCCAGTATTCGAAATAAAAATCCTTTTTCTACTTCTTTTAAAAAAATTGCAAAAATCTTCTTTTTCGATCAGACAGCCTCCAATACCTCCAATATCTGACACTTTAAAACAATCAATATTATCAGGTTCTTCAATGAATTTTTTTAGAGCTACAAATGAAAAAAAAACTGAAATGTTGGTCAATTATCAGTTAAAGTCACAAACTGCTAAAGATCGATGTCCTAATAGTTATTTATATGTTAAAAATGGTAAGTACTAATGGTTAAGTACCTAGGTATAGCCATCTAATCTAACCGAGCAACGCCACGAAATATTACAAAAAGTTAAATTTTAGTGCTTTCCTTTTACACTTCAAACAGAGTATAATTAACACCGGAAAAATAGTATAATTAACACCGGAAAAATAGTATAAAATTCCTTTTTTCGAATGAAAAACATGTCATGTGGCTAGTCGGTAAAATGCCAAAAAAAAAATATAGGCGATATACATAGGTACTTAACAGTTAAATTAACAAAGAAAAAAAATTATACCTAATATTTTAAAGGATGTTGCAGACTCCATTTTTAAAAAGAATAATAATAAAACCTGAATCTCAAAAATATTATATAAATTATATCAAATTCACTGTATGTTGTGTCTTTTGTGACTGACATGTATTTTTGTACATTGTTATATTCAACTTTGATAAATAACTCCATTTTTAATTTTTTATCGATGCCCGACGCGGAAACTCACCATTCAAATTCAACGATAAACATAAACGGACACGGGATTAGCATTAGACAAGTTTAAACAACAGGTTGGAGGGGAGGGCGCAAGACGCTAAACTGCTTCTAGAACGGGGTGAAATGTGGGTGAAATCAAATTTCTTTTGAGTGTGAATTAAAAATTTTGACACCGCATAGTGGTAAATTCCGATTTTACCTTCAACCAATAGATGCGGTGTTAAATTTAACACCATTTGGTTTAAATTGCGTACACCGTTAAGGTACATCAGTATACACCAGGCAAATTTTTAACTGTGTAGTATTCACTGCCTCAACCAGCTCTGGAGGAGTCCCAGAAACGTAAAATTCATCATCACTTATCATTTTATACTGTCTTGCATTCGGAAACACCAACAATTAAATTTATATGCGTCAAGTTTGACAATTCAACATTAATACGTTTTCATAGTAACGGAAACCAATTTTATTACGAATTTCAAAACACCATTTATTTGCGAATAAAATTATTCGCGATTTTTTCAAAATTAATCAATATCTGTCGATTTTTAAACGATTTTCGGAAAAATAGTATGTTTCACTCGTAGGAAAAGCCACGTTCCTGGATCTGTGTTGCTAAGTCGAGGCGCAAGCCGATCTTCACAGTCGTCCTGGAATGTTAGGCGTTTCCTACTCGATAAACAATGTGCTATTAACGTTATTTTTTTATTAAAAGTCACTTATTCCAATACTAAAACGACGTCACATCCTCGTAATGTTTTGAGTGCCCTTTGTGAATTGACAATGTACAATGATTTGATTTAATTAAACATGATAATGTCAATATTGCCCTAATAAATGGAACAATTAATTAATTTTAAAACACTATGTTTGCTGTTAAATGCCGTACGCAGATATCAAAGTTAAATTTGTGACAGCAACTGCATATTACGCTACATTGATTACGTTAATTAATGGAAAATAAAGTTAATTAATAAATTAGTGCAGTATTAGGTACCGAGCGCGAAAAGCGAAGAAGTAATTTTTGAGGTGGCTGAATATTGGCTCCCATGTACGTACATTTTCGAGTAAATGTGATGGCAAAACCACGAAACTCTCATAGTTCAGGTAATATAGCAAACACCAGCAAATAATTTCTAAGACGCTATTGCCAAAAAGCTGAACATAACGAATAATGAAATCTTGTTACTGACACTAATTTTCATTTTGTCAATACTTAGTAATTTAAAAACTATCGAACTGATACCAGTGATGACTGATGCCTAAAAATGCTTTAAAATGACCAGAGTCTTAAAACATAGGGCTGTTTAAAAGACATGGATACGCAGCAAAAATTCACTAAAGACATGGATACGCAGTAAAAAATCACTAAAAGATGCCTTGGCTCTTAATATTCTAACATGTATGACTCGGGTATTTGGGAAGATTGTTTTGGCAAGAGCGATTTAAGTTTATTTATATTGGAAACCTTATGTCAGACCTTGTTAAATGCTTGCGTTACATCTAGAAAAATTGCACATTGAAAAAAAAAATTGGAAATAAGTTTATCGATTTTTTAAACGCAAAAATCTCCGAAACGATTCTTGAGAACCGAGTGTAAGGGAATCGCACTGGTGATGCCAACCGAGATTCCAGATCAATTGCACTTTATGTGTCAACATATAAAATAATGGGTTATTTTTGGAAAATGTAAATAAGAGATTTTGTTACGAATGACGACATGGAAAAGTTGAGTCTTGAAGAGAGCACTGAAACGTTCGGGGTGTTTCTCTCTTTAAGCTTACCTTTGAAGCCAATATACGTTTTGCTAAAGATATAATTCGTATAATTTTATTGTATTCCTACAAGAGCAATTACATTTATAGTTATAACTGAAACATATCTTCCATTAGATAACGTCGATAAAACCATCAATTTCCGCAATGGTGCTTATGCTATACGCGGCTAATTCAATTAAAAGGGGTTATACTTCCCTTAGCAATGGAAAACGTGTTAATTTTAAAACGTTTTGATCGTAGTTATCAAAGCATACCATTATAATTAGAAATCATGCAAAACGAAATCATTTAGAAAATATTAATTCCGATGAAAATAAGTTTCTAGTGATTGAAACTAATCCATTGACAATGAAACTCGTCGAAGTAGTTAACGGCTCGAGTAAACAGTACTCATTATCGTATACTTGGGGACCTACGCCACAGATACCAAGCGGAAGTTCATGCCATACAAGCATGCGTACTACAAACGGTTTACTTCAAAACTTACACTGGAGTGCCATACCAACCTCAAAGAACTGGCGGTCAGGGGGAACAAGGAACTCTTTTTTTTATGATCAAACACAAGCACTATAATAAAAATCCTTTAGGGCACTCTGGGAGTGGTGCGTGTGCGCAAAAAGCGATTCGCGTTGGTTTTGAATCGTTGGAGGTTATATTCGTTGGGAAAAACGAGCTCGGGAAGGTCGTTCCACAAGGATGTAGTCCTCCAGATGAAAGAATTCTTAAATAATGAAGTTCGAGGAGTACTAAGCTTAACCACATATGGATGGGCGGCAGTGGTTCGTCGTGTATTTCTGCTATTCGTTGCTCTGTGCGGAATTAAGAGGGCAAGGTCAGCCGAGCACCTTCCATGAAAATATCTGTAAAAGAGAGTCAAATCCCCAGCCTGTCTTCGATGTTCTAGGCTGTCGAGGTTCTTCGTCAGCTCGTGGTCTCCGATCAGACGAATAGCCCTCCTTTCGATGGAATCCAGTAGCCGAAGAGTATGTTTGGGTGCAGAACTACAGACATAAGAGCAGTATTTAAGTGATGGTCGAATCTGGGCTTTGTATAGTGTCAAAAGTTGTTGAGGTGTGTACAACTTTCTGGTTCGGAAGAGTACCCCAAGCTTCTGAGAAGCTATCTTGGCGATTGCCACAACGTGGTTATGCCAAGACATATTAATTAATAGATGAAGCCAGTGGGATTGCGTGTCAGGCCATGACTATTTCCGGTTCTGTAATGTTAACCCTTTTAGAGAAAACTGCTGTCTGGGTTTTTTAGCGTTAAATTCGACTTGGTTACTGTCACCCCAAGCCAAAATTTCTTCCAGGTCTTTGTTGAGGCGTGATACTTCATGATGTCTGCGAAGATGTGCGTCGGCAGCCGATGTTCGCGCATTCAAAGAGAAAGATGAGATAAGTGTGCTATCGTCAGCAAACTAAATATCGGATTTTAAGTTTTCACTAGAAGGTCGTTAATGTAGAGTAAGAAGAGAGTGGGAGACAATATGAACCCTTGAGGAACACCGGCATTGATGGTGAAGGTGTCTGAGAGAAATCCGTCAATCGCCACTTGCAGAGAGCGGTCCTTAAGAAAGCTAGACAACCTGGAGTGTGGCGTCCCTGGTTACTCTGGCATATTAGGTAATGAGACAGCGGATGATCTAGCGAGAGCCGGATCCGCTCAAAGTCTCACCGGTCTTTTAGATATCAAAACAGGCAACAAAATCAACATTAGATAGATGGTCGAAAAAACAACACCTATCTCGATGGTAAGGGTTACCTGGTCAAACACACGCACGAGCCTTAATTGGAAAACCATCGAAAATACTATCGAATGGGATGCTAACCCTGACGCGGCCCCAGTTGAAACAAGTGATGGATTTGCTAACAGGCCACTGGCACTTGCGAACAACGGATCCATTGAATGCAGACTCTGCGGCGAAGAGGATGAAACCGCCTCACACATAATATACCACTGCGTAGCACTGTCTCGTAGTGTATCTTCGGGAACAACCACAACGTGGTGACAACCTCCCACATGACAAGCTTGGTAGAATGTAACTGGGCCTCGTAGAAGGAACAAACATCTTCTAACAAGTCGGGGTACATAGAAGTTCGGGCCTTTTAAACAGACCCTCGCCTTTAGCCAACCAACCAACCAATACGAAGCATTTAAACACGTTTCTAGATTTGATTGACAGTTTTACTTGAAAACCTAAAACGTCTGGTAAACCCTCATGTGTGGACACATCTTCAGAGTCTGCATAAAATTCATATTTTTTGATCCGTTTATTGTGAAGAAAAAAAAAGGATCAGTAGAAATTTGAGAACGTAATATATACCACAATGAAACTTCTTCCATTTTAAATCCAAACGACACAATAAATACCACACATTATCTAAACTTTATTCAAATGTTTCCGTAAAGTTAACTAATTCAGTACGCTCAGTTTTCCTATGTCCACATAGATAGACGCTCTTTATAAAGTAGCCTACAGTTTCCACCAGTTTGCGACAGATAAGATAGGAATTTATTATGATATTCCCCTTAGGCTACCAGCTTGGGCTTGGTTTATAGAACTTTCGGATTTATATTTTAAACCTTCATCTCTTGGAATTAAATCTTTTGACGAGATTAAAATATATTTAAAATATTATTATATGGCGAGGAAGTAATGTTTTACATTCGAGTTGGATGGAGAACGATAAAACACGGTTTAAGAAACAAAAGTGTGGCTCTATATTCCGAAGAAAATAGGAATCGAAAAGGGATTTATATACACATAGATTCAAAAGTTTTGCATCACTCTGATTCTCGAATAAGTAATTACGTCATCGCGAAAATAGACCTGCTAAGTTTAAAATAAAAATCAATGAGTTTTAATTTTTTTTATTTTACCACAACATTTTAAACCTTAAAAAAAAAACTTAACAAAGGAAAATTTATTTATATTGTGTAATTTGTGAAATTTAGCTTCTAATAAAGTGTATCTCCTCCTCTGGCCTCAATGCAAGCTTGAAGACGCCGCCGCATGCTGTGCCTAAGGTTAGCAATCCGTTCTTGTGGAATAGCCTGCCATTCCTCGGTAGCAGCGATGACAAGCTCCTGGAGAGTTCTAGGGGGATTTCTTCTAACGCGAACTGCCCTAGAGAGCATATCCCAAGCATGCTCTATCGGGTTCATGTCAGGGGACAAAGCAGGCCACTCCAAGCGATTGATTAACTCACTTTCTAGGTATTCATCCATAGCTCTAGTACGATGGGGCCGGGGATTGTTACCAACAGCCCCTCTCCACGTCCTAACATAAGGATCCTGTACCTGTCGCCAGTCATTGTGTCTTGAACGTGGACTAACTCAGTACGCCCGTCAGACATAATACCTGCCTAAAACATGGCGCTTCCTCTCGCGAATGGAGGCAAGGGGCGAGCATGGGCAAGTTGGTTCTCTCCAAACACGTATCCGGCGACTATCGTTTACCAGACAAATCCTGGTCTCGACGGAAAATAAGACAGAATTCCAAAATTTTTCGGGTAAGCGTTTCAGCCCACTGCAATCGACGAACTCGGCGGTCCTATTGTAGATGGGGAACTCTTACTGGCCGCTGACATCTTAAACCGGATTCAAGAATGCGTCTTCTTAGTGTAGAGACTGATACGCGAACTCCAATTGCATGCGTAACATCTCTCTGAAGTTGTGGGACTGGCAATGTACGATTTCTCCGAATTGTTAATGTAATATAGCGGCTCTGCTGTTCGTTAGTAACACGCCTTCGACCACTTCGTGGTCTGTCTCGCACAGAATTGGTCTCTAGATAGCGATTCCATATGCGAGATACATCACTTTGAAAAACCCCTATTCTTTCAGCAACAAATCTTTAGGAATGACCTTCCTCAACTAAAACTACTATTCTTGCACGATCAATTTCAGATATTACTCGGCGATGCATTTTTACACACTGAACCGAAAAATTTAACTGGCTAGCGCCGACAAAATACAACACTGAAAATATTATCTTAAACAAATGTCCTGATAATATTTTTTTTGCTACAAAAAATGGTATCGTTTTAACTGATAAACATAAATAAACATTTAGAAAAAAAAATCATTCCTGAAATTATCTTAACATGCCAAAATCAGAGTGATGCAAAACTTTTGAATCTATGTGTAGTTTTGTAGTGAGAAAAATTATCTGAAAATGGCAGAGGACACTTTAAGGTTTTTCCTTTTCTTTGTTTCTATTTCCCTTTGCGGATGAGATGAAACATTACAAATTAAAAGAAAAATAGGTGTTCCACTTTTACCTTTCTTAATTCAATTTTCTATTGATCTCCTTGTCTATTGAGGTGAAGTGTCCAGCGGAACCTTCCACCTTCTTTTATGTTAACTATTTAGTCAATCCTTTTCTCCATGATACAGTCATTTCCCTCAGCAACAACAACGGCTTTTCACCTTTAGAGTTCTTAATCCCAAAACCTTTTAAATTAGTCTCCTCTAATCTCTCGATTAACAATTAGCCATCAGCCGGGTCTCGGCAATGTCAGCTATAACCTATTTACCAGTTTCCGCGTTAACCCACTTCCATTCAACATCAAAATTCACCCTCGCATTTTAAAATCCCGGTTCCCTCCCCCGCTGCTGCACGCTATACCCACCCTTATTGACCGGATTACAAATCGGTCCGTTGCATTCGCGCCCCACCACGACGATGCTGAACGCTGAAAGGATAGAGATAGTTCGAATTCCTTTTTAAACCAAATAATAATGTAGTTTGATAAGAGGGTTTCTGTTAATCTTATATACAACAGAAAGAGTTAAGTGACACGTTCATAAATGATAGTTTAAAAAGAATGTTCTTGTTATAAGATAATCATAGCTTGTTTGTTGTAACACTACTACTATGCCAACGAAATAACGTAAAAATAATAAGGAAAATGTAGATATCTTTATGTTGGTCTTGTTGAAGGAGGAGGATTTATTCGGGTTTTGTAATATCCCCTTGAAGGGATTGTTCCGAGTTTATTATAGCGTATATAGCGTATGAAATAGAATTTAGAACATAGACTCAGGATCAAAATCCTGAGTCTATGCTTGCGAACAAACCCGAAGAAACTGACGGTTTGCCGAATAATATAAAATTTTAAAATTTCACCAACTTTTGACCGCGACTAGTAAAAACGAGCTAGACCCAGGCTTATTTAGGTAAATTACACGGTATTCTACGGAAATGATCATTACACGGTAGCTACACGTTAACAACCTGGACTGCACGAAAGTCGGGCAATTACACGGCAATTGATGCAATCTGATATTAAACGAAAAGATAAAAAAGGCAACGATAGACATTGTTCCCAACCGTGCCCAACGTCGTTTGACGTCACTGATCTGACGGAAACTTCAACGTCAAAAGAATTCTGTCAATAGGTACATATTACAAATTTATTGGACATTTCTTTGAGTCCGAGAGTTTTGAATTCTCCATCCAGCGGCCAGGTTGAAACCAGAACCGGGATTGATGTTGATCCTTTGGATTGAAATATTGAACGTTGCTATGCTGTTTTTCGGCTACTTCGGAGTCAGTGCTCTTGATAGCCACACCAAATTTCAGCCCTGCCGGGAATATTTTTGATTCAGATGAACTATGTATGCCGTTGAATCTGTTACTACTGGAAAAAATCATCAATGATGAGATTGGAGCTAGAGGTGACGTAATGATTATTATTCATTCTACTTGTATTTTTTTGTTAAATTTACATGTCATTCATTCTGATAACATTATTATACATTTATTTATATTTGTATGCAATTTGAACTTAAGTTAAAATCAGAAATTTCTTGCCACTACAGTGGGCGGGATGTGGGAGGAGCTACCACCATGTGGCTTAAAGTATTATTTTTGAAGAAATGCATTTATTACAAAATTTTTTAAAATCTAGTCGTATAATAAGCCTGTTGCAAAAAATTAAATTCAAAAAAGGCAACGACACACGGTATTCCCAAGCGGTCACCCATCCAAGTACTAACCGTGCCCAATGTCGCTTGACTTCAGTGATCGGACGGGAACTCAACTCAACTCAACATGGTATGGCCGTTGCCTACAAAAATTGAAAATTCAAGTCAGATAAAGAGATAATAGACGGAAAAATGTAATGTAAAAAAGGCAACGACACACGGTATTCCCAAGCGGTCACCCATCCAAGTACTAACCGTGCCCAATGTCGCTTGACTTCAGTGATCGGACGGGAACTCAAATCTCAAATCTCAAATAGTGTATATTTAGTAATTAATTATAAAAAATGGTTGCAGGCTGACAGTCATAATAAAATAAAAGTGTAAATAACATTTTATAAAGTGTTTAGTGATCTAAGTACGGTGAAAAGATTGAACTTTCCCCCACTCAGACAATACGGTCGGGTTGAAGCCCGAACCGGGGACGGTTTTAGCCCTGGGACTGTCCGCATGTTTAAAAATGCAGCGGTATGTCGTTTCTCGAGTCAGTGCTCATCGACGACAATTGGTATTTTCAGTTCTTTATGGGAAAAGGAAAAATTGTTTAGTTTTGTTGAGTTTTATTTGCGTTTTTTAAAATTTGTAACTACTGGAAAAATTTTCTAAAAAAACCAGCTTGTAATAGTTTAGTAGGGTAGCGTTTTAGAGCTTAAATCTAGGAGAGTTGATTAAAATAAACAAAATAGACAAAAATAGACAAAAAAGGGTCATGATAATATCCGAATTTTGCTGTTTGTTTGTATGCTTATAATAAAAATATTTTCCCCATTCATTCTTCCTTTTATCCTTCGCTCATACATTCCTCATTCATGCTTATTTACAACTCTTTCATTCCTATGTTTAATTTAGTGAGTTTTACATGTTCCTGTAAAAATCGTATTTTTCGATTAATATTCGAAATAAATCGGCAATTTGGCGTAAAGCGGCTTATATTTTGGGGAATGTATAGACCTGATTTGCGTAATGAATTGTGTTATTGGCGTAGCCTGTGTTTTTTGTCTGTAGAATTTGTCTGACCGATCGAAAATATAATCTTGAATTCTACTCATATTTGTCGTGTCATGTAATTCGTCTATTGTTACGTAACGTCCACTTGACGTTACGCATCTTAAAATTTTATTCTGCATTCGCTGAAGGCGTAACATTTGTGTTTTGCTTATACCACACCAAATTGGTGCGGCATATAGTAATGTCGGTCTGAGTATCTGTTTGTAGATTGTCAGTTTGTTGTATGGTGAAAGGTATGATTTTGGCGAAAGCAAAGAATATAGGCTTTGCATTGCCAAAAAACACCTTTTTAGTATGTGTGAGATGTGCTGTTTAAAAAACATACGCCTGTCAATGGTTACACCAAGGTATTTTAGTTTATTAGTTTCTTTGATTGTTTCATTATTGATGCGTAGCGGTATATGTATTTTATAGTTTGTAATTCTTTTAGTGAGGACTATACATTCTGTTTTAGATGTGTTTATTTTTATTTTCCATTTCCGCGCCCACGGCTCCAGCTTTAACAAATGGTATTTGATGTGCGTCGCTGCCACATTTGCGGAAAATGAATGCGCATAGATCAATGCATCGTCCGCAAACATGGCATTTTTCGTGTTATGATATTGTGGGAAATCCGCCGTATACAAATTATATAATTTTGGTGAGAGTACTGCCCCTTGCGGCACCCCCGCGTGTGTGCGCATCGGATTTGACAGTTCGCCTTCTATTCTAACTCTGAAAGTTCTTCCCGTTATGTACGAGTGCAATAATGTTATAAAATTTAGCGGGAAATTATGAAAAGTTAGTAATTTGAATAATAGACCGTTAAACCAAACACTGTCAAAGGCCTTTTTTATGTCCAGGGAGAGCATTACGGTGCTTTGTTTCATATTAAACTTGTCTAATACGTCCTGAAGTACTTTGGCGACAAGCATCTCCGTATTATGCCCTTTCCTGAACCCGAATTGTAAATTTGGAATTTTTTCTTCAAAATTAAAGAATTCAAATTTTAACAAAATTATTTTTTCCGCAACTTTTGACATTGTGTTTAGCAACGATATAGGTCTATAAGAATCAGGGTTTGTGGCGTCTTTATTCGGCTTTAATATCGGTATAACGATTGAGTTCTTCCACTGCGCCGGAAAATGTTGCAGTAATATTATTGCATTCATAATGTAAAGAAATTGAACAAAAGCTTTCCGTGGTAATTTTTTGAGAAGAATATTTGGTAAACTGTCATCCCCAGGTGCTTTGCGGCTCGGCAGTTTACGCAGAATTTCAGATAGCTGTTTTGACGTTACCAAAAGATGCGTCAAAACAGACGGTGCTATCGGGTATTTTTGTTTTACCGTGTTATTTACTATTTTTGTGATATAGTCCTGCTCTGGGCCATCGTTCGGTACACCTTTGTGTACTTGTGCGAAATGATGTGCGATGGTGTTAGCTTTTTCCATGTTCGTTTGCGGTAAATTTTGTCTCATGGACGGAATTTTGGCAAATTTATTTTTCAATTTTTTAGTAAGTTTCCAAAGAGAATTATCTTGAGTTTTTAAATTTTGAAGTGTTTTTTCCCAAATTTCGTTCTTGTGCGTGTTGATTTTGTTCCTTATTTGTGTTTGAAGATCACGTACCCTCGCACCGTCCAACAAACCTCTATGTCTCTGCCAACGTTTTTTAATTCTATTCTTGAATTTTATTAATTCCAGAATATCCCGGGGCAATCTGTCTGTGCACGGTTTTTGACTGAATTTTGTGGCATTTCAAGGTATATCAACATGGTATGGCCGTTGCCTACAAAAATTGAAAATTCAAGTCATATAAAGAGATAATAGACGGAATAATTTAATGCAAAAAAGGCAACGACACACGGTATTCCCAAGCGGTCACCCATCCAAGTACTAACCGTGCCCAATGTCGCTTGACTTCAGTGATCGGACGGGAACTGGTATATCAACATGGTATGGCCGTTGCCTACAAAAATTGAAAATTCAAGTCAGATAAAGAGATAATAGACGGAATAATTTAATGCAAAAAAGGCAACGACACACGGTATTCCCAAGCGGTCACCCATCTATTTGCCATTGTTATTAGTTGTTGTACCTTAATCAGGACCGTGTATTATTGGAATTTTTTTAATTAAAATTTAAAATATACCTATTCTCTTGATATTCAATTTAACTAATATTAATAAAATAAGATATAAAATAGAAACTTACAAACAGAGATCCTTCAAAAATGGAATAATAGTTCTTTCACTTAATCACAGTCTGATTCGAAAGATGAAGTTTTATTAACACCACTTATAATAAGGCGTTCAAATATTTATTCGCTTATTATACGGGGTCTTGTGGAAATTACTTATTATATTTAAACCGGCGATCCCAGAGATGAAAACAAATGGAAAAGAAACAAACCATAAACGCTCTCAATTAATAACCGAGCTGAATCGCCTTATGTCAAACCAGAAAAATCACCTGGCGACGTCAGTACATGTTGAGCGGTGACGGATTTGTCAAACTTGACATTTATTAAAAGCCATTTTCTACACTGAGCGAAATTTCGAGTTGATATAACTCAAATATGAGTTGTCCTAGACCGAAGCGTGTTACTAATAGGGGACAGCCCAGACCTCTGAATTATGGCAACCAAATAGAAGAAATTGCACCAAGTCACTATTCATAAGTTATGATAGAACAGAACAGGTTATTTTATGCGTTGGAATAGCTCACGCCTCACCATCTTAAATTATTGATAAGCTACCGTAGCTACCAGTATGTGAATTGTGATGCGTTACTAGTCGGGCTAGATTAATTCATGATTCGAGCTATCAAAACTTGACATTTAAGTTGTTCTAGCTTACGATGGTGGCTGGAATAACTCACTCTTTGGGCTACCAGACTCCAAATTTTGGACTACCAGTACCTAAATTGTGGACTATCGGAACTCAAAATATTTCTTTGATTTAACGTTTAATATTGTGGACTTATTGCCTTTTGTTTTTTCAAGATATGACATTTTTGTTGTATATTTTAAAAAAAATTGTATGCATCTCCCTCCTGTCCCTCCATTTTAAGCGAACGACCAAAATTATGCAAAACACAAATTTTCACCCACAGAGAACAAAGATGAAAAATCCCGCAAACGGCGCAACGGCCAACAGTCTATACGCGCGATCGAAGGAGAATTGACGAATAACAATGGAATAAACAGGGCCAAACCTGCACGAGCACGAATTCGGAACTTTCCGTGACCTTACGATCTTGCGTTTTACCCTCGATATGGGGTTTTGGAGCACGTTTCCTGAATTATTCCAACTGAAAATAGTTTACACATGGTAATGAGTTCAAATACGACACTTTATAATGAATTAAGTAAGTTTTCCCAACCCAGAGACTGAGTTCAGGTAGTATTGTAAGGAAGATGAAAAATTTACCAAAATAATTACGTGTAATTGGTGTAAATGAAACAATTCGATTGGTCGAAGCAGTACTACAAACTGTCAAATTTTGACAGGTGATGGAAATAATCGCAGTTTATTCACCCGCAAAGCACGTTCGCCGTATTCTGGGTTTGTACCATTTTTGCGAATACTCCGGCAGCCCGTTACCAAAATGTCCTGTTATCAAGTCTTCATCTAGTCAATGACTAATCGCTAGATTATTAAAAAATACTAAAGTTTCACTCGAGCGAAAAAGTTCGGCAACGCTGCGCTTACCCGTCAGAGTGATCAGTCCGTAAGAAAGCAGATCGTCTTTTTGTTATTACGCCTTGTCCGTTCTGAAAGATGAAACCATATTAAAAATATAAAAAAAACGTGAATTCATCGACAACGGACGTTTTGAGTGTTGCAAAAATTCCATAGTTTAAATAAAAGATGTAAAGAAAGGGGGTATAGAAGTCCGTGTCAATTTTTTCTTTAAATTGTTGATAACACTCTAAAAAATAGTAAATCGAGTTGACAGGACGTTTCCGTGTTGCGCAGCTGCAGGGAGGGCAGCGGAGTCGGATCTCGTATCTGTATAATTCATGATCGCGGTACACGGCGCGCACATGGGACGGCTTGCTGTGTGGCTTGGTTGTCTATAACAACTTAGCATCAGCTATGTTCCCATATTGCATTATCATTGATACACATGCTGTGTTGACTGAAAACGGTTTGCTAAAAAATGCGTATGTATAAATGTCAGTTCATATTTTTTCCCCATTTTCCGATCCACAATATACGATTTCTGCTTGAAAACGGACGAGACGCGATAACTCGAACAGCGTTAAAAAGAATTACATATCTAAGATCCAACACTGCGCTTGCGCGTCTCTGAAAATGTCCGTTCTCATTTTTTTCCGGTCACGAATAACGAAAACTTACATCCGACAAGTAAAACGGACGAGGCGTGATAAGTTGATTTCTCAGCTGTAAACAATTTTCGATTTTTCACAGACCAAAACTATTCACCGCACGGCAAATGTCAGTTACTATTTTCATCTCATCAAAAACATCACTCTGAGTCAAAAAATAAAAAGAACGGACTAGGCGCGATAACTATTACGACCACTAAGATGATTCTTAATGATTTCGCAACGTTGCCAATGTCCGTTCTTGTTCCTTCTCAAGTCCTTATTAAATCACCAAAAAATTCAAAAAACTTTAGGTCATGATCAGTCTGAAATCCTGGTAACGGGCTGCCGTACTATAAGGAGATGAAAAATTTACCAAACGTGTAATTGGTGTAAATGAAACAATTCGATTGGTCGAAGCAGTACATTTGACAGGTGATGGAAATAATCGCAGTTTATTCACCCGCAACGCACGTTCGCAGTATTATGGGTTTGCACCATTTTTGCGAAGCTCAGCGATAACAATCTCGCAGACGTTGATTTTGCACACCAATTAGCATAAATAACAGCAACATAAATAATAACATACGAAAAGAAACAAAAGTATGTAACATTTAATGATGGCTACGAACCAACACTCGACATAATTAATTTTTTATGTAAAAACTTCTTATTATTTAACCGTAAAAGCAGCCTTTGTGTTGTTTATTCGAAGAAAGATCGATTCTTATCTATCTCTTTGAGTTTCTGTTTCGTACCTGAATGATTGGGGGGCTGAAAATGAATGTTTCGATAATTTTAATGAGCTGTATCGGAAATAGAATTGATGGGCTTGCTTTAAGTAAAAGTGACATTTATGTAAATTGAGTATCATGTAATATCTAACGAATGGTATGTGAGAAATAGCAATAGCTACTTAGACAAACAATTAGAACTGATTTTTACCTTTAAAGTAACCGCAAAAATACATGAATACATTAAAAGAAAAAACTTGAAATTAAAATTGGGTGGTTGAAACTCTCTTAGGCGGACACCTACGGGAACGAATAACAATTCGGTAATATGTAAATGCAAAATTATACCTATGTATATGTATGTACAAATAAACAGAATATAACAATAATACATTAGTTCCAGTTGGGATGTAGTACTAAAAAAATCTAATAACGTAGTTTGACGTGTTTGCGTTTTATACTTGCAATCTAGAAAATGCAATTCCAAGTCTGATAACAATTCCATTGCTGTAGAGTCACCTCTATTCTTTGCATACTCTTATAATTCCTTTACCATACTAATGGCTTGTTGATAATTGGTGACGTTTGTTTGATTACTGCATTCAACTTCTTCATCAGAGTCGTCAGATAGTGATGTGGTTTCAGTTTGGGCTACATAATCGGTAGGAATGGGGTCACTATCATCTTCTAATAGCACATTGCTATCAATGTTAATGAACTCGCCCAAATCATTGTTATCAAATTACAAACTTCCACAACATCAATATTCTCTTTCAGACTCAAAACGCGACATTTCTTGGCATTGTTTACGATTTTAACCTTACAACGCACAAATAAACGGCGGACTGCTGTCGGGGACTCACACATACTTTCATTCGGCGAAGTCCTTTCGCGCGACACCGTACTTATTCGTCTCCAAAATACTTTTAAAACATTTTTGTCCGTTTAAAGGAGGGTTTTCGCACTCTTTGTATGAAAACAGCCTGTCCGCGTCCGCCCAAGAGAGGTTGATTTTCATATACCTAGTTCCGGACTATGAAAAAATGTCCGCTTAATAGAGATGTCCGCTTATTAGAGGTGTCCGTTATAAGAGGTTTCACTGTATTGCTATAAAGATAGGGTTTTTACAGAGCATATACACATGGGCGTCGTTAGAGAGTTTTGTAGGGGGTGGCAATGATGAAATGACTAATTTTATAAACTTAAATACCAGGACGTTAGTAATAGCAAAAAGGGGGGAACCCACCGCAGACGAAAGCGCCGCAGGTGAAAACTTTTGTGGACCACGCACAAATACACACCTAAATTTGGTCAAATTTATAGTAAATACTAGAGAAATTGATGCGTAAGATGTGAATTCCTATTACTTGACAGACAATTTGACGGATTCTCGTTTTACTGAATTTAAAAAGCGCGACATTTTTACTTCAGTCACAAACAGACGAGGAACAGGAGAGTTTTGCAAAGACAGCCTGATTTTCTGGAGATTTTTCTGTATTTTTAAAGCAATCCCGGTTTTTCAACCTATATACAAAAATAGACAGCGGAAAACAAACCTCCATATTTATTTTAAGAAACATTGATTAGTATTTTAATGTTATTCAACGGTTATAATGCAAAATAATCAATAATTTCATCGTAAGAAAGGTAATTCCACAACGAGATCGTTATTAATTGAAATTACATATTGGAGAGTCTGGCCTAAGGTCCTGGCCAGTTGTATTTCGTATTTCCCGCATTTTCGTATTTCCCGCATAAGTTTTGAGTCATTTTAAACCAAAACAGCTTCTCTCGACTGAGACGGAAGTAATGGGTTTTTAAGTTCGTTTATCAGTTGAACAGAATCAAACATTTTATATTGTGTAAGACGAATAAAAGTGGATCTATTTGGGATACTATATTAACAATTAGTTAATAACATTCATTACATTCAACCCAATGATGAACCGTGCAACTTATCTTACTTATTTCTCGATACCCTCAACAAGACTGGTCCCTTTTATGTTTTAAAGAATATCTTCTTGAAATAGGACACTTTCCTTTTTACTCAGTTAGTGGTTTTTAAAAGGAACCTGACTGTTTAGATCGTAGTAACGTAATATAGTTTGTTTTACCAATCATTGAATATAGTTTGTTCACTCTGTTCAACACAATAAATGATAATTAATTAAAATTATATTACAATTTTTTTTTTATGATCAAACACAAGCACTATAGGAAAAATCCTTTAGGGCACTCTGGGAGTGGTGCGTGTGCTCAAAAAGCGATTCACGTTGGTTTTGAATCGTTGAAGTTTATATTCGTTGGGAAAAACGACCTCGGGAAGGTCGTTCCACAAGGATGTAGTCCTCCAGATGAAAGAATTCTTAAATAATGAAGTTCGAGGAGTACTAAGCTTAACCACATATGGATGGGCGGCAGTGGTTTTCTGCTATTCGTCGCTCTGGGCGGAATTAAGAGGGCAAGGTCAGCCCGAGCACCTTCCATGAAAATATCTGTAAAAGAGAGTCAAATCCCCAACCTGTCTTTGATGTTCTAGGCTGTCGAGGTTCTTCGTCAGCTCGTGGTCTCCGGTCAGACGAATAGCCCTCCTTTCGATGGAATCCAGTAGCCGAAGAGTATGTTTAGGTGCAGAGCTGCAGACATGAGAGCAGTATTCTAGTGATGGTCGAATCTGGGCTTTGTATACTGTCAAAAGTTGTTGAGGTGTGTACAACTTTCTGGTTCGGAAGAGTACCCCAAGCTTCTGAGAAGCTATCTTGGCGATTGCCACAACGTGGTTATGCCAAGACATATTTCCTCCCAGATTGACGCCCAGCAAATTAATAGATGAAGTGGGATTGCGTGTCCGGCCATGACTATTTCCGGTTCTGTAATGTTAACCTTTTTAGAGAAAACTGCTGCCTGGATTTTTTTAGCGTTAAATTCGACTTGGTTACTGTCACCCCAAGCCAAAATTTCTTCCAGGTCTTTGTTGAGGCGTGATACTTCATGCTGTCTGCGAAGATGTGCGTCGGCAGCCGATGTTTGCGCATTCAAAAAGAAAGATGAGATAAGTGTGCTATCGTCAGCAAAACTAAATATCGGATTTTTAGTTTTCACTAGAAGGTCGTTAATGTAGAGTAAGAAGAGAGTGGGAGACAATACCCTTGAGGAACACCGGCATTGATGGTGAAAGTTGTCCGAGAGAAATCCGTCAATCGCCACTTGCAGAGAGCGGTCCTTAAGAAAGCTAGACAACCATGCACAGAATCGACTGGACATACCATAGGATCGCAGTTTACTTAGAAGCCCCTCATGCCAAACACGATCAAAAACTTTAGAAATATCCAGTGCAACAACCCGAGACTCCCATGATGTTCGATTGCGTTGTTCCAAATATGGGTGACATAGGCTAGAAGATCTCCAGTTGATCTGGACTTCCGAAAACCATATTGATGATCGCAATTGCTTCAATAAACTGTCAAATAGTCATTCCGGAAACAATTTTGAATAGGATTCAAAATTATTTTTGGAAAACACACGTACGACCTGATCGTGACCTGACTATGATCGAGGTGCCATCACTAATTCGAAAGAGTTGATACCTTGAAATACCCATCAACTGAATAAATCTAGTGGTATAGTGCAGTCGCCTAATAGATCCTTCCAAATTACCACATAAAACCAGAACTAATGATCTACGGCATAAAAGAGCCTCGGGACTTTAAATCCCCTGCCGCCCGTGCCACCCCAAAACATTCTGACGAAATTCGTAATACTCTTTACCCCCTGGAAATCATCCCCTATCCAGGGTTCTCCCGAGCGCACGCACTGGCCGGGATTACAAATTAAATCGCCCGGTTGCGTTCTCACCCCACCTGAAATTTTCTTTTTAAATATACTTATTAAATTTTTCCGGTAATAATAATAATTGACTCATAAGCATATTGAATGTTGATATTTGATAGAATTAATTTATAGGATCGAAACTTGGTGCTTAATTGCTTCATTTATTTCCTTTCACTAGTGCTTTTAAAATAAAATACGTTTAAATACTTACAATAATAATCATACTAATGTGCTTTAAATAATAGTTACAGTGAAACCTCTCATAACGGACACCTCTGATAAGCGGACATTTTTTCATAGTCCGGGACTAGGTATATGAAATTCCATAAAAATCAACCTCTCTTGGGCGGACTCTCCTTTGGGCGGGTGCGGACTTTCCTTTGGGCGGACGCGGACAGGCTGTTTTCATACAAAGAGTGCCAAAAACCCTCCTTTAAAAGGGACAAAATTTTTAAAAATTATTTGGGAGACGAATAAGTACGGTGCATAAACTCTCTGAAGACAGACCGGCAATCAATCGCGTATGCGTGGCAACGCGAAAGGACTTCGCCGAATGAAAGTATGTGTGATTCCCCGACAGCAGTCCGCCGCTTATTTGTGAGTTGTAAGGTTAAAATCGTAATCAATGGCACAAAAATGTCGCGTTTTGAGTCTGAAAGAGAATATTGATGTTGTGGAAGTTTGTAATTTGATGACAATGATTTGAGCGCGTTCATTAACATTGATAGCAATGTGCTATTAGAAGATGATAGTGACCCCATTCCTACCGATTATGTACTCCAAACTGAAACCACATCACTATCTGACGACTCTGATGAAGAAGTTGAATGCAGTAATCAAACAAATGTCACCAATTATCAACAAGCCATTAGTATGGTAAAGGAATTATAAGAGTATGTAAAGAATAGACGTGACTCTACAACAATGGAATTGTTATCGGACTTGGAATTACATTTTCTAGATTGCAAGTAAAGTCGGTTCGTTTTATGAAGTCCGATATCGGATTAAATCATTAAAGGTTGTTAAACAGTAAGACGGTTAAGTTAACAATACCTTCGCTATACTTGATCGTACCGAACATTCCACTGGTTCACTGTAGTGGGCGGGGCAAAATCAGCGGTTCCAAAACAAAATTATCTTAGAATTATGTAACGCGATAAATATTTTTATCTTGTTTATTTTTCACTCATAATTTTTTTTATTTATCAAATGAAAAACATTTTGCGTTAATAAGTTAAAGATTTTCTCAGGTACTTTTTCCTAGAATTTAGTTATTTTGGGATCATTATAGTTAAATCTATACAACAATCACTATTTTCCAAGAAATACTTAAAATTTGGTCAAGTGCAGGATGGTATGTTCTATTTTAAATAAGTAGTTATGCTTTTTCCTTTTAGTTTGTTTCTCATTGTATGTGAATTAAAAGCAGTTATAAAACAAAGTTATGGAAAATGTTCAGTAAGATGACACAACGCCTAGAAGGTGTTTATATCCAGGTGAACGCCGTTTGGTATTACAAGTGGAACGTTATTTTACTTTAGAAAAAGATAACTCGGGCCCGTTAGTGTCTGTTTTGGCAGTGCAAAAACGAACGTCTGATGCTTGCGGCATTTCAGATAAGACAGTAAGAAGACTTCGAAAAAGGAGTGATGAGGAATTGGACAGACCATATAAAAGGGTTCGACTCCATTCTAAACCCGTTGATTTATCCCAAGGGATAAAACTATCGATTAGGAATATTGTTTATGATATGGAATATGTTACCCTCAAAGCTATTCTTGAAAGATAAAGAAGAAAAAACTTTGCGATATTGAAACTACCAGTTTGTCCATCATTTTAAAAGATCTGAGCTTCAAATACAAAAAAAACGAACAACAGAAAAGTGCTTTGCGAGCTGTCCAATAATGTTTCAAAAAGATGGCAATTTTTAAGGGAATATTTAAGAAACAAAAAATCGGAATTGTCAAGGCTAGTTGTATTTCTTGACGAAACATGGATATATGACGGAACTTCAACAAAATCGTCTTGGCAGGGTTTGTTCGGGTATGTCTCGGTTGGCGTCACCAGTGCGGTTCCCTTACAACCATGCCGTGTTAATTCAAAGGGGCGTATCTACTGAAAATTTAATTGTGAAATATATCGATTATTTAGCTTCCAAATATCAATTATGACGACAACGAACAAACACGAATTTAACAGACGTTTAGATGAACTCATTCATGTCACGTTGCTTGAACGGTACTTTTGACGATATTTACAGATACACCCCTTTGAATTAACACGGCAGAACAAGTCAACCGTTGCACTACGAATATTAAATCTGTAGCAACCGGATAAAATCTAAAAAGCAATTTGTTTTCCATAAAAATATAATACACCGATCTAAACTTCTTATCTTTATTTGTGTCATACATCCTTTAATTAAAAATAATTTGACCATTGTGGTCTCGTCCCCTCGCTCATTAGGAGCGCGAAAAGACACAAAGGGCGCAGATGGCATCCCGATAACACGATATTATGTGTACTTTCCCCGCAGAGCCCCAAACCAGGACCGAAAGGGCCGGAAACTTGGGGCGTGTTATTGACATGTGCTGCCGACTTGCCGGCGTTGAATACGCCGCGCAGACTTTCTGTATAATAAATAGTATGTGTTATTTTGAAATGGTATGTGGTATTTACGAAATTGTATTTACATAATATGTACATACAGAATGTAAAAGGTATTAACTCGTGTATTAAATAACGGATTAGTAGTACGTACACTGGCTCAAAATTATATCCCAATGCCGATATTGTGATATTGATCATCTACCAGAAACTTTTCCATTGACAGTGAAACCTCCCTTATGCGGACGGGACCGTCTAAATTTGTCCGCCTATGGGAAATTTGTTATTAGGTAATATGTAAATGAAAAATTATTACTATGTATATGTATGTACAAATAAACATAACATAACAAAAATACACTAGTTTTAGTTAGGATGTAGTACTAAACTAAAAAAATCTAATAAGGTAGTTTGACGTGTTTGCGTTTTATACTTGCAATCTAGGAAATGTAATTCCAAGTCTGATAACAATTCCATTGCTGTAGAGTCACCTCTATTCTTTGCGTACTCTTGTAATTCCTTTACCAAACTAATGGCTTGTTGATAATTGGTGACATTTGCTTGATTACTGCATTCAACTTCTTCATCAGAGTCGTCAGATAGTGATGTGGTTTCAGTTTGGACTACATAATCGGTAGGAATGCGGTCACTATCATCTTCTAATAAGCACATTGCTATCAATGTTAATGAACTCGCCCAAATCATTGTTATCAAATTACAAACTTCCACAACATCAATATTCTCTTTCAGACTCAAAACGTGACATTTTTCTGCCATTGTTTACGATTTTAACCTTACAACTCACAAATAAACAGCGGACTGCTGTCGGGGAATCACACATACTTTCATTCCGCCCAAGAGAGGTTGATTTTCATGGAATTTCATATACCTAGTCCGTTATGAGAAGTTTCACTGTATTGATTATCCAAATATACACTAAGAGAAGATTTTTAATACCGTTACACAAATTTTAACTGCGATAGCAAATAAAAATAGTTGTGACAGTAAAATTGATTTTGTTGGGTATATAATTTTTTTTTATGCTCAAATACAAGCACTATAGGACAAATCCTTAGGGCACTCTGGGAGTAGTGCGTGTGCGAGTAAAGCGATTCACGTTGGTTTTAAATCGTCGGACGTTATATTTGTTGGGGAAAACGACTTCGGGAAGGGCGTTGCATAAGGACGAAGTCCTCCAGATGAAATAATTCTGAAATAATGAAGTTCGAAGAGTAGTAAGCTGAACCACATATGGATGGGCGGCACTGGTTCGACGTGTATTTCTGCTATTCGCCGCTTGGGGCGGAATTACGAGAGCAAGGTCAGCCGAGCATTTTCCATGGAAATATCTGTAAAAGAGAGTCAAATCCCCAACCTGCCTTCGATGTTCGAGGCTGTCGAGGCCCTTTGTCAGCTCGTGGTCTCCGATCAGACGAATGGCACTCCTTTCGATGGAATCCAGTAGCCGAAGAGTATGTTTGGATGCAGAGCTCCAGACATGAGAGCAGTACTCTAGTGATGGTCGAATCTGGGCTTTGTATAGTGTCAAAAGTTGTGGAGGTATGTACAATTTTTTGGTTCCACCAAGTTTCTGCGCAGCTATCTTGGCGATTGCCACAACGTGGACATACTATTTCCTCCCAGATTGACGCCCAGCAAATTAATAGATGGTCAATGGAATTGCGTGTCCTACCATGACTATATCCGGTTCTGTAATGTTAACCTTTTTAGAGAAAACTGCTGCCTGGGTTTTCTTAGCGTTAAATTCGACTTGGTTACTGTCGTCACCCCAAGCCAAAATTTCTTCCAGGTCTTTGTTGAGGCTTGATACTTCATGCTGTCTACGAAGATGTTGCTTCGGCAGCCGATGTTTGTGAAATCAAAGAGAAAGATGAGATAAGTGTGCTATCATCAGCAAAACTAAATATCGGATTTTTCGTTTTCACTAGAAGGTCGTTAATGTAGAGTAAGAAGATGGTGGGAGACAATATGGCCGTTGAGGAACATTATCCGGCAGTTACAGCAAAGGAAAGTTCTTATGCGTACAAAGCCACTTGCCACCGATTGGAAAGATAGTGGGCTGGGACAATAAATATATTTCCTTTTATTTATCTATTTTCCTAAAACACTTCTATTCCATTAGTGAATCCCCGCTGTGTTTAACCAGTGCTGATCTCCCATATATACAGACCATCCCTCATGGGAATAACAGTCCATTTCTTCGTTTCGACAAAAATTCGATTTTCGCTTTATCATTGCACAAGACCGTGCTCCACTCTCCAACTAGACGACGTCCCTGATGTTGTCGATTACAAATAAATGTCAGCTGCTTGAAGGAAAATATTTATTTAAACATGCAAGTACAAGTGCTTACGCAACAATTGAGCGCGATGGTTCCCAGAATCTACATAGGATAACTCTATCAGCAGCTAAAAGAATATTAAAGACATTGTTATTAGAGATTATGGATTGATGATTCCTGTTTTCACTGCCTATTTCTGGGAAGTAAATTATGTTATTGCGTCAAATTCATATAGCAATAGTGGTTGGCGGCTTTTTTTCAATGAGGAATAATCCCACTGTCGCACGTAATTCATGATAATCATGACACAAAAGGATACGATTACGAAACCGAAGAGAACACTTATTATTTCATAATGCTCAGTTTGTAATCTATAAGGAACTTGGTAATAAATTTGCCAAGTCAGTTTTCGGCTAAAAACATTCGGAACGGGAAAGGTCGTCAACACCATCATCAAAAACGAGAGGATAATCTGTTACCGCAGTAAATGTGCACGGAACTGTGGAAAATTACGTCATCCGAGTCGCTGGCGAATCATTTCGCAGAAGCAGTTTGCATTAGTACACGGGCTAAGGCCTGTGGCAATGGCATATTAAAAATGGAGGTCACAAAACAACGAATTACAAGCTATTTAAAACAGAATCTTACGAATAATAGCAAACGCCCTATGGGAATATACAAATCCACAGAGACCTATAAAAATCCGAACACCCGTAGCACATTTTTACGACATAACACAATTCTACAATAGCTTAAACCTCAAACGGCCATCACAATAAGGATACCGTTTAAAGGACGGCTATGCGCCACGATAAATGCTGCATCTCCTCTCCTCCTGGTATGAGCCAAACTACTAGATCCTCGCCATCTAAAAGCAACAAGCCAACCTGCGGAAAAACTAACACAAACCTAATCAACGTCAAACCACAAAGTACTTATATGGACAAAATTTAACATATTCATGACTCTGGGGAGTTGCTTCTGATTATAACACTACCTAATGACTCCCAACAAGAACCACAAGGACCATCTACCAAGTCTGTAGTCTGCATTGTACAGGGTAGTTTCATTATATTGGACTACTGCCGTACTTGACTATAACCGCAGTACACACCATTTATTTTTATTACTATTTATTATTATTTAAATCACAACCTAAACGCAAAACAACCTAGTGGTAGATTATGTTTGTATACATTACATGATAGTTTTCACGATTGTCGTCCAATCCAGCTATTGTTTAAGACTCCGCTAGACTTCAGAAACGAGTCTACCAGTGTATCTATTCTCGACTCAGGAGAACGATGATATCAAGAGACGTGATTATGCCTTTCTCTCTTTCCGTAGAGAGAGGAAGAATCACTTCTCTCGATATGACTCGATTCTCCTAAGTCAAGAATATAGATACACAGCCAGCCAGCCAGCACTCTACCTGGCCTAGAAGATAAATAACAAATTTATCTTGTTTACGTAAACCACCCTCTCGCAGGCGATAGTCAGCTGATAAAGTACTTAATCCTCCATACCCATATCAGAGAGAGCAGAGATGAAACGTTAAAGGCCAGGCTAGAGTTTGAGAGACAACCAATTAAGTTGGTTTGTTAATATAAGGATGCTTCTATGGCTGGCTCTTGGTTCAGATGGAAATAGTTTCTTTCCTGTGGCTCATGGCGTACATTATCAAATGGACAATGTCTCAAGGCATGACAGACAAAATCATAGTTCACAACCTTCAAGAGAAAATGCTTTTACACTCGGACTAACAAATGCGTCTTTAAGCCAACAAGTAGCTCGTCGTTTCACCGTCGTTATTGGCATTTATCAAGAGGAGAACACACGCACGGAAGCCGTTTATCGCGACTCTGCCTGTCGCTTATTCTATCGTATTTTCTCTCTTTGTCGCTCGGCCTTGAACATCCGAATGTGACTAATGAGTCAGTTTAAAGTTGTATTGATAAACATTCGTTTCGTTACTTTGTATTTTATGTGAATTTTTGAATAAATACTTATCGATCGTGTTACACTGGCCAAATGAAGCAATTGAAGACAGGAAACCGCTGGCAATGGTCCTGGGAAATAGAAAATAATAAATGCATCTTCTTCTTCTTCTTCAAGTGCCATCTCCGCGACGGAGGTTGACAAACACACTTCGCTTTGCCTGGATTTACCTGGATTCTTTAAATGCATACTTATTCTATTATCAGTAGATCACGAAAAATTGTGAGAGTGCGTTTCATATCAAAATTTCAGGCAGACATCTTTCTATTTATTGCAATATTCCACTATTCGGGCGGTAATCTGATGTTTAAGATTGAACATAGCAGCAATTTCCATATATTCCGAAATAAAATAGGATTCTTGTTACAATGTAATTGATAGCACAACAAACGACAGCCCCACATCGACATTTGGAAAAGAGGTGCGAATAGTGGTCTCAGTAGTCAGCAGTTTCTTCTCGAGGGTCCGTCCCAACGGGATACACTTCGACCAGCGTTGATCCATTGATCCTTATTGTAGTCACTTGGGTATCCAGGTGCCTGGCTCTAGTTTATGCAGGTCAGTCAGCAGTTTCTTCTCTCAGAAGCCTTGAGTTTCAAGTCTGGGGTTCCTTATCAAAGATTTATTGGAATTGGCTCTCTGTCGGCTATTGCAATAGATATTCTTCCTGGTTCGTCAGGTTTTATTGTTGTTTAAGCACAACCCAATAATTCTTAGGAAACTTAATAAACTTTATTATTGGAATTGGCTCTCTGTCGGCTATTGCAATAGATATTCTTCCTGGTTCGTCAGGTTTTATTGTTGTTTAAGCACAACCCAATAATTCTTAGGAAACTTAATAAACTTTAAGGATGCCGGTCATTTTTTATATTAATCCCAAATTAGAAACACTTGTTCATACTAAAAACAAACCAGCTATGTTAAAGGTCGGCGTATCAGCGTAATGAAACCCCCGATTACAGCGATACGTACGTTACCGACAACAACAAAAGCAAAGTAATAAAAGAGGCGATGTAATTACAAAGCCGCCAACACACCTAACAAATGAAATAGCTCCGTCCCACTCCCACGCACCGTCGTCCATCTCTCTTCTATCCGCAGGGCTGCGTGTTGATTCGCTACAAGTCCGCGACTGGTTTTGTAATACGTTACAATTAAGGAGCTATTAATTTTAATTGAATGCTGTTGGCCTTTGACGTTAGATGAATGATTAAGTTTTTATGGTCTTATTTCTTGTACTCGTTGTAGCTGTGTAATACAACGACTTTATCAAATTGTACGCCCTTGTTTGTTTAATTAGATTGTTTTTTTTTGCTTTTTTCAGAAAAGCTTCACCTCGTGGGTAAATATGTTAATGTCTCTATGGAGATAAGAAGAGTACCTTTGTTGTTGTAGGCCAAAGGTGAGTTGGTAATGCTTGATATTGCTTCTATCTAAAAATGGATATATGTGGGTTTTTTCGAGGTTCGGCACTTACAACACAACAGTATAGTGATCAGGATCAGTTGTCACTGAAAATTTAAAAGGACTGAACCCCCATATGTGTAGATCATAAGGTTTACAGCCTCCCCTACTTCCATAGATAAACCTAGGACGAACATTATTTGGCTGGAGTTAGCTAGAGTTAGGAGAGTAAAGTTAAGAGAACAGCAAGATTGGCAATCTCCAAGAAGAACCGGATAAGGAATATAAATTGTTGACAAAGATCAAATCGAAAACGGAGAGATTGTTCTGTAAAAGAAGCTTGATGGAGCTAAAAATTGGAAAAATTAGTTTGAGTTAAGCGATGGCTTGATTTCGTTTTTCTTTATCAAGAAAATTCTTATGGGTACATATTAAAGAACTTACAAAACTTAATAATATTGCATTTAGAAATAAATAGTGACGAGAGGCGATATTTCGACTTAAAAGGTTATTCTTACACACGACCTCTGTTTGGCTCCTTATTCTTACTTCAAAACTTCCTGTAATTACTAGAAAAAGAAACCATAACATAGTGCCCGAATCCAAAACGAAAAGGACATGTCAGGTACATTAACGTAAAGCAATTTCTTAAAGCATAACAGCGATATCCGACGAACCCTCACATCAGCGATAACGTCAGACCGTCCGACAAGGCAAGAGGATAAGGACAAGGACAGACCGAAAACGGGCAATACGAGATAGGAAAACAGCTGTTTCGAGTTTCACGGTTGGCGTCCTCGCGGCATCGCAGGCACGTTCTGGGCTTGTGTCTAAGGGTCGACTTCCACAAATTTATTGCGACGCTGCGTTGCTAGCTCCGCTGTTAATACGCTTGGGCATTGTGTCGGTTCGAGAAATCGGGAAGTAGTGGTAATGAACTGGATGCAGTAATATGGTAAGTAATCTTCCGAACCACAATTATTGTTTTCTAACAGCTAAAATTCTTAGCACAACATGTACGTTCTAGTCAGGGGAGGATGGGAAAGGGTACACGCGCACTCTTTACTTATCCAGCTGCGCTGGTCAGTTCCGGCCTGAAGATATCCGCCCTTGCTTCTGGTTGTTGCGCTTCTTGTCCACATCGGACCTAGACGAACAGGAACATCCCTTATTAACCTCGAGGGGCCTCAGAGTTCAGTTCAGTTTGGATCGGTATTCGACATTGCGAATCACATGCACTTGGTTGCCAACAACTGAAAGACATCGCCCCGGTCCCGTCATCTCTCGAGGTCTCCTTTATGATTACACAGTTTGTCGTTAAACTTGCCAGTTGCCTAGTATGAAGTCCTAGTCGAGAAAACTGAATAAGTTTGCCAAACCAGCCCATCGAATTCTAAAGCGGCCATTGTTTTGCAAACATTGCTAGAATCACGTTTAAATCATTTTTATGATGTAAGTGAATCCCTCCACCACAGCGGAATAATACGGAGGTGAAGCGCGATTGTCATTTGCCATGGAAATATTTGTAAAAGGGAGTCAAATCACCAACCAGTCTTCGATGTTGTAGGCTGTCGAGGTTCTTGGTAAGGCCGTGGACTCCGATTAGTAGCCGAAAAGTATGTTTGGGTGCAGAGCTCCAGACATGACAGCAGTATGACAGCAGTATTCTAGTGGTGGTCGCAGCTGGGCTTTGTAGTGTGTCATGTTTCTGCGAAGCTGCTTTAGCCACAACGGGGTTAATGCTAAGACATATTTCATCTAAGTCAGTGGAATTGCGCGTCCTCTCCTGATACCACTTATAAAGAAAACGCGATAGCGCAGTCATAAACTTTTTGCTACTACGTAGGGTAATTCTTATACTGTGGCCGCAATATGTCGTCACTATCAAATGTAATAGCTGTGTTCTTCCTTGCTCGTTAATTTTTAAAAAATTGGGGAGGTTTTATTTGAAAATAAACTACAAAAAAATTAAGCCAGTAGAAGTTTCGGAGTTTTGTAAGTAAGGATGATTTTTTAACGAACCAAGCGGTAAGAGCGAACCAAATTCCGCGTAACTACATTAAATAGTAAACGTGGCAACACCTAAGATTGCGACTGTGACGACGCAGACGCCGGTCCGAAGGAGGGATTTTACGTAAAAACGGAAAGGGGAATGTTTTTTAATTACCTAAGGTTCATTTTAGCGCGAGCTTTTTAATGGGCTGGGGATTTATTGTTTTAATTATTGTCATTCTTCATTAGCTTCGAGAATGTCAGTTAAGAAGGAACTTGATTGAAACTGACTTCATTTTCAAATTACCAGAAAATATTTAAATATAAGATTAAAAAGTTAAAAGGGTTTTATTTTATCTAGTAATTCTGTTAACGTTTCGATTTCTCAGCATAGGGTGTCGTTTTTTTTTGGTTTTGTTTCCTCCTAAAATAATAATTTGTAGTAAATTCGATAATTGTGGGTGATTTGTAATATAACCTTAAAATACATAAACACCCTTAAAATATTTACATATTAATATATACAGGGCCATTCACCGTGAGCGGCCTATTAAAAGATCTCGGGAACTAAAAAAAAATATTTTAATAAATTAATTGATTCAGCCGATACTAGGTGGAAATCCATAACTATAATATTATGGGAAGAAGTAAAACAGAGTTAAACTTGTAACTTGTAAACTTCCACTATATTATAAAAAGTAACATAACGAGTTTCGCTATACTATAGCTTCGTCAGATGTAAGTGATATAATAACGATTTAATGAAAAATGTACAACAAATTCACGTTATTAAAATTATAAAGAAGGGAAGAGAGAGGGTTACAATGTCGGGAAAAAACAAAACCTGATGGGATTTTACAATGTGTAGGTCAACAAAATAAGTTTAACAAAGGAGAACCATTTAAATCTAACTGGTCATTCAGTAACAGATCCGGATTTTTAAGATTATTAATTTCCATAGACTCCAACAGATTCAGTTTAAATCCTTTATTTTCTGTGTGTAAAATTTTAAAAGATGAGTCAAAATTATATTTGTTATCAAGTAAATGAATAGCATAGTTTGAGTCGGTTTTGTTTCTGATGAAACTATTATAATGTCCTTGTATTCTTTTATTGAATTGTCTATCTGTTTGGCCTATGTATCTTTTCGGACAATCTTTGCATTTTAATTTATAGACACCAGATTTTTGTTCTTATTGTTTTTAATAAATTTGCTTAAAGAGTTATTAGTTTTGTAAGCCACATTAATGTCAAGATTGTTTAGAAAATTACCTATTGTTTTGCTAGGTTGTCCAATGAATGAGATTATTTTAAATTTATTTGAGGAAGGTTTGATATTAGGATAAACTAGGTCAATAGTTTTTTTTGTAAGTTTTCTTTTTTTAAATTTGGTCAATGAGATTTAATTTATAACCGTTATTTACTGCTATTTGTTCTGATTGAAACATGTAGGGTGTACCATTTTCGATACTTTTCTAGTGTATCTCTGTAACTGTTAGTGCTATTAAAAAGGTAATGTAGGTGTCATGCGCTTTTTTTGGGCCAAATTTAAAATGATAAAATCAAAATTTGAAAATTTTCGCTCGTTTAAGAGATACGGGGGA
Organism: Barypeithes pellucidus; assembly: GCA_963991005.1. Taxonomy (NCBI): domain Eukaryota; kingdom Metazoa; phylum Arthropoda; class Insecta; order Coleoptera; family Curculionidae; genus Barypeithes; species Barypeithes pellucidus. The sequence goes on from OZ022563.1 coordinate 14,714,551, forward strand.
AAATCAAAAAATTGACAAATTCATAATTACCATATATTTTCTTAGTTAAAAGAGATATGGAAAAATGTTTTATATAGAAGTTTCTTGATATTGATTGTTGAATAATCTGCCGTTTTCAGAATAAGTATAAGGGGTCAGGTAAAAAAGTTATCGGACCTAACCTCATTTTTTTTAAATGGAACACGCTATATATTTTAATCTAAAAAGATACTATTTTAAATTCACCTTTCAAATATATAACACACCATGGATGATATTGGTTTCCTAGGCGGTTTATTAAACTTTATTACTTTAAACCAAAGTAGGCCATGAAACAATTGTTAATAACATTTAACGTCAATTTAATTTTTTACATATTAATTTGTGAAAAAGGCAATATTTTGACAAATTTGATGATATCTATCATCCATGGTGTGTTATAAATTTGAAAAGAGAGTTTAAAATGCTATCTTTTTAGATTAAAATATACAGGGTGTTTCATTTAAAAAAATTAGGTTAGGTCCGATAACTTTCTTGCCTGACCCCGTATACTTATTCTAAAAACGGCAGATTATTCAACAATCAATATAAAGAAACTTATGTATAAAACATTTTTCTGTATCTCTATTAACTAAGATAATATAGGGTAATTTTGAATTTGTCAATTTTTTGATTTTCCCTCGTATCTCTTAAACGAGCGAAAATTTTCAAATTTTGATTTTACCATTTTAAGTTTGACCCAAAAAGAGCACATGACACCTACATTACTTTTTTGATAGCACTAACAATAACGGAGATACCCTATAAAAGTGTCAAAAATGGGACACCCTGTATTAAGCAATTAGATAATTCTATACGTAACGGTAAATACAATACAGTAATACAGGATGATTCATTTTAAAAAAATTCGTTTTTTTTGTAATCTGAATCAAGAAAAAGGCGTCAAAAGTTAGTCCGGTTTTATAAATGATCAGTCAGTCGAGAAAAGGTAACTCGCCCCCTTATTCCTCAAACTTATCCATATTTTTCTGGTTTATTATTGACGAACATTTTTTCCTTTCTCAAAGGCAACTTAATCCCCCCCAAAAATCATCCTGCCTGGCAAACTTTTCCCTCGAGACGAGGGCGAGTGGTCTCCGGATGGATTTCGTGATAAACTGCGACGGACGACGAATAGAAAGAGAGGAGAAGCATGGAACGGCGAATAAAGAGACAGGAAGAACGTCTAGAGGTAATGATTACGTTGCGCCGGAGGGTGTTGGGCTTGGTTCGGCGGAGTGTTTTAATGTAAACTTTCGCAGCAAGGGAAATGTGTTTTTCCTCATCACATAATATTATGTTTGACAGGTTTTTTCAAATAAGAAATGTAAATAATATTTTAAAGTTTCTGCTAACTATGGCTTTATGACAATATTTCAAACTACACGTGAAGAAAAACTTAGTTAAAATTACTATAAAAATAATACAACTAACCATTTTATGGCTCTACAGGGTGTGATTCCTTAGGTCATTTTATAAAGAAAAGTTCATATGAACATATGTCCGCAACGGCTTAAATTTTTTGCTACAGGGTGTTGAATTTTTATTTTTTAAATGATTTTTTTTTTAATATCTCCGAAAGTACTTTAGATATTATTTTCAATTTTGGTAGGTGTTAATAGGATATAGAATCACAAACTTTAGTTAGAAAAGTTATTCAATTGTTCCAACAGTGGCGTCCCTGCAAGCATGTCCTCTGATATTTTTTACAAGAAAGATGGTACGCCACTGACATTTTTCCATGTGAATATCTTTTCTGATTAGTCTGGTCAATTTTACATGAAATCGATATCTCGACTTTTTCTCGTCAGACGCACCGTTCTTGATTAAAACCACTAACTATATTGAAACTCATTATTATTAACATTGATAAAATAATTATTGATAAATTTTGTTTTATAAAAATTGTTGGTAGTGGCCATTGGCGTAACTAGAATGACTTTGTAGGGGGGGGGGGGGGGGGGGGGCTGGCCCCTAGCCTAGTAGGATTTTAATGGCAAGTGTCACTATGACTATGGCTTCGAACTTCAGAAATTCTGGGGTGGGCATGCCCCCCCCCTAGTTACGCCTATGGTAGTGGCCACCTTCACTTAAAAGGCATGCTTTCGCCCGTCTTCGCATCGAATTGCCCACTCCAACAATTTTTGAAGAACAAAATTTATCATTAATTATTTTATCAATGTTAATATTGATGAGTTTCAATATGAATTTAGTGGTTTTAATCAGGAACGGTGGGTCTGACGAGAAAAACTCAAGAGACCGTTTTCATGTAGAATTGACCAGGCTAATCGGAAAAAATATCCACATTGTAATCCTTTCTTGTAAAAAATATCAGAGGACATGTTTGCAGGGACGCCACTGGTGGAACAATTGAATAACTAAAATGTGTGGTTCTATATCCTATTAATACATACCAAAATTGAAAATAATATCTAAAGTACTTTCGGAGATATTAAAAAATAACCATTTAAAAAATAAAAATTCAACACCCTGTAGCAAGAAATTTAAGCCGTTGCGAACATATGCTCATATGAACTTTTCTTTATAAAATGACCTAAGCAATCACACCCTGAAATATTAGCACGTCATTAAGGAACACCCTGTATATGTGACTGGAATAGCTTTTATTAATTCTAAATTATAGCAAAATTTTAACCCACATTTTTTGAATAATTGTAAAAATATTTAGTAAACCATTTCAATGAAAAGTTTTTGTAAAATTTCCTAAAATCTTTTGTATTTTAAGGTTTACCTTAACCATAAGGCTACCTTAGCTAAGGTCTAACTTAAGGTAACATTCCAATATCGGTCCTAAAACTTTAAGGACTTTCTTATATAACCAAGATTTTACTTACTGATTTGACGATGGGGCTAACTTACCTGAAACAAAAGAAACTTTATTAGAATTTTTAAAGACATAAAAGTATATTGATTGGTGGCCCAACATTAAAGTTGGAACTATATGGGAAAAAAATGTATTGTTCGATTTAGGTAAAGTTTGAATTAACCATCTGTTTTTGCTTCAATAAAGACCAAAAATTACATAATTAAATAGGACCTGCGGCTTTTGATAACTGTCAAATTTGACATCTTGTCCACAAAATGTCGAAAAATTACATTTGTTGATCGAATTTAAAAAAAATGTTATTTGGAAATGTTGTTTGTATTGAAATTGTATGACCCACACACCACATTTGAATCACTTATGATCATTTTTATTTTCTATGTCCTTTTGGCCACTATTGAAAATGGAAGTCTACCCTACTATCGTAAATCTATTTATTTATACAATGCTCATCCTCTAAATTCATCCTTTATACCAAAAATTCTACCAAAATATTCAATTTTCCTCAAGAAATTAAATTGCAACTCCTCATAACTTCAAAGATTAAACCAACGAAGAGGAGTCCTGTCTTAAATAATATCTAAATACGTTGAAAAAGATGGGCATATTAGAACAATAGCACTGTTGTTTATATAATTAAGGTGATAGGGTCGACGTTTTCAATGAAAATAGATATTGGTCAAAAATAAATAGAAATCAAAAATCATTATAAGTGATTCTAATTTAAACTTTACCTAAATCGAAAAATAAAAAATATGTTCCATTATGGTTCCAACTTTAATGGTGACACTGAATAGGTGAAAGACATTTTCTGAGGCCGGCGATGTCTACGGAAACAAAAAAAGAAATAGGCAAGCAACGGATAAAATAGTATATTGCGTACCGAGGTGGAAGTGATACATTCCTGTCGAGAGAGTCGGTAGTTGACTAAATCTCGCGACAGTGATGAAACTTTTCACCGAGGTTTGTATACGATTTTATTTACAACCACATCTAACATCCATTTCGTATTATTTTGAATTAAAATTATTAATAAAAGATAAATGTCATTTTGACTTTTCCATTGAAAAATTATACAGAAATTTCAAATAACCGCAGGTGGTAAAATAACGTAGGTAATAATACACATCAAGATGGCAAATATCATTTTTTGAATATGGTTTCCATGTCACTAAACAATATATTATTTTAACAACAGAAAAATGCTATCAGATGAGGAATTTGATTTTGCTGCTACTCCACCAGAAATTCGAGAAGCAAATAGTAGAAAAAGATCTTCTGCCAACTAAAAGCCGCCCCAGATATGACAAGGCATATAACTGTTTCAAAGAATGGTGTACGGCAAACAAAGTTCAAAATCCTGGTTCTGAGTCGGCGCTACTAGCTTATTGCAGTGAAAATGCCAAGACAAAGAAGATATCAACGATTTGGTCACAATATTCAATGCTGAGGACCACTCTATCAATTAGGGAAAAAGTAGACATATCTAAACACGCAAAGCTATTAGCATTTTAAAAAAAGTATGTTCGTATATTATTTTGAGATATCGATTTTTAAAAAAATTACAAAAAATAATTTACTTTCCACCCGGATGGAAAGTAAAAGTAAAAAAACGTCAACTTTCCACCTTTCAAAGATACCTAGATGAAAGGTCATTATTACATGCATGGTTGTAAAAATAAACTAATTTTTCTGCACCCCAATCTGCCCATTAATTACAAATATTCAGCTGTTATGCCTGTTAAATATGATTTATTAATTATTATATCCATCATTGTTCCATAGTAGTGGGTTTTGTTTCATCTTAGTTCTGATAAATAAAACAGCTCTGCTGTGTTGCCGTGGTGTTGTTCATAATTTCTAGTGTTGTGATCACTCGAGCGAAAAACCGCTTGATCACTCGATTATTGAAATAACCGACATCGGTCGATTATTAAAAAAACCGCTCGAATTATATATTCAGGCGAAAACCGTCGCCCGTAACTTATTATCTTTCACTCGATACCCGCGCTTCGCTTGCCGACAGAAAACGAGCAAAATAGTTAACAAAACGTAGGTATCGAGAAATTTTTTGGTAACCAAAAGTAAACATTCTTAAATTTAAACAGGAACTTTTAGGTAACTATAACCATGAATTTAAAAAAATAATCACATACTTTCTTATTTTGCCAGTCGCGTAACCAACCCTAAATCTTTGAAGTGCACACAGTGGGCACATGATAATTTAAAGTGGAAGAATTTGACGGCCATTTTAAATATCTATTTATTTTATGCTCGTAGATTGAGAAAGATGTGAAGAAAAATAACTCTTGGTAATACTTTTTGTTTTAAAAAAGCACAAGAATATACCCGAGCAATAAATACATATTTGGGTAATCTTTTGCAGTTTTTATGTTTGGTATCGAGACACGTGGTAAAAATTCATTATTCACAAATACATAAATTTCTGGAATTTTTTTGGTGGCTACTACAATTTTTTAGCTAAACCTGTGCCCACCCGTAGTTACGTGCCTGCTAAATACCCTACCTGATCACATGTAAAGGGCTAGGCAGCCCGTTAAGCAGTCGGTGACGTCATCGCTTGGTAAATTGGAATTTCAGGCGATTCACTCGAGCGATTAATTCGATTACCAAAATCGCTCGAGTATCAAGTACTCGATTATTAAAATTATCGGTTATTCCCAACACTAATAATTTCTATAGCATATATTTTTTAAATTCAGTTTCGGCCGGATCCAGTACAAAATCCAGCCGGACCGAATCTTAAAAACGGAGACCGGCATCACTAATACACCAATTCTAGCCAAAGTAAGTACAAATATCACCACCATCGCTGCCAATAAAATTTGATGAGAGACCGTTAACATTACAAGAAACCCACAAATATTACCGCTTATAGAGTGTCGTAAAACTAAATTCCACGAATGCACGCTGTTAATTTTATTATTATAAGTGTGGTTGGCTCATATATGTTTCGACGTATATAAATTACTAAATAACAAAATAATAATGGCCTAAGCATAATGGAAATAAATTTAAAATTAACTGCATGGACAATTGCGTTTCTAAAACGTTTTGTTATTTTCTATCCGTGCTTTATTGCGAATCGTACTTTTTGCAATTTCTATCATAGTAGTAAAAAGGTTTATCGATTGCCGGTACGATGAACATAAAATAAATTGACTATAAAAAATTACATTTCTGTATAATCCCCATTTTATAGCTAGCGTATTGTTACGTGTCATTATCCAACACCAAAAAACGGGTAAACCCCAAAATTGGTTGTCAGATTTTTACACCGTACGGAAAAAAGAATGCTCGTGTTTCAAGAGCATACATTTTCTTTACCAATATACTTAGTTTAAATGCTACCGCAGTTCGTTTAACGTTTAAATAATTATGCTTTGACCAATGCAAAAATTTATGTATACAGGGCAGCGGCGGCCAGTCAGGGGCGGCAGAGCCGACCCGCTAATTTATACTTTTATCTTTTATTTTAATATAATTCTTTATTCAACCAATTCAATTATAATATTTGTAATATTCAATAAATTATCGTATATTTAACAATTTAATAAATTTATTGTTTTCAAATATCCCCTGTAGCGGCATCTCCAAGATTACTATTCTTTGATTACTATTCGAATCCCTCGTAGACATAGTAGTTGTCAAGAGACCGGAGCCGAATGACCTTGAAATATCACCACCTAATTGGCTTGCAAACGAAACATATTCTGTTGAGGATATGCAACCAGTGTATTCTTATTCATAAAAAATAAATAAGACCGGCTACCAAATACGAGCCGCAAGCTGTGACGTAGTTCTGACATTTCTCGCGAGCGGGAAATTAGGGAAACAAAATCAGTGGTTAATTATTTCGATTCGTAACGGTTTGTATTCGATTTTTTAAAGAGATATACGGACTATTTTCGGAAAATTATAAATTCAGTGTTAAAGTTACTTGACTTGTGGTAGTGTGGTTTGTATTTTGTGTTATTTGTTTATAATTTTTAGTAAAATAGAAATGCGGTAGGTTTGAAAGTTTTTAGTAATTTAATTTATAACAAAAATGGAGGGAAATATGCAGATGATGGAAACCGAAGCCGGTACAAATACTGTAAGTAATAATATTAAGGACAAATCTGATATTGTTAATTTTACGATGACGTTATTAATCACTTTGCAACATCAAAAGATCGTCGCTAGAACTAATTTATAAACAAGTTTAGACAGACATGTCACAACATGTTCGTTAAAACACATCTTAAAAACTTGTTATCCTATATTAAATTGTTCTATCTGAGTTAACAAACGATATAAAAAAATGCAATCTAATTTAATTTATGAAATAAGACAGTATTAATAGATGAATTTTTTTAAAACTTTGGGCGTGGCCCTGACATTTTTTCATTACCTCCGACGGTTTTTCTGCCGACCCTTCATTCTTCGTTGCGAGCCGCCACTGATACAGGGTGTCCGCTAATTAATGGTTGAAACTTCATTTTTGTTTTTCTCTGATAACTTTGCAGGAAACCAACGTTTTTTTACAAAATTTGGCAATTATGGTTTTTTTAGGACGAGAAATTGATTTCTTTATGAAATTTTAATATACAATGTGGGGGGAGCTGTCTGCGGCATTATTTGAACATTTATTAGGTCATAACTTGTTTGTGCCTCAGTGTATTTTTTAATGAAAACAATACTTTTTTCATATTTATTACGTAAAAAAGGTATACTAAGTTCAGGTTTCCCAGAGTTACCGTTTCGGAGATATTTACATTTAAATTTGCAAAAATTTTTTTTCTTAAAGTAACCTATGAGAAAACAAATAAAATTTGGAGATGCAGTTGCCATAGCAACTGCATCTCCAAATTCCATAGAACAGAAAATGTTTCATTTTAGAGTTACTCGTAAGTTTGTGTTTTCATTGCTGTTGGTTTCTTCCGACACGATACTTTCTAGGTTCAAAGTTATTTTAATTAAAGTAACTTAAAGAACCATCCAATTGTTGTATTTATTATTCCCAATTACCATTACTAGAACACTAATTATCATGTAAAAGTAAATTGGTAAGAAGTAACAAAATATTATTTGCTTGCCTGGACTAACGCACTAAACAATTTAAATGCAAATAACTCCGAAACGGCAACTCTGGGCGACCTGAACTTAGTATACCTTTTTTACGTAATAAATATGAGAAAAAACTTAAATACACTGAGGCACAAAAAAGTTATGACCGTATGAATGTGCGAGAAATGCCCCAGACATTTATACTACTATATTGTACATTAAAATTTCACAACATCAATTTCTCGTCCTAAAAAACCATAATTGCCAAATTTCGTAAAAAAAACGTTAGTTTCTCTCAAAGTTATTAGAGAAAACCAAAAATGAAGTTTTAACTTTAACACCCTGTATCTCAGTTAATATCGGATATAGATAAGTATAATTAAATAATAATTTTTATGTAAGGAGTCTGTGGGTTTACTATGTACCATTAATTAGCGGACACCCTGTATAATAGGACGTTCGTTCGCAGAACAAAATTTCCAACCATTGCAAATTTCGTTCTGAACGGGTACAAATGCCAAACAGAAACAAGTCAAAACAAAACCGAACAGCCGAACGAGGAAATGCGCAGAATCCAAACCCATAATTCCGTATCAGCACGCGGTTGCAAATCAGTTGGAAACCGATACATTTTTTTTATGATCAAACACAAGCACTATAGGAAAAATCCTTTAGGGCACTCTGGGAGTGGTGCGTGTGCGCAAAAAGCGATTCACGTTGGTTTTGAATCGTTGGAGGTTATATTCGTTGGGAAAAACGACCTCGGGAAGGTCGCTCCATACGGATGAAGTCCTCCAGATGAAATAATTCTTAAATAATGAACTTCGAGGAGTACTAAGCTTCAACAAGCTCTACGAACACTGAATTTTGGGTCAGCGATCACATATCACGATATGTTTCTGTGAAGACCAACTGCGCATACCTCGCGCAGTTGATTCAAAGTGTCATGGTCGCAAACACGAACATACCCCAAAATTTGATTTGAAGTCGGTGATAAGGTCTAACAGTCTCGTTAACCAAGTTTGATTGATACAAATTCTACAGGGTGTCGAAATTTAGTGTCAAACTTCGAATTTTAAAGCACATTATTTTTCTTATTTTCGATTGAAGGCCCTGTATATTTTTATGTCATTCGATGCGGAATTTTTTTTTTGGCTTTGGCAGGTCTGCCATTCGGCCAGTCGCTAATTGGTTTATTTGATTCGATCGTTCAAACATTTAGATTAAGGTAGTTCAATTTATACTTATTCCCTGACAGGAAGAACACAAGGTCACACTCTTCTCGCTCTGGGCCGGTCAGAGCATTCCATAGACAAACAGGAGGGCCCGGGAAAAACACATAACAAAGGGAAATAAGGATATCTAAAGTATTATAAGAATCCTAATTTTATGTTATTTTGATGTAGAAAGGACATTATGGTCTTCTGTATATTGGCATCATTCAATTTCGGTAAGACATGCAATATGTTAAGAGGAGCCGATAAATGCGATGCGGAATTAAAAATCAAACATTTTTCTAATTATAACCCAATCATAGTTCCTAAGCCTTCCAGAGATATTTACAGAAAACTAATTTTAGCAGCTATTCAATGGTAATTGGTTGTAGTTGAGATGAAGGACAATGAACAACCACTGAACAAATCCTATAATAGATACTTGTGGAACTCCACACAAGTCATATTCTTTTATCCTACTAACAACTTTATGTGCTACAGATAAATAAGGTATCCTGAGATAAAGCGAGGAATAGGTTAAAAACTCACAAATCTATCCCTCGAACAAATTCCTCTCGCCATAAAGATTTGGCGCCCTTTTTATAGTCCGTTGACGGGCCCCGTGCTTTATAGGCACACTTAGGAAACTTAAGGGCGAGGGAACAGGAATAAGGGGAGAGGTCAGTAACGAAGGGCTCTTCCTATTGACACAGTAACCAGATAAATAGTGAAAGGCACCCCTAAATTAAAGTTGACAAGGTTGTTAAATTAGGTTTAACGTGGATTTTGTTTCGGTGAGTACGTACGTAGGTATTCCTTTTCCTAGCTAATTATAAAAAAGAATAATTTTTCTATTTCGGTACTCTCAACGGTTTACTAAAGCATCCAAATCAGTATAAATCATTGTTAAAGCATTGTTTTCGGGGTTTGCTATTTGAATTGGTAATGCTCGGCCCTATGCCATACACAAAATAAAATTTTTCTAACCCGATTTTTAACCCTTTTTTTGCAAATTAAATGAAAATTGGGCAAAAATATAAAAAATGTATTTATGTATTTATGTACAGTGAAACCTCTTTTAGGCGGACACCCACGGGACCATCTAAATGTGTCCCCCTAATAGAGGTGTCCATGGGAAATTTGTTACTAGGTAATATGTAAATGCAAAATTATTACTATGTATATGTACAAATAAACATAACATAAAATAACATAACAAAAATACACTAGTTTTAGTTAGGACGTAGTACTAAAAAAATCTAATAACGTAGTTTGACGTGTTTGCCTTTTAAACATGCAATCTAGAAAATGTAATTCCAAGTCTGACAAAAATTCCATTGCTGTAGAGTCACCTCTATTCCTTGCATACTCTTATAATTCCTTTACCATACTAATGGCTTGTTGATAATTGGTGACATTTGTTTAATTACTGCATTCAACTCCTTCATCAGAGTCGTCGGATAGTGATGTGGTTTCAGTTTGGACTACATAATCGGTAGGAATGGGGTCACTATCATCTTCTAATAGCCCATTGCTATCACTGTTAATGAACGCGCTCAAATCATTATTATCAAATTACAAACTTCCACAACATCAATATTCTCTTTCAGACTCAAAACGCGACATTTTTGTGCCATTGTTTACGATTTTAACCTTACAACTCACAAATAAACGGCGGACTGCTGTAGGGGAATCACACATACTTTCATTCGGCGTCCTTTCGCTTACTTAAATTTTTTTTTGTCAGTTTAAAGGAGGATTTTCGCACTCTGTGTATGAAAACAGCCTGTCCGCGTCCGTCCAAAGAGAGGTTGATTTTCATGGAATTTCATATATCTAGTTCCGGACTATGAAAAAATGTCCGCTTAATAGAGATGTCCACTTATTAGAGGTGTCAGTTATGAGAGGTTTCACTGTATTTGTTCAAACTATATTGTACTATATAAAACGAATTGCTATACCTACTATTGAACTATATTTATAATTTAATTTATAGACTATGATTCCATAATACTAGTACCTACAGATATATCGCGCTTTTATTGTAATGAAATCAATGTATAAAAATACATATTTACACAAATACAAGGGCAATAAACCCAATTGAGATTTAATCGCATATAATACTGCACTTTAAAATGACATAGGCGCACGTACCTGCAAGAAATACTCAAGTTAGCAATTAACTTCTATCTGCGATGCAAGTTGGTCCCATAATAGACCCTTGTGGAAATCCTAAGTAATTTAGTGTTTAATTCAATTTTAACAACCGGATAGTAACTTCCTATAATTTACCTAAATGTATTCCCATCGCTCATCACTTCCATTTCATCATTTATTTAACAAATATTATTTTTTGCAACCAACTTGAAATAGCAAAAGCCGCTTTAAAAAGGGTTAAAAATGGACGCGTGCAAGGTTCGGCGCGTCGCGGCGGTCTGATCTACAGTAAAAATCAGGCCAACAGCAAAGCATAAATTTGAAATAATTATTCAACAATAATATTTTGAGTTATGCTGAAGAAAACGAGGAAAGGAGAAATAGTATATTACGTACCGAGGCGGAAAGTGTTTCATTCTTGTCGAGAGAGTCGGTAGTAACTAAATCTCGAGACAGTGATGAAACTTTTCACCGAGGTTTGTATACGATTTTATTTACAACCACATCTAACATCCACTTTTTATTATTTTGAATAAAAATTATTAATAAAAGATAAATGTCATTTTGACTTTTCCATTGAAAAATCAGACAGGAATTTCAAATAACCGCAGGTGGTAAAATAACGTAGGTAATAATACACATCAAGATGGCAAATATCATTTTTTTTAATATGGTTTCCATGTCACTAAACAATGTATTATTTTAACAACAGAAAAATGCTATCAGATGAGGAATTTGATTTTGCTGCTAGTCCGCCAGAAATTCGAGAAGCAGCAAAAATAGTAGAAGAAGATCTTCTGCCAACTAAAAGTCGCCCGAGATATGACAAGACATATAACATGACACTCCAAGAAAAGGTTGGGATGATTCTTCCAAAAAATGTCAAACCAAGGCACCATCAAATAAAGGCAAAAGAATCACAATATTACATGCTGGTTCAGAGAACGGGTTTGTTCCAAATTGTCTGTTGCTTTCAGCTAAAAACATAGTAGATTCTTCTTTAGATTACCATCAAGATACCGACGCACAACTTTTTGAAGATTGGTTTAAACATAAACTCCTTAAAAATATACCTGAAAATAGCGTCATTGTAATGGACAATGCTAGTTATCATAGTCGGCAAGCAAAAATCATTCCCAATTCTAATAATACAAAAGCAGAAATTCAAAATTTTATGATAGAAAATGATTTATATTTTGAAGAAATTTACAAAAAACAAGAACTGCTAGAAGTATTAAAAGCTTTTAAAATAAATAAGGAATACGAGTGTGACAAACTTGCAGCAGAAAATAGACATACAGTGTTGCGTCTTCCTCCGTACTATTATATATTCAATCCTATTGAGCTAATATGGCACCAATTAAAATCGAATATTAGTAGAAATAATATTTCTCCTATATTAAATGCATCTGTAGTAGAATTAATTAAAAACGAAGTAAGAAAGATTTCTGCAGACAGCTGGAAAAACTGTGAACAGCATGTACTTAAGGTGGCAAATTCTTACAATTGTATGATTACAAATGTTCAACCCTTAATTATAAGTTTAGGCTTAGATGAAGATAGTGATAGTGATACAGAGTTAAATTTTGAATAAATTATCAATAGTTTCTTAGAATTTAATTAATTTTTATTGTACTTGTTATCCTAATATATATACATACATACACTTTTAAATTATATTATTTTCAATTATCATTAATTGTTATCATTATTTTACATTTATTATAGGTACCTAAAACTAAAAATACCTATCTATTTATTTTAAATTATAAAAATAAATCATGTGGTGTGGTATACATTTTCAAGCCGGCCCTGATCCCATTTATTGAGCTTTGAAGAGGTTGAGGCGTATACAATAGGGTTTAATCAGGTAGTTCATTTATGGCATGGTTAACGGTATAATTCTACAACAACTATACCAAAAAATATCTAGAGCAGTATCACAGACATTAATAAAAAAAGGAAATTCTTTTGAAAATCTTTAACATCCTGTATCTCAAAAAGTTAAGACATTTAGGACATATGTACATATGAAGTTCTTTCTAAAAATGGACCCAAGAATAACACCCTTAACTATTAGCATGTTATTAAGAAACATCCTTTATAATGACATTGGATTACATAAATCGGCCAACCTGAAATTTCCCGCACAAGTAAAACCTTGCGAAAGCCACCCCTGTACAAATCGCACCACCCCCCCATATGTTCGATTCGATAACCCATTATTCTAATTACCAAGTCGGTTTTAATATTGTACACATCGTTTTGAATTAAAAATGATGTGAAATCGATGCGAAATGGTCTACAATTTCGATAATATGCCGGGACATACGTGCATTTTTTATGCGATGCCCCATTTGTTCTCATATCCATCGTATTTCATATTTATGAGCGTGCGATGCAGCCTAGATTAGGATTGTGTGAATTATGAGTATTAAATAATTGAATTGCTGCTTCCATTGCGATCATTTATTAGTACAAAGGCAATAGAGTCACAAAAAATACATATTTATTTACGATTTGGCGTACTAACAGGTTCAAGACCCAAAACACAAGCAATCATCTTCGCAACAAAATAGAACGCTAACATACCAAACGTGACTATTGAGAACACCCAACTTAACTGGAGCGACACACTTAAGTATCTAGACATCACCTTAGACCGAACAATGACGTGGAAACCCCACATATAGAATCTGATCACACGAGGACATTTAAAACACAGGACCCTTAAAACCAAACACTACTATTCAAACAAGTAGATCGACCAAAAACGCTCTACGGTGAAAGAGCGTGGTGTCAAGCGGCCAAGCCAAATAAAAATCACCTCCAAGTCGTTCAAAACAAAGTCCTCAGAGCAATCACATATAAGCACCCTGGTACATAAGCGGAGAAGACGTCAGACGCGATCTAAAAGTAGAAGCCGTTCACGAATACACGAACACAAGACATATGGAATTCTTCAGGAAATTAAGCTTCCATCCAAACCGCCTGCTGCAGAACGCGTTTCCTACAAACCAAAATTCAGACCACAACAAGAAAAGACACAGTGGAAATCCTACATCATCTCTCTAATAAGCATTAAAACGTAAATCCAGACACAGTAAAGCCACTCTGAGCTTAGCCAACCCTTGCACTCCGGGTGCAAGGTGTCTTTTTAGAAGTTTCTCCTCTTATGTAAACAAATTGTCTACCATATTCCAATGATTCGGGATTGTACACCAAAGTATTGTAATTCACGTTTCACAAAGCTTTGTTGAAATCGGTGGACATTGTCACCAGGAAGCCCTGGTCCATTAATGCTTTTTGGAGGAACTCACTAGTGGAGCAGACTGTGAGTTTCTTTACATCTTCATAAATTCGCTCCACTGAGGGATGGACTACTCCAAAAACCAAGAACTTAACATACCAAACGTGACTATTGAGAACACCCAACTTAACTGGAGTGACACACTTAAGTACCTGGACAACACCTCAGACCGAACAATGACGTGGACCCACATACAGAATCTGATCACACGAGGAAATTCTCCCTTAAAAACAAAACACCACTATTCAAACAAGTAGCTAGGCCAAAAACGCTCTACGGCAAAAGAGCCTGGTGCCAAGCGGCCAAGTCAAATAAAAATCACCTCCAAGTCGTTCAAAACAAAGTCCTCAGAGCAATCACATATAAGCACCCCGGTACATAAGCGGAGAAGACGTCAGACGCGCTCTAAGAGTAGAAGCCGTTCACGAATACACACAAGACACATGGAATTCTTCAGAAAATTAAGCTTCCATCTCAACAGTCTCCTGCAGAACGCGTTTCCTACTAACCGAAATCCAGACCTCAACAAGAAAAGACACAGGAGCAAAAATTCTCCACCAACACAATGAAAATCCTACATCATCTCTCGAATAAGCATTAAAACGTAAATCCAGACACAGTAAAGCCAATCTGAGCTTAGCTAACCCTTGCACTTCGGGTGCAAGGTGTCTTTTTAGAAGATTCTCCTCTTATGTAAATAAATTGTCTACCATATTCCAATGATTCGGGATTGTACACCACTATTGTAATTCACGTTTCACAAAGCTTTGTTGAAATCGGTGGGCAATGTAACCAGGAAGCCCTAGTCCATTAATGCTCTTTGGAGGAACTGACTAGTGGAGCAGACTGAGTTTCTTTAGATCTTCATAATTTTGCTCCACTGAAAGATGGACTACATCAAAAACCAAGAACTTAACATGGACCTTTAGTGTTGTCGGTGTAATGTATGCAGATATTAAAGAAAAGGGAAAGGCTTATGTTGACGGCCTTGTTAGACTTCTTGTCCACCACAGACCTCCACGAACAGAGGATCTCATACATCTCCATGACACGACTGTTAAGGAACTTGCTGAAGACATCCTCAATCCATCAGGATTATTATCAAAAGAGTCTTTGCACGCACCATTAAACCTAGGTCCAAGATGAGTCAGAAAACACTTGAAAGGCATTCGTTAACGGTATCTTGGCACTGCAGGTTTGAAGTTTTGTATACAATCATTTCCTTGATTTAATGTAAATAGATCACAGCCCTATAACTATAGATACGTACAACTTATGGGGTGCGAGCGGTTTACCGGTCATATTTTTAAAGGTTGCTCGTCGGTTGTCTTGGGCACAATGTTGCCGTCGTCATATAGGCATAATACATTATATTTAAAGTTTTATTATCCTTCTTGTTTATACATTATTACGTGTGCAGCATTATGCATGGAAATTTATGTCCACATTGTTTATACACAAACAAAGATAACTCTCGGGATTATGCTAATCCACCTTGTTCGCGTTAATTTTTTTATATATACAGGGTCCGCAAACGAAGCGTGGACGGACGATTCAATCGTTATCGAAGAACTTATTAACAATACTGAAACAGCTTGAGATATTGGATTAAAAGCGGCATGGTTTAAAAATATTTTACATTTTACAGGGTGGCCCAAAAAAGTGTGACAGCATAAAGTTATATTTTTTTAAATGGGACACCCAGTATTTTATTGCATATTTAGGTTCGTATTACTATCGTTTATAAGTGCCTCAAATTTTATTTAATTTGGTTTTGTAGTTTCGGAGAAATAAATTAAAAACTAAACAAAAAAAGTTTTGGAGTCCTGAATAAAAAAATCAAAAAAACAATCCTGAACTATTTTTTAACCTCGGCATTGAGTGAAACTTATGACAAGAGGTCTAGAGATACTATGAATGTATTTGCGTTTATTTATTTTATACAGGGTGTTCATAATCAGCTTTCAAAAGCCCACATTTTAAAATAATTTTTCTCAAGTTTTTCAAATGGAACACCCTGTATATTATTTGGCTATTTGACGTAGAATTCATAGACAATTTTTTTTTTGTAATACAAGCATATAAGTTATATCCAGCCGATTTTGAAATAATTGTAAATATCATAAATTATGTTGTTTTAATAGAGTTGTTATTGGGAAATTGTGTTATAGGCGACTAGACTAATAATTGTAAACTAAAGTAAATGTTCAAAATAGCTTCCTTTTACTCTTAGAGTTTACCGTATTTTAGTTATTTCGATATAAATTTTAAAAGCATATACATGTATGGTAAAGAAATTATAAGAGTATGCAAGGAATAGAGGTGACTCTACAGCAATGGAATTGTTGGAATTACATTTTCTAGATTGCAAGTATAAAACTCAAACACGTCAAACTACGTTATTAGATTTTTTTAGTACTACATCCTAACTAAAACTAGTGTATTTTTGTTATGTTATGTTTATTTGTACATACATATACATAGTAATAATTTTGCATTTACATGTTACCTAATAACAAATTTCCCATGGGCGGACACCTCTATTAGGCGGACACATTTAGACGGTCTCGTAGGTGTCCGCCTAAGAGAGGGTTCACTGTATCATATTCGATCAGTGTTCATTTTTCGAATGTATTGCCTTTGTCACTGGAGTAGATTCCCACTAGGTGGCGATGCGGTGTATTCAGCGCCGATTGTTACCAATAATTTCTCATGAATAAGCGGTTTGTTCGTTCGTGTTCGAACAAACTCGCATAGTTATCATTAGGTTCGTTTGCAGAGTACACACTGCTCGATGCATGCACTACACATACATACACTCAAAAATCAGGAATTGTTTTGGTTGTTTGTCTTTTTTTTGGCTTGTGAAGAGCTTACCATAAACCTAAACTTTGAATCACTGATAAGACCGCTTGCCGGTATATTAATATTTAAATATGGTCCAGTTTTATTTTAACTACCCTAGGGACAAACCCGTGACATATTTGCCTCCCCCAATATATTTAAACAAAGAATAAACTTTACGTCGCACCCAAGAAAACCCGCGGGTCATACACTTCAATAAAGAAAATATTGACACTCCAATTAACAAACCAAACAATGGACAATCGAGTGCCAAAACAAAAAAGAGTCGCGTGCGCCGTGCGAGGGTGCGACGCGAGAGGCGGGCAGATCGGGCCTACTGCAATGTATTATTTATGAGTAGAGCGTATCGATTTTCGAACCGACGCACACTGGGACAAAAAAGCTACAAATATGGGCTGCTAGTGGAAAAATTAGATTAAACTTTAAGACAAGGACAATTTCACAGTATTCGAATGTTTAAGACCTTGATCCAATCCGCACCAAAACGGTTCATCGAATAGCACTTTTTACTTGGTCGGGTTTGTTGTTTCTTGTAGTATGAGCTCAAATTTAGGCATAGTTGACGTGTAACTTACAGTGTTGCCAAAAATTATTTTAATTGGGAACTAGATTATTGGTTAAAAAATATATACAATATGTACGAAAAGAAAGTTACATATATAGGGTGTTATGAAAATGCCGTATTATATTTAAACCGGAAATTCCTGAGATGAACATAAATTGAAGAAAAATATCCAAAAATGGCCCTTTAATTTAATATGCCCTGTCCATGACCTGATGTCAAACCAAAAATAAGCACGCTGTGACACTGGGAGAAAGAAAAACAAAGCAACATATGGCGAAAAACGTCAGTGAATTTTGAGCAGTGTTGCACATTTTCAGGGTAAACTCTTTAGAAAGTCAATAACCGTTTGACAGATTCGAAGTTGTTTATTTTTCAGGGTACATTATTATAAATTTTTACGTCCAGTTTAGTTCGCTGAGAAACAATCTCTGATTTATAAACTTGAACTGGCTCGAACGAACCGCCGCGGAGTTTATAAATGGTCAGGTATGTTCTCATTTGTTCAATTCGAACGACACCCGTCAGATCTGGACAACTTAAAAGTTTATAAATGCCACTTACCCTTTAGAAAAAAAATGCAATTTTATTTACCTTTTCGGCCTTATTTAAAACCAACTTAATTTATAAAAAAAACACCAAGTAGGTAACCCGAACAAAAACCGGCACAATAACCTCACAAAACACAAAAACAAAGCACATAAATTCACATTAGTTTTCGCGTAGATTTGTATGCATCGCATGAACACATCTAAGTACCATTCAATCTGAATTAGTATTTTAAAGTGCTACTGTGTAGACAAAAATACGTCCGGAAAAATCCTTTAGGGCACTCTGGGAGTGGTGCGTGTGCGCAAAAAGCGATTTACGTTGGTTTTGAATCGTTGGAGGTTATATTCGTTGGGGAAAACGACCTCGGGAAGGTCGTTCCATAAGGATGAAGTCCTCCAGATGAACGAATTCTTAAATAATGAAGTTCGAGGAGTACTAAGCTTAACCACATATGGATGGAATCCAGTAGTCGAAGAGTATGTTTGGGTGCAGAGCTCCAGACATGAGAGCAGTACTCTAGTGATGGTCGAATCTGGGCTTTGTATAGTGTCAAAAGTTGTTGAGGTGTGTACAACTTTCTGGTTCGGAAGAGTACACCCAGTTTCTGAGAAGCTATCTTGGCGATTGCCACAACGTGGTTATGCCAAGACATATTTCCTCCCAGATCGACGCCCGCAAATTAATAGATGAAGCCATGAATAGGGATTGCGTGTCCGTCCATCACTATATCCGGTTCTGTAAGGTTAACCTTTTTATTGAAAACTGCTGCCTGGGTTTTCTTAGCGTTAAATTCGACTTGGTTACTGTCTCCCCATGCCAAAATTTCTTCCAGGTCTTTGTTGAGGCATGATATTTCATGCTGTCTGCGAAGATGTGCATCGGCAGCCGATGTTTGTGCATTCAAAGAAAAAGATGAGATAAGTGTGCTATCGTCAGCAAAACTAAATATTGTTTAAAGTTATTGTTTGTATATATTGTATAAAGTTTCATCGGGTGGTCTGGGAAATAATATAATTTTTCCATACATTGGTATTTGACATCTAAAAATTTCGAAAGTAACTAAATAACACGTTTGACCACCGTTTGAGTCTCGATCGACCGACATTGGGAATAACTAAAAATACAGCGTTGCCACTTTCGATGTTTTATAAGATTATATTCATAAATTGGGGAATTTCCTTCAATAATATGTGTTAAATAAAGACTATTTGTATTCGTTGCGTAGGCGAGAAATGAACATTTCTCGATCTGTAGTTTGTGATATCTTTGTTCCAATCACATATATAGAGTCATAACTTATGGTTAGTACTATTTTTATAGTAAATTTAACTTTTTTTCCTTTGTTCGCAGAACGATGAACTTTTGTTTCAAAAATTAGAATCTACCTAAAAACTACATATTTGCACCAAAAAAATTCGCTGGCTCTTTCAGTTAGGGAAAAATTCCACAAGTTGAATTATACTTAAGGCCAGCTTTACAGTTTTGTTGCCCCAGTGTGTGTGACGAGCCTAAGGCCCGACGTGGGGCCGAAATAGACGGAGGCCTGATGGTGACGGCATCGTGCGTGACCGATAGGCGGCACGGGAGGGCGGCGGTAGAGTGGACAACGAGGGTAAGTGGATTATCGGTTATCGGGAACGAAAATTAATGGAGAAAGCAGAATGACTAAGGGCATACGTGTAATTAGCAGTAACGATATGTCTTTCGAGAAGGTTAATTAGGTTCTTTAAATAAATAAAGAATAGTATATTACATACCGGCGAGGTACAGTAATGAAACTTTTCACCGAGGTTTGTATACTATTTTATTTACAACCACATCTAACATTCATTTCTTATTATTTTGAATTAAAATTATTAATAAAAGATAAATGTCATTTTGACTTTTCCATTGAAAAATTAGACAGAAATTTCAAATAACCGCAGGTGGTAAAATAACGTAATTAATAATACACATCAAGATGACAAATATTATTTTTTCAATATGGTTTCCATGTCACTAAACAATATATTATTTTAACAACAGAAAAATCAGATGAGGAATTTGATTTTGCTGCTACTCCACCACAAATTCGAGAAGCAGCAAAAATAGTAGAAGAAGATCTTCTGCCAACTAAAAGCCGCCCGAGATATGACAAGGCATATAACAACTGTTTCAAAGAATGGTGTACGGGAAACAAAGTTCAAAATCCTGGTTCTGAGTCGGCGCTTATTTCAGTGAAAATGCCAAGACAAAGAATATATCAACGATTTGGTCACAATATTCAATGCTGAAGACCACTCTATCAATTAGGGGAAAAATAGACATATCTAAACATGCAAAGCTATTAGCATTTTTAAAAAAGTGTGTTCGTATATTATTTTGAGATCGATTTTTTTTTAAATTACAGAAATTACAGAAGTAAAAAAACGTCAATTTTCCACCTTTCAAAGATAGATGAAATATCATTATTACATGCATGGTTGTAAATAAAATAATTGTTATATTGATAAAGCAAGTAAGTGATCATAAATAGTTACACTGTCCGCGGCATGCGCATTGCGCACTTGGTTTAAAGTGTTCAGAGAGTAAGGAAATGGTGCCCTTAAATCAAGTGCACCTTTCATTTGGCATATATAAAAAAAAATCATTCATTTGGGCAATTGTCACATTCATTTCATACAAATTATCTCTTTTTCAGTGTTATCCACATATAAATAAACAGTATATTGCCAATACAAACGTTCCAAAATACAAAAAGTGTCCCCGCTATGGGATATGGCGCGGGCCTATTGAGTTTGCGCAGTAGGGTGGAAATTTTATCGATCGCGTCAGAACCGGCCCGACATAATTTGTTTGTTGTTATTCGTCGCCATCTTTGGTTCTGGATGCTTTTTCAAATTACAGAATAAAAAGTGGTTCATCCACATTGTGGTCGGTATATTAGTGCTTATAAACTTTCATTACCTAACAACAATTTTTGTAAAGGCGTTTTTAATTCGTTGTGATTCGATTCAATGTTTGGTAGGTTAGTGGCTTGTTTTGTTTAAGATGAAAGGACACAAGTGGATGGTGCAAAAGTCGTGGATCAATACCAGGTATAAAGTATTTCAGGTATGTATATATATATACGAAAATATTTTGCTTACATTATCCGATCTTCGGAACCGAATTTCACTAAAAAGCTTGTAAAAAAAAGAAGATAGTGTCACTCGTATACGACATAATATATATGTGGTCACTACCTAACCTTAAAATTAATGTATTTTTAATTTGGTGCATTAGTAGCTGATAATAATTCCCAAAATAGTCAATATAATCATTCATTCTTAATTTTTGGTTTAGAAAAAAAGTGAGGTTAAAAAACATACGACGTCGGATGGAAGTTAAAATAAAGCTCATCGTGTCGATTGTAACAATTATTCGGACGGAATTTGGCACCAAAAGTTTACACCAATCAGGACACCGTCGGATCATCATATCGTCAGAAATCGTATGCATGGAACGCTGTCTTAAATCAAACTAATCGAAATTTTGATTGCAATATTTTTCCTAACTAACCAGTGAAATTTACATTAAAAAAAGTTGTAATCCGGTCCTGTCGAATGTTTACTTTAACAAGGAAATTTTCATCGAACTGCGCAAAATCACAACGCCCCCTTCGATGCCCATAGCGGGGACATAATTGCAGATGGTATTAGCAATGTACTGTTTAAATAGGGTGTTGAAAAGGTCGGCACCCCGGAATAACTCCGGTGCATCGCATTGCAGCGGAAAATGTCTGGGGAAAAAGTTGTTTGGGTTTGAAGGAGGAATAGTTTGCAATTTAAACTACCCAACATCCCCTCAACCCCCGGTCGCGGGTGTGGGTAAGTTAAGATTTGGAACCCCATATCGTGTTCTCCGACCAAAAATAAACATCTTTTGTCCGAAAAATTTTTTTATTCGGGCCCATTCTTCACCAATAATCACCATGAGAAAGGCAAAATCAGAGACAATTTCCGCTGCAATGCGATGCACCGGAGTTATTCCGGGGTACCGACCTTTTTGCAACAACGTGTATATATGTGGTGTTGTCTCTAAACAAAGCAGAAAAGAACTAATTCATTACCGGTGAAACTATGAATGAAAACTAAAAAACCCGTTCAATTAAAAACTAAATACCGATATACTCCTGTCGATATGGAAAGTTCAGAATTAATAAATGATCAACGTCTATAGGGACGGCGCTCCCGCCAGCAGCGAATTAATTACTTGATTAATTAGCGACGAGGTAACTTAACTTGTTAAGTGGCCGTTGTCGAATCCTGTTTTCGCCTTTCAGTATCTCGTTTGACAATGAGATATTTGGTCCCTCGACGAAATTGTACAAACCAGACCAATTGACACTGCTCGCGTTAGTTAACGTTATAAAACAAATACAGGGTTACCATTAAAGTTGGAACCTTAAAAGGAAAAAAGCTTTGTTCGATTTAGGAAAAAATTTTAGTTCACCATAAGTTTTTGCTTCAATCAAGACCAATAATGACATAATTAAATTGGACCCTTCGGCTTTTGTTAATTGTAAAATTTGACATCTTCTACACAAAAAAGCGAAAAATTACATTTACTGATCGAATTTAACAAATATATATTTGGAAATGTTATTTGGAGATGTTTGTATTGCAATTTTATGCCTGCCTACCAAATTTGAATAACTTATGATAATTTTTGTTTTCTATCCAATTTTGCCAAAATATCTATTTTCATTGAAAACAGCCTACCACCG
Organism: Barypeithes pellucidus; assembly: GCA_963991005.1. NCBI lineage: Eukaryota > Metazoa > Arthropoda > Insecta > Coleoptera > Curculionidae > Barypeithes > Barypeithes pellucidus. The sequence goes on from OZ022563.1 coordinate 14,737,894, forward strand.
TAATTATAAACAATAAACGACATTTGTTCATAGTCCGGAACTAGGCATATGAAATTCCATGAAAATCAACCTCTCGTGGGCGGACGCTCCGTTGGGTAGACGCGGACAGGCTGTTTTCATACAAAGAGTGCGAAAACCCTTCTTTAAACGGACAAAAAATTTGAAAGTATTTGGGAGACGAATAAGTACGGTGCAAAAACTCTCTTAAGACAGACCGGCAACCAATCGCGTATGCGTGGCAGAGCGAAATGACTTCGCCGAATGAAAGTATGTGGGATTCCCCGACAGCAGTCCGCCGTTTATTTGTGAGTTGTAAGGTTAAAATCGTAAACAATGGCACAAAAATGTCGCGTTTTGAGTCTGATAGAGAATATTGATGTTGTGAAAGTTTGTAATTTGATTACAATGATTTGGGCGAGTTCATTAACATTGATAGCAATGTGTTATTAGAAGATGATAGTGACCCCATTCCTACCGATTATGTAGCCCAAACTGAAACCACATCACTAACTGACGACTCTGATGAAGAAGTTGAATGCAGTAATCAAGCAAATATCACCAATTATCACAAGCAATTAGTATGTTAAAGGAATTATAAGAGTATGCAAAGAATAGAGGTGACTACAGCAATGAAATTGTTATTAGACTGGGAATTACATCTAGATTGCAAGTTTTAAAACGCAAACACGTCAAACTACGTTATTAGATTTTTTTAGTACTACATCCCAACTAAAACTAGTGTATTTTTGGTATGTTATGTTTATTTGTACATACATATACATAGTGATAATTTTGCATTTACATATTACCTAATAACAAATTTCCCATGGGGGACACCTCTATTAGGCGGACACATTTAGACGGTACCGTAGGTGTCCGCCCAAGAGAGGTTTTTTAAAATTCGATCAAGAAATGCTATTTTTCGACATTTTGTGGAGAAAATGTAAAATTTGACAGTTAACAAAAGCCGCATGGTCTCATTTAATTACGTAATTTTTTTTATCTTTATTAAAGCAAAAACGCTGAAGCCGAATTTTACCCAAATCGAACAACAAATTGTTTCCCCATATGGTTCCAACTTTAATGGTTACACTGTATAAAGTTCGTCGTTTGTTGTTTACATGTTCAGTGGAATTAATGAAGTTACTTGTTCAAGGTGTAGCTGTAAAGAATATAAAAAGCAAGCCATGTAATAAACAACTTATGTCTTTATATACAAAAAATTACATTTTGTGTTTTGTGTTAAAAAAATACTAACTGGTACGTCCCTCGAACCTGGGCGTACCGGTATGTAAAATTCAAAATAATTATATAGTTGGCAAAAGTTTAAATTTATTCTATTTATTATTAGCCCTAAATGCATTTTTCTGGAAGAATTAGTTAGTAAATACAGGGGACTCCGGTTACAAAGGGCCCTCTAGAGACAATTAATATTTTCGTTTTAAAAATTTAAACATATTCTTATCTGTAATTGATATGACATAAATTTAAACAAATTCACCTTTATCAGAAATGCCTATTTAAGAGATTTTTTCATTTAGATTTTTTTAAACTAGCATTTTATAACTCAAAGGTCCGCTGGACGGTAACCCTCTTGTGTTAGGTATTATCGTGCTTGATTTTGATTGTATTCTATCAGTCTTTAAAAATAATTACAATATATTTAGTGCATAAATATACGCATCGCATTGCTTTCAGTTATATCAAAAGTAATGGAGAAAGCTATTAACCAACATCTTCTAAAGTACCTGGAAGGCTTCAACGTTATTAGCGATCATCAATATGGTTTTCGAAAGTCCAGATCAACTGGAGATTTTCTAGCCTATGTCACCCATCTTTGGAACAACGCAATCGAACATCATGGGGAGTCTCGGGCTGGATCGTGTTTGGCATGAGGGACTTCTAAGTAAACTGCGATCCTATGGTATGCCCAGTCGATCCTGTGCATGGTTGTCTAGCTTTCTTAAGGACCGCACTCTGCAAGTGGAGATTGACGGATTTCTCTCAGACACCTTCACCATCAATGCCGGTGTTCCTCAAGGGTCCATATTGTCTCCCACTCTCCTTTTACTCTACATTAACCACCTTCTAGTGAAAACGAAAAATCCGATATTTAGTTTTGCTGATGATAGCACACTTATCTCATCTTTCTCTTTGAATGCACGAACATCGGCTGCCGACGCATATCTTCGCAGACAGCGTGAAGTATCACGCCTCAACAAAGACCTGGAAGAAATTTTGGCTTGGGGTGACAGCAACCAAGTCGAATTTAACGCTAAAAAACCCAGGCAGTGGTTTTCTCTAAAAAGGTTAACATTACAGAACCGGATATAGTCATGGACGGACACGCAATCCCACTGGCTTCATCTATTAATTTGCTGGGCGTCAATCTGGGAGGAAATATGTCTTGGCATAACCACGTTGTGGCAATGGCTAAGATAGCTTCTCAGAAACTTGATGTATCTACTCTTCCGAACCAGAAAGTTGTACACACCTCAACAACTATTGACACTATACAAAGCCCAGATTCGACTCTATCACTAGAGTACTGCTCTCATGTCTGGAGCTCTGCACCCAAACATACTCTTCCTCTACTGGATTCCATCGAAAGGAGGGCCATTCGTCATTCCAGTATGCTGTAAGTACTCGAAGAGAGGAGATGTGATGTTACATTGTAGAATTTAGTTGTATGATCAAAACGTTCGTATATTAAGGTATTTTTTTGTATTATCGTCCACTCCATGTCGGCAGCAAAACAGCAGCATAACGCTTATATAATATGTACGTTATAGGTTATAGCGCGAGTTTACTATAATAATAATATAATTTTATTTAGAGTTTAATAAAATTCTCCTTTCAGAAATCATTCGGCAAAACAAAATTTTACCCCAAGGTCAAATCGTCGTACACCCTTATTTACCTACCCTTAAAAGATGACAAGATCCCGTTATGCGTCTACCATACAATATCGAATTGCAGGTATATCTCTATAATACGGCAACCGACCCCTCGAATTGTATTCTACCAGACTCGATGACCCCGATATTGCGACCTTATACTTTTGTTCGCGCATCAAGGGGGAAATAAATCGAAATTGAACTTGTTTATGTTCCTTCAGGACTTTTTCGTCATTCGATATTCTTATTTCTGTCGTAAAAATATGAATTTGACTTCGGCGAGGAGTAAGCAGTAGCACAGAGTTCCGTTTGTCTGTAACTGAATAATGAAAAATAAAATTTTAATAAATAATGTTTGGAAAGAATCAGACTGCCGAGAAATACACCAGTACTTGATACTCGAGCGATTTTAATAATCGAGTGAATCGCTCGAGCGATTAATCACTTGAAATGATTAAGAAGAATGTGTTGATAAAACAACAGCGGTTGTTTCTGTAAGTTTTTGGAGTTTAGTCTAGAGTTTTTATTAAGGAAGAACAGTTGTTTCTGATTTTTTTTTTAAATTTATATCCTTTAATTTTATAACAATTTACAATCGCCACTGGCTAGCCAATCAAAACAAAACCATGTCGCGATCAATCCACTAAGGGATATGGCATACTTTTTTGTATGCACCTTCTCGTTTATGTGCCTTTAACAAAAACGTATGTCGCAACGAATACTTATAAACAGGAAGAAGACAAACAGCCGTGTTAACAAATCGAAGCAGGTATGAACAAACGAACAAACCCGGCATCCATTACGTCTGGCATCAGCTGACAAACGCACGTGCTTATCAAATGTCACTTTTGTCCAAATTTTTATTACTGTCGATGTTCTAAAGTGACATTTAACCAACAAAAAACATTTAAACCCCTTTTATTTGATTTACTAAGTGGTGAAAATCAAATATTAGGATTCTGACATGTTTTAAGCTGTAAATATCACTTTAAAATAATCCTTACACACTCTGATATCATTTATTGAACTAGTAACGTAAGTACAAATGAAAAATTAAACTTCAGAAATAAGCTTGTAAGTAGTTTTATTAAAAAATAAATCATAATTTATATAAAATATTTTACCATCTTCCACTGGGCTCTAGGTCCTAGCAAATATTTCAGGCTTCAAGTCCGAGCATATTTTTGGGCCCCATATGATTTATGAAAAGAAATTATTATCGATGCTTACTCTCAGTAAAGATGACTAAATGAATGTTTCAATTACAAATTACTCACTTGCACCAAAAAGAAAACGACGTCTCGCGTGAAAAGATTAGAAAATTAAAAATTATTTTATTAAGGACGCTTCGCTTTCGCCATTCTCATTCACTTTAACTTTACATATCATTCATATGTTGCTTGACTATATTCCATGCCAGACGAAGAAAATTGACTTGTAAAATTATTTAACAATTCGTGCTGTTCGCATTTTATGCCTGTCTCTGTCTGCAGCAACCTTCCCTAATTCAGTAAAGTGAGACAAATATAACCAGGATCAAGTCGCCTGCTTAATTACTCACTTTTTGGCATTTCATATTAACTCTACGTAAGTCTGATATTGATGCTTAAATGAGAGTGAAACAGATAGATAAAAGTAGAATACTTGTGAGCGTATGGAGCAGAGTAGGCTTAGCATCACTTCCAAGGCCTTCGTACGTGTTTCGATCCACCCCATAAGCAGTCTCACCGGGCTGGTATGTCTTGTCAGCCTTCTGAGCGTCAAACTCGAACGTCACCAATCGGCAAAGTTCGCGTGGTGAGCGGCGTCAAGCGAAGCTCGGGTATCGAGTGAAAGATAATAAGTGACGGGCGACGGTTTTCGCCTGAATAGAGAACTCGAGCGGTTTTTTTAATAATCGAGCGATGTCGGTTATTTCAATAATCGAGTGGTCAAGCGGTTTTTCGCTCGAGCGATCACAAGACTAACCAGTACATCAGACTTATTTTTAAATGGCACTAGTGGATACAAATGCAATAATACTGTGAAAATTATTTGATCATTTTCTCTATATACGCTCGCGAACATCTGTTGAATGCTGAATATTAACAAAAAAGTAATTTATCTACAAATGCCATTAAAATTAAAATTTTTAGCGCTTCTTGTAAGTGTCTAAAGTCATTTTATGGCAATGTTAAAAATAAATACAAGGATTTTTAACTCGGATATCAAAATATGTCTAAGGCATGCCGAGAGTAAGTCCAATTTTGGTCCGAATTATCACACATTTACATTTTTGGAACGTTCTAAAAGCGGTAGTACACCGTGACTTTGAGTTTACTTCTTAATAGTAAAAATATTAATTACAGCGACCATGCAGACACGTAACCACAAAATTATTCCCCATTTTGGTAACAACGTGGTGAAGAAACGGTGCCTCAAACGGTTGCCGATACTAGTAGCGGGGACTTATAAGGATCTTTATTAGTAGCGAATACCTAGCGGCAACTAAAATTGTTAGTTGGGTAAGCAACACGAGAGGTAAGTCGTTCTTACCTTTCTTGATACAGTGAAACCTCTCTTAGGCGAACACCTACGGGACCGTCTAATTGTGTTCGCCTAATAGAGGTGTCCGCCCATGGGAAATTTGTTATTAGGTAATATGTAAATGCAAAATTATTACTATGTATATGTAGGTACAAATAAACATAACATAACAAAAATACACTAGTTTTAGTTAGGATGTAGTACTAAAAAAAAATCTAATAACGTAGTTTGACGTGTTTGCGTTTTATACTTGCAATCTAGAAAATGTAATTCCAAGTCTGATAACAATTCCATTGCTGTAGAGTCACCTCTATTCTTTGCATACTCTTATAATTCCTTTATCATACTAATGGCTTGTTGATAATTGGTGACATATGTTTGATTACCGCATTCAACTTCTTCATCAGAGTCGTCAGATAGTGATGTGGTTTCAGCTTGGGCTACATAACCGGTAGGAATGGGGTCACTATAATCTTTTAATAGCACATTGCTATCAATGTTAATGTACTCGCCCAAATCATTGTTATCAACTTACAAACTTCCACAACAGCAATATTCTCTTTCAGACTCAAAACGCGATATTTTTCTGTCATTGTTTGCGATTTTAACCTTACAACTCACAAATAAACGGCGGACTGCTGTCGGGGAATCACACATACTTTCATTCGGCGAAGTCCTTTCGCTCGTCCTCGCATACGCGATTGGTTGCCGGTCTGTCTTCAGAGAGTTTTTGCGCCGTACTTATTCGTCTCCCAAATAGTTTAAAAATTTTTTTTGTCCATTTAAAGGAGGGTTTTCGCACTTTGGTAGCAGCCTGTCCGCGTCCGCCCAAAGGAGAGTCCGCATAAGAGAGGTTGATTTTCATGGAGTTTTATATACCTAGTTCCGGACTATCAAAAAAAGTCCGCTTATTAGAGGTGTCCGTAAGAGAGGTTTCACTGTACTTAATATACAATAATATCGAATTAGATCAAATTATTTTCTTGTTGCAGAGTTTAATGTCTTTCCTACTTTTCTGATATAAAAAGAATGTAAAATCTGACTGAATCTATCCTCCATTTCTTTTCCCACGAATCGATCCATTTCTTTTCCCACCGCGATCACTTCGACTATTGAAATATCGTTATCGTTATTTCAAATTTAGACCTGTCAAGGTAACCAAAAGCAAAAGGGCACCTACGGCGCAAACAAAAGTTTATCCAACGCTTTAACGTTCTCGAAACCGTCTTCTTACTTACTTCAAAGTAATTATTGGCCGCACACCCTCGAAAAACTTTCGCAAAACTTTCCTGCTTATACCACGGGCGAGGCGAGACGCCTGGCTGGGTTGGCCGTATAAAAAAAAACGTAATCGCAAATCGGTTCTCAGCGGGAATCTTGTTGTCAAATTCGTACACTGCTTTAGGAATTTCAGTTTAAAAGTAATAAGAATATTTCGGAGTCTGTTCGAATTTGCGGAATTCGATTGTAATAGAAGAAACGGATGTTAATAATCTTCTCAGAAATAAAGTACTAGCAAAAATTGTTTGTTTTGATGCTTCAGGAAGGTCATCCATCACAGCAAAATATGGTCCAGGTGAATGTTTCTAAAAATGTATAAGGTCTCACCGGTAACCAATTCCATCTATAAACAGGCAGTGGCGGTTCTGCCACAGGAACACATGCGCACGTGCACTCCCAAAACGAATAAAAAAATATAAATTTATATTCGTTGAATATTATTTATCGTATAAAGTCCGACACACCCTAATATTTTATCGTACCATCAACCAAACTGTATATTATAGGCTCTCGATCCGGCAACCGTGCCTCGGTCGAGGTTAATGACGATTATGACGAGACTTGCTCGTATGTGCGATTAAATAGCCGGGGCATAATGCAGTTTCTCTGTAGTAACAGGTGGCGGGAGAGAGCGGGGGATAGCGGGGCTATGGCGATTTAACATGGGAAAGGCGCACAATTTGAGTGTGCGCCGCGCCGTTGTCTGTTTTAATATTATATATTTATTAAGTTAAAATGAATAGTTTGACGGTTTACTATTTAAAAAATAGTTCTTTGAGTTTGGAGCAAAAAATTGAAGTGAAGAATGCGGGAAGACCTAAACCCGAAATTAATTTAACGCAGACCACAAAGGGTAAATCTAGGGACTTTATTAGAAAGTTTAAAAATGAAATATATGAAAAAAAATTTATAGAGGGTATTCCAAACTTTAATGAGGCTGTTATTGATCAAGTTTCTACAATTAAGAACCGAAGAACAGACTTTACGTTTAAGCACTATACACACTAAGAAAACCTTTCTTATTTTCCAAAAGTTGTATTTGCTTCTGTAAAATTAAAAAATAAATAAAAATATGTTTTACCTAACGCATTTTCTTATTACTTCTTTTCTTTCTACATATAAAACGCCTAGAAAGTAATTGTTTGGTCGTTACAGAAAAATAAAATTTAAAAAATAATTTCACAATACTTGTGAATCATAGGTCACGAGCCGCCACTGTATACAGGGTGTTATGGAAATGACGTATTATATTTAAATGGGTGACTCCTTGGGTGTCCTAGAGAAGCGCTACATATTTTTAAATCGACCGTTTTAAAAGTTGGGTAACAAACCCTCTTATTCACAGGTCAGTCCGCGCAACTTACTATTCCTTATGTTCCAAAAAACACTTTCCGTCGTAATTTCTCTTAAATCAATTGTAGGAAAAGGTATGACAGAATAGAAAAGTGTTTAAATTATTGTCTTTTGCCTAAAGAGTTTAAGGTGTAAATATGACAACACCGGTCAGAAATCGTTGATTGTTTACATGTGTCGCACAGGTGTTTTTCTGGTTTGACGTCAGGTCACTTTTACCGCTTTTTTCTTCAATTTGTCTCCATCTCAGGAATTGCCGGTCTAAATATAATAACTTTCCATAACACCCTGTATAGAAAACTATACATAGGAAAATTTTGAAAATTGCATAGTACGTTAATGTTGATGGGGACAACTGACCTAAAATATTTTCAATATGGTGGCACTTTCGGTTATAGCGGAAGTCGGTATCGGTACGTTTATTTTAAATGGAACACCCTATATACTAATACATTTTTGGATTCTACGCACGATTCTAGGCAGATTTTGTATATCATGTCCTATACCTAAGTATAAGAGTGTTTGACATATTTAAGATTATATGCCTAAAATGGCGTTTGCAGATCTTAAAATAATTATTAATTTGTCCTAAAACCTTTGATATTTAATTTGGGTTGAATTCCTTGTTAAAAAGGACCTGCTCTAATAGATTTTTTATAATATATTGATAACTATTAATACAGAGTGCTCAAAAAATAAGATTAAAAATGAAATTGAGAAAACTGCCAAAAATCTACATGTTCAAATGGAAATCCCAAATTTTATAATTATTTTCAATCTAGCATTAAAAGTTAAGGGTAAGTTTGTATATGGGGAAATCTCAGCAAATGTGACTTTCGGTGTGAACAGGCCTCGGTTCGTCGAGCAAGTACCCGTTGCATTTCCCACCCGTTCTAACATGTTTGGGACACTTATTGGATGATCCTGAATACAAAAATATGCGTGTGCCGCCGCCCGGGAGCTTTATTTTTTCATTTTTTCGCGAAAATTTGATCAAAATCCACAAATTTTGAGTGTGAATAGAAAAAACCGCTTCCGTTATTAAGCTATAACTTTTGAGGCGATTCAGCAGATTGTTTGGGACTTTCAGGATCTTTAATATGGGTGTTTAGACGTAAGAAAAACCCCATCCCGTTGATGTGTCTCCCCTAGAACGCTAGATACGGGTCTCTCAAGTTGTGTGAACAGCTTTTTCCCGAAATCTGGTAATTTTCGGTTTATAACGCGCCGCTCTCGAGGCGATTTTTTTTTCGCAATATTCCCCATGAAATATTCATTCTTAATGTTATGACTAAAAGATCTGACCCAATAGAAGGGTGTGCCACTTCGGGTTCGGTTGTAACACACTTCAGAAGATGCTCAAAAGGCGACTTTTTCATGCGTAATCGGATCTAAAAAAACGGTATTTTGAGGGGCACAACAACACGGGGGCAAAAAACAGTCTCAAACCGCGCGTGATCGCTGGATCCAAGGCCAACTAATATGTAAACGGTCACTGGGTAAATTTCGACCAGTATCGAGCCAAGTGTTAACTGAGATCACCCGTAAACTAAAATTTGATTGGGCTGATTCTGATTCGCTAGATTCAGTGCATCACCCTCGAAAAATGATTTTTCAAGATATTGGGGGAGGCGATCAAAAAAAGTCAGTAACGCTGGCGGAAATATACTTCTAATATATCTAAAATTGATAATTCGCGGTCCAAAATAGTGTGAAACATGTTTGAAAAATAACTATTTTTTTTTCGAAAAAGTCACATTTGCTGAGATTTCCCCATATATAAGGTTGCCTATTCCAAAAACTAATAAATGTGTCACCTGTTCTTGACATTACATTTCCAAAAATAATAAATAAATAATTTTGGATCGTATAATTATTATTAACGTATGATTATTAACACTTTTCAAATGCTTCATACATTAAGGCCACTCACAATGAACGGCCCTGTATATCGTTTTAGTTACAGTTCAATAAACTTATGTCTTGCTGCTCGTCTTTCTCCTTATTTCCTTTAACAAAAAATCTTTTGATTCACCAGAAACCTTCGCTTCGTGAAACGCATTTTACGGCAGCTAATTCCGAATTTAAACTAAGTAAATGGGATTTATGTTTCTCCTCAAAATGACAAATTACCGCAACAAAATCCGTACGCACCCCACATCACAACGAACAGCGTTTTACCCTACCTTATTTCGCATGTAATTAGATTTAGTACCATCCAATTTAACTCTGATGAAAGTTTTCTCGTAATTCCATATCGCACGCAAGATATCTAACCGCGAGGCACGCCAAATATTCCAAATAGTTTCCTGGATTAAGTTTTATATGTGCCGTGTTGCCATTTAGGCTGGAAATACCAAAAATAACTGGCAATACTATTTGGGGGTTATTGGATTTCGAACAAGCTTTACATGTATATCTTTTATTAAATCCAAATTAATTTATTAAATTTCATAATTGTAGCTGTTTATGATAAAAATTTAATTTTCGATTTATACTGGGTGTACTAAAAATGCTCTGTTTTTTTCCGAAAATTCGTATCACCCTGTGGAGTATATTAGCAACCGAAACATATTGCAGTTTACATTAAACGGTAGGTCCATCTTTCCCCCAACATTTTCTTTTTTGGTTTACTTCATTATCTCTGTTCTTAAAGGAGATACACCGTTTTATAGCGTAACATATTTTTTTAGACTTTAATATTCAACACATTCATTGTTAAATGTTTTCCAGCAGGTTTCAAGATTAAAATACTCGTCGGACTACTGGACATACGAAACGAACGTTTAATAAGCAGTTTCCGAACAGTTTTTATCAGTATGGCGAATTTTATTTGACCTTTGTAACTTTAAAACACAACATCTGCTGACACATCGCTTGCAATGTCAGAAAAAGTCCATAGTCTACTTGAAAACAATGAATGTGTTGAATATTAAAGTCTATAAAAACATGTTACGCTATAAAACGGCTTATCTCCTTTAAGAACAGATATAATGAAGTAAACTAAAAAAGAAAATGTTGGGGAAAGATGGACCTACCGTTTAATGTCAACTACAATATGTTTCGGTTGCTAATATACTCCACAGGGTGATGCGAATTTTCGGAAAAAAACATAGCATTTTTAGTACACCCAGTATAAATCGAAAATTAAATTTTTATCATAAACAGATAAAACTATGACATTGTCAAGGAACCAACCTACAATGCAAAAAAAAATCATTCAAATCGGATCATATAAATTCAGAAAAAAAATAGCGTCAAAAATATGGCAAATTTATGATGTTGCGTTAATTTTGTCCAGGAGTTTATTTCCTTCAGTATACAGAGTTTAGTCACCGACCTATAACTATGGATACGTACAACTTATGGGGTGCGCGGTAAAAGGTTAAATTTTACGAGTGAAAAAATGGGTTGGTGCGCACGGTTTACTGATCATATTTTTAATTTATTAATTAATTAATTTATTTAATTTAAAGAACAAAGAACAATTTAAAAAACAAAGTTATCGAGAACTAAACAATACGAAACACTAGTTTATTTAGGTAAGCTACATGAACAAGTTATTGGAACCGATGTAAATTACAACTTCTCTTAAAAGCACTTGGTTTTAGTACTGGGTTTCGGTGACTGGAACAAGTTACTGGCTTATTGTAACGCAGCATTTATGATTGCCCTCAACGAAAGAATTTAGCGGCACATGGACGGGCATTCCGAGATCTTTCAACTCGAACTGGAAAAGTTGGCACTTGATGTTCTATTTAGTGTTGGGAAAAACCGATGATTTTAATATTCGAGTACTTGATACTCGAGCGATTTTAATAATCGAGTGAATCGCTTGAAATTCCAATTCACCACGCGATGACGTCACCGACTGCTCCACCGGCAGCCTAGCCGTTTACATGTGATCAGGTAGGGTATTTAGCAGGCACGTAACTACGGGTGGGCACAGGTTTAGCTAAAAAATTGTAGTAGCCACCAAAAAAAATTCTAGAAATTTATTTATTTGTGAATAATGAATGTTAACCACGTGTCTCGATACCAAACAAATAAACTGCAAAAAATCACCCAAATATGTATTTATTGTTCGGGTTTATTATTGTGCTTTTTTAAGACAAAAAGTATTACCAAGAGTTATTTTTCTTCACATCTTTCTCAATCTACGAGCATAAAATAAGTAGATATTTAAAATGGCTTGTCAAATTCTTCGACTTTAAATTATCAGGTGCCCACTGTATGCCCTGTAGAATGTAGAATTAGTTATGCGACTGGCAAAATAAGTAAATAGGTGATTATTTTTTTAAATTCATGTTTATAGTAGTTACCTAAAAGTTCTTGTTTAAAATTAAGAATGTTTACTTTTGGTTACCAAAAAATTTGTCGATACCTATGTTTTGTTAACTATTTTGCTCGTTTTCTTATTTTCCATTAACATTTTCTATAATGTATGTTATTTTAAAAAGTCTTCTTGAGTTTAATAATAAAAAGTTCCTGTTTAGATTTAAAAACGTTTACTATAAGATAACCAACGAATTTTTCTATATATTTTGTTAACCATTTTGTTCGTTTTGTTATTTTTCATTAACAATTTCTATTATTATGTTATTTTTGAGAAGTTTTCTCGAGTTTATAGTAAATAAAAATTTTAAAATTATATCCTTTAATTTTTTAATATTTACAATCGGATACCTAAACTACGCCGCTGGCTGCCAGTTAAAACAAAACTTTCCATGTCGCGATGACTCCGCTAAGGGATTTGTCATACTTTTTTATATGCACCTTCTCGTTTATGTGCCTTATGTCGTGTTACCTCTTTAGCGTCAAACTCGAACGTCGCCAATCGGATGGCGCGGCGCGTAGACCGAAGGCCGTGTATCAAGTAACAGGCGATATTTTTCGGTTTTTCGCCTGATTTTATAACTAGAGTATTTCCTATCGAGCGAAAAACTGTTCGAATATACGAGCAGTTTTTTAAATCGATCCCACTACAGCGGTACATTTCCGCCGGCGTCAAGCGAATCTCGGATATCGACTGAAAGATAATAAGTGACGAGCGACGCTTTTCGCCTGAATAGATACCTCGAGCGGTTTTTTTTAATAATCGAGCGATGTGGGTTATTTCAATAATCGAGTGATCAAGCGGTTTTTCGCTCGAGCGATCACAACACTAGTTCTATTTGCCGTTGTTCTCGTTAAAAATCTGTTTCTATTTTCAATTCTACCTCTCTCTCTTTCGACATCAACATTTTACGAACTTTATTTGCCTAATTGGCAATGCCGGTTCCGTAATAAGCACTCTTAAAACAAAAAATAATCCTATTGACCGACCATTATAATGTTAGCCAGCTGTAATTACGAAAAAATTTCGTTTTCTGTCCGCTACTGCACTTTTGAATAATGTAGACGGCGGCCTTGGTCGACCTCCGAGGTTATTTTTACATTTATTTATGCCGTGGTGAACCATGAAGAAATATTATTATTTTAAAACAGTAACCACAGAAGACATTAATCAAGTGGGTATTAAAAAATAGTTATTTACGTAACAATTACGTATTTATCACGAACGGGAAAATTAAGCGCACGAGCCGAAGGCGAGTGCCGCCATCCCGTATGTGAAAAAAGTAACCTTATGGATTAGTTTCAAACAAAACTTTTTCTACGATCATATCAGGTTTTTCTGCTAACGTTTATTACTGTTTTTCTTTAATTAATAGTTAGGTAGGTACTTATAATAAAAGTAAATAATACACATATGAGATTAATGATATTTTAAGCAATAACGAATAAAACTAAAATCTATAATTTTTCTAATTTCTTTTAGGAAATTTGCATAACTAGTTATTTTCTGTAGGCTTCTTCCGATTTTTCAGACAATAAATGGTGTGTTGCCTCATCGGAAGCATTAATTATTTCGTTTGGAGTTCACCGAAATGAGTTTTCTTCGGGATCGGGATCTTGATGTTTCCAAATATTTAATTTGACATTTGTAAAGTTGTAGGTAACAATAACAATGTGGCGCCACGGCGCCCAGGCAACGACGCCGCACGATGTTCACTATAATAATTTTACCATAGTGTTTTTTCAGTGTGGCAACTTGATTTTACGAATTTCGCTTAGTCGTTTGGGTCAAAAATTTTTTTTACAGGCAACTTTCAGTCCTTAACTGACTAAAATAAACTATTTGCCTGTATAAACGATTATAATTAGCGAAATATATGTTACTTCCTGCATTAGAAAGCAATTTTAAAAGTATTTTTTTAGATAATAGCTGCAGTATTGAAATTTGAATTTAAAAATGTATCGCCGGTCACGTGTCCCCAGTCAATATTATCTTACTTTACCCTTTTATATTTCACGTCATGTTACTAAAGTTACTTTTATATAAAATAATTTACCTCCTACTACAATTTTTATTGAAAAAATAATGTTCAAAGATCAACAATTTAGTTTCTCTAACGCAATTATTAACCAGAAGTTCAGTCCCCGCAGCTGCATGTATCGCCGGTCACGGCAGAAATTCCTTATAAATAACGCCACTACAGGTCGGCCTAATAGTTTTACAAATATGACGGTATGTGTTTGAATTTGTGTAAAGCGTGCTCCTGTTTAGGTAAGTTCCTTATTATGTTTATTTAGGTATAAACTAGAACATTGCTTATTTTTTACCAGGCGTATTTTGTTATGTAGTATCGCCGGTCACAGGGTTAACTCAGACCTAGTAGTCTTAATTAAGGGAAAAATACTACACGAAGTCATTCTCTTGTGTACAGATACTCATTTCAGTCTAAAAAAGTTTAAGAAATAGCTTGTATTAGCTGTTATCCACAAATTTGTGCATTTTTGTATGGCCAGTCACAGTAACACCGGTCACGCATGAAAATGTTACCTGAGATAAGTTGATGTGACGGTTTGTTATCCGAAACTTTTTTTATTAACCATTTAAAGAAAAATATATTTTGATGTGCAAGTTTCGTTTACACCTTAGGTAGATTAAAAAACTGACTAATTTTCTTAGTATTTTAACATTCTATAAGGAACCTTCCAAAACTTTAAGCCAATATAAGACAGGGCTGTTATAAATAATAGGAAAATGGTTATAGTGGCTGATTAAAATAACTCAGTTCCAAATATTGCCGTTATTTGATTCAGAAGAGTAAAATTAGCCATGTGACGGGCGTTAAAAATTATTATTAATTATTAAAAAATCGATGCTATAGACCAAAATCTTTGTGACGATGATCTTTTGCGCGGACATATATAATTCCTCTAATTAGATACTATAAGAAACTTATTAAAACATTAACAGGTGTTTCTGAGATTATTTATTTTTAAAATACGATTTACTGAAAGTTGCATGTAAAAAAATTTTGACCCGTTTACATTCAGAAAGAAGTGAAAAATGACACGTTACGGAACTTTTTTTAACGCTAAATTATTTTTTAACAATTTTATGCAATCGAAAAAAAAACACAAAATTCCTGTCCTTTTACATCCCACATAATTATGTAGGATATGTTTATTATATACATAAGTTTTTAACTACCTAACAATATAATAAATTTTAATCAAAGCACCCCAGGGGACGTCAGTTTGCAGACGATAGCCAATTATCGAAAGATACTTCGTTGAAAAGCCGACGGGGCAAATTGTTTTAATAAGTTCTTGCTCCAACAATTTTTTCCACAATTGTCTTTTTTTCAAATTGTGTAAACAAACGTACAACAAATTTCAAATCTAAAGCGCATGGAAGCAAATTACTTCACAACAGAACTTTACGATAGTGATCGAGATGACGCGTTAGATTTTCTACTTGCTGAAATAATAACAGCTTTTGGTAAATTTTACACCATACTTAGTGAGCAAGAGCATCTTAACCCATTTTGTCCCAGTGACATAAAAAAAAATACAACCAAATTGAGAACCCGTCCTTTTTGAAATCGGTTAATAAAAACGAATAAAAAGGCACACAATAAAATCACTCATTCCCCAATCATATGAATTATAAAACCGTGTTAAACATGACAACAGTGTACGAATTTGAAGTGATTTTGTAGGTTGAAGTAGTTTGAGGTTATGTTTGAAATCCAAGGTTTTTTTTTACTTTGATTGGAGTAATAGTCATCTAACTTCTTATAAAACAATTCTGAATGCTTCGACATTTCAATTTCAAAAAAAAATCACTACACAGATGCATTGCCGACTTCAGACAGGCCGTGTACAGAGCAGCGATGCGCTGTTGCCAAATGGTGTTTGGTGGGAAGTTTAAAATGGAATGGAATTTAAAATCATAACATGTATGAACAGTATCTTTTGTCCCAAATTTTTTTTTTTTTTGTTATCGAGGAGAATCTTTCATAGACACCCTGTTGTCAGGGTAGTGTCAGCTTTTGTCGCTTTTTTTTCAAAATGAGTAATTGTACTTGATTAATTAAAATTGGTAACATATAATTTAAATTATTATTGTCTTTTGAATCATTCTCCTCCTGCAATATGTCTGATTCTGAAACCAGTTTGTTATAAGCTTCGTTCAAAAAATATACACTCCTTTCTATTAAAAAAGTGAATGATTTGTCGATAGATATTTTATTTTTGTATCTAACTAATAAATTTTCTAGTTGGGACCATCTAGTTAGTTTCAAATTAAAAGGTAAAATCCAATTTAAGTTGTTAAAAGTTAATTCTGTATTATTTATAAATACCTTAACAAACATATTTGTATCAATTGAAATTTGACTTACAATGCTAATAAGGTCCTCTGTTAAATTTAGAATATAAAAATAAATTTTTCTATCTTCTTCTACTTTTACTGTCCAAGACTCGCAAATATTAATTTTTTAAAATAGTTTAAAAGTAAGTCTTGAAAACTATGAATTTTATCTGAGTTTTCAAATGATTCATTTAATTCATTATGACGAGCTAGATTTTCATTATGTCTTTCATCGGGAGATTTTCTTGGCACAGGTACTTTTTTAGTAAATTTGGTAAATTTGGAAAAATAGAAGGAAATGAACCACATTTAAGCCTAGTCTTTGTTGGAATTCTTTTCACAGTTCCGTCTGGTAAATTATAAATCTCTTCCCTAATGATATCACTTTCTGCAAAATGATTACTACAAACTACAGAATGTTGGGTAGGTGACCAACTATCTCGGGGAATAGCTTTTAGCCAAATATTTTTAAAAATTTCATCTTTTGGGAAACCAAAAGTCGATAGCATAGATCCACCGGCTTTTCTTGTACTCGGATAATTCGATTTGCACCCAGGAACACAACACGTTTTTGTCATTATGTAGAATGTTCAAAAACTTACCTTGTTACTAGTTTACGTAAGTAATCCTATACATCCAATTTTAAACTCTAAAATGTGACAAACTAGAAGAGCACACACTGCTTTTTAAATTACCGGCTTTGCGGTATTCAACTGAAATTCTAACGCAAATAAGCACTAAAACGCTGAAAAATTGTTACACACGGCGGAATTTCCTTACGAGAGAGCCGATCCGGTTAGCACACGATTATGGACGAAATATATGAGATATATTATCACAAACACTTTTAATATCCTCTACACAAACCCAGGAAACACCCTGTTAATGTTTTAATAAATAACTGTTCGTAATATCATTAAAATGAACTGCAAAATAAAATTTGTAACCGGCGGTCAACGAGATTTGACAGTTCTAAAATGGCGCAAACGTCCCACGACAGTAATACCGGAGTGACTACTCTTCGCGGCCCGGAGTTATAGGAGGCACTGACAGATGTTAACAACAATTACAGCGTTCGACTAAAACCGGCAAACACAGGGTACAGCGTTTGACTGAAAGAATTCCGTCATTACAGGGAATGCCTGATACTCTTAGGCAAACGGTGTACTAAACGTAGAGTTACACTATTTGCCGGCAATACGTGAAATGACTAGGCATTTCTGGGAATGACGGATTTCACTAATAGACGCCGACATATATACCACCAAATGTAGACAGACACTCTCACCGACGAAGAAACGTTTGACAATGAGGCAAATTTACGTGAAACAGAGAAGCCTGAAGATATAGCCGGCACATTTGAATTACATGGTCCCTCAGACGATTTGCTAGAAGAGCAAAGATGTGTCCCACAAGAGAACATTTTGTGAGTATGCAAGAATCTCTTTAAAATCTATCAGGACCTTCAAACTCAAAAAAATCTCAACAGTATCTTAGTGGCTCGTCGGATGATGAAACACTTGCAGGTGCCCCTGCGAGTAAAGAGCTACTTGTGGCGAAATGGGAACAAAATTAGATCAATTATAGGTACTCACTCGGCCACCTCAGTGGAACATGCCAATGTCTCCAGTGGATTTCAAGTCCTTCGTAGAATTGCGTCTTATAAAATCCGAAAGAACTGCATTAGTTAGAAATCTTGCACCAGTTATCGACGAAATACGCTATGACAATAAGGTCATGTTGTGGTGCGTGGTTCCGAAAATAGACGTAGAAGGTGCAATATGCACTTACACACTACTTGTTTTGCTGAATATCACACGACGCCTTAAAAATAGTAATAAATTTTATATTGTATCATCCAAGTGATGCGTTTTCACAACAACTTGAAACTTTAAATAGTTTTTTTCAAGACTTTTGTTGAAAGTTTTTGTTTGTCACTGTAATATTAGGTTAAGTTTACATAATATCTAGTTGTTTTCATTTATTTGTCCCAGTGATACGTTTCCGCAACAGGCATATTTTTGAAAAATAAAAATTCCTTAAAATATTATTTTTTGATGTAAACCAATAACCAGTATGGCAACAAAAATTTAGTTTTCCTATCCTTGGGAACAAATGGGTTAAACTAATACATACGCGATTTCAAGGGAACCAGCCCATCACGTCTGTGCTTAATTGGTTTCACTCAGATTTAATGACATTATCAGTTCTCTCTCTTTCGTCAATCCATATCGACCAGAGGAGACGTGGAGGGACATAGAGAACAAAAGAATGAAGCAATACCTAAAGATTGTTTCACGAAAAATGGATGTAACTTAATGACTGTAGTAAAAGTACCTGGGGCCATCCCATTATTTATGACCGTTTGTTATTATTATGTGGAAAGGACCGGATTGTAATGATTATAATTAAATATAGGCACATCAGGTAGGTTAGGTTGCTTAATTTATATTTAAATATCTTTTTGTGGTAAAATTTGTTAGTTTTTGAGGAATGGTTCAAGAATTGTCTTTTACCAAACATTCCTCAGAATAGCGTGATAGTAATGGACAATGCGAACTATCACAGTCGCCAATTACATAAAGCTCCAAGCTCAAATAATACAAAATTGGAGATTCAGAACTACATGGCGGCGAATGATATATATTTTGAAGAAAGTTATAAAAAAAAGTGATCTTTTAGAAGTTTTAAAGACATTTTGTTTAAAAAAAAGTGTATGTTTGTGACACATTGGTAGAAGAAATTGGACATACAGTGCTACGGCCCCCAACCTATTATTGCATTTTTAACCCCATAGAGCATATGTGGCACCAGTTAAAATCACTGGTTAGGTCTGAAAATATTTCTCCGACTTTAAGTTCTAGTGTTGTATAATTAATACGAAAATGCTTTAATGATATTCCCCCAGGTAGTTGGAAAAATTCAGTCCGTCACGTAATAACTGTAGAAAATTCGTATATTAGTCTGGATCGTATAATTAATCCAATTATAATTAATTTTGATGAGGATAGCGATAGCGAAACAGAACTATCTATAGAATGACATTATAAATGTAAATAAATATGACTAGTAATATTTTTTTTAAATGTTATTTCATTTGATTACATTAATATAATCATATCATTACTTGTTTTCCTTAGTCCGTCCCTTAATACTTCACTTGTTTATTGCCAAGCTCTTGTCGACACAATGGGACCGACCCAGGAAGTCGTATCCAATTTTCGTGAAACGTACTGTACTTCTCGTGATTAGTTTTCATTATATTTTTAAGTGAACTATACATTACACATTAAGCTATTTTCTTAAAAACATACAGTTAAAATGATACGCCACTGAAATATATGATTACTATGTGTGTCCGAAACCGCTGGCCGATTAATAATGAAATTTGGGAATGTGCAGGTGAAATTGCGTCTGTGGGTGGATATAAATTTAAAATATTGGTTTAATCTGCCCGAGCGAACGGTATATGTTGTCGTTTTAAATAAAAGACCTCTGTTTACGAATTTAATTGTATTGCTACGGAGAGGTAGATTGGTCGTTTGAAGTTTCGATATGGGCTTTAATATTTTAATTTAGAATTACAAAAGCAAGCGATACATGTAATGACTGATGATGTCGATGCGGTGCCTGGATTTATGGAAAAAGACGAAAGGCTGAGGTGAAAGCCTTAATAAAGTCATCAGGTTCAGCATTAGAAAAGGCGCCCCCACGTTTGTCGGCATTCCCGGCTCGTCATGTGAGGCTACGTACGTGCACTTTTGCATTGCCACTTTTTCCGCTCTATCTAACAGCGTTAATTGTTTTGTAATCCGACGAGTCGTCTTCGAAGGGCCATTATCAACTTTCTTTTTCTTAAATACGGTCCTGTTTTCCTGATATTGGAATTTGAGAGCTTTTTTTCTTCCGAATGCAACGATGTATGACACATTGTGGTTTAATGACGTTCCGAGGGTTTTTTGAACAACATCAGGAAATTTTGGGATACGGTCCTGTATTTCTCCTAATTTTATAAATAATATAAGTAAGCTCTAAATTTTTACTTATGTTGGACTAGTTCAATAAATAACAAATAATTTAATAATAAACCACAAATAAGTGAACAAAACTCATTCCAAAACAGTAATAAAACGAACAACGAAAAAAGTAAGGAACTACATAATCAGGTGTTCAAAATGATTTCCGTTATTCTCTAAGCACAAATAACATCGTCTAACTGCCACATAACAGTTTTTTTGAGATAAAATAAAACATGCGATAGAATATCAAACTTTTCAGCATTTGTAAATTTATGTTCCATATTTTCTGGAAAATAGAAAACCTCTTAAAACGCTCTGAAACGATCACAATGGGAATGTCAAGTGAAACAAATCACGCGTCACCATCTTAATTTTTTGTTTCAAGCGCCTATTTTTCTTTTAAATCCCGAATCAACAGAAGTTTGAAATAATGTTTGTGTATTTTGTTCACTTATTTGTGGTTTATTATTAACTTATTTGTTATTTATTGAATTATCCAACATAAGTAAAAATTTAGAGCTTACTTATGAGATATTGTTTATAAAATTAGGAGAAATACAGGACAGTATCCCAAAATTCCCTGATGTTGTTCAAAAAACCCTCGAAACGCCATTAAACCACAATGTGTCGTACATCGTTGCATTCGGAAGAAAAAATACTATCAAATTCCAATATCAGGAAAACAGGACCGTATTTAAAAAAAGAACGTTGATAATGACCCTTCGAAGACGACTCGTCGATTAACGCTGTTAGATAGAGCGGAAAAAGTGGCAATGCAAAAGTGCAATTTTCTTTAGAATTCGGTCTAAAAAAACCCAGGAAAACAATAAAATGACTCTTCGAACAATTTTTTTGAAACAAAATTTGTTATTAATTATTTTATCAATGTTAATAATAATGAGTTTCAATATGAATTTAGTGGTTTTAATCAAGAACTCTGACGAGAAAAACTCAAGTGACCGTTTTCACGTAAAATTGACCAGGCTAATCAGAAAAAATATCCACATAGGTAAAAATATCAGAGGACATTTTTGCAGGGACGCCACCTGGTGGAACAATTGAATAACTTCTCCAACCAAAATTCGTGGTTCTATATCCTATTAACACATTCCAAAATTGAAACTAATATCTAAAGTAGTTCCGGAGATATTAAAAAATATCCATTTAAAAAATAAAAATTCAACACCCTGTAGCAAAAAATTTAAGCCGTTGCGAACATATGTTTTCTTTATAAAATGACCTAAGGAATCACACCCTGAAATATTAGCACGTCATTAAGGAACGCCTTGTATATAGCATCCGACAAATTATGTGCCATGAGAAAACTGACAAGATACTTTTCAAGCAGCTCTAATTTCACTTAGGCCAGCCCAAACCTGAGTTCCAAAATGACTATCCAGAAAACCAATTCTTTAAGTACATTGACCTTGAATTTCCGACGATGACAGTAACCCATTTAAATAAAACTTCCTCACGAAGTATGAATCAAAAGAAGTTGTTCAAAATTGAATTCGGAAACTCCGAAATCGAGTGAAACGCCCTTTTATCGCTTAAAAGACAGTCGAGGATTTCGGGGATGCAAATTTCTGCAAACTTTTTAATTCGATTAAATTTTAATTACGTTTCCGTGATGAGGAAATTTCTCTCGATATATTTTTGAATTATATGGCAGAGCAAGCATCTGCCCCGGGCTCGCTTTGTAGGAAAACGCGCGCGGGAACGAAATCGTCTGTGCAATGTTGAAACTCTCATTTCAATGAGTTAAATAAACCAATACTGATAAACCGATATTGACAATCATGGCTCATAAACGTTCAATACGCTCTCTCAATCGCGCCAGTCAATGCGAATCAATCAAAAATACATGTGTATTTTTATCAAATACCAATATGGAAAATTATTATTTCCAGACCACCCGATGACCCTTATACAATAACGGCGTATTTTTGTCTACACAGTAGCACTTTAAAATGCTATTTCAAATTGAATGGTACTACCAAGAGAAGGAAGCGCTCTCCATTGATAGGATGAAACCACCTGTAGACCGGTTTCGAACTTAATTGTTCTCGTCAGTAGAGGGTAGATGTACATACCCATCATCAGAGAGGACTTTAAATTAACGCCGTACTATCGACGGCAGTCGACAAAATACAGCGCGCAGCGCCATCTCTCAGTACACAGGTTGTTGCATCCTATCAATGGAGAGGGCTTCCTTTTCTTGGTAGTACCATTCAATTTGAAATAGTATTTTAAAGTGCTATTGTGTAGATAAAAATACGCCCTTATTGTATAAGGATCATCGGATGGTCTGGAAATAATAATTTTGGTATGTGATATTAATACCACCTGACAAGCACAAACTTATTATTTCTTAAATAGTGTATTTTTGTTATGTTATGTTTATTTGTACATACATATACATAGTAATAATTTTGCATTTACATATTACCTAATAACAAACTTCCCAAGGGCGGGCACCTCTATTAGGCGGACACATTTAGACGGCCCCGTAGGTGTCCGCCTAAGAGAGGTTTCAGTGTATAGACTTTTGATTCACGTCCGTCGATTGTTTGTTTTGCATAACCAAGACATATCAAACCGATCAGATGTTAGAATGAAAATAGAAACAGACAGAAGATAAAAATTATTCTACAGATAGCATTCCCATCTCAATTTTGTTGTGTTCATTTTGTTGATAACGGGCGTCACTTTGACGTGTACAAAGCAGATAGAAATACCGAATCCATGTTTGTTTCAAGCCCGATGTTTACAAAATACCGAAACTGAAAGGCACCGTTAGTGCTTTACTTTTTTATTTATTTATCAAATAGCAAGCACGCCAATGGCTTCCGTCCATTGTTCGACTTGGGTTTCACGACTCGACCTCTGCCCGCTTTCAGCTGGAGCTCCGACGCGTCGCGGCGTTGGGGGCTCTCTTGTAATTATGAATGTCCGTAAATAAATGTTTAAAATTTAAATTTTAATCCATATCCACCTGTTTATTATTCAAGTCACTTGTAGACGTAAAAAAAGTGCTAGTATGAATAGTAAACAATGCGGCTACGAATGTTTAAGAGATCATACCTGTCTGAGGTAATCGAAAAACGTGTTCCCGTATAAACAATGATGATTAAATAGATAGTTTATATTCCTTTCATTTTGCACATAATGTTGGCAATTCCGCGTAGTATGTTAGAACAATTACCAGGT
The DNA here is from genome assembly GCA_963991005.1 of Barypeithes pellucidus. Classification (NCBI taxonomy): domain Eukaryota; kingdom Metazoa; phylum Arthropoda; class Insecta; order Coleoptera; family Curculionidae; genus Barypeithes; species Barypeithes pellucidus. The sequence goes on from OZ022563.1 coordinate 14,761,884, forward strand.
TATTTTCGATACATTCACCACAAACCTAGATGAACAAAGCTTATCACATGTCTTTGTTGCGTCCGAAGAATGTTTCCACCATCCCTTTAATTCATCGAGATCAGAATTAACTCCATACACATCTTACTCGATGGTAAGGGTTAACTGGTCAAATACACGCAAGGGCAGCAATTGGAAAATCATCGAAGATACTATCGAAGGGGATGCTACTCCTAACGCGGTCCCAGTTGAAATAGGTGACTGGTTTGCTAACAGGCCACTGTCACTTGAGAAAACACCTTCAACGTATAGTAATCTACAATGGACCCGTTGAATGCAAACTTTGCGGCGAAGAGGATGAAACCGCCTCACACATAATATACCGCTGCGTAGCGCTGTCTCGTAGAAGACAAAATATCTTCGGGAACATACAACGTGGTGACAACCTCGCACATGACAAGCTTGGTAGAAGATTACTGGACCTCATAGAAGGAACCAACAACTTCTAACAAGATCGGGGTACACAATAAGCCGAAAGGCTGCAGTGATAGAAGTTCGGGACTTTAAACGGACCCTCGCCTTTAACCAACCAACCAACCCCACAATGCGTTACTTTGCATTCGGAGAATTGAATGTGTGCCCTCAGAAGAATTATGAATTATCGAGTAGGATTTTTTTTATGATCTAACACTAGCCCTACGGGACAATGTGCGAATGAAGCGATACACGCTGCTATTGAATCATTGGACGTTATGGTCGTTGGGGAACACGACCTCGGGAAGGTCGCTCCATAAGGATGACGTCATTCAGATGAAAGCTGAACATTTGCCATGGAAATATTGTAAAAGAGAGTCAAATCCTCAACCTGCCTTCGATTTTCTAGGCTGTCGAAGTTCGTGTACAGCTGGTGGTCTCCGATGCGACGAATAGCTCTTCCTTCGATGGAATCCAGTAGCCGAAGAGTATGTTCCAGACATGAGAGCAGTATTATAGTGAATCTGGTCCTTTGTAGAGTGTCAAAAGTTGTTGAGGTGTGTACAATTTGTTGGTCCGGAAAAGTACACTAAGTTTCTGCAAAGCTGCCTTGGCGACTGCCCCAACGTGGTAATGAATAGACACTTTTCCTCCTAGACTGACGTCCTATTATTTTACTTCTTCTTCTTCTTCACGTGCCATCTCCGCGACGAAGGTTGGCAATTATCATGGCTATTTTGATTTTGGAGGCGGCTGCTCTGAACAGTTCATTTGATGTACATCCGTACCATTCTCTCAGGTTGCGCCGCCATGAAATTCTTCTCCTTCCTACATTTCCTCTTCCCTGGATCTTTCCCTGCATAATCAACTGCAGCATGGGGTAACACCTCGTGTGACGTCCCAGGTATTGCAGTTTCCTGGTTTTGACAGTCTCTATGATTTCTCTTTCTTTGCCCATTCTTCTCATAACTTCGTTGTTCGTGGCATGATCTGTCCATGATATTTTTAGCATTCTTCTGTATACCCATAAGTCGAATGATTCAAGTTTTTTGATAGTTGTCGCATTCAAGGTCCATTCCTTTACACCGTAAAGCAGAGTGGAGAAAATATAGCACCTCGTCAGTCGAATCCTCAATCCTAGATAACGATTAAAGAAAGGCCAGTGAATATAAAATCTCAGCAAAAGCAAAATCGATGTTAATAAGCGATAAGGTATTCAGTGAAGAGGAATAAATGTCTGACGGGGACAAAACGGGCTTCTAATTTTTATATTCACGAAGATTCATGACGTTTTCAACCCCCAACAGGAAAAATCTTTCCGCAACATCATTTTATTTTCATTATTCCGCTTTTATGAATTATCGCACGCGTCCAATTAAAATTAACATCATTAATCAGAGAGAGTGTAAATTTCCCTTCTTTCTAAAATAAAATTTTCACACGCGGTCTTTTATTTAAAAAATAAAACACGTTTTTCACATCGCACACAAAAGGCGAATGTATCGCACGTTGTTGTTGGTTGCTCGGCGGCCGAACAAGATTACAGCTTAAACACAGACATGGTCAGTGGCGTACTGCTTGAAGCCATGAACAGCTTAATATTGTATATTTACCCAAAAAGTGACGGAATAAGGCACTAGGAGTCAAGTAGTCTGTACTTGTACAGATTAAAACAGTTCTTACCAACTGGATACTGAGTAAACGTTCCTTATTTTGTACAAAAATATCTCCCCATAGGATTATCCTCTTCTGCTGATTCTAAGACTTCAACAGGCTTCAAGGAAGTGCCGCGGTTTCTTCTCTCTTACCTGACCAACAAGGATATTGGAGTTTTCACTTAAGCTTTCTCTCAGTTTAAAGTGCCTTGCCAGAATCCCTATTAAAGGATTTATAAAATGCTGACATCTATTTAAAAAAATTGACTTTAATCACTTGACCTGATGATAAATGCAATTGATTATACCCTTGGTCTCCTGTCATTCGTGCGCCCAAATCCCGTAAATGGAGGAACGCATTCCACTACAAAGTTGCCACTCCATTAGCAACTTCCCTGCACAACAAACGCTCCCTTTACTAAAAATATGGGCTCCGTCAAACACTCCTTGATAATGGTCAAAAGATAGAGACCATCTTCAGTAACAAAATAACGACAAAACCAGTGTTTTGATAATAAATGTACATCGACTAACTAACTCTAATATTGTTTCAAATGCACCGCCCCTGGTCCATGTTCCAACTCATTACGTCTTATCCGTATGTGCACACGTTCCGCGTAATTCTTATGCAAATGCCTGTCGGTCGCGACAAAATCGGACGGCCGTTTTTTCGTCGATGTAGGTTTGCAAAGTATACGCTTTCGCACTGCATCTCACGGACCGAAACATCAGTTAATAATTTTGTATTTCATTAATAAAGATCTCAATAAGTAAGGTTAATACAGGCAGGTTAATGATTAAATTAATCAAATAAAACATGCCTTAAGAGGCTAGATGGTCCCTTTATTTATAAATTATACGAAAGGTTCTATATCCACATCCATATGTCCATATGTCACAAATATCAAAAACATTTGAAAACATCAAAAATGGAAAGAAATGATTCCGATTCCGAAGAAGAAAACTCATTTCAATTCGCTCCAGATGAAATAATTAACAAAGCCAATGAAGCAACACAAAATTGATAGCCTGAAAAATCGAAAGAAGCTTACCAAAAGGAGTAAATAAGTTTATTAAATTGCATTGGACCAAACGCAACTGAAGTGTTTATTTATACACCGGTATACAACGTGTCCAAGATAAGGAGGGCCAGTACAGGGATCTCGGAAACCGTAAGAGATACGAAGTCGGATAAATGGAGATAAAGTTGCGCATTTACGTGCCGTTTAGAAAGTTTTAAAATTCCGAGTAGTTCCGGAGATATCCGGAAAAAACGGAAATTCTGAAAAATCGTTTTATTTTTTTCCTGGGTTTATTTGAGATTGAATTCTAAAGTAAATTGCACTTTTACATTGCCACTTTTTCCGCTCTATCTAACAGCGTTAATTGTTTTGTAATCCGACGAGTCATCTTCGAAGGGCCATTATCAACTTTCTTTTTTAAATACGGTCCTGTTTTTCTAATATTGGAATTTCAAAGCTTTCTTTGTTTCGAATGCAACGATGTATAACATATTCTGGTTTAATAACGTTTCGAGGGGTTTTTGAACAACATCAGGAAATATTGGGATACTGGCCTGTATTTCTTCTAATTTTATAAATAATATCTCATAAGTAAGCTCTAAATTTTTACTTATATTGGACCAGTTCAATAAATAACAAATAATTTAATAATAAACCATAAATAAGTGAACAAAATACAGAAACATTGTTTCAAACTTCTGTTGATTCGGAATTTAAAAGAAAAGTAGGCGCTTGAAACAAAAACATTAAGATGGTGACGCGTTATTTGTTTCACATATTTGTGGTTTATTATAAAATTATTTGTTATTTATTGAACTAGTCCAACATAAGTTATGAGATATTATTTATAAAATTAGGAGAAATACAGGACTGTATCCCAAAATTTTCTGATGTTGTTCCAAAAACCTTCGTAACGCCATTAAACCACAATGTGTCATACATCGTTGCATTTGGAAGAAAAAAAGCCATCAAATTCCAATATCAGAAAAACAGGACCGTATTTTCAAAAAGAAAGTTGATAACGGCCCTTCGAAGACGACTCGTCGGATTTCAAAACAATTAACGCTGTTAGATAGAGCGAAAAAAGTGGCAATGTAAAAGTGCAATTTACTTTAGAATTCGATCTGAAAAAAACCCAGGAAAACAATAAAACGATTTTTTAGAATTTCGTTTTTTTTCGGATATCTCCGGAACTACTCGGAATTTGAAAACTTTCTAAGCGGCATATTATTAGGCACGTAAATGCGCAACTTTACCTCCATTTAACCAACTTCGTATCTCTTACGGTTTCCGAGATCCCTGTACTGGCCCACCTTATCTTGGACACGGTGTATAATAATAATAATTTCAAACAAGAAAACGTTATTAATATATTACGTTAACGTTAAAGTTAATATTTTAACATACGGGGTTGCGAAACTCGCCTTCGGCTCGTGCGCTAAAATTTCTCATTCGTGGAAAACAGTAATATTTTAGGCATTTATTACATAAATAACTATTCTTACTCCATATACTATTATCAAGTTTACAAAACGTATCATTATGCGATAAGTGCTTGCTTATATATAAAGCCGAGGCTCTTTCTCTATGCCTTTTCGCGTCTCCCACAGTCCATCCAAATCCAAAACAGACCTAAAACTCACTAATTTTTCCTTTTCCTTTGTTTCGTTTCTACTAATTAGATACGATCTGTTACAAGCGAGTGCTTTGCACGACGGCGCTACACAGTGGTCAAATTTATAAGACTGTTATGGACAAATAAAAAGTATGCACTAACCTTAAACTCGAGATAAAGTAGTATTTATTAGTTATGGGTATGTTAATAATCAATGCAGTTGTCCGTGTCCTTGAACCTTCCGACCAGTGATAAAACTAAACAATTCGGTTCAGGCAAATAAGCAGCCTCTATAACCAGGGTATTTCTTAGAAGATTATTTAATGCTGACGCCTTTTTGGGACTTGCCAGAAAGGCAAATTACGAAACGAGAGTGACTCGATCTCAGCTAGCCTCAAGGCACTCTGAGAGACGATGACTAATCCCGTTTTTAGTCCGTTGTAAATAATTGTAATATTGTATGTAAATATAGTTTAGTGTATATAGTAAAACCCATTTTTTTTAATTGCACTAACATCACGCTCAACGACATCCCCCAAACAACCAATTTTAATATTTCAGAAAGGTATATTAAATATCAAGAAAGTGAAAGATTTTCAAATTCCAAATTTACCGAGTTGGGCCCTCTTCCAAGTTTCATCTAAGAAAATCAAATTTCTAAACCTTGAGCTACAATTTTCAACATATTTTTTCAAAAATTTGACTCGTTCGCTCGAAATTCTTGGTAGTTTGCACACATAGCTTCTATTTCATTCCTTTGTGTAACGAAATCCTCAATTTTTTTATTAGTGCTGCCAATGACCCGAGTCCTATTTCTAAAATATCTCGTTCCATCAAAACTGAAAGCGTTATGTTCATTTCTGATGCATATAAGTCATATCCATTCAGTCATTCTCCACATCCATTTTTTTTTACTTTCCAGTAAAGTCTCACTGTTCTTTTTCTTTGATCATCGTTGAATTTTCTTCATCGGTAATTATAATTCTACTACTTTCGTGAACAATCCTCTCTACAGATCTTAAACTTATTTTGAGTGGCTTCCGAGACTTTCTATTTAATAGACCTGGGATTTGATAATTAATTCGCCGGTTTCAGTAGACTCATTCTTGTTCATTTTCCGAAGCAATCTATTAGATTGAGAACCATTTCTTTCGCCTGGGGATGCAAGGAACCTGCAAATCCATTATCTTATCCGTCGGGTCACATTATTCTTAATAAATGACACATTTGTCACAAATGACATGTCAACTTCCAATCAAATTTCATCATATTTAGATAATACAGTATGTTGTTGTACGCATTTTAATAATCACTGAAAACTATGTTTGCGTGTCTCTCCGCTTCATAAATGACCCAAAGGTTTATATTACGAACGTCTTTATAATGCTGTTTTACGGTTAAGATGAGGATCCCATACAATCCCAAATTAGCAATCAGGGCCATCTATGTTGCATCAATTTAATTTAAAAATATGCCGCTTTTTGGCAGGTTAGAAAGAGACGAGAGTCATCATCTGATCAATATTTCTTTTGGTGAAGTTTTAGCTGTTAATAATAAATTTTTTTAGTTAATTTATTGATATTTAGATTGTCTAACATGTCGATTGGGGTATCAACAAAGTTTCAGGAAGATATGTGACAGAAATTTGAAAATTGTTCATATTTGAAATTGTTATTATTATTCTTATAACATTATATTTTTAACGCAATTTTTTCATACCGTTTTCCAATCCTTTAACTTTACGAATCCAGTTGTAGATTAGAAAAAAATTAAGTATATTTGGCTAAACGTTCGCATAAAATAGTAGTGTTGGGAAAAACCAATGATTTTAATAATCGAGTACTTGATACTCGAGCGATTTTAATAATCGAGTGAATCGCTCGAGTGAATCGCTTGAAATTCCAATTCACCAAGCGATGACGTCGACTGCTCGACTGGCTGCCTAGCCGTTTACATGTGATCAGGTAGAATATTTAGCAGGCACGTAACTACGGGTGGGCACAGGTTTAGCTAAAAATTGTAGTAGCCACCAAAAAAATTCCAGAAATTTATTTATTTGTGAATAATCAATGTTTACCACGTGTCTCGATACCAAACAAAAAAACTGCAAAAAATCACCCAAATATGTATTTATTGGTCAGGTTTATTCTTGTGCTTTTTTAAAACAAAAAGTATTACCAATAGTTATTTTTCTTCACATCTTTCTCAATCTACGAGCATCAAATAAGTAGATATTTAAAATGGCTTCTCAAATTCTTCCACTTTAAATTATCAGGTGTCCCTTCAAAATGTAGGCCTAGTTACGCGACTGGCAAAATAAGAAAATAGGTGATTATTTTTTTAAATTCATGTTATAGTTACCTAAAAGTTCCTGTTTAAATTTAAGAATGTTTACTTTTGGTTACCAAAAAATTTGTCGATACCTATGGTTTGTTAACTATTTTGATCGTTTTCTAGTTTACCATTAATATTTTCTATAATGTATGTTATTTTTAAGAAGTCTTCTTGAGTTTAATAATAAAAAGTTCCTGTTTGGATTTAAAAATGTTTACTATAAGATTACCAACGAGTTTTTCTATATATTTTGTTCACCATTTTGTTCGTATTGTTATTTTTATTTACAATTTCTATAATTATGTTATTTTTTAGAAGTTTTCTCGAGTTTATAGTAAATAAAAATTTGAAAATTATATCCTTTAATTTTTTTATATTTACAATCGGAGACCTAAACTACGCCGCTGGCTAGCCAGTTAAAACAAAACTTTACAATACCATGTCGCGATGACTCCGCTAAGGGATTTGGCATACTTTTTTATATGTACCTTCTCGTTTATGTGCATTTAAGAAAGACGTATGTCGTGTACCTGCTCAACGTCAAACTCGCCAATCGGATGGCGCGGCGCGTAGACCGAGGTCGTCTATCAATTAACCGGCGATATTTTTCGGCTTTTCGCCTGAATTTATAACTAGAGTATTTCCTATCGAGCGAAAAACTGTTCGAATATACGAGCAGTTTTTTAACTCGATCACACTACAGCGGTATTTTTCCGCCGGCGTCAAGCGAAGCTCGGGTATCGAGTGAAAGATAATAAGTGACGAGCGAAGGTTTTCGCCTGAATAGATAACTCGAGCGGCTTTTTTAATAATCGAGCGATGTCGGTTATTTCAATAATCGTGTAATCAAGCGGTTTTTCGCTTGAGCGATCAGAACACTATAAAATAGTGCCTGCTTGGCAACCTATGATTAAACGCAGCTCTTAACTAGAGCAAGATAACACTATAAATGTTTCTCTATCTATAATAAGTTCATAAAGCGCCTAGATAAGTGGAAGTCAACTGTAGTATTGATAAACGTTGTCATAAATGTGTAAATCCTAATCCTTAATGATGATTTACAAACAAATGTTGCTTCCCTTAATTAAGTCGTCAAACCACCGTCAGACATCGCCACCTCTCCAGAAAAATACCGATTATTCCAGCCGATGACTTCCACTATTTAATTAACAAGTTTTTCTTCCTGATTTGTTTTTTGTTTCTTTCCTTCCCTTATCAGATATATTTCGCCCAAGGGTCAGAACGTGTCAAAGCAAAAATATGCGAATTAAGGGTCCTCCAGCTTTATAAGGGGACTCTTTTATGTCCTCTTTGGAGATTTTAATTTGCAAACATTAATTTTATTATTTAGGTTTCGAAATATCAAAAAATGTAGTTATAAACGATCATATTCTGTTCGACGCGTGTATTTTAATTTGCTATGGGTTTTATAGCAGTAGCAGTTGGTGTATGTAGCTTTATAGATTAAAAGCGTTATAACCGCTAAATATGTGGTTTCCTTGCTCTATAGGACTGAGTGAGTCAGTAGCGGCTCGGGCCTTACAAATGCACCCGTTGAGATAATGATCTACAGGGTGTTTAAAATAAACATGTGGAATCTCTCTTGTGGTGATTCCTTACCCAAAAATACGACAAAAAGTTCCTATCAACATGGATCCACAGATGTTTTATTTCACAGGTACAGTACAGGCTGTCCCATTTTCGACACTTTTATAGGGTATCTCCGTAATTGTTAGTGCTATCAAAAAAGTAAAGTAGGTGTCATGTGCTCTTTCTGGGTCAAACTGAAAATGGTAAAATCAAAATTTGAAGATTTTCGCTCGCTTAAGAGATACGGGGGGGAAATCAAAAAATTGACAATTTCAAAATTACCCTATATTTTCTTAGTTAAAAGAGATACAGAAAAATGGTTTATACAGAAGTTTCTTTATATTGATTGTTGAATAATCTGCTGTTTTCAGAATAAGTATACGGGGTCAGGTAAAAAAGTTATCGGAACTAACCTCATTTTTTAAATGGAACACCCTGAATGATTTTTATACATTAAATAAATCATAGTTTATATCCTGAACATTTATTAAAAAGCACCAAATTTATACCAGACGTACACGTTTATCAAACAATGGACTTGTTCAATATAATAACTTACCTAATGACATTAAGAAAGCGATAAATTTGAAAATATTTGTAAGGAATTCTAGGAATTCTAGGGAAAATGTATAGCTGGGAAATTCCAGTTACATTTTTGTATGATATGTAATTTTTTATGTGATATGTATATTATTAATGATTTTTTTGTAAGATTATTAGCAATTGCTATTAACAATAAATTATTATTATATTTTAATCTAAAAATATACTATTTTATATTCTCCTTTCAATTATATAACACACCATGGATGGTTAAGGACATATTCCGAACATTTGCGATGATTCCCGTTATTTTTTATCCTAATCTGAATCTTTTATTTCGTTTCATAGTAATAAAGTTTAAATAAATCGCCTAGCAAACCAATATCATCCATGGTGTGTTATATATTTGAAAGGCGAATTTAAAATAGTATATTTTTAGATTAAAATATACAGGCTCTGTTCCATCTAAAAAAATGAGGTTAGGTCCGATAACTTTCTTACCTGACCCTGTATACTTATTCTGAAAACGCAAGATTATTCAACAATCAATATAAAAAAACTTCTGTATAAAATATTTTTCTGTATCTCTTTTAACTAAGAAAATATAGGGAAATTTTGAAATTGTCAATTTTTTGATTTTCCCCTGTATATCTTAAGCGAGTGAAAATTTTCAAATTTTGATTTTACCATTTTAAGTTTGACCCTAAAAGAGCACATGACACCTACATTACTTTTTTTTATAGCACTTAACAATTATGGAGGTACCCTATAAAAGTGTCGAAAATGGGACACCCTGTACAGGGTGTTAAAATCTTTAAATTTTTTGGTATTGTCATGATATTTCCGAAACGGCTTCACGACTTTTAGTAAAATTTGTGTTATGGAAAATACCTAAAATAGCACATATTTAAGAAATATTTAAGAAATATTTACGTTTACTGTAATTATATTTAGGTGCTAAAATTGCTATACGATACGCTAACTGATAAAATTGTTATCATCAGGGCCGGACCTATTGTTTGTTAAACATTATTTTGATTGTTGATAATAAGAAATTATAAAAAACACTTACACATTAACACAATTGTTCTCGAAATACACCCTAAATAAAATAGATTAGGGCAAGTGCTCAGTATAAGGTCGGTTCCCCTCTTTACCTCCCCACCGACAATGATTTATTGACTGAATGGCGTATTTTGGGGGAAGGCCCGGCTTATTACATTTCGATCAGTACACAACACACGCGTTCTCATAAAATCGGGATATAACTTATTTTATAAAAATCGGGAATGAGTTATTTTATACGACTGTAGTACACGAAAAAAAAATATACAGAGACACAACTTTGAAAAACCATCACAAGCACATGAAAGCATATTCATTTATTGCACTTGTTAAGTGAAAACAGATATATATGGCTGGTGGGCAAATCTTAGGGGTAATTACAACATTTCACCCAGAGCCAATGGCAATGTTGTCAAACTTAATGTAAAACTGAAATTGCATATACATCATAGAAATTAATTACTTACTTGTATTTATCATATAACTAAAGAGCGAGACAGCCAGGCACATACATAATCAGTTGTTTATTCTTTTTCATAAGAACACTTTACGCACGGGACACAGATTTTCACGGCAACACTGAACAACATATAGCGGAAGAGAACTTTGTAAAGACACTATCAGATTATTAGATTTTATTACATGCGACGAGACGAAATTTGACTTGTTGACGTTGTGACGTCAGCGCCATTCCATATTTTCTGTCAAATGGCTCAGACGAATATGTGTCATTACGTCATTTTGAGATTTGAACGCAAGGTTGTTCCAGGGCGGATTTTTGTACCCATTGATTTGTGCTTCCGAATACATTGTGTTGTCAGTTTTTTTCTTTGGTTAGTCTAAATATTTAAATTTTACATTTTATTCTGTGCGAAATGGATAATTTTATTTTTAATGCTCCTTTTCACTAACGGAGATCGTGTATAATATGTTTTTATAATTTTAATTTACTTCTTTCGTAATATTTTATAAATTTTACTCCTCACTTTCTTGATGAAGGTAACGACCCTTTTTTAAGTTCACTTTCTTGGTGAAGGTAACGAGCTTTTTTGCTTAGAACTCTAAGTTTTCTGAAGTGACCAGTGAAGTAACGCCATTTTCTTAGGCGCCTTGCTGGTACATTTCTATAAAATTCGGTACAACTAATAATTGTTTTTAAATAAGTAAAGGAAAGGGAGCGTGTCTTAAATAAAATTATTTTTTTAAAGACGTTGAAAGATAACCATTCAAAAGGTCATGACGTTTGATCTGTTTAATTTCCTGTGCTTGTGACGAATTTGAAATTTGTGTGTGATATTACTATTATTTGTTTCTTTGAAGGTTAGAGACAATGCTGTATCATGAGTGATAGACGTGTTTTGGACTTCCATTGTCTTTATTTCGTTTAAATCACAACGTTTCAACTGGTAAGTATCTCCAGTCGTCTTCAGGTGAATACTGTGAATACCAGTATTCACCTGAAGACGACTGGAGATACTTACCAGTTGAAACGTTGTGATTTAAACGAAATAAATACAATGGAAGTCCAAAACACGTCTATCACTCATTACTATTATTTGTTTTGCAAAACGTTTTTCGCCGTCAGTTTTCTGGAATCATATTTGTTCATAAATGATGAAAAAATTGTTAAAATTAAAACTTTTTTTCTAAAGAGTTTGTCGTGTAGATATGACAACACCGCCCGAAATGCGCTGATGTATTTTCACATTGCAGACCTTTTACACCCTAACAAAAAATCACACGATACGTCACTGACACGTCTGAACAAACGAGCGCGCTGCCAATGGGCAACTTTCTATAAAGTGACGGAGTATAGAGCGATTCACTTTCGTACTAATGATATTAGGGTGTGCGTTTGCGAAATAAAGGCCCGTTTGTATTCAACGCCGAACTCGGCGTGTGTGATTAAATTGAACGATCGCTTAGGCGACTTTTTCCCTTTGGGGAACTGCCGCTGTTTTAAAAACATTTTCTTGCCGTTGGCGTTCTTAAAATTATTCATCGCTCTGTTGGGCATATGCTAAACATAGACTTCGTTAGAATTAATATGGAGAATAAATTATTTATATCTGCTCGTAGTTAGATGGTGCGCAGTATCTTGACCTTGATATTTCCTAATAAACATGGTTCCAAACCAAAATACTGTAGAGCCTATTTTATGAATAGTGATGTTGCGAACGATGATACAATAGGGGCTCAACTAGCAGATCAATACTTTCCTATGACTAAGGATGATACCAGAACCACGTGCCAGACGAACCAGACCTCTTATGACTAAGGCTACTAGTTCGGGGACGACGCTAGCGCGAATGCAGAAAAGGAATCGAGTAATAAAGACTTACTTTCCCTAAATATTTTTATACTATTCAATAAACTTTCAAAAACCAATAACCAAATTCGAAACTCTCGAAACTTTCAAGCCGATTCCGCCTAAATTCAACCAACAACTGCATTATCGTTGGTCGGAAAGTTTTGTTATTTCAGAGCAACTACCGGCAATGATTTATAGACTCGAACACGGAATTTTAGGGGGGGAAACGAAACTTATTTGTTCTAAGGTTCGAGGAGCGGGAGCTCTGCGTCGCATGGCAAATTTCGGCGGTAGGAACTTCTCCTAAATATAAAAATACGGAAGGAATTGGCGATAAAAGCGATTTTATGTCTGAAAAATGTTTAGAATTATAAAATTTAGAATAGTGATGTAAATAGCGCCATTGCCTATCCTCAACCATATCCTTATTGAATAGCAACTACGGCTACTCGTTATAACATTAACGATATGATCTTATTAGTCTTAAAGCACATTATCTCGGAACGGAATGGATCGGAAGGTTAGAATTCGCACACTGCGGATTGGAAGAGCGCGGAATGCATCCGAGCAGAAAGGAATCACTTGGATTGCTCACTGAACGATTTTTTTAAAATTTTTAATATTTGCTGTTTTCCTTATATTATTTATAAATTTTTGCAATAATGCATATACTAAAAGAAAGAGAATTGAATAAGAAATAGAACTAAAAAATAGGATATTACGTACCTACGTACCGAGGTGGAAAGTGGTTCATTCCTGTCGAAACAGTCGGTAGAAACTAAATCTCGAGACAGTAATGAAACTTTTCACCGAGGTTTGTATACTATTTTATTTACAACCACATCTAACACCCACTTCTTATTATTTTGAATTAAAATTATTAATAACAGATAAATGTTATTTTGACATTAGACAGAAATTTCAAATAGCCGCAGATGGTAAAATAACGTAATAATACACATCAAGATGGCAGATATCATTTTTTGAATATGGTTTCCATATCACTAAACAATATATTATTTTAACAACAGAAAAATGCTGGATCAGATGAGGAATTTGATTCTGCTGCTACTCCACCAGAAATTCGAGAAGCAGCAAAAATAGTAGAAGAAGATCTTCTGCCAATTAAAAGCCGCCCGAGATATGACAAGGCATATAACTGTTTCAAAGAATGGTGTACGGGAAACAAAGTTCAAAATCCTGGTTCTGGGTCGGCGCTACTAGCTTATTTCAGTGAAAATGCCAAGACAAAGAAGATATCAACGATTTGGTGACAATATTCAATGCTGACCACTCTATCAATTAGGGAAAAAGTAGTATCTAAACACGCAAAGCTATTAGCATTTTTAAAAAAGTATGTTCGTATATTATATTGAGATAACGATTTTTAAAAAAATTACAAAAATATAATCAAACTTCAACTTTCCACCTTTCAAAGATAGATGAAATGTCATTATTAGATGCATGATTGTAAATAAAAATTGTTTCTATCTTTTTTAGAAAAAAAGTTATGCGGGCTTAAAGTTAAAATTTGTGTACGAGAAGGCTTTTCACGCTCCATCTGACGGATTAACGTGCATAAAGCATGTTAGTTCGTGTCCGAAATAGAATCAAATAGCAAGTAATATTATAAAAAATTTTTGCTAGTCTTCTAAAAGGTCTGGAAATAGGTGATGCAATTTTCCATATTCTTGTCTTTTCAGGTTAATTTCATAAACCTATTTGCGCTCTTTCTTGTTTTCTCTCTCAACTTCTTCTTCTTCTAAAACTAAACAAAACGCCAGAAATTCTTCGTCTGCAGTGCCCATTGCAAAAGAATAACGCACACTAAAACTTTATCAAGCTAGTCTATACAAATAACTAGTTCAGTGAAATTCCGCTCTAATATGCGTTATTTCGAATATTCATTCCATTCCGTTCCGTTCCATTCCATTCCCTTCCGATCCGTGATAATGAGCGGCCTGCTTTAGTCTGCCTTCTTGTGAAGTAACTGCGAATGAGGTTGCAGCACAAGCAACAAACCTGTTTTTCACCGCAGTTAAAAACTATTGTCTCATTTTCGATCAAAAACTTATTTGCTGACATAAAATTCGTCTAACAACTACATTAAACGATTCCGGCAAATTCTTGTTATTCCAGACCAACTTGCAGGAATGATTTATAGAGGGAAACGCGAATTTTGGGGGAAAACCAAACTTATTTGTTTTACGCTTAGGAGACGGGCGTGCTTGACGCACATGAAATTCTGGAAGCTTATCAAGGCTGAGAAAGCACAAGCGAATTTGAAATCATCCAAGATTAAATTTTAAATTTAAGAAACTGTAAGTATAATAAAATCTCTTATAAGAGTAAAAATAGGCATTTGGAAAGTTTGCTATTTAAAGATGAAATACGAAATAAACTCCTACTTTCAAAGTTTCTATGCCGATGAGTTGAGCGACTTTCAAAGCACAAAAGTCTGAAAGAATCCATATCAGGCAATTGCCTGCTGGTGTACGTAATTGTACACTAACCACCTATGTATTATAACTTTTAGATTACGACTTCATGATGTCAGAGGTCTTATTGTGACTATAATTAGCTTTGCTGCTGAATATTTTTCGTTATTATCAAACACAAACGCTATTATAGGAAAACTATTTTAAGGCCTCTGGTAGTGGTGCATGTGCGAACCTGCGACCTCAGGAGGGTCGTTCTACAAGAATGACGTCCTTTAGATGAAAGAATTCTTGAGCAAAGACGTTCGAGAAGCACTATGATAAACCACAAATGTATTTCTGCTAGACGGAATTAAGCGGGCAATCTATAAAAGAGAGTCACACCACTTGGTTATGCCAAGACACAATTCCTCCCAGATTGACACACAACAAATTAATAGACGAAGCCAGTGGAATTACGTGTCCAGCCATAATATAGCCGGTTCTGTAATGTTCACCCTTTTAGAGAAAACTGCTGTCGATCGCCATTTGCAGATAATGCAGGTTTTTACCTCCGAAACAGGTACTGTTTGAAAATAAACCAATAGTAGATTTTTCTACGAACAAACTCCAAACACATAAACAAATATAAAAAAACCAAACACCTCTACATATACCTAGAAATAAGAATGATGATCAGCACAGGTTAAGGAAGATAACAGTACGAGTTAGAATCAGTTTCTTTTAAAACGTATTTAACAAAACCTTTTAACAAAATTAAAACGCGACAAGCAAACTTAGCATCTGGAATACTGCAAGCTAGCCGAAATTTAACTTTCCCTTCCTTAACCCTTGATACGGCTGATCAAATCATTCCTTAATCTGCACGACTTCGTATAATAACATGGAAACGTCATTTTCGTGACTAAATTGAACCGAATCTGCAACTATACAAAAAAAAGCTTTAATCAAAAAGTGCACTTTCAGCTTCCAGCTCTCGTCCCATCGCAACCTGTTGTTACACAATCCGGCTTCGTCACGACCGACTGAAGCGGACGAACTCCGTTAGTCTGTCTCTCCATGTTACAACATTTGGCTTATTAACGTCTATTCCAAAGTGAACACGAGCATTGCTCTTTTAAAAATTTTATGTGGAAAAGCTGCTCATATCTTAATTCTGATGATGGAGCGCCAGGCCACTGAGATATTTTTGTGGTAATATCGGCCTACATTTCTTAACCACCACAGACCTCGGCAAACAAGAAATAATATATTATTATAAAATTATTAATGTTATAACTCAGCCACTTAATTTCTCAGGACCAATATCAGACGTGGCCTGTTCACAGTCTCTACTACTCTCTACGGGGGTTACTGTCTGTAACTCCGATTCGTTTAATTGGTTCAAGAAGCTCACTCTCGACAACATGTTGAAAGATACACGGGAGATACTACACCGGAAATCCCAAAGGCATCTGTGCTACATACCCGGCACTGCCTAGTACAGTGATCTGTACTAATACTAATAATTATGGTGGACCCAGTCCTGGACCAAACTTATCACCAGCTTATTACTTCTGCTAGGGTGTCGTCTGGTTTATAACAAATATAGAGTAATAGGTTTTGTCGTCAAAAATGTTACAAGAAGACTCAGTCCTCAGTGAAAATAAAGGACTAAATCGGAAAACTTTTTTTAAGAGTAGATTGAGAAGCTGTGGTTGCACACTAATACCGAACCAACTCACTTGATCGAGCTACTTTTATTAGTTATTATCCGGAATAGTAGCAGAAGAGGGCAACATTGAAAATGTAGTTAAAGATCAGAATGGATGAAGATCTAGAAACCAGAACGACCATTCTAACCGAGCCTATAGCTCAAAATATGGACCTTTCAAGAAAATGACTACTATAACTATAATCGCAGTAAATATAACAGAAAAAGGGAATTATGTTAAGGAGGGTACGATATACCCAGTAAAATATGGAAATGGTTACATAGAAGATTTTCATCCAAAGCAGTAAAATCGTAGGATATCGCTTGACAATTGCTGTTACAATAAGTGAAACACGAGCTATCAGAGGGAAATAAATCTTGATATAAAGAAAGGTAGCGTACCCGTGGCAGTAACTAAAACAATTTATTTTTTTTCGATGGCTTCTGTTATCACTGGATGATGGTAACTAAATAAACCTTTCAATTCTGTTAAGATGAGGATCCGAAAGTAGCAATCAGGGCCATCCAAGTTGCAACAATTCAATTAGAAACTTTAACACGAATCCTGTTTAGTGCTCCGCTAATCCTGGTAACATAATATTATTATATTTCATGACTGGTTCAAACGAGTAACATACCGACGCGTACTATAACCTCCAAACCAGCGCCACAAAGGGGACGCAAAATAAAACGAAAGCCGTCAGTCATGTTCTCTCTCATCTCTCATCCATCCTCCTCTAGCCCATTGATACTATTGCTATCTGTCCTCCTCGTTCACCCTCTATTTTCATCTGCGTCATATGTGGTTCTCCCACGCGTGCTGAACGTCACAGCGTCGCGTGTTCTTTATGATGCTGCTGCGTCAGGCCGCCACATCGTAAAAACGAGGGAATGGTGTGATGTCATTCAATTGTGACAGAATGTGCCGCTAACCTAATGGTATTGATATTTGGGTGTTAATAGGAAACAAATAGCAAAACACTGGACGAAAAAAGTACCGCTTCACAATAACTAAAATTTCGATGAAATGAAAATGAATTACTAGTAACGACAAAAGAAATATCTGGATGGTGAAAGTGTCATGATATAAGGAAGATTTTCTGTATTACGAGAACAGTATGCATCCGACTCAAAATGTTTGGTATAAGATAATGATTTTATTGTTAATCTAAGGATCTTAAATCAAGGAGGATACGGCTTTGGTTCCATCATTGAAGAATAAACAATTCACATTCCCAGGTAGTTTGTAAACAACGCCAGAAAACAATTGGGGGTTCTGAAAATAATTATCGTTTTCTTATAAAATCCCTTATTGGAACGGCCGTCTTTTATACCTGCTTTCACGTTTGACACTACCGGATTAATAACTGTCATATTCGTTTCGTTATTGTTAAATAAAATTCTGTATCTATTTGGGTTTCATAATGGCTACATTATGAAATGCAAAAAATTGAATAACCTGCCACATGGAACTGAAATATAATTTTTTTTATGTTGGCAGCAAGTAGGGCTCGAATTTTAGGCTTACTTCGATTTCGTTGAAATTAGTTTTCTAGGCATTGTGGATTCCACAAAAAAAATATACTAATAAATACTATTGCTGTTTTTCAGTGTTTGCGTGTTAAATTTAAGTATTGTTTGTGGAAAAAATGGTAATTCTTAACTCAATATGGTAAGACTATGCCAAGACTGCCCGTAAACTATAGAAATATAGACTTTTGAGTCACGTCCGTTCATTGTTTGTTTTTCCTAAATAACCTAAAAATAATAGAAATATCTTCCAGTTTATGCTCTATTTCTAAAATTTTATTAAATAAAAAACAATTTTTATTTTTAATTCAATATAAGTATAACATATTACTTTATACAGTGAGGACGTAAAGTAAGGAATAAATTCATTATCTCGCAAACTACAATTTTTTTTAAAAATCGGTCGGATCCTTCGATTTTGTTTTTCGAACGCGCACATTCTGACATAAAATGTAGATATACAGGGTGTTGCAAATAAGAGTGACACAAAAAAATGTTTTTTCTTAAATAGAACCCACTGTATATTATTGCATGTACGGATTCCTCGGAAATCCTAAACATTTTTCATGTAGCATGTGCTATACCTTAGCCCAAGCGTTTTGGAGTTATTCTCATTCAAAATTTGAAAAGTGGAAAAAGTCATGGAGAAAACAAAGAATAAAATTATTTTAAAAATGTCTTATTTATCGAAAAAACAGTTAGGTGAACTTAAAAATAATTTTTCTAAAGTAAATGTTCGAAGTGTCTTCCGTTGGTCAACTGACAATAGCCTAACCGATCTACAAATTCTCGCTGAACATTTCGAACCATTTGGGGTGTAATTTGCCGAATTTCTTGCCGGATGCGATCTTTTAAATCATCTAAATTTGCAGGCTGGCTTTTGAATACTTTTCCCTTAAGGTATCCCCAAAAAAAAAAGTCGAGTGGTGTTAAATCGGGTGACCTTGGCGACCACTCAATAAAACCACCTCTTCCAATCCACCTGTTTGGAAAAGTATCGTCCAAATATGTACGAACTCCCACAGCGAAATGTGGGGGAGCACCATCTTGTTACAACCAGATATTATGATGTGGCAAATCAGGACGTTCTAACTCAGGAAAAAGGGTGGCCAGGGCTGGAACAAGTTCTTGTTCTAAAAAACTCAAGTGTCTCTGGCCTGTTAAATTTCCGTCAAAAAAGAAAGGCCCTATAACAATGTCATCGACAACGCCAGCCCACACATTGATCTTTTGATTAAATTGTGTGTGTCCTTCCCTCATCCAGTGTGGATTTACATCGGACCAATATCGATAATTTTGGGTATTTACATCACCATTCAAGCAAAATGTGGACTCGTCGGAAAAAATTATATTTTTTACAAAATTTCTGTTTACGAAACACATATCCTGTAAACGCTCACAAAATTCAAGGCGCCTCTCAAAGTCCCTTTCCAAAAGTTCTTGGAGAACTTGCATTTTATAAGGATGGTATTTATTTGTATGCAGTATTTTAAGAACTGTTGTTTTTCCAATATCCACGTCACTTGCTACCTGCCTAGACACCACATGCTGGTTATCTTGAACTGCCAGTAAGACTTCTAATTGTTGATTTTCATCAACTTGAGGACGACCAAATCTAGGGACATCTCTTACATGACCGAAAAGCCTAAACTTGTACTCAATTTTACTTACTGTTGATTGTGTGGGTTCTATTTAAGAAAAAAATTAATGAATTTATTCCTTACTTTACGTCCTCAATGTATATACATATTTATAGTTACTGTAGACATTTCCTGGGCATTAATTGTTATTCCTGTCTGATTCTGTGTCGACACAATATTTAAGTATTATTTATTATTTTGTTCAATATTTTGAACTTTGTTCTGCTCGCACCATAACTCAAAGTTTTGCATATTCTTTTTAAAAGTTTTTCTGCAATTTCTCGTATTTCTGACGGAGTACAAGTTTCTTCCTGACTCATTTTTATTAACTTTAATAATATATTTATTTTTAATTATGACGTATGGGAAGAAGCTTTGTTGTATTCAATTGTTTCTATCATGGCATATTTGATACTTGTAACATTTTATTAAATTCTAAAAGTATTGCCACCCCAAAAAGAAAATATTAAGTTAAATGGAAAAATCTACTATATTTTTTAAAGTTTTTTAGACTTTAAAGAACCAAATAGAAAAAGTACTATAAAATACACGGTTCATAAGACAATTAGAGCACTTATACTTTCGAAAACTCCTCGCTTCGCGGGTCGTTTTCTAAATTATACGCGTGCTCTAAGATAATGTCTTATGAAACTTTTATCTTAATATACTATTGCTGTTTTTCAGTGTTTGCGTGTTAAATTTAAGTATTGTTTGTGGAAAAAATGGTAATTCTTAACTCAATATGGTAAGACTATGCCAAGACTGCCCGTAAACTATAGAAATATAGACTTTTGAGTCACGTCCGTTCATTGTTTGTTTTTCCTGAACAAACCCGACAAACCCAATCAGCTGGTTACCTTTAAAGTTAAATAAGTCCAATTTTGTAACACGATTTCTTGCAAACTACTACTCAACAATAAATTAGGATATTGTTGGAAAGGGATTTGAACGACCTTTAAAATGATATACTTGAGCGAAACCCACCAAACGAACCCAAATTAGGCAAGCTGATTTTGGTCCACGAAGCTTCTCCTTCAAATTTGTGTTTTTATGTTTTATTTCGTTGCATTTTTGGGGTTCCATAATTCGCAACGCATAAAGCCGCCTCTGCTTCGCAGCTTCTAGTTTTAACTTAAGTTTTAACCCCTTCTGCAAATAATGAATACTAACAAGGATATTACTTTGCCCGTTATATCCTTTTCTCTACACATAACCTCATATACGATGGGGTGGTCAGGATTTATAGGGGTGACTGGATTTAAGCACATCCCCTTTAAGCTGTACCTTCATTAGGTCAGGTGGAGTTATTATTAGATATGTACAGGGTGTCCCATTTTATAGGATATCCCCGTAATTGTTAGTGCTATCAAAAAAGTAATGTAGGTGTCATGTGGTCTTTTTGCGTCAAACTTAAAATAATGAAATCAAAATTTGAAAATTTTCGCACGCTTAAGAGATACGGGGGACAATCAAAAAATTGACGATTTCAAAATTACTCTATATTTTCTTAGTTAAAATAAACTCCTGGACAAAATTAACGCAACATCATAAATTTGCCACATTTTTGATGCTATTTTTTTTTCTGAATTTATGATCCGATTTGAATGATTTTTTTTGCATTGTAGGTTGGTTCCTTGACAATGTCATAGTTTTCGCTGTTTATGATAAAAATTTGATTTTCGAGTTATACTGGGTGTACTAAAAATGCTATGTTTTTTCCGAAAATTCGCATCACCCTTCATAGTAGACTATGATATCCATACTGATAAAAATGGGTTTCTTGGCCCAATGTCTTTGACGCTCTTGACCAATTTCTTCTGGTTACAAGAGCAACTCTCTTAATGCAAGGTAAAGTGTCTTGCTATAAGTGAACAGTCGCTCTTGAAATATTTTTTAAATTCTCTTGGTTTAGAGTTCTCTTGGGGCAAGTCGAAATATCTTGGGGAAAGGCATGTTATAAATAAAATAAAGCAATACCTTGAACCAAGAGCGGAATCTCTTCATGATAAACCTACAAATTAAGGGACGTAAGATGAAAACCCGCTGGGTCTTATAGGAAGAAAACAGTGAATTAAAAACTCTTGGTAGTAAGCCGCAATAAAATATTTCGGTTTCATGGGAAGAGAATTTTCTCTTGACACAATCACTACCGTTCGGCGATGCGTGTGTCAAGGAAGGGGTAAATCATACCACTTTCCGTGTTGCGTCTTCACTTGTCTTTCGCTCTGCCTGTCGTTGGCAACGACCATTAAGTGGCTGTGTTTGTGGTAGTGCAAATTTGAGATTTTTTTATATAATGAGCATTCAAGAATACGAGGTCAACTCTCTATTAAGAAAATTGAAAGTGGAAAGATTAGAGCCTGTCTTTGAAGGTAAGAATAAATAATGTAATTCATTTATAAACATAAAACAAAACTCAACAATGACGTCCTTCTTGAATGACGATTTTAAAATTACCAAACATAGTCGGTGTATATTTAGGAATGGATGTATCGTACAGGTTATAAAATTAAAGGTTTTTAAGACGTTTTCTTTAATTTTGTAAAATGGCTGACTTGGAATCCCAGCGCGTTCTAAACCTGCAAACAGACTAGCCATTGTACACTAGTTCAAATTAAAAGAGTATTCTGTTATGGCAAGCCCCGTAGATCTTCTCATAAGATATTAATGATTTGTAGTAATAGCATAATAAAGTGCTGGAGATCGATAGCTTTTACTATAAAACCCTAAGATTTTAGAGCAAAACAAATTTGTTTTACAAAATATAAAAATAATATAGGCACTGATTAGTTTTTAATTTATTTAACCTAACCTAACCTGGAACTGTAACTTTTGGGAAAGTGAGTTCTTGGGCCATAACTAAAAACACCAATTTTTAAGGGACAAACGAGCAACAAAGAATTTATGCATAGCGCATTAGCTTTTTAGGTACATATCTAATAATAATACTCATATTTGGTTTTAGCAAGAAGAAGATGAGCAACCCCTAGCGAAAAGACCCAGAGATGACGAGAGTCACCCTCCGCAATTTTTAACAGTTCCCAACTATTCCTTAGCCCAAATGTTACCAGTGTCAGTGAAGATTTTTTTTTAAAGTTAGTGATATAATAAAAGAAACAGTTATATTTGGTGTTTATTAGAATATAAATAAACAACAAAAAAAAATTCGGATTTTTTTTGCCTATCATCACTCATCTCAATATATCGTAACTCCACAATTAAAATATTATTGGAAACCCACTACCTAGCAGCGCCCTCGCGCCCCTCAATAATTTTAGTTTTATATGAGTCGTTATATATGAACTTTTAAAATAATCTTGCTACTAGTTATTACTATTTTTAACACAACATACAAATCGACGAGAAGCAAAAATGATTTTTTTTAGTAATAGAAATAAGAAATAAATGTATGTTCCTAAATAGTTAATCAATTTCCAAATTTCACTGTTTCCCAATTCATTTTTGCTTCTCGTCGTTTTGTACTTATTGTGTTAAAAATAGTAATAACAGTAGCAAGATTATTTTAAAAGTTCATATATAACGACTCCTATGAAACTAAAATTATCGAGGGGCGCGAGGGCACTGCTAGGTAGCGGGCTTCCAATAATTATGTTCTTGATGGAAGACCGCTGAAGCTTGTGCCAAGCGCATTTTCAATTGAATCAATGTAAAAAAGGAGACAGAAAATACTTAAGGCTTTAGTTCAACAGCTTAGGAATTGAGCCAAGATAATAAAATGTTGAATACGCAACTACAAATCGGTTCTCAAGAAACCTGCTCTTAAACGAAAAACGTCGAGCTTTTGGTTCAAGAGCACTTTTAATTGACTCAATATAAAAAGTAACAGAAACAGAATATTCGGGGTTTGGAACCAAAACCGAAAATTCATTATTCGAGAACATTTTTTTGATTGATTTTGATTCAGGAACTTTTTCTCTTGGAGCAAGTGCTTTATGTTTGACCTAAATTCCAAAGAACTTGAGACAACAGATTATCGATATTGTGCTAATAGAATCTCGTATGTTGCCTGCATGGCGTCATTACTTAACTCCTTAAGACATTGTCCTAAATGCCATCGCTGTTGGCTAAAAAAATACTGCCTTTGGATAGAAAGAAAAGAAAGAACTTACAACAAAAGAATTAAAGTTTTCTGGCAAAAGACGGCGCATTTGGACCTATTGAAAAGCGCGCGGCTTTTAAGTGAATGTTATAGTCTTTTGGTTTAAAGTATCCTTTTTTTCAGTATAACATCATAGCATCCCACCATAGTAGACTATGGACTTTTCTGACATTGCAAGCGATGTGTCAGCATATGTTGTGTTTTAAAGTTACAAAGGTTAAATTAAATTCGCCATATTAATTCGGAAACTGCTTATTAAACGTTCATTTCGTATGCCCAGTTGCCCGACGAGTATTTTAATCTTGAAACCTACTTGAAAACATTTAACAATGAATGTGTTGAATATTAAAGTCTATAAAAACATGTTACGGTATAAAACGGTGTATCTCCTTTAATAACGGAGATAATGAAGTAAACCAAAAAAGAAAATGTTGGGGAAAGATGGGCCTATCCGGAAAGACGGTAACCATTTAAGGACATATTCCGAACATTTGCGATGATTCCCGTTATTTCTTACCTTAATCTGAATCTTTTATTTCGTTTCAAAGTAATAAAGTTTAAATAAATCGCCTAGGAAACCAATATTATCCATGGTGTGTTATATATTTGAAAAGATAATATAAAATGCTATCTATTTAGATTGAAATATACAGGGTGTTCGATTTTAAAAAATGAGGTTAGGTCCGATAACATTTTTACCTGACCCCGTATACTTATTCTGAAAACGGCAGATTATTCAACAATCATTATAAAGAAACTTCTGTATAAAACATTTTTCCGTATCTCTTTTAACTAAGAAAATATAGGGTAATTTTGAAATTATTAATTTTTTTGAACAAACCCGTATATCTTAAGCGAGCGAAATTTGTCAAATTTTGTTTTTACCATTTTAAGTTTGACCCAGAAAGAGCACATGACACCCTGTACATTAAAGTAAAAAAATATTTGAATGTTACCTCACGTTAGACCTTAGCTAAGGTAACCTTAAGGTTATGGTAAACCTTAAAAAACTATGTTTTACATTAGTTTGACCGTCAATTGACGTGTTAAGTGGAAGATTACCACATCCTTAAAGATCTATTCCTTTAAATCTTTAAGGACTAATTCAAAGCGAATATTCGCGAAAATCACCGAATATTCCCGATATCAATGTATACGTCACCTCAACCGTCTATAAACACGTACGCCCAAATCACATCAATCATATGCCACCATAGTCGTAAATATTTACCCAGGCATTATATATTTTATTCAGCTGACTCCAAATAAAGGTAGAACACAACCTGACAACCGCGCAAACCCGAACATCAGCGATTAAAAGTTAGATAGCTCTAAATATTAGATCCAGCTGGTCCGATAACTTCGTTTAGATAAGGATATTGTGGTAAATAAATTAAGTATAACAACTACTATCGGGGATATGGATAATAATCTATCCTTAACTGTTTTCGCGTTGATTTCATTGTTAACGCAGAAAGGCTCGTGATGTTTTATATCAATTTTAATTCGTTCGTAATTTTAAATTCATAGTTTACTGAGGAAAAACCGCAGATAAACTTTATGCAATTTATTTACATGGTAAATACAGGGTGTTACAAATGCAGCCTTCACCATTGGGATTTCGGAAACGGTATAAATACAGGGCCTTTCAAAATGTTTGGAAAACTCAAATCTAGAGAATCGGTTTTTATTTTTTCCTGGCTTTGTTCGAAGAGATGTCCAAAAATAAATTTCACTTTCCCATTGCTATTTTTATTCTCCACGAGACCGCATCATCAGATCTTGCATGCGACGTCTCGTCTTTGGGTCACCATCATCAACTTAATTTTTTTAAATACGGGCCTGGATCTTTTCGTATAAATTACGAAAGAGGACTGAAATCTATGTTCAGTGGTAAACGGGTAAAAAGTTTTTTACAGGCAACTTCCAGTAAATCGGAATTTAAAAATAAATAATCTCAAAAACACCCGTTAATTTTTTTAATAGGTTTCTAATAGTATATAATTAGAGGAATTATATATGTTCCCGCAAAAAATCATCGTCACAAAGATCTTGGTAATTTAACGCCCGTCACATGGCTAATTTTACTCTTCTAAATCATATAACGCCAATATTTGGAACTGAGTTATTTTAATCACTACAATCACTATAACCATTTTCCTATTATTTATAACAGCCCCGTCTTATATTGGCTTAAAGTTTTAGAATGTTCCTTATAGAATGTTAAAATACTAAGAAAATTAGTCATATTTTTAATCGGGTATCATTTAACTGGTT
Organism: Barypeithes pellucidus; assembly: GCA_963991005.1. NCBI lineage: Eukaryota > Metazoa > Arthropoda > Insecta > Coleoptera > Curculionidae > Barypeithes > Barypeithes pellucidus. The sequence goes on from OZ022563.1 coordinate 14,788,170, forward strand.
AGCAAAATATTCTTATTTTTGCGAACAGAAAAATGTAATCGGTCAGCCAAAATGGCTAGTTGGTCAGCAACTTATGGACAGCAAACATTTCTGAATCGGTCAGTAATTAATGTCATTACTAGAGTGCTCTAAATTATTTTGGTACGCAAATTAAATATATAAGCTGCTATGAGCGATCCACTTTTAATCAGATATTGGTAAGCAATCAGCGGGTAAGCAAAATATTTCATTTTGGCCATAAAAATAAAACGTGAAATAGTGACAGTGCCATGGGAAAACAAGTGAAAACCTGCCCCCGCTACACCTTTTGTAGCCGATTTCCTTCAGTATTCGGCAACAGAAAACACAAAAAAGTTACATAAATTGACAGTGCCCTGGGAAAACAAGTGAAAACCAGCCCCCGCTACCTTTTGGGCCTTGACTGCTACACTGAATGAAAACTCATGCACGCAATTAGCTACTCGTATCACGCGACTGCTTTCGCTCCGCCCACAATAACGAACTTTGCCGATTATTCAAAACAAACGCAATCCAATGATTTATATTGATAACCATATGCAAACCTCTGAAGTAAACTGCTTCTAGACATGTTTCTTTCTACTGATCAATTGTAAAATCTTCCTGACCAAATAATCATTTCGCAGCTCGGGTTTTTTCGAATGATTTAATGGCTATATTTTGCTGCGAACCAATTTTAATAACGGCAAACCATTTAATTACTTCTCTTTTGAATGTACCGAAGGTGTAAACGAAACTTAAGACATCAAAATATATTTTTCCTTAATGGTTTATAAATGGTTAATAAAAAAATATTGTATATACCTTCGGATAACAAACCGTCACATCAATGTATGTCCGGTAACATTTTCATGCGTGACCGGTGTTCGGCGATACAAAAATGCACAAATTCGTGGATAACAGCTAATACAAGCTATTTCTTAACCTTTGTTAGACTGAAATGAGTATCTCACTCAAGAGAATGACTTCGTGTAGTATTTTTCCCTTAATTAAGACTACTAGGTCTGAGTTAACCCTGTGACCGGCGATACAACATAGGCCGACCTCTAGTGGCATTATTTATAAGCAATTTCTGCCGTGACCGGCGATACATGGAGCTGCGGGGACGGAACTTCTGGTTAATAATTGCGTTAGAAAAACTAAACTGTTGATTTTCGAACATTATCTGAGGATTTATAGCAATTTTTTAATGATAACAACTTACCAAATATATTCCAACGAGAGGCTGATCATCTCCTGAGGATTAAAAATCGTTCGTTCGGTATCCTCTCCGCGCTCTTCCGGTGACACTCGCGTCGCGATTTGCGGATAGTCTTTGTAAAACGTTTTTCGTCTCAACATTTCTTTTAGGAACAGTTCCGGCACTAACTTGTAAACGATGTCTTGAAGAGTCTTGTCTAACCTAAAATTAAAGAAAAAAACATGATTGGCTTACACTCAAAAAGTTCAGTTGGTTTCTACATGGAAACTACATGTTAATGATTTTTACAACTTTCCCAGTAAGATAGTAAGCGTGGGAAGTTTTCAAGTTGACACCCTGTATACAGGGTGTTATGGAAATGACGTATTATATTTAAACCGGCAAATCCTGAGATGAAAATGAATTGAAAAAAAAAACCATAAATGGCGCTTTGAATTATTAAGCGAAATTTTACACTTTATATGAAATATGAAAATTTACATGGCCGCTACTGACGACGGTCGGTCATTTATGAACAAATATGATTCCAGAAAACCGACGGGAAAGATGTTTTGCAAAACAAATAATATTACACACAAATTTCAAATTCGTCACAAGCACAGGAAAGTAAATAGGTCAAACGTCATTGACTTTTCTATTATTTTTTAATCTTTAAAAAAAATGCCATTTTATTTAAGACCCGTGCTTTCTTTCCTTTACTTATTTAAATACAATTATTAGTTTCATTTGTTTCACAGAAACCACACAGAATCTAAGTTTTAGGAAAAACCTCTTAGATAACCTCACAAATAGCAGCTATTCACGTGAAAAGATTACACGGGAAAACTGTTTTAATTTTGGTCCTTTTTCTCGCTTAGATTTATTTATTTAACAAATTTAAAAACACACACTTAAAATATAATTCTTTCAATTTAAGAATGACATTTTATCTACGAACGAACGAAATGGTACGTGCAAAACTCGGAATAGAGATGGGCAATATTTGACAGTTTGATATTTCACGGTCACGGTAAATCCTAATAATAGGCGTTACGGGACGGACTAAGATCGCTTAAATGCGTTTCTTATGGTGATAAACGAGATTCTTCCCTGAATTGAATAAAATGATAGTAGTGATATATCCATCAATTAAAGTAAGGGATAATACTGCGACTGTACTTGAGAAACTCAAAAAATTAAATTAGCTCCAAATGACAAGACCGACGAAGATTTAATTTTCTTTCTCACACTGTCATCTCTCCATCTCTTTCACACAATCCACTGGGCGCCGGGACAACGTAAGTCTAGGCGTACAAGAGTGCGTCTTGCAAGTGTCAGTGTCAGAAGGTACACGTTAGAATACGGTCGGTACTGTTGCTTACCATTTACACTCTCGGCTATCCGCTTTGTTTTCAGAAGGTACGCGTATAAGAATTGTTTTGTAATGAATTTCGGGCTACGCGTCCAAACTTTGTATATAATTTTACATTGTTTTTATTGACGAACCTAAAACGAGTAGTTTGTTTTGGACGTTTGACTTGATGGAATGTTTCGAGCATAAAGTGTTTCCAGGAGTGTTCCCATGAAAAAGAAAAAAAACTGATTGTGTTTGTGCGTGGATGTCCTCGCTCTATAGGTATAAAGATAAATACAACACAAATAATTTATTTTTATAATTTTATATGGAATTTCAGTTTTGCATTAAGTTTGGCAACATTCCACGTAACATCAGTTTTCTGACATGCCACCACAGTGGCGCACACGCTGTATAATCACAGAATTTGACATGACATATTAAATACAACAATAATGTATCGGAACCAGTCGTTTGATGGAGCCATGATATATTTTCGAGTATACCTACTTTAAAAAGCAGAAAGTTTGCCTTTTAACATAAGAACATCATCTGAAAGTTAATTAATTAATAAGTTCTTGGAAGTTATTTCCCAAGAGCATCAAATATTTCAGCGGAAAGTATGATGCCATATTTAATATTAAAATACGCCAAAGTTTCCACAACGGATAATAATATAATCCCTACTGGTTCCAAACTAATTGTAATTCAAGTTTTATTCAAAAGGTTTAAGGACAACTTAAGTATTCCCCTTAAAATGTATTCCGTTCTCGGGCCTATTTTTCTTCCCTTAATTATATGAATGGAATTTATTTCGGATGAAAATTTCAAAGCGCGTATTTTGAAACAGAATATTTAATCCGACCTAGGGTTTCGGAAAATAAAAAAAATTGGATAAAATTCGGTAGATTCGAGAATAGGAAATTAGAGCTTTTTATTTTAATTACAACGTACTCATACAGATACGGCCATATTGATTTCATCATAATTAAAATTAATTAACGTTTTGACTATTGTGACTAGGATGGGCAAAATATCGATATATCGATAAAAATATCGATATATCGATAAAAATATCGATATATCGATAAAAATATCGATATATCGATAAAAATATCGATATATCGATAAAAATATCGATATATCGAATGACGATATTTAAAAAATAGAATATTTAAAAAATTATATTTGGGGTTTTATATTCGGGTTTGTTCTTAAATAAAAAATAATAGATGCGGCAACATTTGTCAATCAGTCCTACCAAGAAAAAAATGTAAATATAAAATAGCAATATTTTGGCATTTTCCATTAGAATTAACGTAATATTGTGGCAAAACGGCCGATTCTAGGACAAGTTATATCTACTTTTCCAAATTTATAGAGCATAAAATACTTAACAACACAGAGTGTTGAATTCAAAGAGATGCAGATTTGTTACTTTGAAAAGAGCAATAATGTCACCGCCGTAAAAACAATCTGTATAAGTTATAGCCAGTTTTCTCTCTTAAAATCATTCTATTATCCCTTAAGTACGAAAACCGTATAAATAAACCTAGTATTTGAATTTGAAGACATTTTGAATTGGACGTTTTTCTTCGATTTTTTGTAATTTATAAATAGCGTTAAAATACGGCAACATACGTAGAATTTTGTGCCGAATCCAATTCAGCATTAAAAAATGTGAGTTGTCATTTAAAAAAAACATACTTTTTGCCGCTCTATCTTTCTGGGACTAGAAAATACTAGAAAATATTTTTCGTATTTCTATTGATAACTGAGATATTTTTTACTTTCTCGCACTCATGGGCCACCCTGTATATTCGATGTATCAATATTTTTCAATATATCGATATTTTTTTTGCTCATCCTTAATGGTGACCGACCGAATGATAAAAAAGTCATTCAAAGCATAGTATTACAAAAATCAAGATCTACGACGTTAATGATCAATGCTGAAATATCTTATTATCTTATTTATTCATTTAATATTACCAATACAGGGTGTTATGGAAACGCGGAATTTTCAGACGGTTCCAAATCAGTTGACTATCGATAGATTTCGCTATACGAACACCGAATTTTCGGTCAGCGGTCGCAGATTTAGCTTCTACATAATTTAATGCTTTAAAATCCATCTACACCACGTAAGCATTCATATAAAGGATTTAAATGCTTAAAATCCGTCTACACCACACTATTTTGAAGTTTAAAACCCGTCTACACCACTCGTGAGCATTCATATAACGGATTTTAATGCTTAAAATCCGTCTGCGTCACTCGTCATCACAAATGACACCTTGATCTGATTTACTTTACTTAAATAAATATTGAACATTATTTTTCATTTAAAATAATCAACCTATAACGGATTTTAATGCTTAAAATCCGTCTGCATCACGTGAGCATTCATATAACGGGTTTTAATGCTTAAAATCCGTCTGCGTCACTCGTCATCACAAATAAGCTACACCTTGATCTGATTTACTTTACTTAAATAAATATTGAACATTATTTTTAATTTAAAATAATCAACCTATAACGTATTTTAATGCTTAAAATCCGTCTGCATCACATGAGCATTCATATAACGGATTTTAATGCTTAAAATCCGTCTGCGTCACTCGAGAGCATTCATATAACGGATTTTAATGATGAAAATCCGTCTGCGTCACTCGTGAGCATTCATATAACGGATTTTAATGCTTAAAATCCGTCTACACCACGTAAGCATTCATATAAAGGATTTATCTACGCCACTCGTGAGCATTCATATAACGAATTTATGCTTAAAATCCGTCTACATCACTCGTGAGCATTCATATAACGAATTGTAATGCTTAAAATCCGTCTGCATCACGTGAGCATTCATAATCCTATCTACGCCACTCGTGAGCATTCATATAACGAATTTTAATGCTTAAAATCCGTCTACATCACTCGTGAGCATTAATATAACGAATTGTAATGCTTAAAATCCGGCTGCATCACGTGAGCATTCATATAACGGATTTTAATGCTTAAAATCCATCTACATCACTAGCGAGCATACATATAACGAATTTTACTGCTTAAAATCCGTCTACCCCACGTGAGCACAACGGATTTAATGCTTTAAATCCATCTACACCACGTGAGCTTTCAACATACTCGGTCTTGCTCGCATATTGGTTCTGGTACCGGCTTAAGATCTCGCTCTAGTATTGTAGTTGCTACTACAAAAGCAATACCATTTTATACTACAAAAAACTCTTCAGGAAATCATTAAAAATCCGTTATTAACAACCGACTTAACAAGCCGTTAAAATAAATTATTTAAGAACGGAACGAAATGAAAAATTAAACCGAATCAATTCGGACCGCATCTGCAAACAGGCATTAGACACACGGTAAATTACTCCCTGGAGTATTTGCGCGATTCCATATCTAGACTAAGGGTGGGACGCGGGAAGTAAAAGGGTTGAACCAGCCACGGGGTAAAGCACGAGTGCTCTGTCAATAATTAGGATCAATTTAAGTTCCAAGAGCTTTTCTATTCAATGGGCATTGTGCATGCTCTAATCACACATAGATTAACGCACTAAAAAAGACCATAAGACCGTATGCCGCAGGTATGTTGTTGCAATGGACAAAAAAATATATGTCGCCATTTTGTAGTTTTCACTCTTTCCTATCCATATCCAGACTACGGATGGGAAACGAATAATGCTCTTATCAATAATAGGATTAATTTTAGCACCAGGCTCAAATAATATTCGTTATTACATGCAGGGACACACATGTTTTTTATTTATCTCTAGAAAAGGAGAAAAACCTTATAGAGTGAAACCTCTCTTAGGCGGATATCTACGGGACCGTCTAAATGTGTCCGCCTAATAGAGGTGTCCGCCCATGGGAAATTTGCTATTAGGTAATATGTAAATGCAAAATTATTACTATGTATATGTATGTACAAATAAACATAACATAACAAAAATACACTATTTTAGTTAGGATATAGTACTAAAAAAATCGAATGACGTAGTTTGACGTGTTTGCGTTTTATACTTGCAATCTAGAAAATGTAATTTCAAGCCTGATAACAATTTCATTGCTTTAGAGTCACCTCTATTCTTTGCATACTCTTATAATTCCTCTACCATACTAATGGCTTGTTGATAATTGGTGACATTTGTTGGATTATTGCATTCAACTTCTTTCTTCATCAGAGTCGTCAGATAGTGATATGGTTTCAGTTTGGACTACATAATCGGTAGGAATGGGGTCCCTATCATCTTTTCATAGCACATTGCTATTAATGTTAATGAACCCGCCCAAATCATTGTTATCAAATTACAAACTTCCAGAACATCAATATTCTCTGTCAGACTCAAAACGCGACATTTCTGTGCCATTGTTTGCGATTTTAACCGTACAACTCACAAATAAACGGCGGACTGCTGTCGGGGAATCACATATATTTTCATTCGGCGAACTCCTATCGCACTGCCACGCATACGCAATTGGTTGCCCGTTTGTCTTCAGAGACATTTTGCACCGTACTTATTCCAAATACTTTTAAAAAAATGTTGTCCGTTTAAAGGAGGGGTTTCGCACTCTTTGTATGAAAACAGCCTGTCCGAAACCGCCAAAGAGAGGTTGATTTTCATGGAATTTCATATACCTAGTTCCGGACTATGAAAAAATGTCCGCTTATTTTTCTGGTTATTCACACCACAACCGGAGGTGAGCTTGTGTACCTCATACTATGAATAATAGGATTAATAAATACACAAATACAACTAAAATAAGAAAAAATGCGGTAAACTTTGAAATTGTAAGCTTCTCACACGTTGACGTCACTAAGCCCTGCGCGATATCTTCTCTTGTGTTAACCATAGACTTCTTACTGGACAAAAAGCTTCTCATTCAAAAAAATAATTCCTGTTAGCTCAAAATAAGCATCATACCTCTTTAAATACCTCTGTTAAATGTCCTTGAAGTGCTAGAATATATTATATAGTTGTTGCAGAATTATACCGTTGACTCTTACTGCCATAAATAAACTACCTGATTAAACCCTACTGTATACGCCTCAACCTCTTCAAAGCTCAATAAATGGGATCAGGGCCGGCTTGAAAATGTATACCACACCACATGATTTATTTTTATAATTTAAAATAAACAGATAGGTATTTTTAGTTTTAGGTACCTATAATAAATGTAAAATAATGATAACAATTAATGATAATTAAAAATAATATAATTTAAAAGTATAACTATTAGGATAACAAGTACAATAAAAATTAATTAAATTCTAAGAAACTATTGATAATTTAACTCTGTATCACTATTTCTGCTTTTGTATTATTAGAGTTGGGAATGATTTTTGCTTGCCGACTATGATAACTAGCATTGTCCATTACAATGACGCTATTTTCAGGTATATTTTTAAGGAGTTTATGTTTAAACCAATCTTCAAAAAGTTGTGCGTCGATATCTTGATGGCAATCTAAAGAAGAATCTGCTATGTTTTTAGCTGAAAGCAACAGACACTTTGGAACAAACCCGTTCTCTGAACCAGCATGTAATATTGTGATTCTTTTGCCTTTAATTGATGGTGCCTTGGTTTGACATTTTTTGCAAGAATCAGCCCAACCTTTTCTTGGAGTGTCATGGGTATCGAACCATGTTTCGTCAAGGTAAATAATTGGACGATTTTCTTCTCTAAATTGTTTAACAGCTGTTAAATATTTAAGTCTCCATTCCCGTCAACGTTGAGATTCCATTAATGTTTGTCTTTTATCAATGCTTCGGTATTTAAAACCCATTTTACGCAATATTTTCCTAAGGCTTGAAAGGCTACAAGAGATATTTGTTTCGTCTTTAATCAGCCGCTCTTTGAGGGAAATCAAAGTGGGTACAGTTTGTGCCTCATACATTTAGTAAATCTATCTTCTTAATAAATCCATGTCATTTTCGTCAATGATTCTAAATGTGCCAGAATCACTCCGATTTTTTCTAGGATTAACAGGTTTAAGTACTATGTCTCTTACCGAAGATAAAGGAGTTTTTGTCAAAGTAGACGTCTCTGCTAAAGCATCCATCGAATTAAAATTTCTACTCAACAACGATTGATACACATTTTTAATTATTAGTTTGGCATCGGTAGATAAATGCTTTCTTTTAAAAATGATACTTGAAGATGCCCCCCTACCAGCACAATTCCAAGGACGCCACATTCTACCACTAATAAACCTAACTAAAAATCACTCGCCGGAAAACCACTAAAGATTAAAATTATTAAAAATCACTTTGTATTTATATATGCATCAGGCATAGGTATAAATTGAATTTGTAGACCTGCTCGAAAAGGTTTTAAAATTTGGGATTTCCTTATTTATTTTATGGTCGAAGGGCTAATGAGGTTTTATTGCAGTCAAAAGATCAACGGTATAATTCTGAAAATACTATACATATTTGGATATGTTTGCCCATCCGTTTTATTTTTTCAAATTCGTCATTCAAAGTAACGAAACGTATATACCGTAATGAAAACATTTACTTTATTACCAATTCGGAAACCGCTTCCACCGACAAAGCGATCCGTGAAACATTGCATTTCTCGTCTGTGCATTATAGCCATTGAATTTTATTGCTCAACCTATCGTCTTTAACTTAATCTCGCACAGATTGTCCTTATAAATGGCCTATTTTAAAGCGCTACAACAGCTGAAAGGCATTATCGAGCGAAGCAACTCCGCTCGGTCGGATTCTCGCCATTGGGTGCCAATTCTTTGGTCTGTATTGCCACCATATGGGACTTGACAAGCTGGTATGTCTTCGGGAAAGAGTACCTACGAACTGAGTTTAGTACTGTGGTTAACGAGGTTTTACGACTTTTAATTTTTTTATACCAGTAAGATGACAGGTGCTCTATTATACGTTGTTGTAGCATTTCCGCATACAACATCAGAATATAAATTAAAATAATAACTCTACAACTATAATAAGGACAGGGTGTCCCATTTTCGACACTTTTTGGGGGTGTTAGTGTTATTATCAAAGATATAATGGTGCGATTATCACGAAGTGAAAGATTTAGTGTCAAACCCCTCGTAATTCCGTTATGCGTTAACTTATCCAAAAGGTAAATACTAAACTACTGAAAAGTTTAGTTTTTGAAATTGACAAAATTTTAAAAATTTAATACTGCAAAAACTAAACTTTTTAGAAAAAAACTGGCTACGCCACTGAACTATCCGTAAGAATCTGTACCAGGATCCGTGTTTACCTTTTTGTTAAGTTGACGCATAACGCTAGAAAGCGAAGACTTTCAAAATCACCCTGTAGATTAAAAACTACAGGAGCCACAACAGATTTGACACCTGAATTCTATCTTTGATAGCTCCAATAGTCCCACAAAGTGTCGAAAATGGGACACCCTGTATAATATATGTAGTATATAAAAGAAGAACTATTTAAATTGATTGGTTGGTCTCAACCATAGACATACCGGGTGTCAAGGAAATGCCTTATTATACAGGGTGTTATGGAGATGACGTATTATATTTAAATGGGTGACTCCTTGGGTGTCCTACATATTTTATTTTTTTTAAATAGACCGTTTTAAAAGTGGAGTAATAAACACTCTTACTCACAGGTCAGTCCGCGCTACTGTACAACATTTTACCCAGAACCAATGGCAATGTTGCCAAACTTAATGTAAAACTGAAATTCCATATAAAATTATAAAAATAAATTATTTTCTACCTACTTGTATTTATCCTTATACCTAAAGAGCGAGGAAATCCAGGCACAAACACAATCAGTTTTTTTTCTTTTTCATGCGAACACTCCTGGAAACACTTTATGTATAGACTACAGATTATTAGATTTTATTACACGCGACGAAATTTGACGTCCAGAAGAAACGCGTCAATAAAAACAATATTCAAAGATTATTTATGGACGGGCAAGATACACGCGTAAACCGAAAAAACAGAGCGGATTGCTGAGAGTGTGTTGGTGATCGACGAGACACAACGTATCCGGCCGCTGGGTGGTCTTGAACTAACAGACGCAAGCGTGAGGCGCTATATGAAACTACTTCGGTCAGCCGATGTAAGGCGTCAAGAGGTCATTGGCATGTGACCTAGTGACGTACGTGGCTACTACTATTCCATATGTTTTTTCGGGTTGATTAAAACATAATTCGTCGTAAATGTTCTTCAATTAATTGTACAAAAAGGTATTACAGAATGGAAAAGTGTTTAAATTATTTTATTTTGTCTAAAGAGTTTAAGGTGTACATATGACAACACCGGCCAGAATTCCTTGATTGCTTACTTGTATCGCAGTGCTACACAGGTGTTTTTCTGATTTAACGTCAGGTCACTTTTACCGCTGAATGAATTGAAAGCCTTATCTTTATCTCAGGAATTGCCGGTTTCAATATAATACGTCATTTCCATAACACCCTGTATTTAAAACCGCAAATCCTGATATGAAAACAAATTGAAGAAAAATCACCATAAATGGCTCCTTGATTAACAAGCGAGTAAAGCCACCTTATATCAAACTCGAAAAACCACGTGGAAGGCACTGCGAGATATGTACACAATGAATTGTCATAGGTCACGTCACAAAAGACGTCAGTGAATGTATCAGGTCAGCTGTCAAGCACTTTAAGGACCACGTCGATGAAACCGTTACGAGTAACATGTCGACACCGTGTCAACAACTAAAAAACACACAAACCCCGATCGAATGTAATTTTACAGCAAAACCACTCAATTAACAATTGCACCGTTTTTGGCACATGTTCGCAACTTTGTTCCGTGATACAGTGAAACGATTGACGCTGGCTCGGACCCCTGTAAATCAATCAGTACATGACCCTCACTTGTTTTTAAATGCCTACTTGTTTTATAATTTCATGTGTTTGGCTCGTTGAAACCAAAACGCCGCGTGTGGTCTCACGTCTGGTATAAAATTTTATGAAATTGTTAGTAAACTATAGTATATACAGGGTATTATGAAAATGGTTTATTATATATTTAAATGGGTGACTCCTAGGGTGTCCTAGAGAAAGTCTACATACTTTTCTTTTAATCGAATATCTAAATACTAAGGTAAAAACCCTTTTTTACCCACATGCTGTTGCGCCGTTCCATCTGGATTCAGTTAGCAACAATTTTGGTCACTAGAGTACACTAACAGTGTCTTCGCATTGCTGTCATAAATTCAACTGAATCCACACTGTTTTGTGATAACTAGTACTTCATCCTAAAGCTTTCCAAATTAGTCTTCAGTTACACATTGCTGTCATACGACCATTGCAATTATACGACATATCCTCCTCAACTTCCTCTGCCAGAGGGTATACTTAGTTAGGAGAAACCCTTCTAAAAAAGTTGATCTATTCAAAATAATTGGGTCTTTCCCAATTATTTCGAGGAAGGCCGTCCTGAATTATATGTAGGATCTCTGAATTATATGTAGGATCTCTAAACCATCGTCGTATAACTCATTATACTTCATTTTTGCAAATCAAAACCAACGGAAGAGAAAAAAACTTTTTTAACAAACATCAACGACCAACATAACCTCAAACTGGTCCAAACAAACACTGTGCTGCAATATGTGTTAATCGACGATTAGCTAGGCAAATCACTCAAATTTGCCCAGTTAGTTAAAACCTACGATTAGACTAGAATTAAGGCTGGTGAATACGAAATTAGCTAATTATTGTCAATTGAGAGTTAATTATACAATTTTTGCATTGCCAAATGTTATTACCGATATACAAAATGTATATTTCTGGTTGTAAATAGAATAGAGCGTTTTAAATTGATAATGTTTAGTTTATTTGTTTCCCCATCAATCAACTCAAGATTTCTGGTCTTGCCTCATCAAATATTTTTTTAGAAAAAATGGCACTGTGCTAGTACAGGGTTGATTCATAATCTTGAACCTAATCCAGGAGTAACAAGTGCTGTACGCGTCATGCAGGAACGATGGAGGCAAAGATGATCGGTAGAGTATAACATGCGACAAACGATTGAATTTTTGCCACGGAATTTGATTCGAACGTGACACAGAAACAGCCCGGTCTTGATCGATCGACCATCGGAAGGAAGTTAAGTATAAATGCAAAGTTTCTCGCTGAAATTAAAGAAAATTCACAGCGGTAGATAAGACCCGAACAATATCTAATATCCGTCGAAGATAAAGCCTAAATATTCTATTACAACCCCATTCAAGCGTAATCCATCTAAATGTCAAGTTGTGTGCCTTGTTTCCCCAAATCCTACGGCAAAACGCGATCCACAATTTCGTATAGCAGCGACTCGCGTCAAAGTAAAACGAAATTCGAATCCCCCACGTGGGGCAGCTTACACGATAGAGCTTTTGATGCCGCCGCATTCCGAGGAAGCTTTTGTTTCGGGGGCATGCGCGCGACTTCGTCATCAATATCGTTCTTGTCGCGACGTGGTAGGTGGATATTTCGGTGGATCGGGCGACTCATTTTTGGTCGTTTTGTTTTCATACATATTCCTCACCGGGTCTCCTCTTTATATCGCGGTTTGATAAAATTAATTAAAATCTAACCTCTAGAATTATAAGGTTCGCATGTTTGGTTGCGGACGAGCTTCTGGTTGCTGCTTTTTGTCTCTGTGAACGGGTACAAATTCCAAACCTTCAACTGTCAAATCCGAGGATTGACTTTTATCGGTGGACCGCGTGGTCTGATTTGAGATTTCGCCGCGGAACAGCATAAGTCATTGTTATTGGACAAATCTTCTGCCTTTGACCATCCGAAGCGTTGCCAAATCACTTTAGATAGTTGCGCTAACCATATTTCTTCAATTTAAACGTTATTTACCGTTTAAAAAAAAATAAAATTCTTTTTCGAAAAATTCAAGACGATATGTATAGTACCATATTTCGAAGCTAAATTTAAAATAACAAATTCTATCCAATAGTTTTCTTGTAGTTTGTCACACCTACATATCTTAATGGACTGTTAAGTGCTCTTAATGACATTTAATACTTATGACAAAATGTTAAAATATATTATATACAGGCTACACCAGTAAAGTGGCCTATTAGAATTATCTCGAGAACTAAATGAGATTTTATTTTCAAAATTTCGCTATGGCTATAAGAGATGGTTTTCTACGTTTACAAAATATTTTGGATGGTGCGGTGTTGCCGGATCATACCGACAGTGGTAGCACTTCGGAATTTAAAATGAATTACCCTATATATTATATTATTTTTGGAATCTAGGTAAAAATCTAGAACATTTTTCTGTATAATATCATATATCTATATTTAAGAGTTTTTGAATTATAAATAATCTTGTGATTTTTTAACGCCGTATCGGGACCTGAAAAGAAAATCATATCTTTGTAGCGGTTACAGCTAGAAATCTGAAATTTTGACAATAGTTTCACAAGACCATCGAAATTTTATAATTTTGAACAGTATTTAATTAGTTTTATACAGGGCGTCTCCATAGGAATATTTCTGAGGGAGATGAATTATTGCAAAAATCTTCTTTTTTTAAATGGGACACCCTGTATTTGATATATTTTGCTAATGGAGGATCGAATTTTCTATCTAATGATAGTATGTGTTCCTATACCTATCTTCAATATTTTGGTACTTACAGCGAAATTTAAAAATTATCTTATAAAAATATATTTTTTGGTAGTTGGCTGTGGAATGGATTCATAGAAACAAAATAATGAAAAATCCATTTGACGTTATGTCTGTGTTGTTGTAAAAAAATAGTTAACAAATAAACAATTTATTAATAAATAAATAAACAAAATTAAAATTACGCAAAAACACCAATTAAATATCTAATAACTAAATTGTTCGCTCTTAAACATTCATGAATTGTGGTGATGTTCATGTTCATGTTCATTTGTCACCATTTTCATTTCTTCCCCTTCTAGAGACCCCAGAGCTGTTCTTATTCGATTTTCTAAATCTTCCGTTGTTGTGACGGATGTCTTGTGTCTTGTATACTATTTCTTTAATCCTACTCCCTAATTTCATGGACCTCCTCGGCCAGTCAACTTTTTGGGAGTCATAGGAGCTGCATCAGGATGAAGTTCATTAAATTTTATGCAAGTTCTTGATAAAACTCCAGCACACTCCCCATGAATATAAAATAAACTTAAAATATATAAGCTCGAATAATGTGAATTAGCCATTTTTATTACAATAACACAGTCACAACGTCAAATGGATTTTTCATTATTTTGTTTCTATGAATCCATTCCACAGTCAACTACCAAAAGATATATTTTTTTAAGATAATTTTTAAATTTAGCTATAAAAAAATATTGAAGTTAGGTATAGGAACACTTATATCAGTAAATAGAAAATTCGATCCTCCATTGGCAAAACTTATCATTAAAAAAAAAATAAGATTTTTGAAATAATTCATCTCCCTCAGAAATATTGTTATGGCGACGCCCTGTATAAAACTAATTAAATACTGTTCAAAATTATAAAATTTCGATGGTCTTGTGAAACTATTGTCAAAATTTCAGCTTTCTAGCTATAACCGCTAAAAAGATACGATTTTCTTTTCAGGTCCCGATACGGCGTTAAAAAATCAGAAGATTATTTATAATTCAAAAACTCTTAAAAATAGGTATATAATATTTATACAGAAAACTATTCTAGATTTTTACCTAGATTCCAAAAAAAATATAATAGATAGGGTAATTCATTTAAAATTCCGAAGTTGCTACCACTTTCGGCATGATCCGGCAACGCCGCACCATCCAAAATATTTTATAAACGTAGTTAACCATATCTTATAGCCACAGCCAATTTTTCAAAATATAATCTCATTTAGTTCTCGAGATACTTCTAATAGGCCACTTTACTTGGTGTACCCTGTATATTAAAAGGACGTCGAACCACCCCCTCCGTCCCCAAGCTCTGGCTACGCCACTGAATACTATAGTTTGTTTTTTGATATTTGTGAGCACCTTTTAGATAGATATTCAATTCATTGGAAATAAATACAATAAAATAAATATAACTAGTCTAAATGGTCAAACGGACTTGTCCATATCCAGGGGGCAAATAACCCCTCCCCCATTCGGCGCCCCAAATACAAGCCAACCCGTAATCCAATGCAAAAAATTATCGTATACTTATGCGTAACAAAAAATATCACTTCATCCCCCATTACACCACTATCGAAATGGGCTCCCAAAAAACGCGTTAATACATTCGGCAAGGGGTGGTTGTAAAAGCTTTTGCATACGAAATTTATGGTTCGCTACCAACAGGTGCAGAAAATCCCAAAGGACCGTGTATAGCTAAACCGGTCACGTAATATTTATATACCTGCACCAGTTGGTAATATGGCTTTTAAATGCTTTTTGAACTGTATTAAAACGGGACCTGACTTATGCAAGTTTCGCTCGGGACACACAAAGGAAATTAACTTTTTGTGACAAAGGAACACTTCTCCAGTACGTTAATTACAATTAATTACATTAGATTATAATACGTTACAGAACTAAACGTTTATTGAACATAAGAGAGGGAAGTCGGTTGTACGCAGTTTTGTCAATTAAATAAAAACAAAACGTCCTACTTGTAGCGTAATTTAATGCGACCATCGCCTAGCGGTTTCGGCCTATTAGAAGGCCATCTTCAGGGCTAAGACCTCGTCAAAACTATACACCCAGGCAACAAGAAATATAACCCAAAAAGTAATAATAATAATAAGGGAAGAACACCACCCATCATTCCTGCAGCTCAATCCGAAATGACCGAAATCGTGTTTCGTCAGCGTCCCGTCAAAACGAATCCTGAAAGGTTCCGACGTCAAGAAAGCTTCTGGTCCAGACGAAATTCCTGTTATAGTTCTCAAGAGATGCGCCGATGAACTATCACCTGTATTTTGTAGACCTTTTTAACTTATCCTACAAACAAGGCATATTTCCATCGTGCTGGAAGACGGCGCGAGTCCGGCCTATACCAAAGAAAGGTAAGAGAACCCTGCCTAGCAACTATCGACCAGTCGCATTGCTTTCAGTTATATCAAAAGTAATGGAGAAAGCTATTAACCAACATCTTCTAAAGTACCTGGAAGGCTTCAACATTATCAGCGATCATCAATATGGTTTTCCAGATCAACTGGAGATCTTCTAGCCTATGTCATCCATCTTTGGAACAACGCAATCGAACATCATGGGGAGTCTCGGGCTGTTCACTGGATATTTCTAAAGCCTTTGATCGTGTTTGGCATGACTTCTAAGTTAAATGCGATCCTATGGTATGACCAGTCGATTCTGTGCATGGTTGTCTAGCTTTCTTAAGGACCGCTCTCTGCAAGTGGCGATTGACGGATTTCTCTTAGACACATTCACCATCAATGCCGGTGTTCCTCAAGGGTCCATATTGTCTCTCACTCTCTTCTTACTCTACATTAACGACCTACTAGTGAAAACGAAAAATCCGATATTTAGTTTTGCTGATGATAGCACACTTATCTCATCTTTCTTTTTGAATGCACAAACATCGGTTGCTGTCTTGGCATAACCACGGTTGTGGCAATCGCAAAGATAGCTTCTCAGAAGCTTGGGGTACTCTTCCGAACCAGAAAGTTGTACACACCTCAACAACTTTTGACACTATACAAAGTCCAGATTCGACCATCACTAGAATACTGCTCTCATGTCTGGAGCTCTGCACCCAAACATACTCTTCGGCTACTGAACTCTATCGAAAGGAGGGCTATTAGTCTGATCGGAGACCACGAGCTGACGAAGAACCTCGACAGCCTAGAACATCGAAGACAAGTTGGGGATTTGACTCTCTTTTACCTTCCCGAGGTCGTTTTTCCCAACGAATATAATCTCCAACGATTCAAAACCAACGTGAATCGCTTTTTGCGCACACGCACCACTCCCAGAGTGCCCTAAAGGATTTTTCCTATAGTGCTTGTGTTTGATCATTAAAAAAAAAAAAATTATTAAAAGAAGAACTTTCGATAAGTTTCGAGCTGTCTTGTTCGCGTTGAAATTGTATAAAAAGTAACAACCCATGTTCCGTACATTACATCAACGTCTAAATTCGCAGAAAAACTCAAGACCACAACAAGCCACTTAACAAAGCAAAGAGCGAAAAAGAGCCTGAAACGAGAGGCGATAATATTTAAGAGCTTATAAAACCGGTAAAAGCCGTATAAATGGAGGACACTCATCACGTATGAACCTAATTGAGCATAGTGTAGCGGTATTAATTAATTTAAAACTCGCGAAAGAAACGAAACAGTTATGCAGACACAAACGGGAACAAACGGCACGCGCTTTCACGCACGTCACTCGATGCCGTTTCTATTGAATCAATTAGTTTTTCCGAGATACTGACTTTTCTGGTAATGCGAAAAGTTGATTGTAAAAAAAATTAAGGCATCATTATACAGGGTGAGTCAGGAGGAACGCGACAAATTCCGGAAGCGTATTGTACACATAAGAATGATGTAAAAACACTTATATGTCCTTGATTGAACGGAAGAAGTCTAAACCAAATGAAGCCATTAACACCAACACGATTTGTTCTGGTAGGACCTCAGATTAATTATTCATTTTTATGATCAAACACAAGCATTATAGGTAAAATCATTTAAGGCACTCTGGGAGTGGTCCATGTGCAAATAACGTTGGTTTTCAATCTTATATTCGTTGGGAAACACGACCTCAGGAAGGCCGTTCCATAAGGATGACGTCTTCTAGATGAAGGAATTCTTAAATAATGAAGTTCGATGAGAACTAAACTGAACCACATATGGATGGGCGACACTGGTTGGTCGTGTGTTTCTGCTATTCGTCGCTCTAGGTGGAATTAAGCGGGCAAAGTCAGTCGAACATTTTCCCTGTAAATATCTATAAAAGAAAGTCAAATCACCAACATGTCTTCGATGTTCCAGACTGTCGAGCTTCCTTATCAGCTCTTGATCTCCGATCTGACGAATGGCTCTCCTTTTGATGGAGTCCAGCAGCCCAAGAGTATGCTTAGGTGCAGAGCTTCAGACATGAGAGAAAGTACTCTAGTGATGGTCGAATCTGGGCCTTTGTGAGTGTCAAAAATTGTTGAGGTGTAAGTAGGTACACAACTTTTGGTCCGGAAGAGTATACCAAGTGTCAGCGAAGCTGTCGTGGCGATAGCCACAACTTGGTTATGCCAAGACATGTTTCCTCAAAGACTGACGCCCAGCAAATTAATAGATGAAGCCAGTGGAATTGCGTGTCCTGCCAATGTTAACCTTTTTAGAGAAAACTGCTGTACATCAAGTTTCTGAGAAGTTGGCGATTGCCACAACGTGGTTATGCCAAGACAAGAAGATCGTTAATGTACAGTAAGAAGAAGTTGGAAGACAATATGGATCATTGAGGAACACCTGCATAGATGGTGAAGGTGTCTGACAGAAATCAGTCAATCGTCACTTGCAGAGAACGGTCCTTAAGAAAGCTAGGGCAAAGTTGTTGTTCTAAGCGCAAAATTACCATACTTCGCGTAAAACCACATCCAATTGGATAGGCGAGAGTAATGGGAGAACGGAAGAACCGACAAAAATGTCAAACTATGTCGTTAGGAAGCAACAATAGCGATCGGTGGAACCAGAATATCTCTTGCATAGCCGCAAACCAATGAAACTTCTTACCGCTACGTAACGTAAACGTAGATGTACTCACCTCAGTATCAAAATGTGAATAAATATCTTTCTTTGCTTGTTCTTCTTGAGGATACAGAAACGAATTAAACATGAAATTTTAAAATCGTAAATACTGAAAGACAGGAAAGAATATTGTTCGTTGGCAATTAAGAAATCCCGTGCCGTACATTAAGCTCGGCGAGTATTTACATAATTACGAGGACGAAGTAACGACCCAATCGCGACGGAATGCCGAGTTGCCGCCGATCTTTTAATTTGTCCACGCGATAGGACTTAAATAAAATTGTTTTTAGAATTACGTAGTTCTCGGTACATCCTCTTATATTTTTCGACATAATAATATGACATGATGCTGATGCCGCTTTGTGTATCAACTATCTACGCAGAATTAGGCAATCAAGTCGCTTCAAGCCCATTGACTACCCTGTCGTGGACACAGCTCATGGTACAAAGTGTTATTTGTACCATGGACACTGGTGTTACATGAAAAACGCAAAGGACCGTTATTGTTAAAGTTAATATTGTAATTGGGAGTGCTAGAGCAAGCGTACATACTTTTTTGTGTCATTATTTTAACCTAAATGTGGTTAGGCATTTCTTTCTCTATAACGACGACCTAAACCAAGCTCTACGTTTTTTAATCCAAGGTCCTCTCGATTAGAATAATTGATAGGAAACGTTTAAGGTACTCTTGCTCAAAGAATATGGTGTAATATTTATCATGACTATTTCAACAACCTATTATGTATATCGTATAGTTCTGTTGTGAAAAAATATGCTTTCATGTGCTCTAGATCTGAATTTTGTGTACTTAAGTTCGTTTATGTCGTTTGAAAAAATAAATTTGTTGTGGTCATGTTTAATAACATTGTGGAAACAATTGTTTGGGTTTGTTAGACCCACATATGATATATAAACAGTATATTGCCAATACGAACGTTCCAAAATACAAAAAGTGTCCCGTCTATGGGAGATGGCGCGGGCCTATTTAATTTGCGCAGTAGGGTGGAAATTTTATCGATTGCGTTAGAGCCGGCCCGACATTATTTGTTTATTGTTATTGGTCGCCATCTTTGGTTCTGGATACTTCTTCAAATTACAGAATAAAAAGTGATAGCAGAGATAAGCAGGAGAAGAAAAACTTTTTAAAGTGTAAAAAATTACAAGTGAAGAAATTAAAGCATGAAAAGTAAAGTTTATTTTATTCTAGGTGGAAATATAATGAAAAAATTTATTAATTAAAAAGAAATCCTTCTTTTAAAGGGTTTTAATTTTAAATTTAATGTAGAAAACGTTCATTTTTGAAATTAAGTTCATCTTAGCACGAGGTTCTGAGATGAAAAGAAATTAAATAATTAATTAATTTTTTCATTATATTTCCACCTAGAATAAAATAAACTTTACTTTTCATGCTTTAATTTCTTCACTTGTAATTTTTTACACTTTAAAAAGTTTTTCTTTTCCTGCTTAACTAGTTACTTCAATGTCATAGGTACTCCCCTTTGTAGATGTTCTACGAAGACTTAAGTCTTCGAAACATGTTTGGATTATAGTTTTTTATATATTTCTATTAAACTAGTGGGTTTGTTCTGTGACTGTGAGTTTCTTTACCTCCTTATAACTTCACTCCACTTTGAGATGGACTACTTCAAGAAAATTAATATATATGTGGTCACTACCTAACCTTAAAATTAATGTATTTTTAATTTGGTGCATTAGTAGCTGATAATAATTCCCAAAATAGTCAATATAGTCATTCATTCTTAATTTTTGGTTTAGAAAAAAGTGAGGTTAAGAAGCATACGACGTCGGATGAAAGTTAAAATAAAGCTCATCGTGTCGATTGTTACAAATATTCGGACGGAATTTGGCACCAAAAGTTTACACCAATCGGGGCACCGTCGGATCATCATATCGTCAGCAGTCGTATGTATGGAACGCTGTCTTAAATCGAACTAATCGAAATTTTGATTGCAATATTTTTCCTAACTAACCAGTGAAATTTACATGAAAAACAAACCCGGTCCTGTCGAATGTTTACTTTCACAAGGAAATTTCCGAACTGCGCAAACTGACAACGCCCTCTTCGATGCCCATAGCGGGGACATAATTGCAGATGGCATTAGCAATATACTGTTTATATATATCTGGTTAGACCTTATTGAAATTGTAGAATTTTAGAGGTCGAACTTACGGGGAAAATAACGGCTAAAACTGACAATATCGCCGATGACTGGCGTCTTTTAACGTCATATGGGTTTGTTTACAAAATTGCACTAGTGCACGCGGCATTTTATGACAATGACATAAGGAAAGAGACATTTATGGTTATTTTTCTGCAATTTGTTTTCATCTCAGCATTTGCAGGTCTAAATATTCAAGTCTACAAATTTCCTATGATCTAAAAAACTATTTTTTCGTTAATCTATTAGATTTAAAACTGGTCGTGCTGATGGGTAAAGATCGATATCTCGTCGTTATAAATTACAAGCAAAGAAAGCCTGCTTAATCTGACAACAATGCGGGTATTTCGAACGGTGTAAAGAGAGAGTAGTTCGGGTAGGATCGGTCGGCGAATAGAAAACGTGAGAACGCGACGCGCCGGTTTTATACAGAAAAGACTGCCGGTGCGGACGAAATTCGAAGAATAGAATAATTATTGGGCAGCCGAAGTAGCATTGTCCTGAGCCGTACCAGAAAGTAGTTTTTAAATTGGTAATTTATACGACGAGATTCCCAAAACAACACTAAAAATATTTATATATTTAGCTTTACCCAAGTTACTTTTAATCAAGGTTCGCATGATATACATACAGTATGTACATAAAGTAAGGAACAAATTCATAATCTAAGAATCTAAAAATATTTCGGAAAAATCCTCGGACACGTGTATAATAATTTTTAATGGCGCATTTTTTTCCCATACAAACTTAATATACAAGGTGGCTCATGTAGTAGATATGACATTATCGACGATTTTTTTAAATGGGAACCCCTATATTTTAGTTCAGATCTGTAATCTCCAAAAACAGCTGATTTCAAAAACATAACACACTTAGGGCCTAAAATTCATAGTTTCGTTACTACAGGGTAAAACAAATAATTTTATTTAAGATATTTTTAATTTAAAAAAATGTAAAAAAATTAAATAAGCTATTTAATTAAGTGTTGAAATTGTCCTCCTCTTGTTGGACTTTTCTTATGGTTTATTCTGCAATATTCCTGCATTCTGTTGTCATTCGATTTTTTAAATCTTCAATATTGGCAGGTCTGACTTTATAAACAACATTTTTCAGGTGACCCCACAAGACAAAGTCCAGTGGTGTAAGGTCTGGAGACCTAGGCGGCCATTCAACAGGCCCACGTCTTCCAATCCACTTGTTCGGAAAAACTTGGTTTATGTAATGGCGCGCTACTGCTGCATAATGTGGAGGTGCGCCGTCTTGTTGGTACCACAAATTTTCATCTAGAATTCCTGGATTATTTCTACTAAGGTATAAGTTAACTAGCGTAGGGATAAGAAAGTTCTGAAGAAAATGAAGATAATTTAGCCCGTTTACATTGTTGTCAAAAAAATATGGCCCAATAATTTTGTTTTTCACAATACCAGCCTAAACATTAATTTTTTGAGGATATTGAGTATGGTGCTCACGCATCCACCTGGTATTTCTTTTGCCCAGTATCTACCGTTTTGCCGGTTCACTTCTCCATTTAATTTAAAGGTAGATTCATCCGAAAATGGGATATTTTCAACAAACAAAGGATCTAAGTTACATCTTCCCATTAATATTTGACAAAACTCCATCCTACGATCTGGATCATCTTCATTCAACTCATGAACCAATCGGATTTTAAACGGGTGCCATTTTTCTACCGTCAATTGGTTATGAACGGTCATAGCAGCCGCCCCATGATCAATGCTAATCTGGCGGACGCTGTTGTGGGGATCTTCTTCCATAGCCAATAAAATATCTAATTTCTTATCATCCGGAATAGTTGGACGGCCTTTTCTGGGAATATCTTCCACTGAACCCGTTTCCCGAAATTTTATTTCACGTTTACTCACAGTTGATCTAGTAATTGGTCTTGCTGGATACTTAGTGTTAAACAAAATGCAAACTTCTTGTTGAGTACGGATCCTATCACCATATCCAATCATCATAAGAATTTCTATTCTTTGTGTTAAAGATAAACGCATAGTAACTCAATATGTTTTAAAATAAAATTTATTACTTCTAATAAACTTACTAGAAAAATACAATGTAATGACAATGACATTATCTAAATACCATAGTTACATAACAGCACATAAGCCTACTTGAGAAAAAACATAAGTAACAGCAAATGATGGTGCGTCCATTAATTACGTAAGGCTTTCAGGTAAAATTGGGTGATGGCGGAAAGGATTGAGCCAAATGTCACGAAATCTTTTATTTAGGGAAGGGGGGTTGAAAAATCGCTAAAAACGCCTCACGTAATTAATTGATGCCTCCCAAGCCAAAAAAATATCTTACATAAAATTATTTGTTTTACCCTGTAGTAACGAAACTATGAATTTTAGGCCCTAAGTGTGTTATGTTTTTGAAATCAGCTGTTCTTGGAGATTACAGAGCTGAACTAAAATATAGGGGTTCCCATTTAAAAAAATCGTCGATAATGTCATATCTACTACATGAGCCACCTTGTATATTAAGTTTGTATTGGAAAAAATGCGCCATTAAAAATTATTATACACGTGTCCGAGGATTTTTCCGAAATATTTTTAGATTCCTAGATAATGAATTTGTTCCTTACTTTATGTACACATTGTATATCACCGATATGTTATATTGTTGATATACAGGGTGTTATGGAAATGACGTATTATATTTAAACCGGTAATTCCTGAGATGAAAACAAATTGAAGAAAAATATCCAAAAATGGCGCTTTAATTTAATATGCCCTGCCCTGTACATGACCTGACGTCAAACCAAAATTAAGCACGTGGTGACACTGGGAGAAAGATAAACAAAACAACATATGGCAGAAAACGTCAATGAATTTTGAGCAGTGTTGTCACTCTTTAGAAAGTCAATAACCGTTTGACAGATTGGAAGTTGTTTATTTTTCAACTTAAATGTCACTTTACCCTTTAGAAAAAAAACTGCAATTTTATTTACCTTCTCGGCCTTATTGAAAACCAACTTAATTTATAAAAAAAAAACACCAAGTAGGTAATCCAAACAAAAACCGGCACAATAACCTCACAAAAACAAAAGCACAAATTCACATTAGTGTTGGCGTAAATTTGTATGCGTCTCATGAACACATCTAAGTACCATTCAATCTGAATTAGTATTTTAAAGTGCTACTGTGTAGACAAAAATACGCCCTTATTGTATAAAGTTTCATCGGGTGGTCTGGGAAATAATATAATTTTTGCATACATTGGTATTTAACATCTAAAATTTCTAGTAACTACACGTTTCAGTCTGTTTTGGGGTTTATTCGGTCGATCGATATTGGGTTATTTGGAAATATCTAAAAATACAGCGTTGCCACTTTCGTTGTTTTATAAGATTATATTCATAAATTGCGGCATTTCCTTCTGTAATATTACTTTCCTGTATAATTATTGTCTCGGAAATGGCAACCGCGCTATTTTTCCGAATATGTACGAAGCACTCGACCCTTGGTTGGACTCGTCTAGGTTAAGGCTGAAGGGGAGGATTAAAGATTGTGTTAGGCCCATTAGAAATTAGCGTTTTTATTATTTCTGACTTTCTATTGCGAAATAATTTATATCCTATCTTCTGTGTGTGCTGTTGTTCTATGTGTACGATAGTGTAATTATGCGTTAGTGTTTAGTGCTTTTGTGTAATCTGATAATAGGTGCATATCTTCAAAAAAACTAATTTGAAACTCGTGGGCGTCTGTGTGTTTCTTTAGGTGATTTAGTGTAATTTGTTCTGTTTCATTATGTATTTTTTTCTCTCGACGATATGTTCCGAGATTGGAAATAAGAGGCCGAATGGGGTTTAGTGGGTATAAGCTTATTATGCAGTCCCACACTATCATCAGGGCACGTGATGAGCATAAACCTCTTTCCACAGAAAAAATAACTGAAGGTGTCTGAGCCCTGGATTCCTTACTCGTGTCGGCGGCCTGGATTTAATTTCTAAGTAAGCTAAATATTTATTTTTATAAGAATCTAAAGTTTTACACTTTTCCACAGTTTGGCAACATTGCGCCAGAACATGTGTTTATTACACAGCTGGGCAGTGTAATATGATTGTGTCGCGGAGTGACCTGTAGGTTTATGGGTGAATTACCCCACTTTTTAAACGTTCAATTTCATAAAAAAATATGTAGCGCTTCTCTAGGACACCCCAGGAGTCACCCATTTAAATATAATACGTCATTTCCATAACACCCTGTATAGGGTGTTTCTTAATAGCATGCTAATATTTACGGAGGTTATTCTTGGGTTCATTTTTAGAAAAAACTTGCTATCCTAAACGTCTTAACTATTGAGATACATGGGCATAATTAAAATTTGGACGCTAAATAATCGATGTATTTCACAATTAAATTTTCAGTAGATACGACCTTTTCCAGTTCTACTTTCCAATTTACCACAAACGGCAATATACGCTGACGTTAACATGTAGGTACCTGAAGGAAGTCACAATTACACTAGAAAAACGATAAAATTAGCTAAGGACATAAAAGGATGGAGCGTGAACTTTGCTTATGATCCACCCAAGCAAATGCGCAAAGTGTTTTATATTCTCTTCCGGTATAACTGAGATAAACAAGAAATTAAAAGTTTTAACCCTTTCACTGCTCTGGACGAATACATAGTATATTCGCTATGCCGTAGACTGCTCTAGACGAGTATATTCGCATTGCTTGTAAAAATAGGATAAAACTGCTTTTGACGAATAAGCACGTTGGCATAGTTTTCCACGTGTTCCACTGTATAATTCCGTGTTTCACTTATATCATACTGAAAAGCACTTTCGAGTTGCTATTTGTATATACCTGGTAACGTTTCGAATTTTTCTAGAAATTATCTTTTATGTTTTATCAGACTTTTTTGCATTTTATGTAACTTGATTATAATAACTAACTTTGAAAATAAGTTTGGATTGTGTGTTAAGAAATAAAAAAAAATAACTTTGACACACACTAAATTGGATCAAGCTGCTCTTGACAAATATATTCGCAAACGATGAAAAAATAGCGAACCTGCCGTACCGCTTTGTTTCAGCAACGCGCAGTGAAAGGGTTAAGTCTACTTTCAATTCATTTGATCAATGTGTTATAAGTGACAGCATAACTAACTAACTAAATAACTATTGCCATGTTCTAAACTCTAAACGAACAACAACAAAGATAATCATGGTAGATAGATAGTATTTGATCGATTTTAAAAACAATAAAAATTCCCTCTTAAAATAATTATTTTTGAGGGCAACTATAAAGAAGTCGTCCACGCCGAGCCTTATGGCTAAACACCGATAGTAGGTTGGTCCCACACATCCAATAATCCATTCATAAAACTTTTGGAAAGTGAAGCTGTGATTGTGTGAAATGTTATTGAAAATCAGTAATGGGTGGAAGAGAGAACTACATGTTTGCTGGCTGAATGTCAACAATGTTGAAGTATGGTTATATCCAAAGATCTTACAAACTCCAGAAAGAATTGTTTACATTTGAAGTCGACGTAAGGAATGTAAACGTGCACTCCCCACCTTGCTGTTATGCTTGCAGCATAGCCAGATTGTCCTATTTATCGCTAAGGTATCTGCAAAATCCCAATTAAAAATTTGTTAATTTGACAATTACAACTGGTTTAAGGTTAATCCGCAATTGCTTTTAAAATAAATTTATTTCCCAATAATTTTAATATAAATTGTGAATAGACCTTGAGAGATTTAGAAAAAAAATATTATTATTATACATAAAAGTTTGCAATAAACCGACTGCACTCTGACAACATCAAGTTAAAGTTACTACGCTCGCCGGCAAAAGATCAAACTTTATCAATGGATCGGATTATAGTAAAGAATACACTGTTGCTAGTCGCTGCTAACCGCTTTTAAGGGAGTGTTTATATATTTTGGTTGTTTTAATTTTTTTTGTGAGTATTGGTGAAAAATCGTCTTTATTATAAACAATGATGGTGCATTCATGTATAGTTTGTAAAAGATCATTTAAGCAAGGATTTATCTTTTCTTCGGTAAGTATGGTTATGTTTTAATATGATTGTATTGATATGATTTCTGATATAACCATTGACGTTTAAAAGGTTATGTACCGGTCCGTGGCGCTAGTCCGTCTAGTCTTAATATAAATCTTGCATTTACAAGATGGTTGAGTCTTGTGCGGCCATAAAATACTTCACTAGAAGATGCAATGGTGTTAAATTAAAATTTCACAGGTTAGTAAATATATTTAGAAATTTGATTTTGAGTTTGCATCACTATGAAAATTAGGTTTGTTTAAGAATGTACCAAATGTTTATCCACTTCGTTAGGATACTAAAGGGTCGTAGCCTACGCCAAATTTGGATACATGCCCTTAGAAGGAATAATGATAGTCCAGGTGATACAACAGTTATTTGTGAGAAACACTTCACAAAAAAAGATTATGGAGGTAATGTACATGGGAATAAAATACTGAAGAGAGGAATAGTCCCGTCAAAATATTTTACATCTTTATTTTTCTATATTTAAACAACGTTTGCAGTGTAACAAGTACGTGAAGACATCAGGTTTTATATAATTTATTTATTTATTTTTATTTATTTGATCTAACTTGTTTAGGTACATATTATTTTAATTTACTTATTTAATTAATCACTTTAGTGTACAATATGCCTTAGTGGCTTGTGTGTGCATTTTTTTAAAGAATCATCCTTTTCACAGTTTATAGTAAAATTATTAGAAATAAACTTATTTTAAGAGCAATTGCGGATTAACCTTAAACCAGTTGTAATTGTCAAATTTACAAATTTTTCATTGGGATTTTGCAAGATACCTTAGTGATAAATATGACAATCTGGCTAGAAATATACACTTTTATATCTGGAGAGTATCATCCAGTAATGAATACACCAAAAATATTGATGCTAAGCATAAATAGTTAAATCTATCCTTGGATACACTGTATATAAAAACTGGATCAATATTTCTATCTTTTTTATAAATATCCAATATTCGAAACTACACTTTTTGAATAGATAATATAGTTAAACGTAAAGAATCTCAAAGTAAATTATACGCCCTTGTTGGGCTTTTTGCCCAGACTAGCTCCGCTCCGAAACGAGGAAGGCCGCTCCATAACCTTTTAAACGTTATTGGATTTAACCAGACTTCAACATTGTTGCCATTAGCGAGACAAACATGTTTTGTCACTCTTCCACCCATTACTGATTTTCAATAACATTTCAAACAATCACAAACTCACTTTCCAACAGATTTATGAATGGAGTGTTGGCCCTGTGGTTATATCAAATGGTCAACTATTAAAACATAACCATACTTACCGATGAAAAGATAAATCCTGATTGTCTATAAAAAAAGACGATTTTTCACCAATAATCACAAAAAAACACAAAACAACCAAAATATATAAATACTCCGTTAAAACACAGCACCAACGTTATTTACGATGTTTCTATTCATTCATAGTTTCGCCCTTGGCATCCTAGCGCATAGTAAAATAAAAAATAGATGTTGCCAGAGTGCAGTCGGATTAGTTCAAGATTCGTTTGATACTTTTAAGTAGTTATATTAATATTTTTTTTAAGAATCACTCATCGCCTTTTCACAGTTTGTCGTAAAATTATTGCGAAATAAAATTATTTAAATATCAATTGCGGATTAACCTTAAACCAGTTGTAATTGTCAACTTATCAAATTCTTAATTGGGATTTTGCAAGATACCTTTACGATAAATATGACAATCTAGCTATGCTGCAATAATGACCGAAAGAGGTGGGAAAGCACGTTTGTATTCGTTGCAAAAAATATTTGTTTACAAGGGAATTTTGCTTTCTAGTTAAATTCGAACAAGGAACAAAAATTGAACTTTATATTATTGTTTTAAAGTCAAAAACACTTACTTCAAGTTGGGCTTGGCCTTGTTTATGATCAGCTCGCATACGGGACAGTAGCTGTTGTCTTGTAGGAACTTTATGATGCAACTCCGACAAACTGGAAGGAAAACACAAACAAAACAGTGAACTTGATAACACAACATCTGAAAATATACTTAATATAGCTACATTCATGTATAAGGTAGTTTTCTTATCGGTTGATCTCGGGTTTAAAATGGCAAAAAATGATACACTCATGAACAAAACAAATCTTAATTAAGTTTAGTGTTAAGATGAGAATCCCAAACAATCCCAAATTAGCAATCAGAGCCATCTAAGTTGCATCAATTTAATTTAAAAAATATGCCGCTTTTTGGCAGGTTAGAAAGAGACAAGAATCATCAACTGATCAATCTTTATTTTCGTAAAGTTTTAGCCGTTAGTAATAAAGATTTTTAGTTAATTTATTGATATTTAGATTGTCTGACATATCGATTGGGGTATCAACAAGTTTCAGGAAGATCTGTGACAAAAATTTGAAGATTGTTCATATTTGAAATTGTTATTATTATTCTTATAACATTGTATTTTTTAACGCAATTTTTTCATACCCTTTTCTAACCCTTTAACTTTACGAATCCAGTTTTAGATTAGAAAAAAACTAAGTATATTTGGCTAAACGTTTGCATAAAATAGTGCCTGCTTGGCAACCTGTGATTAAACGCAGCTCTTAAATAACACTCTAGAAGTCCTACCGTTTATAACGATACCCATTCATCAAAATTACTATGTGCCAAGTTTGAACACATTTTGACATTAGTGTGAGTGACAATATTTAGGGCCGATATTAAGTCACCTTAAGGTACAGGATGACATAAGTCATCCTTAACACAAGTTTGACAGTATATTCTAAGCATAATATTTCACTTAACGCTTAAATTGACCCTCAAATTAATTTAAAACATACATTTTTTAAGGTTTACCATAACGTTAAGGCTACCTTAGCTAGGGGCTAACTTATTTGCTATATTACCTGAACTATGCGAGTTTCGTGGTTTTCAATCACGTTTAATTGAATAGTTTAGGATTGGCTCACCAAAACGTATGGAAACTCGGCACATGGGTTTACCATGTCGGCCTCTTCAAGAAGTTATAATGCAGTTTTTCTATGAAATGTACAGGGGAGCCAATATTAAGCCACCTCAAAAATTACATGTGATTTTAACTGAAGAATGAATCGACCGGTATATCATTGACATGCCGATAAAAAATATTGTCATTGGTAATACAAATATGTTTTTGTTGTTTTCGCCCATTGTAAACCCCCAGGATACTTTATGGTATACAAGGGATATACAATCGTCATTTTTAAGGTATTATTATAGTTTTAAGAGCTGCGTTTAATCACAGGTTGCCAAGCAGGCAGTATTTTATGCGAACGTTTAGCCAAATATACTTAATTTTTTCCTAATCTAAAACTGGATTCGTAAAGTTAAAGGATTGGAAAACGCTACGAAAAAATATATCACATATCTTCCTGAAACTTGATACCCCATGTCAGACAATCTAAATATCAATAAATTAACTAAAAAAAACTTTATTATTAACGGGTAAAACTTCACGAAAAGAAATATTGATCAGCTGATAACGACTCTCGTCTCTTTCTAACCTGCCAAAAAGCGGCATTAATTAAATTGATGCAACATAGATGGCTCTGATTGCTAATTTGGGATTGTTTGGGATCCTCATCTTAAGCTATTCTATTTTATTTATGCAAAAGCTAAGCCCACCAGTAAAGTAACAATTTTTTGTTTCCTCACTCACAAGGTTTGTTCCAACACCCTATTTTTGTATCGTTCTAGAACCGTCACGAAACTGTTGGAATCGATTTTGTGCGCAGGCGTTAATTTTGCACTGTTTGTTGCCGATGCGAAAGGGAGGCAAGGTTGGTACGTTTTTGTGACCATTCTGTGTAAAAATCTCAGCTGATCGCCTGTCTGATTCTAGGAAAGAAGTTTAGTAATTAGTTAACTATCATAACATTCACAAATCACAACCCTACTTTTGTTGTTTTGATTTCTTCGTCTAAGCTTGAGTATTATCTTTTTTCGTTCCGTTTTGTTGTATTTAATAATCATGAAAGAGAATAACGTTTAATGTTAAGAATATCTTGTAGGTTTGGGAACCGGATTATACAAATTTAATAAGAATAAATTAAATAATCAAAATATTAAGCAACAACTCCTACAAAACAAGGCTAAAAGAACTGCATGAATGCCAGGAATACAAAAACAACGGTTAAAATTCTTAGGGCGCAAGTCAGTACAAGCGGTTCCTGGTCTTGGCGATGTATCGTTTTTACCGTTCAGGAACTGGTTTGCGAACGATCACAATTTGGTTGGAACACCAAAGGGATCGCCAGCTACACCGTTTTGTGTCGGTTGGAACGCCTTTCGACTACTACGCATGTGCGTGACCGTACATTGTACGATTTTTAGGGTGGTTGGAACGAACCTACAGTTGTTAAGGAAGATTCGAATTATCGAAAAAATAAATACCTTTCCATTTGACATTTCAATCAATCAAATTTTGCATTATAACACTATAAAATCGTCACTCTGTATTGTTCAAGATACTTAGATACTAAATTTTCGAAGATATTAACAAATGTACTTAACGACCAAACATTAGGATAATATACTCACACGAGTGTAAACATTCCGATATCGTGGTGGCGTCTATCAGGTATCCCTTGCACAGATAACAAGTCAAGTATTGGTTTATCTCGGCGAGCTTTATCTTTTCCTGCTTCATAGCGGGAAGCTCCATGATCGAGATAAGAACCCCACTGAAACAAAAAAAAAACAGGCATTAAGTATTGTATAAATTCTTTCACGGCTATAAAAATAAATCTCTTGAGGGAAATAAAATGTTATGACAAAGCTCTCTACAAATCCGAGGCATAAAGTGTAAAAATAGATGAAGCAAGTTCTTAAAGATGCTTCTGAAATGAATGTTTTCATTAAGATATTATGGTGGACAGGATCGGACTGGGTCGCCGGTCCAAAGACCAGTGGACTATGCTTACAAAGCTCTTGCGAATCATATAGTCGTGCTTAGGATTAATTTTAAGAAGCAATGCGATATCGAGAACTTTTCTTAGGCGGTGCCTGAATTGTAAACGGTGCCACCCGCAGGTTTTTTTTATAATATTATTGGTTTTGAATCGTTGGAGTAGTGGCGTCTGTGAGTCGGAAAAAACCTCGAAAAATCGAAATATTTTTAGCCGGAACAAGAGAACCTCCTCCTCCTCCTCCTCCTTCGAGGATGCTGAACATGATAGCGGCGTCAGAATTTCTCATTTGGTTTGCGCAACCCCTCAAAGCGGTCAAAACCCACCCCCCAGAGGGGTTAAACGCGCTTCAAGAGGTTTCCCTGCGGAGAATCACACTTTCCCCCCGTCTTCCAGGATGCTGAGCACGGTGGTGGTGTTGGATATCGCGTCCGACCCCTCCACCGGCCAATACTCGCCCCTGAAAAGGCAAATATATATTCCCCCGTTTTCGAGGATGCTGAACACGTTGGTGGTGTTGGATATCGCGTCCGACCCCTTCCAACCCCTCCACCGACCAATACTCGCCCCCATTATTGAACTATATTACCTTTTAATTAAAAAAAAATCTAGAAAAAAATTAAGTGTTTAAAAAAATTTTTTAATTACTTTCTGTTTTATGATTTTTTATTTAATTGAAATAAAAAAAAAAACAAATTCTAAGAAATTAAAAATAAACTGACCACGCCTTCGCATTTTTTCACGAAACTATTTGATTATACTTTTTCAGTTGGACCGGAATGAGAGATCATTACAACCAAAAGAGAAGTACAACTCTTTTCCCCATTCTCAACATCCTCGGAAACGGGGGGAGATGGGGGGGGGGGGGGTCGATTTCCAACACCACCACATATTTCGATGTTGGCCGACTCACAGACGCCACTACAGGTTATATTCGCTGGGAAACACGACTTCGGGAAGGTCGTTCCATAAGGATGAAGTTCTACATATGGATGGGCGGCAGTGGTTCGTCGTGTATTTCTGCTATTCGACGCTCTGGACGGAATTAAGAGGGCAAGGTCAGCCGAGCATATTCCATGGAAATATTTGTAAAAGAGAGTCAAATCCTCAACTGGTCTTCGATTTTCTATATCCGATTCTGTAATGTTAACCTTTTTAGAGAAAACTGCTGCCTGGGTTTTCTTACCGTTAAATTCGACTTGATTACTGTCACCCCAAGCCAAAATTTCTTCCAGGTCTTTGTTGAGACGTGACACTTCATGCTGTCTGCGAAGATGTGCGTCGGCAGCCGATGTTTGTGCATTCAAAGACAAAGATAATATAAGTGTGCTATCGCCAGCAAAGCTAAATATGGGATTGTCAGTTTTCCCTAGGGTACGAGACAATATGGACCCTTGAGGAACACCGGCATTGATGGTGACGGTGTCTGAGAGAAATCCGTTAATCGCCACTTGCAGAGAACGGTCCTGAAGAACGCTAGACAACCATGCACAAAATCGACTGGGCATACCATAGGATCGCAGTTTACTTACTACCTACTAACCCCTGTTCCCATTTAAGAGTTTAAGAGTAACCCCTCCCAACGGGGGGTTTAACCACGAATGCTGTTCTTAAACAATAAAATTGATTGAACTATTTTTCAATAGCAGCTACATGTCAATTTGTATGGATTTTCATTTAATTATGCACACATTTCTCCAGGGCATAGTCCCTTAAATATTACCGCACGTGTCCCACCATAGTTTATAAGAAATGTCAAAAACATAATAGCCATCATACAAATGAAATTAATAACATCCGCTCGGTTATCACTTGTCCCGGATAAGCGTATTTCTTTGCATTTCGATAAAAATTACAGTTTCATTCACAAAAAGCGATAACGCATTGTAAAATGCATCACCTGTCTATTTCATTATATTGTAGGAGCACCGTAACATAACCCATCTTTTTCATTTATCTAGAATATATTTTTCTAGAATCGTCGGTACAGACGCGGCCACAAAAAAGTTCCATCTATCTTACAGTATTCTTAGACGGTGAGGTAGATGCTATTTTTTTTGCAGTTGTATAAAGGGTGAGTCGACGGGAACTATAGGGGTGCCAGTTCCGAAGCCTTGATCCAATTCCGGGGTTTTCGGAATACAGGGTATCTAATCCCGGGATCTCGGGACTAATCCCCAAAAAAAATTAACATGACAAATATTGTGTTTACTAAATAGACTAAATAGAAATCTTACCTACTCCTAAACTTGATCGTAACTTATTGCAAGTATAACCTGCTGATGAGAAGCAGCTACACTTAAACCCTTAAAAAAATAAGGGATTCAAAAAACATTTCATCCTTAAGGGATAAAAATTCAATCCTTGAGGGATTAAAAAAACATTTAATTCCTCAAAAGTAAATTTGTTTAGCGTTAAATGAAATTTGATTTTTTTCAAAATCAATTTTCCCTATCTTAAACAAGCATAAAATAGTATACAACGTGTCCAAGATAAGGAGGGCCGGTACAGGGATCTCGGAAACCGTAAGAGATACGAAGTCGGTTAGATGGAGGTAAAGTTGCGCATATACGTGCCTAATAATATGTTCCGGAGATATCCGGAAAAAAACGAAATTCTGAAAAATCGTATTATTGTTTTCCAGGGTTTTTTTGAGATCGAATTCTAAAGGTCTGGCAAATAGAAAACCTCTTAAAACGCTTTCAAACGATCACAATGGGAATGTCAAGTGAAACAAAATCACGCGTCACCATCTTAATTTTGTTGTTTTAAACGCCTACTTTTCCTTTAAATCCCGAATCAACAGAAGTTTGAAATAATGTTTCTGTATTTTGTTCACTTATTTGTGGTTTATTATTAACTTATTTGTTATTTATTGAACTAGTCCAACATAAGTAAAAATTTAGAGCTTACTTATTACGGAAGAAGAAAAGCTCTCAAATTCCAATATCAGGAAAACAGGACCGTATTTAAATAAAGAAAGTTGATAATGGCCCTTCGAAGACGACTCGTCGGATTACGAAACAATTAACCCTGTTAGATAGAGCGGGAAAAGTGGCAATGTGAAAGTGCAATTTACTTTAGAATTCGATCTCAAAAAAACCCAGGAAAAAAATAAAACGATTTTCCAGAATTTCGGGTTTTCCGGATATCTCCGGAACTACTCGAAATTTTAAAACTTTAAACGGCATATTATTAGGCACGTAAATGCGCAACTTTACCTCCATTTAACCGACTTCGTATCTCTTACGGTTTCCGAGATCCCTGTACTGGCCCGCCTTATCTTGTATAAACCACGTGATTAAAGTGACTATTTAGTCCCTAGGTTTATAATGCACTGTTAAAAGCCCGGGAAAAATCATGCGACATAAATTAATTCTCTTTATTAGTGATCTCTGAAAATCGGCGTTAAAAAAAATTACGTTATTTTGTAAATTTGTATTAGGGGCTACGAAACACGTTGCCAAGTTAGGGATTTATTAATAAAATATAATTTACAATAATATTGTTAGTTTTAAAATAAATATTCAAAAAACAAGTTAACATTTAAAAAACTCTTTTATATAATAATTTGTCCCGGGATTTTCGAGATTGATTCCGACTTAACCCGAACAAAAATTTGTCAAAATTATATTTTTAAATGTATATAACATATAATAAAGTAAAAATAATGTATAATTCCGTGTTATGTGGTGCCTACCCCATCCCTTATGCAATCCAGGCAGCCGCAGCGTGTGTATTCAGTTTCGTCGGCGGGGAGTAATTTACCTGGTGCAAAGGGCCTTATAGATCTTTTTCTAGATAGGGGTAGATATGTATTATACATAAGGGTATAATATTTCTCTTGGCTTATACACACATAGTCCATAATGGGATGTATATCGATCATTTATTAGTGCCATTAGTTACGGAAGCCAATAAAGCGGGACATAAAAAGTGCGAGTTGAACACGTTTCATTACGCTTAAACCAAATTACAAAAAAAATAAGCAAAAGTATAGTTAGATGTTAACTAAATTAAATTTAGTAAAATCAAGTAAATATAGTGAAGCCTCTCTTAGGCGGATACCTACCGGACTGTCTAAATGTGCCCTCCTAATAGAGGTGTCCGCCCATGGTAAATTTGTTATTAGGTAATATGTAAATGCAAAATTATTACTATGTATATGTATGTACAAATAAACATAACATACATAACAAAAATACACTAGTTTTAGTTAGGATGTAGGACTAAAAAAATCTAATAACGTAGTTTCACGTGTTTGCGTTTTATACTTGCAATCTAGAAAATGTAATTCCAAGTCTGATAACAATTCCATTGCTGTAGAGTCACCTCTATTTTTTGCATACTCTTGTAATTCCTTTGCCATACTAATGGCTTGTTGATAATTGGTGACATTTGTTTGATTACTGCATTCAACTTCTTCATCAGAGTCGTCAGATAGTGATGTGGTTTCAGTTTTGGCTACATAATCGGTAGGAACGGGGTCACTATCATCTTCTAATAGCACATTGCTATCAATGTTAATGAACTCGCCGAAATCATTGTTATCAAATTAAAAACTTCAACAACGTCAATTTTCTCTTTCAGACTCAAAACGCGACATTTTTGTGCCATTGTTCAACGATTTTAACCTTACAACTCACAAATAAACGGCGGACTGCTCTCGGGGAATCACACATACTTTCATTCGGCGAAGTTCTTTCGCTCTGCCACGCATACGCGGTTTGTCTTCAGAGAGTTTTTGCACCGTACTTATTCGTCTCCCAAATACTAAACATTTTTGTCCGTATAAAGGAGGGTCTTCGCACTCTTTGTATGAAAACAGCTTGTCCGCGTCCGCCCAAGAGAGGTTGATTTTGAAAAAATGTCCGCTTAGTAGAGATGTCCGCTTATCAGAGGTGTCCGTTATGAGAGGTTTCACTGTACCTACTAAAATATGTATGTTTTAAATTTTATAATGAATGAAAGTGATAATAATTATTTATAACTCCAGTGGTTAAATATTTTAAACTGTATGTTCCTGACGATTATTATTGTACCTACTTCAAATATTTCTTATTTTAAAAATTACCACGTTTAAATGAAGTTTTATAACAATTACAAGAATAAAAGGTTTAAATCTGAGGCAACGGATCCCTGCGATTTGGATTTTCGCAACAAATAATGGATGGAGAACTTATACAGGGAATCGATTGAAGAAGACAAACGACGCAACGCGAGGTTACCACTTAGATGGGTGACCGCTTGGGAGACAGCATGTGTCAAAATTTTTATAAAAGATTGTAGTAAATTTTACAAAAGATTTTAGTAAATTTTACCAAAAATTTTAGTAAATTTTACATAAGATTTTAGTAAAATTTTCTTCTTAAACAATTTTATTGTAACAATAAAAGACACTGATGGACACATCAATTGTCGCGTGCGAGCGACCCAGAAAGTTTCACAGGTAGAATCCTAATAAATCGTTCACATGCATATGTTGGCATAAATCTTTACCCAAGGGGATTAAAAATCGATTGAATAGAATATCTCCCTCCGATCCCACCCATTTAGGTCTCTTATATTTAAAATTATTGCGAGGGGTGCATTGGGGGAAAAATTGTGTTTGGCAAATTTTTGAAACATATTTTTAGTGGCCGTATTTTTTTTTTATAAAATTTAAAGTTGTACAGGTGTTCCATTTTCGACACTTTTATAGGGTATCTCCATTATTGTAGTGCTATCAAAAAAGTAATGTATGTGTCATGTGCTCTTTTTGGGTCAAACTTAAAATGGTAAAATCAAAAATTGAAAATTTTCACTCGCTTAAGAGATATGGGTGAAAATCAAAAAATTGTCAATTTCAAAAGTAGGTACCCTATATTTTCTTAGTTAAAAGAGATACAGAAAAATGTTTTATACAGAAGTTTATTTATATTGATTGTTGAATAATCTGCCGTTTTTAGAATGAGTATACAGGGTCAGGTAAAAAGTTATCGAACCGAACACGAGATATTAGCACGTCAGTAAGGAACACCCTGTATACAGGGTGACAATTTAAAAACTTGAAATGGCCATATATTAGAAACGAAAAACTGAAGAAAAAAACGCAAAAAACAGTTTCTATAAAACGAAGGGGGAATAAAAACAAGCGTATTAGCCCACCCCTATCTGCAACCCCTTGGACAGGGTGAGATAAGCCCTTAAAATCTTAAATAGAAAGGGAGTCGAGTGATACATCATTTTGAAGCTTTTGAAAAATGCTTTCCAATGGTACCATAGAAAGGTACATTTCAGGAAATTCTTCTCTGTTTATTAAGGAAAACAATAAATGAAAAGACAATTTGGAAATTTTTTATTATTAGTTAATTAAATGTTCAAAATGATTGCTACCAATATCCTGGCATATTAAGAGATATCTCTTAAGAATTCTAAACAGTTTAAGCCTCGGTATTTCGTTTTGGTTTATTTGCTATTTCTTTTTTTGTCGAAAAAAAAAATGTTTATAAATATTGGCATTTTATTATCACAGAATTTACCTTAAACGTAACTTCTACTAGTATTATTATTTTAAGAACAGTTAACTTTCGGTTCAGTTTAAACGAAAAGCATCACTTCTTATCTTTAACAATGGTGTACAGCACAGCTGAACGGGTAGAAATTATTTTCATTTATGGTTCTCAGGATCAATGTTTTTTTAAGAACAGCTCAACGTTTTAACGAAAGGCATCCAGGTCAAAATGTAAGCCCGGAGTATGTTCGCCAACTAGTAGCCAAATTTAAAGAAACTGGTTCTGTCGCGAATATAAAGAGAAATCAACCGAGACTAGCCGACGAAGCAGCGCAAATTGAAATTCTGGGGCAGTTTGCAATGAATTCAACTTTATCAACTCGTCAAGCAGCTGTAGCAACTGGATTATCTCGTGAATCAATAAGAAAGGTACTTAAAATTCATAAGTTTTATCCCTATAAACTGCACATACTGCAAGAACTTGGTGACGACGACCCTGACAGAAGAATACAGTTTTGTGAAATAATGACAGATAGAATTACGGCAGAACCTCGACTAGTTAAAAATATTTGCTTCAGTGATGAGTGTACCTTTTATTTAAATGGGCATATTAATAAGCAAAACTGTCGTTACTGGAATGACGAGAACCCCCACGTATTTAGAGAAGGGCATACCCAGTACCCCCAGAAAATTAATGTTTGGGCTGGTATATTGGGAGATGGTATTATCGGCCCGATATTTATACAAGGAAATTTAAATGGCGACAGGTATGCTGAAATGCTACAGGGGTCTATCGAACCACTAATAGTACGAGAATTAGAAAATCAGAGGGACTTACTCGGAAATTTATCTTTAGAAGAACGCTTACTAAATTTCCAACAGGATGGAGCACCTCCGCATTATGTAGTTCCCGTTAGGCAGTGGTTGGATGATAATTATCCCAACCAGCGGATTGGAAGAAGAGGTCCTGTTGAATGGCCACCTAGATCCCCGGACCTAACACCTCTTGACTTCTTTTTGTAGGGTCACCTAAAATCTGTGGTTTTTAAAACGCAACCTGAGTCACTAGAGCAACTTCAGCATAGAATAGTTCAGGAATGCCGTCCTATATCCAGAGAAACCTTTGCAACTGTACGTGAAGAATTTGAAAGTAGGCTTTATTATTGTCTTCAAAACAACGGAAATCATTTTGAACATTTAATTAACTAATAATAAAAAATTTCAAAATTGTCTTTTCATTTATTGTTTTCCTTAATAAACAGAGAAGAATTTCCTGAAATGTACCTTTCTGTGGTACCATTGGAAAGCATTTTTGAAGAGCTTCAAAATGATGTATCACCTTATACCCCTTTCTATTTAAGATTTTAAGGGTTTATCTCATCCTGTCCAAGGGGTTGCAGATAGGGGTGGGCTAATACGCTTGTTTTTGTTCCCCCTTCGTTTTATAGAAACTGTTTTTTGCGTTTTTTTCTTCAGTTTTTCGTTTCTAATATATGGCCATTTCAAGTTTTTAAATTGTCACCATGTATGTAACCACATAGCTGTTCAGCATGTTAGTATCGGGCATCTGCAGGTTTCTAGCATAGTAAATACACATGGTCCGTGGTAACATTTACCATTAAGTGACTTCCATATTGTTAAAACGAGAAAATCGTTGTACGTTATCGCTTCATTCGCCGATAATTAACACAGCCGCCCTTAAAACAGAAATTTAAAACCATTAAACCGTAAATAAACACCCTGTAAATCATCTGCTTCAAACTAAAACTTCGTCCCCGAATTAACGGGACCCGACCGGATGGTGAAATCCCCAAGATACCGGCTCAAGCCACTAGAGCGAGAGAGAAAGGCAAATATGGTAGAAAGATAAATAAAGGGAGACGGAAAACATCCTAAGATAAATACTTTGCTGGTACGGGGGACGTTGAGAAAGTGTTGCAAAAAGTAGATTCTTAAATAATAAGCACAATAAGAAGAAATGCGTTCCTTTATCGCCGTAAATTGTTTTGGAATTGTATGTAGCTGACGCTGATTGGTTGAGCTAGTAAGGTACCTTACTTCCAATCAAAAACATTTAATTAATAAATAGACAGAATTGCTTTTATTCTGTCAGAATCATACAGTTTTAAACAGTAATCAATGATGCCAAGTCTGTACTGAGAGTCCTAAATCTAGCCTGCGTTTAATATTAATTATATTGAATGCATTCCTCATGTGTAGGGGAGACCGAGGAGGATTGTGACAATTTTTACTTAAAAGAACATACATATCTCAATAAAGAAACATACCACCATTATGAATTGTAAGCCGTATATAGCTCAATCTTTACTCTTTTAAAAACAGTCATCAAAGTCAATAAAAGTTATAAGGTTTCTGAGAAAATCCACGAAAACTGAAACTACTCCCTTTGTCACAACTCTCCTAATACCGAGGTAAATTGTGACAGGTGCCAAGGCAAGTTGTGACAGCTATGTATCTAGACTAATTTTAATAGATAAAATTACTTTTATATGAATTATAAACAAAACACACGTTTTTTTGCATAAAATTACTTCAATTATCATTAAGCATAATTGTAGGAACTACAATAACATGAAACATTAACATAACAGTAAATCTTTTATAAGTAACTATGGCATCATTGTATCAAACTTAGGTTGTAAGAATTGACCAAAGCAAACGAACAGGAACAGAAATAACATTGCAAAAAGCGTGTAAAATAAGCTAGCCAGAAAATAACCTTTAATAGGACAGTTGTGACAGCGTGCCAAAAATCGCGATCTGGTCAGAATAATAATTCGTAATTTCGAAACAAGGTGCAAACACAGCAAGACAATGCCACGCTTTGAAACTCCACACCCACACAATATAAGAAAAAATAGCATAACAAAGTGAATGTAATATAGCATGATATAAATATAATCAAAAATTTTATCAAAAATTTACTTTTCGGTTGTTTTTTCATGCAGACGTCGTAATCACGCAACCGCTTGTCGTGGGCCATTGGCCCGTACTGCGTCAACAGGGTTGCCAATGATACTCGGAAGAAATCCCCTCAAAAGATTCGTAATTACCCACAATACCCCACACTACAATTTATTCGGCTTTATATAGTATTTTGAATTTTGGGGAATAGGAATTTATTATAAACAAAAGGATTATTTATTTTGTGTTTATTTATTCATCTTTGTAACGGTATTACAAACTTTATACTTCGATATAAACATTGTATTACAAATAAACATATTGTTAAACAAATGGCTATTTTAATATTATTAAATTAATAAATAATAATTAACCGGATTCTGATTAATCTATCATTTTTTTCCCACATATTTGTTTTCGACATTTCTTTATCCTGTTCAAAAATCACGACGCCTCCATTTGGTTTAATCCCTTCTTTAGTGTGTAAAAGAGCTTTTATTGACGAATTATCTAAATTTGTACGAGCTTCGGTTTTTATATCATTTAAGTTGCTAAAAAGCCTTTCTACTGATGGGTTCGAAAATGGCAGTATAAGTAACAAAGAGATAATTATTTTTAAATTTGAAAAAAACGAAACAAAGAAATGAAAGCCTCCCCCAATAACTACAGCTGCATATCAGCGGTGACCGTCAAATATGATATTTAGTTACCTAGATAATTTAAATTAAATCGGGAAATCTCAGGTTCACTAAAATTCCCCACAAATAATAATTCCTCACAGAAACCCCACATTCAATAAAATTCCCCACATTTTGGGGAATTACCCACAGATTGGCAACCCTGTGCGTCAAGTAGCTCGTCTATAAACAAACAATCGTGCGCTGTTGCCAGCTCGCTAACGGCCATAGATTCCGAGAAATCGTCGTTGTCACAACTATACTCTGTCACAATTCTCCTCCGTCTACCCCAACCTATTAAGTAAAAATATTGTACTAAATATGTTGTGTGTATTTTTTAAATTTTCTACTCGTAATGTTATTTATATATATCCCAAGAACAAATTGCAATGTTTGCAACATTTCAAATTCGGCATAAAATGTACAGGGTGGTCACAATTCAAGCCTCATTGTGAAAGAATTG
Organism: Barypeithes pellucidus; assembly: GCA_963991005.1. Lineage (NCBI taxonomy): Eukaryota > Metazoa > Arthropoda > Insecta > Coleoptera > Curculionidae > Barypeithes > Barypeithes pellucidus. Next base: position 14,831,137 of record OZ022563.1, read on the forward strand.
AACCATTAAAAACTTTCTTATTTTAAATGGAACACCCTGTATATTTTTATTTAATTTGATGGCAAATTAGTTGTTCTTTATAAATAGTATTTACTGTCCTATACCTATATCAAAGCGTTTTCTCAAAAAATCCAATTTTATTCCGAAAATACTATTTGTTCAAGTGTGCTATGAAAACAATAATTGTACTTAGGGGCTGTATACTGACGAATTTGAAATGTTTTCGAGACTTGATGATCTTCTAGCTATTCGGTGAGAAAAAAATTTTAGTCCAAGCGCTAAGGTAAAAAAATTATATGGATTATTTCATCGCCATGCATTTGCCAAATAATTACAAAAAGTCCAGATATCTCAAAAACTAATAGAGTCTGACAAAAACATTTTCTATAAAATGTGCTTAGTATTTAATGTTTAATCGAAAAATGTAATAAAAATTACCATGTTGTATTTAAAAAACGAGAGTTGGCAGCTACTTCCGGTATAACCGGAAATGACAGGAACATGTCAATATTTTAGTTAAAGAGAGCATATCGATAAACCCAAATCCCCAAAGTTTCATGAACATATATTCAGTAGTTCTCCATAAAGTTCTAATGCACGCTCGTCGTGAATCACCCTGTATTGTATGTTTCTGATTCCAATTTATTTTGAGAATCCTTAAAAAATAACCATACAACATAAAATCAAAAACAACACAACACGGATTACAATAATTATCACATCGACAAAAATATTATGCTAAGATTGATTTTTATAGGTACATTAAAAGGGTCGGTAGATTCCAACGAATTCACCAAAAAAGGTTGAAATAAGTAATAATCTACAGTTGTTGTTATTGTTTCTTTTACTGCTGTAGGTACCAATAAAGATTAAAAACTTATCGTTAATCGCTGCTCTGGTGCTCTTTTTTATTCGAGAATTCTAAAAAAATTAAACCGATCGTTTCACAGCGAGATTTTAAAAACAAAGATTAAGCCCATGTCTACTAAAAATGGACAAAAGAAAGAAGGTTATGTTATAAGTTAAGTTGATATTTGCTTTGGAATTTGAAAGCCGTTTTTTCGGGATATTTAATTAGGTACATTGTTTCCAATCAGTACAACCCTTCGTTCAGTTAGCAGCGTACTAATCCACAGCGCTCATGAAATTAGCGACTAACCCCTGTACATGTTAACTAATAACAGACAAGGGTCTCGAAAACATGCAAAGAGATAGAGAGAAGGAGAGCGAGATGACGTCGAACGAGGCCAAAGGGCCCGACGCAAACCCAAAAGCAAACCGGAGGGTCTCGTGACTAATCTCCTTTCACACCGCTAAAAACGTCATAATTCACGTGACGAGATCTTGTCTTGTTGCACTCATTCTGTTATGGCTAAAGTGTCGAGTCATAGATCGTTATTTATTGCAGTCGATATAGGTGAATGGGATGGCCATTAACAATTTTACGACATTTTACGCGTCTATCAGTTTCGATCGATTTTGACATGTCGGAATGTTTACCAGTTCGAAGAGCAGTCGGAAATAATAACAAGCTGCTCGAGGCATGCGAAGTTGTCTTAAAGTGTTCGCAGAAAAATTCGGTATCGACTACCAACTGATTTACAACCGTCCGCGTACTGCTACCGAATTGTGGATTTGGATTCTGGGATTTAATTTCTTTAGTTTTGACATGTTTAGGTTGAAGAATTTTCCATTATTCTTTAAATATCTATTCCAATACGAAAGGCTGGCTCTAAACAAAGCCGAAACGAGCAAGAATAAAGTGGCATTTATAAACTTTGTCGCTACAGTTCAGTTCAGTTCCGGCGGCTGTCATTGGACTTGAACAAATGAAAACATACCAGACCATTTATAAATTCGGCGGCGGTTCGTTCGAGTCAGTTCAAGTTTATAAATCGGAAATTGTTTCCCAGCGAACTACAACTGCGAGCGCAACGCAACTGAACCGAATGTAAAAGTTTATAAATGGACCTTAAGAATAATTGTAGGTTAAGTTAAGAAGTCGATATTAGACAGCGGAAGTAACTAAAAATAATTTTTCTATACGGAAAATTTATATACAAGAAAGAACTGGAAAGTAAAGTGCAATACAAGAACCTAGTAAGTCGTAAAAGTAAATTTTAAGACATTCCGTTTAAAAATTGCACAACTTCTTTAATATTTAATTTATTGTTCTAAAATTTTATACACAGTACTTAAGCTCTTGTTACATAGTTTCATTTTCCAAAAAATCAGTGATTTTTATTAACAAATAAACAGTTAAATAAATATTAAAAACTTACTACTCTATTTTATAGTAAGTCGACTTAGATCTTGGATTCCTAAGATTTTAGAAGATTGTAGATAGACTATAGATTGTAGATAAGCCTAAATTTATACCGTTCTTGTATTGCACGGCAGAAATAAGTTATAAATTTTTTTTTTTCGGTTTCTGCTGACTTCATCCAGGAAACAAGATTGCTTATGGAAATTTTTCTATACCTAAAACCCGTCGCTTGTGAGATACAGACATTTGAAAACCGATATTTTCACATTTTAACCGGTTACGGCATCTTTATGGTACAACCTAGAGCAAACCCGCTCTAACAACCGTATTTTAGTAGTTAGTGGAATTAAAAAATAATTTTCAAGTGAAGCAGGTTGCACCACAGACCTATAACTATGGATACGTTCAACTTGTCAGATGCGCACTAAAAAGTTAAATTTTATAAGTGAAAAAATGGGTTGGTGCGCACGGTCTTCCGGTCATATTTTTAAAGGTTGTTCGTCGGTTGTCTTCCGCACAATGTTGTCGCCGTCATATAGGCAACCCCGCAGCATTGATGCCTTGCCAACCAACGACGACCGTCCAGAACCGAAATCAGTCGTAGCGATGTAACGATATTAAAAAACTATCGGTACGTGGACAATAAATATCAAATTTAATTCTAAAATGGCTTTTCAGTGATGATCACAAGGCCTTCTTTTATGCGAGAAAATAGATTGTTTATTTCCCAGTACAGAAGGTTATTGTCGTTTTCATTAAGGGCGAAGTACGGTCCTGTTCGCCAGTTAAGGTAAATAGTTTATCAGTCTGCATTGCGCATGACGATCATCTTTGTTTACATGCATGCGCAAGGCCATAAATTTGCCACTTTTGCTTTTAGAGTTTGGCTATCCATAGATATAGGTCGGTGACTGACTCCAAGAACACCACCCCTCGTACAAACAAGGATACGATATATATTTTCCTTCGGTCCACTTTATCTCTTCATAGTTTACCCATTTCACTCCGCTTGATTCGACTGATTGAATGAAAGCGAATGCGTGTTGGTCGGGTGCCTCTGCCACTGAAAAGTGACTCATCTAATTCGAAATTAAGCAGAAGCCAGAAGCTGCCCAGTTTATTGTGCTGGATTGATATCGGGACGAAAGCGACGCGCGGTGATTTTATTAAATTTAGGTTTTAAGGTTTCATTTCGGTCACATCTGAAGCGAACTGTGAAAAGAAACATTAAAAAAATTGATTTGTTGATGTTGGGTTTTATAAATGGTATGGTCAGTCGTATTATGTACAGGGTGTCCCACTCTCGACACTTTTACAGGGTATCTCCGTAATTGTTAGTGCTATCAACAAAGTAATGTAGGTGTAATGTGCTCTTTTTGGGCCAAACTTAAAATGGTAAAATCAAAATTTGAAAATTTTCGCTCGCTTAAGAGATATGGGGGAAAATCAAAAAATTGTCAATTTCAAAATTACCCTTTGAGTTTAATAATAAAAAGTTCCTGTTTAGATTTAAGAATGTTTACTATAAGATTACCAACGAATTTTTCTATATATTTTGTTAATCATTTTGTTCGTTTTGTTATTTTTCATTAACAATTTCTATTATTATGTTATTTTTGAGAAGAATTATATCCTTTAGTTTTTTAATATTTACAATCGGATAGCTAAACTACGCCGCTGGCTAGCTAGTTAAAACAAAACTTTACAAAACCCATGTCGCGATGACTCCGCTAAGGGATTTGGCATACTTTTTTATATGCCTCTTCTCGTGTATGTGCCTTTAAGAAAGACGTATGTCGTGTACCTGCTCAGCGTCAAACTCGAACGTCGCCAATCGGATGGCGCGGCGCGTAGACCGATGGTCGTTTATTAAGTGACAGGCGATATTTTTCGGTTTTCGCCTGAATTTATAACTAGAGTATTTCCTATCGAGCGAAAAACTGTTCGAATATACGAGCAGTTTTTTAACTCGATCACACTACAGCGGTACATTGCCGTCGGCGTCAGGCGAAGCGCGGGTATCGAGTGAAAGATAATAAGTGAAGAGCGACGGTTTTCGCCTGAACAGATAACTCGAGCGGTTTTTTTAATAATCGAGCGATGTCGGTTATTTCAATAATCGAGTAATCAAGCGGTTTTTCGCTCGAGCGATCACAACACTAATAGCAATGCATTTTTTAGAGTGCAAATGGAAATAAAATAGTTAATTCATAAGAACCGTTTTGCTTAGTCTATCGTATCAAGACTATCTTGGATCTTATTGGTATAAGGCCGGTATTAGACTATCAAATATATTTGACAAAGATATTTTATAAAATAAATTTTATAAACTATTTGAAGTGTAATATCAGTTCTTTTATAAAATATTTATTTTATAAAAGATATTTTATAAAAGATAACAACAGACGATTATCTTTGATAAAAGATTTTATAGTTGATTGGTAACGGTGGTAACCTCATTTTCTGACAATAAGGCATAAATTTGACATTGACTGCGACTGGTATTGGTATATAATACGATGGCGAAAAATAAGTTTGTCTGGTGCATTTCAACAACAAAATTGCTAATTTCGGAGTATGAAAGGTTCGAAATATTGTACAACCATCAACACCCGGATTACAAACACCGAAATAAAATACTGGATATATTTATTTATTTATTTTCATTTTTTGCCTTGCAAGTTTCTGGGATTATGCCAGAAAGGGTACATTGAGGTATGCGACTGCTGTACTGTAAACTAGCATAACTCTCTCCTGTTGCCATAAACCGAAGGGTAACCATAAGGCGTTCCTCAACGCTGATACAATTCCTTAAATGTGTATTCTGTCGGGCTATCAATGGTGATATCTTTAAAACAATAAAGTTAAATGTTTCCTCGTCCATTCTTAAATCGTTTTTATAACTCCTAATACCTTCAACTCGTAACTCCCGAAGGAGATTGTGGTGGACACCCCTTAAATTACATCTTGCCACCCAGGGCCTTACCCAAAGGCGCCTGGCTCTTTTTTTTTCTTTTTTAATACTAAACACATTGTAATCACGGCAGCACTTAACGCTAGACAAGCTAATGCACGTCTATCGTTCATTTTTAATTGTAAAAACTTGACAAGTCCCTTCAAAAATTGTCAAAGTTCTTTGACAGTGTAATACTAGTAAAAACTTTTATAAAAGAAATATTATCAAAGAAATGCTACAAAATATTTTATAAAAGATCTTTGTCAAATATATTTGATAGTCTAATACCGGCCTAAGGGACCTTTGAATTAGAATGTTATTTTCTTCTATGTGGTTAACGATAAACAACCTAAGAATTAAATAAAACTGTCATTACTGATTCTAGTGCTATTCCAATAAGAAAAAAAGCAGAGAAAAAAGCAATAATACAAAATTAATATGTTTTGTGTACTGTGTTATGTTAACCCCACGCTCCTATAGGTCATATAACCCCACTTTCCGCCCTTGTTTGGTCATTTCTATTACATACTCTAAACTGTCACTCTGTCATAAACCAATCACAAAAGAAAAACACTTGATGGGAGAACCCGACCCCATTCTCTTTAAACCTCATTATAATACAATTTAACCAAATGACGTATCACATTTTTTCCAAATATTACTGCATATTTTACCTGTCATGCACGCGGCTTCCGGGGTAAGTACGACAAAATAGGGTCATTATAAGCGTTTTACCGACCCCCGACGAGAACGAACTGAATAATGAATTATCGGGTGTCTCATCTCGTGTATCTTTTACGGTCAAATATTGGATCGGGCGGTTTTTAGACTGGATTTGTATATTGATTTACGTGGGCTGTATGTTTGCTGCTACTGTCCGTTACTGTATTACGCAAGAAATATGTTTTCTAAATGAGTGCTTTAAATATTGCAATAGGGAACCAAAAGATTCCGATTAATTCATTAATTTTCAAAATCGGGAAATCATATTTTTTTAGCATTATAATTGAATATTACAAATAAGCAATAATAAACTCTTGGACAAAATTAACGCAACATCATAAATTTGCCATATTTTTGATGCAATTTTTTTTCTGAATTTATGATATTTTTTGCACTGTAGATTGGCTCCTTGACAATGTCATAGTTTTTGATGTTTATGATAAAAACTTAATTTTCGATTTATACTGGGTGTACTAAAAATGCTATGTTCTTTCCCGAAAATTCGCATCACCCTGTGGAGTATATTAGCAATCGAAACATAATGCAGTTGACATTAAACGGTAGGTCCATCTTTCCCCAACATTTTCTTTTTTGGTTTACTTAATTATCTCTATTGTTAAAGGAGATACACCGTTTTATAGTGTAACATGTTTTTATAGACTTTAATATTCAACACATTCATCGTTAAATGTTTTCAATCTGACATTGCAAGCGATGTGTCAGCAGATGTTGTGTTTTAAAGTTACAAAGGTCAAATAAAATTCGCCATACCGATAGAAACTGTTCGGAAACTGCTTATTAAACGTTCGTTTCGTATGCCCAAATTGGCTGACGAGTATTTTAATCTTGAAACCTACTTGCAAACATTTAACAATGAATTTGTTGAATATTAAAGTCTATAAAAACATGTTACGCGATAAAATTCTTCTTTAATAACAGAGATAATGAAGTAAATCAAAAAAGAAAATGTCGGGGAAAGATGGACCTGCCGTTTAATGTCAACTGCAATATGCTTCGGTTGCTAATATACTAAACAGTGTGATACGAGTTTTCGGAAAAAAACATAGCATTTTTAGTAAACCCAGTATAAATCGAAAATAAAATTTTTGTCATAAACAGCGAAAACTATGACATTGTCAAGGAAACAACCTACAATGCAAAAAAAATCATTCAAATCGGATCATAAATTCAGAAAAAAAATAGCATCAAAAATATGGCAAATTTATGATGTTGCGTTAATTTTGTCCAGGAGTTTATATTACGTACCGAGGTGGAAAGTGTTTCATTCATGTCGAGAGAGTCGGTAGTAACTAAATCTCGAGACATTAATGAAACTTTTCACCGAGGTTTGTATACTATTTTATTTGCAACCACATCGAACTCAACTTCTTATTATTTTGAATTAAAATTATTAATAAAAGATAAATGTCATTTTGACTTTTCCATTGAAAAATTAGACAGAAATTTCAAATAACCGCAGGTGGTAAAATAACGTAGGTAATAATACACATCAAGATGGCAAATATAATTCTTTGAATATGGTTTCCATGTCACTAAACAATAGAAACATGCTATCAGATGAGGAATTTGATTTTGCTGCTACTCCACCAGAAATTCGAAAAGCAGCAAAAATAGTAGAAGAAGATCTTCTGCCAACTGAAAGCCGCCCGAGATATGACAAGGCATATAACTGTTTCAAAGAATGGTGTACGGGAAACAAAGTTCAAAATCCTGATTCTGAGTCGGCGCTACTAGCTTATTTCAGTGAAAATGCCAAGACAAAGAAGATATTATCAACGATTTGGTCACAATATTCAACTGAGGACCACTCTATCAATTAGGGAAAAAGTAGACATATTTAAACACGCAAATCTATTAGCATTTTTAAAATAGTGTGTTCGTATATTATTTTGAGATATCGATTTTTTTTTAAATTACAAAAAAATAATATACTTTCCACCCGGGTGGAAAGTAAAAGTAAAAAAACGTCAACTTTCCACCTTTCAAAGATAGATGATATGTCATTATTACATGCATGGTTGTAAATAACAAATATGTAATTTCTTTTCGAGAATAAAAAATATTAAAGTTAATACTATACTTACGTATTTATGACAACAAAGAAATTCACATTTTAAGAATATACATATAAGTATTTTTGTTTCGACTCTATCGTTAGTAACAATTTTTTAATTTTTTTTACGACGAGAGGCATATAATTATCACTTTAAAATTACACAATATTAAAATAAACATTTGCCCACAACTTAAACAAACATATGTTTTGGGTAAGTATATGAATTCTTTGTTTGAGAGTAAGCCTCGATATCTATTTTGATTATTTTTTATAGTTCTTTTAAAATCAAACTCACCTTGAAATAGTTTAATTATATCTGCAAACATACCCCACGAATTTCAAATTTATTCCATGGTATCCATTTCCATATTGACTTGCCACACCACACCACTTATGCGAACCAACAAATACTAACACAGCCGTTGAACAAGACAAGAACAGAAAACCACAAATGCAGGAAACCATGATACCTATACGAAACTATTATGACGAAACCAAATAAAAAACAGCACGCGCAGCGAGCTTGTTCCCGTTATTTTTAATTTTGATATCTTACTTCCAAATAAAACCTAGTATGATTTTATTTTAATAAATATATTGTTTAAAACTCACCAACATGCTTGCTTTAAAAATATGATAAGCTCAGTTGAAATATTGAAAAAAAAAAGGATTTTTAAATGAAATAGAGAGGAACAAAATACATTAGGTGAGTATTTCTTTTTTTGTGTCCATGTTTGCTGTTACTGTCCGTTGTCAATGCCTTCAAAAAGTGTGTGTTAATTCCTCAAACAACTTTAGTGTATTGAACTGTTATTCGCGAGCCTCGCAAGCAGTCTTTTTTTCACATTATTTTCATCTGTAGTCTCCAATAATTTTATGTAATTAAGTAATTAATAATAATTAAGTAATGCCTAGCCTATATTCCTAAGCTTAATCCACAGCAATGTGTCGTATCCGGTCATTATCATTTACTTTTTAATTTAAACAAGGAGTCCATTTTTCTTCCAAGATTAAAATTTTCCATGAATGCCTAATATTTCAAATGCCACGTCATTATAAAAACAACGAATAGAAAAAGATAAACCCGAATAAATTCTGTCTTTATCGTTTATACAACGGATCGCATCGTTCCCCAGACCAATGAGTTGTAGCGCTGTCACGTCAATAAAGAGTTTTGCGTTCAACGATCACGCTAAGGAATATAAAGAGTTTTTAATATTTTGGTTCGAGAAACCATCCAGAAATCAACCAGTATGAAAGTTTGCTTTATAGCAGTAAATAGTATTAGGTTCGCACAGCGAAGTTGCAAATATCGTTCTGTCCATGTTTGGTTGTGGACGGGTTTCTGGTCGCTGCTTTTTGTCTTTGTGAACTTTTTTTTTATGATCAAACACACGCACTATAGGAAAAATCCTTTAGGCCGCTCTGGGCGGAATTAAGAGGGCAAGGTCAGCCGAGCACTTTCCATGAAAAAATCTGTAAAAGAGTCAAATCCACACCTGTCTTCGATGTTCTAGGCTGTCGAGGTTCTTCGTCAGCTCGTGGTCTCCAAACAGACGAATGGCCCTCCTTTCGATGGAATCCAGTAGCCGAAGAGTATGTTCGGGTGCAGAGCTCCAGACATGAGAGCAGTACTCTAGTGATGGCCGAATCTGGGCTTTGTATAGTATCAAAAGTTGTTGAGGTGTGTCCAACTTTCTGGTTCGGAAGAGTACACCAAGTTTCTGAGAAGCTATCTTGGCGATTGCAATAACGTGGTTATGCCAAGACATATTTCCTCCCAGACTGACGTCCAGCAAATTAATAGATGTAGCTAGTGGAACGTTAACCTTCTTAGAGAAAACTGCTGCCTGGGTTTTTTTTACCGTTAAATTCGACTTGGTTACTGTCACCCCAAGCCAAAATTTCTTCCAGGTCTTTGTTGAGGCGTGATACTTCATGCTGTCTGCGAACATGTGCGTCGGCAGACGATGTTTGTGCATTCAAAGAGAAAGATGAGATCAGTGTGCTATCTTCAGCAAAACTACATATCGGATTCTTAGTTTTCACTAGAAGGTCGTTAATGTAGACTAAGAAGAGAGTGGGAGACAATATGGACCCTTGAGGAACACCGGCATCGCCACTTGCAGAGAGCGGTCCTTAAGAAAGCTAGACAACCATGCATTGAATCGACTGGGCATACCATAGGATCGCAGTTTACGTAGAAGTCCCTCATGCCAAACACCATCAAAGGCTTTAGAAATATCCAGTGCAACAACGGGTACAAATGCCTAACCTTCAACTGTCAAACCTGAGACTTGACTTCTTAACTTAACCCGCAAGAATGCTTGATCATTTATTCTACATAGATTTTAAAAGAATAGTCGAAAGATTAATCAAAACATGCCAAAGCTACCAACTGCGCGTACATCGAGCAGTTTGTAACTATTTCAGACTGCTCTGCGAACCTACTATTGGAGATTATCATGCATCCATTATGCCTTGCGAGGTACACTGAAAATACTGAGTAGAGAATTTTAATCTTATCTGGTCTCTACGCCGCCGCCTAGATCACTATTACTACTTGTAGCGTTTGTAGATCAAATTTCCTCGATCCGATAAATTTCAAATCAAATTGATAGTAAGGATTTCTAAAGAGATGCAGTCTATCCATGCTAAAATTCACCAAGACACATAATAAACGGAACAAGGCCTTAGGGCCCACACCAGCGATATAGAGCCTCGGCGGTTCGTGTCCGGACTCTCGGACGCAGGAAATTATCCTCGGAATTATCAGGACGTGATTGGACTGCTACACAGGTGACCGAACGGCCACTCCCTTGCGTTTCACTTGATATTATTTATTATTTGTTAAATGGGTTACACGGACACGGATTTCGTTAATGGATAAAGTTTAAATCGTATGCGGTGTGAAGTTTGCCGCCGAATTTCCGAATCCGAGAGAATCTCCGGAACGGGGTAAAAGATACGTCATTAGACAAATCTGAGGGACGTAATTTAATTGATTTTACTTTCTAACTTAAATCAATGAGTTTTATCATATGCAATGTTTGTTTCTATGCTTTAGGAATTGATCGAACGATTTAAAACGAACTCGTACCAGCGATCGATCCCGAGTAAAGAAGATCTTTCGATAGAGTCAATCGTTGAGTTTTTAAAATACTGAATGTCGTGGTGATGTCAAAACTGGGTTCCCTGGTATTCATGTATTATACCAGCGACCCTTTTAGCAGCCGGAGAAAGTAACGATAGCTTGAAGGAATAATAAAATAAAGAAATAAACAAATTCGAATTTTGGATATCCTCTTGGTTTCATAATGATCTTAAAACTTCAGACAGTTAAGACAGGAAGGTGATGAAATTGGTTAAGAAATCAATGAAGGAAGTTCGGGGAAAATCAGTGGTGGGTCAATAGAACAACTTTTCTAACTAAAATATGGAAAACAGGAATTTAAAACCCCCCTCTCTATAGATCTGCGCTTGAAGTAGATAATATTCTTCTTCCTCGAGTGCCTATCCTCTGTGGATGTTGACTATCACGTTGGTCGAAATTACTTTATTTACTGCCGCTCTGAATAGAGCTGTTGATGTCATTCCGGTCCATGTTCGTAAATTTCGCAGCCACGATATTCCTCTGCGTCCTACTGATCTTCGACCCTCTATTTTCCCTTGTAGGATGAGTTGAGGAAGGTGGTAGTTTTCACCTCGCATGATATGCCCGAAGTATTCCAAATTTCTACGTTTGACACTTGGTAGGTATTCCAGAGACGTGGTGTATCCATGGGATTCTGAGTATGCGGCGATAGCACCACATTTCAAATGCATCTATGCGCCTACATGAGGCATCGGTAAGGGTCCACGCTTCTGCCACATATAGGAGGGTTGAGAGTACATAGCATTTTTAAATTATTAATCTGGCATGGATGTTGAGAGATAGGTTGCATAGTATGCTACGCATCTTGTTAAATGCACCTCTTGCTTTTTCGATTCAGCATCTTATTTCTCGAGAGTGATCTCAGTCCTTATTCAAGGTACAGCCCAGATATGTAACTGTCTCGGCTATTGTGAGTGCTATGTTGTTAGCGGTAAACTGTAGGTTGTCGATGACGTTTTTACTGACAATTAATATGTGTGTCTTCTTACAGTTTATCTTCATACCATATCTATTAGACGCAGTCTCTACGCGGTCTATAAGTCTCTGAAGTCCTTCAGCAGTATCTGGTATAAGGACGGTATCATCAGCGTATCTTAGGTTATTTATTATAAGTAGCTAATAAAATACAATAATAATGTGGGAAATATACAAAAATCGATAAGAATTAAAAAATTAATCATCCCTGGTCAAATTATCCATAAATAATTTTATAAAACAATACGCAAGGATCGTAATTATATATTTATCCAAAAACCAAAAATCGACCGAATCGCCCATATGTTTAAAACTAAATAACAAATTGATTGCAGAGACCCAAGAGAACATAATATTTAACTAAAAAAAAGTTACCCAAAATTTGAATAAATCTACCATCAATGGGCAATATAAAATGCAGAAATAAAAACCTAAAAGCCATAATAATAACCAACCATTCAATTCCAATAAGGAGCCCGGTAGATAGAATCTTTAGTGGCCCGAATTTACGACGTTGTCAAATATGGTAATAAGTCCGAGAGAAAAACAATCGGTAGATGTACGAAACGGTGCGGTAACTATAAAAATTATGTGGGGATCTTCTTCTATTTAGCCATAATCCTTATTGCCGGCCTCAATATTTCACAATTACCAGAGCTCTGGTCGAATCATTCTGACCCTCATTATGCCAACCTACACGTAAATCTACAGACCAGTCTCGGTCAATGGAGGAAACATCATTTCAGTGTTCTTTCCTCCATTTAGATGCTGAATTGTCTATAATAAACTTAACTCTCTCAGGGCCAACAATATTGTCGTCTATAGCTTGGCCAACTCAGATCGTGACACACAAGTCCTCTATATTATATTCCACTGGTTGGCACCTAACTGCTAATTGGATATACTCCATACGGCTCAGAAAATCGCAACGAACTTCTATCACTGAATCCTTTTCGCTTATTATGCACCCCGATCTTCCAATAGTCTCCTATCAAGTGTATCATGCGGGAGGTTGGTTGTCACCACTTTGAATATTCCCGAAGATCTTGAGTATTCTGCGAGTCAGCGCTTCGCAGCTGTATATGGGAGGACGTTTCATCCTTTGCGCCGCAGAGTGTGTATTCAATGGGTCCATTGTAGATACCTATACCTTGAAGATGGCTTCTTAAGTGACAGTGGCATGTTAGCAAGCCGGTTTCCTGTCCCTGCTGGGACCGCATTAGAAGTCGCATCCCATTCGATAGTTTCATCGAGGGTTACCTATTGCGGTCCGTGCGTCTGCTTGACCAGGTATGCCACAGGATCTGGAAAGATATTGTTTTTGCGTTCATCTATATAATGTTGTGTTCGTTACCTGTTATTATATCGGGGCTCTGGGCCCTTGAGATTTTGAGCAGATCCAGCTCTAGCGAGTTCGTTTGCTCTTTCATTATCTTTTATGGCTGACTGACCAGGAACCCACAAGAGTTCAACCTTGTTCCTTCTGGCCGCCAGTTCTTTCAGGTTATTAAGACACTCGAGTATATGAGTTTTGATGTAAACCGATTGGAGGTCACAGCCTTAACAGCACCTTGGTCGTCCGATAAGACGTACATCTTCTCGTCGGATTAGCCCCCTCCAAGATTCTTTTGTACGCACGCTTGTATAGCATAAACTTTCGCTTGGTATACTGTGCCATAGTTACCCAGTGGGACTTATGTCCATCCTGAGCCTTTCCCCGAATGCACCAGCTCCCACACCGATGGCAATTTTTGACCCATCGGTATACCCTTGTCAAACAACGGGTATGTAGGTACTATTTGTCCATATATTAGAGTCACAGTCACATTTCTAGTTGACTAATATATCCATATTTACACAAACTAACTAATAATCTGAAGTGTAATTCCATTACAAGCCGCGTCTGCTTTTAATTCCACCTCTAAATTGTCTTATCAAGACATCCGTGAATGTAATGTAATGTTATCTACTTTCCCATCCCTGATTGAAGGAAGTAGAGAGATGTAGATACTATATGATCAAGTATCCCTCGGTTCCCCTACAAGAACGCGTGAATCCATCGTACAAACGTCTACTCCAGTGGATCGCCGGACGATGACGATGACAATGGAGTGAACATGCCGCTGTTTATTCGGTTAAAACCGAATACTGTAAAAACGTGCAGTATATTGCCGTGCGGACCCAGCGTTAGAGTTAAGAAAAACCTAAACGTCCAAGATTCTCACTCGATCGAAGATAGGAACGATACCTAGTACTTTATTACATTTAGACTTATGGCCAAGTTACGATGGATCTTGGATGTAAAAGGGTGGTAAAAAAACTGAAGAAATTTTCCCAAAACAGTACATAGGAAGAAACAGTGTGGCAACCCTGTCCAGTTGTATTCCGTCGGCGTATCAGTATGTATATTAATTCAGTGCATTTTATTTCATTGCCTTGGGTCACGGCATCCGTTTATAAAATGAGTTTTAGTCGATTACATTTATGCGAGAAAGTTCAACTCTTAGTTTATCTTTTAGATTTATCTTTTATCCTCGCTAAGCGATTTCGTACCATGTTGTTAGATTATTTGCAGATACTGGTAAATTTCATTTCATCTCAATAGTAATATCTGCAAGAACTGGTCCACATAAAGAGGAAACCAATGAGTCGGCAATGCTTTATTAGATAATTAATAACCACAAGGTATGATATCGCGCAGGAAGAGACGTCGTTATGTGGAGGTTTATGCGGGTTGTCTTCTTATTTTATTATACTATTTGTGTATTTATCGAAATTAATATCTTAACATTCATAATATGAGGTGCGCTGTGTTCGGTTGTGGTATGGAGGGAACCAGAAAAACAATTTTGATTTGTAAGGTTTTTCCCCTTTCCTGGAGATAAAAACAACCAGTTAGAATGGATATATGTTTCATGAACTTTCATTCTTCAAATTGGCTCAAAACTAAACACTTAAAAATTGCTCTCTCACTTATTTAGTAAGTTTTGTCACGTTTATTTGTTTAACTAGAAACCTACTATTTTAGTTTTAATCTATGTTATATTTTTATGAAATCAATTACCTAAATACCATAATATTATTCTATCATTTCACCTTTTAATACCTTAAGAGAATTAAAAACGGTAACAGCAACGTCAATCTCTATAAGTAAAGTCACTGCGCGCGCCAAACCATACCATAGATTGTAGTTATTAGATAATTGCTATCACGCTTTAGTAAGTGTGTATATTTCGTGAAAAAATACTGCCCATTATATCAAACGAGGCCTTGAAAACCGTCTAACTTGATAAATTCCTTACATTTTCGAAAATATGAAAATTTCATCCCAACATTATTTGCTTGATTATTTCTTTTATTTTTTTTGTTATGGTCAAACACAAGCACTATAGGAAAAATCCTTGTGTGCGCAAAAAGCAATTCACGTTGGTTTTCAATCGTAGGTTATATTCGTTGGGAAAAACGACCTCGGGAAGGTCGTTCCATAAGAAAGAATTCTTAAATAATGAAGTTCGAGGAGTACTAAGCTTAACCACATATGGATGGGCGGCAGTGGTTCGTCGTGTATTTCTGATATTTGCCGATCTGGGCCGAATTAAGAGAGCAAGGGCAGCCGAGCACTCTCCATGAAAATATCTGTAAAAGAGAGTCAAATCCCCAACCTGTCTTCGATGTTGTAGGCTGTCGAGGTTCTTCGTCAGCTCCTGGTCTCCAATCAGACGAATGGCCCTCCTTTCAATGGAATCCAGTAGCCGAAGAGTATGTTTGGGTGCAGAGCTCCAGACATGAGAGCAGTACTCTAGTGATGGCCGAATCTGGGCTTTGTATAATGTCAAAAGTTGTTGAGGTGTATACGACTTTCTGATTCGGAAGAATACACCAAGTTTCTGAGAAGCTATCTTGGCGATTGCCACAACGTGGTTATGCCAAGACATGTTTCCTCCCAGATTGACGCCCAGCAAATTAATCGAAGAAGCCAGTGGGATTGCGTGTCCGTCCATGACTATATCCGGTTCTGTAATGTTAACCTTTTTAGAGAAAACTGCTGCCTGGGTTTTTTAGCGTTAAATTCGACTTGGTTACTGTCACCCCAAGCCAAAATTTCTTCCAGGTCTTTGTTGAGGCGTGACACTTCATGCTGTCTGCGAAGATGTGCGTCGGCAACCGATGTTTGTGCATTCAAAGAGAAAGATGATGTGAGTGTCAGCAAAACTAAATATCGGGTTTTTCGTTTTCACTAGAAGGTCATTAATGTAGAGTAAGAAGAGAGTGGGAGACAATATGGACCCTTGAGGAACACCGGCATTGATGGTGAAGGTGTCTGAGAGAAATCCGTCAATCGCCACTTGCAGAGAGCGGTCCTTAAGAAAGCTAGACAACCATGCACAGAACCGACTGGGCATACCATAGGATCGCAGTTTACTTAGAAGTCCCTCATGCCAAACACGATCAAATGCGTTAGAAATATTCAGTGCAACAGGCCGAGATTCCCCATGATGTTCGATTGCGTTGTTCGAAAGATGTGTGACATAGGCTAGAAGATCTCCAGTGGATCTGGACTTCCGAAAACCGTATTGATGATCGCTGATAATGTTGAAGCCTTCCAGGTACTTTAGGAGATGTTAGTTAATTGCTTTCTCCATTAGTTTTGATATAACTGAAAGCAATGTCACTGGTCGATAGTGAAGAAGAGTAAAAAACAAGTAAAATAGGCTTCCTGTAACTTGCAATCATCATATAACGTTATAGGCAATTGAAACTTTCAAAAGTTTTCTAAAAATGACTGTAGATGTACACACACACAACTGGTTTGGCTACAACGAAACATCATATCCGGCAACACCGCCGTAAACGTAAAAGAGACCCTCTCTCAACCTTCGACAATCATTGTTAGCACTTCTTCGCGGAACTGCACAGTGCACACGATGCGGGATATTTCCCTTATTATCTTCCTCTCTTTCTCGCTCTCGTTTTAAATGACCGATTCTACGAGTTGCAAAACCGTAATAATGAGATCATCTATCCTTTTCTAGCCCGGCGGATATCGGGTGTCCGAGGGGTGGTTCGACGCCGGGTTAATACAGTCTGTTAGGCTAGATGGATAGCAAAATTGTAAGCCGGGAGCGAAATTTAAGTCGAATGATTAATTTGATTGGAAAACTGATGTAGTTTGCAATGTCAGGGTTGGTTGAAGCCTGCAACAACACCCCCCCTCCATAACTATGTATATCTACATCTCCATTTCATTAATATGTCGCAAATTTGTCTCCTTATTTAGTCTGAGCCTCCTCCTCCTCCTACCGCTTATTTATTACTGCTTCCATTACCACCACCAGAGTAGGCTGTAAATTATTTCGAACACCTCTCACGAAAATACATTTCTAATAATCTACTGTTAGTTCTACTTTAATTTAAGGTTTTTTGCCGTTGAACCTTTTCCTTGTTTATTTTTTCATACGTACTGTTTTATTATTGTTAATAAATTATCTTGTTTTATGATTATGTAGTGCTATAATTGTCTTATGAACCGTGTATTTTATAATACTTTTTCTATTGGGGTCTTTAAAGTCTGAAAAAACTTTAAAAAATATAGTAGATTTTTTCTATTTGAATTAATATTTTCTTTTTGGGTTGGTAGTACTTTTACAATTTAATAAAATGTTACAAGTATCCAATATGCCATGATAGAAACAATTGAACACAACAAAGCTTCTTCCCATCCGTCATAAATAAAAATAAATATATTATTAAAGTTAATAAAAATGAGTCAGAAAAAAAGTTGTACTCTGTCAGAAATACGAGAAATTGCAGAAAATAATCTAGAAAAACTTTTTAAAAGAATATGCAAAACTTTGAGATATGGGGCGAGCAGAACAAAGTTCAAAATATTGAACAAAATAATAAATAATACCATTGAACAAAATATTGTGTCGACACAGAATCTGACAGGAATAACAATTAATGCCCAGGAAATGTCTACAGCAACTATAAATAGGTATATATAAAGTAATATGTATAATACTATATTGAATTAAAAATAAAAATAGTACTTTATTGAATAAAACTTTAGAAATAGAGCATAAACTGAAAGATATTTCTATTATTTTTAGGTTATGTTGTTTTATAGTTGTGACTAGAAATTAGTTGACGGACACCGCCAGCATGTTATATATTTCCTAGTATAGGTATTACAGATAAATGTCTAGTAAAATGATCTATTTGCAAGGTTAAGGTCAGTAATTTAAAGTTTTCTATAAAAAATTTCTATCAAATCCATAATGTCTAGAAAACTAAAAACTACTTGTTGCCAACATGAAAAAAATAAAATTTCAGTTTCATAAAGTGGCACGTTATTCAATATTTTTGCGTTTCATAATGTAGCCATTATGAAACCCAAATAGAAAAAAGAATTTTAAAAATATTCATTTTAGTACCTACTTCATTGAAGTGTTTTTATAAAATGATGGAAAATACAGGTCCGTATCCTGAAAAATTTCATGAAGATGATTAAACAGACTCGAATAATGTGTGGTACATCACTGAATTTAGAATAAATAAAGGTCCTGAAATTTGACATTATAAAATCAGGGCCGTATTAGAAAAAATGAAGTTGATGATCATTACTTGAAAACGAAACGTCGTATAAAAATTTGTTTATGTATTCTTTGAGTTCACTAAAAACTGCTCTGAGAATCTTTTGTCAGTTTTGCTCTTACTTTAATATTAACGTCGAAAAAATTCAAAATTTCCGTTTTTCTTAAATAACTCAAAATTTAAAAATCTTAGCAAAACTTTTTGTACGGCATATTGTTAATGGTTTGACTGCGATACTTTTCCCATATTTAATCGCAGTTGTATCTGTTATCATTAACGAGATCCCCATAGAGACCCTAATTATCTTGAGCACCCTGTATAAACAAATCTTCATTCAGACGGGATACCCCTTTCCCGGTGCTGGGTCACTACTAAAATCGCCCTGATGTCGCGTTCTTTGTCTACTTCACTATCAAAGAGAACTATTATGGCCAATGAAGCAATTTTACCTGTGCTTATTAGCACAGCTAGAAAGTCCGCCAAAAACTTTAGCTAGGAAATGTAATTATGGGCGCTATTTTCACCACTTGACTCTTCTCCCCATGGCACCGATCAATCATAGACTGGAAACACTTTGTCGGTAAATCCCGCATGTCTATAGGAAACCTCTATAATAAACAGGGAGAATATTTTAACAAATGAAGAAAACATGGCGCAGCATACTGATTGTACGATATCTAAACGCATTACCTGGGGCGGGAGTTCATGCGTGAAGTGCCTCACTTCATACATAATGCCTTCTGAAATATAGATAAGGCGAGAGGAAGCGATTTTCACATATTCCGGATTTACCCTTAGATACACTATACGTCTGAAACCCTTGCATTAAAATATTTTGTTCATATTTTGCTACTGAATGTTTAGAATAGTTTTTTTTTATATCTGGTGCAACTTTAATTGGGTTGTGTTGGATTCTTCCTGAAAATTCAAAACTAGTTTTTTCCGAGGTTTTTTCTCAAAATGTCCTGCTGAATTTATTTTTTTTTGGGGGGGGGGGGGGGGGATCAAATTTCGTTTTTGGGGGTCATGCATGGAAAAGTTCCGAAAAGCAATACTCTGCCGCGTTAGCCAAACCGGTATACAGGGTGTTCCTTAATGACATGCTAATATTTCAGGGTGAGAATCCTTAGGTAATTTTATAAAGAAAAGTTCATATGAACATAAATGTCCGCAACGGCTTAAATTCTTTGCTACAGGGTGTTGAATTCAATTGTTCCACCAGTGGCGTCCCTGCAAACATCCCTCTGATATTTTTTACAAAAAATATGGTACGCCACTGACATTCTTCCATGTGGAGATTTTGTCTGATTAGCCTGGTAAATTCTACATGAAAACGGTCTCTTGAGCTTTTCTCGTCGTTCGTTCTTGATTAAAATGATTAAATTCATATTAAAACTTATTATTATTAACATTGATAAAATAATTAATGATAAATTTTGTTTTATAAAAATTGTTGGAAATGGCACCTTCACATAAAAGGCATGCTTCGGCCCGTCTTCGCATCGAATTACCCACTCCAACAATTTTTATAAAACAAAATTTATCATTAATTATTTTATCAATGTTAATAATAATGAGTTTTAATATGAATTAGTGGATTTAATCAAGAACGGTGCGTCTGACGAGAAAACTCAAGAGACCGTTTTCATGTAGAATTGATCAGGCTAATCAGAAAAAATATCCATATGGAAAAATGTCAGTGGCGTACATTTTTTTTGGAGAAAATATCAGAGGTCATGTTTGCAGAGATGCGACTGGTGGAACAATTGAATAACTTTTCTAACTAAAATGTGTTGTTCTATATCCTGTTAACACATACCAAAATTGAAAATAATATCTAAAGTACTTTCGGAGATATTAAAAAATAAGCATTTAAAAAATAAAAATTCAACACCCTGTAGCAAAAAATTTAAGCCGTTGGGGACATATGTTCATATGAACTTTTCTTCATAGAATAACCTAAGGAATCACACCCTGAAATATTAGCACGTCATTAAGGAACACCCTAACAAACCCGAACCAACCCCCCCCCCACCTGGATCCGCGCTTGACTCAAATGAGACCCTTAAATAAGCCTGAAAATTGCAATTATAAACACTTATAAACCTTTTAAGGCAAGAACAACTAAACGAAAACCAAATGGCCTTACTAACACCATCGATTTGCAAGGAAAGGTGCTCAATTGTGCAAAAATAACAAACAGGAGAATAAAATGATTCAACGTCAAAATATCAAATTACTCAAAATTCTAAACAAAAAGTTACGATAATTACGAAGAAAAAGAAGAGAAAAAGTAACGATATTTTTTGGTTATATTACCTCACCTTCTGTTTTTGCCGACTGCTTTTATCGTCCTCTTCTTACTTTTATTCTTAAATATATTTTAATGAACTAAAAGGAAAGAAACAAACAGTTATTTGGGCTGACAGCGAGGATTTGTTTTTCTCCCCCGAAGAATTTTAATTATGTTAAAAGTCTTTTTGCCCGGGGCCATGCTTTGTATATGTATTTTATTTCGTTTTACCCCAAGTACTACTTCCGCAAAAAGAGAAGGTATTATCGCCCCCCCCCCCTTTCAAAGAAAATAAGTAATGGTCTTGGAAATTATCGTGTCGCTAAACTGCCTTTTAAGAGTGCAGGGTCGTTTTGTAGGATATTTAAAATTGGAATTAAAATGGCAACGTTGTAAAGCATCTTAAGTCAAATACTGGTACTATCGACGTGGACGTGATGTGAAGAAATGGGGAAATTTCCCGGACCGCCCCAGCCAAAAACCAGCCATGGAGGGGGAGGGGGAGGTTTTGGGGAATAGTATCGGCATATCGGCAAATTTCTTTGCCTGGTCATGCATAACACAACCAAACACAGCGCACCTCATTTTATGAAAATTCAGATATTTATTTTAATAAACTTACACGACTAAATAAGAAAAAATTCTGATGAACTTTCAAAATTTCCATAGAAAACTACGGCAAACGGCACTACGTGGCGACCAGTGTTGCCAGAAATCTTTGATCAAAAGTAATAGGTTAACGGTTCGAAACCTAATAGAATAGTAGAAAAAGCTGTCAGAGTAAGAAGAATACGAGAAAAAGGTCGTTACTTTCCTATGATATGGGGGCCACCTCCAGATTGAACATAAATTTCATATGAGGAGCCCCACAACACGAACGAACATCTCAAAAATTCTTAAAATAGTAATGGATATATTACAATTGTAAAAGACTGACAACGCTGGTGGCAACCAGCAGGGGTCGCCGAGCAACTTCGGCTATCGTCGACCGGTTCCGATGGCGCGGCGGTTGTTTCAAAAGTTTGTTGCAATCCTTTCTTATTTTAGTGGTATTTTAGCTGTAATGTGTTTTATATTTCTATGAAATTAATATACGTAAATAATTGTCATATATTATTCTTTCATTTCACATATCATTAGTTGCGTAAAACCTTTTAATACCTTTAAAATAGAACTAAAGACGCTAACATCGTATAAATCTCCATAAGAAATTTAAAAGTCGCTCTCCCTGTGACGTCACTGCGCGCCGCAAACGAAATTAGAACGGTTAGCCGATCACTAATTAAAATTGACATTGGTTGGCATCGAGAACTAATATTTAACAATATATTGGACCATTCAAATATTCTTTAAAACCGTCCACCGAGATACATTTCTCGCTGGGGATTGATTTTTGGCGCAGAAAAATGATTTCAATCGTTCCCGATTTACCGGCACGCCTAGTTTGCATTGTACAGATCAAACATTGCACTAAATGGAGCCATATGGTAGTTAATAAGCAACCTGACAAAAACACGTGAGTCGTCGCGTCGCCCGGCAGCGGTTGGGGGTTATCGAGGGGGGATCGACACTCAAAAGCCAGAATATCGAAACCTTATATCCAATATTGGTGGATTGATGGCTGCAAAGGGCGAGGAATCGGACAAAAGGCGAAATATCGATCGGGTTATTTCCTCTCTTATGTTTAACTTCGAGATTCTCGGTTATTTTATATTCAAATCCTGCCCGATTTCCACAATTCAAGACTTTTAGCAATAAAATTCTTCTATGCGCATTTACGTTTATATGGCCATTCTTTTACAAACGCACTTTTAACCTTGACATTTCAGAATCGTCAGATTTTTTTTTAATTACATACAAACAGTTGCATACAGTAGTTGATACGTAAGTATTTCAGGATTTTGCTCAAAAAAAAAATTATTTTCCAAATCTTCTCATACTTAAAATAAGATTATTTCGGAAATAAGATTTTATGATGACCAAATTTTATTTCCTATGCTAATATGACAAACGATGAGGAAATTGAAGTAATTCCTAACCAGGGAAAATATTGTATAATTCCATATTCAACAGATCCAGTATTTTTGGTTTGGCGACACTTACCAAGTGCAAGATGAAAAACCGCCGAACTCACTGGATAATGGGGAAATTCGAGCCGGATTCGGCACAAAATCCGGCCGAGCCGGATATTAATAGAGAAGACCAGATTCCGGATCCGGTGGCTTCACTACTTAAATTTAAAAAGTATTTAGAACATCTGTTGCTGTCGCCTGTTGCTATGCCACTGGCTAGATATACAACTTTTATATGTAACAAATCTGGGAGTGTTGCCCTCATAGATCTCTCTTAATGGTCCTAAGAACTGTATCACTAAAAATGTATGCAGTTTGAAGCTTTATCGTTCATTGATACAGTTGATATTGATAAGATGCCGACGTGGACTGTAAAGAAGCCGCCGCCAGGTCATCATATATACAGTGGTACCTCGCGATCCGAGTGCCCTAACATACAAGTTATTTGAGATACGAGCGCTCGAGCGAGCGAAGTTTTGTTTTGAAATACGAGCGACATTTGAGATACGAGGAACGGTCAGCTGCGACCCTGCACACATGTTGCAACTGCTCGTGCATCGGAGCTATTTAATGACACTTTTCCATTTCCGCAGCCTTCTGAAAGGCAAAGACCAATGAAGAGAAAAGTAGTGACTAAAATTAAGCAAACAGTAGCATTTAAGTTGTGTGTAAGTTGCATTTAAGTGACCGAAATACAAATATGTCTGTAAACTTTATAAAACCAGTTTTGTAAAGCATTCTCTTTTATTATGTTTTTATACAATATTTGTCATATATAAATACATTTTTCTTATTCAAAAACACGTAACAACAACAATTAGGGGTAACACTTTTGGGGCTGGAATGGATTAATGGCATTTCAATTAATTACAATGGGGAAAATTGCTTTGAGATACGAGCAAATTGACATACGAGCAAGGTTACGGAACGAATTAAACTCGTATCTCGAGGTATCACTGTACTAATAAATAATAAAATACACAATTACACATATTTTTGGTTAAATAAATAAAACAAAACGTCTAACTTATATTCAGCGTAATTTTAATTTTAATAAATTATAAGTAGTTTGTTCCTGGGTTTCGGTCACTTTTGAAATGAAAATACAATTTTCAGTTAACGTTTCGGTTCATTTTATTTAAACCATCGTCAGAACTATTTGAACAAAAATAAAAAAGGCGTATAAACAAAATTACAAAGAAGCAACATTTTTTTGATGGGGTTACAAGCAAAATTCCTATTTTATGTTAGTCATGTTTATAATGAAAACAAGAAAATATATATAAATGACAGAATGGACATACCTTGTACAATTCTCATCCACTTACACTAAGATAGCATTGAAATTAGAAACATTTTGTCACGTTGTTTAATGGATGTCAACTAAACTATTTTAGCAGTAGGGCAGGTTAATATTTAGTTACAATAAAATAGAAGGTATGCATATGCCCTGCCCTACTGCTAAAATAGTTTAGTTCACATCAATTAAACAACGTGACAAAATGTTTCTAATTTCTATGCTATCTTAGTGTAAGTGGGTTAGAATTGTCCATTCTGTCATTTATATATTTTCTTGTTTTCATTTTTTCATTCTAAACATGACTAACTCTAACACTAAGTAGGAATTTTGCTTTTAACACCATCAAAACAGGGTGCTTCTTTCTAATTTTGTTTATACGCCTTTTTTATTTATGTTCAAATAGTTCTGACGATGGTTTAAATAAAATGAACCGAAACGTTGACTGAAAATTGGATTTTCATTTCAAAACTGACCGAGACCACCTATAATTTGTTTAAAAACGGTCCAGGAAACAAAGCTATAATTTAATTTTAATCCTACCATCACCTAGTGCGTTCGGCCTCTTAAAAGGTCATCATCAGGGCTAAGGCTTCGTCAAAGTCACCCCAGGCACCAATAAACATAGCCCAAAAAAGGTGTTCACTATTTTTGGGCTATGTAATGGCTATGTTTCTTGGTGCCTGGGGTGACTTTGACGAAGCTTTAGCCCTGATGATGGCCTTTTAAGAGGCCGAACGCGCTAGGTGATGGTAGGATTAAAATTAAAATTACGCTGAATTTAAGTGAGAAGTTTTGCTTTAACTTTTTAATCTGAGGAAACAGCGTACAACCGACTTCCCCCTCTTAGGTACCCATATTTTTGTTTGGAATTCGATTAGACAATAAAATATCAGTTACCTAAGCAAATCAAAGGGATCGGGTACGTAAATTCACCACTGGGGCACCGACAAGCTAGCCGACACAGGGTACGATGGTTTTGAAAAACGGCGGCAATCGTGAAGAGTGGGAAGGGAGCCTTATTACTACTTTGCTCACTACTCAGTACTTTACTCTCGACTTTTCGAGTGTCATTTAAAATAGAAGTCAGTAAATGCTGGTTTATAAAAGTTATAAATAACGATTCCGAGAATATGTCCAGCTTGTAAAATACCAAAAGGTACCCAACCAAAAATTCCATAAAAACTAAACGGTTTCTGCGGAATGCCGCCCGGTATGCAATAAAAAAGGGCCCAAAACGACTTGAACCACTAAACCTTTATTGCCCTAGTGGGAAAAGTTTTAGGGTCAAATTTGTGATAACAATGAATTTAATTTGCATTTAGAAGTGCTGTAAAAGTTTCCGAAAAAAACATACTTATTCACATGTACACTTTTCAAATGAGGGAGTGAATGAATATGGTTGTCACGCGAGCGACACAACTTTAATATTTGAGCTGTGTATAAAAACTGGTCTCGATAGTCTGTCGCGGCACCTTACGAGGATGCTACCCACATATATATATAACCATTATATTGCTAATACCATCTGCAATTAAGGCCCCGCTATGGGCATCGAAGGGGGCGTTGTGACTTTGCGCAGTTCGGAAATTTTCTTGTGAAAGTAAACATTCGACAGGACCGGATTTCAACTTTCTTAATGTAAATTTCACTGTCCAAAGAGGGTTGTTTCTTCCTCCCTTTTAGAATGAGGAGGAAATGAGTTAGGCAAGTGTCATTAAATAGCTCCGATGCACGACCAGTTGCAACTTTTTCGAGATGTTTCTGGTCCACGAACTTGTAGAGATCGCGTCGCAGCTGACCGTTCCTCGTATCTCAAATATCGCTCGTATTTCAAAACAAAACTTCGCTCGCTCGACAGCTGGTATCTCAAATAACTCGTATGTTAGGGCACTCGTATCTCGAGGTACCACTGTATATATATTAAATGATTTAACGTCTAGATCGGATATTTCCATTTTTTTACGTAAATATTCGTTCAACATTTTGCTCAAGCGGATGTGCAAATCAGTTTCCAGTACGTTCCAGCCAGGGTTGTTAACGTAGTTAAGGTAACATTTACTACGTAATTTACCACCGTATAGTAAATGTAATTTGGTACATGCTCTTACTACGTATTTTGTTACATTTACTACATTATTTGTAAAGATTGTTTCACGAAAAATGGATATAACTTAATGACTACAGTAAAAGTACCTGGGCCATCCCATTTTTTATGACCGTTTGTTATTATTATGTGGATTGTAATAATTATAATTAAATATAGGCACATCAAGTAGGTTAGGTTGCTTAATTTATATTTAAATATCTTTTTGTGGTAAAATTTGTTAGTTTTTGAGGAATGGTTCAAGAATTGTCTTTTACCAAACATTCCTCAGAATAGCGTGATAGTAATGGACAATGCGAGCTATCACAGTCGCCAATTACATAAAGCTCCAAGCTCAAATAATACAAAATTGGAGATTCAGAACTACATGGCGGCGAATGATATATATTTTGAAGAAAGTTATAAAAAAAGTGATCTTTTAGAAGTTTTAAAGACATTTTGTATAAAAGTATATATTTGTGAAACATTGGCAGAAGAAATTGGACATACAGTGCTACGGCGCCCACCCTATTATTGCATTTTTAACCCTATAGAGCATATGTGGCACCAGTTAAAATCACTGGTTACCAGGTAGTTGGAAAAATTCAGTTCGTCACGTAATAACTGTAGAAAATTCGTATATTAGTCTGGATCGTATAATTAATCCAATTATAATTAATTTTGATGAGGATAGCGATAGCGAAACAGAACTATAATATAGAATGACATTATAAATGTAAATAAATATGACTGGTAATATTTTTAAAAAAATGTTATTTCATTTGATTACATTAATATAATCATACCACTACTTGTTTTCCTTAGTCCGTCCCTTCATACTTCACTTGTTTATTGCCAAGCTCTTGTCGACACAATGGGACCGACCCAGGAAATCATTAAGTCGTATCCAATTTTCGTGAAACGTGCTTTATACTATATTTTTATTTCAATCAAACCATAAAGCAAGAAGCAACAGAAGAACAATAACCAAAAACTACTATTTTCTACTTTTCCACTCGAATTTCCAACTTTTAACATCAACTTTATAATAAAAAAGTTGAGGTTATGTTGTGTTTTTGACACTTTCAGCCAATCAAAACAATTATATTTATTAAATTTACTAGATTTACTACGTTTGCGACGTGACAAATGTAACAATATAGTAAATTCAAGGGATGGGACGGAATTCTGGCAGTAGTACTGAGTCCGGACGATCCGGCCTTAACACCGGATCAAAAGTTAAGTTCGGCCGAATCTATTTTAAAATTTAAAAACCATTACAAACATAATTTTGTTGATAAAAATTTAAAAAAAAACTACTAAATTTGGGTAAATACGTATATAAGTACCTACTTAATTAAATATCAAAAATTCAGGACGCTTCTTCTTATCAACCTTTATTTGCAAAAGTAATGCAATGTTGATACTTTCTTAATGTTAAATACATTATTAAAGGTAATGTCAATTTACTACTGCATCGTTTTTGATCTCAAGCTAGCAGACACGTGGGTTTTTTTAAATGACAAGCAATAAAATCAAAAATTGGGTAATAAATTAGCAATAAAATAGCTAAAAATTATTGCATAAAAAAAAAGTATAAATCCGTTGTGTGTCTGCTAGCTTGATTGACATTGTATATGTGATGTGATACTACGTCAGTGTAGTCTGGTATGTTTGTATAATTATTTATCTGACATGCACAGAATTATGGTCATGCAAAAAAGGTGTATTCGAAGTATTTTTAAAATGAAACAGCAGGAAAGTTGTAAACCTATTTTTATCGAAAATAATATTTTAACTGTGATAGGGATGTATATTTTGGATTCTGTGGTGTTTGTCTGTGATAATAGGGATCTTTTTACTGACTGTGACGTCAAGCATGATTATGATACTCGAAATAAAAGTAACTTAGTACCTGAAAAATACAACTTCACGTACCTGCAAAAAAATGTTAAATATTGTATAATGAAGATATTTAATTCCTTTCCAGACAGGATAAGAACCCTAACAAAAAATAAGCTTAAATATGTTCTAAAAAGGTATCTAGTTAGTAAGACATTTTATAGTGTCAGTGAATTTTTTAATGATGTTGATAGACAAACAATTCATTGCTAAATTTTTAAATGTGTCAAGTAAACTATAGGTGTTTTATAGTCCGTCTTCTTCACAGATTATTGTTATTGTTATTAGTGTGTCTATCGTGTTGTTTTGAATTTTTGAGTAAAGTTAAATTATTTTATATGTTATACCATACAATGTTTCCCTCAATTGTGAGTTTTTGTTCTAGATTATGTGTCATTTTAAAGATGTTAAATTTGTATATAGAAATTGCTAACCTTCTGACACTGTTCAACGCCCGTTTGGGTTTATTTTGTTTCTGTAAAACATTTTTGAACAAATAAATATTATCTATCTATCTATCTATTAGCACTAAAAGCCGATTCTCACTATTCGGCAAGGCACGTGCTCGGCACAGGCAAAGCATCGGTTCGGCAAAATATGTTATCATTGAATCTTAAGGATTTTGCGGGGCCGTCGCTTGCCGCATAGTGTGAATTTATCCATAAAATTCAATGATAACGATTTTGTCGAGACGATGCTTTGCCTGTCCCTCCCATGGGCCTCACTCAAGACTGCCTTTTTCCTTCACACAAATATGTAAAGTGTGGTGGATTTTTTGAAATACATAAATAGGAGAAAAATAAAGCAATTTGCAATTTTTGTAAAAAGATCGTTTAAAAACGAGGCAGTAGTAAATTGACATCACCCTAATAATGCATTTAAAACAACGTCATCCTTCTGAACATTATTAACATTAAGGAAGATGATGAGGAAGTATCAACATTGCATTACTTTTGTAAATAAAGGTTGATAAGAAGAAGCGTCCTGAATTCCTAGGTTTTTTTATTTTTATCAACAAAATTATGTTTGTGATGGTTTTTAAATTTGAAAATAGATTCAGCCGGACTTGACCTTTGATACGGTGTTAAAGCCGGATCTGTCAGACTCAGTACTACTGCCAGATTTCCGTCCCATCCCTTGAATTTACTATATTGTTAAAGTACGTTTCACGAAATTTGGATACGACTTAATGATTTGCTGGGTCGGTCCCATTGTGTCGACAAGAGCTTGGCAATAAACAAGTGAAATATGAAGGGACGGACTAAGGAAAACAAGTAATGATATGATTATATTAATGTAATCAAATGAAATAACTTTTTTTTAAATATTACTAGTCTTATTTATTTACATTTATAATGTCATTCTATAGATAGTTCTGTTTCGCTATCGCTATCCTCATGAAAATTAATTATAATCCCATTTCCGACAAAACTCTCCAAAGGCTAGTGCGGCTACAACTTATTTGGGTTTCATCATTGGTGAGCCGTTGCTTCAGAGAATCTAATGTAGGTACGCGTTGCTCTTCGTACATGGTGTAGATTTTTCACCTTATCAAGTCCTTGCCGCTTTCGTCGAAACATTTGGTGAAACCGGCATCTTTACGCTTCTTTCTAGATTTAATGGGATTTGACGCGATTCTTTTACTGTAGTCAGAGGTATCTTAGTCAAATCAGACGTTTCAGTCGCAGCAGCACTAGCATAAAGTCCTCTGTTGAGTAAAGAAGTATATACTCTTTTTACAATTTCCCTAGCATCGAGAGATAAATGCATTTTCTTCACTGCAACACTAGAAGAAGCACCATCAATGTTTTCCATGGACGCCACATACTGTTTTTTTATACGTTTGGTAAAATAATATCGGTAATACAACTAAACTCTTCCAGCAAGAAATAAAAACTAACAAATTTTACCACAAAAAGATATTTAAATATAAATTAAGCAACCTAACCTACCTGATGTGCCTATATTTAATTATAATTATTACAATCCGGGCCTTTCCACCTAATAATAACAAACGGTCATAAATAATGGGATCTCCCCAGGTAATTTTACTGCAGTAGTAAATCTAGTAATTTTAATAAATGTAATTGTTTTGATTGGCTGAAAGTGTCAAAAACACAACATAAGCAGTGACTAAAATTAAGCATACCGTAGCATTTAAGTTGTGTGTAAGTTATTATGTTTTTATACAATATTTGTCATTTATAAATACCTTTTTCTTATTCAAAAACACGTAACAAAAGCAATTGGGGGTAGAATTTTTGGGGCTGGAACGGATTTGTTCTTGTACTTAATAATGTGATAGGAAACAAAGTAACAAAGTGTTTTAACTTCATAAATAATGATATTTAGTTGTAAAATTGCCAACCGATACGATACAGCCACCCGATAACCAGACAAGAGCGGATCCAGGGAGAGTCATGGGGGTTATGACCCCCCGAAACCAACAGTGGCACATGAAAAATTACATACAACGGCTTGACAAACGCGGCAGCGTATTACTTTTCGTAACTCCTTTTTTTTAAAATTAATTCAGTGTACGAAACGAGAATATTCAGGTAAATTTTTGACGTGTACGAAACGACAATGAATCTATATAATCACTAGAAACAACCAGAAAAATATTCCATTTATTTCTTGCATTCGATAATTTTTTCCTTTAAAAAATATTCACAATTTTTTTGCAGGTTCAGGTATTTGGGGGAGAGAATGTCCCCCCCCCCCTGCTACGCTACGCTACTGAACTCACATGTAATGGATGTCATTGTGTTATTTCAATATAGGTAAAATAACTAAGTATTTAACTTTTACGGCGTTTTCTTGTGGGCGCAAAATATAAATCTTGGCCTGGACGACAATGACCGAGCCAACGACTCTAGCGACCGCACTGTGCAACAGTGAGACAAACAGTAAAATTATAATTAATAAAGAAATTATGATGCCTTTTAAAGTCTACACCGTCTAATTACCTACTCGTATAAGAATAATCCACGAATCCGAACAAAATGAACTAAATACTAACTTATAGTATGTTTTTAAAATATAATACAATTATTATTGAACCTTTTAGTAAAAGATCCAAGATTTGCTCGAACCATACTTCAAAGATATACCTAGGCATTTATATATTCGTGACTTCTATACAAGCCTTAGGCATATTAAAATGTACATATTATGTCTAAAAATCATGCACTGATTTAGGTATTACTTCGCGACTTTTAAAAACAAATTACTTATAGGTAATTTCCGAGGTACCTACTTAATTCATAATAATAAAATATCAATTAAAGTAGGTAAAACCTACCTACAACTGAAGTACCTACCTACCTGGAGGAACCTAAATAGGTCGACCTTTCGAACAATTTAAACTTACAGAACAGCCTTAGGCCTTAGAGAATGTTTTTACAAATTAATTTATTGTATAAGTAGGTACCCTAGGTACACATTGTTTCGAGGATATTTGCAGATACTCTTGATAGGTAGAATGAATATAAAAATTCTGAAATGAAATTCTTAAGAGAAGGTAAGCCCATCGCAAAACACGACCAACACGAGGTTTTGTATGCTTACCTATTTATTCATTACCTATATGCATAATACTGACGTCAACATCTACTCAAACCTACCTAATATAAGCTAAAGTACCTTTGATTGGTCGATACAAATTTGTAACCAATAAGCACAATTGTCTTACATAGAACGTAGCCAAGGTTCCAATATGTATATAAAACAGGCTTTGAGCAAAAAATACATAGCGTAACATGCACCGCAAAGCCTTTTAAAGGATTCCGCTTTAAAATAAGTCCAATATTTCAAATTGGCACCTTTTGGCAATGTCCTACCTTTGACAATGTTCAACTGTTACTTAAGAAACCCGGAAAAACCAAAAAATAGGCGACTGGAAATACACAAAAACACTATGAATGTAATAGAATAAAATATTTACCTGTGTTAACGGTTACTATCCTTTTTATTTCCACATAATCCACATAATTATCTGTTTTCACTAACTTCTTCACAAAAACTTACTTCCACCAAGAATTTTTTGTTTTTCACTGTCACTTTATAATAACTTCATGGCTCACTTGCCTGTATTAAGTAATAAGTAGTAACTCATATTTTGATTTTTAAAGAAATTTTTCCAAAAGTTGATTTAATTTACTTTGATAATCAATTTTACTAATCATATTTTTTAAAAGCATGTTAAATTAGTTCCGAACGTTTTGTATAAATAATTAGAAAACAAAAGCAACTGACAGTAAACAGTCGTTTTCTTTAAAATCAAGCGAGAATCGACCTTAAAAGCAAACATAACCTCTAAACGTACACATTTTACCGGTTTTTTCCTATATTCCTCGATGTTTTTCACTTAAATTCACGGTAAACCATCAAGAAAAGACACTTTGCACAGACACCATCTTTATTTCCGTTAGTTTCCATGTCCTTTAAACAACAAATTCGGATATTTCACGCCGCAAACGTTATTCCAAAGCACTCTACGATCTCGGTCGACAGACTGATGCGTTTTGTTCACAGATGTGCGACAGAGAGGGAAATAATACATAGGCCGGGTATGTATTTATTTTCCCCTTATATATTTCAGGTATATAAACCGCTCTACCGCCGGTTCGTTTCTGCCAGCTTTTGTCGGATAACGAGTCTCGAGTACACTGTTAAAATTCTATATTTATTGCAGTTGATGCATCAATAGGCTTTTTACGTTTGTTACGACCTTTTTCCAAATTTGTTTGACGCCTGTTCTGATATACAACGATATTTTTTCTATAAAGATTGATAACTTCACACAAAACGTTTTCGAAATGATAAGAGTCATTTTTAATTAGTTTACATTCTACATTCTTCAGACTCGTTGCGTTGCAGCTCAGCTGATTACTGGGAACATAATTTGGCATGGGCGTGCTATATTTTTTTTACTTCTACCAAGAAATGTATAACATAGGCGTTACAGGAGAGATTTTCGCCAGATGGAATCTCTAATAGGCCCATCTGAGGGGGGCAAGGAAGGGGGTAAGATACTTTAAAGCCATACAGACAATTTTGATTTTGGGGGTTTTCGAAATGATAAGAGTCATTTTTAATTAGTTTACATTCTACATTCTTCAGACTCGTTGCGTTGCAGCTCAGCTGATTACTGGGAACATAATTTGACATGGGCGTGCTATATTTTTTTTACTTCTACCAAGAAATGTATAACATAGGCGTTACAGGAGAGATTTTCGCCAGGTGGAATCTCTAATAGGCCCATCTGAGGGGGGCAAGGAAGGGGGTAAGATACTTTAAAGCCATACAGACAATTTTGATTTTGGGGTATACCTAGTTCGATTTTCGTTCTCTGATCGAATTCCAATAGAAATAAAAGTTATATCATAAAATAATCATTTTGGTCCGATGCCGCCCTGGCGATATCTGCTCCCAAAAAATAATATATACAGCAGGGTGGCACAAAATCAATTTTTTATTTTTTTTTGTTTTAAAGGGCACACAGTAGGCATCTGATAATTTAAAGTGGAAGAATTTGACGGCCATTTTAAATATCTATTTATTTTATGCTCGTAGATTGAGAAAGATGTGAAGAATAATAACTCTTGGTAATACTTTTTGTTTTAAAAAAGCACAAGAATAAACCCGAGCAATAAATACATATTTGGGTGATTTTTGCAGTGTTTTTGTTTGGTATCGACACACGTGGTAAAAATTCATTATTCACAAATACATAATTTTCTAGAATTTTTTTGGTGACACTATAATTTTTTAGCTAAACCTGTGCCCACCCGTAGTTACGTGCCTGCTAAATACCCGACCTGATCACATGTAAAGGGCTAGGCAGCCCGTTAAGCAGTCGGTGACATCATCGCTTGGTAAATTGGAATTTCAGGCGATTCACTCGAGCGATTAACTCGATTATGAAAATCGCTCGAGTATCAAGTAGTCGATTATTAAAATCATCGGTTTTTTCCAACACTACCCGTTATATCGTTTTTCTATAGAGAGACGACTGAAATCATCGTTTCATTCATAAAATTTATCTTATTTGGTTTTCTGGACAGCATAAATATTATTTAAAATCATAAAAATAAATAATATACGTGGAAAGTACAAAAAGAAACATATATTATTTATTATGCTAAGTGTTGAGAGTCCCCTATAATAGGTTCATTCATAAGAACAAAAATTAGTCTTAAGTTGACATTTCAGTGTTATAGAGGACGTGAATAAAAACAATATTAAAAGTAAAATTCTCTTTTTGTGATCAAAACTAAGAAATGAGTTTAGAATTTCGTCGCACCCTTTACCGCAACTATAAATCCGCCACTGGTCAGCATGCCCATACAATACGTTTCAGTTAGCATATAAAAATCATAATTCGTTTTAGGCGAATGCGTAATTTTTATCTCCCGATACCCGATTGGGAATCCGGAATTATTTATAAAACCTCCGCTTGTTCCATCCGGCTATACTATACCTAATGCATTTTCGACACACTTATTCCCTCTCGACCCAAATCCCTGCTTTTTCCGGACAAAGGGCCCCGCGGGGCCCGGCTCCCTCACCCACGCCCTTCGAGGGTGCGCGTAATTAGATGAAATTCCTATCAGGGGCTCCCCTCGGCCAATTATTAAATACTCGTTTTTGTTACTCCAATTGCCTTAGTTTATAGATTGACGTATTTGAAGCGCCGACCTAAGTATATCTAAGGATAGCCAAACTCTAAAAGCAAAATGTATGGCCTTGCACATGTAAACAAAGCCGATCGGCGAACAGGACCGTACTTCGCCCTTAATGAAAATGATTACACAGCAATATTTTGGCACATCAAGACCTTCTTTACTGGGAAATAAACAATCCATATATAGCATTTTTTTGAACAATCCATGACGGATTATTAAAAAAAAAACAATTACTGTTGCGGTTTTATTCTCCATTATGCCTTAGACATGCTTCACACGTAGTTAATATTTTTATTATAAAGTGCAATCATTATCAGCGATCATCAATATGGTTTTCGGAAGTCCAGATCAACTGGAGATCTTCTAGCCTATGTCACCCATATTTGGAACAACGCACGAACATCATGGGGAGTCTCAGGCTGTTGGACTGGATATTTCTAAAGCCTTTGATCGTGTTTGGTATGAGGGACTTCTAAGTAAACTGCGATTCTTTGGTATGCCCAGTCGATTCTGTGCATGGTTGTCTAGCATCCTTAAGGACCGCTCTCTGCAAGTGGTGATTGACGGATTTCTCTCTCAAACACCTTCACCATCAATGCCGGTGTTCCTCAAGGGTCCATATTTTCTGCCAGTCTCTTCTTACTTACAGTAACCAAGTCGAATTTAACGCTAAAAAAGAACAGGTAGCAGTTTTCTCTAAAAAGGTTAACATAACGGGATATAGTCATGGGCGGACACGCAATGCTTCATCTATTAATTTGCTGGGAGTCAATCTGGGAGGAAATATGTCTTGGCATAACCACGTTGTGGCAATCGTCAAGATAGCTTCTCAGAAACGTGGTGTACTCTTCCGAACCAGAAAGTTGTACACACCTCAACAACTTTTGACACTATACAAAGCCCAGATTCGACCATCACTAGAGTACTGCTCTCATGTCTGGAGCTCTGCACCCAAACATACTCTTCGGCTACTGGATTCCATCGAATAGAGGGCCATTAGTCTGATTGGAGACCACGAGCTGACGAAGAACCTCGACAGCCTAGAACATCGAAGACATGTTGGGGAGTTGACTCTCTTTTACAGATATTTTCATGGAAAGTGCTCGACTCACCTTGCCCTCTTAATTCCGCCCAGAGCGGCGAATAGCAGAAATACACGGCGAACCACTGCCGCCCATCCATATGTGGTTAAGCTTAGTACTCCTCGAACTTGATTGTTTAAGAATTCTTTCATCTGAAGGAAGGTGCCCTAAAGGATTTTTCCTATAGTGCTTATGTTTGATCATAAAAAAAATCCGGACTAATTAAAACCGCGGTCATCCGGATTATTGAACCGAGACAGTTTATTTTATTGAAAAACGAAACATTTAATACAAAACAACTAGAAAATAGTACATAAACAAAAATTATTTAAAACAGAAGCATATTTTATTAAATTTTATATTATTTTGTGAAGTAATTTGTAATTTTTGTTTGCTTGAATTACCGAGTACTATTAAATCCTGATCATAAAGTACACAATGCAGTTGAAATGTTTGGCCGGATTATTGAAGAATCCGGTGTAACGAAGGTTCGGATTATCGAGGTTGCACTCTAATAGGATTTGCTTCAATTGAAGCTAAAGCACATCTATTTCATCAGTGTTATTATAGAAGTTTAGAAAATGAACGTTGTTCAATTAAATTTGATTTTATCCTTGGAAAAATTATTTTATCCGGATGCCGTCTTACGCGATATCTACAAGTAGTGTTGGGAAAAACCGATGATTTTAATAATCGAGTACATTTACATGTGATCAGGTAGGGTATTTAGCAGGCACGTAACTACGGGTGGGCACAGGTTTAGCTAAAAAATTGTAGTAGCCACCAAAAAAATTCCAGAAATTTATTTATTTGTGAATAATAAATTTTTACCACGTGTCTCGATACCAAACAAAAAAACTGCCAAATATGTATTTATTGTTCGGGTTTATTATTGTGTTTTTAGCCCGAACAAAAAGTATTACCAAGAGTTATTTTTCTTCAGATCCTTCTTAATCTACGAGCATAAAATAAGTAGATATTTAAAATAGCTTGTCAAATTCTTCCACTTTAAATTATCAGGTGCCCACTGTGTGCACTTCAAAAATTTAGGCTTAGTTACGCGACTGGCAAAATAAGAAAATTGGTTATTTTTTAAATTCATGTACTTATGTATTTATAGTTAGCTAAAAGTTCCTGTTTAAATTTAAGAATGCTTACTTTTGGTTTGTCGATACCTATGTTTTTTTAACTATTTTGCTCATTTTCTTATTTTCCATTAACATTTTCTATAATGTATGTTATTTTTAAGAAGTCTTCTTGAGTTCAATAATAAAAAGTTCCTGTTTAGATTTAAAAATGTTTACTATAAGATTATCAACGAATATTTCTATATATATTGTTAACTATTTTGTTCGTTTTGTTATTTTTCATTAACAATTTCTATTATTAAGTGAGAAGCTTTCTCGTGTTTATAGTAATTAAAAATTTTAAAATTATATCCTTTAATTTTTTAATATTTACAATCGGAAACCTAAACTACTCCGCTGGCTAGCCAGTTAAAACAAAACTTTACAAAATGCATGTCGTGATGACTCCGCTAAGGGATTCGGCATACTTTTTTATAGGCATCTTCTCGTTTATGTGCCTTTAAGAAAGACGTATGTCGTGTACTTGCTCAGCGTCAAACTCGAACGTCGCCAATCGGAGGGCGGGGCGCGTAGACCGAAGGTCGTCTATCAAGTGACCGGCGATATTTTTCGGTTTTTCGCCTGAATTTATAACTAGAGTATTTCCTATCGAGCGAAAAACTGTTCGAATATACGAGCAGTCACACTACAGCGGTATATTTCCGCCAGCGTCAAGCGAAGCTCTTGTATCGAGTGACAGATAATAAGTGACGAGCGACGGTTTTCGCCTGAATAGCTCGAGCGTTTTTTTTTAATAATCGAGCGATGTCGGTTATTTCAATAATCGAGTGATCAAGCGGTTTTTCGCTCGAGCGATCACAACACTATCTACAAGTAATTCAAGAAATTTCATAGAATTACATAGTACTACAAAAAGGCTTATATTTACCATTTAAATACATTTATAATGATCCATTTTGAACTCTTATACCCCCGAATAACGTATTCTTCGTACGTTTTAATATTTGACGCAATGTTGCGACACCCTGTATCTGTATTTGTTTTGCGGCGGTACTTTTAATAATATTTGTTTAGCTTTCGGAATTAAAATTCCTCTCAGACCGTCTAAAAGTATGTGTAAATAAAAAAAGTGTCACCCGTTCCCAATTTATTAATTTGCTTTGGATATATTTACGAGTGTCGGAATATAATACATCAAAAATGCATAGAGCCAAAAATAACTTAATCAATGAGAACGCTGTAATCTGACTTGTATTTTGTTATAGGCAAAATGTAACCAAATATATACCCATAAACATATGCTTAAGTCAAGTAGGGGAGACCGAGGAGGGTTGTGACAATTTTTACTTAAAAGAACATATCTCAATAAACAAACATACCACCATTATGAATTATAAGCCGCAATGTAGCTCAATCCTTACTCTTTTAAAAACAGTCATCAAAGTCAATAAAAGTTATAAGGTTTCTGAGAAAATCCACGAAAAATGCAGAACTTCTTTCTTCTAAAATTATAGAAATTCCTTAAATTAGCAGATCGACATTTTCCCGATATACAAAGTCCGCATTCTCTATCAGTCACTGCATAAACCCCTATACCCCCTACCTCAGTTCCTCAATAGGTTCTAATCATAAATCAATACTCTTTAAAACCTTTATTTCTTTATTAATTCGTCATCTCCTGTCGGAAACACACCAAACAGGAGGTTTCGTTCGTTACGTTATGATAGGCTTACATAGTTGCCAGTACTGGAGTGGCTACGAGAGAGAAGGAAAACAAGAATGAGCATGCAGCGGCGTATCAAGATTTTTTAACCATGAAATTAAATAATGACAATTTTTTTTTAAATAATTAATTCAGTTAATGATAACGGGCTCTGGGGGCCGCGTGGTTCAAGCGGCAGTCACTGGGAATTCTAGGACGAGAGTTCGTAGGTTCAAACCCCACGGCCGGTAAACCGACTCGCACTCGGTGAATTTTAGTGGTATAAGTCATGGAGTTACTGTCCGACGTTATGCAAAAAATAGGGAAGA
The DNA here is from genome assembly GCA_963991005.1 of Barypeithes pellucidus. Lineage (NCBI taxonomy): Eukaryota > Metazoa > Arthropoda > Insecta > Coleoptera > Curculionidae > Barypeithes > Barypeithes pellucidus. The sequence continues at coordinate 14,870,422 of OZ022563.1, forward strand.
GTGAAAAATGTATCATTCCCCATTCCTACCTCCTTCACGACGATAACCAAGACGGATGAGATCGCATATCTCGTGGGGGATGGCACGCACTTGCCAATCGGTAGGACATACAGTGCGAGAAACTAAAGGTTGTTAGGCCTTGGGGAGCAGCGTACGAGCGAGGAACACGGTTCGGAGCCCACGTTAAGCTGGAATGGCCCACCGACCTATAGCTATGGATACATACAACTTATGGGGTGCGCAGTAAAAAGTTACATTTTATGAGTGAAAAAATGGGTTGGTGCGCACGCTTTACCGCTCATATTTTTAAAGGTTGCTCGTCGGTTGTCTTGCGCACAATACTGTCGCCGTCATATAGGCAACCCCGCCGCATTGGTGTTGGTTTGGTAGAAATATCAAATTTTACTTCAAACAACTCAGGAGCCCGATTTCTATATTGGTTAATACTTTAAAATAAAAATACAAAAATGAAGTAGGATTTATAGACATTAAATATACAGTAAAACCTCTCATAACGGACACCTCTAATAAGCGGACATCTCTATTTTGCGGACAAACCCGGAACTAGGTATATGAAATTCCATGAAAATCAACCTCTCTTGGGCGGACTCTCATTTGGGCGAACGCGGACAGGCTGTTTTCATACAGAGAGTGCGAAAACCCTCCTTTAAACGGACAAAACAAATTTAAAAGTATTTAGAGACGAATAAGTACGGTGCAAAATCTCTCTGAAAACAGACCGGCAACCAATCGCGTATGCGTGGCAGAGCGAAAGGACTTCGCCGAATTAAAGTATGTGTGATTCCCCGACAGCAGTCCGCCGTTTATTTGTGAGTTGTAAGGTTAAAATCGTAAACAATGGCAGAAAAATGTCGCGTTTTGAGCCTGAAAGAGAATGTTGATGTTGTGGAAGTTTGTAATTTGATAACAATGATTTGGGCGAGTTCATTAACATTGATAGCAATGTGCTATTAGAAGATGATAGTGACCCCATTCCTACCGATTATGTAGTCCAAACTGAAACCACATCACTATCTAACGACTCTGATGAAGAAGTTGAATGCAGTCACCAATTATCAATAAGCCATTAGTATGGTAAAGGAATTGTAAGAGTATGCAAAGAATAGAGGTGACTCTACAGCAATGGAATCGTTATCAGACTTGGAATACATTTTCTAGATTGCAAGTATAAAACGCAAACACGTCAAACTACCTTATTAGATTTTTTTAGTTTAGTACTACATCCTAACTAAAACTAGTGTATTTTTGTTATGTTATGTTTATTTGTACATACATATACATAGTAATAATTTTGCATTTACATATTACCTAATAACAAATTTCCCCTTGGGCGGACACCTCTATTAGGCGGACACATTTAGACGGTCCAGTAGGTGTCCGCCTAAGAGAGGTTTGTTCGCTATAATAAATAATTTTGATACCACCCTGTATACTGGAAGAAGATAGCGCTCAGGGAACAAGGAGACCGCAGGTACTAAGTGACAGATATGGTGCGATGTTGCCAAACCAATGCGCGTGCCCCAATCCTCCGTCGTTCGCCACCACGATCGAGCTTAAAATTGTGTCGAGAAAGGTACTCCCAAATGACTACTGATCATTAAGATCTCCTCAGTCCTCGCATCGTTAATTCCAGAACGCAAGAATCTGCTACGCCACTGCTTCGATAAAGCACGGGTCCCGACTGCCACGACCGGCTGCGATACATAACGTGGGCAGTCGAGGCAGATATAATGAAATTCCGGCTAAGGCCCTCCGGATCAACCTATGTATAGCGACGGGGGACTTAAGCCCGTTCTACATTGGAAATGACGTATGAGCGATCAAAAGTTATGAAAATAATTATATTAAGTACAGTGGCCGCTGTAGCGGGAGGGGGGGGTGTCTCCCCAAGACTACACCACGAACCACTAAAGCCTTATCTTATTCTGATTACTTCTAATATGTACTTTGTACTAAGCATATGTTGGGTAATTCGGTATACACATATTCTCTTATGTGTTTTTAGTTCTGATTCACATCATTTATTATTGGTTGTTATGTACAGGGTGTCCCATTTTCGACACTTTTATAGGGTATCTCCGTAATTGTAAGTGCTATCAAAAAAGTAATGTAGGTGTCGTGTGCACTTTTTGGGTAAAACTTAAAATGGTAAAATCAAAATTCGAAAATTTTCCCTCACAAATTGACAATTTCTAAATTATCCTATATTTTCTTAGTTAAAAGAGATACAGAAAAATGTTTTATAAAGAAGTTTATTTATAATGATTGCTGAATAATCTGCCATTCGCAGAATAACTATACGGGGTCAGGTAAGAAAGTTATCGGACCTAACCTAATTTTTTTTTAATGGAATACACTGTACATTTTAATCTAAAAAGATAGCATCTTAAACTCTTTTCTCAAATTTATAACACACCAAGGATGATAGATATCATATTAAAACGTTGATAAGTCTTTTTCACAAATGAATATGTATAAAACTGAAATTGACGTTAAATGTTAATAACAACTAGAATGTCAACATGGCCTACTGTTGTTTAAAGTAATAAAGTTTAAATAAATCGCCTAGTAAACCAATATTATCCATGCTGTGTTATATATTTGATAATATAATTTAAAATGCAATCTTCTTAGATTAAAATATATAGGGTGCTCCATTTAAAAAAATGGGGTTAGGTTCGATAATTTTTTTACCTGACCGCGTATACATATTCTAAATACGGCAGATTATTCAAAAATCATTATAAAGAAACTTTTGCATAAAACATTTTTCTGTATCTCTTTTAACTAAGAAAATATAGGGTCATTTTAAGATTGTCAATTTTTTGATTTACCCCCATATCTCTTAAGCGAGTGAAAAATCCCCTAATTTTGATTTTATTATTTTAAGTTTGACCCATAAAGAGCACATGACACCTACATTACTATTTTAATAGCACTAACAGTTACGGAGATATCCTAAAAAAGGTCGAAAATGTGACACCCTGTAAAACGATATTACAAACTAGATGGAAAACTGTACATTTCTAGCCTTTGCAACAGTATTTCCCACCTCTTTCACATTATTGCAGCATAGCCAGATTGACATATTTATCGCAAAGGTAGCTTCCAAAATCGCAACGAAAAATTTGTTAATTTGGCAAATACAACTGGTTTAAGATTAATCCGCAATTATTGCTCTTAAAATAAATTTATTTCACAATAATTTTACTATAAACTGTGAAAAGGCGATGCGAGATTCTTTAAAAAAATATTATTATACTTTAAAGTATCAAACGAATCTTGAACTAATCCAACTGCACTCTGGCAACATCTAAAGTTGTATTATTTAGGGTTGATTCGGGTTTTTTTTGTGATTATTGGTGATAAATCATCTTTATTATAAACAATTGTAAGAAATACTTTTGTTCATTTATTATTTCCTCACATTTAAAGCAACGACAAAAATGCCGAGCTTTATTAGTCACGTTGGTACTGTGAATGTTTTCATTAAGCCCTTATTACACTTGGGAATTTTTATGGCGCCAGCAATGGCAATTATAATTCAAGGATTCAGGCGCAGTACACCGTTCTCCGCACTACAGTCAGAAATTCTACTCTTCTGACAATTAAAATGACACGGATTCATGCGCAGCACACTGTTCCCGATCAGCTGTCTCTCATTACCAGAAATGGGACAGGCGCCATTTTAATTGCCCTTGCCGACGCAATTGGGTAGACATGGATTATTCTGTTATTTTTAACTGTTTATTATTTTGCCGAACCAGGTATGGACAGGTAATGGCCATTTAAACCCACTGGTACTTAAATTAGCAGTTTACATTCTTTATTAAACTTATGGACTGCTAATTCAGCAACTTTTTGCACCTCCTATTTGTAAATAGCAGTAGCTGCTTTAACTGGTGATCAAAACGAACAGGTTTGCACATCTCTAATTCTGGGGATATTTTAGGGATTTCGATAGTACCCACTGCTGTTCTGACCGTTGACAAAGCTCCAGCTGATCGAAAACGGTTTACTGCGCATGAATACGTGCCATTATAATTGCCGGCGCAAGAGAAAAGATTGCCTAGTCTAATACGGCCTTTAGTAATCAAAAATTAATAAATAACGCCGATAACTTTAGAGTATAAACAAAACCGACTGAAAACGATATTGTCGTTTGGTCTTTCAAGTTTCATTAGAGCTTTAAACTTTAGTGAGCGTCTTGTGTGTGTGCATTTTTATTGGGCGTTTGTTAAAATTTTATTTAAGATGAGTGGTCGCACAGGGCAGCTTTATTCACCCAATCAAATGTATTTTGCTAATTTATTATTTGACATAACTATGTACTTATTTTGAGTAACAAACCAAATAATTCATATTCGATGTTTTAGTTTACACTATAAATCTAATTTAAGTCAATATTCTCAATTTATAATTACTTCAACATTATCGCCGGTACGGCAACTCTTCGGTAGTATAGTGGTCAGTCCTCCCGCCTGATGTGGGAAACCCGGGTTCGATTCCCGGCTGAAGAGATATCTACTGAGGTTCTGTGTGGACCTATCTACTGAGGTTCTATATGGACCTATCTACTGATGTTCTGTGTGGACCTATCTACTGAGGTTCTCTGTGGACCTATCTACTGTGGTTCTGTGTGGACCTATCTACTGAGGTTCTCTGCGGACCTATCTACTGTGGTTCTGTGTGGACCTATCTACTGAGGTTCTGTGTGAATCCATCTACTGAAGTTCTGTGTGGACCTATCTACTGAGGTTCTATATGGACCTATCTACTGAGGTTCTGTGTGGACCTATCTACTGAGGTTCTCTGTGGACCTATCTACTGAGGTTCTCTGTGGACCTATCTACTGAGGTTCTGTGTGGACCTATCTTATCTGTCTGATATCATAAAATTGGTACAGTTTGTATCAATATTTTGGATTGCTCCAAATCAATCTAATTTATAACGAAAATACATTTGGTTCTATAGTCCTCCTCCATTCTCGTCCTCTCACAATCATGGTGCATTCATGTGTAGCTTGTAAAATAGTGGATCATTTAAATATTTCATCAAAATTTCATCGATAAGTATGGTTATGTTTTAATAATTAACCATCTGATATAACCAGACTTCAACATTGTTGCCATTCAGCCAACAAACATCTAGTTCTCTCTTCCACCCATTACTGATTTTCAATAACATTTCACACGATCACAGCTTCACTTTCCAAGAGTTTTATGATGGATTATGGGAGCTGTAGTTTACGATACCTTTGGTTATGTACAAATTTTTATTGAATATCCATTAAAATAGCGGCTGGCACTGTTTGTATGTTTGTATTGTTTTAAACAAAAAAAAAACACATAGGTACACATGTTAATGTTTTTTATTTTTTTCTATTTTAACATTAAAGTGAAAAGAATATTCAAAAATCCAATTTAATCCAAATATAGTTTAGACAGGGGGTAATCAAACCAGCGCATTAGAAAATAAATAAAAAGCATTAAATAAATAATTTAATTTACGGAATTAAATAGTAGATGGGCGAGTTTTTGATGAAACGTAGGCGCGGTCTAGAACATTTTCACCTGCGGCGCATTGTCTACTGGATATTTCCCCTTTTCTTTAGTGATTTGACCCCAAAGAAAAATACGCCAGTGCCTATACCTAATTTAGGATTTGATTGACACAATTCTGGTTTACTGTCCGGTGAGTTTCCGGTGGACGTCGTCAATCGTATACGTTTATTTGATGTGTGAACGGTTTTGTATGCCAATATATGCGCCATTACTTATTTGGTAAAATGAATCCTGCAAAAAAACGTGTTGCCGTGTGAACCTAGCTTAACGATACCACTGATGTTCCAACTTTTTTTGAGACAATGCTGCTGCTGTGTTATAATGCGAAAAATCCTGCAAACGTAGGTAAATGAAATACGACTGATCCACCTCTGCACTGCTTCATGCAGCAAACACTAAAACAGTCGGAACATGCTCTCAAGGAACTTAAAAAGATGTTCTTTCTGTTTATGTAATACTAAGTTATGTCGTTAGATTACGCAGATCGGACGATTGAAGTAAGTATATAAATAATTGCACGCGCGTAATCTACCCAGACCGTCTATATATAGCACGAAAAACATTATTAGCTAGTACGTTTACATGGAGGTCTTCGTCGTGACTTCTGCGTTAGTTCTTTAAGTTTGCTGTCGATCGATCAGAAGGCAAATTGACGAAGTGAGGGTTTGTTAGTTATCATTAATGTGAATAATTGAATGACCCCTGAATTCAAAGAAAAATAGTTTAAAGGCATGATACAATAAAGGTGCATTCACACAGGCATGCATTTTGTGGCGCCAATAAAAACTGGCGCGCCAGTATATTAAATTGGCAAGTGTAAACATCGACTTGGACAAAAATTTATGTTTGCATGCATAGACCAAAAAAGTCTGCTTCCTTCTGAAATTACTGGGGCCAGTGGTGACAAATTCGCTCAGAAAATCAAAACTTGCAAGTGTAAACAAGTGTTTGCATGTGTGTCGGCGACCGCTCGCAAGTTTTTAGTTTGATTTTCGTTTAGGATCCGATTCTAATTTTTGTTGATTGTAGTTTATATAGTTTATTATGGCTAAAAAAAAGTGGTCAGCAGAACTGACAATCAAATTTCTTGAAGGGTATGAATCTTATCCGTGTTTATGGGATGTGCACCCAAAGCAGATCGATGACAATCCATGGTTTAACCCAGACATGCCCTTTTGTCGTTTGTTTTTCTGTATATATTTTTTTCCACTAAAAGTTCAGCGACTATTTTACAGGCTTCGGAAACACTTTGAAAATGAAACTGGCGTGCCACTTATTTTTGTTTCCTCAACAAAGTGTAAACCTTTACTAGCGTGAAATAGAACTTGCGCGACCACTGGCGCCACTAAATCCATGCATGTGTAAATGCACCTTAACAGCCAGTGGCTTAGTGTCGCTCTCGCTCTCCAGACGAAAATATCTTATATAAGATCGCGCAAGGAGGCGTGGCCTACTGACGTCTTATCTTACCTTGTGTTTATTATATCAAACGCACAACTTCCTAAGTTACAATACACATTTCCCTGGTGGCAAAATCTCTAGATCTCCTTTCGAGATGTTTAGAAGACAACAAAATTATGAGAATACAAATACGTAAGACCAACAGGTTGAATCGTCCTTAATCTTCCATTTGCGGTCCCGTAAGTACGCCACTGGCCAGTACTCTGAAGTAAGAACTGGTTAGGTGGCTGTTAAGATGAGGATCATAAATAATTCCTAATTATCAATCAGAGCCATCTATGTTGCATCAATTTAATTAAAAAAGATGCCGCTTTTGGCAGGTTAGAAAGAGACGAGAGTCATCAGCTGATCAATATTTCTTTTCGTGAAGTTTTAGCCCTTAATAATAAAGTTCTTTAATTAATTTATTGATATTTAGATTGTCTGACATGTCGATTGGGGTATCAACAAGTTTCAGGAAGATCTGTGACAAAAATTTGCAAATTGTTCATATTTAAAATTGTAATTATTATTCTTATAACATTATATTTTTTAACGCAATTTTTTCATAGCGTTTTCCAATCCTTTAACTTTACGAATCCAGTTTTAGATTAGAAAAAAACTAAGTATATTTGGCTAAACGTTCGCATAAAATAATGCCTGCTTGGCCACCTGTGAAATTTATTTAACCTTCACTTGCGGGCGCGGTCCAAAGTTGACGAAAATCGAATAAGGAGACAAACATACATCTGGCAAGAGGTTCGCGGTAACAAAATTAATTTCCGGAAAAACTTATTATTAGTACAAGGCATGAAAGTTCAATTTCTATTCGTGGATCGAATTTAAATAGAAATAAAAATTAGCCTCGCGCCTAGCCATTCAGGTAACATCTGCTGGAAATCAGGCAAAATAATTACAAAATTAATTTTTTAACATAAGTTAACAGCTATTTAAAGGAAGCGAAGAAAAATAAAATTATCAGTTATTAAATATTTACTATTATTTTATTCCTAACGATATTTTCATTAAAGGAACTATTAAATAACGCATAACAGAGTAAATATAACAAATATTATCGAGTAGGAAGTAGACTTTGTGTGTTTTTAAGTACAACACACTAATTTTATCATTATTTAATTAGAATTAAAAACAGGCCCATTCAGGGTGTTATGTAAATAACTTATTATATTTAAACGGGTATATAACTCCATTGCGTTCTACTCAGTGGCAGCTCGTGACCTATGATAGAGGGGGTTCACAAGTATGGTGAAATTATTTTTAACATTTTATTTTTGTGTAACGACCAAACAATTACTTTCTAGCCGTCTTAAATGTAGAAAGAAAAAAAGGAATAAGAAAATGCTTTAGGTAAAACATATTATTATTTATTTTTTAATTTTACACAAGGAAATACAACTTTTGGAAAATAAGAAAGGCTTTCTTAGTGTGTATAGCTGTCGGATCTTAACGTCGTCGCATGCAACCCTCGTAACAATATTTATACAGTCAACTACTAATACTACTAAAGCCATCTACGAGCTATCAAGAAAACCGAATGATGTCCAATACTACTACCGCCATCTACGAGTTATCAAGAAAACCGAATGATGTCTAATACCACGACGCCATCTACGGCTACGTCATTAGGCGCAACCAAGACGAGAACAATAGTTAACTGTTTTATGACGAGAACGAATCGAGCCACGAGACTGATAAGTTGATATTCTTCATATTTTCGGTGTTTTTTAGTATCCTTAAATAAAATGGTTTAAAATCATATCGAGTATCATTTATCGAAATACACAACATTTATCGATCCTACACAATAGTCCATTTTTCGGTTCTTAATTGTAGAAAATTCATCAATAACAGCCTCATTAAGTTTGGAATACCCTCTATAAATTTTTTTCATATATTTCATTTTTAAACTTTCTAATAAAGTCCCTAGATTTACCCTTTGTGGTCTGCGTTAAATTAATTTCGGGTTTAGGTGTTCCCGCATTCTTTCTTCACTTCAATTTTTTGCTCCAAACTCAAAGAGCTAAAGTTATTTCTTAAATAGTCCACCGTCAACTATTCATTTTGACTTAATAAATATATAATATTAAAATATTAAAACATGCCACGCTCGAATTTCTAACTAGATGCACGAACAGACAACAGCGCGGTGCACACAAAAACTGTGCGCCTTTTCAATGTTAAATCGCCATAGCCCCACTATCCCCCGCTGCCACCTGTTACTACAGAGAAACTGCACTACTTAATCGCACGTGCGAGCGAGTCTCGTCATAATCGTCATTTACCTCGACCGAGGCATGGTTTCCGGATCTATACAGTTTAGTTTGAAGGGATGATAAAATATTAGGGAGGGTCGGACTTTTTTTAGTTTGACGGTACGATAAAATATTAGGGAGGGCCGGACTTTATACGATAAATAATATTCAATGAATATAAATTAATATTTTTTATTCGCTTTGTTTTGGGGGTGCACGTGCGCATGTGCTCCTGTGAAAGAACCGCCACTGATTCTACTGAAAGCATACATAATTTTTTTTAAATCGATAGTCTAAATACTTAGGTAAAAGCTCTTCAACCCAATTGTTGCCGCGCCATACACATCTGTTTTCAGTTAACAGTAGTATGTAGATGAGAATGCGGGCCTCGACCTCAACCGTTGGAAAACGTTGCTCAAAGGCAACGCGGCGTTGCTACTTCAGTATATTTTGATATGCGAAAGGATCAAGTCGCGTAGCGCACGACTTTCCGTTCAATTTCCACGTATACAAGCATTGTAGAATTCCCATCTCTTTTTATCTTCTGTCTGTTTCTTTTTAACCCGAACAAACACTGAAAAACAACAAAGAATTTTACTTAACAACAAAACAACGACAAATATGACGGTTGTTAATCCGGTAGTGCCAAACGTGAGAGCAGGTATGAAAGACGGCCGTTCCAATAAGTGCTTTATAAAAAGTACGTTCCGAACGCTCAAAGGTGTCTAATTAACAGAAAACAACACAGTTGTTGCTAATTTATAGAGTTCCCCGCTTGTTTTTCTGAGAAGTTATTTATAACCTACCTAAGAATGTGAATTGTTTATTCGTCAAAGACTGTGAAGCAAACCCGTATCCTCATTGATTTAAAATCCTTGGTAAAAACAATATTTTTTCAGTATGTTTTCTTCAGCGTTAACTCAAATAGTTTCAAATCTGTTTGTGCAATCTGTTAATACGGCAAAGTTGCAGTTTTGATGAAAATTGACCCGATTCGAACTGCATCAAACCCACATATATATAAACAATATATTACCAAATACGAACGTTCCAAAATACAAAAAGTGTCCCCGCTATGGGAGGTGGCGCGGGCCTATTGAGTTTGCGTAGTAGGGTGGAAATTTTATCGATCGCGTCAGAGCCGGCCCGACATTCTTTGTTTGTTGTTATTCGTCGCCATCTTTGGCTCTGGATGCTGCTGCAATTTTTGTAAAGGAGTTTTTAATTTGTGGCGATTCGATTCACTGTTTGGTAGGTTAGTGGCTTATTTTGCTTGCAAAAGTCGTGGATCAATACCAGGTATAAAGTATTTCAGGTATTTATATACATATATTCAAAATATTTTGCTTATCACATTATCCGATCTTCGGAACCGATTTCACTAAAAAGCTTGTAAAAAAAGAGAGTGTCACTCATATACAATATAATAAATATGTGGTCACTACCTAACCTTAAAATTAATGTATTTTTAATTTGGTGCATTAGTAGCTGATAATAATTCCCAAAATAGTCAATATAGTGATTTATTCTTAATTTTTGGTTTAGAAAAAAGTGAGGTTAAGAAACATACGACGTCGGATGAAATTTAAAGTAAAGCTCATCGCGTCGATTGTTACAAATATTCGGACGGAATTTGGCACCAAAAGTTTACACCAATCAGGGCACCGTCGCATCATCATATCGTCAGAAATCGTATGCATGGAACGCTGTCTTAAATCGAACTAATCGAAATTTTGATTGCAATATTTTTTTAACTGGTGAAATTTACATTAAAAAACTTGAAATCCGGTCCTGTCGAATGTTTACTTTCACAAGGAAATTTCCGACCTGCGCAAACTCACTATTATCCCTTCGATGCCCATAGCGGGCACATAATTGCAGATGGTATTTGCAATATACTGTCTATATATATATATGTGATCAGACCACCGTACTCAACAGGAGCTAAAATATAATCGTATTGAAACCTCCATATACACAAAGTTATATTTAAAAACACGTTCCCCTCGCTTTCATCTCTCTCTTACCAGAAAAAGAACCTCTATATCGCTTTAGTGTTTCTTCACGTTCGTATCTTGATAAAAATTCAAACAAGACGAGTAATAGGGGAGGTTTGTTTGTAGATACACACGGGGCAATATCTCATGCAATATGCATTACTATTCCCCTTAGAGGTTAATAGTTTCATGAATTTTACCACATGATTAGTATTAGTAGGTACATCCTATAGGTATTGAAAAGTAAAGTACATATTTTATTCTATGACCGATTATGAAATAAAAATTCTTTCTTAAAATATAGTTGATATTTTATTGTCTGATCGAATTCCAATATAAATAAAAATCCTCTCTTATTTATGTAAGAAATACTTTTGTTCGGGCCTGTGTGGACCTATCTACTGAGGTTCTGTGTGGACCTATCTACTGAGGTTCTGTGTGGACCTATCTTCTGTGGTTCTGTGTGGACCTATATATTGAGGTTATGTGTGGACCTATATTCTGTGTGGACTTATCTACTGAGGTTCTGTATGAACCTATATTTACAGGTTCTGTGTGGACGTATTTTATCTGGCTGATATTATAAAATTAATACAGTTTGTATCAAAATTTGGGATTGCTCTGCAAGAGCATTATTGAACAAATATCAAAATAATTAATGATGATTTTAATAAATATTAGAATAGAATTCAGAAACTATGTCTTGATTTATTAAAACTTAATCAGTGGCGGCTCGCAACTAAGAACGTAGGGTCGGCAGAAAAATCGCCGGAGGCATTGCGCCGCAGGTGAAAAAATTTCAGGGCCACGCCCAAAGTTTAAAAAAATTCACCTATTTAATACTGTCTTATCTTATAAATTAAATTAGATCGCATTTTTTTATATTGTTTGTTAACTCAGATAGAACAATTTAATATAACAGGTTTTTAAGATGCGTTTTAACGAACATAATTGATTTAAGATTCGAAAACAATTGAATGACGAGAATCCTAAGAAGTTTAAGAAGTATGACAGTGAAATGTCTGTCTAAACTTGTTTATAAATTAGTTCTAAGCGACGATCTTTTGATGTTGCAGTGTGATTAATAACGCCATCGTAAAATTAACAATATCAGATTTGTCCTTAATATTATTACTTACAGTATTTGTTCCGGCTTCGGTTTCCATCATCTGCATATTTCCCTCCATTTTTGTTATAAATTAAATTACTAAAAATTTTCAAACCTACCGCTTTTCGATTTTACTACAAATTATAAATAAATAACACAAAATACAAACCACACTACCACAAGTCAAGTAACTTTAACACTGAATTTATAATTTTCCGAAAATAGTCCGTATACAGGGTGTTATGGAAATGACGTATAATATTTAAATCAGCAATTCCTGAGATGAAAACAAATTGAAGAAAAATATCTAAAAATGGCGCTTTAATTTAATATGCCCTGTACATGACCTTATGTCAAACCAAAAATAACCACGTGGTGCCCCTGTCAGGAAGGTAAACAAAGCAACATATGTCAACAGTGTTGTCATATCTTCAGGGTAAACTATTTAGAAAGTCAATAACCGTTTGACAGATTGCAAGTTGTTTATTTTTCAGGGTACATTATTATAAACTTTTACGTTCAGTTCAGTTCGCTAGGAAACAATCTCTGATTTATAAACTTGAACTGACTCGAAAGAAACGCCGCGGAGTTTTTAAATGGTCAGGTATGTTCTCATTTGTTCAATTCGAACGACACCCGTCAGATCTGGACAACTTAAAAGTTTATAAATGCCACTTACCCTTTAGAAAAAAAAATGCAATTTTATTTACCTTTTCGGACTTATTTAAAACCAACTTAATTTATAAAAAAACACCTCACATCACAAAATCACATAGTTTTCGCGTCACAACACATATAAGTACCGTTCAATCTGAATTAGTATTTTAAAGTGCTACTGTGTAGACAAAAGTACGCCCTTATTGTCTAAATAACACGTTGGTTCCGTCGGTCAATATTGAACTGCTGGACTGGGGCACTGCCGTCGCGAAAAGAACAAATAACTTAATAATTTAAACTCGGGTTTAAGTATTAACATACAATTTAACACACAAATCTGCTTGAAACAGTATGAAAACGGCGGTCTAATTTCCGAGGAACATCTGATCTGCCAAACGGTTGCATATTAGTGCTGGGCGATGTTCATCGATGTTTTTGAAACATCGATGTTCTGTTACCGATGTTCGATGTTTTCGACATCGATGTTAGAGGTCAAACATCGATGTTAGAGGTCAAACATCGATGTCGACATCGATGTTTGCCTTTCGATGTTCAATGTTATAACAAAACAAGAAAACTAGGTTGTAATCTTAAACTCAATTTTCCCAGCACAAGAAAATAAGAGCGAAAGCTTTTGATTTCATTTGCTAAAAGCCTTATTAGAGTCGACAATAAAAATTTCCGGTGCAATGGCAATTATAATTGTACGAATTCATGCGCAGTAAACCGTTTTCGATCAACTGGCGCCTTGCTAACAGTCAGAACAGCAGTTGGTAGTGTCGAAATCTCTAAAATACCCCCAGAATTAGAGATGGGCAAACCTATTCGTTTTGACTGGCAGTTAAAGCAGCTACTGCTACTTACAAATGGCAGTAGCCATTAGCTGTTCATAGGTGCTTCGTCCAATTAATAAACATTTAAAAGTAACAGAATAATCCATCTCTACCCAGACTTGCACCGGCAATGGCAATGAAAGTGGCGCGTGCCCCATTTCTGGCAATGCGAGACAGCTGAGAACGGTGTACTGCGCATGAATCCGTGCAATTTTAATTGACAGAAGGCTAGAATTGCCGACTGTAATACGGATTCCATTCTCGCGGCGCAATTGCGTGAAGTATTTGGCCAGCTTATCCAAACGAAATTTTTTTTCCAAAGCCGGCGAAACTATGGCCCCAAAAACGAAATAGCTTGCAAGGAATCATCATTAATCTAGTTTTACAAAAAAAAAATAGTTTACAAGTTGTTAGTGACCGGAATTCATGCAGTTTATAAAATATTATGTTTTAATTATTGCTTTATTTTTTTGTTCATATTATTTTTTAAAATTTTTGTTATTTTGTTTTTTGACGTTTCATAATTTTTCAATTCTTTCTAATAACAAGTTTATTTTTATTTTTTATATCTAATTTATTCCTAATCGCAAATATACTTTTTTAAATGTCGATGTTTGAACATCGATGTTTTACAACCGATGTTTCTACGCCATCGATGTTCCGTTTCGATGTCCCAGCACTATTGCATATTCGACTGGACGACTGGACGAGTCTATTTATTTTAAAGGGATGGTAGCTTAGATTGGAAGGGTCTATCAACATAATTATTTCATCATTCTTTTTCAGTAAAGAATTAATAAATTTGATTAGGCCATTAGAAATTAGCGTTTTTATTATTTCTGAATTTCTATTGCGAAATAATTTGTATCCTATAGTGCTGTTGTTTTATGTGTACGGTAGGTTATTGTAAAGTGTAATTATGCGTTAGTATTTATTGCTTTTGTGTAATCTAATAAGTGCATATCTTCAAAAAAAAATAAAATTGGAAACTCGTGGGTGTCTGTGTGTTTCTTTAAGTGATTTAGTGCAAATGTTCCGAGAGATTGGAAATAAGAGGCCGAATGGGGTTTAGTGGGTATAAGCTTATTATGCAGTTCCACATTATCATCAAGGTACGTGATGAGCAATAAAGCTTTTCCAATAGAAAAAGAAACAAAAACCTGAAGATGTCTCTGTGCCCTGGATTACTTGCTAGTGTACTGGCACCTGGATTCACTTCTATTTGGATACTAGGTAAACTAAATATTATTTTTATAAGAATCTATAGTTATTTTCTACACAGTTGGCAACATTGGGCTTGAACATCTGTTGATTACACAGCTTGGCAATGTAATATGATCGTATATGAATGTGCTGAGGAGTAACCGGGTGGGTTTATGGGTGAATTACCCCACTTTTTAAACGTTCGATTTGAAAAAAAAAATATGTAGCGCTTCTCTAGGACACCCCAGGAGTCACCCATTTAAATATAATACGTCATTTCCATAACACCCTGTATATATCTTTAAAAAATCGAATACAAACCGTTACGAATCGAAATAATTAACCACTGATTTTGTTTCCCTAATTTCCCGCTCGCGAGAAAAGTCAGAACTACGTCACAGCTTGCGGCTCGGATTTAATAGCCGGTATTATTTATATTTTATGAATAAGAATACACTGGTTGCATATCCTCAACAGAATATGTTTCGTTTCCAAACCAATTAGGTGGTGATATTTCAAGGTCATTCGGCTCCGATATCTTGACAACTACTATGTCTACCAGGGATTCGAATAGTAATCAAAGAATAGTAATCTTGGAGATGCCGCTACAAGGGATATTTGAAAACAATAAATTTATTAAATTGTTAAATATACGATAATTTATTGAATATTACAAATATTATAATTGAATTGGTTGAATAAAGAATTATATTAAAATAAAAGATAAAAGCATAAATGAGCGGGTCGGCTCTGACTGAACTTAGTATTGGGTGAATTGGTTGCTCAGATATTGTTTCCTTCTTTTCAGGTACGTTATCTCGACAAACAAATATACAGATCCGGCCAAAATTAAAATAATACCTAATACCTTATACAATGTATTTCTGAAGAAAATACTTTTGGTTCTGTAGTCCTCCTCCCCTCCTCGTCCTCACAATTATTTTTTGCGAGCAGATATAAAGAAGCCGACGTAGCCTCGTAAAATAATTGGTCAAACAACAAACCCGATGCCGCCTTGGCGGTGTCGAACTTAATCGGACTGTAAAGAAGCCTTTGCTGGCAGAAAATAATATTTTTTAAATAAATAATTTGAGAGAGGATTTTTATTCTCATTGGAATTCGATCAGAGACAAGAAAATTTCGATTTTTTTTATAATTATTTTTATAAATACATATATACAGGGTGTTGTCTAACCTCTCTGAAAAAATGAAGGACGTGAATCAGTCTTATTTTAAGACGAAAATGTGGTATAAAAGTGTTTCGCATGTCACTTCGTTTTCAAAATACAGGGTGTTAAGAAAAATATTGTATTTTTCATTTTATTAATTAATTGTAACAAACCCGAACAAATACAAAATTTCCTCCCCGCGTTTCACGCCACTGTAGAATTTTTGCGCGTTTTAACGGCGCCACGAAGAGCTGAACTATATAAGAAATAAAATTAAAGCAATGAAGTTTTCGTTTTAGTGTAGGATGTCAAATTTGATAAAACACATTAATGGGAGCATAATGAGTTAGTATAACACATTATCTTACATTTATTTATATTTGAGTCAATTTTGACCTATTTATTTCTTGTTAGTTTAATGAAAGGCTATTGAAGAGTCTTGCATAGTTTCGCCCCTTAGCAAAAACAGACCGCGACTACAGCGTTGCCATATATCTATCTGAAGACAATGAATAGGATTCATTTAAATATGGTGGAACACAACTAACGGCAGCATCGCCTAATTTTTTGCTCGCATTCCTTCCGATGTTCAGAAACGGCTGGGCTTTCACCCGCCAACAATTCCAGCGCATCCACCATTTCACGTTCATCGTTAAGGGCATGTTTTTAAAAGTTAAAGTACGATTTAACTATAATTCATAAATATAGGCATTGTTATTGCCAAAGGAGGGACAAAGAAACGTTTATAACCACCGCACTGACTACAAACAGTTAAATTTACTACCCCTTTACACGCTACTTTTATTACGCATATTAAAAATTGTAGAGAACATATAATTTTTAAATTTACCTTCACCGTAAATAATTATTTTAAATTGCTTTTTTGTAATAGTGCACCTCAAGGACGAATACGTTCGCTCAATGGTTACTTTTACCTACAACGTTAAAAAGATAAGTGGTTCCCATGGTAATTTTTTTTGTTGGTCTCGCACGCAAGTAATATAATAGTAATTAAGTAAAATTAAACAGTGCAGTACCTTGATCCGATACAGTCGAAGTTCCGCGCCTGTGTCACATCGAGGTCTCCTTTTGTAGATGTAGACATAGTCATGGGTAACATGGTATAAGTAACTATAGGTATTATTGCACGCCGATGATCACGTGGCTTGTGGCGTCACTGGCGAGCAAGTTTTAAATCTCTTATGGAGGTTTACATTGCTGTCATCGTTTTTAACTATTTTTTGAATGTATTAGTTTTATGCATGTAATGGTATATGAAATGAAAGAATAATATATGACGAGTATTTACGTATATTAATTTCATAGAAATATAACACACAAATACCACTAAAAAAAGAAAAGATATCAGAGAAATTTTTCTCGCCATTTGAGCCGGCGACAATAGCCGAAGCATGCCGAAAGCTGCTCGCCGACCACTGCTGGTTTTGAAACAGTGTTGCCAAACTTTTACAATTGTAATAGATCCACTACTATTTTAAGATTCTTGTTGTGGGGCTCCCCATATGAAATTTATGTTCAATCTGGAGGGACCACCTCCAGATTGAACATAAATTTCATCTAATAGGAAAGTAACGACCCTTTTTTTTCGTACTCTTGTTACTCTGACACCGTTTTTTACTATTTCTATTAGGTTTCGAACCGGCACTCTATTTCTTTCGATCACGGATTTCTGGCAACACTGCTGCATGGTTGCCGTAGTTTTTGGTGGACATTTTGTAAGTTTACCAGAACGTTTTCTTATAGTCTTGTGTTTATTAAAAAAAATATCTGAATTTTCATAAAATGAGGTGCGCCATGTTCGGTTGTGATATGGATTACCAGGCAAAGACATTTAATAGAAATATAAGGTTTTTCCGCTTTCCTAAAGATAAAAACAAACAATTAAAATGGATACAGTTGTGTAAGCGGAAAGATAATTAGGTCGTATTTTAGCTTTAATCTTTGTTGTATGTTCATGAAATAAATATTCCTAAATACCATGATATTATTCTTTCTTTTCACATACCACTAAACGTAAAAACTTTTAATTAAAACGGCGTCAGAGTAATAATAGTACGAAAAAAAGGTCGTTACTTTCCTATTAGATGGGGGACCACCTCCAGATTGAACATAAATTTCATATGGGGAGCCCCACAACAAGAATCTTAAAATAGTAATGGATATATTACAATTGTAAAAGTCTGGCAACACTGTTTCAAAACCAGCAGTGGTCGGCGAGCAGCTTTCGGCATGCTTCGGCTATCGTCGCCGGCTTAAATGGCGCGAAGAATTTGTCTAATATCTTTTATTTTTTTAGTGGTATTTGTGGGTCATATTTCTATGAAATTAATATACGTAAACACTCGTCATATATTATTCTTTCATTTCATATACCATTACATGCTTAAAACGTTTTAATACATTAAAAAAAGAGTTAAAAACGATGACAGCAATGTAAACCTCCATAAGAGATTTAAAACTTACTCGCCAGTGACGTCACTGCGCACGGCAGACGAAATTGGGACGGTTAGATATCCTACCTTTAGCTTATTGTATCATGCATGGGTAACACCCTAAATTTTCTGGTGTCGATACAATTACACTGGCACCGCTTATTGCATCAACACTGTATCAGCACATCGCGCCAAATTGTGCAATTTCGATTTCACAGTCATAACACCCTAAAATGACACTGACACTGCTTTTTACGATTGCGCCATATGACACAGTATCTTACGGTGTCAGTCGCAGTTTCGGTGTCACGTTTTCGGAAAGAGGAATATGACAGATGATATGAAGCACTTCGTGCGGTATTTCTCAGCGGTGGATTCAGTCAGATAAATAAAAGTAAAAATAAAGAAATCTTATCTCAACCGTAGGCAACCCACAATACGTGCATATTGTGTATCATGAGTTGTCTAAATATATGGAAAAAGGCAACAGTGAAAACAAGACTATATATGGCTACATTGGGCTACATCTGTTTTACGCGGAAGAATATTTTCAAAAGCGGAACAGATAGCTAATGTAAACCGGAAACGCCTAAAAACAAATAAAACGTCTCAAGTGGTTATTTAATATTATAATTTAAACAATAAAGATTAATCTGCCTTTTTCGTGCATGCCATTTTTCGTTTTGTTTTACAGGGTGTTATGGAAATTACTTATTATATTTAAATCGGCAAAGTTGTTTATTTCTCAGGGTACATTATTATAAACTTTACGTTCTGTTCAGTTCGCTGGGAAACAATCTCTGATTTATAAACTTGAACTGACTCGAACGAACCGCCGCGGAGTTTATAAATGGTCAGGTATGTTCTCATTTGTTCAATTCGAACGACACCCGTTGAAACTTAAAAGTTTATAAATGCCCCCCTTTCGAAAAAAAATGCAATTTTATTTACCTTTTCGGACTATTTAAAACCAACTTAATTTATAAACAAACACCAAGTAGGTAACCCGAACAAAAACCGGCAAAATAACCACACAAAAACACATAAACTCACATTAGTTTTCGCGTAGATTTGCATGCGTCTCATGAATGCCAACCTTTAGAAAAAAAAAATGCAATTTTATTTAGATACCTTTTCGGACTATTTAAACCCAACTTAATTTATAAACAAACATCAAGTAGGTAACCCAAACAAAAACCGGCAAATAACCACACAAAAACACAAGTACCGTACCATTCAATCTAAATTATTATTTTAAAGTGCTACTGTGTAGACAAAAATACGCCCTTATTGTATAAAGTTTCATCGGGTGGTCTGGAAAATAATGTAGTGACACGTTTAAGTCTGGTTGACACGTTCGGGTTTATTCAGTCGATCGATATTGTGCTACCTTGGGTTAATATCTAAAAATACAGCGTTGTCACTTTCGATGTTTTATAAGATTATATTCATAAATTGGGGAATTTCCTTTCGTAATATTATTTCCTGTATATCCTGTATATCATTTTCCGAATATGCACGAAGCATTCTACCCTTGGAAACGTCTATAATCTATATGAAAGGGAAGTCCTGTCTGTCAAATTATTTCATCATTCTTCAGAAAAGAATTAATAAATTTTATGCTTAGGCCAATCCATTAGAAATTAGCGTTTTTGTTATTTCTGAATTTCTATTGCGACATAATTTGTATCAAGTGCTGTTGCTCTATGTGTACGGTAGTGTTATTATTGTACAGTATAATTATGAGTTAGTGTTTAGTGCTTTTGTGTAATCTGAGGAGGATATCTTCAAAAAAACTAATTTGAAACTCGTGGGTGTCTGTGTGTTTCTTTAAGTGATTTAGTGTAATTTGTTCTGTTCACTATGTATTTTTTTCTCACGACAAAATGCCGGTTATGTTCCGAGATTGGAAAGAAGATGCCAAATGGGGCTTAGTGCAGTCCCACACTATCATCAGAGCACGTGATGTGCATAAACCTCTTCCCATAGAAAAAAGAACTGAAGGTGTCTGTGCCCTGGATTCCTTACTCGTGTCGGCGGGCCTGGATTTAATTTCTAAGTAAGCTAAATATTTATTTTTATAAGAATCTAAAGTTTTACACTTTTCCACAGTTTGGCAACATTGCGCCAGAACATCTGTTTATTACACAGCTGGGCAGTGTAATATGATTGTGCAGCGGAGTGACCTGTGGGTTTATGGGTGAATTACCTCAATTTTTAAACGTTCGATTTAAAAAAAAAATATGTAGCGCTTCTCTAGGAAACCCAAGTAGTCACCCATTTAAATATAATACATCATTTCCATAACATCCTGTATATAAAAATAGATAATTTAAAAATATATACTTTGGCATTTGACCCGTCCCTTATATTTTCACCCACGAGCAGCTGCTGCTAAATATTAATTATATTCATATTTGGGGGCCGGGCCCCAAGCTCCCCCTTACAAATCCGGCACTGGCTGTAACTCGGACAGTAGTCGTGAGGATATTAAAATACTATAGTTTATTCATTTTCCCAATTCAGAGAGCAAAACGAATACACGCGACGAGCTGGAACACTACACAGGCTCGGATTAAGAATAATATAACAGTACAATATCGAATCACGCATGAATAGACCTGACATAATAACAACGATCCTGTTCTCGCCAGCATCGGAAGTTTTATCGCCGTTTGACCAATAGCAATGAGTTTATGTATCGAGCATGTGGATATCACGCGCTGATGTATGTTTATGCTCCTGCATTCGTAATATGAATAGAATATACGAAGTTTGTTAAATATTTCAAATTACACCCAAAGCAATGAAAATGCAGGAAAATCGTGTAATTCCACGCTAATTAACAACCAGTGGCGGTTCTTCCACAGGAGCACATGCGCACGGGCACCCCCAAAACAAAACGAATCAAAAATATTAATTTATATTCATTGAATATTAGTGCGATTAAGTAGTGCAGTTTCTCTGTAGTAATAGGTGGCGGGTGGCAGCGGGGGATAGCGGGGCTATGGCGATTTAACATGGAAAGGCGCACAGTTTTTGTGTGCACCCGCTATTGTCTGCTCGTGCATCTAGTTAGAAATTCGAGCGTGTATGTTTTAATATTTTAATATTATATATTCATTAAGTTAACATGAATAGTTGACGGTGGACTATTTAAGAAATCACTTTAGCTCTTTGAGTTTGGAGCAAAAAATTGAAGTGAAGAATGCGGGAACACCTAAACCCGAAATTAATTTAACGCAGACCACAAAGGGTAAATCTAGGGACTTTAATTAGAAAGTTCAAAAACGAAATATATGAAAAAAAATTTATAGAGAGTATTCCAAACTTAATGAGGCTGTTATTGATAAATTTTCTACAATTGAGAACCGAAGAATGGACTTTACGTTTAAGCACTATTGTGTACGGTCGATAAATGTTGTGTGTTTCGATAAATGATACTCGATATGATTTTAAAGCATTTTATTTAAGGATTTAAACTAAAAAACACTGAAAATATGAAGAATGCCAACTTGTCAGTCTCGTGGCTCGATTCCTTCTCGTCATAAAACAGTTAACTATTGTTCTCGTCTTGGTTGCGCCTAATGACATAGCCGTAGATGGCGTAGTGGTATTAGACATCATTCGGTTTTCTTGATAACTCGTAGATGGCGGTAGTAGTATTGGACATCATTCGGTTTTCTTGATAGCTCGTAGATGGCTTTAGTAGTATTAGTAGTGGACTGTATAAATATTGTTACGAGGGTTGGATGCGACGACGTTAAGATCCGACAGCTATACACACTAAGAAAACCTTTCTTATTTTCCAAAAGTTGTATTTCCTTGTGTAAAATTAAAAAATAAATAAAAATATGTTTTACCTAACGCATTTTCTTATTACTTTTTTTCTTTCTACATTTAAAACGCCTAGAAAGTAATTGTTTGGTCGATACACAAAAATAAAATTTTAAAATAAGTTTCACCATACTTGTGAACCCCCTCTATCATAGGTCACGAGCCGCCACTGTTAACAACACTGCTAGTTTGTAGAAGCGGGCAATAGATAACAAACCCCCTTTTTGTCGATCCTCAAAACTATTTAAGGTGTCTAATTGGAAGCTCTAAACCCAAATTACGACATACACAAATAAGGTATTAATAACCTTCCACACCCACACCACACACGACCATTTTTAACTTTAATGGCCACCCACCCGTTTTTATGGCCCATCGAAATATCGACCTTCTGGCCAAATAATCCACCGCGGGCGACCAACCACGGCCTGCCTGCCAAGAAATGTCGAGGTAAAAGCGATCGGCAAGGGATCCTTTGTTTCTCTTTTTGTAGGGCTTATAGGAACGTGCTCGCTGCACTCTTCCACGCTCCTATCGACTCGTGCGACATGAAAAGAGACGGAACGATAGTATCGAAGTGTCACCGGTGTTTTTATAAGGCCCGTCGGTTTATGTTAAATCCGAGGGGAACGAACGCAATCCAGTATAAGCGTTTTTCGTATAGATGGCGCTAGAGGTGATGGCTGGTGTTCGATGGTGAAACGTATCAGGAGCAAGTAAAAAGTGCTGCGCGTTTGGTACGCGTTTGTCCGACCGTTTTCAAGTTATCAGGGGTAAAGTCTTGATTTTCTTTTGTGCGTATTTAAATTTATTTATTGCTTCCAACGGTTCTTTGAGAATATGGCGTTCTAATACAGATACCTGAACTACTTTATTTGTTCAGTTGATAACAAAATTTTAAAATAAGTCCTTGAGAAACTAAATGCTAAATTTTGGGACGCACAGTAGATGGCGTTGGTTATGTCATTCTAATTTTAATCGATTTGAAAAAATCAATTGTTAAATACTCGTCAATGGCGTTACCTCTTGCATTATAAGGGCAGTGGCAAGCGGGGGGTCCCCCATTATACTTAATACAAATTTTGCTATTTAGGAGAAATGTTCTTAAAAAAAGATGCGCAGACAGAAAAACGGGTAATAAGAGTACAAAATTTTAAAATCCTATGCCTACTTTGATATTTGGTCATATTTTCATTCCACCCTCCATATTGAAGATTAGAAGATTATAATACGTATTTAATTACTTTGAATAACTTCTCTTAACGAAATTTTGAAATATCTTCAGTAAGGAAGGAGGATCAAGTGCGGATCCAGGGGGGTCATGGGGGTCATGACCCCCCCCCCCCCCCCCCCCCCAACGAAATTTGATCTCCCCAAACCAAAGTTCTGGATCCGCTCTTGAGGAGGATGGACCTCTACAGCCTAGAACATCGAAGACAGGTTGGTGTTTTGAGAGCGGACAAATAGCAGAAAAACACGATATGCGCATGGGCAACCACTGCCCATCCATATGTGGTACTCCTCCAGCTTCATTTCTTTAAGAGTTCCTTTATCTGGAGGACGACATCCTTATTAAACGATCTTACTGACCTCGTGTTCCCCAACGAATATAACCTCGAATGATTCCAAACCTACGTGAATCCCTTTATTCGCATACCAAATCAACGAAACCAAATAAGTGCGGAGAGTTTCAAGTTTTGAAGACATGCGAATGGAAGGATTCGCATGGTGCGAGCGACGCTTGCTGTTCTTGATGCCCATAAATAGGGTGGAAAAACGGCATCCTCGAATTTATGTTGTTATCTAAATAATCAGCAAACGATGTAATTGTATCCTTTTCTGGCTGAATAGCAGATAATGTAAAAACATGCACGTCGCCAACATCTTCTTACTACAAGAAGAAACAACAGTCCAGAACAGTAGCCAATTCATTTTCCAACCTCGCTTCTTCCTTTATGATCTGTGGAAAGTCCAAGTTTTTCAATTGTATGCCACCAAGCTAGCCTTATATGAAATCGGCATCCAATTTTCAAACCAACAATTTTAGCTGGCATTATGGATAAGCAACTGAAAAGCTGCTCCAACTTCTGTGGGACAAAACAACACACAACATTTTCAGTTACAAATTCGAAACACTGTTGATATGTTTCTGTTGCTTCCGGCCGGTAGCACACAAAACACTAATGGTAAATAATGACCATTGGGCCCGTGGTTGCAAATATAGGGGAAGAGCCAAATAGCAAAATATGTTTTCTTAAATTACCTATTTTTTACATATTAAATCAATCCTTCTGTTCTTTAACACCGCGAACTTGTCAATACAGGAACGTTAATTTTAAGTTCTTCTAAAAGTTCTTTTTGAATAGATATTTTTTCCAAAGATGAGAGTCTATCCCGGGCAATTATAAACTACAAACAATATCACTCACTAACTGGTTCCAATCAAAATTCATTTTGTCTATGAACTTTTCACAATCAAATAATTGTCCACGAAATAGAATTAATGATTACTATCGTTCCCGTCAATATAATTCATGCCAAATACGGTATTTTGCATTACATACCATATAAAACTAACAACATAATTATTCGTGATGAGCACAAGACTCATCTGCTTAAACGTTCTCATATACGTCTAGTACGTCATGGTTGCTATAGCAACCCACTATTTTAATAGGAATTCTCTTACGAATCGGTGACAAGCCAACAAAGAGTCCGAGAAGCTCTTCCGCTATAGGTAGATATGAATAAGAATGCTTAACACTCATCCTACATTGACGTAGATTTTAATTTGGATGAAAAAGCAAAACTGGGTAACGTAGTCAACAGAAGGTACCACCCATATACATTTTCTGGCCTGGCAAAGATGCTTTAAATTTGTAAAGCAGCTAAACTCTAATATATTGAAATCTTCGCTGCAGTTTTATAGATAGTAATCTTTTGGTCAAATTTGTTTGAAGAAGGAAAGCTGTATACACCACCTAGGCGCGGAACTATTATACAGCAAGAGGATACAATGAGGAGGGTCCAGGCCTCCAGGAGTCCGCGGCACAGAGCGTTATCAGTGTTCATGGAATTATACATCACATAAGGGACGGTTCCAGAACTCTACTGGCTCCGGGCGCTTGGATCTATGGGACCACTATATAGTATTTTACTAATATTAAGGTGCGGATAAATATGGCGAGACGAGCACGTCATATTGTTACGGGCTGCGAGCCTCGGACGCGCCTACCACGAGCCTCTCGAGGAAGGCTAGTCAGAGGCTCGCAGCGATCAATTTTCTGTCGGTTTTTATCTTGAGCTCAAAGGGATTTGGCGCGTCTAGTGGAACGGGCTTGTGGGTGGCCCGCAAAGAAGTTCTGTTAAGAGCGAGACTGACCACTTTTTATAGAATATAGAGCGGTTCAAAGAAGGCATAAAGATCGCCATGTTAATTTGAAAACAATTATTGTTATTTTTGTTAAATAATAAAGACGCTCTTTATAATTATTATTTAGTGGAGACCTACGAATTATTTTCTAATGCGTGGGATACGAGGGGTGAACCACTGGGGTATTTTATTATACCAGTGAAGGGTATTTTTTGGGAATTTATTTTAAAAAAATTTTGTTTTTTGTATTTTTTTTCTGGGTAGTTGAGTGTTTTGAGGTATTTAATGCTGAATCTTTGTAGGCATTTAAAGGTATTTTTTAAAAAGAGGGTATTTTATCGTACAAATTTTAGGTGGTGGTTTACCCCACGGTGGGATCCCAAAAGTAAAAGATTATTTTAAAAAAGAAAACAAGGATAGGTAGGCACGTGGAACGAGGTTGCGTCAGTCGTCGAGAAATCTGTAAAGGTGACAAAGAAAAAAACGTCGAGTTTATTGGCGACCTAAAATTGATAGTAATAAAGGACCACTGCACATAACAAATAAGGTTGCCGTATGTTCCTCCTCGTCAGCCATGGTCTACCTCCTTTGGCTCACCATGTACAACTAAAAATAAAATAAGTTCATGGGAAACTCGCGACTTGCTCGACTTGCCACGCGGAGAGGCTCGTGACTGGTTCGTTGAAAAAAAGATCGACCAAAGCGCGGCAGAGGCCACATTTTGAAGTTCCGCCACTGATGACGCCACCCCGGTTATATCAAATACAGTATCTATACAGTATCTAATTGGAGGACGTTATCCTTATGGAACGACCTTCCCGAGGTCGTGTATTCAAAACCAACGTGAATCGGCTTATGCGCACACGCACCACTCTCAGACTGTCTTAAAGGATTTTCCTGATAATAAAAAAAAACTAATCAAAATCAAGTAATCATTTTAGAAAGCTGGTTGCTGTCTTGCTGATATTTTTAATGGGCATAGGGTCAAAACAGGTAGGTGGGCGTAGGCATAGGTATCGTATCTACCGGCCGAGTTTACATATGGAGATCAGTGGCGGTTCTTCCACAGGAGCACATGTACATAACAAGCGCACGCGCACCTCCAAACAAAACGAATAAAAAAATATTAATTTATATTCATTGAATTTTATCGTATAAAGTCCGACCCTCTCTAATATTTTATCGTACCGTTAATTATCGTATAAAGTCCGACCCTCCCTAATATTTTATAGTACCGTCAACCAAACTGTATTTTATAGGCTCTCGCTCCGGCAACCGTGCCTCGGTCAAGGTTAATGACGATTATGACGAGACTTGCTCGCATGTGCGATTAAGTAGGCGGGGCATAATGCAGTTTCCCTGTAGTAACAGGTGGTGGGAGACAGCGGGGGATAGCGGGGCTATGGCGACTTAACATGGGAAAGGCGCACAAGTTTAGTGTTCGCCGCGCCGTTGTCTGTTCGTGCATCTAGTTAGATATTCGAGCGTGTATGTTGAACGAATAGTTTGACGGTGGGCTATTTAAAAGATAACTTTAGCTCTTTGAGTTTGGAGCAAAAAATTGAAGTGAAGAATGCGGGAAGATCTAAACCCGAAAGTAATTTAACGCAGACCACAAAGGGTAAATCTAGGGACTTTATAAGAAAATTTAAAAATTAAATATATGAAAAAAAAATTATAGAGGGTATTCCAAACTTTAATGAGGCTGTTATTGATCAATTTTCTACAATTAAGAACCGAAGAACGGACTTTACGTTTAAGCACTATGCACACTAAGGAAACCTTTCTTATTTTCCAAAAGTTGTATTTCCTTGTGTAAAATTAAAAAATACATAAAAATATGTTTTGCCTAACGCATTTTCTTATTACTTCTTTGCTTTCTACGTTTAAAACGCCTAGAAAGTAATTGTCTGGTCGTTACACAAAAATAAAATTTTTAAATAAATTTCACCATACTTGTGAACCCCCTCTATCATAGGTCACGAGCCGCCACTGATGGAAATTAAGGTACAAATTTCAACAAACAGGCCGAGTTTATGTATCTGAGGGATTAGCAAACGTTTTACAATCAGTCGACGAAACGCATAGGAACTAAATTTATTAGAATTATCACTTTATTGGTTATTTTATTAGGTCAGTCACTGCAATGATACCTGGTTTTATTACAGCTCGAGTCGACAATAGTTTATTGCGAGCAAAAGAACAACGAAAGAGCGTGAAGCCTACTTTACCTATGTTAAAATTCGATATACCTTTAACAACAACAATTCAAAACGTTTTAAAACGAATATTTTATTCCATTTCCATTCTTCAAATCGTCTCGTACCTAACAGGCCCCTCGTTCATGGCCTTCTGTGACCCTGTGAAACACGCGCGCACGCGCAATACCATATCGTATCGATCGCATGTTCCGAATACGAAAGCTTTCAGTGGACCGAACAAATATTCCTTATCGTAGTCGCGGCTTGCGAACAGATGCATTTCGTAATTTAGGATATTAATAAGGTTGTAGGGTACCCGATTTTTAGATCAGGTCGATGACAAGCTCGCTCGCTACTTTTCTGTATAAGATTTCAATAGGTGAATCTAGATTTTCGCACGAAATTTTGAAAAAGCCGAAAATAATGCGCTAATGTAAATTGTCTGGTCGACTGTGAAAATAGCCTGCTTGGTAGCGTTTTGTGAATTCTCTCGACTCGTCATTTTGTATAAGTATAGGCTACGGAACTTTAATTTAAGTCGAGGGGAATTTTTATTTTTAGAGCTTTTTGTTTAGACGGGCTTTGCGAGCTTGGGAATTTTGATGCTTTTATGCAGAAAGAGTTGAAACTTATGCAGTTTTTTAGAGGATACGTGTGAGGAGGAAGAGGAGGGCTATAAAACCAAATATATTTTCTTTAGTATAAGATTGATTTGGTTTTGAAATTTATTATTATTATTATTTTCTTTGTTTAACTCTTTATCTTTCTCTTAAAGGGTCATGTGTGAGTGATGTAGGAGCGGTTCATTAAATTACCAGACTAATTATATTAATAAGTAGATAAAGTGAAGTACTTACAAATAAGTATTATTTTACTTTTGGCCGGATATTTGTTTGTCGAGATAACGTACCTGAAAAGAAGGAAAACAATATCTGAGCAACCAATTCACCCAATATCAAGTTTAAATGAATCAATACATACTTTCTGAATTCTATTCTAATATTCATTAAAATCATCATTAATTATTTTGATATTTGTTCATTAATGCTTTTGCAGAGCAATCCAAAATTTTGATACAAACTGTGTTAATTTTATAATATCAGACAGATATAATAGGTCCACGGAGAACCTGTAAATATAGGTTCATACAGAACCTCAGTAGATAGGTCCACACATAACCTCAGTAGATAGGGCCACACAGAACCTCAGTAGATAGGTCCACACATAACCTCAGTAGATAGGTCCACACAGAACCTCAGTAGATAGGTCCACACATAACCTCAGTAGATAGGTCCACACAGAACCTCAGTAGATATCTCTTCAGCCGGGAATCGAACCCAGGTTTCCCACATTAGGTGGGAGTATTGACTACTATACTACCGAAGAGATAATGTTGAATTATAAATTGATAATGTTGACTTAAATTAGATTTTCTTGTATGACCCCCCAAAACGAAGTTTAACCCCCAAACCGAAGTTCTGGATCCACCCTTGTGTTAAATCTTCTTATATTCTGACCAAAATTTTTTTGATATTTCACTCGATTAACCATTTATAACTAATTTTCTGACCAAATGCTTCTAAGCAGTTAATAACTGAATATCACAATGTTTAGTCATCAGTTAGCCATGGAAACAATTATTGTATAAAAGGAAACATAAATTATATTTGAATGAAAGAAATGTATTTCAGCTTATTAATAATAATAATCTACAAAAAAAATTGTTTGAAAAATGGTTCAATGCATTGCTGTAAATGTATTTTCCCTAAATTGAACCATTGACCAACTTTTCAATTAATTTTGTTTGTAGATTAGTATATTACTAGTAAGTTATTCTTTTGATGTTAATAATTCTCAGTAAGAAATAATACTTTGAAAACTTAGCACCGCCATACCGCCAAATAAGTATAAAAAATATTATTTATAAATAACAAGTGCTGTATTTAGACTAGCTTGCTGTCGCTCCGGAGCACCGATTTCGTTGCGCCGCTAGGGATATTTTATATTTTAAATTTAATTTCCTTAAATTATTTGTTTAGGAATAGGAAGTTTGTATTCAATTAAAAATACCTACGGTGTCATAAGAACTTTAAAACGTTGTAGTTGTTAATTCCTTGTTACTATAAACATTATCCAGGACCTATTTTCCTGCTAGGCCCGGTGGGTCTGTGCCTGGGGCCAGACCCGTTCCTGGGGTGTTTGGCGCCTACGTGAAGGTTTCTTTGGTGCGCCCTAGTTTAAAAAAAATTGTCCTATTTTTAAAAATATATTTCGGGAAAAACTGGTAATGTTTTGAATTGTAAGAAAACTGATAAAAAATAATTAGAAAAATTTTTATTAATTAAATTACCAAAACAAACAAAATCACAAAAAATATTTGGTATATTTGGTTATACCTAATACTTAGTTATATTCCGTAGTAATGCCTATTCATTAGAATATGATATTTAACAGCATCAGCTAGAAACGTTTATAAATAATAGTAAATCAGATATCATCTTCAGTTGTATTGTTACCTTTATTTTGAATAGACGCTTCTGTCAGTAAAAACTTGTTTTTTAAAAACAGTTCAGCGCTTGCCCGGATCGTAATTGGCGCAGTCGGTAGGATATAGACAGGGTAGTTCAGTGTAATTTTCGGTAAAATTGTGACTTTTCGTACAATCGCTGTTTCGAAACGCAAAAGACCCGTGTACCAGTTATCTGCCTTTTGTTTCAACAATTAACTGTCTAAAAAACGCGAACGGACAATCAAAGTAAAAGTGCAAGCAACTCACTGACCAGGGGACAGATACAAAAATCGATCTACAGCCCTATTGGTGCGGCGTGAGGAACAAAAATCGTCCGATCTCCATAGCATAGCCAGGGAGAAGACAAAAATCGCTACTCCTATTGGAAATTTAGATTAAGAAGAAACTTCCTTAGAATAGCCAGGGAGAAGACAAAAATCGCTACTCCTATTGGACCCTAGATTAAGAAAAGAAATCAATGAAACTCATCACATTCCAAATTTTAGCATTGTAAGTAATCCTTTGAACATATCCTTATTTTTCCCAGTTCTAGTGTTTAAATCTGATTTCGACTTATTTTACTTTATTTTTCGTTGTTTTTAAAAATTATCCAAAACGGAAGATTTACTCAATTTATTACAAAACTTGGTAATTGATCCGCAGGACAATCAAGTTAACGATACTCAAAATTTGATACAAGAATTAATAGATCACCAAAAAATGGCAAACCCAAATTATAGTCTTATCAGATATCAAGCTGATAATATCCCTTCTTTTGATGGTAACCCAAAACAATTAAGTCGTTTTTTAAGATCTTGCGAACATTTTTTACAAAATCATCAGGATGCTGTTAATCCTGAAGCACAAATTAATATTTGCTTATTTGATACTATCATTGGTAAACTAACAGGTAGAGCCGCAGATTTAATAGCGTCGCGAATGGAATTAAACACTTGGCAATTAATTAAAGATGCTCTTGTTACAACTTTTTCCGATCAAAGATCTGAAGACTGTTTAGTTCAAGATATTATCTGCATGCGACCAGACAAAAATGAACCCATTCAAAATTTTGGTTTACGGTTACAAGATTCACGCAGCTTACTATTTACAAAAATTAATAATTTAAATATTACTACAGAACTAAAAGTTTTAAAAATCACACAATATGATGATTTATGTCTTAAAACTTTTATTAATAATTTAAACTACCATATGCAACTAGTTGTACGTCTCAAAAATCCTGATTCTCTCGAAAAAGCAATGTCTTATGTTTGCGAAGAAGAAAATTTTATTAATTACAAAAACAGGTCGAATTTTGTAAATAAAAATTTGCCACAAGTACCAAATAAAACAATTTTTAATAAACCCATGCCAAATCAATTTAATAATAATCAACCATCACAATTATTTAGACCTCAATCAATTTTTAACCCAAATTTTACTCCAAGATTTAATCCAAACTTTACCCCAAGATTTAATTCAAATTTTAATTCAAATTTTAACCCAAATCATAATCAAAATTTTAGGCATAGCGCAGCTATAAGACCTAACCTATCTCAACGTAACTTTATACAACCTAATCGTTTTAATCCGAGACCATTCACACCTATGGCAACGCCATCACCCTTTAATCGTAACATTAATAGTACAAGCGCATTTCCGAGAAATAACGAAAGAAACGTAGAACCCATGGAAACAACATCTGGTAGATTCGCACGTCCAGATTCCGTACAAAGACCTTTACTTTTCAATCAATCAGTCGATTTATTAAATAATTCAAAAATTGGCGATGACACGCCCTCACAAACAAATTTACAAAGCCAATTGTCTAATACCGAATTAACAACCGATTATGACTATGAAAATAATATTGTACAAGACAATTATTCTTATGACCCTAATATTGATTATAATGACCAATATTATAACGATCAATATATTGATAACAATAACCCATACGAGGAGTATAATACCCAAAATAATGAAAATTTTCGGATTATTTCGAATACGGACAAGATAACATAGTATATCTTAATAATTACGTTAATTCAAACCTTCCTGTAATTTTCATCCCTGAAATAAATGCAAAATTTCTTATTGACACAGGAAGCGGTAAAAGTTTTATTAACCCAAATTTAGCATATCAAATTTACCCCCAATTTATATCTAACGAATATTTTTCTGTACAAACAGCCCATGCAACTTCTATACACAGTGAAGTTATGAATATACCAATATTCCCTTCTTTTAAAATCAATGATAATCATAAATTTTATTTATTCGATTTTTCGGATAAATTCGATGGACTATTAGGAATCGAATTTTTAATACAAATAAGTGCAAAAATAAATCTTAGTAATTCAACTTTAGAAACACCTAATGTACATTTGCCCTTGCACTATCAAAATAGAAACCTGATATACAATAACAAACCCAAGCAAGTACAACACACGACATTGACAATACCTCCACGAACATCTCAAAAAGTTAAAGTGCCGGTAAAAGCAAATAACGGTATAGGTATCTTAAATTTCTTAAATTTTGGCGACGCCGAAATGCCAAAATCACTTGTAAAAATTACAAACTCTCATGCTTATACTATGATAACAAATCCATCCGAAAACACTATTAACATAAACATTGATGAACCTTTGGATATCGAATTACTAGAAGAAACCGAAATTAATTTTATCGAAAAAATGGAAACTGATACGGAAATAAATCAATCTCTTGACAATCTACAAAAACAAAATTTGAAAAATTTACGTTTAAAACACTGTAATTCTGAAGAATACAAAGCTATCCGTGATCTCTGTTATGAATATCGAGATATATTTTATTGCGAAGGAATGCCTTTAACCTTTACAAATCAAGTAAAACACAAAATTAATTTAACTAATGAAACCCCAATTTTCACAAAAACTTACAGATACCCGGAAGTGCATAGAACCGAAGTCAAAAATCAAATGACAAAAATGCTTAATGACGGAATTATTCAACATTCAAATTCGCCATGGTCAAGCCCAATTTGGGTAGTCCCAAAAAAACTAGATGCATCAGGCACGCGTAAATGGAGAATAGTTTGCGATTTCAGAAAATTAAATGACGTCACTATTGATGACAAATTCCCATTACCAAACATTACAGACATTTTAGACAGACTAGGAAAAGCTCAATACTTCACCACTTTAGATTTAGCCAACGGTTTTCACCAAATTGAAATGAACCCCGAAGATATTTCTAAAACTGCTTTTTCCACTGACACAGGTCATTATGAATTCAAAAGAATGCCATTTGGACTCAAAAATGCCCCCGCGACCTTTCAACGCGTAATGAATAACGTACTTCGCGGTTTTCAAAATGAAATTTGTTTAGTTTATCTTGATGACATCATAATTTTCTCTACGTCATTACAAGAACACATTCAAAGATTAAAATTAATATTCGAACGTCTTAGACAATCAAATTTTAAAATACAGCTCGATAAATCTGAATTTCTACACAAGGAAGTAGACTATTTAGGACATAAAATTACTAACGACGGAGTTAAACCTAATCCACAAAAAATTGACGCAGTCAAAAACTTTCCGATTCCCAAGACCCAAAAAGAAATCAAATCATTTTTAGGCTTAGCAGGATACTATCGAAGATTCATAAATAACTTTGCAAAAATATCGAAACCCCTAACATTATGTTTAAAAAAAGGTGCTAAAGTAGAACACTCTACAGCTTTTATACAATCGTTTAATCACTTAAAAGATCTGCTTATAAACGCCCCTATTCTCAAGTACCCTGATTTTAATCAACCCTTTGTTCTAACAACAGATGCTTCAAATATAGCACTAGGCGCAGTTTTATCACAATCAAAACCACCAAACGACAATCCAATAGCTTATGCGTCACGCACTTTAAATGAGACTGAACAAAAATATTCAACGATAGAAAAAGAATTACTCGCTATCGTTTGGGCATGTAAATATTTTCGTCCCTACCTTTATGGCCGAAAATTTCAAATCTATACAGATCATAGACCCCTAGTTTGGTTATTCAACCTTAAAGAACCTAATTCTAAATTAGTAAGATGGAGACTGAAACTAGAAGAGTTTGACTATACAATCATTTACAAAAGCGGAAAACAAAATACTAACGCAGATGCTTTATCGCGAATTCAATTAAACGCACTTGAAACCGATTCTGTTTATAATAACCCAGGTGACATAAATTTCGATATCGATAAATTTTTAGACGATAGTTATAACCAATTTAACCCCGAAAATTTAGACCCGGATGACGTCAGTCGACAACTCGATATGTTACAAAATAATGAATCTAATACTAACAAATCAAAACCTAAAATCAATATTATTCAAGATATTAGGATACGAGCACCCGATCATAATAATCAATCCAATACTGTACACAGTACAGCTACTAATGAAACATTAAAAGAAATTCCAATTTTAGACGAAATAATTAATAATAAATTAAATCAGTTTATTGTAAAGAAATCCCCATACGACGCCTATGTTAAAACAGACTACGAGAACTTTGATGGGAATAAAATAATTCATACAACAATTCCATGTAATTTAAATGCTATAATTTCATTTCTTAAAGAGTATTTAAAAGATAAAACCACCTACATACATTTCTTATCAACGGAACTTCGCGTTTATTTTCAAGAAGCGCTAACTAAACATTTTTGTAACTTTAAACTCGTGGAATGTAGCAAACTGATTAACAACGTAAAAGAAGACGAACGAGATATGATAACGAGATTTTCTCACGAAGGAAAAACTAATCACCGTGGAATACAGGAAACACTCACACGCCTTAAATTCACGTACTATTGGAAATCAATGAAATCGGATGTAACAAAATTTATTAATAACTGTGAAATTTGTCAAAGAGCTAAATACAATCGAAGACCTCCCGATCAACCACTAGTATTAACCGAAACACCATCTAAACCTTTTGAAATTTTACACGTTGACACGCTTATTGCCGAAAAACAAAAATTCTTAGTAATCTTAGATAAATTCTCAAAATTCGGACAAGCCTTACCATATTTTGGCACAGCCATTTCAGCCTGTCAAAACTTAGTACATTTCTTTTCATTTTTCGGTATACCAAAACAGATTGTCGCAGACAATGGAACTGAATTTAAAAACGATGTAATGAATGAATTATTAAAAGCTCATAACATTAAAATACATTTTACAACCCCTTATCATCACGAATCAAATTCACCAGTAGAAAGACTAAATTCCACTCTGATCGAACATTTACGAATTTTAAAAGAAACTGATAATAAAACCGATATAATTTCATTAATGACTTATGCTGTTATTGCATACAATAGCACAATTCATACAAGTACTAACCATACCCCATACGAATTAGTATTAGGACACACTGATTCAAGTGACCCTATGAAATTAATTCCCGCGCAAGTATTCGCAGAATACGTTAACACACACAAAAACAATACAAAAATCTTATATGAACAAATTGTTGAAAAAACAATAAATCAAAAACAAAAAACGATAGACAAAATTAATAAAGATAAAAAATCTCAAGATTTGCAAATAGGATCCCAAGTTTATAAAAAACAAGAAAAACGTTTAGGCAAATTAAAACACCGTTATACAGGGCCATTTATTTTAAAAGAAATACTAGAAAATAATAAAATTAAAATCGAGAACCCGAAAACAAAACGAACGGACATAATTCATATAAACGAAACTAAAATAATGCCAATTGTTCCAGATGCATCGGATTCATCGACATCAGAGCAAACGAGATAAAAATTCACAATTTAAACAAGTATCCAGGACTCCTTCCTTATAAATTAGGAACCACCAAAATACAGTCAAATCATTGGTCTTTAATTCAAATTTATGACCTAACCTCAATAATTAAAGAATTTTTTACACTTAAGCACTTTGCAAAAGATTTAATTGATAGCGTTCAAAATAACTCACATTATCATACAGAATATAAAAATACTTTTATTCCATTATTAGCAATAGAAAAAAGGATTGAAAATCAAATTTATCAAATTAACCCTAATTTTATTAATAAAAGACAAAAACGTGGTATTTTTAACCCCCTTGGTTCTTTTATAAAATGCATTACAGGTAATCTTGATCAAACAGACGCAGAACAGTATGACCAACAAATTAAAGAATTACAACAAAATCAAAATAAACTTAAAAATATCGTTTCTAATCAAATTACTCTTTTAGAGAAATCAATCAATCAATTCCAAAATATCGTTTCAAATATTTCACACAATCAAATAATTTTAAAATCGAGAATTATGCAAGTCGAAGGTACTATTAAAGAAGTAGCTCTACAACAAATCACTGATCACCAATATTTCAGAATTCATGTAGTGACCAATCAAGTAACAATGATGTATCAAACAATCTTTGATATTTTCGAAAAAATAGAAATTGCTATTTCCTTTGCAAAATTAAATACGCTTCACAATTCAATTGTAAACCCCATAGAATTAATTAAAGAAATACAAAACTTTAAATCTAACTTAAATACAGATGTACTCCCTTTAGAAGCCACTATAGAAAATGTATTAAATTTTGAAAAAATTGTCGAGATAAAAAGTTATTCCAAAGAAAACATTATTACTTTCATTTTAGAAATACCATTAGTCGAAGCAGAAATTTATCACTATTACAGATTATATCCATTACCTATTCCTAATAACCAAACTTCCGAATTTTATCTTAACCTCCCACACAAACCTTACCTAGCACTTAGCAATGCTAAATATTCATATATGGATCAAATCTGCACCCAATTAATGCCTAATGAGTACCTCTGCAAAGAAGCCCACACAGCATATATCAGCAACGCCCCTCCGTGTGCCGTTCAACTGATAACCTATCAATCAAATGCCACTACATGTCAACCATTCCAAATTCGACTGCAAGAAGTTCAAATTACAAGAATTATTGATGGAAAATGGATCGTCACGATACCCAATCGTTTAGTCGTACCGATATCCTGTAAAAATTCCAAAGACAATACGCCACTGTTTGGATCATATTTAATCGAAGCCTCTAATCAATGCAGCATTCAAATTCAATCATTTATTCTACGCACATATAAACCAAGGCAACTTACATATCAAGATATCTCCTTGCCAGAATTGGACCTGTCCCAAAATTATTATGAACAAAACGAAAAAATATTCAATCCGCCGTCACTGGACTTGAACATTGTCAATTTAAAAGAAACAAAAGAAATCGAAGCCGAACTTCAAGACCAAAAGAGGAAAATCAATGAAATGACCACACCAGTATCTATTGAACGAGTCAGTTTTTGGACAATTTTATTATATTTGTTTATTTTCAGCATATTTGCCTTTATAGGTTACAAATTGTATAAGAATAGGTATTCTAAAAAGCCTTCTAAAATTCAACAAAATAACGATATCATTATTTGATATATTATGCTTTAATTTCATTAATTAATTTTGAAAAATATAAATATTTGTTTTGAAACTTTAAAAACCACACCCTTAAGGGTATGCTTTTATCTAAGGGCGGAGGAGTTATATTCCGTAGTAATGCCTATTCATTAGAATATGATATTTAACAGCATCAGCTAGAAACGTTTATAAATAATAGTAAATCAGATATCATCTTCAGTTGTATTGTTACCTTTATTTTGAATAGACGCTTCTGTCAGTAAAAACTTGTTTTTTAAAAACAGTTCAGCGCTTGCCCGGATCGTAATTACTTATATAGTAGGTACC
Source organism: Barypeithes pellucidus (assembly GCA_963991005.1). Lineage (NCBI taxonomy): Eukaryota > Metazoa > Arthropoda > Insecta > Coleoptera > Curculionidae > Barypeithes > Barypeithes pellucidus. Next base: position 14,908,843 of record OZ022563.1, read on the forward strand.
TAACAGCAATATTTTAATGATAAAAAAATAAACGTTTCAAAAATGAAAAAATACTATTTTTGTAATAAACAAAACAAAAAAGGAACGATATACCTAAAATAATACACGTCTGGCTTTCACGGATGCAAGCTCGTTGATCATCTGATTATGATCAAGAGCCTCAGAAATATCATTTTCGATTGAAATAATGGCCAAATCTGATAGGCGTTCTTGACTCATAGATGTCCTTAAATAATTCTTTATTAGTTTTAACTTAGAAAAACTTCTTTCACCTGAAGCTACTGAAATGGGTAATGTAAGGTATATCCGTAAGACTATAAATAAATTTGGAAAAAGAGACTGTAGATTTTTTTTAGTTATATAATTTAAAATGTCTATGGGAAAGGATGAATCAGTAGTATTTTTAGGATTAAGAATCTTATATGATAAAATTTCATTATGTAAATCTAAGCCGTCAATGTCTTTAGATATTACTCTATTAATCTCAACTTGCAATTCGGTATCTAGATTTACACATGATTCTTTAATTAAGTCAGATTCTAAATTTTCAAAATTACATAAGAACCCAAATAAATTTTGAAATTTGTTTATACCCTCAAACCGCTTTTGTAAAGACTGAATGGTTGTATCTAAAATTAGAAAATAAAAAATAAATTTTTGCTTTGGATCTGCTACAGATTCATCCTTACTTTCATATGAAAATTGTTGCTTAAATTTTCGTTGCCGTACTATTGGGAATACCTGCTCTACATCGTTTTTTGCTGCTTCTTCTTTAGCTTTATTGATGAGCAAATCAAAATTTTTGTCTGAACGTTTTTCGTTAAAATAAAGATTAAGATTTTCAATTTCTTTATGGCAGTCATTTAAGTTTCTATTCGGATCTTGTAGTATTTTACTTACTATATTAATTTTTTCTAAAATATCATGCCAGATTAAAATCGAACAAATAAATTTAAAAGTCTTAATTTTATCCAATAAAGATTGAGCACTATGTTTTGTCTTTATGTCTCGTGATGTATCTTTTGTCAAAAATTCTAGGCTATTACAAATTTCTTCTAACTGATATCTAAGAGGACGAATTGCTTTAATTCTACTTTCCCACCTAGTTTCACTTACTGATTTCAATGTTAATTTAGGGACATTCTGTTTTAAAATATCCCATCTATAAGGAGAAACAGAAAAAAAGTTATACAGTTCTTGAATGATTGAAAAAAAAACCAACAGTCTCAAAAGAAATTTTGGCAGCGTCATTAACAGTCAGGTTTAAAATGTGAGTTGAACAGGGCATAAACATTGCTCTGGGATTTGCATTTTTAATTTGAGCTTGAAGATCTATATGCTTGCCAGACATATTTGCGCCGTTGTCATATCCCTGTCCTCTCATATCATTTTTAAATCGATTCCAAATTTTGAGAAAATTTCATTTTTTAAATAATTAAAAAGCCCTTCCCCTGTAGTATTCAAAACTTTAAAAAAGCCTAAAAAATGTTCTCTTATTTCTACTACTCCAGGCCCAGGGGTACAATGAACAAATCGTATTATAACAGTGAGCTGTTCAATAATATGACTAGCATCGGGAGTTTCATCTAAAATTATTGAGAAATACCTTGCTGTTTTAAGACACAATAAAATCTCTTTTTGAATATTTTTTGATAACAAACTAATTAATTCATTTTGAAAATGGTTACCTAAATAGTGAGGCATATGTTGATTTAAGCTTTTAGATTTCTGAATATTATTTACATGCTCCATTATAATTGGATCAAATTTAGCAACCATTTCAACTAATTTTAAAAAATTGCCATTATATCGAACAAACCCAAACGTTTGGTAACATTTTTAGACATATTAAAATGATAAAATATATGATTTTTTTTAAAATTTGTAATAAAGAATACTGAATGACCGTCGATTTTGCGCCCCTAAAAATTTTGCGCCTGCGTGCATGCACGCCCTGCACGCTCACCAGGAACGGCCCTGCCTGGGGCCCTACTTTCAGAGGAGCCCAGCACTTGGCTTGCTTCAATACAAACAAGACAAAAACTTAACTTATTTGCAAAACGAATAGGTACCTATGCTTTTTTATTACAAAAAAAAAATGGAAAGGTTCTTAAAATCTAAGGCGATCGACAGATGTGTAGGAACTCCTTTTCTCGATGATAGTATAAAATCGTAATAAATTAGTGTTGCGTAAGAAAAAGACACTTTTTGAAGTGGCGAAGGGCATTCCGTAACGGGAGGCCACTTTGGGCCGAGGGCCCCCTGGACCGTTGGGTCTGGGTCTAAAACTCTAATGAAAGACCAAACGACAATATCGTTTTCAGTCGGTTTTGTTTATACTCATATACTCTTAAGTTATCGGCGTTAATCATTAACTTTTGAATACTAATCAAAACATTCACAGTACTTACGCTACATGACTGCTATAAATGTGAAGAAATAATAAATAAACAGAAGCATTTCTTACATACAATAAATAATGATTTTTCAATTTTTATTGGTAGCTACTAGTGGAAGTGGAAGTGTGGATCAAAGGCATAGCGGGTAGCGAACAACCTTGTGGGCCAAAAATAATAATTTTTGTATAAAATCGGTAAAACTTACTTAGATAACATTTTTGAGAACACCGTGCGAAAAAAACGCGTTGCGTCTTTTTCCGGGTTAACTTATGTCTTTTTTACAAAAGTCTTTTTTACGTTTACGTCTTACAGAAAAACTGCGTGTAAAAGTCCAAAAAGTTTTTTAAAATTTTTAGTTTAAAAAAAACTATTTTTTTTATTTGATCACTTTCGCAAGTCAATTTTTCGCTTCATTTTAAGCCTTTAACCTTGAACAAAATATTACTTTATTATTTACTCTTAAATTTATTTACAATGTCCCAGTCTCCTCGAACTTCATTATTTAAGAATTCTTTCATCTGGAGGACTACATCCTTGTGGAACGACCTTCCCGAGGTCGTTTTTCCCAACGAATATAACCTCCAACGATTCAAAACCAACGCGAATCGCTTTTTGCGCACACGCGCCACTCCCAGAGTGCCCTAAAGGATTTTTCCTATAGTGCTTGTGTTTGATCATAAAAAAAAAAAAAAAAATTTGGCGAAGCGTCTATGTAACCACTGTTACCATTGGTAACAGTTAAAAATTAAAAATCTTGAAAATACTACTGTGAAATAATTTTATTTATTTTTTAAATAGCCAATTATTAACCGCACGAAAATAATACGCTCTATACTGTCCGGGTTATGCGTTTATAACGTGAATCAAACCGCCTCGATTATTGCATGTTACCACTTTTATTTATGGATACACGTGATGGTCCGTCGGCTCTGGTCGGAGCCGGCTCGGGTCTTTTCACGTGCTTGAATTCTATAGCGCTAAAACGTGGGCTGAAAAGCGAGGGACCGCGGTCGGCCGCCGCGATATTTAACAATGTTACCATTTTTTGTTTTGGTAACTAGCAGTCGTTGTGTCATTAATTAAAACATTTAACACTGAATGTGTTGAATATTAAAGTCTATAAAACATGTTACGCTATAAAACAGTGTATCTTCTTTAATAACAGAGATAATGAAGTAAACCAAAAAAGAAAATGTTGGGGGAAAGATGGACCTACCGTTTAATGTTAACTGCAATATGTTTCGGTTGCTAATATACTCCACAGGGTGATGCGAATTTTCGGAAAAAAAACATAGCATTTTTAATACCCAGTATAAATCGAAAATTAAATTTTTATCATAAACAGCGAAAACTATGACATTGTCAAGGAACCAACGTACAATGCAAAAAAAATCATTCAAATCGGATCATAAATTCAGAAAAAAAATAGCATAAAAAATATGGCAAATTTATGATGTTGCGTTAATTTTGTCCAGGAGTTTATGTTTTTTCTACTTTGTTCATTTGTGTTATTTTTGTAGTAGAATGGTATGTTTAGTTTTTTTTGTTGTTTATTTGTTGTTTTATATATTATTATAATATATTGTTTGAGACTAGTGATTGGTTATATTTAATTCTACAGGCTTGGGTTAGTCATCATCTGGTTTTGGTAACACTTTAAAAAAAGGCACGCGTCGCCACTGCAATGTCCTTTTTTACGTTGCAATAAGGTGGCAATCTTAGCATGTCTACTCTTAACATTGAAACAAAGCGCATCAATCCGGTAAACTGTACCTACCAGTATATCTGGGCCCCAAGGGCGGATCCAGAACTTCGGTTGGGGGGGGGGGGGGGGGGGTTCATGCATGGAAAAATTACAAAAGTAATACCCTGGCCCGTTAGTCAAACCGGTATATATAGTATTTTTCGTGTTTGATGGTGGGGGTTTGTTCGGGGGGTCATGACCCCCCCCCCTGGATCCGCGCTTGATAGACCCAGGAGTAGAACAGGCCGAATGAGGTTCTGGATCGGCCCTTGTCCTACCTACCTTCCTTAATGTCATGAATAGTTTGCAAACAATTATTAATCTTGATAAAAAGCAGTAACAGGGATTGAAATTTCGGTCAACTTGACAAAATATACAAATAAATGTATTAAAAATATATTCTGCGGTTCCGCTGCTGTTATAATTGCATCAGATTACTGGCAAACGGCCTACCTACCGCCGAAGATCTTAAAACTTCTGCGACTCAGTACTTCCATATAAGTTATATGGGTTTCATTCTCTACATCTGCATGGGTTCACTGTAGGTTCCATTTAACACTGTTGACTGTAGGTTCCTGTTTCCTGCTAAGAAACCAATCACCTGTTTTAACTGGGGTAGCATCCCAATCGATAGTCCCTTCGATAGTTTTCCAATTGCCGCCCGTGCATGTATTTCACCGGGTAAACCTTGCCATCGAGAAAGCTGTTGTTATTGCATCCATCTATCTAATGTTGTTTTCGATGCCTGTTTTGATATCCCGATGGTGGATTCAGGGCCCCTGAGATTTTGAGACGATCCAGCTCTCGTTAGTTCGTCCTCTTTTTCCTTACCTATTATCCCAGAGTGACCAAGAGTTTTACCTTGTTCCTCCTGGCCTGCCAGTACTTTTACTCGCATGTGCGATTAGTAGGCGGGGTATAATGCAGTTTCTCTGTAATAACAGGTGGCGGGGGATAACTGGGCTATGGCGATTTAACGTGGAAAAGGTTTTGTGTGCGCCGTTGTCTGTTCGTGCATCTAGTAGTAGAAATTCGAGCGTGTATGTTTTAATATTTTAATATTATATATTTAATTTATTAAGTTAAAATGAATAGTTTGACGGTGGACTATTTAAAAAATAACTCTAGCTCTTTGAGTTTGGAGAAAAAAATTGAAGTGAAGAATGCGGGAACATCTAAACCCGATATTAATTTAAAGCAGACCACAAAGGGTAAATCTAGGGACTTTATTAGAAAGTTTAGAAATGAAATATATGAAAAAAAATTTATAGAGGGTATTCCAAATTTAATGAGGCTGTTATTGAGTTGAGTTAAGTTTCTACAATTAGGAACCGAAGAATGGACTTTACGTTTAAGCACTATTGTGTAGTGTCGATAAATGTTGTGTATTTCGATAAATGATACTCGATATGATTTTAAACCATTTTATTTTAGGATTTAAACTAAAAAACACTGAAAATATGAAGACTGTCAACTTGTCAGTGTCGTGGCTTGATTCGTTCTCGTCATAAAACAGTTAACTATTGTTCTCGTCTTGGTTGCGCCTAATGACGTAGCCGTAGATGGCGTAGTGGTATTAGACATCATTCGGTTTTCTTGATAACTCGTAGATGGCGGTAGTAGTATTGGACATCATTCGGTTTTCTTGATAACTCGTAGATGGCAGTAGTAGTATTAGTAGTGGATTGTATAAATATTGTTACCAGGGTTGCATGCGACGACGTTAAGATCCGACAGGTATACACACTAAGAAACCCTTTCTTATTTTCCAAAAGTTGTATTTTCTTGTGTAAAATTAAAAAATAAATAAAAATATGTTTTACCTAACGCATGTTCTTATTACTTTTTTCTTTCTACATTTAAAACGCCTAGAAAAATTTCACCATACTTGTGAACCTCCTCTATCATAGGTCCCGAGCTGCCACTGGTGCAGAGTTGGTAGTATTACGTTAAAAGTACTTTTTTAATTAGCTTGATTTAGTGAACATTTTAGGACCGTAAGTTGACGTGATTCGTCACAGAATGTGAGTAAATAATCATTATCCACGGACACTAACTACCAGTCCGTATTGATGAATTTAATATTTTTCAAAAACGCGACGATAATGATTAGTTTTGCTTATACAGTCGTAAAAGAAATATAAAACTGCCTGTTCACGAGTCGACAAGCGTAAAGGATGAACCTGTGGCTGCAGGCGAACGATACGACACGATGGGGAGTCTTTGTGGACACCGCGCGTAGGCGACGGTTGTGGCTTTAACACGCCGATCGATAAAGGGGATATTTTACTACGGAAATTACAGAACGACGGTAAAAGGGAACGACGAGGACTTGTACGTTGATAACACCGCGCTGGAGATGGATGATAAGAATGTGTTTTTATTTTATGGCAGTGTGCTGGATCGTGTTCGGTTTTGTGCACATTTCGGTCTTAAGGCGGCATGGGGTTACGATAACCGGGACTCGCCAAGTTTTTCTAGCCCTTGGGCAAGTCATTATTGTGCCTCCCCCTAGTGGTGGAATACTATCGATAGTCAGCCCTATCGATAGTTTCCGATAGTCTAAAGAGTTACTATCGATAGTATCGATAGTACTATCGAAACTATACCAACCTTGATACGTGGTAGAGTTGTTGAGTAATATATTTTACTTATGGACCTTATGGTTGACATACACTTTTTATAAAATACTCCCAAACGTACGACTTCCCGCGTTTACTAATTTTTTAAATTTTAATTAAATTAATCAAAATTATGGAAGACAGCGAAACGTAGTACACTACAACAAAAAAGCACACATAATACTGAATTAATAGATCCGGACCGGGGATTCCCTGTAGGATTTTTTTTTAATTTGTTCATAAAGCAATAGATGGCAGCACCAACAGCAAGCAGAGTGCGTATGTGATTAAAAAAGAGACATTTATGATCTAGTGCTGAATTTGGTTTATTTTTAATTTAAGTTTTTTAAATCGAATTCCGTGAACTTCAATTTAAGAAATACTAATCCATATATCGATAGTATTCTACCACTACCTCCCCCCCTCAATTTTAGAACAGTGATCAAGGACCTACACGAGAAATGGTGAAATGGAAAATCAACGAATAACCAGAAATGGTGTATTAAAGAGGCTACCTGTAGAGCGAAAAAGGGAATACAAGCACACAGGCGCGGAACTACTATGCAGCAAGACCATGCAACACGGCGGGGGGGGGGGGGGGGTCCAGGGGGCCCAAGGCCCAAAGTGGCCTCACGTTACGCAATGCGAGGCCCCTCGCCACTTCAAAAGGTGTTTTTTTTTTCTTACCCAATACTAATTTATTATGATTTAATACTATCATCAAGAAAAGGAGTTCCTACACATCTGTCGATCGCCTTAGATTTTAAGAATCACTTACTAGTAATATACTAATCTACAAACAAAATTAATTGAAAAGTTGTTCAATGGTTCAATTTAGGGAAAATACGTTTAGAGAAATGCATTGAACAAACCAGAGGTCATATTGAACAATTTTTTAAATAATTTTTTTCTAGATTATTATTATTAGTAAGCCGAAATACATTTCTTTCATTCAAATATCATTTATGTTTCATTTTATACAATAATTGTTTCCATGGCTAACTGACTAAACATTGTGATATTCAGTTAAAACAGAAAATTAGTTATAAATGGTTAATCGAGTGAAATATCAAAAAATCTCTTAACATATTTCTTGTTCAGAATATAAGAAGATTTAACATATAAGTCTAAATAATTTGAGGAAAGAAAGAACCTATTTTTGCGTCTTGTTTAAAGTAACTTCTACTTTTAACCTGCCCTGTATGATATGAATATTACGACAACTTATACTTTTGTAAATGTTTCCTGGAAATTTGGTTTAAAATTGATTTTAAACAATAAAGTTATTCAGAAAAGAATAGTGTCGTCACTGTTTATGGGTTCTGGAATAATAATATACAATAAATGTGATTTTTAGTATAAACCTTAGTTTCTAAAGAGCATTAAAAAATGTTCTCTCATAGGAATCATCAGTTTTCTATTTTAAATTCTTATGGAGTAACATCTATATCTATAATTTACCAATTTTCGTTATTCTATACTAACTTAACTGAATAAATCATTTTATAGAGCCTAATAAATAATTTTGTGTGGGGGGGGGGGGGGGGGGGGGGGAGCCAAAGTTTGAAGTTCGGCCACTGCAAGCACACTACCAAGCTCGGATCCATGGGGGGAGGGGGGGGCGGTCACATGGGGGATATGACCCCCCAAACCAACAATTTAACACGAAAAATACCCTATATACCGGCTTGACTAACGCGACAGGGTATTATTTGCGTAACTTTTACTTGTATGACCCTCCCCGAAACGACCCCCCTAAATCATTCCTCTGTCGTCATCAGTACTGTTATGAAAAACCCAAAAGCAGATACTTCAATAAAAAAACTGTAAGCCAAACATTAGCGACAACGTGGATCAGGACAAGACTAAACCAGCTCGGATATTTACCAAGCAGACAGTGCCCCAAGAGCATATTCCGCCTATACGAAATGAGGCCCAAACCCCCCAAGTCCTAACCAGGACTTGGTGAAAAAGTCAGTCACACAGTCTACACAGTAGCGAACTCCGGTTTCGAACTCCGGTCTACAGGTGGTTGCATCCTATCAATGGAGAGGGCTTCCTTTTCTTGGTAGTACCATTAAATCTGAAATAGTATTTTAAAGTGCTACTGTGTAGACAAAAATACGCCCTTATTGTATAAGGATCATCGGGTGGTCTAGGAAATAATAATTTCCCATATTGGTATTTGATATTAGTACCACCTGACAAGCATAGACTTTTCATTTCTTAAATAGATTTTTAAAAAGATAGCATCTTAAATTCTCCTTTCAAATATATAACACATCATGGATGATATTGGTTACGCGCGATTTATTAAACTTTATTACTTTAAACCACAGTAGACCATGAAACAAAAGCTAATATCCTAGCAACAACTATGGTGACTATTAACACACAACAACGTCAATTTCAACATTTTGAAAAATTTGATATGATATCAGTTTATATTGAAATGAAATGAAATGGCTCAAAATGTAATTTAAGGACATATTTCGAACATTTGCGATGATTCCCGTTATTTTTTTACCTTAATCTGAATCTTTTATTTCGTTCCAAAGTCATAAAGTTTAAATAAATCGCCTAGGAAACCAATATCATCCATAATGTATTATAGATTTAAAAGGAGAATTTAAAATAGTATCTTTTTAGATTAAAATATACAGGGTGTTTCATTTTAAAAAATTAGGTTAGGTCCGATAACTTTTTTACCTGACCCCGTATACTTATTCTGAAAACAGCAGATTATTCAACAATCAATATAAAGAAACTTCTGTATAAAACATTTTTCTGTATTTCTTTTAACTAAGAAAATATAGGGTAATTTTGAAATTGTAAATTTTTTGATTATCTCTCTCGAAAATTTTCAAATTTTGATTTCAAAAGAGCACATGACACCTACATTACTTTTTTGATAGATAGATACCCTATAAAAGTCTGGAAAATGGGACACCCTGTACAACATCCTCTTTTTCGATTAATCTGTTATTTGCTTTCCGCTATCCATTTGTCAGAATCATTGTTATTCGTCACGTTGCTGCCTTGTCGGGAGAATATGGTGAATTAATTGGGTGTGTTATGCGGCGAGACTTGTGGGAGTTATTGAATGGCACGACACAAATTGCCGGGAATAATTAATCGTCGAGCGCATATTTCGCTCGTACGTTCAATGTGAGATATATCCATTTATAATGGAGGAAGTTATTACTCACATACCAGGATCAATGATTCTGGGTGATTGGTGGTGGATGGCCTATGTATACGTTTATGAAAAACTACTTACTTTGAAAATTTGGTAACTTATACAGGGTGTCCCAGAATGTGTGGGCAATCTCCCGAGTTCAGATGGAATACTTAAAAATAACAGGAGAAGTAAATATTGTTTCACGAAAAATGGATATAACTTAATGACTGCAGTAAAAGTACCTGGGGGCCATACCATTATTTATGACCGTTTGTTATTATTATGTGGAAAGGACCGGATTGTAATAATTATAATTAAATATGGGCACATCAGGTAGGTTAGGTTGCTTAATTTATATTTAAATATCTTTTTGTGGTAAAATTTGTTAGTTTTTGAGGAATGGTTCAAGAATTGTCTTTTACCAAACATTCCTCAGAATAGCGTGATAGTAATGGACAATGCGAGCTATCACAATCGCCAATTACATAAAGCTCCAAGCTCAAATAATACAAAATTGGAGATTCAGAACTACATGGCGGCGAATGATATATATTTTGAAGAAAGTTATAAAAAAAGTGACCTTTTAGAAGTTTTAAAGACATTTGGTATAAAAAAGTATATGTTTGTGACACATTGGCAGAAGAAATTGGACATACAGTGCTACGGCTCCCACCCTATTATTGCATTTTTAACCCCATAGAGCATATGTGGCACCAGTAAAAATCACTGGTTAGGTCTGAAAATATTTCTCCGACTTTAAGATCTAGTGTTGTACTTAGAATTAATACGAAAATGCTTTAATGATATTCCCCCAGGTAGTTGGAAAAATTCAGTCCGTCACGTAATAACTGTAGAAAATTCGTATATTAGTCTGGATCGTATAATTAATCCAATTATAATTAATTTTGATGAGGATAGCGATAGCGAAACAGAACTATCTATAGAATGACATTATAAATGTAAATAAATATGACTAGTAATATTTAAAAAAAATGTTATTTTATTTGATTACATTAATATAATCATTACTTGTTTTCCTTAGTCCGCCCCTTCATACTTCACTTGTTTATTGCCAAGCTCTTGTCGACACAATGGGACCGACCCAGGAAATCATTAAGTCGTATCCAATTTTCGTGAAACGTACTGTACCTATACATTTTTCTTCCTACGGCCCGTACGGAGATACGGGCCCATAACGGACGTCTCTGGAAATCGTTGATTTTTAAATAATTTATTAAGTACTAGGTGTAATTTAATAATTTTTTAGTATAATGTATACTAGACGAGTCTCCTTAAAATTCGCCCTTTTAAACACATTTAGCTTATTTAGTTTGACAGGGACGGACTAGACGTAATACAAAAATGTTTTTTTTACACCCTGTATGATGAAGGAACGACAATAATATTTTTTTTGGATACTGTAAACCTTAAGCTGAAAAAAGGTACTCTTGATCAATGTCGATAAAATGAACTGTTTTCGAGAAAAAAATATTTTTGTCCATGTCGGCATATTCAGTATACATAAATTCCATTACTAAGTTAGTAACTAATAAGACAAAGGAGAAAAACTACTACCTTAGACTGACACTGGCATAAATATTCTTATTTAAATCGGTACAACAATGAGGGAATCTTATGAACATAAAACAACAACCAATGCAAAAAACCATATTGAACAAAAATATTTTTTTTTTCGAAAACATATCATTTTATCGACATTGGTCAAGAGTACCTTTTTTTCAGCTTAAGGTTTAGAAATATCCAGAAAAAATATTGTCGTTCCGTTATCATACAGGGTAAAAAAGCATTTTTGTGTTACGTCTAGTCCGTTCCTGTCAAACTAATAAGCCAAATGTGTTTAAAAGGGCGAATTTTAAGGAGAATCATCTAGTAAACACTATACTAAAAAAATATTAAATTACACCTAGTACTGATTGCTTAAATTATTTAAAAATCAACGATTTCCAGAGACGTTCGTTATGGACCCGTATCTCCGTAGGGGGGGCCGTAGGAAGAAAGTGTTTTATCTGAACCCAGGAGATTGCCCACATATTCTATGATTCTATGATACCCTGTATAAGGGGACTCGCTCTCTCTTTTAAAAATATTTCCAGCCGAGCAGTGCTGCCGCTTCTACTAGAAAGTACTAGCATCTTTGATAATTTAAATGGGACACCCTGGATAATTTTTTCTTTGAATTCCTATTAATTTCTTAATAAATTTCCTTACCATTTTCCTATATCTATCTGTTATCGTTTTCGAGAACATGTCCTTCAAAAAATGTCAGTGGCGTACGACTTTTTATACAAAATATGGAGGACATGCTCAGGGACGTCACTGAATAATTTTTCCAACTGAAATAGGTGGTGTTATATTCATCTAAAGTACGCAGAGTGTCCCATTGTCGACACTTTTATAGGGTATCTCCTTAATTGTTAGTGCTATCAAAAAAGTGATGTAGGTGTCATGTGCTCTTTTGGGTCAAACTGAAAATGGTAAAATCAAAATTTGAAAATTTTCGCTCGCTTAAGAGATACGGGGAAAATCAAAAAAATTACATTTTCTAAATTACCCTATATTTTCTTAGTTAAAAGAGCTACAGAAAAATGATTTATACAAGAGTTTCCTTATAATGATTGTTGAATAATCTGCCGTTTTCAGAATAAGTATACGGGGTCAGGTAAAAAAGTTATCGGAACTATCCTTATTTTTTTTAAAATGGAACACCCTGTATATTTTAATAAAAAAAGATGCTATTTTAAATTCTCCTTTTAAATATATAACACGCTATGGATACTATTGGTTTCCTAGGCGATTTATTTAAACTTTATTACTTTAAATCACAGTAGGCCATGGAACAAAAGCTAATATCCTAGAGACAACCATGTTGACATTCTAGTTGTTATTAACATTTAACGTCAATTTAATTTTTACATATTCATTTGTGATAATGACTACTTAAAAATTTGATATTAGGTATATCTATCATCCATGGTGTGTTATAAATTTGAAAAGAGAGTTTAAAATGCTCTTTAGATTAAAATATATATAATTTATATTATATTTAAAAAAAAATGAGGTTAGGTCCGATAACTTTCTTACCTGACCCCGTATATTTATTCTGAAAACGGCAGATTATTCAACAATCATTATAAATAAACTTATGTATAAAACGTTTTTCTGTATCTCTTTTAACTAAGAAAATATAAGGTAATTTAGCAATTGTCAATGTGTTGATTTTCCCCCGTATCTCTTAAGCGAGCGAAAATTATCGAATTTTGATTTTACCATTTTAAGTTTGACCCCAAAAGAGCACATGACACCTGCACTGATAAAAATGGGTTTCTTGGCCCAATGTCTTTGACGCTCTTGACCAATTTCTTCTGGTTACAAGAGCAACTCTCTTAATGCAAGGTAAAGTGTCTTGCTATAAGTGAACAGTCGCTCTTGAAATATTTTTTAAATTCTCTTGGTTTAGAGTTCTCTTGGGGCAAGTCGAAATATCTTGGGGAAAGACATGTTATAAATAAAATAAAGCAATACCTTGAACCAAGAGCGGAATCTCTTCATGATAAGCCTACAAATTAAGGGACGTAAGATGAAAACCCGCTGGGTCTTATAGGAAGAAAACAGTGAATTAAAAACTCTTGGTAGTAAGCCGCAATAAAATATTTCGGTTTCATGGGAAGAGAATTTTCTCTTGACACAATCACTACCGTTCGGCGATGCGTGTGTCAAGGAAGGGGTAAATCATACCACTTTCCGTGTTGCGTCTTCACTTGTCTTTCGCTCTGCCTGTCGTTGGCAACGACCATTAAGTGGCTGTGTTTGTGGTAGTGCAAATTTGAGATTTTTTTATATAATGAGCATTCAAGAATACGAGGTCAACTCTCTATTAAGAAAATTGAAAGTGGAAAGATTAGAGCCTGTCTTTGAAGGTAAGAATAAATAATGTAATTCATTTATAAACATAAAACAAAACTCAACAATGACGTCCTTCTTGAATGACGATTTTAAAATTACCAAACATAGTCGGTGTATATTTAGGAATGGATGTATCGTACAGGTTATAAAATTAAAGGTTTTTAAGACGTTTTCTTTAATTTTGCAAAAATGGCTGACTTGGAATCCCAGCGCGTTCTAAACCTGCAAACAGACTAGCCATTGTACACTAGTTCAAATTAAAAGAGTATTCTGTTATGGCAAGCACCGTAGATCTTCTCATAAGATATTAATGATTTGTAGTAATAGCATAATAAAGTGCTGGAGATCGATAGCTTTTACTATAAAACCCTAAGATTTTAGAGCAAAACAAATTTGTTTTACAAAATATAAAAATAATATAGGCACTGATTAGTTTTTAATTTATTTAACCTAACCTGGAACTGTAACTTTTGGGAAAGTGAGTTCTTGGGCCATAACTGAAAACACCAATTTTTAAGGGACAAACGAGCAACAAAGAATTTATGCATAGCGCATTAGCTTTTTAGGTACATATCTAATAATAATACTCATATTTGGTTTTAGCAAGAAGAAGATGAGCAACCCCTAGCGAAAAGACCCAGAGATGACGAGAGTCACCCTCCGCAATTTTTAACAGTTCCCAACTATTCCTTAGCCCAAATGTTACCAGTGTCAGTGAAGATTTTTTTTTAAAGTTAGTGATATAATAAAAGAAACAGTTATATTTGGTGTTTATTAGAATATAAATAAACAACAAAAAAAAATTCGGATTTTTTTTGCCTATCATCACTCATCTCAATATATCGTAACTCCACAATTAAAATATTATTGGAAACCCACTACCTAGCAGCGCCCTCGCGCCCCTCAATAATTTTAGTTTTATATGAGTCGTTATATATGAACTTTTAAAATAATCTTGCTACTAGTTATTACTATTTTTAACACAACATACAAATCGACGAGAAGCAAAAATGAATTTTTTTAGTAATAGAAATAAGAAATAAATGTATGTTCCTAAATAGTTAATCAATTTCCAAATTTCACTGTTTCCCAATTCATTTTTGCTTCTCGTCGTTTTGTACTTATTGTGTTAAAAATAGTAATAACAGTAGCAAGATTATTTTAAAAGTTCATATATAACGACTCCTATGAAACTAAAATTATCGAGGGGCGCGAGGGCACTGCTAGGTAGCGGGCTTCCAATAATTATGTTCTTGATGGAAGACCGCTGAAGCTTGTGCCAAGCGCATTTTCAATTGAATCAATGTAAAAAAGGAGACAGAAAATACTTAAGGCTTTAGTTCAACAGCTTAGGAATTGAGCCAAGATAATAAAATGTTGAATACGCAACTACAAATCGGTTCTCAAGAAACCTGCTCTTAAACGAAAAACGTCGAGCTTTTGGTTCAAGAGCACTTTTAATTGACTCAATATAAAAAGTAACAGAAACAGAATATTCGGGGTTTGGAACCAAAACCGAAAATTCATTATTCGAGAACATTTTTTTGATTGATTTTGATTCAGGAACTTTTTCTCTTGGAGCAAGTGCTTTATGTTTGACCTAAATTCCAAAGAACTTAAGACAACAGATTATCGATATTGTGCTAATAGAATCTCGTATGTTGCCTGCATGGCGTCATTACTTAACTCCTTAAGACATTGTCCTAAATGCCATCGCTGTTGGCTAAAAAAATACTGCCTTTGGATAGAAAGAAAAGAAAGAACTTACAACAAAAGAATTAAAGTTTTCTGGCAAAAGCGCGCGGCTTTTAAGTGAATGTTATAGTCTTTTGGTTTAAAGTATCCTTTTTTTCAGTGTGCATTACTTTTTTGATCGCACTAACAATAACGGAGATACCCTATAAAAGTGTCGAAAATGGGACACCCTGTACTTTAGGAGATAGTAAAAAACAACCATTAAAAAAAATGTCAACATCCTGTAGCAAAAAAATTCAACCGTTGCGGACATATTATGGTCATATTATGAACATCATAAAATCACACACTCTGAACTATTAGCACATTATTAAGCAACACACAGTATAGTGGAAAATAATCAACTCATATTCATTCCTTATCAAGTACTTCTTCAAACACAACCAGATTAAGCAAATCTAATCAATCTTCTCTGCACCAAAAAAAAAATAACTTCCCTGGCGAGCCAATTCTGCCAACTTAGAAAACGATTAAAAAGGGCAATAAATTTAAACCAGTGAAAGAATTCACGCCACAAAAGAAACAAAGCGGAGGGCGTTGAATATAATAACAAGATTACGAGGTTCAAGTCGAGGGGAGTGTCTGCGTGATGATTTAATATTTTTATGAAAGGTTGCTAATCAATTTTCTTCAATATAGACGAGGCGGATGAAATTTGTTCAGTGCGGAAAGTATTATAAAGTCGGTTCGGTTTATGAAGTCCGATATCGGATAATGATTTAACAATACCTTCGCTATACTTGATCGTACCGAACATTCCACTGGTTCACTGTAGTCGGCCGTGCAAAATCAGCGGTTCCAAAACAAAATTATCTTAGAATTATGTACTGCGATAAATATTTTTATCGTATTTATTTTTCACTAATAGTTTTTTTTATTTATCAAATGAAAAACATTTTGCGTCAATAAGTTAAAGATCTTCTCAGGTACTTTTTCCTAGAATTTAGTCATTTTGGGATCATTATAGTTAAATCTATATAATAATCAGTATTTTCCAAGAAATAATTAAAAGTTGCTCAAGTGCAGGATGGTATGGTTCTATTTTAAATAAGTAGTTATGCTTCTTGCTTTTAGTTTGTTTCTCATTGTGTGTGAATTAAAAGCAGCTATAAAGCAAAGTTATGGACAATGTTCACAACGCCTAGAAGGTCTTTATCTTCAGGTGAACGCCGTTTGGTATTACAAGTGGAAGTTATTTTACTTAGAAAAAGATAACTCGGACCCGTTAGTGTGCAAAAACGAACGTCTGACGCTTGCGGCATTTCAGATAAGACCTTAAGAAGACTTCGCAAAAAGAGCGAAGAGGATTTGAACAGACCATATAAAATGGTTTGACTCCATTCTAAAACCTTTCATTTATCCCATGGGATAAAACTATCGATTAGGAATATTGTTTATGATATGTATAAAGCCAAGGAATATGTTACCCTCAAAGCTATTCTTGAAAAGATAAAGAAGAAAGAACTTTGCGATATTGGAACTACCAGTTTGTCCATCATTTTAAAAGAGCTGGGCTTCAAATACAAAAAAACGAACAACAGAAAAGTGCTTTGCGAGCTATCCAATATAATGTTTCAAAAAGATGGCGACATCGGTTCTTTTTAGAACCAAAACTTTATATAAAAAAAAGAATTCGTAAAACTAATTTGCCTAAATACTATAAAAGTTAAAAAATAATTATTTTTCTTTGCCTAAACTAATTTTTTATTTACTTTAAATTATTTTATTTAGAAAATACCTAAAATATAATTTATTGTTTGAGAGCCACCGACTACCCGGCTCCAGAGCTTTTTTTGCTTAGCGGACTTTAGTTAAAGAAAAGCGAAAATCATAAAAAGTGATAACGAACCAAGTTATCACTCTCGACCAGATCTATCCTTGGACGTGTTTCGCTGTGCCACAGCTCGTAAGATGCTGGGGTCTGGGGAAATGAGGAAACATGTCTTGGCATAACTACTTTGTGGCAACAAACCCAAGGCAGCTTCGCAGTAAACTTGTACTTACTTTACCGCAATAAGGAGTAAAAAGTAGGTACACCTAAAATTTTTTTGACATTCTACCCCGTCCAGACTCCAGATTCGACAATCACTAAATTAATACTGCTCTCCTGCCTCGAGCTCTGCACCCAAGCATACTTTACGGCTACTGGATTCCATCGAAAGGAGAGTCATTCGTCTGATCAAGAACCTCGACAGCCGACAACATCGAAGGTTGGTGATTTGACTCTCTTTTAATATATTTCCATAGTAAATCTTCGACAGACATTGCCCGCTTAATTCCAGCTGGAGCGACGAATAGCAGAAATATACGACAAACCACTGCCGCCCATCCAAATGTGGTCCAGTACAGTACTCCTCGAACTTCATTGTTTAAGAATTAGTTTATATGGATGAGGCCTAGCTTGTGGAACCGTCCTGAAGTCGTGATTCCCAAAGATTAAAAGCCAACGTGAATCGCCATAGTGCCTTAAAGGATTTTTCCTATAGTGTTCGATCATAAAAAAATAAAATACATCAAAACATAAGCTATCGATTTACGCCGGAATTTTACCACACCTTGTACATTTTAAAACATGGACAACCTGATTAATATTCCATGGAAGTCACGTATACATCGACTACTGATATGGCGTTATGAGCACACGAATGCGATAGAAGAAGACGATAAGCCATATTATTGTGCACAGACAAAAGGTTCCGTCGAAGAGGGTTCTTAAAGCCTGATTTTTCAAAATTGTTTTTTTTAATATTTACAATAATATTGAGCATCGGAGGACGATTATAGTCACATCAAAATTATTAAAATGTACAAAAGTGTACAACTGAGGCCTCAAAACGAAAGATACGGTACATTTTTCTTTAAGGATTTTCATAAAGAAATATGCAATTTTCCTCACTAACGCAAAAAAATGTAAAGAATGTAATTAAAAAATAATTGAAAATGATATTATCTGTTATGTTGCAGAAAATAGTATATTACGTACCGAGGTGGAAAGTGTTTCATTCCTGTCGAGAGAGTCGGTAGTTAACCGTCGGAAGTTAGCCAAGGCGCGAAGCGGCGAGGTTAACTAAATCTCGAAACAGTAATGAGACATTAATTAAATTTAATTTTGTGGGTGTCTTATAGGGAAGGTAAACTACTTGTTGACTGAAGAATGACAGTAATGTCAAAATGGCGGATGGGCGCCATGTTATTGAAGAAAAACCCGAACAAAACAAAATGGCGACTTTTTGAAAAATAATATTTACTATTTTTTTCGTTTGCTATTTTAGTTTAGATTTTATAACTTCGTAGAAAGTTAATTTTCAGCACCATGAAATATGCAAGAAAGTGTAGTTTTCTGATTCCTACTACATTATGCCAAGTTGTATTTATTTTTCTAAGACGATAAATGAAATAAATGATAATTAAAAAAATAACTGTGCAATTTTTCAAACGCCGCCATTTTGTCTTCGTTGCGAACACAGAAGTAATATTCTGGAATCGTAAAGTACTCGACAGTACCTTCAAAATGATGTATCGCAAGATCCCTCTTCCTATTTAATTTTCTCATTCATTCTTCCTTCAGAAAGTAATTCACCTTGCCCTATAAGCCACACCCAAATTTGGTAAAACAAAATTACCGGGCCAAAAGATAGTAAGCCGTTTCCAGACTACTGTATATTGTTGCTAAATTAAAAAATAAATGATTTAAAAATTTATATATACAATGAAACCTCTCTTAGGCGGACACCTACGGGACCGTCTAAATGTGTTGGCATTAATAGAGGTGTCCGCCCATGGGAAATTTATTATTAAGTAATATGTAAATGCAAAATTATTACTATGTATATGTATGTACAAATAAACATAACATAACAAAAATACACTAGTTTTAGTTAGGATGTAGTACTAAAAAAATCTAATAACGTAGTTTGACGTGTTTGCGTTTTATACTTGCAATCTAGAAAATTCCAAGTCTGATAACAATTCCATTGCTGTAGAGTCGCCTCTATTCTTTGCATACTCTTATAATTTCTTTACCATACTAATGGCTTGTTGATAATTGGTTACATTTGTTTGATTACTGCATTCAACTTCTTCAACAGAGTCGTCAGATAGTGATGTGGTTTCAGTTTGGACTACATAATCGGTAGGAATGGGGTCACTATCATCTTCTCATAGCACATTGCTATTAAAGTTAATGAACGCGCCCAAATCATTGTTATCAAATGACAAACTTCCACAACATCAATATTCTCTTTCAGACTCAAAACGCAACATTTTCGTGCCATTGTTAACGATTTTAACCTTACAACTCACAAATAAACGGCGGACTGCTGTCGGGGAATCACACATATCTACTTTCATTTGGCGAAGTCCTTTCGCGCTGCCACGCATACGAGATTTTGCACCGTACTTATTGGTCTCCCAAATACTTTAAAAAATTTTTGTCCGTTTACGGGAGGGTTTTCGCACTCTTTGTATGAAAACAGCCTGTCCGCGTATGCCCAAAGGAGAGTCCGCCCAAGAGAGGTTGATTTTCATGGAATTTCATATACCTAGTTCCGGACTATGAAAAAATGTCCGCTTATTGGAGCTGTCCGTTATGAGAGGTTTCACTATGACACAATTTTTCGTTAAATTTCTAAAAAAATTTATATACAACATTTTTTTCTTAATCGATTAATAAATCCGTGCGAAGAAATCTCGTTTTAAAGGTGTGCAGAGTACACTTACTAGGTATAGGTCCCTAATAAATAAAATAACGTAAATTAAACCTGATACTAACTCTAAATAATCATATTTCTTGTCATTACATTGTCTTGAAGACACATAAACATTTATATGGGAATAAAACCCTTAATTAATTATAATGTCTATCCGAATAGAGTCGTTCTAACACACATTAAGACACTCCTTTAAATTTATACAATAATGCAACAACAATTTCAAAACAAATTAACGTAGCTTGGCAAGAAATCAAACGATATATACGAAGTTCCTGTATAAAGACGAACAATAATTCCTTTTATAAAGGTTGTCCTGTCTGCCAGTGCTTCTATTTGGATAAAGTCCGACTTCTTCACTACGTCTCCCTGATATTTTCATGAAGCTATTGGACTTACAGTCAATTTATTTCGATCCGTAATAAATCTCGGTGGAAAGAAAGAGACGGAGGTCGCTTAGCAATTAGAAATATAACCGTTGATGTTTTCGGTTTAAGAGCGATTTCTTGCTTCTCTCTTTATTACCAGTCATCTGTCTTTGTTTGCTGAAGCGTGCAACTTTCCCCATTTAATGACGCCATTTATAATTCAATCTTAATTAGTGAATGTCTGTGCTTTCTACAGCATTACATGTACAATATTTATTCGTGGTTATACGGTGAGTGAAGGCGATTTATTTTGTCTAGCGAAATGTCTATCTACTGGGTTTCATATTTTTGACGGTACCTATAAGTAAAAGTGTGTGACAAATCAATAAACTATACATTTTCATCATTCAACAAAATATGATTAACAATTAATTAGATTTTCATCACTCATGACTTTATGATCAACAATTAATTAGATTTTTTTTTGAAGTACTCCATCTCGAAGTGGAGCGAAGTTATAGGTAGGTAAAGAAACTCATAATCTGCTCCACTAGTTTAGAGACAAAATTAAAAACCATACATGTTTCGAAGGTTCAAACCTTTGTCGCCGAATTGAGGAAAAAAACCCGAAGGAATTTTTTTCAAGCGGAACGTACGTACATTATACCATGATATGAGTGGAGTACGTAGCCCGAAACGTCCGTCCGTTGTGCGCTTAATAAATGATAGGTAACTCTAAACCAGGTATGGGCAACCTTTTGGGCTAAAGGGCCACATAATAAATGTAAAATGGGTAGCGGGCGACACGGGATTATTACTGTGGCACACCATACACCCTCCGCAGGCGAGCGAAGCGTGCCGTTTCCAATTAGCGCCATAGGCGAATTTTTTTGAAATTTTCAAGGTCAAGCGCTCTAATGAAAAGTTAGAAAATTGCGATACAAAAATATTTTCTCCGAAAAAGAGGTTTCATCCAGCAAACTTTCTGAAAAACATATTGTTATTACGAAAATGGGCTAGTCCCGTAAATAAATAGATAAATATAAAAGAAACATAAATATATTATAAAAAAATATATAATGTTAAATAGCGACACCGAAATCAATGAGACACTTGAGCTTGAATTTGGGAAACTAATCCATCGATGTTTGGATTAATTCCATTGATACAAAGACGTAAGGAATTTTCCAAATTATCGTCAGTCAGCCTTGTACGATGTTTTGACTTATTAACTTTCATCATTGAAAAGAACTGTTCGCATTTGTAAATACTGCCAAAGGCACAAATCAATCTTCTTGTAAATTTTCTAAACTGCGGAAAATGGTCTTCTTCGAGGTATTTTTTGTAGATATCGCACAACTCCACGTCTTCAAATTTAGATTTTAGGAGTGAGTTCTCGATCAACTCCATTTGCAAGTGTATTGGAGCATTTTGTACATTACTTTTTGTTGGAGTAGCAAATAAATTGAAACAGTCTTCCATGTTTTTGAAATCGCTAAATCTGTTCGAAAATTGCTCCGACAGTAACTTGAGTTCTTCAGCGTATTGAGCATAAGCAATATTTTCATACGCAGAGAGCGTGGTGAAATGGTAACTGTTACCAGACAGCATCTGTGCCTCCCACAAGCGGATTTTGTTCTGAAACGCTTTCAAATGGCTGTACAAATCATTTACTAACTGTCCTTGTTTTTGAAGTTTCAAATTTAAATCATTCAAATAGCCTGTAAGGTCGACCAGAAATGCTAAGTCACATATCCATTTTGGGTCACTCAATTCAGATAGTGGTTTATCTTTTATTTGCATAAAATCTGCTATCTCATTTCTAAGCTCGTAAAACCGTTTCAGCATTTTCCCTCTGCTTAGCCATCTGACTTCACAATAATATGTTACGTCGTCATATTCGGCGGATATTTCATCCAAAAACGCCTTGAACTGACGATGGTTGAGCCCTCGGGATCGAATAAAATTGATGGTTTTTACTACCACATTCATAACATTCTGGAGTCGAATGGACTTAGAACACAAGTTCTGTTGGTGGATAATACAATGAAGGATATAATTAGTAAGCACTGAAGATGCACACAGTCACAAAGCAAATTGACGTCACTAGCAGTTCGCTAGGATATCACTTGTCGAAGTTATCACCTCGGTAGCTCAAAGAGAACTGAACTAAAGTTCGGGCCATCCACCCGCTTATATAGACAAAATGAAGGAATGATCTAGAATTGTCTAGTGTAGAACATTCTTTTGTTGCGCCGCCAGTGAGGCGGCAAACATCAAAGGCTTTGATGTTTGTTTGCCGCCTCACTCTTTGATGATCGCCGCCACTCGGCTTGCTCGTTCACTTGCTTCCGTGAGTATGAGTAAGTCGTGTAATATTTTTAATTTTATTTTTTAATTTTTTAATATAATTTTTAAGATTTTTCAAAATGTCTCGCGGGCCGGATCAAATCATACAGCGGGCCGGACGTTGCCCACCCATGCTCTAAACGTTCTCCTTGTCTAAGCGTTTCACGTAAGACGTTTTTTGATAACCCCCGTATAACCAAGTTTCCCCTTAAGTTTTATTTGAATTTAATTTAATCAGATTATTAAGTAGACGGATATTCTTGGAAATTTAATTTTGTCCCCATTTTTGAATTCTATCCAGAGGTGAATTCCCCACCCAGGAATTATGTATTTAGAGCCAATCTACTTTCTTAATCTTTTTAAATTTTGAAAATGTATGATTGCTGGTCGACACTATCAGTTATGTCGCCAGTCTTGATAATTAATGAAAAAGTCATCGCAACCGAAGACGTTCCTACTTAATTAGTTTTACGGACGCTTATCTTGGTGGTCGATTACGATTTCTCGTTGTTTATTGGTCAGGAATGCCAGGCATAATGCCATTGCCGACTTGACACGCACGTGCCAGTCGGTCTTGGGTGGGCCCACCACATTTCCCCGCTAACTGGAAGCTGTCAGCAGTCCACCCAATTGAAGAAATGAGGGCAAGAATTTTGTCTAAGAATGTAAAATGACTGATTTTAATTTGAAGTATAGTTGTTTGAACGTAGGACGATGCCTAACTTTTTGTTCAAACTATACTTTGTATTTTGGTATTGGCTCGGGCATGTCCAATGGATACAATAACAATGCATGTTATTATATTGAACACGGAGGGCTTTTCTTTATTTAATTTTAATGTCTGTTGTCATTGAGGGTAATGAAGGGGTTAGTCCTTTCATTAGTCGAGTCTCGCGAACCGAAAACCTCGGGGTTAATTATTTTTATGTACAAGAATAATTTAACCTATACTAACATGTTTTCTCTCATAGAGAATCCAACCATCTTAACATTCATGCTATCACGAACTTGCAACTTAAATTTTGGTATTTATTTATATACATTAGAAAATTATCCTAAGCTAGTATTTCCCCAACTAAAGGGATCTCAACTATCCTGTAATTTTCAAAATATTTAGAAAACGCGGAAGCGAATACTAATACTAACTTAAGATATTTTATTTCAGACTTACTACTGATTCCGGATTCAGAATGTCACATAACTTTCCTGTAAAAACTTATTTATACTCGCGCCAGAAACGAGTCTTCGAAGATCAAAATTTCTCAGGGGAAATCCACAGTTGGTATTCTCGGAATTACTTGGCATAAATACACTCTGAAACCTGTACCCAACTTTTGCGGACCCCCTCATTGAAAAAATTGAATCGCGGGCGAGTGCGGCTTCTGTGGACACCAGAAAACCGACTAAAATTACTGCCTCCTGCAGAGTTTCTTTATCCGTCTGTTTTAACGTTACATTGCGTCATCCTGACCGATTTAATCTACCGGTAACGCCATGCCCGTTGCGGCTAGAGAGATAAGGACCCAAATACTGCCGACACTGCAAAATTATAAGCGGCCAGTCTAATTTTATATCAAAGACTCACATCCATAAAAAAATATTATTATTTATTTTTTAACTGAAAAAATATAATTTTACACCTTCATCTTCAGTGGAAAATACAAGGACATTAGAAGCCACTCATGACATTGTTTAAACTAAGCAAAGCAGGAAAAAGGAAAAAATCCCTTTATAAATTATAAAAATTAATTAAAAATAAACGTTTTCTTCAAGTTCAAAATTAAATAATGCATTCTATTTATTTTTTAAAAGAAACCTCTTAATTAAAAAAAAAATAAAAAAGTCTCTTTTTTAATTAATTTTTATAATTAATAAAAGGGATTTTTTCTTTTTTCCTGCTTTGCTTGGTTTAAACAATGTCATGAGTGTTTTCTAATGTCCTTGTATTTTCCACTGAAGATGAGGGTTTGAACCTTCGAAACATGTATGGTTTTTAATTTTGTCATTAAACTAGTGGAGCAGATTATGAGTTTCTTTACCTATCAATTAATTAGATATTCATAACTCATGACGTTATGACGAATAGCTAATTAGATTTTTCATTACTCATGACTTTATGACCAACAGTTAACTATATATTCATTATTCATGGCGTTATGATGAGCAGTTAATTAGATTTTCATCACTCATGCCTTTATGATCAACAATAAATTAGATATTCAATACTTATGACGTTATGACGAATAGTTAATTAGATTTTTTTATTACTCATGACTTTATGACCAACGGTTAATTAGATATTCATTATTCATGACGTTATGACGAACAGTTAATTAGGTTTTTCATCACTCAAGAAATTACGATTAAAAATTAATTAGATTTTCATCACTCATGACTTTATGATCAACAATTAATTAGATATTCATTATTCATGACGTTATGACGAACAGTTAATTAGATTTTTCATCACTCAAGAAATTACGATTAACAATTAATTAGATTTTTATCACTCATGACTTTATGATCACCAATTAATTAGACATTCATTATTCATGACGTTATGACTAACAGTTAATTAGATATTCATTACTCATGGCGTTATGAAAAACACTTAATAAGATTTTCATTACTTTTGACTTTATGACACATGATATTTAATTAGATTAGTTAAAATAATCAATTAGATTTTCCTCAACTCAAAAATAATGAATAGTTTGTTATCACCTATTAAAAAACTATAACCGAAAATTAGCTAGATTCTTTTATTACTCAAGAGGTAACAATTAGTTGAATTTCTCATTAATTACTTAAGAATTTATTACAAAAATTAATTAGATTTACTCAGGAGTATATTATTAACAATTTCTAGGTACTCAAAAGTTTATGAACAAACATTAACTAGATTTAAATTTATAATTACTTAATAGTTAATAAAATTTTCAATTATTTCATAAGTATACAGGCTGTTATGGAAATGACGTATTATATTTAAATGGGTGACTCCTGGGGTGTCCTAGAGAAGCGCTACATATATATTTTTTCGAATGTTTAAAAAGTGGGGTAATTCACCCCTAAACCCACACACAACTCCTCGGCACATTCATATAAGAACATATTACATTGCCCAGCTGGGTAATAAACAGATGTTCAGGCACAATGTTGCCAAAATGTTTGAAAGTGTAAAACTTTAGTTTCTTATAAAAATAAATATTTAGCTTACTTAGAAAGTAAATCCAGGACGCGATTAAGGAATTCAGGGCACAGACAGTTTCAGTTCTTTTTTCTATGGGAAAAACTTTATGTTCATCACGTGTCCTGATGATAGTGTGGGAGTGCATAATAAGCTTATCACTAAACCCAAACACTAACGCATAATTACACTTTACAATAACACACATAGAACAAGAGCACTTAATCATTTCGGAATAGAAATAATAAAAACGCTAATTTCTATGGGCCATTAACTCTTTACTAAAGATAAAATGAAACAATTATGTTAACAATTGACAGGAACTACTCTTTGAAATAATGGTCTAGTCCATCTTCGGACTTTCCTTCAGAGAACTCTCCGCTACTAGAGCCAGCGCGGTTGCCATTTCCGAGACTATAATTATACAGGAAAGTAATATTATAGAAGGAAATTCGGCAATTTATGATAGTCGCTTATAAAACATCGAAAGTGGCAACGCAGTATTTTTAAACATTAGCCATTGTCCAAAATCAGCTGTTTAAAGAAGCCGGCCGATATCGATCGAGAGAACCAACGTGTTATTTATTTTTAAAATTTTTAGATGTTAAATACATTATTTCCCAGACAATAGGGGAGTATTTTTGTCTACACAGTAGCGCTTTAAAATACTATTTCCGATTGAACGGTACTTAGATGTGTTGTGACGCGAAAACTAATGTGATTTTGTGATGTGAGTACTTGGTATTTTTTATAAATTAATTTGGTTTTAAATAAGTCCGAAAAGGTAAATAAAATTGCATTTTTTTTTAAAGGGTAAGTGGCATTTATAAACTTTTAAGTTGTCCAGATCTGACGGGTGTCGTTCGAATTGAACAAATGAGAACATACCTGACCATTTATAAACTCCGCGGCGGTTCGTTCGAGTCAGTTCAAGTTTATAAATCAGAGATTGTTTCCCAGCGAACTGAACGTAAAAGTTTATAATAATGTACCCTGAAAAATAAACAACTTGAAATCTGTCAAACGGTTATTGACTTTCTAAAGAGTTTACCCTGAAGATATGACAACACAGTTCAAGATTCACTGCCTGTGTTTACCTTCCGAACAGGGGCACCACGTGGTAATTTTTGGTTTGACATAAGGTCATGTAGATTGCCGGTTTAAATTTAATACGTCATTTCCATAACACCCTGTATTTTGTTTAGGGTATAAAATATTGTTTCGAGAAATCAGCAGGATTGATCGAAGTTTACCAAATGTTATTCCGTAAACTGTGGAAAGGTTACGAATTCGCACATCATCGTATTTTCTTTTCAGTAGTACCTACACTAGGATATTTTGTAAGCTTCTCTCGGTTTAACCGGGCTATGTAGTCGACCTTTCCGCTTTTTACATAAACTTTCTTATTTTTCGTTTAATTCAATGAGAATACCCAATTGGGGACAAGGAGAGTTAGTCGAAATTATAACGCTGAAATTGGGAGGTCAAACAAACTGGTTATCGTCACCTCTCGTTGATGCTATGGCATTTTGCGATAAGAATGTCATTTTGTTCGTATATGGTAATATTTAAATCTTACTGGATGAATATTTCAACTTAAAATGAATAGTTGACGGTGGACTATTTAAAAAATTACTTTAACTCTTTGAGTTTGGAGCAAAAAATTGAAGTGAAGAATGCGGGAAGACCTAAACCCGAAATTAATTTAACGCAGACCACAAAGGGTAAATTTAGGGACTTTATTAGAAAGTTTAAAAATGATATTTATGGACAAAATTTTATAGAGGGTTATTCCAAACTTTAATGAGGCTGTTATTGATCAATTTTCTACAATTAATAACCGAAGAATGGACTTTACGTTTAAGCACTATACACACCGAGAAAACTTTTCTAATTTTCCAAAAGTTGTATTTCCTTGTGTAAAATTGAAAAATAAATAAAAATATGTTTTACCTAACGTATTTTCTTATTACTTTTTTTCTTTTACGTTTAAAACGCCTAGAAAGTAATTGTTTGGTCGTTACACAAAAATAAAAATAATTTAATGATACTTGTGAACCCTCTCTATCATAGGTCACGAGCCGCCACTGGGTATAGTACTATCAAAGATCTGTTATTTTTAATGTCTTTTTGTTTTATCAGTTAATGAAAAATGATAAAACAGAGAACGTTTTCCTTTGGAAACGAAACACAATTCCATTGGAGTTTGTTCGGGTTTGTTCACGTTCAAGTGAACGATAGTATTATGCTATATAAAATTTAACTATCAACATTTCATCTCTAAAAGCTTAGTTTTGTTCAAGAAAAAGAAATACTTTGTTTAAAAATATCATATTCAAATACATAGAATAATTGCAGTGTCACTTAATCTCGCAGTGAATAATGAATGATTAATAATATTTATTTACGAATTTAAATACTTGTTTTAAAAATATATTTCTTTAGGTAAGATTATCTCTATTTGAGTATGTGTATTAACTGGTTAGCAAAATATTCTTATTTTTGCGAACAGAAAAATGTAATCCGTCAGCCAAAATGGCTAGTTGGTCAGCAACTTATGGACAGCAAACATTTCTGAATCGTGACAGTGCCCAGGGAAAACAAATGAAAACCCGCTCCCACTACACCTTTTGTAGCCGATTTCCTACTGTATTCGGCAGAATACAAACTCAAGAAAGTTACATAAATTGACAGTGCCCTGGGACCTCTGAAGTAAACTGCTTCTAGACATGTTTGTTTCTCCGGTCCAATTATAAACTCTTGCTGTCCAAGTAATCATTTCGCAGCTCGACTGTTAATAACGGCAAACCATTTAATTACTTCTCTATTTTTAAACCGAGTAAGTACTTATTTTATCATAAACGTGAATTATTTTTCTAGATGAAACGCGGATCTATTCCAAGGGTAACGATACATTTGCTTCACATGATTTGTACGACCCTCCCTAATATTTTATCGTACAGTCAAACTAAAAAAGTCCGAGTCTCCCTAATATTTTATCATCCCGTCAAACCAAACTGTATAGATCCGACAACCGTGCCTCGGTCGAGGTAAAGGACGATTATGACGAGACTTGCTCGCACGTGCGATTAAGTAGTGCAGTTTCTCTGTAGTAACAGGTGGCGGGTGGCAGCGGGGGATAGCGGGGCTATGACGATTTAACATGGAAAAGGCGAACATTTTTTGTGTGCTGTTGTCTGTTCGTGCATCTAGTTAGAAATTCGAGCGTGTATGTTTTAATATTTTAATCTTATATATTTATTAAGTTAAAATGAATAGTTGACGGTGGACTAATTAAAAAATAACTTTAGCTCTTTGAGTTTGGAGCAAAAAATTGAAGTGAACAATTCGGGAACACCTAAACCTGAAATTAATTTAACGCATACCACAAAGGGTAAATCTAGAGACTTTATTAGAAAGTATAAAAATGAAATATATGAAAAAAAATTTATAGAGGTATTCCAAACTTAATGAGGCTGTTATTGATCAATTTTCTACAATTAAGAACCGAAGAATGGACTTTACGTTTAAGCACTATTGTGTAGCGTCGATAAATGTTGTGTATTTCGATAAATGATACTCGATATGATTTTAAACCATTTTGTTTAAGGATTTAAACTAAAAACACTGAAAATATGAAGAATGTCAACTTGTCAGTCTCGTGGCTCGATTCGTTCTCGTCATTAAACAGTTAACTATTGTTCTCGTCTTGGTTGCGCCTAATGTATATTGTATGAAACTTGCATAAAGTTACTATACAGGGTGTTATGGAAATGACGTATTATATTTAAATGGGTGACTCCTGGGGTGTCCTAGAGAAGCGCTACATATATTTTTTTTTAAATCGAACGTTTAAAAAGTTGGGTAATTCACCCCTAAACCCACCCGGTTACTCCTCAGCACATACATATATGATCATATTACATTGCCAAGCTGTGTAATCAACAGATGTTCAAGCCCAATGTTGCCAACTGTATAGAAAATAACTATAGATTCTTATAAAAATAATATTTAGTTTACCTAGTATCCAAATAGAAGTGAATCCAGGTGCCAGTACACTAGCAAGTAATCCAGGGCACACAGACATCTTCAGGTTTTTCTTTCATTTTCTATGAGAAAAGCTTTATGCTCATCACGTACCCTGATGATAATGTGGAACTGCATACTTAATAAGCTTATACCCACTAAACCCCATTCGGCCTCTTATTTCCAATCTCTCGGAACATTTGCACTAAATCACTTAAAGAAACACACAGACACCCACGAGTTTCCAATTTTTTTTTTTTTGAAGATATGCACTTATTAGATTACACAAAAGCAATAAATACTAACGCATAAATACACTTTACAATAACCTACCGTACACACAAAACAATAGCACTATAGGATACAAATTATTTCGCATAGAAATTCAGAAATAATAAAAACGCTAATTTCTAATGGCCTAATCAAAATTATTAATGATGAAATAATTATGTTGATAGACCCTTCCATCCTTTCCTTTCTAGTCTAAGCTTCCAGCCCTTTAAAATAAATAGTCTCGTCCAAGCAGCGCGGTTGCCATTTCCGAGACTATCATTATAAATAAAAGCATTTCAGAAGGAAATTCTTCCTTTTATGAATATAACCTTATAAAACATAGAAAGTATGGCAACGCTGTATTTTTGAAGTATAAAACCCAGTCGAATATTCAACCGTTTCTGCTGATCAGCTGTTTCTCCAAAATAAACAGGCCGTTTTCATACTGTTTCAAGCAGATTTGTGTGTTAAATT
This sequence comes from Barypeithes pellucidus, assembly GCA_963991005.1. Taxonomy (NCBI): domain Eukaryota; kingdom Metazoa; phylum Arthropoda; class Insecta; order Coleoptera; family Curculionidae; genus Barypeithes; species Barypeithes pellucidus. The sequence goes on from OZ022563.1 coordinate 14,939,856, forward strand.
GTATGTTAATACTTAAACCCGAGTTTAAATTATTAAGTTATTTGTTCTTCAGTCCAGCAGTTCAATATTGACCGACGGAACCAACGTGTTATTTAGACAATAAGGGCGTACTTTTGTCTACACAGTAGCACTTTAAAATACTAATTCAGATTGAACGGTACTTAGATGTGTTGTGACGCGAAAACTATGTGATTTTGTGATATGAGGTGTTTTTTATAAATTAAGTTGGTTTTAAATAAGTCCGAAAAGGTAAATAAAATTGCATTTTTTTTTCTAAAGGGTAAGTGGCATTTATAAACCTTTAAGTTGTCCAGATCTGACGGGTGTCGTTCGAATTGAACAAATGAGAACATACCTGACCATTTAAAAACTCCGCGGCGTTTCTTTCGAGTCAGTTTAAGTTTATAAATCAGAGATTGTTTCCTAGCGAACTGAACTGAACGTAAAAGTTTATAATAATGTACCCTGAAAAATAAACAACTTGCAATCTGTCAAACGGTTATTGACTTTCTAAAGAGTTTACCCGTTTACCCTGAAGATATGACAACACTGTTGACATATGTTGCTTTGTTTACCTTACTGACAAGGGCACCACGTGGTAATTTTTGGTTTGACATAAGGTCATGTACAGGGCATATTAAATTAAAGCGCCATTTTTGGATATTTTTCTTCAATTTGTGTTCATCTCAGGAATGGCCGGTTTAAATATAATACGTCATTTCCATAACACCCTGTATTTCATATACGGGATTTGTTGTGCACTTTTTGTCACTTAACACCTTGTATCGATAGTATCGATACAAACTGGAAAAAATAAGTTGCCCCATTTTTACTAGATAGAACAATTCTAGGACGCCGCTGGAGTGAAAGCGTTCATTTGCTGCAATATGAAGTTCCGTTCTCTTGTTATCGTCACTTCCGTTTCCCACTTGGGAACGCGTTTACGGTATAATAAATTTTATATAAATATAATTATTTTAAAATCGGTTATACTGTTATTTTAGAAATGTTAAATAAATTCAAAGTAGTTGCTTGTATTTTATTATTTAACGCACGAAATTATTGTCGCTACTGGGTGTGTAGTTTCGACATGTGTATTTTATGCAATCAGTTGCGAAAATGCTTTTTATATAACGAGGTCTGGTAAGGACCGACCCAGGAAATCATTAAGTCGTATCCAAATTTCGTGAAACGTACTGTAGCAACGTAGAAATTGTATTTCCTGTCATTAATCTTTATACAGGGTGTCCGCTAATTAATGGTACATGGAAAAACCTCAGACTCCTTACGTAAAAATATTAGGATTTAATTATACTTACCTATATTTGAAAGTTGATATTAACTGAGATCAGGGTGTTAAAGTTAAAACTTTATTTTTGTTTTTCTCTAATAGCTTTGAGAGAAACCAACGGGTTTTCACAAAATTTCGCAATGATGGTTTTTTTATAACTTTCATCAAAATATATATCATTCGCCGCCATGTAGTTCTGAATCTCCAATTTTGTATTATTTGAGCGTGGAGCTTTATGTAATTGGCGACTGTGATAGCTCGCATTGTCCATTACTATCACGCTATTCTGAGGAATGTTTGGTAAAAGACAATTCTTGAACCCTTCCTCAAAAAGTTCGGCCGTTGTATCTTCATGGTAGTCCACACAAGAGTCTTTAATGTTTTTTTGCAGAAAGCCACAAGGCATTTGGAACCCAACCGTTTTCTGACCCAGCATGTAAAATGCTTATTCTTTTTCCTTTATTTGACGGAGCTTTTGTTTTACACTTATCGGAAGAATCAGACCAGCCTTTGGATGGTGTTTCATGCGTGTCAAATCAAGTCTCGTCGAGGTAAATTATAGGACGGTTTTCAGAACGGGATTTCCTTACAGAAGTTATATACTCATGACGCCATTTTTGTAAACGGTGGGATTCCATGAGTACTTGCCTTTTGCCAATTTTGCGGTATCTGAATCCCATTTCCGACAAAACTCTCCAAAGGCTAGTGCGGCTACAACTTATTTGGGTTTCATCATTGGTGAGCCGTTGCTTCAGAGAATCTAATGTAGGTACGCGTTGCTCTTCGTACATGGTGTAGATTTTTCGACTTATCAAGTCCTTGTCGCTTTCGTCGAAACATTTGGTGAAACCGGCATCTTTACGCTTCTTTCTAGATTAATCACTGTAGTCAGAGGTATCTTAGTCAAATCAGACGTTTCAGTCGCAGCAGCACTAGCATAAAGTCCTCTGTTGAGTAAAGAAGTATATACTCTTTTTACAATTTCCGTAGCATTGAGAGATAAATGCATTTTCTTCACTGCAACACTAGAAGATGCACCATCCACGCGCCGCCGAGCAACGAAATTTGAAACATTTCACTGCACCACTTATCAAGTACACAGATTTGTGGGCATTACTAATGAATGTCAACAAATTACACCAGATGTTCCTCACAATGACCGAGAACACTTTGAACAGTTGTTGTACTATTGTATGGAGGTGAATGGCGGACATTTTCGACATTTAATAAGATAACATGTAAGTATTACTCAATAAAATTACATTTTTTAAAACGCAATTTCTCGGCGGCGCGTAGCTCAAATTTACAAAACAAAGCGCCGTTTTAAAGAGAATTTAATGCCCTTTAAAAAGATGTATCACAACAAATCCATTCCCATTTGAAAAAACAAGGGCAGTAGCCGCCCCCGCTAGGGGGGTTGAGGTTACAGGGATGAAATTAATAGTGAAACGTGTCCCCCTGAAAACACAAGTTTACGGGTCCGAGGTTTTTTTTTTAATTTCACGTACACAGCCGTAAACCTTGCTGGACTGTTTTCTATGGGCCACTCTGTATATTGTAGAACACATTTTGAATAAAAGACTTAAGCAAGTTATCAAACTTAACCAGTCTTTTTTCTGGGCATAAGAAAATATCTTTATTGTCCCGGCAAAGTATCTTTTCAATCGGTGGTAATTGTCTTTGTAAGCATAAGAACTTTCCTTTGCTGTAACAGCAGGATAAGATTTATAAAGGGACTTTACTACTACATCAATGATATAGGTACCCAGCAAAATCGATTTTACTGCCACAGCTATTTTTTTTTATTGTTCCCTATGTAGGTATTTTTTTGCCATCGTAGTTAAAATTTTCATAACTGTAGTAAGAATCTTCTCTAAGTGGTCGACAACTCGCTGTTCGTTATCCAAATTCCCTTCTCACAAAAAGACACTTTTTAGCACTAACATCATAAATAACTATTAAGTATGTTTTCATTGTTTTAATGTTGCCGGAATATTTTTTTTAGGAATATTAAATCCCCGATCGCTATAATAGTATGTTGGGTCCAACGTATCTCCGATTATATTCGCGGCATCTGTATCCGTCGACCCTGAGGTCTCGAGGGTCCCCGGATCAGCAGACAGACGTCCATTACGAATTCTTTATGACCTCCCTCGGCCCGACACGTCGTTTGGCTATTGCTTGGCTTTATGCGGCTTTTAGGAGCTTTTATTGGCCTTATAAATAGTTTATGTGTCGTAAAATGTTGACAGAGTTACCTCATTTTGAAAAATAGGTATAAAAAATATCGGATAATGAACAAATTTAAAAAAAAAAACATTTTAGATATGCGAAAGCTATTTTCATGCAGAATAAGCCATTAAGAGGATGCCGGAGTCAACGCGGCGAATTGGATCTTCCCTTGCCGTTAGAACAATACGTCGAGCGACCGCCCGTAACGGTAATCGGATGAAAGAGACCGAATGTGATCGGGGTCTAGCCTTCAATTTTTAGCACTGAAAAACGGAGTTTTCTCTTTTTATGAAAACGCTGCATTTAATAACAAAACCGTTGAACAAGAGTTGTCTAAATTTTATTAATAATTGGAGGAAAGTCCATAATTTCTTTGTACACGGAACAGTAAATAAAATTAAATCTAAAAAATCTTCCGAAAGAAAAAATATATACTTTCCTCCAGTTGCATTACAAAGTTTTTTTCCTTGAACATTTTCTTCCTAAAACAGGAGAAGAAAGCTCGGTACTAATAACCATTCAGAGAGAAGTGAAAAAAATACACGTTCCAGCATTTTTCTTAACGCGAAATTACTTTTTTATCGCGTTAAATAATAAAGAAAAAATATATAATAATTTTAGGGTGTGTAAATGTCATTTTAGACACAAAAAATATACAAAACTGCCTAGAATCTTGCGTAGAATCCAAAAATGTAATAACATGTAGAGTGTCTGATTTAAAATAAGGAAGTTGACACCGAGTTCCGCTATAACCGGAAGTGCCACCATATTAAAAACATTTTCGCCGCCTTGTCCCTATCGATATTAGCATAAGGCTGTTCTATGTATATTTCTCCATATTATTATACAGGGTGTTCCTTAATGACGTGCTAATATTCTATTGTGTGATTCCTTAGGTCATTTTATAAAGAAAAGTTCATATAAACATATGTCCGCAACGGCTTACATTTTTTTGCTACATGATGTTGAATTTTTCTTTTTTAAATGGTTATTTTTTTTAATATCTCCGAAAGTACTTTAGATATTATTTTCAATTTCGGTATGTCTTAATAGGATATTGAACCACACATTTTAGTTAGAATAGTTATTCAATTGTTCAACCAGTGGCGTCCCTGCAAACATGTTCTCTGATATTTTTTACAAGAAAGATGGTACGCCACTGACATTTTTCCATGTGGATATTTTTTCTGATTGGCCTGGTCAATTCTACATGAAAACGGTCTCTTGAGTTTTTCTCGTCAGATGCACCGTTCTTGATTAAAACCACTAAATTCATATTGAAACTCATTATTGTTAACATTGATAAAATAATTAATGATAAATTTTGTTTTATAAAAATTGTTGGAAATGGCCACCTTCACTTAAAACGCATACTTCCGCCCGTCTTTGCATCGAATTGCCCACTCCAACAATTTTTATGAAACAAAATTTATCATTAATTATTTTATCAATGTTAATAATAATGAGTTTCAATATGAATTTAGTGTTTGAAATTTTTAATTTGTTAAATTTAATAATTATAATAATTAATTTTTAAAAAATGTCAGTGGCGTACCATCATTTTTGTAAAAAATATCAGAGGACATGATTGCAGGGACGCTACTGGTGGAACAATTGAACAACTTTTCTGACTAAAATTTGTGGTTCTATATTCTATTAACACATACCAAAATTGAAAATAATATCTAAAGTACTTTCGAAGATGTTAAAAAATAACCATTTAAAAAATAAAAATTCAATACCCTGTAGCAAAAAATTTAAGCCGTTGCGGACATATGTTCATATGAACTTTTCTTTATAAAATGACCTTAGGAATCGCGCTCTGAAATATTAGCACGTCATTGAGGAACACCCTGTATAGATCGAATTGGTTCCCGTTGGGAAACCCTATACCTATATCTGCTTGCAACTTTGCAGTAGGGAATTGTTATCAATTAGTTTTGAATTTATAGTATCGACAAATCGTTAAAATTGCGTTTTATGCATTTGCGCTTCCCCTACCTCTTCTTCGGGCGTTGTATAGCTTTAGAACCGTATGTTCGGACTATATTCTACAGCCAACAACGTAAAAATTAACAAAGAAGTGAGGTTGCCGAACCTATGCTATTTTAAACAGGCCGGAATGTAAAAATGCCGATGCGAGTTTATATTGGTAGGGTATAAACAAAGCGTTGCTGCAGTAAATTCCGATCAATTTATTCCAAAATTATGGCGATTATTGTAAAGTAATAAAAACGAAACTTTACTCTTTGTTGACAAAAAAATTAAAAACTGAAACACTTGATGGCATTTCATTGCCACTGTCCGAGTCCGGTTCAGACATTGCGGTTTCAGAAAAATAATTTAATAAATATTATTAACTTAAAGTAAACAAAATCACAAAAAAATCGTAATACGATTAGTTTAAGAGCTGCGTTTAATCACAGATTGCCAAGCAGGCACTGTTTTACGTGAACGCCAAATATATTTAATTTTTTCTAATCTAAAACTGGATTCGTAAAGTAAAAGGATTGGAAAACGGTATAAAAAATTGCTTTAAAAAATATAATGTAATAAGAATAATAATAGCAATTTCAAATATGAATAATTTTCATGTCTTTGTCACAGATCTTCCAGAAACTCGTTGATACCCCACCCCAATCAACATGTCAGACAATCTAAATATCAATAAATTAACTAAAAAACTATTATTAACGGCTAAAACTTAACGAAAAGAAATATTGATCAGCTGATCTCGTCTCTTTCTAACCTGCCAAAAAGCGGCATATTATTTAATTAAATTGATGCAACTTAGATGGGTCTGATTCCTAATTTAGAATTGTTTGGGATCCTCATCTTAAAAAGATTTGTGCCAATTGTGCATGTTGTGGCTGGTGAATTTTTTCCGGGATTTACAAAAATGCGGAGGGGAATAACAGGGGAATTACAGTGCATCGCCTGCTTATAACATGTATTTTAAAATTATTATAATTAATGTAAAATTTTATTGTAAAATTTTTTTCAACAAAATATAGTTAGAATTTGTAATAAATTTAGTAAAATCAAGTAAGTGCGAAAATATATTGTAAATTTTACAAGGAATGTATGTGCCCGGAACAAACACAATAGTAAAATTATTAGATTTCCTATAAAATATTATATTAATTACAATTATCATGTCATGGCAGTAACCAAATCGAATTTAACGCTAAAAAATCGCAGGCAGCAGTTTTCTCTAAAAAGGTTAACATTACAGAACCGGAAATAGTCATGGGCGGACACGTAATCCCACTGGCTTCATCTATTAATTTGCTGGGCGTCAATCTGGGAGGAAATATGTCTTGGCATAACCACGTTGTGGCAATCGCCAAGATAGCTTCTCAGAAACTTGGTGTACTCTTCCGAACCAAAAAGTTGTACACACCTTAACAACTTTTGACACTATACACAGCCCAGATTCGACCATCACTAGAGTACTGCTCTCATGTCTGGAGCTCTGCACCCAAACATACTCTTCGGCTACTGGATTCCATCGAAAGAAGGGCCATTCGTCTCATCGGAGACCACGAGCTGACGAAGAACCTCGACAGCCTAGAACATCGAAGACAGGTTGGGAATTTGACTCTCTTTGACAGTTATTTTCATGGAAAATGCTCGGCTGACCTTGCCCTTTTAATTCCGCCCAGAGCGGCGATAGCAGAAATACACGACGAACCACTGCCGCCCATCCATATGTGGTTAAGCTTAGTGCTCCTCGAACTTCATTATTTAAGAATTCTTTCATCTGGAGGACTTCATCCTTATAGAACGACCTTCCCGAGGTCGCTTTTCCCAACGAATATAACCTCCAACGATTCAAAACCAACGTGAATCGCTTTATTCGCACACGCACCACTCCCAGAGTGCCGTAAATGACCCAGTTTAATGAAGTGTTGTAAAAACATGTTTACAAGAATAAAAGGAATCAATGAGATGCCTGCAACGGATTCCTAGGATTTCGTTTTTCGTAACAAATAATAGTGGGAGAACTTAACATAAAACATAGATCGATCGATGGATTCAAGCGACGTTGGGCATGGTTAACACTTGGATGGGTGACCGTTTGGGAATATCATATGTCAAAATTTGTACAAAAATTTGAGTAAATTTTATAAAAGATTTTAGTGAATTTTACAAAAATATATGGTTTACTTAAATATTTTTATTAAAAATTTTTGTTAACATTTTGCTATAATTGTATGGCAGTTCTTATAATAACATTTATTACAGTGACATATACAGGGTGTCCCAGAATATGTGGGCAATCTCCCGGGTTCACATAGAACACTTAAAAATAAAAGGAGAAATTCATATAAATTTTTCTTCCTACGGCCCCCCCCCCCGGCTTATTTAGTTTGACAGGGACGGACTAGACTTTTTTTTTTTTTTTTGATCAAACACAAGCACTATAGGAAAAATCCTTTAGGGCACTCTGGGAGTGGTGCGTGTGCGCAAAAAGCGATTCACGTTGGTTTTGAATCGTTGGGAATAACGACCTCGGGAAGGTCGTTCCACAAGGATGTAGTCCTCCAGATGAAAGAATTCTTAAATAATGAAGTTCGAGGAGTATTAAGCTTAACCACATATGGATGGGCGGCAGTGGTTCGTCGTGTATTTCTGCTATTCGTCGCTCTGGGCGGAATTAAGAGGGCAAGGTCAGCCGAGCACCTTCCATGAAAATATCTGTAAAAGAGTCAAATCCCCAACCTGTCTTCGATGCTCTAGGCTGTCGAGGTTCTTCGTCAGCTCATGGTCTCCGATCAGACGAATAGCCCTCCTTTCGATGGAATCCAGTAGCCGAAGAGTATTTTTGGATGCAGAGCTCCAGACATGAGAGCAGTATTCTAGTGATGGTCGAATCTGGGCTTTGTATAGTGTCAAAAGTTGTTGAGGTGTGTACAACTTTCTGGTTCGGAGTACCCCAAGCTTCTGAGAAGCTATCTCGGCGATTGCCACAACGTGGTTATATACCACGTTATACTTCCTCCCAGATTGACGCCCAGCAAATTAATAGATGAAGCCAGTGGACTATTTCCGGTTCTGTAATGTTAACCTTTTTAGAGAAAACTCCTGCCAGGGTTTTTTTAGCGTTAAATTCGACTTGGTTACTGTCACCCCAAGCCAAAATTTTTTCCAGGTCTTTGTTGAGGCGTGATACTGCATGCTGTCTGCGAAGATGTGCGTCGGCAGCCGATGTTTGCGCATTCAAAGAGAAAGATGAGATAAGTGTGTTATCGTCAGCAAAACTAAATATCGGATTTTTAGTGTTCACTAGAAGGTCGTTAATGTACTTAACACAAAAATGCCTTTTTGTAGACCCTATATGATGAAGGAACGACAATAATATTTTTGGATACTCTAAACCTTAAGCTGAGAAAAAGGTACTCTTGATCAATGTCGATAAAATGAACTGTTCTCGAAAAAAAAGATATTTTTGTTCAATATGATTTATATTCAGTATACGTAAATTCCATTACTAAGTTAGTAACTAATAAGACAAAGGGGAAAAACCGCAAATTTCAAGACACTACCATAAATTGACACTGGCATAAATATACTTATTTAAATCGGTACATGTGAAAAATACCATAGCAACAATGAGGGAATTTTATGAACATAAAACAACAACTAATTCAAAAAATTTAAAAAAATTGTTTTCACCAATTTTTCTGGAAAAAACGCTACTCAATTTTTCCAAAAATATTAAATCCCTAGTTGTGAATTGTTCCTATCCATCCCTAAACTAAAAGTAACGCTTATTTTACTATATAATCGTAGAAAAAGAAAGTTATTATCAAGTGCTGGAACGGAAAACAATTTCTTCGACTTCACCACATAGGACACAACATAGAACTCTTCAAAGGAAAAGTGTTCGTGACCGACGAAGCGCGATAATTTGTTGGTTTCCTTGGTTACGCTTCATGAACTTCACCCCTGCAGGCCCGTCACGTTCCTCGCGAGCAATTTCCCCCCTTAAGATTCACTTTGTTCTGATGCGGTTGCGAAAATACATTAATAAATTGATAGTATTTATAGATTTTTTAACATTTGGGAACGTGGGACGGGTTATCGGTTCTTTATTTTCCATTGCGATCTGAATTATCTATACAGGGTGTTCCTTAATTTTTTGCTACAGGGTGTTTTATTTTTTAAACGGTTATTTTTTAATATCTCCGAAAGTACTTTAGATATTATTTTCAATTTTGGTATATGTTAATAGGATATAGAACCACAAATTTTCGTTAGAAAAGTTATTCAATTGTTCCACCAGTGGCGTCCCTGCACATGCACATGTGCTCTGATATTTTTTACAAAAATATGGTACGCTACTGACTTTTTTTTCATTTTTTCTGATTAACCTGGTCAATTTTACATGAGAACGGTCTCTGGAGTTTTTCTCGTCAGACACACCGTTCTTGATTAAAACCACTAAATTCATATTGAAAAATTAACATTGATAAAATAATTAATGATAAATTTTGTTTCATAAAAATTGTTGGAAATGGCCACCTTCACTTAAAAGGCATTCTTCCGCCCGTCTTCGCATCGAATTGCCCACTCCAAAAAAAAAATGGAAAAATGTCAATGGCGTACCATCTTTTTTGTAAAAAATATCAGAGGACATGTTTGCAGGGGTTTGATGGAACAATTGAATAACTTTTCTAACTAAAATTTGTGGTTCTATATCCTATTAACACATACCAAAATTGAAAATAATATCTAAAGTACTTTCAGAGATATTAAAAAATAACCATTTAAAAAATAAAAATTCAACACCCTGTAGCAAGAAATTTAAGCCGTTGCGGACATATGTTCATATGAAACTTTCTTAATAAAATCGCCCAAGGAATCACACCCTGAAATATTAGCACGTAATTAAGGAACACCCTGTATATGTATTTTTAATATTGAATCTTGCCAAATTGTCAATATATCGAAAACGGCTGAATTTAGATATAGGGTATATTACATAAATTACGTTCAGAATTTGACGTAGTTTTGGAAAATCAGTTATCCCCCCTGTTTAATCAACAGACCTAAAATGATATTTGATCCTCTTGCTAATACTACTTTTAAAACCCTGTGTAGCATTTTTTAAATTTTTCTCAAGTAACTCACAACTTCCGTATATGGAATGCGATTTCTTGGAAACTGATACCCAAAAAATAGAGTTGCCAGACATTCGGCGACATGTCATCCTTTTTTGGGAACTCCGTCCGGTTTTTTCTTTCCATCCGGCTTTTTCTAACAACCGGCCAACCATAAAAATTTTACAATTACCACGCGAATCGCTTGTTATTTTTGCTTTTTTTTAAATCTTTTTTATCGTAGTACATACCAGGAAAAGTTCCTATGCCTAGTCATGGTTAGTAGAGCAGATTTTTATTCTTTGATGAAATGAATGCGTTTTCGTTGGTTTCCATCGTTTTATTCATAACACTGATCAACACATCATTATTTGGTGTCGGCAATTTTGGTACTGTTTCTAGGTAATTTGGGTCTGCTAAACCTAAAAATACGGTATACATTTTTATTTTTATTGCCTTCTAATGTATAGTTTGTGCTAATTGCAAATACGAAAATAAGAAATCTGCAGGTGCAAAAAAAAACAAAGGAAAAATTATTTCTTATCTGTAATAATTATATGGCCTTTTGCTAATCTAAGGTCCAGTGATTTATGAATAAATAGGTGTAGGTCTTGGAATTAGTTAAATTTTTGATAAAATTTATGTCCATTATAATTATTGTCAAATGTATTAATATTACAATTTATTATGAGTAGGCTCTATCTCAAAGGTTGGAGCTGATACGAATAGAAGCTAAGTGTTTTTGGAATCAGCGCATTCCAAATAACTAAAGAATTTTTTTCGGCACCAAAACATTTTTTTTGTTGGGCTGTGTAATCAGTGTTTATTTGGTTTATTTGCAGGTATTGTAAACTACAGATCCCATAATCCATTCATAAAACTTTTGGGAAGTGAATCTGTGATTGTGTGAAATGTTATTGAAAATCAGTACCTAATGGGTGGAAGAGAGAACTACATGTTTGTTGGCTGAATGGCAACAATGTTGAAGTCTGGTTATATCACATGATTAAATATTAAAATATAACCATACTTACCGATGAATAGATACATCCTTATTTAAACGATCCACTCTTTTACAAACTATACATGAATGCACCGCGATTGTTTATAATAAAAACGATTTTTCACCAATAATGACAAAAAACACAAATCAACCAAAATATATAGTCAATCTGCTAGATCAAAGCGCAAACGTCGCAATTTTACGAGATTAGTAATTCATTCGCTTTTCGGGTCCGAATCGTAGCGCAGTTGTAAAATAGAAATAGATGTTGCCAGAGGAGTGCAGTTTGATTAGTTCAAGATTCGTTTGATATTTTTTAAAGAATCACTCATCGGCTTTTCACAGTTTATAGTAAAAGTATTGGGAAATAAATTTATTTTAAGAGCGATTGCAGATTAATCTTAAAACAGTTGTAATTGCCAAATTAACAAATTCTTAATTTTGAGATTTTGCAAGATACCTTTGCAATAAATTTGTCAATCTAGCTATGCTGCAATAACGACCGAAATAGGTGGGAAAGACTGTTTGCAGTTGTTGCGTATACTAGAAATGTATAGTATTTGCAGAATTATACCGTTGATCTTTTGACTGCAATAAAACTTCATTATCCCTTCGACCATAAAATAAATAAGGAAATCCCAAATTTTAAAACCTTTTCGAGCAGAGCCGGATCTTTAGTGGTTTTCCGGCGAGTAATTTTTAGTTAGGCTTATTAGTGGTAGAATGTGGCGTCCTTGGAATTGTGCTGATAGGGGGGCATCTTCAAGTGTAATTTTTAAAAGAAAGCATTTATCTACCGATGCCAAACTAATAATTAAAAATGTGTATCAATCGTTGTTGAGTAGCAATTTTAATTCGATGGATGCTTTAGCAGAGACGTCTGTCTACTTTGACAAAAACTCCCTTATCACCATCAAATAAAGGCAAAAGAATCACAATATTACATGCTGGTTCAGAGAACGGGCTTGTTGCAAATTATCTGTTGCTTTCAGATAAAAACATAGCAGATTCTTTTTTAGATTACCATCAAGATACCGCCGCACAACTTTTTGAAGATTGGTTTAAACATAAACTCCTTAAAAATATACCTGAAAATAGCGTCATTGAAATGGACAATGCTAGTTATCATAGTCGGCAAGCAAATTCTAATAATACAAAAGCAGAAATTCAAAATTTTATGATTAAAAATGATTTATATTTTGAAGAAACTTAAGCTTTTAAAATAAATAAGGAATACGAGTGTGACAAACTTGCAGCAGAAAATGTACATACAGTGTTACGTCTTCCTCCGTACTATTGTATATTCCATCCTATTGAGCTAATATGGCACCAATTAAAATCCAATATTAGGAGAAATAATATTTCTCCTACATTAAATGCATCTGTAGTAGAATTAATTAAAAACGAAGTAAGAAAAAGTTGTGCAGACATGCTGTGTACAGCATGTACTTAAGGTGGAAAATTGTATGATTACAAATGTTCAACCCTTAATTATAAGATAGTGATAAAGTCTGTTTCGTTGCCGTTGATAGCTCGATACCCTCATTAAAGATTCAAAACAAGGGCCCGGTGGCCTAAAATATTTTACCTATAAAATGGTCTTTTTACGTACATCTAGCATAAAGATGAAGAAATTTTGACCTATTCCACCGGGTAACAGATAAAGTAACAATAGAGCCATAAAATGAAATGAAAGGATAATGATTAAAACGGCCCATCATGGTCGGACAGTTGGGTTTTTAATGTAACCGCTTATTATTTTATTTAAATGTAATAGATTTTATGATTTTATGAATTTATTTACAAGAAAACTAATTTATTTACAGATCAAAAAATATTGACAATTTCAATAATTATAACTCGATAAAATGGTCCTCAGAAGAATCTGAAGAGTCATCATGTCCTACGCTTATTACTAAAGGCTCAATTTCCATAGTTGTGTCAATTACGTTGTCAAGTTCCCACATTTTTTGTTCCTCTACTATAGCATGTTTTATGGCGTTTTGCCAATTTTCTGATGACACATTTGCTAAAGAATGAAGCAAGAGGTGTCGCACTTCTTGCATTTTAAAAGTTTTGTTATTTCTAGCAACATATCCTTTTACTTGAGCCCATATTAATTCGATAGGATTTAGCTCACAATGGTAAGGTGGTAAACGGAGCACTATAATACCTCGATCTCTTGCCATCTCGTCAATAACACACTTTTTATACTGTGATTTATGTAGCCTAACAATATCCAAAAGTTCTTTTTTTACCATGGTATTATCGTAACTCAATTCCTTTCGTTGTAACCAGTTTACGATTTCCGCCTTTTTCCATGAAGTTGTGGGAAGATTCTCTTTTAGCCTAGAGTGATAGCTGGCATTATCCATCACTATTACAGAATTAGCGGGAATGTATTCTATCATTTGCTTAAAATATTCCTCGAAAACATCAGCAGTCATTTCTTCATGATAGTCTTTAGTAGAATTCGACTGGAATTGTAATAATCCTTGATCCAAAAAGCCATTTGAACTTCCTATATGAGTTATAATAAGTCTGCGTCCCTTTCCAGATGGTGGTCTAAGTCCTGTTGACCAGCCTTCCATGACAGCTTGTCGAGAACTTAGGACATTTTTATCTTGCCAAACTTTAGATACGGTGTGCCCTTCGTTCAGCCAAGTTTCATCCAAATAGAAAATGTTTTTGTCTTCGCTGCGGTATTTTCGGATGGACCTTAAGTATTGACGTCTCCAGCAAATAATATCTGCTCTATCAATAAGAAAAGATTTTCTGTTTTGCTTCTCCCATCGAAAGTTCATATCATGAAGTATTTTCCATAGTTTCGTTCGTGATAGCTGTGGTAAGTCCTCGTCGTAGTTAATGGCTTGTAAAATTTTGTCTATAGTTGGTATTTCCTTGGCAAAATAAAAACTATGTACTTTTCTTCTAATACCATTTTTAATGAAATTGTCAATTTCTAACGGTTTCTTTCCTGGGAGTGGTTTTGGCTCACTGAGGTTCTTAGATTTTCTTTCACGCAAGAACCTATATATAGTAGCCTCTCCAACTCCTACCATATTGGCACACTCTGCAATGATGCTACGAACATCACTTGCAGGTTTCTGGTACACTAGAGCATGCACGTTTAATATTAATGTCTTTTCTCGGAGAGAATATGCACTCTTGCTAATTTGACGAAGACACGTTGGCGAAAAACTTGAAGCCATTGTTACAAGTATAGGAAATAATTCAACTTTGAGATAATGCAGTATCTAAATACAACTAAATACATAGTTTGACAAACGCACATCAAATGGCGTAATAACATCCTAAAGCAGGCAAAAATAGGTAAATTAATTACCCCTGTTGTACCTACTTTAACCCTAATCCTACTTAACAATGGACAGAGGCCAATTTTCTTATTAAATAAGGTAATTACTATTGGCAACGCCTATGGTTTACGGTTGTTTTATGGCTTCAACCCTCGATATGAGCTATCAACTGCAACAAAACGGTGTTTAGTGATACAGAGTTAAATTTTCAATAAAATATAATAAATTATCAATAGTTTCTTAGAATTTAATTAATTTTTATTGTACTTGTTATCCTAATAGTTATACTTTTATCTGTAGTTTGTAATATCTTTGGGCTATTATCGGACTGACCTTCGCAAAAATTAAAAACACAAACATTTTATTTTATATATTTGATTAAATGCATTTGTGAAAAAATGTCCGACTTTTTTATAAAAAAATCGGGCTTTTTTATACGATTGTCCTACTTTACACATTTGTCTATCTGGCAACCCTATCAAAAAATAATAAATGATGTTCTTATTGGAAAGATTTTGATGTGCTCACAAATGCGACATACCACGTCAGCTAATTTGATATTATGCTTCTTGAGAAATACATTTTTTAAAATGATTTATGCTGAATAAGACACTTACCTTCTCCCATTTGAAAGAGTAAGGCGCATCCATGAGGACAAAATCACACGGCAAGGCTCCCCCCGTTCGTGTATAATATCCACCTGTAAAGAGAAATAATATTTCATTAGCACCTCAAGCACATGGGCGTCGCTGGAAAGTTTTGTAGGGGGGTAGCAATCAATAACAAAATGAGTAATTTTATATACTTAAACCAGGACGCCAGTGGTAGCAAAAAGGGAAAAAATCCCACGCTGCGAAATTTTTTATGGACCACGCTTCACGAACAAACCTAAAATACACACCTAAATTTGGTCAATAATTTATATACAGGGTGTCCGGGAACATGTGGGAAATCTGCCGGATATGAAGAAAACACGTGAAAACAATACTATAGGTTCATATAAACTTCTTTCGTATCGGCCTCCTCTTCGGAGATATGGGCTCCCAAAGAGCACCAATGGAATCAAGTTTTTTACACATAATTATTGAACCACCTGGTATATTTCAATTATTTTTTAGTATGATGACCAGGTAAGACCCGTCAAATTACTACCCAAGAAACTGTTGTGAATTACTCACAGCTGCAGGGACGGACTAGCTGTAACACTCATGGGCCAATTTTTTTTACGCCCTGTATGATGAGAACTTTGGACAATGTTTTTTACATACCTTTAACTATTTGCTAAAAATTAAGTAAATACGCCAAATACATGATGTATATGAAATGCCGCTTTTTCGAAAACGGTTAGGATTAGCGACATGAATGAAGAGTACTTAATTTTTAGCCAATAGTTAAAGGTATGTAAAAACATTGTCCAAAGTTCTCATCATACAGGGCGTGGCGTAAGAAAAATGGGCCCATGAGTGTTACAGCTAGTCCGTCCCTGCAGCTGTGAGTAATTCACAACAGTTTCTTGGGTAGTAATTTGACGGGTCTTACCTGGTATACATCATATTAAAAAATAATTGAAATATACCAGGTGGTTCAATAATTATGTGTAAAAAACTTGATTCCATTGGTGCTCTTTGGGAGCCCATATCTCCGAAGAGGAGGCCGATACGAAAGAAGTTTATATGAACCTATAGTATTCTTTTCACGTGTTTTCTTCATATCCGGGAGATTTCCCACATGTTCCCGGACACCCTGTATAGTAAATGCTGAAAACACCGATACGATACGATGTTAATTCAGATAACTTGACAGAAATTTTGACGAATTCTCGTTATACTTAATTTAAAAAGCCCGATATCTTTACTTAAGTCCATTTTCTGAAGATTTTTCAGGACTTTTAAAACGATCCCGGTTTAACGACCCACATATTATGTATACAGGGTGTTATGGAAATGACGTATTATATTTAAATCGGCAATTCCTGAGATGAAAACAAATTGAAGAAAAATATCCAAAAATGGCGCTTTAATTTAATATGCCCTGTACATGACCTTATGTCAAACCAAAAATTACCACGTGGTGCCCCTGTCAGGAAGGTAAACAAAGCAACATATGTCAACAGTGTTGTCATATCTTCAGGGTAAACTCTTTAGAAAGTCAATAACCGTTTGACAGATTGCAAGTTGTTTATTTTTCAGGGTACATTATTATAAACTTTTAGGGTGAGTCTTCGAGATTAAAATGGTGGGCGTGATTCGGACTAGCTCGGAGAAGGAATGTCATTCGGCTAATTTCGCAATATACGATTTATAATAACACCTTATCGACAGAGCGCTGCGAATATTATGCTGAATTTTAAATATGCCTGTATCTATTATAAGCGCGGGGAACTGATTTGCTAAACGTCTAAACATGGCCAATTCCGACTATAAGAAATGTTTAAATAAGCGAGATTGTTACCGATAGAAAATATTTTTGTAATGATTATGATAACTCTAATAGTGTTAAGCGAAAATTTTGCTGCCGATGCGATTTAGGGATTTACCAACTTTCTAATGGTTTAATTATTCTCAGTGTAGTTAGTAGCTTATACAGGGTGTCCCATAACTAATGGTACACAGGAAAACTGCAGATTCCTTGGGTAAAAATACTGCGATTTGGCCATACTTAGTTTAGTTCAATAGCTGGTTATAACCGAGATACAGGGTGTCCAAGTAAAAATTTAATTTTCAATTTTCCTAAATAACTTATTTCTGAATCAATATTTTTGCACAAAATTTTGCGACTAGGGTTTTTTTGGAGAAAGGAATTTGAATTTGTTAATAATTTTGATATACACTTACTCTGGATACATACAAAGAAATGTACTTTTTTGTGCCTTAGTATAACTATATTTTTATTAAAAATATCAGTTTTTCCGTTTTCTAAGCAATAAAGGTACCTATACTTTGTAAATGCCGCTCCAACTAACCGTTTTCGAGATATTTTCAATTACAGTTTCTAATGCACCTGTTTAAATTTTGATTTGTAAATGTGAAATTTGTCACAGTAGGCTTTGGTAAAAACAAATACAATGAAAGCACTTTGAAACCTCATTTCTGTCAAAGCTTATTTTCATTTGTCAGCTTTGTGGGTGTTTTTAAGGAGTTTTTGAAGATACTGTTATCAAAAATTAAACTAAAAATGCCGCGACATAACTGTTTTCTAACGGAGAAATGCGAGACATGGTATGTTTATACGCACAAGAAAATGTCGGTTTTTGGAAATGTATCCAAATAGAAGGCAGCCAGATTTTAAAATTTTTAGAAGCCTATATACAACAGACTGGGAGAAACAGGATCTTTGCGTCCAAAACGTAATAGTGAAGGATCCTGTCCGCAGTATTTTTACCCAAGGAATCTGCACTTTTCCTGTGTACCATTAGTTATGGGACACCCTGTATAATCATTTTTCCTAACATAGATATCGATTATAACTTTTAAGTAACCCTGTATATTTTAGTGAGTTTTTTTAACTTCAACATATGGACTAAAAATCTCATACTACACACTCGTACTTATTGTCAAAAAAGGTGTCAATTTTGGAAATCAAAAAACGGTCGAGAATGATTATATTCGGTTGGCGGACCTCCACCACAGATTTTATTGCCGTCAATTTAGAATTTCTGAAAGGTAATTGAACAAAAAAACAATTAGATTCATTTGCTCGAATAAGTCGCCACCTTAATTATCGTCCTTGTGCCTAAGTGGTTATCAGGCCATGTGGGAACCACAGCAAATGTGCTGCGCGTGCCGCAATATCCATATTTAATTGACGGGCACCGTGGAAATGACGGCTCGGTATTTTTATTGATCGCGGACACGCCAGCCGCAGCTTACATTTAATGATGATATTCGTACTCGTAAAAAGAAAAGTGAATAGAAATATCGTGTATACGCGTATACCCGTTTTGCATAATTTATTAATTTTAAACTGCTTATCGAAACGCGATTTTTTGTTGGTTAATAAAATTTAGTGTTGTGATCGCTCGAGCGAGAAACCGCTTGATCACTCGATTATTGAAATATCCGACATCGACACCGTCGCCCGTCACTTATTATCTTTCACTCGATACCCGAGCTTCGCTTGACGCCGACGGAAATATACCGCTGTAGTGTGATCGAGTTAAAAAACTGCTCGTATATTCCAACAGTTTTTCGCTCGATAGGAAATACCCTAGTTATAAATTCAGGCGAAAAACCGAAAAATATCGACGGTTATTTGATAGACGACGGTCTACGCGCCGCGCCATCCGATTGGCGACGTTCGAGTTTGACGTTGAGCAGGTACACGACATACGTCTTTCTTAAAGGCACATAAACGAGAAGATACATATAAAAAAAAGTATGCCAAATCCCTTAGCGGAGTCATCGCGACATGGTATTGTAAAGTAACCATAGGTATCGACAAATTTTTTGGTAACCGAAAGTAAACATTCTTAAATTTAAACAGGAACTTTTAGGTAATTATAACATGAATTTAAAAAAATAATCACCTATTTTCATATTTTGCCAGTCGCGTAACTAGGCCTACATTTTTGAAGGGCACACAGTGGGCACCTGATAATTTAAAGTGGAAGAATTTGACAAGCCATTTTAAATATCTATACCTACTTATTTTATATTCGTAGATTGAGAAAGATGTGAAGAAAAATAACTCTTGGTAATACTTTTTGTTTTAAAAAAAGCACAAGAATAAACCTGAACAATAAATACATATTTTGGTGATTTTTTGCAGTTTTTTTGTTTGGTATCGAGACACGTGGCAAAAATTCATTATTCACAAATAAATAAATTTCTGGAATTCTTTTGGTGGCTACTACAATTTTTTAGCTAAACCTGTGCCCACCCGTAGTTACGTGCCTGCTAAATACTCTACCTGATCACATGTAAACGGCTAGGCAGCCAGTCGAGCAGTCGACGCCATTGCTTGGTGAATTGGAATTTCAAGCGATTCACTCGATTATTAAAATCGCTCGAGTATCAAGTACTCGATTATTAAAATCATCGGTTTTTCCCAAGCACTAATAAAATTATTACATATTGGTGTGGTTATAGTCGGAATAAAAAATAACACGGGCACCATTTAAAATGCTTGATTTAAAACGATAAGTGCACTCATGTAATAAAATGTCTATTTAATATGTAATTTTTCTCACTGACATCGACAGAAAAAGCTTCATCGTTTTTTACAGTGATAAAATTCTCTCCAGCTAAAAATTAAGTAGCCTTTCTTTTCCGTTTCCCAAAAACGTAACACGTATTGTTACATGATACAATAACTAAAGGTAAGATAATTATCTAACCGTCCCAATTTCGCCTGCCGCGCGCAGTGACGTCACAGGGAGAGCGATTGCTAAATTTCTTACGGGGATTTATATTGTTATCAGCGTTTTAAATTCTATTTTAAAGGTATTACGAGGTTTTATGCATGTAATAGTATATGAAATGAGAGAATAATATATGACAAGTATTTACGTATTATTTCATATAAATATAACACACATGGAGGTGAAGTTGCGCATTTACGTGCCTAATAATATGTCGTTTAGAAAGTTTTAAATTTCCGAGTAGTTCCGGAGATATCCGGAAGAAGAAACCGAAATTCTGAAAAATCGTTTTATTGTTTTCCTGGGGTTTTTTGAGATCGAATTATAAAGTAAATTCCACTTTTACTTTGCCACTTTTTGCGCTCTATCTAACAGCGTTAATTGTTTTGTAATCCGACGAGTCATCTTCGAAGGGCCATTATCAACTTTCTTTTTTTAAATACAGTCCTGTTTTTCTGATAGAATTTGAGAGCTTTTTTCTTCCGAATGCAACGATGTATGACACATTGTGGTTGAATGACGTTTCGAGAGTTTTTTGAACATCAGAAAATTTTGGGATACGGTCCTGTATTTCTCCTAATTTTATAAATATTATCTTCTAAGTAAGCTTTAAATTTTTACTTATGTTGGACTAGTTCAATAAATAACAAATAATTTAATAATAAACCACAAATAAGTGAGCAAAACACAGAAAGATTATTTCAAACTTCTGATGATTCGGGGTTTAAAAGAAAAGTAGGCGTTTGAAACAAAAAAATTAAGATGGTGACGCGTGATTTGTTTCACTTGACATTTCCATTGTGATCGATTGAAAGCGTTTTAAGAGGTTTTCTATTTTCCATAAAATATGGAACATAATTTTACAAATGCTGAAAAGTTTGATATTCTATCGTGTTTTATTTTATCTCAAAAAACTGTTATGTGGCAGTTAGAAGATGTTATTTGTGCTTAGAGAATAACGGAAATCATTTTGAACACCTGATTATGTAGTTTCTTACTTTTTTCGTTGTTCGTTTTATTACTGTTTTGGTATGCTTTTTGTTCACTTATTTGTGGTTTGTTATTAAATTATTTGTTATTTATTGAACTAGTTCACCATAAGTAAAAAGTTTAGAGTTTACTTATGAGATATTATTTATAAAATTAGAGGAAATACAGGACCGTATTTTCCTGATGTTGTTCAAAAAACCCTCAAAACGTCATTAAACCACAATGTGTCATACATCGTTGCATTCGAAAGAAGAAGAGCTATCAAATTCGAATATCAGAAAAACAGGGCCGTATTTAAAAAAAGAAAGTTGATAATGGCCCTTCGAAGACGACTCGTCGAATTACAAAACAATTAACGCTGTTAGATAGAGCGGAAAAAGTGGCAATGTAAAAGTGCAATTTACTTTAGAATTCGATCTAAAAAAAAAACAGGAAAACAATAGAACAATTTTTCAGAATTTCGGTTTTTTCCGGATATTTCCGGAACTACTCGGAATTTTAAAACTTTCTAAACGGCATATTATTAGGCACGTAAATGCGCAACTTTACCTCGATTTAACCGACTTCGTATCTCTTACGGTTTCCGAGATCCCTGTACTGGCCCTCCTTATCTTGGACACTGTATATCCATTACTATTTTAACAATTTTTAGATGTTTATTCTTGTTGTGGGGCTCCCCATATGAAATTCATGTTCAATCTGGAGGTGCCCTCATATCATAGGAAAGTAACGACCTTTATCTACTCTGACACCGTTTTTTCCTATTCTATTAGGTTTCGAACAGTTAACCTATTACTTTTGATCAAAGACTTCTCGCAACACTGGTCGCCACGTAGTGCAGTTTGCCGTAGTTTTCCATGGAAATTTTGAAACTTCATCACAATTTTTTCTTATTTAGTAGTGTGTGTGTTTTTAAAATAAATATCTCAAGTTTCATAAAATGAGGTGCGCTGTGTTCGGTTGTGATATGGATAACCAGGCAAAGAAATTTGACAGAAATATAAGGTGCTTCCGCTTTCCTAAGGATAAAAACAGAAAATTAGAATGGATACGGTTTTATTTATTTTGTTAACATTTACTTCTTAAGTATTTTCCACTGCCTTCGAAACATGTATGGAAATTAAAATATTGTTTATTTAACTACTGAAGCAGACTATGAGTTTATTTACCTCTTCATAATTTCACTCCACTGAGAGATGGGCTATTTAAAAAATAATTTAATTTGTTCATAACTACTTAGGTCGTATTTTAGCTTTAATCTTTGTTGTATGTTCAACAAATAAACATACGTAAATACCATGATATTATTCTTTCATTTCACTTACTGTTAAATGCGTAAAACCTTTTAATACCTTTATAAGAGAGTTAAAAACGCTGACAGCAGTACAAATCTCCATACGAGATTTAAAAATGACTCGCCCGTTGACGTCACAAGCGACGCCTCCATCGGCAAATTTGTCAAACGGTATTTATTTTATCAAAGGTAATATAACTAGAGCTCGTTTTTTCATCGATAAAATTTTTCATGTTCACGAAAATTTTTGTTCGGGTTCGGGAGCGAAGCTCGAGGGATTTAATCTATGAATAAACATACCCAAACGATCATTGAGTAAAATTTCCAGAAAAAAACAAAACTTTGAGTGTTACAATGAAAAATTTTATCGATAATAAACGACGCTCGAGTTATATTTGATAAGACTATGTCCAGAACCTGAATTAAATTTTATAATAATTCGCGAAATACTATTAATATATACAATATCGATAGTCGTTGATATCGATACTAGCTTATGCTCTCTACCCTAGATGTCAAACCTCTTGACGTTGCGTAAGTTTAAGGTTAGGTTTTGATAAGTATTAGAGTGATGTAAATCATCTATGACATACATGGGTTTTCACAAGGCTAATTATAATTTTATCCCATTTTAAATGTCAAATGTTTTTTAGGTAGAGGTTAGGGTAGTTCTCCCTTGGACTTTTTTTACATTCTTGTACTTTGTGAGAACCCTGTATAATATAATACAATTTTTTCTTTACAGAGATTTTTAGGAGAAGACACTTTTTTATAAAACGCATAATAAAAAAAGTTTCGCATTTAAGTAGAACTTCCTTGGACACGTTGTATACATGAATTCATGAATTTATCTTGCTGAAAATCACTGGATCTTCTTTTAAGATCCGATTAGCTTTTATTTTGTAAACTCAAATTAGATTGCTTTTTAGCAAACTCAAAGAAACGGTACTAGATAAAAACGCTCCAACTTCGCGTTTTTATCAGTTAATCTTTATATATTAGTATGCATTAAGTGTCAATATCAGACTTACGTAGTTATATCTGGAAGCTATACAGTGGGCGTGTTTAATGAAGGCGATTTGATCTTGGCCATATTTGTCTCACTTTATCGAATCGGGAAAGGTTGATGCAGACAGAGACAGACATAAAATGCGAACAGTCCGAGTTATTAAATAATTGTACAAGTCAATTTTCTTCGTCTGGCATGGAATATAATCAAGCAACATATGAATGATATGTAAAGTGAATGAAAATCGCGGAAGCGAAGCGTTCTTAAATTCTAAAATAATTTTTTATTTTCTAATCTTTTCATGAGAAACGTCGTTTCCTTTTTGGTGCAAGTGAGTAATTTGTAATTGAAATAAGTATTCATTTAGTCATCTTTACTGAGAGTAAGCTTCAATAATAATTTCTTTTCCTAAATCATATGGGGCCCAAAAATATGCTTGGACTTGAAGCTTGAAATATTTGCTAGGACCTAGAGCCCAGTTGAAGATGGTAAAATATTGCATGTAACTTATGATTTACTTCCTACTTTTTTCATAAAACTACTTACAAGCTTATTTCTGAAGTTTAATTTTTCATTTGTAGTTACGTTACTAGTTCAATAAAATGATATAAGAGTGTGCAAGGATTATTTTTTTCAAAGTGATATTTACAGCTTAAAACATGTCAGAATACTAATATTTGATTTTCACCACTTAGAAAATCAAATAAAAGGGTTTTGAATGTCTTGAGTTGGTTAAATGTCACTTTAAAATGTTGACAGTAATAAAAATTTTGACAAAAGTGACATTTGAAAAGCACATGCGTTTGTCTGCTGATGCCATACTTAAATGGATGCCGGGTTTGTTCGTTCGTTCAAGCCTGTTTCGATTTTTAACACGGCTGTTCGTCTTCTTCCTGTTTATAAGTATTCGTTGCAATCTAGTTTGCATAAAAAATAAGAGTTTATCTAATGAATGTGCTTTCAAGTATGAAAAAAATTAGAAACGTTTCTCCCTACATCAGAATAAAAGTTTTAATTAGATCATTTTGATAACTTTTTTTGGGACGCCTATATTGTTAAATATAAATGTACTCATACTAAGGGTGTACAGAGTTGTCAAGAGACTACGCGTGCCTCGATCATCCGTCGTCTCTCCATCAAACTTCCCCTCGTGTGTCTCCATCGAAAAGCGAAACACTGGTAAGCCAGTCTCGTTTGAAGCGTGAAAGTGATTCCATGTCGACCCGGGGTTCCCTGGAATTCGTGAGGTTGCTGTTTTTTAAAACAGTGTTAAGTTTAATCACCTGAATTTTACGTAGGTAAGGAGGCACCTATAGCGTTCTCAAACTTATGTTTTAACCAAATGTTCTTAACATATTTGCGATAAAAACCCTCGTCTGTTTTTCTCGGGTTATACCAATCGTCAAATTATTAAATTTCGAACATTTGAGAAGGAAAAGTATTAATAGTAGATCAAGTAATTTATTGCGCATACGCAACTTAAATCTCCATGTCAGGATGGCCGAGCGGTCTAAGGCGCCAGACTCAAGGTTTCCTTGCCTACTCCAGTAGGTTTCGAGCATTCTGGTCCTCTCTGAGGGCGTGGGTTCGAATCCCACTTCTGACAGAACTTTTTTTGCCAAAAAAATAATACGTAGGTACCCGATTTAGGTGGCTAATAATGGAATTTTATGAAACAGGTGCACGCACCACTCCCAGAGTGCCCTAAAGGATTTTTCCTATAGTGCTTGTGTTTGATCATAAAAAAAAAAAAAAAAAAAAAAAAAAAAAAAAAAAAAAATGGTAATTTATGTCACGACTAGAATATTTTTTAAGGACAATAAACCCATTTTATAAACATATTAGGCATTAGAATTATGTCAATTTTAATCTCGCTTCCAGTAAATAATGTTAAAAATGGCAAAGACACATCAATTTTATTGTGAATAGGGGGCGCTTTTAAAGAATATTTGCAGTGTTCGTGGTTTAACCCCTTGGGAGGTGTAGATGTTACTTCTTTTCTTCTTATTCTTCCCATTTAGGATTTTAAGGGACAATTTATCCCAGATAGCACACTACGTTTTAAAGACGTCCATATTATGCCTATCTTTAGCCTGAACGTCTTCGGCGTGCTTTGGACGTAAAAAACACATTTTAAAGATGTCACTACATCGGCGTATTTAAGACGTTAATGTTTTAGAGAAAACTGCTGCCTGGGTTTTTTTAGCGTTAAATTCGACTTGGTTACTGTCACCCCAAGCCAAAATTTCTTCCAGGTCTTTGTTGAGGCGTGATACTTCATGCTGTCTGCGAAGATGTGCGTCGGCAGCCGATGTTTGCGCATTCAAAGAGAAAGATGAGATAAGTGTGCTATCGTCAGCAAAACTAAATATCGGATTTTTAGTTTTAACTAGAAGGTCGTTAATGTAGAGTAAGAAGAGAGTGGGAGACAATATGGACCCTTGAGGAACACCGGCATTGATGGTGAAGATGTCTGAGAGAAATCCGTCAATCGCCACTTGCAGAGAGCGGTCCTTAAGAAAGCTAGACAACCATGCACAGAATCGACTCGGCATACCATAGGATCGCAGTTTACTTAGAAGCCCCTCATGCCAAACACGATCAAAAGCTTTAGAAATATCCAGTGCAACAACCCGAGACTCCCCTTGATGTTCGATTGCGTTGTTCCAAATATGGGTGACATAGGCTAGAAGATCTCCAGTTGATCTGGACTTCCGAAAACCATATTGATGATCGCTGATGATGTTGAAGCCTTCCAGGTACTTTAGAAGATGTTGGTTAATAGCTTTCTCCATTACTTTTGATATAACTGAAAGCAATGCGACTGGTCGATAGTTGTTAGGCAAGGTTCTCTTACCTTTCTTTGGAATAGGCTGGACTCGCGCCGTCTTCCAGCAAGATGGAAATATTCCTTTTTTGTAGGATAAGTTGAAAAGTCTACAAAATACTGGTGTTAGTTCATCGGCGCATCTCTTGAGAACTATAATAGGAATTTCGTCTGGACCAGTAGCTTTTTTGACGTTGAGTCCTTTCAGAATTCGTTTGACGGAATACGATTTCGGTCATTTCGGATTCAACTGCAGGAATGTTGGGTGGTGTTCTTCCCTGGAAATCTACAGTGGAATGCGACGAAAATAGTTCAGCAAGTAAGTTTGCTTTGTCTCCGGCTGTGGATGCTATTGTACCATCGAGACGTGTTAGAGGTGGAATAGTTGATTTGGTAAAATTTTGGCTGACGGCCTTAGCGACTGACCAAAAGGAACTTGATCCGTTTGGACTGTCGAGAAGTTTGTTTTTGATCCTCACGTTATGGGCTTCTTTGCTTTGATCTATTGTTAGCTTACATTGGTTTCGAGCGGTAACAAAGATGGTACGATTCTCAGTGGTAGGGTTTTTACGCCACTGTCGGTAAGCCAGATTTTTTGATCTGACAGCACACTCACAATCCTTGCTAAACCAGGGCTTGCCGTTGGAAGGGCGTTTTTGGGAGGAGGGGATAAATGCTTCCATGCTCGTTAGAATGACGTCGGAGACCTCCCCAGCACAGACGGATGGATCGTCAGAAGAGAAGCATAGGCTCATCCAAGGAAAAGTGCGAAAATGGTCTTTCAGGTCTTCCCATTTGGCCGATCTGTAATGCCATATCCTGCGAGGTTTAGGAGGTTGATCAGAATTAATTGGTAGTTCGCTTAGAGTTGAAATAAGTTTGTGATCGGAAGATCCTAACGGGGGATGTACGGTGACTGTATATAGATCAGGATTTGACGTCAAGAAAAGATCCAAAAGACTAGCAAAATCTCCAGCTCGGTCTGGAATCCGCGTTGGTTCTTCTACGAGTTGAGTTAGACCAGAACTGATCGCCAAGGATTCGGCCTCGCGGCCTTACTCATCGTCTGTATTTGAGTATTTAAGCCAGTTGACATTGTGGACGTTAAAGTCGCCAAAGATAGCAATCTCGGCATTTGGATGGTTGGTTTGTAAGAAGTCGATTGTATTGGCTAGTGATGAGAAAAGGTCTCTGTAATGGGTATCACTTGGAGGACGGTAAAGGCAGCAGATAAACTTGGTGATTTTCGGCGTTGATATTTTAAACCACATTACATCAAAGTTTTTCGGTTCAAGTGTAGGTTCTCGTTGGCAGCAGAGATCATCTCGAATAAAAAGACATACGCCGTCTTTAAAACGTAGTGTGCTATCTGGGTGTGTACCACCTTATGTAAAAATATCAGTGGGCATATTTGCAGGGACCGATAGAATAGCTTCCCGTATCCTCTATCCCATTAACACATACTAAAGTGGAAATAATATCTAAAGTAGGTACTTTCGCAGATATTAACATAAAACGACTCAAAAATAAAATTTCAACACCCTGTATAAAATTCATAAAATGACCTAAGGAATCACGCACGTCATTAAGCTTTATGAGCTTATTTAAACAACCTGATTATGAATATGTGTTATTAATTTCCTAAATAAATAGCCCCCTTCCGACCCCCCTCAATTCTCTACGCCACTGGTTAAATTAATTTCGCGGTTGAAACCTTCTATAAAATTAGCATGACCAGTCAATAGCCATGAAACGAACGATTTTATAACTGCAAATTTATTCAATTTGTTATCGAAAACAACAATATTTTTGACTTTGCGGGATTTGTTCGGCTCAAGGATATCACGTCAATTTGCCGTGATAACGTTAATTTGATGTTTTTGTTACTTAATTAAAAAATTGCCCCTCGATACAGATAACAATTTTATATTTTTAGCGTAATTTTATTTTTGTCAATGTACTAAATATGTATCTCTTTCAGAATTAATATCACCCAAAATTTATTTTATGTCATACCAGTGCATTATTGTGTTTTTAATACCTTCGATACTATCTACATTGTGGATTACTTTATGCCCGTGCGGGCATAAAGTACACATTATGGCCCGCGCTGGCATTAAAATGCAAAAAACAGTTTTCGATTAGGTAACTTATTCTTTAGTAACAAAATATAAATTTACGTTTATATATTATTTGGTTGTATTTACATAGAACTGGCAATTCTGGAAGGTTCCGCCGATAGCTAAATTTCCTGCAGCAAAGGTTGACTCATGATTCATTGTCTGGGTCTCTAGTTTCTGTAAGGAAATGCGAGATCCAGATAGTACGCCTGCCAACATCCTTGAAACCTCATTTTTTGAGAACAGGTTAACCTATAAATATCCTTCAGCAACTGTGGTACTCTTCCATCCACCATGGCGCTTCAACGTAGTCGTACTTGCTCCAGCTTCTGCTAAAAGAGTTGCCGACCTTCGACGTAAACAATGACCGGTGTACTTTTCGGGGTTGTTCAAACCCAAATATTTTGCAATAATACAGGGAATTTTCCCAAATGTGTTTTTTCCAACAGGTTGTACCAGTACAGCGGCCTTGTCTGTAGGTTTTGCGTTGCCTTTTCAGCCTTTTTTTTTCAATTTCGTCGGGAATTTCAAAACCTTCTTCTATTTTTAATTTTTGACTTTGACACATTAAACATTTGAATACTTATCTCTCTAGCAACAAAAAGGCAGACTATAATAATGTCAAGGTAATGTCGCAGGTAAAAATTAAAAATTGGTAAATCAAATTAAATTTAAAAAAAAATTATTATTTACAACGAACTGGTACGACATAATGTATCAAGGGTACTAAGTCGGCCGAGGGGCGTACCTGTTAGTATCCGTGGTGCATACGAACTTATGCTCGGGCCAGAGGCCCTCGGCTTTGTGAGACTGTCGCCCTCAGGGCATAATCATCTACTTAGTACCCTTGATACATAAATAACTATTAAGACATACTTTTTTTCATACATAATTTTCCAGTTACGATGAGCAGAGCTGGGCAAATACTTTTTAAAAGTATTTAATTACTAAATATTAAATAGGTACTTAATCAAATTCAAAAGTATTCGAATATTAAATAAATTTTGAAGTAATGAAGCATTTAAATCTTTACTTTGTAAGTATTACTATAGCACCAATATTTCAAACAAATATCTTCTTTAGTTCCCGACGCCTGTTAATAGCCCACCCAACGTGAATGACCCTGTATAGGATGACGCCGTATGTGGGATAGTTTTAGGGGTTTTTAGGTAAGTTTATAGATAGATAGGTCAATAAAGGACACCCTAGGAGTCATCAATTTCAATACACAATACACCCATCGACTTGAAACCAACATGGACGCGGTATTTGTATTTGCTTTGTATTATGTTATTACGAAAATAAACACAACAAAAAAGAGATGGGGATTATATCTGTAGAATCTCCTTCTCGGATTCTATTTGTAGAATTCATATCGCTTCTTATGTTCTGTTTGTTTCTGTTTTCATTATAACAGCTGATCGGTTTGATAAGTCTTTGTTAGGAAAAACAAACAATCGACGGACGTGACTCAAACGTCTATATTTTTATCCAGTTTACGGGGAACTTGGCCTTACCATATTGAGTTAAGAATTACTATCTTTTCGACGAACAATACTTAATTTAACACACAAACACTGAAAAACAACATTTTATTTAACAATAACGACCAGTGGCGGTTCTTCCACAGGAACACATGTGCACGTGCACACCCAAAACAAAATGAATAAAAAATATTAATTTATATTCATTGAATATTATTTATCGTATAAAATCCGAGCCTCTCTAATATTTTATCGTACCGTCAAACAAAAAAAGTTCGACCCTCCCAAATATTTTATCATCCCGTCAAACCAAACTGTATAGATCCGGCAACCGTGCCTCGGTCGAGGTAAATGACGATTATGACGAGACTTGCTCGCACGTGCGATTAAGTAGTGCAGTTTCTCTGTAGTAACAGGTGGCGGGTGGCAGCGGGGGATAGCGGGGCTATGGCGATTTAACACGCACAATTTTTGCGTGCACCGCGCGCTGTTGTCTGTTCGTGCGTCTGGTTAGAAAATCGAGCGTGTATGTTTTAATATTTTAATATTATATATTTAAGAAATAACTTTAGCTCTTTGAGTTTGGAGCAAAAAATTGAAGTGAAGAATGCGGGAACACCTAAACCCGAAATTAATTTAACGCAGACCACAAAGGGTAAATCTAGGGATTTTATTAGAAAGTTTAAAAATGAAATATATGAAAAGAGTTATTGATCAATTTTCTACAATTAAGAACCGAAGAATGAACTTTTATGTTTAAGCCCTATTGTGTAGGGTCGATAAATGTTGTGTATTTCGATAAATGATACTCGATATGATTTTAAACCATTTTATTTAAGGATTTAAACTAAAAAACACTGAAAATATGAAGAATGTCAACTTGTCAATCTCGTGGCTCGATTCGTTCGCTTGATGACGGTAGATGGCGGTAGTGATATTGGACATCATTCGGTTTTCTTGATGGCTCGTAGATGGCTTTAGTAGTATTAGTAGTGGACTGTATAAATATTGTTACGAGGGTTGTATGCGACGACGTTAAGATCCGACAGCTATACACAACAAGAAAACCTTTCTTATTCTCCAAAAGTTGTATTTCCTTGTGTAAAATTAAAAAATAAATAAAAATACGTTTTACCTAACGCATTTTCTTATTACTTTTTTTCTTTCTACATTTAAAACGCCTAGAAAGTCATTGTTTGGTGCTTACACAAGAATAAAATTTTTAAAATAATTTCACCATACTTGTGAACCCCCTCTATCATAGG
Organism: Barypeithes pellucidus; assembly: GCA_963991005.1. Lineage (NCBI taxonomy): Eukaryota > Metazoa > Arthropoda > Insecta > Coleoptera > Curculionidae > Barypeithes > Barypeithes pellucidus. Next base: position 14,971,153 of record OZ022563.1, read on the forward strand.
TCACGAGTCGCCACTGTTTGCGCCGCATTTATCGCTGTAATATGGCGATAAATGCATTGTTCTTATGGAGTTTTGTATACATGAGGGAAATATTCCATAATAAGTGTTGCCAATAATTACCAGGGTTATATTTCCGAAAACAATGGATATTTTAAATATTTATATTTTACTATCATTTTGACGCTGTTTAATTATGCATTCAAGTCAGTGGCGTATCTACCAGTGTTCCATGTGTTCGACGAACACGAACTTTTGACATTGGTTAAGGCAAACTGAAAAAGAGGAAGAACATATTTAAGCATTTTTTTATGTAAAGAAGAAAATTGTGATTTTGGAAACATTAAAGGTTTACTGAAAGTTCAGGAAATTAAGGTAGAAGAAATAGAAAAAAGTGAGGTTAAGAAACATACGACGTCGGATGAAAGTTCAAATAAAGCTCATCGTGTCGATTGTTACAAATATTCGGACGGAATTTGGCACCAAAAGTTTACATCAATCAGGGCACCGTCGGATCATCATATCGTCAGAAATCGTATGCATGGAACGCTATCTTAAATCGAACTAATCGAAATTTTGATTGAAATATTTTTCCTAACTAACCATTGAAATTTACGTTAAAAAAGTTGCATTCCGGTCCTGTCGAATGTTTACTTTCACAAGGAAATTTCCGAACTGCGCAAACTCACAACGCCCCCTTCGATGCCCATAGCGGGGACATAATTGCAGATGGTATTAGCAATATACTGTTTATATACAGGGTGTTATGGAAATTCATTTCCATAACACCCTGTATAGGGTGTTGAAAAAAGGTCGGTACCCTGGAATAACTCCGGTGTCTGGGTAAAAAGTTGTTTGGTTTTGAAGGAGGAATAGTTTGCAATTTAAACCGCCCCCCACCTCCTCAACCCTGGGCGCGGGTGGGGGTAAGTTAAGATTTTCAAATGGAACACCATATTTATTATTGGCGTATCGTGTTCTCCGACCAAAAATAAACATCTTTTGTCCGAAAGATTTTTTTATTCGGGACCATCCTTCACCAATAATCACTATGAGAAAGACAAAACCAGAACCGTGCGAAAATCAAGTTTTATCCCGGAAATACTCTTTTTCTCTGTCTTGTACTAAAAAATACCCGTGGAAAAAGTTGTTTGCATTTCCATGCACGAGCATTTTTTAGTACAAGACAGTGAAAAAGAGTATTTCAGGGATAAAACGTGATTTTCGCACGGTTCTGATTTTGTCTTTCGCATGGTGATTGGTGAAGGATGGGCCCGACCAAACAAATTTTTCCCCAGACATTTTCCGCTGTCATGTGATGCATCGGAGTTATTCCAGGGTACCTAACTTTTTTAAACACCGTATATATTATACAGGGTGTTATGGAAATGACGTATTATATTTAAATGGGTGACCCCTGGGGTGTCCTAGAGAAGCGCTACATATTTTTTTTTAAATCGAACGTTTAAAAAGTGGGGTAATTCACCCCTAAACCCACCCGGTTACTCCTCGGCACATTCATATATGATCATATTACATTGCCAAGCTGTGTAATCAACAGATGTTCAAGCCCAATGTTGCCAACTGTGTAAAAAATGTAAAGATTCTTATAAAAATAATATTTAGTTTACCTAGTATCCAAATAGAAGTGAATCCAGGTGCCAGTACACTAGCAAGTAATCCAGCCCACAGACATCTTCAAGTTTTTGTTTTTTTTTTTCTATGGGAAAAGCTTTATGCTCATCACGTACCCTGATGAAAATGTGGAACTGCATAATAAGCTTATACCCACTAAACCCCATTCGGCCTCTTATTTCCAATCTCTCGGAACATTTGCACTAAATCACTTAAAGAAACACACAAACTTTCCAATTATTTTTTTTGAAGATATAGACTTATTATTAGATTACACAAAAGCAATAAATACTAACCCACAATTACACTTTACAATAACCTACCGTACACATAAAACAACAGCACTATAGGATACAAATTATTTCGCAATAGAAATTCAGAAATAATAAAAACGCTAATTTCTAATGGCCTAATCAAATTTATTAATCCTTTACTGAAGAAGAATGATGAAATAATTATGTTGATAGACCCTTCCATCCCTTTAAACTAAATAGTCTCGTACAACCAGCGCAGTTGCCATTTCCGAGACTATCATTATAAAGAAAAGTATTACAGAAGGAAATTCTTCATTTTATGAATATAACCTTATAAAACATCGAAAGTGGCAACGCTGTATTTTTAAGTATCAACCCCAGTCAAGTAAAAAAGAATATATAACCGTTTCTGTAAGATCAGCTGTTCCTCTAAAATTAGCCGGCCGGGGTTTCATACCGCTGTTTCAAGCAGATTTGTGTGTTAAATTGTATGTTAATACTTAAACCCGAGTTTAAATTATTAAGATATTTGTTCTTTTCGCGATTGCAGTGCCCCAGTCCAGCAGTTCAATATTGACTGACGGAACCAACGTGTTATTTAGACAATAAGGGCGTACTTTTGTCTACACAGTAGCACTTTAAAATACTAATTCAGATTGAACGGTACTTAGATGTGTTGTGACGCGAAAACTATGTGATTTTGTGATGTGAGTACTTGGTGTTTTTTATAAATTAAGTTGGTTTTAAATAAGTCCGAAAAGGTAAATAAAATTGCATTTTTTTTTCTAAAGGGAAAGTGGCATTTATAAACTTTTAAGTTGTCCAGATCTGACGGGTGTCGTTCGAATTGAACAAAATGAGAACATACCTGACCATTTAAAAACTCCGCGGCGGTTCGTTCGAGTCAATTCAAGTTTATAAATCAGAGATTGTTTCCTCTCAATCTCAGCGGTTATTAACTTTCTAAAGAGTTTACCCTGAAGATATGACAACACTGTTGACATATGTTGCTTTGTTTACCTTCTTGACAGGGACATCACATGGTCATTTTTGGTTTGACATAAGGTCATATTAAATTCAAGCGCCATTTTTAGATATTTTTCTTCAATTTGTTTTCATCTCAGGAATTGCCGATTTAAATATAATACGTCATTTCCATAACACCCTGTATATGTGTAAATATCTCGTTGTAGAATAAACTTTTTTACGATGTAATTATTGATTATTTTGCATTACAACAGTAGAATAACATTAAAATACTAATCAGCAGACTAATCAATGTTGCAGTTATTTTTCGGTTTGTTTTCCGCTGTCCTTTTTTGTATATAGCGTAAAACCGGTATCGTTTCGATCGTCCAGAAAATCAGGCTGTTTTTGGAAAACTTACTTTCGTTCGTCTGTTGTGACTTAAGTAAAAATGTCGCACTTTTTAAATTAAGTATAACGAAAACTCGTCAATATTTCTGTCAAGTTATCTGAATTCACTCACACCTTACCTCATTATTAATTTTATCATTGCCCGCCCATGCCCGTGACTGCATTATTAGGCCACTAACTGATTCTACGGGTGACTGACCAAATATCTAATCTTGTTTTAAGGTACAATCAAATTTCAACTTTGTCAGTTTGACAAACGACAAAACTTCAAATATAAAATATATAAGAAAGTTTCTGCCGACTCTTAATGGAATTCCTTAATTTTGTATTTGTAATTTATTTAAAGGCTGTAATGGTAAGTACATTAAGTCCTTATCAGTAAAATTTTGATACAATTTTTGAAAAATGTGAACAGTTTTGAAATAATGGTTACTAAAACCATTCTCATAGCCAGGGAAGTATTACTATATTGGACGATTAGGACGATCAGGAATATAACTTTCAGGGCATTAACAATAAGGGTAAGCTTGTACAGTACGTTTCACGAAAATTGGATACGACTTAATGATTTCCTGGGTCGGTCCCATTGTGTCGACAAGATCTTGGCAATAAACAAACAAGTGAAGTATGAAGGGACGGACTGAGGAAAATAAGTAGTGATATGATTATATTAATGTAATCAAATGAAATAACATTTTTTTTTAAATATTACTAGTCATATTTATTTACATTTTTTATAATGTTATTCTATAGATAGTTCTGTTTCGCTATCGCTATCCTCATCAAAATTAATTATAATTGGATTAATTATACGATCCAGACTAATATACGAATTTTCTACAGTTATTACGTGACGGACTGAATTCTTCCAACTACCTGGGGGAATATCATTAAAGCATTTTCGTATTAATTCTACAACACTAGAACTTAAAGTCGGAGAAATATTTTCAGACCTAACCAGTGATTTTAACTGATGCCACATATGCTCTATGGGGTTAAAAATGCAATAATAGGGTGGGAGCACTGTATGTCCAATTTCTTCTGCCAATGTGTCACAAACATATACTTTTTTTATACAAAATGTTTTTAAAACTTCTAAAAGATCACTTTTTTTATAACTTTCTTCAAAATATATATATCACTCGCCGCCATGTAGTTCTGAATCTCCAATTTTGTATTATTTGAGCTTGGAGCTTTATGTAATTGGCGACTGTGATAGGTCGCATTGTCCATTACTATCACGCTATTCTGAGGAATGTTTGGTAAAAGACAATTCTTGAACCATTCCTCAAAAACCTAACAAATTTTACCACAAAAAGATATTTAAATATAAATTACGCAACCTAACCTACCTGATGTGCCTATATTTAATTATAATTATTACAATCCGGTCCTTTCCACATAATAATAACAAACGGTCATAAATAATGGGATGGCCCAGGTACTTTTACGGCAGTCATTAAGTTATATCCATTTTTCTTGAAACAATCTTTATAAGATTGTCTATTCCGAAAATAATTTGTAGGGGTGCTTGTGCACTTTAGCACCCACGGAATTTAACAATTTTTGACATTGCAATGTAAAGATCTGGCGGTATAGAACACTGATCGTACTGTTTTTCTATAAGAAAAATTGGAAAAAAGTACTAGTTTGACAGCAATCTTTATGCGAAAACTCCCTTTTTAAGACAGTTAGGTCAGTCATTCACAAACATGGTTGCCACGTTTACTATCATATACAAATTTACAGGAATTATAATAAAGGCATTGTTTTGGGAACACAAAGCAACTTCAAAAAGTTTTATTTAACAGAACACAAATAATTATTTAATAAATAAGTGAAAACCCGTCCCGCTATACCTTTGAAGCCGATCTCCTTCTGTATTCGGCAAAAGAAAACACAAGAAAGTCACATAAACTGGCATTGTCCTGGGAAACAAGTGAAAACCCGCCCCGGTACACCTTTTTGGAGCCGATTTACTTTTTCCATATTAAAAATAGTTATAATAATCCTTTAGACTCGTCGCAAATACAGCTACTTTGGCTTCTTATGGGCCCAGCGCAGCTCAACGCCATGTCGCCCTCAGCCCATAAGAACAACATAATGCCCGCAGCGTTTAGCGGCCACCGGTTGCGTGGCTGTGCACAGCCACTTTATGGTCGCCACCAGTGGCTAGTAAAAAAAGTTCTTCGTTTTGGAGCAACTGCCAGGAACAAATATCACGAAAATACCTGTATATCAATTCAAAAATACATTCCATTAAAAACGAAACTAAATAATTAAAATATAAATTTTTGAATTGACAACATTGCTTTTTCAACATGCCAACTGACACGTTGTGGAAAAAAGTATTAATATTTTCTGGTCGAAAGAGATTTGTTTTGACATTATAATATAACACCATATTATTATAATTTAATTGCCAATATTAGTGTTTTTTTTATAATAATCAGCCTTTTATGTTATTGTTTTTATAATAATCAGGCCTTTTATGTTATTCTTGTTGTATACAGGGTGTCCGGGAACATGTGGGAAATCTCCCGGATATGAAGAAAACACGTGAAAAGAATACTATAGGTTCATATAAACTTCTTTCGTATCGGCCTCCTCTTCGGAGATATGGGCTCCCAAAGAGCACCAATGGAATCAAGTTTTTTTACACATAATTATTGAACCACCTGGTATATTTCAATTATTTTTTAATATCATGTATACCAGGTAAGACCCGTCAAATTACTACCCAAGAAACTGTTGTGAATTACTCACAGCTGCAGGGACGGACTAGCTGTAACACTCATGGGCCCATTTTTTTTACGCCGCCCTGTATGATGAGAACTTTGGACAATGTTTTTGACATACCTTTAACTATTGGCTAAAAATTAAGTACTCTTCATTCATGTCGCTAATCCTAACCGTTTTCGAGAAAACGTCATTTTATTTACACTGAGTCCCCTAACTGCTCATGGGCTAAATATGAAAATGCGGAATCTTGAAGGTTGAACATTGGATCGGAACAAAGATGTATCTTTTATTGAAATACCCAAAGCACATGATGTATATGAAATGCCGTTTTTTCCAAAACGGTTAGGATTAGCGACGTGAATGAAGAGTACTTAATTTTTAGCCAATAGTTAAAGGTATGTAAAAAACATTGTCCAAAGTTCTCATCATACAGGGCGTAAAAAAAGGGGCCCATGATTGTTACAGCTAGTTCGTCCCTGCAGCTGTGAGTAATTCACAACAGTTTCTTGGGTAGTAATTTGACGGGTCTTACATGGTATACATCATATTAAAAAATAATTGAAATATACCAGGTGGTTCAATAATTATGTGTAAAAAACTTCATTCCATTGGTGCTCTTTGGGAGCCCATATCTCCGAAGAGGAGGCCGATACGAAAGAAGTTTATATGAACCTATAGTATTCTTTTCACGTGTTTTCTTCATATCCGGGAGATTTCCCACATGTTCCCGGACACCCTGTATGTATGTTGGCAATTCCGATTTTTAAGAAATGGTTAAGAAACGGGTAAGAAACACTCATAAACACTTCCTTGCGTTACATTCTTTAACTGTTTTTCGTAAATAACTTTTTTTGAAATGGTTCATCCGTCATCAAATTTGTTTTTTCCAAAATGCTTAAAATTAAATGCTCTTTCACGTTTCTCTTTCTAAAATTGTTAAATTCCGTGGGTGCTAAAGTGCACCATCACCCCCAGTTGGCTATGACTGCGATGAAAAACAGAATACTTAAGAAATAAATGTTTTTTACATCACTTTATCATATTCTCCATAAATAAGTTTAAATAATCTTGGTTTATATAACTTAAGCGCCCAGGGCTTGACTATTAATAATTTTCAAACGGTAAGCGCCCCTGCTCCCGCGCATTTCGATCAGATTGGGCTATATACAGAATGTCCCAAAACAGTGGCGGAACTTCAAAACCCCGCAAAATTATTTATAATATAAAATGATTTAAAAAGTAACCATACTATTCTTTTCTGAATAACTTTATTGTTTAAAATTACTTTTAAACCAAATTTCCAGGAAATATTTACAAAAGTATAAGTTCTCGTAAAATTAATTTAAAAATACATAATAAGATCGAATAATTAGAATATCATACAGGGCAGGTTAAAATTAGAAGTTACTTTAAACAAGTCGCAAAAAAAGTTTTTTCTTTCCTCAAATAATTAAAAAAAAATAATAAACTCACAAGCCCCAAAACGAAAGTCGAAACTCGATATCTCGAAAACGGTTAAGATTGGGTATGTGGTGTGCTTAACATTTTTTTTTAGAATCTTGTAAATAATTGAAATATTGAATAATATAGAGGGGGTTCCATTTAAAATAAAGTAACTTTGTTCTTCCATGGCTTTTTGACTGATCCTGTATACTTAGTTTATGTGTAGTATAATAGATTTCTAAACACCCTAAACGTTTTGTATTTAACATTCTTCGCTAGCTATCTTGCTTTAGCTAATAATCGATCGATCGTTTCCATACATAAAAGCTGTATAGACGAAAATTTAAATTGGAGAAAACATGTTGAAAACCTTCGAAAAAAAGTATCACCACTCGTTGGAATATTATTTAAATTTCGAGATTATATACTTTTAATACGTTTAAAAAACATTTATTATTCATTAGTTTATTCAAAATTTCAATATTTAATATCAGTTTGGGGATCTGCATGTGCCACAATATTAAATCCTTTAAAAAGGCTACAAAACAAAATTATAAAATGTATTCATAAACTAAATTTTTTGGAACCGACAACATATTTATACATATAAACCAAGAGGATATCTAGATCTGAATATTTTATTCAAATTAAAAATTAGTCTACGAGTTCATGCAATTAATAATCAAGATAAACAAAGCTTGTATGATATACAAAATTATATTACCAGAAATATTGACCATTTAAAAAAAAATCAAATTAAAAGTAGCATAGCAATGAAATCAATTTTATTTGATGGAATATATATTTATAATACGTTATAGTTGTTGCAGAATTATACCGTTGACTCTTACTGCCATAAATAAACTACCTGATTAAACCCTATTGTATACGCCTCAACATCTTCAAAGCTCAATAAATGGGAAAATGTATACCACACCACATTATTTATTTTTATAATTTAAAATAAATAGATAGGTATTTTTAGGTTTTAGGTACATATAATAAATGTAAAATAATGATAACAATTAATGATAATTGAAAATAATATAATTTAAAAGTATAACTATTATTAGGATAATAACTACAATAAAAATTAATTAAATTCTAAGAAACTATTGATAATTTATTCAAAATTTAACTCTGTATCACTACCACTATCGTCATCTAAGCCTAAACTTATAATTAAGGGTTGAACATTTGTAATCATACAATTGTAAGAATTTTCCACTTTAAGTACATGCTGTACACAGTTTTTCCAGCTGTCTGCAGAAATTTTTCTTACTTCGTTTTTAATTAATTCTACTACAGATGCATTTAATGTAGGAGAAATATTATTTCTCCTAATATTGGATTTTAATTGGCGCCATATTAGCTCAATAGGATTGAATATACAATAGTACGGAGGAAGACGCAATACTGTATGTCCATTTTCTGCTGCAAGTTTGTCACACTCGTATACCTTATTTATTTTAAAAGCTTTTAATACTTCTAGCAGTTCTCGTTTTTTGTAAGTTTCTTCAAAATATAAATCATTTTCAAACATAAAATTTTGAATTTTTGCTTTTGTATTATTAGAATTGGGAATAATTTTTGCTTGCCGACTATGATGACTACAATGACGCTATTTTCAGGTATATTTTTAAGGAGTTTAAGTTTAAATCAATCTTCAAAAAGTTGTGCGTCGGTATCTTGATAGTAATCTAAAGAAGAATCTGCTATGTTCTTAGCTTAAAGAAACAGATAATTTGGAACAAACCCGTTCTCTGAACCAGCATGTAATATTGTGATTCTTTTGCCTTGATTTGATGGTGCCTTTGTTTGACATTTTTTGGAAGAATCGTCCCAACTTTTTCTTGGATTGTCATGGGTATCGAGCCATGTTTCGTCAAGGTAAATAATTGGACGATTTTCTTCTCTAAATTGTTTAACAGCTGTTAAATATTTAAGTCTCCATTCCCGTAAACGTTGAGATTCCATTAATGTTTGTCTTTTATCAATGCTTCGGTATTTAAACCTGTTTTACGCAATATTTTCCTAATGCTTGAAAGGCTACAAGAGATATTTGTTTCGTCTTTAATCAGCCGCTCTTTTAGGGAAATCAAAGTGGGTACAGTTTGTGCCTCATACATTTGGTAAATCTTTCTACTTAATAAATCCATGTCATTTTCGTCAATGCTTCTAAATGTGCCAGAATCACTCCGATCTTTTCTAGGATCAACAGGTTTAAGTACTATGTCTCTTACCGAAGATAAGGGAGTTTTTGTCAAAGTAGTGTCTCTGCTAAAGCATCCATCGAATTAAAATTTCTACTCAACAACGATTGATACACATTTCTAATTATTAGTTTGGCATCGGTAGATAAATGCTTTCTTTTAAAAATGACACTTGAAGATGCCCCCCTATCAGCACAATTCCAAGGACGCCACATTCTACCACTAATAAGCCTAACTAAAAATTACTCGCCGGAAAACCACTAAAGATTAAAATTATTAAAAATCACGTTGTATTTATATATGCATCAGGCATAGGTATAAATTGAATTTGTATACCTGGTCCGGCTCTGCTCGAAAAGGTTTTAAAATTTGGGATTTCCTTATTTATTTTATGGTCGAAGGGGTTTTATTGCAGTCAAAAGATCAAGGGTATAATTCTGCAAATACTATACCTAAAGTATTAAAAAAAATTTTAAATTTAAAATTATTTTAAAAAAATGCAAAGAAATTTTTTCTGGAAAATATACAAATTAATTTAAAAAAAAACAACCATTTATAATAATTTTTATTTTATATTGATTAATTAGATTTTAATAATTATTATTTATGTTCTATGTTATTAATATTCCCTGTAATGGACTGAAATAGCTCGTTGGGAATTACATAAACATTATTATTATTAACCCAAAAAATCCGAACGCATTGAATTTTAATATAAATAATTTTTGAAAAAATTTTGTATAAACACAAAATTTGCGGGTCAAAAGCATTAAAGAACCGCACTGCATTTTATTTAAACTTGATTCGGTTGAACAGAACAGTTTAATTTTTTTTTTTATATAGGCCAGAAACATAATCTTGACGCAAACATCAACCATGAACGTCAGCTATGTAGGGAATGCTACATATCCTGGAATCGATCCTCAGTTAGAAAAAGTGGATAAATATGAATGGTATAACAAAACAATAGATAGCATTGGTATTGGGAGGTCTGAAGAAAACGCGGATAATGGTAGTCAGGATTCTACAGAAAGAACTAATGAAGATATTCCGGATGCTGAAGGAAAGGAAGTGCCTAACTCGAAATGGTACAAGGACACCACCAAAGCAATCGATAACATTGGTCTTCCGAGTTCTAAAGTAAACGCCACTAAAGATTTACTGAAGGCTAGAAAAGGTCGTTATCTTTTTGAGCCAGATGAAACAATGAAATGGCTAACCAAAGACCGAGGAGATTATTTCACACCTGACGATTTAGATTTAGATTATTTTCCACCTGACTATTCATATCTTTCAATGCTTAATCCTCAGCTTGACGACTTCATAGAGTTGGCAGAAGAGAAACTAAATATTATGGAAAGATCAAAATCCAAATTATATAAGCTAGGTATTTTAAAAGTATAAACATTTTTTTTCTTCCAGGATTCGTCCGAGCCATCGACAGAATTGACACAGTATGAAACACCCTCGATTAATTTCTGCAGGACAGTTAGGTACACCGTGAGTTGGGATGTATTCCAGTTCTAGTTTTGATTTTCCCAAAAAATTTTTTTTGTTTTTTCTTTAAGCAATTCTCATTGGCAATTTATCAACTGTTGTTTCTCGACCGCAAAGCTTGCAGTTTTGGCCTGTCTTCTTTATATAGTTTTATCATATGTTTTCATTGAGTTCTCTGATCCCCCCTGTCAATAGATTTTTTGTTATTTCCTGGCCTATAAGCTTTATAGTGGAGTCGATCCGGTTTACGAAAATCCCTTGACGAAATCGAGTAATATTTTTTCCCCAATCGATACAGTAGAATCCTCTCGACATTCTGACATGATTTGTAGGAGGTGCCGCATTGGGGTGGAGAGGGGGGCACGCCCCGTAAATCTAACCTACAACGGATTTTCCTAAATAACTCAGCCGGTTCTGATGCTACAAAAAAAATGTGAAGGGCAAAATTGAAGCGCTTGGGGGGGATATTCCATAAATGCTAATAAGTAGTTTATTAATCGAGCTACGGGATCAGGCCGGATTCAATTTGTTCATTCTTTTATCAGTTACGAGGGGGAATTGGTGAAAAATTTTGCTTTTCGCAAATGCGCGCTTGACGCGGCATGCAAGAAATGGCCACTATTAAATATCTCCGAAAATGCTTTAGGCATTATGTTACAACACTTTTTTGGGCCACCATGTATATTGGAAAATATTTTCCTGAAATGCACCATATAATACAGTATAAATCGGCATATGAATGAAATTCCTAAGTTAATTAGTATAGGAGCTATGGAAGCCTGACGCACTATTGCCAGTGAATTTGCTCATTTTCGATTCGATTCCCATATGTTCCGTTTAACTATCTTTCTTAGGATTAATAATGAAAATTGTAATTAATAGCACTATTTTATAGGAAATCGTTTAGTATTTGCAGAATTATACCGTTGATTTTTTACTTTTTTTTTTTATGATCAAACACAAGCACTATAGGAAAAATCCTTTAGGGCACTTGGGAGTGGTGCGTGTGCGCAAAAAGCGATTCACGTTGGTTTGGAATCGTTTGAAGTTATATTCGTTGGGAAAAACGACCTCGGGAAGGTCGATCCACAAGGATGAAGTCCTCCAGATGAAAGAATTCTTAAATAATGAAGTTCGAGGAGTACTAAGCTTAACCACATATGGATGGGCGGCAGTGGTTCGTCGTGCATTGCTGCTATTCATCAGGGCAAGGTCAGCCGAGCACCTTCCATAAAAATATCTGTAAAAGAGAGTCAAATCCCCAACCTGTCTTCGATGTTCTAGGCTGTCGAGGTTCTTCGTCAGCTCGTGGTCTCCGATCACAAGAATAGCCCTCCTTTCGATTGAATCCAGTAGCCGAAGAGTATGTTTGGGTGCAGAGCTCCAGACATGAGAGCAGTACTCTAGTGATGGTCGAATCTGGGCCTTGTATAGTGTCAAAAGTTGTTGAGGTGTGTACAACTTTCTGGTTCGGAAGAGTACCCCAAGCTTCTGAGAAGCTATCTTGGCGATTGTCACAACGTGGTTATGCCAAGACATATTTCCTCCCAGATTGACGCCCAGCAAATTAATAATCCGAAAATCGCCACTTGCAGAGAGCGGTCCTTAAGAAAGCTAGACAACCATGCACAGAATCGACTGGGCATACCAGGACGAAACACGATCAAAAGCTTTAGAAATATCCAGTACAACAGCCCGAGACTCCCCATGATGTTCCATTGCGTTGTTCCAAATATGGGTGACATAGGCTAGAAGATCTCCAGTTGATCTGGACTTCCGAAAACCATATTGATGATCGGTGATAATGTTGAAGCCTTCCAGGTACTTTAGAAGATGTTGGTTAATAGCTTTCTCCATTACTTTTGATATAACTGAAAGCAATGCGATTGGTCGATAGTTGTTGGGCATAGGTTCGTGCAGTCGCACCGTCAGCTCCTCTAGCGCAAAAGGCATCAGGATAAGGGATGAAGCGGGAAGACGGGGGTTGGTAGCGGGTTCTCTTACCTTTCTTTGGAGTAGGCTGGACTCGCGCCGTCTTCCAGCAAGATGAAAATATTCCTTTTTTGTAGGATAAGTTGAAAAGTCTACAAAATACTGGTGTTAGTTCATCGGCGCATCTCTTGAGAGCTATAATAGGAATTTCGTCTGGACCAGTAGCTTTTTGACGTCGAGTCCTTTCAGGATTCGTTTGACGGGACGCTGACGGAACACGATTTCGGTCATTTCGGATTGAACTGCAGGAATGTCGGTCGGGTGGTGTTCTTCCCTGGAAATTTACAGTGGAATGCGAAGAAAATAGTTCAGCAAGTAAGTTTGCTTTGTCTCCGGCTGTGGATGCTATTGTACCGTTGGTTTGGTGAAATTTTGGCTGACGGCCTTAGCGACTGACCAAAAGGACCTTGATCCGTTTGGACTGTCAAGAAGTTTGTCTTTGATCCTCACGCCATGGGCTTCTTTGCTTTGATCTATTGTTAGCTTACATTGGTTTCGAGCGGTAACAAAGATGGTACGATTCTCAGTGGTAGGGTTTTTACGCCACTGTCGGTAAGCCAGATTTTTTGATCTGACAGCACATTCACAATCCTTGCTAAACCAGGGCTTGCCGTTGGAAGGGCGTTTTTGGGAGGAGGGGATAAATGCTTCCATGCTCGTTAGAATGACGTCGGAGACCTCCCCAGCACAGACGGATGGATCATCAGAAGAGAAGCATACGCTCATCCAAGGAAAAGTGCGAAAATGGTCTTTCAGGTCTTCCCACTTGGCCGATCTGTAATCCATTATCCATATCCATCCATATCTTGCGAGGTTTAGGAGGTTATTCAGAATTAATTGGTAGTTCGCTTAGAGTTGAAATAAGTTTGTGTTCGGAAGATCCTAACGGAGGCTGTACGGTGACTGTATATAAATCAGGATTTGACGTTAAGAAAAGAACCAAAAGACTAGCAAAATCTCCAGCTCGGTCTGGAATCCGCGTTGGTTCTTCTACGAGTTGAGTTAGACCAGAACTGATCGCGAAGGATTCGGCCTCGCGGCCTTGTTCATCGTCTGTATTTGAGTATTTAAGCCAGTTGACAATATGGACGTTAAAGTCGCCAAATATAGCAATCTCGGCGGCATTTGGATAGTTGGTTTGCAAGAAGTCGATTGTATTGGCTAGTGATGAGAAAAGGTCTCTGTAATGGGTATCACTTGAAGGACGGTAAAGGCAGCAGATAAACTTGGTGATTTTCGGTGTTGATATTTTAAAACCACATTACATCAAAGTCTTTCGGTTCCAGTGTAGGTTCTCGTTGGCAGCAGAGATCATCTCGAATAAAAAGAAGCCGAAGTTGCGCCGGAATCGGAAATGAAAATCGTATCCCGGGGTATAAATAGCTGACGGTGTTTGTTGACGATCTGACCTTTGTCTAGGTCAGTGCGAGCACGTGGGGCTTGGAAGATTGTAAGTGCTGGAGGACTGAATTGATGTTCGTGTTAAGCCCTCTAATATTGCAGAAATCAATTTTGAAGTTGGTAGTTCTGGGTTGGTTAGCAACTGCAGGTGCCACACCATTTCTTCGTTGAGTGTCGGAAATGGTTGTTGTTTTATGAACTTCGCTTGATGGGGCCCCAAATCCAGCCCCCGCCCGGAGATCCGAATGGTGGGCGAGTTTACCTCCGTATTTTGGGCCTGGAGCTTCCATCATGCTATTTTTGGGGGGGTCCCACCCTGGTAACCGGAAACATCGGCACAACGACGAAACGTCAACTCAATGAGCAAAAGTTAACTCAAGGAGCAAACTTCACGCCACCTAAGCCGATGCAATGGTATCTCACCGGGCGATGGAAATTCCAAATTTTAAAACCTTTTCGAGCAGAGCTGGACCAGGTATACAAATTCAATTTATACCTATGCCTGATGCATATATAAATACAAAGTGATTTTTAATAATTTTAATCTTTAGTGGTTTTCCGGCGAGTAATTTTTAGTTAGGCTTATTAGTGGTAGAATGTGGCGTCCTTGGAATTGTGCTGATAGGGGGGCATCTTCAAGTGTCATTTTTAAAAGAAAGCATTTATCTACCGATGCCAAACTAATAATTAAAAATGTGTATCAATCGTTGTTGAGTAGAAATTTTAATTCGATGGATGCTTTAGCAGAGACGTCTACTTTGACAAAAACTCCTTTATCTTCGGTAAGAGACATAGTACTTAAACCTGTTAATCCTAGAAAAAATCGGAGTGATTCTGGCACATTTAGAAGCATTGACGAAAATGACATGGATTTATTAAGAAGAAAGATTTACCAAATGTATGAGGCACAAACTGTACCCACTTTGATTTCCCTCATAGAGCGGCTGATTAAAGACGAAACAAATATCTCTTGTAGCCTTTCAAGCCTAATATTGCGTAAAATGGGTTTTAAATACCGAAGCATTGATAAAAGACAAACATTAATGGAATCTCAACGTTTACGGGAATGGAGACTTAAATATTTAACAGTTGTTAAACAATTTAGAGAAGAAAATCGTCCAATCATTTACCTTGACGAAACAGGGTTCGATACCAATGACGCTCCAAGAAAAGGTTGGGATGATTCTTCCAAAAAATGATACAGAGTTAAATTTTGAATAAATTATCAATAGTTTTTTGGAATTTAATTAATTTTTATTGTACTTGTTATCCTAATAGTTATACTTTTAAATTATATTATTTTCAATTATCATTAATTGTTATCATTATTTTACATTTATTATACGTATCTACCTAAAACTAAAAATACCTATCTATTTATTTTAAATTATAAAAATAAATCATGTGGTGTGGTATACATTTTCAAGGCGGCCCTGATCCCATATATTGAGCTTTGAAGAGGTTCAGGCGTATACAATAGGGTTTAATCGGGTAGTTTATTTATGGCAGTAAGAGTCAACGGTATAATTCCGCAACAACTATACAATCAATTCCTTACTATAAAAGTTTTACTACAACCTTTTTTCCGTGTAGCAGGTGCTATTCGCATTTGCTTCCACCCACACCACGAGTGTTACGAAGGCCTTACTGCAGAGCAACTTAAGCAGATGAAGGAATGTATCGATGAAAGAATACGAACCGTACATGCTTATCTGGATAAACGACAGAGTACTTTAAGTTCGAAAATGGAATACTTAAACAATTATATAAAAAAAATGGAATCTACTCAACTACTTCCTGGCTACGAGGGTCCGATGACCATGGATGTATTTAAAAAAAACGTAGAGAAAATCGAAAATAACGTTGAATCAGTATTGACAGGTTTTGAAACAGGTTATATAAACGTATGTCTTCTCAGAATCTTGGCAGCTGCTGAATCGCCTTTGGTATGGAGTAATAACTAATATTATGAAAAAAATATTTTATTTAAC
Organism: Barypeithes pellucidus; assembly: GCA_963991005.1. NCBI lineage: Eukaryota > Metazoa > Arthropoda > Insecta > Coleoptera > Curculionidae > Barypeithes > Barypeithes pellucidus. The sequence continues at coordinate 14,987,695 of OZ022563.1, forward strand.
AATTACATATCAAAAGTAATTGATTCCTTGATTAGTTACCACATTCGAATTAATCAGTTTAATTCAATTACTTTTATAAGTAATTCAATTATTTTTCAGCAATTGAATTAGTACTCTGAATCCATAAGTAATTCCTTCTCCAATTGTATTACTTTTTTATGTTAATATAAAAATAAACTTAATATTTATTATTTTTTAATAGAGCACAATCACACTTTATTATACATACAGGGTGTAACAAAGTCGTCCTTCACCACTGGGATTTCGGGAACGGTAAGAGATACGAAGTCGGTTAAATTGGGGCAAGGTTGCGTATAATGATGGGCCCAATAATATGCCGCAAAAACTCAAAAATAAATACAGGGGCATTCAAAATATTTGGAAAAATCTAAAATTTTGCGTTTCGGTTTTTATTCTTTCCTGACTTTGTTCGAAGAGATTTTCAAAAATAAATTTCACTTTCTCATTGCTACTTTTTAATCTCCTCAAGATGGGATCAGATCATTAATGCGACGTTTCGTCTTTTGGTCATCATCGTCAACGTAATTTTTAATTATAATACCCCTAGTACGTTCCTGTAATTTACTTTTTTTTTTAATTCGGAATAATTCGAAAATGTAATGCCTTTTTAAGTCTTAAGAAAGTGATGGCTTTAAGGTTGAAATTTTATTTTTTTTACATGTGCCCGAAAGTGCCTCTTTCATGCATGTTCTCTTCACCGAAAGTGGCGTTTTCCAAGAGAACGGGCGGGAAAGTATCGAAGCGGGCGGGAAAGATTTTTCCCGTCCGCTTCGAGTCACAATGTGTTCATAAATAAATAAAACCATCAGAATTGCCGGTGCGGGATTTGAACCCGCGACCCTCAGATCGCCAGGCGGACACTCTACCCACCGAGCCATATTACAAGCGATAATAAATAGCGGATAATACATAAATTAAATTGGCAGTTATTTTTCAAAGATGTTTTAGAAAAATGTCTGAAGAATTTCTTTATTTATATGACCTCAAAGACTCGGGCACTTGTAAAAAAATAAACAAAACCAGAGATGCCAGGTGCGGGATTTGAACCTGCGACACCCAGATCACAAGGCGAAAGCTATACCACTAGGCCACCGAGCCTATTCGTCAAAAACAATAAATAGATATTTACATTCTCCATGCGCGAGTGTTTTCATGTCATCTAGACAGGAAAACTGTCTGAAGAATTTCTTTATTTATTTGGCATCAAGGGTTCAGAGCACTTGTAAAAAAAAATACGGTACATATCTCGGGCCGTCGGAGGCTTTTCCGGACTCGTGCGGTGGCCTCCCTCACCTTCGGCTCGGTCGGCCATCTCCGCATCTCGTCCGTAAAATCCTCTTCTCGGCCCTTGATACGTAATGTACGTACTATTTTTTACATGTGCCCGAAAGTGCCTCTTTTCATGCATGTTCTCTTCACCGAAAGTGGCGTTTTCCAAGAGAGCGGGCGGGAAAGTATCGAAGCGGGCGGGAAAGATTTTTCCCGTCCGCTTCGAGTCACAATGTGTTCATAAATAAATAAAACCATCAGAATTGCCGGTGCGGGATTTGAACCCACGACCCTCAGATCGCCAGGCGGACACTCTACCCACCGAGCCATATTACAAGCGATAATAAATAGCGGATTATATATAAATTAAATTGGCAGTTAATTTTTCAAAGATGTTTTAGAAAAATGTCTGAAGAATTTCTTTATTTATATGGCTTGTAAAAAAATAAATAAAACCAGAGATGACGAGTGCGGGATTTGAACCCGCGACTATACCACTAGGCCACCGAGCCTATTTGTCAAAAATAATAAATAGATATTTACATTCTCCATGCGCGAGTGTTTTCATGTCATGTAGACAGGAAAACTGTCTGAAGAATTTCTTGATTTATTTGGCATCAAAGCTTCGGAGCACTTGTAAAAAAAAATACGGTACATATCTCGGGCCGTCGGAGGCTTTTCCGGACTCGTGCGGTGGTAAAAGCCTCTTTTCGGCCCTTGATACGTAATGTACTATTGTATTACTATAATTTATTGTAATATATCACATGATACTTACGTACTTTCATTAAGTGGATTTCGGAGTAGGGGAGACCGAGGAGGTTTGTGACAATTTTTACTTAAAAGAACATATCTCAATAAACAAACATACCACCATTATGAATTGTATGCCGCAATGTAGCTCAATCCTTGCTCTTTTAAAAACAGTCATCAAAGTCATTAAAAGTTATAAGGTTTCTGAGAAAATTTACGAAAACTGAAACTACGTCCCTTTGTCACAACTTTCCTAACACCGAGGTAAATTGTGACAGGTATCAAGTTGTGACAGCTGTGTATCTAGACAAATTTTAATAGATAAAATTACTTTCATATGAATTATAAACAAAAAATACACGTTTCTTTTGCATAAATTTACTTTGACCAAAGCAAACGAACAGGAACAGAAATAAACAGGAAAAAACATTGCAAAAAGAGTGTAAAATAAGCTAACCAGAAAATAACCTTTAAGGCAACTCTCCTAGGTGCCAAAAGTCGCGATCTGGTCAGAATAATAATTCGTAATTTTGAGACAAGATGCAAACACAGCAAGACAATGCCACGCTTTGAAACTCCCAAACCACACAATATAATAAAAAATAGCATAACCACGTGAATGTAATATATCATGATATAAATAATAGATACAATCAAAAATTTTATAAAAAATTTACTTTTCGGTTGTTTTTTCATGCAGACGTCCTAATTAGTGTTGGAAAAAGCCGATGATTTTAATAATCGAGTACTTGAAAAAATTGTAGTCGCCACCAAAAAAATTCCAGAAATTTATTTATTTGTGAATAATGAATTTTTACCACGTTTATCGATACCAAACAAAAAACCACTCAAATATGTATTTATTGTTCGGGTTTATTCTTGTCCTTTTTTAAAACAAGAAGTATTACCAAGAGTTATTTTTCTTCACATCTTTCTCAGTCTACGAGCATAAAATAAGTAGATAATATTTAAAATGGCTTGTCCAATTCTTCGACTTTAAATTATCAGGTGCCCACTGTGTGCCCTTCAAAGATGTAGACTTAGTTACGCGACTGGCAAAATAAGAAGATAGGTGATTATTTTTTTAAATTCATGTTTATAGTTAGCTAAAAGTTCCTGTTTAAATTTAAGAATGTTTACTTTTGGTTACCAAAAAAATTGTCGATACCTATGTTTTGTTAACTATTTTGCTCGTTTTCTTATTTTCCCTTAACATTTTCTATAATGTATGTTATTTTTAAGAAGTCTTCTTGAGTTTAACAATAAAAAGTTCCTGTTTAGATTTAAAAATGTTTACTATAATATTACCAACGAATTAACATTTTGTTCGTTTTGTTATTTTTATTTACAATTTCTATTATTATGTTATTTTTGAGAAGTTTTCTCGAGTTTATAGTAAATAAAAATTTAAAAATTATATCCTTTAATTTTTTAATATTTACAATCGGAGACCTAAACTACGCCGCTGGGTAGCCAGTTAAAACTTTCCAAAACCCATGTCGCGATGACTCCGCTAAAGGATGTGGCATACCTTTTTACATGCACCTTCTCGTTTATGTGCCTTTAAGAAAGACGTATGTCGTGTACCTGCTCAGCGTCAAACTCGAACGTCGCCAATCGGATGGCGCGGCGCGTAGACCGAAGGTCGTGTTTCAAGTGACAGGCGATATTTCTCGGTTTTTCGCCTGAATTTATAACTAGAGTATTTCCTATCGAGCGAAAAACTGTTCGAATATACGAGCAGTTTTTTAACTCGATCACACTACAGCGGTACATTTCCGTCGGCGTCAAGCGAAGCTCGGGTATCGAGTGAAAGATAATAAGTGACGAGCGACGGTTTTCGCCTGAATAGATAACTCGAGCGGTTTTTTTAATAATCGAGCGATGTCGGTTATTTCAATAATCGAGTGATCAAGCGGTTTTTCGCTCGAGCGATCACAACACTAGTCCTAATCACGCAACCGCTTGTCGTGGGCCATTGGCGCGTACTGCGTCAAGTAGCGCGTCTATAAACAAACAATCGTGCGCTGTTGCCAGCTCGCTAACGGCCATAGATTTCGAGAAATCGTCTTTGTCACAACTCTACTCTGCCTCGGTCTCCCCTACTACTAAACGAGTTTTCTTCCCGAGCATTTATTTCTGTTTTAGGAAAAAAATGTTCAAGGAAAAACTTTACTAAACACAACAACTAAAATTGGTGGAAAGTATATACTTTTTTGTTTTGGAAGATTTTTAGATGGAATTTTATTTACTGTTCCATGTAGAACGAAACTATATACTTTCCTTCAATTATTAATAAAATCTAGACATTTTTTGTTCGACATTTTTTTTTAAAAAGGTGCAGCGTTTCCTAAAAAGAGAAAACTCCGTTTTTCGGTGCTAAAAATTGACGTCTAGACCCCGATCACATTCGGTCTCTTTCTTCCGATTATCGTTGTTTCTGTCGGCGTACCGATTACGGGCGGACGCTCGACGTATTGTTCTAACGGCAAGGGAAGATCCAATTCGCCTCGTGCCTACAAGGCGCGAAATGAACACGGATCTTAAGTAGAAATTTGATGCAACTATTAGTTTGAAATATATAATAATAATTAAGGAGAGACATAACAATAATAATTTTAAAATCTTCAGTTTCTTCGAAACACAAGTAAATTACAGGAACGTACTAGGGGTATTTTTTTTATGATCAAACACAAGCACTATAGGACACTCTGGGAGTGGTGCGTGTGCGCAAAAAGCGAAAGAGTTCTTAAACAATGAAGTTCGAGGAGTACTAAGCTTAACCACATATGGATGGGCGGCAGTGGTTCGTCGTGTATTTCTGATATTCGCCGCTCTGGGCGGAATTAAGAGGGCAAGGTCAGCCGAGCACTTTAATGAAAATGGTCAATTTAAAGCACAAAATGTCGGAAACCCAGTAAGTGTTGTATCTATACCGCTGGAACGTAGATTTAAATCCTCTTTCATAATTTAACCAAAAAAGGCCCTTATTTAAAAAAATTAAGTTGATGATATTATGATTAAGTACCCATTTAAAAAAAAACTGTTTGTTTTGTTTTCTACCCTGCAACGTCGAAAAAAATTTACTCTATTTCACTGCATGGTCCCCCGCATTAGCAATGTCCCAGGGCCATATCGACGTTAAATCCCATCCCTGGCTTCATTTCAGCAAGGCTGATACACTGAGAATAATTATTAAACCATTAGAAAGTTTGTAAATCCCTAAATCGCATCGGCAGCAAAATTTTCGCTTAACACTATAATCATAATCATTATAAAAATATTTTCTATCGGTAACAATCTCGCTTATTTAAACATTTCTGATATTCGGAATTGGCCATGTTTAGACGTTTAGCAAATCAGTTCCCCGCGCTTATAATACAGGCATATTTAAAATTGAGCATAATACTCGCAGCGCTCTGTCGATAAGGTGTTATTAGAAATCTTATATTGCGAAATTAGCCGAATGACATTCCTTCTCCGAGCTAGTCCGAATCACGCCCACCATTTTAATATGAAGACTCTTCGCCGTGGTCGCAAGTGTTTTTATTGATGTGTAATTGTGTATTGAAAAAAGTGAAAATTAAAGACATTCAAGGCTCAGGCTGTGCACTGCAAAAAAGAAAATTGTAATATTACATAATCAGACGTAGGTAATTTTGTTACCCACGACTCGTTATGTAAACTTTATTTTACAATGTAATCCGAGCGAACAACTATATTTTACATTGCATAATATCATAAGGATTATTACACAAAATGTAATGAAATTTCTCCCAAGTTACTATGTAAAATACCATATCTTATTCTGTATATTTAAACGAGTTCTACATAGTTTATTATGTAATATTTTACGTGTACATGATATGTAAACTTACAATGTAATATTACATAAATACATTGTAATAATACATATTACAGTGTAAACTTACATATTTACTAGGTAACTTTTGCGGGTACGGGCATGGTTCCTACGCCGTTTTATCATTTAGCATATATTTTCTTTCAGCTTCAGTTTATGCTCAGTTTTAAACCATTAACTTTAAAAGTTGAAAACAACGTCAGAAAGTTGTTTCTAATTCTTACATTAATAGGTTAAAATAAGTATATATTCGCACACATCTTAAGGCTCGGTATTACTTACCCTATTAGCATTACTTCTCCCCGAATTTCTTATAAAAATATAAAAGTAGGGAAACAACCTACATTCGAAATGTCAATGATAAAAAATCTTTGGTACAAAAATCTTTATTCCGAAAAATGGATACACTAAGTAGAAAACGCACATTATTATATTTACAAAATAAATAAAATACAAAACTTAAAATAAAAAATAAATCTGCTTCAAGTACAGGGGTCGATCAATTGCCGTTAACACTTTGGCTTAACTAATAAAGGTGCTTTTTAATTTGCATATTTAGATATATATTCCTAATTAAAACATTTACATGACCAATAACTCAACATCTTAGCAATGACAAAAAATATTTGAATTAACCCCATCAAAACCTAACGTGGAATACTTCAAAACGTTTGAGTATACTACTTATACATTTTTCTGTGTATAAATAACAGGGCCCTTGTTGCCTATACACAAAATATAACAATAAGTAAAAAGAAAATCTTAATAAGAGATCCATTTAACCGTAAATATGCATCCTTTATATCGTCAAATAAAAAATGCAATTTCTTGTAGTAGCAGTATAGCCATTGCCATTGCCATTATTTATGCCTCGTAATCTTTAATAGGGTCGTACTCAAATGTCAATTAGTATTCATATTAAAAATCCTTCAAGTTAATCATTAAGTTGAAAACTTTTTTTTTTGTGTTGGACATTTTTTTATTACATTTTGACCCACCGTCCGGATGAATTTTTAGTATAAATCGCTGAAAAAATTCCAAAGTTGCTTCTAAGTTGGCAGGATATTTTAAATTTAATATAAATATTAATGCAAATGCGGCTTTTAGAGCTTCTTTAAATGAATCGTAGCCTTCTTGGTGAGTTTGCTGTCTTTCAACATATAGCATATATGGTGATTGGTCTGAAACATAAACATATATATTTTGTCTTCATAAGTTACTAGGTAGGTTTGCCAATGTCTATGCAAGTATTGGTGTAAATTGTATTTGCGAAGCGTAATACATTGAAAACTACACGTAGGTACTACAGGTTATCATTGTATTATACCTTATTTAAAACTTACTTAAACAGCTCTTACCTTACAAATAACACAAAAACTTACACAACAAACGGACTAAGCTCAAAGTATGTCGTACCAAAACGGCGAGCGATGGATAAATGACCGAATTTCGTGTTCCAACGCGCCTTTGATACAAATATGGCCGCAATCTTGTAAATTCCGTAGTATATTACGTAAATATACATTACTTATGCGGTATATTAAGGAATTATACAGTCTGTGACAAAATACATTATTTATTCTGTTATTATGCCATGTATATATACCTAATATGTTGTGTACTTTTTAATGTATTATGTAAAATTACAACTTAAAAATGCACGTAATAAAATATGTTATTAACCATTGTAAAATCACATAATATTGTGGGTAGTTTAAATAACTGCATGATAATATTATGGAATATTTATTTTTGGGATGTAAATTTTTGTAATGAGGTAATATTTCCCCTTTTAAATATGTTATTTTATAAAGTAAACTTCAGTCACATAATAAAATTGGTGTTTTTTAAATTACACAATATTTTATGTAAAAAATACATAATATAACAATTAAAATTACCCTCAATTTTTTCAGTGTGTATCATTCATATAGTAAGTATGCATTCTATACAATATAATCTATAATAAAGTAGTATAATATAATACTGTTTTATTTTAAATCATTTTAGCAGGTCCATTTAAAAAATTGAGGTTAAGTCCTATAACTTCTTTACCTGACCCCGTACTTATTCTGAAAACTGCAGATGATTCAACAATCATCATAAAGAAACTTCTGTATAAAACATTTTTCTGTATCTCTTTTAACTAAGAAAATATAGGGTAATTTTGAAATTGATATTTTTTTGATTTTCCCACGTATCTCTTAAGCAAGCGAAAATCTTCAAATTTTGATTTTACTATTTTAAGTTTGACCCCAAAAAGAGCACATGACACCTACATTACTTTTTCCATAGCACTAACAATTACGAAGATACCCTATAAAAGTGTCGAAAATGGAACCCTGTACATTGATCACATCAATAATAATTTAAGTAAATTGCTTTCTCTGGGATTAGGTTTGTTCGATATTTAAAATAATTGAGAGAATTATGTATATGTTATACGTATCATTATATACCTAAATGTTCTAAGCTTTAATAAAAAATGTTCGTAATATATAAATATATATAATACTTATGTAGTTTTTTGTTATAATATAGAATATTAATATTAGTGTAAAAAGTACCCGATGCTTATGCAATATATTCTTGTTTAAGTGGACCACTTAGTAGGTATATCAGATATAGTATAATATACACTATTAGAAGATTCTTGTAATAGGTATTAGAATCTTTCATATATTGGGTATAAGCTATCTTTTACGTGGAAAGAAACAGTATGATATTCAGTATTATTCTATATTATCACTGGTATTAGAAATTCTCATGAACGGTATACCGAGTGTATATTGGTCACTAGTATCAGTATTATAATACTTACAATCAAGCAACTAACTGTTATTAAAATATCTTTATATTCTGTCTAAAACGAATAACCGGTGCTGTAATATAATTAGTACCTCCAACTATTATAGATTATAACTACCATTAGAAGTAAGTTATTGCCACTATAACCACAGTTTAGAAAAGCGAGATTATTACAGTAGCCAACTGTCGCGCTGTCCAAATACGTATGTGGAAATCCAATAACTGATATAATATTTTTTATACCAGGTATTGAAATTTTTTCTCAGTGTAGGTTCATAAACCTAATTCCAAGGTTGGACTTATATGGTCATCTGTCAGAATATACAAATCAAAATCTCCCGTCATACCTACATTTTTGTTCCTTGGGTCAATTAGTTGCAAGGGCTGTACGAATGTTCCTCAACGTAATTATAAAACTGTTATATAGAGGTTTTATAAATACTTGGTTGTAAGAACTTACATTAAACATCAAGATTATTTTGAGAGCTTTTTTGCTGTAAGTAGGAACTTGATTGTTAAGAGCATTTATCAGTGACCAGTGGCGGCTCGTGACCTATGATAGAGGGGGTTCACAAGTATCATGAAATTATTTTTAAAATTTAATTTTTCTGTAACGACGAAATTATTATATTCTTCGGCGTTTTAAACGTAGAAAGACAAAAAGCAATAAGAGAATGCGTTAGGTCAAAACATTTTTTTATTAATTTTTTTAATATTAGGTACTTACACAAGGCAATACAATTTTTGAAAAGTAAGAATGGTTTTTTAGTGTATATTAGTGCTTGAACGTCCATACTTCGGTTCTTAATTGTAGAAAATTGATCAATAACAGCCCCATTAAAGTTTGGAATACCCTATATGAACAACCTCCTAAACCTCGCAAGATATGGCAATACACATCGACCAAGTGGGAAGACCTGAGAAACCATTTTCGCACTTTTCCTTGGATGAGCGTACTTATGCTTCTCTTCTGATGATCCATCCATCTGTGCTGGGGAGGTCTCCGACGTCATTGTAACTAGCATGGAAGCATTTATCCCCTCCTCCAAAAAACGCCCTTCCAACGGCAAGCCCTGGTTTAGCAAGGATTGTGATCTGGCTTACCGACAGTGGCGTAAAAACCCTACCACTGACAATCGTACCATCTTTATTATCGCTCGAAACCAATGTAAGCTAAGAATAGATCAAAGCAAAGAAGCCCATAACGTGAGGATCAAAAACAAACTTCTTGACAGTCCAAACGGATGAAGGTCCTTGTGGTCCGTCGCAAAGGCCGTCAGCCAAAATTTTACCAAATCAACTAAGTATTCCACCTCTAACACGTTCCGATGGTACAATAGCAACCACAGCCGGAGACAAAGCAAACTTACTTACTGAACTATTTTCCTCGCATTCCACTGTAGATTTCCAGGGAAGAACACCACCCAACATTCCTGCAGTTCAATCCGAAATGACCGAAATCGTGTTCGGTCAGTGTCCCGTCAAACGAATCCTGAAAGGGCTCGACGTCAAGAAAGCTTCTGGTCCAGACGAAACTCCTGTTATAGCTCTCAAGCACATGCCTAGCGCTGGTTTCCCTCCGTAGGTGACGAGTTAGGTATAGAGAAATTTGACTCCCTAAAGTTAGAAACCCCTAAGCTGCTTTAAGGAAGGAATAAACGTTGATGCAAGCGCGGATCCAGAGGGGGGTTGGTCATGACCCCCCTCCCACCAACAATTTAACACTAAAAATACCATACATACGGGATTGACTAACGCGGCAGGGTATCACTTTGTAACTTTTCCTTGTATGACACCCCCCCCCCCCCCCCCCCAATCGAAGTTCTGGATTCGCCCTTGCGTTGGTGGACACCGAAATCGCTTCTTAGCACAAGTTATTCTTTACCTAACGTTAACGGGCATAAGAACCTTAACTTAAGAAGGAAACGTAACTTCCCCCATTGCACCGATCATAACTAACCGCTACTGGTGAATTTATTGATCAAATTGGTGGCTAACAACGAAAATAATGATAGAATATCGTAAACAATATCCCAAGGTTAAATAGTAAGTCGGTGTATCATACGCCATCATAATGCATGCAAGTATATACCTGTACAGAAACTGAGGCCACCAATTCGAAACAAGGGAATCCTGATACCCAATAAATTATGCAAATTTGGGCAGATAGTTAGCTAATGATATCTAATAAAAGGTTGCGTCCATTAACGTCCATTTTATATCCACACCCAAGACCATAATTGTAAAATGGTGCATACCATTATACCCCGATAATAAAGCCAACATTACCCCCACGACTGCCCCCGGTTTACGATCACCTTTAATAAATACTTTACAGCCGTCGTAAAAATAAATCCTTGTCCAGTGTTTCTCATTCATCAACAAAGCCCCCACCCATAAAATCAAACCGTCAGCTTACACGGGTACAGTTTCGCCAAGCGACGTTAATACCGGTCCCCTAGTTACAAACGAAATTCAGTCGATCCCAAAATAAAATTTGAAAAGAAAATCAAACACACACACACAGCATACACAACAAAATGGTATGCAGTTCACTGCTAGGCCGAAGTCCTCGTTCGATCGTCCTCGTACGTTTCCGTATGACGTCAAGGCAAAACGGATAACTTCATTGGTCAGGGGCGGGGTTATATTCAGGCGGGTCGAAGCCGAAGCTTGGTTCTTTAGATCAGCTAGTATATTCGAAATGCTTTAAATGCCAACACGCTATCGCCGAACTCGTGATTTTTACCTTAAATTTTCACTTTTCCGGGGTTTTCTTTGTGGTGTTGTGTCAGTACTCGTCTCCTGGATCTATTGTGAAAATTTCGTTCAGATTCGAAGATTTTAGCCCGTCGAAATCACAAGGTGAATCCCGAAATATTTTAACATTAATCTGTGTATGTAGGCGATGCAGCGTTGCCGGCTGTCGCGACCTTAAACGTTGCCGCTGCAATTTTTAACGCTATGTTGTGTGATAGCGGCTGACAGAGCGAGCGAAGCCGAGACAGTTGAATGCGCAACCTGGAGGTAATGTGATTTTTTTGTGTCAATGCACTGTTTTTACCTTGTTAAGCTTGGCTTAGGTTGGTTTTATGGCTACCTGCTAACTGTAATTATACTTTCGCTGACGTTTCTTTATATTTAATTGTTAGTTACCACTGTCATTAACCTGTTATTATTGTCATTAGGTTTAATATTTACCTTGCTAATGCATGTGTGTTTATATAGTAACTTGATATTACTTAACTGATTAAAATTACATACTGATAATTTGCATTTTCGTATAAGTATATTGTATTCTAGACTATATTTTATTGTTAACTGTACCTAACTGTGTAGTGTAATGAAATATGTATCTATATTATTCATAATATAGATCAGCATGATTTGGTGTATTGGGAGGTTTCATTTCATATTTAACACGGCTCTAAACAAATAACAATCTACTCGAAATATTGTACAAACAGCGATATAAGCCAAACCAGATGTGTCAAGTCCAAAGAAAGCATTATCGAAAAAGAAATTTGACCGTAACGAATCGTCACTTTATCAGTCTTCTGGCAAGATTTAGAAAATGGTTACCTTGAATAGCCAACCATTATGGCCTATTGTTAATGACAGTTTAAATGTGCCCTGGTTTCAAGGAAAGGTTCAAGTTTGTCAATTTAAGGGTGTCTCAGATAAAGAAAGTTTTGTGTGTCAGCTGATTTTTTAGTACCTGGAGAAAATGTATATTTATGAACACCGATTAAATGATAAAGAGGAAAGCAAATAAGTAATTTAACTATTTAAAGAGTTACGTATATTATATCAAAAAAAGAACTTTTAACTCATGATTGAACATATTATAACAGATCATAACATTTAATGTAAATAATCGTATGAAAAGGGAAAATGAAATATCAGAGAAAATATTTTTAAATTGTATAATATAACCAATTATGTGAAATCAGCACATTTAAACATATGGATTTGAAACTAGTGAAAAAGTGGGACCACCCATTCCCGATCCAACTTTCTTGCAGCCCATATATCATGCTACACCGCAAACCGATACATATCATCAGGTCGAAACGATCCACGTTTCGGTCCGCATACGAAATAAACAATTGCCGGCGCTGCTGCACGAAATAACAAGCGACGATCGTAATAAATACATCACGTCAAGTCGACTCTTTCTCCATCCTCGTTCCGCTGCAAAGCATCGCGTACCTCTTTGTTTAAGTGCTAGTCACGAGAATCGCTGCTTTTCTTTTTTTAGGCACAAGTAATGATATGCTAGCCGTCTCTCTCGCAAATTACTACTTGCTTTCGCCTTGCTTCTCGTTCGTTTCCGAGGCCGCGTTGCCACATATTCAACCTTGTGTCCTCTTCGTCTAGTCCGTTTCGATCGACGCTACCTGTCCTCGTCTATTTCATTAAATTTGGGCCTTCGAGCGGGAATGTTACCGTTCAAGAGGACTTTAGGGATCTCTCTACGAGATTACACCGGTTACGGGCTACGTCCCTTTCTAGAACAGCGGTATGTGTTTGTTTCGTGCCGGAGGGGTGCAAAATGTAAAAAATAATATCGTCAGGGGAATGAATGCTGAGGGTCGAACTCATCATGATAAATTTTAGTACGAGAGTATTATGGTAATAAAAAATTATAACAAAAAATTTTAAAGAGTGTCCAATAGAAATGTTTATAAGTTAGAAGGCTTGCCTGTAATTAGTCAAACGATGTGATAATGGTAGTGGAAAATACAGAAAGAAGAATTACAAATGCAAAAGGCTTATAAGGTTCTTATGGTCCATGGTCCAGACTACAATTGAACTAGAACAAAGAATTAATAAGCTCACATCAATACAGAAAGAAGAATTACAAATGCAAAAGGCTTATAAGGTTCTTATGGTCCATGGTCCAGACTACAATTGAACTAGAACAAAGAATTAATAAGCTCACATCAATACAGAAAGAAGAATTACAAATGCAAAAGGCTTATAAGGTTCTTATGGTCCATGGTCCAGACTACAATTGAACTAGAACAAAGCATTAATAAGCTCACATCAATACAGAAAGAAGAATTACAAATGCAAAAGGCTTATAAGGTTCTTATGGTCCATGGTCCAGACTCCAATTGAACTATAACAAAGCATTAATAAGCTCACATCAATACAGAAAGAAGAATTACAAATGCAAAAGGCTTATAAGGTTCTTATGGTCCATGGTCCAGACTCCAATTGAACTAGAACAAAGCCTTAATATGCTAACATCAATACAGAAAGAAGAATTACAAATGCAAAAGGCTTATAAGGTTCTTATGGTCCATGGTCCAGACTCCAATTGAACTAGAACAAAGCCTTAATATGCTCACATCAATACAGAAAGAAGAATTACAAATGCAAAAGGCTTATAAGGTTCTTATGGTCCATGGTCCAGACTCCAATTGAACTAGAACAAAGCATTAATAACTCACATCAATACAGAAAGAAGAATTACAAATGCAAAGGGCTTATAAGGTTCTTATGGTCCATGGTCCAGACTCCAATTGAACTAGAACAAAGCATTAATAAGCTCAGATCAATACAGAAAGAAGAATTACAAATGCAAAAGGCTTATAAGGTTCTTATGGTCCATGGTCCAGACTCCAATTGAACTAGAACAAAGCATTAATAAGCTCACATCAATACAGAAAGAAGAATTACAAATGCAAAAGGCTTATAAGGTTCTTATGGTCCTTGGTCCAGACTCCAATTGAACTAGAACAAAGCATTAATAAGCTCACATCAATACAGAAAGAAGAATTACAAATGCAAAGGGTTTATAAGGTTCTTATGGTCCATGGTCCAGACTCCAATTGAACTAGAACAAAGCATTAATAAGCTCACATCAATACAGAAAGAAGAATTACAAATGCAAAAGGCTTATAAGGTTCTTATGGTCCATGGTCCAGACTCCAATTGAACTAGAACAAAGCATTAATAAGCTCACATCAATACAGAAAGAAGAATTACAAATGCAAAAGGCTCATAAGGTTCTTATGGTCCATGGTCCAGACTCCAATTGAACTAGAACAAAGCATTAATAAGCTCACATCAATACAGAAAGAAGAATTACAAATGCAAAAGGCTTATAAGGTTCTTATGGTCCATGGTCCAGACTCCAATTGAACTAGAACAAAGCATTAATAAGCTCACATCAATACAGAAAGAAGAATTACAAATGCAAAGGGCTTATAAGGTTCTTATGGTCCATGGTCCAGACTCCAATTGAACTAGAACAAAGCATTAATAAGCTCACATCAATACAGAAAGAAGAATTACAAATGCAAAAGGCTTATAAGGTTCTTATGGTCCATGGTCCAGACTCCAATTGAACTAGAACAAAGCCTTAATATGCTCACATCAATACAGAAAGAAGAATTACAAATGCAAAAGGCTTATAAGGTTCTTATGGTCCATGGTCCAGACTCCAATTGAACTAGTACAAAGCATTAATAAGCTCACATCATGTCATATTAGTCCGTACAAGAAGTAAGTAATGAGCTTCAATATTAACACGACATGCACCATCGTATCAAATAACCCAGAGGTCAAACTAAAGAAAATGTATGAAAAAATACGATCCAATTAAATCAGTTTTAAAATTGTTCAATAGGAGAGTTAAGACTTTGAGCCATATCTGCCGAAAAAACCTTCGAGGAAAATGATTTCCAATGATTTGACACGTATAAATATTAGAAGGTGTAGCAAAAAGAATGCCAATAAATCATCCCCAGTCAACATGGAGTGCCTATTTAAAATGGAATGTAATGCATTATGCATGCTGAACGCTATCTGTCAATATTTTTGAACAATAACTTTTATTTGAATTCGGAGATCGACGAATGCATGAGGGTCCGTCTGTAATAAATCTCATAGATTTTCCAAAAAACCATATAACCACAACTGAAACATCGTAAGGATAAATAAAGTCGTTAATGGTCTATAATGATTCAATGGTGCAGCAGATAGACGTTTGATACTGATCCCGATGAATAGGAGTATCTGCAACACCATGGAGCACCATCCAAGACGTTTAATACTGATTCCGATAGATTGGAGAATCTGCAACATCATGGAACACCATCGCAGACGTTTAATAGGAGTATACAATATGTCCACGGATGGGGTTTACAAGAGGACAAATGGACTAAAAATTGAAAGATACGAAAAAAGTCACTCTTAATAAACGTTTTTGCTTGTCTAGAACATACGATTCATCATAAGAAACTTAAATTTTTTTATACAGGGTGGGTAAAAATTGCAAAAATGTTATTTTGCTTAAGAGTAAACATACTTTATTTTGAAAGACCTCAAGAAAAAAAGAAGAAATACGACCATGATGATGCTGCTACAGTCTTAATTCTTCATTCTGTTGAAGAAAATCCTATGACGTCCCTTAGAAATCGTGTTACTCAGTTGGAAGTTGTGAAAAAAGTCAGATTTAGAAGATCCTTATAGCAAATAAATTGTATCCGTATAAACCGCACTTTAATCAAAGATTGGAAGAGGGAGACGACGCGAAATGACTTGATTTTGTGTGGGAATGTAGATTTTTATAAATGTATCATGTTTTCTGTACATTTTCAACAAATGGAACCGTTGCAACCCAGCACGTTAGGTACTGGTCTTTAGAAAATACCGAATTCAAAATTATGGCGAGAAGACAATATTTCACAAAAGTGAACGTGTGGTGTGCGATATCCATCCATTGCATTATAAGGCCATATTTTTATTTAGAAATGCTGGATACATTTTTCAATGCTGAACTCGAAAATCTACCATTAAATTTTCGACAAAATATGTATTTGCAGCAAGATGGCTGTCCAGCCCATTTCGCTCATGAGGTTAGAGAATGGCTTGACCGCAGATTTGGTCCAAGGTGGATTGACAGGAATGGCCCAGTTTTGTGGCCCCCGAGAAGTCCCGACTTAACCTTGGCCGATATGTTTTTATGGGGCCGTTCGAAACAAATTGTTTTTGCAACCGCAATACCAAATGATATTGAAGTGCTGAAGGGCAGAATTATCCAGGCTGTCCAATCGATATCTCAGGAAGAAATCAGAAATTCTTTCACTTATTTGAGAAAGCAATTAGAAAAATGTGCCGAGTATGGGGGTGGAGTTTTGAATTATGAAATAGTTATCGTAATCTTTTCATGTTCGTAATATTATTATTACTTCATTAAATAAAGACATTGACAACAAGTAGCACCTATTCATTATTCAAGTAAAAAAGTTTATTAACAGTGACTTTTTTTCGTATCTTTCAAAATAAAGTATGTTTACTCTTAAGCAAAATAACATTTTTGCAGTTTTTACCCACCCTGTATAAAAAAATTGTTTCTTATGATGAATCGTATGTTCTAGACAAGCAAAAACGTTTATTGAAAGTGACTTTTTTTCGTATCTTTCAAAATAAAGTATGTTTACTCTTAAGCAAAATAACATTTTTGCAATTTTTACCCACCCTGTATAAAAAAATTTAAGTTTCTTATGATGAATCGTATGTTCTAGACAAGCAAAAACGTTTATTAAGAGTGACTTTTTTTCGTATCTTTCAATTTTTAGTCCCTTTGTCCTCTTGTAAACCCCATCCGTGGACATGCTGTATGTGCAAAACCATGGACCACCATCAGAGACGTTATATACTAATCCCGCTGGATTTGAGTATATCTGTAACACTATGGAACACCATCGGAGACGTGTAATACTGATCCCTTATGGATTGGAACGACTTATGAGATGCCTGTTCATCGAGATATGTGGCGGACAAGAAATATAAAGCAACCTACCTGTAATCTGCATAGGCGTAACTAGAGGGGGGGCCAGGTGGGCTATGCCCACCCCAGACTGCTCTGGTGCCCACCCCAGAATTTCCGAAGTTCGAAGCCATACATACGTCATAGTGACACTTGCCATTAAAATCCTACGCGACTAAGGGCCAGGCCCCCCCTACAAATACATTCTAGTTACGCCAATGGTAATCTGTAATTCTTGCGAAACCTACCTAGAACTGTAGCGCCCGATTGGCTACAACAAAATGGCTCTGCTGGCCTGAACCTTCTCCACTACATCAGCCTCCGTACTAAACCACAGTTCCTATCTAATTAGTGAGAAGCGAACTCGGCAAGTGTTTTCAATAAATAATTTTCGATGTTTGTTATTGCTGGAACTTGACTGGTATTAATTCTGTTTGGTTTACTAGCGTAATGATAGTATGTTTATTTAAGGCGTTAGCATGTGGTGGCTCTTAGAACTTTGTGGTCGTGTTGTGGAATTGGATTTTGAAAAATACGTTTGTTTCTTTGAGATATTGATAGAAAGTGTTAAAGGATTTTTGTGTGGCCGTTAATTTATGTTATTATAACTTAATAAAGTATGTTAATTATATTTTGAATATTATTGATATAACGATTAGCATAACTGATAAAGGCTGAATTTATAAATAATGTATACATATATGAACAGGTGCAGTATTCTAAAATAGCCAAAAGCATTTAACCATAGACATATTATAACAAATGTGTCATGTTGTATGTATGTACAGGGTGGTCCAGCGAAAACTTAACACCTTGATTTTCCTGCTTTAAAATGAAAATGTAGAAAATCGCTCGGACCGGTCGATTTCTGATTCGAGGGGGAATAACTTTTCCGCTTTTTTCATCTCCGTAACTTCAACCCCCTGATTTTGAATAGGGATGAGGGGTGTTGCGATACCTCATTTTGAAGATCTTATCGGGTGCTATCTGACCCTAAAATTTCGCTTCAAAATTTTCATCTTTAACGAAATGACAGCTAAAATAGTGGAAGACTACTTACTTTTGTGATTAGTTTATTAAATGCTGAAAATGGCCACCATTCACTTCCATGCAGTAAAATAAATTTTGCTCAAAACGTTCACGGACATTACTCAACATTTGTGGTGTAATTTGACGGCATTCATTAATGATCCACATTCGCAAATCCTCCAGTGACTCAGGCTGGGTAGCGTAAAGATTAGATTTCAGGTGACCCCATAGAAAAAAGTCCGGTGGAGCCAGATCAGGTGATCTGGGGAAAATTTTCATATAAGAACTGAGGTTGAGCGAAATGAGGTGGTGCGCCATCTTGTTGAAAAATGATCGTTATATGGTCTTCTTCATTCTCCAATATTTGAACGATGGCTGGATAAATAGCGTTCTCTAATAGTTCTAAATACATTTGGCCAGTAAGATTACCGGGTATAAAAAAAGGGCCGATTATGAGATTTCCATAAATACCCGCCCAAACATTTAACTTTTTGGGATGCTGAGTATGCACTTCACGAAATAATCTTGGATTTTCATCTGACCAATACCGACAGTTATGCCTGTTTACAATGCCATTAATGTAAAATGAACACTCGTCCGACAAACAGATATTGAACATGTAGTTAGGATTATTGTTAATAATTCCACTGACCACTTCACAGAACTGGAGTCGGAGATCGAAATCATCCTCATTCAGTTCCTGAACCAGTCGTATCTTAAAAGGATGGAACTTATGTTGATTAAGGATTGTTGTTTAATATTGTTGTTTAATATCCTCGAGGTAAATTCCACATTCGCTACTCATACACCAACGTTCTTTACTGCCTGGAAGTGAATGGTGGCCATTTTCAGCATTTAATAAACTAATCACAAAAGTAAGTAGTCTTCCACTATTTTAGCTGTCATTTCGTTAAAGATGAAAATTTTGAAACGAAATTTTAGGGTCAGATAGTACTCGATAAGATCTTCAAAATGAGGTATCGCAACACCCCTCATCCCTATTCAAAACCAGGGGGTTGTGTTCACCCCCGTTAGGGGGTTCAAGTTACGGAGATGAAAAAAGCGGAAAAGTTATTCCCCCTCGAATCAGAAATCGACGGGTCCGAGCGATTTTCTACATTTACATTTTAAAGCAGGAAAATCGAGGTGTTAAGATTTCGCTGGACCACCCTGTATATGGACATGGACGAATTTAATTAACCTTTAGAGGTAAGTTAAATCAAACCTTTTTCGGTGACATTTATATTAAAATACGCCAAAGCCAAAAAAAAAAAAAAAAATTAAAATACCATCTAAGAAATAGAAGATTTGAAAAAAATAGATTGCATATTTTGCGAAAGAACCTTGCCAAACACAACCTTGACCCCCGAAGAGTCCCACGAAATTCTGGAATAACTTGTTTCGGGAGTATAACGCAATGAAGCATTCAAGAGCTTTGTTAACAACCGAGTGTCCGGTTTTTGTGTTTGTGTATTCACTTCACGTAGCGTAATTTTATGACTTAAAATGAAGAAGGGTCTAACTGATGAATTATATTTTGTCGAGCTGCCACGGAAGACAATGTTTATTGGTTTTTGACGGAAATATTGCCTCGAGACGGAAATTTTAATATTCGAATAGATATACAGGGTGTTATGGAAATGATTTATATATATTTAAACTCGCAAATCCTGTGATAAAAGCAACTCGGAATGAAACAACCATAAATTGTTCAGTTTTTTCTAGAAAGGTTAACATTACAGAACTGGATATAGTCATAGACGGGCACGCAATCCCACTGACTTCATCTATTAATTTGCTGGGCGTCAATCGGGGAGGAAATATGTCTTAGCATAAACACGTTGTGGCAATCGCCAAGATAGCTTCTCAGAAGCTTGGGGTACTCTTCCAAACCAGAAAGTTGTACACACCTCAACAACTTTTGACACTATACAAAGCCAAGATTCGACCATCACTAGAGTACTGCTCTCATGTCTGAAGCTCTGCACCCAAACATACTCTTCGGCTACTGGATTCCATCGAACGGAGGGCTATTCGTCTGATCGGAGACCACGAGCTGACGAAGAACCTCTACAGCCTAGAACATCGAAGACAGGTTGGGGATTTGAGTCTCTTTTACAGATATTTTCATGGAAGGTGCTCGGCTGACCTCGCCCTCTTAATTCCGCCCAACGCGACGAAAAGCAGAAATACACGACTAACCACTGCCGCCCGCTTAGTACTCCTCGAACTTCATTATTTAAGAATTCTTTCCTTATGGAACGACCTTCCCGAGGTCGTTTTTCCCAACGAATATAACCTCCAACGATTAACAACCAACGTGAATCGCTTTTTGCGCACACGCACCACATATCTACTCGTCAAACTCTTTAGAAAAAATACTATAACTTTAACACTTTTTCATTCTGTCATATGTTTTTGAACAATTATTTCCAATAATTTATATAAAAATTACGGCGTGTATATTTTCAAACACGACTACATATTATAATATATACAGTATGTCTCTGTAAGTTGGAACAATATGGAATTACGAAAAAAAATTATTCTTCATAAAAAGCCCTGCATGGTCTAAAACCTAAAATGCAACTATCAGAAATTAAATTCTTCTAGGCGTATACGAGGTGTGTCAGAAAATATGAATTTTGCCCAAGAGCAGAATACCTTTATTTTTCACAATATCGAAAATTCTTATTAAAAAAGTTCAATCAGAACTAAAAATGACGTTTAAATATGCAATTTCACCCATTTACGATGAAAAAATTATTTTTTCTTTTTGAAACGTATGTGTACAGGGTCTCCCATTTTCGACACTTTTATAGGGTATCTCCGTTATTGTTAGTGCTAAAGTCTGTTTCGTTGCCGTTGATAGCTCGATACCCTCATTAAAGATTCAAAACAAGGGCCCGGTGGCCTAAAATATTTTACCTATAAAATGGTCTTTTTACGTACATCTAGCATAAAGATGAAGAAATTTTGACCTATTCCACCGGGTAACAGATAAAGTAACAATAGAGCCATAAAATGAAATGAAAGGATAATGATTAAAACGGCCCATCATGGTCGGAGAGTTGGGTTTTTAATGTAACCGCTTATTATTTTATTTAAATGTAATAGATTTTATGATTTTATGAATTTATTTACAAGAAAACTAATTTATTTACAGATCAAAAAATATTGACAATTTCAATAATTATAACTCGATAAAATGGTCCTCAGAAGAATCTGAAGAGTCATCATGTCCTACGCTTATTACTAAAGGCTCAATTTCCATAGTTGTGTCAATTACGTTGTCAAGTTCCCACATTTTTTGTTCCTCTACTATAGCATGTTTTATGGCGTTTTGCCACATTTGCTAAAGAATGAAGCAAGAGGTGTCGCACTTCTTGCATTTTAAAAGTTTTGTTATTTCTAGCAACATATCCTTTTACTTGAGCCCATATTAATTCGATAGGATTTAGCTCACAATGGTAAGGTGGTAAACGGAGCACTATAATACCTCGATCTCTTGCCATCTCGTCAATAACATACTTTTTATACTGTGATTTATGTAGCCTAACAATATCCAAAAGTTCTTTTTTTACCATGGTATTATCGTAACTCAATTCCTTTCGTTGTAACCAGTTTACGATTTCCGCCTTTTTCCATGAAGTTGTGGGAAGATTCTCTTTTAGCCTAGAGTGATAGCTGGCATTATCCATCACTATTACAGAATTAGCGGGAATGTATTCTATCATTTGCTTAAAATATTCCTCGAAAACATCAGCAGTCATTTCTTCATGATAGTCTTTAGTAGAATTCGACTGGAATTGTAATAATCCTTGATCCAAAAAGCCATTTGAACTTCCTATATGAGTTATAATAAGTCTGCGTCCCTTTCCAGATGGTGGTCTAAGTCCTGTTGACCAGCCTTCCATGACAGCTTGTCGAGAACTTAGGACATTTTTATCTTGCCAAACTTTAGATACGGTGTGCCCTTCGTTCAGCCAAGTTTCATCCAAATAGAAAATGTTTTTGCCTTCGCTGCGGTATTTTCGGATGGACCTTAAGTATTGACGTCTCCAGCAAATAATATCTGCTCTATCAATAAGAAAAGATTTTCTGTTTTGCTTCTCCCATCGAAAGTTCATATCATGAAGTATTTTCCATAGTTTCGTTCGTGATAGCTGTGGTAAGTCCTCGTCGTAGTTAATGGCTTGTAAAATTTTGTCTATAGTTGGTATTTCCTTGGCAAAATAAAAACTATGTACTTTTCTTCTAATACCATTTTTAATGAAATTGTCAATTTCTAACGGTTTCTTTCCTGGGAGTGGTTTTGGCTCACTGAGGTTCTTAGATTTTCTTTCACGCAAGAACCTATATATAGTAGCCTCTCCAACTCCTACCATATTGGCACACTCTGCAATGATGCTACGAACATCACTTGCAGGTTTCTGGTACACTAGAGCATCATGCACGTTTAATATTAATGTCTTTTCTCGGAGAGAATATGCACTCTTGCTAATTTGACGAAGACACGTTGGCGAAAAACTTGAAGCCATTGTTACAAGTATAGGAAATAATTCAACTTTGAGATAATGCAGTATCTAAATACAACTAAATACATAGTTTGACAAACGCACATCAAATGGCGTAATAACATCCTAAAGCAGGCAAAAATAGGTAAATTAATTACCCCTGTTGTACCTACTTTAACCCTAATCCTACTTAACAATGGACAGAGGCCAATTTTCTTATTAAATAAGGTAATTACTATTGGCAACGCCTATGGTTTACGGTTGTTTTATGGCTTCAACCCTCGATATGAGCTATCAACTGCAACAAAACGGACTTTATCAAAAAAGTAATGTAGGTGTCATGTGCTCTTTTTGGGTCAAACTTAAAATTGTAAAATCAAAATTTGAAAATTTTTGCTCGCTATACGGGGGAAAATCAACAAATTTACAATTCCTAAATTACCCTATAATTTCTTAAAAGAGATACAGAAAAATGTTATATACAGAAGTTTATTTATATTGATTGTTGAATAATCTGCCGTTTTTAGAATAATTATACGGGGTCAGGTAAGAAAGTTATCGGGCCTAACCTCATTTTTTAAAATGTTATATTATTTTGGCCCAGATTACTAATAAAAAAATTAATACTATATTCTATAGGAAATTTTACAGTATAATCTTTACTATAATAATTTTACTATAGTATGTTTTCCGTGTATTGTTTTTCATTTCCCAATTTAAAAACTACACATACAGGGTGGCCCATCGAAAACAGTCCAACAAAGGTTTACGGCTGTGTACGTGAAAATTAAAAAAAAATCTCGGACCCGTAAACTTGTGTTTTCAGGGGGACACGTTTCACTATTAATTTCATCCCTGTAACCTCAACCCCCCTAGCGGGGGCGGCTACTGCTCTTGTTTTTTCAAATGGGAATGGGTATGTTGTGATACATCTTTTTAAAGGGCATTAAATTCTCTTTAAAATGGCGCTTCGTTTTGTAAATTTGAGCTACGCGCCGCCAAGCAACGGAATTTGAAACATTTCACTGCACCTCTTATCAAGTACACAGGTTTGTGCGTAAACAATTTTTGTTTTAAGTAATAAGTATCATCAGTAAATTCAACTTTATCTTCAGTAAAGTGGTTGATCCAGATCTACATACGTTATTTCTGCACTATTATTTTTTGATTTGATCGTGACGGGGATGAAATTAATAGTGAAACGTGTCCCCCTGAAAACACAAGTTTACGGGTCCGAGGTTTTTTTTTTTAATTTTCACGTACACAGCCGTAAACTTTGCTGGACTGTTTTCGATGGGCCACCCTGTATAGTTATTATCTAACCCGGGCCAAAAAAATTATATT
Organism: Barypeithes pellucidus; assembly: GCA_963991005.1. NCBI lineage: Eukaryota > Metazoa > Arthropoda > Insecta > Coleoptera > Curculionidae > Barypeithes > Barypeithes pellucidus. Next base: position 15,012,083 of record OZ022563.1, read on the forward strand.
GCTAACTTCTATGCCATTTTACTAATGGCATTGACTTTAAATGTAAATAGGTTTTTAACAATAGGTGAATAATTACATGCCTCAAACCCAAATTATGGGTGTGTAGGCGAACTAGTAATTCATCGGCTACTTCTTTTCAAACAGTTCTTATTTAATTTATGCTTCATTGGCCAGACTAATAGGTTCTCCTTTTTGTCTAAGATCGGTTAAGTGTTAAGACAGGAAAACCGGTTTCAGCCGATTATTTATTATATTGAGCTTTTATAATGATAATTTATTCGGCATTTAGAAAAAAAAAACGTTAGCTAGCTTTTGTAAATTAATAATAATCTTTACAACTTTACCAATACCACTTTTTAAATTAGTTATAAATTGGTTGATAAATTATTATTGACTGGATTCTTACAAATTGAGGATTATTACGACAATGTCAAATAATGCAGGTATAGTATTTGCAGAATTATACCGTTGATCTTTTGACTGCAATAAAACCTCATTAGCCCTTCGACCATAAAATAAATAAGGAAATCCCAAATTTTAAAACCTTTTCGAGCAGAGCCGGACCAGGTATACAAATTCAATTTATACCTATGCCTGATGCATGTATAAATACAAAGTGATTTTTAATAATTTTAATCTTTAGTGGTTTTCCGGCGAGTAATTTTTAGTTAGGCTTATAAGTGGTAGAATGTGGCGTCCTTGGAATTGGGCTGATAGGGGGGCATCTTCAAGTGTCATTTTTAAAAGAAAGCATTTATCTACCGATGCCAAACTAATAATTAAAAATGTGTATCAATCGTTGTTGAGTAGAAATTTTAATTCGATGGATGCTTTAGCAGAGACATCTACTTTGACAAAAACTCCTTTATCTTCGGTAAGAGACCTGGAAAAGGTCGGAGTGATTCTGGCAAATTTAGAAGCATTGACGAAAATGACATGGATTTATTAAGAAGAAAGATTTACCAAATGTATGAGGCACAAACTGTACCCACTTTGATTTCCCTAAAAGAGCGGCTGATTAAAGACGAAACAAATAAATATCTCTTGTAGCCTTTCAAGCCTTAGGAAAATATTGCGTAAAATGGGTTTAAATACCGAAGCATTGATAAAAGACAAACATTAATGGAATATCAACGTTTACGGGAATGGAGACTTAAATATTTAACAGCTGTTAAACAATTTAGAGAAGAAAATCGTCCAATTATTTACCTTGGCGAAACATGGTTCGATACCCATGACACTCCAAGAAAAGGTGGGATGATTCTTCCAAAAAATGTCAAACCAAGGCACCATCAAATAAAGGCAAAAGAATCACAATATTACATGCTGGTTCAGAGAACGGGTTTGTTCCAAATTGTCTGTTGCTTTCAGCTAAAAACATAGCAGATTCTTCTTTAGATTACCATCAAGATACCGACGCACAACTTGTTGTAGATTGGTTTAAACATAAACTCCTTAAAAATATACCTGAAAATAGCGTCATTTTAATGGACAATGCTAATTATCATAGTCGGCAAGCAAAAGTCATTCCCAATTCTAATAATACAAGAGCAGAAATTAAAAATTTTATGATTGAAAATGATTTATATTTTGAAGAAACTTACAAAAACGAAAACTGCTAGAAGTATTAAAAGCTTTTAAAATAAATAAAGAATACGAGTGTGACAAACTTGCAGCAGAAAATGGACATACAGTGTTGCGTCTTCCTCCGTACTATTGTATATTCAATCCTATTGAGCTAATATGGCACCAATTAAAATCCAATACTAGGAGAAATAATATTTCTCCTACATTAAATTCATATGTAGTAGAATTAATTAAAAACGAAGTAAAAACAATTTCTGCAGACAGATGGAAAAACTGTGTACAGCATGTACTTAAAGTGGAGAATTCTTACAATTGTATGATTACAAATGTTCAACCCTTAATTATAAGTTTAGGCTTAGATGAAGATAGTGATAGTGATACAGAGTTAAATTTTGAATAAATTATCTATAGTTTCTTACAATTTAATTAATTTTTATTGTACTTGTTATCCTAATAGTTATACTTTTAAATTATATTATTTTCAATTATCATTAATTGTTATCATTATTTTAGATTTATTATACGTACCTAAAACTAAAAATACCTATCTATTTATTTTAAATTATAAAAATAAATCATGACGTGGTGTGGTATACATTTTCAAGCCGGCCCTGATCCCATTTATTGAGCTTTGAAGAGGTTCAGGCGTATACAATAGGGTTTAATCGGGTAGTTTATTATTTATAGCAAAGAGTCAACGGTATAATTTTGCAACAACTATACAGGGTAACCGCTAAAAAGATACGATTTTCTTTTCAGGTCCCGACACGGCGTTAAAAAATCACAAGATTATTTATAATTCAAAAACTCTTAAAAATAGGTATATGATATTATACAGAAAACTGTTCTAGATTTTTACCTAGATTCAAAAAAAAATATAATATATGGGGTAATTCATTTAAAATTCCGAAGTTGCTACCACTTTTGGGTATGACCCGGCAATACCGCACTATCCAAAATATGTTATAAATGTAGAAAACCATCTCTTAAAGCTACAGCCAAATTTTCAAAATAAAATCTCATTTAGTTCTCGAGATACTTCTAATAGGCCACGTTACTTGGTGTACCCTGTATAGATGTTACATACTGCTACATAGGTATTGTATGTAATATAAAATTTATTTCGCAACAATCAATATTTATGAGTAAAAGCATTGGTAAAAGTAATGATGGGTTCTGGTTTGACACAGTTTCGCTATTAGAACTTTTTATGTTATATTATAAACTGTAGGTTACTTTCCATTTGCTTCACGAACTCACTATAGCTTTAAATTACTATGCACGTAATTGATGCATATCGATTTGAAGGTTTATATTTTATTCCCCAAGGCAAAGTAGACAGCTACAGGGTAGGACCAAGGTAACATTTGAAATTTTGTGACATATTCGTAAATTAATATGAAATGGGTAAAGATTGTTTCACGAAAAAATGGATACGACTTAATGATTTCCTGGGTCGGTCCCATTGTGTCGACAAGAGCTTGGCAATAAACAAGTGAAGTATGAAGGGACGGACTAAGGAAAACAAGTAATGATATGATTATATTAATATAATCAAATGAAATAACATTTTTTTTAAATATTACTAGTCATATTTATTTACATTTATAATGTCATTCTATAGATAGTTCTGTTTCGCTATCGCTATCCTCATCAAAATGAATTATAATTGGATTAATTATACGATCCAGACTAATATACGAATTTTCTACAGTTATTACGTGACGGACTGAATTTTTCCAACTACCTGGGGGAATATCATTGAAGCATTTTCGTATTAATTCTACAACACTAGAACTTAAAGTCGGAGAAATATTTTCAGACCTAACCTGTGATTTTAACTGGCGCCACATATATAATAATAGGGTGGGAGCCGTAGCACTTATGTCCAATTTCTTCTGAAAATGTGTCACAAACATATACTTTTTTATACAAAATGTCTTTAAAACTTCTAAAAGATCACTTTTTTTATAACTTTCTTCAAAATATATATCATTCGCCGCCATGTAGTTCTGAATCTCCAATTTTGTATTATTTGAGCTTGGAGCTTTATGTAATTGGCGACTGTGATAGTTCGCATTGTCCATTACTATCACGCTATTCTGAGGAATGTTTGGTAAAAGACAATTCTTGAACCATTCCTCAAAAACTAACAAATTCTACCACAAAAAGATATTTAAATATAAATTAAGCAACCTAACCTACCTGGTGTGCCTATATTTAATTATAATTATTACAATCCGGTCCTTTCCACATAATAATAACAAACGGTCATAAATAATGGGATGGCCACAGGTACTTTTACTGCAGTCATTAAGTTATATCCATTTTTCGTGAAACAATCTATACCTACCCCCGCCAGAAGTGTTAGCAGTGGCGGCCTAATCGGGGGGGGGGGGGGGGGGCTTATCACCATCAGTGAGTGTAGTGTTAGAAGTGCCCAAAATACATCACGAAAAATTGAATTACCCTTCGGCAACGTTCAAAAATTAAATCTTCACGTCCTAAAACTGACATTTTTGCATAGTTTAAATTATTGGCGCAAATATACAGGACGTTCCTTAATGACGTAATAATGAGTGCGATCCTTAGGTAAATTAATAGAAAAAATATCATATGAACATATTTTATGTCCGCAAAGGCTTACATTTTTTGCTACAGGTGTTGATTTTTTAAATCGTTATTTTTTAATATCTCCGAAAGTACTTGGTATGTGTTGATAGTTTTTACGAAAAAAGCGGTACGCCACTGAAATTTTTCCATGTGCATGTTTTGTGAGTTGGTCAATTCTACATGAAAACGATATCTTGCGTTTCTCTCGTCAGACGCACCATTCTTGATTAAAACAATCAAACAAATTGAAACTCGTAACCATTAACATTGATGAAGATAGTTTTTTTTTTTAAATTGACCACTTCACCAGTAATCATAATTTCATCGTCCTAAATAATAATGGTCATTGCTAGTGATGAGCGATATCGTGATTTTTCAATCACGTTGTGAAACGTCATTGTTATTATTTGATATCAGTGAAATTAAAGCGTGACGTGATCACGGTTTATCATTTTTTATCACTGCTAAGCGAGACATTAACTAAGATTACCTACGTAAGAGAAGAGAATATTGCGCGCATCGTAAAATAATTAGTGGGTGATGGTCGATGGATTTAAATTATTTATTATGTATATTACTTTACTATACTAAAAGAACTATAACAAAAGAAAACTAAAATCTGTAAAAAAATATACAACATTGATAACAAACAAAAGGAAACGTTATATTTCTACCTAAATTAAAGTAGAATTTATACCTTTTAAAAAAAACTATGATGAACTAAACACTGTGTGAATTCATTGAAAGTGTTAGTGGCGTTGTTTCGTGGTTTTATCTTTTTTCCGTTCAAAAGTTTTTTTAAAATAAATTTCAATTTTTTTAGGTCTGATGATGCCCAGTTGGGCGAAACATGTAACCACGCTTCTTTAAATATCCAACAGATAATATATGAGACCGTGACTTTGAGTTCACCCCTTGTTATCTTAATAAAAGTTATTCCAGTCACTATAGAGCCATATATTTTTGGTTCGTTTTACTAATAAATTTAACTTACGTTTTTCTTTTCGTGTGCTTATCTAGTGAACTTTGAGAAGTAAATGACGCTATAAAGTGCTTAGTGCTTGCAAAACCTTTCAGTGAGCTTAGGGCTAGGTGGTGGAAGTCCCTTAGCCCAGCTCTGCTACCGACTTTAGTAAAACATTTATTTCCCATTTCTTACAATACAGAATATTACGGTCCTGAACGAAAAGAGGCATACATTTTAAATATGTGAGTTTCGACAGCTGCAAAAATAGCTGGTATTACACGATTTTTCGAGCACCCTCTCTAAAAAATGTGGGATGGATCTGTCAAGCTGGCGATGTTCCGTTGGGCCAGGAATAAACGTTTAAATAGTTCTTAATGAATTTATGCATTAAGGGAACGAATATGAGACAAACATTGTGTTTCTTCTCGACATCGTTAACTTGAAAGCTTGAACATATTCGTTCTCTTATCGATCATAAAGGAGCATCAAAATTAAACGTTTTTTTATCTAATTTTCATCCGAAGGTAGAAATCCAAAAAAAAATCATTTTCAGTGGAAACTCTCAATTACCCATTAAAATAAGTACATACCATTGACTAAACCCTTTACATGATACAATAAACACAAGGTAAGATATCGCGCAAGGAGGCGTGACTTAGGGACGTCAAAATGTGAGGAATCTGCTTCCTTCAGCCGGTTCCCATACTCTTTCAATGATGTTTTTGAAAGTTAACCGGAATTTTTACTTATTTTAATGATATTTGTTCAAGTATTTGTATATTTATTAAAATAAATATCCAGCTGTGGTGTGGATAATAAGAAAAAAAAATTTGATATATAAGTAAGGTTTCTCTCATTTCTTAGAGATAAAAAAACAATTAAAATGGATATACAGGGTGTCCGCTAATTAATGGTACATGGAAAAACCACAGACTCCTTACGTAAAAATATTAGGATTTAATTATACTTACCTATATCCGGTTGATATTAACTGAGATACAGAGTGTTAAAGTTAGAACTTCATTTCTGTTTTTCTCTAATATCTTTGCGAGAAACTAACGTTTTTTTACAAAATTTTGCAATTGTGGTTTTCCTAGGACGAGAAATTGATTTTTTTATGAAATTTTAATGTACAACGTAGGGGGGCGCTGCCTGCGGCATTATTTTCACATTTATTAGGTCATAACTTGTTTGTGCCTCAGTGTATTTAAGTTTTATAATGAAAATACTACTTTTCTCATATTGATTACGTAAAAAAGGTATACTAAGTTGAGGTCGCCCAGAGTTACCGTTTCGGAGATATTCGCATTTAAATTGTTTAGTGCACCCTGCCCAATTACTATTAATTTGCAAACAAAATTTTTTTCTTAAAATAAACCTATGGGAAAATAAATGAAATTTAGTGATGCGGTTGCTATGGAACAGAAAATGTTTCATTTTTGAGTTTATCGTAAGTTTGTGTTTTCATTGGTGTTGGTTTCTTTTGACACGATATAATCCAATTGTTGTATTTATTATTCCCAATTACCATTACTATTATTACCATTATTAATTATCATGTCAAAGGGAATTGGTAAGAAGTAACAAAATATTATTTGCTTGCCTGAGCTAAGGCACTAAACAATTTAAATGCAGATATCTCCGAAACGGTAACTCTGGACGACCTAAAAGCTTAAATACACTAAGGCACAAAAAAGTTATGACCTAATAAATGTGCGAAAAATCCCGCGACAGTACATTAAAATTTTACAAAAAAATCGATTTATCGTCCTAAAAAAAACCATAATTGCCAAATTTTGTAAAAAAACGTTGGTTTCCTGCAAAGTTATTAGAGAAAACCCAAAATGAAGTTTTAACTTTAACACCCTGTATCTCAGAGTTAATATCAACTTCCGGATATAGGTAATGTATAATTAAATCCGAATATTTTTACGTAAGAAGTCTGTGGTTTTTCCATGTACCATTAATTAGCGGACACCCTGTATATGTATAATATGTTTGTTGAATTTTCATGCTTTAAATTGGCTTAAAACTAAACACTCAAAAATTGCTCCGACATATCTAGAAACGGCCCCCTAATTGTACAATGTAGGTTTTGTCATTCATAGCTTTAATATATGTTTTATTTTTGTTCGGGTTTGTCATAAATAAATATGCACTGCGCGCGCACCAAACGAAATTGGAACGACTCGATATCACGCCTTGTGTTTATTGTATCATGCGCCCCATATACTTACGCTTTGTTAAATTGTTAATTTTATATCAATTTGCACGCTACCAATACGCAATGTACCAAGAAAAATTGCCCATCACTTGAACAGCCCATTAACAAATGACAGACTTTATGGTTGGTCGCACCGAACATTCCACTGACATTGAGCTTTACCTGACTTTACCCGCTATAAAAATGGATTGTTTACTAACTTAAATAACAGGCAAATAATAATTGTTTGGTCAGGTGCAAATTGCAACTTTTATACCTTTTAGTCAGAGTAACGTGATTTCTAACCAAACCTTTGAATGTTATTTTTATAAACAATAACTGATCATCTATTTAAGAGGAGGATTTGTCACAGAACCATTTTTAATTTAATTGTTCCATCATCAGGGCCGGAATTAAGCAGTGGCTTTTAAGGACAACGCAAGTAACAATTCTAAGACACACACACACACACATGTTCAATATAAAGATGTTGGTTTTAAAGTTATAGTTGTTGCAGAATTATACCGTTGACTCTTATTGCCATAAATAAAGTACCTGATTAAACCCTATTGTATACGCCTCAATCTCTTCAAAGCTCCATAAATGGAATCAGGGCCGGCTTGAAAATGTATACCACACCACATGATTTATTTTTATAATTTAAAATAAATAGATAGGTATTTTTAGTTTTAGGTACCTATAATTAAGGTAAAATAATGATAACAATTAATGATAATTGAAAATAATAATTTGAAAGTATAACTATTAGGATAACAAGTACAATAAAAATTAATTAAATTGTAAGGAACTATTGATAATTTATTCAAAATTTAACTCTGTATCACTATCACTATGTTCATCTAAGCCTAAACTTATAATTAAGGGTTGAACATTTGTAATCATACAATTGTAAGAATTTTCCACCTTATGTACACAGTTTTTCTTACTGCGTTTTTAATTAATTCTACTACAGATGTATTTAATGTAGGAGAAATATTATTTCTCCTAATATTGGATTTTAATTGGTGCCATATTAGCTTAATAGGATTGAATATACAATAGTACCGAGGAAGACGCAACACTGTATGTTCATTTTCTGCTGCAAGTTTGTCACACTCGTATTCCTTATTTATTTTAAAAGCTTTTAATACTTCTAGCAGTTCTCGTTTTTTGTAAGTTTCTTCAAAATATAAATCATTTTCAATCATAAAATTTTGAAATTCTGCTTTTGTATTATTAGAATTGGGAATGATTTTTGCTTGCCGACTATGATAATTAGCATAGTAATTAGAGTTTATGTTTAAACCAATCTTCAAAAAGTTGTGCGTCTTGATGGTAATCTAAAGAAGAATCTGCTATGTTTTTAGCTGAAAGCAACAGACAATTTGGAACAAACCCGTTCTCTGAACCAATATGTAATATTGTGATTCTTTTGCCTTTATTTGATGGTGCCTTGGTTTGACATTTTTTGGAAGAATCATCCCAACCTTTTCTTGGAGTGGAGTGGGTATCGAACCATGTGTCGTCAAGGTAAATATTTGGACGATTTTCTTCTCTAAATTGTTTAACAGCTGTTAAATATTTAAGTCTCCATTCCCGTAAACGTTGATATTCCATTAATGTTTGTCTTTTATCGATGCTTCGGTATTTAAAACCCATTTTACGCAATATTTTCCTAAGGCTTGAAAGGCTACAAGAGATATTTGTTTCGTCTTTAATCGGCCTCTCTTTGAGGGAAATCAAAGTGGGTACAGTTTGTGCCTCATACATTTGGTAAATCTTTCTTCTTAATAAATCCATGTAATGTTCGTCAATGCTTCTAAATGTGCCAGAATCACTCCGATTTTTTCTAGGATTAACAGGTTTAAGTACTATGTCTCTTACCGAAGATAAAGGAGTTTTTGTCAAAGTAGACGTCTCTGCTAAAGCATCCATCGAATTAAAATTCCTACTCAACAACGATTGATACACATTTTTAATTATTAGTTTGGTATCGGTAGATAAATGCTTTCTTTTAAAAATGACACTTGAAGATGCCCCCCTATCAGCACAATTCCAACGACGCCACATTCTACCACTAATAAGCCTAACTAAAAATTACTCGCCGGAAAACCACTAAAGATTAAAATGATTAAAAATCGCTTTGTATTTATACATGCATCAGGCATAGGTATAAATTGAATTTGTATACCCGGTCCGGCTCTGCTCGAAAAAGGTTTTAAAATTTGGGATTTCCTTATTTATTTTATGGTCGAAGGGATAATGATGTTTTATTGCAGGCAAAATATCAACGGTATAATTCTGCAAATACTATACAAGAGAACCGACCAGACATAGCACTTAACCATTCTGTATCTGATATTGAAACTCAACTTCCTATCTATGAGGAACTTCCGAAGCTTTAGGAAGGTTGTTCTGGCTTGTTCTATTCTGCATTTTACTTCTTGCTCCCAGTTTTCGCTTACTGTACACCCCAAATATTTAAATTTCGCAACTCGCTCAATGTCTTCACCATTTACAAGAATCCTTGAGTTCTGAACGTTGGTCCTGCTGACGACCATGAATTTGGTTTTGCAAGTATTAATTTTCAAGCCCATTCTTCTACTAGCTTCACTGACCTGGTCTAATAGTGTCTGGAGATCGTTTGCATTATCTGCGAGTATTGCCGTATCATCTGCATATCTTATATTGTTAATAGGGAATCCATTAATTTTAACACCTATAGGACTATCTAGAACTGACTCAGTAAAAGCTCTTCGTGCATATAGATTAAACAACATTGGTGACAGGATACAAGCCTGCCTAACACCTTTTTTTTCAAACTGTTCTGTTATTGTTGTGTTTTGTAATGCCATGTGTTAGTCAAGCTTTAATGCGAATATCAATTCCTCTATGAGGTGATAATGTCATTCGTGGCATTGGCATTTCACCAATTTTGTCGGCATCGGCGCCGAAAACAGAAAAAATGCCGTTAAATCCATGTATACATTCGCACAACGTGTTGATCAAACAAAGTGATTTATTGTTTACATTAATATTGATTATGCCACTTAAAAGTAATCAAACAAACGGAGCGAACCTCGATGAAAGGCGGTATATATATATCCAGGTGTAAAGATTAATAAGATTAGATTAATGTTTGTTTGATGTATCTACCTACCTGTCACTTGAGATCAATAAGACTTAAACAAATAAAATTTTATCATTTCATTCGTTTCAAAAGGAAACTATCGTTATTGCTGTTTGTTGTGTATTGTCAACGGTTCGGTTATTTTCGCTCTTATTGGCCGCAGACAATCTGACAGTTAAAAAAATGAAACCCACTTGTGAAATTATTTCTCGGTTAATGTTGTTGTAATGCCGGGCCATTTTGATCGAGTAGTGTCTACATGGGTTGGATTCCAAGGACCTTCAAACGAGGAGAGAGAAGAATAGCAATTCACATTCTTAGGCACGTTGTAACCAACTTTCCCGCAGTGGCGACGCGGGACCTATGATAGAGGGGGTTCACAAGTATGATGAAATTATTTTTGAAATTTTATTTTTGTGTAACGACCAAACAATTACTTTCTAGGCGTTTTAAATGTAGAAATAAAAGAAGTAATAAGAAAATGCGTTAGGTAAAACATATTTTTATTTATTTTTTAATTTTACACAAGGAAATACAACTGTTGGAAAATAAAAAGATTTTCTTAGTATGTATAGTGCTTAAACGTAAAGTCCGTTCTTCGGTTCTTAATTGTAGAAAATTGATCAATTACAACCTCATTATTTAAAGTTTGGAATACCCTCTATAATTTTTTTTTCATATATTTAATTTTTAAACTTTCTAATAAAGTCCCTAGATTTACCCTTTGTGGTCTGCGTTAAATTAATTTCGGGTTTAGGTGTTCCCGCATCCTTCACTTAAATTTTTTGCTCCAAACTCAAAGAGCTAAAGTTATTTTTTAAATAGTCCACCGTCAAACTATTCATTTTAACTTAAAAACATATATAATATTAAAATATTAAAACATACACGCTCCAATTTCTAACTAGATGCACGAACAGACAACGGCGCGGCGCACACTAAAATTGTGCGCCTTTCCCATGTTAAATCGCCATAGCCCCGCTATCCCCCGCTGTCTCCCGCCACCTGTTACTACAAAGAAACTGCATTATGCCCCGCCTACTTAATCGCACATGCGAGCAAGTCTCGTCATAATCGTCATTAACCTCGACCGAGGCACGGTTGCCGGATCGAGAGCCTATAATATACAGTTTGGTTGACGATACGATAAAATATTAGGGAGGGTCGGACTACGATAAACAATATTCAATGAATATAAATTAATATTTTTTTATTCGTTTGGGGATGCACGTGCGCATGTGCTCCTGTAGAAGAACCGCCACTGCTTTCCAGAAAAACGATCTCTGAAAATTCATTTTTCCTGTCGTTTGGTGTTAATTAGATAAACGTCGCCCTCGAACGTTGGGAACGTGCTTTTTATAAGGCCCTGAGAGGGGTTGATATTACCTATTTAAAATCTTAAATAGGAAGAGGGGCACATCATTTTCAGAGTCTTTATCAGTAGACCGAGTGGTCCGATTTGGGATTTCGCCGCGGAACAGCATAAGTCATTGTCATTGAACAACATGGCCATTCCAAGACACGACGAGCCAGCGCGCTGGCCGGCTGTATCGAGGCAGTAGGAGACGTTTTCCTTATTCTTCTGCCTTTGATCGCCCGAAACGTTGCCAAATCACTTTAGATAGTTGCGATTTTAGATATTTTTGTTTAAAACCTCGGTGTGACATTTTTTTGCATTAAAACTAAACTATGAAATTAATGTAGATTATTGATAGTGCATGCAATACTTTAAAAAATTACTGTATAGCCATTTTTTTCAATTTAAACGTTATTTACCATTTGAAAAAAAATTTTTTTTTCGAAAAATTCAAGATAATACCATATTTCGAAGCTAAATTTAAAATTTTAAAAAGTTCTTTCTATTCAATAGTTTTCTTGTAGTTTGTCACACCTTTTTACCTTAATGGAGGTTGCTGATAAGTGCTCTTAAAGGTCGTTTCAAGCGCTCGGGTTTTATCGAGGGGGGGGGGGGGGGGGAAGGTTGTTATATTTACTTTAAAGTGTTTATGCCAAACAAGTAATTCGGGGAGGGGTTCCAACGTCCAAATCCCCCCTTAGCCACTGCCGGATTGATCCTTAGGCCAACAAGGACGGAGGCGGCAAACTTTAGGGGGGGGGGGGGTGTTTGATGTCAATTTATATTGGGGGCGGATCTGGGGAGGAAGCCACGTGCTTTAATAAAAAACGTTTTTATAAATCGCGAATTTTTATGATCTTACACCCATTTGTGCTATTGTGCTAAAACTTTTCAGGCATATGGTAAAATCGTAAAAGCAATAACCGAATTAACTTCACATCCCCCCCCCCCCCCCCCCCCCCCCCCCCCTAGAGGTGCCTAGGTAGGTACTAAAATAAATAACCCCCCGAATAAAACGTCAAGATAGCCTTGACAATGTGTGATAAAATTAAAAGATAAGGCGATACAAAGAAAACTTTGTACTATTCCGCGGAAGTTATTATCTTGGTTGTAATATGACCTGTCTGTTGTATTCAATTCGTTTCATTCTCATACATATCATATTAGATAATAATACGTATCACTTATCTGTGGTTGTACGTAGTGATGCAGAAAACAAATATAGCACCGCTATATAGTCTGTTTTCAAATGACGCGAAGTCATAAATGTTTATTAAATATTCAAAACCCATACCGGTTAATCAACGATAATGTGAACAGCATTACTTATGACCTATTGTGTTTACATGAAACGATTAATAGATTATTACTTTAGGTAGATCCACCCTGTTTTTACTGCTACCTATTGTTATATGCGAAGATTTACCATTGTTATTGGGAAAAATTCCTTAAGCAGGAGCGTGCACACGGAAACAAAAATTTTAATTTACTATAAAAATAGTAAAACTTGACAATTTATGGCTCTATATTATGTGACTGGAATAATTCTTATTAAGTTAATTGATTCAGCCGATACTTGATGGAAATCCATAACTAATATTATGAGAAACAGAAAACTACGTTATATTGTTTTTCTTCTCCACTATATTGTTAAAAATGACATGTTTCGCTATAACTGTAGCTTTTTCAGATTAAGAATGAACGAATACTTTCCTATATCTTCACGCATAAAGTTCGCCCTGGCTACTTTTTTCGTTCCGCCTAGATACCTTTCGCGTCTTTCTTTAATTAATAGGTCAATAGGGGGGACCTCAGCAATAACCCCAACCCCCTCAGTTGCTATGGTCCTATAAGCACTACATACTTTTATGGACATAGTTCGTTGGAGCCTAGCAAGCTTCTTCTAGTAAATAAAGAAAGAAAACTAAAATTCATTTTATTGTAAGGTAAAACATAATGAAAAAATTTTTTAAATTTTTTAATAAGAATGAAATCCCACTTTTAAAGGGTTTTAATTTTAAATTTAATGTAAAAAACATTCATTTTTGAAATCAAGTTCATCTTAGCACGAGGTTCTGAGATGAAAGAAAAATTTAAAAAAAAAATTAATATAGATTCAAAGTCAGATAAGAGAAAACAATGTCAAAGGCTCACAGATTCAGTTAGAAACCCAAAAATGTAACAAAGAGAAAAATACACTAGTTTTAGTTAGGATGTACCTAGTAGGTACTAAAAAATCTAATAACGTAGTTTGACGTGTTTGCGTTTTATACTTGCAATCTAGAAAATATAATTCCAAGTCCGATAATAATTTCATTGCTGTAGAGTCACCTCTATTCTTTGCATACTCTTATAATTCCTTTATCATACTAATGGCTTGTTGATAATTGGTGACATTTGTTTGATTACTGCATTCAACTTGTTCATCAGAATCGTCAGATAGTGATGTGGTTTCAGTTTGGATTACATAATCGGTAGGAATGGGTAGGGTCACTATCATCTTCTAATAGCACATTGCTATCAATGTTAATGAACTCTCCCAAATCATTGTTATCAAATTACAAACTTCCACAACATCAATATTCTCTTTCAGACTCAAAACGCGACATTTTTGTGCCATTGTTTACGATTTTAGCCTTACAACTCACAAATAAACGGCGGACTGCTGTCGGGGAATCACACATACTTTCATTCGCGCTGTCACGCATGCGCGATTGGTTTCCGGTCTGTCTTCAGAGAGTTTTTGCACTCTTTGTATGAAAACAGCCTGTCCGCGTCCGCCCCAGAGAGGTTGATTTTCATGGAATTTCATATACCTAGTTCCGGACTATGAAAAAATGTCCGCATAATAGAGATGTCCGCTTATTAGAGGTGTCCGTTATGAGAGGTTTCACTGTAGTTGTTATTATTCCTCCTTACATATGCAGAAATGCATTAAAAAAAATTGCGAATATTAACGCGCGGTATCTTTAAATTCCCGAAAATTTTACATTAAGAGTTGTATGTTTGAATAAATACAGTTTGTAGTTAAATTTAATATAAATATTTATTAAGGATATGTGATTTATAATGAGAAATTTTAACTCAAACGTATTCCTTCTTAATTTATGTTTTATAATAAATATGAATAGTATGTTTATTTGTGTGCCACTTACCATTTAGAGTGAAATTGCAATAGATAATACATCTTAAGATCTTATTGAACATTAAGTGCTTGATATCTATAAGTGGTCTAAGTTTCAATATTTTAATCTAAACGATAAATTGTTTCGATAAGAAATTCAGTCATGGTCAATTTTTACAATATAAGCCGTAGTGATGGGGACATCGATTCGGCTTCTCGACGTTTAGTAGATATCGGACACAACTATCGATATCCATTAACATAGTCGTTACAAAAAAAACGATGTTCCCCCATGGGAAATTTGTTATTAGGTAATATGTAAATGCAAAATTATTACTATGTATATGTATGTACAAATAAACATAACATAACACAAATACACTAGTTTTAGTTAGGATCTAGTACTAAAAAATCTAATAACGTAGTTTAACGTGTTTGCGTTTTAAACTTGCATTCTAGAAAATGTAATTCCAAGTCGGATAACAATTCCATTGCTGTAGAGTCACCTCTATTCTTTGCATACTCTTATAATTCCTTTACCATACTAATGGCTTGTTGATAATTGGTGACATTTGTTTGATTACTGCATTACTTCTTCATCAGATTGTGATGTAGTTTCAGTTTGGGCTATATAATCGGTAGGAATGGGGTCACTATCATCTTCTAATGGCACATTGCTATCAATGTTAATGAACTCGCCCAAATCATTGTTATCAAATTACAAACTTCCACAACATCAATATTCTCTTTCAGACTTAAAACGCGACATTTTTGTGCCATTGTTTACGATTTTCGCACTCGTTGTATGAAAACAGAATGTCCGCGTCCGCCCAAAGGAGAGACCGCCCAAGAGAGGTTGATTTTCATGGAATTTCATATACCTAGTTCCGCATTATGAAAAAAATGTCCTCTTAATAGAGGTGTGCACTTATTAGAGGTGTCCGTTATGAGAGGTTTCATTGTATTTAAAATAAATAATTTAAGAGATAATTTTTATTTCCGTGGGAATTCGGTCATAAAATTGACTATCAACTATACCTAGTAGTAAAGTACCCCCACTGCAGCAATGGAAGTCATACTGGGACTAATACCCCTAGACATCCACATCAGAATGGAGGCTATTTGCAGCGCCTCAAGGATGATAACAAATGGGGAATGGTCACAACACCCCGTAAAAATTGGACACACAAGAGCCACGGATCTAATCAACGATGAGCTCTTGGATATGCAATCTGATCGTATGAAAGCAACATACGTTTTCACAAAGCCTTTCAAGATTGACTGGAACTTTGATAAATGGACAAACAGTGCAGCCCCGTCGTTTGACAAGGGTCTAGTTTGGTACACCGATGGATCAAAAACCGCCAACGGTGTGGGCGCAGGTATATTTGGGGAAAGGCCCAGGATGGACATAAGCATTCCTCTGGGGACATACGCCACAGTATACCAAGCGCAAGTTCATGCCATACAAGCATGTGTACTACAAAATCTTGAAAAGGGCTACCACGACCAAAAGATTTACATCCTTTCGGACAGCCAAGCTGCTCTTAGGCTCTGAACTCCAATCGGTTTACTTCAAAACTTACACTGGAGTGTCATACCAACCTAAAAGTACTGGCGGCCAGGGGGAACAAGGTGGAACTCTTGTGGGTCCCTGGTCACTCCGGGATATTAGGAAATGAAAAAGTGGATGAACTGGCGAGAGCCTGATCTGCCCAAAGTCTCAGGGGCCCTGAACCGGCCTTTGGAATATCAAAACGGGCAACAAAAACTACATTAGATAGATGGTCGGAAAAGCAACACCTATCTCGATGGCAAGAGTTACCTGGTCTAATACACGCACGGGCCGTAATGGGAAAACCATCGGAAATACTATCGAATGGGATACTAACCCTGACGCGGCCCCAGTTGAAACAAGTGATGGGGCTGCTAACAGGCCACTGCCACTTGCGAAAACACCTTCAACGGATAGGGCTAAACAACGGATCCATTGGATGTAGACTCTGCGGCGAAGAGGATGAAACCGCCTCACACATAATATACCGATGCGTAGCGCTGTCCCGCAGAAGACAAAATATCTTCGGGAACATACAACGTGGTGACAACCTCCCACATGACAAACTTGGTAGAAGGTTACTGGACCTCATAGTAGGAACAAACATCTTCTAACAAGATCGGGGTACACAATAAGCCGAAAGGCTGCAGTGACTTGAAGTTCGGGCCTTTAAACCGACCCCCGCTTTTAACTAACCAACCAACCAAACCATACCTAGTAGTAGCATGGAAGCCATAGATAGTGATGGCAACCAAATTATTAATATTTATGCTCCGAGGATATGTCCGGTTTTAGGAAAAATAGGAAGAAGGCAACCTTACTATGATCTCTGGTATCAATTTCAAAAACATCGAACGTCGACATGAAAATTTCGATGTTTCAAAAACATTGCACATCACTAATAAGCCAATTGCTTTCGTAAAAAATCTTGAGGCGCGCCGGTCGGATCATATCACAATTATAATTGACAAGCAGTTGATTAACATAAGATCGTTGTCAAAGCATATAATTAAACAAATAATAATTACTATTATCCAGGTAAAAGTTTACACATTATGAAAAATGTAATTAACTTTATAGAAAATCGTCCAAAAAAAATTACCATAATAATTTATCACCAAAGATCTTTTTATCACAGTATTTTTCCGTCTATAGGTTGTAGAATTTCATTTTCACTTATTTTCTTAGCTGCTTACGAACAATCTTAAAACTAAATAAGGTTAAACCTATTTTCAAGAAGGGCGATAGACATCTTATGGAAAACTATCGGCCAGTGGCGCTTACATCTGTGCATGTTTTCAAAGATTTTTGAATATTGTTTCCTGGATAGGTTAGAAAGCTTCATCAATAGAAATAATATTTTGAAATCCAATCAGTTCGGGTTTCGACAGGGTTCTTCAACGGTAGACGCTATTAATTATTTCTATGAAAAAATAATTTCTGGCATGGAGAGAGGAGAACGTCCTGTCGGGGTTTTCAGCGACTTAAGCAGGGCTTTCGATTGTGTTAACATTGATTTACTTTTAGAGAAGCTTGAAAGATATGGAATCCGTGGTCAGGCACTGAGTTGGCTGTCGCAATTTCTAAGAGGAAAAAACAGTTCATAGCGATCAATAATCCTGATAATGCAACGAAAGGTGACAGCCTTTCTGGACCTTTGGAAACTGTTATGGGCGTTCCGCAGGGGGCGGTTCTTGCTCCGATTCTCTTTAATCTCTATATTAATGACGCAGATGACGAGCTGGACGAGGAATGCACCTCGGCAAAGTATGCCGACGACTCTTCCTATTTATTTTCTCATGGGGACGATAGCATTTTGACTCAAAATTGTAATCGAACAGTCTGTGTAAATGGTTCTGTAAAAATTCACTATTTCTCAATAACACTAAAACTAATTACATCCGTTTTCACAATTACCATCAGGATCATAATAATCTGGATATGGAACTGCTTGTAAATATTGAAGAAATATTAAAAATCTATACTATAAAATTTCTAGGAGTGCAAATTGATGAGCATCTGAATTGGAAAAATCATTGTGATCTGCTCAAATCAAAATTAAATTCATGTTGTTTTCTTGTTCTTTCGCTGACGACAGCGATTTCTATGAGGGAGCTCCTCATGGTATATAACGCACAAGTTGATTCTCGTCTGCGTTACGGGGTGATCTTCTGGGGTCGTCCGGTGTGGTTGGGGAATTGCTTGTGTGTCAGAAGAGAATATTCAGGTGTGTTATATTGGTGGGTGTGTCGAGGACTTACTCGTGCAGAGGGCTCTTTAAGAAATACAAGATTTTGACCATAATTTGGGTATACTTATTTGAACTATGTATATATATTTTTAAAAATAAATGTCGATTTGCCATTAACAGTGATGTTCATACCTATAATACACGACAAGTCAGCTCATTTAGAGTTCCTTTTAACCGACTGAATGTTGGTAGAACATCACCAAACTCATTGGGGCCAGCAATCTTTAACAAGCTACCACCAAACCTGAAGGCTGTTGATAGTCTTATGTTGTTTAAAAAACGTTTAAAGCAATATTTGTTGTCTGAGGCTTTTTATTCAGTTAATGAATATCTTACAAGGGTGCAATAATGCCTGTACATTTTTTTTATATTTACTTTTTTTAACAATAACATAACTTTTATTTTAGTATAAGTTTGCTTTTTCTAAATTTTGTATATTGTGTATTTGTATAAGTATCATACATTTTATATATATACTCATGTATTTGACTTGGCGTTTTCCATACATTGTAAATTGTAATGTCTAAGGAAATAAAGTATAAAGTAAAGTAAAGTAAATCTCACCTGTCTTACTTAAGCTCATGTTAGTTTCTGACCTGATCTAAGTTGTTCGTAAGAAAATTATTCGCAGTTTTTTTTAATAATTAATACCCAATATTTATAAAAATCGAAGATCAAAAATGAACAAAGCAATTTATGACACACAATATGTTTGAAAATGATGAAATGTGAAATTTTGCTCAACTTAGATATCTCACTCGAAAATGTCGGTGCCTTAGCAGGGGCAAGGGGAAAGTCAGATTCTGACTTAGTTGTGACAAATCGTCCGTGCAACTAAGTTACTTTTTTTGACGTTAGGACAGAATTCAATTAAAATATCCTGTAAAATGCCTACTTTTCCGGCATCTCACGATTTCTCATGACTTTCGGCGACCGATTTTACGATTTCTCGAAACAATCCGGCAACCCCTGGATCCACCTGAAGTTAGCTCCAAGCCGCGCTATTGTACGGAACTTAATTATAAATGATATCGATCGCATGGCCCGGAAACGCGTCGCAACATCAAAGGGGGAAAAGCAGCGCCCCGGCGTGACTAGTAATATTCGAGGGTCGAAAAATGGCCACACCCACCTCTTACGTCATCCTGATCTCCTGTTCGAAGACCCTTCGAAACCACGTGGCAAGGGCGAATGGCAAGGACGAATAAGTTGGGGGAAAGGAAATTGGGGAACGCTGATAAGTTTTCTGGGCGATCTGATACGTTTTCAATATTCTGCGGATGTAAAGATAAAAAAGTGTGATCAATGACGCAACAACAAATTCGGGAGAGGGGGAGGGGTTCTTAAATTTGTGGTTCATATAAATATATAGTTAAATGTTACATGTACTTTAAAACATATATGACAAACAAATACAATTATTAAAGGGGGGGGGGGGGGGGGCGAGGGGTTCCACGCAGTTTTTGTAAAGTAAATCGCACAGTATACAAGGCCACCTTGTTTATTTCCACCAAAAGTACACGTTGCATAGCACAGCTCTCCTTTCAATATTGACACTTGAGTTTATTAAAGAATAACGAGAGAGTCATAGGCGACTGCTATACGAACAAATGCACTAACTTCTTCCCATGCCACGTTATTAGAACTACGATAACAATTAAACAGTTTTACGAAAAATATAGTTGAAAAAAATATTAAATAACAAAAAACTAATAAAATATTTTTAATTTTAATAAATATGATCGTAGGTAAAATATTGTACGTAATTGAATGCACTCATGCCATTACTTATTAAGTAATGTACTATTATGTACTTCGTTTAGATGTCCAATCGGACGAATGATTATGCTTATTAGGCAAAGAAATTTAGTTTTTTGTGATCAAACAAATTCGATCAATCTCTGACTAATTGAGGTCATGTCGAATTTATACCAGTCGTTTATCGATAGCTACAAAAATGTGTGTCAATTCTCCAGACAACTTCTGTCATATTTGTGGGCAATTTGGTTTCTTTTATCAAAATTATAATGATCTTAGAAACGGCAGCCCAAAAATCTAGTGCACACATTTGTGAGTTCGCTGATTCCTCTTCACGTTTGGTTTGATATTCTTCAGCTAAGCCCAACCTTTGTATCTTTCGATACCACGATTGAAATAAATATGTTTTGTATACATTCTAAATTTTATGTCATTCATTTACCTGAAAACAACCAGAGATATAACAACCAATGGAACTTGTTGTAATTGAAACAAATACATTCTGAATTCGTTATATAAAAAAAAGGTCTATTTAGAAATGTGGGTGCCCTAAAAGGACTTACGACTGTGATAGAACTGAGAAAAATGTACAAATTAATATTGAAACCCAGAGAAGAGTGGTAGTGAAAGTAAGTATGTCGATAGAAAAGAATCGATAAAAGTAGCAATAAAGTTAAATACCAAAGTCCAAGAAGTAAATATCGAAATGAATAAACAAGATATTAACCGGAAGAATATTGTCAGTGAATCGGAGAAAACTACAGTCTCTAAAGAAAACATGACTGCCAGTGATTTTAAACGGCTTGGGACATATAAAGCCTACAGTGGTAAACATCTTAAGCTTGTTGTAAACAACATTAAACCAGTCAGTACAAATTAATATTGAAACCAAGAGAAGAGTGGCTTGTAGGTAGTGAAAGTAAGTATGTCGATAGAAAAGAATCGATAAAAGTAGCAACAAAGTTAAATGCCAAAGACCAAGAAGTAAAATCGAAATGAATAAACAAGACATTAACCGGAAGAATATTGTCAGTGATCCGTAGAAAACTACAGTCTCAGAACACATGACTGCCAGTGATTTTAAACCACTTAGGACATATAAAGCCTACAGTGGCTTGTTTTAAACAACATTAAACCAGTCGAGGAATTCGAAAATATTTGGACCTACAAAAATGATAATATGGATTTTACAGCGGCTTCGGAGGCACCTGCAAGTGAGGAGGTAGATGTAAACATTCAAAATCTAGACCTTAGAACGGCGTGGGAGGAACCTGTTATTGACGAGGTGGATGTAAACATTCAAAATATAGACTCTACCATAGCGTGGAATGAACCTGGAATTGACGAGGCGAATGTAAGCACTCAAAATATAGACCTTAAAACGGCGTTTGTTCGGGTTTGTATATAAATCCTACCATGACGTGGGAGGAACCTGGAATTGACGAGGTGGATGTAAACATTCAAAATCTAGACCCTACCATGGCGTGGGAGGAACCTGGAATTGAAGAGGCGAATGTAAGCATTCAAAATACAGACCTTAAAACGGCGTTTGTTCGGTTTTGTATATAGACCCTACCATAGCGTGGGAGGAACCTGGAATTGACGAGATGGATGTAAACATTCAAAATCTAGACCCTACCATGGCGTGGGAGAAACCTGGAATTGACGAGGCGAATGTAAGCATTCAAATTATAGACCTTACAACGGCCTTTGTTCGGGTTTGTTCGAAATCCAAATCAACAATGCTAGAATATAACTGCCACGATAGTTTTAAAGAAGTAATAGTTCAACTAACTTCGGGAGAGCCCTTCCAATGTGTTGGATACCGTCTCCCGTCAGAGCTAAAGGTCAAACCTTACCAGCCACACGATGCCCTTCAGAGTATTTGTCCGATGTCAAACTTCACCGGAAAGGAAACTTATATAAGAGTAGATACTTATTGGAAACATTGACAGTAAGGCGACTCTTTAGGACGTTTAGTTATGTCACTGTAACGCCAAGTTAAACTGCCAGTTTTTATTTTTTACGCTGATTGCTATGACTATTTATTTTCCACCCTGCTGGAAAGTAAGCAGTTTCGATCCGGATTATAATCATTATGGGATAAAAACCCTCATATTACGTATTGTATGTGATTGGGACAGATGAATGATAAACCTAATAACCTTATTTAACTCTATGAGTTAAAACAACCGAAAGATTTGTGTAATGCTTAGGTGTGACCAACATATTACAATTACATTGTTATAAAATTTTTTACTGCTATAAAAAAGTGTGAGTCATACTTTTTTAAGTGAAACAACTTTTATTGTGCAACGTAAAATTGGGTTGCATGCCATTAGCTCCATCAATAAATGAGGATAAACTGTTAGAAATATAAGAAATTAAATTGTTATGGTAGTCTATATTTTACAGTGCCTAGATTTTTTCAAAAATATTCTATTTATACACCCTTTCGGCTTAAATCCTAATCAACATCCACCCCAATAACACAACAGGGACGAAAAGGCAATAAAGCGGCGCGAAGACACCCCGATTTCCGAGGGGTGAAACCCAGCCCCACCCACCTCTCCGCCATTCTGGGCTCCTGTTCAAAGGCCCTTCGAACCCACGTGGCAAGGGCGGTAGACAAGGTCGGCCAAAGGGCGAATGGAAAATCAAAACTGAAACCCACAGAGTAATACAAAATGACATCTGTCCTTCCTTTTCTTGCGAGTGAGACAATGATATAGCCTAACTGCTAAGGAAGAGAAAATACATAAATTTAAATAGTATTTGGGGTGGATGAAGTGGGGTGGGGGGCAAAAGGGGAGGGTGTAATCGACAAGGGTCGCCGGATGGCGCCCTTCCGGAGGGTGATGTATTTGGGTTAGGGTGATGTGAAAGGAAGCGAAGAAGATAGGACAAATTTATTAGGGTTTCGGGGTGTATGTTGAAACGAAACGAGTTTTTCGAGTGTAGTAAATAATCGCCGAGGGCGAGGAATTTGTGACTGTGGAAGATTATAGCTTTTTGATAGTTTATAGAACCATTTAAGATACGTGTTTGTTCGGGTTTGTTCCTTTTTATCTATGTTTTTATAATTTGTGTGAAAGATTTCCACTAAATCGAGCAGGTGCCGAATTGGCTTCCAACCGTGAAATAGCTTTCGTCACAAGACTGTAATATTTTCTGTTGCAAATCCTTAGTTTTAAATGGTAGTAAGGTTGAGAACCATACCAATCGAGTAAACTACCTACCTGTATCTGTATATAGATCCTTGGGTATAAGTTCTAAGAATAAAACTAATCTAGATTAAGGAATAACAGAGATTCACATTTCTGACTGGAATTTTGAATCAATAAAATTTGAAGAAATTCCAATACTCGCAAAAACTGGTAAAGATCTTTCGCAAAAATATCCAATCCGTGTGATATGTTATCGCTAGAGAGATATATGCTCATTACAACTCTGAATGGTGTTAATATTTATTTAATACTGATACTGATAAAAATATTTTGTTGCTTCATCAAATATCATTAAAATGAACATGTATGAACTTTCTTTTAATTAGGCACATTGTTAAACTCTTTCTTTGTATAAATTTGTACAGATTACCTCACCTCACCTACTTAAATAATTACCCCACAATTGCTGGTATTCACTACTGCTATCTTCCTTTTCAGTCCTCGCACTAGTCTTCGAGTGTTTGTTGCCTTGACGTTCACATGCCTATTGATAAAAGTTTTTCTTCGTAGCTTTCAGTAGTATTATCTTATCTTCAGTGGTGATAGTCCTCATCAATATGGATAATTTCATAGCTCGCTCACTATTTCTGATATTATACCAAGGAGTATTAACCACATAGTTTCCATTCTCTGGTTCCAAAGGATGTCATTATTTCTGAGATTACATTATATCAAGGAGTATTAACCACATAGTTTTCACTACATGTCTAGTTTTAAAGGAAGCCACTTTCTGATCTTATATCAAGTAACATTAAACACATAGTTTCTATTTTTTGGCCCCAAAGGAAGTCACTATTTCTGATATTATATCGAGAAGTATTAACCACAATGGTGTGTTGCCATTCTCTGTTTCCACAGGAAGTCACTTTCTGATTTTATATCCAGTAACATTAACATAGTTTCCATTCCTTGGTCCCAAAGGCGGCCAGTATATATCACATATCAAGGAGCATCGCTATATTCAAATATTTAATTGTTAATTACTTGCTGCATGTCACAAATAGGGAATCCAATCCCGCAAATGCTGGATCCCGCGGTGATTTCGCGGGTTTGACGTTGCGGGGTTAAACGTGCGGGATTCGCGGGATTTACGGGACTCGATGTGGGTGCTGTATGTTAATAAAATGGTGTTTTATACAATTAAAAACATAGTAGAGTAGCAGGAAAATATTTATTGCATATAGGTACAATACAATAGTACGACTAGTTTAACAGTTACATCGATTTTGGAAGTATTTTCGAAGAAAAGATAACATGTTTAATGTTTCAACTTTTAGATTTGATCTTATTTTATTGCACATGTATCCTGCGGCTTCAGCTTCGACACTTGTCGGCGGAATAGATTTTACCAGTTATATGCAACTTCCAAGTACATTCATTCCTCTATTTCCTCCGCATTTAAAAAGTGTCATCTCATGTTTTAGTAACTGGTCATGTGATGCTCGGGCGGGCACAGATACAGGCGAAGACTCTGACACCCATGCAGTACAAAGGCGCCAAGTTTTTGGATTGCTTTCTTTTTAATTGATTCTCCATAGGCCATTACCATACCTTGAATTGTACTGGCAGAAGAAGGCAATTTGTGGCCCTCTGATTCGAATAGTTGGCGCATATCGTTCGATGTGATAAGCTTCCTAAAGGGTATACCATCTTTAGATACCATTCGAGACAGTTTTTCCTCTATCGAAACCTTTTTCTAAGATGAAAAAAATCGGTAATTTTCATTTTCTTAGGTAGCACAGAAGAACCACTAACATCTGAGCGCTTAGCAATACAACTAAACGAACTTCTCGAGCTGCTGATACTAGCTTTCATTTCCTGTGTTATTTTATCAATATCAACACTACCGCTGCTGCTCTGGACTTTCAAATTAATATTATGCTTTGTTTGTAAGTGGGTGTGAAGACATTTGGTGGAACGAGCAGAGGTTTTGATAATGCTAGGGCATAACTTACATTTAGCTGTAAGACCATCTTCAGACTTTAAGAAATAATTCCAAACTAAACTTGCACCTTTATTCTCTTAACTACACTGACATTCATTAAAATTCCATATATTATATTCAACCACTTGATAAATGCCACTAGATACTAGTCGAATAACGCTTTTACTTTCGCATCGTACGCAAGAAAACTCTTCTGTTTAACGTACTTTCAATAGCCCAGCAGGGCGGGGAATCCCCGACGCGTCGACGAAAAATACCCCGGGTCATTGTTTGCTATCCCACAAATCCCGCGGATCCGCGGGATCGATGGACTCAATCCCTCAGGTTTGCGGGATTAAAGTTTGGGTGCGGGATTGAATTCCCTAGTCACAAATATATAGCTTTGCATGAAGGTTATTTATCTATATAACATTATTTCAATAGTTTTAAACTACAACTATATATTTAATTTCATTGTAAGTACATAATATAATAATAATAATAAATGACTTTATTGTAAAAGATTGCAAAGGGCGAAGTTGAGGCAGAGCCCGTACACAGACCACAAACGCTGGCTGCTATGTTCACCACAACAAGCGGTCTCCTTCTTCCACATTATCACCAGATCGATCTAATTCCGTGTTAGCATGCACATTCTTCTTCTTCTTCTCTTAATCATGCAGGGGTCAGTAAGAAGTGGGCGTTAAGCTGGGAGGGGCCGTTCGCCGTCGACCTGGCCAGGCATGACACTGCCCGAGACCCGATGCGGCCAGATTACCGCTCCATAAAGAAATTATGCGTGAACGTGTTTTATGATGTGTGAATGGGGTTTATCATGTGACAGGTGACGCGGGCCCTTTGAGAACGAACCTTTATAGAATTGTGGCTATTATGTTGTTCGAATTGAGTTGTTTAAAATATCTTAAATAGCAATTATTGCCCTCCTTTCAATTGATGGTTACCGTTTTTTAGAAAGGATACGTGATTTTGCAGACCATAACTGAGAGATGATGTCAATGTGACGATATCGCGGATATCTCGCTTTCTACTGGTCATAATACTAATCTCAATTATTACAGTAGACTCATTCATTTCCCCCAGCGTCTTCGAGGTGGAATGCCAGCCGTATTTTCCGCGAAAGTTTATGAATTATTTCCCTAAAATGACCTGTGCTGATTAGAACCGAATCTACCTGTCCTAATAGAGTGTCAAATTCAATTTTCTATACACGGAAAAAAAGACTATAGTGAAATTATTATAGTAAAGATTTTGTTGTATAATTTCCTATAAAATATCGTTTAATTCATTTTTCCATTAGTAATGTGTATACCAAAATAATATTGTAAACATGATTTCTAAATAAGTGAACTTACAGAACTCGCTCTTGGTTAGGAGAACAGGTGGGGACAAGAAGAGGAAGCGTTTCATCGATCTCTGGAAGTCAAGCGACGTTGGGCACGATTAGTACTTGGATGGATGGGTGACCGTGGCTTGGATACCGTGTCGCGAAATTTTAAAAAAATATTTTAGTAAATTTTCTAAAAAAAAATTTAGTGAATTTTACAAAAGATTAAGTAGGTATAGTAAATTTTACAAAAAATTGTAGTAAATTTTACAAAAGATTTTATATCGTCGGCTTACTATGAAAAATGCATAAGTCCAAAATACGTAATTTTACAGGAGAGACAAAAAACTGCATTTGAGGTTGAACACATTACAAATTTTGTTAGATTGGATAGATTTTTTAGCATAAACGAATGTTGATGAATTTAATTTCATCAATTACTTCAAAAGTAGAGTGTAGTAAGGGACGTATTCAGGTTTCATATGGTTGTCAAAATGCATGCTTTTTGCATTGTTTTTCTCTGTTTATTTCTGTTTTTTATTCGTTTGCTTTGGTAAATTCTTACAACCTAAGTTTGATATAATGATGCCATAGTTACTTATAATAGATTTACTGTTATGTTAATGTTTCATGTTATTGTAGTTCCTACAATTTTATTATGCCAAATGATAATTAATGTAATTTTATGCAAAAAAACGTGTGATTTGTTTATAATTCATATAAAAGTAATTTTAACTATTAAATATAGTCTAGATACACAGCTGTCACTACTTACCTTGGTATCTGTCACAATTTACCTCGGTATTAGGAGAGTTGTGACAAAGGGAGTAGTTTCAGTTTTCGTGGATTTTCTCAGAAACCTTATAACTTGTATTGACTTTGATGACTGTTTTTAAAAGAGCAAGGATTGAGCTACATTGCGGCATACAATTCATAATGGTGATATGTTTCTTTATTGAGATATGTTCCTTTAAGTAAAAATTGTCACAACCCTCCTCGGTCTCCCCTACCTTATTGAGCAGGAGCACCCATGGTCCCTGTGGAATGATTTCGAGGATCTTTTCCTAAGTTTTTATGCGGTCGATTAAAAGTAGTACCTAAGTACTACGCAGGCTACGACACCCAATGAGTCACCAGTTTAAATATAATAAATCATTTCCATAACACCCTTGTATATTAATCAATTTGCAAAAATATCAATTTTAAAAGTGGATCAAGGTATTATTTTATCATTTTAACAAATTACTCCTTAAAGATAACAAATACAATTAAAACCGATTAATTAGTCTATCTACCATCAAAATTTACCTCCTTCAAATGCTTATTAAATTATTGAAATTTCTTAATTAAATAACGAATCTTGCGGTATTAACGTTTAAAGTATTGATTGGCATTGTTATAGCTTTTTTCTTTTCTTTCAGGGAAAGACGCTCAAAATGGAAGGTTGGAAAAAGCACAACGTGAAAGACTTGAACCCAATCTTAACCTGCCGACTGTGCGAAGGATACCTCGTAGATGCCACAACTTTGGTTGAATGTCTCCATACGTGTAAGTTAATTAATAAAGAGCAACAATGTTTATTTTGGTCTATTTCATGCCCTGGTACCTACAATAAACATAAGGTTTGATATCTAGACGTTCCAATTTCATATAACGCGCGCAATGACGCCACGGTGTGAGTTATTTTCAAATTGCTTATGGAGACTTACGTTGTTGTTGTTTATGGAGATTTATTATTATGTTTATGGATTATTTATTTCATAAAAATACCACATAGATTAAATTAAAATACAGTTAAATACATAAAAGTATAACAAAACTTACATTATGTAATACGGGGCCGTTTCTAAATAAGCGAGAACAATTTTCAAGTCCGAAGTCTTGTCCGTTGAAATCATATGGGAACCACAGAAGCGTGCACATAATGACGTCACTAAGTCACGCCTCTTCCTGCGACATATCTTACCTTGTGTCTAATATTGATATATTATTATATATATGCTAATTTAAACATACTAGTGTAGAGAAATTGTTATAAAATATGTATTTTACTTAAATTGTAAAAAATTTATAATTGTCTATAAATATGATCAAACCAGAAAGCAGTGGTCATAAATGATACGAGTATACAGGGGAAGTCGAAATAACATCAGTACTTCACTAAATATTTTTCCTATCTGGCTTCCTTAGTGATATATACATGGTTTCAAAGTTACAAGTTAAATAATGAAATTACAATTTTTTTAAATCTTTTATTTATTGGCGACCCTGAAATTTAGGGGATAGTAGTAAGTAGATAAATAACAAACTCTGTTTTTTAAATAATTCTATACGTAAAAAAGGCTACAGTAAAATTATTATAGTAAAAATTGTATTATAAAATTTCCTATAAAATACATTTTTATTAATAATCCGTGCCAAAATAATATTGTAAACATAATTTACAAAAAACTATAGTTAGAATTTCTAATAAATTCAGTAAAATCAAGTAAATATTACAATGTATTGTAAATTTTACAACGAATGTATGTGTACGGAGCAAACACTTTATAGTAAATATTTTATTGTACCATTTCCTATAAAATATTGTATTACTTACATTTACTTATTGCTTCATTTTTAGAAAATAAATAAAGTTATGGAACTCCGTAAGCCAAATTTCAATCGTCAAAATTGTATAAATTTATTATTTAACTTGTAACTTTGAAACCCTGTATATCAATAAAGACGCCAGATAGGAAAAATATTTACATGAAATACTGACATTATTTCGACTTCCCCTATAAATCCTATAATTTATAACCACCAGTTTTTGAACACTCTGTATAATAATATTCAAAATTAGCTATACAACGTGTCCAAGATAAGGAGGGCCAGTACAGGGATCTCGGAACCCGTAAGAGATACGAAGTCGGTTAAATGGAGGTAAAGTTGCGCATTTACGTGCCTAATAATATGCCCTTTTAGAAAGTTTTAAAATTCTGAGTAGTTCCGGAAATATCCGAAAAAAAAACGAAATTCTGAAAAATCGTTTTATTGTTTTCCTGGGTTTTTTGAGATCGAATTCTAAAGTAAATTGCACCTTTACATTGCCACTTTTCGTCTTCGAAGGGCCATTATCAACTTTCTTTTTTTAAATACGGTCCTGTTTTTCTGATAATGGAATTTGAGAGCTTTTTTCTTTCGAATGCAACGATGTATGACACATTGTGGTTTAATAACGTTTCGATGGTTTTTTGAACAACATCAGGAAATTTTGGGATACGGTCCTGTATTTCTCCTAATTTTATAAATAAAATCTCATAAGTAAGCTCTAAATTTTTTGCTTATGTTGGACTAGGTCAATAAATAACAAATAATTTAATAATAAACCACAAATAAGTGAACAAAAAACAGTAATAAAACGAACAACGAAAAAAGTAAGGAACTACAGAATCAGGTGTTCAAAATGATTTCCGTTATTCTCTAAGCACAAATAACATCTTCTAACTGCCACATAACAGTTTTTTGAGATAAAATGCGATGCGATAGAATATCAAACTTTTCAGCATTTATAAATTTATGTTCCATATTTTCTGGAAAATCTCTTAAAACGCTCTCAAACGATCACAACGGGAATGTCAAGTTAAACAAATCACGCGTCACCATCTTAATTTTTTTGTTTCAAACGCTTACTTTTCTTTTAAATCCCGAATCAACAGAAGTTTGAAATAATGTTTCTGTATTTTGTTCACTTATTTGTGGTTTATTATTAAACAATTAACGCTGTTAGATAGAGCGAAAAAAGTGGCAATGCAAAAGTGCAATTTACTTTAGAATTCGTTCTCAAAAAAACCCAGGAAAAAAATAATACGCAACTTTACCTCCATTTAACCGACTTCGTATCTCTTACGGTTTGCGAGATCCCTGTACTGGCCCACCTTATCTTGGACACGTATTCGACAAAATTAATTTAACTATACTGATAACCGCAAACTTCCCAATGACGAGCATGGAATTTTTGACACACTGTATATAAAATCAGCATCTTCTATTCTTAACTAGAATGAGAAGCTCTCATTTTCCCGTTAGCAGACAAGGAGAAAGAGTTATCGTTCTATCCACCATATTCATTTTCTGATTCCCTGCCATTCGTGCTCTACTTCGGGTTAAGGAAAGCTCAAGTTAAATTAAATATTAGGGATAGTAAGTTAACTTTCCTGCATTGTTTATCTACAAGATAAAATCGATTAACGAATATTTTATTATATATTTTAATATTTGTTCATTTGACTTTAAAATGATTTGTTCGTTTTTTAATTGTTTTTCATTCATTCGATTTATTGCCATTATATTGACATTGACAAACGCGAACAAACCCGGGGGCAACAAAGGAGGACAATATTTTGTAGGTTTACAATGCCAAAAAAATCGGCTTTGTTGTCTCAGGTGTGCAAAATGGCGACATGTGAAGGCGACATGTGAAGGCATTTCTCCCTTATGGAGAAGTTCACGATGCATCTCTCTATACACGTCTGTGGATAACTCTCCCACGTCCCAGGGTGAGACACCATAAAACCCTGTTTTTTGATTATACTTTTTATAATCTTTTCGTTTTTTTTTTATATTTATACAGGGTGTCCGCTAATTAATGGGACATGGAAAAACCACAGACTCCTCACGTAAAAGTATTATTATTTAATTATACTTACCTATATCCGAAAGTTGATATTAACTGAGATACAGGGTGTTAAAGTTGAAACTTCATTTTTGTTTTTCTCCAATAACTTTGACAGAAACCAACGGTTTTTTACAAAATTTGGCAATTATGGTTTTTTTTAGGGTGAGAAACCGATTTTTTGGTGAAATTTTAATGTACAATGTAGAGGGCGCTGTATTCGGCATTTCTTGCAAATTTATTAGGTCATAACTTGTTTCTAGCTCAGTATATTTAAGTTTTTAATAAAAATAATACTTTTCTCATATTTATTACGTAAAAAAGTTATACTAAGTTCAGATCGCCCAGAGTTACCGTTTCGGAGTTACTTGCATTTAAAGTTTTTAGTGCGTTAGCTCAGCAAACCAATAATATTTTGTTACTTTTTACCAATTCACTTTTACATGATAATTAATGGGAATTGGGAATAATAAATACAACAATTGGATTATTCTTTAACTTACTTTAATTAAAATAACTTTGACCCTAGAAGATATCGTGTCGAAAGAAACCAACAGTAATGAAAACACAAACTTAGGATAAACTCAAAAATGAAACATTCTCTGTTCCATAGCATCTCTAAATTTTATTTGTTTTCTCATAGGTTACTTTATGAAAAAAAATTTTATTTGCAAATTAATAATAATTGGCACTAAACAATTTAAATTCAAATATATCCGAAAAGGTAACTCTGGGCGACATGAACTTAGTATACCTTTTTTACGTAATAAATATGAGAAAAGTATTATTTTCATTAAAAACTTAAATACACTGCGGCACAAAAAGTTATAACCTAATAAATGTGCAAAAAATGCCGCAGACAGCGCCCTCTACATTGTACAATAAAATTTCACCAAAAATCAGTGTCTCATCCTAAAAAAACAATAATTGCAAAATTTTGTAAAAAAACGTTGGTTTCCTGCAAAGTTATTAGAGAAAAACAAAAAATTAAGTTTTAACTTTAACACCCTGTATCTCAGTTAATATCAACTTTCGGATATGGGTAAGTATAATTAAATCCTAAGGAGTCTGTAGTTTTTCCATGTCCCATTAATTAACGGACACCCTGTATATGTTATGGATCTTTTAAAATTTACTTTGCTATCAAAATAATTTCACGATTTTATTTGTAAAAATGCGGCAACTGTCCCACAGCCTGAGAATATATAGGGGCCTGGGGCCAAAAATATGAGCAAATCTTTTGTAGTATCCCCTGTATTAAAATATTGGTAACTGTTTATTCTATGCTTAATACGGCTATTAACCTTTCGGTTGTTGTTTAGTAAAACCAAACGTATCTGAAAGCCCGCATTAAAGGTCTAAGTGAAGTGATTAACATTATTGATTTATATTAATTTTAATGAGTTGTGTACGATTGACATTAAATTTAAAATATCTCGTAACTCATGAAAATTGAATTCAATTTGCATTTAGAGAAATTATTTATTCGATTGATGATGTAAAATTTACAATGTTCAGGTATAGTTTAATTGTTATTCTTTGATTGAATTTGAAGTAATTATATTTATATAGTGTATACTTTTTTACGACGAATATGAGAGAATCCGCGGCCGCTGAAGCGTTTGGATGAAGCCCTGCTGGGTACGATTGTCTGACACATTCCAAGTCGGGCAATTTTCATCAAAACTTCATCTTTGAATAATCTCTACACACTAAAGATGTTAAATAATTTTAACATTAATAATTAATTTTTTTCTACTATCATTATAAAAACTATATATTTTTACGCAAATGAATGAATTTTAGAAGTTTCAGTTTATTCGAAACAACAGTGAATGGCAGGAACGCACAGGGTGTCTCCGTAATTGTTAGTGCTATCAAAAAAGTAATGTAGATGTTATGTGCTCTTTTTGGGTCAAACTTAAAATGGTAAAATCAAAATTTGAAAATTTTTGCTCGCTTAAGAGATACGGGGGAAAATCAAAAAATTAACAATTTCTTAATTACCCTATCCTATATGTTCTTAGTTAAAGGAGATACAGAAAAATGTTTTATACAGAAGTTTATTTGTAATGATTGTTGAATAATCTGCCGTTTTCAAAATAAGTATACGGGTTCAGGTAAGAAAGTTATCGGACCTAACCTAACTTTTTTAAATGGAACACCCTGTATATTTTAATCTAAAAATATAGCATTGTAAACTCTCTTTTCAAATTTATAACACACCATGGATGATAGATATGATATTAAATTTTTCAAAATGTTGAAAAGACATTTTCACAAATGAATATGTAAAAATGAAATTGTTAATAACAACTAGAATGTCAACATAGTTGTCTCTAGGATAGTAGCTTTTGTTTCATGGCCTACTGTGGTTTAAAGTAATAAAGTTTAAATAAATCGCCTAGGAAACCAATATCATGCATGGTGTGTATATATTTATAAAGAGAATTTAAAATGCTATATTTTTATATTAAAATATACAGGGTGTTCCATTTAAAAAAATGAGGTTAGATCCGATAACTTTCTTACCTGAACCCGTATACTCATTCTGAAAACGGCAGATTATTCAATAATCATTATAAATAAACTTCTGTATAAAACATTTTTCTGTATCTCTTTTAACTAAGAAAATATAGGGTAATTTTGAAATTGTCATTTTTTTATTTTCCCCCGTATCTCTTAAGCGAGCGAAAATGTTCGAATTTTGATTTTACCATTTTAAGTTTGACCCAAAAAGAGCACATGAAACCTACATTACTTTTTTGATAGCACTAACAATTACGGAGATACCCTATAAAAGTGTCGAAAATGGGACACCCTGTGTACTAGGGGTATTTTAATGAAGAAGGTCAATTTAACGAATAACATGTCAGAAAACCAGTAAGTGTTGTATAACCATTGAACGTAGATTTCGGTCCTCTTTCATAATTTAAACAAAAAGATCCAGGCCCGTATTTAAAAAAAATTAAGTTGGAGACGATGACCTGAAGACGAAGAGCGTCGCATGAAAAGATCTGACGATGGCATCTTGTGGAGAATAAGAACTAGCAACGAGAAAGTGAAATTTATTTTTGGACGTCTCTTCGAACAAAGTTAGGAAAAAATAAAAACCGAAACGCAAAATTTTTGATTTTTCCAAATATTTTGAAAGCACCTGTATTTTTTGTTTTATTTTTTTACGCCATGTTATTGGGCCCTTACTTACGCAACTTTGCCCCAGTTTAACCGACTTCGTATCTCTTACCGTTTCCGAGATCCCAATGGTGAAGGCCGAATTCGTAACCCTGTATAATATAACAGAATTTTGTAAGTGAACGAAGGGCAATAGTAACATTAAAGCTTGGTTGAAATTAATCTTACCTTACCTAAACCTTACCTATTCTGTGTTTTTGGTTTATAATTTAAACAATAATGAATGCATTAGCACTGTACTTTAAAAGTTAGTGCAAGTACATTTTACGTTATATTATAATATAGGCCTACTTATTTAACTTCCCTTTTAATTTCAGTTTGTCGGGGATGTATCTTACGGTATTTCGAAAACAGCAAGACCCAATGCCCAGTGTGTTCAATGGTTTACAAAAAGAAGACGCAATGTTTTCGGTAAGTCGTAGTTTTTAAAATTAGAAACCTGTAAAAAGGCGTTAAGAAATCAATTCATCAAACATTCTGGCGCGTGGTTTGTTCGGGTAAATTTTTAGAATCCAAACTAGTGAGTAAAAACTAGTGTTGTGATCGCTCGAACGAAAAACCGCTTGAGTACTCGATTATTGAAAAAACCGACATCGCTCGATTATTAAAAAAACTACTCGAGTTCAAGCGAAAATCGTCGCTTGTTACTTATTACCTTTTGACTCGATACCCGAGCTTCGCTTGACGCCGACCGAAATATGCTGCTTGGTAATGTGATCGCTCGAGGTAAAAAACTGCTCGTATATTCGAGCAGCTTTTCGCTCGATAGGAAATACTACTCTAGTTATAAATTCAAGCGAAAAATCGTTGCCATTCACTTGGTACCCGATCTTCGCTCGACGGTGGGCTCCACCCGTAATGTGCCGATTGGCGACGTTCGAGTTTGACGCTCAGAAGGCTGACACGACATACGTCTTTGTTAAAGGCACATAAACGAGAAGGTGCATACAAAAAAGTATGCCAAATCCCTTAGTGTGATGATCGCGACATGGCTTTTGTTGAAGGATATAATTTTTTTTAAAATCAGGGTTTGTTCGGGTTGGTTCTTTAGTAAATAAGGGTGTTATATATAATATATATATAAATTTGAATATGAACCGATTACATGGAGCTTTTAAAATCCTATAATTTCTAAAATCGTTAAAAAATATATTGATGTGGCTGATGTGAGCAATCTTGTTTCATGATCTAGTTCATTCAATAAATGATCGTTTGCGGAATTAGTTCGAGTTCCTACACTAGCAAAAACCTTAACGAAGTAAATATATTTTTCGCAGGTCGGATACACAGATTCAAGCCCTGGTCTACAAACTGGTTCCTTCCTTGTACAGCAAGGAGATTCAAAGAAGGGAGGATTTCTACCGAAGTACCGGAATAAGGGCTGGCAGCTCATGTAGTGACGACAGTGTAATAGAAAGAGAGAGGGACATGATGAATGAAACGGAGGAACTGGTATGTCCACTTATTTGTGGTTTATTATTAAATTATTTGTTATTTATTGAACTAGTCCAACATAAGAAAAATTTAGAGCTTACTTATGAGATATTATTTATAAAATTAGTAGAAATACAGGACCGTATCCCAAAATATCCTGATGTTGTTCAAAAAAACCTCGAAACGTCATTAAACCACAATGTGTCATTCATCGTTGCATTCGGAAGAAAAAAGCTCTCAAATTCCAATATCAGGAAAACAGAACCGTATTTAAAAAAATAAGTTCCCCTTCAAAGACGACTCGTCGGATTACAAAACAATTAACGCTGTTAGATAGAGTGAAAAAGTGGCAATGTAAAAATGCAATTTACTTTAGAATTCGATCTCAAAAAAACCCAGGAAACAATACAACGATTTTTCAGAATTTCGGTTTTTTCCGGATATCTCCGGAACTACTCGGAATTTTAAAACTTTCTAAACAGCATATTATTAGGCACGTAAATGCGCAACCGACTTCGTATCTCTTACGGTTTCCGAGATCCCTGTACCGGTCCCCCTTATCGTGGATACGTTGTATATCGATTTATTTTAAATCTTTGACTGAACACGATGATAAAATCTATTTAACTTATAAAAAATGTTACATATTATAAGTCAAAGCAAAATAACATTTTAAAGAGAATAATATTTTGCGGACCTTTGCAGAACTAAGTCTTGTTCTCCTACCGTTACCGTTGGTCCCATTAGGTCGAAAAATACTTAGACTGGATTCTTACATGAGGCGATAGATGCTTTCGCTATATCTAGAATCTCAAATACATTTGACAGTTTACGGTAACTATAATCGCGGTATTTTTGTGTAGCGCGACGGTATGTACCGCGACAAGCGATTGACGGTATATCCCAACTCTAAGCTTGATGCTTACACCCTTGGTTGGGATCATTCAAATCAAATGTTTGGGTAGGTAAACATTGTAAATTTTATTTATTACAGATCTCACAATGCGTTGGCGACAAAACCCTATACTTTAGCCCAGAAGACTCCATATCGTTATCACTAGAATACTACCAACCTCATCTCGATACCACTGACAGTGGTGATAAAAAAGTCACGAACGACACAAAGTCGCAACATGCGGGCATCAATAACGGAAACACTAGTACCACTACTACCTCAAATAACAATGTTGAAAACACCGGTGACTCAAAAGGAAAAAGTGACCAAGTGAATGATAAAAATAATGGACAAATAAGTACTCAGGATAAAACCAGTGATCAGTCTAGCAGGGTTTGTGATAAAAGGTATCTGCAATGTCCTGCCGGTGTTAACATGAAACACTTGCAGAAATTTGTAAGGATGAAATATGGACTTTCCAGAGATCATAGGGTAAGTTAAAAGATACAAGTGCTTTTATAATTTAGGTGGAGTCAGAAACCTAGGGGTCCAAGCAGTGGGGGGTAGTCTACCACCCACCTTTTACCTGGACGCGATTAATTGTGGTTACACTCTAAAAAATGCATTGGTATCTAAGACTAATTTTAATTTGCTGTTAAAGTTTTGGCTTATGTAAAAGTAATTTTTAGTTAACAAAACAAATTTTCGTTTTAACTGAATTACCATGAATAAGATGATCTAGTTAACAGAACTAACTCTTATTTTTAACTACTTCTTAGATAACATAACTACATTATCATGTTGAAACCAACACTTTTTTTATTAATTAGCTCCCTATACTAATTTACTTAGTTATTGGCCAGATATAGTAGTAATAAGTAGGTACGATGTGAGACCTGACGTCACACCAACTGCCGCCATTTGCTGCTAGGAGATGTCGCTGCGCGCTGTATTTTCTCGACTACCGTTGATAATACTGCGTGAAGTATGAGATGTACACTGTACGCCTTCACTGTACTGACGAGAACTAAAGAATTCGATACCGGTCTGCAGGTGGTTACATCCTATCAAAGGAATAATCGGGTGGTCTGGAAATAATAATTTTTCCATACATTGGTATTTAATATTTCTTTGCTCTTTTTTTAATAATAAAATAGGTAATAATTAACAAACACAATTGTTGAAACAATAATATGATGTTGCTCCTAGTAATAACTAACTATATTGGTTATCATAAATATTTATTCTTTCGGGTACTAGAAGTCCTTGGTTGACTTAAAAAGAGGTATTAGTGACTTCAACTAGAATAATCGTAGCAATAAAATTAGGCCTTCGATACTAAATTTCCTCTTATCGCCAATTTCACTAAATTTTCTTGTTAGTGAGACTAAGATCTTGGTATCCTAAACTAGACCATTTTTTAGAGTGTAATTTTCGATGGCAAATCTACCGTTAATATTACTGCTGGAACGAAATGAACTAGCGGTATCAGGAAAGCATCTGCATTTAACTTAAATTGACAAAATTCTACCTGAACTCCCGGGATTGTAACTCCCTCAGCTAGTTGTTCCCACTAGATATCGCCTCCGGTTGTAACCTATGTACGCTTTCTTGTACAGGGTGGCCCATTTTCTGGGGGTATTAGAGTTATTATCAAACATAGTTTCCTACTTTTTAATGAAACGAAATTCCGATGTCAAAATTGTCATGGCTCTCTTAGTTTTTAATCTATCGGTTGATTTTGAAAATCTTCGCTTTTTAGACAACCCTCGTAGTTCCGTTACGCGTGAACTGTGCAAAAAGGTAAGAAAAACTGATCGTGTTAGAGATCTTTACGTAAAGTACTGTGGTGTAGTCAGTTTTTCTGTACAAAGTTTCGTTTTTGAAATATTAACAAAAGTAAAAAAATTTTAAATAGACACCCTATATATGTTTTTTATTAATTAAAAAGTATGATAAGCATGTTTTATATAATTCAATTTAATATTTAGAATAGCTGTCTAAATTTTGGATTTGTTCCTAATAAATTGACCATGGCCTACCGTTATAAGTAACGTAAATTGTTAAAAAATATCGCGTTTTTAGCTGCTTTTTGAATATAAATATAAAAAGCCGAAGCTATGCTTAATTATTTTCAAAAATAATGTACAGGGTGTTTCCTAACCTCTCTGAAAAAAGGAAGGAGGTGAATCCTCACCTTATTTTAAGACGAAAATGAGGTATAAAAGTTTTTCGCATGTCGCCTCGTTTTCGAAATAAATACAGGGCGTTAAAAAAAATATTGTATTTTTAATTTTATTAATTAATGCCAAACGATATTCTAATGATATTTGTTAAACATAAAGGATTAGAGCACTTTACTTCTTGGGTCAATTTTAAATTTTAAAGACTACCAGCATTTTTTAGTTATTTTCGAAATTTTCCAACAGGTAAGATACAATTTAGCACGTCGTGTACATGGGTGTTTACTGGCTTATGGAGGATCTTTACAGCAATTTACTTTTGTTCATTATTCAAAGTTTTTAAATCATATTCATTATCAAATCATTGGAATTAATTAATAAAATGAAGAATACAAACATTTTTTAACACCCTGTATTTCGAAAACGAAGCGACATGCGAAAAACTTTTATACCACATTTTCGTCTTAAAATAAGGTGAGGATTCACCTCCTTCACTTTTACAGAGAGGAAACGCCGTGTATAAGGTCTCATTTAAAAATTCCTTATTTTGTTAATATCTCAAGAACGAAACTTTTTAGAGAAAAACTGGCTACGCCACTGAACTTCATGTGAAAATCTCTAAAAAGATCAGTTTTTACTTTTTTGATAGTTAACGCGTAACGGAAATGCGAGGAGTTTCCGAAAAGCGGAGATTTTCATAATCTCCCTGTAGATTAAATACTAAGATAGCCATGACAATTTTGACACCGGAATCATTTGTTTCGTTAAAAAGTGAAAACTGTGTCGAAAATGGTACATTTTTAGTAGTACAATAATCCGGCCTAACATTTCAACTGCATTGTGTACTTTATGATCAGGATTTGATAGTACTCGGTAATTCAGGCAAACAAAAATTACAAATTAATATAAAACAATTCACAAAATAATATAAAATTTAATAAGTATGCTTCTGTTTTACATAATTTTTGTTTATGTAATATTTTCTAGTTGTTTTGTATTAAATGACAAACTAAAAAAACAGTCTCGCTTCAATAATCCGTATATTATTTACTGACCGCGGTTTTAATTAGTCCGGATTATCGAGGTTTCACTGTAGTAGTACACCATTTTTCTTTCTTTCGTCAGATCCTAGCCTTACCGATGAGCCATTATGGGGATGTCTTAATAAAACATTATTTCTCTTTCCAGGTGGATATTATTCATAAAGGGGAAGTCTTGCCACGTGATTTTAGCCTCATGGATGCTGCCTATTCTTTCAAATGGGAAAAGGTAGGTGTTTTTTTGTTCAGTTTGCATTACAACAAAAGAAAACATTTTCTCAAAGAGCATAAAACCACATTTCTTGTACTTTTGTACAAATAAATTTTATACTTGACTGCCTAAATAAATAACTTATCTTATTCGAACTAATATTTATTTTTCAATAGCGAATATAAAAATTGTGTATAACTTTCTTTTATTCTTATTAAGCTAACTGGTGTATGAGAAAAACCAATTATGTATTAGCAAAAAGGTACGTTCGTGATACGAATTGAATTTTTTCATTCGCGGTGTACGGTTTCATAGGTTGCATGTCAATAAATTATTGTGATTATTATCAGGTGCGGAGTTTTTATATTTTATTTTCTCCTTTATTTCTTTTAATTCATACCAGGTCCGGATTTACTCTAGTTGTCGCCCGCGG
This sequence comes from Barypeithes pellucidus, assembly GCA_963991005.1. Lineage (NCBI taxonomy): Eukaryota > Metazoa > Arthropoda > Insecta > Coleoptera > Curculionidae > Barypeithes > Barypeithes pellucidus. The sequence goes on from OZ022563.1 coordinate 15,053,172, forward strand.
GCAGTATCGACCGCCCCGCCCCGCCACCATCCCCCCCCCCCCTAATATAAATTCGCTGGTGTAATAAAATGTCTATTTAAATACATATATCGTTTATGTCATTTTGACATCGATAAAAAAAGGTACAGAGTGTCCCATTTTCGACACTTATAGGGTATCTCCGTTATTGTTAGTGTTATCAAAAAAGTAATGTAGATGCCATGTGCTCTTTTTGGGCCAAACTTAAAATCAAAATTTGAAAATTTTCACTCGAGAAAGAGATACGGGGGAAAATCAACAAATTGACAATTTCAAAATTACCCTATATTTTCTTAGTTAAAAGAGATACAGAAAAATGTTTTATACCGAAGTTTCTTTATATTGATTTTTGACTAATTTGCCGGTTTCATAATAAGTATACGGGGCCAAGTAAAAAAGTTATCGGACCTAACCTCATTTTTTCAAACGGAACACCCTGTATATCTTAATCTAAAGAGATAGCATTTTAAATTCTCTTTTCAAATCTATAAGACACCATGGGATGATACTGGTTTCCTAGGCGATTTATTAAACTTTATTACTTTAAACCACAGTAGACCATGAAACAAAAGCTAATATCCTAGAAAGAACTATGTTTACTATTAACATTTAACGTCAATGTCATTTTTACATATTCATTTGCAAAAATGACCCATCAACATTTTGAAAAATTGTCAGTTTATATTGAAAGTGGAAAAAACGAAGAAATGGCGCAAAGTTGATATTTTGTTCGCTATCCGGAAAGACGGCAACCATTTAAGGACATATCCCGAACATTTGCGATGATTCCCGATATTTTTTACCTCAATCCGAATCATTTATTTATTTCAAAGTAATAAAGTTTAAATAAATTGCCTAGGAAACCAATATCATCCATGGTGTGTTATATATTTTAAAAGATAATTTAAAATGCTATCTTTTTAGATGCAAATATACAGGGTATTCCATTTAAAAAATTGAGGTTAGGTCATAACCTTTTTACCTGACCTCGTATACTTATTATGAAAACGTCAGATTATTCAACAATCATCATAAAGAAACTTCTATATAAAACATTTTTCTGTATCCCTTTAACTAAGAAAATAAAGGGTCATTTTGAAATTGACAATTTTTTGATTTTCCCCCGTATCTCTTAAGCGAGCGAAAATTTTCACATTTGGCTTCTACCATTTTAAGTTTGACCCAAAAAGAGCACATGACACCTACATTACTTTTTTGATAGCACTAACAATTACGGAACAAACCCTAAAAAGTATCGAAAATGGGACTTTACAGCGATAAAAATGTCTCTTCCGAAAAATTAGGTGGTAAATAGCCTTCCTTTTTCGTTACCCTTCACTTAAAAGGCACGCATCCGCCCGTCATCGCATCGAATTGCCCACTCCAACAATTTTTATGAAACAAAATTTATCATTAATTATTTTATCAATGTTAATAATAATGAGTTTCAATATGAATTTAGCGGTTTTAATCAAGAATGGTGCTCCTGACCAAAAAAACTCAAGAGAGCGTTTTTATGTAGAATTGTCCAGGCGAATCAGAGAAAATATCCACATGGAAAAATGTCAGTGGCGTACCAACTTTTTTGTGAAAAATATCAGAAGACATGTTTGCAAGGACGCCACTGGTGGAACAATTGAATAATTTCTCTAACTAAAATTTGTGGTTCTATATCCTATTAATACATACCAAAATTGAAAATAATATCTGAAGTGCTTTTGGATATATTAAAAAATAACCATTTCAAAAATAAAAATTCAACACCCTGTAGCAAAAAATTTAAGCCGTTGCGGACATATTATTATGTTCATATGAACTTTTCTTTATAAAATGACCCAGGGAAACACAACCTGAAATATTAGCACGTCATTAAGGAACACCCTGTATTATGGTGAAATTTCTCGTCTATTATCTCAAGGTGGCATTTTTGATGATGTTTCTGCAATAAGCACGAAAAACAATAAACTCTCAAACTTGGCGGGATAATACCTTGATGTTTATTCGACGGCGAAAAAATTATTTCGGTTCTATTTCGGGTGAAGGTTACCGAAATCCAAATCCGCCACTGGCTAGAACAGTACGTCAATGGAAACAAACAATACGAACCAACCGTATAATAATGGGCGATTTAATTTTAACTTAATCCATCATTATTGTAACGTAAGTCATAAAAACACGCGGTAAACAATGTTATCAGTAATGTTATGAGGGACTTTATCATAACCTTTCACAATTTAAAAATTTATGGCAAAAACGTCAGCTATTATTATTAAATGTAATTGCCGATTACTTTCACTGATTAAACGGCAATTATTTTGTATACCTAGTAAAAAAAATGAAAGCAAATATATACAGGGTGTCCGCTAATTAATGGGACATGGAAAAACCACAGACTCCTTACGTAAAAATATTAGGATTTAATTATACTTACCTACATCCGTTGATATTAACTGATATACAGGGTGTTAAAGTTTAAACTTCATTTCTGTTTTTCTCTAATAACTTTGACAGAAACCAACGATTTTTTACAAAAGTTGACAATTATGGTTTTGTTTAGGACGAGAAACTGTTTGTTTGGTGTATTTTTAATGTACAATATAGGGGGCGCTGTCTGCCGCATTTTTCGAACATTCATAAGGTCATAACCTTTTTGTGTCTCAGTGTATTTAAGTTTTTAATAAAAATAATACCTTTCTCAGCGTAGAGTTCAGGTCGCCCAGAGTTACCGTTTCGGAAATATTTACATTTAAATTGTTTAGGGCGTTAGCTCAGGCAAGCAAATAATATTTTGTTACTTCTTACCAATTAATTTTTACACGATAATTAATGTTCTATTAATGGTAATTGGAAATAATAAATACAACAATTGGATTGTTCTTTAACTTACTTGAATTAAAATAACTTTAACCCTAGAAAATATCGTGTCGAAAGGAACCAATGAAAACACAATAAACTCAAAAATGAAACATTTTCTGTTCCATAGCAACTATGTTTAATGTCTAAATTTCATTTGTTTTCTCATAGGTTACTTTGAGAAAAAAAATTTGTTTGCAAATTAATAGTAATTGGACAGGGGTGCACTAAACAATTTAAATGCAAATATCTCCGAAATGGTAACTCTGGGCAACCTCAACTTAATATACTTTTAGGTAATTAATATGAGAAAAGTATTATTTTCATTAAAAACTTAAATACACTGAGCCACAAAAAAGTTATGATCTAATAAATGGGCAAAAAATGCCGCAGACAGCGCCCCAATTGTACATTAAAATTTCACAAAAAAAAACAGTTTCTCGTCCTAAAAAACCATAATTGCCAAATTTTGTAAAAAAACCGCTGGTTTCTGTTGTGTTGTTAGAGAAAAACAAAAATGAAGTTTTAACTTTGACACCCTATGAGAAATATCAACTTTCGGATATAGTTAAGTATAAAAAAATCCTAATATTTTTACGTAAGGAGTTTGCGGTTTTTCCATGTCCCATTAATTAGCGGACACCCTGTATACAGGGTGTTAACAAATTCGACCATCATTGGGAAGCTGGTTAATGGTATTTTTCTATGATATTGTTACAATATTTGCCGATTTTTAGGTAGAAATTTACAGCAAAATCACGCGTCGCGCTGCTTATTAAACGGCCAATTATCAAATGATGCGAGCTAAGGCGGGCGCATCTTTATATTTAAGGAGGGTTTTCTTGTTCTGACAGGAATTTGCAGCTCCGAGTGTTTTTCGACAGGGACTATCGTCATTAAAATTTGAAGAACCGTGGGACTAAAAACGTGTTGAAAATAGCAACTTATTATGAAAAAAAAAAAAAGAAATCGAAAAAATCAAAAAATCTTAATCTTTTTCAAGTCTACGGTTTTTTCTTAAGGCCGTATTACACTCGGGAATTTTTATGGCGCCAGCAATGGCAATTATAATTCAAGGATTCAGGCGCAGTACACCGTTCTCCGTACTACACTCAGAAATTCTACTCTTCTGACAATTAAAATGACACGGATTCATGCGCAGTACACTGTTCCGGATCAGCTGTCTCTCATTACCAGAAATGGGGCAGGCGCCATTTTAATTGCCCTTGCCGGCGCAATTGGGTAGACATGGATTATTCTGTTAATTTTAACTGTTTATTATTTGGCCGAACCAGGTATGAACAGGTAATGGCCATTTAAACCCACTGGTACTTAAATTAGCAGTTTACATTCTTTATTAAACTTATGGACTGCTAATTCAGCAACTTTTTGCACCTCCTATTTGTAAATAGCAGTAGCTGCGTTAACTGGTAATCAAAACGAACAGGTTTGCACATCTCTAATTCTGGGGATATTTTAGGGATTTCGACAGTACCCAGTGCTGTTCTGACCGTTGACAATGCTCCAGCTGATCGAAAACGGTTTACTGCGCATGAATACGTGCCATTATAATTGCCGGCGCAAGAGAAAAACTTGCCTAGTCTAATACGGCCTTTAATCCCGAGTTCGGTACATGCGTCGCAGGCAACGACCAATATTATTTAAAGTTCATCCGTCTGACATGAGACTCATTCACGATTCATTGAAAATATGTAGGCACAGTCACAACAACTCTCGACTATTGCAACTAAATAATTGAAAACATGCTATTTGCCTATAAGGTTATTACTTCCGTAATTCTATACATTTATACTGTCTAGTTTTATATACGTTCTATTTAGTTGGCAACAAGTAGAGTGTAAAGAAAGACATAACTGTAGACATGTCGACAATCACGCGTTTCCGTTGGGTTTGTTTATACAGGATGTAAATTTGAAAACTTCCCACCCGAAATATCGCGGAAAGACACGACAATTTATTGTAAAGGGAAGCGTTTTTAAGGAATATTCGTGGTTTACCCCCCTGGGCGGGGTAGATGTTACCCTTAAAATTCTTAAATGGGAAGGGACTACACCTGTTTAGGTTAACACGGCCATGTGGGGACCATCTCTTTCACGTTTATTTTAAGGTTCAAAACCAAAATTAAATCCCTAAAACCGGCTCTGGTGGCTCCGCCGATTAGAGCGGCAGTCATTGCGAACTCCGGGACGACAGTTCGCAGGTTCGATCCTGCGGCCGGGAAACCGAATCGCACTCGGTGGATTTTAGTGGTATAACTTGCTGTCCGGCGCCATGCCAAAAATAGGGAAGAGTGACAAATGTATCATCCGCCCATCCCTACCCCCATTCACGCCGGTAACCAGGCCGGATGAGATCGGATATCTCGTGGGGTACGGGGGGACGATACGCACTCCCCACTCGGTAGGTCATACCACAATGCAAGAAACCAAGGGTTGATAGCCCGTGGGATGGCGCAGCGTGTGGCTGAGGATCGTGGTTCGGCACCCACGTTAAGCTATTGACCCCCCCCCCCCCCGGGAATGACCTTGACAGCGAACGAAGAGGTTTGTTTTTCAAAAAAATTTTAAAATTTTTTTCTGCTGCGCAAGTATTATGTCTTCTTATTATCCAACACTTTCCACTGAAGATGAAGGTTTATGTCTTCGAAACATCTATGGAACGATTTTTCACATATTGTTATTAAACTAGTGGAGCTGATTTTGAGTTTCTTTCCCCCTTCATCATTTCACTCCACTTTGAGATAATAATAAATAAAACAATCATATATTTTAAATATTAACCTAAAAACTACACCTCTCAGTGCGTCTATTTTGAAAAGGGGTTTCTTGGAAACTGCTGCTCAGAACATAATAAATTATGGCATTATTGGAAAGATATTTAAACGACCTTTAAAATGGTGTGCCTCTTGACCTCCCCCCCATTTTAAACAAACGAAAGCTTCTCTCGACTGAGACGGAAATATTGGGTTTTTAAGTTCATTTTTCAGTTGAACAGAATGAAACATTTTATATTGCTTCAATAAACGGTCAAAAATTCTTGCGGAAACAATTTTGAATAGGATTATAAATTATTTTAAGTCGATAATCGAAAAAATGTCCGAAAATCTAGTTTTAATTTAATTAATAACGGTTCCTAAAATGTCTTTATAAATTTGTTTATATTGCAGCTTCGGATCCGCCATATTAGAATTTTTCTTTGTTGGGCTTCGCTTCCATTAAGAGAAATATTTTCGAAGACACTATCCCAACTAGGGAATCCAATCCCGCAAATGCTGGATCCCGCGGTGATTTCGCGGGTTTGACATTGCGGGATTAAACGTGCGGGATTTGGGGGACTCGATGTGGGTGCTGTATCGTAATAAAAAGTTGTATTATGCAATTAAAAACAGAGTAGAGTAGCAGGAAAATATCTATGGCATATGCGTACAATACAATAGTACGACTAGTTTAACGGTTACATGTTACATTGATCCACTCTCTTCTGCTTCTTGTTGTGTTTTTTTGTAAAGTACGTCGCAAATGGCTAGCTGCAGCCCATGCGCATAGCACAGTTGGTGATGTGCTGATAACAGTCTGCCCACTTTCTTCATGACTGCAGCACCATCTATCGTTGCTGCGATAATATCTCGTTCAAGGTGAATGTCGAACTCCTTCAGTTTTCAGGAGCGATTACACATGATTCTGCAGGGCATAACTTACATTTAGCTCTAAGACCATCTTCATACTTTAAAAAATACTTCCAAACTAAACATGAACCTTTATTCTCTTTGTTAACTACACTGGCACTTATTTTTGTGATTGCTGTTTAAATTCCATGTACTATATTCAACCACTTGATAAATGTCACTATATACTAGTTGAATAACGCTGGGCTCAATCCCGCAGGTTTGCGCGATTAAAGTTTGGGTGCGGTATTGGATTCCCTAATCCCAACACGAACCGCCGCGAATGTCGATAGACTTTAAAAATACGTACCAAATTTGAGAAAATAAAACATCTTTTCCGCTAACAAAATAATAGATTATAGATTTATAAAGGTGGCAACTTCCGGGGGGCAAGTGCCCCATCATGCCCCTCCCAAACGACGCTCATGGTCTATCGTGAGTTTACTTACTTGCACAAACAAAAACAAAATCAAAAGAAGATTTGTCAGACAAAATATTCTTTTGTGACAAACTAAATGGTACTAAAACCAGCAGCAGTCCTAATAAAAATTAAATGTCGTTCAATCACACGCCTTTGTTACACTATGAGGAGCCAAATCTACATTATACATTCGAAAATGTAATTTTATTATTCAAACGACAGCTATTTTTAATATACAATACGCTGCAAACTATTTGTACATTTCCTAGTTTACAATAATAAACTTGCATTATACATAAATCTATGCAACAATATATTTTAACGAGTTTAAAACATAACCCTGGCTATTTTATCGGTGTAATTCGCTTTCCCAAATTTAATTTTCCATCAAATTTAATTATATTGGCACAAAATCACGAGGCAAATAAACTTCTCCCATAAATTTGGCTCAAATATTGCGGGAGTCCGGGCGGAGAAATTCTCGACACCACAAAATGTGAAATACAGATGTCGACCATTTGGAAGGTAGATATTTTAGATACGCGTGTATATCTGTTGTGCTTTTCCCATTTGTAATCAATTTTTTGACTATTTTATTATTTCTCAGGAAAAATTATCCCTTAAATTAAAATTATTTTTTTGCAATTTGTTTTCCTACCAGGATTTTCGGATTTAATTGGATTAAACCGTTCCCTTAACACCCTGTACAGTGAAAAATCTCTTAGGCGGGCACCTACGGGACCGTCTAAATGTGTCCGCCTAATAGAGGTGTCCGTCCGCCCATGTGAAATTTGTTATTAATATGTAAATGCAAAATTATTACTATGTATATGTATGTACAAATAAACATAACATAACAAAAATACACTAGTTTTAGTTAGGATGTAGTACTAAAAAATCAAATAACGTAGTTTGACGTGTTTGCGTTTTATACTTGCAATCTAGAAAATGTAATTCCAAGTCTAATAACAATTCCATTGCTGTAGAGTCACCTCTATTCTTTGCATACTCTTATAATTCCTTTACCATACCATACTAATGGCTTGTTGTTAATTGGTGACATTTGTTTGATTACTGCATTCAACTTCTTCATCAGAGTCGTCAGATAGTGATGTGGTTTCAGTTTCGGTAGGAATGGGGTCACTATCGTCTTCTAATAGCACATTGCTATCAATGTTAATGAACTCGCCCAAATCATTCTTATCAAATTACAAACTTCCACAACATCAATATTCTCTTTCAGACTCAAAACGCGACATTTTTGCTTACGATTTTAACCTTATAACTCACAAATAAATGGCGGACTGCTGTCGGGGAATCACACATACTTTCATTCGGCGAAGTTCTTTCGCGTTTAAAGGAGGGTTTTCGCGCTCTTTGTATGAAAACAGCCTGTCCGCGTCCGCCCAAAGGAGAGTCCGCCCAAGAGAGGTTGATTTTCATGGAATTTCATATACCTAGTTCCGGACTATGAAAAAATGTCCGCTTAATAGAGATGTCCATTTATTAGAGGTGTCCGTTATGAGAGGTTTCACTGTATTTGTAAAATAAAAATATATATACTTATGTCTAGAAATTATCTCTTGCGCGTACACGAAAAAAACAATGTTCATGTTTCAAGAACATAGATTTTTACTTAGTCTAAATGTTATCGTGCTTCCTTTAAATTACTGTTCTTCAAACCAATGCACAGACACAATTTGATTTGAGCATACTATAAAAATTTGGAAAAAAACTTATTTTAAGAAAAATAATTTAAAACAATTAAGTAACATGTTTTTGAAATCTGTTATTTTTGTAGTCGAATTAAGTAAGTATTTCTATTTTCAATAGGAACCTAAAATTATAATCGAAACAAGAAATCTAAAATATTTAGTCTTGGGAAAAACCGATGATTTTTAATAATCGAGTACTTGATACTCGAGCGATTTTAATAATCGGGTTTGTTCGAGCATTTTTTTTAATGATCGAGCGATGTCGGTTATTTCAATAATAGAGTACTCAAGTGGTTTTTCGCTCCAGCGATCACAACACAACACTACAAATATTGTGTATTTATTTTGATACGTACGTTTGGCGTACACTTTATCGAATTTTAGTATTTTAAAATGTATAGTTTAGTCGAATATTACTTAATTTGAATCAATTTTCGAAGTTTTAATTGTGTTTTGTTTACGATTTTATATGGCCATGATGTTGTCTCAAGGAATTGCATTTTTATCATCATTATGAACAGCAGCAACAAAGTTATTTCCCTGATGATGGAAATAATAAGGAATTCCGACAGCTTAGACCAACTTTAAAGATTACACTTTCATTTGCTGCATAGCCTAGTTTATTCGTTAACTAATTAGCAACGACTATCCTTACTATGTAATGTTATATATCTAAATCTTATAGTTTTCCCAAAATTATAATATAAACTCCTGGACAAAATTAACGCAACATCATAAATTTGCCATATTTTTTATGCTATTTTATTTCTGAATTTATGATCCGATTTGAATGATTTTTTTTTGCATTGTAGGTTGGTTCCTTGACAATGTCATAGTTTTCGCTGTTTATGATAAAAATTTCATTTCCGATTTATACTGGGTGTATTAAAAATGCTATGTTTTTTTCCGAAAATTCGCATCACCCTGTGGAGTATATTAGCAACCGAAACATATTGCAGTTGACATTAAACGGTAGGTCCATCTTTCCCCAACATTTTCTTTTTTGGTTTACTTTATTATCTCTGTTATTAAAGGAGATACACCGTTTTATAGAGTAATATGTTTTTATAGACTTTAATACTCAACACATTCATTGTTAAATGTTTTCAAGTAGACTATGGACTTTTTCTGACATTGCAAGCGATGTGTCAGCAGATGTTGTGTTTTAAAGTTACAAAGGTGAAATAAAATTCGCCATACTGATAAAAACTGTTCGGAAACTGCTTATTAAACGTTCGTTTCGTATGCCCAGTTGCCCGAAGAGTATTTTAATCTTGCGACCTACTTGAAAACATTTAATAATGAATGTGTTGAATATTAAAGTTTATTAAAACATTTTACGCTATAAAACGGTGTATCTCCTTTAATAACAGAGATAATGAAGTAAACCAAAAAAGAAAATGTTGGGGAAATATGGACCTATCGTTTAATGTCAATATGCTTCGGTTGCTAATATACTAAACAGTGTGATACGAATTTTCGGAAAAAAACATAGCATTTTTAGTAAACCCAGTATAAATCGAAAATTAAATTTTTGTCATAAACAGCGAAAACTATGACATTGCCAAGGAAACAACCTACAATGCAAAAAAAATCATTCAAATCGGATCATAAATTCAGAAAAAAAATAGCATCAAAAATATGGGAAATTTACGATGTTGCGTTAATTTTGTCCAGGAGTTTATTTACCTCAGTTTTTACAGGGTATTTAAAATAAATAACTACAACGTCAATTTATGACAAAGAATATTTATAATTATTATTTTTCTCATTTTTTTTAATTATAGATAAGTACCTACAAGGTGTGCAATTTAAAAATAATAATACGCTTTCTCTCAGGTTTAATCGGGTTATGCGGGTTTCCTCCGCCGACATTAACAGAGGTTGCAGCAATGACGGCCATAAAATCGCATAAATTCCGGAATAAACACAATAATAAATAATAAAGTTATGTAACGACGTGAGTATAAATAAAGCTGTAAAATTCCGACAGGATTTCGCGTGCATGTATTGTTGTGATGTGGCGCCAATCTTAATCAGTGGCTTAGCAGATTTTGTTTGTCGATTTTTTCTGTTTTCTTTGCTGCGAGGACCATTCTTGAGTGGCTTCGCGTGGACTCCGACCCACGATTTGGAGAGTGTGCACCACCCACCAAATATTCGATCTCATTCGAAATTCGACTTCGGGTAGAAATATACAAACATTGCGATAACTAAACTTAACAACCAAACAATAACTTTTTGCACAACAAACCCTTATAAGTAAAAATTCCAAAATCTAGCACATTTTCGGCAACAGCGCACATATCGCGAACTGGGTACCTACTTATTTACAGTGGACTCCGACTCTAGTTATAACGTACGCTCTAGCAAATCTGCAACTAAAAATACTAATTGATGTGTCCGTGCGTCAATTTATGAAATACTTTATGGCAGCACTGTACTGTATGTCGCCTAGTCCGTATGTAAACTCGTAGTCACTTACTGATCTCGTAAGGTAATCGTATATTACATACTAAGAGTGATAAGAAGCCTATTACACACAATTTCGAAACTTACGGGCGATCCGAGTACTTCGAAAGGGTGTAATAGACTTATCACCCTACGACTTCATATTTACTTTTTTCTATTTGGGTTTCATAATGACTACATTATAATTTAATAACCTGCCACTTTATGAAACTGAAATTTTATTTGTTTTATGTTGGCCGCAAGTAGGGTTCGAATTTTAGGCTTACTTCGATTTCGTTAAAATTAGTTTTCTAGGCATTATAGATTCGACAAACATTTTTTATAGGAAACTTTAAAATACTGACCTTAACCTTGCAAATAGATCAATTTTTACTAGATATTTATCTGAAATACCTATACTCGGAAATATATAACATGCTGCCGGTGTCCGTCAACTAATTTCTAGTCACAACTATAAAACAACATAACCTAAAAATAATAGAAATATCTTCCAGTTTATGCTCTATTTCTAAAGTTTTATTCAATAAAGTACTGTTTTTTTTTTTAATTCAATATAGTATTACTTTATATATACCTACATATTTATAGTTACTCTATACATTTCCAGGGCATTAATTATTATTCCTGTCAGATTCTGTGTCGACACAATATTATGTTCAATAGTATTATTTATTATTTTGTTCAATATTTTGAACTTTGTTCTGCTCGCACCATACCTCAAAGTTTTGCATATTCTTTTTAAAAGTTATTCTAGATTATTTTCTGCAATTTCTCGTATTTCTGACGTAGTACAACTTTCTTCTTGCCTCATTTTTATTAACTTTAATAATATATTTATTTTTAATTATGACAGATGGGAGAAGCTTTGTTGTGTTCAATTGTTTCTATTATGGCATATTTGATACTTGTAAGATTTTATTAATTTGTAGAAGTATTGCCAACCCAAAAAGAAAGTATTAATTCAAATGGAAAAAATCTACTATATTTTTTAAAGTTTTTCAGACTTTAAAGATCCAAATAGAAAAAGTATTATAAAATACACGATTCATAAGACAATTAGAGCACTTTTACTTTAGAAAACTCGCTTTCTAAATTAAACGCGTGCTCTAAGATAATGTCTTATGAAACTTGTAGCCTAATATACTAAGTATTATGTTAAATTATCGAAATATGCTAATAAAACATTTTGAGTCGGTACTCGCATGGTTATCAGTACACCAGCCAATAAGTTTTTGATACACTTTTTCATACCGCTCCCCGGATTTTTCTAATAATAAATTATTTGCTGCGGATACAGCTTGAAATGTATTTTTCTGCAGCGTTCCCTCAATCTGAATATCGTAGTCACTCATACTTTACCAATATACCCAAAAATAATAACCAAATTAAGAATGTTGACGTTTAAAATTGCCTAACATTTACGTTGTCAAGGCGACGCGATAAATTTCAAAGCCAACTTTACATAAAATCTATTGGAAACATGCACGGTTTTGGCATATTACGGATAATGTGATTTGTGGAACTGTTACGTAATATATATATATTACGTAACACTCAGTACGTAACAGTGGACAGTGCGTAAGCAGGTTCTTACTAATATAGGAATAGAAAAACAATATAATAATACATCTGTGTTAAAAAAAATTAAAATGTTGAAAACAGCAAGGCGGTGAAAATAAACTATTAATCCTTAGGATCAGTCGAATTTCACAGGAATCCCCTAACTCAATTCCATTATTGTTCCATCAAAAATAACAATAAAAAATAACGATGAAAGGCCTTTTCGATTCAATTGTCCTGTCATTTACACACACCGGGGAACACGGCGAGCATTTGTGTACAGTCTCATCAACAAACGCAACAATTTTTAAATAAGTCCGACATTTTGTAACAATTTACATTAACAAATCGGTCATCTTTTATGCGTCGGAGGCATTAACGGACGGTAGAGGGGGGCAGGGGGAGGGCGGAAGCGCCGCAAAGCGAGATAGAAAATGGGGTGCTCTAAAGATTTGAATGAGTAAATTATTGAGCGGCTTCGTCTGTCCTCGTTTGCGGCTTGAATTGACTCTGTGAGTGGTCGGGCGCGGACAAATTACACCAGGGGATTGGGACGTTGAGCTTGTTGATAATCGTGCAAGAGGGTCGGGGAAATTCGTAATAAAGTTTCGTTGTGTGTTGTGTATATTGTCTTTGTGTTTGGTAAATACTTTATTTATTTGGTAAATCCGAAATTGTGTGTAATAGGCTTATCACTCGAGTTGTGTACTATAATTTTTCAACGACTTGATATTTATTTTTATGTTAAATCATCGAAATGCCAATAAAATATTTTCTGAGTAGGTACTCACATGGATATCCAGTAGGTACACCAGTCAATAAATTCTTGATACAGATATTTTTCATACCTCTCCCTAGATTTTTCTAGCAATAAATTAATTGCTGTAATATCTGGCGGCGTTCCCTCAATCCGAATATCGTAGTCACTCATACTTTACTAATATACCCAAAAATAATATCGAAATTAATAATGTTGACGTTTAAAATTGCAAATTGACATTACGTTGTCAAGGCGACGCGATGCTAAACAGCCAACTTTGAGCAAAATCTATTGGAAACATTCACGGTTTTGGCATATAGCGGATAATGTGATTTGTGGAACTGTTACGTGATAAAAATCTCTAATAAGCGGACATCTCTATTAAGCGGACATTTTTTCAGAGTCCTGAACTAGGTATATGAAATTCCATGAAAATCAACCTGGTAAATTGAAATCTTACCTAAATCGAACAATAAATATTTTCTCCATATGGTTCCAACTGTAATGGTGACACTATATATATACAGGGTGATTGATGGTGGATGGAGAACTAGTCATCGGATCACTTTGAAAATTTGAGAGCTTATGGAAGCGGACATGATCTCTCTTTTAAAAATATTTCTAGCCATGCAGTGTTTCCGCTTCTACTTGAAAGTATTAGCAACTTTGATAATTTAAACGGAACACCCTGTGTATTATTTTTGTTTCAGAATCCTTATTAATGTCTTAATAACTTTCCTTAATATTTTCCTATACCTATTTGTTATAGTTCTCGAGATAATAATTAATGTCACTTTTTTTTTCGGAAAACATGTCCTACAATAAGTGATGATGTTTTTAAACTCTGACAAATTAAAGCACTGAAATTTGGTATGGAGTCAGGTTATATCCAGAGGTCTTCCACCCTCTTTCCAAATATTAGTTATAATAGTACAAGGTGTTTCAAAATACAAATATCTTGATGGTTTGGAAAAATGGTAAATAGTACGTTTTTTTAAATGAAATGCCCTATATTTTATATGTTCTCCTAAAAGCTATTGAAATTGTCTATCTTCCTATGTATAATGTTCCTATACCTATCTTGAACAGTTTTTGACCTATGAGCATTTATTTAGCAAAATTAATTATTACAGATAACAATCACACTTTTTAGACCAATTTGGCAAGTAGCCTATGGAAATTGTTTTGTAATGGCTGCTGTTATTCATTCAGTCTTGTTGTCAGTTGGTGTATTTAAATATTTTAATTTTTTAAAGTTTTTGTATTTTGAAACACCCTATACTATTATAACTAATATTCGGAAAGAGAGCGAAAGACCTCTGGATATAACCTGACTCCATAGCAAATTGCAGTGCTTTAATTTGTCAGAATTTAAAAATATCATCACTTTTTGTAGGACATGTTTTCCGAAAAAAAAAAGTGAAATTAATTATTATTTCGAGAACTATAACAAATAGGTATAGGAAAATATTAAGGAAAGTTATTAAGAACTTAATAAGGATTCTAAAACGAAAATAATACACAGGGTGTTCCGTTTAAATTATCAAAGTTGCTAATACTTTCAAGTAGAAGCGGCAACAATGCATGGCTAAAAATATTTGTAAAAGGTCCGCTCCTATAAGCTCCCAAATTTTCAAAGTGATCCGATGACTAGTTCTCCATAAACGTCTAATAGACCATCCATCATCAATCACCCTGTATTTTAAGGACCCTGTTTTGATGTGTAAGTAATTAATTAATGCTCTATCAGTCAATAATGATTATTAGTTTTTGCAAAAACGGGATGATAATGGTAAGGACAAAGTATGTACTCTGTCGTCAAACTAAATAAATTTACATGTACTTTTTACCGTATAGGCGTCTTTTAGTATCCAAATTCGTGGCAATAACAACTATCACATAGCAAATATTTACTTTACTTAAATTTTAAGATTATTGCAGCTGCTTATACCTACCATAAAAGCTACACGATCCCAGTTTGTTTAGTAGGTAGAAACGGAGTTCGAAGCGTGCCACCGAAATAGTGGTTTTATGGAAGATAATCTGACATTATTGGATTTGGAAAAAGTAAATTAAATTTCAACGCACTGAGGTTGACCGTGAGGTCGAAACGTTTGAATATTATTACAAATTGTGATTTCCTAAGTTTGTTTTATTGAAGTTGAAGAGGTATTGAATCTCCCGCCAAGATCTGTAATGTGCTAAAAGTCTTTTCGTTGCCGTTGATAGCTCGATACCCTCATTAAAGATTCAAAACAAGGGCCCGGTGGCCTAAAATATTTTACCTATAAAATGGTCTTTTTACGTACATCTAGCATAAAGATGAAGAAATTTTGACCTATTCCACCGGGTAACAGATAAAGTAACAATAGAGCCATAAAATGAAATGAAAGGATAATGATTAAAACGGCCCATCATGGTCGGAGAGTTGGGTTTTTAATGTAACCGCTTATTATTTTATTTAAATGTAATAGATTTTATGATTTTATGAATTTATTTACAAGAAAACTAATTTATTTACAGATCAAAAAATATTGACAATTTCAATAATTATAACTCGATAAAATGGTCCTCAGAAGAATCTGAAGAGTCATCATGTCCTACGCTTATTACTAAAGGCTCAATTTCCATAGTTGTGTCAATTACGTTGTCAAGTTCCCACATTTTTTGTTCCTCTACTATAGCATGTTTTATGGCGTTTTGCCAATTTTCTGATGACACATTTGCTAAAGAATGAAGCAAGAGGTGTCGCACTTCTTGCATTTTAAAAGTTTTGTTATTTCTAGCAACATATCCTTTTACTTGAGCCCATATTAATTCGATAGGATTTAGCTCACAATGGTAAGGTGGTAAACGGAGCACTATAATACCTCGATCTCTTGCCATCTCGTCAATAACATACTTTTTATACTGTGATTTATGTAGCCTAACAATATCCAAAAGTTCTTTTTTTACCATGGTATTATCGTAACTCAATTCCTTTCGTTGTAACCAGTTTACGATTTCCGCCTTTTTCCATGAAGTTGTGGGAAGATTCTCTTTTAGCCTAGAGTGATAGCTGGCATTATCCATCACTATTACAGAATTAGCGGGAATGTATTCTATCATTTGCTTAAAATATTCCTCGAAAACATCAGCAGTCATTTCTTCATGATAGTCTTTAGTAGAATTCGACTGGAATTGTAATAATCCTTGATCCAAAAAGCCATTTGAACTTCCTATATGAGTTATAATAAGTCTGCGTCCCTTTCCAGATGGTGGTCTAAGTCCTGTTGACCAGCCTTCCATGACAGCTTGTCGAGAACTTAGGACATTTTTATCTTGCCAAACTTTAGATACGGTGTGCCCTTCGTTCAGCCAAGTTTCATCCAAATAGAAAATGTTTTTGCCTTCGCTGCGGTATTTTCGGATGGACCTTAAGTATTGACGTCTCCAGCAAATAATATCTGCTCTATCAATAAGAAAAGATTTTCTGTTTTGCTTCTCCCATCGAAAGTTCATATCATGAAGTATTTTCCATAGTTTCGTTCGTGATAGCTGTGGTAAGTCCTCGTCGTAGTTAATGGCTTGTAAAATTTTGTCTATAGTTGGTATTTCCTTGGCAAAATAAAAACTATGTACTTTTCTTCTAATACCATTTTTAATGAAATTGTCAATTTCTAACGGTTTCTTTCCTGGGAGTGGTTTTGGCTCACTGAGGTTCTTAGATTTTCTTTCACGCAAGAACCTATATATAGTAGCCTCTCCAACTCCTACCATATTGGCACACTCTGCAATGATGCTACGAACATCACTTGCAGGTTTCTGGTACACTAGAGCATCATGCACGTTTAATATTAATGTCTTTTCTCGGAGAGAATATGCACTCTTGCTAATTTGGCGAAGACACGTTGGCGAAAAACTTGAAGCCATTGTTACAAGTATAGGAAATAATTCAACTTTGAGATAATGCAGTATCTAAATACAACTAAATACATAGTTTGACAAACGCACATCAAATGGCGTAATAACATCCTAAAGCAGGCAAAAATAGGTAAATTAATTACCCCTGTTGTACCTACTTTAACCCTAATCCTACTTAACAATGGACAGAGGCCAATTTTCTTATTAAATAAGGTAATTACTATTGGCAACGCCTATGGTTTACGGTTGTTTTATGGCTTCAACCCTCGATATGAGCTATCAACTGCAACAAAACGGACTTTAGTTTAAACCACAGTAGGCCATGAAACAAAAGCTAATATCTTAGAGACAACTATGTTGACATTCTAGTTGTTATTAATATTTAACGTCAATTTCATTTGTGAAAATGACTTATCAACATTTGGACAAATTTGATACGATATCTATCATCCATGGTGTGTTATAAATTTGAAAAGAGAGTTTAAAATGCTATCTTTTTAGATTAAGATTACCAGGGTGTTCCATTTAAAAAGCGAGGTTAGGTCCGATAACTTTCTTATCTGACCCCGTATACTTATTCTGAAAACGGCAGACTATTAATTAAGAAATTGTCAATTATTTTACTTTCCCCCGTATCTCTTAAGGGACCGAAAATTTTCGAATTACGATTTTACCATTTTAAGTTTGACCCAAAAAGACCATGACACCTACATTATTTTATGTACTTTAGGGATTTAAAATACCCTTTAAATCCCTAGGGATTTAAAGTAAATTTTAAAATTCATGGTCGGGTGCTTTTTCCAGGAACTCTTTAATATTGTCAACATCGAGTGTCTTCGACTTTTTAGGTTTGTAGCCCTCATTTTGTCGTTTCAAAAAAGCGGTTAGTTTGCAGAATTTGCTAATGTCGACGCCCATGCCTATTGCAATTGTGGCCTTTATCATCGAATATACACTCCACAGTGACGATGCTTTAAGCTTTTTTGACTTTTCTAAGAAATATGCTAATAGTACCTTCTCTTCTGTAAGTTCTTCTACGTTCCGTTCTTTGCACCATTTGATAAACTCAGATAACTGTTTTTTATATTGTTCTCCAGATTTTTTTGGTAATAATTGACGCAGTACGCGCCAATGGCTCACGACAAGCGGTTGCGTGATTATGTAGTAGGGGAAAGTCGGGTAAGTTGGCGATGTTAACAGTTATTTTTTATTTTTTAACGTTGGTTACAGTTTTTTTAATGTGCGTTAATTTACATGCAAACCTTAATGTCTAATGTACATAAAAATATAATATAAGTTATCAAAAACTAATCAGACTATTTAAACAAATAAGAATTCGGGTTGTATGAAAAATTCGTCATCTTACCCACTAGTAGGTTAAGATGACGAACCTACGCGGGTAAGATGAAGTATACATTAACATAAATCGCACTTGTACGTTCCCACTCCAGAATAGTCGGTACAGGAATCGTGCCACCATCTTTGACATTTGGAATATTGAATCCAGTCTTCTCTGGGTGGATCTTCAAAACATTCATTGCATCCTGGGCATATTGCTTCCTTATTTTCATCAGTGAGTTTCGGCTGACTCTTTCTATTTGTTTTGGATTTTTTTTCCTCCCTTTTCTGCTTTCTTAAAATTTTAGCCTCTTCTTTTTGCTTTTCAGCCGCTAACTTTTCCTCTAACTGTCTTTTCATTGGAGTCCCGGTAATAATACTTGCATCAATTTTCCTTCCTTTTTTGTTTTCTGATCTTTCATATGTTGGAAAAGGACGTATTTTCCATAGCGACATCGTTTCTTCTATTTTACTTTTTTTAACGCAACACTGGGATAAGATATCTTTTTTTTGGATTCCACTGGAACTGGAACACTCGGCGTTTTCACTAAAAGATTATCCAAAAATGCATCTTTTAACACTTGATACATTTGGGCGTGCTAAGCTGGCGTCATTAGTATTATCTAGTTGGATAAAGTTATGATTTGCTTGAATATTATTCTCAGTGTGTAATTTTTCTCCTGGAACAGATAAAGAAGAATTTTTCTGTACAAAGTGAATTAAGGGCAGCTCATCTTCCGATGAATACTCTGAAGAATTTATCCCTGCTTGCGAAGTTACTGTGTCATATTGTGCTTCAGGAACAGTTTCTTGAGAAGAAATCTCTCTCTCTGACATTTTAGTTGCAGCAAAATCTTCTGCCAACCGTGGCAGCCTTTAGATATGCTTTATTAAAAATCTGGCAAATATTTTTATCAGTCACGGCTTCATTAGGTTTATTGACAACAAATGAATCGCATTCTTGTGAAAAAAATGTCTTAAGAGGTCCAAAAAATGACATATCTAAAGGCTGCAACCTGTGAGTGGTGTGGGGTGGAAATCCTACCATAACAATCCCGTTTTCCCTGCAAAAATTTATTCCGTCTAAGGAAATGTGCGAAGAATGGTTATCGACAAGCAAAAGACTGGGTCTTTCAGGCGTAGAGTTAGTATATTTTTGGAAATGTTTTAAATATTGTAAAAATATCTCGGTGGACATCCAGCCATTCTGTTGAGCTCTTCCTGTTGACCCTGGAGGTGCTCCAAAAAGTAGTTCATCCTTCATACGCATCCGCTTAAAAATAAAAAAGGGGGGAACATAGTTACCCAGTGCATTGACGGCACAGACAATGGTGGTATTTTTCCCACGCTCTGCGCTAACGATTCTTGCAACGCGTCGAGACCCAGTAGGAGATAAAATTTTTGGCAACTTTGTTGGCACAGATGAGAGCCCGCTTTCATCCGCATTATATATTTGGCTTGCATCAAAATTGTATTTTTCACGGACTTCTTTCAGAATTGTGAAGAACTTTTGAACAGCGACTTCGTTAAAACCAATAAGGCGTCCTACCGATGTAGCCTCAGGTGTTCGTAGACTTATCTTGTATTTATTTAAAAAAGATTTTATCCAATCTTTTCCTGCCATTTTTAAGTTTTTGTTGAATCTATGAGGTATGTCATTTTGTTCTGCATATTCAAATACCAGTCGTCCAAGTTGGGTTTTTGTAAGTCCAAATGCTCTCCTATCGATGTCTCTAATGTATGTAGCAAGACATTCACTTTGGGCTACACTAAAAGTGTCACGGTGTCTTCCACCATGTTCTGGCAGATCCTTCCCCTCGCGTCTTTTATTAATATAGCGGCGTAAGGTTGCTTCCGGAATTTCGTATCGTGCAGCAGCGCTATTGCAAGATTGGCCTTGATCTATAGCTAATAAGGCTGCTGTTAAATTTATCTGACTCCAAGATCGCCGATTGGTCTTTCTAATATATTTTTGTGGCATTCTGTAAAGAAAAGAAAATTATCAACGTTTAAAAAAAAATGCGGGTAAGATGACGATCTCGTCATCTTAACCGCGTCATCTTACCCATGAAGGTTATGTTTAAACTGCCTAACTATATTTTCACAGTACACGAACTATGAACAAAAATTATATTCACATGCAATTAACAACAGCTATCATCAATAATTAAACACAATTTTACATAAACATACCTTATAAATTTACAGGAAAATGTTAAAAATCACAACAATATTCTTATAACAGTTTGCCGGAAAACAAACACACGTGTTTTAAAGCAACGACGGCTTATGAAATCATGATTTGCCTTGGAAAATTAATTTGTCTACTCTCGAGGAGATGGCACCACCATACAGGGCATTTATAATAATAGCGACGACAAAAAAAAATATCATTAGTTATCTTACCCGCTTCGTCATCTTACCCGACTTTCCCCTACCTGAAAAAATTCCTATGCCTAGTCGTCATCGCCCTAAGGCCTCCAGAATTTAAATCCTACCATGCATACATATATAATAGCATTGCATAGCAGAGCAATTCTAGCAACCGTTCCAACAGGTCAACCATAAAAATTTACAATTACCACGCGAAATTGCTTGTTATTTTTTATTTTTTTTGATCGTAGTACCTGGAAAAATTCCTATGCCTAGTCGTGATCGCCCCTAAGGCCTCCAGAATTTAAATCCTACCCTGCATCCGTATATAATAAACATGTTTTAATAATATTCAATTGAGATCTATGTCAACTATTATATTAATGCAAATGAAGAGAAAGAATCATAGCAGCCTCGTTCGGGTGAAATGTTGAACTCACGTCGAAGTCGAAGCAACAATGAACACAAACTATCTACATATTTTCAGTTTCCTCGTTCTCGACAGTAAAGAATTAGCATACAAAGGTGTCTAGTGTCGATAGACTTTGTTTATTTTTAACTATTCATGTTTTAGTCTCATTATTTGAATTTTTTTAATAATCGGTTAACAGGATTCCGGAGGTACCTGTAAACGAGTTTTCTTCCCAAGCGTTTATTCCTATTTTAGGGGAAAAATTGTCAAAGGAAAAAAAACTTTGTAATAGAACTAGAACTCGCAGAAAGTCTATATTTTTTTGTTTCGGAAGATTAGAGTTACCGTTTCGGAGATATTAGCATTTAAATTGTTTAGTGCGTTAGCTCTGCTCGGTCTGGAATCCGCGTTGGTTCTTTTACGAGTTGAGTTAGACCAGAACTGATCGCAAAGGATTCGGCCTCGCGGCCTTGCTTATCGTCTGTATTTGAATATTTAAGCCATCAGTTGACATTGTGGACGTTAAAGTCGCCAAAGATAGCAATCTCGGCATTTGGATGGTTGGTTTGCAAGAAATCGATTGTATTGGCTAGTGATGAGAAAAGGGCTCTGTAATGGGTATCGCTTGAAGGACGGTAAAGGCAGCAGATAAATTTGATGATTTTTTGCGTTGATATTTTAAACCACATTACATCAAAGTCTTTCGGTTCAAGTGTAACTACTCGTTGGCAGCAGAGATCACCCCGAATAAAAAGACATACCCCGAAGTTGCGTCGAAATCGGAAATGAAAATCGTATCCAGGGTATAAATAGCTGACGGTGTTTGTTGACGATCTAACCTTTTGTCTCGGTCAGTGCGAGCACGTGAGGCTTGGAGGATTGTAAGTGCCGGTGGACTGAATTGATGTTCGTGTTAAGCCCTCTAATATTGCAGAAATCAATTTCCAAGTTGCTAATTCTGGGTTGGTTAGCAACCGCAGGTGCAACACCATTTCTTCGTTGAGTGTTGTTAGAGGAACCCAGTAAATTGTCGGAAATGGTTGTTGTTCGATGAACTTCGCTTGATGGGGCCCCAAGTCCAGCCCCCGCCCGGAGATCCGAATGGGAGGCGAGTTTACCTCCGGAGTATTTTGGGCCTGGAGCTTCCATCATGCTATTTTTGGGGTCCCATCCTCGGAACCGGAAACATCAGCACAGCGACGAAACATCAACTCAATGAGCAAAAGTTAACTTCACGCCGCCTAAACCGATGCAATGGTATCTCACCGGGCGATGCCGGGTGGGCCAACATCTTCCATTTGCCGATACGTCGGAGACACAGATCCACTTGTCGACCTGTATTCAGATTCCTCATCAGTATCCTCTGAGGAAATCGAATTCCTTAATAATATATTGACATTAATAATATAGTAACAGCACAAGTTTAGTAATTTCCTAATTTATATTAATTTTTAAACTATAACTAAAAAATCGTGAAAATTTCCGTCGTTTTTTGAATGCACACCTTACCGCATCAGTATTTACTATAAATTATTAACCATATTTAGCAAAATTTGGGAGTAGTTCTCGAAATTTCTCGCCTTCGCCGAGAGCTTTCCTACATTCTGGATCACCCACTTTTTCATTCGCAAGATCTGACAACCCTGTTCCCAACCCGAATCTTTTTCTCATAATATCTCTCTTCCTTTTGCACACGATCTCGGTAATGGCAAACGGCAAGATCATTATTTGTTAAAGCGATAATTGCCGACACGAACTCGTTTGCATTTGAATGGACCACTTGACTGCTTTAAAACGCGAGATTTACTTAGTTTTATTTAACTTCGTGGAAGTTTTATGTCTCTAAAAGGAGTCGACATGTGGAAAGCAATCACGATAACTGTGTACTAGTGTGTGCCTTGTCCTTATTTGCCTTTGTGCGGTTTGCAGGATTTAGCATACATTAAAGATGGTAAATTTCAGAATTCATTATAACCTTTTAAAAACCCCTTTTTTTATTCTCTTAATAGAATAACAGGCTATTAAGCAGACCGGAACATTGCTTTCCTTAAAATCGATCAGTTAAATGTCGTAAAAATCCCAGGCAATTATGCCCGCGATTCTTTTTGGAGGTTGTTTTTTTTTTTTATGATCAAACACAAGCACTATAGGAAAAATCCTTTAGGGCACTCTGGGAGTGGTGCGTGTGCGCAAAAAGCGATTCACGTTGGCTTTGAATCGTTGGAGGTTATATTCGTTGGGAAAACGACCTCGGGAAGATCGTTCCACAATGATGAAGTCCTCCAGATGAAAGAGTTCTTAAATAATGAAGTTCGAGGAGTACTAAGCTTAACCACATATGGATGGGCGACAGTGGTTCGTCGTGTATTTCTGATATTCGCCGCTCTGGGCGGAATTAAGAGGGCAAGGTCAGCCGAGCACTTTCCATGAAAATATCTGTAAAAGAGAGTCAAATCACCAACTTGCCTTCGATGTTCTAGGCTGTCGAGGTTCTTCGTCAGCTCGTGGTCTCCAATCAGACGAATGGCCCTCCTTTCGATGGAATCCAGTAGCCGAAGAGTATGTTTGGGTGCAGAGCTCCAGACATGAGAGCAGTACTCTAGTGATGGTCGAATCTGGGCTTTGTATAGTGTCAAAAGTTGTTGAGGTGTGTACAACTCTCTGGTTCGGAAGAGTACACCAAGCTTCTGAGAGGCTATCTTGGCGATTGCCACAACGTGGTTATGCCAAGACATATTTCCTCCCAGATTGACTCCCAGCAAACTAATAGATGAAGCCAGCGGGATTGCGTGTCCGTCCATGACTATATCCGGTTCTGTAATGTTAACCTTTTTAGAGAAAACTGCTGCCTGGGTTTTTTTAGCGTTAAAGTCGACTTGGTTACTGTCACCCCAAGCCAAAATTTCTTCCAGGTCTTTGTTGAGGCGTGATACTTCATGCTGTCTGCGAAGATGTGCGTCGGCAGCCGATGTTTGTGCATTCAAAGAGAAAGATGATAAAGTGTGCTATCATCAGCAAAACTAACTATCGGGTTTTTCGTTTTCACTAGAAGGTCGTTAATGTAGAGTAAGAAGAGAGTGGGAGACAATATGGACCCTTTGGGGACACAGTACAACTTCCTCCCTCCCTGTTTTTGATACACGGGATGTTTTTGAGAATTTTACATTTTGGGTTTGTTCGGGTTCGGTTACCCCGTAACTTATCAAAAAGAACTAAAACGCCCTCGTTTTTTTCACAAAATCCAGTGACGTACTTAGATTTTTTCTACGTTCAATAGTTTTAAATGGATCACCCTATATATTTTTTAATAATGTAATTTAGTTTTTAACAAGCTTCTCAGAAACACAGGGTAGACCAAGTAAAGTGGCCTATTAGAAGTATCTCGAGAACTAAATGAGATTTTATTTTGAAAATTTGGCTGTTGCTATAAGAGATGGTTCTACGTTTATAAAATATTTTGGATGGTGCGGTGTGGCCGGATCATACTGAAAGTGGTAGCAACTTCGAAATTTTAAATGAATTACCCTATATATTATATTTTTTTGAAATCTAGGTAAAAATCTAGAACAGTTTTCTGTATATCATATAAATATCTTTAAGAGTTTTTGAATTATAAATAATCTTGTGATTTTTTAACTCCGTATCGGGACCTGAAAAGAAAATCATATCTTTTTAGGGGTTACAGCTAGAAAGCCGAAATTTTGACAATAGTTTCACAAGACTCTCCAAATTTTATAATTTTGAACAGTATTTAATTAGTTTTATACAGGGCGTCTCCATAACAATATTTCTGAGGGAGAATTATTGCAAAAATCTTTTTTTTAAATGATATGTTTTGCTAATGGAAGATCGAATTTTCTATCTGATATTAAGTGTTCCTATATCTATCTTCAATATTTTCGGAATTATAGCGAATTTTAAAAATTATCTTATAAAAATATATTTTTTGGTAGTAGGGGAAGAAATGAAAAAGGTGACAAATGAACATGTTAACACCACAATTTTATTCATGAATGTTTAAGAGCCAACGGAGGGCATTTTAAACGATTTAGTTATTAGTTATTTTATTGGTGTTGTTGCGTAATTTTCATTTTGTTTATTTATTTATTAATAAATTGCTTATTTGTTAATCATTTTTTTTACAACAACACAGACATAACGTCAAATGGATATTTCATTATTTTGTTTCTATGAATCCATTCCACAGCCAACTACCAAGAAATATATTTTTATAAGATAATTTCGCTGAATATATTGAAAATAGGTAGAGGAACACTTAATATCATTAGATTGAAAATTCGATCCTCCATTAGCAATACATATCAAATACAGGGTGTCCCATTTAAAAAAGAGAAGAATTTTGAAATAATTCAGCTCCCTCAGAAATAGTGTTATTATACAGAAAACTGTAACTGTAGATTTTCACTTAGACTCCAAAAAAATATAATATATAGGGTAATTCGTTTAAAATTGCGAAGTTTCTACCACTTTCGGTATGATCCGGCGACACCGCACCATCCAAAATATTTTATAAACGTAGAAAACCATCTCTTATAGCCACAGCCAAATTCTCAAAATAAAATCTCATTTAGTTCTCGAGATACTTCTAATAGGCCACTTTACTTGGTGTACCCTGTATATAATATTTTATTTTTAGAATGAACACTTATTTATAAGACACAATTTAACACAATAAAGTAACTATTGCCCTTTCTATCACTACGCAACTGCGTGGGCACATCTATCAAATATCGAACATCGCCGAAGAAGAACGATGGCCCATCGGGTGTCTCACGAGACGCATGCGCTATCAACTGTCTGGGATATTACCTATCAAATTAGCTCTAGCTACCTGTAACCATTGACAACGCACCATGTTGCCATATTTTTAGATTAAAGGTACCTACTTCAATCAAGAAAATATATTATTTTGCATTTAAATATTAAAATAAATACTAATAAGTTTTAATAATATTGAAATTATAATAGAGTATTGGTTTCTTATATGTGTATTACAATTTATTTTAAATGTAAATGTAATTTTAGGTTTTTCTCGGTACGAGATTATTAAATTAAAATTTAATATACTTATGTGACATTGTTAACTGCAGAAATTTTTATGTCCTAGCTCATTCCTTTCGTAGCTATAGATAAACTTGTAGACCTGTACATATATGTGGATCTTCTTGCCTTCAATTTCTCAACAACCTATAAAATACATAGAAGCATCAAGCATTTGATCTATTTCGGACCCCCAGTCTAAATTTAAAGGTATTTTTTTCACAGCACGCCACTGAAAATAGGCCAGCATGATCTTATTAGCGCGCGCGACTTGCGAACATTTTCGTAGTATTTTTAGATCAGGTTGCGCTTTATAAATAAGATTCGTCGTGCGGCAACCGGATCTGCGTAAAGACGCGAATAGACGGCATTCGCGATTAACACGCATTGCACTTTCTCGATGAGGCATAAAATGTTGATAACGTTTATGGTGTAGCACAGTGATGCCAGAATGGTTCGTCGGGATATCCGTAGAATACTGGGGAAAGGGTGGGGGAAGGCTCTCAAAAATCCGTAAAAATCCGTTTTGTGTAGAAATAGTTAAACTTATCTAATTTCATGCAAATTTGTTCTAAAAAGGTATTATTTTTCGTTTTCGCGTGAATTACGTACTTTATTCATAAAAAAATTATTGGATAAATCGATTGAAAGTTGCGTTGTTACTGGTTGTTCAGAAGTAGCCGCGCCATGAACCCTAACCGATAAGAGCGAGATAAAAGATGACTTACTTTGGCAACTTTTTCGGAGGTGTTTTACACTCATCCGATTCGGAAGTCTGGTTCTCGCTGTTCTCGGTTTCGTAATCCATATTGAAGTTCGAAATAGATTTGTAAAAAGTTACGACGAAGCCGCAACAGGATATTTTGAACGCAACGCTTCTAGCAAATAAAGCAGGTCGATGAAACAAGCGCGTTCAAAATAATGTCATACGTCATACCAACCCCAAGAAAAAAATTGGTTACATCGTTGACCAACTTGAGAAATGAAAACGCCCATCATGCTGGCCATCATTCATACAGTAACAACTATTTACGGTAACAAAACTAGCTGAATCATGATAAAACATGCATTAAGATTCTTCCATATTCAAAAATCCGCAAAATTCCGTCCGAAGTCTGAAATCCGTCGAAAATCCGTTTATTTTTCTCAGGGTAGCAAAAATCCGTCAAAAACGGATTAATCCGTCAATCTGGTAACACTGGTGTAGCATCGATAAATTGCATTTGCTGTTTTTAATAGGAAATTAATGGAACTTCAGGTTTACATGGGCTAAGAAATATGTGATAAATAATTGCTCCTCGAGAATAAATGACAGTTATAGTACCTACGGCAGCCCGTTAGCAGGATTTCAGACCGATCACGACTTAAAGCTTTTTCAGTTTTTTAGTGATTTAATAAGGACTTGAGAAGGAAATTAACAAGAACGGACATTGGCAACGTTGCGAAATCATTGAGAATCATCTTTACATATGTAAAAAAAAGTGGTCGTAATAGTTATCGGGCCTCATCCGTTCTTTTTATTTTTTGACTCGAGAGTGATGTTTTTGAGGAGATTAAAATAATAACTGACATTTTTCGGTGCGGTGAATAGTTTTGGTTTGAGAAAAATCGAAATTTGTTTACAGCGGAGAATTCAACTTATCGCGCCTCGTCCGTTTTACTTGTCGGATGTTATTTTTCGTTATTCGTCACCGCAAAAAATGAGAACGGACATTTTCATCGACGCGCAACCGCAGTGTTGGATCTTAGATATGTAATTTTTAACGCTGTTCGAATTATCGAGCCTCGTCCGTGCGCAGAAATCGTGTAAATGGGGGACATATATGAACTGACATTTTTACACACGCATTTTTTAGCAAAACCGTTTTCAGTCAACACAGCACGTGTATCAATAATAATGCATATGGGGGCATAGCTGATGGTGATTGTTATAGACAACCAAGCCACCCATGCACGCGCCGTGTACCGCGATCATGAATTATACAGACATGAGATCCGACTGCGCTGCCCTCCCTTTAGCTGCGCAACCCGGAAAATGTCCGTTCGACTCGATTTACTATTTTTTAGAGTGTCATCAACAATTAAAAAAAATTGACCCGGGCGCTGTATCTTCTTGATGCCCCTTCCCTTTACATCTTTTATTTAAACTATGGAATTTCTGCAACACTCAAAACGTCCGTTGTCGATGAATTCACGTTTTTTTTTAATATTTTTAATATGATTTCATCAAGAACGGACAAGATGTAGTAACAAAAAGACGATCTGCTCTCTTACGGACTAAAATCACTCTGACGGGTAAGCGCAGCGTTGCCGAACTTTTTCGCTCGAGTAAAACTTTCTTCTTTTTTATTAATCTAGCGATTAGTCATTGACTAGATGAAGGCGTGATAACAGGACATTTTGATAACTGGCTGCCGTGCTATTAGGTCTATGGAAAGTGGACAGATCCGGCTTAGACTAGGGCTAAGCAAGGCTGCCGAAGATATAGTACTCCAGCCGAACTAGGTATACTGTAACATAAGAAAATATGTTTGTTCACACAGCGAAATTTCTAACCGGTTACATATTTCGTTCGCATCTTCGGTTGTAGACGAGTTTCTAACTGGTTGCTGTTTCTTGTCTGTGAACGAGTACAAATTCCAAACCTTCAACTGTATTTTGCATTAAATCCTTTGATTTAAATTTTTGATTGTTTAAATGTTGGATTCATTTCATATATAAACTCCTGGACAAAATTAACGCAACATCATAAATTTCCAATATTCCAGTATCTTTTTCTGAATTTATGATCCGATTTGAATGATTCTTTTTTGCATTGCAGGTTGGTTCCTTGGCAATGTCATAGTTTTCGCTGTTTATGATAAAAATTTAATTTTCTATTTATTCTGGGTGTACTAAAAATGCTATGTTTTTTTCCGAAAAGTCGCATCACCCTGTGGAGTATATTAGCAAGGGAAACATATTGCAGTTGACATTAAACGGTAGGTCCATCTTTCCCCAACATTTTCTTTTTTGGTTTACTTCATTATCTCTATTATTACAGGAGATACACCGTTTTATAGCGTAATATGTTTTTATAGACTTTAATATTCAACACATTCATTGTTAAATGTTTTCAAGTAGACTATGGACTTTGAGCGCCGAGTATTTTAATCTTGAAACCTACGTGAAAACATTTAACAATGAATGTGTTGAATATTAAAGTCTATAAAAACATGTTACGCTATAAAACGATGTATCTCCATTAATAACAGAGATAATGAAGTAAACCAAAAAAGAAAATGTTGGGGAAAAATGGACCTTTAATGTCAACTGCAATATGCTTCGGTTGCTAATATACTCCACAGGATGATACGAATTTTCGGAAAAAAACATAGCATTTTTAGTAAACCCCGTATAAATCGGAAATTAAATTTTTATCATAAACAGGGAAAAATTGTCAAGGAACAATGCAAAAAAAATTGGATCATAAATTCAGAAAAAAATAGCATAAAAAATATGGGAAATTTATGATGTTGCGTTAATTTTGTCCAGGAGTTTATATATATATGTCGGTTTAGAATGTCTTTCTTCGTTGTCCGACACCCAAGTTCCATCCTCTTCTACCATCGCAATCCTCTGTTGACATGTTTCTTTCACTCATGGATTTCTGTATGGACTTCTGCCATTGGTCTTCCTCGTCTTCTCTTTCCTGTTGGTTGCCAATGTAGTATTCTTTTTTGCCACCTGTTATTTGGCATTCGTTCTACGTGTCCGTACCAGGTAAGTTGTTTCCCTTCGATGTCCTGAGTTATCGTGCCTTCTATTCCCATTTCTTGTTTTATGTGGTCGTTCCTTATTCTTTCGCTTCGTGAGATTCGCATTGATCTTCTAATAGCGTCCATTACCACTGCTTCCACTTTCTTCTTTTGCTTATCTGTAATTCTCCAAGTTTCTGCTCCGTATAGGAGATTGCTCTTTATCATTGTCTCATATATATTGAATTTCCTCTCTTTTGTTATTTCCTTGCTCCATAAGATTCCATTCAGGCATCCGATCATTCTTTTGGCTTTCACTATTCGTTTTTCTATTTCTCTTACATCTGTCCCGGCATTGTCGAATGTAATTCCCAGGTATTCATATTCCTGACATTGTAGAACTTCCTGACCATTATCCATTTCCAAATTCCCGTCCTGGGTCCCTATACATAGATATCCCATTCTCGGTATTCTTCCATCAGATGATGGTATAATTTCATGCTATTCTTATTATTTTATTAATATCCATGCACTACACGTCTTCTTTCTATTACTTCCTATTCTAACTCGATTGTTAATTTACATTTTTACTTATTCAAATTTCTTACATCTAATTTTAATGTTTCCCAAAACAATTTAGCTTTTCTACTTAGACCCTCATTTTAAATTCAAAATGCAAGCGAGATCATTAAGTGTAAAACGATAATGGCCAACAGGAAGTCGTTCGTTTGTAGATTATTTTATCTCTTACTATTCGATAATGCCTTTGTATTTATGCAATATACAGGGTGTTCAGGTTTTTACACAGAAATTGTTAAAATGTAAATTCGTTTCTTAAAATTATATTTCTGAATAATTTTATAAATCCGAGCAATTTACATTCATCATTACAATTATCCAGAATTACGCTTTGATTCGTAAAGCTCTCCTGTCCCTTTTAATCCCACACTTTCGCACTTAAACAGGTGCTATCCTCTTCCGGCTTAAAGGGGTTCTCTCTTTCCTTCTCATTGAGTGTCACCCCCGTTTCCTGCATAGCAATTCGAGAACGCGATCATTATTTGTAAGGGCGATAATTGCCAACACGGAGTCGTTTGCATTTGAATGGGTCACTTGACTTATTTTAAAAGTAGGATTTAGTTTCGTTTAAGTATCGGAAATGGTAAATGGCAATAATGGTAAATTTATGAACAAAAAGGTGCCTTTAGAAATAACAATAGGGGAGATCGGGGTAAGATGACGAACGGGGTAAGATGACGATCTGCTATATTTGACTAAAAGAATTAATTTTTGGAATGCTACTACTGGCGCCATCTAGGTACCAGTGACCCGCATTAAAATCATGGCGTAGTAGTCCGGCCCGCGCACTACCATAGCAGTCATACGTAAACACCTGTTTTGATAGTATCGGTTGTAATATTTTCCCAAATTTAACATCGATTTGTGCCTTTTTCAAGTAAGTGAATAAGCCCAATTTGTTACCAGCAATTCTTTAATGCTAATAGTTATTTTTAGTAGTAAAATTGTTGATGTTTTGTTTCTCGTTAAATTTTAGCATCAAAATTTTATAATTTATACACCGGGGGTAAATTGACGGGGGTAAAATGACGAATGACGTCATCTTACCCCAAGCAAGCAATATCTTAAAGCCACTATTTTTTATAGAATGCCGCGGGTATACAAGCGCAAAACCAATCGTAGGGAGTGGACTCAAGATTCGCTTGTAGCAGCTATGAGGGAAGTACGCAACGGATCTTTATGTTGTAACGCAGCCGCAATAACTTACGATATTCCTGAGCCTACGTTACGAAGATACTTAAAAAGAGACGCCCGAGGTGAAGAGTTCCCGGATGGCGGAGGTCGTTTTAAGAATACCTTTAATGTTCAACAGACGCAAGAATTTGTTAGCTATCTTACAGAATGTAATCAACGCGGCCTTGGGTTAACTTCCACACAAGTTCGGAAACTCGCATATCAATATGCTGAAGCGAATGGTATAGAACACAGGTTTAACAGGGAAATAAAAGCAGCCGGGACTGATTGGTTTAAATCTTTTAGTGCACATAACAATATGAGTCTCAGAAATCCTGAAGCAACTTCAATTGCACGGCTTCGAGGATTTAATAAGATCGCCGTCGACAAATTTTTTACAATTTTGGAAGAGGTTAGGATCAAATACAAGTTTAAAGCAGATCGCATCTACAACGCAGACGAATCTGGTCTTTCAACTGTACCAACAAAGCTACCAAAAGTTATCACTCCTAAAGGCCAACGACGAGTTGCAAAAATAGTGACAGCCGAGAGAGGTCGAAATACAACTTTAGTGTGTGCAATGAGTGCTGCCGGGTCATACGTACCTCCTTTTTTGATATTTGGCCGAGTTAGAATGAAACCAGAATTGTTAAATGGTTGTCCTCCCGGTTCGGATGGTAGGGCACAACCTTCAGGCTGGATGACGACGGAAACTTTTCTTGTCTACTTAAAACATTTTGCACATTACGCAAAGCCGTCTATTGATGATCCCGTATTGTTACTGGTTGATAATCACAGTTCTCATATTTCCCTTTCTGGAATAAACTTTTGCCGAGAAAATGGAATTGTGCTGGTAGGGTTTCCTCCTCACACGACCCACCGACTACAGCCATTAGACGTTTCGTTTTTCGGACCTTTTAAGGCATTTTACAATCAAATGTGTGATTCGTTTTTAATTAACCATCCAGGGATTGCAATAACCGACAAAAATATAGGACCTCTGTTTGGGGAGGCTTACTGCAGGGCAGCCAACATAAATAATGCTGTAAGCGGCTTCAGAGCTTGTGGTATTGAGCCTTTTAACCCTCTGGTTTTTGACGACAGTGATTTCGTAGCTTCAAAAACAACTGAGCGTATTGAACAACCTGAAGTGAACCATGTCGTTTTGATAAATGATGATGACGACGATGCCAGGCCGTTAATAGAAAACGCGGATTCGTCATCGTCTGATGAAGATGATCAAATTCTAAGTTTGTTAGCTAAAAAAATAAAATCTGTTACTACCACTGAACAGACCACATCAAAAGAATCATTTAATACTTCAACTGTAGGTCGAATAGAGACACATAAACGTCAATTATTTCCAGACAAAGACACTTCAAATGACCCCCGGCCTACTATTTGGGACGTGAGGCCAATTGCAATATCTGAACGATCCTCAAACCCTAGAAAAAAATTGTCAAGTTCTGTTATAAGTGGAACTCCAATGAAGTTAGAACTAGAACAAAAACAAAGAGAGATCGAAGAAAAAGATAAACAAAGAAAATTAAAACAAGAAAAGAAACAATTGAAAGTTCAAAATAAATCTACAATTCAAGAAAATAGAGCACAAAAACATCGGAAAACATTGTCCAGTGGGACTGACATTGCAGGTTCCAGTGCTGCCCATCGCAGTGATGCTGATATTGCAGGTCCCAGTGCTTCTGATCCCAGTGCTGCTGATATTGTAGGGCCCAGTAGTGAGATTATATATTTATGCCCTGCATGTAACGAAGAATATAATGACCCACCATCTGAAAATTGGTTGCAATGTTGTCATTGTTTATCATGGTGGCACGAAGCATGCAGCGGCTATGAAGGTTTTGGTAGTTTTCATTGTGATTTTTGTGAATAGTCATCTTACCCCAATAGGTTCGTCAACTTACCCCGTAATGGGGGTAAGTTGACGAAAATGACATTTTTTGTTTTTTGTTTATTTAAAGAAAATTCATTTATGTTTTCAAAGTTTCGGTTAGATTTACATTGAACAAAGTCATAAACATGTTTGTATTGATACGTATTTACCTTTGAAATAAATTCAGTTTCTTTGTATTTTCATTTTTCCTTAGTATCGTCATCTTACCCCGATCTCCCCTACAAATTTTCTTGAATAAGTAGAATGAAAAGCACAGTGTTGCTTAGCAATGAGGGAAATTTCTGCCCTTTAAAAATAACGTTAATCGGCGGTTAGAAGTATTTCATTCATTTCATTAACATTCTTAAATGAAAAGCACAGTATTGCTTAGCGATGAGGGAAATCTCTGCCCTTTAAAAACAACGTTAATCGGCGGTTAGAATGATTTCATTCATTTCATTAACATTCTTAAATGAAAAGCCCAGTGTTGCTTAGCGATGAGGGAAATTTCTGCCCTTTAAAAACAACGTTAATCGGCGGTAAGAAGTATTTTATAATGAAAAAAAAGAACGGAACAATATCAAACACTATCCAAACGCGGACTGTCGACGAGCCTTATGCAGCGGAGAGATAGTCGCAGGTTGTTGAACTAAAACTTGTTTCGCTATTGTCGGTAAATAGTTTTGCTTAGTTTGGCGTTTCTTTGGTATTATTCTGTCTTCACGATTTCACCTTTTTTTTTGCTGCGGGCGCATCACATTAACAGGACCGGGCCTTAGATCGTCAATTTTTGAAAATATTGTTTTCGCCGTTGAATGACACATCAAAACATTATGCCGCAATTGACAAGTTTCGGAATTATTCGAAAATTTTTGCTCAAGGCGTATTTTTCTCTTTTTTCATAACTTTTAAATTTATTATTATTATGTTTAAGAACTGATCCATTTCACAGTGGTTAAGGTAAAATAATAGTATATTAAGAAACAAGTTTCATAAGACATTATCTTAGAGCACGCATGTAATTTAGAAAACGACCCGCGAAGCGGGGAGTTTTCTAAAGTACAAGTGCTCTAATTGTCTTATGAACCGTGTATTTTATAATACTTTTTCTATTTAGGTCTTTAAAGTCTGAAAAATATAGTAGATTTTTTCTTTTTGGGTTGGCAATACTTTTACAATTTAATAAAATGTTACAAGTATCAAATATGCCATGATAGAAACAATTGAACACAACAAAGCTTCTTCCCATCCGTCATAATTAAAAATAAATATATTATTAAAGTTAATAAAAATGAGTCAGGAAGAAAGTTGTACTCCGTCAGAAATACGAGAAATTGCAGAAAATAATCTAGAAAAACTTTTAAAAAGAATATGCAAAACTTTGAGTTATGGTGCGAGCAGAACAAAGTTCAAAATATTGAACAAAATAATAAATAATACTATTGAACAAAATATTGTGGGGACACTGAATCTGACAGGAATAACAATTAATGCCCAGGAAATGTCTACAGTAACTATAAATATGTATATATAAAGTAATATGTAAAATACTATATTGAATTAAAAAGAAAATAGTACTTTATTGAATAAAACTTTAGAAATAGAGCATAAACTGGAAGATATTTCTTATTATTTTTAGGTTCTGTTGTTTTATAGTTGTGACTAGAAATTAGTTGACGGACACAGTCAGCATGTTATATATTTCCGAGTATAGGTATTTCAGATAAATATCTAGTAAAAATGATATATTTGCAAGGTTAAAGGTTAATATTTTAAAGTTTTCTATAAAAAAATTTTGTCGAATCCATAATGCCTATAAAACTAATTTCAACGAAATCAAAGTAAGCCTAAAATTCGAACCCTACTTGCTGCCAACATCAGAAAAATAAAATTTCAGTTTCATAAAGTGGCAGGTTATTCATTTTTTTGCATTTCAAGATGTAGCCATTATGAAACCCAGATAGAAAAAAGAAATAAACGTCTGTGTAAACTACAAATATAGAATGTTTGCCCTTTTCCTGTTGTCAAACTTATAGCGTTGCAAAAATCCTTCTACGTTTGTCATCGTCCAGCCTTACTGACGAGCCGTGATACGGCTAAACGCGTTTAAGGACTAGTTTGACAAAGGGAGAAGGGTAAAACTTCTATATTATAATATTATATAATGGTCATAATTTGGTTTATTGGTTTATACCCTAGGATGAGTAGATGTTACCCTTAATATCTTAAATGGGAAGGAGTCCAGTGGAACGTCATTTTAAAGGTCGTTTAAATTTCTTTCCAATAAGACCAACATTTATTATTTTTTGAGTTGTAGTTTCCAAGAAATCACGTTAAAAAATTCAAGGCACTATAGAGATTACCTGCACTAAGATTATTGGTTTAGGTTATTATACAGGGTGTTATGGAAATGACTTATTATATTTAAATGGGTGACTCCTAGGGTGTCCTAGAGAAAGTCTACATACTTTTTTTTTAATCGAACATCTAAATACTAAGGTAAATACCATTTTTACCCACATACTGTCGCGCCGTTCCGTCTGGATTCAGTTAGCAACAATGTGGGTCACTAGAGTATACTAACAGTGTTGTCAGATCACACCGCATTTTTCGCCCTTGCTTGGATAGCTGCCGCGCGCGACTATCGTTGCTTCAGTATGTTTCGAGACTCGGGGATGGAATGACGCTGTCGAGGGTTCCACGTGCTTGATGTATACGAATTTTAAACGTTTTGTTAGTTGTAGCATTACCGATTTTTTTTCTGTTGTGAAATAATTCATAATAAGAAATATTGTGCTACTCAAAAACTAATAAATTGTTAATTGCAATCTCAATCAATCATAAATAAAAAAATCCCCAGAACAAAGTCCAACCCTGCAAATTGTTTACGCTGCGCTTTGGGATTCGAAATCGATATTCGACTACCTTTATTGGTCAGGATGTGATGCTTCTGTGAAAGCTAGTTACTTGTATGTCGTAAATAAAATATTATAGGTACTGGGAATCTCTATATTTATCATAATAAATTAATAGTACAAATAGTACGTTATTATATCAAAACAACTATGTACCGTAAATGAAGTGCATATTTCTAAAGTTTAGGGTATATACATATTAATAAATTAATAAAAGTTCAGGTATATAACATGGTATAAATAGGACTAGGTAAGATTCCACGCAAATGGAGGCGTGGCTCGTATCTCCCCATGACGTCACGGACGCCAAGCGGCGACGAGCAGCTCTATCACTTCCTCGTATGTTTTCAATGGAAGTTTTAAAAGTTTGCCGGAATGTTGTCTTATTTTAGTGGTATTTTAGCTTTAATGTGTATTATATTTCTATGAAATTAATATTCCTAAATATCATGATATTATTCTTTCATTTCACATACTACTAAATACGTAAAACCTTACAATACTTTAAAAAGACAATTAACAACAGCAATATAAATCTCCATAAGAAATTTAAAAATTACTCTCCCTGTTATGTATTTGCGCGCGTCAGATGAAATTGGACGGGATAGATATCCTTGTGTCGTAGTATACAGGGTGTTCCTTAATGACGTGCTAATATTTCAGGGTGTGATTCCTTAGGTCATTTTATAAATAAAAGTTTATATGAACATATGTCCGCAACGGCTTAAATTTTTTGCTACAGGGTGTTGAATTTTTATTTTTTAAATGGTTATTTTTTAATCTCTCCGAAAGTACTTTAGATATTATTTTCAAGTTTGATATAATATGTTAATATGATATAGAACCACAAATTTTGGTTAGAAAAATTATTTAATTGTTCCACCAGTGGCGTCCCTGCAAACATGTCCTCTGAAAAGGTGGTACGTCACTGACATTTTTCCATGTGGATATTTTTTATTTTTTTAGCCTGGTCAATTCTACATGAAAACGGCCTCTTGAGTTTTTCTCGTCAGACGCACGTTCTTGACTACACACAACAACAATTAAATTCGAATTCCATAATAATCATGTATGGGCGGACGAAAACCCCCATGCCATAACCGAAACCCATTTCCAAGAGCAATTTGAAAAAAAAATTATCTTTAATTATTTTATCAATGTTAATAATAATGAGTTTCAATATGAATTTAGTGGTTGTAATCAAAAACGGTACGTCTGACGAGAAAAACTCAAGAGCCCGTTTTTATGTAGAATTGACCAGGCTAATCAGAAAAAATATCCACATGGAAAAATATCAGTGGCGTACCATCTTTTTGTAAAAAATATCAGAGGACGATTGCAGGGACGCCGCCACTGGTGGAACAATTGAATAACTTTTCTGACTAAAATTTGTGGTTCTATATCCTATTAACAAATATCAAAATTGAAAATAATATCTAACGTACTTTCGGAGATATTAAAAAATAACCATTTAAAAAATAAAAATTCTACACCCTGTAGCAAAAAATTTAAGCCGTTGCGGACATATTAATAATGTTCATATGAACTTTTCTTTATAAAATGACCTAAGGAATCACAGCCTGAAATATTAGCACGTCATTAAGGAACACCTTGTATAGGTAGATAAAACGGACTACACACCACTGAGAAACTAAAAGTTTTCATTTCCAGCCTATTTTGTTTGGCAAGCGAAATAACATATATAGAATATATTATATATACCATGTGGGGCAAAAGTCCCGCAACGGCCAAATATCTCCCGAGGGGAAGGTTTTTTAAAAAAATGTTTCGGGCAAAAGTTGTATGGCTTTGAAAGAGGAATCATTTGCATACAAAACCATCTCCCACCCCTTCACCCCCTCCTGAGGGGTGGGGGTAACTTGTAAATTTTAAATGGCCAACCCTATTTTTTTTTGCTGATTAATATTCTCTAAGAAAAAACAAGAAACTTTTGTCCGAAAATTTTTTTTTAAAAAGACGAAAAATTTTTTTTAAAAAGACGAATTTTGCGATTGATCCATTACAAGAGGTAAAGCTAAGCCTTTTTACCTCTTGTAATTTTTCTGAAAACCATCATTTTCGCGTAAAAGGGTCGGAATATTTTGGAATATCCAAATTTGTTCGTTGGGTCAATCGCGAAATTCGTCTTTTTAAAAAAAATTTTTCGGACAAAAGTTTCTTGTTTTTTCTTAGAGAATATTAATCAGCAAAAAAAAATAGGGTTGGCCATTTAAAATTTACAAGTTACCCCCACCCCTCAGGAGGGGGTGAAGGGGTGGGAGATGGTTTTATATGCCAATGATTCC
This sequence comes from Barypeithes pellucidus, assembly GCA_963991005.1. Lineage (NCBI taxonomy): Eukaryota > Metazoa > Arthropoda > Insecta > Coleoptera > Curculionidae > Barypeithes > Barypeithes pellucidus. The sequence goes on from OZ022563.1 coordinate 15,092,347, forward strand.
TCTTTCAAAGCCATACAACTTTTGCCCGAAACATTTTTTTAAAAAACGTTCCCCTCGGGAGATATTTGGCCGTTGCGGGACTTTTGCCCCACCCGGTATATATAGAATATTGACAAGAACAATCATCAAAAGAAATCGTGTAACCACGGCTATAAATTTACAAAATACAACAAGCTATCTCTATACGATTTGGTTAAGAGTGATTTATGATTTTATAAAAGCTCTTTGGTTGCAAATTGGTTGTATAAAGGTTTCTCGTGAAACAAATAGCTACAATATTACGCAGTAATCACATTCTTACAGCTGTTATAAAACTGTTTTAAATAGGTTTTTTTAATAGATGTAAGAACATTTTTACTAAAACATGCATTATACAGAAAAATGTACCTCTAAGCTTTCTTGCTGTACCTATATCTTTGTTTTTGGTTTCCTAAATGCTATTACACAACTCTTATGTAGCAAATCTGGCGTCTTTACACCTACATCAGACCGTTTAATGGTTGTAGGAATGTTATCAGGGAAACTTTATACAGCTTGCAGCTCAAAATATTTGTTGTAACAATATTCTTAGAACCTCTATAAAGAAAGAATTGTTGGTTGTTCATTAATTGCAATTTTTCCTTGTTACAGAAAAATCCAATGAAATTCTTCTACCGCATCTTCAAGCCCATGAAAATCAGACCAATCAAAATCATCAATACGACCCTTTCGACTGGAGGAAAACAGTTACAAATCGTTCCGGTCACTACCAGCAATCATCCAGTGACCAGCGCCACCATCGAATCTCCGACCAATAGTGCGCTAAAATTACCAAAAGTCGAAAAAGTTCCCGAGAAAAAGGAGACAACGTATCACAGAGAGGAGACGGAAAGCGAGCAACAAGATAAAGAAATCTTATTGGGCCACTTGCAGTTACAGAGTAAATCCAAGGCGCTGCAAATTGCGGAAGCTAAAAAAGTTCAAGTACCTGAAAAAGTCGTCAAGGAGTGTATATTTGAGTACGAGGAACCCGACCAGGAGGAGATAAAGAGGTTCGCGGAAAGGAGGGACCGAGAATGGGCATTACAAAAGAAGCTGGAAGAAGAGATTAGGCCGGATAAAGATGAATATTACTCCAGGGAGCACTACTCAAGTAAAAAGCGAAAGAAGAGCAAGCATTCAAAAAATGATTCAAATGGCCATAAGGAAAAGAAACGGAAAATTCATGCGGATAAAATCCATGCAGAAATTACCAATAACGATAAAACAGATCTAAAGTTGAAAGTAAAGATTACTACTAACGGCCACAAGCACAAACATCATAAAATTGAAAGCAATGACAAGTCAGAGATGAGCCATAAAGAGAAGCTGTTGCAAATGAGACAAATTCGACACAAGCAGGCACATGCTGGGTCGTCAGGTGATGAAAAGAGCCAACCAGCAATCCCAACGATAAAAGTACCTAAGGTGTTTGTTAGTGAAAAGCCGAAAGACACTATTAAATACTTGACAGGCGAACCAGAATCGAAAAGAAAAAAGGAAAGTCCGAAACCCTCAGAAATCCCTGAGAACAATAACAAACCCATTGAATCTCGCCAGAAGCCACGAATTGAACCGGTGATCATTAAATCTAAGCCAAGCGTGACAGATACCAACAGGGTAAACCCGGCATTAAGTAGACCGCTGTCTCGCCCAGACTTTCCGGTTTCCAAAATATCTAAAACAGATGCGATTCTGAGAGTTCCAACCGTGCAACTGGAGAGACACGAGCATTCCGAACGACATGCTCAGAAGACATTTCTTAAGGCACCTGCAGTTAATTCCGACAGACACTCCAAAGATCAGAAAATCGGCCAGAGCAAGATGGAAGGCGCGAAAACTCCGGGACCAATGAGTAATGCTAAAGTGCTTCCTATCGGAAGCATTACCACTAATAACAGATCATTGGACAGGAAAATTGCTAGCTTACAACAGAGGTGTACCATTGAGCCCAAGAGTTCACTAAATAATTCGAGGACTGACAATGGAAAGGTTGAGAAGAAAGGCAACTTCAGTAATGATAAGACCAAAGTACTTGCGCCACAGTATCCTCCTGGGTTTACCGTCAGCAAAATCGAGAATAACGCTATAAGGAAATCTGATAATAACGATGCTGTGCCCGATAGTCGACCAAGTCTGGAAATAACATTAATACCTCCAACTAGTGCTTCACCATCTAAACCTACCGAACCTAAGCAGGCCAACAAGAGACCACCTCCGGGTACTATACCTTTGGAGAGGATCAAAAACGCTGTTAATCTCAAGTCTGGAATCAGTATTATTCCCAAAATGCCTGAAAGGACTGATAACATCGGCGTTCTTGATTTATCGAAACCTAATAAGACGCCCGAGGCTTCTCCAAGAGCCTCGCCGAAAAACGAGCCGATAAACGGGCTCAATTCTATGGTGAACAGGCAGATAAACAACGCCATTCCACGGCCTGCTAACTCTCCCAACCGGGGAAATCCTGAGAACAAAAACGCACAGTTGTCGAATTTGAAAATGCTGTCAACTGTTGCTTTGGAACATCAAACCATTAACAAAGGTTCACCGAACAGTATGAATAAGCCTCGTCCTCAGATTCCGAATCTACACACGATGAACAGGATGCCATCGATGCAGCAACTGCCGAACGCAATCAGAGGGCCAGGTTTGAATCGCCTACCCCCGAAGTTAAATGAAATTCAAAAATTTAGACCTACAAACCCACAAATCAGAAACTTAAGGCCCAATCAGAACCAGAACATTAGAAACATCCCCAATCCGAGTCTGTTGATGAACCGGCAACAACAGAATCAATTTAGGCTTGTGTCAAATGCCAATTTGGCTGCACTAAATGCATCTGAGCGACAAGTGAGTTCTCCGAAGCTATCAGTGCCAGTTACAAGTACCACCGGTACCGGAGTCATGCCGAAAGAGTTACCGTTAATAAAATCGGCAATCTTGGAGCAGAAAGAATCGGAGAAGAAAGAGATATCTGTGTAGAATTGGTATGAAATTCGATTTAGCCCTACGGACTCGGGGGGTAAATTCGAATTCACTTAATGGGGCGTGTGGGCGAATACTTTCTTTAAAGGTTTGCTGGATGGTAGAAACTTGTGATAAATTTGGTTTAGATTTAGAGAATTCCTGAAACATAGTGGTGGTGTAAATAATGATGTAAAAATCGAAATAAAACAATTTAATTTATGTCAATGTTAGTGAATGTCTTTAATCGCTTAGATAGAAGCTATGTACATTTTACTGCTGTGCAGTTTATGGTGTGATTCGGTAACGGAGCTTGTAGCTTTTGTTTTAGAATCGGCACGTACATTATTCTTGATTAACTCGGTAGTAAGCACAACTACCAATACTCAGGCTATTAGAATCTTCACTAGGTCTAAAAACTTTTAATTTTAATTTAATGTATTTTTTAAATGTAAGATTGATTGCTAAAATCAATGAGCTTTATAAAAACATTCGAAAAATGCACATTTCATTGATCGCACATCAGTCTTTCATTAACCAATTCTATGTTTTCGGAGAAATTTCCTGCAAGCCTAACATTATGGTTTTTAGACTAAACTTTTTAGAATTTTATCATAAATGGCTTATGGATAAAGTTTATTGTATAATTTTTACAACTTTAGTCGATTTGATGGATGAGAAAAATACAGCTAGGCGACTTGTCGTAAGACAAGTCGCAACGGACGTAGATCCTGTAATAAGTAGGTATATATTAGTTCCTGATTTCACTGGCGATAATTTAAGACTTATTTTCCTTATTAAAGTTTATCAATTTTTATTGTTAATGCTCATACTTTCTAATTTGTTTTAAGATATTGTACATTTTGTTATATTTTATAAATAATTTTGTCATCTTGTGGCAGTTTTAAAAAATCATACCTCACTGTTATTTTACAATTATAGTATTTTTATTCCTAAATAGTTAACTGAAACGGTATGTGTTATCTTGGAAAATTAATTTTATTCAAAGTAAATCTGCTAACGATGCCGCGAGGTTTGTTACATTTTCCTGAAATTCTAATATGTTCTAGTTTGGATCAATAAGATACTTTTCTCCCTGGGGCCCAACGGGCTTAGTGTACAGGGTTTTCCATTTTCGACACTTTTGCAGGGTATCTCCGTAATTGTTAGTGCTATCAAAAAGTAACGTAAGTGTCATATGCTCTTTTTGGGTGAAACTGGTAAAATCAAAATTTGAACATTTTCGCTCGCTTAAGAGATACGGGGAAAATCAAAAAATTGACAATTTCAAAATTACCCTATATTTTCTTAGTTAAAAGAGACACAGAAAAATGTTTTATACAGAAGTTTCTTTATATTGATTGTTGAATAATCCGTCGTTGTCAGAATAAGTATACGGGGTCAGGTAAAAAAGTTATCGGACCTAACCTCATTTTTTTAAATGGGACTCCCTGTTTTAAATTCTCCTCTCAAATATATAACACACCATGGATGTTGGATATTGGTTTCCTAGGCGATTTATTTAAACTTTATTACTTTGAAACGAAATAAAAGATTCAGATTAAGGTAAAAAAATAACTGGAATCATTGCAAATGTTCGGAATATGTCCTTAAATGGTTACCGTGTTTCCGGATAGCGAACAAAATATATATTTTGCGCCATTTCTTCGTTTTTTGCCACTTTCAATATAAACTGATATCATATCAAATTTTTCAAAATGTTGATAGGTCATTTTCGCAAATGAATATGTAAAAATGAAATTGACGTTAAATGTTAATAGTCAACATAGTTGTTTCTAGGATATTAGCTTTTGTTTCATGGTCTGCTGTGGTTTAAAGTAATAATCTTTAATAAATCGCCTAGGAAACCAATATCATCCATGGTGTGTTATATATTTGAAAGGAGAATTTAAAATAGTATATTTTTAGATTAAAATATACAGGGTGTTCCATTTAAAAAAATGAGGTTAGGTCTGGTAACTTTTTTACCTGACCCCGTATACTTATTCTGAAAACGACATTATTCAACAATCATTATAAAGAAACTTCTGTATAAAACATTTATCTGTGTCTCTTTTAACTAAGAAAATATAGGGTAATTTTGAAATTGTCAATTTTTTGATTTTTCCCCGTATCTCTTAAGCGAGCTAAAATTTTCTAATTTTGATTTTACCATTTTAAGTTTGACCCAAAAAGAGCACATGACACCTACATCAACTTTTTTTATAGCACTAAGAGTTGCGAACAAACCCTATAAAAGTGTCGAAAATGGGACACCCTGTACAAGGTGTGCCAAGGTTGTCTGGCCGCTGTTTGTTGTTAAAAAAATTTTTATGACAAGTAATTACATCGTTATAATGAAATGATGTCATTTTAAGGAAGCAGATAAGGGCACATTTAATCTAATATGATAGCACTTCCGGTTTAACCGGAAATACCTAATGCCAGTTCCGTTATTTTAACGGAAAATCCTCTACATTTTCTTGTCTGTTTTATCCTTTTTGATTGACTGACAAAAGAAAGAGGCATTAAAAATACTGTAAAATTATGACGTATCTATGTATAGGAGTTGAAATTTTTTTTTAAATTTCAAGTTAATAACGGATCTTTTTGACCCCATTTTTGTGACACACCCCGTAGACTTTGTACCCATGGAAAAAAATATTTCATTGGTACGAACAGTAACATACAAAAAAATAGGCATTGAAATTAATTAATTTACTGGATAATACACTTTCAGGCTTTATAAATATTGTAAAAATTTTTAGATGTGTTTGTAAATATATTTTATATTATTGTTTCACTATTAACGAACATGTTCGTACTAACAAAACAAAAAGTTAAGGAACCAGTAGACTGTCTCTGAAATAGAATTAAAATCTGTAGAAACTTTAGTAGGTACCGTACTTGTCTAGTATTATGAAATAATGTAGGGCACAATACGTGTAAGAACTTCTCTGTACAATATTTGTACTATGAACTGCTGTGTATTGATGTGTAGATTATGTGTAAGGTATTATTAAAAAGTGATTATGAAATCAGTCGTTTTATTTATAATTTTAATTGCAGATGAATGAGGGGGGCAGAGAGTCTATTTATTTTTTTTTTGTAAGTATCGCCGACCTCCGGAAAAAGTTTTTCACTATAAAACACTTGATACAGGCGCAAATAATTATTTTTTGCCTTTTTTGCTAAAAATGGAAAATTTTCTCGTTCTTTCCACCAACTTTTTAAATCTTTAACTGCATTAGTTACAGAGTAAGAGCAAATTACCTGTGACATGTTTTTTTATAAAAAAATTCCTTTTATCTATTTTATCTCAGCATGTATAGGTAATTGTTAATAAAAGTTACTTAGATTTTTAAAACACCAAATTATAAAAGACATTCTATTTAAAATCACAATGTTAAGCCTAACTTCAGGTATAACCGGAAGTGATAGATCTGTCAAAATCTATTCATTAAAAAGATCGGCATCTATTACAGCAAATATCAATCAGATATTTTTTAGTTAATGAGATCTTTTAATAGGCCACTCACTGTGAACGACCCTGTATACATGATTATTGTAATATCATAAATCGGAAAAAATTATATTCCTTCCCTTTCTTCCCGAAAAAACCCTGTATACCCGACGAACGGGTGAGCCAAAAAATAGTTTACTATTCCCTCACAAGCAGACTTAAGAATATTACTGATAGCCATGCTAAATTTCAACTCAACTCTTGACAGAGAGAGAACATATTTTTTCGCTTAAAAAAGGTCCAAAACGACCATAAATTTTTCCAAATTTCGGTCAATCTACCTGTAAAATATTAGTCAACCTTATGAATCTCTAGAAATTTCAATTTTTCTTCCTATAAATGAAAAAATACTTTCTGCGAAAGCCCGTGCTTAAAAAGTATAAACTTTAGGTCTAGTGGAGTCGTCCTGGCGAAATAAATGGCTCGAAAATCCCTTGACGAAATCGGGTAATTTTTTTTCCCCAATCGATACAGTAGGATTTCCTCGACATTCTGAAATGATTTGAGAGATGGCCATTTCTTGTATGTTTAATTTTGGTTAATGGATATAAAAACTCAAGAGACCGTTTTCATGGAGAATTGAACAGGCCAATCAGAAAAAATATCCACATGAAAAAATATCAGTGGCGTACCATCTTTTTTGTAAAAAATCTCAAAGGACATGTTTGCAGCGACGCCACTGGTGGAACAATTGAATAACTTTTCTAACTAAAATGTGAGGTTCTATATCCTATTAACACATACCAAAATTAAACATAATATCTAAAGTATTTTCGGAGATGGCCATTTCTTGTATGCCTCGCCCAGAGCGTATTTGGGAAAATAAGAATTTTTCGCCAATCCCACCTCATAGCTGATAAAAAAATGAACAAATTGAATCCAGCCTGATCCCCGTAGCTCGATTAATAAACTACTGATTAGCATTTATGTAAAAAATTTCCAATCCCCCTTACTCCCCTCCTAATTGCCCCACCAACCCCAGCCTCCGGCCCATCAAAGTACTCGGTATCACCCGTTAATTCGCGAAAAAATGATGCCCCAACTCCGCCCCTTCTCGAGATATAATTAATTAAATTTGATTGTTTTTGCAGTTGAAAATCGCGTTAATTCGCGAACTCATTGAGATATCGGGATCGGGTTTGTTAAATTACTCGATTTCGTCAAGGGATTGTCGAATACCGGAACGACTCCACTAGTTGAATAATTTCGAATTTGTCCCTTTTTAGCCCAATTATGACGAAGAAACGAGTAAAGAAAGGAAAATGCCATTACTTTGGCACTTTTCAACCAGTTTTGCATTCTTTATGGCTGTGTTTTAATTAAAACCATGACTGAAAGCAACACAATATTTTAGCATACGAGGATACGACTGTTCAAAAACGAATAACATATTTAAGTAATATTCGTATTAAGTAGGTATTATTTTTGTAAATTAAATTTTAAAATACAGGTTAAGTTCTGTAATAATATCAGTGACGTGTGTGCGAAAATATAGAGGAAGAGCCAAGTAAAAATATGCTTAAAGACACAGACTAGGTATAGATACGCGTCAATATAATTCACATTAAAGGCGAGTAAGTGACAGTTCCCTTACTTGCACTGTGTAATATCTACACAAAATAGTGATCAAGAAGAATAAAAATGCCAAATTATTCCTTCATCCAAAACCTAACCTCTATAAAAGAATATCCGAAAAATTAAGCATGTAGGCCTAAAATCGTTCGAATCATTACTGAAAAAAATCATCAATTTCCGCCTGGTGAGCGTATGATAAATATTTGCCCTTTTGTAATACATACCTACGTTACGAAAATCAGAAAAAAGTTGTTACATTGTGGCGTAGGTGGTGTTAAAATATTCAAAAATCGACTTACCCTGTACAAATTATTCAGTTAGAACGGCTCCTTGTCGTAGATACATAACAAGACCCATTATTTCGAATCCCGCTGACGCCATATAAGTTCGATTATTTTCCAATCGCTGTCCTTTATTTTGAAAAATAATAAATACAACAAGTAAGCCCGTACAACAAACGGCAAACGACCCGAAACTAACCTAAATGTTAATTTTGCTTCTGCTTGCCATCGGGAGGGGCATGATCAGTAGCATTTGTTTATTGAAATGAATTTCAAAGCACACTGTCTGAGGGAGGTCCGTTTACCGCTGGATGATTTATTTAACTTATGGCTATATTTTATTATAGAGTTTGAACGAAAACATCGATTCTTTAAAAGCAAATTAACGTGGAAACAGTAGGATTCACCCCTGAATAAGAATAATCAGGTTTAGGTATCTACAGTGGCGTATATAGGGGGGGGGCCCAGGGGGCCCGGGCCCCCCCCGAAATATAATGTAATAAGTTCATAATATATTCAAAAATACTTAAACTGAAGCGAATTGTGTTGCCGACTAGGCAACTATGCGATTAATCTTAAAGAGACGAGTGCATCGCCTCTTGGCGCGTAACTCGCCGCTCCATTATGTTGATACCCCTGAGTAGTGTTGCCACACGCTGTATTATTATAGGGGTAGATTTCTGGAAGGAGTGGGGTAGAATTGGGCCGATACGGGTAGAATTTATGCCGATATTTATATAGTGTTATATTAAAATCTTGTCATATTCCCTCGTTAAATTTTAACTTCCATACATGTTTCGAGGGTATCTTCAGTAGAAAACTTTTGACATTGTTAGGGTGAACAGTAAGAAAGAAAAAACAATTTTTAAGTACTATGGAAAACTTTTTACTTTTTATGAAAATTTGAAATTAAGAAAAAAAATGAATTATATATTTTCTTATTCCGGTAGAAGAAAAAGAAAAAAAATCAGTAATTCTGTTTTTCTACTTCCGGAACATTTTTCTTCGTTTTTACAGTTCATCTTGACAATATCATAAGTTTTTACTCCTTATATATTATCAACTGAAGATGAGCGTATAAATCCTTCGGAACATATGGAAGTTAAAATTTAAAGCGTGTTTATTAAACTGTAGTGCCTCTCCATATTATAAAATTTTTTAAATAAATTAACAATTAACAGTTAAAAAAATTTATTAGTATTAATTTTGTTGTCAAAATATTTCTCTTTAATTTAGGGCCCCCCCCGAAACAAATTTCTATATACGCCACTGGGTATCTATGTATTGACCAATCCAACGACCTGTCAAAAAATTTTTTTAGGTTATCTGGTGGGCAAACAAAGGTCGTGTCCATATGTTTACTGTGAAACTCGTAGCGTTTTTGGAGCGTTTTACTGTGATTGTGTGGTCTTTTGTTAACAAATTTATTATTAGAATAGATTCATTTAAGTGTATATAATAAGTATTTGTGGAAGAAAAATACCGACAACGTGTATTGTGGTCAAATTGTGGAAGCCGTCGTGATCGCGACCATTTCCTTAGTTTCATTTGATTCGCAGTAAAAAAGACTATTCATTACCCACAAATAAACGATTTATCAAAGAAAAGGCGGGATATGTGATTAATAGAGCAGCTATCAAGAGGGAAGATCTTACAGAATCAATTTTAAGAAACCAGAGAGTGTGTAGTTAGCTATTCAAATGGCCCTACTCGAAGAGAACTTTAAAATATTTTTTCCTATCACTTTATCTACTTAAGTTTTATAATAATTAAAAATATACTTACATAGTTTTAAAACATATATTTTGAATTTGTAGAACATATAGTACATACAATTTGTAAATAAACCTATTTTGATAATAGGTATTTTTAAAAACAATTCATGTTAAATAAGGATATTTAGTATAAGTACTTATATTTAAATGTTTGATACGCACTGAATTATATAAATAAAACAATACATTTAATATAAATAATATATTTATCAAATGGAAAATATGGAAATAAATTATTATTAAATAAAAATAAGTAACCAAGGTTTTGAGTTCATATTTGAATAAATTTACCATCCCTTCTTTGAACACTGAAGGTAAAGCCACCTCTGTCTTAACGAACCAGAAACTGTGTCGAAGTTCATATTTGCAATTGGGATAATGGGCAGTTCCGTGGAAAATAACGGCAGGTATATCGGTACAAAAAATCATACCTTTATTTCTGTCGATATATTCCACAGCAAAAATTGGTTTAGCACTGGCTTTTTGTGAATGTTTCACCTGAAAAAGAATATTATATACATTAACATAAAGTATTGCATTCCGAAAATTGAGTGACACGCCTTAAATTTTTTTATTTCAAAAGTGAAAGATCTTATAAAAAAGTTGGTCACTCCTGCACTAGGTATCAAACACTTGAAGTAAACAAAAATAATTACCTTTCCAAGCATGACATAGAACTCATTTACAACCTTCGTTCCAAGATTTATAACAGAACTGGGTAAAAAATATTAATGAGCTTCAAGGGTTTTGTAGGCTTTCATCTGCTCATGTGAATAAAAACTATGTGTTAAGGCTACAAAAATCGAAATACAAGATGATAGGCCACTGGTAGAATCCCATTAATGGTGTAGTCCAAATCAACAACTGCCATGGTAGAAAGATCCAAATCCTTTATTAATTTCAGCTTCATTAGAAATCTAAAACAAATTATCATTTTATATCATTTGAATATGATATTCAAGAATAGAATTTTACTATTTAAATGAGAAAAATGCTCATGAATCTTAAATTGAAAGTATAATCAAAATGTAAACAAACATACCTCTGGTCTACGTCTGAGCATTATTGCAATAATTTCTTCAAATATGAACTCTGCATGATAAAACACACTGGTACGTTTTCACAATTAAATGGTCTTAACAGAACTAGCCACAACCAGCAAATATTTAGAATTTAGATGGTTTAAAACTCCTAAGAAAGGTAATAAACCTATCTAATGAAGTTCTTGATGCTCTACAAAGTATGCATAAGAATACTGAAATTATACCTCAAGATAAAGTTAAGGACATTCAGTCAGCAATGTTTATAGTACATAAGCACGTTACAACATTAGCGTTTAGAATAGGCCAAACGGAAAAAACCAATAGTGAACTAAATATAAGAATAAAGGAATTAATAGGCGGTAAACTTACATTACCTTCGCAGAACATTCGACCAATCGCAGTGAATATGACTCAAGTTGCTTCAAATTTAACAACATCTTTCAGTGAAGCATTGAAATATATCCCAGCTAGTAACAATCCAACAGCTACATTGGATAAGTCTGAGTGGAGAACTCCACCACAAAAACCAAAGCATGAAACTATCGTAAAAATAAGAGGACAGGACGACCCAAGAATTGTCATAAAGGAAATAAAAAATAATATTAAAGCTACGGGCGTGAATGGAACTTTTAAAACCGTCAAACCTTTACCCAGTGGGAGTGTCATTATTGAATGCCAAAATGCAGCTCAACAACAAAAGCTAAACGATAATTTATCCAGGGTGATCAAGGATATCGAAGTCAAGAATATTACAAATACAGAACCAATGATAATGATAACTGGCATTCTTAAGGGATACTCAACTGAAGAATTTGTAAACGAACTTATTGTGGAAAACTATGAAATTGCCGATAAATTTGGCCAAGACGTTATGCATAGATTTAAATTTATCACGAAAAGGGAATGTAGGAACAAAGCAAAGGAAAATTGGATTTTCCAAACAACCCCTGAAATATTTAAGTGGCTTATAAGGAATAACACACTTATGTTTGACATGTGCCCAGCATATGTACAAGAATATACAAATGTCGCACTATGCTTTAATTGTTGTCTATTTGGCCATGTGGCTAAATATTGCAAAGGGAAAGAATGCTGTTATAAATGTGGAGACGCACATCGGGCTGCAGATTGCTCTGCAACCAACTATGACTGTCCAAACTGCAAGCGATCAAAGCAATCAGATAGAAATCACACAGCTCGAGACTCAAACTGTCCAGTTTATATGCAAAGAATAAAAAAATTGCAACAGATGACAAATTACTTAACATCTGAAAATTTTTAATCAACTCAAGTAACAACTTTAATGATGATTATATGACAAACTCAGTTTTGGAAGATCAGAACGAAGAATCAACATTTAACATCGCGTACCAAAATGTGCGTGGATTGAACAGTAAAACCGCAGATTTGTACAATAATATATGGATAACGGAAAATGAAAATGATGTTGTGGCACTAAGTGAGACCTGGTTATCAAATCATGTTTTGGATGGTGAGCTGTTTCCTGAAAACTTTCTGGTTTACAAAAATCGGAACAGAGAAGTCAATATGCGTGGTGGAGGTGTCTTACTAGCGGTCAAAAGGACTTACAAAAGTACACTATTGAAACTGAATTTTAATATACCCGAGATAGATCTAATAGGAGTTAAGATATATATTAATGATATAAGTTACATATATGTATTCGTTGTTTATATTACACCTAGCTGTATTTCTTCTAAACGGGATGATTTTTTTTCTTATCTGGAAAGCTTGGAATTTCTTTATGAACATAAATTTATCATAGTTGGGGATTTTAATATTACACATTTGAGTGATTACTACACAAAAAAGTATAAGGATCGTCAAACAGAGATGCTGTCTAACTTTATTGAATTTTTTAATTGTCAGCAATTGAATCGTGTTTTAAATATCAATAACCATATATTGGACATTGTTTTAACTAACCTAAACTGTAATGTGCATGAAAGTACATGCAGCTTTGTCGATGTTGATCAACATCATCCCCCTCTTAGCATCGAAATGATACTCAAAAGTCCCAAGCAAAAATGTTTGGAAAACGGTAACAACGTCTCTAAATTCAACTTTAGAAAAGCCGACTTTGAGGCTATGTATCAGTTGTTTCAGAGTGCTGATTGGAGTGATCTTGAATCCTTTAATGACACTGACTTAGCTGTGAAATACTTCTATGATAAGATTAATACTATTTTTGAGATATGTGTGCCAAAATGCATACCCAGCCGGAAATACCCTGTTTACTTTGATAAAAATATTATTAAGGACATAAAAATTAAAGATAAATTAAGAATCAAAAGTAAGAAGACTGGTGATCTGGAAATAAGAAATCAGTTTGCAGAACTTAGAACCAAAATAAAAAGAGACATAAAAGCTGCACATGCACAGTATCTCAATAAAATTCAGGTAGATATTAATGAGGACTCAAGGTCATTTTGGCAATATATCAAGGGTAGTAAGACTGACACTGGATTTCCAAACAAGATGCATATCGATGATGTTGAGTACACTGAAGGCAGGGCTATATCAAATGCATTTGCATCATTTTTTAGTTCGGTTTATGTCAAGGAAAATCCTGGGGATCTTCGACCGGAGATATCGGAGATATCTGAGGTTTTTGGGATCGAGCAGGTTAGTTATGAGGATGTGTGTGATGGTATTCGGAGCCTAAAAATTAACAAAGCTGTCGGACCTGATAACATACCGGCATACATTTTTAAAGGTTTAATAGGTTTCATTGCTGACCCTCTTAGAACACTGTTTAATATTTCATTACGGACAAATACCTTTCCGCAAGTGTGGAAGGAAGTCAAAATATGTCCTATATACAAAAAAGGGGATAAATCCGACATACAAAATTATAGACCAGTTGCTATACTGTCATGCCCGGCTAAAATATATGAATCTGTTTTATATAAGTATGTGTACAGCTTTGTCATAAACAAAATCACGGATTGGCAACATGGATTCTTAAATAAAAAGTCTACTACTACTAACCTATGTAATATTATGCAATACATAGCTGAAAGCCTGGACACTAAATGTCAGGTAGATGTAATATATACTGATTTCGCGAAGGCGTTTGATAAGGTATCACACTCCATCCTCATAGAAAAACTGCGGTCCGAATTTGGATTTCATGAAAATATGGTTAAACTCTTCAAGTCATACTTGCAAAATAGAAATCAACGAGTGGTTGTTAGAGGATATAATTCTGATTATTTTGCGGCTACTTCCGGAATTCCGCAGGGCTCTAACCTTGGACCATTGTTGTTTCTTTTATATATTAATAGTCTAGTGAAAGTAGTCAATCAATCCAATATATTAATGTTTGCAGATGACTTGAAGCTTTATATTAGGATTAAAGATGTCAATGATTGTCGAAGGCTCCAGGAGGATTTAAATAAACTATATCAGTGGACAATTAAAAATCAATTATATTTCAACATAAGTAAGTGTTATGTTCTTAGCTATAGCAGGAAGAAAATCATAATAAATTATGAATACTTAATTAATGGCACGGCATTGGCCCGAGTTACGGAGATGCGGGACCTGGGAGTCATTTTCGATTCTGCGCTAACCTTTAAAACACATGTATCCGAAATAACGAAAAAAGCCTCTAGAATGTATGGATTTATAGTAAGAAATTGCAGATTATTCACAAATATTAAATGTATAAGAGTTCTATATGTTGCGTATGTCAGAAGTGTTTTAGAGTATGGCTCAGTTGTATGGAGTCCATACTATGAAAACCATAAATATAGTATAGAAAAGGTACAAAATAGGTTTTTAAGATATATTCAATATAAGGCAACTGGAGTCTATCAAATGCATATACCCAAAACGGATGTTATGAAAACATACAATCTTAAGACCTTAGAGGATCGTAGGAAAATAGCATCTCTCCTTTTTTTGCATAAACTAGTGAATAACTTGGTGAATGATACAAGCCTAATATCTAATTTAAATTTTTATGTGCCGTCTTATAGAACTAGACATCCTATAACATTGTATGTTGATAACACCCGTACGAATTACTATAGGAATTCACCAATTATACAAATGTGCATGCTGTATAATGTAGTTCAGAATCAATGTGATTTATTTAATATTAGTAACGCCAAGCTGAAGAATATGTTAAACGAAATATTTTGAGTTTTGATATACTGTGTGTCAACTATCCTACTCTGTAATTGGTTCTGCCGTAGAGTTTGTAAATAAATAAATAAATAAATAAATAAATAAATCAATGCAAATAATGGGTTTGTTTGCCCACCAAGGAAATTTTGACAGATGAAAAGTCACGTGGTTTGGATTGCCTAATTGGCAAAATTAAAATTACATTTGACGGTTTGTATACCTATGTGATTTTTGCGTTTGGAATATCGATCAGTCTGTGGCAGTGTGGCATACAAAACTCAACTATATACAGGATTGCCAACTGGTTTTTACAAATTTCTCTCAAAACTTTTTCCGATTAGGTACCTACTCACATTTTACTCACAACGGGATGGCGCTTGCGCTTTTGTTTCATTTTATTTTACTATTGTATAATAATTATTTTTTGTTCTACATGTTGAATATTATGTCTCGTAAACTTCCACAAATATTATTGAATCGCGTGTAAAGTCGTGTATTTGTGTGACTACAAGAGTGTAATTTGTCCAGCTTATCGTGTAACTTCACAAATTCAAGCCGAAATTAATATTTCTAGGGAAAGGCAACCGTAAATATACGTTGATCTCCCGATTACTCACAATATTACTCACATTTTCATAACATTTACTCACAAAATTACTCACTGACTATAAAATACTCACAAATGTGAGAAATTACTCACAAATTGACAACCCTGACTATATAGCAATTTTCCCTAATAAGATATCCATCAGGGATGGGCATTTATGGGCAACTCAAGCAAAAAGTCATGGACGGACACGCAATCCCACTGGGCTTCATCTATCAAACGTTGTGGCAATCGCCAAGATAGCTTCTCAGAAACTTGGTGTACTCTTCCGAACCAGAAAGTTGTACACACCTCAACAACTTTTGACACTATACAAAGCCCAGATTCGACCATCACTAGAGTACTGCTCTCATGTCTGGAGCTCTGCACCCAAACATACTCTTCGGCTACTGGATTCAATCGAAAGGAGGGCCATTCGTCTGATTGGACCACGAGCTGACGAAGAACCTCGACAGCCTAGAATATCGAAGACAAGTTGGGGATTTGACTCCCTTTTACAGATATTTTCATGGAAAGTGCTCGGCTGACCTTGCCCTCTTAATTCCGCCCAGAGCGGCGAATAGCAGAAATACACGACGAACCACTGCCGCCCATCCATACGTGGTTAAGCTTAGTACTCCTCGAACTTCATTATTTAAGAATTCTTTCATCTGGAGGACTTCATCCTTATGGAACGACCTTCCCGAGGTCGTTTTTTCCCAACGAATATAACCTCCAATGATTCAAAACCCACGTGAATTGCTTGTTGCGTACACGCACCACTCCCAGAGTGTGCCCTAAAGGAATTTTCCTATAGTGCTTGTGTTTGATCATAAAAAAAATAGTGCTTGTGTTTGATCATAAAAAAAAAGATTATTAGCCCTAGCGAGCGCAGCGTATGATTGAGGATGGTGGCTCGCATCCCACGTTAATCTATCGGTCCCCTTGGGAATTGAGAAAAGAAAAATAGTTCTCCGTGAATATGATTTGTCTTCTTTCCGAATGCTGAAATTGCATACTATACAGGGTGCTTTTTAATTGAGTGCCGATACTGAAGGTTGTGAATCATTGGGCGATTGGAAGAAAAAAAGTTAATATTAACATAAATGTCCTAAAGCTCTTCATTTTTGAGCTACAGAATGTTAAAATTTACAAACAATACCTTTTTATCATAATTGTAATCACTCTTAGATATTTTATGAAATTTTGTACTCGCCATTATCAAACAGAAATAAAATGTTTCTTTTGTAGTTTTTTACGTAGAATCCAGTGACCTACTCACATTTTTTTCTACATTCAATAATAATTAGTGTTGGGAAAAATCCATAATTTTAATAATCGAGACTCGAGCGATTTTAATAATCGAGTGAATCGCTCGAGCGATTATCACTTGAAATTTTTATGACTAAGAAGACTGTGTTGATAAAACACCGACGGTTCTTTTTGTAAGTTTTAGAAGTTTAACTATAGTTTTTATTAAGGAAGAACAGTTGAATTTGATTTTTTTTTAAATTACATCCTATAATTTTTTAAGAATTTACAATCGCCGTTGGCTTGCTCGTTTATGTGCCTTTAAGAAAGACGTATGTCGTTTTAACCTTCTCAGCGTCAAACTCGAACGTCGCCAATTTTCACATATCGGGTGGTACGGCGCGTATAGATCGAAGGTCGGGTATCAATAGTGAAAGGCGATGATTTTCGATTTTTCGCCTGAATTTATAACTAGAGTATTTCCTATCGTGCGAAAAACTGTTCGAATATACGAGCAGTTTTTTAACTCGATCACACTATAGCGGTACATTTCGGTCGGCGTCAAGCGAAGCTCGGGTCTCGAGTAAAAGGTAATAAGTGACAAGCGACGGTACCCCCCCCCCCCCCCCCCCCCCCCCTGGATCGGCGCTTGTGAACAACTGTAGCGGAGAAAGATATTTTTCTTGTTTGAAAAGAATACGAAACTACACTGGGGCGGCTATTCAGATTAAGTGGGGGAAGTTTCACTTCCTCGTCTTAGGCGTCAATTATATTGACGTATATCGATAGTCTGTGTGTTTACGAATATTTTTGCTTTATAGTGTGTTATTTAATTATTTAACTACAATATCTTACTTATCTTACTTCTTACCTGACTTTTATCCTTAATAAATGTCTTACTACATCTCATTTTCCATCAGAGTGGAAATGTGCTAATGTGCTGCCTGTACCCAAGGTCTCTGGTCCAAGTAATATTGCTGAGTTCCGCCCCATAAGTATTTTGCCAACTATGTCCAAGCTACTTGAAAGAGTAATATAATAATCAATTAAATGATTTTATTAATTTAAAAAATATTTTGCCCCCGTGCAATCAGGATTCGGCACTCTCCACAGCACAACTACTGCATTGCTTCAGGTAGGGGACGACATTCTTGAAGCATGTGACAGGGGCTTGAGAACTTCCTTGGTGTTGTTGGACTTTAGTAGAGCTTTCGATACATTGGATCATTCAATGGTTTTTATTAAACTGAAATACTTTGGTTGAGGAGATAATGCAGTGGGGTTGTTTGGGAGTTATCTTGGTGATAGAAAGCAAAGAGTGTGCATAGGTAGTGAGAGGTCTGACTTTATTTTGAATGGTAGAGGTGTGCCGCAGGGTAGCATTTTGGGACCCTTGCTTTTTTCTCTGTATACTTCTGATTTTTGTGGCTTCTTGAGGTCCTGTCGGTCCCATCAGTATGCTGATGACATGCAGGTGTACTACTCATTTGAAGCGAACAATATAGCTGCAACTGCTAAGGAAATTAATGATGATTTGCAGACAATCCTGGAGGTGTCCCGATGTCATGGCCTTCTTCTGAATGGCAATAAATCCAAGATTCTGCTTTTTGGAGCTCCAAGGGAGATCTTTTAGATATAATGCGGTGAAGGTATACAATTCTCTTCCCAGAGAGGTTGTGGCTCGCGCGAATATGGCGGGCTTTGGGACAGCGGTCAGATCGTTTATTGTTGGGGCGCGTGGTTAGAAGATTTCCGGGGATTGATTCCTTGTTTCTGCAAGTGAACTCAAAATTTATAGTTATTTATATGAAACGTATTAGGAATTATTTTTTAATGTATATTATTTGTACTTATTTCTCTTTTTTTCTTTTACTCTTTTTGTAGCGTAGTCTAAATGTAATAAATTTTAAATTTTTTTCTTTTCCTAAACAGGCGGTGATGAGTAGCTATGCTGCTAGATCTTGCCGTCTTTTAGTAATAGTACTTACCAATGTAATTTTTTATGGAAATAAAAGGCATTTATTATTATTATTATGTTAGTATCGCTTGTTGTCTTGCCACAGACAATCTAAATATCAACTAATAAACTTTTTTATTAACGGTCAAAACTTCACGAAAAGAAATATTGATCAGCTGATGGCTCTCGTCTCTTTCTAACCTGCAAAGAAACGGCATATTATTTAATTGAATTGTTGCAACTTAGATGGCTCTGATTGTTGTTTGGGATTGTTTGGGCTCCTCATCTCAAGACGTGTCCTTGCTTTGGATTGGATAGAGAGTAGTCAAGATGACATTGTTTACCAGCTAGCTGTACCTATACCTACCTATATAGCCCAAGAAGTTGATGCCACTAATTGTGGTAGAGGTTTAAATGAAATATTAAAGTATCATTTGCTCCGAGTATGTGGTTAGGTAAATTTAAAGTGGAGGGATCAAGGTAGGTACCTATTACAGAAAAAGATCCTGGATTATGACCGCGGCGCCTTAGACAGAACCACAATCTATTTATAAAGCAATATTTATATTATTACAACCGTATTTCATCATACGAAGTTCCAACATTTTCTCCGTATTATCTCGCTTCTAGTTGGCTATGTGACCGCGTCAGCAAACCAGCGATAGCGTAACTTGAAAACTGGTTTCTAGACACGATTGACGGGGACCGGGGAGAGGAGGGACAAGTCCGATTTACACTGTCGAAAAGCGAAAAATCCATAACAGACGCGCACTTTTGAGAGTAGGGATGGCAACATATTATCGTATCCGACGATATATCGATACTAGGCTATTAAAATAGGTCGGCCGAAATATATTCGATATATTTTATTCAAATATGTAAAAAAAGTCTAAAATGCACGTTGGCATACAAGTGCGGATCCAGTGGTGGGGGGTTAAATGGGGACTCCCCCCTCCCCCCCAAATCAATAATTTAACAAGAAAAATACTCTATATACCGCCTTGACTAACGCGACAGGGTATTATTTGCGTAACTTTTCCTTGTATAACAACAAACCCGAACAAACCAGACCGAGGTTCTGGATCCGCCCTTGATGGCATAAAGAAAAATTAAATCTTAATTCGATATAAATCTCACGAGCTCAAAGTTTACACTTTTTAAAATGTCTCCATTATGGATAATGTCCAAATTTAAGATTTTTGTGCCAAGATTGTAGTGAAATTGGGAGTGGGGCTGATATGGCCTTTATGTTATCGTACTTTGCAAATGTGCAATTACATTTTAATTATAGATTTCCGTCGAAGGCATTTATATTTTTTTCTTTTTTGACACCCTGTATTATGTTGGCTCAAAAAGTTGATTTTGAGCGTTATTTTCTCAATCGAAGGTGCTCTGCACAAATATGCGTGTACAAACATGTACGTCGCACATGCACGTGAATATAACTTGGACAAAGACTCTGTTCTGTGTGGGCGCCTAAGCAGACATTTTTATGAAGAATGCCTTTTTCTAAAGTAACAAATACAGTTTCCCATTTGTTAAGATTGTTTCTAGTCAAGCTCTATATCGAAATATTTTCAAACTACAGGGACAGGCATAAAAACGCATACAGAAAACTATTTGTTATTGATGTCTCAAAATACTTCGGTAAAATACTTTTACCACTGGAAAACTTCTCTTAAAATATACAGGGTGCGCAAATTATACTTAAACAATAAAAAAATTTAAATTCCAGAATTTTTAATTGCAATCCAATATTTGAATTTTCTGCGCATCATCAAGAAATGTTTTGCAGTAGCAAGCGTATCAGCTTTTCAATTTTTTTGTACTGAAATTTACACTACATTTATAATAAAAAGTTGTCTATTGGTGCGTATCGATATATCGTCCTCATTCCTATTTGGGAGTGAAATAAAACCTAAGCCAAGCTTATATTTTCTGGGGTGATGACGCCATCGGCACTGATTGTTAGAGCAAATATTATCCAATATCATCATGTTTTTGTAGGCATTAAGCAGATTATGATGAAATTATTTACATATTTTATGAAATTATATTTACTATCTCGCAACGGTACCTTTTTTTAATATGAATATTTAATAATTACCGCACTCCCAGAGTCGGAGGCACTTGCATGAGTTAAGAAACGTATTGTCCACCATCTTGAATCGTTCTTAAGTAACGCGTGCCCTCTAAAAATTCTCCAATACCTAACTTCTGGGCCCAAAAAATATTAATTCACCATTGGAGAAGCCAATCTTAATTATAAAAAAGAAACTCTTAATTAGCAGCATTAAAATGTAAAATACTTCGAGCGCCGCGACATGTGTCGTAAAGAGACCGAGAACAATCCGTGTTGTCACCTAAAAGAATTTCAGTAGTGACTAGTTCTATATAGGAAGGAGGTGCAAGAAGAAACGAAGTGAGATTTGGTAGATAAATGCTGTTCAAAGAACTTTAAATCGACATAAATTCTTCCAATCTCGAATTCACCTATGCCACCTGATGGAAGACAAAAAAAAATTCGATTTCAACTGCTTCCTCTATAGAATTAATCGGGTTAGCCCAAAAATGATTTAGAATAGTTTATATTTTATTCGCTGATCGAATTGCAATACAAATAAAAATCCTCTCTTAAATATTATACACTTAGCAGCAAAAATAACGCACAACCAAAAATTGTGTTCAATTTCAAACTTGATTTTCTGGCGAACCGATAAATTGATTTCGCTGATTTTTCTTTTGAACTATAACTTCTTTCTTTGGTAATTCCACTGTGCTAGAATTTATTATTCAGATTTCAGTTTTGGCTTATACAGGGTGCAAAAAAGAGAATAGTTTTTTAGGTTAAATTTGAGGCACCCTGTAGGGAGCATTAGCAGCAACATCGAGTGTATGATGAATTCATACTGTAGCCTCATGTTTTCTAAACATTTTGTTCCTGTTATTTCTCAAAATACACTCGTACTTATATGATATATGAATAAAAACGTGTACCAAACGTCAACTCTGTATCTCGCTTTCTTTCCACACAACGAACTGTAGAATATAGCCCTTGAAACGCGACCTATTGGGTAGACGACCCCCTTAACATTAATCCGCAATTGCTCTTAAAATAAATTCATTTCCCAATAATTTTACTGTGAAAAGGCGATGAGAGATTCTTTAAAAAAATATTATTAACCTACTTAAAAACGAATGTTGAACTAATCCAACTGCACTCTGGCAACATCTCTTTCTTTAACTATACGATCAATATAAGCAAAAGATGAATGAATACTAATCTCGTAAACATTGCGAGGTTTGTCCTTTGATCTAAAATCTAACGGATTGTTATATTTTTTGGTTGATTTGTGTTTTTTTGTGATTATTGGTGCAAAATCGTCTTTATTATAAACAATCATGGTACATTCATGTGTAGTTTGTAAAAGAGTGGATCATTAAATAACGATTCATCTGATATAACCAGACTTCAACATAGTTGCCATTCAGCCAACAAACATGCAGTTCTCTCTGCCACCCATTACTGATTTTGAACAACATTACAAACAATCACAGCTTCACGTTCCAAGGGGTTTATGAACGGATTATGGGCTCTGTAGTTTACAATACCTTTGATAGTATTTAATACATTTACTTATTAGAAAAGGGTATTTCGGAAATGACATTTGATGACCAAATTTTATTTTCTAGGCTAATGTTATGACAAACGATGAGGAAACTGAAGAAAATAGAAATTCCTAACCAAGAAGAATATTGTATAAATGAAAAAAAAAACGTTTAAAAAGTTGGCTGGTACTCACTGCTTTATGTCAAGTTGTAAAATCTAAACGAAAATCGCAAAAGAAAAAAATAGTAAATATTATATTTTAAAAGGCCGCCATTTTGTTTTGGGTTCGAATAGGAACACAATATTCTGGAATTCTAAAGTACTCTACAGGGTCCGCAAACGAAGCGTGGACGGAAGATTAAATCGTTATCGAAGAACTTATCAACAATACTAAAACAGCTTGAGATATTGGATTAAAAGCGGCATGTTTTAAAAATATTTTACGTTATACAGGGTGGCCCAAAAAAGTGTGACAGCATAAAGTTATATTTTTTTAAATGGGACACCCAGTATTTTATTGCATATTTAGGTTCGTATTACTATCGTTTATAAGTGCCTCAAATTTTATTTAATTTGGTTTTGTAGTTTCGGAGAAATAAATTAAAAACTAAAAAAAAAAGTTTTGCAGTCCTGAATAAAAAAATCAAAAAAAACAATCCAGAACTATTTTTTTAACCTCGGCATTGAGTGAAATTTATGACAAGAGGTCTAGAGATACTATGAATGTAATTGCGTTTATTCATTTTATACAGGGTGTTCGTAATAAGCTTTCAAAAACCCCACATTTTAAAATAATTTTTCTCAAGTTTTTCAAATGGAACACCCTGTATATTATTTGGCTATTTCATGTAGAATTCATAGGCAATTTTTTTTTGTAATACAAGCATATAAGTTATATCCAGCCGTTTTCGAAATAATTATAAATATCATAAATTATGTTGTTTAAATAGAGTTTTCATTGGGAAATTTTGTTATAGGCGACTAGACTAATAATTGTAAACTAAAGTAAATGTTCAAAATAACTTCCATTTACTCTTAGAGTTTGCCGTATTTTAGTTATTTCGATATAAATTTTAAAGGCCATTTTTGCTAATTTTATTTATTTAATTTTTTATTCTAATCGAGTTGCCATGATTTTTTTTTTGTTTCACTATGACAGCCAAATAAAATTATTTCATTTGTTCAGTCGTCGAAATTAAGTACTAACTTATACGAAATGTCGAATTTTACAACTTTAGAAATGGTAAATATGATTTTCATACTGGGTGAATGTGCAAGAAATTGCCTCCTCGCGAGCCGAGTGTATGCTGAAAGATATCCAGATATTGAGAGAAAGCCGAGACCAGAAAGAAACCTTCGAGAAGTTGTTGCAAATGAACTTATGCATAACAAATGTAAACCATTAAAAAGTTACCGCTAGATTTTAAGAAAAAGTAGCAAAAATGTAGGCTTTTAAAATTTATATCGAAATAACTAAAATACGGTAAACTCTAAGAGTAAAAGGAAGCTATTTTGAACATTTACTTTAGTTTACATTTATTAGTCTAGTCGCCTATAACAAAATTTCCCAATAAAAACTCTATTTAAACAACATAATTTATGATATTTATAATTATTTCGAAAACGGCTGGATATAACTTATATGCTTGTATTACAAAAAAAAATTGTCTATGAATTCTACGTCAAATAGCCAAATAATATACAGGGTGTTCCATTTGAAAAACTTGAGAAAAATTATTTTAAAATGTGGGGTTTTTGAAGGCTTATTATGAACACCCTGTATAAAATGAATAAACGCAATTAAATTCATAGTATCTCTAGACCTCTTGTCATAAATTTCACTCAATACCGAGGTTAAAAAAATAGTTCTTTATGGTTCTTTTTTATTTTTTTATTCAGGACTGCAAAACTTTTTTTTTTAGTTTTTAATTTATTTCTCCGAAACTACAAAACCAAATTAAATAAAATTTGAAGCACTTATAAACGATAGTAATACGAACCTAAATATGCAATAAAATACTGGGTGTCCCATTTAAAAAAATATAACTTTATGCTGTCACACTTTTTTGGGCCACCCTGTATAATGTAAAATATTTTTAAAACATGCCGCTTTTAATCCAATATCTCAAGCTGTTTTAGTATTGTTGATAAGTTCTTCGATAACGATTTAATCTTCCGTCCACGCTTCGTTTGCGGACCCTGTATATGATCTTCAAAATGACGTACCTATATCGCAAGACCCCTTCCTATTTAATATTCTTTACCAAGATGGCGCTCATCCGTCATTTTGAAGAAATATCATTCTTACGTTAAAAGTTAGTCTACCTTCCCCTATTGTAAAACAAAATTAGCAGGTCAAAAGTGGGCGAGGGGGGGGGGGGATAGAGGGGAACTCAAAAATAGACCTCTGTTAAGTCTAGGTTGGATCCCCTAACAACCAATTGAACACGCGAAATATACCATAATATAAACCGGGTTGATTAACGCAGCAGGGTATTACTTTTCGGAACTTTTCCTTGTATGTCCCCCTCCCCCCCTTCCCCAAACGAAGTTTGACCCTCCCCCCCCACACACACACACACCAAAGTTCAGGATTCGCCATTGGGTTGGATGATCCTGTACCATACACGTCTTTACTTAAAGGTATAGAAATTCTGAAATCCACTCCTTCGTCGCCTATAATAAACATCCAAACTCGTTGCTAACAGGTCCCTTCACGGACTCCGGACTAAATTATAAAATTACAATAACCATTACTTAATTACTGAATTTGTCAGGTACTTAAATGATTCTTGAGAACCAAAAACAATTAAAATCGACTTAAACCGAGGATCCGTTAAAGCAAGTTCGTTTGGCTAAACTGCATTGGGTATGATTATAATCTATTTTTGATCCACAAGTTGACAACGTGGTGTGGTACAACACAGGAGAGTGATAGGCCCACGCTGTCAATGCCACAAACAAGAAGAAGAAGATATTTTATGGTTACTGTTCTGGGAATTTTAAACGGTGGACATTTTTAGAAATGTTGTGATTAGGGAATCCCGCACCCAAACATTAATCCCGCAAACCTGCGGGATTGAGGCCATCGATCCCGCGAACCCGCGGGATTTGCGGGATAGCAAACAATGAACTGCCGTATTTTTGGTCGATGCGTCGGGGATTCCCCGCCATGCTGGGCTATTGAAGATACGTTAAACAGAACAGTTTTCTTGCGGACGTGCGAAAATAAGGGCGTTATTCAACTAGTATCTAGTGACATACATGGAATTTAAACAGCAATCACAAAAATGAGTGTCAGTGTAGTTTACAAAGATAACAAAGGTTCAAGTTTAGTTTGGAATTATTTTTTAAAGTCTGAAGATGGTCTTACAGCTAAATGTAAGTTATGCCCTAGCATTATCAAAATCTCTGCTCGTTGCACCAAAGGTCCTCACACCCACTTACAAACAAAGCATATAATATTATTTTGAAAGTCCAGAGCAGCAGCGGTAGTGTTGATATTATTGATTCCCTAGTTGTGATCGCTCGAGAGTATTGAAATAACCGACATCGCTCGATTATTAAACAAAACTGCTCGACTTATAAATTCAAGGGAAAATCGTCGTTACCTTCCACTCGATACCCGAGCTTCGCTTGACGCCGACCGAAATGTGCTGCTTGGTAGTGTGATCGCCCGAGGTAAAAAAACTGCTCGTATATTCGTGCAGTTTTTTGCTCTTATAAATTCAAGCGAAAAATCGAAAATCGTTGCCTTTCACTTGATACCCGAAATGTGCCGATTGGCGACGTTCGAGTTTGACGCTCAGAAGGCTGACACGACTTACGTATTTGTTAAAGGCAGATAAACGAGAAGGTGCATACAAAAAAGTATGCCAAATCCCTTAGTGGATTCATCGCGACATGGGTTTTGTTTTGGCTGGCTAGCCAGAGGCGATTGTAAATTTTTAAAAAATTAATGGATATAGGGGAGACCGAGGAGAATTGTGACAGCGGAATCTATGGCGAGCTGGCAACAGCATACGATTGGTTGTTTATAGACGCGCTACTTGACGCAGTAATCCGCAGTATGCGCCAATGGCCCACGACAAACGGTTGCATGATTACGACGTCTGCATCAAAAAACAACCGAAAAGTAAATTTTTAATAAAATTTTCGTTAGTATTTATATATTCTTTCTTATATTGTGTGGGTTTGGAGTTTCAAAGCGTGGCATTGTCTTGCCTTGCTGTGCATCTTGTTTCGAAATACGAATTATTATTCTGACCAGATCGCGATTTTTTTGCATTTTATGCAAAAAAAACGTGTGTTTTGTTTATAATTCATATAAAAGTAATTTTATCTATTAAATATAGTCTAGATACAGAGCTGTCACAACTTACCTTACCTTAGATTTTCTCAGACACCTTTTATTGACTTTGATGACTGTTTTTAAAATAATAAGGATTGTCTTTCTTTATTGAGATATGTTCTTTTATGTAAAAATTCTCACAACCCTCTTCGGTCTCCCCTAATTTTTTTAAAAATAGAAACTCTAGGCTAAACTTCTAAAACTTACAAAAACAACCCGTGGTGTTTTATCAACACATTCTTTTTACTCATTAAAAAATGTTAAGTGATTAATTACTCGAGCGATTCACTCGATTATTAAAATCGCTGGAGTATCAAGTACTCGATTATTCAAATCATCGGTTTTTCCCAACACTACTTTTTAGTCGATACATGAATAAATTTCATAGCGTAAAAATTAGAATCTAACGGATCACAAACAGCAAAAAGATTAACAAAGTATACGTGAGGACCCGAAGATCAACAAACGGCATTTTTAACATGGCATTCGCATCGTCACAAATCACAATCAACCTGAATTTTATAAGCGTAGAATTCTGTACGATAGGAGGAGATGACGCAGATGATTTTTTTCTGGAACTCCCCCAGAAAGAAGATTTTTAACTTTAATGAAATAACCGTGCCAGAGAACGCCAATGATTGTGGAAAATAAACGAAATCCTATCGCTCCGAGGCCTAAAACAACCCAGATCACCTCAATCAAACTCCAACACCTGTTCCCAACTCAGCGATATTTTCGTCAATGTTTTAGTCACAATAGGGTAAGTGTGGGATAGCGGCCACACTTTTACAAATAAAATCGTAAAATCGTTGGTTTCATATTATATTTCTTACAAAAATAGCAAAAAAAACCATCCATAAGGTACCTATATAAATATAAAAAAACCGAGAAGATACTTCAACGTTGTCCAAAGTTGTAGGGAGAGATGTCCGGTGAACTTCTCCATACGACAGATACCTTATTAATTAATGTTATTTTTTCAATTATTTCCGTTTGCATAGGTTGCATATGCAAGTCTCATGTAGCCATTTTGCACATCTAACACAACAAATTCAATCCACGGTTTACACACAAAATAAAATAATTAATAATTAAAACAAGTTAACACTAATAGTTAAATAATTAAATAACACACTATACAGGGTGTTATGGAAATTACGTATTATATTTAAACCGACAATTCCTGAGATAAAGACAAATTGAAGAAAAATAGCCATAAATGGCGCTTTCAATTTATTCAGCGGTAAAAGTGAGCTGACGTCAAACCAGAAATACACCTGTGTGGCACTGCGATACATGTAAGCAATCAAGGAATTCTGGCCGGTGTTGTCATATGTACACCTTAAAATCTTTATACAAAATAAAATAATTTAAACACTTTTCCATTCTGTAATACCTTTTTGTACAATTAATTGAAGAACATTTACGACGGACTATGTTTTAAACAGCCCGAAAAAACATATGGAATAGTAATAGCCACCCACGTACGCCTTACATCGGCTGAGCGAAATAGGTTCATATAGCGCCGCACGCTTGCGTGTGTTAGTTGAAGACCAACCAGCGGCCGGATACGTTGTGTCTCGTCGATCACCAACACTCTCAGCAATCCGCTCTGTTTTTTCGAATTACGCGTTTATCTTGTCCGTCCATAAATAATCTTTGAATATTGTTTTTATGCATATGAATAGGTTGCATATTATGGTGAGGTACAAGTCTCATGTAGCCATTTTGCACATCTGACACAACAAATTCAATCCACAGTTTTAGTCGTGCAACTGTATCTCGAAACATTCCAGTAATATCCAGTAATATCGTTGTTTGCAGTTTTTTGGCATTGTAAACCAACAAAACATTATCCCAATCAAGCCCAACATAAAGTAGATGTGTGAACGTAGAAAGCAGTACCATCCATCTCACTAAGGCCCGTTTTATGCGCGCGTTTTGTGTCGCACGATAAAAATCGCGGCGTTTTCTAAAGACATTGTTCTTATTATACACGCGTTTCTTACCGCGATGTTCCTTGTCGCGGCATTTTCTTAAATAAATTCATTGTTCTGATATGAGCGCTCTTGATCCCTTTTATGCACATGTTTCTTCTCGCGGTGTTTCTGCCCATAAGAACAATGTGTTTTGAAAACGCGCGAATTTTATTGCGCGACACAACGCGCAGCCGTGAATACATTTTTTTCAGCTTATTGCTTATTAAAGCTTTTTGATTTGTTAAAAACAATAACATTCCAATAATAATTATTTTTAACTAATTGTACTAATGTAGCTGCTTCTCCTACTTACTGGGTAACCAGCCCAGATAAGCTTTCTACTTGCGAGATAGAGGACCGTGAAGTCTCTGTCACCATCACCAGTGTCATTGAGTATCCTTAGATTTAAAGATTTTATTTCATAAAACTACACTGGATTTATAAGTGAGCGCACTGTGTGTTTATTATATTTCATTTTTAAACAATTTCAATATATTTCAGTCAATTGTTTAATGTTGGGTTTTATTTAGTTTACTGCCCAGTATTTAGTGGTGTCGAGTAGTGGTTTCGGGCTGAAAGGATCCCATTAACAACTTGGAGATTTCCAGCTTTTATCTGGCCTAAGCTGGTGGCGCAAAAGAACCCTTTGCCGCAGGCAAGCTAGCCGGCTTCTGCGCACCACAGGCCATCCTCTCTGCGCGAAACAACTGTCGCCCACTGTTATTCTTATTCTTTAAATTAATTCTCATTAACACCAGCGGTATGCTCTAGGGGTATTCGCCATAATATCCCTAACTCTAGACGTATCAAGAAAACTAGTTTTTTTTATGATCAAACACAAGCACTATAGGAAAAATCCTTTAGGGCACCCTGGGAGTGGTGCGTGTGCGCAAAAAGCGATTCACGTTGGTTTTGAATCGTTGGAGGTTATATTCGTTGGGAAAAACGACCTCGGGAAGGTCGTTCCATAAGGATAAAGTCCTCCAGATGAAAGAATTCTTAAATAATGAAGTTCGAGGAGTACTAAGCTTAACCACATATGGATGGGCGGCAGTGGTTCGTCGTGTATTTCTGCTATTCGCCCCTCTGGGCGGAATTATCAGGGCAAGGTCAGCCGAGCACCTTCCATGAAAATATCTGTAAGAGAGAGTCAAATCCCCAACCTGTCTTCGATGTTCTAGGCTGTCGAGGTTCTTCGTCAGCTCATGGTCTCCGATCAGACGAATAGCCCTCCTTTCGATGGAATCCAGTAGCCGAAGAGTATATTTGGATGCAGAGCTCCAGACATGAGAGCAGTATTCTAGTGATGGTCGGTAATGTTAACCATTTTAGAAATTTACGTTATTTTGCTATAATTAATGGCATCTCTTAATAAAATTATACCAGTTCCATATACAGCCATGAAATATTGTCAGCAGTATTATTAGTAAATTAAGTTTTTAGTTTTTCTTTCCGTGTACACAGCAGTAAATAATATACTAAACACTGCGATAACTAAACTTGAGAACTAAACAATATTTTAAGCTTTGGGCGTCTCGTAATTGCAGAATTCCAAGTTTGGCTGTTTGGAGACGGGCAAAACAACGACCAATCTTAAGATTTAGCAACTATATCGACCGTAGGCGTTTTATGGCGAATACTTAAGTGGTAAAACATAATAGGATTTTACAAGTAATTTTTTTTTATGAGTTTGTAATATCTACAGTACTTTCATCACATTATCTACATACCTAAGTACAATGGTTAATTTTTGAAACGAGCTTGAGGAAAACTATAAAATCCAGTCATATCTCAGAAAGTTATGCTAAAGTGGAATCCCAATCAAGAAAGAAATTTGTTTACCGGTTGATATGAGAAAGTGAGTACCGGTACATTGTTTTATATTAAATGATATTGAATATCAAAAATGAACAAAAATATTTTTTTAAATTGCTTTTGGATTTCTGCACGTTGAAATTCCCTATACAGGATGTTCCTTAATGACGTGCTGATATTTCAGAGTGTGATTCCTTAGGTCATTTTATATAGAAGAGTTCATATATGAACATAAATGTCCGCAACGGCTTAAATTTTTTGCTGCAGGGTGTTGAATTTTTATTTTTTAATATCTCCGAAAGTACGTTAGATATTATTTTCAATTTCGGTATGTGTTAATAGGATATAGAACCACAAATCTTAGTTAGAAAAGTTATTCAATTGTTCCACCAGTGGCGTTCCTGCAAACATGTCTGATATTTTTTACAAAAAACATGGTACGCCACTAACATTTTTCCATGTGGATATTTTTCTGATTAGCCCGGTCAATTCTACATGATAACGGTCTATTGAGTTTTTCTCGTCAGACGCAGCGACTGACAATTTTTAGTCAGTGGCGGCTCGTGGGCGAACATACAGAGGAAGAGCCACACTAGTTCAGTTTCCCAATCCAATAATTGTCCACGAAGTAGAATAATTAATAATTTAGTTAACACTAATAGTTAAATAATTAAATAACACACTATACAGGGTGTTATGGAAATGACGTATTATATTTAATCCGGCAATTCCTGAGATAAAGACAAATTAAAGAAAAATACCCATAAATGGCGCTTTCAATTCATTCAGCGGTAAAAGTGAGCTGACGTCAAACCAGAAAAACACCTGTGTGGCACTGCGATACATGTAAGCAATCAAGGAATTCTAGCCGGTGTTGTCATATGTACACCTTAAACTTTTTATACAAAAGAAAATAATTTAAACACTTTTCCATTCTGTAATACCTTTTTGTACAATTAATTGAAGAACATTTACGACGGACTATGTTTTAAACAACCCGAAAGAACATATGGAATAGTAATAGACACGTACGTCACTAGGTCAAGTGCCAATGACCTCTTGACGCCTTACATCGGCTAAGCGAAGTAGTTCCATATAGCGCCGCACGCTTGCGTCTGTTAGTTGAAGACCATCCAGTGGCCGGATACGTTGTGTCTCGTCGGTCACCAACAATCCGCTCTGTTTTTTTCGGTTTCCGCGTGTATCTTGTCCGTCCATAAATAATCTTTGAATATTGTTTTTATTGACGCGCTTCTTCTGGCCGTCAAATTTCTCGCGTGTAATAAAATCTAATAATCTGTAGTATAATCTGTATTATTGTATTTTCAAAAGCTAACTATCGGTTCTGTTTCACTATTACTGTGTGTACATAAAGTGTTTCCAGGAGTGTTCCCATGAAAAAGAAAAAAAAACTGATTGTGTTCGTGCCCGGATTTCCTCGCTCTTTAGGTATAAGGATAAATTCAAGTAAGTAGGTAGAAAATATTTTATTTTTATAATTTTATATGGAATTTCAGTTTTACATTAAGTTTGACAACATTGCCATTGGCTCTGGTGAAATGTTGTACAGTTGCGCGAACTGACCTGTGAGTAAGAGTTTTTATTACCTCACTTTTATAACGGTCGATTTAAAAAAAAAATATGTAGCGCTTCTCTAGGACACCCAAGGTGTCGCCCATTTAAATATAATACGTCATTTCCATAACACCCTGTATAAAGCAAATATATTCTTAAATACACATCAGACTATCGTTACGCGTCAATATAATTTAAGCCTAACTTCCTCTAGCTGCTACTCTTTTTAGTACAACGAAATTAATTACCCAATTATCGTTCAAAGCAAAAATTATTAACAATAAATATAATATATTTTAAATATATAACACAAACTATTTGTGTTTATAATTATTTTGATATGGTTTGCCTGATAAACCAAACAAAATATTCATTAAATATCAATCAATAAATGATTATTTTGTTAGATTTGTGACAAACCTAACAAATAATCATATATTATACTTAGTATCATAATACCTATACCTATAAGTTCAATGAATTAAATTATCTAACATATTTTGAGCATGATCTTGCTTGTAAAATAGTTGAATGCACAATAATTTTTATTTTATAATATTATGCATGAAATTATGTGCCAAAAAGCTGAGACGCACGTATACGATAGGTACAGGATAAAAACTACGTGTATCGGACCGTATCGTACCGTAAAATACCGGTAAATTAGTAAGTAAGTAAATTTTTAATTCTATTTATATCATGATATATTACATTCACGTGGTTATTCTATTTTTTCTTATATTCTGTGGGTTTGGAGTTTCAAAGCATGGCATTGTTTTGCTGTGTTTGCATCTTGTTTCGAAATTACGAATTATTATTCTGACCAATCGTGATTTTTTACACCTAGGAGAGTTGTGACTCTCCTATTAAAGGTTATTTTCTGGTTAGTTTATTTTACACGCTCTTGCAATGTTTTTTTCTGTTTATTTCTGTTTTTGTCCGTTTGCTTTGATCAATTCTTACAACCTAAGTTTGATATAATGATGCCATAATTACTTATACAAGATTTAATACTGTTATGTCAATGTTTCATGTTAGTGTAGTTCCTTCAATTATGCCAAATGATAATTAAAGTATTTTTATGCAAAAAACATGTGATTTGTTAATAATTCATATAAAAGTAATTTTATCTATTAAATAGTCTAGATACACAGCTGTCACAACTTACATTGGTACAGTACGTTTCACGAAAATTGGATACGACTTAATGATTTCCTGAGTCGGTCCCATTGTGTCGACAAGAGCTTGGCAATAAACAAGTGAAGTATGAAGGGACGGACTAAGGAAAACAAGCAATGATATGATTATATTACCTAATGTAATCAAATGAAATAACATTTTTTTTAAATATTATCTACTAGTCATATTTATTTACATTTATAATGTCATTCTATAGATAGTTCTGTTTCGCTATCGCTATCCTCATCAAAATTAATTATAATTGGATTAATTATACGATCCAGACTAATATACGAATTTTCTACAGTTATTACGTGACAGACTGAATTTTTCCAACTACCTGGGGGAATATCATTAAAGCGTTTTCGTATTAATTCTACAACACTAGAACTTAAAGTCGGAGAAATATTTTCAGACCTAATCAGTGATTTTAACTGGTATAGCTTGGAGCTTTATGTAATTGGCGACTGTGATAGCTCGCATTGTCCATTACTATCACGCTATTCTGAGGAATGTTTGGTAAAAGACAATTCTTGAACCATTCCTCAAAAACTAACAAATTTTACCACAAAAAGATATCTAAATATAAATTAAGCAACCTAACCTACCTGATGTGCCTATATTTAATTATAATTATTACAATCCGGTCCTTTCCACATAATAAGAACAAACGGTCATAAATAATGGGATGCCCCAGGTACTTTTACGGCAGTCATTAAGTTATATCCATTTTCTTGAAACAATCTTTACCTGTCACAATTTACCTCGGTGTTAGGAGAGTTGTGACAAAGGGAGTAGATTCAGTTTTCGTGGGTTTTCTCAGAAACCTTATACCTTTTATTGACTTTGATTGCTATTTTTAAAAGAGTAAGGATTGAGCTACATTGTGGCATACAATTCATAATGGTGGTATGTTTCTTTATTGAGTTATGTTCTTTTAAGTAAAAATTGTCACAGCCCTCCTCGGTCTCCCCTACAATGAAGTATCGGTAACAAAAATACGGGTAACCAAAAATAGCGTATCGTACTGCATATTCCTAATAACAGTTGCATTATAACCTCAAATTTCATTTCCCTTGTGACTTTACCGACAAAACTTTAATGTGTGATAGTACCTACGTTCTAAGCTATACCTAAGAAACAAGATGATTAAATGCAAATTTAAAATTACATATGTACGCGTTTCTAACTTTGCAAGCATGCTTCTAAACTGCTGGCCATTTGCTTTCGAGCAAGAAAAATTTCGCCTAAATTTAAAAGTTAATATTTTCTGAACCAGATATGACATCGATCTCCGGTTTTTAATGGTTGATAGATTTGTTCCTTAGGAAACAATTGCCAAAGTTGGATTGTCTTAAACTGTCAGAAAATTTTATATACAGGGTGTTAAAGAGGACGATGATTTTTGCTCCAATTTCAATAGCATGTAACTTTCACAATAATATTTTTAAATTTTATCACTGTACGTCAATTGAATCACTGGTTCATAGCAAAGAAAGTAATCTGTCAAATTTTTGATATCTGCTATATTTTAAGAGATACCGATTTTTTTTAAAAACTTTGCTTTTTTTCAACTTTTTGTTAGCTAGATCCCACTGTGCGTTGTATCGTGCAAACTTTGCAAGTGATTATTATACCTTATGAAAAGCTTGTTTATGTTCAGTAACAACAATTGTACCTAAATGTTGTGATGTGCAGTGGCGTACTTACACTGCAAAAAAGAAAATTGTAATATTACATAATCAGACGTAGGTAATTTTGTTACCCACGACTCGTTATGTAAACTTTATTTTACAATGTAATCCGAGCGAACAACTATATTTTACATTGCATAATATCATAAGGATTATTACACAAAATGTAATGAAATTTCTCCCAAGTTACTATGTAAAATAACATATCTTATTCTGTATATTTAAACGAGTTCTACATAGTTTATTATGTAATATTTTACGTGTACATGATATGTAAACTTACAATGTAATATTACATATATACATTGTAATAATACATATTACAGTGTAAACTTACATATTTACTAGGTAACTTTTGCGGGTACGGGCATGGTTCCTACGCCGTTTTATCATTTAGCATATATTTTCTTTTAGCTTCAGTTTATGCTCAGTTTTAAACCATTAACTTTAAAAGTTGAAAACAACGTCAGAAAGTTGTTTCTAATTCTTACATTAATAGGTTAAAATAAGTATATATTTGCACACATCTTAAGGCTCGGTATTACTTACCCTATTAGCATTACTTCTCCCCGAATTTCTTATAAAAATATAAAAGTAGGGAAACAACCTACATTCGAAATGTCAATGATAAAAAATCTTTGGTACAAAAATCTTTATTCCGAAAAATGGATACACTAAGTAGAAAACGCACATTATTATATTTACAAAATAAATAAAATACAAAACTTAAAATAAAAAATAAATCTGCTTCAAGTACAGGGGTCGATCAATTGCCGTTAACACTTTGGCTTAACTAATAAAGGTGCTTTTTAATTTGCATATTTAGATATATATTCCTAATTAAAACATTTACATGACCAATAACTCAACATCTTAGCAATGACAAAAAATATTTGAATTAACCCCATCAAAACCTAACGTGGAATACTTCAAAACGTTTGAGTATACTACTTATACATTTTTCTGTGTATAAATAACAGGGCCCTTGTTGCCTATACACAAAATATAACAATAAGTAAAAAGAAAATCTTAATAAGAGATCCATTTAAACCGTAAATATGCATCCTTTATATCGTCAAATAAAAAATGCAATTTCTTGTAGTAGCAGTATAGCCATTGCCATTGCCATTATTTATGCCTCGTAATCTTTAATAGGGTCGTACTCAAATGTCAATTAGTATTCATATTAAAAATCCTTCAAGTTAATCATTAAGTTGAAAACTTTTTTTTTTGTGTTGGACATTTTTTTATTACATTTTGACCCACCGTCCGGATGAATTTTTAGTATAAATCGCTGAAAAAATTCCAAAGTTGCTTCCAAGTTGGCAGGATATTTTAAATTTAATATAAATATTAATGCAAATGCGGCTTTTAGAGCTTCTTTAAATGAATCGTAGCCTTCTTGGTGAGTTTGCTGTCTTTCAACATATAGCATATATGGTGATTGGTCTGAAACAGAAACATATATATTTTGTCTTCATAAGTTCCTCCAAAATGTCGTTATCTACTGCCTGATTACATGTTTTATCAGGCAAATAGCAAATATTAGGATTATTCGTCTTAGAACTACCCTCGGAACTGCCCCTATCGTAGTGTAACCTTGTTACGTGGACTCGAAAAGTATTTACGTTGTTATAAATACTTTTACATTTGCAAAACTGCCTTAAGGGGCATTTTAAATCAATTCCCGAAATTATGTGTTTAGACACGTGTTTGAACAAATGCATTTGAATGTTGTTTTTATAATTACAAGATTGTAATGAGCAAGTATAAACAACTTCCAAATTTCTATTTTCTTGATCTAAGACGGTATTATGATTACTGCGATAAACATGATGTTTAAAATTATTATAGGACCTAAAAGCCATTAAGCACTTCGGAAATAAACATCTAAATGTTGCTCCTTGCCAATGTCTATGCAAGTATTGGTGTAAATTGTATTTGCGAAGCGTAATACATTGAAAACTACACGTACTACAGGTTATCATTGTATTATACCTTATTTAAAACTTACTTAAACAGCTCTTACCTTACAAATAACACAAAAACTTACACAACAAACGGACTAAGCTCAAAGTATGTCGTACCAAAACGGCGAGCGATGGATAAATGACCGAATTTCGTGTTCCAACGCGCCTTTGATACAAATATGGCCGCAATCTTGTAAATTCCGTAGTATATTACGTAAATATATATTACTTATGCGGTATATTAAGGAATTATACAGTCTGTGACAAAATACATTATTTATTCTGTTATTATGCCATGTATATATACCTAATATGTTGTGTACTTTTTAATGTATTATGTAAAATTACAACTTAAAAATGCACGTAATAAAATATGTTATTAACCATTGTAAAATCACATAATATTGTGGGTAGTTTAAATAACTGCATGATAATATTATGGAATATTTATTTTTGGGATGTAAATTTTTGTAATGAGGTAATATTTCCCCTTTTAAATATGTTATTTTATAAAGTAAACTTCAGTCACATAATAAAATTGGTGTTTTTTAAATTACACAATATTTTATGTAAAAAATACATAATATAACAATTAAAATTACCCTCAATTTTTTCAGTGTATAATCACTTATATATCTATGCTTTATGAGTATCTCACAATTTTTTTGTATTGGAAAGTACTCGCCCCTAGATTAGGCAAGTTTTTCCTTATTTTTTAGTTTTTCATATCGCGCTACAGGTGTATTATACAGTGTCTACAAAATTTTAAAAAAGATAATTTTTTAATTTAATTGTTTGAAAAAATTTATTTATTAATTTCTAACTTTCTAACACGACACTATTCCTAAAATTAAACTTACATTGAAAGGCACTTTAATATTAAATATCACTAGCTGCCGTCAAACAAAACCCCGTCCATCCGAGTGTATTACTTTGAATCGAGATTATCACGAAAAAAAAACAATATCAAGTCAGCCGCTAATGCGTTTTTTTTTTCAAACAATTAAATAAAAAAATTATCTTTTTTAAAATTTTGTAGACACTGTATAATATACCTGTAGCGTGATATGAAAAACTAAAAAATAAGAAAAAATTGCCTAATCTAGGGGCGAGTACTTTCCAATACAAAAAAATTGTGAGATACTCATAAAGCATAAGATAATAAGTACGCCACTGCACATCACAACATTTAGGTACAATTGTTGCTACTGAACATAAACAAGCTTTTCATAAGGTATAATAATCACTTGTAAAGTTTGCACAGATACAACGACAAAGTTGAAAAAAAGCAAAGTTTTAAAAAAAAATTGGTATCTCTTAAAATATAGCAGATATCAAAAATTTGACAGATTACTTTCCTTGCTATGAACCAGTGATTCAATTGACGTACAGTGATAAAATTTAAAAATATTATTGTGAAAGTTACATGCTATTGAAATTGGAGCAAAAATCATCGTCCTCTTTAACACCCTGTATATAAAATTTTCTGACAGTTTAAGACAATCCAACTTTAGCAATTGTTTCCTAAGGGACAAATCTATCAACCATTAAAAACCGGAGATCGATGTCATATCTGGTTCAGAAAATATTAACTTTTAAATTTAGGCGAAATTTTTCTTGCTCGAAAGCAAATGGCCAGCAGTTTAGAAAAATATATTTTCAACCAACAATCATTAGCACATACTTGACAATATAAAATAGTTAAAATTCGCATCACAACGAAACCAGCTACTCTGAATATCAACCAACACAATATAATTTGTGCTGTGTGAAACGGGCCGCATTAAAAAGCATTAGGGCATCGGGAAAGATCGTCTTAGATCGGTTCCTACGCAATGCAGTCGGCCGAGGGATCCTGAGTATAATTTGGGACGATTGGCTCG
Organism: Barypeithes pellucidus; assembly: GCA_963991005.1. Taxonomy (NCBI): domain Eukaryota; kingdom Metazoa; phylum Arthropoda; class Insecta; order Coleoptera; family Curculionidae; genus Barypeithes; species Barypeithes pellucidus. The sequence continues at coordinate 15,131,534 of OZ022563.1, forward strand.
TATAGAGAGAATACGATTGCTGTAAAATTCCATTTTATATTTTAAATACTATACCTAGCAGGTAACTTTGGTAAGTTTTATTTCGATTACGTGACAATATTTATTATTGAATAAGTAAATTGTGTTAATTAGGTACATTTAGCATAATGTTACATAATTGTAACTACATACTTATAAATAACTAATATACATAATTAGGTACTATGTTTAGAATTGGATATTTATTATCACCTTGTACAGTATAATTGTTTGGGTGTGGCGATAAAATTACGATCCATCAATAATAAAGTGTAGGTACATCTAATACTTCACGCCGTATTATCAACGGTACTCGCGAAAATACAGCGAGCAGCGCCATCTCCTAGCAGCAAATGCCGGCAGTTGGTGTGACGTCAGGTCTCACATCGTATACCTATACTTATTTCTACTATATCTGGCCAATAACAATAACTAAGAAAATAATATAGGGAGCTAATTAATAAAAAAGTATTGGTTTCAGCATGATAATGTAGTTATGTTAACTAAGAAGTAGTTAAAAATAAGAGTTAGTTTTGTTAACTAGATCATCTTATTCATCGTAAGTAATTCAGTTAAAACAAACATTTGTTTTGCTAACTAGACATTACTTTTACATATAATATAAGCTAAAACTTTAACAGCAAGATGAAATTAGTCTTAGATACCAATGCATTTTTTAGAGTGAGGTGACAAGTGTATTGTTCTCCTAACAATGCCAAAGTCGAAGCCTTCGATTTTTCCGACAGCAGAGAGACGGGCCATTTTTTATGCGAATGTATAACAAATAATCCGAAAACGCTCCTTGCTCCAAAGCAGGGATCGATTCTGGCGGTTCTAGGACTGTTCCAAAACAGTTGCGATGTTGTCTGTCTAGGACCGTCCTAAATTACAACTGTAAAACCCGAACAAGTATATTTAAACTGCGTATACTCCCTACAACAGTTATTGCGTGACCCGAATAAAGCTAATGTACTTCCATTTTCACATTTATTTTAAACAATACCTAATAAACACCATAAGCCATAAAGAAAGCCTATAAATTTAGCATCATACATATATATTTATTTTATACACCTTTATGTTTTGCTAATAAGAAAATATTGACCATTGATTTAATGATATCTAGGTATACGCCTCTTCAGATTAAGATGAAAAAGGTTTTAATTTTAAATTTTGGTGCAAAATAACACAGGAACAGGTTTCTATTATAATAACTTGTTTTATAAGGGACGCGCAATGACAGATTACAATAAATCTGGTCTTCTGAATCACTTTATTTAGACGAAAACAAAACAAACTAAATTTTAGAAACTAGAGACTGAAAACTAGAAACTGAATTATTATTGATTTCTATCAGTGGCGGTTCTTCCACAGGAGCACATGCGCACGTGCACCCCCAAAACGAATAAAAAAATATTAATTTATATTCATTGAATATTATTTATCGTATAAAGTCCGACCATCCCTAATATTTTATCGTACCGTCAATTATCGTATAAAGTCCGACCCTCCCTAATATTTTATCATCCCGTCAAACCAAACTGTATAGATCCGGCAACCGTGCCTCGGTCCAGATAAATGACGATTATGACGAGACTCTCTAGTAACAGATGGCGATTTAACATGGAAAAGGCGCACAGTTTTTGTGCGCACGGCGCTGTTGTCTGTTCGTGCATCTAGTTAGAAATTCGAGCGTGTATGTTTTAATATTTTAATATTATATATTTATAAGTTAAAATGAATAGTTGACGGTGGACTATTTAAGAAAAAACTTTAGCTCTTTGAGTTTGGAGCAAAAATTGAAATGAAGAATGCGGGAACACCTAAACCCGAAATTAATTTAACGCAGACCACAAAGGGTAAATCTAGGGACTTTATTAGAAAGTTTAAAAATGAAATATATGATAAAAAAATGATAGAGGGTATTCCAAACTTAATGAGGCTGTTATTGATCAATTTTCTATAATTAAGAACCGAAGAATGGACTTTACGTTTAAGCACTATTGTGTAGGGTCGATAAATGTTATGTATTTCGATAAATTAATGATACTCGATATGATTTTAAACCATTTTATTTAAGGATTTAAACTAAAAAACACTGAAAATATGGAGAATGCCAACTTGTCAGTCTGGTGGCTCGATTCGTTCTCGTCATAAAACAGTTAACTATTGTTCTCGTCTTGGTTGCGCTAATGACGTAGCCGTAGATGGCGTAGGTATAGTGGTATTAGACATCATTCGGTTTTCTTGATAACTCGTAGATGGCGGTAGTAGTATTGGACATCATTCGGTTTTCTTGATAGCTCGTAGATGGCTTTAGTAGTATTAGTAGTGGACTGTATAAATATTGTTACGAGGGTTGCATGCGACGACGTTAAGATTCGACCTATACACACTAAGAAAACCTTTCTTATTTTCCAAAAGATGTATTTCCTTGTGTAAAATTAAAAAATAAATAAAATTCCTTTTTACCTAACTCATTTTCTTATTACTTTTTTCTTTAAGTAATTGTTTGGTCGTTACACATAAATAAAATTTTAAAAATATTTTACCATACTTGTGAACCCCTCTATCATAGGTCACGAGCCGCCACTGATTTGTATGCCTTTGTATGATCAGGTAACTTTATGACTGGCATTTTACCTGAATAAAGAGCCTTTAAGTCAATTGTAATTTGCCAATGATTTTGGGCGAGGCCCTTCATTTAATGTTTTAAGAGCTGCTCATAGGTTTCCAAGCAGGCACTATTTTATGCGAACGTTTAGCCAAACGTACTTAGTTTTTTTCTAATCTAAAACTGGATTCGTAAAGTTAAAGGATTGAAAATCGCTATGAAAAAATTGCGTTAAAAAATATAATGTTATAAGAATAATAATAACAATTTAAAATATGAACAATTTCCAAATTTTTGTCACAGATCTTCCCGAAACTTGTTGATACCCCAATAGGCATGTCAGACAATCTAAATATCAATAAATTAACTAAAGAACTTTAATATTAACGGCTAAAACTTCACGAAAAGAAATATTGATCAGCTGATGACTCTCGTCTCTTTCTAATCTGCCAAAAAGCAGCATATTTTTAAATTAAATTGATGCAACATAGATGGCTCTGATTGCTAATTTAGGATTGTTTGGGATCCTCATCTTAAGCGGGTTCATCAGCATTGGTGTCTTTTGGCGTTTTAAGCCGCAAACACACTATTATATATCACGTCACGTGAATTCACGTGTTGTCATATCGGCAAAATAGCACATGCTGTCACGGCTTAGAAACAGACTACGTAGGTACACTGTAGATCATTTTTATTACATATTTTGTGTTTGTCAAGATCGCAAGTGAATCTTGTAGCCTTCTATAGCGTTAAACTCTGACACAGTGTTATCACGCGTGCCGAATATATAAATTTGCAGAAATAAAATTGTGCTGTCAAGTATGACTTGCCGTGAGCTGCATGATGTGACTATAGTGTACTTCTAGACCTATTTATAAGCACGCATAAACCGCCATGCAGATATTTCGGGTATGCCGTGACATTGTGTGATAGCATGTGATCTCACGTGACGTGATACCTAATAGTGTGTTTGTAGCTTAAGAGTCATTGGTCGATAATTTTGATCCGGGTGTCTGGTTTTAAAATACATTTTATCTAAGGAATCCTTTTTTACCGTAAATTCTACCATATTATCTGTCCATTTCTCTCATCGTCGATTATTATAGTACGTACATATTATTATGTAGGTAGTTTTATTAAAAAATAGGAAATAAATCATAATTTACATAAAATATTTTACCATCTTCAACTGGGCTCTAGGTCCTAGCAAATAGTTCAAGCTTCAAGTCCAAGCATATTTTTGGGCCCCATATGATTTAGGAAAAGAAATTATTATTGATGCTTACTCTCAGTATACAGATGACTAAATGAATATTTCAATTACAAATTACTTACTTGCACCAAAAAGAAAACGACGTTTTTCGTGAAAAGATTAGAAAATTAAAAATTAATTTAAAATTTAAAGATGCTTCTCCACCATTTTAAATTACATCAGATGTTGCTTGATTTTCATTCCCACCAGACGAAGGAAGTTAGCTTGTTTAACAATTCATGCTGTTCGCATTCTATGCCTGTCTCTGTCTGCAGCAACCTTCAATAATTCGGTAAAGTGAGACAAACATGACCAGGATCAAGTCGCCTGCATAAACAATTACTTTTTGGCATTTCATATTAACTCTACGTAAGTCTGATATTGACGCTTAGAGTGAAACAGATAGATAAAAGTAGGATACTTGTGAGCGCATGGAGCAGAGTAGGCAGTCTCACCGGGCTGAATTGGACTCATGTTTCAGCGCTATGGACGTCAAACGACATGAATGGGGTGCCTTCGAAATGAATACTTTTTTAAATAATTAAGTGGTACAATTTAACGTTGAGATGGCACAAACGATTCACCCGTCTTTTTAATTGCGTAATTAATCGCACGATGACCGGGATCTTCCGCCCTATGGCCTTGACTAGGGGTAAAGAATGGAATGCTAATTTCTATTAGGTGATTCGACATAAGCTGTAATAGGACAGTACGTTTCACGAAAATTGGATACGACTTAATGATTTCCTGGGTCGGTCCCATTGTGTCGACAAGAGCTTGGCAATAAACAAGTGAAGTATATGAAGGGACGGACTAAGGAAAACAAGTAATGATATGATTATATTAATGTAATCAAATGAAATAACATCTTTATTTAAATATTACTAGTCATATTTATTTACATTTATAATGCCATTCTATAGATAGTTCTGTTTCGCTATCGCTATCCTCATCAAAATTAATTATAATTGGATTAATTATACGATCCAGACTAATATACGAATTTTCTACAGTTATTACGTGACGGACTGAATTTTTCCAACTACCTGGGGGAATATCATTGAAGCATTTTCGTATTAATTCTACAACACTAGAACTTAAAGTCGGAGAAATATTTTCAGACCTAACCAGTGATTTTAACTGGTGCCACATAATGCTCTATGGGGTTAAAAATGCAATAATAGGGTGGGAGCCGTAGAACTGTATGTCCAATTTCTTCTGCTAATGTGTCACAAACATATACTTTTTTTATACAAAATGTCTTTAAAACTTCTAAATGATCACTTTTTTTATAACTTTCTTCAAAATATATATCATTCGCCGCCATGTAGTTCTGAATCTCCAATATTGTATTATTTGAGCTTGGAGCTTTATGTATTTGGCGACTGTGATAGCTCGCATTGTCCATTACTATCACGCTATTCTGAGGAATGTTTGGTAAAAGACAATTCTTGAACCATTCCTCAAAAACTAACAAATTTTACCACAAAAAGATATTTAAATATAAATTAAGCAACCTAACCTACCTGATGTGCCCATATTTAATTATAATTATTACAATCCGGTCCTTTTCACATAATAATAACAAACGGTCATAAATAATGGGATGGCCCAGGTACTTTTACTGCAGTCATTAAGTTATATCCATTTTTCGTGAAACAATCTTTAACATTGCAAGGACTGTAAACAGTGTCGGCCATAAGGAAAGAATGAATAATGACCTGCCATACAGTATGGTATTTATTTATTCTAATAAGATTAGATACTTCAAACAAATAATCCCTAATATAAATTAAGTACCTACCTAAAACGTGTGAATCGTGAGAAAAATTGTGAAAGCATTTAAGGCATGATTAAAGTACAAAAATAAATTAAGACGGGTAAATCGTAATAAAATGAATTGTGAAAATGGTTAAAACATGTGAATCAAAACGCACGAAATTGTGAAAATAATTAGAAGGTGTGAATCGAAATACCAAAAATTGTAAAAGTAATTAATAAGTACCTAGGTAGGTAAAGATTGTTTCAAGAAAAATGGATATAACTTAATGCCTGCCGTAAAAGTACCTGGGTCATCCCATTATTTATGACCGTTTGTTATTATTATGTGGAAAGGATTGTAATAATTATAATTAAATATAGGCACATCAGGTAGCTAAGGTTGCTTAATTTATATTTAAATATCTTTTTGTGGTAAAATTTGTTAATTTTTGAGGAATGGTTCAAGAATTGTCTTTTATCAAACATTCCTCAGAATAGCGTGATAGTAATGGACAATGCGAGCTATCACAGTCGCCAATTACATAAAGCTCCAAGCTCAAATAATACAAAATTGGAGATTCAGAACTACATGGCGGCGAATGATATATATTTTGAAGAAAGTTATAAAAAAAAGTGATCTTTTAGAAGTTTTAAAGACATTTCGTATAAAAAAAGTATATGTTTGTGACACATTGGCAGAAGAAATTGGACATACAGTGCTACTGCTCCCACCCTATTATTGCATTTTTAACCCCATAGAGCATATGTGGCACCAGTTAAACTCACTGGTTAGGTCTGAAAATATTTCTCCGACTTTAAGTTCTAGTGTTGTAGAATTATTACGAAAATGCTTTAATGATATTCCCCAGGTAGTTGGAAAAATTCAGTCCGTCACGTAATAACTGTAGAAAATTCGTATATTAGTCTGGATCGTATAATTAATCCAATTATAATTAATTTTGATGAGGATAGCGATAGCGAAACAGAACTATCTATAGAATGACATTATAAATGTAAATAAATATGACTAGTAATATTTTAAAAAAATGTTATTTCATTTGATTACTTACATTAATATAATCATATCATTACTTGTTTTCCTTAGTCCGTCCCTTCATGCTTCACTTGTTTATTGCCACGCTCTTGTCTACACAATGGGACCTACCCAGGAAATCATTAAGTCGTATACAATTTTCGTGAAACGTACTGTACTTAATTATTATTTAAATTAAGATGTGTATATCGAAATTAAAAAAAATCGTGGAAAGATTGAAGTTAAAATGTACGAATCAAAACACACGAAATTGTAAAAAAAATAAAACGTGTGAATCGAAATACAAAAAAATTGTGCAATTATTTAAGACTTGAATTAAAGTACAAAAATAAAATAATATGTGTAAATCGCAATAAATGAAATTGTGAAAAGAGGGCAAAAGTATGAATAAATACATGCACACGAAATTGTCAACATTATTACAACGTATGAATGGTTACGGGTACTAGTCAGTGGCGGTTCTTCCACAGGAGCACATGCGCACGTGCACCCCCAGAACAAAACGAATAAAAAATATTAATTTATATTCTTTGAATATTATTTATCGTATAAAGTCCGACCCTCCCTAATATTTTATCATACAGTCAAACCAAACTGTATAGATCCGGCAACCGTGCCTCGGTCGAGGTAACTGACGATTATGACGAGACTTGCTCGCACGTGCGATTAAGTAGTGCAGTTTATCTGTAGTAACAGGTGGCGGGTGGCAGCGGGGGATAGCGGGGCTATGGCGATTTAACATGGAAAAGCCGCACAATTTTAGTGTGCGCCGCGCCGTTGTCTGTTCGTGCATCTAGTTAGAAATTCGAGCGTGTATGTTTTAATATTATCTATATATTTATTAAGTTAAAATGAATACTTAATGGTGGACTATTTAAGAAATAACTTTACCTCTTTGAATTTGGAGCAAAAAATTTAAGTGAGGAATATATAATAAAATTTATAGAGGGTATTCCAAACTTAATGAGGCTGTTATTGATCAATTTTCTACAATTAAGAATCGAAGAATGGACTTTACGTTTAAGCACTATTGTGTAGGGTCGATAAATGTTGTGTATTTCGATAAATGATACTCGATATGATTTTAAACCATTTTATTTAAGGATTTAAACTAAAAACACTGAAAATATGAAGAATGCCAACTTGTTAGTCTCGTGGCTCGATTCGTTCTCGTCATAAAACAGTTAACTATTGTTCTCGTCTCGGTTCCGCCTAATGACGTAGCCGTAGATGGCGTAGTGCGTAGTGGTATTAGACATCATTCGGTTTTTTTGATAGCTCGTAGATGGCTTTAGTAGTATTAATAATGGATTGTATAAATATTGTTACGAGGGTTGCATGCGACGACGTTAAGATCCGACACCTGTACACACTAAGAAACCCTTTCTTATTTTTCAAAAGTTGTATTTGCTTGTGTAAAATTTAGAAATAAATAAAAACATGTTTTACCTAACGCATTTTCTTATTATTTTTTTTCTACATTTAAAACGCCTAAAAAGTAACTGTTTGGTCGTTACACAAGAATAAAATTTTAAAAATAATTTCACCATACTTGTGGACCCCCTCTTTCATAGGTCACGAGCCGCCACTGGTACTAGTACCTACGTAAAAATTGGGAAAGTAATAAAGACGTGAATTAAGGTACAAAAATAAATTAATACGTACTTAAATCGAAAAAAAATTAAAACGTGTGAATCAAAACGCAAGAAATTGTGAAAATTATTAAAAACGTGTGAATCGAAATAGAATAAATTGGGAAATTAATTAAAATGTTTAATAATATATGAAATGTACAATGTTGTGCAAAACATTGAAACGTACGTATGAAATTCAAGAAATTGTAAAATTACCGTTTTTTCTGGAACGGCTTATCAGACATTGATTAATTTCCATGATTACCTCACTTCTATATAGATAGTATAGGGTACTTGGCAACCATATTATAGGAATTTTAAAATATATAATTAGCGGCTAAACGAAGTAAATTACAAATTGAGACATACCGAAATCTGAACGTCCTTTTTGCTGACTACCATTTGGCCACCTCCATTTCAGAAATTAACGTGCCATTTCGTCAACAAAAAATCCTCACAATTGCTACACTAATGCAAAACATCTGCCACTTTTCTACCAATCATCGATCGGAATAGGCGGAGTACGAGGAGGGGCCATCCCTTTCCTTATCAAAGTTTCTTGCCAATAGGAGTGCTTAACAGCGACAATATGCAGTCAGTGCATTGTCCCCCGACCGTTTTATCAGGAGCGTGCCAATGGAGGGAGCGACATTTGGTTTCCCGCCCGCCTTTCTGTTATCCTAATAGGTGAAATCGGCAGGACTTCGAATGTTATTCAACTGTTTGTTGCTAGGGCTATACGTCATAGACCTCTGGGGTCACGTGAGCGAGTATTGGCCTCGTTCGCCTCGGTTTTCGTAATTAATTGGTAACCCTGAGAGCCGCGCGCGTTGTGTCTGTGAGTGCGAGTGCTTTGTACTTATTGCTTTGCCCAGTGGCGGCGGTTTATTTTCTTAATTATTTTTATGGGTAGTTAGTTTTTGGGTTTCGGTCACTTTGAAATGAAATTCCAGTGTTTGGTTAACGTTTCGGTTTATTATACTGAACCATCGTCAGAACTATTTGTTAATAAAGAAAAAGAGCTTAAAAATAAAATAGAAAGAAGCAATATTTTTGACGGTGTTAGAGAAAAATTTCTTATTTTATGTTAATATTAGTTATGTATAGAATGAAATGAAAAAATATGTAAATGAACATACCTTGTACAATTCTCACACGCTTAATTTGGTTACATAACGTCTGTTTGCTTGTTGTTGAGTTCTTAACGATTGAACGTGAACTAATTTGGTTATACCTACCATTTAGCAGTAGGTAAGGTAGGTTATTATTTAAATACAATAAAATAAAAGGTATGCATATTTGGACCCTCTTCTGCAATAAGGAACCAACTGACAAAACCAAAAAAGGGAGAAATACGGGTTTGTTCAACTGTCTTTTAAAAAAAAATTGGTAGTGAATATAAAAAGCTGTAAGTTGTTTCTTAATTGGTATTTATTATCAAAACATTAGAATGTAGTTCTTCATGTTCATGTAAATAAAATATTTTTTTGTCGTATAAGTATGCTTAAAGAAAAATCACTTGGTCTTCATTGAGAAATGTAATTTTTTGAAAAAGAAAAACGCATAACGGAAACGCAATGAAACGCACGATATAAAAACACAACAAATGTGTTATTAGTATTCTATTAAATTTGGTTTTCAAAATCAATCAATCAATCAATCAATATCTCCATTGAAACCCTCAGTATCTTCCTGTATAGGGTTTCACCGCCCATAAGGTTAGTATAAAAATGTTGAACCGCAGGTCCGTGTAAGATTTTATATCGTTCAGTTTAGGTGTTGGTATTGCTTTACTTTGAGGCACTCTTCTAAGCTATTACGAAATACTACGCCTAAAGTCGATATCCTTCCCTTTCCTTTTTTAATGTTTATCTAGTTTATGTCGCTCTCGTAGTCTATTTTTATAAAAGTGCTGTAAGGTTTATTTTTGACAATTTTTTTTTTTTATATGTACCTAACCAGTTAATCTTTTCATCTAAAACGTCTTTTTTCTATTTGCATTTTTTTTTAATACTCTAAAATAAACAAAATTGACTAAATATCTACCTACCTAAATCAACAACATTTAAAAACACATTTAGCAAAAATGATCCGAATAACAATTTAGGAAAAAAGATCAAAATTACTTTATATTATAAAATTAGTCTTACCGACGAGGCATTATCGCCTCGGTTTGCCACATTGTTTAATAAATCAATATTTAACAAATTAACTATATTGTTAACATCTTGACAGGCCTAAAATTAAAAAAATAGTTTAGCCTTAATTTTTTTTTAACTGAATAAAAGCCACAAATGTTAAAACTGACTGACTGACTGACTGACTGACACAACACGTTATGTAAGAAGAAACCGACTGCTTGTTGCTTCCATCTTGCATAATGCGCACTGCCTAGTACTTTATTGCGAAACTTTAATAAAGGTTTCTCTATAATTTTCAATTAGGTCATATTCCTCATAAATGGCGTCCATATACAGGGTGATCCAAGATGGGTGGCGAGCGGCCGTATCTCCAGAACCATACATGCTACAACTTTGGGGTAAAAAATTTATTAAGAAATATGACCAAAAAAATTAGCTGGAAAATATTTTTAAGTTCGTAATTTTACCGCTAGGGGGCGTAATCGCTATGCTACGATACAAAATCCTTACTTTCTGCCAATATCTTCAAAACAATGTAGGTCGAAAATTTACTTTTTATAGTTTCTGTAATATCCTCTATAAAATTTGTAATAACAATTTTTTTGTAGTTACTATGGTAACGGAGGGGGGAAAGGTAACAACTAAAAATACTAAAAGGGCTGTAACTTCGGTTTGCGTTACCCAAATTTAACAAACTATGGCTTGTTGTAAAGAAGTTTTCGTCCTGATTAAACGGTATTATTAATAATTTAAAAATTAGTTCGTGCGGATGATAAAAGAGGGCGTTATTTTTTTTAAATATTTCTTCTTTCGATTTCTTGAAAAATTTAAATGCAAACAGTCATTCATTTTCACTCTATTTTATAGCTCATTTGTTACTAAAAATTGCGGCGAAAACCGGAGGTCATTATCTTTTGTCTTTTAAAAGTTATCGCAAAAATAGTGGAAAACTGTAATTTCAGTTTGGCTTTTACCAATATTTTGCTATTTTCCTTTATGAAAACGTTGAAATCCTAGAAAATGGACAATTGTGAAATAAAACAAAAGAATAAATAATATATGTAATAAAAACAATTTATTTTAACTGTTCAAATTGTTTTCCGTCATTTGCAATGCAACGATTTAGTCGTTCTCTTGTTGAAATTACGGCTGCTTGTACTTCAACCCGAGGTAAGTTATTTAAAACATTTCTAATTCGAACAATCATATCATCTCTTGTGGTTGGTCGGACTTTGTAAACAATATCTTTAACTCTGCCCCACAAATAAAAATCCAAACATGTCAAGTCAGGGGACCTGGCCGGCCAGGGAAATACACTTCCCCTGCCAATCCATCTATTTGGAAAATGTTCGTCAATAAAATTCCGTACCACAAGTGAATAATGAGCGGGGCACCCATCGAGCTGCAACTACATGCTTCGTCTTGCATCTAAAGGAACATTTTCCAGTAGTCCTGGCAAATCAAACAGTAAAAAATGTAGGTACATTTCACCTGTTAAAATACCTTCAAAAATATGCGGACCGATAATCATTCCGTTTATAACCCCACACCAAACATTGACTGACCATCGATGTTGATTATCAACTTCACGCATCCAATGCGGATTGGTCTCTGACCAATAGTGCATATTGTGCAGGTTTACTCTTCCAGTATTAGTAATAGTAAATGACGCCTCATCTGTCCATAATACTTCAGATAAAAATTGGGGGTTATCTCTAATCATGTTTTTTAGCTAATAGCAATGGTTCAATCTATTGTCAAAATCGGCAACACTTAGGGCTTGATGTAGTACTATATGGTAAGGATGTAATTTTTTGTCGACAAGGATTCTTTGAACTGTACTGTAAGAAACTCCTAAATCTCTGACAATTTCTCTGATACAAATATGGGGTTCTGCGTGAATATATGCCAATACGTTAATAAGTATGTCCTCCGATCTTGCAGGGCGACGTTTTCTTAAAGAGAGAATTGGCTGAACACGACCATGTTGCCTCAAACGGCAAGCTAAACGCTGAAAAACTTTTCTAGAATGGTGAATTCTATGAGGATAACGCACAGCGTATTCCCTCGAAGCCAAAACTGGGTTTTCAAACATTTGAAAATAAGTCGCTAACATATCGTAGGCTTCTTCATTTGTAAAAGGCAATTTTCTTTCAAAAATATCACTTGTCTCATAAAAATATACTTAATTGTCACTACAGTAATAGAGACTGTCAGATATAAGTTAGCACGGAATAACAAGGATCTTCTTTTGTTTATTTCGCAATTGTCCATGGCCGCCATGGCAATAAATGGAACACTTGGATTATAATTGTAGTTTTTAGATAAAAAACTAAAATAAATACCAAAATAACATAATTTAATTAAAAAAATAACTTAATATGAATAACTAATATGAGTAATTAGGCCAAAAGGGCTTTTTTCTAGGATTTAAACGTTTTCATATAAGAAAATAGCAAAATATTGGTAAAAGCTAAACTGAAATTACAGTTTTCCACTATTTTTGCGATAACTTTTAAAAGACAAAAGATAATGACCTCCGGTTTTCGCCGCAATTTTTAGTAACAAATGATCTATAAAATAGAGTGAAAATGAATGACTGTTTGCATTTAAATTTTTCAAGAAATCGAAAGAAGAAATATTTAAAAAAAATAACGCCCTCTTTTATCATGCGCACGAACTAATTTTTAAATTATTAATAATAACGTTTAATCAGGACGAAAACTTCTTTACAACAAGCCATAGTTTGTTAAATTTGGGTAACGCAAACCGAAGTTACAGCCCTTTTAGTATTTTTAGTTGTTACCATTCCCCCCTCCGTTACCATAGTAACTACAAAAAAATTGTTATCACAAATTTTATAGAGGATATTACAAAAATTATAAAAAGTAAATTTTCGACCTACATTGTTTTGAAGATATTGGCAGAAAGTAAGGATTTTGTATCGTAGCATAGCGATTACACCCCCTAGCGGTAAAATTACGAACTTAAAAATATTTTCCAGCTAATTTTTTTGGTCATATTTCTTAATAAATTTTTTACCCCAAAGTCGTAGCATGTATGGTTCTGGAGATACGGCCGCTCGCCACCCATCTTGGATCACCCTGTATAGGTATTGTAAGACGGATCTTAATTGTAAATAGATAAAACACCCTTTTGTGATTCTAAAGAACCAGCTATTAATTTTTAGCAAAAATTGTTAGTTGGTTCCTTATTGCAGAAGGGGGTCCATTTAACATTAAGTATTTATATTTTGGGTATTGGGTTAATAATGTAAAATATTATATACCTTTTATTTTATTGTATTTAAATAGTAACCTACCTTACCTACTGCTAAATGGTATAACCAAATTAGTTCACGTCCAATCGTTAAGAACTAAGCAAAAAGACAAAATGTAACCAAATTAAGTGTGTGAGAATTGTACAAGGTAGATATGTTCATTTATATATTTTTTCATTTCATTCTATTCATAACTAATATTAACATAAAATAAGAAATTTGTCACTGACACCGTCAAAAATATTGCTTCTTCTTCCTTATTAACAAATAGTTCTGACGATGGTTTAGTATAATAAACCGAAACTTTAGCCAAATACTGGAATTTCATTTCAATAAATGACCGAAACCCAAAAACTAACTACCCATAATTTGAAAAAAACGGCCAAGAAAACAAAACTGTACTTAATCATTTTATTTTTAAACTTTAAAGGCTTACAATTTAATAAGTACATAATATATAATGTTTCATTCTAGAAAGTTTCAACTTCAAATTCGCATTTTTTAATTTCTTGTAAATTTTCATATTTTTTCTGACACGCTCGGAAAAGTATATGCAAGGGTTGACTTGTCAGAAAATGTGTTTCCAGTGACTTTGGGGGTCACGCAGATGCTGTAAATTCATTTTCAGACATGGCTCCATATAATTTTGAATTTATTGAGAGTTTCCTATCTAAAGCGGTACAGCGCCTCTCAGCAACGCTCTACGGCATTTCATCAGATAAAAAAGTTGTAAATGGGGACCTAAACTCCACGAAAAACCAAATTTCTGATATTCCACTTCACGGACCCCCTATTGTCACCGTCTCTCTAACTAGAAGGTCATTCCATAACGATGAAAGAATTCTTAACTAATGAATTTCGAGAAGTACTAAGCTGAACCACATATGGATGGGCGGCAGTGGTTCGTCGTGTATATCGCTCTGGGCGGAATGAAAAGGGCAAGGTCAGCCGAGCATGTTCCATAAAAATATCTGTAAAACAGAGTCAAATCACCAACCTGTCTTCGATGTTTCTAGGCTGTCGAGGATCTTTGTCAGCTCGTGGTCTCCGATCAGACGAATGGTCCTCCTTGCGATGGAATCCAGTAGCCGAAGAGTATGTTTGGGTGCAGGAGCTCCAGACACGAGAGCAGTACTCTAGTGATGGTCGAATTTGGGCTTTGTATAGTGTCAATAGTTGTTGAGGACTTTCTAGTTCGAAAGACTACTCTGTGCTGCGAAGCTATCAAGACGATTGCCACAACGTGGTTATGCCAAGACATATTTTCTCCCAGATTGTCGCGCAGCAAATTAATAGATGAAGCCAGTGGAATTGCGTGTCGTGCCATGACTATATCTGGTTCTGTAATGCTCATCTTTTTAGAAAAAGCTGCTTTCTGGGTTTTCTTAGCGTGAAATTCGACTTGGTTACTGTCACCCCAAAGCCATAATTTCTTCCAGGTCTTTGTTTGGTGGAGACAATATGAACCCTTGAGGAACACCGGCATTGATGGTGAAGGGGTCTGAGAGAAATCCGTCAATCGCCACTTGCAGAGAACGATCCTTAAGACAGCTAAACAACCATACACAGAATTAACCGGGCATATCATAGGATCGCAGTTTACTTAGAAGCCCCTGTTCCAAAGATGGGTGGACATAGGCTAGAAGGTCTCGTGTTGATCTGGACTTCCGAAAACCATATTTATGATCGCCGATAATGTTGAGGCCTTCCAGGTTGTTGGTTAATAGCTTTCTACATTACTTTTGATATAACTGAAAGCAATACGACTGGTCGATATAGTTGTTAGGCAGGGTTCTCTTACCTTTGTTTGGTATATGCAGGACTGGCGCCGTCTTCAAACACGATGGAAATATTCCTTTTTGTAGGATAAGTTGAAAAGTCTACAAAATACTGGTATTAGTTGTTCGCCCCATCGTAACAAATAAATAAAAAATAGGAAGTGGGTTTGATTATTTATTTACAGCGTGACATGAGGATTTTTTCCAGCTTTATAGGTTTGCGAAGGTAAATTCGATACATTCAGTGTCACTTCCGTTTTGTGCAACGCACAATGCCTGCATCCATTAGACGTAAATGGAATCAGACGCACAATCTCTCGTGGGCGACCGATGGGGTGAGTCATAACCAGAAAGGGGGGTGGCACCCTCTTTTTCCTACGTTTTAATCTCGCTCAAACACAAATTAAATTGCGCCGAGCTTACACGGGGTGTTGGTTATCGTTATTGAGTCGGGACTGTAGAAAGCGGTGCCTTTCTGCCCGTGTTAAATATTTAGAAAAATAAGAGAGATAAAGTTAACGTAGGGAGATAATATTTTGTAGGTAAAACAAAATGAGCCAAGACCTTTTTGTGAAAAATTCCGAATTTCCAAAATTGATTTTGGTTATAATAAATAAATATTTTATCGTAATTTAGCTACTCCGGCCTTTATTTAAATTAGCAAGAATTATTTATTTATTGATTTATATATTACAACGTACCGGGTGTCCCACTAAGAATGGCTCTCGGCCGTATCTCTGAAAGTGTTAGTAGTATGGCTTGCGGAAAAATTTTTTAATATGAAAAGTGATCATAAGAAATTGCTGGAAATTATTTTCAAGTTTCTCAGTCGAGCGCTAGAGGGCGCAACCGTAACGGTAAATCCGTAAAGCTTAGTTTTTTCAAAAGTTGCCGCGTTAAGGTATATTGAAAATAGCATTTTCGTATACTTTAAGGTTTTAGGAAGAAAATTTACTTATAACATATTTTTGTCACTTTTAAAATAAAGTGGTGGGGGAAGGTTGAACATTATTTTAAATAAATGCCTACAACTCCGGGTTGGCTCAACAGAATTTAGTGAACTTTGTTTTGTTAAAAAGAGGATCCCTTACTCTATACTTTACTGTATAAACTATGACAATATGACTTTTAAAGTAGGCACTAGAGGAAGCTATTTTACAACTTAACAAACATTGCGCATTTTTTCAAAAATTTTAAATACAACAGTATATTTAATTTTACTTCATCACAACGATCAATAAAAGCCTAAAGAACTGGCGAAAACCACAACTTGATATCTTTTTTCAAACCGGAGATATTAACAAGAACAAAAATAAACACGGAAAAATATGATTATATTTAAGTTTCAACGGTACAGGTTTTTTCAAAAGTCAAATAGGCCTTGGAAAAACAAAATCTAATTTAAAATTAGGTGCTTTCACGTCAAAGTTTTTATTTGACTTTTGAAAACACCTGTACCGTTGAAACTTAAATATAATCATATTTTTCCGTGTTTATTTTTGTTCTTGTTAATATCTCCGGTTTGAAAAAAGATATCAAGTTGTGGTTTTCGCCAGTTTTTTAGGCTTTTATTAATCTTTGTGATGAAGTAAAATTAAATATACTGTTGTATTTAAAATTTTTGAAAAAATGCGCAATGTTTGTTAAGTTGTAAAATAGCTCCCTCTAGTGCCTACTTTAAAAGTCATATTGTCATAGTTTATATAGTAAAGTATAGAGTAAGGGAACCTCTTTTTAACAAAACAAAGTTCACTAAATTCTGTTGAGCCAACCCGGAGTTGTAGGCATTTATTTAAAATAATGTTCAACCTTCCCCCACCACTTTATTTTAAAAGTGACAAAAATATGTTATAAGTAAATTTTCTTCCTAAAACCTTAAAGTATACGAAAATGCTATTTTCAATATACCTTAACGCGGCAACTTTTGAAAAAACTAAGCTTTACGGATTTACCGTTACGGTTGCGCCCTCTAGCGCTCGACTGAGAAACTTGAAAATAATTTCCAGCAATTTCTTATGATCATTTTCCATATTAAAAAATTTTTCCGCAAGCCATACGACTAACACTTTTAGAGATACGGCCGAGAGCCATTCTTAGTGGGACACCCGGTACATATTATGTCCTAAGCACCTGATGGGGGCAACTCGGCTAAATGTTACCGAAATAACGATACATTCCGCCTTTGTTATTGTTGGCAGCGCGGTGAATTCGCCTGCGGCGCTTTTGTCGCGGATCGTTATTGTGGGTCCCTCGTATACCCATTTTTTCCCTTGTTTATTTAAAGCTAGGTCGCTATGCCGAATACTACTCTCGTCCCATTGGAAGTTCAAGCCCGAAGGCGGCGATTCCCCACCAAGATGTTTGTTTAGAGCCAACGTTAAGCGTTGACGTGCAGCGGGCCTAGTTATAGAGTCAGTGTAATGCGCCTCCAGGTACTGGTCGACACTACCGGTTAGGTCGAGAGTCCTGCAGAGGTAATGAGAGTCAATGCTAGAATGGGTATGTGCGTTGTTGACGTTTTTCGCCATTTTTCAAATTTGCGATTTTTGTTTCGTCAGGGATGCCAGCCGACAGGGGGGTTTGTCGGTCTTAGTGGCCCCACCACCTTTCCCCGCTAACAGGAAGTCGTCGGCAGATTTTGTCTTAGAATTTAAATGAGATTTTATTTAAATAAGTAATAGTTTGTGAACTCAGGATGATGCCTAATTGAGGTTCTAACTATTACTTTTAATGGTATCTATTGGCTCGGGCGCGTCCAATTAAATACAACAGCAATGCTATTCTGTTATATTGAACACGGAGGAATTTCTTTACAATAAAAGATTATTAACCTAAGCTAGCAATGGTCCCCTACTAAGAGGGAATTAACCAACCTAACTGTCTTCTAAGAGTCTACACGCGAATCCTAGCTTTGCCTTAAATATTATCTTAAGATATTTTATGGACTTCACTTATTGTTGTTTATTATTAAATTATTTGTTATTTATTGACTAGTCCAACATAAGTAAAAATTTAGAACTTACTTATGAGATATTATTTATAAAATTGGAGAAATACAGGACCGTATTCCAAAATATCCTGATGTTGTTCAAAAAACCCTCGAAACGTCATTAAACCACAATGTGTCATACATCGTTGCATTCGGCACAAAAAAACTCTCAAATTCCAATATCAGGAAAACAAGACCGTATTTAAAAAAAGAAAGTTGATAATGGCCCTTCGAAGACGACTCGTCGGATTACAAAACAATTAACGTTGTTAGATAGAGCGGAAAAAGTGGCAATGTAAAAGTGCAATTTATTTTAGAATTCCGATCTAAAAACTCAGGAAAAAATTAAAACGATTTTTCAAAATTTCAGTTTTTTTCCGGATATCTGCGGAACTACTCGGAATTTTAAAGCTTTCTAAACGGCAAATTATTAGACACGTAAATGCGCAACTTTACCTCCATTTCGTATCTCTTACGGTTTCCGAGATCCCTGTGCTGGGCCCTCCTTATCTTGGACACGGTGTATAATTACGATTCCTGGGATAAGAGTAAGTTTGTATAAGGTTGTCTATTCTAAAAATTTGTAGTTTTCGAAATATTGCCAATTTAACATTTTTATATGGCGGATTTTGCTGCAGATTTTAAGTTCGTTCAGTTCAGGTGTCCAGGAATCCAACCCAAATTAAATAATAAAGGCTTTCCTTATAAAAAAAATTGATAATTATTTTAAGGTGTGGAAATGTTATTTATTTAGACATAAAACATTAAATATATCGAACACGTTTAGACTTAGGTATAGGACATTATACAGGGTGTTTCTTTATAACATGTTAATATTTAAGGAGGTTATTCTTGGGTACATTTTTGGAAAGAAACTTCATATGATTATGGCCTAAACGTCTTAACTTTTGAGATACAGGATGTTAAAGATTTTTTATTAATATATCTGTGACACTGCTCTAGATATTTTTGTGAAATTTGGTACACACTTTCTATTCATCAAGAGGCATTTTATGATGTATAATATGTTTTTTTATTCCGACCAGTGGCATTCGTGCGGGAATTGCCCTCCGTATTTTTGAAAAAAATAATGGTACGCCACTTGTTTCTTGTTAAATAAAAATGATTTTTGAAATTCTCATTCCTTGCTGAACAAATGTCGTCCTTTGGTTTTTGTCTTTTGACGTAGGTACAGTTTTCGTATAAAAAATGAAATTCATTCAAGAAGCAGATTTTGTTTTGTAAATATAGACAGTTTTGACAGTTGTCTACCTAGTCTAGTTGTCACTATAGTCATTGACCTTAACAGATCAAATAAACATGAACATATTTAACACCTTGTATCTCACAAGTTAAGACGTTTAGTACATGAAGTAAGTATTTTTTCTGAAAATGGACCCAAGAATAACCTCCTTAAATATTAGCATGTTATTAAGAAACACCCTTTATACGATATCTGTCTAGAATCTTGCATAGAATCAAAAAACGTAATAAGGGGTTCCCAACCTTTTTCAGTTCGCGGCGCACTTTAGAGATAAAAAAAGGACACCACCAGATTGAACAACAACTAAAAGGTCGCTAGTGGTAACAAAGTGACCCATACTAAAAAGAGTACCAAAAAGAGGGTCGTTACGTGACCGCGCTTCCACCAGAAAATCTGTCATCAGCTCGCGGCTCCCTTGGCGACTTATCAGTATCCTCGTTACGTACATTCGAATAAATATGGAATTATCTCATTCTAATTTACAAAGTTGTTTATCCGCATTTTCAATCAAACGTACTCACATTCTCGATTGAACCCAGAATCGCGGTACAGGCCTCTGGAAAGGAGCAGAGTCCGATAAGCAAGTTAAGAAGAGGAGCAGGAGACCAACAAATCTTTTTCTTTTCTGTGCCAAACATAACCTTAAACAATTATCCAAAACGTTTGTTGTCGGTTTTTTCAGTTTTTTGTGGTTTTTGCAGTTTATTATATAAAACCTGTGTTGAAAGTGTTCATTAATACAATTTTTATAAAGTTTAAAAAGGTATTGCTTTTGTTAATACATACTTACATTATATAAACTTATATACTATAATTTACTGCTTGTAAACTCCTGTTTTACGGTTATATTATTTTTTATATATCTATTTGTAAAAGTATACTTTTACGTAGTATATTATGGTTGTGGAACCAGACGGTTTGTCTTTATCCTTAAAATTTTACAACGGCGGGTTTTTAGGTTAAGAATTGCCATAACAATACATGTGAACAGACGGATAAGAATCTCATGATGCTTAGAAAACCCATCTGCAAAGACTGGTCCACAATGACATTCCTATATAGCGTTGAATATAAGGCACTTACCTGTATATCTCGAAATATCTAACTCCATATTTGGAGCCAAATTTTATAAAAGAAATTCACATAAAAGCCTAGTTCTACGTGACAATATATGAACCAACTAGAAAATACAAAAGTGGGCAATTTACCTTTCAACAATATCCCATGTAGTTTTTAGTTAATGTTTGCTTTAACTAAACTACATCAATTGAATTAAATAGAAACAAGATGTTCGGGTTTGGTAAAGGTGCTTCAAATTCTGTAAATCGTACCTAAAAACTGGAGGGAAAATGCATAATTAGATCATTTTCTCTTATAGCTACACTAATGATGATTTTTTCAAGAACAAACATGAATTAACAGTGCTTTAAGTTGAGCAATATATCATAAAATCTGTTTAGAGTTGATCCTTTACAGAAAAAAAAAAAAATTCTACAGCTTTCAGGAACTTGAGAAAATTGCACGGCATTGTAATGCCTAATATCATTAATTGATTTATAGTTCTGGGTGCCTTTTCAAGTGATAACTAATAATCACCATAAAATTGTTTCTTTTTAGGAATACAATGGATGCCGACTTATATGATGAATTTGGCAACTACGTTGGTCCAGAACTTGATAGTGATGATGATGAAGAGGAGGACCAGGAGCAACAGGACGAAGATGAGCATCAGGAATATGATGTAAGTATTTACCGGGAAATCTCTCTTGGATGGACACTAACAGAGCCATCAGGCAATAAATACAAAATTACTTATATAAAGTGGTTGGAACAAATCTGTCCATCTATATACATAGAAGGTGTGCAGAGACTACTCTGTATTTGGCTATGGAAAGTTAAACTAAAAATTCGTATTACACTGTGCCCATAAAAAATACACCCTTGAAAAGTTCTAGATTCATTTTCAAAGATTTCTTACACTTGTTTATCTTGGAATTATTAGGATGAACAAATGGAAGACGAACCGCAACCCATGGCCATAGTCCTACACGAAGACAAACAATACTATCCTTCGGCTTTACAAGTATATGGCCCGGACGTTGAGACGATAGTTCAAGAGGAAGATACTCAGGCTTTGGATGTACCACTCATAGAGCCAGTCAAAAAGAAAAAATTTCAGTTGAAAGAACAGGATTTACCTGATACTACCTACAGTACGGAGTAAGTTACATCCCACTATGTACTTCTGTTAAATATTGATGGGTTTTTAGACAAAACATTGTAAGCGACGTGCCTCAAATTTTACATTACAAGTTTTTTTCTCTTTATTTTGGTTTTCAACATGAACATGTTTAATTTTTTACGTGTTCTTTTGTATTGTTATAGTTTAGTGTAGTCAATTTTAGTAAACTTCAATGTTTTCAGGTAATTTTGTAGCTTACGATAATTTATCAATACATTTTGTGATAGTTTTATATATCTATTTGTCGCTTAAGATAGACGTTACTCTTAAATCAGTGAATGCAGGCTTACTACTAGTCCAATAAACAAATCCCTTGAAAAGGAATTTTAGTTGGAAAGCTGCTTTTTTGAAGGAAGGTAGGCTTTATAATGTGAAAGAACATTTGAGTACTATTTTAAGTCTATCCCTTGCACAAGAGTTAAAAACCCTCCAAATGGGGTTAAAAATAATTTTCTGGTCTATAACTCTTAAACGAAAAAATAATATGGAAAAAAGTTTTTTACAAATGTTATAGATCATTAAATTTCGCACAAGAACGGTTATTACTACTTTTTTCTTATCTACAACCGACAAGCCGTACGAGGTCCGAAAACAATTTTTCGACCAGGTGTTTAATAAATGGAGCTTAATCACAATATGGCACCACTCTCGTCCTGGGACTAGAATTGCCGCGTCAAAGTGTGGCATTTTACAAATAGCAGAATATGATCGGATTTTTAAATGCTGAATAATCCCGTAAATCATTTTTTCCGGAAACGGTGCGCAAATAATATATTTATATCTGTAAGTCGGTTTAGATGAAATTTGGTGGGTAGATTTAATACCTCGCCATCTCACATATGGTCTTTTTCATTTCAAAAAATGTTCAAGTGCCAGTCGGACATCGCGCAAAGCCGAATGGGGCTGCTATATTATATAAATCGATATATATGTACATATATTAAACAAAAAATCTCCCAGAATAGCAGATGGCGTAGATTTTTCGGAAAAATTAATGCATGTCGGACGCCGGGCGAAGCTACTATATTATATAAATCGATAAAGGCATTAATTTGAAGCAAAAAATATTCCAGAATATCACAACGTAGTTTTCATCTCGTAAAAATCGGCGAAGTGCATGTCGGACACCGGCAGAAGATGCTATTTTTTTATTTTATTTTTTTATGCTTTTTATTAAGAGCTGTGTTTAATAACAGGTTGCTCTAAAATATTTTTCAAACATGACTTTTTTGCTCTACCCTACAAAAATCGTATCTCCACACTTGATTGGCAATGAGCATAATTATTATGCAAAATAAACTCCAATAAAATTATGATATTATGTCAAATAATTACAAACCATTTAATATTTTTGGCCTAATAGTTCATACATACCTTGCACAGGGTTATTTAGACACCATTTCACAAAAATGTTTCACAAAACCTTAAAACATGTCAAAAATACAAAATAAATATACTACAATAAAATGCCTAACATACCAAAAAACTTTTTCAGACACCTGTGTCGAGTGTTGCCAAGTTGGAAATTTAATGCTCTCTTGACGTTTCGAAGACGCCGATCAACTCTCAAAATGCAGACGATTCTATGGCTATAACTATCCGAGATATCGTAAAAATGAATATTAACTTTTTTATTCAGATTTAAATTATCTACAACTTTTGACTGAAACTTTTTTTCTAGTGTGTTTTGTTTCGAAGCTACGGGACAAAAAATATTTTAAAGTAATTTTCCATCCCTTATGCAAGGGTTGAATCAAAGATCTTGGTTGAATACAACATAATAATATGCTTTCCACCAAAAAAGCAGCTTTCTAACTAAAATTCCTTTTTAAGGACTTTGTTTATTGGACTATACTGCCCAGGATCGGGTGGGGTTATTGTAAACGACATTGGGGTAAATCGTAACCGCCCCGAGTGTACGACGCCTACGATGTTTTGTCAAGGACATATTGGCGCTTATGATATAAATACGGCCGTTTTTTAAAACGCTACAAACGTACTGGCAGACACAATACCTCAAATATGACTTTTTATACCATTCTAAATAATTACAGGCCGACCAGTTTCCTAAAGTCCGGTGTATCATAAGCAACACTTTGCTGTAAAAATATAATTTTCGAGAAATTTGTCGCTTACAATGTTTTGTCAAAAGCTCATGGACATTTCGTATATGTAGCTTTTCTATTCCCTGAATGGGAGTTTTACATTTACTTTTTCCACATTTCTCGATTTATTTCGATATCTTGACAATCACTTCGCCTTAGTGGAAGAAGGTGTCTTCTACACCTTCTTCGGTCAAGTCTATTAGGTTCAGTTCGCGGCGCACTTAGAGATTTAATATAGAAAAAAATATATAAGTGCAGGAATAGAATGGCTTGTTTTTAGAAAGTATACCTACCTCATACTTTTTCTTTAGATTTTTGGCTGACATGATGGACAATACTTCCCTCATTCGAAACGTAGCTCTAGTCGGTCATCTGCACCACGGAAAGACTACTTTTGTGGACTGCCTAATAAGACAAACCCATCCAGGGTACCAAGACAACGAGGAGAAGAACTTAAGATACACCGACATACTGTTCACTGAACAGGAGCGAGGATGTTCCATCAAGTCTATTCCTGTAACGTTGCTGTTGCAGGATATTAAGAATAAAAGCTATTTGATGAATATATTTGATACACCAGGTACAATCACTCTAAAATATTATTTATGGTTTTACATTACATTTCTAGTGCCTCATATAATTTTCACAAAATTCAATCATTTCAATAACACCAAATCACGGTTCTCATTTCAGGTCACGTCAATTTCTCGGACGAAGTAACAGCTGCTATGCGCCTGTGCGATGGAGTCGTTCTGTTTGTGGACGCAGCCGAAGGTGTAATGCTTAATACAGAACGGTTACTGAAGCATGCTGTTCAAGAACAAATGCAAATCACAGTGTGCATCAACAAAATCGACAGGTTGATGTTGGAGTTGAAGTTGCCACCGCAGGATGCTTATTATAAATTGCGGCATATTGTTGAAGAGATCAATGGATTATTGACGTAAGCAAAATTTTTATAAAATATTTTTATTAAGGGCTTTCTTTTGGTAAATTTAGCTGCTTTGTACAAAGTCAGAAAAGGATAAAACTCGAAACGCAAAATTTTATATATTTCCAAGTGTTTTGTAAGCCCCTGTATTTATTTTTTATTTTTTTGCGACATATTATTGGTCCATAAATATGCATGTTTGCCCCAATTGTGCCCATTTCGTATCTCTTACCGTTTCCGAAATCCCAATGGTGAAGCACAAACTTACAAAGTAGCATTTTCACAAGACAAGTTTGGTTTAAACTTGATTAAACAAAACCGACAGTTAATCGTTATTTTTTCAAAATATGTTTTATGTTTCAGATTATATTCGGATGATGCAAATCCTCAAATCGTCTCACCGGTGCTCGGAAACGTATGTTTCGCCAGTTCCCAATACGGCGTATGCTTCACGTTGAAGTCATTCGCCAACATTTACAACTTGTACTATGGCGAAGTTAATGTGGACGAATTTTCGAAACGGTTATGGGGTGATATTTATTTTAATCCTAAAAAGTATGTACCTATAGTGCAAATCATTATTTGAAAACTTCCCACCCTCAATATCTCCATCTTCCAGTAAATAATATTAAAAATCTGACTAGACACGTCAATTTTATTGTGAAGGGGGGACGCTTTTTAAAAATATTTTTTGCAGCCTCCCTGGGAAAGCAGGGTTGTTAAAGTAGTTAATATAACATTTACTACCTAATTTACCACATTTGTTATGTTTACTACTTTCATCTGTCATTTTTAGAATATTTTTATTTAGATCTAATCGTAAAGCAAAATGCAACAGAAGAAGAAGAACCAAAAACTACTATTTTCTACTTTTCCACTCAAATTACCGACTTTTAACATCAAATTTATAATAATAAAGTTGAGGTTATGTTGTATTTTGACACTTTCATCCAATCAAAACAATAATTACATTTATTATATTTACTACGTTTGCGACGTAGCAAATGTAGCAATGTGGTAAATTCAATTTTTCTGTGACATTAACAACCCCTGTTTTAAGTGGCATGAGAAAGAAATTTTATTTGCTGTATTTTGCAAATAAAATTACAGCTAACAGCGACGTAAATTTTTTTTTAACCCTTTTTATCGACATCCCAAGTAGCATTTTTAGACACAAATTGGACACACATTCTTTACTGAGAAACGTTTCGAAACATTTTCGATTAAAATTATACAGTTGTATCGAAGCATATCGTCGCCTTACTAAGAAACACGCGTAACTCCATTTTAGTAAAATTTACAGGGGATGAAAAAAACTGTTTTTTGGCGTTCACAGAAGTGATAAAATATTTGAATTTTGTATGAATAAAGAACAACAAACAAGATTTATTATTTCGGGTTAAAATATAAGAATAATTCAATTCTTGCAATATAAAAAGGAGTTACGCTACATTCTTATTCAAAATTGACTGAAAAATTGGAGTTAGGTGGTTTTCGGAAATAAAACGTACAAGGAACAACGCAAAATGTGTATTAATTTAAACAAAATTTAACTCTTTTAAGGCAGTAAAATTCACATGGAACTAACAAAAAAGTAAGCGGTTTTACAAAGGTAAACAGAATATTTTATTCAAATGGAAGTTCATCGTAAAATTTTTGGTAATCTTCTAAAAGTCCCAATTTAAGAATTTGTAGGTGATCATATTTTTCTTTTTTTATTTTTCTACGTTCTGCAAACAGAGAAGGTAATTCGTCATACTTGCAGAGAATAATTTTTTTATTTAATCGTTGGTTTAATTCACGCCAT
The DNA here is from genome assembly GCA_963991005.1 of Barypeithes pellucidus. Classification (NCBI taxonomy): domain Eukaryota; kingdom Metazoa; phylum Arthropoda; class Insecta; order Coleoptera; family Curculionidae; genus Barypeithes; species Barypeithes pellucidus. The sequence goes on from OZ022563.1 coordinate 15,158,404, forward strand.
GGATCAGTATGTCTCATTTTAAATTGAATTTCGCAATTTGGTAAATATCTCAGCGCCTTCATATCAGTGACAACGGGGTCCCCGACGGTCCTACCGGGACGTATTGAAGTATAAAATTTCAGACTATCAAACCTTTTAAAGAAGGCATGCGTAATATACTTGACATTATATGGAGATGGACTTAATCTTGCCTTTTTACAGAAATATACATAGTCAGCAGGCAAGTTTATCTTGCGATTTCTGATCTGTCGTTCAATGGTAGCATGCATAGAGTCCACCTCCATTTGGGTGTGTCCTTTGAATAAATACTTCTGGGTAAAAACAATATTGTGCTGAGCAGCTAAATTAACAAAGGCATTAGCCAATGTTGAATTGCGGTTTTGGCCCGTGCAACCATCACTAAAGAAAATCATTTCACGTACATTACCTTCACCCTTTTTTATCTCTTGTTCAACAAAAAAACTAATGATACTGGAAAATTCATTTGCAGTCAAGCCCCCTTCGCTTTCATTCCAAAGAAAACAAAATCCATCTTTAGTTTTTAAATTATAAATGGTAAAGTTATGTACTATAAGTTTTGTTTTATAGTACATTGCAGACACCGTTGATTTGGGACTTAACAACACGCACTGTAAATCCATTGCATAAACGTTTACTGTTAGATCACTAGTAGATTTGTCTTTTTCCTTTTCTTGGCGTGCCTCATGTTTTAAAGTTTGGTGCATGTTATACTTTTCCTCAGATAAGTTTTTGGTATTATATGCCTCACACACATCGCACAGATCTTTCTTTGGTGTGAATAGTGACAAGTTAAGCTCTTCAAATACCTTCATAAACATTTTAATGGATGCTGGTTCCAAGTGATGTTGAAGGCAATATTTATTTTTAAAAAAATTGTATAGTTCGGCATTTGAACGCCAAAGTGGTTCAAGATACAATTTTTTCGAGGAAGACCTGCAATAATGACTTTCCATTTTTGGTAGCGCTTGTAAAAACTGGAAAACAGCAGTATTTTTTTCTGCAAATTTTGCCTTTCTTGCTTCGCTTTTTCTACTAATCTGATTAGCTCCAATATTATTATCTCCATTTGCTTTATCAAATTCTTTTATCCAACTTAATACCATTGTTTCTTTTAAACCTAATGTGCTTCCGAACATACGCTTGCATACCCTTATTCTTTCCAAATCCACTTTTAAAAAATACTTTTTACTATTTTCTTTTCGATATAATATTTTGTTTCCCTCTTCTTCTCCTAACATTCTCACATTGCACCAAAGTCTGCACTTGTAGTTTTCTGTCATTCCAAGTCATTTCATTCCAAAATATTTGAAAAATCTTTAAACGTTTTTCTTCCGTCATTTTTTGACACTGAATACCGGAACTTTTTTTACTCAGAGTGCAGTTGCACGGATTTGGCAGACATTTACCTGAAAAAGAAAGACAATTTTACAATGAATGAAACCTTAATTGGTTTTAGTATTAGTTGCCTATTATTTTTAGGACACGCATAAACTAGGTAGGTACCTGGTTTGTTTATGTTATAGTTCCAAGTTTCCTCAATTTTCTTTTTACCATGATACGGCAGACCTTTTGAACGTTTATGTTTATTTATATTATAGTTCCATTCATCAGAACATTTCCTCTTCTTTCGAGTTTTTATATTATTCAGGCTGCTATCGGGTGGCGGCTCATTTCTCTCTTCGCTGTTATTATCTTCATTTACAGAACTATTACTATCATCGTCTTCATTAGGTACGTAAGAATCATCCGTCATTTCAGGAGAAATATCCGTAGTGTTACTACCAACGACTTCTAAGTCCTGTTCCCTTTCTGGAATTTGAATGTTTTCCAATTCGTTGTTATCTGGATCAGCATTGTTTAAGTTTAGAACAATATAGTCAGTTGATATCACTAATGGAGCTTCAATATTTAAAGAAGTTTCATTTCCACTAGTACAGAGTGGTGCATAAACAGGAGACAACATGCCATTTTCTTGAACTGTATATTCAACAGCTTCCACACTGCCGGCTGTTTTTTTCACCATTTCCATTATGCGTTTTGTTCGGAAAGACATCCTAGAATTGAAAACAAACTAAATATTATTGCATTTAAAGCAAAACTAAGTAAATTAGTTCTTGTCTTTCCTATAATATATCATCGAAAAATGCGTAACTACACAATAATATCAATTTGAATTTAGAAAACCGCGTATGTCCATAGCCGGTTAAAAAGTCGCAAAATATGTAAATACATTTTTATTAAACAATTAAACTTTTTAAAAATATTATCCCAAACTATCTTACCTTGAGAATAAAACTGTTTTTTGTTCGAAAATGTGTTGATTTCTTCACTCACTGTTGATTTCCTCCAAGCACCACCTGCACACCCCATTGAACGTAAGCAAACTGGGAGTTACGCGCATTACTTGACTTAAATTTGGCACATGGTAATACGTGGTTTGCTGAATAGCATTTTTGGGCGCGAAGATTATTTTTTACAGTTATGTGGGTTTCTGAGTAGGTATGTTTGATGTTTTGCTATTAGATGGCGCTAAAAGATCAATTTGCCCCAAATTTGGAGTTACGCGTGTTTCTTAGTAAGGCGACGATATGTGTTACAAAACACCAGCTGAACAAGTTTGAGGTTATGTTATTGTTTATCGACAATACAGTATGGCTATAGGGTGGGTATACTCTATGTTGATAAATACAGTGCAATAAGCTGTTTTTAACAGAAAAATAACAATTTAAATCTCCCTATGCAAACAATGCAACATAACCTCAAACAAGATGTTGATTAAAAATCTTCAAAAACACTTACGTAAATCTGTTTCTGAAAATAAATCAATAATAACATCTAATGTACAAACAATATCAGGAAATTGCTTATTTATCCCTTATAAACGTGTACCGATGCTTTAAAAATCTCATGGGATTTTCAATGTAATTTTAGTTTGGAAAGGTATTTGGAAACACGCTTCTCGTGACGTCAGACTTAGACTGTCCATACCCAACCTATGTTTTCTGTGCATACAAGCAACCCTTTTTTTTCTGTGGCATTCACCATCACCTTAACAAACTTTTTATTTTTCTGTGCATCATGGAAACATTATAGAAGCCAAAGACTAGAAATTCGAGTCCATTTTGGACCAGAATAATTTATTGCTTTCTAGCGGCCATTTTGGGAAATGAAATTTATTTTGTTAAATGAGTTTTAATGAAATTTCTACATCTCTTGCAAAGCCAAAAGTTGTTAGATAAGTTCCATTTTCCTAGCTAAGTCGATTTATAAAAGAAATAAATAAAATTTTGATAATATTTTTATTTTTTTGACAAAGTATATTTTTTTCTGTAAATGAAAGGGCACGTTAAAAATATAAAGCCAAATTACTAAATTGCACGATAAAATTTACTGCGACAATGATTTTTTGGTTCTTATTTGCACTAACTAGGTATATGAAATAAAATAACTTATAATGTGTCTAAAAATGCTACTTGGGATTCATAAGTTATGTCTTTTTTTTAATCTGTGTACATAATTTTAGTTCCGTCGCAGGAAATCTTCCTATTTCGTTGCTGCATTAAGAATATATTTCTTGTAGTCGAAAATTCACCAAAAAAGCACCGCACAACTCTGCCCAAAGAAGTTTTGTCGAGTTCATATTGGAACCGCTGTACAAAGTATTTGCACAGGTGGTCGGTGATGTCGATACCAGCCTGCCAAAAGTATTGGAGGAACTCGGGATCAAACTGACTAAAAACGAAATGAAGCTGAATATAAGGCCGTTGCTTAGACTTGTTTGTAATAAGTTCTTGGGGGACTTTAACGGTAGGTAGAACGTTTTAATAAGAGCCGCAACCCAAATAGCCTACATCCCTTATAAGATTTTGTTAAGAGAGACTTATGATTTACGTACAACGGTTTTATAAGAGCTCTCGATTTGTTGTGTAAAGGGTTACTTCATAAAATACAAAATTTTTATTAAATGTGCCGACATAGTTAAAAAATAACATGGCAAGACGAACGAATTGCTTTAATCATCGCAACAACGTCTTTGATTCATACATGTCTTACCAGTGCATTATTGTATTTTTATACCTTAGATATCATCTACATAATGGATTACTTTATGCCCGTGCGTCCATAAAGTACACATTATGGCCCGCGCTGTATTTACATAGAACTGGCAACATCCTTGAAACCTAATTTTTTGAGGATATGCTATCCTGTGTCCTGTGGTACTCTTCCATCCACCATGGCGCTTCAACGTAGTCATACTTGCTCCAGCGTCTGCTAAAAGAGTTGCCGACGTTCGACGTAAACAATGACCAGTGGACTTTTCGGGGTTGTTCAAACCCAAATATTTTGCAATAATACAGGGAATTTTCCCAAATGTGTTTTTTCCAACAGGTTGTACAGTACAGCGGCATTGTATGTAGCTTAAAAGCAGTCTTTTTTTCTGAGCAGCCATGTGGTCGCAAAGACATATAACCTCTTCTAAGTTTCAAACTATTCATTTCGTCTTCATCAATAACGGTGAAAACTCGTTTTTTGTCGGTTTTGGTTTCTGGCACCGTTACAACAAAGACTGATTTTCTATCTTCTACATGTGTGACTAACATATTTACAAGTTCTTGCCGCCGACATCCACCAAATACGCCAAATAAAAATGTGTTCATTAAAAACGTTTCATTTGGTGCTTCATGAATACATTTTAGGACATTTTCTCTAGATAACACACTGGATTTTTTGGTTGGTACCCTTTTGACTTGCATAATTTGTGAAAATTACATATATTAATATTCTTATTTACTATTAAAGTCTTCTTTATCGTCGAATATCTAGCCCACAGAGAGCTCGGGGAAATTTTTTCAGGTAGATCATTAAAGTACCCCAACAGCACAGTTTCGTTAATGTTTTCTACAGCATTTTTTGACATCCACTTCAAAAATTGGTCATATTTTTTGTCGTATGAGTCTCTGGATTTTCTCGGTAACAGGTTTTGCGTTGCATTATCAGCCTTTTTTTCAATTTCGTCGGGAATTTCAAAACCTTGTTCCATTTTTGATTTTTGACTTTGACACATTAAACATTTGAATACTTATCTCCCTAGCAACAAAAGCGCCGGCTATAATAATGTCAAGATAATGTCGCAGGTAAAAATAAAAAAATGGAAAACAATTTAAATTAAAAAAAAAAATTATTATTTAAAACGAACTGGTATGACATAAAAGCTTGTATGCACCACGGGTACTAATAGATATACCCTCGGGCGACTAACGAACACTCGGGCCAGAGGCCCTCGGCTTTGTACGATTGTCGCCCTCGGGGCATAATCATCTACTTAGTACCCTTGATACATAAATAACTATTCTATTCTAAGCCATTCCATAATTCGATGAGCTGTTCGTCCAATTGTTGTAAATTTTGAAATTGTCTCTCTCGATTTTGTAGCCGCCTACCAAAATCTCGAGTAAATTTTTTTCTTGCAGGTTTTGTGAACATGTGCGTGGAGCACATCAACTCTCCTCTAGAGAACGCTAAGAGAAAAATCGATCATATTTATACAGGGCCGAATACAAGTAAGGTGTATGACGATATGGTAAATTGTGACCAAGAAGGACTTTTAATGGTAAACCTAGTTTCTACATTTATAATCGAAGGTTATTTTTAACATTCTGTAGCTCAAAAATGAAAAGCTTTAGGACATGGATATGTTAATATTAACTTTTCTTCTTAAAATCACCCAATGATTCACAACCTTAAGTAGCGGCACTCAATTAAAAAAACACCCTGTATATCGTATCCCAGGTGAGAGGTATGATGTCATCTAAGATTTTTTAAATGGAACATCCAGTATATTGTATCAATCTCGAATTATATGATAAAAACTTGCAACTTTTTGTATACTAACCATACGTCTTGAAATAGCCGTTTCTGAAATATTGACGTTTAAAAAATTCCTTTTTTGGTGCTCATTTACACCAGACTGCCATAAACGTCGAATGTCCTCTTTATTTTTGCTATCATCGTAGCTTGGCGTCTTCCTATGTGAAAACGCGATGCTATAGACCGAGTTATAGTTTTTCTTTATTAATTTCATTCGCTACTTCCATCGTTTCTTTTAGTATTTTCGCCGACATTATGAATAAACGCACACGTCCGATTTTTTTAGCGAAACTAGAGCACAACCTCAAAAAGAACAACTCGTAAAGTAAAGATAAATGGTAAATACCAAAAAATTCAAGGGGAATCCCCGTAAGTGTACTTTAAAATCCAATTCGACCGTTGTTAAAATATGAAACTACAATCGGTTCCAAAAAAATTGACCGTTTAAAGGAAATGGTCGCTTATTAGAGCTGCCCGTTAAGGCATCTTTCTCTGTATCTCGAACTGGTTTCGAGATTATTGATAAAAACAAAAAAAATCAGAACTTATGGAATATGGAAAATAAAGCATTTTAACATATGTGTATATGAACTATTCAACTTAAAATTGGTTTAGGAATCGCCCACTAAATTAAGTATATAGCATTAAGTATTAACGTCTATTTTTTAATATTATGAGAAACAATAAAACTACGTTATATTTGTCTGTTTGAAGGTTGTAGACAATGGCGTTCTTGAATGATAAAAAGTTTTGGACTTGCATTGTCTTTATTTGATATATATCGCAACGTTTCAACTGGTAAGTATCTCCAGTCGTCTTCAGGTGAATACTACAGTATGTACAATGCAAGTATACAGTATGTACAATGCAATTCCAAAACTTTTCAATCATACGTTATATTTCTTTTCCACTGTATTCTTTAAAATGACATGCTATCACTATAGCTTCTTCAGCTCAGAACGGACAGACAGTTAAAAATATTTCTCGAATATATCAATAGTTTACATAAAAATATCAATTTCACAATAGAAGAAGAAAACCAGAATCCCATTAACTTCCTAGATTTAATTGTAAAAAGAGAAAATAATAAACATATTTTCTCAGTTTCCACAAACCTTCTCATATAGACACAACTATCCATAATTCTTCTTGTCACTCAATACAACATAAGTTAGCAGTTTTCCAGAGTATGATTCATAGACTACTAACTCGCCCACTTAACAAAAATAACTTTCATACAGAACTAAATATCATTAAACAAATAGCAGTCAATAATGGTTATTCGTCGAATTTAATTAACAAAATCTAAAAGAGAAAGACTTACAAAAAAACTATTGATTTCGTTTTCCCAAATAGTAAAATGTCAACAAATAAATTTAAAGGTGTCACTTTCATTGGAAAACCTAGTAAAAATGTGGGTAAGTTTCTTAATAAACTCAACCTAAGGGTAGCTTACAAAACTAACAACACTTTAGGGAAATATATAAAAAATCATAAAAATAGAAAATCAGGTGTGTATAAACTAAAATGTAAAGATTGTCCGAGAACATACATTGGCCAAACAGGGAGATATTTTGGAAAAATAATACAAGAACATTATAATGGCTACATAAAAGATAAAACAGACTCTAATTATTCCAACCATTTAAAAGAAAACCAACATCATTTTGATTCAAATTTTATAATCTTACATACTGAAAACAAAGGCATAAAACTTAATCTGTTAGAATCCATGGAAATAAATAAACTTAAAAATACCGATGTTTTATTGAATGATCAAATAGACCTTAACAATTCTCCTTTGTTAAATTTATTTCACTAATCCGCAATTACTTGTATAAATAATCCTATAAAATAATTTATTTAATCACTATACTGACCATTTGGAAATTCCCATTGTTACTATTAGATCCCCTACACCATCATTATACCTGTAATAATATTTTAAGATTGTATGTTTTGTTAGAAAAATATTCTTTCATTCTCAATCTGAAGAAGCTACAGTCATGTCTACATGTAATTTTTAAGAATATAGCGGGAAAGAAATATAACGTAGTTTTATTGTTTCTCATAATATTAGTTATGGATTTCCACCAAGTATCGGTTGAATCAATTAATTTAGTCTATTTTTTAAATTATCCTTGACGAAAACTTATTTTCGAAATAGACTAGTTTGAAAACTGTAATTTTTTTGTCTTAACATTTTTAGGTTCACAGTTCCAAAATGTACCCCACCGAGGAGTGCACGTTCTTCCAAGTTTTGGGCCGGGTGATGAGCGGTACCCTCCATGCAGGCACGGACGTGCGAATCTTGGGAGAAAATTACACGTTACAGGATGAGGAGGACTCGAGGGTCCTTACGATTGGCCGGTTATGGATATATGAATCCAGGTAATGTGTATTTAATAATTTATTGTATTACTAGGCCAACTGGGGAAGCCCATTCCTGGTGAGTGGTGAGGATCCTGATTGGTCAGAAGCCAAAGGGTCCTTTTTAGGCCAGCCATACCGTAAAGGATGAGCAGGACCATGCTTAAAATTCTATACCGGGTGATGCAACGTTGAGTTGAATATAGGAAATATCATGTAATTTTTGAGGTGGCTGAATATTGGCTCCCCTGTACATTTTATAGAAAAACTGCATTATAACTTCTGGAAGAGGGCGACATGGTGAACTCATGTGCCGACTTTGAAGACATTTTTGTGAGCCAATCCTAAGCTATTGAATTAGACGTGATGGCCAAACCACGAAACTCTCATAGTTCAGGTAATACATCAGCAAATTAAATTTTGACATTGGCAAAATGAAAATTATTGTCACTGATAATATTTTCATTATTCGTTACGTTCATGCTTTACGTCAGTTTTTGGCAATAGCGTTATAGAAATTATTTGCTGGTGTTTGCTGTATTACCTGAACTAAGAGAGTTTCGTGGGTTCGCCATCACGTTTAATTGAATAGCTTAGGATTGGATCAGACAAATGTATTGAAACTCGGCACAAGGGTTCACCATGTCGGCCTCTTTAACAAGTTATAGTGCAGTTTTTCTATAAAATGTACAGGGTAGCCAATATTCAGCCACCTCAAAAATTACATGGAATTTCCTATGTTCAAAACAACTTTTGACTAGGGATCAACTTTTTGAAAATGCTGGAAGCAACGCCAACTTTTTGGCCGGATCCCGGACCGGCTAGGATCCGGCTGGCTGTATTTATACAACAAAACATTCTAAAAGAGATGAAAATCCCTTTGACTGGTGGAAAACACCGGACCGGTCCGGCTGCATCGCTAGTTTTGACTATAAAATATTATTCATTAAGGGTTTTTGCAGCAAGCATAATAAAATAAAGAAATTGATTATGATTGATTTATTTATACATATTTTTAAAAAGAAAAAAAAAAGACAAAAATTTGTTAAAACGAGCCACAAATGTTATGTGTTTTAGGTATAAAGTTGAACTAAATAGGGTGCCGGCCGGCAACTGGGTCCTTATAGAAGGTATAGACCAATCCATAGTGAAGACGGCAACCATTGCCGATTTAACCATTCACGATGATTTGTACATCTTTAGACCGCTGAAGTTCAATACACAGAGTATTATTAAGATAGCAGGTGAGTTTAACGCGTTGAAGTGGAAAACGAAGGCTCCTGCGATATTTTCCAAATAAAGAAATTCATGAACATTTTAATTTAATTATTTAACTTCTTCTAACCTTGGAACACTATACAGCCTGTTCAAAATGAAGTCGGCACTATTTCTAACTTTCTTATTATAAGAGCTACGAATTCGATTACATTAGCAAAGTAGTGTAGTTTTTCACGCTGAGTATTATGCTCATGTCAAAAAAACAATTGAACGTCAGATGCGCGTGATGTATTTTTTTTTAAATGGAATGCCCTATATCTGCTATAACCGTTTGATAGAGAGTGAAATTCTAAACAAAATTCATCCTTTACTACATATCGCTAAAATTAATAATAACGGAAATATCTTGATTTATTGTAATTATCAATGGATAAGAAATGTCCTATCACAGGCGGGAATCGCACTGACATGAACAAGCCCTTTGAAATGTAATTATCCATTTCCTATCAGAGGCGGCTGTGAATCGCACTAACAGAAACAAAACCTTTGACCGATCTGTCATGTTCAACATTTTATTTTGTAATTTTTCGTTGCGGTTTGATATTTTTGGAATAAAATGATATTTACCCATTTAGAAAAATGCAATCTACTTGAAGCTTACATAGCGTGTCAAAAAAATAGTAAACGTGCTTTAGAGCATTATCGTACAGTGTTTCCTGATAGAAATTTTCCAGACCGGAGAAGTTTCGATCCAATGGAAAACTGTTTGAGAAATCGATACTGAAGAAAACATTTATAATCAATGAAGAGACTGACATAAACTTCTTGGCGTTTGAATCATTCCGCGAAAACTCTACAAGAGACTGTGTACGAGATCTTGGACTATGTTTGGGAACTATTCATAATGTATTAAAAAAGCATAAGTATGTACCCTATAAGTATAGACCAACGCAATCTTTAATCCAGGGTGACCTAGAGAGACGCATGGAATTTTGTCAGTGATTTATTAATATGGTTAATAATAATTCGCATATGTTGCGCCTAGTTTTATGGAGCGATGAATCTAATTTCAATAATAGAGGCATGTTTAACAGAAAAAATACGCATTACTGCAGTCGCGAAAATCTCATGCGTGACCGCCCTAGTAATACGCAGAGACGTTTTAGCTTAAACGTATGGTGTGGCCTTATAGGTTCAAAAATAGTTGGGCCAGTTTTTTATGAAGGTACTCTGAATGGCGAACGCTATGTAGAATTATTAAGAAACATATTGGAGGAATTTTTAGACAATGTTAATTTAGCAGATCGGGAAGAAATATTTTTTCAACAGGATGTTGCGCCACCTCACAATACCTACGTTGTTGCCAACCTACTTACCAATTTTATGGCCTCCGCGTTCACCAGACATTACTCCCCTTGATTTTTATTTTTGGAGATTCTTAAAAAATAAGGTTTATGAGAAACAGTACAATAATGTTGATGAACTACAAGAATCTATTATTAATATTATCGATAACATCGATGGGCGAACCGTTCTGAAGGCTACACGGAAAGTATAGAAGTAGGAGGAGATGTGTTTGAACAGTTGATGTAAGTTAATAAGTAAGTAATAGGTCTTTTAATTCTTGTTATCGGTTCACAGCCGCCTGTGATAGGAAATGGATAATTACAATAAATCAAGATATTTCCGTTATTATTAATTTTAGCGATATGTAGTAAAGGATGAATTTTGTTTAGAATTTCAATCTCTATCAAACGGTTATAGCAAATATAGGGCATTCCATTTAAAAAAAAATATATTTTTGTAAATATCACGTGCATCTGATGTTCAATTGTTTTTTTGACATGAGCATAATAATCAGCGTGAAAAAATACACTACTTTGCTAATTTAATCGAATTTGTAGCTTCTATAATAAGAAAGTTAGCAATATAGTAGTGCCGACTTCATTTTGAACAGGCTGTATATCAATAAGGAAGCCATATAAGGAAAATATTTATATGAAGTACTGACGTTATTTCGATTTCCCCTATACAGGGTGTCCGGGAACATGTGGGAAATCTCCCGGAAATGAAGAAAACACGTGAAAAGAATACTATAGGTTCATATAAACTTCTTTCTCGGCCTCCTCTTCGGAGATATGGGCTCCCAAAGAGCACCAATGGAATCAAGTTTTTTACACATAATTATTGAACCACCTGGTATATTTCAATTATTTTTTAATATGATGTATACCAGGTAAGACCCGTCAAATTACTACCCAAGAAACTGTTGTGAATTACTCACAGCTGCAGGGACGGACTAGCTGTAACACTCATGGGCCCATTTTTTTTTAACGCCCTGTTTGATAAGAACTTTGGACAACGTTTTTTAAATACCTTTAACTATTGACTAAATATTAAGTTCTCTTCATTCCTGTCGCTAATCCTAACCGTTTTCGAGGAAACGTCATTTTATTTGCACTGATCCCCCTATCTTCTCACGGGTTAAATATGAAAAAGCGGAATTTTGACGTCCATCATTTTATAGGAACAAAGATGGATCTCTTACCGAGATACGCCAAATACATGATGTAATTAAAATGACGTTTTCTCGAAAACGGTTAGGATTAGCGACAGGAATGAAGAGTACTTAATTTTTAGTCAATAGTTAAAGGTATGTAGTAAACATTGTCCAAAGTTCTCATCATACAGGGCGTAAAAAAAATGGGCCCATGAGTGTTACAGCTAGTCCGTCCCTACAGCTGTGAGTAATTCACAACAGTCTCTTGGGTAGTAATTTGACGGGTCTTACCTGGTATACATCATATTAAAAAATAATTGAGATATACCAGGTGGTTCAATAATTATGTGTAAAAAACTTGATTCCATTGGTGCTCTTTGGGAGCCCATATCTCCGAAGAGGAGGTCGATACGAAAGAAGTTTATATGAACCTATAGTATTCTTTTCACGTGTTTTCTTCATATCCGGGAGATTACCCACATGTTCCCGGACACCCTGTATATCCTATCATTCGACCGCTAGTTTCTGGACACCCTGTATACAGGGTGTTTAAAAAAACATGTGCCATCGCTCGTGTGGTGTGATTCCTTACCCAACAATAAGACAAATAATTCCTATCAATAGTGGTCCGTATGAAAGATACAGGGTGTTAAAATTTTTTTAGTGTTTCAAGATATTTTCGAAACGGCTTTTTTAGTGAAATGTATGAATAGCATACTAATTTTTTTACTTATTTATTTTTAGCTTAATATTTAATAGAGTTTGATAAAATTGCATGTATCTTATAAACGAAAGTTTTGGTTTTTAGTCATTTCAATTTTTAACAAATTTTGCTATCAAAATGTGAAAAAGTCAGTGTCGTACCATTTTTATTGCTAAAATATGTGCTATCTTAGGAAATTTTGATAACCCAAATTTTACTAAAAATTTTAAACATCTTGAAAACACGAAAAAAATTCGTACCTTTCAAACAAAGCATCTGCAGACGCATGTTGATGTGAACAATTTGTCTTATTTTTGGGTAAGAAGTCACCACACAAGCAATGGCACATGTTTTTTTGAAACACCCCGTATAAAAGGTTATTGGTTATTTTACACATTTACTTTTTTAGTTGAACCAGTAAATCCTTCAGAATTGCCGAAGATGTTGGACGGTTTACGTAAGGTGAATAAGTCCTATCCGCTGTTGACTACGAGGGTGGAGGAGTCGGGGGAACACGTCGTGTTGGGTACAGGGGAGCTTTATCTGGACTGCGTTATGCATGATTTGAGAAAGATGTATTCAGAAATTGATATTAAAGGTATGTCAATGATTTTCTTATGATGGTTCAGAGGAAATTTGGTATTTATTTAGTAAATACGTTTGATACCTAATAAATTCCATTAACCCAAGTTTTCAACTTAAAACTGAACACAATTACATAAATAATATTATATCGAGAGGGGATTGATATTGAAAATTTTCCGTACCACGGTTCACTGCCTGATGAGATTTGCTAATGTGGGTGTAATAGTTTACCAGCGTTTATTGTCCGAAAATTGGTCATGCTGCCTAAGAATCTTTCGAGCGGTTTCTTTAGCTTGCGTTACAAAGTTTTTATGACTATTTTTTAAATATTAATTTTAGTCGCTGATCCAGTCGTCGCTTTTTGCGAAACGGTAGTCGAGACGTCGAGTTTAAAGTGTTTCGCCGAAACGCCGAATAAAAAAAACAAGCTGACGATGATAGCCGAACCTTTGGAAAAGGGCTTAGCCGAGGACATCGAAAATGAGAGCGTGCAGATTGGTTGGAATAAAAAGAAGCTTGGCGAGTTCTTTCAGACGAAGTATGATTGGGATTTGCTGGCGGCCAGGAGTATATGGGCTTTTGGACCCGATAATACAGGTATATAACTAAGCTATAATTTTACATGTATCTTTCTTCTAAATTTTAAGATCTTAGGGATACGAAAGTAACTATGAATAACAATAAATAATTTCTCTTCTTTTTTTAGGCCCTAACATTCTCGTAGATGATACGTTACCTTCAGAAGTAGACAAAGGGTTGCTTAGTTCAGTTAAAGATTCCATCGTCCAAGGTTTCCAGTGGGGTACTCGGGAGGGTCCGCTTTGCGAAGAACCCATTAGGAATACGAAGTTTAAAATTTTGGATGCTGTCATAGCACAAGAACCGTTGCACAGAGGTTAGTTACTTATGATTTTTAATATAGATATTTTAACGTTTATCACAATTTTTCAATACTAACGTGACAAAGAATGTGTTTCCACTTGCCACGAATCGACCACCGACAATTGAAGCCACGGGAGATGTATACAAGGTGTTATGGAAATGGCTTACTTTAAACCATGACACACAACATGAGATGAAAGAACAGAAAAACAATAATGCTACCACTGGTAAATTTTACACCATATTGATGAAGCAAAAAAATCTTAATCGTTTACGGCGCATACTAGTTTTACAACACTGCAAAACCTTGGGGATTGATCTACCTTACAGTTGTTAAGCGAACGCGTATATTTATTGGATCGCCACGTGTGGAATAAATTCAACGGTCTTTACCTAAGAGAAAGAAGCCGTGCACTCATCCACTAGTTGAAATTTTAGTTTAATTTTACAGAAAAATTTTATAATGTAATTTTTATGGGTTCTTCTTCATTTTGTGGTTTATACTTTTGAGAGCTTTTAAAAGTTTTTTAAAATGCTTTTATGTAGTGCCTTTTTAGAAACAGAATTTCTGACAAAGAGGCACTGATAGTGACTGAAAGGTTGAAAGCGCTCTGCTATCTAACTAAATAATATGGCACTTAAATATAAATTAGATGATGATTAGAAGATAGATAGATATCTCTTGAGAAGTGCACACAGCTATACCAAAACTTCTATTTAAGTAAACTGCTGGCCATTTGCTTTCGAGCAAGAAAAATTTCGCCTAAATTTAAAAGTTAATATTTTCTGAACCAGATACGACACCGATCTCCGGTTTTTAATTGTTTATAGATTTGTCCCTTAGGAAACAATTGCCAAAGTTGGATTGTCTTAAACTGTCAGAAAATTTTATATACAGGGTGTTAAAGAGGACGATGATTTTTGCTCCAATTTCAATAGCATGTAACTTTCACAATAATATTTTTAAATTTTATCACTGTACGTCAATTGAATCACTGGTTAATAGCAAAGAAAGTAATCTGTAAAATTTTTGATATCTGCTATATTTTAAGAGATATCGATTTTTTTGAAAAACTTTGCTTTTTTAAAGCTTTTGTTAACTAGATCCCGCTGTGCGTTGTATCGTGCAAACTTTGCAAGTGATTATTATACCTTATGAAAAGCTTGTTTATGTTCAGTAACAACAATTGTACTTAAATGTTGTGATGTGCAGTGGCGTACTTATAATCACTTATATGTCTATGCTTTATGAGTATCTCACAATTTTTTTGTATTGGAAAGTACTCGCCCCTAGATTAGGCAAGTTTTTCCTTATTTTTTAGTTTTTCATATCGCGCTACAGGTATATTATGCAGTGTCTACAAAATTTTAAAAAAGATAATTTTTTTATTTAATTGTTTGAAAAAATTTATTTATTAATTTCTAACTTTCTAACACATGGTCAGCTTTGTTGCTAAACGCATTAGCATGCCTGACTTGATATTGTTTTTTTTTCGTGATAATCTCGATTCAAATTAATACACTCGGATGGACGGGGTTTGGTTTGACGGCAGCTAGTGATATTTAATATTAAAGTGCCTTTCAATGTAAGTATAATTTTATGAATAGTGTCGTGTTAGAAAGTTAGAAATTAATAAATACATTTTTTCAAACAATTAAATAAAAAAAATATCTTTTTAAAATTTTGTAGGCACTGTATAATATACCTGTAGCGCGATATGAAAAACTGAAAAATAAGGAAAAACTTGCCTAATCTAGGGGCGAGTACTTTCCAATACAAAAAATTGTGAGATACTCATAAAGCATAGACATATAAGTGATTATAAGTACGCCACTGTACATCACAACATTTAGGTACAATTGTTGTTACTGAACATAAACGAGCTTTTCATAAGGTATAATAATCACTTGCAAAGTTTGCACGATACAAAGCACAGGATCTAGCTAACAAAAAGTTGAAAAAAAGCAAAGTTTTCAAAAAAATCGGTATCTCTTAAAATATAGCAGATATCAAAAATTTGACAGATTACTTTCTTTGCTATGAACCAGTGATTCAATTGACGTACAGTGATAAAATTTAAAAATAATATTGTGAAAGTTACATGCTATTGAAATTGGAGCAAACCTCATCGTCCTCTTTAATACCCTGTATATAAAATTTTCTAACAGTTTAAGACAATCCAACTTTGGTAATTGTTTCCTAAGGGACAAATCTATCAACCGTTAAAAACCGGAGATCGATGTCATATCTGGTTCAGAAAATATTAACTTTTAAATTTAGGCGAAATTTTTCTTGCTCGAAAGCAAATGGCCAGCAGTTTAGTATTTAAAAAAAATTGTAGGATTTCTCTAGGACACCCAAGGAGTCGCCCATTTAAAAAGGGTATCAGTTAACTGGTTAGCAAAATATTCTTATTGTTGCGAACAGAAAAATGTAATTGGTCAGCCAAAATGGCTAGTTCGTCAGCAACTTATGGACAGCAAACATTTCTGAATTGGTCAGTAATTAATGTCATACTAGAGTGCTCTAAATTATTTTGGTACGCAAATTAAATATATATTGCTATGAGCGATCCACTTTTAATCAGATATTAGTAAGCAATCAGCGGGTAAGCAAAATATTTAATCTTGGTCATCAAAGAAAAAAAAGCAATAAAACGTGAAATAGTGACAGTGCCCTGGGAAAGCAAGTGAAAACCCGCCCCCGCTACAGCTTTTGGGCCTTGACTGCTACACCGAATGAAAACACACGCACGCAATTAACTACTCGTATCACGCGACTGCCCACAATAACGAACTTTGCCGATTATTCAAAACAAACGCAATCCAATGATTTATATTGATAACCATTCTTTTAATATGCAAACCTCTGAAGTAAACTGCTTCTAGACATGTTTTTTTCTACTGACCAATTGTAAAATCTTGCTGACCAAGTAATCATTTCGCAGCTCGACTGTTAATTAAGCAAACACATGATAATACAAGCGGACCGATATCTGTTAAATTCTTGACACTTTGTAGCATTTTTTGCAGAACAAGTGTTGCAGCCTGATTATTTATTGCAAGCCAAATCTTTTTATGCTGATCAAATGATTTAATTGCTATTTTTTGCTTAAAAATAATAAACCATTTTCCTAACTCCCTGTATAATAGCCTTATTAATATTAAACCCGCGAATCCTGAGATGAAAACTGCAGGAAAATAACCATAGATGGTATTTCGAGTTAATTAGCCTTAAACCCTCGTCATTTTATATAAAGCCGCATGCACTACTGCAAATTTGTCAACAAACCCATGCTGTAATCACAGTTTCTGATTGAATTAAATTATATTTTAGGTGGAGGACAAATCATTCCTACAGCCAGAAGGGTGGTATATTCGGCTTTTCTCATGGCGACGCCCAGGTTAATGGAACCCTATTTATTCGTAGAAGTGCAAGCGCCAGCAGATTGCGTATCTGCAGTATATACTGTGTTGGCAAAACGGCGGTAGGTTCACTATAAAATTAAACTTATATGTATATAGGACAAATTATATGCACAAAGGATTCATCATTTCAAGGTATAAGCTTCGAAGGCTTTCTAGGGTTTTCTAAACCGTTAATAAATTGCTTAGAAATATCTATTAAAAATATAACCTCTTGGCAAGGAAAATTGACAATTTCGTTCGGTTCTGTATAGGAGCTTATGCAGGGTATCCAAATAGTTGGCATAAATTATAGAATATCCATACACGGTCGTTCACGGTGAGTGACCTATTAAAAGATCTCGGGAACTAGGAAATATATTTGTTTGAAATATTGGTACCCGCTATAAAAAATGCCGATCTTTTTAATGAAAATAGTTTCTGATATAAAACGCATTAAAGGAATTTTTTATAAAAAAAATATATGTAATTTGACCCATCCTTGTAACTAATGATATGGGTCTTTCTATTTTGTAAAAATACTAAACATTTTTGTACAGGGTATTTTAATTAAATAATACATTTCTAAAATAATAAATACAGTGA
Organism: Barypeithes pellucidus; assembly: GCA_963991005.1. Taxonomy (NCBI): domain Eukaryota; kingdom Metazoa; phylum Arthropoda; class Insecta; order Coleoptera; family Curculionidae; genus Barypeithes; species Barypeithes pellucidus. The sequence goes on from OZ022563.1 coordinate 15,176,562, forward strand.
TACCTCAAGATACGAGTTTAATTCGTTCTTTAACCTTGCTCGTATGTCAATTTGCTCGTATCTCTCTCTCGCTCTTGAAATTACTGAAATGGCATTAATCCGTTCCAGCCCCAAAAATGCTACCCCAATTGTTGTTACAGTACGCACAGGGGATCTTTACCCTGACGTCATCGCTTACACGTCATAAAAATCGTATGAATCAAATCAAAATTACGTGGAAGAAAAGTTGTCAAAACAAAAACTAATTTCATAACATTTTAATTGACGTAAATAACGTTCCCATATACGGATTTTTAAAAATTTCTTTAAAACTCCGAAACAAAATTTTGAGTCGGTCTTACATAAAATAGATTGTTAGGAATATGTTGGTATAAATCTGATATTCTTGAATTTTTACTGGCAGTTATGTACCTACTTCTTATTTGACAAAATGATAAACTCGGTTTGAATGTGACATTTTGATTACACAGATTAAAAAAACATCAAAGAAAGTTTAATTTTTGATTTGACCAACAGAGATCATTTGAATTAATTTATTAAAAACTGCAACACCGTGAAATTTAATTTACAATGAACACATCTTAGAAAATACACCGTGCAGATACTATGAGCAATAATGATCATGCACCATCTTGGACAAGACACGGTACAATTATTAGAATTACAATGCGCCGGCGGGTTAATCCGTGTACAAAAATTCCTTAAATTTTTATTTTATTTATTTAAATCAAAGTTAGAGTTGACAAAATTAACAAAGAATAGGTACAATAAGTTCTACAATTTACCTACCTATCATTGAAAAACTTAGTCTTAAAGCTGGTTTACTTATTTTCGCATTCGGAATCTGAACTTTCATCTACATTTATAATCAATGGTTCGACTTCAATATTTACTAAATGTTGTTCTCGATTGAACCATTCTTCAATTAACTTTTCAGTATGTTCTACACAATTTTTACAAATTTCTGCAGAACATTTTACTTATTTTTTTCGAAACTAAAAAGACGTGTTTTTACGTTTTTGGGATGGCAAAATAGCGGATCGGGACTTATCCACAATTTTTAGGTTAGGAATACTTTATTACAATAAATAAATAACAATAAATATCAATATGTACTTACCACTAACACAAAAAAACAAAAAAGCGATACCAAAAGCTCTGAAAAGAATTGTTTGCAGGAGTAAATGAAGTTTTAATGCACAAAAATGTATAAAAACGAAAAAATTGTGAATCAATTGTCACAATGACGTTTTTGTAATTTGTAGTACTGCGTAAGTCAAAATAATTATTTGGCAACTCTTCTTTATAATTCTTTCTCTGTCTAACACGTTTAATTCCGGACGACGTATAATATACAATTTGTATTCGCCTTTATGTCTGTACCAAACAAAGATGCAGAGATATGAAATATGTCGGGATATCTATTTGTTAGCGATGACGTCAGGGTAAAGATCCCCTGTGCGTACTTTATGTGTTTTTGAATAAGAAAAATGTATTTATAAATGACAAATATTGTATAAAAACATAATAAAAGAGAATGTAAAGCAAAAAAAACTGGTTTTATAAAGTGTACATACATATTTGTATTTTGGTCGCTTAAATGCAACTTACACACAACTTTAATGCTTCTGAATGCTTAATTTTAGTCACTGCTTTTCTCTTCACTGGTCTTTGCCTTTTTCGCCGGATTCAAAAAAAAACTGACCAAGGAGGTTTGTTACTTCCTCCCTTTCAGAATGCTGCGGAAAGGCAAGTGTCATTAAATAGCTCTGATGCACAACCAGTTGCAACTTGTGTGCAGCGTCGCAGCTGACCGTTCCTCGTATCTCAAATGTCGCTAGTATTTCAAAACAAAACTTCGCTCGCTCAACAGCTCGTATCTCAAATAACTCGTATGTTAGGGTACTCGTATCTCGAGGTACCACTGTATATATGTAATTTGAAATGAAGACTATATTCAGTGATGGGCTAAAATATGGAACAAATTCATTTAAAAATCAGGTATTAATATATCGATTATAATTTTTTCTTCCGGATTTTTTGCCTCAAAAAGAAATTATACTGGGTGTGTCAAAAAGTAGATGTAGGTATAATTTTGAAAAATTATTTTATTAAGTGTTGAAAATGCAAACCCATTAACTTCATAACATCATAGTTTCACAAAACTGTAGTCGGCGGTCGGGATCATCTTCGTTTAGCTCGTGCAGCAACCTAATTTTATACGGATGGTACTTTTCTTGTTTCAATACCCGCAAAACAGGTCGTCGGCTAACATCATTATTAAGGGCTACTTCAGTGGATGCACTATGGGGATTATCTTCAACTTCTAACAAAATGTTCAATTTTGTGTTTTCACAAATTTTTGGACGACCTGGCCGTAGACGATCCTTTACATTCCCTGTTTCCCTGAATTTTTTCTCAATTTTACTCACTGTAGATCTTGTAATCCGTCGTTCTGGATACTTAGCGCTAAACAAATTACAAACTTCTTCTTGACTTCTTGTTTTGTCTCCACATCCAATTAAAATTAAAATTTCGATTCTTTGAGTTTCATTTAAATGCACCATGATCACGGTTTTTTCAAAATTATACTTAAAATTCTTTTTGATTAACACATGACTTGCTATCGTAGTAACAATTAATTTAAATTTACCTGTTTACCTTTAAGTAGGTACATGTACCTTTTTTTAAAGAAATTTCTTTTTTAAGATGTAATTTTTCTCTAAAACCGTTAGAGATAAGGATAGAGTATGCTACATGAATTATGATCAGAATTTGACGTAGAATTTATGTGATAAGTAAAAATAGGGTGGTTCTATTTAAAATACAAAAAAAATACAACATCTACTTTTTGACACACCCAGTATAATTTCTTTTTGAGGCAAATAATCCGGAATAAAAAATTATAATTGACGTGTCCGAGCGTTTTTACAAAAAAATAAAACCTGATTTTTAAATGAATTTGTTCCATATTTTGGCCCATCACTGTATATCTACACGCAAGCACAGTCACAAAATCTAATTAATTTTGATTGATACTTTAGTATTAATAATAACATGTTTTTATTAGTGGTCACGTTACCCAAGATGCTCCAGTTCCAGGATCACCATTGTATACAATTAAGGCCTTCATTCCGGCCATAGACAGTTTTGGGTTCGAAACAGATTTACGGACGCATACACAGGGTCAAGCATTTTGTTTATCAGTGTTCCATCATTGGCAGGTAAGATATTGATTAATAATATTGATCGATTAGGTCTTAGTTGACAGTGATGCAAAGCTGTCATACTTGCACAAAGAGCTAAATACACGGTGGATCAAAAAAAGCGACCACAGTGACCAGTTTAAAATCAATTTTAAACCAAATTTGACCACATCGATAAACTCGTCCCTATACGAATCTGTTTTTAGATTGTCCCTGGTGATCCCCTAGACAAATCCATTATAATCAGACCCTTGGAACCGCAGCCGGCGACACATCTCGCTAGGGAATTTATGATAAAAACGAGACGAAGGAAGGGTTTAAGTCAAGACGTCTCGATCAACAAGTTCTTCGACGATCCTATGTTGCTGGAATTGGCGCGACAAGACGTCATGCTGAATTATCCACTACTTTAAGCGTATATCCTGTAAGTTTTTGAGTTTAACAATTGCACTTAAGTAAAGTTTCTGTAGTTTTTTTTACCTTAATATTACCATAGTTGTGAAATGTTTAAGTTAAACATTTAAAGAAAGCAATTTTCCATACTTCTCGACCTTTCAGTTTTTCTATACAGTGTGTTTTTTTTTTCGTTGTTCGTTGAGTATATTTGAAGAGATATGTGAAAATAAATTTTACATTCGCACTTTTTTCCTTCAACAAGATAATTCAATTAATTTTCAAGTAAACTATTCGTCTTTTCACAACAATCGCCAACTTTGAATAGTAGTAACATTTTATTCTGAATCCAACGATATATTGCACCCATTATTTATTAGGCGTTTCTGACCAAAAAACTTAAAACACCTTATTGAAAATATTGTTTTATTTATACTCTAGTTGGCATTAAAAGCAATTTTTTTTATTTGACATTATCTACAACAATAATAATGAAACGTAAATGACTTATCATTTAAAAAACGCATCATTTTCGAACGCAAAATAATAAATAATAGGCGTAATCTATCGTTGCATTCAAAATATAAAGTGAAGCTCGAAGTCGGAATTTTACGCGTTTTTTTCTGGGCAATGACGAGGGCAATTTGGATTTTCTCTGGGGGAAGTTCCAATGCAATTAACAACTTTAAATCGTTTGTTACATATTCAGATATTTTTTAACTGACAAGTTATGTTTTTTTATGCTTCCTACATTTAAAAAAATATATATTTAGCAAGCAAAGCAGCCAGCGTCTATCAAGGAAGCATAACATTGAATTTTGTTAGTTTGTATTGTAATTTATAAGTTTTAATACATTCTATTAATTAATTAATTCTTGTTGTTAAATCTATTGTATAGGGTAGTACTTAATTTCCTTGCCCAAGTTTTGTGCAAAATTTTTTTATAATCGAAAAGAGTACCTACCTACCACCCCAGCCATTGGATAGGTTTTTAATTAATTGCCAAGGTAATAATTTGCAATAACCTAACCCGAGGTTAAGTTGGTCAACGTACAAGGAAAATCAGTCGGGTTCTAGGGGAATTTGTACAAAATTTGGCAACGCTGAGTTTAACCTTAACCCATTAGAAGTGCGAGTTACAAAATTATTTTCAAATTTACTAAGGACCGATATTTCAAAGTCACCTTAAGGTACAGAATGACATAAGTCATCCTTAACACAAGTTTGACAGCATATTGAAGTTCTTTTTAACTCTCATCTAAATGAATAGATCTTTAAGGACGTGGTAATCTAAAACTTAACGCGTCAATTGACCTTCAAATTAATTGAAAACATAGTTTTTTTAAGGTTTACCTCAACGTTAAGGTTTCCTTAGCAAAGGTAACATTCAAATATCGGCCCTAAAATAACTAAAAAATTAAACAGTTGTTAAGGTAAAAATTTCTCTATTCTGGCGATTAACCCATTTTGCGATCTTTTTTCCTAGGAATTTACCATAAATTTTAAAATATGGTTAAGAATAATTTTTATAAAATCGCCAGTTAATTTAGGATACTATGCCTACCTAGGTACCCTTAGGAATTTAAATATTGGAGAAACAATTTTTAAAAAAACCGAGTGAAATGGTATTGGTGATTATGATCTTGGACAACCTTGGGATCATGCACTTCTCAGCTGGAACATTTACACCTATTTTTCTTCTGTGAAAGTACAATAATAATTTTTAGTTTAGACTTAAAATACTAGATGGCTCTATCGGATCGCCTCAAGTACTGCTACTACCGATGGCTTGTGACGTCAGCGGGCGAATGATTTTTAAATCTTTTATGAAGATTTATACTGCTGTCAGCGTTTTTAACTCTCTTTTAAAGGTATTAAAGGGTTTTACGCATTTAATGATATGTGAAATGAAAGAATAATATCATGGTATTTAGGTATATTCATTTCATGAACATACAACAAAGGTTAACGCTAAAGTACGACCTAGTTATAAACAAATTAAACTATTTTTTAAATAGTCCATCTCTCGTTGGAGTGAAATTATGAAGAGGTAAAAACTCATAGTCTACTTCAGTAGTTAAATAAACAATATTTTAATTTCCATACATGTTTCGAAGGCATATACCCTCATCAGCGTCAGTGGAAAATACTTAAGAAGTAATAAAATAAATAACACCGTATCCATTCTAATTTTTTGTTTTCATCCTTAGGAAAGCGGAAACACCTTATATTTCTGTCAAATTTCTTTGCCTGGTTATCCATATCATAACCGAACACAGCGCACGTCATATTATGAAAATTCAGATATTTATTTTAATAAACACACACGACTAAATAACAGTTCCCGTGAAATTTCCATGGAAAACTACGGCAAACGGCACTCACTACGTGGCGACCAGTGTTGCCAGAAATCTTTGATCAAAAGCAATAGGTTGATGGTTCGAAACCTAATAGAATAGTAAAAAACGGTGTCAGAGTAAGAAGAGTACGAAAAAAAGGTCGTTAATTTCCTGTGGGGCCACCTCTAGATTGAACATAAATTTCATATGGAGAGCCCCACAACAAGAATGAACTGCTAAAAAATTGTTAAAATAGTAATGGATATATTACAATTGTAAAAGACTGACAACGCTGGTGGCAACAAGCAGGGGTGGCCGAGCAGCTTCGGCTATCGTCGACCGATGGCGCGTCGGAATATTTTCTTATTTTAGTGGTATTTTAGCTGCTGTTATATTTCTATGAAATTAATACGAATATACTTGTCATATATTATTATTTCATTTCATATGCTGACGATACAGTTCTGCTTGTTAAGGGATCATCGTGGAATGATGTTTTTTTGAGGGCTGAAAGGGCGGCTACCTGTTAAAATTTGGATGGATTATAACGTCTTAACGCTTAATGTCAATAAAACAAGTTTCATGTGTTTTGCAATGAATAAAATTGATCTGCCAAGTAAAAATTAAATTAAAGTCCATTCCATTGATTGTAATTTTTCTCAGGATTGTGCATGTACTGGCAGGGTCAAGTCGGCTGATAATACAAAGTATTTGGGTATGTATTTCGATCGGTTTTTAAAATGGAATTTTCATTCAGAATACGTTAAAACTGAATCGAGAAAATTAGTTTAAAAGTTCAATGAATTGCGTCATATTCTAAGCCAGAGCTATCTTAATGTCTATAAATCATTAGCAGAATCTTGTCTTAATTATGGAGTGATTTGTTGGGGATCGGCTAACAAACGTATTTTGAGTAATGTCAGTATTGCTCAAAAGTTAAAGATAGTATTCTTTAAGCCAAGACGCTTTTCTTCAAAACTCTTATTTCAGCAGTCTGGTGTCTTTACGATTACTGAACTGTACATAATAAATATGCTTAAATTTTCTCTTACCAAAAATATTTTTCACAATTACATAGTTCACGACATAATGACGAGAGCAAATGTCAATCGTAATTTGACTTTGCCTACCATGTACTTTAATGTCACACAAAGATCAGTTTCTTATGTGGCTCCCAAAATTTTAAACATTTACCAGAGTATTTCAAAAAAAAAAAATCCAATGTATAAAAAAGACTTAAACAAATGGATACGAAATAATACCCTGTTAATTAATAGGATAGTTAAGTTTTTTTAAATTAGTCTGTAATTTGAGAATTTTACGTGATTGAATAATATTACTGAACATGGTCTTATTGATATTGATAAGTATATTATATGTATACTCTATTTTAGTGTGCACACACAGACTTTAGTCCATTGTGCATACATTCAATTGAATTTATATAACTTCATAACATTCTTTGTAAATGAATGCATAAATAAATAAATATACCATTACATGCATAAAACCTTTAAAATAGAATTAAAAACGCTCGCAATATAAATCCTCATAAGAAATTTAAAAATCGCTCTCCTTGTGACGTCACTGCGCGCGGCAGACGGTTAGATATCTTACCTTTAGTTATTGTATCATGTATCAACGGTATGTTGCGGGAAAAAATTAGATTCCCACTTTTTCCGTATCATAGTTAATGACGATGAATGAAAAACCTGCTGACAATGTGCGTCTATAATTTGGAAATCAACATCAAAACAACACTTTTATTTAATAACATTTCTTTATTACGAGTTGCTTTATTGTCTGAACAATTTCAATTGAAAGGACATCAATAAACAGCTGCTATTTTTCAAAAAGTAATATTTTCACCAAAAGGTCAATTAATCTTTTAAAAATAAATATTAGTACTTACATTACATAAGCTTAATTCATTTTTCAGGCGACATTCTAGTGAGAAAATTAATTTTTAAACGTAAGCTTAACAACCACAAATAAAAATCACAAAGATTTTAATTAATTTTATTTGAATCACACAAAAAAAACATTTTAAAAAAGTACTAAACGGTAAGGGGGGGTTTATAAACCTATCAAATCACAGACTACAAATCGATAATATCAGCGTTTTATGAGTCGAAACAATAACTAAACATATTTAAAGACGTATCAATTTTTTAAAAGGTAAAATAATTTCACAATTATAGGGATTAAAAATTTTTTAACAAAGGGACAAGTGGGAGATTAATAATACTAAAAAATTGCGAAACAAACCAACGGGGCTGAAAATTCATCAAATTTGCACTTAAACGTAGAAAAACAATTTAAGGGCCATATACACCAATAACATTCACACACGAATTACTCTGTACAGGTTTTATATTAATTTTACTTTTAAGCAAAAAATCTAGTAAAAATTAAGTCTGCGCGAAGCGAGTATTTCTAAAACAGTCGGGAAACTTTAAAAAAATTGCCGATTTTAATGTTCATTTTATAATTTATATCAATCGTGGCAACACAGCAGAATAATACAGGGTATTATGAAAATGATTTGTTGTCTGGCATCAGTGTCACCTTACTTGACCTACATACACTTGTTAACTGAAAACCGGATGTGTTTAGACATTCAATCAAAAAAAAGTATGCAGGTTTCACTACGATACCCAAGGGTCGCGCAGTTAACTATAATAAGCCATTTCCAGCACACCCTGTATAACATAAAAATGAAACCTCCAAAAACTCATTAAAAGTAATTTATTTTTCAAATAAGATTTAAAGGATGTTTATTTATTTAGATAAAAATTACGTTTACATATGTTACATAGTTTCTACATGAACTATATGGTATGGTAACTTCTTTATTGATCCGTTTTTTTTTTTCAAATTTAAGGCTGAACTTTATTTTAAACGCGTGTTAAATAACTTCAACTAAACAGTGTACGAAATTATTCTTAACGTTGCGGTAACCGAACCAAACCCGAATTCCGACATTTTAAGATATTTTTAGAACTTTCAATACCCACTAGTAGTTGCAGCATACATTTTTTAATAAGTTTTGTAATATCATCAAGTCCGCGGCCGTCAAAATTCCACTTAGAATAATGGTAACTAGGGAATCCAATCCCGCACCCAAACTTTAATCCCGCAAACCTGCGGGATTGAACCCATCGATCCCGCGGATCCGCGGGATAGCAAACAATGAACTGAGGTATTTTTATCGATGCGTCGGGGTTTCCCCGTCCCGCTGAGCTATTGAAAATACGTTAAACAGAACCGTGTTCCTGCGTACGTGCGAAAGTAAGAGCGTTATTCAACTAGTATCTAGTGACATTTACCAAGTGGTTGAATATAATACATGGAATTTAAACAGCAATCACAAAATTGAGTGTCAGTGTAGTTTACAAAGAGAATAAAGGTTCAAGTTTAGTTTGGAATTATTTTTTAAAGTCTGAAGATGGTCTTACATCTAAATGTAGGTTATGCCCTAGCAGATACATGTGCAATGAAATAAGATCAAATCTAAAAGAAGAAACATTAAACATGTTATCTTTTCTCCGAAAATACTTCCAAAATCAATGTAACATGTAACCGTTAAACTTGTATTGTACCTATATGCAATAAATATTTTCCTGCTACTCTACTCTGTTTCTAATTGCGTAAAACAACTTTTTATTAACATACAGCTCCCACATCGAGTCCCGCAAATCCCGCAATGTGAAACCAGCGAAATCACCGCGGGATCCAGCATTTGCGGAATTGGATTCCCTAATGGTAACACTTTTGCGCGTTAATTATTGTCTCCTTCTTCCTCCTACCCCGCCCTACATTCAGTTCAGGGTACTTTCTCGTGTTCGCGGAGGGCTGACGCTTAAAAAAAAACTTACTAAAAAAAGTCTTTAAAGTTTCCCAAAACTAAATCTACCTTATAATCAGACTTTTAGTTTTTCTCACAATGCACTTGTCAAACATTATAATAATATGTCCTATAATATATCTTAATTGACTATTTGAACTTACAGGACGTCGTAACACCTTACTAAGGTGTGACCTTAGGCCTTTACATAACTATGCCCCGTTCGTTAACAATTAATCTTTAAGCCATAAACTCTTTGATCTGATTTTACCGGGAATGGTCTGCTCCTTTATTTACAATATGAATATTTTTCTTCAAATATTTATATAGGCTGCCAATTTGAAAACCTCCCACGAGGACACTTTCAAAGAATATTTGCAGCCTTCGTGGTTTAATACACAAGGAGGGGTAGATACTACCCTTAAAATCTTACATGGGAAGCGCGGGGGGGGGGGGGGGGGATTGTTTGGTCGCCTCCAATAATACCATCATTTTTTATTTTTAAAGTAGTAGTTTCCAATAAATCGCGTTTCAAAATTTGACTTATTCGTGGAAGTTTTTAGCCGGTGACTTTGGCCCTAAAGAATTGGAAAATGTCTCACCTGAAGTGACTACCTAAGGGCCGATATTTCAGTCACCTTAAGGTACAGAATGACATAAGTCATCCTTAACACAAGTTATATTACATATATAAAGTTCTATTTAACTCTCAGCTAAAGGAATAGATCTTTAAGGACGTGATAATCTTCCACTTAGCGCGTCAATTGACCCTCAAATTAATTTAAAACATATATTTTTAAAAGGTTTACCACAACGTTAAGGCTACCTTGGCTAAGGTCTACTAACTTAAAGTAACATTCAAAGTCACCTTAAGGCACAGAGTGATATAAGTCATCCTTAACACAAGTTTGATAGAATAGTAAAGTCCTTTTTAACTCCTATAAAAGAATATACCTTTAAGGACGTGATAATCTTCCACTTAAAGCGTGAATTCTCCCTCAAATTAATTTAAAACATAGCTATTTTAAGGTTTTCCATAACGTTAAGGCTACCTTAGCTGATGTCTAACTAAAAGTAACATTCAAATATCGGCCCTAAGAATCCCTACTCATTCTAATAATAATGTTTTTTATAATAATAACCTAAAAACATTTAGTACTAATTACGTCCATTTTTGGAATGCGATTTCTTGGAAACTACTTCTCACAATATAATAAATTATAGCAATACTGGAAGGAGATTTAACGACATTTAAAATGATGTCCCACTTGACCCCTTTACCATTTAAGATTTTAAGGGGGTAACATCTACCCTCAGAGGGTTAAACTACTAAGGCTTTAAAAGCGTACCCCGTCACAAAAAAAATGACGTGTCTCCGAATTTTAATATTATTTACCGAAACCCTGTATAGTAAATATAATTTGTTGATTTTGTTATTGGCGTTTCTTTATGTCAAGCGTGTGTATAGGAAACATCGATCGTGTATACAGGGTGTTTCCTAACCAGTCCGAAAAAATGAAGGATGTGAATCCTCACCTTATTTTAAGACGAAAATGTGGTATAAAAGTTTTTCGCATGTCGCTTCGTTTTCGAAATACAAGGTGTTTGGGTTTGTTCGGGTTTGTATTATACATTGCTGCAAATGTCCTTCATGAGCCATGGAACGAAGCAAAGCCTACTCGTATAATTTGACGACAAAAATACGAAAATAACTAAAAAATTAAGGTACTCTTTTATCCCGCAAATGAATTAATTGTAAAATTTAAAATTGACCCAATCTCTAATCCTTTATGTTTAACAAATATCATTGGAATATCGTTTGGCATTCATCAGTGAAATAAAAAATACAATGTTTTTTTTAACACTCTATATTTCGAAAACGATTCGAAAACTTTTTATAACACATTTTTTCAGAGAGGTTAGGAAAGACCCTGCATAACAGGCATTAAAGCTCATAAAAAAAGAAGAGTTATCAATCAGGCAGGGTTTGTCCACCCCATGACGATTATGTCACTTTGCAATTTGCAAACATTGACGAGCTGTCAAGTCGTATTTAATTCTCTACAAAACATGTATATTCTATTTTTGTCGAACGATTTGCCAGATACTTTCGAGATACTAAATAGATGGTCTTGAACGATTTCTAAACAAAGATTGACTTGTGGGATCAATCCATTACAAACCTATACTTTTGGGCAGTTTATCTCCACATTAATAAATAATGGATAAGTTGTATTTAACATTGCATGTCCACTAAAAGTTACCGCTGCTGGCAAGCATAGATTATATAATATTATTAATTATTTTGCAACAGAGGCAATCATTATCGTAATTGGACTAGTCAATGTTGCCAAATGTATCTTGTGTCGTATTTCGTGAACGTAAATAGGTTCCCTGCGAGTTTAATAAAAAGAAACGTCAATACATAACGCTGAGGTGTTATTTAAGACTAACGTCCTTTTTCTTTGGTTGTTGCTGAAAAATATAATAATATCCGTAGCTTGAAAGAATTTATGGCTTAGAGGCGTAAAATGGACGAATGGATTACATAAAGGGGTTCTTCACGCAGACTTGTGATGAAATTACGACTTTTTGCCTTTTTTATCTACTTATTTTTTGTATCTACAAACAAGTATATTGCGGCCGCGCTACGCACGGCACTGCTGCTGTTGGGTAACGCTCGAGATTTTTTCAAAAGGAGAGGAACCTAGAAGGAAAGAATGTGAAATATAATATATGCCATGATTATAATGAATATGGTGCATCCCCATGGCTCTCAATCGGTCTCTGACATATCAAGCATAAAATATAAGAGGACTGAGATAATTTATTTATACAAATGTGATCACAGTTATTTACAATGTCACCTGTAAAGTTAGAACCATATGGGGAAAAAATGTATTGTTCGATTTAGGTAAATTTGACTTCACCATAATAGTCCGGCAGCCCGTTATCAAAATGTTCTGTTATCACGCCTTCAGCTAGTTAATGACTAATCGCTAGATTATTAAAAAATAAGAAAGTTTTACTCGAGCGAAAAAGGTCGGCAACGCTGCGCTCCCTCGTAGAGTGATTTCAGTCCGTAAGAAAGCAGATGGTCTTTTTGTTAATACGCCTTTTCCGTTCTTGATGAAATCATATTAAAAATATAAAAAAAAAACCTGAATTCATCGACAACGGACGTTTTGAGTGTTGCAAAAATTCCATAGTTTAAATAAAATATGTAAAGAAAAGGGGTATAAACAGGGTTGGTAACACTCTAAAAAATAGTAAATCGAGTCGAACGGACATTTTCCGTGTTGCGCTGCTGCAGGGAGGGCAGCGAAGTCGGATCTAGTATCTGTGTATTTCATGCTCGCGGAACACAGCTCGCGCATGGGACGGCTTGCTGTGTGGCTTGGTTGTCTATAAGAACTCAGCATCTATGCCCCCATGTAGCATTATTATTGATACACGTGCTGTGTTCGGATGTGTTGGTTTTAATTAATTTTTATCTGGTTAATTGGTGTTAGTTAGTCGGTGTTATTTCGGAATATTCGCTTCGATTCAGAAGTGTACAAACCAACAAATAACAACGAAAAAAATTCATTTTTTCTTTACTGAAAACGGTTTTGCTAAAAAATACGTGTGTAAAGATGTCAGTTCATAATTATCCCCCATTTTCCACGCCACAATACATGATTTTTTCTTGGAAACGGACGAAACGCGATAACTCCGAACAGCGTTAAAAAATGACATATCTAAGATCCAACACTTCGGTTGCGCGTCGATGAAAATGTCCGTTCTCATTTTATTCCGGTCACGAATAACGAAAAATAACATCCGACAAGTAAAACGGACGAGGCGTGATAAGTTGAATTCTCCGCTGTAAACAAATTTTATTTTTCTCAAACCAAAACTATTCACCGCACGGAAAATCTCAGTTACTATTTTCATCTCATCAAAAACATCACTCTCGGTCAAAAAAAGAAAGAACGAGGCGCGATAAGTATTACTACCACTTTTTTTTACATGATGATTCTCAATGATTTCGCAATGTTGCCAATGGCCGTTCTTGTTAATTTCCTTTTCAAGTCCTTTTATTAAATCACCAAAAAACTCATTTAGGTGGTGATCATTCAAAAATCCTGGTAATGGACTGCCGTACTATAAGTTTTGCATCAATAAAGACCAAAAATTACGTAATTAAATGTTTGTTGTTAACTGTCAAATTTGACATTTTTCTGCGCAAAATAAAATGGTATTCATTTACCGAATTTCATAAAAAATTATTTGGAAAACTTGTTTGTATTGTAATTTTATGTCCATATACCGAATTTGAATCACTTCTCATAATTTCTGTTTTCTATCTATTTTCATTGAAAACGGAAGTCGTCCCTACCATCATAAATCTAATTATTTATACAATACTCATCGTCTAAATTCATTTTTATATCAAAAATTGTACGAAAATAGTCATTCTCCTCAAAAAATTAAACTACAGTTTAAAAATGTTGCCATCTGTGGAAATAAACTCCTCATAACTTTAAAGATTTAACCAACGAAGAGAAGAGTCTTGTTTTTTAAATAATAAAAAAATGTACATATTAGAATAATAGCGCCGTTGTTTATAATTACGACGACATCCGTTTTCAGTGAAAATAGATATTGACAGGAAACAAAAACTATCATAAATGATTCAAATTCGGTATGTGGGCATAAAATTACAATACAAACCACCTTTCCAAATAAAATTTTTAAAATTCGATCAATAAATACCATATTTTTCGACATTTAGTGGAGAAAATGTAAAATTTGACAGTTAACAAAAGCCGCAAAAAATGGAAAATTTCCAAAAATGTCTTAATTCATACACTTCAAAATGGTTAAAAGTAGAGGGAATAACAATAAAAATATCAATGATGCTATTGCATCTTAATTTAATTTATATTTCTAGGAATTGTTTTTTGTTCTCCGAGAACAATTTTCAGGCAAAAGTTAGAGCCATTTACAAAAACATTTTCCCCGACTATATTTTTGGCACTCCTCGATGGAAACAGGGTGCCAATGTGGATTAACTTGTTTACTCTAAAAAAATCCATTCCCCATCTAATTGGATTTCCTTTATCCAGAACTACAACAAAGTTAATCTCAAAATTGAACAAACAAATTGCCTAAGGAACTAGCCACGGCTGGCTACGTGCTCGATGTATAAACTTATTGCTATTGGTCAATTGGTACAACTTCCCATGCCGGAGCGCTGTATTTCTTAACAGGGTCGTTATATTGTTCTTAATGCGACCCAGTGTGCTGTTCACGTGCTCGTCGCATGTATTTATTTTGGTCTAGTGAATTGGGAAAATGAATAGACTATAGTTACATAGTAAAAAATATCAAATGTAATAATTTTTAAGTATAAGATCGCGGTAAAAAAAATTCAATTCACCCCGTATTTAACTACAACCTATCCTATGTAAGTAACTAGACATTGAGAAACTGGACACTTACAGATCAATCTTTAAACTGGAGTATAGTTGCCTTTAGGCTTGTAAAATATTTGCCCGGTGACCAAGCGCCTCAGAATTTCTTTGGCGAGCAGTCTCTTCTCTTTCTTAATCTTCTTCAGAACGCCCTTGTTTTCTTGGGCTCTTCTGGACAAATAGGGCAATACTTCATTTACAGGACCGTATGGGATGTATTTGTAGGCGGAGTAGCCAGATTGACCTGCAAAAATAAGGGTTCCGATAATACACTCCGTGTGTTGTATGTAATTCAAAGTCCAGAAGAAATTATTTACGTACGAAGAAGTAGTTGCCAAGTTTAGTTATCGCAGCGTTTAGTGCCGAGATTGACGCAGCTCGAGTATTCAACAGAGACACGCAATTTTTTTTACAGTCGCAAATCTGGGCAACTTTTTTTATTATTATTAAAGGTGCTTATTTGCATTGAAGATGTGTGTGTTTTTAGTCCTAAACTTCTAATAAATAATACGTGTTGTACCGCACGATGCATGGTTCAGTTGAACATAGGAAATATCATGTAACTTTTGAGGTGTCTGATATTGGCTCTCCTGTATATTTTATAGAAATACTGCATTATAACTTCTTGTAGAGGCCGACATGGTAAACCCATGTGCTAAGTTCGAATACTTTTTGGTTAGCCAATCTTAAGATATTCAATTTAGTGTGATGACAAACCACGAAACTCAGCAAACACCGGTAAATAATTTCTATGACGCTATTGCCAAAAATCGATGTAAAGCCGAACTAATTTGTAAACATGACGTTAGTGCCTGTTCTCACCAAAGCAACTGGCAAGCAACGCAACTGCAATGCGACCGCAACTTCAGTTGAGTTGCTCTTGCGTTCACACTGGAATCAACTGCTTTGAAGTCTCTTTTGACGTGAGCAAAATGTCGTGTTCGTCAGATGAAGATATAGTCGCAACATACTTGCTCGTTAAAAAGCTTTAAAAAAAAAACTGAGCGACAATTTTGGGCTAACCCTTTCTATACCATAAATTTGAGACATAGTTCGTATATAGTGGCACAGGAATTAAATAATGATCCGGTTAAATTCCATGGGTTTTACCGAATGAGCCACAAAAGTTACATATTTTGCTGTCTCGGCAGCCATGACACCGCGATTGGAAGCAACTGACAACGGCGACGCGGTATGCCGAGCAACTCATAAGCAACTAGTTGCGTTGCAGTTGAGTTGCCTTAAGTCAGTGGGAACACATTAGTGCTGAGTCGCGTTGATTTTGCGTTGCGGTTGCCAGTTGGATTGGTAAGAACAGGCACTTACAGAACTCAATATTGAGCAACTAACCTAAGGGGAAAGTAATGTAATCACACATCGCCAGCAACTGGCCAAAGCATATAACCTTATCGATAGGTTCGATACCGAACTCCTTCATCTTCTCGATGGCAAACCGGACGGTGTCTTCGTTGTGGGACGCTACCATGATGGCGATCTTCTTATCCTCGCCCTTGTCCTTGAAGGCCTTGATCCTCCTTAAGCACTCGGTGAGCGTTTTGTGGTACATTTCTGTGGTAGCTTCGAAATTGGGGTTGGTCGGATCTGGGTAGCCCATAGAAGCAGCTCTCGCTCGCTCCTGTTAAGAAAGAAAGTGATTTATTTTCACAATATTAGCTAGTTGATAGTAGGTGAAATGAAAGAATAATATACAGGGTGTTACAAATTCGGGATTTCGAAAACGGTAACAGATACGAAGTCAGTTAAATTGCGTAATTATGGACCCAATAATATGCCGCAAGAAAATCTAAGATAAATATAGGGGCTTTCAAAATATTTGGAAAAATCTAAAGTTTTGCGTGTCGGTTTTTATTTTTTCCTGGCTTTGTTCGAAGAGATGTCCAAAATTAAATGTCACTTTCTCATTGCTACTATTTATTCTGCACAAGACGACATTATCAGATCTTTCATGCGACGTTTCGCCTTTAGGTCACCATCATCAACTTAATTTTTTACATATGGGCATGGATCGTTCTGTTTAAATTATGAAAGAGGAGCGAAATCTACGTTCAGTGGTATACAACACTTACTTGTTTTTCCGACGTTTTGCTCCTTAAATTGACCATCTTCATTAAAACACCCCTAGTACGTTCCTGTAATTTACTTTTTTTTGATTCGGTATAATTCGAAAATGTAAAACACAATGCCTCTTCAAAGTCTTAAGAAAGTGCTGGCTTTAAGAGTCAAATTTTATTTGTTCTAATAAAATAAATTACTTGTACTTATGCTAAATACACTCACCGGCACAAAATTCCGCCACTATGAAATTTTGGTCAAGTTTGATATTTAATAACTTTATATTTTTTATACGATTTTCATGATTTTGTTATCAGTTTGTAGATCAATTTATTGTGTTTTTCCTTAATTATTTTATAAAGTAATATTTTTCGATTAAGCTATATTATACAGGAGTAAATCAAACTGTTGTCTTTTTTTCGTAATTTCAGAACGCCCTGTAGAAAAATTGAGGTGGATAATTTTATTTATATACTGTTTCTTGTAATCTTTGATGTATTCTAAACATTTCGTTTTTTGATTCATTCCATTATCTCATTTGTGCTGCGAGCTGCATGCTTTAGATGAAACGATGTTATTTTTAGAAAATGTATGTCATGGGTATTTCTACCGAAGCACGCACCAATCTTGTATTTGTTGAGCTCTAACCGCCCACAGTTACATTGAGGAAATCCTCCAAGAAGTTGTTGTTCATTTACATTAAAGCATGATAATGTTAGACCTCACTTTGCACATGTAGTGAGCGAATAACTGGATGAAGTTGCCACGAAGACTGCAAGCTGTCATTGCTGCGCGAGGAGGAAATACACGATATTAAAATTGTTTTTGTTAATTAGCTTTATGATATACCTAGTGTTTGTTTTTCTTAATAAAAATAGGCTTCAACTCAGCGTTTCATTTAAAATTTTGCTGCTCGCAGCAGAAATGAGATAATGGAATGAATCAAAAAAACGAAATGTAAACATCAAAGAAACAGTATATAAATAAAATTATCCACCTCAATTTTCCTACAGGGCGTTCTGAAATTACGACAAAAACAACAGTTTGATTTACTCCTGTATAATATAGCCTAATCGAAAAATATTACTTTATAAAATAATTAAGGAAAAACACAATAAACGGATCTACAAACTGATAATAAAATCATGAAAATCGTATAAAAAATAAAAAAGTTATAAAATATCAAACTTGACCAAAATTTCAGGGTGGCGGAATTTTGTGCCGGTGAGTAGAAAAATGTGATAAAAGTATTAGTTTGAAATACAAAAAAAAAACACAGTAGTAGTACGTAATAACAATTAAAGAAATAGCAATAATAATTTTAAAATCTTCAGTTTCTTCGAACCAAAAGTAAATTACAGTAACTGTACTGTACTAGGGGTATTTTAATGAAAATGGTCAATTTAAGGATCAAACGTCGGAAAACCAGTAAGTATTGTAGACCGCTGAACGTAGATTTCGGTACTTTTTAATAATTTAGACAAAAAAATTCAGGCCCGTATTTAAAAAAATTAAGTTGATGATAGTGACCTAAAGACGAAACGTCGCATTGAAAGATCTGATGATGGCATCTTGTGAAGAATAGAAAGTAGCAATGAGAATGTTAAATTTATTTTGGACATCTCTTCGAACAAAGTAAGAAAAAATAAAAACCTAAACGCAAAATTTTTGTTTTTTTCAAATATTCGGATAGCCCCTGTATTTATTTTTGATTTTTTGCGGCATATTATTGGGCCCATAATTACGGAACTTTGCTTCAATTTAACGGACTTCGTATCTCTTACCGTTTCCAAAATTCCAATGGCTAAG
The DNA here is from genome assembly GCA_963991005.1 of Barypeithes pellucidus. Taxonomy (NCBI): domain Eukaryota; kingdom Metazoa; phylum Arthropoda; class Insecta; order Coleoptera; family Curculionidae; genus Barypeithes; species Barypeithes pellucidus. The sequence continues at coordinate 15,195,688 of OZ022563.1, forward strand.
CACTTTTGTGTTTCTACATTAATTAGTAGTAAGTTCTGGGTCTCAATAAAACGGCTTTTAAAAGTATGTACTAGTAAATTACCTGTTCGAGGTAAGCCCCTCTTACAAGCTTGGCTCCAAAGTAAAAGTTCTGGCGTTTTGCTTGCTCCAAATCCGTTGTTACTTCACTAAGGGCGTTCCTCAAGTAGCACTGGTAAGTATTGAAAACGATGGCTTTGTCTTTGTTGTATTTCCGCATGAATTCCAGGGTTATACGTGTGATAGCGGGCTGGAAGTAGGTTTGTTCGGCGTCAACCATTATACGGACGTCCATTTCTTGAGCGGCCTATTGACACAAAACAGTCGATTACACTATACAGTATGTCTGCTTGATTTTCGACACTTTTAGAGGATATTTCCGTAATTGTTAGTGCTATCAAAAAAGTAATGCAGGTGTAATGTGCTCTTTTTAGGCCAAACTTAAAATGGTAAAATCAAAATTTTCGCTCGCTTAAGAGATACGGGGGAAAATCAAAATATTGACAATATCAAAATTACCCTATATTTTCTTTTAAGTAAGACAATATAGGGTAATTTTGAAAATGTCTATTTTTTGATTTTCCCCCGTACCTCTTAAGCAACCGAAAATTTTCAAATTTTGATTTTACCATTTTAAGTTTGACCCAAAAAGAGCACATGACACCTACATTACTTTTTTGATAGATACAACACTATAAAAGTGTCGAAAATGGGACACCCTGTACATATGGGAAACTTATATAATAATATAATATCAAACTATTCGAACTTGAGATAGTATGTAGAGGGTAGTCAAAATTTTAAAAAATCAGACTTGGCATAGGAGACTTTAATTGTAGAGCAAAATGGAATAAGAAAATGCTTGGCATAAAAAATTATATATGTTTATACTTGTATGTGTATTAAAAATATGATGTATGTGTATTGAAAAATGATTATTAAAAATAAACTTGATATTTCAAAAAATATAATTTTTTTAAATTATTGATTTATTTTCACAATTTTGTGAAGTTACAGTCCCGAAATTTGGTAGTTTTGTATAACTTAATATGCACTTTAAAAATTGTCAATAAAAAAATAGGTTTACTGTTTAAAAAAATATCGAAATCGACATAATTTGGGACGGACAATATTCTCAATATTTTATTGTATAAAAAAAGTATTCAAAGTTTAAAATATAGTTTATCCTTGTTTAGATCACATAAATACAGTTTCTGGCAAAAAAACATTTTTACAGTCGGAAATGCATAGTTTAGAATGTAGTTTTTCTTGTTAAACCTGTTAATACTTTGACTAGGTCTTCTAAATTCAGAGATCTTTCAAAAGGGCCGCCCTCATAACTCATACTTTACCTTAACAATTGTATTTATCCTCCTGATCATATTCCGAAACATCTCTTCCTCCTTGACCGACAGCTGCGTAATCAGTCTCGCCATACGTCCAGTCTTCAAGTCGGGCACTCTGAAGGTGGTGCTCAATTCTTGGTTATCGTCGATGATACCCGACCATGGGAACAGATGAAGAATGCTGTAAGTGAAACAGAGAGAGAGAGGCTATGAAGAAATAAGTCCACCAATCGGTAGAATTTTTTTGGCTATCACACAAAGACCAGGCGATGTGACCGAACTGATTGTCTACAGACTGGGACGACTTTTACCATTAAATTCGAAGGATTCAATCATTACCAATACTCGCTAGCAAAAAATCTATGCATTGCTTACAATTTTTTTTTTATTTAATTTTGCTATACAGAATGTTATGGAAATGGTTTATTATATTTAAATGTATGCCTGCTTGGAGTGCTGCAGCACTATCGTTGTTCTGTTGTGTTGTGAAATAATTTCCTTTTTCATGTGCTAGTGATTTTATGGAAATTGTTGAACTTACGGGTAAAATTGGCAACATCACTGACGTCTCATAAGTGACAATAAATGTCATTAGTGCACGCGGCTTTTTACTTTCCTCGGTTAATAACTTGAAACGTCATTTATGGTTATTTTTCTGCAATTTGGTTTTCATTTCAGGATTCGCTGGTTTAAATATAATAAGTCATTTCCACAACACATAATATTTTATAAATCGAAGAAATCATCCATTTTCTCAAAGATGACCAATACGGTATCATTAATACTTTATAGTTTTCAAATTTATTTAAAGAAAAATCTTTTAATAAGTACTTGTTTTGAGTATTCTTCGCATTAAGATGAGGATCCCAAACAATCCCATATTAGCAATCGGAGCCATCTATGTTGCATCAATTTAATTAAAAGATATGCCGCTTTTTGGCAGGTTAGAAAGAGACGAGAGTCATCAGCTGATCAATATTCCTTTTCGTGAAGTTTTAGCCGTTAATAATAAAGTTTTTTAGGTAATTTATTGATATTTAGATTGTCTGACATGTCGATTGGGGTATCAACAAGTTTCAGGAAGATCTGTGACAAAAATTTGCAAATTGTTCGTATTTGAAATTATTCTTATAACACTATATTTTTTAAAGCAATTTTTTCATACCGTTTTCCCATCCTTTAACTTTACGAATCCAGTTTTAGATCAGAAAAATATTAAGTATATTTAGCTGAACGTTCGCATAAAATAGTGCCTGGTTGGCAACCTGTGATTAAACGCAGCTCTTAACTGCATTGTATTCTGGCTCGAAACTTGCAAACTTTACCCAGAAATGGAAAAACACTAGGAATAGGTATTATTGTTGCACAGAAAAAAGCCAGGGCGATTGCGAAAGCGCTACACAGATAAAATGTAAGTCGGCGCTATCGCAGGTTTTGTCCTGATAAATCCAGACCGTTTCCAGTATTCTTTTAATATTCAAGTTCAGCATTTGCCTCCTATTTCATTCGAGCTACGACAATAGCATGACCGCAATCAGCAAATTAATATTTTTGCTAGCATTAATTACGAGGGAAAACTAGCAAGTATTACCAGGGAATCAATGGATTTGGTAATACTTACTAACCTCTTCCCATCCGAATCTCTAAGAAACATAAATATGTAAAAGACGATTTGCAAACCATAATTTTAATTTCTTTGCGCTACGGAATGATGTTTTAAAGAAACTTCTTGGGTCTATTTAATGCAGTGGCGGCTCGTGACCTATGATCACAAGATCATGAAATTATTTTTAAAATTTTATTTTAAAAATTTTATTTTTCTGTCACGACCAAATAATTATATTCTTCTTTTAAACGTAGGAAGAAAAAAAGCAATAAGAGAATGCGTTAGGTAAAACATATTTTTATTAATTTTTGTAATTTTACACAAGGAAATACAATTTTTGGAAAATAGTAATAGTTATTTATGTATCAAGGGTACTAAGTAGATGATTATGCCCTGAGGGCGGCAGTCTTACAAAGCCAAAGGTCTCTGGCCCGAAGGTTCGTAAGTCACCCGTTCGTTTAAAATAATAAATATTTTTTTTTAATTTAATTTGATTAACCAATTTTTTATTGTTACCCGCGACATTACTTTGACATTATTATCGCCTGCGTTTTTGTTGCTCATTCAAATGTTTAATGTGTCAAAGTCAAAAATCAAAAATGGAACAAGGTTTTGAAAGTGAAGAAAAGGCTGAAAAGGCAACGCAAAACCTGTTACCGACAAAATCCAGAGACTCATACGACAAAGAATATGACCAATTTTGTTGGATGTAAGAAAATGCTGTAGAAAACATTAACGAAACTGTGCTGTTGGGGTACTTTAATGATCTATCTGAAAAATTTTATTTTGTTAATAAAGAATAAGTTAATCGAAAAGTGTTTTTTGCGTCTTAATGCCAGCGCGGGCCATAATGTGTACTTTATGCCTGCACGGGCATAATGTAGATGGTATATAAGGTATAAAAACACAATAATGCACCGTATGACATAAAGGTTTTTTAGTGTATAGTACTTAAACGAAAGTCCATTCTTCGGTTCTTAATTGTAGAAAATGTATCAATAGCAGCCTCATTAAAGTTTGGAATACCCTCTATACATTTTTTTTCAATATATAGCATTGCTAAGGCATTAGCCTTTCTTCATTCATAGATCTTCGCAAAAATGTTTTCATTCGTTTTAATGTCGAAAAACATCGTTCACCTTCGGCCGTGGTCATTGGTATGGTAATAATTATTTGTAAAAGTGTAAAGGGGACAGAAAAGTTTGCAAAAGTGTAAAGGTGATGAAAATTTTCTATCCCTTTTCTATCCAGGCAGGCTCCGCAACGCCGAGACCAAACAACGAACAGGAAAAACAAAACAAACGGTTAGTTATATTTAATTTTTAAACTTTCTAATAAAGTCCCTAAATTTACCCTTTGTAGTCTGCGTTAAATTAATTTCGGGTTTAGGTCTTCCCGCATTCTTCACTTCAATTTTTTGCTCCAAACTCAAAGAGCTAAAGTTATCTCTTAAATAGTCCACCGTCAACTATTCATTTTAACTTAATAAATATATAATATTAAAATATTAAAACATACACGCTCGACTTTCTAACTAGATGCACGAACAGACAACAGCGCAAACTGTGCGCCTTTTCCATGTTAAATCGCCATATCCCCGCTATCCTGATACTAAAGAGAAACTGCATTATGTCCCGCCTATTTGAGCGCATATGCGAGCATTTCTCGTCATCAATCTAACGACTGGCGCGCCGACCGGACCGCGCCACGGTGAGAGCCGCCTATATACAGTTTGGCTTGACGGTACGATAAAAAATTAGGGAGGGTCGGTGTTCAGATTTCACATGTTGATTTGTATTTAGTAATTAATGTGTTAATTTTTGTTACATTTTTATCCTACTAGGCAGAAATGATCGAAGGTAGCGTTGTGACCAACTGCTTAAGTCTCTAGTAATTTTTATTATTAACCCGGTATACTCGGCAGATGGACACCACTTGTTGTCAATGTCGAATGACAGTTTTTTTTGAGACAATTCTTTTTCCCTTAAAAAAGACCAGATAGAAAAGAAAATATAAATGAGTTTTAGGCATGTTCTGAAGGGAAATATACTATTAGTGTTTAGAATTGCTGTTTGTAAACCAAATTGTTAAGTAATCAAAGAAAATAAAAGTGTTTGCAATAAAAGAAAAGATTTTATCACTGAAGAAAAAATTGAAGCAGGAAAGCATAGTTTGCGAGGCCTGTCCCTTATGGTGGTCAAGAGGAACCGATTCATCAGTCGGACTTTATACGATAAATAATATTAAATGAATATAAATAAATATTTTGTTTATTCGTTTTGGGGGTGCACGTGCGCATGTGCTCCTGTGGAAGATCCGCCACTGATTTTATGGTTGCTTGGTAGACAATTTTAACAGCTTTCTATCCTATAAGTATGTAATTACCATTATTTGAAAAAATATTAGTCAGGCTCTGACACCACGTGTTGTATAGCAATAACCATAGTAATTAGATATCCACAACCACTTACCCTTCTTTGTCATATGTAACTTGCTTAAGGAACTTTCTAACGGACTCTTTGTCTTGTATTTTATCGAATTTCGCTTCGAGATCTTCGGGTTTCAGGTGATGACTCAAAACATTACCTTCTCCTCCGACTATTTCGGCCATAAACTGACGCGTTTTCATAATTACTTCAGATAACTGAAGCTGTAAATAAAAAAGCTTTTTCAATAAACTATTTTATAAAATTGAATGAATGAATGGCCAATGAGATGGATGAGAGATCAATATCAAATAAATAGGAAAATAGATTAATAGGGAAATAAAACTATTTCATCATAATACTAAAAATACGGGTTCATTTAACTGGTTAGCAAAATATTCTTATTTTTGCGAACAGAAAAATGTAATCGGTCAGCCAAAATGGCTAGTTGGTCAGCAACTTATGGACAGCAAACATTTCTGAATCGTGACAGAGCCCTGGGAAAACAAGTGAAAACCCGCCCCCGCTACACCTTTTGTAGCCGATTTCCTTCTGTATTCGGCAAAAGAAAACACAAGAAAGTTACATAAATTGACAGTGCCCTGGGAAAACAAGTGAAAACCCGCCCCCACTACCTTTTGGGCCTTGACTGCTACACCGAATGAAAACACACGCACGCAATTAGCTACTCGTATCACGCGACTGCTTTCGCTCCGCTTACAATAACGAACTTTGCCGATTATTCAAAACAAACGCAATCCAATGATTTATATTGATAACCATTCTTTTAATATGCAAACCTCTGAAGTAAACTGCTTCTAGACATGTTTTTTTCTACTGACCAATTGTAAACTCTTGCTGACCAAGTAATCATTTCGCAGCTCGACTGTTAATAACGGCAAACCATTTAATTACTTCTCCTAAAAATACTACTCACCAAAAGTTGGGGTCTGCCAAGGGCCGTTAGCTTAATAGCCGTAATGCCGGTGCCATAGGTGGCGCCTGCAACAGAAGAGATGAGCATTTATCCTAACATAGATTAGATTTATCCAATAAGATTTTTTTAAATAAAAAAAATATGCGTTTTCGATTATTTAATGAAAAAAATGTATAATTCTAAATCCCACACCAATTTTAGTAGATTTCAGTTATACCCCCAGTGTAAGCGTTCCAATACATATGTTAGTGTAGCAAAAGCATTGAAAAGCCTAAAGCTTTAAGAAAATAGACATGAATCTATCACTTTAGATTATGATACCAAATAAACGAATAATTATACGTAAAATTTTTTTGTTGCTTTGTCAAATGGCAAGTCCGTTCATGACCTTTGGTGGTGATGTAAAACATCTACTGTAGTATGTATGCATGATACAATAACTAAAGGTAAAATATCTAACCGTCCCAATTTCGTCTGCCGCGCTCACTGACGTCAAAGGGAGAGCGATTTTTAAATTTCTTATGGGGATTTATATTGCTGTCAGCGTTTTTAATTCTATTTTAAAGGTATTAAAAGGTTTTATGCATGTAATGGTATATGAAATGAAAGAATAATATATGACAAGCAATTACGTATATTAATTTCATAAAAATATAAGACACATTACAGCTAAAATACCACTAAAATAAGGAAAGATTCCGACAAACTTTTAAAACATCCTCCGCGCCATTCGAACCGGTCGGGTCGACGATAGCCGAAGCTGCTCGGCCACCCCATCTTGTTGCCACCAGCGTTGTCAGTCTTTTACAATTGTATATATCCATTACTATTTTAACAATTTTTGAGATGTTCAATTTTGTTGTGGCGCTCCCCATATGAAATTTATGTTCAATCTGGAGGTGGCCCCCCATATCATAGGAAAGTAACGACCTTTCTTTCGTACTCTTCTTACTCTGGCACAGTTTTTACTATTCTTTTAGGTTTCGAAACGTCAACCTATTGCTTTTGAACAAAGATTTCTGGCAACACTGGTCGCCACGTAGTGAGTGCCGTTTGCCGTAGTTTTCCATCGGAATTTTGATTTCTTATTTAGTCGTGTGTGTTTATTAAAATAAATATCTGAATTTTCATAATATGACGCGCACTGTGTTCGGTTGTGATATGGATATAACGAGGCAAAGAAATTTGACAGAAATATAAGATGTTTCCGCTTTCCTAAGGATAAAAAGAAAAAATTAGAACGGATACGGTTTTATTTATTTTATTAACATTTACTTCTTAAGTATTTTCCACTGAAGCTGATGAGGGTATGTGCCTTCGAAACATGTATGGAAATAAAAATATTGAAGCACACTTTACCTCTGCATAATTTCACTCCACTGATAGATGGACTATTTAAAAAATAGTTTAATTTGTTTATAACTAGGTCGTATTTTAGCTTTAATCTTGTGTATGTTTATGAAATAAATATACCTTAATACCATGATATTATTTTTTCATTTCACATACCATTAAATGCGTAAAACCTGTTAATATCTTTAAAAGAGAGTTAAGAACATTGACAGCAGTATAAATCTCTATAAGAGATTTAAAAATCACTCGCCCGTTTACGTCACAAGCCACGCCTCCATCGGCGTGGAATCATACCTCTTAGGGCGGGTATTATAAAGCTTTATTGACAGATGAACGAAGGTTAACTTGTGGTTTGACGTCACAGGTTGGAGTTAAGTTGACAGTCTGCATGTTAACTTTATTGGGTGGAACGGGTATCAATTAAAATTAAATCTCAAGTTAACTGCAGAGAGATTACGGTTTTTGAAGGCTTTTGTTGACATAACCTATAATTCCACGCTGGATAGAAGAATAATAATTTTATCATCTGAAAAATTGACCATGACTGCAAAGCGTAAAAAAATCAACACGCTTTTGGTTGTTAAAAATTCTTCCTTTTTTTAATTCTTTTGAAGATTTTATAGAACCATAATTTTTTATGGGGAAGTAACTTGAACGTTAAAATCAAAGTTAACTTTTGCCATTTTTATAATATCCACCCTTAGATCTTTATATCATGTGTAGTATGGTTTAATGACCCTTTACGACCTCTATAAGATATCAAAAGTTCATTAAATTATACCGGCCGGTTCAAAAGTTAGAGCCAAAAATGTAAATCGCTGGGTACCTCTTAAGGGGCACTTTCGGGGATTGTTTTTTTCTAAGACAAATTAGGTTTATTTTGACCTCCTTCATATGCGCCCGAGAGATTAGGAGGTACTTGCGAAACATCCTGTATATTGTCCTTCGTAGATCACATAACGACAAATACTGCACCTACATACCCTCACAATGGTGAGACGAAGCAAAATTAACTACTTATTTAGTGATTAGAATTATGGTAAACTTTTATAGATACAAATAAGGATCAGTCGATTAGTTCTACAATGAAAATATTTAAAACAAGTTATTACTACCCTTAACCGTTACAAACTAACAATACATACACCTAAAAAAATAATCGAAAGAAATAATATAGAAAGCTGAAGTATATCACGAAAGCCTTAATTTCTATAAGTATACGAAAACATCTAACAGACCACGGGGGTAGGGGGTAAAGTACCTCATTATCAAACAATTTATTTATTTTTACTTGTTGGATTATTCTTTGACGGTAACAGTGACACCAAAACGCCACAAGCAGTGGCGGCAATTCACGGGAAACGAGGGGAAATGCCACTTCCTCGCCTTTGGCGTGAACTATATTGACGCGTAACGATAGTCTTGTGTGTTTAACAATTTTGCTTGGCATTTCCTCCATTTTTTCGCCCACGAGCCGCCCCTGAGTGACTTTATTAGCCAAGAATCTATTTTTTAAAATTCTAAAACCACATATTTTAGTTAGAAAAGTTGTTATAACGATCTAACAGTGGCGTATCTGCAAACACGTCTTAAGATATTTTTATTTTTTCCATATGGATGAATATTTTTCCGATTAGCCTGGTCAATTCTACATGAAAATGGCCTCGAGTTTCTTGATTAACACAATTAAATTAAAATTCGTAATTTTTTTAAAAACAAGGATCTTAATAAAAGTGTTTACGGCTTTGGTTCACAGTCTTTGAGCAATAAACAATTCACATTCTTAGGTAGGTTGTAAACAACGTTTTTTGTTAATTAGACAAATACATTACAAGCCCTTATTGAAACGGCCTTCTTTCATACCTGCTTTTACGTTTGACACTACCAGATTAAAGATCACATTATAACCATAATATTGCTAATACCATCTGCAATTATGTCCCCGCTATGGGCATCGAAGGGGTAATAGTAGGTTTGCGCAGTTCGGAAATTTCCGCCCATATCTCCGAAGAGGAGGCCGATACGAAAGAAGTTTATATGAACCTATAGTATTCTTTTCACGTGTTTTCTTCATATCCGGGAGATTTCCCACATGTTCCCGGACACCCTGTATATGTGTTAAAGACTATCATATTTGTCGTTGTTGTTAAATAAATTTCTTTGTTGTTTTTGAGTGTTTGTGTGATAAATTTAAGTATTGTTTGTGGGAAAAATAGTAATTATTAACTCAATATGGTAAGACTGTGCCAAGTCTGCCGTAAACTGGATCAAAATATAGACTTTTGAGTCACGTTCGTCGATTGTGTGTTTTTCCTAACAAAGGCATATCAAACCGATCAGTTGTTAGAATGAAAACAGATAGAACATAACAAGAGATGCGGAATCTACAGATATAATCCCCATCTCTATTTTCGTTGTGTTTATTTACGTAATAATAGGCGTGACATTGACGTGTATACAGGGCAGATATAAATACCGGGTCCATATTTGTTTCAAAGTCGATGGTTAATAACCACTATTCCTTTCTTTTAATTGATATTTCTGGACGTTAAAATCTTGTCACATTACTTATATTTATTTTTATATTTAAAAAAATGTCACTAATCTGATCCATATAAACAAAAATAAATAAATAAATACACGACACCCAACTCACCTCGTCTAAACGTGTACTGCACCCCCTACCAACAACATCTACCTGGGAAAAGTTAATTTAAAAAAATAATTCTTAGGAAAGAAAGAGGTTTTTAAATACTTATCCTCATAGTTACCCCTTTAAAACGGACGTTATACTTCATTTTCGAGCCAATTAGGTATATCGTTATTGACAATTTTGCACCGTACGTTTAAAGGCTTCCAGATTTTTACGGGTTTAAAATGTTTGCATCACGCTGTATACAGCGGGCATGGGCTTGTCTACTTTACCTGGATTGGTCTTCTGGTAGTCTAGACAAAAAACAATTGAGCAATTATAACATCTTGCAAACACAACTCATAAACAGAAATCAATGAATATCTAGGAAAGGAGAATTACTTCATTGAGGGGCGACAGTTACTAAATGATACCCGGCTGTCTAGAGGAGACCACTTCTATGCAACAATCCAACAATAAACAACACTAAAATTGTTAAAAAATATCTGTTGGTTTAAACATTTTGTATAAAACAATTGATTTAAACACGTTTTAACCAATCGTTTGAGTTTAAAACAATGATTTGTTAAAATGTTTAAAACAGGTAAATTAAACACAAGTTTTTTTTTTTTAGTAAATTGATTATTTAACAGGAGTATACTTAATTTATGCAATAACTTGGTGTGAAAAATATTTATTGATAAATAGTAATAAAACTACTTACTAAAACAGTAATTTCCATTCAAATTAATAAAATAATAAAAGTTAGGTACCTAATGAACATCATGCACAGAACGTTGGTATGTTCAAAAATCTACAAATAAGTGTATAACCCGTAAGAAAAAAAGGAATAAAGTAAAAACGTATAATAATCACTGATCGGAAGTGACATCAGTGCCGTAAGTGGGTGCATTAGAATTTAGCTCTTTAAAAATTGTAACCAACTTAGCTGGTCTGACATTGCCTAGCTTATTGCGGAGTTTGGAGTGAACTAAACCATAAGACGAAAAAAGTCTTTCTATGTTGGCGGACGAAGCAATAGCTGTATGTAGCTGTCGGACCAGTTCCGTTGCTCTTGTATTTAAATGTTTAATAGACCGCCACCATGTTGAGAAAACATCTATAGCATAAATGGTGCACACCTAGCCTGAAAATTAACAATCGTTGCATTGTCTCTGAATGGTAGGTTTCTACATATTCCATGGCAATTTCTAATTGCCTTTGATCTCTCCCCTAAAACGATGATCAAGCAAGTTTGCTAAAAAATTAACTGGAGTTAGGGCCATCTCCAAACGTTCTATAACCTTATTTACGTCACTCATTGAAAATTCCCCATTTGATTTTCAAACGTCTCCAATAGTTCGAGCCATATTTCTGTCGCTTCTCCTATCGTGCAAGTGTTTTTTTGAACTTTCTCTAGAGCCACAACATTGCAATTTTTTGTGATACTCCTGTGCATTAACTTTTAAATTAATGTCAGTAACTAATTTTATGATGTCGTTCTCAATAAGTAATTAGTACACACATCAAATAACATTGGCCAGTTTTTCAAATAACTCTCCAAGCAGTCTGATAGTGTTCCAGCGAATATCCTGAGGTAATACGAGAGCGAAGCCACCATCTTCTTTAAATTTTGCGCTAGCGAAATGCACATTTCTAAAGTATTTACACATTTTCTTTACGTTACTCTTGACTCCCAGCACTTTTAAATCATGAGCAAGTAAGCTGAATATATAAGCTGAACAACCATAAGTTATTATATCATTTCGATCTAATTCAAGAAAAATGTTTTTCCTCATTTTAGTCATATTCGAAGCGTTGCCTGTTGCTTACTACACTGGTAACTTGCATTCATACTCTTCTTCGCATTTTTGTATAGCTTTTTTCAGTAGTTGTGACACATATGTCTATTATAGGTTCATTATGAACGTTACTCCAACCGTCAAGAACTAGACAAACTTTCTTCTGACACAAATTGTCTTTCATTGTTGTTTGTACTGAGTTATGAACCGTATCGAGCAAATTGTTGGAAACAACATTCCTGTTTGGTGGTGAATATCCAGGACGTAGCAAATTAATCAACAGTTTAAACTCACGATGTTCTACTGCACGAAATGGTGTGTTCGTCGCATATAAATATCTGGCTTTTTATATATCCATCTTTTTCTTGTCTGATTTGCTCGTTCGAATAATAAAACTTGACATGTTGCTACTTGATACTGAACCAGTAGAGGTAGACGATTTCGAGAGCACCACAGCGTTCTATCATCTAACAAACTAAGCATCTTGAGAATGCCATGATTCTCGGCAAAAATCCTAAATGTCGTAAACTCTATGAATAGAAAAAATTCTGAGATGTCCACTGGGAAAGGAGTTTAAGTTATCTTTTAAATTCTACTAAAAACATTGAAAACATGTATTAAACTATGTTTTTAATAAGGTTTTATTTGTTTAAAACATGAACTTTAAAAGCAAAAAAAAACATGTTTAAAACAAAAAAAAAAAACGTTTAAAAACACTTGTTTTGTTTAAAATAAAAAAATACATGTTTTTTTGCAACCCTGCTTTTATTAAAATTTTGTCTTTTCTAACCTTATGAAAACTATTCTCCCAACTTTATTCTATATAGGTATCCTATAATTAACACGAGGAACCGCATAAGCCGGCCACACGCAAACCTTGAAAAAATATTTATTCTAACGACGTGTTTTGTTTACAAACAGTTTAAATATTTACATGAAATTTTTATTAAAATAAACAAGTTCATCGTTCTTTTTAAAGACCAATGATGACATAAATAAATTGGACCATGCGTCTTTTGTTAACTATTAAATTCGACATTTTCTCCACAAAAAATCTCTAATATGTTTTTTTTAACGTATTTATTATTTTAAAACCATGACTCTCCTCCTTGTTGGTTCTTTAAAGTTATGAGTAGTGAGTACTTGATACTCGAGCGATTTTAATAATCGAGTGAATCGCTCGAGCAATTAATCACTTTAAATTTTCATGACCAAGAATAATGTGTTGATAAAACACCAGGGGTTGTATTTGTAAGTTTTAGAAGTTTAGTCGATAGTTCTTATTAAGGATTCTAATTTTCTTTTTAAATTGCATGCTTTAATTTTTTAAAGGTCGTATTACACTTGGGAATTTTTATGGCGCCAGCAATGGCAATTATAATTCAAGGATTCAGGCGCAGTACACCGTTCTCCGTACTACAGTCAGAAATTCTACTCTTCTGACAATTAAAATGACACGGATTCATGCGCAGCACACTGTTCCCGATCAGCTGTCTCTCATTACCAGAAATGGGGCAGGCGCCATTTTAATTGCCCTTGCCGGCGCAATTGGGTAGACATGGATTATTCTGTTATTTTTAACTGTTTATTATTTGGCCGAACCAGGTATGAACAGGTAATGGCCATTTAAACCCACTGGTACTTAAATTAGCAGTTTACATTCTTTATTAAACTTATGGACTGCTAATTCAGCAACTTTTTGCACCTCCTATTTGTAAATAGCAGTAGCTACTTTAACTGGTAATCAAAACGAACAGGTTTGCCCATCTCTAATTCTGGGGGTATTTTAGGGATTTCGACAGTACCAACTGCTGTTCTGACTCGTTGACAATGCTCCAGCTGATCGAAAACGGTTTACTGCGCATGAATACGTGCCATTATAATTGCCGGCGCAAGAGAAAAAATTGCCTAGTCTAATACGGCCTTAAGAATTTACAATCGCCGCTGGCTAGCCAGTCAAAACCAAACCCATGTCGCGATGAATCGACCAAGGAATTTGGCATACTTTGGCCCTTAAGAAAGGCATACTTTGGCCCTTAAGAAAGACGTTGGTCGTGTCTGCATTTCGGGTGGCGCACGAAGATCGGGTATCAAGTAACAAGCGACGATTTTCGCTTAAATTTATAATTCGAGCGGTTTTTTTAATAATCGAGCGATGTCGGTTATTTCAATAATCGAGTATTCAATACATATATGTATATAACCATTATATTGCTAATACCATCTGCAATTATGTCCCCGCTATGGGCATCGAAGGCGTAATACTGAGTTTGCGCAGTTCGGAAATTTCCTTCTGAAAGTAAACATTCGACAGGACCGGATTTCAACTTGTAAATTTCACTGGTTAGTTAGGAAAAATATTGCAATCAAAATTTCGACTAGTTCGATTTAAGACGGCGTTCCATGCATTTCTGAGGATATGATGATCCGACGGTGCCCTGATTGGTGTAAACTTTTGGTGCCAAATTTCGTCCGAATATTTGTAACAATCGACACGACGAGCTTTATTTTAACTTTCATCCGACGTCGTATGTTTCTTAACCTCACTTTTTCTAAACCAAAAATTAAGAATGAATGGCTATATTGACTATTTTGGGAATTATTATCAGCTACTAATGCACCAAATTAAAAAAATACATTAATTTTAAGGTTAGGTAGTGACCACATATATATTATATTGTATACGGGTGACAATCTCTTCTTTTTTTACAAGCTTTTTAGTGAAATTCGGTTCCGAAGATCGGATAATGTGATAAGCAAAATATTTTCGTATATATGTGCATACCTGAAATACTTTATACCTGGTATTGATCCACGACTTTTGCAAAAAAGCACCATGCACTTGTGTCCTTTCATCTTAAACAAAACAAGCCACTAACCTACCAAACAGCGAATCGAATCATCACAAATTAAAAACTCCTTTACAAAAATTGTTGTTAAGTAATGAAAGTTTATAAGCAGTAATATACCGACAACAATGTGGATGAGATACTTTTTATTCTGTAATTTGAAAAAGCATCCAGAACCAAAGATGGCGATGAATAACAACAAACAAATAATGTCGGGCCGGCTCTGACGCGATCGATAAAATTTCCATCCTACTGCGCAAACTCAATAGGCCCGCGCCACCTCCCATAGCGGGGACACTATTTGTATTGGAACGTTCGTATTGGCAATATAATATTTATATATATGTGGTAATATCCCAGACTAAATTTGTCTGAAAGCATTTCTGTTCCGAGATTTATGTTCTTTTCGCTAGTTAAAATACAATAAAATCTATTAAATTTTATTTTATAACCACACCTTCAATACTCGAAATTTTGGCAAGTGCTATAAATAACACCCTGCGTTTAAAACGTTAAAACTATAAATAAGTTATTGTTTCACATGCAATTTTTATTGAAGAAAATAAAATTAGATCTACTAAATAGATATATACAGGGTAGCCCATCAAAACAGTCCAGCAAGGTTTAAGGCTGTGTACGTGAAATTTAAAGAAAAACCTCGGACCCGTAAACTTGTGTTTTCAGGGGGACAGGTTTCACTATTAATTTCATCCCTGTAACCTCAACCTCCATAGCGGGGGCGGCTGTCCTTGTTTTTTCAAATGGGAATGGGTATGTTGTGATACATCTTTTTAAAGGGCATTAAATTCTCTTTAAAATGGCGCTTCGTTTTGTATATTTGAGCTACGCGCCGCCGAGCAACGGAATTTGAAACATTTCACTGCACCTCTTATGAAGTAGACAGGTTTGTGCGTAAACAATTTTGAATGTCAACAAATTACACCAGATGTTCTTCACAATGTCCGAGAACACTTTGAACAGTTGTTGTACTATTGTATGGAGGTGAATGGCGGACATTTTCAACATTTAATAAGATAACATGTATAAATAATTTCATTGTGTCAGAAGATTTCTTACCTTGAAAGGTAAAAAAACATCAAAGATTTATAATTTCCGCTTATTTAAATAGAGATTTTTAAAAAAAATTTTAACCGTCGCCATTTTGAAATAGCTTGACAGAATCGCGCTAAAATTTATGAGCATACTGTACGAGATATTAGCTTTCAAATGATGTATCACAAGCTGTATGTTTCTATTTAAAAAAAGATCGATGTCGCCATATCTTTGACAAATGTCTATAAAAAACAAACGAATAACGTCAAAATGTGAGCATATATAAAACTAAATTGACGTGTCGTGAGCGTTTTCCCCAAAAGTTACAGGTTAAGGCTATATTAATTTTATTCCGGACTTCTGGGCAACCCTGTATATCCACTATATTATATTACGTCTATTACGCTCTATTTTAGTTTATTAGATTGTTACTATTTAAAAAATTTACTGAAATTAGAATGGGTTGGTACGCACGGTGTACCGGTCATATTTTTAAAGGTTGCTCGTCGGTTGTCTTGCGCACAATGTTGTCGCCGTCATATAGGCAACCCCGCCGGTATTGGTGTCGGTTTGGTTGCCAACCAACGACGACCGTCCAGAACCGACATCAGTCGTAGGGATGTAACGATATTAAAAATATATCGATACGTGGACAATTGATAGCAAAATTAATTCTAAAAGTGGCATTTCAGTGATGGCCACAAGGCATTCTCTTATGCGACAAAATAGATTGTTTATTTCCCAGTAAAGAGTGTCTTGATGTGCCAAAATATTGCCGCGTAATCATTTTCATTAAGGGCGAAGTACGGTCCTGTTCGCCGGTTAAGGTCAATAGTTTATCGGTCGGCATTGCGCATGACGGTCATAAATTTGCCACTTTTGCTTTTTAGAGTTTGGCTATATCCATAGATATAAGTCGGTGGGTCACTGTCATCACAAAAGTATACGTATTTTCAGCCAAAATACGGTTTCCCACCTCTCTCGAGAGAACATCACAAATCCTGCATAGAGTAATTTCGTTACATGTAGCGATTTTAGTTATGGAATCGCCTTCTAGAGTAAACAAATGCCAACAGTGATTGATTACGTGAATCATACGTTATAAAGATAATAATTATCGATATTAATTAAAGTATTTATAAAACAAACCTGACCAGTCCCAACAATTATATATTAATAGAGTTCGGGAGTAAAGTGTGATTCTAAAAACAATAAATATTGCGATTAATTATGAAGTAAAACCAGAAATTACCAGATAATTATATTATACGGCGTGTCCAAGATAAGGAGGGCCAGTACAGGGATCTCGGAAACCGTAAGAGATACGAAGTCGGTTAAATGGAGGTAAAGTTGCGCATTTACGTGCCTAATAATATGCTCTTTAGAAAGTTTTAAACTTCCGAGTAGTTCCGGAAAAAAACGAAATTCTGAAAAATCGGTTTATTGTTTTCCTGTTTTTTTTTTAGATCGAATTCTAAAGTAAATTGCACTTATTTGTGGTTTATTATTAAATTATTTGTTATTTATTGAACTAGTCCAACACAAGTAAAAATTTAGAGCTTACTTATGAGATATTATTTATAAAATTAGTACAAATACAGGACCGTATCCCAAAATATCCTGATGTTGTTCAAAAAACCCTCGAAAATATGCCCTTTAGAAAGTTTTAAACTTCCGAGTAGTTCCGGAAAAAAACGAAATTCTGAAAAATCGGTTTATTGTTTTCCTGGGTTTTTTTGAGATCGAATTCTAAAGTAAATTGCACTTATTTGTGGTTTATTATTAAATTATTTGTTATTTATTGAACTAGTCCAACATAAGTAAAAATTTAAAGCTTACTTATGAGATATTATTTATAAAATTAGTAGAAATACAGGACCGTATCCCAAAATATCCTGATGTTGTTCAAAAAAATCTCGAAACGTCATTAAACCACAATGTGTCATACATCGTTGCATTCGGAAGAAAAAAAGCTCTCAAATTCCAATATGAGGAAAACAGGACCGTATTTAAAAAAATAAAGTTGATAATGGCCCTTCGAAGACGACTCGTCGGATTACAAAACAATTAACGCTGTTAGATAGAGCGGAGAAAGTGGCAATGCAAAAGTGTAATTTACTTTAGAAGTCAATCTCAAAGAAACCCAGGAAAACAATAAAACGATTTTTCAGAATTTCGTATTTTCCGGATATCTCCGGAACTACTCGGAGTTTTAAAACTTTCTAAACGGCATATTATTAGGCACGTAAATGCGGCGCAACTTTACTTGTCCTCCTTATCTTGGACACGTTGTATATTATACAAAAGGGGTCATCACGAGCTAACATGATTTGTATGTATTCTATCTCTTTTGTAAGATAATTCTTTCTCGAGAGGTAAGTAACTATGTGTATTGACCATACGTTTATTCAAATCCTGAATTGTAAAGTTTGTTCCACGAAAAATGGATATAACTTAATGACTGCAGTAAAAGTACCTGTGGCGATCCCATTATTTATGACCGTTTGTTATTATTATGTGGAAAGGACCGGATTGTAATAATTATAATTAAATATAGGCACATCAGGTAGGTTAGGTTGCTTAATTTATAATTAAATATCTTTTTGTGGTAAAATTTGTTAGTTTTTGAGGAATGGTTGAAGAATTGTCTTTTACCAAACATTCCTCAGAATAGCGTGATAGTAATGGACAATGCGAGCTATCACAGTCGCCAATTACATAAAGCTCCAAGCTCAAATAATACAAAATTGGAGATTCAGAACTACATGGCGGCGAATGATATATATTTTGAAGAAAGTTATACAAAAAGTGATCTTTTAGAAGTTTTAAAGACATTTTGTATAAAAAAAGTATATGTTTGTGACACATTGGCAGAAGAAAGTGGACACACAGTGCTACGGCTCCCACCCTATTATTGCATTTTTAACACCATAGAGCATATGTGGCACCAGTTAAAATCACTGGTTAGGTCTGAAAATATTTCTCCGACTTAGTTCTAGTGTTGTAGAATTAATACGAAAATGCTTTAATGATATTCCCCCAGGTAGTTGGAAAAATTCAGTCCGTCACGTAATAACTGTAGAAAATTCGTATATTAGTCTGGATCGTATAATTAATCCAATTATAATTAATTTTGATGAGGATAGCGATAGCGAAACAGAACTATCTATAGAATGACATTATAAATGTAAATAAATATGACTAGGTAGTAATATTTAAAAAAAATGTTATTTCATTTGATTACATTAATATAATCATATCATTACTTGTTTTCCTTAGTCCGTCCCTTCATACTTCACTTGTTTATTGTCAAGCTCTTGGCGACACAATGGGACCGACCCAGAAAATCATTAAGTTCGTATCCAAATTTCGTGAAACGTACTGTACCACATTACTCACAGAATGGCCTATAAAAGTTAACACACATGACCCTCAAGGTCGCCAGTAAAATTAAACGAAAATTGAACACTTACTCAAGGTTACATTTCTTGGCTTTAGAATCCGTTACAGGAACACTGCCAAAGTGTGATTACACATATTAAACCATTAACATTAACCAATTATTTCAAATAACACACGATTGTGTTCTAGTTTTTTGATTCACGAGAGAAGCTCGATAGAAAAGTTTTTGTAAAAGTGAGTCAACAAAGTATTTTAACCAAAACAACGTAAGAGAAATAGCGCATCAATAGTCAGATGCTATAATAAATTAATAATGTACGGAACACTAAAAATTATACAAACATAAACATAACCCACTGAAATGTATACTACTTAATAATCCTAATTTATATATTCTATTCACAAATAAAGCCGGATAGCCGAAATTTAATAAAAAAGAAACTCTAGTAACGATATAGTGGCAAACCAAACTACATTGAGCAAGATTGTAAGTATACTCCAGGAAAAAATTTATTGCCTAGCTATTTATTTCTTTGACAGACAGATCTCGGCATAATATGTAGGCAGTTTGTATATAATAGTTATTTATGTCTAGTAACGCATGTGGTGGTATACAATACTTTATTTTTCATCTATTTAAAATATAAATAGTTAAATTCCTGGATTTTTTAAAAACTAATTTCGCCAATTTTTAGTATTTAGTGAGCTTTGATCGGTTGTCATAGAATAAGTTTTACGGTTGCTAAAGGCCGTATTACAGTCGGGAATTTTTATGGCGCCAGCAATGGCAATTATAATTGAAGGATTCAGGCGCAGTACACCGTTCTCCGTACTACAGTCAGAAATTCTACTCTTCTGACAATTAAAATGACACGGATTCATGCGCAGTACACTGTTCCCGATCAGCTGTCTCTCATTACCAGAAATGGGGCAGGCGCCATTTTAATTGCCCTTGCCGGCGCAATTGGATAGACATGGATTATTCTGTTATTTTTAACTTTTTATTATTTGGCCGAACCAGGTATGAACAGGTAATGGCCATTTAAACCCACTGGTACTTAAATTAGCAGTTTACATTCTTTATTAAACTTATGGACTGCTAATTCAGCAACTTTTTGCACCTCCTATTTGTAAATAGCAGTAGCTGCTTTAACTGGTAATCAAAACGAACAGGTTTGCCCATCTCTAATTCTGGGGGTATTTTAGGGATTTCGACAGTACCAACTGCTGTTCTGACTCGTTGACAATGCTCCAGCTGATCGAGAACGGTTTACTGCGCATGAATACGTACCATTATAATTGCTGGCGCAAGAGAAAAAATTGCCGAGTCTAATACGGCCTTTAGGGTTGTTTATTTTAAGCGTCTTGTACCTTTTGTCAACGAAAATATATTACCGGCAAAGTTTAAAGTCCTGTACGACCAGGAGCATGAAAATGTTCTACAATGGAACGTAAAAAACCAAATTACGGTGATTACTGAAATTGTAATGATGGCTTACTTTCAGGAATTGGTATGTAACCCTTTTGCTCATTGGTAATAACAATTTTTAATTATTTTATTTTAGTCGGAAAAATATACCCCAAATAGCCTTTGGACAAAATATTCCAAGGTGAATTCTGAACTTATAGTAAAGAAAATCATTAATATTTCAAGATATTGCCAATTAACAGCATTTTTAAAAGTTAAATCAAAGGTATATCTTCCTAAAAAGCCAAAAGTTTTGACAGGTGAACAAGTTTTATTTTTTATCAAAAATGCGCCGAATGATTGACCTTCCTGCTGCATAAAGTGGTACTCGTAATGGGGGTTTTTGACGGCCTAAGACGGGATAAGAGGGTAAAAATTACCATTGATGATATTGAGGATACGGGGCCTGTTATGGCTGTCAAGGTACCAGAACCAAAACTGCTACGCCAAAAAGTTTTACTATAATCGAAGGAGAAAGAACAGATGCCTAAAAATTGGTTAGACAGTACCTTGCATTAAGGCCTAAATAAATTAAGGAACGCAGATTTTTCCGTGCATACCAAAATGGTAAATGCATAGCTATGTTTGTGGGTAAAAATACACTAGGACGTGTTTCTTCAATAATAGCAACATTTCTTAATTTAGAAAACGCCAAGGAATATACAGGATATTGCTTACGTCGGACCTCGTCCACATTTCTTATCGAGGGTGGTGCTTCCCTTGCAACCCTTAAGCTACACGGAATGTGGAAGAGTACTATCGTAGCGGAGGGTTATACAGGGTATTATGGAAATTACGTATTATAATTTGAACCGGCAATTCCTGAGATAAAGACAAATTGAAGCAAGATATCCATAAATTGCGCTTAAAATTCATTCAGCGGCAAAAGTGGCCTGACGTCAAATCAGAAAAACATCTGGGTGGCAATGCGATACATGTAAGCAAACAAGGAATTCTGACCGATGTTGTCATATGTACACCTTTACACTCTTTAGACAAAATAAAATAATTTAAACACTTTTCCATTCTGTAATACCTTTTTGTACAATTAATTGAAGAACATTTACGACGGACTATGTTTTAAACAACCCGAAAAAACATATGAAATAATATTAAATAAGTTTGAAATAGGCACGTACGTCACTAGGTCAAATGCCAATGACCTCTTGACGCCTTACATCGGCTGTGTTCATATAGCGCCTCACGCTTGCGGGCTGTTAGTTGAAGACCGACCAGCGACCGGGTACGTTGTGTCTCGTCGATCACCAACTCACTCTCAGCAATCCGCTCTGTTTTTTCGGTTTACGCGTGTATCTTGCCCGTCCATAAATAATCTTTGAATATTGTTTTTATTGACGCGTTACTTCTGGACGTCAAATTTCGTCGCGTGTAATAAAATCTAATAATCTGTAGTATAATCTGTATTATTGTATTTTCAAAAGCTAACTATCGGTTCTGTTTCACTATTACTGTGTGTACATAAAGTATTTCCAGGAGTGTTCCCATGATAAAGAAAAAAACTGATTGTGTTTGTGCCTGGATTTCCTCGCTCTTTAGGTATAAAGATAAATACAAGTAGTTAGAAAATAATTTAATTTTATATGGAATTTCAGTTTTACATTAAGTTTGGTCTGGGTGAAATGTTGTACAGTAGCGCGGACTGACCTGTGAGTAAGAGTGTTTGTTACCTCACTTTTACAACGGTCGATTAAAAAAAAATAAAATATGTAGCGCTTCTCTAGGATACCCAAGAAGTCACCCATTTAAATATAATACGTCATTTCCATAACACCCTGTATAGAGGAAAACAGCACGTCGAAAAACCGAATAGCAAAAAATATAACTAGCTGTGTTACCGAAAAAGAAAATATGTTAATGCATGGATGGTTAATGTTGAAATGGAGCAGGCATCGGCATTCAATGGGGTCGCAAAATTTCATAGTTTGTCCAGCTTTTTTCTCAGGAAAATGCAAAAATTGTATATTTAACATAGGAAAAACAGAATATTATGTAAAAGTAAATATAAAACAAATGGCACATCAAGGCCTTCTTTACTGGGAAATCCATGTTCTCTCATAAAAGCAGGCCTCGTGGCCATCACTGAAAAGCCACTTTTAGTTTGATATCTATTGTCCACGTATCGATTGATTTTTAATATCGTTACATCCCTAAGACTGAATTCGGTTCTGAACAGTCGTCGTTGGTTGGCAACCCAACCGGCACCAATACCGGCAGGGTTGCCTATATGAAGGCGACAACACTGTGCGTAAGACCATCGACGAGCACCCTTTAGAAATATGACCGGTAAACTGGGAAAAGCAAACCCATTTTTTCGCACTCTTGCTTCAAAAGTGACACAACTAAAAAAACTTAGATTTTTTAAAATCCCAAAAGCTAGAGATTTAAAAATCGATTTTAAACATAAAAAGTACGTATCATATTCAAAAAATATGACCGGCAAGATCTGCGCGCCACCATTTTATTCACCATAAAATAAATATGATGTACCTTTTTATCCATGGTGAGATCGGTGGTTTGTCCCCCTACTGGCGCCAATGTTTGCGTAATAAATTGTCACAATACTTAAAGTCAAAAAAACACAAAATGATGGATAAGTTTTCGTACTGATATTGACATATCTGATGACGAAACGTGCCGCAATGACCAAATAAATATCACTTAACGGTAAATTGAAAACCTGGTCAATAAAAAACAAAAGTGACATAGTTCCATGACTGAAAGAAAATATCGTTAATCATGTTATTAGCGTTGAAATCTTGACAACCACTTAAGACAAATTACTTATAATCTCATATAAGCAGTCGTTGCACGGTATTTCTGCTCGTCTGAAACGGATCTTAGTGCATCTCCTCTAGACAATGCGGTTTAAAAATATACAAAAGCATGCCACACACAAACGGTGGGTGTTATTCTAGTAATGAGAAAATACACAACATCACACTGTTGGATGAAAAACAAATTAATTAAAAAATACTATTCTAAAAATGCCTCAAATATCATTCAACATGTATCAGTTAATAGTATAGGAGCATTATAAGATTTTCAAAATTCAATATTAACATTAAAATGTACGATGTTTCGTTATACTGGGTGTTCCTTAATTACATGCTAATATTACTAAAGATACATAGAATGTTGCGATTTTCAAAACAACCCTGTAGATTAAAAACTAAGAGAGCCATGACAAATTGGACACAGGAACCTTTCGTTTCGGTAAAGAGTGGTGCACCAAATTGAAAACCGCACCATTCTATCTTTAATAAAAACATTAATGCCCCCAGAAAGTGTCCAAAATGGGACACCGTGTACTTTAGATATTATTTTCAATTTTGGTATGTGTCAATACGATATAAAACCACATTTTTTTAGGTAGAAAAATTACTGTATCGATACACCATATCCTCCGATATTTTTTTATAAAAGAAGTGATTAGTCTGGTCAATTCTACATGAAAACGGTCTCTTGCGTTTTTTCCCGTCACATTGAATAAAACAATTAAATTAAAATTGGAGCTCCATGCCCGTTAAGTGAAGGGGGTCATTTCAAAACAATTTTACGAAACGAAATTTATCAATATTAATAATAACAAGAATCTCTTTTAAATTCCGAACACACAATGAAAAATGAAATAACATTTAATTTCATGATACTCCGTCTACTAACTGTTGGTGAGGGAGTTATTACACTGTGTGAACATATACAAAAGCTACCACGCATCAGCCACGTTAGGTTATTTAATTGCAACTTACAAGATCCATATCGAGTTTCTTACAGAATACTTCGATTAATATAGGGCTGCCAAAAATTTGTATTTTTTTTTCAAAAAAGACGAATAAACTCGAACAAACCCAAACAAGCCTTTATAGATAGATATATTATAATTTTACAGGGTGTTATGGAAATGACTTATTATATTTAAACCGGCAAATCCTGAGATGAAAATAAATTAAAGAAAAATAACCATAAATGGCGCTTTGAATTATTAAGCGAAATATACACTTTACATCTCAAAATTTACGCGGCCGCTCCTGAGGACCTTCGCATTCAATAGTTTATTGAGGCAGTCTCGAGGTTCAAAAGAGGTTAGCGCATTATAGGCGGTGTTTTCATATTGCAACACAGAATTTTAAACGCACGTGTTCAGTTCTTGACAACAAGACGTCTTTGACGCGCGTTATCACTTCTTTTTCAAACTTTTTAGAAAAAAAAAACTACAATTTTAAGGTACATACTCGATCTTATTTTAAAATAATCCGTTTTATAATTAAATTCCATAAAAAATAAAACACAAAAAGTATGTTTTTCAACAGGTCAACAGTAGATAATATCACACAAATTTGAAATCGCATCACAACAATTATTATTATGAATTATTTCAAAACAGAAAAAAAATCGGGTACTGCTAAAACTAACAACAAAATTCGTATACGTTAAGCACGTGGAACCCTCGACAGCGTCACTCCACTCCCGAGTCTCGAAACATACTGAAGCAACGATAGTGGCGCGCGGCCGGTATCCAAGCAAGGGCGAGACACACGCGGTGTGATCTGACAACACGGTTAGTATACTCTAGTGACCCACATTGTTGCTAAGTGAATCCAGATGGAACGGCGCTACAGTATGTGGGTAAAAAGGGGTTTTACCTTAGTATTTAGTTATTCGATTTAAAAAAAAGTATGTAGGCTTCCTGTAGGCCACCCAAGGAGTCACCCATTTACATATAATAAGTCATTTCCATAACACCCTATATATCACACCATATGTCTAAATTCAACTGTTTCCCAAATATAAACGTTTCAAAAATGCCAGCATCTTACTTTGACAGGCTACGCTACACTGCAATGGTGCGCATCTTAGAGAAAAACGGGTTTCACCTTCCTATCTTAATTCTGGTTTAACTTGTTAAACCAAATAACCAGTTTTACGATTGCAGATCGATTATAAACAATGATTATATAGCTATTTAACTAACCAGACAAGTTTGATTGCAACATTAATGACATTGGTAGAAACGATTCAATCATATAATTCAAAGTCGTCTGGTTAGTAAATTAATAATTAGCTAACCGGGCTATGATTCAATACCTTTATTTTAACATGTAGAATCACCTCACCAAGTATCTCGATTAAACCCACAATTCCTAAGATGAAAACAAATTGCAGAAAAATAACGATAAATGGCGCTTAAAGTTGATATGCGAGAAAAATCACCATAAAAAGCCGCGTGCACTAGTGAAATTTTGTAAACAAACACATTTTTTAGTTTAAAGTCTAGAACAAAACGGTATTTTACTCCATAAAGACGATAACAAATATTTTTGCAAACGAGATAAACCAACGTACAAGAATTTCAAATGTAAAGCACATGGAAGCGAATTATTTCACAACACAACAACGGATTATGTCCGCGTTGTTGAAGTAATAATAACTGGTAAATTTTACCCCATATTTATTTGGCGAGAGCTCCGTAAACTTAATTGTATTCCTCCAAGTAGTTAATAGGCATAAGACCAGACCTTGTCTACGTGTCAATCAATGGACTAGCAAGGTTGACATATACAACAGCCCCGTACCTTGTACGGAATGGGACGGTCTATAAAAGTAGAAATTACAGGTTACCATTATAACATTGTGTAACTTTTCCAACAATATCGACAACCTTAAATTTCTAATGGTAGAGAGGGTTTTATATGCCATTCGAGGCAACATTTCTGTAAATCTTGCTGTATGTGTCAAACTGACACATAGAGAAAGTCTCGACCTAAAACATTGAGAATTTAGATTAACAATCAGTGAGTTTACAGCTAACAAAGTAAATATAATCTTAGTAGGTAGCGTTATGTGGTTATTAATATCAGACAGTGTAAAACTCCGCTTTCGTGTCATTCCACTCACACACAATCCACACAAAGAAACACTCCTTACCTGCTATCGCCTCCAGGCACTTGATGAAGGTCTCCATGTTTCTCTCGCACGTCGCCTCATTCAAGTAGAAGTACGTCCTGGCAGACTGTACTTTGTACCTCCTGTCAGCGAAAGTCTTGTCTACGTGGTACTGTTTGAAGGAGCCATCTTCTATGCTGTCTCCAGCTGCTGGCACTGAGGATCTATAAACATTTAACAATAATCAATCGTTCACATTAGGGAATCATAGTGGTTATGCATATGTATCGTGCAGTATCATAAGGTTAGAATGTGATGCACAGAGTCATCTGTTTCAATTATTGTTTATGTCAATGAAAACTATAGTTGACGAATAAACATCATGACTTTTTGTTGCGCAATGAAATGTTCGGAAATTCTACGACAGATAGCATTACTTCGAACTCCGTGTCTTCAGTGGTAACCAGTTCATGTATTTTATAAATTTTAACGTGTTTTGACATTCACTGTCAAATATTCCTTGTCGGTGCATACTTAAAAGTGTCAATTAAATTTTCATTGTTAGTGTAAAGATAATTTTGAAAAAAAGAACAAAACCCGATTTTTCATGATAGATGGATGTACATAACTGTATATTTGAATGTAGTTTTCAAATCTGATGACGTTCTTTTATAAAATTTTTCGATATTGTCAAGCAAAAAGATACTTTATTCTTGAGCCAGATTCATATTCTTTGAGAAACCTTGTATATACCTACGACTGAAAAAAATTAATATCTGATGGTTGCATTTTGGGTTTTAGACTATACAGGGTGTAACTAAATAAGTGTAAAACATTTAGGGGGGTGATTCCTCATCGAAAAAAGATAGGATCTTCCATATAAAGAAACTTCATTGGAGCATCCCTTGTTAAGATACAGCCCCTTAAAGGGGGTACATAAAATGTGTTTAACAATTTTTTTCACAAGCACTAAAAAAGTTACAATATTGAAATTAACCTGACATTTTCTACTACCAAAAAGACACTTAGCCAGTAATTTATTTGGTTTACCCCCATGGTTGTAAGGGTGGAAAACGCAACCCCTAAAATTTATTTCCAATGTAAGTTTTTGTCTTATTATTTGTTTACCATCTAAAAATTTATTTGCGATAGCCTGTTTCATTCTAAACAAAAAATGTCTCTTGAATGTTTTGGCCAAAATAAACCAGTTCGCAGCAAAAAATTATTTTACGAACAAGATACATATCGCCATAAAACGCGCGAATACGTTGCTCAATGCGCCGACGTCTAGACGCATGCGTAATGTCTGAAGGTAGACATATTGAACATTTACTATGATTTCTAGATGTTGTATGTTTTGTTATTAATAAATTAGTTTCGTTTATTTATAAATTTTATGTACCCCTCTAAGGGGCTGTATCTTAACAAGGGATGCTCCAATGAAGTTTCTTTATATGAAAGATCCTATCTTTTTTTCGATGAAGAATCACCCCCTTAAATCTTTTACACTTATTTAGTTACACCCTGTATAGAACTTTTTATTAAGAATATGTAACATAAGTCGGCACACTGTATATGACAATTATTTCCAATGAATATCGTATCTTACCACGGAGCAGAATATAAAGGTCTTATGTGATCGATGCATACGAACATATATTTTTAAATACACATAGATTCAAAAGTTTTGCATCACTCTGATTTTGGCATGTTAAGATAATTTTAGGAATGATTTTTTTTCTAAATGTATTTATGTTTATCAGTTAAAACGATACCATTTTTTGTAGCAAAAAAAAATACTATCAAGACATTTGTTTAAGATAACATTTTCAGTGTTGTATTTTGTTGACGTTGGCCAGTTAAATTTTTCGGTTCAGTGTGTAAAAATGAATCGTCGAGTAATATCTGAAATTGATCGTGCAAGAATAGTAGCTTTAGTTGAGGAAGGTCATTCCCAAAGATTTGTTGCTGAAAGAATAGGGCTTTTTCAAAGTGATGCATCTCGCATATGGAATCGCTATCTAGAGACCAATTCTGCGCGAGACAGACCACGAAATGGTAGAAGGCGTGTTACTAACGAACAGCAGAACCGCTATATTACGTTAACAATTCGGAGAAATCGTACTATGCCAGTCCCACAACTTCAGAGAGATGTTACGCATGCAATTGCAGTTCGCGTATCCGTCTCTACACTAAGAAGACGCATTCTTGAATCCGGTTTAAGATGTCGGCGGCCAGTAAGAGTTCCCCAACTACAATATGACCATAGAGTTCGCCGACTGCAGTGGGCCGAAATGCACGTTCGCTTACCCGAAGAATTTTGGAATTCTGTCCTATATTCCGACGAGACCAGGATTTGTCTTGTAAACAAGAGCCGCCCAACTTGCCCATGCTCGCCCCTTGCCTCCATTCGCGGGAGGATGCGCCATGTTTTGGGCAGGTATTATGTCTGACGGGCGTACTGAGTTAGTCCACGTTTAAGGCACAATGACTGGCGACAGGTAGATTAGGGATATTCTACATCCTTATGTTAGGACGTGGAGAGGGGCTGTTGGTAACAATTTTGTGTTTATGGTCGACAATGCCAGGCCCCATCGTACTAGAGCTGTGGATGAATACCTAGAAAGTGAGGAAATCAATCGCTTGGAGTGGCCTGCTTTGTCCCCTGACATGAACCCGATAGAACATGCTTGGGATATGCTCTCTAGGGCAGTTGGCGTTAGAAGAAATTCCCCTAGAACTCTGCAGGAGCTTGTCGTATCTATTACCGAGGAATGGCAGGCTATTCCACAAGAACGGATTGCTAACCTTACGCACAGCATGCGGCGCCGTCTTCAAGCATGCATTGAGGCCAGAGGAGGAAATACACTATTAGAAGCTATATTTTTTTAAATTTCACAAATTATACAATATAAATAAATTTTAATTTTGTTAAGTTTTTTTTTGGAAGGTTTAAATGTTGTGGTAAAATAAAAAATTTTAAAACTCATTGATTTTTATTTTAAACTTATCAGTGAACTAATATTTAGTCTATTTTCGCGATGACGTAATTACTTATTCCAGAATCAGAGTGATTCAAAACTTTTGAATCTATGGGTAGTTGTACTGTAGCCTGTGTATTCTTCTTCCTTTTTAATTTTTGCTTATTGTATTCCTGCCTTGTTTTAATTCTGTATATTGTGTGGTTTTCATTTGTTTAGATTGTTTTTTATTTAAGCCAGAGTGATTTTATTTTATATGTATTATCTAATTGTTTTAGCAATTGTTTTTATATTTATTTTTTTTGTATTTGTATTTTCTATATACTTCTTTTATTTTATTTTGTATTTGATATTTTCTAAATAGTTTTTTTATATAGCTTTGTTAACAAGAACAATTTTTTTAAGACAATAAAGCATATTTTGATTTGATTTGATTTATTATGTATAGCCACAATGATGATGGAGGGTTAATAGAGTATATCATTTTTAAACACTCTACTTACTCAACTTCTCGTTTCTCTGCCTCCTCCTGTGAAATATCTTCTTCGACGGAATAATCAAGGATAGGCTTAACGCCGAACGACCTGAGCCTCTCGAGTTTAGGTCGGATTTTGAACTCGTCTTCTCCCGCGACAAAATGGCCGTAGAATGTGCCTTTCATCGCAACAATGAATAATTTTTCTCCTAGTACCGCTTTGGCTAGTTTCATTAGCTAAAAAGAGAAACACAAAAAATAAAAACTAAATAATAAATATTAATCTACATAATTTTTCGACTATATCAATCAATTTTGCGGGTAAGAATATTGCATATACACACGCATGCGCAAGTCTGGTATTTTGAAATAATATTGCTACTTGATTATTCCACAGGCTGATTTGAAATTAGATAAGAGAAACATTTTGATTAGTGTTGGGAAAAACCGATGTTTTTAATAATCGAGTACTTGATACTCGAGCGATTTTAATAATCGAGTTAATCGCTTGAGTGAATCGCCTGAAATTCCAATTTACCAAGCGATGACGTAACCGACTGATTAACGGGCTGCCTAGCCCTTTACATGTGATCAGGTCGGGTATTTAGCAGGCACGTAACTACGGGTGGGCACAGGTTTAGCTAAAAAATTATAGTGTCACCAAAAAAATTCCAGAAATTTATTTATTTGTGAATAATGAATTTTTACCACGTGTCTCGATACCAAACAAAAAAGTGCAAAAAATCACACAAATATGTATTTATTGTTCGGGTTTATTATTGTGCGTTTTTAACCCGAACAAAAAGTATTACCAAGAGTTATTTTTCTTCACATCTTTCTCAATCTACGAGCATAAAATAAGTAGATATTTAAAATAGCTTGTCAAATTCTTCCACTTTAAATTATCAGGTGCCCACTGTGTGCACTTCAAAAATTTAGGCTTAGTTACGCGACTGGCAAAATAAGAAAATTGGTTATTATTTTTTTAAATTCATGTACTCATGTATTCATAGTTACCTAAAAGTTCCTGTTTAAATTTAAGAATGCTTACTTTTAATTACCAAAAAATTTGTCGATACCTATGTTTTGTTAACTATTTTGCTCGTTTTCTTATTTTCCATTAACATTTTCTATAATGTATGTTATTTTTGAGAAGTCTTCTTGAGTTTAATAATAAAAAGTTCCTGTTTAGATTTAAAAATGTTTACTATAAGATTACCAACGAATTTTTCTATATATTTTGTTAACCATTTTGTTCGTTTTGTTATTTTTCTTTAACAATTTCTATTATTATGTTATTTTTGAGAAGTTTTCTCGTCTTTATAGTATGTAATTAAAAATTTTAAAATTATATCCTTTAATTTTTTAATATTTACAATCGGAGACCTAAACTACTCCACTGGCTAGCCAGTTAAAACAAAACTTTACCAAATCATGTCGCGATGACTCCGCTAAGGGATTCAGCATACTTTCTTATATGCACCTTCTCGTTTATGTGCCTTTAAGAAAGACGTATGTCGTGTACTTGCTCAGCGTCAATCTCGAGCGTCGCCAATCGGATTGCGCGGCGCTTAGACCGGAGGTCGTCTATCAGATAACCTTCGATATTTTTCGGTTTTTCGCCTGATTTTTAACTAGAGTATTTCCTATCGAGCGAAAAACTGTTTGAATATACGAGCGGTTTTTTAATTCATCACGCTACAGCGGTAAATTCCGTCGGCGGCAAGCGAAGCGCGGGTATCGAGTGAAAGATAATAAGTTACGGGCGACGGTTTTCGCCTGAATAGATAATTCGAGCGGTTTTTTTAACAATCGAGCGATGTCGGTTATTTCAATAATCGAGTGATCAAGCGGTTTTTCGCTCGAGTGATCACAACACTAATTTTGATTTTCCTTGTATAATGTCAAATAACCAATGTTACTTAAAGTTTGCAAGACACGTTAAAACTGATAAGCACTGCAATGGAACTAAAAATAAAAAAGTACTGTTAAAATATAATATCCTCTTATTGGATTAAATTTATCCATAACCCAGATCCTCGACGATTGACATAATAGGCACAAGTCCAACGCACTTTTTTCAGTGACGTTTCGCTATGATAGCTGCACAGAGCAAAAACAATCTATTTCAGAAACGCCCGCCTAGTTATTTTTACCACGTGAAAAACGCATTTTCTTGTTGTAACGGACACGGGCAGCAATAAACACAAACATAATCAGTCAAGCTAAATAAAATGAAAAAAACAATAGGCTATATTTACGGTCCTTTTTAAAATAACTATGTGTACCTTAGTTTCATAGCCCGTTTATTGTTCGACATATTATGTTTACATTTATATAAAAGGAAATTAATACTTAAAATCATTAGTTTCGATTATGGTTTCCCAACCAATAAAAAGTTGTTTATTAAACTGATATAGGTATTTGTCAGGTTTATCATATTGAACTTATCAAATGATGCTAGCACCATGACAACGCAGACAGGAGATTCTAAGGGTTGGTACCTCGGGTCCAGACTCCAGATTAATACATGATATGCAATTCCACTGGCTTCGTCTACTAGTTTGCTGGGCGTCAATCTGCGCATAACCCACATATACACGGTGTTGAAAAAACGTCGGTACCCCAGAATAACTCCGGTGCATCGCATTGCAGCGGAAAATGTCTGGGGAAAAAGTTGTTTGGTTGTGAAGGAGGAATAGTTTGCAATTTAAACCACCCCCCACCTCCTCAACACCCGGGCGCGGGTGATTTAAATTGCAAACTATTCCTCCTTCAAAACCAAACAACTTTTTCCCCAGACATTTTCCGCTGCAATACGAACATTCGAAAATACAAAAGTGTCCCCGCTATGGGAG
Organism: Barypeithes pellucidus; assembly: GCA_963991005.1. NCBI lineage: Eukaryota > Metazoa > Arthropoda > Insecta > Coleoptera > Curculionidae > Barypeithes > Barypeithes pellucidus. The sequence continues at coordinate 15,228,798 of OZ022563.1, forward strand.
TCGGAGCTGGCCCGACATTATTTGCTTGTTGTTATTCGTCGCTATCTTGGGTTCTGGATGCCAAGTCGTGGACCAATACCAGGTATAAAGTATTTCAGGTATGCACATATATACGAAAATATTTTGCTTATCACATTATCCGATCTTCAGAACTGAATTTCACTAAAAAGCTTGTAAAAAAAGAAGAGAGAGTCACTCATGTACAATATAATATACAGTGAGGACGTAAAGTAAGGAATAAATTCATTATCTCGCAAACTACAATTTTTAAAAAAAATCGCTCGGACCCTTCGATTTTGTTTTTCGAACGCGCATATTCTGACATAAAATGTAGATATAGAGGGTGTTGCAAATAAGAGTGACACAAAAAAAAATTTCTTAAATAGAACCCACTGTATATTATTGCATGTACGGATTCTTCGGAAAATCCTAAACATTTTTCATGTAGCATGTGCTATACCTTAGCCCAAGCGTTTTGGAGTTATTCTCATTCAAAATTTGAAAATCAGATATTTCGCAATCAATCAAGACTTGCATTGATTCATGCACGCTGAGGAAAACCTGTAGTCAGCATGCGTGAAGCGCAAGAAAAGTCAAGTAGGCTTTGGAGTTATGATGCAAGAACCAAAAGAATTAATGTCAATAGTTACTGTTATTGTCAGTTTTATGTGTATTTTCCTAACGTTTCACTAGTTTTCAAAAGACTCATTTCGTTTTTTCATAACTAAATTAAATTAAAATGCGGCTCACTGAGAAACGGCGCATAGAGGTTTTGATGATGATGGGCTACGGTGATAGGGTTAGAACACAGCAAGAAACTTGCGAGTTATTAAATCAAAAATACCCCAATCGTCCGCCAATATCACAATCAACAGTAAGCAAAATTGAGTACAAGTTTAGGCAATTCGGTCATGTAAGAGATGTCCCTAGATTTGGTCGCCCTCAAGTTGATGAAAATCAACAATTAGAAGTCTTACTAACAGAAATTTTGTAAAAAATATAATTTTTTCCGATGAGTCCACATTTTGCTTGAATGGTGACATAAATACCCAAAATTATCGATATTGGTCCGATGTAAATCCACACTGGATGAGGGAAGGACACACACAATTTAATCAAAAGATCAATGTGTGGGCTGGCGTTGTCGATGACATTGTTATAGGGCCTTTCTTTTTGACCGAAATTTAATAGGCGAGAGATACTTGAGTTTTTTAGAACAAGAACTTGTTCCAGCCCTGGCCATCCTTTTTCCTGAGTTAGAACGTCCCGATTTGCCACATCATAATATCTGGTTGCAACAAGATGGTGCTCCCCCACATTTCGCTGTGGGAGTTCGTACATATTTGGACGATACTTTTCCAAATAGGTGGATTGGAAGAGGTGGTTTTATTGAGTGGCCGCCAAGGTCACCCGATTTAACACCACTCGACTTTTTTTATGGGGATACCTTAAGGGAAAAGTATTCAAAAGCCAGCCTGCAAATTTAGATGATTTAAAAGATCGCATCCGGCAAGAAATTCGGCAAATTACACCCCAAATGGTTCGAAATGTTCAGCGAGAATTTGTAGATCGGTTAGGCTATTGTCAGTTGACCGACGGAAGACACTTCGAACATTTACTTTAGAAAAATTAGTTTTAAGTTCACCTAACTGTTTTTTCGATAAATAAGACATTTTTAAAATAATTTTATTCTATGTTTTCTCCATGACTTTTTCCACTTTTCAAATTTTGAATGAGAATAACTCCAAAACGCTTGGGCTAAGGTATAGCACATGCTACATGAAAAATGTTTAGGATTTTCCGAAGAATCCGTACATGCAATAATATACAGTGGGTTCTATTTAAGAAAAAAAAATGTTTTGTGTCACTCTTATTTGCACCCTGTATATCTACAGTTTATGTCAGAATGTGCGCGTTCGAAAAACAAAATCGAAGGGTCTGAGCGATTTTTTTAAAAAATTGTAGTTTGCGAGATAATGAATTTGTTCCTTACTTTACGTCCTCACTGTATGTTTTTAAATTTTTTTTCTAATAAAAAATATATTAACTACTATCGATATTATGCTATTTTTCTTTCTTATTGATAGATGATGGGATAATAGTGACTACACGTTCAACCTAACATTAAAATTAATGTATTTTTAATTTGGTGCATTAGTAGCTGATAATAATTCCCAAAATAGTCAATATAGCTATTCATTCTTAATTTTTGGTTTAGAAAAAAGTGAGGTTAAGAAACATACGACGTCGGGTTTGTTAAAATATAGCTCATCGTGTCGATTGTTACAAATATTTGGACGGAATTTGACACCAAAAGTTTACACCAATCAGGGCACCGTCGGATCATCATATCGTCAGAAATCGTATGCATGGAACGCTGTCTTAAATCGAACTAATCGAAATCTTGATTGCAATATTTTTCCTAACTAACCAGTGAAATTTACATTAAAAAAGTTGAAATCCGGTCCTGTCGAATGTTTACTTTCACAAGGAAATTTCCGAACTGCGCAAACTCACAACGCCCCCTTCGATGCCCATAGCGGGGACATAATTGCAGATGGTATTAGCAATATACTGTTTATATTATTATATATGTAGCATAACCACGTTGCGATAATCGCCCAGGCACCTACGCAGAAACTGGGTGTACTTTTCAGGACCAAAAAGTTAATCTTCCTGAGGTCGCGTTTCCCAACGAATGTAACCTCCAAAGATTCAAATGGGGCCTCTCTGCATGTCGCGGCCCACATGGCCCTTATCTCCACCAGGGCTTCAATGATTTCTAAAAGCGTATACTATGAGGCGACAGTCGAAACTAACTGAACCTATTATTTGACCGGTTAGAATCACGACGTTCCGAATTTTATTTTATTTTCGATCAATTAAGCTGACAAATAAAGTAGAGCGCCAGGCGCCAATTTGTCTGCATGTAATAGTAGTAGTAGCATTAAATTTTATAACTATAGTTTATATATGAGTTTTAACATGATACTCTGTCTGCGGTATTTCTATTTGTCATGTTTTGTTTTTGTAACTCGTTGGCAAGGTGAATTCACCGACCGACGTTGATACGTACAACTTATGGGGTGCGCAGTAAAAAGTTAAATTTTATGAGTGAAAATGTGGGTTGGTGCGCATGGTTTTCCGGTCATATTTTTACAAGTTGCTCGTCGGTTGTCTTGCGCACAATGTTGTCGCCGTCATATAGGCAACCCCACCGTATTGGTGCCGGTTTGGTTGCCAACCGACGACGACCGTCCAGAACCGAAATCAGTCGTAGGGATGTAACGATATTAATTGTTTGTCAGCGATGGCCACAAAGCCGTCTTTTATGCGAAAAAATAGATTGTTTATTTCCCAGTAAAGAAGGTCTTGGATGTGCCAAAATATTGCTGTGTAATTATTTTAATTATAAAGGCGAAGTACGGTCCTGTTCGCCGGTTAAGGTAAATATCAGTCGGCATTGCGCATGACATCTGACGATCAGCTTTGTTTACATGCACGAGGCCATAAATTTGCCACTTTTACTGTTAGAGTTTGGCTATCCATAAATATATGCAGGTCGGTGGATGAAATTAGTTTTTTTTTTTAGAAAAATGTTTAATGGATTTTGTAACTAGCCTGAAGAAATGCAGCGAAACCGAGAAGTAGTGCCCCAAAACCGAGGATATGTTTCAGGCGGTCGTGTATGAATTTAATGCACTCCCTTAAGTGTCTGTTTCTGAGTATTACCAGTAGCTACAGGGGGTCGATCGCCCCCCGCCAGGATACTTGGAGATGTGATTTCACAAGTTAAAGTAAGGGTAGTAAGTTATATAACAAACTTCGAGTTACAAATTCAAACTTTTTTTACACCGTTTAGGCGCAAAACTGGAATTAAAGTTTTTCGTTAGCCATAAAATCATTTTTCAAATGGAAGCAAATGAAAATTACTCGGAAAATTATTTTTTGACTTTTTGTGACTTACTACCAGTGGCGGCTCGCGACCTATGATAGAGGGGGTTGACAAGTATGGTGAAATTTTTCTAGGCGTTTTTAATGTAGAAAGAAAAAAGTAATAAGAAAATGCGTTAGGGAAAACATATTTTTATTTATTTTTAATTTTACACAAGGAAATACAACTTTTGGAAAATAAGAAAGGTTTTCTTGGTGTGTATAGCTGTCGGATCTTAACGTCGTCGCATGCAACCCTCGTAACAATATTTATACAGTCTACTACTAATACTACTAAAGCCATCTACGAGCTATCAAGAAAACCGAATGATGTCCAATACTACTACCGCCATCTACGAGTTATCAAGAAAACCGAATGATGTCTAATACCCATTTGTATCATGTCTAATAACACTAGGCCATCTACGGCTACGTCATTAGGCGCAACCAAGACGAGAACAATAGTTAACTGTTTTATGACGAGAACGAATCGAGCCACGAGACTGACAAATTGGCATTCTTCATATTTTCAGTGTTTTTTAGTCCTTAAATAAAATGGTTTAAAATCATATTGTAGAAAATTGATCAATAACAGGCTCATTAAGTTTGGAATACCCTCTATAAATTTTTGTTCATATATTTCATTTTTAAACTTTCTAATAAAGTCCCTAGATTTACCCTTTGTGGTTTGTGTTAAATTAATTTCGGGTTTAGGTGTTCCCGCATTCTTCACTTCAATTTTTTGCTCCAAGCTCAAAGAGATAAAGTTATTTCTTAAATAGTCCACCGTCAACTATTCATTTTAACTTAATAAATATATAAATTAAAATATTAAAACATGCACGAACAGACAACAGCGCGTGCACACAAAAACTGTGCGCCTTTTCCATGTTAAATCGCCATAGCCCCGCTATCCCCCGCTGCCACCCGCCACCTGTTACTACAGAGAAAATGCACTACTTAATCGCACGTGCGAGCAAGTCTCGTCATAATCGTCATTTACCTCGACCGAGGCACGGTTGCCGGATCTATACAGTTTGGTTTGACGGGATGATAAAATATTAGGGAGGGTCGGACTTTTTTAGTTTGACGGTACGATAAAATATTAGGGAAGGTCGGACTTTATACATGATAAAAAATATTCAATGAATATAAATTAATACTTTTTATTCGTTTTGTTTTGGGGGTGCACGTGCGCATGTGCTCGTGTGGAAGAACCGCCACTGGAATCGAAGGGTTGCAATGATATGCTTTACACACGACAAGTTAAATTTATTATTAGTCAAACCATGCAAGGGACACGCGAACCTGCAAGTAGAAAATAAACACGATAATACGTCTATCGTAATAACAAAAGCAAGAAGCCTGACTAGAAACCACTAAACCACTAGCAAAAACCACAAATAAATACTAAATTACCAAAAAAATTGTCTGCCTGGCGTATATAAATATACATATTTATATTATAATTATAAACAGGTTTCAGGTTCTATTGACGGAACAATAGAAAGAAGTAAAATACGGCGAAAATATCAAAATTTGATGAGGCGATTCTACTCACATACGTACTTATGTCAGTATAATAAATATCCAATGATAACATTACTGACATAATTAATATATATCACAATATCTCGTTTATCTGTGACATTTATTATGCTTATTCAGCAGTAGACGGTAAACCCGAAAAACTGCTATTTTTAATTAATAAGGTTTTCACTATATATTTTTACTACTATACCTTTATTGTTATATTGCAATGTTGTGACGTAGCTGTCACAGTCTACTGTCTACAGCTATTCCATGGGTATATGTACAACATACATACTACATATACAGGGTGTCCCAGAATATATGGCCAATCTCCCGGGTTCAGATAGAACACTTAAAAATAACAGGAGAAGTTTCTATAATTTTTTTTCCCTACGGCCTCCCCTACGGAGATACGGGCCCATAACGGACGTCCCTGGAAATCGTTGTTTTTTAAGTACTAGGTGTAATTTAATAATTTTTTAGTATAATGGTTACTAGATGAGTATCCTTAAATCTCTCCCCTTTAAACACGTTTGGCTTATTTAGTTTGCCAGGAACGGACTAGATGTAACACAAAAATGGTTTTTTTTACACCCTGTATGATGAAGGAACGACAATAATATTTGAATACTCTAAACCTTGAGCTGAAAAAATTTACTCTTGATTAATGTCGATAAAATATTCATAAAATGCCCTCATTGTTGCTATGGATTTTTTCACATGTACCGATTTAAATAAGAATATTTATGACAGTGTTAGTTTATGGTACTTAGTGTCTTGAAATTTGCGGTTTTTCTCCTTTGTCTTATAAGTTATTAACTTAGTAATGGAATTTACGTAAACTGAATATGTCGACATGCATTTAATGTATGGACAAAAATATTTTTTTTTCGAAAAAAGTTCATTTTATCGACATTGATCAAGAGTGCCTTTTCTTCAGCTTAAGGTTTAGAGTATCCAAAAATATTATTGTCGTTCCTTCATCATACAGGGTGTAAAAAAACATTTTTGTGTTACGTCTAGTCCGTCCCTGGCAAACTAAATAACCCAAATGTGCTTAAAAGGGCGAATTTTAAGGAGACTCATCTAGTAACCATTATACTAAAAAAATATTAAATTACACCTAGTACTTAATAAATTATTTAAGAAACAACGATTTCTAGGGACTTCCGTTATGGGCCCGTATCTCCGTAGGGGAGGCTGTAGGAAGAAACATTTATAGAAACTTCTCCTATTATTTTTAAGTGTTCTATCTGAATCTGGGAGATTGCCCACATATTCTGGGATACCCTGTATACCTCTGTGTTATAAAAAAGTCTGTTTCTATCAAAGCACCCCTCAGACTTTTCTCTCTTTTAAAGTTGTTAAGTTTAATATCTTTAAACGATTTTCATATTTAGGTACATGGTGAGTTACAATTGCGGATTTAAGGAAATCCAATGTATTCAAACCCCATAGAAAAATCGATTCGATATCATACAGGGTTAAAATTACCTTTATTTCCGTTACTTCTAAAAAGCGATAAATGACTGTTTTTTTATGGAACCCCTGTACCCTGTATATTATTTTTAAAATTAAGATAAGGTCAAATTTGCCTTCAAACGATATATCATATCCTTATACCTAATCCATCAAGTTTTTTTGGAAAATTATCATCTTTTGAGGTAGTCATGGTATTTAAGAATTACGACAGTTTAAAACGCGATTTTAGAATTGACGGATTAATCCATAATTTCTGGTAATTTTGAATGAGAAGTAATTAAATGGTTTGCCGTTATTAACAGTCGAGCTGCGAAATGATTACTTGGTCAGCAAGATGTTTTTGATGCATTTTCCTGTTGTTTTATATTTTGTTTCATATTTTCTTATTTATTTTTAATTTGCCATTTTCCTGTTGTTTTATATTTTCTTATTTATTTTTTCTTATTTTTTTTTTGTTTGTATTCCTTTTTTTTATTATGCTCTGACTGCTTGCTGTATTCTGCATTTTATGCATATAGTGGGCAGTTAGAGCATATCAACTTATAGGGTCTATATTAATCTTAATATCTAGGTTAAGCTAGGAGGCTCGGCCTCAACTTCGCCATTTGTAATCTTTTACAATAAATTATTCATTTATTATTATTATTATTATTATTATTAATTGGTCAGTAGAAAAAAACATGTCTAGAAGCAGTTTACTTCAGAGGTCCCAGGGCACTGTCAATTTATGTATCTTTCTTGTGTTTTCTTTTGCCGAATACAGAAGGAAATCGGCTACAAAAGGTGTAGCGGGGACGGGTTTTCACTTGTTTTCCCAGGGCACTGTCACGATTCAGAAATGTTTGCTGTCCACAAGATGCTGACCAACTAGCCAATTTGGCTGACCGATTGCATTTTTCTGTTCGCAAAAATAAGAATATTTTGCTAACCAATTAAATGATACCCATTTTGAATATTTTGCATAACCATTTTCTATTTGACATTACCAGTTCGGTCGAGGGTGGAAATACCCCGCCCCTTTTTATTTCACCAAATCCCTTGGTTACAGATATAAATTAAGTTTAATCAGAGTGTCGTGAAAACAAACATTTAATTAACTCTATCAAATTTGTCATTTATATAGATGAAGTGACACGAACTGACAAGAACCAATCAAAAAATTCAATTAAGTAACTCATTTTATTAATCTGTAATTAAAATGTCAATAGCACGTAATTATTGAGGTAATTATGTCTAATAAATAATGACTTGTTTTGGATGTAAATATCCATTTTTTAGCTTTATATAGCCGCAAGTCTTTTAATTCAAAACAGCGTGTAATTATTTGACGAGATTGGAAAAACATAACATTGAATTATCATTATTAAAATGACAGAATGGGGGGGGGGGGGTGTTGGTAATGATAGGGTAGTAACCACCCGATAATATAAAAGTACCACGGAGATAAAGTCTGTTCGTTTTATGAAGTCCGATAGAATTATTATGTACCGAGATAAATATTTTTATCTAGTTTATTTTTCACTCATACTTTTTTTTATTATTTATCAAATGAAAAAGATTTTGCGTCAATAAGTTAAAGATGTTCTCAGGTACTTCTTCCTATAATTTAGTTATTTTGGGATCATTATAGTTAAATCTATATAATAATCACTATTTTCCAAGATATAATTAAAATTTGCTCAATTGCAGGATGGTATGTTATATTTTAAATAAGTAGTTACGTTTTTGCTTTTAGTTTGTTTCTCATTATTGTGTGTGAATTAAAAGCAGTTATAAAGCAAAGTTATGGAAAATGTTCACCAAGGTGACTCAACGCATAGAAGGTGTTTATCTCCAGGTGAACGCCGTGTGGTATTACAAGTGGAACGTAATTTTACTTTAGAAAAAGATAGCTCGGGCCCGTTAGTGTCTGTTTTGGCAGTGCAAAAACGAACGTCTGATGCTTGCGGCATTTCAGATAAGACCTTAAGAAGACTTCGAACAAACAGTGAAGGGGAATTGGACAGACCATATAAAAGGGTTCGACTCCATTCTAAAACCTTTTATTTATCCCAAGGGATAAAACTATGGATTAGGAATATTGTTTATGATATGTATAAAGCCAAGGAATATGTTACCCTCAAAGCTATTCTTGAAAAGATAAAGAAGAAAGAACTTTGCGATATTGGAACTACCAGTTTCTCCATCATTTTAAAAGAGCTGGGCTTCAAATACAAAAAAACGAACACCAGAAAAGTGCTTTGCGAGCTATCCAATAATGTTTCAAAAAGATGGCGACATCAGTTCTTTTTAGAACCAAAACTTTATAAAAAAAAACTAATTTGCCGAAATACTAAAAAAGCTAAAAAATAATTATTTTTCTTTGCCTAAACTAATTTTTTATTTATTTTAAATCATTTTATTTAGAAAATACCTAAAATATAATTTATTGTTTGAGAGCCACCGACTACCCGGCTCGAGAGGTTTTATTGCTTAGCGGACTTCATACACCGTACCGACTTTACGACCTAAACTAGATAAAGACCTGTAAATCATTACCCAGGACCCATGGGGCTGTGATTAAGAGCAGACTCGATAGTGAGCTAGGTAGATGTTACCCTTAAAATCTTGGGAAGGGAGGTCAAGTGGCACATCATTTTAAAGGTCGTTTAAATCTTTCCAGTAATATCATAATTAATTATTTTTCGAGTAGCTGTTTCCAAGAAATGGTACAGTTTGGCTCGCTGTTATTTTGTTCAAGCCAGGCTGTTTACAAACTAATTAGCAAGTTAGGAAAACCCATAAAACGGTAAATTTGACAGGCTCGTTAATGGCTTTTTAATGAAACCCATAAATTAATAATAGGTCAACAACATTTTATTATTTATCCTCGCCCTACAAACGTAGTGGCAAACGTAGACAAGTTTTAATGGTTTTTACGTTATGCTCCGTCCTTTTTGAACACAGGCTGCGATAGAAGTAACCGGCACCCGGCATCGACACGAGGAGCATCGCCTGTGACGTCGCAACGTGACATTAATGGAACAGCCAATGGGGAAAACCCGTAGGCAACACACCCCCCGATAACAAAAGATCGATCTTGGAAGGGTCTGAAACTTGTGGACGGCGCCGAGCGGATAAATAGATTTTCTTTAAGGTCTTTTTGGCGTTTTTCTCTTATTGGAATTGGGAGTATTAGCACTTAAGATTAGGTTCTAGGCTTCACAGAAGAAAACTATTTCCAGAAAAAAGAGTCCTACTGGGTTAAACCGTTATAGCAATATAAAACATTGCAGAATCCGTTATAGTCATAGCAGGACACGCCATTCCACTGGCTTCATCTATTAATTTGCTGGGCGTCAATCTGTTGTCTAAGAATACTTTCTTCTGCAGGACGTGGTCCTTATTGGACGACCTTCCTGAAGTCGTGTTTCCCATCGAATATAACCTCCAAACCAACGCGACTCGCACATGCACCACTACCAAAGTGCCTTAAAGGATTTTTCTTCCTAAACCTGAAGTTGTAGAAGACCTTTCTCCATATTCGTCATAACCTGGACATTTTGTAGTCTACTGAACCTATATTACGATATCCAAAGGAAAAACAAATAAAATACTATGCTGAATGATAATAACAAGTCATCAGATCAAACAGAATACAACATATCTACAGGGTGTTATGGAAATGACGTATTATATTTAAACCGGCAAATTGAAGAAAAATACCCATAAATGGCGCTTTCAATTAATGACCGGATTATGTCACCTTTATGTCAAATCAGACGAACACATGGTGGGCACTGGCGTAATATGTAAACAATCAACACTGAGGTTTGCAGGGTCAAAACACGTCTGCTCATTTCGACCGGTGTTGTCATATCTACACGGCAAACTCTTTAGAAAAAAATTTATAATTTTAACAATTTTTATTTCCATCATTTATGAACAAATATGATTCCAGAAAACAGGCGAAAGATGTTTTGCAAAACAAATAATGGTAATATCAGACACAAATTTCTAATTCGTTACAAGCACAGCAAAGTAAATAGGTCAAACGTCATTGACCTTTTAAATAATAATTATCGTTCAAACTCTTTAAAAAAAATTCAATTTTATTTAAGACACATGCTTTCTTACCATTACTTATTTAAATACAATTGTTAATTTCATAATTTTACACAAACCACACAGAATCTAAGTTTTAGGAAAAAACCTCTCACATAACCTCAAAAATAGCAGCTATTCATATGGAAAAATACACGCGAACGCTGTTTTAATTTTGGTCCTTTTTTTCTCGCGCAGATTTATTTATTTAACTAATTTGAAACACACACATTTTAAATACACACAATGTAATCCTTCAATTTAAAAATGACATTTTATCTACGAACCATAAAACAGTTAACCTACGAACGAACGAAATAGATACCTTCAAAACTAGGAATAGAGATGGGCAATATTTGACAGTTTAATATTTCACGAGATTCTTCTCTATTACTTGCCTATTTACCGCGAGATGTCTTGCAAGGCGTCTAATGGAATTTCGACCAAATTGAATAAAATGATAGTGGTAGCTGATAATACTGCGACTGTACTTTTCTTTTGAGAAACATACAAAATTAAATTAGCCAGCTCTACTCCAAATGACAAGACCGACGAAGATTTTATTTTCTTTCTCACTCGGCCATTTCTCCATCTCTTTCACACAATCCACTCAGCGCCGTGCCGACGTAGGTCTATGGGTACAAGCCTGCGACTTGCAAGTGTCAGTAATAGAAGAACAGAGTTAGGGTGCGGTCGCCTCTGTTGATAACCATTTACACTATCGGCTATCCGCTTTGTTTTCAGAAGGTACACGTATAATAGTTGTAATGATTTTCGGGCTACGCGTCCAAACTTTGTATATTATTTGACATTGTTTTTATAGACGAACCTAAGTTGCTCAGTTATAACGAGTAGTTTGTTTTGGACGTTTGACTTGACAGAAAAATGGAATGTCGCAGACGAATAAGTCAAATTTCGTCGCGTCGCGTGTAATAAAATCTAATGATCTGATCCTAGTGTAATTTTAAAAAACTTGTGCCTGGAGGTATAAAGATAAATACAAGTAGGTAGATAAATAATTTATTTTTATAATTTTATATGGAATCTCAGTTTTGCAAGTTTGGCAACATTGCACGTAACATCTGTGTCCTGTTATGCCTCCACAGGGTGACATGGCGAACAAACGCCAGATGAGGTGTGGGTTTATGGGACTGGATCCCACTTTTAAAACGGTCGATTTGAAGAAAAAATATGTAGCGTTTCTCTAGGACACCCAAGGAGTCACCCATTTAAATGTAATTTCCATAACACCCTGTATATGACCAAGTTTGTATTCGGTTGTTATAAATAAACAAAACGATTATTAGATAATTTTTGGCTAGAGCCCGACGCTTACTATTGTTTACCTTAGCTGCTCCTACTAATACGGTTAATACCTAAGGTACACATTTAAAAAATGTTAATTAAATAGAAGTAGATAAGCTCTAGATGTTGCCAGAAGGTAATAATTGATCCCATTAGTACTTTTTAGTAAAAGTTATCATTTAATTGAATATGAACTGGTATTGTTTACTCGACTCGTGGCTTTGCACGCCTTTTGAGTCACTAAACAAGTTGTATTCCCATCCACAGTCAATTGCAAGGATTTAAGCAATCATATGATAAATGCAATTCCTTCCTAGTTGGACCCTGGTTGGTTGGTTAAAAGGCCCGAACTTCTATCACTGCAGCATACCGGCTTATTGTATACCCCGAATCTTGTTAGAAGATGTTTGTTCCTTCTATGAGGTCCAGTAACCTTCTACCAAGCTTGTGATGTGAGAGGTTATCAGCACGTATGTCCCCGAAGATATTTTGTCTTCTACGAGACAGCGCTACGCAGCGGTATATTTAGTTGGACCCCTATTATAGATTCTAGGTCCATTCATGATTACCAGCGATCTTAGGAAACGTATTGGGGTAATCTTTGCTAGATCCAGTGAAAATTTCCGAGTGCTTCCGAGGATATTCTTTGTAGAAAACCGAAAATTGTCGTTTATATTTGTATTTTTTTCCTGGCTTTATTTATAGAGATGGAGCAAAACAAATGTTATATTTCCGTTGTCACGTCAGTTCCTAATAATGTTCTATTCATAAAAATAATGAGCTCACAAATTTGTTTGCGTTTGCTTCATTATGACATTTTTGGCAATTTAACTTAGCAAACTAAAAAAAGAAAACTATGCATTCAATGAAATTAAGTCAATTTGAGGAAGATGGGACACTTACCAACATTCTTACCAAATGGGAAACTTTTTAATTATTAACTCTACGAAAAAAAGTGCCTCTTCCTAAGAAGTCCTGCTTGGTGAGAAAATAAATTTGCACAAGAATATTTGTATGTTGGACATCAAAAAGTACCGGGTTTAAAATTTATAAAAGACGTCGGCTATATTTACAAAACTAAAAACTTGGAGAGTGCATGTTTAAAGGCTAACAGACTATAACAATTACACAATAAACACTCTACTTAATAGAACTACTTTTATGACGGATAAAAATTAGTTCACTAATTTCTATGAGGTCGCCAATTTCTAATTTCCCAATAACAAATAAAACTAAATGACTCCAAAAATAATCTAGGTCTCCACATGGCCCCCGTCTTTTTGCATACAAATGATTGTCCTTCTAGAAAACTCTGACACAGCGTTTCTGATCATATGAGGAGTAACTAGCCGGATACACTGCCTTCTACTTTCTTCTAGGTGATCAATATCACGGAATGGTATGTGCTTGTACACCAATTGCTTAAAATGATCCCACAGGAAAAAATCTACAAACCCGTATTTGTCTTTTTTTATTCTTTTTCGATCTTCCTTAAAGCCGTATTAGTCGGCAATTCTTGTCTCTTGCGCCTGCAATGACAATTACAATTGCACGTATTCATGCGCACTAAACCGTTCTCGATCAGCTGGCCCAATATTGCTCGCGTTGCCGGCGCAATGCGAGAATGGAATCCGTATTACAGTCGGCAATTCTATTCTTCTGGCAATTAAAATTGCACGGATTCATGCGCAGTACACCGTTCTCAATCAGCTGTCTCGCATTGCCAGAAATGGGGCAAGCGCCATTTTAATTGCCATTGCCGGTGCAAGTCTGGGTAGAGATGGATTATTCTGTTATTTTTAACTGTTTATTAGTTGGTCGAAGCAGCTATGAACAGCTAATGGCTATTTAAACTAACTGGTACTTAAATTAACAGTTCACATTCTTTATTAAGCATAATGCTAATTCGTCGCAACTTACTTTACTTGTTTTTTGTAAGTAGCAGTAGCCGCTTTAACTGGTAATCAAAAAGGAACCGGTTTGTCCATTTCTAGTTCTGGGGGTATTTTGGGGATTTCGACAGTAACTGTTAGCAATGCGCCAGCTGATCGAGAACGGTTTAGTGCGCATGAGTACGTGCAATTATCATTGCCATTGCACGCGCAAGAGAAGAATTGCCGACTCTAATACGGCTTTTATCTACAGTCGAAACTATTAATTTAATTTATTTATGTTAGACAGATCGCAAATATTTACGTAAGCACTTGTCTGGGTTTACTTCAATGGCTTATCTAAACTTTGATAATTCAACAGTACCGGCACACTTATGTGCCACTTAAGATAACTAAAATTGCAATTTACTTACTACCTACTTCAGTTTTAAAAGTATCTAAGTAAGCATAGAGTATTGACGTAAAAATAAAGTTTAAGCGTTTAACAATAAGAGATCATTCCTATATTAGGAACGTTACATAGAACTAGGGGTTCAACCAAAAATGTATTGGCCTTTTGCATTGGAACCACATATATATAACCATTTTATTGAACAAACCCATCTGCAATTATGTCCCCGCTATGGGCATCGAAGGGGGCGTTGTGAGTTTGCGCAGTTCGGAAATTTCCTTGTGAAAGTAAACATTCGACAGGACCGGATTAGTTAGGAAAAATATTGCAATCAAAATTTGGATTAGTTCGATTTTAGACAGCGTTCCATGCATACGATTTCTGACGATATGATTATCCGACACGATTGGTGTAAACATGCCAAATTCCGTCCGAATATTTGTAACAATCGACACGATGAGCTTTATTTTAACTTTCATCCGACGTCGTGTGTTTCTTAACCTCACCTTTTTCTAAACCAAAAATTAAGAATGAATGACTATATTGACTATTTTGGAAATTATTTTCAGCTACTAATGCACCAAATTCAAAATACATTAATTTTAAGGTTAGGTAGTGACCACATATATATTATATTGTATACGAGCGACACTCTCTTCTTTTTTTACAAGCTTTTTAGTGAAATTCGACTTTTACAAAAAAGCAACATGCCCTTGTGTCCTTTCATCTTAAACAAAACAGGCTACTAACCTACCAAACAGCGAATCGAATCACCACAAATTAAAAACTCCTCTACAAAAATTGTTGTTAGGTAATGAAAGTTTATAAGCACTAATATACCGACAACAATGTAGATGAACCACTTTTTATTCTGAAATTTGAAAAACCATCCAGAACCAAAGATGGCGACGAATAACAACAAACACCGGCCGGCTCTGACGCGATCGATAAAATTTCCACCCTACTGCGCAAACTCAATGGTGCCAAGCCGTCTCCCATAGCGGGGACACTTTTTGTAATTTGGAACCTTCGTATTGGCAATATAATGTATATAGATATATGCGATTGGAACAGATTCCCTCTAGTAGAAGACAAAATATCTTCGGGAACGTACAACGTGGTGATAACCTCCCACATGACATGCTTGGTAGAAGGTTACTGGACCTCATAGAAGGAACAAACATCTTCTAGCAAGATCGGGGTACACAATAAGCCGGTAGGCTGCAGCCGATAGAAGTTACGACCCCCACCTTTAACCAACCAACACTCTAGATAGCGGAATCCCTATTTTATCACTTCATTATTTGGACATTAAATTCGTCTCAAAATTGATATAATTAACCAAAAAAGTATAAAAAGAACAAGGCCATAATTATTATCAGCTAATAGTGGATATCTCGTGCACGACAAATTTTTTGTAAAAGCCCAAATTAGATTTTTAAAGTAATTTTTTTTTAAAACCATTGTAATATTTTTTTTAATATCGTCCTTGGCTGATATTATAACAAACTATTTCAGTTAATGGCTTATATAACGAGAAGATATGCCTAATTAATATAATGTTGAATAACAACAGATAAGCAGCCAATTTAGTGGATCATTGCATTTCTCATGTCAAATTAAATTGTCTCTATAAATCTATTACAAACCGCACACTTTTTAACCTTGACATTTTAGAATCGTCCGAAATTTTTCTTACAACTTATTATACATAAAATTAGTTGACACGTATTTCAGGATTTTGCTGAAAAAAAATTTTTTCGAAAATATCCACACATAAATTTATGATAATTTGCAGGATTTTCTCCAATCTTCTCATATTTGAAAAATTATCGGTATTTTTTATTTTACACTTTGTTAGCTCAGCGTTCAGCATTAAAAAATTGTGAACAAATGAAAAATAATAACAAATTAATTGTTTAAATAGTAGTAGAACAAACCCGAACAAACCCATCTTAAATTAATTTTAAAAATACCATTTTGTTCTTCATCCTCTTATCTACAAACCCCATTTTACGAAAAAGTGGGATCTCTTTTAGTTCGGAAGTTATTAAATATTTTCGATCGCAAGTCACCAAGCGCGCGAAGGGTGGAACTACGCTTTCGAACGACGGAAAGTATGGAAATATTAATGATTCACACTGCACCGAGCTCCATTACAGATGCCGGTGCTCTGCGTGACTTGCGATTGAACATATTTAATAACTTCCGTACTAAAATAGGTACCACTTTTTCGTAAGATGGGTTTTGTAGATAAGAGGATAAAGAACAAAATGGTACTTTTTTTTCCACCAAGTCAAAGAAACATAAGCAGAGAGGCCTCAAATTCGGATTCTTGTTGGGCTTTATCTTATCAACACGTGACACGAGCCCATTTGTACAAAATAATTTATAGTAGTAAAGTAAATACAGGTCACTTCCGACACAGGCTAGAATCTACGGTAATCTACAGGATAGAAATAAGGCCGCACAGTCCTGAAAACTGAGCCCAACTAAATGAATCAGAAGAAAAAAATCCAGAACAATTCATTCAATTTCCATTTCTTAATGGTAAGAAGAGTGTTGCTGTCGGACGTCACTCACGCTGTATTCATTCAGTCTTTCCCGGTCTGGATTTTTTGGAACAGGAATAGTCATAGTCATAGTCATAGTCATAACAATTTTTTTATTCAAGAAAGCCACTTAAGGCATAGAACAATGTAAACAGAGTACAAAATGATTATATGATAATAAACAAGTGAAAAAATAACTACAAAATAAACCACATCAAACAGACAAAAAATAAATAAAGAAGAAAAGAAACATAAATAATAAATAAATAAACAAAAAAAGAACAATATAGAAAAGAAAAATACAGAAAATCCCACCTACGTCAGTCCAAGACCAGCTCTATCACAGTCAGTCAAAAATTCATTCAAGGAATAGAAAGCTTTCCTAACTAAATATCTGGATATTATATTCTTGGCCTGTCGATGCGGTAGGATCCGTACACTCTCCGGAAAACTATTATATATTTTAATTATTGAGTGAGTGACATTTTTTTGTATGTAAGTAAAATTACATCTTTCCGGTAACAAGTTAGTCTTATTTCTAGTTACATAATTGTGCTTAATAATGGAGTCTTCAAATAAGTCTATATTATTGTACACAAACATAAAAGAGTCCAGTATATACATATCACAAAGCGTCAATATTCCTCTACCAACAAAAATCTCCCTGCAGCTATCACGCTGTTTCATTCCAAAAACCGCTCTTATACATTTCTTTTGTAGTATCATAATTCTTTCTATTTTTGTGGAATTACCCCAAAAGATAAGACCATACCGTATTCTAGACTGAATGAAAGCGTGATAAGCAGACAGCGCCGCGTCAACTCCCACATTCCCTGCAATGACCCTCAATGCATAGCAGTACCTAGAAATGCATACAGCCACGCTCTCGACATGCGCTCTCCAGTCCAGTCTTCTATCGATTTTCACACCCAGAAACGAAATCTCTTCCGTTGTTTGAATTTTATTATTCCTATACTGGAAAGTCAGAGCATTGTCTGATCTACTGCCAAACACAATACATTGCGTCTTAGATACATTCAACAGAAGATCATGGGCTGAGAAATACCTGTCGAGAACGTCACAGGCCTCCTGCACCCCAATCAATATCGCATCAGAGTCATTTTCGCTAAAAATTAGGGTGGTGTCATCCGCGTACAGCACCGTGTATTCATCCGCTATATCGGAAAGTTCATTGGTATATAGAATAGAAAGCAAGAAACTGGCTGTATGTTGAGTAAATGACAAGAGGTGTACCATACCAGACATGGAAGAGTAGTGAACTACAGTACCTTTGCCAGACAGCATATTATGGTACTGGAATCCTGATAATGTATAAATTTCAGAAAGTAGGTTAAAAAAATAGTTTATTTCGAACAAACCTGAACAAATTTAAAATAACTTGAACTCTGAACAATCTTAATCCCTCTATACCCTAATAACGACTAGTCAGCTGTTTGTTGAGGAAAGAGTAAACATCTGTTACATTTTTTATACATTTGTAACCTACCTAAAAACACGTAGGTTATAAAAACAGGTAAACAAACAAATTGACGGACGTCATACTCGGCTCGTGTCATAAGTCATGAGGATAATTATTAGGAAAACTGTGACTTGTGGAAATTAGGAGGCTTGCCGTGGGTGCGTGCGTGGTTGCGTGTAAATTGCGTCTGGATATTTAATACTGTTTACGAATGCCATTTCTGTCAATGACATTTTTTGTAAATTTAATATCGGAAATTAAGGCATATTGAAAACAAAATTTCAAAAATTGGCCATCCAATCAGGACTATTGATTATTGATAAAGATTAGCCATTTTGCTTATTATTATTATGTATATTTAAAGGAGGCATATTAGTTATAATATGCTAATATACACATAGATTCAAAAGATTTGCATCACTCTGATTCTCGAATAAGTAATTACGTCATGGTGAAAATAGACTAAATATTAGTTCATTGATAAGTTTGAAATAAAAATCAATGAGTTTTATAAATTTTTATTTTACCACAACATTTTAAACCTTCCAATAAAAAAAACTACAAAAGTAAAATTTATTTATATTGTATAATTTGTGAAATTTAAAAAAATAAGATAAAGTGTATTTCCTCCTCTGGCCTCAATGCAAGCTTGAAGACGACGCCGCATGCTGTGCGTAAGGTTAGCAATCCGTTCTTGTGGAATAGCCTGCCATTCCTCAGTAGCAGCGACCACAAGCTCCTGGAGAGTTCTAGGGGGACTTCTTCTAACGCGAACTGCCCTAGAGAGCATGTCCCAAGCATGTTCTGTCGGGTTCATGTCAGGGGACAAAGCAGGTCACTCCAAGCGATTGATTGCCTCACTTTCTAGGTATTCATCCACAGCTCTAGTACGATGGGACCGGGCATTGCCGTCCATAAACATAAAATTGTTAACAACAACCCCTCTCCACGTTCTAACATAAGGATGTAGAATATTCCTAATGTACCTGTCGCCAGTTATTGGGCCTTGAACGTGGACTAACTCAGTACGCCCGCCAGACGTAATGCCTGCCCAAAACATGGCGCTTCCTCCCGCGAATGCAGGCAAGGGGCGAGCACGGGCAAGTTGAGTGGCTCATGTTGGTTCTCCCACACGCACACGAATCCGGCGACTATCGTTTACCAGATAAATCCTGGTTTCGTCGGAAAATAGGACAGAATTCCAAAATTCTTTGGGTAAACAAATGTGCGTCCCACTGCAGTCAATGAACTCGGTGGTCATATTGTAGTTGGGGAACTCTTATTGGTCGCCGACATCTAAAACCGGATTCAAGAATTCGTCATCTTAGTATAGAGACAGAAACACGAACTCCAATTGCATGCGTAACATCTCTCTGAAGTTGTGGGACTGGCATAGTACGATTTCTCCGAATTGTTAACGTAATATAGCGGTTCTGCTGTTCGTTAGTAACACACCTTCTACCACTTCGTGGTCTGTCTCACACAGAATTGGTCTCTAGATAGCGATTCCATATACGAGAGACATCACTTTGAAAAACCCCTATTCTTTCAGCAACAAATATTTGGGAATGACCTTCTTCAACTAAAGCTCCTATTCTTGCACGATCAATTTCGGATATAACTCGGCGATTAATTTTTACACACTGAACCGAAAAATGTAACTGACCAGCGCCAACAAAATACAACACTGAAAATGTTAACTTAAACAAATGTCTTGATAATATTTTTTTTGCTACAAAAAATGGCATCGTTTTGACTGATAATCATAAATAAACATTTAGAAAAAAAATTCATTCCTGAAATTATCTTAACCCTAAATCAGAGTGATGCAAAACTTTTGAATCTATTAGGCAATCCAAACCACGTGACTTTTCATCTGTCAAAATTTCCTTGGTGGGCAAACAAACCCATTGTTTGCATTGATTTAGATAGGTTTATTACTTTTCTTAGGAGTTTTAAACCATCTAAATTCCAAATATTTGCTGGTTCTGGCTAGTTCTGTTAAGACCATTTAATTGTGAAAACGTACCAGTGTGTTTTATCATGCAGAGTTCATATTTGAAGAAATTATTGCAATAATGCTCAGACGTAGACCAGAGGTATGTTTGTTTACATTTTGATTATACTTTCAATTTAAGATTCATGAGCATTTTTCTCATTTAAATAGTAAAATTCTATTCTTGAATATCATATTCAAATGATATAAAATTATAATTTGTTTTAGATTTGTAATGAAGCTGAAATTAATAAAGGATTTGAATCTTTTTACCATGGCAGTTGTTGATTTGGACTACACCATTAATGGGATTCTACCAGTGGCCTATCATCTCGTATTTCGATTTTTGTAGCCTTAACACATAGTTTTTATTCACATGAGCAGATGAAAGCCTACAAAACCCTTGAAGCTCATTAATATTTTTCAGCCAGTTCTGTTATAAATCTTGGAACGAAGGTTGTAAATGAGTTCTATGTCATGCTTGGATAGGTAATTATTTTTGTTTACTTCAAGTTTTTGCTACCTAGTGCAGGAGTGACCAACTTTTTTATAAGATCTTTCACTTTTGAACTAAAAAAATTTAAGGCGTGTCACCCAATTTTCGGAATGCAATACTTTACATTACTTAATGTAATCTTTTTCAGGTGAAGCATTCACAAAAAGCCAGTGCTAAACCAATTTTTGCTGTGGAATATATCAACAGAAATAAAGGTATGATTTTTTGTACCGATGTACCTGCCGTTATTGTCCACGGAACTGTCCATTATCCCAATTGCAAATATGAACTTCGGCACAGTTTCTGGTTCGTTAAGACAGAGGTAGCTTTACCTTCAGTGTTCAAAAAAGGGATGGTAAATTTATTCAAATATGAACTCAAAACCTTGCTTACTTATTTTTATTTAATAATAATTTGTTTCCATATTTTCCATTTGGTAAATATATTATTTATATTAAATGTATTATTTTATTTATATATATAATTCAGTGCGTATCAAACATTTAAATATAAGTATAGTGGTTCTAGCGAATCCTCGCGCCAGATATGTCAAGTGTCACGTGACATAATGACTTGCCTGCTTATTTCTGGTTATTTATTTTGCCTAGGTTTGTATGACATTCCAGGACTTTCCAGGACCGTACTACAATAGTACGTACGTTTATTTTAAAAATGAAACGAGTCTATTTATATTTTTAAATACATCTTTTATTATTTATTATAGGGAATAAAACATAACACATTGTATTTTTTGTTATTTATTTATTCAAATATATAAAATAAAGTCATTATTTTATAATTACATGTCTAGTAGGTACCTCTATCTTCACAAAAAGATAGGAAGTACGCATCTACATGCATGTCCATCTTTACCTACTGTAAACTGTATACAGTGTGTCTACACATGGACTTAACTATACCTGTAATAAATTGTATCTTCAATTTTTCGAAAAAGTCATCCTTGATCATTTCTTTTCCCTGTTATGTAAATACAAATCACTTGGAAAAATTTCCATGTTTTGTACCGGATGCACAAAAAAACATTTTTGAAAATAACTATGGACTAAATATACGGTTTGCTTAAAGATTGTTCACTCTTGTTACCTCTGTTTTAACTTTAATGTTCACTAGTAACTTATAAGCGTATAGTATCATAACAAGCAAATTCTATATGCACCCTTCTTTTGTATACGTAGGCTACGTATACTGCAAATATGTAGGTTACGTAAGTCATATATGCAAAAAACTAATAAAATGGGTATTTCGGCCTTTCCCATTGGGATTTCGGGAAAGGTAAGAGTAAAGAGATACGAAGTCGGTTAAATTGGGACAATTTTGCGATTCGGTTTTTAGTTTTTTCTGACTTTGTTCGAAGAGATGTCCAAAAATAAATTTAACTTTCTCATTGCCACTTTTCATCCTCCCCAAGATGGCATTTTATGAAGGAATGAACAATATGAGCATGGTCGTTATTACCCATTACTGTCTACATTCAAGTCGCCACACAAAAGTATTACCTGATATTTAACTGAAACAAATCTCAACTCGATCAGAAAGAAATGAAACATCTAGAAATTTTTTTATTAATATTAAATTCACCTTAGTTTCTCTAACGGTGGCATCAGCTGAGGTAGAAGGCAGACAATAATTATGCTCCATAATTATTATTTTCGCCTAAAAACAGATAAATGAAAATATTAACCTATAAATTTTTCATAACGTGACAAGTACTTACTGTGGTTTACCAGATATACAAACAACTCAATATGTAATTAATCAAAGTTTTCAACACAAAATAAACACTTCTAAAACGACGGAAATACACTTTTAAACGTATTAGCACTAATCAAACTCGAAAAATATAAAAACCAAACAAGCTCAATACGGTTCCTATAAAACTGGGGTATTTGGTTAAGTCCCCAAACAGCTGATCGATGACATATTAATGATGTCAACTGTCGAAAAAGCTTGAGGATTCGCTATAAATACTATACCTACTTATACTAAATATCCTTATTTAACATGAATTGTTTTTAAAAATATGTATTATCAAAATGGGTTTATTTACAAATTGTATGTACTATATGTTCTACAAGATTCAAAATATATGTTTTAAAACTATGTAAGTATATTTTTCATTATTATAAAACTTAAGTAGATAAAGTGATAGGAAAAAATATTTTAAAGTTCTCTTCGAGTAGGGCCATTTGAATAGCTAACTACACACTCTCTGGTTTCTTAAAATTGATTCTGTAAGATCTTCCCTCTTGATAGCTGCTCTATTAATCACATATCCCGCCTTTTCTTTGATAAATCGTTTATTTGTGGGTAATGAATAGTCTTTTTTACTGCGAATCAAATGAAACTAAGCAAATGGTCGCGATCACGACGGCTTCCACAATTTGACCACAATACACGTTGTCGGCATTTTTCTTCCACAAATACTTATTATATACACTTAAATGAATCTATTCTAATAATAAATTTGTTAACAAAAGACCACACAATCACAGTAAAACGCTCCAAAAACGCAACGAGCTTAACAGTAAACATATGGACACGACCTTTGTTTGCCCACCAGATAACCTAAAAATTTTATTTGACAGGTCGTTGGATTGGTCAATTGTATAGTTTGGTATATTACCTAAAAAATTTTTTATGATATCAGCTATAAAGTTTTTAAAAAGCTGTATTGATTCTAAATGCCTTGAAAATAAAAATACCTTTATTCCATTGAAAAAATAATAACTCAAAAATCGATCCCCGTTTAGTTAGTCCCCATACAATTTAATTATTATTCTATTAAACCAAGATAACAATGACCATATTATGTTAAGGAAAAGCGCAAGAAGTAGAACCATTTAAAGTCTGTTTCGTTGCCGTTGATAGCTCGATACCCTCATTAAAGATTCAAAACAAGGGCCCGGTGGCCTAAAATATTTTACCTATAAAATGGTCTTTTTACGTACATCTAGCATAAAGATGAAGAAATTTTGACCTATTCCACCGGGTAACAGATAAAGTAACAATAGAGCCATAAAATGAAATGAAAGGATAATGATTAAAACGGCCCATCATGGTCGGAGAGTTGGGTTTTTAATGTAACCGCTTATTATTTTATTTAAATGTAATAGATTTTATGATTTTATGAATTTATTTACAAGAAAACTAATTTATTTACAGATCAAAAAATATTGACAATTTCAATAATTATAACTCGATAAAATGGTCCTCAGAAGAATCTGAAGAGTCATCATGTCCTACGCTTATTACTAAAGGCTCAATTTCCATAGTTGTGTCAATTACGTTGTCAAGTTCCCACATTTTTTGTTCCTCTACTATAGCATGTTTTATGGCGTTTTGCCAATTTTCTGATGACACATTTGCTAAAGAATGAAGCAAGAGGTGTCGCACTTCTTGCATTTTAAAAGTTTTGTTATTTCTAGCAACATATCCTTTTACTTGAGCCCATATTAATTCGATAGGATTTAGCTCACAATGGTAAGGTGGTAAACGGAGCACTATAATACCTCGATCTCTTGCCATCTCGTCAATAACATACTTTTTATACTGTGATTTATGTAGCCTAACAATATCCAAAAGTTCTTTTTTTACCATGGTATTATCGTAACTCAATTCCTTTCGTTGTAACCAGTTTACGATTTCCGCCTTTTTCCATGAAGTTGTGGGAAGATTCTCTTTTAGCCTAGAGTGATAGCTGGCATTATCCATCACTATTACAGAATTAGCGGGAATGTATTCTATCATTTGCTTAAAATATTCCTCGAAAACATCAGCAGTCATTTCTTCATGATAGTCTTTAGTAGAATTCGACTGGAATTGTAATAATCCTTGATCCAAAAAGCCATTTGAACTTCCTATATGAGTTATAATAAGTCTGCATCCCTTTTTCAGATGGTGGTCTAAGTCCTGTTGACCAGCCTTCCATGACAGCTTGTCGAGAACTTAGGACATTTTTATCTTGCCAAACTTTAGATACGGTGTGCCCTTCGTTCAGCCAAGTTTCATCCAAATAGAAAATGTTTTTGCCTTCGCTGCGGTATTTTCGGATGGACCTTAAGTATTGACGTCTCCAGCAAATAATATCTGCTCTATCAATAAGAAAAGATTTTCTGTTTTGCTTCCCCCATCGAAAGTTCATATCATGAAGTATTTTCCATAGTTTCGTTCGTGATAGCTGTGGTAAGTCCTCGTCGTAGTTAATGGCTTGTAAAATTTTGTCTATAGTTGGTATTTCCTTGGCAAAATAAAAACTATGTACTTTTCTTCTAATACCATTTTTAATGAAATTGTCAATTTCTAACGGTTTCTTTCCTGGGAGTGGTTTTGGCTCACTGAGGTTCTTAGATTTTCTTTCACGCAAGAACCTATATATAGTAGCCTCTCCAACTCCTACCATATTGGCACACTCTGCAATGATGCTACGAACATCACTTGCAGGTTTCTGGTACACTAGAGCATCATGCACGTTTAATATTAATGTCTTTTCTCGGAGAGAATATGCACTCTTGCTAATTTGACGAAGACACGTTGGCGAAAAACTTGAAGCCATAGTATAGGAAATAATTCAACTTTGAGATAATGCAGTATCTAAATACAACTAAATACATAGTTTGACAAACGCACATCAAATGGCGTAATAACATCCTAAAGCAGGCAAAAATAGGTAAATTAATTACCCCTGTTGTACCTACTTTAACCCTAATCCTACTTAACAAAGGACAGAGGCCAATTTTCTTATTAAATAAGGTAATTACTATTGCCAACGCCTATGGTTTACGGTTGTTTTATGGCTTCAACCTTCGATATGAGCTATCAACTGCAACAAAACGGACTTTATTATAAATATTAAATAAAAGGAAACGAAATGTGTCTGGCGTCTGCACTTCTAATAGTAGCTATAGTAATTAATATAATTGATTTCATAATAGTTGCGCTTTGGTTGGTGTGTATGTGAGATATGACACAGGGAAGTTATGGTGTAAAATCCAGGACAGGAGACTTTTTTGAAATTAAATGCCAAAATCATTTAGAAAAATATTTAGTTTTCCAAAAATGACGCACATATGGGCTGTACAAAGTAACAAAATTTCATTAAAATGTACAGGGCTCCTTGAGAGTTATAATCAAAATTGTAAATTTTCATATGGGGCCCGATGTCTTGGTTAGGAGGGACATCCTATGATTATATGAATGACCTCCCTGTTAGCTGGTGGAATATTACCCTATACATACTGGCCAGACGTATATTATTACTGTAAATTCAAGACATAAAGAAACTAGCCCCACAACAATAAGCACATAGCCCAGGATTTGCTCTCGGGGGGGTTTGGGTCACTCACAACCGACCTAAATAAGGGCTCAGATAACAATAGATAAATTCATTTTTGTTCCAGTTGTTAGGGGAGGGGGGAGGTTCGTAAGGGTTTGTTATGGGTTCATAACAAACCCTTACGTGTCAAAAATTATTAACAAGTTTCCTAATATACACTTCCTGATGGGTAGTAAACACTAGCTAGGATTCTTAGAAATAGCAATGAGAATACTGTTGTATAAGAGGTGTAGTAGTGGTTGTAGTGTGCACCAAGATGTACACTAAATAAATATATTTATTTATACAGTTTAAGTACCTATGGGTGGGAATCAGGTAGGAAAAAATTGTAATACTATATAGGTAGTTCTAATAGTTATTTACTTCAGGTCACTTTCTTAGGTTTCCCAAATTTGTTAATAACTGCTTTTGTAGTACTCCTTCCTTTTTGTAATGTGTTAGTTAAAACAAAATTCCAAATCCCCTATTTTTTAAATTTTGAGAATGTGTTTTCCCATTTTTACAGTGCTTTTTCACTGGTAATCACTGGTAAATATCTTTATTTTGTACAACAACACATTAAAAAAGGAAAATTTCTGGTCAGTGAGCCAGTTGTTATGTAAAAATTTAGTAATGTGCAGCCAAAATAATTGATTATATCCCGCCGTGTATCGGGCACAAGTCGCATAAAAATGTGCAGTCCCTTCCCTAGTCTCGTTTTCAGCCTTGAACACGGTCAGCTGTATAATTTTGCAGTTACGTTACGTTACATGATTGGTCTTCTCCAAGGAATATTGATTAAAAGTTAATCCGACTATTAACCTGCAAAATGTTCAGTAAATCAGAAAAGAACAAAATTACCTTCATGTTATTTGCAACAACAGCTTCGTAGGAACATATCTGGTAAACGATAAGGGCTCGCAGTAGCTCCCAGTTCGTCTTGCTCTTGAAGGCAGCTTTGGCATCCTCAAAGGTTAAATCTAAGGGGTCCTTGGGGCTCTGTACTGCCTGCTTCTCCTGCTGATCTTGAAGTAGAGTTGTTGCGGCGGCTGTAGACTTCCGCACAGCCTGATTCACATCGATTTTACCTCCGAAACCGCTATTTAAATTATCGATTAGCAATCCGTTCTTTTTATAAACACTACACCTGATCACTGTACGAAGAAAAGCCATTTAATTGAAGTAATACGTCGAACGAAGATTTCTTTCGATCCGAGAAGGTATTTTAGCCGGGATCTTGTTCGTTGCTACTCTGCTTTACTGGCGTTCGAAAAAGGTTAGATTTCGGCGAAGTCACCTTTCGAGCCTCTGTAACACGACTAAAATCGACTGACGTTTATTCGGTTTATTTTTAACAAGCCGGTTGGAATATGCGCGGAATGGGACCGGTAGACGGCCACTACGACGAAAAATCTGCAAATTTTTGGGAAACGTGACTTTTATTTGGGGAAACGAGCCAAATAGAACGAAACGATAAATATTCAAATTAAAATCACCCACAAAAACTTTTTGTTTAAATGTCAGTGAACTCGTTCGTGATCCTGATTGGCGCGTTTGTTGGCTTGAAAATCATGCCGCCATTTTTTAAATTTATATATATTGGTAGTTGCCTACATCAGGAATATTTCTAGTCCAGGTTCGGTTTCCGGGATTTTTTAAATTTACAGTCGACAAAATTTATTTTCTAATTTCGAATTGTAATAGCAATCGACAATTAATTGTTGCCACGTCACGGTATTATATCGATTTTACCTATGGCAAGAGTCGAAAAAAATATAGTAAGTAGTAAAAGTAAGGATTAGGGCAGGAATTCCCAAAAAAAAGATCGCCAATGGTTAGATCGTCAGCACACACGACACCCCTGCCTACTCTTCACGGCGCCGTGGCGCACAGGTAGAAACCCTTGACTAATCTATATAGAAACTCCTGGAATGAATGAATAAATTCATGAACGTAGCTCCATCGTAACTTTAACGTTTGGTAATAACATCGTCTAGGTAACGGCAATCACGCCACCCGTCACTCTAACCTCACTTTTTATTTGTATTTTTGGTTGAGTTTCTGAAGTTTTCTTTGAACCAAACTGAGCCAAAAATGGATCAAAATGTAAAGTTTCCGTGTTTATATTAGGGGCCGTTCAAGTAATAGTTAGAAAGAATAGTTATATGTTTTTTGTTAGAAAGTTTATGAGGTATGGATGGACACAGGTCTCAAATTTCATTTTTGGTTACCTATAAGGGCCGAAAAAAGAAATCTTACATTAAGACAAAAATAAACTAAAGGAGCTAATTTTTGGCAGGTATTCTTAAATTATTACTTTCAAATTACTATTTAACTAAAACATTTCAGATTCAGTACAGGATGTATTTGGTTGATACCAGTAATATTTATTTTATTTATTTATTAAATCTACGGGATACCCCATATATTAGCTTGTGTCAAAAATATACTACATATTGTATAGGAAAACATGCAAACTCTAGTCTATTTTAAACTCCCTGTTTAATAATAGGTGAACAAACCCAAGCTTCAACAAGAATTAAATAATTTTATGCTGATTCAAAATGTTGATTTTGGTTTATCCAGAGACCTAACCTAGGAGTGATCCCATAACCTTAA
Source organism: Barypeithes pellucidus (assembly GCA_963991005.1). Classification (NCBI taxonomy): domain Eukaryota; kingdom Metazoa; phylum Arthropoda; class Insecta; order Coleoptera; family Curculionidae; genus Barypeithes; species Barypeithes pellucidus. The sequence continues at coordinate 15,257,892 of OZ022563.1, forward strand.
ACAATTGTTGTTAATGGTAATATTTCAATTTATTTAAAAGATATTCAATACAACATATAAATATATGGTCTATAATACTCATACTCGTAATAACAGAGCTTCAAATTCTTATTATATATTAATATTATAATCGATTGCTTTAAGACATCTTAAATCCTATACACTAAACTTGTAAAATAATTGCTTTCTTGCACTGAAATAGGAGAAAATTTTAAACATAGAGAAGGCCTGGGTTCCAAGTAATTCAAGTAATAATAAGAGCTTTAGTGATAACAACATAATCTCCATGGAAACAATTGTTTTAACAAACAGTTTCCATGGATGGCACTTATCCTGCTGTTGGTATTAACAGGAAATCAATATGGGCCTAGTAATCACATTATTCTTTTCTGAATAACGTTATTGTTTAAAATCATTTTTAAACCAAATTTGCAGAAAAAATTTACAGAAGTGTAAGTTCTCATAAAATTAATTTAAAAGTAGGAATAAGATCGAATTAAAATATCATACAGGGCAGGTTAAAAGAAGTTACTGTAAACAAGTTACAAAAATAAGTTCTTTCTTGTTTAAAGTAACTTCTTATTTTAACCTGCCCTGTCTGATATTCTAATTCGATCTTATTACTTTTAAATTCATTTTAAGTCTTTAAGAATTTTTATTTTAAAACCGGCATTTACAGGCTCCTTGATTTCATTTTTTTGGTAGCCTTTGTTTGGGTTTGTTAGGGTGGCCAAGGGGGGAATTCTAACAGCACAAAAATCTCAAAAGCTGTTTTATATATAAAAAATAAATTAAATAGCCTTATGCAAATCACTCTTGACATTTCTTTTTTAAATAACAAATTTATTGATAATTTATATATTTAGTATTATAAACATGTGTTTTTATTAAATAACTGCGATTTTAGAATTGGCTGTACGTAATAACATGTTTAAATATTTTAAATGTATGTTGCAATGTCTCCCTTCAAAGGACATGGTCCGTTTAAGGGAGAGGTCACTGTACTTTAAAACGGATGTGAACAGACTGCTGTATACATATATACAGGGTGTCCAGAAATGAAGAGCAAAAAATTTAGAGGATAATTGTAGACCGAAAATAAATGCTACCTCTTCATATAACATTTTTTCAAAAATTGATTTTTAACGGAATTACATGGTGTTAAAATTAAATTTTATTTGCAGTTTTTTTGCAATAGCTTTTGCCACGCTCATAATATCTCGTATATGAGGAATACAAATTTGCACACCGTTTTTTCGCATTTTGTAGAGGGCGCCACATACGAACCTATACTTTAATTTGAATGATCCCAACTTTTTTTGTGCTACACTGTATGCGCATTTTGACTGAATATTTTTATTCTCCTAACCTTTTGACATAAAAAAGGTATACTACTTTTGTTTCGATAACTCTAACAGATTTCGAGAAAAACGCTAAAATAACATTGCTTGCATGTGATGAATACGAAATCATTTAAATTCATTTTCAACCTGAAACATAGCATGCTTTGGAATCATGCGCTATAGTTGCCTTAGAAACAAGTGTTCCTGAAAGGTGGATAGGACGCGGTGGTTTTGTACATTGGGCCCCTAGATCCCCCGACTTAAACCCAATGGATTTCTTTTTTTTGGGGCTACCTTATGTATTTTAACCTTATGATTTTGTTAGTAAACCAAAAATAAATAAATAAAAATTATTTCATATTCATCACATGCAAGCAATGTTATTTTAGCGATTTTCTCGAAAACGATTAGATTTATCGACGCAAAAGTAGTATACCTTTTCAATGTCAAAAGGATAGGGGAATAAAAATATCCAGTCAAAATGCGCATACAGTGTAGCACAAAAAAGTTGGGACCATTCAAATTAAAGTATAGGTTCGTATGTGGCGCCCTCTATAAAATGCGAAAAATCGGCGGGCAAATTTGTATTCCTCATCCCGTGAAAGCCCCATATACGAGATTATGAGCGTGGCAAATAGTATTACAAAAAAACTGCAAATAAAATTTAACTTTAACACCCCGTAACTCCCTAAATAGTCAATTAACAGTAACAATTATCCCCTAAATTTCTTGCTCATCATTTCCGAACACCCTGTATAATAGGCAGTTACTAGAAAAGTGAACACAAGTATACTGCCGAGCATTAAATTAGGGTCACCCCGTAATTTCAAATTATTTCAGACATTTTTAGTTTATTGGTTTGTTTTCCGGTTTTAACAAAGTTTACTAACGTCATGCGATGATTTTGTCAGGATTGCTTGTAAAAAAAATGTTTGTTTTATTGTTATTATTTATTGAAAGTAACGAAAATGAAAATTTTAATTTGATAGTTCAAACAAAAGGAATTTTAAGGACTTCAGTAGCGAGTATTCCCTCCTCTGGCAGTGATAGCGGCTTGCAAACGACGAGGCTTGCTTCCGATCAGATTATCGATCACATCCTGTGGAAAATTGTCCCATTCCTGCACGAGAATGTCGCGAAGCTCTCTAGAATTTGTGGGGGCCGGCACATGTCTCCGTAAACGTTTCCCCATCTCATCCCAAACATGTTCAATAGGATTTAAGTCTGGACTGCGAGCAGGCCAAACAAATCGCGTGATTTGAACCTCGTCAAGATAAGCAGAAACAAACCGAGCATTGTGGGGCCGTGCATTATCGTGCATAAAGGTCTTCTCCAAGAATAACCATGAACGGTACAACATGGTAACTAGAAGTCAGGTACCTATGCGCATTTAACGTCCCATTCCGGATAAATACTAACTCCGTGCGAGCTTCAAAAGATATGCTTCCCCATGCCATAACTGATCCTCCACCAAACGGAAGTCGCTCGGCAATACACGCTTGAACATATCTCTCGCCTTGTCGTCGCCACACTCTTACACGTCTATCTGAGCCCGTAAGACAGACTCCAATCCGACAAACCCAATCCTCTATTGTCCAAGCCAAGTGTTCTCGTGAAAAATTCACAGAACAGTAGCACTAATTCGGGAAGATAATCCAGCAGCATGAAGTCGTCTCCTAACTGTCCACTCACTTATGTTTACATTTCTCACTTCTTGCAGATGACTTCGAAGGGAAACTGTCGTGACCGTCCTGTTTCTCAAAGCACTAGAAATGGGAAAGCGGTCATCTCAAGCTGTTGTAGTTTTCCCTCGTCCTGAACCAGGCCTTCGAGTGAGCAGACCAGTCTCTTCGTACCGGGGAAATACTCGTTGCACATTGGGGAGACTTACACCAACGTTCCTCGCAATTTCGCACCGACCGCGACCATCTTCTATAGCCGCCACACTTCATGCCGCAACAACAGGATTTATGGATATTTCAATACACTTCACAATGCCAACAGTACACAAACAATTTGCAATAGACAGACAAAAGTACAGAACCCAAAAATATGCTGATAATGGTTTTTACGATTTTGGGTGAGGGGCACTGTTTTTGTCAAACGCTTATCGAAACAACAACAACTTTTTTTTAATCAACCAATCACGAACAAATCATCGAATAACGATAGTAAACTTTGTTGCAACCGGAAAACAGATCAATAAACTGAAAATATCTGAAATAATTTGAAATTAAGGGGGTGACCCTAATTTAATGATCGGCAGTGTATTTGAATATTAAAACATTAGTTATGGCTCTATTGCGTTGGTTTCCTTTAAAACTCTATTTAAACTTTTTCATTTGTTTAATCTGATGCTCCATGCCAAGCACATTGTTCTCAGTCTTCTCAATCAGTCGGTCGATCAGTGGCATGTGCTCCGTCGTTAAATCGTTAATTTTATTGGATTTGTCCTTTGTGGGACAAACATTGTGCTCTTGTCCGTCCGATTCTATATTTTCCTCTCGATCTTGATCCGAATTTGATTTTGCATGATCAACTTGGGAAGCGCCGCTGTCGACGTCGCCGTCTTTGGAACCTCCGGCACTAGCCCTGCGTCCAATCTTTGATTTAATGAAAACTGAAAAAGGGGCCTAAAATAAATAATAACAACATAGTGATTTTTTGCAAATTCCAATATTGGGTTTTTACTAGTGTTGTGATCGCTCGAGCGAAAACCCGCTTGATTATTCGATTATTGAAATAATCGAGCAATGTCGCGTTATAAATTCAAGCGAAAATCGTCGCTTGTCACTTATTACCTTTCACTCGATACCCGAGCTTCGCTTGACGCCGGCCGAAATGTGCTGCTTGATAGTGTGATCGCTCGAGGTAAAAAATTTCTCGTATATTCGAGCAGTTTTTCGCTCGATAGAAACTACTACTCTAGTTATAAATTCAAGCGAAAAATTGAGAATTGCCGAACAAACCCGATCCTCGCCCGACGCCGCGCTCCAACCGAAAAACTGAAAATCATCGCGTTTCACTTGATACCTGACCTTCGATCTACGCGCCGCGCCACTCGAATTGTGCCGATTGGCGACGTTCGAGTTTGACGCTCAGAAGGCTGACGATATACGTCTTTGTTAAAGGCACATAAACGAGAAGGTGCATACAAACCAGTATGCCGAATCCCTTAGTGGATTCATCGCGACATGGGTTTAGTTTTGACTGGGTCTGGCTAGCCAGCGGCGATTGTAAATTTTTTAAAAATTAAAGGATATGATTTTAAAAAAAATAAGAATCAACTGTTCTTCCTTAATAAAAACTCTAGACAAACTTCTAAAACTTACAAAAAGAACCCCTGGTGTTTTATCAACACATTCTTCGTAGTCATAAAAATGTCAAGTGATTAATCGGTCGCGCGATTCACTCGATTATTAAAATCGCTCGGGTATCAAGTACTCGATTATTAAAATCATCGGTTTTTCCCAACACTAATTTTGACTGTTTTGAATTTAAAAAAAAGAACCTAAAAAAATATTAACGAATTATTTCTTAAATTCTATACAGGGTGGCCAGTAAGTATAGGGCAATATTTCGCCAGCGTATAGGGGAGATCAAAATAATACTGGTAGTTCATATAATATTTTTTCCGAATCTCCCTCCTAGCAAAGATATCGGGCCCCAATGACACACTTGAAGATTTACATTTTCGTTCATAACTTTTAAGCAACCCTCTATATATTAATGAAATTTTTTGTAATTCTAATGTATTCTAAACTGGTTTAGCTTGTTTCTAAGATAGCGATAGCGGCTGTCACTACCGTTATTGTCTGTTAATAAAAACTCGGCTGTAACCAAGGATATTGCAAACTACAGATAGAAAAATGTACATTTCTAGCCTACGCAACGAATGCAAACAGTCTTTCCCACCTCTTTCGGTCATTATTGCAGCATAGCCAGATTGACATATTTATCGCAATAGTATCTTGCAAAATCCCAATAAAAAATTTGTTAATTTGGCAAATGCAACTGGTTTAAGATTAATCCGCAATTGCTCTTAAAATAAATTTATTTCCTTATAATTTTACTATAAACTGTGATATGGCGATGACAGATTCTTTAAAAAAATATTATTATACTTAAAAGTACGAATCTTGAACTAATCCAACTGCACTCTGGCAACATCTATTTTTATTTTACAACTGCTCTACGATTCGGACCCAAAAGATGAATGAATTACTAATCTCGTAAACATTGCGACGTTGGCGCTTTGATCTAACGGAGTGATTATATATTTTGGTTGATTTGTGTTTTTTTTGTGATTATTGGTGAAAAATCGTCTTTATTATAAACAATCATGGTGCATTCATGTCGAGTTTGTAAAAGAGTGGATCATTTAAATAAGGATTGATCTTTTTATCGGTAAGTATGGTTATGTTTTAATATTTAACCATCTGACCAGACTTCAACATTGTTGCCATTCAGCCAACAAACATGTAGTTCTCTCTTCCACCCATTACTGATTTTCAATAACATTTCACACAATCACAGCTTCACTTTCCAAGAGTTTTATGAATGGATTATGGCATCTGTAGTTTACAATACCTTTGGGTGTAACACATGTACCAACAGAGGGACAGATAGAAACAGATTCACTAAGTCTACCGGCGTCGTGTCGGTAAGTGTAAAAACGCCCATCCGGTGGCCGGAATTCCGGCGGTTCGGTCTTTTTTCGATTTTACTGTTCCGGTGGTCCGGCCAAATTCCCGGTTCGTTCCATCCCTACTAAGATACTACTTACTGTTAAAATATTTATCTTCCTTTGGGTTGATTTTAATATGTTGCCCAATTCATCTAACTTTCCACTAGTGTGTCCAAAATACTCTTTCTGGGCATCAAACTCCTATAAAGAGAAAAATATTAAGAATCTGTAGTCGTAAAACACAAATTGTTGGAGGCCACCAAAATTTATCGCCTTCAATGTTATCATTAACAATGTTAATAATAATCAATTTGAATTTAATTGTTTTAATCAAGAGACCGTTTTCATGTGGAATTGATCAGGATAAAAAATAATATCACCATGGAAAAATGTCAGTGGCGCGCAATTTTTTTTTTAATATAAGATATGTTTGCAGGGGCGCCACTGGTGGATCGATAGAATAACTAAAATATGCGGCTTTATATCCTATGGACACCTATAAAAATTGAAAATAATATCTAAAGTACTTTAGGAGATATTCAAAAATAACGATTTTAAAAAATCAACATCCTGTAGCAAAAAATGTAAGCCGTTGAGGACGTATGTTAATACGAATATTCCTTCAGAAAATGATCTGCAGTGACATGAGAAATAAAAAGGTTCAGTTCAGAAAGCCCGTCATACCTTAACTGTTTCAGCCTCTTGAGAATCCTTCTCTGCCTCCTCTTTCTCAGCCTTATTTTTCATAAATTCTTCATAATCCGGCTTGTCCACTCCCAACAATTCAGCTCTCATACATTCATACTCGTAAGTGCCTTCTAATGCCATTTTTTTTAAACAAATTTTGTGACCTTATCGTTTCACTTCTTCAGCACGTTCTAATATCAACACGCTTAGGTTTGTTCCGTCCGATGTCACATCATAGTTCGGCATTTCTAATATACGCTAAATAAAGATTGCCCTAGAATGTATAGAGATTTAAAAATAAATAAATACACAAGTTGTATAACACTTCTGAAATAAATAAATACGTAATAGGCGTATTCAGTACTATTATTATGATGTTCTCTTTCTTTACCTAGCCCTTGAAAACGAGGATGAAACTGAAATTGTATCGATCCTGTGCGTTTATGAACGCCCTTTTCTCATCCAGACTGCGTTGGCAAGCCTTACTGCTGCAACGTATCAGCATAGATATATTGATTTCCCATTTTCTTATTTAAGTCCTTTTTTCTCAACAAATTGAGGTTTTGAGTCATTCTTTCTCAAAACCACAGTCATTGTTAATAATAAATGGCATATTACCATGTTTTTGCTTATACTATACTTAATCAATGTTTAGATGGGATTATTTGCCAAACACCGGTTGTATTCATGTTGTATTTTACTGAAACGACAACAGATGGCAAAGGTTGTGACGATTTTCATTTTTCCTGGGATATTGTTTGTTTGTGTTTAATTTCAATACTCTTTACTGGTATTTTGTGTCATTTCAAGCACAAACGTTCACTCGTTATATTTCACAATTTTATATTCATGACTGGGCCAGATTTAAACAATAGGCTACAGCCTAGGGGCCCGCATCACGAAGCTCCCCCGTAGTGTTGCTCATTACTCTCAATTTTGTTGGCCTTTCTTTATTTAGATTCCACATATTATTCAGTTTGTGTTAACCTTTTTTTTGGAAATCAAAGAGCCCCACTATCGCCGTGGGGCCACAGATTCAAAATCCGGCTCCGAGTCAGGGCAAAGGGGGACACTGACGTGTAGTACGTAATCCATCCATAAAAACTACATTATGTCTTATTCAAGAACAGGCCCGGCTTATATTTGCTTATTAGACGCACGAGTACTAGAGCTCTTCGTACGCCCTTAACTGCACTACACGACCGACTGGTCAACAACAACTTATCCGGGTAAACCGAGACGTGCACGGGATTAAATGTTAAATTTCAGTCAATAAGAAGCGACGACATCTCAAAGGCAACTGCGAACGGTTCTATTTGGAGGAATTTTGTCTGCCAGCTTGCAAGTAGGTTTTTTTGAGACTCGCCAATATTTGATTGGATTGGATCGGTGCATAGAGTACGACTGTAGGGCAGTGGCGGCTCGTGACCTATGATAGAGAGGGGGTTCACAAGTATGGTGAAATTATTTTTAAAATTTTATTTTTGTGTAACGACCAAACCATTACTTTCTAGGCGTTTTAAATATAGAAAGAAAAGAAGTAGGTAATAAGAAAATGCGTTAGGTAAAACATATTTTTATTTATTTTTTAATTTTACACAAGGAAATATAACTTTTGGAAAATAAGAAAGGTTTTCTTAGTGTGTATAGTGCTTAAACGTAAAGTCCGTTCTTCGGTTCTTAATTGTAGAAAATTGATCAATAACAGCCCCATTAAAGTTTGGAATACCCTCTATAATTTTTTTTTATATTTTTAATTTTTAAACTTTCTAATAAAGTCCCTAGACCTTTGTGGTCTGCGTTAAATTAATTTCGGGTTTAGATCTTCCCGCATTCTTCACTTCAATTTTTTGCTCCAAACTCAAAGAACTAAAGTTATTTTTTAAATAGTCCACCGTCAAACTATTCATTTTAACTTAATAAATATATAATATTAAAACATACACGCTCGAATTTCTAACCAGATGCACGAACAGACAACGGCGCGGCGCACACTAAACAAACCCATGTTAAATCGCCATAGCCCCGCTATCCCCCGCCACCTGTTACTACAGAGAAACTGCATTATGCCCCGCCTACTTAATCGCACATGCGAGCAAGTCTCGTCCTAATCATCATTAACCTCGACCTAGGCACGGTTGCCGGATCGAGAGCCTATAATATACAGTTTGGTTGACGGTACGATAAAATATTAGGGAGAGCCGGACTTTATACGATAAATAATATTCAATGAATATAAATTAATATGGTGCACGTGCGCATGTGCTCCTGCTGTAGGGGTGGTTGCCCCATTTTCATAGCGGTCGATTAAAAAAAAAAGTATGTAGGCCAAGGAGTCATCCATTTAAATATGATGTGAACTTATGTTCTAATAGGATTTCAATAAGAATATTTTTGTTCAGCACTCATGTTTTTAAAAATTCTCATCCGGCCCGGTTCTCAACAAGTTTGGTGACGCTTAAGTTTAGTGTATGGCCACAACGGCGCACCGCACAGCACCCTCGCTCATAGCCTGGTACCATAGCACCGCACAGTAGTGTCCACAACGGCGCACCGACCCTCGCCCATTGCCTTGCCGTCGGTCCGTTTGTCTCTCGACATCGAGATATAAACATGGACTGTGCGTTGTCATCTTTTTCCGATGAAAATTTAGACGCTAATATAACCAAGTGGTATATGTTTAAACAGAAATCAAGATTACCAGTGCATCCTATTAACGCAAAGCCAAGATTCTGTGGAGAATTTTATATACAGATCTAAGAAAAGATCCCCAACGCTTTTGTGCATACACCATGTCCACGATAAGGAGGGCCAGTACAGGGATCTCCTAAACCGTAAGAGATACGAAGTCGGTTAAATGGAGGTAAAGTTGCGCATTTACGTGCCTAATAATATGCCTTTTAGAAAGTTTTAAAATTCCTAGTAGTTCCGGAGATATCCGGAAAAAATCCGAAATTCTGAAAAATCGTTTTGTTTTCCTGGGTTTTTTTGAGATCGAATTCTAAAGTAAATTGCACTTTTGCATTGCCACTTTTTCCGCTCTATCTAACAGCGTTAATTGTTTTGTAATCCGACGAGTTGTCTTCGAAGGGCCATTATCACTTTCTTTTCTTAAATACGGTCCTGTTTTCCTGATATTGGAATTCGGGAGCTTTTTTTCTTCCGAATGCAACGACGTTTCGAGGGTTTTTTGAACAACATCAGGAAATTTTGGGATACGGTCCTGTATTTCTCCTAATTTTATAAATAATATCTCATAAGCAAGCTCTAAATTTTTTACTTATGTTGGACTAGTTCAATAAATAACAAATAATTTAATAATGATGATCTCCGGAACTACTCGGAATTTTAAAACTTTCTAAACGGCATATTATTAGGCACGTAAATACGCAACTTTACCTTCATTTAACCGACTTCATATCTCTTACGGTTTCCGAGATCCCTGTACTGGCCCTCCTTATCGTGGACATGGTGTATGCACAAAAGCGTTGGGGATCTTTTCTTAGATCTGTATATAAAATTCTCCACAGAATCTTGGCTTTGCGTTAATAGGATGCACTGGTAATCTTAATTTCTGTTTAAACATATACCACTTGGTTATATTAGCGTATCTTGGACACGTTGTATATAAGAATGCATATAAATACTAGATTATTTTTGTTTGAGCATATAAGTATCACTCTGTTATATTAGAGTCTAAAACAATATCTTCTTCATCGGAAGAAGATAACAACGCACAGTCCATGTTTATATCTCGATGTCGAGAGACTACTGTGCGAAGGTGTGCGGTGCTATGGTACTAAAGCAGGACACTTTATTTCGGTATGCCTTCGCCATTCTGGCCAGACCTACCCAGCCGTGTTTTTTCGTATGAACAGTTTTTTGTGGTCTTCCTTATCTCAAAGGCCCACGTCGATACGGTACCAACTGCCTGCTATTTGGTTTCATTTTGCTGGCAGCTTGTCGACGTTCTGTGTGTAGAGTTAAAATTAAGTGTTTAAAATCTACTCCTGAGTCTGTAGTGCTAGGTAGGTGAATTACCTTTGACTATTATTATGTAATATTCGTACGTTTTAATGTAATCTGAAGGTACCTGCTTAAAATGCCACTCTATGACGACTAATTATGTTTTTTCTCTATTTGCTAGTAAAATCAAAGTCATTAAATCAACCTGTTCCTCAAATCAACGTGTACGATTATTCACCCCACCTACTCACCATCCTGAGATCTGTTACATCTGGCGCCCAACGTGGGGCGGTGAAAGTTACACAATAAAGATGAACAACACGAGGAACGAAACACCAAGGAATGCTTCTACATCAAGTACTCAACGATACGACTTGAGAAGAAGACCAATCCTCCGGGATTTCGGCGGATTACCACCGCAGCAGTCACCGTTGAGGCTTATTCCGGAGGTACCCCCTCCCCCACCAGCGTCTACCCCGAGTACATCATCAGGTAGGCCCGTTTACTTTCCTAATTCTGCTCCAGAAAGGGGAGGCGTACAGCCACCGCCCCCAGATTATTTTTTTCGGCCAAGAATGGAAGGCGACAATGGATTTTTCCAACAACCACTGGCGCAGCCAGCAATGCCTTTATTTTCACCGGAAGGTATCACTCGCTTGGTCACCGAAGTAATCACACAATTCCAACAGCAGTGTAATTTAAACAATAGAAATGATAATTTTAGAAATATAATTGATGTAAAAAAGCTGCCAGCATTCGATAACGATGCAATACACCCGGTTGAGTTTCTTAATAATATTGAGTACCATTACCAAGGTCAAGGGGTACCTTACGACCAAATAGTATGGCAAATAAATTCGCTTTTTTCAGAAAAAAACAAATTATGGGCAGACGCATACCTATCGTCTTTCACAAGTTACCTAGAATTTAAACAGGCTTTTCTAGACCATTTTTGGGGTCCTACAAAACAGTTAGGGGTAAAATTAAAAATTGAGGCTGCTTTTTACTCATACAGTGATAACATCTCTTTTGTAGACCATTTTAATTATTTTGTTGCACAGGCAAAATTTTTAAATCCACCATACCCTCCTGAACAATTAATACAAATAATCGCGAGGCATTTCCCACCGAACATTTCATCAATTTTAGTGGGAGTGAAAAATTTTCAGGAAGCATTAGAAAAACTAAGACAAGCCGACTACTACTTTAACAGAAAAAATATTTTAGGGTCGAATGGCGGTAATTCTAATAAAACAACCTTTAAACCTGCTGATTACGCCACAAGAAATAAAAGTAATAATAATAGAACGGATTTTGTACGGAAAAATGTAGCAAATATGCATTTAGACGAAGACTTCTCGATTCCTGATTCGGAAAACGGGAGGGATTCCCCCCACCAGGCGTAGTGGCGGGGAGTCTAAATTCAGCGGACGTCATTTTGAGAACCCCTCGCGAAGAAATGCATGAAGCCTGTGATTTTGAACATAAAAGCGATGAATCTAGATCGCCACAAATTAAAATTAATTTTTATGGCTATAATAGTATCGCCCTAATTGATAGTGGTTCAGAGGTATCATGCATTGCAGAGGACGTCTGGGTAGTTTTAAGCGATTTTCATGATATTGTCCCATCATTCTCATGTTCCGGGGTGAAGTTGTCCGGTGCCTTTAAATCAAAGCAAAAAAAAGTTAAAAAACAATGCTTGTTGAAGTTTACCGTTGGCGATTTTACTTTTGAACATGAATTTTTACTTGTACCCGATCTTGTTTTCCCCGTCATTCTGGGCGCGGACTTCTTACGCATGACGCATGCGCAGATTGATTTTTCAAAGAAACAACTCGTTTGTTTTTATCAAAATAAAAAAATCGTGATCCCCGAAGTTTTTTTTCATGAGTTCGAACAAAAAATCGACCGCGGAATAAGAATCGTGGCTTGTGATAGGGGGCGCATGATAGCGCACGTCGTCGAACAAAAGAAAAACGAGTTCGAGGAAGTTTTGTCCACGTGTGAATCGTTGAACATAGTACAGCGAGGAGAATTTAGTAAGGTGCTCGAGGCGAACAAATCGGTTTTTTCGAATATACCAGGGTTAACGGATAAGTATTCTCACGTAATAAAACTGCACGACGATAAAGATTTCTTTATAAAACCCTATCCTTTGCCTTTAGCGCACCGCGATGCTGTCGAACGCGCGTTGCAAGATATGGAAAAGTGGGGGATAATTGAGCGCGCCGCGACTCCATTCGTTTCTCCTATTATGACCACAATAAAAAAAGATAACAGCGTTCGAATATGCCTGGACGCTCGTTTTTTAAATAAACGCATGCGCAAAGAATACGAAATGCCTCCTCCGATTGAGGAAATTTTGTTATCTATGTCCGGTTGTAAGTATATGTCCACTTTAGATTTAACAATGGGCTATTATCAAATTCCACTTAGCCCCGAATCAAAAAAATACACCGGGTTTATGGTGGGTCAAAAGACCTACCAATTTCGAGTTTTGCCTTTTGGGTTATCCACAGCGGTATCAGCATTTGTGCGGTGTATGGACGTCATTTTCGGAAGCGAATTTAAAAGTTTTCTAAAGTGTTATGTTGATGACGTTTTGATATTGTCGAATTCGTTTGAAGATCACGTGTCACATTTACAAAAAGTTTTTTCTAGACTAAAGGAATGCGGACTTAAATTAAAATTAAAAAAATGTTGTTTTTTCCGATCCGAAATTAAGTTCGTCGGGTACATTTTAACGCCGGAAGGAGTAAAGCCGTCGTTGGAACGGGTTCAGGCAATTACGGAGTACCATGAACCACAAAATGTAAAAGAATTGCAAAAATTCATAGGGTTATGTAATTTCGATCGACCCTTTTGCCCCAATTTTTCCTTTGTAAGCCAACCACTGACTAATCTTTTACGCAAGCAACAACGCTGGAAATGGTCGGAAATTGAAAAAACTGCGTTCGAGCGTGTGAAACAACTACTTATCGATGCCACCCTGTTATACCATCCCGATCCGGTACGAGAATGGTACGTTGTCGTCGATGCGTGCGATACGGCTCTGGGCGCGCAGCTGTTTCAATTGACTGATAGCGGAGATAAGAAGGTGGTCGCATGGGCTAGCAGGATTTTGCAGCCACGTGAAACACGATATAGTGCGACAGAGAAGGAAATTCTCGGTGCCGTGTGGGCTATGGAACGTTTCCGTATTTATCTGTTGGGAAAAAAATTCACTTTATACACGGATAACCGGGCACTTACATACTTAAATACGTGTCGTTTACTTTCGCCCAGAATAACGCGTTGGGCCTTGGCGCTGCAAGAGTTTAACTTTGACATTAAATATATACCGGGTCGCGAAAACTACGTGGCTGATGCGCTGTCGCGTTTTTCGGGGACTTCGCGTCTACCTACCCCTATGAGTAGAGGGTTTAAAATCCTCAGTAATTTTAAAACGTCGCCTGCTTTTACGGATGTCCTTAAAAACATAAAAGAATACCAGTCAGCTGACGAAAAAATCGAGGATATAAAAAATAATTTAAATAGCGACGAAAAGCTTCAAAGTCGTTTTGCATTGCGCGAGGGTGTATTATATTACCGTTCGGATTTGGAAGAACCGTATGTGCTATGTGTCCCTAAAGCATTAACACAAGATTTTGTTTGCTATTTTCATGAGCGTACAGGCCATTTTGGTGCTTATAAAACCTGGTGCGCGTTAAAGCGTGAAGCGTGGTGGTCGAATATGTACCGCGATATTAAGAGGATACTTCGTTCGTGCGACGTTTGTCAAAAAACCAAACATACCATTCTGCCTAAGCCACCCATCCACCCGGTCATACCTACTGGCAAGAGTGAGCTAGTCGCGGTCGATCTTTATGGGCCGTTGCCTACTAGTCGGGGGGGCGCGACTTATGTGTTCGTAGTTTTGGATGTTTTTTCAAAAATAGTGGCTTTATACCCGTTAAAGAAAGCCACCACCCGGGCTTGCTTGAGCCGGTTAACCTTAAATTATTTCCCACGTTTTGGCCGTCCATTGAGGGTGTTGGCTGATCATGGCACCCAATTTACGTCGACAGCTTGGAAAACTACCCTTACGTCATTAGGGATCGAGATCTCTCATTGTTCTGTTCGACATCCACAGGCAAATAATTCGGAAAGAGTTATGCGCGAGCTAGGGCGGTTGTGTCGTGTGTACTGCCACTCGAAGAATACAAGATGGGCGTGCGAAATAAAAAATTTCGAACATTTTTTGAATAACGTGGTCCACGAGTCCACGGGGTTTGCCCCTATGGAATTGCATTTCGGGATGGACCGACCTTTTTTGTTGCCATCTAAAGTACAATATCCGCGTTGCCCGGGTGATATGACTCACGCGCAGAAGTTGTTTTTGGCCCGCGAATGCTTGCAAGGAAGAGCGGCAAGGAGAGCGGCTAAGTACCCGTCGCGTCCTTTTCGCGCTTTTAAACTTGGCGATTTGGTTCTCCTGCGTGAGGACCCTAAGTCCTCGGCTTTGTCCTCCGAAACAAAAAAGATGTTGTTACTTTTCAGTGGTCCATTTAGAATTAAAAAGTCTATTAGCTTCTGTACCTATGTTTTGGAGGAACCAGAAAGCGGGAAGGAGAGGGGAATGTTCCATGCCAGCCATTTGCGACCCTATGTGCCATCGCCTACTTGAGAGGGCGATAGTGCGCTGTTCTCTCTGCTCTGTTTTTAGCCTTATTTGAATGTTATAAGCTTTTTTCTGCTGTGATTTGCATAAAAAAGTTTTGGGGGGCGGATAAAGCAGGACACTTTATTTCGGTATGCCTTCGCCATTCTGGCCAGACCTACCCAGCCGTGTTTTTTCGTATGAACAGTTTTTTGTGGTCTTCCTTATCTCAAAGGCCCACGTCGATACGGTACCAACTGCCTGCTATTTGGTTTCATTTTGCTGGCAGCTTGTCGACGTTCTGTGTGTAGAGTTAAAATTAAGTGTTTAAAATCTACTCCTGAGTCTGTAGTGCTAGGTAGGTGAATTACCTTTGACTATTATTATGTAATATTCGTACGTTTTAATGTAATCTGAAGGTACCTGCTTAAAATGCCACTCTATGACGACTAATTATGTTTTTTCTCTATTTGCTAGTAAAATCAAAGTCATTAAATCAACCTGTTCCTCAAATCAACGTGTACGATTATTCACCCCACCTACTCACCATCCTGAGATCTGTTACAGTACAAGACTTAGGGTATTCCCCGAGGGAAAAATAATTGGGGGGATGGGAGAAATAAACAAAAGAAAAAATCCAACTGATATTCATTTATTTCAACAAAATAACAAGTCATTATTTGAAAGTTGTTTACAAACTAAATTGACGTGTACATTAAATCTGGAAGCATTTTGTTTTATAGTGTAGAAAAATTATCAGTTCGTCTAAACATTAGACGCCAAAGCGCAGACTTAAATTATGTACCTTGTAAAACGGATAAAAATTAAAAAAAATTCACAAATATTTACAATTAGGGAAACCCTTATATCTTAACTAAACTGCTCAAAAAATTAGGGGAAAACTTATTTTCACCTCCGTAAATTATGTGGTGGAAATGTTAGATAAAACAAGATGAGTAGGTTGTTATTAATGTCATAATACAACATTGTCATTATTGTGTTATGACATTAATACTGATTTGCTCATAATAAAAGTTTAAGGTTATTTAGAAATACCTTAGCTAATATAAACACCCAAAATAATGCCCCCCAAATTTTTTAGAGCAGTGTATATGGTATTTATAATATCTTATAATGTAGTTATTTACATTCCCAAAGTTAACTGAAACACACACATATATATATATACTTAAACAAATTTACATCTTACTAAAGAGAAAGTTTTTTGCAAATTGCACTTCAAAAAGCAACACAGTGTACCAATGTAGAAAAATCACTAGGAAAAAATCGAATAATTAAAAATGGAAATGCAAAAAACTGATGATCGCGTAAAAAGAAAATCCTATGTTAAATTAGACATATTTTCCACTTTGTCATATAATATATTTTTTACTATAATCTAATTTCGCCTTAAAAGATAAATTTTTCTGTTTACAAATTATGTACATCTCTTGTCAAATGTCATTTAAATAAAAATTATTTACATGTTATAGTTTTAGAAAATAACTAAATATGGACGCTACACTGTTTCTTTCGGGTTTTAAATATCTTACTCCATTATCGAAGCAAAAGGAGAAATACTTTTTATAGAATATTTTTTGAATCAAAACTAAAAAAATATTTTTACTTTGTGTTTGGTAATATACGAGATTATTTTTCATTCAATTTATTTGTCGATGTAATGATGAGGTATGTGTAGAGATGTAAAGGTGATATTACCGAGGTAATGTTACCGTAATATTACCGCAAGATCGGTAACATTGGAAATATTGTTTTTTTTTTTTTTTTTTTTTTTTTTCCATAAGCCAAATCCAGTTGAACAAAACGGGGCGATACATCTCTTTAAAATTGCCGGTGAAAACAAGATGGGGTTCCTTTGTTTCTTGTATAACAAGCTTTTTGGAGACTAAACATTCATTAAAAAGTTTAGCAGTTGATGATAGCCCAGATATTTCTGATGTTCTTTCATCAAATACAGTAAGACTTCTTCTTCAAAACGAATTTTGGTTGCAAATAGAAGCAACTTATGACTTGTTCCAGCCAATGTCTAAGTGGATAACGATTTTTGAAGCTAACGGGCCAACAATCTCAAAAGAGTTTATCTGCTTTTTTGAAATAAGGTCTATATTACGTGACAAAGTATCAAATTTATCTATTACTATGTTTGAAAACCAGAAAATGTGTTCAATTCTTGAAAAACGAGAAAATATATGTTTAAAACCCGTTCATCTTGCTGCTTACCTATTAGAACCAAGTCAACGCGGCGAGAAGTTAACTGAAGCTGAAATTTTAATTGCAACGGAGTTCATCCATGAAACTGCAAGGCGTCATCCAAAGTATTCTTCACAAGTAGATCTTATTATGGAAGCACTCGCACAGTACAAAATTAGAGGTAATATTTTTACTAAGGAATTCGGCATTTCCAGCGAAAAATCTATGTCTGGATCTGTTTGGTGGGCAGGAATTTGCTCCAGTTCTAAAATAAGTAGGTTAGCTGTAGACATTTTAAATTTACCATCGTCAACAGCCGCAACCGAAAGAACCTTTAGTACTTATGGATTTATTCATCGGCAAAAAAGAAACAGACTAACCGTGGAGAGGGCCGGAAAACTAACTTATATTGCCCATAATTATAATTTACTAAATGAAGAAGATCATTCGAGAATAGTAGAAGATACTGAGGAAGAAATAGAAAAAGAAGATATCGGTTTCGAAGTTATAGACTTGACTCAATTAACGAAAGAGAAAGAAGAATCAGATGACGAGGTTGGGGATGATGATGATGAGGATGATTTACCATTATCCACTCTATTACGTAGTCCATTCTGACTCTGACTAGTTTAAAAAACGTTCTTATTGTTTTTCGTAATGTTTTTACAGTTTTGAAATAAAAAAAACTAGTATTACTTAAAAAGCTGTTTTTTTATAAATTACCAATGTTACCGTAATATTACGTAATATTACCGGTAATATTACCGATTTTTAAATTACCGGTAATTTTACATCTCTAGGTATGTGCCCTATTGGTCGTTTAGTGGGGTTTGTTCGGATTTGTTGCGACACTGCTGCTTCGCCAAGAAATGAAATATCCTGCAAACAAATTTTCATAGCTATGTGTGTGTCCCAAAAATTGAGTTAATTTTCAATTTTACCCTGTTAAAAGTTACGATAACTATGGAAATCTGTTTGCTGCATATTTCGCGTCTCGAAAAAGGAGCACACTCGCGAAAACCGCTCTTCTTATCGTCATTAATAAGGCAGATACCCTATTAAAACATCGGAAACTGGACAATTCTAACACGCAGAGGTTCGTATTCAGGGAAAACTTTTTAAATATTAATTTCTAAAAAAATTTTATTCCCGATTAAAGTTTATGCCAAAAAAAAATGTATACTCTTGCGACTGGAAAAATTAATATACAGGTAGCGCAAAATTAAAATTATTGAATTTTAAACTTTTATTATCGGAATTCCAAAAAGCTCTGAAGTCAAGTAATGACGTTTTTGCATTTGACATAATGTTACTGAAAAAGTTAACGTCACAAATCCAAAAAATTGCTATATAGTTTTTTGCGTTTTACCTAAAATTAATTTCAGAGCCTTTTATACTCCCGACAATAAATTCCGGCAATGTTGTTGTCCGATCTTGATCAAATTTTTAGTAAATTGTAGACTGGCGTCTTGGATCATTATACAGGCAGAAACAAAAGTTACTTTTTAACCCTTAATTTCTTAACGTCCTGTGGAAAACTGAGCAGTATAATTTGCCTTCAGTATATTTTGTTTTGAAGTGCGACCTTTTCTTAACATACCGTTTTTTTGGTTCATGTCATTATCTGCTTTTTAAAAGAAGGTACACATTTTTAAAAGAAAGTATTGCAGTTTGAAAAATTGCACAATTGCACAATTTTTTGTCCGGAATTTTTTCCACTCCCTGTATATCAGATTAAAGTGTGCCAGGGGCAAAAGTAATCTTTCTTTATGCGCGAATTTTTATACACATAATGTTCGTTAGAAATCTATAATAAAAATATACAAATTTCTTAATAATTTTCCATCACTGACTATTTATCCTTACTAATGTAATCCATAAATCTTCATTATAACGGATCAGGTTGCCACTTACCACCTACTTAATTAGTTTTGTTTTCAAGCTGCCAATCTATACCGATTAAGTCACAAAAGAACTCTCATAGTAAAGTTGATTTACTTTTGCATATTTCAAACAGAACCCCCCTTTTATGAAAATATCTGAAAGAATTATTATTAAATAGCAACATACCATTAAATATTGAGGTTAGAAGTGGCTGTGCTATATCTTCAATTACTTCAAGTGCCAAGTGCTAAAGATATCGGTTACTTCTAGCAAAACTATACCTCTTTTTTTCAATTTAGGCAGTAAGATATTTGTACAGCCGATTTACAACAAAATCATTTGTCTTACATAAATAATGTACAACATTCGACTCGAATTACAATCACCACCAGGGTTTCTTAAGATTGAACAATTTGAAATCATCTAAACTAAAAATATCACCTATAAAATTTGTATGTATGTACATTTTCAATATATGTAACACAGTCACAAATGTTAGGACCAGAGGATATAAGTAAATTGTTATTTCAAACAAATAAAAAATGTATATTTCTATAGAATAGTCAGAAATAGACACAACAACGTAGCTATTGGACACAAGAAAAGTAATATTTCTGACACTCTAAGCTGTTTATTTTTGGCCTGTTTATCAGTACACAGAAAATTGTAGCGCCTTTTAAAAACCAAAAAGTCGATTAGAAATAAACAGCTACAATCGTCCTTTTGAAGTACGTATTTAACATTTCACGCACAATACAAAATAAACGCTTTGGAATTATTTTGAATAGAACACAATACTGAAAATTTCTCCTGGTCCTACAATATAACCGACTAAACGCTTTTTTACTTCAAAGAAGAGAAAATAACACCATTGCGCGTCAGGGCGCGCAACCTTAAACGCTAATCCTCGTCGCTGAGAGGTTCATACTGCGAAGACAGAAGAGGCTTCGGTTCGTTATTCCTTGCATTATCGTTGGCAGTGTCTTTATGAACATACGAATACGAGTATCCCCCTTGAGGTTGCTGCTGATGTTGAGGTCTCTGTTGCTGATGCTGAGCCTCCTGCTGCTGTTGTTGCTGACTTCCGAAATCGTTTTCATGTTTCTCCTCGTCGATCACCATATCTCCTGGACTCTCGCTGCGATCCTTGTCTTGAGCGTGCGAATCTTGAGCTTCTTTCTTATCATCTTCAGTTCTCATTACTTCCACTATCCGATTTTTTACATAGTCGAGAGGCGACATGTGAGGCTGAGGCTGCTGGTAACGCCTGAAGTTTTGCTCAGACCAATGATTGTTCTCGGGAGGCGATACCGGCTCGTGGTGGTATTTTTGAGGCTGAGCAATCCTTATGATCTGTCTCTCATCTTGTTGCTGTTGTTGTTGAGGAGTAACAGACCGCTTGCTGTCCTCCTTTTGTTGCTGTTGCTGCTGCAGTCGCCTTTTCCATTGCTCATTCACGTTCTCTTGAAGATGATAGTATGCTCCAGGTCGTGTACTGAAGTCATGGCTAATCACTGAGTCTGTCAGCTCTTTAACTGTTAAATTTTTATTGATGCCGTCATTATCCAAATCCACGCTGATCACCGATGAAGGTCGCATGCCGTTATTATCCTGACTTACTGGAGGATCTCGTTGAAAACCTTGAAACAGCAAATCTCCCGCCCGTGGAGGTTCCCTGGAACTGGGAACAACATCGCCCCTACCAGTTTCAGCAGTCTGGTTGATTTGATGAGTGATAATTGCGTCAATTAGACTTGCAGCAGTCATTGTACTAGGGTCTGCTCTATTCTGTTGTCTAGCCTGTTGTTGTTGCTGCTGCTGCTGCTGCTGTTGTTGTTGTTGTTGTTGTTGCTGCTGCTGTTGCTGCTGATGGTAAGCTCTGCGCTGCTCCTCTATTCTTTGCTGTTGCTGTCTCAACTGTTGTTGCTGATGGATAAGTTGCAACCGGTGAGGCTGTTCCATAATATTATCAGCCATCGTCTTTCCCAAACCTTCATGTGGAGCATTCGGAACAGGTAAACTGGGCTGTTGCACGGCGATATCTACCAAAGACGACAAGGCTTCGTGACCGGGCGGAGGATGATACTGTGGTCTAGTATGTCTTTGAATAACTCCCTGTCGCTGTTGACTTTGCTGAGGTGGTGGAGTTCGATGCGGGCTATTCGCAGGATAATACTGAGGTTTTTCCTGCCTCCTGCTATGCATTTGTTGCGAAGTTATGTAATCATCGATAATAATTTGCCTTGAACTCATCTGCGAACTGATTTGTTGATCATAAGGAGACCGCTGAGAATACTGATACTGCTGTTGTGGAGGCATATTTTGCTGTACCGGCAGTCTTCCTTGTTTGGCGTAATATTCATAAACCCTTTTATCTTGCTGCAGACTATGGGATGTATGAATTGGTGTACCTTTAGTAATCGATCCCATCTTAGTGTCAGGTATTTGTCTAAGCAGTCCATCATAACGAGTTGGAGGATTGATGATCGGTGTGCCCAAAGTGATCGAACCAGCTTTGGGATTTGCAGGCTGTGGACTAGGTAGTTTAACCTGAGACGTACGTATAAAAGCAGGACTTTTCCGCTCTTGATGATAAATATATGACTGTTCCGATCTGTGCATGGGTGGCTGAAGATGCTTCGAATGCGCTGGCTGTAACGCTTCTCTCGGTTTTTTGATACTAAGATCAAGCGTTTCCGGAATAGAGTCCCTAGTATCGGGCACTTGAACGACAACCAAGTCATCCCTAGAACTCTGTATAGCCTCAGGCTGAGGCTGTGAACGAATCGGTCCGGAAACTGGTGTTATGGTTGCCCCAATGGTATTTGCCAGCTTTGTCAAACTGATATCTGCTCTAGATTGATGCGGCGGCTGAGATCTATTGGGAATGCTATTTAAATTGTACTCGCTCACTATGGTTACCTCATTAGAATCATTATTCAAAATAGAAGATATCGTAGGTGCCATGCCAGTTCCTTGAACAGGCCCTGGTTGTTGAGCTCCAGAGTTTTTGTTTAACGATATTTCTATAACATTCATGACGAGTTCTTTCACGCTTAGCGGACTTTGGGCGGGGCGTGCCTGATAGTCGTTCGAAACGGGCGTTATCGTAGCGGCTTGATAATGATCCGGAGTTTGTGCCTCATCTGCTGTTTCAGTAGCGCTGGAATCATAGTCTTCCTTCTTAGCGGCGTTCTGGTTCGCCCCTTGCGATACCGGAGGACTTTCCGCTGCACTAGTTGTGTCACTGGAATGTCTTTCCCGTTCCCTCATAGGTTCTTCACAACTGGAAGTGCTCGAGCCAGATTCCTCTTCGTCAGTAAGTGTAGGTTTGCGATCCCCCAAACAACTTTCCAAATTTAATCTTTTGCGATTTGCGGCGTAAAAGTTTCGAACCTGATGCGCCAGCTTGTTGAGCCTCTCTCCTATTAGCTGCCAATTGGCTCCTAATTCCGTAAGCGCCGCTTTCAACTGTGTCACTTCTTCTTCCGGCCATTCTTCAACTGGCCCTAGCCTCCTTTGTATTCTATTAAAACAAGCGGAACAGCATTTTGTCACTCCGCTTGGTATTCTAAATTCCGCTAAGATAGGATCCCGTACGTCCGGCGGTAGCTCTTGCAACCTATAAGGAAAAGAACGTAGCCGCTTGACTCTGCCCCTGGCATTCGGACAACTGGGCAAAGGGCAATGAGTGTAACGCGATCGAACGCATTTACAACGGCAAGTGTTGCATACTCTCGAATTGAGTGGTACTTGATCTTCTCTAAGGCCGTATTGACCGGCTTGACTCGGTTGGAGGGGTCTGGAGTGCAACTGTGGACCCAGTTGGGCATTGCAGACGGCGCAGTTTCCCTGGATGGCTTTATCTGTAACAAATGAAATATTTTTTAGAATAATCGACTTGCTAAATTGTATTTTTCATAAAACGTTTTTATTTAAAACCATCATTTTAGTACCCCCAAATAAATCCATCAAGATAATTAAAGATATTTTAATTTTTCTTAATATTTGTTGGCAACCGATTTAAATTATCCATTTACTATTTACTTAAAAATCCCTCTAATTATATAATTTCAACGTTTCCTCTGGCGTAACACGATCTCTTGCAACGCAAGCGAGTCTCTTTTCTCGCTTGGCAAATAATATTAATTAACTCTAAGTGGCGTTTATTAAGTGAATATAAGGTTAACGTTATTTGCCTTAAATTTATTGAAATATATATGAAAATATAGCCGGTGTTTGCCGAAACCCGGCATCTCATTAATGGTTAAAGTAAGCGAGCAAATAGAAACGATTCATTCGGAAAATGTAGCCGTGGGCGACGTCGGCGAAAAAGAAATCTTGTCGGGAACGACATAGGAATACGCGGGTGATCCAATTCCCGAATTAGTTATAAAATGTTTATTTAAAATTCTACACGTTGCTTATTAAAATTTGGCATATGCCACAAAATGATTTGGATGCATAGATTTTCGTACACTACACTCATGTGCAAAATTTTTGATAACAACATACAGGGTGTTATGGAAATGGCGTATTATATTTAAACCGGCAATTCCTGAGATAAAGACAAATTGAAGAAAAATAGTCATATATGGCGTTTTCAATTCATTCAGCGGTAGAAGTGACCTAACGTCAAACCAGAAAAACACCTGTGTGGCACTGCGATACATGTAAGCAATCAAGGAATTCTGGCCGGTGTTGTCATATGTACACCTTAAAGTCTTTAGACAAAATAAAATAATTTAAACACTTTTCCATTCTGTAATACCTTTTTGTACTATTAATTGAAGAACATTTACGACGGACTATGTTTTAAACAACCCGAAAAAACTTATGGAATAGTAATAGCCACGTACGTCACTAGGTCAAATGCCAATGACCTCTTGACGCCTTACATCGGCAGAGCGAAGTAGTTTCATATAGCGCCTCACGCTTGCGCCTGTTAGTTGAAGACCAGCCAGCGGCCGGATGCGTTGTGTCTCGTCGATCACCAACACACTCTCAGCAATCCGCTCTGTTTTTTCGCTTTACGCGTGTATCTTGCCCGTCCATAAATAATCTTTGAATATTGTTTTTATTGACGCGTTTCTTCTGGACGTCAAATTTCGTCGAGCGTAATAAAATCTAATAATCTGTAGTATAATCTGTATTATTGTAGTTTCAAAAGTTAACTATCGGTTCTGTTTCACTATTACTGTGTGTACATAAAGTGTTTCCAGGAGTATTCCCATGAAAAAAACTTGTGTTTGTGCCTTGGCCTAAGAGTGTTTATTACCCCACTTTTAAAATGGTCGATTTAAAAAAAATAAAATATGTACCGCTTCTCTAGGACACCCAAAGAGTCACCATTTAAATATAATACGTCATTTCCATAACACCCTGTATAATATCAATCAATCACCAACAGATAATATTGAAATCACATCACAACATTTATTATTATGAATTATTTCACAACAGAAAAATCGGGTAATGCTACAACTAACACATTTAAAATTCGTATACATCAAGCACGTGGAACCCTCGGCAACTTCGTTCCAACACAGAGTATCGAAACATACTGAAGCAACGATACTGAAGGTTAAACATATCAATACGCGCGTGGCGGTTATCCAAGCAAGGGCGAGACACGCGATGGTATCAGAGATCACTGCAGTTTACTCTAGTGACCTTGTTGCTAACTGAAACCAGATGTAGGCAAAAAGGGTTTTTTACCTTAGTATTTAGATATTCAAGAAAAAAAAGTATGTAGACTTTCTCTAGGACACCCAAAGAGTCACCCATTTAAATATAACAAGTCATTTTCATAACACCCTGTATACTAATAATAATAAATTATGAATAGAATTTGTTCTCTTTACATCGCGAGATGTTGCGACGAGATCTATACTCCTTTCGAAATAATACATTATTGTAACAGCCTATATTATTCTTAAGTTTAAAAAATAAGAGAGTTCATCTACCGTAAAATACCGATTCCCTTTTAATCAGACATTTTACAAGCCCCTCAGGGGAAACTGAACGAACTAATTGAAATTATACAGAAAAACCTTCCCGTTTCATTGCTACAGATACAGTTTTTCTAGTATCTTCGTATATATTGCATCAATGTATGTTTCATCACCCTGTACGATTTGATAAACGGTATATAATGCCGAAAAGTCCCAGAGGAAATTCGTACACCCGACATTGTTAAAGTCGTGCAGAAATCTTTTAAACGTTTTCAAGGGTGGCGTTTTAACAAGCGATTGTATTTGATTTGCAATCTTCAGGGAACTTAACTCGTATATTATAAACCAGACGGAAATTTAAAGCATAAATCTAAATTTTTTGGGAGTGGCACATCATTTCCATTAATACCATAATTTCTTATTTTTTGAGTAGTAGTATTCAAAAAATCCCATTCCAAAAATGAAAGTAATTAGAACTATTTTTTTAGGCGGTGGCTTTGCTCCTGGTAAAGAATTGGAGAGGGTGTCACCCGGAGTGACTACATACGGACCCCTAATCATGATACTAAAAGAGGAGACAACACAAGGATGATTTTTTAAATAATAAATTGCAGGTAAGTTTTAATTACTTCCATTTTTGGAACGTGATTTCTTGAAAAACGTTTCTCTGAAAAATCGTTGTCAGGGAGCCCTTAAAGGGGGGGGGGGGGGGGGGGGGGGGGGGGGAAGTGACGCAACTAGGCTGAAGGGAAGAGGACGACTCAAAAGCCTCCCTGTCTCTCAAAATAGTAACACAATTTAATGAGAATATATGCATATTTAGTTTGAAATAAAAATTGGCGATATTTACCTAGTAATCGCCGTGAAAAAAAGGTACTCTTGTTAATTTTGTTATCCTTTTCAGGTATTTTTAATGCAAAACTATCAATTTTCATTACTTTCATTAATTTTTAGTATTTTTTCAAACTAAAACTATTTAGAGCTATTTATTATCCATCTATAATGGTTCGTCAGTGCGTGGTGTGTAAGAAATTCGACTATTCTAATCCCGTATTAATATTCCGTCGGTAAGTGAGTATAATGAGGTTATGTTTTTTTTAGGTAAACCAGTGGTGTAGCTAATTCTATATTCTAAGTAAATATTGCAAAAATATGGATTATTTGTTTATATTATCTGAGTAAAAAATACCTATTCATGACTAATGTTAGATCGAAATCATCTAATCGTGTACATTATTACAGCGTTGCCATTTTTTAAAGCCATCTTCTTCTAACTTATTTGAAACTGTAGAACTGTGAATAATTGAAAATAAATGGTGTTTTATGAATGGAACGTTTTGTCTCCCCTTTTATATTACATGATTATGATCATACCACACCAGACGTTTGCCGAAAATTTGTTTTCTAATTACGCTATAACTTGAAAACAGATGAAAATCGAATAAGAACATTTATGAGTTTTTTTACATTATTTTCACGTATACAATGCGCTCCAGGAGTTTGGTCCGTTAATCCCGACTCACCCTGTATATGCGAATATACCAACTTATTAAAATTTATAAGAGAAACCATTTCCTGATTGGACGTTTTTTTTTTTAATAACGGTAAAAATCCTTCGGTACCCTTTTATCCACGGGCTTGTCCAAACAAGACCAAATCAGGCGCACAGCATCGCCGGGTCGGCTGCTCTCTCCCTGCGGCGACAGAGAATATACACAAAGAGAATACACACTTTTCTCCTAATTAAATTAAATATTAATATTCAATTTTGAACGGGGCACGTAATAGAACGCTTAACTTTGAGAATATTTTATTATATTAAGTGTTTCGGACATAATGGAAACGCTCCAATTTGTTATCTGATACTGGAGAGTTTTAAGGCGGCGTTTTTAAAAATCTTATTTAATAAATACAACGTGTATTTGTCAACGGATTGACGCTGCTACTATGATTTGGTAAAAACGTGGTAATTGGCACCAAATTAATTACTATAAAGTTTAAACTACTACGAAGTTAATATTATAAGTAGAATTTACGTAAAACTTACTTGGTATAGTGGTTTTATGGTGTCATTACTTTATGGTCAGTAAAAAGGTTACTGGAACTCCAGCGCGTCAACATTTAGCTACTTATATAACACCAAAACTTTAAAGCAAACGTCGCCGTTACGACAGAAATATAACTTGTAAGTAGGCGCGACTACACAGTACTGTTAAAGGTACCCACTACTACAGAGTGACTATAAAAATTACCATACAGTAACCGATTCGTAAGCGTTCTATGTTATCTACGGACGGACGGAGGACTGAACGTTTTGTTTTCAACGATATTCTTGGCCCTACTCGCTATGTTTTATAGATATATCGCGCCTCCAGTTTAGAAAAAAACCTTAACCTTTGGAATACGAAATATTCACTATATTATTAACTGCTTGATAATAAAAAACTTGTTTTTCATATTTTTGCATTAGGGTATTTACAAAATTGCCTCAAATATATATATTATATATTATTATTTTTCAAATATATTTTATTCCTGAAAAAGGTTTATTTGTATTGTTATTTTTAGATCTAACCTCCTTATTTTTCACAGAAAAATTAAACGCGTTTGGGTTTTAGCATCTTGGGTATACCGAAATCAAAGTCTTAAATATTTATGTATACTTACTTATATTATTTTATGGTTAAGTGCATAAAATATGAACTAACATATTGTTTGGATAGAGGTCCATATTATGATAGACGGAATAAATATACATTATTTTAGTTGAAAGAGAGAGATATCAAAATATGTTAAGTCATGATGGGAGCAAGTCCCATTTTGGTTGGAATTACGTTGAAACGTTCTAGGCAGGGTAGTGCACCGTAAGAATGTTAGTGTCAGCGGCCATGCAGGCACGTAATCGTTACTACAAAATTATTCCCCATTTTGAATATCTTAGTTTCTTGCCAAGCAAAGCTTCTTAGGCCGGTATTAGACTATCAAATATATTTGACAAAGATCTTTTATAAAATATTTTATAGCATTTTTTTTTATAATATTTCTTTTATAAAAGTTTTTACTAGTATTACATTGTCAAAGAACTTTGACAATTTTTGAAGGGACTTGTCAAGTTTGTACAATTAAAAATGAACGATAGACGTGCATTAGCTTGTCTAGCGTTAAGTGCTGCCGTGATTACAATGTGTTTAGTATTAAAAAAAGAAAAAAAAGAGCCAGGCGCCTTTGGGTAAGGCCCTGGGTGGCAAGACGTAATTTAAGGGGTGTCCACCACAATCTCCTTCAGGTGTTACGAGTTGAAGGTATTAGGAGTTATAAAAACTATTTAAGAATGGACGAGGAAACATTTAACTTTATTGTTTTAAAGATATCAACATTGATATCCCGACAGAATACACATTTAAGGAATTGTATCAGCAATGAGGAACGCCTTATGGTTACCCTTCGGTTTATGACAACAGGAGAGAGTTATGCTAGTTTACAGTACAGCAGTCGCATACCTCAATGTACCCTTTCAGGCATAATCCCAGAAACTTGCAAGGCAAAAAATGAAAATAAATAAATAAATATATCCAGTCTTTTATTTCGGTTTTTGTAATCCGGGTGTTGATGGTTGTACAATATTTCGAACCTTTCATACTCCGAAATTAGCAATTTTGTTGTTGAAATGCACCAGACAAACTTATTTTCCGCCATGGTATTATATACCAATACCAGTCGCAGTCAATGTCAAATTTATGCCTTATTGTCAGAAAATGAGGTTACTACCGTTACCAATCAACTATAAAATCTTTTATCAAAGATAATCGACTGTTGTTATCTTTTATAAAATATCTTTTATAAAATAAATATTTTATAAAAGAACTGATATTACACTTCAAATATTTTATAAAATTTCTTTTATAAAATATCTTTGTCAAATATATTTGATAGTCTAATACCGGCCTTAGGAAGAAGAGACACTTTTTTTTCATAAAACGCATAATAAAAAAGTTTCCCATTTATGTAGAACATCCTTGGGCCAATAATCACGCAAGCTCAATCAGTAAGACTACAGAATTGAGTGAAAATTGATTTAGCTGCAAGTTTACCGTTTATCCGCACACATTTTAGTTTGAAAAGAGCCACTTTTCCGCACGCATAAGTTTTTGTATAATTTTGCAGTTAAATATGGATTTAGAGAGAAATATATAGGAATTCTGAAGTATATTTGGCTAAATCTTCATATAAAATAGTGCCTCCTCGACAACCTGTGTAAACGCAGCTCTTAAAGTTGGTGTTGTGATCGCTCGAGCGAAAAACCGCTTGAGTAGGTACTCGATTATTGAAATAACCGACATCGCTCGATTATTCACCGCGACATGGATTTTGTTTTGTCTGGCTAGCCAGCGGCGATTGTAAATTCTTAAAAAATTAAACGATGTATTTAAAAAAAAAATCAGAATCAACTGTTCTTCCTTAATATAAACTCTAGACTAATCTTCTAAAACTAACAAAAACAACCCCTGGTGTTTTATCAACACATTTTTCTTAGTCATAAAAATTTCAAGTGATTAATCGCTCGAGCGATTCACTGGATTATTAAAATCGCTCGACTATCAAGTACTCGATAATTAAAATCATCGGTTTTTCCCAACACTACTTAAAGGATTTTTTCGATAGTGGTCATAAAAAAAATGAGGAAAAAAACGCAGGCATTTCACCAAGAGGGGAAGTTTGCTAGGTACCAGAGAAAAAAGACTCGGAGACAAACGGAGGAATATCCTCTGAAATAGAGCACGATGGGCGGCAACCCGACTAAAACTCCCTCACGACTAACAAAAATTAATGTAAAAGGGTACGAAACGAAAATTAAATTACCGAATCGACAAAAAGAAGGGTTATTAATTCGATACTTTTTAATAGTCGATATTAATTTGTGTAATTCGTTCGATAAGGGCGCAGATAAGATAGCCATCGTATTATGTTTATTTTCCGATACGAGTGACATGTTACTTACCAAGGGATTATAAAAAATAATTTTTATTAAGAAGGAAAATAACCCGAATTCAGTTCAACGCATTTTTGAGGAAATAATTTAACAAAAAAAAAACAAACGTAATTAAATCGAATTTTTTTAATTTAAGGACATTCAATCATTTTAAAATATCTATTCCGTTCAGCTGCGGCATACAGGCCATTTTTGTTTAAGCATTTCATCTTTTCTTTAAGTACGTACTATCTACTTCCATGGGCGCAGGCAGATAAATTTTTTAATTAAAGTAAAATTTTTGTATCTACGATAAGGAGGGCCATTACAAGGATCTCGGAAACCGTAAGAGATACGAAGTCGGTTAAATGGAGGTAAAGTTGCGCATTTACGTGCCTAGTAATATGCCGTTTAGGAAGTTTTAAAATTCCTAGTAGTTCCGGAGATATCCGGAAAAAACCCGAAATTCTGAAAAATCGTTTTATTGTTTTCCTGTTTTTTTTTTGAGATCGAATTCTAGAGTAAATTGCACTTTTACATTGCCACTTTTTCCGCTCTATCTAACAGCGTTAATTGTTTTGTAATCCGACGAGTCGTCTTCGAAGGGTCATTATCACCTTTATTTTTTTAAATACGGTCCTGTTTTCCTCATATTGGAATTTTAGAGCTTTTTTTTCTTCCGAATGCAACGATGTATGACACTTGCACACTGTATTGACTAAAAATTAAGTACTCTTCATTCATGTCGCTAATCCTAACAGTTTTCGAAAAAAATCTATTTTTTTGCAATAAAAAACTTAATATGAATATAAAATATACATTGGGGAAAATTTAGTAATTTCTGTCTTGAAAAACCCTTACCACCTGGCCCAGACCCGATTAAAGTCTCAGCATGCTCGACAACCACCGTGGGTGTTGACAGTTGATGGTTTATGAGAAAACCCATCTTTTTTCTGCGTTGCGATATGCTTTAAATTCAAATTGCAATATTGCAGGTTACGTCTCGCTTTTGCAATGCCTTGAAGCATGTAAAATGACTACTTTTTAATACATTTCTATTTTAATTCAAAATTTATTATATCTAAGTTTCCAACGACAATGAATAGCCATTAGCAATTACAACGGTTTCACTATCAGTTTATTTTGTTTCCAAGGGGTGCAATTGTACCCTTCGGCGGCGCCCATGACTACTTCTATAATATTTTTAAGCTCTTCCTTCCGGGCGAAGCTGCTCTCCAACAAAGAGTGCCGTATGAATATTTGAAATCATCGCCCATTTGTTTACCGTTTATCCAATTTTGCAAATGAAAGGCCAAGATCGCTGCTTTTATTTTTAATTGCTCTTGGGAATAATATCCATCGTACCTGGGTGCCTCGTCGACAAGCTGCTGCGGCAGGCCGTCTCCATACGATTTGTCGTTTCGTTTATAAAAATGGAGGATCTTTTTTTATCAGCAACAATCAAATAATTTTCATTTACAACCATGCATGTAATAATGACATTTAATCTATCTTTGAAAGGTGGAAAGTTGACGTTTTTTACTTACATTATTTTTTTGTAATTTTTTAAAAAACCGATATCTCAAAATAATATACGAACACACTTTTTTAATAATGCTAATAGCTTTGCGTGTTTAGATATGTCTACTTTTTCCCTAATTGATAGAGTGGTCCTCAGCATTGAATATTGTGACCAAATCGTTGATATCTTCTTTGTCTTGGCATGTTCACTGAAATAAGCTAGTAGCGCAGACTCAGAACCAGGATTTTCAACTTTGTTTCCCATACACCATTCTTTGAAACAGTTATATGCCTTGTCATATCTCGGGTGACTTTTAGCCAGGGCAGAAGATCTTCTTCTACTATTTTTGCTGCTTCTCGAATTTCTGGTGGAGTAGCAGCAAAATCAAATTCCTCATCTGATTTTGAGCAAATTGATAGATGAAGCCAGTGAGATTGCGTGTCCGTCCATGACTATATCCGGTTCGGTAATGTTAACCTTTTTAGAGAAAACTGCTGACGGGGTTTTTAGCGTTAAATTCGACTTGGTTCCAGGTCTTGGTTGAGGCGTGATACTTCATGCTGTCTGCAAAGATGTGCGTCGGAGCCGATGTTTGTGCATTCAAAGCGAAAGATCAGATAAGTGTGCTATCGTCGGCAAAACTAAATATCGGATTATTCGTTTTTACTAGAAGGTCGTTAATGTAGAGTAAGAAGAGAGTGAGAGACAATATGGACCATTGATGGTGAAGGTGACTGAGAGAAATCCGTCAATTGCCACTTGCAGAGAGCGGTCCTTAAGAAAGCTAGACAACCATGCACAGAATCGACTGGGCAAACCATAGGATCGCAGTTTACTTAGAAGTCCCTCATGCCAAACACGATCAAAGGCTTTAGAAATATCCAGTGCAACAGCCGGAGACTCGCCATGATGCTGGAAGAAAACATCCGTTCCATGATCGCAGTCAGAGGTCTCGTCTTACCAGGGAACACTGAGTTTCCCCCTTACAATTTGGTACAGAACAAACCAACTTGGATCTTGAAGAATGGTCCAAAGTAATGTTTACGGACGAATCAAGTTTTGGAGGTGGATCAGTCATGGAATGGGGAGGAGCGGAACCCTTCTGATTAAGGGATTTTCCCAATAACAACGGTAAATCCTCAAGAATGACAATAGAGGGCAATAAAAACACTATGTATTTTGTAGTGTAATCTAAACTGCTGGCCATTTGCTTTCGAGCAAGCAAAATTTCGCCTAAATTTAAATGTTAATATCTTCTGAACCAGATATGACATCGATCTCCGGTTTTTAATGGTTGATAGATTTGTCCCTTAGGAAACAATTGTCAAAGTTGGATTGTCTTAAACTGTCAGAATATTTTATATACAGGGTGTTAAAGAGGACGATGATTTTTGCTCCAATTTCAATAGCATGTAACTTTCACAATAATATTTTTAAATTTTATCACTGTACGGCAATTGAATCACTGGTTCATAGCAAAGAAAGTAATCTGCCAAATTTTTGATATCTGCTATATTTTAAGAGATACCGATTTTTTTGAAAAACTTTGCTTTTTTTCAACTTCTTGTTAGCTAGATCCCACTGTTCGTTGTATCGTGCAAACTTTGCAAGTGATTATTATACCTTATGAAAAGCTTGTTTATGTTCAGTAACAACAATTGCACCTAAATGTTGTGATGTGCAGTGGCGTACTTATAATCACTTATATGTCTATGCTTTATGAGTATCCCACAATTTTTTTATATTGGAAAGTACTCGCCTCTAGATTAGGCAAGTTTTTCCTTATTTTTTAGTTTTTCATATCGCGCTACAGGTATATTATACAGTGTCTACAAAATTTTTTTCAAACAATTAAATAAAGAAATTATCTTTTTTAAAATTTTGTAGACACTGTACCTGTACCTGTAGCGCGATATTAAAAACTAAAAAATAAGGAAAAACTTGCCTAATCTATACAAAAAAATTGTGAGATACTCATAAAGCATAGACATATAAGTGATTATAAGTACGCCACTGCACATCACAACATTTAGGTGCAATTGTTGTTACTGAACATAAACAAGCATTTCATAAGGTATAATAATCACTTGCAAAGTTTGCACGATACAACGCACAGTGGGATCTAGCTAACAAAAAGTTGAAAAAAAGCAAAGTTTTTAAAAAAAATCGGTATCTCTTAAAATATAGCAGATATAAAAAATTTGACAAATTACTTTATTTGCTATTAACCAGTGATTCAATTGACTTACAGTGATAAAATTTAAAAATATTATTGTGAAAGTTACATGCTATTGAAATTGGAGCAAAAATCATCGTCCTCTTTAACACCCTGTATATAAAATTTTCTGACAGTTTAAGACAATCCAACTTTGGCAATTATTTCCTAAGGGACAAATCTATCAACAATTAAAAACCGGAGATCGATGTCATATCTGGTTCAGAAAATATTAACTTTTAAATTTAGGCGGAATTTTTCTTGCTCGAAAGCAAATGGCCAGCAGTTTATTACCACTAAAAGGATGATAAAAAAGAGCTTTCTGAATTTGTACGTAATAACGTTACTTCCAAAAACTATTTTAATACCGCAAGACCTTCGCCCGACAATTCCCAGCCCAATTAGCGAACGCCAGTTTTCTCGCATACAACCGGTAATCCCAGTGTTGATTTTCCCGACTAATTAGGACCGGATTAGGTAGCGCGTTCCCTTCAATTACCGCTCGCTTCGGCGATCTTATTCGCTCTTCTCTCCCGCCCGCTTCTGTTTAAACTTCGTCGGGTTATGGCAGATGTTGACTTTTCTAAAAACTCGAACTTGCCACTAGGCTTGTCAGGTTATTTAATCGATTTTAGACGACTCGTGTGCAAAGTTAATTTTCGGTTACTAACCGGAACTGGAAAGTAATAAGATCCAAATTGGTCGACTTTCTGACTACCGATGGCTTGAGAAATTACGGAATACACATTTTTGTTGATACTATATATTTTTCATAAATCTAAGATTAGGAATAGGTGGTATATATGTACAGTGAAACCTGTCATAACGGACACCTCTAATAAGCGGACATTTTTTCGTAGTCCGGAACTAGGTATATGAAATTCCATGAATATCAACCTCTCTTGGGCGGACGCGGACAGGCTGTTTTCATACAAACAGTGCGAAAAGCCTCTTTTAAACGGACAAAAAATTTTATAGTATTTGGGAGACGAATAAGTACGGTGCAAAAACTCTCTGAAGACAGACCGGCAACTATGCGTGGCAGAGCGAAAGGACTTCGCCGAATGAAAGTATGTGTGATTCCCCGACAGCAGTATGCCGTTTATTTGTGAGTTGTAAGGTTAAAATCGTAAACAATGTCAGAAAAATGTCGCGTTTTATTATTATTTATTATTAATATTGATGTTGTGGAAGTTTGTAATTTGATTAACAATTCATTAACATTGATAGCAATGTGCTATTAGAAGATGATAGTGACCCCATTCCTCCTACCGATTATGTAGCCCAAACTGAAACCATATACTATCTGACGACTCTGATGAAGAAGTTGAATGCAGTAATCAAACAAATGTCACCAATTATCACAAGCCATTAGTATGGTAAAGGAATTATAAGAGTATGCAAAGAATAGAGGTGACTCTACAGCAATGGAATTGTTATCAGGCTTGGAATTACATTTTCTAGATTGCACGTATAAAACGCAAACACGTCAAACTATGTTATTAGATTTTTTTAGTACTACATCCTAACTAAAACTAGTGTATTTTTGTTATGTTATGTTTAGTTGTACATACATATACATAGTAATAATTTTGCATTTACATATTACCTAATAACAAATTTACCATGGGCGGACACCTCTATTAGGCGGACACAATTAGAGGTTTTACTGTACATATACAGCAGAAATCGTGTATTGTGACACGGGAAATGGGGGAAAAATATGAACTGACATTTTCACACACGCATTTTTTAGCAAAACCGTTTTCAGTCAACACGGCACGTGTATCAATAATAATGCAATATGGGGACATAGCTGATGCTGAGTTGTTGACAACCAAGCCACATAGCAAGCCGTCCCATGCACGCGCCGTGTACCGCGATCATGAATTATACAGATACGAGATCCGACTCCGCTGCCCTCCCTGTAGCTGCGCAACACGGAAAATGTCCGGTCAACTCGATTTACTATTTTTTAGAGTTATCAACAATTTTTTAAAAATATTGACCCGAGCGCTGTAACGTTTTGATACCCCTTTTCTTTACATCTTTTATTTAAACTATGGAATTTTTGCAACACTCAAAACGTCCGTTGTCGATGAATTAACGTTTTTTTTATATTTTTAATATGATTTCATCAAGAACGGACAAGGTGTAGTAACAAAAAGACGATCGGCTTTCTTACGGACTGAAATCACTCTGACCGGTAAGCGCCGCGTTGCCGAACTTTTTCGCTCGAGTAAAACTTTCTTATTTTTTATTAATCTAGCGATTAGTCATTGACTAGATGAAGGCGTTTGTCGTATTTCTTACTATGAATCCCCAATCGAGCACACTTTATATTATGTATGCATTCAAAATAAAAACTCAAAACTGCCTACACATGTAACAATACAATCCATCGGAGGCAAACAAACGCTTCGATCAGCACAAACGGACAATACCGATATTAATTACGATTAAATGCAAGGCAATCAAAAACAAATCAAACATATCGGAATTAATAATTCTAATTAAAGGGCATCACGATTATTGGCAGAGCCACGGTCCGAATTAACAAATTCGCAAAATTTCTGGCGTATTGCACAATATGAAACATGTATAATAATGCAGATATTGTGGAAAAATACAGTATATAAAGGGTGTTATGGAAATGGCTTATTATATTTAAATGGGTAACTCCTTGGGTGTCCTAGAGAAAGTCTACATATTTTTTTTTAATCGAATATTTAAATACTAAGGTAAAAACCATTTTTACCCACATACTGTCGCGCTAGATTCAGTTAGCAACAATGTGGGTCACTAGAGTATACTAACAGTGTTGTCAGATCACACCGCATGTTTCGCCCTTGCTTGGATACCTGCCGCGCGCGACTTTCGTTGCTTCAGTATGTTTCGAGACTCGGGAATGGGATGACGCTGTCGAGGGTTCCACGTGCTTGATGTATAAGAATTTTAAACGTTTTGTTAGTTGTAGCATTACCCGATTTTTTTTCTGTTGTGAAATAATTCATAATAAGAAATATTGTGATATGGATATGTGGTTCTATTGCAAAACATACTTTTTGTGTTTTATTTTTTTATGAAATTTAATTATAAAACGGATTATAAGATCGAAGGTAAGGGAGTATGTACCTTAAAATTGCAGTATTTTTTTTCTAATAAGTTTGAAAAAGAAGTGATAACGCGGGTCAAAGACGTCTTGAGTGTCAAAAACTGAACACGTGCGTTTACAATTCTGTTTGCAATATATGACAACACCGCCTCGATAAACTATTGATTGCGAACGTCCTCAGTAGCGGCCACGTAAATTATCAGATTTTATATAAAGTGTATATTTCGTACAATAATTCAAAGCGCCATTTAAGGATATTTTTCTTCAATTTATTCTCAGGATTTGCCGGTTTAAATATAATAAGTCATTTCCATAGCACCCTGTATAAAGGGTGTGTAAACATTTAGTGAATACGGCTGTTACAGAATATTTATGCTGAACCACCAGTGGCGGTTCTTCCACAGGAGCAAATGCGCACGTGCACCCCCAAAACGAATAAAAAAAAATATTAAATTATATTCATTGAATATTATTTATCGTATAAAGCCCGACCCTCCCTAATATTTTATCGTATCGTCAATTATCGTATAAAGTCCGACCCTCCCTAATATTTTATCGTACCGTCAACCAAACTGTATATTATAGGCTCTCAATCCGGCAACCGTGCCGCGGTCGAGGTTAATGACGATTATGACGAGACTTGCTCGAATGTGCGATTAAGTAGGCGGGGCATAATGCAGTTTCTCTGTAGTAACAGGTCGCGGGAGACAGCGGGGGATAGCGGGGCATGGCGATTTAACATGGGAAAGGCGCACAATTTTAGCGTGCGCCGTGCCGTTGTCTGTTCGTGCATCTAGTTAGAAATTCGAGCGTGTCTGTTTTAATATTTTAATATTATATATTTTTTAAGTTAAAATGAATAGTTTGACGGTGGACTATTTAAAAAATAACTTGAGCTCTTTGAGTTTGGAGCAACAAATTGAAGTAAAGAATGCGGGAAGACCTAAACCCGAAATTAATTTAACGCAGACCACAAAGGGTAAATCTAGGGACTTTATTAGAAAGTTTAAAAATTAAATATATGAAAAAAAAAATTATAGAGAGTATTCTTCCAAACTTTAATGAGGCTGTTATTGATCAATTTTCTACAATTAAGAACCGAAGAACGGACTTTACGTTTAAGCACTATACACACTAAGAAAACCTTTCTTATTTTCCAAAAGTTATATATTTCCTTGTGTAAAATTAAAAAATAAATAAAAATATGTTTTACCTAACGCATTTTCTTATTACGTCTTTTCTTTTTACATTTAAAACGCCTAGAAATTAATTGTTTGGTCGTTACACAAAAATAAAATTTTAAAAATAATTTCACCATACTTGTGATAGGTCACGAGCCGCCACTGTGAACCACTACCATTTTGTCTAAATTTTCCGTCATAGCTTCAGTAATAAAAAATTTACGAGTTATTTTATCAAAATTAGTTTTATTAAATAAATACCAGATCGTGATTTAAATGAAATTTTCAAACGTTCGGACTTAACAAAACAAATAGGATTTGTAAATTTGAAAACAAGTTAAAAATTGCCCCAACACACACAAACAATTAGCGTAATAGAAGTTCCAAATGAATTAAATGATCAAGCCATTATTTAATAATTAGAAAATCAATATAGTACGTTATTGGCCTATCTGACGTTTTAATTTTAATAAATTATGACGGCATGCAGAGCTGGGCAGTATTTGTACTCACAAATACTTTTTTTTATTTAAATACTTTTTGTATTTAAATACTGAGTATTTAAATACTTTTTTATAATAGGTATTTGTATTTATTTCACAAATACTTTGCAAAAGTATTTAAATACTTTTTTTATTTTCCTTTCAGTATTTAAATACCTTTTGGAGTATTTAAATACTTTTTTAGTAT
Source organism: Barypeithes pellucidus (assembly GCA_963991005.1). Taxonomy (NCBI): domain Eukaryota; kingdom Metazoa; phylum Arthropoda; class Insecta; order Coleoptera; family Curculionidae; genus Barypeithes; species Barypeithes pellucidus. The sequence continues at coordinate 15,296,958 of OZ022563.1, forward strand.
TTAAATACTTTTTGAGTATTTAAATATTTTTTTAGTATTTAAATATTTTTTGGAGTATTTAAATACTTTTTTGGGGTATTTAAATACTTTTTACTATTCAAGTACTGTTTTCTATTTAAATATGGTTCATGTTGAAAATTCTAAGTTTGCACTTGTCACGCGTGTCAGGAAGCGAAAGATAGTTTCCGTACGATGCCGACACAAGTGGAAGGAACGAAATGGTAGCTTTGATGGTCAGAAATCAAATGATTCTGGACCGAAAATCATAGCTGTTCATCCTGATCAATGGCGTAGGAATCTCGAAAATAGGCCATGCAGGCGCGTATAAAAGGAGGGGGGGCCCTTGGTTGTAATTACCCCCCATATACGATGAAACAGAAAAAAAAAACTGGAGAAATCAGGCAAAAGTAATTAAAAAAAATACGATAATCTTAGCACATGTTACGTAATATACGAAGTTATTAATGTATTTTGTATTTATTAAAGTGTGTTTTTAAAAAATATAATTCAGCTTCAAGTTTGCAGCTTAATTTTATCATATCACAAAAGAATGTACTTAATGTACAAAAGACTAACTACATTGCATTTTCTCTCACGGAAGCAAATCGTCCCCACTTTGAAAGCATTCCCAATATATGCAAGACAAGACAGACATAGAAACGCTGAGAAATATCCCATTATCAACAAATTATTTTTGAAATATAACACTACTCTTCCCTCATCTGCCCCAGTTGAAAGAATGTTTTCATATGTAACATTCAATAATACGCCACGACGACATGCTTTATCAGACGATAATTTAGAAAATCTTGTTCTTATGAAAGCCAACGCATCGAACATTTAAAACATTACATTATAAATTATTATTCTTGCATTACAAATTTTGAGTAATTAGGTTTAGGTAGAAAGTCTTTTGTTATGTTATCAGTTGAAGAATACAGGGATGAAATAAGGATTGTCAGAAAATCAGAGTTTTGAGATAAAATGCATTTTTTAGTATGGACATCCCTAGTTTTATTTCAGTACAGTAAAACTTTGACTCTAATTTCTACAGACGTTCCTAGTTTTATTCGGCTAATATTTTGACCATGGAAAGTAACAACATGTGCCAACAGGTTGCGCTAGTAATCTCGATTTCGATAAATAGGGACAATTCCTGTTTTATTCCTGTACCCTTAAGTTTATGTTGAGTTGTCGTGGTTTTTTAATTAAAATTTACTGTCAATACCAATAAAATATTACAAAACACACTTTTTATTGCTGTTAAATCTTATTTGATTCTAAAATATTTTGAGGATTGAGGTACCTACCTATTCAACTGCCTACTTAGAGGAGACAAAAATACTACTATACTATTTAAATATTTTTAAAAGTAATTACAGTCGAACCTCTATAACTCGAACTTGAAGGGACAACCAAAAAAGATCGAGTTACAGAGAGTTGGAAGAGAGAAGGGAAAACCACATGAATATTCCAAAACATTTTTTTTATTACATACATTATGTCTATGTACCATTAAAATATGTACATAGAAATCTTGGAAAATGCACAAAAACCACTAAAAAGTCCGAGTTAAAGAGAGGTTCGAGTTATAGAGGTTCGACTGTAATTGTTTACAAAGTATTTAAATTTTGTATTTCATTCTTAAAAGTATTTATAAATATTTAAAAAAAAAGTAATTAAATACTCAGAAAGTATTTATAAATACTTAAAAGTAATTAAATACTTAGAAAGTATTTAAATACTCAGAAAGTATTTAAATATAGTATTTAAACCTAAAAAGTATTTAAATACTTTTGTAATTAAGATTTAAATACTTCATTACTTCAAAAAGTATTTAATATTTAAATACTTTGGAATTTAAGTATTTAGTATTTAAATACTTTTAAAAAGTATTTGCCCAGCTCTGACGGCATGATAAAAATAGCAAAGTATAGTTTACGTTATTTGGTTGACCTTATAACTGCAACATCACAATACATTCCATGGGTAACCTTGTTAAGCCAACTCCTTGTCGTCGTCGAATGTATTATCATTTTAAGGGTATTTACCCAAGTTTCTAGATGGTCAATCAAAACTATGTAGGCCACCCAAGGAGTCACCCATTTAAATATAATAAACCACAAATTTTAAATCACCACCAGCAAATGAAAGCAAATTATTTCACAACAGACCAGAAAATCGGTAGTGTTACAACTGGTAAATTTAACAACTTATCCGTAACATTTAAAATTTTGACTGAAGCATTCAACGGTTTCCAACGACCAAGTTCTAGGCACGCGTTGTGGTTTTACCACATATATATAATCATTATATTGCCAATACGAACGTTCCAAAATACAAAAAGTGTTCCCCGCTATGGGAGATGGCGTGGTCATTGTTTGTTTGTTGTTATTCCTCGCCATCTTTGGTTCTGGATGCTTTTTCAAATTACAAAATAAAAAGTAGTTCATCCGCATTGTTGTCGGTATATTAGTGCTTATAAACTTTCATTACCTAACAAAAATTTTTGTAAAGGTGTTTTTAATTTGTAGTGATTCGATTCGCTGTTTGGTACGTTATTAGTGGCTTGTTTTGTTTAAGATGAAAGGACACAAGTGCAAGGTGCTTTTTGCAAAAGTCGTGGATCAATACCAGGTATAAAGTATTTCAGGTATGTATACGAAAATATTTTGCTTTTCACATTATCCGATCTTCCGAACCGAATTTCACTAAACAGCTTGTAAGAAAAGAAGAGAGTGTCACTCGTATACAATATAATATATATGTGGCCACTACCTAACCTTAAAATTAATGTATTTTTAAGTTGGTGCATTAGTAGCTGATAATAATTCCCAAAATAGTCAATATAGTCATTAATTCATAATTTTTGGTTTAGAAAAAAGTGAGGTTGAGAAACATACGATGTCGGATGAAAGTTAAAATAAAGCTCATCGCGATTGTTACAAATATTCAGACGGAATTTGGCACCAAAAGTTTACACCAATCAGGGCACCGTCGGATCATATCGTCAGAAATCGTATGCATGGAATTCCGTCTTAATTCGAACTAATGGAAATTTTCATTGCAACATTTTTCCTAACTAACCAGTGAAATTTACATTAAAAAAGTTGAAATCCGGTCCTGTCGAATGTTTACTTTCCGAACTGCGCAAACTCGCTATTACCCCTTCGAGGCCCATAGCGGGGACATAATTGCAGATGGTATTAGCAATATAATGGTTATATATATATGTGGGTTTTACTGCTAACCTACCCTTGTTAAGTGAAAACAGATGATATGGCGCTGCATCACGTGGGGTATTTACCTAAGTATTCAGACATTCAATTAAAAAAAAAGTACGTAGATTTTCTCTGCACACCCATTTTAAAATAATAAACAATTTCCATCCTAAAAATACAATTAAAAAATATCGAGAATAGACCATACAATTTTTTTCTTTTTTCCACTACACTACAGGATTAATGTACAAGCAAAATAATAAAGAAATTAATAACCTAATTGGTGCAGGCATAGCAATATGAAAATTGACGATGCTATCTGATATTAACATTATTACCTCTGAATTTTTAATGAGACTGAAAGAGGTGGGAACGAACCCGTTGTGTCCGACAATAAAGAAAATAAAAATTCAATTTAGCCAATGATACATACATTTGTCGAGTATATTAAATTAAATAAAAGTATTGGTTCCTTACCGTTTGTTCAAATATATTTGTTCTTTGGGTTTTCGGTCAATTCTTAATAAAGCGAGTTATCAAATTTGTGACGTTTCGGTTTATTTCATTTTAAACCATCATCAGACTTTTTAAACATTTCTTTAGTTTTTAAGGACATGATTTGTGAAATATGATGGGAAAACATTTAGTTTATAGCTATCTAATTATAATAAAAACATACCTTATGTAATTGCACTATCACAATCACTTTAACATATTTACTTATTATGAAGATGTTGTATCATCCTAGGTATAATTGTAACTAATTTCTATTTTAAACTACTTTACTGTGTTCTTGGTGTCCTGGAAAACCCATAGATTAAGAAACACCAAGAACATGTTTTCCCATCATATTTCACAAATCATGTCCTTAAAAACTAAAGAAATGTTTTCCTTTAATTGTAGTCTGATGATGGTTTAAAATGAAATAAACCGAAACGTCACAAATTTGATAACTCGCTTTATTAAGAATTGACCGAAAACCCAAAGAACAAATATATTAAATAAAAGTATAGTTTTAGAATAAACCTTATACCAAAAAGGAATTTTTAAATCAACAATATAAAGGTACCTTGTGGAGCCCCGCGCCAAAGGACCACCGTTCAATGGTTCTTAAGTAAAAAACACAATTCAATGTTTTCATTAGTTGTATGCCATCTACTCCCAATTCCCAAGATACCTCATGTATGTACATATTATGTCCCTCCCTAAAAACCCGATATGGATAATTAATATTTTTGCTATACACACAATGCCAATGACTAATGGTTATCCGAACGGATTTTCCAAATGACAATCAACCTCCGGGATAAACGTACCCCCAGGAGGATCGCCCAGCGACGACCGTGCGACAATTAGTGTTATTACGCCCGTTTGACGGTAGATAAAGCGACAGTTCCACCGCAGCATTGTATATTTGATAATTTACGTAATTGCTCGTTGAACAGAAGATTTTGCAGATTGATAATTAATTATTGTCAGTAATAATCGGTAGTGATCAATGTGGAGTATTGTTTTCACTCGAATGATAGATAGGATTCATTTTCGATTCGAGTCCTTGCCTGTAACATTTCTTTTTAGAACCGTTACAACGTACAGATTGTAACGTTGTTAACATCTTCATTTCTTCCTTTATTTGTTCATGGAAACCCAGGTCTCACTATGAGCAAATCGGAATCTCGCTATGCACAGATCATGAGTCCAAGAATGACAGTTCACGTGCACACCGGTGTCAGCGGCCAGATTTCCCAGAAAGGATGGAACCCATCAGAACCAGCGTTGCCAGTCTATTACAATTATAATAGATCTATTACTATTTTAACGATTCTATTACCCTATTCCTATTACTTTATTCATCAAATTAATTACTATTTTTACTAGAGATGAGCTTAGCAGTGACTCTTAAGTCACCGGTATATCGGTGACAGCGACCACACAGAAACTGGTTACTTTTAACAGCGACTTAAGTCCAGCGACGACCGTGCGACAGTGTTATTACGCCCGTTTGACGGTAGATAAAGCGACAGTTCCACCGCAGCATTGTATATTTGATAATTTACGTAATTGCTCGTTGAACAGAAGATTTTGCAGATTGATAATTAATTATTGTTAGTAATAATCGGTAGTGATCAATGTGGAGTATTGTTTTCACTCGAATGATAGATAGGATTCATTTTCGATTCGAGTCCTTGCCTGTAACATTTCTTTTTAGAACCGTTACGGTGTACAGATTGTAACGTTGTTAACATCTTCATTTTTCCCTTTATTTGTTCATGCAAACCCAGGTCTCACTATGAGCAAATCGGAATCTCGCTATGCACAGAGCATGAGTCCAAGAATGACAGTTCACGTGCACACCGGTGTCAGCGGCCAGAGTTCCCAGAAAGGATGGAACCCATCGGAACCAGCGTTGCCAGTCTATTACAATTGTAATAGATCTATTACTATTTTAACAATTGTATTTCCCTATTCCTATTATCTTACTCACCAATTCTATTACTATTTTCATATTTCAATAATTATATTATATGGCTCGCGATATACTGTTGTGGGGGCTCCCCATATGAAAGTTATGTTGAATCTGGAGGTGGCCCCCATATCATAACATAAACTTTGGTGATACTCTTCTTACTCTGACACCGTTTTTTTACTATTCTATTTCTAATACGTTTCGAACGTCGATCTATTACTTTTAATCAAAGATTTGGCAAATGTATCAGTGCAAACCCAAGGGTGTAAAAAAATCCAAACTTATTTTTATGGAAAAGAGACCTCGTAAATAAGCCCAGCAGGAACTTTTTCAAGCTTTATTGCTTGATTCGACGCTATCATAATTTGAGTTCTCCTACTTTAAAAACGAGCTTTTTAATTTTTCTCTAGTGTGAAAAATAAAAAAGTTAACAGGGGGTGATCATCCTGTACAAAAAAAAATGTACCAAAAAAAAACAAAGCAGATGAGTACAATTATCTCCGTAGATTTCCAATGTTAAATAAACACAATATGTATAGCGTAGTATTTATACAACTAATAGGGCTGTATTAAAACCACCCTACTATTCGGGGAACAATACGTAGGTATATTTTAAATTGGATATTTAAATAGTAAGCTCATGGGACAAGCACGTACAATACACAATGATTATATGATTTCTATAAGAGGCTAAATATACATGATGTTTGAAAAAATAGCGAATAATTCTAAAAATAAGGAAAATATTACCCTTAAAAAGGAAGTAAATTCATTAACCATATTAAGAATGACAGCCTGCTAGTTTCCAAAAACCTTCTAATGGGCCACTTTTCGAAATGTTTTATTATTATTAAAAGAAATATTTTGATTTATGAAAAATGTTCAGGGTTAGGGTAAGTCATAATACCGTAGTATCACCAGCAAGCATCGTAAAGTCACAATTTCTGTTAATTGAAGCCATAACTAACTAAAAATATAAAGGACCAAAAACAGAACCTTTAGGTACCCCACAGTTAATATCGCAAAAAACGACTGCAACAATATACGCTTCAGTAATACAGCATAATACGAACAAACCCGAACAATACCGTGAAGTATCACAAAAAAATACGATAACAAAACTTTCTCTTATCCTCTTGGATATACGAAGAGACGATATTTTCTGAAAATCTCCCAGTATGCCACCACGTCGAGCCCCAATTGGTATAGGTAACTAGCTATATAAATAGCGAGAAATCATCCCCCCCTTTTGTAAGAACCGATCCATTTTTTAAATCCAAAACGATCTTTTGCCGACGACAATAGGCCAATTGAAAAAGTCCCGTGGGACACAAATTTACAATGTTCTATGTCCCGCGATTCCGCCCCCACCATTTTCAGCGGGGGGGCGGCTACATCGTTCGCGGCCGATCGTGCGGCCGAGCCCCAATTTAACATTAGTCGCCTAAAGCAGGACGGTCACAAATCTTACCGCACTGTTACGAGCCCTGCTATGTTGTCAGTTGCGCTAATATTTCCTATTTCAATGCCCGTTTGCCCACAGGCAATGGACCGGAGTGCTATTGATTATACGTCCAGAAACTTTACCCGATCCAACCCTTAGTCGGAGTCCCAGTAACCCTTGGGGATGAATCCTCTGGTTTGAGTGACATCCCATTAACGTAAAGCCAAGATTCAATGGAGAATTTTATCACCTTTATAATGATCGAAGGAAATATTGCCAGCGCTTTTTTGAACATATGATAATGCATATAGATACTTTTGATTATATCGTTACTTGGGATTTTTATGTATACCTTATTTTTTCTAATTAATTAATTACGACCCTTTTTAAACATATTTTTTAATGTTACATCCTGTATATTAACTGATTTTCCAATTTCACGTCAAATTCTGAACGTAATTTATGTAATATAGCCTTCATCGGAAGAGGATGACAACGCACAGTCCATGTTTATATCTCTATGTCGAGAGACAAACCGATCTACAGCCAAGGCAATGAGCTAGGCTCGGTGCGCCGTTGTGGACACTACTGTGCGGTGCTCCGTTGTGGCCATACACTTAGATCTATTTTATTTTACAGGAAGCCGATACGAGATCTCGAATTAACCTTAATAATTAGCAGCAAAATGCTTTAATCGTTCAAATTTTAACTTTTATTGTTTGTATTGTATTAAATATAGTGTACAAAATTTTTACTAGCTAGAAAACTCCTTTTGCTGCTCCCGATTCCTTCCCACAACAAAATTTCTGAACTACCGCTACCTTTAATACAAGTTGGCAACGCGAAATATTGCGACAATCGTGCCCTAGACGCCAGTCAATTTAACGGAGTTGTTATAAAGTGGCGGCACTTTATCAAAACGCCTATCAGTCGCGTGCCAACTGCCCGTGTTGGGGTTGAAGCGGTGGTGACGTTAACAGTCGACGGCACGCGTGTATTCACGTAAAGTGTGACACGCGACACGGACTTCCCGCCACATGTCATTTATAATAAAAAATTGTCATTATTAGCGCGACAACATTTTTCCCCCCCTAGAAATAGTGATTGTTTCGATATAAAAATTTGACATTTGAGAAATCGCGCATCGAACAAAGCCGAAAATTTGACATTTGAGAAATCGCGCATCGAACAAAGCCGAAAATTTGGAAAATAAATGTTCTGGATATATTGAAATTATTTTTGTGAAAATTTTCTTATTAAGGTGTGTTCTTTTTTCAGTTTGATAAAATGTTATAGGTACCATATGCAGCGAGAATGTGAAGGTTGGAACAAATGAATTTAAAAGTCAGGTGTTTTTTTTTTTGAAAAAAAACGTTTGGACCCGTCTATTTTTTATTTTTGTTGCGTTTTTTTTAAAGGTAATTTCTTATGGTGGTGGTGGCTCAAAAACAAGTGATAGACACTCACTTCTTTTTAAATCAATACTTTTATTTTTTAGTTTTTTTTAACTCTGCAACAAATTCTAAATATTCATGTATCATGTGCCATACCTAAATAAACAATAAAGGCATTCATTAAAAAATTTACAAAAAGGGATTTGTGATAACTTGTTTTTAGATCACCCTAGTAGACAAAAAAGAATAAAAAAATTTATAGGCTCGAGCGTTCTCGAAAAAAAACAACTCTGAATTTGAAGAAGTAAGAAACTCCCGCAAAAAAAGCATTACCTTTAAAAACGCAACAAAAATAAAAAATTTATAGGCTCTTCGAAAAAAAAAACTCTGAATTTGAAGAAGTAAGAAATTCTCGCAAAAATAAGCCCGTGAATTGAAATTTTCCATCATTAAATTCTAATCCTTCTGCTCTGTTAATTAAAGAAAATCAAATTGATTCAAATTTTTTTTTAAATTTTAAAAATATTTTTTTTATTCCCGTTTATAAAACTGATATGGTACTCCGAATGATTTAACTCTGTCAATTCATTTTAAACAGAAATTTTAAACTTATTGAATAACAATGGCTTCATTCAGCAGAGCCCATCGATTTATAAGTGTTTGAAGTTCCGCTGAATGCATTTTGTTGTCAGTTTTTTGTTTGGTTAGGATCCCTTCTAAATATTTTCATCAAACATTTTTTTCTCTGCGAAATGTACAATTTTATTTTTAATGCTCGTTTTCACCAGCAGAGATCGTATGTAATATGTTTTTATAATTATAATTCACTTCTTTCGTCATTTTTTATAAATTTTACTCCTCAACCTGACAAACAAAACTGACATAAATTGCGGCGTCCGATTTCCCATCGATTTTTTTTAGTGCATTCAACACATGATTACTAATCGCTTACAAATCGATGGGTTCTGCTGAATGCGCCCAAATGACAATTTCCCATGTCAACAATAATAAAGTATGAACATTAAAAATAACATGTTGGACCAACACGTGCGATCAAATACCTTTGACAGCTGCAACAGATAAACCTTAGAAACTTAAAAAAAATGTCAAAATACCAAAAATACCCCCAAAAACAAAATGACACGCAATTTTAAAACTCCACTTCCCATTTCAGAGAAAGAAAAGAATAATAAAGTGTGAACATTAAAAATAACATGTTGGACCAACACATGCGATCCAATATCTTTGCCACCAGCAACAGATAAACCTTAGAAACTTAAAAAAAAAACAAGAACAAAAAAAAACTGTCAAAATACCAAAAATACTCCCAAAAACACAATGACAAGCAATTTTAAAATTCCTTTTCTCTTCCCATTTCAGAGAAAGAAAAGAATAATAAAGTGTGAACATTAAAAATAACATGTTGGACCAACACATGCGATCCAATATCTTTGCCACCAGCAACAGATAAACCTTAGAAACTTAAAAAAAAACAAGAACAAAAAAAACTGTCAAAATACCAAAAATACTCCCAAAAACACAATGACAAGCAATTTTAAAATTCCTTTTCTCTTCCCATTTCAGAGAAAGAAAAGAATAATAAAGTGTGAACATTAAAAATAACATGTTGGACCAACACATGCGATCAAATATCTTTGAGAGCAGCACAGATAAACCTTAGAAACTTAAAAAAAAATAACCTCAAGAACAAAAGAAAATGTCAAAATACCAAAAATACCCCCAAAAACACAATGACACGCAATTTTAAAATTCCTCTTCCCATTTCAGAGAAAGAAAAGAATAATAAAGTGTGAACATTAAAAATAACATGTTGGACCAACACATGCGATCCAATATCTTTGCCAGCAGCAACAGATAAACCTTAGAAACTTAAAAAAAATAACCCCAAGAACAAAAAAAATGTCAAAATACCAAAAATACCCCCAAAAACCCAATGACACGCAATTTCAAAACCCCACTTCCCATTTCAGAGAAAGAAAAGAATAATAAAGTGTGAACATTAAAAATAACATGTTGGACCAACACATGCGATCCAATATCTTTGCCAGCAGCAACAGATAAACCTTAGAAACTTAAAAAAAAAAACCAAGAACAAAAAAAAAACTGTCAAAATACCAAAAATACTCCCAAAACACTATGACACGCAATTTGAAAATTCCTCTTCCCATTTCAGAGAAAGAAAATGTTTTCCTTATACCGAGCTTGGCTCGCCCTAAGCCCCTGTTCAGGTCTACCACCACTACCAGGCCCCTCGATGCCGCTGAATCTTTCACTGCCTGTCCCTGGACAAATACCCGAAGCCCCCGACGTCACTCTGCAAGTGGGAGCCTCCATGATCCATTTTTCCGCCCACAAAGGAGTTCTATCGGCGCATAGCGGATTCTTTAAAGCGGCTTTGGCAAATCACGCCGGTAAGTTTGTATTTAGATAATAATTCGACTAAATAGCCCTATGCTACTCGCCTCCTTCCATATCCAAGATAGCCTCTTTACGTATAACCAAGAACCAAAGCATTTCTACAAAATATAGAAACATTTAAAAAAACTCTATTACAGGTCTAACTCCGATCTCCGTCCCAAACGTTAACGTAGACGAATTCTCCTCCCTGCTTACCTTCATGTACACCGGTTACCTGGACCTCAACCTCACCAACATCTACAGCATACTCCTAGCAACGCATATCCTTCATATGCCCCGAGCTCTAGAACTCTGCAGGAACTTCTTGATTCAGCAAAGCCACCATGCTGAAGTAGAACAACCTACCCAGAAGATCAACGTTGTCAAACCCATTGCCAGTAGAAAAATGGCGCCCGCCATGCAGGAGATGTTCACTCCTGCAAGTTTGGGTGAGCTAAAGAAGAGCGAAGATACACCTTTCAAGGTTGTTATAGGGGATAGTCATCTAAACCGGGCGTCAACAAGTAAAGTGGAAGTAAGCAGACATCCGTTTGGTGAAGCAGAGAAAGGTCCACCGGAAAAGAAACCTTGTGCCTTGAAACCCAGTAGCAAAAAACGCACCGACTCCTCCTCGAGCAAGGACAAAATAATAATTGACGTGGCTTGCTGTGACGGACCTGTGCGATTCCACCGCGTCATCAACAAGAACTACGGGCTTCAAGACACCGAGAACTACGACGACACCAACTCGAACCAATCGTTTCGAATCTCTGAACTCAGTAAACGTAACGCTTTGCACAAAGTCATGAACGAAAACATCATGGAGAAGCTTAACGAAGAAAACAACCAATCAAATGAGGTGTTTACTTGCGTCTATTGCAACCATACTTTTAAATCGCAGTATTGCTATCAGAAACACGCCAGGCGCCATCTATATCCTGTTGGTGTAGACAAGGTCGCCCAATCGGAAGCTAAAAGAGAAGTTAAACTCCTGGACATGAACGTCCAATATTATCCTTGCAAAACTTGCGGAAGCAAATTTCCCAGCTACTACTTCGTTCATAAACATCGAAAAATGTGCCACGCTGAAGAAGTGGCCGATAAGAATCATAAAAATAATGAAATTGTTGTTGAAAATGCCGGAGATAATGAAAGCAGTAGTTGCAGTGCCATAGATGTGGAAGCTGTGCAAAATGAAAATGAGCAAGAAGTTACTTAAAATTTTACTGAACCGGCGTGGATTTGCTATTAAATTGGCGAGTTTCTTAAAACGCAAAAACATCACTGCCGCCAGGTTCTATGCGAAAGTTTACGTTATACCGTTGATCTTCTGACTAACAAATTTACATCTTCTCGGGTAGAGTCAGAGTCCAAATTTTATTTACCTGTATCCATAATTATTATACCATTTCAAGTAGATCCGTATTTAATTCCAAATCAAAATAAATCGATATGTAGATAGCTATATCTTCAAGCCGACCCTGTACTCATTTATTGCGGTTTGAAGATGTTGGGACCTACACAATGGGGTTTAATCAGATAGTTGATTTATTGCAATAAAGGTCAACGGAATAATGTAAACTTTAATATACATTTAAGATAAAGGAATTTCCATGGAAAAACGATTAATGCTGTACGTGGCCGATTTGAGATGTATGCGTTTCAAAAACACCGCTAATATTTGGCAAAAACGTTCCATTAATTATTTATTATCAAACGTCATAGGTTATTTATTAATGAAAAGTAATTAGAGGAAAATAGAAATGTTAAAAGAAAAATAAGTACACAATTTTAGTAATTGGATAATGTATAATTATATTTGACAGGGTATTTTATGGCATTTATCGGTATATCTTTGTAGTGGCGCTCAAAGAAATGGAACTAATTTATAACGCTCATTAAGTAAATTAAAATTTTTAATTATATTGGGTCAAAGTACATTGTGAACTTAGACATATCATTAGTCCCTAAAATAAAATGTTGCTCATTCCCTTTATTTTGTGAATATTTTTCGGACCTATATAGGGTGTGACGGCGAGGCAACACAATCAATAACAACACCACACATCACAACATTTGTTATTATAAATTATTACACAATAAAAAATTTAACACACCGATTTATTAAACCAGAAGGCGCACGCGACGCCACGTATCCCTTTCGCATATCAAAACACCCTCGGTCGAGGCCCGCGTTATGAGCTGGCACCACTGCTGGCCAACTGACCTACATACACTTGTTAACTGAAAACAAATGTGTATCACGCGGCAACACTTTGGATAAATGGGGTTTTACCCGAGTATTTAGACAATGTATGTAGGCATTCTCTAGGACACCCAAGGAGTCACCCATTTAAATACAATAAGTCGTTTCCATATGATATTTGTGAACTACAAATAGTAGTATTTTAAATAAACAGTAAGCAAATTAATGCTGGAGAATTATAACAAGAATTAGACATACTATTGTGCCAATAATTGTAATTTGAAAATTTGGTTTGTTTTTCTTTTATATGTAAATATGCGCAAATATTTGCCAAATTAAAAAAATAGACAAACAAGTAAACTATTTTATTCCATCTTTAATTCGAGATAATAAAACTGGTTTTGAAAGTTCAAAAATGTTCGGTTACACGGTGTCCCTTTATAGGGTATCTCCGTAATTGTTAGTGCTATCAAAAAAGTAATGTAGGTGTCATGTGCTGTTTTTGGGTTAAATTTGAAAATTTTCTCTCGCTTAAGAGATACGGGGCAAAATCAAAAAATTGACAATTTCAAAATTACCCTATATTTTCTTAGTTAAAAGAGATACAGAAAAATGTTTTATACAGAAGTTTGTTTATATTGATTGTTGAATAATCTGCCGTTTTGGGCCATCCCATTATTTATGACCGTTTGTTATTATTATGTGGAAAGGACCGGATTGTAATAATTATAATTAAAGATAGGCACATCAGGTAGGTTAGGTTGCTTAATTTATATTTAAATATCTTTTTATGGTAAAATTTGTTAGTTTTTGAGGAACGGTTCAAGAATTGTCTTTTACCAAACATTCCTCAGAATAGCGTGATAGTAATAGACAATGCGAGCTATCACAGTCGCCAATTACATAAAGCTCCAAGCTCAAATAATACAAAATTGGAGATTCAGAACTACATGGCGGCGAATGATATATATTTTGATGAAAGTTATAAAAAAAGTGATCTTTTAGAAGTTTTAAAGACATTTTGTATAAAAAAAAGTATATATTTGTGACACATTGGCAGAAGAAATTGGACATACAGTGCTACGGCTCCCACCCTATTATTGCATTTTTAACCCCATAGAGCATATGTGGCACCAGTTAAAATCACTGGTTAGGTCACAAACAAACCCTGAGGATCACGAACAAACCCTGAAAATATTTCTCCGACTTTAAGGTCTAGTGTTGTAGAATTAATACGAAAATGCTTTAATGATATTCCCCCAGGTAGTTGGAAAAATTCAGTCCGTCACGTAATAACTGTAGAAAATTCGTATATTAGTCTGGATCGTATAATTAATCCAATTATAATTAATTTTGATGAGGATAGCGATAGCGAAACAGAACTATCTATAGAATGACATTTATAAATAAATATGACTAGTAATATTTAAAAAAAATGTTATTTCATTTGATTACATTAATATAATCATATCAGTACTTGTATTTCCTTAGTCCGTCCCTTCATACTTCACTTGTTTATTGCCAAGCTCTTGTCGATACAATGGGACCGACCCAGAAAATCATTAAGTCGTATCCAATTTTCGTAAAACGTACTGTACGTACCGAGGTGGAAAGTGTTTGATTCCTGTTGAGACAGTCCGTAGTTAACCGAAGTGGCGAGTTTAACTAAATCTCGAGACAGTAATGAAACTTTTCACCGAGGTTTGTATACTATTTTATTTACAACCACATCTAACATCCACTTCTTATTATTTTGAATTAAAATTATTAATAAAAGATTAATGTCATTTTGACTTTTCCAATGAAAAATTAGACAGAAATTTCAAATAACCGCAGGTTGGAAAATAACGTAGGTACTAATACTCATCAAGATGGCAAATATCATTTTTTGAATATGGTTTCCATGTCACTAAACAATATATTATTTTAACAACAGAAAAATGCTATCAGATGAGGAATTTGATTTTGCTGCTACTCCATCAGAAATTCGAGAAGCAGCAAAAATAGTAGAAGAAGATGGATCTTCTGCCAACTAAAAGCCGCCCGAGATATGACAAGGCATATAACTGTTTCAAAGAATGGTGTACGGGAAACAAAGTTCAAAATCCTGGTTCTGAGTAGGCGCTACTAGCTTATTTCAGTGAAAATGCCAAGACAAAGAAGATATCAACGATTTGGTCACAATATTCAATGCTCAGGACCACTCTATCAATTAGGGAAAAAGTAGACATATCTAAACACGCAAAGCTATTAGCATTTTTAAAAAAGCAACACTAAGGAGATAAGCAGAAAAAATCGAACACACTGTCTATGGAGAATATTGAAACTTTTTTGAAGCACCTACTAAGACTACTTTAGCTTCAAAGAATCATGAACTAAACCTTTCAAAACAATATTTTCAGCAAGGTTTTAACATATCAGTGACTGCCTACAATAATGCCAATGTAATATTTAATGTAAATAAATAAGTAAAACAAAAACCATGTTAATTTTTTATTTTTTATAGATGTCATTAGGTTTATATTTTAAAAAATGAAATAAAAATTCATTGTCGTTAAATCTGTGTAATGAGTTGTATGTTGGTGTGTTCGTATATTAATTTGAGATATCGGTTGTTTTTAAAATTACAAAAAAATAATTTACTTTCCACCCGAGTGGAAATCCATACATTGGTATTTAATATTAATACCACCTGAAAAGTATAGACTTTTTATTTTTGGTTTTAGGTTATTAATTAAAAAAACATTATTGTGTTCGACTCCTCTTTTGGTAGAACGACTAGGTGTCTGTAGGTACTGTAGTTAGTCACTCCGGGTGACATCCTTTCCAATTTTTTACCAGGGGATAGTCACCGTTTAAAAAGAGTTATAATTAATTTTGCTGCTGCTTAAAAAATAATAATTAGAGTATTATTGAAAGGAGATTTAAACGATGACCTTTAAAATGAAGTGCCCCTTCCCATTTAAAATTTTAAGGGTAACCTATGCCCGTCGCAGGGGGGTTAAACCAGGACGGCTGCAAATATTCTTTAAAAGAGTCCCCCCTTCATAATAAAATTGACGTGTCTTTCCGATTCTTAATATTATTTACCGGAAGGGAGATATTACGAGTGGGTAATTTTCAAATTGACACATATAACGTATTTGGAAAAACATATAAAAAAATGGACAAAGCATTAAATATTATCGACATTACTTTTTAATCTTACCAATATCTCTATTATGGAAATTAATTCAATTGCCCACGGTATTAACCAAACAAAAAGTAATTACGGGAAAAAAAGAAATGTTGGGACAAGAATACGTAAACAATTATAGTAATTGAATAATTATAATTTGACAGAATAATTTGTGAAATTTATCATCGCATTTTCTGAACATTGAATAATTATTATAAGGTGATGCACGTCATCATCAAAGTGATTTTATATTATCTAACATGCCGCCCTCAAAGCACGTTTTCAAAGTTACCGTGAACTGGCGGTCAGATTTCAAAATTACGCAGTCTCTCATAATTATTACAGTTTAGTGTTGTGATCGCTCGAGCGAAAACCGCTTGATTACTCGATTATTGAAATAACCGACATCGCTTTATTATTAAAAAAACCGCCCGAGTTATCTATTCAGGCGAAAACCGTCGCTCGTCACTTGTTATCTTTCACTCGATACCCGAGCTTCACTTGACGCCGACAGAAATGTACCGCTGTAGTGTGATCGAGTTAAAAAACTGCTCGTATATTCGAACAGTTTTTCGCTCGATAGGAAATACTCTAGTTAAAAATTCGGGCGAAAAAACGAAAAATATCGCCTGTCACGTGATACCCGACCTTCGTTCGATTGGCGACGTTCGAGTTTGACGCTGAGCAGGTAACACGACATATGTCTTTCTTAAAGACACATAAACGAGAAGATGCATATAAAAAAGTATGCCAAATCTCTTAGTGGAGTCTTCGCGACGTGGGTTTTGTAAAGTTTTGTTTTAACTGGCTAGCCAGCGGCGTAGTTTAGGTCTCCGATTGTAAATATTAAAAAATTAAAGGATATAATTCTTCTCAAAAATTACATAATAATAGAAATTGTTAATGAAAAATATCAAAACGAACAAAATGGTTAACAAAATATAGAGAAAAATTCGTTGGCAATCTTATAGTAAACATTTAAACAGGAACTTTTTATTATTAAACTCAAGAAGACTTCTTAAAAATAACATACATTATAGAAAATGTTAATGGAAAATAAGAAAACGAGCAAAATAGTTAACAAAACATAGGTATCAACAAATTTTTTGGTAATTAAAAGTAAACATTCTTAAATTTAAATAAACAGGAACTTTTAGGTAACTATAAACATGAATTTAAAAAAATAATCACCTATTTTCTTATTTTGCCAGTCGCGTAACTAAGCCTGAATTTTTGAAGGGCACACTGTGGGCATCTGATAATTTAAAGTGGAAGAAATTGACAACCATTTTAAATATCTACTTATTTTATGCTCGTAGATTGAGAAAGATGTGAAGAAAAATAACTCTTGGTACCTAATACTTTTTATTTTAAAAAAGCACAATTTTGGGTGATTTTTTGCAGTTTTTTGTTTGGTATCGAGACACGTGGTAAAAATTCATTATTCACAAATAAATAAATTTCTGGAATTTTTTTGGTGGCTACTACCATTTTTTAGCTAAACCTATGCTCACCTGTAGTTACGTGCCTGCTAAATATCCTACCTGATCACATGTAAACGACTAGACTGCCGGTCGAGCAGTCGGTGACGTCATCGCTTGGTAAATTGGAATTTCAAGCGATTCACTCGATTATTAAAATCGCTTGAGTATCAAGTACTCGATTATTAAAATCATCGATTTTTTCCAACACTATTACATACCCCCATTTTCCTTGCAATTGTACCGTCCATCGTATCTATGCCTTTTACTGTACTTCCGAGGCGGTACGAATAAACCCTACCCCAAGGATCTCCAGGGAGACACAAGACAAGCATCGACCGACGAATTTTATTCAAAATTCTATTTTGCAATATAGACCGAAATGGGGCGATTTTCGAGGTTCGTTCGGGTTTCATGTTTGTTCGATAGAGAAAAAACGTTAAGCTACTCCAAAAATAACTCAAATTTTGTGTGGTGTGCCGCGGTGTGCGTGTCACAGATAAAAACCTTAGTTTTCTCCGTGTTATCACATATTTACGAACACTTTAAATAAAAAAAAACTGCTTACCTTGCATGGACGCAGCCTCCTCGTCGCTAGATTCGATGGCTGGGTTCTCTTTCCGTCGTTCTTTCTTCTTTTTGCTCTCGGGTATCGGCGTTGATACCGACATATTTTGTTCGCTATAACAAAAAAAATACAGCCCTATTATTTTTAATCTATACGGAAAACGTGATGCTTTATAAAACTTGCACTTTAATATACTATTTTTAAGAACATTGAAACAAATTTTCTTCTTTTTTCTGACGTCGTTACTCGGATTACGAGGATTTTAAATCAAGGAGTTTGGTTCACAGTCTTTGAAGAATAAACAATTCACATTCTTAGGTAGGCATATTATTAAATTATTTGTTATTTATGGAACTAGTCAAACATAAGTAAAAAATTTAGAGCTTACTTATGAGATATTATTTATAAAATTAGGAGAAATACAGGACCGTATCCCAAAATCTCCTGATGTTCAAAAAATCCTCGAAACGTCATTAAACCACAATGTGTCATACATCATTGCATTCGGAAGAAAAAACCTCTCAAATTCCAATATCAGGAAAACAGGTCCGTATTTAAAAAAAGAAAGTTGATAACAGCCCTTCGAAGACGACTCGTCGGATTACAAAACAATTAACGCTGTTAGATAGAGCGGAAAAAGTGGCAATGCAAAAGTGTAATTTACTTTAGAATTCGATCTAAAAAAACCCAGGAAAACAATAAAACGATTTTTCAGAATTTAGGTTTTTTCCGGATATCTCCGGAGCAACTCGGAATTTTAAAACTTTCTAAACGGCATATTATTAGGCACGTAAATGCGCAACTTTACCTCCATTTAACCGACTTCGTATCTCTTACGGTTTCCGAGATCCCTGTACTGGCCCTCCTTATCTTGGACACGTTGTAGAAGGAGAATTGAAAATATTTCGGACAGGGTCGGATTTCTATTAAACTACCAATTTTGACTGACTGACAACCCAGCTAGTAAATTGTATGCTTTATAAAAGTGTTATAGAAGCTGTCGATTTACTTGCATATTAGTTGTATAAAGGTCTTCCGTGATACATGTCTTTAAGGTCAAACACCTACAAATGTTTTATTAGATAGCTCTAACAACACCAATAGAACTTTGTGTCATCATACAGCAAAATAATCCTATAAGCGTGCTTATTGATGTTTGTAAAATGTTGTTTTAGTTGATACCTTATTCTATGATCGAATTCCAATTCAAATAAAAATTATCCTCTTAAAATTATACAGTGTGTCCCAGAATAAGCGAACCTGGTGTAAATGACCAAAAAAAAGATTTCGACTATTTGGGATCTAGACCTGCTAATAAATAATAAAACCTTCATTAGATTTTTATTTCTATTGGAATTCGATCAGAGAATAAAATATCAACGTTACACACAACTTTCAAAATCACTATGTCAATTTAAGACAAGATACACTTGTGACAATAATGGGGATCGGATCTGTCGATCCCGTCAAATTTTTCATCACAAAACATGACATCAATGTTCAAGTCCGCCACTGTCGCGCGAAGAGCTTTGCGAACGTTCCCGTGGGATTTTCCCCAACAGCATTAATGCTGAGTGCACAATTATCGGAATAAACTTACATATCAATTTTGCAAATTGATACTGTGATTAAGCTGAAATTGTTTGCGAACGGACTCCGCGTGTCTGGGGGTGGGTACGTATCATGCCTTTTAAGTTTTAATAATATCAATTGTACGCATTTGGGCGTTTTGAGCGAGTAAAACAAGCCAGCCGACGGTAAAAATGGAATAATAACACTAGTTTACAGCCAATTTGCGACTGTAATTGTTTTTTGTTCTCTAAAATCAAAAATTAATGAGTATTTTAATCGCATTATTTTAAATAGTAATTTATAATATACCGTTTTGCCTAAGTTAGGAAAATTGTGCATAATCTGACAATACCGCGTGAGGGTGTCTAAGGATGACACCTCAATCACGAATTCTCAACCACTAGCTTAAAAAATAACGGAC
This sequence comes from Barypeithes pellucidus, assembly GCA_963991005.1. NCBI lineage: Eukaryota > Metazoa > Arthropoda > Insecta > Coleoptera > Curculionidae > Barypeithes > Barypeithes pellucidus. The sequence goes on from OZ022563.1 coordinate 15,317,328, forward strand.
GTTCAAAGAGCATGCTGAAGTATTAGGTTCTAGATTACAACAATGGAATTTACTAGCCACTGGAACCACAGTTATAACATTTAGGAACAGTAACCTGGAGCTATCCTCGTTTTTTACTATGCAGGTAAAATGTGTGTTTGTGTTAATCCAAATAGTGTAATGGACAAATTAGGATTTGCACATAACCCGGACGAGTGGCGCTTATTTATAGATTTGTCTAAAATAAGTTTAAAAGCAGTTCTGCTTCATAATGGCACATGCAGTTTACATGAAGGAAACACACGAAAGTATGTCACTTATTCTAAATGCAATAAGCTATGATACGTATAAGGGGCAAATATGTGGTGACTAGGGATCGACCGATATGATTTTTTGTGGCCGATACCGATATCGGCCGATACCGATATACTCATAGCCGATATCGGCCGATACCGATATATCGGCCATAAAATTTTGTCGTAATTTGTTTGCTTTATAAATGAGGTAAAAGTGATTTATAATGATATACTGTTACCGTTACATGGATTAACCATAAAATCACTAAAAAAAATGCAGTGCAAATTCAATATTTTGTGAAATCACCTAACGGAATAAAAATAAATACGGTAATTCCCCGAATTCAACAAAGCCCGGCCATTCGGCCCGAGAAGAGCAACCGTAATTCAGCGGCGCGGCGTTCCCTCGGTCGGGGAATACCAGAATTTCCGAATACGGTTGGAAACAGTAAGTAAATAAAACTCGTAGTATTGCTCTGATTTTTCACAAACATGGATCGTTTTGTAGTGCGTTCTCCATGCATACAGTCGTCGTCGTCGTCATCTTTACAAGAGTCTGGTTCTGGTTCATTATCTTCAATAAGTAGCAGTATTAGTGGCAACATAACTAGTAGTAAAAGTGTTTACTGGAAGTATTTCTCCAAGAATGAAATTAATGCCCTTACAATAAAAGCAAATACCACCTGTAAATTATGTAATGCTGTTGTTTCTTTGGGAGGCAAAGGCAAAACAGCAAATACCACCAATTTAAAGCATCATATGGCGAAGTTTCACATTGAAAAATTAAGTGAGGAGTCAAAAGAAAAAAATGTTGATGACAGTAAGTAATATAATAAATTTTCTTTTAGAAATTAGTAATTTTGGCTGCAATATCGACATTAATGGTAAACCAACAAATTCAGGAAAATGTCCCGGGCTCAATTTCTCATAGTTTATTTTGGAATACTTTTGATGAACTTACTGGTATGACGACAAGTAAATCAGTGTCATCTAAGAGAAGTACTGATGATATGATGAATAAAATTGATGATGAGATTGAATTGTATAAGAAATTAGAAAAAATATCAAGAAATGAAGATCCTTTGACTTGGTGTGCGCAAAAAAAAGACATTTTTCCATTGATGTATAAAGTTGCAATAATATATTTAGCATCGTCGCCAAGTAGTGTTGCTAGTGAACAGCTATTTTCTTCAGCCGGAAATGTTTATGAAAGCGCAAGAAATCGTCTAACTCCGGAAAGAGCAGAAAGCCTAATTCTGTTACATTACAACTTGCCAAAACTTAACTTTAAATATTAATTTGTTTAATTTAGTGTGTTACTTTACTTCTACATTTTTAATGACTTTTTTGTTAAATTTTCAATAAGAATAAATTTGTTTGTTTGTTGTTTGATTTTTATTTAGTATTTCTGTTTTAATTTCTTTAAAAAAAGGCTTAGCAACTGAAATATTAAGCAATTTTAATTTGTTTAGGCCGATACCGATATAGGCCGATACCGATATAGGCCGATATCGTGGTTACATATCGGCCGATACCGATATCGGCCAAGAAGGCCGATATGGCCGATATACCGATACCGATATCGGTATCGGTCGATCCCTAGTGGTGACCTAAAAGTCATAGGACTATTACTAGGGCTTCAGGGTGGATTTAGCAAGTATTGCTGCTTTCTTTGCCTTTGGGATAGTAGAGCAACAGAGAGCCATTACCAAGTAAAATAATGGCTTCCGAGAGATCAATATATTCCAGGTCAAGTGGGCAACATTAATTTTTACTGCAGAAACTTACCTCACACCGTCACCTATCCGGAGGGTGTTTTCGCCATCTTTCTTCTCATTACCACTTTCTTTATCTTTTTGTTCGCCACTTGTCAGACCACCGTCTTTGTCTTCACTAGCCGCCCCACCCGAATCGTCTCCAAAAAATGTATTCCTGAAATAAGTAAAAAATAAGTCAGTAAATCGAGAAGCGGTAAGTGATAAAATATTTGAAAATGTATACGAAAAGTTGAGAAACGACGAAAAAAAGTGTCATATTTACTTTTCGATGCCCGTGGCAAGTTTTGAAAATTTATATATAAACAGTCTAGCCTCTAGAGCAGCGTTTCCCAAACTGGGGTCCACGGACCCCTTGGGGGTCCGCGAACCTCTAAGTGGAAATTAATTGTCACAAAAACAAGTGATCGTAATCAAGTTAATGCCGAACCAGATATCTAAGGCTCTAGCTTCCGTCAAATTAAGCCCAACATAAAGTACATAGCTCGTCGGGGCGTCAAGTCCATGGAAAATCACAATGCCCCCATTGGAATATCTTGAACGAAACTTCCTTATTGAAAAATCTCAAACAGAGGAAAGGACCAATAATTACCCATAGAAATCTTAATATTAAAATCATCCACAAAAATAAATTTAAAATAATAAATATGTACCAATTATTAAAAAAAGAAAAATTAGATAGATATTGTGTGAATTGTTGACGACATTTTGGGTGTAGTTGAGTACTCGTACTACTAAACTCGAACAAACCCGAAAATTGTTCTTCTGCGGCACATTTTTTTCACATTCACGGATTCCGTGGTTATTTTTCTCTCATCGGGATTTCCAAAACTCGGCGTCCCTGAAGTGTTACTGTGTGGAAGTACCATCCATTTTACTAAGAACATTTGCTGCAGCCAGCGATATTATTCAGCTTATTGTTTATTAATGCTTTTTGATTTCTTAAAAAGAATTACATTAGAATAAAAAATATTTTTAAATATAGGTAATTTATTAGGCATGACATCCTGTCCTAGAATTAACTACTGTACTAATGTAGCGAGTGGCTGGGGGTCCACAACAACATTCTAAAATCAAACGGGGTCCGTAGTCTAAAAAGTTTGAGAAACGCTGCTCTAGCGAATTCAAGTTCGACAAAAACAGGGTGTTACTAATTCGGCCTTCACCATTAGGATTTCGGGAACGGTTTCTATTTTTTCCTGACTGGCATTATCAGGTTTTTCATGCGGCGTTCCGCCTTTGGGTCACCATCATCAACTTAATTTTTTTTAAATACGGCCCTGGATCTTTTTGTTTAAATTATGAAAGGGGACCGAAATCTATGTTCAGTGGTATACAACACTTACTGGTTTTCAGACGTTTTGTTCCTTAAATTGACCATCTTCATTCAAATACCCCTAGTACGCTCCGGTAATTTTTTTTAAATTCGGTATAATTAAATGTAAAACTCAATGCCTTTTTTAAAAGTCTTAGGAAAGTGCTGGCTTTAGAGTCAAATCTTATTTGTATTAATAAAATAAATTACTTGCACTTACACTAAGTAGAAATTTAATACAACTATTAATTTGAAATAAAAAAAAAACAGTAGTACGTAAGTACGTAATAATAATAATTATTATGGTAATTAATAGCAATAATAAGTTTAAAATCTTCAGTTTCTTCGAAACGAGAGTAAATTACAGGAACGTACTAGGGGTATTTTAATGCTGATTATAGAAATATTTTTAACAGATACACTTGGTGTTTTAAATTAGTTTAGTGTAATTATGCAGGTAAGAATTTTATTTTTCATTGCCTTCTCATCTGAAATTTAAGTTCGGCAACACTGTATTCTACCATATGTTTGAGAACGCCTAATGTGGTCTGGCTTTAGGGGTAGTTATCCCTTCCAGTTTCTAAACGGTCGACCACAACACAACACCCAAGAAGTCAACACAACACCCAAGAAGTCACCCATTTGTATGCACAAGTTCTTTACCATTCAAAAACCTTTTTAGGTCACATAACCCGTATTTATATGAAGCAGTAATTAAATGGTTTGCCGTTATTAAAATTGGTTCGCAGCAAAAAATAGCCATTACATCATTTGATCAGCATAAAAAGATTTTGCTTGCAATAAATAAATAAAGATCGGGCTCCAACACTTGTTCTGCAAAAAATGCTACAAACTGTCAACAATTTAACCGATATCAGTCCGCTTGTAATATAATGTGTTCGTGTGACATTAATTACTGACCGATTCAGAAATGTTTGCTGTCCATAAGTTGCTGACCAACTAGCCATTTTGGCTGACCAATTACATTTTTCTATTCGCAAAAATAAGAATATTTTCCTAACCAGTTAAAACCCATTTATATGTAGGATTGCGGTAAGGAGGCCTAAAAATACCCACCTATTATTATAATCCTCAAACGAATTAAAATCACTAAATTTCACCCGCAAGGCCTCCTTCTCCGCCTCCTCGGCGGCCGTCGCGGCGTCCATTGACGTTGCAAGCGTCGACATGCCGGTCGTCGAGGTCGTAACATTCATCGCCGTCAGACACGTCGTGGTCGAACCGGAGGAGACGAGAGAGGGGGCAGAAGATGTCAAAATCACAGACGAAGAGATTGGGGTGCAGGTCGCGGCCACAGATAGAGAAGCTCCTGATGGGATCTGGAAAGTAAAAAACAATTAAAAAAATGTTAAAAGTATTTATCGCTTTCGTCAAAGCACTGACGTTTATCAACATCCCTATAACTTATTTGCTTGATCACAACAGTACTGTAGACAAAGGAGTTTTCGTTAATGAATACGTTTCAGCTGCAGCTACATTTATGTCCAATAGGACATCACATGTTTTAACACGCGCGGAATAATAAAAATTACAATCGAAATTACATAAAAACCTCACGGTTTATAATACAACACCCTGTAGATACCTGAGCTATATTTCCTCTATGTATCCCCGCTAAACTTTTGTTCTCAAATTATAGAGGGTAGTATTTTTATTATGGATCATATCCTTAAACATTCGCCATCTTGTCCGAAAGTATAGGTAATATGGAAAAATGGTATGTTTTTGTACTGCTAGGCAAGCTATTTTAATTTTTTTTTTTTAGAAGCCGGTCGCATACCGATACAACATGTCGCCAGACACTTTTGCCTTTGACATGTTTCAGACACTTAGGGCCGGTTGTATAAAACAATTCTGAACTTAGGTTCAACGGAACGCCGATCAACCTGTGAACTACGTTCATTCAATATTACGTTGTTCAATATAAATTGAACCTTAGTTCAGCTGAACTAAGATCAGTGTATGTTGGCATGAGTATTATTTAGTTACTTTTATTTTATTTTAGATTTTTTACATAAAATATAACCTTTTATTTGATTTGGCGTTTGGCGGGCTTGCTTTTCAAGCTCTTCTACTCGGTGTACTTATAAAATATTGTTAAAAATAAGAACTTAAATATTTAAAATTTTATTTGCAGACTGCCGATACATTTCTAAAGCGAATAGAGCTTGTTGATGCCATAAAAAATATATGTATTATTAGATAAGTACGTTAAAAGAAATAAAAACAAACAGCTGTGTTTTTTGTTAAGCGTAATCTTTGGAAATATTCATTGTCTGTTCATTTAGTAAATTGATCAGGATTTTTCCAGTATATCCGTGTTCACAGCATTGACTGCAGTAAAATCTTCATCATCAGTTATAATTTCATTAAATTCCTACATTTTTATAAACAATAAAATAACGATAATTTTTTGCTGTATTGTATAATATAACACTAGCCTGACGCAAAAGAATATATTTAAGGTTAGAAAGTGGCTTGGATCGACAGTTCAACTTCTGACCCGCCAAAAGTGGACGTTCACGTGATCTCCTGATTTGAACTTGATCAGTGTAAATTACTGTTTGTACAGCAACTTTTTTTACTTTGAACTAGAGTTCAAGAGTGAATTACAGTTCAAAGTGTTTATATAACCGGCCCTTAATATTGCAAGAAAACATTGGGCGCATTCAGCAGAACTCATCGATTTGTAAGCGATTAGTAATGATCTGCTGAATCCACTAAAAAAATCGATTTCACAAATCGATGGGAAATCGGACGCCATTTTTTCCATCGAATCGGTATCGGTATATCGGCCATATCGGCCTTCTTGGCCGATATCGGTATCGGCCGATATGTAACCACGATATCGGCCTATATCGGTATCGGCCTAAAAAAATTAAAATTGCTTAATAGTTCAGTTGCTAAGCCTTTTTTTAAAGAAATTAAAACAGAAATACTAAATAAAAATCAAACAACAAACAAACAAATTTATTCTTATTGAAAATTTAACAAAAAAGTCATTAAAAATGTAGAAGTAAAGTAACACACTAAATTAAACAAATTAATATTTAAAGTTAAGTTTTGGCAAGTTGTAATGTAACAGAATTAGGCTTTCTGCTCTTTCCGGAGTTAGACGATTTCTTGCGCTTTCATAAACATTTCCGGCTGAAGAAAATAGCTGTTCACTAGCAACACTACTTGGCGATGACGCTAAATATATTATTGCAACTTTATACATCAATGGAAAAATGTCTTTTTTTTTGCGCCCACCAAGTTAAAGGATCTTCATTTCTTGATATTTTTTCTAATTTCTTATACAATTCAATCTCATCATCAATTTTATTCATCATATCATCAGTACTTCTCTTATATGACATTGATTTACTTGTCGTCATACCAGTAAGTTCATCAAAAGTATTCCAAAATAAACTATGAGAAATTGAGCCCGGGACATTTTCCTGAATTTGTTGGTTTACCTCGTTTGATTTTTTGGCGATTTTCGCTAAAAGAACATCATCGTCGCTTACTTCAGATTCTCCTGCATTATCTTCCAGCAAGTCTGAATTTTGCCCATTAATTTTTAAAAGTTCTTTTTTTAAATCTGTAAAGGTTCCTTGAGATAAATCATTATCAAAGAAAGATGTCTTGAACCTTGGGTCCAATAAAGTGGCAAAAAGAAGGTTTCTATCAGTGAAGCATGCTTTGCATCTCTTAATCAAGGAGTCTTTAAGCTCATTTTTAGTACTCTGCACCCCTGAAAAGTCAGCTCCTTCAGTTTTCTCGAGGTAATTTAAGAGAGTTTTAAGTAAGGGTATTACTTCCGATACAGATGCACTATTCTTACTACAACAACCCAACAAACAACAGCATTACATAATTTACAGGTGGCATTTGCTTTTATTGTAAGGGCATTAATTTCATTCTTGGAGAAATACTTCCAGTAAACACTTTTACTACTAGTTATGTTGCCACTAATACTGCTACTTATTGAAGATAATGAACCAGAACCAGACTCTTGTAAAGATGACGACGACGACTGTATGCATGGAGAACGCACTACAAAACGATCCATGTTTGTGAAAAATCAGAGCAATACTACGAGTTTTATTTACTTACTGTTTCCAACCGTATTCGGAAATTCTGCTATTCCCCGACCGAGCGAACGCCGCGCCGCCGAATTACGGTTGCTCTTCTCGGGCCGAATGGCCGGGCTTTGTTGAATTCGGGGAATTACCGTATTTATTTTTATTCCGTTAGGTGATTTCACAAAATATTGAATTTGCTCTGCATTTTTTTTAGTGATTTTATGGTTAATCCATGTAACGGTAACAGTATATCATTATAAATCACTTTTACCTCATTTATAAAGCAAACAAATTACGACAAAATTTTATGGCCGATATATCGGTATCGGCCGATATCGGCTATGAGTATGTCGGTATCGGCCGATATCGGTATCGGCCACAAAAAATCATATCGGTCGATCTCTATTAATAAATGCCAAAAATGATACAAAGTCACGTTTTTCCACAATATAATTCATTTATAATCCATTCATTTTCCCAATTCAGTAGGCCAAAACAAATACACGCGACGAGCACGTGAACAGCACACAGGGTGGCATTAACAACCATATCACAGTACAATGTCCAACCAAGCATTAATAGACCTCAAATAATAGCCTACACCGAACTACGACTCTGTTAGAAACGCAGCGCGCCGGCATGGGAAGTTTTATAGCCGATTGACCAATAGCAATAAGTTTATGCATCGAGCATTTGGGTATCACGCGTCCTAAATTGGTAAAATGAATAGAGTATAGAAGAAATGGTACTTTTTTCTTGTTACCTACAGTGGCATGGCGATACTTTCGGGCGAGCGGATAACCCAGATATATCTCTAATTGGTTTAGTTTAATTAAAATCAATTTTTGTGTCAAATTTTTTTTTATTTTAGGAAATTTACCTTAAAAACCGGTTCATTATTAAGGAAATAACAGCTTATTACTTTGCACGTGCATTCTTGAATATTCGATAACTAATTCGGGTAAGTGTAAATAAATAATATTCGCAGAGGGGCACAAATATTTAATATTTTCAAGTACCACGTCAACCTACCTGCGCTGTCGACGTACTCGTAGTGCCGGTCCACTCGCCCGTCGACGTAATAGTCGCACTGCTCGTACCCGCCGTCGTGGAACTCGTGGTGGTCGTACCGCCCACACTGGAAGGACTCGGAGTGGCCGTAGTTCCCAGGGCCGGAGGCGGCGGCGACGAGTTTGTCGTGTTGCCCGCGGAATCTGCCGAAACTGCTGCGGCCGCGGCCGTGGAAGCTTCGGCTGTACGGGCCGTGCCACCGGTACGTTGTTGCTGTTCCCGCTGGAGCCGTGTCGTTACCCCTAGAAAGTAATAAACCTTGTTACTAATATATAATAAATTGGCCACAACTTTGATGTTATGCAATATCGAAATTTGTTGGGCGTTTTGATCGATTTTTTTTCTAATTGTAGGTCTTTTTCTTAAGAATATCACTGTCTTTATTGTTTTGTTTCAAAAAGTAACTTTAATATTATACCGGGTGTTACAAAACTGTGTTTTTTTTACGAAAATTCAAAACACCCTGTAGATTATACTAGGCATTGAAAGTTGTTACAGATACAACTAATGAAAGTCTCATGTTTCCTTTACATTTTTTTTTTTGATTCATCTGTTTATCTCTGTTACTTCATGAAATACACAATTTTTACTAAACGTTGCTAGATTTTTTATTTAAAGGCCCCGACCTAAATCCAATGACCATATTTGGGATTTTATCACTGACCTATAACTATGGATACGTACAACTTATGGGGTGCGCAGTAAAAAGTTAAATTTTATGAGTGAAAATATGGATTGGTGCGCACGGTTTTCCGGTCATATTTTTAAAGGGTGCTCGTCGATTGTCTTGCGCACAATGTTGTCGCCGTCCTACGGGCTGTTGCACTGGATATTTCTAAAGTCTTTGATCGTGTTTGGCATGAGGGACTTCTAAGTAAACTGCAATCCTATGGTATGCCCAGTAGATTCTGTGCATGGTTGTCTAGCTTTCTTAAGGACCGCTCTCTACAAGTGGCGATTGACGCATTTCTCTCAGACACCTTCACTATCAATGCCGGTTTTCCTCAAGGGTCGATATTGTCTCCCACTCTCTTCTTACTCTACATTAACGACCTTCTAGTGAAAACGAAAAATCCGATATTTAGTTTTGCTGACGATAGCCCACTTATCTCATCTTTCTCTTTGAATGCACAAACATCGGCAGCCGACACACATCTTCGCAGACAGCATGAAGTATCACGCCTCAACAAAGACCTGGAAGAAATTTAACGCTAAAAAAACCCAGGCAGCAGTTTTCTCTAAAAAAGGTTAACATTACACAACCGGATATAGTCATGGACGGACACGCAATCCCACTGGCATCATCTATTAATTTGCTGGGTGTCAATCTGGGAGGAAATATGTCTTGGAATAACCACGTTGTGGCAATCGCCAAGATAGCTTCTCAGAAACTTGGTGTACTCTTCCGAACCAGAAAGTTGTACACACCTCAACAACTTTTGACACTATACAAAGCCCATATTCAACCATCACGAGAGTACTGCTCTCATGTCTGGAGCTCTGCACACAAACATACTCTTTGACTGCTGGATTCCATCGAAAGGAGGGTTATTCGTCTGATTGGAGACCATGAGCTGACAAGAACCTCAACAGCCTAGAACATCGAAGACAGGTTGGGGATTTGACTCTCTTTTACAGATATTTTAATGACCTTGTCCTCTTAATTCCGCCCAGAGCGGCGAATAGCAGAAATACACGACGCGCCACTGCCGCCCATCTATATGTGGTTAAGCTTAATACTCCTAGAACTTCATTATTTAAGAATTCCTTTATCTGGACCTTCCCGATGTCGTTTTTCCCAACGAATATAACCTCTAATGCTTCAAAACCAACGTGAATCGCCTTTTGCGCACACGCGCCACTCCCAGAGTGCCCTAAAGGATACAGTGCCGTAAAGGATTTTTCCTATAGTTTGATCATAAAAAAAAAGCAACCCAGCTGTATTGGTGCTGTCCAGAACCGAAATCAGTCGTAGCGATGTTAAAATCTATCAATACGTGGACAATAGATATCAAAATTAATTCTAATAGTGACCTTTCAGTGATGGCCACAAGGCCTTGTTTTATGCGAGAGAATAAATTGTTTATTTTCCAGTAAAGAAGGTCTTGATGTGTCAAAATATTGCCGTGTAATCGTTTTCATTCATCATCAATCTCAAAACTTACAAGAATTGGGCAAAAGGCTCATCGAATTATGGAAAGGCTTAGATTAGAATGAAAAGAACCTTAATTTTAAGTATGAATCAAAGATGTCGCGAGGTCATTCTGGGCAAAATACATAACATCGAAGCCGAGATAAATTTTTGGTTGTACATTGAATAAGTTGCCCAGTGTAGTTCCAGACATTGCCGTAAGAGCGTCGTGGCCGTACCATTTTCTAAAAGGTTTCTTGGTTCTTACCCGTTGTTAAATTGTCTACTACAGATAGATTGGCGTTGACCTTCCCCGGTCCTCTCGTCGACCGCAGCCTCTCCCTCAGCTTGTCCCTCTTGTTCTTCCTCAGTAACTGTTTGTAGTTCTCCGTTTTTTTACTGAGATAATAATATTGGACGCACTCCGAGACAGACTTTCTTTCGCCCAACACTTGGCTTATTTGATAGAAGTTCTTCGGATGCTGAAGGTACTTGTCTTTGAAGGTTTCTTTTTCGCCGGCCGTCCAGATGTTCAGGTACTGCCGACTCTAAAAAAGAAAATGAGGTTTTAAAACCGTTAAAAAATATCAAGTTCATGATCTTTCTTGCGCTAACCACATTTTATGTTCGGCTAATGTCAACCAGGATCTAGATCCGGTAAATTCGGAGCAGGATTTTGTACCGGATCCGGTCGGAACTAAATAACGTACGTCCCATAAGTTTTGACACAAATTTCAGATGCCATAAAATTGGTAATAAAAAGAAACTATCAAGTTGCTCTGGTAACAGAAACTTGTTTGACACCTTCACTTAACGTTGACAGTTCAGTTTTTAAATTAATTAAGTCGATATGGCTTACAAATTAGAAATTCGGAAAAGTATTTATAATTTAGTTGGACGGGTCCCTAAATCCAAAATAAAATAGAATTTTTACCAGAGTAAGATCAGAAAGACTGGTAAGAAGGACGAAAAACACTTGGTACATCAACAAGAAAACTAGCGCGATAATATCGAACATCTAAGAACACCATAGCGCGGGAACTATAGAGGAAAGAAAGAAACCAACTAGCCAGAATCCCGAGATGCTGCAGAAGAGTATATTTTGCTAACAGCCCAGCCCGGTGATAACTATGGATGACGAAAAGTATTTTACACTAAACAACTTCGAAATGAAGGGAAATTATGGTTCTTATACTGACAATATTGGAGAGATCCCTGATAATGTCAAATTTAAACAAAAGGCCAAATTCGCTGATAAGGTGTTAGTATGGAGCGCTATTTCCACCAGGGGTGTATCCAGGCCTTATGTGGGTCGAGTAAGAGGTGAGGCCCTGGATAGTCAAAGGTATATCGATAATTGTCTTACGAAACTGGTTACTTTTATTGAATAAGAACATGCTGGAGACGATATTATGTTCTGGCCAGACCATGCGTCCTGTCACTATGCAAGACAAACCCAAAATTGGTTAGCAGACCAAAACGTACCATTTGTTCAATGAAACGACAACCCTCCTAACCTTCCCCAGGCTTGACCTATAGAAGGTTTTTGGGCTCTTTTATCTCGAAAAGTTTACGATGGGGCAAGGGAAGCACAAAATGAGGAGAAATCGATATAGATGCCGTCCAAAACCAAATGCTAGGTGTCCGTAGAAAGTTGCGTCTAGTGCAAGACCATAGACCAAGTAGTCAACCTCCAGGCCAGATAAAATATCATTGATAAATAGAATAACAGCGGTCCAAGCACGGACCCTTGGGGTACACCAGAGGATTGTAAGAAATAAGCAGACGTGTTGATATCTATAAGAGAGATACGTGGACAGAATATGCAAAGTTGCAGTTCTGATGAAAATTTGACCTGGTTCGGACTGTCTCAGATTGAACAAGGGTTCAACAAAACGTCTCGGCGGCCGCTGATCCTTTCATGTTCGTCGCAAAAAGTATCCAGCCCTCGCAAACAAACGTTCATAATTGTGAGAAATACATAAGTATCATTCTATGTTTAGAGCTATAATAAGACAAACCTAATATGTCCATTTTTTTTCAACGTATTTATTATTTAAAAAACAAGACTTCCTCTTCGTTAAATCTTTAAAGTTATTTGGATTTTGCTCCACAGATGGCAGCCTTTTAAAATGACAATTTAATTTTTGGAAAATGATCATTTTGGTAGAATTTTTGGTATAATAAAATAAAAAATAAAATATTTTTTTTAAAAATTCGATCAATAAGTGCAATTTTTCGACATTTTGTGGAGAAACTGTCAAATTTGACAGTTAACAAAAGCCGTGTGGTTCCATTTAATTATGTCGTTTTGGTCTTTATTAAAGCAAAAACTTGTGGTAAATTCAAATTTGACCTAAATCGAAAAATACCGTTTTTTTCAATATGGTTCCAACTTTAACGATGACACTGTATAAAGTACCTTATAAACAGCCTCCATATCCTCGATAAAATTGTTGTTATTTGTATATTTTATCCGCCTCTCCTTCGAATCCAACAAAATAGGAGGTATCACGGCATAGCTGCGCATCTTCTTGTCCTCCATCGCCTGCTCCTGAAGGTTGTCCATAATCTCTTCCATGTCGGCTTCCGATTTCACTCGGGAACCCACCCTGTTAAACCTAGAAGAAAACAACATTGGTTTATCACTCGGGAATGTACAGACATCGAAGGCTTCCATAATTTCATAAATGTTACAGAACGCATAGAATCTAATTTAAAACAGTATTTTTCCAAATACAGACGAACTTTTTCGAAATATAAATTTCTAGCTAGTAATTTTTTCTTTAAGATGTTTTTTTTGCAGAAATAAGGCACGGAAACAAAAATTCGTCACTCCGCGTGACGCCGCGGTCTGGGTTTTCGTCAGAAATAACTATACCAAATTTCCGCTCTCCATGTCAAACGTTTAAATTCAACGGTTTTTTCTAAAAAAAACAATCTTTCTTCTAACATTTAAGCTAATGAGTTATCTCGGGCTTTATACTTAGCGATAATTTATAGTTATTGTCAAGTTGATATTGGCGAACTATAATGTATAATTTTCTGTTATTTCTGATATAATAGACTGATATATAGAGATATGTTGCGATAAATTTGAGACATTTTCCATAAAAGTCTGTTAAAGTCACGATATTCTAATTAATTACAAACGAAGAGCCAAAAATTGAAAAATGTAATCTAAAAAGCTTGTCAATGATTTTATAGTAAAATGTACATTATACCGTTGATAAATAATCAAGATTTTTTTTCTAGTGTTGTGATCGCTCGAGCGAAAAACCGTTAAAGTACTCGATTATTGAAATAACCGACATCGCTCGATCGAAAAAAAAACTGCTCAAGTTATAAATTCAAGCGAAAATCATCGCTCGTTACTCATTACCTTTCACTCGATACTCGAGCTTCGCTTGGCGCCGACCGAAATGTGTTGCTCGGTTCTGTGATCGCTCGAGTGAAAAACTGCTTGTGTATTCGAGCAATTTTTCGCTCGATAGGAAATACTACTCTAGTTATAAATTCAAGCGAAAAATCGAAAATCGTCACCTTTCACTAGCGATGGTAAATTTTTAAAAAAGGATATAGTTTTTTTTTTAAATCAGAATCAACTGTTTTTTTTTCCAGATTAAACTTCTAAAACTTACGAAAACAACCCCTCCTGGTGTTTTATGAACACATTCTTGTTAGTCATAAAAATTTCAAGTGACTATACGCTCGAGCGATTCACTCGATTATTAAAATCCCTCAAGTATCAAGTACTCGATTATTAAAATCATCGGTTTCTTCCTACACTAATTTTCCCCCTCTTGCGGACACACTGTATAACTACATATTGATTTATTATTATTTTGAATTAAAAATACATCTACCTAAAATGGTATAATAATCAGGGATCCAGATAAATCAAATTCGTACTCCGCCTCTGCCCGAAAAGATGTAAGTTTGGAATATTTTATGGTCATAAGGCTAATTAGGATTTTAAGACAGTCAAAAGATCAACGGTATAATGTAAATTTTACTATACCCGATATAAGACCAATTTTTACTACAATGTTTTAACAGAAATTCATACATTATAGGGAACATTATGGTTTTTGTGTTGTACAACATGTTACATTTCTGTAAGCACAATAGTATATTCCCTAAATTTCCTAACTAAAAACAAACCTGCCAGTTTTGGACAGTTTCCAATCTGAGCCTCTTGATCTGCAAAAACAAGTGATAATTAAGTGCCCGTTTAGACGCGAGAACCATTTGCACAGACAAGTTTGCGCAAGGTTAAACACATCACTGGAGCCTAAACCTAATTTCATTAGTGCAAACTATGTCTCCCCGTTTACACGCAGCAACGTTCAACATAAAATCGTTTGCACAAGCCAGTTTGTGCAAATGCCTTAAGCGTATAAACGTCTAAACTAAATAGTTAAGTGTATGTCTAGACGCTCAAACTATTTGCACAAGATTGCGTAAATTTAGACCAACTTAAAACTATTTATAATTTTACTTGGGAAAACCACAAGTTTCCGTTTACAAGCAACGGCTAATAAGAGCTCATTTGCACAAGCTAGTTTGTGCAATTGTTTTAAGCGTCTAAACGAACTTCAGAGTTCAGAAATTTTAAGTTTATTGCGCTTCCAACATTGGCATGATTTTTTCAAATACGGAAACAATATACTGAGGTTGGCCAATGAAAACGATACAAGTCAACAACTCCTAGAATAAGTTGTTGTACAAGTACGGTTCTTTATATGCATGTAGTGACATTCTATCAATAGAGAGTTTCATTTTATTGATCTGAATCTGAATTTTGATATCTAACTATGTTAGACAAAAGGCGACAAGTTCTTTTATTTTCGATATTTCTGAATTGATTTTGGTTTCAATTTTGGTGTAGTTATGTAGGATCCTAGAATGCACTTTTCTATTGCATAAAATTTTAATTAACTCACTGGCGTACGGATTCATAGGGGGTTTAGATTAGATAAGGTAAAGTCCCTTTCCCGATTATTTTTCTTCAAAACTAGTGTCAGAAGTCGATTTGGCATCCCGCAAAACGACCAAATAGAAAATTTCAATCACTAGACACAACCAGTAGCGTACGTGTGACCAATTTTTTTCAAAAATATTTACAACTAACATACGCGCGATAAGGTACATGCTAATTGCAGAAAATGTGAACTGTTTAAGATGAGGATCCCAAACAATCCCAAATTAGCAATCAGAGCCATCTATGTTGCATCAATTTAATTAAAAAATATGCCGCTTTTTGGCATGTTAGAAAGAGATGAGAGTCATCAGCAGATCAATATTTCTTTTCGTGAAGTTTTAGCCGTTAATAATAAAGTTTTTTAGTTAATTTATTGATATTTAGATTATGTCGATTGGGGTATCAACAAGTTTCAGGAAGATATGTGACAAAAATTTGAAAATTGTTCATATTTGAAATTGTTGTTATTATTCTTATAACATTCTATTTTTTAACGTAATTTTTTCATATCATTTTCCAATCCTTTAACTTTACGAATCCAGTTTTAGATTACAAAAAAATTAAGTATATTTGGCTAAACGTTCGCATAAAATAGTGCCTGCTTGGCAACCTGTGATTAAACGCAGCTCTTAACAACTTCATCTAAAAAACTACTATTACGTTAAAAGCAGTGGCGTACCTACTGTATTATATTAGAATAGGATGAAACAGGCATAAATTAGAAAATTTGAATCAGTAGGCCATGTAAACAAAATATTATGAGTTTTATATTTTTTGTTACTGGCGTTTTAATGAAAGTTATGCGTATTCAATTATTTTCTACGTTATCACATTGCAAATTTATATAGTATTTTTTAGATGAAACAGTTAAACAGTCAACATATTTGGTAATTTGGTTGTTCCTGAGCGTACTTTAGATATAATATATTATTTTTAAAAGGATATAAAAATAAAATTGCACGCACGAAGCTGGTTATTGAATTTATTGAAATTTTGTATTTGGTCACTTTGGGCGATTAGTACGCCAATGAATTAACTAGAATTTTAAGAAATAGCAAAGTGCCGCTACATACGTAACCACGCCAAAAGTTATGAAAGAATACAATCTTGTTGTTAACTCAAATGTTACTCGACACCCCCTTTCCCCCCTGTTTTTGTCGCCTCAATCCAATCGTACTAGTTGCTTTCTCGACTGTCAAAGACAAATGCCAACCAAAACAATCTTTTCTGACATATAAATCAATCGTCGATGAAAATATTGAAAGAGCATTAACCATAAAATGACTGCTCCCTTAATAAATAAATAAAAAATGTCTAATATTAATCTGCACCACCCATGAACAAATTTATTATAAAATAGATAGTACTGTAGGTAAATAGAAAAACTATTATAAGAAAGAGTGTGTTTACATCTGCAAAATTTTGTTCTGCAAGTTGACTTAAGCTGGGTTATTGCTCTAACGGCGGACTATTAAATAATCTCTAGTATATATTTATATTAATTTTTGATAACTTGACGAATTAATAAATTTTTAAAACATTTTAGCGACATAAGAAATTATTAAAAAAACTGTTTTTCATCGTTTCTCAACTTTTCGTATAAATGTTCAAATATTTTATGAACAAACCCGAACAAAATCTTCTGTTATACCAGCCAGCGGCGCTGGACGAAAACTGCGGTAGTTATTCGTATTTTTACAGGAACGAAAGCGTATCGTATGAACATCCCGCCGTTTGTAATGTAACCAACGTGCAGTATATTGCCGTGTGAACCCAGCCTTACAAAAATTGTTCTATTGTTTTATAATAATTTTTTTACATTAATTATTAATGTCGTTAATGTTCTTGTTCTTTCAATATCGCACTAATTCGTTTGATTTTTATTTGAAGGTAGCCAACTTGCAGATAATGTTTTGACAGATCCAATCACACCATAGAAATAGTATACGTACCTTTCTTTGTCTTCCCTTTGCTTTCTTAGTTCCGGGAATACTTTCTCAAAGAATTCTCTATTCTTCGCATCTTTTACTTTCCTTTTTGTGCTGGACTCGATTTTATCGACTTTCCTAACCCACTCTTGCATTAACTTACTGTATGTTCCCGATAAATGGTTATTTCTAAAATTAAAAAATTTATGATAGGTACAGTAACCCAAAGAAACCTTGAATTTCTAATTATTATACGATTCTTCCTGGTAATCTGGCGATTCCCGCCACTGAAGCACGTCCATACGTATGTTACACATAGAAAGATATACTATTTCAAGCGCTTTTATGAACACATGAAAAATACAGGGTGTTTCATTTAAAAAAAACATACTTTTTATCATTATTCCAAACAATCAAAATATTTGTATTTTGAAACACCCTGTACTATTATAAGTAATATTTTAAACCACATATATAAACAGTATATTGCCAATACAAATGTTCCAAAATACAAAAAGTGTCCCCGGTATGGGAGATCGCCTGGCACCATTGAGGTTGCGCAGTAGGGTGGATATTTTATCGATCGCGTCAGAGCCGGCCCGACATTATTTGTTTATGGTTATTCGTCGCCATCTTCGGTTCTGGATGCTTTTTCAAATTAGACAATAAAAAGTGGTTCATCATTCACATTGTTGTCGGTATATTAGTGCTTATAAATTTTCATTACCTAACAACAATTTTTGTAAAGGACTTTTTAATTTGTGGTGATTCGATTCGCTGTTTGATAGGTTATTAGTGGCTTGTTTTGTTTAAGATGAAAGGACACAAGTGCATGGTGCATTTTTGCAAAAGTCGTGGATCAATACCAGGTATAAAGTAATTCAGGTATGTACATATATACGAAAATATTTTGCTTATCACATTTTCCGATCTTCGGAATCGAATTTCACTAAAAAGCTTGTAAAAAAAAAGAAGAGAGTGTCACTCGTATACAATATAATAGATATGTGGTCACTACCTAACTTTAAAATTAATGTATTTTTAATTTGGTGCATTAGTAGCTGATAAAGATGGAAGTTAAAATAAAGCTCATCGTGTCGATTGTTACAAATATTCGGACGGAATTTGGCACCAAAAGTTTACACCAATCAGGGCACCGTCGGATCATCATATCGTCAGAAATCGTATGCATGGAACGCCGTCCTAGTTCGAACTAATCGAAATTTTGATTGCAATATTTTTCCTAACTAACCAGTGAAATTTACATTAAAAAAGTTGAAATCCGGTCCTGTCGAATGTTTACTTTCACAAGGAAATTTCGGAACTACGCAAACTCACTATTACCCATTCGATTCCCATAGCGGGGACATAATTGCAGATGGTATTAGCAATATATGGATTATATATATATGTGGCCCATGTACATATGCTACCAAATTTTCAAAGTAATCCGTTGACTGGTTCTTCCTAAACGTCTAATAGGCCATCCACCATCAATCACCCTGTATAATTAAGTTTATAAGGAATTTTATGCTCTTTAATTTTTGTCCCTGATCATTTTTTGTAGGATGTACAATTTTGGAGAAAATTACACTCATGCATTTAGCTACATATGTTGTTTTCGATTGATTACATCGAAAACAACCCCTCTAGCTATCGAAAACAACCCGTTAAGTTTTTATTGTTTATTGACAAAGATAATGACACTTTTTGACGTTTAAAAAAATAAATCTTATATTCCAGCTACAAACTCAAATATTAAATATTTTAACAATTGCGTTATTAATAATTATTAATTTTTTTAGTTCTTTATTTAAAAGTTGTAATATAAAGTTGTTTTAACCATTATTCGAGTAATTTTCTCAATAAAAATTACACTTGTGCCTAAAAATTCTCAGATAATTTTGCATTTAAGCGTATTTCCTTTGAAAAACAACATTCGTTCATTTTCAAATTCTCTAAAATAGCCCTCCTCCTTCGGAGTCGGGCTATTTCGCCAAAATATGAAAATGAACTCTTGTTGTTTTTAGGCAATACGCTTTCATGCAAAATTATCGAAAATTTTTAGGCACTAGTGTAATTACCTCCGAAAATTAGGAATAATCGAAATATTCTCGATACCACAAAATCCTACAGTGAATCTTGTATTTGCTGTTCTGCTTTTACTTATTATTTTAAGTCATACATTTATTAACTTTAACAATATATACTTAGCAGCAAAAATAACGCACAACCAAAAATTATGTGCTCAATTTCAAACTTGATCTTCTCGCAAACAGATAAATCGATTTCGCTAATTTTTTTCTTGAACTGTAACTTTTTTCTTTGGTAATTGCACTGTGATAGAATTTTTTATTCAGATTTCAGTTTTAGGCTTATACAAGGTGCAAAAATGAGAATAGCTTTTTATCTGTAATATCAAAGAAAATACACAGTTTTGGTTGTGCGTTATTCTTGCTGCTAAGTGTATTATGGGCATTTTGGATAAAACAAAAATGGACTGAAGCAACAACGAAAAATATAATAAACCATATTAATAAATTCCAAACAACCCGATGTATCGTACCTTGCATGCTTTTCAGTATGCTTCGTCTTAAAATATTCTAATAAGCGTTTTTTGAAAATCACATTTCTTCGGTTATTTTCGTGGAACACCGTCGTATCGGTCGGTTGGTTGTAAAGGGGCCATTCCACTTTGGGGCCCACCGTGTCGAGCTGAGCGTGCGCGCTCTGCGCCTTCTTGCGATTTTCTGCGTAGATTTTCTGAAAAAACAAAATATATTATTGGTCAATAATTACATAACTTTCCTGGGTTTTATTTTTTCCGAACCCCCTTTATGTTATCGGGCTAAGCGTACCCAAATTCCAAAAGTAAATATGTTAAATGTATCTACTGGAGAAAAACAAATATTGGCTGGAGTAGTGCCAACGACACATAGTTTGCAAATAAGGTTCATGACACGGAATGTACGTCACTGCATTTTTAGACAAACAAAAACAGCGTTAAAAGCTGGATTTTCATAGAAATAAAATTAGTTTATTTATATGGTAACCATAACGGTCAAGATGGAAATTTTCTATTTTATAGTAAATAACATTTATAGGGTGTTCAGAACGTAAACATATTCATTAAGATGAGGATCCCAAACAATCCCAAATTAGCAATCAGAGCCACCTATGTTGCATCAATTTAATTAAAAAATATGTCGCTTTTTGGCAAGTTAGAAAGAGACGAGAGTCAAGAGCTGATCAATATTTCTTTTCGTGAAGTTTTAGCCGTTAATACTAAAGTTTTTTAGTTAATTTATTGATATTTAGATTGTCTGACATGTCGATTTGGGTATCGACAAGTTTCGGGAAGATCTGTCACAAAAATTTGAAAATTGTTCATATTTGAAATTGTTATTATTATTCTTATAACATTATATTTTTTAACGCAATTTTTTCATAGCGTTTTCCAATCCTTTAACTTTACGAATCCAGTTTTAGATTAGAAAAAAGCTAAGTATATTTGGCTAAACGTTCGCATAAAATAGTGCCTGCTTGGCAACCAGTGATTAAATGCAGCTCTTAAAGAGTTGTTGCTTCGCGGTCTAGTGCTTTTATTTTAAAATTATTTTGCATGAAACTATTTGCCAAAAAGCACAATCATGCAAAAAATATTTGGATAGTTTAATCGACTTAAATTTATAAGTCGAGTGGTATACGGCTAGATCATTTCCTGAATCATTTAAATTAAAGCCAACAACAACAAAGAATTTTGTTGATAATAAAATTTGACAATTTTGACATTTAATCGCGATTGAACAGATCTTGGGATTAATCACTTATCTAAACAAAATTTATTCAAAAAATGATGACGTCTGATTGGTCTATTTCACAATGAGGGAAATAATCAAATTAAGGCGGAGACGTCACATGGAATATAAATTCAACGACGATGACAAACATCTGAAACTCACCTGAGGCAAACTTTGATGTTTCGGCTGCGTGTCCTCCTCTATCTCAGGCTTAACAGTCGGCTTCTTCGCTATCTCTTCCAATTCGGCCTGTTTCTTCTTCAAGATCACAATTTGCTGTTCGGCCTTCAAGATCTCGCGGTCCACCTTGCTAATCTGCTGGATCAGCTCGTCCTTCGTCGTCTTGAAAGCCTGGTCCTCCTGCGACACTTGCTCCGGCAACGTGGGCGAAATCGCCTCTACTTGAGGATTATATGTCCCCGGCTGAAATAAAAATGATTAGTATATTTATTTAATTACGATATCTAGTGTCGCACATATTTGAAATGCAAACAAGCCCAAAAGTCGATTTCTAAGAATTTTTCCAAAGGCATAAAACTAATTACTTCGTGAATCTGGTCAGGTGCGACAAGCAAACCCTTCCGGGCTACTGGAATTCTCAAGTACCAGTGCCATCCACCGACCTATAACTATGGATACGCACAACTTATGGGGCGCGCAGTAAAAAGTTAAATTTTATGAGTGAAAAAATGGGTTGGGGCGCACGGTTTACCGCTCATATTTTTAGAGGTTGCTCGTCGGTCGTCTTGCGCACAATGTTGTCGGCGTCATATAGGCAACCCCGCCGTATTGGTGCCGGCTTGGTTGCCAACCAACGACGTGAATCAACGACGACCGTCCAGAACCGAAATCAGTCGTAGCGATGTAACTATATTAAAAATCTATCGATACGTGGTCAATAGATATCAGAATGAATTCTAAAAGTGGCTTTTCAGTGATTGCCACAACGTCTTCTTTTACGCGAGAAAATGGATTTGTTTATGTGTCAAAATATTGCCGTGTAATCATTTTCATTAAGGGCAAAGTACGGTCCTGTTCGCCGGTTAAGATAAACAGTTTATCGGTCGGCATTGCGCATGACATCTGATGTGCCACTTTCGCTTTTAGAGTTTAGCTATCCATAGCTAATATTTTATCGATTATTGTAAAATTAAGGTTTCAGACTTATCAAGTTATTTTATAACTTTATTTATTTTTGGTGAATTTTGCAATAGGGATTCGTCTTTGCAAAATGTTTAACAATTTGAATCTTCAATTATGATAAATACAGGGTCCTGCATGGTGCGTCAGTCTTCCATATCACATCTCTTCCAGAACGTGTTTACTTGTGCACAGATCAAAATGGAAGACATTTTGAACATATACTGTAGTTTACAATTATGAGTCAAGGCGACTATGATATTTAACACAATTTATGAAATTTGGAATTATTTCGAAAACGTCTGGAAATAGCTCATATGTTAGTATTACAAAAAATAATTGCTTACGAATTCTACATCCAATAGCCAAATAATATACAGGGTGTTCGATTTGAAAATCTTGAGAAAAATTATTTTTAAAAGTGTCATTTTCGGAACCTTACTATGAACACCCTGTATAAAATAGATAAACACTATTAGAGTCATGCTATATTTAGACCCATTGGGAGAAATGTCACCGAATGCCGTGGTTAAAAAAAATATTTTTAGCATGTCCTTTTGATTTTTCTTTCCAGGACTCTCTCTTAGTTTTTAATTTATTGCTCTTAAACTAGCCAAGCAAATCAAATAATATTTTAGGTAATTATAGAGTTTCGCACGTACTGGATAACGTGTAAAGATATGGATGGTGTCGGTAGAATTGCTGGCAGTAACGTCTGGCCGCGACTTCTGAAAGTCGGGTTTGTTCGGGTTTGTTCGGGAAAATAAAATATGGGGTTTGTTCGTCGACTGCTGTACACCTACTGCTCCGAGACCAGTCTAGACGTGACTGCCCGACTGCTTTCACGTAAATTTCATAACCAAATTTCCTTCTAAAATCCTTTAATGTTGTTATTCGATTGTGTATGAAAAAGTTTCAGTTCTGCCAATGAGTAGCAAATATTTTTTAGAGGAGGATGATGAAATGCTCATTTCAGAAGTCAGCAAATTTCATCAATTTTGCTTCCAGCAGTTGCAGGGAAAACACTCGACAGTTAAGGGATGGTCGTGACTGCCGACGTTACTGCCAGCAGTTCTACCGAATCCATACCTTAAGTCAGCTCAAAGGATCGCTTGGGTCGTGGCTAAGCACCTCGATAATGCCACGACAGACTGTGATTGAAAACAAGGTCCACTTATCGAAGTTTTAGGAACAAACCCAAACACGGAACTTTCGGAGGTATCAACTCGAAATAAACTCGACAAGCGAAAAGTTTCACTCGTACTGAATAACGTGTAAGGCAGCTCAAATGATCGCTTGGGTTATGACTACTGAGCACCTGACAGATGTGAGCTGACCAACCGTTTAAATAGATGATGCCAGTTATAATAAGGATAAGAGCCAAGAGGACACTTGCACAAGAGATTTATTTATTCATTCCATTCTACAGATAATCCAATTATTTCTGACCATTGCATACATGTTTATGAATTATGTTTAATAACCAAATTAAACTCGATGATGACGGCAATAGTACACCTTACAAAGGATATCTTTATTGACGACGACAATTACGTAAAATTATCCTTAATTCACTCGAGTGACTACAAGGTCAAATATTTCAGGCAACTCTTAACATTTTTATCCAATAATGTTGAATAAGAACCAGTTCGAAGACACAAGTTTGTGTTTTTATTGGGAATTAGCAACGTATGACCTCCCCGAATGCGGGCCGCCAGTGGCTCCATCTAACTCAAAACCTAAACAGCCTTTCCTATGTCTATTTCACTTAGACTGTGAGTGGAATTGGAACATTTCTTTCCACCACCTCGAGTTTCCTTAACCGGACAACATTAGATAAAAAATACCGAACAAAACTTACCCGAGTGTCGATCCTCAAAGGCGGCAACTCTTTATCCGTCAACCGGATCCTCTTCAGCGGTTGCTCGCCAGGTGTCGACGACGGCTGATGTCCGGCCGCTCCGCCGCTCGCGGCCTCCCGTCGCCCCCCGGGTCCATACTCGGGATGCAGCAGCGATATCCGGTTGGTGTGCCTATAGTCGGGCTGAGGACGGTGGTAGGCGGCCGGGGTGAGTAGCGAGGAAGCGGCGGGGGTGGTGACGGAGGCGGCCGCCCCTTGTGGGGGATACCTCTGAGGAACCTATTTGATGGAAAACAAAAATTTTAAAATGTGTTCAATTAATCAATCAAGTCCCACAAAAGTAAACTGTTGTCTTTGCAAATTTTTTGGCTTTCTATGATAAATTTTTTTAATACATTCTTTGAAGTTGCACGTCAACCCCAACTCAGCATATCCGTATTGCCTTGCAACAAAGGTTGCAACCTTTGTTGCAATGTAAATTTTTTTTTAATAAGGCTATTTTAATTATATTTAAAGTATGTGAAAAATGTCTCCTTATATTGGCGATTTTAAGAGCGATAAAATCGCCTGCTACATAATATCCATAAAAAGGTGTTACCTGCACTTGAGTGATATTCGCCGGGGCAGGCTGCAGCTGGGAGGTCGGGGGATAGGGACATCTGGTGTTGGAAAGCGGCGACCGCGACGGCTTGTACAACTCCGCCGCCGAGACATGGGCGGTTGTCTGGTTGCTGTGGTTCGGTCTGAAAAAAGAAGAAGAAGAGGTTAGTTATTACGAATAATAATTATCACAATTAAAAGTTGCAATTAAATACAATGTACAAAATTTTGTATGTAGACCGGCATTCCGACGAAAAACAGATCCTACATCTTCATATATTTCAACAATTAAAAAAATATGCCGCTTCCCGACATGTTAAGAAGAGATAGAGAGTTATCGGCTGATTCTATTTGAGTATTATAAGTTCTATAAAAATAAATCAATTACTGTTCACTTAATGGAATTGACAGTTTCAAAACAAAGTACTAAGGAACATCGTTAAGCTCCTTGATAATATGTCAGAAATAGTGACATCCATCGGGATTCGGGTTGCCAGGTTGGCTTCTCCGGGGTATCTGACAGATTATTATAATTTACAATAAAAAAAGACTAGATAATTGGTACAAAATTCCGGCATTATACATGCCTCTCTGCTCAAATGGCTCCTGAAAGAATGTAATTAATAATTATATACCCCCTTTAGAGGTCTTCAGCGCTTAATATAATATAACCCCGTTGCCTAACATAATTAATATCTACTCTAATAACACTATTTCATTGTGCGGGATAATTACATTTGCATTACGCTAAACATGCAGATAATAATTGTAATTATGCGAATGAAAGTCATGCACGATTCTGAAATAACCGTGTAAATTAGTTGATAACATGAGCCGTTATTTTATAGGAAAGATTTTAGAGGTAATTTCCTTCTTCCTCGTGCGGGTTGGCCACGAACTTCTAATTGTGTAATTTTTAGAGGTATAGGAGATGATCTTCGAGAAAATGTCCACACCATTAGACAGGCAGGAATATTACAGGGCTCGTATGTATCAATAACATATAAAACCACATACTTTTATGAAACATACTTAATAAAAATACCGATCTATCATTCCTCTGTGCATAGGTACGCACACGCCACCAAAAAAAGAAGAGTATTTAATAGGTAACAACATAACCAATAATTTGTAACGTATCTAGGTTTGATACAAGGCTCTTAAAACAAAGAAGGATACGGCTTTGGTTCACTTTGAAGAATAAACAATACACAATCAACAACTTTCCAGAAAAACAATCCCTGAACTCTGATAATTAGTATTATTTTTTCTTTGTCGTTTCTGTTAATTAGACAAAGACATTACGTAGCTTTAGAGCGTTCGGAACGTACTTTTTATAAAGCCTTG
The DNA here is from genome assembly GCA_963991005.1 of Barypeithes pellucidus. Lineage (NCBI taxonomy): Eukaryota > Metazoa > Arthropoda > Insecta > Coleoptera > Curculionidae > Barypeithes > Barypeithes pellucidus. The sequence goes on from OZ022563.1 coordinate 15,343,643, forward strand.
ATTGCAACGGCCGTCTTTCATACCTGCTTTCACGTTTGACACTACCAAATTAACAACTGTCATATTTGTCGTTATTGTTAAATGAAATTATTTGCGGTTTTTCAGTGTTTGTGTGTTAAATGTAAGTATTGTTTGCGGAAAAAATAGTAATTCTTAACGTCGTAAATAGGATAAAAATATAGCCTTCTTAGTCACGTCCGTCGATTGTTTCGTTTTTCCTAACCAAGCCATATCCAAACAACTCAGCTGTTTTAAAATAAAAACAGAAACAGATTGAAGATAAATAGCATATTACGTACCGAGGTGGAAAGTGTTTCATTCCTGTCGAGAGAGTTGGTAGTTAACCGAAGCGCGAAGCGGTGAGGTTAACTAAATCTCGAGACAGTAATAAAACTTCTCACCGAGGTTTATATACTATTTTATTTACAACCACATCTAACCTACACTAAACTTATTATTTTGAATTAAAATTATTAATAAAAGATAAATGTCATTTTGACTTTTCCATCGAAAAATTAGACAGAAATTTCAAATAACCGCAGGTGGTAAAATAACGTAGGCGTAGGTAATAATATACATCAAGATGGCAAATATCATTTTTTGAATATGGTTTCCATGTCACTAAACAATATATTATTTTAACAACAGAAAAATGCAATGCAATCAGATGAGCAATTTGATTTTGCTGCTACTCCACCAGAAATTCGAGAAGCAGCAAAAATAGTAGAAGAAGATCTTCCGCCAACTAAAAACCGCCCGAGATATGACAAGGCATATAACTGTTTCAAAGAATGGTGTACGGGAAACAAAGTTCAAAATTCTGGTTCTGAGTCGGCGCTACAAGCTTATTTCAGTGAAAATGCCGCCAAGACAAAGAAGATATCAACGATTTGGTCACAATATTCAATGCTTTAACATATCAGTGACTGCCTACAATAATGCCAATGTAATATTTAATGTAAATAAGTAAAACAAAAACCATGTTAATTTTTTATCTTTTTTAAATGTCATTAGGTTTATTTTAAAAAATAAAAAAAATCATTGTCGTTAAATTTGTATAATGAGTTGTATGTTGGTTTGTTCGTATATTATTTTGAGATATCGATTTTAAAAAAAAATACAAAATAATAATTTACTTTCCACCCGGGTGGAAAGTAAAAGTAGATAGAAATACCGGGTCCATATTTGTGTCAAGTCGATGGTTTGATACGAAAGGCAGCTATCCCTCCTCTAATTCAATTAAAAATGGCATGATTTGATTATTTGACTATATTACGTACAGTCGTAGAAAAAATAAATTACCATTATTTCTGGCATCGTAAATCTTGCAGCGGGACAGTTTCAAATAAGTCTGATTGTTTATGTTGTCTGGAATGTCACAAAGATTTTGATCTATGGTTATTAATACAGAAAATGAAACGATTCCCAATTGGCTACATAAATTTTCCTCCATTATCCTTTTAACTTAGCTTTACAATATACTATTATCGATAACTCGAAAATTAACTCATAATTCCTCAAGGCTCTATAATTAAAGTTTTAAGTTGAGAATTTCATTATCTACACGAACACCAACGAAAAAGGATTTTAACTACCCAATAATAGAAGTATGGAAGACAAAGGGTTAGAGGATGATCCCGATAAAATTTCTTCGTAATTTACACCATGGGCGTGCGCGTAAAGGGGTGAAGAAGAAATATAGTATAAATACATTTTTTATTAGTCATCCGTACCAAAATATTATTGTTTGGATTTCTAATTAATTTAGTAAAATCAAGTAAATGCTAAAATATACTGTAAATTTTACAACGAATGTATGTGCACGGAACAAACACTATAGCAAAATTATTATAGTACAATTTTGTATAAAATATTGAATTAATTACAATTTTCATTACTAATCCGAATCAAAATAATACGTGTCCAAGATAAGGAGGGCCAGTACAGGGATCTCGGAAACCGTAAGAGATACGAAGTCGGTTAAATGGAGGTAAAGTTGCGCATTTACGTACCTAACAATATGCCGTTTAGAAAGTTTTAAAATTCCGAGTAGTTCCGGAGATATCCGGAAAAACCGAAATTCTGAAAAATCGTTTTATTGTTTTCCTGAGTTTTTTTGAGATCGAATTCTAAAGTAAATTGCACTTTTACATTGCCACTTTTTCCTCTCTATCTAATAGCGTTAATTGTTTTGTAATCCGACGAGTCGTCTTCCAACGGCCATTATCAACTTTATTTTTTTAAATACGGTCCTGTTTTTCTGATATTGGAATTTCAGAGCTTTCTTTCTTCCGAATGCAACGATGTATGACACATTGTGGTTTAATGACGTTTCGAGGGTTTTTGAACAACATTAGGAAATTTTGGGATAGGGATTAGGATTTCTCCTAATTTTATAAATAATATCTCATAATTATGTTGGACTAGTTCAATAAATAACAAATAATTTAATAATAAACCACAAATAAGTGAACAAAATACAGAAACATTATTTCAAACTTCTGTTGATTAGGGATTTAAAAGAAAAGTAGGCGTTTGGAACAAAAAAATTAAGATTGTGACGTGTGATTTGTTTCACTTGACATTCCCATTGTGACCGTTTGAAAGCGTTTTAAGCGGTTTTCTATTTTCCAGAAAATATGGAACATAATTTTACAAATGCTGAAAAGTTTGGTATTCTATCGTGTTTTATTTTATCTCTGTTATGTGGCAGTTAGAAGATGTTATTGGTGCTTAGAGAATAACGGAAATCATTTTGAACACCTGATTATGTAGTTCCGTACTTTGTTCGTTGTTCGTTTTATTACTGTTTTGGTATGATTTTTGTTCACTTATTTGTGGTTTATTATTAAATTATTTGTGATTTATTGAACTAGTCCAACATAAGTAAAAACTTTACAGCTTACTTATGAGATATTATTTATAAAATTAGGAGAAATACAGGACCGTATCCCAAAATTTCCTGATGTTGTTCAAAAAAACCCCCGAAACGTCATTAAACCTTTGCTTTCGTAAATCGCACCCCCCTGATCTATACCCTCTCTCTTTGAGTGGCCACTGTAAAGAAAAATCGATATGTAGGTTACGGGTATTTCTCAGACGGTCGGAATGTATTAAAATTTAAAATGTTTCATAGGCTATCATCGCATGAATTATTGAGCAGGAACATGAAAGTTACATGAGCGAATTTAGATTAGCTACCTAAAAATACCGATATGGGCTACCGATGCTATATAATGGCACCCATAAAAGTTGGCAGTTTGAATTTGTTATTGCCATAATAATATAGACTATATAAGTATATAACCTGTGTCATTTGGGCCGTTGTACCTATATTATGCATAAATCGTAATTTTATTGGAAATCTTTAACGTAGACCCACAAAATTTCGGAAAGAAGTAAGTCATGCGGAGGAGGTTTTAAGGCCGTATTAGAGTCGGAAATATTTTCTCTTGCGCCGGCAATTATAATGGCACGTATTCATGCGCAGTAAACCGTTTTCGATCAGGTGGAGCATTGTCAACGGTCAGAACAGCAGTGGGTACTGTCGAAATCCCTAAAATATCCCCAGAATTAGAGATGGGCAAACGTTCGTTTTGATTACCAGTTAAAGCAGCTACTGCTATTTACAAATAGGAGGTGCAAACAGTTGCTGAATTAGCAGTCCATAAGTTTAATAAAGAATGTAAACTGCTAATTTAAGTGCCAGTGGGTTTAAATGGCCATTAGCTGTTCATACCTGCTTCGACCAAATATTAAACAGTTAAAAATAACAGAATAATCCATGTCTACAAAATTGTGCCGGCAATGGCAATTAAAATGGCGCGTGCCCCATTTCTGGTAATGAGAGACAGCTGATCGGGAACGGTGTACTGCGCATGAATCCGTGTCATTTTAATTGTCAGAAGAGTAGAATTTCCGACTGTAGTACGGAGAACGGTGTACTGCGCATGAATCTTTGAATTATAATTGCCATTGCTGGCGCCATAAAAATTCCCGACTGTAATACGGCTTTTAGAAACATTTCTTACGAAATTGATCATCCTGAGAAAGTTTCTTATTTTATTAAGTATTTAACAACGTTATACCAATCATAGAAGTATTCAAATCGTCGAATGTTGAAAAAACAGCAATGTTTAAAAATATTTAAATTAAAGGAGAAGGATAGGTTGTTGTTTTCTAAATCCACCCCAATAATTGACACAATTTGTTGCTGTTTTTTACAAATTTATTCTTAATTTACAAAATACATATACAGGGTTTTCCGTAATGACGTGCTAATATTTCAGGGTGCGATTTCTTAGGTCATTTTATAAAGAAAAGTTCATATGAACTATGTCCGCAACGGCTCAAATTCTTTGCTACAGGGTGTTGAATTTTTATTTTTTAAATGGTTATTTTTTAATATCTCCGAAAGTACTTTAGATATTATTTTCAACTTTGGTGGTGGATATAGAACCACAAATTTTAGTAAGAAAAGTTATTAAATCGTTCCACCAGTGGCGTCCCGGCAAACAGGTCCTCCGATATTTTATACAAAAAATATGGTACGCCACTGAGATTTTTCCATGTGGATATTTTTTCTGATTGACCTGTTCAATTCTACATGAAAACGGACTCTTGAGTTTTTCGCGTCAGACGCATCGTTCTTGTTTAAAACCACTAAATTCATATTGAAACTCACTATTATTAACATTGATCAAATAATTAATGATAAATTTTTCGATAAAAAATTCGATGCGACAATTTTTATAAAACAAAATTTATCATTAATTATTTAACAATGTTAATAATAGTGAGTTTCAATATGAATTTACTAGTTTTAATCAAGACGAGAAAAACTCAAGAGACTATTTTCATGTAGAATTGACAAGGCTAATCAGAAAAAATATCCACATGGAAAAATGTGGCGTACCTAGAGATGTAAAATTACCGGTAATTTAAAAATCGGTAATATTACGCAATATTACGGTAACATTGGTAATTTATAAAAAAAACAGCTTTTTAAGTAATACAAGTTTTTTTTTTATTTCAAAACTGTAAAAACATTACGAAAAACAATAAGAGCGTTTTTTTAAACTAGTCAGAGTCAGAATGGACTACGTAATAGAGTGGATAATGGTAAATCATCCTCATCATCATCCCCAACCTCGTCATCTGATTCATCTTTCTCTTTCGTTAATTGAGTCAAGTCTATAACTTCGAAACCGATATCTTCTTTTTCTATTTCTTCCTCAGTATCCTCTACTATTCTCGAATGATCTTCTTCATTTAGTAAATTATAATTATGGGCAATATAAGTTAGTTTTCCGGCCCTCTCCACGGTTAGTCTGTTTCTTTTTTGCCGATGAATAAATCCATAAGTACTAAAGGTTCTTTCGGTTGCGGCTGTTGACGATGGTAAATTTAAAATGTCTACAGCTAACCTACTTATTTTAGAACTGGAGGAAATTCCTGCCCACCAAACAGATCCAGACATAGATTTTTCGCTGGAAATGACGAATTCCTTAGCAAAAATATTACCTCTAATTTTGTACTGTAATAAGATCTACTTGTGAAGAATACTTTGGATGACGCCTTGCAGTTTCATAGATGAACTCCGTTGCAATTAAATTTTCAGCTTCAGTTAACTTCTCGCCGCGTTGACTTGGTTCTAATAGGTAAGCAGCAAGATGAACGGGTTTTAAACATTTATTTTCTCGTTTTTCAAGAATTGAACACATTTTCTGGTTTTCAAACATAGTAATAGATAAATTTGATCAGGTCAGGTCAGGACCGTACTGTTGGCAACCCTGGGTATTCCCCGATAAATGAGAGTATGGAGCGGAAAAAAAAAACAATATTTCCAATGTTACCGATCTTGCGGTAATATTACGTAATATTACCAAAATTACGGTAACATTACCTCGGTAATATTACCCTTTACATCTCTAGGCGTACCATCTTTTTTGTAAAAAATATCAGAGGACATGTTTGCAGGGGCGCTACTGGTGGAACAATTGAATAACATTTCTGAAGAAAGTTATAAAAAAAGTGATCTTTTAGAAGTTTTAAAGACATTTTGTATAAAAAAAAGTATATGTTTGTGACACATTGGCAGAAGAAATTGGACATACAGTGCTACGGCTCCCACCCTATTATTGCATTTTTAACCCCATAGAGCATATGTGGTACCAGTTAAAATCACTGGTTAGGTCTGAAAATATTTCTCCTACTTTAAGTTCTAGTGTTGTAGAATTAATACGAAAATGCTTTAATGATATTCCCGCAGGTAGTTGGAAAAATTCAGTCCGTCACGTAATAACTGTAGAAAATTCGTATATTAGTCTGGATCGTACAATTAATCCAATTATAATTAATTTTGATGAGGATAGCGATAGCGAAACAGAACTATCTATAGAATGACATTATAAATGTAAATAAATATGACTAGTAATATTTAAAAAAAATGTTATTTCATTTGATTACATTAATATAATCATATCATTACTTGTTTTCCTTAGTCCGTCCCTTCATACTTCACTTGTTTATTGCCAAGCTCTTGTCTACACAATGGGACCTACCCAGGAAATCATTAAGTCGTATCCAAATTTCGTGAAACGTACTTTACCAGCGTAGCGGAGGGTCATATTATAGAGGAAAGCATCACGTCGACAAACCGAATAGCAAAAATGATAGCTAGCTCTGTTACCGAAAAAGAAAATATGTTAATTAATGTTGAAATGGAGCAGGAATCCAAATGCATATCGAGAAACTCAGTAATGTGAATTATTGGTTGAATGTCAATAATTGGGTGTTTTACCTTAGTAGATAATAATATAGGTCAGATTCATAGAATTAATATTATTCCGTGACAAATTACCGGATAGCTTTCCCGCAATTGTTTATGCAGGCAAATTTACATTAATTTATTTCAAATAAATAAATTCATCTCGAAACAGGACGACCTGGCTTGAGCGACCGTCTAACGAATACGAAATATCGGTTGATATTTCAATTTTTCTTTTATTTATTTTCCCGCTCTCGTTAGTTGATTTGCTGCCATCTTGATGGTGACAAATCGAATTTTGTTTTCGAGTTTGCTCGTACACTTTGGGAAATATCGCTCGGCTTAGGATAAACTATTTAAATTTTTCGATTCGGCTTTAATGTCTGTGTAAACCGTCGTCGGTGTTTTCGAAAAATTATTCCTTCTAGGGCTCACTCTGCCCAGTCTCAATCTTAACCTGAACAAACAAAGAAGGGTTTTTTCAAATAGCTAATGGAACATCAATAGAACTTCCATTATAGATCAAAACGGTCCTGTAAGGTTTTTGCTAACCGAAAATTCGGTGTTCGATTCACTCTAAAAAATGCATTGGTATCTAAGACTAATTTTATTTTGCTGTTAAAGTTTTAGCTTATGCAAAAGTAATTTTTAAATTGTTTTAACTGAATTACGATGAATAAGATCATCTAGTTAACAGAACTAACTCTTATTTTTAACTACTAAGTTAACATAACTACATTATCACGTTGAAACCAACACTTTTTTTATTACCTAGCTCCCTATACTAATTTACTTAGTTATTGTTATTGGCCAGATATAGTAGTAATAAGTAGGTAAAGATTGTTTCACGAAAAATGGATATAGGTAACTTAATGACTGCAGTAAAAGTACCTGGGGACATCCCATTATTTATGACCGTTTGTTATTATTATGTGGTAAGGACCGGATTGTAATAATTATAATTAAATATAGGCACATCAGGTAGGTTAGGTTGCTTAATTTATATTTAAATATCTTTTTGTGGTAAAACTTGTTAGTTTTTGAGGAATGGTTCAAGAATTGTCTTTTACCAAACATTCTTCAGAATAGCGTGATAGTAATGGACAATGCGAGCTATCACAGTCGCCAATTACATAAAGCTCCAAGCTCAAATAATACAAAATTGGAGATTCAGAACTACATGGCGGCGAATGATATATATTTTGAAGAAAGTTATAAAAAAAGTGATCGTTTAGAAGTTTTAAAGACATTTTGTATAAAAAAAGTATATGTTTGTGACACATTGGCAGAAGAAATTGGACACACAGTGCTACGGCTCCCACCCTATTATTGCATTTTTAACCCCATAGAGCATATGTGGCACCAGTTAAAATAACTGGTCAGGTCTGAAAATATTTCTCCGACTTTAAGTTCTAGTGTTGTAGAATTAATACGAAAATGCTTTAATGATATTCCCCCAGGTAGTTGGAAAAATTCAGTCCGTCACGTAATAACTGTAGAAAATTCGTATATTAGTCTGGATCGTATAATTAATCCAATATTAGTATTAGTATTAGTAATATTTAAAAAAAATGTTATTTCATTTGATTACATTAATATAATCATATCATTACTTGTTTTCCTTAGTCCGTCCCTTCATACTTCACTTGTTTATTGCCAAGCTATTGTCGACACAATGGGGTTTGTTCGGGTTTGTTCTAGAACTAGAACTGGCGGAAAGTCTATATTTATTTTTGTTTCCGGCGATTTTTAGATTTAATTTTTTTCACTGCTCCATATAGAAAAAAATGATACTTTCCTCGATTTGTTAACAAAATTTCGTTAAATTTTTTTAATGTACCGTTTTCATAGGAAGCGAAAACTCCGTTTTTCAACGTAGAAAATTGAAGTATAGACCCCGATCATGTGCAGTCTCTTTCTTCCGATTATCGTTGTTTCTGTCGGCTTACCGATTACTGGCGGACGCTCGACGTATTCTTCTAACTGCAAGGGAAGATCCAATTCGCCTCGTGCCTACAAGGCGCGAAATGAACAAGGATCAAATCGGAGATTCCGATTGACTTCGGCATCCCCTTAACCCGAACAAACAAAGAACAATCCACGTATTGGTACGGAATTGTGGGTTTTTACAACGTCTACAACCAAACATGCGCAGAACGAAATTTGCGACCAGTAGGAAAGTTTAACCAAATATATTATAAACTACAGATAGAAAAATGTACATTTTTAGCCTACTCAACGACTGCAAACAGTCGTTCCCACTTCTTTCGGTCATTACTGCAGCATAGCCAGATTGACATATCGATACATGCATCGAATAACATTGTAAGTGACATTTTGACGAATTTCAGAGTTCAAAATAAATTTTAATGTTTCAAACCTAAAATTTGTTTTTTTAGATTACTTTTTTTTTAAATGTCTCTTTCATCCAATTTGTATCTGATTATTTTGGTATTTTGCCTGTAGTATCATGGTAAAGTAATATACCCGAACCTGTTGTCTGCGCCTGTAAAAACACTATTTGTCACTTACAATGTTATTCGATGCATGTATCGATATTTATCACAAAGGTATCTTGCAAAATCCCAATTAAAATGAATTTATTTCCCAATAATGACAATTGACAATAAACTGTGAAAAGGCCATGAGAGATTCTTTAAAAATATTATTATACTTAAAAGTATCAAACTAATCCAACTGCACTCTGGCAACATCCATTTCTATTTTACATAGCGCTGCATGTGCGGTACGATTCGAACCCAAAATATGAATGAATACTAATCTCGTAAACATTGCTTGTGGTGACAGTAACCAAGTCGAATTTAACGCTAAAAAAACCCAGGCAGCAGTTTTCTCTAAAAAGGTTAACATTACAGAACCGGAAATAGTCATGGGCGGACACGTAATCCCACTGGCTTCATCTATTAATTTGCTGGGCGTCAATCTGGGAGGAAATATGTCTTGGCATAACCACGTTGTGGCAATCGCCAAGATAGCTTCTCAGAAGCTTGGGGTACTCTTCCGAACCAGAAAGTTGTTCACACCTCAACAACTTTTGACACTATACAAAGCCCAGATTCGACCATCACTAGAATACTGCTCTCATGTGTGGAGCTCTGCACCCAAACATACTCTTCGGCTACTGGATTCCATCGAAAGGAGGGCAATTCGTCTGATTGGAGACCACGAGCTGACGAAGAACCTCGACAGCCTAGAACATCGAAGACAGGTTGGGGATTTGACTCTCTTTTACAGATATTTCCATGGAAAGTGCTCGGCTGACCTTGCCCTCTTAATTCCGCCCAGAGCGGCGAATATCAGAAATACACGACGAACCACTGCCGCCCATCCATATGTGGTTAAGCTTAGTACTCCTCGAACTTCATTATTTAAGAACTCTTTCATCTGGAGGACTTCATCATTGTGGAACGATCTTCCCGAGGTCGTTTTTCCCAACGAATATAACCTCCAACGATTCAAAACCAACGTGAATCGCTTTTTGAGCACACGCACCACTCCCAGAGTGCTGACCTTGCCCTCTCGCCCAGAGCAACGAATAGCAGAAATACACGACAAACCACTGCCGCCCATCCATATGTGGTTAAGGTTAATACTCCTCGAACTTCATTATTTAATAATTCTTTCATCTGGAGGACTACATCCTTGTGGAACGACCTTCCCGAGGTCGTTTTTCCCAACGAATATAACCTCCAACGATTCAAAACCAACGTGAAGAGTGCCCTAAAGGATTTTTCCTATAGTGCTTGTGTTTGATCATAAAAAAAAAAAACGTATTGTTTATATATTTTGGTTGATTGTGGTGAAAACATGTCTTTATTATAAACAATCATGGTGCATTCATGTGTAGTTTGTAAAAGAGTGAATCATTTAAAAAGGATTTATCTTTTCATCGGTAAGTATGATTATGTTTTAATATTTAACCATCTGATATAACCAGACTTCAACATAGTTGCCATTCAGCCAAAAAACAGGCAGTTCTCTCTGCCACCCTATACTGATTTTCAATAACATCTCACACAATCACAGCTTAATTTTCCAAGAGTTTATAATGCATGGATTATGGGAACTGTAGTTTACAATACCTTCGAAACGAACCTATTAAATGCCAGCGAGAAGCCCGATTGTTTGTATTTTTTAACCTCAATTCCGAACACTGTCCTGTATCCTGTACGCTCGTTAGGTTCAATGCACTGTCGCAATACGACTGTACTGCAGCAGTGCATATATACCGCATGGCAATTTGTTTTACAACAAACCCGACACAGAAAATATTCTTTATTCAGCGGTTGTTTGTTGTTCCCTTTTATAATAATAACATCAACAGAGCCCCCATTGTTGTGTGGGTTTTATTGTGTTGTTATTTCTCTCCGGGGAATCATTAACTCGCTTTTGAATTCGTTTTTAATAGAATATCTGGAAAAACAAAAATATCTCGTTTGCTTCAACGTGATTAAGGTCAGGAAACGGATTCGTGCAGCCGTACAAAGAGACTTAACTAAAACGCTAAATGACTTGTATTTTAAAACGAAGGAGAGATAAAATTATTTTAGGTGTACTACGGCGGATATTTTATCGGAACTTTTTTCCAACGGCTTTATTTAATGTAAAATTATGCGTATAAGTCCATTTCTCGAACAGACCTGATTTTAGTAACAAAAAATCAATGCCGACTTTGCGCAATTTGATTTTTTGTATAACAATAAGTTTAAAGTTAAATTGCTGTTTTGTTTTCTTGACCGTCTTTTCAAATTCAGTTAGTTATTGGGTTTCGGTCACTTTGAAATGGCATTGAAGTATTTGGTTTACGTTTCGGTCAGGGTTGTATCGTTTTAAACGTTTCGTTTTAAACATTTTGTATAAAACAATTGTTTTAAACATGTTTTAAACAATCGTTTGAGTTTAAAAAATGTTTTGTTAAAAAATTTTAAAACATGTTTTAAACAGGTAAATTAAACACACGGTTTTTTTTTTAGTAAATTAATTATTTAACAGGAGTATGCTTAATTTATGCAATAACTTGGTGTGAAAAATATTTATTTATAAATAGTAATAAAACTACTAAAACAGTAATTTCCATTCAAATTAACCAAATAATAAAAGTTAGGTACTTAATGAATATCATGCACAGAACTTTGGTATGTTCACAAAACTACAAATAAGTGTATAACCGTAAGAAAAAAAAAGGAATAAGGTAAAAATGTATAAATAATCACTGTTCGGAAGTGACATCAGCATTGGCGTAACTAGAATGATTTTGTAGGGGGGGCCTGGCCCCTAGTCTAGTAGGATTTTAATGGCAAGTGTCACTATGACGTATGTGTTGCTTCGAACTTCGGAAATACTGGGGTGGGCACCAGAGCAATCTGGGGTGGGTTAGCGCCGTAAGTGGGTGCATTAGAATTTAGTACCCTTAAAAATTGTAACCAACTTAGCTGCTCTGACATTGCCTAGCTTATTGCGGAGTTTGGACAAAAAAAGCCCTTTCTATGTTGGCGGACGAAGCAATAGCTGTATGTAGCTGTTGGACAAGTTCCATTGCTCTTGTATTTAAATGTTTAATAGACCGGAATGGTTTTACATTTTCAAGTATCTGTTGAGAAAACTTATATGGCATAAATGATGCACACCTAGTCTCAAAATTAACAATCGTTGTTATTGCCTCTGAATGGTAGGTTTCTACATATTCCATGGCAATTTCTAATTAGTCTATCTCCCCTAAAACGATGATCAAGCAAGTTTGCTAAAAAATTAACTGAAGTTAGGGCCATCTCCAAACGTTCTATAACCTTATTTACGTCACTCATTGAAAATTCCCCATTTGATTTTTTGTTTTCAAACGTCTCCAATAGTTCGAGCCATATTTCTGTCGCTTCTCCTATCGTGCAAGTGTTTTTTTAACTTTATCTAGAACCACTAAGCATCATGATTCTCGGCAAAAATTCTAAATGTCGTCAAACTCTATGAATAGAAAACATTCTGAAATGTCCACTGAGAAAGGAGTTTAAGTAATTTGTTTTTAAATTCTACTAAAAACATTGAAAACATGTTTTAAACTATGTTTTTAATAAGGTTTTATTTGTTTAAAACAAAAAAAAACCGTTTAAAACAAAAAAAAAACACTTGTTTTGTTTAAAATTAAAAAATACATATTTTTTTTGCAACCCTGGTTTCGGTTTATCGTACTAAACCAAACCATCTTCAAAACTATTTGTAAGAAAATCAACGTATAAATATAATAGAAAGAAACAACATTTTTGACGGTGGTAGTGACAAATTTCTTATTTTATGTTATACATACATGCTGTACATAACTAATATTAATATAAAATAAGAAACTATGTAAACAATTAAATTGTTATTATGTATACAGGGTGTCCGCTAATTAATGGTACATGGAAAAACCACAGACTCCTTACGTAAAAATATTAGGATTTAATTATACTTACCTATATTCGAAAGTTGATATTAACTGAGATACAAGATGTTAAAGTTGAAACTTCATTTTTGTTTTTCTCTAATAACTGTGAGTTTTTTACAAAATTTGACAATTATGTTTTTTTAGGACGAGAAATTGATTTCTTTGTGAAATTTTAATGTACGATGTAGGGGGCACTGTCTGCGGAATTCTTGCAACATTCATAAGGTCACAACTTTTTTGTTCCTCAGTGTATTTAAGTTTTTAATAAAAATAATATTTTTCTCATATTTATTACGTAAAAAAGGTAAGTTCAGGTCGCCTAGAGTTCCCGTTTGGGAGATATTTGCATTTAAATTGTTTAGTGCGTTAGCTCAGGAAAGCAAATAATATTTTGTTACTTCTTATCAATTAACGTTTACATGATAATTAATGTTCTAGTAATGGTAATTGAGAATAATAAATACAACAATTGGATTGTTCTTTAACTTACTTTAATTAAAATAACTTTGACCCTAGAAAATACCGTGTCGAAAGAAACCAACACAATGAAAACACAAATTTACGATAAACTCAAAAATTAAACATTTTCTGACACAGCTATCGTACAACAATCAACACACAAATAACACCATGGAGGTTTTATAGCAACTGCATCTCTAAATTTTATTTGTTATCATTGTAAATTAATAATGATGGAGTAGGGTGCACTAAACAATTTAAATGCAAATATCTTCGAAACGGTAACTCTGGGCGACATGAACTTAGTATACCTTTTTTACGTAATAAATATGAGAAAAGTATTATTTTCATTAAGAACTTAAATACACTGAGGCACGAAAAAGTTTTGACTTAATAAATGTGCAAATAATAATGTAGTTTCTCGCAAAGTTATTAGAGGAAAACAAAAATGAAGTTTTAACTTTAACACCCTGTATCTCAGTTAATATCAACTTTCGGATATAGGTAAGTATAATTAAATCCTAATATTTTTACGTAAGGAGTCTGTGGTTTTTTCATGTACTATTAATTAGCGGACACTCTGTATAAGTTGTAAAAAAAATTTCGGACGATTCTAAAATGTCAAGGTTAAAAAGTTTGCAAAAGAATGACCCATAGTCAAGTAGGTATATTCAGTTTATTAATTTTGTATTCGGCCATTTTATTAGCAATATAATTTTTTTTTGTAACTGTATTAATACACGCATAAGTTTCAGATTAAGTACTTGAAAGCTCGCTGACAAACATGAAGAAATATCGATGTGTTTGATATAAAGATTATTGAAATGTGAATGAAAAATAGTTCACATGCATTTGTGGTTTTGCTAAGTTCTACAGAGGCATTTGTCAAAGTATGTGGAGGAGATTTTGATTCATTTGTTAAGAGGATGTCGGAGTCAGTCGAAATCTCCGATTTGACCCCTTGTTCATTTCGCGCTGTGTAGGCACGAGGCGAATTGGATCTTCCCTTGCCGTTAGAACGATACGTCGAGCGTCCGCCCGTAAGCGGTACGCCGCCGACAGAAACAACGATAATGGGAAGAAAGAGACCGAACGTGATCGGGGTCTAGACTTCAATTTTTAGCACTGAAAAGCGCAGTTTTCTCTTTCGCTGCATTTTTTTTTTAAATGTCGAACAAAAGATGTCTAAATTTTATTAATAATTGGAGGAAAGTCCATAATTTCTCTTTACATGGAACAGTAAATAAAATTAGATCTAAAAATCTTCCGAAACAATAAAATATATATTTTCCCTTAAATTTTAGTCGTATTTACAAAGTTTTTTTTTCTTGAACATTTTTTTCTTAAAACAGAAATAAACGCTCGGGGAGAAAACTTTTCTAAACTTTCGTTATCGAGTTTCAACTCGTACAGTTCCAGAAAATAAAAATCATCCACGTCTTCGGGTTCCAAAAACAAAAGACCAAAGCGATATCTTTCATTTTCCGTTATCGGAATTTTTATTTTTATGTTCTTTTTATTACCAGTTGGTTCTGTGTGCCAAGATGGGTCATTGCAAATGGACCCACAAAGTGTCATAAAATTGACCGGAGTGTACAGGGTGAGTTTTTTAAAGTGTTACAAGGCGATATCTCGCAAACGGTTTAAAATATTTTCTTGAAATTTTAATGAGGTAATAGTGAGATGGGGGGACATATTTAAACATATTTTTGTTATCTACCCCCTTTCCCCATTTTGAGGGGTGGGGGGTAACTTTGAAATTTTAAATGGGAATATGTACTTTTGTTTATTAAATTCGGATCTACGTAAAAACTACGTATTTTTACAAAAAAAAAATTTTGGTTAGCTCCACTGGTTACCGAATTATAATTAATTTATTATTAAATTTCTATTGGATTTAAAAAATAACTAAATTTAAAATAAATCAAGAGAGAGAGAAGAAACTACAGACAAGCTTCACTAAGGTGGGCGGAAAGGTTTCCTAACAACCTGAAATTTCACATGGCATTTAAAAGGCTGGAAACTAGATGTCGCACTACTGGCAGCCTGAAGTCAAAACCACGATTTCGGAAGCGAACTAAAACAGATGCAGATAGGGCAGTTGGAGTTTTAGGAATGGTAGCTATTAACCAGCACGTAGGTTCCAGACGGCTTGCTGCAGATGCTGGAATAAGCCAAAAATCGGTTGTGACCATATTGCATATGTACAAATTTCATCCATACCACATTACACTCCACCAAGAGCTTTATGGGCAAGACTTTGAAAATCGCGTTAGATTTTGGAAAATTGGGTAACAGGGCAAATGCAAGGAAATAACAGGTTTCTGAAGAATGTTGTTTTTTCTGATAAAGCTAGTTTCCAGAATTGTGGCCAGGTAGGATTTTAAGTTATCCCTTGTCGGTAGAAATTAATTTTTTTTATTGTTTGTTTTCTTAAAGGTAAATAGACACAATATGTACTACTGGGCATCGGAAAATCCCCACTGGATGATTATGCAATACAGGCCCGTAATCATTTAAACGAATTGTTTGAAAACAGGTGGATTGGTCGAGCTGGTCCGGTCAATTGGCCTACTAGGTCTTCGGATTTGCCCCCTCTTGACTTTTTCTTCTGGGGATTTATAAAAGACAAAGTGATGGCGACTGCACCTACAACTATAGACAATATGAAAGACCGAATCCGCTTTGCCTGCTTATTAGTGACACCTGAAATGTTAGAGCGGGTACGAAATACGTTTAAAAAAAGAGTGAGAAAATGTTTGGAAGTTGAAGGGAGACATTTCGAACATCTTCTGAAACATGACAGGCGATAAAGGGTAAATAATATTTTTAAAATTTTTATAACCTAATTAATTATAATTCGGTAACCAGTGGAGCTAACCAAAAATTTTTTTTGTACAAATACGTAGTTTTTTACGTAGATCCGAATTTAATAAACAAAAGTACATATTCCCATTTAAAATTTCAAAGTTACCCCCTACCCCTCAAAATGGGGAAAGGGGGTAGATAACAAAAATATGTTTAAATATGTCCCCCCATCTCACTATTACCTCATTAAAATTTCAAGAAAATATTTTAAACCATTTGCGAGATATCGCCTTGTAACACTTTAAAAAACTCACCCTGTATACACCCGGTTTCTGGACAAGCTGTATAATATATCCCAGGTGCAGGTTTATTTTGTTGTGCTATTGCTCAACCTAATTGCTGCCCTCGCCAAAATAAGGGGGTACACGCAGCACCCACCCTTATTTTTAAAATATAACGGTAGCGTTCGTAGATATCTAAAAAGTAATAAACCGCCCGATACATCTGCCCATCCATCAAATTATTTTTTGATTGAAACATCCGATCCAATCACACCACACACAGCTAGTGCACCAGTCGGCATTGCGTCATACACAGTTGCCAGTTTTACAGTATACAGGGTGTTTCTTAATAACTATAGTTTTGTTTTTTTTGACCGTTTCTTAACAAATTATAGGTACTTTGTTCCTGGGTCTTGGCCACTTTTGAAATGAAAATCCAATTTTCAGTTAACGTTTCGGTTCATTTTATTTAAACCTTCGTCAGAGCTTAAACGTAAAATTCTCACCCACTTACCACTAAGATAGCATTGACAAAATGTTATTTTCAATGCTATCTTAGTATAAGTGGGTGAGAATTTTACGTTTAAGCTCTGACGAAGGATTAAATAAAATTAACCGAAACGTTAACTGAAAATTGGATTTTCCTACCTATAATTTCTTAATAACATGCTTATATTTAAGGGGGGTTATTCTTGGGTCCGTTTCCAGAAAAAAAATTCATATGAACATAATATGTCCTAAGCGTCTTAACTTTTGAGATACAGGGTGTTAAAGATTTACATGTTATTTTAATAATTTGTTAAGGTTAATGACTTAAATACGTGACAACTAGACTAGGCGGACAACTGTCAAAATTTATGTTTTTTTTATGATCAAACACAAGCACTATAGAAAATATCGTTTAGGGCACTCTGGGAGTGGTGCGTGTGCGCCAAAAGCGATTCACGTTGGTTTTGAATCGTTAGAGGTTATATTCGATGGAAAAACCGACCTCGGGAAGATCGTTCCATAAGGATGACGTCTTCCAGATGAAAGAATTCTTAAATAATGAAGTTCGAGAAGTACTAAGCTTAACCACATATGGATGGGCGGCAGTGGTTCGGCGTGTATTTCTGCTATTGGCCGCTCTGGGCGGAATTACGAGGGGAAGGTCAGCAGAGCACTTTCCATGAAAATATCTGTAAAAGAGAGTCGATGTTCTTCGTCAGCTCGTGGTCTCCAATCAGACGAATGGCCCTCCTTTCGATGGAATTCAGTAGCCGAAGAGTATGTTTGGGTGCAGAGCTCCAGACATGAGAGCAGTACTCTAGTGATGGTCGAATCTGGGCTTCGTATAGTGTCAAAAGTTGTTGAGGTGTGTACAACTTTCTGGTTCGGAAGAGTGCACCAAGTTTCTGAGAAGCTATGTTGGCGATTGCCACAACGTGGTTATGCCAAGACATATTTCCTCCCAGATTGACGCTCAGCAAATTAATAGATGAAGCCAGTGGAATTGCGTGATGACTATATCCGGCTCTGTAATGTTAACCTTTTTACAAAACACAATCTGCTCTTTGCCTACTAGATTCTTTTTAATCTTTGATAATACCTAATTTCATAACAGAGTTGTCTTATTTTTAGGTAAAGAATCACCACAAGAGCGATGGCACTTTTTTTTTAAACACCCTGCATATCTTTAACAGGACAGGTATGCTTTTCTCATATTTACAAATATCCAACATTTCCAAGTACCCAGTATATCCGGCAACACTGATGTCGTCAGTTTGAAAATAAACACGCCAGCACGAGGTTACGTAAACAGAAAACTTATAAACCGTACTTTGACTTGTACCTAAAAATAGATCCCTATGATATGAATTGATGAAAGCCACACAAGTAAAACTCTAGCATTTTTAGCACGTAATCGCTGGGCAAAATTGAATAATTACATTAGCCAACATTACTCCATTGTGAATTGTTTCAATGTCAGTTGTTTTTTTGTTAAACACCGATAAATGTTTGCTAAATTAATAAAATAGGACCAAAGCCTTTGTAAAATTAGATATCTTAATTTTTCTGAAAATCAGCATTTCGGACTGGCGCCGACATGCAATTTTTAATCAGGCGATTAGTTGCCGAATCGCTCTTCCGCGCTGACTTTACCAACCAAATGGTCGGCCGACTGAAATCTGCATTGTTGTATATGGGCAGTTGCATTCAGTTTGTGTAAAGATTGTTTCAAGAAAAATGGATATAACTTAATGACTGTCGTAAAAGTACCTGGGTCATCCCATTATTTATGACACTTTGTTATTATTATGTGGAAAGGACCGGATTGTAATAATTATAATTAAATATAGGCACATCAGGTATAGGTTAGGTTGCTTAATTTATATTTAAATATCTTTTTGTGGTAAAATTATTTGTTAGTTTTTGAGGAATGGTTCAAGAATTGTCTTTTACCAAACATTCCTCAGAATAGCGTGATAGTAATGGATAATGCCAGCTATCACAGTCGCCAATTACATAAAGCTCCAAGCTCAAATGATACAAAATTGGAGATTCAGAACTACATGGCGGCGAATGATATATATTTTGAAAAAAGTTATAAAAAAATTGATCTTTTAGAAGTTTTAAAGACATTTTGTATAAAAAAAGTTTATGTTTGTGACACATTGGCAGAAGAAATTAGACATACAGTGCTACGGCTCCCACCCTATTATTGCATTTTTAACCCCATAGAGCATATGTGGCCCCAGTTAAAATCACTGGTTAGATCTGAAAATATTTCTCCGACTTTAAGTTCTAGTGTTGTAGAATTAATACGATAATGCTTTAATGATATTCCCCCAGGTAGTTGGAAAAATTCAGTCCGTCACGTAATAACTGTAGAAAATTCGTATATTAGTCTGGATCGTATAATTAATACAATTATAATTAATTTTGAGGATAGCGATAGCGAAACAGAACTATCTATAGAATGACATTATAAATGTAAATAAATAGGAAACCATTTAAAAAGAATATGCAAAACTTTGAGTTATGGTGCGAGCAGAACAAAGTTCAAAATAATAAACAAAATAATAAACAAAATAATAAATAATACTATTGAGCAAAATATTCCGTCGACACAGAATTTGACAGGAATAACAATTAGTGCCCAGGAAATGTCTACAGCAACTATAAATATGTATATACTATAAAGTAATATGTATAATACTATATTGAATTAAAAATAAAAATAGTACTATATTGAATAAAACTTTAGAAAAAAAGCATAAACTGGAAGATATTTTTATTATTTTTAGGTTATGTTGTTTTATACTTGTGACTAGAAATTAGTTGACGGACACCATCAGTATGTTATATATTTCCGAGTATAGGTATTTAGGATAAATATCTAGTAAAAATGATCTATTTGCAAGGTTAAAGGTTAGTAATTTCAACGAAATCGAAGTAAGCCTAAAATTCGAACCCTACTTGTTGCCAACATGAAAAAAATAAAATTTCAGTTTCATAAAGTGCCAAGTTATTCGATTTTTTCGCATTTCATAATGTAGCCATTATGAAACCCAAATAGAAAAATTTTTTGAAATTATTTCATTGAACTGATTTAATTGAAAGGCGATTTCGCGTGATAATGGTAAATATTTATGGTTGGCCGGTTGCTAAAAAAAAAACCGGATGGAACTAGCAAATTAAAAAAAAAGGAGGACATATCTGGCAACCCTATTTAAGTATGCAACAAGGCCATCTGAAGCCATGATACAATGGTGTCATTGTATCATGATCTGAAGCTGGGCTTCGCTCGTAGCCCGCCAGCAGCAACGAGAAACTGCAAAGATCTTTTATAACGAAGGCGGAAATCGGTCTTGGGCATGTAATGATATGACCTACATTTAAACTATAACGAACAGTGCCGCCGATGCGCTTTATAACCTTGACTTGGCCTTTAAAATATCTCAATTAAAGTGCCGTTTACACAACAAAGTAGCCTACCTACCCGGTTGGTTCTTTTGGTTTCTGAGAAAAACCAGGTCACTCGTGGAACGCGGTCGGTTTATGAAGCTAGATAATCGAAGTGCATTTCATTTCAGGTATTTTTTTTTACGTACACGCAGTGGCGGCTCGTGACCTATGACAGAGGGGTTTCACAAGTATCGTGAAATTATTTTAAAAATTTTATTTTTCTATAACGACCAAATAATTGTATTCTTCGGCGCTTTAAACTTAGGAAGAAAAAAAGCAATAAAAAAATGCGTTAGGTAAAACATATTTTTATTAATTTTTTTAATTTTACGCAAGGAAATGCAATTTTTGGAAAATAAGAAAGGTTTTTTTAGTGTATAGTGCTTGAACGTAAAGTCCATTCTTCGGTTCTTAATTGTAGAAAATTTATCAATAACAGCCTCGTTACAGCTTGGAATAACCTCTATACATTACTTTTTTTCAATGGATAGCATTGCTAGGGCTGTTCATTCATAGAACTTCGCAAAAATGTTTTTATTCCTTGTAATGTTGAAAACCATCGTGCACCTTCGGCGGTGGCCGGGTAGTTGTTCTGCATCCACAAATCCAGTTATTTTTATGTTTTAATATTATATATTTATTAAGTTAAAATGAATAGTTGACGGTGGACTATTTAAGAAATAACTTTAGCTCTTTGAGTTTGGAGCAAAAAATTAAAGTGAAGAATGGGGGAACACCTAAACCAGAAATTAATTTAACGCAGACCACAAAGGGTAAATATCTAGGGACTTTATTAGAAAGTTTAAAAATCAAATATATGAAAAAAAAATTATAGAGACTATTCCAAACTTAATGAGGCTGTTATTGATCAATTTTCTACAATTAAGAACCGAAGAATGGACTTTACGTTTAAGCACTATTGTGTAGGGTCGATAAATGTTGTGTATTTCGATAAATGATACTCGATTTTAAACCATTTTATTTAAGGATTTAAACTAAAAAACAATGAAAATATGAAGAATGCCAACTTGTCAGTCTCGTGACTCGATTCGTTCTCGTCATAAAACAGTTAACTATTGTTCTCGTCTTGGTTGCGCCTAATGACGTAGCCGTAGATGGCGTAGTGGTATTAGACACCATGTAACCCGTAGATGGCGGTAGTAGTATTGGACATCATTCGGTTTTCTTGATAGCTCGTAGATGGCTTCAGTAGTATTAGTAGTGGACTGTATAAATATTGTTACGAGGGTTGGATGCGACGACGTTAAGATCCGACAGCTATACACACTAAGAAACCCTTTCTTATTTTCCAAAAGTTTTTTCCTTGTGTAAAATTAAAAAATAAATAAAAATATGTTTTACCTGACGCATTTTCTTATTACTTCTTTTCTTTCTACGTTTAAAACGCCTAGAAAGTAATTGTTTGGTCGTTACACATAAATAAAATTTTAAAAATATTTTCACCATACTTGTGAACCCCCTCTATCATAGGTCACGAGCCACCACTGATTATGTCCCGTCTATTTAATCGCATATTCGAGGATTTCTCGTCATCAATCTAGCGCCACGGTGAGACCCGCCTATACAGGGTGTTATGGAAATGACGTATTATATATAAATGGGTGACTCCTGGGGTGTCCTAGAGAAGCGCTACATATTTTTTTTTTTTCAAATCGAACGTTTAAAAAGTGGGGTAATTCACCCATAAACCCACACACAACTCCTCGGCACAGTCACATTACACTGAGCAGCTGTGTAATAAACAGATGTTCTGGCGCAATGTTGCCAAATTGTTCGTGTAAAACTTTAGATTCTTATAAAAATAAATATTTAGTTACCTAGTATCCAAATAGAAGTGAATCCAGGTGCCAGTATACTAGCAAGTAATCCAAGGCACATAAATCTTCAGTTTTTTGGTTTTAGTGGGTAAAGCTTATACCCCACTAAAACCCCTTCGGCGTTTTTCTTCCAATCTCAGAACATATCGTCAGAGACACAGAACAAATAATGAAACACTGAACAAATTACCATAAATCACTTAAAGAAACACATGTTTCAAATTAGTTTTTTAAGATAGGCCCTTGCCACACAAAATCGCTATACACTAATGCATTATTTAACAAACACACAAATCGGAGATAGGACACAATTGGCACTTTATAAACTAAAACGTTCAGAAATTATTTTATCTGCTGCATCCAATATCTTATATCGCAACTGATCCATCTTCGACTTTATCAACTAATTCTTTATTCATCGTACCCCATAGAAAAAATTGTATGATGTAAGATCCGGTGACCTTGCGATTTCCAGTCTCTTACTAAAGGAACATTTTCTAATATGCCTTCGACTTGATTTTTCTGTATGTACTAAACATTTTTCCACTTATTCTCACTGTACAGTTGATTAAATATCCCGAAAAAACTTTCTCGCGCGAAGACGCTTGTTGTCATGTTGTCAAGCAAATGTCAACGTTTAACCTCAAAGAAAATATAACATTTAACCTGTCGATTTTATACTAGAGATGTGGCAAATTTTTTGGTTTTAAAATCCCGCTGTGAAACGATCGATTTAATTTTTTTAAGCCTTTCGAATGAAATAAAGCACCAGAGCAGCGATTAACAAGTTTTTTAATCTTTATTGGTATCTACACCATAAATAAGTGCTGTAGAATATTATAATTATTTATTTCAACCTTTTTTGGTGAATGCGCAGGAATCTACCGGAAAACATGCATTGCATATTAATACATTCCTAGTTTTTGACAGTTCGTTTCAGACAGTGAAATGATACATTTCACAATGTGTTTTATAATTAAAAACAAATGTTCATACAAATCTAGGCGAGACAACCCAATGTTAATAAAAAACGATGTCTCCAAGTGAATTTTGTGTGTGCTTTGGCCAGTGTTGTGAATTTTGTGTGTGTTTTGGCCAGTTCATGTCAAGATTTCCGATTATGATTATGGGTTATGTGCCGGTTTCTTTACTAAAACGCTGTATAAGTTTTTATAGAAGTTGACATTAATTTTTAAATAAGACCGACAAGGTAAGTGTATGTGTGTGGCCTAAATAAAATTACATTAAAAAATCAATCGGCCAATCAAAAGTCAAAAGGTCATTGACATTTGACCTAGTTACGTAGTTGGGTATTTCAAACTTGTGCGAGTGTAAGGTGTAATTCTGACAACACCGGTGAGAATTCGGATGTGTCGCAGTGCGGTACAGTGATATTCCTGGTTTGACGTCAGGTCATTTTTACCGCTAAATGAATTGAAAGCGCCATTTAAGGATATTTTTCTTCAATTTGTATTCATCTCAGGAATTGCCGGTTTAAATATAATACGTCATTTCCATAACACCCTGTATACAGTTTGACTCCAGTAGTTAAATATTTTTAAATGTAGTTTACGCATTTTACTGACGACTATTGTTCTTTAAGTAATTTTTATTGTAAAAATGACAAAGTAAAAATGTTTTACAAGAATAAAAGGCATAAATCAGATGCTACGGAGTCCTGGGATTTCCATCCTCGTAACAAATAATGGGTGGATAACTTATACAGGGAAGTCAAGGGAATGCGAGGATACAACTTGGATGGATGGCCGCTTGGGAATCAATGTGTAAAAATTTTTACAAAAAATTTTAGTAAATTTTACAAAATATTTTTGTAATTATTACCAAAAATGTTGGTTAAAATTTAATGGCATTACTTCCTAAAAGTTATTTTATTATTTGTATAGTAAATTTACGTTTTTCTTTCCGTATGAAGAACTGCACTGCAAAATTGTACTTGCAAATGGTAGCGAGAAAGCTTAAAAGAGATTAACTATAATAACGATAATAAATTAAGTTAATTATTACCTTCCGCGCTTTCCTTAAATAAACATCGCCTAGTTCCAGCGTATAATTTTGATATTACCAACAGCTTAAATACGTTTTTCCAGCTTGTAAAATCGATTGTCTCTTCGATTTCGATATAAAGCGAAATAAATGTCGAAAGTAAGATTTCTCATACGGGGTTAGAGATGTAAAATTACCGGTAATTTAAAAATCGGTAATATTACCGGTAATATTACGTAATATTACGGTAACATTGGTAATTTATAAAAAAAACAGCTTTTTAAGTAATACTAGTTTTTTTTATTTCAAAACTGTAAAAACATTACGAAAAACAATAAGAACGTTTTTTAAACTAGTCAGAGTCAGAATGGACTACGTAATAGAGTGGATAATGGTAAATCATCCTCATCATCATCCCCAACCTCGTCATCTGATTCTTCTTTCTCTTTCGTTAATTGAGTCAAGTCTATAACTTCGAAACCGATATCTTCTTTTTCTATTTCTTCCTCAGTATCTTCTACTATTCTCGAATGATCTTCTTCATTTAGTAAATTATAATTATGGGCAATATAAGTTAGTTTTCCGGCCCTCTCCACGGTTAGTCTGTTTCTTTTTTGCCGATGAATAAATCCATAAGTACTAAAGGTTCTTTCGGTTGCGGCTGTT
Organism: Barypeithes pellucidus; assembly: GCA_963991005.1. Classification (NCBI taxonomy): domain Eukaryota; kingdom Metazoa; phylum Arthropoda; class Insecta; order Coleoptera; family Curculionidae; genus Barypeithes; species Barypeithes pellucidus. The sequence goes on from OZ022563.1 coordinate 15,368,855, forward strand.
GACGATGGTAAATTTAAAATGTCTACAGCTAACCTACTTATTTTAGAACTGGAGCAAATTCCTGCCCACCAAACAGATCCAGACATAGATTTTTCGCTGGAAATGACGAATTCCTTAGCAAAAATATTACCTCTAATTTTGTACTGTGCGAGTGCTTCCATAATAAGATCTACTTGTGAAGAATACTTTGGATGACGCCTTGCAGTTTCATAGATGAACTCCGTTGCAATTAAAATTTCAGCTTCAGTTAACTTCTCGCCGCGTTGACTTGGTTCTAATAGGTAAGCAGCAAGATGAACGGGTTTTAAACATATATTTTCTCGTTTTTCAAGAATTGAACACATTTTCTGATTTTCAAACATAGTAATAGATAAATTTGATACTTTGTCACGTAATATAGACCTTATTTCAAAAAAGCAGATAAACTCTTTTGAGATTGTTGGCCCGTTAGCTTCAAAAATCGTTATCCACTTAGACATTGGCTGGAACAAGTCATAAGTTGCTTCTATTTGCAACCAAAATTCGTTTTGAAGAAGAAGTCTTACTGTATTTGATGAAAGAACATCAGAAATATCTGGGCTATCATCAACTGCTAAACTTTTTAATGAATGTTTAGTCTCCAAAAAGCTTTTTATACAAGAAACAAAGGAACCCCATCTTGTTTTCACCGGCAATTTTAAAGAGATGTATCGCCCCGTTTTGTTCAACTGGATTTGGCTTATGGAAAAAAAAAAAAAAAAAACAATATTTCCAATGTTACCGATCTTGCGGTAATATTACGTAATATTACGTAATATTACGGTAACATTACCTCGGTAATATTACCTTTACATCTCTATACGGGGTCATCCACCCTAGACCGAACAGGGGTCTATTTTTGAGTTTCCCTGTATTTTAAAAAAAACAATACATCTATCTTTATTACATTCTTCATAAATAATAAATATGTTTCAATAAGTCACAGGCTTCATACATTTCTTTAGCATTTGACTGTTTTCAGAGCCGTCATGGCCAACTAGGAGTAACTGAACTTAAAATTCGCAGTAAAATCGCCATATAAAAATATTAAATTGTCAATATTTCGAAAACTACAAATTTTCGGAATTTTTGGGGTTTTCCATTTGAAAATGTTGATTTTCTCCAGATTTCTTAATTAAATTTTTCGAACACCCTGTATTAATAATAATCAAAATATTATAAAAAATCTATTAAAGCATATCTCTATATATAATTTGGGTTTGTTGAAAACCTTTCTCGATTTAATTTTTAATATAATTTTTTGAACACCCTGTATTAATAATAATCAAAATATTATAAAAAAAAATCTATTAAAGCATGGCGCTATATAAAATTTAGGGGTTTCCATTTGAAAATGTTGATTTTTCCAGATTTCTCAATTTAATTTTTAATATATTTTTTTGAACACCCTGTATTAATAATAATCAAAATATTATAAAAAAATCTATTAAAGCATGTCGCTATATAAAATTTGGGGGTTTCCATTTGAAAAGGTTAATTTTTTCCAGTTTTCTCAATTTAATTTTTAATCTAATTTTTTGAACACCCTGTATTAATAATAATCAAAATATTATAAAAAAATGTATTAAAGCATGTCGCTATATAAAATTGGGGGGTTTCCATTTGAAAATGATTTTTCCAGTTTTCTCAATTTAATTGTTAATCTAATTTTTTGAACACCCTGTATTAATAATAATCAAAATATTATAAAAAAAGTATTAAAGCATGTCGCTATATAAAATTGGGGGGGGTTTCCATTTGAAAATGATTTTTCCAGTTTTCTCAATTTAATTTTTAATCTAATTTTTTGAACACCCTGTATTAATAATGATCCAAATATTATAAAAAAATCTATTAAAGCATGTCGCTATATAAAATTTGGGGGTTTCCATTTGAAAATGTTGATTTTTTCCAGTTTTCTCAATTTAATTTTTAATCTAATTTTTTGAACACCCTGTATTAATAATGATCAAAATATTATAAAAAAATCTATTAAAGCATGTCGCTATATAAAATTTGGGGGTTTCCATTTGAAAAGGTTAATTTTTTCCAGTTTTCTCAATTTAATTTTTAATCTAATTTTTTGAACACCCTGTATTAATAATGATCAAAATATTATAAAAAAATCTATTAAAGCATGTCGCTATATAAAATTTGGGGGTTTCCATTTGAAAATGTTGATTTTTTCCAGTTTTCTCAATTTAATTTTTAATCTAATTTTTTGAACACCCTGTATTAATAATGATCAAAATATTATAAAAATATCTATTAAAGCATGTCGCTATATAAAATTTGGGGGTTTCCATTTGAAAAGGTTAATTTTTTCCAGTTTTCTCAATTTAATTTTTAATCTAATTTTTTGAAACCCTGTATTAATAATGATCAAAATATTATAAAAAAATCTATTAAAGCATGTCGCTATATAAAATTTGGGGGTTTCCATTTGAAAATGTTGATTTTTTCCAGTTTTCTCAATTTAATTTTTAATCTAATTTTTTGAACACCCTGTATTAATAATGATCAAAATATTATAAAAAAATCTATTAAAGCATGTCGCTATATAAAATTTGGGGGTTTCCATTTGAAAATGTTGATTTTTTTCCAGTTTTCTCAATTTAATTTTTAATCTAATTTTTTGAACACCCTGTATTAATAATAATCAAAATATTAAAAAAAAAATCTATTAAAGCATGTCGCTATATAAAATTTGGGGGTTTCCATTTGAAAATGTTGATTTTTTCCAGTTTTCTCAATTTAATTTTTAATCTAATTTTTTGAACACCCTGTATTAATAATAATCAAAATATTATAAAAAAAATCTATTAAAGCATGTCGCTATAAAAATTGGGGGGGGGGGGGGGTTCCATTTGAAAATATTGATTTTTTCCAGTTTTCTCAATTTAATTTTTAATCTAATTTTTTGCACACCCTGTATTAATAATAATGAAAATATTATTAAAAAATCTATTAAAGCATGTCGCTATATAAAACTTGGGGGGTTTCCATTTGAAAATGTTGATTTTTCTTCAGTTTTCTCGATTTAATTTTTAATCTAATTTTTTGAACACCCTGTATTAATAATAATTAAATATTAAAAAAAAACTATTAAAGCAAACTTTCAACAAGGAATTTAACCCAAATAATAAAGGCTTCCTTATCCGAATAATGAAAAATTATTTTAAGGTTGCAAATGTAACTTTTGAAAAAAATACAAAACAATACAAATTCGCCTTCCACCATTGACTTTTAACGAGGCATTGAGTTTTACATTTTCGAATTATACCAAATTAAAAAAAAATTAAAATTACAGGAACGTACTAAGGGTATTTTAATGAAGATGGTCAATTTAAGGAATAAAACGTCGGAATACCAATAAGTGTTGTATATCCTTTCACAACTTAAATAAAAAAAATCCAGGCCCGTATTTAAAAAAATTAAGTTGATGATGGTGACCCGAAGACAAAACGTCGCATGAAAGATCTGATAATGCCATCTTGTGGAGAATAAAAAGGAGCAATGAAGAAGTGAAATTTATTTTTGGAAAAATTAAAAACCGGAATGCAAAATTTTAGATTTCTCTAAATATTTTGAAAGTCCCTGTATTTATTTATAATTTTTTTGCGGCATATTATTGGGCCCACAATTACGCACCTTTGCCCCAATTTAACCGACTTCGTATCTCTTCCGTTACCGAAGTTCCAATCGTAAAAGCCGAATTTATAACACCTTGTATAGGATGTTCCATTTAAAATAAGCAAGTTGAAACCGACTTTCGGTATAATCGCATATGGTCGTTGTTATTTCATTAGAAGAGAGAGTCTCCGGGCGGTCACCCACCGTGAGACACCCTCCTGTATACCTACAATAAATTTTTTTTTACAAAATTGGACATGAAAAGGTACTTGCTTGCCCATGCATGCGTGTAATAACTTTTTATAGGACTTTTACCACGTCAAAACGACAAATACCAGTCGGCATCTATATCGCAACCATTCAACGAGTCACACATCCTTTATAAATTTTAGAAATGCCAGAGCACTTCACACAGCTGCGTTTACAGGTTCAGTTTCCAAAAATACTTTTTACCTATCCGTTCGTCTCTCGTAAATCCCCCCTCTCCCCCAACCACCCCTCCCCATCCTTGCTATATATATTTCCTGTCTTTTTCCCGCATCGCTTTAGGCGATTCGTTATTTCTGTCTTACGGTGCGCGCTCCTCGTCTACAGCGACAAAATCTTTGCGACGAAAAAATCCCCTTCCCACGTTTCGTTTCTTTCCTACCACTTTTATTGTATCTCGAAATACATTCGGCAAGCACGGGGCATTCTGTTAAAATATTCTCCTACTGGGTCTCCGGTTAACAAAACTCATTTCCCCCCGCTAGTTAACGGTTTCCCACCATATAGCCATCTCCCTCCGATATACATGGATCCGGTATATTTTTCACCTTGGTTGCCAAGGACGCTGCTGCTCCCCAGTCCCCAACCCAGTCAGTTTTCGTAATGGCCGCCGCGTTTCAACCAATGACGATCGAGGGTCTTGCGCAAACGATTACCAAGCACCTCCTATTTCTGCGATCCCCTTGTCGCTTGGGGTCATTGATATCTCAGAAACGACAGGGTACATTACTATGTAGGTGCTGATAGGAGTTCAGTGTTGGTTTGTTTTAGTAAAGAAACCGATTACGATAAAAGTGATAATGTAGAGTATTAGAAGCTGCGTTAATGTTAGGTTTTCGGGTGTATCTTACATGAAATCTTTGTAACAACAGCAATTTGGTGTTAGGATTTAGGTGTATTTGCGGGAAAAGTACTTATTTAAAATTCTAGTGGGAATGTGGCAAGAAAATGTGGAAAAAAGGTAGTAAAATCGTCTATTAAGTTATTTAGGTAATGATATTCTTTTTGGAAAAAAGCCGTGCTTCTTTGTTACGGAGAATGTCTTATCTGATGGCTTCATATTACAAAAAAATAATTTTTGCATGAAAATATTTGGAAACCGATAAATTTTCGAAATAGAATACTAATTAAATAAGTCTTAACACTAAATTGCATTAATAAGTTACAGTACGTTTCACGAAATTTGGATTCGACTTAATGATTTCCTGGGTCGGTCCCGTTGTGTCGACAAGAGCTTGGCAATAAGTGAAGTATGAAGGGACGGACTAAGGAAAACAAGTAATGATATGATTATATTAATGTAATCAAATGAAATAACATTTTTTGAAAATATTGCTAGTCATATTTATTTACATTTATAATGTCATTCTATAGATAGTTCTGTTTCGCTATCCCTCATCAAAATTAATTATAATTGGATTAAATATACGATCCAGACTAATATACGAATTTTCTACAGTTATTACGTGACGGATTGAATTTTTCCAACTACCTGGGGGAATATCATTAAAGCATTTTCGTATTAATTCTACAACACTAGAACTTAAAGTCGGAGAAATATTTTCAGACCTAACCAGTGATTTTAACTGGTGCCACATATGCTCTATGGGGTTAAAAATGTAATAATAGGGTGGGAGCCGTAGCACTGTATGTACAATTTCTTCTGCCAATGTGTCACAAACATACTTTTTGTATACAAAATGTCTTTAAAACTTCTAAAAGATCACTTTTTTTATAACTTTCTTCAAAATATATAACATTCACCGCCATGTAGTTCTGAATCTCCAATTTTGTATTATTTGAGCTTGGAGCTTTATATAATTGGCGACTGTGATAGCTCGCATCGTCCATTACTCACGCTATTCTGAAGGACAATTCTTGAACCATTCCTCAAAAACTAACAAATTTTACCACAAAAAGATATTTAAATATAAATTAAGCAACCTAACCTACCTGATGTGCCTATATTTAATTATAATCATTACAATCCGGTCCTTTCCACATAACAATAACAAAAGGTCATAAATAATGGGATGGCCCCAGGTACATTTACTGCAGCCATTAAGTTATATCCATTTTTCGTGAAACAATCTTTACAAATTACATAAAATAGGGAAAATATATTGTGGATAAAAACTAATTCGGTCCGGAGGTTTAAGTCGATGGAATTTTTAACAATGACACAACTTCGTTTTCTGATGACCAAAGAATGAACGATATTGAACATACTTAAGCTCCTAGCGATAAAAGTAATATGCAAACTCTGATTAAATTAAACAATAACATGGATTTTATCATTACCTGTCATCCATTTCAACGGCAAAGTTTCAAATAAAGCTTTATAGTTCATATTTTATTCTCTGATCGAAATCCAATATAAATCAAAATCCTGTTTTAAATATTATTTTTTGCCGGACGAAGCTTCGTTAGTCCGACACCGATAGGGCGGCATATTTTTAAGTCGAGGGCTATTATGGAATACAACAATGAAAATAAAAACATTTTTAATATGGTGGTTATTTGCATTGAAGATGAGTTTTTTAGTTCGAAACGTCGAATAAATAATAGGTAGGATATATTGTTGGCTTCAGAATACAAAGTGGAGTTCATAAAGCATAAAATAAAATGTTACTGTTATTTAAAAAAACAAAGTTGATGACGGTTGCGATAAAATGAAACGTCAGATTGAAAATTTAAATTAAATCATCTTACAGGGACAAAAAGGCAATGAGAATGTAAAATTTATTTCACATATCTCGTCAAGTTTAAATAGAATCGGAAAACAAAAAAAAACCAACTCGTAAAGAAATCGTAAAAATTCGATTTTACAAATATCTTCGGAAATATTTTATTAGAATTTTTTCAATTTGAAAGCATGACGTTATAGAACAAGACAGAATTATTACGGGTTGGTACTGGGGGTGTCAGGCCCGAAGCATTGTTCCAATTCCGGGATTTTCGGGATATAGAATATAATAATCCCGGGTTACTGGGACTGATCCCAAAAAATTAACATGAAAGGTTAAAGGTCAGTTTGTTACTAAATACCCTAAATGGAAATCTTACCTACTCTTAACCTTCGAATTTCGAACTATAAGAAAGACTGATAGATATGACCAATTAGCAATGCTCCCAAATCGACACGACTTCAGCGAGTGTTTCGTTTTCTAGCGCGTGGAGATCCAACGCGGTATGTCTGAGATAGACCGAAATCCGTATAAATAGGCGCTTATCTCCAAATATATGTAGGATTTTTACATTGATTTTCTTTAACCTTCGATATTCAAAGTCTTAACAAAATGAGAAAAAAAAAAAAAAACATTTCTGAAAAAAAAGAACCTAAAAAAATCTGTTCTGTTTCTACACTAAGCACTCAAAATGAGGAATTAAAAAAAACATTTAATCCCTTAAAAGTAAATTTGTTAATCGGTACTGAATTTTTTTTAAAAATATTTTATAAACGGAAATAAATATATTCTCTTTCTAACCTGTCAAAAAGCAGCATATTTTTTAACTGAATTGATGCAACTTAGATGGCTCTGATTGCTAATTTGGTATTGTTTGGAATCCTCATCTTAAAGTGTATAAAATAGCGTGTTTACTGAATGAACTTGGCGTCATTTTTATTATTAATTTTACTAAAAAAAAAACTTCTTTATAAAAAGTTCTACATGATTCAAAACCTAAAATGCAACTATCAGACATTTTTTTCGGTCGTATACGAGGTTTGTCAAAAATTATAAATTTGGCTCAAGAGTAAAGAACTTTTTTGAATAAAGAGTAACTATTTTGGCTTCAGCTAAATAAACTTTCCTGTAGTTTGTATTTGTCTCTTTTTACTTTGTTATTAACAGTTAGTAAAGTATTTTTTATTAACTATGGAAAATTAAAGAAAGATTCAAGTTGTAAAATCGTCTATTTGGCTTTTAAATTAAGACCACTCGGAAAGCACGCCAATATAACACTACCATATAAAATCTTTCTAAAAAGAAAGGTATAATCCCAATACCGCCCTATATGACTAAGATATTGATATATTAAGGATATATGTATGGGTATATACAACGTGTCCAAGATCCAGTACAGGGATCTCGGAAACCGTAAGAGATACGAAGTCGGTTAAATGGAGGTAAAGTTGCGCATTTACGCGCCTAATAATATGCCGTTTAGAAAGTTTTAAAATTGCGAGTAGTTCCGGAGATATCCGGAAAAAAACGAAATTCTGAAAAATTGTTTTATTTTTATCCTGGGTTTTTTTGAGATCGAATTCTAAAGTAAATTGCACTTTTACATTGCCACTTTTTCCGCTCTATCTAACTTTCTTTTTTTAAATACGGTCCTGTTTTCCTGATATTGGAATTTGAAAGCTTTTTTTCTTCCGAATGCAACGATGTCTGACACATTGAAACCACAAATAAGTAAGCGTTCTCATTTGATTAAGTTATTTTTGGCTTTATGCATTTTTGTTGCATTATATTCCAACAATTTTAAAATATTTGGACGTTTCTCCGATTTTTCCAAAAAACAATTCCAATTTTTCCTGTCTTTTTTTCCCCAAACCGTTATATCTCTAGTGTGGACTGATTGAACGAAATGTTGAAACATGTAGGAGACACAAACCAAAATAACCAATACTTAAGTTAAAATTTATGTTGGCAAAACTACCACTTGAGAATATTCTACCTCTATAACATGACTAAGCAAGCAAAATTATGGTTAATCTTTAAATCTGGGAAATATTCGGTCGTATTCATAAAGAAACAAAATATTTAAACGAGCATACAAACCCAGAATATTTTGACAGCGATAACGTTTATATTTTGCCTTAAAAAGGAAAACAATGAAACATTTTTAATTTTTTCTTTGTCCGGGAAAACATTTTAATCGCAAGGTTCATAAATTTCGCTGTTGATCATTATCGCGCGGTTAGTATGCAGGAAGTTGTTGTTGTGGAAAATTTTTTTGCTACGATATGAACGTATAAAATGGTATAGGCAGGGTTGTTAAAATAGTTAATCTAACACTTACTACGTAATGTACTATCGTAGTGAATCTAATCTGTAGTGTTGTGATCGCTTGAGCGAAAAACAGCTAGAGTACTCGATTATTGAAATAACCGACATCGCTCAATTATTGAAAAAACCGCTCGAGTTATAAATTCAAGTGAAAATTACACTCACGCATTAAGCTAGAGGTGTTGTTTTCGATTGATTACATCTAAAACAATACCTCTAGCTATCGAAAACAACCCCTCTAGCTATTGAACACAAAGCCACAGTAACCTTCTTACAACCCCATTATTGGAATAATATGTCAGTATGACATTCTCATTGTTCCGAGTTTAATTTAAAAAATATCACGTTTTGAAAAGAAATCAATCGAAGTTATTCAAGAAAAGATCGCACAGAGTGTCCCAAAAAACACTAAAAATAGCAAGCAATATATCTGGCGTCAATTTATGATGTTTTCTGAAGATAGAAGGTATGTTTTTAGAAAGGAGACTTAGATTAAAAAGCTTGTGGACATACTTCAAGACTGGGCTTATAACATGAAAATACAAAATGGCGAGGAATACAAAGATATAAATGCCGAACCTAGTTGCTCGAAAATGTCGAAACCAACCTCAAGAGATTCTAATATTAATTATTACAACTGCGTTATTAATAATTATTAAAGTAAAATTTATAATACATTATTGCATTTAACTTTTGTTAATTCGAATAATTTTCTCCCTAAATTACACTCGTGCATAAAAATTCTCAGATAATTTTGCATTTAAGCGTATTTCCTTTGAAAAACAACATTCGTTCATTTTCAAATTTTGTAAAATATGAAAATGAACTCTTGTTGTTTTTAGGCAATACGCTTTCATGCAAAACTATCGAAAATTTTTAGGCACTAGTGTAATTACCTCCGAAAATCGTCACTCGTTACATATTACCTTTCACTCGATACCCGAGCTTCGCTTGACGCCGACGTATATTCGAGCAGTTTTTCGCTCGATAGGAAATACTCTAGTTATAAATTCACTTGATATCCGATCTTCACGCGCCACCCGAAATGTGCCGATTGGCGACGTTCGAGTTTGACGCTCAGAAGGCTGACACGTTATACGTCTTTCACATAAACGAAAGATGCATATAAAAAAGTATGCCAAATCCCTTAGTGGATTCATCGCGACATGGGTTTTGTTTTGACTGGAACTGGCTAGCCAGCGGCGATTGTGAATTTTAAAAAAATTGAAGGATATAATTTTTTTAAAAAATCAGAATCAACTGTTCTTTTCTTCCTTAATAAGAATTCTAGACTAAACTAAAAACAACCCCGGGTGTTTATCATCACATTCATCTTAGTCATAAAAATTTCAAGTGATTAATCGCTCGAGCGATTCACTCGATTATTAAAATCATCGGTTTTTTCCAACAATAGTAATTTGCTACATGGATTTTGTTACATTTACTACATTTGCTACATTTACTACTTTCCACCTTTCATTTTTAGAATATTTTTATTTACTTAGATCAAACCGTAAAGCAAAAAGCAACAGAAGAACAATAACCAAAAATTGCTATTTTCTACTTTTCCACTCCAATTTCCAACTTTTAACATCAAATTTATAATAATAAAGTTGAGGTTATGTAGTATTTTTGACACTTTCAGCCAATCAAAACAGTCAAAAATAGTTACAAACTGTCCGAGGCATGCGCAGTTGGGTTAAAGTGTTCACAGACCTGTTACCAAAAATTCGGTGTTCGTAGAGCAAAATGTATTGATGGCCTACTGATTTGCAACCGGCAGAATCATCAGCGCACCGGTACGGTATTGTGGGTTTGGATTATGCCCTTTTTATTATTATTTCCATTCTAAAACGAAAGGTTAGCTCTAAACAAAGCTGAAATGAGCAACAATAAGCATATTTGTAGGTTAAGTTAAGAAGCTTAGATTTGACAGTTGACGGTTTGGCAATTGTACCCGTTCAGAGAGACAAACAAGCAGCAACCATAACCGAATATGCACAGAACGAAATTTGCAACAGATTGGAAATATCGCTCTGCAAATAAACCAATTGTTGTGTCAAGACAAAATAGATCATTTTGGTTTAAAATGAATCAAAACTTTTGCGGGAAATACGAAAAATAATTGGCCAGGACACTCAGGAGATCCCGTAGTATTAACAAACAATAAACTTTTTTACGATGAAATTATTGCATATTTGGCATTACAACCGTAGAATACCATTAAAATACAAATAAGCATCCTAATTAATGTTTATGTATACAGGGTGGTCAATCAGTGCGACAAAGCTCAATATCTCTTTTACCGCTAAGGATAGCGGAAAACTTTTTTCACGAAAGTTATTAAGCGTTAAGAGGTGCAGCTTTTAAAATTATTTTCGACCATACGGGGTGCTCCAAAAGGGCGGTGTGATAAAAATTTCATATTTTTTAAATGAGAGACTGTATATTTTTACATATTTGAATTCACCGTAAAATTCTGTACATAGCACCCTAATTATTTGTACACATTTTTGCAACGTTGCCAAATAGATTGGAAAATTCCTAAAATTTGTGCAAAAACATGGTTCAATGAAATGTGTAATATTTCTTAACTTATTATAAAAATTTGAAATAAAATATTTTTATGTCGGAAAGAGGAATGTTGACAGAAGTCGCCTATGATAGCACATATCAATATTTTTATACAGGGTATTTCCTGAGTTTCGTAAGTTTTTTACAATGAAACACCCTGTATATGATTACTTTATCTTGTAGATATTTTTATCACACCGCCCTTTTGGAGCACCCTGTATGGTCGAAAATAATTTTAAAAGCTGCACCTCTTGACGCTTAATATCTCTCGTGAAAAAAGTTTTCCGCTATCCCTAGCGGTAAAAGAGATATTGAGCTTTGTCGCACTAATTGGCCACCCTGTATATGGAGTTATTTTTTGGCTTGTTTTCCGCTGTCTCTTTTTGTATATAGGTCGTAAAACCGGGATCGTTTCAAAGGTCCTGAAAAATCTTCAGAAAATGGAACTCTCCTCGAAAAAAATTACTTTTGTTCGTCTGGTGTGACTTAAGTAAAAAAGTTGCACTTCTTAAATTAAGTATAACGAGAATTCGTCAATATTTATCTGAATTCACACTTTACCGCATTGGTTTTTCTGGTATATAAATTATTGACCAACTTGAGGTGTGCATTTTAAGTTTCTTCGTGGTCCATAAAAAATTGCGACGCTTTCACCTACAGCGATCTTTTTCTTCTTTTTGCTACCATTGGCGTCCTGGTTCTTAAGTTTATAAAATTACTCATTTTATCTTCGCCACTCCCTACAAAATTTCCTAACGACGCCCATGGCGACTAGTTCTTTATTCTATGTCAAATTTCAGTTTGGTGCAACTGGTTTTACAGGAAACGAAGTACAATTATGTAAAGATCGGTAAAGGGCAGAGATTGGTCTGTACATTTTACAGGAAAGCAAGGTCTATAATTATGGATCGTCTATAATATTTATGATCATAGCTTTAAAGGCCAAGGCCGCAGACGACTAAGAACTTTCAAAGGCAGGTGGTCAGAAAAGTTTTATTGATTTTCAAGACATGTGAACGGTCCACTTGTTCCAAGACCCAGAGTTCAACTTTAAATATAAATTCCATTGAATTTTTATGACTCGTATGATACCTTGTAGAAAACTATACTTATTTAATTGTAATAATAAAAAGTAAAACTTTCGAAAAATGTTTTTTCTTCGATGGTTATAAAAACTAGATATTTTTTGACAAAAATGAATGCATAAAATTGGTAATGTGGCGTTAAAAGTGCAGTAACGTGTCATTTTTACACTTCTCTCGCAATGCTTATAATATCAAGTTGCCATGAAAACAGCATCCGCGTCGTTCGTTGCCTGGACGCCGCATTGTTATTGTCCACCTTACAATCAATAATATTTGAAAACAACAAAAATGGAAAGAAATAATTCCGATTATTTCAATGCGCTACAGATGAAATAATTAATAAAGCCAATGAAGCAACACATGATATATTGCCTGAAAAATCGAGAAAAGCTTACGAAAAGGAATATACTACCTTTATTAAATGGTATTGGACCAAAACCAAGTAAAGAATTTCAGCGAACGAGTATTATTAAGGTATTTTCAAGAAAGGTAAAACATTTTTAAATCTTCGACTTTATGGCTATGCTATTTCAAGCCTAAATCATTAATTCTGAATAATCAAGTCGATATAAGCAAATATCCCAAACTTATTGCATTCTTAAGTCACAGTGAGTTGGTTATACACCATAATATATGTTTTAATTTCGAAAAAGAAAACGGGTACGATCGTAGAACAAATATTGTATGAAACTTATGCATAAAGTTACTTTTTCCCACGAATGGGAAATTCGAGAACACGAGCCGAAGACGAGTGTCGTAATCCCGCTTCCCGTTTGTGAAAAAAACTGATACTTTTATGCATTTGTTTCATAAATAACTATTTCTCGATTTCAGTATCGCAATAAGCTTCTTCTCTGTTTTTTTCGTCATGCATTTTTAGTTGCAGAATTACTAAACTAATCATTCAAATGTTCGCATTGGTGATATTCGTTTCTGACATCGGAAAACCCTTCAATTTGGAGACTTATTATAGAAATAGGATATTACGTACCGAGGTGGAAAGTGTTTTATTCCTGTCGGGAGAGTCGGTGGTAGTTAACCGAGGCGCAAATCGGCGAGGTTAACTAAATCCGGCAACAGTAATGAAACTTTTCACCGAGGTTTGTATACTATTTTAATTACAACCACATCTAACATCCACTTCTTATTATTGTGAATTAAAATTATTAATTAAAGATAAATGGCATTTTGACTTTTCCATTGAAAAATTAGACAGAAATAACGTAGGTAATAATACACATCAAGGTGGCAAATACCATTTTTTGAATATGGTTTCCATGTCACTAAACAATATATTATTTTAACAACAGAAAAATGCAGATGAGGAATTTGATTTTGCTGCTACTCCACCAGAAATTCGAGAAGCAGCAAAAACAGTAGAAGAAATCTTCTGCCAACTAAAAGCCGCCCGAGATATGACAAGGCATATAACTGTTTCAAAGAATGGTATACGGGAAACAAAGTTCAAAATCCTTGTTCTGAGTCGGCGCTACTAGCTTATTTCAGCGATAATGCCAAGACAAAGAAGATATCAACGATTTAGTCACAATATTCAATGATGAGGACCACTCGGTCAATTAGGGAAAAAGTAGACATATCTGAACACGCAAAGCTATTAGCATTTAAAAAAAAATATGTTCGTATATTATTTTAGTAAAAGTAAAAAAGGTCAACTTTCCACCTTTCAAAGATAGATGAAATGTCATTATTACATGCATGGTTGTAAATAATAATACATTTTTAATCGCCTAGCCCAGACTAAAAAATAATAATAATTTCACGGTTGCGATTCCACCATTTATATCCACACAAAGTAAGAATATAAATATTTATTAATTTTTCAACAAAATAAATTGTTTAAATCTATTTTTAAACGTATATTTTTCCTAAATACTTCTTCAAACAACACATTAAACGCACAAAAACACGTGAATCATTGCGTTAGGGCACGCGGACCGGTCTAAATTTAAATTATTATTTAAATGTTCTCATTCTTGGGTATTAATGATTTGTTATAAGATTATTCGCGTACATAAATTTACTAAAATGGTGGGCTGAAAGAACAGCTCTGTATATTTTTAAAAAAGTGACCTCAAAGCTGTAAAAAGTAGTTCACTCAGGCATTCTTCTATAGCAATTAATGGAAACAGGCCAATACGGATGTTCATTATTTTTCAAATGTTCAGTTGCAGTTGTTAGTTTTTCGTAAGCAACAGTTTGGTATAAAAACTTTATTTTCGAAAAAAATCCCATAGATGTATTTCGTTAAAAGCTAAGGTTCATTTGGCTATCGTCTGCATAGACCTGATAAGTGCAGTTTACAATATCAGCCGTGTAAAGAATAGATAAATGTGGCCCAAGTATTGATCCCTGAGGTACGGCTGACGGAACTTCTCTAGACCATGACACATTATCATCCAGCACAATCCTCTGAGTTAGTCCCCTTAAATAGGAAGGGTATACAAGGAGTTGGGGCATCAGGATGCTTAGTGAGGTGATTCTACATGTTAAACAAAGGTAGTATCTAAGTCCTATAACAAAAAATCGAAAACTCAATACTGTTTTTTGCTTCCATGTGAATAACTGACCTTACTGTTTACTGTTAACAATAACTTTAATTCCAGTTTTGCGGCTAAACGGCATGAGTTATCAACTCGAATCAAGACTACCTTTTTTATTAGGTATTCTTTTGTATTTAAAATGGCAGGTCCTTTTTCCAATAACTGTCAAATATCCCAAATATTAAATTTGAATTTCAGGTAAAGTGGCTTGTTATATGACTATGACAGGTCGCCAAGTTTATCTGTAGCTACGAAAGGAATGCGGGCATTCTGGCATTTCTGGGGTTAACAACGTTGCCACATATATTAAATTTAAATTTAATAATCTCTTACCGAGAAAAACCTATAATTACATTTACGCATTTAAAATAAACTGTAATAGGTATATAAGAAACCAATATTCTATTATAGTTTCAGTATTATTAAAACTTTCTTTTCATACTATTTATTTTGATATTTAAATGCAAAATAATATATTTTTTGATTACTTTACTTTTAACTTAAAAATATGGCAACATCGTGCATTGTCAATGGTTACAGGTAGCTAGAGCTAATTTAATAGGTTATATCCCGGACAGTTGATAGCGCATGCGTCTCGTGAAACACCCGATGGACCATCGGGCTTGTTCGGCGATGTCCGATATTTGATGGATGTACCCACGCAGTTGCGTAGTGATAGAAAGGGCAATAGTTATTGTGTTTAATTGTAAGTATTTTAGGGTACTATTATTTAAAATTTTGAACTTTGTAATAATGAATGAGTATACTCCTGGTAAAAACTTCACAGTCAGACCCGTGAAGCGATTGCAAATGTGTATAAGGTATGTGAAGAGGAATCACAAATTAATATATTTAAATTGCCAATTAAGGAAAAGCTAGAAAGGGACTGACGGAAACTGAAAAATCATCATTAATCAATTAATCATGTAGCTGTTGAAAAATTTACATCTTGTAAAAAGTAATTTTTAAACCTTTATAAAAATAGTTACCTACCCTCAAACATAAAATACAATTACTGAAGAATTTCCTATTTTTATTACATTATTTAAAATAATAATAGCACGCCCATGACTAGACCATGTTTTAAACGCTATTGCTTTCCCCCTACCGATACGTCGGAGACACAGATCCACTTGTCGACCTGTACTACCTTTATTGTAACATGTATAATTGCCTCTCCAAGTATCCGAACACCCTGTAGAAGTAGAGGCTGAAATTTAAATATGCTTATTTGTACCTCTGATAAGCGGCCATCTCTATTAAGCGGACATTTTTTCATAGTCCGGAACTAGGTATATGAAATTCCATGAAAATCAATCTCTCTTAGGCGGACTCTCCTTTGGGCGGACGCCGACAAGCTGTTTTCATACAAAGAGTGCGAAAACCCTCCTTTAAATGGAATAAATAAATATGTGATTCCCCGACAACACTCCGCCGTTTATTTGTGAGTTGTAAGCTTAAAATCGTAAACAATGGCAGAAAAATGTCGCGTTTCGAGTCTGAAAGAGAATATTGATGTTTGATAACAATGATTTGGCCGAGTTCATGAACATTGATAGCAATGTGCGATTAGAAAATGATAGTGACCCCATTAATACCGATTATGTAGTCCAAACTGAAACCACATCACTATCTGACGACTCTGATGAAGAAGTTGAATGCAGTAATCAAACAAATGTCACAATTATCAACAAGCCATTAGTATGGTAAAGGAATTATAAGAGTATGCAAAGAATAGAGGTGACTCTACAGCAATGGAATTGTTATCAGACTTGGAATTACATTTTCTAGATTGTAAGTATAAAACGCAAACACGTCAAACTACGTTATTAGATTTTTTTAGTATTACATCCTAACTAAAACTAGTGTATTTTTGTTATGTTATGTTTATTTGTACATACACATATACACAGTAATAATTTTGCATTTACGCATTACCTAATACCTCTATTAGGCGGCCACATTTAGACAGTCCCGTAGGTGTCCGCCTAAGAGGAGGTTTCACTGTAATTGAGCATTAAGCCAGCAATAAAAACGTATGGTTACTTAATTGTATAACATGCCTTAGAGAAATTCATCAACACCTCCATTATTCAGCGTCTATTCCCATCTCATTGAAATATTATTTTATATTTTTTAGAGTAGATTCCTACTATGTGCCTAGTTCCTTTTTTAATAAAAAATATTAATTTAATTAAATAATAGTCATTTACGTTGTGGGAACCATTATTTTTTGTCGGTATCGAGAAAAATAAAATGTTCATTTTAAGCTTTTTCATAAGATATGTTGCAGTCCATAAAAATGCCGGGAAAAGAATTTATATGAAATTTTAGTCGGCGCTTTCGCAAAAACGGGCAGACCCGTTGAACGCCTTAAAAATCGATGGAGCTCTTCTTTCGGCCCGCTACTTTGGAACGGGAACAAGGTGTTTCTCACCCCCTCCATATTATAAATTAATATTAATTATAATAATAGCTTTAGGGCTAAGGTTAGCGTAAAATAAATAAGTAACAGCTGGTGTGTATTCTGGATAAAAAAATTAAATAAACTTATGTAAAAAAATGGATAAGGAGCGAAACGTCGTAAAAATAAAATTGATAAATAGATAAAATCTGAAACTTAATAACAAGAGGGACTAACATTTTCCCACAGGCCGCAATGGACAGAAAAATATCATCCTTACTAAAAGTTTATATTTATTGAAATATTTACCTACAAGAAATTTGGAATATATTTATCTGAATTTATTGGCCACTAGTTAATAAAAAAATGTATCCCAAATTTTGTACATTACGGCCTATTTCAAAAAGTGTAGGTTCGGCAACCTTTTTTTTTTGTCAAGACATGCCTTACTAATTACATTAGGTTCGTACACAGAGCGAAATTTTCAACCGGTTGCAAATTTCGTTCTACGCATGTTCGGTTGTGGACGAGTTTCTAACTGGTTGCTACTTTTCGTCCCTGTACAAATTTCCGAAGAATTGACTTCTTAACTTAACCTACAAGTGCAGTGAAACCTCTCTTAGGGGGACACCTACGGGACCGTCTAAATGTGTTCGCCTAATAGAGGTGTCCGCCCATGGGAAATTTGTTATTAGGTAATATGTAAATGCAAAATTATTACTATGTATATGTATGTACAAATAAACATAACAAAAATACACTAGTTTTAGTTAGGATATAGTACTAAAAACTCGCCCGAATCATTGTTATCAAATTACAAAGTTCCACAACAGCAATATACTCTTTCAGACTCAAAACGCGACATTTTTGTGCCATTGTGATTTTAACCTTACAACTCACAAATAAACGGCGGACTGCTGTCGGGGAATCACACATACTTTCATTCGGGGAAGTCCTTTCGCGCTGCCACGCATACGCGATTGGTTGCCGGTCTGTTTTCAGAAAGTTTTTGCACCGTACTTATTCGTCTTCCAAATACTTTAAAAAAATTTTTGTCCGTTTAAAGGAGGGTTTTCGCACCCTTTGTATGAAAACAGCCTGTCCGCGTCCGCCCACGAGAGGTTGATTTTCATGGAATTTCATATACCTAGTTCCGGACTATGAAAAAATGTCCGCTTAATAGCGATGTCCGCTTATTAGAGGTGTCCGTTATGAGAGGTTTCACTGTATACTTATTTTTGCTCATTTCGGCTTTGTTTAGAGTTAATCTTTCCTTTTTGAAAGTAAGATTAACCAAAACATGCCAAAACTAAAGAAAATAAAAGGAATCGATAAAAACAACAACGAGCAAATGAATAGACTCCAAACCCGCAATTCCGTACCAGTACGCGGTTGTGAATCAGCTGGCAATCGATACATTTGGCTCTACGAACGCCGAATTTTTGGTCATAGGTCACAGACATCTTATACTAACAACGCATTGCGACACTCGCCTTTGGCTCGTGCGCTCAACTTTGTTACATCAATAACAATGATATTACCGAGCTGCTTTCTACCGAAAATACACTAACAAGTTATGCAGATGATACCCAATTTTCTTATTATGGCTCCAAGTCAGTTTACTTTTGGCATAAGGACTAAAAAAATCATGATAGAAGCAGATGAGTGGTTTGTCAAAAATAAGCTCATACTAAACACCTCAAAAACGAATGCTATAATATTTAAAACAACAAGATCCACATTAGAAGAATTGGAATATATCTCTCTTAATGCCGAGCAACTAAAAATATCACGAACAATTAAATGTTTGGGAATGGTTTTGGACAATATTCTGTCATGGGATCACCATGTACAGTATGTGATTAGGTAAATTGAATAAGGTGTGCTACACCTTGCGCATTTTTTCTAAATACTTGGATAGACAAACGTGTAGAATGGTGTACTACGCAAATTTCGAATCAATTATTAGATATATGGAATTATTCTGTATGGAAAATGTAGGGATGCAGAACATTATTTTGTATGTCAAAAAAGAGTAGTGAGAATCATATTTGGTTACAATTTTAGAGAAAATTGTAGGGGTAAATTTAAAGCGAATGGGCTTCTTACTGTCCCTGCAGTTTACATACAAGAAAGCATATTATTGTTTCAAAAATAGAGATTTGTTTAGAAGTACTGAATCACAAAATGTATATTCTACAAGAACTTTGAATTATACGTTTCCCAAACACAGACTAACATTGTACGAAAGTGGTGTGTATTACAACTGTATAAAACTATACAATAGGCTTCCACATCATATTAAAAATTGTGAAAACATTAAAAAAGTTAAAAAAATAGTATATTAAGATACAAGTTTCATAAGACATTATCTCAGAGCACGCGTTTCATTTAGACCGCTTCGCGGGTCGTTTTCTAAAGTATTATGAACCGTGTATTTTATAATACTTTTTCTATTTGGGTCTTTAAAGTATGAAAAACTATAGTAAATTTTTTCCATTTGAATTAATATTTTCTTTTTGGGTTGGCAGTACTTTTACAATTTAATAAAATGTTACAAGTATCAAATATGTCATGATAGAAACAATTGAACATAACAAAGCTTCTTCCCATCCGTCATAATTAAAAATAAATATATTATTAAAGTTGATAAAAATGAGTCAGGAAGAAAGTTGTAATGTACTCCGTCAGAAATACGAGAAATTGCAGAAAATAATCTAGAATTTTTTTTTAAAAGAATATGCAAAACTTTGAGTTATGGTGCGAGCAGAACAAAGAGGTTATGTTGTTTTATAGTTGTGACTAGAAATTAGTTGACGGACACCGTCAGAATGTTATATATTTCCGAGTATAGGTATTTCAGATAAATATCTAGTAAAAATGATCTATTTGCAAGGTTAAAGGTTAGTATTTTAAAGTTTTCTATAAAATTTTTTTGTCACATCCATAATGTCAAGAAAACTAATTTTAACGAAATCGAAGTAAGCCTAAAATTCGAATCCTACTTGCGGCCAATATAAAAAAAAAATTTCAGTTTCATAAAGTGGCAGGTTATCAATGTTTTTGCATTTCATAATGTAGCCATTATGAAACCCCAATAGAAAACAGAAAAACTACTATAAAGACGAACTCTACAACATTGAAGAATATTTAACAAACAGGTCAAATCTATGATTAGCAATAATCTGGTGTATTTTTGACACTATTTCATTTTATGTTAAGTAATAGCATATTATGTATCAAGGGCCGAAAAGAGGCTTTTACGGACGAGATGCGGAGAGACCCACCGCACGAGTCCGGAAAAGCCTCGACGGCCCGAGATATGTACCGTATTTTTTTTTACAAGTGCTCCGAAGCTTTGATGCCAAATAAATTGAAATAAATTAAGAAATTCTTCAGACAGTTTTCCTGTCTAAATGACATGAAAACACTCGCGCAGGGAGAATGTAAAAATCTATTTATTATTTTTGACAAATAGGCTCGGTGGCCTAGTGGTATAGCGTACGCCTTGTGATCTGGAAGTCGCGGGTTCAAATCCCGCACTCGGCATCTCTGGTTTTTTTAAATTTTTTTACAAGTGCCCGAGTGTTTGAGGCCATATAAATAAAGAAATTCTTCAGACATTTTTCTAAAACATCTTTGAAAAATTAACTGCCAATTTCAATTATATATAATCCGCTATTTATTATCGCTTGTAGTATGGCTCGGTGAGTAGTGTCCGCCTGGCGATCTGAGGGTCCCGGGTTCAAATCCCGTACCGACAATTCTGGTTTTATTTCTTTATGAGCACATGGTGACTCGAAGCGGACGGGAAAAATCTTTCCCGCCCGCTCTCTTGGAAAACGCCACTTTCGGTGAACATGCATGAAAAGAGCCACTTTCGGGGCACTTGTAAAAAAATGTAATTCTGAAATAAAGAATGTTTATTATTATTATTATTTACTAACTTGACGTTCCTCGTACTAACTAACTCGACGCTTCTCGTACTAGCTTGACGTTTCGCCTTCCAACATAGTTGTGGCGTAACATAGTTTTAAACCTATTTTTTGTCGAATCACAACCGACGAGCGCTAAGAACAATTTACAAGCAAATATTAATTCCATCCAAAAATGGAAACTTTTACATTGAACAAAATTTACGAATTTGTTCAACAACTAGTAATCTAAACTTCCTGGCTCAAACAAAACTTTTCCTTAAAGTTTAATTTGCTAATTTGGAGTTACGACGAGTTTCTATATTGGGAAATTTAACGTTTTACAGTTCTAAAGGTTAAGGTCGTGAAAAACGGGGCGCGGAGACGAAAACTGCGAGTGAAAAATCGATTGAAATTGGAATTTAAACGTCTTAAAATGAGGACGCGGAAAAATTATTACTTGTGTTTTTTTTGTCCGATTATCTCGATATATTCTACATTAAAATGGTTTCATGTGTTCTTCTCGTAAAAAAAAATTGTTTAAATGTAGTCGATGTTATGCCAAATGACTTCATTTACATAAAAAACCATATGGGATATGCGTTAAAAATTATAAATTAAAAACCCAGGAAATCCCCTTATTAGCCATATAGAAAACATATTTTTAATGGTTTTATTAACACCAAACTTCTTCGAAAAACCATATTATGTATTTTTATAAAGAAAGTTCAAACATGTGGCCGGCATATTTTATAAGTTCACGTTCATAGATGATGGCACGATTCCGGAGGCGACATTTGCGCGCGGCAGTTACTTTTACTTTTAACCCATTATTTTAGGTTTCGAGGAACTGTTCAACCGCCAGTGTAAGATTGTTTCACGAAAAATGGATACGACTTAATGATTTCCTGGGTCGGTCCCATTGTGTCGACAAGAGCTTGGCAATAAACAAGTGAAGTATGAAGGGACGGACTAAGGAAAACAAGTCATGATATGATTATATTAATGTAATCAAATGAAATAACATTTTTTTTAAATATTACTAGTCATATTTATTTACATTTATAATGTCATTCTATAGATAGTTCTGTTTCGCTATCGCTATCCTCATCAAAATTAATTATAATTGGATTGATTATACGATCCAGACTAATATACGAATTTTCTACAGTTATTACGTGACGGACTGAATTTTTCCAACTACCTGGGGGAATATCATTAAAGCATTTTCGTATTAATTCTACAACACTAGAACTTAAAGTCGGAGAAATATTTTCAGACCTAACCAGTGATTTTAACTGTTGCCACATATGCTCTATGGAGTTAAAAATGCAATAATAGGGTGGAAGCCGTAGCACTGTATGTCCAATTTCTTCTGCCAATGTGTCACAAACATATACTTTTTTATACAAAATGTCTTTAAAACTTCTAAAAGATCACTTTTTTTATAACTTTCTTCAAAATATATATCATTCGCCGCCATGTAGTTCTGAATCTCCAATTTTGTATTATTTGAGCTTGGAGCTTTATGTAATTGGCGACTGTGATAGCTCGCATTGTCCATTACTATCACGCTATTCTGAGGAATGTTTGGTAAAAGACAATTCTTGAACCATTCCTCAAAAACTAACAAATTTTACCACAAAAAGATATTTAAATATAAATTAAGCAACCTAACCTAATAATAACAAACGGTCATAAATAATGGGATGGCCACAGGTACTTTTACTGCAGTCATTAAGTTATATCTATTTTTCGTGAAACAATCTTTACCTGCTATTGTTTGCCCAGTTTTATTTGAACGGTTCGGTATGAAGAGCCAGGGGAGAAAAATGAATAAAAATCGACTACAACTGCAAATAATCTTTCCCATCTCTTTCGGTCATAATTGCAGCATAGCCAGATTGACATATTTATCGTAAAGGTCTCTTCAAAATCCCAATTAAAAATTTGTTAATTTATCAAATACAACTTGGTTTAAAGATGCATTTACACATGCATGGATTTAGTGGCGCCAATAAAAACTGACGCGCCAGTAAATAAAATTAGCAAGTGTCATCATCATCATGCAAGTGTAAACAAGTGCTTGCAAGTCAGTTGGTCGACGATCAATCCATATGGTGCGACCACACTGGCGCCACTAAATCCATGCATGTGTAAATGCTCTTTTTTACACTGGCAAGTCTTGATTTTCTGTACGAATTTGTCATCACTGGCGCCAGTGATTTCAGAAGGATGCAAACTTTTTTGGTCTATGCATGCAAAAATAAATTTTTATGCAAGTCGATGTTTACACTTGCTAATTTTATTTACTGGCGCGCCAATTTTTATTGGTGGCACTCAATCCATGCATGTGTAAATGCACCTTAAGATTAATCCGCATTTGCTCTTAAAATAAATTTATTTTCCAATAATTTTACTATAAACTGTGAAAAGACGACGAGAGATTCTTTAAAAAAATATTATTATACTTAAAAGTTTGAATCTTGAACTAATCCAACCTGCACTCTGGCAGATGTTGCCGATTCCTCACATAATTGTATAATAAATAAACACAAAATTTCCTCACCGCGCTTCACGCCACTGTAGAGACAAATTTCTGTGCGTTTTAAAGGCGCCATGAAGAGCAGAACTACATAAGAAATAAAAATAAAGAAAGTTCTTGTTTTAGTGTACGATGTCAAATTTGATAAAACACATTTAATGACATATTTTATGAAAACAGCCAGTAGGTAGAACAACTTATGTTGAATTTATTTACATTTGAGTCAACTTGGACCTAATTATTTCTTGTCAGCTTAATGAGAGGCTATGGCGGCTACAGCGTTGCCATATGACATTTTTAAGCATTCAAAAACAGACACAAGGAGACGGTCTCAACTATCAATTGCTGCGCACGTAGCCGACGAATCAATGAGATTGACGATCAGCGACTATTTCTCAGGCATGATTCAGCCCGTAAAACTTTTATGAATAAAAAAAACCAGACAGTCACATTCGTAACGGCGGCGCGCTAGTGAAGGGGGGGACTATTTCCCAGGCATGATTCAATATGAAATGAGTCAGCCTGTAAAACTTTTATGAATAAAAAAAACCAGACGTCACATTAGTAACGGGTTGCGCTTTTAACAAAAACTTATTATTTTTTTTTAAACACCAATAACGTTGAATTATAAAATTAACAATAAATAGTAAATAAATAAAGCAATTCAATTTTATGCTGCTGCCCACAGTGAAATAGTCATCAGAAACAGTGTGACACATTCACTGTTATTTATGGTAAATCGGAAAGCGAGTGATTTTACGTTCACTTCTGTCGATGGATACATTTTCCAAACATGCCTTTTTAGGGCATCAGTTCTCGAAAAAAAGAAAGAAGATATTTATTTAAGGGTTTTAAATGGTCTAGGTAGGTATCTCTTGTAGAAAAGGAACAGAGAACAGACTCATACATCGATACAGAAACATTCCTCGCGGTGTTGCCAAATATGCCAAGGCGACAAGTGCATTACAATCTGGCAACGTTGCACCTTGTCAGCCGCTTTGTCTCGCTGGCTGGGATCATTTTCGCAGCGCCGAGACCATACATTGTTGGCGCCCGCGTTGCCGATGTTACCGCATTGTTTTATTGTTAGAATTTATATTTCCTGCTTATTCTAGAAAATCCAATAAGAAGCCTTGGGTATTTTTGATATTATTTCGTTACAAATGTATAGAGTAGCAATAAATTATTCATAATGGCCTAAAAACCCATAGAAATGTATCGTAATTCCTATTTAACGATTATAATAAAATACAAAAAGTATGGGAACCATACTTACCGCTTGAAGATGCGTTATACTCGGATTGAATAGTACTACCAAGGGAAGGGAGCTTTTCTATTGGTCATGTCGGTTTCGAACTCCTTTGTTCTCGTCAGTACAGAAAAGCGTATCATCCGAAAAGCGCTCATGTCAACCCTAGATGTCCTTTGTTCAGCCATTATCGTATTTCGATTTAAAGTAAAAGTATGAGATTATTATTAAAATTAAGTAAATAATTATCGAGGAATAGTAAGCTGAAGATCTGGCAACATCGCACTATACTTTGTAACAATTCTGGCCATCGGACTGCAGAATTACAATGTCCAGGGAAAAGGGGGCTTTATCAGCATCGAGGGATTCGAAGAGCAGCCAAATGTGAAAAGAGATAGAGAAGGGATTGCTGCGAAACCCAAATGTATAACAAAGTTACACAGAAGAATTCGGCCGGAGGCGACAGAGCGATAGTGATTCGGAAAGTCTCACTATAGACCTAAGAAATAACGAAAAATATTATTTTATCACAAAAATGAAACATAAGCATTTTTGGAAAATGTAAGATAATGAGAATTATTAATTTATTTTTATTTTTCATTACTAAAACTAACATTTGGCTAAAAGAAATTGGTACCATTTAACTGTTACATAATCAGTCTTATCTAATGATGAACTTTGGTTTGACAATGATAATTTTGGGTTTGTTTATTTTACATAAAATATAGTCGTAGAAAAACATATATACAGTGATCGGCAAAAAGTTGACCCCATAATGGGAAACTATTTTCATTATTGAAATATTTTAAAAATTTTCACGCTGCATGATTGGTAACCTAAGAACTTATTTTGACGTTTGTCACTTGACCACTCGTTTGGTTGGAAAATTGAAAAAAAATATGTCGTCATGGAAAGCTGGTATTAGATGACGAGATATCGAAAAAAGTTATTTGATAAAAATATTTAGATTTTATTCTTATGCTCTTTTGCGAAGTTTGGAGAAAAAATTCCACAATATATATTTTCTTGAAAAATATAATAATTTTATTTATAAAAATTTAGCTATTTACCGTGTAACTGGGTGTGGGCAGGACCTGTATCTGGCAACCATATTTACCATTTTATAGTGTTTCTGCAACAATATGTTTACAAAACGCCGTTTTTCTAATTTTGAACAGGTTTTAACGTGTCTTTAGAAAAAACGGCCTTTCGAATGCGTATTGTTCCAGAAATATCTATAAATGGTAAATATGGTTGCCAGATGCAGGCAAGGCCTGGCCACATCCAGTTACATGACAAAACCCCAAAATTTAAAATTTTAAGAAATACATTTTATTAAAAACGACAAAAATGTTTAAATACTAGATTGTTACCTTGGTTTTCGATCATTTAACACATTTTCATTATATTCCTGGGAATATTAAAGCTATGAAACTAATACTGGATATTTTTCTGAAAAATATAATTTTTTGTATATTGGCTATAAACTTTGCAAAAGAGCATAAGATTAAAATCTAAACACTTTTTCAAATATCTTCTTTCCGATATCTCGTCATCTAACACTAGTTTTCCATGACAAAATATTTTTTTTTTAAATTTTCCAGCCAAACGAATAGTCACGTGACAAAGGTTGCCAATCATGCAGAGGCAATCGGCGCAAAAAGTTTTTTAATATTTCAATAATAAAAAAATTTCCCATACGTGGCCACCTTTTTGCCGCTCACTGTTACAAATTCGGCCTTCACTATTGGGATTTCGGAAACGGTAAGAGATACGAAGTCGGTTAAATTGGTACAAAGTTGCCTAATTATGGGCAAAAATAATATACCGCAAAAAAATTGGCTTTCAAAATAATTGGAAAAATCTAAAATTTTGCGTAAATAATTGGAAAAATCTAAAATTTTGCGTTTCGGTTTTTATTTTTTCCCGACTTTGTTCGAAGAGATGTCCACAAATAAATTTCACTTTCTCATTGCTACTTTTTATTCTCCACAAGATGGCATTATCAGATATTTCATGCGACGTTTCGTCTTTGGGCCACCATCATCAACTTAATTTTTTTAAATACGGGCCTGGATCTTTTTGTTTAAATTATGAAAGAGGACCGAAATCTACGTTCAGTGGTATACAACACTTACCAGTTTTCCGACGTTTTGTTCGGGTTTTAAGAGACAAGACAGAAATAGCAATAATTCCTTCGAACCAAAAGTAAATTACAGGAACGTACTGGGGCAGGGGTCGGCAACCTGTGGCTCGCGAGCCGCATGCGGCTCTTTCGATGTCAAGTTGTGTCTATTTCGATATAAAATTGCGGCCTTTAGTGGCTCTTTAAAACCTGAGAGATTGTGTAAATTATAACTTTTGGCTCTTCCGTCTCAAACTTTTGGCTCTTCCATCTGAAAAGGTTGCCGACCCCTGTACTAGGGGGTATTTTAATGAAATTGGTCAATTTAAGGAACAAAACGCCGCAAAACCAGTAAGTGTTGTACAGCACTGAACGTAGATTTTGATCCTCTTTCATAATTTAAACAAAAAAATCCGCTTCAGCAATCCCAATAGTGAAGACCGAATTTGTAACACCATGTATACTATAACATATATCATAATATTATAATATCGTATGATATTTTAAATACCCGGAAAAATAATCAATCAATCGATTTTGAAGTAGGGAGTGATGATGTCATGGTAGTAAATGAAAACAATCGAACAAACAATGCAAAAAATCTAAGAGATATACCTACTTATTCTTAAAAACCCAATATTTCTGTGGGGGTAAAACCTGTCTCCAATTTCGCTAAATCCGAAAAAAAAAACTGACGAGAAAATTCGATATAAAAAGCGAAAAACCGTTTGATTATATTACAGATACAAACAAGGTTAGGTCTTCTCGACTTATTATCGACTTGAAGAGCCTTGAATTGAATGGGCGAACGAATAAGGTAAAGATGTAAACGACTTTTTCACCGGCAACGGTTTCACGTAATCCGTTACAGCCGTCCTGAATTATGAGGGTAAAATTATAACATTGGTAAGATAGCTTTGGTTATGTTTCTATGTGGTTGAACTGCATGGTGCACTGAGAATAATTAAACCATTAGAAAGTTTGTAAATCCCTAAATCGCATCGGCAGCAAAATTTTCGCTTAACACTATTAGAGTAATCATAATCATTATAAAAATACTTTCAATCGGTAACAATCTCGCATTTCTTATATTCGGAATTGGCCCTGTTTAGACGTTTAGCAAATCAGTTCCCCGCGCTTATAATACAGACATATTTAAAATTCAGCATAATACTCGCAGAGCTCTGTCGATAAGGTGTTATTCGAAATGTTATATTGCGAAATTAGCCGAATGACATTCCTTCCCCGAGCTAGTCCGAATCACGCCCACCATTTTAATCTCGAAGACTCCGCGCCGTGGTCGCAAGTGTTTTTATTGATGTGTAATTGTGTATTGAAAAAAGTGAGAATTAAAGACATTCAAGGCTCAGGCTGTGTATCATTCATAGTAAGTATGCATTCTATACACAATAATCTATAATAAAGTAGTATAATATAATACTGTATTATTTTAAATCATTTTAGTAGATCCATTTAAAAAATTGAGGTTAAGTCCGTATACTTATTCTGAAAAATGCAGATTATTCAACAATCATCATAAAGAAACTTCTGTATAAAACATTTTTCTGTATCTCTTTTAACTAAGAAAATATAGGGTAATTTTGAAATTGATAATTTTTTGATTTTCCCCTGTATCTCTTAAGCAAGCGAAAAATTTTGATTTTACTATTTTAAGTTTGACCCAAAAAGAGCACATGACACCGACATTACTTTTTTGATAGCACTAACAATTACGAAGATACCCTATAAAAGTGTCGAAAATGGGACCCTGTACATTGATCACATCAATAATTTAAGTTAGTTGCTTTCTCTGGGATTAGGTTTGTTCAGGTTTGTTCGATATAATTTAAGAAAAATATGGTTATATAAATGTTATAAGCTTTAATAAGAAATGTTCGTAATATATAAATATACAGTGTCACCATTAAAGTCCGCACCATATGGAACTTTTTTTTATTAATGAGGTTAGTTAAAATTAAATTTCGGCAATCGTTTTTGCTTCAAATTAGACTAAAAATTATATAATCAAATGTCACCATCTGTCATTCGGTATCTGTCAAAAATTACATTCTAATCAAAAAATGCTGAAAAATGGCATTGTTTTACCGAATTTCAAAAAATTTTATTAGAAAAAGTTGTTTCTAGTACAATTCTTGGCCTAAATACAAAGTTTCAGTTTTCTAGCTCAAAGTTGATTTTTTTGCCATTTTTTCTAATTAACTTTTTTTCTATTTAATGTAAGTTCGCTTAATGGATATTAAACTATTTGCTTATACCATACTCAATATTTTATTTAGTTTGTATGAGCTTTTTTTTACTAGAATGCCATTTTTTTTCGAAATTTAAAATTAGAGGCAAAAAAATTTGACACAGGTGGTGCAAAGTTATCCTAATTTAAAAATTTTAACAGATAGACGTCAGATATTCCATTTTTTTGATAGTACATACACATAAGAAGTTTAAAAAACTTATAATAATATTCCCAGATATCAGATTAGTTCAAAATTTAGACACATTTTCTTTTTATCCACAATAAAATATCAAGGCAATTTTGAATTTTATAAGTAGGCTATGGAAAAAAACGAATTAGAGTGCCGAATAAATAAAAGAAATGTCATAAATGTGAATATTTTCGCAAGTTATAGTTTTCAGTGTTATCACCAATGTTGTCCATTAAAGAAAAAATAGAAATTGTCTTAATTTGTGGAGAGAATATGCCTCACCGGCAAGTATCTGCCATTTTTAATGAGAGGCATCCAGAAAAAAATTTGCAGCATAGCACTGTTTCAAGAATAATGTCAAAATTTAGAGAAACTGGATCTGTTCGAAATACGATGAAGCAGCACAACTTGATGTTTGTTTAACTGTTATTGACCACGGTCAAACTAGTGTAACCAAGATAAGTGATGCAACAGGGTAGGGTGCAAGAGGGAAAGCGTTAGAAAAATTGTTCAGAAAAATCGATTTCGGGCATATAAACCCAAGTTTATAAACACATTAAAAGAACGCGATTTTGATATCCGACTTGATTTTTCGTTTTGGTATCAGGGACAATATGAGGAGAATATTCTTTTTCCATACAAGATATTATGGACAGATGAAGCCACTTTCTCTTCGAATGGTACCGTGAGCTCACAAAATTGCCGATGGTGGTCCCAAGAAAATCCTAACTTCACAATTGAATGTCGCGACCAGTATCATTTTAAAACCAATGTTTGGTGTGGAATTTTGAAAGATGAGCTTATTGGACCATACTTCTTTAGAGCAAACTTAACTGGTGAAAGGTACCTGAATTTTCTTGATAACGAGATTACCGAAGTTTTGGATAACATGCCCTTACACCATAGACATAACTTATGGTATCAGCTTGATGGTGCACCCATACATCAAACTGTAGCAGTGAAAGAACGCATAAACCAATTATTTCAAAACAGAGTTATAGGGCGTGATAGAGAATGTCACTGGCCACCCAGGTCGCCTGACATAACCCCACTAGACTTTTTTCTGTGGGGTTATCTTAAGCAGAAAGTTTATAAGAATCGACCGTTTAGAAATATCGAGCATTTGGAACAAACGATAGGACAGTGTTGTGCCGATATAAGACCAAGCTTTTTACAAAATGCTATCAAAGACGTTTATAGACGGACGGGTGTTTGTATAGAGCGAGAAGGACGTCACACTGAAATGTGAAATTTATATTGCTTTTGTGTTACCTATTTAAAATGATTAAAGTTCCTTTTTGTTCCTTTTAATAATAATGATAGTTTTAAGTATAAAATAAAATTTTTATCAAATATTTAGATGTATTTGTCATTTGAAAAACGAAACATCTGACGTCTATCTGTTAAAATTTTTAAATTAGGATAACTTTGCACCACCTGTGTCAAATTTTTTTGCCTCTAATTTTAAATTTCGAAAAAAAATGGCATTCTAGTAAAAAAAAGCTCATACAAACTAAATAAAATATTGAGTATGGTATAAGCAAATAGTTTAATATCCATTAAGCGAACTTACATTAAATAAAAAAAAAGTTAATTAGAAAAAATGGCAAAAAAATCAACTTTGAGCTAGAAAACTGAAACTTTGTATTTAGGCCAAGAATTGTACTAGAAACAACTTTTTCTAATAAAATTTTTTGAAATTCGGTAAAACAATGCCATTTTTCAGCATTTTTTGATTAGAATGTAATTTTTGACAGATACCGAATGACAGATGGTGACATTTGATTATATAATTTTTAGTCTAATTTGAAGCAAAAACGATTGCCGAAATTTAATTTTAACTAACCTCATTAATAAAAAAAAGTTCCATATGGTGCGGACTTTAATGGTGACACTGTATAGTTTTTTTGTTAGAATATTAATATTAGTGTAAAAAGTACCCGATGCTTATATATGCAATATATTCTTGTTTAAGGGAACCACTTAGTATATCAGATATAGTGTAATATACACTATTAGAAGATTCTTGTAATGGGTATTAGAATCTTTCATATATTGGGTATAAGCTATCTTTTACGTGGAAAGAAACAGTATGATATTCAGTATTATTCTATATTATCACTGGTATTAGAAATTCTCATGAACGGTATACCGAGTGTATATTGGTCACTAGTATCAGTATTATAATACTTACAATCAAGCAACTAACTGTTATTAAAATATCTTTATATTCTGTCTAAAACGAATAACCGGTGCTGTAATATAATTAGTACCTCCAACTATTATAGATTATAACTACTATTAGAAGTAAGTTATTGCCACTATAACCACAGTTTAGAAAAGCGAGATTATTACAGTAGCCAACTGTCGCGCTGTCCAAATACGTATGTGGATTGTGGAAATCCAATAACTGATTCATTTTTTATACCAGGTATTGGAATTTTTTCTCAGTGTGGGTTCGTGATATGGCATTAGTCAATGAACAAGAATATAAAGATAAACTCTTACCGATGGACCCCAATGGCTTCAATGAAGGGTAGTTGAATTAACATCTTGGCTTACCTGAAAAACAAAATTAATTTACATAAACGTATATGGAGAATAGAAATTTTAAAACTATACACACTCGTCTACAATAAGACAATTTTGGATTCATTTGGTAAGTAAATGTCGAACAAGGGTAAAACTTTTTACTATGTAGCCTCGTATATATGTATATTCCCTGTCCGTTTTCTATTTTCGTTCTTCCGAATAACAGGCGCAATAATCATCTACTTTCAAAACTTTTCCTCAACATCCACCGCCTTCCGAGCTTTATTTCTCATATTTTCTCAACTTTTTTTAACGTACTCTAGTGAATTGTCAAACTTTCCGAAACTTAGGCAGGCAATTCGGCAAAAAAGCGCCGACACGAAACGAGAATGTCGTCACGAAATAGAGAGAGAAATAAAGGCAACAAAAAAAAGGGAGACGACTTGGGGGGAGGCGCAGGGAAGGAGGGGAATGTTATTCTCCAATTCTCCCCACTCCCATAATTTCTTTGGAGCGAAAGAGATGGGAGACACGATGCCGTCGCAGTTGGCCGAAGGCACTTTCAGCGAGAGACGGTCGTGCCGGCGCGGTGTTGCAATATTTGTAGTTTGGGCGGCGTTGCCACATTTGTTGTTTGCGTGAGAAGAGGAAAATTAATATAATTAATAAGTAACGTTGTAGCGCTTTCGGCAAGTGTTTACATTTATAAAGAGAAGAAAAATTGATTTTATAAATAAATGATATTATTATTTGGTGTGTAATTTCTGGAGAAATAACTTTGCGATGTCCCCTAAAATCATTTTGCACAAAATCCAAATACTGCACTATACTGAAGAGGCAAGAAGAAAACCACAAATGCAGGAAACCACGATAAATGCACCAAACTATTATGACGATATCAAAATAACCCGCGATACGTTTGTTTGTTTGCTTTTCTCGGAAATGAAATGATTACACTTCAGAGATTTCGACCTTGACGTCGTTGGTCGCGTCTTGCACCCGCACCGCAAATTTTTGGTATGGGTAGGACAAACCATTATATTGCCAATACGAACGTTCCAAAATACAAAAAGTGTCCCCGCTATGGGAGATAGCGCGGGCCTATTGAGATTGCGCAGTAGGGTGGAAATTTTATGGATCGCGTCAGAGCCGGCCCGACATTATTTGTTTGTTGTTATTCGTCGCCATCTTTGGTTCTGGATGCTTTTTCAAATTACGGAATAAAAAGTGGTTCATCCACATTGTTGTCGGTATATTAGTGCTCATAAACTTTCATTACCTAACAACAATTTTTGTAAAGGAATTTTTAATTTGTGACGATTCCATTCGCTGCTTGGTAGGTTAGTTTCTTGTTTTGTTTAAGATGAAAGGACATAAGTGCATGGTGCTTTTTTGCAAAAGTCGTGGATCAATACCAGGTATAAAGTATTTCAGGTATATAGCTTATACCTTGTGCTGGTAGTATTTAAAGTTGCAATAAACTATACAACATCTAGGTAATTAATCGAGCCATGTTTTTAAAAATTTAGTTTGTGTTTATGAACTAGGCCGGATTTATTCACCTTATCTTTTATAGTAACACATTTTTGGTTTAGAAAAAAGTGAGGTTAAGAAACATACGACGTCGGATGAAATTTAAAATAAAGCTCATCGTGTCGATTGTTACAAATATTCGGACGGAATTTGGCACCAAAAGTTTACACCAATCAGGGCACCGTTGGATCATCATATCATCAGAAATCGTATGCATGGAACGCCGTCTTAATTCGAACTAATCGAAATTTTGATTGCAATATTTTTCCTAACTAACCTGTGAAATTTACATTAAAAAAGTTGAAATCCGGTCCTGTCGAATGTTTACTTTCACAAGGAAATTTCCGAACTGCGCAAACTCACTATTACCCCTTCGATGCCCATAGCGGGTACATAATTGCAGATGGTATTAGCAATATAATGGTTATATATATATATATATGTGGAATAAACCGATTTAATATTTTTAATTTAAATAATCCATATTTTAGTTGCAAATAAAACCTAATATGACTTTATTTTAAGAAACATATTGTTTAAAACATGTTTGTTTTAAAAATATCACAATCGAATTTGAAATATTTTTAAAAAAGTTGTTTTTAAACTAAATAGGTCTAAAAAAGCCTGGAAACAACGTACCATTTTTCTTATTTCAAGATGCATATTCTAGTTGAGAATTTACAAGAATTTAAATGCAAATTTATGGTTTGGTCTCAAATAGCAATTGGCTATAACTCTGACAAACTGTTTATGGTACTTACTCAAAATATTATTGAAATTGAAACAAAAATATGAATATTTCGAATATTACTGTTGAGAAAATGGTATCATTCAAACGGAATATGTATTTTTTATAGGAACATGTATCCACATTTTCGAATTTAGTAAATAACTCTGAGAGGAACAAAATACATAAAGTGAGTGTTTCTTTTTCTGTGTACAAGAAAATGGGGAGCTCCTGTTTCAGTGAACAATTACCATTGCTGCTAAATCATATCCACAACTGTCCAGCCAATTACACGATATTTACATTTAACCAATTAGCGAGATTGCTTATATTCCCAAGCATAATATTTACTATAAAATACAAAAAGTACCAAATCCTTGTCCTTAATAAGCGATAAGTATAAAAGTACATATTGCTAAGATATTTAAAACACTTCTTCTGTCCCGCACGTCCATTTTCTTTTCTCCCTCTGAACCTGAACTGCCTTCAATCGGGCGTTACACCTGAGCTTTTAAGTGCTTCAAAACATTAAGGGGGTTTGATTGGGGGTGTAATAATAATGTAGACGACAACAATTCATACTTACAGTCCGGCTAGAAAATATTCGGAATTTGATGTTTTTTCCTAATTTTAATATATCTGTTTCTTTGTAACGGTCTAAGTCTAAGACAAAACCAATACATCAAGTAGGTTGTGTCGATAGTAGGCTATAGCTAAAATTACACGACACCACCATCTGTCAAATATTGTTGATTGTAAGTAGGCTTAAGTTTTGTGAAATAATTTCGCAAGTAGAAAAAAGAAAAAGGTGGAATATTTGTATAGAAAAGGTGTTCGAAACGTTATAAAATAAGTACAATTTACTGAACTCGGAAACAGTGCAGTATATGAGTCTTTCTAACCTTGAGATTTTAGAATCGTCC
The DNA here is from genome assembly GCA_963991005.1 of Barypeithes pellucidus. Lineage (NCBI taxonomy): Eukaryota > Metazoa > Arthropoda > Insecta > Coleoptera > Curculionidae > Barypeithes > Barypeithes pellucidus. Next base: position 15,404,401 of record OZ022563.1, read on the forward strand.
GAAATTTTTTTTTACAACTTATATACAGGGTGTCCGGGAACATGTGGGAAATCTCCCGGATATGAAGAAAACACGTGAAAAGAATACTATAGGTTCATATAAACTTCTTTGGTATCGGCCTCATCTTCGGAGATATGGGCTCCCAAAGAGCACCAATGGAATCAAGTTTTTTACACATAATTATTGAACCACCTGGTATATTTCAATTATTTTTTAATATGATGTATACCAGGTAAGACCCGTCAAATTACTACCCAAGAAACTGTTGTGAATTACTCACAGCTGCAGGGATGGAGTAGCTGTAACACTCATGGGCCCATTTTTTTTACGCCCTGTATGATGAGAACTTTGGACAATGTTTTTTACATACCTTTAACTATTGGCTAAAAATTAAGTACTCTTCATTCATGTCGCTAATCCTAACCGTTTTCGAGAAAACGTTGTTTTATTTACATCATGTATTTGGCGTATCTCGGTAAAAGATACATCTTTGTTCCTATCAAATGTTGAAACTCAAAATTCCGCTTTTTCATATTTAACCCGTGAGAAGTAAGGGGACTCTGTGTAAATAAAATGACGTTTTCTCGAAACGGTTAGGATTAGCGACATGAATGAAGAGTACTTAATTTTTAGTCAATAGTTAAAGGTATGTAAAAAACATTGTCCAAAGTTCTCATCATACAGGGCGTAAAAAAAATGGGCCCATGAGTGTTACAGCTAGTCCGTCCCTGTAGCTGTGAGTAATTCACAACAGTTTCTTGGGTAGTAATTTGACGGGTCTTACCTGGTATACATCATATTAAAAAATAATTGAAATATACCAGGTGGTTCAATAATTATGTGTAAAAAACTTGATTCCATTGGTGCTCTTTGGGAGCCCATATCTCCGAAGAGGAGGCCGATACGAAAGAAGTTTATATGAACCTATAGTATTCTTTTCACGTGTTTTCTTCATATCCGGGAGATTTCCCACATGTTCCCGGACACCCTGTATACATACTGTTGTAAAACTGGCTTTTTCCAATTCCAGAAAATTAATGAATTTTATTTCCGTCAAATTATTCTAAATAATTTAATAAGGAAATTGAATCGAAGGTTGACGTAATCTTTCAATATGCTTCATTAGTAAATATCATGAGAACGTCTTTACGGGCGTCGACGGCAAGAGATTAGATGGTTTAAGAATGACGCAATGTAGCGTTGGGAAGGATGAAATACAAAATTGTTTTAGAAGTCAGTCGGTTTTCTGGTATCCCCAGACCGCGCTCACTCGTGATTTTATTTTTTCAAAACGGGAGCCGCAATGGTTACTACAGGTTTCAGCGTGTTTTTACATCCAGAATTCCGAGAATAGTCAACCGCGGATTTTCCCTGAGAAAATTTTTATATTCGCCTACTCGTGTTTCCGGCGAGTTTAAAAAATACTGCACTGTCATTAAACACTCGTAATTTCTGTGCGAGTATAAATAACTCTGAAATATCTTCGAACACTCGTGAATTTTAGTGCGAGTCTAAATAACAACTAAAATTGATTCACAACCGCGAGTTATAATTTTTTTTGGAAATTATTAGGGTAGTTGAGATCCCTTTAGTTGGGAACAAAATGCTAGCTTAGGTTTATTTTATATTGTAAATAATGAAAATAGATCTAAATTTAAACAGAGTACGCGACAGATGGTAGATGATAGGTTAGAGAAAGTGAAATTTATTTTTGGACATCTCTTCGAACAAGGTTAGGAAAAACTAAAATCCGAAAAGCGAAATTTTAGATTTATCTAAATATTTTGAAAGACCCTGTATTTATTTTTGATTTCTTACGACATATTATTGGGCCCATAATAACGCAACTTTGTACCAATTTAACCGACTTCGTTTCTCTTACCGTTTCCGAAATCCCAATGGCGAAGGCCGAATCTGTAACACCCTGTATACTATTGTTCAAATAAGCTGCAATTTTTCTTCCAATATTGCATTAGTTTTCCTAATCATTAATCTTGCACATAAAGCCCGAATTTTATTACAGTTGCAAGCGTGCATTTCTCTCTCTTCAAAAACAAGTTCACGATCGCGGCCACGTTTTCCCATTATGCCTCCGCAATGAAATTACTCGTTGAACCAAAACAATCGGCGATTATTTTCAGTCGTGGTTCTCCACGGTCTGAAAGCAATAAATTGGAGAATTTCTCCGAAAATTGCTAGGTGAGGCCGGTAAGGGTTTCAAGAGTTTTCAGTGGCGGAGACGAATGAATATACGGTTCATGCAAGCACCCTAATCAAATTTTTAGACCCACAGGAGCAAATTAGGTATTACAGGTTTTAGTATTTGCTTATTAAGTAAAAACTTGCTCCTATAAGCCAACACATTTTTCAATATTTTATACCAAGTTCTTCTCGTTTTATTTTTACACGGAAAAACAGTTAAATTTACTATGAAAACCACAATTTGTGACTCTATAGGTAACTGGAACAAAGGTCCCATAATCCATTCATAAAACTCTCGGAAAGTGAAGCTGTGATTGTGAGAAATGTTATTGAAAATCAGTAATGGGTGGACGGGAGAACTACGTGTTTGTTGGCGGAATGGCAACAATGTTGAAGTCTGGTCAGATGGTTAAATATTAAAACATAACCATATTTACCGATTAAAAAAGATAAATCCTTATTTAAATGATCCGCTCTTTAACAAACTAAACATGAATGCACCATAATTGTTTGTAATAAAGACGATTTTTCACCAATAATCACAAAAAAAAACACAAATCAACCAAAATATAAACGATCCGTGCGATCACATCGACAACGTTGTAGTGTTTACGAGTTTAGTATTCATTCAGATTTTGGCTCCTGGATAGTGGCGCACATGTAGCGCGTAGTAAAATAGAAATAGATGTTGCCAGAGTGCAGTTGGATTAGTTCAAGATTCGTTTGATACTTTTAAGTATAATATATTTTTTAAGAATCTCTCATCGCCTTTTCAGTTTATAGTAAAATTATTATATTATCAATTATACAATGCAATCGAACATCATGGAGAACCTCGGGCTATTGTATATTGGATATTTCTAAAGCCTTTGATTGTGTTTGGCATGAGGGGCTTTTACGTAAACTGCGATCTTATGGTATGCCCATTGGATTCTGTGCATGGTTGTCTAGCTTTCTTAAGGACCGCTCTCTGCAAGTTGCGATTGACGGATGTCTCTCAGATACCTTCACCATCAATGCTGGTGTTCCTCAAGGGTCCATATTGTCTCCCACTCTCTTCTTACTCTACATTAACGACCTTCTAGTTAAAACTACATATCTGATATTTAGCTTTGCTGACGATAGCACACTTATCTCATCTTTCTCTTTGAATGCACAAACATCGGCCGAAGACGCACGACTTCGCAGACACCATGAAGTACGTATCCATCGTTATAGGTCGGTGCTATTTTCCCTATACATTCATTGTAAAATAAATTTGAAAAATTAAAAAAAAATTTTTTTCAAATATTTTAGGAATTACTTGATTTTACTAAATTTATTAGAAATTCAAACTATATATTGTTTCAGACATTATGCGTATCTGCAATGTTATTTTGGTACGGATTAATAGTGAACATTGTAATTAATACAATATTTTATAGGTAATCGTAAAATAAAATATTTACTATAAGAATTTTACTATAGTGTTTGTTCCGTGCACATACATTCGTTGTAAATTATAGTTTTGTTTTCTTGACGGTTTTTTAACAAATTATAGGTAGTTTGTTCCTGGGTCTCGGTCACTTTTGAAATGAAAATTCAATTTTCAGTCAACGTTTCGGTTCATTTTATTTAAACCATCGTCAGAACTATTTGAACATAAATAAATAATATAAAAATTGTTTATACGCCTTTTTTATTTATGTTCAAATAGTTCTGCCGATGCTTTAAATAAAATGAACCGAAACGTTGACCGAAAACTGTAATTAATACTATATTTTATAGGAAATTTTACAATATAGTCTTATTTCCGTGTACAGGGTTAGTCAACGATTGCGCGGAGTAAGTTTATGCATTGAAGATAAGATTTGTCGATAATGAGCTATTGTGATGAGGTATGGTTGTATATTCTGCACATTTTAGAAATATTTTCAATTATACAGGGTGCGTTCAAAAAGTAGGGTGGCAGAAAGTTGTATTTTTTTTAAATGGGACACCCAGTATTTTATTGTATATTTAGGTTCGTATTAGTGCCCTCTATAAATATCTAAAACATTTACATTTTTCAATTTGTTTTCCATGACTACCTCGTTCGATTAACAAATTATTTAAAATGGTAAAAACCAGAAAAACCAAAATAGTTCGAAAACCATTAGAGATAGGAATTGGATACTTCCTACAAAAGTTGAAGAATATTATACTAGCTATAAGATGGCATAAAAATATACAGGGTGTTCCATTTGAAAATGTTGAGAAAAATGATTTTGAAATGTTTCGTTTTTGGAACCTTATTATGAACACACTGTATAAAATTCATAAACACTATTAATTGCATAGTATCTCTAGACCCCTTGTTATAAACCTCACCCAATCCTGTGGTTAAAAAAATAATTTTAGAATGTTTTTTTGATTTTTCTTTACTGGACTACAAAACTTTTTTTCTTTAGTTTTTAATTTATTGCCCTTAAACTACCCAAGCAAATTAAATAATATTTTAGATATTTATAGAGGGCACTAATACGAACCTAAATATACAATAAAATACTGGGTGTCCCATTTAAAAAAATACAACTTTCTGCCACCCTACTTTTTGAACGCACCCTGTATAATTGAAAATATTTCTAAAATGTGCAGAATATACAACCATACCTCAACACAATAGCTCATTATCGACAAATCTTATCTTCAATGCATAAACTTACTCCGCGCAATCGTTGACTAACCCTGTACAACTACGTCACTGGGAGTTGAACAAATAGGCAGTTTAATCAAGGCAACAATATTATTTTGAATTTTTGGAATACGGGGCAGCATTATAGACGTGCCTTCTATGGGGTAGTTTGGCTGTTGTTCTGTATACTCGAAATAATTCATACTGTACCATATATTGAAACAGCACGGAAACAAACCGCATTCGTTTGATTTACTTTTTTTTCTTCGAAAGAACGCAATACTGCCCTTTACCGAATTATCGATAATTTTGAATGCACTACTGGTATTACATACGAAAACACAACAACGTTACGCCACAGTGTGGTTTAAATGCCACTTTTAGACCCCACAGGAAAACATAAACAAGGTCAAACATATACCCCTGTGTTCGGTCCTGCTTGGATGACCCTATACACCAACGAATACTTATAAACAGGAAGAAGACAAACAGCCGTGTTAACACATCGAAGCAAGTATGAACAAACGAACAAACCAGGCATCCATTCCGTCTGGAATCAGCTGACAAACGCACGTGCTTTTCAAATGTCACTTTTGCCAAAATTTTTATTACTGTCAATATTTTAAAGTGACATTTAACCAACAAAAAACATTCAAACCCTTTTATTTGATTTACTTAAGTAGTGAAAATCAAATATTAGGATTCTGACATGTTTTAAGCTGTAAATATCACTTTAAAATAATCCTTACACACTCTTATATCATTTTTTTTAACTAATAACGTAACTTCAAATGAAAAATTAAACTTCAGAAATAAGCTTGTAAGTAGTTTTATTAAAAAATAGGAAGTAAATCATAATTTACATAAAATATTTTACCATCTTCAAGTGGGCTCTAGGTCCTAGCAAATATTTCAAGCTTCAAGTCCAAGCATATTTTTGGGCCCAATATGATTTAGGAAAAGAAATTATTATTGAAGCTTACTCTCAGTAAAGATGACTAAATGAATGTCTCAATTACAAATTACTCACTTGCACCAAAAAGGAAACGACGTTTTTCGTGAAAGATTAGAATATTAAAAATTATTTGAAAATTTAAAGATGCGTCTTCTCCACTTCTCCACCATTTTAAATCACATCAGATGTTGCTTGATTTCCATGCCCGCCAGACGAAGGAAGTTAGCTTGTTAAACTATTTCACAATTCGTGCTGTTCGCATTCTATGCCTGTCTCTGTCTGCAGCAACCTTCCCTAATTCAGTAAAGTGAGACAAATATGACCAGGATCAAGTCGCCTGCATAAACACTCACTTTTGGGCTTTCCATATTAACTCTACGTAAGTCTGATATTGACGCTTAAATGATGATGATGATGAGTGAAACAGATAGATAAAAGTAGGTTACATGTGAGCGTATGGAGCAGAGTAGGCTTAGCATCACTTCCAAGGCCTTCTTACGTGTTTCGACCCACCCCATAAGCAGTCTCACCGGGCTGCTATACACGCTAGCATGGAAGCAGCGACGAAAACTTTTATATAGAGATGCCAAAAAACTAGTGTTGTGATCGCTCGAGCGAAAAACCGCTCGAGTACTCGATTATTGAAATCACCGACATCGCTCGATTATTAAAAAAACCGCTCGAGTTATAAATTCCAAGCGAAAATCGTCGCTTGCTACTTTATTACCTTTCACTCGATACCCCCAGCTTCGCTTGACGCCGACCGAAATGTGCTGCTTGGTAGTGTGATCGCTCGAGTTAAAAAAGTGCTCGTATATTCGAGAGAGAATAATCGAAAATCGTCGCCTTTCACTCGATACCCGATCTTTGCTCGACGCCGCGCGCCACCGGAAATGTGCCGATTGCCGACGTTCAAGTTTGACCCTCAGACATACGTCTTTGTTAAATGCACATAAACGAGCAGGTGCATACAATGCATACAAAAAAAGTATGCCCAATCCCTTAGTGGATTCATCGCGACATGAGTAATTAAGTAATTAAATGGTTTGCCGTTATTAAAATTGGTTCGAAGCAAAAAATAGCCATTCAGCATAAAAAGATTTGGCTTGCAATAAAATCGGGCTGCAACATGCAAAAAATGCTACAAACTGTCAACAATTTAACCGATATCAGTCCGCTTCTAATATCATGTGTTCGCTTAATTAACAGTCGAGCTGCGAAATGATTACTTGGTCAGCAAGATTTTACAATTGGTCAGTAGAAAAAAACATGTCTAGAAGCAGCTTACTTCAGAGGTTTGCATATTAAAAGAATGGTTATCAATATAAATCATTGGATTGCGTTTGTTTTGAATAATCGGCAAAGTTCGTTATTGTGGGCGGAGCGAAAGCAGTCGCGTGATACGAGTAGCTAATTGCGTGCGTGTGTTTTCATTCGGTGTACCAGTCAAGGCCCAAAAGGTAGAGGGGGCGGGTATTCGCTTGTTTTCCCAGGGCACTGTCAATTTATGTAACTTTCTTGTGGTTTCTTTTGCCGAATACAGAAGGAAATCGGCTACAAAAGGTGTAGCGGGGGCGGGTTTTCACTTGTTTTCCCAGGGCACTGTCACTATTTTATGCTTTTTTTTTTTGATGACCAAGATTAAATATTTTGCTTACCCGCTGATTGCTTACCAATATCTGATTAAAAGTGGATCGCTCATAGCAGCTTTCCAATAAAAGACATGTTAGCAGCATTAAATTGGCGTTGAGCAATGCATTAGACAGGCAAATTTCATATTAATATACAAAATAGAACATAATCAGGTTACCTGCATATTTGAAACTTTTTTTGGAAAGGAGATCAGATGTTCATGAACATAATATTCGTTCCAGACAGAATTATCATCTATCTTCCATTAAAACAACGAGCTTACAAAAAACAGTACAATGCTTTGCCTGTCGAAATTAAGGGTGCACCTAGTTTGAGTGTTTTTAAGCGAAGACTGTTTGGTTATTTAACTGATGGTTAATAATATGTATTGTGAATACTGTGTATATGTATATGATTAGCCAAGTGCTAAATAAAGGTACCGATATATTTATATATATTTAATTTGCGTACCAAAAAAATTTAGAGCACTATAGTATGACATTAATTACTGACCGATTCAGAAATGTTTGCTGTCCATAAGTTGCTGACCAACTAGCCATTTTGGCTGACCGATTACATTTTTCTGTTCGCAAAAATATGAATATTTTGTTAACCAGTTAAATGATACCCGTTGTAATTTGACTGGCTAGCCAGCGGCGATTGTAAATCTTGAAAAATTTAAGATATAATTTTTTTTAAAATCAAAATCAACTGTTCTTCCTTAATAAAAACTCTAGACAAATCTAAAACTTACACAAACAACCCCTGGTGTTTTATCAACACATTCTTCTTAATCATAAAAGTTTAAAGCGATTAATCGCTCGAGCGATTCACTCGATTTTTAAAATCATCGGTTTTTGCCAACGCTACAAAAAACTATTTCTGTAAATGCTAATTAACCAATAAAATAGATCTATATGTATGCTTTGAGGTTCACAACTTGCCCATTGTTATAACTGTACATTACGAACGCTTGAATTTGTCCATGTCAAAACAAAAAAAAACTAGTTTCCCTGTGCCAACTTGACCGCGTAGGTGTACTTGGTTAACACATCGTTAACTACTCGAAAATTTATAATGATTTTCCCAGAACTTGATATTTTTTATGCAACTTTGTAATTTACCTGTAATTACTGACTCAGTAAGTATTATTTTCGAGCATTTTGTATTTCCTGTACCATTTACGTTTTTTTCTTAATCATAATAGGGTGATTAAAAGTGGAAATATTTTTTTTAGGTGGGTATGACGTTGTTAGTGTTTCATTATGGGGGAGGGGGGCGGCATGATCGTCCCCAGGTGAACAAAAAATATAATACTATATAATGATTTTTTTTTGTAGATACCGCCAGTAGTAATAAGTTTTTTTTTTTTTGGTTTTTATCAAACATATCGAAACCAGTTTGAGATATTACACTAATATATGATATACACTATGATAATATAAAATCACACACTTTTACTTCAAAAAGATATTTTCTCAAGTCACTAGCGTAGGTATAGCTACGCCTCAATACAATTTTAACAAAAAAAATATGTTACGACACCGATACTATCAAAACAGTTATTTTATTATTAATTATCATTTAATTCTAAACAAAAAAGATTCCTTTCTCAATAGAAACTTACAGTTTGGGAAAAAATAACACGAGGAGAGGGGGGGAGTGAGCACCCACCAACAGTGGAATACGAAAAATTACATATATACCGACTTGACAACCGCGGCAGCGTATTACTTAAATTTCCTTGTATGGACCCCCCCCCCCGCAACGAGGTTTTTATCCCCCTCAATAAAAAATCCTCCATTCCTCAAAAAAACACCATGCCAAACCGTCCTAACATAAAATATACTGAGTTATCAAAAAACCGCATAAAAATAGCTTCAAAAATAACATAATTATTGAATTTACGCGATTTTCTGTAAAATCAGCTCTTATGGACTTAGCCAAAAAATTGCAAATAAATTATTTTTAACGGTCATGTTTGGATACTGTGATGATAATTTATCTGCATATTTTTTTGTGAATTACATAAATTTACCTGCTTTATTCTGTGGACGGAACTAAATTAAAAAAATTTTTTTTTTTTAATTTTAACACATAAAATTTTGGCTAAGTCCATAAGGGTTGATTTTACAGAAAATCGCGTAAATTCAATAATTATGTTATTTTTGAAGCTATTTTTATGCGGTTTTTTGATAACTTAGTAAGTTTCATGTCAGGACTGTTTTTCATGGGTTTTGTTGAGAAGTGGGGGAATTTTTTGGGGGGATTTAATTTAAAAAATTGCAAATAAACTATCTGTAACGGTCATATCTGGACACTGTGATTATAATTTATCTGCATATTTTTTTATGAATTAAATAAATTTAGCTGCTTTATTCTGTGGACGGAACTAAACCTAAAAAAATTTCTTATATAAATTTTAAAACTTGGTATTGTTTTTGTTTTTACGTAACCTCATAGACATTTTGACACTAAAATCAAAGGTCTACACTCTAGGTGATCGGTGAAGGACGGAACTTGCAAAACCAGATTGGAAAAGAGCCGAGTAAAACAAATTTTGCTGAATTACGGTCCAGACTCGCGATCTAGAGTTGATATTTGGCCCAGGGGATACTTTGAAAATAAAGTTTTGTAAATAAACTGTGTAGCAAGCGCGGATCCAAGGAACAGTGGAACACAAAAATTACATATATATATATATATATATACCGGTTTGACAAACGCGGCAGCGTATTACTTTTCGTAACTTTTCCTTGTATGACCCCCGTCTCCCCACCCGAAACCGAGATCTGGAGCCGCCCTTGTTATGAACACCCTGAATTTATCAGAGATCCTTTGGCAGGTTCTAAAACTTTTGGTTGGGTACCCAGAACCTGAGATTCTAAAAGTATTTTCGCTTGAAGAGGAAAGGTAACTTTCAATTATTTATAATTTAAGCTGTTTTTGTGTTAAAATTTGAGTTTCAAAGTAATTTATTGATATATCTCAAAAAGGCCAAGACAATAATTGCTTTATTTTATTTATTTTCCTCCATTTGGCCGCAAAAAAAATAAATCATGCTTAGAACGAACATCTTTAATAATAAGAATTCCCATGGAATTAAAAATTCTCTCTTAAATTATTTATTCAAGAAATATTATTTTGCGACCAACTGGAAAGAGCATAAGCCGCCGATGCCTTTAAAAAGAAAATGGACAGGTACTGGCTGGCTAGTACGGCGGGCTGATCTACAGTAAAAATAAGGCCAACCGCACTGTATATAATAGAGATTATTTAGGAAGACCAGAAGGGCTATAAAACGTGCAACGACTTGAGAAAAAAAACTTTTATGGGTTGTTGCAGTTAAAAGAACTCATATCCTACCACTTCATATTAGAAAATTTTATTATAATATTATTTTGTTACGAGTGTATTATTCAATGTAACTTTTTACTTGGACACCCTGTATCTCGGTTATTATCAGCTATTGAACTAAACTAAGTATGGCCAAATCGCAGTATTTTTACCAAAGGAATCTGCAGTTTTCCTGTGTACCATTAATTATGGGACACCCTCAGTGGCGTAGCGACAAATTATAGGCCCCCCGCGAAAATTGAGTTAGGGCCCCCTACCCTATATTAAGAATATACATATATAAACAAACAAAATTAGATAATACTGTTTATTATATAAACTACAAACCTATATGTAGCGAACGTTACAAAAAATAAAATTATTGAACAACAAGAAGAAAACAAAAAACATCCTTTAAAACTAAAAGGAACAAACACGAAAAAATTCTTTAGGTACCGAGCTAAGGTAGCGATACTTGAAAGTTACAGTGAGATAAAACCAAAAGTATTTAAAATTAAGCAACAAAATCTTGAATATAATATTATAGGTATCTCAATAGTTATTGCGAGGCAATTGGCCAATTGCCTATTTTAATTATTATATTGTAAAATTATTCTTATATTGTTGCTTTCAGGAGGTAAATTGTTTTTTTCTAGCTTTTGCCTCCGCAAAATTTTTTATTAAATGGTTATATTATCCATTTTGGCCGCCTCTTGTGCCTCTATAGACAGGATAGCCAAGTTGGTTAACCTTGTCTGAGAGGAACTATTTGGAAAAGGATCTCTCAGCTGTAGCAACACTTACTGGAAGAGTTAAAAATAATAATAAGGCTGTTGTTACCTCTGGAAAATTTGATGATAAAGTGTTATTTTCCACAATTAAAAATACAGCAAAGTCTTTAATACTTTGAAGAGAAGCAATTTTTTCCTTTAACGGCATACACAACGCGACTATCTCTAAAGGAAAAGTCGCAGACAGATCGCAGGTATATGTTTGCTGTAGTGTTTCTGCAGACATAAATAATTCTTTTTCTGGCAAAGTTACTAGAACTTGGGGACATAGAAATCTAAAATTATTAACAAATAACTCCATTCCCTCAAAACGATTACCTATTTGGTTAATTACAATATCAAATACTTTGTAATATATATTTATCCTAAAATAGTTTTCTCGACTAGAAAATAGATAATTTGTATTGGCTTCATCAAAGTGTTTTTTTGGTTTTAATTGTCTTTTATCTTCAAATTCCGGGTTTATATTCCATGATCTTGATATACCAATTGCTTCATTCTTTAAATTTATATAATTACGGGCACAGTGTGACAAAATCTAGATCAGGTGGACATTGGTAATATTGGTATTTATTTGAAAGATTTGCTAATTAGCAATAGGCTCTATCGGCACTCGAAGCTTTCGGGGCCCCCCCGCGACTGCGGGGGTTCGCGGTAGTAGCGCTACGCCACTGGACACCCTGTATATTTGGTTACACTTTGCCTAACAAAATACAAGTTAGACTACAGCGTTCTCATTGATTAAGTAAGTTATTTTTGGCTTTATGCATTTTTGATGCATTATATTACAACATAATCAAAAATAAACGAAATTTTTAAACAATTTAGAATTTTCGTTTGAGCGCTAACTAATAGCCCATCGGGCACAGTCTATAAAAATATCACGCCCCAAGCAAGGCAAGGATGTGAACTAAATAGGCACTGTTTCACAACATCGAGAATCGAGATCAAGTCCAGCCATCAATGACCTCGGAGAAACCGTTTTTAAAAACGTTATATGAACCCGAAAGCGGTCTGATGTAGATGTGGAAAAGTTGGATTTCCTAAAAACTCGCTTCTCGGTCTTTAATTACACGATTATCGATTAATGGGTTCTGTAAATCGATCGTTATTTGCGCATCCCGTTTATAAAATTGTTTTGAAGGAAAAGGATGTTTAGTTCATCAGCGGCCTCGCTTACGGATTGCGATTTTAGTATAGTTGATATTTTATTGTCCGATCGAATTCCAATAGAAATAAAAATATAAAGAAGGTTTGATTATTTAATTGTTTATTCGTTTTATTTGATGCGTCGGCGACGACTTCCTTACAGACCGATCAAACCCGACACCACCACGGCCGGCGGAATTGGTCCATTTAATTTACGACGCGATATCGGCTTCTTTGTATCTGCTCACAAAAAATAATCCCTATACAGGGTGTCCGCTAATTAATGGGACATGGAAAAACCACAGACTACTTACGTAAAAATATTAGGATTTAATTATACTTACCAATATCCGAAAGTTGATATTAACCGAGATACAGGGTGTTAAAGTTAAAACTTCATTTTTGTTTTTCTCTAATAACTTTGATAGAAACCAACGATTCTTTACAAAATTTGGCAATTACATATTTTTTAGGATGAGAAACTGATTTTTTGGGGAAATTTTAATGTACAATGTACATTTTTTGCACATTTATTAGGTCCTAACTTTTTGTGCCTCGGTGTATTTAAGCTTTTAATGAAAATAATACTGTTCTCATTTTATTACGTAAAAAAGGTATACTAAGTTCAGATCGCCCAGAGTTACCGTTTCGGAGATATTTAGTGCTCCCTGCCCAATTATTATTAATTTGCAAACAAAATTTTTTTTCTATGAGAACACAAAAATAAATTTTAGAGATGCAGTTGCTATGGAACAGAAAATGTTTCATTTTTGAGTTTATCGTAAGTTTGTGTTTTCATTGCTGTTGGTTTCTTTCGACACGATATTTTCTAGGTTTAAAGTTATTTTAATTAAAGTTAAAGAACAATCCAATTGTTGTATTTATTATTCCCAATTACCATTACTAGAATATTAATTATCGTGTAAAAGTGAATTGGTAAGAAGTAACAAAATATTATTTGCTTGCCTGAGCTAACGCACTAAACAATTTAAATGCAAATATCTCCGAAACGGTAACTCTGGGCGACCTGAACTTAGTATACCTTTTTTACGTAATAAATATGAGAAAAGTATTATTTTTATTGAAAACTTAAATACACTGAGGCGCAAAAAAGTTATGACCGTATAAATGTGCGAAAAATGCCGCAGACAGCCCTACATTGTAGGTACATTAAAATTTCACAAAGAAATCAATTTCTCGTCCTAAAAAAACCATAATTGCCAAATTCTGTGAAAAACCGTCTGTTTTTCTCAAAGTTATTAGAGAAAAACAAACATGAAGTATTAACTTTTAACACACTGTATCTCAATTAATGTCAACTTTCGGATATAGGTAAGTATAATTAAATCCTAATATTTTTACGTAAGGAGTCTGTGGTTTTTCCATGTACCTTTAATTAGCGGAAACCCTGTATACAGGGTGTTATGGAAATGACGTATTATATATAAATGGGTGACTCCTTGGGTGTCCTAGAGAAGCGCTACATACTTTTTTTTTTAAATCGACCGTTTTAAAAGTGAGGTAATAAAAACTCTTACTTACGGTCAGTCATCCACGCTACTGTACAACATTTCACCCAGAGCCAATGGCAATGTTGCCAAACTAAATATAAAACTGAAATTCCATATAAAATTATAAAAATATTTTCTACCTGCTTGTATTTATCCTTATACCTAAAGAGCGAGGAAATCCAGGCACAAACACAATCAGTTTTTTTTTCTTTTTCATGGGATCACTCCTGGAAACACTTTATGTACCTACACACAGTAATAGTGAAAAAGAACCGATAGTTAGCTTTTGAAAATACAATAATACAGATTATACTACAGATTATTAGATTTTATTACACGCGACGAAATTTGAGGTCCAGAAGAAACGCGTCAATAAAAACAATATTCAAAGATTATTTATGGACGGGCAAGTTACACGCGTAAACCGAAAAAACAGAGCGGATTGCTGAGAGTGTGTTGGTGATCGACGAGACACAACGTATCCGGCCGCTGGTTGGTCTTCGACTAACAGACTGCAAGCGTGCGGCGCTATATGAAACTATTTCGCTCGGCCGATGTAAGGCGTCAAGAGGATTGGCATTTGGCCTAGTGACGTACGTGGATATTACTATTCCATATGTTTTTTCCGGTTGTTTAAAACATAGTCCGTCGTAAATGTTCTTCAATTAATTGTACAAAAACTCGGTATTACAGAATGGAAAAGTGTTTAAATTATTTTATTTTGTCTAAAGAGTTTAAGGTGTACATATGACAACACCGGCCAGAATTCCTTGATTGCTTACATGTATCGCAGTGCCACACAGGTGTTTTTCTGGTTTGACGTCAGTTCACTTTTACCGCTGAATGAATTGAAAGCGCCATTTATGGCTATTTTTCTTCAATTTGTCTTTAGCTCAGGAATTGCCGGTTTAAATATAATACGTCATTTCCATAACACCCTGTATATTACCTATATAAGAAAATTGGGTGGTTCGCAACCAAGTTAATTTTTTTCAAGGGGTTCTCGGTTGAAAAAAGGTTAGAAACCGCTGAATTACACGAAAGATCGGTTTTGTAAACAAACAAAATTCTTTATTGGAATTTAGGTTCGAGTAATAACCTTCAATGACGTCGAAAGTATTCCACGAAGGAGATAAGAGATAACAATTGAGATTTTAAATGTCGTACAAATAAATAATAAACCGTCGAGACATATAAGTTTAGTTACGCATAAATAATAATTTCTAGTCTTAAAGTATTTTTTACGAGCTGCGTTCAATCACAGGTTGCCAAGCAGGCACTATTTTATGCGAACCTTTTAGCCAAATATACCTAATTTTTTTCTAATGTAAAACTGGATTCATAAAGTTAAAGGATTGGAAAACGCTATGAAAAAATTGCGTTAAAAAATATAATGTTATAAGAATAATAATAAGACTTTCAAATATGAACAATTTTCAAAGTTTTGTCACAGATCTTCCTTCATTGTCAATTTTTTGATTTTCCCCCGTATGTCTTGAGCAATCACTGATCAATACGGGTTATAAGGTTATGTCACTTGTCCTAATGGAAAGGTTAACTCCGTACGTTGAAAATCAAATAGGAGACTATCAATGTGGCTTCAGGAAGAACCGCTCCACTGTGGATCAGATATTTACAATTCGACAACTAATGGAGAAATGCTGGGAGTACAACAAAACTCTCCACCAGTTATTTATTGATTTTAAACAAGCATACGACAGCATTCTGAGAGTCGAATTATGGAATGCGATGATGGAACTTGGAATACCCAAAAAACTCATTAGCATCACAAGGGCATGTGTTGAGGGATCGTCTAGTGCTGTAAGAATTGGAAAAAAGATCTCGTCGTCCTTTTACATCAATAATGGACTTAAACAGGGCGATGCTATATCCCCGCTACTATTTAACATAGCACTTGAGAAGATTGTACGAGAGGCACAGACCAAAACATTGCTGTTTAGAGGACAGGGACCTCGCCTCATACTAGCTTTTGCGGATGATATGGACATCGTGGGAAATACGACCATTGACGTTAAGGAGGATTTTTTCAAGTTGGAAACTGCTGCGAAGAAGGTTGGTCTGAAGATTAATGAAACAAAAACGAAGTATATGGCAACAATGAGGACTGAACAAAGAGACAGAATCGGTCAGAACGTTACAATGGACCAATATAACTTTGAGAGGGTCCTGCAATTTAAGTACCTGGGGGCTACAATAACTTCAAATAACAACATGACTGACGAAATTAATGCCAGAATACAAAGTGGCAATCGCTGCTATTATACATTAAAGAAAATTATGACCTCTAAGAATATCACTCGTAAGACCAAGATAAAAATCTACCAAACTGTGATCAGACCTATCATGACATATGCATGCGAAACGTGGACTCTTACTAAACAGAATGAGAACCGACTAAGAATAGCAGAGAGGAAGATTTTAAGGGGCATTTTTGGACCAAAAAAAGACGAAGGAACACAACAGTACCGTATCAGAACCAACATAGAATTGGAGGAAATATATCGCCAACCTAGTATTGTCGGGGTGGTCAGGTCGGAAAGACTTAGATGGGCCGGACACGTTAGAAGACAGGAACATGGCCGTATCGTAAAATTAGTATGGGAAGAAGCACCAGTCGGCAAACGTCCTTTAGGGAGACCAAGATTGCGCTGGAGAGATAACGTGTCAGCGGACCTACAAATGTTGAATATCGTCAACCCAGAGCAGATGATGTTGGATAGACGACAATGGAGGCAAATTGTGAAGTCAGCCAAGACCCAACCAGGGTTGTAGCGGCTACAGAAGAAGAAGAAGAAGATGTCTTGAGCAAGCGAAAATTTTCAAATTTTGATTTTACCATTTTAAGTTTGACCCAAAAAGAGCACTGACACCTACATTACTTTATTGATAGCACTAACAATTACGGAGATACCCTATAAAAGTGTCGAAAATGGGACACCCTGTACATAGGAAGAAGGGCAAAACAAAACTCTCCCAGTCTTAGATAGGTACTATAATTTGCATATTTTTTTTTCTTTTGAATAAAACCTTAACCTGTTAATTTATTTTCATTTTTATTAATTTAACCTTGTTATAAAGAAATTGATTACTTTGACCGAATGTATGCAAAAAAGCAATTTCTTCAAATGTTAACAGCGTGTTCCTAATACACTCATAAAATACCATTCGAGAATCGTGACTTGTCACAATTACGGAAATATTCGTAATTTAGAAGCTTCGAGAATGTCCTGAACGACACCTCATGACATAAATTAGATCGTTTCGAATGACACCAAAATACATCGGGTAAATATGTCAAGGTTTTAAATGTCTTCAACAGGGAACGTTAAAGGCCGTATTACAGTCGGGAATTTTTATGGCGCCAGCAATGGCAATTATAATTCAATGATTCAGGCGCAGTACACCGTTCTCCGTACTACAGTCAGAAATTCTACTCTTCTGGCAATTAAAATGACACGGATTCAGTACACTGTTCCCGATCAGCTGTCTCTCATTACCAGAAATGGTGCAGGCGCCATTTTAATTGCCCTTGCCGGCGCAATTGGGTAGGCATGGATTATTCTGTTATTTTTAACTGTTTATTATTTGGCCGAACCAGGTATGAACAGGGAATGGCCATTTAAACCCACTGGTACTTAAATTAGCAGTTTACATTCTTTATTAAACTTATGGACTGCTAATTCAGCAACTTTTTGCATCTCCTATTTGTAAATAGCAATAGCTGCTTTAACTGGTAATCAAAACGAACAGGTTTGCACATCTCTAATTCTGGGGATATTTTAGGGATTTCGACAGTACCCACTGCTGTTCTGACCGTTCACAATGCTCCAGCTGATCGAAAACGGTTTACTGCGCATGAATACGTGCCATTATAATTGCCGGCGCAAGAGAAAAACTTGCCTAATACGGCCTTAAGATGAGGAGCCCAAACCATCCCAAATTAGCAATCAGAGCCATCTAAGTTCCAACAATTCAATTAAAAAATTGGCCGCTCTTGTCAGGTTAGAAAGAGACAAGAGTCATCAGCTGATCAATATTTATTTTCGTGAAGTTTTAGCCGTTAATAATAAAGTTTTTTAGTTAATTCATTGATATTGGTTTCCTAGGCGATTTATTTAAACTTTATTACTTTACACCGCAGTAGGGACACAAAAGCTAATATGCTAGAGACAACTATGTTGACATTCTAGTTGTTATTAGCATTTAACGTCAATTTCATTTTTACATATTCATTTGTGAAAATGACTTATCAACATTTTAAAAATTTGATATGATATCTATCATCCATGGTGTGTTACAAATTTTAAAATAGAGTTTAAAAGGCTATCTTTTTAGATTAAAATATACAGGGTGTTCCATTTAAAAAAGTGAGGTTAGGTGCGATAACTTTCTTACCTGACCCCGTACACTTATTCTGAAAACGGCAGATTATTCAACAATCATTCTAAATAAACTTATGTATGAAACATTTTTCTGTATCTCTTTTAACTAAGAAAATATAGGGTAATTTAGAAATTGTCAATTTTTTGATTTCCACCCTGTACAGGGTGTCCCATTTTCGACACTATTTGTGGGTAAGAGTTATTATCAAAGATAGAATGTTGCGGTTTTCCCTTTAGACTAAAGATTCCGTTGCCAAATTTCTAATGGCTCTCATAGTTTTTAATCCGCAGGGCGATTGTGAAAATCTTCGCTGTTTAGAAACTCCCCGTATTAGAGACTTTTACGTAAAGTTTGGTGGCGTAGCCAATTTTTCTCTAAAAAGTTTAGTTTTTGAGATATTAATAAATGTAAATTTTTCTTAAATGGACACCCTATATATTATTTTCTTAATTGAGTTTAACTTGGGATTTACAAAATATTTATACTATAACAGTAGGCCATGGTCAATTTATTGGAAACAAATGCAAATATACAAAACCTCTCATATTTATGTTGGTATGTTTTATACAATCCAATGAAAAATGTTTAATTTTTAAAATTGCTGTATCTTCCATACCCTTTAACGAAATTTAATCAACTTAGTCTCATTTTAAAGATAATTTTACACTTATTCTTATATTATATTATCGAACTAAAGTCGTAATGGCTAGTTCACACTGCGTCATCTAGAGGGAGCTGTTTATCCACGAATCTAGTTTTTAAAATTTTCCTAATACAATTAAATAGCATGACATATTATTTTATTACTGTGACTAACAAATAACAATTTTATTCAAAGAAAAAATTATTTTAGATTCCTACTTATTAGGTTATCGATGAAAACAAAATTAAGGGAAATTGCCAACCCTGCTAGATCCCAGGCAACTTTTATATTAAGTTAATTTGACATTTGTATATTTAAAACTTGGTCCCCCGCATTCACGCCAGTAATCAGGTCGGATATCTCGTGGGGTTTGTTCGGTATGGTACGGATTCCCCAATCGGTAGGTCATACTGCAATGCGAGAAGCCAAGTGTTGAAAGGGTCACGGCAAATGTTTGAATAGAATAGAAACATAATTGTGGGCAATTCTTATTTTACATTTCGTGCTAAATTTCAAACATAAACTATTTCGTTGATATATTACAACGCTGGCGTTCATGTAACAAACACAGCACCCATACAATGCTACATAGAAAACAACGGAACTATAACGTTTGTCATGTAGGAAGGTCCACATACAATAAAGGCCTTGTGAACAATATAACTTGCTACAATTTGTAGTTCAGTTAAATGCATCTCCTCTAAATTTAGTGGAAAGGTTATGTTTTAATTTAATTTTTCTTGGTGAAAATAGTATATTAAGATACAAGTTTCATAAGACATTATCTTAGAACACGCGTTTAATCTAGAAAACGACCGACGATTTTTAATTCAATATAGTATTATACATATTACTTTATATATACATATTTATAGTCACTGTAGACATTTCCTGGCCATTAATTGTTATTCCTGTCAGATTCTGGGCAGACACAATATTTTATTCAATAGTATTATTTATTATTTTGTTCCATATTTTGAACTTTGTTCTGCTCGCACCATAACTCAAAGTTTTGCATATTCTTTGTAAAAGTTTTTCTAGATTATTTTCTGCAATTTCTCGTATTTCTGACGGAGTACAACTTTCTTCCTGACTCATTTTTATCAACTTTAATAATATATTTATTTTTAATTATGACGGATTGGAAGAAGCTTTGTTGTGTTCAAGTGTTTCTATCATGGCATATTTGATATTTGTAACATTTTATGAAATTGTAAAAGCATTGCCCACCCAAAAAGAAAATATTAATTCAAATGTATGATCTACTATATTTTTTTAAAGTTTTTTACACTTTAAAGACCCAAATAAGATACACGGTTCATAAGACATTATCTTAGAACACGCGTTTAATCTAGAAAACGACCCGCGAAGCGGGGAGTTTTCTCAAGTACAAGTGCTCTAATTGTCTTATGAACCGTGTATTTTATAATACTTATTCTATTTGGGCCTTTAAAGTCTGAAAAACTTTAAAAAATATAGTAGATTTTTTCCATTTGAATTAATATTTTCTTTTTGGGTTGGCAATACTTTTACAATTTAATAAAATGTTACAAGTATCAAATATGCCATGATACAAACAATTGAACACAACAAAGCTTCTTCCCATCCGTCATTAAAAATAAATATATTATTAAAGTTAATAAAAAAGAGTCAGGAAGAAAGTTGTCTCCGTCAGAAATACGAGAAATTGCAGAAAACAACCTAGAAAAACTTTTAAAAAGAATATGCAAATCTATGAGTTATGGTGGGAGCAGACCAAAGTTCAAAATATTGCACAAAATATATAAAATACCTCCTCGTTTGAAATTTACCACTTTCAACAGTGGGGGTGAGCCTTTCTAGTTTTTCTGTACCCTTCATTAGTAAAAGTCGAAATTAATGAGAATAATCGATTGCGTGTCTTTCAGCATAAATCCAGATCCAGAAATAAACTGCATCGGTATATAAAACGTTTGTGGTGCGATAGTGATCGTATCGGTTTATTCTCGGTATCATGACTTAATTTCAAAGTAAGTAAATGATTTTAGTCGAGATATTGCGAGGATTAAAAACACCGAATGCCAGATAAATAAACATGGGAATATTTCAGTATGCTGAACTGATATTACACGGTGAATTTATGAAAGGCAATGTATAATCAGTGGCGTATCATGTGTGCGACAAACGCGGAGTCGTCCCTACAAGGGGCCAATATTCAGTGGAGTGAAATTATGAAGATGAAGTGAAAAAATTATACATAAGCAGAAACTTTTACCATTGTTAAGGTAAACTGTAAAAGAGGAAAAACATATTTAAGCATTTTTTTGTATTAATTACTGAAAAAACTTGAACAAAGGATCATCAGAAAACAGCCTTTTTAATTTGATTTTTGGTAAATGCCAAAAATAATGGAGCTCACTCCATTTTAGGCTCGCTTTGTCATGCGGGACCCATCATGCCCGCAGTAGTGGTATTACGATACTCGCCTTCAGCTCGTGCGCTCAAATTTCCTGTTCGTAAAAAAAGTAACGTTATGCTAAGTTTCATACATTATTTTTTCTACGATCGTATCAGTTTTCTTTTTCGAAATTGAAACATATATTTGTATAGGTATAATCAACTATATTTAATAAAGTCGCATATTTAAAAATGGTTTACCGTTATTGCTGTTGGTCCAATGCGATTAAATAAATGTCTTTATTCCTCTTTGTAAGCTTCTTTCGATTTTTCAGGCAATACATTTTGTGTTGCTTCATTGGCTTTGTTAATTAGAACGTTTCCGACAAACTTTTAAAACATCCGCCGCGCCATTCGAACCGGTCGACGATAGACGAAGCTGCTCGGCCACCCCAACATTGTTGCCACCAGCGTTGTCAGTCTTTTACAATTGAATCGGTCATTTGGGAAACCCCGTAAGTGCAAAAAACAGAATTTGTGGTATTTCATTTCAGAAACACCGTAAGTCCGGAACGTACGGGATTTCTCAAATAAATATCCAGCTCCCATATTTATTTGAAACGTTTATTGTATGGGCACAAGCAGTGTTCCTCTGTGAATCTATGCGTTTACAACCGAAAAACCAAATTATGGTGAAAAGTAATTTTGGCGAAAATGTGGACTCTACGGGATTTCTCAAATGACCGATTCAATTGTAATATATCCATTACTATTTTAACAAATTTTGATAGCCGAAGCTGCTCGGTCACCTCTGCTACCAACCAGCGTTGTCAGTCTTTTACAATTGTAATATATCCATTACTATTTTAACAAATTTTGATAGCCGAAGCTGCTCGATCACCTCTGCTACCAACCAGCGTTGTCAGTCTTTTACAATTGTAATATATCCATTACTATTTTAACAAATTTTGATAGCCGAAGCTGCTCGATCACCTCTGCTACCAACCAGCGTTGTCAGTCTTTTACAATTGTAATATATCCATTACTATTTTAACAAATTTTGATAGCCGAAGCTGCTCGATCACCTCTGCTACCAACCAGCGTTGTCAGTCTTTTACAATTGTAATATATCCATTACTATTTTAACAAATTTTGATAGCCGAAGCTGCTCGATCACCTCTGCTACCAACCAGCGTTGTCAGTCTTTTACAATTGTAATATATCCATTACTATTTTTTACAAATTTTGATAGCCGAAGCTGCTCGATCACCTCTGCTACCAACCAGCGTTGTCAGTCTTTTACAATTGTAATATATCCATTACTATTTTAACAAATTTTGATAGCCGAAGCTGCTCGGTCACCTCTGCTACCAACCAGCGTTGTCAGTCTTTTACAATTGTAATATATCCATTACTATTTTAACAAATTTTGATAGCCGAAGCTGCTCGATCACCTCTGCTACCAACCAGCGTTGTCAGTCTTTTACAATTGTAATATATCCATTACTATTTTAACAAATTTTGATAGCCGAAGCTGCTCGATCACCTCTGCTACCAACCAGCGTTGTCAGTCTTTTACAATTGTAATATATCCATTACTATTTTAACAAATTTTGATAGCCGAAGCTGCTCGATCACCTCTGCTACCAACCAGCGTTGTCAGTCTTTTACAATTGTAATATATCCATTACTATTTTAACAATTTTTTAAATGTTCATTTTTGTTGTGGGGCTCCCCATATGAAATTTATGTTCAATCTGAAGGTGGCTCCCATATCATAGGAAAGTAACGACCTCTTTTCTCGTACTCTTCTTACAGTGACACAGTTTTCACTATTCTATTAGGATTCGTCCCCCGACAACCTATTACTTTTGATCAAATGTTTCTGGCAACACTGGTCGCTACGTAGTGAGTGCCTTTTGCCGTAGTTTTCCATGGAAATTTTGAAAGTTCACCGGAACTGTTTCTTATTTAGTCGTGCGTGTTTATTAAAATATATATCTGAATTTTCATACAATGACGTGCGCTGTGTTCGGTTGTGATCTGGATAACCAGGCAAATAAATTTGGCAGAAATATAAAGTGTTTCCGCTTTCCTAGGGATAAAAACAAAAAATTATAATGGATACGGTTTTATTTATTTGGTTACTTCTTAAGTATTTTCCACTGAAGCTGATGAGGTATATGCATTCGAAACATGTATGGAAATTAAAATATTGTTTATTTAACTAATGAAGCAGACTATGAGTTTCTTGACCTCTTCATAATTTCACTCCGCTGAGAGATGGACTATTTAAAAAAAAAATTGTTTAATTTGTTCATAACTACTTAGGTCGTATTTTAGCTTTAATGTTTGTTGTACGTTCATGAAATAAATATACCTAAATACCATGATATTATTCTTTGATTTCACATACCATTAAATGCGTAAAACCTTTTAATACCTTTAAAAGAGAGTTAAAAACGCCGACAGCAATATAAATCTCCCTAAGAGATTTAAAAATCACTCACCCGTTGACGTCACAATCCACGCCTCCATCGGCGTGGAATCATACCTCTTAGATCTTTATACCATGTTATCATACAGTGTATTTTCGCCCTAGTTTCAGAAATAAGTATTCTTCAACCTGATTCTTGTGGTGAAGGAAAAATACTTCTTGCTAGACCTGACTACTGCCGGTCTAACCGCAACGCCGTTCCGAAACAACTTTCTAATTGGATTTTGATATTTAAAGGAAGTTGCCGATGAACTCGATAACATTAACGGTCCATTTATGATGTAACATTTAAGGTTCAATATTAAAAATGTATAAAAAAAATAAATAACTGGTAGAAACACAGGGTGGTCTTTAATGGCGTGCCTCTATGTCAGTGTCATTTACTAGGTCATTTCATTAAAGAAAAGTTCATTGTATACAGGGTGTTATGGAAATGACGTATTGTATTTAAATGGGTGACTCCTGGGGTGTCCTAGAGAAGCGCTACATATTTTTTTTAAATCGAACGTTTAAAAACTGGGGTAATTCACCCCTAAACCCACACACAACTCCTCGGCACATTCATATATGAACATATTATATTGCCCAGCTGGGTAATCAACAGATGTTCAGGCACAATGTTGCCAAAATGTGTGTAAAACTTTAGTTTCTTATAAAAATAAATATTTAGCTTACTTAGAAAGTAAATCCAGGACGCGATTAAGGAATCCAGGGCACAGACACTTTCAGTTCTTTTCTTCTATGGAAAAACCTTTATGCTCATCACGTGTCCTGATGATAGTGTGGGAGTGTATAATAAGCTTATCACTAAACCCCAACACTAACGCATAATTACACTTTACAATAACACACATAGAACAAGAGCACTTAATCATTTCGCAATAGAAATAATAAAATTACTAAAGATAAAATGAAACAATTATGTTAACAATTAACAGGAAGTACCCTTTGAAATTAATGGTTTGGTCCACCTTCGGACCAGTCGGACTTTCTTTCTGAGACCTCTCCACCAGTAGAGCCAGCGCGGTTGCCATTTCCGAGACTATAATTATACAGGAAAGTAATATTATAGAAGGAAATTCGGCAATTTATGATAGTCGCTTATAAAACATCGAAAGTGGCAACGCTGTATTTTTAAATATTAGCCCGATTGTCTAAAATCAGCTGTTTAAAGAAGCCGGCCGATATCGATCGAGAGAACCGTGTTATTTATTTTTAAAATTTTTCGATGTTAAATACATTATTTCCCAGACAATAAGGGCGTATTTTTGTCTACACAGTAGCACTTTAAAATACTAATTCAGATTGAACGGTACTTAGATGTGTTGTGACGCGAAAACTATGTGATTTTGTGATGTGAGTACTTGGTGTTTTTTATAAATTAACTTGGTTTTAAATAAGTTCGAAAAGGTAAATAAAATTGCATTTTGTTTTCTAAAGGGTAAGTGGCATTTATAAACTTTTAAGTTATCCAGATCTGACGGGTGTCGTTCGCATTGAACAAATGAGAACATACCTGACCATTTAAAAACTCCGCGGCGGTTCGTTCGAGTTAGTTCAAGTTTATAAATCAGAGATTGTTTCCCAGCGAACTGAACGTAAAAGTTTATAATAATGTACCCTGAAAAATAAACAACTTGAAATCTGTCAAACGGTTATTGACTTTCTAAAGAGTTTACCCCGAAGATATGACAACACTGTTCAAGATTCACAGTCATATGTCGGTGTGTTTACCTTCCGAACAGGGGCACCACGTGGTAATTTTTGGTTTGACATTAAAGCACCATTTTTGGATATTTTTCTTCAATTTGTTTTCATCTCAGGAATTGTCGGTTTAAATATAATACGTCATTTCCATAACACCCTGTATACAGGGTCACCATTAAAGTTGGAACCATATGGGGAAATCGATTTAGGTAACAACATTTCACCTCACCATAAATGTTGCTTTAATAAAGACCAAAAATGACGTAATTAAATGGGAACATGCGGCTTTTGTTAACTGTAAAATTTGACATTTTCCTCACAAAATGTCGAAAAATGGCATTTATTGAATTGCCCACACAACGAATTTGAATCGCTTATGATAATTTTTGCTTTATATCTATTTTTGGTCAATATCTATTTGTTTCATTGGCGTTATTAATTATTTCGTCTGGAACGAATTGGAATGAGTTTTCTTGTTCGGAATCGGAATTATTTCTTTCCATTTTTGATCTTTTCAAATCGGGTGCTGTTTTCATGGTATCTTCATGTTAAGCATTCAGAGAGAAGTGAAAAAATGAGACGTTACGGCACTTTTGTTAACTTGTTAAAAAACCAATTTTATGCATTCATTGTTTTTATAACGATCGTAGAAAAACATCTTTCAAGCATCTAAACGCAACTCCCGGTTTACTTCAAAGGACACACACAAGAAAATACAAATATTTATTAAAGCCGTTTAAAATGCCAAACAAACAGAATGAAAAACGCAGCAAATGATCAATAGCAAAGTATAAAGAATAAAAATCCATTGATAAAAATGATTGATTGGCGGAAAAGACGCAAATTTACAAATAAATCCGAGTTCATTAGAAGAGGCATTTTGTCGGAATAAAATAAATTGGATGAAAAGACGACCAGCGTGATGCTAACAATCTCTTCATCTGATTAGAAACATTATTAATTTAAATAATTCAGAAAAAGTTCTTGTGAAAGAGCATAACTTAGTCCAAAATGTTAATAATTATTCTAATTAAAAAAGGTTTATGCGAGAGCCGTTGGCGGCCGAACGCGACTTCAAAAAAATCTGTTTATTGCTCGCAAGTGCTTCATCATTCTGAAAGATGAATAAATATGCAGGTTGTCCAAGATAAGGAGGCAATCTATGGGGATCTCGTTAATATTAACAGATACAACTTCTATTAAATGAGGAAAAAGTATCGCAAACAAAACACTAACAATATGTGGCACAAAAAGTTTTAGTAAGTTTTGAGTTATTTAAAAAAAAAACCTGAAATTTTGGACAATTTTATTTTATCCGGCGTTAGGAAGAGAGAAAAACTGGCAAAACATTCTTACAGCAACGTTTAATGAACCCAACGATTACATAACAAATTTTTTATACGACGTTTCGTTCTCAATGCATCATCCTCAACTTTTTTCTAATACGGCCCTGATTTTATAATGTCAAATTTTTATTCTAAATTCAATGATATACAGGGTGTTCCTTAATGATGTGCTAATATTTCAGGGCGTGATTCCTTAGGTCATTTTATAAAGAAAAGTTCATATGAACATATGTCGGCAACGGCTTAAATTTTTTGCTACAGGATGTTGAATTTTTATTTTTTAAATGGTTATTTTTTAATATCTCCGAAAGTACTTTAGATATTATTTTCAATTTTAGTATGTGTTAATAGGATATAGAACCACAAATTTTAGTTAGAAAATTATTCAATTGTTCCACTAGTGGCGTCCCTGCAAACATGTCCTCTGATATTTTTTACAAAAAGCATGGTACGCCACTGACATTTTTCCATGTGGATATTTTTTCTGATTAGCCTGGTCAATTCTACATGAAAATGGAATTTTTCTCGTTCTTGATTAAAACCACTAAATTCATATTGAACTGAAATTATTAACATTGATAAAATAATTAGTGGTAAATTTTGCTTTATAAAAATTGTTGAAAATTGGCACCTTACCTAAAAGGCTTCCGCCGTCTTCTCATCGAGTTGCCCACTTCAACAATTTTTATAAAACAAAATTTATCATTAAAATTATTTTATCAATGTTAATAATGATGAGTTTCAATATGAATTTAGTGGTTTTACTCAAGAAAGGTGCACCTGACGAGAAAAACCTCAAGAGACCGTTTTCATGTAGAATTGACCAGGCTAATCAGAAAAAATATTCACATGGAAAAATGTCAGTGGCGTACCATCTTTTTTGTAAAAAATATCAGAGGACATGTTTGCAGGGACGCCACTGGTGAAACAATCGAATAACTATTCTAACTAAAATTTGTAGTTCTATATCCTATTAACACATACCAAAATTGAAAATAATATCTAAAGTACATTCGGAGATATTAAAAAATAACCATTTTCAACACCCTGTAGCAAAAAATTTAAGCCGTTGCGGACATATGTTCATATGAACTTTTCTTTATAAAATGATCTAAGGAATCATACGCTGAAATATTAGCACGTCATTAAGGAACGCCCTGTAATACACATTTTTTTTTCTTTTTTTTACACACATTACACGCACTATCGTTTAATTACGCTTTTAAATCATTTTTATAAAATTTTCAGGATACGGACCTGTATTTTCAATCACTTTCGATTATTCCGGAAGTTAGGCTTAACATTGTTATTTTAAATAGAAATATCTTTGACATTTTTCGAATCTACGTAAACATCCAAGTAACTTTTGGTAGAAATTTCATATATCCATCTCCAACCGTTTTTGAGATAATATAATATAATAATAATAATAATAAGATAAAATGATCCTATGTTTGCTGAACCTGACTTGCACGTCAGGGGTGTGCTTATCAATAAGTAATAGCAAGTAAAAACCCTTTGATAATAGCATAGACCAGGGGTTGGCAACCTACGGCTCGCGAGCCGGATGCGGCTCTTTCGATGTCAAGTTGTGTCTCTTTCTATATCAAATTGTGGCCGTTAGTGGCTTTTTAAAAACCGAGAAATTGTGTAAATTATAACTTTTGGCTCTTCCGTCTCAAAAGGTTACCGACACCTGGTATAGACTATAGACTGTAAAATGTTATCGCTTACCCAGCGGTTTTGTTAACGCCACAGAATGAAGTATATTCCAAGATTGGGTATACTACGCTTACCTGCAAAAAAAATAATTATTAATTGCATATATTATGTAGTTTGCCTTTTAGAATTCTTAATTCCTAAATTGTTTCAATGTGGATTTTCACAAAAGCAAAAATTTGAAATTGCGTTATAAGGAGGCCACCGGGATACCCCCAGATACCCCTCGTTGCCCCGGATGCAGTAGCGGTTCTTCCACAGGAACACATGAGCACGTGCACCCCCAAAACAAATAAAAAAATATTAATTTATATTCATTTAATATTATTTATCATATAAAGTGCGACCCTCCCTAATATTTTATCGTATCGTCAAACCAAACTTTATATAGGCGGCTCTCGCTTTAGATTGATGACGAGAAATGTTCGCATATGCCCTCAAATAGGCGGGACATCATGCAGTTTCTCTTTAGTATCAGGGGGCGGGGGATAGCGGGGATATGGCGCTTTTACATGGAAAAGTCGCACAACTTTGGAGTGCGCCTATGTCTGTTTGTTCGCGCATGTATGTAGTAATTCAATGTTTCAATATTACATATTTATTAAGTTAGAATGAATAGCTTGACGGTGGACTATTTAAAAAATAACTTTAGCTCTTTAATTTAGAGCAAAAAATTGAAGTGAAGAATGCGGGAAGACCTAAACCCGAAATTAATTTAACGCAGACCACAAAAGGTAAATCTAGGGACTTTATTAGAAAATTTAAAAATGAAATATATGAAAATTTTTTTATAGATGGTATTCCAAACTTAATGAGGCTGTTATTGATCAATTTTCTACAATTAAGAACCGAGGAATGGACCGGAAAACCTTTCTTATTTTCCAAAAATTGTATTTCCTAGTGTAAAATTTAAAAAATTAATAAAAATATGTTTTACCTAACGCATTTTCTTATTGCTTTTTTTTCCCACGTTTAAAACGACGAAGAAGAAATTTTTTGGTCGTTACAGAAAAATAAAATTTTAAAAATAATTTCATGATACTTGTGAACCCCTCTGTCATAGGTTACGAGCCGTCACTGCCCGGGGTGGTAATTCGATCCAATCCGACCAAATCCATCTAAGAAATAAAAAGTCTATGCTTGTCAGGTGGTATTAATATCAAATACCAATATGGAAAACTATTATTTCCAGACCACCCGATGATCCTTATACAATAAGGGCGCGTAATTTTGTCTACACAGTAGCACTTTAAAATACTATTTCAGATTGAATGGTACTACCAAGAAAAGGAAGCCCTCTCCATTGATAGGATGCAACCACCTGTAGACCGGTTTCGAACTTATTTGTTCTCATCAGTACAGGGTAGGTGTACATACCAATCATCAGAGAGGACTGTAACTTAACGCTGTACTATCGACGGTAGTCGACAAAATGCAGCGCGCAGCGCCATCCCTTAGTAGTCCCTGATGATTGGTATGTACACCTACCCTGTACTGATGAGAACAAATAAGTTCGAAACCGGTCTACAGGTGGTTGCATCCTATCAATGGAGAGGGCTTCCTTTTCTTGGTAGTACCATTCAATCTGAAATAGTATTTTAAAGTGCTACTATGTAGACAAAAATACGCCCTTATTGTATAAGGATCATCGGGTGGTCTGGAAATAATACTTTTCCATATTGGTATTTGAAATATCAGTAAATTGCAAAAAAATCCACGCCATGGCTATAATTTGCCAGATAGAGGACAATTTCAATACAAAACGTTGCCGTTTCCATTTCGCAATAAAATAACAACAATCCTGGTACGTACACGAAAATAACTGGCGATAAACACATTCAAACACCGACCGCCCAGTTTGAAAAATTCAAGGTCGACACGTTAGTTCATTAGAACCGGAAAAATTCGCAAAACTTTGGCAAGTAACCGGCTATTGGTTAAAAAATAGTACGGTCTAAGCAGTGACGGTCAGCAATTTTAATGCCATGCTAGGTTGCCAGCTCTACTGTTGCAGGAGTAGCCACCTGTCATATGTAGTGACAATATTTTCACTTTAAAAAAAAATAAAAATCCTCATACAAGGATTTTTGTGATTCTTCAGTGTGGCACGAACAAACCCGAACAAACCCAAATTTGCGACGTAGTGGTAAAAATGATTTTTTTCTATTTGGGTTTCATAATGGCTACATTATGAAATGCAAAAAAATTGAATAACCTGCCACTTTATGAAAGTGAAATTTTAATTTTTTCATGTTTCAAGTAAGGTTCGAATTTTAGGCCCACTTCGATTTCGTTGAAATTAGTTTTGTAGGCATTATAGATTCGACAGATATATTTTATAGAAAACTTTAAAATACTAACCTTTAACCTTGCAAATAGATCATTTTTACTGGATATTTATCTGAAATACCTAGGTGTACTAGGAAATATATAACATGCTGACGGTGTCCGTCAACTAATTTCTAGTCACAACTATAAAACAACATAACCTAAAAATAATAAAAATTTCTTCCAGTTTATGCTCTATTTCTAAAGTTTTATTCAATAAAGTGCTATTTTTATTTTTAATTCAATATAGTATTATACATATTACTTTATATATACATATTTATAGTCACTGTAGACATTTCCTGGGCATTAATTGTTATTCCTGTCAGATTCTGTGCAGACACAATATTTTATTCAATAGTATTATTTATTATTTTGTTCCATATTTTGAACTTTGTTCTGCTCGCACCATAACTCAAAGTTTTGCATATTCTTTGTAAAAGTTTTTCTAGATTATTTTCTGCAATTTCTCGTATTTCTGACGGAGTACAACTTTCTTCCTGACTCATTTTTATCAACTTTAATAATATATTTATTTTTAATTATGACGGATTGGAAGAAGCTTTGTTGTGTTCAAGTGTTTCTATCATGGCATATTTGTAACATTTTATGAAATTGTAAAAGCATTGCCCACCCAAAAAGAAAATATTAATTCAAATGTATGATCTACTATATTTTTTAAAAGTTTTTCACACTTTAAAGACCCAAATAAGATACACGGTTCATAAGACAGTATTTTAGAGCACGCGTTTAATTTAGAAAATGACCCGCGAAGCGGGGAGTTTTCTAAAGTACAAGTGCTCTAATTGTCTTATGAACCGTGTATCTTATTTGGGTCTTTAAAGTGTGAAAAAATTTAAAACTTGTGTTTTAATATAACATTGTATTGAATTCGTCGGTGACATCTGTGACGTTGTCAGACCTACCGCTTGTCAGGTATTGACTCTATGTTTTGGTTTTCTTATGTTAGGACTTCATCCTTATGAAACGGACCTTCCCGAGGTTGTCTTTCCCTCCAACGATTCAAAACCAACGTGAATCGTTTTTTGCGCACACGCACCACTCCCAGAGTGCCCTAAAGGATTTTCCCTATATATTTTTAAAAAATAACAAGTAAGTTAATGCAATATTACAACAAAATCGTTAAATTACCTCTTCCTCGGTATTTTTAACGCGACTTTATAACGGGCGAAATAGTGACCGGTATGACGCATAAGCCGATTTAAAAGCTGGAAATAAATATCGGCGACCTTAAGACTATAACCGGGACCATTCATTCGTCATTACCAGACAGGAAACGAGTAATTTCGATATACTTTTCATAATTTTGTTTTAAGTAATATTAGAAATTATCGACGCGAATCTTCAATCAGGAATATTAATTATCGTAAATGTAAATCGATGTAAAGTCACCGTCTAGGAAGGCTTATTAAAAGCATTAAATGTCATTTAAGAGCTGCGTGCGTTTAATCCACAGACATATAATATAAAAGGGGGGGACAAAGCATTCCATTCATAAAACACCATTTATTTACAATCATACACAGTTCTACAGTTTAAAATAAGTTAGAAGATGGCTTTAAAAATGGCAACGCTGTAATAAGGTAAAGTACGATTCACGAAATTTGGATACGACTTAATGATTTCCTGGGTCGGTCCCATTGTGTCGACAAGAGCTTGGCAATAAACAAGTGAAGTATGAAGGGACGGACTAAGGAAAACAAGTAATGATATGATTATATTAATGTAATCAAATGAAATAACATTTTTTTAAAATGTTACTAGTCATATTTATTTACATTTATAATGTCATTCTATAGATAGTTCTGTTTCGCTATCGCTATCCTCATCAAAATTAATTATAATTGGATTAATTATACGATCCAGACTAATATACGAATTTTCGGACTGAATTTTTCCACCTACCTAGGGGAATATCATTAAAGCGTTTTCGTATTAATTCTACAACACTAGAACTTAAAGTCGGAGAAATATTTTCAGACCTAACCAGTGATTTTAACGGGTGCCACATAATATGCTCTATGGGGTTAAAAATTCAATAATAGGGTGGGAGCCGTAGCACTGTATGTCCAATTTCTTCTGCCAATGTGTCACAAACATATACTTTTTTATTCAAAATGTCTTTAAAACTTCTAAAAGATCACTTTTTTTTATAACTTTCTTCAAAATATATATCATTCGCCGCCATGTAGTTCTGAATCTCCAATTTTGTATTATTTGAGCTTGGAGCTTTATGTAATTGGCGACTGTGATAGCTCGCATTGTCTATTACTATCACGCTATTCTGAGGAATGTTTGGTAAAAGACAATTCTTAAACCATTCCTCAAAAACTAACAAATTTTACCACAAAAAGATATTTAAATATAAATTAAGCAACCTAACCTACCTGATGTGCCTATATTTAATTATAATCATTACAATCCGGTCCTTTCCACATAATAATAACAAGCGGTCATAAATAATGGGATGGCAACAGGTACTTTTACTGCAGTCATTAAGTTATATCCATTTTTCGTGAAACAATCTTTATCTCTATGTATTTTCAATTTGCACGGGAAAAGCAATAAAACCGGACCGGTCGAAATCCGTATCGTGTGAAAGAGCACTAAGGGAGGTTTCACTGTATTTAAATTTAAACCTCAATAATAAGGCGCCAAAGACCAATAATTTGGTTAACAACAGAGAAATACAGAAAAGCAGAGACTAAATGACAGCAGCGACTTTTCTTAATTAAAAACGTGTCGTGACCGTGACAAATCACCGCTATTGTTTCGTTTTTCATTCATCAATTACGGTTTTGTGATGGCGCAAAACGATTCGATTGATTTGACATGAAACGCGCAGAATATTGTTTGTTACATTAAACTTAACTCATACTTTGTAACATTAAAGTTATATCTACTACATATATATAACCATTATATTTCTAATACATTCTGCAATTATGTCCCCGCTATGGGCATCGACAGGGTAATAGTGAGTTTGCGCAGTTCGGAAATTTCCTTATAAAAGTAAACATTCGACAGGACCGGATTTCAACTTCTTTAATGTAAATTTCACTGGTTAGTTAGAAAAAACATTGCAATCAAAATTTCGATTAGTTCGATTTAAAACAGCGTTCCATGCATACGATTTCTGACGATATGATGGTCCAACGGTGCCCTGATTGGTGTAAACTTTTGGTTCCAAATTCCGTCCGAATATTTGTAACAATCGACACGATGTTTCTTATCTGAGGTGCATATCTTCAAAAAAACTAATTTGAAACTCGTGGGTGTCTTTGTGTTTCTTTAAGTGATTTAGTGTAATTTGTTCTGTTCACTCTCTGTTCTTATATCTCTGTAAAATCTCGCATATTAATTTTACTTTTTTCGTGTATTCGAGCGCCGCGGGGAAATCGGAAAACCGTAATCGTAAATCCTTTGAAAAAAATGTTCTTTCACATGCCCCTTTATGGTCTAGGTACTTATTAGTCCTCTCAAATAACCGAAAAATTGAGCATGTTTATAATCAAAAAGTCCTTGATTAAAAAGCCATAAATTCCTAATATGCGATGCACTTTATTTGTCATTCGCTTTATGCCGACGAAACAGTTATTTCCGAGGCTAAAAATAGGTAAAACAAATTACACTCTGTGCGGGAACGAGGCGCCATTTTATTACCAACTTTTAATGGTGATTTGAAAGTCTTTCAATAATCCTTTTATTTCAAGGTTGGAAGAACAAAATAAAATTTATAAAACATCATTATAAAATGGTTAATAATACTGAGTTTTAATCAAGAATGCTGCGTCTAACGATAGAAATCCAAGACATAGTTGTCATGTCGAATTGACCAGGTTAATGTTGGTGTTGTTGAATGTGAATGCGTATTTGAAAAGGGCTCAATCTATCGATAAAATCGAGTAAAGAATATTTTCTTTGAAAAAGTTTTCCATCACTGTGCGCTGACACGCCAGGCAAACCAGAATTAGCTATTTTAAGACCAGCGAGCGCCGTCCACGTTTCTTTCCCTCCACTTACCTATTGGTTTGCAGTCCGTTAAATAACAAATATCTGTCCTATTGATGGTAACAATACTGCATTGTTTTAAATGACTATACAAGTCAAGGTTATAGAAATGTTATATATATAAATGAATAGGTAGTTTGTTTTTGGGTTTCGGTCACTTTGAAATCAAATTCCAATATTTGGTTAACGTTTCGGTTATTATACTAAACCATCGTCAGAACTATTTGTAATAAAGAAAAAAGGCGTATAAATAAAATAGAAAAAAGAAATATTTTTGGCGATGTTAGTGACAAAATTATTTTATGTTAATACTAGTTAGTATAGAATGAAATGACGAAAAAATAAAAAATTCTATTTTATGATCAAACACAAGCACTATAGGAAAAATTCTTTAGGGCACTCTGGGAGTGGTGCGTGTGCGCAAAAAGCGATTCACGTTGGTTTTGAATCGTTGGGAGGTTGTATTCGTTGGGAAAAATGACCTCGGGAAGGCCGTTCCATAAAGATGAAGTCCTCCAGAGGAAAGAATTCTTAAATAATGAAGTTCGAGGAGTACTAAGCTTAACCACATATGGATGGGCGGCAGTGGTTCGTCGTGTATTTCTGCTATTCGCCGCTCTGGGCGGAATTAAGAGGGCAAGCCGTAGAGTATGTTTGGGTGCAGAGCTCGAGACATGAGAGCAGTTAGTACTCTAGTGATGGTCGAATCTGGGCTTTGTATAGTGTCAAAAGTTGTTGAGCTGTGTACAACTTTCTGGTTCGGAAGAGTACACCAAGTTTCTAAGAAGCTATCTTGGCGATTGCCACAACGTGGTTATGCCAAGACATATTTCCTCCTAGATTGACGCCCAGCAAATTAATAGATGAAGCAAGTGGGATTGCGTGTCCGTCCATGGCTATATCCGGTCCTGTAATGTTAACCTTTTTAGAGAAAACTGCTGCCTGGGGTTTTTAGCGTTAAATTCGACTTGGTTACTGTCATCTCAAGCCAAAATTTCTTCCAGGTCTTTGTTGAGGCGTTGCGAACATGTGCGTCGGCAGCCGATGTTTGTGCATTCAAACAGAAAGATGAGATAAGTGTGCTATCGTCAGCAAAATTAAATAACGGATTTTTTGGTTTCACTAGAAGGTCGTTAATGTAGAGTAAGAAGACAGTGGGAGACAATATTGACCCTTGAGGAACATCGGTATTGATGGTGAAGGTGTCCAAGAGAAACCCGTCAATCGCCACTTGCAGAGAGCGGTCCTTAAGAAAGCTAGACAACCATGCACAGAATCGACTGGGCATACCATACCAATGAACATACCTTGTACAATTCCCACTCACTTACACTAAATTTGGTAACATTTGTTTTGTTGAGGGGACATGAACTAACTTAGTTATACAAATTTAGTAGTAAGATATTATTCAAATTCCAGTTAGGCATTATGATAAAGGTATGCAGTAAACGTATGAAAAATACTTATTTAATGAATTTGAGACAAATGTATATACTTTAACATTAAAAAAAACTATGGTAGGATTGTTAGCTCATATAATAGAAGGACGAATGTAAAGAAAATAATAAACAAATTGTTAAAAATTTTCGAATGGGTTGGCAGCCAGAGAGCGTGGTGGTACTTACTTATTGACCCACGGCCAATTCCTTTCTTTGTATTTTATGTACTATAATTTAATTCTTCACGAAACTAAAATGTTATAAGCTAATGCTTAATAGCCGGTTTTCGAAACGGCTTCATCTAATGACGTAGTTTTGGGTCTCACTGCCCCGCGGTCGACCCTGAATTTCAGGAATTTGCCATACTTCATTCATCACATCTTTTGTAAAATTTGTTAAAATCTTTTGTAAAAATTTCGACACATGGTATTCGCTAGCGGTCACCCCTCCAAGTATAGTTTTTGCAGAATTATACCGTTGATCTTTTGACCGGAATAAAACCCATTATCCCTTGGACCATAAAATAAATAAGGAAATCCCAAATTTTAAAACCTTTTCGAGCAGAGCCGGACCAGGTATACAAATTCAATTTATGCCTATGCCTGATGCATATATAAATAAATACAAAGTGATTTTTAATAATTTTAATCTTTAGTGGTTTTCCGGCGAGTAATTTTTAGTTAGGCTTATTAGTGGTAGAATGTGGCGTTCTTGGAATTGTGCTGATAGGGGGGCATCTTCAAGTGTCATTTTTAAAAGAAAGCCAAACTAATAATTAAAAATGTGTATCAATCGTTGTTGAGTAGAAATTTTAATTCGATGAATGCTTTAGCAGACACGTCTTCTTTGACAAAAACTCCTTTATCTTCGGTAAGAGACATAGTACTTAAACCTGTTAATCCTAGAAAAAATCGGAGTGATTCTGGCACATTTAGAAGCATCAGCTAAAAACATAGCAGATTCGTCTTTCGATTACCATCAAGATACCGACGCACAACTTTTTGAAGATTGGTTTAAACATAAACTCCTTAAAAATATACCTGAAAATAGCGTAGATCATAGTCGACAAGCAAAAATCATTCCCAATTCTAATAATACAAAAGCAGAAATTCAAAATTTTATGATTGAAAATGACTTATATTTTGAAGAAACTTACAAAAAACGAGAACTGCTAGAAGTATTAAAAGCTTTTAAAATAAATCAGGAATAAGAGTGTGACAAACTTGCAGCAGAAAATGGACATACAGTGTTGCGTCTTCCTCCGTACTATTGTATATTCAATCCTATTGAGCTAATATGGCACCAATTAAAATCCAATATTAGGAGAAATAATATTTCTCCTACATTAAATGCATCTGTAGTAGAATTAATTAAAAACGAGGTAAGGAAAATTTCTGCAGACAGCTGGAAAAACTGTGTACAGCATGTACTTAAGGTGGAAAATTCTTACAATTGTATGATTACAAATGTTCAACCCTTAATTATAAGTCTAGGCTTAGATGAAGATAGTGATAGTGATACAGAGTTAAATTTTGAATAAATTATCAATAGTTTCTTAGAATTTAATTAATTTTTATTGTACTTGTTATCCTAATAGTTATACTTTTAAATTATATTATTTTCAATTATCATTAATTGTTATCATTATTTTACATTTATTGTAGGTACCTAAAACTAAAAAACATGTGGTTTACAATATTATTTTGGTGCGATTTGTAATAAAAAATGTAATTAACACTATATCTTATAGGAAATCGTACAATAAAATCTTTACTATAATAATTTTACTATAGTTTTTTCCGTACATCTTTTTCCAACTTATCTGACACTGTCCAAGTATGTACGACTGTAAACAAAAGGTGTATGATGGAATGTTTCGTCTCCTTTTTATATTATTAAGCCTATGGTAGCTGCCAAACTTGGAAGGTCCCGCTCCAAGGGAAAAAAAACGTTAAAACATAACTTTCCGTTTCATTA
This sequence comes from Barypeithes pellucidus, assembly GCA_963991005.1. Taxonomy (NCBI): domain Eukaryota; kingdom Metazoa; phylum Arthropoda; class Insecta; order Coleoptera; family Curculionidae; genus Barypeithes; species Barypeithes pellucidus. The sequence goes on from OZ022563.1 coordinate 15,443,098, forward strand.
TTACGGAGTAGCGGTGACGACACACGATATTCACGTGATTTCTATACATCCCACGACTTCCAAGGGACAGAATTTGTGTAGCATGTACGACCGGTTATTCGAATAGTATATCGACAACACCCATGCACCTCCCGCCAAAACGTAGGTAGATTAATTCGGCATGACTCAGCGGAAGGAAGAAAAGACATTCCCTCTTTTGCTACCCCAATGCAATAAAGCAAGACAAGGCGCGCGGGAATACGTACAGGTCAAAATAAAGTTGTGGGAATATGTAAGGTGTTTTGTACAGGTGCAGAGAGTGGAGTAAAAAGGGTGTCCTTGTAGGCATTGGCGTAACTACGTATGAAAATTATAAACCAATGAATTATAAAAGATAAAGAACGCGGACTTGAACTATACAATGTGCTTTCTTAAGAGCATTTATCAGTGGGCCGCATTGTCCGGTTTGGGATTTCGCTGTATCGAGGGAGTAGGGGACGTTTTTCTTATTCTTCTGCCTTTGATCACCCGAAGCGTTGCCAAATCACTTTAGATAGATAGGCTCCTACTTACTTTCCAAAAAAAATAGGCCAACAAAACTTAATAGTAGTGTTGTGATCGCTCGAGCGAAAAGCCGCTTGATTACTCGATTATTGAAATAACCGACATCGCTCGATTATTAAAAAAACCGCTCGAGTTATATATTCAGGCGAAAACCGTCGCTCGTCACTTATTATCTTTCACCCGATAACCGCGCTTCGCTTGACGCCGACGAAAATGTACCGCTGTAGTGTGATCGAGTTAAAAAACTGCTCGTATATTCGAACAGTTTTTCGCTCGATAGGAAATACTCTAGTTATAAATTCAGGCGAATTTATCGCCTGTCACTTGATACCCGACCTTCGTTCTACGCGCCGCGCCATCCGATTGGCGACGTTCGAGTTTGACGCTGAGCAGGTAACACGACATACGCCTTTCTTAAAGGCACATAAACGAGAAGGTGCATATAAAAAAAATTATGCCAAATCCCTTAGCGGAGTCATCGCGACATGCGTTTTTTAAAGTTTTGTTTAAACTGGCTAGCCAGCGGCGTAGTTTAGGTCTCCGATTGTAAATATTAAAAAATTAAAGGATATAATTTTTAAATTTTTATTTACTATAAACTCGAGAAAACTTCTCAAAAATAACATAATAATAGAGATTGTTAATGAAACATAACAAAACGAACAAAATAGTTAATAAAATATATAGAAAAATTCGTTGGTAATCTTATAGTACAACATTTTTAAATCTAAACAGGAAGTTTTTATTATTAAACTCAAGAAGATTTCTTAAAAATAACATACATTATAGTTAATGAAAAATAAGAAAACGAGCAAAATAGTTAACAAAACATAGGTATCGACAAATTTTTTGGTTAACAAAAGTAAACATTCTTAAATTTAAACAAACTTTTAGGTAACTATAAACATGAATTTAAAAAAATAATCACCTATTTTCTTATTTTGCCAGTAGCGTAACTAAGCCTAAATTTTTGAAGTGCACACAGTGGGCACCTGATAATTTAAAGTGGAAGAATTTGACAGGCAATTTTAAATATCTACTTATTTTATGCTCGTAGATTGAGAAAGATATGAAGAAAAATAACTCTTGGTAATACTCTTTGTTCGGGTTAAAAAAGCACAAGAATAAACCCGAACAATAAATACATATTTGGGTGATTTTTTGCAGTTTTTTGTTTGGTATCGAGACACGTGGTAAAAATTCATTACTCAAAAATAAATAAATTTCTGGATTTTTTTTAGTGGCTGCTACAATTTTTTAGCTAAACCTGTGCCCACCCGTAGTTACGTGCCTGCTAAATACCCTACCTGACCACATGTAAACGGCTAGGCTGCCGGTCGAGCAGTCGGTGACGTCAGCTTGGTGAATTGGAATTTCAAGCGATTCACTCGATTATTAAAATCGCTCGAGTATCAAGTACTCGATTATTAAAATCATCGGTTTTTTCCAACACTACTTAATAGTAACACATTTAGCTGGTAGCTTTCAAATTACATGTTAATTACACACACCTTGGACAGCACAAAAATTACACACAAGGCAATTAAAATACACGCAAATCGTGTAATTATACGCATATTGGCAACGCTGCCGAGAGGGCCCAATTTACAAAGGTTTTTTGTTTTATAAACAAAGAATCGCAGCCTGGTAACTGAAATGTATCTCAAATTCTGACGTGATATTGTTTATTAGGTTCGAATTTGAGTAATTTCATTCTCCGAAACCTTTTCTTCCAAAACCATTATCGCTGAATCTGTACAGGACGAAGTACACGCTGATGATATCCATCATCTGACGCGGGGCGCTTTGTTTCATTTTAATTAATTAATCGTAAAAAGTTTATTATTGTTTCTGTCGGTGTTTCTATACTGTATTTGTTAAAATAGTATATTTATTATTTTTGGTGTAAATTAATTATCACCCCCCAAGAACGGTGGAATTAATCCCCCACATTCATAAAATTATTTAAATTATACCGAAAACATTAGAAAATTTTTCTCCCAAACAGGAAAAAAAATACGTCCACTTCCAATAGATTATCGACTTCTTAGGAAATCATTTTTTCTATTACCTCACTAGAAACTTCGACCCCGAAACACGGGAGGAAAATAGTTTATTTCCTCCTGAGGGATTTCTTTTCCCGTCAGCCTGTATATTATTATTCAGTCGCGTACATGTTAGACTACAAATCATTCATAAAAAATGTTAATGCCATCGCCGTTATTAATTAGTACATATTCAAAATCCATATAATTAATTATGTGCAGTAATTTTAAGATTCGTTGGGTGATTCCAAGACGAAAAGTTCATATAAACATGGGTCCGCAATTGCTTCGTTTTCAAGATACAGGGTGTTAAAAAAAATTTGTTAATCGAGTTTTCGTAAATATCTTAAATATCCTTTTGTCGATATTGTTGAAATTTGGCAGTTTTATTTGTAGCTGTCAAGTTAAATGCTGCAATTGTTTTCCAAAGCAAACCTCGATTAAAAAAGAAAATGTCCATGCATCTCCAGGGACATGCATCAAAATGGTTATTATTTTTTTTCTCGAAAACAAAGTAAGATAGGAAAAAAATTCATGAGACAAAAGTGTTGTATTTTTAGTTGCTTAATCCGAGAAAAATATACGAATTCCAAAAAAGCCAATGGATTACTTTTTTTTTCAATGATATTAGTTAATGTGCCGCCCGGGACGCCACTGGACTGAATAAATTTGATCTACTTAGGGCTAAATTAGCCTCTTAACCCTACAAATAAAACTGCCAAATTTCAACAATATCGACAAAAGGATATTTAAGATATTTACGAAAACCCGATTTAAATTTTTTTTTTAACACCCTGTATCTTGAAAACGAAGCATTTGCGGACCCATGTTTATATGAACTTTTCGTCTTAGAACCACCCAAAGAATCGTCTCTTAAAATTACTGCACATACTTAATTATCACCCCTGTATCTAATTCATAATAACATAATAATTATTTTAATAAATGAAAAATTAAAATTTATATTATTATTAAACTGAATATTAGAATTATGTATGTGGGAGGATGAGCCATTAGAGCTACAATTACAATTCAATCACACGCCAAGAATGCCGCTAAAAAACTATTAACATTGTTGCATATTTACATAAAATAAATAAATACAAAAGTTTCGCATCACTCTGATTTTGGCATGTTAAGATAATTTCAGGAATGAATTTTTTTTCTAAATGTTTATTTATGTTTATCAGTTAAAACAATACCATTTTTTGTAGCAAAAAAAATACTGTCAAGACATTTGTTTAAGATAACATTTTTAGTGTTGTATTTTGTTGGCGCTGGCCAGTTAAATTTTTCGGTTCAGTGTGTAAAAATGAATCGCCGAGTAATATCTGAAATTGATCGTGCAAGAATAGTAGCTTTAGTTGAAGAAGGCCATTCCCAAAGGTCCGTTGCTGAAACAATAGGGGGTTTTCAAAGTGATGTCTCTCTCATATGGAATCGCTATCTAGAGACCAATTCTGTGCGAGACAGACAACGAAGTTGTAGAAGGCGTGTTACTAACGAACAGTAGAACCGCTATATTACGTTAACAATTCGGATAAATCGTACTATGCCAGTCCCACAACTTCAGAGAGATGTTACGCATGCAATTGGAGTTCGCGTATCCGTCTCTACACTAAGAAGACGAAGTCTTGAATCCGGTTTAAGATGTCATCGACCAGTAAGAGTTCCGCAACTACAATATGACCAACGAATTGGTCGACTGCAGTGGGCTGAAACGCACGTTCGCTTACCCGAAGAATTTTGAAATTCAGTCCTATTTTCCGACGAGACCAGGATTTGTCTGGTAAACGATAATCGCTGGATTCGTGTTTGGAGAGAACCAACAAGAGCCCCTCAACTTGCCCATGCTCGCCCCTTGCCTCCATTCGCCGGAGGAAGCGTCATGTTTTGGGCAGGTATTAGGTCTGATGAGCGTACTGAGTTAGTCCACGTTCAAGGCACAATGACTGGCGACAGGTACGTTAGGGATATTCTACATCCTTATGTTATAACGTGGAGAGGGGCTGTTGGTAACAATTTTGCGTTTATGGACGACAATGCCCGGCCCCATCGTACTAGAGCTATGGATGAATATCTAGAAAGTGAGGGAATCAATCGCTTGGAGTCGCCTGCTTTGTCCCCTGACATGAACCCGATAGAACATGCTTGGAATATGCTCTCTAGGGCAGTTCGCGTTAGAAGAAATCCCCCTAGAACTCTCCAGGAGCTTGTCACCGCTGCTTTCGAGGAATGGCAGGATTGGCATGCTATTCCGCAAGAACGGATTGCTAACCTTACGCACAGCATGCGGCGACGTCTTCAAGCTTGCATTTAGGCCAGAGGAGGAAATACACTTTATTAGAAGCTAAATTTTTTAAATTTCACAAATTATACAATATAAATAAATTTTACTTCTGTTAATTTTTTTGCAGTTTTAAAATGTTGTGGTAAAATAAAACTTAAACCTATCAATGAACTAATATTTAGTCTATCTTCGCCATGACGTAATTACTGATTCGAGAATCAGAGTGATGCAAAACTTTTGAATCTATGTGTATATTTATTTCCTCCCCCTACAAATTAATTGAATTAAAAACATTGCAACTAATTATGACGTCGGTAAATCAATTTTTTTTCGTGATTTTCCGACCCGACGTCATTTTACTAATCCATTTCGAAATATGATTTAAATTTCCCTAAGTCCGATCCATCAATTTGACGAGGGTGGCTAATGGCTTTTGTGTCACGTCAACCCTCATCCCCCATTTTGGAAGGTTAACGTGGAAAAGGTTAACTATACCCTAAATAATCAAGGAAAATATAACCTTAAAAATGTAGATGTTTTTTTCTGGACTAGTAGTCTATGGCACGGCTGGGAAGTTCCCACCCCAATTAATTCTTGAACCAATCCAGGACAAAGGATTGTAATTCGGGCTAATAAGTTTGTATAATTATCTTTTGGAGAAAAAAGGCTGTCGTGAAATTATTATAGTGATTTTATTGTAAAAGTTCCTATAAAATTTATTAGTAGTCCGTACTAAAATAATATTGTAAACATAATTTACAAAAACTATAGTTAGAATTTCTAATAAATTGACCACGCTCAGAAAAACTATCCCCATGGAATGTCAGTAGCGTACCAATATTTTGTAAAAAAATATCAGAGGGCATGGCTGCAGGGACGTCACTGGTGCATCGATAGAATAAGTGGCTTTATATTGTATGAAGACACACCAAGATTGAAAATAATATTGAAAGTAATTTCGGAGATATTAAAAAATAACGACGAACAAACTTTCATCATTTATTCAGTAGCAAAAATACAAAAAATAAACAATCAATTTACTGCCAATTCAACTAGAAAGTTCTTTAACACTTTTCCATTTTCCTAGATAAGGTCGGAGATACGTGAACCGTCCTGTGCATTGTTGTGATCGCTGGAGCTAAACACCGCTTGAGTACTCGATTATTGGAATAACCGACATCGCTCGATTATTAAAAAAACTGCTCGAGTTATAAATTCAAGCGAAAATCGTCGCTTGTTACTTATTACCTTTCACTCGATACCCGAGCTTCGCTTGACGCCGACCGAAATGTGCTGCTTGGTCGAGGCAAAAAAACTGCTCGTATATCGAGCAGCTTTTCGCTCGATAGGAAATACTACTTTCATTGTAAATTCGACCCGATTTCCGCTCAAGGCCGCAATGTGCCGATTGGCGTCGTTCGAGTATGACGCTCAGAAGGCTGACACGGCATACGTCTTTAGTAAAGGCACATAAACGAGACGTTGCATACAAAAAAGTATGCCAAATCCCTTAGTGGATTCATCGCGACATGGGTTTTGTTTTGACTGGGACTGGCTAGCCAGCGGCGATTGTAAATTTTTAAAAAATGAAAGGATATAATTTTTTTTAATCAGAATCAACTGTTCTTCCTTAATAAAAACTCCCAACTACACTTCTAAAACTTACATAAACAACCCCAGGTGTTTTATCAACACATTCGTCTTAGTCATAAAAATTTCAAAAGATTAATCGCTCGAGCGATTCACTCGATTATTCGAGTACTCGATTATTAAAATCATCGGTTTTCACAACACTAGTCCCGTGCACACGTCATTAACAACGACCTTTAGCGAACAACAATTACATTGTTTTGATGTCGTTATCTACAAAGATATTAAGAAAATATTATGTCTAGTTCTCCATATTAATAAATCAAATATAAGGACTATAAATATGGCGTACATCTAGAATTTTTGCGTAATATATTAATATTTTACTGTTTTTCGAGCCAAGCCTTGCATGTGCAGCATAAATCACGAGCCCTGTCCCAGCATAAACGCGTGGCAAGTTTCCAAAGCCAAAATTGGAAAAATAAGAAAGTTTTTTGGTAGTGTGCACCTCCGGTTTTCGGATATTCGGTATAATTTATGGTAAATTTCAGGGCAAGCGTGAAAAATATCTTTTGGCGCTACGAAAATATGTAGGAGGGGGGGGCCAGTTTTTTTTTTTAATTTAATTTTTCAGTGTTGCCAAACTGCTTTAAAATATACGGGGTGTTCATGAGGGGCAAGATGGGGCACTTGCCCCCCTGGAAACTGTCAACTTTATACATTTATACACAATCTGTTATTTCGTTAGCGGAAAAGATAGTGTGTTTTCTCTATTTTTTCTCGAATATGGGATAGTGTCTTCGAAAATATTTCTCTTAATCGAAGCGAAGCCAAACGAGAAAAAATTCGAATATAGCGGATCCGAAGCTGCTATATAAACAAATTTATAAAGAAATTTTAGACACCGTTATTAATTAAATTAAAACTAGATTTTCGGACATCAGTGAATTAAATTTTTTCGATTTATTGACCAAAAATAATTTTGAATTTCTCGCAATGGAAGCGAAACCAAAACGAAGAAAAATTCGAATATAGCGGATCCGAAGCTGCTATACAGGGTGTCCGGGAAAAGGAGGTCAATCCATTAACCATATATTCCTTGAGCAAAAATAATATTACTTTTATAATGCCATTTTTCATTCTTGACTCTCATGTGCGATATACAGGGTGTTAAAGTTTGAAATTAAAAACTGATTTTTTTGAATGATTCGACTATTTAATGAGATATTAATTTAAAATTTGGTACATTGCGTCAGCCTAAGAACCTACATCTTTTGAGAGGAACAAAACAAGAAACTTTTGTCAAATACTCAAAATAGTTCCCGCTGACCACCCCTATTTTTTAGTGTGTGCGCCAGTGACTTCTAAACTACAGTTTTTTAGGTAATCATTAATTTTTGATTATTTTTTCTCCCTTATAAAATTTCGATCAAATCATGTGTTTTGGAGATAATTTGAAAAGCATGGATCCTTACCATATGCCAGCGCGGCTGACGGTAATCCAATAATTTTCAAATGCTAAATCGAGTCAGCCGTTGTGGCATTACCATGGATACAAGATATAATTAAGTAAAACTTTGCAATAAGTGACAATACCGAAAACAAATGACTAACCAAAAATAAGGACAGTGGCGTACAGATAAAAACCTGTAGTACTAATTCAGTTAAATGAAATTAGTTTATTGACCTACTAAGAACTTACTATTGCTAATCTTCATATAACAGTAAACACCATTGTTATCATTCGTTCTTAAGACAATAATTTACTATTACTTATTAAATAAATTTGAAACATCATAACAAGATAACAAACATATTATTTTCGAAAGGAGTATAATAATCGTCGCGACATCTCGCGGTGGTACATAAAAACGGCGAAACGCGTCTGGGTATTAGTCTGACGAAGGAAAATGGAAACAAATTTCTATATGCAAATATTATTTTCTTAAATTAACGTTAGTAACAAAAAACAAACAAAAAAATAGTATAAAGGAATTGCTCGATATGACCTTTTAAATCTTAAAGCACAGTGAAAAGTAATATTTAATTTGACAGCAAATAAAACAACGTTGCCGTATCCATGGTAATGCTACAACGGCTAACTTGATTTAGCATTTGAAAATTATTGGATTACCGTCAGCCGCGCTGGCATCTGGTAAGGATACATGCTTTTCAAATTATCTCCAAAACACATGATTTGATCGAAATTTTATAAGGGAGAAAAAATATTCAAAAATAAATGATTACCTAAAAAAATATAGTTTAGAAGTCACTGGCGCACACACTAAAAAATAGGGGCGGTCAGCGGGAACTGGACCCCCCCTATTTTGAGTATTTGACAAAAGTTTCTTGTTTTGTTCCTCTCAAAAGATGTAGCTTTTTAGGCTGACGCAATGTACCAAATTTGAAATTAATATCTCATTAAATACTCGAACTATTCAAAAAAATCAGTTTTCAATTTCAAACTTTAACACCCTGTATATCGCACATGAGGGTCAAGAATGAAAAATGGCATTATAAAAGTAATATTATTTTTTCTCAAGGAATATATGGTTAACGGATTGACCTCCTTTTTCCGGACACCCTGTATAAACAAATTTATAAAGAAATTTTAGGCACCGTTATTAATTAAATTCAAACTAGATTTTCGGACATCAGTGAATTAAATTTTTTCGATTTATTGACCAAAAATAATTTTGAATCCTATTAAAAAATTGTTTCCGCAATGACTATTTGACAGTTTATTGAAGCCATATATAAAATGTTTGATTCTGTTCAACTGAAGAACTTAAAAACCACCAGGGGTCGGCAACCTACGGCTCACGAGCCGCATGCGGTTCTTTCGATGTCAAGTTGCGTCTCTTTCGATATCAAATTGTGGCCGTTAGTGGCTCTTTAAAAACTGAGAAATTGTGTAAATTATAACTTTTGGCTCTACCGTCTCAAAAGGTTGCCGACCCCTGGCCTAGCCAATTCTACATGAAAACGATCTCTTGCGTTTCTCTCGTCGTTCTTGATTAAAACAGTTACATTCAAATTAAAACTCATTATTATTAACATTGATAATGTACAGTTTTGTGTGGCCATTTTCAACAATTTTTATAAAACGAAACATCACCGTGCCTGTTGATATGAGCCTACAACAACCATAGAATAATGATGTTGAGACTTGAATTTTTTTGGCAGACCTTGATTAATGGTTTTATAAAACAAGCCATGGTAATTTATACTATTAGCATCTGAAGTTACACCGTCGTCATAACGAGGCATCAGTCATCGTATAAGTACCAAGAAAGCGATAATGACGAATAATAATCAGTGGCGGATCTACGGAGACGGCTTAGCCCCCCCCTCATGACTAACCATGACTTGCCATTTTAGAATCTTCCGAAATTTTTATTACAACATATACATAAAATTAGCTGACACCTATTTTAGGATTTTGCTGAAAAAAATTTTTTTTTTCGAAAATATCCACACAATTATCAAAAATTGTTTTTAGAAAATATATCTAAAAAAAAAAAATGTTTTTCTCGAGAATATCTTAAAGAGCACTTATCAGTGACTTCCATTAAGGTGAAAAGATGTGACAAACTACAAGAAAATTATCGGATAAAATTTGTTAAAAGAAGAATAAGAAAAACGTCTCCCACATACTCGATACAGCCCGGCCAGCGGCGCGTCGTGGAACGGCGATGTTGTCTGATTGTTCAATAACACTGATTTATGCTCTTCCGCGGCGAAATCCCAAATCGCACCACGCTGTACACTGATAATCACTCTTAAGAGTACGCTGGTGATTTCGACTGCGTTTCCTAATTTCAAAATGTTTGCAAACTTAGTATAATGGGATTACGAATTACAAATGTATAATCACTAGGTCAGCTTAACGTGGGCCCCGAACCACGATCATTGGTCATACGAAGTATAGTTTTTGCAGAATTATACCGTTGATCTTTTGACTGCAATAAATCCTCATTATTCCTTGGACCATAAAATAAATAAGGAAATCCCAAATTGTAAAACCTTTTCGAGCAGAGCCGGACCAGGTATACAAATTCAATTTATACCTATGCCTGATGCATATATAAATACAAAGTGATTTTTAATAATTTTAATCTTTAGTGGTTGTCCGGCGAGTAATTTTTAGTTAGGCTTATTAGTGGTAGAATGTGGCGTCCTTGGAATTGTGCTGATAGGGGGGCATCTTCAAGTGTCATTTTTAAAAGAAAGCATTTATCTACCGATGCCAAACTAATAATTAAAAAGTGTATGTTGAGTAGAAATTTTAATTCGATGGATGCTTTAGCATCAGCTAAAAACATAGCAGGTTCTTCTTTAGATTACCATCAAGATACCGACGCACATTTTTTTGAAGATTGGTATAAACATAAACTCCTTAAAAATATACCTGAAATAGTGTCATTGTAATGGACAATGCTAGTTATCATAGTCGGCAAGCAAAAATCATTCCCAATTCTAATAATACAAACGCAGAAATTAAAAATTTTATGATTGAAAATTATATTTTGAAGAAACTTACAAAAAACGAGAACTGCTAGAAGTATTAAAAGCTTTTAAAATAAATAAGGAATACGAGTGTGACAAACTTGCAGCAGAAAATGAACATACAGTGTTGCGTCTTCCTCCGTACTATTGTATATTCAATCCTATTGAGCTAATATGGCACCAATTAAAATCCAATATTAGGAGAAATAATATTTCTCCTACATTAAATACATCTGAAGTAGAATTAATTAAAAACGAAGTAAGAAAAATTTCTGCAGACAGCTGGAAAAACTGTGTAGGTACAGCATGTACTTAAGGTGGAAAATTCTTACAATTGTATGATTACAAATGTTCAACCCTTAATCATAAGTTTAGGCTTAGATGAAGATAGTGATAGCGATACAGAGTTAAATTTTGAATAAATTATCAATAGTTTCTTAGAATTTAATTAATTTTTATTGTACTTGTTATCCTAATAGTTATACTTTTAAATTATATTATTTTCAATTATCATTAATTGTTATTATTATTTTACATTTATTATAGGTACCTAAAACTAAAAATACCTATCTATTTATTTTAAACTATAAAAATAAATCTTGTGGTGTGGTATACATTTTCAAGCCGGCCCTGATCCCATTTATTGAGCTTTGAAGAGGTTGAGGCGTATACAATAGGGTTTAATCAGGTAGTTTATTTATGGCAGTAAGAGTCAACGGTATAATTCTGCATCAACTATACCTAAACTTAGGTATTTATGAATTTACAGGTAGAAAACATAGGATGACAAGTATGTAAATATACTCCGACCACCAGGACTTTTAAATTAAATTTTTCATACTTTCCCCTTTGTTGTTATGCTCAATGCCGATGTATAACGTCCTTTGTACGTATACAAATGGCATATATACCTCATAATCTTGTTTATTTATAATTCTAGAGATTAAATTTTTGGATGTTCCCCACACATTTTATTAAATTTACATTCCCAACGGGATTTGAAATTAAAATCAACTTTATAAAACGAAAAGAATGGCGGCGCGATGCATTAAATCCGACTTATAAGTTGTTGTTTTACTTGAATGATGAATAAAATTTAGTATTATAAAAATAAGTTGAATTTAACATTATATTTTGAGAAACAATAAAAATACGTTATATTTCTTTTTCACTATATTCTTAAAAATGACATGTTTCGCTATCACTGTATAGCTTCTTCAGATCGAGAATGAATGAATATTTTTCTATATCTAACAAAGTGTACAATCTTAAAATATTATTACAGGTATAAAGATGGTGTAGCTGTAGGGGATATAATAGTAACAGTAGGATTTTCCAAATGGTCAGTAAAGTGATTATATAACTTATTTTATACATATACCTAATAGCGGATTAGTGAAATTAATTTAACAAAGGAGAATTGTTAAGGTCTATTTGATCATTCAGTAAAACATCGGTATTTTTAAGTTTATTGATTTCCACGCGTTCTAATAGATTAAGTTTTATGCCTTTATTTTCAGTATGTAAGATTTTAAAATTTGATTCCAAAGGAATTTTTTTTTCTTTTAAATGGTTGAAATAATTAGAATCTGTTTTATCTTTTATGTAACTATTATAATGTTCTTGTATTCTTTTTCCAAAATGTCTCACTGTTTGGCCAATGTATGTTTTCGGACAATCTTTACATTTTAGTTTATACACCCCTGATTTTCTATTTTTATAATTTTTAGTTTTATTATTTTTATATATATTTCCCTAAAGAGTTGTTAGTGTTGTAAGCTACCCTTAGGTTGAGTTTATTAAGCACCTTACCCACATTTTTACTAGGTTTTCCAATGAAAGTAACAACTTTAAATTTATCTGCTGATGTTCTACTATTTGGAAAAACTAAATCAATAGTTTTTTGTAAGTCTTTTTCTTTAAGATTTTGTTTATTAAATTCGAATAATATATTTTTAAAAATTGTAAAAGTTTATTCATTGACATGGATACTGCTAGATTAACCTTATGAATCCTCAGTCTCGCAAATTATATTCTCTAGTAAAACTCCATAAAATAGGTTACCCCCATTCGACCAGTTGTTTTTTTCTTTTCAGCTCCGTCGTATAAAATTTCAAAAAGTCTAATTGATAGTATTAGCAAACACAGCGGCTAAATTTGCAATTAAAAATTCACTTGATTTGGTAAATAAAATTATATATATCAATGTTCCTGACAATGCTAAATTGGTATCCTTTGATGTTACTAATTTATTTCCTCGCATTCCTATAGACGAAACAATTATTATGGTAGAACAACTCCTTACTTTAAAAAATGTAAATTTTATACAGTTACTTCTAACATAGTGTACAACACTGTATATAGGCAAAATATAACTTTTCCCCGCATTGTATAGGAAGTACATTTTTTTAAGAATATAAATTTTGATATGTTTTTTTTTAATAATAATGTTGGCCCCACCTTAAAGTCTGTCTGTTTTCGTCTGTGTCGCAACACGTATAACCTTTTGTATTATAATTAGGTTTTTAAACTTTGCGCTAGTTAAAATTTGTTTGTATTGGCAAGTTTCCTGCTTTTAAATAAATAATAATTTGTACAGTTTAAAGTGTACAGTGAATTATGTCGACCTGTTTTAGAAGTTTAAACATCGATATCGTATTAAATTTGAATAACCAATTTACTGCAGGTTGGAGTTATTGTATACAGTGTCGTAGCTAGGAGGGGCTGCCCCCTCCCCCCCATTGTGTGACCTTAATTGCATGAAATCCGTCTCGAAAAACTCAATAAAGTATAAAGTCTCAGTAACGTAAAGTCCTGTACGACAAGGAGTATGAAAATTTGCTACAATGGAAAGTAAAAAACCAAATTACGGAGATTACTGAAAGAGAATGATGGCTTACTTTCAGGAATTGGTATGGGTTCCTTGTGCTCATTGGTAAAAACAATTTTTAATTGTTTTTACTATATTTTAGTACGAACAATATACCCCAAATAGCCTTGGACAAAATATTCCCAGGTGAAGTCTGAACTTATAGTAAAGGGATAATTTCCTAAAAAGTCAAAAGTTTTCGAAGGTGAACAAGTTTTCACTTTTATCAAAAATACGCCGAATGATACCTTCCTGATGCATAAAGTGGTACTCGTAGTGGGAGTTTTTAGCGGCCTAAGACGGGATAAGATGGTAAAAATGACCATTGATGATATTGAGGATAAGGGACCTGTTATGCTTGTCAAGGTACCAGAAACTAAAACTGCTACGACAAAAGGTTCTACTATAATCAAAGGAGACGAAACAGATGCCTTAAAATTGGTTAGACAGTACCTTGCATTAAGGTCAAAAGGAATTAAGGAACTACGTCGAACCTCGTCCACACTTCTGATCGAGGGTAGTGCTTCCCTTGCAACCCTTAAGCTACACACACGGAAAGTGGAAGAGTAGTAGCGTAGCGGAGGGTCATATACAACGTGTCCAAGATAAGGAGGGCCAGTACAGGGACCTCGGAAACCGTAAGAGATACGAAGTCGGTTAAATGGAGGTAAGGATGCGCATATGCCGTTTAGAAAGTTTTAAAATTCTTCCGCAAAAAAACGAAATTCTGAAAAATCGTTTTATTGTTTTCCTGGGTTTTTTTGAGATCGAATTCTAAACTAAATTGCACCTTGCATTGTCACTTTTTCCGCTCTATCTAACAGCGTTAATTGTTTTGTAATCCGACGAGTCGTCTTCGAAGGGCCGTTATCAACTTTCTTTTTTTAAATACGGTCCTGTTTTTTTGAGAATTTGATACCTCTTTTTTTTCCGAATGCAACGATGTTTGACACATTGTGGTTTAATGACGTTTCGAGGGTTTTTTGAACAAAATCAGGAAATTTTGGGATACGGTCCCGTATTTCTCCTAATTTTATAAATTATATCTCATTAGTAAGCTCTCAATTTTTTACTTATGTTGGACTAGTTCAATAAATAACAAATAATTTAATAATATAAGTAAAAAATTTAGATATTACTTATGAGAAGTATATTAGCTTTCAATTTCAAATATCAGGAAAACAGGACCGTATTTAAAAAAAAAGGAGGTTGATAATGACCCTTCGAAGACGACTCGTCGGATTACAAAACAGTTAACGCTGTAAGATAGAGCGAAAAAAGTGGCAATGCAAAAGTGCAATTTAGTTTAGAATTCGATCTCAAAAAAAATCCAGGAAAACAAAAAAAAAACGATTTTTCAGAATTTCGTTTTTTTCCGGAATTTCCCGAACTACTCGGCATTTTAAAACTTTCTAAACGACATATTATTAGGCACGTAAATGCTCAACTTTACCTCCATTTAACCGACTTCGTATCTCTTACGGTTTCCCTGTACTGGCCCTCCTTATCTTGGACACGTTGTAGAGGAAAGCATCACGTCGAAAAAACGAATAGCAAAGATGATAGCCAGCTCTGTTACCGAAAAGGAAAATATGTTAATTAATGTTGAAATGGAGCAGGAATTCGCATGCACATTGAGAAACTCAGCAATAGAGTCGGAAAATTTCATAGTTAGTCCAGCTTCTTTTTCACCAAAATTCAAAAATTGTACATTTAACATAGGAAAAACCGAATAATATTATGTAGAAATAACTATAAAAATAAATAAACATTTTGTTCAATATTTTCTTTAATAATAATTACCGGGCATTATGAACTTTATCGCCCGCTAATATTTCCTATGATATTATGATGATGTTTATAGCAACCGTTAATTAGATATAAAATAAAAATTATTATAATCTGTGGGCCCTGCGTTTTAGCAATCAATTAGCGGGTTTGCGAGTCCATTGTTTCTGTATAAGTGCAGGAAAATCGTACCTACATTAAATACCTGCATTCTGCATAGTCTAAGCGACAAAGTCATTACAAAGCCATTTGGGTTTAGACTGAGCAACTTGTAAGGTTTTCTTTATGCGAGATTTTTATTTCAATGTAATTTAGGCGATTAATGAAGTGTATGCAGTAATACTAGGGTTGGTAAAGATTGTTTCACGAAAAATGGATATAACTTAATGACTGCAGTAAAAGTACCTGGGGCCATCCCATTATTTATGACCGTTTGTTATTATTATGTGGAAAGGACCGGATTGTAATAATTATAATTAAATATAGGCACATCAGGTAGGTTAGGTTGCTTAATTTATATTTAAATATCTTTTCGTGCTGAAATTTGTTAGTTTTTGAGGAATGGTTCAAGAATTGTCTTTTACCAAACATTCCTCAGAATAGCGTGATAGTAATGGACAATGCGAGCTATCACAGTCGCCAATTACATAAAGCTCCAAGCTCAAACAATACAAAATTGGAGATTCAGAACTACATGGCGGCGAATGATATATATTTTGAAGAAAGTTATAAAAAAAGTGATCTTTTTGAAGTTTTAAAGACATTTTGTATAAACAAAGTATATGTTTGTGACACATTGGCAGAAGAAATTGGACATACAGTGCTACGGCTCCCACCCTATTATTGAATTTTTAACTCCATAGAGCATATGTGGCACCAGTTAAAATCACTGGTTAGGTCTGAAAATATTTCTCCGACTTTAAGTTCTAGTGTTGTAGAATTCCCCCAGGTAGTTGGAAAAATTCAGTCCGTCACGTAATAACTGTAGAAAATTCGTATATTAGTCTGGATCATATAATTAATCCAATTATAATTAATTTTGATGAGGATAGCGATAGCGAAACAGAACTATCTATAGAATGACATTATAAATGTAAATAAAATATATGACTAGTAATATTTAAAAAAAATGTTATATCATTTGATTACATTAATATAATCATATCATTACTTGTTTTCCTTAGTCCGTCCCTTCATACTTTACTTCACTTGTTTATTGCCAAGCTCTTGTCGACACAATGGGACCTACCCAGGAAATCATTAAGTCGTATCCAAATTTCGTGAAACGTACTGTACGTTTTGGGCCTGGCAGGTTAAAACTGGACAAGACTAATTTGTTACATTTTTGAAAACCCAATTTATTTCTAAGCTTCACTAAGAAAAAAAGCGAAGTTTGAAAAAAAATCTTTTAATGCCTGCAAATGAAAAACCACGATCTATGCAAAAATGTTGCTAATTCTTCAAATAAAAATTTTCGTCTTTTTTAAATTTCGCGTTTAATTTGATAATCGTAATCGTACGATCATTTGGGTCATTAATCGTTTCGTATAGAATAACAATCGTTGCATCACGATTATCCGCCCTTTATTATCTTATAAAAATTATTTTTTTCTACGATCGTTATAAATCTATATTTTTTTACGCAACTGAATGCATAAAATCCGTTATTTTTTAACAAGTGAAAAAAAAGCCATGACGTCATTTTTCACTTCTTTCTGAATGCTTCTAATATCAAGTTGCCATGAAAACAGCATCCGCGTCGTTCGTGTCTGGGCGCCGCATTGTTATCATTACCTTACAAATGTCAATAATATTTGGAAACATCGAATTCCGATTTCGAAGAAGAAAACTCATACCAATGCACTCCAGACGAAACAATTAATAATGCCAATGAAGCAACACAAAAATAAATGCCCGGAAAATCGAAAGAAGCTTACAAAAGGAACATAATGCGTTTATTAAATTTATTTTCAAAGGTAAAACATTTGTAAATCTTCGACTTTGTGGCCATGCTATTCCAAACTAAAATCAACATTAATTCTGAATAATCAAGTCGATATAAGCAAATATTCCGAACTTATTGCATTCCTAACTGACAGTGAGTTGGTTATATATACAGGGTGTCCGCTAATTAATGGGACATGGAAAAACCACATACTCCTTACGTAAAAATATTAGGATTTAATTATACTTACCTATATCTGAAAATTGATATTAACTGAGATACAGGGTGTTAAAGCTAAAACTTCATTTATGTTTTTCTCTAATAACTTTGACAGAAACAAACGGTTTTTTACAAAATTTGGCAATTATGGTTTTTTTAGGACGAGAAACTGATTTTCTGGTGACATTTTAATGTACAATATAGGGTGCGCTGTCTGCGGCATATCTTGCAAATTTATTAGGTCATAACTTTTTTGTTCCTCGGTGTATTTAAGTTTTTAATAAAAATAATACTTTATCACGCAAAAAAGGTATACCAATTTCAGGTCGCCCAGAGTTATCGAGATATTTGAATTTAAATTGTTTAGTGCACCCTGGCCAATTATTATTAATTTGCAAACAAAATTTTTTTCTTAAAGTAACCCATGAGAAAACAAATTAAATTTAGAGATGCAGTTGCTATGGAACAGAAAATGTTTAATTTTTGAGTCCATCGTAAGTTTGTGTTTTCATTGCTGTTGGTTTCTTTCGACACGATATTTTCTAGGGTCAAAGTTATTTTAATTAAAGTAAGTTAAAGAACAATCCAATTGTTGTATTTATTATTCCCAATTACCATTACTAGAACATTAATTATCATGTAAAAGCGAATTGGTAAGAAGTAACAAAATATTATTTGCTCGCCTGAGCTAACGCACTAAACAATTTAAATGCAAATATCTCCGAAACGGTAACTCTGGGCGACGTGAAATTAGTCTACCTTTTTTACGTTGAGGTACAAAAAAGTTATGACCTAATAAATGTGCAAAAAATGCCGCAGACAGCGCCCCTACATTGTACATTAAAATTTCACCAAAAAAATGTCTCGTCCTAAAAAAACCATAATTGTCAAATCTTGTAAAAAAACGTTCGTTCTGTCAAAGTTATTAGAGAAAACCAAAAATGAAGTTTTAACTTTAACACCCTGTATCTCAGTTAATCTAAACTTTTGGATATAGGTAAGTACAATTAAATCCTAATATTTTTTCGTGAGGAGTCTGTGGTTTGCCTTGTCCCATTAATTAGCGCACACCCTGTACATATATGTATTTTAATTTCGAAAAAGAAAACTGATACGATCGTAGAAAAAATATTGTGCATAAACTTATGCAGAAAGTTACTTTTTTTCACACTCGCCATCGGCTCGTGAGCTCAAATTTCCCGTTCATGCATTGGTAACATAAATAACCATTATGCTTCTATAACGAAGTGATATTTTTTAAAAGTAGGTATTATGAACCTAAACTTCAGTCTGAAATAAGAAGATATCATATAAACTTATTTAAGGATGAAATTCTGGAAATCCTACGATTTTGTGGTAATACCTCCAAGTCGATTCGATTAACTACCCCGTAGGCGTTATAAACAACAGTTATACACAACCTGGGTTATCTTTGATCGCCATAAAAACAAACCCGCTCGTCAGGCCTTCTCCATCCTCTACTTTTGCAAGACAAAAACGAATAAAATTTACATTTTTATTCTTCCGCTCTGCCAATAGTCGAACACAAGGTTGGAAATATTACAAAACGAACATTTTTTTGCACCAAAACGACGCCGAAATACTAGTGGCATAAATTCATGGTCACAGATCTACATTCCTCAAGAGCGTTTCCCTTTAAGATTTAAGACATTAAGTTTCAACTATCGGATCTATCCCCTTTAATATCATTTTCTAAGCCGGAGGAAACATTACACAGTGCGGCAACTGCGCAATAAATGCCAGGCAGGCCCAAAATGGGCGTACAATGTTGCCGCCTCGCGCTCTCCCGTCACGAATCGCAGCGTTGTCAGTTTTATGGCGCAACGCGGACGTCCTACAAGGGCAATTGACCGCAGGCAGGCAGAACGATAAATGAGAGGAGAAAGAGAGGGAGACCTTGTCTAGAAAAGGACGCAGAGTCGATGAGCTGGCACAAAATAATGTTGAATGTTTAGTGTTGTTTTTTGTTATTTTCAGTCTCGCTGCTCCGCATGAAATCGTAGGTTTCTGTCGGTCTCGACTCTCGAGCGCTGCGGCGGCAGTGTTGTTTTGGGAATTGGAGAGAGCAGTTCATGATCGACGTTGCCATTGCCAATTTTATTCGAAACCGGTTTTTGTAAAAAAAAATTAAACTTAGAAAATATGGTCTATTAAGATTCTAAGTATCCCGATGATTCAAATGTATTAATTAACTTAAATTAACAGCCTTTCCATACACAACATCCATCCCCACGAAATCATTTTTTTATGATCATACACCGGCACTAGGAAAAATCCTTTAAGGCACTCTGAGAGTGAAATAAAGCGATTCACGTTGGTTTTGAATCCTTGGAGGTTATATTCGTTGGGAAACAATGTTTCGGAAAGGCCGTTCCACAAGGATGAGGTTCTCCAGATGAAGAAATTCTTAAATAATGAAGTTCGACGAGTACTAGACTGAACCACATATGTCGCCAGTCGCCATGGTGTATCTGTAAAAGAGCCAAATCGCCAACCTGTGTTCGATGTTCTAGGCCAGGGGTAGCCAACTAATCTTAGATAGGAGCCGGATACTTTTGAAAATTTTTATCGAGGTCCAAAACACACATTCTTATGTTGCCTTCGGGTATACAACGTGTCCAAGATAAGGAGGGCCAGTACAGGGATCTCGGAAACCGTAAGAGATACGAAGTCGGTTAAATGGAGGTAAAGTTGCGCATTTACGTGCCTAATAATATGCCGTTTAGAAAGTTTTAAAATTCCGAGTAGTTCCGGAGAGATCCGGAAAAAAAACGAAATTCTGAAAAATCATTTTATGTTTCCTGAGATCGAATTCTAAAGTAAATTGGACTTTTGCATTGCCACGTTTTCCGCTCTATCTAACAGCGTTAATTGTTTTGTAACCCGACGAGTCGTCTTCGAAGGGCCATTATCGACTTTCTTTTTTTAAATACGGTCCTGTTTTCCTGATATTGAAATTTGAGAGCTTTTTCTTCCGAATGCAACGATGTATGACACATTATGGTTTAATGACGTTTCGAGGGTTTTTTGAACAACATCAGGAAATTTTGGGATACGGTCCTGTATTTCTCCTAATTTTATAAGTAATATCTCATAAATAAGCTCTAAAAGTAAGGAACTATATAATCAGGTGTTCGAAATGATTCTCTAAACACAAATAACATCTTCTAACTGCCACATAACAGTTTTTTTTGAGATAAAATAAAACACGATATAATATCAAATTTTTCAGCATTTGTAAAATTATGTTCCATATTTTCTGGAAAACATAAAACCTCTTAAAACGCTTTCAAATGATCACAATGGGAATGTTAAGTGAAACAAATCACGCGTCACCATCTTAATTTTTTGTTTCAAACGCCTACTTTTCTTTTAAATCCCGAATCAACAGAAGTTTGAAATAATGTTTCTGTATTTTGTTCACTTATTTGTGGTTTATTATTAAATTATTTGTTATTTATTGAACTAGTCCAACATAAGTAAAAATTTAGAGCTTACTTATGAGATATTATTTATAAAATAATGAGAAATACAGGACCGTATCCCAAAATTTCCTGATGTTGTTCGAACAAAACCCTCGAAACGTCATTAATCCACAATGTGTCATACATCGTTGGATACGGAAGACTCAAATTCCAATATCAGAAAACAGGACCTTATTTAAAAAATAAAGTTGATAATGGCCCTTCGAAGACGACTCGTCGGATTACAAAACAATTAACGCTGTTAGATAGAGAGGAAAAAGTGGCAATGTAAAAGTGCAATTTACTTTAGAATTCGATCTAAAAAAAAACCAGGAAAACAATAAAACGATTTTTCAGAATTTCGTTTTTTCCCGGATATCTCCGGAACTACTCGGAATTTTAAAACTTTCTAAACGGCATATTATTAGGCACGTAAATGCGCAACTTTACCTCCATTTAACCGACTTCGTATCTCTTACGGTTTCCGAGATCCTTGTACTGGCCCTCCTTTCTTGGACACATTGTATAATAAACTTGCCGTTTTTCAGCATCGCCTACTTATGATACTAGAAGTGCGGTTGTGAGGATAATGGGTAAGATTTTCTCGAAATATCCAAGATATTTAAATCCAGACAAGTACTTGGAAAGTAAGTACACAGTATATTATTTTCGAAATATAAAGTGTAACCTAAATACTTGAGTCGATAATAAAGCAATCTTGCAGAAACGTATCAAAAAAACAACCTTAACCTTTGGCCAGAGCTTCAAGCGTGAAGTTAATCAGCTTAAAAATAAATAAATCGGCGGAAAAATACGTTTTTTAAATAGATAGTATAAATGCATAAGCGGTAATGTAACAATGACTAAATTTAAGATCAACAACTATTATCGAATGAATTATCAGGTAAGTTAGAAGACGAAAGATTGATCCTTTTGAAAAACTGCTCGCTTCGGATCTAATGGTGCACACAATAAAAGAAATACTTTATATTTTGTTTTTTGTACTAAATTCGAAAATATTCCGCTTGAATAAAACAATTTTTTTCAACAATATTTAAAATACTCATATTTTTGTTTTAATTTGAATAAATATTTTTATTTTGAGTATAATAAATATAAAAACTTTGTCAGAATTGTATTTGCTACTTGAAACAAAACCATAAATTTACATTTAAATTCTCGTAAACTCTCATCTAGAATATGCATTTTGAATTAAGAAAAATGAAAACTTGTTTCGTGACTTTTTTATTTCGTTTAGAAATAACAATATACACCGTGGCCAAGATAAGGAGGGCCAGTACAGGGATCTCGGAAACCGTAAGAGATACGAAGTCGGTTAAATGGAATTAAAGTTGCGCATTTACGTGCCTACTAATAGGCCGTTTAGAAAGTTTTAAAATTCCGAGTAGTTCCGGTGATATCCGGAAAAAAACGAAATTCTAAAGAATCGTTTTATTTTTTTCCTGGGTTTTTTTGAGATCGAATTCTAAAGTAAAGTGCACTTTTACATTGTCACTTTTTCCGCTCTATCTAACAGTGTTAATTGTTTTGTATTCCGACGAGTCGTCTTCGAAGGGCCATTATCAACTTTCTTTTCTTAAATACGGTCCTGTTTTCATGATATTGGAATTTGAGAGCTTTTTTCTTCCGAATGCAACGATGTATGACATATTGTGGTTTAATGACGTTTCGAGGGTTTTTTGAACAACATCATCAAATTTTTTTTTTTTTTTTTAATAAATTCGAAAATATTCCGCTTGAATAAAACAATTTTTTCAACAATACTCATATTTTTGTTTTAATTTGAATAAATATTTTTATTTCGAGTAACATAAAAACTTTGTCAGAATTGTATTTGCTACTTGAACCAAAACCATAAATTTACATTTAAATTCTCGTAAACTCTCATCTAGAATATGCATCTTGAATTAAGAAAAATGAAAACTTGTTTCGTGGCTTTCATTATTTCGTTTAAAAACAACTTTTTTTAATATTTAAAATGAGATTATTGTATTTTTAAAACAAACATGTTGTTGAGTTTTAAACAATATGTTTCTTAAAATAAAATCAAAATATTTGGAACTAAAATATCTAATACCTATTTAAATTAAAACTGATCATCGGGTTTGTTCGAAGCGACAAACGACGTCAAGGTCGAAATCTGTTAAGGGTAATAATTTCAATTCCGAGAAAAGCAAACAAACAATATCATCGCGGGTTATTTTTATTTGGTCCCGTCATAATAGTTTCGTGGATGTATCGTGGTTTCCTGCATTTGTTGCTTTCTTGACTTCTTTAGTGACTTTTTAGAAGTGTTTTGTTGGTATTCGCAAGTCAATATTCAAATGGATACCGTAGAACAAAGTCTAAATTCGTGGGGTATGTCTGCAGATATGATTATAGATAGGGAATCCAATCCCGCAAATGCTGGATCTCGCGGTGATTTCGCGGGATTAAACGTGCGGGATTCGCGGGACTGGATGTGGGTGCTGTATGTTAATAAAAACTTCTTTTATGCAATTAAAAACAGAGTAGAGTAGCAGGAAAATATTTATTGCATATAGGTACAATACAATAGTACGACTATAGTTTAACGGTTACATGTTACATTGATCTTGGAAGTATTTTCGGTGAAAAGATAAAGAAAGTTTAATGTTTCATCTTGTTTTATTGCATATGTATCCTGCAGATGAAAAAAAATCTGTACTTTTCATTTTCTTATGTAGCACAGAAGAACCACTAACACCTGAGCGCTTAGCAATAGAACTAAACGAACTACTCGAGCTGCTGGTACTAGCTTTCATTTCCTGTGTTATTTTATCAATATCAACACTACCGCTGCTACTCTGGACTTTCAAATTAATATTATGCTTTGTTTGTAAGTGGGTGTGAAGACATTTGGTGGAACGAGCAGAGATTTACCATCTTCAGACTTTAAAAAATAATTCCAAACTAAACTTGGACCTTTATTCTCTTTGTAAACTATACTAACACTCATTTTTGTGATTGCTGTTTAAATTCCATGGATTATATTCAACCACTTGATAAATGTCATTAGATACTAGTTGAATAACGCTCTTACTTTCGCACGTACGCAAGAAAACTGTTCTGTTTAACGTATTTTCAATAGCCCAGCTTGGCGGGGATCCCCCGACGCGTCGACCAAAAATACCGCAGTTCATTGTTTGCTATCCCGTAAATCCCGACGATCAGCGGGATCGATGGGCTCAATCCCGCAGGCATGCGGGATTAAAGTTTGGGTGCGGGATTGGATTCCCTAATTATAGTATTTCAAGGTGAGTGATGTAAAATCTTTTGGTCCCCTACTGCAATAATTCATTCAGAAAACCTATTTCTTTGCGTGTGTACGAAGCTAAAATTTAATCAGGCCGAGTATTGTATTTTTAAAATAGGCAACCCTTTTTGTGTGTGTATAATATTCAGTAACTTGAGCAGACAAATGTATTTTCCATTGATCGGTCCACAATGCGGATTTCATACCGTCCCCGCCGTCACAAAATTATCCATTTAATTCGCTTCACCTGCCAATAAAAACAAATCTTTAGAGCGGAACGACTTTCCAACCAAAACCTGTAGAGAGCGATCGAAAAATGTGAGCAGGTTGCAGCAAAAACACGTCTGATTCTGATTGTCGTGAGAATACAGGGTGTTGCCATAATGACGAGCTAATATTTCAGAGAGTCATTCCTTGGGCCATTTTGACGAGAAAAATGCAGGCGGCCGTTGAATTAACTCTAAAAAAGTATATCCACTTTTTTAAAGTTAGATGTTATAATGCAGTTTTTCCATAAAATGTACAGGGGTACTCAAAAATTGCATGGGATTTCCTATGTTCAACCATATACTAAATAAACCCAACTGTTCATTGGACCGTTTAACGTTGTGGGCTTCATTTATGCTTAGATATTGGCGATTTTCACCAGACTACGTCACCGTAAAGTATTTTGGCTAATATACTGTAAAATAACAGCGACGAACTTAATAGGGAACACATTCCGACGATCGAGAAGTAAAGCGACGTAGGGCACTTTTAGTACTTGGATGGGTGACCGATTGGGAATACCATGTGTCAAAATTTTTACAAAAGATTTTATACAAAAGTTATACAACGAAAAAGTTGTTGCGACCAATAGCAACTGTCAGTAAACTGCGATCCTATGGTATGCCTAGTCGATTGTAAGGATCGCTCTCTGCAAGTGGCGATTGACGGATTTTTCTCACACACCTTCACCATCAATACCAGTGTTCCTCAAGGTTCCATATTGTCTCCCACTCTCTTATTACTCTACATTAACCTTCTAGTGAAAACGAAAAATCCGATATTTAGTTTTGCTGACGATAGCACGCTTAACTCATCTTTATCTTTGAATGCACAAACATCGGCTGCCGACGCACATCTTCGCAGACAGCATGAAGTATCACGCCTCAACAAAGACCTGGAAGAAATTTTGGCTTGGGGTGACAGTAACCAAGTCGAATTTAACGCTAAAAAAATCCAGGTAGCGGTTTTCTCTAAAAAGGTTAACATTACAGAACCGGTTATAGTCATGGACGGACACGCAATCCCACTGGCTTGACTTCATCTATTAGTTTGCTGGGCGTCAATCTGGGAGGAACTATGTCTTGGCATAACCACGTTGTGGCAATCGCCAAGATAGCTTATCAGAAACTTGGTGTACTCTTCCGAACCAGAAAGTTGTACACACCTCAACAACTTTTGACACTATACAAAGCCCAGATTCGACCATCACTAGAGTACTGCCCTCATGTCTGGAGCTTTGCACCAAAACATACTCTTCGACTACTGGACTCCATCGAAAGGAGGGCCAAACGTCTGATTGGAGACCACGAGCTGACGAAGAGCCTCGACAGCCTAGAACATCGAAGACAGGTTGGGGAATTGACACTCTTTTACAGATATTATCATGGAAAGTGCTCGGCTGACCTTGCCCTCTTAATTCCGCCTAGAGCGGCAAATATCAGAAATACACGACGAACCACTGCCGCCCATCCATATGTGGTTAAGCTTAGTACTCCTCGAACTTCGTTATTTAAGAATTCTTTCATCTGGAGGACTTCATCCTTATGGGACGACCTTCCCGAGGTCGTTTGTCCCAACGAATATAGCCTCCAACGATTCAAATCCAACGTGAATTGCTTTTTGCGCACACGCACCACTCCCAGAGTGCCCTAAAGGATTTTTCCTATAGTGCCTGTTTTTGATTATAAAAAAAAGATGGCTGTGCATTGCGATTCAACTTCAATAGTTTAATCGGTTCCACAGAGACGATTCAAATCGATCGAAAATAAATACGTGAACGATATAGGAAATGTTCATCGAGCTGCGAACCAACGGGGGCCACATTCGTCCCAGATCCAGGCGGCAATTCCAAAACCGAAAATTTCAAATATTTCTGTGTAAATCTAATTTAGTTTCCCGCAAACGCAGAATCAAAAATACCAGGCGAAACTTATCTGGCGACGTGAAACGTAATATTATGATGCAACGTTTTAAAATAATAGAAAAGATTAAAAATAAAATCTCTAGGTCAGTGGCGAAACATACCTACGCATTAGAATATTGCGAACATATACAGGGTGTTCGCTAATTAATGGTACATGAAAAAACCACAGACTCCTTAGGTAAAAATATTAGGATTTAATTATACTTACCTATATCCGAAAGTTGATATTAACTGAGATACAGGGCGTTAAAGTTAAAACTTGATTTTTGTTTTTCACTAATAACTTTGAGAGAAACCAACGGTTTTTCAAAAAATTTGGCAATTATGGTTTTCTTAAAACGAGAAATTGATTTATTTGTGAAATTTTAATGTGCAATGTAGTGTAATGTCTGCGGCATTATTTGCACATTTAGAAGGTCATAACTTTTTTGCGCCTCAGTGTAATTGAGTTTTTAATAAAAATAATACTTTTCTCGTATTTATTACGTAAAAAAGGTATACTAAGTTCAGGTAGCCCAGAGTTACCGTTTCGGACATATTTGCATTTAAATTGTTTAGTGCGTTAGCTCAGGCAAGCAAATAATATTTTGGTACTTCTTACCAATTAACTTTTACATGATAATTAATGTTCTAGTAATGGTAATTGGGAATAATAAATACAACAATCGTATTGTCCTTTAACTTACTTTAATTAAAATAATTTTGACCCTAGAAAATATCGTGTCGAAAGAAACCAACAGCAATGAAAACACAAACTTACGATAAACTCAAAACATTTTCTGTTTCATGGCAACTGCATCTCTAAATTTGTCCTCTCATGGGTTACTTTAAAAAAAAAATTGTTTGCAATAATTGGGCAGGGTGCACTAAACAATTTAAAAACAAATATCTCCGAAACGATAACTCTGGGCGACCTGAACTTAGTATACCTTTTTTACGTAATAAATATGAGAAAAGTATTATTTTCATTAAAAACTTAAATACACTGAGGCATAAAAAAGTTATGTTATGACCTAATAAATGTGCGAAAAATGCCGCAGACAGCGCCCCCTACATTGTACATTAAAATTTCATAAAAAAAAATCCATTTCTCGTTCTAAAAAACCATAATTGCCAAATTTTGTAAAAAAAACGTTGGTTTCCTGCAAAGTTATTAGAGAAAAATAAAAATGAAGTTTTTAATTTCCCATCCTGTATCTCAGTTAATATCAACTTTCGGTTATAGGTAAGTATAATTAAATCCTAATATTTTTACATAAGGAGTATGTGATTTTTCCATGTACCATTAATTAGCGGACACCTTGTATACAGGGTGTTCGCATAATGCATCAGGATACTTGGAGAGGTGATTCTACATGTTAAACTACAGGTAGTAAGTCATATAACAAAAAGTCGAGAACTCGATGCTTTTTGAGTTACAGCCTGTCTAAATTTTTTTCCTATTTTTAACATCTTGCGGTTGATTTTTAAACTATCAAGTTGATATTTAGCATATGGACTATGACTAAACGACTTCTATCATTTTGGTATAAAAATGTTTCTCCACTTTGCCACCAGAGGCCACTTTTATCTGAAATTCAAATTTAATTTTTGGCCCTATCTTTTTTGTTTCGACGGTTATTGGAAAAACGGACCTGTCATTTTAAAGACGAAAGAATACCTAATAAAAAAGGTACTCTTTATTCGAGTCGATAAACAACATCGTTAAGGCGCAAAACTGAAAATAAAGTTTTTGTTTGTTAGCAGTAAAATCTGTTTTTCACATGGAAAAAAAGTATCGTCTTTTTATTATATGACTTCCAAGTATCCTGGTGCATTATAAGAACACCATGTATAAACTGTAAAGTGTTTCCTTATTTCGTTAACGTCGTTCACAAAAAAAAAGCAATTAAACGGTTTTTTACGACGCACTATATATACAGATAATTTCCCATTATTAATAAAAGGTTAATGAAATGATACGCGCGATAACGAACAAAAACAATTAATTTTAAGCAGCAACTAAATCAAAATAAGAGCACCCGGCAACAATGCACGTTGCGAACGGCAACTCGGCAGAAAGGACTGACCTAGCTGGCAAAACAACGGGTCCCCGGCGACGTTGACGAATTTCCGAAACGCAACGCTGCCGGATCGCGCTCGTTCGAGAGCGAGCGGTGCCTCCTCGAGTCGAGTTGTTTGGATAGGCGCGGTTGCCGGTAACGACGCCGATCGCGACGTTGCCGTTTTCCGGCCGAGAATCGGCTTGATAAAATTTACGTTTCACGTTTTTATATTGACCATGATCTCTGCAACAGAAAGCTTGTTTTACGGAGCCGAATCTGGTTGATTGTTTTTTAAAAGTCCTTCGACACGATTGCGACGGGTACGTATCTCAGCTCGGGTCTATTGTCTGCAAGTTATGATGCGTGAGGAGAGACGGGGATATTTTTAGGTTTCGGTTTATTTTTCGTCTTTAAATCGTTTACAAAAAGTGCGTTTTATTGCGATGTAAAGCGCTTTTTAATTAAGGGCGTACAATGCGCAAATTTATAGGATGATTAACAACGTTTCGCTACTGCAGGATTCTGGAAAGGCTATTTGAACTACCTGACGGGACAAGTTAAATTTTAGTAAAGAAATGTTCCTATTTCTAAGGTACATGGCCCTTTTTTGAAAAAAGTAAGTAAAAAATTTTTTAAAATCGGACCAAAAGTGCATATTTTTAGGCATTTTTCAAGGTTAATATCGTCGCTGATATTTTTTTTTTGAAAAAAGTAGCGATGTACCTTAGAACTTTCATGTCTTAACTTTACAATTCCAAAAATTGAGATATTACAATTTCGTTCTAAGCGAGTAATCTTGCAGCGCGCGAAGCATGTTTTAGAAAAATTTTGATGAAATGTATTAGAAGTTGCCTATGTCCAGCATTATTTATTGTCGGTAGACGTGAAACAAGCTATCACGGTACAGGATTATGCTACACTGAGAAAAAGTTATAGGTTAGAAAATAGGGCAAAATTGTGTTTTATTGTATTGTCAGTGCCAACCACATAATATCTGCATTAATTTTATAAGGCGTTACTATTAGTTTTACTTTTAACTTTTAGATCTAAAACCACTTGCATATTAACATATACAGTATGTGTATATAGTCGAAACGGCATAATGACTTTTGAGCCGCTAATTTTTTTTTTACAAAATTTGGGTGTTGGTTATGGGGGAATGTTAACTTCATTTTGGAGGAATAATGACAGTACTAACTGTCAAAATGGCGGATGGGCGCCATTTTAGGGAAGAAAATTAAATAGGAAGGATGGTCTTGCGGTACATCATTTTTAAGATACTATCGAGTACTTTACGATCCCAGAATATTACTTCTGTATGCCCAACAAAAACAAAATGGCGGCATTTAAAAAATTGCATAGTTGTTATTTTTTATTATCCTTTATTTCATTTATCGTCTTAGGAAAATAAATGCAACTTGACATAGTATAGTAGGAATTAGAGAGCTACTCTTTCTTGTATATTTCATTCTGCTCAAATTCAAAATGGCCGGGAAGTAACATCTTGATAAGAAAAATTGAATAGGAAGTGAGGTCTTGCGATACGTCGTTTTAAAGGTGCTATCGAGTACTTTACGATCCCAGAATATTGGATACCCAAAACAAAATGGCGGCTTGATAAAAAATAACTACTATTTTTCTTTTGTTATTTAACTTTGTTGTTGAGATTGTTAGTGGATGTCCTGTTCTTCCTGACTTTTCAGTTTTTTACATTGCCTAAAGAAATAGTACCCGTTCGTTGCGGACGTCGGAATTTTCGGACCTTGATTTTTCGTGTCGTTGCTGGTGCGACCGCCCGATATTTAGTATGAATTGAAATCATACCTGTTAGGTTGAGCGAGTTCGTGTGCGAGAGTGTGCATGTTACTAATTGTTAGTTATACTTGGGTGTGTTATACCGGGTGTTTCAGCAGGAACGATAACTTTTTTATTTTTTTAATTACAGAAATAAAATTTGGTGGTTTGTATGTCATATTAATTTGCATTTTATGACATGTCGGACTAAATTTTGCCCCTTCCGGTTTAATCGGAAATGACGTCAACTTTGGATTTTTAAATAGAACACCCAGTATAATTTTGGCTAAGTGCATGCTATAATGCAAATAAATTATTTCTCCTTTTTTAACTTGACACAAGGGTATGTGTTATCAAATTGTTTGAGAAAGTGCTCTATCTTGTTGCCGGAGTGAGCCAATAGGTTTCCATTTGAAAAAAATTAATTTTCTAAGAAAAGGCTTTCTTAAAAATTTAAAAAGTGTGTACATAATTTACAACACAATAAAACTAGAAAATTGCATTTTTGTCGAGAAATTGGCTTAGAAGTAAAATAAACCATTTAGGGAGTCGTAGCAATCTAGATGAAAAATAAAAAGAAAAGTTATTTAGTGTGTGGTCGTTGATTGGAATGGTGTTCTGAATCGATATAGCCAAAAATATACTGGGTGTTCTATTAACAAAATAAAAGTTAAGGTCATTTCCGGTTAAACCGGTAGTTACAAAATGGAGTCGGTCATTTCGTAAAATGCAAAACATACAAACCCACCAAATTTTATTTCAGTAATTTAAACAACAAAAAACTTATAGGATCGTTCCTCCTGAAACAGCCGGTATGTGTTTATATGCGTATATTTACTATGAATGTTTTTTATGCTTACGGGTATGCGACTGTGTGTGCAAATACTTTTGCGAGTGCGCGTGAAAGTACTTATGCGAGTACATTTATTATTATCCTATATAAGCATGAGTAAACATTGATTATTTCGATATTATTGTATTTCTTGTGGAAATTTTGGATTTTTGCAAACTGCTCCCATGCTACAGTACTATAAAGTATCACGCACTGGAGTTAGGTTGAAGACCTCTCCGCAGCGAAAGGGTTAAGTACATAGAAACCAATTACAGGTGGATTCCGTAATATTATGCCACATTTGGCAGATATTTTCATAGCAAAGATTTTAAGGCTGATCTACCACTCGTCTAAAACCACCTTTTCATAAAAACCAACAATCCTTTATCATTTTTAGTGCGATTTTAATAAATTTTCTATTTTTGTGTAGTTTGTGTATAATTTCTTGGCAAAA
Organism: Barypeithes pellucidus; assembly: GCA_963991005.1. Taxonomy (NCBI): domain Eukaryota; kingdom Metazoa; phylum Arthropoda; class Insecta; order Coleoptera; family Curculionidae; genus Barypeithes; species Barypeithes pellucidus. Next base: position 15,474,992 of record OZ022563.1, read on the forward strand.
TTAATTTTTTTTAAATTCAAACCGAAAATATCGATTTTCTAAACTCATCGACGCACGCAGAAAATCATAAATATTTTTTATTTTACATTTTTAAATAGGTTAAAAAATAATGTAGTTATATGCGCTTGAAGAGTCCTATAAAAGCCTATATCTATTGTTCTCTTCTCTGATTTCGCGAACGCGAGGTGGTAGCTTTCCGTAGAAGTACCGGCAAATCCATCAAATCGCCTTTTGTTTGGCCATTTTTGCAGCGTCATTCTTTTTATTTGAATTTATAATAATTTTAATAATTATTGATCGTTTGTGTAATATTGTGTATTTGGATTGTTTTAATTTAAACATATTTAGTGTTCTTGAGCATATATATATAATAATATTATTATGTACTTTCGATTGTTCGATATGGTAAGAGCTATTTCTCATTATGTTACGTAGGTAACGCGAAAACTCTCACTGACCTTCCTTGAGTATTCAAGAAAGGGCTAAATAGAAGAAATTATATTTTATTCGAACTGCCGTGCCGGGCGGTGAGGTAAGGGGAAGACTATGACTACTGCGAGCATTAAAATATAACATTGTCTTTGAAATATGCCGAGACGGAAGATTCACCGATTGGCCTAATTCGATGGTTGTTGTATTTCAGTGTGGAGCCGCTGTTCAAGGAGTATTTTGCACCACGTCGTGATATCGCTAGTATGTCCAGCTCGCGGGAGTTTCAGTCGCTAATAAATTTCTTTCTCTACAAAGTACGGCCTTAAGGTCGGCGAACGAACCCTGAATGGAGGCGATTGGTACCTGGGGCTGAGCAATTGGGATTGCAATTGGCGCAATAATATTCCCGTGTTCGTTCGGAGGAAAATAGATCAAAACGTCTAGTAATTGAAGAAGTATAAGGGTCATTATTTGCCGACGGGATAAAATCAGAGACGAAAAATAGGTATATTTTGAAAATATATCTAAATAATAATATTTAAGGCCGTACTTTGTAGAGAAAGAAATTTATTAGCGACTGAAACTCCCGCGAGCTGGACATACTAGCGATATCACGACGTGGTGCAAAATACTCCTTGAACAGCGGCTCCACACTGAAATACAACAACCATCGAATTTGGGCCAATCGGTGAATCTTCCGTCTCGGCATATTTCAAAGACAATGTTATTTTAATGCTCGCAGTAGTCATAGTCTTCCCCCTACCTCACCGCCCGGCACGGCAGTTCGAATAAAATATAATTTCTTCTATTTAGCCCTTTCTTGAATACTCAAGGAAGGTCAGTGAGAGTTTTCGCGTTACCTACGTAACATAATGAGAAATAGCTCTTATCATATCGCAACAATGGAAAGTACATAATAATATTATTATACATATATATATATGCTCAAGAACACTAAATATGTTTAAATTAAAACAATCCAAATACACAATATTACACAAACGATCAATAATTATTAAAATTATTATAAATTCAAATAAAAAGAATGACGCTGCAAAAATGGCCAAACAAAAGGCGATTTGCTGGAAAATATATGTCGGTACTTCTACGGAAAGCTACCACCTCGCGTTCGCGAAATCAGAGAACAATAGATACAGGCTTTTATAGGACTCTCCAAGCGCATAATATAACTACGTAATTTTTTAACCTATTTAAAAAATTTAAAATAAAAAATATTTATGATTTTCTGCGTCCGTCGATGAGTTTAGAAAATCGATATTTTCGGTTTGAATTAAACAAAAAAGGAATTATACACAAACTACACAAAAAATAAAAAATTTTATTAAAATCGTACTAAAAATGATAAAGGATTATTGGTTTGTTTGAAAAGGTGGTTTTAGACGAGCGGTAGATCAGCCTTAAAATTTTGCTATGAAAATATCTGCCAAATGTGGCATAATATTACAGAATCCACCTGCAATTGGGTTCTACATACAGGGTGTCCCATTTTCGACACTTTTATATGGTATCTCCGTAACTGTTAGCGCTATCAAAAAAGTAATGTATCATATACGCTTTTACAAATATATACACACCATGCATGATATTGGTTTCCTAGCATACTTTGTGCAGAAAGGAATTTATTAGCGACTGAAAGATCTCGCGAGATGAACATACACACGAATTCGGCCAATCGGGGAATCTTTCGTCTCGTCTCTTCGGTTTATTTCAAAGACATTGTTTATTTCTATGCTATGATAGTAGTCATAGTTTTTAGTTTATTTTATTTCGGAGGAGAATTTTACTTTATGGAAAATACCTACTTGAAAAATTAGTTAATGTAATATATACTATAGTCATTATATGGATATATTTTTTATATTTTATCTTATTCTATTATTGAAACTAAAGAAATGATTCATTTCTGGAAAATATGAAATTTTAAACAAACAGTTTTGGAAGTTAAAATCTGTTCACATAATATTAACGTTATATCAAATGTTCGTCTACTATGCTATATCTTCATAGTTTTGACATCTTCAAAGTTTTTGTTAGCAGTAAAAGCAGTTTTTAAAAAAAATATAGACTTTTCTACCTTTTGTTATATGACTTACTACCGTTATTGCAATATGTATATAATCACTTCTCTAAGTATCCTGATGATATATATTGCTATTTTATGTTTATATTTTTTTCTCATTAAGTCATTACTTACACAAAACAGTTTTTTTTATTAATTACTCTTTATCATTTCATAATGTATAGTTTTCAGTGTCAAAATTAGGATATGATTTTTAATAATTTATTAACATAATGATTTTGAACTAAAACATTTTAATTTACTTTTAGAACAAATAAAAAAAATTGTAGGGGTCCAAAAAACAAATCAATAAATAAACACACAAGTAGATATTTAAAAGACTATAAATTAATGTTCGAAATGTTCGTCATGGGTATTTAAACAATATACTTTCTTCAGAAGATCGACGTATTTCGTTCAGTATAATCTTTCTTGTTGTATTTTTCGTCTGGCACATTCGCAAAAACTACTATGGCTCCATAATCCTGATGAATTAACTCCTGCATTGGCTGACTGTGGTACGGATGCATTGTAAAATGCTCTGAATTGATGGCAATGTTATTTTGTTGTAAAACTTGTATAACTCTGTATAAGTTGTGGCAACTTTTCCCTATTAATATCACTATGTTATTCCTTGAGGTACGAAAACCGTAACCCCGTATTATTAAATTTAAATCAGGTAATATTTTGAATACATATTAAATCGGTCGTTTATCCTGGATTTTCTTGTAAATTATATATACCATAGCAACACCGCAACGAACATCAAATTAAAATGCGGCAGAATACGTAGAATTTTATGCCGAATTTAATTCCGTAATAAAAAATGTGGGTGGCCATTTAAAAAAATATATACTTTTTTGCCCCTCTACTTTTGTGGGAACCCTGTATACTATAAAATATTTTTAAAATATGCAACTCTCCGGATCCTATAGCTTATGTATTTAATATTTCTTTGCATTTCTGTTAACAACTGAGATATTGGACTTCCTTGCACTAATAGGCCACCCTGTATACATATTTTTTGTATTTTTTGTTTTAATATTTTTAATGTTTGTATAGTGTAGATAAGTATTATATTAAGATAAACCTTATTTCCTCCTTCTTAAAATAATATTTTTAATAAAAATTGATGATAACATTACTGTTCCTTATTTATGGTAACCTACCTAAAATACTACCTAAATGAAATATTCAAGAAAGTGAACTCTCTAATTCCTATTAGACTACGCCAAGTTGTATTTATGTCTCAAAGCCGGTAAATCCCGCCTTTTTTTTTTCGAAAATAAAACTTTCATCTATACAGCTATCACTACTTGACATTTCACAGGTATGAACATTTTTTCCCCATTTTTTCGACCCGGCACATCCGATGGTGAAAACCGCATCGCGATCCTACCCTTAATAAAGATTTTAATTTTGACAGGTGTCAAAATTTTTAACGTGTCTCGTGCACTATCCCGCCATGCCCTATCGATCTGCGGGAACTTTTCCCGATACTTTTTGTTGAAATTCTTCACTTTTCGTGTATCTGTCACTTTGACAGGTGTCAAATGTCATTTTTATTTTCACACTTTTCTTCGGTCATCCTCCCTCTATAGTTTACCGACCCTAACTTTGGCCTATCGAACAATTTTTTTTAAGCTGTCATCTTTGACAGATCCAAAAAAAAAATTGTTCTCTTATAACTTTAGTCCTACTAATCATCTCACCCACGTTTCAGTAAAATCCGTCACTAATTAAACGAGATATCGTTGACAGCTGTCCAATTTCGACAGCTCAAGGTCAACTTTTTTAAGGTTTTTTCGCTTTTGGCCTATGCTGTCAACGTTTCCCTAATAATTTTTAACTTATTTGCTTAATTAACAATATTCTATATGACACCTGTCAAATATTGACAGGTAAGTGTCAACTTTTTTAACCAATCTTATCCTCCATTGATGTGTTATATATTTCCGAAATCACCAAATTTTTATCTCAACAAATAAGATTGTTTTATTTGACAGCTCTCACTTTTTGACAGATTAAGGTGTCACTTTTTCGAACCTATTTTTATATTAAAAATTCACCAATTACATTCCACTACTTTTTTTTTTAATTTCGATTTTAAGACCCAACTCATGTTTACAGACTATATACACACACTGTATATATAAAATTATTTAAGTGTCAAAAAGTGACGTATGGGGTGTGGTTGAATTTCGAATGATGTTATAAATCGATATAGCCAAAATTCTACTGGGTGTTCTATTTAAAAATCCAAAGTTGGCGGCATTTCCGGTTAAACCGGAAGTGACAAATTTTAGTTCGACATGTCAAAAATGCAAATTAATATCACATACAAACCACCAAATAAAAAAATTATAGAGGAGCGTTCCGGCTAAAACACCCGGTATACACACCCAAGTATAAGTAACACTTAATTATAGTAACACACACACTCTCACACACGAACTTACTCAACCTAACAGGTACGATTTCAAAGATCAACTGACCTATACCACTTACTGTACCTAAATTAAGATGTATACACTGTAGCAGAAAAATAATATGAAACTTACTAAATATCGGACGACCGCACCACAGACACGGAAAATCAAGGTCCGAAAATTCGTACGTCAGTAGCGATAGGGTTATTATTTGTTTAGGCAATCACAACAACCAATCTGAAGTTAAATAAGAAAAGAAAAAAATTGTAAATATTCTTTTTAACAAGCCGCCATTTTGTTTTGGGTATACAATATTCTGTGATCGTAAAGTTCCTATTCAATTTTGTTTATCAAGATGTCGCTCCGCGGCCATTTTGAATTTGAGCACCATGACATATTCACAAAAGAGTCTCTCATTCCTATTACACTATGCCAAGCTGTGTTTATTTTCCTAAGTCGATAAATGAAATGAAGGATAATAAAAAAAAACAACTATGCAATTTTTACAATGACGCCATTTTGTTTTCGTTGGGCAGACAGAAGTAACATTCTGGGATCGTAAAGTACTCGATAGTATCTTCAAAATGATGTATCGCAAGACCCCCCTTCCTATTTAATTTTCTTCCCAAAAATGGCGCCCATCCGCCATTTTGACAGTTAGTACTGTCATTATTCCTTCAAAAAGAAGTTTACATTCCCCTATAACCCACTCCCAAATTTTGTAAAAAACAAATTAGCAGCTCAAAAGTTATTAAGCCGCACACACTGTATATGTTAAAATGTGTTTTTAGATCTAAAAGTTAAAAGTAAAACTAATAGTACCGCTTTCTAAAATTAATACACATATTATGTAGTTGGCACTGACAATACACAAAAACACATACAATTTAGCCCTATTTACTAACCTAGATGTTTTTCTCAGTGTAGCATAATCCTGTACCGTGATAGCTTGTTTCACGTCTACCGACAATAAATAATGCTGGACATAGGCAACTTCTAATACATTTCTCCAAAATTTACCTAAAACATGCTTCGCGCGCTGCAAGATTACTCGCTTAGAACGAAATTGTAATATCTGAATTTTTGGAATTGTAAAGATAAGACATGAAACTTCTAAGGTACATCGCCACTTTTTTCTAAAAAAAAATATCAGCGACAATATTAGCCTTGAAAAATGCATAAAAATATGCACTTTTTGTCCAACTTTTAAAAATTTTTGACTTACTTTTTTCAAAAAAGGGCCATGTACCTTAGAAATAGAAACATTTCTTTACCAAAATTTAACTTGTCCCGTCAGGTAGTTTAAATAGCCTTTCCGGAATCCTGCAGTAGCGAAACGTTGTTAATCATCCTATAAATTTGCGCATTGTACGCCCTTAACATCACAATTTGTATCATTGAATATCTACGTTGCAGTACAATAAGCGGCAACGAATTAAAACATAATAATTCCGGTTTTAAATGGACAAGCTTGTAGTGGATGTCCATGGACTGGAAATATTTAACCCATAATTTCTATGTTTTTAGAGACTAATCATATACAGTGGACGGACACCTCTATTAAGCGGACATTTTTTCATAGTCCGGAACTAGGTAGGTATATAAAATTCCATGAAAATCAACCTCTCTCGGGCGGACTCTCCTTTGGGCGGACGCGGACAGGCTGTTTTCATACAAAGAGATCGAAAACCCTCCTTTAAACGGACAAAAAAATTTTAAAAGTATAAGTACGGTGCAATAACTCTCTGAAGACAGACCGGCAACCAATCGCGTATGCGTGGCAGCGCGAAAGGACTTCGCCGAATGAAAGTATGTATGATTCCCCGAAAGCAGTCCGCATTTCATTCGTGAGTGGTAAGGTTAAAATCGTAAACAATGGCACACAAATGTCGCGTTTTGAGTCTGAAAGAGAATATTGATGTTGTGGAAGTTTGTAATTTGATAACAATGATTTGGGCGAGTTCATTAACATTGATAGCAGTGTGCTATTAGAAGATGATAGTGACCCCATTCCTACCGATTATGTAGTCCAAACTGAAGCCACATCACTATCTAACGACTCCGATGAAGAAGTTGAATGCAGTAATCAAACAAATGTCACCAATTATCAATAAGCCATTAGTATGGTAAAGGAATTATAACAGTATGCAAAGAATAGAGGTGACTCAACAGCAATGGAATTGTTATCAGACTTGGAATTACATTTTCTAGATTGCAAGTTTAAAACGCAAACACGTCAAAATACGTTATTATAACAAATGCCACATTTAGACAGTCCCGTAGGTGTCCGCCTAAGAGAGGTTTCGCTGTATTTAAAATAATTGATCACTTATAAGTCAAATATACTCTTTTTCATTTGCACTGCAAAAAAACTTAAAACATTAGTTTTTCTTACGGCTTTTCTGCTGACATGGAGTGGACGATAATTAAAATACTTAGCTTAATTTACGAATGTCAAATTTCCCCACCTCGAGGGCTTAAAGCATATTGGAAGAAATGCGTTGATACACGTGATGGGTTGGCGACATTGCCAGATATATATTTAAAAATTGCAATTTCACGATGTCTACGGAGTAGACTTTGAAAATGCGATAAATTTTGACATAAAAGCAGAGTTCAGTGATAAAATGATAGTTTAAAAAAAATCTAAAAGAAAAAATCTCTTAAATATGCATTAGGTACTGATAAAGATGAGTGTGATTAAATTATATCATACCAATTATACAGGGTGTTCCTTAATGACGTGCTAATATTTCAGGGTGTGATTCCTTAGGTCATTTTATAAAGAAAAGTTCATAAGAACATATGGCAACGGCTTAAATTATTGCTACAGGGTGTTGCATTTTTATTTTTTAAATGGTTATTTTTTAATATCTGCGAAAGTACTTTAGACATTATTTTCAATTTTGGTATGTGTTAATAGGATATAGAACCACAAATTTTAGTTAGAAAATTTATCCAATTGTTCCACTAGTGGCGTCCCTGCAAACATGTCCTCTGATATTTTTTACAAAAAAGATGGTACGCCACTGACATTTTCCATGTGGATATTTTTTCTGATTAGCCTGGTCAACTCTACATGAAAACGGTCTCTTGAGTTTTTCTCATCAGACGCACGGTTCTTAATTAAAACCACTAAAATCATATTGACACTCATTATTATTAACATTGATAAAATAATTAATGATAAATTTTGTTTTATAAAAATTGTTAGTGGGCAATTCGGGGGTGGGGACGGGCGGAAGAATGCCTTTTAAGTAAAGGTGGCCAAATCCACATGGAAAAATGTCAGTGGCCATCTTTTTGGTAAAAAATATCAGATGATATGTTTGCAGGGACGCCACTGGTGGAACAATTGAATAACTTTTCTAACTAAAATTTGTGGTTCTATATCCCATTAACGCATACAAAAATTGAAAATATTATCTAAAGTACTTTCGGAGATATTAAAAAAATAACCATTTAAAAAATAAAAATTCAACACCCTGTAGCAAGAAATTTAAGCCGTTGCGGACATATGTTCATATGAACTTTTCTTTATAAAATGACCTAAGGAATCACACCCTGAAATATTAGCACGTCATTAAGGAACACCTTGTATACAGGGTGTCCGGGAACATGTGGGAAATCTCCCGGATATGAAGAAAACACGTGAAAAGAATACTATAGGTTCATATAAACTTCTTTCGTATCGGCCTCCTCTTCGGAGATATGGGCTCCCAAAGAGCACCAATGGAATCAAGTTTTTTACACATAATTATTGAACCACCTGGTATATTTCAATTATTTTTTAATATGATGTATACCAGGTAAGACCCGTCAAATTACTACCCAAGAAACTGTTGTGAATTACTCACAGCTGCAGGGACGGACTAGCTGTAACACTCATGGGCCCATTTTTTTTACGCCCTGTATGATGCGAACTTTGGACAATGTTTTTTACATACCTTTCACTATTGGCTAAAAATTAAGTACTCTTCATTCATGTCGCTAATCCTAACCGTTTTCGAGAAAACGTCATTTTATTTACACTGAGTCCCCTAACTGCTCATGGGCTAAATATGAAAAAGCGGAATCTTGACGTTCATCATTTCATAGGAACAAAGATGGATCTCTTACCGAGATACGCCAAATACATGATGTAATTAAAATGACGTTTTCTCGAAAACGGTTAGGATTAGCGACATGAATGAAGAGTACTTAATTTTTAGCCAATAGTTAAAGGTATGTAAAAAACATTGTCCAAAGTTCTCATCATACAGGGCGTAAAATAAATGGGCCCATGAGTGTTACAGCTAGTCCGTCCCTGCAGCTGTGAGTAATTCACAACAGTTTCTTGGGTAGTAATTTGACGGGTCTTACCTGGTATACATCATATTAAAGCCCATATCTCCGAAGAGGAGGCCGATACGAAAGAAGTTTATATGAACCTATAGTATTCTTTTCACGTGTTTTCTTCATATCCGGGAGATTTCCCACATGTTCCCGGACACCCTGTATGTATATAATATGTTTAAATTTGTTAAAAACTTGAATGGTTAGGTACACCATTTTATCCCATATACAGAGAACGACCGATAATTCTGATTAAAAGAGGATCAGCCTTAGGATAAGAGATACAATTTCAGCAAACATTGAAAGAAAATTGTTTTTCTGTCTGAAAGCTCAAAAAAATAAAAAAAAAACTAATTTGAAATCAACGCGGTGTCAGTCAGTGTGCCTCGGCACTTTTTCATCTTTGTCGCGCATACTGTGAGACCGAGAGAGAACCTACAGACCTACAAGTGTAAAAAATTGAATTAGGAATTTAAAATTGAATGGTATAATGACCATTACTTTTTGCTCCAGTGCTCATATGGACATCAAATGGAAACAATTAAAAGGAGGAGTCGCGGAATCGAATTTCAAAAAGCCGAAACCCCATTGGTTGTCCAGGCAATAGTTTAGTTACGTAGGTTTCTTTATAGAAAAAATATATTCATATTAACATATTGTTGTAAAAAATACCTTTGTTTTAATTCCAGAAAACTAATGAATTTTATTTCCGTCAAATTATTCTAAATAATTTAATAAGGAAGTTGGACCGAAGGTTGACGTAATCTTTCAATATGCTTCATCAGCAAAAATCATGAGAACGGCTTTACGGGCATCGACGGCAAGAGATTAGATGGTTTAAGAATGATGCAATGCAGCGTTGGGAAGGATGAAATAAAATGGTGACTACAGGTTTCAGCGTGTTTTTACATAAAGAATTCCGAGAACAGCCAACCGCGGATTTTCCCTGAGAAAATTGTTATCTTCGCCTACTCGTGTTTCCGGCGAGTTTAAAAAATACTGGACTGCCATTAAACACTCGTAGTTTCCGTGTGAGTATGAATAACTCTGGAATCTCTTCAAACACTCGTATGTTTCAGTGCGAATATAAAGAACTCTGAAATATCTTCGAACACTCGCGAATTTTAGTGCGAGTCTAAATAACAACTAAAATTGATACTGCGATACTTATTACCCGATTGTGACATCAAAAGTGGGTGTTGAGTATCTTAAGTTAGTATTAGTGGTCACTACCGCGAGTTATATTTTTTTTTAGAAATTATTAGGGTAGTTGAGATCCCTTTAGGTTTATTTTATATTGTAAATAATGTAAATAACTAAATTTAAAACCAGAGTACGTGACAGATGAATGATAGGTTGGTTCAAACAATTGAATGATAGTTCAGGTTAATTCTAATTGTATATAAATTGTAAATAATTAGCTTACGAGAACTTCGGGTCGCATTACTCGACATACGAAAGGACTAACCCTTAAATTCACCCTCAAAGACAAGGACATAAGATTAAATAAGAAAAAGCCCTCCGTGTTTAATATAATAACTTGCATTGTTATTGTATTCATTGGACATGCCCGAGCCAATACCACAATAAGTATAGCTTGAACAAAACTTGGGCCTCGTCCTACGTTCAAACAACTATACTTCAAATTAAAATCATTCATTCTTTCTTATGACAAAATTCTTGGCCTCATTTCTTCATGCGCTCTGGTGGACTGCTGACAGCTTCCAGTTAGCGGGGAAAGGATGGTGGGCCCACCCAAGACCGACTGACACGTGCGTGTCAAGTCGGCAATGGCATTACGCCTGGCATCCCTGACATAGCACCGAAAAATCGAAAAAACTCATTGAAGCAAAGAAAAATCGCGTCCGAAAATAGTTAATCAGGAACGGTTCATATTGCTATGGTTTTTTCATTACTTGCTAAGACTGGCTCATAGCGTCGACCAGTTCTTATATTTTCAAAATTTAAATTAAAAAGGCTTAGAAGTTAGATAGGCTTTAAATAATTAATTCCTGGGTGGGGGAATACATCTTCGGATGGAAGCCAATTACAACATTAAAATTTCCAAATTGCCATCTAACAAAATTCTGGTCAAATAAGATTCAAAACTAAATTTCCATAAGGGGTAAATTGGTTATACAGGGGTTATCAAAAAACGTCTCACGTAAAAACGCGCAGATAAGGAGAACGTTAGAGTTACCTATCAATTACTAAGCGAAAAACGGCCGGACGTCTCGGGCTACGTACTACACTCAAATCATTAGTATGATGTACGAACGCACCGTCCCATTCAAAATTTCTTAATTAGGCGACAATATCATGCCGAAAATTTTTTAAAAATTATTTTCGTTTCCTTTTTAATTTATTTTAACGGAATGTTTTAGTTTTTTTTTTTGATGAAACACAAGCACTATAGGAAAAATCCTTTAGGGCACTCTGGGAGTGGTGCGTGTGCGCAAAAAGCGATTCACGTTGGTTTTGAATCGTTGGAGGTTATATTCGTTGGGAAAAACGACCTCGGGAAGGTCGTTCCACAAGGATGTAGTCCTCCAGATGAAAGAATTCTTAAATAATGAAGTTCGAGGAGTACTAAGCTTAACCACATATGGATGGGCGGTAGTGGTTCGTCGTGTATTTCTGCTATTCGTCGCTCTGGGCGGAATTAAGAGGGCAAGGTCAGCCGAGCACCTTCCATGAAAATATCTGTAAAAGAGAGTCAAATCCCCAACCTGCCTTCGATGTTCTAGGCTGTCGAGGTTCTTCGTCAGCTCGTGGTCTCCGATCAAACGAATAGCCCTCCTTTCGATGGAATCCAGTAGCTTAAGAGTATGTTTGGGTGCAGAGCTCCAGACATGAGAGCAGTATTCCAGTGATGGCCGAATCTGGGCTTTGTATAGTGTCAAAAGTTGTTGAGGTGTGTACAACTTTCTGGTTCGGAAGAGTACCCCAAGCTTCTGAGAAGCTACCTTGGCGATTGCCACAACGTGGTTATGCCAAGACATGTTTCCTCCCAGATTGACGCCCAGCAAATTAATAGATGAAGCCAGTGGGATTGCGTGTCCGGCCATGACTATTTCGGGTTCTGTAATGTTAACCTTTTTAGAGAAGTAAAGTAGTAGAGTGTAAACGAAAACTTAATTGATTGCATTGACTATTAAAACTACATGTATGGTTTTTTACGGCCGCACCTGTACATTTCGCCAGTCTATTGTTTTCATTGTCTGTATGAAAAAGCAAGAAATAATGATAGCATTAGAATTATTAACCTATGTATTTCAGCAAATGAATGAACAATTATGGTACAATTGACAATTACATAAAAATAGAAAATGTTTTCTTATTTTACGTCAATTTTATTGTCTCTTATTATTCCAGCTGACAGTGCCACTGAGTCATACAAAGTGACACACTCAAATTTCGCAGCCATTTTTACGAGTAAATCCATCAATTGCACGAGATTTAGACTGTTCGATAAAAATACCGGTTGAAAATGCAGCCGTTAGATTGGCCGAGTTGCTATTTTTACAATCGAAGCTTCAGCATAATAAAATAAAGATGGAAATATGAAAATAATGTGGAAAGGGTAGAAATTCGGAGGAATTTTTATTTTTCCGTTGAATTGAAACGGATGGATGAAAAATGGAGCAATCGCTAAAGAATAGAATATTTCGCCACAATTGATCAACCGCACACACAAAAAAGAATATACTTAATTTAAGGTAAAACACCCAATGATTATTGACAAGTTTTAAAAACATTTCTTACCAAATTGATCATCCTGAGAAATTTTCTTATTTTATTAAGTATTTAAAGTCCGTTTTGTTGCAGTTGATAGCTCATATCGAGGGTTGAAGCCATAAAACAACCGTAAACCATAGGCGTTGCCAATAGTAATTACCTTATTTAATAAGAAAATTGGCCTCTGTCCATTGTTAAGTAGGATTAGGGTTAAAGTAGGTACAACAGGGGTAATTAATTTACCTATTTTTGCCTGCTTTAGGATGTTATTACGCCATTTGATGTGCGTTTGTCAAACTATGTATTTAGTTGTATTTAGATACTGCATTATCTCAAAGTTGAATTATTTCCTATACTTGTAACAATGGCTTCAAGTTTTTCGCCAACGTGTCTTCGTCAAATGTCCTAAGTTCTCGACAAGCTGTCATGGAAGGCTGGTCAACAGGACTTAGACCACCATCTGGAAAGGGACGCAGACTTATTATAACTCATATAGGAAGTTCAAATGGCTTTTTGGATCAAGGATTATTACAATTCCAGTCGAATTCTACTAAAGACTATCATGAAGAAATGACTGCTGATGTTTTCGAGGAATATTTTAAGCAAATGATAGAATACATTCCCGCTAATTCTGTAATAGTGATGGATAATGCCAGCTATCACTCTAGGCTAAAAGAGAATCTTCCCACAACTTCATGGAAAAAGGCGGAAATCGTAAACTGGTTACAACGAAAGGAATTGAGTTACGATAATACCATGGTAAAAAAAGAACATTTGGATATTGTTAGGCTACATAAATCACAGTATAAAAGGTATGTTATTGACGAGATGGCAAGAGATCGAGGTATTATAGTGCTCCGTTTACCACCTTACCATTGTGAGCTAAATCCTATCGAATTAATATGGGCTCAAGTAAAAGGATATGTTGCTAGAAATAACAAAACTTTTAAAATGCAAGAAGTGCGACACCTCTTGCTTCATTCTTTAGCAAATGTGTCATCAGAAAATTGGCAAAACGCCATAAAACATGCTATAGTAGAGGAACAAAAAATGTGGGAACTTGACAACGTAATTGACACAACTATGGAAATTGAGCCTTAAGCGTAGGACATGATGACTCTTCAGATTCTTCTGAGGACCATTTTATCGAGTTATAATTATTGAAATTGTCAATATTTTTTGATCTGTAAATAAATTAGTTTCCTTGTAAATAAATTCATAAAATCATAAAATATATTACATTTAAATAAAATAATAAGCGGTTACATTAAAAACCCAACTCTCCGACCATGATGGGCCGTTTTAATCATTATCCTTTCATTTCATTTTATGGCTCTATTGTTACTTTATCTGTTACCCGGTGGAATAGGTCAAAATTTCTTCATCTTTATGCTAGATGTACGTAAAAAGACCATTTTATAGGTAAAATATTTTAGGCCACCGGGCCCTTGTTTTGAATCTTTAATGAGGGTATCGAGCTATCAACGGCAACGAAACAGACTATAACAACGTTATGCCAATCAGAATGTATTAAGCATAGACAAAGGAAGAGAGGGGACGAATAATTCCGGTTTACGGGCCGTCGCAGAAAGTGTTACCTAAAATTGATCGGCCGCCATTGATAGGGAGCCAGACAATCGAGGTGGCACCCAATGTATTTTGGTGATTTGTGGTGAGAAGAGCTATTATAAGAATTCAGTTTATTTACAGAAAAATAGTGAATTGTTGTGCCTATAGCTGTAAAAGCCGTAATGAACGAAAGAAGCTTGGAATTACTTCCCATCGGTAAATATTCAAATTGTATTTTTGCATGCATTTATTTTATATTAGATATCTCCCTTGTAAGTTTAGCAGTATATATTATTTGAAACCATGATTAAGGCCATAGTTAAAGCTACCTTCCTTTGTAATTTGTACTAGATTTGTTGCACTTTTCATTCAAGATTTCTAATAAGAACCAGGTAATTGCCCTTGGAGAGGGTGTGTCACTCAATGGCGTACCTGCATGATTTGTATATTTTGACAAAATTAAATTATTTCTTATTTAATTTTGGTTAATTATTAGCGAAAGCATTATATTATTTCGAATGCATACCAGTGTTATTTTTTTAAAGAAAGCGATTAACGTTTGTCTTGAATCGTTGAAGGTCATAGTCTTTGAGAAACACGACTTCAGGCGAATGTCGTTTCACAAGGATGGCGTCCTGCTAAAACTTATTTTAAACCACTAAGCTCACACATTGTTGTATTGTTTTTAGATTTCCGAAAGATCCACAAAAAGCAAACATTTGGGTGCAGAACATGGGACTTAGAGATTGGACACCTTCTCCTGCCTACAGGATTTGTTCAGAGCATTTTGAGAAGTCCTTCTTTATAAAGTTGAGGAAAGAGTACGATTACTTGGAGGTGCTGTGCCAACAATATTTTCAAAACTACCAGTAATTACATTTTGTTGCTTCTTTGTAATAAATTTTGAATCGACCAATTTTGTTTTTTATCTTACATTTTCCCTAAAGTTGAAAGATATCTAAATTTCACAACCTTTCCTATATGAAATTATATTTTTGGCTAATAAAATTAATATTTACTAAGCATTCATAAATTATTGAGAAGCAGAAGAACATTTGTACTCAGTGAGGGACACAATATACAAATTCAATTCAATAAAAATATTACTTCCATATTCCATAAATAATATTTTGTACTGGGATAATACTAAGAAAATATTCATGTAACGCCACTGCTAAATCCGATAAGGAGCCAGGCGGTAACAAAATAGCATCTGGTTTTACGTGTCCCCTCTCTTCCTTTGTCTATGGTATTAAGAGTATTTTTCTATTTGGGTTTCATAATGGGTACATTATGAAATGCAAAAAAATTTAATAACCTGCCACTTTATGAAACTGAAATTTTGATTTGTTCATGTTTCTAGTAAGGTTCGAATTTTAGGCCCACTTCGATTTCGTTGAAATTAGTTTTCTAGGCATTATGGATTCGACAAAATTTTTTTATAGAAAACTTTAAAATACTAACCTTTAACCTTGCAAATAGATCATTTTTACTAGATATTTATCTGAAATACCTATACTCGGAAATATATAACATGCTGACGGTGTCCGTCAACTAATTTCTAGTCACAACTATAAAACAACATAACCTAAAAATAATAGAAATATCTTCCAGTTTATGCTCTATTTCTAAAGTTTTATTCAATAAAGTACTATTTTTATTTTTAATTCAATATAGTATTATACATATTACTTTCCGCTTCGCGGGTCGTTTTCTACATTAAACGCGTGCTCTAATGTCTTATGAAACTTGTATCTTAATAAACTATTATTAGTGGACCGCGTGGTGCGGTTTGGGATTTCGCCGCGGATCAGCATAAGTCATTGTTATTGAACAATGAGACAACATCGCCATTCCAAGACAGCGCGCGCTGGCCGGCTGTATCGGCGCTGTAGGAGACGTTTTCCTTATTCTGCCTGCCTTTGATCACCCCCAGCGTTGCTAAATGACTCTAGATAGTTGCGATTTTAGATATTTGTCCTGGAAACCTTGGTGTGACATTTTTTTGCATTAAAAAACTATGAAATTAATTGAGATTATTGATAGTGATACTTTCAAAAATGACTGTATAACCATATTTTTTCAATTTAAACGTTATGTGCCGTTTGGAAAAAAATAGAATTATTTTTTAAAATTCAACATAATATATATTATATTTCGAAGCTAAATTTCAAATTTTAACAAATTCTATTCAACAGGTTTCTTGTAGTTAGTTTGTCACACCTTTTTACCTTAATGCACTGATAAGTGCTCTTAAAATCGTCGAATATTGAAAAAACACAATTATTTAAAAAAAATTTAAATTAAAGAAAAAGGATTAGACACAATTTTATTGCTTTTTTCACAAATGTAATCGTAATTTACAAAATATATGGAACTAGAATACTAAGGCTAGCAACCAAAGAAAAAGCGTGAATATTAGTAGTATTTTTCAAATCAAATAAAGGTAGTGAACTAACAGGAAACATACCATCGATCGACGAAGTCAACGCGACGCGACGTTGGACAGGGTTAGCGCTTGGATGGGTGACCGGTTGGGAATATCATTTGTCAAAAATTTTACAAAAGATTTTAGTAAATTTTACAAAAAAATTTAGCAAATTTTATAAAAGATTTTAGTAAATTTGACTAAAAATTTTAGTAAATTTTACTAAAAATTTTGATTTTGCTCTAATTTAAAGACAGTTCTTAATAAAAGTTATTCCAGTCACATAATATAGAGCCATAAATTATGATTAGTTTTACTATTTTTATAGTAAATTGAACTAAGCTTTTCCTTTCGTGTATACATGCGATTACAACACCGCCATTAAGTAACATTGATTTTATTCTAGTGTAGATTTATCTTCATTATGGGCAAATCATTTGGAATCATTCTTTTTTTCGGCATTGAAAAAGGGTTTAAAAAATATTAAAAGATCAAAGGTCATCGGCGATAATGGTAAACATTTTCGAAAAGTTCCTTCATTTGTCTAAAAGATTAATGATCGAGCCGGCACCGAAACAAAGACTCGCCTGCCAATAGGCGGAAATGCAAATAAATGCTTTTAATATCCCTAATGACTTTTATATTTCTTTTAAGTATCGGATAGCTGTGTAACAAGCATTTTTGAAACATCAACAATCAAGTTATACAGCAGAAAAGCTTACAGAACCATTTTACTGTACTTACAGCTAAAGTCGGTTCGTTCGTTGGACTTCAGCCCGATATCGGATTAAATCATTAAAGGATGTTATCGCATTTTCAACAGTAAGACAGTTAAGTTAACAATACCTTCGCTATACTTGATCGTACCGAACATTCCACTGGTCCACTGTATTCGGCTAAATGTTACTGGGCCCGAAATCAGCGGTTCCAAAACAAAATTATCTTAGAGTTTTGTACCGCGATAAATATTCTTAATTTGTTTATTTTTCGCTCATAGTTTTTCTTATTTATCAAATGAAAAATATTTTGCGTCAATAAGTTAAAGATTTTCTCAGGTACTTTTTCCTAGAATCTAATTATTTTGGGATCATTATAGTTAAATCTATATAATAATCACTATTTTCCAAGAAATAATTAAAATTGGCTCAAGTGCAGGATGGTATGTTCTATTTTAAATAAGTAATTATGCTTCTTGCTTTTAGTTTGTTTCTCATTGTGTGTGAATTAAAAGCAGTTAGAAAGCAAAGTTATGGAAAATGTTCAGTTCAAGGTGTTTATCTCCAGGTGAACGCCGTTTGGTATTACAAGTGGAACGTTATTTTACTGTAGAAAAATAACTCGGGCCCGTTAGTGTCTGTTTTGGCAGTGCAAAAACGACCATCTGATCCTTGCGGCATTTCACATAAGACCTTAAGAAGACTTCGAAAAAAGAGTGAAGAGGAAATGGACAGACCATATAAATGGGTTCGACTCCATTCTAAAACCTTTGATTTATCCCAAGGGATAAAACTATCGATTAGAAATATTGTTTATGATATGTATAAAGAAAAGGATATGTTACCTTCAAAGCTATTCTTGAAAAGATAAAGAAGAAAGTACTTTGCTATATTGAGGATAGTTACCAGTTTGTCCATCATTTTAAAAGATATGGGCTTTCAAAAATATGGCAATTTTTAAGGGATTATTTAAGAAACAAAAAAATCGAAATTGTCAAGGCAAGTTGTTTTTCTTGACGAAACATGGATATTATATGCAAACGGAACTTCAACAAAATCGTCTTGGCAGGATGATTCGAAACATCGTAAATCGTCCGAAAAATTTTTTTACAGCCTATACGGTACCGGATGATTAAATCATTATCGAGGAACTTATCAAAAATACTAAAACAGCTTGAGGTATGGGATTAAAAGCGGCATGTTTTTTAAAAAAACTTTATATTATACAGGTGGCCCAAAAAGTGTGATAACATAAAGTTATAGTTTTTAAATGGGACACCCAGTATTATTTAGATTCGTATAGTGTCATTTGTAATTGCGTACAATTCTATTTAAATCGGTTCTGTAGTTTAGGAGCAAAAAATTAAAAAATATATTTTTTTTCCTGACATCCGTGCAGATTGTAATAGTATATTACGTACAGGTGGAAAGTGTTTTATTCCTGTCGGGAGAGTCGGTAGTTAAACGAGGCGCGAAGCGGCGAGATAGTAATGAAACTTTTCACCGAGGTTTGTATTTTATTTACAACCACATCTAACATCCACTTCTTATCATTTTGAATTAAAGTTATTAAGAAAAGATAAATGTCATTTTGACTTTTCCATTGAAAAATTAGACAGAAATTTCAAATAACCGCAGGTGGCAAAATAACGTGGGTAAAAATACACATCAAGCTGGCAAATATCATTTTTGAATATGGTTTCCATGCACTAAACAATATATTATTTTAACAACAGACAAATGCTCATCAGATGAGGAATTTGATTTCGCAGCTACTCCACCAGAAATTCGAGAAGCAGCAAAAATAGTAGAAGAAGATCCTCTGCCAACTAAAAGCCGCCCGAGATATGACAAGTCTTGTAACTGTTTCAAAGAATGGTGCACGTGAAACAAAGTTCAAAATCCTGGTTCTGAGTCGGCGCCACTAGCTTATTTCGGTGAAAATGCCAAGACAAAGAAGATATCAACGATTTGGTCACAATATTCAATGCTGAGGACCAATCTATCAATTAGGGAAAAAGTAGACATATCTAAACAGGCAAAGCTATTTAGCATTTTAAAAAAAGTGCGTTAGTAAATATTTTGGGATTGAAACAATTACAAAAAAATTATTTACTTTCCACCCGGGTGGAAAGTAAAAGTAAAAAAGCGTCAACTTTCCACCTTTCAAAGATAGATGAAATGTCATTATTACATGCATTGTTGTAAATAAAAGAATGACAAGTCTATTTTGGGGCATTGGCTAGTTCTTTATTGTTAAAAATAGATTCTATTTATTTACTCGTCGTGTAGTGTCGTTATCAAAGAGGAAAACTGTCAAAAAACGTCCCCCTTTTTAATGATAACTGATAAGAACAGATGTTTTTAACTTTTAGATAGTTAATCTATGAAGGTATCTAAAATAGCTGACGTGACAACGCACATTCTGTTTATGTCGTCCACTAAATTTTTGTTATTATTAGGCAAACGTTTACAGAACGACAGATAAAAATATAATACTGATAACGGTGATAACATTAAATTACGCACAATTGATTAGTCACTGGTAACGTGGCGTGCGTGGTGATTTTTATGTTTTTAAATCAACAATCGGTTGCTCACGGGGTTTGTATCGGAAAGAACAATAATTAAATGACATTGACAGGAACCTCGATAACTGAGCCGTATATTTAGTTGGTACGAAAAACCTTCCATAATTACGGCCAAACATTTTTTGTTGAAAATAAACTTACTAAACTCAAGGGCGAACCTTAATTTCTCATTTTAGAAACGAAAAATTAAATCTTACCAATAATTAATGCTCAAGTTTGGTCACCTACCTGAAAACAAAAAGATTTTATTAGTAGGTGTTAAAAAATTTAAATTAAATATTTTTAGGTGTCCCATTTTCGACACTTTTATAGGGTATCTCCGTAACTGTTAGTGCTATCAAAAAGTAATGTAGTCACGTGCTCTTTTTGGGTCAAACTTAAAATGGTAAAATCAAAATTTGAAAATTCTCGCTCGCTTAAGAGATACGGGGGAAAATCAAAAAATTGACAATTTCAAAATTACCCTATATTTTCTTAGTTAAAAGAGATACGAAAAATGTTTTATACAGAAGCTTCTTTATGATGATTGTTGAATATATACAATCTGCCGTTTTCAGAATAAGTATACGGGGTCAGGTAAAATAGTTATCGGACCTAACCTCAATTTTTTAAATGGAACACCCTGTACATTTTAATCTAAAATGATAGCATTTTAAATTCTCTTTTCAAATATATAACACACCATGGATGACATTGGTTTCCTAGACGATTTATTTAAACTTTATGACCTTAAACCACAGTAGACCATGAAACAAAAGCTAATATCATAGGAACAACTATGTTGACATTCTGGTTGTTATTAACATCTAACGTCAATTTCATTTTTACATATTCATTTGTAAATGACTTTTCAACATTTTGAAAAATTTGATATGATATCAGTTTCAATTGAAAGTGGAAAAAACGAAGAAATGGTACAAAACTTATATTTTGTTCGCTCTCCGGAAAGACGGCAACCATTTAGGGACATAATCTGAACATTTGCGATGATTCCCGTTATTTTTTACCTTAATCTGAATCTTTTATGGCGTTTCAAAGTAATAAAGTTTAAATAAATCGCCTAGGAAACCAATATGTGTTATATATTTGAAAAGACAATTTAAAATACTATCTTTTTAGATTAAAATATACAGGGTGTTCATTTAAAAAAAGGAGGTTAGGTCCGATAACTTTTTTACCTGACCCCGTATACTTATTCTGAAAACGGCAGATTATTCAAAAATCAATATAACGAAACTTCTGTATAAAACATTTTTCTGTATCTCTTTTAACTAAGAAAATATAGGGTAATTTTGAAATTGTCAATTTTTTGATTTCCCCCCGTATCTCTTAAGCGAGCGAAAATTTTCAAATGTTGATTTTACCATTTTAAGTTTGACCCAAAAAGAGCACATGACATCTACATAACTTTTTTGATAGCCCTAACAATTAGGCGAAACCCGAACAAACCCTATAAAACTGTCGAAAATGGGACACCCTGTATGGGCCCCTAATCATTCTACTAAAATAGGAATCAATACAACAATTTTTTGTTTAATAATAACCTAAAACCCATAAATTCGATCTATTTTAGGAATGTTAATTTTTGGAATCTATACTAGGTACTCAAAAAATAATAAATGATCGTTTTATTGGATAGAGATTTAAACAACTTTGGAAAATGCTACTTGACAACTCCACCCCTCGGCTCCCCTCCCATTTACGATTTTAAGGGTAACATCAACCCCTTCCAGGGGGGTTAAACCACTTAGTCTACAGATATTACTCTTTAAAGTCGTCTCCCTTCCTAAAAAAATTGACGTGCCTTTTAATAACAATAGCGGAGATACCCTATAAAAGTGTCGAAAATAGGACACCCTGTACAGGGGAAAGAATTAATACAGTAATATCAAAGACATGTCATTTTGAATGTATTTTTGTGTAGGGAGGATTTTCTAAATACCACACGTGTTTATTTCTAAAATTAAAGATACCCCTTCGTGTGAAAGTCGCTTTATCGGTAAACAAAACTCTATTCAAAAACATTGGGTTGGCGTGTTGCTGGGTACGACAGAAATGGGAAAATTCCAATCTAGCTAGAAGATCAACAGCCAGCAAATTCTGAACAGGCGTAAAGTGCTATGGATAAAGCCCTTCTTGGTGAAAAATTCTAGCTGCTGCAGCCATGTATTGTGCTAATTTCCGGGTTTTCAGCCAGACGAATTAGTATTTCTTCTTCCTGCTCGGGTATAATAATCTTGGGCCGTCCTCCACTATTACGTTTTGGACGCAAGGATCCTGTTTCTTCCAGTTTGTCGTATAGGTTTCTAAAAATTTTAAAATCTGGCTGTCTTCTATTTGGATACATTTCCAAATACCGTCGATGTGCTCCCCGTCCGTTAAAATTTTCTTGTACTTATGAACATGTTTCGTATTTCTCAGTTAGAAAACAAGTTATGTCGCGGCATTTTTGTTTTGATTTTTGATAAAGTATCTTCAAAAACTCCTTAAAAACACCCACAATGCTGCCAAATAGACATAAATGAGGTGTCAAAGCGCTTTCATTGTACTTGTTTCTACCAAAGCCTACTGTCACAAATTTCACATTTACAAATCAAAATTGAAACAGGCGCATTAGAAATTGTAATTGAAAATATCTCGAAAACGGTTAGTGGAAGCAGCATTTACAAAGTATACCTTTTTTGCGTAAAAATGATGGGAAAACTGATATTTTTAATAAAAACATAATTATACTAAGGCCCAAAAAAGTTACACTTCTTATGAGCCCCCTACAATCTACATCAAAATTATTAACAAATTCAAATTCCTTGCCCCAAAAAAACCCAGTCACAAAATTTTCTGCAAAAATATTGATTCGGAAATCAGTTACTTAGAAAATCGAAAATAAAATTTTTACTTGGACACCCTGTATCTCGGTTATTACCAGCAATTGACCTAAACTAAGTATGGCCAAATCGCAGTATTTTTACCCAAGGAATCTGCAGTTTTCCTGTGTACCATTAATTATGGGACACCCTGTATATAATTAAAAATACGTATAATACATCAATTGTAATTTCCAACTTTACACAATAAAGAAGTTTTCTATATCATTAGTTGCCGACTTGCTTTGTTTCATTTGATCCGTATGCTCGGGTTTGTTCGGGTTTGTTATTTTGTTTGGTATAATCATGCTGTTAAAGATTGTTTCAAGAAAAATGGATATAACTTAATGACTGCCGTAAAAGTACCTGGGCCATCCCATTATTTATGATCGTTGGTTATTATTATGTGGAAAGGACCGGATTGTAATAATTATAATTAAATATAGGCACATCAGGTAGGTTAGGTTGCCTAATTTACATTTAAATATCTTTTTGTGGTAAAATTTGTTAGTTTTTGAGGAATGGTTCAAGAATTGTCTTTTACCAAACATTCCTCAGAATAGCGTGATAGTAATGGACAATGCGAGCTATCACAGTCGCCAATTACATAAAGCTCCAAGCTCAAATAATACAAAATTGGAGATTCAGAACTACATGGCGGCGAATGATATATATTTTGAAGAAAGTTATAAAAAAAAGTGATCTTTCAGAAGTTTTAAAGACATTTTGTATAAAAAAAGTATATGTTTGTGCCACATTGGCAGAAGAAATTGGACATACATACGGCTCCCACCCTATTATTGCATTTTTAACCCCATAGTGCATATGTGGCACCAGTTAAAATCACTGGTTAGGTCTGAAAATATTTCTCCGACTTTAAGTTCTAGTGTTGTAGAATTAATACGAAAATGCTTTAATGATATTCCCCCAGGTAGTTGGAAAAATTCAGTCCGTCACGTAATAACTGTAGAAAATTCGTATATTAGTCTGGATCGTATAATTAATCCAATTATAATTAATTTTGATGAGGATAGCGATAGCGAAACAGAACTATCTATAGAATGACATTATAAATGTAAATAAATATGACTAGTAATATTTAAAAAAAATGTTATTTCATTTGATTACATTAATATAATCATATCATTACTTGTTTTCCTTAGTCCGTCCCTTCATACTTCACTTTATTTCCAAGCCCTTGTCGACACAATGGGACCGACCCAGGAAATCATTAAGTCGTATCCAATTTTCGTGAAACGTACTGTACAGGTTATGACGTCCGGTTATTCTTTCCCCTGTTCAACTATATACTACGTTCCCATAGTCGAAAGTTTTCCCTAGAATTGTCAAACATTAAAAGAACCGGTAAAATTAAAATTATAAATTTTTACGAGTTTCAATAGGCGATATAATTTTAATGCCCAACATGCCCCAACTTCTATAACTGTACCAATCTGAGGATCAGACTCCCCAGGGAAATACCTCTTCCGTCCAAAATCGATACCAATACACAAGTTTGCAATTTGTATCCAAAAGGCCAGACTAGCAATTTACTCCCGAAATAGAGATGGGCGATAGCAACTCTTAACTTGGGCCGAGTGATGAGCAAATGCACTTAATGTACAAGGTGTCCCATTTTCGACACCCTTATAGGGTATCTCCGTAATTGTTAGTGCTATCAAAAAAGTAATGTAGGTGTCATGTGCTGTTTTTGGGTCAAACTTAAAATGATCAAATCAAAATTTGAAATTTTTCGCTCGCTTAAGAGATACGAGGGAAAATCAAAAAATTGGCAATTTCAAAATTACCCTATATTTTCTTAGTTAAAAGAGGTACAGAAAAATGTTTTATACAGAAGTTTCTTTATATTGATTGTTGAATAATCTGCCGTTTTCAGAGTAAGTATACGGGGTCAGATAAAAGAGTTATCGGACCTAACCTCATTTTCTTAAATGGAAAACCTTGTATATTTTAATCTAAAAAGATACTATTTTAAATTCTCCTTTCAAATATATAACACGTCATGGATGATATTGGGTTCCTAGGCGATTTATTAAATTTTATTATTTTAAACCACAGTAGACCATGAAACAGAAGCTAATATCCTAGAAACAACTATATTGTCTATTAACATTTGACGTCAATTTCATTTTTACATATTCATTTGTGAAAATGACCTATCAACATTTTGAAAAATTTGATATGATACAGTTTCTATTGAAAGTGGAAAAAATGAAGAAATGGCGCAAAATGTATATTTTGTTCGCTATCCGGAAATACGGTAACCATTTAAAGACATATTCCGAACATTTGCGATGATTCCCGTTATTTTTTTCCTTAAATCTGAATCTTTTATTTCGTTTCAAAGTAATAAAGTTTAAATAAATCGCTTAGGAAACCAATATCATCCATGGAGTTCTCGCAACGGTATTCCTTTCTAAAAATAAAAATGTAAATATTTTTTTTTTAATTTTTAGACTAAACAAGAAAACAGGATATTTTTTCCAAAAATGTAAGTCACCTTATTTTTTTTTTTTCGTCAAATGTAAAATATTTTAGGCTTTTATTAAATATACTTCTGTGTTTTCTTTAACTAAATTAAAAAATATTAAAACAAAAAAAATATAAAAACCTAACAAAAATAATTAGATTTAGTGATTCGAAAACGCATCACTGGGACAAAATGGGTTAAATATCCAATGTTACGCGTATTATAAAACCAGTATAAGATCAATAGGACGTTAAGAGCTAATAGTTTTTTTATTTTTATTTAAAGACTGTATTAAATTCTTTGCATAAGAATAAGAGTGGTCTTTAAGAACTTTTAGTTTATTTTACGGTAACATTAAAACCAACATCCTTTTATTGAACATATTAAAGCACTTTTAAACCATAAATAAATCAAAAGTGTCTTACAATTGTTACTTGGGACAGGCAGATATAGTATGTAAAGTATGTTCGCTTTATGAAGTCCGATATCTGATTAAATCATTCAAGGTTGTTAAAAAGTAAGACGGTTAAGTTAACAATACCTTCCCTATACTTGATCGCACCGAACATTTCACTGGTTCACTGTAGTCGGCTGGGCAAAATCAGTGGTTCCAAAACCAAATTATCTTAGAATTATGTACCACGATAAATATTTTGATCTTGTTTATTATTCACTCATAGTTTTTTTTTATTTATCAAATGAAAAACATTTTGCGTCAATAAGTTAAAAATTTTCTCAGGTACTTTTTCCTAGAATTTAGTTATTTTGGGATCATTATAGTTAAATCTATGTAACAATCACTATTTTCCAAGAAATAATTAAAATTTGCTCAAGTGCAGGATGGTATGTTCTATTTTAAATAAGTAGTTATGCTTTTTAGCTTCTAGTTTGTTTCTCATTGTGTGTGAATTAAAAGCAGTTATAAAGCAAAGTTATGGAAAATGTTCAGCAAGGTAACACAACGCCTAGAAGGTGTTTATCTCCAGGTGAACGCCGTTTGGTAATACAAGTGGAACGTTATTTTACTTTAGAAAAAGATAACTCGGGCCCGTTAGTGCCTGTTTTGGCAGTGCAAAAACGAACGTCTGATCAGTGCCTCCTATAACTCCGGGCCGCGAAGAGTAGTCACTCCGGTATTACTGTCGTGGGACGTTTGCGCCATTTTAGAACTGTCAAATCTCGTTGACCGCCCGTTACAAATTTTATTTTGCAGTTCATTTTAATGATATTACGAACAGTTATTTATTAAAACATTAACAGGGTGTTTCCTGGGTTTGTGTAGAGGATATTAAAAGTGTTTGTGATAATATATCTCATATATTTCGTCCATAATCGTGTGCTAACCGGATCGGCTCTCTCGTAAGGAAATTCCGCCGTGTGTAACAATTTTTCAGCGTTTTAGTGCTTATTTGCGTTAGAATTTCAGTTGAATACCGCAAAGCCGGTAATTTAAAAAGCAGTGTGTGCTCTTATAGTTTGTCACATTTTAGAGTTTAAAATTGGATGTATAGGATTACTTACGTAAACTAGTAACAAGGTAAGTTTTTGAACATTCTACATAATGACAAAAACGTGTTGTGTTCCTGGGTGCAAATCGAATTATCCGAGTACAATAAAAGCCGGTGGATCTATGCTATCGACTTTTGGTTTCCCAAAAGATGAAATTTTGAAAAATATTTGGCTAAAAGCTATTCCCCGAGATAGTTGGTCACCTACCCAACATTCTGTAGTTTGTAGTAATCATTTTGCAGAAAGTGATATCATTAGGGAAGAGATTTATAATTTACCAGACGGAACTGTGAAAAGAATTCCAACAAAGACTAGGCTTAAATGTGGTTCATTTCCTTCTATTTTTCCAAATTTACCTGTATATTTATCTAAAAAAGTACCTGTGCCAAGAAAATCTCCCGATGAAAGACATAATGAAACTCTAGCTCGTCATAATGAATTAAATAAATCATTTGAAAACTCAGATAAAATTCATAGTTTTCAAGACTTACTTTTAAACTATTTTAAAAAAATTAATATTTGTGAGTCTTGGACAGTAAAAGTAGAAGAAGATAGAAAAATTTATTTTTAGATTCTAAATTTAACAGAGGACCTTATTAGCATTGTAAGTCAAATTTCAATTGATACAAATATGTTTGTTAAGGTATTTATAAATAATACAGAATTAACTTTTAAGAACTTAAATTGGATTTTACCTTTTAATTTGAAACTAACTAGATGGTCCCAACTACAAAATTTATTAGTTAGATACAAAGATAAAATATCTATCGACAAATCATTCACTTTTTTAATAGAAAGGAGTGTATATTTTTTGAACGAAGCTTATAACAAACTGGTTTCAGAATCAGACATATTGCAGGAGGAGAATGATTCAGAAGACAATAATAATTTAAATTATATGTTACCAATTTTAATTAATCAAGTACAATTACTCATTTTGAAAAAAAAGCGACAAAAGCTGACACTACCCTGACAACAGGGTGTCTATGAAAGATTCTCCTCGATAACAAAAAAAAACAAACTTTGGGACAAAAGATACTGTTCATACATGTTATGATTTTAAATTCCATTCCATTTTAAACTTCCCACCAAACACCATTTGGCAACAGCGCATCGCTGCTCTGTACACGGCCTGTCTGAAGTCGGCAATGGTCTGATGCTTGCGGCATTTCAGATAAGACCTTAAGAAGACTGCGAACAAAGAGTGAAGAGGAATTGGACAGACCATATAAACGGGTTCGACTCCATTCTAAAACGTTTGATTTATCCCAAGGGATAAAACTATTGATTAGGAAGCTATTCTTGAAAATATTAAGAAGAAATAACTTTGCGATATTGGAACTACCAATTTGTCCATCATTTTAAAAGATACGGGCTTCAAATATAAAAAAAAACGAAGAACAGATAACTTTGCGAGCTGTCCAATAATGTTTCAAAAAGATGGCGACATCGGTTCTTTTTAGAACCAAAACTTTATAAAAAAAGAACTCATAAAACTAATTTGCCTAAATACTATAAAACCTAAAAAATAATTATTTTTCTTAGCCTAAACTAATTTTTTATTTACTTTAAATTATTTTATTAGAAAATACCTAAAATATAATTTATTGTTTGAGAGCCACCGACTACCCGGCTCGCGAGGTTTTATTGCTTAGCGGACTTCATACACCGTACCGACTTTAACTTAAATTTATCGTTTATAGCCCAACCTTAGCTACCAACTTTAATAACAAATATCATTACAAGTTCCAAGACTCCAGAGTAATACCTGAACTTTAGTCGATGCCACAAGGGCATCGGGCGGCCCTAAAAATCGATACTTCATAGTTTCGGAATTCGTTTATGAAGGATGTCTCGATTCCGACACAGACGCTCGCTACATGAAAAATGGCGACAACGTCGCGCCCCAACAGTTCTAAAACGGAATTGGTTTTTGTTTGTCATTTCTGCTGCTTCGCAATATCAATAGTGTACGAGGGGGGTTTCGGATTTAAAGGAAAAAAGGAGAATAGTGGTTAGCTGGTAATAAAGTACTCGGGGAAACCGAACCTAAACTTCTAAAGCTTACAAAAACAACCCCTGGTGCTTTATCAACACATTCTTCTTAGTCCAAAAAATGATTCACCAAATTTCAAGTGATCAATCGCTAGAGTATCAAGTACTCGATTATTAAAATCATCGGTTTTCCCCACATATATGTACAGTGTGTCCGCGGATGAGGGTACCCAATAGGGAAAAAATCTTTATTAGTCATTTTACGACCAAAAGTCATTCTTCATAAAAAGTTCTGCTTGTTGAGAAAATCAATTGACGATAAAAATTTTTTAGATCCGATGTACAGGGTGTTAATAAATTAGGAAAATATGAAAATGCTTTAAGAGAGAACTACCATTATTTATTATTTTTTACAAATATTTTATAAAACAAAGTTGTTTATAAACTAACGTAAAGTCTAAATACAAATTTTGAAATAAAAATTCGAATTTTTAAAAATAAAATAATAACAGTGGTGTTTATGTAATTATTTGCATTTTACAAAAAACTCAAGATACGTTCATGTTACGTCAGCATCTTATTTACATCCGTCAGTATTCTGATTTCGTGAAGGCATTTTCGAAAATGTTAACCAAAGAAGATCGTATTTATTTAATACAATGTTACGGTATTGGAAATTGGAAATACGCTCTTCTTTGGTTAACATTTTCGAAAATGCCTTCACGAAATCAGAATACTGACGGATGTAAATAAGATGATGACGTAACATGAACGTATCTTGATTTTTTTGTAAAATGCAAATAATTACATAAACACCACTGTTATTATTTTATTTTTAAAAATTCGAATTCTTATTTCAAAATTTGTATTTAGACTTTACGTTAGTTTATAAACAACTTTGTTTTATAAAATATTTGTAAAAATTATCAAATAATGGTAGTTCTCTCTTGAAACATTTTCATATGTTCCTAATTTATTAACACCGTGTGCATCGGATCTAAATTTTTTTTATCGTCAATTGATTTTCTCAACAAGCAGAACTTTTTATAAAGAATGACTTTTGGTCGTAAAATGACTAATAAGGATTTTTTCCCTATTGGGTACCCTCATCCGCGGACACACTGTATATAACCATTATATTGCATCAAAGGGGTAATAGTGAGTTTGCGCAGTTCGTAAATTTCCTTGTGACAGGACCGGAATTCAACTTTTTTAATGTAAATTTCACTGGTTAGTTAGAAAAACATTGCAATCAAAATTTCGATTAGTTCGATTTAAGCCAGCGTTCCATGCATACGATTTCTGACGATATTTTATGATGATCCGACGGTGCCCTCATTGGTGTAAACTTTTGGTGCCAAATTCCGTCCGAATATTTGTAACAATCGACACGATGAGCTTTATTTTAACTTTCATCCGACGTCGTATGTTTCTTAACCTCACTTTTATCTAAACCAAAAATTGAGAATGAATGACTATATTGACTATCTCGGGAATTATTATCAGCTACTAATGCACCAAATTAAAAATACAATAATTTTAAGGTTAGGTAGTGGTCACATATATATTTTATTGTATACGAGTGACACTCTCTTCTTTTCTTAGAAGCTTTTTAGTGAAATTCGGTTTGGAAGATCGGATAATGTGATAAGCAAAATATTTTCGTATATCTGTACATACCTGAATTACTTTATACCTGGTATTGATCCACGACTTTTGCAAAAAAGTACCATGCACTTGTGTCCTTTCATCTTAAACAAAACAAGCGACTAACCTATCAAATAGCGAATCACCACAAATTAAAAACTCCTTCACAAAAATTGTTGTTAGGTAATGAAAGTTTATAAGCGCTAATATACCGACAACAATGTGGAAGAAACCACTTTTTATTCTGTAATTTGAAAAAGCATCCAGAACCAAAGATGGCGACGAATAACAACAAACAAATAATGTCGGGCCGGCTCTGACGCGATCGATAAAATTTCCACCATACTACGCAAACTCAATAGTAACACGCCAACACCCATGGCGGGGACACTTTTTGTATTTGGGAATGTTCGTATTGGTAATATAATGGTTATATATATGTGGTTTTCCCCAAACACTGCTCTGTATTAAATATCGAAACGCTAATTTTTCTAATTTTGAAAATTTATGTATTTCATGGAAGATTTGGAAACGGTTATGCTCAAGTGTTGGTTTTGTGATTAAGATCGCGATAATCGAAACATAAACTTGTTTATTCGACAGATGGCCTTACTATCGATATCTAAGGCAATCTTTTCAAAAAGCTATTGTCATGTTGACAAACAAAATTATCAAAATTAGTGTTTCATTTAAAAGTTTATAAAATGAATTTTTATCCAGTAAAGGCCGATACCATTAAAAGATTTAATCGATTTTCTCTCGTCGATTCAAGATTTGATAATTTAATGAATTTACCGAATTCAATGCGGTACTCGCTAGCCGAGTGCTTTTAAAACACATTATCGTTAGTTTAAAATTGGGTGCAAAAACAGGATGTGACACCAGCCTAAAATCAACATCGTCAAGTTTAGTGTAAACTTCTGCCTTAAAAAATTAAATTGTTTGGCAAACATACCGATCCTGGGCTTAAATCGATCTTTTTTGAGAGGTACACGGGCTCATTGAGTGCTTGCACGAGTAGCTTTTATAAAATGTAGGGATGGTGAATGAACCGACGGACATTTAGAAGCGTATATCGAAATGGTGAGGATTAGCGGCATGAATGAAGAGTATTTTTAGTCAATACAGGGTGTTATGGAAATGACGTATTATATTTAAATGGGTGACTCCTTGGGTGTCCTAGAGAAGCGCTACATATTTTATTTTTTTTTTAAATCGACGGTTTTAAAAGTGGGGTAACAAACACTCTTACTCAAAAAACAGAGCGGATTGCTGAGAGTGTGTGGTGATCGATGAGACACAACGTATCCGGCCGCTGGTTGGTCTTTTACTAACAGACCGCAAGCGATCGGCGCTATATGAAACTACTTCGCTCAGCCGATGTAAGGCGTCAAGAGGTCATTGGCATTTGACCTAGTGACGTTTGCATATTAAAATAATGGTTATCAATATAAATCATTGGATTGCGTTTGTTTTGAATAATCGGCAAAGTTCGTTACTGTGGGCGGAGCGAAAGCAGTCGCGTGATACGAGTAGCTAATTGCGTGCGTGTGTTTTCATTCGGTGTAGCAGTCAAGGCCCAAAAGGTGTAGCGGGGGCGGGTTTTCACTTGTTTTCCCAGGGCACTGTCACTATTGCACATTTTATTGCTTTTTTTTTGATGACCAAGATTAAATATTTTGCTTACCCGCTGAGTGCTTACTAATATCTGATTAAAAGTGGATCGCTCATACCAGCTTATATATTTAATTTGCGTACCAAAATAATTTAGAGCACTCTAGTATGACATTAATTACTGACCGATTCAGAAATGTTTGCTGTCCATAAGTTGTTGACCAACTAGCTATTTTGGCTGACCGATTGCATTTTTCTTTTCGCAAAAATAAGAATATTTTGCTAACCAGTTAAATGATACACGAATTAAACTTATTTTTGACATATTACTGACCATTTGAGATTACCAAACGAGTAATGGGTAAATTTTGCTCAAGGCCAAGGTGCCCTTATAGAAAACATCCATCTGTCTATCGCCACAATATTTAAACTTTCGAACCTACAAACTTAGTGAACTGAAATTTTATTACGTTAGGACAGGTTAGAATTTGGGAAAGAGGTATTGAAACGGATATTTTGGAGCAATGCTATAAATTCATTTATTTTGTACAGCTGCAATAAAGGCAATGAAAGATTAATTTTCTTCGAACCCAAACAAAGGAGTATGTGTTTACAAGTGCACGGCAAACAAACATTATTTCCGTCTGCCACTCTATCGGAGAAAATAACGTTACTCTAAGTAAATACATGGGTGTTTCTCCCAAAATTAATATTTTGCTGTCACGTAAACTTAATTATATCTACTTACCAAATTAGTGTTGGGAAAAACCGATGATTTTAATAATTGAGTACTCGAGCGATTTTAATAATCGAGTGAATCGCTCGAGCGATTAATCACTTTAAATTTTTATTACTAAGAACAATGTCTTGATAAAACACCAGGGGTTGTTTTTGTACGTTTTAGAAGTTTGGTCTAGAGTTTTTACTCTAAGGAAGGAGAGTTGATTCTGATTTTTTAAAAAATTATATCGTGCAATTTTTAAAAAATTTACAATCGCCGCTGGCTAGCCAGTCCCAGTCCAACAAAACCCATGTCGCGATGAATCCACTCAGGGATTTGGCATACATCTTTGTATGCACCTTCTCGTTTACAGGTCGACAACTTTATCTGTCGCTATAAGTTTCAATGTTCTTAAAATTTTCTTTTCATACTATTTATTTTAATATTTAAATGCAAAATATAATATTCTTTTTTTTAAGTACTTCTAGTCTAAAAATAGGGCAACAGGTACAATATCAATGGTAACCATGGGTAACCGGTGGCTAGAGCTAATTTGATACGTTATATCCCAGACCGAGGATGACGACACGCGCCTGGTGACACGCCTATTGTGCTAGCATGCTTGTTCGGCGATGTCCAATATGCTTCATCCAGTTGCGTAGTGATAGGGTTTGTTTTAAAACTGTGATAATGAATGAATATAACCTGGTAAAACCCTTCATAGTCAAACCCGTGAAGTGATTGCCAATGTGTACAGGGTGTGTGAAGAGGAATCACAAATTAATACATTTAAATTGCCACTTAAGCGAAAGCTAGAAAGGGTCGCAATGTATACGGGAGTAAGCGTCGGCGCAGTAAAAAAACATTCACAAAGAAGATACTGAAAGGAAAGAAAATAACCCGGATCAATTGTTGTCATCTCCTGTCAAAAAATGGGCCCGTCTCTCTGCTATCGGAAAAATCGAAGGCTTCGACTTTGGCATTGTTAGGAGAACAATACGAAAGTTTTATTTGGAACTAAAAGTGGTTCCAACCTTAAAAAAGTTCCTACAACAGCTGAGAAGTGACATAAACTTTCCGTTTTCCCGTGAAACTTTGAGATGCATGTTGAAATCAAATGGATTTTATTGGCGAAAATGCCAAAATAAGCAAAGAATATTAATGGAAATGCCTAATAAATTGCACTGGTGATACAAATATATTCATGCTATGAAAAAATATATATTATTACATTATTAAGATAATAATAGCACGCCCATAACTCGGCCATATTTTAAAAGCTTTCGGCACATTTCGGGTGACGCGCGGCGTCGCGCGAAATTCAGGTATCAAGTGAAAGGCAACTAGTTTCGATTTTTAGCTTGAATTTATAACTAGAGTAGTATTTCCTATCGAGCGAATATACGAGAAGTTTCTCACTCGAGCGATTACACTACCAAGCGGCACATTTCGGTCGCCGTCAACCGAAGCTCGGGTATCGAGTGAAAGGTAATAAGTAATAAGCGACGATTTTCGCTTGAATTTATAACTCGCGCGGTTTTTCGCTCAAGCGATCACAACACTACTAAAAATATCATTGGTTTACGTGCCTGCTGTACCTATTATAAATAAAAATATTTTTTACGCAAGACCATTTTTCTTATGACCAAACACTGGTACTATAGGAAATCCTTTAAGGCACTCTTGGAGTGGTGCATGTACGAATAAAACGATTCACGTTGGTTTTCAATCGTTGCAGGATACATTCGTTGGGAAACATGACCTCAGGAAGGTGGTTCCACAAGAATGATGTCCTCCAGATGAATCCAGTAGCCGAAAACAACGTCACACAAAATCTAAATATTGGATTCAAGTTTGACCGAACAAGCCCTAAGAAACAAATACAGGGTGTAACTAAATAAGTGTAAAACATTTAAGGGGGTGATTCCTCATCGAAAAAAAGATAGGATCTTTCATATAAAGAAACTTCATTGGAGCATCCCTTGTTAAGATACAGCCCCTTAGAGGGGGTACATAAAATTTATAAATAAACGAACTAATTTATTAATAACAAAACATACAACATCTAGAAATCATAGTAAATGTTCAATATGTCTACCTTCAGACATTACGCATGCGTCTAGACGTCGGCGCATTGAGCAACGTATTCGCGCGTTTTATGGCGATATGTATCTTGTTCGTAAAATAATTTTTTGCTGCGAACTGGTTTATTTTGGGCAAAACATTCAAGAGACATTTTTTGTTTAGAATGAAACAGGCTATCGGAAATAAATTTTTAGATGGTAAACAAATAATAAGACAAAAACTTACATTGGAAATAAATTTTAGGGGTTGCGTTTTCCACCCTTACAACCATGGGGTAAACCAAATAAATTACTGGCTAAGTGTCTT
Source organism: Barypeithes pellucidus (assembly GCA_963991005.1). Lineage (NCBI taxonomy): Eukaryota > Metazoa > Arthropoda > Insecta > Coleoptera > Curculionidae > Barypeithes > Barypeithes pellucidus. The sequence continues at coordinate 15,510,542 of OZ022563.1, forward strand.
TTTGGTAGTAGAAAATGTCAGGTTAATTTCAATATTGTAACTTTTTTAGTGCTTGTGAAAAAAATTGTTAAACACATTTTATGTACCCCCTTTAAGGGGCTGTATCTTAACAAGGGATGCTCCAATGAAGTTTCTTTATATGAAAGATCCTATCTCTTTTTCGATGAGGAATCACCCCCTTAAATGTTTTACACTTATTTAGTTACACCCTGTATATTAACTGATATGTAACATGTGCAAACGATACTTTCGTATCAGTCCTCTCACCTCGCACATTTTCAAAGCAGAAGCGGAGTAGTTTTTGAAGAAACACCCATTGGGAAAAACAACATTACTCTAAGTAAAAACATACGTTCCAAATAGCCGTTAGAACAGTTCCATGACAAATACCTTTAATGGATATAAAATGGCCAGTTGTGTGCTCTGTAAATAAAGTCCTCACGAAAGCTTCCCGGTGACCATTTATGCGCCGCGTATAATTTATGATTCAAACAAACGTTGATTTTACAAGCAGTTTTTTGATAAAATGTCGAACATATTTATTTACAGTCAATAATTTTCCACTCCAGTAATCGATTAAGTGACTAAAACTAGCAACCTAATAATCTTTTGCCGTGATAAAACGTTTATTTTAAATAAGGTAACGATCCAATTAAATACACCAGGTATATTAGAAATATGCAAACTTTTCAGAAATTGCCGAAAAAGCCAGAAAATGCATGATTTTTAAGAGAAAATGTGCAAGCTTTAAGAAAAGCTGAGGGTGAAGGAACAGGGTTAATTATCTTAATGATATGATCAACCTAGGGATCAATGGTTCCAATACAACAACACTGGAAGTGAATAAGGATATATCAATTGAATATAGTGCTAAATTTATTAGAAATTCTAAATATACTTTTTAGAAATTATTTTACGATATTATTTTGGTGCGGATTACTAATAAAAAATGTAATTAAAGTGAAACCTCTCTTAGGCGGGACCGTCTGAATGTGTCCGCCTAATAGAGGTGCCTGTCCATGGGAAATTTGTTATTAGGTAATATGTAAATGCAAAATTATTACTATGTATATGTATGTACAGATAAACATAACATAACAGAAATACACTAGTTTTAGTTAGGATGTAGTACTAAAAAATGTAATAACGTAGTTTGACGTGTTTGCGTTTTATACTTGCAATCTAGAAAATGTAATTCCAAGTCTGATAACAATTTCATTGCTGTAGAGTCACCTCTATTCTTTGCATACTCTTATAATTCCTTTACCATACTAATGGGTTGTTGATAATTGGTGACATTTGTTTGATTACTGCATTCTACTTCTTAATCAGAGTCGTCAGAGAGTGAAGTGGTTTCAGTTTGGACTACATAATCGATAGGAATGGGGTCACTATTAATGAGCTCATCTAATCATTGTTATCAAATTACAAACTTCCACAACATCAATATTCTCTTTCAGACTCAAAACGCGACATTTTTGTGCCATTATTTACGATTTTAACCTTACAACTCACAAATAAACGGCGGACTGCTGTCGGGGAATCACACACACTTTCATTCGGCGACGTCCTTTCGCTCTGCCACGCATACGCGATCGGTTGCCGGTCTGTCTTCAGAGAGTTTTTGCACCATACTTATTCGCCTCACAAATACTTTTAATTTTTTATTGTCCGTTTAAAGGAGGGTTTTTGCACTCTTTGCATGAAAACAGCCTGTCCGCGTCCGCCCAAAGGAGAGTCTGCCCAAGAGACGTTGATTTTCATGGAATTTATCTAGTTCCGGACTATGAAAAAATGTCCGCTTAATAGAGACGTCCGCTTATTAGAGGTGTCCGTTATGAGAGGTTTCACTGTAATACTATATTTTATAGGAAATTTTACAATAAAATCTTTACTATAGTCTTTTTTCCGCCTAACGTTAGAATTACACGAGTTCCTCAGGGCTCGGTCCTGGGCCCACAATTTTTTTACCGACAGATAAATAAATACTATATGTTTCTGTTTTCCTGACCATTCCATATAATTATAGTGTTTTTCCTAGGTTTTCGGCCATATAGTGAAGTAAAATTTACTCCTAGATAAATACTATTTTAATTCCACAAGTATTCAATTCAATTGAATGTTACTAGATTTAGGAGCTGACGTACATATACAGACGATGAATAAAATGAGTATTAATGAGTATTATTTAATTCTGTTATATGTAGATCAACAGTCAGAAAAAAATTAGAATCCCAAATTTTGTTTTTGTATCGTACGGCCTACGTCACCTGCATGGACAAGTAAAAAGAAAATCTAGGTGTTTAACTGCCAGGATTCAAACGGGGCAAGGGACCAGGCTATTAATTTATTTGCCCATTCCCGGACTTTACTTACAAAAGGGCATATTTGCCCTGCCGATTTACATAAATTATTAAGCGCGCCCTATTATTAAAGCAACAATGTTTCCTTTCCTCCCTAAACAAACCCAAAATTAAAGTCCATTTGTGTATTGGGTACGTGTAGGAACAGTTTCACATAAAATATTGATTTTGGAAGGATTTTTGAGTATGTTTATTCCCGAATTACATAAAAAGAGGTAGGTATATGACGTTGTTTGGGAGTATCACGTATCCTGATGCATCCGAACACCCTATATATAGGGTGTTCCTTAATGACGTGCTAATAGTTCAGGGTGTGATTCCTTAGGTCATTTTATAAAGAAAAGTTCATATGAACATAATATGTCCGCAACGGCTTAAATTTTTTGCTACAGGGTGTTGAATTCTTATTTTTTAAATGGTTATTTCCGAAAGTACTTTAGATATTATTTTCAATTTTGGTATGTGTTAATAGGATATAGAACCAAAATCTTAGTTAGAAAAGTTATTCAATTGTTCCACCAGTGGCGTCCCTGCAAACATGTCCTCTGATATTTTTTACAAAAAGATGGTAAGTACGCCACTGACATTTTTCCATGTGGATATTTTTTCTGATTAGCCCGGTCAATTCTACATGAAAACGGTCTCCTGAGTTTTTCTCGTCAGACGCATCGTTCTTTAAAAGCACTAAATTCATATTGAAACTCATTATTATTATTAGCATCGATAAAATAATTAATGATAAATTTTGTTTATAAAAATTGTTGGAGAGGGCAATTCGATGCGAAGACGGGCGGAAGCATGCCTTTTAAGTAAAGGTGGCCATTTCCAACAATTTTTATAAAAAAAATGTATCATTAATTACTTTATCAATGTTAATAATGAGTTTCAACAAGAATTTAGCGGTTTTAATCAAGAACGGTGCAAAACTCAAGAGACCGTTTTCATGTAGAATTGGCCAGACTAATGAGAAAAATATCCGCATGGAAAATTGTCAGTGACGTACCATCTTTTTTGTAAAAAATATCAGAGGACATGTTTGCAGGGACGCCACTGGTGGAACAATTGAATAACTTTTCTAACTAAAATTTGTGGTTCTATATCCTATTAACACATACCAAAATTGAAAATAATATCGAAGGTACTTTCGGAGATATTAATAAATAACCATTTAAAAAATAAAAATTCAACACCCTGTAGCAAAAAATTTAAGCCGTTGCGGACATATGTTCATATGAACGTTTCTTTATCAAATGACCTAAGGAATCACACCCTGAAATATTAGCACGTCATTTAGGCCGGTATTAGACTATAAAATATATTTGACAAAGAACTTTTATAAAATATTTTGTAGCATTTCTTTGATAATATTTCTTTTATAAAAGTTTATACTAGTATTACACTGTCAAAGAACTTTGACAATTTTTGAAGGGACTTGTCAAGTTTTTACAATTAAAAATGAACGATAGACGTGCATTAGCTTGTCTAGCGCTGTGCTGCCGTGATTACAATGTGTTTAGTATTAAAAAACAAAGGGGGCCCTGGGTGGCAAGACGTAATTTAAGGGGTGTCCACCACAATATCCTTCGGAAGTTACGAGTTGAAGGTATTAGGAGTTATAAAAACTATTTAAGAATGGACTAGGACATATTTAACTTTATTGTTATAAAGATATCACCATTGATATCCCGACAGAATACACATTTAAGGAATTATATCAGCAATGAGGAACGCCTTATGGTTACCCTTCGGTTTATGGCAACAGGTGAGAGTTATGCTATTTTACAGTACAGCAGTCGCATACCTCAATGTACCCTTGCAGGCATAATCCCAGAGATTTGCAAGGCAAAAAATGAAAATAGATAAATAAATATATCCACTCTTTTATTTCGGCGGTTTTTGTAATCCGGGTGTTGATGGTTGTACAATATTTCGAACCTTTCATACTCCGAAATTAGCAATTTTGTTGTTGAAATGCACCAGACAAACTTATTTTCCGCCATGGTATTATATACCAATACCAGTCGCAGTCAATGTCAAATTTATGCCTTATTGTCAGAAAATGAGGTTACTACCGTTACCAATCAACTATAAAATCTTTTATGAGTAATTCACAACAGCTTCTTGGGTAGTAATTTGACGGGTCTTACCTGGTATACATCATATTAAAAAATAATTGAAATATAACAGGTGGTTCAATAATTATGTGTAAAAAACTTGATTCCATTGGTGCTCTTTGGGAGCCCATATCTCCGAAGAGGAGGCCGATACGAAAGAAGTTTATATGAACCTATAGTATTCTTTTCACGTGTTTTCTTCATATCCGGGAGATTTCCCACATGTTCCCGGACACCCTGTATAAAAGCCGAACACGAAAAAGAAGAAAATTTCAACGAAAATCCCAGAGTATAATTAAAAAGAAAAATCCATTAGGACATTAAAAAGTTATTTTCGTCGACTCGGCAAGCCGGTGCTTGTTTTCCACACTTTTTCCGAAGCTGTCACTCAGGTCGGTTGGCGCGCTCTAGTCGAGCCGACGCCATCATGTGTCGAAAAAGCGACGTGTAACTTTTCAGCGGAAAATGGAAAATTGTTGTCTTTAGGATTTTTAATTAGAATAAGCTATTCCGGATGACAAATATGTTAATATTCAGGATGTTGTGCTTGGAGAGGTGACTCTACATGTTAAAATAAAGGTATACTATAGTAAGTCACATAGCAAAAGTCGAGAGGTCGATACTTTTTATTGTTTCCATTTTGAAAAACTGATTTTACTGCTAACAAATTTTTAATTTCAGTTTTGCGTTACAGTGAAAACTCTCATAACGGACACCTCTAATAAGCGGACATCTCTATTAAGCGGACATTTTTTCATAGTCCGGAACTAGGTATATGAAATTCCATGAAAATCAACCTCTCTTGGGCGGACGCGGACAGGTTGTTTTACTACAAGAGTGCGAAAACCCTCCTTTAAACGGACAAAAATATTTTTAAAGTATTTGGAAGACGAATAGGTGCGGTGCAAAAACTCTCTGAAATAGACCGGCAACCAATCGCGTATGCGTGGCAGAGCGAAAGGACTTCGCCGAATGAAAGAAAGTATGTGTGATTCCCCGACAGCAGTCCGTCGTCTATTTGTGAGTTGTAAGGTTAAAATCGTAAACAATGGCACAAAAATGTCGCGTTTTGAGTCTGAAAGGGAATATTGATGTTGTGGAAGTTTGTAATTTGATAACAATGATTTGGGCGAGTTCATTAACATTGATAGCAATGTGCTATTAGAAGATGATAGTGACCCAATTCCTACCGATTATGTAGTCTAAACTGAAACCACATCACCATCTGACGACTCTGATGAAGAAGTTGAATGCAGTAATCAAACAAATGTCACCAATTATCAACAAGCCATTAGTATGGTAAAGGAGTTATACGAGTAAAGAATAGAGGTGACTCTACAGCAATGGAATTGTTATCAGACTTGGAATTACATTTTCTAGACTGTCAGGATTTTGCTTCTCGGTTTCTTCTTCTTTTTCGACATGAGCGCTATTAAGATGGGCTATCATTGGCTGACCAATCCCGGACGATTCCCTTCACTAGTGTTTTAATTTTGTGTAATTTCTTGTAATTTTTTAAAAAACAATTTTTTAGGATGGCATTTTAACATATTTATATTTTATTTTATATTGTTTCACTCGTATTTTTAAATGTACCTGCTTGTTGTTCGTGCAGTTTTTTGTGTTGTTGTGTAAATTTCTATTCTACGGTAACTTAGTGACGTTGTTTCGTGGTTTTATCTTTTTTCTGTTCAAAAGTTTTTTTTAAATAAATTTAATTTTTTTTTTAGGTCTGATGATGACCAGTTGGGCGAAACATGTAACCACGCTTCTTTAAATATACAGTAGATAATTTATGGGACCGTTACTTTGAGTTCAACCCTTGTTAGTTACCAAACAGGTCTCTTGGAGAAAATGGACTTTTTCTTTGATTTAGTGTATTTTTGTTATGTTTATTTGTACATACATATACATAGTAATAAATTTGCATTTACATATTACCTAATAACAAATTTCCCATGGGCGGGCACCTCTATTAGGCGGACACATTTAGACGGTCCCGTAGGTGTCCGCCTAAGGGAGGTTTCCCTGTAATAATAATAATAATAAATGACTTTATTGTAAAAGATTACAAACGGCGAAGTTGAGGCCGAGCCTTACGAGCTTAACCTAGGTATAAAGATTAATACAAACTCTATAAGTTGCCCACTATACGCATAATAATGCAGAATACAGCAAGCAATACAAAACAAAAAATAAGAAAATATAAAACAACAGGAAAATGGTAAATTAGTACAATTCATATTCTTCCGACCGATTCCTACATGGAAAATAAACCCAATAAATTATAAAGAGAAAAAAAAAATAAATACATTTACGATTTTTATCACTTTCACACCCTTACAAAACACATTAAATTCTAAACCAGAGAGATCAGAATGAATAACCTACAAACTACATGAATCTCTATCTATCGAGGCTTTTATTGGCCTCTTAAATTTAAAATCTGCACACAATTTTAATTCTGAATCAACTTTATCATCTCGCTTTATTAAATGAGGAAGATCTTTGGAAATAATTTGTACGATAAACTGGTGGGTTTGTTCGTTAGGCGGACACATTTAGACGGTCCCGTAGGTGTGCGCCTAAGAGAGGTTTTACTGTATTTATCGTATATCTTTTATTAGGTATTCTTTTGTTATGCCTCAGGAGGCACACAAGAGGAACATCGTTATAACCAAGGAAAGGAAAAAATCTAATTCTTAACTCGGTATGGTAAGATTATGCCAAGTCTGCCGTTATAACTGGATAGCAATATAAACATTTGAGTCACGTCCGTCGATTGTTTGCTGTTCTTCACCAATTGATCAGCTGTTAGAATGCAATCAGAAACAGAGAGAATATAAGAAGAGAGTTGTATTTATTTTCGTTCAGGCGTCACTTTGATGTGTACAAAGCAGATAGAAATGTGGGTTCATGTTTGTTTCAAGTCGGTATTTATAACAGAACGATAGACGTCGTCCCTGTGTCAAACTTCACGTCACGTCACTAGATAATTTAAGAGAGACAAAAATTGAAACTTAAAAAATAAAAAATTGGCAAAAATTATTGCACATTGAACAATTTTATTATATTATCATAAAATGCCGTTTCTATAAAACAAATTAATAGAACATGGCGAACGAGATTTCCTCCTGCTGTTTTGAAATCGAATAAAAACGAAGCGTCACTTTATCCTTTGTACTCTGCATTATTCAAATTAATCAGAAATATTTTTAAAATTAATCAATTTAAATTGGGTTATTTGGAAAACATATGGCACATCAAAAACGGAGTTAAAATAACTATTGTTAGTATTAATTTCTTTTGAAAGTTGTGAATTTAGTAGATTATTTATGTTAAACGCTTAGTGAAGTGAAAAATTATTTTTTTTTCTTGGCAAATACTCAAAACGGATTGTTTAAAACTTTTTAGCTTGATTGCTTTTAATTTAAAATAATTTCATACTTAAAAAAACTGTAAGAAGGTTGGTCGCATATTATACCCTAATTTTCCCCAGCAAGATAACTTATCGAACAAACCCGAACAAACCCGCAAAACAATTTATTCTTACCTCAGGTCCAGTTAGACATAAATGTTTCTGGTAATGCGCAAGGATCAGGCTTTTTAATAGTGTTGGGAAAAACCGATGATTTCAATAATCGAGTACTTGATACTCGAGCGATTTTAATAATCGAGTGAATCGCTCGAGCGATTAATCACTTGAAATTTTTATGACTATAAGAAGAACGTGATGATAAAACACCATATGTTTTTGTAAGTTTTAGACGATTAGTCTAGAGTTTTTATTAAGGAAGAACAGTTGATTCTGATTTTTTTAAAAATTACATCCATTAATTTTTTTAAGAATAATTTACAATCGCCGCTGGCTAGCCAGTCCCATTCAAAACAAAACCCATGTCGCGATGAATCCACTAAGTGATTTGGCATACTTTTTTGTATGCACCTTCTCGTTTATGTGCCTTTAACAAAGACGTATGTCGTATCAGCGTTCTGAGCGTCAAACTCAATCGGCACATTTCGGGTGGCGTGCGAAGATCGGGTATCAAGTGAAAAGCAATGATTCGATTTTTCGCCTGAATTTATAACTAGAGTATTTCCTATCGAGCGAAAAACCGCTCGAATATACGTCGGCGTCAACCGAAGCTCTGGTATCGAGTGAAAGGTAATAAGTAACAAGCGACGCTTTTCGCATGAATTTACAACTAGAGCGGTTTTTTAATAATCGAGAGATCACAACACTACTTTTTAATTCTGGCTAAGGACGTCTGTGCTTTACACTAAGTTTGTCAACGTAATGTAGGGAATTAAACGAGTTGGTTAGGAAATCTTCCACTAAATTACAATCTAAATTAAAATCGGCACCACTCTTTATTCACTTTTTCATAGTTTTTAACTAAACTCGATGCACTAACCATTAACCTAACAAACAATGGAAACTCGCCAAATTCAATCTGCGTCTGCGCGACAGGGCAAAATTGACGGATGATGTAGGCTTTTTCAGACCACGACCCAGGTTCCATGTGTTTGCAATCACACTCGTTGATTGGTCATATACACCGACGGTCCGACCTTGGTCCGACCTGTCGCTTAAGGCTTAGCCGCGTTAAATTTGCCAAATTGTGCATTCAAACTAGGTCGCTGTTTCAAACTGAACATAGCGGAATATAGCGACACATACCTAGTTTGTATTTTTAGTAAGTAAATGAATCAAACGAATAGATAATAGCGTATTACAGACTTGAAGTATTGATATTATTTTTATTTATCTGAAGCTAAGAAGTGCCGTACCATTCTTTTCTTCGAAAATACCGAGGGTAATTCCCGCACGAACGCCGCTGGTCGGAATAAAAAAACATACTTCATAAAATGCCTTTTGATGAATAGAAAGTGTGTACCAAATTTCATATAAATATCTAGAGCAGTATCACAGATATTAACAAAAAAGGAGATTTTTTTTGAAAATCTTGTACCCTGTATCTCAAAAGTTAAGACGTTTAGGAGATATGTTCATATGAAGTATTTTTCTGAAAATGGACCAAAGAATAACCTCCTTAAACATTAGCAAAATTATTAAAAATCGCTGTTTATAAACGAAATAACTAACAGTTTATTAATTAGAATGCGAATTTTGTTTTTGTAGGAAAAGAAAAGCCAAATGATAGGCAATTTAAAGTTCGACTATTGGATGTTTACTATTTTTTTTAGGATTTGTTTGTTCCTCTTTCCGCATATAAAACCTTCGCACATCCTCACGGATGTGCTTTCCATTGGCAATTAAAAAACAAACAATTTCTTAGTGTTTTGTAATTTGGGTCAAAAAACCGGCTTTATTTTGTATCTAGCAATATATCAAACTCGCTCCAATGTGCAATTGAGCAATACCTCGCGATATAATTGTTAAAACGTCAAAAATCATTTGATTTAAGTAAAAATGTCGCATTTCCATGGGAAAAACGTGTAATTGAGCAATAAACCAAGAAATAATCGTTAAAATGTTAAAACTCATCAGATTTAAGTAAAAATGTCGCATTTTCGTGGAAAAAATGTGTAATTGAGCAATAAACCGAGAAATAATCGATAAAACGTCAAAACTCTCATCAGATTTAAGTAAAAATGTCGGATTTCCGTGGAAAAGAATGTGTAATTGAGCAATAAACCGAGAATAATCGATAATATCAGATTTAAGTAAAAATGTCGCATTTTCGTGGAAAAAAATGTGTAATTGAACAATAAACCGAGAAATAATCAATAATACGTGAAAAATCTCATCAGATTTAAGTAAAAATGTCGCATTTTCGTGGAAAAGAATGTGTAATTGAGAAATAAACCGAGAAATAATCATTAAAACGTCAAAACTCTCATCAGACTTAAGTAAAAATGTGGCATTTTAATTTATATTTATCAAAAGCTAAGAAGTGGCGTATTTTCTTCGAAAATACCGAGGGCAATTCCCACACGAACGCCACTGGTCGGAATGAAAAAAACATGTTATACATCATAAAATGCCTCTTGATGAATAGAAAGTTTGTACCAAATTTCACAAAAATATCTAGAGCAGTATTGCAGATATTAATAAAAAGGGAGATTTTTTTAAAATCTCAAAAGTTAAGACGTTTAGGACATGTATGTTCATATGAAGGTTTTTTCTGAAAATGGACCTTCTTAAATATTCGCATGTCATTAAGAAACGTCCTGTATGAACGAACTACCTAACAGCTTATCAATTAGAATATGAATTTTTGAATATTCGACAATTAATTGGGGCAGATCGAGGGGTATTTTGAAAAAAAAAATCATTATCTTTAAGGTTCAGTATATCATAAATCCTGTACGGATTTCGGTCGCTGCTAGCTTACATTTTGATTTACACCAATAAAATATTTTTATGGATTCATAAATTTAGCAACAAACAAAAAGGTCGATAAATTCCTTTATAGTGCAAAATATAGCTTGTTGTCTATATACAAGAGAAAGGCATAAAATGGACATGTATTGTCCCGGACATGTACGCAGCAGCGTCAACCGATAAATTCATGGTTCTGTTTACTATTTATGTGGTATGATGGTCAATAAATGACTTGAGCTTGAAATAGTAGCGCCTAACTTGAAATGACTTATACAGGGAATTTTAATAGTATATTACATAACGATTACGGTGGCCTTCAAACGAGGTGGTATTTAGTAGTATTCGGTTAGCCGGTTTCGGATTATTCGGTTACTTTACAAAACTGAAACCCGGTTATTCGGATAACCAATTATTTGTATAACCGATTATTCAAACATCCTATTAATATATTAAAATATTCAAGTGGGACATTTAATATCCGGAATTTTCTCTTAATTTTTCAACTTAAATACATCGTTCCAAGAAAATAATAAAACTTATAACCTAACCTCAATATTTATGGCGATGGAGTTAGATATCGTTAGCTTGTTAATTACGAAAGTTTAAATAATATTCAAATTATTATTAAAACAAATATACAGTGAAACCTCTCTTACGGACACCTCTGATAAGCGGACACCTCTATTAAGCGGACGTTTTTTCATAGTCCGGAAATAGGTATATGAAATTCCATGAAAATCAACTTCTCTTGGGCGGACTCTCCGTTGGGCGGACGCGGACAGGCTGTTTTCATACAAAGAGTGCGAAATCCCTCCTTTAAACGGACAAAATTATTTTTTAAGTATTTGGGAGACGAATAACTACGGTGCAAAAACTCTCTGAAGACAGACCGGCAAACAATCGCGTATGCGTGGCAGCGCGAAAGGACTGCGCAGAATGAAAGTATGTGTGATTCCCCGACAGCAGTCCGCCGTTTATTTGTGAGTTGTACGGTTAAAATCGTAAACAATGGCATAAAAATGTCGCGTTTTGAGTCTGAAAGAGAATATTGATGTTGTGGAAGTTTGTAATTTGATAACAATGATTTGGGCGAGTTCATTAACATTGATAGCAATGTGCTATTAGAAGATGATAGTGACCCCATTCCTACCGATTATGTAGACCAAACTGAAACCACATCACTATCTGACGACTCTGATGAAGAAGTTGAATGCAGTAATCAAACAAATGTAACCAATTATCAACAAGCCATTAGTATGGTAAAGGAATTACAAGAGTAGGTAAAGAATACAAGTGACTCTACAGCAATGGAATTGTTATCAGACTTGGAATTACATTTTCTAGATTGCAAGTATAAAACGCAAACACGTCAAACTACGTTATTAGATTTTTTTAGTACTACATCCTAACTAAAACTAGTGTATTTTTGTTACGTTATGTTTATTTGTACATACATACACATAGTAATAATTTTGCATTTACATATTACCTAAAAACAAATTTCGCAAGCGCGGACACCTCTATTAGGCGGCCACATTTAGACAGTACCGTAGGTGTCCGCCTAACAGTGGTTCACTGTATATATGTATTTAAAAAAAACTGTATGGATATATTCTAGTATTGATAATTATTGTAAAAATCGATAATAAATCGGTTCTTATCCCATTTCTACTTTACCCAAGCAGTTATTAATTTAATGGGTTGCCTAATAATTCCTGTTACTTGTTTTGTTATACCGGGTGATGCATCGCTAAGTTGAACATAGGAAATCCCATGTAATTTTTGATGTGACTGAATATTGGCTCCCCCGTACATTTTATAGAAAAACTGCATTATAACTTCTTGAAGAGGCCGATACGATAAACCCAGATGCCGAGTTTGAATCCATTTTGGTCAGCCAATCCTAAGCTATTCAATTAAACGTGATGGCGAAACCACGCAACTCTCATAGTTCAGGTAATACACCATCACGTTTAATTGAATAGCTTATGATTGGTTTACCAAAATGTATTCAAATTCGGAACGTGGGTTTACCATATCGGCCTCTTCAAGAAGTTATAATGCAGTTTTTCTATAATATGTACAGGGGAGCCAAAATTCAGCCACCGCAAAAATTATATGGGATTTCCTATGTTCAACTCAACGATGCTGGAACCCGGTATTTATCATAAAATGGATCCCCACAATTAAAAAGGAAGACAAAATACCCCCCCCCTCAGCATGTTATTTTTTTAAATAAGCAGTTTTAATGTAAAATTTGCACCACTGCCAATCGGTTCAAGTATCTTGCAACACTTGAGTGACATAAGATAGTTTCTAGGCAAGTTAGCCGTGCTTTTTTTCTAATTTCCATAACCAGACGGCAACGTCGCATTCTGCGCCATAACTTTCTCATTGTAAATAAATGAAATAGGAAGGAAGACCGCCCGAGCGAACCCAATGGAAATTATTAGGAAAGGCAATTTGGAGAACTATATACATAAATAAAGCGTCCATTCAGTTGGTTATTGCACTAGTTTCCTTTCCTCTCTATCCAAGAGAATGGCTTTTTCGTTTTATGGGTTTGTTTTTGTAGGAAAAGAAAAGCTAAATGATAGGCAATTTAAAGTTCGACTATTGGATGTTTACTATTTTTTTTTTTAGGATTTGTTTGTTCCTCTTTCCGCATATAAAACCTTAGCACATCCTCACGGATAAGTATCTGCTTTCCATTGGCAATTAAAAAAAGCAAAACTTTCTTAGTTTTTTGTAATTTCGGTCAAAAAACCGGCTACATTTCGTATCTATAGCAACATATCAAATTCGCTCCCATGTGTAATTGAGCAATACCCGGCGATATAATAGTTAAAACGTCAAAATTCATATCTGATTTAAGTAAAAATGTCGCATTTCCGTGGAAAAGAATGTATAATAAAATTGAGCAATAAACCGAGAAACAATCGATAAAATGTTAAAACTCATCAGATTTAAGTAAAAATGTCGCATTTCAGTAGAAAAGAATGTGTAATTGAGCAATAAATCGAGAAATAATCGATAAAACGTGAAAACTCTCATCTGATTTAAGTAAAAATGTCGCATTTCCATGGAAAAGAATGTTTAATTGAGCAATAAACCGAGAAATAATCGTTAAAAAGTGGAAACTCTCATCTGATTTAAGTAGAAATGTCGCATTTCCGTGGAAAATAATGTTTAATTGAGCAATAAACCGAGAAATAATCGTTAAAACGTGAAAACTCTCATCTGATTTAAGTAAAATATCGGCTTTCCGTGGAAAAGAATGTGTAATTGAGCAATAAACCGAGAAATAATCGATAAAATGTTAAAACTCATCAGATTTAAGTAAAAATGTCGCATTTCCGTGGAAAACAATGTGTAATTGAGCAATAAACCGAGAAAGAATCGTTAAAACGTCAAAACTCTCATTAGATTTAAGTAAAAATGTCGCATTTCCGTGGAAAACAATGTGTAATTGAGCAATAAACCGAGAAAGAATCGTTAAAACGTCAAAACTCTCATTAGATTTAAGTAAAAATGTCGCATTTCCGTGGAAAAGAATAATAATTCTGAAATAAATGTACTATAACTATAGTTGGTTTGATTTTAAAGTAATAAACAAAACATTTAGTCTGTGTTAAAGAAAAAAAGTGAAAACAAAAAATGCAAACTACAGGAAAGTGCCGAAGCCAAACTAAAACACTTCTTCCTTCTTTTCTTCGGTATAAAAAAATCACAAGCACAAAATTTTCCAATTTTTCTGGGTTTACTCCGACCCTCAACTTTTCCGGCAATTTCAAATGTCTAGGGCCACCGTATACCCACCCTTTTCTTAAAAGAAATATAAAATAAACCCATCATGCAATGGAATTCTGAATTTAGAGTGGACCGACCGACGTATAATAAATGTTTTGAACTCATTTAATCCTGCCGAGACAACATCATAGCTGGTAAGTATGTTTTTAATTATGTAGGCACATTTCTTACAAAATAATGCATGTGGGTGAAACGAGTGTGTGTTTGAAACAGTATATACGACATTCTTTCGTTCCCACGATATCTCTTGCAGTGGAAAAAGGAAAATATCACCAGCCGTTTCTTTGATATTTAGGTAGGTTTATGAAATGAGTTTCGAGATTTTAAAACGTGAATACTACAGAAGAGCTTAGTCAGAAAACTGCAAAAATAGGATGGATTAAATTATTTTCATGGATTTCATTTTATTTACAGCCGAAAATTGGACACCACCAAAGATATTACAAACTACAGATAGAAAAATGTACATTTCTAGCCTAAGCAACGAATGCAAACAGTCTTTCCCACCTCTTTCCGTTATTATTGCAGCATAGCCAGATTGACATATTTATCGCAAAGTTATCTTGCAAAATCCCAATTAAAAATTTGTTAATTTGGAAATTACAACTGGTCTAAGATTAATCCGCAATTGCTCTTAAAAAATTTATTTCCCAATAATTTTACTATAAACTGTGAAAAGGCTATGAGAGATTTAAAATATATATATTATTATACTTAAAAGTATCAAACGAATCTTGAACTAATCCAACGGCACTCTGGCAACATCTATTTTTATTTTACAACTGCGCTACGATTCGGACCCAAAAGATGAATGAATTACTAATCTCGTAAATATTGCGACGTTGGTGCTTTGATCTAACGAATTGATTATATATTTTGGTTGATTGGTGTTTTTTGTGAATATTGTTGAAAAATCGTCTCTATTATAAACAATCATTGTGCATTAATGTGTAGTTTGTAAAAGAGTAGATCATTTAAATAAGGATTTATCTTTTCATCGGTAAGTATGGTTATGTTTTAATATTTACCCATCTGATAGAACCAGAATTCTACATTGTTGCCATTCAGCCAACAAACATGCAGTTCTCTCTTCCACCCATTACTGATTTTCAATAACATTTCACCCAATCACAGCTTCACTATCCAAGCGTTTTATGAATGGATTATGGGATCTGGAGTTTACAACAATACCTTTGGACATCACACAAAATATAAATAATGTCAATATTTAAATTTTGCCATTTCCGTCTAATACGCGTATGACGTCAACGTGTTTTATGTACAGGGTGTAGGTGTGTAGTATTAGAGTTATTATCAAAGATAAAATGCTATGGTTTTCACTTTAGTTGTCTCACTTTTTAACAAAACGAAAAATTGCGGTGCCACATTTGTCGCGGGTTTTCTTAGGTTTTAATCAATTAAGCATAATTTGGGCTTTACAAAAATGTACTGTCGTTTATATTTATATTCAAAAAGAACCGAAAATTCCGATATTTTTAATAATTTACGTTACTCATTAACAGTAGGCCATATAAAATTTAATATAAACAACTATACATTTTTGTAAAGCCCAAAGTATGCTCAATCAATTAAAAAGATAATAATATAGGGTGTCCCATTTGAATTTTTTAAATTTGTTAATATCTCAAGACCGAAACTTTTTAGAGAAAAACTGGCTACGCCACTGAACTTAACGTGGCCATCTCTAACAAGATCAGTTTTTACCTTTTTGTTAAGTTAACACATAACGAAAATACCAGAGGCGTCAAAAAGCGAAGATTTTCAAAATCACCTTGTAGATTAAAAACTAAGAGAGCCATGACAATTTTGACAGTGGAATCTTTCGATTCGTTAAACAGCGGGACACTAAAGTGACAACCGCAACAGTCTGCAACAGGGTGTTGAAATTGTTTTTTAAATCGTTATCATATCTCCGAAGGATTATTATTTTCAATTTTAGTATTAGTTAATAGGATATAAAACCAGACATTTTAGTGAGAAAAGTTCTATCTATCCCCCAATGTAAAAGTAGTACAGGGTATCCCATTTTCGACACTTTTATAGGATATCTCCGTAATTGTTAGTGCTATCAAAAAAGTAACGTAGGTGTCATGTGCTCTTTTTGGGTCAGACTTAAAATGATAAAATCAAAATTTGAAAATTTTCGCTCGCTTAAGAGATACGGGGGAAAATCAAAAAATTGACAATTTCAAAATTACCCTATATTTTCTTAGTTAAAAGAGATACAGAAGTTTCTTTATAATGATTGTTGAATAATCTGCCGTTTTCAAAATAAGTATACGGGGTCAGGTAAGAAAGTTGTTCGTTAACGTCAATTTAATTTTTACATATTCATTTGCGAAAATGACCTATCAACATTTTGAAAAATTTCATATGATATCAGTTCATATTGAATTGGGAAAATCGAAGAAATGGCGCAAAAAGTATATTTTGTTCGCTATCCGGAAAGACAAAATATACAGGGTGTTCCATTTAAAAACATGAGGTTAGGTCCGATAACTTTTTTACCTGACCCCGTATACCTATTCTGAAAACGACAGATTATTCAACAATCAATATAGTTAAAGAAACTTCTGCATAAAATATTTTTCGTATCTCGTTTAAATAAGAAAATATAGGGTATTTTGAAATTGTCAATTTGTTGATATTCCCCCGTATCTCTTAAGCGAGCGAAAATTTTCAAATTTTGATTTTACCATTTTAAGTTTGACCCAAAAAGAGCACATGACACCTACATTACTTTTTTGATAGCATAGCATATTACGGAGATATCCTATAAAAGTGTCGAAAATGGGACACCCTGTACGATACGGATATTTTTCCATGCGGATATTGTTCTGATTAGCCTGATCAATTCTACATGAAAACGGTAACTTGCGATTTTCTCGTTACACGCACCGCTCTTGATTAAAACAATTAGATTCAAATTTAAACTCCCTATTATGCCTATTAACGGAGGGTTGCTATTTTCAAAGGCCTGCCTGTCTGTCACACTTCTCATCACCAGTCAGTACTGCCGCAGTACAAAAATTCCCTTTGAAGGGTACTGACCTTGTACCTGGGAAATACGTTAATTTGAATAATTATCGGACAGACTATTCAGTATCGCTAAGGTTGGAGGAGTTATGGGCACAGCAAACCAATTTTTTAAAATATAGGTAGGTATTCGATGAAGTTTCAGTTTTTAACGTTAGTAGTTTAGTTCAAAATATATCGTTTTTGATCTTTTGACTGCCATAAAACCCCAATTACTAATGTGACCATAAAGTATCATAAAATTTACATCTTTTCGGGCAATTTTTTGAGCAAAATAGATTTTTATTATTTTTTAACGTCAAAGATAAGCGCGAAAAATATAAAAAATCAGGAGTTTATAAAATAAAAATATCAACATACAGTAAATTATCTTATTATTTTACACTGCACAATAAACAACCACAAACGTAATGATAGTTTTACAAAATTTAAATAAAATTTAATAATAATATTTACAGTGGTAGGAATTATTTTGCTTAATGTTTAAGAAGATGTTCCAGCAACCCTCCGTTAGCCGCCAAACAATATCCTAAACGATTATAAAACTCCCTTCTTACATTGGGCAGTTGGTATGTGGAAATTTTATCGGAAACTGCTGAAATTGAGTTTTTATTCAGCAAAGGTACCTTTGGATTTTTCAGAATTTCCTTAATATCTTAAAAACGGTATGTGGAAAAAAGTTCAAATTTGGTAGGCTTTTTATTCTCATTATTCTCTTTAAAAAGTCTTAATAAAAGTTTTCTTTAAAATCAATACGGGAGCAAATATTTGACCACCTCGCAATTTACATGGGAAATCTCATGTGTCCTGTTCGGACGCACCACCCGGTATATGTAACAAATTATAATATTATTATTATTAGAATTGATTTTTTCAAGCAGGCCCAATAACCATTCATTGGGGTTTAAAGATTTAGGGGTAGACCTCATAGGAATTAATCAGGCATCCGAAATAGTACGTACATTGACAATAATTAAGAGCGCCCGGATTTCCTCTGCCCGCTTGTCACAGTATTGTCTGTATGTTCATCGGTTCATCGGGTACGTCCGGCACGATTGGTACCTACCTAAGAACCTACATTGAATACTACTTATATGGCAAGATATACGACCGACATGATAATGATGGTAAAGTATATTCCACGCTCTTTAAGAAATCGACATCGACGAGTTTAGATAGATGCAGAGAATTGTTGCCTATTGCATTATAATTAAAGTGTAAAATTCCTATACAAACGTGGGATTTCAAGGGAAAGACGTGCGCGACGACACGTCCGTTTCAAAATAGACTCAAGAATGACCGACTCGCGTTCAGATCTGGCATCGTTGTAACAATACTGACCTACGTACACTTGTTAAGTGAAAACAGATGTGTCTGTAGGATTTTTACCTAATTATTTAGACATTTGAATAAAAAAAAAGTATGTAGGCTTATTCTTGATCTGATCTGATCTTGATCACCCAATATATAAGCCATTTTCATTACACCCTGTATTATCCAAAGCTATTTATGTATCTAGAGCAAAGAGTTATTGTTTAGTTGTCCCAGATTTTTGTTTAGTTGTTAATTGATTTATTAGGAACTAATAACGGCCTATCAGAATTAGTGTTGGGAAAAACCGATGATTTCAATAATCGAGTACTTGATACTCGAGCGATTTTAATAATTGAGTGAATCGCTCGAGCGATTAATCGCTTGAAATTTTTATGACTAAGAAAAATGTGTTGATAAAACACCAGGGGTTGTTTTTGTAAGTGTTAGAAGTGTAGTCTAGAGTTTTTTTTATTAAGGATTGGTTGGTTGAATCTGATTTTTTTTAAAATTACATCTTTATTTTTTTAAGAATTTACAACCGCCAGTGGCTAGCCAGTTCCAGTCAACACAAAACCCATGTCGCGATGACTCCACTAAGGGATTTGGCATACTTTTTTTATATGCACCTTCTCGTTTATGTGCCTTTAAGAAAGACGTATGTCGTGTCAGTTTTTTGAGCTTCAAACTCGAACGTCGCCAATCGGCACATTTCGGGTGGCGCGCGAAGATCGGATATCAAGTGAAAGGCATCAACGACTCGGTTTTTCGCCTGAATTTATAACTAGAGTGTTTCCTATCGAGCGAAAAACTGCTCGAATATACGTCGGCGTCAAGCGAGGCTCGGTTATCGAGCGAAAGGTAATAAGTAACACGATTTTCGCTCCAATTTAGCGGTTATTTTAATAATCGAGCGATGTCTGTTATTTCAATAATCGAGTACTCAAGCGGTTTTTCGCTCGAGCGATCACAACACTAATCAGAATGGCTATATCTTGGTTGAAGTACTAATACCTCGTAGGCCACAAATGAAAATTGATATTGTCTTACACATAATATGGGCATTTGCAATACAAGGCATTAGAAATCTTAAATATTCAGTGAAGTGATCTTTTGTGGTATAAAATATATTAGTGAAGTTGTAGAATTTGACTTACACTACCCAATGCCACCAAAAACGCAATTTCGAGTATTTGTGGGTTACGAGGTATTAGTACTTCAGCGACGATATGTATACAGGGTGTTATGGAAATGACGTATTACATTTAAGTGGGTGACTCCTTGGGTGTTCTAGAGAAGCGCTACATATTTTATTTTTTTTAAATCGACCGTTTTAAAAGTGGGATAATAAATACTCTTACTCACAGGTCAGTACACGCTACTGTACAACATTTCACCCAGAGCCAATGGCAATGTTGCCAAAGTTAATGTAAAACTCAAATTCCATATAAAATTATAAAAATAAATTATTTTCTACCTACTATCCAGGCACACACAATCAGTTTTTTTCTTTTTCATGTGACCACTCCTGAAAACACTTTATGCTCGAAGATTAGATTTTGGCAGCAAGACAGAACACAATAATAGTGAAACAGAACCGATAGTTAGCTTTTGAAAATACAATAATACAGATTATACTACAGATTATTAGATTTTATTACACGCGAGAAATTTGACATCCAGAAGAAACGCGTCAAAAAAAAACAATATTCAAAGATTATTTATGTACGGGCAGGATACACGCGTAAACCGAAAAAACAGAGCGGATCGCTGAGAGTGTGTTGGTGACCGACGTATCCAGCCGCTGGTTGGTCTTGAATTAACAGACGCACGCGTCCAGCGCTATCTGAAACTACTTCGCTCAGCCGATGTAAGGCTTCAAGAGGTCATTGACCTAGTGACGTACGTGGCTATTACTATTCCATATGTTTTTTCGGGTTCTTTAAAACATAGTCCTCCGTCGTAAATGTTCTTCAATTAATTGTACAAAAAGGTATTACAGAATGGAAAAATGTTTAAATTATTTTATTTTGTCTAAAGAGTTTAAGGTGTACATATGACAACACCGGCCAGAATTCCTTGATTGCTTACATCATAACGCCAGGTCACTTTTACCGCTGAATGAATTGAAAGCGCCATTTATGGCTATTTTTCTTCAATTTGTCTTTATCTCAGAAATTGCCGGTTTAAATATAATACGTCATTTCCATAACACCCTGTATTATGAACTTTGTTGTTGTATTAGTAAAATTAATGGATAAAAGTCTTCTAATCTTCATTATTATAGTGCAATGTTATTCAACATGGGATTCCGGGGAAAGTAATTCGATAACTGGATGTAACTACAAAAAAAAATGCAAAATCAAGGAGTATTTCGTCCGGGATCAATAAAATGCGTACGTAATAACCGGAAGTACTTTATATTTCATGTATATACGTTATAGCCCGAGTTCACTGTGTAACTTTGTAAGGTAAGCGCATACCAACAACAAGTTCTAAATTGAGAATCGTCACATTATTTCTACTTCTCTAAAGATACCGCCAAACGAAATTTAAAAATAATATTTCTAAATTAAAACGTATCACGTGTGGCCTTATACTCGGTATATGTTTATTTTGAATGTTTTACGAGTCGAAAGACAGTTTTTGTTTCGATAAGCCAGCTAACTAAAGGAAGAGCCAGCCCATACAATACCATATAATAGTTGCCATTTTATTCCCTGATCGAATTCCAATATAAATTATTTATTTTAAGGGCGTACAATGCGCAAATTTATAGGATGATTAACAACGTTTCGCTACTGCAGGATTCTGGAACGGTTATTTGAAATATCTGCCAGGACAAGTTTTTTTATAGTAAAAAAGTGTTTCTATTTCTAGGGTACATAGCTCTTTTTTGAAAAAACTAAGTAAAAAGGTAAAAGAAATCGGACCAAAAGTTTTAGGCACTTTTTAAGGTTAAATCGTCGCTGATATTTTTTTTTTGAAAAAAGTAGCGACGTAACTTATAACTTTACAATCTTTTTTTGCCAGGTGACGGCTTCTTTACAGTCCGACACCGCCAAGGCAGCATCGGCCCAATTATTTTGAAGGCCGCCATCGGCCTCTCGCAAAAAAAAATATACAGGGTGTTTCTTAATAACAGGCTAATATTTAGGGAGGTTATTCTCAGGTCCATTTTCAGAAAAACACTTCATATGAACATAATATGTCCTAAACGGCTTAACTTTTGAGATACAGGCTGTTACAAATTTTCAAAAAATATAACTTTTTATTAATATCTGCGACACTGCTCTAGATATTTTTGTGAAATTTGGTAAAGATTGTTCCACGAAAAATGAATATAACTTAATGACTGCAGTAAAAGTACCTGGGCGATCCCATTATTTATGACCGTTTGTTATTATTATGTGGAAAGGACCGGATTGTAATAATTATAATTAAATATAGGCACATCAGGTAGGTTAGGTTGCTAAATTTATATTTAAATATCTTTTTGTGGTAAGATTTGATTTCTTAGTTTTTATTTCTTGCTTGACTACCATGAAGATATAACGGCCGAACTTTTTGAGGAATGGTTCAAGAATTGTCTTTTACCAAACATTCCTCAGAATAGCGTGATAGTAATGGACAATGCGAGCTATCACAGTCGCCAATTACATAAAGCTCCAAGCTCAAATAATACAAAATTGGAGATTCAGAACTACATGGCGGCGAATGATATATATTGAAGAAGTTATAAAAAAAGTGATCTTTTAGAAGTTTTAAAGACATTTTGTATAAAAAAAGTATATGTTTGTGACACATTGGCAGAAGAAATTGGACATACAGTGCTACGGCTCCCACCCTATTATTGCATTTTTAACCCCATAGAGCATTATGTGGCATCAGTTAAAATCACTGGTTAGGTCTGAAAATATTTCTCCGACTTTAAGTTCTAGTGTTGTAGAATTAATACGAAAATGGTTTAATGACATTCCCCTAGGTAGTTGGAAAAATTCAGTCCGTCACGTAATAACTGTAGAAAATTCGTATATTAGTCTGGATCGTATAATTAATTTTGATGAGGATAGCGATAGCGAAACAGAACTATCTATAGAATGACATTATAAAAGTAAATAAATATGACTAGTAATATTTTTAAAAAATGGTATTTCATTTGATTACCTTAATATAATCATATCATTACTTGTTTTCCTTAGTCCGTCCCTTCATACTTCACTTGTTTATTGCCAAGCTCTTGTCGACACAATGGGACCTACCCAGGAAATCATTAAGTCGTATCCAAATTTCGTGAAACGTACTTTACACACTTTCTATTCATCAAGAGGTATTTTATGAACTATAACATGTTATTTTATTCCGACCAGTGGCGTTCGTGCGGGAATGGTCCTCGGTATTTTTCACGAAAATAATGGACGCCACTTCTTTTTTTTAAATAAAAATTATTTTTCATCGTCTTGCTGAGCAAATGTCGTTTCTTGATTTTTTGTGAATTTTTAATGAAATTCATTCATTTGCACTCTGTTGTGAAATTATGTATTAACAAAGATTAAAAAGGATCTAGTAGGTAAGAAGCAGATTTTGTTTTCTAAACATAAACAGATTTGACAGTTGTCTATCTAGTCTAGTTTAACCTTAACAAATTATTAAAAGTACATGAAAATCGTTAAACCCTGTATCTCAAAAGTTAAGCCGTTTAGGACATATGTTCATATGAAGTTATTTTCTGAGAATGAACCCAAGAATAACCTCCTTAAATATTAGCATGTTATTAAGAAACACCCTGTATAATATTAAGAGATTTTAAAAAGTATAAATAACAGGCAACGGATTCTTGGGATTTCGTTTCTCGTAACAAATAAGAGGCAACATACCAAACATCGATGAAGTCGAGCAACGTCTGGCACGGTTCGTACTTGGATGGGTGACCGCTTGGGAATACCATGTGTCAAAATTTTTACAAAATATTTTAGTAAATTTTACTAAAGATTTTATTAGAATATTTGGCAAAAACTGTTCATATAAATGGTTTAATAAATATTTTGGTAATTTTTACAAAATAAGTTATTCCAGCACTTTTAGAGCCATAAATTATGGTGAGTTTTACTACTTTTATAAATTTAACTAAATTTTTCTTTCCGTGTGTCGCACTACTGGGCGAACAAACCCGGCAGTAAAAATATCGTTTTCGTGCCAACTTTCGCTATTGACCACTGTATTTTAATGACACTCCGAGATAAATTAAAATATTCTTTACTATTATTTTTGAATATATTCCAATTTTACACAATGAAATTCCCCTAAAAAATACCGAAACGTTGAAAAGCATCAGCGCCGGCTGAAAGACCATTTGGGCCATGGACACGGTGGGCCTTAAATAATAATACAATATATATATATACAATTTTTGCGAACAGGTTTATCGTTCTTTGAAATGGAAAAATGTCCGAAGTCCAAAACCGCAAACGTAATTATTTCAACGTATAATTCTTATTAGGGAGGGACAATGCGCCCTTTCAACAAACCGAAAACATTGTGCCGAGGCCTAACGGTTCCTGCGTAATTCCAATGAGAGATAAGAGAACGTACTGTAGGTACTGTCGAAATCCCTAAACCAGAATTAGAGATGGGCAAACTTGTTCGTTTTGATTACCAGTTAAAGCAGCTACTGCTACTTACACATAGCAGCTCAAAAAAGTTGCGACGAATTAGCAATACATATGCTTAATAAAGAATGTAAACTGCTAATTTCAGTACCAGTTAGTTTAAATAGCCATTAGCTATTCATAGCTGCTTCGACCATATAATAAACAGTTAAAAATAACAGAATAATCCATCTCTGTCCAGAGTTGCAGCGGCAATGGCAATTAAAATGGCATTCTTAATAAAGGTTATTCCAGTCACATATGGAGCCATAAATTATGGTTAATTTTACTATTTTTAAAGTAAATTTAACTAAGTTTTTTTTCCGTGTGCGAACGAACTTGCTATCTAATCGATTCTGGATAGTACTAGTAACAGAACCTCAAAATCCACCTTTTTTTCATTAAAATAAGTGATGAATAAACATGAAGATAAAAAAAACATTTAACATCCTGGGTACGTTTACCTATTCCACGAGTATTGTTTATTACTTTATTAGCACTTAACGATTACTGACGTCATACACGGTACGCGCATCTTTATTATATACTAGTGGTGGGATACTATCGATAGTCAGCCCTATCGATAGTCTAAAGTGTTATCGATAGTACTATCGAAACTAGTGTTGGGAAAAACCGATGATTTTAATAATCGAGTACTTGATACTCGAGCGATTTTAATAATCGAGTTAATCGCCTGAAATTCCAATTTACCAAGCGATGACGTCACCGACTGCTTAACGGGCTGCCTAGCCATTTACATGTGATCAGGTAGGGTATTTAGCAGGCACGTAACTACGGGTGGGCACAGGTTTAGCTAAAAAATTATAGTGTCACCAAAACAATTCCAGAAATTTATTTATTTGTGAATAATGAATTTTTACCACGTGTCTCGATACCCAACAAAAAAACTGCAAAAAATCACCCAAATATGTATTTATTGCTCGGGTTTATTCTTATGCTTTTTTAAAACAAAAAGTATTACCAAGAGTTATTTTTCTTCACATCTTTCTCAATCTACGAGCATAAAATAAATAGATATTTAAAATGGCCGTCAAATTCTTCCACTTTAAATTATCAGGTGCCCACTGTGTGCCCTTCAAAAATTTAGGCTTAGTTACGCGACTGGCAAAATAAGAAAATAGGTGATTATTTTTTAAATTCATGTTTATAGTTACCTAAAAGTTCCTGTTTAAATTTAAGAATGTTTACTTTTGGTTACCAAAAAATTTCGCGATACCTATGTTTTGTTAACTATTTTGCTCGTTTTCTTATTTTTCATTAACATTTTCTATAATGTATGTTATTTTTAAGAAGTTTTCTTGAGTTTAATAATAAAAAGTTCCTGTTTCGATTTAAAAATGTTGACTATAACATAACCAACGAATTTTTTTATTTATGTTGTTAACAATTTTGTTCGTTTTGTTATTTTTCATTAAGAATTTCTATTATTATGTTATTTTTGAGAAGTTTTCACGAGTTATAGTAAATACAAAATTTCAAATTATATCCCTTAATTTTTTAATATTTACAATGGGAGACCTAAACTACGCCGCTGGCTAGCCAGCTTTCGGATCGCGCAGCGTGTAAAACGAAGGTCATTATATCAGTTGATATTTTTCGGTTTTTCGCCTGAATTTTTAACTAGAGTATTTCCTATCGAGCGAAAAACTGTTTGAATATACGAGCAGTTTTTTAATTCGATCACGCTACAGCGGTACAATTCCGTCGGCGGCAAGCGAAGCGCGGGTATCGAGTGAAAGATAATAAGTTACGGGCGACGGTTTTCGCCTGAATAGATAATTCGAGCGGTTTTTTTAATAACCGAGCGATGTCGGTTATTTCAATAATCGAGTGATCAAGCGGTTTTTCGCTCGAGTGATCACAACACTAATCGAAACTATACTAACCTTAAAAAGCACACATAATACTGAATTAATAGATCCGGGCCGGGGATTCCCTGTGATTGCATCCGGGATTTATCTTTAATTTGTTCATAAAGCAATAGATGGCAACACCAATAGTAAGCAGAGACATAAGAAAACAGGGGAAGGCAGGAAGCACTCTTGTGGTGGAGTACGTATGTGATAAAAAAAATATTCAGACAACCTTTAAAACAGATTTATGATCTATTGCTGAATTTAGTTTATATTTAATTTTAGTTTCTTAAATCGAATTCCGTGAACTTCAATTTAAAAAATACTAATAACATGCGAGTTTAAACTATCGACGATTACTTAAAACAATCGATAGTTTTCGATAGTAACACACTATCGATACTATCGAGAGTGCCATCGATAGTATCCCGCCACTATTGTATACTATTCAAATAGAAACGAGCCGTGCAAGATTTTTCCCGGCGCACTGTTACTAATCGGCGTGTATTTGGAAACCAAATAACGGGTGTTTTACCGCCTCGGGGCAGTTCCTGTAATTTCGGTCCAAAAATTAAAATTTATGGGAATTTCTAAATTTTAAATTCGTTATATGCAAACCGGAAAATCAACTTGGTATATTTTTGCCTTGTCGGCACGAACACTCTGAAAAATACGACAAATTAGTAAAATTCGTGTTACAGTCGGCAATAAAAATAACACAGAGGCATGCGCAGTAAACCGTTCAGAATTAGGGATGGGCAAACCTGTTCATTTTGTTTAGCAGTTAAAGCAGCTACTGCTACTTACAAATAGCAGTTCAAAAATGTTGCGACGAATTAGCAGTACATATGCTTGATAAAGAATGTGAACTAATAATTAAGTAGCGACCAATTAGCAGTACGGGGTGTCACATTTTCGACACTTTTATAGGGTATCTCCGTTATTGTTAGTGCTATCAAAAAAGTAACGTAGGTGTCATGTGCTCTTTTTGAATCAAACTTAAAAGGGTAAAATCAAAATCGAAAATTTTCGCTCGCTTAAGAGATACGGGGGAAAATAAAAAAATTGACAATTTCTAAATTACCTATTTTCTTAGTTAAAAGAGATACAGAAAAATGATTCATACAGAAGTTTCTTTATATTGATTGTTGAATAATCTGCCGTTTTCAGAATAAGTATACGGGGTCAGGTAAGAAAGTTATCCGACCTAACCTCACTTTTTTAAATGGAGCACCCTGTATATTTTAATCTAAGAAGATTGCATTTTAAATTCTATTTTCAAATTTATAACACACCATGGATGATAGATATCATATCAAATATTTCAAAATGTTTATGTCATTTTCACCAATGAATATGTAAAAATGAAATTGACGTTAAATGTTAATAACAACTAGAATGTCAACATAGTTGTCTCTAGGATATTAGCTTTTGTTTCATGTCTACTGTGGCTTAAAGTAATAAAGTTTAAATAAATCGCCTAGGAAACCAATATCATGCATGGTGTGTATATATTTGTAAGGAGAATTTCAAATGCAATCTTTTTATATTAAACTATACAGGGTTTGTTCCAGGTAAGGTCCGGTAACTTTCTTATCTGACCCCGTATACGTACCTGCTAAATACCCTACCTACCTGATCGCATGTAAACGACTAGGCTGCCGGTCGAGCAGTCATCGCTTGGTGAATTGGAATTTCAAGCGATTCACTCTACTATTAAAATCGCTCGAGTATCAAGTACTCGATTATTAAAATCATCGTTTTTTCCCAACACTAGAAGTAATGTCTTTGTAGAATTAACGAAAAACACTAATTTTTTACAACCTTCCTAAGAATGTGAATTCAAAGATTGTGAACCAAAGCACTATCCTCCTTGATTTACGATCTTTGTGTAAGACTAGAGATGTAAAGGTAATATTACCGAGGTAATGTTACCGTAATATTACGTAATATTACGTAATATTACCGCAAGATCGGTAACATTGGAAATATTGTTTTTTTTTTTTTTTTTTCCATAAGCCAAATCCAGTTGAACAAAACGGGGCGATACATCTCTTTAAAATTGCCGGTGAAAACAAGATGGGGTTCCTTGTATAAAAAGCTTTTTGGAGACTAAACATTCATTAAAAAGTTTAGCAGTTGATGATAGCCCAGATATTTCTGATGTTCTTTCATCAAATACAGTAAGACTTCTTCTTCAAAACGAATTTTGGTTGCAAATAGAAGCAACTTATGACTTGTTCCAGCCAATGTCTAAGTGGATAACGATTTTTGAAGCTAACGGGCCAACAATCTCAAAAGAGTTTATCTGCTTTTTTGAAATAAGGTCTATATTACGTGACAAAGTATCAAATTTATCTATTACTATGTTTGAAAACCAGAAAATGTGTTCAATTCTTGAAAAACGAGAAAATATATGTTTAAAACCCGTTCATCTTGCTGCTTCCCTATTAGAACCAAGTCAACGCAGCGAGAAGTTAACTGAAGCTGAAATTTTAATTGCAACGGAGTTCATCTATGAAACTGCAAGGCGTCATCCAAAGTATTCTTCACAAGTAGATCTTATTATGGAAGCACTCGCACAGTACAAAATTAGAGGTAATATTTTTGCTAAGGAATTCGTCATTTCCAGCGAAAAATCTATGTCTGGATCTGTTTGGTGGGCAGGAATTTGCTCCAGTTCTAAAATAAGTAGGTTAGCTGTAGACATTTTAAATTTACCATCGTCAACAGCCGCAACCGAAAGAACCTTTAGTACTTATGGATTTATTCATCGGCAAAAAAGAAACAGACTAACCGTGGAGAGGGCCGGAAAACTAACTTATATTGCCCATAATTATAATTTACTAAATGAAGAAGATCATTCGAGAATAGTAGAAGATACTGAGGAAGAAATAGAAAAAGAAGATATCGGTTTCGAAGTTATAGACTTGACTCAATTAACGAAAGAGAAAGAAGAATCAGATGACGAGGTTGGGGATGATGATGAGGATGATTTACCATTATCCACTCTATTACGTAGTCCATTCTGACTCTGACTAGTTTAAAAAACGTTCTTATTGTTTTTCGTAATGTTTTTACAGTTTTGAAATAAAAAAAACTAGTATTACTTAAAAAGCTGTTTTTTTTATAAATTACCAATGTTACCGTAATATTACCGGTAATATTACCGATTTTTAAATTACCGGTAATTTTACATCTCTATGTAAGACCCATTTCTGCCAATGTAAGACGTATTGCGCCAGCTGATCGAGAAGCGTTTACTGCCCATACCTCCATACAATTTTTAATGCCGCAAGAGAGGAATTGCTTACTCCAATACGACTTTTACAGGAAATTCATATAGGTTCTTGCATGCAATGCAATTCGTGTTAATAGTCTCAACACAATAGATATCTACTTTGCGTGTAATTTTAAGTTAGTAAACTAAAACAAGTTCTTTAAATCACAATCGTACTTTATTACTTATATACAATTATATTATACAAGTTATTAAGGTTATTTTTCGCGCAATATTAGACAGAAATAATTTTTTATCTCGGAAACAGTAAGAGATAGACATAGGATAGTTATAATTATAAAAATATATTATTAGAACTAAAAAGTGTTTCATTTGACAAAACAAAGTCGATACAACGCTGAAAATATTTTAGCTCGATGATGCAGCAGGAAAGGACATGCTTTAATACATTTTTTATAATATTTTTATATGGAAATCCCGAAATTTTATAATTATTTCAGATTTAGCATTAAAAATAAATTGTGTAATATTTGTTAAGGCGATTTTGCTGCGAATTTTAAGTTCAGTTACTTCCTAGTTGAATATGACAGCGTTGAAAAACAGTGAAACGCTAAAGAAATGGATGAAGCTGTCCTTTCCATTTGAAAATTATTAATAATCATGCCGGGGCAGTTAAATTATACAAACCAAGATTATTTAAACTTGTTTATTATTTATGGAGAATGTGATAAAGTAACAACAAATTTATTTCTTTGGCATTTGACTGTTTTTCAACGTCGTCATAGCCAACAGGAGTAACGGGACTTAAAATCTGCCGCAACATTTTCATATAAAAACATTAAATTGGCAATATTTCGAGACTTACAAATTTTTGGAATAGACAACCCAAGTAGCATTTTTAGACACATTATGGTCAATGTATCGTAACTATCGTTTCTGTTTCCGATCAAAATTGGAAACTGTTGGCAACAAAAATGGAAATATTTTCGAAACGTATACATTTTAAATGGAACATTTACACGTGATTGGTACTAGCTGTGACTTTCGCTGTTTCGATGCACAATCGAAACTTTTATCGAAAATGTTCGAAAATATTTCTAAACTGTTACTTCTGTTTATTCAAAAATGACCGTATAAAGGGGCGGGGCTATGTTAAACCATGCGCAAAACAATTAGGATACCTTCACTGTTGTAAAATAAAAGAAAAACAATATGAAACAATAATTTCGCCACGATGAATTCGTTATAAGTATATTTCCTGTAAGTTATTTTATTTCATATACCAAGTTATTGCACATAAGAACCAAAAAGTCATTGTCGAGGTAAATTTTATCGTGCAGTTTAGTAATTTGGCTTTATATTTTTAACGTGCCCTCGATTTATTTGCATTTACAGAAAAAAATATACTTTGTCAAAAAAATAAAAATTAAAATATTTTCAAAATTTTATTTATTTCTTTTATAAATCGACTTAGATAGGAAAATGGAACTTATGTAACAACTTTTGGCTTTTCAAAATATGCAGGAATTTCATTAAAGCTCATTTTAACAAAATAAAAATTCATTTTACAAAATGGCCGCTAGAAAGCAATAAATAATTCTAGTTCAAAATGGACTCAACACACAATTTCTAGTCTTTGGCTTTTATAATGTTTCGTATGATGCACAGAAAAATAAAAGGTTTATTAGGGGCGAATGCCACAGAAAATAAGGTTTCCTTGTATGCACAGAAAACAAAAGTTGCATGGGTATGGACAGCCTAAGTCTGACGTCACGAGAGGAAAAAACCTTTCCAAACAAACTAGAATCCCATAAGAGATTTTTTAAAGCATCGGTACACGTTTTTAAGGGATAAATAAGCAATTTTCTGATATTATTTTTATATTTGATGTTATTATTGATTCATTTTCAGAAACAGATTGACGTAAGTGTTTTTTAAAGACTTTTAATCACCATCTTGTTTGAGGTTATGTTATTATTGTTTGCATAGAGGGATTTGAATTGTTATTTTTTCTGTTAAAAACAGCGGCATACTTTATGTTGATAAATACAGTACAGTAAGCTTTTTTTACAGAAAAATTACAATTTAAATCTCGTTAAACAATAACATAACCTCAAACTTGTTCAGAGGGTGATTAAAAATCTACCTAAAACACTTACCTCAATCTGTGGTTGAAAATGAATCAATAATAACACCTAAAATATAAATAATATCAAGAAGTTGCGTATTTATCGCTAAAAAACGTACACCGATGCTATAAAAATCTATTATGGGAAATTCAATGCAATCTTGTGTCTTACCAAAACTTTACAATTTTAACTAAACTATGGTTTGTAAAATATTTCGAAACAAACACGTCTTTAAGTGTTTCTAGTAACTGGATTCGAAAATGCGTCGCAAAAGTTTCGTAACACGTGTATCTCGATAAAACTTTATAATTTTAATCGAAAATGTTTCG
Organism: Barypeithes pellucidus; assembly: GCA_963991005.1. Taxonomy (NCBI): domain Eukaryota; kingdom Metazoa; phylum Arthropoda; class Insecta; order Coleoptera; family Curculionidae; genus Barypeithes; species Barypeithes pellucidus. The sequence goes on from OZ022563.1 coordinate 15,542,767, forward strand.
AAACGTTTCTCAGCAATGAATGTGTGTGTCCAATTTGTGTCTAAAAATGCTACTTGGGAACCTTATACAAACTTACAATTATTTTTAAATGCCAAATAGAAAATGATTATAAAATTTGGGGGTTTCCATTTGAAAATGTAGATTTTTGCAGTTTTCTCAATTTCATTTTTAATCTTATTGTTTGAACACCCTGTATTAATAGTTACCAAAATATTATAAAAAAATCTATTAAAGCAGGTCGTTTTCAACAAGAAATCCGATCAATACCTTCTTTTCTGGACGGTCGTCGTTGGTTGGCAACCAAATCGGCACCAATACGGGGGGGTTGCCTATATGAAAGCGACAACATTGTGCCCAAGACAACCGACGAGCAACTTTTAAAAATATGGCCGATAAACAGTGCACACAAACCCATTTTTTCACTCATAAAATTTAACTTTTTACTGCGCACCCATAGTTAGAGGTCGGTGATCAGTATATCCAGGAGGGTTTGTTCGGGCCCAACCTCGAGCATATTTATTGTAATATCGTATGAAATTGCCTATGTTACATATATTGTTGAAATTTCCCAGTATCCGCTTCAAAAATGATGTTGTTGATCGCATTCTTGACATGTGCAAGCGTAATGGGATCGTATTTTCTCAATTCGTTCGCAATGTATTGCCCATATGTATTATACGGATCATTGGAACATGTTGTACATCGTTTAACAAAGGTAAATGTCTCCTTATTCCTTTCGTCGTCCTGAACCTGATTATCAGAGCCTTTTCTTTTGCGTTTGGCATGGCCGTATTGTAACGGCTTTTCGATTTGTGCCGGTTCTTCATTATCGGTTTCCGGTTGCTGTTCATTTCCTTCCAGGTCCGTTTCGGACTTACAAAGGAGTACCTCAACCTAAAAATACACATTTTTCCAATTTATGGTCCTAATTAAATTTTCCTATTTCTAATTGTTTTAATGACCTATAATGGTTTTAATTTTTATTTTCTGTAATTATGTTACAATAGTTATGTTCGCAGAGCAGTCAGAAATATTACCGCCGACTAAAAAATCGGTGATTGCCAACTGATTTGCAACTGTCGGAATAATTCGCGTACTGGTATACGGAATTGTGGGTTTGGATTCTGCGGCGAAATGAATATCTGGAATAAAAACTAACCTTTATATTTTGTAGCGCATCTTGTGTTTCTACGGGATTATTTTTATCGGCCATAAATTTGAAGTGTTCATAGGCATACCACTTAGACGTATAGACCTCATCACGGCCTGTAAGAATTAAAATTTATTTTACATAAATAACCTTTATTATAATATTCAGGTCACCAAATCAAATTTGACATTTCCGCCATAAAATGTCGATAAATGGCATTTATTGATCGAATTTTAAAAAATATATATTTGGAAAAGTTATTTGTATTGCAATTTTATGCACACATGCCGAATTTGAATCACTTATGATAATTTTTATTTTCAATCTATTTTTGTCGTTGAAAACGGAAGTCGATTGTAGCTATAAATAACGGCGCTGGTCCATTTTTTTAAACGTATTGTATTTAAAAAACAACTACTCTCCTTCTCGTTGGTTAAATCTTTTAAGTTATGAGGGCTGGGCTCCACAGATGGGAACATTTTAAATTAATTTTCTGAGGAAATTGAACATTTTCGTACAATTTTTCGCATAAAAAATGAATTGAATCGACGAGTATTGAATAAATAAATAGATTTTCGGCGGCAGCACCCGTTTTCAATGAAAATAGGTATTGGCAAAAAACAGAAATTATCATAAGTGATTCAAATTCGGTATGTGGGCATAAAATTACAATACAAACAACTTTTCCAAATAAAAGTTCTTGAAATTCGATCAATAAATGCGATTTTTTCTTGACAGTTAACAAAAGACGCATGGTCCCTTTTACTTATGTCATTTTCGGTCTTTATTGAAGCAAAAACTGATTGGTAAATTTAAATTCGACCTAAATCGAAAAATTCATTTTTTTCCATATGGTTCCAACTTTAACGCTGTATAACCAGGTACTTAAATAAAAATTCAATTACCTGAATTGATACAGAGACTATGTCTCTCGCGCGACTTCTCGCGCCTGTACGACCCCAGCAAAGACTCCATCTTTTTCTTCAAATCTCCAACGGGTATGTTCATATCGTCGCTTATATTTTTCCACGTGTCTTCCTTGAAGCTCTTATTATTGTAATTTGGTTCTTTAGGGTCCCATAGCGGCCTATAGCTTGCGTACGATTCTATTAACTTAACACATTGTTCTTTGTCCATCTTACCGGAATACTGGCACGTATTATTTCAGTTCGCACGCGAGGCAAAAACAACCTTACGCACCGAGCGGTCGAAGAAAACTGAGGCGAGGCAGCCGTGAGCAAAACAAAATACCGATCGCGATCGGCTCAGTTCGAGGCTGCCGCGACCGAGGCCACGAGTCAGCAAAGCAAGTCAACACCAGTGTTCTCACTGCTTTGCGTGTAATTTTCGTGCATTCACAAAAACGCGTATTTTGCGTGTAATTTGTAATAACAAATCAAAAAAAAGCCCCTCGTATTTTCACGGCATTCCGAGCTACAGTCACTGCTTTACTGCACTTTGCGGAACCGTAGACATCAATTGTAAATATATACAAGGTGTCCCATTTTCGACACTTTTATATGGTATCTGCATAATTGTTAGTGCTATCAAAAAAGTAATGTAGGTGTCATGTGCTCTTTTTGGGCCAAACCGAGGGTTAAACTTAAAATCGTAAAACCAAAATTTAAAAATTTTCGCTTGCGTATGAGATACGGGGGAAAATCAAAAAATAGACAATTTCAAAATTATCCTATATGGTCTTAGTTAATAGAGATACAGACAAATGTTTTATACAGAAGTTTCTCTATAATGATTGTTGAATAATCTGCCGCTTTTAGAATAAGGATACGGGGTCAGGTAACAAAGTTATCGGACCTAACATCGTTTTTTTAAATGGAACACCCTGTATATTTTAATCTAAAAAGATACTATTTTAAACTATCCTTTCAAATATATAACACACCAGGCGATTTATTAAACTTTATTACTTTAAACCACAGTAGACAATGAAACAAAAGCTAATATTCTAGAAACAACTATGTTGGCTATTAACATTTATTATATTATATTAACATATTCATTTGCGAAAATGATATATCAACATTTTGAAAATTTTTATATGATAAGACTATCGGTTTATATTGAAAGTGGAAAAAACGAAGAAATGGCTCAAAATGTATATTTTGTTCGCTATCCGGAAAGACGGTAACCATTTAAGGACAAATTTCGACCATTTGCGATGATTCCCGTTATTTTTTACCTTAATCTGAATCTTTTATTTCGTTTCAAAGTAATAAAGTTTAAATAAATCGCCTAGGAAACCAATAGCATCCATGGTGTGTTATATATTTGAAAGGAGAATTTAAAATAGTATCTTTTTATATTATAATATACAGGGTGTTCCATTTAAAAAAATGAGGTTAGGTCCGAAAACTTTTTTACCTGACCCCGTATACTTATTCTGAAAACGGCAGATTATTCAGCAATCAATATAAAGAAACTTCTGTATAAAACATTTTTCTGTATCTCTTTTAACTAAGAAAATATAGGGTAATTTTGGAAATTGTCAATTTTTTGATTTTCCCCCGTATCTCTTAAGCGAGAGAAAATTTTCTCATTTTGATTTTACCATTTTAAGTTTGACCTAAAAAGAGCACATGACACCTACATTTTTGATAGCACTAACAATTGCGGAGATACCCTATAAAAGTGTCGAAAATGGGACACCCTGTACGTGGTAAATAAATTGAATTATACCTATTAGCAGCGTCTGTAAACTTGCTTCACAAAATATTAAATGGTGTGTCAAATTCGTGTATTTGTGTGACTAAAAGTGTGTAATTTGTCCAGCTTATCGTGTAATTTCACAAATTCACTGTGTAGACCAACACAAGTCTACACGGTGCTTGCGAAACTGCCTCGGTACCAAAGCATGTTAATTTAAATAAAAAATTCTATACAGACCCGCCCGTTTTCGTTAAATAAATGCTTCTTTTTTGCATAGGCTGCATAAAAATAAACATAATTCTTGAAGAATACTAACTGTTTTAGATTTAACAGATTTAAAGTGTAAGGGCGCACAAACACACCTCTTTTTATATTATATTGTGCATGCAGACAGTTTTCTACAAGATTTTTACAGGAAAACACGAGCAGGAACAAGAAAAAGTACCCAATACCGAAAATTAGGGCAGACACATTTCTTCATTTTGCAGGATTTAACAAGAATTAAATAAACGAATGCACGTGTGCATCAAAAGAGAAAATATTATTTATTGTTTGCACGTAAAAATACTTAAAATGCATTTTTAATACACCTATAAAAAAAATTCAAATTATTGACTTTTATTTTAAGAAAATCATTAATTTTTTCAAGGATCTTAAATTACAATTCACATTCTTAGGTAGGTTGGACACACCTTCCCAGAAAAACAATCGGGGAGCTCTGAAAATTAGTATTATTTTTCTGTTAATTATACAAAGACAACGTACTTTTTAGAAAACCCTTATTGGAACGACCTTATTTCATACCTGCTTTCACGTTGGACACTACCGAATTAACAACTGTCTATTTGTCGTTATTGTTAAATAAAATTCTTTGTTGTTTCTCAATGTTTGTGTGTTTAATTTAAGTATTGTTTGCGGAAAAATAGTAACTCTTAACTCAATATGGTAAGACTGTGTCAGGTCTGCCGTAAATTGGAAAGAAATTGATACTTTAGAGTCACGTCCGTCGATTGTTTGTTTTTCCTAACAAAGACATATCAAACCCGATCACAGACAGAAGATAAAAAGTGATGGGGATTCTACAGATAGAATCACCATTTCTTTTTTGTTGTGTTTATTTTCGTAGGAGTCACATTGACGTGTACAAAGCAGACAGATGTTCGCGTCAAGTCAATGATTTTTTCGAACTCGGGCGAAAAAATACAAAAAATTTTGCGAAAAGCTGTTACGACCTTTCCCCGCTGAACCGCCTTGCCGATATTATTTTTTGCTGATGTTCCCTCGGCGTGCAGAAAATGCGAACGTTGCTGCGAAATCGGATCCCAAATATTAAAATTTTGCCGACGTGTTGCTGTGTAAGTAATTTTATAGTCGGGGGGGACTGTGGCGTGCAACGAGTGTAATTTAGCAACATGAAAAATTTCAAATAAGTTCGGAAAACGAGCTTTAATATAAAAAAATATAGGGATACTCAGTCTGTCCCTCTCCCTAATCAAAAGAGGACCAAATGCGGGTCAAACTCAGTGTTGCAAAAAACATGTATTTTTTAATTTTAAACAAAACAAGTGTTTTTTTGTTTAATTTTGCTGACGTGTTGCTGTATAAGTAATTTTATAGTCGGGGGAACTGTGGCGTGCAACGAGTGTAATTTAGCCACATGAAAAATTTGAAATAAGTTCGGAAAACGAGCTTTAATATAAAAAAATATAGGCATACTCAGTCTGTCCCTCTCCCTAATCAAAAGAGGACCAAATGCGGGTCAAACTCAGTGTTGCAAAAAACATGTATTTTTTAATTTTAAACAAAACAAGTGTTTTTTTGTTTTAAACGTTTTTTTTTTGTTTTAAACGTTTTTTTTTGTTTTAAACATGTTTTTTTGCTTTTAAAGTTCATGTTTTAAACAAATAGAACCTTATTAATAACATAGTTTAAAACATGTTTTCAATATTTTTAGTAGAATTTAAAAGATAACTTAAACTCCTTTCCCAGTGGACATATCAGAATGTTTTCTATTCATAGAGTTTTACGACATTTAGGATTTTTGCCGAGAATGATGACATTCTCAAGATGCTTAGTGGATCTAGATAAAGTTTTAAAAAAAACACTTGCACGATAGGAGAAGCGACAGAAATATGGCTCGAACTATTGGAGACGTTTGAAAACAAAAAATCAAATCGGGAATTTTCAATGAGTGACGTAAATAAGGTTATAGAACGTTTGGAGATGGCCCTAACTCCAGTTTATTTTTTAGCAAAATTGCTTGATCATCGCTTTAGGGGTGATAGACTAACTCAAAGGCAATTAGAAATTGCCATGGAATATGTAGAAACCTACCATTCAGAGGCAATGCCAACGAGAGTTAATTTTCAGGCTAGTGTTTTAGTAAGTAGTTTTCTCGGTAGTTTTTTTACTATTTATCAATAAATATTTTTCACACCAAGATGTTGCATTACTCTGTAAAACCTTTATGATATCCGAGGAATTACTTACTTAGCAGTTTTCGACAATTCTATAGCATTTCTACTTAAAGAATAACTTCATTAAATAAAGACATTGACAACAAGTACCTATCACCTTAAGTGTCATTATTATTTTAACTAGGTTCACCGGTGTGCCAGAGAATACTTTTTGGGAAATAAACCTTTTAATGAATTGTTCTACTTCGGTTTGTTGTGTAGGAAACACATTCATTAAGAGTGACTTTTTTTCGTATCTTTCAAAAAAAGGTATGTTTACTCTTAAGCAAAATAACATTTTTGCCGTTTTTACCCACCCTGTATAAAAAAATTGAAGTTTCTTATGGTGAATCGTGTTTTCTAGACAAACAATAACGTTTATTAAGAGTGACTTTTTTTTGTATCTTTCAATTTTTAGTCCATTTGTCCTCTTGTAAACCCCCATCCGTGGACATACTGTATAAGTAAGCACTAGGGATGCATCTGGTGTGTTCGGTACCCAGTAATCGGGTATCGGACCAGTTTCACGGGGTAAATATTTAGTAAAAAAAAACACATCAATTATATTTTACATAAAAAGGAAACAAAAGATATGAACCCTTAAATTTGTAAAACTGTTAATTTTCCACCCTGAAATATGTGACTTTTTCGCTTTTTTCGAAAAAAAAAACCACTAGGTATAATAAATTTCGGGAATGTGTCCTCAAGTTTCGAAATTTGTGCCCAGAAGGCGCAATTCCAATGACCGACTGAGAAAACGGGGTTATTTATACGACACCAGGTACCCGTTATCCGACCTAAACACAATCCGCTGCATCCCTAATACACCAGGCCAAAATTGGATCATTTTTCAGGAACGATGTATTATAAAACATGGATTACGAATCTGGAAACGATTTTTGCGGGAAACGCTTAGTTTTTGAGATATTCCTTCTTAAAGACCCGTTTAGTAGAGGTTATGTTTCGGATGTGTAATTTCGCATTTTTGTTCTTCTTCAGCCCTATTTTTATATTACACAGTGAAACTTAAGCTTCCTTTCATCCTTCCTTTCACATTTAAAAGCAGAATAATTAACCTTTTGTGTAGTATTTTTGAAATTTGAGCTGTACACAAGTATTTTCTTGAATTCGGTTATGTTTTTGATTAAAAATTAGTCCTAGGGAAAGAAAAAGCGATAAATTATTATATCAATCTTCCTTTCAAATGTTTTTCTTCCACTCTATACGAGCGCTCTCTAAAAAATAAGGCGTATTCGCCTATACTGAACATGATTCCCAAAAAACTCATCGATTTTGGCCCCACATTCACATTTTGTTTGATAAAATCTCAAATAAAATTGCCAGAAAATATATTTGTAGCATTTTCAAACGGCCAAGACATTTTTACGATATCTGGTTAACCAGTTCTATAACAGTTTCTTTTTCATTAAAACCAGATCGGTTATACTTATTAATTTATTGTAGCGTTGTTGTAACTGTTGTTACATACAATAGGTAAGCAGGTTTTCAATATCGTATATCTACGTACAATGCGAACACAATAAATAAAACGTAGGTACTAAAAAACATAACTTACCTATGATTTTGGGGTTGTCTTTGAGGGTAGGACATGTTATTAGTCTGTATAGGCCCATGATCTAATCTCATGGAGTGTACTTCCATAGCATACACATTGAACACAATTATTTACCCGAGACTCACATCACTGATCGCCAAAACCCCCACATAAAAATCACAATTTCGAAAATATTCTCTCCGATTTACCGATTTCGAATTAAATTCGAAAATCCGAAAACGCCGTGGTCCAACGTTACTCTATTGTTTTTACCATATCGTGCAACGCCAACTAGGTTTACTTGAATTCCGTATTTTCTTTTTCAAAATAGTGGGAATGATATCACAAATTTTCGCAGAAAACAAGTTTGCAAACGAAAACGTGGTAAGTTTATTAACCGTTATGCACACTCAGGACACCGATAACATCTTGGACACTATTTCACCAATTTTTCGACGCGAAAATCCATTGAAAAACTGATTTTTCGAGTCACTACTGCCAGGGATAAATTTAAACACACGAAATACAAATACTACATTGTGAAAAGCGCCATTTCGTCGACATCTTGGTAGAACTTCTACATGAAACAGGTCCGGATCGATCTATCTTCCTAAAAACAGGGGTGGTCGCTTGGTGAGAGAGAGACGGAGAAAGCGCGCGTTAGCCGTCTAGCTACGCCCTGCGCAAAGCTTCGTTCTCTGAATTCGACACAAAACGGTGCCGTAAATTTGCAGTTTTAATGATTTTATTGGCAAGAATATCGGCATTGAACGACTGTTTTTACATATGCCTTTTGGAATTTAGCTAAAAATGTACGAAGCAACTGAAACAACTATCAAAATCTGGACAAAACAAAAATAATAAATAAATGACGTATGTCTGTGAGCTTCTGTTACGAAGAATCCATTAGGCGGTGTTTCCTTTTCATTCTTTCGGGCTCGCGAAGCGTGGTAGAGCGAGATAGTTAGAAGACTGTTATTTTAAAGGGGATAGACCGAAAGGTACGGTTGAAATTACATTTTTGGTTTTAATTCTTTTAATCCCCAGAACTCGGTAAAAAATTGGTATGGAGAAGGAAGGCTTGGCCATTTACTCGTTACATCTGCGTGGTACAAAATGTGCATAATTTATAAAAAAAAATATTTTATCATAAAATGTATGTACAGGGTGTTCACTTATAACGTCCCCCCCCCCCCCCCTCTTAATTGTTTTATTTTTCATACTTCAGAAAATTTAAAAAAATTGCTATACATGGCCTTTATATCATTTTAGGTCTGTTGATTTACAGGGGGGTTAAAAAGTTTTTTTTTAATGGGACATCCTGTACATTTGCTGATTTTCCAATTCTACGTCAAATTCTGAACGTACTTTATGTAATATACCCTATACCCAAATTCAACGGTTTTAGATATATTGACAATTGAAAATTGGCAAGATCCAATATTATAAAAATATCTGAAAATGCAGGAATGAAAGATAATCGAGATTGCTATGGAAAACAAAGAACCGATAACCCGTCTCAACTTTGTTCTCCATAGCAATCTCGATTTTCTTTCGTTCCTGCATTTTTAGATATTTTTAATACAACCGAAAACGGTTGAATTTGGGTATATTACATCAGGATTCGACGTGGAATCTCGGAAAATCAGTTAATATACAGGATGTCCCATTAAAAAAACTGTTTGATCCCCCCTGTAAATCAATAGAGGTAAGATACACAGTTAGTAAGTAAGAAAATAAGAAAAACTCCCCCCACTAAATTTAAAATTATGAGCTCCATCGTTTTTTTACATTATTTTTTTTACATTACTGGAGTCACCGCCGTAGATAAGTGGGGGGTGTCCTTGGGGACAGCCCCCCCCCCCCACAGAAACGGGGAAACCAAAAAGGTATAATTTGCCTGTGGTGCTATCTTTTGCACCCCCCCTTGTTAGATCTAAACGCCTCCCCCCCGTCACACATGACGGTACACAGGCACCGCCGTAGATAAGGGGGGTACCGGGGGACTGCCTCCTCCCCCCCGAAGCTGAAATTGGCCTCGAAATGTTAACCGTAAAGTGAATGTCGCCATACCAGTACCCCCTCCCCGGAAAGCTGAAAAGAAAGGTGAAAGTGGCCATAACCCTCCCCCGGGAATAAAGCTATTTACGGCACTGTACACGGGAACTAAGGGGTTTGTTCGGGTTCGGCCGATTCTTGACAAACAGGCGAAGTTTATATAAAGTAGTAATAAAATATTTATATAATGTATGTAAGTGACGTTATTTTAATAGACTACTATACTAGACTATTATACTTTCCTAAAATGCATCACATCTGTATAAATAGAATATTTATCTATATTATTTTTAATATAATGTATCTATTTATATACAGGATTTTTCACACGACAAATATTCTTCTTTTTGGACTGCTAATCACTTTAAAACACTTTTACAAATAACTGACCACAAACCCACTCTAAACCCTCTTTATTAGAACCAATTCTGATCTGTCAAAATGACATAGGTGAGTTATTGGTTAATATTTAGTTGATTAAAATCAGCTTGCTTTAAGAATAAAAATTTTGCAATAATGATTAAATTAGTATAATTTAGTCTTTAAATTTTTCATGAAAACGCGACCAATTAGCTATGACAAAGCTTAATACTTTTCGCTAGAGAATTAAATTTTACATCTGCTGCTGACATAAAATACAGGGTGTTATATTTAAATTAAACAAGTTCTTAACATTTCAAACTTGTAATTATTTAGTCGTACTTTCTGGACACCTCGTATAAGTTAGAGGATTTTTCATAAGTGCAACACAAACCTTAATCAATTAGTAGAGTCCAGTATGAAATTGATTTTAAAAAAGAAAATAAATGTCGAGAATTTAATCATTAAAATTGTTACTATATTTTCACAAACTATGAAATACTTTACAAACCGTAAGGTTTAAGTATGGTAAACCTAAATGAAAGTAACTTTTATTTCGATCGTAAGAACCGAAAATGAAATAATATACAGGGAATTCCATTTTAAAAATGACTTTGATGAACTTTGATACGTTTTGTGTTTTGGGACAACCTGGTCGTGTCGGATAAAGTCAATAACCCTGTATATTTAATTATTATGTGACACGAGTTTGGCTTAGTGCCTATTTTCGTAGCTTTTAAAATATACGAAAGATGGATGAACAGACAAACGCTCTATAGCGGTTTTCTTTTCCTGACAAAAAGCCGAAGTTGTTGCTAAAAAAAAAGCTCGTCAAAATTGTTATAGTTTAAAGTTAAATGTAGTGGAATTCACGTTTCACGGTAACAAAAAGAAAAATTATATGGATTCAGTGGATTTCAAAAGAGAAAAAGAGCAAAAATCGACTTTTTATAAATGCAGGTTAAACCAGAGCTGGCTTCTCCCGATCAGAGTTCCAGCGCGGATCCAGAATTCGGACCCTAAAGATGAATGAATTGCTAATCTCGTCAACATTGCGACGTTGGCGCTTTAATCTAACGGATTGATTATATATTTTGGTTGATTTGGGTTTTTTGTGATTATTGGTGAAAAATCGTCTTCCTTATAAACAATCATGGTGCATTCACGTCTAGTTTGTAAAATAGTGGATCATTTAAATAAGGATTTATCTTTTCATCGGTAAGTATGGTTATGTTTTAATATTTAACCATCTGATATAACCAGACTTCAACATTGTTGCCATTCAGCCAATAAACATGTAGTTCTCTGTTCCACCCATTACTGATTTTCAACCAATCATCGGTAAGTATGGTTATGTTTTAATATTTAACCATCTGATATAACCAGACTTCAACGTTGTTGCCATTCAGCCAATAAACATGTAGTTCTCTGTTCCACCCATTACTGATTTTCAACCAATCATCGGTAAGTACGGTTATGTTTTAACATTTAACCATCTGATATAACCAGACTTCAACATTGTTGCCATTCAGCCAACAAACAGGTAGTTCTCTCTTCCACCCATTACTGATTTTCAACCAATCATCGGTAAGTATGGTTATGTTTTAACATTTAACCATCTGATATAGTCTTTGCAGCGAACCCTCAAGCTTTTTCGACAGTTGACATCAGCAATATGTCATCGATCAGCTGTTTGGGGACTTAATCAAATACCCCAGTTTTATACGAAACGCACGGAGAGTGTTGTGTTTTTATATTTTTCCAGTTTGATTGGTGCTAATAAGTTTTAAAAGTGTATTTCCGTCGTTTTAGTATAGTTTATTTTGTTTTGAAAACTTTGATTAACTACATATTGAGTTGTTTGTGTATCTGATAAACCACAGTAAGTACGAGTCACGTAACGAAAAATTTATAGGTTATTATTTTATTTATCTGTTTTTAGGCGAAAATAATCATTATGGAGCATAATTATTATTGGCTGCCTTCTACCTCAGCTGCTGCCACCGTTAGAGGAACTAAGGTGAATTTTAATACGTATTAATAAAAAAAATTCTAGATGTTTTATTTCTTTCCGAGAGAATTGAAGATACAATTTGTTACAGGTACCTATAGTTAAGTCCATTTGTAGACACACTGTATAAAGTTTACAGTAGGTAAAGATGCACATCCATGTAGATACGTACTTCGAATCTTTTTGTGAATATAGAGGTTCCTACTAGACATGTAATTATAGATAATGACTTTATTTTATATGTTTGAATAAATAAATAACAAAAAACACAATGTGTTTGTGTGTTTTATTCCCTATAATAAATAATAAAAATGTATTTAACAATAAATAGACTCGTTTCACTTTTAAAATAAACGTACGTACTATTGTAGTACGGTCCTGGGAAGGTCCTGGAATGTCATACAAACCTAGGCAAAATAAATAACCAGAAATAAGCAGGCATGTCATTAATGTCACGTGACACTTGACATATCTGGCGCGAGGGTTCGCTGCAACGACTATATAACCAGACTTCCACATTGTTGCCATTCAGCCAACAAACACGTAGTTCTCTCTTCCACCCATTACTGATTTTCAATAACATTTCACACAATCCCAGCGTCACTTTCCAAGAGTTTTATGAATGGATTATGGGATCTGTAGTATACAATACCTTAGGATGGGCCCCACAGCCACCTATACTCGTCGCGGGCCCTTATATTTTAGTCGGACGCTGCTCTCGAGCGTTCGCCCATCCACCCGCGCACAAATACCGAATAAAGGGCTGAAAAAAAGTCCTGTATTAAAATACCTTCCTTTCAAAAGAAGCTGCTTCGACAAGGCTTTCCTTTTTACCCAAAGGCCAAAAGTTATTACGTTTGCGAACCCGGAATGAAAGAGAAACCTCCATAATGAACTAAAATTGTTCAATAAAAAATGTTGCAACGTGGCATGAAATGGTTGGACGATCAATCAAATAGTACGGTTGAAATCCCTCAATATTGTTCTCGATTCGGAAATTTGTACAATATACAGGGTGTAACTAAATAAGTGTAAAACATTTAAGGGGGTGATTCCTCATCGAAAAAAAGATAGGATCTTTCATATAAAGAAACTTCATTGGAGCATCCCTTGTTAAGATACAGCCCCTTAAAGGGGGCACATAAAATTTATAAATAAACAAAACTAATTTATTAATAACAAAACATACAACATCTAGAAATCATAGTAAATGTTCAATATGTCTACCTTCAGACATTACGCATGCGTCTAGACGTCGGCGCATTGAGCCACGTATTCGCGCAAATATTCCTGGAGTCTCTCTAATTACCCTGCACGCATCGATGATGCGGTTTCTTAAGTCCTCTACATCGCGAACAGGAGTACGATAAACCAAATGCTGCAAATGGCCCCAAGTAGAGAAATCGAGAGGATTGAGATCCGGGGATCGGGCGGGCCAATTCTGAGGTTCTCCTCGACCTATCCACTGATTTGCATATGTTTCAGTTAAATGCTGACGTGCTACTTGACAAAAATGGGCGGGAGCCCCATCATGCATAAAAAACATATCCCTTCTGACGCCCAAAGGAACTTCCTCCAGCAGTACGGGATGCACTGCTCTTAAAAATTGAACGTATGCCTCACCATTTAATCGAGGAGGTAGAAAATGAGGCCCAATTAAATAATCCCCAATAACTCCGACCCACACGTTAAGAGAAAACTGTTCTTGATGGTTAGTTTCGACAATAGCGTGAGGGTTTTCATCAGCCCATATGTGGTAATTATGAAAATTAATAATCTTGTCCCGAGAAAAACTACATTCGTCTGTGAATTCGATCGTCTTCAGAAAGTCACGATTTCTTCTAATCATTTCCAGCATCCAATTGCAAAATTCAAGACGGTTCGGAAGGTCTCGCGGTAACAGTGCCTGCACTCGTTGCAGATGGTAAGGGTATAAGAGTTGTTCCTTTAAAATTCGAAATACCGTCATATGATCAACATTTAGCTGGAAAGCAATCTTTCTAGTACTGGTAGTAGGTTGTTCTTCAAGCAAATTAAGTACTGCTTCCTCAAGCTGTGGTGTTCTTACTTCTCGATGGCGACCACAATCCTGGGTTCTTTTGTCGAATGAACCATATTCTCGTAATCGTTGATGAAGTCGGGCAAATATTCTATGTGAAGGATGCTGCCGTTGAGGATACATTTCAGCATATCTTCTAGAAGCTTCTAACCCATTCCCCTGCGACAGACCGTAAACGTAATGCATATCAGCCATTTCCTCATTTGTGTATGCCATTTTAATAACAAGTGAATTATTAAAGTAATAACAAATTAAGAACAGAACAACAATACACAATTAGTATTACTTCAATTTCAAAAATTTACAAACTGACAGCTTGATACCAATTTAATTGTCACTATCGCTAATAGCGGCCTACTGGATAAATAGTTTCGTATTTTCGTTTTAAGGCGATATGTATCTTGTTCGTAAAATAATTTTTTGCTGCGAACTGGTTTATTTTGGGCAAAAAATTCAAAAGACATTTTTTGTTTAGAATGAAACAGGCTATCGGAAATAAATTTTTAGATGGTAAACAAATAATAAGACAAAAACTTACATTGGAAATACATTTTAGGGGTTGCGTTTTCCACCCCTTACATCTATGGCGTAAACCAAATAGTGTCTTTTTGGTAGTAGAAAATGTCAGGTTAATTTCAATATTGTAACTTTTTTAGTGCTTGTGAAAAAAATTGTTAAACACATTTTATGTACCCCCTTTAAGGGACTGTATCTTAACAAGGGATGCTCCAATGAAGTTTCTTTATATGGAAGATCCTATCTTTTTTTCGATGAGGAATCACCCCCTTAAATGTTTTACACTTATTTAGTTACACCCTGTATGACATGATAATACGACTACCAAATATATTACAAACTATACAGTTAGAAAAATGTATATTTCTAGCCCGCGCAACGATTGCAAGCAGTATTTCCCAACTCTTTCGATCATTATTGCAGCATAGCCAGATTGCCATATTTATCGCAAAGGTTTACAATTGATCCGCAATTGCTTTTAAAATACATTTATTTCCCAATAATTTTACTATAAACTGTGAAAAGGCGATGAGATCGAGGATTCCTTAAAAAAATATTATTATACTTAAAAGTATCAAACGAATCTTGAACTAATCCAACTGCACTCTGGCAACATCTATTTTTATTTTACAACTGCGCTACGATTCGTACCCAAAAGATGAATGAATTACTAATCTCGTAAACATTGCGACGTTGGCGCTTTAATCTAACGGATTGTTTATACAGGGTGTCCCATAACTAATGGTACACAGGAAAACTGCAGATTCCTTGGGTAAAAATACTGCGATTTGGCCATACTTAGTTTAGTTCAATAGCTGGTAATAACCGAGATACAGGGTGTCCAAGTAAAAATTTAATTTTCCATTTTCCTAAATACATAACTTATTTCTGAATCAACATTTTTGCGCAAAATTTTGTGACTAGGGTTTCTTGGGGGAAAAGAATTTGAATTTGTTAATAATTTTGATGTAGATTATAGGGGGCGCTCTCTGCGGTACTTTGAATACATAAAAAGAAGTGTAACTTTCTTGGGGCTTAATATAATTATGTTTTTATTAAAAATGTCAGTTTTTCCGTCATTTTTAAGCAATAAAGCTATACTTTGTAAATGTCGCTCCGACTAACCGTTTTCGAGATATTTTCAATTACAATTTCTAATGCGCCATTTAAATTTTGATTTGTAAATGTGAAATTTGTCACAGTAGGCTTTGGTAAAAACAAATACAATAAAAGCACTTGAAACCTCATTTCTGTCAAAGTTTATTTTCATTTGTCAGCATTGTGGGTGTTTTTAAGGAGTTTTTGAAGATACTGTTCATCAAAAATTAAACTAAAAATGCCGCGAGATAACTTGTTTTCTAACAGAGAAATGCGAGACATGGTATTACGCACAAGAAAATTTTATCGGACTTGGGGCACATCGGCGGTATTTGGAAATGTATCGAAATAGAAGGCAGCCAGATTTTAAAATTTTTAGAAGCCTATATGACAGACTGGGAGAAACAGGATCCTCCACTATTACGTTTAGAACGCGTATAAACATACCATGTCTCGCATTTCTCTGTTAGAAAACAAGTTATGTCGCGGCATTTTTAGTTTAATTTTTGATAACAGTATCTTCAAAAACTCCTTAAAAACACCCACAATGCTGACAAATGAAAATAAACTTTGACAGAAATGAGGTTTCAAGTGCTTTCATTGTATTTGTTTTTGCCAAATTTCACATTTACAAATCAAAATTTAAATGGCGCATTAGAAATTGTAATTGAAAATATTTCGAAAACGGTTAGTCGGAGCAACATTTACAAAGTATACCTTTATTACTTAAAAATGACGGAAAAACTGACATTTTTAATAAAAACATAATTATATTAAGGCCCAAGAAAGTTACACTTCTTTTTATGTATTCAAAGTACCGCAGAGAGCGCCCCCTACAATCTACGTCAAAATTATTAACAAATTCAAATTCCTCTCCCCCAAAAAACCGTAGTCACAAAATTTTGTGCAAAAATATTGATTCAGAAATAAGTTATTTAGGAAAATTGAAAATTAAATTTTTACTTGGACACCCTGTATCTCGGTTATTACCAGCTATTGAACTAAACTAAGTATGACCAAATCGCAGTATTTTTACCCAAGGAATCTGCAGTTTTCCTGTGTACCATTAGTTATGGGACACCCTGTATATTTTGGTCCATTTGTGTATTGGTGAAAAATCGTCTTTATTATAAACAATCATTGTACATTCATGTGTAGTTTGTAAAAGAGTGGATCATTTAAATAAGGATTTAATATAAGTTTAAATTTAATTTAATTAAATAAGTTTTTCTCCTATTGTTTGTTTGGTAAACCTCGCTAGTGGGTTTGATGTGGGATAAAAAGCTATGATTTCATGGTTTGCATACTTTTATTTAATAAATTATGTATAACACATAGACTGTATGTACAGTTGTAGCATAAATAACACAATTTTATAGATTTTTAATTGCTATGAATGTAATAATTAGAAAAATGTGTAATCGAAAACGAGTCTTTTTATTACATACTTTTCTAGGAATGGGGAAATACCGGATATTTGAATTTCGAATAATAATAATAATGTGGGCGTTTATGGAAATGGTTTAATATTATATTTAAATGGGTGACTTTTCGGGTGTCCTAGAAAAATATCCATTTCTTTTTTAAAATGGACAGCTTAATGGGTAAAGATCCCTGCAAGCCAGAGCACTGCACGCCATTGGAAACCATGAAGAGAGATTTAAAATTTCCGGATTGAAATTATTTATTTATTTATTAACGGGCAAAGCCCAATTTTACAAAAATTACGAGATTAAACTATACAGGGTATTATGGAAATGACGTATTATATTTAAACCGGCAATTCCTGATAAAGACAAAGCCGGATACGTTGTGTCTCGTTGATCACCAGCAAATTCTCAGCAATCCCCTTTGTTTTTTCGGTTTACGCGTGTATCTTGCTCGTCCATAAATACTCTTTGAATATTGTTTTTATTGACGCGTTTCTTCTGGACGTCAAATTTCGTCGCGTGTAATAAAATCTAATAACCTGTAGTATAATCTGTATTATTGTATTTTCAAAAGCTAACTATCGGTTCTGTTTCACTATTACTGTGTGTACATAAAGTGTTCCAGGAGTGTGAAAAAAAAACTGAATGTGTTTCTGCCTGGATTTCCTCGCTCTTTAGGTATAAGGATAAATACAAGTAGGTAGAAAATAATTTATTTCTATAATTTTATATGGAATTTCAGTTTTACATTAAGTTTGGAAACATTGCCATTGGCTCTGGGTGAAATGTTGTACAGTAGCGCGGACTGACCTGTGAGTAACAGTGTTTATTACCCCACTTTCAAAACGGTCGATTTAAAAAAAAATAAAATGTCTAGCGCTTCTCTAGGACACCCAAGGAGTCACCCATTTAAATATAATACGTCATTTCCATAACACCCTGTATATCAAATTTATAAGTGTAAAATAAAAATTAAAAAATTATAATGAATTGAAAGTTTATGATATTAATTCAGTGATACTTGCTTCAAATTGAGAATAATCTAGTTGCGGTGTATTTTAAGTTTATAGGCCATCATGTAATTCAAAAATGTATGTTGACCCTTTCAATATTCAAACAAGGATACCAGACACAGCTAGGAGGAGTATTCCCGATGGATTGTTATTAATGAGCGATATAATTGTTCTATAGCTTTGGTATTAGTAAAGTCACTGGTTATGCGCTATGAAAGTAAGCTTAGCATCCATAGTCAGACCCAAATCCTTAACCTCGGGAATAATAGTAAGAATATTGCCCTCAATTAAATAATGCTGTTCAAACTCCGACCTAGACCTATGAAAATTTATTGAGTGACACTTTGAGGCATTAATCTTCATACCGTTGATCTTATACCATGCTACCAATTTAGTCAAGTCCGATTGGAGCTTTAAGCAATCTTCAAATGAGGATCAGTATACTCCTGGATTGAAAATTGTTGATTTTGATTAAAAAATGCATGGTATAAACAGGCGAACCCCCTACGATTTATTAACTGATTTCTATGAAACCGAAGAATCGTTCCCGTAGTTTGTATTTGTTGTTGATTTTACGTTTTTAACGAAGATTTTCATGTTTATTACTTTAAAATAAAATATTATGTATGTTTATTAGTTATTTGCTTTTTATTTAAACTATTAACTGACTTAAAGATACTGCGGACAATTATTTAACTCTAACTCATATATTATGGACATTAATCACATTTCAAAAAATATATTTTCAGGTTTGTTTTAATATTCTTTCAATTTTTCCAATGCTAGAATTCGTGATTTTTGCGGTGATATAACTGTGATAATATTACAGTTGCGGTCATCACTAATTCCTCCTAGCTTCAAGCATTTGTTTTCTCGCCTTTTTAAATTCTTGTATAACTTGTTCGACACTTTTTATCAAGGTCGACGAATTCAATCTTTCGAAAATTTGTCGTACGCAGCGATTATGTCCATCAGGGTCGTCGGATTCTTCCAAACGGCTTTGAGATTGGTGAACTATACTCAATTTTATATTTAGTTCTCCTGTACCGGTTGTCTCTGTACCAAATTTGTTTAGTACTTTGTCCTAAAATGTTACGGAATTGATGAAAATAAATACAGGGTGTTATGGAAATAGCGCGGTTGCCACTTCCGAGACAATAATTATACAGGAAAGTAATATTACAGAAGGAAATTTCGCAATTTATGACTATAATCTTATAAAACATCGAAAGTGGCAACGCTGTATTTTTAGATATTTCGAAATAACGCAATATCGATCGACCGAATAAACCCGAAACAGACTGACACGTGTAGTTACTAGAAATTTTTAGATGTTAAATACCAATGTATGAAAAAATTATATTATTTCTCAGACCACCGGATGAAACTTTATACAATAAGGGCGTATTCTTGTACACAGTAGCACTTTCAAATACTAATTCAGATTGAATGGTACTTAGATGTGTTCATGAGATGCATACAAATTTATTTGTATTATGAACGCCGCGGCGGTTGGTTCGAGTCAGTTTAAGTTTATAAATCAGAGATTGTTTCCCAGCGAACTGAACGTAAACGTAAAAGTTTATAATAAGTACCCTGAAAAATAAACAACTTCCAATCTGTCAAACGGTTATTGACTTTCTAAAGAATGACAACACTGCTCAAAATTCGGGTTTTCCGCCATATGTGTCACCACGTGCTTAATTTTGGTTTGACGTCAGGTCATGTACAGGGTATATTAAATTAAAGCGCCAATTTTAGATATTTTTCTTCAATTTGTTTTCATCTCAGGAATTGTAAATAATACGTCATTTCCCTAACACCCTGTATACAGGGTGTTGCTGTGTGCTATTGCTCGTGTGCTGGTTCCTTAAAGCCGTTTTAGAGTCGGCAATTTTTGTCTCTTGCGCCGGCAATGGCAATTATAATTGCATGTTTTCATGCGCACTAAACCGTTTTCGATCAGCTGGCCTAATACTACTCGCATTGCCGGCGCAATGCGAGAATGGAATCCGTATTACAGCCGGCAATTCTAGTCTTTAGGCAATTAAAATTGCATGGATTCATGCGCAGTACACCGTTCTCGATCAGCTGTCTCGCATTGCCAGAAATGGGACACGCGCCATTTTCATTGCCGGTGCAAGTCTGGGTAGAGATGGATTATTCTGTTATTTTTAAATGTTTATTAGTTGGTCGAAGCAGCTATGAACAGCTAATGGCTATTTAAACTAACTTAAATTTACAGGTCACATTCTTTATTAAGCATATGTACTGCTAATTCGTAGCAACTGCCATTTGTAAATAGCAGTAGCTGCTTGAACTGCTAATCAAAACGAACAGGTTTGCCCATCTCTAGTTCTGAGGGTATTTTAGGAATTTCTACACTGCCAAGTGCTGTTCTGACTGTTAGCAATGCGCCAGCTGATCGAGAACGGTTTACTGCGCATGAATTCGTGCAATTATAATTGCCATTGCACCGGAAATTTTTATTGCCGACTCTAATACGGCTTTTACCCAAAAATAAGAGAAATAGTCTGAGTGAACCGACGTCACAGAACCCAATCACGATAATTTTAGTAAATTTTCATAATTTTTCTGACTTACTAAACTTACTTCGTGCTCTGTTGGTATCCCTATCCAGGTAACATCGTTGTAATTTTGACAATCTCCTATAAAGAATCGTCTCATTTCGTTACCGGGATTTTTCGTCGTAAATCGGAAACAGCTTAAAGAATATTTGAAGTTACCCGACACGGAGATTGGTAGGCATTTATAACACAAACCCTCCGTTCTGTGCCGATCCCACGAATCTTTTGAAACGACTTCGAAGTAAATATAGGGTGACTTCGGTACTCCTACAATTAAATAAAATAAATAATTTTGCCACACAGGGTATTATTGTAACAAATTTAATTATTTTTTATTTTCCATTTTAAGAATGTACAGGGTGTTCCATTTTTGGCACTTTCTGGGGGTATTAGCGTTGAGTTGAAACAAACATGGACCCGGTATTTCTATCTGCTTTGTACCTGTCAATGTGACGCCTGTTATTGCGAAAATAAACAAAAAAAAAGAGATGGGGTTTCCATCTGTAGAATCCCCATATGTTTGTATCTTCTGTCCGTTTCTGTTTTCATGGTGACAGTTGATCGGTTTGATATGTCTTTGCTAGGAAAAGCAAACAATCGACGGACGTGACTCAAAGTCTATGTTTTTATCCAGTTTACAGGCAGACTTGGCATATTGTTACCATTTTGAGTTAAGAATATCTATTTTTTTCAGAAACAATACTTTAATTTAACACGCAAACACCGAAAAACAACATAGAATTTTATTTAACAATAATGACAAGTATGACAGCTGTTAATCCACCATTCGCCGCTTTGGGCGGAGTTAAGAGGGCAATGTCAGCCGAGCACTTTCCATGAAAATATCGGTAAAAGAGAGTCAAATCCCCAACTTGTCTTCGATGTTCTAGGCATGTCGAGGTTCCTCGTCAGCTCGTGTTCTGCAATCAAACGAATGGCCCTCCTTCAGTAGCCGAAGAGTATGTCTGGGTACAGAGCCCCAGACATGAGAGCAGTACTCTAGTGATGGTCGAATCTGGGCTTTGTATAGTGTCAAAAGTTATTGAGGTGTGTACAACTTTTTGGTTCGGAAGAGTACACCAAGTTTCTGAGAAGCTATCGTGGCGATTGCCACAACGTGGTTATGCCAAAACATATTTCCTCCCAGATTGACGCCCAGGAAATTAATAGATGAAGCCAGTGGGATTGCGCGTCCGTCCATGACTATATCCGATTCTGTAATGCCAACCTTTTTAGAGAAAACCGCTGCCTTTTTTTTTAGCCTTAAATTCAACTTGGTTACTGTCACCCCAAGCCAAAATTTCTTCCAGGTCCTTGTTGAGGCGTGATACTTCATGCTGTCTGCGTTGATTACAACCTGCCTAATAATGTGAATTGTTTATTCTTAAAAGATTAATTTCAAGGCTTACCTGTTTCTTGCATTGGTAAAAAATTATACTCCAGAACAACGTCAACGCAGTGTCCAAAATGCACTTGACCATCCTCTCTTGTCGCCCTACAAATTTGTGTTCTGCCGCCTAAATTTTGCGCATTTGAAGAATACCACCTTTCCGGTAAATCGATAAAATACCGAACATAAATATCTCGATATTCAAAGTTATTTCCCGAAGAAATCTCCATGAACAGGAAAACAAGTAGTTTATTTTTTGGGGGTACTTTGAAAACATCGGTTAGTATTTGGGTCCTGAGCGAGGTTTTATAATCGTTGATCTAAAACATAGATTTTTTTTCTAATTTTCAATTGTAGAAGAAATTTTAATAAAATGTAGAAATATATATATAAAACAATTGCTCGGAGAGACATCGACAAGGTACAGGGTGTCCCCTTTTCGACATTTTTATATGGTATCTCCATAACTGTTAGTGCTACCAAAAAAGTAATGTAGGTGTCCGAACATACCCGAACAAACCCATTTTCGATACTTTTATAAGGTATCTCCGTAATTGTTAGTGCTATCAAAAAAGTTATGTAGATGTGATGTGCTCTTTTTGGGTCAAACTTAAAATGGTAATATCAAAATTAGAAAATTTTTGCTCGCTTAAGAGATACGGGGGAAAACCAAAAAATTGACAATTTAAAAATTACCCTATATTTTCTTTTCTTCAGAAAAATGTTTTATACAGAAGTTTCTTTATAATGATTGTTGAATAATCTGCCGTTTTCAGAATAAGTATACGGGGTCAGGTAGAAAAGTTATCGGACCTAACTTCATATTTTAAATGGAACATCCTGTATATTTCAATCTAAAAAGATAGCATTTTAAATTCTCCTTTCAAATATATAACACACCATGGATAATATTCAAAGATCTTACAAACTCCAGATAGAATTGTTTACATTTGAAGTCGACGTAAGGACTGTAAACGTGCACTCCCCACCTTGCTGTTATGCTTGCAGCATAGCCAGATTGTCCTATTTATCGCTACGGTATCTGCAAAATCCCAATTAAAAATTTGTTAATTTGACAATTGCAACTGGTTTAAGGTTAATCCGCAATTGCTTTTAAAATAATACTTCACTAGAAGATGCAATGGTGTTAAATTAAAATTTCACAGGTTAGTAAATATATTTAGAAATTTGATTTTGAGTTTGCATCACCCATTCCGTTTCTCCCTCCTTGCTATAATTGGCCACACCCAATGCATGTGAGCAGGTAATAAACTAAAGATAGATGACCAGAGTGCAGTTGGATTATTTCACGATTTATTTGATACCTTTAAGTATAATAATATTATTTTAAAGAATCATCCTTTTCACAGTTTATAGTAAAATTATTAGAAATAAACTTATTTTAAGAGCAATTGCGGATTAACCTTAAACCAGTTGTAATTGTCAAATTTACAAATTTTTAATTGTCTAGTGATAAATATGACAATCTGGCTAGAAATATACACTTTTATATCTGGAGAGTAGCATCCAGTAATGAATACACCAAAAATATTGATGCTAAGCATAAATAGTTAAATCCATCCTTGGATACACTGTTTATAAAAACTGGATCAATATTTCTATCTTTTTTATAAATATCCAATATATAGTTAAACGTAAAGAATCTCAAAGTAAATTATACGCCCTTGTTGGGCTTTTTGCCCAGACTAGCTCCGCTCCGAAACGATGAAGACCGCTCCATAACCTTTTAAACGTTATTGGATTTAACCTTGTAAGATCTTTGATTTAACCAGACTTCAACATTGTTGCCATTAGCGAGACCAACATGTTTTGTCACTCTTCCACCCATTACTGATTTTCAATAACATTTCAAACAATCACAAACTCACTTTCCAACAGATTTATGAATGGAGTGTTGGCCCTGTGATAATATTGGTTTCCTAGGCGATTTATTTAAACTTTATTACTTTAAACCACAGTAGACCGTGGACCAAAAGCTAATATCATAGAAACAACTATGTTAACATTCTAGTTGTTATTAACATTTATTAGTTATTTCATTTTTACATATTCATTTGTGAAAATGACTTATCAACATTTTGAAAAATTTGATATGATATCAGTTTATATTGAAATTGGGAAAAACGAAGAAATGGTACAAGATGTATATTTTGTTCGCTATCCGGAAAGACGGCAACTATTTAAGGACATATCGCGAACATTTGCGTTGATTCCCGTTATTTTTTACCTTAATATGAATCTTTTATTTCGTTTCAAAGCAATAAAG
Source organism: Barypeithes pellucidus (assembly GCA_963991005.1). Classification (NCBI taxonomy): domain Eukaryota; kingdom Metazoa; phylum Arthropoda; class Insecta; order Coleoptera; family Curculionidae; genus Barypeithes; species Barypeithes pellucidus. The sequence goes on from OZ022563.1 coordinate 15,567,405, forward strand.
TTTAATAAATCGCCTAGGAAACCAATATCATCCATGGTGTGTTATATATTTGACAAGAGAATTTAAAATGCTATATTTTTAGATTAAAATATACATAATAAATAATAATAATAATAATAAAATGCCTTTATTGGAGATTAAGTTAAATTAAGTTATGAAAGTCTGGCGCAGTCTAGCTCAGAGCTACTCTACTGAACCAAACCATCATATAGCTTTTTTAAATGATGGAAAACTAGAACTACATACATTTGATTTGTAAGGTACCCAACCATTAGCTTACAGAACATGTTTGTTTTTATTTTAGTGCACAAAGGAAAAAATAATTTTTAGTTAATATTATTACACTTTCCATTTTGTAGATCCTGAAGGTATTCTTTATAACATTTCTTAAAACAAAGTAAACTTAAATTTAAAAGATGTGTTGGTAACGAATTGAAAAGTTTGACTGCATTATATGAAAAAGATCGCTGAAAAATTGGTGTTCCATTTTAAAGAAATGAGGTTAGGTCCGACAACTATTTTACCTGGCCCCGTATACTTATTCTGAAAACGCCAAATTATTCAACAATCGTTATAAAGAAACTTCTGTATAAAACATTTTTCTGTACCTCTTTTAACTAAGAAAATATAGGGCAATTTTGAAATTGTCAATTTTTTGATTTTTCCCCGTATCTCTTAGCGAGCAAAAATTGATTTTACCATTATAAGTTTGACCCAAAAAGAGCACATGACATTTACATTACTTTTTTGATAGCACTAACAATTACAGAGATAGATGCCCTATAAAAGTGTCGAAAATGGGACATCCTGTACTATAAATCTATATTCTTGGCAAGGGGATTTTAATTGTTGCTTTTATTCCTAAAATGACGATAGAAAACGTCTCCTTAAAATGCTGCTATACGTACCTTTTTGACTAGAGTTTTCTCGTTAACTTCCATTGATTCAGGGATATTTTTCGAGCAATTTTCTATAAAATAACGAAAAACCCCGTCTCCTTCATTCGGAACCTTTAAAGCGTACGACTGACTGGTCGTGAAATCAGGAAATACTGACAGAACTTTTGAATCGGAATTAAATTTAATCGTGCATAGAACTTTCTCGTTTTTTATCCACGTATCATCGAAATATTCTCTAAAAAAAAACAATTTTCTCTATATATGCGGGGTGCTCGGATCAATGGCGCAGCTAAGGGGGGGTTTTGGGTGTCCCCCCCCCCATTTTTTGCCATCGACATTTTTAAGTAAATGTAACATATAACTATACAGGGTGTTTCTTAATAACATGCTAATATTTAAGGTGGTTATTCTTGGGTCCCTTTTCAGAAAAAACTTCATATGAACATATCCTAAACGGCTTAACTTTTGATACAATAAGATTTTCAAAGAATCTCCTTTTTTATTAATATCTGCGATACTGCTCTAGATGTCTTTGTGAAATTTAGTACACACTTTCTATTCATTTTATGATGTATAACAGGTTTCTTTATTATTGCGAACAGTGGCTTTCGTGCGGGAATTGCCCTCGGTATTTTTGATGAAAAGAATGGTACTTTTTTTTTAAATAAAAATTATTTTTGAAATTCTCATTCTTTACTGTGCAAATGTCGTTTCTTGATTTTTATCGTTTGACGTATAGTTTTCATATAAAAAATTAAATTAATTTATTTGCACTCTGTTATGAAATTAGGTATTAACAAAGATTTAAAAAGGATCTAGTAGGCAAGAAGCAGAGTTTGTTTTGTCAACATAAATAGTTTTGACAGTTGTCTACCTAGTCGTTGTCACATATTTAAGACATTAACCTTAACAAATCATTAAAAAAATTTAAATCTTTAATCTCAAAAGTTTAAGACGTTTAGGACTTATGGGTTTAAGGCCGGTATATAAGATCTTTTATAAAAATATTTTGTAGCCATTCCTTTGATAATATTTCTTTTATAAAAGTTTATGACCAGTATACAAAGTATTACACTGTCAAAGAACTTTGTCAATTTTTGAAGGAACTTGCCACTTATTTTATGCCATCTTATTAACCATTTTAAAGTGTACTGTTGATAAGTGTTGATAGTACCATTCAGATCACATAAACACCAAAATTAATATAATCACATAAAAATACAGAAAAGCCGAGAAAAACAGGTTATGTTATCGTCGCCACCGTCAAGTTTATAAATCCAGCTTTTTACGGCACCGTCAAACAGCACCGCCAAACTGCACCGTCAATCGTCATCGTCGAGTTTATAAATTGGCCTTTACACTGTCAAATAACTTTGTCAATTTTTGAAGGAACTTGTCACGTGTTTACAATTTTAAATAAATGAAAGACGTGCACTAGCTTGCGCAGCGATGAGTATTACCATCATTACAATGTCTTCAGTATTAAAAAAGAAAAAAAGAACCGGGCGATTTTATGTAAGGCCCTGGGTGACAAGATGTAATTTAAGAGGTGCCCACCACAATCTCCTTCGGAATTTACAATCTGAGGATATTAGGAGTTATAAAAGCTATGGATGAGGGACCATTTAAGTTTATTGTCTTAAAGATAGCACCATTAATATTCCGACAGAATACACATTTGAGGAATTCTATCAGCGTTGAGGAACGCCTATGGTTACCGTTCAATTTCTGGCAACAGAAGAGAGATGCCCGCAGTATATTCTCCACCTTGAATCCACTTCTGAATGCCGTTATAACTTTTTGTATATATATCTAGTCTATTATTTCGGTTTTTATAATCTGGGTGTTGATAGTTGTACAACATTTTGGATATTTTATACTCCGAAATTGACAATTTTGTTGTTGAAATGCAGCAGACAAACATGCTTTCCGCCATATTAATAATAAGAAAATAAGGTTACTACCAATCAACTATAAAATCTGTTATCAAAGATAATCGTCTGTTGTTATCTTTTATAAAATATCTTTTAAAAAATAAATATTTTATAAAATAACTGATATTACACTGTCAAATATTTTATAAAATATCTTTTATAAAATATCGTTGTCAAATATCTTTTATAGTCTAATACCGGCCTAAGAACTTTTCCTGGCACTGCAGTAATAGTACATTACGTATCAAGGGCCGAAAAGCCCCCGACGGCCCGAGATATGTACCGTATTTTTTTTACAAGTGCTCTGAAGCTTTGATGCCAAATAAATAAAGAAATTCTTCAGACAGTTTTCCTGTCTACATGACATGAAAACACTCGCGCATGGAGAATGTAAATATCTATTTATTATTTTTGACAATTAGGCTCGGTGGCCTAGTGGTATAGCGTTCGCCTTGTGTTCTGGGAGTCGCGGGTTCGAATCCCGCACTCGGCATCACTGGTTTTTAAAATTTTTTTACAAGTGCCCGAGTCTTTGAGGCCATATAAATAAAGAAATTCTTCAGACATTTTTCTAAAACATCTTTGAAAAATTAACTGCCAATTTAAAATATATATAATCCGCTATTTATTATCGCTTGTAGTATGGCTCGGTGGGTAGAGTGTCCGCCTGATGATGTGAGGGTCCCGGGTTCAAATCCCGTACCGACAATTCTGGTTTTACTTATTTATGAGCACATGGTGACTCGAAGCGGGCGGGAAAAATCTTTCCCGCCCGCTTCGATACTTTCCCGCGCCACTTTCGGTGAAGTGAACATGCATGAAAAGAGGCACTTTCGGGACACTTGTAAAAAAAAAATATTAAAAAGCGATTTCGCGTGGTAATGGGTAAATTTGAGTGACCGGTTGCTAGAAAAGGCCGGACGGAAGGAGAACATGTACGGCAAAAGCCGGACGTCTGGCAGCTCTAGCTATAGCCAGCAGCCATCAGTTTATCATTCCATTATTACTTCGGACATTAAAATCTTATATTAAGTACTTAAATATTCACCCAAAGTCTATATGATTATTAAAAATTAACAACAAAATTCTATATTCAGCAAAATGTTTCTTCTCACCCATCAATCTAAAATAATAATAAATGTTAATTACCCAAAGTCGGCCATTAAAAACATATTTTCCACATTGCTGTTAAATAATGGATTTTCCAATGAATTTCGAAGACTCGTCACAAAATTATACTCGTTTCCCGCATCGGAAACCCCAATTTGTAAATTATCCATCGATTTTTGTAAATAATTCATTTTATCCGATATCTGAAAATAAAAGAAGCATAAGTTACACATTTTTAATAATTTATAGTTATATGGGCAAAGTGCTGGATATCGTGGTATCGATATATCGAATACAACTACGTCTAAATGTGTCCGCTTAATAGAGGTGTCCACCCATGGGAAATTTGTTATTAGGTAATATCTAAATACAAAATTTATTATTATGTATATGTATGTACAAATAGTAAGCATAACATAACAAAAATGCACTAGTTTTAGTTAGGATGTAGAACAGTAGCGGTTCGTGACCTATGATAGAGGGGGTTCACAAGTATAGTGAAATTATTTTTAAAATTTTATTTTTGTGTAACGACCAAACAATTACTTTCTAGGCGTTTTAAATGTAGAAAGAAAAAGGTAATAAGAAAATGCGTTAGGTAAAACATATTTTTATTTATTTTTTAAATTTACACAAGGAAATACAACTTTTGGAAAATAAGAAAGGTTATCTTAGTGTGTATAGCTGTCGGATCTTAACGTCGTCGCATGCAACCCTTGTAACAATATTTATACAGTCCACTACTAATACTACTAAAGCCATCTACAAGCTATCAAGAAAACCGAGTGATGTCCAATACTACTACCGCCATCTACGAGTTATCAAGAAAACCGAATGATGTCTAATACCACTACGCCATCTACGGCTACGTCAACGAGAACAATAGTTAACGGTTTTATGACGAGAACGAATCGAGCCACGAGACTGACAAGTTGGCATTCTTCATATTTTCAGTGTTTCTTAGTTTAAATCCTTAAATAAAATGGTTTAAAATCATATCGAGTATCATTTATCGAAATACACAACATTTATCGACCCTACACAATAGTGCTTAAACGTAAAGTCCATTCTTCGGTTCTTAGTTGTAGAAAATTGATCAATAACAGTCTCATTAAGTTTGGAATACTCTATAAATTTTTTTTTCATATATTTCATTTTTAAGCTTTCTAATAAAGTCCCTAGATTTACCCTAGATTTACCCTTTGTGGTCTGCGTTAAATTAATTTCGGGTTTAGGTGTTCCCGCATTCTTCACTTCAATTTTTTGCTTCAAACTCAAAGAGCTAAAGTTATTTCTTAAATAGTCCACCGTCAACTATTCATTTTAACTTAATAAATATATAATATTAAAATATTAAAACATACACGCTCGAATTTCTAACTAGATGCACGAACAGACAACAGCGCGGTGCACACAAAAACTGTACGTCTTTTCCATGTTAAATCGCCATAGCCCAGCTATCCCCCGCTGCCACCCGCCACCTGCTACTACAGAGAAACTGCACTACTTAATCGCACGTGCGAGCAAGTCTCGTCGTAATCGTCATTTACCTCGACCGAGGCACGGTTGCCAGATCTATACAGTTTGGTTTGATCGGATGATAAAATATTAGGGAGGGTCGGACTTTTTTAGTTTGACGGTACGATAAAATATTAGGGAGGGTCGGACTTTATACGATAAATAATATTCAATTAACATAAATTAATATTTTTTATTCGTTTTGTTTTGGGGGTGCACGTGCGCATGTGCTCCTGTGGAAGAAATAAGAACTGCAACTGATGTAGAACTAAAAAAATCTAATAACGTAGTTTCACGTGTTTCCGTTTTAAAACTAGAAAATGTAATTCCAAGTCTGATAACAATTCCATTGCTGTAGAATCACCTCTATTCTTTGCATATTCTTATAATTCCTTTACCATACTAATGGCTTGTTGATAATTGGTGACATTTGTTTGATTACTGCATTCAACTTCTTCATCAGAGTCGTCAGATAGTGATGTGGTTTCAGTTTGGGCTACATAATCGGTAGGAATGGGGTCACTATCATCTTCTAATAGCACATCGCTATAAATGTTAATGAACTCGCCCAAATCATTGTTATCAAATTATAAACTTCCACAACATCAATATTCTCTTTCAGACTCAAAACGCGACATTTTTCTGCCATTGTTTATGACTTTAACCTTACAACTCACAAATAAACGTCGGACTGCTGTCGGGGAATCACACATACTTTCATTCGGCGAAGTCCTTTCGCGCTGCCACTTATACGCGATTGGTTGCCGGTCGGTCTTCAGAGAGTTTTTGCACCGTACTTATTCGTATCCCAAATACTTTTAAAATTTTTTTGTCCGTTGGCTAAGCGGCGAAGATCGAGTATTGAGTAAAAAGTGATGAGTGACGATTATCACTTGAATTTATAACTCGAGTAGTCTTTCCAATAATCGAGCGATGTCGGTTATTTCAATAATCGAGTACTCGAGCGGATTTTCACACAACAAAATCCCCTATTTTGAGATATCGACCCTTCTTCGACTGACACTACTGACATTAAGCATCCTAAAAATTATACCTCATTTTCAGGACTAAATTCCTCATCATCTACGTAAGAAAATAAAAATTCCTCCTCGTCATTTTCAGAGTCTTTAAGATCGCAAATTATGTTGCGATATTCCTGTTCAAGTGCTGTAATACAGTTTCTTTCATCCTTATAGTATTCCTTCTGAGTTCTACTAAAATGTTTTTCCTGCCAAGAAAATTGCTTTTCGATCCATTTATCGGGATTTTTGCCGCTTTGCTTGTGTGCTTCCCCGATTTTTATTCTGAAAAAGGAGAAACGATAATGTTCAAGCGCATCCGCCATTCAGGATGTTAAATATGTTGACAAGCGATAATAATTAGTTTTGATCTTATTGGCTTCGTAATTAAAAGCACATAGTTGCCTCTTAAACTAAAAAACCAGGAAACTAATATTATATTATAATTACTAGCATTCCAGTTTGCAACACATGGTAGGTATAACAATTCAATATCATTACCTTATTTTAAAATTATTGATATCATCTGGACAACGATAAACTCCAACTGATTTACCTACATGTTCATAAATATGTTCCATTTTTGATACCTATAAACCATAAAACACCGAGAAAACTTTAATTTGGTTGTAAATATTTGTAAACAATGTTTGTTTGTATTGTGGGTTGCTGTTTGTATTGTTTCCTGTCGCTTGACAATTTATTTTTGACATTTCATAGGGGTTTATATTAAGCGAGCTTCACACACAACAGTTGGGTTATCCCAGTTTCTCCTATCGACTGTTCGACCCTTGCCACTCCCTGCGCTGGTGCTGGAGTAATTAGCCAATTCCTCGTGGCCAGGAGACATATTTCTTGTTTATTTCACCATCAGACATCACAGTCATCTAACATGGGGCGTTCACTAGGTCATAGAGGAGAGATTGGTCTCTCTGTGCCGTGATCCCAAGGTTGATGTAAAGGCATCCTAACGACCGGACCACCAAACAAAGAATCGAGGTTATGTGGCTTTGTTGTTGTCGTGTCAGAAATCAGAACAGCAAGTGCAACGGTAAAATAATTTCCTATTTTTTTCTATTAGAATAGCTTTTTTTATCGTGATAAGTTATCAGTGCATAGCTCTAAGCTATTCAGCAGTTAATTTATGCTGTTAAAATACTATTAGCTTATCTGTGCAATGTTCATAATCTAAAAAGCAATTCAGGTCCTACATTTTTCGAAAAATGGGTGATAGCAGTAGCAGCCCCTCAGTTAGGATTCCCTTGAAAACAAGAAATAGAACTGATGATTATTTTAGAAGCATATTTATTAAAGTAAGTAGGTTTGGTAAGTAATAGAGCATTTGATATCAAATTTTAAATTATTTTGTATCGTAAATTGACTTAAGTCCACTGTATACATCTTAGGTACAATATTGACTTTGAAAGTCACTCACTCAGTCATCACTTTCTTAAATACAAATTCTCATTGTATTTGTTATAAGAATAACATAAAATATTCTTTTTCAACTCTATACTTTTTTATGATTGCCATTGGTATCTCCACAGTACTACTCTACTATGGTGATTTACCCCTCAATGTTGGTGCCTCTGTTAAACTTTTAGTCAAACATATTTTTAGTTTGATAGAGACAAAGATGGCTATCTGACTGTTTACGAACTAAACAACATGATTGAAAGCCGCGAATATGAACAAGACATTCCTTTGCACTGTGTGAAAAAAATTCATGAACTGCACGATAAAGACAGAGATAGAAGACTTAACTTTGAAGAATTCATAGAAATGATTCATAATCCTGAATTAAGTAATGTGTTTGGACATTATTTTAATAGGTAAGTAATTCAAAAATATAGTCCATAGAGCTTTTTACTGTTATAAATAATTTATAACAATTTAAAGGCAAATATAAAAATTTACTGGACAAGTATGTGTGGAAGCATTATTTTCGTCTTTAGATATGTCAATTTATTAATACCAAAAAAGAGCTATCCTGCATCTCATACAGTAACTGATGGCGAATATGAAGAAGAGTATTCCTGTTATCCTCCTGCTGTTGGAATGATAATTATATCGCTGATAGAAATTATTATCTTCTGTATTGATGAAGCAACAGAGAGAGATTCAACTAAGTTTGGTACTGGTCATACTGCAACTCTTTTTATATATGAACCTTATAAGAGGAATGAAGTTTGGAGATATATAACATATATGTTTGTTCATATTGGGTAAGTTGTTCTACCCGACGCGCCGCGTCTTTACTTAGTTGCTAGTATTTATTTAAATAGAAAGAAAATCATCAATGTAAATTACTTTTAGAGTTTTCCACCTAGTTGTGAATTTAGCAGTTCAGATATTACTGGGAATACCTTTGGAGATGGTGCACCGATGGTGGAGAGTCCTATTGGTGTATTTTGCTGGTGTTCTCGCCGGTTCTTTGGGTACTTCTATTACTGATCCTTATGTGAAGCTCGCTGGGGCCAGCGGAGGAGTTTATTCTTTGATAACGGCTCATGTGGCATCAATTATAATGGTAAGTTATATTAACGTTGGTATGATATACAAGGGGTCCCAATAGCTAGAACTGAGTTCTAACTCTATTATCTCTTAAATGCACAGTAATGTGGAACATTCCAAGGAAAATTTTTATGAGTTTATTGATTGGTGGCCAACAACGCTTTAGTAGCGTAAATCGCCAATAAATACAGGTGGTTTTGTTCCAAAATTGAAGGAACTCTCATTCTGAAGTTTCTAGCGACTGACGCCTGAACCACGGAACCGGAGCCGTTTTTGATGGAAAATATAGTATTAGTCTTGCTTAGTTTAGATTAGACAAACCCGAAAAACCGATGATTTAATAATCGAGTACTTGATACTCGAGCGATTTTAATAATCGAGTGAGTCGCTTCCAATTCACCAAGCGATTACGTCACCGAGTGCTCGACCGGCAGCCTACCCGTTTACATGTGTATTTAGCAGGCACTTAACTACAGGTGGGGACAGGTTTAGCTAAAAAATTTTACCAAAAGAATTCCAGAAATTTATTTATTTGTGAATAATGAATTTTTACCACGTGTCTTGATACCAAATAAAAAGACGGCAAAAAATCACCCAAATATGTATTTATTGTTCGGGGTTATTCTTGTGCTTTTTTAAAACAAAAAGTATTACCAAGAGTTATTTTTCTTCACATCTTTCTCAATCTACGAGCATAAAATAAGTAGATATTTAAAATGGCTTGTCAAATTCTTAGACTTTAAATTATCAGGTGCCCACTGTGTGCCCTTCAAAAATTTAGGCTTTGGTACGCGACTGGCAAAATAAGAAAATAGGTGATTATTTTTTTAAATCATGTTTATAGTTACCTAAAAGTTCCTGTTTAAATTTAAGAATGTTTACTTTTGGATAAAAAAAAATTTGTCAATACCTATGTTTTGTTAACTATTTTGCTCATTTTCTAATTTTCCATTAACATTTTCTATAATGTATGTTATTTTTAAGAAGTCTTCTTGAGTTTAATAATAAAAAGTTCCTGTTTAGATTTAAAAATGTTTACTATAAGATTACCAACGAATTTTTCTATATATTTTATTAACCATTTTGTCCGTTTTGTTATTTTTCATTAACAATTTCTATTATTATGTTATTTTTGAGAAGTTTTCTCGAGTTTATAGTAAATAAAAATTTAAAAATTATATCCTTTAATTTTTTAATATTTACAATTGGAGACCTAAACTATGCCGCTGGCTAGCCAGTTAAAACAAAACTTTACAAAACCCATGTTGCGATGACTCCGCTAAGGGATTTGACATACTTTTTTATATGCACCTTCTCATTTATGTGCCTTTAAGAAAGACGCATGGCGTGGTACCTGCTCAGCGTCAAACTCAAACGTCGCCAATCAGCATATTTCGGATCGAGCGGCGCGTAGAACGAAGGTCGGGTATCCAGTAACATGCGATATTTTTCGGTTTTTCGCCTGAATTTATTACTAGAGTATTTCCTATCGAGCGAAAAACTGTTCGAATATACGAGCAGTTTTTTAACTCGATCACACTACCGCGGTACATTTCCGTCGGCGTCAAGCGAAGGTCGGGTATCGAGTGATAGATAATAAGTGATCAGCGACGGTTTTCGCCTGAATAGATAACTCGAGCGGTTTTTTTAATAATTGAGCGATGTCGGTTATTTCAATAATTGAGTAATCAAGCGGTTTTTCGCTCGAGCGATCACAACACTAGTTTTGATGCAACAAATGTGATTTTCTAGTTGGCCAGAATATAGCTTAATGTCTATTAAACCATTGCCTTCTAGTATAAGGTAGAAACTGAGTTACGAATCAACCTGTGTTTTTGAGAATTATAACTTAAATTAAACTGTTCTTGTGATAAGTTTTGTTGATCTTTCTATAATTTTGACAGAACTGGAAGGAAATGTCCTTTCCACTAGCACAGCTCTTAGTATTCGTCATCGTCGCTGGAACTGATATTGGCACTGCGATTTACAATAGATACATTTTGGGTAAAATTGAAAGTATAGGATATGTCGCTCACTTTGCAGGTAAGTAACATTAATTAATAATAACGTAATTTGACGTAGGAGATTTAGTGAGAATAGAAAATTGTGTCTTGCCTAAACTAAAAAGGTATAATTGGCTCGCTTTTAATATCTCTAACCGCTTTCGAGATATTTCCATTTAAACATCACAATACATCAAAAAAATCAAAATATATTTTTTTTAAATATTACTAATTTTCGGAAATAATTGATTTTATTTTATTGTAACTAATCAATAACAAAAAATACAAAATCGGCTTGTGTTTCTTTATTGCATAAACTGAATGGTTACAAATGTTTCGCCCTTATACAGGGTGTTATGGAAGTTACTTATTATATTTAAACTGGCAAATCCTAAGATGAAAATAAATTGAAGAAAAATAACCTTAAATGGCGCTTTGAATTATTGTACGAAAATGCATTTTATATGAAATCTGAAAATTTACGTGGCCGCTACTGAGGACTTCGCAATCAATAGTATATTGAGGCGGTGTTGTCATATATTGCAACACAATTGTAAACGTGCGTGTTCAGTTTTTGACAACAAGACGTCTTTGACCCGCGTTATCACTTCTTTTTCAAATCTTTTTAGAAAAAAAGTACTAGAATTTTAAGGTACATACTCTCTTACCTTCGATCCTATAATCCGTTTTATAATTAAATTCCATAAAAAATAAAACACAAAAAGTATGTTTTGCAACAGAACCAACAATAGGTAATATCACAAATTTGAAATCACATCACAATATTTCTTATTATTTAATTTCACAACTAACAAAACGTTTAAAATTCGTATACATAAAGCACGTGGAACCCTCGACAGCGTCAATCCATCCCCGAGTCTCGAAACACACTGAGACAACGATAGTCGCGCGCGGCAGGTATCCAAGCAAGGGCGAAACATGCGGTGTGGTCTGACAACACTGTTAGTATACTCCAGTGACCCACATTGTTGCTAACTGAATCCAGATGGAACGGCGCGACAGTATGTGGGTAAAAAGGGTTTTTATCTTAGTATTTAGATATTCGATTAAAAAAAAGTATGTAGACTTTCTCTAGGACACCCTAGGAGTCACCCATTTAAATATAATAAGTCATTTCCATAACACCCTGTATAAGCATCATCAGACCTAACATTAAAACGAAAATCAATATTAAAAAAAAGATACAAACATGCACTAACTGAAACGTATTTTTAGGGGCGCTAGCTGGCTTGCTTGTAGGTATAAACATTTTACGTAACCTTTCGGTGACTAGAACGGAAAGGATCATTTGGTGGGTGTCCATCACCATATACACGATTCTAATGGCGATGTGCATTATTTGGAATCTCGCATGGACTAGTTATTTTCCAACCAACCCTTATGAGGCCTATATGTGGCAGAATAATCAACAATTTAACAAGAGTATGAATAAGTTTAACTAACACTGAAAAGCAGTTTGTTTTACTAAAATAAATTCTGATTCATAAAATTTGTGACCCCCCCTTCAAGATATTAACTGACTGGTGACAAATTTGAAATGACAAATTGAAAGGTATTTATTGTTTTCTCCGTCCAAATCTACGTAAGTAGAAAATTGTTCAGATCTGTTCGGGTTATATCCGATTACCTTGCATGTGCAAATATTGAATAAAACAGATGTGAACAGGTTTACCAGTGGCGCGCGTGAGGTCAGACGCTCAAATAATTTTGAACAAAAATTATGTATGACACTGACTTTTTCACATTTTGATAGCACAATTAGACATTTAAATGACTAAAAAATATCTTATTATCTTAATATTTATTTGAAGTAGGTCGTTTACAAGATAAATGCAATTTTATTAGGTAGCGTACAGGGTAGGGTGTTCCATTTTCGACATTTTTATAGGGTATCTATATAGGTGTCATGTGCTCTTTTTGGGTCAAACTTAAAATGGTAAAATCAAAATTCGAAAATTTTCGCTCGCTTAAGAGATACGGGGGAAAATCAAGAAAGTGACAGTTTCAAAATTACCCTATATTTTCTTAGTTAAAAGAGGTACAGAAAAATGTTTTATACAGAAGTTTCTTTATATTAATTGTTGAATAATCTGCCGTTTTTAGAATAAGTATACGGGGTCAGGAAAAGAAGTTATCGGACCTAAGCTCATTTTTCAAAATGGAACACCCTGTATATTTTGATCTAAAAAAGATACTATTTTAAATTATCCTTTCAAATATATGACACCATGGATGATATTGGTTTCCTAGGCGATTTATTAAACTTTATTACTTTCAAACGAAATAAAAGATTCAGATTAAGGTAAGAAATTTAAATGTTCGGAATATGTCCTTAAATGGTTACCTTCTTTCCGGATAGCGAACAAAATATAGATTGTGCACCATTTCTTCGTGTTTTCCACTTTCAATATAAACTGATATCATATCAAATTTTTCAAAATGTTGATAGGTCATTTTCGCAAATGAACATGTAAAAATGAAATTGATGTTAAATGTTAATAGTCAACATAGTTGTTTCTAGAATATTAGCTTTTGTTTCATGGTCTACTGTGGTTTAAAGTAATAAAGTTTAATAAATCGCCTAGGAAACCAATATCATCCATGGTGTGCTATAGATTTGAAAGGAGAATTTAAAATAGTATCTTTTTAGATTAAAATATACAGGGTGGTCCATTTAAAAAAATGAGGTTAGGTTCTTACACAGGGCCAACACTCCATTCATAAATCTGTTGGAAAGTGAGTTTGTGATTGTTTGAAATGTTATTGAAAATCAGTAATGGGTGGAAGAGTGACAAAACATGTTGGTCTCGCTAATGGCAACAATGTTGAAGTCTGGTTAAATCAAAGATCTTACAAGGTTAAATCCAATAACGTTTAAAAGGTTATGGAGCGGTCTTCATCGTTTCGGAGCGGAGCTAGTCTGGGCAAAAAGCCCAACAAGGGCGTATAATTTACTTTGATATTCTTTACGTTTAACTATATTATCTATTCAAAAAGTGTAGTTTCGAATATTGGATATTTATAAAAAAGGTAGAAATATTGATCCAGTTTTTATAAACAGTGTATCCAAGGATGGATTTAACTATTTATGCTTAGCATCAATATTTTTGGTGTATTCATTACTGGATGATACTCTCCAGATATAAAAGTGTATATTTCTAGCCAGATTGTCATATTTATCACTAAGACATCTTCCAAAATCCCAATTAAAAATTTGTAAATTTGACAATTACAACTGGTTTAAGGTTAATCCGCAATTGCTCTTAAAATAAGTTTATTTCTAATAATTTTACTATAAACTGTGAAAAGGATGATTCTTTAAAATAATATTATTATACTTAAAGGTATCAAATAAATCGTGAAATAATCCAACTGCACTCTGGTCATCTATCTTTAGTTTATTACCTGCTCACATGGTGGGTGTGGCCAATTAGCAAGGAGGGAGAAACGGAATGGGTGATGCAAACTCAAAATCAAATTTCTAAATATATTTACTAACCTGTGAAATTTTAATTTAACACCATTGCATCTTCTAGTGAAGTATTTTATGGCCGCACAAGACTCAACCATCTTGTAAATGCAAGATTTATATTAAGAAATAAACCAACTAGACTGCTTTTTGCCCGGACTAGCACCACGGACCGGTCCATAACCTTTTAAACGTCAATGGTTATATCAGAAATCATATCAATACAATCATATTAAAACATAACCATACTTACCGAAGAAAAGATAAATCCTTGCTTAAATGATTCACTCTTTTACAAACTATACATGAATGCACCATCATTGTGTATAATAAAGACGATTTTTCACCAATACTCACAAAAAAAAATAAAAACAACCAAAATATATAAACACTCCCTTAAAAGCAGTTAGCAGCGAGTAGCAACAGTGTATTCTTTACTATAATCCGATCCATTGATAAAGTTTGATCGTTTGCCATCGAGCGTAGTAACTTTTAACTTGATGTTGTCAGAGTGCAGTCGGTTTATTTCAAACTTTTATGTATAATAATAATTTTTTTTTTCTAAATCTCTCAAGGCCTATTCACAATTTATATTAAAATTATTGGGAAATAAATTTATTTTAAAAGCAATTGCGGATTAACCTTAAACCAGTTGCAATTGTCAAATTAACAAATTTTTAATTGGGATTTTGCAGATACCTTAGCGATAAATAGGACAATCTGGCTATGCTGCAAGCATAACAGCAAGGTGGGGAGTGCACGTTTACAATCCTTACGTCGACTACACATGTAAACAATTCTATCTGGAGTTTGTAAGATCTTTGGGTTCTTATAACATTTTTACCTGACCCCGTATACTTATTCTGAAAACGGCAGTTTATTCAACAATCAATATCCTTTGCATAAAATATTTTTCTGTATCTCTTTTAAGTAAGAAAACAGAGGGTAATTTTGAAATTGTAAATTTTTTGATTATCCGCCGTATCTTTTAAGCGAGCGAAATTTTTCAAATTTTGATTTTACCATTTCCAGTTTGACCCAAAGAGTCCTACATTACTTTTTTGATAGCACTAACAGTTACGGAGATACCCTATAACAGTGTCGAAAATGGGTCACTCTGTACAGGTCGACAAGTTGATCTGTAGCTACGAAAGGAATGCGCGAAAAATATATGGGGTTAACAATGCTGTCACATAGTATATTAAATTTTAATTTAATAATCTTACCGAGAAAAACCAAAAATTACATTAACTCATTTAAAATAAATTGTAATAGGTATAGTATAAAAAACCAATATTCTATTATAGTTTCAATATTATTCAATAATTTTCTTTTCATACTTTATTGATATTTAAATGCAAAATAATATATTTTTTTGATGAAAGTGCATTGTCAATGGTTACAGGCAGCTAGAGGTAATTTGATAGGTTATATTCCAGACAGTTGATAGCGCATGCGTCTCGTGAGATACCCGATTGGTCCTCGGGCTTGTTCGGCGATGTCCGACATTTGATCGATGTACCCACCCAGGTGCCTAGTGATAGAACGGGCAATGGTTATTGTATTGTGTTTTATAAATAAGTCTTCATTGTGTCGTGTTTTAGGGTGTTATTTTAAAATTTTGAACTTTGTGATAATGAATGAGTATACTCCTGGTAAAAACCTTCTCAGTCAGACCCGTGAAGTGATTGCAAATGTTTATAGGGTATGTGAAGATGAATCAGAAATCAATATATTTAAATTGCCACTTAAGCGAAAGCCATACTCGGAGGCCACAATTGTAGACAGTGATTCATCTATGACAAAATGAAACGACAACTGCATTTGAGCGAGAAGGAAATAGACTTCCAGTGGCGCGTAAAATTAAAAATTTATATAAGTACTTATTATTGAAAATAATTCGCAAAATTTCAGGTAATTACCGAATTACCAAATTATAATTTTTAATAATATTTAATAATTCTATCTTCATTGAACAACTTACAAACCAAAATATGGTCGGTAAGTACGAGTCCATTTATGTTATTAGAATTTATTCATTCTTAAAATAAAAACAGTGTACTATTCGACGAATTGCATATTTTGTCGCATTATCAAGTACGATTTTTTTTCGGCCTACATGATTCTGAACTTTTTAAAGTCCTGAGTACTGTACTAGCCGATACCTTCGTTAAAGAAGCACATAGTTCGGTTGCAATCCGGATTTCGGGTCCGAACACCTTCATACACAGATTTTATCATGACTTGTTCCCTCTATGTTAAATTAGGTCGTCTTTTTTTTAAAGGTGGACCGCTAGTTGATGCAGTAGTTTGCGTTTTTGCCACTAGCACAAAGAACACTATTAGTCAATGATAGAAAAACAGCAACAACAATAATTATATACAGTAACAACTATCAAATAACAACAACAATACGCAACAACAATACTCAACAACAACAATACACAATAACAATATACCCGAATTCAAAATATCTATGAAAATACAGTAAAACCAGCTGGTTACGCCTCTCTCAACAGTTTGCAACTGATACAATAATATCAAACACTGTTGCCATGTGTATGCTATATTTAAACGTTTGCCCGCTGATCCGTTCCCCGTGCAAATCCTATTAACTACTATAAATAATATAAAGCTCGAGAAAACTACAGTTTGGCTACGCCGCGCGTTTGCGACCAAATAAGCGCGATGAAGCGGCTTTTTAGGTAATTTTAAACATTCCGCATTCGCTGCATTGTTGCTCGAACTATGAAATGAGTCACAGTCTACAATTGTGGACTTCGAGTAACAGAAGTCTGGAACGCTTTAAAGATCTTTAATACCGTTTGTCCGATTTAGCTAAAATTCAGTGGCGGTATATAAGAGATTATTGCGAGCTGCTAGTAGTATTTGCGATGTTGCCAAATATACAGTTTTTTCGCAATCTATATTTTGTTATTTTTTTTAAATGAGACACCCTATATATTTGTCAAAAATATGATTCCGCAACAAATTCTAAACAACTTTTATTACGTTACTTAATGTGTAAACCTAGCCTTTTTTTTGATATACTATGTCAAAAATACAAAAGAAGAGATAAAAACCAATAAAATGATGAAACAAAGTATTTAATTTAAAGATCAAAAAATAGAAACATTATATTAAATGTTTAAATTGCCGACCATTTACTTCTTGGCAATAAGCTAGATATTGTGGAAATGCATTTAGAACATTGTGAAGACAGCCGATTTCTTCGATTCGTCTACATTCATATTCTATTCGTCGTTTTAGATCCTCCAAATCAAGTGGTTTGGTTTGGTAGACTACTTTTTTTAAGTGGCCCCACAAAAAATAATCGAGGGGGGTGAGGTCGGGAGACCGAGGTGGCCATTCAATTGTCCCCCTCCTACCCATCCACCTCAAAAAATGTTTATCCAAAAAATTCGCGAATTTCTCGTGCGTAATGGGGAGGTGCACCATCCTGTTGAAGCCATATTCTATCGTTGGGCACTCCATTATTTACTAAAAGAAAACAATATTTATAATTTTTATTGTTTGTGACAATAAAAGTGACTTACGAGGATTGGGAAATAGTTCCGCCAAAGCTGGGACAACGTGATTCCTCAAAAGTTGCAAATATCTTTCACCGTTTAAATTCTCTTCCATGAAAAACGGACCAATTATCCTCCGACCTACAATGCCGGCCCAGACATTGATTTTTTGTCGATATTGTGTATGATGCTCCCGTGCCCAATGAGGACTTTCCGTAGCCCAATATCGGCAATTATGGCGAACAGTTCCGTTTATAGAAAATCTCGACTCATCCGAAAACATTATTTTGTACAAGAAATGTTCATTTGTATTACAGAGGTCCATCATGGTCTCGCAAAATTGTAAACGCCTGTCAAAATCACCATCCGTTAGCTCCTGAATCAAGTTAACCTTGTAAGGATGAAATTTTTCCATCTGTAAAAGGCGTTCCACAGACATGTGGGACGTATCGTTATCTTGACTGAGTATTCTAGTTGAAAGGTGAGGATTTTCTGTTATGCTTACTAAAATATCCAAAGCCTTATTTTCGTCAATGGCTATTTTCGGTCGGCCAGATCGTGAAGCATCCTTCACATGTCCCGTTGCTTCAAATTTCCTCAAAATTTTGCTAACAGTAGACCTCGTAATTGGATTTCGGTTGTGATAATTATCATTAAAAATATCGCAAACTTCTTGCTGTGTGCGTCGTCGATCGCCATAACCCAGAATCATTAGAATTTCTATTCTCTCGGTTGCAGTTAAACAAATCATGTCTATTAACTCTATCAATAAAACTCAATGGTATTTTCTTCTGAAAGGTTTGTCAATGTCGCTGTCAGAATTTAATTGTGTCACGAATTTCCAAGGCCTACTTATATCCCTATCAGTTTTCTTGGATAGGAAGTTCTTATGATATTTAAACCCCAATATCAAAAAATAGGCTAGGTTTAGACATTAAGTAACGTAATAAAAGTTGTTTAGAATTTGTTGCGGAATCATATTTTTGACAAATTTAAAAAAAATAACAAAATATAGATTGCGAAAAAACTGTAAATTTGGCAACATCGCAAATACTACTAGCAGCTCCGCAATAATCTCTTATATACCGCCACTGAATTTGAGCTAAATCGGACAAACGGTATTAAAGATCTTTAAAGCGTTCCAGACTTCTGTTACACACTGTAGAAAGGAACATTAATACGACCAAAACTGAAAAATCATTATTAATCAATTAATCATGTAGCTGTTTGTTTTATATGTTGAAAAACTTACATCTTGTAAAAAGTAATTTTTTAAACCTTGATTAAAATAGTTACCTACCTTCAAACATAAAATGCAATTACTGAAGAATTTCCTATTTTCATTACATTGTTTAAAATAACAATAGCACGCCCATGACTAGACCATGTTTAAAACGATATTGCTTTCCCCTTACCGATACGTCGGAGACACAGATCCACTTGTCGACCCTATTTATACATATTTTATATACAGAGATTATTATTTTTGATAGTTGCCTGTATAAAGGCAAGTAGATATTGCCTAATTATATTATAAGTAAAGTATTTGGACTTGTATTGCTGTGATTTACTACACAAGACGGCACGAAAATAAATAAATCTCCTATATTTTATAGTAATTAGTTAAGGAAAGGGTTTGAATTTGAATTGATGTGATTTAATGCACCCTGCAGCACAAAAATTAATCTGCTATATTTATAGTATCTTGACATTTGGTTCCAACTGACTGACCACTTTCTTTTTTTTTTGTAATGGTAGTAAATTATGTATTCAATTTAGGTTAAATAATTTATAATTAAAGGCGTCAAAAGCCAAAAGGTTTAAGTAGAGAAAAACAATTTTTGCAATAGGGACAGTTCCTCGACATGACATGCAATTTATGGGAAAAATAGTATATTACATAACCAGTGTTGATTTCAAATGAGGAGGTGTTTAGCGCGAGGGGCCAGCCAAGCCCTGCGACCACAAATACAATGTAAAATTTTTTCGAACATTTTAATAAAAATTATAGATTTTCTTCTATTTGCTTACGCTAATTATTATGTGTCCCATTTTCGACACTTTTATAGGGTATCTCCGTAACTGTTAGCGCTATCAAAAGCTGACATTTTCCAAATGACCCTATAATTTCTTAGTTAAAAGAGATATAGAAAAATGTTTTATACAAAAGTTTCTTTATAATGATTTTTGCATAATCTGACGTATTTAGAATACGCGGTCAGGTAACAAAGTTATCGGGACCTAACCCCATTTTTTAAAATGGAGCACCCTGTATATTTTAATCTAAGAAGATTGCATTTTAAATTCTATTGTCAAATATATAACACACCATGGATAATATTGGTTTCCTAGGCGATTTATTTAAACTTTATTACTTTAAACCACAGTAGGCCATGAAACAAAAGCTAATATCTTAGAGACAACTATGTTGACGTTCTAGTTGTTATTAACATTTAACGTCAATTTCATTTTTACATATTCATTTGTGAAAAAGACTTATTAAAATTTTGAAAAATTTGATCCATGGTGTATTATAAAGGGACCCTGTTGGGTTTCACTCAAATTTACTAAAAAGTATTGCATCATACGACTTGTATAATCCTGATAAAATGTCTCCATGGGCGCAATGAAAAATAATGACAGGATTTCGAGATACGAGCCATGCAAGGTGGTGATGTTTCAAGTCCAAAAGTCGTATCTGACCGGTACGTATTACGAATAATGATCAATATATTCACGTATATTCTCATAAACATCGTACATATAAATATAGATAGATATCTACCCTCTTCATGGATATGCACACATACACGAGATTTTCGGATTCAACGCCACCCGAGAATGAGAATATACGTGAATATATTGATCATTATTCGTAATACGTACCGGTCAGATACGACTTTTGGACTTGAAACATCACCACCTTGCATGGCTCGTATCTCGAAATCCTGTCATTATTTTTCATTGCGCCCATGGAGACATTTTATCAGGATAATACAATTCGTATGATGCAATACTTTTTAGTAAATTTGAGTGAAACCCAATTTCCATTTAAAAACTGCGGGGTCCTTTGAAAAGAGAGTTTAAAATTGTTATCTTTTTATAGTAAAATACACAGGGTGTTCCATTTAAAAAAATGAGGTTAGGTCCGATAACTTTCTTACCTGACCCTGTATACTTATTCTGAAAACGGTAGATTATTCAACAATCATTATAAATAAACTTCTGTATAAAACATTTTTCCGTATCTCTTTTAGCTAAGAAAATATAGGGTAATTTTGAAATTTTAATTTTTTTTATTTTCCCCCGTATCTCTTAAACGAGCGAAAATTTTCTAATTTTGATTTTACCATTTCTAGTTTGACCTAAAGGGAGCACATGACACCTACATTACTTTTTTGATAGACTAACAGTAACGGAGATACTCTATAAAAGTGTCAAAAAATGGGACACCCTGTCTGTGTATAAAACTATAGTTTCTGATTTGTTAATTAGATTAATACAAAGATATTGTAAACTACAGATCCCATAATAACCTAAAAAAAAATGGAAAGTGAAGCTGCGATTGTGTGAAATGTTATTGAAAATCAGTAATGGGTGGGAAGAGGGAACTACATGTTTGTTGGCTGAATGACAACAACGTTGAAGTCGGGTTATATCAGATGGTTAAATATTAAAACATAACCATACTTACCGATGAAAAGATAAATCCTTATTTAAATGATCTACTTTTTTACAAACTACACCATGATTGTTTATAATAAAGACGGTTTTTCACCAATAATCACAAAAAAAACATAAATCAACCAAAATATATAATTAATTCGTTAGATCAAAACACCAACGTCGCAATGTGTACGAGATTAGTAATCCATTCAACTTTTGGGTCCGAATCGTAGCGCAGTTGTAAAATAAAAATAGATGTTGCCAGAGTGCAGTTGGATTAGTTCAAGATTAGTTTGATACTTTTAAGTATAATAATATTTTTTTAAAGAATCTCTCATCGCCTTTTACCAGTTTCCAGTAAAATTGTTGGTAAATGGAAATAAATAAAATAAATGTATGTTCGGGTTTGAACTTGATATCGGACTCTTTTGATTTTCAGGTATTGTGAACGTCCTAAAATGTTGATCTTTATCTCATTAAAGGGGCCAAGATAAGATAGATTCTAGTGTACCAAGTTACTAGTACTTTTGACAGGCAAATAGATTCGTATATCGAATTTCTGTCTCTAACTTAATTTATAAAAAAAATACTACTTGAATCTTTAAGCTTCAGACTCCTCGATTCTAGGTCTAAATTGACGACTACAAAGTTGAGCTATATATAGATGGTTGGTACAATTTTGAATTATTTGTAAGCATTATTTAATTGATTGATATTTAAATTTGGTATCTAAGGGACAACGAGGAACCTTTCTCACTATTTTAGTTGTACAATAATTTGCGTGATAAACAAGATCTGATTTTTTCGCCAACCTAATAACGTTCAAATGGAATTCGACAATAGTATTACGTGCCTTAGTTATGGAAAATATATTTTTCCTTGTGGGATTGAATAAGAAATTATGAAATATTATTTTATATAATTATTTATTATGAGACTTGTATTTTTAAATTAGAACTTATTAAGGATTATTTGAAATATACTGTTTGAATACAAAGAGTTGTTTCATTTTTATATTCTACTTGCTACATGTCTTTTTCTGAAAAAAAAAATGCTGCTTGCAAATACAACATATTTTTGTATCCACTCTGTCTCAATTTAAACTTCGTTTTCGCGATCCCCATGTATATATTTTATCGACCTTATACAGGGTGTGACAAGTTCGGCCTTCACCATTGCAATTTCGGAAACGGTAAGAGATACGAAGTCGGTTAAATTGGGGTAAAGTTGCGTAATTATGGGCTCAATAATATGCAGCAAAAAATCACAAATAAATACAGGGGCTTTCAAAATATTTGGAAAAACCTAAAATTAGCCAAGAATAACCAAAAAATTTTGCCCACTGGGCCTTTTCCCTTGAATCCGCCACTGTTACTCCCCTACTACTTAAAAGTTTTGTTTTAAGAACAAACAATCAGCAAAAGCTTATCTTATCAAAATATACTGCAAATACTTAGGATTAATGATTGTTTAGAATATCGATACATCTGATCTAGAAAATAACTGGGTTTTATATCACGATTTTGTGTAAGTAATAGTAGTAGGCAACAACTTATAAATGTAAAACTACAAAGAATTCTTTTTTGCTAGCTTTCGTGAATATTTTTATTTAAGTGGAATTACCGTAGTCCGTATTCTGGTCAAAAAGATAAAAAAAACATTCTCATTGCAATTTTTCAAATAAAGTAGGCAATTTAACACCATCTTTTTAGCTTGCAAATGTAAAAACCCAGAAATGTCTTTCTTATTTTGCATTTTTAAACTGAGGAATGTTTGTACGTTGTTAACAAATATTTTAATTTTATATATTGCTAGTAAACATAATATCGATGTTAGTTCCCATCCTTAAATAATATAAATTAAATTAATTTGGATATAGTGATGATAACAGTCTGTGAATACTCTGTTTACTGTGAAGTACCTGTTTACCCATTTGGGAAGTTTTCATATAGAACGAGTGCCTAGTGAATATTATTTTTATACATATATTGGTTGGGGTGAAATCGTCAGAGCCTATATTGTGTAAATGAAAGTAAGTATTACAATTTATGTTCGCCTGGTTTGGAAATTCGCCATTTGCCGTGGTAGATAAGGATGTCTACCTTAATTTTTATTTGATTTTCCATAATATTATTACACTTTCTAGATGGCCCGCGCACCAGCAATAGGAATAGATTTGGGAACGAGTTTTTCCGGTGCGGCTGTTTACAGGAATGGAAAAACGGAGGTTATTCCTAATAAAGAAGGGAAATACTTAACACCGTCCTTCGTGTTTTATAATCCGCGTAGCCTAAATGTTTCTGTCGGTACTACAGCCGATGATATGGGCGTAAAGGAAATTAAAAATTTTCTTTTTGGTAAGTTCTGAACCTTTCATTTTTCAAGCAATATTTATAGTTTAATGTATATTGTATGTGTGTATGAAACATTCTTAAATGATTTTCACTGAAAAATTAATCATGCATACAGCATGAACGTAGACGTCACTATGACGTCACTGAACATAGCACATTGTACAGGGTGTCCCATTTTCGAACACTTTCGGGTTTGTTCGTTGTATTTGAGTTATTGTCAAGGATAGAATGTTACAGTTTTCACTTTCCCGTCCTACTTTCTAACGAAATGAAAGATTCCGGTATCAAATATGTCATGGCTGTCTTATAAGTTTTTAATCTACAGGGTGATTTTGAAAATCTTCGCTTTTTAAACATCCCTCGTATTTCCGTTATGCGTTAACTTATCAAAAAGGTATGATCTTGTTAGAGATTTTGACGTAAAGTTCAGTGGCGTAGCCAGTTTTCTCTAAAAAGTTTCACTTTTGAGATATTAACAAAAATGAAAATTTCTAAATGAGACACCCAATTATTATTTTTTAAATTAATTAAGCGTATTTTGAGCCTTACAAAAACTATTATATATATTTATATTCAAAAATAACCCAAAAGTGCGATTACGTAAATTTTTATAATCTGCTTTTAATTTAATTATTCTTTCTCTTTCTTATTTATGATAAGAATTATGAAAAGTATATGTTGGCATGTTTTATATAATCCAATTTAAAATTTAAAATAGTTGTAACAAAATTTTGAATTTGTTTTTTCTAAGGGAGCCAAACCCTCCTAATAATTCCAAACCTCTCAGTATTAAATTACGATAATTGATATGCGCTATATCATTTAATAGATTTTTTTTCTCAGAGGCGGCCCATGCAGGGGCACTGGCTTTTTGCTTTTTATGTCTTAATTGTACTCGGTTTAATAAATATAATATATTTTTAACAAAAAATGTACTCTTGTTATTCCTCTATAGAATTTGACGATTTCGATCAAAAAATAAATCATATGTGAACAAACCCCAATTTTAATTAAAACAACGCTAAACAAATTGAACGTTTTAAATTTATTAATTTTGATTTATTTTCAAATACATTTTACTCAAAAACGGTGAATTCTATCGAGGGATGACTAGAGTATCTTTTTTTCATCAAAACGTAAGAAAAATACAAAATTTAAATATAAGCTGCCCACACACGAGTGTCCAACCGTGTACGTCGCACTTGAACGTGTACATAATTTGAGCGCCGACGGTGATAGATTTTCGAGACATAATAGCAATTTTTTATGTCGAACGAAATGTGCTATAAAAGCTACACGCTGTGCATGTTCGTTTGGCACACGCACGGTCGAACATGAATGTACACTCACGATACAATAACTAGAGGTAACCGTCCCAATTTCGTCCGCCGCGCGCAATGACGTCAAAGGGAGAGCGATTTTTAAATTTCTTATGGAGATTTATATGGTGTTAGTGTTTTTAATTCTATTTTAAAGGTATTAAAATGTTTTATGAAATGAAGGAAGGAAAATGGTATATGAAATGAAGGAATAATATATGACAAGTATTTACGTATATTAATTTCATAGAAACATAATACACATTACAGCTAAAATACTATTAAAGTAAGGAAAGATTCCGACAAACTTTTAAAACATCACCAAAACTGTTTCTTATTTAGTCGTGTGTGTTTATTAAAATAAATATCTGAATTTTCATAATATGACGTGCGCTGTGTTCGGTTGTGATATGGATAACCAGGCAAAGAAATTTGACAGAAATATAAGGTGTTTCCGCTTTCCTAAGGATAAAAACAAAAAATTAGAATGGATACGATGTTAGTTATTTTATTAACAGTTACTTCTTAAGTATTTCCCACTGAAGCTGATGCCTTCGAAACATGTATGGAAATTAAAATATTGTTTATTTAACTACTGAAGCAGACTATGAGTTTCTTTACCTCTTCATAATTTCACTCCACTGAGAGAGGGACTATTTATAGTTTAATTTTGTTTATAACTACTTAGGTCATATTTTACCTTTAATCTTTGTTGTATGTTCGTGCAATAAATATACCTAAATACCATGATATTATTCTTTCATTTCACATACCATTAAATGCGTAAAACCTTTTAATACCTTTCAAAGAGAGTCAAAAACGCTGCAAGCAATATAAATCTCCATAACCACTCGCCCGTTAATGTCACGCCTCCATCGGCGTGGAACCATACCTCTTAGATCTTTATACCATTGTGTACATTCATGTACACACTATATGGTACAAATAACGCCATGTGTACGCATACATGAAAGGACGCACATGTACAAGACGGACCGGGCCACACACGGTCGTTTATGTGCGACGTAGAGTTGACGTAAATAATCTAAAATACAATGACGAAGGTGCTTCTTTCGTCTTATTTTAGGGTCTAAATTATACCCTAGAAATATTGTGCGCTAATTTCGGGACACCTTGTATAATTAAATATTTTTCCTGTTTCAGATATCAAACGCATTATTGGTCGAAAATACAATGACGTCTATATTGAAGAACTAAAAAAATCTTCAGAGTACAGGTTTAAAATCGTTCGTGGAGAAAACGATATGGCGGAAATAGAATTGTTACACGACAACCTTACTGTTCGCAAAACACCAGAACAAGCCAGTTCGGAAATATTAAAATATCTTCGAGAGTCAGCGACTGAATATTTAGGGACTGAAGTGACAGAGGCCGTAATTTCCATACCGGCTCACTTCAGTAACGCTCAAAGAAAAGGTACACGAGCAGCTGCTGAATTAGCTGGACTGAAAGTATTGAAACTGATCACTGAACCTGTAGCTGCAGCTATCCATTATGCTGAGGATAAACTTGCCACCGAAGGGACCTTGTTGGTGTTTGACTTTGGAGGAGGCACCCTGGACGTCTCTATCATTGAAGTTGACAAAAATTCGTTCAAAGTTAAAAGCGTAGAAGGGGATACCTTTTTGGGAGGTCGGGATTTTGACCAGATATTGCTTCAACATTTTAAAACGGACATGATACGGAAGTTTGGCGCAGAAATATTTACCGATAGAGTTTTAAGAAGAGTTAAATCCGCGTGTACTAGGCTTAAAATTAAATTGTCTACTGAAAGAGAGTATTCCTTGACAATTAATTGCGTCGGAGGGGATGAAGATAGTGAGTATACAATGGAAATGTCTCGGACAAAATTCGAAGAACTTACTGGAGACCTATACGATCGAGCGAATCATTTGGTGACAAAATGCATTAAAGAAGCGGGTTTGTCGAAGACACATATAGACGAAGTAGTGTTGGTAGGCGGGACTACAAGAATGCCAAAGGTTCGTCATATGTTAAGGTCTTACTTTGGTGATAACAAAATAAAAACAGGTCTAAATCCAGATGAAGCGGTGGCACATGGTGCTGCACTCCAAGCGGCGATGCTTAAGGACAAATGTAGAGACCTAGAGAAATATAAGGTAACTGAAGTTACACCATTATCCCTAGGTCTAAATTATAATGGATTAATGATAGTTGTATTAAAGAAAAACACACAAATACCTGTCAAATCCCGGCCAGTTAGGGGTTCTACTGCTATGAATGATCAAACTGCTCTACCCCTTCTGGTTTTTGAAGGCGAAAGAAAGATATGTAAATTTAATAACTTTTTGGGCTCGTTTATGTTAGATGATTTGCCCCTTGGTAGGGCTGGCACAGTAAAATGTGAATCAGTGTTCTCCCTTGGGGAGGACGGTATATTGGAAATTGAAGCCTTTGTAGTATCTACTGAAATAAGGAAAAAAATAGCGGTAAATATTGGAGAATATTGTTTATGCGAGAACAAAATTAAAAATGCTATAGAGGATGCGGAAAAAAACCAGAAGGAAGATGATACTTTTGAAACCTTTATACGACGTCAAAGAACTCTAGTTCGAGACTGTAATCATATACTGTACGATTTAGATAATATACCTTCTGAAATCGATAGATTATTTGTCAAAGAGAAATGTATGCAATTTAATGATTATTGCTCAACAATTCACTATACGCAAATTAATGACTTAATGAACAAATATACTGCTTTTAAAAAAGCGGTTAAAGGCATTATAGATAACTATATTGATGTAAAGCTAGATGAGCATACAGCGTCCGGTCAGTCAAGTCTTGGCGTCAGTGCTAAATGGGAAATATAAATATATCTAGTTCTTTGATCAAGTTCTGGAATAATATTACCAAAAAACGTATATTTTGAAGATTGTTCCCAATAGCTCAGTGATTACCTCTACATTTTAATTCGCAATAATTTGTTTGGTTTAAAATATGTATAACTTTAGATTTGCAAACAATTTTGAACGACATACATTACATAGTTCGATTCGAATCTGAAGTTACACTATTTAAGATCTAACAAATGAACACAAACCCAAATTCCAGTAATTATACCCAACATAATCGTCCAAAATATCGACTTTTGGAATTTGTTTAGATTTATTTTTTCATTTATTTGCAAACCGAATACGGAAAACATTAAAAAATAATAACACACAGGATAACATTTGGGTTATATTTTGTTCTAAATTGTCTTCAAAATACTAAATGAAATAAACAACTTAATATATATGTAGTTGATATTTAATTCTCTGATCGAATTTCAATCCAAATTAAAATAAAATAAAATCCTCTCTTAAAATAAAATCTATTTTGCCACAAATATAAACGCCTTTGCGCCTTAACTAAAATCACAAAAAACCTCTAGGAAGTAAAATGTTCAGGAAAATACAATGCCGATACATTGATGTCTAGTTGTTGCACACTAGCGTTAATCTTAACGCGCGTCAAATTGTGCGTCAGTGCGCGCGTTGCTGAAATACACAATCGCATTGCTGTATACGTTGTGTTTATTTTGCAGGTTCTCTTAAAGTTTGGGACAACGGTAAGGTTGTCAGGTTTTACGATTTATTAGCTTTATTATTAGTATGACGTTTCTCCCTAAGTACTGATGGGATTCCGCTGCCAGGGATTTAAATCAAAGAGTTTAACCATTCACTTATTTATTACAAATTAATATTTTACCCAAATATTTAATAGTAATTATATAACCTGTTACAGATTGTTTATCTCCCATAATTTGGCCAGTCATTATTCACCAATATCTGTCTGCGACAGAATGGTGATGATTTTCCCCCTTCACCTCAATACTATTTATTATATGTCTGCGACCATAATACCTTTATTACCTGCTCTATCTATTATGTCTGCGACAATAATAGTAGATATCTGATATTTCTATCTCGCTTCTTACATGAAGCTTTGGTCTGCGACCATTTTATTTACATTGCTCCCCTGATAATCTGCAGTTTAGTTTTTATTTAATTAACTTGTCGTTTTGTTATGTAATATTACCTCAGTTTACGTACACGTTTGGTATAATGGTACTACGTAGTATAGTGAAAACCCGAAAGACAACTATCCATTAGTGGTGTCCAACTGTCGATCATTTCAAACATATAACTCATAAAAGTGTAATAAAAATTAGGAGCCTGCTCGCTTTCCGCATGTGTCACTTTTCTTCTCAAGCGAGCATTGTTTTTCATGTACTGGAAAGTCGAAAGACACTGCCCGGTAGTGGTGTCCTACTGTGAACATTCACTCCTAAGAAAAACCCATCACGCCTTTTTATCTACACCTGTTATAAATTAACGTTCTACAAGGCAACATCATACCAAATGATTTTAACCCTTTTTGGTAAAAGTGATAATCTGCGGTTACCCTGTTCTATATCATAGAGATAACCTTTTTTAGAGCCCTCCCCCATTTCTTTACCGTGGATTGCAGATATTATTCGAGGAAGGCTTTATTACTGCGTAATAAACACCTACCTTATTTTTTTAAAAACCCACTCTAAAACTCGCTCTTGCAGACATTTTAGATGAAACAGAACCGTTAAACGTTAATTACCTTTGTAGTTCTTATTTACTAGAAACCTGCCATTTTTGTCCTGCAGACAATTTATTTGGCAGACCGACAGACAGACTGAACGGGTATTGATTTACCTTATGTTTACACCGAAATAGTTTTAATGAGATTTATATTAATAAATCAAAATAGAAGAAAGAATGAGAGCGGCCATTTTGTGTATAAATTAATTTGATTTTGGGACGCTGGATTTACCTCCGTTGTCAAAGATCCCTAGCGCATCGACATCGACAAGCCGACGGGGCAACTATGAAAATCTAACAAGTAGAAGAAAATTATTTAACCAAAGAATGATCTACACTAAATGGTCGCGTAAATACTTTAATTTAAGAACTGGAAAAATTTGACTCTTACAACTCAGAGATAAATGATGCACAACAAAAACTGGCAGCGAAACGATTTGTTTTTTCTTTTGAGAACGGGACTCGCAATCGGGCAGCGTAACGTGTTGTATGCGAACAAACCCTTATGAGCATCGCGTCTCTCACTTTTATAGGCGCACCCCTTCCTTAGTTCTGTTGCGTCACTTTATGCACCCCTATTTTATTTTTAGCCTAAAGAATGTGACCACTTGAGATCCCTTCATTGGCACGTCGCTAAGATGTTAGCTTTTTGTCTGTATTAAGCTCTTTTAAAATACATGTAGGTTATGCATGTATTACTGGATCTAATTATATTTGCTATTTTATTTCCTACATAGAAATTTTTTAAGCGAAAAATAGACCCTGGCCCGGGCCGTTTCAACACTATGTCGTCGTATGATGTGTACAATAATTGTTATACATCTCTTGCAACCTTCGCTAATATGAACAGACTTTTAGTATGAATTACTCAGGATTTTTTGTGTTCACGTTACCGAGATTGTTCTGTACATTGTTCTTAACGCGCGTTAATTTACGCTCGTGTGTACGTTGAATCCAATGGGGTCTTGACGATATGGTTGTTCCAAAGCTTATTTTTGTATCGTCTGAATCGTCAAAATTGTACCAAATTTGGTAAAAATGTACCAACAACATTCACCAAGAGACAGACGGTGAACTAAAAAAAAAGATCGCCAGTAGTAAACAGAGTACTAAAAAAAGGTCGTTGCGGGCCGACATCAAAAGGGTACCAAAATCTCGAAAGAGGTACGAACGTGCCAAAACTTTGTAAAGTGTACCGAATACGGTACAAAAATACGCTCTGGAACAACCCTGGTTGTGCTACGAAATGGCCGTAACGCTAAAACCTTAATAACAAAGTACACTTTAGTCTCATTTTATGTTTAAATATGTTAAATGTTTTGTTGGATGGCAACGCCCGTTCCCATCTGAATAAAAAAAACTAGTTATATCGTTGGAAGTTTTTATTTAAATTTTCTTATCGTATAATGTAAATAAATTAATATTATTGATTGCTAATTTAACTACAAAATAAGGATTTTAAGTAAAAAAATATCACAATAGTTTATGTGATGATCAGTTTGTTATCGATTGAATGGAATAATGAAGTGTGATAGTGACTAGCGCAAACTAAATAAACTAAAAATATTGAAATTTCTGAATCTCAAAAAAGTTTAAAAATCGTTATTAAAACCACTATTTCGACAGTTATGTTATTTTAACATTAACGTGTGAACCTAGCTTTAAAAAAATAAATATACAGTGTGACCCAGGTTAGCCAACTTATAGGTATAAATGACAACAACTTTTAGAATTGTAATTTGGTTATGGTTATTAGATTCGGTACGCTTACACGATTTTCAATTCTGAGAAACTTTTCTTAATAATAATTTTCGATATTTTGTGAAGATGAGGGAGGCACTTACCTGGACAGAACATAAAAATAACACTAAAAAAATCAAAGTATGTTAAATCTTATTATCTAGTCGCAGCAGCAGGTCTACATTCCAAATAGTCAAATTTCAATTAGAATTTTTTTTTTCATTTACACCTATAAGTTCGCATATCCTGGAACACGTCACTGTATGTAGTACATATGTTAAAATTGCAGGCAACAGATATACAGGGTGTTACAAATTAGGTCTTCACCATTGGGATTTCGGAAACGGTAAGAGATACGAAGTCGGTTAAATTGGGGAAAGTTGCGTAATCAGGGGCCCAATAATATGCCGCAAAAAATCAAAAATATATGCAGGGGCTTTCAAATTATTTGGAAAAATCTAACTGTTACGTTTCGGTTTTTATTTTTTACTGACTTTGTTCGAAGAGATGTCCAAAAATAAATTCCACTTTCTCATTGCTACTTTTTATTCTCCACAAGATGACATCATCAGACGTTTAATGCGACGTTTCGGCCTTAGGTCACCATCATCAACTTCACTTTTTTAAATACGGGCCTGGATTTTTTTTTGTTTAAGTTTTGTTAGGGGACCGAAATCTACGTTCATTGGCATACAACACTTATTGGTATTTCGACGTTTTGTTCCTTAAATAGATCATCTTCATTAAAATACCCCTAGTACAGGGTGTCCCCTTTTTCGACACTTTTATAGGGTATATCCGTAACTGTTAGTGCTATCAAAAAAGCAAAGGTGTCATGTACTCTTAGTGCTATCAAAAAAGTAATGTAGGTGTCAAACTTAAAATGATAAAATCAAAATTTGAAAATTTTTGCTCGCTTAAGAGATACGGGGAAAGTAAAAAAATTGACAATTTAAAAAATACCCTATATTTTCTTAGTTAAAACAGATGCACAAAAACGTTTTATACAAAAGTTTCTTTTAATGATTTTTGAATAATCTGCCGTATTTAGAATAAGTATACGCGGTCAGGTAAAAAAGTTATCGTACCTAACCCTATTTTTTAAATGAAGCACCCTGTATATTTTAATCTAAGAAGATTGCATTTTAAATTCTATTCTCAAATATATAACACAAAGGATAATATTGGTTTCCTAGGCGGTTTATTTAAACTTTATTACTTAAATCACAGTTAATATCCTAGAGACAACTATGTTGACATTCTGGTTGTTATTATTTAACGTCAATTTCATTTTTACATATTCATTTGTGAAAAAGATGAATCAACATTTTGAAAAAATTGATATGATATCCATGGTGTGTTATAATTTGAAAAGAGAGTTTAAAATGGTATCTTTTTAGATTAAAATATACATTTAAAAAATGAGGTTAGGTCCGATAACTTTCTTACCTGACCCCGTATACTCATTCTGAAAACGGCAGATTATTCAATAATCATTATAAAGAAACTTCTGTATAGAACATTTTTCTGTATCTCTTTTCACTAAGAAAATATAGGGTAATTTAGAAGTGTCGAAAAAGGGGACACCCTGCTGTATTTATTTAAGATTTTTTTTCGACATATTATTAGACCCATAATTACGCGATTTTGCCCCGATTCAGCCGACTTCCTATTTCTTACCGTTTCCGAAATCCCAATGGTGAAGGCCGAAGTTGTAACGCCCTGTATTTGACTATAACTAGTTAATTATGAAACTGATAAGTATCCGCTGTGTGTACGCGTTCAGTCAAAAATAAAAATGGATATTTCTCGAATAGAGACTAACGTAAATATCTTAACTTAACTTAAGAACTCGCTCTCATTACATTTAAAGATATTTCCAAACAAAGGAACGTACTCATTAAACCTGTATATAAAATAATCGAGATCCACCATAAGATTTTCTCCCCCCTAGTTTTCCTAAGGTTCCTTAGAATATTCACCCCGACCAGGAGACCACAGATGGCGCCGCCCAGATGGGAAATGTAACTTATGTCGTACAAGTTGCGATTCTTGATGTACTTGTAGATGGGGTCGAACACGGTGAAGGTGCCGAATAGGAACAATTGGGCCACCGGCTGGCTCATTTCTCTCCAATTCTGCAAAAGAGATTTATTATTAGTTATGAATAGGAATTTGGCCGATTGGAAATAACGGTTCTCTTTTCTGTTTTTTTTCTCGAGCATTGAAAGAACTAACACAAAAAAACCGGAAACAGAAAAATATTAAAACAAAAAGTTAAACCTGAATATACAGGGTGTCCGGGAAACTGGGAAATCTCCCGGATATGAAAAGAAATAGTGAAAAGGGTACTACAAGTTCATATAAACTTTTTTCGTATAGGCCTCCTCTTTGGAGATACGGGCTCCTAAAGAGCTCCAATGGAATCAAGTTTTTTACACATAATTCTTGAACCACCAGGTATATTGGATTTTTTTTTACATATGATGTCTACCAGGTAAGACCCTTCAAATTAGTATCCAAGAAAGTGTTGTGAATTACTCACATCTGCAGGGACGGACTAGCTGTGACACTCATTCCCCTTTTTTTTAACGCCCTTTATGATAGGAACTTTGGACAACGTTTTTTACATACCGTTAACTATCGACTAAAAATTAAGTGCTCTTCATTCATGTCGCTAATCCGAACCGTTTTCGAGAAAACGTAATTTTAATCACATCGTGTATTAGGCGTATCTCGTAAGAGATACATCTTTGTTCCTATTAAATGTTGAATGAATGATGAATGAACCTGAAAATTCCGCTTTTTCATATTTAACCCGAGAGAGAAGTTAAGGGACTCAGTGTAAATAAAATGACGAAAACGGTTAGAATTAACGACATGAATGAAGAGTACTTAATTTTTAGTCAATAGTTAAAGGTATGTAAAAAAACGTTCTCCAAAGTTCTTATCATACAGGGCGCTAAAAAAAAGGGGCCGTGAGTGTTACAGCTAGTCCGTCCCTGCAGTTGTGAGTAATTCACAACACTTTCTTGAATAGTAATTTGAAGGGTCTTACCTGGTATATTTAGTACAGGGTGTTATGGAAATGACTTATTATATTTAAATGGGTGACTCCTAAGGTGTCCTAGAGAAAGTCTACATACTTTTTTTTAATCGAATATCTAAATATTAAGGTAAAAACCCTTTTTACGCACATACTGTCGCGCCGTTCCGTCTAGAGTATACTAACGGTGTTGTCAGATCTCACCGCATATTTCGCCCTTGCTTGGATACCTGCCGCGCGCGACTATCGTTGCTTCAGTATGATTCGAGACTCGGGGGTGGAATGACGCTGTCGAAGGTCCACGTGCTTGATGTATACGAATTTTAAACGTTTTGTTAGTTGTACCATTGCCCGATTTTTTTTCTGTTGTGAAATAATTCATAATAAGACATATTCTGATGTGATTACAAATTTGTGTGATATTACCTATTGTTGGTTCTGTTGCAAAACATACCTTTGTGTTTTATTTTTTTATGGATTTAATTATAAAACGGATTATAAGATCGAAGGTAAGAGAGTATGTACCTTAAAATTGTAGTTTTTTTTTCTAAAAGGTTTGAAAAAGAAGTCATAACGCGGATCAAAGATGTCTGAATAAAATATTGATTGCGAACGTCCTCAGTAGCGGCCACGTACATTTTCAGTTTCATATAAAGTGTATATTTCGCTTAATAATTCAAAGCGCCATTTAAGGTTATTTTTCTTATATTTATTTTCATCTCAGGATTTGCCGGTTTGAATATAAGTCATTTCCATAACACCCTGTATATCATATTAAAAAATAATTGAAATATACCTGGTGGTTCAATAATTATGTAAAAAAAACTTGATTCCATTGGAGCTATTTGGGAGCCCATATATCTCCGAAGAGGAGGCCTATACGAAAAAAGTTTATATGAACTTGTAGTACTTTTTTTACTTGTTTGCTTCATGACCGGGAGATTTCCCACATTTTCCCGGACACCCTGTATATGTATTTCTTGTTATGCGATATAATGTGCAATTTATTTTAAACGCACGTAAAAAATTCTCGAAATCAGAAGCCCAGTTTCAGTTGAAACAATTTTATGATACAACTCTAACTTACCATAATGACCGTGGCTATATGAGCAGTAAATATTGAATAGACCCCTGGGCTTCCGCCGGCGAGATCCTCATTTGGGTAGATGACGGACTGGAACAAGGATCCTCCCAAAATACCAGCGCAGTAAATCACCACGACCCTCCAACTATGCACCATCTCCAAGGGTAATCCGACTGCTATTTGGATTGCCACGTTTACCAGAAGGTGAAGTTGACTAAAATAAAAACAAGATCAGCGGTTGCAAGCTCACCCAAAAAGAAAAATTGACTGAAAATGTATTCCGAATCCATATTTTCCGACGATTTTTCTGTAGTTACAGAAAAATGCGAGTGAGCCGCTATTTTATGGTGTATGACCACCGACTTATATCTATGGATAGCCAATCTCTAAAAGTAAAAGTGGCAAATTTATGGCTTCGCGCAGAACCGTATTTCGCCCTTAATGAAAATGATTACACGGCAATATTTTGGCATATCAAGACCGTCTTTACTGGGCAACAAACAATTTTCTCGCATAAATGAAGGCTTTGTGGCCATCACTGAAAAGCCACTTTTAGAATTACTGTTGATATCGTTACATCCCTACGACTGATTTCGGTTATGGACGGTCGTCGTTGGTTCATGTCATTGGTTGGCAACCAAACCGGCACCAATACCGGCGGAGTTGCCTACTGTGGCGGTTCTTCCACAGGAGCACATGCGCACGTGCGCCCCCAGAACAAAACGAATAAAAAATATTAATTTATACTCATTGAATATTATTTATCGTATAAAGTCCGACCCTCCCTAATATTTTATCGTACCGTCAAACTAAAAAAGTCCGACCCTCCCTAATATTTTATCATCCCGTCTAACCAAACTGTATAGATCGGGCAACCGTGCCTCGGTCGAGGTAAATGACGATTATGACGAGACTTGCTCTCACGTGCGATTAAGTAATGCAGTTTCTCGGTAGTAACAGGTGGCGGGTGGCAGCGGGGGATAGCGGGGCTATGGCGATTTAACATGGAAAAGGCGCACAGTTTTTGTGTGTCTGTTCGTGCATCTACTTAGAAATTCGAGTGTGTATGTTTTAATATTTTAATATTATATATTTATTAAGTCAAAATAAATAGTTGACGGTGGACTATTTAAGAAATGACTTCAGCTCTTTGAGTTTGGAGCAAAAATTTGAAGTGAAGAATGCGGGAACACCTAAACCCGAAATTAATTTAACGCAGACCATAAAGGGTAAATCTAGGGACTTTATTAGAAAGTTTAAAAATGAAATATATGGGAAAAAAATTATAGAGGGTATTCCAAACTTAATGAGGCTGTTATTGATCAATTTTCTACAATTAAGAACCGAAGAATGGACTTCACGTTTAAGCACTATTGTGTAGAGTCGATAAATGTGTATTTCGATAAATGATACTCGATATGATTTTAATCCATTTTATTTAAGGATTTAAACTAAAAAAACACTGAAAATATGAAGAATGCCAACTTGTCAGTCTCGTGGCTCGATTCGTTCTCGTCGTAAAACAGTTAACTATTGTTCTCGTCTTGGTTGCGCCTAATGGCGTAGCCGTAGATGGCGTAATGGTATGAGACATCATTCGGTTTTCTTGATAACTCGTAGATGGCGGTAGTAGTATTGGACATCATTCGGTTTTCTTGATAGCTCGTATATGGCTTTAGTAATATTAGTAGTGGACTGTATAAATATTGTTACGAGGTTTGCATGCGACGACGTTAAGATCCGACAGCTATAGACACTAAGAAAACCTTTCTTATTTTCCAAAAGTTGTATTTCCTTGTGTAAAATAAAAAATAAAATAAAAATATGTTTTACCTAACGCATTTTCTAATTACTTTTTTATTCTACATTTAAAATGCCTAGAAAGTAATTGTTTGGTCGTTACACAAAAATAGAATTTTATAAATAATTTCACCATACTTGTGAACCCCCTCTATTATAGGTCACGAGCTGCCACTGGTTGCCTATATCACAGCGACAACATTGCACGCAAGACAACCGACGAGCAACCTTTAAAAATATGACCGGTAAACCGTGCGCACCAACCCATTTTTTCACTCATAAAATTTAATTTTTTTCTGTGCACCCCATAAGTTGTACGTATCCATAGTTATAGGTAGGTGCGTAGGACACGTTGCCCACGAGCAATGTCACAGTCCATGTCCATGAATTTGTGCGTTTTTGTACTATTTTTACTTTCTAAATATTTACTTACGAGTTATGTGTGAACATATAAGTCATATATCTCCAGACCTCGTATCTCCTGTCGTGCTGGAACGTCAAGGGCTCCTTGAACTTAATATAGAATAGGAGTATTTGTACTATGGATAGAAGTATCATTCCAACGTGTCTTTTTTTTAATCGAACCTCCTCCTCATACATTCCTGTTACCGTATGCATTCGTTGCAATCGTACTGTTGTTTTTCTTGATACTGGTACTACTAGGAACTTTACATATCTGTAATAGAGAAACAATATTGTAGGATTATTCATGTAACATCATATTTTAGCTTCTGCAGTCGTCGACCTGTTCCCATGTTTTCAACGGATGTTTTAAAAGTTTACCGGAATATTTTATTAATTTATCTCAATACCATGATATTTTTCGTTAATTTCACCTATTATCTCATGCATAAAACCTTCTAATACCTTTAAAAAAGAATTAATAACGTCAACAACAACAACAACAACGTGAATCTCCTTAAGCAATTTTTCATAAAAAAAAATTAAAAAACTAAAAATATGCCAAATTAAAAATTCTAGCAGTGAATAGTAATTACGTTCCGAGGTGGAAAGTGTTTCATTCCTGTCGGACGAACCGGCGAGGTTAACTAAATCTCGAGACAGTAATGAAACTTTTCACCGAGGTTTGTATACTATTTTATTTACAACCACATCTAACATCCATTTCTTATTATTTTGCATTAAAATTATTAATAAAAGATAAATGTCAATTTGACTTTTCCATTAAAAAATTAGACAGAAATTTCAAATAACCGCAGGTGGTAAAATAACGTAGGCAATAATACACATCAAGATGGCAAATATCATTTTTTGAATAAGGTTTCCATGTCACTAAACGATATATTATTTTAACAAGAGAAAAATGCTCATCAGATGAGGAATTTGATTTTGCTGCTACTCCACCAGAAAGTCGAGAAGCAGCAAGAATAGTAGAAGAAGATCTTCTGTCAACTAAAAGCCGCCTGAGATATGACAAAGCATATAACTGTTTCAAAGAATGGTGTACCAAAAACAAAGTTCGAAATCCTGGTTCTGAGTCGGCGCTACTAGCTTATTTCAGTGAAAATGCCAAGACAAAGAAGATATCAACGATTTGGTCACAATATTCAATTCTGAGCACCACTCTATCAATTAGGGAAAAAGGAGACATATCTAAACACGCAAAGCTATGAGCGTTTTAAAAAAGTGTGTTCGTATATTATTTTGAGGTTTACAAAAAGAATATAACAAAAAAATAATTCACTTTCCACCCGGGTGGAAAGTAAAAGTAAAAAAACGTCAACTTTCCACCTTTCAAAGATTGATGAAATGTCATTATTACATGCATGGTTGTAAATAAAATATTTATTGTAGCAGGTATGTGGTTTTGAAATAATTGTCGCTTACATATATTTATATTTATAAAATTTTTGAAATCTTATTCAAAAACCCTTATTTAGTTTTCATTCATAAATTACGTTATGGTAACATAATCGTCCACTATAATAATTTAACGATCGGAATTTTATTTAAGTTCAATTAATACATAAATAGTTTCGCTAATAAAAAACGCTGTATTGTTCCTTTAAGGCGAAGTTACTCTACCGGAATTAAATTAATTCGGTATTATGTAAGAATAAATCCAAGGATAAATAAATTACTTGATCAACTTATGCGAAAACTGAATTCGTTCAAAGGATTTTCCAAACTTTTTGCTTCGCATAAAACTGTACATGATGTACATGTATACGAGGTAACGAAAAAACTATATGCGACGATATACTTTAATAGTCAGTATCGTTGACCGTGTGTTCATTGCGGGGGGTCAACTCGGATGGCCTCTTTCACCTTATTAGGAAATTAAGCAACAACAGTCAACCCGATGTGCTACAGGCTGTGAATTCAAGTAACTTCTCTCGAATTATTTTCAAGATAGTGTTGTAATTCGGACATTCTGGTATCTGTTTTTACGGTTCCCGTAAGCTTAAGCTCTACTTCTATAGACTCGTTAAATATTTTTACAGCGTGTATCAGCCAAATGGAATAAATTCTATAATAAATAAACGGGGGCGTGTGCGAAAAAACGCTCGGACACGTCGATTGGTATTTCTAGTTGCGCATTTTTTTCAATAGAAACTTTTCATACAGGGTGTGTTATGTAACAGTGGCCAATACCAACTTTCTTATTTTAAATGCAACCCCTATACAGGGTGATTCACGACGACCGTGCATTAGAACTTTATGGAGAACTACTGAATATATGTTTCTGAAACTTTGGGGATTTGGGTTTATCGATATGCTCTCTTTAACTAAAATATTGACATGTTTCTGTCATTTCCGGTTATACCGGAAGTAGCTGCCAACTTTCGTTTTTTAAATACAACATGGTAATTTTTATTACATTTTTCGATTAAGCATTAAATACTAAGCACATTTTATAGAAAATGTTTTTGTCAGAATCTATTAATTTTTGAGATATCTGGACTTTTTGTAATTATTTGGCAAACGCATGACGATGAAATAATCCATATAATTTTTTTACCTTAGCGCTTGGACTAAAAATTTTTTCTCACCGAATAGCTAGAAGATCATCAAGTCTCAAAAACATTTCAAATTCGGCATAAAATGTACAGGATGGTCACAATTCAAGCCTCATTGTGAAAGAATTCAAACATTAAAAACTTTCTTATTTTAAATGGAACACCCTGTATATTTTTATTTAATTTGATGGCAAATTAGTTGTTCTTTATAAATAGTATTTAC
The DNA here is from genome assembly GCA_963991005.1 of Barypeithes pellucidus. Lineage (NCBI taxonomy): Eukaryota > Metazoa > Arthropoda > Insecta > Coleoptera > Curculionidae > Barypeithes > Barypeithes pellucidus. Next base: position 15,608,236 of record OZ022563.1, read on the forward strand.
TGTCCTATACCTATATCAAAGCGTTTTCTCAAAAAATCCAATTTTATTCCGAAAATACTATTTGTTCAAGTGTGTTATGAAAACAATTGTACTTAGGGGCTATATACTGATGTCTATACGGAGGAAAAGTGATTGATTGCTTGAAAATACAATATTCTAAAGTGTTTCTTAATAATTTATAAATAAAATGCAGTTGATTGTTTTAAATTTAATGGTTTAAATATTATTTTTTTAAAAATAGCAAGAAAACAAGTTTATAAACTTTAAATTCTTTAATTAAAAATGTGTTTGAAAATTATACCTAATATCTTTTGATTATATTTTTAAAATATGTTCGAAATGATTGCCATTTTCTTCCAAGAATTTATGTATTCTTTTCATCATGTTATTTCTTGTAGCATTCCTAATTTCTTGTGGGAGATTGAAATGCTGCCTTCACCCTTTCAATTAGATTTTCCTTCGTGGTGATGGGACGCGCGTAAACTTTATCTTTAATGGTTCCCCAGATGAAAAGTCCAGTGGAGTTAAGTCTGGCGAACGAGCTGGCCAGTGAAAGGGACCTTGGTTTGCGAACCACTGGTCATGAAAAAGTCTGTTTAGGGCAGTCTTAACAACTTGGACGTTGTGTGCTGGAGCCCCATCGTTTTAATACCAATCACTTTTCCTCCGTATAGACATCAGTATACAGCCCCTAAGTACAATTATTTTCATAGCACACTTGAACAAATAGTATTTTCGGAATAAAATTGGATTTTTTGAGAAAACGCTTTGATATAGGCATAGGACAGTAAATACTATTTATAAAGAACAACTAATTTTCCATCAAATTAAATAAAAATATACAGGGTGTTCCATTTAAAATAAGAAAGTTTTTAATGGTTGAATTATTTCACAATGAGGCTTGAATTGTGACCACCTTGTACATATTATGCCGAATTTGAAATGTTTTTGAGACTTGATGATCTTCTAGCTATTCGGTGAGAAAAAAATTTTAGTCCAAGCGCTAAGGTAAAAAAATTATATGGAGTATTTCATCGTCATGCATTTGCCAAATAATTACAAACAGTCCAGATATCTCAAAAACTAATAAAAGTCTGACAAAAACATTTTCTATAAAATGTGCTTAGTATTTAATGCTTAATCGAAAAATGTAATAAAAATTACCATGTTGTATTTAAATAACGAAAGTTGGTAGCTACTTCCGGTATAACCGGAAATGACAGGAACATGTCAATATTTTAGTTAAAGAGAGCATATCGATAAACCCAAATCCCCAAAGTTTCAGGAACATATATTCAGCAGTTCTCCATAAAGTTCTAATACACGCTCGTCGTGAATCACCCTGTATATTTTTGGATCACTCAGAAACTTTTAGATATATTTAATGTACAATATCCTATACCTATCTTTAACTGTTTCGGAAATATTAAGTGTTTTCAGATTTATTGCATCTCAGCGTTCCTTTTTACTGATATGAAATAAAAAAAAAGTATAAATAGTTTTATTTACTTATGTTTAAAACGCGTGACCTTAGCAAATTGTTGTCTTTCCGCATGACAGTAGTTGTCAGGGTTATAGTCGTTTGAATTTCGTTAACTGCATATCAGAAAAATGGTTTATTTAACAGAAATGCACAAAATAACAATTCTACAGATGATTGGTTATTATCATATCATATTAAATGCAATGAGTGATGATACAAAACTAGATATTATGCTTTAGTTTGAGGAAAACCCACATACTTCTAGTCGAGAAGCAGCCCCGATATTCGATGTTAGCCATTCATCGATTATTCGAACATTACAAGAAAATGAAATGTATCCCTATAAAATGATACCTACTCATGAGCTCATGGAAGATGATTTTGATTGGAGAATGTATTTTTGTGAACAAATGATGGCAATGTTAGATAACAATGTGATCCAATTAGAACATGTTTTGTTTTCTGATGAGTGCACCTTTACACTTCACGGTTATGCCAATCGTCAGAATTGCCGCTATTGGTATTGGGAAAATCCTCACTGGATTAGAGAAGAACATACGCAATATTCTGAAAAGGTTAATGTTTGGGCAGGAATTGTTGGAGATCATATCATAGGTCCCTTTTTCATTGATGGCAATTTTAATGGCGATAATTATTTAAGGCCGTATTACACTCGGGAATTTTTATGGCGCCAGCAATGGCAATTATAATTCAAGGATTCAGGCGCAGTACACCGTTCTCCGTACTACAGTCAAAAATTGCGCAGTACACTGTTCCCGATCAGCTGTCTCTCATTACCAGAAATGGGGCAGGCGCCATTTTAATTGCCCTTGCCGGCGCAATTGGGTAGACATGGATTATTCTGTTATTTTTAACTGTTTATTATTTGGCCGAACCAGGTATGAACAGGTAATGGCCATTTAAACCCACTGGTACTTAAATTAGCAGTTTACATTCTTTATTAAAAGTATGGACTGCTAATTCAGCAACTTTTTGCACCTCCTATTTGTAAATAGCAGTAGCTGCTTTAACTGGTGATCAAAACGAACAGGTTTGCACATCTCTAATTCTGGGGATATTTTAGGGATTTCGACAGTACCCACTGCTGTTCTGACCGTTGACAATGCTCCAGCTGATCGAAAACGGTTTACTGCGCATGAATACGTGCCATTATAATTGCCGGCACAAGAGAAAAAATTGCCTAGTCTAATACGGCCTTTAGCACTGCTCCAAATTTGTACATTTTTTTATTTCATATCAATAAAAAGAAACGCTGAAATGCAATAAATTTGACAACACTTAATAATTCCGAAACAGTTGAAGATAGGATCCAAAAATGAAATAATATACAGGGTGTTGTATTTAAAATAAGAAAGTTGTTATTGGCCACTGTTGCATGACACTCTGTATGAAAAGTTTTTATTGAAAAAAAATGCGCAACTAGAAATTCCAATCGACGTATCCGAGCGTTTTTTCCCACACGCCCCCATTTATTTATTATAGAAGTTACTCCATTTGGCTGATACACGCTGTATAGTGACAATAACAAGTTTACATCCTCTTTCTTACGGGTCCGTGAAAGCTGGCCGCTACTTTCACAGACCACGATCGAAGTGGTTGTCGGTCGCGGTTTTGCTGCTGCAACCCGGACCATTTCCTGCGAGGTAGGCATAAAATCGTTTACAGGGTTATTTATACAGTATTAGCATTAAAGAATGCAGGAAAGGCAGGAATAATAAAGATTCCTGGGCCAGGCAGAGAATAGCCGACCGTTTCCATCATAGGTGTCAAAAGGAATCGAAGATTAGTCAGTTTAATGGTTTACTGTACTCACCGATTTCCAAGGTTACTGAAATCCTTCAAAAACCCATCATTGGTGATCATTTCGACAAATTCTTCAAAATCCAATTTGTTATCGTGATTCTGGTCGAATCGTTCGTAGTTATTAATGATAATTGGCGTGAGCGGTCCCGACGTTGGATTAGCCGATTCATTACTTTTGATGAACGCTGTAAGTTCGTCCAGGCTGACGAAGCCATCTTGGTCTCTGTCGCACTGAAAGCAAAGGAAGACAAGATAATGAAAAATCAAGACACTACATATTGTCATATATACATACATATTTAATATGCAAAAACTTTAAATGAAAAATATCCCTGTAATGTAATGTAAGAAATATTTCACTTATATATATATATTTTTTTTTTGGTCGAACAAGGTCGAATCCTAGTAAAATTGACGCAGAACGTTATCGATATTGTTACCCCTTTGATCATTATTTTACGCTCATCTGTGTAAATTTTACAACGTGTAAATCATATCGCAATAATAATAAAATTTATTATCCACAAAATATTAATTTTCTAAAATTGTGTATAATAATAACCGATACTTTTTATGAGTCACAAGCATCTTTAAAATATTAATTTCAGGAATTTTAACACAAACCATGGGAAAATATAACCTAGGACAACGTTCCTTGTTAATAGTTTACTTAAAAAAGATTATGATTCAGTAGGATGTTTAGTTTCAGTCTATACAGGGTGTCCCATACTTATGGGCTATATAGCAAGTAAAAAAGTAAATTTAACATTCGAGTCGGTGCCTCTGTTGTGTGTGTTACTGATATTGTTTCTTCAAAATATTTCTCTTAATCGAAGCTAAGCCAACGAAGAAAAATTCTAATATAGCGGATCCGAAGCTGATATACAGTGTGTGTCTATACTTAAGTTGGAACCATATGGAAAACTTTGTTATTATTGGTTTTATGAAGAAAAGTTATTCTTCATAAAAAGTTCTGCATGGTCTAAAACTCAAAACGCAAACTTCAGTTATCAAAATTTCCCAGTCATATACGAGGTATATTAGAAATTACGATTTTTGCTCAAGAGTTAAAGTACCTTTATTTTTGTTAATACAGAAGAATGTTAAATTTAAAAGTTTTATTCAAATATGCAATTACAGTTATTTAGCATGAAAATTTATCATTCAATTTTAATTATTCTGGCTTGATACAATTTAACGTAATCTAGGATGCACTGACAAGAAATATTTGACACGGAATGTCATAGTGCGTTGGTATTTATAAAATACATTAGAAATGGCAGCCAGCCCGGTGAGACTGCTTATGGGGGGGATCAAAACACGTAAGAAGGCCTTGGAAGTGATGCTAAGCCTACTCTGCTCCATACGCTCACAAGTAACCTACTTTTATCTATCTGTTTCACTCTATCATTTAAGCGTCAATATCAGACTTACGTAGAGTTAATATGAAATGCCAAAAAGTGATTGTTTATGCAGGCGACTTGATCCTGGTCATATTTGTCAATTTTTGAGTCATTCCATTATCTGATTTCGGCTGCGAGCTGCAAAATCTTAAATGAAATGCTGATTCATTTTCATTAAGAAAAACAAACACTAGGTATATCATAAAGTTAATTAACAGAAACAATTTTAATGTCGCGTATTTCCTCCTCTCGCAGCAATGACAGCTTGCAGTCTTCGTGATATCGAACGAATAAGATTAATTATCATTTTTTGAGGGATAGCCTGATATTCTTCGGTCAGCGCCAGTTGTAAGTCTTGCAAGGTTTATGGTTGTACACTTGTACAGGTCGACGACGAACGAAAGTTGATCCCAAAGATGTTCGATTGGGTTGAAATCCGGGCCATTCCAATCTTGGAAGTCCAACTTCATCCAGATATTCGTTCACTACATGTGCATTGTGCATTATCATGCGTTAATGTAAATTGGTTCCCAATGAAAGGAGCAAATGGAACATCCTATTTTTTAATAAAACTACTTACAAGCTTATTTCTGAAGTTTAATTTTTCATTTGTAGCTATGTTACTAGTTCAAAAAATGATATAACAGTGTGTAAGGATTATTTTAAAGTAATATTTACAGCTTAAAACATGTCAGAATTCTAATATTGATTTTCACCACTTAGTAAACCAAATAAAAGGGTTTTGAATGTCTTTTGTTGGTTAAATATCACTTTAAAATATTGACAGAAATAAAAATTTGGACAAAAGTGACATTTGAAAAGCACGTGCGTTTGTCAGCTGATGCCAGACGTAATGGATGCCGGGTTTGTTCGTTTGTTCATACTTGCTTCGATTTGTTAACACGGCTGTTTGTCTTCTTCCTGTTTATAAGTATTCGTTGAAGGCAGCTTTACTAAGTTGTGAAGAAAAAATAGAAATTGCTTTAGTATGAGTATAGGTACCTTTTCAGTTTAGAAATTGCCCTTCTTTGAGAACCTTGAATTAAAAATACTTTACTTAATAACATGTAAGAAAAAAAATCATATATTTATTAATTCCATAATTACAGCATCAGCTGATATAATGGCATATGTAATTTAATGCTAGCAGATTTTTGCCCAATTATTAAAATCACATTTCTGGTAGACGTAATCGGTTTTATATATGGAAATATTTATGTTGTAAAATCCAAAATTACAGTTATTAATGTACGAGGCACAGGAGCGGTTCCAGTTATAAATTTGAGTCAAAATATTAATTGTTTTTACGCCTATTGTAATGTAGAAATAATATTTAAAAAAAATAAATTAATAAATTTTTTTAAGCTGTTTTAGGGAGGAGGGGGGTCATGATTTCTGGGACCGTCCACCGCACCCATATTCAAATTAGCAATCCTCAAAAGCGGAAGGAATGGATGGCTTTCATCTCTTTTCTGTTGTCAAGTGAGTGACGATTTCTTGGGAGCTAGTAGTCGGACGAACATCGAAATATTTTCAGCCGGAACAAGAGTACCTCCCCCCCCCCGTTTTCGAGGATGCTGAACACGATGGCGGCGTCAGAATTTCTCTTTTGGGTTGCGCAACCCCTCAAAACGCCCCCCGAGGGGTTAAACGCGCTTCAAGAGACAGAGAAGCATACTATCCCCCCCGTTTTCGAGGATGCTGAGCACGGTGGTGGTGTTGGATATCGCGTCCAACCCCGTCCCATCCTCCACTGGCCAATACTCGCCCCTGAAAGGGGTGAATTTTTTTTCAAGTATCAGCGGCAAATATATCCCCCCCCCCCCCCCCGTTTTAAACACTTGTAATTTTTTTCTAAATTTTGTTTTATTGAAACACCACCACCGTGCTCCGCATCCTCGAAAACGTGGGGAAAGTGTGTTTCTCTGCAGGGAAACCTCTTGAAGCGCGTTTAACCCCTCTAGGGGTGGGTTTTGGCCGTTTTGAGGGGTTGCGCAACCCCAAACAGAAATTCTGACGCCGCCATCGTGTTCAGCATCTTCGAAAACGGGGGCCAGTATTGGCCGGTGGAGGGGTTGGAAGGGGTCGGACGCGATATCCAACACCACCACCACCGTGCTGCAGGGAGACCTCTTGAAGCGCGTTAACCCCTCTGGGGGGTGGTTTTTGGCCGTTTTGAGGGGTTGCGCAGGGGGAGAGGTACTCTTGTTTCGGCTGAAAATATTTCGATTTTTCGGAGTTTTTTCCGACTCACAGACGCCACTATAGTACCACCGACCTATAACTATGGATCCGTACAACTTATGGGGTGCGCATGAGTGAAAGAATGGTTTGGTGCGCACGGTTTACCGGTCATATTTTTACAGGTTGCTCGTCGATTGTCTTGCGCACAATGTTGTCGCCGTCATATAGGGAACCCTGCCGTATTGGTGTCGGTTTGGTTGCCAACGCCTTTGCCCTTTTGCACATGTATGTATGTATGCAGTAATTCGTGGTGTGTTTGTATTCGTACCAATATTTTAATAAGTTGTACACACTAAATATACCTTTTTTTATTTTCTGAAAATTTTATTTTCTTATGTAAAATTAAAAATAAATGTTTTATCTGACGCTTTTCTTATTACTTTTTGTTTCTTTCTAGGAAAAAAGTGCTTGGTCGTTAAACGAAATTTTTTTAAAATAATTTCCCGCTACTGGTGAACCTCCTCTATCATAGGCTACGAGTCGCCACTGTCCTGGCGACGAACGAAGAGGAAAAAAATTGAGAAAAATAAACTTTAGCGATGATGATTTTATAATTTCTGATTTTTCATTTGGTCACAATTCATTTCATAACATTGTAACTGGAATTAATTATAATTACACACTAAAAGACGTCGTAAACCTAATAAAACAACTAATGATAAATCTGGTATAGTAGGTATGTACATACTACAGACGCAAGTTGTACTGGCATACGAAGGAATAAATTAGAGAATTTCGTAATTTGACGTCACAAGAAGCGTATTTGAAATTTCCCAACATAATATTTTATGTTTCACCTGCACCCCAGTTTACAAAAATATTAGAATCAATATATATTTGTGTACTGGATGTTCCTTAATGACATACAATAGTAGAAATTATTTAAAAAGGCCGAACTGGCAATAAAACGTGCAACAAAGAAAGCTACAGCGTCTATTCTTCTTTCTCTCTTCTAAACAAATCATAGACATGAAATCAGCAAGTACCAACTCTCAATTGCCTATCTTTGTCAGGTGTGAGAAATTAACGCCGAACAAGGAACCTTTCCGAGGTACAGTACGTTTCACGAAATTTGGATACAATAAACAAGTGCAGTATGAAGAGACGGACTAAGGAAAACAAGTAATGATATGATTATATTAATGTAATCAAATGAAATAACATTTTTTAAAAACATTACTAGTCATATTTATTTACATTTATAATGTCATTCTATAGATAGTTCTGTTTCGCTATCGCTATCCTCATCAAAATTAATTATAATTGGATTAATTATACGATCCAGACTAATATACGAATTTTCTATAGTTATTACGTAACGGACTCATTTTTTCCAACTACCTGGGGGAATATCATTAAAGCATTTTCGTATTAATTCTACAACACTAGAACTTAAAGTCGGAGAAATATTTTCAGACCTAACCAGTGATTTTAACTGGTGCCACATATGCTCTATGGGGTTAAAAATGCAATAATAGGATGGGAGCCGTAGCACTGTATGTCCAATTTCTTCTGCCAATGTGTCACAAACATATACTTTTTTTAAACAAAATGTCTTTAAAACTTCTAAAAGATCAATTTTTTTATAACTTTCTTCAAAATATATATCATTCGCCCCCATGTAGTTCTGAATCTCCAATTTTGTATTATTTGAGCTTGGAGCTTTATGTAATTGGCGACTGTGATAGCTGGCATTGTCCATTACTATCACGCTATTCTGAGGAATGTTTGGTAAAAGACAATACTTGAACCATTCCTCAAAAACCAACAAATTTTACCACAAAAAGATATTTAAATATAAATTAAGCAACCTAACCTACCTGATGTGCCTATATTTAATTATAATTATTACAATCCGGTCCTTTCCCACATAATAATAACAAACGGTCATAAATAATGGGATGGCGCCAGGTACTTTTACTGCAGTCATTAAGTTATATCCATTTTTCGTGAAACAATCTTTACCCAAAAATGCAGGTACGGCCGAGGAATCCTTTACCAGGTACCCAAGCGTGTACCTGAGGAAGAGAGACATAATGTAATATGAGGGTGTATTTTGTATCCTGATGGGTATCTGTGGTGAATGCTGGTGGGATATTGGGTCAGACCCGGAATGTATTATTTCAGAAAAGTTTTATACCAATATTCTAGTCTAAGTCTAATTGCGAATAAACCATAAAATTCCTCGGCCATACCTGCATTTTTGGGTACCTCGGAAAGGTTCTTTGTTCGCCTTTAATTTCTCACACCTGACACAAGATAGGCAATAGAGGGTTGGTACTTGCTGATTTCATGCCTATGATTTGTTTAGAAGAAAGAAAGAAGATTAGACGCTGTAGCTTCCTTTGTTGCACGTTTTATTGCCATTTCTACTATAGTATATATTATATTTATTTCTTAATATCTCCGAAAGTCTTCAGATATTATTTTTAATTTTGGAATATGTTAATAAGATCAAAAACCACATATTTTCGTAAAGCCTGGGGCAAAATTCACCTTTAGTAAGAATGTGCACAATTTATAATAACAATTGTGAAGATGATATATTCAATACAACTCTGTTTTCTTTTAAAAGGCAACGGAAATACGAGGTGCGTATAAAAAGCGAAGATTTTCAAAATCATCCTGTAGATTAGAAACTAATAGAGCCATTGACACTGGAATCTTTACCGTTACCCTAATAGAGCAGTAGGAATATTTAATAGAGCACAAGTACTCCCCTCTCTCTTACAAGGCCTGCAGGCCTGAGCCCTTACGGTAATCCGGCACGGACATTAAAGTGAAAATCACAAGAGTCTATCCTTGATAATAGCTCGAATACCCCCCAGAGTGTCGATAATGGGACACCCTGTATATTTTAACGTGTTCGCAAAAACCTAATCTAATATTAAAAATAGAAGTCCATAATTTATATTCCGTTATGTAATAATTATAAAAATTTCGTAATACATGATTTATTAATTATAATAATAATTATCAGAAAAATTGTTGTTATAATTCTTTAAAATTTTTTCGTAGCAAATACATTGGTTTTGTTTAAAGGTTAACGATTTAATGATCATTGTCAAGGACAAAAACCTATAATGTGCATTACGTTGTATAACAAGAAGGAAATGGTTATAAATATAAACATAAATTGTTATGTTTTTCCCCAAACAAAATGTCTCATATGATGATAAAGTATAAATTAAACAATTTTGAAGAATTGGGCTTTTTTATACAAAATTTAAATTTTAAAATAGACAAAATTTCATAATCGGGGAAAATTTTACAATAATTAATTAATGTGGAAACTCTTTAGGTGTGTCGATTTAATGGGTATTCCTGGTATGCATTTGGTAGGTAAACATTTTTAGCGTGGTTAGTTAAAGTTACAAGTGCAAAATTATGCAGGATCGTTTTTGAATAACAATAATGTCAGATTGCAGAGAAATTTTATTCAATACATACAGTTATTCAAAAACCTGTTGTTTTTAATGTCTTTTTGTTTTTTCAGTTAATGAGAAATAATAAAACTGACGTTTTTCATTGGAAACGATACTCTATTCCAGTGTGTTATTTTTTTTATATGATCAAACACAAGCACTATAATGAAAAATAAATTAGGGCACTCTGGGAGGGGTGCGTGTGCGCAAAAAGCGATTCACGTTGGTTTTGAATCGTTGTAGGTTATATCCGTTGGGAAAAACGACCTCGTGAAGGTCGTTCCATAAGGATGAAGTCCTCCAGATGAAAGAATTCTTAAATAATGAAGTTCGAGGAGTATTAAGCTTAACCACATATGGATGGGCGACACTGGTCAGTCGTGTATTTCTGCTATTCGCCGCTCTGGGCGGAATTAAGAGGGCAAGGTCAGCCGACTACTTTCCATAAAAATATCTGTAGAAGAGAGTCAAATCCCCAACCTGTCTTCGATGTTCTAGGCTGTCGAGGTTCTTCGTCAGCTCGTGGTCTCCGATCAGACGAATAGCCCTCCTTTCGATGGAATCCAGTAGCCGAAGAGTATGTTTGGGTGTAGAGCTCCAGACATGAGAGCAGTACTCTAGTGATGGTCGAATCTGGGCTTTGTATAGTGTCAAAAGTTGTTGAGGTGTGTACAACTTTCTGGTTCGGAAGAGTACACCAAGTTTCTGAGAAGCTTGGCGATTGTCACAACGTGGTTATGACCAAGACATATTTCCTCCCAGATTGACGCCCAGCAAATTAATAGATAAAGCCAGTGGGATTGCGTGTCCTTCCATGACTATATCCGGTTCTGTAATGTTAACCTTTTTAGAGAAAACTGCTACCTGGGTATTTTTAGCGTTAAATTCGACTTGGTTACTTGGTCACCCCAAGCCAAAATTTCTTCCAGGTCTTTGTTGAGGCGTGATACTTCATGGTGTCTGCGAAGATGTGCGTCGGCAGCCGATGTTTGTGCATTCAAAGATAAATATGAGATAAGCGTGCTATCGTCAGCAAAACTAAAACGGAACAAAACTAGACGGAAATGGCAAGATTAAAATGTTGATATGTCATTATTCATATTTGTATTTTGTCAGAAGAACAAAATCACCCCACCACCACAGGAGACAAAGCTGTCTACCGCACTGATATTCATATTTTGTTTGAATGAATTATAAGAACCAGTGCTAGGAACTGGGAGTGTTTAATGTATCATCTGTAAGGACATACTTTTCATCTCGTACGTGAAATTATTTTTCTGTATGAGACGTACATCTATTTCAAGGGAATTATTATCTAAGCATGCTTTGTAGGCCGTGTAACCTTTGTCTAAACATATTAATATAAACTCCTGGACAAAATTAACGCAACATTATAAATTTGCCATATTTTTGATGCTACTTTTTTTCTGAATTTATGATCCGATTTGAATGATTTTGTTTTTATAATGTCATAGTTTTCGTTGTTTATGATAAAAATTTAATTTTCGATTTTTGGTTTACTCCATTATCTCTGTTATTAAAGGAAATACACCGTTTTATAGCGTAACATGCTTTTATAGACTTTAGTATTCAACACATTCATTGTTAAATGTTTTCAAGTGGACTATGAACCTTTTCTGACAATGCAAGCGATGTGTCAATATCGAATACATTATTTTGTTATCTATATAACTGTATTATTTCTGCTCGTGTTGATAAATAAAAAAAATTAACGAGTTACTTTATTAATAAAGTAATTACAATATTAAGCTTACGTTTATTAAACAATTTTTTTTTTGGAAACAGAAAAAGTGAAACATGAAAAGAACAAAAATCAGAAACAATAAAATTAATGGATTTATAATGTTAATAGCGTGTATGCCCACCTATACTTCGAATAACTGCATTCATACGCCTCGGCATGTTGGAAATTAAATTTTTAGTTATATCTCGGTGAATATCCTCCCATTCTGCAATCATTGCATCCACCAATTGATTGTGGTTAACCGGTACGGGATTGCGACTTCGAACCTTTCTTTTAAGAGCGTCCCATAAATGCTCTATGGGATTTAAATCGGGATTGTGAGGTGGCCATTCCATCAATGGAATAGCTACAGAGTTCATTTAGTCTATAACTTGTCTAGCCACGTGGGGACCAGCATTATCCTGCATAAATAAACTATTCGGTCCCAAAAAAGGAACAAATGGCATTACATGTTCAATAATTACAATGTTTTCTAAACAAACATCATCGTTTATTCACGTATAGGGACTAACTCTGTACGTCCGTTGAAACATATTCCTCCCCAAAACATTACAGAAAACATTTAACAATGAATGTTGTTGTCTATAAAAGCATGTTACGCTATTAAACGGTGTATATCCTTTAATAACAGAGATAATGGAGTAAACCAAAAAAGAAAATGTTGGGGAAAGATGGACCTACCGTTTAATGTCAACTGCTATATGTTTCCGTTGCTAATATATTCCACAGGGTGATACGAATTTTCGGAAAAAGACATAGCTTTTTTATTACACCCAGTATAAATCGAAAATTAAATTTTTATCATAAACAGCGAAAACTATGACATTGTCAAGGAACCAACCTACGATGCAAAAAAAATCATTCAAATCGGATAATACATTCAGAAAAAAATAGCTCCAAAAATGGGGCAAATTTATGATGTTGCGATAATTTTGTCCAGGAGTTTATTTTAAACAATAAATCATATTCGGATTGATATACGTTCGCCGACAATAAAACCCGGACAAAGAAAATGTTAGTCAGGTTTATAGTCCTGTAACTTTTTTAATTATTGTCCGATCTTGGTGAATTTATTAGCAACGTGTATGATATCCTCAATTTTAGTTTTCAAAAAATACTGATGTCTTCATCATTATACAAGCAGAAACAAAAGTTACTCTTTACCCTTAATTTCTTAACGCCTTGTGGAAAAATTGAGCGGCAGAACTTAGCTGAATTATCTTTTGGTTTGAAGTGTCATCATTTCTTAACACAATGTTTTTTGGTTCACGTCATTAACTGCTTTTTAAAAGAAGATACAAATTTTTAAAAAAAGTATTGCAGTTTTTAAATTTTATTCACAATTCCAGAACATTGCCTACATGAATGTATGGAGTAGCATATACAAATATCCAAAAATAGCGCGTATTGCTACCTCACAGGCGCGGAACTACTATGCAGCAAGACCATGCAACGCAGGGGGGGGCCCAGGCGTCCAGGGGGCCCTGGGCCCAAAGTGGCCTCCCGTTACGGAATGCGAGGCCCTTCGCCACTTCAAAAAGTGTATTTTTCTTACGCAACACTAATTTATTATGATTTTATACTATCATTAAGAGAAGGAGTTCCAACACATCTGTCGATCGCCTTAGATTTTAAGAACCTTTACAATTTTTTTTGTAATAAAAAGCTTAGTTACCTATTCGTTTTGCAAATAAGTTAAGTTCTTGTCTTGTTTGTGTTGAATAAGTTAGTGTCGCGCAAGCCAAGTGCTGAGCTCCTCTAAAAGTGGGGCCCCAGGCCCAGACCCACCGGGCCTAGCAGGAAAATAGGTCCTGGATAATGTTTATACTAACAAGGCATTAACAACTACAACGTTTTAAAGTTTTTATGACACCGTAGATATTTTTAATTAAATGCAAACTTCCTATTCCTAAACAAATAATTTAAGGAAATTGAATTTAAAATATAAAATATCCCTAGCGCAACGAAATAGGTGCTCAGGAGCGACAGCAAACTGGTCCTAATCCAGCACTTGTTATTTATAAATAATATTTTTTATACTTATTTGTCGGTATGGCGGTGCTAAGTTTTCAGAGAATTATTTCTTACTGAGAATTATTAACATCAAAAGAATACTTACTAGTAATATACTAATCTACAAATAAAATTAATTGAAAAGTTGGTCAATGGTTCAATTTAGGGAAAATACATTTACAGAAATGCATTGAACAATTTTTCAAATAATTTTTCTTGTAGATAATTATTATTATTAGTAGCCTGAAATACATTCCTTTTATTCACATATCATTTATGTTTCATTTTATACGATAATTGTTTCCATTGCTGATGACTAAACAATGTGATATTCAGTTATCAACTGCTTAGAAACATTTGGTCAGAAAATTAGTTATAAATGGTTAATCGAGTGAAATATCAAAAAATCTCTTGACATATTTTTTGGTCAGAATATAAGAAGATTTAACACAGGGGTGGATCCAGAAGTTTGGTTTGGGGGTCAAACTTCGCTTTGGGGGATCATACAAGGAAAAGTTACGAAAAGTAATACCCTGTCGTGTTAGTCAAACCGGTATTTATGGTATTGTTCGTGTTAAATTGATGCTTGGGGGGAATGGGGGGCTTGTAAGTCTAAATTATTTGAGGAAAGAAAATACTTTTTTTGTGACTTCTTTAAAGTAACTTCTAATTTTAACCTGCCCTGTATGATATTCTAATTATTCCATTTTATTATGTATTTTGAAATTAATTTTACGAGAACTTATAATTTTTTAATTATTCAGAGAAGAATAGTGTTGTCACTTTTTAAATCATTTTATATGGGGCCCAATAAATAATTTTGAAGTTCCGCCACTGCCACCTCATGTTCTTATCATGTGACGATTCATGCTTCAATAGAATACCGGCTATTAATTTTTGGATATTTGTTTATGCTACTCGATAAAACAATGTGATGTTCTGATATGTGAATAAAATTGAAAAACTGCAATATTTTCCTTTAAAAAATAGATAATGACGTGAACCAAGAAACATTGTGTTAAGAAAAGGTCTCACTTCAATACAGAATTTCTCCACAGGGCGTTAAGAAATTAAGGGTAAAAAAGTAACTTTTGGTACTGGCTGTATAATGACGAAGTCATCAGTATTTTTTGAGGACTAAAATTGAGGATATTATCCCAAGACACAAGTGTACACTTTGCTAAAAATTTCACAAAGATCGGACAACAATTAACAAAGTTACAGGAGTATATAAAAAAGTAACATTATCTTTGTCCGAGATTTATTGTCGTATTTTCAGAGATATTATAAAATAACGATTTAAAAAAAGTTGAACACCCTATATGAACTTTTCTTCATAAAACGACCTAAATAATCACCCTGTGTAAATATTTTTCACAAAAATTTAATTTAATTTTTTGATAATTAAACCCTTATCTACCATACAAATACGAGTAGGTTTTTGTCATAGAAAATCGATAAATTTCAATAATATTGTTAATATGTCACGAAATCATTATCACATGAGATTACTTAATGTTTTATATTGACCTTTTTATTTGAAACAATGATATTTAAAGTAATGTTAACGTTTAATGTGTTCAATAACTGCAAGCGCAATTAAATATGTTGTAATTTGCATAATTGTCGCTGTTTATAGCGTATTTATCCAATAAAAAGTTTCAGGGTCGGACTTCTTTTTTTTACAGTACCTAAATTAATAATTTATATGGTTATTATGTTGGTTATAAAAAGTTCTAACATATTAAATATAACCTCCGTTAACGTGAATAAATCGATAATGTGAACGGACGTTGTTTTTTTCGGTTCACACTATCTAGTGTCTACTGTATTTCCAAACTTCGTCAAATTTTAAAGTACATGCGAAGATATGAATCGATTTTATTTCTTTTTCTACCCTTTTTTAGTTTTCAAAGTTGAATACATAATAATAATATTATGTGAACGCGAACGAAGTTGCGGGTTGAAGCTATTGAACAATAAGGTAAAAATAGATTCCGCCGCTATTAGTTACCCGTTAATTAACTCATTATTTCTAGGAAATTAAGTATCTATTATTCAATTGAAATATTTGGAACTCGTTAATAATTAAAGGATCACAATTAATCTTAATAAATTTAATGGTACCGCACAACATATATTTACAGAAACATTATTTGATGACTCAGCTCAATGTGTATATTTAAATTTAAAGAAATTATAGGATTCTATACGTCTTAAAGGGAGGATAAGTTAATAGTATTTAAAGAAAGTGAAAAGCGATTGAATAATCAATCTCTATTAAGATAATTCTGTTATCCCTTGGGGGTACGAAAACCGTAACCCAGTATTTTTAAAAAATCAGTTAATATTTTGAAGACAATCTAAATAAGTCGTTTTTCTTTTAAATTATAAATACCGTCGCAACGAACATCAAATTTAATGCCGAATTCAATACACAATAAAAAATGTTGGTTACCATTTAAAAAAACATACTTGTTTGCCGCTCTGGTTTTGTGGGAAATATTTTTAGATTATGCATCTCTACCACATATTAACCATTATATTGCTAATACCATCTGCAATTATGTCCCCGCTATGGGCATCGAATGGGTAATAGTGAGTTTGCGCAGTTCGGAAATTTCCTTATGAAAGTAGACATTCTGCAGGACCGGATTTCAACCTTCTTAATGTAAATTTCACTGATTAGTTAGGAAGAATATTGCAATCAAAATTTCGATTAGTTCGATTTAAGACAGCGTTCCATGCATACGATTTCTGACGATATGATGATCCGACAGTGCCTTGATTGGTGTAAACTTTTGGTGCCAAATTCCGTCCGAATATTTGTAAGAATCGACACGATGAGCTTTATTTTAACTTTCATCCGACGTCGTATGTTTCTTAACCTTACTTTTTTCTAAACCAAAAATTAAGAATGAATGACTATATTTACTATTTTGGGAATTATTATCAGCTACTAATGCACCAAATTAAAAATACATTAATTTTAAGGTTAGGTAGTGACCACATATATATTATATTGTATACGAGTGACACTCTCTTCTTTTTTTACAAGCTTTTTAGTGAAATTCGGTTCCGAAGATCGGATAATGTGATAAGCAAAATATTTTCGTATATGTATATGTACATACCTGAAATACTTTATACCTGGTATTGATCCACGACTTTTGCAAAAAAGCACCATGCACTTATTCCTTTCATCTTAAACAAAACCAGCTACTAACCTACCAAACAGCGAATCGAATCACCACAAATTAAAAACTCCTTTAGAAAAATTGTTGTAAGGTAATGAAAGTTTATAAGCACTAATATACCGACAACAATGTGGATGAACCACTTTTTATTCTGTAATTTAAAAAAGCATCCAGAACCAAAGATGGCGACGAATAACAACAAACAAGTAATGTCGGGCCGGCTCTGACGCGATCGATAAAATTTCCAACCTACTGCGCAACCTCAATGGTGCCAAGCCATCTCCCATACCGGGGACACTTTCTGTAATTTGGAACGTTCGTATTGGCAATATAATGTATATGTGATCTCTACGGATCCTATAGCTTTTATATTTAATATTTCTTTGTATTTCTGTTGACAACTGGCAACCCTGTATAATTATATGAAATATTTTATGGGATAACTTTTATTTCATTTTAAATCAAAGAATTAAAATCTAACTTTACCGCTTGCTTGTTCAGTTAGATTAGATGGAGCTTTATGGTACAATTTAATTTTTGATGGGTTTTGCCAGATCCTACTTGCCCGGTAATATAACAGGACGTGGAGAAAATACTTGCCTGTATTCCTATTACCTATACTTGTTTACTAGGTGGGTGGGAGTCATAAATAATTCACCGCTAACATATAGGTTTGTTATTTCAGCATTTTTAGTGGCTTTAAATTATATTCGGCAGAGAAAAATAAAAAATACTTTGTTTTATTAAGCCGAGATTAAATATTTAGGTAATTAAAGTAAATATAAATATCTGCTTAAAATAATGCCAGGTAGGTAGGCATGTTCCATTTTGAATACGGCGAAATAAAACTAGGAAAAATATTCGAGTAAGGGAAAAAATTAAAACTTTGAAAAATATGTGGCTTGTAATCTAAGTGCTACTTAAATCATAAAAAAAAATCACTAAAGACATGGATACGCAGTAAAAAATCATTGGAAGATGCCTTGGTTCTGCCTGTGTTTAAATTGATATATACATGTTTAGCTCGAATTCTAAGAAAATGTGAAAATCCTCCGAGCCCTTCATTTAGCGAACACAAAGAAGTTTATAGAGCACTAGAGTGAGAAGTTGAATATGTATCACAAGATCTGACTGAATTTCGGTGATCATTGAGAGGGAGAGTATCCCTGTATCCTGATTGTGACACCTCTGTTGGTACATTAAATCATGAAACAAGAAGTATCAAAGGTACAAACATTTTCCATTGAAATATGCGGAATTCAGTGAAACCTCTCATAACGGACACCCCTAATGAGCGGACATCTATATTCACCCAATCGCGTATGCGTGGCAGCGCGAAAGGACTGCGCCGAATGAAAGTATGTGTGATTCCCCGAGAGCAGTCCGCCGTTTATTTGTGAGTTGTAAGGTTAAAATCGTAAACGATGGCACAAAAATGTCGCGTTTGGAGTCTGAAAGAGAATATTGATGTTGTGGAACTTGATAACAATGATTTGGGCGAGTTCATTCACATTGATAGCAATGTGCTATTAGAAGATGATAGTGACCCCATTCCTACCGATTATGTACCGAACTGAAACCAGATCACTATCTGACGACTCTGATGAAGAAGTTGAATGCAGTAATCAAACAAATGTCACCAATTATCAACAAGCCATTAGTACGGTAAAGGAATTATAAGAGTATGCAAAGAATAGAGGTAACTCTACAGCAATGGAATTGTTATCAGACTTGGAATTACATTTCCTAGATTGCAAGTATAAAACGCAACCACGTCAAACTACGTTATTAAATTTTTTTAAGTACTACATCCTAACTAAAACTAGTGTATTTTTCTTATGTTATGTTTATTTGTACATACATGTACATAGTAATAATTTTGCATTTACATATTACCTAATAACAAATTTCCCATGGGCGGACAACTCTATTAGGCGGACACATTTAGACGGTCCCGTAGGTGTCCGCCTAAGGGAGGTTTCATTGTAATTATTCTTTTCCCTCTAACTAACCGATTAATTCGCCGTATAAACTTGTTAACGGTAAATTATATATAAATTCATATTTAATACTTCCTTCATATGAAGCCATAAAAAAGTGTAAAATTCATACCACAACAGATTTAAATTGTTTTTTGTTAAACCGTAAAAAGTGTGCGTATGCGCGTTCGCCTAAAGCCCTGGTTTTTATTACATTTCGTTACGATATATTTCGGTGGATTGGAACGGAAAAGTTCGGCGTTGGTCATTTGGTCACATGTGTGGTTTTTACTGCAGTACAAGTGCGTAGTTAAAAATGGACGGTATTAGTAGATTCATTTGTACAGGGCGATCACGTATTATGTCCCCCCATCTTTACCTTTTTATTTTACGTACTTGAGAAAAATTAAAGCGATTGGTATACAAGGTTTTTAAAGTAGTATTTGAAATGGGAAGAAACATCATTTAGGTGTGTTGATTTACAAGTAGGGTTTGTTTTACTCAACATGATGTTGAGGCCCTTTGTCAAACATCTATATTATAATATGCAACCAAGTAATTTACGAAATAACCGACGAATTATGTACAGGATATATGTATAAGACGACACTAACTTGTGATCGTATGATATTAGTAAATTGTAATAAATTACTGTTGCATAACTTATTAAGGAAATAACACTTTTTGAAGTGACCCCGAATTGCGTAAGGGGCCTAGGGCCCGCTATAACCAAAAATAGGCACATTGTATATTCCGATTTATTAATAATAATAAAGTCGGTAAAAATAATGAGCGCGTTTAGTTACGCCGATTCTTTATTCTGTCGTAGATTTTCTTGCGCTATTGACAGTTTGAGGCCTAATTTAATTTGTCAATTCAAAATCGTATTTTTTAATTTAAACTCTTTTATTTTTTGGTTCTTATCGAGGCCCCTTTAAATACGAGGCCGTAGGCTAGAGCCTAGTATGCCTATAGTGATAAATCCGAAAACAAGGAACCGATAACCCGTGTCACTTAATAATGACACACGTCAGGCGGAATACTTTTCGTTGACATACGTAATTTCGTCGGTATCCAACCTTTTGGATTTGAACGGAGTTTTTCGGCGGCAGATTATTATTGTGGAAAATCGTGATTGCTATGGAAACAAGGAACCGATAACCCGTGTCACTTAATAATGACACACGTCAAGCGGAATACTTTTCGTTGACCTAATGTCATCGGTATCCGACCTTTTGGATTTGAACGGAGTTTTTCGGCGGCAGATTATTATTTTTATGAACTTTTATTTTATTAACTATGAGTGTAAAATACCATAAACTAGAGTTTAGTGCCTTAGAAGATGAATTGTTGATAGAAAGGATAAAAGAAAATCCACCCATATATGCTAAAAAATTAAAAACTTTTAAAGACATACAAGCAGAATATTTGGAAAAAAATAGCGGTAGAATTTGGATCAAATAAAACAGGTATGTTCTAATTATATAAATATTTTATTTATTTATTATTTATTTATTCATTCAGTTATATTATACATACATACGTCCTTAAATAAGGATAGTAATATTCATCGATTAAGTTATAATATTTTGAATACACGTAACTAGAAACCGATAGGTCATACAATGTTTTAATATTGCAAAGATCTCACGAGTATAGCATATTAGTAGAGAACAGCCTGGGTCTTTTTAGGATTACCTTCACAATATATTATTATTACGTTTTCATGATTAAACACTAGACAACTTTCCGCATACGACGATATAAAAACTTACTTTTTATTTCCCTTCAAAAAGCTAGCAACATACTAGAGCTCATGTTAAACATTGTTTGTTTTGGTTGGGTCGAACACACACATGACCCCCCACCTAAATATATATTTAACAGTTTAATTGGTACGATTTGCGTGGTGATATTGTCATTGAACACTTCCTGCTTGGCTGTTAAAAAATTGTTTAAAAGTGTCGCGAACTGATCTGGCAGCAAAAGTTGCTCGTCTATTGTTGGTGACTGACAGTGCTATAAAATTATCTACTGGAAGTGTTGGAGTAGAATTCAGGCATTCCTGTGGATATGGAATTTTACTTTTTCTTAACATATTGTGCAAAAGACAGGCAGCAAAAATAATATTATCTCCTGTTTCTAGTTCTTTATAACGGCAAGTGGGGTAAAAATTGAACGCGCTCATTATTTTTACCGACTTTATTATTATTAATAAATCGGAATATACAATGTGCCTAGTCTAGGCCCGTTACGCAATTCGGGGTCACTTCAAAAAGTGTTATTTCCTTAATAAGTTATGCAACAGTAATTACATAGCACCAATTCTGGTGCTATGTATTACGGCCAGTGGGTGACCTTGAACGTCCGTTGTCGTCGTCGTATCTTTTGACATTTTTGCAGTTGCGAATTTTTTGCGAAGAAACTATCAGAGTCGAAGCGACGAAACTTTTTGGTTTTAATTTCGGATAGTGCGCGCGTGTTGTCTCAATTTTTGAAATATACAGGGTGAACCGTTTCGAAGTTATTAAGTGTCAAAGTCGAATTTTCCGCGTTTCCCGTTGGAATCCATTTCAAGTTGCAAAACTCAATTTTTTCGATTTAAATTTTCGGAGCGTAGAGTGGACCGGTCGCTACAGAACCCTATTGAAACTGGGTAACGTACGACGATTAGAAGTAATTTAAAAGAATTTTTGAAAGTCGAAATTTGACAAAAAAGGGTCATTTCGGGTACCTAATAGCTCGAACTGGGTGGGTCCGAGCGTCACGCAATTTTAAATTTTAGCGTTCCCATCTCAAAAACTAGGTGCCATCAATACATCTATCTATACCTAAAGTTATTAGAAAATGGAAAAAATTTGAAAATACTGAACAAGTTGAAATTTCGGGGTAAAAATGGACGGTTTTTCATTTTTTTCGAGGTAAAAACGGCTTTTGATCGAATTTTAGTTTACGTTACCGGAAAGATCTAGGTAAATCACATTCGATCCGTATAATTTGATTTCTTCGATTTAAATACCGAAATTACTATTAAAGAATGAATTTTAGTTTCTTGGAAAGGCAAAAATTTGTCACCGCTACACTTAATTTCGTCTATACGCTTTCCTATTTAACATTTTCCATATCTTTTCGCTTTTTCGTTAAGCGGAATGATGGTACTTTAAGATTCATACCAAGAGCGCGTTTCGAATTACGATCTAAAGGGTTAAAAAAAATTAAGTATATCCATTTTCAACCATTTTTCACTAAAAGTTTTGTTTAGTCACGACTAACTCCTACAAATATCATTTCGGAGAGTTCTTTATAGGCGTATTCTTTCCGTCCATCTTTTATCTAAACATTATTATTTTTCAAAATTTTCGAAATTTCCTTTCAATCGGGAGAAAAACGACGTTTTTCCGAGCTGGGACGGCCAATTTTTGCAAATCTGCACACTTGGTCGATTTTAATCAGCATGCCTTGGAATAAAATTAGCCCAATTTGTTGACTGTCAAAATTCGGCCGAAATGGGCCAAAATAGCCATTTTCTTAGCGAGATCCTGAAGTTAATTGAACGATTTGAGCATGGAAATGGTATGGAAAAGATTCTATGGGATTTCGGCTTTCGATAATGACCCCTACCGTTGCCCAAAATGGAAAATTTCCCACCTTTTTCCCGATTTCCAAAATGGTCTGCAACGACCTATTTACATTGGGCTTATGGGAGCGTCCAAAAACGGTGCATCTTGACACAATTTATTTCATTTCTTCTAATCCGTCTACGTTGGAGCAATGAAACTTTTGGGGTATATTTTGGTATATATGGCGTATCTTTGGCCGATGTACCTCATTATACAGGGTGTCCTGTTAATAAGTTATTAAACGAAATATTCAGAAAATGTGAAAAAATTAAATATTTTTTTCTACGACTTGCTGGTCTCGTAAAACTTAAGCGATTCAGTTTATATTCTAGTATGTTATCAAGAAACTTATTTAGAAAAACTCGTCGCGAGATTTTTTTAATAAAATGTCGGGAAGTCAATTTTTTGATTTTTTTAAAGTTATAAATCATGGGCAATGCAGGATCATTTTCGATAATGAATTATTCGATTTCTGTCGCATAGATTGGCACCGCGTTCGAACCGGTGGAGAGCTAATCTCAAATACTCATATTTCACAATACATCATATCATGCTAAAAGGCCTATAAAATGGAGAAATTTGCGAAATACTGAACTTGATGATTTCGTCAAAATTTTTTTTTGCTTTTTATGGGGTAAAATAATATTTCATCGAAATGTTATATAATATGTCATCAGAAAGAGCACCTCAGAACACGATTATGGACCATAGTTTAGTTTCTTCATTTGTTATACAAGAATAACTGTAATCGATTAAGCAATAATCACTAATTTTGACATCCTCTTACTAAAAGCCGGCTGTACGCTAGTGTATGTAAATTTTTCAACGGTTCTTTAGCGTATCGTTTAAAGGAAGAAATGACCTTTACGTTCCACATCGACTGTGTGACCCAAAAATATCCTTTGGCGGATTAAAAAAATATTTTATAAATTTTTTCGAAATTTTTTTTATTAAAAGTCAAGTTTACTCTGCTATATCTTCTATAACTTTCCTTTTGGATTTATTTCTAGGTTTATCTGATTCCTTCATCTTTTCCGAACATTTTGATATATATAAAGTTATCACAAAGATGTTCGAACTTGGAGAAAATTAAGAAAATTCGTAACGGTGACAGCAAAATTTCCAACTTTCGCTCGAAATGCATGAAAGGCGTGGCTTTTACAGTATTTAGTGAAAATTAGACAAGGGCAAGTGTTTAAATTCATCAGAATTGAATAAATCATGCACACCGTGTGGAAAAATAGGCTTAATTTGATAATTTGGCAATTTGAAGAAAATTCAAGTAGTACGTTATGTTAATATTGGTAAAAGGGTTTAAAAAATATCTTAAATTTTTTGACACCTGTCAAATTGACGTTTCCTTGGTTAGTAAAAAGTGCAAGATTAATAGAATTTCACAAAGTTGGTGTCGTTTTCGTATAATTCGAGGGCAAGGAATCCGAAAATTTAATTCATATTTCGACAGCTGTCATTTTTAACAATTCTTTGATTTCGGTTAACTGTCGATCATAGGTGTAATGGTAACATAATTTCGCAAAGTTGGTGTCGATTTCGTATAATTCGAATGCAGGCAATTCGAAAATTGTATTAATATTTTGACAGCTGTCAAATTGACGTATATTACGTTGCTAATAGTTGCAATGTTAACAAAAATTCACGAGTTTGGTATCGCTTCTATATAATTTGAGTATGAGGAATTCGAAAATTTTATATATTTTTTGACAGCTGTCAAATTGATGTTTCTTAGGTTAGTAATATGTGCAAGGTGAACAAAATGTCGCAAGTTTAGTATCGTCTCTATGTAATTCAAATGCTGATGTCTGAAATTAAAATTAAATTTATTTTTTGACAGCTGTCAAATTGGTGATTCTTTAGTAAAGAATAAGTGCAAGGTTAACAAAATTTCAAAAATTTTGTATCGATTCTATATAATTTGAGTATAAGTTATCCGAAAAATGTATTTATTTTTTGACAGCTGTCATTTTTGACATTTTTTTGTTGACATGTTTTAACAAGTTTGGTATCATTTCTATATAATTTGAGTATGAGGAATCCGAAATTTTTATCTATTTTTTGACAGCTGTCAAATTGACGTTTCTTAAGTCAGTAATAGGTACAAGGTCAACGGAATTTCGCAAGTTTGGTATCGTTTTTATGTAATTCGAATGCAAGGAATCCGAAAATGTTGTTTATTTTTTGACAGCTATAATTTTTTACATATTTTTTTTCTATTCGATACGTGAAATAGTAAACGGATTGTTCGGAATCGGTTATAGCTGGTACTTTAAAATGTGAATCGGTCACATATGTTATAATTAACAAATTTGGGTGCTATGTACCCCCATCACAGTCCGCAGGAGTGTGGCCAACCAATTAAAGCATCAACCTGCATTCAAACTTCTCGATGCATCCACCCAAATCGGTTGATAAATCTAGGTACTAACAAAACACATATAGGCGAATCTGTCGCATATAGAGGGTCCGCGGAGCCCTGCGCGGAGCGCCTAGGGGGGCTATGCCCCCCTAGTTTATTACAATTTACTAATATCATACGATCACAAGTCAGTGTCGTCTTATACATATATCCTGTACATAATTCGTCGGTTATTTCGTAAATTACTTGGTTGTATATTATAATATAGATGTTTGACAAAGGGCCTCAACATCATGTTGAGTAAAACCAACCCTACTTGTGAATCAACACACCTAAATGATGTTTCTTCCCATTTCAAATACTACTTTAAAAACCTTGTATACCAATCGCTTTAATTTTTCTCAAGTACGTAAAATAAAAAGGTAAAGATGGGGGGACATAATACGTGATCGCCCTGTACAAATGAATCTACTAATACCGTCCATTTTTAACTACGCACTTGTACTGCAGTAAAAACCACACATGTGACCAAATGACCAACGCCGAACTTTTCCGTTCCAATCCACCGAAATATATCGTAACGAAATGTAATAAAAACCAGGGCTTAACGCAGAAAGTAATTGAACGCTGATTAATAACCAATCAAATAATAATGATTTAAATGATTGTTGATTCAATCGCGGCGAAAATTCGGGTGAAAGTTCTAATCGTCAAAAATGAAACATGCATGAAGTAATAAAACTCAAAATAGATTTAGGTGCTGATACGTTTAAAACGCACAAAGCATTTCTAATGTAACCTTAATGGTTTAACGAGTTGAAATTAGCCACGCTTATTGTTCCTCGAATGATCTTGATATGAAATTATGAAATAATAGGGAAAAATTATGTAAGTTTGATTAAATCTAATGATAAACAAAAAAAAAATGTATATGGGAGAAGCAAATCCGGATTTGAAACAACAAGAAAAATCAGGAAGTGCTATAGAGCGACAAAATTCTTCAGAAATTCGATTTTGTTCCTAGACATTTTATACAGGGTGTCCCAGAATATGTGGGCAATCTCCCGGGTTCAGATAGAACACTTAAAAATAACAGGAGAAGTACCTATAAATTGTTCTTCCTACGGCCTCGCCTACGGAGATACGGGCCCATAACGGACGTCTCTGGAAATCGTTGTTTTTGAAATAATTTTTTAAGTACTAAGTGTAATTTAATAATCTTTTAGTAAAATGGTTACTAGATGAGTCTCCTTAAAATTCGCCCTCTTAAACACATTTGGCTTATTTAGTTTGCCAGGGACGGACTAGACGTAACACAAAAATCATTTTTTTTGTACACGTTATGAAGGAACAACAATAATATTTTTGGATACTCTAAACCTTAAGCTGAGAAAAAGGTACTCTTGATCAATGTCGATAAAATGAACTGTTTTCGAAAAAAAGATATTTTTGTTCAATATGATTTATATTCAGTACATATACGTAAATTCCATTACTAAGTTAGTAACTAATAAGACAAAGGAGAAAACCCGCAAATTTCAAGACACTACCATAAACTGACACTGGCATAAATATTCTTATATAAATCGGTACATGTGAAACAAACCATGGCAGCAATGAGGGAATTTTATGAACATAAAACAACAAGTAATGCAAAAAACCATATTGAACAAAAATATATTTTTTTCGAAAATAGTTCACTTTATCGACATTGATCAAGAGTACTTTTCATTCAGATTAAGGTTTAGAGTATCAAAAATATTATTGTCGTTCTTTCATCATACAAGGTGTACGAAAAAAATAAATTTTTGTGTAACGTCTAGTCCGTCCCTGGCAAACTAAATAAGCCAAATGTGTTTAAAAGGGCGAATTTTAAGGAGACTCATCTACTAAATATTATACTAAAAAATTATAAAATTACACCTAGTACTTAAAGAATTCTTTAAAAAACAACGATTTCCAGGGACGTCCGTTATGGGCCCGTATCTCCGTAAAGGAAACCGTAGGAAGAAAAATTTATAGGTACTTCTCCTGTTATTTTTAAGTGTTCTATCTGAACCCGGGAGATTGCCCACATATTCTGGGACACCCTGTATACTAAATTATGCTCGATCCCCTACAAATTTTCTGATGTAAAATCAACACCCGGAATAAAAAAATGTCAGATGTTTCCGATTCTCCATTGACATTAGAATTAATAAATTATGGTGTTATTGGTGAGATTTACAAGACTTTTAAAATGATAAGACGTTAATTTTTTTAAATACGGGGCTCGATTTTCTTGTTTAAATTATGAAAGATGGACTAAATCTACGTTCAACGGTATACAACACATACTGGTTTTCCGACGTTTCGTTCCTCAAATTGACCATCTTCATTAAAATACCCCCAAAGACGAAACGTAGCATAAAGATCTGATGATGCCATCTTGTAGAGAATAAAAAGGAGTCATGAGAAAGTGAAATTTATTTTTGGACTTCTCTTCGAACAATGTCAGAAAAAAAAAATAAAAACTGAAACGCCAAATTTTAGATTTTTCCCAATATTTTGAAAACCCCTGTAATTATTTTTGATTTTTTTGCGACATATTATTGGGAACATAATAACGCAACTTTGCCCCAATTTAACTGTTACCGTTCGAAATTCCAATGGCGAAGGACGAATTTGTTACACCCTGTAGACGGGAACAAAATAAAACCGCGACTTGTTGAACAAAATTTGAAAAATTTGACGCACGTTCTGCATCTTTATTTTTAAATGCAAATATGTACGTCACATGTTAATGATGATAGTGGCGCTCCCAAGGGGGGATTTGGGGGATCTAAACTCCCCCCACCCCTCCAAATTACTTGTCCTAAACATTTTAAAGTAAATGTAACATTTAACTAGATATTTATATAAACCACGAATTTAATGAAAACCCCCTGCTCTAAAAAAATTGGGTGCGCCACAGAATGATGATGATGACCACTGGATCATGGCACATCTATTTAAAATTAAAATTAGGCGCTCACGTTTGAGCTCAAATGTACCATGGGAAATCACTGAAATCCAAAACGTATTGCTGGTTCGATGGTTCCCTTGAGTGATTCCTGAAGTATTTGGTTTAAATAACCAGGTAAAACATGATGAGAAGGTTTTAATAAATCCTTCATCTTCGATGTAAACACTTATTTGAAGGAAGATCAAATTAAGATATCTCGCCGTCAAACTTGAGGAATATTTTCTATCTATTTTTTTTCTTACAAAACGTGATGTCTGATGTATACGATGACTTCTTTTGCACGGTGAATACTAAGTATTTTATTTATTATACGAGAAACAATATTTATGTGTAGTCGGTACTCGTGTAGGAATAACCTGCACTTTACGTTGAAATTGAACTTGCACGTAATTGGTAAAACTTACATACTAAATAGGAAATTCCTCTTGACATAACTGACTTCATTATAATAGTTTAAGGTTTATCATTATTCTTTTAGTCCAATCTTATATGACATTGCAGAGAGAGTGCACCCTCATGTGAGCGTCTTGAAGATGTATTTGTACTACGAAACGGCAGTAACGCCAAAACCTTTTAATATAGTGACAAATAACAAGTGAAACGTCAGTTTCATTTTATATATTTAAAAGTAACGGACGAGTCAATCAATTCTTTGACCTTCATTATCACACATCCATGAGTTGCTGGCGTTGTTTTGTCTTATTTGATCTACATAATCTCGATTTGGATTATACTGTTACAGGTAATGAAGTACGTTCATTCTCTCCCCTGTTCAACTGTATGTTCGCGAAGACTTACATTTTTTGCTACAGTGTGTTAAGCGCATATATGTGAAGTAAGTGTCAGTAATTCTTTGTCACGCTAGTCCATAGAGAAAAGTATTTTAATATGAATTTTTGGCTTTTTAGGCGGTGGCGACCACATATATATAAACAGTATATTGCCAATACGAACCTTCCAAAGTACAAGAAGTGTTCCCGCTATGGGATATGGCGCGGGCCTATTGAGTTTGCGCAGTAGGGTGGAAATTTTATCGATCCCGTCAGAGCCGGCCCGACATTGTTTGTTTGTTGTTATTCGTCGCCATCTTTGGTTCTGGATGCTTTTTCAAATTACAGAATAAAAAGTGGTTCATCCGCATTGTTGTCGGTATATTAGTGCTTATAAACTTGCATTACCTAACAACAATTTTTGTAAAGGAGTTTCTAATTTGTGGTGATTCGATTCGCTGTTTGGTAGGTTAGTGGCTTGTTTTGTTTAAGATGAAAGGACACATGTGCATGGTACTTTTTTGCAAAAGTCGTGGATCAATACCAGGTATAAGCAGGCCCGCGCCTAGCACTTTTGGCGCCCTTGTGCAAATTTAAAATAACGCCCCAAATTGGCTCGTTGCAAGCCAAATTTCAAGCTCAAACATGAATAAAATCAGATTTGTTTGAGTTTACACAATTCATGTTATCATGCTACGTATTCGATCGAATAAATGCTATTATTGAGTACTCTTATTTGGAAAATATATTATTTTCGAGAAATTCGGTTCCCTCGTCTCAAAGAGTAAAAATAAAATAATAAACAAATAAAAAACAATGTAATAGCTAGCAATTCCTTACTGTTTTTTTTTATCATTATAAATTTTGTTTTGACAATGTTGTTTGTTGCTTTATCTTTTTTTTACTTTCGAGTTTTAAGGCTTTTCGGCGCCTTCGGCGCCTCGGCGCCGTCGTGCACCACACGACTTTGCCCTTATGTACGGCGCGGGCCTGGGTATAAGGTATTTCAGGTATGTACATATACATATACGAAAATATTTTGCTTATCATATTATCCGATCATCGGAACCTAATTTCACTGAAAAGCTTGTAAATAAAGAAGAGAGTGTCACTCGTATACAATATAATATATATGTGGTCACTGCCTAACCTTAAAATTAATGTATTTTTAATTTGGTAAAGTAGCTGATAATAATTCCCAAAATAGTCAATATAGTCATTCATTCTTAATTTTTGGTTTATAAAAAAGTGAGGTTAAGAAACATACGACGTCGATTGTTACAAATATTCGGACGGAATTTGGCACCAAAAGTTTACACCAATCAGGGCACCGTCGGATCATCATATCGTCAGAATCGTCAGCCGTATGCATGGAACGCCGTTTTAATTCGAACTAATCTAAATTTGGATTGCAATATTTTTCCTAACTAACCAGTGAAATTTACGTTAAAAGAATTGAAATCCGGTCCTGTCGAATGTTTACTTTGACAAGGAAATTTCGGAATTGCGCAAACTCACAACGCCCCCTTCGATGCCCATAGCGGGGACAGATGGTATTAGCAATATACTGTTTATATATATGTGGTGGCGACACTAAAAAGGTTAAGAAACGATGCTCTAATATTACATAAAATAAATATACGTTTTTAAAAATTTCAATTCGTCTCGTTTCTCAAAAATTTTGGTGATCCTGCTCTAATCTAATCGAAGATTTCATCACTTTACCATAGAAGCCAATTCGATTATGTTTCTCGTCAATTTTCTTAAATTTATTGGTAATTCTCTGATGAAACTGATTCTCTTTCAAACTCTCGTTAAACGGTTAACAGAATCTTGGTTAATTGCAGAGCGCATGCTAATTTATTCAGGAATGGCTGCGGTAAATGTATATAATTTTTTATAATTTACCACTTGTTTAAATCGGCCAGTTAAATTCATAATTAATGTAAATTAAATAAAAGGCTTATTTACGGAGTAAATTATTTCAGAATTCTATAATAAAAAGCTTCATTCTGGTTTGTTCGATCGAACAGAGCCGGACGAAAAATGTTTGTAGAACTAGTGGCCAGATAGACATAAAATTTTAAATTTGTATACAGGGTGTTCCCTTAATGACGTTGTTTCTTAATAACATGATAATATTTAAGGAGGTTATATATGTCCTAAACGTCTTAATTAATAAAATACAGGGTGTTAAAGCTTTTCAAAAATTTCCTTTTCTTATTAATCTTTGTGATATTGATCTAGATATTTTTGTGAAATTTGGTACACACTTTATATTCATCAAAAGCCATTTTATGATGTATAATATGTTTTTTTTATTCCGACCAGTGGTGTTCTTGCGGGAATTGCCCTCGGTATTCTTGAAGAAAATAATGGTACGCCACTTTTTTAATAAAAAGTATTTTTGAAATTCTCATTCCTTGCTGAGCACATGTCGTCTCTTAATTTTTTGTCGTTTGACGAGAGAGTGTCCCATCTTCGACACTTTTATAGTGTATCTCCTCCCTCCAATGGTAAAATCAAACTTCGAAAATTTTCTCTTGCTTAAGAGATACGAAGAAACATAAAAAAATTGACAATTTCAAAATTACCCTATATTTTCTTAGTTAAAAGAGATACAGAAAAATATTTTATTGATTGTTGAATAATTTGCAGTTTTGAGAATAAGCATACGGGGTCAGGTAAAGAAGTTATCGGACCTAACCTTCTTTTTTTAAATGGAACACCTTGTATATTTTAATCTAAGAAGATACTATTTTAAATTCTTCTTCCAAATATATACACACCATGGATGATATTGGTTTCTTAGGCGATAATATTCAACGTGAATTTTATTTTTACATTTTCATTTGCGAAAATGACCTATCAACATTTTGAAAAATTTGATATGATATCAGTTTATATTGAAACTGGAAAAAAATGAAGAAATGGTGCAAAATGTATATTTTGTTCGCTATCCGGAAAGACGGTAACCATTTAAGGACATATTCCGAACATTTGCGATGATTGCCGTTATTTTTTACCTTAATCTGAATCTTTTATTTAGTTTCAAAGTAATAAAGTTTACATAAATCGCCTAGGAAACCAATATCATCCATGGTGTATTATATATTTGAAAGGAGAATTTAAAATAGTGTCTTATTAGATTAAAATATACAGGGTGTTCCATTTAAAAAAAATGAAGTTCGGTCCGATAACTTTTTTACCTGACCTCGTATACTTATTCTGAAAATGGCAGATTATTCAATATAAAGAAGCTTCTGTATAAAACATTTTTCTGTATCTCTTTTAACTAAGAAGATATAGGGTAATTTTGAAATTGTCAATTTTTTGATTTTCCCCCGTATCTATTAAGCGAGCGAAAATTTTACCCAAAAAGTTTGACCCAAAAAGAATATATGACAAAACCGAACAAACCTGTACAGTTCTCGTATAAAAAAATTAAATTCATTCATTTGCATTCTGTTATGAAATTAGGTATTGACAAAGATTAAAAAGGATCGGTATTTTTGAAGAAAAGAATGGTAAGTCATTTCTTCAAAATAAAAATTATTTTTGAAATTGTCATTCCATGCTGAGAAAATGTCGTATCTTGATTTTTTGTCCTTTGTCGTATAGTTTTCGTATAAAAAATAAAATTCATTCATTTGCACAGTGTTATGAAATTATGTATTAACAAATATTAAAAAGGATTTAGTAGGTGAAAAGCATTTTGTTGTGTAAACATAAACAGTTGTGATAGTTGCCTACCTAGTCTAGTTGTCACGTATTTAAGTCATTAACCTTAACAAATTATTAAAAAAACATGAAAATCTTTAACACCCCGTATCTCAAAAGTTAAGACGTTTGGGACATAATATGTTCATATGAAGATTTTTTCTGAAAATGGACCCAAGAATAACCTCCTTAAATATTAGCATGCTATTAAGAAACACCGTGTATATAAAGTAGTTTCGGAAATATTTAAAAAATAATTTCGACCCCCTATAGCAAAATATTTAAGCCAATGTTAGCCTCATAAAATAACCAAAGAAATGACACTAAAATATCATGAAAGAACACCCTGTATATGATGTTAATGTTTAATTACCTTACCTTATCGAAAACACTTTTATAAAACATTTTCGTGGTGGTGGTTCGTCTTAGAAGTTTCCCCGTTTGCATTTCGAGCAAGTTTCACGTAAACCTCGATTACAATTTTATTTACGAAGAAAATAAAGCGAGAACAAGTAGCTTTAAAAATTATTTCATGAATGTCTTGCAGGAAAACCACCTGCTTATTCTTTGAGACACGTTGTTCGACTGGATATTTGAATAAAAATAACGAGTAACAGAAAACTGTATAATATGTATATTAACGTATACTGTACCGTGCAGCATTGGAGTTATTTTTAGATCATAAATAAGAATTTACTTTATTTTTACTATTTTCGCAAGAAGAATTGCAATCACGAAAAAAACACGTTTCAAAATCTTGATGTTGACGGGCGACCAATGATTGTGAAAAATAACATTTTACACCGAACATATATTTTTTAAAAGTTTAAATTATTTGGGTGTTTCTTATGGTTACTTACATATCTTATAATTGTCGATATCAGCGAAAAATTAGTAAAAATCAGTTTTGTTCGGGATTGTTTCTGGTTTAAAAAAATAAAAATAGTGGCTATTATACAAGATAATAAATAAGGTGGAACCAAAGATATTACAACCTAGAGCTGCAAATAGTCTTTCCCACCTCTTTCGGTCATTATTGCAGCATAGCCAGATTGACATATTTATCGCAAAGGTATCTTGCAAGATCCCAATTAAAAATTTGTGAATTTGGCAAATACAATTGGTTTAAGATTAATCCGCAATTGCTCTTAAAATAAATTTATTTTACAAACATTTTACTATAAGCTGAGAAAAGGCGATGAGAGATTCTTTAAGAAAATATTATTATACTTAAAAGTATCGAACGAATCTTGAACTAATCCAACTACACTCTGGCAACATCTATTTCTATTTCACAAATCAGCTACGAGTCACAAAAGATAAGCAAGAGATGAATGAATACTAATCTCATAAACATTGCGATGTTGGTCCTTTGATCTAACGGATTGTTATATATTTTGGTTGATTTGTGTTTTTTTTGTGATTATTGGTGAAAAATCGTCTTTATTATAAAAAATCATGGTGCTTCATGTGTAGTTGGTAAATAAGTGGATCATTTAAATAAGGATTTATCTTTTCATCGGTATGGTTATGTTTTAATATTTAACCATCTGATATAACCAGACTTCAACATTGTTGCCATTCAGCCAACAAACATGTAGTTCTCTCTTCCATCCATTACTGATTTTCAATAACATTTCGCACAATCACAGCTTCACTTTCCAAGAGTTTTATGAATGGATTATGGGATCTCTAGTTTACAATACCTTTGGGTAGAACTGTCTTGTTAACCACGTGTGATTGATACGAATTTTACAGGGTGTTTAAATTTAGGGTCAAACTTTTTTCGAATGTATATTAAAGCATTTTATTGATTTTATTTTCAATTGTTTTTTAGAAAGAAGAAAGTTTACTAGAAAGAAGATATTTTAATATTTTTTCATTGCTCAAAAAAAAAAAAAGATAAAAAACTTTTTCAAAAATTTTCCCGATTTTTCCAAACCCTGTAAGCAAGTAGTATACTAAAAATACTTTTTTAAATAATGAAAAAATCGAACCAAGTGTTACATATTTGGTATATTTATCTTATATTGGTAACAACCTAATAACCTCGGTTATGCATTTTTAAATTAGTTTTATGTTTGTACTAAACCTGGTATTATCCTCTCACTGTTTCACCAGCTGCAGAATGCACATTTCTTTTTGCCACAAATTCATCTATTTAA
The DNA here is from genome assembly GCA_963991005.1 of Barypeithes pellucidus. Taxonomy (NCBI): domain Eukaryota; kingdom Metazoa; phylum Arthropoda; class Insecta; order Coleoptera; family Curculionidae; genus Barypeithes; species Barypeithes pellucidus. Next base: position 15,643,222 of record OZ022563.1, read on the forward strand.
TTTTTTAAAACTGTATTGCCCAATTTGCTATTACACTACACTATATTTTACTCTTTATCATTATACGAAATAATAATAATTATTAATATCATTAAGGTGTGTCTTTGGAAAACGGACTGATCTCTTTGGGGGTATTTCTCGATATCTCAAAGGCATATGACACAATAAATTATAGTATCTTACTTGATAAATTAGAACTGTATGAAGTTCGGGTTTGATTGACTTGGTAGTGTGATCGCTCGAGGTAAAAACCTGCTCATATATTCGAACAGTTTTTCGCTCGATAGGAAATACTACTCTAGTTATAAATTCAAGCGAGAAACCAAAAATCATCGCCTTTCACTTGATACCCAAACTTCGATCTACGCGTCGCACCACCCGAAATGTGCCGATTGGCGACGTTCGAGTTTGACGCTCAGAAGGCTGACACGACATACGTCTTTGCTAAAGGCACATAAACGAGAAGGTGCATATAAAAAAGTATGCCAAATCCCTTAGTGGATTCATCGCGACATGGTTGTTGTTTTGACTGGGACTGGCTAGCCAGCGGCGATTGTAAATTCTTGAAAAATTAAAAGATATAATTTAAAAAAAATCAGAATCAACTGTTCTTCCTTAATAAAAACTGTAAGACTAAACTTCTAAAACTTACAAAAACAACCCATCCTGGTGTTTTATGAACACATTCTTCTTTGTCATAAAAATTTCAGGTGATTAATCGCTCGAGCGATTCACTCGATTATTAAAATCGCTCGAGTATCAAGTACTCGATTATTAAAATCATCAGTTGTGTCCAACACTAGTATTTATTATACGATACATTGGTAGATATATAAAAATGCCATTACAGATCTGTTAAAAGAGGTACCTAGGTTAAGTAGAGGAGATCTCAACTTCAATAAATGTTTATCTTATTTCGTTGTTTATAAAAATGCAAAGTTCGTGTTTGAATACCTATCGCAAGTAATTATTTTTAATTTTAATTGTGATCGGGTATTCGTATGTGATTTTTAAAAGGTATATTTTCTCCTTAAGGCTGTACAATGCGCAAATTTATAGGATAATTAACAACGTTTCGCTGCTGCAGGTTTCTGAAAGGGCTATTTGAAATACCTGTCGGGTAAAAAATATTTCTATTTCTAGGATATGAAGCCGTTTTTTGAAAAAAAAATTATTGAACAATTCGCACCAAAAGTACGTATTCTTAGGCATTTTCCAACGTTAATATCGTCGCTAATAATTATTTTTCCAAAGTATACCTTAGAACTTCCATGGCTTATGTTTACTTTTTTTTATGATCAAACACAAGCACTATAGGAAAAATCCTTCAGGGCACTCTGGGAGTGGTGCGTGTGCGAACAAAGCGATTCACGTTGGTTTTGAATCGTTGGAGGTTATATTCGTTGGGAAAAACTATCTCGGAAAAGTCGTTGCATAAAGATGAAGTCCTCCAGATGAAAGAATTCTTAAATAATGAAGTTTGAGCAGTGCTAAGCTTAACCACATATGGATTGGCGGCAGTGGTTCGTCGTGTATTTCTGCTATTCGCCGCTCTGGGCGGAATTAAGAGGGCAAGGTCAACCGAGCACTTTACATGAAAATATCTGTAAAAGAGAGTCAAATCCCCAATCTGTCTTCGATGTTCTAGGCTGTCGGGGTTCTTCATCAGCTCGTGGTCTCCGATCAGACGAATGGCCCTCCTTTTGATGGAATCCAGTAACCGAAGAGTATGTTTGGGTGCAGAGCTCCAGACTCAAAAGTTGTTGAGATGTGTACAACTTTTTGGTTCGGAAGAATACACTAAGTTTCTGAGAAGCTGTCTTGGCAATTGCCAGAACGTGGTTATGCCAAGACATATTTCCTCCCAGATTGACGCCCAGCAAATTAATAGATGAAGCCAGTGGTATTGCGTGTCCTGCCATGACTATATCTGGTTCTGTAATGTTAACCTTTTTAGAAAAAACTGCTGCCTGGGTTTTTTAGCGTTAAATCCGACTTGGTTACTGTCACCCCAAACCAAAATTTCTTCCAGGTCTTTGTTGAGGCGTGATATTTCATGCTGTCTGCGAAGATGTGCGTCGGCAGCCGATGTTTATGCATTCAAAGAGAAAGATGAGATAAGTGTGCTATCGTCAGCAAAGCTAAATATCGGGTTTTTAGTTTTCACTAGAAGGTCGTTAATGTAGCGTAAGAAGAGAGTGGAAGACGATATGTAACAAACCCGGCATTGCTTTACAATTCCAAAAATTGAGACATACAATTTCGTTATAAGCGAGTCATCCTGCACAACGCGCGGCCTCAACACTTCAACAGGTTCTCCAACATAGGAACCCATACAGGCTGGCTGGACCTCATCTTTAACAGATGTAAAAGCCTTCGGGGTATAAAAATTCAGGTTTTTTACATTTCTCTTTTAAATTTAAAATTGGGTCACAATCAATCTACGTGGCGACTAATTTTCCATCGTTGGAGATAAGAAACAGTAATTTTTCAAAATTCCTAGAAAAATTACAGGTCCTTGGAATGATTTAGAAATTTCTATCTTCTGTAAAATTTAAAATGCGTTAAAAAAACTCCCCGCTTCGCTAGTCGTTTTCTAAATTAAACGCGTGATTTAAGATAATGTCTTATGAAACTTGTATCTTAATATACTATTAAGAAAGTGGTGCCTATACCGATATTATATCGGTATCGGCCGATTATCGGTTTCGGCAAAAAAACCGTATCGGCCGATCACTAGTGGAAATATTTCTAAAATAGAACTTTTCCGGTAATTTTCCCGTTATATCTGCATAAGTAGCTCAGTTAGTTTGTAAATAAACCAGTAGAAGATTACGACAAGCTTGAGTGATATTTAAAATCAAGTTGGCGGCCTTGGATTCATTGGTAGAATTCTTTTGGACGTCACCAAAAAATACATTTTTGATAAATAAAACATTTAAAGGACGTTTTATCGGCGCCAGAGAAGTCGAAAAATCTGAACGATACCATAGGTAGGCAAATAAAAAATAATCACCACTATAAGGGGTACAAGGAAAGACGAGTTATCGAATTTACAAAAAAAAATTATTTTTTTAAAATTTCTAAATCAAAAAGTAGCAATCTCTGCTCTTGTACAGGCGCATTAGTATTCTAAACATTATATGGTTTATTATCCAGTGGGTACCATGTGCCCCAAAATATGACCAAAAATATGCACTCAAAACTATAAGTTTAATAAAAAGTCATCGTCACCTAAAGTATAATTATGTATATGTCGTCGTCAATTAGTCAAATCCGTCATTCCCAGAAATGCCTAGTCATTTCACGTATGGCCGGCAAATAGTGTAACTCGACGTTTGGTACACAGTTTGCCTAAGAGTATCAGGGATTCCCTGTAATGACGGAATTCTTTCAGTAAAGCGCTGCACTTAACTAAATGATTTAAGTTATCCTGTTTGCCGGTTTTAGTCGAACGCTGTAATTCTTGTTAACATCTGTGTAGTGATTTTTTTTTTTGAAAATGAAATATTGAAGCATTCAGAATTGTTTCATGAGAAGTTAGATGACTATTACTCCAATCAAAGTAAGAAAAAACCTGGAATATTACGGAATTATCGGAGGTAAGAAAATTCTTTTCAATTTTAAGGAATTTCCTTATAATAATCAGTTATTTACAAACCTTTTAATGTAAAATACCTTATTTTCATGCACTACTGACATCACTGTCCTAATTACAATGATTGACTAAAACCGTCAAACAGGGTAACTTAAATCATTTAGTTAAGTACAGCGTTTGACTGAAAGAATTCCGTCATTACAGGGAATGCCTGATACTCTTAGGCAAACGGTGTACCAAACGTAGAGTTACACTATTTTTTTTTTTTTTTATTTTTTATTTATTTATTTCTTAGGAAGTCTATTACATTTCTGAACAAATATTCCTGTTTGAAATCCAAAAGCTACAAGCAGCTTGTCTAGATTTCAGGTTATGAATAACTTTTCCCTTTTAAAATAAAATAAAAAGAAGATAACATATGCTAAAACTATTTATGCAGTACAGTCTAAACTAGACTAAAGAAAATATTACCAATGTTAAAATGATTTATTAAACATTATTGTTAATATTAAATGGATATTTCAAAACACCCTCTAGTATTCATTCAATAAAGGCACCGTATAGGTTATTTGCTGATAATTTATCTTTATCCATTTCGAGATTCCAAGCAAGAAAGTACGTAAATTTACAACAGACTTCAAATTTAAAGGTAACATATTGAATAATTTGGGGCCGACATACCTAATGTGCCTCTGCGAGGCTGTATATGATGCCAGAGGAACGAATAGGCACCCACTATCTACAGATCTGGTGTGAACACTGTGCATAATCCTACTTTTGTATTTATTACACTTTTTCATAAACCTAAGAGTACCCTTAACATACAATTGCCTTACCGGTAGCAGGTCAGCTTCTTTAAATAATAACTCTGATGGATACCTCCTGTTTCTGTTCATGAATATCTTTATTATATATTTTTGAGTAATATTTAAACGGTGAAGGATGCTACAACAAGCACTACCCCAAACACTCAAACCGTACATCAAAACTGATTCAATTAAGGCCTGGTACGTCATTTTTAAGAGTTTTAAAGATAAAAATTCTCTAAGTTGGTAAAATTTATGTACAGTTTTACGAATTTTTTTGGTAATATAGTTAACATGAGTTTCATACCTTAGATTCTTGTCAATGAATACCCCCAGGTATTTTACACTATCTTTTGCTAATATTGTCTCTTCACATCTGCACACTGACATATCCATAACACATTCGAAATTATGCACCCTAAGTTCAGGATGGATCACACCTCCTGGGTTATTCATAGAAAAGGCCATATGAACAGTTTTGTTTACATTCATTGTCAGAAGATTCTGATCCATCCACAAACGTACCTTGGAGATGTGATCCTCTGCCCTCTGAAATGTCTCTGGCCAGGATTTGCCTCTAACTAAAATTACTGTATCATCAGCATAGCACACACATTCACTATTTTCATTTGGCAGAACAGAAAAGAGATCATTAATATACAAGGAAAAAAGTGTGGGACCCAGTACGGTACCCTGCGGCACCCCAAATTCCACCGTACCCGTTTTGCTCAATGAATCATTTATTCTTATTCGCTGGGTTCTATTTTTTAAATAAGACTCAAACAGGCTATGCGCAAGACCTCTTACTCCAATATCTTCAAGTTTTTTTAGTAAAATTTCGTGTGCCACAGTATCGAACGCACGGGCCAAATCCACAAATATACCCAATGTTTTGAATTTGTTATTATAATTTTGCAATACATAATCGGTGACGTGCACCATAGCTTCCTCACTGCTTACTCCTGACAGAAACCCATACTGAGACTTGGATAAAATATTGTTAGTGTTCAAAAAGCTGTCTAACCTTAGTTTTATACACTTTTCAAATAGACGGCTAACTGAGCTAGTCATAGCAATCGGTCGATAATTTTCTTTGTTTAACCTATCTCCAGTTTTGTAAATAGGAACAATAACAGCCTTTTTTAGGATTTCGGGATATGTACCTTTTTCAAATATTAAATTTATTAGATGTAAGAGTGGTTTTAGGAGGTAAATATGATTATCTTTTAATAGTTTAGCCGAAATATTGTCGTCACCAGGTGATGCTTTGGTTTTCAAGGAATTAATAGCAGAAATTAATTCATTTTCAGTTATTGGATTAAAAAACAAAGAATTTGAGATACGCTTATTTAAAAACCTATAGTTATTTTTTTTAATTTTATTTGCCAAGTTTTTGCCAATATTACCAAAATATTCCAAGAATATATCAGCAATTTCCCGATTGTCATAAACAAGTTTGTTTTCATTCTTAATTAAAGTTATTCCTTTACATTTTCTAGTTTCATTAGTCGCCTGCTTAATAACCTCCCATGTTTTTTTAATGTCGTTCCCACATTGAGCTAGCCTATTCTTGAAATACATATATTTGGATTTTTTAATAAGATTCGTAAGATTATTTCTATACTTACGAAACTTTTCTATTGCTTCAACACTCTGCGGGGTCCTATCAGCTATTTTTTTTAGTTTATCTCTATACGTGAAATGACTAGGCATTTTTGGAAATGACGGATTTCACTAATTGACACCGACATATACAGGGTGTTATGGAAATGACGTATTATATTTAAACCGGCAATGAAAAGGAATTGAAAAAAAATAACCAAAAATGGCGGTTTCAATTAATAACCGAATTATAACACCTTATGTAAAACCAATTAAACACACATGTTACTACTGACCAAACGTAAACAAACTTTAGCCATATGTAAACAAAGCAATATTGAGATAGGTTATGGCCAAAAACGTCACTGAAATTTGAGCAAGGTTGTCGGTTAAAATCTTTAGAAGGTCAATAACCGGTTGACAGAAGATGTTTATTTTTCAAGGTACATTTCTAAACTTTACGTTCAGTTGTTCGCTGAAATTTTTTTTTTTTATTTAAGCTCTGTTACCTTTTCGGTATTATTGAAAACAACACATAAATGCACATTAATTAACGCACACACAACACTTTTGCTGGTTAGAAATGTTCCCATCTAAGTTTTTTGCATCGATGAAGGATTTATGAACATAACATTTTTTAGAACTACTTTTCAATATTGTTCTAATGGTAAATAACAGATATACAAGTTGATGAAGGTAATATGTACTGATGACTGTGCCAAACAAAACTTTAAACTCAATTTTCTCTAAATAATTAGTAAACAAACAAACCCGTTACTCAGTTTGATTTGACATTTTCGTTCTTCTTCTTTTTTTTCTGTATGGCATCACTACACAACAACACTACAATGTTGCCACCTGCTGGCGTCTTTTTTATAAGATGCTGTTTTATAAGATTATATTCATAAATTATGTCATTTGCTTTTGAATATTATTTCTCCGTATAATTTTCAGTCATGCTTTAGGACAAAATTCATATTTTTTAATCGAATTTTCAATTTAATGTTTTGCCCCGAAAAATTTCGATGTTCCAGTTTCAAAACTGGCAACAGCGCAATAGTTCTGGTATTTTCCTAAATGTGCAAATTGCGATAGAGGGATATAAATTATTTTCTAATATTATAAATTTGTTATTCAAACTCAAAATGCCAAGAACTTCAATCGAACTAACGAACATGGTCTTATGCTATGGAACAGCACAGGAAAATGCCCTATACATGGAGCTTGGCTTTACCCGAGATGGAATATTTAATCGGCGAGTTATAGAGGAGAGAGAAACCCAAACACGTTAGCCGCTGTACTACAAAAGTTAAAAAGTTGAGACTACAAGACTTCCTTTACTTTACAAGAAGGTTACAACAGTGGTACATACAGTCAAGTCGAAGTACCTGACTAATTCCGAAGGATAGTTCACAGATGAGGTTGGCTTTACCCGAGATGGAATATTTAATTAGCGAGACCAATAGCCAGATAAGGTTTTTCTTGAACATATCAGCAGGTATTATTGATAATCAACTAATACGACCACATATCCTGCAAGACGACCTGCCAGAAGTTTTAGAAAATGTTCCTTTAGGTCGGATAAGGGACATGTGGCTTCTGCAAGCATAGTTTACGGATTGTCACTGAAATTTGGACGTCCTATGTGCGTTTATTCTAGCGTAAGGTAGTGTATATAGTGGTTTTGTGGGTCTCTGTCTGTTTCTTTAAGTGATTTAGTTAGTTTTGATATGCCGGTCACGTCCCGAGATTGGAAAGAAGAGGACAAAGCAGTTTTAGTGGGTATAAGCAAGCAAGGAGTAGACTGTGACTTTGAGTTTACTTCTTAATAGCTATTAGGCAGTCCCACACTATTATCAGGGCACGTATAGAGCATAAAGTGTGAGCATAGAGTATCCTCGATTTACTTCCCTTGTATCCTAAGGTAAGCTAAATAATTAATTTTATAAGAAACTAAAAGTTCTACAGTTTTACAAAGTTTGGCAACATTGTAGGAACATGTGTTTGTCAGACAGCTCCGCCGGATAATATCATATGGTGCCGCGGAGTCACCGGTAGGTTTAGGGGTGAATTACCCCACTTTTTAAACGTTCGATTTAAAAAAAAAAAAATGTAGCGCTTCTCTAGGACACCCCAGGAGTCACCCATTTAAATATAATACGTCATTTCCATAAAACCCTGTATATGCAAGTAAAGTAATATTTTTTAGAGGCGACGTTCTATAGCAAGTACGTACGGCATTTCTAATATGCCCTCTACAGGGTGTTACAAATTCGGTCTTCACCATTAGGATTTCGGAAACGGAAAGCGATATGAAGTCGGTTAAATTAGGGCAAAGTTGCAAAAGCAAATCTAAAATATTGCGTTTCGGTTATTATTTGTTCCTGGCTTTGTTCGAAGAGATGTCCAAAAATAAATTTCACTTTTTCATTGCTACTTTTTATTCTCCACGAGATGGCATTATCGATTCTTTAATACGACGTTTCGTCTTTGGGTCATCATCGTCAACTTAATTTTTTTAAATACGGGCCTTGATCTTCTGTTTAAATTATGATAGAGGACCGAAATCTACGTTCAGTGGTATACAGCACCCACTGGTTTTCCGATATTTTGTTCTTTAGATTCAGTGGTGCGCAAACTGTGGGTCGCGACCCTCGGAGGGGTCGCGAAAAAATTTTTGGGGGTCGCCATTCAAAGAAATTCACGCCTACTGTCTAGTCAGGGGTCGTGACAAAAAATTTTACACAAAATAAGGGGTCGCAAATGCCTTAGATTGACCATCTTCATTAAAATACCCCTAGTTACTGTAATTTACTTTTAAAATTCTGTATAATTCGAAAATGTAAAACTCAATGCCTCTTTTAAAAGTTTTTCGAAAGTGCGGGTCTTGAGAGTCAAATTTTATGTATATTAATAAAATAAATTACTTGTACTTACGATAAGTTGAAATTTGATACGGAGCTATTTGTTCGAAATAAGAAAACAGTAGTACTACGCAATAACAATAACAATTAAAGACAGAAATAGCAATAATAATTTAAAAATCTTCAGTTTCCTCAAAGTAAATTACAGGAACGTACTAGGGGTATTTTAATGAAGATGGTCCATTTAAGGAGCAAGACGTCGGAAACCCAGTAAGTGTTGTATACCACTGTACGTAGATTTCGGTCTTCTTTCATAAGTTAAACAAAAAAATCCATGCCCGTATTTAAAAAAATTAAGTTGATGATGGTGACCGGATTTAATCGAATTTGTAACACCCAGAACACCCTGTATATATACACAGGGTGTTGCTTAAAGACGTGCTAATATTTCAGGGTGTGATTCCTTAGGTCATTTTATAAAGAAAAGTTCATTTGAACATATGTCCGCAACGGCTTAAATTTTTTGCTACAGGGTGTTGAATTTCTATTTTTAAAATGGTTACTTTTTAACATCTCCGAAAGCACTTTAGATATTATTTTCAATTTTGGTTGGTGTTACTAGGATATAGAACCACAAATTTTAGTTAAAAAAGTTACTTAATTGTTCCCCCAGTGGCGTCCCTGCAGACAAGTCCTCTGATATTTTTACAAAAAAGATGGTACGCTACTGACATTTTTCCATGTTGATTTTTTCTGATTAGCTTGGTCAATTCTACATGAAAACGGTCTCTTGAGTTTTTCTCGTCAGATGTACCGTTCTTGATGAAAACCACTAAATTCATATTGAAACTCATTATTATTAGCATTCATAAAATAATTAATAATTTTGTTTCATAAAAATTGTTGGAGTGGGCAATTCGATGCAAGGATGGGCGAAAGCATGCCTTTTAAGTGAAGGTGGTCATTTCCAACAATTTTTATGAAGCAAAATTTATCATTAATATTTTATCAATGTTAATAATAATGAGTTTCAATATGAAGTTAGTGCTTTTAATCAAGAACGGTGCGTCTGAAGAGAAAAACTCAAGATACCGTTTTCATGTAGAATTGACCAGGCTAATCAGAAAAATATCCACATGGAAAAATATCAGTGGCGTACCATCTTTCTTGTAAAATATATCAGATGACATTTTTACAGGGACGCCACTGGTGGAACAATTGAATAACTTTTCTAATTAAAATTTGTGGTTCTATATCCTATTAATTCATACCAAAATTTAAAATAATATCTAAAGTACTTTCGGAGATATTAAAAAATAACCATTCTAAAAATAAAAATTCAACACCCTGTAAAAAAAATTTAAGCCGTTGCTGACATATGTTCGTATGAACTTTTCTTTATAAAATAATCAAAGGAATAACACCTTGAAATATCAGCACGTCATTAAGGAACACCCTTTTATGATTCAAAAGTACTAAATTTAGTCTACAAATGAACGTATTCTGCTTTTTGGTCATATTTTGGGGCACCAGGTTTCAACCGCATGGTTATTTCTAAAAGAAATTATTCATTAATAAACCATCAAGGATGTTTAGAATACAAATATTGGTGTACAAGGGCACATATCGCTACTTTCTGATTTTGAAATTTAAAAAAAGCTTAATTTTTTGTAAAGTCGATAACTTTTGCCACAACGCATTAAATACAAAACTGCCAATCTTGTTTTTGAGACATTTACCTAAGCTTTAAAAAGCTGTTTTACTTTAACGTGATTTTTTCTTTAACACAATTCCAACGAGTAAATTTTTTTTCTTTTTTTACATCACTTTCTTTTTCGCCCTGTATAATATAGAAAAGCCGTCCATGGCGTTCCCCGCCGCTGAATTCGCACAAAACCATGCTTAAAAACCCGAAAACTGTATTCAAATCAGTCGAGCTTCTTTCCAGCTTTAGAGTTTTAAAAATGACGGTAAAAAACCCGTTTACCAACTTTTTTGTTGGTCATGAATCGTGAAGATATCGATGACTTTTATTTCGGCCATCCCAACATCTTACCATGTAATTTCCTCGAACTCAAAGGCAATGGCTCCCTGATGGGCGTGTCGCAATGCATGCACATTGCACATGTTTAGTTTTTAAAAATATAACACATGTTCACTGGCGATGCGCCATTATCTCCGACAGATCGGGGATTCACAGAACTCGGTTGTGTATTTTGAAAAAGTTCAAAGAGGTTAAATGAAACTAAATATTAAAATTTGCTTATCTAAGTAACTATTTTATATTACTAGTGTAGTGATCGCTCGAGCGAAACAACGCTTGAGTACTCGATTATCGAAATAACCGACATCCCTCGATTATTAAAAAAACCGCTCGAGTTATAAATTCAAGCGAAAATCGTCGCTTGTTACTTATTACCTTTCACTAAATACCCGAGCTTCGCTAGACGCCGACGTATATTCCAGCAGTTTTTCGCCCGATATGAAATACTATAGTTTAAATTCAGGCGAAAAATCAAATCATCACCTTTCACTTGATACCCGATCTTCGCGCGCCACCCGAAATGTGCAGATTGGCGACGTTCGAGTTTGACGCTCAGAAGGCTGACACGACATACGTCTTTCTTAAAGGCACATAAACGAGAAGGCGATTGACGGATTTCTCCCAGACACCTTCACCATCAATGCCGGTGTTCCTCAAGGGTCCATATTGTCTCCCACTTTCTTCTTACTCTGCATTAACGACCTTCTAGTGAAAACTAAAAATCCGATATTTAGTTTTGCTGACGATAGCACACTTATCTCATCTTTCTCTATGAATGCGCAAACATCGGCTGCCGACGCACACCTTTGCAGACAACATGAAGTATCACGCCTCAACAAAGACCTGGAAGAAATTTGGCTTGGGGTGACAGTAACCAAGTCGAATTTAACGCTAAAAAAACCAGGCAGCAGTTTTCTCTAAAAAGGTTAACATTACAGAACCGGAAATAGTCATGGCTGGACACGCAATCCCACTGGCTTCATCTATTAATTTGCTGGGCGTCAATCTGGGAGGAAATATGTCTTGGCATAACCACCTTGTGGCAACCGCCAAGATAGCTTCTCAGAAGCTTGGGGTACTCTTCCGAACCAGAAAGTTGTACACACCTCAACAACTTTTGACACTATACAAAGCCCAGATTCGACAATCACTAGAATACTGCTCTCATGTCTGGAGCTCTGCACCCAAACATACTCTTCGGCTACTGGATTCCATCGAAAGGAGGGCTATTCGTCTGATCGGAGACCACGAGCTTGAAGAACCTCGACAGCCTAGAATCCTAGAACATCGAAGACAGGTTGGGGATTTGACTCTCTTTTATAGATATCTTCATGGAAGGTGCTCGGCTGACCGTGCCCTCTTAATTCCGCCCAGAGCGACGAATAGCAGAAATACATCCATATGTGGTTAAGCTTAATACTCCTCGAACTTCATTATTTAAGAATTCTTTCATCTGGAGGACTACATCCTTGTGAAACGACCTTCCCGAGGTCGTTTTTCCCAACGAATATAACCTCCAACGATTCAAAACCAACGTGAATCGCTTTTTGCGCACACGCACCACTCCCAGAGTGCCATAAAGGATTTTTCCTATAGTGCTTGTGTTTGATCATAAAAAAAAAGGTACATATAAAAAAGTATGACAAATCCCTTAGTGGATCCATCGCGACATGGGTTTTGTTTTGACTGGGACTGGCTAGCCAGCGGCGATTGTAAATTCTTAAAAAATTAAAGGATGTAATTTTTAAAAAATTAGAATCAACTGTTCTTCCTTAATAAAAACTCTAGACCAAACTTCTAAAACTTACAAAAACGACCCCTGGTGTTTTATCAACATATTCTTCTTAGTTATAAAAATTTCGAGTAACAAGTACTCGATTATGAAAATAATCGGCTTTTCCCAACACTAATGCGAAGGTAACTTCCTTCCAATGTTTCTATATTTAATTTGAAGTGAAATAAGAGAAAAATAGGTATTTTGGAAAATCGATACACCTCCAAAAACTGTTTTGATTTTTATTACCTTGTTCAGGACACTTTTACAGAAAATTTGGGCACTACTAGTGGAACGTTGTAAAACAGTCTTATCTTCCATATTTGGATAAACATAAAGTTGTAACACATAAACCACACTTATAAACAATAACAATATGCTAATCCCGTTTCTTAGAGAGCCGATTTATTACTAACGCCATAGACTACACAACTATTCAATAAATATTAACACTTTACACCAGTTTTAGGGTTATAGAGTTCAAAATGATTCACAGCTTGATTTCGGGAAAATAATTATCATATGGCGAACAATCTTAAGCGATGCCATACTAATTAATTTTTGTATATACAAAAATGGTATGTTTGGTATCCATAAATAATATTAACAAAAAGGTCAAAAATATTAGTGAGTTTAAGATCATACGCTGTTTACACTAGAAATTATAGTTATCTATGTATCAAGGGTACTAAGTAGATGATTATGCCCTGAGTGCTTAATTTATATTTAAATATCTTTTTGTGGTAAAATTTGTTAGTTTTTGAGGAATGGTTCAAGAATTGTCTTTTACCAAACATTCCTCAGAATAGCGTGATAGTAATAGACAATGCGAGCTATCACAGTCGCCAATTACATAAAGCTCCAAGCTGAAATAATACAAAATTGGAGATTCAGAATATATATTTTGAAGAAAGTTATAAAAAAAAGTGATCTTTTAGAAGTTTTAAAGACATTTTGTATAAAAAAAGTATATGTTTGCGACACATTGGCAGAAGAAATTGGACATACAGTGCTACGGCTCCCACCCTATTATTGCATTTTTAACCCCATAGAGCATATGTGGCACCAGTTAAAATCACTGGTTAGGTCTGAAAATATTTCTCCGACTTTAAGTTCTAGTGTTGTAGAATTAATACGAAATGCTTTAATGATATTCCCCCAGGCAGTTGGAAAAATTCAGTCCGTCACGTAATAACTGTAAAAAAAAAGCGATAGCGAAACAGAACTATCTATAGAATGACATTATAAATGTAAATAAATATGACTAGTAATATTTAAAAAAAATGTTATTTCATTTGATTACATTAATTTAATCATATCATTACTTGTTTTCCTTAGTCCGTCCCTTCATACTTCACTTGTTTATTGCCAAGCTCTTGTCGATACAATGGGACCGACCCAGGAAATCATTAAGTCGTATCCAATTTTCGTGAAACGTACTGTACCCGTGGTGCATACAAACTTTTATGTGATACCAGTTCGTTTTAAATAATAAACATTTTTTTAAAATTCAATTTGATTTATCAATTTTTTATTTTTACCTGCGACATTACCTTGACATTATGATAGATTGCGTTTTTGTTGTTAGGGAGATAAACATTCAAATGTTTAATGTGTCAAAGTCATAAATCAAAAATGGAACAAGGTTTTGAAATTCCCGACGAAATTGAAAAAAAGACTGAACAACCCCGAAAAGTACGCTGGTCATTGTTTACGTCGAACGTCGGCAACTCTTTTAGCAGCAGCTGGAGCAAGTATGACTACTCTGGCTGAAGCGCCATGGTGGATGGAAGAGTACCACAGTTGCTGAAGGATATTTAGAGGATAGCATATCCTCAAAAAATGAGGTTTCAAGGATGTTGGCAGGCGTACCATCTGGATCTCGCATTTCCTTACATAAACTAGAGACCCAGACAATGAATCATGAGTCAACCTTTGCTGCAGGAAATTTAGCTTTTTTTTTATGATCAAACACAAGCACTATAGGAAAAATCCAGTTCTATGTAAATACAACCAAATAATATATAAACGTAAATGTATATTTTGTTATTTTGTTAATAAAGAATAGGTTAATCGAAAACTGTTTTTTGCGTCTTAATGCCAGCGCGGGACATAATGTGTACGTGGGCATAAAGTAATCCATTATATAGATGTTATCTAAGGTATAAAAACACAATAATATACTGGTATGACATAAAGGTATTCTTTTTTGAAATATTGCTATACCATGCTATACAGTGAGTATCAGCCAGTTGTTTTGGTCGCTTTATGCTACGTTGCAAAATCTAAACTAAAGTAAGAAAAGAAAAAGATAGTAAATATTATTTTTAAAAAAGCCGCCATATTGTTCTGGTTACGTATGGGGACAGAATATTCTAGGATCGTAAAGCATTCGACAGGACCTTTAAAATGATGTATCGCAAGACCCCACTTCCTATTTAATACTTTTAACAAGATGGCGCCCATACGCCATTTTGAATTTCAGCACCATCAAATAAGCAAGTGTAGCTCTCTGAATCCTATTACATTATGCCAAGTTGTATTTATTTTTCTAAGACAGTAAATGAAATAAAGGATAATAAAGACTTAGAACTATGCAGTTTTTAAAACGCCGCCATTTTGTTTTGGGTGCGAATAGAGAAGTAATATTCTGGCATAGTGAAGTGCTCGGATAGGACCTCCAAAATGATGTATCGTAAGACCTCTCTCCCTATTTAATTTTCTTTATCAAGATGACGTCCATCCGCCATTTTTTTTGGCAGTTAGAATTGTCATTCCTGCGTCAAAAAGTAGTTTACCTTCTCCTATTGTCCACATTGGGGACATTAAAGAACCGCACTGTATATCTATCCACAGATAAACAAAAATAATGTAATGTAAGGGTTGTTCCAGAACGTACTTTTGTACCGAATTCGGTACACTTTACAAAGTTTTGGCAAACATCTCTTCCGAGTTTTCGGTATAATTTTGATTCGACCCCATATGAATGTAACGACCTTTTTTTAGTACTTTCTATGGGTCACTACTACTGGCGACCTTTTTTTTTAGTTGTCCACTCTCTTGGTGAATGTTGGTTTGTTGGTACATTTTTACCAAATTTGGTACAATTTTGACGATCAAGACGGTACCCAAATGTAACGCTTTGGAACAATGTTGGAGTATGCAGGACACCCAGGTTGTCGAGGTGGAGTTGATCTTAACTCGAGGTTCTTAGATTCAACTTGTATGTAGATCAATTGTTGCACAGCGAAAAATTAAATTTGAGAATGGTAATTGATGTATTATACGTATTGTAAATTTTATTTAATAATATCAATTCACATGAGATATTGTTTGAAATATAATGACCCTCATGACACCCCCCCCCCCCCCCCCCCCCCCCTGGATCCGCGCTTGCACGAAGCACAAGATATCATTTATATTCTATATCTTTTTCTGTTTGGGTTTCATAATGACTACATTATGAAATTCAAAAAAATGTAATAACCTGCCACTTTATGAAACTGAAATTTAATTTTTTTATGTTGACAGCAAGTCAGGGTTCGAATTTTAGGCTTACTTCGATTTCGTTAAAATTAGTTTTCTAGGCATTATGGATTCGACAAAAATTTTGTATTGAAAACTTTAAAATATTAACCTTTAACCTTGCAAATAGATCATTTTTACTAAATATATAACATGCTGACGGTATTCATCAACTAATTTCTAGTCACAACTATAAAACAACATAACCTAAAAATAATAGAAATATCTTCCAGTTTATGCTCTATTTCTGAAGATTTATTCAATAAAGTACTAAATTTATTTTTAATTCAATATAGTATTATACATATTACTTTATATATACATATTTATAGTTACTGTAGACATTTCCTGGGCATTAATTGTAATTCCTGTCAGATTCTGTGTCGACACAATATTTTGTTCAATAGTAATTATTTATTATTTTGTTCAATATTTTCAACTTTGTTCTGCTCGCACCATAACTCAAAGTTTTGTATATTCTTTTTAAAAGTTTTTCTAGATTATTTTCTACAATTTCTCGCAATTTCTGACGGAGTACAACTTTCTTCCTGACTCATTTTTATCAACTTTAATAATATATTAATTTTTAAGTATGACGGCTGGGAAGAAGCTTTGTTGCGTTCAATTGCTTCTATGGCATATTTGATACTTGTAACATTTTATTAAATTGTAAAAGTATTGCCAACCCAAAAAGAAAATATTAATTCAAATGGAAAAAATCTACTATATATTTAGACTTTAAAGACCTAAATAGGAAAAGTGTTATAAAAAACACGGTTCATTAGACAATAAGAGCACTTGTACGTTAATTAAATACGTGCTCTAAGATAATGTCTTATGAAACTTGTATCTTTAATGTACTCTTATGACATGTTAATATTTTAATTTTGCTATTTCGGCCTAAAAAACGGGAATTTTATTTAGTTTCCAAAGAAACGAGTTGTTTGTTTTATCCTTTTTCATTAACTGATCAGACAAAAAGACATACATAAAGATAACAGGTCTTCGATAAATATGCAAATATATGACGCACATGCATTCCTTCCTCGGCCCAACCGTGCGTATTTAAGTTTGAAAGAAAGTTGAATTGATAGCGCTAGAAGGATTGTGTTATAAAGACGAATATACCGAACAAACCCCAATTCCCGGTGCCACAATAATATTACACAGAAAGCTTGTTCGCCTGGTTATTTTTGCTTAATGGACGCCATGCTAGTACCCGGGGAAGCGCCAAGCCCTTCTGGCACACTCGGGCAAGTCACACTTATGCGCCTTCCATCCCCCTCAACCGCTGTGATTTACAATTCAAAAGTATACAGGGTGTCCCAGAATATGTGGGCAATCTCCCGGGTTCAGATAGAACACTTAAAAATAAGAGGGGAAGTTCATATAAATTTTTCTACCTAGGGAGCCCATAACGGACGTCCCTGGAAATCGTTGATTTTTAAATAATTTTTTAACTACTAGGTTTAATTTAATAATTTTTTGGTATAATCTTTACTAGATGAGTCTCCTTAAAATTCGCCCTTTTAAACACATTTGGCTTATTTTGTTTGCCAGGGACGGACTATACGTAACACAAAAATGTTTTTTATTACACCCTGTATGATTAAGGAACGACAATAATATTTTTTTTGGGTACTCTAAACCTTAAGCTGGAAAAAAGATACTCTTGATCAATGTCGATAAAATGAACTGTTTTCGAAGAAAATATATTTTTATTCAATATGTTTTTTTGCATTGGTTGCTGTTTTATGTTCATAAAATTCCCTCATTGTTGCTATGGTATTTTTTACATGTACCGATTTAAATAAGAATATTTATGCCAGTGTCTTGAAATTTGCGCTTTTTCTCCTTTGTCTTATTAGTTACTAAATTAGTAATGGAATTTACGTATACTGAATATGCTGACAGGCATTTAATGTATGAACCAAAAAATTATTTTTTTTTCGAGAACAGTTCATTTTATCGACATTGATCAAGAGTACCTGTTTTCAGCTTAAGGTTTAGAGTATCCAAAAATATTATTGTCGTTTCTTCATTATACAGGGTGTAAAAAAAAAGTATTTTTGTGTCACATCTAGTCCGTCCCTAAATAAGCCAAATGTGTTTAAAGGGGCGAATCTTAAGGAGACTCATCTAGTAACCATTTTACTAAAAAATTATTAAATTACACCTAGTACTTAAAAAAATTATTTAAAAATCAACGATTTCCAGGGACGTCTGTTATGGGCCCGTATCTCCGTAGGGGGGGGGGGGGGGGGGGCGTAGGAAGAAAAATTTATATGAACTTCTCCTGTTATTTTTAAGTGTTCTATCTGAACCCGGGAGATTGCCCACATATTCCGGGACACCCTGTATATGGATATTTTTCGAGGAAGCAATCGCGGCATTTTATGACGAAAAAGTTTTTTATATACAAAAATGTAAAAAATATATGTTTCAATCATAGACCGTCGCCGTAAGACGCCCTTAGTAACATTGAGTCGTTGGGCGTCGCCGACCTCGCCCTTATGGATGGCGCAGCTCTGTCAGTCCCACCCCCTTAGAAAAATAGCTATCTACGGCACTGATAGCTATGGTTGAATATTTCTACCAACCTGATTAAATTCAGATTGTGCTGCTGTCCTCAAGTCGTCGTTCGCTAATAGTCCTTTTTGTGTAAAACTGCCGAATCCCCACATATTTCGATTTGTATTTTCTCAAACTTTTACTGAACAATCGCGCGAAATTCTTTTAAACAATTTCTTGTATTATAAACACGCCGGAACGGATACCTTTCGATAAACTAAAGGCAAACGAGCATTCAAATCGATTATATGAAGATCAGTTCGCTAAAATCTATTTAAATCTTATAAACAGGTTCCGATTTTATTCTTCGGAAAGTAGATATTTACGTACACAGGTAATAAAACTTTAGTTATAAAAATGTTTTTCTCTGATAATCAAGCTGGGTTTGGTTTATCAATAAATTTATTTACATAAATGTTTTGAAAATAAATTTCCCCTTAATAAGGGATGATATACAGGATGTCAAACCGGAAATCGCCTTCATCTATACATGGTGTTTTTTTAATTGAGTGCCGATACTTAAGGTTGTGAATCCTTGGATGATTTTAAGAAGGAAAGTTAATATTAACATATGTCCTAAAGCTCTTCATTTTTGAGCTACAGAATGTTAAAATTTAACTCATTTATCATAATTATAATCACTCTTAGATATTTTTTTGAAATTTTGTACACAGTCGAAATCTCCGATTTGACCCCGGTTCGTTTCACGCTTTGAAGGCACGAGGCGAATTGGATCTTCCCTTACAGTTAGAGGAATACGTCGAGCGTTCGCCCGTAATCGGTACGCCGACAGAGACAACGATAATCGGAGGATCGATGTATATACTTCTACGCTTCTACCTTCAATTTTATACGCTGAAAACCGGAGTTTCCGCTTCCTATGAAAACGGTACATTTAAAAAAAAATTTTTAACGAAAGATGTCTAAATTTAGTCAACAACTCGAGGAAAATCAATCTTTTTTTTTTATATGGAGCAGTAAAAAAAATTAAATCTAAAAATCCTATTAATCCTATTAAAAAGTTTTTTTCTCCTTTGACATTTTTTTCCTAAAACAGGAATAAACGCTTGGGAAGAAAACTCGTTTACAGGTACTCCGGAATCCTGTTAAGGAGCATTTTATTATGAATCCTAGAAAATGTTTTCGGATCGGGTAGTATGCGATTTGGATACCGCTCTTGGTATATACGCCTGGCTTCGTATGCATTTCCGTCTGCAAGCCCATAAGTAAAATGCATGTCAGTTAATTCACTGTTTGTAAAATTTACCAGTTTTTTTTATCAGATTTTACGTCTTACTCTATTAATAATTAAAGTCAATGCAAACGCTATTGTCTTTATAAAAAGAAACATCAAAATTTATGAAGTTTTACCCAGCCTACTAATTTTTATTTTCATAATATGCTTAACGTTCTTTTCTATTCAACCATTCAATATTAAAAATGCCCCTTAATGATTATTATTGAATGTAGAAAAATCTGAGTACGTCACTGGATTCTACGTAAAAAATTGCAAAAGAAACATTTTATTTTTTTCATTTTATTTATTTATAATTATGATAAAAAAGTTATTGTTTAAATTTTAACAACATTCTGTAGCTCAAAAATGAAAAGCTTTATGACATATGTTAATATTAACTTTACTTCTTAAAATCACCCAAGGATTCACAACCTTAAGTATCGGTACGCAATTAAAAAACACCCTGTATAGTATGAAAAACTATACAAATTAACATTCTGAATATTTAAAAGTAAGTTGATAGGTATTCTTTAATAAAATCGTCTAAAATATTTTCAATATGGTTGTACTTATACGCTTATACCGGAAGTCGGTATCAACCACCTACCTATAACTATGGATACGTACAATTTATGGGGTGCGCAGTAAAAAGTTAAATTTTATGAGTGAAAAAGTGGGTTGGTGCGCACCGTTTCCAGGTCATATTTTTAAAGGTTGCTCGTCGGTTGTCTTGTGCGCAATGTTGTCGCCGTCATATAGGCAACCACGCCGGTACCGGTGCTGGTTTGGTTGCCAACCAATGACGTGAACGAACGACGACCGTCCAGACCAGGAATCAGTCGTAGCGATGTAGCGATATTAAAAATCTATCGATACGTGGACAATAGATATCAAAATTAATGCTAAAAGTGACTTTTCAGTGATGGCCACAAGGCCTTCTTTTATGCGAGAAAATATATTGTTTATTTTCCAGTAAAGAAGATTTTTATTAAGAGCGAAGTACGGTCCTGTTCGCCGGTTAAGGTCAATAGCTTATTAGATCGGCTTTGCGCATGACATGACGATCAGCTTTGTTTACATGAGCGAGGCCATACATTTTCCACTTTTGCTTTTAGAGTCTGGCTAGGCTAGGTATAGGTCGGTGGTGTATACTTGCTATATTAATATGGAACATCCTGTATATTAATAGATATGTGGATTCTACATAAGATTCTAGGCAGAACTAGTACGATCGCTATGGGAGATGGCGTGGTACTATTGAGTTTGCGCAGTAGGGTGGAAATTTTATCGATCGCGTCAGAGCCGGCCCGATATTATTTGGTTGTTGTTATTCGTCGCCATCTTTGGTTCTGGGTGCTTTTTCAAATTACAGAATAAAAAGTGGTTCATCCACATTGTTATCGGTATATTAGTGCTTATAAACTTTCATTACCTAACAACAATTTTTGTGAAGGAGTTTTTGATTTGGTGATTCGCTGTTTGATAGGTTAGTGGCTTGTTTTGTTTAAGATGAAAGAAAACAAGTGCATGGTGCTTTTTTGCAAAAGTCGTGGATCAATACCAGGTATAAAGTATTTCAGATATGTACAATATATACGAAAATATTTTGCTTATCACATTATCCGATCTTCCGAACCGAATTTCACTAAAAAGCTTGCAAGAAAAGAAGAGAGTGTCACTCGTATACAATATAATATATGCATGGCCACTACCTAACCTTAGAATTAATGTATTTTTAATTTGATGCATTAGTAGCTGATAATAATTCCCAAAATAGTCAATATAGTCATTCATTCTTAATTTTTGGTTCAGAAAAAAGTGAGGTTAAGAAACATACGACGTCGGATGAAAGTTAAAATATTCTGACGGAATTTGGCAGCAAAAGTTTACACCAATCGGGCCACCGTCTGGTCATCATATCGCCAGAAATCGTATGCATAGAACGCCGTCTTAATTCGAACTAATCGAAATTTTTTATTGCAATATTTTTCCTAACTAACCATTGAAATTTACATTAAAAAAAGTTGATATCCGGTCCTGTCGAATGTTTACTTTCACAAGGAAATTTCCGAACTGCGCAAACTCACTATTACCCTTTCGATGCCCATAGCGGGGACATAATTGCAGATGGTATTAGCAATATAATGGTTATCTATATGTGACACCGACCTTTGTGATGTCCCAAAGGGTGTAGCTACCAGGTAACGCATGTACCTTTATCCTTTATAGGTACCTATTTAGGTAATTTAATAATGATTATGTTCATATAACAATAATCGGTATTAATAATTTCTATTTCTAAATATGCATTGCCAATTTAATATTTTTGTATGGCGATTTTGCTGCGGATTTTCCTAGTTGGCTAAAAACAGTCAAATGCTAAAGAAATGTATGAAGCTTTCACTTACCATTTGAAAATTATTAATAATTATGCCCAGGCGCTTAAATTATACAAACGACAATTATTTAAACTTGTTTATTACTTTTGGAGAGTGTGATAAAGTATTATAATAACAAAAATATGTGATAAATTTATTTCTTTAGCATGCGACTGTTTTTCAACGCCTTCATAGCCAACTAGGAGTAACTGAACTTAAAATCTGCAACAGAATTGCCATATAAAAATATTGAATTCTCAATATTAGTAGTAGTATTAGTATTAATAGTTAAAAAATCTATTAAAGCATGTCCTTTTCAACCAGAAATGCATCCCAAATTCAGGCTTTCTAACAGGAAAAAATAATGATTAATTTAAGAACTGCAAACATTATTTTAGACGTAAAACCTTAAATATGGACTTAGGTATAAATTATATGATATATGATGAAATGTGCCTAGAATATTGCGTAGAATCCAAAAAGTAATAATATATACGATGCTCCATTTAAAATCAACATTAGCATACTGTCCAATTTTCAAAACAAATTACTAATGAAATCAATTTGTTAAATTTTCGACACTCGTTTGGTTGGTATTTCAAAAGTTCCCTATTTTCTAAATGAATGGGCCGATCTTCTTACTTGACCCCATTCCCATTTGAAAAAATTTGGAGGATGACACCCCCACTTAGGGGGCTCCGTCAAAAGGTGCCCCTCTGACGGCTTTTTGGATTTTATCGAAAAACCGAGGCGGTTCCCGGTGGGAAACCGTGTATGTCGGAATGTTATATATTATTTTTCTATTTGGGTTTCATAATGGCTACATTATGCAAATGCAAAAAAATTTAATAACTTGCCACTTTATGAAACTGAAATTTTATTTTTTTCATGTTGGCAATAAGTAGGGTTCGAATTTTAGGCCTACTTCGATTTCGTGAAATTAGTTTTCTAGGCATTATGGATTCGACAGAAATTTTTTATAGAAAACTTTAAAATACTAAACTTTAACCTTGCAAATAGATCATTTTTACTAGATATTTATCCGAAATACCTATATACATATATATAATATGCTGACTGTGGCCGTCAACTAATTTCTAGTCACAACTATAAAACAACATAACCTAAAAATAATGAAAATATATTCCAGTTTATGCTCGATTTCTAAAGTTGTATTCAATAAAGTACTATTTCTATTTTTAATTCAATATAATATTATACATATTATTTATATATATATATTTATAGTTACTGTAGACATTTCCTGGGCATTAATTGTTATTCCTGTCAGATTCTGTGTCGACAAAATATTTTATTCAATAGTAATTATTTATTATTTTGTTCAATATTTTGAACTTTGTCCTGCTCGCACCATAACTCAAAGTTTTTCTAGATTATTTTCTGCAATTTCTCGTATTTCTGACGGAGTACAACTTTCTTCCTGACTCATTTTTATTAACTTTAATAATATATTTATATTTAATTATGATGGATGGGAAGAAGCTTTGTTGTGTTCAATTGTTTCTATCATGGCATATTTGATAAGAAATTTTTCTTCATATACCAAAAATATCTAATGGGAATGCTCTGCCATTCCAAGTTGACAATACTTTCGTGAATATGTGTATGTACACCCCAAACTGTAACCCTGAAGTCACCGTCATAAATTACATTTTAAAGTTATTTTTGTTATAATTTTAATGGCACCAATCTTAACTCGGTCCTGTCCATTCTAAGTCAATATCTGTCAGTCATTTGATATTGTGCGATGCGTCATTAATTCATCATTACCGAATTATTTCAAAATAAATAAGGTAATCTCCAAATTTAAGACCATTCCTTTGTTACAATTAAAGTCAAGTTTAAATACGAGCGACTTGGAGAGAGTTAAATAAATATGACAAAGAGCAATATTGTGTAATATTTTGCGTGATAATGTTTTATCTACGAGCGCGTAGAAAGTATCGCTTTTCTGCACGGGCTCACTTCACCACCAAGCGATTCGCCTAGTGCGTTTATTTTAAAAATAATATGTCGGTGTTAAAGAGCAGAGGTAATTTCGTTGGAAGAAGGTACATACGAATAGGGCCTAGGTTTGATTTTCTAAATTAACTCTAGATCTTTACGGGAACTCAGCATACTTGGGTAATTTGACTCGTACCCCAAAATAAAGAGGATCCAATTGCGATGGTTTTTTGTTTAATTTTTAAAGAAATAATTAGAATTAAAGGAATTACGTTTAACTCAAGTATACTCGGGCAATTTGACTTTTACCTCAAAATTAAGAAGTTTAAATTTCGAGGGTTTCTTGTTTATATTTTAAACAAAAATTGAAATTAAAGGAATTTGGTTTGGCCCAAGCATACTTGGGTAATTTAACTTTTACCTCAAAATTAAGAAGATTCAATTTCGAGGGTTTCTTGTTTATATTTTAAATAAATATTGGAATTAAAGGAATTACGTTTGGCCCAAGTATACTTGGGTAATTTAACTTTTACCTCAAAATTAGGAAGATTCAATTTCGAGTGTTTCTTGTTTATATTTTAAACAAACATTGATGAAATTAAAGGAATTACGTTTGGCCCAAGCATACTTGGGTCATTTGACTCATACTTCAAAATTAAGAAGATTCAATTTCGACAGTTTTTGTTTATTTTTTGAACAAACATTGAAATTAGGGGAATTCCGTTTGACTCGAGCATACTTGGGTAATTTCACTCACCTCAAAATTTAGAGGATACAATTTCGATAATTTCTTGAACAAACATCATAAGGGATTCATTAAGGGAATTTCGTTTGACTCAAGCATACTTGTGTAATTTGACTCATACCTCAAAATTTAGAGGATACAATTTCGATAATTTCATGTTTATTTTTTGAATAAACATTGAAATTAAGGTAATTCCGTTTGACTCGAGCATACTTGGGTAATTTGACTCATACCTCAAAATTAAGAAGATTCAATTTCGGCAGTTATTTTTTTTTGAACAAGCATTGAAATTAAGGGCATTCCGTTTGACGCAAGCATACTTGGGTAATTTGACTCATACCTCAAAATTTAGAGGGTACAATTTCGAGAATTTCTTATTTATTTTTCAAACAAGCATAGTTCTATAACGTAAGTGTATTTTGATTTTATAAATATGTTTACGAAAACGAAATAAAGGCAAGACTTAATTGAAAAAAATTTGAAACTCGTTTTGCATCTTTATTTCGAGAATGTTGAATGAATTTATTTGTAAATGCCATTCATTGCTGAAAACCCCTTACCTGTTCAAAAAGATTTTGATAATAAAGCCTCAGGCCTTCGTTTTTCAAAAGCCTTCCGGCACCCATCTCGACCGAAATGTTGTCCTTTTTAAAACAACGAAGTCTTTAATTAAATATCACAGATAAACACTAAAACAACTATCACAGTGCACAAAACATTCACAACATCACGATCACCTATTCTCATGTCAGGTCCACCTGCTAAGTCGCGGACGACGATTATTACGCTACTGCACTGGCGGAATAAATAGCGAAAGAAGCATTTACAACTCTATAAGATAAATTTGTTCAAAATCTCATCGGCGACAGGGTATGACTCGGAAGTTTTTCTTCTAATACAATTCTATTTATAACAATAGAAGGTTTGAAGGTGTGGTGTGATTTGTGCGAGGTAAAATGTATCGGTCCCGGGAATAAAATAGTTCTGCTGGAAGCTCTTACAGGCGCTTAGGTATTTAAAGCTTTCTGTTATGTGCTACCTCAGCTACCTGCTATAATGATTAATAAAAACAAACAAGGTTTCGGTGCAAGTCGTAACCCGCGTGCACTGGTTTCCGATTAGTCATCTGCTTTGGCTATTAGATCTAAATACTGTCCCCTGTGCCTAACGATCAAGAGCCCAACTAGTATTCAAAATGTACAGGGTGTCCCATTTTCGACACTCTTTTAGGGTATCTCAGTAATTGTTAGTGCTATTAAAATAGTAATGTAGGTGTCATGTGCTCTTTATGGGTCAAACTTAAAATGGTAAAATCAAAATTCTAAAATTTTCGCTCGCTTAAGAGATACGGGGGAAAATCAAAAAATTGACAATTTCAAAATGACCCTATATTTTCTTAGTTAAAAGAGATACAGAAAAATGTTTTATATAGAAGTTTCTTTATATTGATTGTTGAATAATCTGCAGTTTTCAGAATAAGTATACGGGGTCAGGTAAAAAAGTTATAGGAACCTAACCTAATTTTGTCAAATGGAACACCCTGTATATTTTAATCAAAAAATATATTATTTTAAATTCTCCGTTCAAATATACAGGGTGTCTTTTAAAAACCCGAACACCCTTGTTTCTCGCTCAGATTGCATTTTTTGATTTCGACCTCCTCAGATCATTTTTGTAGTTTTGAGGGGGAAATCGAATGGCGCAGGTTTTTTTTTCACCTGCGGTGTTCAGGTGGTGCCCTTTTTTTAAATGGGAACCCGTTTTTTTTCTCGCAGGTTCCGAACCTTCATTAAAAAACAAGCAACTTTCGTCCCAAACATTTTTTTTATTGGAATTTGATCCGAAAAACAAATTAATTGGCAAAATGAAATCAGAAACAATTTTGAGGTTGAAACTAATTTTCTTATTTTAAAATGTTAAAAATGAATAAATAAAAAAATGTTTGGGACGAAAGTTGCTTGTTTTTTAATGAAGGTTCGGAACCTGCGAGAAAAAAACGGGTTTGTTCGCAGGGCGCAGGGCACCACCTGAACACCGCAGGTGAAAAAAAACCTGCGCCATTCGATTTTCCCCTCAAAACTACAAAAATCATCTGAGGAGGTCGAAATCAAAAAATGCAATCTGAGCGAGAAAAAAGGGTGTTCGGGTTTTAAAAAGACACCCTATACAGTGTGCACATAAAGTAAGGAACAAATTCATTATCTAGGAATCTAAAAATATTTCGGAAAAATCCTCGGACACGTGTATAATAATTTTTAATGGCGCATTTTTTCCCATACAAAATTAATATACAAGGTGGCTCATGTAGTAGATATGACATTATCGACGATTTTTTTAAATGGGAACCCCTATATTTTAGTTCAGATCTGTAATCTCCAAGAACAGCTGATTTCAAAAACATAACACACTTAGGGCCTAAAATTCATAGTTTCGTTACTACAAAACAAATAATTTTATTTAAGATATTTTTTTTAGCTTGGGAGGCATCAATTAATTACGTGAGGCGTTTTTAGCGATTTTTCAACCCCCCTTCCCCCAATAAAAGATTTCGTGACATTTGGCTCAATCCCTTCCGCCATCACCCAATTTTACCTGAAAGCCTTACGTAATTAATGGACGCACCATCATTTGCTGTTACTTATGTTTTTTCTCAAGTAGGCTTATTTGCTGTTATGTAACTATGGTATTTAGATAATGTCATTGTCATTACATTGTATTTTTCTAGTAAGTTTATTAGAAGTAATAAATTTTATTTTAAAACATATTGAGTTACTATGCGTTTATCTTTAACACAAAGAATAGAAATTCTTATGATGATTGGATATGGTGATAGGATCCGTACTCAACAAGAAGTTTGCATTTTGTTTAACACTAAGTATCCAGCAAGACCAATTACTAGATCAACTGGGAGTAAACTTGAAATAAAATTTCGGGAAACGGGTTCAGTGGAAGATATTCCCAGAAAAGGCCGTCCAACTATTCCGGATGATAAGAAATTAGATATTTTATTGGCTATGGAAGAAGATCCCCACAATAGCGTCCGCCAGATTAGCATTGATCATGGGGCGGCTGCTATGACCGTTCATAACCTATTGACGGTAGAAAAATGGCACCCGTTTAAAATCCGATTGGTTCATGAGTTGAATGAAGATGATCCAGATCGTAGGATGGAGTTTTGTCAAATATTAATGGAAAGATGTAACTTAGATCCTTTGTTTGTTGAAAATATCCTATTTTCGGATGAATCTACCTTTAAATTAAATGGAGAAGTGAACCGGCAAAACTGTAGATACTGGGCAAAAGAAAATCCCAGGTGGATGCGTGAGCACCATACTCAATATCCTCAAAAAATTAATGTTTGGGCTGGTATTGTGAAAAACAAAATTATTGGGCCATATTTTTTTGACAACAATGTAAACGGGCTAAATTATCTTCATTTTCTTCAGAACTTTCTTATCCCTACGCTAGTTAACTTATACCCTAGTAGAAATAATCCAGGAATTCTAGTTGAAAATTTGTGGTACCAACAAGACGGCGCACCTCCACATTATGCAGCAGTAGTGCGCCATTACATAAACCAAGTTTTTCCGAACAAGTGGATTGGAAGACGTGGGCCTGTTGAATGGCCGCCTAGGTCACCAGACCTTACACCACTGGACTTTTTCTTGTGGGGTCACCTGAAAAATGTTGTTTAAAAAGTCAGACCTGCCAATATTGAAGATTTAAAAATCGAATAACAACAGAATGCAGGAACATTTCAGAAGAAACCATAAGAAAAGTCCAACAAGAATTTATTGATCGCTTGGGGTACTGTCAGGCAGCAGAAGGAGGACAATTTCAACACTTAATTAAATAGCTTATTTAATTTTTTTACATTTTTTTAAATTAAAAATATCTTAAATAAAATTATTTGTTTTACCCTGTAGTAACGAAACTATGAATTTTAGGCCCTAAGTGTGTTATGTTTTTGAAATCAGCTGTTCTTGGAGATTACAGATCTGAACTAAAATATAGGGGTTCCCATTTAAAAAAATCGTCGATAATGTCATATCTACTACATGAGCCACCTTGTATATTAAGTTTGTATGGGAAAAAAATGCGCCATTAAAAATTATTATACACGTGTCCGAGGATTTTTCCGAAATATTTTTAGATTCCTAGATAATGAATTTGTTCCTTACTTTATGTACACACTGTATAACACACCATGGATAATATTGGTTCCTTCGAACTTTATTACTTTAAACCACAGTAGGCCAAGAAACAAAAGCTAATATCCTACAGACAACTATGTTGACATTCTAGTTGATATTAACATTTAACGTCAATTTAATTTTTACATATTTATGCGTGAAAATAACTTATCAACATTTTGAAAAATTGATGATATCTATCATCCATGGTGTGTTATAAATTTGAAAAGAGAGTTTAAACTGCTATCTTTTTAGATTAAAATATACACGATGTTCCATTTAAAAAAATGAGGTTAGGTCCGATAACTTTCTTACCTGACCCTGTACATTTATTCTGAAAACGGCAGATTATTCAACAATCATTATAAATAAACTTCTGTATAAAACATTTTTCTGTATCTCTTTTAACTAAGAAAATATAGGGTAAATTAGAAATTTCCCAGTATCTCTTAAGCGAGCGAAAATTTTCGAATTTTCATTATACCATCTTAAGTTTGACCCAAAAAGAGCACATGACACCTACATTACATTTTTGATAGCACTAACAATTACGGAGATACCCTATAAAAGTGTCGAAAATTTTACATCCTGTGTAATGTGTAACTAATGTTTTTACCATGAAGTATTTTTTCTTTCTTTTTTATTCTCTAGCCTAGCGTATACAGTCGGGAGGAAGGGGCCATACACCAGCATGTGTACCCAACTAGCATCAAAGTTACAGAAACTGCTTCTAGGACTTGGTAAAAACGTGGTAATTGGCACCAAATTAATTACTATAATGTTTAAACTAGTACTAAGTTAAAATTATTAGTAGAATTTCCGTAACACATACTTGGTATAGTGACTTTATGGTGTGATTACTTTATGGTCAGTACAAAGGTTACTGGAACTACAGCGAGTCAACATTTAGCTACTTATATAACACAAAAACTTTAAAGTAAAAAGAAAACGTTGCCGTTACGAGAGAAGTATAACTTGTAAGTAGGCGCGACTATAGAGTAATGCTAAAGGTACCCACTACTACAGAGTAACTATAAAAATTACCATACAGTAACCGATTCGTAGGCGTTCTGTGTTATCTCACGGACGGACGGAGGACTGAACGTTTCGTTCTCGACGCTATTCTTGGCCCGATACGCCATGTTTTATAGAGATCTATCGCGACGTTTTTAGAAACAATTTTAACGTAAACTAACTTCTTAACTGTAAAATACGAAATATCCGCATTTTTATTAATTGTTTGATAAAGAAAACTTGAGGGCGCGGCTTGATATTTACAAGAACGGTCCCTAATGGTCCTAGTCATTCGATTCTCCAATATTAAATAACTATGAATCGTAGGAATGCCATTCGCGGAATAAAATGAGTTCTTTGGTTCTGTCGTTACCGATATCAGATCTTTTTACAGTCTCTTGACTATCAATAAATAACATCACGTGTATTGTGTGGAGAACAGATATCACAGTTCCTCTTTTCCTTTGGTTCTGCTATGACAGCTCCCGTAGAAATAGCAGATAGGCTTCACCCATCTGATAAGGTCAATTATCTGTAAAAATAATAACGTAATCGGAGTTTTACAACAAAATTTCTTTATACCATTTTTATTGGTGCGAAATCATCAAGCATTAGAGTTCTTCCATCAAAAATTGCAAATCAAGAGAGGATTGACCTTTACAAGATGAATTCATTAAAAAACTCATCGAGTGGGATAATTCCATTTCTACTACATTTTTATGAAAGTTAAAAGTCTTTTGAGTTGTTCTATTCACTAGAATGGCAAAGAAAACATTACACGATGAACCTAATAATCTGAACAATAATTAATTAATAATGAATCTGTATTTTTTTTGCAATCGTAATCGAAATTCTGATATTACTAACATACTGCAATAGTTATAATATTGTTATTACGCATTAATTTGTATCGATCAAAAACAAAAGAACCTGGTGATAGTCTGTTGCGAATATTAGTTGAATAGATAAATGTTCTGTATCTATATTGTATTAAAAAGTAAAGATGGATGGTGCACCACGGCAGAGTTGGATTTATTCTGTTTTAAATATTCTTTTTTGAGATCGTGTGAAAAGAGAAGGTCCTATAGTAAAATTTATTAAAAAATAAATTCTATTAAAGTCGTTTATATGTTAATATAATGGGAGTGGGTGTATGTATTTAAAAGAAAAACATTTTTTTCTTACGCCATGCCAATTCGACAACAAAAACAATTCGTACTAAGGCCAAAAGAACGATGATATTGTTGTAAAACTGGCCTTTTCCAATTTAAGAAAATTATGAGAATTTTTACGTTGGAATATTTTTTAAATAATTTAACAAATAAAAATGATCGAAGGTTAACATAATCTTTCAACATGCGTCATCAGCAAAAATTATGAAAACGGTTTTTCGGGCAGGAGAGGAGGCAGAGACGGCAGTCCGTTTTGGGTTCTCTCCGACTGCGATGTCGGCGGCCGATGGGGATTGCCACAAACCCGAGAAAAGTCAACCGCGGATCTATCTTTCAGTAAACTTTAATTTCAACTACTCGTGTTTCCGGCGAGTTTAAAAAATACTGGACTGTCATTAAACACTCGTAGTTTCCGTGCGAGTATAAATAACGCTGGAATCTCTTCAAACACTCGTATGTTTCAGTGCGAGTATAAAGAACTCTGGAATATCTTCAAATACTCGTGTTTTGGTGCGAGTATAAATAAAAACTAAGATATCTTCGAACACTCGTGAATTTTAGTGCGAATTTAAATAAAAACTAGAATTGATCTACGAAAACTCGTAGCTGTCCGTGCGAGTATAAATAATGCTGCGATATCTTCGAACACTCGACTTTGGTGCGAGTATAACTAAGTCTGAACTGGAAAGACATCTTAAGTACGAGAAAAATTATTCTATAAAAACTTTGCGGCCAAAGCCTAGAATCATTTTCTAAATCAAAATTCACCCGATTGTGACGTTAAAAAACATTCTGAGCCCGAAACAAGAAGAAATGGTTACTAGTTTTTGCTAGTCCAGAACTAGTGACGGTAACAAAAAAATATTCTAAGTACGACATAAAATATCTTAAGTTAGTTATTAATAACCTCTACCGAGTTTCTACATTTTTTGAAAATGATAGGGTACACACTTTGCCTCACCTTGCGATGACTTTTTCATTACATATTAAGATTGGCGATATTACAGATAATGTCGACCAGTTCTTAAACACATATTCAAAATTTCAAAATTTCAAAGATTCAAAGTTAGATTGGTCTTAATAAATAACTCCAGGTCCAATACACCTTCTGGAAGAAGTCAAATTGGGACAAAATTAAAATTCAAAATTGGCCATCTAACTACTTAATGATCAAAGTAAATTTAAATTCTAACATAAAGTCAAGGGGTAAATTGGTTATACGGGGGTTATCAAAAAACATCATTAATTATACGATCCAGACTAATATACGAATTTTCTACAGTTATTACGTGACGGACTGAATTTTTCCAACTACCTGGGGGAATATCATAAAAGCATTTTCGTATTAATTCTACAACACTAGAAGTTAAAGTCGGAGAAATATTTTCAGACCTAACCAGTGATTTTAACTGGTGCCACATATGCTCTATGGGGTTAAAAATGCAGTAATAGGGTGGGAGCCGTAGCACTGTATGTCCAATTTCTTCTGCCAATGTTCACTTATTTTATAACTTTCTTCAAAATATATATCATTCGCCGCCATATAGTTCTGAATCTTCAATTTTGTATTATTTGAGCTTGGAGCTTTATGTAATTGGCGACTGTGATAGCTCGCATTGTCCATTACTATCACGCTATTCTGAGGAATGTTTGGTAAAAGACAATTCTTGAACCATTCCTCAAAAACTAACAAATTTTGCCACAAAAAGATATTTAAATATAAATTAAGCAACCTAACCTACCTGATGTGCCTATATTTAATTATAATTATTACAATCCGGTCTGTATCCGAGTTGCTAGACGGTGGAGAGTAGGTAACAAAATTATGAATTTGGAATCGTCGAGTTGCTAGACGAAGATGTACGAATTGCTAGAAAAACATTGCCTAGTTCCTAGACGGCAAAAATTACATCGTCCTGTTATTGACCAAATATCGTAGCCATTAAAAATTATTCAATGAAATAACACAATCAATATTTACATTTTATTAGAAAATTCGTTACAAAAACAAAAGAGACTATGTTAGTAGTATACTATATTATAATTATAAAGAAAACATTATAAGCTATCGCTTACATTAAAATTATATATTTTGAGTAACATAACATTATATAATTTGTATTAACTTTTTACTATCTTATTTCTATATGCCACACTTTTTACAAATTCTAATCTGCCAATTTCCCCATTGGAAAAAGCTTGTATTTTAGAATGTATAAACTGTTTTTTTATTACTGATTTTGGGTTATGTCTTTGAACAATGTTTAACTCGGCGCTTCTAATTTTGATATAGGTATTTGTCTGAATTTGAATCAAACCTCAATAAAATTGAATATATTTGGGTGGTGATGATAAAAGTTAGCATTTAAGTCTGAATGGTACGACTCACATGCATTCGTTGTTCTATGCAAATCCGAGGTGGCCTGTGCCCATACAGATGGTGGATATAAACAATCTTCAGAAATATAGTTTTCGACCAAATAATCGGAAAATTTTTCCAGTTTACTATTTTTTGGTTGGATTGCCATTAAATCTTCTACAAAACATTCACTCACCTCATCTGGTGGTAAAAAGCAAAGGCCGAATACATATACCAGCCACTTTCCAACTTCTTCTTCTGCCTTATTATAAAAAACAGACAGTCCTAACCTAACCTAACTAAGAAATTTTGCAGGATTAATGTTCATTTTCAGTTTTACTTTTTCCAGCAGGAGTACGTAGATGTCGTATGATTTATTAGGAAGGAGCGCAAATATCAAAGGTATGTATATATTATTAACCAAACCATGTAGAGTGTATAACTGATAAAAATATTTAGGGCAATACTGAAACGTCCCGTCCATATAAACACAAGTTGCTTTCCTTAAACACTGTATATTGCTTTCACAGGTGAATATTATTATTCCATTTTTTACGTCATTTTCATAAAGAAATGGCTCGTTTCTGTTGGTTTTTACCTCTTGACGCAGCACAGAATCATGTAGCTCTACTCGTGATTTTGGTACTTTAGAGTATTTGCTGACTTTTTTGTAATTCAAGTTCTTTCGAATGCGCGAAATGTCCAACGTAGTTAGCCCATTTTCTTGGTCGAAAGTGGCAAGTTCCTTTCGAATGATCTTAGATGGTTTTTCATGAGGGTGATTTTCTGCCTTTCTTTTACAAGCATTATTTACTTCCTGTCTTTTCAGGTTAACATCTGTGTCGTGGTTATGCGTTAAATTAACTTTTTCTAAGTTGGTAATGTCCAGTGTTTCGCCTTCGGTATAAATTTTAGCTTTACACTTTTTATTAGTACAACACCAAGTTATTGTATTATTTTTAAAAACGTGATTACGATTGAACTTGTAACTGTTGACTACTGGCAAAGTTTTACACTTTTCACTTAAAATGAATTGTAACTCCATTGCAGCATGCAGGTTCACTTGATTTGAGCTAAGGAAGGACTGAATTACCAAATTTATAACAAAACTGAATGATCATTTAGGTGCAACAATAATCCCTTAATATAATAATAATAAATTATTGGAATTACCCTATTGTATCATTATTGGAATGGGTCAATGGGCTGTTTAACTAAATTTTAATAGCATAAATATAATTTTCCAGGCTCTAATGATTTTTATTACCTCTCTGTAATGAAGGTCGCGTCTAGGAACTCGACCATCCCCCCGTCTAGCAATTAGTGTATGTCGGTCTAGGAATTCGGCTATCTCAATTTATTTTACCTGCATACGTCTAGCAACTCGGCTACACCCCTTTTCACATAATAATAACAAACGGTCATAAATAATGGGATGGCCCAGGTACTTTTACCGCAGTCATTAAGTTATATCCATTTTTCATGAAACAATCTTTACCAAATTTAGAGCATCACAGATATTAATAAAAAAGGAGATTCTTTGAAAAACCGCCTGTGTCTCAAGAGTTAAGACATATGTTCATATGAAGTTTTTTTCTGAAAATGGACCCAAGAATAACCTCCTTAAATATTATCATGTTATTAAGAAACACACCGAGGATGTACATTTTCCTAGAAGTGTGTAGCTGACTAATTTGTAAAGTTATCTTTAAATTTAATTTGTATGTGTTAGTTCTGTTATTCGTGTTCACGTAGATACCTATTATAAAGCTCCCGAAGTTTAAAGCATGCACCAAGTTACATCGGAATCATTTAGCTGGAAAATAATCGCGAATTTGTTGCCCAACAAATATTACTAACCTTTGTTGAAGGTAGGAATGCTGGCACCTAAAATTTATGCTTTTTATTTTTAGAAACGCAAGACAATAGCTTTGATATTTATAGAAATGGGAGTAAGAAAAATTTGTGTATACTAATTAAAAGTTTTTATAGTGGGTTGAAATAGAGCATAAAAATAATTTTACTGTCCTTTAAATGTGGCTTCCTTTTAAGAGTCGATTGTCGAATAAACAGACACGTGGACTGACGTGTGGTCCAATCCTGTCGGTTAACATTAACCATAAAAGTTTCTAATCGTTTTTGTATGAGACTTAACTAACGTTTTCTTTAAACGGTGAGTTTGGGATGTTTTATTGATTATACTTATTTCATCGCAACATCAGTAACCTTTTTTATAGAACCAACATTATGGTTTTTGCTGATGATACTAGAATTTGCTGCGACCCCAGCACTGACCTGAAGAACTTTTCGAAATACATTAAATCATTAGAAGATTTTCTACAATCTTCCATACTAGAAATTTAATATCTCCACTGGTACTAATCGTATCAATGTTGGTAATTTTTTATTTAACACAACCCATTTTACAAAAAAGTGACACCCCTGTTAGATCGGTAGTTATTAAATATTTTTGATCGCTAGTTACCCATCGCGCGAAGGGTCGAAGCGAGGCAGAACTACGCTTGTAGACTGTAGGCTGTAACGCGAAAAGTATCAACTTACGACCCAAGACGAATAAAAAATATTAATTTATATTCATTTAATATTATTTATCGTAAAAAGTCCGACCCTCCCTAATATTTTATCGTACCGTCAAACCAAACTGTATATATCTCACCGTGGCGCGTTCCGGCCGTCGCGCTGACGTCGTTGATGACGAAAAATGTTCGCATACGCGATTAAATAGGCGGGTTTCTATAGTTTCTCTGTAGTGGTGGTGGCGGGGATATGACGATTTTACATGGAATTTTGGAGTTCGCCTTTGTCTGTTTGTTCGTGCATGTGTAGTAATTCGAGCGTGGATGTTTCAATATTTTAATATTACATATTTATTAAGTTAAAATGAATAGTTTGACTGACGGTGGACTATTTAAAAAATAACTGCCCTAGCACTACTATTGATTGAAAAATATGTATAGAGGGTATTCCAAACTTTAACAACTGTCATTGATAAATTTTCAACAATTAAGAACCGAAGAATGGACTTTACGTTTAAGCACTATACACTAAAAAACCCTTGCTTATTTTCCAAAAATTGTGTTTCCTTGTGTAAAATTAAAAAAATTAATAAAAATATCAAATACGTGTATGGGAAAATTATTATTTCCCAGACCACCCGATGATCCTTACACAATAAGGGCGTATTTTTGTCTACACAGTAGCACTTTAAATACTATTTCAGATTGAATAGTAGTACCAAGAAAAGGAAGCCCTCTCCATTGATAGGATGTAACCACCTGCAGACCGGTTTGTTCTCGTCAGTACAGGGTAGGTGTACATACCTATCAACAGAGAAGATCTAATACTTCACGTTGCATTATCATCGGTAGTCGAGAAAATACAGCACGTCGCGCCATCTCCTAGCAGTCCCACACAATCTGAACAAGACGTTATTTGAATAAATCAAAAATAAAGAGTCTGTACTTTTCAGGTGGTATTAATATCAAATACCAATGTATGGGAAAATTATTAGTGTGAAGTATTAGTTTTAGTAGTGTGTTAGTGTGAAGTATTAGACCTTCCCTGTTGATAGGTATGTACACCTACCCTGTACTGACGAGAACAAAAGAGTTCAAAACCGGTCTGCAGGTGGTTACATCCTATCAATGGAAAAGCTTCCTTTTCTTAGTACTACCATTCAATCTGAAATAGTATTTTAAAGTGCCACTGTTTAGACAAACATACGCCCTTATTGTATAAGGCAGCGTTTCTGAAACATTTTTGACCGTGGACCCCTTTTGATCATAGAATTTTGTTGTGTACCCCCCAGCCGCTCCCCAGAATTAATTCTAGGAGAGGACGTCACGCATATTTATTCGAATCTTATTCTTTTTAACAGATCAAAAAGCATTAATAAGCAATAATCTGAATAACATATCACTGGCTGCATTAAATGTTTTTAGTGAGATGGATGGTTCTGTTTTCTACTTCCATACATCTACTTTATGTTGGGCTTGATTTGAAGAAAGCTTGCAGCGTTATATACTTGGGTCGGCATTAAGTCGATTTCGATATTTTGTTTCTGTGAAATTTTATTTCCACTTAGTGGTTCGCGGAGCCCGAAGTCATTGCTCGCCCCAAGGGGTCCGTGGACCCCAGTTTGAGAAGCGCTGAGTATAAGGTATCATCGTGTGGTCTGGGAAATAATAATTTTCCCATACATTGGTATTTGATATTAATACCACCTGAAAAGTATAGACTCTTTATTTTTGATTTATTCTAATAAAAATATGTTTTATCTAACGCATTTTCTTATTGCTTTTTTTCTTCCTACGTTTAAAACGCCGAAGAATATAATTATTTGATCGTTACAGAAAAATAAAATTTTTAAAATAATTTCATGAACCGCCACTGATTTAGAATCGTCACGTTTGCTATTGATCATATTATTTTCAAAAAGTAAGAGTTCGGTCCTGTTTTGAATCAAATTGTCGGTATCTTTACCGACAAAGATATTGTGTCTATTTCTATTTTACAAATTAAAATTTAAACGATTCGATATTAGTTATTTTTTTCTTGTTGAAACACCTTTCTTCCTGTTTGTTAACGCATCAGTCTGTCGTGGGTGTTTGTCGTGTTGTAATTTTCAACATAATTATAATTATTTATCAACATTAAATAAAAACATAATAAGAATCGGATAATATTAACATAATATGTTATAAATTAGTAATATTTGAATTTGTGCCCGATTCTTAATAAACAAATAAAAATCCCAGGTGGAATATTTTTTTAATAAAATGGGTTTTCTTCTGTATTTTATAAATAAATTTAAAAATCAGCATATTCTTATTCCCCACACTTTTCCTCATCAATTATTAGTAATAATCTAATATTATTCTAAATTTATCAAGGACCAAACCCAAAGTACAAAAAATTGTTCAAAAATCGAGTTCTTGCAAATCTATAATAATTCAATTTAAAGTAAAAACGTTAAGCCTCTATATCTGGATCTAAATGATAACTCTTTATTACCAAAATTTTGTCACTCTGAAATAAGTAAGAGATATTTATTTCATTTTTATTGCATGTTGTCGAGATTATTCTAAAATAAAAATTAGTGATGAAACGTTTGTTGTTATAGGATTACGATTATAATGACCCAAATAATCGTATACGATAATCAAATTAAATACAGAATTAAAAACATAAGTAAATTTTTATTTTGACTATAGGTATATCGTCAAAGAGTATATTCAACGTGTCCAAGATAAGGAGAGTCAGTACAGGGATCTCGGAAACCGTAAGAGATACGAAGTCGGTTAAATTGAGGTAAAGTTGCGCATTCACGTGCCTAATAATATGCCGTTTAGAAAGTTTTAAGATACCGAATAGTTCCGGAGACATCCGAAAAAAATCGAAATTCTGAAAAATCGTTTTATTGTTTTCCTATTTTTTTTTTAGATCGAATTCTAAAGTAAATTGCACTTCTCCAATCTAACAGCGTTAATTGTTTTGTAATCCGACGAGTCGTCTTCGAAGGGCCATTATCAACTTTCTTTTTTTAAATACGGTCCTGTTTTTCTGAGTTTGATAGCTTTTTTCTTCCGAATGCAACGATGTATGACACATTGTGGTTTAATGACGTTTCGAGGGTTTTTTTAACAACATCAGGAAATTTTGGTATACGGTCCTGTATTTCTCCTAATTTTATAAATAATATCTCATAAGTAAGCTCTAATCTTTTTAACTTATGTTGAACTAGTTCAATAAATAACAAATAATTTAATAATAAACCACAAATAAGTGAACAAAAATCATACCAAAACAGCAATAAATCGAACAACGAAAAAAGTAAGGAACTACATAATCAGGTGTCCAAAATGATTTCCGTTATTCTCTAAGCACAAATAACATCTTCTAACTGCCACCTAACAGTTTTTTTGAGATAAAATAAAACACGATAGAATATTAAACTTCTCAGCATTTGTAGAAATGTTCCATATTTTCTGGAAAGTAGAAAACCTCTTAGAACGCTTTCAAACGATCAGAATGGGAATGTCAAGTGAAACAAATTACGCATCGCCATCTTAATTTTTTTGTTTCAAACGCCTACTTTTGTTTTAAATCCCGAATCAACAGAAGTTTGAAAAATAATGTTTCTGTATTTTGTTCACTTATTTGTGGTTTATTATTAAATTTTTTGTTATTTATTGAACTAGTTCAACATAAATAAAAATTTAGAGCTTACTTATGAGATATTATTTATAAAATTAGGAGAAATGTCTTTAAACTGTTGCATTTTCAAAAAAATAAGCTCTCAAATTCCAATATCAGAAAAACAGGACAGTATTTAAAAAAAGAAAGTTGATAATGGCCCTTCGAAGACGACTCGTCGGATTACAAAACAATTAACGCTTTTAGATAGAGCGGAAAAGTGGCAATGTAATAGTGCAATTTACTTTAGAATTCGATCTCAAAAAAACCCAGGAAAACAATAAAACGATTTTTCAGAATTTCGTTTTTTCCGGATATCTCCGGAACTACTCGGAATTTTAAAACTTTCTAAACGGCATATTATTAGGCACATAAATGCGCAACTTTACCTCCATTTAACCGACTACGTATCTCTTACGGTTTACGAGATCCCTGTACTGGCTCTCCTTATCTTGGACACGTTATATACAGGGTGATCCAAGATGGGTGGCGAGCGGCCGGATCTCCAGAACCATACATGCTACAACTTTGGGGTAAAAAATTTATTAAGAAATATGACCAAAAAAAATTAGCTGGAAAATATTTTTAAGTTCGTAATTTTACCGCTAGGGGGCGTAATCGCTATGCTACGATACAAAATCCTTACTTTCTGCTAATATCTTCAAAACAATGTAGGTCGAAAATTTACTTTTTATAATTTCTGTAATATCCTCTATAAAATTTGTGATAACAATTTTTTTGTAGTTACTATGGTAACGGCGGGGGGAAAGGTAACAACTAAAAATACTAAAAGGGCTGTAACTTCGGTTTGCGTTGCCCAAATTTAACAAACTATGGCTTGTTGTAAAGAACTTTTCGTCCTGATTAAACATTATTATTAATAATTTAAAAATTAGTTCGTGCGGATGATAAAAGAGGGCGTTATTTTTTTTAAATATTTCTTCTTTCGATTTCTTGAAAAATTTAAATGCAAACAGTCATTCATTTTCACTCTATTTTATAGCTCATTTGTTACTAAAAATTGCGGCGAAACCGGAGGTCATTATCTTTTGTCTTTTAAAAGTTATCGCAAAAATAGTGGGAAACTGTAATTTCAGTTTGGCTTTTACCAATATTTTGCTATTTTCCTTTATGAAAACGTCGGAATCCTAGAAAATGGACAATTGTGAAATAAAACAAAAGAATATATAATTTATGTAATAAAAACAATTTATTTTAACTGTTCAAATTGTTTTCCGTCATTTACAATGCAACGATTTAGTCGTTCTCTTGTTGAAATTACGGCTGCTTGTACTTCAACCCAAGGTAAGTTATTTAAAACATTTCTAATTCGAACAATCATATCATCTCTTGTGGTTGGTCGGACTTTGTAAACAATATCTTTAACTCTGCCCCACAAATAAAAATCCAAACATGTCAAGTCGGGGGACCTGGCCGGCCAGGGAAATACACTTCCAATAATGAACGGGGCGGGGCACCCATCGAGCTGCAACCACATGCTTCGTCTTGCATCTAAAGGAATATTTTCTAGTAGTCCTGGCAAATCAAACAGTAAAAAATGTAGGTACATTTCACCTGTTAAAATACCTTCAAAAATATGCGGACCGATAATCATTCCGTTTATAACCCCACACCAAACATTGACTGACCATCGATGTTGATTATCAACTTCACGCATCCAATGCGGATTGGTCTCTGACCAATAGTGCATATTGTGCAGGTTTACTCTTCCAGTATTAGTAAATGACGCCTCATCTGTCCATAATACTTCAGATATAAATTGGGGGTTATCTCTAATCATATTTTTTAGCCAATAGCAATGGTTCAATCTGTTGTCAAAATCGGCAACACTTAGGGCTTGATGTAGTACTATATGGTAAGGATGTAATTTTTTGTCGACAAGGATTCTTTGAACTGTACCGTAAGAAACTCCTAAATCTCTGACAATTTCTCTAATACTGATATGTGGTTCTGCGTGAATATATGCCAATACGTTAATAAGTATGTCCTCCGATCTTGCAGGGCGACGTTTTCTTAAAGAGAGAATTGGCTGAACACGACCATGTTGCCTCAAGCGGCAAACTAAACGCTGAAAAACTTTTCTAGAATGGTGAATTCTATGAGGATAACGCACAGCGTATTCCCTCGAAGCCAAAACTGGGTTTTCAAACATTTGAAAATAAGTCGCTAACATATCGTAGGCTTTCTTCATTTGTAAAAGGCATTTTTCTTTAAAAAATATCACTTGTCTCATAAAAATATACTTAATTGTCACTACAGTAATAGAGACTGTCAGATATAAGTTAGCACGGAATAACAAGGTTATTCTTTTGTTTATTTCGCAATTGTCCATGGCCGCCATGGCAATAAATGGAACACTTGGATTATAATTGTATTTTTTAGATAAATAACTAAAATAAAAACCAAAATAACATAATTTAATTAAAAAAATAACTTAATATGAATAACTAATATGAGTAATTAGGCCAAAAGGGCTTTTTTCTAGGATTTAAACGTTTTCATATAAGAAAATAGCAAAATATTGGTAAAAGCTAAACTGAAATTACAGTTTCCCACTATTTTTGCGATAACTTTTAAAAGACAAAAGATAATGACCTCCGGTTTTCGCCGTAATTTTTAGTAACAAATAAGCTATAAAATATAGTGAAAATGAATGACTGTTTGCATTTAAATTTTTCAAGAAATCGAAAGAAGAAATATTTAAAAAAAATAACGCCCTCTTTTATCATCCGCACGAACTAATTTTTAAATTATTAATAATAATGTTTAATCAGGACGAAAAGTTCTTTACAACAAGCCATAGTTTGGTAAATTTGGGTAACGCAAACCGAAGTTACAGCCCTTTTAGTATTTTTAGTTGTTACCTTTCCCCCCGCCGTTACCATAGTAACTACAAAAAAATTGTTATCACAAATTTTATAGAGGATATTACAGAAATTATAAAAAGTAAATTTTCGACCTACATTGTTTTGAAGATATTAGCAGAAAGTAAGGATTTTGTATCGTAGCATAGCGATTACGCCCCCTAGCGGTAAAATTACGAACTTAAAAATATTTTCCAGCTAATTTTTTTGGTCATATTTCTTAATAAATTTTTTACCCCAAAGTTGTAGCATGTATGGTTCTGGAGATACGGCCGCTCGCCACCCATCTTGGATCACCCTGTATATGTATATCGCAACCTTGCTTCAAAAGTGATATAACAAAAAATTTTAATTTTTTGAAATCGCAAAAAATCTAGTTGTTTCAATGGCTAGGGATTTTTAAATCGATCTACAAGATAAAAAGAACATGTTAAAAATGACAAAAAAAGTGTTAAAGCCGTATTAGAGTCGGCAATTCTTCTGTTGCGCCTGCAATGGCAATTATAATTGCACGTATTCATGCGCAGTAAACCGTTCTCCATCAGCTGGCGCATTGCTAACAGTCAGACCAGCAGCTGGTAGTGTCCAAATCCCTAAAATACCCCCACAATTAGAGATTGGAAAACCAGTTCGTTTTGATTACCAGTTAAAGCAGCTACTGCTACTTACAAATAACAGTTCAAAAATAGTTGCGACGAATTAGCAGTAC
This sequence comes from Barypeithes pellucidus, assembly GCA_963991005.1. Lineage (NCBI taxonomy): Eukaryota > Metazoa > Arthropoda > Insecta > Coleoptera > Curculionidae > Barypeithes > Barypeithes pellucidus. Next base: position 15,686,879 of record OZ022563.1, read on the forward strand.
ATATGCTTAATAAAAAATGTGAACTGTTAATTTAAGTACCGGTCAGTTTAAATATACATTAGCTGTTCGTAGCTGCTTCGACCAACTAATAAACAGTTAAAAATAATAGAATAATCCATCCCTACCCAGACTTGCAAAGGCAATTGCAATTCAAATGGCACGCGACCCATTTCATGCAATGAGAATGGTTTACTACGTATGATTCCGTACAATTTTAATGGCCACATGAGTAGAATTGCCGACTGTAATACGGATTCCATTCTCGCATTGCACTCGCAATGGAAGAAATATTGTGCCAGCTGATCGAGAACGGTTATAATTCCCATTGCAGGAGCAAGAGAAAACATTACTGACTCTAATACGGCTTTTAAAAGCTTTTTTATGTAAAAGAATCATAAAATAATCGATATTGACGCTTACGATTAATCGTATATATCAAAGATTTTAAAACGAGGCGGTTCCCAGTCTTTGAAGAATAAACAATTCACATTCTTAGGTAGATTGTAAACAACTTCCCAGGAAAACAATCGGGGAGCTCTGAAAATTAGTATAATTTTTCTTTGTCGTTTTCTGTTAATTAGACAAAGACATTACGTCTCCTTCGAGCGTTTGTTCCCTTATTAGGACGGGATGAAAATATAGACTTTTGAATCACGTCCGTCGATTGCTTGTTTTTCCTAACCAAAACAGAAACAGACAGAAGTTAAAAAGAGATGGAGATTCTACACATAGAATCCCGATCTCTTTTTTGTTGTGTTTATTTTCGTAATCACAGGCGTCACATTGCCGTGTAAAGATTGTTTCACGAAAAATGGATACGACTTAATAATTTCCTGGGTCGGTCTCATTGTGTCGCCAAGAGCTTGGCAATAAACAAGTGAAGTGTGAATGGACGGACTAAGGAAAACAAGTAATGATATGATTATATTAATGTAATCAAATGAAATAACATTTTTTTTAAATATTACCAGTCGTATTTATTTACATTTATAATGTCATTATATAGATAGTTCTGTTTCGCTATCGCTATCCTCATCAAAATTAATTATAATTGGATTAATTATACGATCCAGACTAATATACGAATTTTCTACAGTTATTACGTGACGGACTGAATTTTTCCAACTACCTGGGGGAATATCATTAAAGCGTTTTCGTATTAATTCTACAACACTAGAACTTAAAGTCGGAGAAATATTTTCAGACCTAACCAGTGATTTTAACTGGTGCCACATAATATGCTCTATGGGGTTAAAAATGCAATAATAGGGTGGGAGCCGTAGCACCACTGTATGTTCAATTTCTTCTGCCAAACATATACTTTTTTTATACAAAATGCCTTAAAAACTTCTAAAAGATCACTTTTTTATAACTTTCTTCAAAATATATATCATTCGCCGCCATGTAGTTCTGAATCTCCAATGTATTATCCGTTGTATTATTTGAGCTTGGAGCTTTATGTAATTGGCGACTGTGATAGCTCGCATTGTCCATTACTATCACGCTATTCTGAGGAATGTTTGGTAAAAGACAATTCTTGAACCATTCCTCAAAAACTAACAAATTTTACCACAAAAAGATATTTAAATATAAATTAAGCAACCTAACCTACCTGATGTGCCTATATTTAATTATAATTATTACAATCCGGTCATTTCCACATAATAATAACAAACGGTCATAAATAATGGGATGGCCACAGGTACTTTTACTGCAGTCATTAAGTTATATCCATTTTTCGAAACAATCTTTTTTTTTTACAAAGCCGATATAAATATCGGATCCATATTTGTTTCAAGTCAATGGTATACACTAATAAAACTATATACAGGGTCTTCCTTAATGACGCCGTAATTGCTACAAGGCGTGGTAATTTTTTTAAGTCGCTATTTTCTAATATCTCCGAAAGTACAATGAATATTATTGTATCCTTAAAACTAGATTACATTGCTCTAAAAAATACTACGTTAAAGAACACTTTGTATAAAGTGCAAAATTTCTAATTAGGTCACCTTCCTCGGATTCAAAACCTATAAAATAATTTTTTTTAATGTTGATTTAGCTCATAGGTATAGATATGGTTTATTGGGTTTATTTTTACTGATAGCCGATACATATTTATAGTAAGGCATTAAATTATACGATTCGCATGTATTGATAAGATTTTCTCGTCGTAAAATATTTTTTAGTGAAATTTTATGACATCTTATTTTTTATTGGGGATATGTCGCCAATAATTTCGTTATACTATCCCATCCCACCCCCCGTTTTCGAGGATGCTGAGCACGTTGGCTGTGTTGGATATCGCGTCCGACCCCTTCCAACCCCTCCACCGATACTCGCCCCCATTATGGAACGACATTACCATTTAATTTTAAATTACTCTTTCTGTTTTATGATTTTTTTATTTAATTGAAATTTTAAAAAAACTTTTACTAAAAATTAAAAATAAACTAACCACGCCTTGGCGTTTTTTCGCGCAAACTATTTGATTACATTTTTTCAGTTGGACCGGAATGAGAGACCATTACAACCAAAAAGAGAAGTACAACTAGTTTTCCCATTCTCAACATCTTCGAAAACGGGGGGAATATATATTTGCCGCTGATACTTTCACCCCCTTTCAGGGGCGAATATTGGCCGGAGGAGCGGTTGGAAGGGGGTCGGACGCGATATCCAATACTATCACCGTGCTCAGCATCCTCGAATACAGGGGGAAAGTGTGTTTCTCTGCAGAGAAACCTCTTGAAGCGCGTTTAACCCCTCTGGGGGGCGGTTTTTGGCCGTTTTGAGGGGTTGCGCAACCCGAAAGAGAAATTCTGACGCCGCCATCGTGTTCAGCATCCTCGAAAACGGTGGGGGGAGGTACTCTTGTTCCGGTTGAAAATATTTGTTCATCCGACTCACAGACGCCACTATGAATAGACCTGAACGTTTTACCGCCGTTTGACCAATATCAATGAGTTTATGCATCGAGCATGTGACTATCACGCGCTGATGTTTGTTTATGCTCCTGAATTGGTAAAATAAATAGAGCATAGCGGCATTTGTTGTGTTATTCAAATTACATTTAATATATAAGTAAATCCCTCGTCATTGAGGGGAATCATCAAGAGATAAAGCAGGGAGCGGAGGATCGGACGAAATGGACGGGATACCAAGAGATCGTTTATTGGTTTTAACCATTGTGGTTTGGAAATGTGCGATTACAAACTCTTCACATTTTATATTGTAAGCGGACTATGTTCTCTCTGCTAACTGTAATTAGTAGCTCTGTATTTCTTTGTTTGTCGGTCTGCGTTATACACTTTAATAAACCGAAGCTAAAATAAATATTATGCCTAAAGCTTTTCTTTAGCTACTTAATTACAATAAAATATGCTATTTACGTAAATAACTTTATTACTTTATTAGTGTTATAAAGTATCTCGGAATGATGTATGAAGTCTTGTGTTTATGTGCGAATATTTCATTTTAAGTGTGTGCCATAAATTTTATATCTATAAAATTTTATAATAATTCCGTCCACTTCAGATTGTCCGTCTGTGTTTTAGTATTGGAAAAAATCGTCCATTTTTCCTAAGGAAAAGGAAAATATACGTGATTAAAGACACTAAGTCTCGGTCTCATAAGTATTTCCTGTTTTTACGGATACAAGTTTCGCTTCATGCGAACATCGTCAGACTCATGGGGTGGTGAATATATAGTCTTTGCAGCGAACCCTCAAGCTTTTTCGACAGTTGACATCAGCAATATGTCTTGGATCAGCTGTTTGGGGACTTAATCAAATACCCCAGTTTTATACGAACCGCATTCAGCGTGTTGTGTTTTCATATTTTTCCAGTTTGATTGGTGCTAATAAGCTTTAAAAGTGTATTTCCGTCGTTTTAGCATAGTTTATTTTGTTTTGAAAACGAACTACATATTGTACGACTGTACGTACAGTAAGTACGACTCACGTAACGAAAAATTTATAGGTCAATATTTTATTTATCTGTTTTTAGGCGAAAATAATAATTATTGTCTGTCTTCTACCTCAGCTGATGCCACCGTTAGAGAAACTAAGGTGAATTTTAATATTAATAAAAAAAATTCTAGATGTTTTATTTCTTTCCGAGTGAGTTGAGATTTATTTCAGTTAAATATCAGGTAATACTTTTGTGTGGCGACTTGAATGTAGACAGTTTGGCTAGGTGGGAAAGTAGGAAATATCTGCATGATATTTTTAATAGTTTTGGTCAGAATTCAAGTGTAATTATTGATCATGTAGTGTGTAATAATATGTTAATCTAAGTTCACTATTTTTAGAACTTTGCAGAGAATAATAAATATCTTGTTTATTAAAGTGGATGTTGAAATTTCAGTTTTCTTGGCACGAGTGGTTGCACGATAAGATTCCGCATAAAAAATAAGTAAATAACAAAAAAAATACAATGTGTTTGTGTGTTTTATTCCCTATAATAAATAATAAAAAATGTATTTAAAAATATAAATAGACTCGGTTCATTTTTAAAATAAACGTAGGTACTATTGTAGTACGGTCCTGAAATGTCATACAAACCTAGGCAAAATAAATAACCAGAAATAAGCAGGCAAGTCATTAATGTCACGTGACACTTGACATATCTGGCGCGAGGGTTCGCTGCAACGACTATAGTATATTTGTTTTATTTTTATTAATTTTTAGGTTTTTCATGATAAATGTAAAAAAATATGTGACCCTTTAAACATAACTGCTTGAGTGGAGTAGAAATGGGTTAAATACCGATTTATTTTCGATTCTTATAATTATCAAGGATAGAATAGTCGTACAGGGAAAGTGAATGTGATTTATGTAATTATATTTGTTTTAATAATAATTTGAATACTGATTTAAGTAAATCCCATGGAAAACTTTCATAATTAGCGATATATAAATCCATCTCTATAAATATTGAGGTTAGGTTATGGGTTTTATTATTTTCTTGGAACGATGTATTTCTTCAAACTTTTTAGGTATTAATTTGATTAAAAAATCAGAAACAATAAAATTTTATACACCAGAATATAATAAGCTAATAGGAGAGAAGCTAATATTTTTATTTTCAACCAGGTAAGTAAATTAGAATGTTCATATAGAGTGAAACCTCTCATAGCGAACATCTCTATTAAGCGGACATTTTTTCATAGTCCGGAACTAGGTATTGGAAATTCCATGAAAATCAACCTCTCTTGGGCAGACTCTCCGTTGGACGGACGCGGACAGGCTGCTGTTTTCATATAAAAAGTGCGAAAACCCTCCTTCAAACGGACAAAAAGTTTTAAAAGAATTTGAGGGACGAATAAGTACGGTGAAAAAACTCTCTGAAGACAGACCGGCAACCAATCGCGTATGCGTGGCAGCGCGAAAGGACTTGGCCGAATGAAAGTATGTGTGATTCCCCGACAGCAGTCCGCCGTTTATTTGTGAGTTGTAAGGTTAAAATCGTAAACAATGGCAGAAAAATGTCGCGTTTTGAGTCTTAAAGAGAATATTGATGTTGTGAAAGTTTTTAATTTGATAACAATGATTTGGGTGAGTTCATTAACATTGATAGCAATGTGCTATTAGAAGATGATACTCACCCCATTCCTACCGATTATGTAGCCCAAACTGAAACCACATCACTATCTGACGACTCTGATGGAGAAGTTGAATGCAGTAATCAAACAAATGTCACCAATTATCACAAGCCATTAGTATGGTAAAGGAATTATAAGAATATGCAAAGAATACAGTTGACTTGTTATCAGACTTGGAATTACATTTTCTAGATTGCAAGTTTAAAACGCAAACACGTCAAACTACGTTATTATATGTTTTTAGTACTTCATCCTAACTAAAACTAGTGTATTTTTGTTATGTTATGTTAATTTGTACATACATATACATAGTAATAATTTTGCATTTACATATTACCTAATAACAAATTTCCCATGGGCGGACACCTCTATTAGGCGGACACATTTAGACAGTCCTTTAGGTGTCCGCCTAAGAGAGGTTTCACTATAATTGGACATTGTATTTGTGGTCGTAGGAAAAATTGTGTATTAGGTAATAATATTCTGAGGAAAAGTACGTTGAAGTTAACGCAAATTTTGTTGAAAAATTAAATTGTCATAAAAAGAATTTTGTTCCTTTGTTAATGAGAAACCACAGTTTAGGACTACGTGAAATACCGATATCTAGAACAACGTGTTTATAAAGACGGATAAAATGCAGGTTCTTTGTTATACGTTTTCCGTTAGACGATGACTCGCTAAAAAAAGTTAATATCCGCGTACTTATTCTAAGATGTCTATCTCTACAGGTGGACCGAAATTGGACGGCGTGGACTTTCATAATTCTACTTAACTATTTTCCATTATAATGCAGATACGTCACCTAAAAATTTGTACCTATCCCCATGCGGCAAAAAATTATTAACATTTTTGTTACATTTTTATACGAGGTGTTTCTTATATAGGGTGTGCGTCTGATCAGTATACGAGTAGCATTTTTTCCGTCGACTAAAATAACAGAAGCGAAAAACAATTGAACATCGAATTTTTGCATTATTTAATATGGATGGATTTGGTCCTATCTTAGTGATGGACGACAGATGGTATCCGTTTGTGGTTTTTATTCTAAACCTTTTAACGGGCCGTCTGGTGTGCCTCAGGGCAGTCACCTTGGTCCCCTGTTTTTTATCATATACATTAATAACATACAACAATGCTTTAAATTTTCTACATTTTTGATGTACGCAGATGACTTAAAATTTTTTCGAATAATCAGGGTGCCAGGGGATTGCTGCAAGATGATCTTAATGCCTTGGTAAAATTCTGTGAAAGGCAGAGTTTCTTTCTTAATCTAGGGAAGTGTGTATCGATTACGTTTACCAGAAACAAAAAATGTACACAATTTTCGTTATACTGTTAATAATATTGATCTCGAATCAGTTAATGAAATACGCGATTTGGGTGTTATAATGGACACTAAGTTAATATTTAGATCTCACATTGAATAGGTTATTAATAAGTGTAATCGATTTTTAGGGTTTATTATAAGAAATAGTTTAAATTTTAATAATCCTCAAACAGTTTTAAACTTGTATTATGCGTTTATATTTAGTAAACTTAATTTTGCATCGGTTGTTTGGAACGCTCAGCACACGCGGTTTACCGTATCATTCAATCTGAATTAGGATTTTAAAGTGCTACTGTGTAGACAAAAATATGCCCTTATTGTATAAGGTTTCATCGGGTGGTCTGGAAAATAATATAATAATAATACGTATTTGACATCTAAAAAGTTTGAAAGTGAAACACGTTCGGGTTTATTCGGTCGATCGATCTTGGCTACCTTGGGTTAATATCTAAAAACACAGCGTTGCCACTTTCGATGTTTTATAAGATTATATAAAGCATGGAAGCATCTATAATCTATATGAAAAGGAGGTCCTGTCTGTCAAAATATTTCATCATTCTTCAGAAAAGGATTAATAAATTTTATGTTTAGGCCAATCTATTAGAAATTAGCGTTCTTGTTATTTCTGAATTTCTATTGCGAAATAATTTGTATGAAGTGCTGTTGCTCTATGTGTACGGTAGTGTTATTATTGTAAAGTGTAATTATGCGTTAGTGTTTAGTGCTTTTGTGTAATCTGATAGGTGCATATCTTCAAAAAAACTAATTTAAAACTCGTGGGTGTCTGTGTGTTTCTTTAAGTGATTTAATGTAATTTGTTCTGTTCACTATGTGTTTTTTTCTCTCGACAACATGCCGGTTATGTTTCGAGATTGGAAAGAAGATGCCGAATGTGGTTTAGTGGGTATAAGCTTATTATGCAGTCCCACACTAACATCAGGGCACGTGATGTACATAAACCTCTTCTCATACCCCACTTTTTAAGAGTTCGATTTAAAAATAAATATGTTGCGCTTCTCTAGGACACCCCAGGAGTCACCAGGAGCAATTTAAATATAATGTCATTTCCATAACATCCTGTATACAAGTGAAAATTTTATTTTCTAAAATTTCCTGATTACTTTTTTAGCTACGTTTTTGCATACAATTATGTGATTGGAGGTTTTTTGGGGCGAGAAATTGGAATTTGTTTATTATTTTATTTTTATGTAGATTGTAAAGGGCGCTCGCGGCGGCACTTCGGGTACATAGAACTGCAAAAATGGAAAAATATCGAAAACAATTGCTCGGACATTGACAAGATACACACACCATTTTGTTGCACTTGTTGCTATGTACCCAGGGTGCTGCAGCCAGCAGCGCCCTCTACAATCTACATTAAAATAAAATAATTAACAAATTCAAATTTCTCGCACCTAAAAACCCACAAACCGAAGATTGTATGCAATATGAGTTAAAAAGCAAGTTAATTAGGAAATTAGAAAATAAAATTTTCACTTGGACACCCTGTACCTCGGTTATTATCAACCTTCGAACTAAGTAAAGTTTATATTTATATTTTCACCCAAAGGATCTGTAGTTTTACTGTGTACTATTAATTTTGAACACTCTGTATAAGATTTAAAAAAAAGCTCAATTTGGGCGATATTATGAATAGTTGGACAATGATAAAAGTTTCTAATCGATTACTAATCGAATACGGCGAGACGCCCCGGGGTGCAACAACTGCCACACTTTAATTTGCCGCTCACTGAAGTTGCCGCCCGGGGCATGGGCACGGCTCCCCCCCCCCCCCGGATCCGTGGCTGATACGTTGGTATTTTTCGATTCTATGTAACTTTTGTTAACAATTTTCGATACTCATCTCCGACTGCTTCCGAGATACTTGTCAAACTCGCAGGGGGCCGGGCGGGGGGATGGGGGATGGATTTAACGAAAAGAAAAAACCGAAGCGTCTGCCTCTGTTAGGTATGGGGTTTGCCTCTTTTGAACAGCCAGCGATATAGCGCGGTAATCCTCCAGTATATATTTATAATGATACATTCTAGTTCCCCTTCTATTTGTTCGTTTATCAGCCTAATCGTCTTATCAATACATGAGTAACATACATATTGATTTAGGATTTACTATATGCTTCTTTACATCGATGTAAGCATTTACCTGAACCAGTATTATTTTTATTGTTAGTGTTAATGCATCTCTTAAGTACAATTTTTTCTCTCGGTATTTTTATAGGAGTAGTGTTTAACAAGTTCGTGCGGTGAGTAATTTATAATTTGTAAAAATGACGAAAACCGAAGAGAAATTGAAGCGTTACAGAAAAATTTTTGATATGGTAAGTTTTATTTCTAAAATATCAACGTCCGATATAATAAATAATCTTTATTTTCTAAGAATTCTTAGCATAAATCAGGAGGAATTCAAAATTATTTAAGATTATGAAATAATGTATCTAATCGTTTAAAAATAAAGTGTTTAGGGAAAAAACGATTCCGTCCTTTGGCAAAAATAAGATCCAACAAGATAAAAGGGGTACTAGAACAAAGTTCTACCTAATAATGAATTAATACGCAGCCGTGCTTTTATGACTGAAGAAAATTTGACTCCTAAATTTTGCTAATAATTTTAAGCCTAACGAACCTAGTCTGGTCCTTATTGTCCTTTATTTAATATTAGTGTTGACCTTAAATATCATAAGCTTGCAATAAATGTTGCTATTAAGGTTTCAACTACATTAGTGATGGAACGATTACGATGAACCGCCGATTATTGGATTTATTTATTCTTCATATTAAAAAATATTTATAAAATTTTGTTTTTCATTTTAACATGATTTTTTCATGTTTAGATCGTTTCAAAAATCCCTAGCCATTAACTAACTAGTGTTTTGAGTTGTGTAACTCTTGAAGCAATGATACGTCGGTATTATATAAATATACAGGGTACACCAAGTAAAGTGGCCTATTAGAAGTATCTCGAGAACTAAATGAGATTTTATTTTGAAAATTTGGCTGTAGCTATAAGAGATGGTTTTCTACGTTTATAAAATATTTTCGATGGTGTGGTGTTTCCGGATCATACCGAAAGTGGTAGCAACTTTGGAATTTTAAATGAATTACCCTATATATTATATTTTTTTTGGAATCTAAGTGTATACCGTATCTTTGGAATTGAAGTGAATACAAGCCAAAAAAAATATTAGAAGATTTTTTTTGTGGGGCTGTATGCACTTCTCAAGATAGATCAATGAAAAAAATTAACGAACGAAACGAAAAAATGCCGTGGAAACCAGTGGCGGCTCGCGAGGGAAGACTCTGGGACTGTAATAATTTTTACCAGTTCCCCCTAAACAATTTCCTTGCTTCCACTTTGAATTAATATAAATCTATCCACTTAGTGAACTATACTATCAGTGGCGGTTCTTCCACAGGAGCACATGCACAGAATATTAATTTATATTCATTGAATATTATTTATCGTGTAAAGTCCGAACCTCCCTAATAATATTTTATCGTACCGTCAACAAAACTGTATATTAAATGCTCTCGATCCGGCAACCGTGCCTCGGTCGAGGTTAATGACGATTATGACGAGACTTGCTCGCATGTGCGATTAAGTAGGCGGGGCATACTGCAGTTTCTCTGTGATAACAGGTGGCGGGAGACAGCGGGGGATAGCGGGGCTATGGCGATTTAATATGGGAAAGGCGCACAATTTTAGTGTGCGCCGCGCCGTTGTCTGTTCGTGCATCTAGTTGGAAATTCGAGCGTGTATGTTTTAATATTATATATTTATTAAGTTAAAATGAATAGTTTGACGGTGGACTATTTAAAAAATAACTTTAGCTCTTTGAGTTTGGAGCAAAAAATTGAAGTGAAGAATGCGGGAAGACCTAAACCCGAAATTAATTTATCGCAGACCACAAAGGGTAAATCTGGGGACTTATTAGAAAGTTTAAAAATTAAATATATGAAAAAAAGTTATAGAGGGTATTCCAAACTTTAATGAGGCTGTTATTGTTCAATTTTCTACAATTAAGAACCGAAGAACGGACTTTACGTTTAAGCACTATACACACTAAGAAAACCTTTGATATTTTCCAAAAGTTGTATTTCCTTGTGTAAAGTTAAAAAATAAATAAAAATATGTTTTACCTAACGCATTCTCTTATTACTTTTTTCTTTCTACATTTAAAACGCCTAGAAAGTAATTGTTTGGTCGTTACACAAAAATAAAATTTTAAAAATAATTTCACCATACTTGTGAACCCCCTCTATTATAGGTCACGAGCCGCCACTGTAATACTATACAATACGCTCCAACCAACCAATATTGTGGATTAAATGATAAAACTACACGGTTTTACGCTACAACCATTATATTGGTTAGGTTTTTTAATCGAGCGGAAATGTACTGCTTTCCGCACTCAAAACAGTGCGGAGAAGTGCACTTTCTCGCATAAGGAATATTTCTGTAACCCATAACCTATAAATTATCCTATTTCGAAGGGGGCTAGAGTCTGTTCGACACGATAGATCAATTATATTTTTTTTTATTTGCTTTAGATTGTAATTATTATTAAATGATAAGAAATCATTAATACTTTATAAATAGCCTAATGTCATTAGTGCGGGTCCACGTCAATTGGTCGCGAATAATTGAAATTAATAATTTATTGCATTTTTTAAAATTTGTCACAATATTTTACAGACTGATTTTTTCCCTTTAATTTCTAGTGCGATACAGACCAAAATAACGCGATATGTTGGAACGAAATGAAATTTTTTCTCAGTTCGAAAGGACACACAAGAGATCTGCCCGAGGAGAAAATGAAGTATGTATTTAAAATGGCCGATAAAAATGGCGACGAAGAGATTTCTTTTGACGAATTCGTCGAGATACTGGAACATCCCGATTTCCAGCATATATTTGGATACTGGATGAACAGGTGAGGTACAGGATGTCCCATTTTCGACACTTTCTGGGGCGTATTAGAGTTACTAAGATAGAATGTGGCGGTTTTCACTTTCAAACTAAAATGGGAAACCATATATACAGGGTCGTGCAATAGTGTGTCAGGCTTCCATAGCTCCTATACGAATTAACGTAGGAATTTCATTCATATGCCAATTTATACTGTATTATAGGGTGCATTTCAAGAAAATATTTTTAAATATACAGGGTGGCCCAAAAATGCGTGTCTGTCTTTTTTTTAATGGGACACCCAGTATTTTATTACATAATTAGGTTCATATTAGTGTCCTTTATAAATGGCTAAAGTTAAATTTCATTTCGTTATGTAGTTTAAGAGTAATAAATTAAAAATTAAAAAAAAAAATAGTTCTGGAGTCTTAGAAAAAAATTCAAAAAACTACCTAAAATAACTTTTATAACTAAGGCATCGGGTGGAATTTAAAACAAGAGGTCTAGAGATACTGTGAATATAATAGCGTTTATCTATTTTATACAGCGTCTTCATAATTAGGTTCCAAACACGACACATTTTAAAATATTTTTTCTCCAGATTTTCCCATGGAATATATTATTATTTGGGTATTGGATGTAGAATTCATACGCATTCTTTTTTTGTAATGGAAGCATATAAGTTATTTCCAGCCGTTTTCGATATAATTGCAAATTTCATACATTATGTTGTTTAAATACAGTTTTTATTATGAAAATTAAGCATATGTCACTAGATTACTACATTAAATGTTCAAAATGCCTACCATGTTGATCTGAGCACAAGTTAATACGCTTTTCAAATGATCTATTTTTACTCCAAATCTTTTTTTTAATTTTTAATTTATTACTAATAAAACTACATAGCCAAATGATATTAAACTCCTAAGTTAATTGTATAGGAGCTATGGAAGCCTGACACACTATTGCAGGACCCTGTATATCTTATTTGAATTAATTAAGCATACTTTAGGCTTTACAAAAATATATAGTTATTTATATTTGGGGCATTCCACGAGAGATTTATTTTCAAAATTAAAGTTGACCTCCTGAGTAGCACAAAATGTTCGTCTATGTGTCCCTAATGACCGTGAATTTTTTTAGATCTTTTTCGCCCCGTTCCCGAGATATCCACGCTTCAATAAAGCAAAATCCGGGTTTATGCCCATTTTCCTCGGGCATTCATCTGCAAATAACATTTAACAGACGCGTTTTAGGAGAAAATGTTGAATAGCAAAGTTGCTCAGCTTGAACAGAGGAATCAGATCCCGAGGTGGAAATTTTTTTGGCCGGAAAACATAACCTAAAAATTGCGTTTTTCCAGAAAAATAGGGAAAACCCTTATTTCGCCCATCGCTCCACCTGCTTGAGAGATTTTGTATGTCTGGAGGGTTTTATTGGGTTCTCGGGGTCCTCCGTGTGTTACTCTTGGAGCATATTTTTCCCTGGAAAGAAACTTGGAAGCAATAGAGATACATGTTGCATCTTCATGTGTTATTTTTTCCAATTTCTTAAATTTTTTGCCATTTCTTTTTTTTACCATTTTTGAGATTGCGGCTGTTCTATGGCGAGAACCACTCTGAATTTACCAGCTTATTCTCGACACATTTATCAAGGTTTTCGGCCAGGTGGAGCGATTTTCAAATGGGCGAAATTAGGGTTTTCCCTATTTTTCCGGAAAAACGCAATTTTTAGGTTATATTTTCCGACCAAATTTTCTACCTCGGGATCTTATTCCTCTATTCAAGCCGAACAACTTTGCCATTTAACATTTTCTCCTAAAACGCGTCTGTTAAAAGTTATTTGCAGATGAATGCCCGAGAAAAATGGGCAAAAACCCGGATTTTGCTTTTATTGAAGCATAGATATCTCGGGAACCGGGGCGAAAAAAAATGTAAAAAATTTACGGTCATTAGGGACACATAGACGAATATTTTGGGCTAATCAGGAGGTCAACTTTCATTTTGAAAAATAAATCTCTCGTGGAATGCCCCATTTATATTCAACAATATATTTTTAATAATTTAAGTTACTTAACACAGTAGGCCATGGTCAATTTATTAGAAACAAGTTCAAAATTTTGTTACAGCGACTCTAAATATTAAATTGGATTTGTCAAGTTTTGCCCATTGTTTCTACCCCCATGACCGGAGTTTGTTTGAGATGTGCCGGCGACAGGTATTTTCGCACCTTCAACTTTAAAAATACAATACCCATATAGAGTGGCGAGCGGATATTTTTTCTGAGTAGATCAATTCTACATAAAAACGGTATCTCGTGTTCTTATCCTCAGAAGTTCTTGATGAAAACGACTAAATTCAAATTAATACTCATTATTAAATGAAAATTTTTCAGTTACGTCAATTTTCTCGTACCTCGACCAAAACCAGAAAATAAAATAGTTCCCAAGGCACGTAGTGTGAAATTTACATATCATGAGGCCATAAAAGGGGGTACCACCACTTTAACAGCAGCAGGGTACCAAGGAAAAATAGAATCTGTCGAGGTAAGGCTGCTAGCTAGGGAAAGTGAAGAGATTACTTATATGGATGAATTTACTTGCTGTCCCCCTCCGTTTGCAATGGTTCTTTTTAGCGTGCTGGAATTAGTACTTTTTCTGACAGGTATTTACGTCTATTACTGTACAGGGTGTCCCATTTTCGACACTTTTATAGGGTATCTCCATAATTGTTAGTGCTATCAAAAAAGTAATGTAGGTGTCATGTGCTCTTTTTGGGTCAAACTTAAAATGGTAAAATCAAAATTTGAAAATTTTCGCTTGCTTAAAAGATACGGGGGAAAATCAAAAAATTGACAATTTCAAAATTACCCTATATTTTCTTAGTTCAAAGAGATACGGAAAAATATTTTATACAGAAGTTTCTTTATAATGATTGTTGAATAATCTGCCGTTTTCAGAATAAGTATTCGGGGTCAGGAAAAAAAGTTATCGGACCTAACCTTATTTTTTTTAAATGGATCACCCTATATATTTTAAATATATAACACACCATGGATAATATTGATTTCCTAGGCGATATATTTAAACTTTATTACTTTAAACCACAGTAGACCATCAAACAAAAGCTAATATCCTAAGAAACAACTATGTTGACATTCTAGTTGTTATTAACCTTTAACGTCAATTTCATTTTTACATATTAATTTGTGAAAATGACTTATCAACATTTTGAAAAATTTAATATGATATCAGTTTATATTGAAAGTGGAAAAAACGAAGAAATGGCGCAAAATTTATATTTTGTCCGCTATCCGGAAAGACGGTAACCATTTCAGGACATATTCCGAACATTTGCGATGATTCCCGTTATTTTTTACCTTAATCTGAATCTTTTATTTCGTTTCAAAGTACTAAAGTTTAAATAAATCGCCTAGGAAACCAATTTCATCCATGGTGTGGTAATATATTTGAAAAAATGCTATCTTTTTAGATTAAAATATACAGGGTGTTCCATTTAAAAAAATGAGATTAGGTCCGATAACTTTTTTACCTGACCCCGTATACTTATTCTGAAAGCGCCAGATTATTCAACAATCATCATAAATAAACTTCTGTATAAAACATTTTTCTGTATCTCTTTCAACTAAGAAAATATAGGGTAATTTTGATATTGTAAATTTTTTTGATTTTCCCCCGTATCTCTTAAGCGATCGAAAACTTTCAAATTTTGATTTTACCATTTTAAGTTTGACCCAAAAAGACCACATGACACCTACATTACTTTTTTAATAGCACTAACAATTACGGAGATACCATATAAAAGTGTCGAAAATAGGACATATAATAATTTATTCTTGCAATTTGAAAAATTCGAAAATAATTAGACAGGCATAAAAAAGGAAATTTGAATCAGTTAGCTATGCAAACAAATTATTATGAGTTTTATATATTTTTTTGTCACTATCGCTTTATAGCAGAAAATATAGTACGCCACTGCTTTTAACGTATAGTATTTTTTAGATGAAACAGTTCAACAGTCTTTCCTTATTCTAGATGTAAATATTTGTAAAAGGAAATAAATATAAAATTGTTCATACGCACGCTACTGGTAGTCAATTTATTGAAATTTCCTATTTGGTCGTTTTGCGGGATACCAAATCGACTTCCGATATTAGTTTTGAAACAAAATAATCGCAAAAGGTACTTTACTCTTATAATTATTATTTGGAAACCCCTATAAATTCGCACGCCAATGAGTTAACGAAACTTTTAAACAATAGAAAAGTGCGCCCTGGGATCATACGTAACAAAACTCAAAACAAACAACAAAATTCAAAACAATCTATTGAGAAATACCGAAAATATAAGCTTGTTTCTATTAAAAGTGGGACACCCTGTAAATACATTTTTCTTTTAGATGAGTTAACCCAGAAAGACTCAACCCTCACTGGGGACGGGATCACGGCCAAACTATTTATTTACGAACCGACCAAACGGCACGAAGCTTGGCGGTTTTTGACTTACATGTTCGTCCATATCGGGTAAGGTTAGTAAAAGTTTCGTGATGTAATTTATTCGTTCAAATATTTACCGAAAACTATTTTACCTACGATCACTATCGTAAATAGTCTAAGTAAGTTAAACTTTCCTCACTGTAAGGTAATCGCGCAGTAAACAAGGCCGCCTTGTTTATAATCAACAAAAGTACACGTTGCGTAGCAACGCCTTCTTTTCAATATGTGCGCTTGAGTTTATTAAAGAATAACAAGAGAGTCGTAGACGGCTGCTATCACAAACGCTGGGAAGAAGGACGAACGTCACGTTATTACAACTACGATAACAATTAAACAGTTTGCTGAGGAATATTGTTGCAAAAATTAAAGATAAATCGGTTTAGTTTTAATAAATATGGTCGTAGGTAAAGTATGGTACGTTAATTCGAGTTGTAATGCTCCTGGTACGTACTCACAGACATGCACTATTCTAAATTTGAACATGTCACATCTTTAGCCGGTATTATCACATCCTAATTAAATTTCGATACATATGTGACCAACCATGGCAATCCATAACACCCCGTACGTATTTTTAGGTATCTCCATATTGTTGTTAATCTAGCCTTTCAACTATTATTGGGGATTCCCCTGGAAATGGTCCACAAATGGCGGCGAGTCTCATTACTGTATTTTTCTGGAGTTATTGCCGGATCTCTAGCCACTTCCATTACTGACCCATGGGTCAGACTGGCAGGAGCCAGTGGCGGCGTGTATTCATTGCTGACCGCCCATATTGCTACCATAGTGATGGTAAGTTGTTTTTTTTTAAATCCGAAAGTCGTAGAGCAACAAATATAACGTGTCCAAGGAAGTTCTGGGTCAAAATTTTTTTACAGGAAACTTTCAGTCCTTAGCATATAACTTACTAAAATAAACTATTTGCCTGTAGAAACGATTATAATTTGTGAAATATATGTTACTTCCTGCATTAGAAAGCCATCTTAAAAGTTTTTAGATTATAGCTGCTGTATACAAATTTGAATTTAAAAATGTATCGCCGGTCACGTGTCAATAATTTCTTATTTTACCCTTTTATATTTCACGTCATTTTACTAAAGTTACTTTTATATATAAATAATTTACACTCCTACTACAATTTGTATTGAAAAATAATGTTCAAAGATCAACCGTTTAGTTTCTCTAACGGAATTATTAACCAGAAGTTCCGTCCCCGCAGCTGCATGTATCGCCGGTCATGGCAGAAATTGCTCATAAGTAACGCCACTAGAGGTCGGCCTAATAGTTTTACAAATATGACGGTATGTGTTTGAATTTGTGTAAAGCGTGCTCCTGTTTAGGTAAGTTCCTTATTATGTTTATTTCAGTATAAACTAGAACATTGCTTACTTTTTACCAGGCGTATGTTTTTATGTTGTATCGCCGGTCACAGGGTTAACTCAGACCTAGTAGTCTTAATTAAGGGAAAAATACTACACGAAGTCATTCTCTTGAGAACAGATACTCATTTCAGTCTAAAAAAGTTTAAGGAATAGCTTGTATTAGCTGTTATCCACGAATTTATCCATTTTTGTATCGCCGGTCACGCATGAAAATGTTACAGGAGATACATTGATGTGACGGTTTGTTATCCGAAGCTATATACAACATTTTTTTTATTAACCATTTATAAACCATTAAGGAAAAGTATATTTTGATGTGCAAGTTTCATTTACACCTAGGTAGATTAAAAATATGACTAATTTTCTTAGTATTTCAACATTCTATAAGGAGCATTCCGAAACTTTAATCCAGTATAAGACAGGGCTGTTATAAATAATAGGAAAATTGTTATAGTGACTGATTAAAATAACTCAGTTCCAATTATTGGCGTTATATGATTCAGAAGCGAAAAATTAGCCATATGACGGGCGTTAAATTATCAAAAAATCGATGCTATACAAAAATAGACCAAAATCTTTGTGACGATGATCTTTTGCGCGGACATATATAATTCCTCTAATTAGATACTATAAGTAACCTATTAAAAAATTAACAGGTGTTTTTGAGATTATTTATTTTTAAATCCCGATTTACTGAAAGTTGCCTGTAAAAAATTTTTGACCTTTCTACATTAAAGTGGAAGTGATTGTATTATGCGTTTTATGAAAAAAGTATCTATTCCTAAAAGGCTTTTTACACTTTGTGAAATACTGACTTTCCTGGAAGTCCACGAAATATATGAAACATTGTAACCGTAAATTAGGTAAACCAAGTTTAAGGCATTGTATTACAACTGAGGGTTAATAAAATACTTTTTTTTAGAATTGGAGTGAAATGAACTTTCCACTGGTCCAGCTTTTTATTTTTGGGCTCATCGCGTGCTGTGATTTGGGCAGCTCCATATACGATCGTTATTATTTACACGTCAACGATCAAATTGGCTATGCAGCTCATGTTGGAGGTAAATTACAGCTTTAAAAGTAAAAAACTAAAAAATTTGCAGCGGAAAATTAAGAAAAAGTAAGAAAATTTAGCAAAGACATGGCCCGGCATAGGTCTTTTTATTTCTTAAAAATACTAACCTTCTTTATATAGGGTATTTTAGAAATTATTTATACCTCCTCTCTGGTATATATAGGGTGTCCCATAACTAATGGTACACAGGAAAACTGCAGATTCCTTGGGTAAAAATACTGCGATTTGGCCATACTTAGTTTAGTTCAATAGCCGGTAATAACCGAGATACAGGGTGTCCAAGTAAAAATTTATTTTTCAATTTTCCTAAATAACTTATTTCTGAATCAATATTTTTGCACAAAATTTTGTGGCTATTGTTTTTTTGGGGAAAGGAATTTGAATTTGTTAATAATTTTGATGTAGATTATAGGGAGCGCTCTCTGCGGTACTCTGGATACATAAAAAGAAATGTAACTTTTTTGTGCCTTAGTATAATTATGTTTTTATTAAAAATATCAGTTTTTCCGTAATTTTTAAGCAATAAAGGTATACTTTGTAAATGTCGCTCCGACTAACCGTTTTCGAGATATTTTCAATTACATTTTCTAATGCGCCTGTTTAAATTTTGATTTATAAATGTGAAATTTGTCACAGTAGGCTTTGGTAAAAACAAATACAATGAAAGCACTTTGAAACCTCATTTCTGTCAAAGTTTATTTTCATTTGTCAGCATTGTGGGTGTTTTTAAGGAGTTTTTGAAGATACTGTTATCAAAAATTAAACTAAAAATGCTCCACTATTACGTTTTGGACGCAAGGATCCTGTTTCACCCAAGCTGTCTTATAGGCTTCTAAAAATTTGAAATTCTGGCTGCCTTCTATTTGGATACATTTCCAAATACCGCCGATGTACCCCGCGTCTGTTAAAATTTTCTTGTGCGTATAAACATACCATGTCTCGCATTTCTCCGTTAGAAAACAGTGATGTCGCGGCATTTTTAGTTTAATTTTTGATAACAGTATCTTCAAAAACTCCTTAAAAACACCCACAATGCTGAAAATGAAAATAAACTTTGACAGAAATGAGGTTTCAAAGTGCTTTCATTGTATTTGTTTTTACCAAAGCCTACTGTGACAAATTTCATATTTACAAATCAAAATTTAAACAGGCGCATTAGAAATTGTAATTGAAAATATCTCGAAAACGGTTAGTCGGAGCGACATTTATAAAGTATACCTTTATTGCTTAAATATGACGGAAAAACTGATATTTTTAATAAAAATATAATTATACTAAGGCACAAAAAAGTTACATTTCTTTTTATGTGTTCAGAGTACCGCAGAAAACGCCCCCTATAATCTACATCAAAATTATTAACAAATTCAAATTCCTTTCCCCAAAAAATTCCTAGTCACAAAATTTTGTGCAAAAATATTGATTCAGAAATAAGTTATTTAGGAAAATAGAAAATTAAATTTTTACTTGGACACCCTGTATCTCGGTTATTACCAGCTATTGAACTAAACTAAGTATGGCCAAATCGCAGTATTTTTACCCAAGGAATCTGCAGTTTTCCTGTGTACCATTAGTTATGGGACACCCTGTATAGTATAATAAATACTCAAAAAAAAAATAAGAATTTCCACTGGTACATAATATATAATTTGATATTTCAGGTGCAGTAGCTGGTTTACTGGTGGGGATTTATATTTTAAAAAATCTGAACGTAAGAAGCTGTGAAAAATACATTTGGTGGGCGGCGACGGTTCTTTACGTCATCCTGATGGTTACCGCTATTTTCCTAAATATATTTTTGCCTGAGAGATACCCTCCCCGACAGACATAACAAAGTTTTTTGTATACGATTTCTTGTATATTAAATTTTATTATTTATCAAGAAAAAAGTATATATTATTTTGCGACCCTGCGAAAGTAAGTAACTTTTGTTTTAAATAGTTTTAGATTTAAATTTCAAACTTTATAAGAAAGACGGATAGATATGACCAATTCATAATGCATTGAACGCCTGAATACTTCAGCGAGAATTTCGTTTTGTTGCTCACGGATATCCAACGGGGTATGTCTGAGACACATATACAGGGTGTTATAGAAATGACGTATTATATCGGATGACTCCTTGGGTATCCTAGAGAAGCGCTACATATTTTATTTTTTTTAAATCGACAATATAATTAATATTATACTTTTCGGTTTCAAACGCAGACGGTAGATTTAGGACCATCAGTACAGACTTGGCATTATTGGTTACTGTTTAAAACATTGTATGATTCTGACAGAATAAAAACAATTCTGTCTATTTATTAATTAAATGTTTTGTTCGTCTCCAAATATAAGTTGTCAAATTTTTACAATGATCCGTTTTTCTTTAATCTAAATTCAATTCGATATTCAAAGGTTCTAGTGACGAAGAGACATCCTCAGGGGTTTTCCTATATTTGATAGGATATATAATGTATCCTGTTAGCGCTTCTTTGTCGACAAATACTAATCATTAAACGTGTACATTTACGACGTAAAATTTTATGAAGGATAGTTTATAAATGAATCATTTTATCGCCATTGATCATAATCTATAAATCAGTTGGATTTACTATGCGGAATAACCGGTTGAATAAACTCATACGGCTCATTAATGTTTTAATTGAGATATTTAGATAAAAAAGACATTGAGCAGGGGTGGACGGGTTTAGGCGGGATGCCGGGACATGTATTGGGCCACTAGTCAAATTCCAAAATTACAAATCTTTTTCCTATCTGGCTTCCGTACTAATATACAGTGTTTCAAAGTTAACAAATGATTTTTTTGAATTTTTTTGCGATTCTGGAACTTGGGTGATATAGTAGTATATTATTATACAGGGTGTCCGGGAACATGTGGGAAATCTCCCGGATATGAAGAAAACACGAGAAAAGAATACTATAGGTTCATATAAACTTCTTTCGTATCGGCCTCCTCTTCGGAGATATGGGCTCCCAAAGAGCACCAATGGAATCAAGTTTTTTACACATAATTATTGAACCACCTGGTATATTTCAATTATTTTTTAATATGATGTATACCAGGTAAGACCCGTCAAATTACTACCCAAGAAACTGTTGTGAATTACTCACAGCTGCAGGGATGGAGTAGCTGTAACACTCATGGGCCCATTTTTTTTACGCCCTGTATGATGAGAACTTTGGACAATGTTTTTTACATACCTTTAACTATTGGCTAAAAATTAAGTACTCTTCATTCATGTCGCTAATCCTAACCGTTTTCGAGAAAACTTTGTTTTATTTACATCATGTATTTGGCGTATCTCGGTAAAAGATACATCTTTGTTCCTATCAAATGTTGAAACTCAAAATTCCGCTTTTTCATATTTAACCCGTGAGAAGTAAGGGGACTCTGTGTAAATAAAATGACGTTTTCTCGAAACGGTTAGGATTAGCGACATGAATGAAGAGTACTTAATTTTTAGTCAATAGTTAAAGGTATGTAAAAAACATTGTCCAAAGTTCTCATCATACAGGGCGTAAAAAAAATGGGCCCATGAGTGTTACAGCTAGTCCGTCCCTGCAGCTGTGAGTAATTCACAACAGTTTCTTGGGTAGTAGTTTGACGTCTTACCTGGTATACATCATATTAAAAAATAATTGAAATATACCAGGTGGTTCAATAATTATGTGTAAAAAACTTGACTCCATTGGTGCTCTTTGGGAGCCCATATCTCCGAAGAGGAGGCCGATACGAAAGAAGTTTATATGAACCCATAGTATTCTTTTCACGTGTTTTCTTCATATCCGGGAGATTTCCCACATGTTCCCGGACACCCTGTATAAACCACGTGACTAAAGTGTCTTTATAGGTTTATAATGCACTATTAAAAGCCCGGCAAAAATGGTTTGAAGTTAATTCTCTTCCTCAGTGATCTCCAGGGTCGCCAAAATTTTTTAAAAAATGTAACTTGTAAATTTGAATCCCTGTATATCAATAAGGAAGTCAGATAAGAAAATATTTATATAAAGTACTGACATTATTTCGACTATTAGTTTCTGGACATCCTGTATGTTCATTACGCACCTGTCAACAAAAAGTGGGAATAAAAGTTTACGGCTCGAGTGGTATTTACCGAATGATTTATGAATAATTTATTCCTAATTAGTTACACTCAATAAATCCTTGACTGAGACAAAAAATAAATTTAAGACGATGACTACGTTTGCGTCGGTACCGTACGCTCTTATAACAATCTAAGTTTTGCTTCATGGGCTAATATTTTTTGGCAATAATCACAATCCCCACCAATCAGAAACGAGCATTTTAAAGTCGAATCCCTCTAATTTCTGTACGAAATGGACAATATAGAATATGTTTATAGATAATATGTTTATTTACAACCATGCATGTAATAATGATATTTCATATATCTTTGACAGGTGAAAAGTTGACGTTTTTTTACTTTTACTTTCCACCCGAGTGGAAAGTAAATTATTTTTTGTAAGTTTTTTAAAAATCGATATCTCAAAATAATATACGAACACAGTTTTTTAAAAATGCTGATAGCTTTGCGTGTTTAGATATATCTTTTTCCCTAATTAATAGAGTCCTCAGCATTGAATATTGTGACCAAATCGTTGACATCTTCTTTGTCTTGGCATTTTCACTGAAATAAGCTAGTAGCGGCGACTCAGAACCAGGATTTTGAACTTTGTTTCCCGTACACCATTATTTGAAACAGCAATTTGGAGTTTTAGGAATGGTAGCTATTAACCCGCATGTAGGTTCCAGACGGCTTGCTGCAGATGCTGGAATAAGCCAAAAATCGGTTGTGACCATATTGCATATGTACAAATTTCATCCATACCACATTACACTCCACCAAGAGTTTTATGGGCAAGACTTTGAAAATCGCGTTACATTTTGCATTTGGGTAACAGGGCAAATGCAAGGAAATAACAGGTTTCTAAAGAATGTTGTTTTTTCTGATGAAGCTAGTTTCCAGAATTGTGGCCAGGTAGGATTTGTTGTTTGTTTTCTTAAAGGTAAATAGACACAATATGCACTTACTGGGCATCGGAAAATCCCCACTGGATGAGAATTGTGCCAAATGTCTGGTGTGGTATAATTGGAGATAGGGTTATTGGTCCGCATTTCTTTGAACGCCATTTAAATGGAGAAATGTATACAGATTTTTTAAGGAACGAATTACCACTATTATTAAACCAAAACATAAATCCTGACATGTGGTTTCAACAGGATGGAGCTCCACCGCATTATGCAATACAGGCCCGTAATCATTTAAACGAATTGTTTGAAAACAAGTGGATTGGTCGAGCTGGTCCGGTCAATTGGCCTGCTAGGTCTCCGGATTTGACCCCTCTTGACTTTGTCTTCTGGGGATTTATAAAAGGCAAAGTGATGGCGACTGCACCTACAACTATAGACAATATGAAAGACCGAATCCGCTTTGCCTGCTTATGATGCCTGCACCTGAAATGTTAGAGCGGGTACGAAATTCGTTTAAAAAAAGAGTGAGAAAGTGTTTGGAAGTTGAAGGGAGACATTTCGAACATCTTCTGAAACATGACATGGCGATAAAGGTAAATAATATTTTTAAAATTTTTATAACCTAATTAATTATAAATCGGTAACCAGTGGAGCTAACCAAAAATTTTTTTGTACAAATACGTAGTTTTTTACGTAGATCCGAATTTAATAAACAAAAGTACATATTCCCATTTAAAATTTCAAAGTTACCCCCCACCCCTCAAAATGGGGAAAGGGGGTAGATAACAAAAATATGTTTAAATATGTCCCCCCATCTCACTATTACCTCATTAAAATTTCAAGAAAATATTTTAAACCGTTTGCGAGATATCGCCTTGTAACACTTTAAAAAACTCACCCTGTATAATGTTCTATATTCAATCAGATTAATTGATAACGTTATAAACGCAACCAACATTTACATAATTATAAGGTTGGAGCAATCATCCAAACTATTAGATTCGTTAGTTCAAACAGCCGCGTTGTATAATAACGTGTGTACCTACTAAATTTTCTTTTCAAACGCTGTGTTATAAATATAGAATCTTATGTTAAAAGTTCGTATAACATAGATACTACAATATTGCCGTCGAGGAACCGTAGCGACAGTTAAAAATATGTTTAATTGTGAAAAATTAGTGCGAATTTATTTGTCTTTCCGCAAAACTTGTGTGATTCGACATCGGTCATTGTTTTTTTTAAAGAATAGTTAGGTAGTTGGAATGCGTAGGTTAATATTTTAAAAAATATGTTAAAATTAGACGACTAGCTAATTTGATTGTAATTTGGAGAATATAGCAACGTAAAATCTTAGCTAATTGCAGCAAGCAGAACGAAGCTTAATAAAATTGACGAAATACGCCTACTAGGAATACCATACATACCTATATGTTATACAGGGTGTCAATTTGCAAACGTCCCACCCTTAATATCTAGATGTTACCCTTAAAATCTTAAATGGGAAGGGGGGAGGGGGGGGGGGGGGGGCGGGTCAAGTGGCCCATCATTTTAAAGACCGTTTAAATCTCTTTCCAATCATACCATTTTTTATTATATTTGAGTAAAGGTTTCCACGAAATCGCGTTTCAAAGATGGACTAATTTGTACTGAGATTTCTGGTATTAGGCAAAGATCCAATAATCAATTCAGAAAACTCTTGGAAAGTGAAGCTGTGATTGTGTGAAATGTTATTGAAAATCAGTAATGGGTGGAAGAGGGAACTACGTGCTTGTTGGCTGAATGACAACAATGTTGAAGTCTGGTTATATGGTTAAATATTGAAACATAACCATACTTACCGATAAAAAGATAAATCCTTATTTAAATAATCCACTATTTTACAAACTGCACATGAATGCACCGTGATTGTTTATAATAAAGACGACTTTTTACCAATAATCACAAAAAAAACACAAATCAACCAATATACAGGGTGTCCGGGAACATGTGGGAAATCTCCCGGATATGAAGAAAACACGTGAAAAGAATACTATAGGTTCATATAAACTTCTTTCGTATCGGCCTCCTCTTCGGAGATATGGGCTCCCAAAGAGCACCAATAGAATCAAGTTTTTTACACATAATTATTGAACCACCTGGTATATTTCAATTATTTTTTAATATGATGTATACCAGGTAAGACCCGTCAAATTACTACCCAAAAAACTGTTGTGAATTACTCACAGCTGCAGGGACGGACTAGCTGTGACACTCATGGGCCCATTTTTTTTACGCCCTGTATGATGAGAACTTTGGACAATGTTTTTTACATACCTTTAACTATTGGCTAAAAATTAAGTACTCTTCATTCATGTCGCTAATCCTAACCGTTTTCGGAAAAAACGTCATTTTATTTACACCAGTCCCCTAAATTCTCACGGGTTAAATATGAAAAAGCGGAATTTTGAAGGTTGAACATTTGATCGGAACAAAGATGTAACTTTTACTGAAATACGCCAAATACATGATGTATATGAAATGCCGTTTTTTCGAAAACGGTTAGGATTAGCGACATGAATGAAGAGTACTTAATTTTTAGCCAATAGTTAAAGGTATGTAAAAAACATTGTCCAAAGTTCTCATCATACAGGGCGTAAAAAAAATGGGCCCATGAGTGTTACAGCTAGTTCGTCCCTGCAGCTGTGAGTAATTCACAACAGTTTCTTGGGTAGTAATTTGACGGGTCTTACCTGGTATACATCATATTAAAAAATAATTGAATATACCAGGTGGTTCAATAATTATGTGTAAAAAACTTGATTCTATTGGTGCTCTTTGGGAGCCCATATCTCCGAAGAGGAGGCCGATACGAAAGAAGTTTATATGAACCTATAGTATTCTTTTCACGTGTTTTCTTCATATCCGGGAGATTTCCCATATGTTCCCGGACACCCTGTATATATAAACAATCCCTGCGTTCACATCGACAACGCTGCAGTGTTTACGAGATTAGTATTCATTGATATTTTGGCTCCTGGATCGTAGCGCAGTAGTAAAATAGAAATAGATGTTGCCAGAGTGCAGTTGGATTAGTTCAAGATTCGTTTGATACTTTTAAGTATAATAATAATTTTTTAAAGAATCTCTCATCGCCTTTTCACAGTTAATATAGTAAAATTATTGGGAAATACATTTATTTTAAGAGCAATTTGCGGATTAACCTTAAACCAATTGTAATTGTCAAATTAACAAATTATTAATTGGGATTTTGCAAGATACCTTTGCGATAAATATGGCTATGCTGCAATAATGACCGAAAGAGGTGGGAACCATGCATGTAATAATGACATTTCATCTATCTTTGAAAGGTGGAAAGTTGACGTTTTCTTACCACCCTGGCGGAAAGTGCTCACTTGTTGGTGGAAAGTAAATTATTTTTGAAAATCGATATCTCAAAATAAGATATGAACACACTTTTTTAAAAATGCTAATAGCTTAAATATGTCTACTTTTTCCCTAAGTGATAGACTGGTCCTCAGCATTGAATATTGTGACCAAATCGTTGATATCTTCTTTGTCTTGGCATTTTCACTGAAATAAGCTAGTAGCATCGACTGAGAACCAGTATATTGAAGTTTGTTTCCCATACACCATTCTTTGAAACAGTTATATGCTTTGTTATATCTCGGGCGGCTTTTAGTTGGCAGAGGATCTTCTTCTACTATTTTTGCTGCTTCTCGAATTTCTGGTGGCGTCGCAGCAAAATCAAATTCCTCATCTCATCATTTCGCATTTTTCTTTTGTTAAAATAATATATTGTTTAGTGACATGGAAACCATATTCAAAAAATGATATTTGCCATCTTGATGTGTATTATTACCTACGTTATGTTACCACCTGTGGTTATTTGAAATTTATGTCTAATTTTTCAATGGAAAAGTCAAAATGACATTTATCTTTTATTAATAATTTTAATTCGAAATAATAAGATGTGATTGTAAATAAAATAGTATACAAGCCTCGGTGAAAAGTGTCATTACTATCTTGAGATTCAGTTAAAATAGGCGCGAAGCGAACTCTCTCGACAGGAATGAAACACTTTCCACCTCAAGGATAACCCCCTCTCCCAGGGGGTTTAACCACAAAGGGTTCAAACATTATTTAAAAGCGATCCCTTCATAATAAAATTGATCTGTCCGATTTTTAATATCATTTAAGCGAAATATTATATGTACAGTGAAATCTCTCTTAACGGACACCTCTAATAAGCGGACATCTCTATTAAGCAGAAATTTTTTCATAGTCCGGAACTAGGTATATGAAATTTCATGAAAACCTCTCTTGGGCGGACTCTCCTTTGGGCGGACGCGGACAGGCTGTTTTCATACAAAGAGTTCGAAAACCCTCCTTTAAACGGACAAAAAATTTTTTTTAAAGTATTTGGGAGACGAATAAGTACGGTGCAAAAACTCTCTGACGACAGACTGGCAACCAATCGCGTATGCCGCATGCGTGAAAGAATGTGTGATTCCCCGACAGCAGTCTGCCGTTTATTTGTGAGTTGTAAGGTTAAAATCGTAAACACTGGCAGAAAAATGTCGCGTTTTGAGTGTTAAAGAGAATATTGATGTTGTGGAAGTTTTTAATTTGATAACAATGATTTGGGCGAGTTCATTAACATTGATGGCAATGTGCTATTAGAAGATGATAGTGACCCCATTCCTACCGATTATGTACCCCCAAACTGATACCACATCACTATCTGACGACTCTGGTGAAGAAGTTGAATGCTGTAATCAAACAAATGTCACCAATTATCAACAAGCCATTAGTATGGTAAAGGAATTATAAGAGTATGCAAAGAATAGAGGTGACTCTACAGCAATGGAATTGTTATCAAATTACATTTTCTAGATTGCAAGTTTAAAACGCAAACACGTCCAACTATATTAGATTTTTTTAGTACTATATCCTAAGTAAAACTAGTGTTATGTTATGTTTATTTATACATACTTATACATAGTAATAATTTTGCATTTACATATTACCTAATAACAAATTTCCCATGGGCGGGCACCTCTATTACACATGTAGACGGTCCCGTAGGTGTCTGTCTAAGGGAGATTCCGCTGTATAAGGGTGGGAAGTTTTCAAATGAACACCCTGTATAACTCGAACGTTTCACTTTCGCACGCTGAATATTAACGCAACAGTGTAAAAATCTGACAAGCTACTTTCGGAGACGGAAGCTGGGATTACCGAGATTTCGATTTATCTCGGACATGTCGCGTTTGGTATCGACGCGCAACAAAACGATATGCCCTTTTTGGAGAGTGTTGTGAATCGTTTCCATCTATCCATCCGTCTTTTATAGGGACCGAAATTTCAAGCCCGAATAGACACCGCTAAGATTTTTCCTTAAGAGGATTTTTTAATAACACAGACTCTGGCCTTGGGCTTAATAGTAAAATTCTTGCATAAATTAATATCCTAAACAACGTGGGTTAATTGGGTGACTAGAATTAAGACGGCAAATCCAATGAACCAATATATTAATCTACTCACGACAACTCGTACGAAAACAAATATATCTACAGTGTCACCATTAAAGTTGAAACCATATGGAAAAAATATTTATGTTTCGATTTTTTTGTCGAAGATGTAAAATTTAAATTCAACGTAAGTTTTTGCTACAATAAAGACCAAAAATGGGACAATTAAATGGGACCATGCGGCTTGTGTTAACTGTCAAACTTTTCCAAATAATCTTTTTAAAATTCGATTAAAAAATGCCATTTTTTGACATTTTGTGGAGAAAATATTAAATTTGACAGATGACAAAAGCCGCATGGTCCAATTTACTTATGTCATTTTTGGTCTTTATTGAAGCAAAAACTTATGGTGAAGTCAAAGTTCAAATAAATCGAACGATACATTTTTTCTCCATATGGTTCCAACTTTAATGGCGACTCTGTATGTAGGTATATTCATTCATCCTACACGCGAGTATCGGTATACTAATAGTAAATGAATCAAAGCATGACTTCCAAGGATTGGACCCGGGTTTATAGTGAAAAAGATGGAAAAAACGTGTCGATAAATCTTGAGGCAAACACCAGAATTATTTCTTGTGGCGACATTTTTTCCAGTGTTATTTTCTAAGTTGACTTAGTGAAAATGGAAGGCTATTTATTATAGGAGCGTGAAGAAATTTCTACGGAAATATAGGTTTGTCGATATATCCGTATTAACGCGAAAAAGATGGCAGAGGATATTGATATTGTCACTTACTCAGATATGGAAGAAGATGAGAAAATTTACTTCAAAAGTCTGTTTGATAGGGTAAGTAATTTTTTATATTGCTTCACGAGTCTGATCTCCCTGAATTGGAGGTCTTATAGGGGGTTTGATTTGCATGGTTTCAAAGGTATTTGTTATCTCAAGTATATTCCTTAATGAAATGCTAATTATTTCAGAACGTGATTACTTAAGTCATTTTATGAATCAAATGAACATATGTATACAGGGTGTTCGGGAAAAGGTGGGAAATTTCCCGGATATACAATAACGACCTCCTAGTGAAAACGGAAAATCCGATATTTAGCTTCGCTGACGATAGCACACTTATCTCATCTTTCTCTTTGAATGCATAAACATCGGCTGCCGACGCACATCTTCGCAGACAGCATGCAGTATCACGCCTTAACAAAGACCTGGAAGACATTTTGGCTTGGGGTGACAGTAACCAAGTCGAATTTAACGCTAAAAAACCCAGGCAGCAGTTTTCTCTAGAAAGGTTAACATTAGATGTAAGACGAATAAAAGTGTATATATTAGTTAATAACATTCATTATATTCAACGCAATGATGAACCGTGCAACTTATCGAGAGCCTTTCTCGATACCCTCAACAAGACTGATCCCTTTTATTTTTCAAACATCCATGTGTTTATATTAACACCATTAAATTAATAGCCTCTTGAAATAGGATATTTAAAAAGGAACCTGACTGTTCAGATCTTAGTAACGTAATATAATTTGTTTTACAAATCATCTAATATAGTCTGTTCACTCTGTTCAATACAATAAATGATAATTAATTAAAATTATATTACATACAGAACCGGATATAGTCATTGACGAACACGCAATCCCACTGGCTTCATCTATCAATTTGTTGGGCGTTAATCTGGGAGGAAATATGTCTTGGTATAACCACGTTGTGGCAATCGCCAAGATAGCTTCTCAGAAACTTGGTGTACTCTTTCGAGCCAGAAAGTTGTACACACCTCAACAACTTTTGACACTATACAAAGCCCAGATTCGACCATCACTAGAATACTGCTCTCATGTCTGGAGCTCTGCACCCAAACATACTCTTCGGCTACTGGATTCCATCGAGAGGAGGGCTATTCGTCTGATCGGAGACCACGAGCTGACGAAGAACCTCGACAGCCTAGAACATCGAAGACAGGTTGGGGATTTGACTCTCTTTTACAGATATTTTCATGGAAGGTGCTCGGCTGACCTTGCCCTCTTAATTCCGCCCAGATCGACGAATAGCAGAAATACACGGCGAACCACTGCCGCCCATCCATATGTGGTTAAGCTTAGTACTCCTCGAACTTCATTATTTAAGAATTCTTTCATTCGCTTCTTGCGCACACGCACCACTCCCAGAGTGCCCTAAAGGATTTTTCCTATAGTGCTTGTGATTGATCATAAAAAAAAAACAGCTAATCTAAAACATCATAATCTAATTTCACCACAAAACGGCTGATAAGACCTGATAAGATTAATGTTTCTACATGTCTAATGCTTTCGGCATTTGAACCATAATTTTAGTTATTTATCAGATATTGACTCACAGGTACGACGCCTACATCTCGATAGTGAAATACAAATGAGAACGTGATTTTTCCGTGTTTTCTAAACAACGTGTGTATTTTCAATTGTACAATTTCTCGTGCTATTTTGACTCGATAGTCGAACGTGGACATGGCGGGTAATAGTGAAGATAAGGAGCGGAAGAAGCAATACTACACCAGTATATTTAAAAAGGTATAAATTCTTCAAAATGGGCGTCTGTTTTCCGAGTCTCGACTTAAACTTTGTAAAAAACTTCATTTTTGAACCAGTATCACAAACAAAAGTCTAGTGGTGTCAGGGTTTAAAACTGCTGTATGTAACATAAAATTTCCAGTTAAATCTGTTTTGTTGCAAATTATACTCGATTGAAATCAATTTGTTAGTTATTCTTTATACCTGGTAACGGTAGATATATTTTTAATTTTATCTTGACTGTCACATTTGCGGATTATCAACGGCTTATCAATTCATATTTAAACAAATCACGACAATTTGATTGACTGTGTACACTATTCAATACATACCGGGCGATGCATAGTTGAGTAAACTTAGGAAATTGGCTCCGCTGTATATTTTATACAAAAACTACATTATAACTTCTGGAAGAGGGCGACATGGTGAACTCATGTGCCGAGTTTGAATCCATTTTGGTGAGCCAATCCTAAGCTATTGAATTAAACGTGATGGCAAAACCACGAAACTCTCACAGTTCAGGTAATATAGCGAACACCAGCAAATAATTTTAACGAATAATGAAAATATTGTCACTGACACTAATTTTCGTTTCGTCAATAAAAAAAATGGTATTTGCTAGTGTTTGCTGTATTGCCTGAACTCTGAGAGTTTCGTGGTTTTGCCAATATTATATGGGATTTCTTATGTTCAACTTAACGATGCATCACCCAGTATAGATCTAACAGCACAAATCTGATGACGTATATTGCTGTGTAATGCATTCGCAAATCTATCGGTCCGAAACCCACATTCAGAGAAGGATTATGATATTTTATTGATGTTAAATTTTCACCTGTGTATTTGGTAAATAACTATTAAACATCAACCAAATCAAACCAAATACAGAAACGCACAGCAACACTCTCATCGGCTATTCCACTAACAGATATAATAATAACAATAATAAAAAATATATTTTTCCGAAAATTGTTCGGAAATATTGACATTTTTGAAAGAAAAAGTCAATATTTCCCTACACTTAGTCGTTGCTAGGCAACGGAAAATTACTGTTAGAAGATATTCATTTCCTTACGGTAAGGAAATGATATTTCCTTACAGTTGTTAGTGTGTTCTACATCAATGATTGAAAACATGTTGTTCATAAGGAATTAATTTATATTTTGAAAACCTCGATGCATTGCAGAATACATTTTGACAGTAGTTTGTTATATTCACAATTATTTGATAGATGAGAAACATTTTGGACGATATGCGAGGTAGTAGGGTTATTTTGTTGAATATTTTGTACTATGAAAATTTTATTTGCCACGTCAACCTTATTGTCAAGAGATTCTTCAATATATCCTTCAGCAACGTTTGATGACTTCCATCCGCCGTGCCTCTTTAAACTAGTTATGTTGGCACCAGAGTCAACCAATATTGTTGCAGAAGACCGACGAAAGCTGTGACCAGTATATTATGTCGGATTTACCAAGTTCAACGTTTATATGCATATTCGTACTTTCCTCTTGATTTCTTTGGTAATAATTTTAATGAAGCAGTATTCACTGCCTCAACCAGCTCTGGAGGAGTCCCAGAAATGGAATATTCATCATCACGTATCATTTTATACTGATTTGCGAAACACCAACAATAAAAATTGATATGCGTCAAGTTTGACAATTCAACATTAATACGTTTCCATAGTAACGCAACCAATTTTTTTACGAATTTCAAAGCACCATTTATTTGTGAATAAAATTATTCGCGATTTTTTCAAAATTAACCAATATCTGTCGATTTTTAAACGATTTTCGGAAAAATAGTATGTTTACCTCGTAGAAAAAGCCACATTCCTGGAATCTGTGTTGCTAAGTCTTGGCTTTCGCCTCGACTTAATAATCTTCACGGTCGTCCAGGAATGTTAGGCATTTCCTACTCGGTAAACAATGTACTATTATTTTACAAATAAAATAATATTTTGAATTGCCCTTTTTCCTTTACTCTACTTACTTTCTACTCCTCTTATAATGATTCATGAATTGATAAGTTATTTTCTGTCATTTCCAGTACGATGTGGATGATAGTGGACAACTGGACGTCAAAGAACTGGAAAAAATGCTCAGATCTGATCCCGATAAAGAGGTGTCCCATAACATAGTAAAGAAACTTGTTAAATACTCTGATGAAAACAACGATGGTACCATTAGTTTAGAGGAATTTGTTGCTATGCTACAAAACAAAAATTTCAAGCAATTGTTTGGACACTATGTTGACAGGTAATACGATAGCGAGGGCGGATCCAGAACTTCGGTCTGGGGGGGGGTCAAACTTCGTTTTGTGGGGTTATCCAAGGAAAAGTTATAAAAAGTAATACCCGGTCGCGTTAGTCAAACCGTTTATATATATGGTATTTTTCATGTTAAATTGTTGGTTTGGGGGGGTCATGACCCCATGACCCCCTGGAACCCCGCTTGTACGCTAAGAACGAAAATTCTGTGTCAGTATCAAATTTATGTAATCGTCTTTTAATATACGATTAGCAGAATGTTTCTTTCAACTGTGTTTTTAAGAAAATGGAAAAATCTAGTTTACAATTTTTATTTAAATTAAGTAAAAATTCATTGCTCGAGGTCTTCACCAAAAGAGTATCATGTATTAAATTCAGTTTCGGTCATCGGTTCTGTAAAATGTGAATGTTTTATGAGCTCTCTGATCGGAACTGAGATCTCTCTGAGATCTGAACAAACCCGTTAAATATTCCGGCTTTCAATTTCTCCTTGCTGAGTGCAGGAAATTTCCTGGACAAGTATTCAAAACAGGCACCATTCTGGTCTAAGGCCTTTACCAATTGTTACCATTAGTCCTAGTTTAATATTCCGAGGAAGAAATATAATTTTTTCCCGTTCAATCAACGCTTCATTAATTACGTTAGCATCTCTACAAGGCCACTCTCTTCTAATCCAGTGTTAATCCTTAGTCCTGCTGTCCCAAAGACACAGGAAACAAGGATATTTTGTATAGCCACCTTGCTGTCGCAGAAGAAAGTTCACCATTTTTCAGTCAACACAGATTACCCACTATGTTCGTCATATTTAATTTTTTTAAGCACTAACGATATTGTTTTATTTTACGCCTACTTGTAGAAGCCATGTTTAAATACGATTTTTCAAAAAAAAACACTCTTCCAATTAAACTAAAGTTTAAACTAACTTTTGCACATGTAGGCAATATTCCGCATATGGGGATTATACAGAGTGTTATGGAAATGACGTATTATATTTAAATGGGCGACTCCTGGGGTGTCCTAGAGAAGCGCTACATATATATTTTTTTAAATCGAACGTTTAAAAAGTGGGGTAATTCACCCCTAAACCCACCCGGTTACTCCTCGGGTTTGTTCATTCATTCATATATGATCATATCACATTGCCAAGCTGTGTAATCAACAGATGATCAAGCCCAATGTTGCCAACTGTGTAGAAAATAATATAGATTCTTATAAAAATAATATTTAGTTTACCTAGTATCCACCAAATAGAAGTGAATCCAGGTGCCAGTACACTAGCAAGTAATCCAGGGCACAGACATCTTCAGGTTTTTATTACTTTTTCTATGGGAAAAGCATTACGCTCATCACGTACCCTGATGATAATGTGGAACTGCATAATAAGCTTATACCCACTAAACGCCATTCGGCCTCTTATTTCCAATCTCTCGGAACATTTGCACTAAATCACTTAAAGAATCACACAGACACCCACGAGTTTCCAATTATTTTTTTTGAAGATATGCACTTATTATTAGATTACACAAAAGCAATAAATACTAATGCATAATTACACTTTACAATAACCTACCGTACACATAAAACAACAGCACTATAGGATACAAATTATTTCGCAATAGAGATTCAGAAATAATAAAAACGCTAATTTCTAATGGGCTAATCAAATTTATTAATCCTTTACTGAAGAAGAATGATGAAATAATTATGTTGATAGACCCTTCCATCCCTTTAAAATAAATAGTCTCGTCTATTTAGCGCGGTTGCCATTTCCGAGACTATCATTATAAAGAAAAGTATTACAGAAGGAAATTCTTAATTTTATGAATATAACCTTATAAAACATCGAAAGTAGCAACGCTGTATTTTTAAGTATCAACCCCAGTCGCGTAAAGAATATGCAACCCGTTTTTCCAAGATCGGCTGGTCCTCCAAAATTAGCCGGCCGGTTTCCTAGTGCTATTTCAAGCAGATTTGTGTGTTAAATTGTATGTTAATACTTAAACCCGAGTTTAAATTATTAAGTTATTTGTTCTTTTCGCGACGGCAGTGCCCCAGTCCAGCAGTTTAATATTGATCGACGGAACCAATGTGTTATTTAGACAATAAGGGCGTACTTTTGTCTACACAGTAGCACTTTAAAATACTAATTCAGATTGAACGGTACTTAGATGTGTTGTGACGCGAATACTATGTGATTTTGTGATGTGCGTACTTGGTGTTTTTTATAAATTAAGTTGGTTTTAAATAAGTCCGAAAAGGTAAATAAAATTGCATTTTTTTTCTAAAGAGTAAGTGGCATTTATAAACTTTTAAATTGTCCAGATCTGACGGGTGTCGTTCGAATTGAATAAATAAGAACATACCTGACCATTTAAAAACTCCGCGGCGGTTCATTCGAGTCAGTTCAAGTTTATAAATCAGAGATTGTTTCCTAGCGAACTGAACTGAACGTAAAAGTTTATAATAATGTACCCTGAAAAATAAACAACTTGCAATCTGTCAAACGATTATTGACTTTCTAAAGAGTTTACCCTGAAGATATGACAACACTGTTGACATATGTTGCTTTGTTTACCTTTCTGACAGGGATATCACATGATCATTTTTGGTTTGAATAAGGTCATGTACAGGGCATATTAAATTAAAGCGCCATTTTTCGATATTTTTCTTCAATTTGTTTTCATCTCAGGAATTGCTGATTTAAATATAATACGTCATTTCCATAACACCCTGTATAGGTACTAATACCATAGGACACAAGTCAAGTTAACGAATTAATTTATGAGGCCTACAGTATACTATTTCATTCTCTTTTATTGCCTTCTAATGTATATTTTGTGCTAGTTGCAAATACGAAAATAAGAAAACTGCAGGTGCAAAAAAATTCAAGGAAAAATTATTTCTTAGCTGTAATAATTACATGGCCTTTTGCCAATATACTATAAGATTATGTATTTCCAGTGATTTATGAATAAATAGGTAAAATTAAAAAGGCATTAGTCTTGGAATTAGTTAAATTTTTTATAACATTTATGACCATTATAATTGTCAAATATATTAATATTACAATTTATTATGAGTAGGCTGGCTCTATCTCAAAAACTAAAGCTGATACGAAGAAAAGTTAAGTGTTTTTGGAATCACCGCATTCGAATTAACTAAGCTCAGTTGTTTTTTCTTCGGTACCAAACAAAATTTTGTTTGTTGGGCTGTGTAATTCACCAAGAGTACCAAACCGATTCTATCGATTGTAGATCCTCCTATGAAATCCAAGATCTAGAATATCTAATATATCCCCGTCGTCCTCAATAAATATTTCATCTTTTAATTCTTCCATATTATTATACAAATGAAAATTATAAGTTTTTCAAAACGGATGCTTTTATCCAGTTATTTTCAAACTTCACCGTGTGGGCGTACTAAGCCACGTAATTAAGCCCAAAATATTGTTGACTTAAAGTTAAGCCAGCTTAAGTCGCATCATTGCTACGGGAATAGGAAAACATGACTTTAAGCTGTCTTAACTTTTGAGCCGGAGTAAAATATTACGAAGAATACCGGCATATGTGAATTTGGTGTTGCCTTGTTTGATTTCTATACTGTAAAACGTGTATGAAAAATTCTCCGTTTTACTGCAATTTTTATTTCTAGCTACGTGAATTTTGTAGTCCCACGCAACAAACGTCACAAATTTAAACCCATTGGTCGAAGTGTAACTGCAGCTGAAAATGTACCAGATGGGGCAGGTCAATACGAAGAAAGTTTTTCTTGTTGTCCACCGCCCATAGCGATGATCATCATATCGCTATTCGAAATAGCTTGTTTCGTAGCCGACGAAGCTACAATGCCAGATACAACCAACTATGTCAACGGAGCGGTTGGAGAACTGTTCATTTATGACCCCTACAAGCGTATAGAATGTTGGAGATTTTTGACGTATATGTTTGTTCATATTGGGTAAGATTGAACAACAAATGAAGCAACTCTTGTGATAAAAAAAAGAATAATATCGAACAAACCCTCATCTTTAGTGGGAAATACATAAAAAGCAAAACTTATGACATTGTAACCGTAAAGTTCTTGTAACAAAAAAATTTTTTCTTAAATAATATTTTTTAATTTTAAATTTTAAGTCGAATTTTTGGATAAATTTCCACTCAAAATGTAGTTTTCCTATTTTTTCATAATTTATTAGATTTTTTCTGCTACAAAAAGTTTACATTAACCTTAATATAAAAAGATCTACTTATAGTTAGAGAGACAGTGACAATAGGGGGTCCGTGAAGTGGAATATCAGTAATTTGTTTTTTCGTGGAGTTTAGGTCCCCTCTACAACTTTTATCTGATGAAATGCCGTAGAGCGTTGCTGAGAGGCGCTGTACTGCTTTAGATAGGAAATTCTCAATAAATACAAAATTATATCGAGCCATGTCTGAAAATGAATTTACAACATCTTCGTGACCCCCAAAAGTCACGGGAAACACATTTTCTGACAAGTCAACCCTTGCATATACTTTTCCGAGCGTGTAAAAAAAATGAAAATTAAAAAAAAATAAAAAAAAGCGAATTTGAAGTTGAAACTTTCTAGAATGGAACATTATATGTTAAAGATTATGTGAAAAAAATTTTATCGATCCAGGTCTCGCCATTTCATTAATGGAATTTTTTTAAAATCTCTTCGAGGGAAATTCGGAAAACGATCGAGACATGTCAGAAAATTGTCACACCCAACCCAACACCCAAATATTGTGGAAAAAAAAATTTCAAACGAATCGCACTTAGCTAGGCGGAATTCTGACAATATTACGCAGAGATACCGGAAGGCAGGTATCGCAGGCATATTCGCAATATTATCAAATTAAACCTATTTTTCCATAAGGTGTTTATGATTTATTCAAATCTGATGAATTTAAACATTTGCCCTTGTCTACTTTTCACTAATTACAGTAAAAGCCACGCCTTTTATGCATTTCGACATTTCGAGCGAAGATTAGAAATTTTGCTATCACCGTTACGAATTCTCTTAATTTTCTCCAAGATACAACATGTTTCTGGTAACTTTATACATATCAAAATGTTCGGAAAAGATGAGGGAATCAGACAAACTTAGAAATAATTCTCCAAGGGGAATATTTTAGAAAATATAGCCGAATAAACCAGACTTTTAATAAAAAAAATTTTGAGAAAAAATACCGCACTTTCGCAATATTCTTTTTATCAGAAAATTGTTTACCACTCATCTCCATGGGAATACAAATCGATTAAGCCCACTTGGACCCATGTCACATGAGACTTTATAATTTCTCCATTCATTTTTTTTTTGAGACGTTCGGAAAAGTATATGCAAGGGTTGACTTGTCAGAAAATGTGTTTCCCGTGACTTAGGGGATCACGCAGATGCTGTACATTCATTTTCAGAAATGGCTCGATATAATTTTGAATTTATTGAGAATTTCCTATCTAAAGCGGTACAGCGCCTCCACGCTCTACGGCCTTTCATCATATATAAAAGTTGTAGAGGGGAGCCTAAACTCCACGAAAAACCAAATTACTGATATTTCACTTCACGGACCCCCTATTGTCACCGTCTCTCTAACTATTATGTATTTCCCACTGGAGATGAGGGTAACATGTATGGAAATTAAAATTTGATTATTGTTTATGAAATTAGTGGAGCAGACTATGAGCTTCTTTACCTCTTCATAATTGCACTCCACTGAGACATGGACTACTAATTTTAACTCATATTTAATTCATGTTTTTATATCTGTTCCCTCTTTCTAGATACGTTCACCTGACAGTGAACCTTTTAACCCAGATCATGCTGGGCGTTCCCTTGGAGATGGCGAACGCATGGTGGAGGGTTCTCGCAGTATATTTCGCGGGAGTGGTCGCCGGCTCCCTGATCACCTCCATAACGGACCCTAGTACGTATTTAGCTGGAGCTAGTGGGGGAGTGTATGCTATAATCACTGCTCATCTTTCCACGCTTATAATGGTAAGTCAAACGTTAAGCAAAAGGATAAATCACCTATGGCTGTACATAATCGATTCTAGTTTTATTAGTTATAACCCAAAGCAGCATCTTATAGAAGAATAATGCGGAGGGTCAATTCTGCAAAAACAGATAAAAATACCAAATACGTCTCTCAACGGTTAAATGTCCCGTAACAGAGAATGAATAGAAAAT
Organism: Barypeithes pellucidus; assembly: GCA_963991005.1. Classification (NCBI taxonomy): domain Eukaryota; kingdom Metazoa; phylum Arthropoda; class Insecta; order Coleoptera; family Curculionidae; genus Barypeithes; species Barypeithes pellucidus. The sequence continues at coordinate 15,727,199 of OZ022563.1, forward strand.
GTTTCCTTTTTTCCTTTGTCAGACTCATCCTTAGACGCGTTTCGCCGCTTACGGCTCATCAGTAAAGCTCGAGTCCAACAAAGGGAAAAATGATCAATTCATTATAGTAAAGTGGACATTATACCGTTGAGCTTTACTGCGATAAACCCTGTTGAAATCCCATTATGTAGGTCCCAACATCTTCAAACCGCATGTTGGATTTTATGGTTGGAAGGATAATTAGACTTTTATGAAATATTTTGACGTCCGTGCTTGTGGGGAACCTGTATACAGGGTACACCAAGTAAAGTGGCCTATTAGAAGTATCTCGAGAACTAAATGAGATTTTATTTTGAAAATTTGGCTGTGGCTATAAGAGATGGTTTCCTACGTTTATAAAATATTTTGGATGGTGCGGTGTCCGGATCATACCGAAAGTGGCAGCAACTTCGGAATTTTAAATGAATTACCCTATATATTATATTTTTTTGGAATCTAGGTAAAAATCTAGAATAGTTTTTTGTATAATTTCATCTACTTATCTTTAAGAGTTTTTGAATTAAAAATAATCTTGTGATTTTTTAACGCCGTATCGGGACCTGAAAAGAAAATCATATCTTTTTAGCGGTTACAACTAGAAAGCTGAAATTTTTACAATATTTTCACAAGACTATCGAAATTTTATAATTTTGAACAGTATTTAATTAGTTTATATTTATGAGGAGAATTTTTAAATGGGACACCCTGTATTTGATATGTGTTGCTAATGGAGGATCGAATTTTCTATCTAATGATATTAAGTGTTCCTATACCTATCTTCAGTATTTTCGGACTTATAGCGAAATTTAAAAATTATCTTATAAAAATATATTTTTTTGTAGTTGGTTGTGGAATGGATTCCTAGAAACAAAATAATGAAAAATCCATTCGACGTTATGTCTGTGTTATTGTAATAAAAATGGCTAATTCACATTATTCGAGCTTAGATATTTTAAGTATATTTTATATTCAGGAGGAGTGTGGTAGAGTTTTATCAAGAACTTGTAGAAAATTTAATGAACTTCATCCTGATGCAGCTCCTACGACTCCCAAAAAGTTGATTGGCCGAGGAGGTCCATGGAAATGGCCCCAAAGTCTCCGGATCTTACCCCCCCCCCCCCCCCCCTAGATTTGTATCTATGGGGTAGGATTAAATAAATCGTATACAAGACACCGGTCACAACAACGGAAGATTTAGAAAATCGAGTAAGAACAGCTCGGGAGCACCTAGAAGGGAAATGAAAAAGGTGACAAACGACTATGATATCACCACAATTCATGAATGTTTAAGAGCCAACAATTTAGTTATTGGTTATTTTATTGGTCTTGTTGCGTAATTTTAATTTTGTTTATTTATTTATTAATAAATTGCTTATTTGTTTAGTATTTTTTTACAATAACACAGACATAACGTCAAATTGATTTTTCTTTATTTTGTTCCTATAAATCCATTCCACAGCCAACTACCAAAAAATATATTTTTATAAGATAATTTTTAAATTTCGTCCCAAAAGTCTCAAAATGTTGAATACACTTAATATCATTAGATAGAAAATTCGATCCGCCATTAGCAAAACATATCAAATACCGGGTGTCCCATTTAAAAAAAGAAGATTTTTGCAATAATTCATATTCCTCAGAAATATTGTTATGGAGACGCCCTGTATAAAACTAATTAAATACTGTTCAAAATTATAAAATTTCGAGAGTCTTGTGAAACTATTGTCAAAATTTCAGCTTTCTAGCTGTAACCGCTAAAAAAATATGATTTTCTTTTCAGGTCCCGATACGGCGTTAAAAAATCACAAGATTATTTATAATTCGAAAACTCTTAAAGATAGGTATATGATATTATACAGAAATATGTTCTAGATTTTTAACTAGATTCCAAAAAAAATTATAATATACAGGGTAATTCGTTTAAAATTCCGAAGTTGCTACCACTTTCGATATGATCCGGCAACACCGCACCAGCCAAAATATTTTATAAACGTAGAGAACCATATCTTATAGCCACAGCCATATTTTCAAAATAAAATCTCATTTAGTTCTCGAGATACTTCTAATAGGCCACTTTAGTTGGTGTACCCTGTATACGTTGGGGCATAAGCTGCTATCCTACAAAAACCTTTTTTTCCAGAACTGGAGCGAGATGACTTTCCCCTCGGTCCAGCTGTTTATTTTCATTCTCCTAATCTCTGCCGACGTTGGAACGGCCATACACAACCGATACTTCCTCGGCTTGAACCAAAATATCGGCTACGCGGCCCACTTGGGAGGGGCTTTAGCCGGCCTGCTGGTCGGCATATGGATACTCAAAAACATAGAGCCCAAAACTACGGAAAAGTACTTATGGTGGGCCGCATTTGTAGTATATATTTTATTAATGGGTACCGCTGTTATGCTGAATATATTCTGGACTGATCACTTTTTGAAACAAATCTAGGATATTGTTACTAAAGACTGATTTGTCGTAACTAAATAGATGTTAAGGAAACGTAATTTTATGATGCGTATACAGGGTGGTTGATTAGTGCGAGGAAGTCAAATATCTCCGTTGTTCTTAAAAATATCGAAATTTATTAAATACAAAGGTTCTAGGATAAATAAAAGCGCACATTTTAAAAATATTTTTGGATATACAGGATGCTCCAAAAAAACGAGGCATCATATAAGTATTCTTTTTTTAAATAGTACCCCCATTTCTTTTTGTCTCATCGAATTCGGCATAAAGATATGCTATAAAAAATGATTTTAAAATATTACTAATTTAAACTAGAAAATAAATTTTTATATTCTTATAAACTTTAGAGGTGTCCGAATAATTTTACTAAAAAAAATTCATCAATATCGTATACAGGGTGTTTTTTACGGTACAAATGTAGCAATCCTTAGATAAATATTACTCGATTTTTCAAATGGACCCCCCTGTATATTATTATGTCAGTTTACAGATAATTTCAACCTCTTTAAATAGACAATTATAATAAATGCTCTAAAACATACCGTTCTTTTAATATTTTATGTTTTATTTAAAAAATGTAAAAATATCGGCACTTTCAATAAATAATAAATCTTTAAATATAATAATCCTTTTTTTTTAGTAAAATTATTCGGACACCTCTAAGGTTATAAAAATATAAAAATTTCTTTTTTAGTTTAAATTAGTAATATTTTAAAATAATTTTTTTGATATGATATTTTTCGAGAAAATATTAGGAAATATTGAATAATCTGGCAACGTCGTATAAATCACCAAAATAAAATAGCATATCTTATGTAAAATTTTATGCCGAATTGGATGAGACGAAAAGAAATGGGGGTACTATTTAAAAAAAATTACTTATATGATGTCCCTTTTTTTGGAGCATCCTGTATATCCAAAAATATTTTTAAAATGTGCGCTATTATTTATCCTAGAACCTTTGTATTTAATAAATTTCGATATTTTTAAGAACAACGGAGATATTTGACTTCCTCGCACTAATCAACCACCCTGTATGTGTATACCGGGTGTCCCGCTAAGGTCGACCAGCGGCGGTATCTCGATAATTATTTGTTCTACAGCTTTCGGGAAAAATATTTATTACAAAAGTGCAGTGTTGACAATCTGAATTTATGAAATTACACGGTTAGGTGAAAAAATTACACGATCTTGCACACTTTTAGTCACAGAAATACACGATTTTTACAAACCATTAATATTTTGTAGAAGCAAGTGTACAAGGAGTCCTCGGGCACTGATAAATAAAAGTCAACAACTGTAATTATTTCGGACTTTGACTAGTAGCTATCCTAAAACAGGCAACAAACCTGAAAGTAAAAACAGGTGGTAGATTTATAAATTTCACACTCGTCGGACTACACACAATTTACACACAAAGCAATGAAAATACTCGAAAATCGTGCAATTACACGCTAATTGGTAACACCGCAAAAGTGACCCCTAGAAGTATACTGAAATTATTTTCAAACTGAAATTTTACCGCTAGATGGCGTATTTCGGCGTCTGATCGGAGACCACGAGCTGACGAAGAACCTCGACAGCCTAGAACATCGAAGACAGGTTGGGGATTTGACTCTCTTTTACAGATATTTTAATGGAAGGTGCTCGGCTGACCTTGCCCTCTTAATTCCGCCCAGAGCGGCGAATAGCAGAAATACACGACGAACCACTGCCACCCATCCATATGTGGTTAAGCTTAGTACTCCTCGAACTTCATTATTTAAGAATTCTTTCATCTGGAGGACTTCACCCTTGTGGAACGACCTTCCCGAGGCCGTTTTTCCCAACGAATATAACCTCCAACGACTCAAAACCAACGTGAATCGCTTTTTGCGCACACGCACCACTCCCAGAGTGCCCTAAAGGTTTTTTCCTATAGTGCTTGTGTTTGATCATAAAAAAAAATTTTAATTCAAGATCACAAAATTATACTACATATCTCTTAAAATAGAAGGTCTGTCACGTGAAACTGTTTTCGATTAACGCACTACAAATTGTTTATTTGACATTTTGGTCTATTTCCTAAAATAAGGAGTGGGGGGAAGGTTTAATTCGTGCTGAAGAAAAAGTTCGATAACTTCCGAATACATTAACCGATTTCATCGAACTTAGTCTTGATTTAAAGCTTTTTGATAGCCGAATTATAGTCTATAATAATTCTTAAGTTTTAATTTAAGACTGAGTTTTTTGATCGATTTAGTAATTACTCCATTTTCCATGAAAGCTAAATGGAGGGCACCGCGGCAGGATTGAGTTGGGCCGCCCTTGCGAGCTAAGCCCACCGGCAGGACGTGCCTAACTTTTTAATTTGCTAGTGTTATTACCCGTAAGATTATGTAAAAAGTGGCGCAAACCGGAAGTCGATATCGCTTTTCAAACTTAAGTTATGAGCAAAAATCAATTTTATCGTTTAAAAAATAGATTTTTGGTCATAACTTAAGTTTGAAAAGCGACATCGATTTCCGGTTTGCACCACTTTTTACATAATCTTACGGGTAATAACACTAGCAAATTAAAAAGTTAGGCTTCCATTTAAGTTTTCATGGAAAATGGAGTAAATTACTAAATCGATCGAAAAACTCCATCGAGCGGTTCAGTCTTAAACTAACACTTAAGAATTATTATGGACTATAATTCGGCTATCAAGTAGCTTTAAAACAAGACTAAGTTCGTTAAAATCGGTTAATGTATTCGAAAGTTATCGAATTTTTTCTTCAACACGAATCAAACTTTCCCCAACCCCTTATTTTAGGAGATAGACCAAAATGCTAAATAAATAATTTGTAGAGTGTTAATTGGAGAGTTTAAAATAGTTCCACGTGATATACATTCACTATTGGTTTTAAGAGATATTATCATCTAGCGGGAAAATTTCAAAGCTTAAAATAATTTTAGTATACTTCTAGGGGTCACTTTTGTGATCATTTTTTTCGCCGAAAACTGTAGAACAAAAAGTTATGGAGATACCGCCGCTCGTCGACTTTAGCCTTAGCGGGCACCCGGTACAATAAGGCCTAACTTAAGTTATTACACTATGCCAAAAATTATTAATAATTAACATATCAATAAATGCTTACTCGCTGGCCCAGTTCAAATACGAATACTTATTTAAAAATCTTAAAATATACTGAACCTCGCCACAAAGTATTTAACTAGATATTATATTAAATAATTGTGTAGCTATCTTAATTTTGTACATTTACTTATAATAAAGAAATATCTAAAAACTGCAACTCTTGTCAATTTCATAAGTTAATATACCTACATACAGAGAGTGTCCACTATCTTTTAATAAATGCCGTTTTCACAATTAAATATTTTCATTCATTTTCTTATTTTATTTATCGCGGTAACCTATTTTTCATTCATAAATTCCAATCAAATCTTATTTCATTCATAAGAAATATAACAAAATGGCTTCCACTATCCTAGTACTACGCATTCCAAGCAAGGACCCTAGTAAGAATCCCATTCATAAATACTCCTGAATGTTACGAACGGCCTTGATAAAAATGTTTGCTGCTTGACCTCTTTGTCTGGCTGTCTTCTTCCATCTTCATGTGTTGAAGTAAGATGCCGAGACGATAGATTATGAATGAAAGGGTTGAAGAAAGGGTCGCTTGGTGGCGCCTTCGGCATAACATATTCGTTGATTTGTTAAAATGGCCACCTGTTTTGATAATTTTCGTGCTTAGTCGTGGTTTTTTTCACAATTTTATGGTGTTGCGAAACTAAATTCGAGTTGTTACTTTGGGGATGCTGTCTTGAAGAGCGTACACAGCGTTGTGTGGTATAATTAGAAGTCAGGAGTTTATTATTTTCCGCAAAATCGACTTTGTTATGGGAAGGTCACAAAGTTGTAAATAAAAAAGGGGTAAGTTTGTTGTTTAATAATTTAAGATACTATTATTTTGTTGTTTCACTAGGTGATAAGAACAAAGTGGCTTTTTCTTTATATTTTGTCATCAAACTAAGAAATTTTTTATACCCTCTTATTGCAAAGTTGTATGACTGTAAATACCTTGCCATATATTTTGAAAGTTACACCGACTATTGGACAACCTACTGGCATCTAGTGTAGGTACCTAATTGTATTCAAAAATACTTATACTACAAATTATCAAAATAAAATTAACCACATTTACAGAAACACCAAAAAACATAGGTATTTACTAAACTTAAAAATCATTATTACACTTGAAGAGTAAAGGGAAAAAACGGGGGAGAAGATAAGTTTTTCGTTAAAATGAGTAGGAAGTCTAAAACTGCAGGTAAATACCTATAGAACTAGGGTATGGGTTAGTGATGTGCAAAAAGTATCTATCCGATAAAAAAGATTGGATACTTTCCACAGTTCAAAATCTCGGATACTTTACAACGGTTCGGATGGACCACCTGGTATAATATAAGCCTTAAAACTTTACTGACTTTATATACTTAATTTAGTTTCCAATAAAAATTATCGGTGATATAAATATAATAGCATACTATTTAGAAATAAATGTGAAATATGATTTTTGAAATTTAAAAATTAACGTAGCCACGGAAGTATTCAAGTCACAAGCAATATCGTAAGCATCGTAAGTTTCTCAAATACATGTATTTTAAAAGGTTTGGTTATTACCCTGTGCAGGGATATGATCATAGAAATTTGCTTAAAATATTTAACAAACTATCATTGGAAAAGAGAAGGATTAAGACATGTCTGCTCACTATTTTTAAAATTCTAAAGGATAGCATTGATAGCCCTGAGATCCTGGCCCAACTGCCTTTTGCTGTTAATAGTGTAAATACTCGTAGTAGGACAGTTTTTTATTTGGAGTTCCCAAAAACAGAACTTTATAAAAATTCCCCTGTGTATCGTATGTGTAATTTTTATAATGAGTTTGCGTCAGATGTTGATTTAGCTATGGTCAGTTTAAGACAGTTTGGTAAGCTTATAGACAGTAAGTTAATTGAAAATTAGTACTATTTATATGAATATACCTTGTTATTTGCCTATAGTAGTATAAGATTGGTGTGTCTGTTATTGGTAATATATTACTGTTGATACGTCATAATAAATAAATAAAGGTATTAATATTACTTTGAATGTTTGGGGCGGAAAGTGAAGGCGACAAATTAATTAAATTTATTAGTCATTGTATAATTTATTAAAATTATTGTATACATTTTTGTTAAAAATTATTTTACTAAAATGTAATTACTAGTACTATCACAATACGTTAAGGTACGAATTTCAACTTAAAATTATAAAAATGTGCTGCAACGATAGAATGTACCTCTTTGGGCGGAATAAAATATTGCCGTCGATATACAACCTACATAAAATAAAAAATATCTTCAACCTTATCAACTGAATAAGTGCAGTCCAGAAGTTAATCCTTTATTGCGGAACTTCCATAACTCCACTGAGAAATACCGAATTAAAAATGTTGACGCTGCCTTTGTTAGTTAATGTGATTAGACAATGGCAACTGATAGCCAGGACCATAACCGTGATTAAATCTGTGGGGACGGGTTTGTTCGGGTACAAGAGGACAAATGCACTAAAAATTGAAAGATACGAAAAAAAGTCACTCTTAATAAACGTTTTCGCTTGTCTAGAAAATACGATTCATCATAAAAAACTTAAATTTTTTTATACAGGGTGGGTAAAAACTGCAAAAAATGTTATTTTGCTTAAGAGGAAACATACTTTATTTTGAAAGATACGAAAAAAAGTCACTCTTAATGAATGTGTTTTCTACACAACAAACCGAAGTAGAACAATTAATTAAAAGGTTTATTTCCCAAAAAGTATTCCCTGGCACACCTCTGACTGGTGAACCTAGTTGAAATAATAATGACACTTAAGGTGATAGGTACTTGTTGTCAATGTCTTTATTTAATGAAGTTATTATTTAAGTAGAAATGTCAAAAAGTCAAATTCAGAAGATCCTTAAAGCAAATAAATTGTATCCGTAAAAACCACAGTTTAATCAAAGATTGGAAGAGGGAGACGACGCGAAACGACTTGATTTTTGCCTGTGGATAGGAGACAAAATTTTAAGTGGAAATGTTGATTTTTATAAATGTATCATGTTTTCTGATGAAAGTACATTTTCAACAAATGGAACCGTTGCAAACCAGCACGTATGGTAGTGGTCTTTAGAAAATCCCGAATTCAGAATTATGACGAGAAGACAATATTTCACAAAAGTGAACGTGTGGTGTGCGATATCCATCCATGGCATTATAGGGCCATATTTTTTTGATAACACGTGCAATAGATTATCATATTTAGAAATGCTGGATACACAACTCGAAAATCTACCATTAAATTTTCGACAAAATATGTATTTTCAGCAAGATGGTTGTCCAGCCCATTTCGCTCGTGAGGTTAGAGAATGGCTTGACCACAGATTTGGTCCAAGGTGGATTGGCAGGAATGGCTCAGTTTTGTGGCCCCCAAGAAGTCCCGACTTAACCTTGGTCGATATGTTTTTATGGGGCCGTTTAGAACAAATTGTTTTTGCAACCGCAATACCAAATGATATTGATGTGCTGAAGGGCAGAATTATCCAGGCTGTCCAATCGAAATCTCCAGAAGAAATAAGAAATTCTTTCACTTATTTGAGAAAGCAATTAGAAAAATATGTCGAGTATGGGGGTGAAGTTTTTGAATTATGAAATCGTTATCTATCGTATTCTTTTCATATTAATAAACATGTTCGTATTATTATTATTATTATAATTACTTCATTAAATGAAGACATTGACAACAACAATCACCTATTCATTATTCAAGTAAAAACGTTTATTAAGAGTGACTTTTTTCGTATCTTTCAAAATAAAGTATGTTTACTCTTAAGCAAAATAACATTTAAAATAAAATTTTTGCAGTTTTTACCTACCCTGTATAAAAAAATTGAAGTTTCTTATGATGAATCGTATTTTCTAGACAAGCGAAAACGTTTATTAAGAGTGACTTTTTTCATATCTTTCAATTTTTAGTCCATTTGAGGCGCCTAAAAGCAAAACGATTAAAGTCCACTTTTGGCGTAAAATGAGTTGGTCAGTAAAAACTGTTGTTAAAGTTGTAGTCTATTGGTGCAACATATCGATAACCGACAAACCAGATAAAATCCTCTGCATTTTAGACCTTGAAATCATAGCTTGGAAGCAAAACAGATAAATTCCCTCGCGCTTAAAACCCTAAACAGGTAAAGTACACCGCGACCAATCACAGGCTTGGTGTAAGGAGTCAGCAGGTCTTGTCGGCGGCGTGATATTAAACGCCCAATATAGTAAAGATTGTCGTTTGTACACATTTGGTAAAGTTTACTAGTGATAATTGTTTTTAATGAAGAGTTATACCCGTTATTTTAATTGAAAAATGGAACAATCACCTTCAGTAGTATCTCCATCGAAGGCAAGGAAGAGAAACGTTAATCCTAGTGCCACTAAAAGAGCTGTTGCAAAGAAATTGCGGTATGTTGGCAATTCTCAATCCAAAATGTCTCGAGGCAATTGCTTCAGCTACGTATGGACTGAAGAAGCCTACCCAAAAGGCTCAAATGAGGTATCCTCGTGTATTTTCCATTGTTTGCAGAATTTAGATTTATTAGAGATTAAGCGTATTAGATTGTTCGCTGACGGATGTGGCGGGCAAAATAAAAATAAAACCATGATACAACGGTGGCTGATACAAGCTCCTAGGAATGTTGAAGAAATCGAGTTAATTTTTCTAGTACAACGCCATTCCTTTATACCACCCGATCGTTTATTTGGTCTTTGTGAAAAAGAGTTTAAGAAACAAGAAGTTATCCCGAATCCTCAGGGGTATATCAACATTATTGAAAAATATTCAACCATTAGACGACGAGGCGTCAAAGTGGCATTTCAAATTCAAACCTTCCAAGAGATTCCTCTTTAAGCGTTCAAGGAATTCGCGTCAAATGATTCTTGTCAAAGGAGAAGAGTTTTATTACCACAGCTGTGGAAGTTTCAAACCTCTAATGATGGGTAAAAAAAATATTTCGGTCATCAACCCTACAGTTATTGAGAAAGACAATGCTCCAGTAAACAATAAAAAAGTTTTGGATCAGAGTGGAGCAAGTACCCTTCTCTGAAATTTTACGTGCACTTTTTGGCTTCTTGTGAAGGTCGTCATATAGATGGCCCAGAAATCATGGAAGATATGTGTGGTCCGACAGAAGAAGCTCCTGAATTATATGTGTAAAATAAATTTTGCCATAATTATTGTCATTATAGCAAAATAAATATTATTTCGTTCTTGAAAAATAATTTTATTGATTTAGTTATAAAAAAAAGCAAAACGAATAAAATCCATATTATTCATATGCAAAACCGATAAAGTCCAGTTTTTAGAAGCAAAATCAATAAAATCCATTTTCAAAGTTTAATAAAGGCTGTTGGGATATAGTGGCCAAGTTCTGAATTTGTATCAATAATTTATTTACGTTTCCAACCATTATTAAGATAATTTGACAATGAAAACGATTAATCTGAAGCGACAACAGTTTTTTGCTCTTTTCTCGAAATGTACATCAGTGGACTTTACTTGTTTTGCTTTTAGGCCCCTCATTTGTCCTCTTGCAAACCCCATCCGTGGACATACTGTATACTGCATACATTTGTATACAGGGTGATTGACGCTGGATGGCCTATTAGAAGTTTATGAAGAACTGTATATATTTTTAACTTTCTGAAGGGCTTTTGAAATGTTGGGGTAGGCTTAGCTCCACTATAGACTGGTTATGGAAATATCACAACCCCCCCAAACTTTATATCAAACTATTGCTTTTTCTTTCGTTTTCTTGTTACCTGTGATGTATTTCCTAATTTATTTCGCTAAATAGCTTAAGTTCCTTTCTTCTGGCAAACGCTACTTTAGTGCTTAAGTAAGTTAATTCCGATATCTTCGTCTTCTGAACTGGAAAGATAGTTTCCTTCTATATCGGCGAAGTCATTCTCTTCTTCATCATCATCGTCGTAATATGGCCTTGTAATAGCTTTCTCTAAAAATAAGAATTAAAATAATTATACAGTTCTCGGCACGTATCTGAAATCAGTTTGATAAAAATTGAAGCATTCAGTTTTGAAAAAGTTTTATAGGTGTTTTTTATTAGTACGGTTAGTACAGTTAAACCTCTCATAACGGACACGTCTAATAAGCAGACATCTCTATTAAGCGGACATTTTTTCATAGTCCGGAACTAGGTATATGAAATTCCATGAAAATCAACTTCTCTTGGGCGGACGCGGACAGGCTGTTTTCAAACAAAGAGTGCGGCGAAAATTTTTTTTTAAGTATTTGGGAGACGAATAAGTACGGTACAAAAACTCTCTGAAGACAGACCGGCACCCAATCGCGTATGCGTGGCAGCGCGAAAGGACTTCGCCGAATGAAAGTATGTGTGACTGATAGCAGTCCGCCGTTTATTTGTGAGTTGTAAGGTTAAAATCGTAAACAATAGCAGAAAAATGTCACGTTTTGAGTCTGAAAGAGAATATTGATGTTGTGGAAGTTTGTAATTTGATAATAATGATTTGGGCGAGTTCATTAACATTGATAGCAATGTGCTATTAGAACATGATAGTGGGGTCACTAGGCACTAGGCTCTAGCCTACAGCCTCGTATTTAAAGGGGTCCCGAAAAGAACAAAAAAATAAAAGAGTTTAAAATAAAAAAATACGATTTTAAATTGACAAATTAAATTAGGCGTGCGATGCTTGAAACTGGCAACAGGGCAAGAATATCTACGACAGAATAAAGAATCGGCGTAACTAAATGCGCTCATTATTTTTACCGACTTTATTATTATTAATAAATCGGAATATACAATGTGCCTATTTTTGGTTATAGGGGGCCCTCTAGGCCCGTTACGCAATTCGGAGTCCCTTATCACTTCAAAAAGTGTTTTTCCCTTAATAAGTTATGCAACAGTAATTTATTATGATTTACTAATATCATACGATCACAAGTTAGTGTCGTCTTATATATCCTGTACATAACTCTGTAGGTTATTTCGTAAATTACTTGGTTGCATATTATAAAATAGGTGTCTAACAAAGGGCCTCAACATCATGTTGAGTAAAACCAACCCTACTGGTAAATCAACAGATCTAAATGATATTTGTTCCCATTGCAAATACTACCTCAAAAACCTTGTATACCAATCGTTTGTGCTGTACTGTATTGTTTTGACTTTTTTAAACTGGTTTTATAATTGATTTTATCTAGACTCTGTCAATTAGGCCGGTATTAGGCCGGTATTAGACTATCAAATATATTTGACAAAGATATTTTATAAAATAAATTTTATAAAATATTTGAAGTGTAATATCAGTTCTTTTATAAAATATTTATTTTATAAAAGATATTTTATAAAAGATAACAACAGACGATTATCTTTGATAAAAGATTTTATAGTTGATTGGTAACAGTAGTAACCTCATTTTCTGACAATAAGGCATAAATGTGATATTGACTGCGACTGGTATTGGTATATAATACCATGGCGGAAAATAAGTTTGTCTGGTGCATTTCAACAACAAAATTGCTAAGTTCGGAGTATGGAAAGTTCGAAATATTGTACAACCATCAACACCCGGATTACAAAAACCGAAATAAAAGACTGGATATATTTATTTATTTATTTTCATTTTTTGCCTTGCAAGTTTCTGGGATTATGCCTGAAAGGGTACATTGAGGTATACGACTGCTGTACTGTAAACTAGCATAACTCTCTCCTGTTGTCATAATCCGAAGGGTAACCATAAGGCGTTCCTCAACGCTGATACAATTCCTTAAATGTGTATTCTGTCGGGATATCAATGGTGCTATCTTTATAACAATAAAGTTAAATGTGTCCTCGTCCATTCTTAAATAGTTTTTATAACTCCTAATACCTTCAACTCGTAACTTCCGAAGGATATTGTGGTGGACACCCCTTAAATTACGTCTGGCCACCCAGGGCCTTACCCAAAGGCGCCTGGCTCTTTTTTTTTGGTTTTTTAATACTAAACACATTGTAATCACGGCAGCACTTAACGCTAGGCAAGCTAATGCACGTCTATCGTTCATTTTTAATTGTAAAAACGTTCCTTCAAAAATTGTCAAAGTTCTTGACAGTGTAATACTAGTAAAAACTTTTATAAAAGAAATATTATCAAAGAAATGCTACAAAATATTTTATAAAAGATCTTTGTCAAATATATTTGATAGTCTAATACCGGCCTTTAAGTAGTACATCTTTGACGTATGTAAAAAAATTTAAAAAACATTTGCACATGAATAAAGAATTTTAATTTTAATTTTTCTCAAGTATGTAAAATAAAAAGGTTAAGATGGGGGGACATAATACGTGATCATCCTGTACAAATTAATCTACCAATATTATCCATTTTTAACCACGCACTAGTAATGCAGTCAAAAACCACACATGTGACCAAATGACCAACGACGAACTTTTCCGTTCCAATCCACCGAAATATTTCATAACGAAATGTAATAAAAACCAGGGCTTAGGAGAGGTATCACAGTACGTGGATGGGTGACCGCTTGGGAATACCGTTTTCTTTTATGGGTTTATTTTATTAAGTTACATTCCAATTTTGGTACAAACTTACCTTTGAGGGGCCTAGAAAATATTTCAGTATCTTTAGTATCATCAATATCGTCTTTAAAATCTTCGTAAAATCCATTTTGTGACACTAGTCCATATTCAAAACTTTTTCTTCTGCACATAACAAAACAGAATATACCTAAACCTAGTAATCCAGCTAATATAAAACCTAAAAGAAAAGATAATAAAATAATAAATTAGAGTATAAAAGCAAACAGGATGTTGAAAAGTTTGGCTACGAATAAGTTATATCGGATGATACATGGTTAAGTTGACCATAGGAAATCTCATGTAATTTTTGGGGTGGCTGAATATTGGATCCCCTGTACACTTTATACAGGGTGTTATGGAAATGACGTATTATATTTAAACCGGCAAATCCCGAGATGAAAATAAATTGAAGAAAAATAACCATAAATGGCGCTTTGAATTATTAAGCGAAATATACACTTTATATGAAATCTGAAAATTTACGTGGCCGCTCCTGAGGCCCTTCGCAATCAATATTTTATTGATGCAGTCTCACGTTTCAAAAGAGGTCAGCGCATTGTAGGCGGTGTTGTCATTGTATTTCTAAACGCACGTGTTCAGTTTTTGACAACAAGACGTCTTGGCGCGCGTTATCACTTCTTTTGAAACTTTTTAAACAAGGAAAACTATAATTTTAAGGTACAGTTCTGTTCATAAAAAACCCGTACAGCATTAAAATGAGAGGTGACATTTGTCATATATTTTTTCATATGTCATGTCACCTTTCCTTTACTACTTGTACGGGTTTTTAATGAGCACAACTGTACATACTTTCTTACCTTCGATCTTATTTTAAAATAATCCGTTTTATAATTAAATTCCATAAAAAAATAAAACACAAAAAGTATGTTTTTCAACAGAACTAACAGTAGATAATATCACACAAAATTTAAACACATCACAACATTTCTTATTATGAATTATTTCACAACAAAAAAAAAATCGGGCAATACAACTAACAAAACGTTTAAAATTCGTATACGTCAAGCACGTGGAACGCTCGACGTCATTTCACTCCAGAGTCGCGAAGACTACTGAAGCATGAAGGGCGCACCGCCAGTATTCAACTAAGGGCGAGACACGCGGTGTGATCTGACAACACTGTTAATATACTCTAGTGGCCCACATTGTTGCTAAGTGAATCCAGATGTAACGGCGCGACAATATGTGGGTAAAAAGGGTTTTTACCTTAGTATTTAGATATTCGATTAAAAAAAAAAGAAAGTATGTAGACTTTCTCTAGGACTCCCTAGGAGTCACCCATTTAAATATAATACGTCATTTCCATAACACCCTGTATAAAAAATGTATTATAATTTCTTGAAGAGGCCGACATGGTAAACCCATATGCCGCGTTTGAATACATTTTGGTGAGCTAATTCTACGCTATTCAATTAAACGCGATGGCAAAACCACGAAACTCTCATAGTTCAGGTAATATAGCAAACACCAGCAAATTAAATTTTGACATTGACAATACGAAAATTAGGTCAGCGACAACATTTTCGTTATTCCTTTACGTCAATTTTTTTCAATAGCGTCATAGGAATTATTTGCTGGTGTTTGCTATAGTTAGAGAGACGGTGACAATAGGGGGTCCGTGAAGCGGAATATCAGTAATTTGGTTTTTCGTGGAGTTTAGGTCCCCTCTACAACTTTTATGTCTGATGAAATGCCGTAGAGCGCTTTAGACAGGCAATTCTCAATAAATTCAAAACTATATCGAGCCATGTCTGAAAATGAATTTGCAGCATCTGCGTGACCCCAAAGTCACGGGAAACACATTTTCTGACAAGTCAACCCTTCCATATACTTTTCCGAGCGTGTCAAAAAAATAATGAAAATTAAAAAAAAAAAGAAAAAAAGCGAATTTGAAGTTGAAACTTTCTAGAATGGAACATTATATGTTAAAGATTATGTCAAACAAATTTTGTCGTTCCAGGTCTCGCCATTTCATTATTGGAATTTTTTAAAAAGTTCCTCGGAGGAAATTCGGAAAACGATCGTGACATGTCAGAAAAGTGTCACCCTACATTCCTTGACACCCAAATATTGTGGAAAAAAAAATTTCAGAAGAATCGCACCAAGCTAGGCGGAATTCTGACAATATTACGCACAGATACCGGAAGGCAGGTATCGTTCAGTTGTCTGACGGGAAAAATGATTCGCAATATCCTTTTTATCAGAAAATTGTTTACGAGTCATCTCCATGTGAATACAAATCGATTAAGCCCACTTGGACCCATGTCACTTGAGACTTTATAATTTTTCCATTCATTTTTTTTTTGACACGCTCGGAAAAGTATATGCAAGGGTTTACTTATCAGAAAATGTGTTTCCCGTGACTTTGGGGTCACGCAGATGCTGTAAATTCATTTTCAGACATGGCTCGATATAATTTTGAATTTATTTAGGACAAACCCGAAAAATCGAAATATTTTCAGCCGAAACAAGAGTACCTCCCCCCCTGTTTTCGAGGATGCTGAACACGATAGCGGCGTCAGAATTTCTCTTTGGGGTTGCGCAACAAAACGGCCAAAAACCACCCCCCAGAGGGGTTAAAACCGCTTCAAGAGGTTTCCCTGCAGAGAAACACACTTTCCCCCCGTTTTCGAGGATGCTGAGCACGGTGGTGGTGTTGGATATCGCGTCCGACCCCTTCCAACCCCCTCCACCGGCAAATGCTCGCCCCCATTATGGAACGACATTACCTACTAATAAAAAAAAAATCGAAAAAAGTCTTTAAAATTTTTTTTTTAATTACTCTTTCTGTTTTATGATTTTTTTATTTAATTGAAATTAAAAAAAAAAAATATTTTCTAAAAAATTAAAAATAATCGCTTATTAAAAATAAAGTGATGATCGTAACTCACCTGTTAATGTTACAAAAGCAAGCCGGGGAACTCCCCAAAACGTATCATTCTTTCTCAAAGTAAACACAGCAACTTTAGGCACGTCAACGTCATTAACTACCACCATTTTAAGGTCTTTGAAGTATCTGTAGGCTCTAACTATCACAGTATAAGTTCCAAGCGGCAAAGGCACTCCGTATTTTCCATTGGTGTCTGTCGACACCGTCAAGTTGGCTTCTTTTATGAAAAGCTTTGCGTCGGCTACGGGACGGCTCTCATAATCATTTACATAACCTAAAATATGTTAGTAGATAGTATAAATCGACGATATACACAGTGTCCAAGATAAGGAGGGCCAGTACAGGGATCTCGGAAACCGTAAGAGATACTAAGTCGGTTAAATGGAGGTGAAGTTGCGCATTTACGTGCCTAATAATATGCCGTTTAGAAAGTTTTAAAATTCCGAGTAGTTCCGGAGAAAACGAAATTCTGAAAAATAGTTTTTGTTTTCCTGGGTTTTTTTGAGATCGAATTCTAAAGTAAATTGCACTTTTACATTGCCACTTTTTCCGCTCTATCTAACAGCGTTAATTGTTTTGTAATCCGACGAGACGTCTTCGAAGGGCCATCAACTTTCTTTTTTTAAATACGGTCCTGTTTTCCTGATATTGAAATTTGAGAGCTTTTACTCTTCTGATTGCAACGATGTATGACACATTGTGCTTTAATGACCTTTCGAGGGTTTTTTTGAACAGCATCAAGCAAATTTTGGGTTACGGTCCTGTATTTTTGTATTTTACTAATGTATTTGTATTTTTCCTAATGTTATAAATAATATCTCATGAGTAAGCTCTAAATTTTTACTTATGTTGGGCTAGTTAAATAAATAACAAATAATTTAATAATAAACCACAAATAAGTGAACAAAAAAACATACCAAAACAGAAATAAAATGAAACACCATAGCCAGCACGTTTGCCTGATATGACACCGTTAGATTTTCTCCTCTGGGGGGTATGTCGAAAATTATGTTTATAAACACCGAAACAGAAGACGAACTTAGGAGGTTGGTGCTTGAAACTTTTCAACGTATTACGTCAGAAATGTTGTCAAATGATTTAGAACGACAGTTAGAAGATGTTATTTGTGCTTAGAAAATAACGGAAATCATTTTGAACACCTGATTATGTAGTTCCTTACTTTTTTCATTGTTCATTTTATTAATGTTTTGGTATGTTTTTGTTCACTTATTTGTGGTTTATTATTAAATTATTTGTTATTTATTGAACTAGTCCAACATAAGTAAAAATTTAGAGCTTACTTATGAGATATTATTTATAAAATTAGAAAAAATACAGGACCGTATCACAAAATTTCCTGATGTTGTTCAAAAAACCCTCGGAACGTCATTAAACCACAATGTGTCATACATCGTTGCATTCGGAAGAAAAAAAGCTCTCAAATTCCAATATCAGAAAAACAGGACCGTATTTAAAAAAGAAAGTTGATAATGGCCCTTCGAAGACGACTCGTCGGATTACAAAACAATTAACGCTGTTAGATAGAGCGGAAAAAGTGGCAACGTAAAAGTGCAATTTACTTTAGAATTCGATCTCAAAAAAAACCCGTAAAACAATAAAACGATTTTTCAGAATTTCGGTTTTTTCCGGATATCTCCGAAACTACTCGGATTTTTAAAACTTTCTAAACGGCATATTATTAGGCACGTAAATGCGCAACTTTACCTCCATTTAACCGACTTAGTATCTCTTACGGTTTCCGAGATCCCTGTACTGGATCTTGGACAAGGTAAACTCCATTGTAACTTCTTGAAGAGGCCGAAATGGCAAAACCACGAAACTCTCATAGTTCAGGCGATACAGCAAACACCAGCAAATTATTTCTATGACGCTATTGCCAAAAATTGACGACAAGGTAATGACAATATTGTCGCCGGTTGTATTATCTGAACTATGAGTTTTGTCGTTTTACCATCACGTTTAATGGAATAGCTTAGGATTGGCTCACCAAAATATATTCAAACTTGGCACATGAGTTTATCATGTCCGACTCTTCAAGAAGTTATAATGCAGTTTTTCTATAAAATGTACAGGGGAGCTAATATTTAGCCATCTCAAAAATGACATGGGATTTCCATGCAGCACAAGGAAAACATTCTTACCTCTAATTCCAGAAGTAATAGTTCCCACGAATGGTTCATGAATTGTAGTATCGGTTATAGTTACTTTGTCATTCGACTCGGCGTTCTCTATAACCCCGTTGGTACTTTTAACATTTCCAGAACGTTCTAGAACAACGCTAATGTCCGTCATAGCTAGGTCATGGATGACAACGTGTGTTATTTTGGTCTCGTGGTCATGGCAGATCACTTCTACTAGGTAGCTGCCAGCCGGAAGCATTATTTTAAAGTGGGCTAGGTTTTTCGTCACCTCATAGGTTTGTGCTATGCCCATTATTCTTACAGTCGCGTTATACATCGGCAATTTTTCTGTATTGGTGACTATCCCTTGTACACCTAAAATTGATAATAATCCTAATATAAATATACGTGGTAAATTATAGGTTATGTTGATATACAGGATGTATGGAAATAGTTTAGTATTTTTAAATGGGTGACTCCTTGGGTTTGTTCGTCCTAGAGGAAGCTTACATAAAAGTTTTTTTTTAATTGACTGTCTAAATACATAAGTAAAGATCCCTGAAATTATCGCATATGCGACGACCCCATAGACATCTGTGTTCACTTAACAACGGTAATGTAGGTTACTCATGCCAAGGGCATACAGTGTTGTCAAATCACTACTAGTGTCTGGACCTTCCATCGTTCTCTACCTAGACCTGGCGCGATAGAGCTTCCCCCCACCCCCCCCCCCCCCCCGTATCTTCTCGCTTCACCCTGGGGAGGCTTCAGTCTTCTTCAGTACTTTTCGAGACGTGAACGCGGATGTAGTCGACTACAGTTAGTTTTAAACGCGTAAGGTATGGTTTCTCAATAAACATGGTATAAAATTTACCTGTTATCATTTTAAGAACGCGTAATCGTAAAGTTCTGTGGTGTTGTGAAATAATTTGCTTCCATGTTCGTTGTTGGGTGCTAAATTGACTGAGTTAAGTGGTTGGTTGGTTCGTTGGTTGGTTAAAGGCGGGGGTCGGTTTAAAGGCCCGAACTTCTATCACTGCAGCCTTCCGGCTTATTGTGTACCCCGATCTTGTTAGACGATGTTTGTCCCTTCTATGAGGTCCAGTAACCTTCTTCCAAGTCTGTCATGTGGGAGGTTCTCACCACGTTGTATGTTCCCGAAGATATTTTGTCTTCTACGAGACAGTGCTACGCAGCGGTATATTATGTGTGAGGCGGTTTCATCCTCTTCGCCGCAGAGTCTGCATTCAATGGATCCGTTGTTTATACCCATCCGTTGAAGGTGTTTTCGCAAGTGGCAGTGGCCTGTTAGCAGACCCATCACTTGTTTCAACTGGGGCCGTATTAGGGCTAGCATCCCATTCGATAGTATCTTCGATGGTTTTCCAATTACGGCCCGTGCGTGTATTTGACCAGGTAACCCTTGCCATCGAGGTGTTGTTTTTTCGTCCATCTATCTAATGTTGTTTTCGTTGCCTGTTTTGATATCCCAAAGGCCGGTTCGGGGCCCCTGAGATTTTGAGCGGATCCGGCTCTCGCTAGTTCATCTGCTTTTTCATTTCCTAATATCCCAGACTGACCAGGGACCCACAAGGTTCCCCCTGGCCGCCAGTACTTTTAGGTTGGTATGGCACTCCAGTGTAAGTTTTGAAGTAAACCGATTGGAGTTCAGAGCCTTAAGAGCAGCTTGACTGTCCGACAGCATGTAAATCTTTTGGTTGTGGTAGCCCTTTTCAAGATTTTGTAATACGCATGCTTGTATGGCATGAACTTCCGCTTGGTATACTGTGGCGTATTTTCCCAGAGGAATGCTTATGTCCATCCTGGGTCTTTCCCCAAGTATACCTGCGCCCACAACGTTGGCGGTTTTTGATCCATCGGTGTACGAAACTAGACCCTTATCAAACGACGGGGTGCACTGTTCGTCCATTTGTCAAAGTTCCAGTCAATCTTGAAGGGCTTTGTGAAATCGTATGCTGCTCTCATACGATCGGTTTGCATAGCCAAGAGCGATTTAAGTGGACACAGTGTAGCGCGTGAATAATGGACTAATACTCACGGCCACGAACTACCAGTGCCTTATCCATATCGTTCAAAAATGGCGCGGTAATCAATATTTCACTATGTAGTGGAACAGAAAAATATTTACCTGTTCTAGTAGCATTTAACACGGCCATAAGAGGATCTAAAACGTCTCTCCAAATATAAGGGAGGTTCTCCACGGCGGGATATGTACAGCAACTTACTCTTGCCGTCAACATCGGCGTGTAGTACTCCTTGAACAAAAAGTCCGTCACTATACTGTCGGTGCCGCTGTTTGTTTCGGGACACAGCTGGGGAATCTTGACGTTTGTTGAGTACAGGGCAGCCAGTGTTTCGTATTTCTTAACCTGGTCTTGGGTAACAGGATACCTGAAATAATTCCATTTGAAATTAACATATTCATGGATGAAGGGATAATATTCCGGGTGACGCGCTCTCAACGCAAGATTCCATAGAATAAAAATTTTTATAGATTCCTAATATCATCAAATTATGTTTCAGGAAAATCCCTGTGGCAACGCTGTACGGGCGTTTTTACTACGAGGAACCCTGAATTTTAGAAATTTGTTATAATTCATTCATTTCTAACGCTACAGTGTTGTTGAGGTGTGTTTGTGATCTATTGATCTAGAAGTATTTAGAGCTATTTATTAGATATTTACAATGGTTCGCCAGTGCGTGGTGGGTAAGAAATGGGCAAGAAAAGGATTAATATTTCGGCGGCAAGTGAGATTATTGAGGTTATGTTTTTTAGCTTAAACAGTGGTGTAGCTAATTCTATATTTTAAGTAAATGTTGCAACACACATAAAGATTTTCTATATTATCTGAATTTCTTTAAAAATACCTACAACGTTTGTCTGTTTATGTATAGTCTTAAAACGAAACCATCTAATTGCGTTATAACGACTAATTTAGTTTTTGTAAATAAATCTGTTACTTTAGAGATAAAACCAATCAATTTTATATCATTTGTCTATGCAGGGTGCTATGGAAATGACGTATTATATTTAAATGGGTGACTACTTGGGTGTCCTAGAGAAACGCTACATATTTCTTTTTGAATCGACCGTTTTAAAAGTGGGGTCCAGCCCCATAAACCCACACCTCATCCGGCGTTTGTTCGGGTTTGTTCGTTATGTCACCCTGTGGTGGCATATCAGGAAACAGGTGTTACCTGCAATGTTGCCAAACTTAATGCAAAACTGAAATTCCATATAAAATTATAAAAATAAATTATTTATCTACCTATTTGTATTTATCTTTATACCTCCAGGAACAAGTTTTTTAAAAATACACTCAGATCAGATCATTAGATTATTACACGCGACGCGACAAAATTTGACTTATTCGTCGGCGACATTCCATTTTTCAAGTCAAACGTCCAAAACAAACTACTCTTTTTAACTGAGCAACTTAGGTTCGTCTATAAAAACAATGTCAAATAATATACAAAGTTTGGACGCGTAGCCCGAAAATCATTACAACTATTATACGCGTACCTTCTGAAAACAAAGCGGATAGCCGAGAGTGTAAATGGTTATCAACAGAAGCGACCGCGCCCTAACGCTGTTCTTCTATTACTGACACTTGCAAGTCGCACGCTTGTACCCATAGACCTACGTCGGCCCGGCGCCGAGTGGATTGTGTGAAAGAGATGGAGAGATGGTCGCGTGAGAAAGAAAATAAAATCTTCGTCGGTCTTGTCATTTGGAGTAGAGCTGAGCTAATTTAATTTTTTAAGCTTCTTAAAAGAAAAAGTACAGTCACAGTATTATCAGCTGCCACTATCATTTTATTCAATTTGGTCGAAATTACATTAACGCCATGCAAGAGATCTCGCGGTAAATAGCCAAGTAATAGAGAAGAATCTCGTGAAATATCAAACTGTCAAATATTGCCCATCTCTATTCCGAGTTTTGAAGGTATCTATTTCGTTCGTTCGTAGGTTAACTGTTTTATGGTCGTAGATAAAATGTCATTTTTAAATTGAAGGATTGCATTGTGTGTATTTAAAATGTGTGTGTTTTAAATTAGTTAAATAAATAAATCTAAGCGAAAAAAAAAGGACCACATGTGGAAGTATGAAATGGTATTTTATGAATGGAATCGTTCGTTGATATTATATGTCTATGAACTAAATATAGTACAATTAAGGAAATTACTTACAATATTCCACTATTTCCCCCTTCAATATTTAAAACCAAATCGAATTTTTCTTCCAGAAGCATATGCTTGAAAGCGTTAGTAATGGCCACAGTCTCCTTGTTACTAGTCATTCGATTATCTAAGTCTAAAATCTGTGCCCCAACTTGTTTGAAATCGGCAGAAATGTTATTGCACAAGTATTTGTCGGGTTTGGACAAACCTGTGGCTTCTTTGTCATAATCACCCCAGATCTAAAGAAAAGGCGTATATATAGAGAATGTTTTCGCATTGTTTCTTTTTTATATAAGGTATTTTCGGGAAATTGTTATAATTGCGTATTTATTTATACATGGTTTTCTACTTTCAAATATTAGAGTGTGACTTTATGAACATTGTCCATCGTTATTTTCTAATATATTCGAAAGTACTTTAGCTAATATTTTCAATTTTGTTGTGTGCTAATAGACTCAACCAAAAATTTGCCTCGACTATGACGTTATGTATTTTCGAAATTTGTCGGTCGATTAAATAGATTTTTTAAAATTTTTACATACATCATAATGTACTGCTTAAGGCAGTTAAATATCAATAAAATTAAGTAAAAAGATAAGACAATTCGTAGGATTATTTGACAAAGTCGGGATAAAATGATTTATAAAACCAGTTTAAAAAAGCCAAAATAACACAGTAGGTCCCATTTTCGACCCTTTTATAGGGTTTGTTCGAGTTTGTTCGTAATTGTTAGTGCTATCAAAAAAGTAATGTAGGTGTCATGTGCTCTTTTTGGGTCAATCTTAAAATGGTAAAATCAAAATTTGAAAATTTTCGCTCGTTTAAGAGATACGGGAGAGAATCAGAAAATTGACAATTTCAAAATTACCCTATATTTTCTTAGTTAAAAGAGATACAGAAAAATGTTTTATACAGAAGTTTCTTTATATTGATTGTTGAATAATCTGCCGTTTTCAGAATAAGTATACGGGGTCAGGTAAAAAAGTTATCGGACCTAACCTCATTTTTTTAAATGGAACACCCTGTATAATTATAAATATACTATTTTAAATTCTTCTTTCAAATATATAACACACCATGGATGATATTGGTTTCCTAGGCGATTTATTAAACTTTATTACTTTAAACCACAGTAGACCATGAAACAAAAGCTACAACAGCTAGAAACAACTATGTGGACTATTAACATTTAACGACAATTTCATTTTTATATATTCATTTGCAAAAATGAGCCATCAACATTTTGAAAAATTTGCCTAGGAAGGTGTGTTATATATTTGAAACGAGAATTTAAAATAGTATCTTTTTAGATTAAAATATTTATTTAAAAAAATGAGGTTAGGTCCGATAACTTTTTTACCTGACCCCGTACCTATACTTATTCTGAAAACGAAAGATTATTCAACAATCAATATAAAGAAACTTCTGTATAAAACATTTTTCTGTATCTCTTTTAACTAAGAAAATGTAGGGAAATTTTGAAATTTTTTTCATTTTCCCCCGTATCTCTTAAACGAGCGAAAATTATCAAATTTTGATTTAACGATTTTCAGTTTGACCCAAAAAGAGCACATGACACCTACATTACTTTTTTGATAGCACTAACAATTACGGAGATACCCTATAAAAGTGTCGAAAATGGGACACCCTGTACAGAACACTCTAAAACAATTTAAAATAGTATCAAGAATATAACAGGCCGTCAAAGCAAGGGAACATCATAGATATGGTGTAGGTGTAGAATAAAACGGATGTGATGTTAGATATTTTTTTACAGCCCTCATAAATGTGTTCATCTCAAAGATCTTACAAACTCGTTCATGTTTAGGTTCCTGATAGATACCGGAAGCCTATTAAAAAGGGTCGGATCGTGGTGCAGTCGCATTCCATGATTTTTTCAATCGCAACAAATCGATATGCAAATTATCCCAGCAACGTGTGTTGTTATCGTAGCCGTCACCAACCAGCTGATAGTTGCCCACTCATAGATATAATAGGAGGGAATGGTAAGTATCCCCAGATCCCTGCAAGCGTTCCTGACATCAGCACGGTATTCAAGCCCAGCGAGAACTCTTACTGCCCTGCGCTAAAGCGCAAACACTCTGCCCATATGGGCGGAATGATCCCACGTCAGCAAAGCATAGCAACTGAGGGACTGTACGAGAGCATGGAAGGCCACCAGGCACACATCAGAGTTCACCACTCTAGAAAGCTGTTTCAATAAATGTTACGCCCCGATACCCTAGCACAGACTAAGTCGATGTGGATGTCAAATTTTAGTGTGGGATCCCTTTGAACACCAAGGAATTTTACTGCCGCAGGGTTCTCTATATCATGGGGTCTCAAACACCATGTCTTCGGTCTTGTCAGCGTTTAGGCTCAATTGATTTGCAGCGAACCAATCACCCAGAGACCTGCGATTATCCTCCATTTTCAGCAACAGTGCAGATACGTCGGAGTCATCATCAGTAGCCGTTGTGTCATCCGCGTACAAAACCAATCTACCTACAGTTAATGCTGCTGGCAGATTATTGACGTACACTAGAAACAGCACCGTGCCTGAGAGTTCGTTGGCCCGACTCTGTACTCATTAGTAATGAGTCATTACTATTAATATTGATAGTGATGAATTTTGATGTATACAATTAGAATTGGAAATGGTCACCTTCACTTAACATCATGTCACTACCATCTGACTAGCAAGTAACCTTCCCGTACCTTTACGAAAAAAATGTACGCCAGTTTTATAGAAGGACTTACCTGTTCAAATGATGTATCAATAACAGGGACAATGTGGACAACCGTGTTGGCAAGTATACTGACTATAGTGGGGTCACCGTATGACAAACCTTTCAAAAGGTGTCTGGCCAGGTTTATGGTTATTTCTCTTCCTACAGGCTGAGTGGCGAACAGATTGCCAATAAGAGCTATGTGGAATTTTGTTTCGTCTGATTTTTGAATCTAGGAAAAATATACTATAATATATTAAATCAATTGGAAAAAGTGTGTTCTCTTCAACCATTAAAACCTGTACATATACATAAATAAAACAAGGGAACAAACTCATAGTTGTTCTTATGAGAGCTGATTGTGATGATTAAATTATACAGGGTGTTGCAAATTCGACCTTCACCATCGCATCATCAACTAGCCCCTCTGCGTCCACTGCTGGACATAAGCCTCCCCTCTCTCTCTGCCCACTCCTCTCTGTTTTGAGCCTTCTGGATCCAGTTTGTCAGTTCGAGGTCTCCACTCCAGCATCCCAGTTCCACTTGAGCCTGTGACGCCCGTTCTTCGGCGTATGTCCTCATTTCTAACATGATCTCTCAGCGACACGCCCAGCATTGATCTTTCCATTTTACGCTGTGCTGTTCTAACTCTGTTGGCGGAGTAAGAGATACGAAGTCGGTTAAATTAGGGGTAAAGTTACGTAATTATGGGCCCAATAATATGCCGTAAAAAAATTAAAAATATATACAGGGGCTTTCAAGGTATTTGGAAAAATCTAAATATTTGCGTTTCGATTTTTATTTTTTCCTAACTTTGTTCGAAGAGATGGCCAAAAATAAATTTCACTTTCTCATTGCTATTTTTTATTTTCCACAAGATGGCATCATGAGATCTGTTTCGTCTTTGGGTCAACATCTTCAACTTATTTTTTTTAATGCGGGCCTGGATTTTTTTGTTTAAATTATGAAACAGGATCGAAATCTACGTTCAGTAGTATACAACACTTACTAGTTTTCCGACGTCTTGTTCCTTAAATTGACCATCTTCATTAAAATATCCCTAGTACGTTCCTGTAATTTACTTTTTTTAAAATTCGGTATAATTCGAAAATGTAAAACTCAACGTTTCTTTTAAAAGTATTAAGAAAGTGCTGATTTAAGGGTCGAATTTTATTTGTATTAATAAAACAGTAGTAGTACGTAATAACAATAACAATTAAAGACAGAAATAGCAATAATAATTTAAAAATCGTCAGTTTCTTAGAAATAAAAGTAAATTACAGGAATAAAAGTAAATCCAGGCCCTTATTTAAAAATATTAAGTTGATGACGGTGACTCAAAGACGAAACGTCGCATGAAAGATCTGATGATGCCATCTTGTGGAGAATAAAAAGTAGCAATGAGAAAGTGAAATTTATTTTTGGATATCTCTTCAAACAAAGTTAGGAAAAAATGAAAACCGAAACGAAAAATTTTGATTTTTCCAAATATTTTGAAAGGTCCTATATTTACTTTTGATTTTTCTGTGGCATATTACTAGGCCCGTAATTACGCAACTTTGCCCCAATTTAACCGACTTCGTATCTCTTACCGTTTCCGAAATCCCAATGGTGAAGGCCGAATTTGTAACACCCTGTATACAACAATCCAAGGAAGTTGTAAAAATTAAACCATGCTACGTCAATATGTAGCTAAATAGTGGGGCTACCCGCCTGTGAAAAGTTTATCGAAATCCATTAAGCGGATCAAAAAATACGATGTCGCAAATAGTATATTAAGATACAAGTTTCATAAGATATTATCTTAGAGCACGCGCTTAAGTTAGTAGTAAGCTAAAGTACAAGTGCTCTAATTGTCTTATGAACCGTATATTTTATAATACTTTTTCTATTTGGGTCTTTCAAGTCTGAAAAACTTTTAAAAACATAGTAGATTTTTTCCATTTGAATTAATATTTTCTTGGGTTGGCAATACTGTTACAATTTAATAAAATGTTACAAGTATCAAATATGCCATGATAGAAACAATTGAACACAACAAAGCTTCTTCCCATCCGTCATAATTGAAAATAAATATATTATTAAAGTTAATAAAAATGAGTCAGGAAGAAAGTTGTACTCCGTCAGAAATACGAGAAATGGCAGAAAATAATCTAGAAAAACTTTTAAGAAGAATATGCAAAACTTTGAGTTATGGTGCGAGCAGAACAAACTTCAAAATATTGAACAAAATAATAAATAATACTATTGAACAAAATTTTGTGTCGACACAGAATCTAACAGGAATAACAATTAATGCCCAGTAAATGTCTACAGTAACTATAAATATGTATATAGAAAGTAATATGTATAATCTATATTGAATTAAAAATAAAAATAGTACCTACTTTATTGAATAAAACTTTAGAAATAGAGCATAAACTGGAACATATTTGTATTATTTTTAGTGTATGTTGTTTTATAGTTGTGACTAGAAATTAGTTGACGGACACCGTCAGCATGTTATATATTTCCGAGTATAGGTATTTCAGATAAATATCCAGTAAAAATGATGTATTTGCAAGGTTAAAGGTTAGTATTTTAAAGTTTTCTATACAAAATTTTTGTCGAATCCATAATGCCTAGAAAACTAATTTCAACTAAATCGAAGTAAGCCTAAAATTCGAACCCTACTTGCTGCCAACATAAAAAAAAATATTTCAGTTTATTCAATTTTTTTGCATTTCATAATGTAGCCATTATGAAACCCAAATTGAAAAGTACTTAAAATTATAATCGTTTCATATGTCCTTCAGTGTGTTTGTATAGATATGTTAAAAAACATATTTTCGCGGATTAGTGAAATATTTCTACGGATCAGCTGTTGGAAACGACTGCTGTAGACGACCTCCCAACGCTATTGGTTACTTACATGTTGTGTAATTTCCAGCCAGTGGATCTTCATAGAAACCAAATCATCTCCCCCATGGAACTCGGCCGAATCGGGATAAGCGTTTTCCATATCACTCAACAGGAAATACAGCTGGGAATTCGAATGGTATTGAGGTTTGAACACGTTACGGTCTTCACCGAAATCGTAAGCACTGGCCCAGTGTTCCGCGTCATCTTTCATTAGTTGGGCGTTAAATTCGACGCTTCCGGACTCTGGTACGATCTAACAAAGAGTGGTATAGATATTTATGGATACATCCTACCTTTTTTTAAGTACACAAATAAAATAACCCAACAGTGGCAACGCTGTTTGCTTATTTTTACCTGCTAGTGTAAAAATGACCCTGAAGTTTACAAATTTCGTTCATTTTAGCCGGGGGTGTTGTTAGCGGTTTATCGCTGCTGATTTGTGTTTGTTTGTGTTTTGGATTCATTTTTAGTGTTTTTTCGAACTAAAACTATTTAGAGCTATTTATTAGCCATCCACAATGGTTCGTCAGTGCGTGGTGTGTAAGAAATTCGACTATTCTAACCCCTATAACGAGGTTATGTTTTTTTTTTTAGATAAAGCAGTGGTATAGCTAATTCTATATTTTAAGTAAATATTGCAAAAATATGGATTATTTCTTTATATTATCTAAATTTTTATAAAAAAAATACCTACAACGCTTACCTATTTATGACTAATGTTAGATCGAAATTATCTAAACGTGTACATTATTACAGCGTTGCCATTTTTTAAAGCCATCTTCTTAACTTATTTGAAACTGTAGAACTGTGCATGATTGTAAATAAATGGTGTTTTATGAATGGAATGTTTTGTCTCCCCTTTTATATTATATGTTTATGGTCGAGACTAGGGAATCCAATCACGCACACAAATTTTAATCCCGCCAACCTGCGGGATTGAGCCCCGCGGATCCGCGGGATTTGCAGTATAGCAAACAATGAACTGCGGTAATTTTGGTCGACGCGTCGGGATTCCCCGCAATGCTGGGCTATTGAGAATACATTAAATAGAACCGTTTTCTTGCGTACGTGCGAAAGTAAGAGCGTTATTTAACTAGTATCTTGTCACATTTATCAAGTGGTTGAATATAATACATGGAATTTAAACAACAATCACAAAAATGAGTATTAGTGTAGTTTATAAAGAAAATAAAGGTTCAAGTTTAGTTTGGAATTATTTTTTAAAGTCTGAAGATAGTCTTACAGCTAAATGTAAGTTATGCCCTAGCATTATCAAAAATAAGATCAAATCTAAAAGATGAAACATTAAACATGTTATCTTTTCTAGGAAAATAATTCCAAAATCAATGTAACATGTAACCGTTAAACTAGTCATACTATCGTATTGTACCTATATGCAATAAATATTTTCCTGCTACTCTACTCTGTTTTTAATTGCATAAAACAACTTTTTATTAACGTACAGCACCCACATCGAGTCCCGCAAATCCCGCAATGTCAAATCCACGAAATCATCGCGAGATCCAGCATTTGCGGGGTTGGATTTCCTAGTCGAGACCAATGAAATAGTAAAAAAAGTGGACTAATGTTAAAACAATGTCAAAATATATTGAGGGCGAGGGGGTTTGTTCAACTAAAACCCGAACAAATCCCCTCCACGCCTAAATACGGCCCTGGTTTGGGAGTAACCTTTTCTAGTATACGAAATCACTTACAATCTCTGTCGAATAGGTTTCGTATCCTCTTGCAGCAAAACTGACATTGTATTTCCCTGGCAATAGCAATCGCCAGTAATCGCCATCATTTGCGGTCGTAACTGTATGTTTAATTCCTTCTACTATTACTTCAGCATGTTGGATTTTGGTACCGATGGTACTGGTCACAAAACCGTGAACGCCTATGTGAACCTAAAATGTATTAAAGGGTGGTTCATAATAACTTTGACTGATGATGACAAAGGGCCCGGCCCGTTCAGCTTTTTTTAAATTTTAGAAATCGAAAGTAGAACACTTTTTAAGGCAATGTCCAAATTTTTTCATTTTTATTCAGCCTTTTAAGCCCTTCAATAAATTATTAAAGTTGGACCGCGCGGAAACGTTGCGGAGCTTCGTGTGACGTTACATCCTATATGCTGGTCGGACAGTTGATATTTAGAAGCGTATAGAGCGTGTTTCTGTATGAAAACGTCGTTTGATTGTTAATTATCTTCTTGCTGGATTAAAATGAGTGAGAAGAAAGCTTGTAATAAATATTGTGTGGTTCCTGAGTGCCTTAACACTTCCAGAAATGCCCCAGAAGTACTGTTTATAAGCGTGCCATGCAGGCGCCGATACGGGATTTAATTGAGAGGTAGGCAAACTTGAGAAAAAAAGCCCCCCGCAGGAGAAACCTAAATTTGGTGAATATTTTATAGTAAATATTAGAAAAACCGTAACGTAAGTTTAAATATGCCAACGTGAAAGATACTACAAAGATATATAGTACTGCCATCAATAAACTACCTGATTGAACCCTTTTGTATACGCCTCAACCTCTTCAAAGCTCAATAAATGGGATCAGGGCCGGCTTGAAAATGTATATCACACCACATGATTTATTTTTATAATTTAAAATAAATAGATAGGTATTTTTAGTTTTAGGTACCTATAATAAATGTAAAATAATGATAACAATTAATGATAATTGAAAATAATATAATTTAAAAGTAGAACTATTAGGATAACAAGTACAATAAAAATTAATTAAATTCTAAGAAACTATTGATAATTATTTATTCAAAATTTAACTCTGTATCACTATCACTATCTTCATCTAAGCCTAAACTTATAATTAATGGTTGAACATTTGTAATCATACAATTGTAAGAATTTTCCACCTTAAGTACATGCTGTACACAGTTTTTCCAGCTG
This sequence comes from Barypeithes pellucidus, assembly GCA_963991005.1. Taxonomy (NCBI): domain Eukaryota; kingdom Metazoa; phylum Arthropoda; class Insecta; order Coleoptera; family Curculionidae; genus Barypeithes; species Barypeithes pellucidus. Next base: position 15,759,140 of record OZ022563.1, read on the forward strand.
TCTGCAGAAATTTTTCTTACTTCGTTTTTAATTAATTCTACTACAGATGCATTTAATGTAGGAGAAATATTATTTCTCCTAATATTGGAGTTTAATTGGTGCCATAATAGCTCAATAGGATTGAATATACAATAGTACGGAGGAAGACGCAACACTGTATGTCCATTTTCTGCTGCAAATTTGTCACACTCGTATTCCTTATTTATTTTAAAAGCTTTTAATACTTCTAGCAGTTCTCGTTTTTTGTAAGTTTCTTCAAAATATAAATCATTTTCAATCATAAAATTTTAAATTTCTGCTTTTGTATTATTAGAATTGGAAATGATTTTTGCTTGCCGACTATGATAACTAGCATTGTCCATTACAATGACGCTATTTTCAGGTATATTTTTAAGGAGTTTATGTTTAAACCAATCTTCAAAAAGTTATGCGTCAGTATCTTGATGGTAATCTAAAGAAGAATCTGCTATGTTTTTAGCTGAAAGCAACAGACAATTTGGAACAAACCCGTTCTCTGAACCAGCATGTAATATTGTGATTCTTTTGCCTTTATTTGATGGTGCCTTGGTTTGACATTTTTTGGAAGAATCATCATCCCAACCTTTTCTTGGAGTGTCATGGGTATCGAACCATGTTTCGTCAAGGTAAATAATTGGATTCTTCTCTAAATTGTTTAACAGCTGTTAAATATTTAAGTCTCCATTCCCGACACTTGAAGATGCCCCCCTATCAGCACACTTCCAAGGACGCCACATTCTACCACTAATAAGCCTAACTAAAAATTACTCGCCGGAAAACCACTAAAGATTAAAATTATTAAAAATCACTTTGTATTTATATATGCATCAGGCATAGGTATAAATTGAATTTGTATACTTGGTCCGGCTCTGCTCGAAAAGGTTTTAAAATTTGGGATTTCCTTATTTATTTTATGGTCGAATATATAATGAGGTTTTATTGCAGTCAAGAGATCAACGATATAATTCTGCAAAAACTATACATATATTTATTTTAGATACAAGAAATTATATGTACCATCGTGCCGATAAAAAACTAGGACAACAAAATCACAAAACTGGGAACGAAAATACATATTTCATAAAAGGTGCTCTAGAGCTGTAAATGTTAAAACACATAACTTTTAGGAAGTAACCTAGGTTACATAATTTAACGTTTTGAATTTTTCGATACGAGGTGGCATCAAAATATCTTATTTCTTTTATAAACCTGAGCGGCAGTTTATATGGAGGAACTAAATTTATTGGGCATTTTTTATTAAGAGAAAGCCTAATACCTTATTTAAAGTAGGTATATGTAGCGTCGCCTAAAAATGAAAATGAAACTAAATAATAAAAGAAATTTAATAGAAGGTTACAAAAATACAAACGCAAAAAATTTGTCGAAGTCATTTTTAATATTTAGTCATAGAACCATTCCTGTTTATTACTTCTTGAAGCCTTTGCGGTATACTGAAAACTAGGTTTCTGCATAATTCGCATGTTACTTCATCCCAAGCTTCATTTATCCGTTTTTCATGGCCGAGAATCATGTTTATACATTGATTTTACCATTTTACCCCAAATGTTTTCCATCGGGTTCAAATCGGGACTCTTCGAAGGCCAGGGAAGAACTACTATATTATTTTCAGCACAATGCGTGCTGTGTGCATCGGAGCATTATGATGCTGAAATGTAAAATTTTGACCATATACAGCGTTTATCGATGGTATCATCACTTCATTTAGGATATTAACGTATTCAGGTGCAGTTAGTCTTCCTTCCACGATTTGGCAAATTCCTGGACCTCTACCGCTAATCCAACCGCATTTATAGAGAAACTCCAGCATTGGTTTGTTTTGTGAGTGTATATCTCTATATCTCATCAGACCGCATGCCGGAAGGCCTATACAACCGAATTCTTCCATTATTACACGATTGAAAAGTTTTCTCGTCAGAAAATATAACTGTTTCCCAGGAAATATTCCGATTTAAATATTCATGTGCAAATTCTAACCTGCCTTGTTTATTATTTCTGTTAAAAATATTTTATTAGCAGCACAACGACTTCGTATATCGGAAATTCGAACCCTGTCTCTAGCAGTATTTGCAGAACCTGGAAAGTTCGTCTCTCCTTTCGCCTTTATTGCAGTTGCGAATGGATGATCCCTTAGATAATTAACTAGTTCTCTATCTTCATCTTCAGTAGAAATTCTAGGGGGACCTGAATCTGCTTTCCTAATAATAGTCCCATGCCTTGCTATTTTGTTTTGCCAACAACATGGTATTTTTGTTTACTCCCACTTCGTCTGCAATATCCCTAATAAAAGCAACCGACTGTAGGTAATAGCCTTTTGCTGGGGGGTTATTTGTGGCATACTCTTTTAAATAAAAATTTGTTTCACAAGTTAATGATAAAGTGACAATCTATGTTGACATGTAAAATTTGTAACAGTGTGCAGTATTCGCATCTATAAGAACTAAGCTTTAGTCTGCTTGACACTGCTTTGATATCGCTCGGTCCAAGGATGTATAAGCAAAAAAAGGAGCCACAATAGGTCACGTTGCTTGGTGTCAATTTTTAATCGCTTATCATTTGTACACCATCAATGGGTAAGAAAATGATATAATAAGTAGGTTTGTTTGTTGTTTGTAAATTTAGTAACTTTTAAATTAGGTGCTATAGCAAATATATTTGACAAAGGCCGCCATTACAATCTTAGCTAAAATATAGTATACGATAGATGATACGACTTACTCGCTCCATAAACGCCAACAAAGCCTCCCTATTGTCCAGCCAATATTGGGGCAGGGCCTGTGCGTTAGGGTACTTATAACAGCCGATCTCAAGAGTGATTTCCATGCATCCGGCGACCATATAGTTCCAGTCCTGCATACCGCCAGTAACTCCGTACCATTTAGCGCCATTTGTAATTCCACCTTGAAAACGTTCATCGGGGAACATGGGACAGGGGTCGCCGTTGTGCATGGTCTTATGCGCCTGAGGGAATATTAAATAACATAATTTACAAAAATGAGGACATTTTTTTAAATTAAAAAAGTTTTATATCTCGTCTTGGAGATCTCGCTTGGCGGACAGACACGCGCCATGGAGACTGAAACTTTCTCAACGGTGGTTTTCTCCTATACTATGCCCAGTCGATTCTGTGCATGACTATCATCTAGCTTTTTCTGCACATTATCCGATATACCGGGTCCGCAAACGAAGCGGGGACGGAAGATTAAATCAATATCGAAGAACTTATCAACAATACTAAAACAGCTCGAGGTCTTGGATTAAAAGCGGCATGTTTTAAAAATATTTTACATTATACAGGGTGGCCCAAAAAAGTGTGACAGCATAAAGTTATATTTTTTTTTAAATGGAACACCCAGTATTTTATTGCATATTTAGGTTCGTATTAGTATCGTTTATAAGTGCCTCAAATTTTATTTAATTTGGTTTTGTAGTTTCGGAGAAATAAATTACAAACTAAAAAAAAAGTTTTACGGTCCTGAATAAAAAAAATTTAAAAAAAACAATCCCGATTTCGATATAAATTTTAAAAGCAAAAGTAGCAAAAATATAGGCTTTTAAAATGTATATCGAAATAACTAAAATACGGTAAACTCTAAGAGTAAAAGGAAGCTATTTTGAACATTTACTTTGGTTTACAATTTTATTAGTCTAGTCGCCTATAACAAAATTTCCCAATAAAAACTCTATTTAAACAACATAATTTATGATATTTACAATTATTTCGACAACGGCTGGATATTACTTATATGCTTGTATTACAAAAAAATTGTCTCTGAATTCTACGTCAAATAGCCAAATAATATACAGGGTGTTCCGTTTGGAAAACTTTGAGAAAAATTATTTTAAAATGTGGCGTTTTTGGAAGCTTAGTATGAACACCCTGTATAAAATAGACAAACGCAACTAGATTCATAGTATCTCTAGACTTCTTGTCATAAATTTCACCCAATGCCGAGGTTAAAAAATAGTTCTGGATTGTTTTTTTTGATTTTTTTATTCAGGACTGTAAAACTTTTTTTTCTTGTTTTTAATTTATTTCTCCGAAACTACAAAACTACATTAAATAAAATTTGAGGCACTTATAAACGATACTAATACGAACGAACCTAGATATGTAATAAAATACTGGGTGTCCCATTAAAAAATATATAACTTTATTATGCTGTCACACTTTTTTGGGCCGCCCTGTATAATGTAAAATATTTTTAAAACATGCCGCTTTTAATCCAAGACCTCAAGCTGTTTAGTATTGTTTATGTGTTCTTCGATAACGATTTAATCTTCCGTCTCCGCTTCGTTTGCGCACCCGGTTTCCACTTTGAATTCTTAACCATCGGCTGCCGACTCGCATCTTCTCAGGCAACATGAAGAATCATACCTCAACAAAGACCTAGAAGAAATTTTGTCTCGACATGGTCATAGAAGGACACGCAATTCCACTGACATCGTCTATTAATTGGCTGGGCGTCATCTGGGAGGAATTTTATTTTGGCATAAGCATGGTTAAGCATTGGCCAAGGTAGCTTCGCAGAAACTTCATGTACTTTTCTGGACCAAAACCTCAACAACTTTTGACACTACAAAGTCCCTATTCGACCATCACTAGAATGCTGCTTTCATGCCTGGAGTTCTGCGCCCAAGCATACTAATTGGCTACTGGTACTCGATTCCATATCGAAGGGAGAGGTATTTGTCTGATCGGAGACAGCGAGCTGACCAACAACCTCGACAGCCTAGACTCTCGTTTACAGATACGAGGGCGGTTTGATAAGTCAGTGACTTTTTGAATTTCCCGCGCCGATACTTTAAATTCATCACTGCTGTCCTTTACTGTCATCTATTAATAGCCTACTGTCCAATTTTGAGCAAGCCGAGTCATTTAGTTTATGCTTGACAGCTATTGAAAGCAGACAGCCTCTTGACTTTTAACAGAAATGGAAAAAAGTGAATTTCGTGTGCTGATTAAGCATTATTTTTTGCGTAAAAGAACCACCACCGAAATCAAGGAAAGGCTTGATAAATACTATGGGGACAATGTACCATCAATTTCAATGGTTAAGAAGTGGTTCCATTGTGGTCGTATCGGCACAAGTGACGCCGAATGTTCAGGTCACCCAAAAGAGGTCGTTATACCGGAAATCGGCGATAAAATCCATGGAATGATATTGGATGACCGGAGAATGAAAGTGCGTGAGGTGGCTGAGGCAGTAGGCATCTCAACTGAACGGGTACATCACATTTTACATGAATATTTGGATATGAAAAAGCTATCCGCGCGATGGGTGCCGCGATTGCTCACACTCGACCATAAGCGCAACCGTCTGACCACTTCAAAGGATTGTTTGGCGATGTTCAGCCGCAATCCGAACGAGTTTTTGCGCCGTTTCATAACCGTTGACGAAACATCACAATACACCAGAGACCAAGGAACAATCAAAACAGTGGGTTTCTCAAAGTGAACGTGCACCAAAGAAGGCGAAATTGTGTTTGGCAGCCAACAAAGTCATGGATACAGTTATTTGGGATGCACGCGGTATAATTCATATCGATTACCTCGAAAAGGGTAAAACGATCACCGGTAAATATTATTCAAAGCTTTTGGACAGATTTGATATTGATTTGAAGCAAAAACGACCGCATTTGGCGAAGAAAAAAGTGTTGTTCCGTCAAGACAATGCACGGGTGCACACGTGTGTTGTCACCATGGCATAAATCCATGAATTTTGCTACGAACTGCTACCCCATCCCGCATATTCTCCAGATTTAGCCCCATGTGACCACTTTCTATTTCCAAACCTGAAGAAATGGCTGGGTGGAACGAGGTTTGGGTCAAATGAAGAGGTCATCAGAGGAACAAACGCCTATTTTGAGAGTCTTGAGAAAAGCTATTATTTGGAAGGAATAAAAAAAATGGAAAAACGCTGGACTAAGTGTATAGAGTTAAAAGGAGATTATGTAGAGAAATAAAACGTTTTTTTTCCGAAAAATATAGTCACTGATTTATCAAACCGCCCTCGTATTTGAGAAATACACAACAAACATACATTAATACATACAATCCATGTTTGAGAATTCGTTCATCTGGAGGACGTCTTCCTGAAGAACGACCTTCCTGAGGTCATGTTTCCCAACGAATAGAACCTCGAACGTTTCAAAGCCAACGCGACTCTCTTTATTCGCACAAGCACCACTGCCAGAGTGTTTTAAAGGATGTTCCTTTAATGTTAGTGTTTGATCATAAAAAAAATATATTCGGGAATGAAAGAATACTTACATTCGAATATGTGCTAGCCAAATATTTAAATATTTCATTATCTGGAGATCGATTTTCTGAATTTATCGGTCCACCGGGTGGCATGTCATCGAAGGGGTAGTTGGCAACAAGAGCCCCATTGTGGAGATTGGCCGACAGAACGAAAGGTTCAGACATTATCCACCTCATTACCAGTTGGGTTTCGGGCTCCAAGAATCTGTTAAACTATGTCGTAAGAAAAACTGAATTAAACCATATGTTAAACTTAGTTAATATCCTGAAAAACATCCATTTCGGCACAGTGAGCGTATAATAATAGATATTTACCAAAAATGTTAAGCTTATGTTCAAAAAAAACTTAAACTTCGTTATGGCTTACCGCATTAGTACCGTACTGATCGGGGAAATTCCTGTTAAGGTCAAAATTATCTGCGTTATTTCTTCCTAAACTACTCGACGAGTCACCTAAAATTTAAGAATTATGTAGAATATTATAAAGAAGGAGAAGGGTATTTTTTATACAGGGTGTTATGGAAATAACTTATTATATTTAAACCGGCAAATCCTGAGATGACAATAAATTGAAGAAAAATAACCATAAATGGCGCTTTGAATTATATACACTTTATATGTAATCGGGAAATTTACGTGGCCGCTACTGAGGACGTTCGCAATCAATAGTTTATTGAGGCGGTGTTGGAATATATTGTAAACCCACGTGTTCAGTTTTTGACAACAAGACGTCTTTGGCTCGCGTTATCACTTCTTTTTCTCAAACTTTTTAGAAAAAAAATACTACAATTTTAAGGTACATACTCTCTTCGATCTTAAAATCCGTTTTATAATTAAATTCCATAAAAAAATAAAACTCAAAAAGTATGTTTTGCAACAAAACAAACGGTAATATCACACAAATTTGAAATCACATCACAATAATTCTTATTTTGAATTATTTCACATCAGAAAAAAAATCGGGTACTACTACAACTAACAAAACGTTTAAAATTCGTATACATCAAGCACGTGGAACCCTCAGCGTCATTGCACCCCTGAGTCTCGAAACATACTGAAGCAAGCGCGGCAGGTATCCAAGCAAGGGCGAAACATGCGGTGTGATCTGACAACACTGTTAGTATACTCTAGTGACCCACATTGTTGCTAACTGAATCCAGATGGAACGGCGCGACAGTATGTGGGTAAAAAGGTTTTTTACCTTAGTATTTAGATATTCGATTAAAAAAATAGTATGTAGACTTTCTCTAGGACACCCATTTAAATATAATAAGTAATTTCCATAACACCCTGTATAATACGGGGGGTGTTATGAAAATGATCATTTTAAAACTAAAAGTCGTCATATTCCTGTTAACAAAGTCACTATTTATCAATAAATCTTAACTTAAATCTTAGCTACGAGGGCGGTTTGATAAGTCAGTGACTTTTTGAATAAAATATATTTTTTTCCGCAAAAAAACGTTTTATTTCTCTACATAATCTCCTTTTAACTCTATACACTTAGTCCAGTGTTTTTCCAATTTTTTTATTCCTTCCAAATAATAGCTTTTCTCAAGACTCTCCAAATAGGCGTTTTTTCTGTGATGACCTCTTCATTTGACCCAAACCTCTTACCACCAAGCCATTTCTTCAGGTTTGGAAATAGAAAATAGTCACTTGGGGCTAAATCTGGAGAATATGCGGGATGGGGTAGCAGTTCGTAGCCCAATTCATGGATTTTTGCCATGGTGACAACACACGTGTGCACCCGTGTATTGTCTTGACGGAACAACACTTTTTTCTTCGCCAAATGCGGTCGTTTTTGCTTCAAATCAATATCAAATCTGTCCAAAAGCTCTGAATAATATTTACCGGTGATCGTCTTACCCTTTTCGAGGTAATCGATATGAATTATACCGCGTGCATCCAAAAAAACTGTAGCCATGACTTTGTTGGCTGACAAACATAATTTCGCCTTCTTTGGCGCACGTTCACTTTGAGAAATCCACTGTTTTCATTGTTCCTTGGTCTCTAGTATATTGTGATGTATCCATGTTTCGTCAACGGTTATGAAACGGCGCAAAAACTCGTTCGGATTGCGGCTGAACATCGCCAAACAATCCTTTGAAGTGGTCACACGGTTGCGCTTATGGTCGAGTGTGAGCAATCGCGGCACCTCTTGCGCGGATAGCTTTTTCATATCCAAATATTCATGTAAAATGTGATGTACCCGTTCAGTTGAGATGCCTACCGCCTCAGCCACCTCACGCACTTTCATTCTCCGGTCATCCAACAAACCCGAACAAACCCATGATTTTATCGGCGATTTCCGGTGTAACGACCTCTTTTGGGCGACCTGAATATTCGGCGTCACTTGTGCTGATAAGACCACAACGGAACTCAGTAAACCACTTCTTAACCTTTGAAATTGATGGTGCAGTGTCCAAATAGTATTTATATAATGCTTAATCAACACGAAATTCACTTTTTTCCATTTCTGTTAAAAGTCGAGGGGTTGTCTGCTTTCAATGGCTGTCAAGCATAAACTAAATGACTCGGCTTGCTCAAAATTGGACAGTAGGCTATTAATAGATGACAGTTAAGGACAGCGGTGATGAATTAAAAGTATCGGCGCGGGAAATTCAAAAAGTCACTGACTTCTCAAACCGCCCTCGTATACACTTACCTTCCTTTGACATTTCATATCCATCCGGATTCATGCTTGGCATGATGTGAATTCTCGTGGTGTCCATCAGATTTGTGACTCTATCGTCAGTGCCGTACCTTTCGCACATATATTTTATCAAGTAGAGCAGCATTTCTCTACCAACTACTTCGTTTCCATGCATGTTAGCTATATATTTAAATTCCGGTTTTCCTAGAAACACGAAAATATTTTTGTTAAAGTTCGTATAGTCAATAATGGAATCTACCAAGGGCGTTTAAGAGCACTTATCAGTGACCTCCATTATAGTAAAAAGGTGTGACAAACTACAAGAAAACTATTGGATAGAATTTCTTAAAATTTTAAATTTAGCTTCGAAATATGGACTATATTATATTTATATATTTTTTTTTAAAAACGGTAAATAACGTTTAAATTGAAAAAATATGGTTATAGTCATTTTTGAAAGTATTGCGTGCACTATCAATAATCTCAATTAATTTCATTGTTAAGTTTTAATGCAAAAAAAAGTCACACCGAGGTTTTCAGGAAAAATATCTAAAATCGCAACTATCTAAAGTGATTTGGCAACGCTTCGGGTGATCAAAGGCAGAAGAATAAGGAAACCGTCTCCCACTCCCTCGACACAGCCGACCAGCGCGCTGACTCGTCGTGTCTTGGAATGGCGATGTTGTCTCATTGTTCAATAAAAATGACTTATGCTCTTCCGCGGCGAAATTTCAAATCGCATAAGCATATTGTGCATAGCAGATTGAATTTTGCTTTGATTATTTAGGACCCTATTCAGTTTATATAAATAGATTAGAGTCAGTACAGAATACATTTTTAAGGACTCTTTCAGTCGAGGCAAATCTTGATAACTATCATCGTAGTTTTATAAGAATTCATTTTGGAATTATGACTTTAGAAAATAGAAGGAAATTGTCGGAAGTTATGTTCTTGAGTAAAATTCTTTGTAATAAGGTGGATTCGCCTGATTTGATGGGTAAAGTTGCTTTTAATGTTTCTCCTCGTCAATTTAGATCTCGCACTCTCTCAGACCTATACCCTTTAGAAACACAAATAATGCTCAGTATTCCTCTTTATGCAGAATGATGAGATTTTCAAACTTTTATTATTGCAATCTTGATATTGACTTTTTTAGTGTGTCACAAGCCGTGATAAGGAAAACATTAAAAATATATTTATTGAAATGATTGTTTAAGGTTTTTTTGTACTGTCGATTTAAATGGATTATTGTAGTTTTTTTTTAATTATACCTTAAAATCTATTAATTTAATGTATATTTATTTGTTATCTTAATTAGCCACATAATATAGTAATTGGATACTGTATTGGGCTTTGCCTGTTTGTTATCCTGAATAAATAAAATAAAATAAATAAATAAATAAAATAAGCAATGAATAAATCCTGTATAGGTATAGGTGGTATAGTATTTGCAGAATTATACCGTTGCTCTTTTGACTGCAATAAAACCGCATTATCCCTTCGACCATAAAATAAATAAGGAAATCCCAAATTTTAAAACCTTTTCGAGCAGAGCCGGACCAGGTATACAAATTCAATTTATACCTATGCCTGATGCATATATAAATACAAAGTGATTTTTAATAATTTTAATCTTTAGTGGTTTTCCGGCGAGTAATTTTTAGTTAGGCTTATTAGTGGTAGAATGTGGCGTCCTTGGAATTGTGCTAATAGGGGGCATCTTCAAGTGTCATTTTTAAAAGAAAGCATTTATCTACCGATGCCAAATTAATAATTAAAAATGTGTATCAATCGTTGTTGAGTAGAAATTTTAATTCGATGGATGCTTTAGCAGATACGTCTACTTTGACAAAAACTCCTTTATCTTCGGTAAGAGCCATAGTACTTAAACCTGTTAATCCTAGAAAAAATCGGAGTGATTCTGGCACATTTAGAAGCATTGACGAAAATGGATTTATTAAGAAGAAAGATTTACCAATAGTATGGCACAAACTGTACCCACTTTGACTTCGCTCAAAGAGCGGCTGATTAAAGACGAAACAAATATCTCTTGTAGCCTTTCAAACCTTAGGAAAATATTGCGTAAAATGGGTTTTAAATACCGAAGCATTGATAAAAGACAAACATTAATGGAATCTCAACGTTTACGGAAATGGAGACTTAAATATTTAACAGCTGTTAAACAATTTAGAGAAGAAAATCGTCCAAGGAACCATCAAATAAACGCAAAAGAATCAAAATATTACATGCTGGTTCAGAGAACGGTTTGTTCCAAATTGTCTGTTGCTTTCAGCTAAAAACATAGCAGATTCTTCTTTAGATTACCATCAAGATACCGACGCCGACGCACAACTTTTTGAAGATTGGTGGGAAAATTCTTACAATTGTATGATTACAAATGTTCAACCCTTAATTATAAGTTTAGGCTTAGATGAAGATAGTGATACAGAGTTAAATTTTGAATAAATTATCAATAGTTTCTTAGAATTTAATTAATTTTTATTGCACTTGTTAGCCTAATAGTTATACTTTTAAATTATACTATTTTCAATTATCATTAATTGTTATCATTATTTTACATTTATTATAGGTACTTAAAACTAAAAATACCTATCTATTTATTTTAAATTATAAAAATAAATCATGTGGTATGGTATACATTTTCAAGCCGGCCCTGATCCCATTTATTGAGCTTTGAAGAGATTGAGGCGTATACAATAGGGTTTAATCAGGTAGTTTATTTATGGCATTAAGAGTCAACGGTATAATTCTGCAACAACTATACATTCTACATTATTTTCTTGAACAGTATTGAAATCTACTAAAATCCTCCTTACCTGGAACATGTTTCGTAGGTGTACTACTCAAAACAAAAACGTACAAATCCCTTCCTCGGACGGACTTTCCTATAGAGTACAGGTGTGTAATGTTCGGGTACGTCTGATTGAAGACTTGTAAAAATTTGACCATTTCCTCGTAATGATGGTGTTTAAACAAATCGGGATCGCGAATCATGAAGCCATATTCATCATAGAGCGAGCGGTTTGCTACTATAACTTCTTGGAAGTCCCCTATAATGCAACCAGACAAAGCTAGTAAATATTTTAGATAATTTTATCGCAAAAAATTAAACTCGTATAGTATTTAAGTAAATAAAAATGACTATTGTTACATTATACAATAAACACAAAGTAATATATCTAGTGACGTAAAGTGGTGATCGATTCTTCAATTGCTTATGGAGATTGACGTTGTTGTTAACATCTTTAATTATCTTTTAAATATATTAAAAGGTTTTAAGCATTTGATAGTAGATGAAATGAAAGAATAATATCACGGTATTTAGGCGTATTAATTTCATAGAAATATAATACTGATTACAGCTAACATACTAAAAAAATAAGAAAAAATTCCGGTAAATTTTAAAAATATCCATTTAAAACATAATTGGTCGACGACTTGAAGCCACTAAGCCCCACCTCCATGCGCGATATCATACCTTGTGTTGATGGTATCATGAGGCGACATCGATAGGTAGAACGAAACTAGGTCAAAAGATATTTTGACGTTTGATTTGGCATTTGTATTATTGGCCCGCAACGGTATGTTGAGAGATTGCTTTGTACAGGGTGTCCCATTTTCCACACTTTTATAGGGTATCTCCGTAATTGTTAGTGCTATGAAGAAAGTAATGTAGGTGTCATGTCCTCTTTTCGGGTCAAACTTAAAATGGTAAAATCAAAATTTGAAAATTTTCGCTCCCTTAAGAGATACGGGGGAAAAACAATAAATTGACAATTTCAAAATTACCCTATATTTTCTTAGTTAAAAGAGATACAGAAAAATGTTTTATACAGAAGTTTATTTATAATGATTTTTGAATAATCTGCCGACGGGGCCAGGTAAGAAAGTTATCGGACCTAACCTCATTTTTAAACGGAACACCCTGTATATTTTAATATAAAAAGATACTATTTTAAATTATCCTTTCAAATATATAACACACCGTGGATGATATTGGTATCATAGGCAATTTATTTAAACTTTATTACTTTAAACCACAGTAGGCCATGAAACAAAAGCTAATATCCTAGAGACAACTATGTTAACATTCTAGTTGTTATTAACATTTAACGTCAAGTTTATTTTTACATATTCATTTGTGAAAATGACTTATCAACATTTTGAAAAATTTGATATGATATCTATCATCCATGGCGTGTTATAAATTTGAAAAGAGAGAGTTTAAAATGCTATATTTTTAGATTAAAATATACAGGGTGTTCCATTTAAAAAAGTGAGGTTAGGTCCGATAACTTTCTTACCTGGCCCCGTATACTTGTTCTGAAAACGGCAGATTATTCAACAATCATTTTAAATAAACTTCTGTATAAAACATTTTTCTGTATCTCTTTTAACTAAGAAAATATAGGGTAATTTAGAAATTGTCTATTTTTTATTTTCCCCTGTATCTCTTAAACGAGCGAAAATTTTAAAATTTTGACTTTACCATTTTAAGTTTGACTCAAAAAGAGCACATGACACCTACATTACTTTTTTGATAGCACTAACAATAACGGAGATACCCTATAAAAGTGTCGAAACACACCCTGTACTACAATTGATTTAATAATTGGTCGCAGCCTATGAGTAATGAATCAGTACTCCCGGGCACAAACAAACCAACGAATAATATTTATTAATATCGTAGAGTCGTAGAAAAATTACCTTATTCGCAAAAGTGAGGTTATTAATGATGAAGCGTAAAGCACGAAGTGATATAGGATAGGAAATATTGTAAGCTGCCTGCATGTTATTGTTATGCGACTCCAAATACATACCACCGGTTCCATATTATAAGTGTGCACATTTTAAAAAGGTTAAGGAATACTTTAGCCAAAAGGTAAAAAATACACATGTTTATTTAGTAAAATTCATTTATTAACTCAAACATACACAGAGTACAAGAGATTCATCTATATCAGTACGGCATTTTGGAATGTATAATGTAAACAAAAAATAACTAGACAACAAATAAACATATGTATTTTGAAAGTAGATCGATCCAATTTTAAAACACTATACAACAGTAAATAATTATTTTAATATTTCGGGTTTCATTGCAAGGGGAATGTTTTTATAGTGCCTTGGCTATTTGTAAATAAATATAATATATATACAGGGTGTTTCCTTACCCCAACATAAGACAAATAGTTCTAGGGTGTACAGTTTTAAACTTTTCGGTGTTTTCAAGAATTTTAGTGAAATTTGGATTATGAAAAGTACCTAAAATAGGACATACTATATTTAGCAATAAAAATGTAGGGACAGATTTACCAGGGGCGTACGTGGCGATCTGGCGGTACGACACTGACTTTTTCACCTTTTGATAGCACAATTTGTTAGAAATTTAAATGCCTAAAAAATATATCTATTGATATTTATTTGAAGTCGCTTTTGTTTACAAGATAAATGCAATTTTAAGAGGACGATTTTCGCGAATTAGGTATTTTTTGCTATGAAAAGATATCTACCTAAATAAAAATGCAGTAAATGTTGAAAATGACCACCGTCAGCTTCATTCAAGCGGTTTCGGAAATATCTTGAAAACACCGAAAACTTAGAAACTATGTTTCTTTCAAACTAAGTATGATGTGAACTATTTCTCTTATTTTTGGGCAAGGAATCACCATGCACAACACCCTGGATATTTTTGGCTCAAATCCCTGTTGCAACATATTGTTTCCTTGATAAAGTTATAATAGTTATTTATGTATCAAGGGTACTAAGTAGATGATTATGCCCTGAGGGCGACAGTCTTACAAAGCCGATAGCCTCTGGGGGGCCGAGAGTTCGTAAGTCGCCCGAGGGTATATATCTATTAGTACCCGTGGTGCATACAAACTTTTATGTCATACCAGTTCGTTTTAAATAATAAATATTTTTTTAAAATTTCATTTGATTTACCAATTTTTTATTTTTACCTGCGACATTACCTTGACATTATTATAAGTATTCAAATGTTTAATGTGTCAAAGTCAAAAATCAAAAATGGAACAAGGTGTCTTGAAATTCCCGACGAAATTGAAAAAAGGCTGAAAAGACAACGCAAAACCTGTTACCGAGAAAATCCAGAAACTCATACGACAAAGAATATGACCAATTTTTGAAGTGGATGTCGGTGGCAAGAACTTATAAATATATTAGTCACATATGTAGACCAAAACTGACAAAAAACGAGTTTTCACCATTATTGATGAAGACGAAACGAATAGTTTGAAACTTATAAGAGATTATATATCTTTGCGGCCACATGGCTGCTCAGAAAAAATACTATTTTTAAGCTACAGACAAGGCGTCTGTACTGTACAACCTGTTGGAAAAGACACATTTGAGAAAATTCCCTGTATTATTGCAAAATATTGGGGTTTGAACAACCCCGAAAAGTACACTGGTCATTGTTTACGTCGAACGTCGGCAACTCTTTCAGCAGAAGCTGGAGCAAGTATGACTACGTTGAAGCGCCATGGTGGATGGAAGAGTACCACAGTTGCTGAAGGATATTTAGAGGATAGCCTGTTCTCAAAAAATGAGGTTTCAAGGATGTTGGCAGGCGTACCATCTGGATCTCGCATTTCCGTACAGAATCATGAGTCAACCTTCGCTGCAGGAATTTTAGCTATCAGCGGAACCTTCTAGAATTGCCAGTTCTATGTAAATACAACCAAATAATATATAAACTTAAATTTATATTTTGTTAATAAAGAATAAGTTAATCGAAAACTGTTTTTTGCGTCTTAATGCCAGCGCGGGCCATAATGTGTACTTTATGCCCGCACGGGCATAAAGTAATCCATTATGTAGATGGTATCTAAGGTATAAAAACACAATAATGTACTGGTATGACATAAAATAATAAATTACTGATTGTAAATGACGACGTTGAGGCTTAAATGTTCTAAAACTATCTAAATTTGCAGTTAATATGTGCTTATAGTGGTTTTCAAATTGAATCAAACAAGTGCAAGTTAGTACTTATAAAGAAAAAACAAATATCTACTTATACAATCTGATAATGCTGTTTGTACAAAGGGCGACGCCACTATTGTAAACTTGTAATATAAGTTACACCAAACATGCCACAGTACACAGTAAGCCGATTAAGCAAAAGCTTCATGTTGGGTTCCGGAAAGATTTTAGTCAATAATTAACTAACCGGACAACTTTGACGGTGACAGAATCGATTTTCACAATCAAAGTAGCCCAAAGTATTGATTTACGAGCCAGACACCTTTGAATGTGATGGAATCATTTCCGCCAATGTCATTAATCATACTCGTCAGTAAAAAATCATCGACACTCGATGGATCATTTAACCGACCTAGCAGTTAGTTCTTATCGTTTTAGATGTAGTGATACTGTATCACTTAAATTTGACGCCCCTGTATAATAGTAACATCTATGGGTATACGTAGATATTTATTTAAAATGTGCTTAAAAATATTATAACCCGACCACAACCATATAAAGTCCATTTAAAACTACATTATAAAAAAAAAATTGATCTTGAATGCCCTCAAAAATATCAGGTACATAATATTCAATATAAGATCGCAAACACTAAAAATCTATGTAAAACAAGTCTTATTCGTTATTGCTCGTTAATACTTTAGTATCTAATATTTGTCAGAAGTACATGGTTCCAGATTCGACTAGGGTAAATGCGGGGAGAAGGGACTTTTATCATTATTGTTAAACATATTATCTTGTTTTTCCAGTTATTGATAACAGAAAACTAATAGTTTTCTCACCTAATAGTACTACATTCGTAACTGCGTCCAATATGATTATTGACATACATGCGTATATTTTTGTTGGTGAATATACATACATAAACTAGAATCAGACCGACATGGCGTTTCTAACCGTCATAACCCTGGCAACAATATATCGCTCAACTTTGATGGATTCTCACTACCCTACCTCATTTCACTTTTTTAAACATTTATACTACGCAAAATGTATTTTTCTTATTTCAATAACGCCAAACCGTTCAAAATGCATCCCCCACCTGGACTTTGCTTTTTTTTATTAAATAGTGACGCACCAGATACGCGACCAGTTTTAAATTGTATTCTCCGATTTCAGCAACTCGGAAAAGATACACACTTTCCCTAATTGGGCGTTAGAAAAAATATAAATGATAATAAACCAAACGACACCTTAAAGAAATTAAAATAAACTAATTCAATCGACACCTTAAACATTGAAACTCCCCAGGTAGAGCATATCCGAGCATACAGTAGAAAATAGACGTCGAGACGATCAAGAATCGCCGCGTTGCAACATTGTCCGCGAAACCCGCGGTAAAATAAACATTGATCAGTTCATTACTTATTATTTAAAAAATAAAGCATTATTCTTAACGAAATAGGCAACTGCGTTGTTTAGGTTTGTTCGGGTTTGCTCAGTTTTTAATCTGTTTCACTATAAAATGAGGAAAGATGATAAATAAATAAATTTAAAAAAGAACCAAGAAAATCACAATAATTAACTAGACTTAGTAATTTAAAGCAAACAGCGCATAGAAGCACATGATTTTACGTATTTCTGTGAAAAATCAGTTAAAATAATGCAACGACGAAGTAATTTCACATATATATACATTATATTGCCAATACGAACGTTCCAAATTACGAAAAGTGTCCCCGGTATGGGAGAAGGCTTGGCACCATTGAGGTTGCTCAGTAGGGTGGAATTTTATCGATCGAGTCAGAGCCGGCTGTTTGTTGTTATTCGTCGCCATCTTTGGTTCTGGATGCTTCTTCAAATTACAGAATAAAAAGTGGTTCATCCACATTGTTGTCGGTATATTAGTGCTTATAAACTTTCATTACCTTACAACAATTTTTGTAAAGGAGTTTCTA
Organism: Barypeithes pellucidus; assembly: GCA_963991005.1. NCBI lineage: Eukaryota > Metazoa > Arthropoda > Insecta > Coleoptera > Curculionidae > Barypeithes > Barypeithes pellucidus. The sequence goes on from OZ022563.1 coordinate 15,777,024, forward strand.
ATCTGTGGTGATTCGATTCGCTGTTTGTTAGGTTAGCAACTTGTTTTGTTCAAGATGAAAGGACACAAGTGCATGGTGCTTTTTTGCAAAAGTCGTGGATCAATACCAGGTATAAAGTATTTCGGGTATGTACATATATACGAAAATATTTTGCTTATCACATTATCCGATCTTCGGAACCGAATTTCACTAAAAAGCTTGTAAAAAAGAAGAGAGTGTCACTCGTATACAACATAATATATATGTATTTTTAATTTGGTGCATTAGTAGCTGATAATAGTTCCCAAAATAGTCAATATAGTCATTCATTCTTAATTTTTGGTTTAGAAAAAAGTGAGGTAAGAAACATACGACGTCGGATGAAAGTTAAAATAAAGCTCATCGTGTCGACAAATATTCGGACGGAATTTGGCACCAAAAGTTTACACCAATCAGGGCACGTCGGATCATCATATCGTCAGAAATCGTATGCATGGAACGCTGTCTTAAATCGAACTAATCGAAATTTTGATTGCAATATTTTTCCTAACTAACCAGTGAAATTTACATTCTTCTTCTTCAAGTGCCATCTCCTCTTAGAAGGTTACATTAAAAAAGTTGAAATCCGGTCCTGTCGAATGTTTACTTTCACAAGGAAATTTCCGAACTGCGTAAACTCATTATTACCCGTTCGATGCCCATAGCGAGGACATAATTGCAGATGGTATTAGCAATATAATGGTTATATATATATGTGAGTAATTTACGGTTACCCATTATCTGACAGAAGAACGAAGGTAAATTAAATTCATCACTGCTCTTGAATCTTAAATGTAAATAAAATTGACCCGATATATTGAACAAATTTTGACAAATTTTATGCTTCTTATCATTATTGTGTATCATTATTTTTAAAGCAAAATATGTTTTCTTCCGTTCCGTCTATTGTCCGACTGATGTAAAATTCAGGGCTGTTTTTTTTTATAGGCGCTCGGGCACGTCAATTAGTATTTTTGGTTGAGTTTTTTTTAGGGTAAAACGTTATTATATAGGGTGTCCAAGATAAGGAGGGCCTCTATGGGGGATCTCGTTAATGGTAACAGATACAACTTCGATTAAATGGGGAAAAAGTATCGCAATGAGTTTGTAAGATCGTTGATCGAATCAATGTACGAATAATATACCGTACAAAAAGTTTTGGTAAATTTTTAAGTTTCGAGTTATTTAAAAGAAACTGTCATTTTTTGCGACGTTAATATTAAAGCTAGAGTAAAGTTGACAAAACATTCTCACAGCTACGTTTAGGGAACTCAAGAATTACAATGACCAATCTTTTTATTCGACGTTTCGTTTTCAAGCAATCATCAACAACTTCATTATTTCTAATACGGCCCTGATTTTATAATGTCAAACATTAGGACCTTCTTTAATTCTAAATTCAATGATGCACCACTAGAGATGTAAATGGTAATATTACCGAGGTAATGTTACCGTAATTTTGGTAATATTACGCAATATTACCGCAAGATCGGTAACATTGGAAATATTGTTTTTTTTTTCCGCTCCATACTCTAATTTATCGGGGAATACCCAGGGTTGCCAACAGTACGGTCCTGACCGTACTTTTACGGTATTTTCACTCAAAGTACGGTTTACGGCCTGAAGCCCGGACCGTACCTCAAAAGTACTCATCTATGAAACTGCAAGGCGTCATCGAAAGTATTCTTCACAAGTAGATCTTATTATGGAAGCACTCGCACAGTACAAAATTAGAGGTAATATTTTTGCTAAGGAATTCGTCATTTCCAGCGCTAAATCTATGTCTGGATCTGTTTGGTGGGCAGGAATTTGCTCCAGTTCTAAAATAAGTAGGTTAGCTGTAGACATTTTAAATTTACCATCGTCAACAGCCGCAACCGAAAGAACTTTTAGTACTTATGGATTTATTCATCGGCAAAAAAGAAACAGACTAACCGTGGATAGGGCCGGAAAACTAACTTATATTGCCCATAATTATAATTTACTAAATGAAGAAGATCATTCGAGAATAGTAGAAGATACTGACGAAGAAATAGAAAAAGAAGATATCGGTTTCGAAGTTATAGACTTGACTCAATTAACGAAAGAGAAAGAAGAATCAGATGTAGAGGTTGGGGATGATGATGAGGATGATTTACCATTATCCACTCTATTACGTAGTCCATTCTGACTCTGACTAGTTTAAAAAAACGTTCTTATTGTTTTTCGTAATGTTTTTACAGTTTTGAAATAAAAAAAACTTGTATTACTTAAAAAGCTGTTTTTTTTTATAAATTACCAATGTTACCGTAATATTGCGTAATATTACCGGTAATATTACCGATTTTTAAATTACCGGTAATTTTACATCTCTATGCACCACACATTATCGTTTAATTACGTTTCAAGTATTTTTAACCATCTTCATGAAATTTTCATGATACACCATACCTAATTTCAAAAGGGCATCATTTAACTGGTTAGCAAAATATTCTTATTTTTGCGAACAGAAAAATGTAATCGGTCCGCCAAAATGGCTAGTTGGTCAGCAACTTATGGGCAGCAAACATTTCTGTATCGGTCAGTAATTAATGTCATACTAGAGTGCTGTAAATTATTTTGGTACGCAAATTAAGTATATAAGCTGCTATGAGCGAGTCACTTTTAATCAGATATTAGCAGGGTTCGGAGGATATATATCAAGTGATATATATCATGATATATATCACGATATATATCATGATATTTATAACTTGATATATATCCGATATATTCGACAATTTCATTTATTAAATTAAAAATGTTTTTCACCATTCTAAACATCCGAAAATGTCTCAATACGCCACTGTACAAAATTATAATTACTGTAGGGATTGGATTCACTTGGCTACCGCGCAAGCATCACCGTGCCGACGCCGCCGACTTCGGGATTCCCAGGTACGCGACGATTTGTTTGGTGAAAAAAAGTTTCTTTAAAAGAAAAAATATGGCACTTGGGGCAATGCATTATCTAGCAAATATTATTGATCATCGATTTTTGGGACGACATTTAACAGCTATTCAAAAAGGAGAGGCTTTTGAATATTTGAATAATATCAATAGTTCTTTTGTTCCATTTGTGATGTCTCTTATATCACAAGTTAGCCCATTTCCAAAGTACTTTTTTGGGGATCATTTTAGACTTACTCCACCAGTAACGTGGTGGAAATCGATCCCTGTATTGGACTCAGACTGGCCAGACAAGGACACTTTTTTGAAATTATGTGAACAGTTACACACTGCAGTGGCCCCTACAGCTGGGATTGAAAGGGCCTTTTCTTCTTTCGGTTTGGTTCAATCAGATTTACGAAACCGCTTAGGAAACCAAAAAGCGAGTAAGCTGGTTTTTATGTTCAAGTATATGAACCAAAATACAGACAAAAAGAAAACCAACCTTGATTGGGCATGGGAACCAGCATTATCGGAAGATTCTGAAGTTATGGTCACTAAGAATAACATTATTGATATTGATGATAATGATGATTCATCAGATGAGGATGATATACCAATATCAATGTTAATAAAATAATGTTAACATCTGTTTGTTTTTAATTCTTTTCTTTTTACCTAATTGGAGTTATGAGCAAATGTTAGAATAAAAAGTTTTTTTGTTTACAATATAAGTTTTAATTTTGTGATTGTGTTGAAATATTAATGTTAATAAAATAATACTAAAATCTGTTTATTTTAATATTTTTAATAATGATTTTTGTTTTTTCTGCTTAATTAGAGAGAGAGATATATAGAATATAGGTTTTTGTTAACGAGTGTGTGTTAAAATATAGTTTGTGCAAGAAACAATACCGTTTTTTAATTAAGAAAATAAATTTTAAACATGATTGTATATCGGATATATATCGGATATATATCCGATATATATCGGATATATATCATGTGATATGATATTTATATAAATATCATGATATTTTCGAACCCTGGATATTAGTAAGCAATCAGCGGGTAAGCAAAATATTTAATCTTGGTCATCAAAAAAAAAAGCAATAAAACGTGAAATAGTGACAGTGCCCTGGGAAAATAAGTGAAAACCCGCCCCCGCTATACCTTTTGGGCCTTGACTGCTACACCGAATGAGCTACTCGTATCACGCGACTGCTTTCGCTCCGCCCACAATAACTAACTTTGCCGATTATTCAAAACAAACGCAATCCAATGGTTTATATTGATGACCATTCTTTTAATATGCAAACCTCTGAAGTAAACTGCTTCTAGGCATGTTTTTTTCTACTGGCCAATTGTAAAATCTTGCTGACCAAGTAATCATTTCGCAGCTCGACTGTTAATTAAGCGAACACATGATGATACAAGCGGACTGATATCGGTTAAATTGTTGACAGTTTGTAGCATTTCTGCAGAACAAGTGTTGCAGCCCGATTTTTATTTATTGCAAGCAAAATCTTTTTATGCTGATCAAATGATTTAATGGCTATTTTTTGCTGCGAACCAATTTTAATAACGGCAAACCATTTAATTGCTTCTCATTTCAAAATTTTATAATGAACGGTTATGAAAATATTTATTAAAAAAAAAACGTCGTCAGGGTGCCCCATTCGAAGGGCTGTAGCTCCATTTTAGACGGTTTAGCATCTTAATTTCGTATACCAACATTTTATCTTAAAAAAATGCGCAACTAAAAATAAGAATTTGACGTGTCCGAGCGTTTAAAAATCCTTGAATTTTCAATCAATTGAACGTAATTTGTGTAATTTTTTTGAAAAGTAGACAAAGAAACTCACGAAAACAATTACCATTGCTATTGCATACCATTGCTTATCATACCAGAACAATCTTAGCTCGAAAATATAAAAATACCATGGTGGTTTCTTTCTTTATCCCAACCTTACTTATTGCTTTTTAAAATTCTTATCAATAAGCAAAAGGCGAATAATTATAAAAATTAAAAGATGGAAGATGAGAAGTCCATTTACACAATATAATTTTAATAATTCAATTCAGAATATGTATACTATGAAAAATTATTATTAAATAAGACCAAAATTTTACACGGTAAAAAACCCCTAACAAATCAAAACGGTACTTTAAGTAGCTACTGACTTTTACGCTTAACTACTCTACACATAGCAAGTATTTTATTTGCCCCAATACCAGTTATTATTGTCAGCAACGGAACCTTTTCCTAGGAACTCATTACCTTGTTCTTGCGGTTGCAACTTTAGCGTGAAATTTTGAATGGTCGTTTTGCCTTCTTCTACCGTGACTTCGACTGGCTCGGATTGTAGGTAACTAGAAAAATACAAATTAAAATTTAATTTAATCGTAGTGACGTCGAAAGTGAACGAAATTGCGAACAATTGGAAATACAGTAGACACTCGATAGTGTGAATAGAAAAAAAACAACGTCCGTTCACATTATCGATTTAATCACGTTAACGGAGGTTATATTTAATATGTTACAACTTTTTATAACCAACATAATAAACATATAAATTAGTAATACTCATTAAAACACACTGTAACAAATTTAAAAAAAAAGGGATAAAGAATTATTTTTTGTTAAAAAAGTCAGAAATTTTTGTTTGTTTTTGGGGATTTTTAATTTTCTGCATAATGGCTTTGTCTCTTAGCATTTTTATAACTACAAGATCATTAGTATCAATGTCACTTTCCTCAACCCACTGGTTTACTACATTTAAAGACTCTATAACTCTATCTAGTGAAACCAATGGAGTTGATGATTCCGGATTTTCTTCGGCTATCTCAATCTCTTGGCTTTGACAGTCTTCAGTATCTTCAACTTCAAGTTGCAAGTTAAAACAGTTATTCGCTGCTTTTCAGTTTTAATACCAGCTGCAGTTTTTTTCCGCCGCCTAGACAAATGTTTTGTCTGGTAATTATTTCCAGTAAAGTCCCGTTTCATCAGCATTGTAAAGTTGGTCTAATGTGATACCAAGTTCCTCTACTTTGTTTTTTAATTGGATTTTAAATGAATCCACAAGTTCTGGCTGTGAGCACAATTTCTCTCCAGAAATTTTCAAAAAGCGGATTCCAAATCTCTTTTTAAAGCGTTGTAGTCATCCCTCACTGGTTGTAAATTGCTTATCATTTTCTTTAATTTGAAAATGGATTTGCTTCGGTTTTTGCTTGATCATATCCCCACTTAAAATAAAATGTTTACTTCTTTGCTCCAGGAACCACTTATATAATTTTTTTTCCATTCTGGGAAATCCCGAATCAGTTCCTTCTTTTGTGTTATTTTACAAATTTTAAAAATTTACATTATTTTACAACACCATATTTTTTTGCTAAGTACGTAACACTTTGCCCTTCATTTAATTCTTGGATCACTAGCGATGTTTCATAAAGAGCAGTGGCGGTTCTTCCACAGGAGCACATGCGCACGTGCACCCCCAAAACAAAACGAATAAAAAATATTAATTTATATTCATTGAATATTATTTATCGTATAAAGTCCGACCCTCCCTAATATTTTATCGTACCGTTAAACAAAAAAAACTAAAAAAAGTCCGACCCTCCCTAATATTTTATCATCCCGTCAAACCAAACTGTATAGATCCGGCAACCGTGCCTCGGTCGAGGTAAATGACGATTATGACGAGACTTGCTCGCACGTGGGATTAAGTAGTGCAGTTTCTCTGTAGTAACAGGTGGCGGGTGGCAGCGGGGGATAGCGGGGCTATTGCGATTTAACATGGAAAAGGCGCATTCGTGCATCTAGTTAGAAATTCGAGCGTGTATGTTTTAATATTTTAATATTATATATTTATTAAGTTATATATAACTTTAGCTCTTTGAGTTTGGAGCAAAAAATTGAAGTGAAGAATGCGGGAACACCTAAACCCGAAATTAATTTAACGCAGACCACAAAGAGTAAATCTAGGGACTTTATTAGAAAGTTTAAAAATGAAATATATGAAAAAAATAATAGAGGGTATTCCAAGCTTAATGAGGCTGTTATTAATCAATTTTCTACAATTAAGAACCGAAGAATGGACTTTATGTTTAAGCCCTATTGTGTAGGGTCGATAAATGTTGTGTATTTCGATAAATGATACTCGATATGATTTTAAACCATTTTATTAAAGGATTTAAACTAAAAAACACTGAAAATATGAAGAATGCCAACTAGTCAGTCTCGTGGCTTGATTCGTTCTCGTCATAAAACAGTTAACTATTGTTCTCGTCTTGGTTGCGCCTAATGACGTAGCCGTAGATGGCGTAGTGGTATTAGACATCATTCGGTTTTCTTGATAACTCGTAGATGGCGGTAGTAGTATTGGACATCATTCGGTTTTCTTGATAGCTCGTAGATGGCTTTAGTAGTATTAGTTGGACTGTATAAATATTGTTACGAGGGTTGCATGCGACGACGTTAAGATCCGACAGCTATACACACTAAGAAAACCTTTCGTATTTTCCAAAAGTTGTATTTCCTTGTGTAAAATAAAAAAATAAATAAAAATATGTTTTACCTAACGCATTTTCTTATTACTTTTTTCTTTCTACATTTAAAACGCCTAGAAAAATTTCACCATACTTGTGAATCCCCTCTGTCATAGGTCACGAGCCGCCACTGATAAAGAGTAAGACACTTTGGTTTTTTAAGCAACATTTCACCGATATTTACCGAAATTGCGTGACCCAAATACGCATTAACATCGAACAACTGGCACAAAACGTATGCATTTCTAGCTAACACAGAGCCCGCGGTGAGAAAATACCGCATATATCGGGGATTTACAGCACCGCGGAACAACGACTGCCACATAATGTAAATTTTTAGTTTGTTCACAGTATACGGTGGTCTTGTATAATTACCATCTTGTTCACACTATGTGAGGTTTCCGTTAGGCGATGTTAACACTATGGAGTGTCTACTGTATTCGTTTACTTTCGCGATCATTATTTTAGATCACTCCCTCGTATAAGTTTGCCACAAGTACTTACCCAAAGGCAGTAGCATAGATCTGATAGGTTCCGGGCAGTAGTAACCTCCAGTATTCGCCCCTGTTTGATGTAGTTATGTTGTGATTTATCCCTATCACTACGATATCGGCATCCAATACTGGATCGCCTCTCTCATTCATAACCAAACCTAGTAGAATATATTTGTTAAAATCGAACACATTGAGGAAAATATTCCCTTTTTTGAAATATACAGGGTATGTGTGTATTATTTTTTTTAGAATCAATATCAATCGTTTAAATCACAACGTTTCAACTGGTAAGTATCTCCAGTGGTCTTCAGGTGAATACTGTATTACACCACACAGTATTCACCTGAAGACGACTGGAGATACTTACCAGTTAAAACGTTGTGATTTAAACGAAATAAAGACAATGGAAGTCCAAAACACGTCTGTCACTCATGATACAGCATTGTCTCTAACCTTCAAAGAAACAATAGTACAGGATGTTTCATAATACAAATATTTTGATTGTTTTTAAATCACATTTTAATGAAACACCGTGTATTTTATCTGTGATCCTAAAAGCTCTCCAAATTGTCCATATTTCTATGTGTAATGCTGCTACCTATCTCGGATAGTTTTTTACTTATGAGCTGTTTTCAAAAGAATAAGTGAAATTAATAATTATTTCGAGAATGATAACAGATGGAATAGGAAAATGTTAAGGAAAGTTATTTAGAAACTAATAGGAATTCTAAAAAAAAATAATACACATTGTGTTAAATTTAAATTATCAAAGTTGCCAATACTTTCTAGTAGAAGCGGCAGCACTGCACGGCTGAAAATATTCTTAAAATAGAGAGCATGCCCACTTATAGAAGCTAGCAAAAGAGATCCGTTCACTAGTTCTACTATGAAAATGCAATAATTTTCTTTTCCACAATGAAATGTGTGGAAATTCTTCAACAGATTCCAATAATAATATATTTTGTAGTTACGCCATACCTTTTACTCCCCATTGTGTGGCTTCCATAAACCTCAACAGCGGCTCCTTATTAGTGGACCACTCCTGCGGTAGCGTCCTCGCCGGCGGAAATTTGCAGCAACTCAGTTCGAAGGTAACCTCGAAACAGTTCGATTTTACATAATTGAAATCTTGCATCCCACCTGAAACAGTTATATTTTTATAAAATTGTATCGATATGTCGGCTTGCTAATTGTGCGAGCTTAAAATGGTGTATTTAACAGCACTTGATATAAAAATATTTATATTTAATTCCAAGTTAGGCCCCGAAAATGTGCAGAATAGATGGCTCTAAATGAAAACTGTTATTTTGAAATAAATTGGCTACTACTTATATCCTTGTATATGTTAAATAACCAATGTTAATTGCAAAATTTGAAAAATATACGTTAAAACTGATAGTTGTGCCTATAGTTCTCTAAATCATTGATATCGTGCTAAAAATAGAAGTTATTTAGCCTAAAATAAAACTTTATCAAAGTTTTGTAATGGCCGTTTTCTTTACACGCTAGTGTCGTCATTCTATAATCAGTAATGGTATCAGGATCTAAAAATAATATGAATTCTGCGGATAATCTGAATATTTTTAAGTGCCATTATCTACAAAAACAAATAAAAAAAGTTCCTGGCAGCGGTGGGATTCGAACCCACGCCTCCGAGGAGACTGGTGCCTTAAACCAGCGCCTTAGACCGCTCGGCCACGCTACCTACTGTTGCTTCAGGCTATGATTATTGAGAAAAAAAATTATTTTCGTAATACGTGCACACAAAAGCACAAGGTGTTTCAAAAAAACATGTACCGTTGCTTGTATAGTGATTCCTTGCCCAAAAATAAGACAAATTGTTCCTGGCAACATGGGTTCGCAAGGAAAGATACAAGGTGTTCAAATAAAAAAATTTTCGGTGTTTTCAACATATTTCCGAAACAGTTTTTGTAATTTTAGTGAAACTTGGGTTAGGAAAAGTACCATGTTATAAAAATGTGTAAATAGCATACAAGATTCTTTTACTTATACATTTTAAGCTTGATATTTAACCACAAACATATAATATAAATGGGAAGACAAAACATTCCAGTCATAAATAGGTAATCGTTGTATGTGTTTTTTACAGAAATCCAGAAAATATAAAGAAAAAATTCATACCACTGGCTTTACCTAAAAAAAACATATCCTCATTATTCTCACTTACCGACGAAATATTAATCCGGGGTTAGAATAGTCGAATTTCTTACATACCACGCGCTGACGAACCATTGTAGATAGCTAATAAATAGTTTAGTTCGAAAAAACACTAAAAATGAATCCAAAAACACAATAGATCACAAACAATCACAAAAGCAGCAGCGATAAACCACCGGTATCAACACCGCCGGCGAAAATGAATGAAAATCGTAAACTTCAGGGTCATTTTTATACTAGCAGGTAAAAATGAGCATACAGCGTTGCCACTTGATTTCTTTAAAACATTGCAATTTGCTGTTCTTGGGATATACAGGGTGTTATGGAAATGACGTATTATATTTAAACCGAGATGAAAATAAATTGAAGAAAAATAACCATAAATGGCGCTTTGAATTATTAAGCGAAATATGCACTTTATATAAAATCTCAAAATTTACGTGGCCGCTCCTGAGGCCCTTCGCAATCAATATTTTATTGAGGCAGTCTCCAGGTTCAAAAGAGGTTAGCGCATTATATGCGATGTTGTCATATTGCAACACATAATTCTAAACGCACGTGTTCAGTTTTTGACAACAAAATGTCTTTGGCGCGAGCTATCACTTCTTTTTTAAACTTTTTAGACAAAGAAAACTACAATTTTAAGGTACATACTCTCTTACCTTCGATCTTATTTTTAAATAATCCATTTTAAAATTAAATTCCATAAAAAAATACAATACAAAAAGTATGTTTTTCAACAGAACCAACAGTAGGTAAATAATATCACCAAATTTGAAATCACATCACAACATTTATTATTATGAATTATATTGTCTGTCTTTGTATATAACAAAAAAACATCAGGCAATACAACTAACAAAACGTTTAAAATTCGTATACGTCGAGCACGTGGCACCATAGACGTCCTGGAACCAACGTCGTTCCACTCCCGAGTCTCGAAACATACTGAAGTATGAAGCGGCGCGCGGCCGGTATTCAAGCTACGGCGAGACACGCGGTGTGATCTGACAACACTGTTAGTATATTCTAGTGACCCACATTGTTGCTAAGTGAATCCAGATGGAACGGGGCGACAGTATGTGGGTAAAAAGGGTTTTTACCTTAGTATTTAGATATTCGATTTAAAAAAAAAGTATGTAGACTTTCTCTAGGACACCCAAGGAGTCACCCATTTAAATATAATAAGTCATTTCCATAACACCCTGTATACTATAAATAACTTTACGAGTAGAAATTTTAAAAAGGTACACACATATTTAGTACAATAGGTACACATGAGAGATGCATTTCATATTAATTAATATTATACTTTTCGGTTTCAAACGGTAGATTTAAGACCCTCAGTACAGACTTAGCATCATTGATTACTGTTTAAAACAATTTCACTAAAATTACTAAAGCCGTTTCGAAAATATCTCGACAATACCGCAAAAAAATGCAACACCCTGTATCTTTCAAACATAACATGAGCGGACCCATGTTGATAGGAATTAGTTGTCTTATTTCTAGGTAAGGAATCATCACACTTTTAGAAAAAAGATCAACTTCTTACCTCTAACTTCATACCAGAACGCCCCATTCGTTATGCCCTGAGGAAAATGATCATTTTTGCATGTTTCACCCGTGGCCATTATCGAGTGCTGTTGGGCGTATGTCAAAGCCAGTTCCTTGAACAGTTCATTGTCCGGCGATTTACTTTCTTTACAACATTGTACACCAAAACTGCAAATAGAGAAAAGAATACTGGTCAACTTAAAAATATTTATAACTTATGGTTCATGCTCAATTGGTGGCATTCAAATTAACCATCAATTACTTCATTTTATTGGTTCTCGTCTGTAGAATGAAGTTGCGTAAAACTTAAAAATTTTTTTATAGAAATCAATATACAGGGTGTCAATTTAAAAACTTCCCATCCTTAATATGCTTATTATGAAGTATTTAAAGCATATTTGCGCCTTCGCGATTTAACCTTCCAGGCAAGGTAGATATTACCCTTAAAATCTTAAATGGAAAGGAGGGGGGCAAGTGACATGTCATGATTTTAAAGGGCGTTTAAATCTACACTCGCCGGCATAAAATTTGGCCACCCTGAAATTTTGGTCAAGTTTGATATTTTTTAAGCGATTTTCATGATTTTGTTATCAGTTTGTATATCCGATTATTGTGTTTTTCCTTAATTATTTTATAAAGTAACATTTTTCGATTAGGCTATATTATACAGGAATTAATCAAACTGTTGTTTCTTGTCTTAGTTTCAAAACACCCTGTAGGAAAATTGAGTGGATAATTTTGTTTACATACTATTTCTTGTAATCTTTGATGTATTCTAAACATTTCGTTTTTTTGATTCATTCCATTATTTTATTTCTGCTGTGAGCTGCAAAATTTTAAATGAAACGATGTTTTTTTTAGAAAATGTATGTCAACCTTTCGGTAAAAAAGTACGCGATTATTGTGAGAGAATATTTGACAGTGACAATATTCTTACATACTATTCACTGATCAATCCAGGATTTGTTTAAGGTCGCCGGATGGTCGTGAGCGGGTGTTCATAAGTAGAAATGAAAGATATGCTGACTGCATCATATCAGAACAATTGTCATATCATGGCGGTTCATGATTTAGGCGGGTATTTCTAACGAAGCACGCACTGATCTCGTATTATATTGAGGAAATCCTCCAAGAAGTTGTTGCTCCATTTGCTCCTTTCATTGGGAACCAATTTACATTAACGCATGATAATGCTCGACCTCACGTTGCACATGTAGTGAGTGAATATCTGGATGGATAGTTGAACTTACAAGATTGGAATGGCCCGCATGCATCCCGGATCTCAACCCAATCGAATCAAACCTTGGAAGACTTACAACTGGCGCTGACCAAAGAATACCAGGCTATCCCTCAAGAAAGGATAAGTAACCTTATTCATTCGATGCCACGAAGGCTGCAAGCTGAGTGGAGGAAATACACGATATTAAAATTGTTTTGTTAATTAACTTTATGATATACCTAGTGCTTGTTTTTGTTAATAAAAATAGGCTTCAAATCAGCGTTTCATTTAAGATTTTGCAGCTTGCAGCAGAAATGATATAAGGGAATGAATCAAAAAACGAAATGTTTAGAATACATCAAAGATTACCAGAAATAGTATGTAAATAAAATTATCCACCTCAATTTTCCTACAGGATGTTTTGAAATTACGACAAAAAACAACAGTTTGATATACTCCTGTATAATATAGCTAAATGTTACTTTATGAAATAATTAAGGAAAAACACAATAAATTGATCTACAAACTGATAACAAAATCATTAAAATCGCATAAAAATGAATAAGTTATAAAATATCAAACTTGACCAAAATGATGTGACACTTGGGGTTAAAAGAAGACCGGAAATATTACTTAAAAGTGTCCCGTTCGCAATAAAATTGACGCGTCTTTCCAATTGTTAATATTATTTACTGGAAGTGAGATATTAAGGGTGGAAACTTTACAAATTGCCTTGTATATCGCTCTTACTTAGAATCATCATAAGGATAGCTAGCCACTACTGCTCCTCCATGAAGGTTTCCAGATAACACGAAAGGTCTAGATATTATCCACGTCATCATGGCTACTGTCTCTGGTTGCCTGCCAGCAATAATAGTTCCTAAAATATAAATATTAAATATAAAAAATAAAAATAAAATTTTATATTACACCAAGTTTCATTGTTCTAGTGGACAGCTAAAACAATACTTTTGTGATTTTTTTTTAATAACAAAGTATAAGTAATTTTTATTTCCCTGAACTATAAACAATTTTGAATTTTTGTATGTATGTAATATACAGCCATGGTATAAATAACTAAGAGGTATGATTCCACGCCGACGGAGGCGTGGTTTGTGACGTCAACGGGCGAGTGATTTTTAAATCTCTTATGGAGATTTATATTGCTGTCAGAGTTGTTAACTCTCTTTTAAAGGTATTAAAAGGTTTTACGCATTTAATGGTATGTGAAATCAAAGAATAGTATCATGGTATTTAGGTATATTTATTTCATGAACATACTAAAATACGACCTAAAGAAATTAAACTATTTTTCTTAAATAGTCAATGTCTCAGTGGAGTGAAATTTTGAAGAGGTAAAGAAACCCATAGTCTGCTTCAGTAGTTAAATAAACAATATTTTTATTCCCATACATGTTTCGAAGGCATATACCCTCATCAGCTTCAGTGGAAAATACTTAAGAAGCAAATGTTAACAAAATAAATAAAACCGTATCCATTCTAATTTTTTGTTTTTATCCTTAGGAAGGCGGAAACACCTTATATTTCTATCAAATTTCTTTGCCTGGTTAGCCACATCACAACCAAACACAGCACACCTCATTTTATGAAAATTCAGATATTTATTAACACACGCGACTATATAAGAAAAAAATGTGATGAATAAAATTTTCATGGAAAACTACGGCAAATGGCACCACGTGGCGACCAGTGTTGCCAGAAATCTTTGATCAAAAGTAATAGATTAACAGTTCGAAACCTAATAAAAAACGGTGTCAGAATAAGAAAAGTACGAGAAAAAGATTGATACTTTCCTATGATATGGGGGACTCCTCCAGATTGACCATAAATTTCATATGGGGAGCCCCACAACAAGAATAAACATCTTAAAAATTGTTAAAATAGCAACGGATATATTATAATTATTGTAAAAGACTGACAAAGTTGGTGGCAACCAGCAGGGGTTGCTGAGCAGCTTCGGCAATCGTCGACCGGTTCTGATGGCGCGGCCGTTGTTTTAAAACTTTGTCGGAATCTTTTCTTATTTTAGTGGTATTTTAGCTGTAATGTGCGTTATATTTCTATGAAACTAATATACGTAAATACTTGTCATATATTATTGTTTCATTTCACATACCATTAATTGCGTAAAACCTTTTAATAGCTTTAAAATAGAAGTAAAGACGCTAACACCGTATAAATCTCCATAAGAAATTTTAAAAAATCGCTCTCCCTGTGACGTCACTGCGCGCCGCAGACGAAATTGGAACGGCTAGATATCTTACCTTTAGTAATTGTATCATGATATACAGCCCTGCTAAAGACTAGTTGTCTTAACTGCTTAAAAGTAGTTTTGAGAAATTACGCATTTTGATATTATTACATGCACCTTTTTCTAAATTTATTTAGAAGAATGGTGTTCCCTTAAATGTTTTTGAAAATATACACTAATACTTTACTATATTATTAAAACATACACACACAAAAATTACACAAAAATTGAAATTTTGCGGACAGAACAATTAGTCTTAGCGCCGCTGTATACAGGTCGACAACTTTATCTGTAGCTACAAAAGGAATTTGGGCAAGAAAATTTCTTGGGTTAACAATGTTGTTACATATTTTAAATTTTAATTAATAACATGTTACCAAGTAACGCCAAAATTAAATTTACCCATTTAAAGTAAATTGTCATAAGTATATAAGAAACTAATGTTTTATTATAGTTACAATGTTCTTAAACCTTTCTTTTCACACTATTTATTTTAATATTTAAGTGCAAAATAAAATATTTTTTTATTAAAGTACTTCTAATCTAAAAATAGGGCAACATGGTGGCTAGAGATAACTTGATAGGTTATATCCCAGACAGAGGATGACGACACGCGTCTGGTGACACGCCCATTGTGTTGCTTGGTTGTTCGGCGATGTCCAATATGCTTCATCCAGTTGCGTAGTGATAGGGTTTGTTTTAAAACTGTGATAATGAATGAATATAACCTGGTAAAACCCTTCATAGTCAAACCCGTGAAGTGATTGCCAATGTGTACAGGGTGTGTGAAGAGGAATCACAAATTAATACATTTAAATTGCCACTTAAGCGAAAGCTAGAAAGGGTCGCAATGTATACGGGAGTAAGCGTGGGTGCAGTAAAAAACATTCACAAAGAAGATACTGAAAGGAAAGAAAATAACCCGGATCAATTGTTGTCATCTCCCGGCAAAAAATGGGCCCGTCTCTCTGCTGCCAAAAAAATCGAAGGCTTCGACTTTGGCTAAAAAACTAAAACTGGTTCCAACCTTAAAAAGTTGCTACAACAGCTGAAAAATGACAAAAACTTGCTGTTTTCCTGTGAAACTTTGAGGTGAATGTTAAAATCAAATGGATTTTATTGGCGAAAATGCCAAAATAAGTGAAAAATATTAATGAAAAGGTATAATATATTGCACTGGCGATACAAATATATTCATGCCATGAAAAAATATATATTATTAATACATTATTAAGTTAATTACAGCACGCCCATGACTCGGCCAAGTTTTAAAAGATATTGCTTTCCCCTCACCGATTCGTTGTAGCTATAGACTGGCTTGTCGAGCTGTAGTAACAGTTTGAATTCAAAACATTAATAGTTCTTAGTTACATATAAAACACCTGTATAAATTTTTTTTAAAATTACCTGCTCTGTGAGGTTCAAATTGATCTGGAAAGTCCCTGTTAAGATCAACTCCGTTTTCATTTTCTCTTCCGACATACTTTGGTTTCGATTCACATGATCCTTCCTATAAAAAAATATTTGAAAAAATGTTAGAAGAAAAATTATTTAATAAATACAGATTGTCAATGTGCGAATTGTAATTGTAATTTGCTTATTTTTTTAACATTCTAAGCAAATAAGTAAAACTTTTTCAATTCTTACTTTCTCAGATTTATTCATTAGGGTGTCTACCCTGGCGTACACACGCGAGGTTTGTTCTGGTATGGCGCCTACACAATCAGATTTTATGCATCATTATTTGTTTTCCCACCCCGCCCCATAAAGGAAGATATAACCCCCACATAAAGGAAGTCTGTGTACGCCACTGCTTGGCATATAAAGAACTATAATAAGCATAATTTTAAAATCTGAAATTTAGTAAGTACCTGTCACATTGTTAAAAAAATCAACATACTTATAATAGATATCTTAAATATATAATAACTTCTTCAAATTTGAAGTGACAACATATGGCGTTATCATTTTAGTAAATAAAGAATTATTATTAAATAATTATGATGTACTAAATATTTACTCCTATTTAGTATTACCTAGTATATATTATTATCAAATTATTAACAGCTTGCTAAACTCATATTTGCAATTATTCAAAAATATTCTACAATAAATAGCTGACAATACTTACACAATTTCAAGGAAAAATTAATTAAATTTTCAAAACATAATAGAAGTATTGTTGTAAACCAGTGGTCTTCAACCTTTCATTCTGACGGACCGGTATATAATTGATACTATTTTGAGGACTGCTTACACTAAAGGAGAAATAAAAACTCTATTCTATTTGTATGGGTATATCAAAAAACAAGAAAACAAGATTTTTCTATAATGTGAGAGAATCTTGGCTGCAATGAAATGCACTTAAATCCTCTGTTTGGTTTTTATAACTGGTTGAAGACCACTGGTGTAAACTATATTAATATTATTTTAAGAGCAGAAATTTGTTTATTTTTAAGGTTCTAATTTATACTTTAAATCATTTCTACAAATTTTTTTCGGTGTAAAAAACTTTCACATCAATCATCTTCACATTGCTGATAAAAAAAAAACAATATTAGGGATATTTTTTGTAATTTGAAGCGAAAAAACAGTGTAGTTCGGCGCGGTCAGACCCTCTTAAATATTGAACTCGATAATTTGATTACATTAACATGTCGGATAATTACATTTGTGACTTATTAGCTTGAGTTGCAATTTAACTAACTAACAAGGACATTGACACATGATTGCTTCATATTTCTATAAAATTACTACTTTATTTTATTGTAATAAAAGTAGGAAACCCATATTTAGCACATAAGTAAAAACATGTGATTTTTGACTCATCTGAATTTCTATTCTTGCATAGATATTGCAAAATAATTTTTATTTATAGAAATATTACTAGTAGCTATGACTGACTGATGATGAACAACTTAAATTTCCTATTGGGTTCTATGCGTAGCAAGCCAAGAGGCAAAAATAACTTCCTTAGATGTAAGAAGAATGAAATAATAAGTAGGCAAAATAAAGCCCATGTACAAACCTGAGAGTTTTCATATCCATCTGGATTCATGCTGGGCATCAAATAAATATCAGTCGTGTTGACCAATCTGGTGACCCGTTCATTTTGTCCATAATTTAATATCAAATATTCAGCCAAGTAGATCATTAACTGTCTACCAACGGATTCATCCCCATGCATATTGGCTACATACTTGAACATTGGAGTCAACACAGTCCTGTTTTGTACATTGGAATTGATGTGAATAGCCCATAATTCTCGATTTTTAACAGAACGACCTACGGTTACTATTTTGACAATATCCGGGTTCTCTGCTTCTAATTTCCTGAATAAATTCGTTAATTCGTCATAGCTGTGATACCTTGGGTTTTCCAAGAATTTCTCGTTTTCAGCTAGAGGAAGAGATTCGGTAACTTTGTATAAAATACACGATAATACGACTAACTTGAGGAACATGCTGATAAAATTTACACTATAATTTACTCTTAAAACAATCTAAGCTACCATTTTATGCTACGCTAAACATTTACTTTACACGAACAAAAAAACAAAAAAAAACCTTGTAAAAACCACTGTAAAACGTCAACACTTTCAAAAAGTGAGGTTTGGGTAAATGTCAAACGATGACGTCTACAAGGGCGAAAGGTTTCGATTTGGTTACCAGTGTGTCGACCAGAATAAAGTCAGGACAGGATTAACAATTTTTATTAATTATAAATTATTTTATAATTTATTATACAGACTATTTTAACACTCTGGTTGCTGGAACAAGAATAACCGAAGACGAGACGATGTATAACGTTATTGAAGAAGTATGAACGGTTTGAACAACAGCCTTTAAAGTAAATAAGTGAATTTTAATATAATTCAATGATTGTTACATCAAGTGTAAACCAAAACATTATTGACAGTGTTCCATAATTCTTGTACTCGTGAAACGAGCAATGATATTATTTATTATGAAGACATAATTGAAATCGCTATATCAACCATGTTTTTCTTGTAGGCAACCAAATATGCACGCATCGAAATAACTGGTTGCAGTGCTAAAGATACAGTCAAGGATGATTGAGCGGGAGAATCCAAAATCGATACCCTTGCCATTGAAGAATCTGCAAAACTGGTGGGGTTGCTCATTGCGATCTTCGATTCAAAATTTGAATGTAAAGGTAGGTAATATTTCACAAATATTTGTTGTTTTAACACAATAAGAGTCGATGGTTTTAGTGATATTTGAATGTTGGCCTTTTTTAACCATGTAGGGATTAATAAAGTCGGTGAGGTGAAGTTAATACAAAAATGTAAGTAAAAGTTAATAAATCCTTTATTAGAGCTTTTAAACAATTATGATAATCAATAAATAAGTACTTTGTCAATTGCAAATACTGGTCGACATGAACAAAAATTATATTTTACGGTTTTTCTTCTATTTAACAAAGCTGTCAGTTGCAAATTATGTATTTTATCAGTATATGTATACAGGGTGTTCCAGAATATGTGCCCAATCTCCCGGGTTCAGATAGAACACTTAAGAGAAGTTCATATAAATTTTTCTTCCTACGGAGATACGGGCGGGCCCATGGAGGACGTCTCTGAAAATCGTTGATTTTTAAGTAATTTTTTCAGTACTGGATGTAATTTAATACTTTTTTAATATAATGTTTACTAGATGAGTCTCCTTGATATTCGCCCTTTTAAACACATTTGGCTTATTTAGTTTGACAGGGACGGACTAGACGTAACACAAAAATGCTTTTTTTTACACCCTGTATGATGAAGGAACGACAATAATATTTTCTTGGAGACTCTAAACCTTAAGCTGAAAAAAGGCACTCTTGATCAATGTCGAAAAAAATATATTTTTGTCCAATATGGTTTTTTGCATTGGTTGTTGTTTTATGTTCATAAAATTCCCTCATTGTTGCTATGGTTTTTTCATATGTAAATTGGCGGTTTTTCTCCTTTGTTTTATATTAGTATGGAATTTACGTATATTGAATATGCCCACCTAGGCTGATCTTGCCCTCTTAATTCCGCCCAGAGCGGCGAATAGCAGAAATACACGACGAACCACTGCCGCCCATCCATATGTGGTTAAGCTTAGTACTCCTCGAACTTCATTAGTTAAGAATTCTTTCATCTGGAGGACTTCATCCTTTTCCCGAGGTCGTTTTTCCCAACGAATATAACCAAA
Source organism: Barypeithes pellucidus (assembly GCA_963991005.1). Taxonomy (NCBI): domain Eukaryota; kingdom Metazoa; phylum Arthropoda; class Insecta; order Coleoptera; family Curculionidae; genus Barypeithes; species Barypeithes pellucidus. Next base: position 15,797,421 of record OZ022563.1, read on the forward strand.
AAAAAACTAAATGAGTTTCCTTACATCTTCATGATTTCACTCCACTGAGAGATGGACTATTTAAAAAATAGTTTAATTTGTTTATAACTAAGTCGTATTTTAGCTTTAATCTTTGTTGTATGTTCATGAAATAAATAAGTATACCTAAATAACATGATATTATTCTTTCATTTCACATACCATTAAATGCGTAAAACCTTTTAATAGGTACATTTAAAAGAGAGTTGAAAACGCTGACAGCAGTATAAATCTCCATAAGAGATTTAAAAATCACTCGCCCGTTGACGTCACAAGACACGCCTCCATCGGCGTGGAATCGTACCTCTTAGATCTTTATCGGTACCATGTGCTTGGTAGGCCTAGATCCCAAAATGGGCAAATTTCAATTCGAAAATGTTTTGTCTTATAAGTTCGCTTATCCTGGGACACACTGTGAGTACTTTATTTATGTTACTGTAAATATTAACATTTCCAAAATTTGCGCGCAACTTGACGAATTTATCTATACCCACTAACCTTTTCAGCATTAGCTAATATTAATATCATTATGTATGTATTGTATAGTTCTACGGTATTATACTGTCATTCTTAACTAAATACGTGGTAGCTATTGTTATTTTGGGTACTAGTACGAAAAAATAAAATCAACGTACAAAGGACGTTGGAAAAGTATTATCCCTAACAATAAAACAAAAGATATATGTTGTTTCTTTGGAAAAAAGCTTTTCAAAAGTACCTGGTAGTTTGGCGATAAGAAAATATATAATGTTTAATTAGTGCAAAAACTTTTTACAATTTCTTCTTACATAATAATGACATTACTAATAAAATAGTGAGATTAAACAGATCGTACAAGGGTAATTTTCAAATAATTATGTGAATTCTGATTTCAACATCATTACTGACTGAAGAGATACTGTCATTATAATTGATCGCGTAAGGGCTCCCTCTTTACGGCTTCATTACTCGCATTTTGCTGTGTGGTACTGGACCAGTTGCATCGTGAAAGAAGTGAGGGTGACGGTGAGTATTATTTTTAATAGCGTTTTATATTAAAATTGTAATTTTATTTACTTACCGACAGTGGCGGTTCTTCCACAGGAGCACATGCGCACGTGCACCCCCAAAACAAAACGAATAAAAAAATATTAATTTATATTCATTGAATATTATTTAAAAAAGTCCGACCCTCCCTAATATTTTATCATCGATTATGACGAGACTTGCTCGCACGTGCGATTAAGTAGTGCTGTTTCTCTGTAGTAACAGGTGGCGGATGGCACCTGGGGATAGCGGGGCTATGGGGATTTAACATGGAAAAGGCGCACAGTTTTTTGTGTGCAGCGCGCTGTTGTCTGTTCGTGCATCTAGTTAGAAATTCGAACGTGTATGTTTTAATATTTTAATATTATATATTTATTAAGTTAAAATGAATAGTTGACGGTGGACTATTTAAGAAATAACTTTAGCTCTTTGAGTTTGGAGCAAAAAATTGAAGTGAAGAATGCGGGAACACCTAAACCCGAAATTAATTTACGCAGACCACAAAAGGTAAATCTAGGGACTTTATTAGAAAGTTTAAAAATGAAATATATGAAAAAAAAATTTATAGAGGGTATTCCAAACTTAATGAGGCTGTTATTGATCAATTGTCTACAATGAACTTTACGTTTAAGCACTATTGTGTAGGGTCGATAAATGTTGTGTATTTCGATAAATGATACTCGATATGACTTTAAACCATTTTATTTAAGGATTTAAACTAGAAAACGCTGAAAATATGAAGAATGCCAACTTGTCAGTCTCGTGGCTCGATTCGTTCTCGTCAAAACGGTTAACTATTGTTCTCTCGTCTTAGTTGCGCCTAATGACGTAGCTGTAGATGGCGGAGTGGTATTAGACATCATTCGGTTTTCTTGATAACTCGTAGATGGCGGTAGTAGTATTGGACATCATTCGGTTTTCTTAATAGCTCGTAGATGGCTTTAGTAGTATTAGTAGTGGACTGTATAAATATTGTTACGAGGGTTGCATGCGACGACGTTAAGATCCGACAGCTATACACACTAAGGAAACCTTTCTTATTTTCCAAAAGTTGTATTTCCTTGTGTAAAGTTAAAAAATAAATAAAGATATGTTTTACCTAACGCATTTTCTTATTACTTTTTTTCTTTCTACATTTAAAGTGCCTAGAAAGTAATTGTTTGGTCGTTATACAAAAATAAAATTTTAAAAATAATTTCACCATACTTGTGAACCCCCTCTATCATAGGTCACGAGCCGCCACTGCTTGCCAACATCACAAAAGTTAAAAACAACGATGTAATCGCGAAGAAATATAACGTCAATAATTTCGGTATTTCCTCGACAAGTCGAGCAGTGGAAGCAATTAATGTCAAGTGTAAGGGTTGTATATACGATATTTTGTAGGTAATTACAAAGTAATGTTGGTAATTCCATTATTAAACATCATGTAAGGTCCATGGGCGTCGTGAGGGGGTGCAATCGGGGCACTTAGACCCCCTGGCTCTGGCATTAGTGGCATTATTATTTTTTATTTACATAATACAAGTCTTCTGGGCTGCTTGCACTGTTGCACCACCTTGCAAAATTTTCGGCCGGTGCTCTTGGTAAGGTCCATTTAGAACAGTTTCTTGGTACAAAATGGCGTATCGAAAGTGCTAATTGGTTCCTTACTCTCGATAAATTACTGACTGATTGAATTTGAAATAAATATTAAACTGCATTTTTCTTGCATTTAAAAAAAGAAATGATAATTTAAAATATGAAACTTATTTTATCAACAAAACATTGGCTATCGTATTTTCCCGACAATTATCCATCATTATTTTTCACTAAACCATGCTATATGTAACACATAGATACTAAATTATGTTTTATTTTCAGTCAATGTCACTTTGGAAATAGAAAAAAAAATGGGGGTAAGTACATATTATATTACGTATAGTAAACGACGACCACATAATTTTGGATTATTTAAAATATACAGGGTGTTAATTTCAAAACTCCCCACCCTTAATATCTCGCTGTCGATTTTACTGCGAAGGAAGACGGTTTGAAACAATGTTTGTAGTCTTCGTGGGTTACAACGCACAAACCCGAACAAACCCTTAATATCCCGCTGTCAATTTTACTGCGAAGGAAGACGGTTTGAAACAATATCTGTAGTCTTCGTGGGGTAACCCCCTGAGAGGGGTAGATGTTACCCTTAATATGTTAACCGGGAAGGGTGGTGAAGTAAAAGTAGTTGCTCCTGGTGAAGAGAAAGGGGGTCGACAAGACTCGCGGTTCCCTGCACTGGCTGGCATAAGTTGTTCAAACAAAATACAATTTTTTATAACTATACAGGGTGTTTCCTATTAATATGGTAAGATTTAAGGAGGATATTCTTGGGTCCATTTTCAGAAAAACAGAGATACAGGGTATTAAAGATTTTCAAAAAATCTCCTTTCTTTATTAATATCTGTGATAGTGGTCTAGATATTTTTGTGAAATTTGGCACACACGATCTATTTATCAAGAGGCATTTTATGATGTATAACATGTTTTTTTATTCCGACCAGTGCGGGAATCGCCCTCGGTATTTTTGTAGAAAAGAATGGCACGCCACTTCTTTCTCTAAATAAAAATTATTTTAGAAATTCTCATTCCTTGCTGAGCAAATGTCGTCTATTGATTTTTTTGTCGTTTGACGTACAGTTTTCGTATAGAAAAATTAAATTAATTTATTTGCACTCTGTTCTGAAATTAGGTATTAACAAATTAAAAAGAATCTAGCAGGAAAAAGCAGATTTTTTTGGGAGAATTAATTTACATTTATTTGCATACATATTTTTACATATTACATATTATTTTACAATACATATCAAATTAAATAACTTAGGATAATAATATGCATCATTATATTGTAAATACAATGCACCTAGGTGTTGCCACCTGTATGTGCATATTAAAATAAACTGTACATTTAGCTCGTAAATTTTAGTTTAAAGCTCAAATTATATACCGGGTCCTGCATTAGTGCGTCGGGCATCCATAGCGTCCTTATTTACAACAGTAGAAAAAAAAGTGGTGTTTTCTCTTACGTTCAATAATATTTTTTTATTTGCTTCGATATTTTGGGAGGCAATAAATAAAAAAAAAAAAAAGATCGTTTTGCACGCTTGGAAAAATTAGTATAAAAATCTTGTTAGATCTATTTTGTTCCAGCTAAATAGTGTGAACAATAATGCGAGAGGTCTAATAATACTCTGACAATAAACAGGTTTTTATTTTATACAGGGTGTTCAAAATTTGGTTACAAAAATGGCAACTTTCAAATCAGTTTTTCTCAGTTTTTTTAAACGGCACACCCTGTATTTTATTTCATTATTTAATGCAGAATTTAATTACAAGCATATTCGTTATAACGAATGTATTGCAATTCTCAATGGTTTTAGAGATATTTACCAAAAACCATAACGGCGGTTTATATAAATGTTAAACAAAATTGGCCCCATCATTCTACCCTGGGGCACGCCAAATTGCACAGTTGCAGGGTCGCTGATGACGTTACCAATCTTGACATGTTGGGTACGATCCGCAAGATAGTTCGCAAACACATCCAACACGACACCCCTCACCCCATACCCCTCCAATGCTTAAAGTAGTATGTGATGGGACACCGTGTCGAATGCCTTCTCTAAATCCAAGAACAAGGCTATACACTTGTCACCATTATTTAGATGTTGCGTCACACTAGTGACGTCACAATTTTGTTTTGTAAACATAAACAGTTTTGACAGTTGTCTGTCTAGTCTAGTTGTCACGTTTTAAATCATTAACCTTAAAAAATTATTTAAAAAACATGAAAATCTTTCAGTGGTAGATCCACCACTGATGGTCATTAGAAGTTCTTGGTGTACTTAATTGAAAAGTCCAAATATGACCGTTTTGACATTTTGGTATTCATATCTAGTAAAGGAAATATATAAAAGATCTTACATAATTTAATTAAAACCAACATAAACTAAAAAGGAGAAACTTAAAAACGTAGGCGAGTATTTTTGTAATATGTTTACACTTAGCTTAAGATATGTCAACATGGTACTACAATAAACATTTGATTAATTATTATTTGGTAATATAACAAATGCTAATCAAGATAAAACGAAGTGTAAGGTGAACAGATTTTTGTAGATTCCTATTCATGTTACATCAAGGTGGTTAAGATAAAAACAGAACAAGTTTAAAATTGTGCAACATTGATTGTCCGGTTTGATTTTATTGTCGTATTTAAAAAATTCTTACTAGCCAGAAGTTCACCTCATTTTTGACGCACATGCATTGCTGCATGTATGCCAATTTTCCTTACCAAGCCGTTTCTTACATACACAAACGGTATAGTTTATAGCTCGAGTTATAAATTCGAGCGAAAATCGTCGCTTGTTACCCGAGCTTCGCTTGACGCCGACCGAAACGTGCAGCTTTTCGCTCGATAGGAAATACTACTCGAGTTATAAATTCAAGCGAAAAATCGTCTCCTTTCACTTGATACTCGATTTGCGCTAAACGCCACGCGCCATCCGAAATGTGCCGACTGGCAACGTTCGAGTTTGACGCTCAGAAGGCTGACACGACATACGTCTTTGTTAAAGGCACATAAACGAGAAGGCGCATACAAAAAAGTATGCCAAATCCCTTAGTGGATTCATCGCGACATGGGTTTTGTTTTGCCTGGGACTGGCTAGCCAGCGGCGATTGTAAATTTTTAAAAAATTAAAGGATATAATTTTTTTTAAAAATCAGGATCAACTGTTCTTCCTTAATAAAAAGTATAGACTAAATTTCTAAAACTTACAAAAGCAACCCCTGGTGTTTTATCAACACATTCTTCTTAGTCATAAAAATTTCAAGTGATTAATCGCTCGAGCGTTTCAGGCGATTATTAAAATCATCGGTTTTTCCCAACACCAATTTTTAATGGACATGCTCTTTCTTTTTAAAATATGTTCAGCCGTGCAGTGCTGGCGCTTCTACTAGAAGTATTAGCAACTTTGATAATTTAAATGGAACACCCTGTATTATTTATTTTTAGAATCTTTTTCGTATTATTTTTTTTATAATTTCCCTATAACCCGGCGTTCTCGAAATGATAATTAATTTATTTTTTTTGTTTGGCAAACGTTTCCTTCAAAAAGTGCTGATATTTCTGAACTCCTGGCAAATTAGCGCATTGAAATTTGGTTTGCCGATTCACGATGCGTTAAACTCCAGAATCGACAGGACTTCAGGACGTTTCGTTTTGTAGCGCACGGATATCCAACGCGGTATGTCCGAGATAGTCGGAAATCCGAGTAAACCAGGCGGATCGCCTCCAAAAATAAGAGGTCACATTTTTACAATGATCCGTTTTTCTTTAACCTTCCATATTCAAAGCTTTATATAAATACAGGGTGTTTTGGAAATGACGTATTATATTTAAAAGGGTGACTCCTGGGGTGTCCTAGAGAAGCGCTACATATTTTTTTTTTAATCGAACGTTTAAAAAGTGGGGTAATTCACCCCTAAACCCACATACAACTCCTCGGCACATTCATATATGAACATATTACATTGCCCAGCTGATTAATCAACAGATGTTCAAGCACAATGTTGTCAAAATATCTAAAAGTGTAAAACTTTAGTTTCTTATAAAAAATAAATATTTAGCTTACTTAGAAAGTAAATCCAGGACGCGATTAAGGAATCCAGGGCACAGACACTTTCAGTTCTTTTTTCTACGGGAAACACTTTATGCTCATCACGTGTCCTGATGATAGTGTGGGAGTGCATAATAAGCTTATCACTAAACCCCAACACTAACGCATAATTACACTTTACAATATCACGCATAGAACAAGAGCACTTAATCATTTCGCAATAGAAATAATAAAAACGCTAATTTCTATGGGCCAATTAGCCCTTTACTAAAGATAAAATGAAACAATTATGTTAACAATTGACAGGAACTATCCTTTTGAAATAATGGTCTAGTCCGTCTTCGGACTAGTCGTCGAACTTTCTTTCCGAGAAATCTCCGCTCTCTAGAGCCAGCGCGGTTGCCATTTCCGAGACTATAATTATACACGAAAGTAATATTATAGAAGGAAATTCGGCAATTTATGATAGTCACTTATAAAACATCGAAAGTGGCAACGCTGTATTTTTAAATATTAGCCCGATTGCCACAATCAGCTGTTTAAAGAAGCAGGCCGATATCGATCGAGAGAACCAACGTGTTATTTATTTATAAAATTTTTGGATGTTAAATACATTATTTCCCAGACCACTCAGACAATAAGGGCGTATTTTTGTCTACACAGTAGCACTTTAAAATACTAATTCAGATTGAATGTGATTTTATTGTGCCGGTTTGTTTTTGTCCAAGTTACCTAGGTACTTGGTGTTTTTTATAAATTAAGTTGGTTTTAAATAAGTCCGAAAAGCTAAATACAATTGGATTTTTTTTCTAAAGGGTAAGTGGCATTTATAAACTTTTAAGTTGTCCAGATCTGACGGGTGGCGTTCGAATTGAACAAATGAGAACATACCTTACCATTTAAAAACTCCGCGGCGGTTTGTTTGAGTCAGTTCAAGTTTATAAATCAGAGATTGTTTCCTAGCCAACTGAACTGAGCGTAAAAGTTTATAATAATGTACCCTGAAAACAACAACTTGCAATCTGTCAAACGGTTATTGACTTTCTAAAGAGTTTACCCTGAAGATATGACAACACTGTTGACATAGGTTGCTTTGTTTACCTTCCTGACAGGGGCACCAAGTGGTCATATTTGGTTTGACATAAGGTCATGTACAGGGCATGTTAAATTAAAGCGTCTTTGTTGGATATTTTTCTTCATTTGTTTTCATCTCAGGAATTGCCGATTTAAATATAATACGTCATTTCCATAACACCCAGTATATGATAGTTAATTGGTTAAGGTACGGGTTAGCTTTCAGTTAAAAAGAGAGATCCAGAGGATTTTACGCGGGACAAGTTCAATCTATCAGTTTTATCAAAAAAAATTAGTAATACTTCCAATTGTTTTATAATTATTATAATCAAGCTAATGTCACTATTACAGCTGTAACGTTTCGAGTCATTACTTGCCTAATCCGGCCTAATTCCGGGCGCTAGCCTTTTGTTTTGTCGAGGACGAGGAAACAAAAATAGCTTGTAGTAAATGTGAAAAATGTATAGATAATTAGTAAATTAGTACCACCAGAATAGTTATTTATGTAACAAATGCATAAAATAACTTTATGCACAAGTTTCATATCCAATTTTTTTTAAGATCGTGTCAGTTTTCTTTTTCGAAATTCAAAAATATATGTTAATGCAGGATGTCCCATTTTCGACACTTCTACAGGGTCTTAATTGTTAGTGCTATCAAAAAAGTAATGTAGGTGTTATGTGCTCTTTTTGGGTCAAACTTAAAATGGTAAAATCAAAACTTGAAAATTTTCGCTCGCTTAAGAGATACAGGGGAAAGTAAAAAAATTGACAATTTCCAAATTACCCTATATTTTCTTAGTTAAAAGAGATATAGAAAAATGTTTTATACAGAAGATTCTTTATAATGACTGTTGAATAATTTGTCGTTTTCAGAAAAAGTATACGGGGTCAGGTAAAAAAGTTATCGGACCTAACCTAATTTTTTTTAAATGGAACACCCTGTATATTTTAATCTAAAAAGATAACATTTTAAATTCTCTTTTCAAATACATAACACACCATGGATGATATTGGTTTCCTAGGCAATTTATTTTAACTTTATTACTTTCAAACGAAATAAAAGATTCAGATTAAGGTAAAAAAATAACGGGAATCATCGCAAATGTTCGGGATATGTCCTTAAATGGTTGCCGTCTTTCCGGATAGCGAACAAAATATAAATTTTGCGCCATTTCTTCGTTTTTTTTTTTCATTTTCAATATAAACTGATATATCAATTTTTTCTAAATGTTGATAAGTCATTTTCACAAATGAATATGTAAGAATGACATGGACGTTAAATGTTAATAGTCAACATAGTTATTTCTATATTATCTTTTGTCTGCTGGTCTACTGTGGTTTAAAGTAATAACGTTTAAATAAATCGCCTAGGAAACCAATATCATCCATGGTGTGTTATATATTCGAAAGGAGAATTTAAAATGCTATCTTTTTAGATTAAAAATTTTAAAAAATGAGGTTAGGTCCGATAACTTTTTTACCCGACTCCGTATACTTATTCTGAAGACGGCAGATTATTCAACAGTCATTATAAAGAAACTTCTGTATAAAACATTTTTCTGTATCTCTTTTAACTAAGAAAATATAGGGTAATTTTGAAATTGTCAATTTTTTGATTTTCCCCCGTATCTCTTAAGCGAGCGAAAACTTTAAAATTTTGATTTTACCATTTTAAGTTTGACCCAAAAAGAGCACATTACTTTTTTGATAGCACTAACCATTACGGAGATACCCTATAAAAGTGTCGAAAGTGGGACACCCTGTACAACCAACTCACTGTCCCTTGGGAATGCAATAAGTTTGCGATACTTGCTTATATCGACTTGATTATTCAGAATTAATGTTGATTTTAACTTGTGCTTACAGCACGACCATAAAGTTAATGATTTAAAAGTGTTTTACCTTCCTAGAAAATACGTTAACAATACCCGTTTGCTGAAACTCTTCACTTGATTTTGATCCAATGCTATTTAATAAACGGATTCCTCTTTTTTTTTATGATCAAACACAAGCACTATAGAAAAAATCCTTTAGGGCACTCTGGGAGTGGTGCAAGTGCGCAAAAAGCGATTCACGTTGGTTTTGAATCTTTGTAAGTGTCTTTGGATTTTTCAGGCAATAAATTTTGTGATGCTTCATTGGCTTTAGTAATTGTTTCGTCTGGAGCGTATTCGGAATTAGTTCTTTCCATTTTTGATGTTTTCAAATATTAATGACATTTGTAAAGGTAGACTTCCGAGCAATGCAGCAGACGGCAATAGCAGTTGCCGTTGCAGAAGACACTATTTCGCACTATATTTTACAATCGGGTTACTTCCATGCCACGAGTGAAATGCCTCTGGATATTATCCGACTCCCAACCAGATTTCAGTGCGCTAATTTGTCAAGGATATGTTTTCCAAAAAAATTATTATCTAGAGAACGATAACAAAGGTATAGGAAAATGTTACGGTAAATTATTAAGTATTGAATAGGGGATTCTAATTAAATTATCAAAGTTGCTAATACTTTCTAGTAGAAGCGGCAACATTGCATAGCTGCAAATATTTGTCACTTATACAGGAGGTTACAAATTCGCCCTTCGCCATTGGGATTTCGGAAACGGTAAGAGATACGAAGTCGGTTAAATTGCAGTAAAGTTCCGTAATTATGGGCCCAATAATATGCCGCAAAAGAATCAAAAATACATACAGAGGCTTTCAAAATATTTGGAAAAATGTAAAATTTTCCGTTTGGGTTTTTAGTTTTCCGGACTTTGTTCGAAAAGATGTCCAAAAATGAATTTCACTTTCTCATTGCTACTTATTATTCTCCACAAGATGGCATCATCAGATCTTTCATGCGACGTTTCGTCTTTAGCTCACCATCATCAACTTATTTTTTTTAAATACGGACCTGGATTTTTTTGTTTAAATTATGAAAGAGGACCGACATCTACACAACACTTACTGGTTTTCCGACGTTTTGTTCCTTAAATTGATCATCTTCAATAAAATATCCCTGTACAGTGAAACCTCTCATAACGGACACCTCTAATAAGCCGACATCTCTATTAAGCCGACATTTTTTCATAATCCGGAACCTCTCTTGGTCGGACTCTCCTTTGGGCGGACGCGGAGAGGCTGTTTTCACACAAAGAGTGCGAAAACCCTCCTTTAAACGGACAAAAAATTTTTTAAAGTATTTGGGAGACGAATTTGTGTGCGGTGCAAAAACTCTCTGAAGACAGACGGGCAACCAGTAGCGTATGCGTGGCAGCGCGAAACGACTTCGCCGAATGAAAGTATGTGCGATTCCCCGACAGCAGTCTTGTGAGTTGTAAGGTTAAAATCGTAAACAATGGTACACAAATGTCACGTTTTGAGTCTGAAGAGAATAATGATGTTGATAACAATGATTTGGACGAGTTCATTAACATTGATAACAATGTGCTATTAGAAAATGATAGTGACCCCATTCCTACCGATTATGTAGCCCAAACTGAAACCACATCCAATATCTGACGACTCTGATGAAGAAGTTGATTGCAGTAATCAAACAAATGACACCAATTATCAACAAACCATTAGTATGGTAAAGGAATTATAAGAGTATGCAAAGAATAGAGGAGACTCTACAGCAATGGAATTGTTATCAGACTTGGAATTGCATTTTCTAGATTGCAAGTATAAAACGCAGACACGTTAAACTACGTTATTAGATTTTTTTAGTACTACATCCTAACTAAAACTAGTGTATTTTTGTTATGTCATGTTTATTGGTACATACCTATACATAGTAATAATTTTGCATTTACATATTACCTAATAACAAATTTCCCATGGGCGGACACCTCTATTAGGCGGACACATTTAGATGGTCTCGTAGGTGTCCGCCTAAGAGAGGGTTCACTGTATTTATTTTAGATTTTTTTGCGGCATATTATTAGGCCCATATTATGCAATTTTGCCCCAATATAACCGACTTTGTATCTCTTACCGTTTCCGAAATTCCAATGCTGAAGGCCGAATTTGTAACACCCTGTATAAGCTACCAAATTTTCCAAGTGAACCGTTGTTTAATTCTTCATTAATCACCCACCATCAATGACCCTGTACTATATACAGGAATTTCCATTAAAAAAAAGTGGTAAGTTACTGTCAAATTCAAAAACACGATGTTCAATTATTGTTCATCCTTCCATCAATCTTATAACAAATAAGGTTATTTTTATTTTAAAACTTCGCTAAATAATTTACTTCCAATAATTACAATACACGATGTGGACATCTTAGTTACAACAAAGATGATCAAGAACTTGACACACTTAAGAGATGCTTATACTAAAATCAAGATTGGTATTATTTAACCGGTCGTAACATAAACTCGCCTGAGGCTGCAGCTGGGACAGTTACATAATACATCCTTACAGGTGTTAAAAAAGGTTATCACTTAGCGCATTTATTATAATTAGTGATACGGCCTAGGGATTATAGTGTAAAAGTGAAAATGGGGAATAAAATTATCTTTTTTTTTAATCTCAGGAGCTCAAAAATTACATTTTAAACACTAGTTATACAATATAGTATTACAGTGAAACCTCTCTTGGGCGGACACCTACGGGACCGTCTAAATGTGTCGGCCTAATAGAGGTGTCCGCCCATGGGAAATTTGTTATTAGGTAATATGTAAATGCAAAATTATTACTGTATGTACAAATAAACATAACATAACAAAAATACACTAGTTTTAGTTAGGATGTAGTACTAAAAAAAATCTAATAACGTAGTTTGAAGTGTTTGCGTTTTATACTTGCAATCTAGAAAATGTAATTCCAAGTCTGATAATGATTCCATCGCTGTAGAGCAGCGTTTCTCAACCTTTAAGTAATGGCGGACCATTACAGCAAAAATTGGACTCTTTAGGGACCACGAATGAAGGGGGTTGCGGGTTGCCCTAATGTTGCTCAATTTGGTAATTTATATAAAACTAACAAAATCACTGGGTACCACGTATTATATTATTATAATGTATAAAACGTTTATTGAGGAACCAAACGACCTAAAAACAAAACCAAAACCATTATTAGGTTCTAAAAACATTTTCTAATGATACTTGTGAGCCTGCATTTGCTTGATTAGCAGAGAAATTCTAGGGCTGCTGTTGCTGCTTAAATGCTACGCGCATATCGTCGCCTGCATCAAATGGGTTACTGTTTTTACTTTTTATTTCAAGTAACGCCGAGTGTTGCTAAACCTGAACGTGATCCCAACATTGCTAGAGCGCCATCTGAGCAAAAAACAGAAACTTTTTCCCACATGATGTCGTGCTTCTTAAAATAGTCATCGATTATTTTGAAGACGTCCTGTCCTCTCCAAGTGGTTTCAAGTTCTCGGGGCAGTAACATCTCCTCGCGAATATTATTGTCTTCGTTTAAAAATCGGACGAAAACAAGTAGCTGGGAACATTGTGCCACTTCAGTAGTCTTATCGCATTGTAGGGCAAAAAATGGTGATTTTTAAATTTTATCCAAGAGAAATTCTTCAATATCTTGCGACATTTTCTGAATTCGATTCTTAACTGTGCTGTTTGACAATGATATTTCCTGAACCTTATTTTTGGCTTCCTCTCCTAGAACACCTTCCACAACTTTTAGCAAACATGGCTTTACTAATGTATCACCGATTCTATGCGATTTTTTTGATTCTGCAATCAGTTTTGAAATTTCGAACGATGCAGTGTGGATGTACCCACTGTCATCTTGTGGACCACCGGTTGAGAAACGCTGCTGTAGAACCACCTCTATTATTTGCATACTCTTGTAATTCCTTTACCATACTAATGGCTTGTGATAATTGGTGACATTTGTTTGATTACTGCATTCAACTTCTACATCAGAGTCGTCAGATAGTGATGTAGTTTCAGTTTGGGCTACATATTCGGTAGGAATGGGTTCACTATCATCTTCTAATAGGACATTGCTATCAATGTTAATGAACCCGCCCCAATCATTGTTATCAAATTACAAACTTCCACAACATCAATATTCTCTTTCAGGCTCAAAACGCGACATTTTCCTGCCATTGTTTACGATTTTAACCTTACAACTCCCAATAAAAGGCGGACGGCTGTCGGGGAATCACACATACTGTCATTCGGCGAAGTCCTTTTACGCTGCCACGCATAGTTGCCGGTCTGTCTTCAGAGAGTTTTTGCACCGTACTTATTCGTCTCCCAAATACTTTTTAAAAATCTTTGTCCGTTTAAAGAAGGGTTTTCGCACTCTTTGAATGAAAACAGCCTGTCCGCGTCCGCCCAAGAGAGGTTGATTTTCATTGGATTTCATATATCTAGTTCCGGACTATGAAAAAATGTCCGCTTAATAGAGATGTCCGCTTATTAGAGGTGTCTGTTATGAGAGATTTCACTGTAATTGTAAATTTTATATTTATTTTCAGATATTACACATTGTAACGTGCTACATCCTAGCTATAATAGGAACGGCATTCGGAAGCACGGTGCTGATAGCAGATCAGAGCATGTCTAGGATGATAGAGCTTACGACTAAACAGCCGTATTGCAACGTACACACAGATAGGTATACGATCATGATATAATCAGAAGGTATGATATCTAGCCGTTCCGATTTTGGTTTGGCGCACGCAGTGACGTCATGTTGTGAGAGTTTTAAATTGCTTATGGAGATTGCCGTTGTTGTTAGCGTTCTTAATTCTCTTTTAAAGGTATTAAAAGGTTTTATACATTCGATAGTAGGTGGTTAATGAAAGAATATCTTGGTATTTTTACATATATATGTGTTTCCTAAAAAAACAACATAGATTAAAGCTAAAATACAACCTAGTTAAACAAATAAAAGTATGCCAACACTTACATTGTGTAATACGGGACCGTTTCTAAATAAGTCAATAAGTAAGTAAGTGCCAATTAAAGCATGGATGTTCATAAAATATACAGGGTGTCCGCTAATTAATGGTGCATGGAAAAAACACAGTGTGTTTTTAGAACGAAAAATTGATTTCTTTGTGAAATTTTAATGTACAATGTAGGAGGCGCTGTCTGCGGCATTTCTCGTACGTTCATACGGTCATAACTTTTTTGTGCCTCAGTGTATTCAAGTTTTTAATAAAAATAATAGTTTTCTCATATTTATTACGTAAAAAGGGTATACTAAGTTCAGGTCGCCCAGAGTTACCCTTTCGGAGATATTTGCATTTAAATTGTTTAGTGCGTTAGCTCAGGCAAGCAAATAATATTTTATTACTTCTTACCAATTCACTTTTACTTGATAATTAATGTTCTAGTAATGGTAATTGGAAATAATAAATACAACAATTGGATTGTTCTTTAACTCACTTTAATTAACATAACTTTGACCCTAGAAAATATCGTGTCGAAAGAAACCAACAGCAATGAAAACACAAACTTACGATAAACTTAAAAATTAAACATTTTCTGTTGCATAACAACTGCATCTCTAAATTTGATTTGTTTTCCGATGGGTTACTTTAAGAACAAAAATTTGTTTGCAAATTAATAATAATTGGGCAGGGTGTACTAAACAATTTAAATGCAAATATTTCCGAAACGGTAACTCTGGGCGACCTGAACTTAATATATATTTTTTACGTAATAAATATGAGAAAAGTATTATTTTCATTTAAAACTTAAATACACTGAGTCACAAAAAAGTTATGACCTGATAAATGTGCAAATAATGCCGCATTGTACCTTAAAATTTGCCAAATTTTGTAAAAAAACGTTGGTTTTCTGCAAAGTTATTAGAGAAAAACAAAAATGAAACTTTAACCCCTGCATCTCAGTTAATATCAACTTTCGGATATAGGTAAGTATAATTTATTAAATCCTAATATTTTCTCGTAAGGAGTCTGTGGTTTTTTCATGTACCATTAATTAGCGGACACCCTGTACATCCATTCTAATTGTTCTTCGTCTCTAGGAAAGGAGAAAAATCTTATTATAGTATATCAAAATTATTTTTCTGGTTATCCACACCACCACCGAACACAGCGCACCTCATATTAGGATATTTATTTTAAAAAATACACAAGCACCTGACGAAATACATTAAAATAAGACAAAATTCCGATAACCTGTCAAAACATCCGTTTAAATCGTATGGGAATCGCAGAAGCGTGCGAGATATCATACCTTCTGTTTATTGTTATCATGGTATACAATGAATTACTAACCTCACTATTACCTGGCCATGAAATAGAGAAAATATATAAATTTTGATGCTTCCCTTCACATTTTGTCATCAGATTAGTAATTATATCCCTTGAAACAAATTGTAATAATAGAGAAACCACCACAAACCTGGGGTGTTTACACCTAAGATCTCTTTTAGTGGTTGTAAGAGAACGTTCTCAGGAAAAATTTATACAGCTTGAAGCCGTAAGAATAAGATTATTATTAACACCTTTATAATAGTATATTACAATACAAGTACGGTAAAGACACCTACCGTAAATGTATTGTACGATGTTTTATCTACAAGCGTGTTTTAGGGCACCAATATTAAAAACTAAAAGAGCATTGTTTTAATTTACCCCGTAGGTGCCTCGTAAGTCATTATCAACAATGCATTAATATCAGGTTGCTAGGGAAATAAATTATAAAAATTTAATAGTTGGCCTTTATATGACAGATGTAAAGAACTTGACAACAGAATAAAAAAATAAAAAATATACTACTGACTAATATAAAAACTTGTTTTTATAGTATGTAATTACTTACGGCATTAGTGCGGTAAAGTGCTACTTACCGCACTCAAATCAGTGCGGTAAGTAGTTACTTACCGCACGCGAATAGATAAAGAAATAAACTGCTCGCTGCGTGTATAGATCAAGTCATGTAAAAAAAGATGGCCCGAATATCGCGAGCAGCGGGTTTTTGAACATCCAGTATAAGGTCGAAAGCATAATATTGAGAAATATAAAGTACGCGACATTGAACTTTAATATAAAGCAGATCACTGTTAATTTTAATAGCTTGTTAAGTAATAAACTTAATAGGAT
Source organism: Barypeithes pellucidus (assembly GCA_963991005.1). Lineage (NCBI taxonomy): Eukaryota > Metazoa > Arthropoda > Insecta > Coleoptera > Curculionidae > Barypeithes > Barypeithes pellucidus. The sequence continues at coordinate 15,814,236 of OZ022563.1, forward strand.
TGGAGAATAATTTCATTAATAGGAGTGCAATTAAAAAAATTATAGCATAAACATCAAATCAAAGTTCTAAACAGGGATGTAGCAAGAGTAAGAATGCGAATTAAAATGTGTGCTCTAGACTGCGTAAAGATAAATTAGAACTAAAATTATATTTGATCTTTGATCAGCTTGCAAATACTACTTGAAAAACTCTGTATAGCAAGCAATCTTTTTAATTTTTCACAAGCATGAAAAATAAAAGTTAAAATGGGAGGGGGCATTATACGTGATCGCCCCTGTATGTACAGGGTGTCCCATTTTCGACACTTCTATGGGGTATCTACGTAATTGTTAGTGCTAACAAAAAAGTAATGTAGGTGTCATGTGCTCTTTTTATTTTCGCTCGCTTAAGAGATATGGGGGAAAATCAAAAAATTGACAATTTCAAAATTACCCTATACTTTCTTAGTTAAAAGAGATACAGAAAAATGTTTCATACAGAAGTTTCTTTACATTGATCGTTGAATAATCTGTCGTTTTCAGAATAAGTATACGGGGTCAGGTAAAAAAGTTATCGGACCTAACCTCATTTTTTTAAATGGAACACCCTGTATATTTTAATCTAAAAAGATACTATTTTAAATTCTCCTTTCAAATATATAACACGCCATGGATGATATTGGTTTCCTCGGCGATTTATTTTAACTTTATTACTTTGAAACGAAATAAAAGATCCAGATTAAGGTAAAAAATAACGGGAATCATCGCAAATGTTCGGAATATGCCCTTAAATGGTTACCGTATTTCCGGATAGCGAACAAAATATACATTTTGTGCCATTTCTTCGTTTTTTCCACTTTCAATATGAACTGATTTCATATCAAATTTTTCAAAATGTTGATAAGTCATTTTCGCAAATGAATAGGTAAAAATGAAATTGACGTTAAATGTTAATAGTCCACATAGTTGTTTCTAGGATATTAGCTTTTGTTTCATGGTCTACTGTGATTTAAAGTAATAAAGTTTAATAAATAGCCTAGGAAACCAATATCATCCATGGTGTGTTATATATTCGAAAGGAGAATTTAAAATAGTATCTTTCTAGATTAAAATATACAGGGTGTTCAATTTTAAAAAATGAGATTAAGTCCGATAACTTTTTTACCTGATCCCGTATACCTATTCTGAAAATGGCAGATTATTCAACAATAAATATAAAGAAACTTCTGTATAAAACATTTTTCTGTATCTCTTTTAACTAAGAAAATATAGGATAATTTTGAAATTGTCAAGTTTTTGATTTTCCCCCATATCTCTTAAGCGAGCGAAAATTTTCAAATTTTGATTTTACCATTTTAAGTTTAACCCAAAAAGAGCACATCACACCTACATTACTTTTTTGATAGCACTAACAGTTACGGAGATACCCTATAAAAGTGTCGAAAATGTTACACCCTGTACGTACGTGCATGGTAAAAAAAATTATCCATTTAACTCAATCTAAACTCCTCTCATATCGATAGAATATGATTAAGATGGTCCTTTTCACTGGCCGCATCTGTACCTATATGAAATATTATTTGCTTTAAAATTATAGGGGAAACATTAGGAATATGTTGCTAGCGGCCGATTCGGCGAGGGTACGTCAAATGTCAGACGACGCCATCAGAAAATTAGAAGAAATCTGTCAAAATAAACGGCAGTTGCTAGAACAGCAGGGAGGTTTCATTTACCCAGGAACCAAATGGTGTGGACCAGGTATGAAACTTTTTGTAATTTAACGATAATATTCAACGATATATGACGGGATACCGGAACCAACGCCAAAATTTTTGTCCGGAACCTCTATTTACAATACTTTCTAAAAAGAAATCAAAATCCATTTGGCTGGTGAAAAACAGGAAGAAAATTGTCCATTTTTTATCAAAAAAGGCAAAAAAAAATACGTCTGCAGCAAGTGTTTATAACGAGACTTTTGTCGGATGCAGTGGCGGCTCGTGACCTATGATAGAGGGGGGTTCAAAAGTATGGTGAAATTATTATTAAAATTTTATTTTTGTGTAATGACCAAACAATTACTTTCTAGGCGTTTTAAATGTAGAAAGAAAAGAAGTAATAAGAAATAATATATTTATTTATATTTTAATTTCACACAAGGAAATACAACTTTTGGAAAATAACAAAGGTTTTCTTAGTGTGTATAGTGCTTAAACGTAAAGTCCGTTCTTCGGTTCTTAATTGTAGAAAATTAATCAATAACAGCCTCATTAAAGTTTGGAATACCCTCTATAATTTTTTTTCCATATATTTCATTTTTAAACTTTCTAATAAAGTCCCTAGATTTACCGTTTGTGGTCTGCGTTAAATTAATTTCGGGTTTAGGTGTTCCCGCATTCTTCACTTCAATTTTTAGCTCCAAACTCAAAGAGCTAAAGTTATTTCTTAATTAGTCGCACGTGCGAGCAAGTCTCGTCATAATCGTCATTTACCTCGACCGAGGCACGGTTGCCGGATCTATACAGTTTGGTTTGACGGGATGATAAAATATTAGGGAGGGTCGGACTTTTTTAGTTTGACGGTACGATAAAATATTAAGGAGGGTCGGACTTTATACGATAAATAATATTCAATGAATATAAATTAATATTTTTTATTCGTTGTTTTGGGGGTGCACGGGCGCATGTGTTCCTGTGGAAGAACCGCCACTGGTCGGAGGCCGGCGATGTCTACGAAAAAGAAAGGAAATAAATCTCTGCAAGCAACGGGAATAGATCTCTGCAAGGACCAGGGAAAAATTAATTTCTCCGCACCATAACATGCCCATTATTAATTACAAATATTAATTTGTTACCTAATTTGTTAATTATGTAATTTGCTATAGAGTTAGGGTTTTGTTCTTATCTTTAGTATCGTTAAATAAAATACATAGATCATACTTTCTACAACACATTTTGTCACATTCAGTTCCGGTCGGATACAGCACAAAATCTGGCCGAACTGCATATTAAAAAGAAGGCCGGATCCGGCGGCATCGCTAGTTATAGTCACAGGATTCAAGTTCCCGAACAAACTCATCTCGCACACAGGGAAACCTAACCTATTAGACATTACGCTAAGTGCAGAATATGTACCAGCGACATCTATCAGGAATCCACTCCAATGCCAAAGGCAATTCACTAGAAAAGGGAACACCAGACGCGGGAAAACGAAAAAAAAAAAATGTTTCTATTAAGGCGGTTATTATTTTTTAGGTGACATAGCAAGCAACTACTCAGACCTTGGACATCATGTGAAAGAAGACATGTGCTGTCGAGAGCACGATAACTGTCCTAAGTATCTTTTGAGAGGCGAGTGTCGTGAAAGTATTTGCAATAATTCTCCGTTTACAAGGTAAGTAAATTACAGGTAAGTGTTGAGCCTTTTCAGTTTAGTACCTCCATAGAGTAAGAAACTCCAGTGTAAGAATGAGCCATGTTCGGATCTTGATGATTCTACAACTTAAAATTCACTGCTTTCTTCTTTGCTTCCATTTGAAAATCTGATCTTACTGCTAAAAAAGTCTGTAATATCCACCGACCTATGACTATGGATACGTACAACTTATGGGGTGCGCAGTAAAAAGTTGGATTTTATGAGTGAAAAAATCGGTTGGCGCACACGGTCTTCCGGTCATATTTTTAAAGGTTACTCGTCGGTTATCTTCCACACAATGTTGTCGCCGTCATATAGGCAACCCGGCCGTTATCGGTGCTGGTTTGGTTTGGAACCAAGAACGTGAACGAACTATGACCGTCCAGAACCGAAATTTCGTAGCGATGTAACGATATTAAAAATCTATCGATACGTGGACAATAGATATCAAAATTAATTCTAAAAGTGCCTTTTTAGTGATGGCCACAAGGCATTCTTTTATGCGAGCCAATGGATTGTTTATTTCCCAGTAAAGAAGGTCGTGATGTGCCAAAATATTGCCGTGTAATCATTTTCATTAAGGGCGAAGTACGGTCCTGTTCGCCGGTTAAGATAAATAGTTTATCGGCATTGCGCATGACATCCGAAATTTGCCACTTTTGCTTTTAGAGTTTGGCTATCCATAGATGTAGGTCGGTGGCTATGTCTGATATCGATTCACTGTGTCGTCATAACGTATGAACCAAGAAGTCTGCCAGTGACTGCTTTCGACCAAATCACTAGTTCAAAATTGATTAAAAGTTTTTAAACAAACAAATGTCTAAGTACCATCGTGCCGATAAAAAACTAGGACAGCAAAATTTCTTATTTTCTCCTCCACTATTAGGAATTATTTACTATCGAGTCTGGTACCAGTAAAATGTCATATACAAATTGTACATGTCAACATAGATTGTCACTTTATAGTTAACTTGTCAAGCTAATTTTTTAAAATATGCCACAATTAACCCCCCACCAAAAGGCAATTATCTACAGTCGGTTGCGAGATGGTGCTTTTATTACAGAAATACCGTGTTGTTGACAAAACAAAAAATAGCAAGGCATCGAACTATTATTAGGAGCAGTTTCAGGTTCCCCTAGAATGTTTGCTAGATATGAAAATAGAAGAATACTAATTATCAAGAAGTAATAAACAGGAATGTTCTACGACAAATTTTGCGTTTGTGTATAGTTTTTACTTTCTGTTAAATTTCTTTTATTATTCAGTTTTATTTTCATTTTTTGGCGACATTAAATATACCTACTTTAAAAAAAAACATTTGACGTTTGCTTAATAAAAAATGCGTAATACATTTAGTTCCTCCATATAAACTTCCGCTCAACTTTATAAAACAAGTAACTTATTTTGATGCCACCTCGTATCGCAAAATACAAACCTTAAATTATGTAACCTAGGTTACTTTCTAAAAGTTAGGTGTTTTTACCTTTACAGCTGTCGAGCACCTTTTATAGTCTATGAGATATGTATTTCAGTTCCCAGTTCTGAGATTTTGCTGTCCTAGTATTTTATCGGAACGATGGTACATAATTTCATTATTTTTTTTTAGATCCCATTGTGATTGTGACGCTACATTTAGAAAATGCTTACAAAATGTGAATAGCGAGACGGCCAATACGATTGGTGCCATATTTTTCAACATAATTCAGGTTATTTGTTTTAAGGAAAGGAGCCCCTGCTCGGAGTGGCAAAAGTAAGGAAGATATAATTAATTGCATTTTTTGAAAAATATAATTTCGTTAATTTTTGTTGCGTTCAAAATATAGCCGTATACAGGGTCATTCATGTGTGAGTGGCCTATTAAAAGAAGGCGGGAAATAAAAGAAGATATTTGTTTGAAATATTGGTACTCGTGATAATATAGACACCGACCTTTTTAATGGAGTTATTTTGACAAATATACAGCTTATACCGAAAGTTAGGCTTAATATTGCTATTTTAAATAGAATGCCTTGTATACAGGGTGTTATGGCAATGACTTATTATATTTAAACCGGCAAATCCTGAGATGAAAATAAATTGAAGAAAAAGGACCATAAATGGCGCTTTGAATTATTAAGCGAAATATACACTTTATATGAAATCTCAAAATTTACGTGGCCGCTCCTGAGGACGTTCACAATCAGTAGTTTATTGAGGTTCAAAAGAGGTTAGCGCATTATAGGCGATGTTGTCATATTGCAACACAGAATTCTAAACGCAGTTCAGTTTTTGACAACAAGACGTCTTTGAGGTGCGTTATAACTTCTTTTTCAAACTTTTTAGAAAAAAAAACTACTTCTTACCTTCGATCTTATTTTAAAAAAACCGTTTTATAATTAAATTCCATAAAAAAATAAAACACAAAAGTATGTTTTTCAACAGAACCAACAGTAGATAATAGCACACAAATTTCAAATCACATCACAATATTTATTATTATAATTATTTCACAACGGGTAATGCTACAACTAACAAAACGTTTAACGTTCGTATACGTCAAGCACGTGGAACCCTCGACAGCGTCATTCCACCCCCGAGTCTCGAAACATTGAAGCAACGATAGTGGCGCGCGGTCGATATCCAAGCAAGGGCAAGACACGCGGTGTGATCTGATATCACTATTAGTATACTCTAGTGTCCCACATTGTTGCTAAGTGAATCCAGATGGAACGGCGCGACAGTATGTGGGTAAAAAGGGTTTTTACTTTAGTAGTTAGATATTCGATTAAAAAAAAAGTATGTAGACTTTCTCTAGGACACCCAAGGAGTCACCAATTTAAATATAATAAGTCATTTCCATAACACCTCTATAAGAAACACTCATTTTTATAAATTTAGATAAAATGTAAACTAATTTAAAATAAATTCACTTATGTATTTATTATATCAGGAAGGTATAATCTTTAAAATACCCTGTATAAAAAATTTTGAAAAATATCTTGAAATCTATCGGTAACGCAATAAAATAGCATTTTAATCATTACTTGAAAACGCTTTGTCCTACCAAAAAAACTCGTGAGACTTTATTTAAGAAATTACTGTCGATTAAGAAAAATGCATATTTTGCAAGAAAAACAGTGGGGTACTATTTCTTTCATCAAAATGTTATTATTTTTTGCTGTTGCGCACGCTACTGCTTGTGGTCTAGCTGTTTCTTCAGTCGTTCAAGACATATTTCGTAAGTGACCAACCGGAACAAGGTCTTTTTCTATTTTTTTTTTATGTTAAAAGTACGCGAAATCACGGCCAAATCTTGAGTTATATTAACCATTCCTAAATATATTTTTTCTTTTTTTAGCGACCCAAATAATATAGAGAGCTTATTTCGGGACAGGATGGAATCGCTATTTCAGATCGGGCGCTCAAATTGTACCTACGAATTTGTCATTTCTGAAAGATACAATGCGAGTAGAATAAACAGGAAACTAAGTTTTCTAGGTTTTAAACTCAAAAAGTTTAATTTACTTACAACATTTTTTAGAAAATTTCGTTTTAGATGATTATTGTTTAATTTCTTATCTTTATTTAATTGTGATTTTGTAAATAAATTTGTTTTGTTTTTATTTTTTTTGTTTATTTTTCATTTATCAAGAATTCCACCTTATCACAATACGAGTGCATTGGGCTTGTTACCGATAATTTTGCTTCGTAATTTTCTTTATGGTATTCAATAGAATTCGATCATCTAAATAAGCTGTTAAAACTTCAGCTCGATAGGTTTAGCCAATCTTCAGATATTCAATGTTAAAGATTGGTTTCAGTATAAAGCGCTTCGCCGATTCGTGACGTCATATCCTTTACACGCGCGGGTCGCCGTCCGCTAAGGTGTAAGTTTGCTATAGTCTATAAGTAGTCAGTTCATTACAATTCGTTTGAAAACTTTGGTTTCCAATTAACACTATTATTACTTGTACTATTTATGACTAGGTATACCTAAATAAAATTTTGGATTTTTTCCATCAATAAAGATGTTCCCTTTTATATTTCTTCTGGAATATCTATATATTTTCTACTATCGGAATCTGAAAAGCTAAAATCTGTTAAAATAAATGTTGATGTAGAGCCGCTACTAGAAACTGAATCGGTTTATTTCCTTCTACCGCATTTTCTTCGGAACCCTTTCCTTAAAGGAGATTCTCTCTTTTTCCCCATTTTTGACAAACTTGGTCAGTGGACTCCTTTGCTGCGAACGTCAGCCTTAAGTAACACTAGAACACCCATATCTTTAAACATTTTTATGCCATTTTCCAGCTCGACGATATCATTCTCAATTGAAATTTTTGAACTTTCAGGAAGTAACAAGCCGCCGGTTTCTCCTCCGGGGGGGGGGGGGGGGGGGGGGTCTCAACGTTGCCCACTTCTCAATTAAATCCTGTACCCGCGCCTGCATGGCACGCTTATAAATAGTTTCTCTGGGGCATTTCCGAAAGTGTTAATGCACTCAGGAACCACACAATATTTATTACAAGCTTTCTTCTCACTCATTTTAATCCAGCAAGAAGATAAAAAAGATATAATTTAACAATCAAACGACGTTTTCATACAGAAACACGCACTATAAGCTTCTAAATCTCAACTCTTCCGATCAGCATATAGGATGTGATGTCACGCGAAGCTCCGGCCCGCCCCGTTCTCGCAAGGTCCAACTTTGATAATTTATTTAAGGGCTTAAAAGTCTGAATAAAAATCTAAAAAGTTGGACATTGCCTTAAAAAATGTCCTACTTTCGATTTCTAAAATAAAAATGAGATTTTTACATTACTGTACTTACTGCATATACGACACAAACGCCTCCATCATAAAAACCTATTGGGAATTTGTCGGATGACGTCAGCGTCATGCCGACACATAGTGGCGGTTCCGAGAAACGCGAACAAATCACCCAATCAAAAACTCCGAATTTTTGATGCCGTCTTTATTTAGTTAATGCGATTAGGATGGTCAAATGTTGAAGTTGTGTCAGTTACATATAAAAAGTCATGAAAATGTCAACAAACCATAACATTTTCTAACCTCGAAGTATTCAGAATAATGCAAAGAGGTTGCGCTCATACATTGGCGCACCCAGAATATTTCATTATACAGGGTGTTATGGAAATGACGTATTATATTTAAATGGGTGACTCCTTGGGTGAAGCGCTACATATTTTATTTTTTTTAAATCGACCGTTTTAAAAGTGGGGTAATAAACACTCTTACTAACAGGTCAGTCCGCGCTACTGTACAACATTTCACTCGGAGCCATAGGCAATATTGCGAAACTTAATGTAAAACTGAAATTTCATATAAAATTATAAAAATAAATTATTTTCTACCTACTTGTATTTATCCTTATACCTAAAGAGCGAGGAAATCCAGGCACAAACACAATCAGTTTTTTTTTTCTTTTTCATGGGAACACTCCTGGAAACACTTTATGTACACACAGTAATAGTGAAACAGAACCGATAGTTAGGAAAATACAATAATACAGATTATACTACAGATTATTAGATTTTATTACACGCGACGAAATTTGACGTCCAGAAGAAACGCGTCAATAAAAACAATATTCAAAGATTATTTATGGACGGGCAAGATACACGCGTAAACCGAAAAAACAGAGCGGATTGCTGAGAGTGTGTTTGTGATCGATGAGACACAACGGATCCGGCCGCTTGTTGGTCTTCAATTAACAGACGCAAGCGTGCGGCGCCATATGAAACTACTTTGCTCAGCCGATGTAAGGCGTCAAGAGCTCATTGGCATTTGACCTAGTGACGTACGTGGTTATTACTATTCCATATGTTTTTTCGGGTTGTTTAAAACATAGTCCGTCGTAAATATTCTTCAATTAATTGTACAAAAAGGTATTACAGAATGGAAAAGTGTTTAAATAAGAGACACCCCCTTTTTATGCGCCATTGTGCGCATAGACATATAATATAAAATGGAGACAAGTTTATACCCATCTCTGTTTCAGGAATGGTTACACAAGAGCAGAATCCGACAAAATATGTGCCATGTGGAATTATCGGCCGTCGGAAAAGTATTTCCCGCTGATGCCAATCACGAACAATTAACAGTTACAGGCGTACTGTCTTAAAGAGGCAGTTCAAAGACAAAGCGGTGGTTTAAATTATTCGACAAAAACGGTGACAACCCCAAGAAGAAAATTAAAAGCAATAAACCAATATCATCGACCTAATAGTATCATTATTAGGGTAAGCTTCCCTAAAATATTTTCCAACGTCTGCGGAAAATACAATCAATTATGAATCAATTTTAAAATCTCGGAGTTCACTAAAATGTTACTAATAAAATTGTTCTCTGATTTTTTCCATTTTCAGAATAACTTACGCGATTTAATACCTCTTCAAGGATCTAAAAACCCAGAAAACTCCTTATTTCCCATTTTTGAAGGAGGGTTCCAACATTATTATTATCATCATTATACAGGGTGTCTGTAAAAGGTCTGCACAAAAACCTACCACATATTCTTCAGACCACAATTAGTTACCTTAGCACAAAGTTGCTTAGTTTGGGCACTAGACGGCGCTGAAGTGACAATTTTAAAATCATTTTTCTGGATTAATTCAAACACTGCTCATACTATTTTGCCGAAATTTGGTACGTTGGCATAGCTTTATGAGGCAAAAAAACCCATGTCACAATTCTGAATAATATCAATCCATGGCCGTAGAAGCCAAGTTTTTTACTAATTGCTTGCATTTCTACGCCAACGGAACAAGAGGGGTTTGGGCACAAAATTCAGATCAACCAACTCATTTGCTACAAAAAAGGTCCTCAGATGGTTTTCGAGAAATTAGCATTTTAAAATTTGCAGTAGTTTTTACCAAAAAATCAAGTGACAGCATAGCTCTAAGTCTTTAAAAAAGCTCTTTACATAATTTCTTAGACCAAAATTAGCCTAATTGAGCAAACTTATCTTAGTACAAACTTGCTTAGTTTGGGCACTGTGACACTTGTTTTGCCTCATATACCAACGTACCAAATTTCGGCAAAATAGTATGAGCAGTTTTTGAATTAATCCAGAAAAACGATTTTAAAATTGTCACTTCAGCGCCGTCTAGTGCCCAAACTAAGCAACTTTGTACTAAGGTAAGTTTACTTAAATTGGCTAATTGTGGTCTGATGAATATGTGGTAGGTATCTGTACAGACCTTTTAGAGACACCCTGTATATTAATAAACGTTATTATACAGGGTGTTTCTTAATAACATGCTAATCTATAAAGAGGTTATTCTTGGATACATTTTCAGAAAAAACTTCATATCAACATAAGCCCTCAACGTCTTAACTTTTGAGATACAGGGTGTTAAAGATTTTCAAAAAAAAACTCCTTTTTTTAATATTTGTGATACTGCTCTAGATATTTTTGTGAAATTTGGTACACACATCAAGAAGAGGCATTTTATGATGTATAACATGTTTTTTATTTCGACCAGTGGCGTTCGTGCGGGAATTGTCCCCGGTATTTTTGGAGAAAATAAAAGTACGCCACTTCATTTTTTTTTAAATACAAATTATTTTTGGAATTCTCATTCCTTGCTGATCAAATGTCGTCTCTTGGTCGTTTTACGTAGAATTATCGTATAAACAAAAATTTGTATTCATTAATTTGCACTCTGTTATGAAATTAGGTGTTAACAAAGATTAAAAAGGATCTAGTAGGTAAGAAGCAGATTTTGTTTTGTAAACATGAACAGTTGCCTACCCAGTCTAGTTATCACGTCTTTAAGTCATTAACCTTAACAAATTATTAAAATAACATGAACATTTTTAACACCCTGTATCTCAAAAGTTAATACGTTTAGGACATATGGTCATATGAAGTTTTTTTCTGAAAATGGACCCAAGAATAACCTACTTAAATAGTAGCATGTTATTTTACTAAGTTAAATTTCAGTTTCTCTTTCGAAATTGACATAAAATACTAAGTGTTCCATTTAAAAAACCTTAGATGACGTCATACTTCCCACTTTCTAACAAAAGTTTTAACTTAAAAAATGCGCAACTAAAAATCCTAATTGGCGTGTCCGAGCATTAAAAAACAAATCTCTTAAATTGAAATCAATTTGTGCAAGACTTTATGGGCGCACTATATACAACCATCCATTATAAAGGTTTTAGTAACCTCTGCTCTACAAATTAAATTATTTATTGTTTTAGGTATTCCCCACCTGTGTTAGTTTGTGATAATTGTTAGTGCATAGAAGCAGAGCATATTAGGCTATTTTTCTTCCAAGAGTATATTATATTGTATTTAAAATAAATATATTTTAATTGACCCACTATCAATTGTCTTTTAACGTAAACAGGATGGCCAGTACTTTCACTTGGAACTGGTTAATATTGAAATTATTACTCTTACACTATAAGGGTGTATGTAAAGTAATAAGCCGCCCAGCAATACACACTTGTGACTGTGTATTTTGGAAATGATCAATTTTGCTTATACCTTAACACCTAGAGTAATGTTTCAAAAACGTATCTAAATTCAGCATAAAAAATAATATAAACATAAGTTGGTTCCGCTTCAGCGCAGTAAACAGCGAAACGCGTCCAGAGACGAGTCTAACAAAAGGAAAAAGGAAACATTTTCTATTCATTCTCTGTCACGGGACATTAAACCGTTGAGGGACGTACAGTGAAACCTCTCTTGGACGGACACCTATGGGACCGTCTAAATGTGTCCGCCTAATAGAGGTGTCCGCACGTGGGAAATTTGTTATTAGGTAATATGTAAATGCAAAATTATTACTATGTATATGTATGTACAAATAAACATAACATAACAAAAATACACTAGTTTTAGTTGGGATGAAGTACTAAAAAAAATCTAATAACGTAGTTTGACGTATTTGCGTTTTAAAACTTGCAATCTAAAAAATGTAATTCCAAGTCTGATAACAATTCCATTGCTGTAGAGTCGCCTCTAATCTTTGCATACTCTAATAATTCCTTTACCATACTAATGGCTTGTGATAATTGGTGACATTTGTTTGATTACTGCATTCAATTTCTTCATCAGAGTCGTCAGATAGTGATGTGGTTTCAGTTTGGACTACATAATCGGTAGGAACGGGGGCACTATCGTCTTCTAATAGCACATTGCTATCAATGTTAATGAACTCGCAAAAATAATTGTTATCAAGTTACAAACTTCCACAACGTCAATATTCTCTTTCAGACTCAAAACGCGACATTTTTCTGCCATTGTTTACGATTTTAAACTTACAACTCACAAATAAACGGGGAATCACACTTACTTTCATTCGGCGAAGTCCTATTATTCGTCTCCCAAATACTTTAAAAAATTGTTTGTCCGTTTAAAGGAGGATTTTCGCACTCTTTGTATGAAAACAGCCTGTCCGCGTCCGCCCAAAGGAGCGTCCGCCCAAGAGAAGTTGATTTTCATTGGATTTCATATATCTAGTTCCGGACTATGAAAAAATGTCCGCTTAATAGAGATGTCCGCTTATTAGAGGTGTCTGTTATGAGAGGTTTCACTGTATTTGCTATTTTTATCTGTTTTTGCAGAATGGACCCTCTGCATTGGTCTTCTATAAGATGCTGCGAGATGTCGCGACGAGTTTTATACTCCTTTTGGTGATATATTAATTAATTAAAAGGCATTAGGAAAAATAATTACAAACACTATTACATCTCAGTATTTAATTGAACCCGAATCTGACAAAAACGGTGATAAAGGACATTTCTTGAGAAACAGTTTTTCTTGCATTTTTAATAATAAAAATACCCTTGGTAATTCAGATATCTTTTTTCATTTTACTCCATAAAAAAAAACTTACAATAACAGAATAAAAAGACAGAAAGCAATACTCACAAACACGGAATGCTATAAATCTATTTAGTTTACTTCCATTTTATCCTCTTCTTCGGCTGAAACAAAAAAATAAAAACAAATATAGACAAATTGCATTCAAATAACCAAGAATCGTAACCCAAGGAAGATACGGCTCGGGTTCACAGTCTTTGGGAGAATACACAATTCACGTCCTTAGGTAGCCTAAAAACATTTTTTCAGAAAAACAATCGTTTCACAGTACCGGATTAACAACTGTCATATTAGTCATTATTGTTAAATACAATTATTATTTATTTGTGGTTTTCAGTGTTTGTTCGTTAAATTTAAGTATTGTTTGTGGAAAAAATAGTAATTCTTAATTCAATATGGTAAGACTGCGTCAACTCTGCCCTAAACTGGATAAAAATATAGACTTGAGTCAAACAGATTCTTTGTTTTTCCGAACCAAGACATATCAAACCCGATCAGCTGTTAGCAGGTAAACAGAAGTAGACTGATGATTAAAAAGAAACTGAGATCCTAGCTATAGAAACGTGTACATTGTGTCAAGTCGATAGAAATAACCAGAAATTAATAACGCTTCAAGTTAATAACTACTTACCCTCATTAAACATAAACTCTTGCTGATACTCCTTCAAGAACTGCACGGACCTCCCTTCATCGTAAAATAACTGATACGCCCTTTTTATGTCTTCTACGTCAACTTCCTGGGCTTTTCGTTTCCTAGCGATGAGACTTGATGTCATAATTAACTGCATCCCGTACCGAAGGGAGGTTTCTTTAGAGATTCGCGTTAGAACGGTAAGAGCGTTGTCGGACATTTGACAGTCTTCTTCCTCACACCGAATACTGTAATGAAAAAATATATAGAGTTGGGCCCAGGAAAGAATGCATAACTTGTCATAACTTTACAGTAATGCAGTTAATGAAAATGGATAAAGTGTTGAGAATCCCCTATAATAAGTAGTATTGGGAAAAACCGATGATTTTAATAATCGAGTACTTGATACTCGAGCGATTTTAATAATCGAGTTAATCGCTCGAGTGAATCGCCTGAAATTCCAATTTACCAAGCGATGACGTCACCGACTGCTTAACGGGCTGCCTAGCCCTTTACATGTGATCAGGTCGGGTATTTAGCAGGCACGTAACTACGGGTGGGCACCAAAAAAATTGAACAAACCAGAAATTTATTTATTTGTGAATACATATATACCACGTGTCTCGATACAAAAAAACTGCAAAAAATCACACAAATATGTATTTATTGTTCGGGTTTATTATTGTGCGTTTTTAACCCGAACAAAAAGCATTACCAAGAGTTATTTTTCTTCACATCTTTCTCAATCTACGAGCATAAAATAAGTAGATATTTAAAATAGCTTGTCAAATTCTTCCACTTTAAATTATCAGGTGCCCACTGTGTGCACTTCAAAAATTTAGGCTTAGTTACGCGACTGGCAAAATGAGAAAATTGATTATTATTTTTTTAAATTCATAGTTACCTAAAAGTTCCTGTTTAAATTTAAGAATGCTTACTTTTAATTACCAAAAAATTTGTCTATACCTATGTTTTGTTAACTATTTTGCTCGTTTTCTTATTTTCCATTAACATTTTCTATAATGTATGTTATTTTTGAGAAGTCTTCTAGAGTTTAATAATAAAAAGTTCCTGTTTAGATGTAAAAATGTTTACTACAAGATTACCAACAAATTTTTCTATATATTTTGTTAACCATTTTGTTCGTTTTCTTATTTTTCATTAACAATTTCTATTATTATGTTATTTTTGAGAAGTTTTCTCGTCTTTATAGTAATTAAAAATTTTAAAATTATATCCTTTAATTTTTTAATATTTACAATCGGAGACCTAAACTACTCCGCTGGCTAGCCAGTTAAAATTTCAATTTCAATTTCAATTTCAATTTCGTTTATTCATGTTATTACAAAAGTTTTGCTTACACAAGTCAATATATGGTACAAAAGAATAAAATAGGCACTATCAATATTAAAAGTATCAAAACTATCCCTAATAAGAATGTTTACATAAATACTACATTCAATAAACAGGACAATTCGTATGCCTAATTGACAGAGTCTAGATAAAATCAATCACAAAACCAGTTTAAAAAGGTCAGAACAATACAGTACAGCACAGACAATTTAAAATAATTTAAAATGATGACAGGCAGTTAAGGCAAGGGAACATCATATATATGGTCTAAGAACTCCTGAATGGAATAAAACGGGTGGGAAGTTAGATATTTTTTTACCGTCCTCTTAAACGTGTTCGTCTCTAAGTTCCTGATGGGCACCGGGAGCTTATTAAAAAAGGTCGGGGCGTAGTGCAGAGTCGCATTCCATGATCTTCCCAATCGCAGGAAACCCACGTGCAGATTTTCCCTGCCACGTGTGTTGTAATTGTGACCGTCACCAACCGGCCGATAGTTACCAGAGCTTTTAGCGTGCAGTAGGCATTCATAGATATAACGGGAGGGAATGGTAAGTATCCCCAGATCTCTGTAAGCGTTCCTGACATCAGCACGGTAATCAAGACCCGCGAGAACTCTTACTGCTCTGCGCTGAAGCGCAAACACTCTGCCCATATGGGCAGAATGACCCCACGTCAGCAAGGCATAGCAGCAGAGGGACTGTACGATAGCGTGGAAGGCAATCATACACACACCAGGGCACACCACTCTCGAAAGTTGCTTTAATAAATGCACCGCTCTCGACACCCTGGAACAAACCGAGTCAATGTGGATGTCGAATCTTAATGTGGGATCCATTTGCACACCAAGAAATTTCACTGCCGCAGGGTTCTCTATATTGTGGGGTCTAAGGCCAAACACCATGTCTTCGGTCTTGTCGGCGTTTAGGCTCAGTCGGTTTGCTGCGAACCAGTCACTCAGCGACCTGCGATTATCCTCCATTTTTAGCAGCAATGCAGCGACGTCAGAGTCTTCGTCGGTAGCCGTCGTGTCATCCGCGTACAGAATCAATCTACCCTCAGTCAAAGCTGCCGGCAAGTCATTGATGTACACTAGGAACAGAAGGGGCCCCAAGATCGAGCCCTGAGGCACACCATGCCTCAGAGTTCGTTGGCCCGACTCTGCACGGTTGAAATACGTCACCTGCCTTCTTCCAGAGAGGTAACTCCTCAGTAGAGCTATACTATCCCCGTCTAGGCCATAGAACCCAAGCTTCTCGAGGAGAACAGAATGCGAAATGCAGTCAAAGGCCTTCGATAAGTCGTAGTATGTTGTCCCAACATACTTTCCTCCCTCAAAACCCCCCAGAATATGCTGGCACAAGGTATCTATGGCATGCGAGGTGGACAGCCCCTTTCTGAAACCATACTGACAATTGGTAAATAGCTTCTTTTGTTCAAAGTAGTTGTAAAGTTGATCCTTAAGGACCCTCTCAAACACCTTTGATAATACCGATATTAATGCTATAGGCCTATAATTATTCACGTCCGCTTTATCACCCTTTTTATGAATTGGGATTACTTTGCTAAGTTTAAGACTATTTGGGAAAACACTCTCCTCTATACAGCAATTTATAACCTTAGTTAAAGGTATGATGAGAATATTCTTTACTTTCTTCAGCAGTACAACGCTCATGCCATAGATATCTCGGCTGCTCTTGTTTTTCAGGCCATCAATTGCTTCCCTAACCTCCAGGAAAGTCACCTGCCTAAATGCGAAGCCCAACCCAGGAGGCAGAATAACCCCCCCAAGGCGGTCCCCCGCCTCAGCGCCAGAGCCCGGGATGCCATCCACAATGGTGTCGGCAATGTCTGCAAAAAAATTGTTAAAAGCATCAGCAGTAAGAGTGTTAGTCTCTGATGGCTGACTAAAGGGTACTCGGTGTGCGTTGATGACCCGCCACGCCGCTCCTGATAAGTTGCTCGAGTTGCAAATAAAATCAGAGTTTGCCTTTTTCTTAGCAGTGTTAATTGCATTTCTGTAAAGTTTACGGTACCTCTTAAAATACTCATGAATCTGCGGGGACCCGAAGACACAATACATTTCGCGGAGTGTAGAAAGATTGTTTCGCATAGTTTTTAGCTCCTCCGTGAACCAAGGGACCTCACCACAATGCCCAGGATATTTTTTGACCTCCGGGAAGGCGCGATCCAGGGCATCATTCAACCTGACAATAAGGTTGCTGCACTTTGCCTCTGCTGAGGACCCAGTGAGCACTGAAGTCCAGTTCGTACCATCAAGGTCATTAAAAAATATGTTCATACCTTTTCGGGTGAACGGACGACACAGAACGGGCATCGGTCTCGATGAGGGTCTGTCCGCTTCCAACAAGGTTTCGACATGGATGCTCACTGCACTGTGATCCGACAAGAGTGGGTCGCGAACATCAATGCTAAACTCTAACGCGTCATGGAAATTTACAAAAATATTATCTATACAATGATTTTCCCTTGTAACAGTATGTACCTCCTGTTCGAAACCATAAGAAATTGCCAGATCCCTGAAGGCGTTTCTAGGCTCATAGTTTTTTTCAAAATGAATATTAAAATCACCATTCATAATACAGTACCTATCTTTAACCGACAGTCTCACAAACAGGTTTTCCATTATAGATAAGAAAGTTTGGAAGTCACCATTTGGTGGGCGATAGATTGTCACAATAATAGAATTTTGGTTAGGCAGTTCAACCGCAGAGATTTCACAATTTTGTTCCGAACTAAGATTTATGAGATCCTGTAGTGGTTTGCTTTTGATGGTATTTCTGCAGTAGATCACAGTTCCTCCATGTTTATTGTTAGGCCTAGCATAGAAAGCAGCTAATCCATATTCAGGCAGATGGATGCTCTCAATTTCGTCCGGTGTTAAGCAGTGCTCACTCAAACATATGATGTCATACGAGCAGTTACACACTTTAAGATAAGCCTCAAGTTCGCCAGTTTTATTTCTCAGGGACCAAATATTTAGGTGGAAAACGTTTAGCACATCCTTAGTGCAACCATTTTGCTCCGTTTTCCTCTTATTCAGAAAAAATTTCCGAGAGTCTGAAGGGAATCGCTGTGTTTGGAGAATATAAACCTCTTTATTCCAACATGTTCCGGCCAGAAGGCTGGATCGTAGAGCTCATCTTTCCTGCTGAGTGTGATCGAGTTAAAAAAGAAAACTTTACCAAATCATGTCGCGATGACTCCGCTAAGGGATTCAGCATACTTTTTTATATGCACCTTCTCGTTTATGTGCCTTTAAGAAAGACGTATGTCGTGTACTTGCTCAGCGTCAATCTCGAACGTCGCCAATCGGATCGCGCGGTGCTTAGACCGGAGGTCGTCTATCAGGTAACCGGCGATATTTTTCGGTTTTTCGCCTGATTTTTAACTAGAGTATTTCCTATCGAGCGAAAACCTGTTCGAATATACGAGCAGTTTTTTAACTCGATCACACTACAGCGGTATATTTCCGTCGGCGTCAAGCGAAGCTCGGGTATCGAGTGAAAGATAATAAGTGACGGGCGACGGTTTTCGCCTGAACAGATAACTCGAGCGGTTTTTTTAATAATCGAGCGATGTCGGTTATTTCAATAATCGAGTGATCAAGCGGTTTTTCGCTCGAGCGATCACAACACTAATAATAAGTTCTTTGATAAGAACAAAAATAAACTATTTTAGATTTAGTAAAACTACACATTTATATTTTGTGTTTCGTGGGGTTCACAGCTTTTTCAACTTTACAAACGAAAGTACTTTCCTATACCGGGTGGTGCGTCCAAACAGGACACATGGGATTACCCATGTAAATTTCGAGGGGTCAAATATTCGCATCCGTATTGATTTTAAAGAAAACTTTTATTAAAGAGAATAATGATAATAAAAAGTCGGCCAAATTTGAACTTTATTACACATACCGTTTTTCAGATATTAAGAAAAGTATGTCTCCAAACTAGCTTAAATCTGGAGTTCGATGTTTAATTCGGGTTAAAATGAACTAGGCTGCATAGCGCTTTTAATTTTTTGAAATAATTCTCTCCTCGACTATTTCTAATCGCCATGAGCTATTCAGCTGAGGAAAAAATTACAATGATAACGGCGGAAATAGTATCTATAACATAAAACAGTAATAACATAAACAAGCGACATAAAATGACAAATTCTTAAACATTTATTTGCTGGTGTACTGACAGAAATGTGTCCTAGTTTGTCATTTTAAAAATACATTTTATTAAATAACTCATATACAGGGTGTTATGGAAATGACGTATTATATTTAAATGTGTGACTCCTTGGGTGTCCTAGAAAAGCGCTACATATTTTGTTTGATTTTTTAATCGACCGTTTTAAAAGTGGGGTAACAAACACTCTTGCTCACAGGTCAGTCCGCGCTACTGTACAACATTTCACCCAGACCCAATGGCAATGTTGCCAAGCTTAATGTAAAGCTGAAATTCCATATAAAATTATAAAAATAAATTATTTTCTACCTACTTGTATTTATCTTTATGCCTAAAGAGCGAGGAAATCCAGGCACAAACACAATCAGTTTTTTTTTTCTTTTTCATGGGAACACTCCTGGAAACACTTTATGTACACGGTGATCATTTATAATGTGCCCCCCTCCTAACTTTTTTGTTTTTAGCATTAGATAAAATTGTTAAATACAAAAGTTGTACAGAACAATGTAAGCTATTTGCAGAATAATATATTTATATACAGGGTATTGCAGAAATTAGTCACAGGTTAATTTTTTTTTTTTTTTTAAATGGCACACCCTATATATTATTATTTTTTTAGAATCTCCTAAAACTTCGAAACATTTATCTTTTAACATGTCATATACCTAAATATAATAGTTTTCGAAATAATCGAATTTTAACTTAGCGCGGCTACATGCATTCAAAAATATATAATATTCTAGATTTCAGTTCTTAAGCCACCTAATTAATTAGCCAGCTACTACAATAATACGAGACCACTATTTATGAACTTTTCGATGAAATAAATATATATGCTCTTATTTTAAAGTGAAATGCAAAATCGTAAATAAGTTTTATATTTTACATGTAGAAAAATAGGTAAATTTGTGGTAATTACAAATTAAATTGTTCAACTGGGCCACCGTTTTGTTGAATTCATTTCCTATACGTTCTTCGTAACCTTTGTAATGCGGCAGTGATAGATTGGGAGTAATCTTCATTCAGAATTAGAATTTCTGTTCTAATAAGTTCTTTTAAACGTTCAGTGTTTTCAATGGTATTTGCATTCACTCGATCTTTTAGCGTTCCCCATAAAAATGCATCCATCGGCGTCAAATCAGGACTGTTAGGTGGCCATTTTATTGGTGCATTCCTTCCAATCCATTCATTGAACCTTTGATTAAGGTAGTTTGTAACAGCTACTACACTGTGGGGTGGAGCGCCATCTTGTTGGAAGACGATGTTTCTCTCTTGTTCCAACGGAAGCTCATCAAAATAGTCCTCTCTAGTTCTTGCTGAAGAAATTTCCGATAACGTTCTCCATTTAAAGTAACGTTAAAGAAATGGGGGCCTATTATTTTGTTGTTTAAAATAGCACACCATACATTGACAGATTGACGACCTTGAAATTTAAATTCCCTGTAGCAGTGGGGATTTACTGTTGCCCACTGTCTGGTATTTTTTCTGTTTATCATGCTACTAGTTGAAAATGATGACTCGTCGGTCCAAAATATATTTTTGAAATAACTAGGATTTCAATTAATTTTTTCCAACATAGTTTGGCAAAATTCAACTCTTTTTTCTCGTTGTCTCTGCGTTAATTTTGTAACAGGCCTAATTTTGAAAGGTTTATATCCAGATCTTTTAAGAGTGTTTTGAACTCTCCCATAAGAGCTATTTTTTGAATTATCAAGCTCTTCCTTTAAACTTGTCGATATTGTTCTTAAAGAAATGTTTGGATTTTCTTCAACTTTTAGTAGTATATTTAAATCACTATTTTCGTCTCTTTCCATTGTTCTCTTCTTTCTCGCCAAGCTGGATGTTTCTTGAAACTTTTCATAGATTCGATGAAATGTGTTTTTGTGTGGAACGTGCATCCGGGGATTAATTCTGAGCAGTTCCCTTTTAGCTAATTTCACGCTATTGTTTGCTTTAATAAATGTTTGCAAAATTAATTGTTTTTCCCTTTCTGAATAAGGCATTTTTATCGCAAAAATGTTATATTTACTAAATATGTCAGTAACTGTCAGTAACAAACAACGTTTTTGTTTCTCCGTCACCGCCATTAGGCAATTAGCACGGCCACCTAAGAACTGAAATCTAGAATATTATATATTTTTGAATGCATGTAGCCGCGCTAAGTTAAAATTCGATTATTTCGAAAACTATTATATTTAGGTATATGACATGTTATAAGATAAATGTTTCGAAGTTTTAGGAGATTCTAAAAAAATAATAATATATAGGGTGTGCCATTTAAAAAAAAAAATTAACCTGTGACTAATTTCTGCAATACCCTGTATATAAATATATTATTCTGCAAATAGCTTACATTGTACAACTTTTGTATTTAACAATTTTATCTAATGCTAAAAACAAAAAAGTTAGGAGGGGGGCACATTATAAATGATCACCGTGTACACACAGTAATAGAGAAACAGAACCGATAGTTAGCTTTTGAAAATACAATAATGCAGATTATACTACAGATTATTAGATTTTATTACACGCGACGAAATTTGACGTCCAGAAGAAACGCGTCAATAAAAACAATATTCAAAGATTATTTATGGACTAGCAAGATACACGCGTAAACCGAAAAAACAGAGCGTGTTGCTGAAAGTGTGTTGGTGATCGACGAGACATAACGTATCCGGCTGCTGGTTGGTTTTCAACTAACAGATCGCAAGCGTGCGGCGATATATGAAACTACTTCGCTCAACCGATGTAAGGCGTCAAGAGGTCATTGGCATTTGACCTAGTGACATACGTGCCTATTTAATACTATTCCATATGTTTCTTTGGGGTTGTTTAAAACATAGTCCGTCGTAAATGTTATTCAATTAATTGTACAAAAAGGTATTACAGAATGGAAAAGTGTTTAAATTATTTTATTTTGTATAAAGAGATTAAGGTGTACATATAACAACATCGGCCAGATTCTTTGATTGCTTACATGTATCGCAGTGCCACACGGGTGTTTTTCTGGTTTGACGTCAGGTCACTTTTACCGCTGAATGAATTGAAAGCTCCATTTATGGTTATTTTTCTTCAATTTGTCTTTATCTCAGGAATTGCCGGTTTAAATATAATACGTCATTTCCATAACACCCGGTATTACTAGGAAAATACACTTTAAATTGAACAAGGGCATTTTTCTTATTGCAGTCTTTAAAAAGTTCAAGTAGATTTTTGGGCTAAAATAAATAGGGGGGAGCTAATATTTTATTATCTTACAATTTACGTGGGATATCCTATGTGTCCTAACTGGACGCACCACGCGGTATACAATCTAACCATCAAAATCAGTTCCTATAAGCAGGCCCGCGCCTAGCACTTTTGGCACCCTTGTGCAAATTTAAAATAACGCCCCAAATTCGTTCAACGTTCATATGTGAGTACAGATACGGGTTAAGTTAGGTATTATTATCCACTATTGAACAATAATTTTAAAAAGTATATTCATAACATATTACAACTCAAAATTTTTGTATTTTAGTTTCAAATGTAATATATTTTTTATCATTATAAATTTTGTTTTGACAATGTTGTTTGTTGCTTTATCTTTTTTTTACTTTTGAGTTTTAAGGCTTTTCGGCGCCGTCGTGCACCACACGGCTTTGCCCTTATGTACCGCGGGCCTGCCTATAAGAACCATTAGTTACGAATTTGTCTCCTTCTCTGTAGGTAGTGTTAAACATTGTATACTTAAATATAAAAAATTGTATTTTGTTTGAATAACCTCTAAGTTTTCTTTTGTAGCACTATTAGGACACTTCATTTAGTATACAGTAAGCATCAGAATAGGAGAGGTGGATTCTACATGTTAAAATACAGGTAGAAAGCCATAAACACAAAAAGTCCATACTTTTTTGCTTTCATTTGAAAAACTGATTTTACTGATCAACAGTGTGCTTTATCAACTCGTATAAAGAGTACCTTTTTTATTAGGTAATATTTTGCCTTTAAAATGAGATATCCTTTTTTCCCATAACTGTCAAAATAAAAAAGGTATGCCAGGTACAGTAGAGAGACATTTTACGACAGAACGATAAAAGTCGTTAAGCGTAGTGCCAAATATCGATTTGAACCGCAAGATATTAACAGTAAGAAAAAAAACTTGAACAGTGACAGGATGTCACTCGAAAAGTATATTATAAAATTACCATTTACCTTAAAATTTCTCTAAGCTCTTTCTCATCATAGGGACTCGTAGGAACTATTATTGTTCTATCCAATAAATCCAATGGAATACCGTGAGGTGACTTGTAGTTTGTTCCCCTAATCTTAGTAATACCTCGGTTGGTAGCCATGATGACAATGGGCGCCATTTCATTTTCTAGGGCTCTGTTAAGGAAGGAGAAGCACTCGATATCAAACATGTGGACCTGTAATATTATTAAGTATTGGTTAGTTCACGTTAAAGGGGAAAAAGTGACAATAAATCACATTTTTAAAGTCCCATGACGTTGTATTGTATTATTTAATCTACATAATCACGATTTGAATCACACTGTTACAGGCAATGACGAACGATCAAAAATTTTTTACTTTTGTTAATATTTTGTCTAACATTCACTTTAACGTCACACAAAGATCAGTTTCTTATGTGGCTCCCAAAATTTTAAACATATTACCAGAGCATTTCAAAAGAAAAAAATTCCAATGCATAAAAAAAAAAATTAAATAAATGGATACGAAATAATACCCTGTTAATTAATAGGATAGTTAAGTTTTTTTAAATTAGTCTGTAATTTGAGAATTTTACATGAGTGAATAATATTACTGAACATGGTCTTATTGATAAGTATATTGTATGCTTACTCTATGGTAGTGTGCACACACAGACTTTAGTCCATTGTGCATACATTCATTTGAATTTATATAACTTCATAACATTCTTTGTACTTTGTACATAATAAATATGTACAGTTACCGTCACAAAAATCCGGGCACTAATCTGACAGCTAACATTTTTTTCCTGAATTTTGGTAATTCAGGCTTTTACCTCTACTAACATAGATTACTATGGCAATATAAATAAACTGAGGAGGAAATAAAACCAATAGTATTTAATATTTTATTGCCCTTCCATTACTTTGAATAATTGAAGTTAATCTTTTAGGCATTGAAGCCACCAGACCAATACAGTATTCTTGCGTTAGTTGATTCCAAGTCTCAATTGTTCTCTATTTTCTGGCCGAAAATCATTATATTTGTTAATTCTCTTGATCGTGTAACCCCAAACATTTTCCATCGGATTTAAATCTGGACTCCTAGAATGCCATGGTAATACTTGAATATCCCTTTGTTCCATCCAATCGGATACTGCGTGGGCAGTATGAACCGGGCAGTTATCATGTTGGTAAATGCAATTAGTATTGGGAAACCTATCATTAACCGATGGCAACATCATATTCTCCAATATTTGTATGTAATTTTGTGCATTAAATCTACCTTCTATGCGCGTACAAACTCCTATATCCTGTGCACTCATCCACCCCCAAACATTGACAGAAAAACGGCCGCTTGTTGAAATATTCTGAGTGTAGCGTTCATCAAACCGGGTATTTGGTGGTCTATAGACCGTTACTCTCCCGCTGTAACATGATTGGAAAATTTTTTCGTCTGTGAAAATTACATTTTCCCAAGCATTTATACCACCTCCGTAATATTGTAATGCATAACCCACTCTTTGCTCTTCGTTGGTTACCGTTAGGAAAGGTTTTTAGCTGCAGGGTGATTGCGAAGATTTGAACCATCTCTTATTCTTCATTGTGCGGTTCTAACGGAACCCGGAAAATCAGTTACATTGTGAGCTAAAACAGCCGTTTTAAAAGGATTTTTCCTTAGGTATTGAATTAGAGTATTCTCATGTTCTTCTGTCGATGCCCTTTTAAGCCCTGTTCCTTCTATTCTTTCCAGTGAACGTGTCTCCATCCATTTTATTTTGATATTATGAACTGTACTTTTTGGCGTTTGAAATCTTTGAACCACCCGTCTCTCTGACCATCCTTCTTCTAGCAGTGTCACAATTTTGGCCTTTTCCGCAGCATTTAAATGACTGGGCATATTTGTAAATTTATTTCGCTAGCCGTAAATAAATTTCAGTTGACAATTTTTGTCAATGTCATTTTTAGGAATTGGAGATGTATAAAGGTCGGCTTGCATTACAAAAACAGCTGCCCGGATTTTTGTGACGGTAAATGTACCATCGTGCCGGTAAAAAACTATGACAGCAAAATTTCTGTCATTTACAAATTTTGTATGTCAACATAGATTGTCACTTTATCATTAACTTGTCAAGCAAATTTTTCTTTAAAAAATATGCCACAATTAACATCCCAGCAAAAGGCTATAATCTACAGTCGGTTGTGAGATGGTGCTTTTATTAGGGATATTGCAGACGAACTGGGAGTAAACAAAAATACCGTGTTGTTGGCAAAACAAAAAATAGCAAGGCATGGGACTATTATTAGAAAAGCAGGTTCAGGTCCCCCTAGAATTTCTACTGAAGATGAAGATAGAAGACTAGTTAATTATCGGGATCATCCATTCCCACCGCAATAAAGGCGGAAGAAGAGACGAACTTTCCAGGTTCTGCAAATACTGCTAGCGACAGGGTTCGAATTTCCGATATACGAAGTCGTTGTGCTACTAATAAAATATTTTTAATGGAAAGAAATAAACAAGGCAGGTTAGAATTTGCACATAAATATTTACCCTCGACTCTTTATACAGATACTTGACTAACCGTTAAAACCAAAAGTATCGTTGTTTGTTCTTAGCCTAGATAACTACTAATGAATTTACCTCATCAATAAATAGGACTCCTGGTATAATTTCCGCCTTGCCCTCTTCTCGCCATTCGGCAACTTTTCCATTAATTTGTTCACGAACTTCAGATTTAATTTCCCCGGTATCGCCTATTAAAAAGGAAACATAAAAACCCATTTTTTAACAATAAATTATTATTATAAATAAATAAATAAAATTTTTATAGAATAAATATACCTAAATACCACGAAATTATTATTTCATTTCACAACTACTATAAAATGCATAAACCCTTTAAAAGAGAATTAAAAATGCTAACAACAATGTGAATCTCCATAAGCAGGGCCGTTCCTGGCGAGCGTGCAGGGCGTGCATGCACGCAGGCGCAAAATTTTTAGGGGCGCAAAATCGACGGTCATTCAGTATTCTTTATCACAAATTTAAAAAAAAATCATATATTTTATCAATTTAATATGTCTAAAAATGTTACCAAACGTTTGCCTTAATAATAATAATGTGTTGTCTCCGTAGTTTCCTTGTTGGACACTACCGCCCCGCCATATTATATAGAATGAAGGATACCGCCTCTCTTGAGTCGGCCCGGCTGTTTATTTAGCCCGTTATTTATTATGCCGCTTGTCGCTTTAATATTGCCGCCTTAAAAAAAAGGGAAGAAAGTAAATTGTCATGCATAATATTTTCATTTTTATAATTTAGTTTTTCAGTATTTGTTTGGTAGTTACAGTTAAAGCAAGTTAAAGGACATCTCCGCACAGTGCATTATTTGATTGTTTTCGGGTTTGTTCGTTTGTTGACTGCCATAAAGAAATTGAAAATCTTAATCTTTATTTTAACGAAAAACGTTCAGACAAAAATTTTGATTTGCTCATCAATAAAGCTAAAGAAGAAGCAGCAAAAAACGATGTAGAGCAGGTATTCCCAATAGTACGGCAACGAAAATTTAAGCAACAATTTTCATAGGATGAATCTGTAGCAGATCCAAAGCAAAAATTTAAAATCGATTTTTATTTTCTAATTTTAGATACAACCATTCAGTCTTTACAAAAGCGGTTTGAGGGTATAAACAAATTTCAAAATTTATTTAGGTTCTTATGTAATTTTGAAAATTTAGAATCTGACTTAATTAAAGAATCATGTGTAAATTTAGATACCGAATTGCAAGTTGAGATTGATAGAGTAATATCTAAAGACATTGACGGCTTAGATTTACATAATGCAATTTTAACATATAAGATTCTTAATCCTAAAAATACTACTGATTCATCCTTTCCCATAGACATTTTAAATTATATAACTAAAAAAAATCTACAGTCGCTTTTTCCAAATTTATTTATAGTCTTACGGATATACCTTACATTACCCATTTCAGTAGCTTCATGTGAAAGAAGTTTTTCTAAGTTAAAACTAATAAAGAATTATTTAAGGACATCTGAGTCAAGAACGCCTATCAGATTTGGCCATTATTTCGATCGAAAATGATATTTCTGAGGCTCTTGATCATAATCAGATGATCAACGAGCTTGCATCCGTGAAAGCCAGACGTGTATTATTTTAGGTATATCGTTCCTTTTTTGTTTTGTTTATTACAAAAATAGTATTTTTTCAGTTTTTAAACGTTTATTTTTTTATCATAAAAATATTGCTGTTAGGTACCTACTATATAAGTATTAGGTATAATATTGTTTATGTTTTTGTTGTTTATTTTATTTACGTTAATTTTATTCTCTTTTAATTTTCTTGTGAATATACTTACCAAATATTTTTTGTGATTTTGTTGTTTTGGTAATTTAATTAATAAAAATTTTTCTAATTATTTTTTATCAGTTTTCTTACAATTCAAAACATTACCAGTTTTTCCCGAAATATATTTTTAAAAATAGGACAATTTTTTTTAAACTAGGGCGCACCAAAGAAACCTGCACGTAGGCGCCAAACACCCCAGGAACGGGCCTGTCCATAAGCAATTTAAAAATAACACACGCCATGACGTCACTACGCGCGCCAAACGAAATTTTAACGGCTAGATATCATACTTTGTGTTTATTGTATCATGTACAGGGTGTCCCATTTTCGACACTTTTATAGGGTGTCTCTGTAATTGTCAGTGCTATCAAAAAATTAATGTAGGTGTCATGTGCTCTTTTTGGGGCAAACTTAAAATGGTAAAAATCTAAATTCGAAAATTTTTACTCGTTTAAGAGATACGGGGGAAAATCAACAATTTCTAAATTACCCTATAATTCCTTAGTTAAAAGAGATACAGAAAAATAATTTATACAGAAGTTTATTTATATCGATTGTTGAATAATTTGCAGTTTTGGGCATAAGTATACGGGGTCAGGTAAAAAAGTTATCGGGCTTAACCTCATTTTTTTAAATGGAACACCCTGTACATTTTAATCTAAATAGATATTATTTTAAATTCTCCTTTCAAATATATAACACACCATGGATGATGTTGGTTTCCTAGGCGATTTAAATTTAAATAAATAGCCTAGGAAACCAATATCATCCATGGTGTGTTATATATTTGAAAGGAGCATTTAAAATAATATTTTTTTAGATTAAAATATACAGGGTGTTCAATTTAAAGAAATGAGGTTAGGTCCAATAGCTTTTTTACCTGACACCGTATACTTATTCTGAAAACGGCAGATTATTCAACAATAAATATATAGAAACTTCTGTATAAAACATTTTTCTGTATCTCTTTTAACTGAGAAAATATAGGGTAATTTCGAAATTGTAAATTTTTTTATTTTCCCCCGTATTTCTTAAGCGAGCGAAAAGTTTTAAATTTTGATTTTACCATTCTAAGTTTAAGTCAAAAAGAGCACATGACACCTACATTACTTTTTTGATAGCACTAACAATTACGGGTATCTCCGTAAAGTGTCGAAAATGGGACACCCTGTACGTCTACTGTCATGCTATAATCTATTATTTTTTTGTTATGTTAAGTATTTTAATTTTATTTTTTTTATTGCTAATGTTAATTCTAAGTTTGTTAAGCTACTTTACATGTAACTACTGTTTGTACAGTGTATGTAAAGACAAATAAATAAATAAATTTAATCTAAAAGCGGCACTGTCTTAGCACAATTATTGCGTTTCAAGGTTCACTGAGATAGGCCTCTCCCCAACAAATACCGTTACTAACTCAAATAGATACTAACCTGAAAACAGTGCCAAAAATCCATGCGTTCTGCTATTGATAACGTCAATTTCATGTAGACTAACAGTGTGCACGACCTCCTTTCTCTTTTGCAGCTCTCCCTCTGGGCACTGTACGAACCGGGTTTGCTGACCAGTGGCATCATAGTCCCTGGCTCTGGCAAAAGATCTACCCAAGCGGGTGATTTTGCCTAAAAAGAATGGGTTCTGTATAATAACAGATTGGTAGTTGGGGGTTTTTTTAAATTCAAATTATTTACAGACAATGAAAATTACAGTTATATCTTTCCAAAATCAAAAAATAAGGTAGGTATATTTAAAAACAAGAAAACGAATAATCAAGAAACTTCACAACATGTTAATATTTATGATTCAAAGATCAGTAAAATCATTATTAAAATATTCAATAGTACTATAGAAACCTTTTCTGAGGAGAACATTCTATTAAACTGAGAACAACTAATCTGAATTTAGAACGGTCCTTTTCTATATAATAAGCTTTTCCACCTATATAGTTTTTATGAATTTGAATATACCTGATTACGCAGAACAAGTATTTGTAGTAACTCGCTATAAATTAAGCATTTCCCAATTGACTACTAAACTACTACTGTACCTGTGGCTTTATCAATAGTAATAACATCACCGGACTGCACCTTCTCTTTTAAAATACTATCGATCATTTTTCCTCCAAGATCATACACCGTTTCCATGTCAGTAGTTTTAAGAATCAGCTTTCCAACCTTTGTCCCTACACCCGTGGCCGGTCTCTCAATTTGAACCTCGACTACTTCACCTTCAATAATTTCACTCTCCTCCCTTAAAAAAGGTTATGAAGGAGTAAAAATACAACACTTTAAAATACTCAGCAAAAATGTAACTTTTCAAAATCAACATACATTTAAATGGTTTTTCAACTAACTAATATGGACCTATATCCATAATAGTTTATATTTGTGGTAATTGGCTGTACAAAGAATTAAATCTGATATTTATTATAAATTATTATGAATTTGGTACATGGGGAAATCTCAGCAAATGTGACTTTCGGTGTGAACAGGCCTCGGTTCGTCGAGCAAGTACCCGTTGCATTTCCCACCCGTTCTAACATGTTTGGGACACTTATTGGATGATCCTGAATACAAAAATATGCGTGTGCCGCCGCCCGGGAGCTTTATTTTTTCATTTTTTCGCGAAAATTTGATCAAAATCCACAAATTTTGAGTGTGAATAGAAAAAACCGCTTCCGTTATTAAGCTATAACTTTTGAGGCGATTCAGCAGATTGTTTGGGACTTTCAGGATCTTTAATATGGGTGTTTAGACGTAAGAAAAACCCCATCCCGTTGATGTGCCTCCCCTAGAACGCTAGATACGGGTCTCTCAAGTTGTGTGAACAGCTTTTTCCCGAAATCTGGTAATTTTCGGTTTATAACGCGCCGCTCTCGAGGCGATTTTTTTTTCGCAATATTCCCCATGAAATATTCATTCTTAATGTTATGACTAAAAGATCTGACCCAATAGAAGGGTGTGCCACTTCGGGTTCGGTTGTAACACACTTCAGAAGATGCTCAAAAGGCGACTTTTTCATGCGTAATCGGACAAGTTATCAATAAGTGATATTGGATTAGAAGAAGAAATTGTAAGTGTTACAAAAAGGAAGCAGAGATTCTTTAAATAATATTTTCATAGTTTATTTCGTTAATGTAATATTATATTCAATAATGAAAATAAATAAACATCGAATTAAATCTTGAACTTGTTCATTCATGTTCTTCAGAGTCCCACTGAAGGGGTGTTTTTATGGGCACTTTTTACGTGTCATAGGTTAGGTTTTAGACAGCTCAAACTATTTGTCTCGTCCTCTATCTCTCTCCGATATTCCCATGACATGCTTTAAATGGATAATCTGCAATCTATTATTCATTCACTACGCGTTTACTTCTGACATCGAAATTCCTTGAAAAGGGTCCATTTTTACCAGTTTTACGACTTGGGGTGATTTTTTCGCAACTAAAAGTAATTTTTTCATGATCAGCAACCTTGAAAACGGTTCAGAAAATACCTTTCAACACTGGTACAAACAATTATTTTCTTCCAAGAAAGTCTGATTCGCTAGATTCAGTGCATCACCCTCGAAAAATGATTTTTCAAGATATTGGGGGAGGCGATCAAAAAAAGTCAGTAACGCTGGCGGAAATATACTTCTAATATATCTAAAATTGATAATTCGCGGTCCAAAATAGTGTGAAACATGTTTGAAAAATAACTATTTTTTTTTCGAAAAAGTCACATTTGCTGAGATTTCCCCACATACAGATGTCTTCTACATCTAGGTCGAGATACCTATACGCTACACTTTTGTAGAGCATGCAGGAAACTATACATCTAGGCTAAACTATCAATTATATAACTAATGTAATGAATAACCTCAATAAATAATAGATTGATAATAAAAATAAAGGATAAATACAAACACAATCAAGTGCGAGACAACCTCGCATGATCATAAGAAGCTAAAAAAAAACTCACTTGATTCTTACACCAATGCTCTTGCGGATAGCCTGAGTAAGTGCTTCCGTTTTACCCATTTCCAAGGAATAAATTTCTGAGCCAGCCATGCTTGTAAAGGGCGTGTCATATCCCAAAGCTGCTGCCAAGGCAGTAGCAATGGCTGTCTTCCCAGTACCTAAAAAATAATAAATGCAAGGTTTATATTTAAAGTTGTTAAATGTTTACTATATAGAGCTTACTCTATGTTACAACTAACACAAATTTAACAAATATTGGCAATAACTAAGTATTATTTCATAACATACAAGGCACTTGATTCCAGTTAGAGTTCTGAAACAAGGTACCTAAAAGTTTTAATTCAGTAAATTATTAAGTAGTAAATCTAAGAAACAAACATCCAGTATTTGTTAAATCAATAGACAGAAAAATAAGCCTTATTTACCAGGTTGTCCGGCTAACAGAACTGCACGTCCAGCAATCCTCCCATCTCGTACCATCTGCAATACAATACCTGCTGCCCTTCTAGCTGAAACTTGCCCAACCATACCTTGGGACACCTAAAATATAATTTGATATGAATACACATAAATATAAGGCATAAAGGCTCGTTTATCCCTAATGAAATAATTCGAAGTCTATTAAAGTACTCACATGGCGAGCTTCGAGACTATCGTCCAACCCCAAGCCTCTGATATGAGAATGAGCCCCGATTCTTTCTACACGGGTCGTTTCTCGTACCTCCGCTATTTTAGCAGCAGCTGCAGCCTAAAACATGTATTTTTCTTCATAACTTCACAACAAATGTAATTCGTAAAAACCGGAGTTAAAAGTTTAAAACGTTTTAAGGTTATGCCGAACATTCAATTAAAAAACGTGTTTAAATTGCAGGAAGGGTACGTTTATAGGTAAATTTTTTAATTCAAAAGATTATTTATAGATGATAACTTTACTTACAGCCATCTTTTTCTTTAAATTATCCTAATAATCTGTTTTAAATATAAATAAAATTAATCCACTATCAGAAGCGAATACAGAATCAAAACAAAGTGCTGCCAACAACGATCCAACGAACGAATAGCTAAATATTAATAACAGGCAGGTTGCCAACCGATCGAACATGTGACTACAAATTATCAAACCAACCCGTGACTACTTTGTGCAAAGCCAGAGGCCATTGCAATCATCGAACAACAAGAACAATACTTTCTGCCAGAAATAGACCATCAACTACCAACGAGGAGAAAAATAAACATAGTTTAAACATTCGGGAAAATGTTTTGTATTATTTTATATTTGTATAATTATATAGACATGGAAATCTTCATGGCGTTCTCGGACGGGTTTACAAATTACTCGCAAAATAGCGGATGAGCGGCGAACTTTCTAAAGCCCTAAAATCGGCGGAAAGTCAAGTCAAAAGTTGTGGTGTTTCAAAAGGTGTCAAGGCAATCGGAAAGCAACTCCCGCTGCCACTATGGAGGCGGTAGTGGGACGGCCTAGGCTTTCCACCTTCCACATCAAACAACAAATATCATGTGCTAATATTTGGCTGGATGCTGGAGACCAGAAGGTCAATAGAATTTCGAACAGAACAGAACAGAATTCTGTCTCCAAGCCGCGTTCTCAGAGCTACGTACTGTCGCCAGCGACACCATCCTAACCAATCAGAACCGTTTACGTCATTACCCCTTATCCCCACCATCGAACGGTGCCGAAGTAGCGGTGTTGTCAGGTATCTGGTGAAATTTTACCAGATCGGGTGATTTTTTGTGATTTATAAAATATACCTCCCCAAAACGAAGCTGGTAACACCCGAAAACGGACTTTTTAAAAAAGTTTTTCATTGTACACCAGATTATTCATAAAATCACAAAATAATCAACAGATCTGGTGACATTTCACGAGATACCTGGCAACGCTGCGCTGTAGTATCATTATTTTTTTATATATTTTTTATTTTGTTTTGAAATTTGAACCTCAGTTTTCCGAACAAAGGTAATTACTAATTATTTTGGCGTGTAAATAGTATGTACTTTTGCTTTTATAAGCTGTCATCGAAAAAATCTTTAAAAGAATAAAAACCTAACCTCCAAGAGGGGAGAATTTTAATCCAACAGACAAATTTCTTTTCCGCAGTCCACATACTCACACCCTAAAAAAACGTAAATATTGGCCTGGTACAATCGGAAGAGACTATCGACTATACTATAAGTTTTTTAAAGAAATGTGACCATTTCCAGTTTAAAACATTAAAAATTCAAATTATATTCCTGTGAAAATTCTCCATCGCTCTGGAGCTAAATTTAGAATAAAGTTATCTGCAGAAGAAAGTGCAAGAGTTAATAATACTGGTAAAGCATAATTTTGAATGAAAATTGTAAACTATTTTTAAGTTAGAAGGTATTTTGTTAGCACTACCGTTGGCATTTTCGTAATGTTATCTAAAAATTAGTTTTGTAGCTCTATAGATCCCTAAATCTTATAATATAAATATTTTTAAATTATTGTAGATACAGATTACAAAGAGCAAGTATACTCTGCACGAAGATGGCTTTGCATCTGCTTGGAATGAAGATATAGAGGAGACACAAGCTAGTGAGGATAGTAGTGAAGCTATCAAAAGCCTTCCTATTACAATTAGTACCATGAGATCAAGACTGTGGAATGTGAATGATGAGGAGACACTGTCAGAACGACCATGTCTATGATTTTAGACTTCCTTATTGGAGGAAATTATATTAGAATGAAATAGTTCGCCTACCTACCTACTTAACAGTGGTTAATAAAAACTACCTAATAAAGTTTACTTTGAGAATATTGGTCCTTTAAATTTCTCGTTATTTCTCCAAAAATAAACGAATTCTTGCATATTTTTCTCGAATGGTTTAAGAAAAAAAATAGAAATAACGAGAAATTTATTTTGTTTCTTAAACCATTCGAGAAAATTATGCAAGAATTCGTTTATTTTTGGAGGAATTATGTTTAATATAATTTAATATTTAACAATATGTTCGGGATCTTCTTAAATTACTTAATTATAATTGGAAACCCAAGCCTTTTTTGTACAATATTCGCAGCTGTATGGCAATCCTGTGGATATAGTCATTTGGAACTCCAGCCTTGAAGATATTAACCGCCGTTGTCATAGGTACTTTTATATTAGCTAACATCAGCCAATATGTAAGCGCTGCCCTCTCAGCTTCAGTTTGAACCTAAAAGTACAACTTTTAAACTTTATATACCCTTACGTGCAAAGAAAACCGTCATTTTAAAATTTTGATAAGTTTAGGTTTAATAAGTTTTAATTAACATTGGTTATTCAACATATTATACAAAGATAATTGAAATGTTCTTTGTTACGTCTTGGTAACCTGCTGACTAAGGCACGCTATCCCCCTCTTTATCCCACGCTGATGCGAGGATATAAATATAAGTAGTTGTAAGATTTACGTCAGATTTTTACTTGTTCGGTTGCTATACTCTGTATTGAATCATGATACAATAAACTATATACCATGGTATTGAATAAAACAAACTGTTTTTAAAAACGCGTTTTTCTTGGCCAAGTACATATCTTCTTTTTTATCTAATTTTAAAACCCCCATGTGGCATAATAAAGCAGTTTATTATTATTTCAAAATACTTATTCTAATTTAGAGGCATCTATTCTGAATATTTTGCTTTTTGGTTCATGTCAATGCACGACACAAACACACACAACACATTCTCAAACAAATGATCTTGGTTATCAAAAGTTTAAATTTTTCCATAATTTCATTATTGTTATGGAATTAGGATATATTTTTTTAATGGATAAACAAAATATTATCATCAGGATTTAACTACAAATTCATTTAGAAACAAACTTAACTACCAATTTTTACTTAAATATGCTATATTATTTAAAAACAAACATTTTAACGTAAATATATCTCAATACACGATGTTACAAATTCGGCCTTCAATGGGCCAAATAATATCCCGCAAAAAATCAAAAACAAATACAGGGGCTTTCAAAATATTTGAAAAAATCTAAAATGTTGTGTTTCGGTTTTTAAATTTCCCTGACTTTGTTTGAAAAGATGTCCAAAAATAAATCACTTTCGCATTGCTACTTTTCATTCTCCACAAGGTGGTATGGTAGATTTTTCAGGCGACGTTTCGTCTTTAGGTCACCTTCATCAATTTAATTTTTTTAAATACGGGCCTGCATCTTTTTGTTTAAATTATGAAAGACGGCCGAAATCTACGTTCAGTGGTATACAACACTTACTGATTTTCCGACGTTTTGTTTCTTAAATTGACCATCTTCATTAAAATACCCCTAGTATGTAAGTAATTTAGCACTTTCTTAAATCTTTTAAAAGAGGCATTGAGTTTTACATTTTCGAATTATACCAAATTAAAAAAAAAGTAAATTACCGGAACGTATACTGGGGGAATTTTAATGAAGATAGTCAATTAAGGAACAAAACGTCGAAAACCCAGTAGATGTTGTATACCACTGAACGTAGATTTCGGACCTCTCTCATAATTTAAACAAATAGATCCAGGCCCGCTTTTAAAATAATTAAGTTGATGATGGCGACCCAAAGACGGAAACGTCGCATGAAAGATCTGATAATGCCATCTTGTTGCAATGAAAAAGTGAAATTTATTTTCGGACAGTTCTTCGAAAAGTCAGGAAAAAATAAAAATCGAAACGCAAAAATTTAAATTCTTTCAAATATCTTGAAAGCCTTAGTATTTATTTTTGATTTTTTTGCGGTATATTATTGGTCCCATAATTATGCAACTTTGCCCCAATTTAACCAACTTCGTATCTCTTACTGTTTCTGAAATCCCTATGGCGAAGGCCGAATTTGTAACACCCTGTATATACTTCGGTTCATACCATTACGGAACTTCCTGCTTATGAAAGAAATTACTGAATTCATATTGCAGCAGAAATTATGGAAAAACTTAAATTATTGATAACCAAAATCATTTTGCATGTATTGGACATGAATCAAAAAAAAACAAAATGTGCAAAATAAATTACTCTAAATGAAAACTGATATATCGAAATAATTTTGATACTTGATTATTCGACAGGGTGTTGGGTTTTGTAAAAGGGACACCCTGTAAAAGACACGTTAAAACTGATAGTTGTAGCTACAGTGCTCTAAAAAAAATCATTCATTATCGGCCTAAAAATAAAAAGGTATATTTTTTTTTCGAAAACCTTTAAACCTTTATCGACATTGATCAAGAGTACCTTTTTTCAGCTTAAGGTTTAGAGTATCCAAAAATATTATTGTCGTTCCTTCATCATACAAGGCGTACAAAAGAAAACATTTTTGTGTTACGTCTAGTCCGTCGCTGGCAAACTAAATAAGCCAAATGTGTTTAAAAGGACGAATTTTAAGGAGACTCATCTACTAACCAATATACTAAAAAATTATTAAATTACACCTAGTACCTACTTAATAAATTATTTAAGAACAACGAATTCCAGGGACGTCCGTAGAGGAGGCCGTAGGAAGAAAAATTGATAAGAACTTCTCCTGTTATTTTTAAGTGTTCTATCTGAATCCGGGAGATTGCCCACATATTTTGGGACACCCTGTATATTGTATATTAGGAGCAAAGCTCGAAAAAAATAACCACCACTTTTGCTAAATTTTAGGATTGGACGTTTTAAAGCGAAATTTAATTTACTTTCGGGCTTTGACCGTCTCCAAACACCCAAACCTGGAATTCTGCAATTATGAAACGACCAAAGCTTGGCAACAATTTTTAGTAGATCGATACGTAAATTTTAAAACTAAGTACGTGGGAATCATGTTATTTAAATTTGTAGCATAGTTAATTTAGTCAATTCATAGAAACATTTAAATAAATACTGGATTTAGTATGCATACCTTGTATTCATATCCTCTAAGGCCTCGGCAACTGTTTCGGCCTTCCATGGCCATCGTCAGTGTTGTACGGCCCTGCACCACGGGGGGCAACAACAGACAGCTGCTTACCCATTAAAAACAACAACCTAAAATGCAAACAGCTGCCAAGAATATATAAGGAACATTCAAGTTTGACCACTTATAATATATTCTTAAACCCTAAAAAAACTGTTAATTAAAACACAAAAGGGTGGTTTTATACATCAATATTCTAAAATATTGGACAAAACCTTTCCTAAAAGTCAAATCCTTAATTAAAACCTAAAAAAAAATGTATAAAATTAATATAACCCGGTGGTTTTATACATCAACATTTGAAGATGTTGGACAAAACCTGAGCTAAAAATGAATTGGTTAGTTACCTGAAAATAAAATGTTATTAGTAAAGGATAATGAGGGTTATGCATCGAAATTAATTCGATTCTATTTCTTCTTTTTCTGGCTTTTATTCAACATGGATTATAGATTCTCCATCGGTTCCATGTTGGCCAGTATAATGAATAGTGTGCCTAAAACAAACGTATAAGACGACTGATTTATCTTAAATTAATTCAGGTAATCTATGTTTAAATAGTTTACCAAATATTTTACATTTATACCATATAGAAAACAGGAAACCAAATAAATGCACATTTAAAATATTGGCAACTACGATTCACTTCACACATACTTATTTTCGAAAACAATGAAACATTGATCAACCAACACTGATGGAAACCTTAAAATGATATTTTTAAACTAAATATTACCTTAATAAACTCTCGCAGGCTGCTCTAATCCAGCTTGTGTCCCGAATGTTTAGCTTGCAGGTTTAAGTTTCCATAGTCGCAGTCAATTGAAGCCCTCGGACCGATCCAAAAAACAACAATTTTTTGCAGCAACTAATCCTTAGGGAATCGGCAATTAAACAGACACAGAAACCAACGGAGTTTGATTGGATGAATCTACTTCAAATACTGCATATACATTTTTATGAAGTTACGATTGCTTATAATAGCTGCTTAAAAGATATGTCATCATAACGCGATAAAAAGTTCATTTTGTTTAATCATTCATACCCCATTTTGAAATTGTCAATACGATCAGTCAGATTCTTCCTCTACGTTAGACTAGGAAAAGTCGGACCGATTTACCAATCAAATTTTTTCTGTACGTTAGACTAAAACAAATCGGATTGATTAAGGCGCGATGGGGTTCAGCAAAACGATCAATCAGATCATTCCTGTACGTTAGACTAGGAAAGACCGGACTGATTTATCAGCCAGATTCTTTCTCTACGTTAGACTAAAAAGAATCGGATTGATTTGACCGCGCGATTGGTTCCTGTGTCTTCTGCTACCCTGGAAAATTCGCGTGCCGGATTTTATAAATTTTCTTTAGTGCCCATGGCCATGATCCTAAAACAAAGTAAAATGCGTTTAGTTTTCATATAAATAGGCAAATTTGAGTAAATTAGCAAAGTGTAGGTCATAATCGACACGAAGGCTTATTTGAGAAATTGTACATTTTGACATGAACAAGTGATTGAGTAAAAATATTAGGTCAATGCTAATGAGCATATATTATTAAAAATAAATAGCCAACACTAGCGAACTCCAGATGAGTTATGAAATAAGAAATACCTGTTCAGGGAAGAAGGCTTGGGGGAAGCCAAAGCCAAAAAATAAAATTAATTTCAGTTCACATTAGTTGGGAGGGAAAAAAATATTTTCTTGAAAAAAATTCTAGTTCTAATCACAACTAGCTATAATAAATTCATTAACTAATTAGCTAACTTAGCTTAGCTGATTCTTGCTATTCAGGGTGTAACAAACACGTCCCTCACCATTGGAATTTCGGAAACGGTAAGAGATACGAAGTCGGTTACATTGGGGCAAGTTGCATAATTATGGACCCAATAATATGCCACAAAAAAATCAAAAATAACTACAGGGGGCTTTCAAAACATTAAAGATCTGATGATGCAATCTTATGGAGAATAAAAAGTAGGAATGAGAAAGTGACATTTATTTTTGAACAAAGTCAGGAAAAAATTAAAACCGAAACGCAAAATTTTAGATTTTTCCAATTATTTTAAAAAGATTTTTGATTTTTTTGGGGGATATTATTGGGCCCATAATAATGCTTAACGGAAAAATAACATTTAGTTATACAGGGTGTTTTTTAATTGAGTGCCGAGATACTGAATGTGAATCTTTGGGTTTTTTCGGGTTTGTTCGAAGAAAAGTTAATAAACGCAACCTCGATAATCCGGACTAATTATTAAAACCGCGGTCATCCGGATTAGTAAATAATCCGGATTATTGAAGCGAGACAGATTTTTTATTGAAAAACGAAACATTTAATAGAAAACAACTAGAAAATAGTACATAAACAAAAATTATTTAAAACAGAAGCATACTTATTAAATTTTATATTATTTTGTGAAGTAATTTGTAATTTTTGTTTGCTTGAATTACCGAGTACTATCAAATGCTGATCATAATGTATACAATGCAGTTGAAATGTTTGGCCAGATTATTGAAGAATACGTAAATTCCATTACTAAGTTAGTAACTAATAAGACAAAGGAGAAAAACCGCAAATTTCAAGACACTACCATAAACTGACACTGGCATAAATATTCTTATTTAAATCGGTACATGTGAAAAAAACCATAGCAACAATGAGTGAATTTTATGAACATAAAACAACAACTAATGCAAAACACCATATTGAACAAAAATATTTTTTTTTCGAAAACCTTTAAACCTTTATCGACATTGATCAAGAGTACCTTTTTTCAGCTTAAGGTTTAGAGTATCCAAAAATATTATTGCCGTTCCTTCATCATACAAGGTGTACAAAAAAAGCATTTTTGTGTTACGTCTAGTCCGTCCCTGGCAAACTAAATAAGCCAAATGTGTTTAAAAGGGCGAATTTTAAGGAGACTCATCTACTAACCAATATACTAAAAAATTATTAAATTACACCTAGTACCTACTTAATAAATTATTTAAGAACAACGAATTCCAGGGACGTCCGTAGGGGAGGCCGTAGGAAGAAAAATTGATAAGAACTTCTCCTGTTATTTTTAAGTGTTCTATCTGAATCCGGGAGATTGCCCACATATTTTGGGCCACCCTGTATATTGTATATTAGGAGCAAAGCTCGAAAAAAAATAACGAACCGTTTTGCTCAATTTTGGGATTTTATAGCGAAGTTTAATTTACTTTCGGGCTTTGACCTTCTCCAAACAGTCAAACCTGGAATTGTGAAATTACGAAACGACCAAAGCGTGCCAACAATTTTTAGTAGATCGATACGTAAATTTTAAAACTCAAAAAAAGTATGTACGGTGGGAATCATGTTATTTAAATTTGTAGGATAGTTAATTTAGTCAATTCATAGAAACATTTAAATAAATACTGGATTGAGTATGCATACCTTGTATTAATATCCTCTAAGGCCTCAGCAACTGTTTCGGCCTTCCATGGCCATCGTCAGTGTTGTACGGCCCTGAACCAGGAGGGGGGGGGGGGGGGCAACAACAGACAGCTGCTTACCCATTAAAAACAACAACCTAAAATGCAAACAGCTGCCAAGAATATATAAGGACCATTCAAGTTTGACCACTTATAATATATTCTTAAATCCTAAAAAAAACTGTTAATTAAAACACAAAAAGGGTGGTTTTGTACATCAATATTCGAAAATATTGGACAAAACCTTTCCTAAAAATAAAATCGTTAATTAAAACCTAAAAAAAATGTATAAAATTAATATAAACCGGTGGTTTTATATATCAACATTTGAAAATAGTGGACAAAACCTTCCCTAAAAATAAAATCGTTAATTAAAACCTAAAAAAAATGTATAAAATTAATATAAACCGGTGGTTTTATATATCAACATTTGAAAATAGTGGACAAAACCTTCCCTAAAAATAAAATCGTTAATTAAAACCTAAAAAAAATGTATAAAATTAATATAAACCGGTGGTTTTATATATCAACATTTGAAAATAGTGGACAAAACCTTTCCTAAAAGTAAAATCGTTAATTAAAACCTAAAAAAATGTATAAAATTAATATAAACCGGTGGTTTTATATATCAACATTTGAAAATAGTGGACAAAACCTTTCCTAAAAGTAAAATCGTTAATTAAAACCTAAAAAAAATGTATAAAGTTAATATAGACCGGTGGTTTTATATATCAACATTTGAAAATAGTGGACAAAACCTTTCCTAAAAGTAAAATCGTTAATTAAAACCTAAAAAAAATGTATAAAATTAATATAAACCGGTGGTTTTATATATCAACATTTGAAAATAGTGGACAAAACCTTTCCTAAAAGTAAAATCGTTAATTAAAACCTAAAAAAAATGTATAAAATTAATATAAACCGGTGGTTTTATATATCAACATTTGAAAATAGTGGACAAAACCTTTCCTAAAAGTAAAATCGTTAATTAAAACCTAAAAAAAATGTATAAAATTAATATAAACTGGTGGTTTTATATATCAACATTTGAAAATAGTGGACAAAACCTTTCCTAAAAGTAAAATCGTTAATTAAAACCTAAAAAAAAATGTATAAAATTAATATAAACCGGTGGTTTTATATATCAACATTTGAAAATAGTGGACAAAACCTTTCCTAAAAGTAAAATTGTTAATTAAAACCTAAAAAAAATGTATAAAATTAATATAAACCGGTGGTTTTATATATCAACATTTGAAAATAGTGGACAAAACCTTTCCTAAAAGTAAAATCGTTAATTAAAACCTAAAAAAAATGTATAAAATTAATATAAACCGGTGGTTTTATATATCAACATTTGAAAATAGTGGACAAAACCTTTCCTAAAAGTAAAATCGTTAATTAAAACCTAAAAAAAATGTATAAAATTAATATAAACCGGTGGTTTTATATATCAACATTTGAAAATAGTGGACAAAACCTTTCCTAAAAGTAAAATCGTTAATTAAAACCTAAAAAAAATGTATAAAATTAATATAAACCGGTGGTTTTATGCATCAACATTTGAAGATGTTGGACAAAACCTGAGCTAAAAATAAAAGGTTATTAGTAAAGGATAATGACGGTTATGCATCAAAATTAATTCGATTCCATTTCTTCCTTTTTCTGGCTTTTATTGGCCATGGATTATAGATTCCCCATCGGTTCCATTTTGGCTAGTATAATGAATAGTGTGGCTAAAACAAATGTATTAGTAGACGGCCGATTTATCTTAAATTAATTTAGGTATCTATATTTAAATAGTTCGCCAAATATTGTACATTTATACCATACCAGAAAGCCGTCCTCCATAATTTAATAGGCTTGTTTCTTCAGTTGCAGCTTCTTATTTTCACTCACTTCCCTAACTTACGAGAATCGGCAACGTGTCCCATCTTTAAGAGCAATAACAAAGCTCC
Source organism: Barypeithes pellucidus (assembly GCA_963991005.1). NCBI lineage: Eukaryota > Metazoa > Arthropoda > Insecta > Coleoptera > Curculionidae > Barypeithes > Barypeithes pellucidus. Next base: position 15,857,521 of record OZ022563.1, read on the forward strand.
TTCACCATATTTTAGTGATTATAAAGAGATGCGCACAGCCTGATTTTTAAAAACTATTATAAATATCTTAATAGTGTCCAAAATTTAATGAATGAGAAAGAAGAAACAAAATGGTGCGGACCTATATATTGCTATTGCTCTTAACCCTTCATTCTTTCACCTGTAGCAACAGAAAAGGAAAGAAAACTATCTTACCTTTCAATCATGATAGAAGCGAAGGTGATGGTATTAACAACGGTGCCAATTGCAGCAAGACGGATCAATCCACATTCAAGCAAGCACTTGAGTGAGGAATGACCCGTAAAACACTAAAGGTAGTAGATAAGCTACAAGAGTTCGGGGCCAAATACCACCACTTTTACATGTTATTTCTTATGAGAAAATTTAAGGTTCGATCTGCATTTTTTTCTACCGACGCCCAGAATGAGAAGAACGTGAGGAGTGTGGAGATGAATGGAGAGCAAATATCGTCATTTTTTACATGTATTTTCCCATAAGGAAATTTAAAGTTCGATCTGCATTTTAAATCTAACGACGCTTAGCGTCGCGACGCCCACAATGAGAAGAATGTGGGAAGTGTGGAGATGAATGAAGAGCAATATCATCATTTTTACAGGTATTTTCCCATAAGGAAATTTAGGGTTCGATTTGCATTTTTTTTACCGACGCCTACCGTCGCGACGCTTAGAATGAGAAGAACGTGACGCAATTTACCAGTGGCTGTTAGCGTCTCCACCATAACCATCAAACTTTAATATTTGATTTAAATTTTACTTTTTGTGTGTGTGTGTGTTTATCGCAACCATTTCAGGATGGCTGATAAATTTTCTATTTCATTATAAATAATTACTGATTAAATACAGTTTTTTTTACTTCTAAATTATCCAAAAAATAGTTAAAAACATCACATTCAAAGTAAAAAAAGATCTCTTAATTCTTACATATCAGTTTTTTTGTTGCTTTTAAATTTAAACCCCTAATTAAAAAAAAATATTGAAGGAAAGACACATACAAATTTAGAAAATTATAATTTCCCATCATAACCCTTTAGAGATGGCCGATAGATGATTTCTTTAATAGCCAACAGGCAACAATTTTCCCTGATCGTGTCTATAAGACATATGGAAAACACTGTATATACCTAACTCTTTAAAAGTGTCAACCTCTTTTGTAGGGAGGGATTATCGATCACCAGAGTCGGTACGTCTCCCCTCGGAAGGGTACCTGTCGTGTTTCCATGCGGAAAAAAGTCGATCATCCCTTTATATCACAGAAGCCAAATCGTATATAAATTATTTAAGTTTTAACTCTATTATTTATCGCAACCCTCTCAGGATGATTTAATAAATTTTCTATTTCATTATAAGTAATGACTGAAAATTTATCAGCCATCCTCAAATGGTTGCGATAAACACACACACACACACAAAAAGTAAAATTTAAATCAAATATTAAAGTTTGATGGTTATGGTGGAGACGCTAACAGCCAATGGTAAATTGCGTCACGTTCTTCTCATTCTAAGCGTCGCGACGGTAGGCGTCGGTAAAAAAAATGCAAATCGAACCCTAAATTTCCTTATGGGAAAATACCTGTAAAAATGATGATATTGCTCTTCATTCATCTCCACACTTCCCACATTCTTCTCATTGTGGGCGTCGCGACGCTAAGCGTCGTTAGATTTAAAATGCAGATCGAACCTTAAATTTCCTTATGGGAAAATACATGTAAAAATGACGATATTTGCTCTCCATTCATCTCCTCACTCCTCACGTTCTTCTCATTCTGGGCGTCGGTAGAAAAAAATGCAGATCGAACCTTAAATTTTCCCATAAGAAATAACATGTAAAAGTGGTGGTGGAACAAACCAGTGTTATACGGCCCTGAACCAGCCGGGGGGGGGGGGGGGGGGGGTTAACAACAGACAGCTGCTTACCCATTAAAAACAACAACCTAAAATGCAAACAGCTGCCAAGAATATATAAGGACCATTCAAGTTTGACCACTTATAATATATTCTTAAATCCCAAAAAAAACTGTTAATTAAAACAAAAAAGGGTGGTTTTGTACATCAATATTCGAAAATATTGGACAAAACCTTTCCTAAAAATAAAATCGTTAATTAAAACCTAAAAAAAATGAATAAAATTAATATAAACCTAAAAGTAAAATCGTTAATTAAAACCTAAAAAAAATGTATAAAATTAATATAAACCGGTGGTTTTATATATCAACATTTGAAAATAGTGGACAAAACCTTTCCTAAAAGTAAAATCGTTAATTAAAACCTAAAAAAAATGTATAAAATTAATATAAACCGGTGGTTTTATGCATCAACATTTGAAGATGTTGGACAAAACCTGAGCTAAAAATAAAAGGTTATTAGTAAAGGATAATGACGGTTATGCATCAAAATTAATTCGATTCCATTTCTTCCTTTTTCTGGCTTTTATTGGCCATGGATTATAGATTCCCCATCGGTTCCATGTTGGCCAGTATAATGAATAGTGTGGCTAAAACAAATGTATTAGTAGACGGCCGATTTATCTTAAATTAATTTAGGTATCTATATTTAAATAGTTCACCAAATATTGTACATTTATACCATACCAGAAAGCCGTCCTCCATAATTTAATAGGCTTGTTTCTTCAGTTGCAGCTTCTTATTTTCACTCACTTCACTAATTTACCAGAATCGGCAACGTGTCCCATCTTTAAGAGCAATAACAAAGCTCCTTCACCATATTTTAGTGATTATAAAGAGATGCGCACAGCCCGATTTTTAAAAACTATTATAAATATCTTAATAGTGTCCAAAATTTAATGAATGAGAAAGAAGAAACAAAATGGTGCGGACCTATATATTGCTATTGCTCTTAACCCTTCATTCTTTCACCTGTAGCAACAGAAAAGGAAAGAAAACTATCTTACCTTTCAATCATGATAGAAGCGAAGGTGATGGTATTAACAACGGTGCCAATTGCAGCAAGACGAATCAATCCACATTCAAGCAAGCACTTGAGTGAGGAATGACCCGTAAAACACTAAAGGTAGTAGATAAGCTACAAGAGTTCGGGGCCAAATACCACCACTTTTACATGTTATTTCTTATGAGAAAATTTAAGGTTCGATCTGCATTTTTTTCTACCGACGCCCAGCGTCGCGACGCCCAGAATGAGAAGAACGTGAGGAGTGTGGAGATGAATGGAGAGCAAATACCGTCATTTTTACATGTATTTTCCCATAAGGAAATTTAAGGTTCGATCTGCATTTTAAATCTAACGACGCTTAGCGTCGCGACGCCCAGAATGAGAAGCATGTGGGCAGTGTGGAGATGAATGAAGAGCAATATCATCATTTTTACAGGTATTTTCCCATAAGGAAATTTAGGGTTCGATTTGCATTTTTTTTACCGACTCCTACCGTCGCGATGCTTAGAATGAGAAAAACGTGACGCAATTTACCAGTGGCTGTTAGCGTCTCCACCATAACCATCAAACTTTAATATTTGATTTAAATTTTACTTTTTGTGTGTGTGTGTGTGTTTATCGCAACCATTTCAGGATGGCTGATAAATTTTCTATTTCATTATAAGTAATTAGTGATTAAATACAGTTTTTTTTTACTTCTAAATTATCCAAAAAATAGTTGAAAACATCACATTCAAAGTAAAAAAAAATCTCTTAATTCTTACATATCAGTTTTTAACGTTTGTTGCATTTAAATTTAAACCCCTAATTAAAAAAAAATATTGAAGGAAAGACACATACAAATTTAGAAAATTATAATTTCCCATCATAACCCTTTAGAGATGGCCGATAGATGATTTCTTTAATAGCCAACAGGCAACAATTTTCCCTGATCGTGTCTATAAGACATATGGAAAACACTGTATATACCTAACTCTTTAAAAGTGTCAACCTCTTTTGTAGGGAGGGATTATCGATCACCAGAGTCGGTACGTCTCCCCTCGGAAGGGTACCTGTCGTGTTTCCATGCGGAAAAAAGTCGATCATCCATTTATATCACAGAAGCCAAATCGTATATAAAATATTTAAGTTTTAACTCTATTATTTATCGCAACCCTCTCAGGATGATTTAATAAATTTTCTATTTCATTATAAGTAATGACTGAAAATTTATCAGCCATCCTCAAATGGTTGCGATAAACACACACACACACACACACAAAAAGTAAAATTTAAATCAAATATTAAAGTTTGATGGTTATGGTGGAGACGCTAACAGCCACTGGTAAATTGCGTCACGTTCTTCTCATTCTAAGCGTCGCGACGGTAGGCGTCGGTAAAAAAATGCAAATCGAACCCTAAATTTCCTTAAGGAAAATACCTGTAAAAATGATGATATTGCTCTTCATTCATCTCCACACTTCCCACATTCTTCTCATTGTGGGCGTCGCGACGCTAAGCGTCGTTAGATTTAAAATGCAGATCGAACCTTAAATTTCCTTATGGGAAAATACATGTAAAAATGACGATATTTGCTCTCCATTCATCTCCACACTCCTCACGTTCTTCTCATTCTGGGCGTCGCGACGCTGGGCGTCGGTAGAAAAAAATGCAGATCGAACCTTAAATTTTCCCATAAGAAATAACATGTAAAAGTGGTGGTATTTGGCCCCGAACTCTCGTAGCTTATCTACTAAAGGTCACTGTTCACTTATTCCAGGTTGTAACAACAGTCGAAGACTTGTTTGCCGACAGCGCGAAACGGACGCTTCCAACACCAATCATGCTCACTTACCTGAAACAATAGAGAACATTTTTAGTTACACAGTTTACATCAATAAAAGTTTAATCAATTATTATAGGTTTGATAAAATTTGATTTTTGTTCTTATTAATTTATACGTTAAATAATGATATGGCGAATGCGTCACTACCATTAGCTCTAAAAGCGAATATGATGTATCATGTATACATTGTGTTATGATTAGTATCAACCCTTTTTTATCGTTACTTATTTATCGGTGAAAAATTTTCCGACGACACAATTTGTTATCAACTTTGACTTAATAGTTATAAAAGTCCAAAGGATATAAATTCTTAACCAGAGCAGTACTAAATGTAACAAAAATCAATTTTTATCATCATCCTCACAGTTGGTACAGTCATTATTCAAAATTTTTTTTACTGCCCATCACAATAAATGTTTAGTCATTCGTTTGAAACACTCTGGCAACAACTATTTCTATTTTACTACGATTCGGACCCAAAAGATAAGCAAAAGATGAATGAATACTAATCTCGTATATATTGCGATGTTTGTTCTTTGATCTAACTAACGGATTGCTATATTTTGGTTGATTTGTGTTTTTTTGTGATTATTGGTGAAAAATCGTCTTTATTATAAACAATCATGGTGCATTCATCTGTAGTATGTAAAAGAGTGGTTCATTAAAGAAGGATTTATCTTTTCATCGGTAAGTATGGTTATGTTTGAATATTTAACCATCTGATATAACCAGACTTCAACATTGTTGCCATTCAGCCAACAACCATGTAGTTCTCTCTTCCACCCATTAATTATTGTTCAATTACAGCTCCAAATCTTTTGATTGCCAAACTGCTTTGCATATAAAAATAAAATATTATTAGTTTCAAGCTTCCCCAGTAAAATTGATTTTTGGTTGGTGAACGCAGAAAACAGAAAACTAAATAAATGCACATTTAAAATATTGGCAACTACGATTCACTTCACACAAACTTATTTTCGAAAATAACGAAACATTGATCAACCAACACTGATGAAAATATATTTTTTAACTAAATATTACCTTAATAAATTCTCGCAGGCTGCTCTAATCCAGCTTGTGTCCCGAACGTTTAGCTTGCAGGTTTATGTTTCCATGGTCGCAGTCAATTGAAGCCCTCGGACCGATCCAAAAAAAAACAATTTTTTGCAACAACTGGTCCTTAGGGAATTGGCAATTAAACAGACACAGAAACCAACGGAGTTTGATTGGATGAATCTACTTCAAATACTGCATATACATTTTTATGAAGTTACGATTGCTTATAATAGCTGCTTAAAAGTTATGTCATCATAACGCGTTAAAAAGTTCATTTTGTTTAATCATTCATATCCCATTTTGAAATTGTCAATACGATCAGTCAGATCCTTCCTGTACGTTAGACTAGGAAAAGTCGGACTGATTTATCAATCAGATTTTTTCTGTGCGTTAGACTAAAAAAAATCGGATTGATTAAGGCGCGATGGGGTTCAGCAAAACGATCAATCAGATCATTCCTGTACGTTAGACTAGGAAAGACCGGACTGATTTATCAACCAGATTCTTTCTGTACGTTAGACTAAAAAGAATCGGATTGATTTGACTGCGCGATTGGTTTCTGTGTCTTCTGCTACCCTGGAAAATTCGCGTGCCCGATTTTATAAATTTTCTTTAGTGCCCATGGCCATGATCCTAAAACAAAGGAAAATGCGTTTAGTTTTCATGTAAATAGGCAAATTTGAGTAAATTAGTAAAGTGTAGGTCATAATCGACACGAAGGCTTATTTGAGAAATTGTACATTTTGACATGAACAAGTGATTCAATGCTAATGAGCATAAATTAAAAATAAATAGCCAATACTAGCGAACTCCAGATGAGTTATGAAATAAGAAATACCTGTTTGGGGAAGAAGGCTTGGGGGAAGCCCAAGCCAAAAAATAAAATTAATTTCAGTTCACATTAGTTGGGAGGGAAAAAAAATGTTTTCTTGAAAAAAATTCTAGTTCTAATCACAACTAGCTATAATAAATTCGCTAACTTATTTAGCTGATTCTTGCTATACAGGGTGTAACAAACAAGTCCTTCATCATTGGAATTTCGGAAACGGTAAGAGATACGAAGTCGGTTAAATTGGGGCAAAGTTGCATAATTATGGGCCCAATAATATGCCGTAAAAAAATCTTAAATAAAAACAGGGGCTTTCAAAATATTTGGAAAAATCTAAAATTTTGCGTTTCGGTTTTTATTTGTTGCTGACTTTGTTCCAAGAGATGTCCAAAAATAAATTTCAGTTTTTCATTGTTACTTTCTATTCTTCTCGGGATGGCATGATCAGATCTTATTTAATGCGACGTTTCGTCTTTGGGTCACCATCATCAACTTAATTTTTTTAAATACTATAATACAATAATAATTTTAAAATTTTCAGTTTCGTCGAAACAAAAGTTAATTACAGGAACGGATTAGGGGTATTTTAATCAAGATGGTCAATTTAAGGAACAAAACATCGGAAAACCAGTAAGTCTCATATACCGCCGAACGTAGATTTAGTTCCTTTTTCATAATTTAAAGAAAAAAATCCAAGCCCGTATTTAAAAAATTAAGTTGATGATGGTGACCCAAAGACAAAACGTTGCATTAAAGATCTGATGATGAAATCTTATGGAGAATAAAAAGTAGCAATGAGAAAGTGACATTTATTGTTGGACATCTGTTCAAACAAAGTCAGGAAAAAATAAAAACCGAAACGCAAAATTTTAGATTTTTCCAATTATTTTGAAAGACCCTGCATTTATTTTTGATTTTTTTGGGGGATATTATTGGGCCCATACAGGGTGTTTTTTAATAGAGTGCCGAATCCTTGGGTGATTTTAAGAAGAAATGTTAATACAGTGCAACCTCGATAATCCGGACTATTTAAAACCGCGGTCATCCGGATTTGTAATTAATCCGGATTATTGAAGCGACACAGTTTTTTTATTGAAAAACGAAACATTTAAAACATTTAATAGAAAACAACTAGAAAATAGTATAAACATAATACAAAAATTATTTAAAACAGAAGCATACTTATTAAATTTTATATTATTTTGTGAAGTAATTAGTAATTTTTGTTTGCTTGAATTACCGAGTACTATCAAATGCTGATCATAAAGTATGCAATGCAATTGAAATGTTTGGCCGGATTATTGAAAAATCCGGTGTAACGAAGGTTCGGATTATCGAGGTTACACTGTATTAACATACAGGGTGATTGATGGTGGATGGCCTATTAGATGTTTATAGAGAACTAGTCATTGGACCACTTTGAAATTTTGGAAGGTTATAGAAGCGGACATGATCTATCTTTTAAAAATATTTTTAGCCATGCAGTGTTGCCACTTCTACTTGAAAGTATTAGCAACTTTGATAATTTAAACGAAACACCCTGTGTATTATTTTTGTTTTAGAATCCTTATGAATTTCTTAATAACTTTCCTTAATATTTTCCTATACCTATTTGTTATAGTTCTCGAGATAATAATTAATTTCGCTTTTTTTTTTCGGATAACATCTTCTACAAAAAGTTATGATATTTTTAAACTCTTTCACCCTCTTTCCAAATATTATTTATAATAGTACAGGGTGTTTCAAAATACAAATATTTTGATGGTTTGGAAAAATGGTAAATAGTACCTTTTATTTAAATGAAATACCCTATATTTTATCTGTTGTCCTAAAAGCTATTGAAATTGTCTATCTTTATATGTATAATGTTACTATACCTATTTTGAACAGTTTTTGACTTATGAGCATTTATATAGAAAAATTAATTATTACAGATAACAATCACACTTTCTAGACCAATTTGGCAAGTAGCCTATGGAAATTGTTTTGTAATGGTTGACATTTTGCTGTTATTCATTCAGTCTTGTTGTCAGTTGGTCTATTTAAATATTTTAATTTTTTAAAGTTAAATTAAAGTTAAAAAAAAAATGGAAGAAAACAACAACTATTCAGATGTAGTATGAATTTATTTATTTTACATGGTCAGTATAATAAGATCATCAGCCGTACATTTAGAAGATTCAATGAAATGTATCCAAATTTACCATCAATGAGCAATAAGAAATTTAGACGAATTCAAAGCAATTTCGAAAATTTTGGATCATGCTTGAAACATACAGAAATTTACCTAGACCTATAACGTCCAATGAGGAAACTGAAATCAATGTTTTGGCTTATTTTCATGCCTATCCGCAGGTTTCAATAAGAAGTGCCAGTTCTTCTTAAAATCACCCAAGGATTCACAGCCTTAAGTATCGGCTTTCAATTAAAAAACCCCCTGTAGTTACAAATATTGTTATCACAAAATATTTTCTCTTTCCAAAAAACTATAAATAATTTTTTAAATATTAATTAAACAATTGGGGTATACTTTTAAAATTAAATAAATAGTTACCTCCTTATATGTGCCCATTTGCCCGACGACATCATCTTCATTCTTCCAGTTCCACTCTCCAAGGGACGAACAAAAAGGACATCGCCCTGGACAGGCCAGGTTGCCCATCAGCCTTTTTCAGACATGCGGGAGCCTTGAAAAGGGTTATCTCTACCACGCTCTAAACTGCGACGATGTTTAGGCAAACCCTTGAGGAGCGGAACCCTCACACCTCACACGCGGTACCGCACTATATTTTAGACCCGTCAAGTATCTGAAACAAATAAAAGTAATTGTTAGGGAAAGGTTTGTTTGGATTTGTTCATTAACTTTCCTATTTTTATTTTAAACAAAAACAAACTATCTATAGTTCTTGGTATTATTATGGCCATATAAAAATATAAAATTGGCAAATTTTTGGAATCGACAACCTTATATAAACTTACCCTTATTTTTAACGCTAAATAGAAAATAATTATAATATATGATTTATATCCAGTATACGTAAATTCCATTACTAAGTTAGTAACTAATAAGACAAAGGAGAAAAACAGCAAATTTCAAGACACTACCATAAACTGACACTGACATAAATATTCTTATTTAAATCGGTACATGTAAAAAAAACCATAACAACAATGAGGAAATTTTATGAGCATAAAACAACAACTAATGCAAAAAAAAAATTATGAACAAAAATATTTTTTTCTCGAAAACAGTTCACTTTATCGACATTGATCAAGAGTACCTTTTTTTCAGCATATCTCGTATCAAAAATATTATTGTCGTTCCTTCATCGTACAAGGTATAAAAAAACATTTTTGTGTCCTAGTCCGTCCCTGGCAAACTAAATAAGCCAAATGTGTTTAAAAGGGCGAGTTTTAAGGAGACCCATCTACTAACCATTATACTTACTAAAAAAATATTAAATTACACCTAGTACTTCAAAAATTATTTAAAAAACAACGATTTCCAGGGACGTCCGTTATGGGCCCGTATCTCCGTAGGGGTGAGGCCGTAGGGAGAAAAATTTATAAGAACTTCTCCTGTTATTTTTAAGTGTTCTATCTGAACCCGGGATATTGCCCACATATTCTGGGACACCCTGTATAGGGTGTGCCATTTAAAATAAAGAAGTTGACACCGACTTCCAGTTTAACCGGACGAAGTACCTTAATGAAAATGTTTTAGCCCAGTGCTCAAATCAACATTAGCATACTATCAAAATTTCAATTTCAAAATTAGTGAGAGAGAGCAACAGGGCCCGCTCAAGACGCCTTAATCATTTTGTGCTCTTATTAATACATATTAATAATATTTCTGAAAAGAAATTAAAAAAATGTGCTATGCTATTCTAACTCATTAAAATAATAACTATCAACAAACCACCTTGTAACTCTGTAAATTTTTTTATTTAAATCTATTTTATTAGCTATTTCGTGCTCAATAGATATCATAGTAAAGCTAGCCCGTTTCGGGCTTGTTCGTAACATGCCGCCCAGTTTACCCCTCCTCAGTGGCGTCCCCCCCCCCCACGAAATGTAATGTTTTAACCAATTTATTCAAAGATGAATTCGTTAGGAAAAATATAAATCTTGATTTTACTAGATGTTTGTTTTTAGTAGATGATTGTTTTGTTCGTTGTTGTTTAAACACTCAGTATATTTTTTGTTCAGTTAATAATTAAGTCAGAGCTAGTGGCGCATTCACCATTTCGTTTTTTGATCAATATTTTTGATACTATTTCGTTTTATCCTAAAAGCGGTTAATTATCTGTTTTTAGGGACCAATTGCTATAAGTTTAGGGTAGAAATTTTTTTAATTAATAAATTAACGGGAGCAAGAAACGAAATTTTGTCGATTTGCACAAATTTCATTTCTTGTACAAGTACGCCACTGCCCCTCCGAACCAAAAACGGTCCTCGGCGACTCTTAGAATCCAGATTTTTCCGCCCCAATATACTTGACCCCCCCTTCTCATTTACGATTTTAAGGGTAACAGTTACCTCTCCCAGTGGGTTACTCCATGAAGGCTTTAAATAGTTTTTAAATTCCTTTTAGGGTATTATTTAACAAAAAATTTATTGTGTCGACTCCTCTTTTATTATTATTGGAAAGAGATTTCAACGATTTTTAAAAATGATGGGTCACTTGACCTCCCCCCCCCCCCCCCCCCCCTCCCCTCCTTCCCAATTAAGATCTTAATGGTAACATCTACCCCTGCCAAGGGGGTTAAACCACGAAGGCTGCAACAATTATTGTGAAGGGCGGGACCTACACAATAAAATTTTATTTTTATTTACCGAAAGCGACCTATTAAAGGTGGGTAGTTTTCAAATTAAAACCCTGCATAACTGAAAACTGAAGGGGCCCATACACTTGCGAGCAAAAAAAAAGAATTGTGGAAAGAGTTTATAAGTATTTATCGCCAGTTACTACCCCAGTTATGGAAGGTAAAAAGCGAGGAACCCGTTGCATAATAGCGCATGGGCCCCTTGTGATGTGACTTAAATACTTCTTCTCTATTATAAATTAATTTATGGAACTGTGAATGCTGCTAAACGTATTTTGAAAAAAAAATGTTTAAAGACTCACCTTACAGGGAACAGAGCAAAACTTCGTTTTAGGATGACACTATTACCCGGAATTCCGACAACTCTTTAAGCAGTGGCAGGAGCACCCTGTCCTGGACGTCGAATTATCACGCGGGATAATTTTCCAGAAAAAATAAAACCGGCGAATAGGCGAGCTCCTTTCAAACCGACCACTGCAAATAAACTAACAAAGTAAAGCAAGGCAAAGGTATTTTGGTGCAAAAAATTCGTTTGTTTTTCTAACGATTACTCGCTTACATTGTAGAAAAAACGGCATGACTCATGTCGATTCGTTATGTCCCGGAGGATCCTAAATTTTTGTATGAGGCGGTAACCCTTTTGTCATTTGACTTTTGTTTCGTAACGTTCTTATTAGCAAAATTACAATTACCGGAAAATTTAACGCGGAAAATTGGGTTTTCTGAAATAAATAAAATATTTACTAATACAGGGAGTCCATTTAGTGTGTAATTCTTCGATATCTCCTATATCGTGGATAGAAGGGAAACTTTAAAAATAAATATTAGCGGACTGTTGAAGACGCATATTTTAAAAGTATGTTTAAGTATACAGGGTGTCCATTTTTGGGTAGATTTACGGGGTATCTCCCTTATTAGTAAAGATAGAAGGATGCTGTTTTCGCAGCACTTTTCTACTTTTTTGTCAAACAGAAGATGCCGTAATCATTTTGGGACACACCCCCCATATCTCGGTTACCCCGTAACGTATCAAAAAGAAATAAAAATGTTCTTTTTGTAACTCTTTATGTAGAATACAGTGACGTACTCAGATTTTTTCTACATTCAATAATTTTCAAGGAAAATAAACAAATTTGCTTCTTTAAATGGGTCACCGTATATAAAAAAATGGTATATTTTTGAAAAACGTATATTTCGGGCCTAATACTAAGACTAAAAATAAAGTATTATATATTTGAAGCTTGTTACAAACTAAATTATATTATTAAAAATATAGGTATAGGGTACGTGTGAAAACAAATATAACGGAGATACCCCGTAAAACTACCCAAAAATGGACACCCTGTACAGTGTGTGTCATAAATGAAATGACCTATATTTTTACTCGGAATCAGTGCCCCTCCTTATCGTTTATGTAACCCCAATTTTTTTCCCCAATCTGTTGCGGTGTTGCAAAGATATTATTAATTTTCCTATTTTTATTGCATTGGTACGATCGTAATAAACATGCTACAGATTCTTTATTGATTTTAATTAGATCAAAAAATTTTATCTGGATTATATGAGAACTATTTATAAAATTTTACAGTTTTATACAGGGTGCTTTAATTTTACTTCCAAACTTCGGGTTTGTTTGGATTAAATTTACTCAGTATTTTCAAATGGAACACCCTGTATATTTCATCAAGAATTGAAACTTCTACTCCTTATAAGTACAAAATATTTTATTATTGTCTGTAGCGTTGCCAATCGTAATGATAAATCTTGGTATTATTGGAAAGATATTTAAACAACCTTTAAAATGATGTGCCCTTTCCTACCCATTTAATATTTTCGCTCAAGTCTTCAGTCTTGGGCTTTCTTCGTTTACATTTTTTAGTATTTTTCTGTATTATATTAAATACGAATATGGAAAATTATTATTTCCAGACCACCCGATGATCCTTATACAATAAGGGCGCGTATTGTTGTCTATACAGTAGCACTTTAAAATACTATTTCAGATTGAATGGTACTACCAAGAAAAGGAAGCCCTCTCCTGATAAGCATAGACTTTTTATTTCTTGAATAGATTTTTTTAAAATTTGATTTAATCAAATATATACCTCCCCGAAACGAAGCTGATAACACCAGAAACCGAACTTTTTCAAAAGGTTTTTCATGGACCACCAGATTATTCATAAAATCACAAAAAAATCAACAGATCTCCTGACATTTCATGAGATAACTGGTAACACTGCGCTGTAGTATTAATTTTTTATTTTGTTTTGAAATTTGAAACTCAGTTTTCCGAAATAAGTATTCGTTGTTTTCGAACAAAGGTAAATTATTTTGTCCTAAAAAATTGTGAATAGTATGTACTTTTGCTTTTAAAAGTTTATTTGATCTACCTAAATCCTACAAAATTATTAAATAATTTTTAATTACATTGGTCTTTTTAATTACATTGGTGCATTTTTTACTAACCAGAATAAATATACATATTTTGAGGACTAGAATACAAAAATAAAATTTGACGCTGTCATCGAAAAAATCTTTTAAAAAAAACAAACCCAAATATAACCTCCAAGAGGGGAAAATTTTAATCCAACATCCGCATTCCACATACTCACACCCTAAAGAAACTTAAATATTGGCCTGCTGCAATCGGAAGAGGTTATTGACTATACTATAAGTTTTTTAAAGAAATGTGACGAGTTCAAGTTTAAAACGTTAAATTTTAGGTTAAACGAAAACCATAATGGATGTGGCCACAAATTCAAATTATATTCCTGTGGAAATTCTTCACCGCTCTGAAGCTGAATTTAGAAAAAAGTTATCTGCAGAAGAAAGTGCAAGAGTTAATAATACTGGTAAAACATCATTTTGACTTAAAATTGTAAACTGTTTTTAAAGTCCCATGGTATTTTGTTAGCCCTGTTGGTATTTTTGTAATATTATCTAAAAATTAGTTTTGTACCTCTATAGATCCCTAAATCTTATAATATAAATATTTTAAAATTATTGTAGATACAGATTACAAAGGGCAAGTATGCTCTGCACAAAGATGGCTTTGTATCTGTTGGAATGAAGATATAGAGGAGATACAAGCTAGTGACCACCACAAGACCTAGGGTATGGAATGATGAGGAGACACTGTCAGAACGCCCATGTCTATGATTTTAGACTTCCTTCCTTATTGGAGGAATGAAATGGTTCTCCTTAAAAACTACCTAGCTAGCTATTTAGTCTTGAAGAATAATCATATTAAAATACACTGCCAGATATTATTCAAATATTTCATTGCTTCGCCGCTTTCATTATCAAAGTCTCAGTCAGTATGATAAATTATTCAAAACGAAATTTGTACAAAACAAATTGTTTTCATTTACAAAACAATAACAAAATATTGTAAGGTTAGGTTACATCCGAATGACAAGTGACAGACGTCACCCCCTACAAAAAGAGTGGGGGACTGTCGCTGCGACACGTCGAAGCTCTGAGAACGCGGCTTTAAGGCGCGTTCTCAGAGCTACGTACTGTCGCCCGCGACACCAATACGTCATTACCCCTCATCCCCACGCTGATCTAGCGGTGTTGCCAGGTATCTGGTGAAATTTCACCAGATCTGGTGATTTTTTGTGATTTATAAAATATGCCGCCCCCAACACGAAACTGGTAACACCAGAAAACAGACTTTTTTAAAAAGATTTTCATGGACCACCGGATTATTCATAAAATCACAAAAAGATCAACAGATCTGGTGACATTTCACGAGATACCTGGCAACACTGCGCTTTAGTATTATTATTTTGTTTTGAAATTTGAACCTCAGTTTTCCGAAATAAGTATTCGTTGTTTCCGAACAAAGGTAATTACTAATTATTTGGTCCTAAAATATTGTGAATAGTATGTACTTTTGCTTTTAAAATTTATTTGATCATTACCTACGTAAATCCCACAAAATATTTAAATAATTTTTAATTACATTGGTTTTTTTAATCACATTGGTTCATTTTTTACTAACCAGAATAAATATACATATTTTGAGGAGTAGGTAGAATACGAAAATAAAAATCAAATTTGACGCTGTCATCGAACAAATCTTTTAAAAAACAAACCTATAACCTCCGAGAGGGGAAAATTTTAATCCAACATCCGCATTCCACATACTCACACCCTTAAAAAACGTAAATATTGGCCTGCTGCAATCGGAAGAGATTAAGTAATGTGATAAGTTCAAGTTTAAAACATTAAATTTTAGGTTAAGCGAAAACCATAATATGGATGTGGACACAAATTCAAATTATATTCCTGTGGAAATTCTTCACTGTTCTGAAGCTGAATTTAGAATAAAGTTTATCTACAGAAGAAAGTGCAAGAGTTAATAATACTGGTAAAACATCATTTGAATTAAAATTGTAAACTGTTTTTAAGGTCACAAGGTATTTTGTTAGCCCTACTTTTGGCAATTTCGTAATGTTATCTAAAAATTAGTTTTGTAGCTCTATAGATGCCTAAATCTTATAATATAAATATTTTTAGATTATTGTAGATACAGATTACAAAGGGCAAGTATGCTCTGCACGAAGATGGCTTTGTATCTGCTTGGAGTGAAGATATAGAGGAGACACAAGCTAGTGAGGATAGTAGCCAAGCTATTGAAAGCCTGCTTATTACAATTAGTACAACGAGACCTAGGGTGTGGAATATGAATGATGAGGAGACACTGTCGGAAGGACCATGACTATGCTTTTAGACTTCCTTATTGGATGAAATTATATTAGAATGAAATGGTTCTCCTACCTACCTACTTAACAGTGGTTAATAAAAACTACCTAATAAGATATGTAAATGTATTTGTTTTTCTAGTGCATCGTAGCCTAAATACAGTAGAGTCTCGATGTAGTGCACACGTGTGCTACTCTACAATTTTAAGTTTATAATAAAAAATACAGGAATAAAACTAGGCGGTTTTCATTACATTTATATTTTGAGCTCTAAAATGCATAAATTAGTTAATTTATCCGTTTTTTTGGCTTGTAACGTTTTTTAACGAAATTAGCTCTTTAGTCTGGAAGAAGAGTCATATTAAAATACACTGCCAGACATTATTCAAAGATTTCGTTGCTTCGCCGCTTTCATTATCAGACTCTCAATCAGTATGATAAATTATTCAAAACGAAATTTGTACAAAACAAATTGTTTCGATTTAAAAAACAATAACAAATTATTGTAAGGTTAGGTTTCACCCGAATGACAAGTGACAGACGTCACCCCCTACAAAAGGAGTGGGGAACTGTCGCTGCGACACGTCGAAGCTCTGAGAACGCGGCTTCATACCGCACTTTGATAGGTGCATGAACTGATTGTGTTTATGCCCGGTCAGTTTGTTTTGAATGTTTTGTTTATTGTTGTTTTGAAAATTCGATTTAGCCGGTATATGGCCGGTATGTAAAACATTTCCCACATTTTCTTGTGCTGTACAAAAACGGGTACTAAGTTTCTTCTAAAAAATGTAATTTAATTTAAGCCTACAGAACTAACACGAACAAACCCGTTTTTGTACTGAACAAAATTTATTTTTGTTCTTGTTTTTTTAAATGTATTGGCATGGCGCAACTATAATTGTGATTTATAAAAATTTCTCGTCAAGTTTTTATGTTTTATTGACTGCACATATTTTAGGTAACAAGATAAATTATTATACAATCAGAAACACATTTATTAAATCAAATATAGATTTTTTTTACTCCACAATGTGGAATCAGGCATGAGTAATCATACTACAAACAAAATCGATTATATAACTTTGTAATATAAAGGGACTTATTTGGTCTTTCATTTTGTTCTGTGGGATTTTCTTTCTAGTAGCCTCTGTGGCTTGGTCAAATTGTCAGATAAGCGAAGATGATTATATAGCTTTATACCAATAGGTAACCAGGGTAAAGCTTTCAAGATCCAAGGCAACATTTCTATAAGATTATAGAAGGTAAGTACCTACCTATAAGAAAATATTTAGTTATAAATGTTTAGAAAAACCTAGCATATAGGCTCGCATGCATTAATTTTTAACTTCTCTTGCCTCTATCTTTTTTGTCTTCCTGGCCAATTATTTTTGCTTTATGAGAAGTTTACTTTTATGGATAAAGAATAATAGAATGCTAGAGAACTACTTAGAGATGGATTTTACGTTGACAGGGCCCTGGGGCACTGTTAATGTGGGGGCCCATGCAAGGGCAGTGAAATAGAGTAAATTTTTTTCTTCGACTTAAGGTTTTAAAAACAAACAAACGAGGTTATAATAGTAAGGAAAAGTATATTGTTCTTAATGTGGGAGCCCCTACAGGCCCCGTTATAAATCTTGCCCCGGAATTACTGCTTGTTGAAATGCATTAATTGATATCTTATTCTTTATTGGTTATGAGATGATAGTTAAAAAGATTTTAGCAGTCACAGCGATACCTAGTTGCCTCAACTAAGTACTGTACTTTTTATAACTTTTAGTTTTCTGTATGTCTTTTCTTTTTTATTTAGACTTCTGATAAAGTTTTAATATAAAACACATAAATTGAGTAATTTTGTTGCCTGCCCTTATTGTCGCTATACTCATCCTAATTAATTTATGTGCGAATATTTCTTACTTCTTGAATACTGTCCTTATCAGGTTTGTTCCAAAAGTTATTATTTAATAAAACATGGCGTTTCTCCCAAAGCTGGCTACACCACTAAAAATGTCTGCCCTTTATATTTTTCTCACTCTAAACAACTTGAAGTATTATTTAGAGAATTATTTTAAATTCAGTTATGTGCCAGATATTTAATTTCTTTTTTATGTATTTTTGGGTTTCTTTCATGGATTATAGGCAGTTTCACACTAAAATAATGTACCGTTTTATGAACAAACACAGCACACAACAACAGTAGCGTATCTTATGTAAAAAAAAATTAACAAAATTTATTTCTGAACTATATTTCTTAAAATCCTAAACTAGCATCGTCCATTTTTTCAACTTCCGTTTTATCACTATCTCCAGAATTTTTCAACAACATTTCAAAATCGTTGATTACGTCATTCTGCTCGGGACTTTTCGGTTTGCTAATTGCTATGTTTGAATCTCCTTTCCCTTTACTAAGATTTAGACTGTCGTTGTCGCATAAAGTTCGGTCTGTCGTTCCGATAGATGGCGACACACTATTTAGTGTAATGACATTTGGATCTTCATATATGCTCATAATACTATCTAAAAAAAATATATTTACAAATTTTTTTTTAGGGCAATAACAATTAGAATTGTTATTAATTATTTAGGGTGATCGGTAATGAATGCGCCATTGAGTAACCACAGATTCTTCACATGAGCCACACTTGCCTTAGTAACAGTGGCGGCTCGTGACCTATGATAGAGGGGGTTCACAATTATGGTGAAATTATTTTTTAAATTTTATTTTTGTTTAACGACCAAACAATTACTTTCTAGGCATTTTAAATGTAGGAACCCTGGTAACAATATTTATACACTACTAATACTACTAAAGCCATCTACGAGCTATCAAGAAAACCGAATGATGTCCAATACTACTACCGCCATCTACAAGTTATTAAGAAAACCGAATGATGTCTAATACCACTACGCCATCTACAGCTACGTCATTAGGCTCAACCAAGACGAGAACAATAGTTAACTGTTTTATGACGAGAACGAATCGAGCCACGATACTGACAAGTTGACATTCTTCATATTTTCAGTGTTTTTTAGTTTAAATCCTTAAATAAAATGGTTTAAAATCATATCGAGTATCATTTATCGAAATACACAACATTTATCGATCCTGCACAATAGTGCTTAAACGTAAAGCCCATTCTTCGGTTCTTAATTGTAGAAAATTGATCAATAACAGCCTCATTAAGTTTGGAATACCCTCTATAAATTTTTTTCCATATATTTCATTTTTAAATTTTCTAATATAGTCCCTAGATTTACCCTTTGTGGTCTGCGTTAAATTAATTTCGGGTTTAGGTGTTCCCGCATTCTTAACTCAAACTCAAAGAGCTAAAGTTATTTCTTAAATAGTCCACCGTCAACTATTCATTTTAACTTAATAAATATATAATATTAAAATATTAAAACATACACGCTCGAATTTCTAATTAGATGCACGAACAGACAACAGCGCGGTGTATACAAAAACTGTGCGCCCTTTCCATGTTAAATCGTCATAGCCCCGCTACGCCCGCTGCCACCTACCACCTGTTACTACAGAGAAACTGCAGCAATTCTCGTCATTTACCTCGACCGAGGCACGGTTGCCGGATCTATACAGTTTAGTTTGACGGGATGATAAAATATTAGGGAGGGTCGGACTTTTTTAGTTTGACAGTACGATAAAATATTAGGGAGGGTCGGACTTTATACGATAAATAATATTCAATGAATATAAATTAATATTTTTTATTCGTTTTGTTTTGGAGGTGCACGTGCGTATGTGCTCCTGTAGAAGAACCGCCACTGCTTAGTAAAACTTGGTCGTTTATGAGATACAGAGGGTATGTTACGTTTAATTTTTAAATTAATTTTTCCTTCATAGCTCAAGCTGTTATACAGGGTGTTATGGAAATGACGTATTATATTTAAACCGGCAATTCCTGAGATGAAAACAAATTGAAGAAAAATATCCAAAAATGGCGCTTTAATTTAATATGCCCTGTACATGACCTGACGTCAAACCAAAATTAAGCATGTGGTGACACTGGGCGAGAGATAAACAAAACAACATATGGCGGAAAACGTCAGTGACTTTTGAACAGCTTCCCATAGAACAAAGAACTGAAGGTGTCTGTGCCCTGGATTCCTTACTCGTGTCGGCGGCCTGGATTCAATTTCTAAGTAAGCTAAATATTTATTTTTATAAGAATCTAAAGTTTTACACTTTTCCACAGTTTGGCAACATTGCGCCAGAACATGTGTTTATTACACAGCTGGGCAGTGTAATATGTGACCTGTGGGTTTATGGGTGAATTACCCCACTTCTTAAACGTTCGATTTAAAAAAAAATATGTAGAGCTTCTCTAGGACACCCCAGGAGTCGCCCATTTAAATATAATACGTCATTTCCATAACACCCTTAAGACATGAAAATTTGTAATTGGGGGTTTTTGAGGGCGAGTAATATGAATTCCTGTTTTTCAAATAACTCGTGACGCTATATACTTTTGCTAAATCAATCCGTTTCCCTGTATTTTCTCATTAACAAGCAACATTTTTATTAAGACATATTTACCTCCAATCTATTATTTTTATGTCTAGAATCTGTGGTTACTCTATGGCCGTTCATGCTTGCTATTGACCAAGCGATAATTACAGTTATTGTAGGTTTACAAATTCTATACAATAACGCTTGTACACATTATTGATGTACTAGCAACCA
Source organism: Barypeithes pellucidus (assembly GCA_963991005.1). Lineage (NCBI taxonomy): Eukaryota > Metazoa > Arthropoda > Insecta > Coleoptera > Curculionidae > Barypeithes > Barypeithes pellucidus. The sequence continues at coordinate 15,878,392 of OZ022563.1, forward strand.
TTTTTAAGTTATGCAAACCGCAATGCATAAACTGCACAGCAATAACCATAATTATGATCCGCATACCTCACGCCAATCACAAAATACACTGGGCGTATTCAGCAGAACCCATCGATTTGTAAGCGATTAATAATCATCTGCTGAATGCACCAAAAACAAATCGATTTCACAAAGGCAAGACAGTTTTGTTAGCCCCCCCCCGGATAATATACCATTATTTGTTGCAAGGAAGACACCCAACGAGTACTAATCGACTTTTGATTCCCTTAATTATTGGAGGTTGATTCGACAATACCTGTTTCTTCTGGTAACTTGACCGCGTTATGTTCATACATAGTGTGTACGCTTGCAATAAGTTCCCTCCACTCTTCGTCCTCGCTAAACTCCGATAACTCTCCCAATAAATCTTTCAGAGTTAAAGTTTTGTCGGTATTCACCGCTTCAAAAGGCAGATCCTCGATGAACTTTTGTATTTCTTCTATGGTTGGAAATTCCTTTATTTTCTTCTTTCCCTTCTTCGTGTCCTTGGATTTCTTCTTTTTATCCATGTATTTTTTTATTAGGTACACGGTAAGGCTGGCTGTGCCCAACAATAAGAGCTTTTTGTAATGATCTCGAAAATGTGACGCAAGGAATGAATGAATTTCCATTAAATTTAGGATACTTCTAGTTCTAGTTCTCTAGTACGCTGTATCTCCTATATTTGCGAACATACGAGAGTGGTTTTTGCAAAAATTAAAATGTAGAAAAATATGTCATTATGACATACAGGTGAATGTCTAATTAAGGACATGGTTATATTGATTGTTACACGGTTCTTGATTTAGCAGTTACGCTTGACATTTAAATGTACTCGTATACAGGGTGCCCAAAATCGTTAACGGTAACAGATACAACTTCGATTAAATGGGGTTGGTTGGTTAAAGGCGGGAGTCGGTTTAAAGGCCCGAACTTCTATCACACAACATTGTGTACCCCGATCTTGTTATACGATGTTTGTTCCTTCTATGAGGTCCAGCAACCTTCTACCAAGCTCGTTATGTGGGAGGTTGTCACCACGTTGTATGTTCCCGAAGATATTTTGTCTTCTACGAGACAGTGCTACGCAGCGGTATATTATGTGTGAGGCGGTTTCATCCTCTTCGCCGCAGAGTCTGCATTCAATGGATCCGTTGTTTATACCCATCCGTTGAAGGTGTTTTCGCAAGTGGCAGTGGCTTGTTGCAGACCCATCACTTGTTTCAACTGGGGCCGTGTTAGGGGTAGCATCCCATTCGATAGTATTTTCGATGGTTTTCCAATTACGGCCCGTGCGTGTATTTGACCAGGTAACCCTTGTCATCGAGATAGGTGTGTTTTTTCGACCATCTATCTAATGTTGTTTTTGTTGCCTGTTTTGATATTCCAAAGGCTGGTTCGGGGCCCCTGAGATTTTGAGCGGATCCGGCTCTCGCTAGTTCATCCGCTTTTTCATTTCCTAATATCCAAGAGTGACCAGGGACCCACAAGAGCTCAATCTTGTTCCCCCTGGCCGCCAGTACTTTTGGGTTGGTATGGAACTCCAGTGTAAGTTTTGAAGTAAACCGATTGGAGTTCAGAGCCTTAAGAGCAGCTTGGCTGTCCGACAGAATGTAAATCTTTTGGTTGTGGTAGCCCTTTTCAAAATTTTGTAGTACACATGCTTGTATGGTATGAACTTCCGCTTGGTATACTGTGACGTAGTTTCCCAGATGAATGCTTATGTCCATCCTGGGTCTTTCCCCAAATATACCTGCGCCCACACCGTTGTCGGTTTTTGATCCATCGGTGTACCAAACTAGACCTTATCAAACGACGGGGGTGCACTGTTCGTCCATTTGTCAAAGTTCCAGTTGTTAGTTTATTCCATTTTACCTATTTTACATAAAATAAGGATAAATTCTATATTATTGTTATAATTAATAAGTAACACGAACTGGGTCACGACCCATGGTATTGCAACTACCAGACGTGGTATTATGATTACAAGGCACAACAAATTATAACAATAATACTAACATGAGTCCACAGCCTAATTAGTTCAAGTTTAGGTTAATATATATATATTGGAGAATAGATAAGACAACATGATTATTATTAACTTTATATTGTAATAGTGGACGTAGAGAATTAATCCCTATAGGAAAATGTAGAGCCTCTACACCTACATTTTCCTACCTACAAGTATACCTACTCTTTTTTTATTCCTAAGAACCTGACGACCACTACATGGCGATCCTGCCAGAGGACTTACGTCTAAGTCTTTGGAAATAAGTGAGTGAAAGTGTGATATAAGTGATGGGGACCAACCAGTCAAAAGAGGAAGTAATAGTGGCACAAGCAGGAAACAGCGGGGGAACGACAACAACAGCAACATCTCCAGCAAAGGACATCTGCACCATAGCTGTTTGTGTGCTAGCCTGTGTCTGTATAGCAGCTTATCTGGTTAGTCGGTGCAAGAAGATGTTAAAGAAGAAGATACGAAGGGAGATTGCGAGGAGCCAGGAACTGGTGTAGGTAGCCCAGCCCAGCAGTACGTACGTGTGAGGCCTTGATGCAAGGTGAGGCAAAAGCCGCTCGTACGCACCGTGGGACCAGTTAATGGACATAAGGGAGTTCCGATATCTGCTTGACGAGGTCAAGGTGTTCCACCGTAACTTGAAGAAAGATTCACAGGAGAGGCGCAGTTCGAATACCGTGGTAAATACAAATTTTAGAAAACTAAGGAAACTTACTAAAGACTATGAAAGTTTAAAAACTCACTTTAATAAGGTACAGAACAAAGCCGAGTTAATAGCCACAGTCAAAGAGTATACATGTCAATTGGAGCGATATTTTGAGGCTATTAACAAGGTTTTGACTGATAGGTTAGGGGAGGTTAATACGGAAGAAGCAGAATCCGAAAGTAGTTCCGATTCTGATTGTTTCGTAGAAGCCGGAGAAATGTGTGAGAAATTTGACTTAAAGACCGCCGCGACTCTGTTACCGCGCATGGACGGTACGGAGAAAGTAATAAAAGAGTTGATAGACGGAATTGAGTTGTACGACTCATTGTTAGATGAGACGGGAAAAAAAAGTTTAACTAATTACATACTGAAAGCACGGTTGACGCCAAATGCCAAAATAAGGTTGCATAGCGAATACGCAACAAACCAAGCCCTTATTTCGGATCTAAAAACTTTTTTCTCAGCAAAAAATCAGCAGGGGCACTATCCAGTAGGTTGAACGGTGCTAGGCAAGGGGGTAAATCGATTAACGAGTTTGGCAGAACTGTTGAGGATTTATTACTAGACCTAACCATCGCTCAATCTGACGGAAATGACGAAATATTGAGAGTACTAACAAGCGTGAACGAAAAACTTGCCATAAATGTATTCGCAAACGGACTACAGAGTAACGATATGCGCACTATTATAAAGGCACGGAATTACAGTAAATTGAGTGACGCGATAAGGGGCGCAACAATGGACGAGGAAATTGAAAAAAAGGAAACGGGAATTCAAAAGGTGTTTCATATAAACAATAAAAGGGGGAATAATAGTTATCCGCGAGGTCATAATAATCGACCAAATTTTTTAAGTAATAGTAATAATAGGCATAACAATGTTCAAAATTTTCATCCCCGGGGGAACCATAGGCAGACATCTGCATGGAACCCGCGATATAATAATAATAATTTTCAAAATAGATCTTTTCGGAATAGAGGTAGAGGTTTTCGTGGTAATAATAATTCGAGTAATAGGGCATATTGCATTCGGGAGGAAAATACTTGCAGAGGTAACAATGCACAATCTACATTAGAAAATCAGTTTTTTCGGGCCTAAGGACCTGCCCTGCCTGCCCTGTTATTTTAAACTTAAATGGTCTAAATTTTATTCAAGTAAACTATAGAGGTACCATATTAAATTTATTAATTGACACAGGTGCTTCTATAAGTGTTATATTTAAAAAGTTTGTTTATAAACATGAACATGTCAACACAGCAAAGAAAATAAAAATAAATGGTGTTGCAGGTTCGACATTTTCTTATGGCATTGCAAACTTGATATTTGAATTTAATAATAACAATAACATTAATTTAAAGCATACGTTTCATTTAATAGATAGTTTTGAAAGTGAAATAAATGGAGTTTTAGGGTCAGATTTTTTCCAAAAATATAATGCTCAGATAAATTACGAAAATTTCAATTTTTCATTTTTGTTTCAAAATAATACTGTATCAGTACCGATGTTTTCAAAACAACAAACACATTTTACTATACCTGCAAGGTGTGAAATAATTAAATATTGTAAAATAAACAAAAATGAAGATTGTATTGTGTTACCAGACGAAATAGGAGATGGTATTTATATTGCAAGTGTTTTAGTCCGCCCGCAAAGTAATATGATACCTGTAAAAATTTTAAATACACGCGACACGGAAGTAACTTTAAAAAATGTTTGTCCGACAATTGTAAATTTCAGCGATTATGAAACGTGTTGTTTCCTTAAAACGGAGAATAATTCGGTAAAACGAGTAGACGATTTATTAAAACTAAATACCAAGCATTTAAATAAAGAAGAAAATTTTTCAATCCAAAAAATTTGCGCTAAATATTTGGATATTTTCCATTTAGACAATGACCCTCTTTCCACGACTAACATCTATAAACAGACATTACGACTAAAACCGGACGCATCACCATCATACGTGAAACCATATCGGTTACCCCACGCGCAGAAAAAAGAGATACATACTCAGATCGACAAAATGTTAAAAGATGGAATTATCGAAGAAACAAAATCGGAATGGTCTGCACCCTTATTGGTGGTACCTAAAAAAGCCGACCAAACAGGTGTAAAACGGTTTAGAGTAGTAATTGATTTTCGTCTTCTTAATAAAAAATTAAGGGATGATGAGAAATTTCCACTTCCATCTATAACAGAAATTTTGGATTCTTTGTCTGGAGCTATGTATTTCTCGCATTTAGACCTGTCCCAAGGATACTACCAAGTACCTTTGGACGAGTCTAGTCGACCTTATACTGCTTTTACGACCGAAAGGGGACAATATCAAATGACGCGACTTCCAATGGGTTTAAAAATTAGTCCAAGCGCATTTTCTAGAATTATGACCATTGCTATGAGCGGTTTAAATTATGACAGTTGCTTTGTTTACCTTGACGACTTAATTGTATTCGGAAATAGTTTAGAAAATCATAATAAAAACCTAGTAAAAATTTTTCAGAGGCTTAGAGAGGTGAATTTGAAACTGAATCCTAACAAATGTGAATTTTTAAAGAAGGAAATTTTGTACCTTGGGCATGTGATATCTGCGGATTGTGTTTTTCCTGATATGGAGAAACTTAAAGTCCTTCAGCAATATCCCGTACCCCAAGATGCAAACGAAACTAAAAGATTTGTAGCATTTGCTAATTATTATCGAAAATTTATTCCAAATTTTGCAAAAATTTCCCTTCCATTAAATAATCTAACCAGGAAACAGGTTCAATTTCACTGGACGCGCGAGTGTCAAGAAGCTTTTGACAAATTAAGAACAGCACTTATGCAACCACCCATCTTACAGTTTCCAAATTTTGGGGACGATAATATTTTCATTCTGAAAACCGATGCATCAGGTGGTGCCATAGGGGCCGTCCTTGCGAATATGGACGATAAGCCAGTTGCTTACGCGAGTCGATCATTAAACAAAGGTGAACGAAATTATTGTACAGTCGAAAAAGAACTCTTAGCAGTTGTATGGGCAGTTAAACATTTTAGACCTTATTTGTACGGGCGAAAATTCTCAATAGAAACTGATTGTAAACCTCTTATTTCTCTATTTGGAATGACTAATCCATCTAGCAGACTCACAAAATTTCGTTTAGTGTTAGAAGAATACGATTTTGTTATTAAACATGTTAAAGGAAAAGAAAACGTAATAGCGGATGCTTTATCTCGTATTGAAATAAATAAGAATGAGCTTATAAACTTAGAAAAAACCACGAATGCGTCTTTGCTCGCTGTAACAAGAGCAGCCGCAAAACGACAGACAGACAAAACAGATGACATAGGTTGTAATTCGGATACTTACAAACGGATTGATCACCCGGGAGTAGTAGAGTTAATTAAACGGCCTAAAGAATCTTGTGAACTTTGTCCAATATCGAATTTAAAATTTACAGAAATATGTAAAGATAAAAAATATGACTGCAGCATAGGAAATTTCGTCTATTTTAAAAGTAAAAATATTATTTACATGAATCGGGATCCTCGATCGACGTTAGACTTAAGTGCACCGTTGAGAGCCCTGCATATCGGTAATAATAATAATAATATTAACACGGAGTACAAATTCCAGAATTCTCGATCGGCGTTAGCCTTTAGTGCATCGTTGAGAGACCTGGAATCCGTATGTAATAATTATAATATTCGCGAATTAATTGTTATAAAAGACGAAGAGAGCGCTCAATTCTTGCAAGAAATATTGCAAAATATAAAATTAATAAGAGAAACCGGTATAAAAATAACTATTTTGAAAAATATATAAAGAATAAACGATCGTGAGACAAAACAAATAATTCTTAATGATTTCCATTTACTGCCGACAGGAGGTCACGCAGGAATAAATCGAATGTTAAATAATATTAAAAAATATTACGCATGGATAGGTTTGAGACAGGATATAGAGGATTTTGTAAAAAAGTGTGATGATTGTCAAAGGTACAAGCATTCAAGGCAAAACATAGAGCCTATGACAATCACTCATACTGCTACTTCGGCATTCCAGAGAATTTATTTAGATCTAGTTGGTCCTATAGAACCAGATATAGAAAATAATAAATATATTTTAACAATACAGTGCGATCTCAGTAAATTCGTGGAATGTTATCCTATACAAAATAAGGAAGCGGAAACAGTAGCCAAAGCGTTCGTTGAAAACTTTATTTTAAGATATGGGGTTCCGGATGAGATAGTATCAGATCAGGGAACAGAATTCATAGCTTCTACCTCTTTGCTTCTACCCTTACTCAAACGTGTACATTACTTCAAATTAAAAAGCTACACTCAACAGCGTATCACCATCAATCGATAGGTGCCTTAGAGAACTCGCATAAATCTCTAGGGGCATATTTACGTATGCAAATCGCAAAAAATCCAAATAATTGGAGTAGCTGGATACCTTTTTGGAGTTTTTCCTATAATAATAGTGTACATACGGAGACTCGGTACACCCCGTACGAATTAGTTTTTGGCAAGACGGTAAAATTACCTTCTAATTTATTAAAACAAATAGACCCTTTGTACAATTTTGATAATTATCCGCTAGAGTTGAAATATAGACTTCAACAAGCCAGTATTGACGCGAAAAACAACTTGATGACGTCAAAAGATAAGAGAAAGGTTGTATATGATAAGAAAAGTAGTATAGTTAATTATAAGACAGGTGAAAAAGTGCTTCTGAGAAATAACGGTTCAGTGACAAAAATGGACGCTATTTATAATGGACCTTATGAAGTGTTAAGTGAACAATCGCCCAATATATTATTGAAAATAGATAATAAATCAATTTTAGTTCATAAGAATAGAGTTAAAAAATATTTTAGTTAATATTAATTACTTATTTTATGATACATACAAAAAAAATCAAACATGTATGTATATATATTTGATTTTTTTCCTAGCCGCTGGAGGTGTGAGGTAAAAATAGAGTTTATTCCATTTTACCTATTTTACATAAAATAAGGATAAATTCTATATTATTGTTATAATTAATAAGTAACACGAACTGGGTCACGACCCATGGTATTGCAACTACCAGATGTGGTATTATGATTACAAGGCACAACAAATTATAACAATAATACTAACATGACTCCACAGCCTAATTAGTTCAAGTTTAGGTTAATATATATATATTGGAGAATAGATAAGACAACATGATTATTATTAACTTTATATTGTAATAGTGGACGTAGAGAATAAAACCCTATAGGAAAATGTAGAGCCTCTACACCTACATTTTCCTACCTACAAGTATACCTACTCTTTTTTTATTCCTAAGAACCTGACGACCACTACACAGTCAATCTTGAAAGGCTTTGTGAAATCGTATGTTGCTCTCATACGATCGGTTTGCATATCCAAGAGCTCATCGTTGATTAGATCCGTGGCTCTTGTGTGTCCAATTTTTACGGGGTGTTGTGTCCATTCCCCATTGGTGATCATCCTTGAGGCGCTACAGTTAGCCTCCATTCTGATGTGTATATCTAGGGGTATTAGTCCCAGTATGACTTCCATTGCTACTATGGGGGTGCTTCTCATCGCCCCACTGATACACAGGCAGCCAGCCTTTGCAAACAGTTAAGTTTGTTCCCTGTCGTAATCTGCTGTTTTTTGTCCACCAGACTACAGACCCGTATGATATCAGGGGTCTGATAACTGTGACCTGATGGCTGCTTCGACCCTTGATATTAGGTTGTGCAGCGCAGTCTCACTCTCCTGGTTGATAGGCATGTTGATGTTTATGAAGGGGTTTCTCCATGAGCGCCCCATCTCTTATATGCCTATCAATGAGTTTCTCCAACGCTTTAAGGAGGAACGATGAAAGGCTTATCGGGCGAAACGCCTTGGCCTCGGTGTAAGTTTTTCTTCCAGGCTTGGGGACGAGAATTACATTTGCCGTTCTCCATGCCTCGGGAACATAACCCCAGGCAATGCAAGCACGGTATATTCTGCAGAGGTGTGGCACTAAGTGTTCGAGCCCTGCTTGCAGAAGAATGGGATAGATTCCATCCAGCCCTGGAGACTTGTAGTGAACGTCTCTATTACCCATTGGACTTTTTCGTAGCCGACAATATCAGGGGAAAAAGTAACGCAATCAAAGCTCGAACAATATGCCATACAAAAAGTTTTGGTAAAATGTTTAAGGTTCGAGTTATTTAAAAAAAACTGACTGGCCAATGTATGTTTTCGGACAATCTTTACATTTTAGTTTATACACCCCTGATTTTCTATTTTTATAATTTTTAGTTTTATTATTTTTAGTTTTATTATTTTTTATATATTTCCCTAAAGTGTTGTTAGTTTTGTAAGCTACCCTTAGGTTGAGTTTATTAAGCACTTTACCCACATTTTTATTAGGTTCTCCAATGAAAGTAACAACTTTAAATTTATCTGCTGGCGTTTTACTATTTGGGAAAACTAAATCAATAGTTTTTTTGTAAGTCTTTTTCTTTCAGATTTTGTTTATTAAATTCGATGAATAACCATTATTGACTGCTATTTGTTTAATGATATTTAGTTCTTTATGAAAGTTGTTTTTGTTAAGTGGGAGAGTTAATAGTCTATGAATCATACTGTGGAAAGCTGCTAACTTATGTTGTATTGGGTGACGAGAAGAATTATGGACCGTTGTGTCTGTATGAGAAGGTTTGTGGAAAACTGAGAAAATATGTTTATTATTTTCTCTTTTTACAGTTAAATCTAGGAAGTTAATGGAATTCTGGTTTTCTTCCTGTATTGTGAAATTGATATTTTTATGTAAACTATTGATATATTCGAGAAATATTTTTAACTGTCTGTCCGTTCCGAGAAGAAGCTACAGTGATGGCGAAACATAACGTAGATTTATTGTTTCTCATAATATAAGTGAATTATAATAATTATATAAACATATTATACACTATCTCCGCTAGTGAATACGAGCATTAAAAATAATATTATCCATTTCATAGAGATCGATTTGTGAAATCGATTTTCTTACTGCATTCATAAGTTGATTACTAATGGCTTACAAATCAATGGTCTCTGCTGAATGCGCTCATTGCAAAAAAGTTATAGGTTGATACGAAACTTACTGTCTATGTCAGTTTGACACTTATAAAAATGTATTGTTACAGTTATATCGACCAATATGCAAACGAAACAGACGAGAATAATAAAGAGATCATACTTACCGAAGCTATCGATTGTCTACATGAACAAGAAGAAAAAAGAAGCAAAGAATTGTACGATTTTATTGACGATTTCATAACATCCCATGAATATCAGGATTACGTTAAAGCGAAGAAGAAAATCATGACACATTCTGCATCTACGCAATTCAATGCAAACGATATTATCGTGGAAATACAGCGTAGAAGTGTGATAGAAAAATATCCCCTTACGGCGGAGCGGAAGAAGATGTGCGCTTTTCAAGAACAATTTGAAAAATACGCCGAAAGGCAGAAGAATTTGGACGTGCGTAGAAAACAGGAGATGGGCATTCAAGCGATGAGGGTAAGTTAAAATTATCACGTCTAAGATACATTTCTGGCGCCAGATTTGTGCGTCGACATATTCATTACACGAACGTGAAACGTTCTAATTACAAAATTTGAAATTTTTAGTTCGTTCACAGTACGTCCTAATTTCGCACAAGTTTCGCGCACACTTGAATCAAATGTGAACGACTAAGGACATATTTATCAGTGCGTGGTTATGTGCTTTAGATATTGGTCACAGTGGCGGCTCGTGACCTATGATAGATGGGTTCACAAGTATGGTGAAATTATTTTTAAAATTTTATTTTTGTGTAACGACCAAACAATTACTTTCTAGGCGTTTTAAATGTCAGAAGAAAAAAAGTTATAAGAAAATGCGTTAGGTAAAACATATTTTTATTTATTTTTTAATTTTACACAAGGAAAAAGGTTTTCTTAGTGTGTATAGCTGTCGGATCTTAACGTCGTCGCATGCAACCCTCGTTACAATATTTATACAGTCCACTACTAATACTACTAAAGCCATCTACGAGCTACAGCCTCATTAAGTTTGGAATACCCTCTATAAATTTTTTTTCATATATTTCATTCTTAAAGTTTCTAATAAAGTCCCTAAATTTACCCTTTGTGGTCTGCGTTAAATTAATTTCGGGTTTAGGTGTTGCCGCATTGTTCACTTCAATTTTTTGCTCCAAACTCAAAGAGTTAAAGTTATTTCTTAAATAGTCCACCGTCAACTATTCATTTTAACTTAATAAATATATAATATTAAAATATTAAAACATACACGCTCGAATTTCTAACTAGATGCACGAACAGACAAAAACTATTTTTACATGTTAAATCGCCATAGCCCCGCTATCCCCCGCTGCCACCCGCCACCTGTTACTACAGAGAAACTGCACTACTAGGCTTTCAGCCTTTGTCGAAACTAACAACTGTCTACCAGTGGAGCAATTCGGCTTTAGAGCTAACTTGTGCACAGTAAGGCAAACGACAAGACTGGCCTCTAACATAATCAATGGATTCAATAGACGGAGGGACACAGGAGCCGTCCTATGTGATATCAGTAAGGCTTTTGATAAAGTATGGCATAACGGCTTAATTGTCAAAATGATCAGGATGGGAGTACCAAACTATATAATAAAGCTTATAGCCTCCTATCTTGAAAACCGATCTTTTAAAACATATGCTGAAGAACATTATTCAACATCTAAAATAATCAGGGCCGGAGTCCCACAAGGTTCGGCAATAGCACCCATACTTTTCAATATCTTTACTTCAGATATCCCAACGCATCCGTCTAGTGAAGAATACATATACGCAGACGACACAGCGATAACAACAACGGCAAGAGACCCAAAAGAAATAATGCTGAAGCTAAAACAAAACATCATCACTCTGGAAAAATGGCTCAGCAAATGGAAAATAAAAATCAATCCAGACAAGACCCAGGCAATTTACTTTACCAAGAACTGTTCAAGGTTCAGAAGACCGGAAGGCAGAGTCACTGTTGGAAACAAACTGATCGACTGGAGCTCGATCGTAAAATACTTGGGACTTCATTTCGACAAACGCCTCAATTGGAAATTAAATACAGCCAATATACTGAAGAAAGCCAATGCACAACTTGGCGCTATATACCCGATGCTTAACAAAAGAAGCAAGTTAAGCACAAGGACGAAAGTCACGATGTACAAGGTGTTCATCAGGCCGCTGCTATCATACGGGGCAGCGTCATGGTGCACACTGAGTAGACCTGACTTAAAGAAGATACAAGTAATGCAGAACAAGGTACTTAAAATAATACTGAATACACCTAGATACACTAGAAATGACATTATACACCGAGATCTCCAAATTGATACAATTTCGGAATTTCTCGACAAACTAATCATAAAATATCATACTAAGGCGAATCTGACCAATAACGAGAAGATAGCCGCATCGCACATTCCTAAACTACCACACCACAAACACAAAATGCCTAAAGACTGGATCACTCACTAAAATCCAAACTCAAAATTATTTAAGAACTTGTTCTTCATACAATCATACTATACACAAAACACTACACGACTATTGTAAAAATACACCGCCTACCACACACCTACCGCCAACATGTTAGGAGCCCTTATATCTTGCTCATTTGATTAAATTCAAATTAGAAAGATACTAGAGCTGACACCAAACATCATCAACAACGCCTAAAGGCTTAACCCAAAAATCATACTTATGATAGACAAAAATAACACGTCGAGTGAAAGGAGTTAAAGGCTTTATACTTGACTCAAACGGTGAGTTTAGTCGGTCGGCCCGCCTCTCAGAGGCGGATCTTTTCCCTCAGAAAAGATGATGTTGATGGAGGTATAATCCCCACAAGTTGCTAAGCCCGACACTACCTTGCAGCCGCGTCTGTAAGGTGTCTGTGTGCAGATTCTCATCGGCTGTCCAAAAAAAAAAAATGCACTACTTAATCGCACGTGCGAGCATCTCGTCCTAATCGTCATTTACCTCGACCGAGGCACGGTTGCCGGATCTATGCAGTTTGGTTTGACGGGATGATAAAATATTAGGGAGGGTCGGACTTTTTTAGTTTGACGGTACGATAAAATATTAGGGAGGGTCGGACTTTATACGATAAATAATATTCAATGAATATAAATTAATATTTTTTATTCGTTTTGTTTTGGGGGTGCACGTGCGCATGTGCTCCTGTGGAAGAACCGCCATTGCTAGTTAATATTTCGCCTAGCAGTGATAATATTTTATAAACCGTGATCACGTCACGCTTTAATTTCACTGATATCAAGAAATAACAATCACGTTTCACAAAGTGATTGAAAAATCACGATATCGCTCACCACTAAACAGGATTCACATTGACGTGCACAAAGCAGATAGAAATACCCGGTCCACGTTTGTTTCTAGTCGGTGGTAGAATCTGTGGTTACTCTATGGCATTTATTACAGACCATCATGTATATAATAATAATTATTGTAAGAGAGGATTTTTATTTTTCAACTTTAGTAGTTTTTATTAGTGTTGGGAAAAACCAATGATTTTAATAATCGAGTACTTGATACTCGAGCGATTTTAATAATCGAGTGAATCGCCTGAAATTCCAATTTACCAAGCGATGACGTCACCGATTGCTTAACGGGCTGCCTAGCCCTTTACATGTGATCAGGTAGGGTATTTAGCAGGCACGTAACTACGGGTGGGCACAGGTTTAGCTAAAAAATTATAGTGTCACCAAAAAAATTTCAGAAATTTATTTATTTGTGAATAATGAATTTATACCACGTGTTTCGATACCAAACAAAAAAAACTGCAAAAAATCACCCAAATATGTATTTATTACTCGGGTTTATTCTTGTGCTTTTTTTAAAACAAAAAGTATTACCAAGAGTTATTTTTCTTCACATCTCTTTCTCAATCTACGAGCATAAAATAAATAGATATTTAAAATTGCCGTCAAATTCTTCCACTTAAATTATCTGGTGCCCACTGTGTGCCCTTCAAAAATTTAGGCTTAGTTACGCGACTGGCAAAATAAGAAAGTAGGTGATTATTTTTTTAAATTCATGGTTATAGTTACCTAAAAGGTCCTGTTTAAATTTAAGAATGTTCACTTTTAGTGACCAAAAAATTTCTCGATACCTATGTTTTGTTAACTATTTTGCTCGTTTTCTTATTTTCCATTAACATTTTCTATAATGTATGTTATTTTTAAGAAGTCTTCTTGAGTTTAATAATAAAAAGTTCCTGTTTCGATTTAAAAATGTTTACTATAACATAACCAACGAATTTTTCTATATATGTTGTTAACAATTTTGTTCGTTTTGTTATTTTTTATTAAGAATTTCTATTATTATGATATTTTGGAGAAGTTTTCTCGAGTTTATAGTAAATAAAAATTTTCCAATTATATCCCTTAATTTTTTAATATTTACAATCGGAGACTTAAACTACGCCGCTGGCTAGCCAGCTTTCGGATCGCGCGGCATGTAAAACGAAGGTCATTATAACAGTTGATATTGTTCGGTTATTCGCCTGAATTAAAACTAGAGTATTTCCTATCGAGCGAAAAACTGTTTGAATATACGAGCAGTTTTTTAATTCGATCACGCTACAGCGGTACAATTCCGTCGGCGGCAAGCGAAGCGCGGGTATCGAGTGAAAGATAATAAGTTACGGGCGACGGTTTTCGCCTGAATAGATAATTCGAGCGGTTTTTTTAATAATCGAGCGATGTCGGTTATTTCAATAATCGAGTGATCAAGCGGTTTTTCGCTCGAGTGATCACAACACTAGTTTTTATACATGATATAAATATAAAATTTGAGACAAATCCATTAATTGATGCAAAATTTGTATATTTTCAGGCAAAAATCGACGCAGTCAAGATACATTTCGAATGCACAAGAGATTATGCCCAACGAAAAAGGAATAAAAGGGACGAACGACTGTTACATCATTACTCATCCAAGGTTGGAACTAACTTAAGTATGTTCAGTCTCAAATCGCGACTGAGAATTTTGGAACGAGTTAAAGCGCACCACCGTGCCCTGTGCACTCGCAGGGAGAAAAAGCGGCAAAATATTATTAATATTATAGAAAAGTTGCTTTTTACCTATAATGTTAAAAAAGGAATTAAGAAGCTTCAAAGTAAAACGTACGACTATAAGGTGAAGAGAAAGGAGAAAATTATAAAGGACATGGAAGTGGTGGGAACGAAAATTGAACTGGTAGGTAAAGTTGGATTTGTTCTTCTTTTTTTGTGATAACGGGAAAGTAACAGCCGCCGCCGAGGCCGAGTGACGTCACTAGGTACACGCTTCTCCGGATCACATAGTATTTCGAGGGATGTTTTGATAGTTTACCGGAATTTTTCTTATTTTCGTGGTTTGCTCATGTAAATAAAATGGTTTAAAATCATATCGAGTATCATTTATCGAAATACACAACATTTATCGACCCTACACAATAGTGTTTAAACGTAAAGTCCATTCTTCGGTTCTTAATTGTAGAAAATTGATCAATAACAGCCTCATTAAGTTTGGAATACTCTCTATACATTTTTTTTTCATATATGTCATTTTTAAACTTTCTAATAAAGTCCCTAGATTTACCCATTGTGGTCTGCGTTAAATTAATTTCGGGTTTAGGTGTTCCCGCATTCTTCACTTCAATTTTTTGCTCCAAACTCAAAGAGCTAAAGTTATTTCGTAAATAGTCCACCGTCAACTATTCATTTTAACTTAATAAATACATAATATTAAAATATTAAAACATACACGCTCGAATTTCTAACTAGATGCACGAACAGACACACAAAAACTGTGCGCCTTTTCCATGTTAAATCGCCATAGCCCCGTTATCCCCCGCTGCCACACGCCACCTGTTGCTACAGAGAAAAATCTCGTCATAATCGTCATTTACCTCAACCGAGGCACGGTTGCTTCTTGTTTTGGGGGGCACGTGCGCATGTGCTCCTGTGGCCGCCACTGAATATAAATTGCTAATAATTTATTAAACTAAAAATGATAGGTATTTACTTGCTAACTCTGAATTACTTTATTAGATTGATTCGCGACCAGTAACTGACGCCTCTGAAAAGGCAAAAGCAGAGAAAAAAGCTCAATCGGAGAAAATAAGTTCACTTAAAAAGAAGAAAGATACAGCAACAAATACAGCAACAGCAACAGATAAAGCGAATAAGAAAGAAAAAAAAGAAAAAGAAGGAAAAAAACCTAAAGATAAACCCGCAAAGGGAAAAATAGAAAAGAAAACGGGGGTAAGACTAAATAAAATTATAAAGTGACGGAAAGGAATTTTTTTGCGTTCTCAAAAATCATGCTCAAAATATTTTGGATAGTGTAATCGATTAAATTTATAGATCTTGTGATATAATATATTTATGATTACCTTAGAAACCAGAGACCAAATTAGAATTACCCTTCGTGCCGGTAGTAAATCCTAGGGAGAAAATTTTCGGCGGCCATATTGACCAAATGCTGGATTTGGTCGAAGAATTCAGAAATTTTGATAGTGAGCTCGAAAATAAGGATATGATGATGAGAGAAAGGGACGAGTATTTCATATTGGGGGATACTGGAATAGCATCGAGACCGAAATCAATATTGTTTCAGGTAAAATGAGAGGCCGTGTGGTGGGGCGTTGTCTGATCTCCACAGTGTGTGGGTAGTGGTGGTGAGAGTGTGTGTGGGGGGGGGGGGGGGATATTCCTGTGGACATCAGGTTTCCTCTTTCAATTGGTCCATTGTTAGCTGAGAAGTTCGTGAGCGTATAAATTTAGTTCTTCCATATAAACTGCCGCTCAAGTTTATAAAACAAGTAACATCTTTTGATTTGATCACCAGCCACACACATTTTATCCTTGACATTTTAAGAATCGCCTGGAATTTTTTTTACAATTTATACCATAGACAAAGGAAGAGAGGGGACGCGTAAAACCAGAAGCTATTTTGTTACCGCCTGGCTCCTTATCGGATTTAGCAGTGGCGTCACATGAATATTTTCTTAGTATTATCCCAGTACAAAATTATTATTTATGGAATATGGAAGTAATATTTTTATTGAATTGAATGGTATTGTGTCCCTACTGAGTACAAATGTTCTTCTGCTTCTCATTAATTTATGAATGCTTAGTAAATATTAATTTTATTAGCCAAAAATATAATTTCATATAGGAAAGGTTGTGAAATTTAAATATCTTTCAACTTTAGGGAAAATGCAAGATAAAAAACAAAATTGATCGATTCAAAATTTATTACAAAGAAGCAACAAAATGTAATTACTGGTAGTTTTGAAAATATTGTTGGCACAGCACCTCCAAGTAATCGAACTCTTTCCTCAACTTTATAAAAAAGGACTTCTCAAAATGCTTTGAACAAATGCTGTAGGCAGGAGAAGGTGTCCAATCTCTAAGTCCCATGTTCTGCACCCAAATGTTTGCTTTTTGTGGATCTTTCGGAAATCTAAAAACAATACAACAATGTGTGAGCTTAGTGGTTTAAAATAAGTTTTAACAGGACGCCATCCTTGTGAAACGACCTTCGCCTGAAGTCGTGTTTCTCAAAGACTATGATCTTCAACGATTCAAGACAAACGTTAATCGCTTTCTTTAAAAAAATAACACTGGATACATTCGAAATAATATAATGCTTTCACTAATAATTAACCAAAATTAAATAAGAAATAATTAAATTTTGTCAAAATATACAAATCATGCAGGTACGCCATACACACCCTCTCCAAGGGCAATTACCTGGTTCTTATTAGAAATCTTGAATGAAAAGTGCAACAAATCTTGTACAAATTACAAAGGAAGGTAGCTTTAACTATGGCCTTAATCATAGTTTCAAATAATATATACTGCTAAACTTACAAGGGAGATATCTAATATAAAATAAATGCATGCAAAAAATACAATTTGAATATTTACCAATGGAAAGTAATTCCAAGCTTCTTTCGTTCATTACGGCTTTTACAGCCATAGGCTCAACAATTCACCATTTTTCTGTAAATAAACTGAATTCTTATAATAGCTCTCCTCACCACAAATCACCAAAATACACTTGGTGCCACCTCGATTGTCTGGCTCCCTATCAATGGCGGTGGATCAATTTTAGGTAACACTTTCTGCGACGGCCCGTAAACCGGAATTATTCGTCCCCTCTCTTTCTTTGTCTATGATTTATACATATAGTGTAGTCGTTCCGGTATTCGAAAATCCCTTGACGAAATCGAGTATTTTATTTTTCCCAATCGATACAGTAGGATCTCCTCGACATTCTGAAATGATTTGTGTAGGGCGCCGCATTGGGGGGGGGGGGGACACTCCCCGTAAATCTAACCTACAACGGGAAATTGAAAAAATAACTCGGCCGGTTTTGATGCTACAAGAAGGAGTTGGGGCATCATTTTTTCGCGAATCAAGGAGGGGAGTTAGGGGGGGGAACTAATAAGTAGTTTATTAATCGAGCTACGGGGATCAGGCCGGATTCAATTTGTTCATTTTTTTATCAGCTACGAGGTGGGATTGGCGAAAAATTTTTATTTTCCCAAAAGCGCGCTGGGCGCGGCATACGAACAAATCCGAAAATACTTTAGATATTATGTTTAATTTTGGTATGTGGTAATAGGATATAGAACCTCAAATTTTAGTTAGAAAAGTTATTCAATTTTCAAGCATGTCCTTTCATATTTTTTACAAAAAAGATAGTACGCCACTGATATTTTCCCATGTGAATATTTTTTCTGATTGGCCTGTTCAATTCTCCATGAAAACGGTCTCTTGAGTTTTTCTCGTCAGACGCACCGTTCTTGATTAAAACCACTAAATTCATATTGATTCATATTCATATTGATGAAAATTGGTATTTAAAATAGAAAAAAGTAAAGAGTCTTTTGCGAAAATAAAATTAAAAGGCATTTTTCTGCCCGTCTTCGCATCGAATTGCCCACTCCAACAATTTTTATAAATAAAACTCGATTTCGTCAAGGGATTTTCGAGCCGTTTATTTCGCCAGGACGACTCCACTAATACAATTAGCTGACGCATATTTCAGGATTTTGCGGAAAAAATTAATTTTTAAAAATAACGTTTTGTTCTTTATCCTCTTATCTGCAAAACCCATTTTACGAAAAACTGGCACCTCTATTAGATCGGTAGTTATTAAACATTTTCGATCGTAAGTCACGTAGTAAATAATAATATTAAAAATCGCAAGGACACGTCAATTTTATTGTGAAGGGGGAACACTTTTAAAGAATATTTACGGCCTTTGTGGTTGAACCCTCTGAGAGGGGTAGATATTACCCTTAAGATCTTAAATGGGAAGGGGGTCAATTGGTATATAATTTTAAAGGGTCCCCTCGCACAATAAAATTTACTCGTCTTCCGATTTTTAATATTATTTACTGCCAGCGAGATATTAAGGGTTGGTTTTGAATTGACAAGTTTTTACTGACTTTTTTTCTTTTAGAATTACGAGGAGGAAAAAACTTACTACAAAGTCGTCATAATAACTAACGTGGCCCCCGAAATCAGAAAACTACGATTCCTAAAGTTTTCGTTTGAAAATCGGTACGACGAGGTGATGTTTGACGTGGAAAACTTTGGAATACGAAAACTTTACGTCGGTTGTCACGTAAAATTTTGGGTAAGTTTCAAGCCCTGCGATGCCACGATACCGTTCGAGGGAAAAATGCAGTTTCTTAGCTATGACTTGCATAGATGTCAATATTATCTGTTCGAAATGACTGTGAAATGTCTACCGAAATATTCGAACCTACGAATATATCCGAAAACGGTCGATTTTGGACGAACGGCTGTATGGAAAGCAAAAAGTGGAGAGCAGTCTAAGAGTATCAAGGTATTTACTTCAAAAATTTTACTTCGGGTTTGGTTTGATGTTTTATAAATTTTTTATTTTTGAGTAGTGGAGTCGTTCTGGCGAAATAAACGGCTCGAAAATCCCTTGACGAAATCGAGTAATTTTTTTCCCCCAATCGATACAGTAGGATCCCCTCGACATTCTGACATGATTTGTAGGGGGCGCCGCATTGGGGGGGGGGGGGACGTCCCGTAAATCTAACCGACAACGGATTTTCCTAAATAAATCAGCCGGTTCTGATCCTACAAAAAAATGTGAAGGGCAAAATTGAAGAGCTTGACAGAGCGCGTAAGCTCGAGCAAACCTGATCCCGATATCTCAATGAGTTCGCGAATTATCGCGATTTTTAACTGCAAAAACAATAAAATTTAATTAACTATATCTTTAGAAGGGGCGGAGTTGGGGCATCAATTTTTCGCGAATCAACGGGTGACACCGAGTACTTTGATGGGCCGGAGGCTGGGTGCGGTGGGGCAATGAGGAGGAGAGTTACGGGGGAAAAAATATTACATAAATGCAAATAGTAGTTTATTAATCGAGCTACGGGGATCAGGCCGGATTCAATTTGTTCATTTTTTTTATCAGCTACGAGGGGGGATTGGCGAAAAATTTTTTATTTTTGCAAATGCGCGCTTGTCGCGGCATACAAGAAATGCCCACTATTTAATATCTCCGAAAATATTAGAAGATATTATGTTCAATTTTGGTATGCGTTAATAGGATATAGAACCACACATTTTAGTTAGAAAAGATATTCAATTGTGCCACCAGTGACGTACCTGCAAACATGTGCTCTGATATATTTTTTAAAAAATATGATACGCCACTGACATTTTTCCATGTGTATATTTTTTCTGATTAGCCTGGTCAATTCTACATAAAAACGGTCTCTTGAGTTTTTCTCGTTTTAAATCGCGATAATTCGCGAACTCATTGAGCTATCGGAATCGGGTTTGTTCGAGCTTACGCGCTCTGTCAAGCTCTTCAATTTTGCCCTTCATATTTTTTTTGTAGCATCAGAACCGGCTGAGTTATTTAGGAAAATCTGTTGTTGGTTAGATTTACGGGGCGTGCCCCCCTCCCGCCCAATGCGTCGCCCCCTACAAATCATGTCAGATCAGAATGTCGAGAGGATCCTACTGTATCGATTGGGGGAAAAAAATTACTCGATTTCGTCGAGGGATTTTCGTAAACCGGATCGGCTCCACTAAAGCTGATTTTCATGATTTTTTTATCAGTTTGTAAATACATTTATTGGGATTGTTCTTTTAATAACCAACACTTTTTGTTTAGATGATGTTATACCAGGGTAAATTACAATGATTTTTTTGTCACAATTTCAAAACGCCCTGTGAAAAAATTAAAGGAGGTATTTTTGTTTATAATGTTTTTGCTATAATCTTAGTCTTAACATTTTGTTCTTTGAATTATCTCATTTTTCTGAAAGTTTACATTATACCGTTGATCTTTTTACTGCCATAAAACGCTAATTATTCTTCTGACCATAAAATGTTCCAAATTTCTAGCTTTTCGGGCGTGTGTAACAAATGGGAAACTTTTTTATCCTTCATTTTATCGAAAAAAGTCACTCTTGCTAAAAAGTTTTGCTTGGTTGAAAACCTCCTTAGCCATAGTCGAATATCCCAAATATTGTATTGTAAATGGAATATTTCCATCGACCAGTCGCATTGCTTCCCGTTATATCAATATAACGGAGAAAGCTATTAACCAACAACTTCTAAAGTACCTGGAAGGCTTCAACATTATCAGCGATCATCAGTATGGTTTTCGGGTTTGTCCAGATCCACGGGAGACCTTCTAGCCTATATTTGGAACAACGCAATCGAACATCATGGGAAGTCTCGGGCTGTTGCACTGGATATTTCTAAAGCCTTTGATCGTGTTTGGCATGAGGGGCTTCTAAGTAAACTGCGATCCTATGGTATGCCCAGTCGTTTGTGTGCATGGTTGTCTAGCTTTCTTAAGGACCGCCCTCTACAATTGGCGACACCTTCACCAATAATGTTGTGTGTTCCTTAAGGGTCCATATTGTCTCCCACCCTCTTCTAACTCTACATTAACGACCTTCTAGTGACAAACTAAAAATCCGATATTTAGCTTTGCTGACGTAGCACACTTGTCTTATCTTTCTCTTTGAATGTACAAACATCGGCTGCCGACGCTCATCTTCATAGGCAGCATGAAGTATCACCCCTCAACAAAGACCGGGAAGAAATTTTGGCTTAGGGTGACAGTCATCAAGTCGAATTTAGCGCTAAGAAAACCCAGGCAGCAGTTTTCTCTAAAAAGGTTAACATTACAGAACCGGATGTAGTCATGGCTGGACACACAATTCTACTGGCTTCATCTATTAATTTGCTGGGCGTCTGGGAGGAAATATGTCTTGGCATAACCACGTTGTGACAATCGCCAAGATAGCTTCTCAGAAACTTGGTGTACTCTTCCGAACCAAAAAGTTGCACACACCTCAACAACTTTTGACACTATACAAATCCCCACCCAAACATACGCTTCGGCTACTGGATTCCATCGAAAGGAGTTCCATTCGTCTGATCGGAGATTACGACCTGACGTAGTGCCTCGACAGCCTAGAACATCGAAGACAGGTTGGGGATTTGACTCTCTTTTACAGATATTTTCATGGAAAGTGCTCGGCTGATCTTGCCCTCTTAATTCCGCCCAGAGCGGCGAATAGCAGAAATACACGAGGAACCACTGCTGCCCATCCATATGTTGTTCAGCTTAGTACTTCTCGAACTTCATTAGTTAAGAATTCTTTCATCTGGAGGACTTCATCCTTATGAAACGACCTTCCCGAGGTCGTTTTTCCCAATGAATATAACCTCCAACGATTCAAAACCAACGTGAATCGCTTTATTCGCACACGCACCACTCCCAGAGTACCTTAAAGGCTTTTTTCCTATAGTGCTTGTGTTTCACCATAATAAAAAATTGTACAGAGTTGCCGAAAAATGTGAAATTGTTCTAAGAATAAAATATCCTTATTTCTAAAAATATATCATGATGCCGTTTTGAAGCTCTTTCTAGAATTGTGGTCTCTCTCTAAAGATGCTGACGAGAAGCAGACACCGAAATAAATTTTATTTCAAGACAAAACATGAAAGCAACGAGTTGTATAAAAAAGTTTCCCGTTCGTTACACTTTCTGCTACACACGCTGTATAAGATACAACATAACATACTCATTTGCAGATTGAAAACAAAGGCTTTAAATCGTGCACAGTCTATATACACAAAATGTCAGATCCTCTCGATATCGAAGCAATATTACACGAGAATTACCGCACAGAAAACGTTGAGAATAAGGAGAACATTACGCCGATCTCCGAAAATTCAGTCGCAAGTGATAAAGCAGAATTAGAGTGCTACATTCAAGAAATCCTATGTTCTTGCATCGATAACATAGACAATAATTTTTGCTTCGAGGAAACCTTTTTTACCCTTCTCGAAGATGAGGAAGCGAGAATGAAAGTGACTATGAAGAATGTAGATTACGTCGGGAACTATTTCGAAAAGTTCACGGTAGATGTGTATGAAAGGTTTCAAGATGGAGAGTTAGACCTCGTCGGTTGTCAGGTGTGTTCCACATTACACTTTTTAGTATAACTTTTTCTTACTTGCCGTGGAATAGTTGGGAGGTATCTATAGGAATAGGAGGGAAGATTATTTTCATGAAAAGCCTATAGTTCGCGACTAGGGAATCCAATCCCGCAAATGCTGGATCCCGCGGTGGTTTCGCGGGATTGACATTGCGGGATTTGCGGGACTCGATGTGGGTCCTGTATGTTAATAGAAAGTTGGTTTATGCAATTAAAAACAGAGTAGAGTAGCAGGAAAATATTTATTGCATATAGGTACAATACAATAGTACGACTAGTTTAACGGTTACATGTTACGTTGATTTTGAAAGTATTTTCGGAGAAAAGATAACATGTTAATGTTTCATCTTTTAGATTCGATTTTATTTTATTGCACATGTATCCTGCGGCTGAAAACGCACGTTCAGCTTCGACACAATTTGTGGCCCTGATTCGAATAGTTGGCGCATATCGGTCGATGTGATGTACTTTCCAAAGGGTATACCATCTTTAGCTACCATTCGATACACTCTTTCCTCCATCGAAACTTTTTCTCAGATGAAAAAAATCTGTAATTTTCATTTTCTTAGGTAGCACAGAAGAACCAGTAACATCTGAGTGCTTAGCAATAGAAGTAAACGAACTACTCGAACTGCTGGTACTAGCTTTAATTTCCTGTGTTATTTTATCAATATCAACACTACCGCTGCTGCTCTGGACTTTTAAATTAATATTATGCTTTGTTTGTAAGTGGGTGTGAAGACCTGGAACGAGCAGAGATTTTGATAATGCTAGGGCATAACTTACATTTAGCTGTAATACCATCTTTAGACTTTAAAAAATAATTCCAAACTAAACTTGAACCTTTATTATCTTTGTAAACTATACTGACACTAATTTTTGTGTTTGCTGTTTAAATTCCATGTATTATATTCAACCACTTGATAAATGTCACTAGATACTAGTAGAATAACGCCCTTATGCAAGTACGCAAGAAAACTGTTCTGTTTAACGTATTTTCAATAGCCCAGCATGGCGGGGAATCCCCGACGCGTCGACCGAAAATACCGCAGTTCATTGTTTCCTATCCCGCAAATTGGGTGCTGGATTGGATTCCCTATTCGCGACCAAAACGGATGGAAGTGACGTAACAGTCGAAACCATGGAAACAGCCAAAATGATGTGTTGTCATTGGTAGTTTCCATTGGTTTCCATGGTTTCGACTGCTACGTCACTGCCATCAATTTTGGTCTCCAACTATAGTTGATTTTACAAGCGTTTGTACTTACATCATCAATTGTCTGACCTTTTTTTAAACAAAAAGAAGTCGACTGAAACAAATTAATGACGTAATAAACATTGGTCATTTCTAAAAACTTTTTTTATAACTAGAATAATAATAAATTGAAATGTACATTATGTGCAAGAATATTCATTATCTTGCTGTACAGGGTGTCCCATTTTCGACACTTTTATACGGTATCTCCGTAATTGTTAGTGCTATCAAAAAAGTAACGTAGGTGTCATGTGCTCTTTTTGGGTCAAACTTAAAATGGTAAAATCAAAATTTGAAAATTTTCGCTCGCTTAAGAAATACGGGGTAAAATCAAAAAAATTGACAATTTCAAAATTACCCTATATTTTCTTAGTTAACAGAGATACAGAAAAATGTTTTATACAGAAGTTTCTTTATAACGATTGTTGAATGAACTGCCGTTTTCAGAATAAGTATACGGAGTCAGCTAAAAAAGTTGTCGGACCTAACCTCATTTTTTTAAATGGAACACCCTGTATATTATAATCTAAAAAGGTAGCATCTTAAATTCTCTTCACAAATATATAACAATATATCATACCATGGATGATATTGGTTTCCTAGGCGATTTCTTTAAAATTTATTACTTTGAAACGAAATAAAAGATTCAGACTAAGGTAAAAAAATAACGGGTATCATCGCCAATGTTCGGAATTTGTTCTTAAATGGTTACCGTCTTTCCGGAAAGCGAACAAAATATTAATTTTACGCCATTTCTTCGTTTTTTCCACTTTCAATATAAACTGATATCATATCAAATTTTTCAAAATGTTCATAGGTCATTTTCGCAAATGAATATGTCATGAAATTGACATTAAATGTTACTAGTCAACCTAGTGGTTTCTAGGATATTAGCTTTTGTTCCATGGTCTACTGTGGTCGCCTGTCGCGTAGGAAACCAATATTATCCATGGTTTATTATATATTTGAAAAGGGAATTTAAAATGCTATCTTTTTAGATTCTGGAAACGGCAGATTATTCAACAATCATTATAAATAAACTTCTGTATAAAACATTTTTCTGTATCTCTTTTAACTAAGAAAATATACGGTAATTTTGAAATTGTCAATTTTTTGATATTCCCCCGTATCTCTTAAGCGAGCAAAAATTTGTTCTGTATATCAAAAACAAGGAGGCCTAGAAAAATTCTAATTGCTGGATCTTTTGTTTCACAAAAAGTTGCATAGTGCCGCGAAAACCTCATCCGTCTATCTTTACTCATAACATAGATATATCCCGTAAAGAAATCGAAAAATGGCCACCATGTACCCGTATTCCATAAAAATGAATACTCCAATCAAATTGTGTTTTTACCAGGAAAGTTTTGGGGTAGATTTAATGTCTTCCCTATACTACATGTTTTTGGCTTGCTGAATCCAAATTTGAGGTTTACTAACAATATTTCGTGACCCAACATTGAAAAATATATAAAAAAGTAAAAACTTTAATTTTTTGGCGGTTTTTTGCTTATAACTGGGAAACCTTCCTATTCAAAATGAAAGTACAAAAATACAAAAAACATATTAAATTAAAAAAATCAAAAATACCCCAAAAGTTTGCTGCAAGGGTCTTTGTGCGAGTACACATTGACTGTATTAGAAATAATTTTTATTTTCCCACTTTTCAGGAAATCACCTTGGTGGCCGAAACTACAGGTCATTTTCTCTTCGTTAATCCAGAAATACTAGATTTTGAAATATGTCACATAAATACACGTTACCAACTTAATTTCGAACTATTTAATAGTTCCACACAAACCCAGGCCGTCTCGATGCGATTTCCCACAGATATAGCCGATATGATTCAAGCCGATGTTTCGACTGTTTATCTCCCTCCGCAGGGCAAAAGAGTTATGTGGCTTAAACTGCTTCCGAGGTAAGTCGTTTATGTATTTTTCTTTAAAATTATTCAAGGGATTATTTTGAAGATATAAGTTAGCCACTTCCGGTTACCAGCACTTTATAGGTTATTAAACAAAATACAATTTTTTATATCTAAGGGCCGATATTTGAATGTTACCTTAAGTTTGACCTTAGCTAAGTTAGCCTTAACGTTAAGCTAAGCCTTAAAAAATATGTTTTAAATTAATTTGGGGGTCAATTGACACGTTAAGTGGAAGATTACCACGTCCTTAAGATATATTCCTTTAAGAGAGTTAAAAAGAACTTTAATATACTGTCAAACTTGTGTTAAGGACGACTTATGTTTTTCTGTACCTTAAGGTGACTTTGAAATATCGGCCCTAAATAAGCAATATTTAACACTACCTACAGAAGATGCAAGACTGCAACTTGTAAATGTTACGATAAAAACATTATTTATTTATTTAATATTTCTTATAAACTGATTTTAATGACTAAATTCTACTTTCGTTTAGAAACTTGTAAAATTTGTGAACCACACGAAACACAACTGCTTTGTACACGTCAATGGATGCCTGTTATTACGAAAATAAACACAACAAAAAAGGGATGGGTATTATATCGTGCCGATGAAAAACTAGGACAGCAATAGCTCTTATTTTCTCCTTGACTTCTTTTAGGAATTATTTACTGTCTAGTCTGGTACCAGTAAAATGTCATATACAAATTTTAGATGTCAACATAGATTGCAACTTTATCATTAACTTGTCAAACACATTTTTTTTTTAAATATGCCACAATTAACCGCCCAGCAAAAGGCTATTATCTACAGTCGGTTGCGAGATGGTACTTTTATTAGGGATATTGCAGACGAACTGGGAGTAAACAGAAATACCTTGTTGTTGGTAAAACAAAAAATAGCAAGGCATCGAACTATTATTAGGAGCAGTTTCAGTTTCCCCTAGAATGTTTGCTAAAGATGAACATAGACATATATGTAGAGATAACTCTAATATAACTTGAAACATTAAAAAGCGATAAGTGATTTAATTATAAATATTTAAAAAATGTTTCATAAAGAACCAAACGTGGAATCAACACAGTGTATTTGAATACTAATTATCAAGAAGTAATAAACAGTGTTTTATGACTACATATTAAAAAAAAATTGTTGCTACGACAAATTTTGTGTTTGCATATTTTTTACTTTCTGTTAAATTTCTTTTATTATTCAGTTTTATTTTCATTTTTTGGCGACATTAAATATACCTACTTTAAATAAAGCATTTGCCTTTTTCTTAATAAAAAATGCGTAATACATTTAGTTCCTCCATATAGACTTCCGCTCAACTTTATAAAACAAGTAACATATTTTGATGCCACCTCGTATCACAAAATACAAACCTTAAATTATGTAACCTAGGTTACTTTCATATCCACCTGTATAAAAAGCCCAGATGTACGAATTCCGGCAACACTGCCGTTAATGTACGTCATCCGCCATTTTAGTGCATTTGTCAAGTCGATATCGCCGGTCGCGAAATATATTTTGCAGTTAATTTTAATGATATCACGTATATTTATTAAAACGTTAATAGGGTGTTTCCTGGGGTTGTGTAAAGGGTTTTAAAAGTGTTTTCTTGAGATAAGTTTTTGATCATTCTACATAATGACAAAAACGTGTTGTGTTCCTGGGTGCAAATCGAATTATCCGAGTACGATAAAAGCTGGATGATCTATGCTATCGACTTGGTTTCCCAAAAGATGAAATTTTAAAAAATATTTGGATAAAAGCTATTCCCCGAGATAGTTGGTCACCTACCAAATATTCTTTCGTTTGTAGTAATCATTTTGCAGAAACCGATATAATTAGGGAAGATATTTTTAGTTTACCAGGCGGAACTGCAAAAAGAATTCCAATAAAGGTTAGGCTTAAATGTGGTTCATTTCCTTCTATCTTTCCAAATTTACCTGTATATTTATCTAAAAAAGTACCTTTGCCAAGAAAATCTCAAACAAAACAATATTCAAAATAACAGGGCTTTGATATTATAGGAAAGTTACATTTTCCCCCTGATAGAATAGATAATATTACCCACAAAGCATTGACATATTTAAAATTTCCTAAATATTTTAGGGAGTACATCTACAGAGATGGCAGCGTATATTTTGACAAAAATACCTCGATTTTGGAGTTTCCGATACATCTCTATATAGTTTCCAAAAACTACAGAGACCATCCGCCAGTTAAAATTCCCGTTTACGCCATTTTATCGAATACCGAGGATGTTACGATTCGGGCGCCCATTCCCACATGTAGCTTGACTAATTTCTTGGATACGGTTCTGTTGGACATGAAGACGTGTTCCGTATACGAAACTATATGGACCGAGATTTATATACAGAACAATTCCGCTTTGACGCAGTTTTGTGGGTTTTTGGATTTGCCACCGGTATGCAGGATGTTTTAAAATTACAGAAAGTCGATATTTCAAACACTATTAATAAAATATATTATTCAGTTTGTAAGGCCGAGCACGAGATAAAAACTCGGCTTAATTAGAGGAGAACGAAAAGTGATAACAGATTTGGGTTTTCGGCAATCGCGCAGGGAGCTTAACGTTATAGAAGCATAAAAGATTCGTCTTGCTGCGACGATTCTTCTACGCCTTAACTTCTGCGCACGGAGCCTATCGTCATAGACGCGTAAAAGATTCGTCTTGCTGCGACGATTCTTCTACGCCTTAACTTCTGCGCACGGAGCCTATCGTCATAGACGCGTAAAAGATTCGTCTTGCTGCGACGATTCTTCTACGCCTTAACTTCTGCGCACGGAGCCTATCGTCATAGACGCGTAAAAGATTCGTCTTGCTGCGACGATTCTTCTACGCCTTAACTTCTGCGCACGGAGCTTATCGTCATAGAAGCGTAAAAGATTCGTCTTGCTGCGACGATTCTTCTACGCCTTAACTTCTGCGCACGGAGCCTATCGTCATAGACGCGTAAAAGATTCGTCTTGCTGCGACGATTCTTCTACGCCTTAACTTCTGCGTACGGAGCCTATCGTCATAGACGCGTAAAAGATTCGTCTTGCTGCGACGATTCTTCTACGCCTTAACTTCTGCGCACGGAGCCTATCGTCATAGACGCGTAAAAGATTCGTCTTGCTGCGACGATTCGTCGACGCCTTAACTTCTGCGCACGGAGCCTATCGTCATAGACGCGTAAAAGATTCGTCTTGCTGCGACGATTCGTCGACGCCTTAACTTCTGCGCACGGAGCTTATCGTCATAGACGCGTAAAAGATTCGTCTGTTCTGTTCGAAATTCCAATGACCTCCTGCTTTCCAGCATCCAGCCAAATATTTCTATATTTATTATTGGTTTACTGCCGAGAATCGGTGCACACTAACCATGCTTCGTGCTTTATTTCTCTACCAATCCTCCAAATATAACTTCCTATTGGGTCTTTCATACATCGCAGATGAACGATCTACATTTTCATTCCTAATTTGTCTACAATTTTACATAACATGAGGCATTGTCGCTAGTGGGATTTCCAATAGTTGGGGGCGGTTCTTAATGATGGTGGTGGTAGCAAGAAAAACACTTATTTGCAGAAAAACTTAATCACTTAAAATTATATTTAGAATAAAATGTAAAGTAAGAAAGATTATTTACAAAAAGTATAGAAAATAAGAGAAGTTTGTTGAGAGAAAGTTAGGTTTTGAGTGTTATTCTGTTCCATTTGGTTATTTATATGGTTCGTTATCATTATCACTAGGTTTAAGTCGTTATCATTCGGTTTGGAGCCTACGTTACTCGTGCGAAAAAATAGGTTATCCAATTAAGCAAG
Source organism: Barypeithes pellucidus (assembly GCA_963991005.1). Lineage (NCBI taxonomy): Eukaryota > Metazoa > Arthropoda > Insecta > Coleoptera > Curculionidae > Barypeithes > Barypeithes pellucidus. The sequence continues at coordinate 15,908,732 of OZ022563.1, forward strand.
TCCGATGTTGTTGTCACTTTATGCTAGAGAAATAGCAAAAACAGGATATGAATATACAGGTCCTAACAATATTAAGTGGTGCATTCATTTTTCGTGAAATGTAGTCATAGATTTTCTATGGAACTTGTTCCCTATTACATCCTAGTAGTTTATGGTTTAGATCTTCCACTTCTCCGCATGTGCAGTTAGGACTATCTTGATGCGACGATTCATCTACGCCTTAACTTCTGCGCACGGAGCTTATGGTCATAGAAGCGTAAAAGATTCGTCTACGCCTTAACTTCTGCGCACGGAGCTTATCGTCATAGACGCGTAAAAGGTTCGTCTAGCTGCGACGATTCGTCTACGCCTTAACTTCTGCGCACGGAGCTTATCGTCATAGAAGCGTAAAAGATTCGTCTACGCCTTAACTTCTGCGCACGGAGCTTATCGTCATAGACGCGTAAAAGGTTCGTCTAGCTGCGACGATTCGTCTACGCCTTAACTTCTGCGCACGGAGCTTATCGTCATAGAAGCGTAAAAGATTCGTCTACGCCTTAACTTCTGCGCACGGAGCTTATCGTCATAGACGCGTAAAAGATTTGTCCTGTAGCGCCTTTAAAAATCCACAAATGAATAGATTTTCTTCTATTTTATTAGTAGTGTGATCCCGGTGCTTACACTGTGAAGATGTCAAGTGATGAAGAGTTCTGTTTTGTTTTGTTAAATTATCTTCATAGCCGTAAGAACAAGAAGAAACGTAGAAATTTTGGGTGCATCCCTATATCTACGGAAATGGTAGTAAAAAGTTATTTATTGCCGCCAATCAGAAAATGACTGTAAATTCCAGACATTTTACAAAATTATATAGTTTCATCGGCCATCCTACGAAAAGCGTGTTCTTAGCAGCTAAGCGTACTGAAGGCTATTGGCACCGCTGTACGGCTGGCGTATTACAGTTTTTCTGCTTTGACGAACCCGCGTGTCGCTTACGCCTCGTGAACAGTTCGCTTTTGAAACCCAAGGGAGCAGGACTAAAGTGTACACCTTCCGTATGTCCCATCTAATACGATTCTATGACGATAAGCTCCATGCGCAGAAGTTAAGGCGTAGACGAATCGTCGCCGCACGACGAATCTTTTACGCGTCTATGACGAAAGCTCCGTGCGCAGAAGTTAAGGCGTAGACGATATTTCGAAATAATTTTGCTAATATGTTGATTATTACACAGGCTGTTTTGAAATTATCCCAAAAAACAACATTTTGAGTTTCCTTGTATAATATGTCGAATAACCAATGTCACTTACAATTTGTAAAACACACGTTAAAACTGACAGTTCTCTAAAAAAATCACTAAAATGGAACTAAAAATAAATAAGTTTTCAAGCCTAAAACTTAATCAAAAGTTTGTAATGTTCGATTTTCGCACACTAGTGTCAGTTAGGGTAAAAATTAATTTTGAAATTATTTGACCTGATACCGGACCACCGGCTAGCAGGTATTCACTTGGTTTTATTCGTCGTAAAAAAATATTTTCGACACATTTCATTTGTAATATTAAAATTCGATCAAAGAATAAATATCCAACTTTATATATTAATATTTTTTAGTGCGTATCTCTAGAGCCAAATCAGGGCTTTTTTAAGTTATATCCAAGTCAACATAAAGTATTTCAGTTATACTTTAGTCCCGAGATACGAGATTTCCCAAGTTATCCAATAGGATCTTTAAAGAACAATCAATACTTCTTTAAACTGAAGATCGATACCATTAGTAATATTGGGAAAACTAAAAAGGTAAGTTAGAATACGGTGACGAAGACGTCCTTCACCATTGGGATTTCTGGAACGGTAAGGGATACGAAGTCGGTTAAATCGAGGCAAAGATGCGTAATTATGGGCCCAATAATATACTGAAAAAATCACAAATAAATACAGAGGCTTACAAAATATTGTACATAAACAAATATAAGTCGTACCGTTAAAAATGCAAGTTTAATTCAAAACGATGACTGTTTTGAACTAGGTATGAATTTCGTTGCTAAGAGAATTGTACGTTGGAAGCATTAGATTAAAAGCAAAACTAAAATTTCTTACCTTGGAAAACAAAATTACATTTTTTCTAAATGTGTGTTACTTGTTTCACAAAATCTAATTTATATTAAACACCTTATCTTATTATAGCTTTCTTAACGAGTAGAATGCTAAGCCAACAATAATTTCAATTCGATATATTTCTATGATTTCCAAGCAAAAAAAAACTATTGCTAAAAAGTGCTTTATTAATCTTTACCGACTTGGCTTCAAAGCCGCCACCTTTGTTCATTCTTACAATTTTTTTAGACAATACCTGCGAAAAAACTTAAAAGTTCTCTAGACCTAATGTTGCAAGAGCTGGAAAATATTAAGATTCGTCACAGTCAAGACTCGAGCTTGTTTAATTCCATGACGTACTTAAGCAAGGAGATTGCACGCGAAATTTCACATTCGATGGTTAACAAAGGAATAACCAGCACTGTGAGGATTGTGGAGTCTACCGATGTATTAAGAGGTATATAAGTGGGTTATTAAAGTACCTACAACGTGATTTAGGATAGACTGATTAATGCTCGGTTTCTCAAGATTTAATGTTATTGAATCGATAACTATTGGTTATATAAAGTTATCGAGCCAACAACTTTATACCGGTTTTCAAACAAAAGATATACAGGGTACACCAAGTTAAGTGGCCTATTAGATGTATATCGAGAACTAAATGAGATGGATTTCTTCGTTTATAAAATATTTTGGATGATGCGGTGTTGCCGGATCATACCGAAAGTGGCAGCAACTTCGGAATTTTAAATGGATTACTATATACAGGGTGTTATGGAAATGACGTATTATATTTAAATGGGTGACTCCTTGGGTGTCCTAAAGAAGCGCTATATATTTTATTTTTGTTAAATCGACCGTTTTAAAAGTGGGGTAATGAACACTCTTACTCACAGATCAGTCCGCGTTACTATACAACATTTCACCCAGAGCCAATGGCAATGTCGCCAAACTTAATGTAAAACTGAAATTCCATATAAAATGATAAAAATAAATTATTTTCAACCTTGTTGTATTTATCCTTATACCTAAAGAGCGAGGAAGTTCAGGCACAACCTCAATCAGTTTTTTTTCTTTTTCATGGGAACACTCCTGGAAACACTTTATGTACACACAGTAATAGTGAAACAGAACCGATAGTTAGCTATTGAAAATACAATAATACAGATTATACTACAGATTATTAGATTTTATCAAACGCGACGAAATTAGACGTCCAGAAGAAACGCGTCAATAAAAACAATATTCAAAGATTATTTATGGACGGGCAAGATACACGCGTAAACCGAAAAAACAGAGCGGATTGCTGAGAGTGTGTTGGTGATCGACGAAACACAACGTATCCGGCCGCTGGTTGGTCTTCAACTAACAGACGCAAGCGTGCGGCGCTATATGAAACTACTTCGCTCAGCCGATGCAAGGCGTCAAGAGGTCATTGGCATTTGACCTAGTGACGTACGTGGCTATTACTATGTTTTTTCGGGTTGTTTAAAACATAGTCCGTTGTAAATGTTATTCAATTAATTGTACAAAAAGGTATTACAGAATGGAAAAGTGTTTAAATTATTTTATTTTGTCTAAATAGTTTAAGGTGTACATATGAGAACACCGGCCAGAATTCCTTGATTGCTTACATGTGCGCTGTGCCACACAGGTGTTTTTCTGGTTTGACGCCAGGTCACTTTTACCGCTGAATGAATTATTGAAAGCTCCATTTATGGCTATTTTTCTTCAATTTGTCTTTATCTCAGGAATTACCGGTTTAAATATAATACGTCATTTCCATAGCACCCTGTATATATTATATTTTTTTTGGAATCTAGAATAGTTTTATGTATAATATCATATACCTATCTTTAATAGTTTTTTAATTATAAATAGTCTTGTGATTTTTTAACGCCGTATCGGGACCTGAAAAGAAATTCGTATCTTTATAGCGATTACAACTAGAAAGCTGAAATTTTAACAATAGTTTCACAAGACAATAGAAATTTTACAATTTAGAAACGTCTTGAATTAGCTTTATACAGGGCGTCTCCAAAACAATATTTCTGAGGGAGATGAATTATTGTAAAAACCTTCTATTTTCACCCTGTATTTGATATGTTTTGCAAATGGAGGATCGAATTTTCTAACTAATGATATTAGGTGTTCCTATACCTATATTCAATATTTTCGGACTTATAGCGAAATTGAAAATTATCTTATAAAAATATATTTTTTTGTAGTAAACTGTGAATAGATTCATCAGTCAAATTTTACTGATTTTGATAAAAACTTACTTTTGAAATTGATAGTTACTATACGATTTCCTATTAGCTCTATCAAGAATTACGAAATTCTTTATCATTGGGCGCATTCAGCAGATCCCATCGATTTGTAAGCGATTAGGAATCATCTGCTGGTAAGTATCTCCAGTCGTCTTCAGGTGAATACTAAATAAGAAAAGTAACTACAGTTCTATTTATACTAGCTATGTGCACTGAAGCATAATTGAGATGGGTGCAGTCGTGCGTTCAGTTTTGCGCGATATTAGTAATTCTAACAAAGGTTTCCAGATATTTCTTAAATATATATATATAAAAATATATATCATATTATACGATCTCTGCTAGTGAAGAGGAGCATTAAAAATAAAATTATCCGTTTCGTACAGAAAAAAATGTAATATTTGATGAAAATATTTAGGAGGTATCCCAACCAAACGAAAAACTGACAACAAAATGCATTCGCATTCGCACAAATCGATTCGCATCGTGACGTCACCGATTGAAAATCGCTAACAAATCGATGGGCTCTGCTGAATTCAGCCATTATATTTTCAATATTGATCTTCTCTTTCACGATAAATTCTTCGTCCTAAAATATATTCATATTCTAAAGAACTTCAATCAATCAAGTCAATTTTTTGTTCCGGTGGAAGATATATGTATTGTTTTAAGATAAGTAATTAAATGGTTTACCGTTATTAAAATTGGTTCGCAGCAAAAAATAGCCATCAAATCATTTGATCAGCATAAAAAGATTTTTCTTGCAATAAATAAAAATCGGGCTGCAACACTTGTTCTGCAAAAAATGCTACCAACTGTCAATGATGTTCGCTTAATTAACAGTCGAGCTGCGAAATGATTACTTGGTCAGCAAAATTTTACAATTGGTCAGTAGAAAAAAACATGTCTAGAAGCAGTTTACTTCAGAGGTTTGCATATTAAAGAATGGTTATTAATATAAATCATTGGATTGCGTTTGTTTTGAATAATCGGCAAAGTTCGTTATTGTGGGCGGAGCGAAAGCTGTCGCGTGATACGGGGAGCTAATTGCGTGCGTGTGTTTTCATTCGGTGTAGCAGTCAAGGTCCAAAAGGTAGCGGGGGCGGGTTTTCACTTGTTTTCCCAAGGCACTGTCAATTTATGTAACTCTCTTGTGTTTTCTTTTGCCGAATACAGAAGGAAAACGGCTACAAAAGGTGTAACGGTGGCGGGTTTTCATTTGTTTTCGCAGGGCACTGACACTATTTCACATTTTATTGTTTTTTTTTTAATGACCAAGATTAAATATTTTGCTTACCCGCTGATTGCTTACCAATATCTGATTAAAAGTGGATCGCTCATAGCAGCTTATATATTTAATTTGCGTACAACAAAATAATTTAGAGCACTCTAGTATGACATTAATTACTGACCGATTCAGAAATGTTTGCTATCCATAAGTTGCTGACCAACTAGCCATTTTTTCTGAACGATTATATTTTTCTGTTCGAAAAAATAAGAATATTTTGCTAACCAGTTAAATGATACCCTTGTTTTAATATTAACAAAAAACAACAACTTGCGTCAAATATGGGATAGATATCTGCCCATATTTCATGAGATATCAATTAGATAACTTATGCAATAAATAAGCCTTGTCGAATGATTCAGAAACCCAATGTGGCTTAATGAATAGTTTATTGATTGCATGTGTCATATAAGTTTTTTTCTTAATGATCCTCGTTCAAGAAATACAGGGTATTGAAAATGAAAGTTTATTTTCGAAAATAAGCGATAATTTAAAAACGGTACACTGGGTTTATTAGATCTATAATATAATTCGAATATTTTACTTTGTAGATATCCATGGTACAAAAAGCGAAGACAATATCAGCAGTAGTTTCGACTGCGTCCTGAACTACCATAATTTCGTCATTTTCGAAACGACCAGTCGCAAAGTGATCTGGTGTAAAGTGAGCCTAAAGCGGCCCATGCTCGAATTCTCCCACCAATCGATAGAGTTTCCCGACACGCCTTGCGGATCTTACTCCGTGATGGAGATCGGGCTTACCGCCGTGCGAAAAGTGATGGAGGCGGATTGCGTATGCGATAAGCGGAAGAAAAATGAAATCGACTATACCGCCGACTTTCAAATCGCCGGAGAGAGTGAGGAAATTACTATAGAACCTAAATGTGGAACTTTAAGAGCTGGCCAGGTAAATACAGGGTCCGCAAACGAAGCGTGGACGGAAGATTAAATCGTTATCGGAGAACTTATCAACAATACTAAAACATCTTGCGATATTGGATTAAAAGCGGCATGTTTTAAAAATATTTTACATTATACAGGGTGGCCCAAAAAAGTGTGACAGCATAAAGTTATATTTTTTTAAATGGTACACCCATTATTTTATTTCATATTTAGGTTCGTATTACTATCGTTTATAAGTGCCCCAAATTTTATTTAATTTGGTTTTGTAGTTTCGGAGAAATAAATTAAAAACTAAAAATAAAAGTTTTACAGTCCTGAATAAAAAAATCAAAAAAAAACAATCCAGAACTATTTTTTTAACCTCGGCATTGCGTGAAATTTATGACAAGAGGTCTAGAGATACTATGAATGTAATTGCGTTTATTTATTTTATACAGGGTGTTTATAATAAGCTTTCAAAAACGCCACATTTTAAAATAATTTTTCTCGAGTTTTTCAAATGGAACACCCTGTATATTATTTGGCTATTTGACGTAGAATTCATAGACAATTTTTTTTTGTAATACAAGCATATATGTTATATCCAGCCGTTTTCGAAATAATTATAAATATCATAAATTATGTTGTTTAAATAGAGTTTTTATTAGGAAATTTTGTTATAGGCGACTAGACTAATAATTGTAAACTAAAGTAAATGTTCTCTTAGAGTTTGCCGTATTTTAGTTATTTCGATATAAAGTTTAAAGTCCTACATTTTTGCTACTTTTATTTATTTAATTTTATTTTTTATTCTTAATCGTTGCCATGATTTTTTTTTGTTTAGATTGTCACTATGACAGCCAAATAAAATTATTTCATTTGTTCAGTCGTCGAAATTAAGTACTAACTTACACGAAATGTCGAATTTTACAACTTTGGTAAATATGATTTTCATACTAGGTGAATGTGCAAGAAATTGCCTCCTCGCGAGCCGAGTGTATGCTAAAAGATATCCAGATATTGAGAGAAAGCCGAGACCAGAAACCTTCGAGAAGTTGTTGCAAATGAACTTATGCATAACAAATGTAAACCATTAAAAAGTGACCGCTAGATTTTAAGAAAAAGCAGCAAAAATGTAGGCTTTTAAAATGTATATCGAAATAACTAAAATACGGTAAACTCTACGAGTAAAAGGAAGCTATTTTGAACATTTACTTTAGTTTACAATTATTAGTCTAGTCGCATATAACAAAATTTCCCAATAAACACTCTATTTAAACAACATAATTTATGATATTTATAATTATTTCGAAAACGGCTGGATATAACTTATATGCATGTATTACAAAAAAAAATTGTCTATGAATTCTACGTCAAATAGCCAAATAATATACAGGGTGTTCCATTTGAAAAACTTGAGAAAAATTATTTTAAAATGTGGGGTTTTTGAAGGCTTATTATGAACACCCTGTATAAAATGAATAATCGCAATTACATTCATAGTATCTCTAGACCTCTTGTCATAAATTTTACTTAATACCGAGGTTAAAAAAATAGTTCTGGATTGTTTTTTTTTATTTTTTTATTCAGGACTGCAAAACTTTTTTTTTAGTTTTTAATTTATTTCTCCGAAACTACGAAACCAAATTAAATAAAATTTGAGGCACTTATAAACGATAGTAATACGAACCTAAATATGCAATAAAATACTGGGTGTCCCATTAAAAAAAATATAACTTTATGCTGTCACACCTTTTTGGGCCACCCTGTATAATGTAAGATATTTATATATATATATTAGATATATGTTTTAGTATTGTTGATAAGTTCTTCGACAACGATGTAATCTTCCGTCCACGCTTCGTTTGCGGACCCTGTATAGTGCGAATTTCTGAAAACGGTCTAAAACTGTTGGGCATCGTTTGTAAAAATTGTCGGAATTTGTCACTGAAGGTGCGGACATTCTCCATGGCACCGAATTTATTACGCTGGACTAGAGGAGGGTATACTTTGATGTACGTTTTGTATTCAACCACCGACCTATACCTATGGATACGTACAACTTATGGGGTGCGCAGTACAAAGTTAAATCTTATGAGTGAAACAATGGGTTGATGCGCACGATTTACCGGTCATATTTTTAAAGGTTACTCGTCGGTTGTCTTACACACAATGTTGTCGCCGTCATATAGGCAACCCGGCCGGTATCGGTGCTGGTTTGGTTGCCAACCAAGAACGTGAACTAACGACGACCGTCCAGAATCGAAATCAGTCGTAGGGATGTAACGATATTAAAAATCTATCGATACGTGGACCATAGGTATCAAAGTTAATTCTAAAAGTGACTTCTCAGTGATCGCCACAAGGCCTTCTTTTATGCAAGAAAATAGATCGTTTAGTGCCCAGTACAGAAGGTCTTGATGTGCCAAAATATTGCCGTGTAATCGTTTTCATTAAGGGCGTAGGTACGGTCCTTTTCGCCGGTTGTTATCAGTCGGCATTGCGCATGACATCTGCCGATCAGCTTTGTTTACATGCGCGAGGCCATAAATTTGCCACTTTTACTTTTAGAGATGGACTATCCTTAGATATAGGTCGGTGGTATTAACAAGTTTGTGTAACTGTGGGGGTTTGCTCTCCAGAATTGGCCTGAATGTTCCTAATCGAATTTTAAGAAACCGTAACCTTTTTCATCTGGAATTTCATAGAACTGCCTATGGATTGAACATGACTTTGATTAGAACTCTTCTTACTTTTAATGATATGAGCGGAACTATAGACATTTTCAATATTGTATAGGTACATATACAGTGGCGGTTCTTCCACAGGAGCACATGCGCACGTGCACCCCCATATCAAGACGAATAAAAAATATTAATTTATATTCATTGAATATTATTTATCGTATAAAGTCCGACCCTCCCTAATATTTTATCGTACCGTCAAACTAAAAAAGTCCGACCCTCCCTAATATTTTATCATCCCATCAAATCAAACTGTATAGATCCGGCAACCGTGCCTCGGTCGAGGTAAATGACGAGACTTGCTCCCACGTGCGATTAAGTAATGCAGTTTCTCTGTAGAAACAGGTGGCGGGGGATAGCGGGGCTATGGGGATTTAACATGGAAAAGGCGCACAGTTTTTGTGTGCACCGCGCTGTTGTTTGTTCGTGCATCCAGTTAGAAATTCGAGCGTGTATGTTTTAATATATTAATATTATATATTTATTAAGTTAAAATGAATAGTTGACGGTAGACTATTTAAGAAATATCTTTGACTCTTTGAGTTTGGGGCAAAAAATTGAAGTGAAGAATGCGGGAACACCTAAACCCGAAGTTAATTTAACGCAGACCACAAAGGGTAAATCTAGGGACTTTATTAGAAAGTTTAAAAATGAAATATATGAAAAAAAATGTATAGAGGGTATTCCAAACTTAATGAGGCTGTTATTGATCAATTTTCTACAATTAAGAACCGAAGAATGGACTTTACGTTTAAGCACTATTGTGTAGGGTCGATAAATGTTGCGTCTTTCGATAAATGGTACTCGATATGATTTTAAACCATTTTATTTAAGGATTTAAACTAAAAACCCTGAAAATATGGAGAATGCCAACTTGTCAGTTTCGTGGCTCGATTCGTTCTCGTCATAAAACAGGTAGGTAACTATTGTTCTCGTCTTGGTTGCGCCTAATGACGTAGCCGTAGATGGCGTAGTGGTATTAGACATCATTCGGTTTTCTTGATAACTCGTAGATAGCGGTAGTAGTATTGGACATCATTCGGTTTTCTTGATAGCTCGTAGCTTTAGTAGTAGACTGTATAAATATTGTTACGAGGGTTGCATGCGACGACGTTAAGATCCGACAGCTATACACACTAAGAAAACCTTTCTTATTTTCCAAAAATTGTATTTCCTTGTGTAAAATTAAAGAACAAATAAAACTATGTTTCACCTAACGCATTTTCTTATTACTTTTTTTCTTTCTACATTTAAAACGCCTAGAAAGTAATTGTTTGGTCGTTACACAAAAATAAAATTTTACAAATAATTTCACCATACTCTATCATAGGTCACGAGCCGCCACTGTACATATATCCTATCGTTTATAGTTATTAGCGAACAAACCCTGTATTAACATTAACTTTTTTAGAAAAATGTTTTTAACAGTTTCCGTAGAAGTTGTAACTGACACTTCTCAGTGGCCCACCCTGTTATTTCAAAGATGTTTCGTTGATGGTAGACGGTTTCTGTATTTGTAAATGTAACTTTTTCATTTTTAGTCCATTAAAATTACTTTACTGGCCAAGCCGACCGTACCTAAAGAAATTGTGGAACAAACCGCTAGATCCATCAAATTTTCAGAAATATACCAAATGAAGCTAAAAGAATATTACGAGTCAAAATCCAGGAGAGGCGCTAAAAAAGAAGAGAATAAAGAAACCAAGGGTAAAGAAGGAAGGGGCAGAGACAAGAAGAATGAGAAATCGAAAACTGAGGAGGTAAAAAAGCCTAAGAAAAACGAAGGTGGTAATAAGGACGTCAAAAAGATTAATGGGAAAGAGGGTAAGAAAAACAACAAAATTAATTTTTAGGATTTTTTTGCCTGTTGCTCTAATTAATAGAAGATAAGAGTGTTTTTGTGATGATGGCGACCTCTGACGTCCGTACTCAAGGAACAAAAACGATAGTTAAAGTAGGTACGTTATATCTTTACATTTGCGTCACAAACCCATGGATCAAGAACCATCCTGACTTAAAACTCCCCATCTTTATTTATTACAACCTTAAAAGTGAATAAAAGCATTTGAATTCAATAACGTGTTAGACAAAGATAAAAGTTACAATAGTTGAATATTGATTTGTAGCCATTAAATATTTTTCAGCTGTTAATTCACAGTTGTTGTTATGTGTCAATTTTACTTGGTTTTGATATCTGTGCCTTCAAGTTGAATTCAATCCTAAAATCGGTTCTTTTTAGAGCTATCGTACATCGGAAAGTGTTTTTGGGTAAGTATTTATGGACATTTTTTACTAATATAACTGAATATAACCTTGTTTTGTAAAGTCATGTCATGTCGAAACTTTAAGGACTGCCTAAAGTCTTGAAAACACCGAATTTTGAAAGCGAAATAAAAGGCGACCGAGGTTTGATTATAAAACTCTTTTGATAAAACATGGAACGCCAGTTTTTCGCCGTCATCATTATTATATAAATTATTTTTCGGAATACGTACATATATCGGAACGCTATTATAATGTCTATGAAATCAGTCGTTGTTTTGATATTTTCTTGCCCCAAATTTTGATTGATTCGTATAATTTTAAATTTTAATGAGGTGCAAGTGATGACGCATGCGTAAAGATATCATACGGACTTTATATGTACTACTGAAAACACACACGACAACTTCCCCCATACAGGGTGTTAATTAAGTATCTGGCTAAACTTGAGGGCGTTATTCCTTACTCAATTTAAAGACAAAAAGTTTATACAGGGTGTCCGCTAATTAATGGGATATGGAAAAACCACAGACTCCTTACGTAAAAATATTAGGATTTAATTATACTTACCTATATCCGGAAGTTGATATTAACTGAGATACAGGGTGTTAAAGTTAAAACTTCATTTTTGTTTTTCTCTAATAACTTTGACAGAAACCAACGCTCTTTTACAAAAGTTGGCAGTTATGGTTTTTTAAGGACGAGAAACTGATTTTTTTGGGACTAGAATTTGTTTTTGTTATGAAATTTTAATGTACAATGTACTGTCTGCGACATTTTTTGCACCTTTATTAAGTCATAACTTTTTGTGCCTCAGTATATTTAAGTTTTTAATGAAAATAATACTTTCTCATATTTATTACGTAAAAAAGGTATACTAAGTTCAGGTCGCCCAGAGTTACCGTTTCGGAGATATTTACATTTAAATTGTTTAGTGCGTTAGCTCAGGCAAGCAAATAATATTTTGTTACTTCTTACCAATTAACTTTTACATGATAATTAATGTTCTAGTAATGGTAATTGGGAATAATAAATAAAACTATTGGATTGTTCTTTAACTTACTTTAATTAAAATAACTTTGATCCTAGAAAATATCGTGTCGAAAGAAACCAACAGCAATGAAAACACAAACTTACGATAATCTCAAAAATTAAACATTTTCTGTTCCATAGCAACTGCATCCCTAAATTTCATTTGTTTTCTCATAGGTTACTTTGAGAAAAAAATTTTGTTTGCAAATTAATAGTAATTGGGCTGGGTGCACTAAACAATTTAAATGCAAATATCTCCGAAACAGTAACTCTGGGCGACCTTTTTTACGGAATAAATATGAGAAAAGTATTATTTTCATTAAAAACTTAAATACACTGAGGCACAAAAAAGTTATGTCCCATTAATTAGCGGACACCCTGTATAAACATAGGTCCTAAACGGCTTTGTTTTTATTATACAGGGTTATGACATATTTTGGAAATTGAACCATTTTCTAATATTAGTAGCGAATTTTACAACTTAAAACAATTAAAAGTTATGCGGGCTGTTAAGTTAGGTTAAAAAACTGTTTTTCCTTCCATTTTTTTTGTTAAACATTGAATAAGTAATGTTATTCATAATTTTCTATCGAAAACAGTTAATCTGAGCGAAAATAACTAAAGAGATGACTTTCGTGTAGTTTTAATGGCCGAATCATAAAATCCTATGAGATTAAAAAAAAAGTGACTTAATATGAGTTGTTTTTAATTAAACCTCGGGCGTTACCCCTGTGCACGCCACTGGCAAAATGACAAAGACTAAACGATTCCTCTGTATACATTAAAATGATCACCAAGTTTCAACGTCATAACGACTTACGCTTTCCAGTTATTTAATTTAGGAAAAACATTTTTTTAAATATTTAAACACTCTGTATAATAAATACAAAGCCGTTTAGTACCTAAGTTTATATCGTCGGTGTACAAGCAAAATACACTAAGTAAGTTTTTTAAATATTGCATGAATTTTGGCACCCATGTGCTGAAAAAAAGTTTGATTTAATTCGTGTTACTATTACTGTTTTCACTAAATCAGAAATAAGATTATTTTGTTCAGGTAAAACCTATTAAGTATAGTCAAATCGGGTCTTATCATGCGGGTCCAAAGGTCACCGATCATATGAATCAAATCGAAAATTCCAGAGCTTATCAAAATGTTGTGAGATTGTGTAGGTATCAATTTACCCGGAGAAATTAAACATAGTTTTATTATTTTAACTGTCGTGAAGATAGCCACATATAATATTATTATTTTTGCAAAAATTATGTACGTAATAGTACAAGGGTGGCGAACCTTTATATATTAACGTGCCATTTTTTAAAGAGAAAATATAATAATTCATAGTAAAGTTGATCGTTGGCGTGCCCAAAATTTTATATCGCGTGCCATTGGTTCGCCATCCCTGTGAATAGTCTATCTACTAAATCTATTTACTAAAAACGACAATACTAAACAGTGTAATTTATTTTAGCAATAAAGTTACCTAACCTAAAAATACAATGGAATTCAATCCGATTAACTATTTCAAGAACAACTTCCATTTGAATATATCCATGTTTCGTCGAAAAATACTACTTTTCTAAAGTTTTATTTGTAATTTTCCGTATATTTTTTTAAAAACTGAATACGCTGACTCACTATCTGTGGCTGCTCATATAAAAATCTCCGGTTACAGTCTTTTTTATAGCGAAAACGCAACTTTTTTATTAATATTGATAACGATTCAACTCCGATTTCCAAAGCACCTCGAATTTCTAAATTTCCTTTTAAAACTGAGAGTTAAAGAGTTACATTGGTTTTTGATCATAAATCACATTCCGAACTCCCATTTTAATATTTTCGCTCAAATCTTCAGTCTTTGGCTTTCTTCGTTTACATTTTTTAGTATTCTTCGGTATTATATTATGCTTTCTTTCATGTACAATTTTCCGCACAGCCCTTGAACTAATTGCCAGCGCTTTTGCTACGTTTTCCTGCATATTGGTTGGCGAGTTGTCACTTTTCTTTCATTCTCGAAATAGTTTAACAAATTAAGCACCATTTTTTTTTGCTTGGGGATGCAAAAAGCCAGAAAATTGCTTCACATCGTTCATATTGTCACTTTAAATTAATTGTCAAAGTCACAAAATTGACATCTTTAAATCAAGACGAAGGTGGAAGGTATTTTACAAACTTTTCTGAATCGCTGAAATTTAAATACATATTCTTTTCTTTCATGTCAAAATTGCATAAGTCTGTCATATTTCTCTTACGGGTTTTATTTGGACAGTGTGATTAAACGCAATAAAAGAAAAGAAAAATTGAAAGTATGTCTTTGTTAAATCGTAAGACCCGCACAATAAGACCGGATCGGACTTTAACTTTTTTCTATGTTTTTTGACATAATGTGTTTTGCATATATGCAAATTTAGGAAAAACACCCTCAAGTTTGGCCACATACTTAATTAACGCTCTGTATAATATCCTATGCTCTATGCCCACTAGTTTCTGGACACTCTGTTTATATTTTTGGACAGTTTCATTGTAGTATTTTAAATTTATATTAAACTAATAATTTTTTAAAATTTTAAGATGGTCACAAAGCAGCCGTGGAAGACTTGCCTACTTTCGTCATTACGGACAAGGAAATGGAGTTCGACTTTTTAGATCTTTATCCAGCTGAAATGGTGTATTGGCGGAATATGGATGCATATTATATTAAGGCTAAATTTACTTGCCGCATTGACTATACTCAGGGGATTAAATCGTACGTTTTATATTATACTTTTCTATTACTCCAATTGAATTATGTTGTTACCAGGAAAGTTTTGGGATCACTTGAAATTTTTATGACAGAAGAATGTGTTGATAAAACACCAGGGGTTGTTTTTGTAAGTTTTAGAAGTTAGCCTAGAGTTTTCATTAATAAACAGTTGATTCTGATTTTTTTAAAAATTATATCCTTTAATTTTTTTAAAATTTACAATCGCCGCTGGCTAGCCAGTCCCAGTCAAAACAAAACCCATGTCGCGATCAATCCACTAAGGGATTTGTCATATTTTTTTGTATGCACCTTCTCGTTTATGTGCCTTTAACAAAGACGTATGTAGTGTCGGCCTTCTGAGCGTCAAACTCGAACGTCTCCAATCGGCACATTTCGGGTGGAGCGCGCGGCGTCGTGCAAAGATTGGGTATCAAGT
The DNA here is from genome assembly GCA_963991005.1 of Barypeithes pellucidus. Classification (NCBI taxonomy): domain Eukaryota; kingdom Metazoa; phylum Arthropoda; class Insecta; order Coleoptera; family Curculionidae; genus Barypeithes; species Barypeithes pellucidus. The sequence continues at coordinate 15,924,462 of OZ022563.1, forward strand.
GAAAAGCAACGATTCGATCTTTCGCTCTAGAGTAGTATTCCTATCGAGCGAAAAACTGCTCGAATATATGAGCAGTTTTTTACCTCGAGCGAGCACAATACCAAGCGGCACATTTCGGTCGGCGTCAAGCGAAGCTCGGGTATCGAGTGAAAGGTAATAAGTAACAAGCGACGATTTTCGCTTGAATTTATAACTCGAGCAGTTTTTTTAATAATCGAGCGATGTCGCCCAAGTAACACGGATTGTCCCAAAAAATTTTTACAGCTAATCATGGGCTGGGATTACGTTGCGACAACCCCCACATTGCTGTAATCCGGCTTTTTAAATCTGCAGCTCTTTGATTTTCATATGCATCTGTAATAACCTTAAAGCGGCATAATTTTACAACTAAATTTTCCAACGTTACTAGTTTGCTTCCAAACTTTGCTAAATATTATATTTAAATGCCATTTTTATTGCCAACTACAGCTGGACGTAATAGTCATAATTTTTTGTTGGATAGTACCATTATTTTGCCAAAAAAAAAGCTATTTTATGGACAATGCCATTAGGTCATAATATTTAGCTGTAAAGTTGACTTTACCGCTAACAAATGGAAATCCACGAACACCATACAATAATGTAGTAAATTATACGCCAAAAAGTGGTAAATATTCCTTCAAAATCACTAATAGACCTCCTTGTCCATAATGCTTCCAATTAGCTGTCATGTGGCAATTTTTTATACAAAACGACAGGAAAAATGTCTTATGTTGACGGCCATTTATTTCGTACAACATTGGGGCAGGAGAATAAAAGAGAACATCGGCCATTTTAAGAAAATTGATAATTTTAATTTTTGCTTTTAAAAACAACAATATTAACGAATAAAAATTAGCACATCTAACTATGTTCGGGAATCTTTTTGATGCATTTTTATTTCCATTTTAAATTATTACAAAATTTATTGAATTTTCTAAAATATAGGAAATAAATTAAGCCAGTGAAGAGAGAAGAGCTACCGTACCCATATTTAACGATAAAACTACCTTCCCACATTCATTTTGTTGCCCGAGAAGATCGAATAATACCCATAAATAATACTGCCTATAAATAAACTAATATACTATAGTATTGGCAGAATTATATCGTTGATCTTTTGACTGCAATAAAACCTCATTATCCCTTCGACCATAAAATAAATAAGGAAATTCCAAATTTTAAAACCTTTTTGGAGCAGAGCCGGACCAGCTATACAAATTCAATTTATACCTATGCCTGATGCATATATAAATACAGGCTTATTAGTGGTAGAATGTGGCGTCCTTGGAATTATGCTGATAGGGGGGCATCTTCAAGTGTCATTTTTAAAAGAAGGCATTTATCTACCGATGCCAACCTAATAATTAAAAATGTGTATAAATCGTTGTTGAGTAGAAATTTTAATTCGATGGATGCTTTAGCAGAGACGTCTACTTTGACAAAAACTCCTTTATCTTCGGTAAGAGACATAGCACTTAAACCTGTTAATCCTAGAAAAAATCGGAGTGATTCTGGCACATTTAGAAGCACTGACGAAAATGATATGGATTTATTGAGAAGAAAGATGTATGAGGCACAAACTGTACCCACTTTGATTTCCCTCAAAGAGCGGCTGATTAAAGACGAATCAAATATCTCTTGTAGCCTTTCAAGCCTTAGGAAAATATTGCGTAAAATGGGTTTTAAATACCGAAGCATTGATAAAAGACAAACATTAATGGAATCTCAACGTTTACGGGAATGGAGACTTAAATATTTAACAGCTGTTAAACAATTTAAAGAAAATCGTCCAATTATTTACCTTGACGAAACATGGTTCGATACCCATGTCACTCCAAGAAAAGGTTGGGATGATTCTTCCAAAAAATGTCAAACCAAGGCACCATCAAAATAAAAATATTACATGCTGGTTCAGAGAACGGGTTTGTTCCAAATTGTCTGTTGCTTTCAGCTAAAAACATAGCAGATTCTTCTTTAGATTACCATCAAGATACCAACGCACAACTTTTTGAAGATTGGTTTAAACATAAACTTATTAAAAATATACCTGAAAATAGCGTCATTGTAATGGACAATGCTAGTTATCATAGTCGGCAAGCAAAAATCATTCCCAATTCTAATAATACAAAAGCAGAAATTCCAAATTTTATGATTGAAAATGATTTATATTTTGAAGAAACTTACAAAAAAACAGAACTGCTAGAAGTATTAAATGCTTTTAAAATAAATAAGGAATACGAGTGTGACAAACTTGCAGCAGAAAATGGAGATACAGTGTTGCGTCTTCCTCCGTAATATTGTATATTCAATCCTATTGAGCAAATATGGCACCAATTAAAATCCAATATTAGGAGAAATAATATTTCTCCTACATTAAATGCATCTGTAGTAGAATTAATTAAAATTATTTTAAATTATAAAAATAAATCATGTGGTGTGGTATACATTTTCAGGCCGGCCCTGATCCCATTTATTGAGCTTTGAAAAGGTTGAGGCGTATACAATAGGGTTTAATCAGGTAGTTTATTTATGGCAGTAAGAGTCAACGGTATAATTCTGTAACAACTATACCGCCATTATGCTTCGTCAACCATCACAATCTATACATATAGTAATCTAAATATTGGTGTGCCCTAACCAAAAAGTTTATAACAACCACTTATTGACATTTATTGGCGCACTTTCAACTAAAAAAATTCTGCAGCCATATGGCTGTAAAATCCATTTAAAACCCGGAAAATGTTGTACCATTTCGACTGTCAAAGCGTATTAAGGACGTCATTAGACAGCTTTTTGTAAAAGCTAGAATGCTCTAAATTTAGACTGGAATGACGTTGCTACAGCCTATTTGAAGCCTTTGGTGTTACTTGGGCGGTTATTTCAATAATCGAGTTACTCGAGCGGTTTTTCGCTCGAGCGATCACAACACTAGAAATGACGAAAACGTGACTCTGAAAATAATGTCGCATTTTTTAATTTATCGCCGTTTCTCTCATTGAAAAACATATCAGTCACACTTATCTGTGTATTTTATTGATAGAATATTATATGTATTTTTTAGTAATAAAAAACCGGACTGGATCCATTTGAATGCGATCTGTAAAGTAACCAGGCCCGATTTCATCACTAATTTAAATCTACAAAGGTTGGATTTTGGAAAATGCACCGTCGGGACGAACACTACGAAAGAAATAATGCTCCAAAATATAAATTGTAAGTAGATCCGAATAATTTTGTGTAGAATCCGGAAATGTCCCGTTTTTTAATATTTGGTGTGACGCAAGGATCAATATTAGGGCCTTTATCTTTTAATACATTTAAGAATAATGTAAAGTGCTGGGACAAACGACACTGACATTTTGCACGATAATTAGGGTCCGGTTGACGTGGTTGATTGTTGTATTTTCATAAAATTAATTTTCAATTTCAATATACTCTCATAACGGACACATCTGATAAGCGGGCATCTCTATTAAGCGGACATTTTTTCATAGTCCGGAACTACGTATATGAAATTCCATGAAAATCAACCTCTCTTGGGCGGACGCTCCTTTGGACGGACGCGGACAGGCCGTTTTTATACAAAGAGTGCGAAAACCCTCCTTTAAAACGGACAAAAAAAATTTAAAGTATTTGGAAGACGAATAAGTACGGTGCAAAAACTCTCTGAAGACAGACCGGCAACCAATCGCGTATACGTGGCAGAGCGAAAAGACTTCGCCGAATGAAAGTATGTGTGATTCCCCGACAGCAGTCCGCCGTTTATTTGTGAGTTGTAAGGTTAAAATCGTAAACAATGGCGGAAAAATGTCGCGTTTTGGTCTGAAAGAGAATATTGATGTTGTGAAAGTTTAATTTTATAACAATGATTTGGGCGAGTTCATTAACATTGATAGCAATGTGCTATTAGAAGATGATAGTGACCCAATTCCTACCGATTATGTAGTCCAAACTGAAACCACATCACTATCTGACGACTCTGATGAAGAAGTTGAATGCAGTAATCAAACAAATGTCACCAATTATCAACAAGCCATTAGTATGGTAAAGGAATTACAAGAGTATGCCAAGAATAGAGGTAGAGTTCGTTTCACGAAAAATGGATACGACTTAATGATTTCCTGGGTCGGTCCCATTGTGTCGAGAAGAGCTTGGCAATAAACAAGTGAAGTATGAAGGGACGGACTAAGGAAAACAAGTAATGATATGATTATATTAATGTAATCAAATGAAATAACATTCTTTTTAAATATTACTAGTCATATTTATTAACATTTATAATGTCATTCTATAGATAGTTCTGTTTCGCTATCGCTATCCTCATCAAAATTAATTATAATTGGATTAATTATACGATCCAGACTAATATACGAATTTTCTACAGTTATTACGTGACTGACTGAATTTTTCCAACTACCTGGGGGAATATCATTAAAGCATTTTCGTATTAATTCTACAACACTAGAACTTAAAGTCGGAGAAATATTTTCAGACCTAACCCAGTGATTTTAACTGGTGCCACATATGCTCTATGGGGTTAAAAATGCAATAATAGGGTGGGAGCCGTAGCACTGTATGTCCTATTTCTTCTGCCAATGTGTCACAAACATATACTTTTTTTATACAAAATGTCTTTAAAACTTCTAAAAGATCACTTTTTTTATAACTTTCTTCAAAATATATATCATTCGCCGCCATGTAGTTCTGAATCTCCAATTTTGTATTATTTGAGCTTGGAGCTTTATGTAATTGGCGACTGTGATAGCTCGCATTGTCCATTACTATCACGCTATTCTGAGGAATGTTTGGTAAAAGACAATTCTTGAACCATTCCTCAAAAACTAACAAATTTTACCACAAAAAGATATTTAAATATAAACGAAGCAACCTAACCTACCTGATGTGCCTATATTTAATTATAATTATTACAATCCGGTCCTTTCCACATAATAATAACAAACGGTCATAAATAATGGGAGGGCCCAGGTACTTTTACGGCAGTCATTAAGTTATATCCATTTTTCTTGAAACAATCTTTAACTCTACAGCAATGGAATTGTTATCAGACTTGGAATTACATTTTCTAGATTGCAAGTTTAAAACGCACACACGTCCAACTACGTTATTTGATTTTTTTTGAGTACTACATCCTAACTAAAACTAGTGTATTGTTGTTATGTTGTACATACATACAGTGATGGGCTAAAATATGGAACAAATTCATTTAAAAATCAGGTTTTATTTTTTTGTAAAAACGCTCGGACACGTCGATTATAATTTTTTCTTCCGGATTTTTTGCCTCGAAAAGAAATTATACTGGGTGTGTCAAAAAGTAGATTTTTTTGTATTTTAATTAGAACCACCCTATTTTTACTTATCACATAAATTCTACGTCAAATTCTGAGCATAATTCATGTAGCATACTCTATCCTTATCTCTAACGGTTTTAGAGAAAAATTACATCTTAAAAAAGAAATTTCTTTAAAAAAAGGTACATGTACCTACTTAAAGGTAAAGAGGTAAATTAAAATTAATTGTTACTACGATAGCAAGTCATGTGTCAATCAAAAAGAATTTTAAGTATAATTTTGAAAAAACGGTGATCATGGTGCATTTAAATGAAACACAAAGAATCGAAATTTTAATTGGATGTGGAGACAAAACAAGAAGTCAAGAAGAAGTTTGTAACTTGTTTAGCGCTTAGTATCCAGAACGACGGATTACAAGATCTACAGTGAGTAAAATTGAGAAAAAATTCAGGGAAACAGGGAATGTAAAGGATCGTCTACGGCCAGGTCGTCCAAAAATTAGTGAAAACACAAAATTGAACATTTTGTTAGAAGTTGAAGATAATGACCATAGTGCATCCACTGAAGTAGCCCTTAATAATAATGTTAACCGACGATCTTTTTTGCGGGTATTGAAACAAGAAAAGTACCATCCGTATAAAATTAGGTTGCTGCACGAGCTAAACGAAGATGATCCCGACCGCCGACTACAGTTTTGTGAAACTATGATGGAAATTTGCAACTTAAATCTATTTTTCCATCGCAGCGTACTTTTTAGCGATGAAGCCACGTTTTGTTTGAATGGTTCGGTAAACAGACAAAATTTTCGGTATTGGAGTACAAATAATCCCCGTTGGATGAGAGAACAGCATACGCAATACTCACAAAAAGTAAATGTTTGGGCAGTGATATTAAATGATAGAATTATTGGACCTTTTTTCTTCGATCTTACAGGAGACCGGTATTTACAATTTCTTCAAAATGAATTAATTCCCACACTAGCAGCGGATTTTCCAAATCCGAATCAGCCTAATCTACCAGAAGCGTCTATTTGGTTTCAGCAGGATAGTGCTCCGCCTCATTTTGCTCGACAAGTACGAGAGTATTTGAATACTATTTTTCCCGAACGATGGATAGGTAGAAGAGGACCCATAGAATGGCCTGCAAGATCTCCCGATCTTACACCAATGGATTTCTTTCTTTGGGGTTATTTGAAATCAAAAGTGTATAAGGATAAACCACAAAATTTGGAAGACTTAAAATTTAAAATTAGATATGAAATTAGGCAAATTAATGAAAATACTGTAAATAATGTTTTAGAAGGGTTTTTAAGTAGATTGGCATATTGTCAAGAAGTTAATAGTTTGCATTTTCAACACTTAATAAAATAATTTTTCAAAATTATACCTACATCTACTTTTTGACACACCCAGTATAATTTCTTTTTGAGGCAAAAAATCCGGAAGAAAAAATTATAATCGACGTGTCCGAGCGTTTTTACAAAAAATTAATACCTGATTTTTAAATGAATTTGTTCCATATTTTAGCCCATCACTGTATGTATACATAGTAATAATTTTGCATTTACATAGTACCTAATAACAAATTTAACATTTAGACGGTCCCGTAGGAATCCGCCTTAGAGAGGTTTCACTGTACTATCTGTACCCGGTTATAAAATTGTAGGTATTTTTTTTTAGATGATGATATTGAAATAAAAACTTCGCTTCTACACCCAGTCGACTATTTTTCGATTCCCTTTATCAGAGACTTGAGGGTGCCTCCAGAACACAGTTTAAAGTTACCTATACGTTTTAGTCCGGCGTCAACCCATAAGGTATTTTTTAAATTTATTTATACTAAATTCTACAAGGCTTCCTTCACTTTAATTCCTAAATAAATGGACCTACCCGCCATCTCTTAGCCGACAGTTGTAGCTCATATGTGGTTTAGCGGCAACACGCAAGCAGCTATCAGTCGAGTCTCATGATACGATAAACACAAGGTATGATATCTAGCCGTTTCAAATTCGTTTGGTGCGCGCGCAGTATCGTCATTGTACGAGTTATTTTAAAATTATTTATGGAGTTTCCCGTTGTTGGTAGCGTCCATTAGCTGCTGACGAGGTTATGTGTTATTTGATACAAATAACTCAATTTGAATCGTACTATTACAGGTGATGACGCACATTCTTCATTCTTTCCCCGGTTTAACTGTATTTCGGCTCCTTATGAATAATAAACATCATACAATTTTGAACTATTTTATTCATTGTTGTTCAATCGAACACTGTGTATTGTATAACTTTGATGAGGGCCCGGTCTTGCTTGGACAAGAACACCCAAGATGGTCTCTTCCCTCTCGCGCATCGTGATGGTTTGGGGGTGTATCTTCCAGGACCGGGAGAAATGCGCCAGTCGGTGGCGGGTCTGGCGTGCACGTTTGAGGAATCGAAGGGATGGGTGGACTCCGTGAACTTTATGATGCTGTAGAGAAATTTCAATATAAAATAATCGGTAATCAAATAATCATGTAATTTCCTATTCGAACAACTAAACGTACCAGTAATATAATACATTTTAATATAATATCATGTATAGTGTTGTCAAATCAACCTAGACGAACGTGAAAAGGTGTAAAAATGATCATTTTCCACAAGGATTTTTAATCATTGGCGATACGGCTTTGGTTCACAGTCTTTAGAGAATAAACGATTCACATTCTTAGGTAGGTTGTAAACAACTTCACAGAAAAACAATGGGAGAACTCTGAAAATTAGTATAATTTTTCTTTGTCGTTTTCTGTTAATTAGACAAAGACATTACGTCGCCTTCGAGCGTTCTGAACTTCCTTTTTATAAAGCTCTTATTGCAACGGCCGTCTTACATACTTGCTTTCACGTTTGACACTACCGTATTAACAACTGTCATATTTGTCGTTATTGTTAAATAAAAGTCTTTGTTGTTTTTCAGTATTTGTGTGCTAAATTTCAGTATTGTTTGTGAAAAAAATAGTAATTCTTAATTCAATATGGTAAGACAGTGCCAAGTCTGCCGTAATCTGGATTAAAACAGACATTTGAGTCACGTCCGTCGATTGTTTGTTTTTCCTAACCAAGACAGAAACAGACGGAAGATAAAAAAAGATGGATATTCTACACATAGAATCCTCATCTCGTTTTTGTTGTAATAACAGACTGCCGGGTCCATGTACGTTGCACGTCAATGATTTTCCACAATATTTAAATATATCTCTATTCATTGTCTTCAGATAGACAGCAACGTTGTGGCCGGGGTCTCTTTCTTGCTAAGGGGCGAAACCATGCAAGATTTTTCCATAGCCTTTCTTAAGGTAACAAGAAATAATTAGGTCAAAATTGACTCAAATGTCAATAAATTTAAGATAACTTATTATACCGATACATCATAAAATATATCATTAAATGTGTTTTACCACATTTGACATCCTATACTATAACAAAAACTTCATTACTTATTACAATTTTATTTCTTATGAAGTTCCGCTCTTCTTAGCGCCGTTAAAACCCACCTTGTGGCGTGAAACACAGGTAGGAAATTAAATTGAAACTTTAAATATTTACCTGCCCCCGTTTAAATTATATTCAGCTGGTCCGGGGTCTCTCGGGTTTCGGTAACACAGGCTTAGATCGTTTAGCATGCTCCGGACTGTCGGTTTCTTTTGGAAACGGTTCGCTTTTAAAAATATACCATAACTAAAAAAAAGTTGAAATTGTTATTATCTTTTCAACAGCTAAAAGTGTTCTGTATCTGAAGACATCGTTTTATTGTAGTCATTTTAGCTTTCACTTAAATAAAAGTATAGGAGTCAACCGTCAAGAGGTTTGATTATACCGGGTGAACACTACTTACGCTGGGACATAGGAAAATCCAGCAAAACTGTAGAATATAAAAATTAAACTAAAGCGTTTATATTTCGCAATAATATGATCACCTTGGTTGGTTGGTTGGTTAAAGGCGGGGGTCGGTTTAAAGGCCCGAACTTCTATCACTGCAGCCTTCCGGCTTATTGTGTACCCCGATCTGGTTAGACGATGTTTGTTCCTTCTATGAGGTCCAGTAACCTTTTACCAAGTTTGTCATGTGGGAGGTTGTCACCACATTGTATGTTCCCGAAGATATTTTGTCTTCTACGAGACAGTGCTGCGCAGCGGTATATTATGTGTGAGGCGGTTTCATCCTCTTCGCCGCAGAGTCTGCATTCAATGGATCCGTTGTTTATACCCGTCCGTTGAAGGTGTTTTCGCAAGTGGCAGTGGCCTGTTAGCAGACCCATCACTTGTTTCAACTGGGGCCGTGTTAGGGCTAGCATCCCATTCGATAGTATCCTCGATGGTTTTCCAATTACGGCCCTTGCGTGTATTTGACCAGGTAACCTTTGCCATCGAGATAGGTGTTGTTTTTTCGACCATCTATCTAATGTTGTTTTCGTTGCCTGTTTTGATATCCCAAAGGCCAGTTCGGGGCCTCTGAGATTTTGGGCGGATCCGGCTCTCGCTAGTTCATCCGCTTTTTCATTTCCTAATATCCCAGAGTGACCAGGGACCCACAAGAGTTCTATCTTGTTCCCCCTGGCCGCCAGTACTTTTAGGTTGGTATGGCACTCTAGTGTAAGTTTGGAAGTAAACCGATTTGAGTTCAGAGCCTTAAGAGCAGCTTGGCTGTCCGACAGGATGTAAATCTTTTGGTTGTGATAGCTCTTTTCAAGATTTTGCAGTACGCATGCTTGTATGGCATGAACTTCCGCTTGGTATACTGTGGCGTAGTTCCCCAGAGGAATGCTTATGTCCATCCTGGGTCTTTCCCCAAATATACCTGCGCCCACACCGTTGGCGGTTTTTGATCCATCGGTGTACCAAACTAGACCCTTGTCAAATGACGGGGGTGCACCGTTCGTCCATTCATCAAAGTTCCAGTCAATTTTGAAGGGCTTTGTGAAATCGTATGTTGCTCTCATACGATCGGTTTGCATGTCCAAGAGCTCATCGTTGATTAGATCCGTGGCTCTTGTGTGTCCAATTTTTACGGGGTGTTGTGTCCATTCCCCATTGGTGATCATCCTTGAGGCGCTACAGTTAGCCTCCATTTTGATGTGTATGTCTAGGGGTATTAGTCCCAGTATGACTTCCATTGCTGCAGTGGGTGTGCTTCTCATCGCCCCACTGATACACAGGCAGGCCAGCCTCTGCAAACTGTTGAGTTTGTTCGCTGTCGTAATCTGCTGTGTTTTTGTCCACCAGACTACAGACCCGTATGATATCAGGGGTCTGATAACTGTGACATAAAGCCATTGCATCATCTGGGGCTTGAGTCCCCAGGTTTTCCCAACCATGCTCCTGCACCGCATTAGGCACATTTTTGCTTTGTGTAGGTTTTTATTTAATTGTTGGTTCCATGTCAGTTTGGCGTCCAAGGTTAATCCTAGATACTTTACCTCGCTGACTGTGTTTATCCGTTCACCAAAGATTTTTAGGTCGTTGTAGTTCCCTGTTTGTCTTCGTTTGGTGAATGGTAGTATAGCGGTCTTTGCAGCGTTGACTTTGAGACCCACCCTCATACACCAACGCTGCACGATATTCAGAGCTCTTTGCATAAGCTCTGCTAATATGGTGGGATGGGCTCCTATGATGAGTATTACCACATCATCTGCATAGCCTTGGGCGTAAAATCCCTCAGCATTGAGACATCTCCTTTGATCACCTTTATTCAAAACATTTACAACTTAGGTGCCACGATGTCAAAGTGACGGTTGAAACGAAAATGAATGGTAAAGGCTTTACCGTAGAAATAATTTGATCTTCTTCCTGTAAAAAAAAATGAATTTTTAGATCTTCTAAAATATATAATAATATATAATAATTGATGATGATGATGATAAATTCGCCAGGCTAAAATAGATAATTACATAATCGCTTATAGTTCCAGAGCGAACAATTATATTTTTAGAATTTTGCATGTAATATCCCATAATCATAGTGTTCACCCAGTATATGCTCGATTAATATGGTAAAATACTTACTGGCTTTTACTGGGATGTTGCGTGATATGATCGAAATCGCTTGGTTTGACGTAGAAATAATCTGGCACTTTAGTGGACGGCGGAGCCAACGAGTTCTTAATGGTGCTACCATCTCTGGGACCCGTGAAACACTCATAGGGACCCCTAAGAAATATTAAGGTGTGTACCTATTAAAGAGTTAAAAGCTTAAAAAACAGAAAAAATTGAAAAAATGTTTTTTTTTGTGGTTTTTTTTCGAAGATTGGAAAAGGGAAAAATTGAAAAAATATTACAACAAAACCGATAACCTGAGAAGATGTTTTTGGTTATGTTATACTCGCTCCCCTGTACGTTTTATTGAAAAACTGCATTATAACCTCTTGAAGAGGCCGACATGGTAAACACGTGTAGGGCACACGTTTGTATACATTTTGGTAAGCCAATCCTAAGCTATTCAATTAGTTATGATGATACCTGGACATTGTCCACTATTATTCCCATTTTCAAGGGCAGTCAGAAAAATGTTATTTCCAATTATAGACCAATAAATAAAATTTGTGTTTTTGCGAAACTTCTCGAAAAATTGGTCTTTAAATACCTTTTCCAATTAGTCAGGAGACAAACTATTTCTGAACAATGAGGTTTCTTTCCAGGAAGATCAATCGAAAGTAATCTTTTAACTTACACAGAAGATATTAAAGTAAATCTTGATAAGCGCACTCAAATAGATTCAATCTACACCGACTTCAGTAAAGCGTTTGATAAAGTTAATCATCTAATTATTCTGAATAAACTTAGAGCCGTCGGTGTATATGGCCCTTTTTCAACTTGGATTCATTCCTATCTTAGAGACCGCAAATTTAATGTTATCATAAATGGGTGTACTTCTAATACATTCTCTGCCACATCAGGTGTTCCGCAGGGTTCTCATTTGGGACCATTGATATTCATTATATACAGGGTGTTATGGAAATGACGTATTATATTTAAATGAGTGAATCCTAGGGAGTCCTAGAGAAAGTCTACATACTTTTTTTTTTAAATCGAATATCTAAATACTAAGGTAAAAACCCTTTTTACCCACATACTGTCGCGCCGTTACATCTGGATTCACTTAGCAACAATGTGGGTCACTAGAGTATACTAACAGTGTTGTCAGATCACACCGCGTGTCTCGCCCTTACTTGAATACTGGCGGCGCGCCCTTTATAATTCAGTAGGCTTCGCGATTCGGGAGTGAAAGAACGTTGGTTCCACGACGTCGAGGGTGCCACGTGCTTGCCGTATACGAATTTTCAACGTTTGGTTAGTTGTATTGCCCGATTTTTTTGTTGTGAAATAATTCATAATAAAAAATGTTGTGATGTGATTTCAAATTCGTTTGATACTATTTACTGTTGGTTCTCGTGAAAAGCAGACTTTTTGTGTTTTATTTTTTTATGGAATTTAATTATAAAACGGATTATTGTAAAATAAGATCGAAGGTAAGAGAGAATGTCCCTTAAAATTGTAGTTTTTCTTTGTCTAAAAAGCTTGAAAAAGAAGTGACAGCGCGCGTCAAAGACGTCTTGTTGTCAAAAACTGAACACGTGCAATGTGTTGCAATATGACAACATCGCATATAATGCGCTAACCTCTTTTGAACCTGGACACTGCCTCAATAAAATATTGATTGCGAAGGGCCTCAGGAGCGGCCACGTAAATTTTGAGATTTCATATAAAGTGTATATTTCGCTTAATAATTCAAAGCGCCATTTATGGTTATTTTTCTTCAATTTATTTTCATCTCAGGATTTGCCGGTTTAAATATAATACGTCATTTCCATAACACCCTGTATATTAACGATATCAATAAAAGTTTTCTTAATTGTAAATTTTTACTATATGCGGATGATCTCAAATTTTATAGACAAATTAGAACTCTACTTGATCGTGTGCTTCAAGAAGATCTGACCCGCCTTGAAAACTATTGTAAGCGCAATAGCTTATTTGTTAATATAAAAAAATGCTGTATAATCTCTTTTACTAGGAATCGTGACCCTATATCATTTAATTACTCGATCAGCAATTCTGAGCCGAATCGAGTTTCTGAAGTGAAGAATTGGGAGTAATTTTTGAGAGTAAGCTGATCTTCAATAGCCATATTAATTCATTAGTTTGTAAGACCTTTCGAATGTTAGGTTTTATTAATAGGCAAGCAAGATATTTCAAAAATCCAAAATCATATTTAGCTTTATATTATGCTTTTGTGCATAGCAGGTTGAATTTTGCTTCGATTGTTTGGAACTCTTTCTATTCAGTTTATATAAATAGATTAAAATCAGTACAGAATAAATTTCTAAGGACTCTCTCAGTCAAAGCAAACATTTATAACCATCATCGTAGTTTTATAAGACATCATTTTGGAATTATGACTTTGCAAAATAGAAGAAAACTGTCGGAAGTTATGTTCTTGAGTAAAATTCTTTGTAAAAAGGTGGATTCACCTGATTTGTTGAGTAAAGTTACTTTTAATGTTTCTCCTAGTCAATTTAGATCTGGTACTTTCTTCAGTATACCCTTTAGATAAACAAATAATGTTCAGTATTCCCCTTTATGCAGAATGATGAGATTATCAAACTTATATTGTTGCAATCTTGATATTGATTTTTTTAATGTATCACAAGCCGTGATAAGCAGAACAGTAAAGGAATATTTATTGGAGTGATTGTTCAAGGTTTTTTTGTTTTTTTTCTCTGCACTATCAAAGTACATAAATAGATTATAGTTATTGTAGTTTTTATAAATTATACCTTAAAATCTATTAATTTAATTATTGAATTATTAATAATATCTTTTTGTTATCTCAATTAGCCACATAACATATTAAGTGGATACTGTATATGGGGCTTTGCCTGTTTGTTATCCTGAATAAATAAATAAATGATGGCAAAATCACGAAACTCTCATAGTTCATGGATTACAGCAAAGACCAGCAAAGAATTCCTATAATTCCGCTCTTATAAAAATTGACGTAAAGCTGAATATAACGAATAATGAAAATATTATCACGGACACTAATTTTCATTTTGTCAATGTCAAAATCTAATTTGCTGGTGTTTGCTGTATTACCTGAACTATGAGAGTTTCGTGGTTTTATCATCACGTTTAACTTGGCATATGGATTTACCATGTCGTAGTATAAGAAAGTTTATTTAGCCGAAACCGAAAACTAAAACACTTGACGCATTTCATTGCCAATGTCCCCAAATCTTATTCTTCACCTTCAGACAAATTATTTAATAAATATTATTGATTATCATAAAAACACAAAAACAATTATTATACGATTAGTTTAAAAAATTGCGCCGAGGGGAGCATGTTATGGCTGATGAATCTTTTCAGGGATTTACAGGAAATGCGGATGGGAATCACCGGTGATTTACATAGCTGCACGTGCCTCGTCTGCTGTCATGGATTTTTATTCAAAATAATTTATAAATATTATTTGAAATAAAGCTAGTCCAGCAATTAAAACACCTTATTTCTGGTTTATAAGAAAAGATTTATTTTTCCCAAAATTCACGACAAACTTAAACTTTAAACGCAAGAGGTAATTAACTGAAGTCTACTGTCTGCAATTACCGGAGAATTACTTAAAAACTAACCTTAGAGAGACGACCTTTTTCGTTATATCGGCGGTGTTTTTATTATCAGTGGGACCGTATCTATTGGGAGCCAAATGGAACGGTTTTTGTTGCGATTTAAATCTATCCTGTAGACCGTCCCATTCAAACGTGGGAAGCTTGGAAAAGGTTTTCTTGTCAGATTGCATTCGTTCAGCTATTTTTCTGTGGTATGTATCTAAAAAATAAATTATTTTTTTAATACTCACAAATTTACATACGGCTGTTGACCAAGAATGGGCCTGGTTTGAGTTCAAAAAATGTCCCCTCGTTACATTAATACACTCCCCGCCACTCCAAAATGTTGGCTAAATTTGATGTTTTATAACTTAATAAAAAAAGTTTTAAACATCAAAAAAATCAAAAATTTGGATATGGCCATTAACCGGAAACAAACATGGACCTTGTATTTCTACAGTGGCGGCTCGTGACCTATGATAGAGGGGGTTCACAAGTATCATGAAATAATTTTTAAAATTTTATTTTTTTGTAACGACCAAACAATTACTTTCTAGGCGTTTTAAATGTAGAAAGAAAAGAAGTAATAAGAAAATGCGTTAGGTAAAACATATTTTTATTTATTTTTAAATTTTACACAAGGAAATACAACTTTTGGAAAATAAGAAAGGTTTCCTTAGTATGTATAGTGCTTAAACGTAAAGTCCGTTCTTCGGTTCTTAATTGTAGAAATTTGATCAATAACAGCCTCATTAAATTTTTTTTTTCATATAATTAATTTTTAAACTTTCTAATAAAGTCCTTAGATTTACCCTTTGTGGTCTGCGTTAAATTAATTTCGGGTTTAGGTCTTCCCGCATTCTTCACTTCAAACTATTCATTTTAACTTAATAAATATATAATATTAAAACATACACGCTCGAATTTCTAACTAGATGCACGAGCAGACAACGGCGCGGCGCACCCTAAAATTGTGCGCCTTTCCCATGTTAAATCGCCATAGCCCCGCTATCCCCTGCTGTCTCCCGCCACCTATTACTACAGAGAAACTGCATTATGCCCCGCCTACTTAATCGCACATGCGAGCAAGTCTCGTCATAATCGCCATTAACCTCGACCGAGGCACGGTTGCCGGATCGAGAGCCTATAATATACAGTTTGGTTGACGGTACGATAAAATATTAGGGAGGGTCGGACTTTATACGATAATTGACGGTACGATAAAATATTAGGGAGGGTCGGACTTTATACGATAAATAATATTCAATGAATATAAATTAATATTTTTTTATCCGTTTTGGGGGTGCACGTGCGCATGTGCTCCTGTGGAAGAACCGCCACTGTATTTCTATCTGCTTTGTACACGTTAATGTGACTGCTGTTATTACGAAAATAAACACAACAAAAAATAGATTCTATCTGTACAATCCCCATCTCTTTTTATCTTCTGTATGTTTCTGTCTTGGTTAGGAAAAACAAACAATCGACTGACGTGGCTCAAAAATCTATATTTTTATCCACTTTACGGCAGACTTGGCACTGGGTTGCTATATTGAGTTAAGAATTACTATTTTTTCCATAAACAATACTTAAAACTAACATCCGATCACTGAAAAACCACAAAGAATTTTATTCAACAATAATGACAAATATGACAGTTGTCAATTTGGTAGTGTCAAACGTTATTTAAAATTGACATTGAAGCAATAGAAAAGTGCGCTCTAGGATCATACGTAACCAAACCAGAATTCAAAACAATCCACTCAGAAATAGAGAGAATATAAGCTTGTGTTCATTATAAGTGGGACACCCTGTATATCAAAACGAATCCAATCTTTACCTGGCGGCGGTGCTATTTGTCCGTGAACGTTTTTCGCTATTCTTCGGGCGGACCCAAAGCCGACGTTCTGACTCGTCGATGCCGAGTTCTTTTTGTACAAATCGTCGTTTAGGTCGTTCGTACCGGGACCCCGCATCCAGCTGTAAAATTGTCTCTCGGCCAAAATGTTGGCATTTCTAAAGCCCAAGAACTGGGAGAATTCTTCCACTTCCTTTTTATTTTTCCAGCTAAAAAATCGTTTAATTTTAATGTTATTTTTTTTTTATGTTGGTCGAGGTTATAGGCAGAGCTCGGCAAATACTTTTGTAAAGTATTTAATTGCTAAATACTTAATCAAATTCAAATGTATTCAAATATTAAATACTTTTCGATGTAATTAAGTATTTAAATCTTATTTACAATTAGTATTTATATACTTTTTAAAAAGATTTAAATACAAAATTTAAATACTTCGTAAGTATTTAATTACTTTTAAGTATTTATAAATACTTTTAAGAATTAAATATAAAATTTAAATACTTTGTAAACTTTTAATTACTTTTAAAAATGGGTTAGGAGTATTTTTGTCTCCTCTAAGTAGGTATTTGAATAGGTAGGTACCTCAAAATATTTTGGAATCAAATAAGATGTAACAGGAATAGCAATGAAAAGTGTGTTTTGTAACATTTTATTGGTATTGACAGTAAATGTATTTTAATTAACAAAACTAGTGACTCATAGTGACCATATTTAAATAGAAAATAGCAGTTGAATAGTAAAAAGTATTTAAATACCCTAAAAAAGTATTTGAATTTGAATACTCCAAAAAATATGCCTCCATGCCGGATGCATCAGTAATTTCTCAAACGTTTCCCTCCATGCGTACGACTTGATATTCTTGTAAAGTGCATTTTAGTCATACAGAGACGGATGTTCTGAAACCAATTCGACTAATAATTCATCGTTTGCTAAACTAGATAATACCTTGTAGTCCTTGGAGCTCAATTTACATTGCATTTTGGCTTTGCTAATTAAATAAAAATAACTTTCAAAATGACACCTGCTGCGGCTGCGACGGGATTTTTTTTTTTATGATCAAACACAAGCACTATAGGAAAAATCCTTTAGGGCACTCTGGGAGTGGTGCGTGTGCGCAAAAAGCGATTCACGTTGGTTTTGAATCGTTGGAGGTTATATTCGTTGGGAAAACGACCTCGGGAAGGTCGTTCCACAAGGATGTAGTTCTCCAGATGAAAGAATTCTTAAATAATGAAGTTCGCGGAGTACTAAGCTTAACCACATATGGATGGGCGGCAGTGGATCGTCGTGTATTTCTGCTATTCGTCGCTCTGGGCGGAATTAAGAGGGCAAGGTCAGCCGAGCACCTTCCATGAAAATATCTGTAAAAGAGAGTCAACTCCCCAACCTGTCTTCGATGTTCTAGGCTGTCGAGGTTCTTCGTCGGCTCGTGGTCTCCGATCAGACGAATAGCCCGCCTTTCGATGGAATCCAGTAGCCGAAGAGTATGTTTAGGTGCAGCGCTCCAGACATGAGAGCAATATTCTAGTGATGGTCGAATCTGGGCTTTGTATAGTGTCAAAAGTTGTTGAGGTGTGTACAACTTTCTGGTTCGGAAGAGTACCCCAAGCTTCTGAGACGCTATCTTGGCGATTCCCACAACGTGGTTATGCCAAGACATATTTCCTCCCAGATTGACGCCCAGCAAATTAATAGATGAAGCCAGTGGGATTGCGTGTCCGGCCATGACTATTTCCGGTTCTGTAATGTTAACCTTTTTAGAGAAAACTGCTGCCTGGGTTTTTTTAGCGTTAAATTCGACCGACGCGTACCGCGCGATAGAAACCGATACATGCATGGTATAAATATCTAAGACGGATGATTCCACGCTGATGCACGTTTGGCTTATGACGTCAACGGGCGAGTGATTTTTAAATCTCTTATGGAGATTTAATTGCTGTCAGCGTTTTTAACTCTCTTTTAAAGGTATTATAAAAGGTTTTCCGCATTTTATAGTATGTGAAATGAAAGAATAATATCATGGTATTTAGGTATATTTATTTCATGAACGTACAGCAAACATTAAAGCTAAAATACGACCTAAGTAGTTATAAACAAATTAAACTATTTTTTAAATAGTCGCATCTCTCAGTGGAGTGAAATTATGAAGAGGTAAAGAAATTCATAGCCTGCTTCAGTAGTTATCGAAACAACATTTTAATTTCCATACGTGTTTCGAAGACATATACCCTCATCAGCTTCAGTGGAAAATACTTAAGAAGTAAATGTTAATAAAATAAATAAAACCGTATCCATTCTAATTTTTTGTTTTTATCCTTAGGAAAGCGGAAACACCTTATATTTCTGTCAAATTTCTTTGCCTGGTTATCCATATCACAACCGAACACAGCTCACGTCATATTATGAAAATTCAGATTTTATTTTAATATTTGATCAAAAGTAATAGGTTGACGATTCGAAACCTAATAGAATAGTAACAAACGGTGTCAGAGTAAGAAGAGTGCGAAAAAAGGTTGTTAGTTTCCTGTGATATGGGGGCCACCTCCAGATTGAACATAAATTTCATATGGAGAGCCCCACAACAAGAATGAACTGCTAAAAAATTGTTAAAATAGTAATGGATATATTACAATAATTGTAAAAGACTGACAACGCTGGTGGCAACCAGCAGGGGTCACCGAGCCGCTTCGGGTTTGTCGGGTTTAAAAATCGCTCTCCCTTTGACGACACTGCGCAGGCGACAGACGAAATTGGGACGGTTAGATATCTTACCTTTATTATTGTATCATGGAGAGAAACGGATACATGAGCAGCAGTAGGTTGTGGCCGTACCTTAAGAGTTTATGCGTTGAATCGTGAATTTCTCTGAATAAAATTATCCGATGTTCGTTGCAAGGATTGCGAAAACCCCATAACCTATTATATGTATTCTCTAGACAAAGGGCAGAACAGTAAAACAACAAATCAAATATCGTTGATGGAAGCCGGGTTATTTTAGTAACTTATTTTATATGATCTATATCACTTACCAATACGTACTACCAGAGATTAACCATTGCTATTAATTTCAAAAAAAATGGCATAGTATTGAATAAAAATTACTATTTTTACAAGAAAAAAATGCAAAAACCTACTTCATTCCTTGTTTTGATTTACACTGAGCCCTACATGGATTATAACTTCCTGGTCCAGTTTTAGTGATTTCCTTCTTCATTGCCCCCGAACGATCCAGCTCAGGATGAAATCCGATCTTATTAAAACGTTTTGTGGCCACGCCAAAAGGGGCGTACGTTTTGAAGGTTTTGTTCGGCATTTTCGGAAACGAATGATCAAAATGCAGAGGACGGCAGAATATTAGTTATGTCAAGACTGACAACTGAATTTGTCGGTAAGGTGTAGTAAACACCTTGATTAATTGTATATACAGGCATAGGCGTAACTAGAGGGGGGGCCAGGTGGGCTATGCCCACCCCAGACTGCTCTGGTGCCCACCCCAGAATTTCCGAAGTTCGAAGCCATACATACGTCATAGTGACACTTGCCATTAAAATCCTACGCGACTAAGGGCCAGGCCCCCCCTACAAAATCATTCTAGTTACGCCAATGTATACAGGGCAAAAACTATATAGTAGCGCTTTCGCCTTTTCGTTTTAAAATTTCTGATTACAGCCGATCGAACAAATACGCGGAACCCAAACCCACAATTCCGTACCAGTACCAGGTTGCAAATCAGATTGCAATCGATACATTTGGATCTACGAACACGGAATTTTTGGTTAGCGGTGACGGATTTTGCTCTGCGAACAAATCTAAGGAATCTTTGGAGTCTTACCTGTCCCTTTAGCAAAAACACTGTAACGAATATTAACCACAACTTGATATAAAATTAGGTTGTCAATAAAAGGGACGAGTCGGTGGATGTTACCCCTTACAATGAACTTTTTTTTATTATTTAAGTATACAGGGTGCCCCAAGTAAAGTGGCCTATTAAAAGTATCTCGAGAAATAAATGAGATTTTATTTTGAAAATTTGGCTATGGCTATAAGAGATGGTTTTCTACGTTTATAAAATATTTTGGATGATGCGGTGTTGCCGGATCATACCGAAAGTGGTAGCAACTTCGGAATTTTAAATGAATTACCCTATATATTATATTTTTTTTGGAATCTAGGTGAAAATCTAGAACAGTTTTCTGTATAATATCATATACCTATCTTTAAGAGTTTTTGAATTATAAATAATTTTGTGATTTTTTAACACAATATCGGGACCTGAAAAGAAAATCGTATCTTTTTAGCGGTTACAGCTAGAACACTGAAAATTTGACAATAGTTTCACAAGACCATCGCAATTTTATAATTTCGAACAGTATTTAATTAGTTTTATACAGGGCGTCTCCATAACAATATTTCTGAGGCAGATGAATTATTGCAAAAATCTTATTTTTTTTAAATGGGACACCCTATATTTGATATGTTTTGCTAATAGAGGATCAAATTTTCTATCTAATGATATTATGTGTTCCTATACCTATCTTCACTATTTTCGGACTTATAGCCAAATTTATAAATTATCTTATAAAAATATATTTTTTGATAGTGTGGTTGGCTGTGGAATGGATTCATAGAAACAAAATAATGAAAAATCCATTTGACGTTATGTCTGAGTTATTGTAATAAAAATGGCTAATTCACATTATTCGAGCTTAGATATTTTAAGTTTATTTTATATTCATGGGGAGTGTGGTAGAGTTTTATCTAGAACTTGCAGAAAATTTAATGAACTGCATCCTGATGCAGCTCCTATGACTCCCTAAAAGTTGATTGGCCGAGGCGGTCCATGGAAATGGCCCGAAGGTCTCCGGATCTTACCCCCTAGAATTATATCTATGAGATAGGATTAAAGAAATAGTATGCAAGACACCCGTCACAACAAGGGAAGATTTAGAAAATCGAGTACGAACAGCTTTGGGGTCTCTAGAAGAGAAAGAAATGAAAGAGGTGACAAATGAACATGTTATAACCACAATTTATGAATGTTTAAGAGCGAACGGGGGGCATTTTAAACAATTTAGTTATTAGTTATTTTATTGATGTAATTTTCATTTTGTTTATTTATTTATTAATTAATTCCTTATTGGTTAACTATTTTTTTTTACAACAACACAGACATAACGTCACATGGATTTTTCATTATTTTGTTTCTATGAATCCACAGCCAACTACCAAAAAATATATTTTTATAAGATAGTTTATAAATTTCGCTATAAGTCCGAAAATAGTGAAGATAGGTATAGGAACACATAATATCATTAGATAGAAAATTTGATCCTTTATTAGCAAAACATATCAAATACAGGGTGTCCCATTTAAAAAAAATAAGATTTTTGCAATAATTCATCTGCCTCAGAAATATTGTTATGGAGACGCCCTGTATAAAACTAGTTAAATACTGTTCGAAATTATAAAATTGCGATGGTCTTGTGAAACTATTGTCAAATTTTCAGTGTTCTAGCTGTAACCGCTAAAAAGATACGATTTTCTGTTCAGGTCCCGATATTGTGTTAAAAAATCACAAAATTATTTATAATTCAAAAAGTCTTAAAGATAGGTATATGATATTATACAGAAAACTGTTCTAGATTTTCACCTAGATTCCAAAAAAAATATAATATATAGGGTAATTCATTTAAAATTCCGAAGTTGCTACCACTTTCGGTATGATCCGGCAACACCGCATCATCCAAAATATTTTAGAAACGTAGAAAACCATCTCTTATAGCCACAGCCAAATTTTCAAAATAAAATCTCGTTTAGTTCTCGAGATACTTCTAATAGGCCACTTTACTTGGGGCACCCTGTATAATAGTCAAGTTAAGAATACAGTTGTTTTTTTTCGCATTTCCGCACCAGCCTATAGGATCTGCGCTGTGTGTGTGTGGAAAAAATAAACTATCTATTAATGGTTGCATCAGCAGTGGACTTGACTTTTAACCAATAGCAATCTAGGAGATGCTCGGATCTACGTAAATAAACCATTGTATTATTAACGCGAATAGCATAGTGGAGGCTTTTTATATTGATTTTTCTACAACGCCTATAAATGATAATAAAATTAATAGTTTCGTGTTTATAAGAGACGGCACCGACAGCTTCGATATATCGGGTCTAAAGGAAGAACGTTTATATTTTTATGAACATAGGTAAAAAGCGATAGGATTTTTATATACGGGGTTGTCCAGTTAAAGCGAACTAGCTCCGAGATATCATATTTATCGTCACGTTTTTAATTCCGTTATAACCTCAAAAGAGGATTAATCGTACACTTTATATCCTCTATGAATTTAAATATGAATCCGAAAATGATGTAAGATTTTAACGGTAACATATACTCCTCCGAGGGGGCTAAACCATGAAGACTGCAAATATTCTTTAAAAATGTGCCCGTTCACAACAAAATTGACGTGTGTTCGAGTTTTAATATTATTTACTGGAAGCGAGATATACAGGGTGTTATGGAAATGACGTATTATATTTAAACCGGCAATTCCTGAGATGAAAACAAATTCAAGAAAAATATCCAAAAAAGGCGCTTTAATTTAATATGCCCTGTACATGACCTGCTGTTAAACCAAAAATAAGCACGTGGTGTCACTGGGAGGAAGGTAAACAAAGCAACATATGGTGAAAACGTCAGTGAATTTTGAGCAGTGTTGTCACATTTTCATGGTAAACTCTTTAGAAAGTCAATAACCGTTTGACAGATTGCAAGTTGTTTATTTTTCAGGGTACATTATTATAAACTTTTAATTTCAGTTCAGTTCACTAGGAAACAATCTCTGATTTATAAACTTGAACTGACTCGAACGAACGGCCGCGGAGTTTATAAATGGTCAGGTATGTTCTCATTTGTTCAATTCGAACGACACCATCGTATCGGAATAACTTAAATGCCATTTTACCCTTTAGAGAGAAAAAAAATGCAATTTTATTGACCTTTTCGGCCTTATTTAAAACCAACTTAATTTATAAAAAAACACCAAGTAAATAACCCGAACAAAAACCGACACAATAACCTCACAAAACACCAAAACAAAGCCACATAAATTAACATTAGTTTTCGCGTAGGTATGCATCTCATGAACACATCTAAGTTTTTAATATTTTAAAGTGCTACTTATTGGTCTGTCACCTGTGAGTAAGAAGGTTTATTACCCCACTTTTAAAACGGTCGATTTGAAAAAAAATATGTAGCGCTTCTCTAGGACACCCAAGGAGTCACCCATTTAAATATAATACGCCATTTCCATAACACCCGTAAATATATTTCAAACTGACACCCGGACCTGTATATTTATAACATATTGCCACATGACAAGTATGTGTTTTTATAATCGAGTGTAGTAGAATCTAAACGAACACTCTCGTCGTGAGGTATTTTTAGCATTATTATGTTGATTTTTAGGTCGAGGAGTATTTGGAGATCAGATCTAATGCTACCGTACTGCCATTGATATTATGCGGACAAGGTGTGGTTCCAAACATAAATATAACACCGAATTTTACAGTATTTAGGCTCGAGGCGAAATATAATCGTTTTACCGAGCTATCTCTAAAGGTATGTCTAGATCCAAAGGTATTGTAACCTACAGATCCCATAATCCATTCATAAAACTCTTGGAAAGTGTGAAAGCTGTGATTGAGTGAAATGTTATTGAAAATCAGTAATGGGTGGAAGAGAGAACTACATGTTTGTTGGCTGAATGGCAACAATGTTGCAGTCTGGTTATTAGAGATGAGCTTAGCCGCGAATATTCATTCGCAGCTATAGCTGCGATTCCGACTTTTTCTTCACTGTGAATATAAACTGCGAATGACGTCATGATTGTGGTGCTATATCACACGACCACATCATATCGCGATTGTGTATTTGTTTTAAAGTCGTGCTACTAGTAAGTCATTACCTACCTTACACAGGCACCAAACTCTAGCATCTATTTTTGATCGGTTAAAAAGAAAGTTAAACACGGATTTATTCTTACCAAAAATTAAATTATTGTTCTTAAAATGTTATTCACAATCACATTAGCAGTTTGCCGTTCGCACTTCTGTTAATAAATATGTAGATCCAGCCATGGCGATGTGCTAGATGCAACGAGCACACAGGCGAATTTCGAAAGAATCGTGGCCAAAAAGATTATCTTGGTAACATGAGACAAAAAATGTTTTTAATTGTAAGAAACCGTTATAAATATGGTAACATTGCATTTTGTTTTTAATATCTTACATTCTTGAACCCTCCACACCCCTTTTTATGGTTATTAAATTATAGAAATTGGAATAGACAAAGGTGGTTTATTTTTACGATATTATCATTGGAGAAACATCCTAAACTACCCCGCTCTCTCAAGATATAATCAATTTCTTAATGGACAGTCTCTTAACCAATCCACGAGCTGAATCCTTGTGCAAGAACAACAAAAAATTGACAAACCGTATGATTTTTTGTAAAAACTTATATACTCAGAAAAAGATAGCCACCATTTTGAAAAATATCGGAAATATTTTTGTCGCCTGTTTAAAAGTATGTTTAATTCTCCATGAAACTATGTACGTTTTATCGGAATCGGTTTAGTAATAATAAAGTTATTCAAAATTGGTTCGATGTCTTAATCACATATTTGTAAAAATGTACCTAACAAATTTTTTTTTAAATTCAATTTTCGGCAAAGTCGCAAATTGTCGCAGCAACTCTCAGTTGGACCTTATTCAGGACCCTTCAAAGAATAGTAAACAAATAGTTTGGTCGCGTTCCAACGCGCCCTTTTTTACATTTTGCCTGATACAAAATTTTAAAAAAAATTGTTTGTTTTGTAAAAGTACTAGTGTAAATATTTTTAATTTGAAAATTTTATAGGATTGTACTTACCACCAGCAATAGGCTCCATGATGGTTTTTCAGAATTTTTACAAAAACTGATTTTTTCCAACCACTCTAATTTAATTGACACACCACACTAGAAAAACAAACTTTGAACTGAAATAATTTTAAGGTTGGCCATAATATAAATATAACAGGGGTGATATATGACACCCTGGTTGTTTCTTAATTAAGTGCTAATGCTTTTACGACATAATTATAACTTTGGGTTTATCTATTTTGACCAGCTTTTACCTGAAATTGGCTTGTGTTGCTTCGTTCGATCGTTCACTATCTGGTCGATTTGCAGTTTATATTATAATAGTTTGCAAATTGTGAATGCGATTTTTCATTAGCAGTGAATAATTAGCAGTTCGCGATTATCTGCTCAACACTACTGGTTATATCATCAGATGGTTAAATATTAAAACATAACCATACTTACCGATGAAAAGATAAATCCTTATTTAAACGATCCACTCTTGTACAAACTACACTTGAATGCACCATGATTGTTTATAATAAAGACGATTTTTCACCAATAATCACAAAAAAACACAAATCAACCGAAATATATAAACAATCCGTTAGATCACAGCGCTAACGTTGTAATGTTCAGATTCATCATATTTTGGCTCCTGGATCGTATAACAATAGTAAAAATGGAAATAGATGTTGCCAGAGTGCAGTTGGATTAGTTCAAGATTCGTTTCATACTTTTAAGTATAATACTATTTTTTTGAAGAATCTCTCATCGTCTTTTCACAGTTTATAGTAAAATTATTGGGAAATAAATTTATTTTAAGAGCAATTGCGGATTAAAATCTTAATTGTATGTGCCAAATTAACAATTTTTTTAAACGGGATTTTGCAAGATACCTTTGCGATAAATATGTCAATCTGGCTATGCTGGAATAATGACCGAAAGAGGTGGGAAAGACTGTTTGCAGTCGTTGCGTACGCTAGAAATGCACATTTGTCCATCTGTAGTTTGTAATATCTTTGCATTTTACGATATTTTTTTATCTGTTTATTAGATGGAGAATGCCTCTGAATCCCCAGTCAACATACGTTTAGAAAAAATATTCGAAATAGAAGGTCGCCTGGCAGATTACGGTAAACACGCGGAAACGGTAGAAATGGATCCTAAAGACGCAAAAAGTACAAAGGACAAGAAAGTGACGGAAAATAAGTCGGCCGGGAAAGAAAAAGGTCCAAAGTATTCCGATAGTCTGACCGATCGAGAGTTGAAGGCCATTGATCATTGTTTTAGCAATGTGGCAGGTAATTTTTTGAACTTACACTCAGGGGCGAATTAGGACCTTTTATCGCTCCTGGGCGATCAAAAAATTTAGAGTTCGGCTGGTGCATCATTAAGTTGAACATAAGAAATCCCATGTAATTTTTGAGGTGGCTGAATATTGGCTCCCTTGTACATTTTATAAGAACACTGCATTATAACTTCTTGAAGAGGCCGACATGGTAAGCCCATGTGTCGAGTTTGAATTCATTTTGGTGAGCTATTCAATTAAAACTGATCACAAAACTCTCAGGTTTGTGTAATACAGCAAACACCAGCATTAAATTTTGACAATGACAACAAGAAAATTGGTGTCAGTGACAATTTTTTCATTATTCGTTATAGCTAGAGAGACGGCGACAATAGGGGGTCCTGAACTGGAATATCAGTAATTTGGTTTTTCGTGGAGTTTAGGTCCCCCTCTACAACTTTTATATCAGATGAAATGCCGTAGAGCGTTGCTGAGAGGCGCTGTACCGCTTTAGATAGGAAATTCTCAATAAATTCAAAATTATAACGAGCCATGTCTGAAAATGAATTTACAGCATCTGCGTGACCCCCAAAGTCCGGGAACCGCATTTTCTGACAAGTCGACCCTTGCATATACTTTTCCGGGCGTGTCAAAAAAATGAAAATTTAAAAAAAAGAAAAATAGCGAATTTGAAGTTGAAACTTTCTAGAATGGAACATTATACATATGTTAAAGATTATGTAAAAAAAATTTCGTCGTTCCAGGTCTCGCCATTTCATTATTGGAATATTTTAAAAATCTCCTCGGAGGAAATTCGGAAAACGATCGTGACCTGTCAGAAAATTGTCACACTACATTCCTTGACGCCCAAATATTGTGGGAAAAAAAAATGTCACAAGAATCGCACCTAGCTAGGCGGAATTCTGATAACATTATGCAGAGATGCCGGAAGGTATGACAGAGAGAAAGCGGGACTGGAGTAATAACTTTCGCAATATTCTTTTTATCAGTCAGTCATCTCCATGTGAATACAAATCGATTAAGCCCACTTGGACCCATGTCACTTGAGACTTTATAGTTTTTTCATTAATTTTTTTTTGACACGCTCGGAAAAGTATATGCAAGGGTTGACTTGTCAGAAAATGTGTTTCCCGTGACTTTTGGGTCACGCAGATGCTGTAAATTCATTTTCAGACATGGCTCGATATAATTTTGAATTTATTGAGAATTTCCTATCTAAAGCGGTACAGCGCCTCTCAGCAACGCTCTACGGCATTTCATCAGATATAAAAGTTGTAGAGGGGGACCTAAACTTCACGAAAAACCAAATTACTGATATTCCACTTCACGGACCCCCTATTGTCACCGTCCCTCTAACTATTATGGTCAGCTTTACGTCAATTTTTGGCAATAGTGTCATAGAAGTTATTTGTGTTTCGTGTTGTGTTGTGTTACGGTGTTTACCGTGTTACCGGAACTATGAGTTTCGTGGTTTTGCCATCACGTTTAATTGAATAGCTTAGGATTGGCTAACCAAAATGTATTCAAACTCGGCACATGGGTTTACCATGCCGGCCTCTTCAATAAATTATAATTCAGTTGTTCTATAAAATGTACAGGGGAGCCGATATTCAGCCACGTCAAAAATTACATGAGATTTCCTATGTTCAACTCAACGATGCATACAACGAACAAACCCGGTACTATATCATTATTCGCACCTTATCCATAGGCTATAGACCGGGTTCTGAGAAGGGGGAGAGCCGGATAATCAGTCCCCCCTCCTTTCCTTGTTCTTACAAACTAAACAGTTCCCAGTTTACTATTATGTTATGAGGGAAACTAATATATACTATTTTTAGTGTTTCATCTTGGCGCTTTAGTTTTACACACCCCGAATATTTGAAAATAATGTATGCATGCAGATTTTCTCTGTACCTAATTTCTTATAGCCCTAACTAAACTGCTGGCCATTTGCTTTCGAGCAAGAAAAATTTCGCCTAAATTTAAAAGTTAATATTTTCTGAACCAGATATGACATCGAACTCCGGTTTTTAATTGTTGATAGATTTCTCCCTTAGGAAACAATTGCCAAAGTTGGATTGGCTTAAACTGTCAGAAAATTTTATATACAGGGTGTTAAAGAGGACGATGATTTTTGCTCCAATTTCAATAGCATGTAACTTTCACAATAATATTTTTAAATTTTATCACTGTACGTCAATTGAATCACTGGTTCATAGCAAAGAAAGTAATCTGTCAAATTTTTGATATCTGCTATATTATATTATATTATACCTTATGAAAAGCTTGTTTATGTTCAGTAACAACAAGTGTACCTAAATGTTGTGATGTACAGTGGCGTACTTATAATCACTTATATGTCTATGCTTTATGAGTATCTCACAATTTTATTGTATTGGAAAATACTCGCCCCTAGATTAGGCAAGTTTGATATGAAAAACTAAAAAAATAAGGAAAGACTTGCCTAATCTAGGGGCGTGTACTTTCCAATACAAAAAAATTGTGAGATACTCATAAAACATAGACATATAAGTACGCCACTGCACATCACAACATTTAGGTACAATTGTTGTTACTGAACATAAACAAGCTTTTCATAAGGTATAATAATCACTTGCAAAGTTTGCACGATACAACGCACAGTAGGATCTAGCTAACAAAAAGTTGAAAAAAAGCAAAGTTTTTAAAAAAAATCGGTATCTCTTAAAATATAGCAGATATTAAATTTGACAGATTACTTTCTTTGCTATGAACCAGTGATTCAATTGACGTACACATTTAAAAATGTTATTGTGAAAGTTACATGCTATTGAAATTGGAGCAAAAATCATCGTCCTCTTTAACACCCTGTATATAAAATTTTCTGACAGTTTAGGACAATCCAACTTTGGCAATTCTTTCCAAAGGGATAAATCTATCAACAATTAAAAACCGGAGATCGATGTCATATCTGGTTAAGAAAATATTAACTTTTAAATTTAGGCGAAATTTTTCTTGCTCGAAAGCAAATGGCCAGCAGTTTAGTTACTTTGTACTATTAAAATATGGGTATTATTTAACTGGTTAGCAAAATATTCTTATTTTTGCGAACAGAAAAATGTAATCGGTCAGCCAAAATGGCTAGTTGGTCAGCAAACATTTCTGAATCGTGACAGTGCCCTGGAAAAACAAGCGAAACCCCGCCCCCGCTACACCACCGCCGATTTCCTTCTGTATTCGCCAAAAGAAAACACAAGAAAGTTACATAATTGACAGTGCCCTGGGACCTCTGAAGTAAACTGCTTCTAGACATGTTTTTTTCTAGTGACCAATTATAAACTCTTGCTGACCAAGTAATCCTTTCGCAGTTCGACTGTCAATAACGGCTAACCATTTAATTACTTTTCTTAAAATATCCTCCATACAAATAAGACCGATTTATCCCTTTAGGTGACTCGTACTTTGATTTGAGCATCACAGAAACAATGTATATACAGCCAAATTCCCATGATACCGTAATCATATACTTCGGTGATCCGGAGTCACTGCAAAACAGGAAAAGTGACAAACCAAAGAAGGGTGGAAAACAGAAAGAAGATAAGAACGCAAAGGCTGAAGAGGCAGAAAGTAAAAAAAGTAGTGATAAAAAAGGCGGCGACGTTGGCAAACAATATATTACACAGTACAACGTATTTATTGGTAACACTTTTATTAAAGGTATTGTTTTACTTTGTACAAAATTGTAAATATAGATTGTGAAAATAAATATTTTTCAAAGCTAAAATATCATATAAAGAAGCTGTGGCAATTGCTAACCATTTCTTAATTCGGTCCTGGAAAAAATAATTTATTATTAGAAAAATGTTGTGCTCCCTGTATAGAGGGTGTACCGGGTAAGAATACATATGCAGGGATCGAGTTAACCATAAGACATACAGAAATGATCAAATTGTACAAAAGTTGCGCAATAGTGAGTTCTACAACAAGTCATGTTTTCAAATTTAAGAAATTACGAATATTCCCGAAAATATTTGAGCAAATCCGAATTTTTACATTCTCGTTGCCAGTTTTTCTACTTTATAAGATCATTTAATTAAATTTTCTATCCGATGTTTCGTTTCCTCGCAACCATCGTCAACTTTTCTTTTTAATAGTAGTAACATTTTATTTTATGCTTTGTGAACTCCGCCTTATATTCTGAATCCAATATCCCACCTATAATTTATTAGTCGTTTCGGACTAAAATACTTCTCTGCGATATAACTGATCTCGTTCTCTAATGTTTCTTTCTTTCACAATCATATCAAACAGAACTCTCTTATACTTCTTAAAAAATTTTTTAATTCTTAATATGTACAGGTAACGCATTAAAAAATTTTATAGCAATAGGCAGGATCCCTTTCGGTAGATGACAGTCTATGCAGAGGCACATTGTAACCAATATACCTAATATTAAATGCTGCAGAAATGTATCCCTGTTTTTAATCAGAAAGATCAAACACTTTTACACTTACAAACCCAACATAGTCAGTATGTTCAGGTCCCTAAGCCTACCTCTATTCAATATAAATGAATACCTTATTGGAAATATTTTTGTTTTTATTGCTGTATACTCTAGTTGACAGTAAAACTATTTTTTATGGGTGTCATTTAACTGGTTAGCAAAATATTCTTATTTTTGCCAACAGAAAAATGTAATCGGTTAGCCAAAATGGCTAGTTGGTCAGCAACATTTCTGAATCGCTCAGTAATTAATGTCATACTAGAGGGCTCTAAATTATTTTGGTACGCAAATTAAATATATAAGCTGCTATGACCGATCCACTATTAATCAGATATTAAAAAGCAATAAAACGTGAAATAGTGACAGTGCCCTGGGAAAGCAAGCGAAAACCCGCCCGCGCTACACCTTTTGTAGCCGATTTCCTTCTGTATTCGGCAAAAGAAAACACAAGTTACATAAATTGACAGTGCCCTGGGAAAACAAGTGAAACCCGCCCCCGCTATACCTTTTGGGCCTTGACTGCTACACCGAATGAAAAGACACGCACGCAACTTTGCCGATTATTCAAAACAAACGCAATCCAATAATTTATATTGATAACCATTCTTTAATATGCAAACCTCTGAAGTAAACTGTTTCTAGAAATGTTTTTTTCCACTGACCAATTGTAAAATCTTGCTGACCAAGTAATCATTTCGCAGCTAGATTGTTAATTAAGCGAACACATGATATTACAAGCGGACTGATGTCGGTTAAATTGTTGACAGTTTGTAGCATTTTTGCAGAACAAGTGTTGCAGCCCGATTTTTATTTATTGCAAGCAAAATCTTTTTATGCTGATCAAATGATTTAATGGCTGTTTTTTGCTGCGAACCAATTTTAATAACGGCAAACCATTTAATTACTTCTCTTTTATTTAGTAGGCGTTTCGGACTAAAAACTTATCTTCAATGTAAATAAATACCTTATTGGAAATATTTTTGTTTTCATTGCTGTATTTATATACTCTAGTTGGCAATAAAACTATTTTTATTTGATATTATTTAAAATAATAATAATATAACATAAATAATTTTGCATCAAGCTCTTTTAGTTCGGAAGTTATTAAATATTTTCGATCGCAAGTGGCCCAGTGTGCGAAAACCGAAGCGCGCGACTTGTCGAAGATTGACAGAATTACGCTTTCGAACGACGCAAAGGATGAAAATACTAATAATTCGCCGCGCTCTGTGTGACTTATGATGGAAAATATTTAATAACTTCCGAACTAAAAGAGGTACCACTTTCTCGTAAAATGACTTTTATAATATTAATACAAGCAATATTTCTTTATTACCAACTGATTTTTTCCATGCGTCCTTCAAATTGCTGACAATTGCCTACCTTAAACTTAGCATTTGTTGAAAATAAAATTTGAAGGTGGACTTCGTCTGGCTTATAAAAGCGTGGAAAATTTCCAAGTCAACTTTGGAGAATCTGGGCACATAGTAAAAAATATTTGCTAGGTTTCTTTTAGCAGCGTCCTCATTTTCCGACAATGAATCGCTGGTAGCAATAATTCTTGCCTGGTGTAAATTATCTGTAAAAAATACAGTTGTCAACTAAATGTTTTCAACTTGCAGGCCATGGTCAATTTATTAGAAATAAATTCAAAATTTTGACAGCTATTCTAAATATCAAATTGGATTATATAAAACATGCCAACATATCATAATTATTGTCATAAATAGCCATTTTTAAGAATAATTAAATAAAAAGCATATTATAAAAACACGTAATAGATGTTTCATAAATAATAAAAATATGAAAGATCTGTAAAGTTTTGACCATTTGGTGGACTAGCTTATGACAAAAGTTTAGTATTTTTGTAAATTCTTTTTTGTAAAAATTTTAGGATTTGAGTAAAATCATTTTTAAGCATAAAATTGATTACAATAAATTCTTACCCATTATATCAGGAAGTTTTTTAATTAACGACAAGTGGAATTGCTTACAATTTTTCTTTGACAGCTCTAAAAGGGCCAAAATTGTCATGTCGGTAATATGTCGTTCGCATAATATATTTGGCAGCATAGACAACCAATTTTGATACGGGATCGACCTAAAACAGAGACGTCCTTTTAACGTTATCCATCGGAATAACTTGGAAATATATTGTGTATCCTCTTTCTTTATACAGGGTACACCAAGTAAAGTGGCCTATTAGAAGTATCTCGAGAACTAAATGAGATTTTATTTTGAAAATTTGGCTGTGGCTATAAGAGATGGTTTTCTACATTTGTAAAATATATATATATATAAAATATATAAAATTTTGGATGGCGCGGTGTTACCGGATCATACCGAAAGTGGTAGCAACTTCGGAATTTTAAATGAAATGCCCTATATATTATATTTTTTTAGAATCTAGGTAAAAATCTAGAACAGTTTTCTGTATAATATCAACGTTAAAAAGTATGCGGTTTGTAAAAGAGTGACCCATATAAGTCACTGCGTGAAAATAATCCCGTATGACGCAAATGGAATGTTTGCCGTTAACCAGGGTTCGAAAATATCATGTTATTTATATAAATATCATATCACATGATATATATCTGATATATATCCGATATATATCGGATCCGATATACAAACATGTTTAAAATTTATTTTCTTAATTAAAAAACGGCATTGTTTCTTGCCCAAACTATATTTTAACAAAAACCTATATTCTATATATCTCTCTCTCTCTCTAATTAAGTAGATAAAACAAAAATCATTATTAAAAATATTAAAATAAACAGATTTTAGTATTATTTTATTAACATTAATATTTCAACACAATCACAAAATTAAAACTTATATTGTAAACAAAAAAACTTTTTATTCTAACATTTGCTCATAACTCCAATTAGGTAAAAAGAAAAGAATTAAGAACAAACAGATGTTAACATTATTTTATTAACATTGATATTGGTATATCATCCTCATCTGATGAATCATCATTATCATCAATATCAATAATGTTATTCTTAGTGACCATAACTTCAGAATCTTCCGATAATGCTGGTTCCCATACCCAATCAAGGTTGGTTTCCTTTTTGTCTGTATTTTGGTTCATATACTTGAACATACAAACCAGCTTACTGGCTTTTTGGTTTCCTAAGCGGTTTCGTAAATCTGATTGAACCAAACCGAAAGAAGAAAAGGCCCTTTCAATCACAGCTGTAGAGGCCACTGCAGTGTGTAACTGTTCGCATAATTTCAAAAAAGCGTCCTTGTCTGGCCAGTCTGAGTCCAATACAGGGATCGATTTCCACCACGTTAATGGTGGAGTAAGTCTAAAATGATCCCCAAAAAAGTACTTTGGAAATGGGCTAACTTGTGATATAAGAGACATCACAAATGGAACAAAAGAACTATTGATATTATTCAAATATTCAAAAGCCTCTCTTTTTTGAATAGCTGTTAAATGTCGTCCGAAAAATCGATGATCAATAATATTTGCTAGATAATGCATTGCCCCAAGTGCCATATTTTTTCTTTTAAAGAAACTTTTTTTCACCAAAAGTGGCTGTTCTGAGAAATCGAATTCTAATTTATGCCAGACCTCTACACACACAGATATAGTTGTATAGTCTCTTTGAACTCTATCAAGAGCTATGGCTATTGGATCTAGACGAGCAATTAGGTCAGTGGCATTTAATGCAACCTGAGCATCATTGACTATCTTTATAATGTCACTTTCGATGACATCTTTATGGTCCTGGCATAACTGAACTAATACTCCCCTATTGGCCAAAAATGATTTAAGTGCATTGTTCATTGTGCTCCACCTTATTTCCAGAGGCATAACCAATTTTTTGCCTCCAGCCTCTTTGTAGAGTCCAGATGTTTGTTGCGAAAATATTTTATAACTTTTACAATGTTTGCAGTAGCTGAAGGAATTTCTAAATCTTTTGCCAATAAATTCAAAATGTGAGCTGAACATCCATATTGTATTATGCCGATTTGATTTTCTAGTTCGGAACGCATTTTCTTTACATTTCCTGTATTGTCTGTGACAAAACTCCTTACATGAACTTGAAATTGGTTTTCTGTTTTCCTTATTGCCTCAAGTGCCATGATTTTAAGATACTCTGCAGTATGTGATTCTGCTCCCGTTTCAGTAGTTTCCACCAAGAACGACTCACCATGTTGAGTAATAATACTACAGCATACCAGAGGCTCGTTACGAACATTGCTCATCCATCCAGGGACATACAAACTGTTTCTCCCTGCAATGCATTCCTACACTCCTTCAAAATATCATCATACACTTCATTTAGAATAGGTTCTAATTATAACCGGGCCGTAATGAATTCATCATTTTCTTAAATTCAGTATGATCAGCATGCAGAAAAGGTGTATTAGTTGCATAGAAATATCTGCCTATTTGGAGGTTGAGTTCTTTAGAGTAAGTTTCTGAGGTTGCAACAATATCAGCGTCTTTTGCCATGGTTAAAACATGCTGTTTCATCAGTTTCTTGGTTGGCTGAGGCATATAACTCTCTGAAAAAAAAAAAAACTGTTATTAGCAACATGTTTTTTAATTATTTTTACTTACAATATCCACAAAAAAATTGTACAGACAGATTTAGGAATAATATATATAACAATTACCTACGTACCTGATGTGTTGACACTTCTTTTTGTAGTAGTGGAAGTGGAAGGCAGAACATCTTCAGGAACAGAATGATGCTGTTGTGTTGTTTCACGACTTGGCGTATCACTGGGCATATTTTTTTGGTGTGTTAAAATATGTTTTTCCATTCGCGATGGTATACTCTGCATCTCCTTTAAACACTCTCGACATTTTGCCCATTTTCCAGTACTGTTTTTGTTTTTAATTATACAGTCAAAATATCGCCAAACAGAATGCTTTGGTTTTGGCATATTCAATAAAAATCACAACTAACTTACAGTCAAGTCAACACAGAGTGAAAACACAGAAATAAAGATTATTTGGGAAAGCAAGAGCGAAACAAATCGTCGCGTACCTGGGAATCCCGAACTCGGCGGCGTCGGCGCGGTGATGCTTGCGCGGTATCCAAGTGAATCCCTACAGTAATTATAATTTTGTACAGTGGCGTATTGAGACATTTTCGGATGTTTAGAATGGTGGAAAACATTTTTAATTTAATAAATGAAATTGTCGAATATATCGGATATATATCAAGTTATAAATATCATGATATATATCGTGATATATATCATGATATATATCACTTGATATATATCCTCCGAACCCTGCCGTTAACGTAACACCAACCTGCTTAAAAAATCGTTATCAATCACACTCGTTATGATGCGGAACAGTTGCAACTTTTCCTCATTTTTAAGTTTCCCACTGTCATAGAACATAAGAGTATTTTCCAGAATAATTTGTAGATTCATGCCGCTTTGGCGCCATTTTTGATAATCTTGTCCCAAACACATCTTGAGAAACTCTATGAAACACTGTATATTCTCTGCGCCTAAACCGCCTTTTTGAAATAATAGTTCTGAAAGAAAAAATTAAAATATTTTGTTATAGTTAAAAATAAGTGGTGTTGGAAGCCAAAGGTAACGAAACATGTACATGTTTGGTCAGCAATTGGTTTTGTCTTATTCAATCAACATAATCTCGATTTGAATCATACTGTTACAGTTACCGG
This sequence comes from Barypeithes pellucidus, assembly GCA_963991005.1. NCBI lineage: Eukaryota > Metazoa > Arthropoda > Insecta > Coleoptera > Curculionidae > Barypeithes > Barypeithes pellucidus. The sequence continues at coordinate 15,961,660 of OZ022563.1, forward strand.
TGCATGTACTTACTTGTTATATAAGCGACAATAGTAGACATTTCTTGTTTCAAGTTGTGTTGGGTACAGCCGACATATAACACTGAATACATGAAGCAAACCAGCAAGTTCTCATGTATACATTTAGGGTCTTTATTTTGTTCTAAAACTTTTAAACTAGTCTCTTTCAATCTTTTTCTGCCGTTGGGCTGAGAATATGGGAAATTCGTCAGGAGATGCGTCAAGAACTTCTGACCCTCATTTGACATAAACACGGATTTCTAAAAAAAAAAAACTGCACCTATGAGGGGTAGTTATTTTCCTAACAACAAAACAATAAACTTGACGATCTATTCTCAGGTTATACGGTATGTTGCATAGCCTAATTTTTTCTCGCATTCCTTTCGATAGGCAGAAACTGCTGGGCATACAATAAAGGGTTTGTCAAAAAGTGGACGTACTTTATTTCGACCGGAATAACTTGGCGGTATAACTTTTTAAATAGTGGCCAAGGAAATTTTAAACTTGACATGACATGGCACTACTAACCGGAGAATAGCTATTGGACTGTGAATTGATTTTCCAACATTTCTATATTATAATACAGGGGACACCAAGTAAAGTGGCCTATTAGAAGTATCTCGAGAACTAAATGAGATTTTATTCTGAAAATTTGGCTGTGCCTGATGGTTTTCTACGTTTATAGACATGGATTTTTCATTATTTTGTTTCTATGAATCCACTCCACAGCCAACTACCAAAAAATATATTTTTATAAGATAATTTTTAAATTTGGCTATAAGTCCGAAAATATTGAAGATAGGTATAGGAACACTTAATCATTAGATAGAAAATTCGACCCTCCATTAGCAAAACATCAAATACAGGGTGTGCCATTTAAAAAAAAGAAGATTTTTGCAATAATTCATCTCCCTCAGAAATATTGTTATGGAGACGCCCTGTATAAAACTAATTAAATACTGTTCAAAATTATAAAATTTCGTTCGTCTTGTGAAACTATTGTCAAAATTTCAGCTTTCTAGTTGTAACCGCTAAAAAGATATGATTTTCTTTTCAGGTCCCGATACGGCGTTAAAAAAATCACAAGATTATTTATAAGTCAAAAACTCTTAAAGATAGGTAGATGATATTATACAGAAATCTGTTCTAGATTTTCACCTAGATTCCAAAAAAATATAATATATAGGGTAATGCATTTAAAATTCCGAAGTTGCTACCACTTTCGGTGTGATCCGGCAACACCGCACCAACCCAAATATTTTATAAACGTAGAAATCCATCTCTTATAGCTACAGCAAATCTCATTTAGTTCTCGAGATACTTCTAATAGGCCACTTTACTTGGTGTACCCTGTATATCAATTATTTAAAATTAAATTTACCAAATTAAGGTCCTCATTTTCAGCTTGTTTTACATACTGCCATAGTAAATACAAAGTATTCATAATGCACGTTAACAATGCAGCAGTTTCCTCATTTAAAACAGTAGTTTCTAAAATAAAATCACTCAACATAATTACAGGTCCAGGTGCAGTAAAAAGACTCTATTTGACTCACAGTCTAGCCCACATTACCAGAAAGAAGGCGTTAAAGAAGCTTTTAGGCTGTGAATTATATACAACTTTTTTTACCACAAGAGTACAATATTAGGTATTTTAATAATATAGCTTCTCTCCTTTTTACAAACTTGCTTACCTGTATAATTCTTCTTGACTTTTTGTTCTGGCATGACTTCAAGCCACGTTTCGTACAAAAGTGGGATTAACGACACAATGTGCTTGTTAATAGTATCCAATCCTTTGTTCAAGGCTGAAGTTTGAGTCCTTGTAAAAAAATCAGAAGCAGGTTGGTCCAGTACACTCTCCAACGTATTATTGTATATTGGTAAAATGTGATTTCGCGAGGCATCAAATATGTTATTAGTGGAGCTAAAAAGGTAATAACTAGTGTTGTGATCGCTCGAGCGAAAAACCGTTCGAGTACTCGATTATTGAAATAACCGACATCGCTCGAGTATTAAAAAACTGCTCGAATTATAAATTCAAGCGAAAATCGTCGCTTGTTACTTTTACCTTCCACTTGATACCCGAGCTTCGCTTGACGCCGACCGGATTGTGCTGCTTGGTAGTGTGATCGCTCAAGGTAAAAAACTGCTCGCATATTCGACTGGGACTGGCTAACCAGCGGCGATTGTAAATTTTCAAAAAATTAAAGGATATAATTTTAAAAAAAATCAGAATCAACTGTTCTTCCTTAATAAAAACTAAACTCCAAAACTTACAAAAACAACCCCTGGTATTTTATCAATATTCTTCTTAGTCATAAAAATTCAGCATTAAGTACTCAATTTAAAATCATCGGTTTTTCCCAACACTGCATACAGGGTGTTATGGAAATGACGTATTATATTTAAACCGGCAAATCCCGAGATGAAAATAAATTGAAGAAAAATAACCATAAAGGGCGCTTTGAATTATTAAGCGAAATATACACTTTATATGAAATCTCAAAATTTACGTGGCCGCTTCTGAGGCCCTTTGCAATCAATATTTTATTGGCTCCAGGTTCAATAGAGGTTAGCGCATTATATGTGATGTTGTCATATTGCAACACATAATTCTAAACGCACGTGTTCAGTTTTTGACAACAAGACGTCTTTGACGTGCGCTATCACTTCTTTTTCAATTTTTTTAGACAAAGAACACTACAATTTTAAGGTACATACTCTCTTACCTTCGATCGTATTTTAAAATAATCCGTTTTATAATTAAATTCCATAAAAATAAAACACAAAAAGTATGTTTTTCAACAGAACCAACAGCAGATAATATCACACAAATTTGAAATCACATCACAACATTTATTATTATGAATTATTTCACAACAAACAAAAAATCGGGCAATACAACTAATAAAACGTTTAAAATTCGTATACGTCAAGCACGTGGCACAGTCGACGTCGTGGACCCAACGTCGTTCCACTCCCCCGTATCGAAACATACTGAAGTATGAAGCGGCGCGCGGCCGGTATTCAAGCTACGGCGAGACACGCGGTGTGATCTAACAACACTGTTCATATACTCTAGTAACCCACATTGTTGCTAAGTGAATCCAGATGGAACGGGGCGACAGTATGTGGGTAAAAAGGGTTTTTACCTTAGTATTTAGATATAAATATTCGATTTAAAAAAAAAAGTATGTAGACTTTCTCTAGGACACCTAAGGAGTCACCCATTTAAATATAATAAGTAATTTCCATAACACCCTGTATAAGTATATATAAAATAATAAATAAAATGGCAAATACCTCGTAAACCGTTGTCATAGCAGACAAAAATAATGATGCCTTTTATTTACCATTACATGTCCTTGAGAATAAGTTTGTAGAGAATTTAATACTGTACAGAAAGGTCCTTACTCTTGTAGCAACAAAGATTTGCGGGATATTTACCATGTGTCATCATACATACCCTCCTAAGACATTTTTGTCGTCCTCCTTTGCCAAAATTACACTTAGAACAGCATGCAACCTGCTCAACACCTTAATTCTCCAAGCCACGCTAGTCATCTTACTCCCCAAATTTAATGTAAGGGTCCTCCCAAGTTGAGAATCATTTCTTAACTTTGATATAAGCGAAAGAAAATCGGGTAGAAGCTTTTCTGAACTTTTACTTACTAATCCACAATCTGTTTTAAGGAAACAATCCAGGAAATTTAGGGAGTCTTCTTGAATGCTTTTGTCTATGTTAGTCATTGCACATCGTAGATTTGTAGAGAAAAAATCAAAGAATGGCACAAGTTTTTCACTGGGAATCTAGAAGGTTTAATAAATTGTCAAGATACTTATAGTTTGTTAATTATTATCAGAATGGTATTCATTGCCTTCTATCTAACTGACTTAGTTAGGTCTCACAGAAGAAGGATTTCCTGAAGGAATTGTTGCAACCTTTGACAGAACCCCTGGCTGCAGTCGTGATTAGTGACTGTAGTAGTAGACAAGGTTAGATGAATTGTTTTAAAAATCCTCTAAGATCTCTGCATTCCACATCGTCTTTGACTACAATGCACATGAGATTCTAATTTAGATGACAGTGTACTGTGAGAATCTATATTATCATTTTCAGGAGAGATATGGTGTATTTCTGGAGTGGTTCCTCAGATTTTTCTGAACTGTCTGTTTGTTCACATGATTCCTAATTTCACTTATTTGACAAAATAAGTATTAAAGTTCATTGTAATAATAAATTAATATGGAATTAGAAAGAAATGCAGAAGACCGATATTTATATGGACTTCTAGTCCTATAACTAAGCCCCCACTTTTAGCCATTAATTAAAAAACACTGTGTACATGGGTCAATGCCAATCAGATTTAAGTCGATATTAAACCTGTAAAATTAACAATAAAATAAATTGTTTACTTACATATTGTAATATTGTCTCAGTACACTTAACTGCAGATTTACGAACTTTCCTCTCTCTATCTTGCATCAAACTACTAATTGCTAGGCAAATCTGAGATAAATGCTGCTGAATTATTTCTTCTGTATGAATTTTAATGATGTCCGTTAATTCTTCACAAGCTGAGTGTCTTACATTTTCGTTATAGTGTTTAATACGAGTAAGGAGATCCTACAAAGTTTAGTTATGCTTTAGGGTTACAAGAAAGTTACAAGAATTGAAAAATTATGTTTACCTAATTCAATCCTATATGTTAAGAAGTCTTATAATATATGTATTTCATACCTTAACATTAAGTTTCCTTTTGCTCAAAATATCATCAGAATCTTTTTGTTTTAGCTGTTCTGGCAATACTATGGGTTTTATTTTAAACGAAGTATTCGTAACATTCTGTCCTTTCGGTAAAAACTTAGTTTTAGACTGTTTAAGTTTTACTTTGGCTTTATCAGCTTTGAGGTCCTTCTTGTGTCGATGGTTCTTACCCATTTTTAAGTAAAATAAATAAACCTTGTACTTTCGCTTACAGGATATTTCTCGCCCATGCGGAGCAGGTCAATATTCTGTGAACAGGTGTTCAATCTCTTTCCTTCTTAGTATCTACAGCGGCCTTAACTGCAAGGGTTATGCAGCCAGCTGTAAGAAAATTGAGCAGATCATTGTGACCGATTTCTCCTCTGTGCTTTAGTGTGAAATGCATTGTTTGCTAACTTCATTTGGCTGGAGGTCATTGGAATTTCGAACAGAACAGAACTGCTACTACATGCGTGTAATTTTCGCGCCAAAACCACTAACCAAACATATATTTTTGTTTGTCCTTTTACTCCTTTCGGTGATAATTTATTTGCTTCTCCAAATTTCTTATATATTTGTGGTAATTGTGTAAATAAGTTTTAATTTTGTATAATTACTATGGATGTAGCAGATGTAAATGCCGGACAGAGGCAACATAGAGATGAAATTGGTATTAGGTGCCAGAAGTTGTTTCAAGACTTCTTGGAAGAGTAAGTTGTATTTCTATATATAATATTTATATCCTCTGTTTATTCATTGGTAGGCTATTGTGCTCCTTAAGTTTTTGTATCCTGTTAGTACTCAATGGCTGTTTACTATGTAGTTTGTTCCAAGGTTCCATTTCCTTCGTAGATTTACAACAGACATGGTTTCTGGTACCCAAGATATCTTTCCTTGGTCTAGAGATCGTCGTTTATAATACAAAGTTTGAAACTGACTGTTTCAATTAGGAATTTGTTGATCTAACACATCCTATGTTGTAACATATCATGTGTTAATTATGGTAGGAGAATTTTAACAGTCCTTTAAATCCAACCCAAGCGTCATGTTTAAACTAAAAATTAAAGTGATAAAATAATGTGCCCCACTTGCCTAGGGAAAACTTTACAGTTTCATGTCATCTTTCTAACCATTATGGTTTTGAAAATATTCCCCTGCGACAAAGAACTGAACATAAACAATTTTATATTTATTTTATGAAATATTCGTATTACTACTCAGTAGTGATAGCCTATTTTTTTTATATAGATTTGTCAAAAATTTAATTATGAACTTATTTAAGACAAATCAGTTATAGTAGGTAAGGGCAATGCCTCAGTATGCACTGTATTGACTTGATCTATGACTGCCTAGGTTGGAACAGCATTACAATTAGATAATAATTCCCATTATAACTAATAAGAAACATGTCGTCCATCAGTTAATATACTCAACTGGACTTTAAAGACCTTACCAATTTGTTCTTTTATCTAAGTACCACGTTTTATTGTATTTTTTAGATATAGGGAGGATGATGAATTAAAATACTTAGAACCGGCAAAGGAATTACAAAATGAAGAACGTAGCACCATTGAAATCAGTTTTGATGATGTCGAGAAATATAACCAAAACCTTGCCACCACAATCATTGAAGAGTACTACAGAATATACCCGTATCTATGCCAAGCAGTTTCGAACTTTGTCAAAGACCGGACTGACCTTAAAAAAGAAAAAGATTGCTACATTGCCTTTATGGATGTCCCGACGAGACATGTTGTTAGGGAAATGAAGACGGATAAAATTGGAACCTTGATAAGAATTTCAGGACAAGTAATTAGAACTCATCCTGTCCACCCTGAGCTCATATCTGGTACATTTGTATGTATGGATTGTCAAACAGTAATTAAGAATGTGGAGCAACAATTTAAGGTATGTAAAAAATCTTTATGAAAATAGCAGGAGGTTTTTTATTGTTTATTGTTTAAAATATTTATATATATTGTTGTTAATTGCCTAAACTAAAATTTCAGGATCTGATTCTTTGGCTTATTTTAGAACTATTTGGACTATATATTCTAAACTCTTCCAAGATACACGCAATACTTTTTTAAAACGTTTTTAATTAATTTATGTGGTCGTTATTAAAATAATTGGCTCCAATTTGGTACTATAATACATTCAACATTAGCTATAATTATAAAATTATGTAGAGAAGTCGTATTTTCTATGGTTTATATTTATATAATGTTTCAGTATACAAATCCCACAATCTGCAGGAACCCTGTCTGTAGTAACCGGCGAAGATTCATGTTAAATACTGATAAATCGCAGTTTGTCGATTTCCAAAAAGTGAGAATTCAGGAAACCCAAGCTGAACTACCCAGAGGTTGTGTACCTAGGAGTGTTGAAGTTATTTTAAGAGCTGAAAATGTTGAATCTGTGCAGGTAAGGAAGAAATAGTCAGTACTGTTATAATTAAAGACATCATTTATTTATTTACAGTGGAACCTCTCTTAGGCGGACACTTACGGGACACCGTCTAAATGTGTCCGCCTAATAGAGGTGTCCGCCCATGGGAAATTTGTTATTAGGTAATATGTAAATGCAAAATTATTACTATGTATATGTATGTACAAGAAAACATAACATAACAAAAATACACTAGTTTTAGTTAGGATGTAGTACTAAAAAAATCTAATAACGTAGTTTGACGTGTTTGCGTTTTATACTTGCAATCTAGAAAATTTAATTCCAACTCTGATAACAATTCCATTGCTGTAGAGTCACCTCTATTCTTTGCATACTCTTATAATTCCTTTACCATACTAATGGCTTGTTGATAATTGGTGACATTTGTTTGATTACTGTATTCAACTTCTTCTTCAGAGTCGACAGATAGTGATGTGTCTTCAGTTTGGACTACATAATCGGTAGGAATGGGGTCGCTATCATCTTCTAATAGCACATTATTGCTATCAATGTTAATGAACTCGCCCGAATCATTGTTATAAAATTATAAACTTCCACAACATCAATATTCTCTTTCAGACTCAAAACGCGACATTTTTGTGCCATTGTTTACGATTTTAACCTTCCAACTCCCAAATAAACGGCGGAGTGCTGTCGGGGAATGGCACATACTTTCATCCGGCGAAGTCCTTTCGCTCTGTCTGTCTTCAGAGAGTTTTTGCACCGTACTTATTTATCTCCCAAATACTACATATACAAAATTTTGTCCGTTTAAAGGAGGATTTTTGTATGAAAACAGCCTGTCCGCGTCCGCCTAGTTTCGGACTATGAAAAAATGTCCGCTTATTAGAGGTGTCCGTTATGAGAGGTTTCACTGTATTTGAAATAGGCACTACTTTTAAATAGGTATTTTGAAAACCTGGGACTATTCCCAAGTAATTATGTTGTATTAATGTTGGCGCAAGAATTTCAAATATTACCTGATAATTAGATAGAATATTCTGATATTGTCCCTCAAAACAAAATAGGGTTTTTGAATAATTCCCTTCATATTATGAAATGAATTATTTTAGTTATTATTTTTTAACGTGAGTGTGCAACAAACGGTAATTTTTTAGGCTGGCGACCGCTACGATTTCACGGGAGCCCTTATAGTTGTGCCAGATGTAGGAGCTATGTCCCTTCCAGGAGCCAAAACACAAATCGCTTCCAAACACAGACACCATGATGAGTCCGAGGGTGTTAGAGGCCTCAAAGCATTAGGAGTAAGGGATTTGCATTACAGGATGGCCTTTTTGGCGTGCAGTGTACAGCCTACAAATCCGAAATTCGGCGGAATCGAGTTGCCATTAGGTACATATTTTTTATATTTTAGTAATCAATTTCAATAAGAGAAGTAATTAAATTTGCCGTTATTAACAGTCGAGCTGCGAAATGATTACTTGGTCAGCAAGAGTTTACAATTGGTCAGTAGAAAAAAACATGTCTAGATGCAGTTTACTTCAGAGGTCCCGGGGCACTGTCAATTTATATAACTTTCTTGTGTTTTCTTTTGCCGAATACAGAAGGAAATCGGCTACAAACGGTGTAGCGGGGGCGGGTTTTTACTTGTTTTCCCAGGGCACTGGCACGATTCACAAATGTTTGCTGTCCATAAGTTGCTGACCAACTTGCCATTTTGGCTGACCGATTACATTTTTCTGTTCGCAAAAATAAGAATATTTTGCTAACCAGTTAAATGATACCCTTTCAATAATATGTTCTCAACAAAGACATATCATCAATTTTGCTTGCGTTACTTCCGATGATTCACTAAGCATTTGCTGGTGTTTATAGCATATCCACTTGCTAAACATAGTGCAGGCTCCGGTTTGTGAAAGTTAGATCTCGACTTCTCCAATTTCACGATTTTTGACTACAGCAAAATAAATTGAGTTGATCGATCACTCCTTCAGTTTATAGATTTGAAAAAATTTGGGTTTTCTTCCCAGTGGTCTACCTTGAGTAGAATATTTGCTTGCTTCACTAAAGCAAGCGAGCTCACTAATTTTTTTTTCAAAGGTTTCATTCATCACAATTAACTTTTACAGGGGACATCACACCAGAAATTATGAGACAACAAATGACCGATGGGGAATGGCGTCACATGTATGAAATGTCACATGACAGAAATCTGTATCAGAACATGGTTAACAGTCTTTTTCCGAGTATCCACGGAAACGATGAGGTACAATTATTTTTAATTTAAATGACAGAATTAACTATACAGGGAACCTTGCTCGTATGTCAATGTGCTCGTAGCTCAAAGCAATTTTCCCCATTGAAATTAATTGAAACATTAATCTGTTCCAGCCCCAAAATGCTATCCCCAATTGTTTTCGTTACATGTTTTTGAATAAAAAATATGTATTTATAAATGACAAATATTGTATAAAAACATAATAACTTACACACAACTTAAATGCTACTGTATGCTTAATTTTAGTCACTGCTTTTCTCTTCACTGGTCTTTGCCTTTTTCACTGATTCAAAAAAACTGTCCAAGGAGGTTTGTTGCTTCCTGCTGCGGAAATGAGTTAGGCAAGTGTCATTAAATAGCTCCGATCAAAGATCTTACAAACTCCAGATAGAATTGTTTACATTTGAAGTCGACGTAAGGACTGTAAACGTGCACTCCCCACCTTGCTGTTATGCTTGCAGCATAGCCAGATTGTCCTATTTATCGCTAAGGTATCTGCAAAATCCCAATTAAAAATTTGTTAATTTGACAATTGCAACTGGTTTAAGGTTAATCTGCAATTGCTTTTAAAATAAATTTATTTCCCAATAATTTTAATATAAATTGTGAATAGGCCTCGAGAGATTTAGAAAAAAAATATTAAAAAAAGTTTGAAATAAACCGACTGCACTCTGACAACATCAAGTTAAAAGATACTACGCTCGACGGCAAACGATCAAACTTTATCAATGGAAGAAGAATACACTGTTGCTACTCGCTGCTAACCGCTTTTAAGGGAGTGTTTATATACTTGGTTGTTTTTATTTATTTTTTGTGAGTATTGGTGAAAAATCGTCTTTATTATAAACAATGATGGTGCATTCATGTATAGTTTGTAAAAGAGTGGATCATTTAAGCAAGGATTTATCTTTTCTTCGGTAAGTATGGTTATGTTTTAATATGATTGTATTGATATGATTTCTGACTAACCATTGATGTTTAAAAGGTTATGGACCGGTCCGTGGTGCTAGTCCGGGCAAAAAGCAGTCGAGTTGGTTTATTTCTTAATATAAATCTTGCATTTACAAGATGGTTGAGTCTTGTGCGGCCATAAAATACTTCACTAGAAGATGCAATGGTGTTAAATTAAAATTTCACAGGTTAGTAAATATATTTAGAAATTTGATTTTGAGTTTGCATCACCCATTCCGTTTCTCCCTCCTTGCTAATCGGCCACACTCAATGCATGTGAGCAGGTAATAAACTAAAGATAGATGACCAGAGTGCAGTTGGATTATTTCACGATTTATTTGATACCTTTAAGTATAATAATATTATTTTAAAGAATCATCCTTTTCACAGTTTATAGTAAAATTATTAGAAATAAACTTATTTTAAGAGCAATTGCGGATTAACCTTAAACCAGTTGTAATTGTCAAATTTACAAATTTTTAATTGGGATTTTGCAAGATGTCTTAGTGATAAATATGACAATCTGGCTAGAAATATACACTTTTATATCTGGAGAGTATCATCCAGTAATGAATACACCAAAAATATTGATGCTAAGCATAAATAGTTAAATCCATCCTTGGATACACTGTATATAAAAACTGGATCAATATTTCTATCTTTTTTATAAATATCCAATATTCGAAACTACACTTTTTGAATAGAAAATATAGTTAAACGTAAAGAATCTCAAAGTAAATTATACGCCCTTGTTGGGCTTTTTGCCCAGACTAGCTCCGCTCCGAAACCATCAAGACCGCTCCATAACCTTTTAAACGTTATTGGATTTAACCTTGTAAGATCTTTGATTTAACCAGACTTCAACATTGTTGCCATTAGCGAGACCAACATGTTTTGTCACTCTTCCACCCATTACTGATTTTCAATAACATTTCAAACAATCACAAACTCACTTTCCAACAGATTTATGAATGGAGTGTTGGCTTTGGTGTTGGCCCCGTGCGCTCCGATGCACGACCAGTTGCAACTTTTTCGGGGTGTTTCTTTTCCACGAACTGTGAAACTCTCTCCTACATTCCCAAGATCTCTTTTATCTCACTTGTAGAGATCGCGTCGCAGCTCGTATCTCAAATGTCGCTCGTATTTCAAAACAAAACTTCGCTCGCTCGACAGCTCGTATCTCAAATAACTCGTATGTTAGGGCACTCGTATCTCAAATAACTCGTATGTTAGGGCACTCGTATCTCGAGGTACTATTGTATCTGCTATGATCAACAAATTATACTATTCAGAATGTGTAGATATACCCAAGTTTAATATAGTTCTGTGTACAATCTCTATTTTTAGGTTAAAAAAGGAATTTTACTTATGTTATTCGGTGGAGTTTCGAAAACAACAAGGGAAGGTACTACTTTAAGAGGAGACATTAATTGCTGTATAGTAGGTGATCCTAGTACAGCTAAGAGTCAGTTTTTGAAGCAAGTGGCTGAATTTTCCCCTAGGGCGGTTTACACATCAGGTAAGGTGTTTTAATTTTTTTTAAGTGTGCCACCGTAATTATTACAAAAGAGCCATGCTAAAATCAATTCTACCAGTTACTCTTTGTATACGGGAAAATGTGGGAAATCTCCTGGATACGAAGAAGACTACAAGAGCACTACAAGTTCATATACATTTTGTTCGTATAGGCCTCCTCTTCGGAGATATGGGCTCCCAAAGAGCTCCAATGGAATCAAGTTTTTTACACATAATTATTGAACCACCGGGTATATTTAGTTTTTTTTTTAATATGATGTATACCAGGTAAGACCCTTCAAATAACTGTCCAAGAAAGTGAATTAAGCTGCAAACACACTATTATCACGTCACGTGAGATCACATGCTATCACGCAATGTCACGGCATACCCGAAATATCTGCATGGCGGTTTATGCGTGCTTATAAATAGGTTTAGAAGTACACTATAGTCACCTCATGCAGCTCACGGCAAGTCATACTTGACAGCACAATTTTATTTCTGCAAATTTACATATTCGGCACGCGTGATAACACTGTGTCAGAGTTGAACGCTAGAAGGCTACAAGATTCACTTGTCATCTTCACAAACACAAAATATGTAATAAAAATGATCTGCAGTGTACGTAGTCTGTTTCTAAGCCATGACAGCATGCGCTATTTTGACGATATGACAACACGTGAATTCACGTGACGTGATAATAGTGTGTTTGCGGCTTTACTCACAGCTGCTGTGACACTCACAGCTGCTGTGACACTCATGGCCCGTTTTTTTTAACGCTCTGTTTGATAATAACGTTGGACCACAGTTTTTACATACCTTTAATTATTGACTAAAAATTAAGTATTCTTCATTCATGTCGCTAATCCTAACCGTTTTCGAAAAAAACCGTGATTTTATTTACACTGAGTCTCCTAACTTTTCACGGGTTAAATATGAAAAAGCGGAATTTTGAGGGTTGAACATTTGATCAGAACAAATAGTATCTTTTATTGAAATACGCCAATTACATGATGTAAAGATTGTTTCTCGAAAAATGGATATAACTTAATGACTGCAGTAAAAGTACCTGGGCCATCCCATTATTTATGACCGTTTGTTATTATTATGTGGAAAGGACCGGATTGTAATAATTATAATTAAATATAGGCACGTCAGGTAGGTTAGGTTGCTTAATTTATATTTTAATTTAAATATCTTTTTGTGGTAAAATTTGTTAGTTTTTGAGGAATGGTTCAAGAATTGTCTTTTACCAAACATTCCTCAGAATAGCGTGATAGTAATGGACAATGCGAGCTATCACAGTCGCCAATTACATAAAGCTCCAAGCTGAAATAATACAAAATTGGAGATTCAGAACTACATGGCGGCGAATGATATATATTTTGAAGAAAGTTATAAAAAAAGTGATCTTTTAGAAGTTTTAAAGACATTTTGTATAAAAAAAGTATATGTTTGTGACACATTGGCAGAAGAAATTGGACATACAGTGCTACGGCTCCCACCCTATTATTGCATTTTTAACCCCATAGAGCATATGTGGCACCAGTTAAAATCACTGGTTAGGTCTGAAAATATTTCTCCGACTTTAAGTTCTAGTGTTGTAGAATTAATACGAAAACGCTTTAATGATATTCACCCAGGTAGTTGGAAAAATTCAGTCCGTCACGTAATAACTGTAGAAAATTCGTATATTAGTCTGGATCGTATAATTAATGCAATTATAATTAATTTTGATGAGGATAGCGATAGCGAAATAGAACTATCTATAGAATGACATTATAAATGTAAATAAATATGACTAGTAATATTTAAAAAAAGTTTTAAACGTACTGTATATGAAATGACGTTTTTTTGGCAAACTGTTAGGATTAGCGACATGAATGAAGAGTACTTCATTTTTAGTCAATGGTTAAAGGTATGTAAAAACAGTTGTCCAACGTTCTTATCATACGGGGCGTTAAAAAAAGGGGCCATGAGTGTCACAAGTAGTCCGTCCTGCAGCTGTGAGTAATTCACTTTCTTGGATAGTAATTTGAAGGGTCTTACCTGGTATACATCATATTAAAAAAAAATTTAAATATACCTGGTAGTTCAATAATTGGGGTCCTAGGTCACTTGTTTTTTTCATATCCGGGAGATTTGCCACATTTTTCCCGGACACACCATGTATAAGTTTGGATTTGAGCTGAAGTAAAAAACAAAATCTGTTTTAATAATTTTTTTAAAACGACGTCTATTTCAGGAAAAGCATCGTCCGCTGCCGGTCTCACTGCGGCCGTAGTGCGAGATGAAGAGTCTTCAGACTTTGTCATTGAAGCTGGCGCTCTTATGCTGGCGGACAATGGCGTCTGTTGCATCGACGAATTCGATAAGATGGACCTCAGAGATCAGGTCGCCATTCACGAGGCCATGGAACAGCAGACCATATCAATAGCGAAAGCAGGTAAAAAAATACAGCATAAGGTGCATTGTGACAGTTAGTGATCGGCGGATACCGATAACGTCGCATTTTTGAGTCGCGGAATATGAACGTGTCTGTATGAACAGATCCTTTAAGAATGTAACCGTATTGGCCGATCCCTAATAACAGTTTTCGTTTACGTTTAAGGGTGATTTGGAATTGATGGGTAAATTGGAGAATGCAAGAAAACATGTAACCTAACTATCATTGCACTGCTTGCACTTTTTCACATTTTTGTCCACTTAACTGTAAAGCCTAGTGCAGGAGGTCGGATATTGCCGTGTGGAGTGATTTGAGATGAGAGTTCGTTTTCCCTTAGTCAGATCCTGGCCTCGCTTTCAAAAGTGATGAGCTAAGATACAGCGAAATGCGTTTGATGGATGGAAAACGAACTTTCATGTTTTTTCACTTTTCATATTTGTTTTTTAATTGAAAATAAATGAAACCTATATTAAGGCGTACGAGCCACGTTGAACGCCAGAACATCGATCCTGGCCGCAGCCAACCCGATAGGCGGTCGTTACGAGCGTTCCAGGTCCCTGCAACAAAACATCCAGCTGTCGGCACCCCTCATGTCCAGGTTCGATCTCTTCTTCATATTGGTTGACGAGTGTAATGAGGTTATCGATTACGCCATCGCAAGGAAGATTGTGGATTTACATAGTAATATCGAGGAGAGTGTTGAAAAAGTAAGTATATTTGAACTCTCACTGCGACAATAAAGTCGCGACGCCAAACCCGTAACGTCACTATTGGGGGCCGGTTGTATTTGAACTGTAGCATCTGTTTAAAAATTTTCTTTTGTGTCCGTTCAGTATCAATACAATATAGTAAATTATCGTCATCTATTTATAAAAATGTACGAATTTAACGAAATCATAACTGATATGAAGATTTATTTGGTCTTGTGGATGCTGCTATAAGACACGAACATTTAGAAAACATCTTAATCAATTTACTAATTGGAAAGACAATTAACTCTTGCAAAGACTAACATTATTGAAATTATTTTTCCAGCAATCTCTTCTAAAAGCAGAAGATACCATTAGTTTTTATTTATTATAAAGTATCTAATAATATATATATTTTTAAAGGAATCAATAGGCTCTATCCGCTTTAGAAATTTATCGGCATTAGAAAATATACTTTTTAACCATGAAACAAACGTGGATCCGGTACACGTCAATGTGATGCCCGTTATTACGAAAATAAATACAAAAAAGATATACAGATTCTATCTGTAGAATCCCCCCATCTTTTTTATCTTCTGTACGTTTCTGTTTTCATTGTAACAGTTGATCGGTTTGATATGTCTTGGTTCGGAAAACAAACCGTTACAACGTGACTCAAAAAGGCAATATTTTTATCCAGTTTACGGCAGATTTGGCACAGTCTTACCATATTGAGTTAAGAATTACTATTTTTTCCACAAACAATACTTAAATTTAACGAACAAACACTGAAAACCACAAATAAATAATAATTTTATTCAACAATAATGACAAATATGACAGTTGTTAATCCGGTAGTGTCAAATGTGAAAGCAGGTATGTAAGACGACCGTTCCAATAAAGGCTTTAAGAAAGAACCTTGCGAAGGCGACATACTGTCCGTCTAATTAATAGAAACGACTAATTTTCAGTGCTCTCCGATTGTTTTTGTGGGAACAACCTATTTAAGAATGTGAATTTTTTATTCTTCAAAGACTAACAGATAAAATAGACCCGTCAAACGCCAAATCAAATAAAAGGTTATATCTTATGTAAAAAATCTAAAAATTAAAGTAGGTAACTAAATAATAGTAGATAATGCCAACATGACTATATATGGTTCCGCAATATTAACCATTTTAGAGAAAACTGCTGCCTGGATTTTCCGGAGAAATTCCTAAATAACATAATTTCTTTTTTTTTTAGGTGTATACCAAACAAGAAGTGCTACAGTATATTAGTTTCGCAAAAAAATTCAAGCCGATTATTAACAAAGAAGCTGGAGAGCTGTTAGTTACGTAAGTGAAACATTTTTTATTGTCCAGTACATCATAAAATGTTAAGGGCATGCATAACCTCATCCGGATAGTGTCGTCACTAAGGCCATCTAAACAAAGAAGTACTATTGCGGCTCTTAGGAACCCAACTTTTATTATTCCCTTTTTGTTTTACTAAACATGGGATTATTTTTCAGCTACTATAATAGACTACGGTTAAGAGACAGCACCAGCGCTGGCAAATCAACATGGAGAATTACTGTTCGTCAGTTGGAAAGTATGATTCGATTGTCTGAGGCTATGGCACGTATGGATATTAATGACGAAGTCGAACCAAGACATGTCAAAGAAGCGTATAGGTATATGTTCTTAACGTTTTTTTTTTTAATTCCTATGACGAAAGTTCACATATCGCTTTACCATGGAATGTTATAACCACAGACATTTCATCAAAATTTGATCCGTTAATTAATATTTTCAATGCAATGACATCATCATTAACAAAATATTATGTCCGTTTAGGTTACTAAACAAATCTATTATAAGAGTAGAGCAGCCAGATATACACTTTGAAGGAGATCAAGATCAGACCGTACGCGAAGACCAAACAATGGAAGTAAGTGGTTTAACGCTATATAAAAATACAAGTTTTATAACGGATTATTTTAGATTACGCGTTAATAAACAAGAAAAGAGAAGTGAAATAAAAATCTCACCTTTTTGCCATTTAAAATCAATACTTTTTTATATGCCTGGGAATTTATTATATTAAACAAGTCATGATCAAAAAGTCGGGCAAGCAGGCTAGGGATTATTCCATGTTATTTTTAAAAAGTTCATGTTGCCAACATAAAATAAAATTTCAGTGGCAGACTTTTTGTAACTATAGTAAAATCCTAAAATCCCTGTTAAAGGTCATAATTTAGTCACAATCACATCTGCAAAGTTTTAGTCACATCGCGGAACAGCTAAGTGTCGAAGCACGGTCCGAAGATTATAGTGGTTAGTTTCAGGAAGGGAAGTCTGCATTGACTGACGCTTAACTTTGTTCGAACCGCCATGTGACGTCACATCGGTAGCCTCGATGCATTACAATACAAACCTAAAATCGCTCAAGAAATCAAACAATACCACTCTAATTAAGTTTGATGTGTTTCATTCTTTTTTTGTCGCTCAGTCTTCCGCGATTTGTCTCTCGCGAAATACTGACGGCATCCTTAGTCCTTTATGCCCTTAATGCCTGTTCTCACCAAAGCAACTGGCAACCGCAACGCAGACACAGAACTAATGTTTAAATACGCTTGTTCCCACTGACTTAAGGCAACTCAACTGCAACGTAGCGATGATACAAACTAGTATTTTTTAGTAACAGTACGTTATGTTCCTGTTACACGGCAGTAACTGTTACAAATACTAGTTATTTTGTAACAACTAGTATTTTCTAAACCTCGTCGGCGGCCTCGCCTGTTTGCTATTTTTTAAAAAATTTTAATTACAAGTAAAAAATTTCTATTTAAACAAAAAGATATATGCCGCATCAAAAAATATGTAATTCAGCGTAAATCGACAACCAAGTAATCCGTTATTTTTAACGAATTTAATATTTTAGGTTAGAAATACTTACAATAATGTAAATAAATCACTCATGACACAAATACATCTAAAATTATTTAATAACTATATAAAAAACACGAGGGGATGATGGGAGGCCAATATCAAAGTTTAATAATTACCTAATATCTATTAATTTAATTTACTAAAGCAGAACTCGTTCTGCCCAACAGTGTTGTTACTTGTTTATCTCAGCTCCGTTTACGACGGCCATATCGTATATACCAGAAATAACAGAATAATAGAAATAACAGCTGGAACTATTATTTTCTAAATAATAGGCCGGCGCCGCGCAACTCGTTGTAATAGTGTTGTCACACGTATACGGACCGATATAAAACAACAAATAACAGCAGGAACTATTATTTTGCTGGCCCTAGTATTTTGCAACCTGTTGTGAGGTAACGGTGCTGTCACACGTATAAGAAATATCGGCTGGAACAGGGAACTAGTATTTTACATTACAAGTATCTGTTACGTTACGTTACACGCTCATAACTGTTACCAGATACGTGTTCCTAGTATTTTGTATCATCGCTACTGCAACGCAACTAGTTGCTTATGAGTTGCCCGGCATACCGCGTCGCCGTCGTCAGTTGCTTCCAATCGCGGCGTCATGGCGGACGAGACAGCAAAATATTTAACATTTGTGGCTCATTCGGTAAAACCTGGAATTTAACCGGATCATTATTTAATTCGTGTGCCACTATATACGAACTATATCTCAAATTTATGGTATAAAAAGGGTTAACCCAAAATTGTCGTTTTTTTAAAGCTTTTTAACGAGCAAGTATGTTGCGGCTATATCTTTATCTGACGAAGACGACATTTTGCTCATGTCAAAAGAGACTTCAAAAAAGTTGATTCCAGTGGGAACGCAAGTGCAACTCAATTGAAGTTGCGGTCGCGAGTGGCTTTGGTGAGAACAGGCACTTAGAGCTATCACTTTTTATTACATTTAAAAAATAGTAAACATCCCTATTAATGGTTTAAATGAAATTAACCATTCTCGTAACAGATTGTTCTATGACATTTTTAGGACATACCTGAAACTCCTGTCCCAGCGCCGACTAAAAAGAAGATGGTACTTACTTATGAGGAGTACAAAAATCTCAGCAACATGATCGTGGTTTATATGAGAAGACAAGAAACCAGGTTTGAGGAAGGTAAGTAGTTTGTTTACCGCTAGATTTTTCATATTTATATTTATAATATATAAGTATATATATGCTTAGAGTTTCCTAGGTGATGGTAATCTCCGTTTTGCCGAGCCAGCTTAACTTAAGCCGCCCTCTTAGGAATTTAATTTAAGCGACAGGTCGCATAGTGTCGTGTGTTTACCTATTCACTTAGTCCGTGGGGTGGGTTGTGGGGGGTAGGGGCACAAAATTGACAGTATGCAGAAACAATAAACAGTGATAAGCACCGTAAGAAATATTTGCTTATCTAAGCCACATAAAGAGTTGGCAACGATGCGTTTTCTAACCTATTTCTTCATAAGGTAATGGCTGCTGCAACATTTAAGAGCGTTTAGTACCTTGTTCTCTAATACCTAACCTTAGTTTTTGGACAATTCGTTAAGTTTGAATTTCTTTTTACAAAATATAAGTATTTTTCTGCACTCTGTTATGGATGCTACTAAAGTTCCTGTAATTTTACTTATCCTAAAAACGTTGTTGTTCCTAAATCATGGGTGCGACTATTTCCTGTGACAAATAGTATACCAAAAAATAAGTTGATTTTTATAAAAAAAAAATTACAGATCATTATCATATTCAAGAATATGTTCTATTTGTTGGAGAACATGTAAAACAGTAGATTTGTGCAGGCGAAACCTTCTGAAAAATGACAATTCATCAAGAGAATCAACCGGATTCTCTCATTCTCTCGATTATAGAGCCTCTGGGAAATCCAAGATCTATAATATCTAATATATCCCCATCGCCCTCAATAAATATTTCATCTTCTAATTCTTCCATCTTCTTATAGAAATGAAAATGATAAGTTTTATAAAAAGGATGCTTTTACGGCAGTTAAATTTCACCGTAGTGCCTGCGGCAGTCTCTATTGCTAGGGGGAATACGATAACATAACTTTAAGCTGTCTCAATTTTTAAGCCGGCCAAAAACATTATGGAGAATACCGGCATTAAAGGTATAAGGATTATATAAACACAAAACAATAATTTCTGCATATCTTCGTACTAATTTTATAGATGTATTTCCCCGTGTTTTTCTGACAGTTATATTCTATTTCAGAAGATAAGGAGGGAACTCATAGAAGCGACGTCGTAGAGTGGTATCTGAATCAGATTGCCGATCAGATTGAATCAGAGGAAGAATTAGTCGAGAAAAAAGATATGTTGGAAAAAGTCCTTGATCGACTTATATATCATGTAAGTAACAAACCCAAACGAAACTGGAACGGCTACATATCATACCCTGTGTTTATTGTATCACGGTTGATAGGTTTACCACACCTACGGAATCCAATCCCGCAAATGCTGGATTTCTCGGGTTTGACATTGCGGGATTAAATTGCGGGACTCGATGTGAGTGCTGTATGTTAATAAAAAGTTGTTTTATGCAACTTAAAACAGAGTAGAGTAGCGGAAAAATATTTATTGCATATAGGTACAATACAATAGTACGACTAGTTTAACGGTTACATGTAACATTGATTTTGAAAGTATTTTCGGAGAAAAGATAACATGTTTAATGTTGATCATATTTTATTGCACATATCCTGCGGCTGAAAACGCACGTTCAGCTTCGACACTTGTCGGCGGAATAGATTTTACATAGTTATATACAGCTTCCAAGTCCATTCCTCGCTTAGCAATAGAACTAAACGAACTACTCAAGCTGCTGGTACTAACTTTCATTTCCTGTGTTATTTTATCAATATCAACACTACGCTGCTGCTCTGGACTTTCAAATTAATATTATGCTTTGTTTGTAAGTGGATGTGAAGACCTTTGGTGGAACGAGCAGAGATTTTGATAATGCTAGGGCATAACTTACGCTTAACTTACATTTAGCTGTAAGATCGTCTTCAGACTTTAAAAAATAATTCCAAACCTTTAACGTTTAAATTTTCAATAGCCCAGCGAACAAACCCAGCAGGGCGCGGAATCCCCGACGCGCCTACCAAAAATACCGCAGTGCATTGTTTGTTATCCCGCAAATCCGGCGGATCCGCGGGATCGATGGGCTGAATCCCGCCAGTTTGCGGGATTAAAGTTTGGGTGCGGGATTAGATTCCCTAACCGCACCATTTTCTTATTGGAAATTCCAATGTAGTTATTTGTTTGAATGCGACGAAATATTTAAGCGCCTTTGTCTTACCAAGGATATCGATGGAGTTCAGTGTGTACAGGGGAAATAAACGTTAATTTAGACAGCAAATTTCTGTTTATTTCGCTTCTTTTTGGAAATAACTTTTCACTGATTTGTACCAAAGATGTGTTCGTCTGTAAGGCTCACATATTCTTCGTCGTCCCCTGACTGGTAATAATATTAATCCAGCTTATTTTTTCTTATAGGATCAAATTATCATCCCCCTTACCAAGGTAGGCCTTAAAGGGACGCCGCAGGAAGAAGAAGAAGAAGATCCTTTATTAGTAGTACATCCAAATTACCTGATAGATCAGTAAATATTTTACAGGTCTAACAATTTTTCGGTTGTACAGTGTTAGGGTTCTCGGCGACCATTCATTCATTCATTTCATTGAAAAGTTTGCTTAGTTACTGTAATTTTGTATTAATCTATGAACAATGTATCTTTTATTTCTTAATGTTGTTACGATACAGAAATTGTGTTAATTAAAAATACCTACATCGTATAATTTTTTTACAAGCCACTGGCGAAGGCATAGCTAAGGCCTGAATACAATTTTAACCAACAAATATGTTAGCTTTACCTACTCTGCCGTGCTAATACAAATTTCGTCAAAAGTATACCGTTCAAACCAATTAATACAAATATGGGCATAATTGAAGTTTGGAAGCTAAATATTCGATTCACAATGCAATTTTCAGCAGATACGCCCCTTTGAATTAACACGGCAGTACTATAATAATTTTAGTTTATTTTCGTTCAAACGGAAGAAATTTTAAGGGAGATAAATGAAGCATTTTTTGTTCAAAATAATTGTTTCGAAAATATCAGCGGCGTAACATATCTTTTTGGTTAATATTGTATAATCGCATATCACAAAAATAATAATTAGTGTTTATTTTTTTTAACTTGGTGTTATTAATTAATTTCCCTTTGTTTTACGTTTCCTTTAACCGGTCTTAGCTGAGCTTGCGCTCGTTTTGTATGCGTGTTTCTTCGGTTTATTCCATTTTATTGTTCTGTCCCTTCCCGCGAACTTAGTTCAGCTTAGATTTTGGGTAAAAATAATTTGTTTAGTGTCTAGTGTAAGTAAGACAATATTTTATTCCTCTTGGTCATCACTACGAAGCTTTCATAGTATATTTTATTACTAGTTAAGAAATTAGGCGTTTCGCGGCCACATCACAAGTCCGGCTTTTTGACACTTTATGGACGAGTAACATTTCTCATTATACCTCGAACAACGCTTTCATTTCGAAACAACATAAACGCAAATATTATGTTTCCACACTAAATTGATAGCATTTGATTGAAGATTAGAAAACTAAGTAAATAATGCCATAATGTGTAGAAAATGCGGCCGCGTTGGGAAATTTGATTTTCTCTACTCAAAATGAACATAAATCGAAGTGTTTTAGCGAGGTATAATGGAAAATACGTTAATATAATTTATATAAAAGTCTGATAAAGGATCGATATTGGGTCATATGACCATATTTTCTTTTTATATTTACCGTTTTACCCTTTTTCTGTTATGTATAATGTAGTTCTACAAACATATTAGCCAGTGTATTTGTCGTATTATTATATTTTTTTACATATTTGGTTATTTTTTTCCTGAAATAAATTTCAAAATCACTCCACAATTACCAGGAGACTCCAAATATTTGAAGTGGCAGTTTCCCACAAGAGATACTTTGAAGCAGCTTACTGTACTGGATCACAAAGAAAAAATAGGCGCTATCGCTCGTGACCGGAGCAAAGGAACTGGCTGCTTTTCCAAAAGATGCCTTCCAGGGAACAAATAATTTCT
Organism: Barypeithes pellucidus; assembly: GCA_963991005.1. Lineage (NCBI taxonomy): Eukaryota > Metazoa > Arthropoda > Insecta > Coleoptera > Curculionidae > Barypeithes > Barypeithes pellucidus. Next base: position 15,984,777 of record OZ022563.1, read on the forward strand.
GGTGTAGGAACTACCAAAGATATTACAAACTACAGATAGAAAAATGTACATTTCTAGCCTACACAACGAATACAAATAGTATTTCCCACCTCTTTCGGTCATTATTGCAGCATGGCCAGATTGACATATTTATCGCAAAGGTATCTTGCAAAATCCCAATTAAAAATTTGTTAATTTGACAATTACAACTGGTTTAAGGTTAATCCGCAATTGCTCTTAAAATAAATTTATTTCCCAATAATTTTACTATAAACTGTGAAAAGGCGATGAGAGATTCTTTAAAAAAATAATCTTATACTTAAAAGTATCAAACGAATCTTGAACTAATCCAACTGCACTTTGGCAACATCTATTTCTATTTTAGTACTGCGCTACGATCCAGGACCCAAAATATGAATGAATACTAATCTCGTAAACATTACAACGTTGCTCGAACGGATTCTTTATATATTTTGGTTAATTTGTGTTTTTTTGCGATTATTGGTGAAAAATCGTCTTTATTATAAACAATTATGGTGCATTCATGTGTAGTTTGTAAAAGGGTGGATCATTTAAATAAGGATTTATCTTTTCATCGGTAAGTATGGTTATGTTTTAATATTTAACCATCTGATATAACCAGACTTCAACATTGCTGCCATTCAGCCAACAAACATGTAGTTCTCTCTTCCACCCATTACTGATTTTCAATAACATTTCACACAATCACAGCTGCACTTTCCAAGAGTTTTATGAATGTATTATGGGTTCTGTAGTTTACAATACCTTTGGAAACCCTTTTACATGTCTCCACATCTCTTTCGAACATGCTGTAGTACGCAAAAATGTAATTGCATTTTATGTCCCAAGAATACTTCGACCGCTATCGACCTTGTGAACTGTTTAACGTGCGTTGCTACATTTATTAGGTTTGTTCGCAGGCCTGCCCGAGGCATGTGCAGTTGGTTTAAAGTCTTCATAGAAGCAAAACCTGTGACCTGATCAAAAAATTCAGTGTTCTGGTACGGAATTGTGGGTTTGGATTATGCGCAGAGAGGCAAAGAGCAACAACCCGTGAGAAACTAGTCCACAACCAAACATGCGCAGAACGAATTGCAACCGGTTGGAAATTTTGCTCCGAGAACGAACCTATTATTAGTGCGACTTGACGAAACCATAAGAGATTCGCACAGTCGCATAAATGTACAGCATCGAGAGCGTTTCGTGCTTTACTTATACGATCGAGAAACGCATGAAAACCCTAACAACAAGGCAACTTTGATCATGACAAATGAATTGTCAAGATCAAAATTGCTCGAAGAAATCTTTCCGCAACTCCCGAGATTAAAATTCATGGAAAAAATGTATTAAATAAATATATAAACTTGCCTACAACAGTAAAATAAAGATTCAGCAATTTAGGCCTTATGGAAAAATGATCCTAACGAACAAAATGAAATCTGATTTGGTTCCAAATACATTTCTTCAAATCTGTCGAATATTGTCGCATGGCCTACAAGAGAAAAAAATTAAATAGTATCTTCAGAAATATGGTATGTCCTTCCACAAATAAATCGCTATACTATACTAAAGAACAGAGGCCGTCAAAACAATATCGCATAACATATAAAAGTCAGAATGTTTGTGAATAGTTGCATTAAGGGTCGACCGGAATTTTATTAAATTTTTGAAAATGTATAAACTTCAAAATTGTTGATTATATAACTTTTACGCACTTTTATAAAAAAAAAATAGGAATATAAACGACAAGCAAGTAGCAAGTATGTAAGAATTAATTGCTTGAGTCACGAATCCTATGCTACACAGAAGATGTGCGGCGCGGCTGAATTTGGGGTATATAGCCAATAAGCGCGTGAGCACGTGATCGTCACGGAACTCCGATACTAGCTAAGCGAGAGAATTACCTCACTATTTGATTGGTCCCAATGCGTTACGCCTACATACTCTACATTCTGTCGCTTAGCTTGTGCTCTGTTGATAAAGGCGCTGCGAGCGGCGATGCTGGCTTGGCGAGACGATGATTTCATTGTTTCGTATGTAGGCGTGACGCATTGTGGGACCAATCAAACAGTTAGGAACACGGCCAGAATAATATGGAAGAAAAAATGTCCACCTGAACTTATTGAAATTAAACTGTGCGCTAAATCCACACTAATCCACCTTCTAGTCATACTTACAATCTTGAATCCACTCATATTCTGAAAATAAATCGAATTGCGATTGGAATTTGCGGACTTCCAGACATCCAAGGTCTTCTAAAATCTGGAAAAATTAGTTAGTTATAGTGTTGGGAAAACCGATGATTTTAATAATCGAGTACTTGATACTCGAGCGATTTTAATATTCGACTGAATCGCTTGAAATTCCAATTCACCAAGCGATGACGTCACAGACTGCTCGACCGGCAGCCTAGCCGTTACATGTGATCAGGTAGGGTATTTAGCAGGCACGTAACTACGGGTGAGCACATGTTTAGCTAAAAAATGGTAGTAGCCACCAAAAAAATTCCAGAAATTTATTTATTTGTGAATAATGAAATTTTACCACGTGTCTCGATACCGAACAAAAAAACTGCCAAAAATCACCCAAATATGTATTTATTGTTCGGGTTTATTCTTGTGCTTTTTTAAATTTTGTAATAGACGGATCATTTTCCTACTTACCTCTACTAAATAAAACAAATCCACTGGTTTTATGAAACAAAACTTGTTGAATAAAGATGTCATTAATGTCTTAGGATTTTCAATACAATAAGATAATACACTGGCCAGCCAAACTTTGAACATTTCTTTATCTAGAGTACCATCTACGTTCACCCAAGGTACAATTTTAACCTTTATCCATTTAGTAGACCTGAAATACATACTAATATTAATGCTAATACAATACCTATACAGGGTGATTCACGACGAGCGTGCATTAGAACTTTATGGAGAACTACTGAATATATGTTCCTGAAACTTTGGGGATTTGGGTTTATCGATATGCTCTCTTTAACTAAAATATTGACATGTTTCTGTCATTTCCGGTTATACCGGAAGTAGCTGCCAACTTTCGTTTTTTAAATACAACATGGTAATTTTTATTACATTTTTCGATTAAGCATTAAATACTAAGCATATTTTATAGAAAATGTTTTTGTCAAACTCTATTAGTTTTTGAGATATCTGGACTTTTTGTAATTATTTGGCAAATGCATGAAGATGAAATAATCCATATAATTTTTTTACCTTAGCGCTTGGACTAAAAATTTTTTCTCACCGAATAGCTAGAAGATCTTCAAGTCTCAAAAACATTTCAAATTCGGCATAAAATGTACAGGGTGGTCACAATTCAAGCCTCATTGTGAAAGAATTCAACCATTAAAAACTTTCTTATTTTAAATGGAATGAAATTTTTATTTAATTTGATGGCAAATTAGTTGTTATTTATAAATCCTATACCTATATCAAAGCGTTTTCTCAAAAAATCCAATTTTATTCCGAAAATACTATTTGTTGAAGTGTGTTATGAAAACAATTATTGTACTTAGGGATACTGATGTCTATACGGAGGAAAAGTGATTGATTGCTTGAAAATACAATATTCTAAAGTGATTCTTAATAATTTATAAATAAAATGCAGTTGATTGTTTTAAATTTAATGGTTTAAATATTATTTTTTTAAAAATAGCAAGGAAACAAGTTTATATACTTTAAATTCTTTAATTAAAAATGTGTTTGAAAATTATACCTAATATCCTTTGATTATATTTTTAAAATATGTTCGAAATGATTTCCATTTACTTCCAAGCATTTATGTATTCTTTTGATCATGTTATTTCTTGTAGCATTCCTAATTTCTTGTTAGAGATTGAAATGCTGCCTTCACCCTTTCAATTAGATTTTCCTTCGTGGTGATGGGACGCGCGTAAACTTTATCTTTAATGGTTCCCCAGATGAAAAGTCCAGTGGAGTTAAGTCTGGCGAACGAGCTGGCCAGTGGAAGGGTCCTTGGTTTGCAATCCACTGGTCATGAAAAAGTCTGTTTAGGGCAGTCTTAACAACTTGGACGTTGTGTGCTGGAGCCCCATCGTTTTGATACCAATCATTAATCCTCCGTATAGACCTCAGTATACAACCCCTAAGTACAATTGTTTTCATAGCACACTTGAACAAATAGTATTTTCGGAATAAAATTGGATTTTTTGTGAAAACGCTTTGATATAGGTATAGGACAGTAAATACTATTTATAAAGAACAACTAATTTGCCATCAAATTAAATAAAAATATACAGGGTGTTCCATTTAAAATAAGAAAGTTTTTAATGGTTGAATTCTTTCACAATGAGGCTTGAATAGTGACCACCCTGTACATTTTATGCCGAATTTGAAATGTTTTTGAGACTTGAAGATCTTCTAGCTATTCGGTGAGAAAAAATTTTTAGTCCAAGCGCTAAGGTAAAAAAATTATATGGATTATTTCATCTTCATGCATTTGCCAAATAATTACAAAAAGTCTAGATATCTCAAAAACTAATAGAGTCTGACAAAAACATTTTCTATAAAATGTGCTTAGTATTTAATGCTTAATCGAAAAATGTAATAAAAATTACCATGTTGTATTTAAAAAACGAAAGTTGGCAGCTACTTCCGGTATAACCGGAAATGACAGAAACATGTCAATATTTTAGTTAAAGAGAGCATATCGATAAACCCAAATCCCCAAAGTTTCAGGAACATATATTCAGTAGTTCTCCATAAAGTTCTAATGCACGCTCGTCGTGAATCACCCTGTATAGTGGTGAGCGACATCGTGATTTTTCAATCACGTTGTGAAATGCTGTAAGTTGCGACATATAGTTTTTGTTTTTGAAAATACCTGGGAAGGTCATGAAAACATAAAAAAGTGTTGTTATGATAATAATAAATCGTCAATGCTAAATTTCTATATACATAAGCATAACATCATAATACTTTGCTTTTATTAGTTGTGTCCTATGTTAATATAAAAGCGTGTAGTAAAGGACTGAAAAACTCTGCCACACCCGGGCGGCAAATGTGTCCGAGCCGGCCCTGCATTTTCATTTCACGTTTTCAAGTTCAAGATTCAGAAGTCACAGTCAAGTATCAAGTAACGACCTGACAACTTCACTGAATCACATTTTAAATAATAGGTCTTATATCAGATGTGATTTGAAAAAATCCACCAAAAAGCAATATGGCACGAAGTCCAGTACCCTCCATATTATTCTTATGATCATATGCTAAAAATGACTTTTATTGCTTGCTCCGAACAAACCAATAAGGCACGAAGTCCCGTATCACCCATGTTATTCTAACAACACAATAAGGCCGATTATGACAAATGTAATAAATGTATCTCTTATGGTGTTACAACCATTCAACCCCATGGGAATAAATTTTAAACAAAAAGATAGGTTTAATAATTAGTAAAAGTGAAATACGTAGGCAAAGGTGATTTGTTTAAACTGTGATCACACCACGCTTGCTGCTAAGGAACTGTGACTACCTGTGATTTGTTGATATCAGTGATTAAAACACAGTTCGTGAAATATCGCTCACAACTACACGTACGCGTCGACATCAGTATTTGACTTAACGATGCTTTACAACGTTGCCATTATTGACAATTTTTACTTATATCAACGTATATTGAATTACCGATCTTTTAAAAATGTGATGCCCGATCACTAGATATAATCATCTGATAAGTTATACTTACTGCAGACACTCGTCAATACCCTCCTCCAATTTAACTAACTGATCTTTCCGATTCTTCGTCTTAAAAATATTAACGTATTCATCCGTCACAATAAACGTATCGGCAAGCCATGGCGTTTGGTGACTGTTATGGACATATGCAACTGTACCAACGCCTGCCCGTATTACAATATTATGGCATGTCAATATATTAAGGATATATTCCAAACTGCAGTTGCCTTCCAAATGATAAAAACGTTCCTTAAATTAAATATTTGCATTAGGCTTTCAACGTTTTGTTAAAATAGCGATAGAATGTAATATGACAACTCAAAATAGTCAAAGTAAACAATGGGTATAGCAAGGGCGGATTCAAAACTTCCATTTTTTTTTTTGGGGGGGGTCATATAAGGAAAAGTTACGAAAAGTATTACCCTGTCGCGCCTGCGGGGGGGGGGGGGGGGAGGGGGGGGGGGTGTCATGACACACACACCCCTGGAACCGCGCTTGGGGTATAGGGCAAAAGGCTTAGTATACAGTAACATTCACGGTGAGTGGCCTATTAAAAAAGCTCGGGAACTAAAATAGATATTTGTTTGAAATATTGGTACTCCATATAAAAGATGCAGGTATTTTTAATGAAGATATTTTAACATACCGGTTTAATGAAGATATTTTAACATCCGGTTATACCGGAAGTTAGGCTTAACATTGTTTACCCTGTATATTTTGGTATTTTTCTAAGATAAAATTTATTAAAGGAGTTTTTATAAAGAAGATGCCGATATTTTTAATAATATTTTAACGTATCTATCACTTCCGGTTACACCGGAAGTCAGGCTTAACATTGTTATTGTAAATAAAATGCAGTATATTCATCAATGAGTTATAAAAGAAGTGAAAGATAGGTAATTCAACTTTACTTTGCAACTGTAATAAGGTAGGGGTAGTTCTCCCTTGAACCTTTTTACATTCTTGTACTTTTTGCGAACCCTGTGTAATATAATACATTTTTTCTTCGTAAATCTTAGTTTCTTGCCAAGCAGGAAGATCTTTCATAAAACGCTTAATACGGAACTTCCTTGGGCGTTGTATATACCTGTAATTCCGGCCCTGTAGCACCGAACACTCCTTTATCGCTCACAAAATTTATTATTTCCGATGCGATGGCAATGTCTTCCATAGAGCCACCTTTTTCGAGGATATCATCAAAAACCTCATTGTCATCACTGGGCGCTTCAACATAGGCGTCCCTAAAACGTAGAACAACTCTGGTTACACAAATCAACATTTCTGGAGATTAAGAACTTACCTTTCAACTTTCTCCCAAATTTCCTTTATACCGGGCCTGCTCACCAAAAATTCAACTAAATAATGATTATTGAAACCTTCCACGGACAATTCTTCCAATCGGGGATACTGTTGCACGAAATGCTTCTTCATTTCATCGAGAGTCTGCTCATCGGTATCGATATCCTCGAAATTTTCCGTTAATAATTTGGCAATATCGGTTATGTACGGCACTTTGCGTTTTTCGTCGGGTGCTGTTATTTTGACTATTTCTGTAACATAATCAAACCGATAAGATGGAGTATCTTCATAGAAAAAACGTTAAAAAATGTATTTTAAAATGTTATATTTTGTCGTTAAAAAATAACCAAATCTTTCTGATTATTTTTACCGTGTGTAGGGTAAATACATTCACAGTCGAGTGACATCTGTGCTTACCAATTTCGTTTTTAATTCATGTCAATACTTTCATTTTTGTAGCAGATACGATTTTTCTTAAAGAAACAAAAGTGTTTAAGAAAATTGTATTAATTTACAAACATAACAAAACTTGAACCTAAAATTACGATAATGGCGCGAATTAAATGAAAACCAACTGAGAAGATAACATCGACCTCAGCAATGGGTGTTTCCCCACGAGCGCGAATGACAGCTGCAATACGCCTTGGCACACCTTCAATAAGGTTTCGTGTGTAATTCTCGGCAATTTGCCGTCATTCTGCAACAAAAGCTGCACTGAGCTCATGTAAATTTGAAGGAGCAGTAATCAGAGATCGTATTTTTTGCCCAGTGTATCGCAGACATGGTCTATTGGGTTTAAGACGTGATTACGTGGGGGCCAATTCATTTTTTGGAGATTTCGACCTCATCTAAATGCTTGTTAACAATTCTCGCAACATGTGGCCGAGCATAATCCTTGTTAACAATTCTCGCAACCTGTGGCCGAGCATAATCCACATATATATAACCATTATATTGCCAATAGGAACGTTCCAAAATACAAAAAGTGTCCCCGTTATGGGAGATGGCGTGGTGCTATTGAGTTTGCGCAGTAGGGTGGAAATTTTATCGATCGCGTCAGAGCCGGCCCGACATTATTTGTTTGTTGTTATTCGTCGCCATCTTTGGTTATGGATGCTTTTTCAAATTAAAGAATAAAAAGTGGTTCATCCGCATTGTTGTCGGTATATTAGTGGTTATAAACTTTCATTACCTAACAACAATTTTTGTGAAGGAGTTTTTACTTTGTTGTGATTCGCTGTTTCATAGGTTAGTGGCTTGTTTTGTTTAAGATTAAAGGACACAAGTGCATGGTGCTTTTTTGCAAAAGTCGTGGCATGAAGTATCTCATTTCATTTTCATTATACGAAAATATTTTGCTTATCTCATTAGCCGATTTTCCGAACCGAATTTCACTAAAGAGCTTGTAAGAAAAGAAGAGAGTGTCACTCGTATACATTATAATATGTATGTGGCCACTACCTAACCTTATAATTAATGTACTTTTAATTTGGTGCATTAGTTGCTGATAATAATTCCCAAAATAGTCAATATAGTCATTCATTGTTAATTTTTGGTTTAGAAAAAAGTGAGGTTAAGAAACATACGACGTCGGATGAAAGTTAAAATAAAGCTCATCGTGTCGATTGTTACAAATATTCGGACGGAATTTGGCACCAAAAGTTTACACCAATCAGGGCACCGTCGGATCATCATATCGTCAGAAATCGTATGCATGGAACGCCGTCTTAATTCGAACTAATCCAAATTTTCATTGCAATATTTTTCCTAACTAACCAGTGAAATTTACATTAAAAAGGCTGAAATCTGGTCCTGTCGAATGTTTACTTTCACCAGGAAATTTTTGCGCAAACTCACTATTACCCCTTCGATGCCCATAGCGGGGACATAATTGCAGAGGGTATTAGCAATATATGTGGCATAATCCTGCATCGGCATAAAATTTCCTATCCGCTGTCATCACTTTGGAAATTGATATACAGGGTCCGCAAACGAAGCGTGGACGGAAGATTAAATCGTTATCGAAGAACTTATCAACAATGCTAAAACAGCTTGAGATATTGGACTAAAAGCGACATGTTTTAAAAATATTTTACATTATACAGGGTGGCCCAAAAAAGCGTGACAGCATAAAGTTATATTTTTTTAAATGGGACACCCAGTATTTTATTGCATATTTAGGTTCGTATCACTATCGTTTATAAGTGCCTCAAATTTTATTTAATTTGGTTTTGTAGTTTCGGAGAAATAAATTAAAAACTAAAAAAAAAAGTTTTGCAGTCCTGAATAAAAAAAATCAAAAAAAACAATCCAGAACAATTTTTTTAACCTCAATATTGAGTGAAATTTATGACAAGAGGTCTAGAGATACTATGAATGTAATTGCGTTTATTCATTTTATACAGGGTGTTCATAATAAGCCTTCAAAAACCCCCACATTTTAAAATAATTTTTCTCAAGTTTTTCAAATGGAACACCCTGTATATTATTTGGCTATTTGACGTAGAATTCATAGACAATTTTTTTTTGTAATACAAGCATATAAGTTATATCCAGCCGTTTTCGAAATAATTATAAATATCATAAATGATGTTGTTTATATAGAGTTTTTATTGGGAAATTTTGTTATAGGCGACTAGACTAATAATTGTAAACTAAAGTAAATGTTCAAAATAGCTTCCTTTTACTCTTAGAGTTTACCGTATTTTAGTTATTTCGATATAAATTTTAAAAGCCTACATTTTTGCTACTTTTATTTATTTAATTTTATTTTTTATTCTTAATCGAGTTGCCATGATTTTTTTTGTTTAGATTGTCACTATGACAGCCAAATAAAATTATTTCATTTGTTTAGTCGTCGAAATTAAGTACTAACTTAGACAAAATGTCGAATTTTACAACTTTAGAAATGGTAAATATGATTTTTATACTGGGTGAATGTGCAAGAAATTGCCTCCTCACGAGCCGAGTATATGCTGAAAGATATCCAGATATTGAGAGAAAGCTGGGACCAGAAACCTTCGAGAAGTTGTTGCAAATGAACTTATGCATAACAAATGTAAACCATTAAAAAGTTACCGCTAGATTTTAAGAAAAAGTAGCAAAAACTAAAATACGGTAGAGGAAGCTTCTTTGAATATTTACTTTAGTTTACAATTATTAGTCTAGTCGCCTATAACAAAATTTCCCAATAAAAACTCTATTTAAACAACATAATTTATGATATTTATAATTATTTCGAAAACGGCTGGATATAACTTATATGCTTGTATTACAAAAAAAAATTGTCTATGAATTCTACGTCAAATAGCCAAATAATATACAGGGTGTTCAATTTGAAAAACTTGAGAAAAATTATTTTAAAATGTGGGGTTTTTGAAGGCTTATTATGAACACCCTGTATAAAATGAATAAACGCAATTACATTCGTAGTATCTCTAGACCTCTTGTCATAAATTTCACTCAATATTGAGGTTAAAAAAATAGTTCTGGATTGTTTTTTTTGATTTTTTTATTCAGGACTGCAAAACTTTTTTTATAGTTTTTAATTTATTTCTCCGAAACTACAAAACCAAATTAAATAAAATTTGAGGCACTTATAAACGATAGTGATACGAACCTAAATATGCAATAAAATACTGGGTGTCCCATTTAAAAAAATATAACTTTATGCTGTCACACTTTTTTGGGCCACCCTGTATAATGTAAAATATTTTTCAAACATGCCGCTTTTAGTCCAATATCTCAAGCTGTTTTAGTATTGTTGATAAGTTCTTCGATAACGATTTAATCTTCCGTCCACGCTTCGTTTGCGGACCCTGTATTTCTTTAAAAAAATCGTATCTGCTACAAAAATGAAAGTATTGAAATGAATCAAAAACGAAAATGTTAAGCATAGATGTCACTTGATAATTAAGTATCAAAATAAAAAGTGTTTTAAAGTTTGAGTCAAAAAACCCGTTCTCATTTGAACCTGTATATTATGGACATATTCACAACCTTCTTAGCTCTCACACATGTGCGAGATTTTCGATAAATTTACCTACAATATACATAAAGAATAATACAAATCGGACTCAAAATAAGACGATCAAAATCCTTCTAAATATTGCATGGATCGATTATTTTGACGGCGAGTGCAGTAATTTTTTACGACCTCAAATCCTACCTGCTTTGATTTCATCTAAACTCAACGGGTTCTCCTCCCTCGTTCCCGTCTCATCAACCTCATCCAATCCTAGTTCATTGTCTTTCCTATCCTTATTACCCTGTTCATGACTAACATCCAGAGTCAACAATTCCGGACTGGGACTTCTCACCCTTTCCGCATCAATACAGTCCGATATCCAATGTTTCAGGTTGGTTATAGTGGTGCTATGGGTGGCGGTGATTGTAAGGTCCAGCGGTTCCTCGTCATCGAATTGGAGGATTTCTATGTCCTCGACGGCACTTGTCGAAGGACGAGGTTCTGATTCTGTTATTTGGTCGTAGGTGGTTTCAGGTTGTGTACTGGAAACAAATAAATCAGGTTAGTTCTGACTGACACACTGATCATGTCTGACTTTACGTTTCCCTTTCTATACTAGGACCCACTACGTACCTATCTTGCAATTCGGCGTCCTTCTGGTCATTTTTCATTTTAGTTTGATATCTTCTGGCTAACTCGTCGATAACTGGACTGTGATCTTCTATGGCAGGGTTTAAAATGAAATGGTGCTCCGGAAACCAGAACTTCAAGTTTGCCTGGCTCATCATGAACGTAATGACCTAAAGTCAATTAAATATGTGCATATAAATAAAACCTGGGTTATGCTGTTAGTTGATTTGGACTACGTTAAGTAAAATAAAGACTAGATGAAAAATTTAAAGACCCTTTCGAAATATTTCTTGGAACTCCTCCTATCTATAGATATTCCTGCGAACCCTCTCGTTTTTGGACAGTTGACACCAGCAATATGCCATCGATCAGATGCTTGGGAAATTCAATCAAACTCTCCAGTTTTGTGGGGAGCTGTACCAAGCACATGTGTTGAATTTTTAAAGTTTAACTGGTGCTAATAACACATTTTACATGCCAACATAGATCGTCACTTTAGCATTAACTTGTCACGCACATTTTTTTTAAATATGCCATCATTCACCCGATTTTGGTGTCCTAGTTTTTATCGGCACGATGGTACGGTTCTGTTCATAAAAAAAACCGTATAACATAAAAATGAGAGGTGCCATTTGTCATAAAACTTTTCATGTGTCAGGTGACCTTCCCTTTATAACTTGTACAGGTTTTTTATGAACAGAACTGTACTTGGTCAGAATCCCAGTGCAATTGATTATGTAGTGTGTAATAAAATGCTTATCTACGTTCACTATTTTTAGAACTTGGAGCTTTGCAGAGATTATTTTAAGTACTACTAAGTAGTATTGGGAAAAACCGATGATTTTAATAATCGAGTACTTGATACTCGAGCCATTTTAATAATCGAGTGAATCGCTTGAAATTCCAATTCACCAAGCGATGACGTCACCGACTGCTCGACCGGCAGCCTAGCCGTTTACATGTGATCAGGTAGGGTATTTAGCGGGCACGGAACTACGGGTGGGCACAGGTTTAGCTAAAAAATTGTAGTAGCCACCAAAAATATTCTAGAAATTTATTTATTTGTGAATAATGAATTTTTACCACGTGTCTCGATCCAAACAAAAAAACTGCAAAAAATCACCCAAATATGTATTTATTGTTCGGGTTTGTTCTTGTGCTTTTTTAAAACAAAAAGTATTACAAAGAGTTATTTTTCTTCACATCTTTCTCAATTTAGCAGCATAAAATAAGTAGATATTTAAAATGGCTTGTCAAATTCTTCCACTTTAAATTATCAGGTGCCCACTATGTGCCCTTCAAAAAGTTAGGTTTAGTTACGCGACTGGCAAAATAAGAAAATAAGTGATTATTTTTTTAAATTCATGTTTATAGTTACCTAAAAGTTCCTGTTTAAATTTAAGAATGTTTACTTTTCGTTACCAAAAAATTTGTCGATACCTATGTTTTGTTAACTATTTTGCTCGTTTTCTTATTTTTCATTAACATTTTCTATAATGTATGTCATTTTTAAGAAGTCTTCTTGAGTTTAATAATAAAAAGTACCTGTTTAGATTTAAAAATGTTTACTATAAGATTACCAACGAATTTTTCTATATATTTTTTTAACCATTTTGTTCGTTTTGTTATTTTTCATTAACAATTTCTATTATTATGTTATTTTTGAGAAGTTTTCTCGAGTTTATAGTGAATAAAACTTTTAAAATTATATCCTTTAATTTTTCAATATTTACAATTGGAGAAAACTACGCCGCTGGCTAGCCAGTTAAAACAAAACTTTACAAAACCCATGTCGCGATGACTCCGCTAAGGGATTTGGCATACTATTTATATGCACCTTCTCGTTTATGTGCCTTTAAGAAAGACGTATGTCGTGTTACCTGCTCAGCGTTAAACTCGAACGTCGCCAATCGGTATATTTCGGATCGCGTGGCGCGTAGAACGAAGATTGGGTATCAAGTGCCAGGCGATATTTTTCGCTTTTTCGCCAGAATTTATAACTAGAGTATTTCCTATCGAGCGAAAAACTGTTCGAATATACGAGCAGTTTTTTAACTCGATCACACTACAGCGGTACAATTCCGTCGGCGTCAAGCGAAGCTCGGGTATCGAGTGAAAGATAATAAGTGACGAGCGACGGTTTTGGCCTGAATGGATAACTCGAGCGGTTTTTTTTAATAATCGAGCGATGTCGGTTATTTCAATAGCGAGTAATCAAGCGGTTTTTCGCTCGAGCGATCACAACACTACTACTAAGTAAACCGGTGGATGTGATATAATGTAAACCAGCAAAGTACTAAATAAAAACAGATACAAGATAAATAAATTTTTGTTTTAATTTCCAGTACTATTCCTAAGTACGGTCCTGGAATTCATATCAACCTATACAAATTAAATAACCAGAAATAAGCAGACGGGTCATTAATGTCACGCCAGACTGTCATTATCTGGCGAGAGGGTTCGCTGCAAACACTATACTAACCTCGTTTAAGGCAAACATTTGTCCATATTTATTCGTCTCGATAAGGTCGGTATTAATCTGCAGCTTTTCATCGGAATCTTTTAAATCCATCAATGCTTCATAAGCTTCTTCCATAGTATGATAAGGGAACGTAGTAGTTTGGCTGAGAATATAAGTTAACGAAAATTTGTAAGGGGTACAGAATTTTCTCAATGGGGTTTTCTTCGCTGTTAGCATGTGCTGAATTCTTAATTCGTCGATTGTACTTTTTAGTACGTCCTGAGTGAATTTCTGGTAAATTTTGTACATTTGGTAAGACCACGCTGAAAAGATACATGATATTCATTATTAAGAAGCATTAGAAGAATATTTTTTATTTATGAACGAAACTATCCTGTTGACGGTATGTGACCCCAAAAAGGACATGTTTTCCACCCTGTACTAGTATAAATATTAATTAGAAACAGAGTGAAAGGTCTCTGGGTATTCTCCGACTCTCAACCAAATTTCAGTGCCCTAATTGGTAAGATTTCAAAAATTTCAGCCTTTTTTGAAGGACATGTTTTCCAAAAAAGTTACATTTATTAGCTAGAGAACGATAATAGATATTATAGGAAAATGAAGGAGTTTTTTGTCCTTGGCAAAAATAAAGGAATTTTATTAAGAAATTAATAGGTATTCTAACAAAAATAATACACAGATTGTTTAGATTGTTTTTGTGAGCCAGAGTGATTTTATTTTATATGTATTGTTTCACCATTTGTTTCTATATTTAGTTTTTCTGTATTTGTAAACCAATACTACTTACTGTGTATACTACTCTACTTCTTTTTTTTTTGTTTATTTGATGTTTACTAATTAGTTTTTTCTGCTTTGTTAACAAGAACAACGATTTCTTATGACAATAAAGCATATTTTGATTTGATTTGATTTGATTTGACGTTCCATGTAAATTATCAAAGTTGCTTTTATAGAAGCGGCAGCACTACACGGCTGAAAATATTAGAGCCCACATATACAGAGTGTCCGCTAATTAATGGTACATGGAAAACCCACAGACTCATTACGTAAAAATATTAGGATTTTTTTGGACAACCGAGGAGAATATGTTTACAGACACCTTACAGACGCGGCTGTAAGGTAGTGTCGGGACGGCAATTCTCTGAAAGAGATAATACCGACCGACTAAACTCCCAGTGTAATTCAGGCTAGAGGCCCTTTCACTAACATGTGTTATTTTTGCGTCATTTATGATTGCTTAGTTTTTAGCTTTTAAGCGATACATTTATGTTTGGTGCCAGCTCATGAATCTTTCCCATTAGAATTTAATTGAATGAGCAACATTTAAGAGCTCCTAACGTATTGGGGTAGGAGGTAGAGGGTAGATTGTCTCTTTGTGTGTGATCGTTTTTTGTGTTATGCAAACAAGGTCTTAAGTGTTTGTGTTTTTGAATTGGTTATGTTTTTTGAATCAATCACGAATGCGATTGATCCAGTCTTTAGGTAGTTTGTATGTTGTGTTTGGCAGTATCTTTCTGTTGTTGGCTAAGTTAGCCTTATATTAGTGTGGTCTAATATTAGGATTTAATTATACTTACCTATACAGTGATGGGCTAAAATATGGAACAAATTCATTTAAAAATCAGGTTTTATTTTTTTGTAAAAACGCTCGGACACGTCCATTATAATTTTTTCTTCCGGATTTTTTGCCTCAAAAAGAAATTATACTGGGTGTGTCAATAAGTAGATGTTGTAAAATTTTTTTGTATTTTAAATAGAACCACCCTATTTTTACTTATCACATAAATTCTACGTCAAATTCTGAGCATAATTCATGTAGCATACTCTATCCTTATCTCTAACTCTCTATCCTTATCTCTAACGGTTTTAGAGAAAAATTACATCTTAAAAAAGAAATTTCTTTAAAAAAAGGTACATGTACCTAATTAAAGGTAAACAGGTAAATTTAAATGAATTGTTACTACGATAGCAAGTCATGTGTCAATCAAAAAGAATTTTAAGTATAATTTTGAAAAAACGGTGATCATGGTGCATTTAAATGAAACTCAAAGAATCGAAATTTTAATTTTAATTGGATGTGGAGACAAAACAAGAAGTCAAGAAGAAGTTTGTAACTTGTTTAGCGCTAAGTATCCAGAACGACGGATTACAAGATCTACAGTGAGTAAAATTGAGAAAAAATGCAGGGAAACAGGGAATGTAAAGGATCGTCTACGGCCAGGTCGTCCAAAAATTAGTGAAAACACAAAATTGAACATTTTGTTAGAAGTTGAAGATAATCCCCATAGTGCATCCACTGAAGTAGCCCTTAATAATGATGTTAGCCGACGATCTGTTTTGCGGGTATTGAAACAAGAAAAGTACCATCCGTATAAAATTAGGTTGCTGCACGAGCTAAACGAAGATGATCCCGACCGCCGACTACAGTTTTGTGAAACTATGATGGAAATTTGCAACTTAAATATATTTTTCCATCGCAGCGTACTTTTTAGCGATGAAGCCACGTTTTGTTTGAATGGTTCGGTAAACAGACAAAATTTTCGGTATTGGAGTACAAATAATCCCCGTTGGATGAGAGAACAGCATACGCAATACTCACAAAAAGTAAATGTTTGGGCAGGGATATTAAATGATAGAATTATTGGACCTTTTTTCTTCGATGGAAATCTTACAGGAGACCGGTATTTACAATTTCTTCAAAATGAATTAATTCCCACACTAGCAGCGGATTTTCCAAATCCGAATCAGCCTAATCTACCAGAAGCGTCTATTTGGTTTCAGCCTCATTTTGCTCGACAAGTACGAGAGTATTTGAATACTATTTTTCCCGAACGATGGATAGGTAGAAGAGGACCCACAGAATGGCCTGCAAGATCTCCCGATCTTACACCAATGGATTTCTTTCTTTGGGGTTATTTGAAATCAAAAGTGTATAAGGATAAACCACAAAATTTGGAAGACTTAAAATTTAAAATTAGATATGAAATTAGGCAAATTAATGAAAATACTGTAAATAATGTTTTAGAAGGGTTTTTAAGTAGATTGGCATATTGTCAAGAAGTTAATGGTTTGCATTTTCAACACTTAATAAAATAATTTTTCAAAATTATACCTACATCTACTTTTTGACACACCCAGTATAATTTCTTTTTGAGGCAAAAAATCCGGAAGAAAAAATTATAATCGACGTGTCCGAGCGTTTTTACAAAAAATTAATACCTGATTTTTAAGTGAATTTGTTCCATATTTTAGCCCATCACTGTATATGCGAAAGTGGATATTAACTTGAGATACAGGGTGGTAAAGTTAAAACTTCATTTTTGTTTTTCTCCAATATCTTTGAGAGAAACCAACGTTTTTGTACAAAATTTGGCAATTATGGTTTTCTTAGGACGGAAAATGGATTTTTTTCTGAAAATGTACAATGTAGTGCGCGGAGCCGCTGTCTTCGGCATATTTCGCACATTTCTTAGGTCATAACTTTTTTGTGCCTCAGCGTATTTAAGTTTTTAATGAAAATAATAGTCTTCTCATATTTATTACGTAAAAAGGGTATACTAAGTTCAGGTCGCCTAGAGTTACCGTTTCGTAGATATTTGCATTTAAATTGTTTAGTGCGCCCTGCCCAATTACTATTAATTTGCAAACAAAATTTGTTTCTTAAAATAACCTATAAGAAAACAAATGAAATTTAAAGATGCAGTTGCTATGAAACCTCCATGATGTTATGTGTTTGTTGATTATTGTAAGATAGCTGTATGAGTTATTTGGAATTCCGTTTAGGACGAAAGGTACCTGTTTCGCCTAATCGGTCGTAAGTATTTTTGAAGATCTTAAAGTCAAGATGTCTTAGATTTGGATAGAGTTCCGAATATAGTCTCTGGGCACCTTGTCGATTAAAATTTTCCTGCGCGTATACACACAACATATCCCGCATTTCTGCGTTTAAAAATAAATTGTGTCTCTGCATTGTTACTTGACTTACGATGAACTAAAAATCTTACAATAATCAACAAACAAATAACAACATGGAGGTTTCATGGCAACTGCATCTCTAAGTATCGTTTTATCATAGGTTCCCTTAAGAATAATATTTTCAAATTAATAATAGTAATTGGGCAGGGTGCACTAAACAATTTAAATGCAAATATCTCCGAAACGGTACCTCCGGGCGAACTGAATTTAGTATACCTTTTTTACATAATAAATATGAGAAAAGCATTATTTTCATTGAAAACTTAAATACACCAAGGCACAAAAAAGTTATGACTTAATAAAAGTGCGAAAAATGCCGCATACAGCGCCCCAATTTCACAAACATCCTAAAAAACCATAATTGCCAAATATTGTAAAAAAAACGTTGGTTTCTCTCAAAATTATTAGAGAAATACAAAAATAAAGTTTTAGCTTTAACACCCTGTATCGCAGTGAATATCAACTTTCGGATATAGGTAAGTATAATTAAATCCTAATATTTTTACGTAAGGAGTCTGTGGTTTTTCCATGTACCATTAATTAGCGGACGTCCTGTATAAGTTGCCGGTGCCGCCCTGGCGGCTTCTTTGTATATTTAATTCTATTGGAAGTCGATCAGAGAACAAAATATCAACTATACCTGGATGATTATCCTTATGTCCCAAAGCGCTATGCAATATATTCTTCAGCACACATTTCCTTATATCTTCCACACTTGTAGGGTCACTATAACGTTTAATTTCTTGGTCGACCGGTACAATCCTTGTAACGCTGTAGTCCAGATTCTCCGCGTTGAAATAATCCATGGTCGTTAAGTTTCCGTGTAAAGCAGTTTCGACTTCGTTCCGGTGGGTCAGCATGTAGTAGGCCAAGAATAGAAAAGCATTGTGAAGTTCTGGGTCAGAAAGTTTAAAATTTCGTCCTGGAAAAGCGGCACAAACAAATTATTTAGAAATTTGATAAAGCCCCTCAAGGGACGACATTTTGCAGACTATACAGGGTGTAACTAAATAAGTGTAAAACATTTAAGGGGGTGATTCCTCATCGAAAAAAAGATAGGATCTTTCATATAAAGAAACTTCATTGGAGCATCCCTTGTTAAGATATAGCCCCTTAAAGGAGGTACATAAAATGTGTTTAACAATTTTTTTCACAAGCACTAAAAAAGTTACATTATTGAAATTAACCTGACATTTTCTACTACCAAAAAGACACTTAGCCAGTAATTTATTTGGTTTACCCCATGGTTGTAAGGGGTGGAAAACGCAACCCCTAAAATGTATTTCCAATGTAAGTTTTTGTCTTATTATGTGTTTACCATCTAAAAATTTATTTCCGATAGCCTGTTTCATTCTAAACAAAAAATGTCTCTTGAATTTTTTGCCCAAAATAAACCAGTTCGCAGCAAAAAATTATTACGAACAAGATTCATATCGCCATAAAACGAAAATACGAAACTAATTGTTGTTACTTTAATAATTCACTTGTTATTAAAATGGCATACACAAAGAGGAAATGGCTGATATGCATTACGTTTACGGTCTGTCGCAGGGGAATGGGTTAGAAGCTTCTAGAAGATATGCTGAAATGTATCCCCAACGGCAGCATCCTTCACATAGAATATTTGCCCGACTTCATCAACGATTACGAGAATATGGTTCATTCGACAAAAGAACGCAGGATTGTGGTCGCCATCGAGAAGTAAGAACACCACAGCTTGAGGAAGCAATACTTAATTTGCTTGAAGAACAACCTACTACCAGTACTAGAAAGATTGCTTTCCAGCTAAATGTTGATCATATGACGGTATTTCGAATTTTAAAGGAACAACTCTTATACCCTTACCATCTGCAACGAGTACAGGCAATGTTACCGCGAGACTTTCCGAACCGTCTTGAATTTTACAATTGGATGCTGGAAATGATTAGAAGAAATCGTGACTTGCTGAAGACGATCGAATTCACAGACGAATGTAGTTTTTCTCGGGACAAGATTATTAATTTTCATAATTACCACATATGGGCTGATGAAAACCCTCACGCTATTGTCGAAACTAACCATCAAGAACAGTTTTCTCTTAACATGTGGGTCGGAGTTATTGGGGATTATTTAATTGGGCCTCATTTTCTACCTCCTCGATTAAATGGTGAGGCATACGTTCAATTTTTAAGAGCAGTGCATCCCGTACTGCTGGAGGAAGTTCCTTTGGGCGTCAGAAGGGATATGTTTTTTATGCATGATGGGGCTCCCGCCCATTTTAGTCAAGTAGCACGTCAGCATTTAACTGAAACATATGCAAATCAGTGGATAGGTCGAGGAGGACCTCAGAACTGGCCCGCTCGATCCCCGGATCTCAATCCTCTCGATTTCTCTACTTGGGGCCATTTGCAGCATTTGGTTTATCGTACTCCTGTTCGCGATGTAGAGGACTTAAGAAACCGCATCATCGATGCGTGCAGGGTAATTAGAGAGACTTCAGGAATATTTGCGCGAATACGTGGCTCAATGCGC
Organism: Barypeithes pellucidus; assembly: GCA_963991005.1. NCBI lineage: Eukaryota > Metazoa > Arthropoda > Insecta > Coleoptera > Curculionidae > Barypeithes > Barypeithes pellucidus. Next base: position 16,005,355 of record OZ022563.1, read on the forward strand.
CGACGTCTAGACGCATGCGTAATGTCTGAAGGTAGACATATTGAACATTTACTATGATTTCTAGATGTTGTATGTTTTGTTATTAATAAATTGGTGTTGTTTATTTATAAATTTTATGTACCCCCTTTAAGGGGCTGTATCTTAACAAGGGATGCTCCAATGAAGTTTCTTTATATGAAAGATCCTATCTTTTTTTCGATGAGGAATCACCCCCTTAAATGTTTTACACTTATTTAGTTACACCCTGTATATAGCCAATTGATAGTTAATTAAGCTTATCGATAATGAAAAGCGAAAAGTTAAACTACACTACGCAGAAACAAGTTACTCTTGCAACCTTAATTTCTTAACGACCTGTGGTAAAATTGAGCGGTAGAATTTAGCTTCATTATGTTTCATTTTCAAGTATGACTTTTTCTTAACTCGATGCTTCTTGGTTGACGTCATTATCTGCTTTTTAAGGAAAGAAGCAAATTTTTAAAGAAAGTATTGCAGTTTTTCAATTTTATTCATAATTCAAAACATTGAAAAACTGCACGCATACTTTCTTTAAAAATTTGTATCTTCTCTTCAAAAGCATAGTCCAATAAACGAAAAAAAAAAGGAATTTTAGTTAGACAGCTGCATTTTTTAAGGAAGTTAGACTTTATAATGTGGAAGAACATTTGAGTACTATTTTAAGTCTATCCCTTGCACAAGAGTAAAAACCCTCCAAATGGGGTTAAAAATAATTTTCTGGTCTATAATTCTTAAACGAAAAATAATATGGAAAAGTTTTTTTACAAATGTTATAGATCATTAAATTTCGCACAAGAAAGGTTATTACTACTTTTTTGTTATCTACAATCGACAAGCTGTATGATATCTGAAAACAATTTTTCGACCAGATCTTTAATAAATAGATCTTAACCGCAATATGGCACCATTGTCGTCCTGGGACTAGAATTGAAGCGTCAAGGTGTGACATTTTACAAATAGAAGAATATGATCGGATTTTTAAATGCTGAATAATCACGTAAAAATATATTTATATCTATACGTCGGGTTAAATGAAATTTGGTGGATAGATTTAATACCTCGGCATCGCACATAGGGTAGTTTTCATTCCGAAAATGTTCAAGTGCGAGTCGGGCATCGCGCAAAGCCGAATGGGGCTGCTATATTATATAAATCGATATATGTATATTAAACAAAAAATCTCCCAGAATAGCATATGGCGTAGATTTTTTCGGAAAAATTAGTGCATGTCGGACGCCGAGCGAAGCTACTATATTATATAAATCGATAAAGGCATTAATTTGAAGCAAAAAACATTCCAGAATAACACAGCGTAGTTTGCATCTCGTAAAAATCGGTAAAGTGCGTGTCGGACACCGGAACAAATCCGAACAAACTCGGCCGAAGCTACTATATTGGATAAATCGATAAAATTAACACTACAGATATTTTATGGCTATTATAAGTAAAGAAGATAATAATATCAGGCACTATTTTATATGAAGATTTAGCCAAATATACTTAATTAAGCGAATACTAAAAATAAGACAAAGAACATTTATTTTTTATTTAAAAATTCAAAGTTCAACTAAAACGGATTAATGTAAGACTATCCGAGTGCTAAATTTCAGTGCACAGTTATTACGTCATACTATTTTTAATTTAGGACTGCATGTTACATAAAAATTTGCTCTAAAAACTTTTTCAAACATGACTTTTTTACTCTATCCTACAAAAATCGTATATCCACACTTGATTGACAATGAGCATAATTATTATGCAAAATACACCCCAATAAAATTATGATATTATGTCAGATAATTACAAACCATTTAATATTTTTGCCCTAATAGTTCATATATACCTTTCACAGGGTTATTTAGACACCATTTCACAAAAATGTTTCACAAAACCTTAAAACATGTCAAAAATACAAAATAATTATAGTACAATAAAATACCTAACATACCAAAAAACTTTTTCAGGCACCTGTGTCGAGTCTGGGCAGTGTTGCCCAGTTGAAAATTTAATGCCTTCGTGACGTTTCGAAGACGTCGATCAACTCTCAAAATGCAGATGATTCTATGGCTATAACTATCCGAGATATCGTAAAACTGATTATTAACTTTTTTATTCAGATTTAAATTATCTACAACTTTTGACTGAAACTTTTTTTTCTAGTGTGTTTTGTTTCAAAGCTATGGGTAAAAAAATATTTAAAAGTAATTTTCCATCCCTTATGCAATTGTTGAATACAAAATAATAATGAAGCTTTTCAAATAATAAAATATGCTTTCCACCAAAAATGCAGCTTTCTAACTAAAATTCCTTTTTAAGGGCTTCGTTTATTGGACTTGCAGTTAATGTCGTGAACCAAACAATATTGTGTTCAGAAAAGATCACACTTCAAAACAAAGGTAAATTTTTCCACAGGGCGTTAAGAAATTACATGTAGAAAAGTAAGTTTTGTTCTTGCCTTTATAATGATCGAGATATCAGTATTTTTGGGAAACTAAAATTCAGGCTAACATCCCGAGACACAAGTCTAAACTTTGCCAAAAATTTCACCAAGATCGGCAGACAATTCAAAAAGTTACAGGACTATACACCTGGCTAACATTATCTCTGTCCGGAATTTATTGACGAGGAGTGTATTTTGAACTGTCTTTGTATCGTGACTTTTGCCCCTAACATTTGAAGTCTTCTAGAATACAGAGAGTAAAGATAATTCAAGTTAAGGTTTTAAAGCGGGATAAAACTAAAATCCTACATATTCTCCAAAATATAGCATTTCGAAAAATAAAATTCACGTGCTAAACATTTTTTCTATTTTCTCTTGACGCTGCGTTTTTCTTTTAGTCGCCTAACGTTTATAATTTTCCATCACGATTATTAATGATTACCTGAAGCATCTTTTTTCCTTGATATGTAATTTCTCAAGGGCACAAAATAGCGGGCCACCGGAACCAGCTTGTAGAGGTTCTGTATCAACGTCGGCATAGTTGCCATAAGGGAAACGTCTCTGTTTAGAATCTTTAAGCGACGAGGTATGGATCTAAAACATTTGGATTATTAATAACCCAATTAGGTCACCATATAGGGTGTTTCAAAAAACATGTGCCATCACTTTCGTAACCCAAATTTCAAGAAACCCGATCAAACACCTGGTATGTATCAAACTATTTGTCTTATTTTTGAATAAGGAATCATCACAAGAGCGACGGCACAAGTTTTTCGAAACACCCGGTCAAATGGGGGGACGAGGGGGAGTGGACAATCCCTCTACCCCAGCAGAAGGGGCAATTTCCCTCGAAACACATCATACGGTTTTGCTACTTACTTAGAAGTCTTATTCCGACTTTCCGGATGTATTCTATGCAACACATCTCTTAAGGACGTATAATTAACAATATGCTTAGGAGTGCCGGGGGTTAGAAATGACACAGCAACCTGAAAATGATGATGATCAATCGTATAAGAATATCTTTGATCTAAACTAGTGGATGATTCGTTAGAATCATCATTTTGTGGATATTGTAATCGTCAACAGAGATTAATTCCTTTTTCTTTCATAAAATGATGCGTGGAGTTGTACAAAGTAGCGAGGAAATATTGAGGCTCGCTATAAAAGATGCGGATCTTTTTAATGAATATAACCGGCTATACCGGTAGTTAGGTTTAACATTGTTGTTTTAAATAGAATGCCCTGTATATGTATATGTTGGAATTTGTCCATTCTACAGTGAGGACGTAAAGTAAGGAATAAATTCATTATCTCGCAAACTACAATTTTTTTAAAAAATCGCTCGGACCCTTCGATTTTGTTTTTCGAACGCGCATATTCTGACATAAAATGTAGATATACAGGGTGTTGCAAATAAGAGTGACACAAAATTTTTTTTTCTTAAATAGAACGCACTGTATATTATTGCATGTACGGATTCTTCGGAAAATCCTAAACATTTTTCATGTAGCATGTGCATACCTAGCCCAAGCGTTTTGGAGTTATTCTCATTCAAAATTTGAAAATCAGATATTTCGCAATCAATCAAGACTTGCATTGATTCATGCACGCTGAGGAAAACCTGTAGTCAGCATGTGTGAAGCGCAAGAAAAGTCAAGTAGGCTTTGGAGTTATGATGCAAGAACCAAAAGAATTAATGTCAATAGTTACTGTTATTGTCAGTTTTATGTGTATTTTCCTAACGTTTTACTAGTTTTCAAAAGACTCATTTCGTTTTTTCATAACTAAATTAAATTAAAATGCGGCTCACTGAGAAACAGCGCATAGAGGTTTTGATGATGATGGGCTACGGTGATAGGGTTAGAACACAGCAAGAAACTTGTGAGTTATTTAATCAAAAATACCCCAATCGTCCGCCAATATCACAATCAACAGTAAGCAAAATTGAGTACAAGTTTAGGCAATTCGGTCATGTAAGAGATGTCCCTAGATTTGGTCGTCCTCAAGTTGATGAAAATCAACAATTAGAAGTCTTACTGGCATGGCAGTTCAAGATAACCAGCATGTGGGGTCTAGGCAGGTAGCAAGTGACGTGGATATTGGAAAAACAACAGTTCTTAAAATACTGCATACAAATAAATACCATCCTTATAAAATGCAAGTTCTCCAAGAACTTTTGGAAAGGGACTTTGAGAGGCGCCTTGAATTTTGTGAGCGTTTACAGGATATGTGTTTCGTAAACAGAAATTTTGTAAAAAATATAATTTTTTCCGATGAGTCCACATTTTGCTTGAATGGTGACGTAAATACCAAAAATTATCGATATTGGTCCAATGTAAATCCACACTGGATGAGGGAAGGACACACACAATTTAATCAAAAGATCAATGTGTGGGCTGGCGTTGTCGATGACATTGTTATAGGGCCTTTCTTTTTTGACGGAAATTTAACAGGCGAGAGATACTTGAGTTTTTTAGAACAAGAACTTGTTCCAACCCTGGCCACCCTTTTTCCTGAGTTAGAACGTCCCGATTTGCCACATCATAATATCTGGTTGCAACAAGATGGTGCTCCCCCACATTTCGCTGTGGGAGTTCGTACATATTTGGACGATACTTTTCCAAACAGGTGGATTGGAAGAGGTGGTTTTATTGAGTGGCCGCCAAGGTCACCCGATTTAACACCACTCGACTTTTTTTTATGGGGATACCTTAAGGGAAAAGTATTCAAAAGCCAGCCTGCAAATTTAGATGATTTAAAAGCTCGCATCCGGCAAGAAATTCGGCAAATTACACCCCAAATGGTTCGAAATGTTCAGCGAGAATTTGTAGATCGGTTAGGCTATTGTCAGTTGACCAACGGAAGACACTTCGAACATTTACTTTAGAAAAATTATTTTTAAGTTCACCTAACTGTTTTTTCGATAAATAATTTCACCTTTGAATAGAATGCTAAAACTCGCAAATACGTACTGCAACAATATAGATCTATTTTTCATGTCCCTTGATACCGTTAAAAAATCACTTAAATCTATTTTTCTAGAAATATAATATATATATATTTTTTTCTTTGTGTAATTCAATAAAAGATTTTTCTCATGCTTGATTTTAATATTATATTAAATGTGTTTTGAAACTTTTCATGTTATTGTTAGTTGTTAGTTGTAGAACTTAAACTAAAATGTAAATTGTGGCCCTACTGTTGGGTATATCCTGTTTGTGTCCCAAATAAATAAATAAATAAATAAAATAAATAAATAAGACATTTTTAAAATAATTTTATTCTTTGTTTTCTCCATGACTTTTTCCACTTTTCAAATTTTGAATGAGAATAACTTCAAAACGCTTGGGCTAAGGTATAGCACATGCTACATGAAAAATGTTTAGGATTTTCCGAAGAATCCGTACATGCAATAATATACAGTGGGTTCTATTTAAGAAAAAAAAATTTTGTGTCACTCTTATTTGCAACACCCTGTATATCTACATTTTATGTCAGAATATGCGCGTTCGAAAAACAAAATCGAAGGGTCCGAGCGATTTTTAAAAAAAATTGTAGTTTGCGAGATAATGAATTTATTCCTTACTTTACGTCCTCACTGTATATAAATACAAGTAACTTTTGTTAACAATTTCCTATATCCATCTTCCACCGTTTCTGCGATAAAATTCATCAAATGAATTCTTTATAAACACAGTGTATTTTAATTTACCAAACTTGGCTTATGAGTACTTTTTAAAAGGCCACTCACCGTGAATGACCTTGTATATGTCTGTCTACGTTACCTTAAGAAGTATTAATATTCTATCCTCTTCCTCAGACCAAGAGGGCCTAAACCTGTATCCACTATACTTTCTCAATATGGCCTTATCGACGGCATCATAAAACTCCCTTTTTATCTTCTTCAATCTTTTCATTGGAAATACTTTTTTGATGATAGGCCTCTTCTTCGCGGTAGTTATAAACGGTACTTTACGAGGCGGAACGGATCTTATTTCCTGCAGTTTGGAAAGGTAAAATTTATGTGCCATCGGTGGTAATTTGAGTTGTTGGAAGGGCACATGCTCGGACATAACCTAGACAAAGAAAAGTTGTTTTAATTCGTTGATCTATATCTTCCTATGTTGGTGTCTTAATAGTCCAATAAACGAAGCCCTTAAAAAGGAATTTTAGTTAGAAAGCTGCATTCATGAACTTCATTATTATTTTGTATTCAACACTTGCATAAGGGATGGAAAATTACTTTTAAATCGTTTTTTACCAGTAGCTTTGAAACAAAACACACTAGAAAAAAAAGTTTCAGTCAAAAGTTGTAGATAATTTAAATCCGAATAAAAAAGTTAATAATCAGTTTTACGATATCTCGGATAGTTATAGCCATAGAATCATCTGCATTTTGAGAGTTGATCGACGCCTTCGAAACGTCACGAAGGCATTAAATTTTCAACTGGGCAACACTGCCCAGAATCGACACAGGTGCCTGAAAAAGTTTTTTGGTATGTTAGGTATTTTATTGTAGTATAATTATTTGGTATTTTTGACATGTTTTAAGGTTTTGTGAAACATTTTTGTGAAATGGTGTCTAAATAACCCTGTGCAAGGTATGTATGAACTATTAGGCCAAAAATATTAAATGGTTTGTAATTATTTGACATAATATCATAATTTTATTGGGGTGTATGTTGCATAATAATTATGCTCATTGCCAATCAAGTGTGGAGATACGATTTTTGTAGGGTAGAGCCAAAAAAGTCATGTTTGAAAAAAGTTTTTATAGCAAATTTTTATGTAACATAGGTCCGTACCAGAGCGTACCGTTATTTTTTAATAATGTTATTCTGGAATATTTTTTGCTTCATATTAATGCCTGTATCGATTTATATAATATAGTAGCTTCGCCCGGCGTCCGACATTCACTAATTTTTCCGAGAAAATCTACGCCATACGCTATTCTGGGAGATTTTTTGTTTAATATACATATATCGATTTATATAATATAGCAGCCCCATTCGGCTTTGCGCGATGCCCGACTCGCACTTGAACATTTTCGGAATGAAAACTACCCTATGTGCGATGCCGAGGTATTAAATCTATCCACCAAATTTCATCTAATCCAACGTTTAGATATAAATATATTATTTGCGCACCCTGTTTCCGCAAAAAATCATTTACGGGATTATTCAGCATTTAAAAATCCGATCATGTTCTGCTATTTGTAAAATGCCACACTTTGACGCTGCAATTCTAGTCCCAGGACGAGAGTGGTGCCATATTGTGATTAAGCTCCATTTATTAAACACCTGGTCGAAAAATTGTTTTCGGACCTCCTACGACTTGGCGGTTGTAGATAAGAAAAAAGTAGTAATAAACTTTCTTGTGCGAAACTTAATGATCTATAACATTTGTAAAAAACTTGTTCCATATTAGTTTTCGTTCAGAGTTATAGACCAGAAAATTATTTTTAACCCCATTTGGAGGGTTCTTTAACTCTTGTGCAAGGGATAGACTTAAAATAGTACTCAAATGTTCTTTCACATTATAAAGTCTACCTTCCTTCTAAAATGCAGCTTTCTAACTAAAATTATATTAAATATTCAGATTTAAATTATCTACAACTTTTGACTGAAACTTTTTTTTCTAGTGTGTTTTGTTTCAAAGCTACGGGTAAAAATCTATTTAAAAGTAATTTTCCATCCCTTATGCAATAATAATGAAGTTCATGGATGCAGCTTTCTAACTAAAATTTATTGGACTATAAGGTTTACTTTATGCAACGCGATTAAGGGTAACAATAAAATATCGGCCCTTTAGGGCCGATTTTTTAATATTACCTTAAGTTAGACCTTAGCTAAGGCAGCTTAAACCTTAAAAAACTATGTTTTAAATTAATTTGACGGTCAATTAACTGATGCCTTAACGTCCATCTAAAGGAATAGACCTTTAAGAACGTGGTTATCTCTGACCCCCAAATTATTTTAAAACGTAGTTTTTTAAGGTTTACATTGACGTTAAGGCTACCTTAGCTAAGGTCTAACTTAAGGTAACATTTCATAGTGACCTAAAGGCATAGACATAAGTCGATTGACAGCATATTAAAGTTCTCTTTAACTTTTGTCTAAAGGTCTTAAGGACTTTGTAATCTCCACTTAATTTGATCCTCACATTAATTTAAAACATAGTTTTTCAGGGTTTGTCATAACGTTAAGGCTACCTTAGCTAAGGTCTAACTTAAGATAACATTCAAATATCGACCCTTAGGGCTGATATTTCGAAGTCACCTTAAGGTACAGAATGACATAAGTCATCCTTAACACAAGTTTAACAGTATATTAAAGTTCTTTTTAACTCTCATCTAAAGGAATAGATCTTCCACTTAACGCGTCAATTGACGCCCAAATTAATTTAAAATATATTTTTTTTAGGTTTAGCTTAACATTAAGGATACCTTAGCTAACGTCTAACAAATATTGGCTTTTAGGGATTTAATTCACTGAAATATAAACGTTTTGAGAAAACAAAAAAAGTTTTAAATTTTCAGGAAGAACCCAACCGCGGAACCAACACAGTGTATTTATTTATTTTCCACTTGTTTGAACACGCCTATGGTAACACGCCCTCAAGTATGGTTTTTATACATTCTTCGCCCCTCGCTCTTCATACTACGGAAACGTTCAGAAACCATTGGGCAAACAATACATACCTTATCTAACTTTAGTAAGGCCAATTCATTCATAAAGTTGTTCGGTGATTTGGGGGCGTAGTATACCCAGTTTCTTTGCAAATGCGACCACAAAGCTGAATCCAGGCCTGCAGCGCCACGATTATCACCAGGAATTTGACCAGTATCGAACCTAAAAATAAATTGAGGTAAAACACCCAATTATTGACATTCAACCAATAATTGACATGTTTCATAACTTAAGCGTAATTTAAGAAATTTTTATATGTGAACTAAAAATGAAATGCCCCAACCCTTTGGGACTGCAATCTGGCAACCTCGTCCATGTTCACATTTTTTTAACAATACGGCGGAATGACTGGTAAGGCTGTTTTTGAAGCTTAGTTCATTAAGTACTACCTATTTGATTCCTAAGATGGCGTTTTAAATAATATACTATACTACCAGTGTTCACCCCTTTTCTTGGGTTACTAGCCTTATAGTGGGGTCGATTTGGCTTTAAAAAAGGCCATATTTGAACTCTTTAAAACTGAAATTTTTTCCCCTATATTATAGTTTGGAGTCTCCTCTATCGTTTGGAGGCACTTTTGGCCCAGCAGGTGGTATTGGAGGGGGGGAAATTAACACGTGAAGTATGGGAAAATGAGTTTTTTGGGAATAACTTCCTTAATTAATGTCGGACGGCAAAAAATCAAAAGAACGAAAATGAAGGGCTCGAAAATGCGCACAGTCTGGATTTTGACTTTTTGAAATCGGTCCAGCGGTTGCCGAGATATCGCGATTAACCGGAGTCTCGATTTAGCCGCGGCGAGAACGCCCGAGAACCGCGTTGCCTTTTTTTGCAGGGAAGAAGTCGACTTAGGAACTTTATTTTTTTTCCTTGGTAGATGGTCGGGTCCAGATGACTGTGTCCAATTTTCAAGTCCCTAAGTCAATTAGGACGGGAGGGGGAGGGGAAATGAAGAAAAAAATTCAAACTGCCCGACTATTTTTATTAATTGGCCGATCTCGCACAGCCAACGTGACGTTCTTTGTTGATGTCAGTACTACAATTTTCATTTGTTTTTTTTTTATTTTTCGCCATAAATAAACAAGTTATGGCGAAAAAAACAACATTTTTTTATAAAAAGCGTGTTTTCTATGGGAAGGAAGGGAGTGGGGGGAAAAAAATTGCAAACTAACGCGTTTTTTTTTATCTTCAATTTGAGCCCGGCCAGATTGCAATCGGATGATTAGGGAGGGAGGGGGGAGCATCAAAGTTTTAGCACCGTAGCGGGGTGAGGGAAAGGGTTACGGACTTCCATATTTTCTACCCAGGAACCGCTATGTGCATCAGGGCATTCACGGGCACGTGATATGTTTATAAAAACGCATTGACATCGCAGCCGCCGAACATCAAGATGCCGGGGGCGGAGCCGGGTTCTCCCTCTCACCGCCGTTCACTCTCACCAATACTTCGACACTTTGCGCGTCCGTGTGTAGTGCTGAGCGGGAAATTTTCATTCAAACATATTTCTGTGCAGACAGGTCAGATCTCGCTCGCTTTTTCAGGCTGCGGTTCTCGGGCGTTCTCGCCGCGGCTAAAAGTCGAGACTCCGGTTAATCGCGATATCTCGGCAACGGCTGGACCGATTTCAAAAAGTCAAAGTCCAGATTGTGCTCATTTTCGAGCCCTTCATTTTCGTTCGAACAAACCCGAACAAACCCGAACAAACCCGAACAAACCCGACATTAATTAAGGAAGTTATTCCCAAAAAACTCATTTTCCCATACTTCACGTGTTAATTTCCGCCCCTCCAACACCACCTGCTGGGCCAAAAGTGCCTCCAAACGATAGAGGAGACTCCAAACTATAATATGGGGGAAAAAAATTCAGTTTTAAAGAGTTCAAATTTTATGCCAGATCGACCCCACTATTAGTATTCTAGTTCTATATTACGAATACATTTTTAAAAAACAGCAATAAATTTTGTTAATTATTGGGGTGTCAAATTTTGTGTGACAAACTTTTTTTCAGCCTGTCAATTTAAGGACTTTAGAAAATAACAACTAAACCTTTTTATTTAATTTAATTTTTTTTAAATATTGGCGTTTTTTCAACATTCGACGATTTTAATGCCTTCTATGATTGGGATAACGTTGTTTAATTCTTTATAAAGCAAGAAACTTTCTCAGGATGATCAATTTGATTAGAAATGTTTCTAAAACCTGTCAATCATGGGGTGTTTTACATTAATCAGGAATAAAGGGATCTAGTCAACAACCCGCAATTATTTAAGAAAATAGCGAGAGATGTGCCAGCAATCTCCTGGGGGTAAGCGTTCGGGATTGTCCGTTGGTGCCAGAGCTGTGAGTAACTCAATAAAAAAGATACTTTGTAACTAAGATACTTTTTTAATTATGCCAAAAGTAACTATAACTGCGTTACTTTTGAAAAGTATCTGGTATCTAGTTACTTTTTAGGAGTAACTATGCACTTCAACTATTAAAAGTAACTAAGACACTTTAAAAGTAACTAAGATACTTTTAAAGTAACTAAGATACTTTAAAAGTAACTAATATACTTTAAAAGTAACTAGTTACTTTAAAAGTAACTAAGATACTACTTTAAAAGTAACTAAGATACTTTAGAAGTAACTAAGATACTTTAGAAGTAACTAAGATACTTTTAAAGTACCTAAGATACTTTAAGAGGTTAGTTGAACCCTTTGGTTGAACAAAAAATGCACACGTGCCGTCTATATATTTTTTACGAAGAAGGGTCGGCCGGGCGGCGAGCTGCGAAGATCAAAGCTGTTCGAACGCGAAATTTCTTGGAATTTCTACTTATTCTGCTATTATAACTAGTCGAGTTTGTTCGTTGTCTATTGAATAGTAATAGTGCGTTTGCAGGTATTATAGAAGTTCGGTTTATGTGAATTATTTTTTCTATAAGGTAAGTTATTATATTTATAACTATGGTTATAAAGGACAACGTATACATAACATATTATTTATTATGATGATAAGTAGGCGTAAGAGATAATTTTAATAAAAAGTGGTTGTTAAGAAAATCAATCAAAAATATTTACTATAACGTATGATTTTATGAACTAACCTATGGAACTAATTAAACTTGTCCACAATTTAGTGATTCTGCTAGAATTAAGCAGCACCCAGCACTTTATTCGTTCAATCGAACCTTAACATGAATATATTTTTTTAAATCTTAGTATAAAGTTGTGCAGTCTCTTTATCTTTATTACTCCATGTGTACTTTTTCATGAAACTTAATTATAGATAAGTTTTCACTACCTGGTAACTTAACTGTAGCTTTCGGAATATCTAGTTAGTTCAAAAGTATCTTAGTTACAATCAAAGTAACTAGTTACTTTTAAAGTATATTAGTTACAATCAAAGTAACTAGTTACTTTTAAAGTATATTAGTTACAATCAAAGTAACTAGTTACTTTAGTTACAATAACTAGTTACTTTAACCAAGTAACTAAGATACTTTTGTTAAAAAGTAACTATTCATTTTAAGTATCTAGATACATTTATGTAAAAGTATCTATAAAGTAACTAGTTACTTTTCGGAAGTATCTTTCACAACTCTGGTTGGTGCCAAATTAATCTGTGTCAAACTGACTGAAAACAATGATAGAGTTATTAACTCCTTAGGGACATTTGGTCAGAAAATCAGTCATAAATGCTGAACCAAATGAAATATCAAAAAATCCCCAAGAATGTTTTTTGTTCAAAATATGAGGCCTTAACATAATAAGTCCCAATTATTTGAAAAGAGAAAGAACTTATTTTTGCGATCTGTTTAAAGTAACTTCTTATTTTAACCTACCCTGTATAATATTCTAATTCGATCCAATTACTTTTAGTTTCATTTTATGAGAACTTACACTTTTGTAAATATTTCCTGCAAATTTGATTTAATCATTTTAAACAATAAAGTTATCCAGAAAAGAATTATGCGGCAACTTTTTGGCCTAACGGGTATATTAAAATGTCTCCTCTTCTTCTTGCTGCTGCACTACACGTAGCACCAACTATGCACAGAGGAATGAAAGATCTGATTTTAATTATATTCCATTTCATGGTGATTTATGAATTTTTTTACTAAATTATACCAGAAAATACACTTACTTTTTGACTTCATGTGGCATCTTCACTGCCAAAGCTTTGGTTAAACTGGGTTTTGCGGATACATCGATAAGTGTAACCGTTTTTCCCTCCACAACATGTCTAGCATTAAGTAAAGTATTTATACCTAAAACAACGATTTTCGAAAATTGAATCTTCCCAATCAATATTTAGAAAAACTACTTACATATACTATGCATAGTAGACCAATATTTGCTCACACTTTCCAGGGAATCGAAATAAAAAATGACGCAGTTGTAGTGCTTGTCAGTCACTTTGTGGTACTCAGGCTCGGAAGTCGTAGTTTCAAACAGGCTGGCTTTTCGGTTTAAATAGATGAACCCTTGGTCCTTTTCCTTGTACCTCGAAGGACCGAATTGGAGCACGCCACAGTAGGCCAAACGCACTAGGAGAAAGTGGATATCGTGGATGCATTTTCGTCTGTACATGACCAAATGTCGAATTTGAGAGGGAAGGTTTTTAATCAGGTACAATCTGAAAAACGACATACATATGTATAGGGTGTCCCGAATAAAAATGTACTCTACTGGACTGGGATCTAGTTAACCGTAGGAGATACAGAAATGATCAAATTAAACAAAGGTTGCGCATTAGTGAATTCTACAAAGTCATGTTTTGAAATTTTATAAATTCCCAATATTTCCGAAGATTATAGTTTTGTTTTCTTGCCCGTCTTTTCAAATTATAGGTAGTTTGTTCTTGGGTTTCGGTCACTTTGAAATGAAATTCCAATATTTCGTTAACGTTTCGGTTTATTGTATTAAACCATCGTCAGAACTATTTGATAATAGAAAAAACGGCGTATAAATAAAATAGAAAGAAGCAATATTTAGAATGAGAAAACAAATGAAATTTAGAGATGCAGTTGCTATGAAACCTCCATGTTGTAATTTGTTTGTTGATTATTGTGTGAGAAAATGTTCCATTTTTGAGTTTATCGTAAGTTAAGTAACAATGCCAATACACAATTTATTCTTAAACGCAGAAATGCGGGATATGTTGTGTGTATACACGCAGGAAAATCTTAATGGACGAGGTGCCCAGAGACGATATTCGGAACTCTATCCAACAACCTGATTTATGGATCTTCAAAAATATTTACGACCGATTAGGCAACAGGTACCTCTCGTCCTAAACGGAATTCAAAATAACTCACACAGCTATCTTACAATAATTAACAAACAAATAACAACATGGAGGTTTCATAGCAACTGCATCTCTAAATTTAATATAAGAAAAAAATGTTGTTTGCAAATTAATAGTAATTAAGCAGGGTGCACTAAACAATTCAAATACATATATCTCCGAAACGGTAACTCTGGGCGACCTGAACTTAGTATACCTTTTTTACATAATAAATATGAGAAAATTATTATTTTCATTAAAAATTTAAATACACTAAGGCACAAAAAAGTTATGACCTAATAAATGTGCGAAAATTAAATTTTCACAAAAAAAAAACCATAATTGCCAAATTTTGTAAAAAAACGTTGGTATTTCTCTAAAGTTATTAGAGAAAAACAAAAATGACGTTTCAACTTTAACACACTGTATCTCAGTTAATATCAATTTTCGGATATAGGTAAGTATAATTAAATCCTAATATTTTTACGTAAGGAGGCTGTGGATTTTCCATGTACCATTAATTAGCGGATACCCTGTAGAGGGGAATGTAGAATTTATTTTCACATATCTCTTAAAATAGACTCAGAAAACAAAATGAACGAAATCGTAAACACGGTTTTGCCCAAATATTTTACCTAATGATTTCAAAAACTTGTAAATAAGTAAAATACTTAAATCCTGAAATATTATTATTATTATTACACTATGAACATGAGAAATAAAATCTAACAAAGTTTATAATCTCTTACCAAACCTGAAAAATTTAAATATTTAAAAGACAATTTTGGAACTTTATCTTTTATAAAAAGTATTTACACGGTTTTGTTACCATCTTGTTAATGATTTGTTGGGGAAAATAGGTGAAATTAATAACAAACCTTTTAATAGGATGTTGCAGAATCTCCTGAAGCTCAGTCGAAAGGAAATTAATACAATACAACCGAGCAATTAAAGTCAACGGGATCCTTAAAATTACGTCACATATAAGCGTCCAACCATTATCCCAACCCTGGTGGCGGGGTAAAGGGGGTATGAACATTTTCCAAGATATTTCCTTGCAGTAAACGGGAGGTAATTGTTGGAGATCTTCATCGGTGAGATCGATCTACATGGGAAATAAAATATCATATCATTTAAAAACTGACTGCCAGAATCAAAATATCATTTTGTTCTTTATCCTCTTATCTACAGAACCCATTTTACGAAAAAATGGAACCTTATTAAGATCGGAAGTTATTAAATAGTTTCGAGAGCGAGTCACACAACGCGCCAGGAAAGAAGCGCGCGACGAACCGCAACGAGGCAAAACTACGGTTTCGAACAACGGAATGGTCGCAAATATTAATGATTCACACCGTACCGAGCTCGATTGTAGACGCTTCGACCAGTCGCGCGAGTCGACTCTTCGCGCGCTGTATGACTTGCCCTCGAAAATATTTAATAACTTCCGATCTAATCTTAGACAAGGGAAGAGAGGGGACGCGTAACACCAGAAACTATTTTGTTACCGCGTGGCACCAAACCGGGTTTAGCAGTGGCGTAACATGAATATTTTATTAGTTTTATCCCAGTACAAAATTATTTTGTATGGAATATGAAAGTAATATTTTTATTGATTGAATTGTTGTGTATCTTACTGAGGTTTGATATTAAAAATGTTCGTTTGCTTCTCAATAATTTATTGAATGCTTGGTAGATATTAATTTTATTCGTCAAAGTTATAATTTCATATAGGAAAGGTTGTATAATTTAAATATCTTTCAACTTGAGGAAAAATGAAAGATAAAAAACAAAATTGGTCGATTTAAAATTTATTACAAAGAAGCAACAACGACTTTTAACAGCCTCCTCAAATAGTTCTTCAGTTTTTTCTTTCTCGGAGTGTCTTCTTTCTGTTCAGTTAGCCCAGATGAAGTACCAGGTAAAACTAGTTCTTCATCAAGCTGATTTGAACTTTCGGTAGCCTGTAAAAAAATTAATATTACATACATGATTTGAGATGTTTTTAAAGCGAAGACATTTTTTTTATAAATTATTTGGAAGTAATATATTCTTCTTCGGTTGCGTGGACCCAGCTGTTGAAGTACCAGCTATATATAATTCAGCATCATGTTGAGTTGACCTTTCAGTAGCTCGCCTTTTTAAACCCTGTAAAAAAAATTAATATTATCTACATGCTTCTGTAATTTAAAATGTTTCTGTTTTTCAAATTAATAATTTTTTTATTCCAGAAATTAACTAGTAAATACCTGTATATAGGTACTGGTAGTTCTGAAAATATTGTTGGCACAGCACCTCCAAGTAATCGAAGTCTTTCCTCAACTTTATAAGAAAACGAACTTCTCAAAATGCTTTGAACAAACCCTGTAGGCAGGAGAAGGTGTCCAATCTCTAAGTCCCATGTTCTGCACCCAAATGTTTGCTTTTTGTGGATCTTTCGGAAATCAAAGACTATGACCTTCAACGAATCAAGACAAACGTTAATCACTTTCTTAAAAAAAAAACCACTGGTATACATTCGAAATAATATAATGCTTTCACTAAGGATTACCAAAATTAAATAAGAAATAATTTAATTTTGTCAAAATATACAAATCATGCAGGTACGCCATTGAGTGACACACCTTCTTCAAGGGCAATTAGCTGGTTCTTATTAGAAATCTTGAATGAAAAGTGCAACAAATCTAGTACAAATTACAAAGGAAGGTAGCTTCAACTATGGGCTTAAACATAGTTTCAAATAATATATACTGCTAAACTTACAACGGAGATATCTAATATAAAATAAATACATGCAAAAAACACGAGTAGAATATTTACCGATTTAAAGTAATTCCAAGATCCTTTCGCTCATTTCTGCTTTTACAGCCATAGGCACAACAATACACCATATTTCTATAAATACACTGAATTCTATTGATAGCTCTTCACACCACAAATCACTGAAATACACTAGGTGCCACCTCGATTGTCTGGCACCTAAAAAATGGCGGCGTATCAATTTTAGGCTTCACTTTCTGCGACGGCCCGTAAAGCGGAATTATCCGTCCCCTCTCTTCCCTTGTCTAAGGATCTAATAGACCCGACAAACCCGATTAAAATTATAAAGTTGTATCGAGACACATGTGTTACGAAACTTTTGCGACACATTTTCGAATCCAGTTACTAGAAACACTTAAAGACGTGTTTGTTTCGAAATATTTACAAACCATAGTGTCGATACATTAACGACACGCGAAGATAAATATGTTTCGAAACATTTTTAGTTAAAATTATAAAGTTTTGGTAAGCCACAAGATTGCAATGAATTTCCCATAAGAGATTTTTTATAGCATCGGTGTACGTTTATTAGCGATAAATAAGCAACTTCTTGATATTATTTATATTTTAGGTGTTATTATTGACCCATTTTCAACCACAGATTGAGGTAAGTGTTTTAGGTAGATTTTTAATCACCATCTGAACAAGTTTGAGATTATGTTATTGTTTAGCGAGATTTAAATTACTATTTTTCTGTAAAAAACACCATATAGCTTGAAATATTTATTTATTTATTATAGATTCGAAATCTGGAAAAATGGTTACAATCGGGTACGAAACACAATTATTTTTGCAGACTTTCAATCTATAATAAAAAAATATTCCAAGCTATACGTTGGGTATACTCTATGTTGTATGCAAACAATAATAACATAACCTCAAACAAGATGGTGATTAAAAATCTTCAATAAATAATTACGTCAATCTGTTTCTGAAAATTAATCAATAATAACATCTAATATACAAATAATATCAGAAAATTGCATATTTATCCATTATAAACGTGTACCTATGCTTTAAAAAATCTCTTATGGGATTCTAGTTTGTTTGGAAAGGTTTTTCCTCTCGTGACGTCAGACTTAGGCTGTCCATACCCAACCTTTGTTTTCTGTGCATATAAGAAAAGTTTTCCTTCTGTGACATTCACCCCTAATAAACCTTTTATTTTTCTGTGCATCATACGAAACATTATAGAAGCCAGACCAGAAATTGTGAGTTGAGTCCATTTAGGACCAGAATAATTTATTGCTTTCTAGTGGCAATTTTGTGAAATGAATTTTTATTTTGTTAAAATGAGTTTTAATGAAATTCCTGCATCTTTTGAAAGCCAAAAGTTGTTATAAGTTCCATTGTCCTAGCTAAGTCGATTTATAAAAGAAATAAATAAAATTTTGAAAATATTTTAATTTTAATTTTTTTGACAATGTATATTTTTTTTCTGTAAATGCAAATAAATCGAGGGACGTTAAAAATATAAAGCCAAATTACTAAACTGCACGATAAAATTTACCGTGACAATGATTTTTTTGGTTCTTATGTGCAATAACTGGGTATATGAAATAAAATAACTTATAGGAAATATACTTACAACGAACTCATCATGGCGAAATTATTGTTTCATATTGTTTTTCATTTATTTTACAACAGTGAAGGTATCCTAATTGTTTTGCGCATGATTTAACATAGCCCCGCCCCTTTATACTGTCATTTTTGAATAAACAGAAGAGGAACAAACCCAACCACTGGGAAATACGTGTAAATGTCCCATTTTTGTTGCCAACAGTTTCCAATTTTGATCGGAAACAGAAACGATAGTTACGATACATTGAACATAATGTGTCTAAAATGCTACTTGGGAAGAGGACGGTATTTTTTCAAATTAATTTAAGGTGAAGGGCGAGCATGTTAAAAATTTTGTTATTATTTTTCATAGGTTCACAACACCATTGTTTTTAATACACTAAAAAAATACCAACATTGATCCGATCAGTACAACTAGAGATATTAAATTTCAAGTATGAGAGAAAATTGGAGAAAAAAAATCATGTGTGGGAAATCCTGAAATACATGTGAACTAAATTCGTTGAAAGATATCGGGAAATACCACTTAAACTGATAAACATGTAAATCATCCCCCAAAGTTTCTGATTTGATTTGATTTCTCCACAAACCCTACCTTATAAGTTTTAAAAAGTTGCAAGACCTCCTTCTTCGGTATCGGTTTAGTATCCTTATCCAAAACGTAGACCAAATAAAACAGTATTTCGTGTAATAAAGACATTCGAGCAAATCTCGGCCTGTATCCATAGAGCTTGCCTGCCTTCCTACTTGACGTGGCTTTCAGGAAAATGTGGTTTGGAGGGCGCAACTCGTCGATCTCTTGTATACTTTGTAAAACGTCGTCCTCGCGAAAAGGTGATCTAGAAAGTGAAATAAATCAATTTTATAACTCAATGTTTTTCACATTTTTTCGGTCTCTCTTGTTCTCTCCGGTAGAGAAAGACCGCCGTTGTATTTCGGTTCTCAAGCGGTATTAAAAATATTTCCTTACACTTCATTCATTTTATTCACTTCATTCACTTTGGGCTTCTTTACAACAGGCTCGGCCACTTCCACATCCTTCTGATTACCACAGAAAAACCTGAACTTGATCTGATCGATGCCGTTTCTGATCACCTGATGGTTATGATCGACCTCCGGGTGACAAATATAACTTTGACTTTTCTTCACCGTCTTGTTGCTCACGATACACTGATATAGCTTGATGTATCCTTCAATTACTAGCCTATTGATTATTCTGTGTAGTGATTTTCTATCCATTTTCTTATCGTAACCTAAAATAGAGAAATTAAGCTACTGAAACATACTGGTATCCATTGACTTGAAACAAACTTCTTCGATCTATATTCTGTCTTGGTTAGGAAACACAAACAATCGACGGACGTGACTCGAAAGTCTATATTTTTATCCAGTTTACGGAAGACTTTTTAGTTCCCGAGATCCTTGAATAGGGCGCTCAGCGTGAATGACCCTGTATAATAGTGTATAACATCAATTTGCATTACAGCTCTTGTTAATAGGAGACGCGAAAACATCAAACTTGTCAATATTGACGTGTACTAACTGTGATGACAGCGCAGAAACTTAATGGTACAACTTTGTAATTTCATACCCGAAAACGCTTCGTTAACTGGTAAAAAACGGATAAAATGCATTCCAAACTATTATTTACCTTCCTCAAATTCCTTTTTAGTAATTTCCCTCAACAATTTAGGCACTTCTTCAAAAACCTTGTCGGTTCCCACAATTTTCAAGAGATGTTGTATTCTCGACAGAACCCGTTCTGTGAAGGGTGTATTTGGGGGACACACATAGTTTGTTATATCGCCTGTAAAACACAGAAAAAATATTTAATATTACATGTGTTTAATACAGGGTGTCCTAAGAATACACTTAACTAGGGAATCCAATCCCGCACCCAAACATTAATCCCGCAAACCTGAGGGATTGAGCCCATCGATCCCGCGAATCCACGGGATTTGCGGGATAGAAAACAATGAAGTGCGGTATTTTTGGTCGACGCGTCGGGTATTGCCCGCTATGCTGGGCTATTGAAAATACGTTAAACACAACAGTTTTCTTGCGTACTTGCGAAAATAAGGGCGTTATTCTACTAGTATCTAGTGACATTTATCAAGTGGTTGAATATAACACATGGAATTTAAACACAAATGAGTGTCAGTGTAGTTTACAAAGATAATAAAGGTTCAAGTTTAGTTTGGAATTATTTTTTAAAGTCTGAAGATGGTCTTACAGCTAAATGTAAGTTATGCCCTAGCATTATCAAAATCTCTGCTTGTTCCACCAAAGGTCTTCACACCCACTTACAAACAAAGCATAATATGAATTTGAAAGTTCAGAGCAGCAGCGGTATTGTTGATATTGATAAAATAACACAGGAAATTAAAGCTAGTACCAGCAGTTGGAGTAGTTCGTTTAGTTCTATTGCTAAGCGCTCAGATGTTAATGGTTCTTCTGTGCTACCTAAGAAAATGAAAATTATAGATTCTTTTTCATCTGAGAAAAAACTTTCGATGGAGGAAAGAGTGTCTCGAATGGTAGCTAAAGATGGTATACCCTTTGGAAAGTTTATCATATCGACCGATATGCGTCAACTATTCGAATCAGGGCCACAAATTGCGTAAAATTTATTCCGCCAATAAATGTCGAAGCTGAACGTGCGTTTTCAGCCGCAGGATATATGTGCAATAAAATAAGATCAAATCTAAAAGATGAAACATTAAACATGTTATCTTTTCTCCGAAAATACTTTCAAAATCAATGTAACATGTAACCGTTAATCTAGTCGTACTGTTGTATTGTACATATATGCAATAAATATTTTCCTGCTACCCTACTCTGTTTCTAGTTATAAAACAACTTTTTATTAACATACAGCATCCACATCGAGTCCCGCAAATCCCGCACGTTTAATCCCGCAATGTCAATCCCGCGAAATCACTGCGGGATCCAGCATTTGCGGGATTGGATTCCCTACCTATATTTCCCAAGATATTTGGGTAAAACTGAATTTTACGCTTTCGTTCTTTTCGTTTTCTGATTCTATTGGCAAAGATATGTCAAAATATATTTGACATTCCCATTGCCACCTTTTCTCCTCTATAATAAGATAATTTAATTAAATTTCAATTCGACGTTTCGTTCTTTCGCAACCATCATCAACTTTGTTTTCTTAAATAGTAGTAACAATTTATTTTATGCTTTATTATGACCTTTACTTTATATTCTGAATTCCACGATATATCACAACTATTATTTATTAGACGTTTGGTATTAAAATCACTTATCTTTAGTGGTATCAACAAATCACAGGTAGTCACAGTTCCTTAGCAGCAATAAAAAGCTTAAACAAATCACTTTTTAGTACGTATTTCACTTCACATTCCATGGAGTTGACTTGTAGCACCATTAGAAATACATTTATTACATTTGCCATAATCGGCCTTATTGTGTTGTACCAGCACTAATTGTGTTAAAATCATAAAGGCCATTTTCGCATATCACCGTTAGAATAACATGAGTGATACGGAACTTCGTGCCTTATTGCTTTTTGGTGGATTGTCTCAAATCACATCTCATCTAGACCTATTATTTAAAATGTGATTCCGTGAAGTTGTCAGGTCGTTACTTGGTACTTGACTGTGACTTCTGAACTTGAAACCGTGAAATGAAAATGAGTAGTAATACTCGAAAGACTAGCGAGCTCTAGAAACATGCTAAGTAATAAGAAAACTCAAATGATTAACGATTCTATTCTTAAATGATAATATACAATACGCACAAAATGATTAAGAAACCATGCGTATTTGCATGAACAAAGTATGTTGTAAAGTACACCGTGTTTAGTTCATCATAGTCTTTAAAAGGTACAATTCTACTTTAATCTAGGTAGAAATAACGTTTTCTTTTGTTTGTTATCAATGTTGTGTAATATTTTTTACAGATTTTAGTTTTCTTTTGTTAAAGTTCTTTTTGTAGTATACATAATAAATAATTTAAATCCATCGACCATCACCCACTAATTATTTGACGAGGCGTGCAATATTCTCTTACGTATGACAGTGATAAAAATATATAAACCGTGATCACGTCACGCTTTAATTTCACTGATATCAAAAAAAAAAATCACGTTTCACAACGTGATTGAAAAATCACGATATCGCTCACCACTACTTATCAACATATTGTATATTTTTATATTTTTACATTCTACAATCAATTCTAGACATTTTTCATAAATCACGTTCTGACCTATCTTCAACCGTTTACCAAATAGTAATACTTTAATGCTGGCATGCACCATAGATATAAAAGAAAAGGTTAGAACAAATTTCAACAAACTCAGAAAAGTACTTTGCACTAGGGATTTAAAGTTGAGCTTGAGGGTTCGACTGACGAGGTGCTATATTTTCTCCACTCGGCTTGACGGTATAGAGGCGTGGACCTTGAATGCGGCAACTATCAAAAGACTTGAATCATTCGAATTATGGGTATACAGAAGAATGCTAAAGATCTCATGTCACGAACAACGAAGTTACTAGAAGAATGGACAAAGAAAGTGAAATCATAGAGACTGTTAAAACCAGAAAACTGCAATATCTGGGACATGTGACACGAGGTGAGAGATACAACATGCTGCAGTTGATTATGCAGGAAAAGATCAACCTGAGAGAATGGTGCGGATGCACATCAAATGAACTGTTCAGAGCGGCCGCCTCCAAAATCAGAATAGTCATGATGATTGCCAACCTTCGTCGCGGAGATGACACGTGAAGAAGATGCACCATTGGTATTTTTCTCAACATAGCAACATTCTGAACTCAAGTCACAATCTTGAAAGGTTTGCTATGTAAGTTTGAGACGTCAAAAAATATCAGTGAATGTTAATCAAATTTGCAAAATTGCAAATTGCAAAATAAGGGCATGATTTATGAAAAATATCTAAATGTTCCATTTAAAAAATTGAACTTGATACTTACAAGTATATAGGGTGTTCCTTAATGACGTGCTAATATTTCAGGGTGTGATTCCTTAGGTTATTTTATAAAGAAAAGTTCATATATGAACATATGTCCGCAAGTTCCTCAAGGGTCCATATTGTCTCCCACTCTCTTCTTACTCTACATTAACGACCTTCTAGTGAAAACGGAAAACCCGATAGTTAGTTTTGCTGATGATAGCACACTTTTATCATCTTTCTCTTTGAATGCACAAACATCGGCTGCCGACGCACATCTTCGCAGACAGCATGAAGTATCACGCCTCAACAAAGACCTGGAAGAAATTTTGTCTTGGGGTGACAGTAACCAAGTCGAATTTAACGCTAAAAAAACCCAGGCAGCAGTTTTCTCTAAAAAGGTTAACATTACAGAACCGGATATAGTCATGGACGGACACGCAATCCCGCTGGCTTCATCTATTAGTTTGCTGGGCGTCAATCTGGGAGGAAATATGTCTTGGCATAACCACGTTGTGGCAATCGCCAAGATAGCTTCTCAGAAGCTTGGTGTACTCTTCCGAACCAGAAAGTTGTACACACCTCAACAACTTTTGACACTATACAAAGCTCAGATTCGACCATCACTAGAGTACTGCTCTCATGTCTGGAGCTCTGCACCCAAACATACTCTTCGGCTACTGGATTCCATCGAAAGGAGGGCCATTCGTCTGATTGGAGACCACGAGCTGACGAAGAACCTCGACGGCCTACAACATCGAAGGCAGGTTGGTGATTTGACTCTCTTTTACAGATATTTTCATGGAAAGTGCTCGGCTGACCTTGCCCTCTTAATTCCGCCCAGAGCGGCAAATATCAGAAATACACGACGAACCACTGCCGCCCATCCATATGTGGTTAAGCTTAGTACTCCTCGAACTTCATTATTTAAGAACTCTTTCATCTGGAGGACTTCATCATTGTGGAACGATCTTCCCGAGGTCGTTTTTCCCAACGAATATAACCTCCAACGATTCAAGGCCAACGTGAATCGCTTTTTGCGCACACGCACCACTCCCAGAGTGCCCTAAAGGATTTTTCCTATAGTGCTTGTGTTTGATCATAAAAAAAAAAAAAAAAAAAAACGGCTTAAATTTTTTGCTACAGGGTGTTGAATTTTAATTTTTTAAATGGTTATTTTTTAATATCTCCGACAGTACTTTATATATTATTTTCTTTTTTGGTATGTGTTAATAGGATATAGAACCACAATTTTTAGTTAGAAAAAGTATTTAATTATTTCACCAATGGCGTCCCTGCAAACATGGCCTCTGATATTTTTTACAAAAAAGATGGTACGCCGCTGACTTTTTCCATGTGGATATCTTTTCTGATTAGCCTGGTCAATTCTACATGAAAACGGCCTCTTGAGTTTTTCTCGTCAGACGCACCGTTCTTGATTAAAACCACTAAATTCATATTAAAACTCATTATTATTAATATTGATAAAATAATTAATGGTTAATTTTGTTTTATAAAATTTGGTGGAAATGGTCAAAATGCATTACCGCCATTTCCGCATTCGTTAAATTCACCATATTCGAATATAAACAGCGAAAAAATAAAATAAACTCGATGAAACACTAAAAATCGAAGAAATAACAGTTTTGAGATGGTTTTGAACACCAACAACTTACTTTATGTCAACAAGTATTGCTTGGAAAATGATGTTTGTAAAAACGTCATTTATTCCAGGATAACTAGATGGATGTACATATGTGTTCAAAAATTATTCGTCAATACTGCTAAATGAAGCAATTTGAATTTAATTGTTTTAGTCAAGAACGGTGCGTCTGACCAGAAAAACTCAAGAGACCGTCGTCATGTAGAATTGACCAGGATAATCAGAAAAATATCCACATGGAAAAATATCAGTGGCGTACCATCTTTTTTGTAAAAAATATCAGAGGACATGCTTGCAGGGACGCCACTGGTGGAACATTTGAATAACTTTTCTATCTAAAATTTGTGGTTCTATACCCGATTAACACATACCAAAATTGAAAATAATATCTACAGTACTTTCGGAGATATTAAAAAATAACAATTTAAAAAAAAATTCAACACCCTGTAGCAAAAAATTTAAGCCGTTGCGGACATATGTTCATATGAACTTTTCTTTATAAAATGACCTAAGGAATCACACCCTGATTAGCACGTCATTAAGGAACGCCCTGTATTTATGATCCACCATGCAAAACGAAATTTATGACAAATCTGGTCCCTAGTGGAAATATTAATATTGGTGACTGTGAGGTAGAGCTGGTGGATAAGTACACATATCTCGGTCATGAAATAAGAATCTCAATCAAACATGCGAGTTAAAAAGAAGAATTACGCTCTCTTGGGCTGCATATGGCAAACTTGGGGACGTATTTAAGAGCAATCTCCCAATTTGTCTGAAGCGAAAGGTTTTTAATCAGTGCATTCTGCCGGTTATGACCTACGGCGCTGAAACTTTAACTCTGACGGTCACATCTGCTAAGAAGCTCAGAACAACACAACGCAAAATGGAAAGATCGATGCTCGGGGTGTCACTTCGTGACCACGTCAGAAATGAGGATTTACGGGCGAGAACAGGGGTCACGGATGTTATCTACCAGGTGGCAAAACTGAAGTGGAACTGGGCTGGACATGTGGCCCGCATGACAGATGGACGATGGACAAAAAGACTGCTCGAGTGGAGACCAAGGGCTGATAAGAGAAACAGGGGAAGACCCCCAACGCGATGGACGGACGATATCAAAAGAATAACCACAAACTGGGTGCAGAGCGCTCAAAATAGAGGACGGTGGGCAGAAATGGGGGAGGCCTATATCCAGCAGTGGATGCAAAGGGCTGATTGATGATGATGATGATGCACAATATCTTTTTCCTAAAAAAATGCATTTAAAAAAAATAAGTTTGACGGGTCAGAGCGATTCCTGATTAAGCGGGCGGTGGTCCATATAAAAGGCTGATCCGTTTCTTTATCATAACCCTGTATAGTTGGATTCAGAATATAAAGTGGAGGTCAGAAAGCATAAAATATTAAAAACAACAAATTTGATGATGCCCTACAGTCAACAAGATCTCTGTAGAAGAGACTGTACCTCCTATTATACACACTTACCCATTTTATAAGCTTCTGGCATAGTTGACAAGTATAATTCAGCCACAACTTCACCGGAATCATCTTCATCTCTCGAAACGAACACGGGTTTGGGTCCCATATAATTTGCCAGGTCTATTCTTTTAGTGTTTAACAAACTTTGCGAGCCACTCGTCGACGCTGGCGCCTGCGCATCGATATTACTCTGTGCGTGTCGTTCCCGTTTCACAACACGCTTGAATTTATCGAAACTAGGATCCAACAGTTCAATAACTTCTTGGTTATTTATCGTTACATCGCCGAAGTGCGCTTGCAGCAAACAGGCTTTGGTTAAATAATCAGGTTTAAAAGTATCGATAAAAAAATCCGAGATGTTAATATTGAATTCTAGAAAATGGTCTTCTATTTCATCAGATAAAACGACGGGTCTTCGAGCGATTGCTTTACAATCTCCAATTTTTTGAAAAGTCAAATTAATTTTGAAAGGCTTAAACACTTCCTTGAGTTCGGTTAGGAACAACGGGGTTCTTTCAATATTTGCTCGAGCCAGTTTGGAAATGAAATAGTCGCAGGCGACTTTTGGCACCGTAAAGGTGACGGGTAACAGACAAGGTTTTTCTAGGTCCGAGAGTTTCAGCTCTTGGTCTGCTTCGAATTGTTCCCGAGTATACACCCTAGAAAATGGAAGGTAATATACAGGGTGTCCGGATAAGGATGCGGTATACAAGGATCTCGTTAATCATAAAACATATAGAAATGATCAAAGTTCTTCAAATTTAATAAATTCTTAATATTTCCGAAGATATTTGGGTAAAACTGAATTTTTATCATTTCGTTCCCTTTGTTTTCTGATTGTATTTGAATAGATTTGTGGAAATACATTTTACATGCTCACTGCCACTTTTCTCCTCTATACAGGGTCCGCAAACGAAGCGTGGACGGAAGATTAAATCGTTATCGAAGAACTTATCAACAATACTGAAACAGCTTGAGATATTGGATTAAAAGCGGCATGTTTTAAAAATATTTTACATTATACAGGGTGGCCCAAAAAAGGGTGACAGCATAAAGTTATATTTTTTTAAATGGGACACCCAGTATTTTATTGCATATTTAGGTTCGTATTACTATCGTATGATTGTATTTGAATAGATTTGTGGAAATACATTTTACATGCTCACTGCCACTTTTCTCCTCTATACAGGGTCCGCAAACGAAGCGTGGACGGAAGATTAAATCGTTATCGAAGAACTTATCAACAATACTGAAACAGCTTGAGATATTGGATTAAAAGCGGCATGTTTTAAAAATATTTTACATTATACAGGGTGGCCCAAAAAAGGGTGACAGCATAAAGTTATATTTTTTTAAATGGGACACCCAGTATTTTATTGCATATTTAGGTTCGTATTACTATCGTTTATATGTGCCTCAAATTTTATTTAATCTGGTTTTGTAGTTTCGGAGAAATAAATTAAAAACTAAAAAAAAAGTTTTGCAGTCCTGAATAAAAAAATCAAAAAAAAAAACTATCCAGAACTATTTTTTTAACCTCGGCATTGCGTGAAATTTATGACAAGAGGTCTAGAGATACTATGAATGTAATTGCGTTTATTTATTTTATACAGGGTGTTCATAATAAGCTTTCATAAACCCCACATTTTAAAATAATTTTTCTCAAGTTTTTCAAATGGAACACCCTGTATATTATTTGGCTATTTGACGTAGAATTCATAGACAATTTTTTTTGTAATACAAGCATATAAGTTATATCCAGCCGTTTTCGAAATAATTATAAATATCATAAATTATGTTGTTTAAATAGAGTTTTTAATGGGAAATTTTCTTATAGGCGACTAGACTAATAATTGTAAACTAAAGTAAAAGTTCAAACTAGCTTGCTTTTACTCTTAGAGTTTACCGTATTTTAGTTATTTCGATATAAATTTTAATAGCATACATTTTTGCTACTTTTATTATTTCATTTTATTTTTTTATTCTTAATCGAGTTGCCATGATTTCTTTTTGTTTAGATTGTCACTATGACAGCCAAATAAAATTATTTACATTTGTTAAGTCGTCGAAATTAAGTACTAACTTACACAAAATGTCGAATTTTACAACTTTAGAAATGGTAAATATGATTTTTATGAATGTCCAAGAAATTGCCTCCTTGCGAGCCGAGTGTATGCTATAAGATATCCAGATATTGAGAGAAAGCCGAGACCAAAAATCTTCGAGAAGTTGTTGCAAAGATTTGTAGCAACAGGAAGCACTGCGTACACAAAAAGGATGATAATCAATAAACCCGTTATTAATGAAGAAAATGAATTAAGAGTTCTGTTGGCAGCAGAGGAAAATTATTAAATTAAGTAAAAGGAAGCTACTTTGAACATTTACTTTAGTTTACAATTATTAGTCTAGTCGCCTTTAACAAAATTTCCCAATAAGAACTCTATTTAAACAACATAATTTATGATATTTACAATTATTTCGAAAACGGCTGGATATAACTTATATGCTTGTATTACAAAAAAAAATTGTCTATGAATTCTACGTCAAATAGCCTAATAATATACAGGGTGTTCCATTTGAAAAACTTGAGAAAAATTATTTTAAAATATGGGATTTTTGAAAGCTTATTATGAACACCCTGTATAAAATAAATAAACGCAATTACATTCATAGTATCTCTAGACCTCTTGTCATAAATTTCACGCAATGCCGAGGTTAAAAAAATAGTTCTGGATTGTTTTTTTTGATTTTTTTATTCAGGACTGTAAAACTTTTATTTTTAGTTTTTAATTTATTTCTCCGAAACTACAAAACCAAATTAAATAAAATTTGGGCACTTATAAACGATAGTAATAAGAACCTAAATATGCAATAAAATACTGGGTGTCCCATTTAAAAAAATATATCTTTATGCTGTCACACTTTTTTGGGCCACCCTGTATAATGTGAAATATTTTTAAAACATGCCGCTTTTAATCCAATATCTCAAGCTGTTTCAGTATTGTTGATAAGTTATTCGATAACGATTTAATCTGCCGTCCACGCTTCGTTTGCGGACCCTGTATATAAATACATTTTGAATCCGACGTGTCATTTTTTCGCAACCATCATCAACTTTGTTTTTTTAAATAGTAGTAACACACCTTGGATTCCCCAAAATGTAAAATACATGATATCACTTAGAAATAAAGCTCTTGCAAAATATAAAAATAATCGAACGGTACAAAACTGGGAGTCTTATCGTCAATTGCGTAATTATGTTACGGGAGCAATTAATAGGGAAAAGAAGGCATATCTTGAGAACAAAATTAGGTTGAACGGACCAAGGGAAAAATGGAGGATATTGAGGGATATGGATGTGTATGGGAAGAGGGTTGGTACGGTGCCGCCAGGGTTGGGGAGCCCTGATGAGATTAATGACTATTTTGTTAATGTTCCACAGGTAGATCCGGTTCTGGATCTTTTAAATTTTTATTTAACCAATAAAAGAGAAAACGTAAATAACTTTGAAGTTGTATTGGCTACACTGGAAGAAATAAAACAGGCTATACTATCAATAAAATCGAAAGCTGTGGGTGATGATCGCATAGGAATTCGTATGATATTGCACTGCTATCCTGTTATAATCCCAGTGATTGCTCATTTGGTAAATTACAGTATCGAGACGCTGACATTTCCAGACACATGAAAAATATCTCATGTTATGCCTTTACCCAAAGTTCATGAACCTGTGGATTTGAAGGATCTACGCCCCGTAAGTATCTTGCTAGTTCTGTATAAAATAATAGAAAAGGTACTGAACACAAAACAACAATAAAAACAAAAATATTTTCAAAAGGTGCTTATTTGCGATTGTAGGATTGAAAATTGAATTAAATTATCTTATTCGAATTTTTTTTAAATTTGAAAAGCATGATGTTGCAGAACGCACTAACGCGCAACTTTTGTCTAATTTGATCGTGTATGTATGTCCTACGGTTATCGAGATCCCTGTAGAGAGCTTTCTTATCCAGGAAACCCTGTATAATAAAAGTAATCTATAATAAATATAAATCATTCTAGTTCAAGAACCTGTAACCTTCTGGTGGATTTATTAGTTAAATTAAAATTAAATTTGAGAAAACAATATGCTTTTGGGTCGTTTGAGTTTTTATGAAGGACAACTTTTTTCCATAAACCCACAAATAAAAAAGTTTTCCTCTTCGGGGGTCAATCCATGGACACACTGTATATAGTATATTTTATTAGAAATGTCAAACATACCTCTCTTTCCCCAAACTTTCAATTTTTTGTTTCTGTCTCTCTTTTAGTCTTTCAATGACGCTACTTGACCCAGTCTCAGCTGCTGATGTAGCTTCATTAATTTTGGGGTTGCTATTGTCCACGAGGCATGTGGCAACATATCTGAAATTAATATTCGATTAAGGCCTTTTTATCTTCTTAGCAAATTGGCTAATCAATTAAATGACAATAACAGCATTACAAGCAGAGATAACAGGAAAAAGTAGATTATCCTGGTGATACCAACAAAATAAAAATCGAATCTCAGGACGGGTCTTGCGTTTAAGTTAGCAACCGTATTGAGAGCTGCGATTAATCACAGGTTGGCGGCAGGCACTATTTTATGAGAAGGTTTAGCTAAATATGCTTAACTTTTTTCTAATCTAAACTAGATTCGTAAAGTTAAAGGATTAGAAAACGGCATGATAAAATTGGGTTAAAAAAATATAATGTAATAATAATAATTATAATTTAAAATATGAATAATTTTCAAATTTTTGTCACCGATATTCCCGAAAATTGCTTCATACAATCTAAATATCAATGAATCAACCAAAAAAACTTTATTATTAAGGGCAAAATCTTCACGAAAGTAAATATTGATCAGCTGATAACTCTAGTCTCGTTTTAACCTACTAAGAAGCGGCATATTTTAAATGAGAAGTAATTAAATGGTTTGCCGTTATTAAAATTGGCTCGCAGCAAAAAATAGCCATTAAATCATTTGATCAGCATAAAAAGATGTTGCTTGCAATAAATAAAATTCGGGCTGCAACACTTGTTCTGCAAAAAATGCTACAAAACTGCCAACAATTTAACCGATATCAGTTCGCTTGTAATATCATGCGTTCGCTTAATTAACAGTCGAGCTGCGAAATGACTTGGTCAGCAAGATTTTACAATTGGTCAGTAGAAAAAAACATGTCTAGAACCAGTTTACATCAGAGGTTTGCATATTAAAAGAATGGTTATCAATATAAATCATTGGATTGCGTTTGTTTTGAATAATCGGCAAAGTTCGTTATTGTGGGCGGAGCGAAAGCAGTCGCGTGATACGAGTAGCTAATTGCGTGCGTATGTTTTCATTCGGTGTAGCAGTCGAGGCCCAAAAGGTAGCGGGGGTGGGTTTTCCCAGGACACTGTCAATTTATGTAACATCCTCGTGTTTTCTTTTGCCGAATACAGAAGGAAATCGGCTACAAAGGGTGTAGCGAGGGCGGGTTTTCACTTGTTTTCCCAGGGCACTGTCAATTTATGTAACTTTCTTTCTTGATTGATTTCTTGTGTTTTCTTTTGCCGAATACAGAAGGAAATCGGCTACAAAAGGTGTAGCGAGGGCGGGTTTTCACTTGTTTTCCCAGGGCACTGTCAATTTATGTAACTTTCTTTCTTGATTGATTTCTTGTGTTTTCTTTTGCCGAATACAGAAGGAAATCGGCTACAAAAGGTGTAGCGAGGGCGGGTTTTCACTTGTTTTCCCAGGGCACTGTCAATTTATGTAACTTTCTTTCTTGATTGATTTCTTGTGTTTTCTTTTGCCGAATACAGAAGGAAATCGGCTACAAAAGGTGTAGCGAGGGCGGGTTTTCACTTGTTTTCCCAGGGCACTGTCACTATTTCACGTTTTATTGCTTTTTTTCTTGATGTTCAAGATTAAATATTTTGCTTACCCGCTGATTGCTTACCAATATCTGATTAAAAGTGGATCGCTCCTAGCAGCTTATATATTTAATTTGCGTACCGAAATAATTTAGAGCCCTCTAGTATGACATTAATTACTGAGCGATTCAGAAATGTTTGCTGTCCACCGATTGCATTTTTCTGTTCGCAAAAATAAGAATATTTTGCTAACCAGTTAAATGATACCCTTTTTAAATTGAATTGTTGCAACTACTTAGATGGCTCTGTTTGTTAATTTGGGATCCTCATCGTAACACGTTACAAAACCTACTAATCAGTGGCGCCCCGTTAATCGCGCCTGTCAACTTATTAATTAATTAAGGATGTTTATATATTTTTTACTTTTACCGTTTCCAAATCTTCCCTGTAGCGATATCTCCAAGATTATTAG
Organism: Barypeithes pellucidus; assembly: GCA_963991005.1. NCBI lineage: Eukaryota > Metazoa > Arthropoda > Insecta > Coleoptera > Curculionidae > Barypeithes > Barypeithes pellucidus. The sequence goes on from OZ022563.1 coordinate 16,038,630, forward strand.
CTGCTTACGACTTGTCTTACGCTCAAGTTTCTGACCTGATCTAAGTTGTTTGTTCGTACGCGTCATTCGGAATTTTTTTGAGAACTTTAAATCAGCCATTTTACATAAATGATGATCAACAGTAAACAAAGCAATTTATGAAACGATAACCTGTTTGAAAATGATGAAATATCAAATGTTGCTCAACTTAGATATCTCAGTCGAAAATCCGGATGTCTTAGCAGGGGCAACGGGGGAGGTCAGATCCTGACCTAGTTGTGACAAATCGTACGTGCAACAAAGCTTTCTTGAAGTTAAGTCAGAATTTGTGCGGTTCGTAAGCAGGTACTATTATAATACATCAGAATTTAAATCTCCCATACCTTGTTGACGATATGCAACCCAACATACAACAACTAATTTAACATTGAATTTAAATATCCGCTTCAAAGATCACCAGCAAATTTGTTCCTGCTGGAATCTGACGTGATATAGACGGGAAATTTGGCAGATAAGTCAGTGTTTAGCTTAGGTCGTTAGCGTTTCACTTTGTTTTTGATTTTTAAAGAGATATAAGACGGTTTTCCCCGTTAAGGTCCTTTATCAAATATCTGAGGATAAGAATACGTATAGAAACCGACAAATACTTACTGGTTAGTTTTCTGCCTCCCCATTTCAACTTTCTTGCACTGTATAAGATTTCTAGTCACAAGTTTTTTCAACACCGTCCTGATAGTCCCAAAATCGACGTCAAAAGCATTATTGATGTCCAATGTAGTTCTCCCTTCCATTCCTTCAGCGTGGATCTTCAGATATACCTCCCTGATAAAATCCATGTTTAATATTCGACCTTTGCCAATTTTAGTGTCGTCTCCATCTGAAAAGTACAAAATAAGAGATTAAAGGCAAAATCTCGTTAAAGAAAAGGTAATTTTATTTAGCGGCGGTTCAAACATAATAATACGTATTTTCCAAAATATAGGCTGCTGGAAAAATATACTCAGTCAAAATAATCGATCTATGCAATATTTAGACGGATTTTGCTCGTGAATAATTGTCTTATTTTAAGTTCTTTTTTGTATTGTAGGTACATTTATCGAAAATCTCCCATATGTGTGAGATTTTAAGAAAGTTAAGTATTTATCTATATCCTTGATAACACAAGTCGACATAATTTTTGTACCATCGATGAGAATGCTTATTTTGCGTTTAATTTAAGAAGTTATTAAAACAATTTTTCCCAGAAATGGCCTAGCATGTCTCATTTTCAAGTACCTGCTTCTCTTTTATATAATTCGATCTTTGAATTTTTACCTGCCTTAGGAGTATTGTACGAACCTTTAAGAGTTTTATTGTTTTCTGCAGTTTAGTTGGTTTCTGTCTCGTTTACAGATACAGTCAAGTGTTTAAGTCGATTTTGATATAAAATGGCAAGTTCGAGTCGTCGATGTTGCAGAAATCCAGCCGATAAGTTTTGTTATATATGTGGACGATTTATTATAAAGCTAGATCTATATCTGAGAAAGCCCAAAAAAGCCTATTTATTTATATTTTAAGTGCCAAATTGGGGATCAAGATAAAAGTTGGGCTCCTCATATTTGTTGTGTGCACAGGGCCAACACTCCATTCATAAATCTGTTGGAAAGTGAGTTTGTGATTGTTTGAAATGTTATTGAAAATCAGTAATGGGTGGAAGAGTGACAAAACATGTTGGTCTCGCTAATGGCAACAATGTTGAAGTCTGGTTAAATCAAAGATCTTACAAGGTTAAATCCAATAACGTTTAAAGGTTATGGAGCGGTCTTCATCGTTTCGGAGCGGAGCTAGTCTGGGCAAAAAGCCCAACAAGGGCGTATAATTTACTTTGAGATTCTTTACGTTTAACTATATTATCTATTCAAAAAGTGTAGTTTCGAATATTGGATATTTATAAAAAAGATAGAAATATTGATCCAGTTTTTATATACAGGGTATCCAAGGATGGATTTAACTATTTATGCTTAGCATCAATATTTTTGGTGTATTCATTACTGGATGATACTCTCCAGATATAAAAGTGTATATTTCTAGCCAGATTGTCATATTTATCACTAAGACATCTTGCAAAATCCCAATTAAAAATTTGTAAATTTGACAATTACAACTGGTTTAAGGTTAATCCGCAATTGCTCTTAAAATAAGTTTATTTCTAATAATTTTACTATAAACTGTGAAAAGGATGATTCTTTAAAATAATATTATTATACTTAAAGGTATCAAATAAATCGTGAAATAATCCAACTGCACTCTGGTCATCTATCTTTAGTTTATTACCTGCTCACATGCATTGGGTGTGGCCAATTAGCAAGGAGGGAGAAACGGAATGGGTGATGCAAACTCAAAATCAAATTTCTAAATATATTTACTAACCTGTGAAATTTTAATTTAACACCATTGCATCTTCTAGTGAAGTATTTTATGGCCGCACAAGACTCAACCATCTTGTAAATGCAAGATTTATATTAAGAAATAAACCAGCTCGACTGCTTTTTGCCCGGACTAGCACCACGGACCGGTCCATAACCTTTTAAACGTCAATGGTTAGTCAGAAATCATGTCAATACAATCATATTAAAACATAACCATACTTACCGAAGAAAAGATAAATCCTTGCTTAAATGATCCACTCTTTTACAAACTATACATGAATGCACCATCATTGTTTATAATAAAGACGATTTTTCACCAATACTCACAAAAAAAAAATAAAAACAACCAAACACTCCCTTAAAAGCGGTTAGCAGCGAGTAGCAACAGTGTATTCTTTCCTATAATCCGATCCATTGATAAAGTTTGATCGTTTGCCGTCGAGCGTAGTATCTTTTAACTTGATGTTGTCAGAGTGCAGTCGGTTTATTTCAAACTTTTATGTATAATAATAATAATATTTTTTTTCTAAATCTCTCAAGGCCTATTCACAATTTATATTAAAATTATTGGGAAATAAATTTATTTTAAAAGCAATTGCGGATTAACCTTAAACCAGTTGCAATTGTCAAATTAACAAATCTTTAATTGGGATTTTGCAGATACCTTAGCGATAAATAGGACAATCTGGCTATGCTGCAAGCATAACAGCAAGGTGGGGAGTGCACGTTTACAATCCTTACGTCGACTACACATGTAAACAATTCTATCTGGAGTTGGTAAGATCTTTGGTTGTGAGATGTCACGTAAATTTAGTGCAGTGGATGTATCGCAAGAAAAATTCTATGCTGTTTGCTGCTCCTATGGTGTGGAGAGAACCTACTGACCATGTAAGTGATTGCTATTTTTGCATAACAAAATAGAGTATCCAAATTTGCCTTCTGGGCTAAGGCAAGTTCCTCATTGAAAGGAACCGGTACCGATAGCGCCTTTAAACCTGGACATCGTGTTTCCCGGTGACTCTAATTCTTCATCCGAATCTCACTAATTAACTTGGTACGTGACCTAGGATTGTCGAAACAAAAATTGGAACTTCTTGGTTCCAGACTTCAACAGTGGAACTTGTTAGATAAAAAAGCAAGTGTTTCATTTTACCGAAAACGGAATGTAACATTATCAAGTTTTTTAAAATGGAAGGCTCGCTATGTGTCTGCCACTCTAGCGAGTGGCGTTTAATCATAGATTCGTCGAAATACAGCCTAAAAGCAGTCCTGCTTCATAATGGAAATAAAAAACCATCCATTCCTTTAGCCCATTCAGTGACAATGATAAAAACGTATGACAACTTAGCAACCATATTAAATCGTGTTCAATATGAGCAGTATCAGTGGGATATCTGTGGAGATTTAAAAGTGATAGGTATATTGCTAGGACTTCAAGGGGGTTTTAAAAAGTATTGCTGTTTTTTGTGTCTGTAGGACAGTAGGGCAACAAAAGAACACTACAGTAAAAAGGATTGGCCTCATAGAACCTCCTTTGAACCTGGTACTTCAAACATTAAATATGCCCCCCTTGTTAACCCAAAAAAAGATGCTGGTACGACTCCCATATTAAGCTTGGACTAATGAAAAACTTTGTCAAAGCCATGGACAAAGAAGGTAGTGGTTTCCAGTACCTAATAGAAATATTTCCTCACCTAAGTGATGCAAAATTAAAAGAAGGCATATTTATTGGACTGGATAAGGAAGCTCCTAAATCTCCGTTTTCAAGAACAATTAAATGAAAAGGAATTGGCAGCTTGGACGTGTTTTGTACGTGTAGTGAAAGGATTTCTGGGCAACAAGAAAGATGAAGACTGTAAAGACTCATAGATGAACTGTTGAAAACCTATGAATTGCTAGGGTGTCGCATGTCTCTAAAAATACATTTTTTTGCACTCCCATTTGAATTTTTCCCGGAAAATTTGGGTGCAGTAAGCGATGAACAAGGAGAGCGGTTTCACCAGGACATCAGGACGATGGAAACAAGATACCAGGGACGCTGGAACCCATCTATGTTGGGCGACTACTGTTGGTTTTTAAAAAGGCATGATGCTACAGAACACAAAAGGAAAAAGTGAACGTTTTTGTCGCTGTATCATATCTTGTGCAATATCCTCAGTAATGTTTTTGCATAGATGCCCCATATTTTATATGTTTATATTAAATAAATATATTAGATTATAAAAATATGTCGTCTCTTTTTCTCCACCACCCACCCCTTATAACAAAAAAAACTGTACGTGTTACAGTAATTAGCTTACCATTTTCGGATTTAGGACTCTAAAATACTTCAGACAAACCTATTTTCATCAATGTTACTTTACAAAAATTTAAATTTGACGACTTGCGTAATTAAATAACAAAATAAAAGTTTAACATCTCCATCACTCTACAGAGTGTTTTAAAGTCAGAGTCAAAAAATCCTTTTGTTTCAAACTGTATATTATGGACATATTCTTAACTTTCTTAAAATCTCACACATGTGTGTGATTTTCGATAACTTTACCTACAATATAAAAATAATAAAAATCGGACTTAAAATAAGACAATTATTACCGATCAAAATCCGTCTAAATATTGCGAGGTTGATTATTTTGACTGTGAGTGTATGTTACTCACCGTTTCCATCTTCATCATCGGAAGAGTCTGGATGCGGACTGTCAGACCAGCTGGCTACAATATTGACGCATGGATCTTTCAGCTGCATTAATTGAACTGTCCGTTCTTTAGCCAAACCCTTGGTCATGTACTGTCTATATGTGGCGTTAGGGTATAATTCTTTGTAAGGTATAAACTAAAAATAAAATAAAAATACGGGTCATACTTACGTTTCAGCATATATTTGAATAAATTTAGTCAATAATTGATAGTAAACACTCGAAAAACCGATGCAGTAAGGTGTGAATTTAGATAACAAGACACAAATTTTGAACGATTTTCTCTTTATAATTCAAAAAGGGGGATATATTTACCTTAAGTCACGATTTTCATCGTGTTGTAAAACTGGCTTTTTCCAATTAAAGAAAATTAATGGGGATTTTACGTTAGATTACCTTTTAAATAATTTAACAAATAAATAGGAACGAAGAAACATAATCTTTCCACATGCAAAATCAGACCGACTTGATATTGTAATATGCATCATCACCAAAAAATATTACGTTTTTTTTTTCGCGGCAGGAGGCAGCGGAGAAGTTAGTCGATGTTTTGGGTTCTTCGGGCGCGCGGCGGCCGCCGACTTGAGGTTCACAGAGGCGTACTCAAACGAGGTTTCGTTTTATATTTTTTTTTTAAATAAGAAGGGGGGTCTGTATTTCGGCTACAGGTTTTAGAGTGTTCGTCACCGAAAATTCCGAGAATAGTCGTCCGGTCCGCGGATCTTTCCCTCAGTAAAATTTAATTTCAACTACTCGTGTTTCCGGCGAGTTTAAAAAATACTGGTCTGCCATTAATCACTCGTAGGTTCCGTGCGAGTATAAATAACGCTGGAATCTCTTCAAACACTCGTATGTTTCAGTGCGAGTATAAAGAACTTTGGAATATCTTTAAACACTCGTGATTTGGTGCGAGTATAAATAAAAACCTAAATATCTTCGAACACTCGTGTATTTTGGGGCAAGTATAAATAAAACCTAAAATTGATCTGCGAAAACTCGTAGCCGTCCGTACGAGTACAAATAATGCTGCGATATCTTCGAACACTCATCTCTCGTGCGAGTATAAATAAGTCTGAACTTGAAAGACAGCTGAAGTGAGAGGAAAATTATTCTATAAAGACTTTGCGCCCAAAGCCTAGAATAATTTTCGAAATCAACACCCGATTGCGACGTTAAAAAACATTCCTAGTCCGGAATAAGAAATGGTTACTGAAAATATTCTACAAGAAGTGACGGTTACTAAAATTATTATTAGTCCTAAATCAATGAAAGATCTTAAGTTAGTATTAATAAGCCTCTACCGCGGTTCAAAAAGTTTTGGACATTATAGGGCAGTTGAAATCTCTTTAGTTGCGAAAAAATATTAGCTTAGGGTAGTTTTCTATTGTACAAAATGTAAATATCAAAGTTAAAGTGAGAGTACGTGATAGAAGATGAGTGACAGGTTGGTCGATTTCCAGTTGGGTTGAGAACCCCTTACTAGTGTAGGTTAATTTTCATTGTACATAAAAATGTAAATAATTAACTACAAGTACTTCGGGTCGCGTTACTCAACTGACGAATCGTTTTAAAATATCTCGATTTTTTTCTGACTAAATCAGTAATTTTTTATCATATCCAGTTTTACACTAAAAAGATATGGCAACAAAACAACTGTTTTAGAGTTTTTAAATTTAGAATGTGGGCGTGTTTTCCTCCGTCCCAAGGAAATAAACTTATATTATCTGCTCTAAAACACTATTTGTCAACTTATCCCAAAACCATCAGTTTGGTCAGGACGCAAGGACTCTGCCGAGGGAGCGAGACAAGGTGCGATAAATTAATGAAGCAGACAAGGACGCGGTGCGCTGTTCCCTGACGTTGAACAATTGAATATTATTAGACACTTGGCAAAATTTATACATGGTGGTGCATCGTTGAGTTGAACATAGGAAATTAAATGTAATTTATGGTGGCCGAATATTGACTCCCCTGTACATTTTATAAGAAAACTGCATTATAACTTCTTGAAGTGGACGACATGGTAAACACACGTGCAGAGTTTTGGAGAGCCAATCCTAAGCTAATTCAATTAAAGGTGATGGCAAAACCACGAAACTCTCATAGTTCAGGTAATACAGTAAACATCAGCAAATAGTTTCTATAACGCTATTGCCAAAAATTGACAAAGCTGAACTTAATGAAAATATTGTCACCGACACTAATTTTCTTTTTGTCAATGTCAAAATCACATTATAAATACTTTGTCACATAGTAGGTATACTGGAGGAACCATCATATATACCAGGGTGTTATGGAAATGACTTATTATATTTAAATGGGTGACTCCTTGGGAGTCTACATACTTTTTTTTTTAAATCCAATATCTAAATACTAAGGTAAAAACCCTTTTTACCCACATACTGTCGCGCCGTCCCATCTGGATTCACTCAGCAACAATGTAGGTAACTAGAGACAAGACAAAATTTATGCTCATAAAAAGTAGGTTTAATGATATTTCAACAAAGACTCATGATGGAATTTATGTAAATAATGTACAGATACAAGACAGTAGAACAATACAAATTATTTGGGCGTCATGGTGGACGAGAATTTAACGTTTTCTCAACATGCCGAATACATAACTAAAAAAGTGTCAAAAAAAAATCCTTCTCGGAAGAATGAGTTCTTATTTAACCCACTGGATGAAACAAATAATTTATAAAGCAATAATACAGCCGCATTTCAATTATTGCACCTCAATTTTATTTTTATTTAATAATAATGAAAAGGATACACTACAGCGGAAGCAAAATCAAGCTATGCGATATATTTTGGAATGTCATAGACTTACTAGTGTTAAAGTAATGCTAGAAATAACAGGGATGTTACGTGTTAGACAGGTCATATTTCTAAACACGATGATTTTTGTATATAAAATAAAACATAGTTTATATCCTGAACATTTATTAAGAAGCACCAAATTTGTATCAGATGTACACGATTATCAAACAAGATCCAGAGAGGACTTCTATGTAGCTACAGTTCCAAATCGTTACGTCAAAATGATGTTTTCCACAAATTTGAAAATATTTGTAAGGAAATGCAAACATTATTCTAAGGAAAATGTGTATGGGGGAAATTCCAGTTAAATTTTTGTGTAATATGTAGTTTTTTGTGTGATATGTAGTTTTTTGTATGTATATTATTAATAAATTTTTTTGTAAGATTGTTAGCAATTGCTATTAACAATAAATTATTATTATTAGTAATTTAATTTGCTGGTGTTGGCTATATTACCTGAAATGTGGGTTTCGTTATTTTGTCATCATGTTTAATTAAATACCTTAAGATTGGCCCATGAGATTACCATGCCGGCCTCTTCAACAAGTTATAATGCAGTTTTAGTATAAAATGTACAGGGGAGCCAATATTCAGCCACCTCAAAAATGACATTGGATTTGCTATGTCGAACTCAACGGTGCACCACCCTGTATTGGAGAACTAGTACAGTGCAACCTCGATAGTCCGGACTAATTAAAACCGCGGTCATCAGGATTAGTACAGAATCCGGATTATTGAAGCGAGACAGTTTTTTTTATTGAAAAACGAAACATTTAATACAAAACAATTAGAAAATGGTACATAAACAAAAATTATTTAAAACAGAAGCATACTTATTAAATTTTATATTATTTTCTGAAGTAATTTGTAATTTTTGTTTGCTTGAATTACTAAGTACTATCAAATCCTGATCATAAAGTAAATAATGCAGTTGAAATGTTTGGCCGGATTATTGAAGAATCCGGTGTGACGAAGGTTCGGATTATCGAGGTTGCACTGTATAGAGTTTTAGAGTTTATATCTTAAAAAATGTGTTTTAAAGCTGTAATTGTGTATTTATAAAAATAAGATTTATTATTTCTTTTATTCATGCCTCCCCTGATGAGCAGTCACTGCTTATTCAAAAAGCTATTATAAAAATATAATTAATATAGACTTCTGATGAAAAGAGGTATAGAATTTCACTCAAAAATTCGTTATTAATATATTATTTAAAATTTATTTATTGTATCGATTTACAGAGGCAACTATACAGGGTGTTATGGAAATGGCGTATTATATTTAAACCGGAAAATCCTGAAATGAAAATAAATTGAAGAAAAATACCCATAAATGGCGCTTACAACTAATAACTGGATTATATTACCTTATGTCAAATCAGACGAACACATGTGGGGCACTGGCGTAATATGTAAACAATCAACACTGAGGTGTGCAGGGTCAAAAGACGTCTGCTCATTTCGGCCGGTGTTGTCATATCTACACGCCAAACTCTTTAGAAAAAAAATTATAATTTTAACAATATTTTATTCATTATCATTTATGAACAAATATGACTCCAGAAAACCGACGGCGAAAGATGTTTGCAAAACAAATAATGGTAATATCACACGCAAATTTCAAATTCGTTATGAGCACAGGAAAGTAAATAGGTCAAACGTCATTGACCTTTTAAATAATAATTATCGTTCAAACCCTTCAAAAAAAATGCAATACTTATTTAAATACAATTGTTAGTTTCATAATTTTACACAAACCACACAGAATCCAAGTTTTAGGAAAAAACCTCTCACATAACCTCAAAAAATAGCAGCTATTCACATTGAAGAATACACGCGAACGCCGTTTTTATTTTGGTTCTTTTTTTCTCGTGTAGCTTTATTTATTTAACTAATTTAAAACACACACATTTTAAATACACACAATGGAATCCTTCAATTTAAAAATAACATTAAACAGCTAACTTAGGAACGAACGAAATAGATACCTTCAAAACTCGGAATAGAGATGGGCAATATTTGACAGTTTGATATTTTATGAGATTCTTCTCTATTACTTACCTATTTACCGCGAGATCTCTTGCAAGGCGTTTAATTGATATGGCGGTAATGGAATTTCGACCAAATTGAATAAAATGATAGTGGTAGCTGATAATACTGCGGCTGTACTTTTTCTTTTGAGAAGCTTAAAAAATTAAATTAGCCAGCTCTACTCCAAATGACAAGACCGACGAAGATTTTATTTTCTTTCTCACGCGGCGATCTCTCCATCTCTTTCACACAATCCACTCGGCGCCGGGCCGACGTAGGTCTATGGGTACAAGCGTGCGACTTGCAAATTATGTGTAATTTTATGAATAAATTCTATCTACCTATCTAAATGTCAGTAATAGAAGAGCAGAGTTAGGGTGCGGTCACTTCTGTTGATAATCATTTACACTCTTGGCTATCCGCTTTGTTTTCAGAAGATACGCGTATAATAGTTGTAATGATTTTCAGGCTACGCGTCCAAACTTTGTATATTATTTGACATTGTTTTTATAGACGAACCTAAGTTGCTCAGTTAAAACGAGTAGTTTGTTTTGGACGTTGACTTGACAGAAAAATGGAATGTCGCAGACGAATAAGTCAAATTTCGTCGCGTGGCGTGTAATAAAATCTAATGATCTGATCTGAGTGTATTTTTAAAAAACTTGTGTCTGGAGGTATAAAGATAAATACAAGTAGGTAGATAAATAATAATTATAAGAGAGGTGTGGGTTTATGGGGCTGGACCCCACATTTAAAACGGTCGATTTGAAAAAAAAATATATGTAGCGTTTCTCTAGGACACCCAAGGAGTCACCCATTTAAATATAATACGTCATTTCCATAACACCCTGTAGATACGTTTTGGTACTCATTGGCATTTGTTTGTCATAGGACTTGTGCACAATTAACTTTTTAAACAGAAACTATAAAATCTGAAATTTGTGTCAACAAAAACGTTACAGATAGAATATAATAGTTACTTACGATTTGTGTATTGATAAACCTCAAAAATTCTTGGTTTTTAAAGAATTTTGGATGGATTGGACCACCAAACATGGATTTAACCTCGGCATAAGGTGCTCTACATTCAGGACTTTTCTTTAAGTAGTTGATAATCGTTTCAGTAAGAATCATATACTTTGACTTTTTCTTACCGTAAAACCTCCTAAAAAATTCATCGCTATAAACTGAAACAAACATTTAAAAAATTACATTTATTATTGCATTAGGTTATCTTACCTTAACTGCATTAATCTTCCTATTTTATTTTGATCCATAGTCGATCTGACACAGAAAAACTGCCTTAATACTAAATTTTCCTTTGCAAATCTTTTACAATAATGATAGACAGACTTGGAATCCATACCGAATGCTAAAAATAAAACATGGTGTTGGTCTTGTTCTTTTCATAGTAAAAAAAAGTCAATTTACTAATAAAATTGTTCAATTAATTTATTTATTTATTTATTTATTTACGTATACAACATTTACAAGTATGACAAAATTATACAGCCTAAACTAACCTAAGATTATTTTCTTAGCAGAGATTTTAAATTTATAAAGAGATATATTAAAAAAGTTCAGTCTATTATAATAATGGTTAACATTAGTAGCGATTCTATTTATTGGGCTGCTTAATAGATAATTGGTACGACAGTATGGCACGTGCAAAAGGGCGTGAGTACGGGTCTGATAACCAGGTACATGAATAGAAAAAGCCTGAAGACATTCAGGACTTGTAATAAAGTTATTAAATATTTTAAACAGAAAGCAGACATCATAGTACTTCCTCCTACAGGCAAGCGTAGTCAAGTTTAGGTAGGACATGGTCTGGTTGTTAGTAAAATTTATCCCTGACTTGTAAATTATATGACGGGCAAACCTTACAAATCTAGTTTGCACACTCTCAAGTCTGTTTGTGTGGATTTGGTAGTATGGTGACCAAACTATAATCGAACATTCCAACAGAGATCTCACAAGTGAAACGTACAGAGACTTTAAGGCATTAAGATTTTTGAAGTCCTTACACGACCTCTTAATGAATCCTAGCATCTTATTTGCTTTGCACACCACCTTCTCAAGGTGTTCTGCAAATGTTAACTGGGTGTCGAGGTATATACCGAGATCTTTAACCAACGAAACCTCCTTCAAGGGAATATTGTTAATAGAATATTGACAAGGAAAGGAGCTTTTTAACCTGCTGAATCTCATAAAGCAACATTTGTCAATATTGAGGGACATATCGTTAGATTGACACCAGGAAAAAATAGTATTAATATCTTGTTGCATAGTAATAATGTCTTGGAAGGAGGCTATGCGTTTAAACAGTTTCAGATCATCAGCAAACAATAAATGATATGATAACAATAAGTTAGCCAGATCATTGATAAATAGACAAAACAGAAGGGGTCCCAGATGGGACCCTTGGGGAACCCCAGAGGTAACTTTAAATGGCTGAGATAAATACCCATTGATTTTAACCTGCTGCTCCCTATCGGTCAAATAAGACTCTAACCAGGACAGCAACACTCCGGAAATTCCATAACCCGACAACTTAGACAGCAGGATCACGTGATTTACCTTATCGAAGGCCTTGCTGAAGTCCGTGTATATTGCATGAGTCTCAAAACCTTTATCAAAGGAGTCATATATAAAATTGGTATAAATAAATAGGTTGGTGTCAACAGAACGTCCAGAAATAAATCCATGCTGCTGAGTAACTATGATTTTTTGAAAGATATTTGTCAGAATTGTTTCAATACAGTGCTCAAAGAGTTTTGGTATTGCTGAAAGAATGCTAATAGGTCTGTAATTCCTAACATCACATTTGTTACCTGATTTGTAAATGGGCGAAACAAATGATAACTTCCAGACATTTGGGAAAAGTCCAGAGGCTAGGGATTTCGAAAATATGTGATGTAAAGGCAGGTAAAGCGAATGTGAGCAATATTTTAGAATACTATTGGGAACCCCATCGGGTCCGGCCCCCTTACTAATATCGAGTTCAGACAAGGCCTTCTCAATCACCACAGCACTAATACTTATGTTTGAGATTGTTTCAAATGTCTTGGATGAAGCGGCGTCTTGAGCATTATATATATTTTTAGGATTTTTAGGATTAAAGACCGATGAAAAGTAACGGGCGAAAAGATTTGCAATGTCAGTTCCGTTAACAGCCTTTTCAGTATCAAAATGTATCTCCTCAGGAACAGTACTTTGGCTATATTTGGAAAGTATGAAATTCCAAAAGAACTTGGGATTTACGTATAGAATAGAATTTTCAGCATTGGATATGTAGTGATTATAGCATTCGTTAGTGAGGGACCTACAACGCCTGCGTAACAAATCGAAAGTGTTATAATCAACATCAGTGCTTGATTGCTTGTATCTCTTGTGGGCTATTTTCTTTTGAGTTATTATGTTTTTAAGCTCATTCGAGAACCAGACTGGAAATCTATTGTTTGGTCGAGACCGCTTCAGAGGTACAAACATTTCAAAGCAATTATAAATTACCATGTAGAAGTTATTAACCATTACATCAATATTTTCATCAAGAATCAACAGCCAGTTGTAACACAAAAAATAGTTATTAATTGAAACAAAGTTTGCTTGTTTAAAGTCATAATAATAGTAATTTGCAGGCTTTAAATAGTTTGTGTTACTTAAAGATAATGACATTTCAAATGCAGGGTGGTATGGATCACAATTCACTAAACCATCGCATCTCGCAACTGATTCAAGCTCAAAATTGGCAAAACATAGATCGAGAATAGTATTACGATCATTCAACACTCCGTTTAACTGGGATAAGCCCAAAAAAGCAAAAGTGTCACACAGCAAGATTTCATTGGGAGATCCGATGTTTCCTGGTATAAGGCCAGGGTGGTTATCGCTAGGAGACCAAGTTATATGGGACAAATTATAGTCGCCCAAGACGAGAACATTTTTAGATGTGTCACACGCACTGGAAACTGAGTTTAGGTGAGATTCATATATGGATGTATCCATAGCTGGCGGAATATACACACAGCCAACACAGTACACGGAACCCTCGACAGACACAGAGATCCATATCTCTTCCACAGCAGGACAACCAATGGTGAGGCGACAGGACTTCAAGTCGTTCTTGACGGCCAAAAGAACACCACCCCCACGACTCTTGGTACTATTAGTAGGACATCTATCAGTTCTGTAAACCACATAGCTAGCATCAAGAAATTCAGCATCATTTACATCAGGGTCCAACCAGGTTTCAGTGAGTGCAATAATGGAATAAGATTCCACATTAGCAGCGCATAGGAAGTCTTTTAATTTTGTTTTCAGGCCTCTGACGTTCTGGTAGAAGATGGATAAATGTTCTAAGGGTTTGAGTTTGTTGGAGGTTTGTGTTGAAAATTTCCTGAGTTATCAGGCCTTTGAGGGCGTCGAGGACGAAACTCTTTAACAGCGGTGCCTACGGGCCATAAATTGGGTTCGAGCAGACCTTTGAGAAGTGTTTCTTTAATTCCGATCTTAAAAGAAGAAACATCTTCATTTCTATCCAAAACAAAACACTTTACATCGGTAATAGAGAGTTGATTTTTCATATAGTCAAGAATTTGTTCTTCCGTTGTACTGGGATCACACCTGCCTAGATACATCCATTGGCGCCTTACGCCTGCCAGTAGAGGACCATTTCCCGCTCCAGTGCCAATAATAATCGGTTGTCTACCATCGTGCACTGAAGCATTAACAACTTGGTTTGCAGCTGAGGATGTTCGTTGAGCGATCGGCTTCGTGGATGTGGGCTGTTGCTGTGTGTCCAAAGATGAAATCGGCACGGAAGCTTGATGAGTTGATGAGTTTAACTTAATGCTGGGTTGCTTCCGTGATGGTAAGGCAGAAGCGGGCTTTGGATCATTGCTCGAGGAGACTTGGACCAAGTTTTTAAGAATTTGAATTTCCTTCTCAAGAAGAGCAATTTTGGTTGACAGATCGTGGTTTTGTCGTTCCAGCTCGCCCAGTCTCAAATCAGGGTTCCTCAAGGGCTCCGTGGGAGAGCTGATTACCGTGCAATTTTCCACAATACAACGCTTGATCATGTCAATGTCGAAAGGTTTTCCATTGGCCAAATCGGTCCTGAGTACACCTATTTCTTTAGATGCCTCTTTAATCTCAGGTACTAATTCGTCAATACAGGCAGTAAGTGATGCTCTTTGATCTTTCAGTGCATCGAACTTATCTTGAAAAGTGCTATAGATAGTATCAAATTTTTGAGAGATCAAAACAGAGATGTTAGAATTAAAGGAATCGAAGGCTTTCTGCATCTGAGCATTCAATGTAGCAAAACATTTGACAACATCCCTGCCTTGTTTAACAGAAGTCATACACCTATTACAGGCATATAGCATGACTCTTGATTTCATTTGAGTCACTTGAGCTTCAGATGTCGTGAACTTAGAGCAGGATAGACAGTGAACCGCATTACAGAAGTCACAGATCATCCTGTACTTAAGCTCCTTATCATTCAATTCGGTGACGCACATTGAGCAGGACATATTGGACTCACCAGATGAAACAGACTGTATCAGAACGAAAATTCAATAAAGTACACTGGGTTTAAGATAGAAAACGTACTATACAATAAAGCAATTTCTTGTTGTTAAAAGATATTCGCATTCCACAGATTTTTTATAAATGTTGATAAGATAATTGATATACCAAAACAAAGCCGAAAGTCAGTGAAAATAGTTCATGCCCAGGTGTAAAACTATGGCAGAATGTTTCTTAGTACCAAAACAAACAGTATGCAAAATTTCGTAAATTTCACTCAAAAACGACCCGTGAAAAAACAGAAAACAGGCGGAACGAGAAAACACGTGCCGGGTACTTGACGTACGTTCTCAATGCATAAGCCAAACTACTACTGACATTGTTGGATTACTTGTGTACAAGTGTACATAGCCAGAGCAACTAGGAACTGGCTAGGCAACGCCCTCGCACCGCAATATTATACATAGGAAAATTTTGAAAATTAGTTAGTTTTCCCAAATTGACATCTATCAAAATTTTGACCCTACGAGTGCGGTGCCAAGCCCGTTATAATCAAATATGTAAATCTTTGGGGCCTGATATCTTTGTTAAACGGGACATTAGGAAAAATGATTATATGGACTACTATTTTGACCTTCCCTGTGCGCCGACGAAATATTGCCCTATATTTTCCATATACCGTATAGAAAAATATGAAAATGTTAAATAAGTTAATTTGTACTGTTCATTCCTCTTCATCTTAATAATCATTCACAAAATAAACCATAATAAATCCTTTTCTTGCTTTTAGTATACTTACTAATCCCTAAAGCTGCTGGTCCCTGCGTTATTTCACCCAGTTCTCTCGATCTGCCTATCCGTTCCAATAAGCAATACTCTGTGTTGGTATACTCATAATTGGGATCGGTAAGTTCATCCAATAAGCAACTTGTCCTTAATGACTGATTCGCTCCCATAACCAGTTTGTTTTTGTATGTAGAGTATGCTTCATCCAAAGTCATGTTCCGGACATGTTCGCTGATATCTACCCGGGTGGACTGGGTAGCACAGGAACCCCATAATAATGGGTTGCTTTTTGGAAGGTATTCGACCTGTTAAAACGGGAAATTGAGGATACTTATCATAAATAAAGTCTAAGCAAGTTTTGTGAAATATAATGAATGTTTATTACCGAAATAACAGCTTTACAAATTTGGAAGTTCTTGTCTTTAGGTAGGGTAATACTACCTGGTAATACCAGGTACCCTGTACCAATTTGAGCTGAAAGTGTGTCTTGAACTGTTGTCAGGTTTGTTACAAAATAGTTAATTTTATTTTAAGTATACCTACTAATATTCCTATCAGATATAAAAAGATATATCAAAATTATTAGTAAATATGTGATATTTATTAGATACCTAAAAAAAGTGTGGTAAAATCTTTTACTTTCACTTACCGTTGGTTATCTTACCTTGTAAATATCCGGTCCGGTCTGATACACCTCCATAAACGTGTTTGTCTCCTTATTAACAAATGCATCCCTATTTAAAATAACCAAATCCCCTCTCGCCTCAGGTAATTCGTAGAACACAATATTCTCATTGGAACAAATAATATGCCAGATGAATTCCTGGATATAGTCTATACAAGTGGAAAATCTTAAAACAGCGCTCAGTCTTTTCCAGAATGCCTCTATTGTTATCCCGTCAAGGCCTTCCAGTGCTATTTCGTCAAATATGTGAAATATAAAGTTGAAATTTGTAAACTGATCATATCTAGAAGTAAAAAATGATCATTAGTGAGTTGAATTCAAGTAATAAGTGTTCTGGCTTGTTCTGTGAACTGCCAATAATTATTTTTTTGTAACAGCGTACAGAAAGGATTACTTTTATATGCGCTATTGAGGAAAGTAGGCACTTTCTAAAACATAATTTTTGGGGTGTATGAAACCTACATAATTTTCTCACTTGTTCATTACTAACCTTGCCATTAGTTCATCATCAGCAAACAAATCATCATCTTGTCTTAGAAGTTTCAGGTATTGTTTATTTGAAGATTTATTCCTTCTAACCTCGATTTCCAAATGTTGAAACTGCAATTTAGTTTCATTCCGAGTATCTTCAGGATACCTTTTATCATCGACGCTTGGGTCCTTCGTTTTCAGCTTCTTAGAAGGTGGTTCCTGTTCTTTTAAATGATGCAGTTTTCGTTTACTTTTTCTTGGTTTAAGACGCTCGTCGTGTTCTGTGGCGCATCTTTGAATATACTTGCCTGGGGCTTTAACCGATTTCTTTATAACTCTGTTTTGAAGACCAGAGTCTTTTGGTTCCAAAAATTTTCCCATTTTAACAACTTAATATTTGATTTAAACAAAGTTAAGATTTACAAGACATCTTTGCCTTGCATCAATTTTTTTATGGTTAAAAATGACTAAATATTCCCATGTCGGAATTTTACGTATTTTACGTAATATATACCACAGAGAAATTATAGGTCGATCATTGTCGCTCAAAATGTGTTTGACGAAAAATACTAAAATTGGCCTTGAGCGTTTGCTCTGGCTCTCGCGCTGGTTTCGCAAAAATCTCCTGGATGCCCCAGTTTCTTATCCTTATTCCCCCTTGATAATTATTCAGAGTATTACTCGGATCAGCGAGGATTTAAAGATTGTGTTCAGATCCCATACATCAAACTAATTTAAAAAAACAACAAAAGTACCTACATAAATAAATTTAATATCAAATAATTGTTTCTAAAATAAACTATTACCAACATTAGTACCAACATATGGGTCCGTGGTTCACCTGTATTATAATAAAATTTCCACTCGGTGTTAGATCTCACAAATCATTGATGCTATTAGCAAAATAATAATGACTTTTCTTGTAGAGCATTGTGTTCTCTACCATTTTCCTCTTGACCCTGTATAAATAAAAACTATCATATCTATTACTTCTTAGCCCTTAGGCGTTCCTTAATTCTAGCACATTGAAAATGCTGTGTTCCTTTGTCATTGAAGTCCATAATCCTAGGTTGCAATCTTGTCTCTTTTTGTTCTATAATGCTCATCTTGTCTTTCTTCAGGATACTTTGAGCATCTACTTTACCACATACTTGATTTAGTTGTTTATCACTCTTAAGATCTTGTTTTAGTCGTTCTTTCTTCTTGGTGCTGTTAGCATCCTTCAGACATACTTCCTTAATCTTATTTTGTTCTAGAACCTGTAATAGAGGCTTGTTTTTCTGCACGGTACTTTCAGAGTCTACTATACTAGCGTCTTGATTTAATAGTTCTTGTTGAGTCACTAAATTGTCAATGGAACTGAGCAGTTTACTGTTCTGACTATGTGATAAGGATTTTTTCTTGAAATATACACTAGTCGACCTTTGGTCAATCAATCCTAATTTATAATCCTTCAAAACATTCAAACTATACACCACTAAATCGCATAGGGGCATTACCTTTAACAGTCTTTCCCATTCTTCTCTTATGTCTAAATTTAAATTGGGATCCAATTTCCCATCTTTCTCTTGGCGCAATATAAGCTTCGATCTTAAATTGCTCTTATACTTTTGCATTTTCCTTGTAATATCCTGCAAGTTTCCTTTCAAAGCGTTCCTATTATGCTTCTTCAGCTCCTCGAGGGTTATATAGTCACGTACCTTAAGAACTTTTAAAATAAATTGTTTGTTCCAATCTTTAAATTTTCCGTCCTGAAGTATACGGCTTTCATTTCGTTTGAACAAAAGTAGTTTAATCTCTTGCAGATATTTGAGGGTGGTTTTTTCTGAAACAAATTATGGGGTTTGTTCTTCAGTTACATGTGTCTCTCTTATGAGAGCATCATCATACTTAGAATCTACACAAGAGAACAAATTAAATAATTCAAACCACAATTAGCATTGAAAAACATGATGCTACTTATGTGACTAACAATAAACGCAAGACGATGCAACTGGTGTGGGAGATAGAAATTGACATTAGACTAGAAAATTTATTACACAGGCAGAGGCCGACATTTCAATCGATTTATTATGATTTATGGAATCACGACCACCGTCGCCGACCGGGTTTTTGAAAATCTCAAAGTAGCAGATAAAGTAATTCACCTATTTCCTCAACTAATTCTGAAGGAGTCTTATCATCAGTGTTAGAGACTGGTATATCATCTGTTTCCAAAGTTTCAATAAATCTGCACCAAACTATTTTTCTTGCATCCATTACACATTTTGATGGCCGGCCATGCAGTTGTTCTTTATGGCGAGAAGTGTTAGCTAAAAAAAAGTTAATTAAGAAGAGTTCTATCATTGTAAATTAACAAACTTATACCGTTTTTTGGAGGTCCTGCTATAGTCATTATGAAAGTGTAAATTAACCTTCGATATAATAAAAACAGAAACACAAATGATCACTTCTAAGTGATCACTATAGTCAAATTATTCTAACGTTTCTTCAAATTTGAATTAACGAACAGTCGACCGTTTGACGTTTACAACATAACCAAATTCTTTTTTTTTTTACCAATGTACTTATATGTTATATATGTAGCAAGTACGATTTTTTTTTTTTGGATAGCCGATGAGAATCTGCACACAGACACCTTACAGACGCGGCTGCTAGGTAGTGTCGGGTTTCTGTAACTTGTGGGCATAGACATTGTGGGGATTATCAAATTACCAAACCATCAATATCTTCTTTTCTGAGGGAAAAGAACCGCCTCTGAAAAGGAGGACGGGCCGATCGACTAATCTCACCGTGTGAGTCAGGCTAGAAACCTTTGCCTCCTTTTCACTAGAGTGTGTTATTTTTGCATCATGTATGAGTGATTAGATTTAGCTTTTAAGCTATACATTTATGTTGGGTGCCAGTTCTTGAATCTTTCCCAATCGAACTTAATCGAATGAGCAAAATTTAAGAGCTCCTGACGTATAGGGTAGAGGTCTTATTGGTTTGTTGTGTGTTATTTTAGTTATGCTAGATAAAGCATTAGTGTTTTTGGGTCAGAATTGTTTTAGGATCAATCACGAATGCGATTAATCCAGTCTTTAGGTAGTGTGTATGTTGTGTTTGGCTATGCGTGTATGTGAGATAAAAGAATCTTACTGTTGTTGGCTATGTTAGCCTTAGTGTGGTATTTAGCGATAGTTTTGTCGAGAAACTCGGAAATTGTTTCTATTTCGAGATCTCTGTGTGTGTCGTTTCTAGTGTATCGTGGAGTGTTTACTATGATTTTTACTACCTTGTTTTGCATCTCTTGGACCGGCTGCAGGTCCCACTTGCTCATATAGTGCACCATGCTGATGCTCCATACCGAGTTGTTGATTGGCTCTCTTTATGTTGTGGCTTGTATAAATTCATAACAAGTAATGAGAAGATTGTATTCTGGGAAAAAAAATCAAGAACGTTTTGTCAGACGAAAGAGTGTCCTCAGATCACTGAGAAAGGAGAAAATAGATTTTCTACGTTTGTAACACATCTTTCTATGGACACAGAGGAATGATAAGCCGATACTGCCGGCTTAGTTGGCTCGATATCGGTGAGTACCACAAGCCACAATCCTTCAAAGAAGTGGAGGCTCTTGACAGTCTTGACAGGTAATATTTCACCTATTTTTGCCTGCTGTATGCCGATCTGTATGCCTGTATGTAGTCAACGCTTTTGCAATTTGTCGTAATTTTTTGGTATAAAACGGCTCTGTTGTGCTAAAAAGTGTAAAAACGATACCATTGCTGCAGTCTAAAGAGGTTTACAATAATCATAAAATAAGTAAAAAGTGTTACTGTACTTGTTTATTTACGTTTTGATGCTGATGTTTTGATAGAAGCTTGATACCTACTCCATACCGATGTTTGGAAAACCTGCATTTGGGGCTGCTGCCCCCAGCACATCTTTTGGTAAGTTTTAATTATATTATTAACAAGAAATCTAGGTATATAATTTAATGGTAATATAGATATAATATTAGGCATGTACGCATTTCTAAATATTGTAAACATACCCTGAAATTCAATAAAAACTATGACTTTTTACCCAGACTGTAAGGTTTATCGTGGGGTGTGCATTATTGCTTAGAAGCTTTGTGGTAAATTTGATCGATCAAATATGCTGGTATAACTACATACAGCTTTTTCTAAAAGTCTTAACTCAATTTATACTTCTAATAGTTGTAGGTAAAATATTATACAATCTTGGAGCCAAATGATTAAAATATTTTAGATTTAAAGTTTTATGACTACATTAAGTGTCTATGTACATTTTTTCTTGTTTGATGAACATGATCTATTTCTTTTTTTTCCGTTTTTATACATATGTATAAATACAAGTTTATAAGATATACAATTTTTGTACATTGAAAATTTTATCATTATCAATGTAGTTTACCTTTTTTCTGAATTACCTTCAGAATGTAGTTCTGTACGAACTGCAATGGCTTTAATATATCCATATAGGTCCCTCCCCATACCACAATACTATAATGCAGCATAGATTCCACCAAGGATTTGTAGATAAAAATAGCTAATTTGGTATTCAAAATTTCCCTAAGGATATAGAATTTATACACCAACTTGCGAACCTTTGACACTACATTGTTGATGTGATGTGTCCATTTAAGGTTTTGATCTCGGTTTTGATCTACAATTACTGCAACATATTTTGTTTGACTATATGATCATATCACATCTCTATAATTAGTATTTGTCATTTTTGGGGAAAGAGCTACATACTGCGTTTTTTGGAGATTTAGGGAGAGTTTAAAATGCTCAAGCCATTTTTCAATTAGAATTTAAAAAACAGCCTGTTTATTTCAGATCATGTTACATGATTGACACTAATTACAAACGCAAAATGAAATGACATTACAGAAAAAAAGAAAAATCCTAAAATTAAGATATTTAAAAAATCATTCATACTGTTTCGTCATCATTCATATTGTTTTTCATTGGTTATTCTATTTATTCTCTTGGTCAGTTTGCTGTATAGTTCAAGCATGTATTTTGGATGATTTTTCCGCAAGGGTTAGCCTGTGTATTATTGATGTTAAAGCACTCGTAAATGTACAATATTTCCAATTTTTTAGAAACAGACCCACATGTCACATTGAATTCTAATCTTTTAATTATTTTAACTAATTGCTTCTGAATCACAAATATACTTTTTAAAAGACAAATTACTTGTCTTTTTTTGCAATTGCGTATAATGAATTTCCATCAAGTAGAAGCAAGCACCTTTCAAAAAATATGCTTTTTGCTAGATAGGAGTTTTTAGACTTTATGTTTATTTTAAACTATGTAGTATTGTACATATTTCTAATTTATCCTACTTGTCATGCCACTACTATACCTTTCCTGTACAGGTTTTGGCCAGCCCGCAGCCGCGGCCAATCCATTCGGCCAGAATCAATCCCTCTTTGGGAAACCCGCTACGGGATTTGGAAGTCCCTCGACGTCAACCTTCGGGCAACCTGCTGCGACTGGGTTGTTTACCAGCCAGCCTCAACAAGCAAATCTTTTTCAGACAAACACCAGTACGTTTGGAGTAGCACCTACTACACAGAGTGGCTTTGGTGGTAAGAAAATCCTTTCACATACCACTGCAGTAAAAAAATACCTCTATATGATTAGTAGTAGACCAAAGCGATCCTTTATGGACGGGACCAGCTAAATATCGCAAATTTTTATTTCAACCTAATATGCATACAGTGTGTCTACATAAGTTGGCGCCACATGGGAAACTTTTATTATTAATTTTACGAAAAAAAGTTATTCTTTATTAAAAGTTTTGCATGGTCCAAAACGTAAAATGTAACTATCAGATGTTAAATTTTTTCAGTCGTATATGAGGTTTGTCAAAAACTAGAAATTTGGCTCGAGAGTAAAGTACTTTTATTTGTGACAACTGTAATCATGAAAAGTTATTTGGTATAAAAAACTATGTTCTAATATGCAATTACATCCTTTTACACTGAAAATTAAAAAAAAAATTTTTAAAGTAGAGATTACCCTTTGAGGTAGATTACATTGTAGTTGGATCTGATTACATTGTTTTTTATTTAATGGTGTTATTGTTCAAATTTTTATAAATAATTTTTGTTTTGAGAGAATTTACTTATTATTTTCGGAACGAAACACAAAGTTATCAAGTTTTTAATAAATAAAAAAATCAATGTTTTTCAAACCCAACAACTTTTCATAATTACAGTTTTTGATACTGTCACAAATAAAACTACTTTACTCTTGAGCCAAATTTATATTATTTGACAAACCTCGTATACGACTGCAAAAATTTAACATCTGACGGTTGCATTTTAGGTTTTGGACCTTGCTGAGCTTTTTATAAAGAATAAGTTTTTTTTTGTAACATTAATAATAAAAAAAGTTTTACATATGGCGCCAACTGAAGTAGACACACTGTATATAGCCGTTTAGATAAAACAATGACGCACCTGCTAAAATATTAATTGTTCAAGAGATACCGAAACGAATGTCAAGTTTTTATTATTTGGTTTAAATAACGTGAAGAAAATATTTTGGTATTGAAATTATTGGTCGGGTGGCGAGTGATTTATACACTTTCGTCGTTGTTTACCATATAAAGGAATTAATTTAGAAACGAATCACAATGTTAACTAATAATGTCATAATTTGCAGTTGCGTCATTGTTTTGTCGGACCAGCGATATGTATTTTGGTAAAATATCATTACTATTTTGAAGGACAAGGGTTTCAGCTTGTTTGAAATATTGGTACACCCTGTATTTTAATTTATCATTACGTGTAGAATTGCGTTCTTTATATAATTGTTTCTTGTACATTGTACATTAGTCAAGAAATTTACTTGCGAGTTATATTTATTATATTAAACCGGGTTTTAAAATACCCTGTATAAAAAAATGTCTAAAGATTTTATGAAATAAAAATAACCTTTCCTATATTTTCTCAAATTTTTAAATCTTTAACGGCATTTTTTACAAAGTAAGGCAAGATTACATTTTTTTTTTATAAAGCTTCAATGACTTTTATCTTGGACACGGTTGGAGATGGGTATGTCAAATTGTTAACAAAAGTTACTTGGATTTTTACATAGATTCGAAAAATGCCAAAATATACAGGGCATCTTTATTTCAAACAAACATCTTTTTTAGTGCCAGAGATATTTTAATGTGAAATGACCCTGACACAACATGTTACCTAACATTTCGTAATGTTGCGCAATATTATATCTTTTATTTATAAATAGATTGTGAGTCATCCTTGTTGTTGTGTTGCAGTTATCTAGGTATTTCATATGTGGTTACCACATGTTGCACAACGTTGTGTTGTTTTTTCGCCGGTACTTTCAACCAGAGCTGGGCAAATACTTTTTAAAAGTATTTAAATACTAAATACTTAATTAAATTCCAAAGTATTTAAATATTAAATACTTTTTGAAGTAATGAAGTATTTAAATCTTAATTACAAAAAGTATTTAAATACTTTTTAGGTTTAAATACTGTATTTAAATACTTTCTAAGTATTTAAATACTTTCTAAGTATTTAATTACTTTTAAGTATTTATAAATACTTTCCGAGTATTTAATTACTTTTTTTTTTAAATATTTATAAATACTTTTAAGAATGAAACACAAAATTTAAATACTTTGTAAACAATTACAGTCGAACCTCTATAACTCGAACCTCTCTTTAACTCGGACTTTTTAGTGGTTTTTGTACATTTTCCAAGATTTCTATGTACATATTTTAATGGTACATAGACATAATGTATGTTGTCCCTTCAAGTTCGAGTTATAGAGGTTCGATTGTAATTACTATAGTAGTATTTTTGTCTCCTCTAAGTAGGCAGTTGAATAGGTAGGTACCTCAATCCTCAAAATATTGTAGAATCAAATAAGATTTAACAGCAATAAAAAGTGTGTTTTGTAATATTTTATTGGTATTGACAGTAAATTTTAATTAAAAAACCACGACAACTCAACATAAACTTAAGGGTACAGGAATAAAACAGGAATTGTCCATATTTATCGAAATCGAGATTACTAGCGCAACCTGTTGGCACATGTTGTTACTTTCCATGGTCAAAATATTAGCCGAATAAAACTAGGAACGTCTGTAGAAATTAGAGTCAAAGTTTTACTGTACTGATAAAACTAGGGATGTCCATACTAAAAAATGCATTTTA
This sequence comes from Barypeithes pellucidus, assembly GCA_963991005.1. Taxonomy (NCBI): domain Eukaryota; kingdom Metazoa; phylum Arthropoda; class Insecta; order Coleoptera; family Curculionidae; genus Barypeithes; species Barypeithes pellucidus. The sequence goes on from OZ022563.1 coordinate 16,064,253, forward strand.
TCTCAAAACTCTGATTTTCTGACAATCCTTATTTCATCCCTGTATTCTTCAACTGATAACATAACAAAAGACTTTCTACCTAAACCTAATTACTCAAAATTTGTAATGCAAGAATAATAATTTATAATGTAATGTTTTAAATGTTCGATGCGTTAGCTTTCATAAGAACAAGATTTTCGAAATTATCGTCTGATAAAGCATGTCGTCGTGGCGTATTAATGAATGTTGCAAATGAAAACGTTCTTTCAACTGGGACAGATGAGGGAAGAGTAGTGTTATATTTCAAAAATAATTTGTTGATAATGGGATATTTTCTCAGCATTTCTATGTCTGTTTGTGAGTCTTGCATATATTGTGAATGCTTTCAAAGTGGGGACGATTTGCTTCCGTGAGAGAAAATGCAATGTAGTTAGTCTTTTGTACATTAAGTACATTCTTTTGCCTGATTTCTCCAGTTTTTTTTTCGGTTTCATCGTATATGGGGGGTAATTACAACCAAGGGCCCCCCTCCTCTTATACGCGCCTGCATGACCTATTTTCGAGATTCCTACGCCATTGATCAGGATGAACAGCTATGATTTTCGGTCCAGAATCATTTGATTTCTGACCATCAAAGCTACCATTTCGTTCCTTCCACTTGTGTCGGCATCGTACGGAAACTATCTTTCGCTTCCTGACACGCGTGACAAGTGCAAACTTAGAATTTTCCACTTGAACCATATTTAAATAGAAAACAGTACTTGAATAGTAAAAAGTATTTAAACACCCCAAAAAAGTATTTAAATACTCCAAAAAATATTTAAATACTAAAAAAATATTTAAATACTCAAAAAGTATTTAAATACTAAAAAGTATTTAAATACTCCAAAAAGTATTTAAATACTAAAAGGAAAATAAAAAAGTATTTAAATACTAAATACTTTTGCAAAGTATTTGTGAAATAAATACAAATACCTATTATAAAAAGTATGTAAATACTCAGTATTTAAATACAAAAAAGTATTTAAATAAAAAAAAGTATTTGTGAGTACAAATACTGCCCAGCTCTGCTTTCAACCCTGTATTTCTCGAACAGATATTTCGAAAAACTTGTGTTACATAATCGGTTTAGTTTGATGTTTACTATCTCCAGTCGCTCTAGCCTATGGCCCATCAGTTATGGGACAATCTGTATATACATTTTTTTGTATTTTCAGGTTCAACTGGCCTTTTTGGTCAACAGCCCACGGCCGGCGGGTTGTTTAATTCGACCGCCACATTTGGGCAACAAAATAAACCGGCGGCATTCGGGTTTGGGAGCACCCAAGCGACTCCGAGTTTATTTGGACCACAGCAGGTGAGTCAAGTAAGTTGTATCCGATTTATTTTGATTTTTATTTAGATATTTACATAGTAATCATCTGCTGACCGAATATGTCGTATAGTTCACCTTCCGAAATTCGATAAAATTCAATTGTTTGCAAACATCTTTAATTATGTTTTCTATAATTTTATCAATACTCCTATCAAGTGCAGAAAAGGTGCACGATAATCAAGGTCACTGACGTCACTAAAACGTCACGGAGTATTCTAGGAAATTAAGTAAGGTACTCGATATTTGTACCATAATATTATTGTTTAATTTATCGACGAAAATTTTAGTAAATAAACAAGAATACTACTATACTAAAAATACACACATCAGAAAATATACAAGAGGCAAATATTCTTCAGAGGCAAGTAGGGGAGGACGGGGATTCTTGGGCAGGTGGGTGGGAGGCCTGGGCATTTAAGATTTAAACCCCGCGCGCAACTGTGATGGCGCCACTACAATAAATTGTAGGAAGACGACCAGTTGACTCACCTACCTAGCGTCCGAGTGTACTGACAGGCTACGGCAAATAGTCACAACAACTCGCTAATCGCTTTAATTTATGCACGTGTAAACTAAGAATTTTATCAGTAAATATTTTCTTTCTACTACCTATGTTTTAAGTAAAGATGTTTTATTTTTATTTACTCATACACAATCGTACTATATGCTTGCTATAATGTAAGTTTTGAGTGTTAAAATTATTTGTTTGGTGTAGTATTTTGGAAATAGATTTCATCGGTGTATGGTGGGATGCTTGGACACCAAACAGTGTGATAGCATTGGGCATGCCCATCCCTCCCTCAAACGCGCATCCAGGGGGTCATGACCCCCCCCCCCCCCCCCAACCATTAATTTAACACGAAAAATACCATATATACCGGTTTGACTAACGCGACAGGGTTTTACTTTTCGGAACTTTTCCATGCATGACCCTCCCCAAGACAACCCCCCCCCCCCCACCGAAGTTCTGGATCCGCCCTTGCCCTCCCTACATATAAGTTCTTATGTCAGAGACAGACCTATGCCAATTGAGGAAGTTCAAAATAAAGAAGCAACCACACCTAAGACTTTAGTTGTCTTTTCAAATACAGATCACAACAGTACTATTGTGCAACAACTTTACGAAACTGGTAGCAACGAAATTAATACACCTTCTACGTCTTTATCTGTCCGATCACAGAAAATGCCAACTAGTGCACTAGCACTACAAATTGGTGAAACTGGTATTAATTACAACAAAAATGCAGGTTTAACACCTGTTAATCAACCCATCTTAACCCCCGAAACTGTAAGACCATATCCTAAAGCACAATACCGTAATTGTAAAAAGAAGAAAGCGAAATCAAGGATCATGGCGGATACGCCAGAAAAAATTTTAATAGAAGAGCAAGCAGCCGAGAGGCAGCGTAAATTAACAGGGGCTATATTAAACCATGCGCAAAACAATAATTAGGATACATTCACTGTTGTTAAATAAAAGAAATACAATATGAAACAATAGTTTCGCCATGATGAATTCGTTATAAGTATATTTCCTATAAGTTATTTTATTTCATATGCCTAGTTGAGGCTTGGTCACTTTTGAAAATATGTTTAAATAGTAGAATTTCTGAAAAACTCAAAAACATATTTTTTAATATGCATTTAAAAAAAAAACACACACAATTTAGCGGTGAAACAATTCTTAGGTAGATTGGGCTGAATATATTTTATAGGCAATTTACTGAAAAAGTGCACGACGATCCCCATCCTCCCCTATTGGTCTTGTGCTTAACGGCAACTTATACTATACTATAGAATATTAATAACATTAGTCTTTATTTCAAATTGGTTACATTGCAAACAAAATGAAATTACGTCACATTAAGAAACAACAAACTTATTGCTATAATACCATAGTTTATAAGTTACCACAAAATTCATACTATAAGGTTCTAAATCTGTTAATATAATTTTTCAGTTCTTTTTTAAATATTTTGTTTGTATCAATTCGTTTCAAAATTTCTGGCAATTCATTAAGTAATTTAAGGCGCATAAAATGTGGAAATTTCTCCGTTAATGTTAGTCTATGTATGGGATACCTAACAGCCGATTCTGCTGAACTCATGCTTAGAATCATTGTTAAAATAATCTTTGTGTTTAAAAACGAACATTAAGCATTTAAATATTTAGACAGCGTACACAGCCATAACACCCATTTCTTTAAGGACACTTCTTCACAGCTTTTCAACTAATTGGCATATTTGAGTATTGATTACATTATTCTAAGGATCTTTGATTCTAAGTGTTCACATACCATATGCTATGTATGTGATGTCTTATAATAATTAACTATACCTTAAGAAATTCAGCATAGAGATATTTATAATGAACCTACAGTATTTACTAATTTAACCCATTAAAAACAATTTTTTGCTTAAGATACAGATACAACTAATATAGTCGTTCTGAGTACAGAATAATCATAAATAGCTTTCATTATCTAACAGTACAGGAACATGATACAAGAAGCACAAGATTAGATATCTAGCAATTCCAATTTGACCTGGCGCTCGCAGTGAGTTATTTTTAAATCCCTTATGGAGATTCACGTTGTTGTTATCATTTTAAATTCTCTTTTAAAGGGTTTATGCATTTTATAGTAGGCGAGATAAAAAAATAATATCATGGTATTTAGGTATATTTATTTCATAGGAAGTCATAAAAATATAACACAGATTACAGCTAAAATAGCACTAAAATAAGAAAAAAATGCCGGTAAACTTTTAGAACATCCATTGAAAACGTATGGGAACTGGTCGACGACTGCAGAAGCTACTCGCTAAGGCGTGGCTTTTTACTCCTTGCGCGATATTATACCTTGTGTTTTTTTATAATAATTTTTTTTAGCCCCAGGCAAGCAGCATTTTTAACCCATCGGGAACCACTGGACTTTTCGGCGGATCCACTGCGTTCGGTGGCACTCAGCAGGCTGGCAGCGTCATCAAGTTTAACCCGCTCACGGGTACCGATACGATGATGAAAAACGGTGCGGCGCAAAATATCAGTACCAAGCATCACAGTATCACCTGTATGAAGGAGTATGAGAACAAGTCGTTTGAGGAACTTAGGTTCGAGGATTATCAAGCTAATAGAAAAGGTAAATCTAAGATAAGTCTTAAATAGGTATATAGGGTATTTCGGGAGGGAACGGAAATATTTTAATGAGTGATGTGAAATTTCCGAAAGATTGGACCCATGCGAATTTTTCGGAATTACATATTAGGAAAATTCAGAAATATAAGGAAATTTTTCGAAAATAGAAAATTTTCGAAAACCGCATATTTTTCTTAGTTAAATTTTTAAATATCTAGAATACTCTACAGTCTACAATACTTAGGCCTATTTAAATGAACACATGTCTAAAAATCATGCACGCCCATGAAAAATACGGCTTTGATTGATGTATTACTTCGCGTCTTTCTAAAACTGACTCTACATGGATTCACGAAAAAGACGGTTTTGATTGATTTATTACTTCGCGTCTTTTAAAAACATACTATACATGGATTCACGAAAATATGGTTTTGATTGATTTATTACTTCGCGTCTTTTAAAAACATACTATACATGGATTCACGAAAATATGGTTTTGATTGATTTAATACTTCGCGTCTTTTAAAAACATACTATACATGGATTCACGAAAAAGATGGTTTTGATTGATTTATTACTTCGCGTCTTTTAAAAACATACTATACATGGATTCACGAAAATATGGTTTTGATTGATTTATTACTTCGCGTCTTTTAAAAACATACTATACATGGATTCACGAAAATATGGTTTTGATTGATTTATTACTTCGCGTCTTTTAAAAACATACTATACATGGATTCACAAAGAATACGGTTTTGATTGATTTAATACTTCACGTCTGTTAAAAACATACTATACATGGATTCACGAAAAAGATGGTTTTGATTGATTTATTACTTCGCGTCTTTTAAAAACATACTATACATGGATTCACGAAAATATGGTTTTGATTGATTTATTACTTCGCGTCTTTTAAAAACATACTATACATGGATTCACGAAAATATGGTTTTGATTGATTTATTACTTCGCGTCTTTTAAAAACATACTATACATGGATTCACAAAGAATACGGTTTTGATTGATTTAATACTTCACGTCTGTTAAAAACATACTATACATGGATTCACGAAAAAGATGGTTTTGATTGATTTATTACTTCGCGTCTTTTAAAAACATACTATACATGGATTCACGAAAAAGATGGTTTTGATTGATTTATTACTTCGCGTCTTTTAAAAACATACTATACATGGATTCACGAAAATATGGTTTTGATTGATTTAATACTTCGCGTCTTTTAAAAACATACTATACATGGATTCACGAAAAAGATGGTTTTGATTGATTTATTACTTCGCGTCTTTTAAAACATACTATACATGGATTCACAAAGAATACGGTTTTGATTGATTTATTACTTCGCGTCTTTTAAAAACATACTATACATGGATTCACGAAAAAGATGGTTTTGATTGATTTATTACTTCGCGTCTTTTAAAAACATACTATACATGGATTCACGAAAATATGGTTTTGATTGATTTATTACTTCGCGTCTTTTAAAAACAGACTATACATGGATTCACAAAGAAGACGGTTTTGATTGAATTATTACTTCGCGTCTTTTAAAATAGACTATACATGGATTCATGAAAAAGATGGTCTTGATTGATTTATTACTTCGCGTCTTTTAAAAACAGACTATACATGGATTCACAAAGAAGACGGTTTTGATTGAATTATTACTTCGCGTCTTTTAAAATAGACTATACATGGATTCATGAAAAAGATGTTCTTGATTGATTTATTACTTCGCGTCTTTTAAAAACAGACTATACATGGATTCACGAAGAAGACGGTTTTGATTGATTTATTACTTCGCGTCTTTTAAAAACAGACTATATATGGATTCATGAAAAAGATGGTTTTGATTGATTTATTACTTCGCGTCTTTTAAAAACAGACTATACATGGATTCATGAAAAAGATGGTCTTGATTGATTTATTAAAAACATACTATACATGAATTATTTTCCGTTTTAGGTCCTCAACAATCTGCAGGGTTTGGCGGTTCAGCATTCGGTGCCCCAGCTGTGTCTACTGCATCCCTGTTTGGTCAGAACGATGCGAATAAGTCTGCTTTCGGCCAAGGGACCACCTTTGGACAAACTACCGGACCTTTTGGCGGTACCACAGGTAATATGTTATTTTACTCTCGGATTAAAAACTAAGATAAATTAACCTGTATTTGTATTGTGTGTAAATATGGGTCCTAAACGTTTCATTTCTTCATAGGTTTCGGCATGACGAATCAACCAAACACCACTGGCAGTCCCTTTGGAAAACCGACTGGTTACACTGCGCCGACCAGTTCGACCGGGTTCGGGTTTGGAACGGCTCCGCCGCAAAATGCCAATCCGTTCGGCGCGGCGACTGCTAACAAGCCATTCGGCGCCGCGACCGCGCAACCTTTGTTTGGAGCCGCTACCACTCAAGGGAATACCTCTGGTTTTGGCACTGGATTGTTTTCTGGTGGACAGGTAAGTTTTCAATGTGACTATAGAATTATGTTTTTTATATGAAATTTACTTAAAATTGTAAACATTATTAATTAATTTTTACAAATATAAATGATGCAAAAAGTTGGCCACATTTTTTATTTAAAAATTTAAAAAGGTTCTTTCGTCGATAAATTCCAATATGTGACCAACATTTTTGAATAGATTAGATTTTACTAATTTTGTTGTTAGGGAAAAAGAAATTTGGTTACTTTTGTGTTGTTTAGGTTTGTTTGGTAATGCTTTTACTCAATAGCAATATTGTAGGGTTAATCCCAAGTAGCATTTTTAGACACAAATTGGAAATTCTTTGCTGAGAAACGTTTCAAAGCATTTTCGATTAAAATTATAAAGTTGTATCGAGACACATGTGTTACGAGACTTTTGCGACACATTTTCGAATCCAGTTACTAGAAACACTTAAAGACGTGTTTGTTTCGAAATATTTTACAAACCATAGTGTTGATACATTAACGACACGCGAAGATAAATATTTTTCGAAACATTTTTAGTTAAAATTATAAAGTTTTGGTAAGACACAACACATTGATTTTCCCATAAGGGATTTTTTATAGCATCGGTGTATGTTTATTAGCGATAAATAAGCAACTTCTTGATATTATCTATATTTTAGGTGTTATTATTGATCCATTTTCAACCATAAATTGAGGTAAGTGTTTAAGATAGATTTTTAATCACCATCTGAACAAGTTTGAGTATGTGTTATTGTTTAGCGAGACTTAAATTGTTATTTTTCTGTAAAAAAGCTTACTGTACTGTATTTATCAACATAAAGTATGCCTACCACCATATAGCTTGAAATATTATTTATTATAGATTCGAAACCTGCAAAAATGGTTACAATCGGGTACAAAACACAATTATTTTTGCAGATTTTCAATCTATAATAAAAAAATATTCCAAGCTATAGGGTGGGTATACTCTATGTTGATAAATACAGTGCAATAAGCTGTTTTAACAGAAAAATAACAATTTAAATCTCCCTATGCAAACAATAATAACATAACCTCAAACAAGATGGTGATTAAAAACCTTCAAAAACACTTACGTCAATCTGTTTCTGAAAATGAATCAATAATAACATCTAATATAAAAATAGTATCAGAAAATTGCTTATTTATCCCTTATAAACGCGTACCGATGCTTTAAAAATCTCTTATGGGATTCTAGTTTGTTTGGAATGGTTTTTCCTCTCGTGACGTCAAACTTAGGCTGTCCATACCCAACCTTTGTTTTCTGTGCAGACAAGAAAACCTTTTCTTTTGTGGCATTTACCTCCTAATAAACCTTTTATTTTTCTGTGCATCATACGAAACATTATAGAAGCCAAAGACTAGAAATTGTGCGTTGAGTCCGTTTTGGACCAGAATAATTTATTACTTTCTAGCGGCCATTTTGTGATATGAATTTTTATTTTGTTAAAACGAGTTTTAATGAAATTCCTGCATCTCTTGAAAAGCCAAAAGTTTTTAGATAAGTTCCATTTTCCTAGCTAAGTCGATTTATAAAAGAAATAAATAAAGTTTTGAAAATATTTTAATTTTAATTTTTTTGACAAAGTATATTTTTTTCTGTAAATGCAAATAAATCGAGGGCACGTTCAAAATATAAAGCCAAATTACTAAACTGCACGATAAGATTTACCGCGACAATGTTTGTTAATAACTTAATAAAATAACTTATAGGAAATATACTTATAATGAATTCATCATGGCGAAATTATTGTTTCATATTGGTTTTCTTTTATTTTACAACAGTGAAGGTATCCTAATTGTTTTGCGCATGGTTTAACATACCCCCGCCCCTTTATACTGTCATTTTTGAACAAACAGAAAACAGAAGTAACAGTTTAGAAATATTTTCGAACAATTTCGAAACATTTTCGATAAAAGTTCCGATTGTGCATCGAAACAGCGACAGTCACAGGTATTACCAACCACTTGGAAACACGTGTAAATGTCCCATTTAAAATGTATACGTTTCGAAAATATTTCCATTTTTGTTGCCAACAGTTTCCAATTTTGATCGAAAACAGAAACGATAGTTACGATACATTGACCACAATGTTTCTAAAAATGCTACTTGGGATCGCTTAGAGCCACAACTTTTAAACACTTGTCCTAGTGTCGGTTTTTAATTATTTGCAAAAACGGATTTTACTAACAATAACTTTATTTCTTTTTAGAATACAGGTACAGGATTATTCAGCAAGCCCGCACAGGCGACTACAGGTTTCGGAGCCGTAGGGCAAACGACGGGATTACTTTTTAATCCACCAGCAACGACGCAGTCCAGTTTGTTCACCAACACTTCAAAACCTTTGTTTGGGACAGGAACAACCGGTGCTGCACCAGGTAAGGTGCCTTAACATTAATTTGACGATCAATAGTTTGGATTGTACAAAAAGCTTTAAGCTAATTTAGCGGAATGAAATTGCGTAATTCCGGGCCGTTTCTAAATAAGTGAGAGCAATTTTTAAGTGTTTAGTCTTGCGCCAATTTAAAGCATGACAGTTCATAAACATAGATCCACTCTAATGGGTTTTTTATCTGTAGGAAGGGAGAAAAACCTTATAGTATATCAAAATGCTTTTTCTGGTTATCCACACTATAACCTCACGCATGATATAGAGGGTGTCCGCTAATTAATGTGACATGGAAAAACCACCTACTCCTTACGTAAGAATATTAGGATTTAATTATACTTACCTATATCCGAAAGTTAACTGAGATACAGGGTATTAAAGTTAAAACTTCATTTTTTTTTCTGTAATAACTTTGACAGAAACCAACGGTTTTTTTATAAAAGTTGGCAATTATGGTTTTTTTAGGACAAGAAACTGATTTTTTGGTGAAATTTTATGTCTGCGGTATTTTTTGCACATTTATTAGGTCATAACTTTTTTGTGCCTCAGTGTATTTAAATTTTTAATGAAAATAATACTTTTCTCATATTTATTACGTAAAAAAAGTTCAGGTCGCCTAGAGTTACCGTTTCGGAGATATTTACATTTAAATTGTTTAGTGCATTAGCTCAGGCAAGCAAATAATATTTTGTTACTTCTTACCAATTAACTTTTACATGATAATTAATGTTCTAGTAGTGGTAATTGGGAATAATAAATACAACAATTGGATTGTTCTTTAACTTACTTTAATTGAAATAATTTTGGCCCTAGAAAATATTGTGTCGAAAGAAACCAACAGCAATGAAAACACAAACTTACGATAAACTCAAAAATGGAACATTTTCTGTTCCATAGCAACTGAATCTCTCAATTTCATTTGTTTTCTCATAGGTTACTTTGAGAAAAAAATGTTGTTTGCAAATTAATAGTAATTGGGCAGGGCAGGGTGCACTAAATAATTTAAATGCAAATATCTCCGAAACGGTAACTCTGGGCGACCTGAAATTAGTATACCTTTTTTACGTAATAAATATGAGAAAAGTGTTATTTTCATTAAAAACTTAAATACACTGAGGCACAAAAAGTTATGACCTAATAAAATGTGCAAAAAATCCCGCAGACAGTGCCCCTACGTTGTACATTAAAATTTCAACAAAAAATCAGTTTGTCGTCCTAAAAAAAACCATAATTGCCAAATTTTGTAAAAAACCGTTGGTTTCTGTCAAAGTTATTAGAGAAAAACAAAAATGAAGTTTTAACTTTAACACCCTGTATCTCAGTTAATATCAACTTTCGGATATTGCTAAGTATAATTAAATCCTAATATTTTTATGTAAGGAGTCTTTTCCATGTCCCATTAATTAGCGGACACCCTGTATGGGATATTTATTTTAATAAATACACACATACCTGAGCAAATACCACTAAAATATGAAATAATTCCGGTAAACTTTCATAACACTTGTGGAAATCATGTGGAAACAGCACAAGCGGGCACATAATGACGTCATTAAGCCGCGCGTCTTCCTGTGCGATATTGTACCTTGTTTTTATTGTATCATGTTGCCTAGCTGTATAGAATCTCGCATTGTTTTGAAAACGATCATTGTCTCCCAATGCTTATTAAAACCCTACCGCGCACAGTGCGGTTGCTAAATACTTTTATACGTTGTTAGCTTTTGGAGGACTCAATACCCAACCTACCCAGCCCACGCTTTTTGGTAGTACCTTTGGAAAACCCACGGTGCCGACATTCGGAACAAACCAGAACCCTGGGTTCGGGACATCCTTAGGAGGTAAGGACGGTTCAATTTGTGTTTTGCTTAGCTACCGCCATCTAGATGTCTTAATAATTTTGCATATAGTTCATCAGTTCGTTTTATTCTCCTTGATACTTCAGAACGTTAAATTACTATACACGGTGTTGAAAAAAGGTCTATACCCCGGAATAACTCCGGTGCATCGCATTGCAGCGGAAAATGCCTGGGGAAAAAGCTGTTTGGTTTTGAAGGAGGAATAGTTTGCAATTTAATCCACCCCCCACCCCTCAATCACTGGGCGCGTGTGTGGGTAAGTTAATATTTTCAAATGGAACCCCATATTTTTTATTGGCGTATCGTGTTCTCCGACCAAAAATAAACATCTTTTGTCCGAAAATTTTTTTTGATTCGGGCTCATCCTTCACCAATAATCACCACGAGAAAGACAAAATCAGAACCGTGCGAAAATTAAGTTTTATCCCGGAAATACTCTTTTCTCTGTCTTGTACTAAAAAATGCCCGTGGAAAAAGTTGTTTGTATCCACGGGCATTTTTAGTACAAGACGGAGAGAAAGAGTATTTCTGTTCTGATTCTAGTTCTAATTTTGTCTTTCTCATTGTGATTATTGGTGAAGGATGGGCCCGAATAAAAAATTTTTTCGGACAAAAGATGTTTATTTTTGGTCGGAGAACACGATACGCCAATAAAAAATATGGGGTTTCATTTTAAAATCTTAACTTACCCCCACCCGCGCCCGGGGGGCGAGTGGTTTAAATTGCAAACTATTCCTCCTTCAAACCCAAACAACTTTTTCCCCAGACATTTGCCGCTGCAATGCGATGCACCGGAGTTATTCCGGGGTACCGACCTTTTTTCAACACCATATATATTTCATTTGAGAATGAATTTTATAGTGCTATCTATTACTTATGGTCTAGGAACAAACCAAAGTTCGCCGTTTGGAACGAGCAATCAACCGAAACCTGGCGGGCTGTTCGGCAACACTGGCACGACTGGATTATTTTCTAATACTTCAGCGCCTTTCCAGAGCAATGCATTCGGTCTGGGACAACCGCAACAGCAACAGCTATCGTAAGTACAACGATTTTTATACAGGGTATCTTTTAATGGATTGTAATTTTTAGTGATCGGCCGATACGGATTTTTTTTGGCCGATATCGATATTTTAGTTGCCATTTTTTGTGACTGATATGTTGATATAAGTAAAAATTGTTAATTGTAATTGCCACATTGTAAAGCATCGTTAAGTCAAATACAGGTATAGACGCGGACGCGATGTGAACAAATTTCGGTAAATTCCCTACCGACTCAGTCCACCGGGAGTGATTACTCGTTTTACTGTTCAGTTCTTGAATCGAATTAGTATTAGTTAGAGATGGGATAAACCGTCAATCGCTTATCGCGGTACATACCGTCGCGCTACTCAAAAATACCGCTATGAACCCGAAAGCGTAGCGCCATCTATCGCCTCATGTAAGAATCTAGTCTAAATATGACCGCCCTATCAAAAGTGATTATTGAAGTCCAACGGTAGGAGAACAAGGCTTAATTCTGTATAAGACCGCAAAATATGGTTCTCTTTAAAATGTTATTTTTATTTAAGTTTCGTTTAGTTTTTTTATATGTAAGTTAAATAAATTTTATCATCGTATTTATCGTTGTCAGTCAAGAGCAGTGGCGCAGTGGGAGAAACTAGCGATAATAGTAAAACAAAAAAAATCTATATTTTTTAAAACAAAGTAACATAATAAGAATTACTAAAGAAGTTATTCCCAGCGCCGCTAGATATTTATATCGAATCGGCCGATCACTAGTGGTTTTATTTTAAAAAATTGAATGTTAAAACTCTTGAAAAGTGAAGCTGTGATTGTGTGAAATGTTATTGAAAATCAGTAATGGGTGGAAGAGAGAACTGCATGTTTGTTTGCTGAATGGCAACAATGTTGATCAAATGGTTAACTGTTAAAACATAACCATACTTACTATACTATACTTACTGATGAAAAGATAAATCTTTATTTAAATGATCCACTCTTTTACAAACTACACATGAATGCACCATGATTGTTTATAATAAAGACGATTTTTCACCAGTGATCACAAAAAAAACTCAAAACAACCAAAATATATAAATATTCCGTTAGAAAACAGCACCAGCGCTGTAATTTTTACGAGATTTTTAGTCATTTAGTAAAATTATTGGGAAATAAATTTATTTTAAGAGCAATTGCGGATTAACCTTAAACCAATTGCAATTGTCACATTAACAAATTTTTAATTAGAATTTTGCAAGATATCTTTGCCACAATCTGGCTATCCTGCATTAATGACCGAAAGAAGTGGGAAAGGCTGTTTGTATTCGTTGCGTAGGCTAGAAATGTACATTTTTCTGGAGTTTTACAAGATCTTTGGATGTTTATTAAAAATGTATGGTATTTGAAGTATTTGTAGGTGGAAACAATAAGAAATAATATTTTCTGTTTTGACAGGTCTTGTATTGATATATTTAATTCCTGTTAAATTCTTCAAAATCAAGTATTCACTGCGCGCCCGTCTTAATTTTCGGTATTCGGTACTCTTTCTTGTTCTTGCGCTTGTTTTCCTATAAAAATCTTATAGAAAACTGTCTGCACAATATGATATAAAAGGGAGTCCAATTCCTGAGCTGCTTCATTCAGAATGATGATACAGATTTAAAAAAAAATTTTAAAATTAAATCATCGATTAAAGTAAAAAATCACTTGATTAAATCGTTGATTTAAATCTGGTGACCCCTGATTTTAGTTAATAAGTAAATATGTACATTAATAATTCCATTTCTAGGATGATGGCTCAACCGGAACAGCATCATAACAACCTCGCCTTCCTTACCACCGATCCCTTCGGCGATGCGCCCCATCTAGCCGGATTGGAACCGAAATTAAAAATCAACTTAGCGACGGTGTCGGCGACCGATCCAAAGGAACTGAAATCGTTGCTGGACGCGTCGAAAAAGGTCGATATGTCGCATAATTCCAAGTTGAAAGTAACCCCGTTAAAAACCGCAAGGGTAAGTATTAACAAAAGTAACACGATAAATGAAAGGTTGTTCGAATGGTTACTAGATAAATCAGTGCAAACGTTTCGGTTTCGTCCGCACCATCAACAGGTTAGGTTAGTAATATTAAATATATATTTTTTTTATGATCAAACACCTGCACTAGAGGAAAGATCTTTTAAGGCAGTCTGGGAGTGGTGCGTGTTCGAATAAAGCGATTCACGTTGTATTTTATATTCTTTGGGTACGGCCTCGGGAAGGTCGTTCCACCAGGATGACCACCAATGGCAAAACAGCACTTTGACAGTTTCCATGGTTACGACTGTTACGTCACTGCCATCAGTTTTGGTCGAGAGTGTTGAGGTGTATACAACTTTGTACGAAAGTACCTTGGCGTTTGCCACAACGTGGTTATGCCACATATATATAACCATTATATTGCCAAAACGAACGTTCCAAAATACAAAAAGTGTCCCCGCTATGGGAGGTAGCGTGGTACTATTGAGTTTGCGCAGTAAGGTGGAATTCTTCTCGATCGCGTCAGAGCCTGCCCGACATTATTTGTTTGTTGTTATTCGTCGCCATCTTTGGTTCTGGATGCTTTTTAAAATTATAGAATAAAAAGTGGTTCGTCCACATTGTTGTCGGTATATTAGTGCTTATAAACTGTCATTACCTAACAACAATTTTCGTAAAGTAGTTATTAATTTGTGGTGGTTTGATTCACTGTTTGGTAGGTTAGTGTTTTTTTTAAGATGAAAGGACACAAGTGCATGGTGCTTTTTTGCAAAAGGGTGTAACTAAATAAGTGTAAAACATTTAAGGGGGTGATTCCTCATCGAAAAAAAGATAGGATCTTTCATATAAAGAAACTTCATTGGAGCATCCCTTGTTAAGATACAGCCCCTTAAAGGGGGTACATAAAATGTGTTTAACAATTTTTTTCACAAGCACTAAAAAAGTTACAATATTGAAATTAACCTGACATTTTCTACTACCAAAAAGACACTTAGCCAGTAATTTATTTGGTTTACCCCATGGTTGTAAGGCGTGGAAAACGCAACCCCTAAAATTTATTTCCAATGTAAGTTTTTGTCTTATTATTTGTTTACCATCTAACAATTTATTTCCGATAGCCTGTTTCATTCGAAACAAAAAATGTCTCTTGAATTTTTTGCCCAAAATAAACCAGTTCGCAGCAAAAAATTATTTTACGAACAAGATACATATCGCCATAAAACGAAAATACGAAACTAATTTATCCAGTAGGCCGCTATTAGCGATAGTGACAATTAAATTGATCTGAAGGTAGACATATTGAACATTTACTATGATTTCTAGATGTTGTATGTTTTGTTATTAATAAATTAGTTTTGTTTATTTAAGGGGCTGTATCTTAACAAGGGATGCTCCAATGAAGTTTCTTTAAATGAAAGATCCTATCTTTTTTTCGATGAGGAATCACCCCCTTAAATGTTTTACACTTATTTAGTTACACCCTGTATACAAAAATATTTTGCTTATCACATTATCCGATCTTCGGAACCGAATTTCACTAAAAAGCTTGTAAAAAAAGAAGAGAGTGTCACTCATATAGAATATAATATATATGTGGTCACTACCTAACCTTAAAATTAATGTATTTTTAATTTGGTGCATTCGTTGCTGATAATAATTCCCAAAATAGTCAATATAGTCATTCATTCTTAATTTTTGGTTTAGAAAAAAGTGAGGTTAAGAAACATACGACGTCGGATGAAAGTTAAAATAAAGCTCATCGTGTCGAAGGTTACAAATATTCGGGCGGAATTTGGCACCAAAAGTTTACACCAATCAGGGCACCGTTGGATCATCATATCGTCAGAAATCATATGCATGGAACGCCGTCTTAATTCGAACATCGAAATTTTGATTGCAATATTTTTCCTAAGTAACCAGTGAAATTTATATTAAAAAACTTGGAATCCGGTCCTGTCGAGTGTTGACTTTCACAAGGAAATTTCCGAACTGCGCAAACTCACTACTACCCCTTCGATGCCCATAGCGGGGACATAATTGCAGATGGTATTAGCAATATAATGGCTATACGTATATATGTGGGTTATGTCCAGACATATTTTCTCCCAGATTGACCCCCAGCAAATTGATAGATGAAGCCAGTGGGATTGCGTGTCCTGCCATGACCGTGTCCGGTTCTGCAATGTTAACATTTTCAGAGACAACTGCTTCCTGATTTTTCTTGGCATTAAATTCGACTTGGTTACGGTCATCCCAAGACAAAATTTCTTCCAAGTCTTTGTTGAGGCGTGATACCCCTATAGGTATACCTATCCATAAAGGATATACACGTAAATACAAAGAAACACTACACCAGAAATAATGCCTCCAATGTGTTCGTTTATTTCCTACTTAAATTCTTTGATTTGACAGTTTCTCTTCTGGTTCCTCTATGATAATACTCGCCATTTACAGTTTCTAATTTCTCCCGTTTTTTTTCTCCAGGACAGTTTATTCGACACTATCCCAAAATCCTCGGAAAACAGCAAATCGCCGTTAACGGACTATCGGAAAACCAGCTGTCGCCGGCTAGTTCTTAAATCGAGGAGCAGTCAGGAGAACCAGCCAGGAATGAACTCCACCAATATCCTGGACGTTTTACTAGGCGAGGACAAGGAAAATAGAAATTTGGATGGAAGTGGAGGCGGTGGCAAGCCGAATCCGATGAGGTTGCATTTCGAAACTACCGTCCACGATAGTCTGCTGGTGAATCGGTCCATTGAGACACAGACGTTCAATATCGTGAATTCGACCAGTAAAGATCATCTCCCAGGTGAGTAAATATTGAGGACTAAACGTTAAATGTGGTGTTGAAATTATGTACAGGGTGTCCCAATTTCAACACTTTTATAGGGTAACTCTGTAATTGTTAGTACTATCAAAAAAGTAATGTAGGTGTCATGTGCTCTTTGGTAAAATCAAAATTTGATAATTTTCGCGATACGGGGAAAAATCAAAAAATTGACAATTTCAAAATTACCCTATATTTTCTTAGTTAAAAGAGATACAGAAAAATGTTTTATACAGAAGTTTCTTTATATTGAGTTGAATAATCTGCCGTTTTCATAATAAGTATACGGGGTCAGGTAAAAAGTTATCGGACCTAACCTCATTTTTTTAAATGGAACACCCTGTATATTTTAATCTAAAAAGATTCTAGTTTAAATTATCCTTTGAAATATATAACACACCATGGATGATATTGATTTGCTAGGCGATTTATTAAAATTTATTACTTTAAACCACAGTAGACCATGAAACAAAAGCTAATATCCTAGAAACAACTATGATGATTATGAACATTTAACGTCAATTTCATTTTTACATATTCATTTGCGAAAGTGACCTATCAACATTTTGAAATATTTGATATGATATCAGTTCATATTGAAAGATGGTAACCATTTAAGGACATATTCCGAACATTTGCGATGATTCCCGTTATTTTTTTACCTTAATCTGAATCTTTTATTTCGTTTCAAAGTAATAAAGTTTAAATAAATCGCCTAGGAAACCAATATCATCCATGGTGTGTTAATATTTGAAAGGAGAATTTAAAATAGTATCTTTTAGATTAAAATATAAAAAATGCCGTTAGTTGCGATAACTTTTTTACCTGACCTTTACAAACCCTTATTCTGAAAACGGCAGATTATTCAACAATCAATATAAATAAACTTCTGTATAAAACATTTTTCTGTATCTCTTTTAACTAAGAAAATATAGGGTAATTTTGAAATGATCAATTTTTTGATTTTCCCCCGTATCTCTTAAGCGAGTGAAAATTTTCAAATTTTGATTTTACCATTTTAAGTTTGACCCAAAAAGAGCACATGACACCTACATTACTTTTTGATAGCACTAACAATTACGGAGATACCCTATAAAAGTCTCGAAAATGGGACACCCTGTACAGGGTGAGTCGACTATAGAGTAAAGTTCATTTTCTCCTTAAAAATTCGAAATACAAAAGTTGTAAGATCCATTAAGGTGCACATTCAAAGATTACATTGTAGTATACAGGGTGGATCCCAAACACGTGGCGAATACAACTTAGGTTTTTTCAAATGGAACACCCTATATTTACATCAATCTTTGGATTGTGCATAATATTCTCATATTTCTCATAGTTTTCCCAATATTTTAATTTTTTCAGAAAAATACTAGTTTTCAACGTTAGATTTATTTTTGAATACCTACACTACCTTTGCAAATTATAGTTTCATATTTGGTATGGAGATTACATGGAGCTAATGCTAATAAATTATGGAAACAAATTTACCTCAGTTTATACAGGGTGTTCAAAATAAATTTTCGAATTTTAGTAACTTTAAACTAAAAAAAATTCGGTTTTTTAAATGGCACACCCTATATATTGTATTTTTCTCTGATAGAATGTGTGATTCTCTTTAACTTTTGTTATAAATACTTTTCGACATATTTTATTTTCCTCATTCATTCATTCATTGCTCATATAACGTCAGTGAGTAGACTTTCACCATAAATAAAAATGACATAAGATTAAATATTTTTTTAGATCATAGTATACGGGAATCGCCACCCCCTCCGTCGGACGACGAGGACGAAGTAATTAACCAAGGGGGAGGAGGAGATGCTGTTAAAAAACACCCGGCCAATATAACATGTACCCGGCCGGAGTACTATACCTTGCCGAGTTTGGATGATTTGGTACCAAATGAAAACGGTGACTGCATTGTTAGAGGATTTACTGTTGGTAAGTAAATTTTCTTGTGTGAAAATAATGTTACATGAATTGCAAACATTATTCATTATTCTAGGGAAAATGTATACAGGGGAAATTCCAGTTAAATTCAATTTTTATGTGATATGTATACAGGGTGTTATGGAAATGACTTATTATATTTAAATGGGTGACTTCTAGGGTGTCCTAGAGAAAGTATACATACTTTTTTTTAAATCGAATATCTAAATACTAAGGTAAAAACCCTTTTTACCTACATACTGTCGCGCCGGTCCATCTGGATTCAGTTAGCAACAATGTGGGTCACTAGAGTATACTAACAGTGTTGTCAGATCACACCGCATGTTCCGCCCTAGCTTGGATACCTGTCGCGCGCGACTATCGTTGCTTCAGTATGTTTCGAGACTCGGGCGTGGAATGACGCTGTCGAGGGTTCCACGTGCTTGATGTATAGGAATTTTAAGCGTTTTGTTAGTTTTAACATTGTACCCGATTTTTTTCTGTTGTCAAATAATTCATAATAAGAAATATTGTGATGTGATTTCAAATTTGTGTGATACTACTTATTGTTGGTTCTGTTGCAAAACATACTTTTTGTGTTTTATTTTTTTATGGAATTTAATTATAAAACGGATTATAAGATCGAAGGTAAGAGAGTATGTACCTTAAAATTGTAGTATTTTTTTTCTACAAAGTTTGAAAAAGAAGTGATAACGCGGGTCAAAGACGTCTTGTTGTCAAAACGTGCGTTTACAATTCTGTGTTGCAATATATGACAACACCGCCTCAATAAACTATTGATTGCGAACGTCCTCAGTAGCGGCCACGTAAATTTTCAGATTTCATATAAAGTGTATATTTCGTATAATAATCAAAGTGCCAATCAAAGTGGTTATTTTTCTTCAATTTATTTTCATCTCAGGATTTGCCGGTTTAAATATAATAAGTCATTTCCGTAACACCCTGTATATTAATGATTTTTTTTTGTAAGATTGTTAGCAATAATTGCTATTAACAATAAATTATTATTATTGCAAGCTATTATTTCCCAACATATTCATTCAAAACCTTGGTTGGTTTCTAAAAAGGTGATTTTTCATACTAAGAAACATGACAAGCTTTGAGACACTCTCACACCGACAACAGCGCAAATCATTAACATTTGTATTATTTTTTAGGTCGACGAGGCTATGGTAATGTATATTTTCCTGATGACATGGACGTAACAGGATTGAATATAGATGAACTGGTCCACTTCAGATATAGAGAAATAAATGTTTACCCTGACGATTCTGCAAAACCACCAGTAGGCCAGGTACTTCTAATATTATTAATTTAATTATGAATTTATTCCTGTTTTCCAAATAACTGGTTACATTCTACTTGCCGACTGTCCAAAAATTTTTGCAGCTAACTTTATTGGTATTCTTATTAACATTTATATAGAAAGGTCCTTTCTAAAGAAAAAATGTATACCTCATTTTTGTTGCGCAGGGATATCCAACGCGGTATATCTGAGATAGACCGAAATCCGTGTGCGTTTGTGTCCCAATATAAGTTGTTAGATTTTTACATTGATCCTTTTTTTTAACCTTCGATATTCAAATATTCATGTTACTCGCCCTCAAAAACCCACAATTTTCTTGTCTTTATCTCAAAAATAGCTTGAGCTATGAAAAAAAAATTGAAATAAACTAATACTTAAAACTTGCTTATCTTGCTTATTTATTAACGATCAACTTTTTCTAGACATGTTTAGCTCAATCCCATTATTTTCATGTGTATAATCTGTAGTTACTCTATGGCGTATTCGTTACAGGCCACCCTGTATCTGTCTGTTTCTGTTTTTATTCTGACAGCTGATCGTTTCGATATGTCTTGCTTAGGAACAACAAGCAATCGACGGGCGTGACTCAAAAGTCTATATTTTTATCCAATTTACGGCAGATTTGCCACAGTCTTACCATATTGAGTAAATAATTACTATTTTTTCCACAAACAATACTTAAATTTAACACACAAACACTGAAAAACAACAAAGCAAAGAATTTTATTTAACAATAACGACAAAATGACAGTTGTTAATCCGGTAGTGTCAAACGAGAAAGCAGGTATGAAAGACCGCCGTTCTAATAAGAGCTTTATAAAAAGTACGTTCCGAACGCTCCAAGGCTATGTAATGTCTCTGTCTAATTAACAGAGAACGACAAATAAAAATTATACTGATTTGGTGTTTTACAATCTTCCTAAGAATGTGAATTAATTGTTTATTCTTCAAAGACTGTGAACCAAAGCCGTATCCTCCTTGATTTAAGATCCTTGATTCACATGCTTATTTATTTTCTAGGGTTTAAACAGGAAAGCCCAGGTTACTCTGGACAATGTGTACCCGAGACGAACCGGTTCCAACGTGATGATTAAGGATGTCGTCGAATTGATGCAAATGAATTTTGCCGAAAAGCTAAGAAAAGTCACGGAAAAAAAGAATGCCCGTTTTGTGGACTATAGACCAGAAACTGGCAGCTGGGTTTTTAAGGTAAAAAAGTTATATCAAGATAAGGCAATGGTAAATTTTAACCTGAACATGGATAAGTATATTGCATACTTTTAAAATAAATTACCAAAAATTAACCAGAGATCTATGCATACAATAGATCAGCGGTCGCCTGGTTTGTTCCTTTAACATTATATCACGTGCTGTCACGCCATACACGTCTGTTTTCACTTAGCAACTGCATGCATGGTTGAAAGTTGCACCCTATACGTGGTCACTGGTGTTTGTTCGCGTTAAGGGTGTCTCTTACTTAATAAATGAGGCGTAAAATTGAATGAGAAGTAGCACTATCGTTTTTCTGTTCTGTGAAATAATTTACTTTCATGTGCTGCGATTCAAATATTGGGTGATATTACAACAACTCTTTGTGTTGCAAAACACTTTTCGCCATCATTTTTATGAAAATAATTGTTCACAAAGGTATGATGGAATGAAAAAGTGTTAAAATTATACTATTTTTTCTACAGTGTTTGACGTGTAAATATGACAGCACCGTCCAATATTCAGTGACGTCTTTTGACACTTGACCTATCATATTCGATTGGTTACATTAGTGTTGTGATCGCTCGAGCGAAAAACCGCTTGATTACTCGATTATTGAAATAACCGACATCGCTCGATTATTAAAAGCCGCTCGAGTTATCTATTCAGGCGAAAACCGTCGCTCGTCACTTATTATCTTTCACTCGATACCCGCGCTTCGCTTGACGCCGACGGAAATGTACCGCTGTAGTGTGATCGCGTTAAAAAACTGCTCGTATATTCGAACAGTTTTTCGCTCGATAGGAAATACTCTAGTTATATGTTCAGGCGAAAAACCGAAAAATATCGCCCGTCACTTCCGATCCGATCCGAAATATGCCGATTGGCGACATTCGAGTTTGACGCTGAGCAGGTAACACGACAAACGTCTTTCTTAAAGGCACATAAACGAGAAGGTGCATATAAAAAGTCTGCCAAATCCCTTAGCGGAGTCATCGCGACATGGGTTTTGTAAAGGTTTTGTTTTAACTGGCTAGCCAGCGGCGTAGCTTAAGTCTCCGATTGTAAATATTAAAAAATTAAATTTTTTAGCTAAACCTGTGCCCACCCGTAGTTACGTACCTGCTAAATACCCTACCTGATCATGCCATGTAAACGGCTAGGCTGCCGGTCGAGCAGTCGGTGACGTCATCGCTTGGTGAATTGGAATTTTAAGCCATTCGCTCGATTATTAAAATTGCTCGAGTATCAAGTACTCGATTATTAAAATCATCGATTTTTCCCAACACTAGTTTACATCTCTCGCCATGGCCTACAGCGTGGTTTTTCGGGTTCGACATAAGGCGACATCTCGCTTTTATGGTTATTTTTCTTCAATTTATTTTCATCTCTGGATTTGCCCGCTTAAATATAACACCCTGTATATAGATACCAAATATTAATTGTAATTTATGTTTGCGGTAACTATGTAGAGGTTTGTTTACTCGTAGATTTCTCGGAAATGACTAATTATAGAAATTCTGCGAAGGTTTTGTAGGCAAAATATGTCCCAAAAATCACAGTTGAGAAATAATAATTATAATATTATTGGCCAGTCAGTACCTTATGGGTAATTTCCTCAATAAATTGTTTGCCCCTTTAAATAAAGATTCAATAGGATTACACTTACATAATTTATTTGTTGTTTTTAGGTTGATCATTTTTCTAAATACGGATTTAATGACAGCGACGAAGAAAACGATCAGAACGGTACAGCACTGCCTAAAAAACTAATACCGAAACCGGATGACAAGGTAGCAGCGCCTAAAGTCGCTAATCCTTTGGAAGTTACTAAAGAGAGCCTCGAGCAGCAAGACACGGATTACGACGTGGTCTCCGGGGAAGTCAGTGAAAGGTAGGTCTTATTTTCTCTGTAATACTGAAACAGAATAGTTATTTTTCAACATAATTTCTCTTACCTTCAATGCATTTTCGCCACCTTCATATATACTCGCCACTTTGCCCTTATTCAGGAGTATACAAACATATAACTCAATTCCAAAAGACATTCTTGATGTAAAGACAATGAAGAGACTTTGCCATTAACCTAAAATCTTATTTGCAATCAATTTAAATCTGTAGCTTAAGTAGGCCTCGATACTGTTTTTGGATCATGAATAAATAAATTTATTTATTTTTTTATTAATTATCTTTTTATAACTTTCTTGGAAGGGGAAATGAACTAATAAATAATAAAAATGTTGTCAAAACCTTTAAGGAAATATGTAATAATTCCTCGTTTCTAGATCACGCGAGACATCAGGATTTCGCCTAGACAAGGATATCCTTATCGACGACGAAGAACAAGAAGAAAATGACGTTCTTCATCACAGTATGTTCGTCGATGATGCCTCGGAAGAGGATTACCATCAAATTCCCGTTGAAATGCCCATGGATCAACATTATGGGTCGTATCCTAAAAGTTCAAATGCTAAAAATATACAGGTAGGTTGTTACCGGAGTATAGGCGAATTTAGTCTATAGGTTCGTTCCAACCACCCTAAAATTCGTACAATGTACGGTCACGCACATGCGTAGTAGTCGAAAGGCGTTCCAACCGACACAAAACGGTGTAGCTGGCGATCCCTTTGGTGTTCCAACCAAATTGTGATCGTTCGCAAACCAGTTCCTGAACGGTAAAAACGATACATGGCCAAGACCAGGAACCGCTTGTACTGACTTGCGCCCTAAGAATTTCAACCGTTGTTTTTGTATTCCTGGCATTCATGCAGTTCTTTTAGCCTTGTTTTGTAGGAGTTGTTGCTTAATATTTTGATTATTTAATTTATTCTTATTAAATTTGTATAATCCGGTTCCCAAACCTACAAGATATTCTTAACATTAAACGTTATTCTCTTTCATGATTATTAAATACAACAAAACGGAACGAAAAAAGATAATACTCGAGCTTAGACGAAGAAATCAAAACAACAAAAGTAGGGTTGTGATTTATGAATGTTATGATAATTAACTAATTACTAAACTTCTTTCCTAGAATCAGACAGGCGATCAGCTGAGATTTTTACACAGAATGGTCACAAAAACGTACCAACCTTGCCTCCCTTGTGCATCGGCAACAAACAGTGCAAAATTAACGCCTGCGCACAAAATCGATTCCAACAGTTTCGTGACGGTTCTAGAACCATACAAAAATAGGGTGTTGGAACAAACCTTATATATCGTTTGATTACAATATAAAATGGAGTTCAAAAAGCATAAAATAAAATGTTACTACTGTTTAAAAAAGCAAAGTTGATGATGGTTGTGGAAAACCGTAACGTCGGATTGAAAATTCGGTTAAACTGTCTTATAGAGTAGAAGAAGTGGCAATGAGAATGTAATTTTTTTCATATATCTCTAGAATCAGGAACGAAATTGTAAAAATTCGGTTTGGCCTAAATATGTTTGGAAATATTAGGAATTTTTTTAATTTGAAAACATGACCTTGCGGAATTTCTGTATGTCCCAAAGGTATTGTAAACTACAGATCCCATAATCCATTCATAGAACTCTTGGAAAGTGAAGCTGTGATTGTGTGAAATGTTATTGATAATCAGTAAGGGGTGGAACAGCGAACTACATGTGTGCTGGCTGAATAGCAACAATGTTGAAGTCTGGTTATATCAGATGGTTCAATATTAAAACATAACCATACTTACCGATGAAAAGATAAATCCTTATTTAAATGATCCACTATTTTACAAACTACACATGAATGCATCATGATTGTTTATAATAAAAACGATTTTTCACCAATAATCACAAAAAAAAACACAAATCAACCAAAATATATAAACAATCCGTTAGAGCAAAGCGCCAATGTTGTAATGTTTACGAGATTAGTATTCATTCATATTTTGGGTCCTATCGTAGCGCACATGTAGCGCAGTTGTAAAATAGAAATAGATGTTGCCAGAGTGCAGTTGGATGAGTTCAAGATGCATTTGATACTTTTTAGTATAATACCTAATATTTTTTTTGAAGAATCTCCCATCACCTTTTCAGAGTTTTATAGTAAAATTATTGGGAAATAAATTTATTTTAAGAGCAATTGCGGATTAACCTTAAACCAGTTGTAATTGTCAAATTAACAAATTTTTAATTGGGATTTTGCAAGATACCTTTGCGATAAATATGTCAATATGATACCTTTGTCATAAATATATCTGGCTATGCTGAAATAATGACCGAAAGAGGTGGGAAATACTGTAGTCATTGCGTAGGCTAGAAATGTTCATTTTTCTATCTGTAGTTTGTAATATCTTTGGTATATCCTACGGTTAACCAGATCCCTGTAGAGTGCATTTTTATCTGAGACACCCTATAGAACTTACTCTTAAATTTTTTGAACATTTTTTTGAATTTTTTTAATTCGCAGGTTATGAAATCGACTCTATTTGCCGACGACGACAGATCTTCCGCCGGCAGTCATATTTCTATTATAAAGCAGTACCTCGATCTGCCCGAAATGGACGAAATGCCAAGGATGCCGACTTTAAGTGAAGAAGTGGCAGTTCGGAAACGGCCCATGCTACGACCTAAAGTGTGGAAAGTGTTGAACAGTTACGAAACGCCCGGGATTGTTTCTGATGTGTTGCCAAACAGGTAAGATATCTTCTTTTATTTATTATTATCACATTTAGCAACAGTAGGCAGCATAGCTGATGAGACTGTTGCTATGCGTGCTTGCTTGTTTGATTTGGTTGCTATTAATTATTTCGTTGTCGTTCTTTTATCACAGTTGAGGAAATGAATTTACAATATAAAAATTTTAAATCAGATGTACAGGGTACATTTTCGACACATTTATAGGGTTTGTTCGTAATTGTTAGTGCTATCAAACAAATAATGTATGTGTGATGTCATGTGCTCTTTTTGGGTCAAACTTAAAATGGTAAAATTGAAATTTTAAAATTTTCGCTCGCTTAAGAGATACGGGGGAAAATCAAAAAATTTACAATTTCAAAATTACCCTATATTTTCTTAGTTAAAAGAGATACAGAAAAATGTTCTATACAGAAATTTCTTTATATTGATTGCTGAATAATCTGCCGTTTTCAGAATAAGTATACGGGGTCAGGTAAAAAAATTATCGGACCTAACTCATTTTAAAACATTTTTTTTTCCACTTTCAATATAAACTGATATCATATCAAATTTTTCAAAAGTTGATGGGTCATTTTCGCAAATGAATATGTAAAAACGAAGTTGACGTTAAATGTTAATAGTCACCATAGTTGTTTCTAGGATATTAGCTTTTGTTTCATGGTCTACTGTGGTTTAAAGTAATAAAGTTTAATAAATCGCCTAGGAAACCAATATCATCCATGATGTATTGTATATTTGAAAGGAGAATTTAAAATACTATCTTTTTAGATTAAGATAATAGGGTGTTCCATTTTAAAAATGAGGTTAGTCCGATAAATTTTTTACCTGACCCCGTATACTTATTCTGAAAACGGCAGATTATTCCACAATCAATATATAGAAACTTCTGTATAAAACATTTTTCTGTATCTCTTTTAACTAAGAAAATATAGGGAAATTTTGAAATTGTCAATTTTTTGATTTTTCCCCGTATATCTTAAACGAGCGAAAATTTTCAAATTTTGATTTTACCTTTTAAGTTTGACCCAAAAAGAGCACATGACACCTACATTACTTTTTACAATTACGGAGATACCCTATAATAGTGTCGAAAATTCCCTGTACATGATACATTAGTAAACTATGAATATGCTGCTCAAGAGGGAAGTACCATTATTCATTACTTTTAACACAAATGTTTTAAAAGAAAGTTGTTCATAACCTAACATAATGGCTAAATGCAAGTTTTGTAATAAAAATTCGAATATTTAAAAATATAATAATAATTATTGTAGGTTCATGTCACGACACGTAATTATTTGCTTTTAACAAAAAAAAATCAAGATAATACGTGAACTTGAAACATGGACGTATACAAAATTGACCATCTTGATTTTTTGTTAAATGCAAATACGTGCAATTACGTGTTGTCAGATGAAACCACATAATAAACAACCTTGTTTTATAAAATATTTGTTAAAAATAATAAATAATGCTACTGCTCTCTTCAAGCATATTCATATTTTATTTTCCTAATTTATTAACACCCTGTACATTTGATCTAAAGTTTTTATATTTTAAATTCATTTTCTCAGCGAGTAGAACTTTTTATAATGAATGACTTTTGGTCGTAAAATCAATAATAAAGATTTTTTACCTCTTTGGGACTCCATCTTGTCACAAACTATAGTTGGATATAGAGTCATCGCCTTGTCACCAGACTCTTACTGTAATAAATTACTTTTACGGATTTACGTTAACGTAAAATAACTATTGTAGGTGTTGTGTGGATCTGGGCATGTTTAAAGGTAAGTCCTTTAAAGTGGGATGGTCAAAAGGATTTAACTTTTACACCGTCGATAATGAAAACGCTGAGTCTAACAGCGAATTGCTACTGAAGGAAGCGGATGCTTCGCCCAGTTTTGACCCGTTAAAGGTAAGTGCCATTAAAAAATAAATAAAGAGAAGTAATTAAATGGTTTGCCGTTTAATTAAAATTGGTTCGCAGCAAAATATAGCCATTAAATCATTTGATCAGCATAAAAAGATTTTGTTTGCAATAAATAAAAATCGGGCTGCAACACTTGTTCTGCAAAAAATGCTACAAACTGTCAACAATTTAACCGATATCAGTCCGCTTGTAATATCATGCGTTCGCTTAATTAACAGTCGAGCTGCGAAATGATTACTTGGTCAGCAAGATTTTACAATTGGTCAGTAGAAAAAAACATGTCTAGAAGCAGCTTACTTCAGAGGTTTGCATATTAAAAGAATGGTTATCAATATAAATCATTGGATTGCGTTTGTTTTGAATAATCGGCAAAGTTCGTTATTGTGGGCGGAGCGAAAGCAGTCGCGTGATACGAGTAGCTAATTGCGTGCGTATGTTTTCATTCGGTGTAGCAGTCGAGGCCCAAAAGGTAGCGGGGGTGGGTTTTCCCAGGACACTGTCAATTTATGTAACATCCTCGTGTTTTCTTTTGCCGAATACAGAAAGAAATCGGCTACAAAAGGTGTAGCGGGGGCGAGTTTTCACTTGTTTTCCCAGGGCACTGTCATTATTTCACGTTTTATTGCTTATATATTTAATTTGCGTACCAAAATAATTTAGAGCACTCTAGTATAACATTAATTACTGACCGATTCAGAAATGTTTGCTGTCCATAAGTTGCTGACCAACTAACCATTTTGGCTGACCAATTACATTTTTCTGTTCGCAAAAATAAGAATATTTTGCTAACCAGTTAAATGATACCCATAAATAAATAAGGTTATTTCTAAATAATATACCATTACTATTTCTACAGATTAAAATTAGGTTTGATACCCACGGCTGGTAAACCAAATAAAAATTTTCACTGCCCAAAAATTATCTAATAACATTTTTTTAAATTTCGATCTATAATAAAGCGTTATTCTTTTCAGGACGTTTTAACGGACTCGCTCAAAGTAGTCCTAGAAGAATCGACCTATCAACTAAATTCCTTAAAAATACCAACTTTTAAGATCCTCAAATCAGACTCCTACCTCAAAAAACAAAGCGCTATATTTGAAAAATTGGCTGCCCAATACAACAGCAAGCAAGCCGACTATCTTTATAGCATTTGGACTCTTTGCACCGCCCTTTGGGGGCCGAATGAGAATACCATCGCTAACAGGAGACATTTATTGACAGAATGGTTGAAAGTCACTTGCAATACCAACGATATAACGTTGAAAAACGGTCCATTTAAATCCGTTTGTGACGTTACAGAGACCCTTTTTACATACCTGTCAATTTTCAAAGTGTTCGATGCAGCTGACATAGCTATGGACAACAGACTACCGAATTTGTCCCTGCTAATAGCCCAGCTAAGTGTACCTAACTGTACAAAGAGTTTTATTCAAGAGCAGATCGAGATTTGGTACAGCTCTTTGGCTTCAAATCATCTAACTAATGAGATCAAGAAGTTGTATTTGTTGTTGTCCGGGATTCCCATGAAGGATGAGGTGAATATTTTTGAGAATGTCGATTGGAAGAGGGCATTTGGCATGCATTTATGGTAAGTATATTAATGTTGAATATCATTTTTAGGTTTAGGAATATTTTTTGTGATACTTTCTATTTATTGCTCCCCGGCCGAAGTGTTTTTATTTTTGTATAGATTCACCACACGAGCGATGCCACATGTTTTTGAAACACCCTGTATAACGTAATTCAGATTTTCCATTATTTCAGAACGAATATTGAAACTTTAATGGAGTATGTAGTTTTATCTCCAAGTAATATGATATAACCACATCTATATACAGTGAGTCCCAGAAGAAATGTCTAAATTCATTTAAAATTCAGCGGTAAGTTTTTTCAAAAAACGCTCGTACCCGTCGATTTTGATTTTTTAATTTGTTTTTTTTTGTGGTAATTTCATGTATACAGGGTAGCTCAAAAATAAGTTACGACCATCAACTTCATTTTTTCAAATGAAAACATATTTTTTATTTCATTTTTGAATTTTGCATTGAATTCTAAGCATGTTTCATGTACCATGTCCTATACATAAACTCAACAGTTATTGAAAAAATTAGGATTGAACATATCTATAAGTAAGACCTGTTTATTAAAAAAAACACAACAAAATCAAATTAAATGTTGAAAATGTGCGCCATTTACGGCTTGACAATATCCAAGACGATCAATAAACTCTCTTTGCACGTTTCCAACCATTTCCGGAGTTATGACACGCACTTCTCTTCGGATCCTTTCTTTCAACTCCTGCATATTGTTTGGCCTGTTAACAAATACCTTTGATTTGAGGTAACCCCACAAAAAAAAGTCGAGCGGAGTTAGGTCTGGCGACCTAGCAGGCATTCGATAGGTCCTCTCCTTCCAATCCACCGATTGGGAAAGGTTTCATCCAAAAATGTGCGCACAGTGGCCGCATAGTGCGGAGGAGCACCATCTTGTTGGAATATCAGTTCTTCATCAGAGGAGTCTGGATCCAATGGATTCGGAAATAAAGCCACTAATGCTGGAATTAATTCTAGTTGGAGAAATTCGAGATATGCTTGTCCAGTTAAAGACTGTTCAAAGAAAAATGGACCAATTACTCTTTCGCGTACGATTCCACACCAAACATTTATTTTCTTAGGGTACTGGCTGTGAACCTCTATCATCCAATGCGGATTTTCTGTTGCCCAATATCGACAATTTTGTCTGTTCACATTACCATTCAAATAGAACGTAGCTTCATCCGAAAAAATAATATTTTTTACTAAATTATTATCTAGATTGCACATATTTTGCATGCGTCCGCAAAACTCACTTCGCCTATCGAAATCATCTTCAAATAACTCATGCACTGGAATAACTTTGTATGGGTGATATTTGTGCTTTTGAACTACTCGGTGAACAACAGATTTCGGCATGTGTAAATCGGCCCCAATGCGCGACAGGGGAGTACATGGATTTTCTTCAAAGGAAAGCAAAACGTCAAGTTGTTCATTTTCATCTCGAGTAGGACGACCAGATTTAGGCAAATCTCTAACATGACCGAATTCTCTAAACTTAGCCTCTATTCTACTCACCATCTTTTGACATATGGGAGGACGATCAGGATGGATTTCATTAAATAATTGGGCTGTTTCTATTTGAGTACGTGTTTTATCACCAATCCCAACCATGCATAGAATTTCAATTTTTTCCCGTTCCGTTAACTTCACCATTATTGTGAAAACCGCAACTTTGAAACTACGCTTGACAATAATTATACTTATTTGAAATAAAATTGTCATACAGTTTCTATGGAAATAAACGGTGACAGTGAGACAGTACACTCTTACTTATTATGGAGCCCAAAATGCCATATTGCCAGAAGATTTGATAGATCGTTGGATTCTCTAAATGATATGTTGAATCCTAATTTTTTCAATAACTGTTGAGTTTATGTATAGGACATGGTACATGAAACATGCTTAGAATTCAATGCAAAATTCAAAAATGAAATAAAAAATATATGTTTTCATTTGAAAAAATGAAGTTGATGGTCGTAACTTATTTTTGAGCTACCCTGTATACATGAAATTACCACAAAAAAGAAAAAATTAAAAAATCAAAATCGACGGGTACGAGCGTTTTTTGAAAAAACTTACCGCTGAATTTTAAATGAATTTAGACATTTCTTCTGAGACTCACTGTATAACTATTATATTGCTAATACCATCTGCAATTATGTCCCCGCTATGGGCATCGAAGGGGGCGTTGTGAGTTTGCGCAGTTCGGAAATTTCCTTGTGAAAGTAAACATTCGACAGGACCGGATTTCAACTTTTTTAATGTAAATTTCACTGGTTAGATAGGAAAAATATTGTAATCAAAATTTCGATTAGTTCGATTTAAGACAGCGTTCTATGCATACGATTTCTGACAATATGATGATCCGACGGTGCCCTGATTGGTGTCAACTTTTGGTGTCAAATTCCGTCCGAATATTTGTAACAATAGACTCGATGAGCTTTATTTTAACTTTCATCCGACGTCGTATGTTTCTTAACCTCACTTTTTTCTAAACCAAAAATTAAGAATTAATGACTATATGGAAATTAAAAACTCCTTTACAAAAATTGTTGTTAGGTAATGAAAGTTTATAAGCACTAATATACCGACAACAATGTGAATGAACCACTTTTTATTCTGTAATTTGAAAAAGCATCCAGAACCAAAGATGGCGACGAATAACAACAAACAAACAAATAATGTCGGGCCGGCTCTGACGCGATCGATAAAATTTACACCCTACTGCGCAACCTCAATGGTGCCAGGCCATCTCCCATACCGGGGACACTTTTTGTAATTTGGAACGTTCGTATTGGCAATATAATGTATGTTTATGTTGATATAACCAAATATCTTTTAAATCCTTCTCCTTCTCCTTTATGTAAAGTAAAAATAAATGTGGGGCTAAAACCGGTCCTTGTGGTACACCATAAAATACATTTGTAAGTAACTTTTTTAGGTATATTTCTCCAAATGGTGCACCCATCGAAACGGCAATTGAAAACTACAAAAAATCCTTTGAAGAGTATTCCTATGCCGAACGGCCGAATCCACCGTATATGACGAACTATAGAGAGGACGACTCTTTCGACATAATGTATCACATACTACTTTTGTACAAGTCGGGGATTCACAGGCTTAGCAGTGTGTTAAATCCTGCTACCCATACAGATGATCCATTGGATTACCGGCTAAGGTAAGAATATCTTACAAAATAAAAACATCGTTGACAAAAATGTAATTTTCATAATTTTAAATCATATTTTTCAGCTGGCTACTCTTACAGCTGTTCCTGTCTCTGGACGTCGGACTAATAGACATCTCCGAGAAAAATAAACTATGCACCAGCTTCTCCAATCAATTGGAGCAATTGGGACACTGGGAATGGGCTATATTTGTCCTCTTACATCTCGAAGATAATTCCATAAAGAAAACCATCATTATGGGAATTTTAGATCGCAATTTGGCAGCCGATTTTGATGAAATCTCGCAAGAAACTGTGGATTTGCTGGTGAACGATATGAAGATACCCGCGGAATGGATCCATATGGCCAAAGCACCAAAAACGCTAGCGGTGGAGAGGTTCTTTGAAGCGTTTAATCACTTTGCCCTGGCCGAAGAATACATATTGGCAAATAACGTGTTCGTCGATCACTTACTGTCCAGTTTGTTTATAAATGAGCAATTTGACGTCATAAGAAGTCTGATTGAAAAACTCAAACCCGGTTCCAAAGACATTTTGCATTGGAACAATGAAGCGGGTCTATTTTTGGAATATCTGGAGTTACTCGATCAATCCATTTCCTCGGACAACTTATTGAAGTTACAAGTGAAATTATGCTCTATAAGCGAACGAATCGTCAATTTTCCCGTCAACACCGACCAGCAGAAAGTATGCGCCGCAGAACTATCGAAGAGATGCGCTTCCCTTTATAAGGAGCTCAGTAAAAAGTCACAGTCGCACATGTTTAAGGATTCCTATGTACGATTTATCGAAACGTTGATAATGCCGCCGGATTTCAAACAGAACGAGGGGTTGTATTTGATCCACGACTTCTATAATTTTAGGATTAGGCAGTAGAATTTCAATTATAAACGTCGAGGGTGATGTAATGAGACAAGTTTTAATCCGACGAAGATTTGTGAGATTACTGGTAGGTTGAAGAATGTCGGGTCATTTTTCGCGGTATATTTTGACTTTCTACGTAAGACTACAACTCGAGGAGCGACGGCCGTGAACTTTGCGAAGAGTTCAGTGCTAAATTTCTCGCAAATCGTCGAAGCATATTAAATTTAATCGTATGTTATTGATCCAGCCCGGCTGTTTATTATGTAATGGTTAACGCTGTCGATAGTTTTGATTTACTTAATAATAAAATACGATTTTACATTAAGAAAATTATATTTTTAAACAGGCAAGGTGAGGTTATTACGTTCTAAAGTCATTAATTGTAAGAACTAGGTAACGAGTTTTTATTTTAAATAATTAGGCCGGTTTCGGGGGATCTCGACTCGGAAAAAATTCCAACGGATTCTTTTAATCGGATGTACAGGGTGTCCGATAACTTATGGGCCATAGAGCGACTGGAGATACGAAACATCGAACCCGATCGATCTTTTTTTTAAAATTTGTTACTGTTTCTTTTAATGAGTATTACTAATTTATATGTTTATTATGTTGGTTGTAACAAGTTCTCACATATTAAATATAACCTCCGTTAACGCGAATAAATCGATAATGTGAACGGACGTTGTTTTTTTCGGTTGACACTATCGAGTGTCTACTGTATCTCGAAAACGGTTAGAGATTTAAGATCGAGGAACTATACATTTTTAGTTTATAGAAATTGCCCTTCTCTGAGAATCTTGGATTAAAAATACTTAATTAAAGGGAAGAAAAGGAAATCATAGATTTATTAAACACGGTGTATGTAACTGGCGCGCTCTCATGTCAAACTTAAAAATTTCTACGAATTCTCAATTCTTACTCATAAAAACATCACGCCGCCAACTTTCAATCCGATAAAAACGGGAATAGGCGCTATTAATTTTTGGATATTTGTTTATGCTACTCCATAAAATAATGTAATGTTCTGAATTGTGAATAAAATTGAAAAACTGCAATACTTTCTTTAAAAATTTGTATCTTCTTTTACAAAGCAG
The DNA here is from genome assembly GCA_963991005.1 of Barypeithes pellucidus. NCBI lineage: Eukaryota > Metazoa > Arthropoda > Insecta > Coleoptera > Curculionidae > Barypeithes > Barypeithes pellucidus. Next base: position 16,099,129 of record OZ022563.1, read on the forward strand.
TTAACGACGTGAACCGAAAAACATTGTGTTAAAATAAGATCATACTTCAAAACAAAACATAATTCAGCTAAATTCTAACCCTCAATTTTTCCACAAGGCGTTAACCGTTTTCAAATTATGGGTTATTTTCGGAAAAAAACTTTCACTTTCTACACGTTGTATTTCTAGAACGACATTTCGAAAAAACTTATATGACTTAATAGGCCTTTGATTTTTAGTATCTCCAGTTGCTCTATGGCTTTAAGTTATTTTAAGTTATGGGACACCCTGTATATTATTTACTTTAATTGAACTTGTAAGGAGGCACCCCCGAATTTAACGAAATTAATTTTGCAACTTTTTAATCTTAATTAAAATATTCCCAAGTTTAGTTAGTTCAGTGTGAAGTGGTGTTTTATTTCGAAAACCGGCTTTCTAAAGATTTTTGTGAAATATTTAGAGATTTTTAAGTTTTATTCGAGAAATATCGATTGGAATTGTTTTCGATTCGATTTTTTTCTAGAACCCGGCCTGCGATCTATTTTGTCAATAGTAGTGATAGTTAGTGCGTTCAACGCCAATCTCCACACACCCTACTGCGCATGCCTGTCATCTGTCATGTCATCTGTCATCTGTCATGTCATCTGTCATCTGTCATCTGTCAAGTCATCTGTCATCTGTCATGTCATGTGTCATCTGTCATGGCCCTAACTACCAGTGGCCCTAACTACCAGTGGCTCTAACTACCAGGGGCCCTAACTACCAGGGGGCCCTAACTACCATGGATACTAGTGGCCGCGTATGTTCTCTGTGGCAGCCGTGTATGTTCTTTGTGGCAGGAACCCAAAGCCGCGTCTGTGACGTCATAGCTCTCCAAATGATGACGTTGATGGCCCGCGCGTTTAAACCTGAAAAAAAGTTCCGGCTGCAAGGCTCGAACCGCCGACCTCTAGATTGATAGCCGGGAGTCATACCATTGAGCCGTCGCGGCAATTGATATATGCTCGCAACTATGCATACTGATGCCGCTTAATTAAACAACAAATTTACCAAAAAAGATATTTATTTCACAATATTACACATATAGTTTCTAGTAATGGTGACTACACAATTTGTTAATAATATTAAACAAGTTATGGATATAAATACTACTAAACTATAAATATTGTTAGAATGCTCCATGGGTGGATCTGGGTGGATACTTTCGCTGCCATAGGTCTTCCAAGGAGTTTCTCCAACGGTGGAATCTCTAAAGACAAACTTGATCTTATATCGAAGAAAAGCATCAGAGGTTACGTTTGCGGCAAAAACAGGAATCTGTCTATTAAACAGCATCTCATAACGCATCTTCACCCATGTATTATTCGGGGACTCGACCATTACCGATGCGTCCATGACATTTGGGGGCATGTAAACATAAAATACATTTTGAACGAGCGCCACCAGGATGATATAAGATGAACTTAACACGGCCATTGCTGGAGAATAACTGATCTATAATAATTTCTTTGCAGCTCTTATAGCATCATAGCTATTATAAAGAACAGATATAAATATTAGCAGAAAAACAATTAGATAGAAATAACCGGGGATATAACGATCTGGTTTTATCTCATTTGCTTTAAACTGTCTACATTTCCATAATATTTTTGCAAAATAGCAATCCCCGGAATACTTGTAGTGGTCCGCAAGGGGATCGTCTCCTTTTTTCCATCCGCTAAATTCACAATGACAAAAAGCGCATCTTACAATGTCGGAATGTTGGGTGTAATAAAATCCAGCACGCGCCAAATCTTCAGGACAGACTTTCTTACGCCACCCTGTATATGTAATTAATCTATCTTCAAAATTATACATGGTGCCAAGCCCATCATCAGCACAATCTAAACAATCCGCGCTATACATGATGTCGCCAAAGCCGCTTCAACTATACTAAGTAATAAAACACAAAATTCATTATTTATACATTTATTAAACATCAGAATTCATATACAATTTATCAAAATCATCTAGAACTTTCTGCGGGTAATAATATACTAGCTCCAAGATATAAGACCTGGTATTCGTATAGTAAGTACGAATACAGTTTTTTAGGTTATCAATAAAACCATCATCCATATCACTTACATAAGATAAAATCCTTTCATAATTAGCTTTAATATCCAGTTCCCCCAGCAATCTTAACTTATAACTAATCAAATCTCGAATGTTAAATACAGAATCGAGATCAGTACAACAAAAACATAAAGTAATATCATCACACTTGAGTTTTATAATTTTTTCACCTAAAAGAAGCACAGAAGACATAGTGAAATGCTCGTCTGTAGACACCATGTCAGCACCACCAGAACCAGTCGATATATTTTCAGCCATTTCCAAAAATTCCTGCCAGCTAGTAGTAGTAAATGAGGCGGACACTTGATCTTCGGGTAAATTCAACAGCGTATATGTCAGCCGAACGCTTGGAACCAGCCCCCGAGCAACGCTCACCCCTACAGCTACCTTGAAATTACCGGCAGGATAACATACTTCATTTAAAAACCGTCGTTCATTTCTAATATCGTTCTTACTTCTCAGCAACATACTATTGAGATAGTTCTCGAATGGTGATGAAGACTCACTAAGCTCGTCGGAGAAGGCAGGTTCAGACATGATTGGAACGAAACTGACGGCAGATGGGATATATATCAACTATACCCCCACCCCTCAGTTAATTTTATTAATGTTAAGTTCCAAGAACAGGAGCTTAGATAAAGCCCACCCGCTCCCCATCTCGCTAAATTCCGACGCTTTTTGAGTAAAACATGCATATATTCAGTATAAAAATCTTGTAAATTACTATTCTGTACAATGTGGCCATATTTGGAGTTGAACGATTTGATATCTGAATCCATAGACGTGCCTAATAAATAGAGCCCATATAATTCCATATTAACACTAATCTGACTATGAATAGTCAAGGCATTCTCCAACAAGTCAATTACTTTATCCCTCACTCCTTCTAAATATAGCTTAACATCAGACACGTGATGACTCGATATGTGATACGTAACAAACCGGTTCTTAAAAGCCGCTTGAACAAGTTTCACGCCAGAATCAAAATCCACACTACAATTCTGCTTATGTTTAGTGGTACGACTATGATGACTAAGCGATTTAACCACACAGTCACACTCAGTGCAATGCGTCATGATGACTGATTAAAATTACCGAAATTAGATATATTTAAACAACGTCTTTTGATACGTCTATCCAGCTGTTATGTGACGCATCAAACCCCACCCATTTGACATACATCTTTCTACCCTTTTTACGCAAAATCTGCTCGATAAGAAATACATCTGGCTGGTTAGTTTTTTGCAGTTCTTCTTCATAAAAACCGCCACTGATTGGATGGCCATGCATATCTTCTAATAAATATGTTGTAGGAGCAGTAATTTTTACTTTTAAAATTTTAAATAATTCAGCCGTCCAATTAGGCACATATCCTTTTTCAAACACGTGTTTAGCTTTACTTATCCGAACGATATCCCCCACTTTAAATTTCTGCCTGCCAACAACCTTGAGATTGGTGTAAGCTGATTTTAATAATTTTTGTTCATTATTCTTAGAAACATTCTTTGGCTTCATTTTGGTTGTGGAATGTGTCGTATTATTATATGTATTTACAACATGTTCCAACAAGTCTATCCATTTATGATTGCCGTTCAAGGTAAACAACTTAAACAGCTTTTCCTTGATTGTTCGAATTACACGCTCGGCAATAGATGCTTTTAAAATACTAAATGTGCTGTAATGATGGATGCCATGTTTCTTCATGAGAGCTTGAAAATTAGAGTTGTAATATTCCTTTCCATTATCTGTAACTAACCTTTTCGGAATTCTCTTAGACTGCGCGAGTATCTGGGCCATAGCATTAGTCACATCTTTGGCATTTTTAGACTTTATAGGCCGCGCCCATAAATATTTCGAAAAACAATCAATAACAACCAATATATACTTAAACCCCCTATTTTCACGAGAATACTGATCAAGCTGCGCAAGATCAGAGGCAAAAGTATCATCTAGGCCATATTGAATAAATCTGCGCCGTTTAAATTTTGTTCTGGCGGGCTTATGCAGCTCATTAACAACCTGTTCTCTCGCTTTAGTAATACTCGCCGCCATTTTCAAACATGTAATAAAAACTAATCACTATGCAGATGCTTTTATATCTTACTTCTATCAACCCTCTGTTTCAATTTATTAACATTTGTATTTATTTTTTTAACATCATCAGTAATAGGCTTAATAGACTGTTTAACAGTAGTAGTTATATACCCCTTTAGAATATTTTCAAGGTTATCAAATTGCTTAGATACCTGCACTATAGATGCTTGATGTGTAGTACGAATCTCATGAAGTTGTTTTCTAAATTCCATATCTAATTTCAAAATCTCGCTCTTCAACTTATCATCAGCAAGTTTAAGCGAAATTTTATAATCCGACATTTCCTTATTTAAAATAGTCATATGATCACGCATTTGCGCAGATATTAATTCCGTATTAGCCTTACTAGAATTCGTCAATTCATTCTTAACTCTATCAATAGAGTTGTAGGCATCTTGCATTCTAACCGCAACCAAATGATTAAGACTAGCCGAAAGAGAACTTATTGAATCATCTATAAATTTTTTATTCGCAGCATCAGAGCCATCTGTAGGAAGCTTTACGTTTACAAGTTTATGATCGCGAATATTATAGTCACCATCTTTATTAACGGGTATTTGATTAGGAGCTCTCCTTATACCTTTTTGACGTGTCGGCAGGGCACGTCCAAACTTGTTCATGGCTAAGCTGATACTAAGACGAGAGGTGGTATATAACTATTTATAAAACTCAATTATCCCCAACCGCTCCAGCTCATGCAAAATATTCATAATTTCATTTAGGTTGTTGGTGTTGCCAGCCTGGCGAGATGCATGTAGCTTTCTAAAACGATCTACCAACTCGTTAATATCATCGTAATATACAAACTCTTTCGGGGCCTCGTCGTATTGTAGCAAAGCCTGCCCTGTTCTCCCAGAGTTTAATCTAGTCGTTCTGCTAGGCACTGATGACGTGGATTTAGAGGCTCTAGGAGTTGATGAAGACGGTGATGATAATTTAGATGCGGTGCTTAGAAGTGGTTTAACAATTGTCGTATATTTATGCGATTTATCCCCCTTTATTGCGCCACTATCCTTCCGATATAGACTTGTACGTTTCAGAATATCCCCATATTGTACTGTATCGGCTCTAGTATGATATTGAGGTACCTTTAAAAATAACAAATCATACAAGCCACGAGTACCCTTATACGTAACATCTCCTACTTGTATATCACCACTCGGCAAAAAGTCTATTCGCTCGGATCCCAATTGCCAAGCATCATTATCTGAATTATATGATACTCCTTTAGCATCTATCGATGAAGAGTTATCCCAATATTTTTTTAAATAACTCTGAGCAATCGGGGGATATTGTGCGATAAACTCATTTACAACCTCGGGCTTGTTAAGTAATGCAGTGAAATCCTCTTGTACTTCGCGGAATGAAGGATACGATGACTCATCAGTAAACACGTCATCCTCGGCATCACCATAGTGCGTCTCATCTGCTAGAAAGCTAGGTTGCTTTACTTCTCGGGGTTCTATCTTTTGTGGCTCAATCTTTATGAGAGGCACATCCTCTGTTTTAATCTTGCGTTTACGAGTCTGTTTTTCAACAGAAGCTTCCACAAGTTTATTTAACGGATCGGTAATAGGTGTTAGAAATTTATTTAGTGCATCGTCTTCTTCACCACGCTCCAACTTTAATGCCAAGTATTTTTTCCGTATAACATTTGCGGTATTAATAATGCGTTGCTTAACATCCTTATCGAGGCCACTCAAATTAGAAGCCATGATATACAACTATACCACTATAACAACCAATAACCCGACCGAACCGCTATAACAATCCACTGATCCACTGATCCACTGATCCGGTGGTTGTAATGATCCACAGATCCACTGATCCGGTGGTTGTAATGATCCACTGATCCACAGATCCACTGATCCGGTGGTTGTAATGATCCACTGATCCACTGATCCACTGATCCGGTGGTTGTAATGATCCACTGATCCGGTGGTTGTAATGATCCGCTGATCCGTGGTTACAATGATCCGTGGTTACAATGATCCGTGGTTACAATGATCCACTGATCCACCGATCCGTGGTTACAATGATCCGTGGTTACAATGATCCGTGGTTACAATGATCCCTGATCCACATAGAAACAGGATATGTATGATTAAATACGTCCGCCCTCTATGACGACAAGTGATAGACTAATGTATTATAATTAGGGGATTAAATATATATCAAACTTGTTCCTATATCGACCTTTATCAATATCACTGTCTTTGACCAGAACTAAAAACCCATGCTTGTCTTTCCAACATGTGGAACATAGCCGTTTAAAAGCTTCAAAGGACATGTCGGTATTTACATGATCGGTATATACATGCTTCAAATTCAAATCATCCTGTTTAAATAGAATTAATACGTTGGCATTGTCGCGAACCAGCTGTTTGGGAATTTTTGAATATGTTTGCGTTAAATAAAACGAATCGATATCATGGTGTCTGCCCATACAGAAATAATTGCGTATTTTATCCTGTTTCTCACAGGCAACATCGTCAAATATAATAATAGAATGAGGTTTAGCGCTAGAAGGATCTAGAACATCGTCATTATCGCTGTACCCGAAATATCCAAGACGGGCCTGTTTTAATGTTTTCTGCAGAAATACATATTTGTCCTGCTGTAGAGATTTTGAATATACGTATACATTCTCAAATTTCAAGCCATTTTCATCAGCCAATAAACTTATCATAACAGCAGTTTTACCACACGAACTGGGTCCGCATATTATTGCCCTAATGGTTGAGGGTAAAACAGCACTATGTTTATTCGGATTTTGCTGGGTCCCCATATTGAAATCATGTATTTGAATTGAACGTTTCTGCTTTTCTTGACGCATCTTTCTATAAGTACCACTCTGCATTCATTCGCAACTACATTAGTAATGCAGACGTCACAGGGTGCAGGTGTGTTAAATAGTATCATCAATAAATTACCAGTCGAACTTCATCTACCCGGTTATTCTTATTGCGGCCCTGGTACAAAGCTTCAAGAACGTTTAGCTCGCGGAGATAAACCCAAGAATAAATTGGATAGTTATTGCAAAGATCACGACATTGAATACGCAAAGTCCAAAGCCTTGAACCATCGGCATCAAGCCGATCAGGTGTTGGAAAACAAAGCTTGGAAACGAGTCAAAGCCAGCGATTCGAGTCTTGGTGAGCGAACCTCTGCGTGGTTAGTAACAAACATCATGAAGGTCAAGCGTAAGTTGGGTGCAGGATGCAAGAAGCATGAATTATGTAAGCTTATTAGACCGCTAAAGAAACATGGTTCTGGTAGTGATAAAAAGGCGTTGAGTGGTATGCTCAAAGCTGCACGCATCAAAGTTAAGAAGCTAGGCGGAAAAAGAAAAATCAAAATACCTAGAATCATACCCCTGCCAAAACAAGGCGGCATCTTGCCTTTGATCCCGATATTCGCTGGGCTTAGCGCCCTCGGGGCATTAAGCAGCGGGGCTGCAGGAATTTCAAAGGCGGTTAATGATGTACAGAATGCTAAAGCCAAGTTGAAAGAATCACAGCGTCATAATGAAACAATGGAAGCCATCGCCTTGGGCAAGAAGGGGGATGGGCTGTATTTGAAAAAACACAAGACCGGATATGGGTTGTTTTTACGTAAAATGCCAAAAAACTGTCAATAAAGCTGCCCAAACGTCCTTTATCCGATCAAGATATTAAATCATATGTAAAACGTCTAAAGATCCCTAATTTCAGAGGTGTATTTATGCGAGATACTTTACCAAAATCACCGAAACATACAGAGAGTGGCGTTTTAAATTTAGATGGATACAAAGGAGATGGTACACACTGGGTAGCTTACAAGAAGAAAGGAGATAGAGTTGTTTATTTTGATAGTTTTGGCAACTTGAAGCCGCCAAAAGAATTTGTAGAGTATATGAAAAATTATAAAATTTATTTCAACTATGATCAATATCAGGATTATGGTACGATAAATTGCGGTCATCTGGCGTTGACGTTTCTCGTTAATTCATTATAAATTGCAATGACGTCATTAGCCATCATCAGTCATGTCTCAAACATTCACTTTAAAGGGTCGTTCTCACCGGCTTGAAGCATACTTTGTGCCGCCTATAGAACTAGATTCGAGATTTGATTACTCTCTGGCATTAATATCTCTAAATACGTGGAATACCATACCAAATATAGAACCTGGTCGTAATAAGGTTTATTATACAATCAACGGCAAGGAGCAAGTTTTAAAAATACCAACCGGTTCTTACGAGTTGGAGGATATAGAGTACTATTTACAAGGTCAGCTTGCTGGTGCGGAATTATCGGATGCTGAACGTAAAGAAATCCTATCACTTAGAGCTAATAACAATACTTTAAAGTGCGAGCTGCATAGTATCTACAATATAAATTTCAAGCCAAAGGATAGCATTGCTCAGTTATTAGGATTCTCTCCACAAGTGTTGACGGCTGGCCAATTACATGAATCTGACCTGCCAGTTGAAATTATACAAGTGGTTACTATCAGGGTTGAGTGCAACATTATTTCTGGTTCTTACTATACAAATAATCCGGCGCATACTTTATACGAATTTTCTCCAACTGTTGACCCCGGGTATAGTATTAATATAGAACCCCGAAATCTTATTTATCTACCTGTCAACGACAAAAATATATATAATATTACTCTAACGCTATTGGATCAAGATTCAAGGCCGGTTAATTTCAGAGACGAAGAAGTTGTAATCCGATTAGAACTCAGACGAAATGGGCTTAGTATTTAATAGTTATTTAAATACATCTACTCCTTCTCCAGACTCATTCTGTAATCAGAAGCCAAAGAGAACACTCGCGCTTGTCAATATTATTTTTTTACAGTCCGCTAGCAGTCTATATAACTATCATGTCAGAAAAACTTCAGCTATTTAACCCCATTAAAAGCGATGAGTCAATCATGCGCGAAGAATGGCATACTTATCATCCTTTCACCAAGTCTTTTAATAACAACGACGAAATCGAGATTGTCATCAATCAACAAGATGTATTTTTAGACATGAGCGAAGCTCAGCTTTATATCGAAGGGTCGTTTAAAGCAGAGGATACAGCTGGCAAGACGGGTGACTGTACATTAACCAATAATGCTGCAGCCTTTATTTTTGACAGCATGTCGTATGAAGTGAATGGTAAAGAGATTGAAAAAGTTCGCGATCCTGGCATAGTTAGCGCCGTTAAAAACCTGCTATGCTTAAACGATGCAGAAAGCCGCGCTTTAGATATTGCCGGCTGGAATTGGCCTAGCGGTACTATAAAAACATTGGATGAAACTAGTAAAGAATTCAACTTTCGCATTCCGCTACACATGCTGTTTGGGGTGTTTGCCGATTACAAGAATGTTCTGATGGGTAAACAGAAGCTTAAACTGGTTCGAGCTCGTCACGATGAAAATTGCTACAAGTCAACTGGTGACAAAAAGGCGGCGATTACGCTAAAGACTGTTGAATTGAAGGTTAAGCACATTTATCCTAGTGACGCAGTTAAACTTAGACTTTTGGATGACATTGCAAAAAATAAGCCTATATTTATACCGTTTAGAACTTGGGAGATTCACGAGCTTCCTGCTTTGAGAACGACAAAGAGAGATATTTGGACTGTAAAGACGATGACAGAGAGGGCAAGATATGTTATTGTATTTTTTATGAAAAATCGTAAAGATAACTACAAGTCAGATTGTTGTTATTTTGATAACTTAAATATTACCGATGTCAAGTTACATCTAAACTCTGAGATATATCCCTATGAGTCCCTAAATTTAGATTTTGCCAATCGCCAATATTCAGAAGTCTATAAGATGTATACAGACTTTCAAAAATCTTATTTAGGCAAGCCGCTAAGCGAGCCTATTTTAGACTTTACGACTTTTGCTAGTAGGGCCCTATTTGTTATTGATTGTACCAAGCAAAATGAATCTCTAAGGAGCACCGCTATTGATGTCAAGTTGGAGTTTCAGAGTTCTTCTAATTTTTCCAACGATTCACGAGCATTTTGTATTATTATTCACGATCGTGTCCTTGAGTACCAGGCTTTAACCGGCCAGGTGAGAGAACTAGTGTAGTTCCGACCCTTGCAAGATGAAGTTTGCTGTAGTCGACGTCCAGGGATTCCAGGTACCAGAATTTCAAGCTAAAGAACTGGCCATTTATGATGGAAAACACATGAAGAGTTACCTGTTTAAACCTACTACCCCATTTCATACCTTGAGTGACGATTGCAAGAAGCAGGTATTATTCCTACATAGAAACCATCATGGCCTCTTTTATAATTATGGCGTGGCCGATTACAGCGATCTCTACACAATCATCAGCACCGATTTGCGAGACGTTGACCAGATATATGTCAAGGGCCAAATAAAGAAGAGCTTTTTAGACGAAATTTATTCTCAAAGTAGTAATAAGCCACATGTTGTTAATTTAGAATCTAGTATCAATGTTCCAAAACTCTCTAAAGACGTAACCACATGTTCTAACCATGATCTAGAAGTTTGTAATTGTAGTATTAGGAATGCCTATATGCTGTATGATTATATTTATGATTTTTTACCAAAATAAATAATTGAAAATGTCACGTGTGTTTTAATATAGCGTTCTAATAATATTTAATCATTTGCCCTCGAGCTTGTGATGACATCGGTCAAGTTGCAAGAGCACCTACGTAATATACATAACCTCAAAAAAGATATAAAGTGCTACGAAGATTATCGGTTTATATCACGTGGTTTTTTAAACCTCTCCATGACTTCTGACAAGGTGTGTCCTAGGACTGTGGAAGCCCCGCCCCTTTGTAGGCCAAACAGAGTATATGAAATTGATGGCTATATAACCGTCATATTTAAAAACACTGAAGTAGTAGTGGATACTATTGGATATGGAAAGATTTATTTCACTAGTGTGGAATTTGAAGAATTTTTAAGCAATTTCGATTGTTTCAACACTCACTGGGTTGACATATTTATGATTATTGGAAAGTATACCTTGGTGTTTCATCGCAATGCAGAAAAACGAAGCCTAAAATTCGAAGAGGCGGACACAGACAAGTACCTGTTTCGATGGACCGATAAATTAATTAGTTTATTTGCACAACATATGTATCAATTGTATAAACTAAATACTGAATATTATTCCATAAAATATTGAACTGTTGTTTTATTTATAGGGTATAGGCGGGTAAATAAAACAATTTGGGAAATGTGGGGTAAAACATTTATTTAACGCACATTTATATAAAAATAATCAGTCTTATAGAGGGTACAATACTTGAACTATAATATATAACTATACGTGTAAAGGGCGCTATACTTTATAATAAATTCTTAAACTATAATAAATAACCTAATATCACAGCCTCTAACACCACCTAAAGAAATTGAAGCAATCAGTCTTGCCTTGGAATTTCCAAGGTCTCCTTATATAATGCTATATCCTGGTGACCCCAAGCAAGCGTGTTCTCAAGGTCTCCGGGTATAAGGTAGCGCTTATCGTCCGCGTATGATAGCGCTACCTTATTTTTAAGTTCCACATGCATATCATGTGAATGTGAGCGGAAAGTATTCATCTCTCGAAATATTCTGGTCCCTACTACGTTAACTGCTTTTTTATAGTCTTCAACTGATAGTTGGGATTTTGTAACGTAGTCGGGGACGCCTTTTGCTTTTTTTGTACATTCCCCCTCTACATTCACACAATATGCTTTAGCCCCGGTCCCATAGAAATCCCATATAATTTTTCCTGCGTACTCATCTTTCATTTTTCCCAATATAGATTGGTTTACAGGAACATTACGTGGGTTATCTGGAGAATAGTTTGAGGTGTCAAATCTATCTAAATTCGCAGATATATCATCATAAAAATTTTCTGTGTTAACATTTAATATTAAGGAGTCAGTATCGGTGTATAGCAAGGTCGCGTTGTTGCCATATTTAGGCTTAATATAACCGTACAAAAAGTCGTACATAATAATCTTGGATAACTCCAAGATTCCAAACCCTGCGTATATGGGTTTATTATATACTACTTTTTGTTTGTGCATCTGGATAGATACCAGGTTCTCGCTATAGATTGTGCGGTCCTTGAAATGAGGTTTCGCGATCAACGCCCCAGCACCGAGCCTCCTACCAATATTTTCCCAATGGGACACTAATTTAACGTCTACCCGTTTCTCCACATTCTCCATTGTCTTTCCAAACACAGAATTGTTCATCAGTTTGAAAAAGTCCTTTTCAAACTTATTTTTTGCTTGATTGCGCAACCCTGTGTTTAGGTCGATGTACGGTTTAAGCCACGGTGATTGGTCGAAAGATATGACGCGGTGAATTTTAGTTAGCTTAAGGCCATAATTTAAAGCTTGCTGCAAATTTTGATAATGAATAATATATTTCGTTTTCTTAAAAAAGTTTGGGATTAATTTTGTTATTTTCGGAAATTTGGACTCTGGTGGCGCAATGGATTCTGGACAAAAGGGTAGTTCATTATGCGAATAATGCAAATCTTCCGGGTATGTTAAATCGACTTCTAAGACGTATCCTGTTTGTGAATCAGGTGCGATGTTCATATAATCTAAATTTTGAATTTCGATTTCGTCTAACCATTTAAAGTTCCCTGTGGGTAAATATTGAGACATGGCTGCGCCGTATAAATTTGTTGCATCCAAATATAAAATGTAGGAGGTAGGTTTTGAAGCGTCGTATGTGGGTATAAATTTATTATTCGCAATAGCTTTTCTTACACTACACTGACTGACTCCGCCGCGAATCCCGTGTTTAAAAAAGTGTACCATATCTAGATCGGTCAGTAGCTCAAGATTTATGGATGTATATTTAAGTGCGGATTCCATCGACAATCCTGGACACGTGAAAAATTGGCTTGGGTCAAGGCCGTATGTAGATATGCACACATTTCTAAAGCTTTCAAACACATCTGTCAAAATTAATACGTCGGATTTTAAATAAATGTCTGAATATTCGCCTAAAGTTTTGCATTTAAATAGATCCCATACCTTCAACGCACGCTTGTAATCATCTTCAGTAATGTGCTCGTTTTTAAGTTTATTAAAAAAGCCTTCATGTGATGGTAGCACTGTATCGTCTAATTTTGAAATATGATCCACGTAGTTATACGGGAAGACACCCTTCTGCCGAATAAGTTTAAATTTTTCCTCGTCAGGGAAATATTTACGTACGGCCCTGCATTGTTCGGGCTTTAAATTTTGACTTAATTTATCCAAGCCTGTGGCCATGAATCGAAAACTATCTAAAAACCGTAATTTTAAAAATACCTGTCGTTGTTTCCCATCCTCTTCGATGTTATCCACCAATATATGTTTACTAAAGGAAATATATTTTTCCTTATTTTGGGGGATAACATCAATCTTTTCTTCGTCTGATGCCAATTCCTTGACAAAGAGGTGGGAATCGAACCCGGACATGTTGTGGAAAAATATTGGGATAAACGTAGGAATTTTGAAATTTAGGTTACATACAGAATGAGATGGACCCCGATACAGCCCTGTAAGATGATCATGGTCATGAACACGCATGTCTTCTATATTAAACGGCTTTTCGCAAATATGGCAATGTGTTGCGGTCTGATGTGCATGCTCTTGTTCAGCAGTTATAGGGATCATGGGCACTATTTTCTTCAAAAAGCGATTGTATATTGATTTACAATCAGCATCTAATCGTTTTACAAATTCTTTATGCGCGTCAGGACCTCTATAACATTGATAATTTGAATGCACGTCATCAAAGTCACATTTAATATAGTAGGCAAACGAGTATGGAACGTGTTTATGGGTGCGTACTGTATATGACGTATCAGGGTCTCTCTCACTTTGTTCTGTTGGTAATGGTTCTAAAACTGTTTCGAAATCCGCGTAAACAACAAAAGGTACTTTTAATTTCTTTTCAAAGTTTGTAAATTTAAAAATATTCTCAGGTATCTCTTCACCGTATTTATTCTTTTTCAAATCGGTAGTCGGTACTTTAGCCAAAACGTGCCCGCAATCGTTTTCTTGATGAGCTTTTAACTTCAGCTCGGAATAGAAATACGTTAAACAGCCATCACATAAATACTTTGCAGCATTATGTTTAGATAATTGTCTTGAGATCAGACGAGATAAACTTCTTATTAAACAGTAATGAGTATTTTCATTATCATCACTGATTACTAACAAATTTACATGTCTTTCATTGCGAGATTTAGTAAAATATAAGGGGCCCACGACATCAATACTATTTTTACCATTGTCGTAGTTTCGTTCTAAACCATAGACATTGATAGAAATATTATTCTGCCGTTCAAACTTTGAAATATCTTTCATTTGTATTGGAAATTCCATACCTGTAAAGTCCAGCTCGTTCTCAAAAGGCATATAGTTTGCGACTCTATTTGCATGTTGAGTCCAATGTACTGGATGCAAGGCAGCCAAGACTGACCACATGAAACATTTTTGGTCCGTGTTTTGAATGTTTAATACGGCTTTCCTTGCTTCAATTTCTTTTGGTAGAGGAAGGTAAGATGATGGCGTTAGAGGCTTGATTTTGCTAATTCCTATTTCTAAGTGGAGAAGTTGTTGAAGAGCCCACCCTGTAACAATAAAATAGTATTAGGAATTTCATTATGTTATAAGCAGCTAATTTAAATTTTCGCATTATTATATACTTACCACTATCCTTTTCCGAGAACTCTGAATATTTGCGGTCCAGGATAGCTACGAACTGCCCAAACAACTCCTCCAGGTCCGTTGAGCCATTGACCATGGTGTGCCTGGTGTTGAATGATTTCACCTCTATCGACTCGCTCGTTTGCATGAGGAATCGGCCGAAGAGCTCCACACCGACCTTGAGCTGCTCGTATTTTTGAACAATCCCTCCCACCAACCTGATAAATTTTTCCCGCAGGTGTTCAAGGAACTGGGGCACATTGGTGGGGTCTTGGCTCGACTTCAGTCGGTAGGTAGCAATCCGGCTTCGGAACGATGTTTTTATAAGTTCAACACCATCCTCCTGCACCATGCAGCAGTTCTCCCGATGACGTAGGGTCCTTACGTGTGCGGACCATCGGGAGCTGGGAACGTCTTGTTTGCATTCAGTACAATGCTGCATGGATTCATCTGAAATTTTAAACACTTTTAGAAAATCACCAGTTTTTATTTTAATAAAATACTCACCATCTGACGGAGCGAGTCTTGCCCGTTTGGCAATGGCTACTTGGGCGGGGGTTGCTTGTCGTTTAGGGGCTCTATGCATCTCCCTCTGGTGCGCCTGGAGCGCTCTTCTCGAAGGGAAGCTGACCCCGCAGGCTGGACATGCTTGTGTAGTCTCCCTGCAATCCCCATGGCGCTTGAGGGCGTCTTTCCTAGCGAAGGAACGACCACAGTGTTCACAGTTGTACATTGTTCCTAAAATCACACACAAGTTCTACTTATTAACACCATTTTTTAATCAAATTTTTATGAGCACGTTTTCCTATGTTACATGCATCCCCATATAATCGTTATTTGTATTGTCGCTTTGGCTAACGCTACATCAGAACGTATAACCTATAAATTATCCCCTGTATACCTAGATATTATTTTTAATCATATAATCTCATCACAATATACCATAAGATGCATTTTATTCAAATTATAACCTATAAATCTACATACCTGATAATTATTTTATTCACAGTCACTTATACTGCACTACTACTTGCTTCTGTCTGCTGGATTCAACTGTGCCTCTGGTCCAGCGCGGCTGGTATTTATAGGCGGTGCCGTGACGCGTCGTTATGCTTCTAGAATTGTCTATGTATTGCAATTCTCGGAACATATTGCATCAGCTTTTACCATCGACTAGGCTTGGCTACTGCTCTTGTTGCATCATCTTTCTAGGAATTTGTTGCTGGCTTGCTTGACATTGAATATTAATGAGTGCCTATCCCCTGGCGCCGGGTAGACTATGTTGTTTAAAATGATATATTTTCCCCATCATTTTGGGGGTTTTTGTCGGTTTTGTATAGGACCATTATCACATAAGTTGCCAAAGAGGCCTTTTCATACAAGTCCCGTTTTTGAAAGACCCGGGGTGGGCGGACTGCCGAAGGCACTATTTCCGCTATTTGCGCAGATTTTTCTCCTATAGTGTCCGAGAAACCTCAATTTTAGGCTATTGCGCATGATGTCAAATGGGCCGTACTTTTTTTTAACGGATTTGGGGTTTGTGGGGGGTGCTTACATTGCCGCTACTGTTATTTTTGACAAAAATCATCCCAGACCCGAGATATAGGACCTATCTTTTTAATGACTGTTTTCCTAGCATTTTAATGTTTTTGATCGTTTTATACATGACAGTATAGATTTACGCGCTAGTGTTTAGCATTGAATAAACCAATTGTTAGCATTACCTTCTACACTTTGTAGTATTATCTTGAATCCAATAGTTACTTTATTCAATAATAACACCTTCTATGTTTCTTCGTATTAGCACAATATATACTGTTAAAGGGTCTTGAACGCATCTGTTAAGGGGTCTTGAACGTAAATATAGTGAACGTGTATATATTCTAACAGCATTTATATTGATATAACGACCACCATTACATATTATCTTCTTGACAATTTGGTTAATTAAGCGCGTGCAGCGGTATTATCCGTATGTCTATTTGCTAAATTATATCAATTGCCGCGACGGCTCAATGGTATGACTCCCGGCTATCAATCTAGAGGTCGGCGGTTCGAGCCTTGCAGCCGGAACTTTTTTTCAGGTTTAAACGCGCGGGCCATCAACGTCATCATTTGGAGAGCTATGACGTCACAGACGCGGCTTTGGGTTCCTGCCACAAAGAACATACACGGCTGCCACAGAGAACATACGCGGCCACTAGTATCCATGGTAGTTAGGGCCCCCTGGTAGTTAGGGCCCCTGGTAGTTAGAGCCACTGGTAGTTAGGGCCACTGGTAGTTAGGGCCATGACAGATGACACATGACATGACAGATGACAGATGACTTGACAGATGACAGATGACAGATGACATGACAGATGACAGATGACATGACAGATGACAGGCATGCGCAGTAGGGTGTGTGGAGATTGGCGTTGAACGCACTAACTATCACTACTGTCAATATTTGACGGTTATTTTATATTGTGTCGTAAACTTTAAGTCTAGAAACTTTTTACCCAGTTTTGTCGGGTCCGCGTCAATTCGCCAAAAGTCAACTGTGGACGATGACCCGAATCGGCCGAATTCATAAATTTATATACGGGGTGGTCTGTAATGAATGCGCCATAGAGTAATCACATATCGTACACGTGAAAACAATAGGTTTGAGCTAAACGTGCATTTGTAAAACATTGGTTGTTAAGAGCTGCGTTTAATCACAGGTGGCCAAGCAGGCACTATTTTATGCGAACGTTCAGCCAAATGTACTTAGTTTTTTTCTAATCTAAAACTGGATTCGTGAAGTTAAAGGATTGGAAAAGGGTATGACAAAATTGCGTTAAAAAATATAATGTTATAAGAATAATAATGACAACAATTTCAAATATGAACAATTTTCAAATTTTTGTCGCAGATCTTCCTGAAACTTGTTGATACCCCAATCGACATGTCAGACAATCTAAATATCAATAAATTAACTAAAACCCTTTATTATTAACGGCTAAAACTTAACGAGAAGATATATTGATCAGCAGATGACTCTCGTCTCTTTCTAACCTGCCTAAAAGCGGCATATTTTTAAATTAAATTGATGCAGCATAGATGGCTCTGATTGCTAATTTGGGATTGTTTTTGATCCTCATCTTAATTAAATACGGGGTGTTAGGTTTAATTTCTAAATAAAGATTTCATAGCTCGAGCTGTTTTTGAGATTTGAGAGATAAAGACATGAAAATTTGTAATTGGTTGTTGTCGAGGGCGAGTAACATGAAATAACTTGTAGAGGGCGCTGGTTACGCCCTACACGACCCCTGTATTACGCGAAACAAGTTTGTGTTTCTGATTAAAATTTATAATAGAAGATTTATAAAAACATTGTATACTTAATTTCGTCCTCTGATTGTAAGAACTAGGTAACTCGAAATTTTGCTATTGTGAGTTATCTATCTGATTTTATTTATAAAACCGTAATAAATGTAATTACATAGAGTCGGTAACGTTAGAAATAAACTAGGGCCATCTATTGACAAAAGTAAACAGCAGATGAGAAAAATAGTTATCTATAATTCGAGCTACCTAATTATTACACTCGCGGGACTATTTATTTTGTTCAAATCAATCCGTTTTCGAGATATTTGCAGTTTAATATTTTGTTGCATTGCGAACTGATGTTAATTCATGATTTTCATCACATTGTTTATCTATCTATTTTTTTTTGTCAAAATAATTATTTTTGTTGGGAATAAAAACATCCATGCAATGTTGTTTAAAAATGCAAATATCTCGGAAGTGGGTTAATTTAATAAAATAAATTAGTTATACAATAACTAGCGCCCTCTACAAGTAATTGAAAATAGTGTTGGGAAAAAACCGATGATTTTAATAATCGAGTACTTGATACTCGAGCGATTTTAATAATAAGTGGCGAGCGACGGCTTTCGCCTGAATAGATAACTCGAGCGGTTTTTTTAATAATCGAGTAACCAAGCGGTTTTTCGCTCGAGCGATCACAACACTAATTGAAAAGCATGAATAGATTCACGTTACTCCCCCTCAAAAACCCCTAATTACAAATTTTCATGTCTATATCTCAAAAACAGCTCGAGCTATGAGGAAAAACTTAATTTAGAAATTAAACTTGAACACAGTGTATTTCATTCACGACTAACATGTTACTAAGGCTTGTTTAGCTCAAACCTATTATTTTCATATGTAGTATAATTATGTGATTACTCTATGGCGCATTTATTACAGATCACCCTGTATATTAAAAGAGCAAAGACAAAAACCTGAAAGCAGTTGCCTTTCGACGCATTGACGCGATACCAGTTTTGTCAGAGCTGTTGCGCTTATATTTTTTGCAATAAATTATTATTACCTTATTTTTAGTGTTTAAATAACAAAACTAAAGTGTTTGTTGTCAATGGGCCATTCCATCTACACACCTGCTGGTATGGTCTGAGGTTCTTCCGCCCCCAAGACCTACAGCTTAACATGGGTTCCAAACCAACGGTCATCAGTTTCAACACGTGTAAGGGTACCGATATCTTGTTACATACGTAAGACCGGGCGTCGATTTCCGATTCAGCAGTGCTATAGCCCCTCTAGCCCCCTCCCCCATAGGTCAGCCCCTGGCTTCGGACGTTTTGAGATAAGTTATTACTCGAACGAAAAATTAGCTAGAATTTGGTGATTTCTAGTGACTTGTGTTATTATACGAGGTATAGTTCGAAACATGTGACCTGTAAATTCGAGGTCTCCGAAACGATAACCGCAAAATATAATTATTTTTTTGTCCGTTTTAAACAAGAATGAATACTTTAGAGCGAATTTTTTTGTATTATCTTTTGGATTTGTGACGATAATTGTGGCAAAATATTGCCCGGTTAATATGTTAGCGGCCGAGGAGGTGGGAAGACCATAAGATATTCGAACAGAAGATCTAGATCCGAGGACTGTGAGGGCCACGGCCGAAAGTGGCCTCCTGTTACGCAATGCGAGGCCCCTCGCCACTTCAAAAAGTGTTTTTTTTTCTTACTATCATCAAGAAAATGAGTTCCTACACATCTGTCGATCGCCTTAGATTTTAAGAACCATTACAATTTTTTTTGTAATAAAATAGCATACCTATTCGTTTTGCAAATAAGGTAAGTTTTTGTCTCGTTTGTGTTGCATAAGTATAGTGCTGAGCTCCTCTGAAAGTGGGGCCCCAGGCCCAGGCCCAGCGGGCCTAGTAGGAAAATAATGCTTATAGTAACAAGGAATTAACAACTACAACCTCTTGTCACCGTAGATATACAGGGTGTCCGGGAACATGTGGGAAATCTCCCGGATATGAAGAAAACACGTGAAAAGAATACTATAGGTTCATATAAACTTCTTTCGCATCGGCCTCCTCTTCGGAGATATGGGCTCCCAAAGAGCACCAATGGAATCAAGTTTTTTACACATAATTATTGAACCATCTGGTATATTTCAATTATTTTTTAATATGATGTATACCAGGAAAGACCCGTCGAATTACTACCCAAGATACTGTTGTGAATTACTCACAGCTGCAGGGACGGACGTTTTCGAAAACGGTTAGGATTAGCGACATGAATGAAGAGTACTTAATTTTTAGCCAATAGTTAGAGGTATGTAAAAAAACATTGTTCAAAGTTCTCATCATACAGGGCGTAAAAAAAATGGGCCGTCCCACTGCTGAAAAATAATGGATTATTAGATTTTGAAAAATAATCAATTAATTGATCGCTTTTATAATTGATTTTCCAATTAATACATTTGTGAACTGAATCGTTTTTAAGGGATATGAAAGGTTTTATCCGCATAAAATAGGAACCATCAGCATCTAACTAATAAGTTTTATTACAAGGAAAAATAAAGATCATTACACTGAGATTCTTAATATCTATTCATTATAAACATTACTTTGGGTGTATAAACATAATACATTAAAAACATACAATATAAAAATATTTTCTAAATGTAAACATAAACAAGAAATTGTTAACTTGATTTTAAACATGTTAAAATCTGAGCCAGTAAAATTGACCATCAAAGGTTTGGTTACTGTTACACGAGCTGCACAAAATGACCCTTTTTCGTAATTACATCACGAACTTTCACTCAAGAATTCGTCGTCATTAAAATATATAAAAAGCGGTGGTGAAAACCCCCCAGAAAAACTATTGGAACAAACCCGAACAAGCCGTTATTTTTAAAACAATTAACAATTTCTTGTATGCCTGTATGTATGGTAGGTCGGTTATTCTAAAACGGGCAAAGTACGTTATTGCTTGTTACAACACTAGTGGTGTAATGAACTGGTTACAACCCTAGTGACGTAATACAATTGTTACCACACTAGTTATATGTAATGACCTTGTTACAACACTAGTGATGTAATTATTTTGTTACAACACGAGTGGTGTAATGATTTTGTTACATCAAGTGTGATGAAATGATACCATTACTGGTAGTGTCGCCAAAAAAAATGCATCGACACGTGTGAAATCAAATTTTTAGTTTTCAAATATGACGTTAAATCAAATTTAAATATTATTTTGTAGTTAAATGTGTATTGATATAAAACAAATACATTACACAACAGAAATAATGGCAATAACATTACTACGCCAGTTCTTTACCGTATGGACTATTATAGATAAAAAATAGCAAAATAAGTGCACATTTAAGGCATATTTAAAGGTACTTTGGGTACAAGGCATTAACGGTACGTACATTTAATTTTGTGAAAGAATTTTTCTGGAAAATAGTACTATTTGAGTAACGTGGCGACACAAATGGGTAAATGCCAAAAATTTAGGGACACATATTTTAAAAGAGCACACATTTTGGGAACGCTTCAAAATTTTAACAAAAAGATCGCCAATTGTTAAGCTATGTATATAGTATGCTAGCTATTGTTGCGCAAAAGTTTGCGCATGTATTTTTAGAAATTTCATGTTTCCAATATGTTGGTTTCAAGCGATGTACTAGTTTAATTATGTAGATACAGAGTGGCCCAGTCTCAACGCTGATCGAAATTATATATTTCAAGGGTTATCGTTTGGGGAATCACCAAACATAGTCGGGCTATGTTCTGATCAAATTGATCAAACGAAAGTTCAGTGAATGAAAAGTTGATATTTTTGGAAGGAAACTGGGAAACATTATTGTACTTGAGCTGTTTTTGAAAGAAATAGGAACAAACATTTCATAATATAGGGAATCATGCATTGAGAGCGGGCCTACCCGTATACAAGCAAACGTTACCTAAAAAAATACTAGTAGGTTCCAAGTGATTCTTATAAGTACAATGGTTATACTATACAGTATATATCTTCTAAAAAGAGTATCACAAACACAAACAAATTATAAAAAGTATGTAAAGGAGTATTTCAATATTATGTTGCGTTGTAAGCAGATAATGTACTTTTTATTAGCGTTTATTGGGAATTTTTTATTTTTCCAATTTCATTTTGAATCGTATTCTGTTCCGCGTCTAATTTAGGAAAATATTTTAGAGAAAATACCGACGAAAACTAGAAAGGTCAGGGATATTTTGACGTTATTGGCACCGTTGCATTCGTTCGGTTTGTCCCCCTGAATGTACTGACAAAGGGCTTTGACAAAGTCCGTCTGGGCCAGTGCGCTGTCGGCAGGTTTCAATTGATTGTTGAATACAATGGTGGGAACCGAAGCGAGAGGATTCTGGATCGCTTTGGTTAAGGTGCCGAGGTTGGCCAAGAAGTTAGAACCTGTAAATAAAAATTTTGTAAGTTATATTTTATAGTCACCGTGACCGGTTTCGCTGTATTGTTGTAAAAATACTTTTTTTCCAGTTCCAGAAAGGTAATGAATTTATTTTTTCCGTTAAATTATACTAAATAATTCCACATGCAAAATTAGACGGGCTTTTATAGTTTTGCGGTGTCGGCAGTATTTGGTTCATTCTCTCTCTTGCCGCAACGGGCATGACGTCACCGGTAGATTAAATCGGTCAGGATGACGCAATGCAACGTTAAAACAGACGGATAAAGAAATTCTGCAGGAGGCAGTAAGTTTAGTCGGTTTTGGGTTCTTTAACTACGCGGTATACAGTCGATTGGGGATTCCCAGAGTCGTACTCAAACGCGATTTAGTTTTTTTATTCATTTTTACGTAAGAAGGGGGGTCCGTATTTTCGGCCACAGGTTTTAGAGTGTATATCAGCATAGGTTAATTCTTTATTGTAAATAATTAACTTTCGAGTACTTCGGTTCGCGTTACTCGACTGACGTAAGACTAACCCCTTAAATTCACCCTCATTGACAACAGACAGTAAAATTAAATAAGTAAAAGCCCTCCGTGTTCAATATAATAACTTGCATTGTTATTGTATTCATTGGACATGCCCGAGCCAATACCAAAATACAAAGTATAGTTTGAACAAAAGTTAGGCCTCGTCCTACGTTCAAACAACTATACTTCAAATTAAAATCAGTCATTTACTTCTTAGACAATATTCTTGCCCTCATTTCTTCATGCGCTCTGGTGGACTGCTGACAGCTTCCAGTTGGCGGGGAAAGGATGGTGGGCCCACCCAAGACCGACTGACACGTGCGTGTCAAGTCGGCAAGGGCATTATGCCTGGCATCCCTGACAATAAACAACGAAAAATCGTAATCGACCAAGATAAGCGTCGGTAAAACTAATTAAGTAGGAACGTCTTCAATTGCGATGACTTTTTCGTTAATTATCAAGGCTGGCGACATAACTGATAGTGTCGACCAGCAATCATACATTTTCAAAATTTAAAATGATTCAAATACTTAGATTGGCTCTAAATAAATAATTCCTAGGTGGGGAATTCACCTCTGGATAGAATTAAAAAATTGGGACAAAATTAAATTTCCAAAAAATAGCCGTCTACTTAATAATCTGATTAAATTAAATTCAAGGGGAAACTTGGTTATACGGGGGTTATCAAAAACGTCTTACGTGAAACGCGCAGATAAGGAGAACGTTTAGAGTTACCTATCATTTATTAAGCGCAAAACGGACGGACGTTTCGGGCTACGTACTCCACTCATATCATGGTATAATGTACGTACGTCCCGCTTGAAAAAATTCCTTCGTGTCTCTTTTCTCAATTCGGTGACAGTATATACTTACCATCAGTATGCAAAGCACAATTATCAATGTCATTCAAGTTATTCACGTGTTGTGCCGTGGCGCACTCGGTTGTTGGGAACGTTGTGTTTTCGCGTTTATTTACCACTTTTTCCATTAGACAGTTGATGAAACCAACGGCTACCCTAAAAATATAAAGCCGTTAAAATACAAACAAAGAACTTGTTGGCTGTGCTAAAAAAATAATATATTTTCACCCAGCGTTGCCAGGAAAAATTCCTCAGATCTGACGATTTTTGGATAATGCTGGGCATTTGGGGAAACCTTAAAAAAACATACTCTGGGGATTTTTAACATTGAAAATCCTTTCATTATGTGTAGTTTGTTAGGTCAAACCTGGTCAATTGAATAACCATTTAAAAACATTTACTTTTGGAAACATGTAGGTGTGCGATTGTAAATGTAGTCAGTGCAGTTAATTTAAATAATATTGTTCTGTTCACAAAGATTTTTTTATACTCTTCCTCCCCTTTTTATAAAAAAATGGATTTAAAAGAGGATCTGAAGATTTTTTTATTGCATCTGGAACCTTTTTCTGGGGATTTAAATTTGACAACACTGCGACCACCTACGAGAACGAGAAAAAAAGCACGGCTAACTTCGCTAGAAAGTGTCTTATATCGCACGTGTGGTGAAAAATACTTTTCAAACGACCGTATTTGAATTTGATGGTGCCAATTTGACAATAAAACTATTTATTTAAAAATAATAACAAACTTTCGAGACCCGTGGAGTGAATTGGGGGGGCTGAGTGGGGTACAAGGAGCTAGCACATTAACAAAATTGCATATATTTGTCTTTTGTTTTAATTGTGGGGAAACTTTTAAGTTTCTTATGATAAATATAAAAAGTAACAGGGGAATTGTTAGGCAACCCATTAGATACCATAACTGCTCGAGTAAAGTAGAAATGGGATAAGTACCGATTTATTTTTGATTTTTACAATTATCAAGCATATAATATCTATACAGGGTAAGTAAACGTGATTTATGTAATTATATTTGTTTTAATAATAATGTCAAAAATATATCCTTACTTGTTAAAACCTAAATCTTCAGTTTTTTTTCCTCCATCGATGAGTTTTAGAGCGCATGCCTGAATTTTATTCCCGTGACACTCGCCGGGCCCATGATGACAATTGAATTCATACGCATTAGTTTTGAACTCCATCTAAAAAAAAATGTTTTAAATATAAAATGTATTATAAGACATTTCAATAAAACATTTTCCGACGTGAACAGAAATTCGCTAATTTTCAGCGATTATTTAATAAAATAAAGTATAGTGAAACCTCTCCTAGGCGAACACCTACGGGACTGTTTAAATGTGGCCGCCTAATAGAGTTGTCCGCCCATGGGAAATTTGTTATTAGGTAATATGTAAAATTATTACTATGTATATGTATGTACAATAACATAACAAATATACACTAGTTTTAGTTAGGATGTAGTACTAAAAAAATCTAATAACATAGTTTGACGTGTTTGCGTTTTATATACTTGCAATCTAGAAAATGTAATTCCAAGTCTGATAACAATTCCATCTCTATAGAGTAACCTCTATTATTTGCATACTCTTATAATTCCTTTACCATACTAATGACTTGTTGATAATTGGTGACATTTGTTTGATTACTGCATTCAACTTCTTCATCAGAGTAGTCAGATAGTGATGTGGTTTCAGTTTGGACTACATAATCGGTAGGAATGGGGTCACTATCATCTTCTAATAGCACATTGCTATCAATGTTAATGAACTCGCCTAAATCATTGTTATCAAATTGCAAACTTCCACAACATCAATATTCTCTTTCAGACTCAAAACGCGACATTTTTGTGCCATTGTTTACGATTTTAACCTTACAACTCACAAATAAACGGCGGACTGCTGTCGGGGAACCACACATACTTTCATTCGGCGAAGTCCTTTCGCGTTGCCACGCATACGCGATTGGTTTCCGGTCTGTCTTCAGAGAGATTTTGCACCGTACTTATCGTCTCCCAAATACTTAAAAAAATTTTTTGTCCGTTTAAAGGAGGGTTTTTGGACTCTTTGTATGAAAACAACCTGTCCGCGTCCGCCCAAGAGAGCTGATTTTCATGGAATTTCATATATCTAGTTCCGGACTATGAAAAAATGTCCGCTTAATAGAGATGTCCGCTTATTAGAGGTGTCCGTTAGGAGAGGTTTTACTGTATAACATGTTTTTTTTATTCCCAGTGACGCTCGTGCGGGAATTGCCCTCGGTATTCTTAAAGAGAAAAATTACACGCCACTTTTTTTTTTAAATAAAAACTATTTTTGAAATTCTCCTTACTGATCTAGTAGGTGAGAAGTAGATTTTGTTTGTGAACATAAACAGTTTTGAGAGTTGTCTCTACCTAGTCTACTTGTCACGTATTTAAGTCATTAACCTTAACAAATTATTAAAAAAACATGAAAATCTTTAACACCCTGTATCTCAAAAGTTAAGACGTTTATGTTCATATGAAGTTTTTTTTTCTGAAAATGGACCCAAGAATAACCTTCATAAATATTAGCATGTTATTAAGAAATACCCATAAACATATAATATAATAGGGGAGACAAAACATTCCATTCATAAAACACCATTTATTTACAATCATGCACCGTGTAAAAAATGGCAACGCTGTAATAAGGTACGCGTTTAGAATCACAATACAGATAAATACAAACAACAACGCCGCATGAATGAAAGTTCCAAACTTCAGGGTCACACACGTATTACCATCGGTCGCACGTGCGTACAGCGTGGTCAGGGTGGTTTCCCTAAAACATTTGAATTTAATATTATACGTTTCGAACGCATGCGGTAGATTTAGGACCCTCGGTACAAACTTGGCATCATTGATTGCCGTATAAAACTTTGTATGATTCTGACAGACTAAAAACAATTCTGTCTATTTATTAATTAAATGTTTTTGGAAATACCCCGTATATAAAAAAGCAATCGTTTTCACGTTTGTTTTAGTTTGATAGGGAACACCTGTCATCATAACAGTATACGATGATCGAATGATTAATAATTGGAAATGTGCTTCTTTTAATCTTATATCGTCAGATCAAAAAGGTCAAGGCTTTTTTTAAATTTTATTTATGGTATTAATTATAATTATACTGATAACATGTGGTATACTCACGTATTTTTTAAATTTTATATTATACAGTTGCCTGTGGGGTTTTGCCATAAAAAAATATTAAATTAAAACCGACGTATTTAGGTTAGGTTAATAGAACACCCTGTATTTCGATTTACCATTACGTGTGGAATTAAATGCTTTATCTAACTAGTCCAGTACGTACAGGGTGTCTCCTTTTCGACACCTTTATAGGGTATCTCCGTAATTGTTAGTGCTATCAAAAAAGTAATGCAGGTGTCATGTGCTCTTTTTGGGTCAAACTTAAAATGGTAAAATCAAAATTCGAAGAGATACGGGGTAAAATAAAAAAAACGATTTCAAAATTACCCTAAATTTTCTTGAATGAATAATTTTTTTTTTTTACATGAATGAGGACGGATGAGCACAGAATGAATGAAGAATGAATGCGCATACACTCAAAAAAATAAGTCATATTTAGATTTTATCACTACACCACCGCCAAGTTCCTTTCATCAAAGCTGGTTTTTTTTGAAACTTTTTCCAGCAGTAATAAATTTTTAAAACACAGTATATCAGTCATACAAATCATAAACATTCAATATAGGCTAAAGTTATCAATTGTCGACAATAAGCACTGACTTGAAATCGACTGATTATCACCACGGCAAGCATGCATGCAATCCAAGGGCTAAAACCGTCCCCGGCACAGGCCTCGGTCTGGCCGCGTAACCTAAGTGGGTGGTCTTGGACCTACTGTACTTAGAGAATAGACACATATATTATATCGCTGTATATATATATAATTTGATAAGATTGTGACCATGTACATATATATTCCAAACCAAAAATAATAAAGATATATGAGATGAGATAAATTTTCTTAGCAAAAGAGATACAGAAAAATGTTTTATACAGAAGTGTCTTTATAATGATTTAAATAAAACAAAACGTCTAACTTGTATTCAGCGTAATATAATTCTACCAAACGCCTAGCGCTTTCGGCCTCTAAAAGGCCATCATCAGGGCTAAGGCTTCGTCAAAGTCACCTTCAGACACACAACACAACACAGGTTTTCTTGTGGTGCCTGAGGTGACTTTGACGAAGCCTTAGCCCTGATGATGGCCTTTTAGAGGCCGAAAGCGCTAGGCGTTTGGTAGAATTATATTACGCTGAATACAAGTTAGACGTTTTGTTTTATTTAAGTATATGACAAAATCAGCGTACAACCGACCCCCCCCCCCCCCATCTTATGTTTATAATGATTGTTGACTAATCTGCCGTTTTGAGAATAAGTATACGGGGTCAGGTAAAAGGTTATCGGACCTAACCTTATTTTTTTTAAATGGAACACCTTGTATATTTTAATCTAAAAATATAGCATTTTAAATTCTCTGTTCAAATATATAACACATGGATGATATTGGTTTCCTAGGCGATTTATTTAAACTTATATCCCAGAAACAACTATGTTGACATTCTAGTTGTTATTAACATTTAACGTCAATTTAATTTTTTACATATTCATTTGTGGAAATTACTTGTCAACATTTTGAAAAATTTGATATATCAGTTTATATTGAAAGTGGAACAAAAGAAGAAATGGCACAAAATGTATATTTTGGTCGCTATCCGGAAAGACGGCAAATATTTAAGGACATATTCCGAACATTTGCGATGATTCCCGTTATTCAAAGTAGTAACGTTTAAATAAATCGCCTAGGAATCCAATATCAACATGGTGTGATATAGATTTGAAAAGAGAATTTAAATTGCTATCTGTTTAGATTAAAATATACAGGGTGTTCCATTTTAAAAAATGGGGTTAGGTCCGATAACTATTTTACCTGACCCCGTATACTTTTTCTGAAAACGGTAGATTATTCAACAAGCATTTTAAGAAAACTTCTGCATAAAACATTTTCTGTATCTCTTTTAACTAAGAAAATATAGGCTAATTTTGAAATTGTTAATTTTTTTATTTCCCCCCGTATCTCTTAAGCAAGCGAAAATTTTCAAATTTTGATTTTACCATTTTAAGTTTGACCCAAAAAGAGCATATGACGACACCTACATTACTTTTTTAATAGCACTAGCACTTACGGAGATACCCTATAAAAGTGTCGAAAATGAGAAACCCAGTACATGTTTCTATCGCTTTTAAGTTAAAAAGTTGCCTTATGAGTATTTATTATATTATATCAGGAAGGTATAATTTTTAATATACCCTGTATAAAAAATGTCTAGTATTTTTAGGAAATACAAAGACCAATACAGTTTCTCAAATTTTTAAATCTTTAACTGTATCAGTTACAAAATAAGGTCAAATTACCTTCAACATGTTTTTTTATAAAAAATTTCTTTAATGAATTTCATTCACCGATACGTACAACTTATGGGGTGCGCCGTAAAAAGTTAAATTTAATGAGTGAAGAAATGGGTTGGTGCGCACGGTTTACCGGTCATATTTTTAAAGGTTGCTCGTTGGTTGTCTTGCGCACAATGTGGTAGGCAACCCCGCCGGTGTTGGTGTCGGCTTGGTTGCCAACCAACGACGTAAACGAACGACGACCGTCCAGAACCGAATCAGTCGTAGGGATGTAACGATATTAAAAATCTATCGATACGTGGACAATAGATATCAAAATTTATCCTAAAAGTGTATTTTCAGTGGTCACAAGGCCTTCATTTATGCGAGAAAATAGACTGTTTATTTCCCAGTATCAGCTTTGTTCGCATTTAAAAACATTATATTTTCTTCAAAACATTAATTGCTCAAGAAATCCGAAAAAAGTAAAAAATACATGGCGTTTCATAAGAAAATCAAAACACTGTATCAATATCCCGGGGCTGCAAATGAATGCAAAGCAAATTTGAAACAGTTTGATACAGAGGCTTACTAGAAAAATGGCCGTTACCGAACTTTTGTGCCACACTGTATAACATGATTGTAACCTTTGGATTTTTACCATTATTTCGTATACGATACCACTAAGACTGATTTTGATTATAGCTATACAGGGTGTTCATTTGAAAACTTCCCACCACGGATTTATCGAAAACCACTGATTAAAAGAGAAAACGCCGAGACACGTCAAAAGATTTGCCAAAGGGGACAACTTTTTAACTAAAAACTACTTCACCCCCTTTTACCCTCTGGCCCCCGGGGCCATCCCCTTAAAAATTTTAAATGACAAGGGGTAGCAAGTAATAGCTTGTTTGAAAGGTCTTTCAAAGTGCTTTATTTTGACGTTTGATTTTTTTAAATCGGTCGATTCGTTTTCGAGAAAACTATAATTTCCAGATAGGGCGAAAAGGGTCTATAGAATGGCCTGCTAGATCTCCTGCCTTGACGCCATTAGACTTTTTTCTATGGGGCCATTTGAAAACTATTGTGTTCACTCACCAACCTAACAGTTTGGATGAACTTCGTCAACGCATCACCGAAAGCTGCCATGATCTCCTACAACATGTTTTTGAAAATGTCCGTCAGGAATTTGAAAATCGCCTATATCATTGTTTGGCCAATAACGGGCAACATTTTGAACACTTATTGAAATAAAAAGTGATATTTTCGTGTGCTTTTTTTTTCTATCTGAACAAATTAAGATAAATAAAGATTTTTCTAATTTTCTCGAAAACGAATCGACCGATTTAAAAAAATCAAACGTCAAAATAAAGCACTTTGAAAGACCTTTCAAACAAGCTATTACTTGCTACCCCTTGTCATTTAAAATTTTTAAGGGGATGACCCCGGGGCCAGAGGGTAAAAGGGGGTGAAGTAGTTTTTGGTTAAGAAGTTGTCCCCTTTGGGAAATCTTTTGACGTGTCTCGGCGTTTTTTCTTTTAATCAGTGGTTTTCGATAAATCCGTGGTGGGAAGTTTTCAAATGAACACCCTGTATATGAATGTATAATTTTTATTCCGGCTATAGTAGTAACCTTCACAGAAGCTCGGTGACACGTAACTGCGCCCATCCAAGTTTGGTCAATAACTAGGTGTATCATTTTATAATAAAGCTTACAACATTTGCATTATGCGTGTGAAAGGAATGTGCCTTGAATGCGTGACACGACCATATTAAACAGGGGTTTATAGCTGAATACTGTTAAAATGGTGTAAGGGCTCGGTAACACCCTAGTTGGGTTAAACAAGGGTTAAACAGTATTCATTACTTCAAAGGTTTTCAAGGGGTTGTTATATGGGCCGTTCCGTGATAATGCACATTTTGATTGTAACAAAATTTAAAAAAAAATAATATCTTCAAATAAATTGGTTATGATCTCACGGTAGATAGCTAGTGGAAACTTTTCTTCTTTCCTTATCCTTATTTTTTATTGAACCGTGTCCTGGCAGGACACGCAATCCCACTGGCTTCATCTATTAATTTGCTGGGCGTCAATCTGGGAGGAAATAACCACGTTGTGGCAATCGCTAAGATAGCTTCGCAGAAACTTGGTGCAATCTTCCGAACCAAAAAGTTGTACACACCTCAACAACTTTTGACACTATACAAAGCCCAGATTCGATCATCACTAGAGTACTGCTCTCATGTTTGGAGCTCTGCACCCAAACATACTCGTCGGCTACTGGATCCCATCGAAAGGAGGGCATTCGTCTGATCGGAGACAACGAGCTGACGAAGAGCCTCGACAGCCTAGAACATCGAAGACAGGTTGGGGATTTGACTCTCTTTTACTGATATTTTCATGGAAAGTGCTCGATTGACCTAACACTTTGAATTCCGCCCAGAGCGGCGAATAGCAGAAATGCACGACGAACCACTGCCGCCCATCCATATGTGGTTAAGCTTAGTACTCCTCGAACTTTATTATTTAAGAATTCTTTCATCTGGAGGACTTCATCCATCTGAAACGGCCTTCCCGAGGTCGTTTTTCCCAACAAATATAATCTCCAACGATTCAAGACCAACGTGAATCGCTTTATTTGCACCCGCACCACTCCCACAGTGCCTTAAAGGATTTTTCCTATAATGCTTGTGTTTGAATATTAAAAAGCCACAATATGATTCTTAATTTTTTTACTAGTTTTTGCTCAGGTTCTTGTTATTCTAAAATTTGTCGCTTTTACATAGGAGTGAAGAAGCGTATTTTTCAAAATATATGATATTATCTGAATGTGTTTATTGTGGATAGAAACTCGAACAAACACGTAATTTATTTGAGTGTTTTTTTTTTCTAATATTTGCCTTCAATGGGTATTTATTTGCCTTCAACCCTGTGGCCGCCCAGTCCCCCTCACGTCGAATTTTCAAATAACAATCTATATATATATATCTATAAATCTATCTATGTCTATGTCTAAATCTATAAATGTCTTGTGGGGATTATAAAAAAGCTTTTAAAAAACTGATTCGAATTAAAACTTGTAAATTGTTCTCATCTTTGGGCAGTGGCGGCTCGTGACCTATGATATAGGGGGTTCACAAGTATGGTGAAATTATTTTTAAAATTTTATTTTTGTGTAATGATCAAACAATTACTTTCTAGGCGTTTTAAATGTAGAAAGAAAAAAGTAATAAGAAAATGCGTTAGGTAAAACATATTTTTATTTATTTTTTAATTTTACACAAGGAAATACAACTTTTGGAAAATAAGAAAGGTTTTCTTAGTGTGTATAGCTGTCGGATCTTAACGTCGTCGCATGCAACCCTCGTAACAATATTTATACAGTCCACTACTAATACTACGAAAGCCATCTACGAGCTATCAAGAAACCCGAATGATGTCCAATACTACTACCGCCATCTACGAGTTATCAAGAAAACTGAATGATGTCTAATACCACTACGCCATCTACGGCTACGTCATTAGGCGCAACCAAGACGAGAACAATAGTTAACTGTTTTATGACGAGAACGAATCCGAGCGTTGAGACTGACAAGTTGGCATTCTTCATATTTTCAGTGTTTTTTAGTTTAAATCCTTAAATAAAGTGGTTTAAAATCATATCGAGTATTATTTATCGAAATACACAACATTTATCGACCCTACACAATAGTGCTTAAACGTAAAGTCCATTCTTCGGTTCTTAATTCTAGAAAATTGATCAATAACAGCCTCATTAAGTTTGGAATACCCTCTATAATTTTTTTTCCATATATTTCATTTTTAAACTTTCTAATAAAGTCCCTAGATTTACCATTTGTGGTCTGCGTTAAATTAATTTCGGGTTTAGGTGTTCCCGCATTCTTCACTTCAATTTTTTGCTCCAAACTCAAAGAGCTAAAGTTATTTCTTAAACAGTACACCGTCAACTATTCATTTTAACTTAATAAATATATAATATTAAAATATTAAAACATACACGCTCGAATTTCTAACTAGATGCACGAACAGACAACAGCGCGGTGGGTGCACACAAAAACTGTGCGCCTTTTCCATGTTAAATCGCCATAGCCCCGCTGGCACCCGCCACCTGTTACTACAGAGAAACTGCACTACTTAATCGCACGTGCGAGCATGTCTCGTCATAATCGTCATTTACCTCGAAAAATATAAATTAATATTTTTTGTCGTTTTGTTTTGGGTGTGCACGTGCGCATGTGCTCCTGTGGAAGAAACACCACTGATCTTCGGTTAATAAAACAAATACTGATGGTATTTGTAATAAAATTACCACACGAAAAGATTTTTAAAAAAATCTTAAATAAAATCAACTAGTTTTTGAAATAAAACAACATTCTAATAATTGATTTTTTGTACGAACCATTGATTTGTTAGGAATTTATCAACTTTCTTCAAAAGTTAAATTGTTTTATTAAGGTTTGAACAAATCGACGAGGTCTGTAATAAAACTTGGTAACATTTCAAGACCTTTCAACAGCGTAGGCCCTTGTAGGCCTTAATAAAATAACAGATAATTGTAATGGTCAACGTTAGTTAACCCCTTGTAAGGGGTAGATGTTACCCTTAAAATCTTAAATGCGAGGGGGGGTGTCGAGTAGCACATCATTTTAAAGGTTGTTTAAATCCCTTTCCATAATTTAATATTTTTTGAGTACCTAGTAGTTTTCCAGAAATCGCATTAAAAAAATGGACTATCAAAACATACTTTTTTGAAAGGTCAACAATTGGGAAGGGACTGTGAGTGGACCCCTAATAATTTTACTAAAAGAGGAATCAAACTATTAATTTATTTTTTAAACAACAACCTCAGTGCAGGCTGAAATCTCCTCGAAATACCCATTTTTGTTCCATGCGAAAAAAAATAGACGTTTTGCTTTATTAGAAGGAGATTGTTGTTTCGTGAAAAAAGTATTATCTCGCAAAATAAACTGATACAGTTCGTTTCACGATATTTGGATACGACTTAATAATTTCCTGGTTCGGTCCCATTATGTAGACAAGAGCTTGGCAATAAACAAGTGAAGTATGAAGGGACGGACTAAGGAAAACAAGTAATGATATGATTATATTAATGTAATCAAATGAAATAACATTTTTTAAAAATATTACTAGTCATATTTATTTACATTTATAATGTCATTCTATAGATAGTTCTGTTTCGCTATCGCTATCCTCATCAAAATTAATTATAATTGGATTAATTATACGATCCAGACTAATATACGAATTTTGTACAGTTATTACGTGACGGACTGAATTTTTCCAACTACCTGGGGGAATATCATTAAAGCATTTTCGTATTAATTCTACAACACTAGAACTTAAAGTCGGAGAAATATTTTCAGACCTAACCAGTGATTTTAATTATTGCCACATATGCTCTATGGGGTTTTAAATTTAAATGCAATAATAGGGTGGGAGCCGTAGCAGTGTATGTCCAATTTCTTCTGCCAATGTGTCACAAACATATACTTTTTTTATACAAAATGTCTTTAAAACTTCTAAAAGATCACTTTTTTTATAACTTTCTTTAAAATATATATCATTCGCCTCCATGTAGTTCTGAATCTCCAATTTTGTATTATTTGAGCTTGGAGCTTTATGTATAATTGGCGACTGTGATAGCTCGCATTGTCCATTACTATCACGCTATTCTGAGGAATGTTTGGTAAAAGACAATTCTTGAGCCATTCCTCAAAAAGTTCGGCCGTTGTATCTTCATGGTAGTCCACACAAGGCATTTGGAACCCAACCGTTTTCTGACCCAGCATGTAAAATGCTTATTCTTTTTCCTTTATTTGACGGAGCTTTTGTTTTACTGCAACACTAGAAGAAGCACCATCAATGTTTTTCCATGGACGCCACATACTGTTTTTTTATACGTTTGGTAAAATAATATCGGTAATACAACTAAACTCTTCCAGCAAGAAATAAAAACTAACAAATTTTACAACAAAAAGATATTTAAATATAAATTAAGCAACCTAACCTACCTGATGTGCCTATATTTAATTATAATTATTACAATCCGGTCATAAATAATGGGATCGCCGCAGGTACTTTTACTGCAGTCAATAAGTTATATCCATTTTTCGTGAAACAATCTTTACAACCGAATTTCATGTTATCTCGGAATAACCCATTTATTAGTTCAAAGACTCCGGGCTTAGGGGTGTGTAAATTTTAGGTCATTGGGCACAGGGCCACGGGGTGTAGGCACGAGGGGGAGCGTGCGGTACATTATGCCTGATTTTATTATCTTACGGGCCCAAATTACATCTATGAAAATGTATATACCTACTATATTATGATTCATTTTTATAAATAATTCATGATTTCATATTCTTTTGACAAAGGCAAAAGACCATGTCCGTAGTTGTTTTGCCAACTGAAATAATTTTGTAATATTAGTGTCACTCTAAGCCACTTTACCGGAAACGGACATGAGGGTGGGGTGACAGAGGGGTGCAATATTTTATAGAGTGTTTGCTTAGGTCACAGATAGAAAAATGTACATTTCTAGCCTACGCAACGACTGCAAACAGTCTTTCCCATCTCTATCGGTCATTATTGCGGCATAGCCAGATTGACATATTTATCGCAAAGGTATCTTGCAATAGCCCAATTAAAAATTTGTTAATTTGGAAAATACAACTGGTTTAAGATTAATCCTCAATTGCTCTTAAAATAAATTTATTTCCCAATAATTTTACTATAAACTGTGGAAAGGCGATGAAAGGTTCTTTAATATACATGTATGTTATAAGGATCATAATAATGATCATTATGGTACTAGCCGTGAGCCGTGAGTATTATTGGACGAGGCGTCAGCCGAGTCTAATAACATGGCGTGTACCATAATGATTGTTTATGATCCGAATTTCATACGATATTTTATATTCCGACGATTTTTGTGTTTTTTTTTGATGAATTTTAAGTTTTCGTCAGTAAACTAATAGCTTGATTTTAATAAAACCAGGTAACTATAGAAATATTTGTTTGTATTGTCATTGTCAGAATTGAATTTTTAATTTTAACGTTTATATAATATAACATGGATAATTTGCCATCAGAAATCGAAGAATTGGCCAATAAAGCAGTTGTTGGTTTGTTGCCCGAAAAGTCTAAAGGCATATATGAAAAAACTTATGCCAATTACAAAACTTGGTGTTCCCAGAAAAAGGTTGTCAATATCGTGCACGAAAAGGTACTTTTTTCATATTTCAAGGAAGAATCAATGAAGAAAAAGTCTTCGAGTTTATGGAGTTATTACTCTATATTAAGGAGTACACTATTACTTAAGAAAAACGTCGACATAAGCAAGTTCAATCAATTGATAGCTTTTTTAAAACGAAAATCTCATTCTACACACCCCAAAAATCCAGGATTTTGACTAAAGAAAATATTGCAAAAGTTTTTACAAGAGGCAGACAACGAAACATACTTGCTATTAACAGTGTCAATGATAATAGGTATAAGTGGAGCATTTATATTTTTCATTATAGTACTCAGTCCTATAAAGTATGTCATTTTGACACTGAAAATTAAATCCATAATAATGTCATTATGACACGTCGGAATATAGAAACATATTATTATACTTAAAAGTATCAAACGAATCTTGAACTAATCCCAAAAGATGAATGAATTACTAATCTCGTAAAAATTGCGACGATTGCGCGTTGATCTAACGGATTGATTATATATTTTGGATGATTTATGTTTTTTTGTGATTATTGGTGAAAAATCGTCTTTATTATAAACAATCATGGCGCATTCATGTGTAGTTTGTAAAAGAGTGGATCATTTAAATAAGGATTTATCTTTTCATCGGTAAGTATGGTTATGTTTTAATATTTGACCATCTGATATAACAGACAGCATTGTTGCCATTCAGCCAACAAACATGTAGTTCTCTCTTCCACCTATTACTGATTTTCAATAACATTTCGCACAAGCGCAGCTTCACTTTCCTAGGGTTTTATGAATTGATTATGGGATCTCTAGTTTACAATACCTTTGGTTTCAATCAGGTCTGACGAGAAAAACGCAAGAGCCTGTTTTCACGGAATCGACCGGGCTAATCAGAAAACATATCCACACGCAGAAACGTCAGTGAAGTCAGGGTGTCCCATTTTTGTTACTTTTATAGGGTATCTCCGTAACTGTTAGTGATATCAAAAAAGAATGTAAGAGGTGTCATGTACTCTTTTTGGGCCAAACTTAAAATGATAAAATCAAAATTAGAAAAATTTCGCTCGTTTAAGAGATACGGGGGAAAATCAAAAAATTGACAATTTCAAAATTACCCTATATTTTCTTAGTTAAAAGAGATGAAAAATGTTTTATACAGAAGTCTCTTTATATTGATTGTTGAATGATCTGCCGTTTTCAGAATAAGTATACGGGGTCAGGTAAAAAAGTTACCGGACCTATCCTCATTTTTTTAAATGGAATACCCTGTATATTTAAATCTAAAAATATACTATTTTAAAATCTCCTTTCAAATATATAACACACCATGGATGATATTGGTTTCCTAGGCGATTTATTAAACTTTATTACTTTAAACCAAAGTCGGCCATGAAACAAAAACTAATATCCTAGAGACAACTATGTTGACATTCTAGTTGTTATTAACATTTAACGCCAATTTCATTTTTTATATATTTATTTGTGAAAAAGACTTATCAACATTTTGAAAAATTTGATGATATCTATCATCCATGGTGTATTATAAATTCGAAAAGAGAGTTTAAATGTTATCTTTTTAGATTAAAATATACAGGGTGTTCCATTTAAAAAATGAGGTTAGGTCCGATAACTTTCTTACCGGACCCCGTATACTTATTCTGAAAACGGTAGATTATTCAACAATCATTATAAATAAACTTCTGTATAAAACATTTTTCTGTATCTGTTTTAACCAAGAAAATATAAAGTAATTTAGGAATTGTCAATTTGTTGATTTTCCCCCGTATCTCTTAAGCGAGCGAAAATTTTCAAATTTTGATTTTACCATTTTAAGTTTGACCCAAAAAGAGCACATGACACCTACATTACTTTTTTGATAGCACGAACAAACCCTATAAAAGTGTCGAAACTATTTTTGTAAAAAATGTAAGAAGGCATGTGTGCAGGGATGCCATTAGCGGATCGATAGAGTAACTTTCTAACTAACATATGCAGGCTTAAATCCTAATCACACATATCAAAATTGAAAATAATATTTAAAGTACTTTCGGAGATAAACAAAACCGTGTAGGAGAAAACTTGAGCCGCTGCGCACATCTTCCGGGTTTATTATAGAATTAAATGTAACTACAGTAGTAAAACTCATTCCGGAAAGATTGTCACATGTCAACACTATTATGGGTATCATATGAAAATATGTCAATGTCAGATTTAGGTGAATTATATTTTTTATCTACGATCGTTATAACTTCCTTTTTGTAAAAAATAATTTAGCATTAAAAAACCACTCATTTGTCTCTGAGTGCTTATAATATCAAGTTGCCATGAAAACAGCAACCGCGTCGTTCGATGCCCGGGCGCCGCATTGTTATTGCTGGCTTACAAATGTCAATAATATTTGAAAACATCAAAAATGGAAAGAAATAATTCTCCGATTCCGAACAAGAGACTCATTTCAATGCGCTCCAGACGAAATAATTAACAAAACCAATGAAGCAACACAATATTTATTAAAATCGAAAGAAGCTTAAAAGGAATATAATACGGTTATTAAATTGCGTTGAACCTGAAGTCAGTGAGCGTTTCAGCGAACGGGTATTGTTAATGTGTCTTCAAGAAAGATATCGTGCTATTCCAACATCAACATTAATTCTGAATAATCAAGTCGATATAAGGAAATATCCCAAACTTATTGCATTCCTTAAAGCCGTATTAGATTCGGCAATAAAAATTTCCGGTGCAATGGCAATTATAATTGCATGAATTCATGCGCAGTAAACCGTTCTCGGGTTTGTTGGCGCATTGCCAACAGTCAGAACAGCAGCTGGTAGTGTCGAAATCCCTAAAATACCGCCAGAATTAGAGATGGGCAAACCTGTTCGTTCTGATTAGCAGTTAAAGCAGCTACTGGTACTTACAAATGGCAGTTCAAAAAAGTTGCTACGAATTAGCAGTACCAGTTAGTTTATATAGCCATTAGCTGTTCATAGCTGCTTCGACCAACTAATCTCTGCTCAGACTTGCACCGGCAATGGCAATGAAAATGACGCGTGACCCATTTCTGGCAATGCGAGACAGCTGATCGAGAACGGTGTACCGCGCATGAATCCGTGCAATTTTAATTGCCAGAAGACTAGAATTGCCGACTGTAATACGGATTCCGTTCTTGCATTGCTCCGGCAATCGAGAGAGATCGAGAACGGTTTAGTGCGCATGAATACGTGCAATTATAATTGCCATTGCCGGCGCAAGAGACAAAAATTGCCGACTCTAATACGGCTTTTAGCGACAGTGAGTTGGTTATACACCAATATAATTTCGAAAAAGAAAACGGACGCGATATTAGAAAAAATATCGTATGAAACGTATGCGTTACATAAATAACCATTTCAAAATTATCACTTTTGTCGTCTAAAAAGTGCTATATCTAGCTTTCATTTTTGTCATCCGTGCAGCTGCTCGTACGCGTCCAGATGCCGTTTCTAATATTGGATAATTAATAATTTTATGTGCCATTGACATTTCACTGTACAATAATATATTAATATACATATTCGTAGAAAATGGTACTTCTATTGTTTAGATGAAATTGTGCTAATTAGGACTTTCCAGAATGACGATATCACGTAAACGTGAGAATCGCATTAGCATACATATCACAATTATAATTGCAAATAGGAAATATTTTAATGACAATAAAAAATAATATACATATGTATATACTTTTTAACAGAGCTTATAGAAAATCTCAAGTCATATCCATATCTATACAGGGTCAAGTTTAAATTTTCGGGAATTTACATGCTTCTAGATTTTATGCGCTACCCCGTACAATTAGATGTACCAGGACGTAAACTACTCTGCTTTAGATGTGCATTGTTTAATATTCGATAAAATTAATTGGGGTAGTGTGTAGTGTATTTTCGTTCATTTTTCATTTTCAAGGTTTTTGTGTTAAACTGTCATGATACTGAAATACCATGGCGACCGATGAAAATAACTCCAAAGGCTGGGCCATTAAAAAATAAAATTATCGAAGAGTTCGTTATAGAGTTCATTTTTTTAACGGTAATTACACGAGTGCTTAAAAATTTTCGACAATTTTGCATGCTGCTTATTGCCTAAAAACTACATGATTTTATTTTCTCATTTTGGCGAAATTTTACAAACAAACTCATATGTAGTTTTTATAAGGCAATAAGCTTAAATGCAAAATTTTCTGAAAA
Source organism: Barypeithes pellucidus (assembly GCA_963991005.1). NCBI lineage: Eukaryota > Metazoa > Arthropoda > Insecta > Coleoptera > Curculionidae > Barypeithes > Barypeithes pellucidus. The sequence goes on from OZ022563.1 coordinate 16,140,067, forward strand.
CTAAACTGCTGGCCACTTGCTTTCGAGCAAGAAAAATTTCGCCTAAATTTAAAAGTTAATATTTTCTGAACCAGATATGACATCGATCTCCGGTTTTTAATGGTTGATAGATTTGTCCCTTAGGAAACAATTGCCAAAGTTGGATTGTCTTAAACTGTCAGAAACTTTTATATACAGGGTGTTAAAGAGGACGATGATTTTTGCTCCAATTTCAATAGCATGTAACTTTCACAATAATATTTTTAAATTTTATCACTGTACGTCAATTGAATCACTGGTTCATAGCAAAGAAAGTTATCTGTCAAATTTTTGATATCTGCTATATTTTAAGAGATACCGATTTTTTTGAAAAACTTTGCATTTTTTCAACTTTTTGTTAGCTAGATCCCACTGTGCTTTGTATCGTGCAAACTTTGCAAGTGATTATTATACCTTATGAAAAGCTTGTTTATGTTCAGTAACAATTGTACCTAAATGTTGTGATGTGCAGTGGCGTACTTATAATCACTTATATGTCTATGCTTTATGAGTATATCACATTTTTTTTGTATTGGAAAGTACTCGCTCCTAGATTAGGCAAGTTTTTCCTTATTTTTTAGTTTTTCATATCGCGCTACAGGTATATTATACAGTGTCTACAAAATTTTAAAAAAGATCATTTTTTTATTTAATGTTTGAAAAAATTTATTTATTAATTTCTAACTTTCTAACACCTAAAATTAAACTTACATTGAAAGGCACTTTAATATTAAATATCACTAGCTGCCGTCAAACCAAACCCCGTCCATCCGAGTGTATTAATTTGAATCGAGATTATCACGAAAAAAAAAACAATATCAAGTCAGCAATGCTAATGCGTTTAGCAACAAACCTAACCATGTGTTAGAAAGTTAAAAATTAATAAATACATTTTTTTAAACAATTAAATAAAAAAATTATCTTTTTTAAAATTTTGTAGACACTGTATAATATACCTGTAGCGCGATATGAAAAACTAAAAAAATAAGGAAAAACTTGCCTAATCTAGGGGCGAGTACTTTCCAATACAAAAAATTGTGAGATACTCATAAAGCATAGACATATAAGTGATTATAAGTACGCCACTGCACATCACAACATTTAGGTACAATTGTTGTTACTGAACATAAACAAGCTTTTTATAAGGTATAATAATCCCTTGCAAAGTTTGCACGATACAACGCACAGTGGAATCTAGCTAACAAAAAGTTGAAAAAAAGTAAAGTTTTTCAAAAAAATCGGTATCTCTAAAATATAGCAGCATGACACATTACTTTCTTTGCTATGAACCAGTGATTCAATTGACGTACAGTGATAATATTTAAAAATATTATTGTGAAAATTACATGCTATTGAAATTTTAGCAAAAATCATCGTCCTCTTTAACACCGTGTATATAAAATTTCCTGACAGTTTAAGACAATCCAACTTTGGCAATTGTTTCCTAAGGGACACATCTATCAACCATTAAAAACCGGAGATCGATGTCATATCTGGTTCAGAAAATATTAACTTTTAAATTTAGGCGAAATTTTTCTTGCTCGAAAGCAAATGGCCAGCAGTTTATTATGCAAGAGTGTAATTTATGGAGAAAATTACTCGAATTAACAAAAATTAAATGCAAAAATGTATTATACAGGGTGGCCCATCGAAAACAGTCCAGCAAAGTTTACGGCTGTCTACGTGAAAATTAAAAAAACACCTCGGACCCGTAAACTTGTGTTTTAAGGGAGACACGTTTTACTATTAATTTCATCTCTGTAACTTCACCCCCCCCCCCCCCTAGCGGGGGCGGCTACTGCCCTTGTTTTTTCAAATGGGAATGGGTATGTTGTGATACATCTTTTTAAAGGGCATTAAATTCTCTTTAAAATGGCGCCTCGTTTTGTAAATTTCAGCTACGCGCCGCCGAGCAACGGAATTTGAAACATTTCACAGAACAAGTATTAAATTATCCGAACCACCTTTTTAACGTTTGCTTCTCAGACGAATGTTCTTTTTTTCTTAATGGCACTGTCAACCGACATAACTGTCGTTACTGGTCCGACACGAATCCAAGGATTTACCACGAGGTTCATACTCAAAATCATCAGAAATTAAACGTTTGGGGTATTTTCGGTGCTCACATAATTAGACCATTTTTCTTACCGGGAAATTTAAATGAAGATACTTATTTAGACTTGTTGGAGAATGCTGTCAACCCAGCGCTGTTGGAAATTATGGAAAACGACCAACGTTACCAGGAAGAAAATCCAATATTTCAACAAGACGGGGCTCCCTCCTATTATGCATTACCCGTACGCCACTTTCTGGATGAAACGTTTCCTGGTAGATGGATTGTGAGGAGATGTGCTATTGAATGGCCCGCGAGGTCGCCCGATTTATCTCCCCTTGATTTCTTTTTGTGGGGACATCTAATATCCAAAATTTATGCCACCCAACCCGCATCCTTAGAAGATTTACGGAACCGCATTACTAATGAATGTCAACAAATTACACCAGATGTTCTTCATAATGTTCGAGAATACTTTGAACAGTTGTTGTACTATTGTATGGAGGTGAATGGCGGACATTTTCAACATTTAATAAGATAACATGTAAGTATTACTCAATAAAATTACATTTTTTAAAACGCAATTTCTCGGCGGCGCGTAGCTCAAATTTACAAAACAAAGCGCCATTTTAAAGAGAATTCAATGCCCTTTAAAAAGATGTATCACAACATACCCATTCCCATTTGAAAAAACAAGGGCAGTAGCCGCCCCCGCTAGGGGGGTTGAGGTTACAGGGATGAAATTAATAGTGAAACGTGTCCCCCTGAAAACACAAGTTTACGGGTCCGAGGTTCTTTTTTAATTTTCACGTACACATCCGCAGACCTTGCTGGACTGTTTTCGATGGACCACCCTGTATATATTACTTCAATAATTATTAATAACGTAATAATTAATATTAGAATTTGACTCGGAATTTGAAGAATCTCTTGAGATTGGTTTCGACATTTTCGAGCAACTAGGTTGGGCATCTATTTCATTCGTTCTCATTTGTTGAATAACAAGCTTATGGTGTTCCTCGTCCATTTGTAGATATGACGAAGTTGATTTTGTATTCGAATGTCCCGTGATTTTTATAAGCTGCTGCTCGCCAACTCCCTGCTTGGCTAGTTTAGAAACAGCTGTTGCGCATAAATAATGGTTGGTTATTTTGACCTTTTCTTGTATCTACACCCATTTTCTTGGCCTGGCTGGTTGTCCCTTGACCTATGGTATTTTTGCCTAATTTTATAAATAATATCTCATAAGTATGCTCTAAATTTTTTACTTATGTTGGACTAGTTCAATAAATAACAAATAATTTAATAATAAACCACAATCATTCCAAAACAGTAATAAAACGAACAACGAAAAAAGTAAGGAACTACATAATCAGGTGTTCAAAAGGATTTCCGTTATTCTCTAAGCACAAATAACATCTTCTAACTGCCACATAACAGTTTTTTTGAGATATAATAAAACATGCGATAGAATATCGAACTTTTCAGCATTTGTAAAATTATGTTTCATATTTTCTGGAAAATAGAAAACCACTTAAAACGCTCTCAAACGATCACAATGGGAATGTTAAGTGAAACAAATCACGCTTCAAAAATTTTTTTGTTTCAAGCGCCTAATTGTCTTTTAAATCCCGAATCAACAGAAGTTTGAAATAATGTTTCTGTATTTTGTTCACTTATTTGTGGTTTATTATATTTGTTATTTACTGAACTAGTCCAACATAAGGAAAAATTTAGAGCTTACTTATGAGATATTAATTATAAAATTAGGAGAAATACAGGACCGTATCCCAAAATTTCCTGATGTTGTTCAAAAACCCTCGAAATGCCATTAAACCGCAATGTGTCATACATCGTTGCATTCGGAAGAAAAAAACCTATCAAATTCCAATATCAGGAAAACAGGACCGTATTTAAAAAAAGAAAGTTGATAATGACCCTTCGAAGACGACTCGTGGGATTACAAAACAATTAACGCTGTTAGATAGAGCGGAAAAAGTGACAATGCAAAAGTGCAATTTACTTTAGAATTCGATGTCAAAAAACCCAGGAAAACAATAAAACGATTTCTCAGAATTTCGGTTTTCCGAATATCTCCAGAACTACTCGGAATTTTAAACCTTCCTAAACGGCATATTATTAGGCAAGTAAATGCGCAACTTTACCTCCATTTAACCGACTTCGTATATCTTACGGTTTCCGAGATCCCTGTACTGGCCCTCCTTATCTTGGACACGTTGTATATTAAAAGAAAAAGTCATTCGGTAGTACTCGGCCTACTTAGCCTGCTGCCCGCTTTTTAAAATATTGTGGACCAATGAGGCCGTTTTATCACTTACAAGGAGGATGAAAATTTTATCAAAATAATTTCGTGTAATTGGTGCAAATGGAACAGTTTGATTGGCGAAACAGTAAATTTGATAGGTGACGAAAATAATCAAAAGAATCGAGTCATTTTGATAGAAAGAAAACTGATAAAATTAATTTAAAAAAAAAACGTCTATACTAATACCTAATTTAACGATATTTCCAGGATGTGACTAATATAAAGATAACAATAACAATTAAGCTGCTACCTACATAAAATTTTCAATTACTTTAACGATTGAAGTAGACTCAATGCAAGTTAATCTCTAGATGTTGTCCTGGAATGTACCTAACAGATACCGGGTGATAATAAAATCTAATTATTCTAATCATTATTAATACTCCTAAGTTAGAAATTGCTACGTGATTAGTTATTATAGTTCTATTATTAATATAGATTTTTTTATTGAATTATTTGCATACAGGGTGTCCGCTAATTAATGGTACATGGAAAAACCACAAACTCCTTATCTAAAAATATTATTATTTAATTATACTTACCTATATCCGATAGTTGATATTAACTGAGATACAGGGTGTTAAAATTAAAACTTAATTTTTGTTTTTCTCTAATAACTTTGCAGGAAACCAACGTTCTTTTACAAAATTTGGCAATTAGGGTTTTTTAGGACGCGAAATTGATTTTTTTATGAAATTTTAATGTACAATGTAGGGGGCGCTGTCTGCGGCATTATTTGCACATTTATCAGGTCATAACTTTTTTGTGCCCCAGTGCATTTAAGTTTTTAATGAAAATAATACTTTTCACATATTTATTACGTAAAAAGGTATACTAAGTTGAGGTCGCCCAGAGTTATCGTTTCGGAGATATTTGCAATTAAATTGTTTAGTACTCAATTATTATTAATTTGCAAATATCATTTTTTTCTTAAAGTAACCTATGAGAAAACAAATGAAATTTAGAGATGCAGTTGCTATGGAACAGCAAATATTTAATTTTTAGAGTTTATCGTAAGTTTGTGTTTTCATTGCTGTTGGTTTCTTTCGACTCGATATTTTGTAGGGTCAAAGTTATTTTAATTAAAGTAAGTTAATGTATTTATTATTCCCAATTACCATTACTAGAACATTAATTATCATGTAAAAGTTAATTGGTAAGAAGTAACAAAATATTATTTGCTTGCCTGAGCTAACGCACTAGACAATTTAAATGTAAATATATCCGAAACGGTAACTCTGGGCGACCTGAACTTAGTAAGTATACCTTTTTTACGTAACAGATATGATAAAAGTATTATTTTTATTAAAAACTTAAATACACTGAGGCACAAAAAAGTTATGACCTGATAAATGTGCAAATAATGCCGCAGGCAGCGCCCCCTACATTGTATATTAAAATTTCATAAAAAAATCAATTTCTCGTCCTAAAAAAACCATAATTGCCAAATTTTGTAAAAAAACGTTGGTTTCCTGCAAAGTTATAAGAGAAAAACAAAAATTAAGTTTTAACTTTAACACCCTGTATCTCAGTTAATATCAACTTTAGGATGTAGGTAAAGTTAAGTATAATTAAATCCTAATATTTTTACGTAAGGAGTCTGTGGTTTTTCCATGTACCATTAATTAGCGGACATCTTGTATAAGGTAATCGTTTTATGTCCAGTGTGACACGACGAAAAAAAAATAGAGGGTGAATAAATGAACCCCATCCCCAATTTCGTTTTAATAAACTAAAATTCTATTTAGGTAATCTCGAGGGTTGATCTAGTGACACAAATCTATACAGTAAATTAACTATACTAAATTTGTGATGAGTGGATAAGAAAAACCTTATTGACGTAATTTACGAATAAAAAATTTACCAATTTTTTAAATTAATTATTTATTTTTGACACTAATATCGATATTAAGTACATTATGGTTAATAAACAAAGCATTATCGACTCGATGTCCTACTTATCAACATTTCTAATTAATGCTTCTTTTCTAAGCAAACATTGTCCTAATAAAAAAGGTAATTTAAAAAAAATGTATCAAAATAATAAATTTTGATAAAGTGGTGGATCTGTACTCCATGATATACCGGGTGATGCATCGTTAGGTTGAACATAGGAAATCCCATGTAATTTTTTGGCTCCCCTGTACATTTTATAGGAACACTGCATTATAACTTCTTGAAGAGGCCGACATGGTGAACTCATGTGCCGAGTTTGGGTTTGAATACATTTTAGTAAGCAAATCCTAACTTATTCAATTCTATAGCAAAACCACGAAACTCCCATAGTTCAGGTAATACAGCAAACACCAGCAAATTAAATTTTGACATTAACAAAACGAAAATTAGTGTCAGTGACAATATTTTCATTATTACCGGAAATATGAAAGAGTCGTGGTTTGACACATCATTTTTAATTGAATATCTTAAGATTGGCTCTTCAAAATGTATTCAAAATATCGACCTCTTCAAGAAGTTATAATGCAGTTTTTCTGTAAAATGTACAGGGGAGCCAATATTCAGCCACCTCAAAAATTACATGGAATTTCCTATGTTCAACTCAACGAACAAACCCGGTATATTGTTTGTAGCTGATAACTTACGGTTGCTATTTTGATATGTCTCTATTGGTTTTTATAAGTTTTTGTCTTCAAGTTGAATTTAATCCTAAAAACAGTCCTTTCAGAGCTATTCAATTTCATCGTACTTTTATTTTCGGTAAGTATTTATGGACATTTCTTACTAATATAACCTTGTTTGTTTTGTAAAGTCATGTCATAACATGTTGAGAATTTAAGGGTTGACTAAAGTCCGTTCAATGGACGTATTCATGATTTTTTTTCATGATTTTCTCGCTCCCGCTATTTCGAATGGGAAATAAATGGCGTCCGAAGTTTTTCGCGGTCATCATTTCAATCTATTTTTTGAAATTATAAATTATTTTTCGGAATACGTATATCGGAACGCTAGGCACGTCTATGTTTATGAAATCAGTCTTTGTTTTCATATTTTTCTTCCGCGTAATTTTGAATGATTCGTATGATTCTTATGACGTGTAAGTGAGGACGCACAGCATAGGTACACTGTGACTACTTTATCTATATGTATACAGGGTGTTCCTTAATGCGGGGGTGCGATTCCTTAGGTCATTTTATAAAGAAAAGTTCATATGAACATATGTCCGCAACGGCTTAAATTTATTGCTACAGGGTGTTGAATTTCTTTATTTTGGTTGTTTTTTTAATTTCTCCGAAAGTACTCTAGATATTATTTTCAATTTTGGTATGTGTTAATAGGATATAGAACCACAAATTTTAGTTAGAAAAATTATTCAATTGTTCCGCCAGTGGCGACCCTGCAAACATGTCCTTTGATATTATTTACAAAAGAGCTGGTACGCCACTGACATTTTTCCATGTGGATATTTTTCTGATTAGCCTGGTCAATTCTACATGAAAACGGTGTCTTGAGTTTTTCTCGTTAGACGCACTTGATTAAAACCACTAAATTCATATTGAAACTCATTATTATTCACATTGATAAAATAATTAATGATAAATTTTGTTTTATAAAAATTATTGGAAATGGCTACCTTCGCTTAAAATGCATGCTTCCGCCCGCTCCAACAATTTTTATAAAACAAAATTTATCATTAATTATTTTATCAATGTTAATAATAATGAATTTAGTGGTTTTAATCAAGAACGGTGCGTCTGACGAGAAAAACTCAAGATACCGTTTTTATGTAGAATTGACCAGCATAATCAGAAAAAATATCTACATGGAAAAATGTCAGTGGCGTACCAGCTTTTTTGTAAAGAATATCAAAGGACATGTTTGCAGGGTCGCCACTGGTGGAACAATTGAATAACTTTTCTAACTAAAATTTGTGGTTGTATATCCTATTAACACACACCAAATTTTAAAATAATATCTAAAGTACTTTCGGAGATATTAAAAAATAACCATTTAAAAAATAAAAATTCATCACCCTGTCAAAAAATTTAAGCCGTTGCGAACATATGTGCACATGAACTTTTCTTTATAAAATGACCTAAGGAATCACACCCTGAAATATTAGCACGCCATTAAGGAACACCCTGTATATATATATATATCTGACATTTAGAGGTAGATTTCTTCAACTGACGAGGTGCGTCGTGCATGCTTTTCATTTCGTGATTGATTGGTGTAAGAGGCGCTATGATTTTTTGAAAAACAATATAAAATAATTGACCTTATACAACCCGAAGTATTTTTTCTTTTAAAAAAATTGGCACACCTGTGTGTGCGAGGAAGCTATAACAATAAATAAAACTGCCCATTTCAATTGATTTTCGGTTTTCAGCGCGTACGAAACAACTGGGAGCGCCCGGCTTGTTAATTGTTTAGCTCTATTTTTCATTTCGCATAATGGCATGAGGTCGCCTAAAGTCCGTTTTGTTGCAGTTGATAGCTCATATCGAGGGTTGAAGCCATAAAACAACCGTAAACCATAGGCGTTGCCAATAGTAATTACCTTATTTAATAAGAAAATTGGCCTCTGTCCATTGTTAAGTAGGATTAGGGTTAAAGTAGGTACAACAGGGGTAATTAATTTACCTATTTTTGCCTGCTTTAGGATGTTATTACGCCATTTGATGTGCGTTTGTCAAACTATGTATTTAGTTGTATTTAGATACTGCATTATCTCAAAGTTGAATTATTTCCTATACTTGTAACAATGGCTTCAAGTTTTTCGCCAACGTGTCTTCGTCAAATTAGCAAGAGTGCATATTCTCTCCGAGAAAAGACATTAATATTAAACGTGCATGATGCTCTAGTGTACCAGAAACCTGCAAGTGATGTTCGTAGCATCATTGCAGAGTGTGCCAATATGGTAGGAGTTGGAGAGGCTACTATATATAGGTTCTTGCGTGAAAGAAAATCTAAGAACCTCAGTGAGCCAAAACCACTCCCAGGAAAGAAACCGTTAGAAATTGACAATTTCATTAAAAATGGTATTAGAAGAAAAGTACATAGTTTTTATTTTGCCAAGGAAATACCAACTATAGACAAAATTTTACAAGCCATTAACTACGACGAGGACTTACCACAGCTATCACGAACGAAACTATGGAAAATACTTCATGATATGAACTTTCGATGGGAGAAGCAAAACAGAAAATCTTTTCTTATTGATAGAGCAGATATTATTTGCTGGAGACGTCAATACTTAAGGTCCATCCGAAAATACCGCAGCGAAGGCAAAAACATTTTCTATTTGGATGAAACTTGGCTGAACGAAGGGCACACCGTATCTAAAGTTTGGCAAGATAAAAATGTCCTAAGTTCTCGACAAGCTGTCATGGAAGGCTGGTCAACAGGACTTAGACCACCATCTGGAAAGGGACGCAGACTTATTATAACTCATATAGGAAGTTCAAATGGCTTTTTGGATCAAGGATTATTACAATTCCAGTCGAATTCTACTAAAGACTATCATGAAGAAATGACTGCTGATGTTTTCGAGGAATATTTTAAGCAAATGATAGAATACATTCCCGCTAATTCTGTAATAGTGATGGATAATGCCAGCTATCACTCTAGGCTAAAAGAGAATCTTCCCACAACTTCATGGAAAAAGGCGGAAATCGTAAACTGGTTACAACGAAAGGAATTGAGTTACGATAATACCATGGTAAAAAAAGAACTTTTGGATATTGTTAGGCTACATAAATCACAGTATAAAAAGTATGTTATTGACGAGATGGCAAGAGATCGAGGTATTATAGTGCTCCGTTTACCACCTTACCATTGTGAGCTAAATCCTATCGAATTAATATGGGCTCAAGTAAAAGGATATGTTGCTAGAAATAACAAAACTTTTAAAATGCAAGAAGTGCGACACCTCTTGCTTCATTCTTTAGCAAATGTGTCATCAGAAAATTGGCAAAACGCCATAAAACATGCTATAGTAGAGGAACAAAAAATGTGGGAACTTGACAACGTAATTGACACAACTATGGAAATTGAGCCTTTAGTAATAAGCGTAGGACATGATGACTCTTCAGATTCTTCTGAGGACCATTTTATCGAGTTATAATTATTGAAATTGTCAATATTTTTTGATCTGTAAATAAATTAGTTTTCTTGTAAATAAATTCATAAAATCATAAAATCTATTACATTTAAATAAAATAATAAGCGGTTACATTAAAAACCCAACTCTCCGACCATGATGGGCCGTTTTAATCATTATCCTTTCATTTCATTTTATGGCTCTATTGTTACTTTATCTGTTACCCGGTGGAATAGGTCAAAATTTCTTCATCTTTATGCTAGATGTACGTAAAAAGACCATTTTATAGGTAAAATATTTTAGGCCACCGGGCCCTTGTTTTGAATCTTTAATGAGGGTATCGAGCTATCAACGGCAACGAAACAGACTTTACGAACAAAGTCGACGTAGATAATAAATAGCGAAGAGATTTAAATTTATTCTGATTTTGATTTTAATGTTTGGTTCAAAAATAAACAAGAAATTGTCGCAATTAACACCCCCCGTTGATTTTAAGTAGAGTTGGCGCCAGTCATGCAAGATACAATGACGTAGGTGCCGTCGGAGAGGAGATTATGTACGCGCTCTCTCTCGAAACATCCTTCTTTTTTTAATATCCGGTGCGGCCGGATTTTGTATCGAATCCAGCCGGAACTGAACTTAAAAGATGTGCTGTAGAAATAATGAACGGGACCACACTGTAGAGCTGGTTTATTTAACGAAACTAATATAAATACAAAACATAATCTCTCGAATAAATGACATAATCATTAAACAAGTCACATATTAGTATTTGTAATTATTAATGGACAGATTATGATGCATAAAAATTAATTGTTCTTCGTTGCTTGCCGAGAGTCTATTTTAGTGTTGAGTACTAGATTAGTGAAATAACCGACATTGCTCGATTATTAAAAAAACTGCTCGAGTTATAAATTCAAGCGAAAATCGTCGTTCGTCACTTATTACCTTCCACTCGATACCCGAGCTTCGCTTGACGCCGACCGAAATGTGCTGTTTGGTTAGTGTGATCGCTCGAGGTAAAAAAACTGCTCGTACAGGGTGTCCATTTTTGGGTAGTTTTACGGGTTTGTTAGTAAAGATAGAAGGATGCGGTTTTCGCAGCACTGTGCAACTTTTTTGTCAAACAGAAGTTGCCGTAATCAGAATTTTTCTAGGCCGCCTTGTTTTTGAGAATTGTGCATCCCCCCATATCTTGGTTACCCCGTAACGTATCAAAAAGAAATAATATGTTCTTTTTGTAGCCTTTTACGTAGAATCCAGTGATATAATCAGATTTTTTCTACATTCAATAGTTATCAAGGAAAATAAACAAATTTGCTTTTTTAAATGGATCACTCTATATATTTTTTAATGATATAATTTAGTTTGTAACAAGCTTCTCAAAAATATATAACACTTTATTTTTAGTCTTAGTATTAGGTCCGAAATATACGTTTTTCAAAAATATACTATTTTTTTTAGTAGGCCATGACGGGTATTTAAAACAAACAAACAGTCCTATGTGTCATAATAATAAAATCTTCTAATTCTGTCAGGGCATTCAGGTTCTCTAAGTTGTTTTTAAATTTCTAATTAATAATGAAAAATCAGTTTGTATTATTATGGCTGAGCATGTAAACTTTGAGAAATACGACATGCTCGTTTGTTTTATCCAGTGTAACGAAAATACAGATGGAGCTTTATACGTGTATTTGAATAGCCCTTATGTAGTAATTCTATGAAATTTATAAATTTTCTTAAATTACTTGTAGATATCCCGAAAGACGACAACCGGAAAAACGATTTTTTTCAAGAATAAAATCAAATTTAATTGAACTCGGTTCATTTTCTAAACCTCGCCCTAAAATCTACCACAAAGCTTCAATTGAAACAAAGTCAAGCAGTTCTTGCAGAAAAGTTGAAGGTTCGGTCGGAATAATTAAATCAAGAGTGCAAACAATCCGAAAAAACACAATTTTAAGCCATATAAATTCCACCGTGTATAAAACTTACATCCTGGTGTTGCACAGCGCCGTATAGAGTTTTGCAATTAGTATTTACGAAATCTGAACAGGGAAAACAATTTTGAAAAAAACGCTATATGGTGTGATGAGGCTCATTTTACCAGTGCTGGCATGTTTAATCGACAGAATACGAGGTTTTGGTCTCAGGAAAATCAGCATGTAATATCTCCAATCGAACAGCAAGGCAGATTTGGCGTTAGCGTTTCCTGCTTTATACTGAATAGCAAAATAGTTTATAATATATTTGAAGGAAGCCTTAATGCAAATAAATATTTGGCAATTCTGGAAAACGTTGTGCCAGAAATAATAGAAGATGTGCCCTTAGCTGGTCTCAATAACTTGCATCTTCACCAGGATGGAGCGCCCGCTCACAATGCCCAAATTGTAAGGACCTACCTAGATAAGAACTTCCCAGGTCGCTGGATTGGAACTAATGGACCTGTAAGATGGCCACCAAGGTCACCCGACTTGTCGGTTTTGGATTTCTTCTTATGGGGATAAATTCAAAATAAAATTTATTCCATTCAGTACCAAACAATGGCAGATTTAAGAATTGCCATTGACGGAACTTTTAGGGAGAGAGCAAACCCGAACAAACGCGGCCGTTTATTATTTTAAATTCATTAAGGCGAATAAGAACCATGTGTGAAACATGTCTAAGGCATAATGCAGAACAATTTGAGCAATATTTATGAGGGAGTTCAATAATTTTTCAATTTTTGTGTGTAATATTTAATCACACCAGTATTTTTTTAATATCCGTCATTGCCTACTAAAAAAAATGGTATATTTTTGAAAAACGTATATTTCGGACCTAATACTACGACTAAAAATAAATTGTTATATATTTTTGAGAAGCTTGTTATAAACTAAATTATATTATTAAAAAATATATAGGGTGGCCCATTTAAAAAAAGCAAATTTGTTTATTTTCCTTGAAAACTATTGAATGTAGAAAAAATCTGAGTACGTCACTGGATTCTACGTAAAAAACTACAAATAGCACCATTTTATTTCTTTTTGATACGTTACGGGGTAACCGAGATATGGGAGGTGTCCCAAAATGCACAATTCTCAAAAACATTCCGTATATCAAAAACAAGCCGGCCTAGAAAAATTCTGATTACGGCATCTTCTGTTTGACAAAAAAGTAGCATAGTGCTGCGAAAACTTTTGTTATGTTATGTTTATTTGTACATACATATACATAGTAATAATTTTGCATTTACATATTACCTAATAACAAATTTCCCATCGGCGGACACCTCTATTAGGTAGACGGTCCCGTAGGTGTCCGCCCAAGAGAGGTTTCACTGTACTATTCTAGTTATCAATTCATGCAAAAAATCACTCTTTGCTCGACACCGCGCGCCACCCGAAATGTACCGATTGGCGACGTTCCAGTCTGACGCTCAGAAGGCTGACACGACATACGTCTTTGTTAAAGGCACATAAACGAGAAGGTGTATACAAAAAAGTATGCCAAATCCCTTAGTGGATTTATCGCGACATTGGTTTTGTTTTGATTGGCTAGCTACCGGCGATTCTAAATTTAAAAAAAATTAAAAGATATAATTTTTTTAAAACATCTGTTCTTCCTTAATAAACACTCTAGACTAAACTTCTAAAACTTACAAAAACAACCCCTGGTGTTTTATCAGCACATTCTTCTTAGTCATAAAAATTTATAGCTTAAGAGCTGCGTTTAATCACAGGTTGCCAAGCAGGCAGTATTTTATGCGAACGTTTAGCCAAATATACTTAATTTTTTTCTAATCCAAAACTGGATTTGTAAAGTTAAAGGATTGGAAAACGGTATGAAAAAATTACGATAAAAAATATAATGTTATAAGAATAATAATAACAATTTCAAATATGAACAATTTTCACATTTTTGTCACAGATCTTCCTGGAACTTGTTGATACCCCAATCGACATGTCAGACAATCTGAATATCAATAAATTAACTAAAAAACTTTATTATTAACGGCTAAAACTTCACGAAAAGAAATATTGATCAGCTGATGACTCTCGTCTCTTTCTAACCTGCCAAAAAGCGGCATATTTTTTTAAATTAAATTGATGCAACATAGATGGCTCTGATTCTGCTAATTTGGTATTGTTTGGGATCCTCATCTTAACGTAACTGTTTGATTCATGACAACGACTGAAATCTTCCAATGGACTATGACACTTTCTAAAGAACTGTGACATTTTAAAAAGAAATAATGCTATACTTACGGTTGATTTGCCGTATGGGACCAGAGTCAGGTTAACGAATTGCGATAGGTTTCCTTGAAGTGCCGGATAGAGTTGTTTATTTATAAACTTGATGGAATCGGGGCAAAGGGATTCGTAATATACTGCCACATTGACCTGGAAAATGAAGTTTCGTCCATTAGAAATATTAAACATAAAAGTTGTTTCTTTAAACCATCCATTCATCCTTATTTATATAAACAATTCGGAAAACAAATTTATGGGTAAGGAGTGTGTGTGTTTGTTTTTACAGGACGAACGCCAGCGACTCTCGACAGTGGCGCGAAGTAAGATTTCTTTATAGAAAAATCCAAAAAGTGATATTTCATCATTGGATTTTTGTCTCCCATGAAACGCCCCCCCCCCCCCTGGATCCGCACTTGAACAGCATAGTGACGTTGTAAAAATTAATGTAAAAAGTGTTTCATGTAAGACAGGACTCTACCCTGATATAGGAACCATATTTTAAGTTCTTAGAACTGTCGCCCTAAAGAGCGCTGTGTCTGTCATATTATAATTTACCCTCATTAGATTTATGACCGGCCACTTGTGTAGGATTTGTACCTACATTGGGAGAAAAGTATAAAGCTAAGGAATAAAAATGTATGATAATTATATAAAAGTTTTTTAATAATATATAGGGTGTCCCAGAATATGTGGGCAATCTCCCGGGTTCAGATAGAACACTTAAAAATAACAGGAGAAGTTCATATAAATTTTTCTTCCTACCGCCCTCCCCTACGGAGATACGGGCCCATAACGGACGTCCCTGGAAATCGTTGATTTTTAAATAATTTTTTAAGTACTAGGTGTAATTTAATAATTTTTTAGTATAATGATTAGTAGATGAGTCCCCTTAAAATTGGCGGCCCTTTTAAACAAATTTGACTTATTTAGTTTGACAGGGACGGACTAGACGTAACACAAAAATGCCTTTTTTTACACCCTGTATGATGAAGGAACGACAATAATATTTTTTTTTGGATACTCTAAACCTTAAGCCAAAAAAGGTACTCTTGATCAATGTCGATAAAATGAACTGTTTTCGAAAGAAATATATTTTTATTCAATATGGTTTTTTGCATTGGTTGCATTGTTTTATGTCCATAAAATTCCCTCATTGTTGCTATGGTATTTTTCACATGTACCGATTTAAATAAGAATAGTTATGCCTGTGTCAGTTTATGGTAGTGTTTTGAAATTTACGGTTTTGCTCCTTTGTCTTATTAGTTACTAACTTAGTAATGGAATTTACGTATACTGAATATACCGACATGCATTTAATGAATGAACAAAAATATATTTTTTTGAAAACAGTTCATTTTATCGACATTGATCAAGAGTACCTTTTCTCAGCTTAAGGTCTAGAGTATCCAATATTATTATTGTCGTTCCTTCATCATACAAGGTGTAAAACAAGCATTTTTGTGTTACGTCTAGTCCGTCTCTGGCAAACTAAATAAGCCAAATTTGTTTAAAAGGGCGAATTTTAAGGAGACTCATCTAGTAAACATTATACTAAAAAATTATTAAATTACACCAAGTACTTAAAAAATTATTTAAAAATCAACGATTTCCAGGGACGTAGGGGGGGCAGTAGGAAGAAATATTTATATGAACTTCTCCTGTAATTTTTAAGTGTTCTATCTGTACCCGGGAGATTGACCACATATTCTGGGACACCCTGTATAATATAAAAATATAATGTTTGTTTTTATTTTTTGCGAAAGTCAGTCCGATCAGTTAACTAACCGAAGCTTTGTTCCAATCCCGGGATTTTCGGGATAAAGGGTCCCGGGATCCCGGGACTAATCCCATTATTAGATAACATTAGAAAGATTATGTAGGTATACTAAATATACACTAAATAGAAATCTTACCGTTAACAAAATGAAAAAAGAATATTAAGAATTTCTGACAAAAAGAACGTAAAAAAATCAGTGCATCCTGACAACTCACTAAGTTATCAAAAAACCGCATAAAAATAGCTTACAAAATTACATAATTATTGAATTGACGCCATTTTCTGTAAAATCAATTAGCCAAAATTGCAAATAAACTATCTTTAACGGTCATATTTGATGGCTACTGTGGTTATAAGTTATCTGCAATTTTTTTTATAAATTAAACAAATTTAGCCGCTTTATTTTGTGGACGGAACTAAATTTAAAAATTATTTTTTTCATAAATTTTAAAATATAAAAAATTTCGTATTGTTTTTACGTAACCTCATATAATACTAGTCCTTGTTTCGTCTGCTGGAAAGGCATTAGATTTACGTTGTGGGACATCCGCTCCGACATTTTGACACTAAAATCAAAGGTCTAGGTCAGGGGTCGGCAACTTTTTGAGACGGAAGAGCCAAAAGTTATAATTTACACAATTTCTCAGTTTCTAAAGAGCCACTAACGGCCGCAATTTGATATCGAAAGAGACACAACTTGACATCGAAAGAGCTGCATGCGGCTCGCGAGCTGTGGATTGTCGACCCCTGGTCACAGCCAAAGCATTGTGAAAACGCCAAATTGTCTTGCGTCGAAAACGAATTAAAACCTACATAGAAACATCCGACGACGGCGTCATTCGAGAGCTTTCGACGGACCGAAGACAGTAACGACGCGTGTCACGTGGGAGAGGTGCGGTGAAAAGCGAGTACACGTGGCTGAGAGATAGAATCGGTGCCTAATCCTCGATAACCGATTCAGAACGAATTTTTAATGTTTTTTTTTCGATAAAATAAATAATATTTGCGTATGGAACTAAAGAGCAGCAGCTTCACATCCAAATAGCCGCATGTGACTCGCGAGCCGCAGGTTGCCAACCCCTGGTCTAGGTGATCGGTAAAGGGCTAAACATACAAAACCAGATTGCATAAATTATATAAAATTTACGACTTGAATCCCTTGGAAAAGAGCCGAGTAAAACAAATTTTGCTGAATTATGGTCTAAACTCGCGATCCTAGAGAGTTGAATTTTGACCCAGCGGATAATTTAAAAATAGAGTTTTGGAAATAAATGCGCGGATCCAGGGGAGTGGGTCATGGGGGTTGAACACCCCCCCCCCCCCCCATTCAACAGTGGAACACGAAAAATTACATATATACCGGTTTGACAAACGCGGCAGCGTATATGACACCCCCCCACCGAAGTTATGGATCCGCCCTTTTTGCCACGACGATACATATACTTCCGTATATGTCAAAATCAAAAATTAATAATTAAAGAAAACAGGTGAACACATCAATATAAGCCAATTCAAAAGAAAATTATAACCTTTCACGCGAATTGAAAGGCGACATGTTTGTTTCATTGGTAATCAATCAAGCACATTATCGGTCGTGGCCATGTTTTTTTACAAAACGAATATGAATCAAAAGTTAATTAATTAAGCTCGACCATAATCGACAACACGGGCTTCACTTCAATGCACCAATTCAAAAGAAAGGTTATTAAAAATCTGAAGCTAATTCTTCTGTTTTAAATAATTATCGTATTATTGCATATTTTTATCATCATTGGAATTGAGGTATTGAATCCAACTTTTGAACGAAAATATAGTTAATGAAATATTTTTGTTACAAAAAATACCTTATTGTTGACGAAGACTACAGAGAATCCACAACACTATCCTGTGGAACTCCCGACGCAAGAGCGGATCCAGTACTTCGGTTTGGGGGGGGGGGGGTCAAATTTCGTTTTGAAAAAGTTACGAAAAGTAATACCCTGCCGCGTTAGTTAAACCGGTATATATGGTATTTTTCGTGTTAAATTGATGGGTGGAGGGGGGGGGGGGGTTGTTCGGGTTTGTCATGACCCCGAGACCCCCCCCGCCCCCACTGGATCTGAGGTTGTCCCGACGTCAGGTATTTCCAATTTCAGTTATTAATTTTTTTTCTGATAATAAAATTTGCCCATAATAATAAGTCATAATTTTATTATCACCAATTGTCAATAATATAAATAGCCGATAACACGTCTCGCATATGGGTAATTCTTTAACAAACCGCACGCTTTTTAACCTTGACACTTTAGAATCTTTCGAAATTTTTCTTACAACTTATACACCGTGTCCACGATAAGGAGGGCCAGTACAGGGATCTCGGAAACCGTAAGAGATACGAAGTCGGTTAAATGGAGATAAAGTTGCGCATTTACGTGCCTAATAATATGTCGTTTAGAAAGTTTTAAAATTCCGAGTAGTTCCGGAGATATCCAGAAAAAACAGATATTCTGAAAAATCGTTTTATTTTTTTCCTGGGTTTTTTTGAGATCGAATTCTAAAGTAATTTGCACTTTTACATTGCCACTTTTTCCGCTCTATCTAACAGCGTTAATTGTTTTGTAATCAGACGTGTCGTCTACGAAGGGCCATTATCGACTTTCTTTTTTTAAATACGGTCCTGTTTTCCTGATATTAGAATTTGAGAGCTTTTTTTCTTCCGAACGCAACGATGTATGACACATTGTGGTTTAATGACGTTTCGAGGGTTTTTTGAACAACATCAGGAAATTTTGGGATACGGTCCTGTATTTTTCCTAATTTTATAAATAATATCTCATAAGTAAGCTCTAAATTTTTACTTATGTTGGACTAGTTCAACAAATAACAAATAATTTAATAATAAACCACAAATAAGTGAACAAGAAAAACATACCAAAACAGAAATAAAACGAATAACGAAAAAAGTAACGAACTACATAATCAGGTGTTCTGGAACACCCTGGCCAGCACGTTCGCCTGATATGACACCGTTAGATTTTTTTCCTCTGGGGGTAGGTCGAAAATTATGTTTATAAACACAACTTCGAAACAGAAGACGAACTTAGGAGGTTTGTGCTTGAAGCCTTTCAAAGTATTACGCCAGAAATGTTGTCAAATGTTTTAGAATCGACAGTTAGAAAATAACGGATACCATTTTGAACACGTGATTATGTAGTTCTTCCTTGTTCGTTTTATTACTGTTTTGGTATGGTTTTTGTTTATTATTGAATTATTTTTTGTGCGCAACTTTACCTCCATTTAACCGACTTCGTATCTCTTACGGTTTCCGAGATCCCTGTACTGGCCCTCCTCATCTTGGACACGGTTTATATGAATACAAATTTTTTTCGAAAATATCCACACATAAATTTTTGATAATTTGATAGATTTTCTACAATCTTCTCATATTTCAAATTCAAAACAAATGAAAAATAATCAATGATTTAATTGTGTAAATAGTTTTAACAGGCTCTTAACCCATTTTAAATTAATTTTAAAAAATACCATTTTGTACTTTGACCTCTTATCTACAAAAACCATTTTACGAAAAAGTGGTACCTCTTTTAGTCCGTAAGTTATTAAACATTTTCAATCGCAAGTCACGTAGAGCGCGGTGAATGCACCAGGGTCAACATTTTTTCACAGGCAACTTTCAGTCCTTAGCATATATACTAAAATAAACTATTTGCCTGTAGAAACGATTATAATTTGCGAAATATATGTTACTTCCTGCATTAGAAAGCAATTTTAAAAGTTTTTTTTTTAGATTATAGCTGCAGTATTCAAATTTGAATTTAAAAATGTATCGCCGGTCACGTGTCCCCAGTCAATAATTTCTTACTTTACCCTTTTATATTTCACGTCATTTTACTAAAGTTACTTTTATATACAAATAATTTATACTCCTACTACAATTTGTATTGAAAAAATAATGTTGAAAGATCAATAGTTTAGTTTTTCTAACGCAATTATTAACCAGAAGTTCCTTCAACGCAGCTGCATGTATCGCCGGTCACGGCAGAAATTGCTTATAAACAACGCCACTACAGGTCGGCCTAATAGTTTTACAAATATGACGGTATGTGTTTGAATTTAGTGTAGAGCGTGCTCCAGTTTCGGTGTAAGTTCCTTATTATGTTTATTTAGGTATAAACTAGAACATTGCCTACTTTTAACCATGCGTATGTTTTTATGTTGTATCGCCGGTCACAGGTTTAACTCAGACCTAGTAGTCTTAATTAAGGGAAAAATATTACACGAAGACATTCTCATGAGTACAGTATTTCTAATAAATTAAATTTTAAAAACGAAGTTGAGAAAAAATAGTATTAAACCTTATACAGTGAAACCTCTCATAACGGACACCTCTAAAAGCGGACATTTTTACATGGTCCGGAACTAGGTATATGAAATTCCATGAAAATCAACCTCTCTTGGGCGGACGCGGACACTGTTTTCATACAAATAATTCGAAAACCCTCTATTAAACGGACTAAAAATTTTTTTTAAATATTTGGGAGACGAATAAGTACGGTGCAAAAACTCTCTGTAGACAGACCGGCAACCAATCGCGTATGCGTGGCAGCGCGAAAGGACTTCGCCGAATGAAAGTATGTATGATTACCCGACAGCAGTCCGCCGTTTATTTGTGAGTTGCAAGGTTAAAATCGTAAACAATGGCACAAAAATGTCGCGTTTTGAGTCTGAAAGAGAATATTGATGTTGTGGAAGTTTGTAATTTGATAACAATGATTTGGGCGAGTTCATTAACATTGATAGCAATGTGCTATTAGAAGATGATAGTGACCCCATTCCAACCGATTATGTAGTCCAAACTGACACCACATCACTCTATCTGACGACTCTGATGAAGAAGTTGAATGCAGTAATCAAACAAATGTCACCAATTATCACAAGCCATTAGTGTGGTAAAGGAATTATAAGAGTATGCAAATAGAGTGACTCTACAGCAATGGAATTGTTATCAGACTTGGAATTACATTTTCTAGATTGCAAGTATAAAACGCAAACCGGTCCAACTACGTTATTAGATTTTTTTAGTACTACATCCAAACTAAAACTAGTGTATTTTGTTATGTTATGTTTATTTGTACATACATATACATAGTAATAATTTTGCATTTACATATTACCTAATAACAAATTTCCCATTGGCGGACACCTCTACTAGGTGGCCACATTTAGACAGTCCGCCTAAGAGAGGGTTCATTACTGTATTTTTAATTAATTGAGCATACTTTGGGCTTTACAAAAATGTATAGTTATTTATATTCACAAAGAACCTACGAATGCGATATTTCTAATAATTTACATTACTTATAACAGTAGGCCATGGTCAATTTATTAGAAACAAATTCAAAATTTTGACAGTTATGCAAAATATTAGAATGGATTGCGTAAAAAATGCCAACATATCATAATTTTTATAATTATAAACTCAGGTTTGAATTTGTTCCTAATTAATTGACCATGGCCTAGTGTTATAAGTAACGTAATCATCAAAAATATAGCACTTTTTGGTTATTTTTGAATATAAATATAAACGACTATACATTCTTGTAAAGTCTGCAAAGTATGCTTGATTAATTTAAAAAAATACTATCTAGATTAACGCATTGGTTACAAACTAAGGTCAAATTAACCCTGACAAAATTCCTTCAATGAATTTTAGTTCAGAAACAGTTGGATTAAACATAATTGTACTTGAAAAGATAAGTCGTCAAGTGCCTTGAAATTGCTTATTAACCTTAAAAGAGAACCATTAAAAAACTGTTCATTCAAGGTGCATTGCAATTATCTAGGATACCTACCTATACATGAATAAATATTGGAGAATTTTTTTTTCAATAAAAACTTTTCATACAGAGTGTGCCATGTAGCCAATACCAACTTACTTATTTTAAATGCAACACCCTGTATATTATTTAATTTTTGGATCCTATCCTCAAGTGTTTCGGAAATATTAAGTGTTTTCAGATTTATTGCACTTCAGCGTTTCTTTTTACTGATATGAAATAAAAAAAAGGTATAAATAGTTGTATTTTACTTATTTTTAAAACGAGTGACCTTAGCAAATTGTTGTTTTTCTGCATAAGAGAGGTTTTCTTAGTGTGTATAGCTGTCGGATCTTAACGTCGTCGCATGCAACCCTCGTAACAATATTTATACAGTCCACTACTAATACTACTAAAGCCATCTACGACCTATCAAGAAAATCGAATGATGTCTAATACCACTACGCTATCTACCGCTACGTAATTAGGCGCAGCCAAGACGAAAACAATAGTTAACTGTTTTATGACGAGAACGAATCGAGCCACGAGACTGACAAGTTGGCATTCTTCATATTTTCAGTGTTTTTTAGTTTAAATCCGTAATAAAATGGTTAAAATCATTTATCGAAATACACAACATTTATCGACCCTACACAATAGTGCTTAAACGTAAAGGCCATTCTTCGGTTCTTAATTGTAGAAAATTGATCAATAACAGCCTCATTAAGTTTGGAATACCCTCTATAAATTTTTTTTCATATATTTCATTTTTAAACTTTCGGAGGTAATTACACTAGTGCCTAAAAATTTTCGATAATTTTGCATGAAAGCGTATTGCCTAAAAACAACAAGAGTTCATTTTCATATTTTGGCGAAATAGCCCGACTCCGAAAATGAACGAATGTTGTTTTTCAAAGGAAATACGCTAAGTGCAAAATTATCTGAGAATTTTTATGCACGAGTGTAATTTAGGGAGAAAATTACTCTAATAATGGTTAAAACAACTTTATATTACAACTTTTAAATAAAGAACTAAAAAAATTAGTAATATAAGATTTATTTTTTTAAACGTCAAAAAGTGTCATTATCTTTGTCAATAAACAATAAAAACTTGGCGGGTTGTTTTCGATAGCTAGAGGGGTTGTTTTCGATGTAATCAATCGAAAACAACACCTCTAGCTTAATGTATGAGGGTAATGTTCTAATAAAGTCCCTAGATTTACCCTTTATGGTCTGCGTTAAATTAATTTCGGGTTTAGGTGTTCCCGCATTCTTCACTTCAATTTTTTGCTCCAAACTCAAAGTGCTAAAGTTATTTCTTAAATAGTCCACCGTCAACTATTCATTTTAACTTAATAAATATATAATATTAAAATATTAAAACATGCACGAACAGACAACGGCGCGGCGCACACTAAAATTGTGCACCTTTCCCATGTTAAATCGCCATAGCCCCGCTATCCCCCGCTGTCTCACGCCACCTGTTACTACAGAGAAACTACATTATGCCCCGCCTACTTAATCGCACATGCGAGCAAATCTCGTCATAATCGTCATTACCCTCGACCGAGGCACGGTTGTCGGATCGAGAGCCTATAATATACAGTTTGGTTGACGGCACGATAAAATATTATTTATACGATAAATAATATTCAATGAATATAAATTAAAATTTTTTTATTCGTTCTGGGGGTGAACGTGCGCATGTGCTCCTGTAGAAGAACCGCCACTGAGCAGTACGTATCCATAGATATAGGTCAGTGACGCTGGATGTCCGTTATTATCAAATTTTGAACTAAGAAAGTTTAGTCAATAATTTTACCAAACGAATCTGCAGTTTTACTGTGTAGTATTAGTTTTGGCCTTGGGATACCCTGTATAATGTAGCAACATGAAGGGCCAACGAAAGTTTGACGCCGAGGCTCAGTCCGACACTGAGTATCCCCATTTTAAATTCTATAGGTATAACGAGTTTAATAATACAATGGTTTGCGAGTTTTCCTATTATTTCTCTAGTCTTGCATCGTATGCTGGGAATTCAATTAAAAAAGTTATGACTTACTTAAAGGTGAAGCTAACAGCTAAAAGTCGCAGCGATTTATGCTTTGCTAAACCTGATATGCAATTGTATCGATTTGTTAAACATTGGTGGGGTTTGTTCGTTGTTTGTTCTCAGGTCGGTCGCAGTAACATCGCTATTTTATGTGAAATGCGAGGACACCGATGAAAAATTCTGCATTTTCCATGATGTTTACAATTACGTCAAAGTTATTATAGGAAATTTATAGCGATTTTTATCTTCTACTATTGTAAAAAGCCCATTAAAAAAGCGATCAAGTGCGGTTCGAAATAAAATCGAAGGCGCGTTAATTTGATTATGAAGGGGGCGCTTTTAATAGTATATTAAGATACAAGTTTTATAAGACATTATCTTCGAGCACGCGGTCAATTTAGAGACGACCCACGAAGCGGGGAGTTTTCTAGAGTACAAGTGCTCTAATCGTCTTCTGAACCGTGTATTTTATGATACTTTTTCTATTTGGGTCTTTAAAGTCTGAAAAATATAGTAGATTTTTTCCATTTGAATTAATATTTTCTTTTTGGGTTGGCAATACTTTTACAATTTAATAAAATGTTACAAGTATCAAATATGCCATGATAGAAACAATTGAACACAACAAAGCTTCTTGCCATCCGTCATAATTAAAAATAAATATACAGGGTGTTATGGAAATGACGTATTATATTTAAATGGGTGACTCCTGGGGTGTCCTAGAGAAGCGCTACATATTTTTTTTTAAATCGAACGTTTAAAAAGTGGGGTAATTCATCCCTAAACCCACCCGGTTATCCTCGGCACATTCATATATGATCATATTACATTGCCAAGCTGTGTAATCAACAGATGTTCAAGCCCAATGTTGCCAACTGTGTAGAAAATATCTTTAGATTCTTAAATAATATTTAGTTTACCTAGTATCCAAATAGAAGTGAATCCAGGTGCCAGTACACTAGCAAGTAATCCAGGGCACAGAGACATCTTCAGGTTTTTGTTTCTTTTTCTATGGGAAAAGCTTTATGCTCATCACGTACCCTGATGATAATGTGGAACTGCATAATAAGCTTATACCCACTAAACCCCATTCGGCCTCTTATTTCCAATCTCTCGGATCATTTGCACTAAATCACTTAAAGAAACACACATACACCCACGAGTTTCCAATTATTTTTTTTTTGAAGATATGCACTTATTATTAGATTACACTTTACAATAACCTACCGTACACATAAAACAACAGCACTATAGGATATAAATTATTTCGCAATAGAAATTCAGAACAAAAACGCTCATTTCTAATGGTCTAATCAAATTTATTAATCCTCTACTGAAGAAGAATGATGAAATAATTATATTGATAGACCCTTTCATCCCTTTAAAATTGTCTCGTCCAACAAGCGCGGATTGCATTTCCGAGACTATCATTATAAAGAAAAGTATTACAGAAGGAAATTCTTCATTTTATGAATATAACCTTATAAAACATCGAAAGTGGCAACGCTGTATTTTTAAGTATCAAACCCAGTCGAGTAAAAAAGAATATGTAACCGTTTCTGCAAGATCAGCTGTTCCTCCAAAATTAGCCGGCTGGGGTTTCATACTGCTGTTTCAAGCAGATTTGTGTGTTAAATTGTATGTTAATACTTAAACCCGAGTTTAAACTATTAAGTTATTTGTTCTTTTCGCGACGGCAGTGCCAAAGTCCAGCAGTTCAATATTGATCGACGGAGCCAACGTGTTATTTAGACAATAAGGGCGTACTTTTGTCTACACAGTAGCACTTTAAAATACTAATTCTACTAAGATAGACACTACCTTGCATAAGTCCATAAGGAACGCAGATCTTTCCTTACCATACCGAAATGCTAAATGCATAGCTATGCCTGTGAATAAAAATACATTAGGACCTGTTCCTTCAATCATAGCAAAATTTTTTAATTTAGAAAACGCGAAGAAATATACGGAACATTGCCTATGTCGGACCTCGTCCACACTTCTTATCGAGGGTGGTGCTTCCCTTGCAACCCTTAAGCTACACGGAAAGTGGAAGTGCACTAGCGTATCGGAGGGTTATATAGACGAAACCATCACGTCGAAAAACCGAATAGCAAAAATGATAGCCTAGCTCTGTTACCGAAAAAGAAAATATGTTAATAAATGTTGAAATGGAGCAGGAATCTACATCGAGAAACTCAGCAATGGAGTCGCAAAATTTCATAGTTGCTCCAGCTTCTTTCTCAGGAAAATTCAAAAATTGTACATTTAAAAACAGAATAATATTATGTAAAAATAACTATAAAAGTAAATACGAATTTGGTTCAATATTTTCTTTAAATAATTACCGGGCATTATGAACTTTATCGCCCGCTAATATTTCCTATCGTATGTTTATAGCAATCGTTTCTAAGGTATTATTGATAGATGAAAAATAAATTATGTCATACGATGTTTTCGTCTAAATTGTATATTATTTGTTCAGGTTTGTTTTCGGGTAATCAAAGTTAGTACACTGACAAAAATGCATTTACCAATATCGTGGGTTACAAAATTGGAGGTACCTCAACCCACCTCTCTATGTTGTTCTAACTGAGCCTACGAATTATCACAAATTATTTAAAAACGCTACAGTAATTCAGGTTCTTTTGGTTCGCCTCAACCCAGAAAGAGATTTTTTATCAACATTTTAAACATATTTGGGATCACCACAATTCCTCATCTTGTAACTATTTTATGAGTTACCTGAACTCAGTTTCTGGATTGGGAAAACTTACTAACTGATTATAAAGTGTCGTTTTAACCCGGACGTGCATTATTTTAACTCATTACCATGTGTAAATTATTTTGAGTTGGAATAATACAGGAAACGTGCTCCAAAACCCCATGTCGTGGGTAAATCGCAAGATCGTATGGTCACGGAAAGTTCCGAATTTGTGCTCGTGCAGGTTTGGCGCGGTTCATTCCATTGTTAATCGTCAATTCTCCTTCGATCGCGCGTATAGACACCTGTTGGCCGTTGCGCCGTTTGCGGGATTTTTCATCTTTGTTCTCTGTGCGTGAAAATTTGTGTTTTGCATAATTTTGCTCAGTTGGCGTAAAATGGAGGGACAGGAGGGAGATGCATACAAATTAATTATTATTGGAATGGAGCCTTATTATTTATAAACAATCTTTTCTTAGCCGTAGTATGCTCTCCTGTCTATAATTCATTTGATTATTTTTTTTTTAAATATACAACAAAAATGTCATATCTTGAAAAAACAAAAGGTAATTGAAGTTCACAATATGCAGGCGTTAAATCAAAGAAATATTTTGAGTTCCGATAGTCCGCAATTTAGGTACTGGTAGTCCAAAATTTGGAATCTGGTAGCCCAAAGAGTGAGTTATTCCAGCCACCATCGTAAGCTAGAACAACTTAAATGTCAAGTTTTGATACCTCGAATCATGAATTAATCTAGCCCGACTAGTAATGCATCACAATTCACATACTGGTAGCTACGGAAGCCTATCAATAATTTAAGACGGTGGGGCGTGAGCTATTCCAACGCATAAAATAACCCATCTTCTGTGTTATCATAACTTATGAATAGTGAGTTAATGCAATTTCTTCGATTTGGTTGCCGTAATTCAGAGGTCTGGCCTGTCTCCTATTAGCAACACGCTTCGGTCTAGGACAACTCATACTTGAGTTATATCAACACGAGATTTCGCTCAGTGTAGCATTTTTATAGAAAAAGTTTATTTTGCTTGTTGACTTGACTGGGTATAGAAAGAATAATTCGCGAATATCCTCCAGGATTCTACATCACTGGCTGACACTGACGGACAAACAATCACCGGAAATGGGGAATGATTCGAGATTCCATAAGTGTTTCGTGTGTGTATGTTTTTTTTTCTTTTTGAGAGGGAACGAAACATTCGTGCAGTCTTAACGCGAACCCATAATCTGTGGGAAAATAATACAAAACAGTAAAAACGGCAGATGACTGAGTACATCCGGGACTAGGTCAGCTGGTATGGTGATTTTTAACCGTAAAGGCGGCAAAGGTTACCGGTTTTATTATATTTCTTGGAAGGCAATAAACTGTGGCAGTAGTTTTAGCTTTTTTAAATGTTAGACGTCTGGGTTTAAGTTAGTAAAATACTTGGCAAAAGTATAGTGAACAAGAAACCGTAGAAAGGCCAAAAAGTATTCGACTGCGCTGAAAATATGCCTGTTTAAAACAGTTTTTATGGTTTAAAAATACTAAACAAAAAATTGCATTATTAAACAGATTGAAAAATCATATTTTTCTATTTGGGTTTCATAATGGCTACATAATGAAATGCAAAATAATTGAATAACCTGCCACTTTATGAAACTGAAATTTTTTTATGTTGGCAGCAAGTCGGGTTCGAATTTTAGGTTTACTTCGATTTCGTTAAAATTAGTTTCCTAGGCATTATGGATTCGACAAAAAATTTTTATAGGAAACTTTAAAATACAAACCTTTAATGCAAATAGATCATTTTTACTAGATATTTATCTGAAATACCTATACTCGGAAATATATAGCATGTTGACCGTGTCCGTCAACTAATTTCTAGTCACAACTATAAAACAACATAACCTAAAAATAATAGAAATATATTTCAGTTTATGCTCTATTTCTAAAGTTTTATTCAATAGAGTACTATTTTTATTTTTAATTCAATATAGTATTATACATATTACTTTATATATTCATATTTATAGTTACTGTAGACATTTCCTGGGCATTAATTGTTATTCCTGTCAGATTCTGTGTCGACACAATATTTTGTCAATAGTATTATTTATTATTTTGTTTAATATTTTCAACTTTGTTCTGCTCACACCATAACTCAAAGTTTTGCATATTCTTTTAAAAAAAAATTTCTAGATTATTTTACAGTACAACTTTCTTCCTGACTCATTTTTATTAACTTTAATATTATATTTATTTTTAATTATGACGGATGGGAAGAAGCTTTGTTGTGTTCAATTATTTCTATCATGGCATATTTGATACTTGTAACATTTTATGAAATTGTAAAAGTATTGCCAACCCAAAAAGAAAATATTAATACAAATTGAAAAAATCTAATAGGTTTTTTAAAGTTTTTTAGACTTTAAAGACCCAAATAGAAAAAGTATTATAAAATACACGGTTCATAAGACAATTAGAGCACTTGTACTTTAGAAAACTCCCCGCTTCGAGGGTTATTTTCTAAATTATACGCGTGCTCTAAGATAATGTCTTATGAAACTTATTGTATCTTAATATACTATTATGTAGTTGAGCCAAAGAATATACCTTAAACAGTATACTATAAAATGTTATCATTTAAATTGGATTTGTAACAAAATGACCACTTTCTATTTTCGTTTCATAATGATCTAAAATTACATATTATGATATTGTACAATATCGCTGTTACCCCATAAGTCGCGTAAAAAACAATTTTTCTGAATCGTGTAATAATAAAGGTTATTAATTTTTAATTGGCACTTCCTGTTTTTTTGGATGTGAATGTCATAATAATATGATGTATGGCCGGACGAAAATCCCCACGCAAAAGCGGAAAGTAATTTTCAGTACAAATTTTCGGTAAACGTTTGGCGTGGTATGGTCCAAAGTTATTTAATTGGCCCTTTAATTTTGGATAATCGCCAATATCTAAGCATAAGTGTAGCCCAAAGCAGCGAACAACGTTTTGTCGTGAAATTCAATTATTCACGAAAATAATTTACAGAAAAATTATATTTTATTTTAAAAAAACCGTTGAAATACTGTATTATCCAACAAATGATTAAAATACGCGGACGGCCGCTCCTATATTTCGTCATCCCGTACATTTTTCGGCAGTTAGTCGGGCCCGGCAATCGGCAATCATGCTTGGCATCCCTGACAAAGGTAATGGCAAAACGTGGCTAAGAAAAATAGAGAAAAGGCAATATTTTCGGGACTTCCCCAAATATTAACTTTTTGAAAATTCGGGAATTCTCGAGCTTTCTCTTTTTAAAGCTGGCTATAAGGCAAGCGCGGATCCAGGGGCAAGGTTCTTGGGGTCATGACACACACCCCCCCCCCCCAATTTAACACGAAAAATATACCATATATAAAGATTGTTTCACGAAAAATGGATATATATAATGCAGTAAAAGTACCTGTGGCCATCCCATTATTTAATAATAATAATAATACGTTTATTGCCATAAAAACCATTCACAAGTGAACATTGACAACGTCATTACAAATTTCAAAATGCATACAAAAAATCATAATAATTTCAAAAGAAAAAACCTACATTAAAAAAAGAAAAACTAACAGTATCGACAAAAATAAAAATGTTTACAAAATACAAATAAGTCTAAACACAGAAACAAATCAACATACAAAGAATAATATAATAAAGACATGTCATAAAACTTTAAGGAACAAAACAATAAACCAAAAATAAAAATTTTCAAAAAAAGTCATAAAAATCATTGAGCGAGTAAAACTCCTCTTCAATCAAAAACCTCTTCAAATGAGTCTTAAATAAGTGTATCCTCTGAATGGCCTTAATGTTATTCGGTAAAGCATTATATACTTTTATACAGCTCATTAGAGGACCCTTATGAAAAAGAGATGTCCGGTGAACAGGTACAACCAAATCGTTTCTACCCCTAGTAAAAATATTATTCGAAACATCGCTATTCGTAACAAACAAATGAAAATTAGATTTTACAAATACAGCACAGGTATATATGAACAAGGATGGGACAGTCATAATATTCAACTCTTTAAACTTACCCCTACAAGAACTTAAGTAATGCATCCCCAACATAATCCTTACTACTCTTTTTTGCGCCACAAAAACCTTATGTGCATTCGCTACTGAAGCACGATACCAAAACATTATACTATATGCAATTACAGACTGAACACTGGCCATATAAAAAGTTTTTACAACATTTAAACTGACCTGGTAACGCAAGAAACGAATGGCATATGCTGCCCTACTCATTTTACTCACAACTGCATTTACCTCTTGTGACCACTGCAGACAGTCCTCCAATGTTACGCCTAGAAATTTGACAGATTGAGTCTGCTCTACACTCTTTCCATCAATAGAAACATACAAAGATTCATTTCTATTATCTCGAAAAACAGTTAAACAGGTCTTATTGGTATTTAAAACAAGTTTATTGGACGTACACCACTCCAACACGCTCGCAGCAATCTCAATCGATTTACTTGACAATAAAATTTTGTCAGCACAGGACACTATGCATGACGTATCATCTGCGAACTGATACAGAGATGAAATGTCAATTTTACCACTGAGATCATTAGCGAATATTAGAAACAATATTGGACCCAATATAGAACCCTGCGGTACACCCTTATTAACTGTAATTACCTGTGAGAAAAAGGTCTGATGATTAGAACCGACACAAACAGTCATCTTTCGATTTGATAAGTATGATCTTATGAAATCATTAGTTGAACCGCGAACACCATAGCACTCTAACTTACGAAGCAATATTTCATGATCAATCAAATCGAACGCTTTACTCAAATCAAAGTACAGACCCGACACCATCATTCCCCTATCCACCTGTTCAATAATATAATTAAGCGACTGAAAAATGGCAGTTATCGTGGATCGCTTAGGCAAGAAGCCATGTTGACCAACGTAGAATAAATTATTTTTTAAAAAATAGTCCAACAATCTAACATAAAATACTCTTTCAAAAATCTTTGAGAAAACTGATAGGATGGAAACTGGTCGATAATTAGAAATATCACCATGGTCCCCCTTCTTAAATACTGGTACAACTTTAGCAAACTTTAACTTGTTAGGAAAAACGCCAGACTCAAAACATTCATTTATGATATCTGCCATCGGTCCACAAATAGTATCAGAAACAGCCTTAACAACACTGATAGGCACCTCATTCACACCAACGGAGTACTTTACTGGCAACAGGCCAATAATCTGATTAACCTCAGCGGCAGTTGTAGGCACAAGAAAAAAAGAATACGGCACAGGCTGTATGACTATATCACATCTATGATCATCCAACCCACTATAGACATTACTAACATCAAAATGATTCAAAAAAAGACCCGCCAATACACTAGAATTATTAATTTGAGCTCGTTCATGCAAGAGCTCCATATGATCAGTCTTTTTATTACCATTCTTAATGCTATCAATTAAACGCCATGTCGATCTGGTAACATTTCCAGAAATGGATATTATGCTGCTGTTGAAACTCTGCTTATAATGCCTAATATATTTTCTAAACATTTTCCGTTCATTTTTTGTACCGGTTCAAAATTAGTTCGTTGTTCGATCTGTTATACAGCGCATACATGTCACGAAGATTCGAGGACCATTCTCTCACCTCATTCGTCACCCACTTTTTATCAGTACTGGACTTAACACCAATTTTATTTAAAGGCAAGAAAGTGTCAAAAAAATACCTAAAAATGTTGTAGAACGCGTCATATCTTTCATCACAATCGTGCGCCATCGCTAATTCAGTCCAATCTTCATTTTTTAGAGCATTTGCAAATCTTTCAATATTTTTCTGGTTAAAATGTCTACGCCAACATGTAGCTCTTTTTGTTTTAATCCTTAAATTTGCAACATTCAACAGTAAGGCATAATGATCAGAGATATCAGTTTTTATAATATTACCTGTAAATTCATTATCATTCAAAGTAGAGAATATGTTATCCAGTTGGCTGCTACTTGTATTTGTTACCCTGGTCAGACCCGAGACATTAGATTTCAAATTATAGGTCAAAAACAGCTCACAAATATCCATGGCATCATTATCAGGCAAGTCAAACCTTACATTAAAATCACCACACACATACAAAGTTTTACTCTTACCAAAAATTTCGTCCAACAGACATCCCATTACCTCCAAGAAAACTGACATATTACCGATTGGAGAGCGATACACCGACACCACAGTACATATGTCATCCATCAATGTGACCTGGGCACAGCAAAATTCACAATCAGTATTTACAGGCTTAACACTTATAATAAGGGGTGTCATAGTAAAGTTAGATTCAATATAAATAGAAGTACCCCCACCCCTATTCAAAGATCTACAATAACTGTTTACTAAAGTATAATTA
This sequence comes from Barypeithes pellucidus, assembly GCA_963991005.1. NCBI lineage: Eukaryota > Metazoa > Arthropoda > Insecta > Coleoptera > Curculionidae > Barypeithes > Barypeithes pellucidus. The sequence continues at coordinate 16,173,546 of OZ022563.1, forward strand.
TTTAATTTACACATTTCAATTTCATCATTATTGAGCCAGTGTTCATTCAGACATACAATTTTTGGCCTAATATCCTCCAATAAGATTTCCAGCTCATTAGTCTTATTTCTAATACTTCTAATATTCAAAACTAATATAGCAGCTACTGCTAGCCTATCGCCAGAGGAGACTGAACTAGTTCTAAAAAATTATGAACAGCATTATTGCTATTAGGTACATGTGACAAGAACCGATCAGTTACCTCCTCAAGGGACACGCCATCTGTATCAACATTAGCCTGTAAATCATCACAATCAAGTGGAACAGAATTAATAGCATCCGGAACACCCCGGTCATCATTTACGAAACCGTTTTTATGACCGTTTGTTATTATTATGTGGAAAGGACCGGATTGTAATAATTATAATTAAATATAGGCACATCAGGTAGGTTAGGTTGCTTAATTTACATTTAAATATCTCTTTGTGGTAAAATTTGTTAGTTTTTGAGGAATGGTTCAAGAATTGTCTTTTACCAAACATTACTCAGAATATCGTGATAGTAATGGACAATGCGAGCTATCACAGTCGCCAATTACATAAAGCTCCAAGCTCAAATAATACAAAATTGGAGATTCAGAACTACATGGCGGCGAATGATATATATTTTGAAGAAAGTTATAAAAAAAGTGATCTTTTAGAAGTTTGTATAAAAAAAGTATATGTTTGTGACACATTGGCAGAAGAAATTGGACATACAGTGCTACGGCTCCCACCCTATTATTGCATTTTTAACCCCATAGAGCATATGTGGCATCAGTTAAAATCACTGGTTAGGTCTGAAAATATTTCTCCGACTTTAAGTTCTAGTGCTGAAGCATTAATACGAAATTGCTTTAATGATATTCCCCCAGGTAGTTGGAAAAATTCAGTCCGTCACGTAATAACTGTAGAAAATTCGTATATTAGTCTGGATCGTATAATTAATCCAATTATAATTAATTTTGATGAGGATAGCTAATTATATTCCCCCAGGTAGTTGGAAAAATTCAGTCCGTCACGTAATAATTGTAGAAAATTCGTATATTAGTCTGGATCGTATAATTAATCCAATTATAATTAATTTTGATGAGGATAGCGATAGCGAAACAGAACTATCTATAGAATGACATTATAAATGTAAATAAATATGACTAGTAATATTTTAAAAAAAATGTTATTTCATTTGATTACATTAATATAATAATATCATTATTTGTTTGATGACCCAGGAAATCATTAAGTCGTATCCATTTTTCGTGAAACAATCTTTACCGATTTGACTAACGCGGCAGGGTATTACTTTTCGTAACTTTTCCATGCATGACCCCACCCCCAAACCGAAGTTCTGGATCCGCCCTTGCTATAACGTCGGTAAAAATCCCTAAGTGAGATCTGATCAGGAGGAAGCCGATAAACCGGGACGTTAATTTAAAAAAATCACAGTAGTTCGGGCAAGAGTAAAAAATTTGGGAACAACGGGCCTCACCGACGAGCTACGCGAGTCGAACGTGCGTGATAATGATTCTAGCATATTCAGTTTATTTAGTATATAGCTATGGTTAAAAAAATATTAATGTATGACCTTTTATTGGGTCTTCGTCAAGGCTATTGTCCAAACACCGGGATATTTGTCACGCCCAATAAATATGTCGAAACGTCGGCGATAGGAACAAGGAATAGTTTTCATTTATTCTATACCAGCAATATAAGCTACTTGCACCCGATTTTCTTATTAATTTGAGCGAATTGCAAGCAGAATCGACAATGACGTAGCATCGGAGGCCGTGCGAATCTGTGAATCTAAATTTACCCGCAAATCGATTTCCACATCTGGGTTTCTTTCTCATTTTAAAAATCTCTAGCCATTCATACAACAAAAATACTCCATTGTATGTAAAACAAAACATCCTCTACGGTCGCTAGACGATAGAAATCATCGACAACCGGTTTTCGGAGAACTATTAACAACTTAAAAAAAAATATGCTCACCCTATGGTCCTCATGATTCATGTGACTATCATGCTTCTGGTCGGTCTGTTGTGCTACAGCGAAAACGAACGCTAGCGAGAAAACGAATGCGACTTTCAAATTCGACATCGTGCGGCGACTTTATTTTCGAAAACTACTGAACTTTCTTTTAGAAGTTTAAATGCTGAGCGGGCCGAGGATTAACAACTGACTAACGGTACACTGGTTCAACAGGCTGGCGCGTAAACGCGGTTGAAATGGGTGGAATATGGCCGGCTCGTATTGGATAGAGAGGTAAACGGCGAACAACTGAAAGTAAGAAGAGACCGAACCGATGGAGAATACGATGTATTTAGTGGAAAAGTCGTGAGACTTGTTCGTGCGGTAATGATTAAAAATTATGATTGTTAAGGGTCCCACGCATTTTCGTGTTTCCTCGCAGTTTTGTTCGATCTTTGAGTATTTAGTTGGCATTAAGCACACGGGGAAGCGGGTGGGCATGTTTTAGTTCAGATCAATGAGGGCACAAACGTATACAACGTGTCCAAGATAAGGAGGGCCAGTACAGGCATCTCGGAAACCGTAAGAGATACAAAGTCGGTTAAATGGAGGTAAAGTTGCGCATTTACGTGCCTAATAATATGCCGTTTAGAAAGTTTTAAAATTCCGATTAGTTCCGGAGATATCCGGAAAAACGAAATTTTGAAAACTCGTTTTATGTTTTCCTAGGTTTTTTTGAGATCGAATTCTAAAGTAAATTGCACTTTTACATTGCCCTTTTTCCGCTCTATCTAATAGCCTTAATTGTTTTGTTATCCGACGAGTTGTCTTCGAAGGGCCATTATCAACTTTCTTTTTTTAAATACGGTCCTGTTTTTCTATTGGAATTTGAGAGCTTTTTCTCCCGAATGCAACGATGTATGACACATTGTGGTATAATGACGTTTCGAGGGTTTCTTGAACAACATCAGGAAATTTCGTGATACGGTCCTGTATTTCTCCTAATTTTATAAATAATATCTCATAAGTAAGCTCTAAATTTTTACTTATGTTGGACTAGTTCAATAAATAACAAATAATTAAATAATAAACCACAAATAAGTGAACAAAAATCACACCAAAACAGTAATAAAACGAACAACGAAAAAAGTAAGGAACTACATAATCAGGTGTTCAAAATGATTTCCGTTATTCTGTAAGCACAAATAACATCTGCTAACTGCCACATAACAGTTTTTTTATAAAATTAAACATGCGATAGACTATCAAACTTTTCAGCATTTGTAAAATTATGTTCCATATTTTCTGGAAAATAGAAAACCTCTTAAAACGCTTTCAAACTATCACAATGGGAATGTCAAGTGAAACAAATCACGCGTCACGATATTAATTTTTTTTGTTTCAAACGCCTACTTTTCTTTTAAATCCCGAATCAACAGAAGTTTGAAATAATGTTTCTGTATTTTGTTCACTTATTTGTGGTTTATTATTAAATTATTTGTTATTTATTGAACTAGTCTTACCATATCCATAACCGTTGACTCGCTAATCCTAACCGTTTTCGAGAAAACGTAATTTTATTTACACTGAGTCTCCTAACTTCTCACGGGTTAAATATGAAAAAGCGAAATTTAGAGTTCAACATTAGATAGGAACAAAGATGTATCTCTTACTGAGATACGCCAAATTCATGATTTAATTAAAATGACGTTTTCTCGAAAACGAGTAGGATTAGCGACATGAGTGAAGAGTATGTATGCGTGTATGTTAGGTATGTAAGAAACGTTGTCCAAAATTATCATACAGGGAGTTAAAAAAAGGGACCATTAGTGTCACAGTTAGTCCGCCCCTGCAGCTATGAGTAAGGACCAATTTATAAACTTGACGTTACGATTGACGGTGCAGTTGTACGATGGCCGTACAAAGCTGGATTTATAAACTTGACGTTGGCGACAATAACATAACCTCTTTTTCTCGACTTTTCTATATTTTTATGTGATTATATTAATTTTGGTGTTTATGTGATCTGAACACTTATCAACAGTATACTTTAAAATGTTTAATAAGATGATATAAAGTAAAATAATGTTTACTAAATGTGACGTGACAGGCAAACACGATTTTGATTGATTGTGTAAACTTGCTACGAACGTTGCTACGACCTTCCACCGGAAAAAGATAAAATTGGTGTTTATGTTGGCCGTCAAACGGCACCGTCAACGTCAAGGATAAATGGTCTTATGCATTTCAATATGTTTAAGCTGTAACGGCACCGTCAAACGGCGTCGTCAATCGTAACGTCAAGTTTATAAATCCAGCTTAATTCACAACACTTTCTCGGATACTCATTGAAAGGGTCTTACTGGTATACATCAGATTAAAAAAAAATTTAAATATATCTGGTGGTTTAATAAGTATGTGTAAAAGCTTGATTCTATTGGAGCTCTTTGGGAGCCCATATCTCCGAAGACTAGGCCTATACGAAAGAAGTTTATATCAACTTGTAGTACCCTTTTCAGTTGTTATTTTTTCATATCCGGGAGATTTCCCACATTTTCCCGGACACCCTGTATACAACGTGTCCAAGATAAGGAGTACAGGGGGGGTACAGGGATAAGTACAGGGAGGTAAAGTTGCGCAACAAAACTTAATTTAACCGTCCATGGTTTGCGTGCAGCCAACGTCTCTCGGGACCACCATTATGAGCCGCCATGGCCACAAGGATGTATATTCTTAAGAGAAGTGATTAATCTTATCTCTAAAGGTGGCTATATCCAAGTGCCGGTAAATTTCCCGTTACATTAATCTGGCTGTTACCAACAATAGTGAATAGGACATTTTCACTGACAGATACAATTTATCTCACTGGCAAGCAACAGCTACTTTAACAGGACTTGGATATAGCCGCCCTAAGGAACGCAGAGAAAGAGAGAGAAAGGAATAATCTCTTGTTTCTATATAATCGTTCTCCTAAGTCTACAATATACGTTCTGGTAAAGTTTTCTGCTCTTTCTCAACAATAATAATAAAAAGAAAGGGGTTATCATCGATTCCTTCATCTGAAAAAGACAAGAAACCTAGTCAGCTAGTCAAAAGTTGTAGAAGGATGCCATATTATGATGCAAGTCGTGCCATTCTGCTGCTAAGAATCGATGCTCAGAACAAGAGCGGATCCAGAACTTCGGTTTGGCTCAGCCACGCAAGTGGGAAAATAAAGACACAAACGGCTTGAAGTAAACAGTATGGTTTGCAATTGTTACTTTATCCTTTTCCCAGAACATAAAAGTAGTTCAGAAACAATCGTCCACGGATTGGAAATTACAAAATGTTGTGTGGGGCCCTTAAGAATTGATTGTTAGTAGAGGTCGTGGTGAGTCGACGAGAGGGGGAAGACCCATGTAACCGATTCAGGTAGTAAGTACGATGGTGCCGGTGGTACGTATTTTAACCTTGTTTTATGATTATTACTCCGACCACCAAGGCTAGCAGTGTATGTATGTGCATGTATACCGATTTCGGTAAAAACTATTGGACAACGTCTGCACAATATGTAAAAAAACAGCCAAAAATTTTGGTTTTTTGTCCCGACTCTTTTTTGTCCAGAAGAAGGAAAACAAATAAGTCTAGTAATATTAATATCTTGCATTAACAGCTAGATACTTTCCTTGGAAACAATCGCTGCAATAATACTAATGGCTATCTCTTGGAACATACATTTTTTGCACCTATCCCACAATAAAGAACAATCTGCACGAGTTTTCTAACGGAAAACGCTATTAGTGACAAGACGTGGCAACATGGTAATAAATGAATGAGATGTGGCAACCTGAATGGCAACCGTTCATAGAATAAATAGTTAAAAAGTACAAAATCCAGTTTTAAATTATTTAAAATATGCAGTTAGGTCTTCTCCGTATCTGATAAAAGTTTCGTTTATGCTAATGCAGTTTCTAGACAGCCGCTTATCTATGCTTTTATGCAAAAGATTATTTTGCAAAATGCAAAGTTAACAAAAAGAGGGGATCAGGAAAACTGTACCTTAAAATTCGCATGCATTGCATATCTAGCCCATATGTGGAATGGGCGTCTTGTTTTTTCTTACTGGGTCTGCCCCCCAGGTTTGTTCTCTTTAAGGTTGTTGTTAACATGTTAACCAAGGAAATGGTCTACATTTCAATATTACTAATAGTTCCATATCAAATGCTACAAATAACAGATTCAATTGTTAAGATGTAATACAGACCTTAATAATTACAATTATTTAAATGTATACGCTCACAAATATTCGTAGTAAATTCACATTATTCGCAATCAAAACTGCAGGAACGTTATAGGTACAATAGAGTTTGTAAGATCTTTGGTACAATACAATTCCCCGGTTACACAAAGTACAGTTGTAGCGCAATAGCCCTTAATCCGAGCTGTCGATAAAGTAGGAATTTACACAATTAAATTTTACCCGCCAAAACGTCAGGCAGGTACATCAGCTGATTGTCAAACGTGTTTACACTTCACCACCGCAATAATTTTTAACTTTTTACTTTTAAGGACTTTTAGATTTAAACAGTTTACGTAAGATAAAAATATGGATAACTTAACAATATTCGAAGGGCTTAAGAAATATTTTAAATTCGACAAATTCAAGTCGAAATTGCAGGAAGACGCCGTTGTGGAAATTTGTCAGAGTATGAGGCCCTGAAACTTCTAGAAAATTTATTTTTACCTAATATATACTTTTAGGGAAACACGATGTTTACGTTTCGATGCCCACAGGATCAGGGAAGTCTTTATGTTACCAATTACCAGCAGTTTTACATGATGACATGATCACGATAGTGTTTTCTCCACTACTTGCTCTGATTAAGGTGAGTAACATTTTTGAAGATGTTTTTACTTATAAGGTTTGTTCCGTTTTATCGCATTGAACTATACCAATTTGTATACCAATCTGTATAATATGTATTTTATGTACTGCCTGCAGTATTGAGGATCTAGCTTTGTTTTCGGAAATAACTTCCCGTTTTTAGGATCAAGTTGATTCCCTAATATTGTTAAAAATAAGGGCTGCATCATTAAATTCCAAGATAACAAAATCAGAAAGGGAGAGTCTTATTGCTGATTTAAAGTCTACATCACCCAATACACGATTGTTGTATGTAACGCCTGAACAAGCCGCTACCAAAGTATTTAAGGTAAATAACTTTTTCTTCATTTAAGTCAGATTTATAGGTAGGGATTTTGGGTCGGCAATTATTGTGGTAATTTCTAAAACCCTTAGCAGTTTTGTAAAACGTACAGAGTAAAAAATTTACTTTTATTTTAGGAATTATTTGATAATTTATGTAAATTTAACAAAATAGCATATGTTGTTGTGGATGAAGCTCACTGTGTCAGTGAATGGGGACATGATTTCCGTCCTGACTATTTGAAGCTGGGAAATTTAAGAGAAAATTGTACTGTTCCTTGTATAGCATTGACTGCTACGGCTGGTGCACAGGTAATTACTCAAACGAAATTAAACCACTTCAAAAATTTTGTGTGTGTGTGTGCGTGAATACATATATCATAAACATAGTATACAGTACATTTCACGAAATTTGGATACGACTTAATGATTTCCTGGGTCGGTCCCATTGTGTCGAGAAGAGCTTGGCAATAAACAAGTGAAGTATGAAGGGACGGACTAAGGAAAACAAGTAATGATATGATTATATTAATGTATTCAAATGAAATAAATTTTTTTTTAAATATTACTAGTCATATTTATTTACATTTATAATGTCATTCTATAGATAGTTCTGTTTCGCTATCGCTATCTTCATCAAAATTAATTATAATTGGATTAATTATATGATCCAGACTAATATACGAATTTTCTACAGTTATTATGTGACGGACTGAATTTTTCCAACTACCTGGGGGAATATCATTAAAGCATTTTCGTATTAATTCTACAACACTAGAACTTAAAGTCGGAGAAATATATTCAGACCTAACCAGTGATTTCAACTGGTGCCACATATGCTCTATGGGGTTAAAAATGCAATAATAGGGTGGGAGCTGTAGCACTGTATAATTTCTTCTGCCATTGTGTCACAAACATATACTTTTTTTTATACAAAATGTCATTAAAACTTCTAAAAGATCACTTTTTTTTATAACTTTCTTCAAAAATATATATCATTCGCCGCCATGTAGTTCTGAATCTCCAATTTTGTATTATTTGAGCTTGGAGCTTTATGTAATTGGCGACTGTGATAGCTCGCATTGTCCCCATTACTATCACCCTATTCTGAGGAATGTTTGGTAAAAGACAATTCTTAAACCATTCTTCAAAAACTAACAAATTTTACCACAAAAAGATATTTAAATATATATTAAGCAACCTAACCTACCTGATGTGCCTATATTTAATTATAATTATTACAATCCGGTCCTTTCCACATAATAATAACAAACGGTCATAAATAATGGGATGGCCCCAGGTACTTTTACTGCAGTCATTAATTTATATCCATTTTTCGTGAAACAATCTTTACCTACATTTTTCATAGAGAATTTAATGAAGAAGTAATATTTGACAAAATATACAGGGTGTTCTATTTAAAAAAGTAAGTTGATATTAGTACTTAAATGTACTACCACTGAAAGTTGTTTTTTAAAGCAACAACTATTTACCACACACTAGAAATAGTCCCTGTTTCTTTTTTGCATGCCATATTGTTTGCAACTCTCATGCCTAAAATTAACTTGCAGCAACAAAATTGCAAAAGTATTGCAGATTCTAATGCGGCCTTAAGGTCAAAACATGTCCTTTGTCAACATTTCACCTACTTTTATTTATCTGCTTTTTGTGTATCAAACCTTGGGAAATATTCCTCAATTATTTTCGTGCTTTTTTAGGTAACCAAAGACATTATAAGCAGCCTCAGGTTATCACCGGATCACAAAATCTTTAAAACATCATGTTTCCGAGACAATCTATTTTACGATGTTTATTATCCTAACATGCTAGAAGACCCCTACAAGCATCTGAAAATTTTTATAGAAGAATGCTTGAATTTTGAAAAAGAGAAAATTTTACCGAATGGCGAGAAGTCGTGCGGGATTATTTATTGTAGGACAAGAGAACAGACCGAAGTTTTGGCTTCAAAATTGAACTCTATGAAAATTAAAAGTTTGTGTTATCACGCGGGCTTGAAGACTCATGAGCGGTTGGAGTTTCAAGAAAAATGGCAGAACGGCCTGGTGCCAGTTATTTGTGCCACTATAAGCTTTGGCATGGGTGTCGATAAAGCGACTGTAAGGTAATTAATAGCACTACATTTACAGCATGGTTAAGTTAGTTCGATGGAAGATATCAAATCACTGCAAAGAAAGAAGTCAGAAAGCCAACTTTGGTTCTTATAGGGTTCTCAAAAAGTACAACAATGTTAGGAAGGCCCAAGAGAGAACTACCCCTATTTTTAATTTTTGAGCAAAATAACTAATAATCTTGTTGGGAGTACAAATACAAAATTTGAATTAAATATTAATATTTTTAAAAACACCTTCACTACTTGATTAATCACAATTTTTTAGTAATAAAACTACTTACTAAAACAATCATTTCCATTCAAATTAACAAAATAATAAAAGTTAGGTACCTAATGAACATCATGCACAGAACTTTGGTATGTTAAAAAAACTACAATAAGTGTATAACCCGTAAGAAAAAAAAAAGGAATAAGGTAAAAATGTATAATAATCACTGATCGGAGGTGACATCAGTTAGCGCCGTAAGTGGGTGCATTAGAATTTAGTTCTTTAAAAATTGTAACCAACTTAGCTGCTCTGACATTGCCTAGCTTAATGCGGAGTTTGGAAAGAACTAAACCATAAGACGAAAAAAGTCTTTCTATGTTGGCGGACGAAGCAATAGCTGTATGTAGCTGTTGGACAAGTTCCATTGCTCTTGTATTTAAATGTTTAATAGACCGCCACCATGCTAATGGTTTTACATTTTCAAGTATCTGCTGAGAAAACATATATGGCATAAATGGTGCACACCTAGCCTGAAAATTACCAATTGTTGGCATTGCCTCTGAATGGTAGGTGTCTATATTTTCCATGGCAATCTCTAATTGCCTTTGAGTTAGTCTATCTCCCCTAAAACGATGATCAAGCAAGTTTGCTAAAAAATGAACTGGAGTTAGGGCCATCTCCAAACGCTCTATAACCTTATTTACGTCACTCATTGAAAATTTCCCATTTGATTTTTTGTTCTCAAACGTCTCCAATAGTTCGAGCCATATTTCTGTCGCCTCGCCTATGGTGCAAATGTTTTTTTGAACTTTATCTAGAGCCACAGCAATGCATTTTAGTTTTTTGTGATACTCCTGTGCATTACCTTTTAAATTAACGTCAGTAATTAATTTTATGATGTCGTTCTCAATAAGTATTCTGTTAGTAGGCACATCAAATAATATTGGCCAGTTTTTCAAATAACTCTCCAAGCAGTCTGATAAACTGTTCCGGCGAATATCCTGAGGTAATACGAGAGCAGAGCCACCAGCTTCTTTAAATTTTGCGCTGGCAAAATGCACATTTCTAAAGTATTTACAAACTTTCTTTACGTTACTCTCGACTCCCAGCACTTCTAAATCATTAGCAAGTAAGTTGAATATATGAGCTGAACAGTTATTATATCCTTTCGGTCTAATTCAAGAAAAAGGTTTTTCCTCATTTTAGTCATATTCGAAGCGTTGTCTGTTACTACACTGGTAACTTGACATTCATGCTCTTCTTCGCATTTTTGTATAGCTTTTTTCAGTAGTTGTAATAAATACTCTGATGTGTGGCTACGGACTCTATTAGATGCACCCGTTCACTTTCTATATCTGTGACACATGTCTATTATAGGTTCATTATGGCTAGACAAACTTTCTTCCGACACAAACTATCTTTCATTGTTGTTTGTACTGAGAGTTATAAACCGTATGCAGCAAATCGTTGGAAAAACATTTCTGTTTGGTGGTGAATATCCAAGACATACCAAATTAATCAACAGTTTAAACTCACGATATTCTACTGCACGAAATGGTATGTTCGTCGCATATAAATATCTGGCTATTTTTATATCCATCTTTTTCTTGTCTGATTCGTTCGAATAATAAAACTTGACATGCTGCTACTTGGTACTGAACCAGTAGAAGTAGACGATTTCGAGAGCCCCACCGCGTCTAACAAACTAAGCATCTTGAGAATGTCATAATTCTCGGCAAAAATCGTAAATGTCGTAAAACTCTTTGAATAGAAAACATTCTGAGATGTCCACTGGGAAAGGAGTTTAAGTTATCTTCTACATTCTACTAAAAACATTGAAAACATGTTTTAAACTATGTTTTTAATAAGGTTTTATTTGTTTAAAACACGAACTTTAAAAGCAAAAAAACCTTGTTTAAAACAAAATGAACCGTTTAAAACAAAAAAAAAACGCTTGTTTTGTTTAATATTAAAAAATACGTGATTTTGGTGCAATCCTGCCCCCCTTGTATCATAAAAATATCTTTATTAACAAGATGTTTCTGGCATAAATTTGATAAATTGTCTGATTCACATTTTTTTAATTTTTAAAAACAGTAAAAGTGTAAATGCGTAAAGTGTAAAGAGTAATCGCACTATTGGACTACGGGGTATGTTTTTAGGTTTGTCATACATTGGGGTGTTCCCAAAGACCCTGCCTCATTCTACCAGGAGTCTGGTCGAGCCGGCAGGGACGGGAACCCGTCCTGGTGCCGAGTTTATTATAACAGAGCCGATTCGAAAGCAGTGGAATTCCATTTGACACGAGATTTAGGCAAGGCCGGTGGAAAGGAGGCTAAAAAACTGAATGTGCAAAATGCTATGAAGGGTTTTAAGAAAGTAGTGGAGTATTGTGAAAATCCATCGTAAGTATTTTTAACTGACCCGCATAGGTTCCAAGTGGCAAATCCATGGAGAAAAGTCACATTTTTATGATAATTACTCAATGGTTTACTTTTAAGCGATTGCCGCCACATTTTATTTTCAAACCACTTTGGAGAACCACCGCCCAAATGTGTAAAGAACTGCGATTGGTGCAAAGACAAGAAGGCTGTGCAGGATATGGTCGAGAGGTTCCTTATGAAGAGCGTCCAGTTTAATACACACGCGATGTCCCACAATTCAATGGATTATGGTGATTTATATGGGGAAGGCCGAAAGGGAGTTGACGAGTAAGATTTCAAAAAAATATAGTCTTAATAGTCATAAATAAATATATTTATGCATCAGTGTACAGGGTGTTTCTTAATAACATGCTAATATTTTAGGAGGTTATTCTTGGGTCCATTATCAGAAAAACCTCATATGAAGATATGTCCTATACGTCTTAACTTTTGAGATACAGGGTGATGAAGATTTTCGAAAATCTCCTTTTTTACAAATATCTGTGATACTGCTCTAGATATTTTTGTGAAATTTGGTACACACTTTCTATTCATCAAGAGGCATGTATGTTTTTTTTATTCCGACCAGTGGCGTTCGTGCGGGACTTGCCCTAGGTATTTTAAATAAAAATAATTTTTGAGATTCTCAGTCCTTGTTGAACAAATGTCGTCTCTTGAGTTTTTGTCGTTTGACGTACAGTTTTCGTATAAAAAAAATGAAATTCATTCGCACTTTGCTATGAAATGAGGTATTAACAAAGATTAAAGCTGGATTCATAGTTTCCGTAACGTATGCCGTAAGACGTAAGCAGTAGTCGATAAGACGTAAGACGTAAGGATATGCCCATTTATATTCTCGTTAAGAATTTTCAGGTTACGAGTTTGTAGGTTATGGTTTTTCACATGTGTGTTTATTTAAAAGTGAAAATATGACTCCAAGCGATGACGACCTCGTTATAATAACGGGATCAATATTGTTCTGGTATTTATTAGCAATTTATTTATCACCTATTTATTAGCAAAGTGTCGAATTTGGGGATGTCAACATGGCGGTTATGCACGAGTATGACCGATCCGAACCGATTCCGTAAGACGTAACGTAAGAAATGAACTTGAACCATTTCTTACTTCTTACTGCTTACGGCTTACGGCTTAACTCGGACTATAAACGGTTCTATTGCAAATCACATGTTTATTTTTCTTACGTCTTAACGTTACGTCTTACGGCATACGTTACGGCAACTATGAATCCAGCTTAACAAGGATCTAGCAGTTTTGACAGTTGTCATGTATTTAAGTCATTAACCTTAACAAATTATTTAAAAAACGTGAAAATCTTTAACACCCTGTATCTCAAAAGTTAAGACGTTTATGTTCATATGAAGTTTTTTTTTCTGAGAATGGACCCGATAATATGTATCAGCGGCGGTTCTTCCACAGGAGCACATGCGCACGTGCACCCCCAAAACAAAACGAATAAAAAATATTAATTTATATTCATTGAATATTATTTATCGTATAAAGTCCTCCTCCCTAATATTTTATCGTACCGTCAAACTAAAAAAGTCCGACCCTCCCTAATATTTTATCATCCCGTCAAACCAAACTATAGATCCGGCAACCGTGCCTCGGTCGAGGTAAATGACGATAATGACGAGACTTGCTCGCACGTGCGATTAAGTAGTGCAGTTTCTCTGTAGTAACAGGTGGCGGGTGGCAGCGGGGATAGCGGGGCTATGGCGATTTAACATGGAAAAGGCGCACAGTTTTTGTGTGCACCGCGCTGCTGTTGTCTGTTCGTGTCTAGTTAGAAATTCGAGCGTGTATGTTTTATGGACTATTTAAGAAATAATTTTAGCTCTTTGAGTTTGGAGTAAAAAATTGAAGTGAAGAATGCGGAAACACCTAAGCCCGAAATTACTTTAACGCAGACCACAAAGGATAAATCTAGGGACTTTATTAGAAAGTTTAAAAATGAAATATATGAAAAAAAATTTATAGATGGTATTCCAAACTTAATGAGGCTGTTATTGATCAATTTTCTACAATTAAGAACCGAAGAATGGACTTTACGTTTAAGCACTATTGTGTAGGGTCGATAAATGTTGTGTATTTCGATAAATGATACTCGATATGAATTTAAACCATTTTATTTAAGGATTTAAACTAAAAACACTGAAAATATGAAGAATGCCAACTTGTCAGTCTCGTGGCTCGATTCGTTCTTGTCATAAAACAGTTAACTATTGTTTTCGTCTTGGTTGCGCCTAATGACGTAGCCGTAGATGGCGTAGTGTCATTAGACATCATTCGGTTTTCTTGTTAACTCGTAGATGGCGGTAGTAGTATTGGACATCATTCGGTTTTCTTGATAGCTCGTAGATGGCTTTAGTAGTATTAGTGTGGACTGTATAAATATTGTTACGAGGGTTGCATGCGACGACGTTAAGATCCGACAGCTATACACACTAAGAAAACCTTTCTTATTTTCCAAGAGTTATATTTCCTTGTGTAAAATTAAAAAATAAATAAAAATATGTTTTACCTAACGCATTTTCTTATTACTTCTTTTCTTTATACATTTAAAACGCCTAGAAAGTAATTGTTTGGTCGTTACACAAAAATAAACTTTTAAAAATAATTTCACCATACTTGTGAACCCCCTCTATCATAGGTCACGAGCCGCCACTGCACTGTATAATATACAGAGAGCCCTAGGAAAAAATTATATTGTTTAATTGTTTGACACCCTGTATACAGGATCGATAAAAATTCAGTGCTTTATGACTGATGAATGAAAGTATAAGTACAAGTAGAACATCAGCTGCTAACAAAATATGCGTTCCTTATTTTTTATGTTCTATTTGAACACATTTCATTGCAATTGACCGAGGCCAAGTTCTCTCAGTCTCCTTGTTAGATACTTTCAGTTATATTTATCGCTTATTTGTAGTGAGAACAGAGCGAGAAAAGGAGAAAATGACAGTGATAGTGATAGTGACGAAGCATGGTTCGAGAGACAACAAGCTGCTAAAAAAGAAGCAACCACGTTTATTCAGAAACAGCTTGCTTTACGAAAAAATTCACAGGTAATGATTGGAGAATAAGAGTGATACTTAAAACTGAAAAAAGCCATGGGTAACACAAGAGGGGGATAACCTTTTGGTTGGTTATTCCCTTATGTCATGACGAGGATTGAACTATATGAGAATTTACTTGTCCCTCCATTCTCAAGACTGTTTTGTCCTTTGTTGGGGCGGGGTCCTTTTGGGGTGCCTATATTTTTACATATACATTTTGTCATCTTACTCATTTTTCTCCACATTAAGTTAGAAATTAATAATTTTAATTGTAACTTTTTTATTTTAAAACCGGCATTTACCGGTATCTGCTCGGGTTTGTTCGCAAAATAAGTTAATGTGGTGAGAATCGGCCTTAAGCCGCAAACACACTATTATCACGTCACGTGACTATGTATACTGCAGATCATTTTTATTACATATTTTGTGCTTGTCAAGATTAGTGTTGTGAAAAACCGCTTGATCACTCGATTATTGAAATAACCGATATCGCTCGAGTTATCTATTCAGGCGAAAACCGTCGCTCGTCACTTATTATCTTTCACTCGATACCCGAGCTTCGCTTGACGCTGGCGGAAATGTACCGCTGTAGTGTGATCGAGTTAAAAAATTGCTCGTATATTCGAACAGTTTTTCGCTCGATAGGAAATACTCTAGTTATAAATTCAGGCGAAAAACCGAAAAATATCGCCTCACTTGATACACGACCTTCGGTATACGCGCCGCGCCATCCGATTGGCGACGTTCGAGTTTGACGCTGAGCAGGTACACGACATACGTCTTTCTTAAAGGCACATAAACGAGAAGGTGCATATAAAAAAGTATGCCAAATCCCTTAGCGGAGTCATCGCGACATGGGTTTTGTAAAGTTTTGTTTTAACTGGCTAGTCAGCGGCGTAGTTTAGGTCTCCGATTGTAAATATTAAAAAATTAAAGGATATCATTTTTAAATTTTTATTTACCATAAACTCGAGAAAACTTCTCAAAAATAACATTATAATAGAAATTGTAAATAAAAATAACAAAACGAACAAAATGGTTTACAAAATATATAAAAAAATTCGTTGGTAATCTTATAGTAAACATTTTTAAATCTAAACAGGAACTTTTTATTATCAAACTCAAGAAGACTTCTTAAAAATAACATACATTATAGAAAATGTTAATGGTAAATAAGAAAACGAGCAAACTAGTTAACAAAACATAGGTATCGACAAATTTTTTGGTAACCAACAGTAAACATTCTTAAATTTAAACATTAACTTTTAGGTAACTATAGCATGAATTTAAAAAAATAATCACCTATTTTCTTATTTTGCCAGTCGCGTAACTAAGCCTACATTTTTGAAGGGCACACAGCTTGGGCACCTGATAATTTAAAGTGGAAGAATTTGACAAGCCATTTTAAATATCTACTTATTTTATGCTCGTAGATTGAGAAAGATGTGAAGAAAAACAACTCTTGGTAATACTTTTTGTTTTAAAAAAGCACAAGAATAAACCCGAACAATAAATACATACTTGGGTGGGTTTGTTCGGGTTTGATTGTAAATTTTAAAAAAATTAAAGGATATAATTAAAAAAAAAACAATCAACTGTTCTTCCTTAATAAAAGCTCTAGATTAAACTTCTAAAACTTACAAGAACAACCCCTGGTGTTTTATCCAACACATTCTTCTTAGTCATAAAAATTTCAAGTGATTAATCGCTCAAGCGATTCACTCGATTATTAAAATCGCTCGAGTATCGAGTACTCGATTATTAAAATCATCGGTTTTCCCAACAGTTTTGACATTGATGACACGAAAATTCACGTGCCGGCCTCTTCAACAAGTTATAATGCAGTTTTTCTATAAAATATACAGGGAAGCCAATATTCAACCACCTTAAAAGTTACATTGGATTTCCTATGTTCAACTCGACGTTAACAACCTTGCATTGTGGAGTAGATTAATTTTTTCGAAATTTTGTAAATAATAATTCTTATATCATGGAATATTATTTTCGTCACTATTCATAGTACACAATTCTCAAAAACATCCCGTATATCAAAAACAAGGCGGCCTAGAAAAATTCTGATTACGTCATCTTCTGTTTGACAAAAAAGTAGCACAGTGCTGCGAAAACCTCCTCCTTCTATCTTTACTAATAACGCAGATACCCCGTAAAACTACCCAAAAATAGAGACCCTGTACATACAAGTCAGGCAAACTTATGGACTTGATATGAACGGGTACAATTGTGGATGATTTTTAGGATGTGTCACAAACCACTATGGAAAAACTATTCTCAAAACATGCCAGAGTTCAAGCAGCAGCGTCAACGTCCAATAAAGTTAAAGGATTGACACTCGCCACAAGAGAACAGTACCTGTCTAAAATACTAGACATTTTGTATGATAATTATACACAGTGTGTTGCTGACCAAACACTAGATAAAAAGGATATCGAAGATTGTAGCGTGGAGCTGGAATATGAGGTGTTTAGTACAAAAACGAATATGACAATGTATAGAAATAGTTTAGTGAAACTGGTAAGATTTTTTAATAATTTAGCTTTTACTTGTTGCGTCATTTTATAACAAAAATATTTTCAGTTTCGAATCTACATAATGAAATGGCCCTCATTATCTTGGACACGTTGTATAGTTATTTCTGAATTAAAAATTTGGAACTGGAAACTATAGGTACTTGGGCCCCAAAAAGGGGTATTTGGCCACTTTTAGGATGAAATAGAAATGTTTTGAAATATTTTCTATTTACTTTTTTCGGGTTGTTTAAAACATAGTCCGTCGTAAATGTTCTTCAATTAATTGTTCAAAAAAGCATTTCTCTCGAGATGTTTTTACTTGGATCTGTAATTATGCGTTATAGCTATGCCAAGCTTAAAATTATGCTTACAGTACACAGTGACATTTAACTAATTAACTGGTAAATGTACACATTCTCTGATTTGCGAGCACCACACCAATAAACGCGATTGCTAATAATTATTAGTAAAAGTAGACAAATTTCGTTAGAATGCGACATTCACTGATTCAGTAATTGTTAGCATTTATTGTTAATATTCGCTAGATTTCCTACTTTTACTGTAACATATACAGGGTGTTATGGAAATGACGTATTATATTTAAATGGGTGACTCCTTGGGTGTCCTAGAGAAGCGCTACATATTTTATTTTTTTAAAATCGACCGTTTTAAAAGTGGGGTAACAAACACTCTTACTCACAGGTCAGTCCGCGCTACTGTACAACATTTCACTCAGAGCCAATGGCAATGTTGCCAAACTTAATGTAAAACTCAAAATCCATATAAAATTATAAAAATTAATTATTTTCTACCTACTTGTATTTATCCTTATGCCTAAAGAGCGAGGAAATCTAGGCACAAACACAATCAGTTTTTTTCTTTTTGATGGGAACACTCCTGGAAACACTATGTACACACAGTAATAGTGAAATAGAACCGATAGTTAGCTTTTGAAAATACATAATACAGATTATACTACAGATTATTAGATTTTATTACACGCGACGAAATTTGACGTCCAAAAGAAACGCGTCAATAAAAACAATATTCAAAGATAATTTATGGACGGGCAAGATACACGCGTAAACCGAAAAAACAGAGCGGATTGCTGAGACTGTGTTGGTGATGGACGAGACACAACGTGTCCGGCCGCTGGTTGGTCTTCAACTAACAGACGCAAGCGTGCTGCGCTATATGAAACTACTTCGCTCAGCCGATGTAAGTCGTCAAGAGGTCATTGGCATTTGACCTAGTGACGTACGTGGCTAATACTATTCCATATGTTTTTCGGTTTGTTTAAAACATAGTCCGTCGTAAATGTTCTTCAATTAATTGTTCAAAAAGGTTTTACAGAATGGAAAAGTATTTAAATTATTTTATTTTGTCTAAAGAGTTTAAGGTGTACAACACCGGCCAGAATTCCTTGATTGCTTACATGTATCGCAGTGCCACACAGGTGTTTTTCTGGTTTGACGTCAGGTCACTTTTACCGCTGAATGAATTGAAAGCGCCATTTATGGCTATTTTTTTTCAATTTGTCTTTATCTCAGGAATTGCCGGTTTAAATAAAATACGTCATTTCCATAACACCCTGTATATTTATTTTAAATTTTATAAAATACATAATATTATGTTCCTGCCCTAATATATCGTATTTTTTGAGATCGAATTCTAAAGTAAATTGCGCTTTTGCGTTGCCACTTTTTCCGCTCTATCTAACAGCGTTAATTGTTTTGTAATCCGACGAGTCGTCTTCGAAGGGCCATTATCTTTCTTTTTTTAAATACGGTCTTGTTTTCCTGATATTGGAATTTGATAGCTTTTTTTTTTCCGAATGCAACGATGTATGACACATTGTGGTTTAATGACGTTTCGAGGGTTTTTTGAACAATATCAGGAAATTTTGGCATACGGTCCCGTATTTCTCCTAATTTTATAAATACTGTCTCATAAGTCAGCTCTAAATTTTTACTTATGTTGGACTAGTTCAATAAATAACAAATAATTTAATAATAAACCACAAATAAGTGAACAAAATACAGAAACATTATTTCAAACTTCTGTTGATTCGGGATTTAAAAGAAAAGTAGGCGCTTGAAACAAAAAAATTAAGTTGGTGACGCGTGATTTGTTTCACTTGACATTCCCATTGTGATCGTTTGAGCGTTTTAAGAGGTTTTCTATTTTCCAGAAAATATGGAACATAAATTTTACAAATGCTGAAAAGTTTGATATTCTATCGCATGTTCTATATTATGTACTTATATAGTTCCTTAGTTTTTTCGTTGTTCGTTTTATTACTGGTTTGAATGATTTTTGTTCACTTATTTGTGGTTTATTATTAAATTATTTGTTATTTATTGAAATAGTCCAACATAAGTAAAAATTTAGAGCTTACTTATGAGATATTATTTATAAAATTAAGAGAAATACAGGACCGTATCCCAAAATTTTCTGATGTTGTTCAAAAAACCCTCGAAACGTCATTAAACCACAATGTGTCATACATCGGGCTCTCAAATTCCAATATCACGAAAACAGGACCGTATTTAAAAAAATAAAGTTGATAATGGCCCTTCGAAGACGACTCGTCGGATTACAAACAATTAACGCTGTTAGATAGAGCGGAAAAAGTGGCAACGAAAAAGCGCAATTTACTTTAGAATTCGATCTCAAAAAATACCCAGGGAAACAATAAAACGATTTTTCAGAATTTCGGTTTTTTGCGGATATCTCCGGAACTACTCGGAATTTTAAAACTTTCTAAACGGCATATTATTAGGCACGTAAATGCGCAACTTTACCTCCATTTAACCGACTTCGTATCTTTTACGGTTTCTGAGATCCCTGTACTGGCTATCCTTATCTTGGACACGTTTTATAGCATTTAAAATAAAAGCAGCAATATTCTGTCAAATTTGCCTAAAATTCGTTTTTTGCTTTTAATAATTAAATATCGTTTTGAGATTCATAATCTAGTCCTTTCCTGAAAACATTCATTTTGGTGTTACAATTCAATAGATCTTTACTCAAAATTTCTCAAACAAATGGTTATCGTCACTATTGTAGTATAAAGTTACAGTAGTTCAATTGCACCATCCTCCGTCAAAATAATGCGAACGTCAAACGTCATTAATGTCAGTTTCAGTCTCATTATGGAAAATGTCAACTTTCTACTTTTCCGTAAAACAGTGATAATTAATTGAAAAGTTGATTTTTTGGGTCGGGAAATGCTTGTTCATCAAAAATTAACAACTAAAGTGATCATTTAAGAAACATACATCGCCCCAAATGGATACTTTCTTGCCACGCGACAAATGTAACCTAGTTATTTTTAGATCTAAGCATCTTGTTGATTCGAAATTTTTCTTTGCAGATATCTAATATAAAAAAATGTACCGATAGTAAGACAGTTTATGAAAAGCTTGTCGATTTTCAGCCAAAGCTTGCGAAATATGGTACTCTGACCGATCTATTTCGAAACATTGAAAAAAATCAACAAATCAAGAAAGTTGAAGAAAGTAAAGCAGGTTTTAAAACTGCTAAAGATCTGTTGGATGAACAACAAATAGCGTATGCTTCTTCCAGTAGTAAAAACAGCGATAATCTAATCAGTGAGTTTAGTGATAATCAAGAACTTTATAGCTCAGAGAATCAGTCTACAGACAACATAGCAAATAGCTTTTTTAATAGTTTCACACAAATCAGTGAAGCTGTGAACTATGGAAGTGCGGAAAAACCAACATTTAATCCGTTTAAAACTGCAAATGATTTGTTAAAAGAACAGGAAAAGTTATCCAGTGGCAGCCATAAAGTTACTGACTTTTTTAAGAACATTAATCAAACCAAGAGAGAGACAGACACAGATTGTAATACAATGAGCAAACCAAGCAATTTGAAATCACTATTTGGAGACTCGGATGATGAGCCTGACAGGAGTCCCAAAAGAGATGTAAGTAAATTAGATAGGAAAGAGAAAGACAGAGATAGCCGAAGTGGATCGAGTAGATACGATCGAGGGAAGGAAAGAGATAGGTCTCGAGACAGGTCCAGAGATAGATATAGGGACAGGGATCGAGACAGACACAGAGAAGATAATAGACGGAGAGACCGGAGTAGGGAAAGGGAAGACAGAGATAGGCATAGGGATAGCAGGCACAGAGATGACAGATATAGACGAGACAGAGACAGTCGAAGAAATGACAGTGATAGGAGTGACAGAAAACGGAGACACAGCTCTGATAGAGATAGAGAACGGGATGAGGATAAAAAGAAGAGGAAAGAAGATAGAGGAAGGGAAGATAGATGGAATAATGATAATAGAGATAGGGAAGATAGGTATGTCACATAATATATAATACTACTTTTTATTTTATTTAGGTTACCCTTGCAAACACTATACTGGAGCAAATTGTTTCTGCAATGTCAATAATGACAAGTCTGGTTAGTTAATTATTGTTTAAAATCTATTTGCAACATTAGAGATTGTACCATATCCAATTCAACTCAACATTTTCTTGTATTTTCCTCAGGTTGCGGGAGAATGGTAAAAACGATGAGAAAAAAAATGGAAAGGTGGCTACAAGAGAAAGTATTGAAGAAGGAGAAATAGAACACGATGAAAGAAGTCCTACTCCATCACAACATAGTAGTATAGATGGAAACAATGAGTCAATAGAGCATAACACCGGTGGAGATCCTTATGAAAAAATTATGGATATGAAACCAGACGACTTCTTAGAATTGTCAAACGGTGCTTCCAAACATTGTGACATGAATATTGACATTGAGTTGCCAAAGGACAACGAAACTTCACACATGACTTGGACAAAGTCGTTTGAAGAAAATGAAAGGAGTAGTGACTTTAGTGAAACAAAACTTAACCACAGTGAAGATGATAATGAGGAAAATATGAGCCATAATGAAGAAAATATAACCCATAACCAACATACAACTGATGAGGAAAGGGATACCCATATAGAAACAGAACCTGAACAAAACCTTTATGAAGAGAAAAGTCCTTTAAACAAAGAAAAACATAGTTTTAATGAAGAAAGTACACTACTGAGTGATGAACCACCTAGCTTTAATGTAGACAAATTTGTTATCAATAAACAAAAATCAAAGGAAGAAGAACAGGAAGTAGAAAAGAAAGTAGAAAAAAAAGTAGAAAGAAAAGAAGAAAAGATGAAAGAAAATAATTTACAAAAGCAAAATGGAGAAAGTAGTAGTAGTAGTGGTGTCGACATAAAAAAAGGAAAGCAGAAACTGAAGAAAACGGAGATTGGTATGCTGGTAGTGAAACTCCTAACTCCTGCCTATGTGGACAAGAGATTTGAATCACGGGATGTATTTAAAACTGTGGCAAGGAAGATTTCCCATTCACTTGCTGATAAAGGTGGGTTTTTCATTTTAAAGGGTTAATGCCCAGTTTCTCATGTGCTGTTAATTATGAATCAGATAGAATGTGACCCACAAGCCACCAACGTTAAATTGTGTTGGTCAAATTCTATCCAACTGATAATATAAATCATAGAATTTTCAATGTTCTATTAAATTGCCAGATAAAATGTCATCCCTATTAAATTATTCATATCAATTTCATATGAACTATAAACCTAAATGCTACCATCAAGTTGTGAAGATGTTTTTAAAAATAATATTTAATTGAAATTTTGTATTTCTACTCCCAACAAGATGTGAAACAACTTTTTTATTTGTGTTTTGCTTAAAAATTAAAATATTGATTTTTTTCTACGTAAAACTTAGTTTCTTGCCAAGCAGAGCTTTTAGTTAGAGAGACGGTGACAATAGGGGGTCCGTGAAGTGGAATATCAGTACTTTAGTTTTTCGTGGAGTTTAGGTTCCCCTCTACAACTTTTATATCTGATGAAATGCCGTAGAGCGTTGCTGAGAGGCGCTGTACCGCTTTAGATAGGAAATTCTCAATAAATTCAAAATTATATCGAGCCATGTCTGAAAATGAATTTACAGCATCTGCGTGACCCCAAAGTCATGGGAAACACATTTTCTGACAAGTCTCCCTTGCATATACTTTTCCGAGCGTGTCAAAAAAAAAATGAATGGAGAAATTATAAAGTCTCAAGTGACATGGGTCCAAGTGGGCTTAGTCAATTTGTATTCACATGGAGATGAGTCGTAAACAATTTTCTGATAAAAAGAATATTGCGAAAGTGCCGTATTTTATCGAAAAGTCCGCGCTTGCGCTCCCTTTAATTTTACAATACAATAACAACACGGTATGGGGGAGGGGATTTGAAACCCATCCCGTCGATGATTCAGAGGACGAAAAAATTTTGGTGAGTCATGTCTTACTTGTCTTAATCACCAGTTATCATTTTTCCAGTCATGCAACTGAAAGATACCTGCCTTCCGGCATCTCTGCATAATATTGTCAGAATTCCGCCTAGCTAGGTGCGATTCTTCTGAAATTTTTTTTTCCACAATATTTGTGTGTCAAGGAATGTAGTGTGACAATTTTCTGATGTCACGATCGTTTTCCGAATTTCCTCCGAGGAGATTTAAAAAAAATTCCAATAATGAAATGGCGAGACCTGGAACGACAAAATTTTTTCCACATAATCTTTAACATATAATGTTCCATTATGAAAGTTTCAACTTTAAATTCGCTTTTTTTCTTTTTTTTTTAAATTTGGGGTCACGCAGATGCTGTAAATTTATTTTCAGACATGGCTCGATATAGTTTTGAATTTATTGAGAATTGCCTGTCTAAAGCGGTACAGCGCCTCTCGGCAACGTTCTACGGCATTTTATCAGATATAAATGTTGTAGAGGGGGATCTAAACTCCACGAAAAACCAAACTACTGATATTCCACTTCACGGACTCCCCATTGTCACTAACTATTTTTAGGAAGAGACACTTTTTTTCATAAAACCCATAATAAAAAAATTTTCCATTTGTGTAGAACTTCAGTTCAAGTTTCAGGATATTTTATATAAAAATAGTGACATTCTTGTAAACGGAGAATATACATCAATAAATTTAAAAGGACATGGGTAATGGGTAACACCGTGTATGATATTGTAGAGTACAGTTAGGATTTTTTTTGTTTCAGATGAAGACGAAATAAAGGAATATGTTAAACGATTTCTTAACAGGAACTTAGAAATAAATTCCAAGACACTAATTTAGTGGATATTGTACATCATCTTTAGTGATTATAGTAATTTAGTAATTTTAGAAACACTTAAGTGAAGTTAGTGTTTATACAGAAAACCATGTTGTAATGGTTAAATTGAGTGATATAATGATTTATACAGTGGGTGGGTATAACTAAAAAAATTATCTTTCTACACTAGAGAATGCTGTATTATTTTACAATAAGCATGTTTTGTATATAAGAATTGAATGTAAGAATCGTAAGGCATAATGGAATTTGTACAGAGTGTGTCGATAGTCCTTTCAATTAGTACGGTACATCGGCAGTTTTAAGATGTATGAAGCTGTCTCTTATTTAAACGTATTTATTATTGGGTATCATTTAACTGGTTAGCAAAATATTCTTATTTTTGCGAACAGAAAAATGTAATCGGTCAGCCAAAATGGCTAGTTGGTCAGTAACTTATGGACAGCAAACATTTCTGAATCGGTCAGTAATTAATGTCATACTAGAGTGCTCTAAATTATTTTGGTGCGCAAATTAAATATATAAGCTGCTATGAGCGATCCACTATTAATCAGATATTAGTAAGCAATCAGCGGGTAAACAAAATATTTAATCTTGGTCATCAAAAAAAAAAAAACGTGAAATAGTGACAGTGCCCTGGGAAAACAAGTGAATACCCGCCCGCGCTCCATTTTTTGTAGCCGATTTCCTTCTGTATTCGGCAAAAG
The DNA here is from genome assembly GCA_963991005.1 of Barypeithes pellucidus. NCBI lineage: Eukaryota > Metazoa > Arthropoda > Insecta > Coleoptera > Curculionidae > Barypeithes > Barypeithes pellucidus. Next base: position 16,198,966 of record OZ022563.1, read on the forward strand.
AAAACGCAAGGAAGTTACATAAATTGACAGTGCCCTGGTAAAACAAGTGAAAACCTGCTCTCGCTACACCTTTTGGGCATTGACGGCTACACCGAATGAAACCACAAGCATTGTATCACGCGACTGCTTTCGCTCCGCCCACAATAACGAACTTTGTCGATTTTTCAAAACAAACGCAATCCAATGATTTATATTGATAACCATTCTTTTAATATGCAAACCTCTGAAGTAAACTGCTTCTAGACATGTTTTTTTCTACTGACCAATTGTAAAATCTTGCTGACCAAATAATCATTTCGCAGTTCGACTGTTAATTAAGCGAACACATGATATTACAAGCGGACTGATATCGGTTAAATTGTTGACAGTTTGTAGCATTTTTTGCAGAACAAGTGTTGCAGCCCGATTTTTATTGATTGCAAGCAAAATCTTTTTATGCTGATCAAATGATTTAATGGCTATTTTTTGCTGCGAACCAATTTTAATAATTTATTAATCTTTATTATTATGGTGAATGTGAGGAAGTAATAACAAGAACATGTGACAAATTTATTTCTTTGGTATTTAACTGTGTTTTAACGCCATTACGGCCATCTAGGTAACTGAACTTGAAATCCTTGGCAAAATCGCCATATAAAGATATTAAATTTGCAATAAGTTCTTAAATTGAAAGCCGGAATGAAAGGTTGGATGAATAAATAGATGTCGAAAACTACACATTTTCGGCATAGACAAACAATAATTATAAAATTTTGGGGTTTTCTTTTGAAAATGTACATTTTTTGCACTTTTCTCAATTTTATTTTTAATCTTATTGGCTGAACACCCTGTATTAATAGTTTAAAAATATTTAAAAAATCTATTAAAGCAGGTCCTTTTCAACAATAAATCCAACAATGCTTCCTAATAGGAAAAATTAATAATTCATGTAAGATCTGCGTCATTTTAGCCATAAAACCTTAAATATGTCAACATTCTTAGACTCAGGTATAAGATATGATATATGAACTTTGCCTAGAATCTTGCATAGAATCCAAAAATGTAGTAATGTACACCATGTCCAAGATAATGAGGCCCAGTACGGGGATCTCGGAAACCGTAAGAGAACAAACCCGAACAAACCCGATACGAAGTCGGTTAAATGGAGGTAAAGTTGCGCATTTACGTGCCTAATAATATACCGTTTAGAACGTTTTAAAATTCCGAGTAGTTCCGGAGATATCCGACAAAAAAACAAAATTCTGAAAAAAAATTTTCCTGTTTTTTTTTAGATCGAATTCTAAAGTAAATTGCACTTTTACATTGCCACTTTTCCGCTCTATCTAACAACGTTAATTCTTTTGTAATCCGACGAGTCGTCTTCGAAGGGCCATTATCAACTTTCTGTTTTAAAATATGGTCCTGTTTTCCTGATATTGGAATTGGAGAGCTTTTTTCTTCCCAATGCAAGGATGTATGACACATTGTGGTTTAATGACGTTTCGAGGGTTTTTTGAACAACATCAGGATATTTTGGGATACGGTCCTGTATTCTCCTAATTTTATAAGTAAGCTCTAAATTTTTACTTATGTTGGACTAGTTCAGTAAATAACAAATAATTTAATAATAAACCACAAGTAAGTGAACAAAATACCGAAACATTATTTCAAACTTCTGTTGATTCGGGATTTACTGGAAAACTGATTGGCATGACACCGTTAGATTTTTTCCTCTCGGGTATGTCGAAAATTTTGGTTATAAACACAACTTCGAAACAGAATGCGAACTTAGGAGGTTGTTGCTTGAAGCCTTTCAAAATATTACGCCAGGAATGTTGTCAAAAGAATCGACAGTTAGAAAATAACGGAAATTATTTTGAACACCTGATTATGTAGTTCCTTACTTTTGCGGTGTTCGTTTTATTACTGTTTTGGTATGTTTTTTGTTCACTTATTGTTGTTTATTATTGAATTATTTTTTGTTCACTTATTTGTGGTTTATTATTAAATTATTTGTTATTTATTGAACTAGTCCAAAATAAGTAAACATTAAAGTTTACTTATGAGATATTATTTATAAAATTAGGAGAAATACAGGACCGTATTCCAAAATCTTCTGATGTTGTTTAAAAAAACCCTCGAACGTCATTAAACCACAATGTGTCATACATCGTTGCATTGGGAAGAAAAAAATTCCCAAATTTCAATATCAGGAAAACAGGACCGTATTTAAAAAAAAGTTCGAAGACGCTGTTAGATAGAGCGCCATATCATAGTACAATTTACTTTAGAAGTCGATCTCAAAAAAACCCAGGAAAAAATAAAACGATTTTTCAGAATTTCGCTTTATTCCGGTATCTCCGCAACTAATCGGAATTTTAAAACGTTCTAAACGGCATATAATTAAGCACGAAAATGCGCAACTTTACCTCCATTTAAATTTAACCGACTTCGTATCTCTTACGATTTCCGAGATCCCTGTACTTGGACAGGGTGTATAGGGTGTTCCGTTTAAATTAAGCAAGTTGACACCGACTTCCGGTATAACCAGAAGTGCCACCATATTGAAAATGATTTAGCTAATTGTACAATTTTCAAAATTCTCCTATGTAAAGTTTTTCATATAATATATACAGGGTGTTTCCTAACCTCTCTGAAAAATGACGGAGGTGAATCCTCACCTTATTTTAACGAAAATGTGGTATACAAGTTTTTCGCATGTCACTTCGTTTTCGACATACAGGGTGTTAAAAAAATTATTGTTTGAATAATGATGTTAAACAGGAGACAAATGTCACGAAGAAAACAAATGTGGTTGCCATGGAATGAAGCAAAACCTACTCATATAATTTGACGATAAAAATACGAAAATAACTAAAAAATTAAGGTACTCTTTTACCCAGATTCCTGCAAATCAATTAATCGTAAAATTTAAAATTGACCCAAAGTAAAGTGCTTTTATGGTTAACAAATATAATTAGAATATCGTTTGGCGTTAATTAATAAAATGAAAAATACAATATTTTTTTTAAACACCCTTTATTTTGAAAACGAAGTGACATGCGAAAAACATTTTCGTCTTAAAATAAGGTGAGGATTCAACTATTTGATTTTTTCAGAGAGGTTAGGAAACACCCTATATATCGGTAGCGGCAAAATAACTATATCGGCCGATTACTACTGTCAATTATAAAATTTAACGCATTTGCAAGATTTTAATACTCCATTCATTAGTTACTCACTTCTCAGCGAAGTCTAGGGCTTGCAGACAGCTTAGGCAGCGCACTTGATCAAATTAATTATTTTCTTATTATATATTACAGTGGGACTATGGACCGACACTCTGTATAAACAAACTGCCTCGGTCTATAGGGAGTTTAGTAACGTCACAATCTAAACATCACCTACCAGTCATTCGGTCGGCCATCCCACATACAGAAAACTTAAAGAACCACTTAAGGAAAATATTGCTTTCCATTTTTTTTTTCTTAAAGAAGATTTGGATTAGCTAAGAACGCGATATATTTTGTATGAGTTAAAGTGAAAAAATTATTTTTAAATTACCAATGAGATAGGATGCGACAGGAATCACCAATATCAAATTGTACATGTCAAACTCCAGATGAAAGCTGCCTGTTACAGAATTTGGCAGTTTTATTTTGACCAGACCTGTACAGTTGTATTCATTGAAAATGGGGACAAGTTTTATGACTAGTTTTGTCATATTTGCATAGATCATGCTTTTCCGATTGATTTATTGTTCTTAAGGTTCTGAGCAATAAGCATTGGCGTCGCTAAACAAAATAATCTAATTAAATGTGATAAATGAGTTAAATGTATAAAAATATTTCTGTAATACCACATATGTTTACTCATATATAATTTAAGGTGAGAACTACCCGAGACTGTCTACGTTTATCTGTGAGCAATATTTTTTTACGCAGCTACCCAGTTTTTTTTTTTAGCTCCGACTCATTTGGGTCGGAAATGCGGGCCTGACCATTACCAGTTTTTCTTTTCAAGAACCCCTCTTGCCCCTACTGTTAACTGTTAAAATTGTGTTTTTGCCTTTTCCGTATAAATTTGTTAGTGCCCGTATTATTGACCACTCACCTTCAAATCTGGCTACTATTTGAACCAACGAATACTTATAAACAGGAAGAAGGCAAACAGCCGTGTTAACAAATCGAAGCAAGTATGAACAAACGAACAAACCCGGTATCCATTACGTCTGGCATCAGCTAAACAAACGAACGTGCTTTTCAAATGTCACTTTTGTCCAAATTTTTATTACTGTACTGTCAATATTTTAAAGTGACATTTAACCAACAAAAAACATTCAAAACCCTTTTATTTGATTTACTAAGTGGTGAAAATCAATATTAGGATTCTGACATGTTTTAAGCTGTAAATATTACTTTAAAATAATCCTTACACAATCTTATACCATCTTCAACTGGGCTCTAGGTCCTAGCAAATATTTCAAGCTTCAAGTCCAAGCATGTTTTTTGGCCCCATATGATTTAGGAAAATAAATTATTATTGGCGCTTTCTCTCAGTAAAGATAACTAAATGAATATTTCAATTACAAATTACTCACTTGCACCAAAAAGGAAACGACGTTTTTCGTGAAAAAATTAGAAAATTAAGAATTATTTTAAAATTTAAAGATGCTGCGTCTTCTCCACCATTTTTCACATCAGATGTTGCTTGATTTTCAGTCTCGCCAGACGAAGGAAGTTAGCTTGTTTAACAATTCGTGCTGTTCGCATTCTATGCCTGTCTCTGTCTGCAGCAACCTTCCCTAATTCAGTAAAGCGAGACAAATATCACCAGGATCAAGTCGCCTGCATAAACAATCACTTTTTGGCATTTCATATTAACTCTACGTAGGTCTGATATTGACGCTTAAATGATAGATACAAGTAGGTCACTTGTGAGCGTATGGAGCAGAGTAGGCTTAGCATCACTTCCAAGGCCGTCTTACGTGTTTCGATCCCCCCCCCCCCCCCCATAAGCAGTCTCACCGGGCTGATTTGAACTTTTTCAAGTTCTGTTAAATGGCGAGACATTTTGAGAATTCTGACAGTGACAGTTTAGTCAACCATAAGTCAAAATCAGTGAAGACCGATTTACATTACAACAAATTTAGTGTCCCCATTTTCAATGAATACAACTGTACAAGTTGATGTTGGCTCGTCACATCCTATATGATTAGTAATTTATTTACAGCATATTGAAAAACCGGGCTTGAACGTGTTGGGTAGAAATACAGGGTCATTCAAAGTGGAGTGGTTAAATTAAGAGATTTCGGGAACAAACAAGGTATTTGTTTGAAATGCTGGTACGCGCTATAAAAGATGCCGATCTTTTTAATGAAGGTATTTTGATGCATCTATACCTTCCGGTTATACCGGAAGTATGCTTAACATTGTTATTTTAAATGTAAAAATCAACTTTTAACAATTTCCCAGCTCCAACCGTTTCTGCGATAAAAGTTTCTAAAGAAACGTGTCAACGGTAACATACGTTGACTGACTTTGTGTCGGAACAGGTATTTTATTTTTACAAACATCACTATGTTCTAAATATAATTTTCGCTTGAATTTCTTCCATAGGGGTGTGTTTTGTTGATGGGTTATATATTTTTTTGTTAAATAAACAATCCATAACGATTGGTGTCTTATTATTGTTCATATCGAAACATTTTGTCCTTTGCATGCTATACTCTCAAATCGATTTATTACATAATATAGTGGTGAGCGATATTTCACGAACTGTGATTTAATCACTGATAAATCACAGGTACTCACAGTTCTTTAGCAGCAATAAAAAGCGTGATGTGATCACAGTTTAAACAAATCACCTTTGCGTACGTATTTCACTTTTACTAATCATTAAACCTATCTTTTTGTTTAAAATTCATTCCCATGGAGGAGGCACGCCCCGTAAATCTAACCTGCAACGGGAAATGGAAAATAACTCGGCCGGTTTTGATGCTACAAAAAAAATGTGAAAGGCAAAATTGAAGAGCTTCACCGAGCGAGTAAGCTGGAACAAACCCGATCCCGATATCTCAATGAGTTCGCGAATTAACGCGGTTTTCAACTGCAAAAACAATAAAATTTAATTAATTATATCTCGAGAAGGGGCGGAGTTGGTGCATCATTTTTTCGCGAATCAACGGGTGATACCGAGTACTTTGATGGGCCGGAGGCTGGGGTTGGTGGGGCAATTAGGGCAATTTTTTACATAAATGCTAATAAGTAGTTTATTAATCGAGCTACGGGGATCAGGCCGGATTCAATTTGTTCATTTTTTTTATCAGCTACGAGATGCGATTGGCGATGGGCGCGGCATACAAGAAATGGCCATCTCCGAAAATACTTTAGATATTATGTTTAATTTTGGTATGTGTTAATAGGATATAGAAAAGTTCTCGAGTTATAAATTCAAGCGAAAATCGTTGCTTGTTACTTATTACCTTTCACTCGATAACCGAGATTCGCTTGACGCCGACATATATTCGAGCAGCTTTTCGTTCGATAGGAAATACTCTGGTTATAAATTCAGGCGAAAAATCGAATCATCGCCTTTCACTTGATACCCGATCTCCGTGCTCCACCCGAAATGTGCCGATTGGCGACGTTGGAGTTTGACGTTCAGAAGGCTGACACGACATACGTCTTTCTTAAAGGCACATAAACGAGAAGGTGCATATAAAAAAGTATGCCAAATCCCTTAGTGGATTCATTGCGACATGGGTTTTGTTTTGGACTGGCTAGCCAGCGGCGATTGTAAATTCTTAAATAATTAAAATATGTAATTTTAAAAAAATCGGAATCAACTGTTCTTCCTTAATAAAAACTCCAGACTAAAGTTCTAAAACGTACAAAAACAACCCCTGGTGTTTTATCAACACATTCTTCTTAGTCATAAAAATTTATAGCTTAGCGTAACGGTCTGATTCATGAGAACGACTGCAATCTTCCAATTGACTATGACAAGTGATTAATCGCTCGAGCGATTCACTCGATTATTAAAATCGCTCGAGTATCAAGTATTCGATTATTAAAATCATCGGTTTTTCCCCACACTAGTCTATATCTATTTTTCGCAACACTGGATGCAGGCGCAGATAAGTATTTTTTGCCTTTTTTGATAAAAATTGAAAATTTTCTACGGTTTCGGTCCGGGGTCCGCCCAAAAATGTTGTTGGTTCCGGTATCCGGCATTTTTAAAAAGTGAATCCTGTTGCATCATTATAGTACCGCATCTTGATCCTTTACACAAAGTATTTTCTTATTTTACGTTAATCTTTCTAGATAAATGATATATTTAACTACGCAGCTGTAATACCTGACAAAAGGCGAATAACATCCATTTAAAAATTAAAGGTGGGATTGAACGTGATGAATGCAACTGACATTTCTTGTGGTCACTCAGGTAAACACGATACCTTTTCAGTATCGAAATAAAAACGGCAAACGTGTGCCTTGTGCTGCTAGGCAGATGCAATATTTTATTTACATATACAGGGATGTGCAAATGGCTTAATTACAGGAGAACGAAAAGTGATATCATTCCGGGTTGTCGACAATCGATAGGACTAAAATTTTACTATTTGACTGTGCATTCCATATGCCAGTAACGTCATCAACAGGAGAAGTTCATATAAATTTTTCTTCCTACGGCGATACGGGCCCATAACGGACGCCCGTGGAAATCGATGATTTAAGTACTAGGTGTAATTTAATAATTTTTTATTATAATGGCTAGTAGATGAGTCTCCTTAAAATTCGCCCTTTTAAACACATTTGGCTTATTTAGTTTGACATTTCTTAGCAGCTTTGGATCCGCTATATTAGATTTTTTCTTCGTTTGGCTTCGCTAACGAAATAAAATATTATTGATGTATAAAGTTGACAACTTCCGGGGGGGGGGGGGGGGGGGGGGAGTGCCCCGTCGTGCCCCTCAAACGACGCCCATGAGGAGTGGCACATTTTAAGAGATAAGAGATAAAGACGGTACGGTATATGAAGTCCGCTAAGCAATAAAATCTCTTGAGCAGGGTAGTCGGTGGCTCTCAAACAATAAATTATATTTTAGGTATTTTCTAAATAAAATAATTCAAAGTAAACAAAAAATTAGTTTAGGTAAAGAAAAATAATTATTTTTGAGTTTCTATAGTATTTAGGCAAATTAGTTTTACGAATTCTTTTTTTATAAAGTTTTGGTTCTAAAAGGAACCGATGTTGTAGTCTTGCGACAGAACGTACCTACTTGTAGATATATACTTTACTAAAAACAGTCTTCCTCTGCATTTGAAATTTCATTCATGCTTTCAGACTCATCAGAATCATTATCATCATCCCTAATAATTAACGGTCTTACTTCGTCTATAACCTGTTCTGTCTCATAAGATTCAAAAATATTTTTTTCCTTGTGTTTAATGCATTTCCGCCATTCTTCTTTGCCCACTTGGCTAAGCGCCTCCTCCCATCACTTTATAACGCTAGGCTTACCGATATTTTTACAGACATGTTTGTGAATACCCCCATACCAATTCAATTGCGTTTATCGCGGTACATAATTCTAAGATAATTTTGTTTTGGAACCGCTGATTTCGCTCAGTAACATTTAGCCGAACACAGTGAACCAGTGGATTGTTCGGTACTATCAAATATAGCGAAGGTATTATTAACTTAATCGTCTTACGGTTGAAAATGCGATCACATCCTATATCGGACTTCATAAAACGAACCGACAAGGTGTTACTGAAAGCAATGTAGCTATTTTAATGGGTGATTCCTGGATCTCTTTTAAGTCGAAAAGTTCATATTCACGTATGTACTAAAATGCTTTGTTTTCAATATACATACAGGGTGTATTTTTTTGGTTTTTATCACAAATCGCTGGAAAACATCAGGTTGAGATATTACCTATGCCACTGGCGTGAGGAAAAAACCTTTTTGGGACAGTAATGTGTGGTTTTATATCATAAGTCTATACGAAAATTTAGTGTAATATCTCGAAATGTTTTCCAGAACTTCGATAAAAACAAGAAAAAAAACTTTAACACTCTGTATATCAAAACGAAGCATTTTAAGACTTACGTGTATATGAACTTTTCGCCTTATAATTGATCCAGGAAACGCCCATTCAAATAGGTAAGTACATATATATTGCACATTAAGTAACACTCTGTATAAATAGGCTAAGTACTACAAAATAAATTCGTTTATTATAAGTATAAATATTTCGGAAACCAATACCCATTATATTATAGGAAACAGATGCCGTGTGAAATAGGAAATCACGTTACGTTCTGTCACATTTCGAAAGTTTTGATCTTGTCGACCGCCCAGGCACAGGCAACGTGTTTCATATTATAACCGTTACAAATTTTGACGCAAACTAAAAATTAAATCTTAATAAGCATTAGGAGGTGCTTTACAAGCGAAAGTTTGATTGCTTTACACGTGTTTTTTTCAAAAACACGGAAATTTAATTTCTATCTGCATAGTGCTTGGTACGTAGGGGAACGCGGAGCAAGCCGGAGTACTTGAACTTTGAATCGAATATAAAAATAATACAGCTTACCGAAAAATTTCATAAAGATTTTATCGGTACCATGGTTGGGAGTATAATATCTAAGGCTGGGTTCACACCCAATATACTGTAAGTTTTTGACATTATTCGGTATTTATTTTTTTCTACGATCGTATAAAAACTATATTTTTTTGGTCATTTTTTAACTTTTAAAGTTAAAAAGGGGCCATAACGTGACATTTTTTCACTTCTCTCTGAATTCTTATAATATCGAGTTTTTTAAAATTTATAATCATATACAAGCACTATAGGAAAAATCGTTTAGGGCGATTCACGTTGGTTTTGAATCGTTGGAGGTTATATTCGTTGGGAAAACGACCTCGGGAAGGTCTTTCCATAAGGATGAAGTCCTCCAGATGAAAGAATTCTTAAACAATGAAGTTCGAGGAGTACTAAGCTTAACCCCATATGGATGGGCGGCAGTGGTTCGCCGTGTATTTCTGCAATTCGCCGCTCTGGGCGGAATTAAGAGGGCAAGGTCAGCCGAGCACTTTCCATGAAAATATCTGTAAAAGAGAGTCAAATCCCCAACCTGTCTTCGATGTTCTAGGCTGTCGAGGTTCTTCGTCAGCTCGTGGTCTCCAATCAGACGAATGGTCCTCCTTTCGATGGAATCTAGTAGCCGAAGAGTATGTTTGTGATGGTCGAATCTGGGCTTTGTATAGTGTCAAAAGTTGTTGAGGTGTGTACGACTTTCTTGTTCGGAAGAGTACACCAAGTTTCTGAGAAGCTATCTTGGCGATTGCCACAACGTGGTTATGCCAAGACATATTTCCTCCCAGATTGACGCCCAGCAAATTAATAGATGAAACCAGTGGGATTGCGTGTCCGTCCATGACTATATCCGGTTCTGTAATGTTAACTTTTTTAGAGAAAACTGCTGCCTGGGTTTTTTAGCGTTAAATTTGACTTGGTTACTGTCACCTCAAGCCAAAATTTCTTCCAGGTCTTTGTGTTGCTCCTGTATGCGAAGATGTGCGTCGGCAGCCGATGTTTGTGCATTCAAAGAGAAAGATGAGATAAGTGTGCTATCGTCAGCAAAACTAAATATAGGGTTTCTCGTTTTCACTAGAAGGTCGTTAATGTAGAGTAAGAAGAGAGTGGGAGACAATATGGACCCTTGAGGAACACCGGCATTGATGGTGAAGGTGTCCGAGAGAAATCCGTCAATCGCCACTTGCAGAGACCAGCCCTTAAGAAAGCTAGACAACCATGCACAGAATCGACTGGGCATACCATAGGATCGAAAGAAAATAAATATTCTAATTTTACAATGAAAATGTAATGTTTTTTAAACTATTCAAGAGTTGCCATGAAAATAGCATCCGCTTCGTTCGTTGCTACAAATGTCGATAACATTTGAAAACATAAAAAATGGAAAGAAATAATTCCGAGGCCGAGGAAGATGCGCTCCAGACGAAATTATTAATAAATCCAATGAAGCAACACAAAATTCATTGCCTGGAAAATCGAAAGAAGCTTACAAAAATGAACGTACCTAATACGTTTATTAAATTGCATTCGAACAAAAGCAAGCGACGAGTTTCAGCGAACTAGCATTGTTAACGTATCTTCAAGAAACATTTTTAAATCCTCGACTTTATGGTCATGCTATTCCGAGCTGAAATCAACATTAATTCTGAATAATCAAGTTGATAAAAGCAAATATCCCAAACTTACTGCATACCTAAGTGACAGTGAGTTGGTTATACATCAATATACAGGGTGTCCGCTAATTAATGGTACATGAAAAAACCATAGATTCCTTACGTATTTTTGTTTTTCTCTAATAACTTTGAGAGAAACCAACGTTTTCTTACAAGATTTTTCAATTATGGTTCTTTTAGGACGAGAAATTGATTTTTTTTGTGAAATTTTATTGTACAATGTAGGGGGCGCTGTCGGCGGCATTTTTCGACCTTTCATTAGGTCATAACTTTTTTTGTGCTTTAGTGTATTTAAGTTTTTAATGAAAATAATACTTTTCTCATATTTATTACGTAAAAAAGGTATACTAAGTTGAGGTCGCCCAGTTTACAGTTTCGGAGATATTTGCATTTAAATTGTTTAGTGCACCCTGCCCAATTACTATTAATTTGAAAACAATTTTTTTTTCTCAAAGTAACCTATGAGAAAACAAATGAAATTTAGAGATGCAGTTGCTATGAAACCTCCATGTTGTTATTTGTTTGTTGATTATTGTAAGATAGCTGTTTGAGTTATTTGGAATTCAGTTTAGGACGTAAATATTTTTGAAGATCTTAAAATCAGGTTATTGGATAGAGTTCCGAAAATTTTCCTGCGCGTATACACACAACATATCCCGCATTTCTGCGTTTGAAAACAAATTGTGTCTCTGCATTGTTACTTAACTTACGATAAACTAAAAATCTTAAAATAATCAACAAACAAATAACAACATGGAGGTTTCATAGCAACTGCATGTCTAAATTTCATTTGTTTTCTCATATTTTTATTTCAGAAAATAATTTTGATTGCTAATTAATAGTAATTGGGCAGGGTGCACTAAACAATTCGAATGCATATATCTCCGAAACAGTAACTCTGCTTTTTACGTAATAAATATGAGAAAAGTATTATTTTCATTAAAAACTTGAATACACTACGGCACAAAAAAGTTATGGCCTAATAAATGTGCGAAACATTTTTGCAAAAAAATAATTTCTCGTCCTAAAAAAATCATAATTGCCAAATTTTGTAAAAAACCTGTGGTTTATCTCAAATTTATTAGAGAGAAAGAAAAATGAAGTTTTAACTCTAACACCCTGTATCTGAGTTAATATCAACTTTCGGATATAGGTAAGTATAATTAAATCCTAATATTTTTACGTAAGGAGTCTGTGGTTTTTCCATGTACCATTAATTAGCAGACACCCTGTATATATATTTTAATCTCGAAAAACAAAACTGATACGATCGTAGAAAAAGTATCGTATGATACTCAGATCTACATATGTTTTAAACCTAGTGATATTGATAATTCCGTTGAGAAGATCAATGCGGATCTGAGGATTCTTCTGCAGGTGTCTAACTTCTACTGTCTTGGCATAAATCCAAGCAAATCCCAGGGACTTCTTTTTGGTAGGAAAAAGGATTAATCATTTTATCAAGATCGGGTAAGAGTTTTAATAAATAATGAGCAACTTAAACTGGTTAGTGCGGCAAGAAACCTGAGTCTGGTCATTGATACCGGCCTCAGATTCTCTGAGCACGTCAGTATGTGTATTAAGAGGGCTTTTGCGAATCTTAAGTTAATATACACTCAACGAAATATTTTAAATGAGAAACTTAAAAAAATGCTCTGTGATTCCATCGTATTGTCACATTTTAACTATGCTGATGTTGTGTACAGACCATGTCTATTGGATGCTGATGCCGGAAGAATTCAGTTAATTCAAAATTGTTGTGTACGTTTAACAGGGGGTATAAGGAAGCATGAAAGGGGAGTGTCTGCAAAGCTAAGAGAAATAAAATGGTTAAGAATGCATGAACGTAGGGTGCTCCATTCCTTAGTTCTTTTTAATAAAATTATTAGTAAAAAATGTCCGGACTACCTATATAAGAGTATTAAATTCCGTAGTGATGAGCACAATTTAGATCTCCGTCATAAATGTATTTTAACGACCCCAGCACATACATCTTCTTACTTTGAAAGATCGTTTATTTTTAATATCGCTAAACTATACAGATACCTAAGGTAATTTAAATTACCAATTACAATACCAATACAATTTATATTACCTGTTTTTGTTTGAATCTGTCTTATTGCTTTAATGAAATTGTACTTCTAAATGAATATTATTAAATTGAGTACCTAACTAATGTAAATTATATTTTTTTATATAATGTTAGGTATTGTGTAGGTTAAGTGATGAAGCGTAGTCTTCAACTTCGCCCTTTGTAGCTTTTAAATGTTACAATAAAGACTTAATTTATTATTTATTTATTTATTTAAACTTATGCATAAAGTTGCATTTTTTACATACGGGATTGCGGCAGTCGCCTTCGGCTGATAAACGTAATACTTTTTTACATAAATAATTATTTTATTTGTTGTATTTTCCGGGGGTTACGTAAACGTAAAATGAAGTAGCCACCGACTCCTACATTATTTGATTTCATAATAAAATATCAAATTTCGCCCAATAATTCGAATTAAATGTTTTAAAAAATAATTCCATTCCAGTTGACTGCCCTTTCGTCCCAACATTATCCTATCCAGGTACGCGGCGAGTCATTATTTACTTACGTCTTATTTCCCAAATAAGGAAGATGGTTGTTAGTTTCTTAAAAGACTTCCTGCTTCACTCTTTTGTTGTGGGGCTTATTGCTTGTATTTAAATAAATCTTTAAAGCGCATATTGGACGGTAAAACGATTTTAAAATGGATCGGAGTTTGGATTGTAAGTGGGATATAACAACTGTTAAATACAACATAGAAATAAAAGTTAAATGATTGTGCGATTTTATCCGATTACGCAAAAGAGCAGTGTCGAATTTATAACGGGGGACACTTGGGGCCCGGGGTCCCTACATCATTGGGGTCTTCACATAAAGTACAATTTGAAAATTCCTAAAATTTTTTGTTTGTTTTGTTTCCAACCCTACAATATCGAAAAACATTTTACTCTGTATTACTGCCCTTGCATGGGCCTCCGACTCTGAAAAAAAGGCCAAGTGATAGCAATGGGTACCCACCTCCTCAGAACTCCAAAAATATATTAATTCAATTAAAGAAACAACTAAAGACTAAACATTTAACGGTTTGGAAAAAAACAAGAAAAACTGTAGAAAATTGTTTTTTTGTTCTTGTACTTGAGCATTTGAAAAAAATATTAAACAAACAGAAAAAATAAATGTTACTTGAAATATGTACTTAGATTCAGGCGCGGAACTACTATGCAGCAAGACCATGCAACGCGGGGGGGCCCTGGCGTCCAGGGGGCCCACAGCCCAAAGTGGCCTCCCGTTACGCAATGCGAGGCCCCTCGCCACTTCAAAAAGTGTTTTTTTTTCTTACGCAACACTAATTTATTATGATTTAATACTATCATCAAGAAAAGGAGTTCCTACACATCTGTCAATCGCCTTAGATTTTAAGAATAACTTACTAGTAATATATTAATCTACAAACAAAATTAATTGAAAAGTTGTTCAATGGTTCAATTTAGGGAAAATACGTTTACAGAAATGCATTGAACAAACTAGAGGTCATGTTGAACAATTTTTCAATAAACATATTTTTTGTTCAGAATATAAGAAGATTTAACATGTAAGTCTAAATTATTTGAGGAAAGAACGAACCTATTTTTGCGACTTGTCTAAAGTAACTTCTAATTTTAACCTGCCCTGTATGATATTAATTTTACGAGAACTTATACTTTTGTAAATATTTCCTGGAAATTTGGTTTAGATTTGATTGGGGGGGGGGGGGGGGGGGGGGGGGTTTCGCCATTGCTTAGATTTAATAATATAAAGCAACTCTAACAATTAAAAATTAAAATACCTTTCTGGTTTATAAAAAGATTCATTTTGCCTAAAATTTTTATTTTTTGTTTTTATAACACTAAATTTTTTCTGGAGATTTGAAATCTCTACATCAAAGAGGTTTACAGTTGTGTTTCCTTAGTGATTTTCGCAGTTAACAGGATTCAGGAGTATCTGTAAACGAGTTTTCTTCCCAAGCGTTTATTCCTGTTTTAGGCAAAAAATGTCAAAGGAAAAAAAACTTTGTAATAGAACTAGAACTCTTGGAAAGTCTATATTTTTTTGTTTCGGAAGATTTTTAGATTTAATTTTTTTTACTGCTCCACATGGAAAAAATTACGGGCTTCTCGAGTTTTTAACAAAATTTAGAGAGGGAGAAAACTGGTGTGGAGGTACTCCGGAATCCACTTAAATACATCAGCACATTCTGAAATACTTTTTTATAAATTATATAATTCATTTTATGTTGGGGGGGGGGGGAATGTTATAGGAATTTTTTGAGGTAGGTTCTTAATTTGCAAAATCATTACCAGTTGTTCCCTAATCGTAATTAGATATAATACAGGGTGTCCCAGAATATGTGGGCAATCTCCCGGATTCAGATAGAACACTTAAAAATAATAGGAGAAGTTCCTATACATTTTTCTTCCTACGGCCTCCCAATCGTTTTTTTTTTAATAATTTTTTAAGTACTAGGTGTAATTTAATAATTTTTTTAGTATAATGGTTACTAGATAAGTCTGAGTCTTCTTAAAATTCGCCCGTTTAAACACATTTGGCTTAGTTAGTTTGCCAGGGACGGACTAGACTTGACACAAAAATGTTTTTTACACCCTGTATGATGAAGGAACGACAATAATATTTTTGGATACTCTAAACCTTAAGCTCAAAAAAAGGTACTCATGATCAATGTTGATAAAATTAAGTAGTATACGTAAATTCCATTACTAAGTTAGTAACTAATAAGACAAAGGAGAAAAACCGCAAATTTCAAGACACTGCCATAGACACTGGTATAAATATTCTTATTTAAATCGGTACATGTGAAAAAAACCATTGCAACAACGAGGGAATTTTATGAACATAAAACAACAACCAATATTGAACAAAAAAATATTTTTTTCGAAAGCAGTTCATTTTATCGACATTGATCAAGAGTACCTTTTTTTCAGCTTAAGGTTTAGAGTATCCAAAAATATTATTGTCGTTTTTTCATCATACAGGTTGTAAAAAAAAGCATTTTTCTGTTACGTCTAGTCCGTCCCTGGCAAACTAAATAAGCCAAATGTGTTTAAAAGGGAGAATTTTAAGGAGACTCATCTAGTAACCATTATACTAAAAAATTATTAAATTACACCTAGTACTTAAAAAATTATTTAAAAAACAGGGATGTCCGTTATAGGCCCGTATCTTCGTAGGGGAGGCCGTAGGAAAAAAAATTATAGGAACTTCTCCTGTTATTTTTAAGTGTTCTATCTGAACCCGGGAGATTGCCCACATATTCTGAGACACCCTGTATCATTTGCTATCCTTCCTTTGAAATGTTTAAACTTCTGAAATCGCCAGCTGCTCATTTGGCCGAATAATAAACCGCTAAATCGTTTTTAACTTAAAAAAATATAAACAAACGAAACATTGACATTAAAAGCCCACGACCTTAAAATACATTCAGCATAAATAAAAATCTCCAGAAGCTTATTGCTTTGCTTTTAGACCGGAAGTTTTAAAACGCAAGTTGAAGGGTCCGGGGCAACAGAACGGTTCAGTGCGAGTCTAACACGCGTTATAAGTTGTCTTATAAAGCCCTCGTGAAGAAATTTTGTAGGACTATCGATAGCTTAACAAATAATTCCAAAACGTAATAGATTTATAAGCGACGTAACAAATCATCGTGTTCCGTAACAAATATGTTACGAACGTAATGACGCTGGGCCTGACCGTTTCGAGTAGCTACTTCCGAAACACCGGAGTTTTATAAAGTAGCCCGACCCGAATGATACTAATCTGGTAAACATTGCGATGTTTGTCCTTTGATCTAACGGATTGTTATATATTGGTTGATCCGTGTTTTTTGGTAAAAAATCGTCTTTATTATTAACAATCATGGTGCATTCATCGGTAAGTATGGTTATGTTACTTCAACATTGTTGCCATTCAGCCAACAAACATGTAGTTCTCTCTTCCACCCATTACAGATTTTCAATAACATTTCCAACAATCACAGCGTCACTTTCCAAGAGTTTTATGAATGGAGTATGAGATCTGTAGTTTACAATACCCTTGCTGTATACTTACTTAACATGTTCTAGTCCCTTTTTGCCCCGAACACTTTAATTAACCATATTGAAACACATTTCCGACACTGACCACACTAAATGGCATTTGTATATTTTTTTTACGATCGGTAAGAAACCATGTCTGACAGGATGTCGCGCTGATAATTCATAATATTAAGATTTGTGCGTCCATAAAATTTACTTTCGTCTAAACAGGATCCCAGCGTCAAGTAAACAAACAGAGATTTTGTCAAAACGAGAATTAAATATGGGAAACTATAAATCAGGATTAGCCACAAAGCTCTATCGAACGGAAATTTCGGCTGCAATAAGTCTGTCATAAAATATTAATTATCTCTATTGGCTTATGGTATATGTATAGACAAGTGTAGGTAGCTCTAGGGAGCGCAGGATGCCCATATTGTCCGACTCCAGAGAGGTCGTCCTACTTTTCTTCTAGTGTAGTAACTCCGGTCCGATACAAGTGACGAGATAGGTTGGGTACGCCACCGACCTATATCTATGGGATGCGCAGTAAAAAGTTCAATTTTATGAGTGAAAAAATGGGTTGGTGCGCACGGTTTACTGGTCATATTTTTAAGGTTGCTCGTCGGTTGTCTTGCGTACGATATTGCCGCCGTCATTTAGGCAACCCAGCCGTATTGGTGCCGGTTTGGTTTCCAACAAACGCCGACCGTCCAGAACCGAAATCAGTCGTAGGGATGTAACGATATTACAAATCTATCGATACGTGGACAATAGATATCAAAATTAATTCTAAAAATGGCTTTTCAGTGATTGCCACAACGCCTTTTTATGCGAGAAAACAGATTGTTTATTGCCCAATAAAGAACACTGAGAATAATTAAACCATTAGAAAGTTGGTAAATCCCTAAATCGCATCGGCAGTAAAATTTTCGCTTAACACTATTAGAGTAATCATAATCATTATAAAAATATTTTCTATCGGTAACAATCTCGCTTATTTAAACATTTCTTATACTTATTCGCAATTGACCATGTTTAGACGTTTAGCAAATCAGTTCCCCGCGCTTATAATACAGGCATATTTAAAATTCAACATAATATTCGCAGCGTTCTGTCGATAAGGTGTTATTAGAAATCTTATATTGCGAAATTAGCCGAATGACATTCCTTCTCCGAGCTAGTCCGAGTCACGCCCACCATTTTACTCTCGAAGACTCACCGCCGTGGTGGCAAGTGTTTTTATTGATGTGTAATTAATTGTCTATTGAAAAAAGTGAGAATTAAAGACATTCAAGGCTCAGGCTGTGTATCATTTATAGTAAGTATGCATTTCATACACTATAACCTATAATAAAGTAGTATAATATAATACTGTATTATTTTAAATCATTTTAGTAGATCTCTGGGTTTCATTTCACCATTCATGCACACGACATTAACATTTTTGCTTTTCTTTTTGTTTAATGTAGTAATATTAATATTTTTAAATACAATTACATGAGGAAAACACAAATTAATCCATACGAATTGTGTTTAAATGTATAAAATCATTTGGTTCGTAAAATTTACGTTGTTCGATATTTATAATAAGTGAGAGAATTATGTATATGTTATACGTATCATTAAAAATATCTACTGTTATAAGAGGCATTATGTTATTTTTTAATTTAAGAAAAATATGGTTATATAAATGTTCTAAGCTTTAATAAAAAATGTTCGTAATATATAAATATATACAATATATAGTTTTTTTGTTATAATATAGAATATTAATATTAGTGTAAAAAGTACCCCGATGCTTTTATATATGCAATATATTCTTGTTTAAGTGGACCACTTAGTATATCAGATATAGCGTAATATACACTATTAGAAGATTCTTGTAATAGGTATTAGAATCTTTCATATATTGGGTATAAGCTATCTATTATGTGGAAAGAAACAGTATGATATTCAGTATTATTCTATATTATCACTGGTATTAGAAATTCTCATAAACGGTATACCGAGTGTATATTGGTCACTAGTATCAGTATTATAATACTTACAATCCAGCCACTAACTGTTAAAATATCTTTATATTGGGTATAAAACGAATAACCGCTGCTGTAATATAATTAGTACCTCCAACTATTATAGATTATAACTACTATTAATTAGAAGTAAGTTATTGCCGCTATAACCACAGTTTAGAAAAGCGAGATTATTACAGTAGCCAACTGTCGCGCTGGCCAAATACGTATGTGGAAATCCAATAACCAATATTTTTTATACCAGGTATTGGAATTTTTTCTCAGTGAAGGTCTTGATGTGCCAAAATATTGCCGTGTAATCATTTTCATTAAGGGCGAAGTACGGTCCTGTTCGTCGGTTAAGGCAAATAGTTTATCAGTTGGCATTGCGCATGACACCTGACGATCAGCTTTGTTTACATGCGTGAGGGCATAAATTTGCAACTTTTGCTTTTAGAGTTAGGCTATTCATAGATATAGATCGGTGGGGTACACCTACTGCCTACATACATATTTTTTTTTTAATTTCACACTTCATAATAAGTGAATCATTCAAACAAGACATTGTCCAGTAAACAATCATCAGTGAACGGATAAAATTATATTATGTTGGTGGTATGGTGGTATGTGGTCATTCAATCAGTCATTCGCAGGTACTGATTCATTCGGTATTTGTATTCTATAAGGCAATAACGAATATAAAACACGTGAAATCATCACCCACAACACATGACGTTACAAATATAGGTATTTAGGTTGAGATCGGCAATTGGTATTCTAATATCGTAGAATTAAAACACGAGTAACATTGGTTGAATGTCTTGATGATGAATGGTCAATGAATAAGTTCATATCCTGGTTTGAAATCGCCAAAGATTGCAAACCGTATAAAAATTGAATAAATTAAATAGCAGAGATTGGTTTAAAGAAGCATATGGAATCGTCCGGGATTGGTCATTTGCTGACCAATCCCGGACGATTCCCTTCACCACTGTTTTAATTTTTTTGGAATTTTTTTGTAAAAACGATTTTTTAGGATGAACAGTCGACATTTTAAAATTCATTTTATATTAAGTAACACGTATTTTAAATTTTTTAAATGTAACTGCTTGTTGTTTGTGCAGTTATCTGCGTTGTGGTGTAAATTTTTATTTTAAGGTAATTTTGTGACGTTGTCGCCGAATTGAGACAAAATAAAAAGGAAAGAATTTTTTTCAAGCGGAACGTACGTACATTATACCATGATATGAGAGGACTACGTAGCCCGAAACGTCCGTCCGTTGTGCGCTTAATAAATGATAGATAACTCTAAACGTTCTCCTTATCTGCGCATTTCACGTAAGACGTTTTTTGATAACCCCCGTATAACCAAGTTTCCCCTTAAGTTTTATTTGAATTTAATTTAATCAGATTATTAAGTAGACGGCTATTTTTGTAAATTTAATTTTGTCCCCCTTTTCGAATTCTATCCAGAGGTGAATTTCCGACCCAGGAATTATTTATTTAGAGCCAATCTACTTTCTTAATCTTTTTAAATTTTGAAAATGTATGATTGCTGGTCGACACTATCAGTTATGTCGCCAGTCTTGATAATTAATGAAAAAGTCATCGCAACCGAAGACGTTTCTATTTAATTAGTTTTACGGACACTTATCTTGGTGGTCGATTACGATATCTCGTTGTTTATTGGTCAGGGATGCCAGGCATAATGCCATTGCCGACTTGACACGCACGTGTCAGTCGGTCTTGGGTGGGCCCACCACCTTTCCCCGCTAACTGGAAGCTGTCAGCAGTCCACCAGCGCAATTGAAGAAGATGAGGGCAAGAATTTTTGATAAGAATGTAAAATGACTGATTTTAATTTGAAGTATAGTTGTTTGAACGAGGACGAGGCCTAACTTTTTGTTCAAACTATACTTTGTATTTTGGTATTGGCTCGGGCATGTCCAATGGATACAATAACAATGCAAGTTATTATATTGAACACTTAGGGCTTTTCTTTATTTAATTTTAATGTCTGTTGTCATTGAGAGTAATGATGGGGTTAGTCCATTCGTTAGTCGAGTCTCGCGAACCGGAAACCTCGGGGTTAACTATTTTTATGTACAAGAATAATTTAACCTATACTAACATGTTTTCTCTCATAGAGAATCCAACCATCCTAACATTCATCCTATCACGAACTTGCAACTTAAATTTTGGTATTTATTTATATACATTAGAAAATTATCCTAAGCTAGTATTTCCCCAACTAAAGGGATCTCAACTATCCTGTAATTTTCAAAATATTTAGAAAATGCGGTAGTGAATACTAATACTAACTTAAGATATTTTATTTCACACTTACTACTGATTCCGGACTCAGAATGTCACATAACTTTCCTGTAAAAACTTATTTATACTCGCGCCAGAAACGAGTCTTCGAAGATCAAAATTTCTCAGGGGAAATCTCGGAATTACTTGGCATAAAGACACTCTGAAACCTGTACCCAACTTTTGCGGACCCCCGTATTGAAAAAATTGAATGGCGGGCGAGTGCGGCTTCTGTGGACACCAGAAAATCGACTAAAATTACTGCCTCCTGCAAAATTTCTGTATCCGTCTGTTTTAACGTCACATTGCGTCATCCTGACCGATTTAATCTACCGGTAACGCCATGCCCGTTGCGGCTAGAGAGATAAGGAACCAAATACTGCCGACACTGCAAAATTATAAGCGGCCAGTCTGATTTTATATCAAAGACTCACATCCATCAAAAAATATTATTATTTATTTTTAATATAATTTTACAACAGTGTTTTTTCGTGGTTTTATCTTTTTTCTGTTCAAAAATTTTTTTAAATTAATAAAATTTTTTTAGGTCTGATGATGCCCAGATGGGCGAGACATGTAATCACACGTAAACTTTTTTAATACACTAAAGATAAGTTGTGAGACCGTGACTTTGAGTTCACCCCTTGTTAAAGCATTTCTGGATCCACATTTATATGACCTTGTTTCTTAATTGACCATGTAGAATACCTCATTAAAATATTTCCCCTTCCTCCCGAAAACCCTGTATATTCCTTACGGGGATTAATACATCCAATTTACCAATTCCCAGACCATTACTTTTTCAACAAAAACCGCTTCTTTAGTCAATTTGCCGTCTGCATAGGAATAGGAATATCCGTTTCCTGTTTTTAGCAGTCTAACAATTGACTTCCGCCCTAAGCATCGCCAGTTCTTACACGGGAATATTAGCGCTTATTTCAAGACCTCCCCCAACGTCGGCAGGCCGGACGCCTCTAGTTGAGGGTAGTTTCCGGTTTTTTAAATGATTGTTGTCGACTATTTTGTAAGTTTAAGAAATTAATTGCAGTTTAGTTTGGATACAAAAGGTATCATTAAAAGGTTATCCGTAATATAAATAGATATTAAATTGGGTTATAGGGTGGGGAATATACAGGGTGGTATGGAATTGCCTTATTATATTTAAACTCGCAAATCCTTAGTAAAATAACCATAAATGGTGCTTTCAGTTAATAAGCGAGAAAAATCACTTCATGTCATTGTTGGGTGAATTAAATTTTTTTGGCCCATTCGAGCTGTGCTGTGCTACATCCAATTTTCTTTTATGATAAATTGAATTTATAATTATATTTTTTATAAAGTAATTATTATTATTATTTTTTTTGATAAAAACACAAGCACTATAGAAAAAATCCTTTAGGGCACTCTGGGAGTGGTGCGTGTGCGCAAAAAGCGATTCACGTTGGTTTTGAATCGTTTGAGGTTATATTCGTTGGGACAAACGACCTCGGGAAGGCCGTTCCATAAGAATGGAGTCCTCCAGATGAAAGAATTCTTAAATAATGAAGTTCGAGTAGTACTAAGCTTAACCGCATATGGATGGGCGGCAGTAGTTCGTCGTGTATTTCTGATATTCGCCGGTCTGGGCGGGATTAAGAGTGCAAGGTCAACCGAGCACTTTCCATGAAAATATCTGTAAAAGAGAGTCAAATCCCCAACCTGTCTTCGATGTTCTAGGCTGTCGAGGTTCTTCGTCAGCTCGTGGTCTCCAATCAGACGAATGGCCCTCCTTTCGATGGAATCCAGTTGCCGTAGAGAATGTTTGGGTGCAGAGCTCCAGACATGAGAGCAGTACTCTAGTGATGGTCGAATCTGGGCTTTGTACAGTGTCAAAAGTTGTTGAGGTGTGTACAACTTTCTGGTTCGGAAGAGTACACCAAGTTTCTGAGATGCCATCCTGGCGATTACCACAACGTGGCTATGTCAAGATATATTTCCTCCCAGATTGACGCCCAGCAAATTAATAGATGAAGCCAGTGGGATTGCGTGTCCGTCCATGACTATATCCGGTTCTGTAATGTTAACCTTTTTAGAGAGAACTGCTGCCTGTTTTTTTTTAGCGTTAAATTCGACTTGGTTACTGTCACCCTAAGCCAAAATTTCTTCCAGGTCTTTGTTGAGGCGTGATACTTCATGCTGTCTGCGAAGATGCGTGTCGGCAGCTGATGTTTGTGCATTCAAAGAGAAAGATGAGATAAGTGTGCTATCATCAGCAAAACTAACTATCGGGTTTTGCGTTTTCACTAGGTCGTTAATGTAGAGTAAGAAGAGAGTGGGAGACAATATGGACCCTTGAGGAATACCGGCATTGATGGTGAAGGTGTCTGAGAGAAATCCGTCAATAGCCACTTGCAGAGAGAGGCCCTTAAGAAAGCTAGACAACCATGCATAGAATCGACTGGGCATACCATAGGATCGCAGTTTACTTAGAAGTCCCTCATGCCAAACACGATCAAAGGTTTTAGAAATATCCAGTGCAACAGCCCGAGACTCCCCATGATGTTCGATTGCGTTGTTCCAAAGATGGGTGACATAGGCTAGAAGATCTCCAGTTGATCTGGACCATAAAACCCGACCCGAAAACCATATTGATGATCGCTGATAATGTTGAAGCCTTCCAGGTACTTTAGAAGATGTTGGTTAATAGCAAAAATATTATTATACTTAAAAGTATCAAACGAATCTTGAACTAATTCAACTGCACTCTGCGCTCTAACTATGTTTTTAGGACATATGTTCATATGAAGTTCCTTTTTTTTACACACCAACTAGTAGATATTAGGTATTTTATAATAATTTTTTGAAATATTTTCTGATGTACATCTGCTTGTTTGTTATGTATAATTATATGGTTATAAAATGGAATATGGTCGTAAAACACAGATGTCCTCAAGGGACAGATTTTAGGGTACAAATTTTTATGACTATTAGATCATAAAATTTTACTTTTACATCCTGTTTTATTTTTTTATGATATTTCAACAACCAGTGATATGTTTGACTAATTGAATGGTCATGTGGAACAAAGTTAATACAGTAAACTGCGGCTATAACGTACATGGCAGCATTGGCGGATCTATGGGGGTGGCCGGGGGTTTACCGGAAGTTAGGCAGGTTTATTTTGGCAATTTTTGATTCTATTTAGAAATTGTACTCTTGATCAATGTCGATAAAATGAACTGTTTACGAAAAAAAAAGATATTTTTGTTCAATATGATTTATATTCAGTATACGTATTAAATTAGTAACTAATAAGACAAAGGAGAAAACCCGGAAAGTTCAAGACACTACCATAAACTGACACTGGCATAAATATTCTTATTTAAATCGGTACATGTGAAAAAAACCGTAACAACAATAAAGGAATTTTATGAACATAAAACAACTATGCAAAAAACCATATTGAACAAAAATATTTTTTCTTCCAAAATAGTTCACTTTATCGACATTGATCAAAAGTACCTTTTCTTCAGCTTAATGTTTAGAGTATCCAAAATATTATTGTCGTTCCTTCATCATACAAGGTGTACAAAAAAAAAACATTTTTGTGGTTTGTGGTTTAAAGGGCGAATTTTAAGGAGACTCATCTACTAACCATTATACAAAAAAATTATTAAATTACACCTTTAATAAATTATTGAAAAAACAACGATTTCCAGGGACGTCCGTTATGGGCCCGTATCTCCGTAGGGGGGCCGTAGGAAGAAAAATGTATAAGAACTTCTCCTGTTATTTTTAAGTGTTCTATCTGAACCCGGGAGATTGCCCACATATTCTGGGACACCCTGTATATCTGGGTTAGACACTGGCCCAAGAGAATCGCCATGCCACTTACTAGAGGTAACAAAAAAATATATCTTTCCAATTAATTAATATTATTTTCCCATAATTTATAGGCTATATAAGTCGAGCCAAAGTTTATATTCCATATAATAAACTCCGACTCTTTTACCTTGTCATTTTACCTCCCGTTATCGAATTTCATGTTTATTTTACGACATTTCAATAAATAGTCACGTTTTAACACAGACTCGACCGTTGTGTGGCATATCCGTCACTAATTGTCACTTCCGATGCCTAATTTCTTTTAAATTTCTTTTCTATTTTCAACTCGTCTTATTTTGTCGGCCGAGGTGAATTGTGGCATTTGCCGACAAAACATTTCGTGTTGGTACGTTTGACACCTGTCGAAAAGAGCATCGTTCCGATAAGGTGGTAAAAATAAAGAGGAAGTGACGAATGAGGCGAAGACATTTTGCGCCAGCACCGTAAAAATAAGTATAGTTGAACGGTAGGACGGCATCACATATATATAACCATTATATTGCTAATGCCATCTGTAATTATGTCCCCGCTATGGGTATCGAAGGGGGCGTTGTGAGTTTGCGCAGTTCGGAAATTTCCTTGTGAAAGTAAACATTCGACAGGACCGGATTTCAAATTTTTTAATGAAAATGTAGGAAAAATATTGCAATCAAAATTTCGATTAGTTCGAATTAATACGGCGTTCCATGCATGCGATTTCTGACGATATGATGATCCGACGGTGCCCTGATTGGTGTACACTTTTGGTGCCAAATTCCTTCCGAATATCGACACGATGAGCTTTATTTTAACTTTCATCCGACGTCGTATGTGTCTTAACCTCACTTTTTTCTAAACCAAATATTTGTTACTATAAAAGATAAGGTGAATAAATCCGGCCTAAGTGTATGGCCACGACGGAGCACCTCACAGCCCCCTCGCTCATAGCCTGGTACCTGGATCGTAGCGCGGTTTAAAGGCCCGAACTTCTACCACTGCAGCCTTCCGGCTTATTGTGTACCCCGATCTTGTTAGACGATGTTTGTTCCTTCTATGAGGTCCAGTAACCTTCTACCAAGTTTGTCATGTGGGAGGTTGTCACCACGTTGTATGTTCCCGAAGATATTTTGTCTTCTACGAGACAGTGCTACGCAGCGGTATATTATGTGTGAGGCGGTTTCATCCTCTTCGCCGCAGAGTCTGCCTTCAATGGATCCGTTGTTTATACCCATCAGTTGAAGGTGTTTTCGCAAGTGGCAGTGGCCTGTTAGCAGACCCATCACTTGTTTAAACTGGGGCCGTGTTAGGGCTAGCATCCCATTCGATAGATCTTCGATGGTTTTCCAATAACGGCCCGTGCGTGTATTTGACCAGGTAACCTTTGCCATCGAGATAGGTGTTGTTTTTTCGACCATCTATCTAATGTTCTTTTCGTTGCTTGTTTTGATATCCCAAAGGCCGGTTCGGGGCCCCAGAGATTTTTAGCGGATCCGGCTCTCGCTAGTTCATCCGCTTTTTCATTTCCTAATATCCCGTGTGACCAAGGATGCACAAGAGCTCTATCTTGTTCCCCCTGGCCGCCAGTACCTTTAGGTTGGTATGGCACTCCAGTGTAAGTTTTGAAGTAAACCGATTTGAGTTCAGAACCTTAAGAGCAGCTTGGCTGTCCGACAGGATGTAAATCTTTTGGTTGTGGTAGCCCTTTTCAAGATTTTGTAGTACGCACGTATGGCATGAACTTCCGCTTGGTATACTGTGGCGTAGTTTCCCAGAGGAATGCTTATGTCCATCCTGGGTCTTTCCCCAAATATACCTGCGCCCACACCGTTGGCGGTTTTTGATCCATCGGTGTACCAAACTAGACCCTTATCAAACGACGGGGGTGCACTGTTCGTCCATTTGTCAAAGTTCCAGTCAATCTTGAAGGGCTTTGTGAAATCGTATGTTGCTCTCATACGATCGGTTTGCATATCCATCGTTGATTAGATCCGTGGCTCTTGTGTGTCCAATTTTTACGGGGTGTTGTGTCCATTCCCAATTGGTGATCATCCTTGAGGGCCTCAAGGCGTATATAGAAATTTGTTTCGGGGGGGGCCCTAAATTAAAGAGAAATATTTTGACAACAAAATTAATACTAATAAATTTTTTTAACTGTTAATTGTTAATTTATTTAAAAAATTTTATATTATGAAGAGGCACTACAGTTTAATAAACACGCTTTAAATTTTAACTTCCATATGTTCCAAAGGATTTATACGCTCATCTTCAGTTGATAATATATAAGGAGTAAAATCTTATGATATTGTCAAGATGAACTGTAAAAACGAAGAAAAATGTTCCGGAAGTAGAAAAAGAAGAAACAGAATTACCGATTTTTTTCACTTTTTCTTTTTCTTCTACCGGAATAAGTAAATATATAATTAATTTTTTTTCTTAATTTCAAATTTTCATCAAAAGTAAAAAGTTTTTCATAGTACTTAAAAATTGTTTTTTCTTTCTTACTGTTCACCCTGACAATGTCAAAAGTTTTCTACTGAAGATACCCTCGAAACATGTATGGAAGTTAAAATTTAACGAGGGAATATGACAAGATTTTAATATAACACTATATTAATATCGGCATAAATTCTACCCGTATCGGCCCAATTCTACCCCACTCCTTCCAGAAATCTACCCCTATAATAATACAGCGTGTGGCAACACTACTCAGGGGTATCAACATAGTGGAGCGGCGAGTTACGCGCCAAGAGGCGATGCACTCGTCTCTTTAAGATTAATCGCATAGTTGCGTAGTCGGCAATACAATTCGCTTCAGTTTGAGTATTTTTGAATATATTATGAACTTATTACATTATATTTCGGGGGGGGCCCGGGCCCCCTGCCCCCCCCCCCCCCCCCCCCCTATATACGCCACTGCTTGAGGCGCTACAGTTAGCCTCCATTCTGATGTGTATGTCTAGGGGTATTAGTCCCAGTATGACTTCCATTGCTGCAGTGGGGGTGCTTCTCATCGCCCCACTGATACACAGGTAGGCCAGCCTCTGCAAACAGTAGTAAAATAGAAATATATGTTGGCAGAGTGCAGCTGGATTAGTTCAAGATTCGTTTGATACTGTTAAGTATAATAATATTTTTTGAAAGAATCTCTAATCGCCTTTTCACAGTTTATAGTAAAATTATTGGGAAATACAATTATTTTAAGAGCAATTGCGGATTAACCTTAAACCCGTTGCAATTGTCAAATTAACAAATTTCTAATTGGGATTTTGCAAGATACCTTTCCGATAAATATTACAATCTGGCTAGGCTGCAATAATGACCGAAGGAGGTGGGAAAGACTGTTTGCATTCGTTGCGTAGGCTATAAACTTACATACTGTAGTTTGTAATATCTTTAGTTCCGTACGAATTTTTATTCTTAAATTGACCTATAAGGAATCTGCGCCCTGAAATATTAGCATGATAGCAGGTCATAAAGGAACACCCAGTATAGATAAGCACTTTCCTCATACATTTTTATCATGCAGACGCCATCTTGTATCTTATCTATCTACAAATCTTCATATTGGAAGTCGTTGAAATAGGTATGGGAAGTATTAGATACACTGGTGGAAACTACCGCCGTTTCCAACCCAACCCGAATGTTTGTATTTAACACAGATGCTTCCGGATCTATCACAAAAGAACAGTAAATCCGGTAAAAGGACAATGCAAAGACAAACTTCCTTCGCACGAAACTACGGTAGAGAATCCTTTCGTCGCAGCAATAAAGAAAAGAATCTTTGCTAAATGCCCACGTTTGTCAAATAACAATAAACCTTAATATTTCTATTTGAATTATACAGGTTTATATTTTACAATTTACATGGATGTGCTTTGTGTAAATACGGATTGCTTTTGAATTGCTTTTGACTGTAATACAGTTTCCAGTGAGCCGAAAAAGTTGTTTAGGAGTCGGTCGCTTTTATACAGGGTGTCCCAGTCCCACGCAGTACTGCTTCGATCTATACAGGGTGTTTCTTAATAACATGCTAATATTTAAGGAGCTTATTCTTGAGTCCATTTTCAGAAATAACTTCATATGAACATATGTCCTAAATGTCTTAACTTTTGAGATACAGGGTGTTAAAGATTTTCATGTTTTTTAAATAATTTGTTAAGGTTAATGACGTGACAACTAGACTAGGTAGACAACTGTCAAAACTGTTTATGTTTATGAAACAAAGTCTGCGTCTTAACTACTAGATCCTTTTTAATCTTTGTTAATACCAAAGATATTGCAAACTACAGATAGAAAAATGTACATTTCTAGCTTACGCGAAGAATACAAACAGTATTTCCCACTTCTTTCGGTCATTATTGCAGCATAGCCAGATTGACATATTTATCGCAAAGATATCTTGCAAAATACCAATTAAAAATGTGCTAATTTGACAATTACAACTGGTTTAAGGTTATTATGTTAAAATAAATAAATTTATTTCCCAATAATTTTACTATAAACCGCGAAACCGCGATGAGAGATTCTTAAAAAAAAATATTATTATACTTAGAAGTCTTGAACTTATCCAACTACACTTTGA
The DNA here is from genome assembly GCA_963991005.1 of Barypeithes pellucidus. Classification (NCBI taxonomy): domain Eukaryota; kingdom Metazoa; phylum Arthropoda; class Insecta; order Coleoptera; family Curculionidae; genus Barypeithes; species Barypeithes pellucidus. The sequence goes on from OZ022563.1 coordinate 16,229,079, forward strand.
CAACATCTATTTCTATTTTACTACGTTTCGGACCCAAAAGTAAGCAAAAGATGAATGCATACTAATCTCGTAAACAACGTAACAAAGAATTGTTAGGCCACCAATTAAACATCTGCTTGGCCAAAGGAGAAATGGGATAAGTACCGATTTTTACAATAAGCATCAAGGATATATAGGGTGTCCCAGAATATGTGGGCAATCTCCCGGGTTCTGATAGAACACTTAAAAATAACAGGAGAAGTTCCTATAACTTTTTGTTCCTACGGCCTCCCCTACGGAGATACGGGCCCATAACGGACGTCCCTGGAAATCGTTGTTTTTTCAATAATTCTTTAAGTACTAAGTGTAATTTAATAATTTTTTAGTATAATGGTTACTAGATGAGATCCCTTAAATTGCGCCCTTTTAAACACATTTGGCTTATTTAGTTTGGCAGGGACGGACTAGACATAAAACAAAAATGCTTTTATTTTACACCCTATATGATGAAGGAACGACAATAATATTTTTGGATACTCTAAACCTTAAGCTGAAAAAAGGTAAGAGTACCAATGTCGATAAAATGAACTGTTTTCGAAAAAAAAGCATTTTTGTTCAATAATTTTGTATGTTGGTTCAACATGAGCTCTAATCTTATGCATTCCCTAACTCTAAGAAGTGAAGACTGTCGAACCCTCCACAATGCCTCAACATTAGCCCTTATTTCGCAACAATGAAAATTAATCATAATACAATAAATGCATGTCGGCATATTCAGTATACGTAGATTCCATTATTAAATTAGTAACTAATAAGACAAAGGAGAAAACCCGGAAATTTCAAGACACTACCATAAACTGACACTGGCATAAATATTCTTATTTAAATCGGTACATGTGAAAAATACCATAGCAACAATGAGGTAATTTTATGAACATAAAACAACAACCAATGCAGAAAACCATATTTAACAAAAATATATTTATTTCGAAAACAGTTGATTTTATCGACATTGATCAAGAGTACCTATTTTTCAGCTTAAGGTTTAGAGTATCTAAAAATATTATTGTCGTTCCTTCATCAAACAGGGTGTAAAAAAAGCATTTTTGTGTTACGTCTAGTCCGTTCCTGGCAAACTAAATAAGCCAAATGTGTTTAAAAGGGCGAATTTTAAGGGGGCTCATCTAGTAACCATTATACCAAAAAATTATTAAATTACACCTAGTACTTAAAAAATTATTTAAAAGACAACGATTTCCAGGGACGTCCGTTATGGGCCCGTAACTCCGTAGGGGGGGCCGTACGAAGAAATATTTATATGAACTTCTTCTGTTATTTTTAAGTGTTCTATCTGAACCCGGTAGATTTCCCACATATTCTGGGACACCCTGTATAGGGTAAGTAAACGTGATTATATTTAAGCAAATATTTTGTAAAATCCTCATAAATTAACGAGGTCTTATTAATCTCCAGTGGCGGATTTAACAGGTGGGCAAAAGCGCGCTTGCCCACTGGGCCCCCCGACGAAAAGCTTTCAGGGCCCCTCTTGCTGAAAGTTACACCTTCGATATATTTTTGTTATTTTTTTGTTGAAAAAATGTTTCGGTGAGTCCCTTATGGGCAGCACAAGTTCAATTTTCATTCAGGGGCCCCCTGTTATCAGAATAATTGCAATGCTTGATAACTATCGTAAATTAAATATAAAATCAAATAACTTTTGTAATCAATCAGTTATTTAAAACGTCTACGATTTTCTCAAAGTGTGTCGAATATTTCTGACTTATCTGAAGACATAAATGAAGAAATTTTGCCCACTGGGCCTTTTTCCTTAAATCCGCCACTGTTAATCTCATTAAAAAATCACAAGCTACATAATAATATAAAGTTTTATGCACATAGTAGAGTAAGCTGATAAGCTGTTTTCTGGGGGAGGTGCGTTTTTTTTTTTTTTTTAATCAACGCTCTGTATAAGTCCATAATTTCTTTCTACAAGGAACAGTATAAATAGAACTAAATCTAAAAATCTTCCGAAACAAAAATATATATATATTTTTTTTTTTTTTGAAGTAGTCCATCTCAAAGTGGAGTGAAGTTATAAGGAGGTAAAGAAACTCACAGTCTACTACTAGTGGAGTAGACTGTGAGTTTCTTTACTCTTTAAAAAAATATATACTTTCCTCCAATTTTAGTTGCATTACAAAGTTTTTTTCTTGAACATTTTTTTCCCCCAAAATAGAAATAAACGTTTTGGGGGAGAAAACTCGTTTAGAGGTACTCCCTAATCCACTTAACAGATTCCATTTTATTCTATGCCGAGAAATCCTATGGCTAGGATCGCAAAAGATGTATTATTTTTGAAAATAATTGTTATTTCTATTTAAATTCGATCAAAGAGTAAAAATCTTATCTATTAATACATATACATTAGAAACTTCCATTCCTCAAGTTTCAAAAAGAGAGGCCGTGTTCTTCGCTTTACATCCTACTGAATGCGAAAATAATTCACATGAAAAATTATAACAGTGGTCGTTTTGTGTTCGCTACAAACGTGAATGGACTCGAATACAAAAGAAGGAAATGCCATCCAGCAAACCGAGTACCCATACATTTTATATCGGGTTCTAGATCGGAATTTTTACCTACTTTAAAAAATTGCCCGACCAGAAATAATATGAAACATGCGGAAGGTCGGGTGTCGTATTTCGATAGGTCTAAATAATTGTGCAGCATGCAGACACGCGTGACATGGTATGCACATGCACAACGATGATAAGATATTTTGTTGCTTGGTCGTTATTGTCGGTGATCCAAATGCGCGTAATAATTCCATTTTTTCTAAAGAAAACCCCTATAGTGCAGTCGTTCCTATATTCGAAAATCCCTTGACGAAATCGAGTAATTTTTTTTTCACAATCGATACAGTAGGATCCCCTCGACATTCTGAAATGATTTGTGTAGGGCGCCGCATGGGGGGGTTTGTTCGGGGGGGGGGGGGGGGGGGGGGGGGCACGCCCCGTAAATCAAACCTACAACGGGAAATTGAAAATAACTCTGCCGGTTTTGATGCTACAAAAATTGAAGAGCTTGACAGAGCGCGTAAGCTCGAATAAACCCGATCCCGATATCTCAATGAGTTCGCGAATTAACGCGATTTTCAACTGCAAAAACAATAAAATTTAATTAAGTATATCTCGAGAACGGGCGGAGTTGGGGCATCATTTTTTCGGGAATCAACGGGTGATATCGAGTACTTTGATGGGTCGGAGGCTGGGGTTGGTGGGGCAATTAGGAGGGGAGTATGGGGGATTGGAAATTTTTTACATAAATGCTAATAAGTAGTTTTTTAATCGAGCTACGGGGATCAGGCCAGATTCAATTAGTTCACTTTTTTATCAGCTACGAGGTGGGATTGGCGAAAATTTTTTATTTTCCCAAATGCGCGCTGGGCGCAGCAAACAAGAAATGGCCATCTCCGGAAATACTTTAGATATTATGTTTAATTTTGGTATTTGTTAATAGGATATAGAACCTCAAATTTTAGTTAGAAAAGTTATTCAATTGTTCCACCAGTGGCGTTGCTGCAAACATGTCCTTTGATATTTTTTACAAAAAAGACGTTACGCCACTGATATTTTTCCATGTGGATATTTTTCTGATTGGCCTGTTCAATTCTCCATGAAAACGGTCTCTTGAGTTTTTCTCGTCAGGTGCACCGTTCTTGATTAAAACCACTAAATTCATATTGTAACTTATTTTTAACATTGAGAAAATAATTAATGATAATTTCTTTCATTTCATTGGCGAAAATAAAAATGAAAACGCATATTTTCGCCCGTCTTCGCATCGAATTGCCCACTCCAACAATTTGGATAAAAAAAAATTATCATTAATTATTTTATCAATGTTAAAAATAATGAGTTTCAATATGAATTTAGTGGTTTAAATCAAGAACGGGTGCGTCTGACGAGAAAAACTCAAGAGACCATTTTAATGGAGAATTGAACAGGCCAATCAGAAAAAATATCCACATGGAAAAATATCAGTGGCGTACCATTGACACCCACCTGTATATTCCGAACAATAGAAATTGTTAGTACGGGCGATCTACGTCACAAAAACGCTGATAGCAGTGTTGCCAATCTCAGTTTGTGAAATTACACAGTTAGCTGGACAAATTACACATTTTTACATGTTTTTAGTCATATAAATACACGTTTTTTACACACCAATTATACAATACAGTAAATTTGTACTCACAAAGGCCCCAAGCGGGAGAGTTCTGGGGTAGTTCTGATTTTTCAATTTTACATGGTTTTTTGGTGTGCTGAATTCGAATATGGCATTTGCTAACAACATTTCGTGACGCAACATTAAAAAATGCAAAAAAGGTAAATAAATCTTATTTTTTTGACTTGAAAAACTCAAAACTACCCCACAACTTTCCTGGTAAAATTACAATTTAACTGGAGTATTACAGGTACTGTTGGGCTCTGATTTGTAAAAAGAAGGTCGCCAAAACTGAAATTAATATACATTATGCGGGCTCTGATATATTTGCCAAAAAAGGTCAACATACAGAGAAAACGTTTGTTAAAGTGACATTCATTGCGAACAAGTCCAATATCCTTTTACCAAATGAAGCGTTGACGTGATAAAAGAAGAATTATTAAACGTGTATCATTTAACTGGTTAGCAAAATATTCTTATTTTTGCGAGCAGAAAAATGTAATCGGTCAGCCAAAATGGCTAGATGCCCGCCCCCGCTACACCTTTTGTAACAATGTTTCCTTCTGTAATCGGCAAAAAACAAACAAACGAAAGACAACATAAAAAGACAATACCCTGGAGCAAAACAGAAGTACATGTTTGTTTCTACTGACCAATTGTACTCTTGCTGACCAAGTAATCATTTCGCAGCTCGACTGTTAATAACGGCAAACCATTTAATTACTTCTCATTATTAAACTGCCTATTACATTCCCTCATTGCGAACGAATATATTAAAGTATTTTTTCTCATCAATAAACATATTTTTTCATTCTCAGGTCTTGTGTCATTTCCTTTCCAAGCTTTGTTTTCTATACCTTATTGTATAAAATGTATTATTAATTACGGATGTTATTATAGTATTTAACAATGCAACTTTTAAATTAGTTGACCCAGATTAATGTGGTATTATTTCTTTGAATAAAGATGTCTTATTCACATTAGCATTTAGTAATATTTAAATAATTTATTAGAAAACAAAAATTCGACTGTGAAAAAAAAATTGAAATTAAATTCAACTAAATAGAACTAAAAGTAGTTATTTATGTAACAAATGCTAAATTATTACTTTGTTTCACGAACGGGAAATTTGTGCGCACGAGCCGAAGGCGAGTGCCGCAATCCCACATGTGAAAAAAGTAACTTTATGCATAAGTTTCATTTAATATTTTTTTCTATGATCGTATCAGTTTTCTTTTGCAATTAAAAAATATGCAGGGTTATGATAAAGAAACGGTTCCGATATAGAATATCGCCCACTTAATTTTTTTTAGAAGAAAGATATTATACAAGGGTGGATCATAAAAATGCTACTTGTTCAACTTTAATTTCTTAAATAGAACTTATCGTATGTTTTTACATTCTTCAATCTGCAATATGGTCTTTAATTGCAGCAATTGGAACATTTTCGTCGTCGCTATTTTCAGCACTTGTCTGTGTTCTCCGTTATCTAACCAACTGGGGTTAGAATAATAATGATTTAGTATTTTTTCTATTTGGGTTTTATAATGGTTACATTATGAAATGCAAAAAATTGAATAACCTGCCACTTTATGAAACTGAAATTTAATTTTTTTTTATGTTGGCAGCAAGTAGGGTTCGAATTTTAGGCTTACTTCGATTTCGTTAAAATTAGTTTTCTAGGCATTATGGATTCGACAAAAATTTTTATAGGAAACTTTAAAATACTAACCTTTAACCTTGCAAATGGATCATTTTTACTAGATTTTATCTGAAATACCTTTACTGGGAAATATATAACATGCTGACAGTATCCGTCAACTAATTTCTAGTCACAACTATAAAACAAAATAACCTAAAAATAATACAAATATCTTCCAGTTTATGCTCGATTTCTAAAGTTTTATTCAATAATACTATTTTTATTTTTAATTCAATATATTACATATTACTTTATACATACATATTTATAGTTACTGTAGACATTTCCTGGGCATTAATTGTTATTCCTGTCAGATTCTGTGTCGACACAATATTTTGTTCAATAGTATTATTTATTATTTTGTTCAATATTTTGAACTTTGTTCTGCTCTCACCATAACTCAAAGTTTTGCATATTCTTTTTAAACGGTTTTGTAGATTATGTTCTGCAATTTCTCGTATTTCTGACGGAGTACAACTTTCTTCCTTACTCATTTTTATTAACTTTAATAATATATTTATTTTTAATTATGACGGATGGGAAGAAGCTTTGTTGTATTCAATTGTTTCTATCATGGCATATTTGATACTTGTAACATTTTATGAAATTGTAAAAGTATTGCCAACCCAAAAAGATAATATTAATTCAAATGGAAAAATCTACTATATTTTTTAACGTTTTTCAGACTTTAAAGACACAAATAGAAAAAGTATTATAAAATACACGGTTCATAAGACAATTAGAGCACTTTAGAAAACTCCACGCTTCGCGGGTCGTTTTCCGAATTACACGCGTGCTCTAAGATAATGTTTTATGAAACTTGTATCTTAATATACTAATGTAAGCCAGGTGACTAAAGTGTCTTTTGAGTCACCAGGTTTATAATGCACTATTAAAACACTGGAACAATTCACTGGAAATAGTGATTGGACATTAATTAATTCTCTTTTTTAGCGATCTCTGAAAATTGGCGCTAGAAAATAACATTATTTTGTAAATTGTATAATTCTATTAGGGCCTATCGAAACATGTTGCCAAGTTAGGGATTTTGTAATAAACATAATTTACAATGAAATATTTAATTTTAAAATAAATATTTAAAAACAAGTTGATTTTTATATGATTTATCCCGGAATTTTCGAGATTGATTTATCCTCAAGATTCCGGGATTTCGGTATCCCGGCATTGGCAACTTAATAGTACACTGACTTTTCCTAACAATTTTTGCCGCTAAAGCTGTAGTATCATATAGAATAATTTATGGCCTTTTAAATCCAATAATAAATATGGCAAATAGGTGTCGACGCCAATTATATGTAACAACCTGCAGGTCATTAAAAGTTTTAATGGTTGTTAAATTTCTAGAAAGCGGAAACCCATTAGGAAAATCCTGAACTAAGTGTGGAATATCCGGTTAAGGATATAAGAAACAGCTGAGAAATTTTTATGAAAGTCAAACATATTTTTTATGACGAAAAATATTCAGTGCATATTTTTAATAAACTTAGGGTCGCCAGATGGACAATGTGTAAAAGTAGGCCAATTGATAAAAGAGTCGGACTTTTTTCACAAATACAGGGTGTTTCCGAATAAGATGCTTATCCTTAACGTTGTGAATCCTTAGGTGATTTTAAGAAGAAAAGTTCAAATTAACATATATCCTTAACCTATCAACTTTCGAACTACAGGGCGAAGAATAAGAAAAAAATCGTTTTTCTATCATAACTTTAACAACTTTCTAGCTATTTTTATGAATTTCTCACACATGCCCTCTAAGCAGCAATAGCCTTTTTTGGTGTAGAAAATTTAAAAAAATTTTTAACCAGTGGCGTCCTGAAAGGGTTTGGACTAGACATTTTGGAAAAATATTATGTACGCCACAGTTTCCGACAAAAAAAAATAAAAAGCATTAAATGCACATTCGCTATGTGCCTATGGTTTCTGACTAGTAGGCTATGAACTTTGTTAAGGAAACAATGATAATAACGAAATATTTAATAATAGTTTGACAGCTATTTATTTATGTAACGTAATACTTTTTAAAACGTATAAGTATCATGGTAAATTTTACAAATGTCGAGTTTGCGGATATGCATTACCTGTACGGGCTTGCTGACGGCAATGCATTCGAAGCCAGACGATTATACCAAGAGCGTTATCCAAATAGAATAGTTCCGGATGCACGAACGATTTCAGGAACTCACAGAAAGTTATGTGAAACGGGATCTTTTGAAACAAAAAACTACTTAAAAGGGGCACACCAAACTACACGAACACCGGAAACCGAAGAAGCTGTTTTAAATTTAGTGGAACAAAACCCTAATATAAGTACCAGAAAAATTGGGAATATTTTAAATATTACTCATGTCCTAGTCTGGAGAATTCTTCAAAGTTATTTGTTATATCCGTACCATATTCAACGGGTCCAGGCCCTACTTCCTAGGGATTTTCCATTATGCATCAATTTCTGCCAATGGTTTATTCAAATGAATCACCGAAAATCAACAATTTGATGCCAAAATTTTGTTCACGGACGAAGCTAATTTTTCCAGGAACGCCATACAAAATTTTCATAACAATCAATTCTGGGCAGAAGAAAACCCACATGCCATTACGGAATCTCACCACCAAGAGCAATTTTTTGTAAATGTTTGGGCTGGAATTATTGGTGATTATTTAATTGGGCCTTATTTTTTACCAGCCCGATTGAACGGAATCAATTATCGCCAATTTCTTGAACACACTTTACCAAATTTGCTAGACGAGGTCTCTAGTTTTACCCGAACCGTATGTGGTTTATGCACGATGGTGCACCTGCCCATTTCAGCCTCTTAGCACGAGAGTTTTTAAATCAACATTATCGTAATCGATGGATAGGGCGCAGAGGAACACAATCATGGCCACCTAGATCCCCTGATCTAAACAGTCTAGATAAATTTCCTGTGGGGACATCTGAAAACGTTGGTTTACAGCATCCCAATAAATACTGAAGAGGAGTTGAGAAACCGCATAATAGTTTGTTTCGACACAATCAGGAATACTCCAGGAATTTTTCAAAGGGTATGATACTCGATGAGGAGAAGAGCTGAAGCATGCATTCTTGCAGGTGGTGGCCACTTTCAACAGCTAATCTAAATAATTTTCGTTTTTGTTCACACGTTATTTAATGTTAGTTTTAATTTAATTTTTAAAAATAAAGGCACATAGCGAATGTGCATTTAATGCTTTTTATTTTTTTTGTCGGAAACTGTTTGTCGGACGATAAAAAGGCAAGATATTAAATGTGGCCTAAAATGAATGAGTATTTTAAAAATTATTTTTTTCTTGAGAAACAGCAGTGGCGTACATAATATTACGCAACACGTGCCGTCTATATATTTTTTTTACGAAGAAGGGACGGCCGGGCGGCTAGCTGCGAACATCAAAGCTGTTCGAACGCGAAATTTCTGTGAATTTCTACTTATTCTGCTATTACAACTAGTCGAGTTTTCTATTGAATAGTAATAGTGCGTTGTTTGCAGGTATTATATAAGTTCGGTTTATGTGAATTATTTTTTCTATAAGGTAAGTTATAAACTATGGTTATAAAGGACAACGTATACATAACATATTATTTATTAGGATGATAAGTAGGCGTAAGAGATAATTTTAATAAAAAGTGGTTGTTAAGAAAATCAATCAAAAATATTCAAACTTGTCCACAATTTAGTGATTCTGCTAGAATTAAGCAGCACCCAGCACTTTATTCGTTCAATATTTATATTAATATTTTTCAGATGAATACCGAAAAAGATATTATGTCAATGTCAGATACAGAAACTATTCCTGATCCATATGCGCCATCTGTAAAATCGATATAACTTTTATGTTATTGAGCTATCGAGCCTTAACATGAATATATATTTTAAAATCTTAGTTTTTTTTTTATGATCAAACACAAGCTGTATAAAGTTGTGCAGTCTCTTTATCTTTATTACTCGATGTGTACTTTTTCATGTAACTTAATTATTATAGATCATGTTTTCACTATCTGGTAACTTTCTGTAGCTTTCGGAATATCTAGTTAGTTCAAAAGTATCTTAGTTACAATCAAAGTAACTAGTTACTTTTAAAGTATATTAGTTACAATAACTAATTACTTTAACCAAGTAACTAAGAACTAAGATACTTTTGTTAAAAAGTAACTATTCATTTTAAGTATCTAGATACATTTATGTAAAAGTATCTATAAAGTAACTAGTTACTTTTCTGAAGTATCTTTCACAACTCTGCTGGCAACCTTATAATAAATTGCACCCCACCCGATCATCATTCAATAATATAATAATAATAATGTTTATTCCCAACGAGCTATTTTAGTCCATCCAGGTAATATTATAACATATAACATAAATAAGTAATTAATCAATAAAAAAATTAAAAATAAAAATTATTCTAAATGGTTTTTGGTGGTTTGTATGTTTTCCAGAAAAATTTCTTTGCATTTTTTTTAAACAATTTTAAATTAAAATTTTTTGTTAATACTTTAGGTAATGTATTATAAATATTTATTCCATCAAATAAAATAGATTTCATCCCTATTCTACTTTTAACTTAATTTTTTTTTAAATGGTCAATATTTCTGGTATTATGATTGTGTATATCAGTTAATTTTACAAATTTTATACAAGTTTTTTTATTTTGATTATTAATTGCATGAATTAGTATACTGATTTTTAATTTATATAAACTATTCAGATCTAGATATCCTCTTGGTTTATATAAATTTGTTATCGGTTCCAAAAAATTTAGTTTATAATTTTGTTTTGTAGTATTTTTAAAGGGTTTAATATTGTGGCACATGCAGATCCCCAAACTGACATTAAATATTGAAATTTTGAATAAACTAATGAATAATAAATATTTTTTAAATGTATTAAAGGCATATAATCTCTAATTTTAAATAATATTCCAATGAGTGGTGATACGCTTTTTCGAAGGTCTTCAACATGTTTTCTCCAATTTAAATTTTCGTCTATATATAAGCCTAAAAGTTTACGGATTTTGCATACTTAATTTCGTTTTCATTAAAAATGATTGGTGAAATATTGTTCCCAATTTTCAAAGTTTAAAGGAAGTTTATAGGATTGCAGCCATGAAAGTATCATTTTCAAATCATTAGTAATATCATTTTGAATATTGGAAAAAGACTCGCCAAAATATAAAATTGTAGTATCATCCGCAAACAATTTGATTTTACCTTTTAGATTTAACTTAGAAATTGAATTTATATATATGAGGAATAAAGTTGGTCCTAAAATTGCCCTTGAGGAACACCGCAAGTAATATTTTGTTGAGAACTTGAGCAATCGTCAATATAAACGTACTGTTTTCTGTTATACAGGGTGTCCGGGAACATGTGGGAAATCTCCCGGATATGAAGAAAACATGTGAAAAGAATACTATAGGTTCATATAAACTTCTTTCGTATCGGCCTCCTCTTCGGAGATATGGGCTCCCAAAGAGCACCAATGGAATCAAGTTTTTTACACATAATTATTGAACCACCTGGTATATTTCAATTATTTTTTAATATAATGTATACCAGGTAAGACCCGTCAAATTACTACCCAAGAAACTGTTGTAAATTACTCACAGCTGCAGGGACGGACTAGCTGTAACACTCATGAGCCCATTTTTTTTACGCCCTGTATGATGAGAACTTTGGACAATGTTTTTTACATACCTTTAACTATTGGCTAAAAATTAAGTACTCTTCATTCATGTCGCGAAATCCTAACCGATTCCCACATGTTCACGGACACCCTGTATAAATAATTTTTAAACCAATTGTAATTATTTCCTCTAATACCAATATTTAAAAGACTTTGTAATAAAATTTCGTGATTTACAGGATCAAATGCCTTTCGCAAGTCTAAAGATAATAAGCAACATTTTTTGTTATTGCTTAAAGTTAACTGAATGTCAGTAATAATATCAATAGCAGATATTTCAGTATCCTTAGACTTACGAAATCCATATTGGCCACTAAATAGCATGTTTTCATTTTCTAAAAAATTCGTCAATTTCTTATTCATTATTTTTTCCAAAGTTTTAGATAAAACAGGTAAAACAGAAATTGGTCTACAATTATTAGGATCACTTTTTTGACCATTTTTAAAAATTAGAGATATCTTTGCCAATTTCATGTTTTCTGGAAAAATACTCGTAATAAATGATAATTTAATGAGAGGATTGCAAGATGGGAACGATTTCTTTTTTGACCATTTTAATAGTTTTTATCGATATATCATCAAAACCGCTGGCCTTTCTTGGGTTAAGATTTGTAATAATGTCATTAATATCTTCTTTAAAAACTTCCTCTGGATCTATCTTTTGGTTGCCATCCTTTCTTTTGATGAGGGCATAATAGGGCCTGCAGAGTTAAAAACATATCACACTGGTTGCCTTTTAAACACCGGGCCTTTAAAACACCAGTCGTTTCCCTTTGCACTACCGGAATATTAATAGGTCCATCAATTTCAGCGCTCGAGCCCGGGCGCATCTTTGACCGTGATAAACAATATCCGGCACGACATACAGCGTCCTGGTGTTTTTGGATACAAGGAATTCCGTCGACAAACAGCGTATGATTTATGACGAAAATGCGTGTGCATCTTGAAATTTTAAGTGGATGGAACTAATCTGATACGTGTTCAAGATAGAGCAAAAATAATGTATTCGGTACATCATTCGCTCTTAAAAGTTAAAACGAGTATGTATGAGCAATAATTATCAAGATGCTGGTTGGTAAAGAGTATTTATCAGTGGACCAAGTGGTCCGATGTGGGATTTCGCCGCGGTACAGCATAAGCCATTGTTATTGACTAATGAGACAACAATGCCATTCCAAGACACGAGTCAGCGCTTTGGCCGGCTGTATCGAGGGAGTAGGAGACGTTTTCCTTATTCTTCTGCCTTTTATATTTTTTCTGAAAACCTCAGTGTGACAATTTTTGCATTAAAACCAAACTATGCAATTAATTGAGATTATTGACAGTGCATGCAATACTTTCAGAAATGATAGTATAACCATATTTATTCAATTTAAACGTTATTTATCGTTTAAAAAATTTTTTTTTTTCGAAAAATTCAAGGTAATATAGTCAGATAGTACCATATTTCGAAGCAAAATTTTAAATGTTAACAAATTCTATCCATAAGGTACAGAATGACATAAGTCATCCTTACAGTATTGGCCGAATGACAGACCTGCCAAAGCCAAAAAAAAAAATCCTTACAGTAACCAAGTCGAATTTAACCTAAAAAAAACAGGCAGCAGTTTTCTCTAAAAAGGTTAACATTACAGAACCGGATATAGTCATGGAGGGACACGCAATCTGGGAGGAAATATGTTTTGGCATATCGCCAAGATAGCTTCTCAGAAACTTGGTGTACTCTTCCGAAGCAGAAAGTTGTAAAGATTGTTTCACGAAAAGTGGATATAACTTAATGACTGCAGTAAAAGTACCTGGGGCCATCCCATTATTTATGACCGTTTGTTATAATTATGTGGAAAGGACTGGATTGTAATAATTATAATTAAATATAGGCACATCAGGTAGGTTAGGTTGCTTAATTTATAGTTAAATATCTTTTTGTGGTAAAATTTGTTAGTTTTTGAGGAATGGTTCAAGAATTGTCTTTTACCAAACATTTCTCAGAATAGCGTGATAGTAATGGACAATGCGAGCTATCACAGTCGCCAATTACATAAAGCTCCAAGCTAAAATAATACAAAATTGGAGATTCAGAACTACATGGCGGCGAATGATATATATTTTGAAGAAAGTTATAAAAAAAGTGATCTTTTAGAAGTTTTAAAGACATTTTGTATAAAAAAAGTATATGTTTGTGACACATTGGCAGAAGAAATTGGACATACAGTGCTACAGCTCCCACCCTATTATTGCATTTTTAATCCCATAGAGCATATGTGGCACCAGTTAAAATCACTGGTTAGGTCTGAAAATATTTCTTCGACTTTAAGTTCTAGTGTTGTAGAATTAATACGAAAATGCTTTAATGATATTCCCCCAGGTAGTTGGAAAAATTCAGTCCGTCACGTAATAACTGTAGAAAATTCGTATATTAGTCTGCATCGTATAATTAATCCAATTATAATTAATTTTGATGAGGATAGCGATAGCGAAACAGAACTATCTATAGAATGACATTATAAATGTAAATAAATATGACTAGTAATATTTAAAAAAAATGTTATTTCATTTGATTACATTAATATAATCATATCCATCACTAGAGTACTGCTCTCATGTCTGGAGCTCTGCACCCAAACATACTCTTCGGATACTGGATTCCATTGAAAGGAGGGCTATTCGTCTGATTGGAGACCACGAGCTGACGAAGATCGAAGACAGGTTGGGGATTTGACTCCCTTTTGCAGATATTTTCATGGAAAGTGCTCGGCTGACCTTTCCCTTTTAATTCCGCCAGAGCGGCGAATAGCAGAAATACACAACGAACTACTGCCGCCCATCCATATGTGGTTAAGCCTAGTACTCCTCGTACTTCATTATTTAAGAATTCTTTCATCTGGAGGACTTCATCCTTATGGAACGGCATTCCCGAGGTCGTTTTCCAAACGAATATAACCTCCAACGATTCAAAACCAACGTGAATCGCTTTTTGCGCACAAGCATCACTCCCAGAGTGCCCTAAAGGATTTTTCCTATAGTGCTTGTGTTTGATCATAAAAAAAATCCTTTAACTCTCATCTAAAGGAATAGATCTGTAAGGATGTGGCAATCTTCCACTTAACGCGTCAATTCACCTTCAAATTAATTAAAAAAGCATAGGTTTACCATAATGTTAAGGCTACCTTGGCTGAGGTCTAACTTAAGTATATAACATTCAAATAACGGCCCTAAGTCCATTTATTTCTTCCGAACAGGGTTCGAATCGTAGCGCAGTTGTAAAATAGAAATAGATGTTGCCAGAGTGCAGTTGGATGAGTTCAAGATATTTTTAAGTATATTAATATTTTTTTAAAGAATCTCTCATCGCCTTTTCACAATTTATAGTAAAATTATTGGGAATTAAATTTATTTCAAGAGCAATTGCGGATTAACCTTAAACCAGTTATATTTGCCAAATTAACAAATTTTTAATTGGGATTTCGCAAGATACCTTTGCGATAAATATGTCAATCTGGCTATGCTGCAATAATGACCGAAAGAGGTGGGAACGACTGTTTGCGATCGTTGCTTAGGCTAGAAATGTACATTTTTCTATAAATACTTTTGGTTCTAATACATACATACAGGGTGTTATGGAAATGACGTATTATATTTAAACCGGCAATTCCTGAGATAAAGCCAAATTGAAGAAAAATACCCATAATTGGCGCTTTCAATTCATTCAGCGGTAAAAGTGACCTGACGTCACACCAGAAAAACACCTGTGTGGCACTGCGATACATGTAAGCAATCAAGGAATTCTGGCCAGTGTTGTCATATGTACACCTTAAACTCTTTAGACAAAATAAAATAATTTAAACACTTTTCCATTCTTTAATACCTTCTTGTACAATTAACTGAATAACATTTACGACGGACTATGTTTTAAACATCCCGATAAAGCATATGGAATAGTATTAAATAAGTTTTAAATAGGCACGTACGTCACTAGGTCAAATGCCAATGACCTCTTGACGCCTTACATCGGCTGAGCGAAGTAGTTTCATATAGCGCCGCACGCTTGCGGTCTGTTAGTTGAAGACCAACCAGCGGCCGGATACGTTGTGTCTTGTCGATCACCAATACAGTCTCAGCAATCCGCTCAGCTTTTTCGGTTTACGCGTGTATCTTGCCCGTCCATAAAAATCTTTGAATATTGTTTTTATTGACTCGCTTCTTCTGGACGTCAAATTTCGTCGCGTGTAATAAAAATCTAATAATCTGTAGTATAATCTTTATTATTGTATTTTCAAAAGCTAACTATCGGTTCTGTTTCACTATTACTGTGTGTACATAAAGTGTTTCCAGGAGTGTGCCTGGATTTCCTCACTCTTTAGGTATAAAGATAAATACAAGTAGGTAGAAAATAATTTATTTTTATAATTTTATATGGAATTTTGAGTTTTACATTAAGTTTGGCAACATTGCCATTGGCTTTGGGTGAAATGTTGTACAGTAGCGCGGACTGACCTGTGAGAAGAGTGTTTGTTACCCTACTTTTAAAACGGTCGATTTAAAAAAAATAAGTAGCGCTTCTCTAGGACACCCAAGGAGTCACCAATTTAAATATAATACGTTATTTCCATAACACCCTGTATAATACAGGGTGGAACGGGAGAAACGGACAAAACTCCATGAACCAAGTACCAGTCAGAGTTCAAAAAGTCAGTATCTACAAGTGAAATTAATGGAAAAATCTCCCGCCCCTGATCAAACCAAGCCACTTGAACCCCCCGATTTGTATCCGCGGTAATAGATTGCTTATTAGGCGTATACCGGATGTCCTATACGAATTTTAAGCTTTTTCATAATAGGTTTCCGCTTTTTAATCATTTAGTGCTCTTAAACATTTTATAAAATCGCTTTCCTTAATGGACTCGGTTTGTAAAATTTAATTGATGTTGACACATCCTTTCTTTGATGGTTTGGGCTTAAATGACATATTATAAGCGAAAAAGTTGGAGGGGTTCCTGCTATTTATGGACTTTTTGTGGATAATATTTTTTTTATGATCAAACACAAGCACTATAGGAAAAATCCTTTAGGGCACTCTAGAAGTGGTGCGTGTGTGCCAAAAGCGATTCACGTTGGTTTGAATCGTTGGAGGTTATATTCGTTTGGAAAAACGACCTCGGGAAGGTCGTTCCATAAGGATGAAGTCCTCCAGATGAAAGAATTCTTAAATAAGGAAGTTCGAGGAGTATTAAGCTTAACCACATATGGATGGGCGGCAGTGGTTCGTCGTGTATTTCTGCTATTCGCCGCTCTGGGCGGAATTAAGAGGGCAAGGTCGGCCGAGCACTTTCCATGAAAATATCTATAAAAGAGAGTCAAGTCCCCAACCTGTCTTCGATGTTCTATGCTGTCGAGGTTCTTCGTTAGCTCGTGGCCTCCCATCAGCCGAATTGATGTGACATCAATCGACTACGGAATTGATTTGATTGATACAGACGCTACCGCACATGCCATAATTCCAAATCGGATTCATTACGTTATTATACATACAACGTAAGCGAAATACAAGCCCGGAGCCAGGGGGGGGGGGGGGGTTGTCATGGGGGTTATGACCCCCCAAACCATCAATTTAACACGAAAAATACCATATATAACGCGGCAGGGTATTACTTTTCGTCACTTTTCCATGCATGACCCCCGCCCAAAACGAAATTTGACCCCCCCAAACCGAAGTTCTTGATCCGCCCTTGGCGAAATAGCTGATTTGTATTTAAAAATTGAACAAAGTTTGCACGTAACCTGCAACCTGAAGCCACTTTATGGAAATAATTTGTTTTTTATGTTTTATTTTTTTTTTCGTTTGGCATGTATTCAGCAAGAATAACTTCTGATTGGTTCTAAACTGTTTTTGTTTTGATCTTGCCAGCTGACGATGACCAATTAAATGTGAATGATTAGGTTTATTTTAAAGGCCCACAGGAATAATATTTTTTTGATGGAATAAAGTCGTTTCAGCGTGACAAAAGTGCGAAAGATAACCCTGTTAAAAAAATAAATTAAAATAATGGGCAGCCAAGTATTAACCGTGCCCAATGTCGCTTGACTTCAGTGATCGGACGGGAACTGGTATATCAACATGGTATGGCCGTTGCCTACAAAAATTGAAAATTCAATTCAGATAATTAAGTAATAGATGAAAAAATGCAATGTAAAAAAGGCAACGACACACGGTATTCCCAAGCGGTCACCCATCCAAGTACTAACCGTGCCCAATGTCGCTTGACTTCAGTGATCGGACGGGAACTGGTATATCAACATGGTATGGCCGTTGCCTACAAAAATTGAAAATTCAAGTCAGATAATTGAGTTAATAGATGAAAAAATGCAATGTAAAAAAGGCAACGACACACGGTATTCCCAAGCGGTCACCCATCCAAGTACTAACCGTGCCCAATGTCGCTTGACTTCAGTGATCGGACGGGAACTGGTATATCAACATGGTATGGCCGTTGCCTACAAAAATTGAAAATTCAAGTCAGATAATTGAGTTAATAGATGAAAAAATGCAATGTAAAAAAGGCAACGACACACGGTATTCCCAAGCGGTCACCCATCCAAGTACTAACCGTGCCCAATGTCGCTTGACTTCAGTGATCGGACGGGAACTGGTATATCAACATGGTATGGCCGTTGCCTACAAAAATTGAAAATTCAAGTCAGATAATTAAGTAATAGATGAAAAAATGTAATGTAAAAAAGGCAACGACACACGGTATTCCCAAGCGGTCACCCATCCAAGTACTAACCGTGCCCAATGTCGCTTGACTTCAGTGATCGGACGGGAACTGGTATATCAACATGGTATGGCCGTTGCCTACAAAAATTGAAAATTCAAGTCAGATAATTGAGTTAATAGATGAAAACATGTAATGTAAAAAAGGCAACGACACACGGTATTCCCAAGCGGTCACCCATCCAAGTACTAACCGTGCCCAATGTCGCTTGACTTCAGTGATCGGACGGGAACTGGTATATCAACATGGTATGGCCGTTGCCTACAAAAATTGAAAATTCAAGTCAGATAATTGAGTTAATAGATGAAAAAATGTTATGTAAAAAAGGCAACGACACACGGTATTCCAAAGCGGTCACCCATCCAAGTACTAACCGTGCCCAATGTCGCTTGACTTCAGTGATCGGACGGGAACTGGTATATCAACATGGTATGGCCTTTGCCTGCAAAAATTGAAAATGCAAGTCAGATAATTGAGTTAATAGATGAAAAAATGTAATGTAAAAAAGGCAACGACACACGGTATTCCCAAGCGGTCACCCATCCAAGTACTAACCGTGCCCAATGTCGCTTGACTTCAGTGATCGGACGGGAACTGGTATATCAACATGATATGGCCGTTGCCTACAAAAATTGAAAATTCAAGTCAGATATTTAAGTAATAGATGATAAAATGTAATGTAAAAAAGGCAACGACACACGGTATTCCCAAGCGGTCACCCATCCAAGTACTAACCGTGCCCAATGTCGCTTGACTTCAGTGATCGGACGGGAACTGGTATATCAACATGGTATGGCCGTTGCCTGCAAAAATTGAAAATGCAAGTCAGATAATTGAGTTAATAGATGAAAAAATGGAATGTAAAAAAGGCAACGACACACGGTATTCCCAAGCGGTCACCCATCCAAGTACTAACCGTGCCCAATGTCGCTTGACTTCAGTGATCGGACGGGAACTGGTATATCAACATGGTATGGCCGTTGCCTGCAAAAATTGAAAATGCAAGTCAGATAATTGAGTTACTAGATGAAAAAATGTAATGTAAAAAAGGCAACGACACACGGTATTCCCAAGCGGTCACCCATCCAAGTACTAACCGTGCCCAATGTCGCTTGACTTCAGTGATCGGACGGGAACTGGTATATTATCAACATGGTATGGCCGTTGCCTATAAAAATTGAAAAATCAAGTCAGATATTTAAGTAATAGATGATAAAATGGAATGTAAAAAAGGCAACGACACACGGTATTCCCAAGCGGTCACCCATCCAAGTACTAACCGTGCCCAATGTCGCTTGACTTCAGTGATCGGACGGGAACTGGTATATCAACATGGTATGGCCGTTGCCTGCAAAAATTGAAAATGCAAGTCAGATAATTGAGTTAATAGATGAAAAAATGGAATGTAAAAAAGGCAACGACACACGGTATTCACAAGCGGTCACCCATCCAAGTACTAACCGTGCCCAACATCATCCGTTGAATTTTTTTCTAACTTTCCTTGTTTATGATTGTGCCATTTAGTATAATTGGTGGAGGTTCATTATTTTTTGGATGTTTTATTATTTGCTTATTATTGAGTATTTTTGTCGGTATATTTCGGTTTTGGCTTCTATCTGGCGCTTGGTAATCCATTTTGTTATCTATTTCAATTTCTCCTTCTTCTTCGGAATCTGATAATGGGTCAAATCTATTTCGTAATGGTATAGTTTCTATTTTCAGTTTCATTTTTAGAGTTTATTTTATTCTTCTGATTAATTGCAGGTTGTGTGCATTGGGGCATATCGTAATCGCCATCATCAGGGAATGCTGGCAGTTCTGTGGTGCCTTGGGCACACTCTTTTAACGTAATTTCTCTGTGTTTTCCTTTAAAAATTTTTGGTTGTCAATTTGACTTTGATGTTTATCGATTATTTGTTTGTTGTAACGTTTTCAAAATATATTGCTGGTATTTGACTTTTTGTGATTTTCTGTCAGGTTTTATCTTATGCGACTAACCTTTAACAGTTTTTTCCGTTGGGCTTTCGTGCATATGCATTTGTGTGAATGTTCCTTGAACTGTTCTTATTTTTTCACACAAATTTCACTCTATTTGGGATTGTTTTTCACTACTTTTCCGTATTAAGTAAAAACACGTCTTCACTCAGCGAAAGACATTGACACTTGGACGGGAACTGGTATATATATATCAACGGACGGGAACTGGTATATCAACGTGGTATGGCCGTTACCAACAAAAATTGAAAATTCAAGTCAGATAATAGATGAAAAAAATTTATGTAAAAAGGGCAACGACACACGGTATTCCCAAGAGATCATCCACATTTGCCATTGGACGGGAACTGGTATAAAGACGTGGTATGACCCAAGGGCGGATCCAGAACTTTGGTTTGGTAGGGTAAAATTTCGTTTGGGGGGGGGGGGGGGGGGGGGGTCATGCAAGGAAAAATTACGAAAAGTAATACCCTGCCGCGTTAGTCAAACCGGTATATATGGTATTTTTCGTGTTAAATTGATGGGGTCATGACCCCCATGACCTCCCCCCTGGATCCGCGCTTGGTATGACTGTTGCCGAGAAAAATTGGAAAATCAAGTCACGCCTTGCGCGACCCCCCCTGGCCTGACGCCTCTTCACGATTCAAATACCTGACAAAAAAATCAAATTACAAAGAACTGCGAAGAACGGTTTTAATGCACCCCGTATCTACTATAACTGATTTTCTTATACATTTCTGTGCGTCGTCACTTAGGTATTCCAATTTGGTTCTTCTAGAGCCGGCCGTACAAACCGCAAGAGACGTCACTTCCCCCACTTTCAACAATTGACCAGTAACGTGGGTTCTTTTTTTTGTTAGGAACAACTGACAGTCGGTAGCACGTGGTTCTCCCACACATCTGTGTATAGATCGACGCAGTCGGAAAGTTCAGTTTCTCGCCTGCAGTGATATCGAACGGTTGCGCGCTAGAGCTGTTAGTAAGCCGGTAGTTGATAAGGGACAATCGCTTATCAAATTGGGAAAGCTAATTTATTTTTGTGTTTTAATTTATCGAAACATCAGTGAAACAAGGAAAATATTGCCAGAAGGACCAACGAGCTGTTTTGTTATTAAAGTAATTTATTGAAGGTAAGAAATATATATTGTTTTAGTATCAAATGTTATGGAATAATATATTGTTTATATTGGAAGAGGAAAATTTAAAATTTGCTTAAAGTATCAGAAAAATCAATCAATATGGAAAAAAAAACTATTATTCATAAGAGGCAATATAAAGTTATTCTATTGCTCTAATCGATACTGTAGATGTGAGATTTATGTTATATTATGTGAGGTCGAAGTTAGTTCACTTCGTTTAATCACAGGTTGCCAAGCAGGCACTATTTTATGTGAACGTTTAGCCAAATATACTTAATTTTTTTCTAATCTAAAACTGGATTCGTGAAGTTAAAGGAATGGAAAAGAGTATGAAAAATATGCGTTAAAAATTATAATGTTATAAGAATAATAATAACAATTTCAAATATGAACAATTTTTTGTCACAGATCTTCCTGAAACTTGTTGATACCCCAATTGACATGTCAGACAATCTAAATATCAATAAATTAACTAAAAAACTTTATTATTAACGGTTAAAACTTCACGAAAAGAAATAGTCATCAGCAGGAATATTTCTTTTCGTGAAGTTTTAGCTGTGAATAATAAAGTTTTTTAGTTAATTTATTGATATTTCGATTGCCTGACATGTTGATTGGGATATCAACAAGTGTCAGGAAGATCTGTGTTCATATTTGAAATTGTTATTATTATTCTTATAACATTATATTTTTTATCGTAATTTTTTCATAGAGTTTTCCAATCCTTTAACTTTACGAATCCAGTTTTATATTAGCAAAAAATTAAGTAAAGATTGTTTCACGAAAAATGGATACGACTTAATGATTTCCTGAGTTGGTCCCATGGTGTCGACAAGATCTTGGCAATAAACAAGTGAAGTATGAAGGGACGGACTAAGGAAAACAAGTAATGATATGATTATATTAATGTAATCAAATGAAGTAACATTTTTTTAAAAATATTACTAGTCATATTTATTTACATTTATAATGTCATTCTATAGATAGTTCTGTTTCGCTATCGCTATCCTCATCAAAATTAATTATAATTGTATTAATTATACGATCCAGACTAATATACGAATTTTCTACAGTTATTACGTGAATGACTGAATTTTTCCAACTACCTGGGGGACTATCATTAAAGCATTTTCGTATTAATTCTACAACACTAGAACTTAAAGTCGGAGAAATATTTTCAGACCTAACCAGTGATTTTAACTGGTGCCACATATGCTGTATGGGGTTAAAAATGCAATAATAGGGTGGGAGCCGTAGCACTGTATGTCCAATTTCTTCTGCCAATGTGTCACAAACATATACTTTTTTTATACAAAATGTCTTTAAAACTTCTAAAAGATCAAAATATATATGATTCGCCGCCATGTAGTTCTGAATCTCCAATTTTGTATTATTTGAGCTTGGAGCTTTATGTAATTGGCGACTGTGATAGCTCGCATTGTCCATTACTATCACGCTATTCTGAGGAATGTTTGGTAAAAGACAATTCTTGAACCATTCCTCAAAAACTAACAAATTTTACCACAAAAAGATATTTAAATATAAATTAAGCAACCTAACCTACCTGATGTGCCTATATTTAATTATAATTATTACAATCCGGTCCTTTCCACATAATAATAACAAACGGTCATAAATAATGGGATGGCCCCAGGTACTTTTACTGCAGTCATTAAGTTATATCCATTTTTCGTGAACCAATCTTTACCTATATTTGACTAAACGTTCGCATAAAATAGTGCCTGCTTGGCAACCTGTAATTAAACGCAGCTCTTAAGCATGTTATATTTGTGGTTCCTTAAATACATGTACTTATAATATATCATTTGCGATTTGTACACTAAAATAAGTAGCTGTTTCCTGTTTTTTGATATTAATCAAATATTTCTAAATAAAACATCATAACTGACTTGATATCGTGTTATATTATGAAATATTTTCCAAGTGCCTGGCTGTGTTATCAATTATCAGAAAATCTGAAACATTGAGTTTTTGAAATAAGATAAACTTTTTTTTTATTAATTGAACGCCGGAAGCCGATTTAATGTAAGTCTGTTTCTCTAGGAACAGATGCTGTATCAATGTCATCTTGTATAATAGAGTTCTGTTATTAGCTTGTCTACTGTACTGCAATGAATTTTACTGTTTATAAAATATATTCAATTTCATCAATGGATAATAATACGTCGTGATCTCTCAAATATCATTATTTTAATTTGTAATGAACGTTTGCTTCTGTATTGACTTATCATTCATCATTTCCATTAATTCTAAGTTATGTTTATACAGGGTGTAACAAATTCGCCCATCACCATTAGGATTTTGGAAACGGTAAGAGATACGAAGTAGTTTAAATTGGGGCAAAATTGCGTAATTATGGGCCCAATAATATGCCGCAAAAAATCAAAAATAAATACAGAGGCTTTCCAAATATTTGAAAAAATCTAATATTTTCCGTTTCGGTTTTATTTTTTCCTGACTTTGTTCGAAGAGATGTTCAAATATAAATTTCACTTCCTCATTCGTACTTTTTATTCTCCACAAGATGGCATCATCAGATCTTTAATGCGACGTTTCGTCTTTCGGTTACCATCATCAACTTAAATTTTTTAAATACGAGCCTGGATTTTTCTATTTAAATGAAAGAGGACCGAAATCTACTTTCAGCGGTACACAACACTGGTTTTCCAACGAAAAAATATAGTTTATTTACTACCATGCATGTAATAATGACATTTCATCTATCTTTGAAAGGTGGAAAGTTGACGTGTTTTTTACTACCCGGGTGGAAAGTAAATTATTTTTTTGTAATTTTTTTAAACCAACATACAACTCATTACACAAATTTAACGACAATGAATTTATCTTTTATTTTTTTTTAAACAACAAACCCGAACAAACCTAATGACATTTATAAAAAATTAACATGGATTTTGATTTATTATTTTCGCTTTTTTAAAAATGCTAATAGCTTTGCGTGTTTAGATATGTCTACTTTTTCCCTAATTGATTGAGTGGTCCTCAGCATTAAATATTGTGACCAAATCGTTGATATCTTCTTTGTCTTGGCATTTTCATTGAAATAAGCTAGTAGCGCCGACTCAGAACCAGGATTTTGATTTGAACTTTGTTTCCCGTACAGCATTCTTTCAAACAGTTCTATGCCTTGTCATATCTCGGGTGGCTTTTAGTTGACAGAAGATCTTCTTCTACTATTTTTGCTGCTTCTCGAATTTCTGGTGGAGTAGCAGGAAAATCAAATTCCTCATCTTTCTGTTGTTAAAATAATATATTGTTTAGTGACATGGAATCCATATTCAAAAAATGATATTTGCCATCTTGATGTGTATTATTATCTACGTTATTTTACCACCTGCGGTTATTTGAAATTTCTGTCTAATTTTTCAATGGAAACGTCAAAATGACATTTATCTTTTATTAATAATTTTATTTCAAAATAATAAGAAGTGGATGTTAGATGTGGTCGTAAATAAAATAGTATACAAACCTCGGTGAAAAGTGTCATTACTGTCTCGAGATTTAGTTAATCTAGTTAATTACCGAAAGGAATGAACCACTTTCCACCTCGGTACGTAATATACTATTTTATAACGATTGTAGAAAAAGTATATTTTTATGTTACTTTCACGTATACAATGGGCTCCTGGAGTTTGATCCGTTCCTCCTCACTCACCCTGTATAATGCAATTAAAATTATGAAAAGCTATTTTGAAAGGAAATGGGAATGTAACCTGTTTAAACACTTCATTATAAACCTATAACCGATCTTTATGAAACCAATAACCGCCATTATACCCATCAAGGTGACTAACCATTCAGTGAAGGATGTTACGTAATTCATTTGTCTACCTAAAGATCCGATTACATTCTGACTACTAGACTAATAGTAATACTTTAGTACACACAGGAAATTATTATCGGGCATAATTATTACAAATTTGCTTAAATAATTTGTTTATAATATCTTACTTGAATATTTTGTCGTAATTTGTTTGTTATATTGAACTCGCGTAGATTTTATACAAATCGGTGATACGCAATAATTTTTTGCCCACATACAGGGGGGTCTATAAAGTCTTGCACAAATCGATTCAAAATTCAGGGATATGTTTTTTTTTAAGAGCTGCGTTTAATCACAGGTTGCCAAGCAGGGACTATTTTATGTAAACGTTTAGCCAAATATCCTTAGTTGTTTCTCTAATCTAAAACGTGATTCGTTAAGTTAAAGGATTGGAAAACGTTATGAAAAAATTGCGTTAAAAATTATAATGTTATAAGAATAATAGTAACAATTTCAAATATGAACAATTTTTTGTTACAGATCTTCCTGAAACTTGTTGATACCCCAATCGACATGTCAGACAATCTAAATATATAAATTAACTAAAAAAACTTTATTATTAACGGCTAAAACTTCACGAAAAGAAATATTGATCAGCTGATGACTCTCGTCTCTTTCTAACCTGCCAAAAAGCGGCATATTTTTTTGGGGGATGTCGTTGAGCGTGATGTTAGTGAAAATGAAGAAAGTCGGTTTTACTATATACACTAAACTAAATTTACAATTATTTACAACGGACTAAAAACGGAGTTAGTCTTCGTCTCTCAGAGTGCCTTGATGTGGCTAGCTGAGATCGACAACTCTCGTTTCGTAATTTGCCTTTTTGGCAAGTCCCAAAAAGGCGTCACCAGTAAAATAATCTACTAAGAAATACTCTGGTTAGGCTGCTTATTTGCCTGAACCGAATTGTTTAGTTTTATCACTGGTCGGAAGGTTCAGGCGCCATGAATAATCAAAGAGCAATGCAGATGTTTCTATTGGTTTATTATTAAATTATTTGTTATTTATTGAACTAGTCCAACATAAGTAAAAATTTAGAGCTTACTTATGAGATATTTTTTATAAAATTAGGAGAAATACAGGACCGTATCCCAAAATTTCCCGATGTTGTTCAAAAAACCCTCGAAACGTCATTAAGCCATAATGTGTCATACATCGTTGCATTTGGAAGAAAAAGAGCTATCAAATTCCAATATCAGAAAAACAGGACCGTATTTAAAAAAAGAAAGTTGATAATGGCCCTTTGCAGACGACTCGTCGGATTACAAAACAATTAACGCTGTTAGATAGAGCGGAAAAAGTGGCAATGCAAAAGTGCAATTTACTTTAGAATTCGATCTCAAAAAAAAACCCAGGAAAACAATAAAACGATTTTTCAGAATTTCGGTTTTTTCCGAATATCTCCGGAACTACTCGGAATTTTAAAACTTTCTAAGCGGCATATTATTAGGCACGTAAATGCGCAACTTTACCTCCATTTAACCGACTTCGTATCTCTTACGGTTTCCGAGATCCCTGTACTGGCCCTCCTTATCTTGGACACGTTGTATATTTTATACCACAAAAGATCAATTGCAAATGCCCATATTATGTGTAAGACAATATCAATTTTCATTTGTGGTTTACGAAGTATTAGTACTTCAACGACGATATGCTGTATGTATTATTGCAAAAAATCAGGGCCGTACTGAGAAAATTCTCAAAAATTCCCCGCTAACGTATCATTTGTGCAGAAACTAAGGTAAAATACACACATTTGGGGCAAAAAAATACTGTCAATCAATGTTATTTTAGCGTTTTTCTCGAAAACGGTTAGATTTATCGGAACAAAAATATAATACCTTTTTTATGTCAAAAGGTTAGGAGAATAAAAATATTCAGTCAAAATGTACATACAGTGTAGCACAAAAAATTTGGGACCGTTCAAGTTAAAGTATTGGTTCGTATGTGGCGCCCTCTACAGAATGCGATAAAACGGTGGGCAAATTTGTATTCCTCATACCGAGAAAGCCCCATATACGAGATTTCGTAAAAATATTATGAGCGTGGCAAAAGGTATTGCAAAAAAACTGAAAATATAATTTATCTTTAACACCCTGCAACTCCGTTAATAATCAATTTTCGAAAAATTGTTATAGGAAGAGGTAGCATTTATTTTTGGTCTACAAATATTCCCTAAATTTTTTGCTAATCATTTCTGGACACCCTGTAGGTCAAGCAACAACAACTCTGGCGCTAGATATGTGGCGCCAGAAATGTATCTCAGATTATGTGCGGGCTACGACCTAATTTAGATTAATCGAAAATCAATTATTTTAGTCAAAAAAATCGATTTTTTTTCACTAATCGCCCAGCGCTGCCTATAAGCACAGAACAAAACACTTAAGATGAGGATCCCAAACAATCCCAAATTATCAATCAGAGCCATCTATGTTGCATCAATTTAATTAAAAAATATGCCGCTTTTTGGCAGGTTAGAAAGAGACCAGAGTCATCAGCTGATCAATATTTCTTTTCGTGGAGTTTTAGTCGTTAATAATAAAGTTTTTTAGTTAATTTATTGATATTTAGATTGTGTGACATGTCGATTGGGGTGTCAACAAGTTTCAGGAAGATCTGTGACAAAAATTTGAAAATTGTTCATATTTGAAATTGTTATTATTATTCTTATAACATTATATTTTTTAACGTAATTTTTTTCATAGCGTTTTCAAATCCTTTAACTTTACGAATTCAGTTTTAGATTAGAAAAAAATTAAGTATAGTTTTTGGAGAATTATATCGTTGATCTCTTGACTGCAATAAAACCTCATTATTTATTCGACCATAAAATAAATAAGGAAATCCCAAATTTTAAAACCTTATCGAGCAGAGCCGGACCAGGTATACAAATTCAATTTATACCTATGCCTGATGCATATATAAATATAAAGTGATTTTTTATAATTTTAATCTTTAGTGGTTTTCCCGCGAGTAATTTTTAGTTAGGCTTATTAGTGGTAGAATGTGGCGTCCTTGGAATTGTGCTGATAGGGGGGCATCTTCAAGTGTCGGGAATGGAGACTTAAATATTTAACAGCTGTTAAACAATTTAGAGAAGAAAATCGTCCAATTATTTACCTTGACGAAACATGGTTCGATACCCATGACACTCCAAGAAAATGTTGGGATGATTCTTCCAAAAAATGTTAAACCAAGGCACCATCAAATAAAGGCAAAAGAATCACAATATTGCATGCTGGTTCAGAGAACGGCTTTGTTCCAAATTGTCTGTTGCTTTCAGCTAAAAACATAGCAGATTCTTCTTTAGATTACCATCAAGATACCGACGCACAACTTTTTGAAGATTGGTTTAAACATAAACTCCTTAAAAATATACCTGAAAATAGCGTCATTGTAATGGACAATGCTAGTTATCATAGTCGGCAAGCAAAAATCATTCCCAATTCTAATAATACAAAAGCAGAAATTCAAAATTTTATGATTGAAAATGATTTATATTTTGAAGAAACTTAGAAAAAACGAGAACTTCTAGAAGTATTAAAAGCTTTTAAAATAAATAAGGAATACGAGTGTGACAAACTTGCAGCAGAAAATGGACATACAGTGTTGCGTCTTCCTCCGTACTATCGTATATTCAATCCTATTGAGCTAATATGGCACCAATTAAAATCCAATAGGAGATAATAAATAAATAATATTTCTCCTACAGTAAATGAATCTGTAGTAGAATTAATTAAAAACGAAGTAAGAAAAATTTCTGCAGACAGCTGGAAAAACTGTGTACAGCATGTACTTAAGGTGGAAAATTCTTACAATTTTATTGTATGATTACAAATGTTCAACCCTTAATTATAAGTTTAGGCTTAGATGAAGATAGTGATAGTGATACAGAGTTAAATTTTGAATAAATTATCAATAGTTTCTTAGAATTTAATTAATTTTTATTGTACTTGTTATCCTAATAGTTATACTTTTAAATTATATTATTTTCAATTATCATTAATTGTTATCGTTATTTTACATTTATTAGGTAGGTACCTAAAACTAAAAATACCTATCTATTTATTTAAATTATAAAAATAAATCACGTGGTGTGGTATACATGTTCAAGCCGGCCCTGATCCCATTTATTGAGCTTTGAAGAGGTTGAGGCGTATACAATAGGGTTTAGTCAGGTAGTTTATTTATGGCAGTAAGAATCAACGGTATAATTCTGCAACAACTATATATTTGGCTAAACGTTCGCATAAAATAGTTCCTGCTTGGCAACCTGTGATTAAACGCAGCTCTTAAACTCAAGATTCCTATCGTTGGAGCAGTGTATTTGTACGACATGACAAAAAATATGTCATCAATCTAAAAGACTAATTACTTCCAACAATAAATGATCTACCTTTCTATTACAACAATGGCGTGGCGTTGATTAGATTATCAAAAAAAAAGTTAATTTGACTATCCGATCCGTTTTCATTACCATCATTATCGTTTTAAACAAAACCGAAAAACACAGGATTTTTGCATTTTGTGCATACTGAATGAAACGGAAAAAAGAATGGCAATTGAAAATCGGTGATAATATGTTTCCTTTTCCTGTTTTGGACGCTTTTATGCTGCTTTTATGTAAGCAAGGATACGGATATCCTGTACCGCGAACGCACCATGTCCTTTCTGTATATTATACGATGGTTCCATACGTTCCTATTTAGTATGTTAAAATATTGCCCCCATAAAACGCGGGTGTTGTTTTAGGTAATCGAATTTGGTCGTATTGATTGTGGTTGGGTCTACGTGCAGTCTGGTAAGATTTCGTAATTATTTGGGTTGTTTTTTGTAATTATGCATTCCGAATCCGTCGGAATAAGAACTGAAATGTACAGGGTGTCCCATTTACGACACTTTTATAGGGTATCTCCGTAATTGTTAGAGCTATCAAAAGAGTAATGTGCAATGTGCTCAAACTTAAAATGGTAAAATCAAAATTTGAAAATTTTCGCTCGCTTAAGTGATACGGGGGAAAATAAAAAAAATTGACAATTTCAAAATTACCCTATATTTTCTCAGTTAAAAGAGATACAGAAAAATGTTTTATACAGAAGTTTCTTTATAATGATTTTCTAATAATCTGCCGTATTTAGAATAAGTATACGCGGTCAAGTGAAAAAGTTATCGGACCTAACACAATTTTTTTAAATGGAACACCCTGTATATTTTAATTTAAAAATATATCAATTTAAATTCTCTTTTCAAATATATAACACACCATGGATAATATTGGTTTCCTAGGCGATTTATTTAAATCTTATTACTTTAAACCACAGTAGGCCATGAAACAATGATCCTAGAGACAACTATGTTGACATTCTAGTTGTTATTAACATTTAACGTCAATTTCGTGAAAATGACTTATCAACATTTTAATAAATTTGATATGATATCTATCATCCATGGTGTGTTATAAATTTGAAAAGAGAGTTTAAAATGTTATATTTTTAGATTAAAATATACAGGTTGTTCCATTTAATAAAATGAGGTTTTCTTTCTTACCTGATCTCGTATGCTTATTCTGAAAACGGCAGATTACTCAACAACCATTATAAACAAACTTCCGTATGAAACATTTTTCTGTATCTCTTTTAACTAAGAAAATATAGAGTAATTTAGATATTGTCACTTTGTTGATTTCCCCCCGTATCTCTCAAGCGAGCGAAAATTTTCGAATTTTGATTTTACCATTTTAAGTTTGACCCAAAAAGAGCGCATGACACCTACATTAGTTTTTTGATAGCACTAGCAATAACGGAGATACCCTATAAAAGTGTGGAAAATGGAACACCCTGTACTGTTGAAAAAATTATTTTATTGAAACAGAATATTTTTTATAGAAACATGTATCCACATTTTCAAATTTAGTCAAAAATTACTGAGAGGAACAAAATACATAAAGTGAGTACTACTTCTTTTTTTTATGTGACTCCCCTAAAAACGTTCAGAGTTCTGTAAATACAGCAATATACACGATTAAATTAGGTGACATACCAAAAACACAAGTTTTTCTCGTTGTAAACAGATCCACTACTAAAAAGTGTTGAAATTCGACTCTTCCTGTTTTCACAGCTAACGTCTTAAATGAAAACAGACATAAAATCACAAATTTAGGACATTTTCTAAATGACTTTCTCGAACGGATTTTACTTTTAAAAATAGATATCGGTATAGTTAAGACAGTAATTTACAAGATTTAAATTTCTCAGTGACGGGTAATACGTTTAAAATAGACGTTGTTTTTGGATTTAAGGGATTCTGTTTTCCTATTTTCTTAGAAAAAATGTTCAGGTATTTATCTTAAACGAGTTAAGTCACTGATTTATTATAAAGTTAGTTATCTGGCACCTGGCCTGGATTTCATTAAAATCGTCAAAGGAAGACCTTAAGATTGTACAGCCAATTATTTAATAAATAGGAACGACAAAACAGGAAACCTTACATCACTAGTTGGGAAATACCAAACTAGGAACATGGGTTTACCATGTTGGCTGCTTCAAGTAGTTATAATGCAGTTTTTCCATAAAATGTACAGGGAACCAATATTCGGCCACCTCAAAAATTACATGTGATAATAATACCCATCAAGATGGAAAATATCATTTTTTTAATATGGTTTCCATCCAGTGGCGGAACTTCATTTTGCTTGCCCCCCCCCGGCAAAATTATTTATTGGGCCCCCTATAAAATGATTTAAAAAGTTACCACACTATTCTTTTCTGAATAACTTTATTGTTTAAAATTACTTTTAAATCAAATTTCCAGGAAATATTTACAAAAGTATAAGTTCTCGTAAAATTAATTTAAAAATACATAATTAGATCGAATAATTAGAATATCATACAGGGCAGGTTAAAATTAGAAGTTACTTTAAACAAGTCGCAAAAAAAGTTTTTTCTTTGCTCAAATAATTTAGACTCACAAACCCCCCCAAATTTAACACGAAAAATACCATAAATACCGGTTTGCCTAACACGACAGGGTATTACTTTTCGTAACTTGTCCTTGTATAACCCCCAAAACGAAGTTTGACCCCTAAACCAAAGTTCTGGATCCACCCTTGTGTTAAATCTTCTTATATTCTGACCAAAAAATATGTTAAGAGATTTTTTGATATTTCACTCGATTAACCATTTATAACTAGTTTTCTGACCAAATGTTTCTAAGCAGTTGATAACTGAATATCACAATGTTTAGCCATCAGTTAGCCATGGAAACAATTATTGTATAAAATGAATCATAAATGATATTTGAATAAAAGGAATGCATTTCAGCTTACTAATAATAATAATCTACAAAAAACATTATTTGAAAAATTGTTCAATGCATTTCTGTAAATGTATTTTCCCTAAATTGAACCATTGACCAACTTTTCAATTAATTTTGTTTGTAGATTAGTATATTACTAGTAAGTTATTCTTTTGATGTTAATAATTCTCAGTAAGAAATAATTCTTTGAAAACTTAGCACCGCCATACCGCCAAATAAGTATAAAAAATATTATTTATAAATAACAAGTGCTGTATTTACACCAGTTTGCTGTCGCTCCGGAGCACCTATTTCGTTGCGCTAGGGATATTTTATATTTTAAATTCAATTTCCTTAAATTATTTGTTTAGGAATGGGAAGTTTGCATTAAATTAAAAATACCTACGGTGTCATAAAAACTTTAAGACGTTGTAGTTGTTAATTCCTTGTCACTATAAACATTATCCAAGACCTATTTTCCTGCTAGGCCCGGTGGGTCTGGGCCTGGGGCCCCACTTTCAGAGGAGGTCAGCACTTGGTTTGCGCGACACTAACTTATTCAACATAAACACGACAAAAACTTAACTTATTTGCAAAACGAATAGGTACCTATGCTTTTTTATTACAAAAAAAATTGTAAAGGTTCTTAAAATCTAAGGCGATCGACAGATGTGTAGGAACTCCTTTTCTTGATGATACTATAAAATCATAATAAATTAGTGTTGCGTAAGAAAAATACACTTTTTGAAGTGGCGAAGGGCCTCGCATTGCGTAACGGGAGGCCACTTTGGGTCGAGGGCCCCTCGACGCCTGGGCCCCCCTGCGTTGCATGGTCTTGCTGCATAGTAGTTCCGCGCCTGTTTCCATCTCACTAAATAATATATTATTTTAACAACAGAAAAATGAGGAATTTGATTTTGCTGCTACTCCACCAGAAATTCGAGAAGCAGCAAAAATAGTAGAAGATCTTCTGCCAACTAAAAGCCGCCCGAGATATGACAAGGCATATAACTGTTTCAAAGAATGGTGTACGGGAAACAAAGTGCAAAATCCTGGTTCTACTAGCTTATTTCAGTGAAAATGCCAAGACAAAGAAGATATCAACGATTTGGTCACAATATTCAATGCTGAGGACCACTCTATCAATTAGGAAAAAAGTAGACATATCTAAACACGCAAAGCTATTAGCATTTTTAAAAAAGTGTGTTCGTATATTATTTTGAGATATCGATTTTTTAAAAAATTACAAAAAAATAATATACTTTCCACCCGGGTGGAAAGTAAAAGTAAAAAAACGTCAACTTTCCACCTTTCAAAGATAGATGAAATGTCATTATTACATGCATGGTTGTAAATAAAATAATTTACCATCCATATATCGTATGTAACTTTCTATATTTAGGTTTAATGAGGTTCTCTTTCTAATCCTACCGTAATTGTTTCCAAACGAAGCCGAGGAACTCTTTAAAATTCCAAAGCGTGGACCCTTAGGTTGGTTCATAAAAAACGACCAATAAGCTAAAACCGGAAATTCTCAAGAAATTCCAAAAGACCTTTTTATAAAGAATGTCCAAAACGCATCGGAACGCGGGTGTGGTAGGCCCCGAAACAGGTTTCCATTAATACACCTACACGCTTATCTTTAACTACTTGGTGTTACGGGGGTCAATTAAATTATTTATTACTCATATTAACTATCCCACAGAGCAAATTGAAACTATTGTTTTATATGGGTTTATAGTATGATGCGATACGGGTACTACATATTTATATAAGTAAGGAATTTGGATTACTAATTGACATCTTTATAGTTGAGGTCAAGCAAGAAGCAACGTTTGTGAGACTAATGTAGTAGTATAGGCATCTAGATCAAGGATTAACTAACCGATTTATTGACGATTTTACTTAAAGTCTATTTGATTCGATTATTTTATGTTTTGAATAGACGTGAACTAATAAATCAATCAAAACCATTGACTTGAAACAAACATGTACCCGGTATTTCTGTCTACTTTGTACATCAGGGTGTCCCATTTTCGACACTTTTATAGGGTATCTCCGTAATTGTAGAAAAGGAATGTAGGTGTCATGTGCTCTTTTTGGGTCAAACTTAAAATGGTAAAATCAAAATTTGAAAATTTTCGCTCGCTTAACAGATACGGGGGAAAATCAAAAAATTGACAATTTCCAAATTACGAACAAACCCGAACAAACCTGAAAATGCTTTATACAGAAGTTTCTTTATATTGATTGCAGAATAATCTGCCGTTTTCAGAATAAGTATACGGGGTCAGGTAAAAATGTTATCGGACCTAACCTCATTTTTTATACGGAACACCCTGTATATTTTAATCTAAAAAGATATTATTTTGAATTCTCTTTCCAAATATATAACACACTATGGATAATATTGGTTTCCTAGGCGATTTATTTAAACTTTATTACTTTGAAACGAAATAAAAGATTCAGATTAAGGTAAAAAATAACGGGAATCATCGCAAATGTTCGGAATATGTCCTTAAATGGTTACCGTATTTCCGGATAGCGAACAAAATATACATTTTGCGCCATTTCTTCGTTTTTCCACTTTCAATATAAACTGATATCATAGCAAATTTTTCAAAATGTTGATAAGTCATTTTCACAAAATGAATATGTAAAAATTAAATTGAAGTTAATGTTAATAACAACTAGAACGTCAACATAGTTGTTTCTAGGATATTAGCTTCTGTTTCATAGTCTACTGTGGTTTAAAGTAATAAACTTTAAATAAATCGCCTAGGAAACCAATATCATCCATGGTGTGTTATATATTTGAAAGGAGAATTTAAAATAGTATCTTCTTAGATTAAAATATACAGGGTGTTCCATTTAAAAAAAATGAGGTTAGGTCCGATAACTTTTTTACCTGGCCCCGTATACTTATTCTGAACCCGGCAAATTATTCAACAATCAATATAAAGAAACTTCTGTATAAAACATTTTTCGGCATCTCTTTTAACTAAGAAAATATAGGGTAATTTGGAAATTGTCAATTTTTTTATTTCCCCCCGTATCTCTTAAGCGAGCGAATATTTTCAAATTTTGATTTTACCATTTTAAGTTTGACCCAAAAAGAGCATATGACACCTACATTACTTTCTTGATAGCACTAACAATTACGGAGATACCCTATAAAAGTGTCGAAAATGGGAAACCCTGTACATGTTAATGTGACGCCTGTTATATTAATTTCAAGAGAATATATTGTACATTTTTAATTAAAAAAAAATACGCTCCCGATTAAGGAATTTCCCAATAACAATATAAATCCTCGAGTTTAATAATAGGGAGCAATAACAACAGGGTGGACATACCTAAAATAATGATCTACTATGGTCCTTTCATGTAAATACAACAACATATAAGTAGGTTGATTGTTATGCTATTCAGATTATTGTTGATTCTCCGGTATGGGGTTTAAGAGCTGCGTTTAATCACAGGTTGCCAAGCAGGCACTATTTTATTCGAACGTTTATAGCCAAATATACTTAGTTTTTTCTAATCTAAAACTGGATTCGTAAAGTTAAAGGATTGAAAAACGCTATGAAAAAATTGCGTTAAAAAATATTATGTTATAAGAATAA
The DNA here is from genome assembly GCA_963991005.1 of Barypeithes pellucidus. Lineage (NCBI taxonomy): Eukaryota > Metazoa > Arthropoda > Insecta > Coleoptera > Curculionidae > Barypeithes > Barypeithes pellucidus. Next base: position 16,265,389 of record OZ022563.1, read on the forward strand.
TAATAACAATTTCAAATATGAACAATTTTCAAAGTTTTGTCACAGATCTTCCTGAAACTTGTTGATACCCCAATTGACATGTCAGACAATCTAAATATCAATAAATTAACTAAAAAAACTTTATTATTAACGGCTAAAACTTCACGAAATGAAATATTGATCAGCTACTGACTCTCGTCTCTTTCTAACCTGCCAAAAAGCGACATATTTTTAAATTAAATTGATGCAACATAAATAGCTCTGATTGCTAATTTGGGATTGTGTAGGACCTCATCTTAAATATTTAATAAGCATTTATTAGTTCGCGTCTTTAAAAACATACTATAACGAGTTCTAGTCTAATTACTTTAGTTCAATAGTATCCCAAACAATTATTTATCATCCAATAAAAACAAATGCAATGACCCTGTCTGTTCATAATCCGGGCGCCACACAAGCAGATTACGACTTCCTGTAAAATCAAAGGACACATTTGCCGAAATTTCGACCGCCGCCGTTCGGGGGCCGTTCTGACACATCCTTATGGGGCGTCAAACCTCATAATGGACTCTTTGAGTCGAAAATACTTGCGGATGTTCTGGCGGAAACATCATCCGTTACGAAACACCCCTTCCTGTGGGGCATTTGCTCCGATTTTTACCCCGAATCGGAGGGTTGGCAATACGGCTTTTTATTTTCGAACGGGATATCCTGTTTTTGGGAAATATTTTAGAATGTTCGTGGCATTTTTGGGTGTTTCAATGAGTTGCGTCGGTTGACACAGAGAATATCGATGGAAGATGATGATGAAGAAATAATGATTAAAAAAAAATAAATCAAAAAATCAAAATCAAAAATTCTTAAAAATGTATGGTATTTTACGTGCAAACAGTAATAAATAATATTAACTGATTCTTGTTAATTCCTGCAATATCAAGAAATCGCTGCGTTCGCCCTAATTTTCGATAGTCTACAACGTGTCCAAGATAAGGAGGGTTAGTACAGGGATCTCGGAAACCGTAAGAGATACGAAGTCGGTTAAATAGAGGCAAAGTTGCGCATTTACGTGTCTAATAATATGCCGTTTAGAAAGTTTTAAAATTCCGAGTGGTTCCGGAGATATCCCGAAAAAAACGGATTCTGAAAAATCGTTTTATTGTTTTTCTGGGTTTTTTTGAGATCGAATTCTAAAGTAAATCGCACTTTTGCATTGCCACTCTTTCCGCTGTATCTAACAGCGTTAATTGTTTTGTAATCCGACGAGTCGTCTTCGAAGGGCCATTATCAACTTTCTTTTTTTAAATACGATCCTGATTTCCTGATATTGGAATTTGGGAGCCTTTTTTCTCCCGAATGCAACGATGTATGACACATTGTGGTTTAATGACGTTTCGAGGGTTTTTTGAACAACATCAGAAAATTTTGGGATACGGTCCTGTATTTCTCTTAATTTTATAAATAATATCTCATAAGTAAGCTCTAAATTTTTTACTTATGCTGGACTAGTTCAATAACAAATAATTTAATAATAAACCACAAATAAGTGAACAAAAATCATTCCAAAACAGTAATAAAACGAACAAAGAAAAAAGTAAGGAACTACATAATCAGGTGTTCAAAATGATTTCCGTTATTCTCTAAGCACAAATATTATCTTCTAACTGCCACATAACAGTTTTTTTGAGATAAAATAAAACATGCGATAGAATATCAAACTTTTCAGCATATTTGTAAAATTATGTTCCATATTTTCTGGAAAATAGAAAACCTTTTAAAACGCTCTCAAACGATCTCAATATGAATGTCAAGTGAAACAAATCACGCGTCACCATCTTAATTTTTTTGTTTCAAACGCCTACTTTTTCTTTTAAATCCCGAATCAACAGAAGTTTGAAATAATGTTTCTGTATTTTGTTCACTTATTTGTGGTGTTATTATTAAATTATTGTTATTTATTGAACTAGTCCACCATAAGTAAAAATTTAGAGCTTAGTTATGAGATATTATTTATAAAATTAGGAGAAATACAGGATCGTATCCCAAAATTTCCTGATGTTCAAAAAACCCTCGAAACGTCATTAAACCACAATGTGTCATACATCGTTGCATTCGGAAGAAAAAAGGTATCAAATTCCAATATCAGAAAGACAGGACCGTGCTATCAAATATCAATATCAGAAAAACAGGACCGTATTTAAAAAAAGAAAGTTGATAACTGGTCCTTCGAAGACGACTCGTCGGATTACAAAACAATTAACGTTGTTAGATAGAGCGGAAAAAATGGTAATGCAAAGGTGCAATTTACTTTAGAATTCGATCTCAAAAAACCCAGAAAAACAATAAAACGATTTTGCAGAATTTCGTTTTTTTTCCGGATATCTCCGGAACTACTAGGAATGTTAAAACTTTCTAAACGGCATATTATTAGGCACGTAAATGCGCAACTTTACCTCCATTTAACCGACTTCGTATCTCTTACGGTTTCCGAGATCCCTGTACTGGCCCTCCTTATCTTGGACCCGTTGTATATCAGTTCTTGTAGTATTTTTCTGTAACACAGACAAATAACCGCAACCAGTTAGAAACGCAATCGTAAATTGGAGGACAATTCATGCGCTGCTTCGTCCAAAATAAATGGCATTTCATTTTTTACATTTAAATCATTGATTAAAATAAAAACATTTGATTATATCGTAGATTTAAATCGGTGCCCTGGTAAACTTATTCAAAAATTTCTATAATTAAGAGCACTTATCAGTGACCTCAATTAAGGTAATAAGGTTTGACAAACTACAAGAAAACTATTGGATAGAATTTGTTAAAATTTAGCGTCGAAATATGGTACTACATGACTATAATAATATTATCTTGAATTTTTCGAAAAATAATTTTATATTTTTCAAAACGGTAAATAACGTTTAAATTGAATAAATATGGTTATACAGTCATTTCTGAAGTATTCCATGCACTATCAATAATCTCAATTAATTTTATAACTTAGTTTTAATGCAAAAAAAGGCCACACCGAGGTTTTCAGAAAAAATATCTGAAATCGCAATTATCTAAAGTGATTTGACAACGCTTCGAGCGATCAAAGGCAGAAGAATAAGAAAAACGTCTCCTCCTTCCTCGATACAGCCGGCCAGCGCGCTGACTCGTCGCATCTTGGAATGGCGGTGTTCTCTCATTGTTCAATAACAATGACTTATGCTGTTCCGCGGCAAAACCCAAATCGGACCACGCGGTCCTCTGATAGACACTCTTAATCATAAAACAAAAATAAAATTAAATAAAAACTCACATTAAATATCGAGAAACCGATAAGCGGCTTCTGTGTAAGATTTTTGACTAATATCCCGTAATTCTACATCCTGCATTTAGCCAGTCCGATGACTGATGCTGACGCAAGTGAGTCTATCTTTCATTCACATTTTAAGCTTAGTATCTCAGGAAGCGTTTGTTTATTATAATATTTACATAACCGAGGTACTTAAACGACTTATTTACACAAACAAAAGGTCGCTTTTAAACCTTTCAAGTGCCGATTTTATTTGGATTTTATGTATCCTGTAAAAGTGCAATACAAATAATTGGGATAAGTGTATACTGTATACCTAATGCGAGAGATTATGCGAAGGTTATAATAATATATGAATAAAGGGCAGACCATACGCCCAGAAAATAGTCAACCACTAAACAGTTAACAGAGGTAAAGAAACTGGGTCTGCTCTCTTCATTTGTAATAAATATTGTTTAAAATTTTTATTCCATACACGAAGGCATATACAGGAAAGCGCGGATCCAGGGGGGCGGGTCATGGGGGTCATGACCCCCCCCCCCAAACCAACAGTGGAACACGAAAAATTACATATAAACCGGTTTGACAGTTTTTCGAGGAGTGGGGGGATTCTGGAGGGGTGGGGTGGGGGGGGGGGGATTTAACTTAAAATCTTCCCAATCCCCCACAAAATTCCATGCCAAACCGTCCAGGCATGAAACTTATTAAGTTATCAAAAAACCGCATAAAAATAGCATCAAAAATAACATAATTACTGAATTTACGCGATTTTCTGCAAAATCAACCCTTATCGACAGCCAAAATTTTATGTTTTAAAATTTATAAAAGAAATATTTTTTAAATTTAGTTACTCCCATAGTATAAAGCAGCTAAATTTATTTAATTCACAAAAAAATTTGCAGATAAATTATAATCACAGTGTTCAAACATGACCTTTAAAGATAGTTTATTCGCAATTTCGGCTTTTACAGATTTTACAGAAAATCGCGTAAATTCGATAATTATGTTATTTTTGAAGCTATTTTTTTGCGGTTTTTTGATAACTTAGTAACTTTCAGGTTAGAACGGTTTGGCATGGAGTTTTCTTGACGAGTGGGGTAGGATTTTTTTGGCGGGGGGGGGGGGGGGGGGGACGACTCGCGATCTAGGGAGTTGAAATTTGACCCAGGGGATATTTAGTTGGAAGCAAACACGGAGTTGTAAGCAAGCAAGGATCCAGGGGGGTCATAAACTCCTGGTAAAACCCTTCTCAGCCAGACCCGTGAAATGATTGCAAATGTTTATAGGGGCTGTGAAGAGGAATCACAAATCAATATATTTAAATTGTTGAAAAATTTACAACTTGTAAAAAGTATTTTTTTAAACCTTGATAAAAATGTCGGGCTTGTTCGTTTGTCGTACTCTCAAAGTTTACATGCTCTGCCATAATTAGGACAAACTGATTTCTCATTATTAATTAGAAATTTTAAAACAACTTAGAGAACCTGAATGCACTGCCAGAATTAGAAGATTTTATTATTATGACACATAGGACTGTGTTCTTTTGTTTGTTTTAAATATCCGTCATGGCCTACAAAAAAAAATGGTATATTTTTGAAAATGGGGCAAAATGCAAAATACTCAAAAACTACTAATAACGGAGATACCGCGTAAAACTACCCAAAAATGGACACCTTGTATATACACTTTTCAAACGTTGCATGTTAATAATAAAAAAAATTATAAAATTCCTCTTATTAAACAGGAGTTTTTGGTAACCTTTGGTTAACAAAAACAACTTAACCGCCAAACAATGTAAATTTAAACGTCAACGTTTCCGCGAACTCATAATAGGCGTTTTCACAATCTTAATTTAGGCAAAAAAATCTTTATGACTCTTTATCTTCACCCATAACGTGTACTAACAATAGACGTAGGTACTTCGGCCTTAAAAAATAGTCTAAAAGAAAAAACAATAGAATTGCGAAATTGATTTCTTCCTTCCTTTGGGAAGATTTCCGTGGGTCGTTTACGTTGCATTCAGTAATTAAGACAAAACATCCGAGTAAATTTGCTTATTATAAATATAAATACAGGATATCCTAAAAATAATAGTTTATTATAATACAATGAACAAAAGAAACGATTTAACTACGCGCGTACGTATATTAATAATGTATAAGAGAGTCTCTTCCTTTTGTTTCTCGTGTCGGAGGGTATTTTTTTATTTAAATTTCGTTAATTTAAATTCAAACTTGGGTGTTTCTTTCATGCACTGGCAAATATTTTTAATAATGGTGGTAAACACCGTAAAATCATAAAACCTATTCGGTCGGCTAAAACGGAAGCACCCCATATAAAATATAATAATAATTGTTATTTAAAATTGCTTTAAGGAAGTAAGCTTGAAGAAGAATCTAATAATTAAGAAGTTACTGACCATTTTAACATCGTACAATCCACTGATTACAAGAACGGAACAACAATATACTGTTTTTGCACTTGTCAAATTTTTAAATGTAAATATCTTTGAAACAAACCACATTTATACAGGATTTCCCAAAAAATTATGGGCCATAGAGAATTGGAGATACTAAATATCAAACTAGATGAGTAAGAATGAGAATTTGTAGAAATTTTTTGTTTCACATTAGAGTTTGGTTATGATTTGTTTTTCTCACCTGTTAATAAGACGATGCCGGAGTCAATGAAATCTTCGATTTGACCCCTGTTCGATTCACGCTTTGAAGGCACGAGGCGGATTGGATCTTCCCTTGCCGTTGGAGAATACGTCATGCGTCCGTCCGTAATCGCTACGCCGACAGAAACAACGATAATCGGCAGAAAGAGACCGAACGTGATCGGGGTCTAGACTAGCATTTTTAGCACTGAAAAAAGGAGTTTTCTCTTTTTATGAAAACGCTACATTAAAAAAAAAAGTTGAATAAAAGATGTCTAAATTTTATAATATAAAATGCTATCGTTTTAGATTAAAATATACAGGGTGTTCCATTTAAAAAAAAATGACGTTAGGTCCGATAACTTTTTTACCTGACCCCGTATACTTATTATGAAAACAGCAGATTATTCAACAATCAATATAAAGAAACTTCTGTACAAAACATTTGTCTGTATCTGTTTTAACTAAGAAAATATAGGGTAATTTTTAAATTGTCAATTTTTTGATTTTCCCCCGTATCTGTTAAGCGAGCGAAAATTTTCAAATTTTGATTTTACCATTTTAAGTTTGACCCAAAAAGAGCACATAGCACATGACACTTACATTACTTTTTTGATAGCACTAACAATAAAATTACGGTGATACCCTATAAAAGTGTCCCTGTACATACAGGTCGACAACTTTATCTGTAGCTACAAAAGGAATGCGGGCAAGAAAATTTCTTGGGTTAACAATGTTGTCACATGTATTAAATTTTAATTTAATAACATGTTACCAAGTAAACCCTAAAATTAAATTTACCCATTTAAAGTAAATTGTCATAAGTATATACGAAACTAATATTCTATTATAGTTTCAATGTTAAAACTTTCTTTTCATACTATTTATTTTAATATTTAAAAGCAAAATAAAATATTTTTTTATTAAAGTACTTCTAATCTAAAAATAGGGCAACATGGTGCAATATCAATGGTAACCATGGGTAACCGGTGGCTAGAGCTAATTTGCTAGGTTATATCCCAGACAGAGTATGATTACACGCGTCAGGTGACACGCCAATTGTGCCAGCGTGCTTGTTCGGCGATGTCCAATATGCTTCATCCAGTTGCGTAGTGATAGGGGTTGTTTTAAAACTGTGATAATGAATGAATATACCCTGGTAAAACCCTTCATAGTCAGACCCATGAAGTGATTGCTAATATGTACAGGGTGTGTGAAGAGGAATCACAAATTAATACATTTAAATTGCCACTTAAGCGAAAGCTAGAAAGGGTCGCAATGTATACGGGAGTAAGCGTGGGTGCAGTAAAAAACATTCACAAAGAAGATACTGAAAGGAAAGAAAATAACCCGGATCAATTGTTATCATCTCCTGTCAAAAAATGGGCCCGTCTCTCTGCTGTCGAAAAAATCGAAGGCTTCCACTTTGGCATTGTTAGGAGAACAATACAAAAGTTTTATTTGGAACTAAAAGTGGTTCCAACCTTAAAAGAGTGGCTACAACAGCTGAGAAGTGAGAACGTTTTCCCGTGAAACTTTGAAGTGCATGTTGAAATCAAATGTATTTTATAGGCGAAAATGCCAAAATAAGCGAAAAATATTAATGAAAAGGCCTAATATATTGCACTGGTGATACAAATATATTCATGCCATGAAAAAATATATAATATTATATTATTAAGATAATAATAGCACGCCCATGACTCGGTCATGTTTTAAAAGATATCGCTTCCCCCTTACCGATACCGCGTAGCTATAGACTCGCTTGTCGAGCTGTACTTTACATTCAATACATTTTTGTGCTCTGCTGAAAATGCAGATTCTTTCTACTCGTAAGAAATATATCTGCTAACCCTACTGGCTCTCCCCTTTTTTCCGTGAATTCTTTAACCGATACAGCTTAGAGTAGGTACTGTTTATGAATTAGATTAATTAATTGATGGAACTAACAAATGATCATTACTTAAATGGCAATTGCTTTTAGAAAAAATTGCTATTAAAACTAATTATTATTTTACTTATTACCGCTAGTTATAACTGGAAACCGCAAATGCGGAATCATTTTTAATGAAACCAATTATTAAAGTCATACGGTATCTGTGACGCATATCGAATAAAGAAAGTTGCAACCTAGCTTAAATAATTTCAAAAATAACAATACCGGGTACTGAACTAAACAACCACGGATGCTCAGTTATATCTAGATGGTTGACTTAAGCCCAGTTCAATATAACTTGGTTTAAGCCAAGCCCAGCTAATCTTAAAATACATTTTTGAGAGCAATGTCCACTTATATAAGCTACCAAATTTTCAAAGAGATCCATTGACTAATTCTTCATAAACGTCTAATAGGTCACCATCAATCACCTTGTATATAACGCAACATTTTTGAAACGATCCTGTTACTCGTTTTCCATAATAATATGCATACGTCTAACCTACCATAGATCGTGAATCGCCCTGTACAATGTACATTCCCCCAACCTTTATGTTCTATGTTTCTTGATATCTCTAAAGATAATATATGTTTACTTACAACTGCATCATCCTGTATAAATTTGACAGCCTTTTTTACAGTTTTGAAGGTACATATTCTCATTTTGCATACCAATTTTTTGGCAATTGAAATCTTCAAAGATGAATCTACAGGGTGTCCCAGAATATGTGGGGTTCCAATAGAACATTTAAAAATAACAGGAGAAGTTCTTATAAATTTTTTTTTCAACGGCCTCCCCTTTTAAATAATTTATTAAGTACTAGTTTTAATTTAATAATTTTTTTAGTATAATGATTAGCAGATGAGTCTCCTTAAAATTCGCCCTTTTAAACACATTTGGCTTATTTAGTGGCTTATTTAGTTTTCGAAAAAAAAAAAATTTTTGTTCAATATGTTTTTTTGCATTAGTTGTTGTTTTATGTTCATAAAATTCCTTCATTGTTTTTTCACATGTACCGATTTAAATAAGAATATTTATGCCAGTGTCAGTTTATGGTAGTTGTCTTGAAATTTGCGGTTTTTCTCCTTTGTCTTATTAGTTACTAACTTAGTAATGGAATTTACGTATACTGAATATAAATCATATTGAAGAAAAATATATTTTTTTTCGAAAACAGTTCATTTGATCGACATTGATCAAGAGTACCTTTTTTTCAGCTTAAGGTTTAGAGTATCCAAAAATATTATTGTCGTTCCTTCATCATACAAGGTGTACAAAGAAAAAGCATTTTTGTGTTACGTCTAGTCCTTCCCTGGCAAACTAAATAAGCCAAATGTGTTTAAAAGGGCGAATTTTAAGGAGACTGCTATTATACTAAAAAATTATTAAATTACACCTAGTATTTAAAAAACAACGATTTCCATGGTGTAGGAAGAAAAATTTATAGGTACAGTACGTAATATCATTCGCCGCCATGTAGTTCTGAATCTCCAATTTTGTATTATTTGAGCTTGGAGCTTTATGTAATTGGCGACTGTGATAGCTCGCATTGTCCATTACTATCACGCTATTCTGAGGAATGTTTGGTAAAAGACAATTCTTGAACCATTCCTCAAAAACTAACAAATTTTACCACAAAAAGATATTTAAATATAAATTAAGCAACCTAACCTACCTGATGTGCCTATATTTAATTATAATATTACAATCCGGTCCTTTCCACATAATAATAACAAATGGTCATAAATAATGGGATGGCCCCAGGTACTTTTACTGCAGTCATTAAGTTATATCCATTTTTCGTGAAACAATCTTTACTTCTCCTGTTATTTTTAAGTGTTCTATCTGAACCCGGGAGATTGCCCACATATTCTGGGACACCCTGTATAATTAATTTTTGTAATTTCTATTATTTGTGTTACCCAAGAAACCCTCGAATCAGGGGGGTTATGTTTGCCTATTTTAAAAACGATTAGGATATAAATCAACTATTTCTTATCGTTATAATATACATCCTAAGTATTATTTATTACTAATAACATCTATAGATGGAGATAAACCAAATCCATTTCCTCTTAATAAAAAACAAAAACGCATCAGATGGGCACGAATAATACAAATATAATCAAAATCCTTTATTATATATCTAATATTACTTCCTGCCAAGGCTTTTATTTCATTGAAATGAGTATTTTTATCAGTTAGTACCGATTTATTGTTTTTAATACCTATGTATGAATATCCGTATCAGCTTTTCGCTTACGTATTGTACAATTGATATCGATGCAAATGTATTGACATCCTGTACTGTACTGGTATTTATTTGTTGATGATGGGTGCAACAAAACAAATAGATAAAATATGTTTATTTAAAACCATGCATGTAATAATGACATTTCGTCTATCTTTGAAAGGTGGAAGTTGACGTTTTTTCTTTTACTTTCCACCCGGGTGGAAAGTAAATTATTTTTTTGTATTTTAAAAAAAATCGGTATCTCAAAATGATATACGAACACACTTTTTAAAAATATACAGGGTGTTATGGAAATGACGTTATATTTAAATCTTTCCGATTTCCGAGATGAAAACAAATTGAAGAAAAATATCCAAAAATGGCGCTTTAATTTAATATGCCCTGTACATGACGTTATGTCAAACCAAAAAGACCACGTGGTGCCCCTGTCAGGAAGGTAAACAAAGCAACATATGTCAACAGTGTTGTCATATCTTCAGGGTAAACTCTTTAGAAAGCCAATAACCGTTTGTCAGATTGCAAGTTGTTTTTTTTAGGGTACATTATTATAAACTTTTACGTTCAGTTCAGTTCGCTAGGAAACAATCTCTGATTTATAAACTTGAACTGACTCGAACGAACCGCCGCGGAGTTTTTAAATGGTCAGGTATGTTCTCATTTGTTCAATTCGAACGACACCCGTCAGATCTGGACAACCTAAAAGTTTATAAATGCCAGTTATCCTTTAAAAAAAAAATAGAATTTTATTTAGCTTTTCGGAGTTATTTAACACCAACTTAATTTATAAACAAACACCAAGTACCTAGGTAACTTGAACAAAAACAACCCGGCACAATAAAATCACATATCACATCTAAGTACCATTCAATCTGAATTAGTATTTTAAAGTTCTACTGAATACGCCCTTATTGTCTGAGTGGTCTGGGAAATAATGTATTTAACATCTAAAAATTTTAAAAATAAATAACACGTTGCTCCATCGAAATCGGCCTGCTTCTTTAAACAGCTGATTGTGGACATCGGGCTAATATTTAAAAATGCAGCGTTGCCACTTTCGATGTTTTATAAGCGACTATCATAAATTGCCGAATTTCCTTCTATAATATTACTTTCCTGTATAATTATAGTCTCGGAAATAGCAACCGCGCTGGCTCTAGAGAGCGGAGATTTCTCGGAAAGAAAGTTCGACAACTGGTCCGAAGATGGACTAGACCATTATTTCAGAGGGTACCTAGTTCCTGTCAATTATTAACATAATTGTTTCATTTTATCTTTAGTAAGGGGTTAATCGCCCATAGAAATTAGCGTTTTTATTATTTCTATTGCGAAATGATTAAGTGCTCTTGTTCTATGTGTGTTATTGTAAAGTGTAATTTTGCGTTAGTGTTGGGGTTTAGTGATAAGCTTATTATGTACTCCCACACTACCATTAGGACACGTGATGAGCATAAAGTTTTTCCCATAGAAAAAAGAACTGAAAGTGTCTGTGCCCTGGATTTCTTAATCGCGTCCTGGATTTAGTTTCTAAGTAAGCTAAATATTTATTTTTATAAAAAACTAAAGTTTTACACTTTTAAACATTTTGGCAACATTCTGCTTGAACATCTGTTGATTAATCAGCTGGGCAATGTAATATCTTCATATATGAATGTGCCGAGGAGTTGTGTGTGGGTTTAGGGGTGAATTACCCCACTTTTTAAACGTTCGATTAAAAAAAAATATGTAGCGCTTCTCTAGGACACCCCAGGAGTCACCCATTTAAATATAATACGTCATTTCCATAACACCCTGTATATTATATTATACAATATGTTCCTTTTTTTCAACGTATTTATTATTTAAAAAACAAGACTCTCCTTTTCGTTGGTTAAATCTTTAGAGTTACGAGGAGTTTACCCCACAGATGGCAATAACAATTTAAACTGTAATTTAATTTTTTGAGAAAAATGTATATTTTAGTCGAATTTTCCATATGGTTCAAACTTTAATAGTGACATTCACTGCCCGTGAGTAATTAATTTATTATTTACTGGTACGATCGAACCGTGAATATCGATTAATAAGACTCCTTAAACATCCGACCATTACTTAACGTTGCAATTACCATCCTACCGGTACTTACTATCGCATTTCCGACATTTCTGTTCCATTACCCCTAATCAAACATTTTTTTCGCGTCCTCGTCTGTCGCACAACGGCGGCCTTGTTTAGAGAGAAAACATGTGTGGCGGTCGGAACTTTGAAAGCGTGCACCCCAAAACGCTTTTAACGGTTTGTTCCTGTAACCGTTTTTAGCACACACTAAATCTATTTTGACCTAACTATTATTGGATCAACCCTCCCGGGTGATCGAGACGTCTGCCGGGGACAATAAGGTTATCGAGCGGATTTTACTAACGGTTCCCATCCGGCGCGCAGCGTGTGTTTTTTTATATCTAGAACCGGCTGTACAATTTTTTAAAGTTTCCAATTAACGTACAGGCAGTGGCGGCTCGTGACCTATGATGGAGGGGGTTCACAAGTATTGTGAAATTATTTTTAAAATTTTATTTTTATGTGACGACCAAACAATTACTTTCTAGGCGTTTTAAATGTAGAAAGAAAAGAAGTAATAAGAAAATGCGTCAGGTAAAACATATTTTTATGTATTTTTTAATTTTACACAAGGAAATACAACTTTTGGAAAATAAGAAAGGTTTTCTTAGTGTGTATAGCTGTCGGATCTTAACGTCGTCGCATGCAACCCTCGTAACAATATTTATACAGTCCACTACTAATACTACTAAAGCCATCTACGAGCTATCAAGAAAACCGAATGATGTCCAATACTACTACCGCCATCTACGAGTCATCAAGAAAACCGAATGATGTCTAATACCACTACGCCATCTACGGCTACGTCATTAGGCGCAACCAAGACGAGAACAATAGTTAACTGTTTTATGACGAGAACGAATCGAGCCACGAGACTAACAAGTTGGCATTCTTCATATTTTTAGTGTTTTTTAGTTTAAATCCTTAAATAAAATGGTTTAAAATCATATCGAGTATCATTTATCGAAATACACAACATTTATCGACCCTACACAATAGTGCTTAAACGTCAAGGCCATTCTTCGGTTCTTAATTGTAGAAAATTGATCAATAACATCATATATTTCATTTTTAAACTTTCTAATAAAGTCCCTAAATTTACCCTGCGTTAAATTAATTTCGGGTTTAGGTGTTCCCGCATTCTTCAATCGTCATTTACCTCGACCGAGGCACGGTTGCCTTATCTATACAGTTTGGTTTGACGGGATGACAAAATATTAGGGAGGGTCGGACTTTTTTAGTTTGACGGTACGATAAAATATTAGGGAGGGTCGGACTTTATACGATAAATAATATTCAATGAATATAAATTAATATTTTTTATTCGTTTTGTTTTGGGGGTGCACGTGCGCATGTGCTCCTGTGGAAGAACCGCCACTGCGTACAGGGTCGACACACATAGGGTATCTTCGTAATTGTTAGTGTTATCAAAAAAGTAATGTAGGTGTCATGTGCGCTTTTTGGTAATGGTAAAATCAAAATTTGAAAATTTTCGCTCGCTTAAGAGTTGGGGGAAAATCAAAAAATTAACAATTTCAAAATTACCGTATATCTTCTTAGTTAAAAGAGATACAGAAACATGTTTTGTACAGAAGTTTCTTTATAATGATTGTTGAATAGTCTGCCGTTTTCAGAATAAGTATACGGGGTCAGGTAAAAAAGTTATCGCACCTAACCTCATTTTTTTTATATGGAACACCCTATATATTTTAATCTAAAATTCTCTTTTCAAATTTATAACACACCATGGATGACATTGGATTCCTAGGCGATTTATTTAAACTTTTATTCATTTTCCTTGTTTTCTTTATTATAAGTTTTGGATCTCGCCATAGTAAAAGGGCCCTATATTTTAAAATTATGTTCCAGTCGTCGGAATATGTCCTTAAATGGTTGCCGTCTTTCCGGATAGTGAACAAAATATAAGTTTTGAGCCATTTCTTCGTTTTTTCCACTTTCAATATAAACTGATATCATCAAGCTTCTCAAAATGTTGATAAGTCATTTTCACAAATGAATATATAAAAATGAAATTGATGTTAAATGTTAATAACAATTAGAACGCCAACATAGTTGTTTCTAGGATATTAGCTTTTGTTTCATGGCCTACTGTGGTTTAAAGTAATAACGTTTAAATAAATCGGGTTTGTTCGGAAACCAATATTATCCAAGGTGTGGTATATATTTGAAAATGCAATCTTTCTAGATTAAAATATACCGGGTGTTCCATTTAAAAAAAATGATGTTAGGTCCGATAACTTTTTGAAAACGGCAGATTATTCAAAAATCATTATAAAGAAACTTTTGTATAAAACATTTTTCTGTATCTCTTTTAACTTAGAAAATATAATAATTGATATTGTCAATTTTTTCATTTTCCCCCGTATCTCTTAAGCGAGCGAAAATTTTCAAATTTTGATTTTACCATTTTAAGTTTGACCCAAAAAGAGCACATGACAATTAGGTACGGAGGGTTTGGTGAGACAATCCTAACGTATTCAATTAAAAGCACTTATCAGTGACCTCCATTAAGGTAAGAAGGTATGGCATACCAGCAGAAGGGATACCATATCAGTATTTTTTTCTGCTTGGACCCGTGGCATCTGCATACATAGAGACATAATTTATCTTTAAAGCTTTGGATAGTAATGATGGAAATAAAAAATTACAGATGACGTACGGATACTGATCCCTGTGTAACACCAACTTGATTAAAATAAAAATAGTTCAGGTAGAGACGTATCTAGCTAAGTGAGTCCCAGAAGGTATGAAGAAAAATTCGTTCAGTCTTTACATATTTTTTTTCTATTGTTACAGATTCGACTTGCTTCCACAAGCGAGAAAAAGCTCTCAAGTGTCAAAATAGGCTACTACCACTACAAAGTTAAGATGGCGTTGCAGGCAGCCGAAGGACCAATAAGATATGGAATTACATCGGACTGGGATAGACTCGCCGCCTACCGAAGACACCATTCACAACAGAGTTCTTATGATGACGGAAATAGTCTGCCAAAAGGTAATTTTTCCAATGAGGCTTGCGACTGCCTCAACAAATTGTTGATTGCGAACGTCGTCAGTAGCGGCCACGTAAATTTTCAGATTTCATGTATATTTCGCTTAATAATTCAAAGCGCCTTTTATGGATATTTTTCTTCAATTTATTTTCATCTCAGAATTTGCCGGTTTAAATATAATAAGTCATTTCCATAACACCCTGTATACATTTCTTGTCATTATCTATATTAGGTTTGTTTGTTTGTTTTATAGTTGTTTTTCCTTACAGATCCAAGACAGTGGACTAGGGAACACGTAGGCCAATGGCTGACTCACCTTACCTCAATCCACAATCTACCTGAAGTACCCTCCTCAAGGTTCCTTATGAATGGAAAGGCTCTTTGTCTTATGTCCCCCAATATGTTCTTATCGAGAGTTCCATTGGGGGGCAAATTATTATATAAAGATTTCCAGTTAAGGCTTTGTGCTGCTATGTATTCTAGAGATTAGGCGTGATATTGTAATTTAGCTAGGTTGTTTATTTATTTTTGTATATTTGATCTTAAAGAGTTGCAGCTACAGTTCATGTCTACGCTTGTAAACTAGTGAAGTACTGTGAAATATCAGCTTGTTAGTGATAAATAACGAGGGAAGTTAGGAAAGGACAATGGCGCTTATACTACAACGACTACAAAAAATCACTTATACAGAGTATCTCTAGTGGCCAGGTACCAACTTTCTTATTTGAAATGTTTTTTTTATGAATTCAACATGTTTATCATTATTTTGAATACCTAGCCTTTCAGATATTTGAATTTGAAATGTCTTTTAAACAAAACCACTCTTCAGTTCGTAATTGAACAATTCCAGGTTTGGTTGTTTGAACACGACCAAAGCCCGAAATTGAATGAAACCTCGGTTCTGGTCGCTTTAAAACGACTAATCCTAAAAGTGAGCAAAATATCGCCCGTTGGCCATTTTGGAGCTTTGCGCCTAAGATATATTTTAAATAATATTCTTAGAACTGTTTCTATTGTTGATTGACGGAAACGTCGAAACCTTTTTCCTTTCATAATTTTACTACCATTCACAACTATTTCCTTAAGTACTATGATATGCATACTAAGTAGGTAGCTCTGTATTATGATGGTGAAATTATTGTATTCAAATAGAATATAAAATGTGTACAAGGTTATATCAAATTCTTGTTAGTAACATATACAGGTTATGTTTTTAAGTCAGAAACTGATTCCATTTGAAGTATTTGTTCGAGTTTATATGCTGTCCAAATTAAACTATGGGGTTTTTGGTAGTTGGCTGTGGAATGGATTCATCGAAGCAAAATAATGAAAAATGCATTTGACGTTATGTCTGTATTTATTGCTTCCATGATTCCATTCCACAGTCAACTATCAAAAAATATATATTTTAAGATAATTTATAATTTCGCTATAAGTCCGAAAATATTGAAGATAGGTATAGGAACACCTATATCATTAGATAGAAAATCTTCTATTTGCAAAATATATCAATTCAATTTAAAAAATAGAAGGTTTTTACAATAATTCATCTGCTTCAGAAATATTGTTTTGGCCCTAAAACTAATTAAATACTTTTCGAAACTGTAAGATCTCTATTGTCTTGTGAAACTATTCTCAAAATTTCAGCAGCTTTCTAGCTGTAACCGCTAAAAAACATTTTTAGATTTTTACCTAGATTCCAAAAAATATATATATACTTACCTAGTAATCCATTTACAATTCTGAATATGCTCCCACTCTCGGTATGATCCGGCAACACCGCATCATACAAAATATTTGATGAATTAAATCTCATTTTCTCGACATACTTCTAATAGGCAACTTTACTTGGTGTACCCTGTATAGTGTTCAATTTTTATTTTTTCACATTAAAATTAGAAAAACCAATGATCCATTTATTTGCCTCCTTGAAAGCACATTATTGTACGCATTTTTTTTAATGCACTCGTTTAAAGCTTGATAGTACTGCAACTCAAAAATCCTATTCCAGATTTTAGAAATGTATATAGAACCTGGTGACAGAGTGATTAGACTGATTTCTTGTGTTTATTTTTGTAAAATATGAATATGTATATTTTGCTAGTCATGTAAATATTTTCTATCGGTTATTTAATTTTTAGTAGGTATATTTGTAATATTTTGAGGATAAGTTGAATTTCCAAATAAATTTTGATTTAAATAAGCGAGTTTAATTTATTACATATCCCTTCCGCTCTAGATTTAATACACTCTAACACTGTCATTTACATACAGTTGATTTGGGGAAAAAATGAACCTGCGTCAACCTGTAAGAGTATCTATGATTTAAACTAAGATTCTGTAGATCAAGTAAGACAAAAATTTTCTTTGGACGAAACCACGTCAGCAACCAACGAATACTTATAACCAGGAAGAAGACAAACTGCCTAGTTAAAAAATCGAATCATGCATGATACGGCGGCATCCATTATGCCTGGCTGGCAAATGTTTTGTCCAAATTTTTATTACTGTCAATATTTTAAAGCGACATTTAAGCAAAAAAAAATTCAAAACCCTTTCATTTGATTTACTAAGTAGTGAAAATCATATTAGGATTCTGACATAGATTTTCCGCTGTAAATATCGCTTTAAAATTGTCCTTACATACTTTTATATTATTATTGAACTAGTAACGAAACTAGAAATGAAGAATTCAGAGATTGAAGGTTGTAATTAATTTTTATTAAAAAATACGAAGTAAATCATATTTTACCAGCTTCAATTCAAACAAATCAAAGTAAATACAATATGTACACCGACTAACCAAGTAAATTGCATCATTATGATTATGGGCTTCCATTTTGTTTGTTTCGTAGCATACACCTGAAAACATTAGTGATCGAAGTCCTCTTTGATGTTCAGTCATTATGGGATTCGCAATTAAACTATGACAAGAAACAATTATTATAATAATATTGAATCGAACAAACCCTCCTGTAAAAACTTTTCAAATGCTAGTTGGGTTTGTTCCTCTTCATCAGGAAGGTGACAATATGATGATATATTGTGGCCTAGGCAATAAGAATTCTAGGCCACCCGCCAAAATTTTTCATGTATGTTTTTTAGTGGAAATTAGCAATGCAGCGTGGGGCCCTTTTCGAAGCTGGGACCTCCCCATATGGCGGGCCCCTTAGGGCCGCCAGTGGACATATAAACCAAATTGTACAATAGGCCCCTCCGACTTTACATTGTGATAAAATAATTTTTATTGCTCATAATAATCAACAATCAAAAAAAAAAATATCTTACAATAGTAATTTATAATAAAATTCTGACTACGGTTTAATATAACTAAGCTGTAAATATTTTGTTGTAGCTTTTGACTTTGATTGTAAAATTTAAGTAAAATTCTTTAAAATGTGATTGTTGGTAGTTTGAGCGACAAGTTTGGGACAATTTTATAATGTA
This sequence comes from Barypeithes pellucidus, assembly GCA_963991005.1. Taxonomy (NCBI): domain Eukaryota; kingdom Metazoa; phylum Arthropoda; class Insecta; order Coleoptera; family Curculionidae; genus Barypeithes; species Barypeithes pellucidus. The sequence continues at coordinate 16,284,071 of OZ022563.1, forward strand.
AAATAACAATAACGCATAAAAATTACTAAAAAAATATTTCAATAATAAATTACTTACCTGCAACAAAAAATGTCCGTTTTCGTGAAAATAATGGAAAATTAAAAATTATTTTAGAATTTAATGACGCTTCGTCCACCATTTTCAATCACATTATATCAGATGTTGCTTAATTTTATTCCATTCCAGACGAAGGATGTTCGGTTGTGAAATAATTTAAGAACGTGTGCTGCTCGCATTCTATGTCCGTCTCTGTCTGCATCAACCTTCCCCGCTTCACAAAAAGACAAAAATGGCCTATATCAAATCGAACAAATACACTCACGTTTTTGACTTTCAGATATAGCTACGTAAGTCTGATATTAACACAGAACGATTGACACAAAAGGATAAACGTATGGAGTAACCTGCCTGGCGGTCTGGGCCTGTGACGTCACTTGCACGGCCTACTTATATGCTTCGATCCCCGCCATAAGCGGTCTCACCGGGCTGTCAGCAACTACTGGGCGTGATTAACATTATGAAGGTCGTAGATACAAAAATCTTCTTCATTGTACTAAAAAGTCAAAAATTACATTTCAAAATGGAAGTTGATGCATACCTATTTAAATTCAAATTATTTATTGTTTAAAATATACTAATGTTACTCACAAAGGCTCACAAAACATGCCCAAGAAAATGCTTCGTTACCCTAATACAAAAATTACGTTGCTATATCACAACTTAAAACTAAATTTTAAATTTTGCGCGCTAACAATTTTGCCAATCTACCAGGCTATGCGATGCTGACGTATTTCCGATTCCGTGTTCTCGCGGTGGTTCCCCCACATATCATTCGGCATGTCGGCCGCATGGGCAGCGCCGGCCATTATTGTGTTTGATTGCTCTGCTCGTTACTCGTTATGGTTGTCTCCTCGAAGGAAGGTAGCACTCGAATTTTTTGTTTCTTGTGAATTCAATGTTGTTTTTTTATATATATAGTCAGCAAACTTATTTAACAGAAAAGTAAGTCGTAATAGAATATGCTTTTATTAAAGTAGTTGCCAATCTGCGTTTTGAAAATACAGATTCCTAGTTGTTTATTTAATAATGCTCTTTTGAATATAAACCTTAGGATTTTATCAACAACCCTAGACATTTTTATGATGTTTGTTAATTTATTAATGTTTCCTTGAATGTAATCCTCAATTTAAGATTTTTAGCAATCCCGGATTGTTACTCTAATAATGTTTTCTTAAATGGTAAGCCTCAAAAAATATTAAACTAGTTTTATTTCTTTAATACAGGGGCTCCCAAAAATATATCCTGAATAAAGGTCAAGGTCACGTGGTGAATAGACGTTAATTTGACGTAATATACTGACGTTAATTAAACGTAAAACGCTTTTTTGAAGGTAATTTCATATATACAGGGTGATCCAAAACAATGACAACTCACTTAATTCTTCTAGATGGATACCTTTATTTTTCTTAATTCTGCATAAAATCCTATATTATATATTTCATATAATCATGTAATGTAGGTAAAAACCTAAACAAAAAATAAAACAAATATTAAAACATAATATTTTATAACTGCATTAATTCCAGTCACTAATAACTTATAAACTATTTTTTTTTGTAAAAGTATTAAGATGAGGATCCCAAACAATCCCAAATTAACAATCAGAGCCATCTATGTTACATCAATTAATTAAAAAATATGCCGCTTTTTGGCAGGTTAGAAAGAGACGAGAGTCATCAGCTGATCAATATTTCTTTTCATGACGTTTTAGCCGTTAATAATAAAGTTTTTTAGTTAATTTATTGATATTTAGATTGTCTGGCATGTCGATTGGGGTATCAACAAGTTTCAGGAAGATCTGTGACAAAAATTTGAAAATTGTTCATATTTGAAATTGATATTAATATTCTTATCACATTATATTTTTTAATGCAATCTATTCATACCGTTTTGCTCCATAGTTTCGCAGGCTTTCGGAAAAAAAAGATTTCAACCACCTTTAGCAAATGAAATCAAAAGCTCTCGTTCTTATTTTCTTGCGCTGGGAAAATTAAGTTTAAGATTACAACCTAGTTTTCTTGTTTTGTTATAACATTGAAGATCGAAAGGTAAACATCGATGACTAACATCGATGTCGAAAACATCCAACATCGCCCAGCACTATCCTAAACTATTTTCAGCCAAGATTATAGAAATAACTTTTGAGAGAAAGTTTGACTCAAAACAGTTGAAATTAGGTACAGGGCATCATGAAATATGTTTAGAATTTCATGCAGAATAATAACGAAGAATAACCAGCAACTAAATAAAAAGTATTCATTTACAAAATAAAGTTAGTTGTCATCGTAACTTGTTTTACAAGAAGCCGAGGAAGTGGCACTTCCCTATTTTCTCTGAATAGCTGCCATTGAGTATTTGTAATCTCGAATACAGACTTGCTCCCAGCGGCATCTGTTAAAAATCTTCCGAAATTAAATTTTTGTGCATTAAATTGTGGTAAAGTAAACTTTACTTCTGTCATTAAATTTGTTATTCAGTTGTTTCTTTTACTATTTTTGCATATTGAATCTAGATCTGTATCTAGAACTTTTTACCTTCTATTTATTCTACAAAATTTAATTGCACAAATAAAATTATATTGGCTCGAACTTCATATATAATATGTTAGATCGTGACTGATTTGATATACTTATAACATATTATATGTCTGTCTTGTCCATTCTATTGATGTAATTGTTAGGTCAATGATTAATTCTATTGAGGAGGCCTTACTTGATGAAAATTCATGTTAGCGAAATACACAAAACAAGTTTTAGATTTTTACTTTTTTAGGATCCTTAGCAGCTGTATGGTTGTTGTTTTCATCCTAAAGCACGCAATATTTATGTAACATAGAGCTGCCATATCTATTAATTATTCCCATAATGATATTAATTTTTGCGTTCTCTTTTCGCCTCTTTGCCTTTTCGGCCCTGGCGTCATCCAATTTCGCCTTATGATTAATCTGGCCCTGGTTCTAGTTAGCTACCATACAATTTATCATTTCATTGCAGTCTTATTTGAATCTGCAGCTTCATTAATGTCCCTTCCTCCAATAATAAATCCAAATTGTCTATTGCAGTATTACAATTATTATTTAGCACTATTCTGCACCATCCATGAATAAGTTAAAAAATACCCCTTTAGATACCAATTTTAATGTTGGGGTTATTCTCCAACATTCACTCTCGATCTCGACAAGTCCATATATTCACGAAATCCTTGAATCCCAGCAGATCCAGTTTTATTTTTAATTATTTAACACCGGGACAGCGCGTACGCAGTCCCGACTACCAAAAATTACGCGCCCGAGTTATCCGCATTAGGGATAATCGCAGGTTTCAGCCCTACCGTAGTGCAATGGAAAGGCCTCGCCCTGGGGGAACCGCCTTGTTGATCACGGTAACCCCTACGCCAGGTAAGTATGCTTTTAAGGTCGCAGGCGCAACATTATCAACGATTTCAGTCGACGTTGAGCGAAAACATTTAGTATATAGCGCCCCCTCCGCGTAAAGGCAAGTTTCAATATTCTGGCACAGTTGAGAAATGGATCAACGGTTGCTTGATTCAGTTGCTTAACAAAAATAACACATCTGGTGAAAAGGAGTTACATGCATCTGCCTGACTCACGCGGTGAGTTTAGTCGGTCAGCTCGTCTCCTTCAGAGGCGGATCCTTTCCTTCAGAAAGAATGATATTGATCAACGAATACTTATATCCAGGAAGAAGACAAACTGCCGTGTTAAAAAATCGAAGCAGGCATGATACGGCGGCATCCATTATGCCTGGCGACCACGTGCTTTTCAAATGTCACTTTTGTCCAAAATTTTATTATTGTCAATATTTTAAAGTGACATTTATGCAAAGAAAACATCAAAACCCTTTTATTTGATTTACTAAGTAGAGAAAATCAAATATTAGGATTTTGACATAGGTTTTCAGCTGTAAATATCGCTTTAAAATTGTCCTTACATACTTTTATATTATTATTAAACTAGTAACGGAACTAGAAATAAAGAATTCAGAGATTGAAGGTTGTAATTAGTTTCATTAAAAAATAGGAAATAAATCATAATTTACATAAAATATTTTACAATCTTCAACTTCAAACAAATCATGGTAAATACAATACTATATGTACAGCTACTAACCAAGTAAATATATGCACCATCATTATGATTATGGGCTTCCATTTTGTTTATTTCGTAGCATACTCCTGGCAACATTAGTGATCGAAGTCCTCTTTAATGTTCAGTCATTATGCGATTCTCAATTAAACTATGAAAAGAAAGAATTATTATAATAATATTGAATCGAACAAACCCTCCTATAAAAACTTTTCAAATGCTAGTTGGGTTTGTTCCTCTTCATGAGGAAGGTGACAATATGATGATATATAATATATTACCGGAATAATATATTACCGGACTTATCAAAATTCTGACTACGGGTTAATATAACTAAGCTGTAAATATTATGTTGTAGCTTTTGACTTCAAGATTGTAAAATTTAAGTAAAATTCTTTAAAAATGTGTTTGTTTTTAGTTTGCGTGACAAGTTTGGGACATAATGGGACCCTTTTATAATGTAAAATAACAATAACGAATAAAAATTAGTAAAAAAATATTTCAATCATAAATTACTTACCTGCAACAAAACGAAAAGGTCCGTTTTCGGAAAAAGAATAGAAAATTAAAAATTATTTTAGAATTTAATGACGCTTCCTCCACCATTTTCAATCACATTATAAATCATATGTTACTTGATTTTACTCCATTCCAGACGAAGGATGTTCGGTTGTGAAATAATTTAAGAACTTGTGCTGCTCGCATTCTATGTCTGTCTCTGTCTGCATCAACCTTCTCCGATTCATTAAAGGGAGACAAATATGGCCTAGATCAAATCGACCAAACCCGAACAAATACATGCACTCACGTCTTTGACTTTCAGATATAGCTACGTAAGTCTGATATTAACACAGAACGATCGACACAAAAGGATAAACGTATGGAGTAATCAGCCTGGCGACCTGGACCTGTGACGTCACCTGCATGGCCTTCTTACGTGTTTCGACCCCCCCCATAAGAAGTCTCACCGGGCTGATATTGATGGTCTTTCCCCACAATGTTGCCAACCCGACACTACCTAGCAGCCGCGTCTGTGTGCACATTCTCATCAAAAGTTGCTTTCTTAACCAATGTAAAAGAGGGAGACAGTTGTATACCTCAGGATATACGAGGTGTTTTTTGATTAAAATAATGTGATTTTAAGCTGAAAATAGAATGATTTTTTATTTGGCTTGAAAGCTCAAAGTATGCTTTTACATCAGTTTGCAAATATATTTCGTCCTCTAAGACCTTTCACGGACGTTCAGGAACAATAAATCGCAGGGAGACAGGCCAGGGTTGTATGGTAAATGGCAACATTATAGGTATGACTCTTAGATCACCTGATCTAAGGTTTGACTATAGTTGTTTGGGCAGCATCGTGAAATTTTAAATCCATTGTATTATAGAATATTGTATCCATGAGAATTAGTCCAGTATGGTATTGTTGTCATAGATGTCGCTACTCGTTATATATCGCTCCTTGGCCATTTCATGAACACGTTAACTAGTTTGAGACCAGAATTTTTTGGTATCCTGGACTCTCTTCAAAGCGAATAAATCTTTCGCCTTTTACTAAAGATTTCCGTGGAGAGGGTCAACATAAATGGATCTAGAACGAATTTTTTCAAGCCTAGCTTCCTGCTAGGCTATTTACAGTAATTAAAAATAAAATTGGTTTATTTGGTTTATCTTTATAAATTGGTTAGTTAGTTCGATTTCGATATATTCTGCATTTAGTAATTTTCAATAGAAATTTCGGGTTTGTTCCGCAAGGTAGTCATTTGGGTCCTTACTTATTCATTAATGACTTACATTAACTCAGAATATCTCCTGTATGCCGATGATTTAAAAAACTATATAGGGTTATTAGATCATTTCTTAACTGTGCACTATTGCAAAACGATTTAGATCGCATTAAAATATGATGTTCCCGTAATGGCTTAGATTTGAATATTGGAAAATGTAAATATACAGGGTTCCCCCTAATAGACGACCCATTTTATATTATTAATAAATTCCCTACGAGATAACTAAATAAGTTGTTCTCTGTGGGATTATCTTCTGTAGTCTTTGGGATTTAAGTAAATTATTAATCAAGTAGGCGCCTGTCACAAATAAATTTTAAATTAATAATTTCGTGGAACGTCATTTTTCCGCGAGAAGTTTGTTAGTTTTCATCAATAATTATTTAAGTTTTTTGCTTTGAGACATTATTTCAACATCCGTTTTAACTTTCATGGATTACTCAGTCCAACAACGTGTGTTTTGTGTAGAAACTTACATAAGAAGCAATTCGATAGAAGAAGTTAGGCGTGCATTCCGGCGTCAGTTTAATAACAACAATAGGGGCCACGCGCCAAATCGTAAAACTGTTAAGTTATGGGTTCGTCATTGGCGTGAAAAGGGTTCTGTACAAAATTTGAAGAAGCCTGGACGTCGAAGAACAGTTCGTACACCAGAAAATATTGAACGAGTTAGAATGGCGTTTACGAGAAGTCCTAAAAGGTCTGCTAATCGACAAACCCTTATCCTAGGAGTATCTAAGGGAAGCTTAGATCGAATTCTTCAAAGGGATTTAAAATTTCATCCCTATAAATACCAAATGGCACAGCACCTTAGCAATCAAGATAAAGAAGCAAGGTTAGCATTTTGTCAAGAATTTTTGGATTTACACCAAGGAGCGATTCACAGTCTTCTAATGACCGACGAAGCAAATTTTTATTTGAACGGCATGGTCAATAAACAGAATTTTAGATACTGGTCAAATGAAAATCCTCGTGAAATCTTTACACAGAACCTCCATAATCCAAAAGTTGTTGTGTGGTGTGGAGTAGGATCTTTTGGTATTATTGGCCCTTATTTTTTTGAGGATGAAAATAACCGCGCTGTAACAGTAACATCCGAGCGCTACGTTAATATGCTAGAGACATTTTTCATTCCAGAATTAAATACACGAGGATTACTAAACAATGCCTTACTATTCCAACAATATGGGGCAACAGCTCATACCGCCAGAAACTCAATGAGGGTCCTGCGAGAAATGTTTAATGGCCGACTCATTTCTCGATTCGGAGATTTGCCTTGGCCTTCGAGGTCCCTCGACTTAACGGCACCCGATTTTTTCCTGTGGGGATATTTAAAAGCCAAAGTGTTTGCGAGTCATCCAGGTACTATCGAGGAAGTGAAAGTCAAAATTCGTGAAGAACTTGAAGGAATAGACGAGGTTTGCTACGCCGTGTAATGAACCACTTTTTATCCAATATTGAAAAATGTGTTGAAGTAGGTGGAGGTCATTTAGAAGACGTTATTTTTAAAAGTTAGAATTAAATTAGCCAAATATTTATAAGTTATCATAAATCCCAAAGAGTTAGCTGTAATTTAGTAAGATAAAAAGTTTGTTTTGTTAACTAAAAATTTTTTAATTCAACTCTTAAAATGGGTAGTCTATTATGGGGAACCCTGTATAAGTTTTCATAGATCTTTAACACATATAGATTTTGACTATTCTATTGATGGTAACATGCTCGAAAGAGTAACTTCAATTTCCAACCTGGGCGTTATTTTGGACAACAAAATGACATTTAATCTTCATTATGACCATGTTGTCAACAGATCTTTTAAAGTTCCGAGTGTTCTTAATAGATGTTCGCATGGTTTCACAGAAATAAAATGTCTCAATTTTCTGTACAATAGCATAATTCGCTCACGGCTCGAGTACTGATCTAGCATTTGGTCTCCTTCCTACCGAGTTCACACGTTGAATATTGAAAGAGTCCAAAACAAATATATTAAATTGGCATCTTTTAGAACAAAAGTTGCCCTGACCTTCTATAATTTTGAGGAGGCCAGAAATAGGTTTGGACTGGATACGTTGGAGTGTAGACGAATGAAAGCGGATTTCCTCTTTCTGTTTAAACTCGTCAATGGCTGGTTCGATTGTCCCGAATTATTATGTCAGGCACCTGGAAGGCAAATTAGGGCAACTGATTTATTTGCGCTGCATTTTCGCAGATGCAACTATGGCGCATTCTCACCAATGGCAAGAATTGCAGCCAGTGGGAATAAATTGAATGTCGATTTCTTTTTGCACTCCTTTCAGTCCTTCAAGAGGCGTCCTGTATATGTTGTAAGCATAAACATAAGGTTTTGTATATGTATATTGTATACTACTTATGTACTATTGCAACATTGTCATTGGGTGTTTACATCCGTAAATAAATAAATAAACTATGAGAGGCGTTCGGTTACAATAGTACAAGAGAGTGATTTGTACAGATTGAAATATAAGAAATGTTTCATAAATTGCCTTGTACAATTTTGATTTTTGCAAGTTCACTTCTGGGTCCAATTTTCAGCCAGTTTTAGTGATAAGTAATATTAAAATGGGTGATATTGTTTTCCGCGTTCAATTTTCTGCCAGTTCTTAGTGAAAAGTAATATTAAATGGGTAATATTGATGCCGAAAATGTATTCCTTCGGATATCAACGGCATCGCGCAAAATAATTCTCTGATATGAGCAAACCTGTTCAAAACTTGCAGATTGGTGTTTGTTAGAGTTGCGATAACGATTTGCCTAATTTTGGTGGGAGCCGATATAGCGAATATGGCATTGATTAGGCGACTTAATTCACATATCTGCACCACAAAATATTAAGACCATGGATGTATTTGGGTCATATTATAATTCCATTTACGAAAAAATAATACCACGAGATTTTTATAAGACCGACCCGACCATACAATTATTTAAATATGCACTTCTTTCTTCCAAGAACAAATCTAAATTGTACTGAGCACTAGGCTACTCCTTATCATCAATCAAGCCTTATTTTTAATTATTTAACACCGGGACAGCGCGTACGCAGTCCCGACTACCAAAAATTACGCGCCCGAGTTATCCGCATTAGGGATAATCGCAGGTTTCAGCCCTACCGTAGTGCAATGGAAAGGCCTCGCCCTGGGGGAACCGCCTTGTTGATCACGGTAACCCCTACGCCAGGTAAGTATGCTTTTGGCGTGACAGGAGCAACACTATCAACCATTTCAGTCGACGCCTGGTGGAGAATATTAGTAAGTAGCGTCCTCTCTTGAGTAATTTGTCAACATCATTTATATTAAATGGGAACGTGTTATAAAATTAGGAAAGGGATTGGTGTGTCATGTTGGTGTGTGGACCTATAATTATACTACTGCCTGTTACGTTGTCGTTACATCTTGTAAATTGACATTAAATTTTGAATGACAATAACTATCAAAGTCAAAATATATAAAGCAAAATGCAAAAGTTTAATTTAGTGGAAAAAACATAAGTTATTGCTCATGGTCTGCGTTTAAGATATTGCAAAATAAAAATTAGTGAAAGAGATGGGACACTGGAAGAAAGGAAGGCTCCAGGAACAGCAACAATTTTCACTCACAAAATGGAAGATTAGAAAATAACGAATCGAACGTTATCCTCTCGTTTTGTGGTACCTATTTAAATTTACATGTAACGATAATTATATAAACGATAAGAAGTTGTCACTTGATGAACTAGTTTCTGCAAAATTGCGGTAACTTTACGAACAACAATGAACTATCTCTTTGTTTCATAAAGTCTATTTTATGTAATGGAATTTAGTCACCACATTTTTAACTTTATGTCTCGATTTTCCTAGGACAATAAATACCTACGTAGGTATAGGTATGTTTTTTTGTACAAATTCCAAGTGCTATATCATTTCTAAAGAAAACATATCAATACTAGTTAATTCATTGGTTGATTTGTAGATGTAATTATGCAACTGATGGTAAATGAACATCATCCGACTCGCCGTTTCTGCTTAATTGCTAATTTCCAATCCTAGCAGAAGCTCTAGGCTTGGACAAATTCAATCTTGATCCATTTATGTTGCAGTGTCGCTGAATTTGTGATATTACACAAAAACCTGGACAAATTACACCTTTGCATGCGCTTAGTCACACAATACACGATTGTTAGGCATTTTGTGAAAGCAAGAAGCGGATACTATAAAAAAGCTGTGTATAGGATATGAAGGACCGAGTACCGACATCTCTGACCACGACATGGCAGTATGGTAAGATCTCTGCGACTAGTAGTGACTTTAAGTACATGAAACTTATCAAAGGTGACGCCACTCACTACTACGCCCTATGGCATGATCTCTGCGACCGGTACTGTGACTTTAAGTACTTGAATCCTATCAAAGGTGACGCCACTCGCTACTACGCACTATGACGAGATCTCTGCGACCAGTACTGTGACTTTAAATACTTGAATCCTATCAGAGGTGACGCCACCCATTACCACACATTATGGCCAGATCTCTGCGACCAGTACTGTGACTTTCAGTACTTAAATCTCATCAGAGGTGACGCACCCGTTCTATGGTATTGCCAAGCGTTGAAGCAAATTCAATAATTAGGATCCAGAGTTGCCAGTCGTTGAGCTTAGGCGGTAGAGATGTCACCACGAGTATTTGAATTGAATTTATCGATCGATATAATTTTATAGATGCTTCAGTTAACTTATACCTTTCTTCATCCATTTCAATGTATTTCAATCTTGCTAAGATATTAAATTATAAGCTCCGCAGCTTTCCTCATTTCGTTTTTTGGTGAATATTTCGTTGCTTCTTAGTTTTATCCCAAAAAATCCGCTAAATACGCGTTTTAGGGGCTCGATTTCCTAAAGTTTCAAAGTTAAAAATTTCTGATTAAAAAATTAATGCAAGCAGAGAACGAAATTTGGCCAATTGACACAATTTTGTTCTCTTACTTCCATTAATTTATTAATAAAAACCCTAAACTGAACTAATCGAGCCCCAAGAGAGATTATTTGAATCTGACATTTTCCCAAATTAATGATTGTTTTGATATATGCCAAATAAATGGTAGGTACATTTGATTTAAGGGCAACATTTCCTTAATTCAAATTAAAACTAATTAATTGGTTCAAAGAAATCGGAGTTTACTAGAACTACCTGTATTAACCATAGCTTTTGAATAAATTGTGGGGTACTTTAGTTCAACGTAATGGACAATTATCACGAACTCTCGGACCTTTAAAAGCAAACTACCCGGTCTTGAGTTAAAGTCTTTATAACTTTTAGGAAGATTTCGTCTTGAAAAAATACACCGCCATTTTGATTTTCAAATTAAGGTCGGTACTAAAAATCAAAAATATAGCCATCTATTTGACTAACCTAAAGCTGGACCTGACGTATAACAAAAATCCACATAACACAGTTAGTGGAGGCCTTCTGGCGAAATCAACGGCTCGAAAATCCCTTGACGAAATCGAGTAATTTTTTTTCCCCCAATCGATACAGTAGGATCCCCTCGACATTCTGACATGATTGGTAGGGGGCGCCGCATGTGGGGGGAGGGGGGCACGCCCCGTAAATCTAACCTACAACGGGAAATGGAAAATAACTCAGCCGGTTTTGATGCTACAAGAAAAATATAAAGGGCGAAATTGAAGAGCTTGGCAGAGCGCGTAAGCTCGAACAAACCTGATCCCGATATCTCAATGAGTTGGCGAATTATCGAAATTTTCAACTGCAAAAAAACAATAAAATTTAGTTAATTATATCTCGAGAAGGGGCGGAGTTGGGGCATCAATTTTTCGCGAATCAACAGGTGAGACCGAGTACTTTGATGTGCCGGAGGCTTAGGTTGATGGGGCAATTAGGAGGGGAGTAATTGGGGGAAAAAATATTACATAAATGCTAATAAGTAGTTTATTAATCGAGCTACGGGGATCAGGCCGGATTCAATTTGATAATTTTTTTATCAGCTACGAGATATAATTAATTACATTTTATTTTCGAACAAACCCGAAGAAACTCATTGAGATATCGAGATCGAGCTTGTCCGAGCTTACGCGCTCTGTCAAGCTCTTCAATTTTAGTATCAAAACCGACTGAGTTATTTTCCATTTCCCGTTGTAGGTTAGATTTAGGGGGCGTGCCCCCCTCCCCCCGCATGCGGCGCGCCCTACAAATCATGTCAGAATGTCGAGGGGATCCTAATGTATCGATTGGGGGAAAAAAATTACTCGATTTCGTCAAGGGATTTTCGTAAACCGGAACGACTCCACTAAGTACAGCCCGGAATCAAGTGTGAATTTGTACCTGTAATAAATTAAAAGAGGTTTTGTGTATGGGTTTGTTCGTTTTTTGTTATATAAATTTAACAGGTATGCTAGTATGCACCGATTTATCGTAAAGATTAACTATACAAAGTCATACTTAAAGTTAAGATTACCTGTATTATGCGCCGAATCAAAATTAAGTTGTCTTCGCTATTAAATTCCAACAATATGTTCAATTTCTTGTAACACATGTAAAACGGTGGGCTTTCGTAAGCGAAATCGACGGAAACACGATAAATATGAACAATTTATCGGTTTTCCGTCTCAAAATACGCTTTTCGGATGTATTGTCTTCGTGGGAAACCCATTTCGATCATGTCAATAATATCCAAATCGTCTTCCACAAAAATAGCATCTTCCACTTCTATATTTTAAAAGATGACCAGGCATAGGTATAGGTAAGGTTGAACACAAAATGTTTTGCAGAAAAACAAATATTCTGTTATTACAGTATCAACATCATAACCTAAGAACATCTTAAGTCCAGGATATTGACTACTTAAAATTAAGAACAACGTGTACTTGTTTTGTCGACCGTGCATAAGAAATTTGCAAGTTCTACTAAGGCCGATATTAGACTATCAAATATATTTGACAAAGATATTTTATAAAAGAAATTTTATAAAATATTTGAAGTGTAATATCAATTCTTTTATAAAATATTTATTTTAAAAGATAACAACAGACGATTATCTTTGATAAAAGATTTTATAGTTGATTGGTAACGGTAGTAACCTCATTTTCTGACAATAAGGCATACATTTGACATTGACTGCGACTGGTATTGGTATATAATACCATGGCGGAAAATAAGTTTGTCTGGTGCATTTCAACAACAAAATTGCTAATTTCGGAATATGAAAGGTTCGAAATATTGTACAACCATCAACACCCGGATTACAAAAACCGAAATAAATACTGGATATATTTATTTATTTATTTTAATTTTTTGCCTTGCCAGTTTCTGGGATTATGCCTGAAAGGGTACATTGAGGTATGCGACTGCTGTACTGCAAACTAGCATAACTCTTTTCTGTTGCCATAAACCGAAGGGTAACCATAAGGCGTTCCTCAACGCTGATACAATTCCTTAAATGTGTATTCTGTCGGGATATCAATGGTAATATCTTTATAACAATAAAGTTAAATGTGTCCTCGTCCATTCTTAAATAGTTTTTATAACTCCTAATACCTTCAACTCGTAACTTCCGAAGGATATTGTGGTCATTGGCGTAACTAGAATGATTTTGTAGGGGGGGCCTGGCCCCTAGTCTAGTAGGATTTTAATGGCAAGTGTCACTATGACGTATGTATGGCTTCGAACTTCGGAAACACTGGGGTGGGCACCAGAGCAATCTGGGGTGGGCACGGCCCCCCTGGCCCCCCCTCTAGTTACGCCTATGATTGTGGTGGACACCCCTTAAATTACGTTTTGTCACCCAGGGCCTTACCCAAAGGCGCCTGGCTCTTTTTTTTTGTTTTTTAATACTAAACACATTGTAATCACGGCAGCACTTAACGCTAGACAAGCTAATGCACGTACCTATATCGTTCATTTTTAATTATAAAAACGTGACAAGTTCCTTCAAAAATTGTCAAAGTTCTTTGACAGTGTAATACTAGTATAAACTTTTATAAAATAAATATTATCAAAGAAATGCAACATTTTCAACAGTTTTTAACTGCAACTGTTATTACAGTATCGACATCATAACCTAAAAACATCTTAAGTGCTGGATTTTGACTACTTAACATTAAGATTTAAGAACAACTTGTACTTGTTTTGTCGACCGTGCAGAAGAAATTTGCAAGTTCTACTAAGTAAGAAATTATGTTAACGGTGCATACTGGCATTAGTATCTAATAAGTTAAGTCATATAGGTACCTTCAAATTTTAGACATAAATGGTTCAAATGCGACGAAATTAACAATTTTCTTACTTCCATAGTGTTACTTTCATAGTGTATTTACACGCTTTCCCACACAACAACATAGAATTTCTGGAAACACAGATCAGTCCGGCAACAAAAACACAATGCATAATCGTAATGAACGCGGTATAACTAAAAGTAAAAACTGACGTCTAGCCGCAGCCATATTTGACGGGTGTTCGCGATCCTCGGTAATGTTCGGTTTATTACGTAAAGCGTCATCCAGGCCGGAATGCTAGCCTATTATAGTAATAACAAACCCGCACAATAATAGAAAACTTGTTTTGATAAGTTTTAAGTAAAATGATCTCGTAAATTGCTGACCATTTTTTTTTGATTTAGTTGGTACTTTTAGTAGTTACTTATTATCTTGAATTGTTTGAAAAATAATTTTATTTTTTTCAAAACGGTAAATAACATTTAAATAAAAAATATGGTTATACAGTCATTTTTTAAAGTATTGCATTATTTCATAGCTTAGAATGCAAAAAAATGTCACACCGAGGTTTTCATAAAAAAATATCTAAAATCGCAACTATCTAAAGTGATTTGGCAACGCTGCGGGTGAATAAGGAAAACGTCTCCTACTCCCTCGATACAGCCGGTCAGCGCGCTGGCTAGTCTTGCCTTGGAATGGCGATGTTGTCTCATTGCTCAATAACAATGAGTTATGCTGTTCCGCGGCGAAATCCTAAACCGGACCACGCGGTCCATTGAGAAATACTTTTAATTACATATTTTAAAATGGACTTTAAGGCAAGTGGTCGCAATCCCTTCGTAGTCGCTGCGCTTCTATCATGGATTGGTAGAAATGGAGATATTATTCTAGTTTTCTATTTATAAAAAGATCACTTTTCTATCGGTAGTGAATGTAAAATCGATCTCTTTGCCTGTAGAAGAATTAAAATCTTCAAATGAATTTGATCTATTTTACGTTAGTTTCTGTGTGTAGCCAAGTTATTATGTTGTGAATTTAACTGCATTTTTAACTAGTGTTGTGATCGCTCGAGCCAAAAAACCACTTGAGTACTCGATTATTGATATAACCGACATCGCTCGATTATTAAAAAAATCTGCTCGAGTTATAAAATATATAAATTTATTTTATCGAATAAAAACATTAAAAATCCGTTCTGAATAGATTAACGAGGATTAGGCACCGATTCTATCTCTCAGCCACTGGTACTCGCTTTTCACCGCACCCCTCCCCCGTGACTCGCGTCGTTACTGTCGTCAGTCCGTCGAAAGCTCTCGAATGACGCCGTCGTCGGATATTTCTATGTAGGTTTTAATTCGTTTTCGACGCAAGACAATTTGGCGTCTTCACCAGTGCTTTGGCTGTGACCAGGGGTCGGGAACCTACGGCTCGCGAGCCGCATGCTGCTCTTTCGATGTCAAGTTGTGTCTCTTTCGATATCAAATTGCGGCCGTTAATGGCTCTTTCAAAATTGAGAAATTATGTAAATTATAACTTTTGGCTCTTCCGTCTTAAAAGGTTGCCGACCCCTGCCTTTGTGGATTCATCGCGACATGGGTTTTGTTTTGACTGGGACTGGCTAGCCAGCGGCGATTGTAAATTTTAAAAAAATTAAAGGATTTAATTTTTTTTAAAATCCTTAATAAAAACTCTAGACTAAGCTTCTTTAAAAGTGTGCCACCATCACACTAAAATTGACGTGCCTTTTCGATTTTTAATATTATCTACTGGAAGCGGCTGGAAGGTTTCCAAACTCACACCCTGTATATTGAAAGATTTTATAAATATCATTTACTCGTCATAAAATTCCTTTCTTTGTCTCAAAAAGGTTAAGAACAACATATGTAAAGCTTGTACAACAAGCCGTGCAAGCTGAAAAAATCGATAAAAGTACATGCAGGTAGTCCATCAAAGATTTAGTATGGACACATCTACATAATTACAAAATTATTAATGTATAATTAAGATAAATACGAATTAATTAATTATCCCTTCGAGATATTTTTAAAATATAAACCTGTTTGTATGACTAACAATTATTAAATTGGTTGTATTTATCATTATTTTGCCAAAAATAGTTGAGTAGTGAGAAATGGAAGATGTAGGCCCACCCGGCATCGCCCGGTGAGATACCATTGCATCGGTTTAGGCGGCGTGAAGTTAGCTCTTCAGTTAACGTTTGCTAATTGAGTTGGCGTTTCGTCGCTGTGTGTGTGGGACCCCCCCCCAAAAATAGCATGATGGTAGCTCCAGGCCCAAAATACTCCGGATGTCGAATTCTAAAGTAAATTCCACTTTTGCATTGCCACTTTTTCCACTCTATCTAACAGCGTTAATTGTTTTGTAATCCGACGAGTCGTGTTCGTAGGGCCATTATCAACTTTCTTTTTTAAATACGGTCCTGTTTTTCTGATATTGGAATTTGAGAGCTTTGTTTCTCCCGAATGCAACGATGTATGACACATTGTGGTTTAATGACGTGTACGTATTTCTCCTAATTTTATAAATAATATCTCATAAGTAAGCTCCAAATTTTGGACTAGTTCAATAAATAACAAATAATTTAATAATAAACCACAGATAAGTGAACAAAATACAGATTCGGGATTTAAAAGAAACGTAGGCACACAAAATTAAGATGGTGTCGCGTGATTTCTTTCACTTGACATTCCCATTGTGATCGTTTGAGAGCGTTTTAAGAGGTTTTCTATTTTCCAGAAAATATGGAACATAAATTTACAAATGCTGAAAAGTTTGACATTCTATCGCATGTTTTATTTTATCTCAAAAAAACTGTTATGTGGCAGAATATGTTATTGGTGCTTAGAGAATAACGGAAATCATTTTGAACACCTGATTATGTACCTAGTTCCTTACCTTTTTCGTTGTTCGTTTTATTACTGTTTTGGAATGATTTTTCGTCACTTATTTGTGGTTTATTATTAAATTAATTGTTATTTATTGAACTAGTCCAATATAAGTACAAAATTTAGAGCTTACTTATGAGATATTATTTATAAAATTAGGAGAAATACAGGACCGTATTTCAAAATTTCCTGATGTTGCTCAAAAAACCCTCGAGACGTCATTAAACCACAATGTGTCATACATCGTTGCATTCGGGAGGAAAATGCTCTCAAATTCCAATATCAGGAAAACAGGACCGTATTTTAAAAAAGAAAGTTGATAATGGCCCTTCGAAGACGACTCGTCGGATTACAAAACAATAAAATTAACGCTGTTAGATACAGCGGAAAAAGAGGCAATGCAAAAGTGCGATTTACTTTAGAATTCGATCTCAAAAAAACCCAGAAAAACAATAAAATGATTTTTCAGAATTTCGTTTTTTTCCGGATATCTCCGGAACCACTCGGAATTTTAAAACTTTCTAAACGGCATATTATTAGGCACGTAAATGCGCAACTTTACCTCCATTTAACCGACTTCGTATCTCTTACCTTCTCCGATATCCCTGTAATGGCCCTCCTTATCTTGGACACGTTGTATATGGACGTATACGGATAATACAGAAGTTACAAGCTAATAATTTCTTCCTCAATGATTTAATTCAAGTTTTCTATACGTTCTCCGTAATCCACATTGTTGCAAATATTTATATGACATCGCTTACATTATATCCGCCATTAGCACATTCAGTGTTAAACGATAGAATCGATTGTGTTTTATTTAAAGCAAAGTTTAGTCCACTAATGGGCTGTGACATTTATTTTATTTATTCCTCTTGTAACCGGTTATTGCATATTTGTAAGAACTGGTTGCGATAGGAAGCAAATTGGTTATCGATATTACGTTGCCGATTAGAATAAATGTCAAAAGGATTATTGACTGGATTAAAAAAACAAACAATTTATTAATAATTTTACCTCGATAACAGGATCATTTTATTATATTATAGACTTTTGCAACGTAAAGTGAGGTTATGTTGAGATTTGCATAAGTACAGGGTGTCCGATTTTCGACATTTTTATAGGATATTTCTGTAATTGTTGGTGCTATCGAAACTAATGTAGGTATTATGTGCTCTTTTTGGGTCAAACTTAAAATGGTAAAATCAAAATTCGAAAATTCTCGCTCGCTTAAGAGATACGGGGGAAAATCAAAAAATTGACAATTTCAAAATTACCCTCTATTTTCTTAGTTAAAAGAGATACAGAAAAATGTTTGATACTGAAGTTTCTTTATATTTCCACCTCTAACATGGTACAATAGCATCCACAGCCGGAGACAAAGCAAACTTACTTGCTGAACTATTTTCTCCGCATTCCACTGTAGATTTCCAGGGAAGAACACCACCCGACATTCCTGCAGTTCAATCCGAAATGACCGAAATCGTGTTCCGTCAGCGTCCCGTCAAACGAATCCTCAAAGGATTCGACGTCAAAAAAGATACTGGTCCAGACGAAATTCCTATTAGAGTTCTCAAGAGATGCGCCTATGAACTAACACCAGTATTTTGTAGACTTTTCAATTTATCCTACAAAAAAGGAATGTTTCCATCTTGCTGGAGGACGGCGCGAGTCCAGCCTATTCCAAAGAAAGGTAAGAGAACCCTGCCTAACAACTATCGACCAGTCGCATTGCTTTCAGTTATATCAAAAGTAATGGAGCAAGCTATTAACCAACATCTTCTAAAGTACCTGGAAGGCTTCAACATTATCAGCGATCATCAATATGATTTTCGGAAGTCCAGATCAACTGCAGATTTTCTAGCCTATGTCACCCATATTTGGAACAACGCAATGGAACATCATGGGGAGTCTCGGACTGTTGCACTGTATATTTCTAAAGCTTTTGATCGTGTTTGACATGAGGGGCTTCTCAGTAAACTGCGATCCTATGGTATGCCCAGTCGATTCTGTGCATGGTTGTCTAGCTTTCTTAAGGACCGCTCTCTGCAAGTGGCGATTGACGGATTTCCCTCAGACACCTTCACCATCAATGGCGGTGTTCCTCAAGGGTCCATATTGTCTCCCACTCTCTTACTCTACATTAACGACCTTCTAGTGAAAATTAAAAACCCGATATTTAGTTTTGCTGATGATAGCATACTTATCTCATCTTCCTCTTTGAATGAGCAAACATCGGCTGCCGACGCACATCTTCGCAGACAGCATGAAGTATCACGCCTCAATAAAGACCTGGAAGAAATTTTAGCTTGAGGTGACAGTAACCAAGTCGAATTTAACGCTAAAAAACCCAGGCAGCAGTTTTCTCTAAAAAGGTTATCATTACAGAACCTGATATAGTCATGGCCGGATACGCAATCCCACTGGCTTCATCTATTAATTTGCTGGGCGTCAATCTGGGAAGAAATATATCTTGGCATAACCACGTTGTGGCAATCGCCAAGATAGCTTCTCAGAAGCTTGGGTACTCTTCTGAACCAGAAAGTTGTACACACCTCAACAACTTTTAACACTATACAAAGTCCAGATTCACTAGAGTACTGCTCTCATGTCTGGAGCTCTGCACCCAAACATACTCTTCGGCTACTGGATTCCATCGAAAGGAGAGCCATTCGTCTGATTGGAGACCACGAGCTGACGAAGAACCTCGATAGCCTAGAACAGTGGTGCGCAAACTATTTTCACTTGCGACCCCTTATTTTGTGTAAAATTTTTTGTCACGACCCCTGACTAGACAGTAGGCGTGAATTTCTTTGAATTTGGCGACCCCCAAAATTTTTTTCGCGACCCACAGTTTGCGCACCACTGGCCTAGAACATCGAAGACAGGTTGGGGATTTGACTCTCTTTTACATATATTTTCATGGAAGGTGTTCGGCTGACCTTGCTCTCTTAATTCCGCCCGGAGCGACGAATAGCAGAAATACACGACGAACCACTGCCGCCCATGCATATGTGGTTAAGCTTAGTACTCCTCGAACTTCATTATTTAAGAATTCTTTCATCTGGAGTACTTCATCCTTGTGGAACGACCTTCCCGAGGTCGTTTTTCCCAACGAATATAACCTCCAACGATTCAAAACCAACGTGAATCGCTTTTTGCGCACACGCACCACTACCAGAGTGCCCTAAAGGATTTTTCCTATAGTGCTTGTGTTTGATCAACACACCATGGATCGTATTGGTTTCCTAGGCGACTTATTTAAACTTTATTACTTTGAAACGAAATAAAAGATTCAGATTAAGGTAAAAAATAACGGGAATCATCGCAAATGTTCGGAATATGTCCTTAAATGGTTACCCTCTTTCCGGATAGCGAAGAAAATATACATTTTGCGCCATTTCTTCGCTTTTTCCACTTTTAATATAAACTGATATCACATCAAATTTTTCAAAATGTTGTAAGGCCATTTTTGCAAATGAATATATAAAAATGAAATTGACGTTAAATGTTAATAGTAAACATAATTGTTTCTAAGATATTAGCAAGTTTAATAAATCACCTAGGAAACCAATATGATCCATGGTGTGTTATAGATTTCAAAAATATACAGGGTGTTTCATTTAAAAGAGATGGTGATTTATCTGATCTCAATGCTTTGGAACTGGCTGATGAAATGGGAATTGTTTCATCGCTATTGACAAAAAAGTAAACCCACAGTCTCAAAATAGAACCAAATTTAATCATGGCTTTACGAATATTGTTAACTTCCTATTACCATTGGAGATTAAAAATAATCAAGAGTTAAACATTGTTTCACGAAAAATGGATACGACTTAATGATTTCCTGGGTCGGTCCCATTGTGTCGACAAGAGCTTGGTAATAAACAAGTGAAGTATGAAGGGACGGACTAAGGAAAACAAGTAATGATTATATTAATGTAATCAAATGAAATAACATTTTTTTTTAAATATTACTAGTCATATTTATTTACATTTATAATGTCATTCTATAGATAGTTCTGTTTCGCTATCGCTATCCTCATCAAAATTAATTATAATTGGATTAATTATACGATCCAGACTAATATACGAATTTTCTACAGTTATTACGTGACGGACTGAATTTTTCCAACTACCTGGGGGAATATCATTAAAGCATTTTCGTATTAATTCTACAATACTAGAACTTAAAGTCGGAGAAATATTTTCAGACCTAACCAGTGATTTTAACTGGTGCCACATCTATGGGGTTAAAAATGCAATAATAGGGTGGGAGCCGTAGCACTGTATGTCCAATTTCTTCTGCCAATGTTTCACAAACATATACTTTTTTTATACAAAATGTCTTTAAAACTTCTAAAAGATCACTTTTTTTTATAACTTTCTTCAAAATATATATCATTCGCCGCCATGTAGTTCTGAATCTCCAATTTTGTATTATTTGAGCTTGGAGCTTTATGTAATTGGCGACTGTGATAGCTCGCATTGTCCATTACCATCACGCTATTCTGAGGAATGTTTGGTAAAAGACAATTCTTGAACAATTCCTCAAAAACTAACACATTTTACCACAAAAAGATATTTAAATATAAATTAAGCAACCTAACCTACCTGATGTGCCTATATTTAATTATAATTATTACAATCCGGTCCTTTCCACAAACAACAAACGGTCATAAATAATGGGATGGCCACAGGTACTTTTACGGCAGTCATTAAGTTATATCCATTTTTCGTGAAACAATCTTTACTTGAGAACTATGCAATATATCCCCAAACCCGATACATATCCTCTTTTTGAAGATATCCTCTCTCTCTCTCTCCATTTCTTTATTCATCAATTAAATATAAATTTGAATCGTATATAATCCATATCCCTATAGATAATGATGACCTTGTGGCCTTCTAATTGGTACTGATGTGCATAGGAAATGGACTTAAATAGAGAATCTAGGTCATATTTTTCCTCTACTACCAGTCTACGTGAACCGTTAATGGCACCGTTAATATATGCACACATATTAGCTAGGAAATAAAATAACATATGTAAAAATTATAATTATTACACTATTGTACGTTTATTTCCAATTGACAAGTTAACTGATCAAGGTGACAGACAATATTAGTTTAATTGGAAATAAAAGCAAGAATTACACGGCATTGCTAGTTAATAATATACTGATTAAAGTCACACGCTTATTTTATTCGCGATCGGCAATCGTTTTTGTTTTAATTAATTCCACTTATACATACAGAGTAGCCTATACAGGTCTGGTGGATTAACGATAGAGTAAAGTTCATTTTCTCCTTTACGGTAAGAATTAGATGAAAATTCGAAATAAAAAAGTTGTAGAGATCATTCAAGTGCACATTCTAAAATTATATTGGAGTATACAGGGTGGCCCATGAACACGTGGCGGATATAACTTAGGTTTTATATAAAAGTTGTAGGGAACATTCAAGTGCATATTCTAAAATTATATTGGAGTATACAGGGTGGCTCACGAACACGTGGCGGACATAACTTAGGTTTCATATAAAAGTTGTAGGGATCATTCAAGTGCATATTCTAAAATTTTATTGGAGTATACAGGGTCGCCCACGAATACGTGCCGAATATAACTTAGGTTTTATATGAAAGTTGTAGAGATCAAAAAAGCTACTGGTCCAGACGAAATTCCTATTATAGTTCTCAAGAATCTCAAGAGATGCGCCGATGAACTAACACCAGTATTTTGTAGACTTTTCAACTTATCCTACAAAAAAGGAATATTTCCATCTTGCTGGAAGACGGCTCGAGTCCAGCCTATTCCAAAGAAAGGTAAGATAACCCTGCCTAACAACTATCGACCAGTAGCATTGCTTTCAGTTATATCAAAAGTAATGGAGAAAGCTATTAACCAACATCTTCTAAAGTACCTGGAAGGCTTCAACATTATCAGCGATCATCAATATGGTTTTCGGAAGTCCAGATCAACTGGAGATCTTCTAGCCTATGTCACCCATATTTGGAACAACGCAATCGAACATCATGGGGAGTCTCGGGTTGTTGCACTGGATATTTCTAAAGCTTTTGATCGTGTTTGGCATGAGGGGCTTCTAAGTAAACTGCGATCCTATGGTATGCCCAGTCGATTCTGTGCATGGTTGTCTAGCTTTCTTAAGGACCGCTCTCTGCAAGTGGCGATTGACGGATTTCTCTCAGATACCTTCACCATCAATGCCGGTGTTCCTCAAGGGTCCATATTGTCTCCCACTCTCTTCTTGCTCTACATTAACGACCTTCTAGTGAAAACTAAAAATCCGATATTTAGTTTTGCTGACGATAGCACACTTATCTCATCTTTCTCTTTGAATGCACAAACATCGACTGCCGACGCACATCTTCGCAGACAGCATGAAGTATCACGCCTCAACAAAGACTTGGAAGAAATTTTGGCTTGGGGTGACAGTAACCAAGTCGAATTTAACGCTAAAAAGACCCAGGCAGCAGTTTTCTCTAAAAAGGTTAACATTACAGAACCGGAAATAGTCATGGACGGACACGCAATCCCACTGGCTTCATCTATTAATTTGCTGGGCGTCAATCTCGGAGGAAATATGTCTTGGCATAACCACGTTGTGGCAATCGCCAAGGTAGCTTCTCAGAAGCTTGGGGTACTCTTCCGAACCAGAAAGTTGTACACACCTCAACAACTTTTGACACTATACAAAGCCCAGATTCGACCATCACTAGAATACTGCTCTCATGTCTGGAGCTCTGCACCCAAACATACTCTTCGGCTGCTGGATTCCATCGAAAGGAGGGCTATTCGTCTGATCGGAGACCACGAGCTGACGAAGAACCTCGACAGCCTAGAACATCGAAGACAGGTTGGGGATTTTACTCTCTTTTACAGATATTTTCATGGAAGGTGCTCGGCTGACCTTGCCCTCTTAATTCCGCCCAGAGCGACGATTAGCAGAAATACACGACGAACCACTGCCGCCCATCCATATGTGGTTAAGCTTAGTACTCCTCGAACTTCATTATTTAAGAATTTTTTCATCTGGAGGACTGCATCTTTGTGGAACGACCTTCCCGAGGTCGTTTTTCCCAGCGAATATAACCTCCAACGATTCAAAACCAACGTGAATCGCTTTTTGCGCACACGCACCACTCCCAGAGTGCCCTAAAGGATTTTTCCTATAGTGCTTGTGTTTGATCATTAAAAAAAAAAAAAAAAAAAAAAAAAATTCTAAAATTATATTGGAGTATATAGGGTGACCCACGAACACGTGCCGAATATAACTTAGGTTTTATATAAAAGTTGTAGGGATCATTCAAGTGCATATTCTAAAATTATATTGGAGTATACAGGGTGGCCCACGAACACGTGGCAGATATAACTTAGGTTTTATATAAAAGTTGTAGGGATCATTCAAGTGCACATTCTAAAATTATATTGGGCTATACAGGGTGGTCTGTGGCCCACGAACACGTGGCAGATATAACTTAGGTTTTATATAAAAGTTGTAGGGATCATTCAAGTGCACATTCTAAAATTATATTGGAGTATACAGGGTGGCCCACGAACACGTGGCGAATATAACTTAGGTATTTTAAAATGGAACACCCTGTATTTATACCAATTTTTGGATTATCCATAAAATTCTGAATATTTTTTTATATAATATAATGTCATATATCTTAACCTACACTACCTTTGCAAATTATAGATTCATATCTGGTATGAAGATTACATGGAGCTAAAAATAAATAAAGACAAGTTTTTTTAACAGTCCACATTGAAGCTCTTTATTTTCCTCTTTCAACTTTTCTTGTAGAGCACGACATTGCTCTTGGTGCTGACGCTCCACACTGTTTTATTGTTAGGGAATACACTTTTGAGTGACCTATTGTGTACACTGACTTTCGAGGGAAGACATATCTCTTGCCAGGCTTGCTATGGTCAGATTTCTAGCTCCTCAGTACAGTACATTTCACGAAAATTGGATACGACTTAATGATTTCCTGGGTCGGTCCCATTGTGTCGATAAGAGCTTGGCAATAAACAAGTGAAGTATGAGGGGACGGACTAAGGAAAACAACTAATGATATGATTATATTAATGCAATCAAATGAAATAACATTTTTTTTTTTAAATATTACTAGTCATATTTATTTACATTTATAATGTTATTCTATAGATAGTTCTGTTTCGCTATCGCTATCCTCATCAAAATTAATTATAATTGGATTAATTATACGATCCAGACTAATATACGAAGTTTCTACAGTTATTACGTGACGGACTGAATTTTTCCAACTACCTGGGGGAATATCATTAAAGCATTTTCGTATTAATTCTACAACACTAGAACTTAAAGTCGGAGAAATATTTTCAGACCTAACCAGTGATTTTAACTGTAATATGCTCTATGGGGTTAAAAATGCAATAATAGGGTGGGAGAGCCGTATCACTGTATGTCCAATTTCTTCTGCCAATGTATCACAAACATATACTTTTTTTATACAAAATGTCTTTAAAACTTCTAAAAGATCACTTTTTTTATAACTTTCTTCAAAATATTGTATTATTTGAGCTTGGAGCTTTATGTAATTGGCGACTGTGATAGCTCGCATTGTCCATTACTATCACGCTATTCTGAGGAATGTTTGGTAAAAGACAATTCTTGAACCATTCCTCAAAAACTAACAAATTCTACCACAAAAAGATATTTAAATATAAATTAAGCAACCTAACCTACCTGATGTGCCTATATTTAATTATAATTATTACAATCCGGTCCTTTCCACATAATAATAACAAACGGTCATAAATAATGGGATGGCCCAGGTACTTTTACCGCAGTTATTAAGTATCCATTTTTCATGAAACAATCTTTACATAAAATTCGAGTTGAAGTACGACATCAACTAAACTTTTAACCCTCCATAAAATAATTAAATTTCCATTCAATTGTAAAAAGATAATAAATAAGCCAACAACCAATCAGTAGCGTATCCAGCCATATTATCGTTTCTTTAGTTGATATATTATTTATTAAAAAAAAAAACGAGCCCGTGGGGGATATATCCTTTATACCCCCCCCCCCCCCCCCGTAAATACGCCACTGTAGCCAATATATTCCGCAGTATAATCATCCGGACGCAACAAAAACAACAAACAAGAGAATGTGAAGACGTCTTCTTAAATCAACATTTTAAAACAGACAAGGACGACAAAAACTCTTTCTCTTTTTTCCAAATAAACTTCTTCTTCGACAGACCGTCGTTTCTCCCATCATTCTTCAAAATCTCACTGTCCGAACCCCTTCCACTGGACAAATATGATTCAATGTTTAAATTTAAATTGCCCAAAAATATGGCGGGCCATCTGCAAAAACTAGTCCTACGTTCGAAACAAGAGAGCATCGTTGTCGACAAAATTGTCACCCATAACTGATTAAGGAAACCACGCCCCTTTTAAAGAGAGGTTCAAACGACGACCGTCCGGTTCGGTAACGGGCGATTTTTTCGGCTTTTTTCGCGGTAGCGACAGGTTTTAAGAGTGATCGCTCCAAATGAGTTTCCGTGTTCGTTCTTGCCTTAAATTGTTTGTACGAGTATTTGGAAGATTTCTTGATGAACTTTAATTAATTATTTTCTAAGAAGGCGGTTTAACAAATTGTTTTTTGCGGCCCACGTTGCTTTTTTGGTCAATTAAATGTAAGCAGGCATGTAGAGAGAGAAAAAAATACGTTTCTCGAATCGTCGAACAATTAAATAAGGACAATTATTATTTAAAGATACTTTATACATACTACATTGAGGTGTGGTTTCTTCGGAGCGGCTACATGCTCGGCGATGATCACGAAACACCACTCAAAGGCAAATCAATGTAAGCGTATGTTTAGCGATTTTCCTTTGAGCAGTAGATCAAGATTATCGCCGAACCTTTTACACTGATTTGACTTTAAGCAGTAGTTCGCGAACATCGCCGAGCGACGATCGCTTATCTTGGCCGCTCCGAGGAATTCGTACTTCAAGGTAAAGTACGTTTCACGAAATTGGGATACGACTTAATGATTTCCTGGGTCGGTCCCATTGTGTCGACAAGAGCTTGGCAATAAACAAGTAAAGTATGAAGGGACTTACTAAGGAAAACAAGTAATGATATGATTATATTAATGTAATCAAATGAAATAACATTTTTTTTAAATATTACTAGTCATATTTATTTACATTTATAATGTCATTCTATAGATAGTTCTGTTTCGCTATCGCTATCCTCATCAAAATTAATTATAATTTTATTAATTATACGATCCAGACTAATATACGAATTTTCTACAGTTATTACGTGACGGGATTTCCTTACAGAAGTTATATACTCATGACGCCATTTTTGTAAACGGTGGGATTCCATGAGTACTTGCCTTTTGTCAATTTTGCGGTATCTGAATCCCATTTCCGACAAAACGCTCCAAAGGCTAGTGCGGCTACAACTTATTTGGGTTTCATCATTGGTGAGCCGTTGCTTCAGAGAATCTAATGTAGGTACGCGTTGCTCTTCGTACATGGTGTAGATTTTTCGCCTTATCAAGTCCTTGTCGCTTTCGTCGAAACATTTGGTGAAACCGGCATCTTTACGCTTCTTTCTAGATTTAATGGGATTTGACGCGATTCTTTTCACTGTAGTCAGAGGTAACTTAATCAAATCAGACGTTTCAGTCGCAGCAGCACTAGCCTAAAATCCTCTGTTGAGTAAAGAAGTATATACTCTTTTTACAATTTCCCTAGCATCAAGAGATAAATGCATTTTCTTCACTGCAACACTAGAAGAAGCACCATCAATGTTTTTCCATGGACGCCACATACTGTTTTTTTATACGTTTGGTAAAATAATATCGGTAATACAACTAAACTCTTCCAGCAAGAAATAAAAACTAACAAATTTTACCACAAAAAGATATTTAAATATAAATTAAGCAACCTAACCTACCTGATGTGCCTGTATTTAATTATAACAATCCGGTCCTTTCCACATAATAATAACAAACGGTCATAAATAATGGGATCGCTCCAGGTACTTTTACTGCAGTCATTAAGTTATATCCATTTTTCGTGGAACAATCTTTAGGGTTTCCTCGGAGCGGCTATCACAGGCGATCGTCTCGGACACGATCGCGAGCCACCACAAAGGCAAATCAATATAAGCGTTTCTCTCTACGCGGTCATGTTGAGCGATTTTCCTTTGAGCGGCAGCTCACAATTATTGCCGAGCGACGATCGCCCACCATGATCTCCGGAGGAAACCTCACATTTAAGCGTCTCACTCTACTAGGCTATGTTGAGCGATTTTCCTTTGAGCAGTAGTTCACGATCATCGCCGAGAGACCATCGCCCATAATGATCTCCCGGAGGAAACCCAACCTTTAATTAGGATAAATTCACGGACTTGAAACAAATATGAACCCCGGTATTTCTATCTCCTTTGTACACGCCTGTTATCACGAACGTAAACACAATAAAACAGAGATGGAAATTCTATCTGTAGAATTCCCATCCCTTTTTATCTTCTGTCTGTTTCTGTTTTCATTTGAACAGGTAACCGGTTTGATATGTCTTTGTCAGGATAACAAACAATCGACGGACGTGACTCAAAATCCCAGTTCACAGTCTTACCATATTGAGTTAAGAATTACTATTTTTTCCACAAACAATACTTTAATTTAACACACAAACACTGAAAAACAGCAGAGAATTTTATTTAACAACAACGACAAGTATGACAGTTGTTAATCTGGTAGTGCAAACGTGAACGTAGGTATGAAAGATGGCCGTTACAATAATAGTTTTATAAAAAGTATGTTCCGAACGCTCGAAGGTGACGTAATGTCTTTGTCTAATTAACAGAAAATGACAAAGAAAAATTATACTAAGTTTCAGAGCTCCCTCGATTGTTTTCTGGAAAGTTGTTTACAATCCACCTAATAATGTGAATTGTTTATTCTTCAAAGACTGTGAACCAAAGTTGTATCCTCCTTGATGTAATTAATGGAAAAATTAATTAATTAAATACTGGGTACTTGGGGTTCCTTTATAATAGTTGTTAAATGAAATCTATTTGCGTCAAAGAACGCCGTTAACTTATCTATGGTTATTTAAGATTGCGACCATTGATTCCCAAAAGCAGTAATCTTTAAGAAAACCAGTTTTCTCTAGAAAGGTTGCAAGTTGCAGGGCGGGATATAGTCATGCCTGGACACGCAATTCCACTGGCTTTATCTATTAATTTTGCTGGGCGTCATTCTGGGAGGAAATATGTCTTGGCATAACCACGTTGTGGTATTCCGAAGACAGCTTTGTAGAAACCTGGTGTACGTTTTCTGACCAAAAGATTGTTTACACTTCATCTACAATCAACAACTTTTGACACTCTCAGATTCATCAGTAGAATACTGCTATCATGTGTGAAGCTCAGCACCCATCAATCATACTCTTCGGCAAATGAATTCTATCACAGTTTTGTTAAAACAAACTTGAAACTTCCAGATGGATTAAAATCATATACATACAATTATAACTTAAAACTTAATAAAAATTATAAAACCTTCATCCATGTATGTATGACAAAACAACACTACAGGCTAATATTTAATGAACATTGAATATCCATAAACTCTTGAACATTAAAGAATGCTTCACCTATTAACAACGTATTTTTATTGCAATTTTAAACTTTTGTCCTGAAAAAATCAAAGAAAGAGTCTCTCCAAGTTCTCCAAGAGACCCGTTTAATAACTAACTCAAAGTCACGTCTCACGAATAAAGTACTGTAATTCGTGAGACCGCGACTTTGAGTCTACTTCTTTTGTCGTGTAAGCTGGTAAGTCTATTGTAAAACTTGATTGCTTGATAGCCTGGACCTGGGCCATTCTAGCACCTTGTTAGTCTGAGGTAGGCAGGTATGAGATCGTTCCTATATCTATATAGTGTCATAACTGTGGACTTCCACATACTTCCTGCAATCATATTCCCGATCTTTTATTTATATCAGGTTCTCGAAGATATATGCAGACGGCAAAGTTAAAATTTGAAATTATTTAAAAGCATGCTACAGTCATCCCTGAAACCTATACCTGTCAAAACGTTGACAGCTCTCCACTGCAACCCAAATACTCTCTGCAACCCAAACACTCTATCAGTCAGCGTTCCCAGGCCTGGGAAAAATTCCCCAGATCTGACGATTTTTGGACAATGCTGGGGATTTGGGAAAAACTTCTTTAAAAATACGTATTCTGGGAATTTTTTCCGTATGACATCTTAACATTAAATTCTAGTTGTAGTTTGTTAGTTCAAAGCTCGTCAATAGTGAAATAATCGTAACAAAATTTCGATAAATAATTTTTAAAACTTTGTAGCACCATCTAAAAACATTTAGATTTGGAAATAGATGCGATTGTAAACGATACGATTATAATTCTGCTTTCCCTGCCTTGGACATCTGTCTAAATTCATTAATTTTAATGTTATATTATCAACCATCACAAGTAGAGCATGTGTCCCCCTCCCCCTCTTATAAATTAGGTTTAGAAAATAATCTTGGGATTCATTATTGAATTTGGAAACTTTTGGGGGGGATTTGGGGATTTAAATTTTTTCTACCTGACAACTATGCTATCAGTATGTGCGCGCCATGATTAAAGGCTGATTCTCACTATTGTGCAAAGCATGATACGGTGAGACAAGGCACGTGCTCGGCAACGGCAAGGCACCGGCTGGGCAAAATAGGATAATCATTGCGGTTTATAAAACTACCTAATTGTATTGGTATAAGTTGTAAAAAGATTTCTAGTTGTTAGTTAAGTCTGGAATTAACTAACATTTGTTTAGTCAAAGCTCGAATTAATTGCACTTATACAAATCAAATTTTTACTTAGTTTAACAATTTTTGCCTCAGTGAAAATATTTTTTTTCCTGTAGGGCTCTTAATGTTCCATCGCTCGATAGAATTACGAGTTACCTACTTTACGACAATTTTCTCAACAACAATCTACCGATTCATTCGAGTCGTCTAGACCAGCGGTTCCCAACCGTTTTGAGTTCGCGGCGCACTTAGAGATTTAGTATTTCGTTATGGCTCCCTTAGGGAGTTGGTAGTTCGGAGCCATAAAAAAAGGTAGCTATTATCAGTGTAAACCAGAAGAATTGAGAAAAAAAGGTCGACAGGGTTAGAAGAGTGACCCATAGAGTACTTGCCCAAGTAACACTAATGTTCTTATTGCGATCTCCAAGGTCGCTCAAAACTATACAATAAAATTTCGAACTTTTTTGTATGATCAAACACAAGCACTATAGGAAAAATAATAAATCCTAAATCCTGGTACGTGTGCGCAAAAAGCAATTCACGTTTGTTTTGAATCGTTGGAGGTTATATTCGTTGGGAAATTCGTTTCATAAGGATGACGTCCTCCAGATGAAAAAATTCTTAAATAATGAAGTTCGAGAAGTACTAAGCTTAACCACCTATGGATGGTCGGCAGTGGTTCGTCGTGTATTTCTCATATTCGCCGCTCTGGGCGGAATTAAGAGGGCAAGGTCAGCCGAGCACCTTCCATGCAAATATCTGTACAAGAGAGTCAAATCCCCAACTTGTCTTCGATGTTCTAGGCTGTCGAGGTTCTTCGTCAGCTCGCGGTCTCCAATCAGACGAATAGCCCTCCTTTCGATGGAATCCAGTAGCCGAAGAGTATGTTTGGGTGTTGAGCTCCAGACATGAGAGCAGTAATGTAGTGATGGTCGAATCTGGGCTTTGTATAGTGTCAAAAGGTGTTGAGGTGTGCACAACTTTCTGTTTCGGAAGAGTACACCAAGTTTCTGAGAAGCCGGCGATTGCCATAACGTGGTTATGCCAAGACCTATTTCCTCCCAGATTGACGCCCAGCAAATTAATAGATGGGAGCCAGTGGGATTGCGTGTCCGTCCATGACTATATCCGGTTCTGTAATATTAGCATTTTTAGAGAAAACTACTGCCTGGGGTTTTTAGCGTTAAATTCGACTTGGTTACTGTTACCCCAAGCCAAAATTTCTTCCAGGTCTTTGTTGAGGCGTGATACTTCATGCTGTCTGCGAAGATATGCGTCCGCCGCCGATGTTTGTGCATTCAAAGAGAAAGATGAGATAAGTGTGCTATCGTCAGCAAAACTAAATATAGGATTTTTCGTTCACACTAGAAGGTCGTTAATGTAGAGTAAGAAGAGAGTGGGTGACAATATGGACCCTTGAGGAGGCAGGGTTCTCTTACCTTTCTTTGGTATAGACTGGACAATGGATTCTTGAACATATAAAAGCACTTTTATACCATAAACAAATCAAAAGTGTCTTCCAATTGTTACTTGGGAGAGTGGCCCTTATAGGCCTAAAATTTTAATAGAATTCGTTTTGAACAGGCTATACAACGTGTCCAAGATAAGGAGGGCCAGTACAGGTATCTCGGAAACCGTAAGAGATACGAAGTCGGTTAAATGGAGGTAAAGTTGTGCATTTACGTGCCTAATAATATGCCGTTTAGAAAGTTTTAAAATTCCGAGTAGTTCCGGAGAATTCTCAAATCGTTTTATTTTTTTCTGGGTTTTTTTTAAGATCGAATTCTAAAATAAATTGGACTTTTGTATTGCCACTTTTTCCGCTCTATCTAACCGAGTCGTCTTCGAAGGGCTATTATCAACTTTCTTTTTTTAAATACGGTCCTGTTTTTCTGATATTGGAATTTGATAGCTTTTTTCTTCCCTTCTACTCATATGGTTTCCGAGATCCCTGTAGTGGCCCTCCTTATTCTGCATAAATGGGAAACTTTTCTATTATAATAATAATAATAATAATAATAATAATAAATGTTTTTATTCACCATATACATAAATAATATGAATTACATAATGATAATAAATACTTTAATAATTGGTAAATAGGGTCCTATGATAGATAATAAATATCGATTCTTCCCCATAGGCCCGAAAAAGTATATAATATTTATATTCTTAGAAAAATGTAATTAATTTAATTAAATCATAATAAAAGAAAAAAATATATAGAGAGAGAAAAAAAAAATAATACAAATATGATAATAAATATGATAATAAACGGAGACCACTATTACCTGTTAGATGACAAATAATATTAGGTAAGTCTCACATAGACATCACACACATAATATAATATAGGTAACACTTTCAAGTTCATTGAGTCCTAAAAATGTTGTCCTTTAAACCCTTTCTAAACATGTTGCAAGATAAGTGGAAACTTGGATCAACCATGACATCGCCGCAGGTAGATATATTATAAAGAAAAGACCGTTTATAGATTTCTTTTTTATGGCGAGGTATTGTCAAAAATGTCCAGTTCTCAAATTTATATGATCAACATCCGTTCTGTAGGATATCCTGGTGAACAGATATTTCGGTGTTTTAAATTTAAGAATTTTATAGAAAAGACAAGACATGTGTAATCTTCTGCGATTGCTCATTGATAGCCACTGAGCATCCCTCAGCTTATGGGAAACTCGATTAGGTCGCCTTATACCATAAATTAGCCTCAAGCAACTATTTTGAACCTTTTGTATTCGTCTCGTGTCCAGACTGTCAAGACACGGTCCATAGACACTATCAGAATTATTAAAGTGTGAGAGCACGAGAGAGTCACAAAGTAATTTTTTTATTCCTGTTGTCAAATAGTGCCGTTGGTGATAAATGAGTTTTAAGGAAGTATAAGCTCGTTGCAGACAAGATGACACATGTTCGCTAAATCTAAGTTTAAAATCAATAAACAATCCCAGGCTCTTACAGCTGGATAGGAAGGGAATGACGTCAGGACCCAACCGCAATATCATTGTTTGCCGAGCAATGTTTCTTTGGTATTCATTACCAAATATAACGGCACACGTTTTACTAGCATTAAGCTTAAGGCCATGATCTTCCGAAATTTTAAGCAGAGCTTGTAGATCAATGTTAATATTATCAACTGCAGTATTGATATCCCAAAGCAGAAATGAGAAATAAAGCTGGGTATCGTCAGCATATAAGTGATGCTTACAGTGTTTAAGACAGTGGTAAAAATTTGAAGTATATATTGTGTATAGTAGAGGTCCAAGAATGCTGCCCTGAGGCACACCTTGTTTTAGCACGCGACTGTTGGAAACTTTATTACCAAGCTTGACTTGTTGATACCTATCCGATAAGTATGACCTGAGAAGTTTTTGGGCGCCTTCGTTAAATCCAAGAAAGTGTAACATCGAAATAAGAATCTCATGGTTCAACAAATCGAAAGCCTTACTGTAATCCAACAGAACAAGAACCGAAACGTTGCCAATATCTAAAGATTGAAACATATCTTCAGTAATTGATGCGAGCGCAGTGGTGCAGGAGTAACCGTTAAAAAAGGTCGTTACTTTCATATGGGGTCGCACCGCGCCGCCGCCAAAAAATTTACCCCCCAGGGCGCCGGCGCGCACAGGTTGGGAACCCCCGGTCTAGACAAGAGAAACCAATCGAAGGTTGTAAACCTCTCGTTTTCCCACGAAAAGTGAGCCCTAATAAACTGTCTGTAAAATGACAGACTACCTTTTTAATAAACAATCGAAACGCCACTTTCTATGATATTGTAAGCTATAAGTTTCTAAGAATGGACGTTTAGACACGGGCGGAAAAATAAATAGGATTGTCCTGCACACGTAATTTATGGTTCTTTAATAGAACCTATGTATGAGTGGATGACAATTACCAGGAGAATCCATAAAATCCCCACTCAATCAGAAATAAAGTGCATGTGGCAGATATAAATCATACGTACACCTACTGGCTAAGAAAGTATTAAAATTAATTGTTTCCTATGCATATCTCAACGCCATATAGCAGGGTTGGACCGACATGCAATGTGGTACCACATTCCTATAATATACGGCCTGTTCGAAATGAAGTCGGCTAACTTTCTCACTGTAAAAGCTGCGAATTCGATTGAATTGGCCAAGTAGTGCAGTTTTTTATAATCAAAGAAATAGTCCATTTTCCCCAAGAGACCTGTTTAATGTTTAATAATACTGTCGACAAGTTTATCTGTAGCTACGAAAGCAATGCGGGCAAAAAAAATTCTGTGGTTAACTATGTTGTCACATATATTAAATTTTAATTTAACAATCTCTTACCGAGATAAAACTAAAATTATATTAACGCATTTAAAATAAATTGTAATAGGCATACAAGAAACCAATATTCTATTATAGTTTCCATATTATTGAAACCTTCTTTTCGTTCTATTTATTTTGATATTTAAATGCAAAATAAAATATTTTTTTGATTAAAGTACTTTTAATCTAATCATATGGCAACAGCGCATGCGTCTCGTGAGACACCCGATGGGCCATCGGGCTTGTTCGGCGATGTCCGATATTTGATGGATGCACCGCACCCATCCACTTGCGTAGTGATAGAAAGGGCAATAGTTATTGTATTGTGTTAAATTGTGTTCTATAAGTAAGTGTTCATTGTGTCGTGTTTTATGGTGTTATTTTAAAATTTTGAACTTTGTGATGATGAATGAATATACTTCTGGTAAAAACCTACACAGTCAGACCCGTGGAGTGATTGCAAATATTTATAGTTTATGTGAGGAGGAATCACAAATCAATATACAGTGAAACCTCTCATAACGGACACCTCTAATAAGCGGACATCTCTATTAAGCGGACATTTTTTTATAGTCCGGAACTAGGTATACGAAATTCCATGAAAATCAACCTCTCTTGGGCGGACTCTCCTTTGGGCGGACGCGAACAGGCTGTTTTATTTATATTAAAAGTATGTGTGATTCCCCGACAGCAGTCCGCCGTTTATTTGTGAATTGTAAGGTTAAAATCGTAAACAATGGCACAAAAATGTCGCGTTTTGAGTTTGAAAGAGAATATTGATGTTGTGGAAGTTTGTAACTTGATAACAATGATTTGGGCGAGTTCTAATTACATTTTCTAGATTGCAAGTATAAAACGCACACACGTTAAACTACGTTATTAGATTTTTTTAGTACTACATCCTAACTAAAACTAGTGTAGTTTTGTTATGTTATGTTTATTTGTACATACATATACATAGTAATAATTTTGCATTTACATATTACCTAATAACAAATTTCCCATGGGCGGACACCTATATTAGGCGGATACATTTAGATGGTCCCGTAGGTGTCCACCTAAGGGACGTTTCACTGTATTTAAATTTCCACTTAAGCGATAGCTAGAAAGGGACATTAATGTGACCAAAAACTGAAAAATCATCATTCATTAGTTAATCATGTAAGCTGTTTTTCTCCATGTTGAAAAAATGGGATCTTGTAAGAAGCAATTTTTTAAAATCTTGTTAAAAATATCGTACCTTCAAATATAAAAGGTAATTACTGAAGAATTTCCTATTTTTATTACATTATTTAAAATAATATTAGCAAGCCCATGACTAGACGATTAAACGATTTGGCGATACGTCGGAGACACAGATCCACTTGTATATTAACGAAATGCGCGGACAAGCATCATCAGACCTACTGGGCATCATCAGGCCTAAAATTTTAAAAGTTGGAATATGGAAGAAGATAAAACCACGAAATTCCCTTAAAATAAAATAAAATAAACCTTAAAATTATAGTTATTATTTGTATTGTTGTGTTCATTGAGAAAACATGTTATACATCATAAAATGCCTCTTGATGAATACGAAAAATCCGATATTTAGTTTTGCTAACGATATCACATCTTTCTCTTTGAATACACAAACATCGGCTGCCGACTCACATCTTCGCAGACAGCATGAAGTATCACGCCTCAACAAAGACCTGGAAGAAAATTTGGCTTGGAGTGACAGGAACCAAGTCGAATTTATCGCTAAAAGAACCATGGCAGCAGTTTTCTCTAAAAAGGTTAACATTATAGAACCGGATATATCTATTAATCTGCTGGGCGTCAATCTGGGACGAAATATGTCTTGGTATAACCACGTTGTGGCAATCGCTAAGATAGCTTCTCAAAATCTTGGTGTAATCTTCCGAACCAGAAAGTTGTACACACTTCAACAACTTTTGACACTATACAAAGCCCATATTCGACCATCACTAGAGGTACTGCTCTCATGTCTGGAGCTCTGCACCCAAACATACTTTTCGGCTACTGGATTCCATCGAAAGGAGGGCCATTCGTCTGATCGGAGACCACGAGCTGACGAAGAACCTCGACAGCCTAGAACATCGAAGACAGGTTGGGGATTTAACTCTCTTTTACATATAATTTCATGGAAAGTGCTCGGCTGACCTTGCCCTCTTATTTACGCCCAGAGCGACGAATAGCAGAAATACACAGCGAACCACTGCCGCCCATCCATATGTGGTTAAGCTTAGTACTACTCGAACTTCATTGTTTAATAATTCTTTCATATGGAGGATTTCATCCTTATGGAACGACGTTCCCGAGGTCGTTTTTCCCAACGAATTTAACCTCCAACGATTCAAAACCAACGTCGATGGCTTTTTGCGCACACGCACCACTTCCAGAGTGCCCTAAAGGATTTTTCCTATAGTGCTTGTGTTTGATCATAAAAAAAAGAAAATGTATTTCACAAAAAAATCTAGAGTAGTAGTGACACTGATACTGTGATACTATCTGTGAAGGTAATAAGAAAGAGATGTCTTGAAAATCTTTAACACCCTGTATCTCAAAAGTTAAGACGTTTAGGACATATTCTGTATGTTCATAGGAAGTTTTTTCTGAAGGACCCAAGGAACCTCCTTAAATATTGGCATGTTATTAAGCAACACCCTGTATAAAAATAGGTAATTTAAAAATAGTACATTACGTATCAAGGGCCGAAAAGAGGCTTTTACGGACGAGATGCGGAGATGGCCGATCGAGCCGAAGGTGAGCAACCGCACGAGTCCGGAAAAGCCTCCGACGGCCCGAGATATGTACCGTATTTTTTTTACTAGTGCTCCGAAGCTTTAATGTCAAATAAATAAAGAAATTCTTCAGACAGTTTTCCTGTCTACATGACTTGAAAACACTCGCGCATGGAGAATGTAAATATCTATTTATTATTTTTGACAAATAGGCTCGGTGGCCTAGTGGTATAGCGTACGCCTTGTGATCTGAGAGTCGCTGGTTCAAATCCCGCACTCGGCCTCTCTGGTTTTATTTATTTTTTTATAAGTGCCCGAGTCTTAGAGGCCATATAAATAAAGAAATTCTTCAGACATTTTTCGAAAACATCTTTGAAAAATTAACTGGCAATTT
Source organism: Barypeithes pellucidus (assembly GCA_963991005.1). Taxonomy (NCBI): domain Eukaryota; kingdom Metazoa; phylum Arthropoda; class Insecta; order Coleoptera; family Curculionidae; genus Barypeithes; species Barypeithes pellucidus. Next base: position 16,322,462 of record OZ022563.1, read on the forward strand.
AAATTATATATAATCCGCTATTTATTATCGCTTGTAGTATGGCTCGGTGGGTAGAGTGTCCGTCTGGCGATCTGAGGGTCGCGGGTTCAAATCCCGCATCGACAATTCTGGTTTTATTTATTTATGAGCACATGGTGACTCGAAGTGGGAGGGAAAAATCTTTCCCGCCCGCTTCGATACTTTCCCGCCCGCTCTCTTGGAAAACGCCACTTTCGGTGAAGAGAACAGGCATGAAAAGAGGCACTTTCGGGGCACATGTAAAAAAAAATATTTTGATATTTCCCTATATTTCCCCCTATATTATCACCCACGAGCTGCCACTTGATGGCACAAAGGATAATCAACGTTAAAACCGGCTCTGTAACAATGCTAAATCAATGTAGCGGTTACAATATCACTTCGGACAATTTATGGCCAAGAAACTAATAGCCATTCGCTATTACTTAATGACTTTGTTTAAATAGAATTGTGAACTATTTGCGGACATTATTTATTTATGAACCAAGCAAAAAAAATAACATATATATTGTGAAAATATCGGTTACTTCAAGTGACAGTTAAATGCTTAGTACCGGTATTAGTTTTTCTGTTTTACAATAATGGCCTAACAACTTATTTATTACGTGTTGTAACTTAACACGTTCTATGCATTGGGATATCGTATAGGTTAAGAGGTCACCGTCGAGCCGTCAAATCTGACTCTTTATCCTGAAAACATGCTTCCTTTTTGGAATCAACTGAGAGATTATCATAACGAATTAAAATCTCAGGTATGAAAAATTAGGAACCTAAAAGATCTCCGCGGGGAACTCTAGTTTCAGTTTTTTTTTTAATTACTTCGTAAGATATATATTACGGTGTAAAGTTGGTCATAAAACGCTACACTTTAATACGTTCGTATAACACCAGTTTTACCTAATTTAAAAAATTAAGACCAGAGTTCCCCGCCCACGTGCCTAAGTTTTCAAATTATTTTTACCATTTGTTCCAATTCAAACCGGTTTTCTAGTTCTTGATTCCAAAGCGAACCCTTGTATTCCCAAAGCTCAAAAATATTTGCGCCCAGTTGGTGGCGACGACTAGTATTGTTTCGCCGAGACGTCAGGGCTTTAGTGTATGGCCACAACGTAGCACCGCACATCGCACTCGACCATAGCCTTGTACCATAGCACCGCACAGTAGTGTCCACAACGGCGCACCGAGCATAGCTTATTGCCTAACCTGTCGATCAGTTTGTCTCTCGACATCGAGATATAAACATGGACTGTGCGTTGTTATCTTCTTCCGATGAAGAAGATATTGTTTTAGACGCTAATATAATAAAGTGGTATATGTTCAGAATTTGACGTGAAATTGGAAAATCAGTTAATATCATTAAAAAATATGTTTAAACAGGGGAAAAAAATAAGGTATACTGGAATAATTTTTAACATTTTAATAGTTATTTTAAATAGTGTTGTCCTACATAAAATCCAAGTAATGATATAATCAAAATCTATATCGGCATTCTCATATACGCACAGTCCATGTTTATATCTCGATGTCAAGGGACTACTGTGCCAAGCTCGAGCGAGGCTGTGCGGTGCTATGGTGCCAGGCTAAGTGCGAAGGGCGGTGCGCCGTTGTGGACACACACTTAGTTGGAATGCACTTGGAATTACCAATGTCTTAAACATATCGTTTTTGAACGACTAAAACATTTTGGATTTTAAGCACTGTAAGAAGGAACGCAGAATTTTTGAAAAAATGTTACGTTTCCTTATCACATCTTGCATACTTCTGTAGATAATAAAATCATACTTTTTGGATAGAGAGTAGAAAATTAATGGTTCTAGTATGTAACCGACTTTACATCACTATAAGGTTATATAAATTTAACAAATACGTCGGCTACTCGTTATCTTAGCTTATAAATCTAGAAAGATAGGAATGTGCATGCTATTTTTCATCAAGTTGGATATAAAGATACTGCCAAAGGGAAAAAATGTAACTTAATAAATAAAATAAATGGAAATAAATGAAAATAAATTAAAACAAATTAAAATAAATTAAAATAAATTAAAATAAATTAAAATAAATTAAAATAAATTAAAATAAATTAAAATAAATTAAAATAAATTAAAATAAATTAAAATAAATTAAAATAAATTAAAATAAATTAAAATAAATTAAAATAAATTAAAATAAAATAAATTAAAATAAATTAAAATAAAATAAATTAAAATAAATTAAAATAAATTAAAATAAATTAAAATAAATTAAAATAAATTAAAATAAATTAAAATAAATTAAAATAAATTAAAATAAATTAAAATAAATTAAAATAAATTAAAATAAATTAAAATAAATTAAAATAAATTAAAATAAATTAAAATAAATTAAATTAAATTAAATTAAAATAAATTAAATTAAATTAAATTAAATTAAAATAAAATAAATTAAATTAAAATAAATTAAAATAAATTAAAATAAATTAAAATAAATTAAAATAAATTAAAATAAATTAAAACTAATTAAAACTAATTAAAACAAATTAAAATAAATTAAAATAAATTAAAATAAATTAAAATAAATTAAAATAAATTAAAATAAATTCAAATAAATTCAAATAAATTAAAATAAATTCAAATAAATTCAAATAAATTAAAATAAATTAAATTAAATTAAAAGCGACAAACTGAGACATATTGAACAATACAGTAACTTGACATGGTTTACTCACTAGAATTTATAAATACCATAACATTTAGAGTTTCATTATTTGCAAAATGTAATTTTGCCTTGAATCTTAAGTGATTCTTGAACGTCCTGTATATTTCACGCTATTTACAAATTTTACAAATCTTATTATAAAGTTTTTTGTATCCCTAAAGGGTTCATCTAATTTCCTGGTAGTAGGTTTTGTACGCCAGCAGTAAGTGTACACTTTTTCTATAAAATATAACATCCCTTTTCCCAGAACTAGTTCATTAAACAGCATAATTCAAATGTTTCTATTACCATGTCAATTGTACCTGCTCAATACATGCTGTTGTATTCCAAAGTAGCGGCGTTGCCTTCCGTCCTATTTTGCACTTCCAGAGAGAGAGAGAGAGAGAGAGACAGAGAGAAGAGAATTCCCGCGTTTGATTTTGCTGGTGGAATCTTAATGACGAAAGTCAAACGGATTCCGTAGCATTTTAGAGCTTTAATGATAAATTTCTAGCTATTCCGCTGCTGGCGCGAGTTTACGAGATTAGTGAGAGAGAGAGAGAGAGAAGAGAATTCCCGCGTTTGATTTTGCTGGTGGAATCTTAATGACGAAAGTCAAACGGATTCCGTAGCATTTTAGAGCTTTAATGATAAATTTCTAGCTATTCCGCTGCTGGCGCGAGTTTACGAGAGTAGTGTCAGTCACTGATGTTAGAAAGTGGGCGACTGAGATGGAATATTAATTGATTGCTCTTAGAATTAGACAAAGAATGTAATTTTCGGTTTATTTTTCTCAAAAATGCTTTTGACAAAAGTTATTTAGATTTAATTATAGACTATTGGAAAGTGATCTGTTTTTTGTTTTTTATACTGTGGAAAGATTTCCTTTAACATTTTTTAAAAAAATCTATTTAATCATAGAAAATATTAAAACGTTAACATGTTTATGTAAATAAATACCTTCACACATTTTGAGCAAAATAAATTTTTATCTCTATGTCGATCGTTAATCTCCAATATATTAAAGTCAATAATTTATGGCTAATAAAATTTTATTCTTATCCCATAACAAATGACCATCGCCTAGCAACGATAAATAAAAGCTATTTTGTGTCAATCGTCTTGTTAAGTGTTTAAAAATTATAAGCGTAGTAAAAAGCCAATTATGGCGAATTCAAAAAAACCTTCTATCAATCATTGGTTTGAAGCAGCTTTTACATACGTTTTGAGTTATGTTGATAGCCCAGCAACATAAGTCAAAGTAAGGGTGATCCGAGTATTTTCGATAAAACAGTTATCGCTATTGGTCAATCATAGTTATTATAAAACTTGTAGGTTCAAAAATTCAAAATATACTCGCCGGCAAAAAATTCCGCCACCCTGAAATTTTGGTCAAGTTTGATGTTTTATAACTTTTTATTTTTTATGCGATTTTCATGATTTTGTTATCAGTTTGTAGATCCATTTATTGCGTTTTTCCATAATTATTTTATAAAGTAACATTTCTCGATTAGGCGATATTATACAGGAGTAAATCAAACTGTTGTTTTTTGTCGTAATTTCAAAACACCCTGTAGGAAAATTGAGGTGGATAATTTTATTTACACACTGTTTCTTGTCATCCTTGATGGATTCTAAACATTTCGTTTCTTGATTCATTCCATTATCTCATTTCTGCTGCGAGCTGCAAAATTTCAAATGCAACGTTGATTTGACGCCTATTTTCATTAAGAGAAACAAACATTGTATCCATTTTTGTCCAGGCTTAGACTTTGAAAAAGTATCAGTGCAAATTCAACCAAAACACATTATTTCCATCATCCCCTGTCTTTTTTTATCACAGCTTAATTTTTTTTCTCTTGGTTAATTTTTGGTTTATCCTCTGCTGGTAGTTAATTTTTGTTCGGAGTGTTTGTTAATAATAGAATCAGCACGATTTGTCAACTGGTTAGAAATCCACAGTAAGTAAATATGGCCCTGGTAAGAGGATAAACTCCAGAAACTCCAAATCCATAGGATGAGAAAAAACCAGGTTTTTGGTCAATAATTTATAGTAAATACTAGTGAGGTGTGAATTCAGAGATCTGAGATCTTAACCGAGTTATACTCACTCAAAACAAATACTTCGGCCGTGAGTCGCAATATTCCACGGTTTACAGTCGCACATAGTCATTTTAACTTGTGTTTGTGTATATTAGTGTAATTTAGATTTGTATCCGATTTGAAATCGTTGTACACTGAGCCTTGACTCACTTCATTTTGACCAACAACTTTCGTGAGTACTTTTATTTTATTTTAAAAGGTAAGTTGGAAATTATATTATAACATTTTTAATAAATTGGAAGAATACTATTAATTTCTCCCTTGGGAGTGTTTTGGTTGCGAAGAAGTTCACATTTTTTTGCGTGTGAACAGTTCTAGCATTATGTTGTGCTTGACGCTACGTGACGCTCTATCCGTATCATCAGCTAGTATCATGCTAAAAAGTAACATTACGCATTTTTTTCTTGTGACTGTTAGTGTATTGTACGTGTTCTATAGTTACATACTTTTTTTTATATTTTAGGGTGTAAACTGGTTAAAAATATGCCTTACTGTTGTGTCAGTAGCTGTTATAAAAGTTATGAATCGAAACATTGTTTTCCTGACCCAGCCAAAAACAGATTTCTTTTGGACAAGTGGGTGTTGTTGTGTGGAAACCGTCGTTTAGTTCGCTAAATGACTCCACCAAAAATTTATAATAGTTGCAGAGTTTGTTCCCTTCATTTTCTGCCTGAAGATTTTGGACCATATTACCATCAATAAATCTACCAGGTATATTAAATCTTTTATTTTAAAATAACTAGACCTACTTATTAAGTAGGATGAGGCAGTAGAAATGAGCCGATTCTGTGTATTGTACACATAAAAATAATACACATAATAAATAATCCGTTCATTCATGAAAATTTTGTATATATTTTTTTAAGTAACTTAAATTTAAATATTTCATGGAGCTTATTAATTAGTCCCCTCAATCCCCCTATTTTGATACCATTGCATAGCCACAACTATTGACTGTTTCAGCTCCTATACACCTAATTTTCGAAAATATTACTGATTATCCAATAGCTAACGTGACCTTCCTACCTACTTCTGCTAGTGCTGAAGAGGTATTACCTGTTCTACTGGATCAAACGTTAATTGAATATACAAAACAGGAGGTGGATCCCTGTACTACTAAGCAGGGGATTTCAATAGAGATGGATATTGTCCCATTAGATACTGAAGAACGTGAACATAAAATATCGGTACTTCCTCGAAAGTACATATTATGACAACTCCCAAAAGTAAGTTAAGTTGCATAAAATAATTTTAATTTATACGGTGGGTATCCCGCTCTGTGTTTAATACTAAAAGCAACTTTTTATGCTAAAAAATTATTATAGATTATAGAGTAAGTATATGTACGTCGCTAATATAAATTAAAGAGCGTTTAACAATAAAATATGAGAATATTGTTGAAGACAGAACAGACTGAAATCATTTTTGTTATTTGCATTTTAGAATATATATTTTTTTAGAACGTTCTTCACTCTTAGCAGAAGTGAATGTGGGCCAAATTAAAGACTTGAGTCCTAAGGCATGAAAACTCTATCAAAGGGCTATCCAGTTTAAGAGGCAGGCAGAAAGATTAAAGAAAGGTGGTGTATTGACAAGAAGAAAACTTCGAATGACTGAAAAACTAACCAGTCCTGCAGTGCTTCAGAAAGTTCTCTCAAGCATGGATAGAATTAAAGCTAGGTTTTTTCAGAGTCAGTGAGACAATATCGAGAAGAAGCCGAAAGGAGGACGATATACCCTTGAGGGCAAGGTTATGGGTTAACGGTAATGAAACTGCTGAACAGAATCCCGATACGCCCAGGACTACATACCGAAGTGTTCACTATTTTGAAAGCGGAAGTCTAAAATTTTTCAAATGTTCTCGATAAACATTGTATTTTAATGTTTGACGAAATGAATATTGAACCACAGGTTCAACCCAATATAAAAGAAGGAACTGTGGAAGGTTTTGATTTATTTATACCACTTAGCTTTAAAGATATTTTAACTTAATCTGAGGGGTCAGTTTGTGACTCGGCCATACAAATATATTAATATTGGCAAATTTATGAACCATTGGATGCTTTTTCTTCTTAAAATCAAGCAAAGCATATTTCTATCCATATTTTGAAAGCAAGAGATAATTAACAGGTGAACTAGGAAATCCAAGATTTCGATTTTGTTTCCTGATTTCCCTTTTTTTTGCTTGCTTTTAAAATGGGTTCATAAATAAGCTATTTGCCTGATTTTTGAATAAAATCAAGGGTGCATATTATTCCAAGAATCTGGCGAAGGCGCTAGTAAAATACCCTCAAAAGCAGCGCCATCTCGTCGAGAGTTTCTTAAATTGAATTTGAACTACAGGTTTCTAATATGGAAATGGTGTAATATAACTGCCGTCGCCGATAGATGGCTTACCAATATTAACAGGTTTGTTAACATGGAAGTGTCCATTCTATTAACAAACCTAAATATTATTCTATGGTTGTACTCCTTCAGAAATACGAGAAATTGTAGAAAATAATCTAGAAAAACTTGCAAAACTTGAGTTATGGTGCGAGCAGAACAAAGTTCAAAATATTGAACAAAGTAATAAATAATACTATTGAACAAAATATTATGTCGACACAGAATCTGACAGAAATAGCAATTAATGCCTAGGAAATGTCTACAGTAACTATAAATATGTACCTATATATAAGATAATATGTATAATACTATACTGAATTAATAATATAAATAGTACTTACATTATTGAAGAAAACTTTAGAAATAGGGCATAAACTGGAAGATATTTCTATTATTTGAGGTTATGTTGTTTTATAGTTGTGACTAGAAATTAGTTGACGGACACCGTCAGTATGTTATATATTTCCGAGTATAGGTATTTTAGATAAATATCTAGTAAAAATGATCTACATATTTGCAAGGTTAAAGGTTAGTATTATAAAGTTTTCTATAACATTTTTTTGTCGAATCCATAATGCCTAATTTCAACGAAATCGAAGTAAGCCTAAAATTCGAACCCTACTTGCTGCCAATATAAAAAAAATAAAATTTCACTTCCATAAAGTGGCAGGTTATCAAATTTTTGTGCAGTTCATAATATAATGTAGCCATTATGAAACCCAAATAGAAAAAATTACAAATAGCTTATTCCTTAAAAAAAAATGGTAAAAATATTTCTTCAAAGAAGAAAATGGTAAAAAATTTGTACAGCCCGATCTCCTACGCAAATATTTCCTACCATACCAAAGGTGTTAATAAACTTGATTTTATTTTATTGGCATTGACATTCACATAGATATTTATGTCTGGCTAGTTTAGGCGCCCCCATATTAAAAGTAATTTATTTCGCATATTTGAATTATTATCACAAATTATACAATTCCATGTTGTAAAACGTTTAGTCGAGACTGATTTTCCTTGTTACTTGTTGACAGCGACGACCTCGCGTACGCGCCAGGAATTTGTTGGTGTGAGTTATTCATTTTTTTTGCGAACTTGACTATGTTTCCTACGTTGACAATTGTGCAAATCTATAGTTAAATTTCAGAACAAACCTAACAACGAACTTAAGTTTAAGTTTCCAACATAAATTCAGTTCTATCAATGCAATTTAACACACGGTCAAAGTTTTCTGGTTATTGTTTAAAATCTTTTTGTACAAAAAATATATACAGGGTGGCCAATTAGTGCGACAAAGCTCAATATCTCTTTTACCGCTAGGGATAGCGCAAAACTTTTTTCACGAAAGTTATTAAGCGTTAAGAGGTGCAGCTTCTAAAATTACTTTCGACCATACAGGGTGCTCCAAAAGGGCGGTGTGATAAAAATTTCATATTTTTTAAATGGGATACTATGTATATTTTTACATATTTAAATTCACCGTAAAATTTTGTACATAACACCGTAATTATTTCTACACATTTTTGCAACGTTGCCAAATAGATTGGAAAATTCCTAAAATTTGTGCAAAAACATGGTTCAATGAAATGTGTAATATTTCTTAACTTATAATAATTTGAAATAAAATATTTTTATGTCGGAAAGAGGAATGTTGACAGAAGTCCCCTATGATAACACATATCAATATTTTTATACAGGGTATTTTCTATGGATATGCCAACATTACGAACTTGAAACCTGAGTTTCGTAAGTTTTTTAAATGGAACACCCTGTATATGATTACTTTATCTTGTAGATATTTTAATCCTCTCTAATTTTCTTCGTCTTTCTATGCCTATCTCTACCAATCTTGGTGGTATTTCAATTTTTATTTAAACTCGAGCAAAAAAAAGTGGTTGTATTTTACCATTGTCCTTTTTCTAGTCACCTATGACAAAATAAAAACAAAATGTTGTAATATAAAAAAAAATATTTATTCATACGGGAGCATACGACATAAAAATATTTTAGCGAGTCAAGCTTGTGGACAATTTCTAAAGTAAATAATTACCAAATTATTTGTTCATATAGTGACCCCCACTAACTTGAACACATAATTCAATACGTTTTTCAAAAGAATAAGTCATGTTTCTACACATTTTCAACTGATTTCAAAGTATTACTCGGCAAATGTCTAGAAACATTCTTTTGAAAAACGTATTGAATATGTGTTAAAGTTAATGGGGGTCACTATGAACAAATAATTAGGCAATACTTTGAAAACAGTTCCAAATGTGTAGAAACATGACTCATTCTTTTGAAAAACGTATTGAATTATGTGTTCAAGTTCGTGGGGGTCACTATATGAACAAATAATTTGGTAATAATTTACTTCAGAAATTGTCCACAAGCTTGAATCGCTAAAATATTTTTGTGTCGTATCCTCCCGTATGAATAAATATTTTTTTTTTAAATTACAACGTTTTGTTTCTATTTTGTCATAGGTGACTAGAAAAAGGACAATGGTAAAATACAACCACTTTTTTTTGCTCGAGTGTAAATAAAAATTGAAATACCACCAAGATTGGTAGAGATAGGCATAGAAAGACCTTAATAAAAATTAGAGAGGATTAAAATATCTACAAGATAAAGTAATCATATGCAGGGTGTTTCATTTAAAAAACTTACGAAACTCAGGTTTCAAGTTCGTAATGTTGGCATATCCATAGAAAATACCCTGTATAAAAATGTTGATATGTGTTATCATAGGGGAATTCTGTCAACATTCCTCTTTCCGACATAAAAATATTTTATTTCAAATTATTATAAGTTAAGAAATATTACACATTTCATTGAACCATGTTTTTGAACAAATTTTAGGAATTTTCCAATCTATTTGGCAACGTTGCAAAAATGTGTAGAAATAATTACGGTGCAATGTACAGAATTTTACGGTGAATTCAAATATGTAAAAATATACATAGTGTCCCATTTAAAAAATATGAAATTTTTATCACACCGCCCTTTTGGAGCACCCTGTATGGTCGAAAATAATTTTAGAAGTTGCACCTCTTAACGCTTAATAACTTTCGTGAAAAAAGTTTTCCGCTATCCCTAGCGGTGAAAGAGATATTGAGCTTTGTCGCACTAATTGGCCACCCTGTATATATGTTTTAAAATAATTTAAGGGTCAATTGATGCGATAAGTCTAAAATTACCACATTCTTAAAGGTCTATAGTAGCCTATACCTTTAGTTGAGGGTTAACAAGAACTTTAATTACTTTAATATACTGTCAAAGTTTTGTGTGTCAAAAAGGTCGTTATTTTCTTATCTATGATATGGGGCCATCATTTCATAAGTGAACATCCAAAAAAGGTCGGTTTAGTTTGTTACTAGCGCTCGATATAGTGTAATTGCTGAAATGTAAAAATAGTAATAAATTTGGGGGTAAGGAGTAAGGTAATAGGGTAACAGAACTGTTAAAATAGTAATAGATCTATTACAATAAAATTGTAATAGGTTGACAATGCTATCTACGACGCTGTTAGAAACTAATCTCGTCGGCATTGACCAATAGCAATAAGTTTGCGCATCGAGCACGATTATTAACTATAGTAAGATTTTGTAAATGGCTTAGTAATGGAAAAAACAATATACAAAACCACGGTTTAGAAAGCTATTATCATTTATACCCTTAAATCACGAGACGCTATGTACCAAGGGATTTAAGACTTTTTTCTAAGCCTTGTTATTAATGATATACTAATTCTACACCCCGACGTTCGAGTTTTGTCCATCTCAGTTGCTCTTTTCTGTTTGTTGAAAGATGGAACAATTTACAGTTTAATATTGACATTGACACATGAGGGACTTCTAAGTAAACTGCGATCCTATGGTATGCCCAGTCGATTATGTGCATGGTTGTCTAGCTTTCTTAAGGACCGCTCTCTGCAAGTGGCGATTGAAGGATTTCTCTCAGACACCTTCACCATCAATGCAGGTGTTCCTCAAGGATCCATATTGTCTCCCACTCTCTTCTTACTCTACATTAACGACTTTCTCGTGAAAACGAGAAATCCGATATTTAGTTTTGCTGACGATAGCACACTTATCTCATCTTTCTCTTTGAATGCCCAAACATCGGCTGCCGACGTACATCCTCGCAGACAGCATGAAGTATCACGCCTCAACAAAAGAGCTGGAAGAAATTTTGGCTTGGGGTGACAGTAACCAAGTCGAATTTAACGCTAAAAAACCCAGGCAGCAGTTTTCTCTAAAAAGGTTAATATTACAGAACCGGATATAGTCATGGACGGACACGCAATCCCACTGGCTTCATCTATTAATTTGTTGGGCGTCAATCTGGGAGGAAATATGTCTTGGCATAATCACGTTGTGGCAATCGCCAAAATAGCTTCTCTGAAACTTGGTGTACTCTTCCGAACCAGAAAGTTGTACAACACCTCAACAACTTTTGGCACTATACAAAGTCGACCATCACTAGAGTACTGCTCTCATGTCTGGAGCTCTGCACCTAAATATACTATTCGGCTACTGGATTCCATTGAAAGGAGGGCCATTCGTCTGATCAGAGACCACGAGCTGACGAGGAACCTCGATATCCTAGAACATCGAAGACAGGCTGGGTATTTGACTCTCTTTTACAGATAAGTAAGTGCTCGGCTGACCTTGCCCTCTTAATTCCGCTCTGGGCGAATAGCAGAAATACACGATGAACCACTGCCGCCCATCCATATGTGGTTAAGCTTAGTACTCCTTGAACTCCATTATTTATGAATTCTTTCATCTGGAGGACTTCATCTTTATGGAACGACCTTCCCGAGGTCGTTTTTTCCAACGAATATAACCTTCAACGATTCAAGACCAACGTGAATCGCTTTTGCGCACACGCGCCACTCCCAGAGTGCCCTAAAGGATTTTTTCTATAGTGCTTGTGTTTGATCACAAAATAAAAAAATTGACGATTAATAAACTTAATTAACGTTCAAACTCGAAAAGGCAATAATAACCATCGGTGTGACAAACTACAAGAAAACTATTGGATAGAATTTGTTAACATTTTAAATTTAGCTTCGAAATATGGTACACATGACTGTATTTTTCGAAAAAGAATTTAATTTTTTTAAAAACGGTAAATAACTCTAAAATTGAAAAAATATGGTTATACAGTCATTTCTGAAAGTATTACATGCACTATAAATAATCTCAATTAATTTGATAGCTTAGTTTTAATGCACAACTATCTAAAGTGATTTGGCAACGCTTCGGGTGATCAAAGGCAGAAGAATAAGAAAAACGTCTCTTACTCCCTCGATACAGCCGGCCAGTGCGCTGACTCGTCGTGTCTTGGAATGGCGATGTTGTCTCATTGTTCCATAACAATGACTTATGCTGTTCAGTGTGCACATATTTTAATGAAGCACAGTTCTTGAAGCGCTGCAAAAAGTACTTTTTTCTTGCCGACCACCGGTTACATAACTAGATGTTTCTAAACGGCATATTATTATGTACATACTTTGTAATAAGACTTATAGGCTTACTAATTACTCGATAAATTATTTCTACCTGGTATAATTTAAATATGTTGGATTATTCTTAAACGACTTTAACCGGAGGTCTCGACGTGATTTCAGCAAAATGTTACGCGCATTTCTGCACTGCCATTAGGTTGAAATGAGATCAGTGATATCATAAATGTAATTGTACACAGATGACAATCTCCTGTCTCTTGTAGAGCAGGGCCCCTGCAAGCGGCCCTGCAAGGCCTGCGACATATTCAAGGGGCCGTGCGGCAAATAAGGTATTGTTAAAAATAACATTTTTACACATAGACAAAGGAAGAGAGGGGACGAATAATTCCGGTTTACGGGCCGTCGCAGAAAGTGTTACCTAAAATTGATCGGCCGCCATTGATAGGGAGCCAGACAATCGAGGTGGCACCCTATGTATTTTGGTGATTTGTGGTGAGAAGAGCTATTATAAGAATTTAGTTTATTTACAGAAAAATGGTGAATTGTTGTGCCTATAGCTATAAATGCCGTAATGAACGAAAGAAGCTTGGAATTACTTCCCATCGGTAAATATTCAAATTGTATTTTTTGCATGCATTTATTTTATATTAGATATCTCCCTTGTAAGTTTAGCAGTATATGTTATTTGAAACTATGATTAAGTCTATAGTTAAAGCTACCTTCCTTTGTAATTTGTACTAGATTTGTTGCACTTTTCATTCAAGATTTCTAATAAGAACCAGGTAATTGCCCTTGAAGAGGGTGTGTGTCACTCAATGGCGTACCTGCATGATTTGTATATTTTGACAAAATTAAATTATTTCTTATGTAATTTTGGTTAGTTATTAGTGAAAGCATTATATTATTTCGAATGTATACCAGTGTTATTTTTTTAAAGAAAGCGATTAACATTTGTCTTGAATCGTTGAAGATCATAGTCTTTGAGAAACACGACTTCAGGCGAAGGTCGTTTCACAAGGATGGCGTCCTGTTAAAACTTATTGTTTAAACCACTAAGCTCACACATTGTTGTATTGTTTTTAGATTTCCGAAAGATCCACAAAAAGCAAACATTTGGGTGCAGAACATGGGACTTAGAGATTGGACACCTTCTCCTGCCTACAGGATTTGTTCAGAGCATTTTGAGAAGTCCTTTTTTATAAAGTTGAGGAAAGAGTACGATTACTTGGAGGTGCTGTGCCAACAATATTTTCAAAACTACCAGTAATTACATTTTGTTGCTTCTTTGTAATAAATTTTGAATCGACCAATTTTGTTTTTTATCTTACATTTTCCCTAAAGTTGAAAGATATTTAAATTTCACAACCTTTCCTATATGAAATTATATTTTTGAATAATAAAATTAATATTTACTAAGCATTCAAAAATTATTGAGAAGCAGAAGAATATTTGTACTCAGTAAGGGACACAATATACAAATTCAATTCAATAAAAATTTTACTTCCATATTCCATAAATAATAATTTTGTACTGGGATAATACTAAGAAAATATTCATGTAACGCCACTGCTAAATCCGATAAGGAGCCAGGCGGTAACAAAATAGCTTCTGGTTTTACGCGTCCCCTCTCTTCCTTTGTCTATGTTTTTACACCTAATATACACTCGCCGGCACAAAATTCTGCCATCCTGGAATTTTGGTCAAGTTTGATATTTTATAACTTTTTTATTTTTTCTGCGATTTTCATGATTTTGTTATCAGTTTTTAGATCCATTTATTGTGTTTTTCCTTAATTATTTTATAAAGTAACATTTTTTGATTAGGCTATATTATACAGGAGTAAATCAAATTATTGTTCAAAAGTCCTGGTAGGAAAATTGAGGTGGATAATTTTAGTTACATACTGTTTCTTGTAATCTTCGATGTATTCTAAACATTTCGTTCCTTGATTCATTCCATTATCTCATTTCTGATGCGAGCTGCAAAATTTGGAATGAAACGCTGATTTGAAGCCTATTTTTTTTAAGCAAAACAACACTAGGTATATCATAAAGTTAATTAACAGAAACAATTCTAATATCGTGCATTTTCTCCTCTCGCAGCAATGACAGCTTGCAATCTTCATAGCATCGAATGAATAAGCTTACTTATCCTTTCTTGAGGGATAGCCTGGATATTCTTCGGTAAGCGCCAATCATAAGTCTTGCAAGGTTTGTCGTTGTACAGGACGAAAACGAATGGCCCTTTTAAGTTGATCTCAAAGATGTTCGATTGGGTTGTTCGGTCGCGATAAAATGAACTGTTTTCGAGAAAAAAATATTTTTGTCCATACATTAATGCATGTCGTCATATTCAGTATACGTAAATTCCATTACTAAGTTAGTAACTAATAAGACAAAGGAAAAAAACTCGCAAATTTCAAGACACTACCATAAACTGACACTGGCATAAATATTCATATTTAAATCGGTACATGTGAAAAAATCCATGAGGGAATTTTATGAACATAAAACAACAACCAATATTGACAAAAATACATATATTTTTTTCGAAAACAGTTCATTTTATCGACATTGATCAAGAGTAACATTTTTTTAGCTTAAGGTTCAGAGTATCCAAAAATATTATTGTCGTTCCTTCATCATCCAGGGTGTAAAAAAAGCATTTTTGTGCTACGTCTAGTCCGTCCCTGACTAGATGAACTAAATAAGCCAAATGTGTTTAAAAGGGAGAATTTTAAGTAAAGGTGGCCGTTTCCAACAATTTTTATGAAACAAAATTTCTCATTAATTATTTTATCAATGTTAATAATAATGAGTTTCAATATGAATTTAGTGGTTTTAATCAAGATCGGTGCGTCTGACGAGAAAAACTCAAGAGTCCATTTTCATGTAGAATTGACCGGGCTAATCAGAAAAAATATCCACATGGAAAAATGTCAGTGGTGTACCATCTTTCTTGTAAAAAATATCAGAGGACATGTTTGCAGAGACGCCACTGGTGGAACAATTGAATAACTTTTCTCACTAAAAGTTGTGGTTCAATATCCTATTAACACATAACAAAAAGTGAAAATAATATCTAAAGTACTTTCGGAGATATTAAAAAATAACCATTTAAAAAATAAAAATTCAACATCGTGTAGCAAAAAATTTAATCCGTTGCGGACATATTATGTTCATATGAACTTTTCTTTATAAAATGACCTACGTAATCACACCCTGAAATATTAGCACGTCATTAAGGAACATCCTGTATATGTGGGTAATATTCATTTTGAGAAAAAAACTAATTCGTTTTGAATTTTCGGGAAGTACCCAGCCGCGAAATCAACGCAGTGTGTTTCGTTATTTTCCACTTAAGAAATTATTGTTTGAGGTAAGACGCTTTCAAGTTTTTATACATTTTTCTCCCCTCGCTCTTCATATGGAAGCGTTCAAATGAAACTGGTCGAACAATAAGTAATTTAATTTACAGTTCGACAAGCGAGTCTATAGCTACGCGGTATCGGTAAGGGGGAAGCAATATCTTTTAAAACATGGCAAAGTCATGGGCGTGCTATTATTATCTTAATAATGTAATAATATATTTTTTTCATGGCATGAATATATTTGTATCACCAGTGCAATATATTAGGCCTTTCCATTAATATTTTTCGCTTATTTTGGCATTTTCGCCAATAAAATCCATTTGATTTCAACATGTACTTCAAAGTTTCACGGGAAAACGGAGAGTTATGTCACTTCTCAGCTGTTGTAGCAACTGTTTTAAGGTTGGAACCACTTTTAGTTCCAAATAAAACTTTTGTATTGCTCCAATGCCAAAGTCGAAGCCTTCGATTTTTCCGACCGCAGAGAGACAGGCCCTTTTTTTACAGGAGATGACAACAATTGATCTGCGTTGTTTTCTTTCCTTACAGTATCTTCTTTGTGAATGTTTACCCACGCGTACTCCCGTATACATTGCTCGCTTAAGTGGCAATTTAAATGTATTAATTTGTGATTCCTCTTCACACACCCTGTACACATTGGTAATCACTTCACGGGTTTGACTATGAAGGGTTTTACCAGGGTATATTCATTCATTATCACAGTTTAAAAACAAACCCTATCACTACGCAACTGGATGAAGCATATTGGACATCGCCGAACAAGCACGCTGTCACAATAGGCGTGTCACCAGACGCGTGTCGTCATCCTCTGTCTGGGATATAACCTATCAAATTAGCTCTAGCCACCGGTTACCCATGGTTACCGTTGATATTGCACCTTATTTTTAGATTAGAAGTATTTTATTAAAAAAATATTTTATTTTGCATTTAAATATTGAAATAAATAGCATGAAAAGAAAGTTTTAAGAACATTGAAACTATAATAGAATATTAGTTTCTTATATACTTATGACAATTTACTTTAAATGGGTAAATTTAATTTTAGGGTTTACTTGGTAACATGTTATTAAATTAAAATTTAATATATGTGACAACATTGTTAACCCAAGAAATTTTCTTGCCCGCATTCCTTTTGTAGCTACAGATAAAGTTGTCGACCTGTAGTTGCCTATTCGCAACTCTATCGATGAATTTTATTCGCCGTTTGTTTATAACAAATATTAATCGATTTATCAACTTCCAATAAAAACTACTGCAACTACTCAAGACATTCCTCCTTCTAAAGAATGGACGAGCTTCCCCCTTACATCAATAACAACCGAAATATGCACGGTCGTTGGTGGCTCGGATGCCGGCACGCAAAAATGTTCCATTTCGTACGAACGGATGCACGAACCACCGAAAACGCATGTGAACCCGGCAAAACAATGCCTTTATGTTTTGTTAATTAATGTCCGAAAACGTCCCGACCGCATGCCGATCCCTAAACAAGACGAGATCACGCCAAACATTTTGTCCGCCGGTCCGTCGGGCTGCCGTTTAAAAAATTCCCCCCCGGAGTGACAAAAAATCGCGCCGAGGTCCATAGACCACGTGACATTTGGAAAATTTGCCAGAGTTCGAGATTGTAACCCAGACAGGCATCTCGATGTCGGCAAGCGACTTTTTGCGACGATAAAATGACCGAACCACCGGCATACTAATGGTCCCGGGAGAAAGGAAACGTATTATATACAGGGCGGTGATGAAGTTTGACTATAAAGTTAGAGCGTTACCCAAATAGCATCAAAGTTATAGAAACTGTGACTGATTGATACCGCTATAGTCGTTGCAGCGAACCCTCTCGCCAGAAATGTCAAGTGTCACGAGACATTAATGACTTGCCTGTTTATTTCTGGTTATTTATTTTGCCTAGGTTTGTATGAAATTCCAGGACATTCCAGGACCTTCCAGGACCGTTCTAAGATAGTACGTAGGTTTATTTTAAAAATGAAACGAGCCTATTTATATTTTTAAATGCATTTTTTATTATTTATTATAGGGAATAAAACACACAAACACATTTTATTTTATTGTTATTTATTTATTGAATTTTTTTTTTATGGTCAAACACAAGCACTATAGGAAAAATCCTTTAGGGCACTCTGGGAGTGGTGCATGTGCGCAAAAAGCGATTCACGTTGGTTTTAAATCGCTGGAGGTTATATTCGTTGGGAAAAACGACCTCGGGAAGGTCGATCCACAAGGATGTAGTCCTCCAGATGAAAGAATTCTTAAATAATGAAGTTCGAGGAGTATTAAGCTTAACCACATATGGATGGGCGGCAGTGGTTCGTCGTGTATTTCTGCTATTCGTCGCTCTGGGCGGAATTAAGAGGGCAAGGTCAGCCGAGCACCTTCCATGAAAATATCTGTAAAAGAGAGTCAAATCCCCAACCTGTCTTCGATGTTCTAGGCTGTCGAGGTTCTTCGTCAGCTCGTGGTCTATGATCAGACGAATATCGGATATATAAAATAAAGTCATTATCTATAATTACATGTCTAGTAGATAGTACCTCTATCTTCACAAAAAGATAGGAAGTACGTATCTACATGCATGTCCATCTTTACCTACTGTGTGTCTACACGTGGACTTAACTATACCTGTAAAAAATTGTATCTTCAATTTTTCGAAAAAGTCATCCTTGATCAATTCTTTTCCCTGTTATATAAATACAAATCACTTGGAAAAATTTCCATGTTCTTGTACCGGATGCACAAAAAACATTTCTGAAAATAGCTATGTACCTTTTCTAAGGAACGGTTATTGTATTAAAAAACTAAATATACGGTTTGTTTAAAGGTTGTTCACTCTTGTTACCTCTGTTTTAACTTTAATGTTCAATAGTAACTTATAAGTGTATAGTATCATAACAAGCAAAATCTATATGCACCCTTCTTCTATATATGTAGGCTATGTATACTGCAAATACGTAGGTTACGTAAGTCATATATGCAAGAAACTAATAAAATAGGTATTTCGGCAAACCCTATTGGGATTTCGGGAAAGGTAAGAGTATAGAGATACGAAGTCGGTTAAATTTGGATAATTTTGCGTTTCAATTTTTAGTTTTTCCTCACTTTGTTCGAAAAGATGTCCAAAAATAAATTTCACTTTCGCATTGCCACTTTTCATTCTCCCCAAGATGGCATTTTATGACGGAATGAACAATATGAGCATGGTTGTTATTACCCATTGTAATAACATCCACTTTAATAAACAATATACAATTTAGTATTATCTGCAAAGTTCTAAAAATAGTGAACTTATATAAACATATTATTACACACTACATGATCAATAATTGAACTTGAATTCTGACCAAAACTATTAAAAATATCATGCAGATATTTCCTACTTTCCCAGCTAACCAAACTGTCACTCAAGTCGCCACACAAAAGTATTACCTGATATTTAACTGAAATAAATCTCAACTCACTCGGAAAGAAATAAAACATCTAGAAATTTTCTTATTAATACTAAAATTCACCTTAGTCTCTCTAACGGTGGCATCAGCTGAGGTAGAAGGCAGACAATAATTATGTTCCATAATTATTATTTTCACCTAAAAACAGAAAAATAAAATATTAACCTATAAATTTTTTGTTACGTGATTAGTACTTACTGTGGTTTGCCAGATACACAAACAACTCAATATGTAGTTAATCAAAGTTTTCAAAACAAAATAAACTATACTAAAACGACGGAAACACGCTTTTAAAACTTATTAGCACGAATTAAACTGGAAAAATATAAAAACATAACACGCTCAATGCGGTTCTTATAAAACTGGGGTATTTGATTAAGTCCCCAAACAGCTGATCGATGACATATTGCTGATGTCAACTGTCGAAAAAGCGCGGCAAAGACTATACTATGACTTGGTATAAACGTGGTAATTGGCACCAAATTAATTACTATTTATGGTATCATTACTTTATGGTCAGTATAAAGGTTACTACTTATACTTACTACTTATACGGGGTGTTATGGAAATGACGTATTATCTTTAAATGGGTGACTCCCTGGGTGTCCTAGAGAAGCGCTACATATTTTTTTTTAAATCGACCGTTTTAAAAGTGGGCTAACAAACCCTCTTAGTCACAGGTGACTCCGCGGAAATGAATCATAACACCCTGAGGCAGTATATCACATGTTACGCGCAATGTTGCCACACTGTGTAAAAATGTAAAACTTTAGTTTCTTATAAAACTGAATATTTAGCTTACTTAGAAATTAAATCCAGGCCGCCGACACGAGTAAGGAATCCAGGACACAGACACCTTCAGTTCTTTTTTCTATGGGAAGAGGTTTATGCTTATCACGTGCCCTGATGATAGTGTGGGACTGGATAATAAGCTAAACCCCATTCCGGCATATTGTCGAGAGAAAAAAACATATAGTGAAACAGAACGAATTACACTAAATCACTTAAAGAAACACACAGACACCCACCCGTTTCAAATAAGTTTTTTGAAGATATGCACCTATTATCAGATTAGTTTTGCTTAATTCGTGTAGAAATTAACTAATCTCACGGTTGCTTAAAAATTCAGCATTAAGCAAAAATGTTTAAAATCCGGTCTCTGCTCATCGATAATAACATACACTATCGCATTTTACTACTAAGCCATATCCAAAGTTACGGTGTGGATGAACTTCTTCTTGTCTATCTAGAAATTGCAAATTCCTCGCGGATTTCCACTTTAAAAATAATATATGACTTTAAGGATTTATGCTCGCTCGCTGCTCGTTAAAAAAATATTTAAGGAGTTTCATTGCGCACTGTTTTGTGAGGAAGCGCTGGACAGGAGCTTTTAGTGAATAAGTAGTTAAATTCTTTTAAGTTATTATTCTAAGCAACGTTTCAACACGAAAACGCATTTTGCATATTTCGTGTATCCAATCGGTTAAGAATTGCGACTCTGCTTATTCGCTAAGACGTTATGTGCAAATACAAGTTACTGCCGTTTATAAATTGCGTTAAGAAGTTTGTTAATTCTCTAGACCAGCGGTCGTCAATCTTTTATTCCGACGGACCGGTATATAATTAATACTTTTTTGCGGACCGCTTACACTAAAGGAAAAAAACTTTATTCTACACTGAAGGACATACGAAACTACTAACTAGTTTTCTAACCAAGAGCTTATTTCTGTTTTAGGGAAAAAATGTTCAAGGAAGACTTTTAGATTTAATTTTATTTACTGTTCCATGTAGAACGACATTATGGACATTCTTCTAATTACACTGACGAACATTTTTAAAAAAATTTTTCCTCCCTGGAATGATTTTGGCTGGATTTTATATATTTTGGCCTGCTGAATCCGGATCTGGCCTCAGATTTTCGATATCAGCCTCCAATGATAAGGGAGGGATATATGCGTTGAACAATTAAAAACCTATAATATATTTTATTAACAGTTAGCTTAGGTACATTATAAACATTTATAAATAATTTAAAATTTAATATTTACTTCCCTAACGTCTTTCTTTTATAAGATTTCCTGGATGTGTCTCGTATTAGGGTCCAGCTGTAGTCGGCTAACATATTCGGGCTCCACTTTATGGGGGCAATATCTTGGTGAAATCGTTCTCCATGCTCATCTGATACTGCTCCTAAATTTTCAGGAAAAAAGTCCAAATGAGAATGGAGAAAGTAAAGTTTAAGTGACATGTTGCATTCTAAAATATGATAGGCCGTGAGTAGTTCTTCCACGAGTTCACGATAATTTTCTGATTTATTATTTCCAAGAAAATTGTTGCAAACACTTTCAAATGCATTCCATGCCCGCCTTTCATTGACACTTAAAATTTGCCTGAAGTTCGCATCTTTAAACAATTGCCTAATTTGGGGACCAACAAAAATTCCTTCTTTAATTTTGGCCTCACTGATACGTGGAAATTTGTCTTTTAAATACTTGAAAGCATTTCCTTCTCTATCCAGTGCTTTAACAAAATTTTTGATCAGACCCAGCTTAATGTGAAGTGGAGGTAAATATATTTTTTCTTTCTGAACTAATGGTTCTCGGGTCAAATTTTTAACGCCAACTTGTATTGTGTCACGTGGAGGCCAAACCTTAATTTTATAATGTTTGTCTCTTGCTGTCTCATTCACACAAAATGCAACAGTATTCTGTATAGACTGCTTGCAGTCCTGTCAGTAACGCCATCACTTTTAAATCTGCACATATGTTCCATTTGTGATCTTCGTACTTTACACATCTTAGTAATATCTTAAGATTGTCATATGTTTCTTTCATATTTGCCGAATAACCTATAGGAACCGATGGATGCTCGTTTCCATTAAAAAGTAAAACAGCTTTTAGACTTGTTTTAGACGAATCTATGAATAGTCTCCATTTATCGGGAGTATATGGTAAGTTCAGTTCGGTCATTAGGCCAGGTATGTCATGGCAAAATACTTCATCATCTTCCACTGCAAAAAAATTTGTGAGAGTAGATTGCCTTTTCCTGTAGATGGACACCTTCCACTTTTCCCAAGAGCATCCACTGCTGCAGGCGGGATCCGAGAAGTTAAGCTTTTGTTTTCGGGAGGTCCAAGTCACGAACAAGGTCATTTAATTCACATTGAGTGATTAAATGAGGTGTATCAGGCAAATCATGAGAACTAGGGATGTAGCTTGATCCGGCTTCTGGTGAAATACTTCCGGAGTCTGATTCGGAATCAAGCGTGAAAATCTCAGGTGGCTGGGGAATGGATAATGAGTTGTCATGGGGCACTGGTCGCATTGCAGAAGGAATATTGGGGTACTGAATGCTACGCTTGGTTTTGCTAGTAATTCCTTTAATATTCGTCATGCAAAAATAACAATCATCTACGTGATTACGAGGTTCCCTCCAAACCATTGGAACTGCGAATGGCATAGATTTATGAGTACCTTTCAGCCATCCAGTCAATGTTCTCGAGCATGAACTGCAACACATTTTTGGGGGTCCAGGACCTATCTTCATCGCCAACTTTGCATCCAAAGTACAGTTCATAAGCCTTTTTTACTAATGAAGATATGGGTTTTTGGTACGCTTTCGCGGTAACTTCGCCACAAATATAATAGAAGGTATCGGTTTATTAACGCAAACACGCATCGACATTTTTGGTACCGTTTTACCACGCACGTAGATCTAAGCGAAAATATTAATAGATGTTTACTAAATGATTATATAGTAACGACTAAAGGGATATTTCAAGCATAGATCCAAATAAGTGCAAATAACAATGGGGCGACCGTTTATTACCCTATTAATGGGCCTATTCGACCCTTCCAAGAAATCTGAGGCCAATATAAACATTTGAGGGTCAGTTGTATATTAGTTTAAGTCCAAATGTTACAAAATACACGATATTTTTATAAAGAGGATTTTTGTGTTGATTAGTGTTATTAATAAAATTTAGACATCTTCTGTTCGACATCAAAAAAAAAAATGCAGCGTTTTCATAAAAAGAGAAAACTTCGTTCTTCAGTGTTAAAAATTTAAGTCTACACCTGATTATCGTTGTTTCTGTCGGCGTACCGATTACGGGCGGACGCTCGACGTATTCTTCTAACTGCAAGGGAAGATCCAATTCGTCTCGTGCCTTCAAAACGTGAAACGAACAGGGGTCAAATCGGAGATTTCGACTGACTTCGGCATCCTTTTAAATGCCTTTGTTGATAAATAATTTTACCGTGATGTCGTGCTGTGATAATGTTTATTCCCAACGAGCTATTTTAGTCCATTAAAGGGAATATTATAACATAGAACATAAATAAGTAATTAATCAATATAAAAATTAAAAATAAAAATTATTATAATGTTTTTTTTAAGTAATTTGTATGTTTTTCAGAAAAAATTTCTATGCATTTTTTTTAAACAATTTTGAATAAAATTTTTCTTTAAATACTTTAGGTAAGGTATTATAAATATTTATTCCATCAAATAAAATAGATTTCATCCCTATTCTACTTTTAATTTGATTTTTTTTAAATGGTCAATATTTCTGGTATTATGATTGTGTATATCAGTTAATTTTACAAATTTACAAGATTTTTTATTTTGATTATTAATTGCATGAATTAGTATACTGATTTTTAATTTATATAAACTATTCAGATCTAGATATCCTCTTGGTTTATATAAATTTGTTGTCGGTTCCAAAAAATGTAGTTTATGAATACATTTTATAATTTTGTTTTGTAGTCTTGTAGGGTTTAATATTCTGGCACATGTACTCGCGCAAATCATTGTTATCAATTATAAAATTCCACAACGTCAATATTCTCTTTCAGACTCAAAACGCGACATTTTTGTGCCATTGTTTACGATTTTAACCTTACAGCTCACAAATAAACGGCGGACTACTGTCGGGGAATCACACATACTTTCATTCGGTGAAGTCCTTTCGCTCTGCCACGCATACGCGATTGGTTGCCGGTTTGTCTTCAGAGAGTTTTTGAACCGTACTTATTCGTCTCTTTTGTCCGTTTAAAGGAGGGTTTTCGCACTCTCCCGGACCGATAACATTTCCTGCGGACCGCGGTTGGAGACCACTGCTCTAGACGACGACGTATGTTACAATGGCTCTACCAGAGAAAGTTTAAAATCAAATATTTAAAATATCACACATCCCGAACAAAAGTGTATTAACTCAAAAATAATATATTTTACAGGATAAACAATATAATTTTTTTTTTTTTGGGTGCTGGATGGGAAAACCTTCAAAAGGCGCTTGGCATGCAGGTTAGTAGGTGCCAAACAGTGTGGGATTTTTACCTCACTAAAAACCCACCCAGAAAGAGCATCGACTACTAGGGTCATTAGCTCGTAGAGTCTCCTTTAGGTAAGTATAGTTTTAATTAAATATCACAGATGGTAAGTATCACATAGTAAATGCTCGTGGGCGCTTTTCATTTAAGTGTGTTTAATGTTTTCCATAACATAATGACAATATCACAGTTGGTAAGTATCACAGAAGGTAGGTATCACAGAGGGTAAGTATGACTACTTATTTTTAAATTTTGTCAAATAACTCTATACATTTCATATACTCTAAAGTATTTTTTATGTTTTGTGTTTGCAAATTTTGTACAGTATTCTCTTTCAAGCTATATTGCTGTCTTTGTGCGTTATACACTGGACATTCACTGATAATATGTACTACTGACAGAGCTACATTACACTGATCACACATTGGTGCTGGTTCGCCTTTAAGAAGATGTTGATGAGTAAAACTTGTATGTCCTGTACGAAGTCTGGATGCTTTTTCGGTTTCCAGTCTACTTAGTCCTATGGAATCAACGGTCTTTTTAACCATTGGTTGTACTTGACTAAGAAATGTATTGGTTCGATCCCATATGGCTTGCCATTCATCAACAATTTTCTTCTTTAACTTGTTTGTGAACACAGTTTTCCTAATAGCTCTATCATTTGCTGCTTGACTTACATTTTGATAATTTTCTAGAATATCGGGGAATTCTACGTCGATATCTCTTAAATACTCTAGGTATCGTATTGCGAGAGGGCGAGTAATGGTGGGTCTATTGGCGTACTCATTTTGAACAGGAAATATGGAATCATTGTTTGGATTTTTGGGATAAGATTTAACTCCTGCAAGGTAAGTTGTTTTTAGAATTTTTCTTCTTTAGTCTAGGGGCATTATAGCAGATTCACAATAGAGACTTTGGACAGGAGTCGTTGGGAATGCATTTAGACAATAGCGTATTCCCAAATTTTGTATTTTATCTAATCTGTTCAGATTACTTTTTCTTGCTGAAGAGTACACATTGCTGCCATAGTCTATCTTAGACAATATTAACGCCTTGTATATCATAAGAAGACTTTTCGGGTCAGCTCCCCATTTTGTATGTGCTAACACTTTTAAAATGTTTAGAGATTGTCTGCATTTTGTGTTCACTAGTTCAATGTGTTCTCGCCAGGTAAGTTTGTTGTCGAATGTTAATCCTAGAAATTTGATAGTATTAACGCATTCGATGGTTTTTTCCTTTAAATACATACAACACAGGATCATAATGAGGTTTTCTAAGTCGTCGGCAGAAATGTACGCATTTTGTTTTCTCTTCTGATAATAATGAAAACCAATTTTTTCTCCATTTGCAATGATCTTATCAATTGCTGGTTGCAATATACGTGTAGTGTCTCCTACTATTTTGCCGCTGAGAAGAATTGCTAAATCATCGACATAAAGACATTTTTTAATTTCTGGATTGACCCCTTGACAAATTTCATTTATAGCAATTGCAAACAGAGTGCAGCTAAGTGTTGATCCTTGCGGTACACAATTTTCCAAAGTTCGAAATGCTGAAAACTCACTTGCAAATCTCACCTTAAAACGTCTATTTTCAAGAAACGATTTGATTAACAAAGGTAATCGTCCTCTCAGTCCGAACCTTGACAATTTGTCTAGGATCCCATGCCGCCACGTCATATCGAAGGCACATTTTATGTCAAAGAAGACAGCAACTAGGTATTCCCTTTTTCGAAAAGCTTCCTGATCGGAATGTTCCAGTAAAACTAAATGATCTGTTGTCGATTGTTTCTTTCTATAACCTGCTTGATAGGGAACTAACAAATCATTTTGCTCTAAGTATTCTTGAAGCCTATTATTTACCATCCTTTCGAAGAGTTTTCCCATGCAGCAGGTGAGACTAATAGCACGAAACCCCGATGGTGATAGTCTATTTTTGTTAGGTTTAGGTATAGGAACTATCATTGCTTCTTTCCAGGATTCAGGGTAAGTATTTTCATTCCACAGTTTGTTATATAGTTTTAAAAGTGTTTCTTTTATTTCGTCTGTTAAGTTTTTAAGCATATCACAATATAAATTATTTCGATTCTTAAATTGCTCTTATCTTATGTTGTTTTTATCATAATTATTTATATATTTTAGATAATGTAATATTTTAGGTAATGTAATAACTCAAAATACTACTCTGTTTTGCGGAAATAAAATGAGCGCACATACGGGTTATTATAAAATTGTACACTTTCGCGCGGAACCAGAACGTATGTTATAAATACAAGAGTCGCCTCTGGCGGGTGAGTTGAAATATCGATGTTGTGGTTTTGTTGGTTAGTAGAATAGTGCGACATATAGATTTTATTCATAAAGTACAAAGTTGTTAAAATTTCTGCAAGAAACTTCAAATTATGAATTGCGCTCCAGTGTTTCCTCCAATCATAAGGACCCGACTACTGTTATCCCTAAAAATCTAATAAGTACCCATATTGTATGCAGTGGCGTAACTTTTGCCCGGCCCGGAACAAAACGGCCCGACCCGCACTGTCTGCTATTTAATTTTAGGTACAAAAAATAAGCAAGTGTATAGTTCATATTTGATTGTGTGATCGAATTTCAATCCAATCAAAATAAAATCTATTTTACCACGAATATAATAAAATTTTAAAAAGTAACTGTTTAACATGATTTAATGCTATTTCAAGAACGAGATGAAAAATTAAATTATCACTGTGATTAAATATTTACTATTATTTCATTTCTAAGGATATTTCCATTACGGGGAATAATAAATAATTCCTAACAGAATAATATTATAACAAACTTTTCGAGTATGTCATCCCTAACACAAGTCTCTCAGACATCTTCACCATCAATGCCGGTGTTTCTCAAGAGTCCATATGGTCTCCCACTCTCTTCTTACACTCTACATTAACGACCTTCTAGTGAAAACGAAAAATCCGATATTTAGATTTGCTGACGATAGCACACTTATCTCATCTTTCTCTTTGAATGCACAAACATCGGCTGCCGACGCACATCTTCGCAGACAGCATGAAGTATCACGCCTCAACAAAGACCTGGAAGAAATTTTGGCTTGGGGTGATAGTAACCGAGTCGAATTACATAACCGGATATGCAATCCCAATCCCACTGGTTTCATCTATAAATTTGCTGGGCGTCAATCTAGGAGGAAATATGTCATGGCATCGCCAAGATAGCTTCTCAGAAACTTGGTGTACTCTTCCGAACCAGAAAGTTGTACATACTTCAATAACTTTGGAAGGTGCTCGGCTGACCTTGCCCTCTTAATTCCACCCAGAGCGACGAATAGCAGAAATACACGACGAACCACTGCCGCCCATCCATATGTGGTTAAGCTTAGTACTCCTCGAACTTCATTATTTAAGAATTCTTTCATCTGGAGGACTTCATCCTGGTGGAACGACCTTCCCGAGGTCGTTTTTCCCAACGAATATAACCTCCAACGATTCAAAACCAACGTGAATCGCTTTTTGGGCACATGCACCACTCCCGGAGTGCCCTAAAGGATTTTTCCTATAGTGCTTGTGTTTGATCATAAAAAAAACAAAAAACCATAACGTTAAGGCTACCTTAGCTGTGGTCTAACTTAAGGTAACATACAACTATCGGCCCTTAAGCGATGAGTTGGGAAAGCGGGCATAAAACTTGATAGATTTTTGGGGTCGCACCCCCCTTTAAGGGTGTATTGCTGAACTCGTCACGCCCTAAGAAAATTTAACACTTTTTCCGGTCCATATAATTACCGTAGATCAGCGAATTCGTTGGCAATTAACGGACGATAATTAGGCACCGGCATTTTTGATTGAAGATGTAAAAAAAACGCTCATTTGACGTTTCCGCTTCATGACATAATGACTGTAAAAATGC
Organism: Barypeithes pellucidus; assembly: GCA_963991005.1. NCBI lineage: Eukaryota > Metazoa > Arthropoda > Insecta > Coleoptera > Curculionidae > Barypeithes > Barypeithes pellucidus. The sequence continues at coordinate 16,351,213 of OZ022563.1, forward strand.
TCGATTACGGTGTATACATTTCCTCCCAGTCGACAAATCGTCCGTCGGGCGGGTTGCAAGTCGTCGCTGCTTGTTATAATGAATTTCTTTGGTGGCAATTAAGGCCGAGTGGCTTTTTTTGGCTAATAAACATCTAGTTACCTTCGCAACTTAAACCGGCCACAAATATTTGCGAACATTCATTTGTATACAGGGTTCGTTTCGAAGTGTAATTAATTAAATTGAGAAATGGGCGGTTTTACACACACCGACACCGCGCCGACACGACACCGACAGACGGCAGCATACTGGAAAAATTATTTAAGAACTTGTTCTGTATAAAATAAGGGTACACGCACATTACGCGCACACTATACGTCTCTGTAAACAATTACAATAACTACCCCTCTACCTCTACAACCAGTATGTTAACGGAGCTCTTAAAACTTGCTTATTTGATTAAATTCAAATAAGAAAGGGTTAAGAGCTGTAACCGAAAAACACAAGGTTCTGCTTTACAAACAGGCCATCCGCCCCAAAATGCTATATGGAAATATAGCATGGTGTCAAGCGGCAAAGTCCTCCAAACACCGTCTTCAAGTAGTCCAAAATAAAATCCTCAGGTCCGTTACGCGTGCCCCATGATACGTCAGGGGAGCGGCCATCCAACGCGACCTTAAGGTGCAGCCCATACACGAATTCCTTCGTGCCAGACACACTGAGTTTCTGAGAAAACTGCGGTTCCACCGAAATCCCCTAATCCGTGACAACTTCCCTAAAAACCCCAACCCTGATCTCAACAGGAAACGTCATAGCAGCCTCAATGCTCCTCCAACATAACTACAGCCTCGAAAATCCCCAATCAAAATCCCACATCCAATCCCCAAAACACACACTAAACCTCTGGTTATCAGAAAGTCAGAAATGACTTTCTGATGACCTCAACACTCAGTCATAAGCGTGTAAGGATGCCTAACAGCATCAACACAATACCACGGTGAGTTTAGTCGGTAGGCGTCATTCACTCGTAATGATATTAGCCTGCCCGACACTACTTTGCACTCTGCATCGTGTCTGTCAACAGATTCTCATCGTATGTCCAAAAAAAAACCGAAACACACCCAGCAACGCTTCAAGGCTTAACCTAACAAATCATACCGATGATAAACAAAAATAACACGTATAAGTGAAAAGGAGGAGTTACAGGTATCATGCCTGACTCAGACGGTGAGTTTTAGTCGGTCGGTTCGTCTCCTTCTGAGGCGGATCCCCTCCTTCAGAGCGGATGATATTGATGGTCTTTCCCCACAATGTTGCTAGCCCGACACTACCTTGCAGCCGCGTCTGCGCAGATTTCTCATCGTGTGTCCAAAAAAAAATAATTCACTGTACTGACGAGAACTAAAGAGTTCGATACCGGTCTGCAGGTGGTTACATCCTATCAATGGAGAAGGCTTCTTTTCTTGGTAGTACCATCCAATCTGAAATGGTATTTTAAAGTGGTACTCTGGAGACTAAATACGCCCTTATTGTCTAAGGTATCATCGGGTGGTCTGGAAAAATAATAATTTTTCCATAATTTGATATTTAATATTTCTTTGCTCTTTTCTTAATAATAAAATAGGTAATAATTAACATACACAATTGTTGAAACAACAATATGACGTTGCTCCTAATAACTAACTATATTGGTTATCATAAATATTTATTCTTTCGGAAACTAGAAGTACTTGGTTGACTTAAAAAGAGTTATTAGTGACTTCAACTAGAGTAATCGTAGCAATAAAATTTGGCCTTCGATACTTAATTTCCTCTTATCGTCAATTTCAGCAAATTTTCTTGTTATTGAGACTAAGATCTTGGTATCCTAAACTAGACCATTTTTTAGAGTGAATTAATAAGAGTTTCCACCTCGGTGTAAGTATATTATACCCACTATGACCCCCGGCTAGACGAAAGCGTTTTAACAATATCGATATTTTTCAAAAATTGATTTATTTCTTTAAGAACACAAACATTTTCTGCTCCCATAAATATTTTTAAGGTCATATCCGATATTGTACCGGTGACATTTACATTTTACGATCATAATTGTATAGCATATTCCATTTGCACGCCCTCAACTTCATACATACGTAATTTTCAATTTAAATAACAATTGTATACCTTTTGCTCCATTTGGCGGTTATGCACGTTTCCAAGTAGCGATAAAAAGGTGAAAAAAGTGTTATTGCCCATTTAACACGCACTATAATTTCCATTATTAGCCACTAGAAAATTATGTTATTACGACACGACAGAGTCAGAAACAATTATTTTGTTTCCGGTTTTATAAAATACTATTTTTTGTTTCCTTCTAAGGCCCGGTACTTTCACGTCCAAATAGCCGGATCTATTCTGCAGAGTAAAATTGTACCTAGGGAATAAGTAAAAATGATATCTCAAATAAATTACAATTATTCGCCAGATAACACTAATCAACACAAAAATCCTCTTTATAAAAATATCGTGTATTTTGTAACATTTGGACTTAAACTAATATACAACTGACCCTCAAATGTTTATATTGGCCTCAGATTTCTTGGAAGGGTCGAATAGGTCCATTAATAGGTAATAAACGGTCGCCCCATGGTTATTTGCAGCTTATTTGGATCTATGCTTGAAATATCCCTTTAGTCGTTACTATATAATCATTTAGTAAACATCTATTAATATTTTCGCTTAGATCTACGTGCGTGGTAAAACGGTACCAAAAATGTCGATGCGTGTTTGCGTTAATAAAGCCGATACCTTCTGTTATATTTGTGGCGAAGTTACCGCGAAAGCGTACCAAAAACCGATATCTTCATTAGTAAAAAAGGCTTATGAACTGTACTTTTGATGCAAAGTTGGCGATGAAGATAGGTCTTGGGCCCCAAAAATGTGTTGCAGTTCGTGCTCGAGAACATTGACTGGATGGCTGAAAGGTACTCATAAATCTATGCCATTCGCAGTTCCAATGGTTTGGAGGGAACCTCGTAATCACGTAGATGATTGTTATTTTTGCATGACGAATATTAAAGAAATTACTAGCAAAACCAAGCGTAGCATTCAGTGCCCCAATATTCCTTCTGCAATGCGACCAGTGCCCCATGACAATTCATTACCCATTCCCCAGCCACCTGAGAGTTACACGCTTCCGAATCAGACTCCGGAAGTATTTCACCAGAAGCCGGACCAAGCTACATCCCTAGTTCTCATGATTTGCCTGATACACCTCATTTAATCACTCAAGGTGAATTAAATGACCTTGTTCGTGACTTGGACCTCCCGAAAACAAAAGCTGAACTTCTCGGATCCCGCCTGCAGCAGTGGAAGCTCTTGGGAAAAGGAGTGAAGGTGTCCATCTACAGGAAAAGGCAATCTACTCTCACAAATTTTTTTGCAGTGGAAGGTGATTTAGTATTTTGCCATGACATACCTGGCCTAAGGACCGAACTGAACTTACCATATAATCCCGATAAATGGAGACTATTCATAGATTCGTCTAAAACAAGGCTAAAAGCTGTTTTACTTTTTAATGGAAACGAGCATCCATCGGTTTCTATAGGTCATTCGGTAAATATGAAAGAAACATATGACAATCTTAAGATGTTACTAAGATGTGTAAAGTACGAAGATCACAAATGGAACATATGTGCAGATTTAAAAGTGTTGGCGTTACTGACAGGACTGCAAGCATGCTATACAAAATACTGTTGCTTTTTGTGTGAATGGGACAGCCGTGCAAGAGACAAACATTATAAAATTAAGGTTTGCTTTTAGCGTTTGATTATCCATAGATATAGGTCGGAAGAATAATTTAATAGGGATAAAATATGTTAAATAATTCTTTCGTCTTGAGAAGCTAGTCAGAACATCAGGGGAAACGATCTCGTCTTAAAAAAGGCACTAATTTACGTCTAGCGTCAAAACACAAACATAATATTATAAACCAGCTTTATTGCCACGGAGTGTCATAAAGAACTAACAGAGCTAGCTGAGAACTCACAAAGAACTCCTATAATGTCTTTTCCTGCAATAAATATGCGCATACTGCACAAACTAAGTAGATATGTTAATTCCGCCATTATATCCGCTAAAATTATTAGGAATAAAACACATTTATGCACTGCCGTGCCCGCACAATAGTATTATCCACATCGGAGGAGTCGAGATGGGTACTGCGATCGACAGGTAGATAGATAACCTAGTTGGGTACAATCATCTAATTGTGATGCGCGGATGACGTCCATAAGAGGGAAAAAGTCTTTATTATTGATTGTACAACCAAAAGTCATAAAAAGTTCTGCGAGAGTGGCTTTGGTTAAACTTTGGAAAGACCACCGCATCCGCAAGGAAACTAAAACAAGACTTGTGAAATCCCTAGTGTTCCCTATTGGCTCGGAATCTTGGACCATAAACGCTGCATGTCGAAGAAGAATTGAGGTGTTTGAAATGATATGTTACCGAAGAATGCTGAGAATACCTTGGACATCATACCGCACCAACGCATCCATTTTGAGAGAACTAAAAATACGCGACAATGGGAGATTGTTACCAACACTCCAGCGATGCATGCTTAAATTCTTCGGCCACGTAATACGGAAAGACGGTACGGAAAAGCTCATGATACAGGGGAAGGTTGATGGCAGAAGGTCAAGAGGAACGTCACCGGTGAGATATATAGACCAAATAAAAGATCTCACACAAATGTCAGTATCCCAAGTGATGCATACTGTGGAAGACAGAGAAGCATGGCGAAGGATCACTATGAAGGCTGCATGAAAGAGCCACGACGTCCGAAAACGGACAACGACTGAAGAGAGAGAGATCTATAAAAGTTTGTAACATGATCATCATTGCTTGTTAGTTTAAGAGAACCATAAATTACGAAAAAGCCAAGCAAGATATTGAGTTTGTATGACTGTTACAGATGTGGTTGTGTTTTTAGTGTTGGAAAAAACCGATACTCGAGCGATTAATCACTTACAATTTTTATGACTAAGAAGAATGTGTTGATAAAACACCAGGGGTTGTTTTTGTAAGTTTTAGAAGTTTAGTCTAGAGATTTTATTAAGGAAGAACAGTTGATTCTGATTTTTAAAAAAATGACATCCCAAAAAAAATTTACAATCGCCGCTGACTTGCCAGTCCCAGTGAAAACAAAACCCATGTCGCGATGAATCCTAAGCGATTTGGAATACTTTTTTGTATGCACCTTCTCGTTTATATTCCTTTAAGAAAGACGTATGTCGTGTCCGCCTTCTGAGCGTCAAACTCCAACGTCGCCAATCGGCACATTTCGAGTGGCGCGTGGCGTCGAGCAAAGATCGGGTATCGAGTGAAAGGCAACGATTTTCGATTTTTCGCTTGAATTTATAATTAGAGTAGTACATATTTCCCATCGAGCGAAAAACTTCTCGAATATACGAGCAGTTTTTTACCTCGAGCGATCACACTACCAAGCGAAGCTCGGGTATCGAGTGAAGGGTAATAAGTAACAAGCGACGATTTTCGCTTGAATTTATATCTCGAGCAATTTTTTTAATAATCACGCGATGTCGGTTATTTCAATAATCGAGTACTCAAGCGGCTTTTCGCTCGAGCGATCTCAACACTAGTTACTTTCATTCAAAAATAAATTAATCCAGATATCAAATCAAAGGGCGTCATCTTGATAAATCCGCCGTTTTGACAGTTACAACTGTAATATACACATAGATTCAAAAGTTTTGCATCACTCTGATTCTTGAATAAGTAATTCCATCATGGTGAAAATAGACTAAATATTAGTTCATTGATAAGTTTCAAATAAAAATCAATGAGTTTTAAATTTATTTAATTTTATCACCACATTTTAAACCTTCCAAAAAAAAAAACTTAACAAAAGTAAAATTTATTTGTATTGTATAATTTGTGAAATTTAAAAAAATATAGCTTCTAATAAAGTGTATTTCCTCCTCTGGCCTCAATGCGAGCTTAAAGACGACGCCGCATGCTGTGCGTAAGGTTAGCAATCCGTTCTTGTGAAATAGCGTGCCATTCCTCGGTAGCAGCGACGACAAGCTCCCGGAGAGTTTTAGGGGGATTTCTTCTCACGCGAATTGATTTCCTCACTTTCGAGGTATTCATCCACAGCTCTAGTACGATGGGGCCGGGCATTGTCGTCCATAAACACAAAATTGTTACCAACACCTCCACGTTCTAACATAAGGATGTAGAATATCCCTAATGTACCTGTCGCCAGTCATTGTGCCTTGAACGTGGACTAACTCAGTACGCCCGTCAGACATAATACCTGCCCAAAACATGGCGCTTCCTCCCGCGAATGGAGGCAAGGGGCGAGCATGGGCAAGTTGAACGGCTCTTGTTGATTCTCTCCAAGCACCAATCCGGCGACTATCGTTTACCAGACAAATCCTGGTCTCGTCGGAAAATAGGACAGAAATCCAAAATTCTTCGGGTAAGCGAACGTGCGTTTCAGCCCACTGCAGTCCGGCAACTCGGTGGTCATATTTGCAGTTGGGGAACTCTTACTGGTCGCCGACATCTTAAACCAGATTCAAGAATTCGTATTATTAGTGTAGATATGGATATGCGAACTCCAATTGCATGCGTAACATCTTTCTGAAGTTGTGGGACTGGCATAGTACGATTTCTCCGAATTGTTAACGTAATATAGCGGTTCTTCGGTTCGTTAGTAACACGCCTTCTACCAGTTCGTGGTCTGTCTCGCACATAATTTGTCTCTAGATAGCGATTCCATATGCGAGAGAGACTCGACCCCTATTCTTGCAGCAACAAATCTTTGGGAATGACCTTCTTCAACTAAAGCTACTGTTCTTGCACGATCAATTTCAGATATTACTCGGCGATTCATTTTTACACACTGAACCGACAAATTTAACTGGCCAGCGCCAACAAAATACAACACTGAAAATGTTATCTTAAACAAATGTCTTGATAATATTCTTTTTGCTACAAAGATGGTATCGTTTTAATTGATAAACATAAATAAATATTTAGAAAAAAATTCATTCCTGAAAAACATGCCAAAATCAGATTGATGCAAAACTTTTGAATCTATGTGTATATTATGTATTAAAATGTGGTTTACTTTGCCTTATTAGAGATCCCTAAATTTATTACATCATAGACCATAGACAAATTCTTGTAAGTTGCAAATCAGCTCCCTATTCTTCATCCGCTAAATTATCGCGCACAACTCTATTCCATGCGCCGTGCCCGCACAATGGTATTATAAGCAGGGTGCCCTATTGCCCAGTTTACGACTCGCTTTGATTTAGGGCCACTAGACGTCACTTGGGCCGTTCAGGACGTAGGCAGTGGATTTTATTAAAATATATAAGTGCAATCTCAAGTGGCATTGAAAAGGAAATTGCCTATTCATAGAGGTTAGACTTATGTGTGATTGTGTTATATGGGGTTGTTGTACACACAAACACATCCGAGCATAACAGGTCGGTAAAGAAATCAAACGATATATATAGTACTTAATTTAAATTGAATTATAAAGATTTATGACATTAATGTGTATGTGTTGTACTGGCGTACCTTTAGGTGTGTTCGTTTGACTATATGGAGTGACAAGTCCTTTGAACTTGATCAATTCGTTGTCTGTCATCTGTTACATTTTATTTATAGCATCCTAATTAGTATGCGAACTGCAGAAATCCGCCCCGGTTGTGAAAATCGCATTTATTTGAACATTTTAATTTACTGGGGTTTGGGACGAAAAAGAGCTGTAATATAAGTATAACCACTAGTAGTCTGGTTCCGAACGGATACTAGGTGAGGATGAAATAGTTAATTTTGTCAATTAACGATTTCGTCAGTGTTATGCTTAGTAGACTTATTGTGACATCACAAGGTGATTGCTCGTAACACTTAGATTTGGATGTAATTGTAAAATTAAAAATTATTTAGATTAAAGTAAGAGTTTGAACTAGAACCGTCCTTTTATTAAATGAATATCCTAGACGATTAGTAATACCAAAGAGGGAGGTTATTACAGAGCAAGCGGACTGTATATTATTGGTTGAGGAGAAAATTATGAGATACAGTGAAACCTCTCTTAGGCTACGGGACCGTCTAAATGTGTCCGCCTAATAGAGGTGTCTGCCCATGGGAAATTTGTTATTAGGTAATATGTTAATGCAAAATTATTACTATATCACAATACCAAAGCTAAAAACAAATTTAGTATGTACAAATAAATATAACATAACAAAAATACACTAGTTTTAGTTAGGATGTAGTACTAAAAAAAATCTAATAACGTAGTTTGACGTGTTTGCGTTTTATACTTGCAATCTAGAAAATGTAATTCCAAGTCTGATAACAATTCCATTGCTGTAGAGTCAACTCTATTCTTTGCATACTCTTAAAATTCCTTTACCATACTAATGGCTTGTTGATAATTGGTGACATTTGTTTGATTACTGCATTCAACTTCTTCATCAGAGTCGTCAGATATTGATGTGGTTTCAGTTTGGGCTACATCGGCAGGAATTGGGTCACTATCATCTTCTAATAGCACATTGCTATCAATGTTCATGAACTCGCCAAAATTATTGTTATCAAATTACAAACTTCCACAACATCAATATTCTCTTTCAGACTTTTAACCTTACAACTCACAAACAAACATCGGACTGCTGTCGGGGAATCACACATACTTTCATTCGGCAAAGTCTCTTCGCGCTACCGCTTATACGCGATTGGTTGCCGGTCTGTCTTCAGAGAGTTTTTGCACCGTACTTATTCGTCTCCCAAATACTTAAAAAATTTTTTTGTCCGTTTAAAGGAGGGTTTTCGCACTCTTTGTATGAAAACAGCCTGTCCGCGTCCGCGCAAAGGAGAGTCCGCCCAAGAGAGGTTGATTTCCATGGAATGTCATGTACCTAGTTCCGGACTATGAAAAAATGTCCGCTTAATAAAGATGTCCGCTTATTAGAGGTGTCCGTTAGGAGAGGTTTCATTGTAATTGAAGATATATAAAATTGAAATGGAAAATGCGGCGACAGCGTGACGTAAGAACAAAATGGCTTGTAGATATTCCAGCGAATGTCGCGTCTTTCGACAGTTGACAGACAGTATGTCATCGATCAGCTGCTGTGGAAATTCAATAAAATTTCTCAGTTTAGGAAAGTAAAACAACGATGAAAGTGTATAATCACTCGCTGTTTAACCAATATTCCATTAGTTTCAATTTCCATATATTTTCTTCACGATATTTAAACCTTATAATAAAAACTTGACATGTTTTTCGTCCCAAGTTTAGCAGTTGCGTCATTATTTTGCCGGACCGGCGATATTATATTGAGTTGTTTGCGTATGGATCAACCTCAGTAAGTACTAATCATGATACAACAAGACTTACAAGACATACTTGCCATATATTATTCTTTCATTGTATATACCATTACATGCGTAAAACCTTTCAATACTTTCAAAAAAGAGTTACAAACACTGACAGCAATGTAACTCTCCATATAACTCTCCATAAGAGATTTAAAAACCACTCGCCGGGTGATGTCACGAGCCACGCCAAACTCGACGTGCAATCATACCTTATGTCTTTATACCATGAGTACTAATCACGTGACGAAAAATTTATAGGTTAGTATTTTATTCCGAAAAATAACAATTGTGGAACATAATTATTGTCTGCCTTCTAGGACTTTTAGTGGCGCCATCTTGTTTACTGATAGAGATTCAGAAATAGAGAACCAAAAATGTAACAAATGCGAAGAAACTTGAAACAATAATAGTGCTTTGACTTTAATAATACAAGTTTAGTATCAACCAAATCTCGCTCAATTCTGTAGTCTACAGTCTATTCCAGTCTATAGTCCCAATTCAGTAGACCGAAACAAATACACTCGACGAGCACGTGAAAAGCATACAGGGCAGCAGTGGCGGATTCAAGGAAAAAGGCCCAGTGGGTAAAATTTCTTCAGCCCCCCCCCCCCAGAAAATTATGTTGTGTCAGGTGTTCCATGGAAAGTGAAAGATATATGTTTTAAGAATTTAATGAATATAAAAATGTTTTCATTTATTCATCTAGCATTATACTGCAATTATTGCATTACTGCATTATACGCAATAAACTGCAGCACTCCGGGAAACTGCTGAACAACATTTTTCAGGTGACCCCACAAGAAAAAGTCCAGTGGTGTAAGGTCTGGAGACCTAGGCGGCCATTCAACAGGCCCACGTCTTCCAATCCATTTGTTCGGAAAAACTTGGTTTATGTAATGGCACACTACTGCTGCATAATGTGGAGGTGCGCCGTCTTGTTGGTACCACAAATTTTCATCTAGAATTCCTGGATTATTTCTACTAGGGTATAAGTTAACTAGCGTAGGGATAAGAAAGTTCTGAAGAAAATGAAGATAATTTAGCTCGTTTACATTGTTGTCAAAAAAATATGGCCCAATAATTTTGTTTTTCACAATACCAGCCCAAACATTAATTTTTTGAGGATATTGAGTATGGTGCTCACGCATCCACCTGGGATTTTCTTTTGTCCAGTATCTACAGTTTTGCCGGTTCACTTCTCCATTTAATTTAAAGGTAGATTCATCCGAAAATAGGGTATTTTCAACAAACAAAGGATCTAAGTTACATCTTTCCATTAATATTTGACAAAACTCCATCCTACGATCTGGATCATCTTCATTCAACTCATGAACCAATCGGATTTTAAACGGGTGCCATTTTTCTACCGTCAATAGGTTATGAACGGTCATAGCAGCCGCTCCATGATCAATGCTAATCTGGCGGACGCTGTTGTGGGGATCTTCTTCCATAGCCAATAAAATATCTAATTTCTTATCATCCGGAATAGTTGGACGGCCTTTTCTGGGAATATCTTCCACTGAACCCGTTTCCCGAAATTTTATTTCAAGTTTACTCACAGTTGATCTAGTAATTGGTCTTGCTGGATACTTAGTGTTAAACAAAATGCAAACTTCTTGTTGAGTACGGATCTTATCACCATATCCAATCATCATAAGAATTTCTATTCTTTGTGTTAAAGATAAACGCATAGTAACTCAATATGTTTTAAAATAAAATTTATTACTTCTAATAAACTTACTAGAAAAATACAATGTAATGACAATGACATTATCTAAATACCATAGTTACATAACAGCAAATAAGCCTACTTGAGAAAAAACATAAGTAACAGCAAATGAAGTGCGTAAATTAATTACGTAAGGCTTTCAGATAAAATTGGGTGATTGCGGAAGGGATTGAGCCAAATGTCACGAAATCTTTTATTGGGGAAGGGGGGTTGAAAAATCGCTAAAAACGCCTCACGTAATTAATTGATGCCTCCCAAGCCAAAAAAAAATATCTTAAATAAAATTATTTGTTTTACCCTGTAGTAACGAAACTATGAATTTTAGGCCCTAAGTGTGTTATGTTTTTGAAATCAGCTGTTCTTGGAGATTACAGATCTGAACTAAAATATAGGGGTTCCCATTTAAAAAAATCGTCGATAATGTCATATCTACTACATGAGCCACCTTGTATATTAAGTTTGCATGGGAAAAAATGCGCCATTAAAAATTATTATACACGTGTCCGAGGATTTTTCCGAAATATTTTTAGATTCCTTGATAATGAATTTGTTCCTTACTTTATGTACACACTGTATATACCTAAACAGTACTGACGAGAACTAAAGAGTTCGATACCGGTCTGCAGATGGTTACATCCTATCAATGGCAAAGGCTTCCTCTTCTAAGTAGTGTTAGAAATAAGTCTCGCCAGCATCGGAAGGGTTTGTTGACCAATAGCAATGAGTTTACGCATCGAGCATGGGGCTATCACGCGTTGATATTTATTTATGCTCCTGAACTGAATAGATTATAGAGTTAACATGGCTTGCTCCCGATTGGGGGTATTTCGGTTGCTGCTTTTATCCTTAAAAAGAGAAACATCAAGGAAAATCGAGAGCCAAAACGTATCAATATACGAGAATAAACCTACTTTTAATCACATCATAATTTACGCTTGCGAGATTTAGTCACGGAGATGATCATAACACAACGTTAAGTACAAAACGAATGTTTGAACTGTTTATAACACTGTAAGGTGCACAACGGTCCTTAAAACGGAATTGTGAATTATAACCCCGGTCTAAAGTGCTTAAGTACTGATTGGAACAAAACGATCTTCAATATCGTTATTATTTTTAACGATACGCGATTTATATTTGCACTTATGAGCGAGCGGCTCTGGCTTATTTTCGCTAACTACATGTATTTACGATTCCTCAAGGTAGTTATTATTAATAAATTATTATAGTAAAGATTTTATTGTACGATTTCCTATAAAATATAGTATTAATTACATTTTTTATTGTTAACAATATACAATATGTAATAGAATGCTGAAAGAAAATTGTAGTGCCAAGTCACCAAAAACAAATCCAGAAGTTTATTTATTTGTGAATAATGAATTTTTACCACGTGTCTCGATACCAAACAAAAAACTGCAAAAAATCACCCAAATATGTATTTATTGTTCGGATTTATTCTTGTGTCTTTTTAAAACAAAAAGTATTACCAAGAGTTATTTTTCTTCACATCTTTCTCAGTCTACGAGCATAAAATAAGTAGATATTTAAAATGGCTTGTCAAATTCTTCCACTCTAAATTATCAGGTGCACACTGTGTGCCCTTCAAAAATTTAGGCTTAGTTACGCGACTGGCAAAATAAGAAAATAGGTGATTATTTTTTTAAATTCATGTTTATAGTTACCTAAAAGTTAATGTTTAACTATAAGAATGTTCACTTTTGGTTACCAAGAAATTTGTCGATACCTATGTTTTGTTAACTATTTTGCTCGTTTTCTTATTTACCATTAACATTTTCTATAATGTATGTTATTTTTACGAAGTCTTCTTGAGTTTAATAATAAAAAGTTCCTGTTTAGATTTAAAAATGTTTACTATAAAATTACCAACGGATTTTTCTATATATTTTGTTAACCATTTTGTTCGTTTTGTTATTTTTATTTGCAATTTCTATTATTATGTTATTTTTTGGAATTTTCTCGAGTTTATAGTAAATAAAAATTTAAAAATTATATCCTTTAATTTTTTAATATTTACAATCGGAGACCTAAACTACGCCGCTGGCTAGCCAGGTAAAACAAAACTTTACAAAATCCATGTCGCGATGACGCCGCTAAGGGATTTGGCATACTTTTCTATATGCACCTTCTCGTTTATGTGCCTTTAAGCCCGTATGTCGTGTACCTGCTCAGCGTCAAACTCGAACGTCTCCAATCGGATGGCGAGGCGCGTAGACCGAAGGTCGTCTATCAAGTGACAGGCGATATTTTTCGGTTTTTCGCCTGAATTTATAACTAGAGTATTTCCTATCGAGCGAAAAACTGTTCGACTATACGAGCAGTTTTTTAACTCGATCACACTACAGCGGTACATTTCCGCCGGCGTCAAGCGAAGCTCGGGTATCGAGTGAAAGATAATAAGCGATGAGCGACGAGTTTCGCCTGAATAGATAACTTGAGCGGTTTTTTTAATAATCGAGCGATTTCTGTTATTTCAATTATCGAGTGATCAAGCGTTTTTTCGCTCAAGCGATCACAACACTAATTAGAATGTTTAGGGCTTATCGCTCACTTCCCTTGGATTTGGCGAATCTCCCTCATTGCTCATTGATTTTCGATGCATCTTTCACAAAACGTGCGTTTCACTGCATTAAAATCAAGGTTGTTACAGTAGTTAATGTAACATTTACTACGTAATTTACTACCAAAGTAATAGTATATTGTACAACAAGTGAGAAAAAGCACATATTTCTCCCGAGCGCAGAAGTTTGTTGGCACGAGTCGAAGGCGACAAATATGTCATGTTCTTACTTGTCGTACACTGTACTTTTCTACGGATGCGTTCTTTTTACGTGTTTAAAACGAGGTTCAGAATTAAAATACATAATACATATTACATTAACTCATTTCTATATTTTACTTAAAATTGTAATTAACAGTTACATTTGAACAATTTTGGAAAGTAATTGCTGGCAGGTCGTTTCGCTTCAACACATTTTCGGTAATTGAAATATTAGCTGAGATCGAAGTTGATGGGGAAATTTACTGAGCTTCCACAGCATTGTTGTATTCAAGTTCTAGTGGCGCTAGAGGGTGACTCGATTCTACTATAAGTTTTGATATTTTCATTTTGTTAGACATGGAGTTATCGATATAGGATTCAGCAACATTGCTGGATTTCCAACCCCCAAGGCATTTTAGAGTTATAAGATCTGCTCCTGCATTAACTAAAATAGTCGCAGATGACCTTCGGAAACAGTGGCCAGTATACAACGTGTCTTCGGAAGTTCTTACCAAATGGGAAACTTTTTAATTATTAACTCTACGAAAAAAAGTGCCTCTTCCTAAAAAGTCCTGCTTGGCGACAAAATAAATTTGCACAAGAATATTTGTATGTTGGACATACAGGGTGGCTTCGAAAAGTACCGGTCCGTAGTCGGTAATTGCAAAAATTTCGCTATATCTTTCGCCATGGTGCCAAATTAGTTAATTCCCATGGGATGTTTTGTACATTTGCCATTTTGGTAATTTAAGAAGAGAAGTAATTAAATGGTTTGCCGTTATTAACAGTCGAGCAGCGAAATGATTACTTGGTCAGCAAGAGTTTACAATTGGTCAGTAGAAACAAACATGTCTAGAAGCAGTTTACTTCAGAGGTTTGCATATTAAAAGAATGTTTATCAATATAAATCATTGGATTGCGTTTGTTTTGAATTATCGGCAAAGTTCGTTATTGTGGGCGGAGCGAAAGCAGTCGCGTGATATGTGTAGCTAATTGCGTGCGTGTGTTTTCATTCGGTGTAGCAGTCAAGGCCCAAAGGGTGTAGCGGGGGCGGGTTTTCACTTGTTTTCCCAGGGCACTGTCAATTTATGTAACTTTCTTGTGTTTTCTTTTGCCGAATACAGAAAGAAATCGGCTACAAAAGGTGTAGCTGGGGCGGGTTTTCATTTATTGTCCCAGGGCACTGTCATGATTCAAAAATGTTTGCTGTCTATAAGTTTGCTGACCAACTAGCCATTTTGGCTGACCGATTACATTTTTCTGTTCGCAAAAATAAGAATATTTTGCTAACCAGTTAACCACTTAAATGAACGAACAAACCCATTTAAGAAAAAGCGGTTCTCGTCCGTGCATGGTCGAAGCATTGCATATTTTTTGTAAAATTGGTAGAATTCTCCTGTGACTATGAAATTTTTAGGTACTTTGGTTTTAATATCGTGTAATTTTATTAAAAGAGCCGAATTGAAATCTTCCATGTCATCAATTTTTAATTTTCGAAGTTCATCACAACGGCATGCCCCTGTAAGGCCAACAGCTAAAGCAGCCTGAAATTAAAACCAAAAATGCAATCTTCCATAAAATTTTTTTTTGTTAAACACACCTTTACCAGCAAATACTTTTCATCAGGTGCATCTTTTAGAAATTGTTGAATTTCTTCAGAAGTTAAGGTTTTTGACTGTTTTGGAACATATCTTCCCGATTTTCGTTTCAAAAATGCGCGTAGTTTTACGTAATTTGATATATCAACACAGTTTTTAATAATTATGGTACTCTTCAGCATCGAGTACTGGGACCACAATGTGGATGGTTTTAAATTTCTTGATAATTCTTCAAAATAAACTAACAAAGTATTTTCAGAAAAAGAATTCACCTTGGCTTACATTCTCCAGTCCATAAAGATACTGTAAGCGATTTCATATTTTTGTCTTGATGTGCTTGGTAGCAAATTATTACAAATATCGGATGCTTTTCGAACAATATCTGGAAGTGTACTTTCAAACTCTAAATTTTCTTATTCCATTATAATCAATATTTAACAAATCTGACCTGTTTTAGTATAAAATCAACAATATAGTATATTGTCCAACAAGTACAACACCCGTTTGGCAAATTGACAGCAATAATAATTGTGCAAAGTTTCGGTTGTGTTGTACGCCTGAGACGTAACAAATGTAACAATGTTAAGAACCACTCCGTCACCTTCAATGCCGGTGTTCTTCAAGGGTCCATATTGTCTCCCACCGTCTTCTTACTCTACATTAACGACCTTCTAGTGAAAACGAAAAATACGATATTTAGCTTTGCTGACAATAGCACACTTATCTCATCTTTCTCTTTGAATGCATAAACATCGGCTGCCGGTTGGTTGGTTGGTTGGTTAAAGGAGGGGGTTGGTTTAAAGGCCCGAACTTCAAATCACTGCAGCCTTTCGGCTTATTGTGTACCCCGATCTTGTTAGAAGATGTTTGTTCCTCCTATGAGGTCCAGTAACCTTCTACCAAGCTTGTCTTGTGGGAGGTTGTCACCACGTTGTATGTTCCCGAAGATATTTTGTCTTCTACGGGACAGCGCTACGCAGCGGTATATTATGTGTGAGGCGGTTTCATCCTCTTCGCCGCAGAGTCTACATTCAATGGATCCGTTGTTTAGCCCTATCCGTTGAAGGTGTTTTCGCAAGGGGCAGTGGCCTGTTAGCAGACCCATCACTTGTTTCAACTGGGGCCGCGTCAGGGTTAGCATCCCATTCGATAGTATTTTCGATGGTTTTCCCATTACGGCCCGTGCGTGTATTAGACCAGGCAACTCTTGCCATCGAGATAGGTGTTGCTTTTTCGACCATCTATCTAATGTTGTTTTTGTTGCCTGTTTTGATATTCCAAAGGCCGGTTCAGGGCCCCTGAGACTTTGGGCAGATCCGGCTCTCGTTAGTTCATCAACCTTTTCATTCCCTAATATTCCGGAGTGACCAGGGACCCACAAGAGTTCCACCTTGTTCCCCCTGGCCGCCAGTACTTTTAGGTTGGTATGACACTCCAGTGTAAGTTTTTAAGTAAGCCGATTGGAGTTCAGAGCCTTAAGAGCAGCTTGGCTGTCCGAAAGGATGTAAATCTGATGGTCGTGTTAGCCCTTTTCAAGATTTTGTAGTACACATGGCAAGGCATGAACTTCCGCTTAGTATACTGTGGCGTAGGTCCCCAGAGGAATGCTTATGTCCCTTCTGGGCCTTTCCCCAAATTTACCTGCGTCCACACCGTTGGCGGTTTTTGATCCATCGGTGTACAAAACTAGACCCTTGTCAAACGACGGGGATGCACTGTTTGTCCATTTATCAAAGTTCCAGTCAATCTTGAAAGGCTTTGTGAAATCGTATGTTGCTTTCATACGATCCGATTGCATATCCAAGAGCTCATCGTTGATTAGATCCCGTGGCTCTTGTGTGTCCAATTTTTACGGGGTGTTGTGTCCATTCCCCATTTGTGATCATCCTTGAGGCGCTGCAAATAGCCTCCATTCTGATGTGGATGTCTAGGGGTATTAGTCCCAGTATGACTTCCATTGCTGCAGTGGGGGTATTTTTCATCGCCCCACTGGTACACAGGCAGGCCAGCCTCTGCAAACTGTTAAGTTTGTTTGCTGTCGTAATCTTCTATGTTTTTGTCCACCAGACTACAGACCCATATGATATCAGGAGTCTGTAGTTTGGCGGCTGCCGACGCACATCTTCGCAAACAGCATGAAGTATCACGCCTCAACAAAGACCTGGAAGAAATTTTGGCTTGGGGTGACAGTAACCAAGTCGAACTAAATGCTAAGAAAACCCAGGCAACAGTTTTCTCTGTAAAGGTTAAGATTACAGAACCGGATATAGTCATAGCCGGACACGCAATCCCACTGGCTTCATCTATTAAATTGCTGGGCGTCAAGCTGGGAGAAAATATGTCTTGACATAACCACGTTATGGCAATCGCCAAGATAGCTTCTCAGAAACTTGGTGTACTCTTCGAGACCAAAAAGTTATACACACCTCAATAGCTTTTGACACTATACAAAGCCCAGATTCGACCATCACTAGAGTACTGCTCTCATGTCTGGAGCTCTGCACCCAAACATACTCTTCGGCTACTGGATTCTATCCAAAGGAGGGCCATCCGTCTGATCAGAGACCACGAGCTGAGGAAGATCCTCGACAGCATAGAACATCGAGGACAGGTTGGGGATTTAACTCTCTTTTACAGATATTTTCATGGAAAGTGCTCGGCTGACCTTGCCCTCTTAATTCCGCCCAGAGCGGCGAATAGCACACTGCCGCTCATCCAAAAATAAAACTGTAGAAAATTTAATTTTTCTGCGACATTAACAACCTCGATTAAAAGATCACTCAGGGAATCATACTTTATCGGCGACCAAAGAGATGTTTAATCGGCGAAAGCTGCGACTTGGTTAAATATTCAATTCTCTTCTTGTTTTTCGTGGCGATAGACTCAATTTTAACGCATTAACTACCTACTATGCAAAGACGAGTGATAGGTACGCATTTTAATTATGTATACTTCCTGACGAAATAGTCTGAAAAAAAAGTAGCGGGAATGATAAATATTAACGAGGATGAAATTTGTCGTAAAATATCCGTGATATATAATAAGAACTCGCACTAAACCCGCGCGTTAATAATACGCTAACATCTTCGCTTTATGTGAAAATCCATAAAATTTTCCTCCAAAGGCGGTAGTAAAATATGCGAAATATATTGCTATCAGCTAATACAGAATTTAGTCAATTATAGCCGTTTTCGTTAATAAACAATAAATTCTGGAATTAAAAAATTTCTTGAAGCATTGCTCTTTATTACCATAGTAATTTATCACGTATTTTACTTGCTTCAGCGTGATTTCATTTACATTGAAATTACAGATTAGTTGGATATTAGTACAATTTATTTTTACTGTCGTTTATATTACGGCACTGGTATTTCCTCGCGGATTTGCAGCGATTTTAAAGCAGCCAATAAAAACGTTAACGCGGCGTAAGCTACGCGACTTTTATTCGACGCGACGGCTTAACAATATTGTCCAGATCTCTTGAATAAGCAAAAGTCAAAATACTGCAAGCAAGGGCGTCGGTTGGGAGGGGCAAGACGGGGCACTTCCCGCCCCCTGGAAGTGGTCAAATTTATACATCAATAATCTTTTATTTCGTTAGCGGAAATTATAGTATGCTTTTCCTATTTTTTTTTTCAAAGTTGGTACGTATTTTTAAAGTCGTATAGTAAATTCGACATTCGCGGCGGTGCATGGTGGGATAGTGTCCTCGAAAATATTTCTCTTAATCGAAGCGAAGCCAAACGAAGAAAATTCTAATATAGCGGATCCGAAGTTGCTATATAAACAAATTTAAAATAGTATATTAAGATAAAGATTGTTCCACGAAAAATTGATATAACTTAATGACTGTAGTAAAAGTACCTGGGGCCATCCCATTATTTATGATCGTTTGTTATTATTATGTGGAAAGGACCGGATTGTAATAATTATAATTAAATATAGGCACATCAGGTAGGTTAGGTTGCTTAATTTATATTTAAATATCTTTTGGTGGTAAAAAACATTAAAGACTACTTGTGTGGACTACCATGAAGATACAACGGCCGAACTTTTTGAGGAATGGTTCAAGAATTGTCTTTTACCAAACATTCCTCAGAATAGCGTGATAGTAATGGACAATGCGAGCTATCACAGTCGCCAATTACATCAAGCTCCAAGCTCAAATAATACAAAATTGGGGATTCAGAACTACATGGCGGTGAATGATATATATTTTGAAGAAAGTTATAAAAAAGTGATCTTTTAGAAGTTTTAAAGATATTTTGTATAAAAAAAGTATATATTTGTGACACATTGGCAGAAGCAATTGGACATACAGCGCTACGGCTTCCACCGTATTATTGCATTTTTAACCCCATAGAGCATATGTGGCACCAGTTAAAATCACTGGTTAGGTCTGAAAATATTTCTCCGACTTTAAGTTCTAGTGTTGTAGAATTAATTCGAAAATGCTTTAATGATATTCCCCCAGGTAGTTGGAAAAATTCAGTCCGTCGGATCCGTTCGGATCGTAGAATTAATCGATTTATAATTAATTTTGACGAGGATAGTGATAGCGAAACAGAACTATCTATAGAATGACATTATAAATGTAAATAAATATGACTAGTAATATTTTTAAAAAATGTTATTTCATTTGATTACATTAATATAATCATATCATTACTTGTTTTCCTTAGTCCGTCCCTTCATACTTCACTTGTTTATTGCCAAGCTCTTGTCGACACAATGGGACCGACCCAGGAAATCATTAAGTCGTATCCAAATCTCGTGAACCTGAAAATATACTAGATTTTTTCCATTTCG
This sequence comes from Barypeithes pellucidus, assembly GCA_963991005.1. Classification (NCBI taxonomy): domain Eukaryota; kingdom Metazoa; phylum Arthropoda; class Insecta; order Coleoptera; family Curculionidae; genus Barypeithes; species Barypeithes pellucidus. Next base: position 16,371,515 of record OZ022563.1, read on the forward strand.
ATTAATATTTTCTTTTTGGGTTGGCAATACTTATACAGTGTGTCCACTGATTGACTATCGAAGACGGAAAACTTTTTTATTTGTGGGTTTATGAAAAAAAGTTATTTTTCATAAAAACTCCTGCTTGTTCTCCAACGACCAAAAAGTATAGTATTTTTTCAAATTTATATACCGGGTGTTCAGAATTTAGAAAAATATGAAAAAAGCTAAGAACAAAGTACCCTTATGTGTAAAGATAGGATAAAAACTAATTAGTAAAAGTTGTTGTGGTTGAGAACCTACGTCTCATTACCAAGTTTTGACTTATTAGCTAAATGTACAGAGACAGGCAAAAAATTCCAACTCATAAAATATGATTTGCTTTAAATTAACGCATTTTACAAATTAGTTAATCTTTAGAACGTATTTCTTTGTATAATATTTATCTTTATACGAGGAATTGTCGAAAACGGCTAAGTAACTACCCATGTTATTAAAAAATCAATACGTTTTAAAATAAAACCGTGCACTATTCATAATTAAACGAATTTATTAGAGAACGAATGAAGAGTAAAAAATTGTAACAAGTATAACAAATGTAAGTGAAAAAAGGCAGGTTATCAGCAAAAAAAAACTATTCAAAGGTTTCTCCACCAACCTCCTCGCATCGTTGGACTTTCTTAATAAATGCTTTATATGCATTTCGTATCTCTTGCAAAGGGATAGCCTGAATCGCTTCTCTAATTCTAATTTTTAAATTGTCAAGATCAGGTTCCAAATGAGATGCATACACTTTCTGGGTAAGGTAGCCCCATAAGTAAAAATCCATTATTGTAAGGTCGGGACTTCTTGGCGGCCAAGGGATTGGTCCATATCTCCCAATCCAGCGCTCCGGAAATTGTCGATTCAACCATTCCCGCACAATAACAGTGGAATGCGCAGGATGACCATCTTGTTGAAAATATGCAGTTTGCCTGTCAATAAGTGGCATATTATTTAAATAATGAAAAAAAATTGAATTTAGCATTTCTAAATAACTATGCTGATTCATATTTGCTTCAAAGAAGTACGGTCCAATTATTCCGTTGTACGTAACTGCACACTACAAAGAAATACGTTCTAAAGATTAACTAATTTGTAAAATGCGTTAATTTAAAGCAAATCATATTTTATGAGTTGGAATTTTTTGCCTGTCTCTGTACATTTAGCTAATAAGTCAAAACTTGGTAATGAGACGTAGGTTCTCAACCACAACAACTTTTACTAATTAGTTTTTATCCTATCTTTACACATAAGGGTACTTTGTTCTTAGCTTTTTTCATATTTTTCTAAATTCTGAACACCCGGTATATAAATTTGAAAAAATAATATACTTTTTGGTCGTTGGAGAACAAGCAGGAGTTTTTATGAAAAATAACTTTTTTTCATAAACCCACAAATAAAAAAGTTTTCCCTCTTCGATAGTCAATCAGTGGACACACTGTATATATATAATATATATAATTTAATAAAATGTTACAAGTATCAAATATGTCATGATTGAAACAATTGAACACAACAAAACTTCTTCCTATCCGTCATAATTAAAAATAAATATATTATTAAAGTTAATAAAAATGAGTCACGAAGAAAGTTGTACTCCGTCAGAAATACGAGAAATGGTAGAATATAATCTAGAAAATTTTTTAAAAAGAATATGCAAAACTTTGAGTTATGGTGCGAGCAGAACAAAGTTGAAAATATTGAACAAAATAATAGACACTATTGAACAAAATATTGTGTTGATACAGAATTTGACAGGAATAACAATTAATGCCCAGGAAATGTCTATAGTAACTGTATATATGTACATATAAAGTAATAAGATAATACTATATTGAATTAAAAACAAAAATAGTACTTTATTGAATAAAACCTTAGCAATAGAGCATAAACTGGAAGATATTTCTATTATGTTGTTTTATAGTTGTGAAAAGAAATTAGTTGACGGACACCGTCAGCATGTTATATATTTCCGAGTATAAGTATTTCAGATAAATATCTAGTAAAAATGATCTATTTGCAAGGTTAAAGGTTAGTATTAAAAATTTTTTGTCGAATCCTAGAACACTAATTTCAACGAAATCGAAGTAAGCCTAAAATTCGAACCCTGCTTGCTGCCAACATAAAAAAATTTCAGTTTCATATAGTGGCAGGTTATTAATTTTTTTTTGCATTTCATAATGTAGCCATTATGAAACCCAAATATAGAAAAAGAAATTTTAGGCACCGTTATTAATTAAATTAAAACTAGATTTTCGGACATCAGTGAATTACATTTTTTTGGATTTATTGACAAAAAATAATTTTTAATCCCATTCAAAATTGTTTCCGCAAGAAGTATTTGACAGTTAATTGAAGCAATATAAAATATTTGATTCTGTTCAACTGAAAAATGAACTTAAAAACCCATCACTTCCGTCCCAGTCGAGAGAAGCTTTTTTTGGATTAAAATGAATCAAAACTTACGGGAAATACGAAATACAACTGGCCAGGACACTCAGCAGATCTCGTTGTAGAATTAACAAACAATGAACTTTTTTACTATGAAATTATTGCATATTTGGCATTACAACCGCAGAACCATTAAATACTATCTCTTTTTGTATACAGCGTAAGCCGGGATCGTGTTAAAAGTTTTGAAAAATCTTCAGACATTGGAAAACTGCCCTCGAAAAAAAAATTAATTTTGTTCGTCTGTTCCGACTCACGTAAAAATCTCGCTATTTTTTAATTAAATATAACGAGAATTCGTCAATATATCTGTCAAGTTATCTGAATTAACATCGTATCGTATCGGTGTTTTCAGCATTTACTATAAATTATTGACCGAATTTAGGTGTGCATTTTGGGTATGTTCTACTGGGAAATAAACAATCCATGTGCTCGCATAAAATAAGGTCTAGTGGCCATCACTGAAAAGCCACTTTTAGAATTAATTTTGATATCTATTGACCACGTATCGATAGATTTTTAATATCATTACATCTAAAGCCCTGGTTTTTATTACATTTCGTTACGAAATATTCCGGTGGATTGGAACGGAAAAGTTCGTTGTTGGTAATTTGGTCACATGTGTGGTTTTTACTGCAATACAAGTGAGTGGTTAAAAATGGACGATATTAGTAGGTTTGGAACAGAAGCGATGACGAACTTCAAACTTTTTTACAACATATGAACAACCTGACCCCTACAATTAAATTTACTATGGAGAAAGAAAATAATGACAGACTACCTTTTCTAGACGTTGTAGTCCAGAGAAACAGGAATACCATCATCACATCGGTATACAGGAAACAAACTCACACAGGACAATACCTTAATTATGCCTCGAACCATTCGAATAATGCCAAACATGGGATAGCTAAAACATTGGTTGACAGAGCATTCACGCTTTGCAACTCACAAGAGGCTATCACACAAGAACTTAACAACATCACCAAGGACCTAGGAATGAATGGTTATCCCCAACGACTGGTAGACCAAGCCATCAAAAAGCGTCAAAATCACAAACAAAGAACGAGGGATGACACCGAAGTTGGACCGACCATAAACATACCCTATGTCAAGGGGGTTTCTGAAAAGATTCGACGAGTAGGACAACAATACAATATTCGAACAGTATTCAGCTCCAAAGACTCTTTAAGAAGCCACCTGACAAAGACAAAACCAACCAACCACAAAGACACAAAGAATTGTGTATATAGAATACCCTGCGAGTGCGGACAATCCTATGTTGGTGAAACCCTACGGCCATTGGAAACAAGGATCAAGGAACATCAGAGCCACACACGAAAGGGAGAAACAAACAGATCCGGAGCAGCAAATCACGCTTGGGCCCACGGCCACCACTTACAATGGGGACAATCAAGTATCATACTTAAGGAAGAACATTGGCGAAAGAGGAAATTCAAAGAAGAAGCTGTCATCACTCAGAATCCTGGTTGTTTTAGCAAACCCTCTTTAGATATAAGGAACATTTGGAAACCCCTGTTAAGCAAATGTAATCTTAGTTTAGGTACGTCCTCTAGTATTAACGCATGACTGCACCCACCTCGGTCATACTCGACTAACTTTCTCACCCCCCTTATTAATATAAATACTCTCGTAGTTTAGTAACTTGCTCAGTATTCACCTGAAGACGACTGGAGATACTTACCAGTTGAAACGTTTAATGGAAGTCCAAAACACGTCTATCACTCAAGTTTCTTAAAGTAGCCTTTGCAATTGGGAACAAATATCATTTAGGTCTGTTGATTTACAAGTAGAGTTGGATTTACTCAACATGATGTTGAGGCCCTTTGTTGACACCTATTTGATAATATGCAACCAAGTAATTTACGAAATAACCTACAGAGTTATGTTCAGGATATATGTATAAGACGACACTAATTTGTGATCGTATGATATTAGTAAATCATAATAAATTACTTTTGCATAACTTATTAAGGAAATAACATTTTTTGAAGTGATAAGGGACCCCGAATTCTTTATTCTGGAGTTAATTTTTTTGCCCTGTTGCCAGTTTGAGGTTTTGAAAAGAAATCAATCGAAGTTATTCAAGAAAAGATCGCACAGAGTGTCCCAAAAAACACTAAAAATAGCAAGCAATATGTCTGGCGTCAGTTTATGATGTTTTGTGAAGATATAAGGTATGTTTTTAGAAAGGAGACTTAGATTAAAATGCTTGCGGACATACTTCAAGACTGGGCTTATAACATGAAAATACAAAATGGTGAGGAATACAAAGATATAAATGCCGAACCTAGTTGCTCGAAAATGTCGAAACCAACCTCAAGAGATTCTTCAAATTCTAATATTAATTATTACAACTGCGTTATAATTATTAAAGTGAAATTTATAATACATTATGGCATTTAACTTTTGTTAATTCGAGTAATTTTCTCCCTAAATTACACTAGTGCCTAAAAATTTTCGATAATTTTGCATGAAAGCATATTGCCTAAAAACAACAAGAGTTCATTTTCATATTTTGGCGAAATAGCCCGACTCCGAAGGAGGAGGGCTATTTTAAAAAATTTGAAAATGAACGAATGTTGTTTTTCAAAGAAAATACGCTACCTCCGAAAACAAAAAACCGATAACCCGTGTCACTTAATAATGACACACGTCAAGCGGAATAACTTTTCGTTGACGAAATTTCGTCGGTATCCAACCTTTTAGATTTGAACGGAGGTTGTCGGCTGCAGATTATTATTTTTGTGAGCTTTTATTTCATTAACTATGAGTGTAAAATACCATAAACTAGAGTTTAGTGCCTTAGAAGATGAATTGTTGATAGAAACTAAAAGTAGATAGATAGAGGGTAAAAGAAAATCCACCCATATATGTAAAAAAATTAAAAACTTTTAAAGACATACAAATGAAGGAGAATATTTGAAAAAAATAGCGGTAGAATTTGGATCAAATAAAACAGGTATGTTCAACCCTACTTGTAAATCAACAGACCTAAATGATATTCCCATTGAAAATACTAATTTGAAAACCTTGTATATTAATCGTTTTAATTTTTCTCAAGTACGTAAAAAAATGTTACGATGGGGGGACATAATACGTGATCACCCTGTACAAATGAATCTACCAATATCGTCCATTTTCATTTTTAACCACGCACTTGTACTGCAGTAAAAACCACACATGTGACCAAATGACCAACGACGAACTTTTCCGTTCCAATCCACCGAAATATTTCGTAACGAAATGTAATAAAAACCAGGGCTTAAGACTGATTTCGGTTTTGAACAGTCGTCGTTGGTGGGCAACCCAACCGGCACCAATACAGCGGGGTTGCCTATATGACGGCGACAACATTGTGCGCAAGACAACCGACGAGCAACCTTTAAAAATATGACCGGTAAATCGTGAGCACCAACCCATTTTTTCATCCATAACTTTTAACTTTTTACTGCGCACCCCATAAGTTGTACGGATCCATAGTTATAGGTCGGTAGATGTCTCTTTAGTTATAGTGACATCACAAGATGTTGCAACCTAGACAAAAATCGGGTCGAACCTAATTTTTCAGGATTATTGATTGATCCGTAGAGACATCATCAACAATTTAAAATGATGATATGGCGGTAAAAAGTGTTTAAGAGCTGCGTTTAATCACAGGTTGCCAATCAGGCACTATTTTATGCGAACGTTTAGCCAAACGTACTTAGTTTTTTTCTAATCTAAAACTGCATTCGTAAAGTTAAAGGATTGAAAAACGCTATGAAAAAATTGCGTTAAAAATATAATGTTATATATTTGAAAGGAGAATTTAAAATAGTATCTTCTTAGATTAAAATATACAGGGTGTACCATTTAAAAAAAATGAGGTTAGGTCCGATAACTTTTTTACCTGATCTCGTATACTTATTCTGAGAACGGCAGATTATTGAACAATCAATATAAAGAAACTTCCGCATAAAACATTTTTCCGTATCGCGTTTAACTAAGAAAATATTGGGTAATTTGCAAATTGTCAATTTTTTGATTTTCCCCCGTATCTATTAAGCGAGCGAAAATTTTCAAATTTTGATTTTACCATTTGACCCAAAAAGAGCATATGCCACCTACATTACTTTTTTGATAGCACTAACAATTACGGAGATACCCTATAAAAGTGTCGAAAATGGGACACCCTGTACATGTTAATGTGACGCTTGTTATATTAATTTCAAGACAATATATTTTACATTTTTAATTAAAAAAAAATAAGCTCCCGATTAAGGGATTTCCCAATAACAATAGTAAATCCTCGAGTTTAATAATAGGTAGCATAACAACAGGGTGGACATATACCTAAAATAATGATCTACTTTGGTCCTTTCATGTAAATAGAATACCATATAAGTAGGTTGATTGTTATGCTATTCAGATTAATATTTAATCTTGGTCATCAAGAAAAAAGCAATAAAACGTGAAATAGTGACAGTGCCCTGGGAAAACAAGTGAAAACCCGCCCCCGCTACACCTTTTGGGCCTTGACTGCTACACCGAATGAAATCACACGCACGCATTTAGCTACACATATCACGCGACTGCTTTCGCTCCGCCCACAATAACGAACTTTGCCGATTATTCAAATCAAATGCAATCCAATGATTTATATTGATAACCATTCTTTTAAGATGCAAACTGCTTCTAGACATGTTTTTTTCTACTGACCAATTGTAAAATCTTGCTGACCAAGTAATCATTTCGCAGCTCGACTGTTAATTAAACGAACACAAACGGACTGATATCGGTTAAATTGTTGACAGTTTGTAGAATTTCTTGCAGCCTGATTTTTATTTATTGCAAGCAAAATCTTTTTATGCTGATCAAATGATTTAATGGCTATTTTTTGCTGCGAACCAATTTTAATAACGACAAACCATTTAATTACTTCTCATAAATAACTAGTAGAGTAGAAAATTTAACAAATACACCCATATTAAGTACAATATTTATTTTTACTTAATAGGTACACATGAGAAATACATTCAATATAATTAATATTGTACTTTTCGGTTTCAAACGCAGGCGGTAGATTTAGGACTCTCACTCAGTACATGCTTGGCATCATTGATTACTGTTCAAAACTTTGTATGATTCTGACAATTCAACAAACAATTCTGTCTATTTATTAATTAAATGTTTTGGTTTTATTACGTTTATTATATTATTACCACATACTACAATTGAAAATAATATGTAAAAGACTTTCGGAGATGTTAAAAATATAAGCCGTGTTGCGGACATATACAGTGAGTCCCAGAAGAAATGTCTAAATTCATTTAAAATTCAGCGGTAAGTTTTTTCAAAAAACGCTCGTACCCGTCGATTTTGATTTTTAAATTTTTTTTTTGTGGTAATTTCATGTAGCTCAAAAATAAGTTACGACCATCAACTTCATTTTTTCAAATGAAAACATATATTTTTTATTTCATTTTTGAATTTTGCATTGAATTCTAAGCATGTTTCATGTACCATGTCCTATACATAAACTCAACAGTTATTGAAAAAATTAGGATTGAACATATCATTTAGGGAATCCAACGATCTATCAAATCTTCTGGCAATATGGCATTTTGGGCTCCATAATAAGTAAGCGTGTACTGTCTCTCGGTCACCGTTTATTGCCATAGAAACTGTATGACAATTATTTCAAATAAGTATAATTATTGTCAAGCGTAGTTTCAAAGTTGCGGTTTTCACAATAATGGTGAAGTTAACGGAACGGGAAAAAATTGAAATTCTATGCATGGTTGGGTTTGGTGATAAAACACGTACTCAAATAGAAACAGCCCAATTATTTAATGAAATCCATCCTAATGGTCCTCCCATATGTCAAAAGATGGTGAGTAGAATAGAGGCTAAGTTTAGAGAATTCGGTCATGTTAGAGATTTGCCTAAATCTGGTCGTCCTACTCGAGATGAAAATGAACAACATGACGTTTTGCTTTCCTTGGGAGAAAATCCATGTACTCCCCTGTCGCACATTGGGGCCGATTTACACATGCCGAAATCTGTTGTTCACCGAGTAGTTCAAAAGCACAAATATCACCCATACAAAGTTATTCCAGTCCATGAGTTATTTGAAGATGATTTCGATAGGCGAAGTGAGTTTTGCGGACGCATGCAAAATATGTGCAATCTAGATAATAATTTAGTAAAAAATATTATTTTTTCGGATGAAGCTACGTTCTATTTGAATGGTAATGTGAACAGACAAAATTGTCGATATTGGGAAACAGAAAATCCGCATTGGATGATAGAGGCTCACAGCCAGTACCCTAAGAAAATAAATGTTTGGTGTGGAATCGTACGCGACGAACAAGATGGTGCTCCTCCGCACTATGCGGCCACTGTGCGCACATTTTTGGATGAAACCTTTCCCAATCGGTGGATTGGAAGGAGAGGACCTATCGAATGGCCTGCTAGGTCGCCAGACCTAACTCCGCTGAACTTTTTTTTGTGGGGTTACCTCAAATCAAAAGTATTTGTTAACAGGCCAAACAATATGCAGGAGTTGAAAGAAAGGATCCGAAGAGAAGTGCGTGTCATAACTCCGGAAATGGTTGGAAACGTGCAAAGAGAGTATATTGATCGTCTTGGATATTGTCAAGCCGTAAATGGCGCACATTTTCAACATTTAATTTGATTTTGTTGTGTTTTTTTAATAAACAGGTCTTATTTATAGATATGTTCAATCCTAATTTTTTCAATAACTGTTGAGTTTATATATAGGACATGGTACATGAAACATGCTTAGATTTCAATGCAAAATTCAAAAATGAAATAAAAAATTTATGTTTACATTTGAAAAAATGAAGTTGATGGTCGTAACTTATTTTTGAGCTACCCTGTATACATGAAATTACCACAAAAAAAAAAATTAAAAAATCAAAATCGACGGGTACGAGCGTTTTTTGAAAAACTTACCGCTGAATTTTAAATGAATTTAGACATTTCTTCTGGGACTCACTGTATATTATGAACTTTCTTCATAAAATGACCGAAGGAACCACACTTTGAAATATTAGCACGTCATTAAGGAAGACCCTGTATAATTATTAATGTTTGGTTATCCACAGTGAAGTCACATTTACACGTTATAGTGACGCCGATATAAATATAATCTATGACACATCCTGTAATATTTACCTATGTAGAATGTGGGCGTGAGCAGTGTTATTTTTTTTAATATGGCATGTGTGTACATAATTATTTATCTTGTCAGAATTGGTAGGCATAAGTTCGATAACGTATTTTTAATGCCCGTTTTCTGATATAAAAACTAAAAGGTTTAATGCAGTGTTGCCAAGTAGTGACTGGAAGGCTTTTTAGGGTAATTAACAATTAACTGGTAGGAAATATATAAAAGAATTTGTCCAACTCATCCTTAGATGCGTTTCAACGTATCACGGCTTGTCAATAACGCTAGAGGCTGACAAAGGGAAAAGGATTTTTGCAATGCTATCAAGTGTCCAGAATGAATGTTTTGGTCGTATTAATGTCCCTTTCTAGCTATCACTTAAGTGACAATTTAAATATGTTGATTTGTGATTCCTGTTCACCTACCCTATAAACATTTGCAATCACGGGTCTGACTGGGAAGATTTTTACCAGGAGTATACTCATTCATTATCAAGTTCAAAATTTTAAAATAACACCCTAAAACACGACACAATGAACACTTATTTATAAAACTCAATACAATAACTATTGCCCTATATCATCACTACGCAACTGGGTGGGTACATTGATCAAATATCGTACATCGCCGAACAAGCCCGATGGCTTATCGGGTGTGTCACGAGATGCGTGCGCTATCAACTGTCTGGGATATAACCAATCAAATTAGCGCTAACTACCTGTAACCATTGACAACGGACTATGTTGCCATATTTTTAGATTAAAAGTATTTTAATCAAAAAAATAGATTATTTTTCGTTTAAATATCCAAATAATGAAATATGAAAAGAAAGTTTTAATAATATTGAAACTATAATAGAATATTGGTTTCTTATATACCGATTACAATTTATTTTAAATGCGTAAATGTAATTTTAGGGTTTTCTCGGTAACAGATTATTCAATTAAAATTGAATATATGTGACAACATTGTTAACCCGAATTTTTTTTGCCCGTATTCCTTTCGTAGCTACAGATAAACTTGTCGACATGTACTTTTTTTTCGACTAAACTCACCGCGGAGTGAGGCAATTAGCTTTTGACTCCTATTCACTCGATAGTGTTATCTGCAATCGTGTATGTTTGTCTTTGTATGTAGCTTTTAAGCTTTGCTCTTCGTTTGGTGTCAGCTCCTGAAATTTTTCCCACTCGAAATTAATCGAATGAACAAACTCTCAGGAGCTCTGAACGTATAGGGTAGGCGTAGACGTAGTTGGTAGGCTGTCATGTTTGGGGTTGTGGTTGAATTTGGTTCAGCAATCAAGGCCCTATTTGTATTATTTTTGGGGCACTTATTCTTGGATTTTTGGTAGTTTATAACATGCATTAGGCTCTGCTCGACATGTACTAAAGTCGGTACGGTATATGAAGTTTACTAAGCAATAAAACCTCTTGAACAGGGGACTCGGTGGATCTCAAACAATAAATTATTTTTTAGGTATTTTCTAATAAAATAATTTAAAGTAAATAAAAAATTAGTTTAGGTAAAGAAAGAAAGTAATTTTTTTTTAGCTTTTATAGCACTTTTCTGTTGTTCGTTTTTTTAAATATTTGAAGCCCATATCTTTTAAAATGGTAGTTCCAATATCGCAAAGTACCTTTCATCTTTATCTTTTCAAGAATAGCTTGGAGCGTAACACATTCCTTGGCTTTATCCATATCATAAACAATATTCCTAATCGATAGTTTTATCCCTTGGGATAAATCAAAGGTTTTAGAATGGAGTCGAGCCCTTTTATATGGTCTGTCCAATTCCTCTTCACTCTTTCCTCGAAGTCTTCTTAAGGGCGTACAATGCGCAAATTTATAGGATGATTAACAACGTTTCGCTACTGCAGGATTCTGGAAAGGCTATTTGAACTACCTGACGGGACAAGTTAAATTTTAGTAAAGAAATGTTTCTATTTCTAAGGTACAATGGCCCTTTTTTGAAAAAAGAAAGAAAAAATTTTTTTAAAATCGGACCAAAAGTGCATATTTTTAGGCATTTTTCAAGGTTAATATCGTCGCTGATATTTTTTTTTTGAAAAAAGTAGCGATGTACCTTAGAACTTCCATGTCTTAACTTTACAATTCCAAAAATTGAGATATTACAATTTCGTTCTAAGCGAGTAATCTTGCAGCGCGCGAAGCATGTTTTAGAAAAATTTTGGTGAAATGTATTAAAGTTGCCTATGTCCAGCATTATTTATTGTCGGTAGACGTGAAACAAGCTAACACGGTACAGGATTATGCTACACTGAGAAAAATATATCGGTTAGAAAATAGGGCTAAATTGTGTTTTTTTGTATTGTCAGTGCCAACCACATAATATCTGTATTAATTTTATAAGGCGTTACTATTAGTTTTACTTTTAACTTTTAGATCTAAAACCACTTGCATATTAACATTAACAGTATGTGTATATAGTCGAAACGGCATAATAACTTTTGAGCCGCTAATTTTTTTTTACAAAATTTGGGTGTTAGTTATGGGGGAATGTTAACTTCATTTTGGAGGAATAATGACAGTACTAACTGTCAAAATGGCGGATGGGCGCCATTTTAGGGAAGAAAATTAAATAGGAAGGGGGGTCTTGCGGTACATCATTTTGAAGATACTATCGAGTACTTTACGATCCCAGAATATTACTTCTGTATGCCCAACAAAAACAAAATGGCGGCATTTAAAAAATTGCATAGTTGTTATTTTTTATTATCCTTTATTTCATTTATCGTCTTAGGAAAATAAATGCAACTTAACATAGTATAGTAGGAATTAGAGAGCTACTCTTTCTTGTATATTTCATGGTGCTCAAATTCAAAATGGCCGCGGAGTAACATCTTTATAAGAAAAATTGAATAGGAAGTGAGGTCTTGCGATACGTCGTTTTAAAGTGCTATCGAGTACTTTACGATCCCAGAATATTGGATACCCAAAACAAAATGGGGGCTTGATAAAAAATAACTACTATTTTTCTTTTGTTATTTAACTTTAGATTTGTTGTTGAGATTGTTAGTGGATGTCCTGTTCTTCCTGACTTTTCAGTTTTTTACATTGCCTAAAGAAATAGTACCCGTTCGTTGCGGACGTCGGAATTTTCGGACCTTGATTTTCCGTGTCGTTGGTGCGATCGCCCGATATTTAGTATAAATTGAAATCATACCTGTTAGGTTGAGCGAGTTCGTGTGCGAGAGTGTGCATGTTACTAATTGTTAGTTATACTTGGGTGTGTTATACCGGGTGTTTCAGCAGGAACGATAACTTTTTTAATTTTTTTAATTACAGAAATAAAATTTGGTGGTTTGTATGTGATATTAATTTGCATTTTATGACATGTCGGACTAAATTTTGCCACTTCCGGTTTAATCGGAAATGACGTCAACTTTGGATTTTTAAATAGAACACCCAGTATAATTTTGGCTAAGTGCATGCTATAATGCAAATAAATTATCTCTCCTTTTTTAACTTGACACAAGGGTATGTGTTATCAAATTGTTTGAGAAAGTGCTCTATCTTGTTGCCGGAGTGAGCCAATAGGTTTCCATTTGAAAAAATTTAATTTTCTAAGAAAATGCCTTCTTAAAAATTTAAAAAGTGTGTACATAATTTACAACACAATAAAACTAGAAAATTGCATTTTTATCGAGAAATTGGCTTAGAAGTAAAGTAAACCATTTTAGGGAGTCATAGCAATCTATATGAAAAATAAAAAGAAAAGTTATTTAGTGTGTGGTCGTTGATTGGAATGGTGTTCTGAATCGATATAGCCAAAAATATACTGGGTGTTCTATTAACAAAATAAAAGTTAAGGTCATTTCCGGTTAAACCGGCAGTTACAAAATGGAGTCGGTCATTTCGTAAAATGCAAAACATACAAACCCACCAAATTTTATTTCAGTAATTTAAACAACAAAAAACCTATAGGATCGTTCCTCCTGAAACAGCCGGTATGTGTTTATATGCGTATATTTACTATGAATGTTTTTTATGCTTACGGGTATGCGACTGTGTGTGCAAATACTTTTGCGAGTGCGCGTGAAAGTACTTATGCGAGTACATTTATTATTATCCTATATAAGCATGAGTAAACATTGATTATTTCGATATTATTGTATTTCTTGTGGAAATTTTGGATTTTTGCAAACTGCTCCCATGCTACAGTACTATAAAGTATCACGCACTGGAGTCAGGTTGAAGACCTCTCCGCAGCGAAAGGGTTAAGTACATAGAAACCAATTACAGGTGGATTCCGTAATATTATGCCACATTTGGCAGATATTTTCATAGCAAAGATTTTAAGGCTGATCTACCACTCGTCTAAAACCACCTTTTCAAAAAAACCAACAATCCTTTATCATTTTTAGTGCGATTTTAATATATTTTCTATTTTTGTGTAGTTTGTGTATAATTTCTTGGCAAAATTAATTTTTTTTAAATTCAAACCGAAAATATCGATTTTCTAAACTCATCGACGCACGCAGAAAATCATAAATATTTTTTATTTTACATTTTTAAATAGGTTAAAAAATAATGTAGTTATATGCGCTTGAAGAGTCCTATAAAAGCCTATATCTATTGTTCTCTGATTTCGCGAACGCGAGGTGGTAGCTTTCCGTAGAAGTACCGGCATGCGGCCTATATTTTCCAGCAAATCGCCTTTTGTTTGGCCATTTTTGCAGCGTCATTCTTTTTATTTGAATTTATAATAATTTTAATAATTATTGATCGTTTGTGTAATATTGTGTATTTGGATTGTTTTAATTTAAACATATTTAGTGTTCTTGAGCATATATATATATAATAATATTATTATGTACTTTCGATTGTTCGATATGATATGGTAAGAGCTATTTCTCATTATGTTACGTAGGTAACGCGAAAACTCTCACTGACCTTCCTTGAGTATTCAAGAAAGGGCTAAATAGAAGAAATTATATTTTATTCGAACTGCCGTGCCGGGCGGGGAGGTAAGGGGAAGACTATGACTACTGCGAGCATTAAAATAACATTGTCTTTGAAATATGCCGAGACGGAAGATTCACCGATTGGCCTAATTCGATGATTGTTGTATTCTGTGAATATAAAACGTATTTCAGTGTGGAGCCGCTGTTCAAGGAGTATTTTGCACCACGTCGTGATATCGCTAGTATGTCCAGCTCGCGGGAGTTTCAGTCGCTAATAAATTTCTTTCTCTACAAAGTACGGCCTTAAGGTCTTATCTGAAATGCCGCAAGCATCAGAGGTTTGTTTTTGCACTGACAAAACAGACGCCAACGGGCCAGAGTTATCTATTTATAAAGTAAAATAACGTTCCACTTGTAATACCAAACGGCGTTCACCTGGAGATAAACACCTTCTAGGCGTTGCGTTACCTTGTTGAACATATTCCATAACTTTGCTTTATAACTGATTTTAATTCACACACAACGAAAAACAAACTAAAAGCATAACTACTTATTTTCAATAGAACATACCATCCTGCACGTGAGCAAATTTTAATTATTATTTGGGAAATAGTGATTATTATATAGATTTAACTATGATGATCCCAAAATAATTAAATTCTAGGAAAAAGTACCTAAGAAAATCTTTAACTTATTGATGCAAAATGTTTTTCATTTGATAAATAAAAAAAGCTATGAGCGAAAAATAAACAAAATAAAAATATTTATCGCGGTACATAATTCTAAGATAATTTTGTTTTGGAATCGCTGATTTTGCACGGCTGACTACAGTGAACCAGTGTAATGTTCGGTACGATCAAGTATAGCGAAGGTATTGTTAATTTAACCGTTTTACTGTTGAAAATGCGATAACATATTTTAATGATTTAATCCGATATCGAACGTCATAAAACGAACCGACTTTAGTATTATTTTGACATCCCTACGCTGCCGAAATGTTACCCTATAGTTACCGAACACACTATGCCTCGAGAAAATCCCTAAATTCAAAGTTATTTTCTTAAAGCTGGTAACACTGCATTATAGGTCCAAACAGTAAACGACAAAGACAAATGTTCGTTTTAACATTTGCAGCGTATTAAACCGTGTTAATTGTATCGTATATGGAGTGCGAAATGCTTCATAAAAATGTTACTTTATCTGACTTGACCGACTTATCCCGTATTGTTATTACCACACTAGGTCACTAAAGGCATATTAAATATGTGCAATATACAAGACTAATTAATTGATTTTTCATGGTAATGCATTTTCCAATTAAGTACTTTATTTACTTGATTAATCTCTTTAATTAATATAAAGTGTAGTTTGGTAGACATGGCTTTGTATTTTAGTGGATTCTGTGAGTCGGGCGAGAGGCCGAAATACACACGGATTTTCTACAGTAACCAGACTACCTCCTTCCCCCATTTTCGAGGATGCCCACCCCCTTAAAGGGGCCAAAAACCACCCCCCAAGCGGGAAAATTGAAAATATTTGTTTGAAGCTGCCCGATCTCGAATTCCTTCCGTTTTCGGGGTCGCGGCGTACTCTCACACCCTTCAATATTGCACCCGATGCACCCCCCCCCCCCCCATAGAGCGATGAAACTACCCTCCAATCGTCTGACCGCCCGTTTTCGAGGTCGCTGAAGAAGATCGCGATCGTCTTCAGCGACCTCGAAAACGGACAGTCACACAATGTTTCCCGTTTAAAGTCGCCCGCAGGCGATTCACCCTCTTGGAGGGTAGTTTCATCGCTCTGGTGGGGTGGCTTGGTAGAGTAGACTGGTTTCGAGCCCGTGATCGTCTTCAGCGACCTCGAAAACGGACGGTCACACAATGTTTCCCGATTAAAGTCGCCCGCAGGCGATTCACCCCTTTGGAGGGTATAGTTTGATCGCTCTGGCGGGGTGGCTTGGCAGCGGAGACTGGTTTCGAGGCCGCGATCGTCTTCAGCGACCTCGAAAACGGACGGCCACACAATGTTTCCCGTTTAAAGTCGCCCGCAGGCGATTCACCCCCTTGGAGGGTAGTTTCATCGCTCTGGGGGGGTGGCTTGGCAGCGTAGACTGGTTTCGAGGCCGCGATCGTCTTCAGCGACCTCGAAAGCGGACGGTCACACAATGTTTCCCGTTTAAAGTCGCCCGCAGGCGATTCACCCTCTTGGAGGGTAGTTTCATCGCTCTGGTGGGGTGGCTTGGCAGAGTAGACTGGTTTCGAGGCCGCGATCGTCTTCAGCGACCTCGAAAACGGACGGTCACACAATGTTTCCCGATTAAAGTCGCCCGCAGGCGATTCACCCCTTTGGAGGGTAGTTTCATCGCTCTGGCGGGGTGGCTTGGCAGCGGAGACTGGTTTCGAGGCCGCGATCGTCTTCAGCGACCTCGAAAACGGACGGTCACACAATGTTTCCCGTTTAAAGTCGCCCGCAGGCGATTCACCCCCTTGGAGGGTAGTTTCATCGCTCTGGGGGGGTGGTTTGGCAGCGGAGACTGGTTTCGAGGCCGCGATCGTCTTCAGCGACCTCGAAAACGGGCGGTCCTTCCTATGTGTAATTTTACTATACCTATCTTGAACAGTTTTTGACTTATGATCATTTATTTAGCAAAATTAATTATTACAGATAACAATCACACTTTTTAGACCAATTTGGCCTATGGAAATTGTTTTATAATGGTTGACATTTTGATCATGCATATTATGTGTAGACAATATTTTTTTTACACAAAAAAACGATAAGCCCAAATCTTCTTTGGCACTTCTTATTGAAGCCTGCGGATAGGCATGAAAATAAGCCAAAATATTGATTTTATTTTCCTCATTGGACGATATTAATTAATTGTTTGTGGAAAAAATAGTCATTCTCAACTCTATATGGCAAGGCTGTGCCAAGTCTGTCGTAAACTGGATAAAAATATAGACTTTTCAGTCACGTCAGTGTATTGTTTGTTTTTCCTAACAAAGATATATCAAACCGATTACCTGTTGAATGAAAACCGAAACAGACAGAAGATAAAAAGAGATGGGGGTTCTACAGATATAATTCCCGTCTCTCTTTTTTGTTGCGTTTATTTTCGTAATAACAGGCATTACATTACATTTAGTGTTAGGAAAAACCGATGATTTTAATAACCGAGTACTTGATACTCGAGCGATTTTAATAATCGAGTGAATCGCTCGAGTGAATCGCTTAAAATTCCAATTCAAGCGATGACGTCACCGACTGCTCCACCGGCAGCCTAGCCATTTACATGTGATCAGGTAGGGTATTTAGCAGGCACGTAACTACGGGTGGGCACAGGTTTAGCTAAAACATTGTAGTAGCCACCAAAAAAAATCCAGAAATTTATTTATTTGTGAATAATGAATTTTTACCACGTGTCTCGATACCAAACAAAAAACTGCAAAAAATCACCCAAATATGTATTTATTGTTCGAGTTTATTCTTGTTCTTTTTTAAAACAAAAAGTATTACCAAGTTATTTTCTTCACATCTTCAAAAATGTAGGCTTAGTTACGCGACTGGCAAAATAAGAAAATAGGTGATTATTTTTTAAAATTTATGTTTATAGTTACCTAAAAGTTCCTGTTTAAATTTAAGAATGTTTACTTTTGATTACCAACAAATTTGTCGATACCTATGTTTTGTTAACTATTTTACTGGTTTTATTATTTACCATTAACATTTTCTATAATGTATGTTATATTTAAAAAGTCTTCTTGAGTTTTAGATTTAAAAATGTTTACTATAAGATTACCAACGAATTTTTTTATATATTTTGTACTAAACTACGCCGCTGGCTAGCCAGTTAAAACAAAACTTTACAAAACCCATGTCGCGATGACTCCGCTAAGGCATTTGCCATACTTTTTTATATGCACCTTCTCGTTTATGTGCCTTTAAGAAAGACGTATGTCGTGTACCTGCTCAGCGTCAAACTCGAACGTCGCCAGCCAATCGGATGGCGTGGCGCGTAGACCGAAGGTCGTCTATCAAGTGACAGGCGATATTGTTCGGTTTTTCGTCTGAATTTATAACTAGAGTATTTCCTATCGAGCGAAAAACTGTTCGAATATACGAGCAGTTTTTTAACTCGATCATACTACAGAGGTACATTTCCGCCGGCGTCAAGCGATGCTCGGGTATCGAGCGAAAGATAATAAGTGACGAGCGACGGTTTTCGCCTGAATAGATAACTCGAGCGGTTTTTTTAATAATCGAGCGATGTCGGTTATTTCAATAATCGACTGATCAAGCGGTTTTCCGCTCGAGCGATCACAACACTAAGTACATTTCATAAAAATCATACGCGACGAAAGCAACCAATACTCTTACGTAGACATAGGCATGTATGTAACGAAATAATAAAAATCCCCAAAAAATAAAACAAGAAATCGGCAGACACCGACACATGTTTTTTACACAATATCTTACCCAGAATTGGTTACATAAGCTTGACTGATGCAAAACAATAAACAATCGGTCCGGTAGACAATAGCCGGGTCTCTTGTGTGTGTGTGTGTCCAAATTTCGTGAAAGGTTCTTTTATAATATTCGTACAACTGTTTATTCGCTCTTTTAAGTCTTTTGTTGTTTTTGGTGAGTCTGCATTTTCGGTTTATTAAAATGCAAACTCTGAACTAATTAATAAATTATTAATGAGGAACCTTTATTGGAGCGATATAATCAAAAGAGCCGATCAACAGCTGTGAAGATCCGACTACTGTAAAATAAACAAGAGCAATTCGAACACAAATACTCTATTGGTCTCAATAAGTGGTGTCTTTTCTTGATTTTCCTTTCCATCAGTTTATTCCTCTTAGTTCGCCTGATGTTACAGTTTAACGTGGGCTCCGAATCACGTTTCTTGATCATGCACAGAAAAAAATCCGTAAAGAATAATTAAAAAAATCGCCATATATAACGTGTCCAAGATTAGAATATACAGGGTGTTCATTTGAAAGCTTCCCACCACGGATTAATCGAAAACCACTGATTAAGAAAAAACGCCGAGACACGTCAAAAGATTTGCTAAAGGGGACAACTTTTTAACCAAAAACTACTTCACCCCCTTTTACCCTCTGGCCCCCGGGGTCATCCCCTTAAAAATTTTAAATGACAAGGGGTAGCAAGTAATAGCTTGTTTGAAAGGTCTTTCAAAGTGCTTTATTTTGACGTTTGATTTTTTAAAACCGGTCGATACGTTTTCGAGAAAATTAGAAAATTTTTTACCGCCTTCTTTTTATCAACACAGATAATATGGGCGAACTGTTTTTATTCTTATACCTGTTTAGTTTTTTATACCTGTTTAGTTTTTATAGTTGCTAAGGGAAAGAAACAATTTAATTTGCTGTCAGTTACCTTTGTGACAATCTTGGGATAGTGAAAATTAATTTATTGATTCAGATTTTACTTCCAAAATGGTTTACACACTAGCGGAAAGAGTGGAAATGATTCTAATTTATGGTGCCCAAAATCAATGTGCTCGGCAAACTGCGGTTACATTTAACGCCAGACATCCGGAAAAGATAACTTCGCATAGGTATGTTTTGAACCTTGTTACTAAATTTACTCAAACTGGATCTGTTGCAAATAAAAAACGTAATCATCGTAGAGTTTTGGATGAAGCCGCTCAAGTTGAAGTTTTGGGTCATTTTGCCATAAATCCTAATACTTCATTACGCAAAATTGTTGATGCGACTGGTATTTCATTATGCTCTGTACACACAGTTACTAAATTACATAAATTTCATCCATTCAAAATGAAAATATTGCAAGAGTTAACCGAAGATGATTTCGATAGGCGAGTTGAGTTTTGTGAACAAATGACTGCAGCGATTAATACCATTCATGTAAAGAATATCTGCGTCAGTGATGAATGCACATTTTATCTAAATGCATTTGTTAATAAGCATAACTGCAGGTATTGGAGCAATGAAAATCCTCATGCTTTTGTAGAAGGGCATACTCAGTACCCCCAAAAAATTAATGTATGGGCAGGCAGTTTAGGAAACAAAGTGATTGGGCCATTGTTTATTAATGGGAATTTAAATGGAGGCATTTATTTAGATATGTTGGAAAATACCATCAATCCGCTTATCACTGAAACCATTGAAAACCAAATTGAAGACGATGGAAACCCTATACTTGATGAGGCTGAAATATATTTCCAGCAAGACGGCGCTCCTCCTCACTATGTTCTTCCGGTTCGGCAATGGCTAAACGACGAGTTTCCAGATAAATGGATAGGGCGAAGAGGGCCTATAGAATGGCCTGCTAGATCTCCTGACTTGACGCCATTAGACTTTTTTCTATGGGGCCATTTGAAAACTATTGTGTTCACTCCCCAACCAGTTTGGATGAACTTCATCAACGCATCGCCCAAAGCTGCCATGATCGGGAGATCATGACACACCATGTTTTTAAAAATGTCCGTCAGGAATTTGAAAATCGCATATATCATTGTTTGGCCAATAACGGGCAACACTTTGAACACTTATTGAAATAAAAAGTGATATTTTCTATCTGAACAAATTAAGTTAAATAAAGATTTTTCCAATTTTGTCGAAAACGAATCGACCGATTTAAAAAAATCAAACGTCAAAATAAAGCACTTTGAAAGACCTTTCCAACATGCTATTACTTGCTACCCCTTGTCATTTAAAATTTTAAAGGGGATGACCCCGGGGGCCAGAGGGTAAAAGGGGGTGAAGTAGTTTTTGGTTAAAAAGTTGTGCCCTTCGGCAAATCTTTTGACGTGTCTCGGCGTTTTTTCTTTTAATCAGTGGTTTTTGATAAATCCGTGGTGGGAAGTTTTCAAATGAACACCCTGTATATTTTATATAATGTAATATTTTAGGTAATGTAATAATTCAAAATACTACTCTGTTTTGCGGAAATTAAATGAGCGCACATACGGGTTATTATAAAATAGTACACTTTCGCGCGGAAACAGAACGTATGTTATAAATACAAGAGTCGCCTCTGGCGGGTGAGTTGAAATATCGATGTTGTGGTTTTGTTGGTTAGTAGAATAGCGCGACATATACAACGTGTCCAAGATAAGGAGGGCCAGTACAGGGATCTCGGAAACCGTAAGAGATACGAAGTCGGTTAAATGGAGGTAAAGTTGCGCATTTACGTGCCTAATAATATGCCGTTTAGAAAGTTTTAGAATTCCGAGTAGTTCCGGAGATATCCGAAAAAAAACGAAATTCTGAAAAATCGTTCTATTGGTTTCCTGGGTTTTTTTGAGATCGAATTCTAAAGTAAATTGCACTTTTGCATTGCCACTTTTTCCGCTCTATCTAACAGCGTTAATTGTTTTGTAATCCGACGAGTCGTCTTCGAAGGGCCAATATCAACTTCCTTTTTTTAAATACGGTCCTGTTTTTCTGATATTGGAATTTGAGAGCTTTTCTTCTTCCGAATGCAACGATGTATGACACATTGTGGTTTAATGACGTTTCGAGGGTTTTTTGAACAACATCTTGAAATTTTGGGATACGGTCGTGTATTTCTCCTAATTTTATAAATAATATCTCATAAGTGAGCTCTAAATTTTTACTTATGTTGGACTAGTTCAATAAATAACAAATAATTTAATAATAAACCACAAATAAGTGAACGCCGGCACAAAATTCTGCCGCCCTGATATTTTGGTCAAGTTTAATATTTTACAACTTTTTATTTTTTATGCGATTTTCATGATTTTGTCGTTTGTAGTTGCGTTTTTCGTTAATTATTTTATAAAGTAATATTTTTCGATTCTGCTATATTATAGTAGATATACAGGAGTAAATCAAACGGTTGTTTTTGTCATAATATGAAAATTGAGGTGGATAATTTTATTTACATATTGTTTCTTGTAATCTTTGGCGTATTCTAAACATTTAGATTTTTGATTCATTCCATTATCTCATTTCTGCTGCGAGCTGCAAAATTAGTGGTATTAGGTATTAGTGGGTAACTAACCAATTTTTATTTTGTTACAGACTGAAGATTCTGAAAATGAGTTGCTTACAAAAGGATAAATCATAGAGGAACAAAGAAATATATAGAAGAGTCATTGGAATGTGATGGTTCACAAAATATTAACTTATATTATATTAATATTAAATTATTGACCCAAGAACAACCCACGTTTATCTAAATTAATATTTATATGCATTAACAAGTTATTGATTCGTTTAAATATATTAAATAGTTTAATGAAACATATGAAATGATCAAATATATGGGGATAAAAACAAATATTTATTAATATGTAGGATGTCAAATGTCACATATGTAGGATGTCAAACGTCATTTATATATTAGGAATATTTTATGGATTTCAATTAATTGTGAAATGTTTTACCTAAACAAATAGAAACAACACACTTATTTAAAAAATTAGAAAGTTGCGATACACATGTATCGTATAAATGTTCTCGTTAAACAAATCCTTTCAAATGTAACAAATACATTGTTAATTTAACTTAAATACACATATAGTCCCCCTATAGCAAACACATATTTACTTGATGGAACGGAATAATCATTTGACTTAATAGATTTTTTGCTCTGTGTGCGCTGCTCCCCCAAGGGACCTTCGTTTATGGCATTACGCTATGATCTACGATTGGGGAGTATGTGCTAAGATATCCCATCTCACCCAGCCTGAATACCGGCGTAAATGGAGGATGAATGATATACGTTTCACCCTTCCCCTTTTTTGCATGACGCCGGAGAGTAACGCCATGATTTATACCACTAAGTCCACCTAGTGCGGAGCCACCAGAGCAGTTGAATGGTTCTTAAAGGTTCTTAAAGGAGACCTATTTTTTCTCCTACCCCCAAAAGCGCCCCCGTGGCTGCGCCACTGGGACCAACATAAATTATCGTCCTTATAAAAAATGTCGTGTCAAGCCCTAGACAAAGAAAAATATTCATCCGCCGCATAATGGCATAATCAGGTTCATTATAAAAATCATGAATATTTTACCAACAAAATTAAAGGTCCAGTTAGATAAAACAATCGGTTCGTGCAACAATACGGACTTGCGAACGCGACTTTAAATTTTATAACTAGACGAATCTAAATTGGACAATTTTTTCCACGCGAGATTTCAGTGCCGTAGATTTGAAAAGAAAATCTGACATTATTATACTTTTAAGGATCAATTAGCATGGGTTACCCATATACAGTTTTTTAAAATTAGTGATGCAACGCCGTGGCGGCTCGTGACCTATGATAGGGGGGTTCACAAGTATGGTGAAATTATTTAAAAAATTTTATTTCTGTGTAACGACCAAACAATTACTTTCTAGGCGTTTTAAATGTAGAAAGAAAAAAAGTTATAAGAAAATGCGTTCGGTAAAATATATTTTTATCTATTTTTTAATTTTACACAAGGAAATACAACTTTTGGAAAATAAGAAAGGTTTTCTTAGTGTGTATAGCTGTCGGATCTTAACGTCGTCGCATGCAACTCTCGCAACAATATTTATACAGTCCACTACTAATACTACTAAAGCCATCTACGAGCTATGAAGAAAACCGAATGATGTCCAATACTAATACCGCCATCTACGAGTTATCAAGAAAACCGAATGATGTCTAATACCACTACGCCATCTACGGCTACGTCATTAAGCGCAACCAAGACGAGAACAACAGTTAACTGTTTTATGACGAGAGCGAATCGAGCCACGAGACTGACAAGTTGGCATTCGTCATATTTTCAGTGTTTTTTAGTTTAAATTCTTTAATAAAATGGTTTAAAATCATATCGAGTATCATTTATCGAAATACACAACATTTATCGACCCTACACAATAGTGCTTAAACGTAAAGTCGATTCATCGGTTCTTAATTGTAGAAAATTGATCAATAACAGCCTCATTAAGTTTGGAATATCCTCTATAAATTTTTTTTCATATATTTCATTATTAAACTTCCTAATAAAGTCCCTAGATTTACCCTTTGTTGTCTGCGCTAAACTAATTTCGGGTTTAGGTCTGCCCGCATTCTTCACTTCAATTTTTTGCTCCAAACTCAAAGAGCTAAAGTTATTTCTTAAATAGTCCACCGTCAACTATTCATTTTAACTTAATAAATATATAATATTAAAATATTAAAACATACACGCTCGAATTTCCAACTAGATGCACGAACAGACAACAGCGCGGTGCACACAAAAACTGTGCGCCATTTCCATGTTAAATAGCCATAGCCGCGCTATCCCCCGCTGTCACCTGTTACTACAGAGAAACTGCACTACTTAATCGCACGTGCGAGCAAGTCTCGTCATAATCGTCATTTATCTCGACCGAGGCACGGTTGCCGGATCTATACAGTTTGGTTTGACGGGATGATAAAATATTAGGGAGGGTCGGACTTTTTTAGTTTGACGGTACGATAAAATATTAGGGAGGCTCGGACTTTATACGATAAATAATATTCAATGAATATAAATTAATATTTTTTATTAGTTTTGTTTTGGGGGTGCACGTGCGCATGTGCTCCTGTGGAAGAACCGCCACTGATGCAACGATTGTTGTTACACGATAACGATTAATGACCCAAATAATTAGTGTTGTGATCGCTCGAGCGAAAAACCGCTTAAGTACTCCATTATTGAAATAACCGACATGGCTCGATTATTAAAAAACCGCTCGAGTTATAAGTTCAAGCGAAAATCGTCGCTTCTTACTTATTACCATTCACTCGATACCCGAGCTTCGCTTGACGCCGACGTATATTTGAGCAGTTTTTCGCTCGATAGGAAAGGGAAATACTCTAGTTATAAATTCAGGCGAAAAATCGAATTGTTGCGTTTCACTTGATACCCGATCTTCTGTAAAAGAGAGTCAAATCCCCAACCTGTATTCGATGTTCTAGGCATCTAGGCTGTCGAGGTTCTTCGTCAGCTCGTGGTTTCCAATTAGACGAATGGCCCTTCTTTCGATGGAATCCAGTAGCCGAAGAGTATGTTTGGGTGCAGAGCTCCAGACATGAGAGCAGTAGTACTCTAGTGATGGTCGAATCTGGGCTTTGTATAGTGTCAAAAGTTGTTGAGGTGACTACAACTTTCTAGTTCGGAAGAGTATACCAAGTTTCTGAGAAGCTATCCTGGCGATTGCCACAATGTGGTTATGCCAAGACGTATTTCCTCCCAGATTGACTCACAGCAAATTAATAGATGAAGCTAGTGGGATTGAGTATCCGTCCATGACTATATCCGGTTCTGTAATGTTAACCTCTTTAGAGAAAACTGCTGCCTGGGTTTTTTTACCTTTAAATTCGACTTGGTTACTGTCACCCCAAGCCAAAATTTTTTCCAGGTTTTTGTTGAGGCGTTATACTTCATGCTGTCTGCGAAGATGTGCGTCGGCAGCCGATGTTTGTGCATTCAAAGAGAAAGATGAGATAAGTGTGCTATCGTCAGCAAAACTAAATATCGGATTTTTAGTTTTCACTAGGAGGTCATTAATGTTGAATAAGAAGAGAGTGGGAGACAATATGGACCCTTGAGGAACACCGGCATTGATGGTGAAGGTGTCCGAGAGAAATCCGTCAATCGCCACTGTTCTTCCTTAATAAAAACTTTAGACTAATCTTCTAAAACTTACAAAAACAACCCCTGATGTTTCATCCACACATTCTTCTTCGTCATAAAAATTTCAAGTGAATAATCGCTCGAGCGATTTACTCGATGATTAAAATCGCTCGAGTATCAAGTAGATACTCGATTATTAAAATCATCGGTTTTTCCCAACACTACAAATAATCGTATCCGTAACGATTACGATTATCGAGTTTTAGTAAGGTCTACAGGGTGTTCGGATAATGCATCATAATACTTGCTGAGGTGATGCTACATGTTAAAATAAAGATAGTATGTCATATACAGGGCGGCGCATTGTTGAGTTGAACATAGGAAATCCAATTAATTTTTGACGTGGCTGAATATTGGCTCCCCTGTACATTTTATAGGAAAACTGCATTATAACTTCTTGAAGGGGCCGACATGGTAAACCCATGTGCTGAGTTTGAATACATTTTAGTGAGCCAATCTTAAGCTATTTAATTTAACCTGAAGGCAAAATCACGACACCCACAGATCAGGTAATACAGCAAGGCACCAGTAAATTCAATTTTGAAATTGACAAAACGAAAATTAGTCTCGGTGACAATATTTTTATTATTCATTATGTTCAGCTTTACGTTCATAAAACAACAACCATTTCCGACAATTTACTGGGTTCCTCCAACAACACTCAACGAAGAAATGGTGTGACACCTGCACTTGCTAACCAACACAGAATTAGCAACTTCAAAATTGATTTCTGCAATATTAGAGGGCTTAACACGAACATCAATTCAGTCACCAGCACTTACAATCTTCCAAGCCTCGCCTGCTCGCACTGGCCGGGACAAAGGTCAGATCGTCAACAAACACCGTCAGCTATTTATACCCTGGATACGACTTTCATTTACGATTTCGACGCAACTTCGGGGTATGTCTTTTTATTCGAGATGATCTCTGCTGTCAACGAGAACTTACACTTGAACCAAAAGACTTTGATGTAATGTGGTTTAAAATCTCAACGCAGAAAATCATCAAGTTGATCTACTGCCTTTACCGTCCTTCAAGTGATACCCATTACAGAGCTCTTTTCTCATCACTAGCCAATACAATCGACTTCTTGCAAACCAAATGCCGAGATTGCTATCTTTGGCGACTTCAACGTCCACCATGTCAGTTGGCTTAAATACTCAAATACAGACGATGAGCAAGGCCGCGAGGCCGAATCCTTTACGATCAGTTCTGGTCTAACTCAACTCGTAGAGGAACCAACGCGGATTCCAGATCGAGCTGGAGATTTTGCTAGTCTTTTATACCTTTTCGTGACGTCAAACCTAGATCTATATACAGTCACTTATTTCAACTCTAAGCGAACTATCAATTAATTCTGAACAACCTCCTAAACCTCGCAAGATATGGCATTACACATCGGCCAAGTGGGAAGACCTAAAAAACCATTTTCGCACTTTTCCTTGGATGAGCGTACTCTTCTGATGATCCATCCGTCTGTGCTGGGGAGATCTCCGTATACCATTCCTAGAAATGACGTTTCATATTTAAAATCCTTATAATCGAGTGAAACTATGCAATAAAATTCCGAATTATAAATTTCGTAGAAATACAGATCTACCGTAATAGATCTACGCCGCTGCACGCGTATCAGTTTCATCTGCAGATTGGTTAAAGAGCGAGATCATGGATAAGCGGCGGTCTGTGTTCAATGACTCGGCTAGACCAAATGTTAGGAATAAGAATAATAGCAATAATATTACGAAGCATCAATTTATTTATCGATGTTATTTAAATTTCTGTACATAAAAGATACGGTCCTCCTTTGTAAAGTCCATCCAGAATAGTTTGCAAATTAAGTATTATACAGGGTGTTTCAAATATTCAAAAATCGGCGTCTTGTTTGCGATTCCCTAATTTTTTTAATTGTCCGCTTCAAGTGTCAAATAGCAGAAATATACGATGAACCACTGTCGCACATCCATGTTTGGTTCAGCTTAGTACCCATCGAACTTCATTGTTATCATCTGGAAGACTTCATCCTTGTTAACCTTCCCGATGTCGCGATTCCCAACGAATATAACCTCCAACGATTCACAACCAACGTGAATTGCTTTTTGCGCACACGCACCACTCCCAGAGTACCTTAAAACATTTCTCCTATAGGGTTTGATAAAAAAAAGGTTTCAATATAACACTCAAAATCAAATATCTCTATAGAATAAGCAATTTTAGCATTCTCCAGCCATCTGTTACTAAGGAAATGTTAAGTGCAATTAATTGCAAGCACATACGTAGCTTTTCCATGGTTGGTTGGTTAAAGGCGGGGGTCGGTTTAAAGGCCCGAACTTCTATCACTGCATCCTTCCGGCTTATTGTGTACCCCGATCTTGTTAGAAGATATCTGTTCCTTCTATGAGGTCCAGTAACCTTCTACCAAGCTTGTCACGTGGGAGGTGGTCACCACGTTGTATGTTCCCGAAGATATTTTGTCTTCTACGAGACAGTTAAGATGAAACAAACTCACACTCTTCCGAAAATTGTAAAGTCTATCATAGAATAGAAGGATCTAAGAGTGGTCATTTCAAATGATCCAGAACAACCTAAAATGGAAGCACATAAATATCCTAAATAGTCAAAAAGGAAAATACTTTTATATACCTAGTACCGAGAAATTCCTCCAACACATCTGTCCCCAAGTCTCCCGAGTTTCAGCTGAAGCCTTTTTCATGTTATTCAACCATTCAGAGGTCACACGCTAAAGGTGGAAAAGGAAAATTGAGCTAAATTATTAAGGAAATATTTCCTCACTAATCCAGTGGGATACCAATAGAATGCACTATAACACGGGCACCAAGTAAAAACATTCTCAAAAGCAGACTGGACCACGACCTTGAAACCAAAAAAATGAACTATAAGTGAGTCCTGACATAGGATACGATACTGAAACAACCAAAGCACAAACATATGATAAACATAACATGTAGATATAGTAAACTGAGTGTGATAAAAGAATCATAGCCAAATACATAATAGATTGACATCAACGTCATCCAAATCATACCAGAGACAGAAACGCACAGCAACGGTTTCATTTGTTATTCTGCCTACAGTTGCTAACAGACATAATAATAATAATAACACAATATGTATATATCCAAGAGGGGTGAACTAGTGTAAACATTTCGATGATGCTAGTCCTCATCATTAGCAGATCCAGCTAAAAAAAAATGAGAGTAGAAAAAGCTAGGGAAAAATTGAACTCAAATACTTCATATCGCTAAATGGCCACACCTTATTTGCGAAGTCATCTCAAATATTTAATGTCCTCTAAACAGCCTTGTGCGCGAGTTAAGTCTTTTGATATTGTGACATTTTTTACCCAATATTTTATGCTTCTTTTTCAGATGAATATTATCCTCCACACCACAATTTAACACTCCCTAGTGGTATTTGTGGAGCAGACTGTAAGTTCTATTTCCATCCTTCATCCATAAGATTGTCCATACCATAAATATTGGTTGTTTAAAGGCGGGGGTCGGGTATGCGGCGCAAGCTTCTTACACTGCAGCCTTCTGGCATGTTATAGAAGGCTTGTTGGTTCTACGAGGTTCGATAGTTTCCTGCCAATCTATAAATATTACTAATAACTACAATTTTCACTAGGAATATGTTGTAGTGTTATTTTTATATACAGTGAATCCTCCCTTAGGAAGACACCTACGGGGACGTCTAAATATGTCCGCCTAATAGAGGTGTCCGCCCATGGGCAATTTGTTATTAGGTAATATGTAAATTCAAACTTATTACTACATATATGTATGTACAAATAAACATAACATAACAAAAATACACTAGTCTTAGTTAGGATGTAGTACTAACAAAATCTAATAACGTAGTTGCGTTTTATACTTGCAATCTAGAAAATGGTTTGTTGATAATTGGTGACATTTGTTTGATTACTGCATTCAACTTCTTCATCAGAGTCGTCAGATAGTGATGTGGTTTCAGTTTGGACTACATAATCGGTAGGAATGGGGTCACTATCATCTTCTAATAGCACATCGCTATCAATGTTAATGAACTCGCCCAAATCATTGTTATCAAATTACAAACTTCCACAACATCAATATTCTCTTTCAGAGTCAAAACGCGACATTTTTGTGCCATTGTTTACGATTTTAACCTTAAAACTCACAAATAAATGGCGGACTGCTGTCGGGGAATCACACA
Organism: Barypeithes pellucidus; assembly: GCA_963991005.1. Taxonomy (NCBI): domain Eukaryota; kingdom Metazoa; phylum Arthropoda; class Insecta; order Coleoptera; family Curculionidae; genus Barypeithes; species Barypeithes pellucidus. Next base: position 16,401,963 of record OZ022563.1, read on the forward strand.
TACTTTCATTCGGCGAAGTCCTTTCGCGCATACGCGATTGGTTGCCGATCTGTCTTCAGAGAGGTTTTGCACCGTACTTATTCATCTTCCAAATACTTTAAAAATTTTTTTGTCAGTTTAAAGGAGGGTTTTCGCACTCTTTGTATGAAAACAGCCTGTCCGCGTCCGCCCAAAGGAGAGTCCGCCCAAGAGTGGTTGCTTTCATGAAATTTCATATACCTAGTTCCGGACTATGAAAAATGTCCGCTTAATAGAGATGTCCGCTTATTAGAGGTGTCCGTTATGAGAGGTTTCACTGTATTTATATTATAAATTCTTAAAAAAATAGTATTGCTTGCTTATTTGAAAAATACTATTCCTGGTAAATATAGTCGAAGATTTAAAAATGTTACCCGTTCACTAAAACTCTTCACTTGCTTTTAGTCCAATGCAATTTAATAAACTTATTATAATATTCCTTCTTGTAAGCTTCTTTCGATTTTTCCCGTATTACATTTTGTGTTCCTTCATTGGCTTTATTAATTATATCGCCTGGGGCGTATTGAAATAAGTATTCTTCTTCGAAATCGGAATTATTTCTTTCCATTTTTGATGTTCTCAAATATTATTGACATTTGTAAGGTAACAATAACAATACCGCCCCATAGGCGTAACTAGAGGGGGGGCCAGGTGGGCCGTGCCCACCCCAGATTGCTCTGGTGCCCACCCCAGTATTTCCGAAGTTCGAAGCCATACTTACGTCATAGTGACACTTGCCATTAAAATCCTACTAGACTAGGGGCCAGGCCCCCCTACAAAATCATTCTAGTTACGCCAATGCAGACAGTTAATATAGATCAGATAGATGTTCATAAAATCTTCGCATGCCGCGCCTTTTTATAGAAAACTTGATTTTTCTTGTTCGGAAAACCAATCTACTTTTTGTATACGTTTGTTTGTAAGTAAAAAATGTATGTATGTATGAAAAAATTGTATCAAATTATACAGCAAAACAGCCAAGCGCGGATCCAGGGGGGGGGGGGGAGGGGTCATGAGCGAACAACCCCAACCATCAATTTAACACGAAAAATACCATATATACCGGTTTGACTAACGCGGCAGGTAATACTTTTCGTAATTTTTCCATGCAAGCCCCCCCCCCAAACTGAAGTTCTTGATCCGCCCTTGAAAACACCGTATAGAACAATTTGACTGTATAATATAAATTGATGTTTTCATAGTCAATTCTGTGATCGAATTCCCACTGAATTAAACAATTTCTTTTGAATTATTTATTTAATATAGTATAGGGTGTTGAAAAAAGATCGGTACCCCGGAATAACACCGGTGCATCGCATTGCAGCGGAAAATGTCTGGAAAAAAAGTTGTTTGGTCTTGAAGGAGGAATAGTTTGCAAGTTGTTTGTATTCCACGGGCATTTTTTAGTACAAACCGCCCACAACTAGAAGCATTCGGAGAGAAGTGAAAAAACGAGACGTTACGTTACTTTTTTATTATTTGTTTTTAACTGAAATATAGTTGTTCTAACGATAGTAGAAAAATAACTTGGTCATACTAATGGGTCTCCCTATAGTAGATGCAAAAAATCACACTGACGGTGTTGCTTGCGGGACTACGATTCGTGACTAAGATTGGGAATATTGGAAAAAGTTCTTTGTCTGAATATTTTAAGGTCTCTACACCCAAAGAGTTCCAACGGAACTTGATGGTCTGCCCGTTTATAATAGTACATTAACGATAAGAATTACTAATATCGTTAAATTTTAATAAAATATATAAGATATTGTTATAAGGCTTTTTTAAATGTAAATAGTAGGTAACATTTTTTTTAAAGTACAACCTTAAATTAAGTGAAGTCAAGTACATTAAAATTTAAACACAATGACTTGTCACTTGTCAAATACTAACCGCTTCATTGCATAAATTAAAAGAAGCCATAGAGAAGTCAAAAGACAGTAAAAAATTGAACAGGACTATATTTTTACATTAATCACGAATAGAACTGGCAGTTATTTAGGAAATTTGATCAAAATCTAGTTCAATAAAGTTAATTTAAATAATGGCGTCGGAGGAGTAACATAGTATGTCTCTCTCTATGTCTAGAGATTCTCTGTTACATTATTTGATGGCACCGTCAATTAGTGATGAGGGATACTTTGATTTTTCGATCACGTTGTTAAACGTGATTGTTATTTTTTGATATCCAGTGAAATTAAAGCGTGACGTGATCACGGTTTATAAGTTTTTATCATTGTTAACCCAAGGATTCACTATAATATACAGGGTGTCCCAGAATATGTGGGCAATCTCCCGGATTCAGTTAGGACACTTAGAAATAGCAGGAGAAGTCACTATAATTTTTTTGTCATTCGGCTTCCCATACGGAGATACGGGTCCATAACGGACGTCCCTGGAATATAATGGTTAGTAGATGAGTCTCCTTAAAATTCGCCCTTTTAAACATAATTGGCTTATTTCGTTTGCCAGGGACGGACTAGACGTAACACACAAATGGTTTTTTTACACCCTGTATGATGAAGGAACGACAAATAATATTTTTGGATACTTTAAACCTTAAGCTCTTGATCAATGTCGATAAAATGAACTGTTTTTGAAAAAAATATATTTTTGTTCAATATTGGTTGTTGTTTTATGTTTATAAAATTCCCTCATTGTTGCTATGGATTTTTTCACATGTACCGATTTAAATACGTATATTTATGCCAGTGTCAGTTTATGGTAGTGTCTTGAAATTTGCGATTTTTCTCCTTTGTCTTATTAGTTACTAACTTAGTAATGAAATTTACGAAATACTGAATATGCCGACATGCATTTAATGTATGGACAAAAATATTTTTTCTTTGGCGATTTATTAAACTTTATTACTTTAAACCACAGTAGACCAGGAAACAAAAGCTAATATCCTAGAAACAACTATGTTGACTATTAACATTTAACGGCAATTTAATTTTTACATATTCATTTACGAATCAGTTTATATTGAAAGTGGAAAAAACTAAGGAATGGCGCAAAATGTATATTTTGTTCGCTATCCGGAAAGACAGTAACCATTTAAGTACGTATTCCGAACATTTGCGATGATTGCCGTTATTTTTTACCTTATATAATAAAGTTTAAATAAATCTCCTAGGAAACCAATATTATCCATGTTGTGTTATATATTTGAAAGGAGAATTTAAAATGCTATCTTTTTAGATTAAAATATACAGGGTGTTCCATTTAAAAAAATGAGGTTAGATCCGATAACTTTTTACCTGACCCCGTATAATTATTCTGAAAACGGCAGATTATTCAACAATCAATATAATGAAACTTCTGCATTTTTCTGTATCTCTTTTAACTATGAAAATATAGGGTAATTTTGAAATTGTCAATTTTTTGATTTTCCCCCGTATCTCTTAAGCGACCGAAAATTTTCAAATCTTGATTTTACCATTTTAAGTTTGACCCAAAAAGAGCACTGACACCTACATTACGTTCTTGATAGCTCTAACAATTACGGAGATACCCTATAAAAGTGTCGAAAATGTGACACCTTGTACAATACGACTGAAGCGCTATTGTTCCTCCAAAAACTTCTTTGCAGAGAAAAATATAAATTACACATACACAGCTACGTATTTTCTATATATAATTAGCTATATTTTATTAAATTTAATAGAAAAAAATGGAATAGTACCCGACGACTGGGCCAAAGAGAGGCCAATGATTTCAACTGTCTATAAAAATAACATGAAATTGAATGACTTTTTTAGGACAACATATAGGTGAAGTGTGAATGTTTTTTTTCTATTTCGTAAGATGGATATATAAGTGGATGTATCATGCAAGCGCTTCCGTGTAGATGTTTACTGTTATAAATAATTTTTTATACGTATGAATGTGAGTTAGATGTTTTATAAGATAGGAAAAAGATTCTGAATCAAATTTTTTTTTATCTACAGAGCGTTCATGGAATTAAATAAATGATGTTTAATTGAAGATATTGGAGCGTAAGGAATCCAGTTTTTATCGAGCGGGTGTGTAGGTTTATTTTTGGAAGTCACCGAACAAGATAGGATTTTTTATATTGTAGCTCTACAAGAAATAGTTGTTATCTTAACAAATGCGGAAAGAGACAGCTTTCCGCATGTAACTCCTCTACGCATTATTCCGGTAAGCAGAAATTGACTTTCAGCATGAGTCAGGATCAACATTTTTTTCCAAAATCGACTGCATCGAAAGCAACAAAAATCAAAATATACCTCTTTAGATGCAATATAGGTACACCGTGTCCAAAATTAGGAAGGCCAGTACAGGGATCTCGGAAACCGTAAGAGATACGAAGTCGGTTAAATGGTGGTAAAGTTGCGCATTTACGTACCTAATAATATACCGTCTAGAAAGTTTTAAAATTCCGAGTAGTTCCGGAGATATCCGGAAAACCCCGAAATTCTGAAAAATCGTTTTATAGTTTTCCTGGGTTTTTTTGAGATCGAATTCTAAAGTAAATTGCACTTTGACATTGCCGCTTTTTCCGCCCTATCTAACCGCGTTAATTGACTTGTAATCCATCGAGTCGTCTTCGAAGGGCCATTATCAACTTTCTTTTTTTAAATACGGTCCTGTTTTCCTGATATTGGAATTTGAGAGCTTTTTTCTTCCGAATGCAACGATGATGACACATTGTGGTTTAATGACGTTTCGAGGGTTTTTTGAACAACAATATTGGGATACGGTCCTGTATTTCTCCTAATTTTATAAATAATATCTCATAAGTAAGCTCTAAATTTTTACTTATGTTGGACTAGTTCCATAAATAACAAATCATTTAATAATAAACCACAAATAAGTGAACAAAATACAGAAACATTATTTCAAACTTCTGTTGATTCGAGATTTAAAAGAAACGTACATGCGTTTGAAACAAAAAAAATTAAGATGGTGACGCGTGATTTGTTTCCTATGATATTCCCATTGTGAGCGTTGTCAACATTTGAAAGCGTTTTAAGTAAGAGGTCTTGTATTTTCCAGAAAATATGGAACATAATTTTACACATGCTGCTGAAAAGTTTGATATTCTATCGCGTTTTATTTTATCTGAAAAAAACTGATATGTGGCAGAGCGGATGCATTTGGAGAAGTGTGCGAAAGGAGACAACCAAAATAACGAAAATCATTTTGAACACGAAATTAGGAATTTTAAAATTTTCTAAACGGCATATTATTAGGCAAGTAAATGCGCAACTTTGCCTCCATTTAACTGACTTCGTATTTCTTATGGTTTCAGAGATCCCTGGACTGACCCTCTGGCTCAGTTTATTCTTCTTAGTTAGCCTGATTTTACCACATATATATAAACAGTATATTGCCAATACGAACGTTCCAAAATACAAAAGTGTCCCGGCTATGGGGGCCTATTGAATATTCGCAGTAAGGCGGAAATTTTATCGATCGCGTCAGAGCCGGCACGACATTATTTGTTTGTTGTTATTCGTCGCCATCTTTGGTTCTGGATGCTTTTTCAAATTACAGAATAAAAAGTGGTTCATCCACATTGTTGTCGATATATTAGTGTTTATAAACACTTTCATTACCGAACGACAATTTTTGTAAAGGAGTTCTTAATTTGTGGTGATTCGATTCGCTGTTTGGTAGGTTAGTGGCTTGTTTTGTTTAAGATGAAAGGACAGAAGTGCATAGTGATTTTTTGCAAAAGTCGTCGATCAATACCAGGTATAAAGTATTTCAGGTATGTACATATTATTATATACGAAAATATTTTGCTTATATCCAATATTCGGAACCGAATTTCACTAAAAAGCTTGTAAAAAAAGAAGAGGGTGTCACTCGTATACAATATAATATATATGTGGTCACTACCTAACCTTAAAATTGATGTATTTTTATTTGATGCATTAGTAGCTGATAATAATTCCCAAAATAGTTAATATAGTCATTCATTCTTAATTTTTGGTTTAGAAAAAAGTGAGGTTAAGGAACATACGACGTCGGATGAAAGTTAAAATAAAGCTCATCGTGTCGATTGTTACAAATATTCGGACGGAATTTGGCACCAAAAGTTTACACCATTCAGGGCACCGTCTGATCATCATATCGTCAGAAATCGTATGCATGGAACGCTGTCTTAAATCGAACTAATCGAAATTTCGATTGCAATATTTTTCCCAACTAACCAGTGATTTAAATTAAAAATTTTTAAATCCGGTCCTGTCGAATGTTTACTTTCACAAGGAAATTTCCGAACTGCGCAAACTCACAACGCCCCCTTCGATGCCCATAGCGGGGACATAATTGCAGATGGTATTAGCAATATGCTGTTTATACATATACAGGGTGTCCGGAAACATGTGGGAAATCTACCGGATATGAAGAAAACACGTGAAAAGAATACTATAGGTTCATATAAACTTCTTTCGTATCGGCCTCCTCTTCGGAGATATGGGCTCCCAAAGAGCACCAATGGAATCAAGTTTTTTAAACATAATTATTGAACCACATGGTATATTTCAATTATTTTTTAATATGATGTATACCAGGTAAGATCCGTCAAATTACTACCCAAGAAACTGTTGTGAATTACTCATAGCTGCAGGGACGGACTAGCTGTAACAGTCATGGGCCCAATTTTTTTTACGCCCTGTATGATGAGAACTTTGGACAATGTTTTTTACATACCTTTAACTATTGGCTAAAAATTAAGTACTCTTCATTCATGTCGCTAATCCTAACCGTTTTCGAGAAAACGGCATTTCATATACATCATGTATTTGGCGTATTTCAGTAAAAGATACATCTTTGTTCCGATCAAATGTTCAACCATCAAAATTCCGCTTTTTCATATTTAACCCGTGAGAATTTAGGCGACTGGTGTAAATAAAATGACGTTTTTTCCGAAAACGGTTAGGATTAGCGACATGAATGAAGAGTATTTAATTTTTAGCCAATACTTAAAGGTATGTAAGAAACATTGTCCAAAGTTCTCATAATACAGGGCGTAAAAAAATGGGCCCATGAGTGTTACAGCTAGTCCGTCCCTGCAGCTGTGAGTAGTTCACAACAGTTTCTTGGGTAGTAATTTGACGGGTCTTACCTGGTATACATCATATTAAAAAATAATTGAAATATACCAGGTGGTTCAATAATTATGTGTAAAAAACTTGATTCCATTGGTGCTCTTTGGGAGCCCATATCTCCGAAGAGGATGCCGATACGAAAGAAGTTTATATGAACCTATAGTATTCTTTTCATGTGTTTTCTTCATATCCGGGAGATTTCCCACATGATCCCGGACACCCTGTATATGTGGTTTGCACTCGTAAATAAATACTGCCTAAGCTAGACTGCCGCAGGCATTCGAGAAAACTGCTAAACTAATTGTTTACCTCGAATTTGCTTGAATAATAAACTTTTATCGTGCAGGTCAAGTCGAGAGACGAGGGCAAAAAACTGTAATCTCCATTCAACCCCTCGTCGCCATACTATTGTTAGTCGAAATAAAACTTCGATTTAATGAGACACGTATCCTTGTAATTTATTTTTTTTTGTTTGTTTGCACGTTGTCGATTTGAATGAACATGAATGATACCAACCCTTTAATATTTAAATTTAGTTCCTCGGATTGCATAAATAAGTTACAAAACGCCAACCCGTAATCATAATCGCTGTAGAGACGTTTATATACAATACCGTCCTAATGTATAAGCGACGATAATGCTGCTTAACATTTAGCAATATAGAGAATTTATAGTTGTATAGATTATTTAAATTTATTGTAATAAAGTTAATAGGATTATTTGATTTCCATTGTTACACGTGCGGTATGACATTTTTCATTTGGGTGTGTTCGATTTTTTTCCTGATTTTTTTGTAGATTGATAATATAACGCATACGTTGTCATTTAGTATAATGAACCCATCTGTCAATGGCGTAGTCGTGAGAAAAGCGGGGAAAGTGCCAATGTCAATTTTTACATTGGCTGCCGCAGGGATAATTTATTTATCGATCTGCTAACGGAAAATCATAGAGAATCAGGTAGCCAGCAAAAACCACCGACTTATAACTATGGATACGTACAGGGTGTCCCATTTTCGACACTTTTATAGGGTATCTCCGTTATTGTTAGTGCTATCAAAAAAGTAATGTAGGTGTAATGTGCTCTTTTTGGGTCAAACTTAAAATGGCAAAATCAAAATTTGAAAATTTTCGCTCGCTTAAGAGATACGGGGGAAAATAAAAAAATTTACAATTTAAAAATTATCCTATATTTTCTTAGTTAAAAGAGATACAGAAAAATGTTTCATACAGAAGTTTCTTTATATTGATTGTTGAATATTCTGCCGTTTTCAGAATAAGTGTACGGGGTCAGGTAAAAAAGTTATCGGACCTAACCTCATTTTGTTAAAAGGGAACACCCTGTATATTTTAATCTGAAAAGATACTATTTTAAATTATCCTTTCAAATATAATACACCAGGCGATTTATTAAACATTATTACTTTAAACCACAGTAGACCATGAAACAAAAGCTTATATCCTAGAAACAAATATAACATTTAACGTCAAATTCATTTTTACATATTCATTTGCGAAAATGGCCTATCAACATTTTGAAAATTTTGATATGATATCAGTTTATATTGAAAGTGGAAAAAACGAATAAATAGCGGAAAATGTTTATTTTACTCGCTATCCGGAAAGACGGTAACCATTTAAAGACATATTCCGAACATTTGCGATGATTCCCTTTACTTTTTTTTTACCTTAATCTGAATCTTTTATTTCGATTCAAAGTAATAAAGTTTAAATAAATCGCCTAGGAAACCAATATCATCCATGGTGTATTATATATTTGAAAGGAGAATTTGAAATAGTATTCTTTTCAACGAATACTTATAACCAGGAAGAAGACAAACTGCTGTGTTAAATATTCGAAGCAGGCGATGATACGGCGACATCCATTATGCCTGGCGCGCACGTGCTTTTCAAATGTCACTTTTGTCCAAATTTGTATTACTGTCAATATTTTAAAGTGACATTTAAGCAAAGAAAACATCAAAACCCTTTCATTTGATTTACTAAGTAGAGAAAATCAAATATTAGGATTTTGACATAGGTTTTCAGCTGTAAATATCGCTTTAAAATTGTCCTTACATACTTTTATATTATTATTGAACTAGTAACTAGTTCTAGACTAGAACTAGTACTAGAAATACAGAATTCAGAGATTGAAGGTTGTAATTAGTTTTATTAAAAAATAGGAAATAAATCAAAATTTACATCAAATATTTTACCATCTTAAACTTCAAACAAATCAAGGTAAATACAATACTATATGTACAGCTACTAACCAAGTAAATATATGCACCATCATTATGATTATGGGCTTCCAATTTGTTTGTTTCGTAGCATACTCCTGGCAACATTAGTGATCGAAGTCCTCTTTAATGTTCAGTCATTATGGGATTCTCAATTAAACTATGAAAGGAAAGAATTATTATAATAATATATTACCGGCCTTATCAAAATTCTGACTACGGGTTAATATAACTTATATAGCTGTAAATATTATGTTGTAGCTTTTGACTTGTAGATTGTAAAATTTAAGTAAAATTCTTTAAAAATGTGTTTGTTCGTTTGCGTGAGAAGTTTGGGACATAATGGGACACTTTTATAATGTAAAATAACCATAACGAATAAAAATTAATAAAAAAATATTTCAATCATAAATTACTTACCAGCAACAAAACGAAAAGGTCCGCTTTCGTGAAAAGAATAGAAAATTAAAAATTATTTTAGAATTTAATGACGTTTCCTCCACCATTTTCAATCACATTATAAATCATATGTTACCTACTTGATTTTTATTCCATTCCAGACGAAGGATGTTCGGTTGTAAAATAATTTAAGAACTTGTGCTGCTCGCATTCTATGTCTGTCTCTGTCTGCATCAACCTTCTCCGATTCATTAAAGGGAGATAAATATGGCCTAGATCGAATCGAACAAACCCAAAGTCTGATATTGACACAGAACTTATGTGCTTCGATCCCCGCCATAAGCGGTCTCACCGGGCTGATTCTTTTAGATTAAATTATACACGGTGTTCCATTTAAAAAATGAGGTTAGGTCCGATAACTTTTTTACCTGACCCCATATACTTATTCTGAAAACGGCAGATTATTCCACCAACCAATATAAAGAAACTTCTGTATGAAACATTTTTCTGTATGTCTTTTAACTAAGAAAATATAGGGTAATATTGAAATTTTCAATTTTGATTTTCCCCCGTATCTCTTAAGCGAGCGAAAATTTTCAAATTTTGATTTTACCATTTTAAGTTTGACCCAAAAAGAGCACATGACACCTACATTACTTTTTTGATAGAACTAACAATTACGGAGATAGATACCCTATAAATGTGTCGAAAATGGGACACCCCGTATAACTTATGGGATGCGAAGTGATAAAATGGGTTGGTGCGCACGGTTTACCGGTCATATTTTTAAAGGTTGCTCGTCGGTTGTCTTGCGCACAATGTTGTCGCCGTCATATAGGCAACTCCACCGGTATGGCTGTCGGTTTGGTTGCCAACCAACGACGTGAACCAACGACCGAAATCAGTCACAGGGATGTAACGACATTAAAAATCTATCGATAAATGGGCCAAATTAATTCTAAAAGCGGATTTTCAGTGATGGCCACAAGGCCTTTTTTATGCATGAAGTGTCAAAATATTGCCGTGTAATCATTTTCATTAAGGGCGTAGTACGGTCCTGTCCGCCGGTTAAGATAAATAGTTTTTTCTATTTGGGTTTTTCATAATGGCTACATAATGAAATGCAAAAAAATTTCAATAACCTGCCACTTTATGGAACTGAAATTTTATTTTTTTTATGTTGGCAGCAAGTAGGGTTCGAATTTTAGGCTTACTTCGATTTCGTTAAAATTAGTTTTCTAAACATTATGGATTCGACAAAAATTTTTTATAGAAAACTTTAAAATACTAACCTTTAACCTTGCAAATAGATCATGTTTACTAGATATTTATCTGAAATACCTATACTCGGAAATATATAACATGCTGACGGTGTCCGTCAACTAATTTCTGGTCACACCTATAAAACAACATAACCTAAAAATAATAGAAATATCTGCCAGTTTATGTTCTATTTCTAAAGTTTTATTCAATAAAGTACTATTTTTATTTTTAATTCAATATAGTATTATACATATTACTTTATATATACATATTTATAGTTACTGGAGACATTTCCTGGGCATCAATTGCTATTCCTGTCAGATTCTGTGTCGACACAATATTTTGTTTAATAGTATTATTTATTATTTTGTTCAATATTTTGAACTTTGTTCTGCTCGCACCATAACTCAAATTTTTGCATATTCTTTTAAGAGTTCTTCTAGATTATTTTCTGCAATTTCTCGTATTTCTGACGGAGTTCAAGTTTCTTCCTGAGTCATTTTTATTAACTTTAATAATATATATTTTTTTAAATTTTGACGGATGGGAAGAAGCTTTGTTGTGTTCAATTGTTTCTATCATGGCATATTTGATACTTCTAACATTTTATTAAATTGTAAAAGTATTGCCAACCCATAAAGAAAATATTAAGTCAAATGGAAAAAATCGACTATATTTTTTAAAGTTTTTCAGACTTTAAAGACCTAAATAGAAAAAGTATTATAAAATGCACGGTTCATACGACAATTAGATACATTAGAGCACCGCTTCGCGGGTCGTTTTCTAAATTAAACGCTTGCTCTAAGATAATGTATTATGAAACTTGTATCTTATTATCAGTAAATGACATTTTTCAACATTTTCTGGAGAAAATGTGGTAGTTAACAAAATCCGCATGGTCACATTCAAGCAAAAACTTATGGCAAAGTCAAATACCTAAATCCCCATTACAGCTTTCCCATATAGTTCCAACTTTAATGGTAACATTGTATAAATAAATATTATTAACACGCAAAGGTCAGATACATCTTTGTAAGAAAAGAAAATATCACTGTTTAAAGTATATCCTATCTCACTATCTACTAAAAGGTATAATACTGCCTAAAAAATCAATATTTGTGACTTTTGAAACAAACCTTCTTTCGGGTTTCCACATCTTGTGCCCCCTTGTCCCTCTCTGGCCACGCCAGTGCCATCAGTTGGCGTCGGAAGTAGAACAATAGAAAAATTATATCTTTGTCGTGAAGTGATGATTGTAACCCACACTGGTTATGCCCACCTTTCATTAAATTTAAATTAGTTTTTTTCGTGTAGATGATATATGTTTTAGCAATTGTTTCTTTTGGTTGCGTTCTGCAATTGTTTCCGAGATGAGAGAGAAGGACGAGCATTAGTTTCCATTAATCTCATCTAATTTAAAATTAATGACATTTGCCAGGTGACAATAACAATGCGGCGCCCAGGCAACGAACGACGCGGGTGACCCTTGCATGGCAACTTGATATTATAAGCACTGAAAGAGACACATTACGCCTTTTTTTTAAAGTTTAAATATGAACAATTTTATGCATTTATGTATTCTATCTACTCCGGGGTCGCCAACAGTCATTTTTCAGTCATCGGGTTTTCCATTATAGAACTAGACCAAATCAGACAAGTTATCAAGGATAACCAACATCTCAGAACAGCTCTCCAACAACTCAAAGCAGAAATTGACAACATTAAGGCAAACCAAAACCCACCGCAAACAACCAACATGGAAACAGAACAATTCGAAGAAGTAAGACACAAAAAGACAAACAAAAGAAAGCAATCCTCTCCAACACCTCCACAAAACCAAAAACAACCAAGGAACGAAAACACCCCACATAGCAGCCATCAAAACAGCACCCAAAATACAACAACACCTTCGACGAAGACTACGCCCCAAACACTGGAGCCCCCAACCATCGCTAAAATATCACCAATTGTCCTAAAGAACAAAACAAACTACAATGCAATAACAGCTCACCTGAAGGACAAAAATAAGGGTTCTGATTCCGTTCAGCGTGGACCATGTTTTACGTGGTAGGTCGAAACCAGGTGGTCTTTGGGTGACGAACAGTATGCGATTATTTTGCTGATCAGTCCAGTCCACAATTACTAGAAATAAGCTGTGATGAAAACATTGAGTCTGAAATTAGAACCAGGAAGATAAACCAAAGATGAAGCATATTGTAAAAGGTAAACCACATCATAGTTAATCCATACTATAAACTAATAATCTAATCTTCGGTTTAATCACGGGATTAACTTCATATTGCAAAAGCCACAGATTCCTATTTTGACCGATATATTTGCAAATCCTTCCTACCTTCACTTTGACTGATTTTTCACGATAATTCAGCGTGAAAATGACATGAACGTTAATGATTTTAAATGGCCACCCACATTTTTAATGTTTATTTAGTTCTGGTAAACGGAACAACGTACGAAAATATGTATTATTAACTGTGCACGTGTGTATATAATGTGCACGAAGTAGATGTAAACACTCGGTCCAGTCAGAGCCGGATCGTGTACAATTATTGCATCAATCATGGTTTATTGATGACAACCGACCGATCTACGAATGGTTAATTCAGTATTTCAGCCAGATTGGTAATTAGAATGACTTGGTATGGTATTCTGGTGACAGGTCAATTTAGTTGACTTTTAAGATATTTTGGGAACACAAACATTAAAAATGTGGGTGGACATGGTGGATAATTCAGTATTTCAGCCAGATTGGTAATTAGAATGACTTATTATGGTATTCTGTTTAGTTGACTTTTTAGATATTTTGGGAACAAGCATATTTCTGAGCATAGGCCCAGTGCATGAAAACCATATCATAGAAAATTGTACTATGATGGGGACTAGAAAGGGGCCTCGCTAACAACGAAACAATAGTATATTACGTAACCGAGGTGGAAAGTGTTTCAGTCCTGTCGAGAGAGTCGGTAGTTAACCGAGACGCGAAGCGGCGAGGTTAACTAAATCTTGAGACAGTAATGAAACTTTTCACCGAGGTTCGTAAACTATTTTATTTACAACCACATCTAACATCCACTTCTTATTATTTTGAATTAAAATTATTAATAAAAGATAAATATCATTTTGACTTTTCATTGAAAAATTAGACAGAAATATCAAATAATCGCAGGTGGTCAAATAACGTAGGTAATGATACACATCAAGATGGCAAATATCATTTTTTGAATATGGTTTCCATGTCACTAAACAATATATTATTTTAGCAACAGAAAAATCAGATGAGGAATTTAATTTTGCTGCTACTCCACCAGAAATTCGAGAAGCAGCAAAAATAGTAGAAGAAGATCTTCTCCCAACTAAAAGCCGCTCGAGATATGACAAGGCATATAACTGTTTCAAAGAATGGTGTACGGGAAACAAAGTTCAAAATCCTGGTTCTGAGTCGGCGCTACTAGCTTATTTCAGTGAAAATGCCAAGACAAAGAAGATATTATCAACGGTTTGGTCACAATGTTCAATGCTTTAACATATCAGTGACTGCCTACAATAATGCCAATGTAATATTTAATGTAATAAGTAAAACAAAAATCATGTTGATTATTTATTTTTTATAATAAATGTCATTAGGTTTATTTTAAAAAATTTAAAAAAAATTCATTGTCGTTAAATTTGTGTAATGAGTTATATGTTGGTGTGTTCGTGTATTATTTTAAGATATCGATTTTTAAAAAAATAAAAAAAAAATAATTTATTTTCCACCCGGGTGGAAAGTAAAAGTAAAAAAAACGTCAACTGTCCACCTTTCAAAGATAGATGAAATTTCATTATTACATGCATGGTTGTAAATAAGAAGCTTTTGTAACATAATCAATTGATTTATTTAAGCACTAGATATAGGGTTTTTCAAAAAACACGTGCCAGCGTTGAACAAACCCGAAACGGAATACTTATGATGAAGCTGATACTAATGTGGCCATTATCAACATTTACTGTAATTTTATTTAGTTAGATATCTTCTCTTAGCAATAAATACCTAATTGCTAAAATCGAATTGTGTTGCCTACCTACATGCGCTGCTTAATAAAATTGCATTTAAATTATAAACGACGGCTGACTTCAAATAAATATTAAAAGATCTTTTTCTTCAGTCATTTAAATTTGTAACGAACTGTTCTATCAAAATGTGAAAAAATCAGTGTCGTATCTATATTTTGTTAAGGGGGTCGTCTACCCAATATATCGCGTTTCAAGCGCTATATTCTACAGTTCGTTGTGTGGAGAGAAAGCGAGATACAGAGTTGCCGTTTGGTACACGTCTTTATTCATATATCATAAGTATGAGTATCCTTTTTTTTTAATTTTGAAAATTGCGGAATTTGCGGTGGATACGAAAAATCGGCAACGTTGCAGAACTCCGGTGATTGTAGGCGACTCAGGTGTCTGAATGGAAGCAACAAAAAAAATCAGCATCTGCACACTCTTAGCTATGTCCCTTACCAGAATCAAAAGAAAAAAAAAGAAAAAACCAGACTTTGCCGTAATTTAAAAAAAAAGAAATGAATTTCTTCGTTTTCTTGAAAGGTTTCTTGCTTGTAAACAAAAAATTTTTGTTTTGACGACAGTCATTGAGGTACCGGTTATAGAGATACATGCAATAAAGATCTGTGCCAAATTTCAGCCGAATCCGTTGGGAACTTTCCGAGATATCGCCGGAGTTTGGCGGAAAAACATTGTTTCGAGAAAAACGAGATTGAAAATCCGAGGATCCGATCATTTTTTATATAAATAAATTGGAGCACGTGGAGGGAAAGATGGAAAATAGTCGACTGCCGAGAAGAAACTAACCGTTGACAATACAGGAATCTCCGTCAGTCGGTCAGGTCAATCAGACAATAGAAGTGGTCGGAGAAGAAGCAGCCGGCCGCGCGGTAGGTACCTGAGGCCGCGCGGTAGGTACCTGAGAGCGCTCGCTCGGGACCACGGCAGCGCTTGCCTGTTCATCTGTATCTCCGTTAATTATGGAAGAAAAAAAAAATCCTCTGGCACAAATGTTCTTGAAACCCTAGAGATCAAATTTATGTAAAAAAACCGAAATTTTCAAATTTCTGGGTAGACGGACCCCCTTAAACATTTATTTGAACGCCTGTCCGCACGCACGCCCCTGGTAAATGTTTACGCATTTTTATTGCTAAAATATGTGCTATTTTAGGTACTTTTCATAACCTAATAGTAGATAGGAACGAGTCATAAAACTTATAATATAAAAAATAAAATAAATATCGGTTACCAAAATAAATAACAATTAAACATTTAATTTAAAAAATAGAACTTTTTTCAGCATCTGCTGACCCATTTGTATTAGTTTTGGGTAAGGAATCGCCACAACCCTGTATAATAGTATATAGAATCGTTAATAGAACCTTACATATTTGCTGTGTGCATCATACTTTTTATTCAGTGGCGTAACAAAGCAGCCATATGGGCCTGTGTGCGAGAATTTTGCCGGCCCCCAAATCATGTAGAAGATTAAGAGGAAAAGAAACTCATAATCTGATCCACTAGTTTAATAGAAGTTCAGTTGTCCTATATAAGCAGAAACTTGTGACATTGTTAAGGAAAACTGTAGAAGAGTAAAAACATATTTAAGCAATTTTTACAACAACAACCACCACCCCTGAAATATATTTTTACTTGTTAATTTAGCATTAGTCTAATTTTTGGTCCTAGCACCCCCCTCCCCGTAGGCCTATAACGTCCCCTTTAGAAATGTCTATAAACGGCTCTGAGATGTGGGTATGTGTCCTTTTCATCTTCATAATAATTATTTCACTCCTCTAAGAGATGGACTTTAAAAAAAAACGCCTTTGTGTATGTTTCCCACCGGCGCTGCCAGGCCCCGTGTTTTTCGCATACATGCAACACCCTTAGATACGCCACTGCTTATATCACGTTCCTATAGGCTAAAAATGAAATTTTGTCTTATGTAATCTTCTCTGTAATATAATATAACTTTCAGTTATGAACCAGCCGTATTGCAAAATCTTGTCACATATGTGGGTGGTCTGACAACAATACCTTTACCAATACAAATAATTTGATTGTCTTGTCGCTTAATTATTTTAAAAAAAGCACAAAAATATCAATATGCATGTTGAACGTAGATTTGGTGCATCTTTCATTATTTAAACGAAACAATCCAGGCGCGTATTTAAAAAAATTAAGTTGATGATGGTGACCCAAAGACGAAACGTCGTATTAATGATGTCATCTTGTGGAGAATAAAAAACAGCAACGAGGAAGTGAAATTTAATTTTGGACTCTTCGAATAAAGACAGGAAAGAACCAAAACGCAAAATTTTTGTTTTTTTTCAAATATTTTGGAAGCCCCAGTATTTATTTTTGATTATTGAACTTTCCTCTTTTAACCTACTTCGTATCTCTACGTTTCCGAAATCCCAATGGTGAACATCGAATTTGTTACAGCCTGTATACAGGGTGTTATGGAAATGACTCCTTAGGTGTCCTAGAGAAAGTCTACATATTTTTTTTAAATCGAATATCTAAATACTAAGGTAAAAACCCCTCTTACCTACATAATGTCGCGCCGTTCCTTCTGGATTCACTTAGAAACAATGTGGGTCACTAGAATATACTAACAGTGATGTCAGATCACACCGCGTATCTCGCCCTTGCTTGGATACCGGCCGCGCGCCACTATTGTTGCTTTAGTATGTTTCGAGACTCGGGGGTGGAATGACGCTGTCGAATGTTCCACGTGCTTGACGTATACGAATTTTAAACGTTTTGTTAGTTGTAGCATTACCCGATTTTTTTTCTGTTGTCAAATAATTCATAATAATAAATGTTGTGATGCGATTCAAATTTGTGTGCTATTATCTACTATTGGTTCTGTTGCAAAACATACTTTTTGTGATTTATTTTTTTTTGGAATTTAATTATAAAACCGATCATTTTAAAATAAGATCGAAGGTAAGAGAGTATGTACCTTAAAATTGTAGTTTTATTTTTCTAAAAAGTTAAAACGAAGTGATAACGCGCGTCAAAGATGTCTTGTTATCAAAAACTGAAGACGTGCGTTTACAATTATGTGTTGCAATATGACAACACCGCCTATAATGCTCTAACCTCTTTCGAACCTCGAGACTTTCTCAACAAACTATTGATTGCGAAGGTTCTCAGGAGCAGCCACATTAATTTTGAGATTTCATATAAAGTGTATATTTCGCTTAATAATCCAAAGCGCCATTTATGGTTATTTTTTTTTCAATTTATTTTCATCTCAGGATTTGTCGGTTTAAATATAATAAGTAATTTCCATAACACCCTGTATACCATCGTCTTATAGACTTTGATACATCACTGCGAAAAATGTCTCTTAAGCTTCTCAAAAATAATATATGTGGACTTTTTTGCTTCGAATATGTACTCATTTCAAATATTTGATGGTGTACTTTTTGACGATAAGTTATGCACGGAGCTGAAACGTGCCCGTTTTGATTAATATTGGCCGGAATTCATCTGCTTCTATTTATCATAATTCATTAGCGGATTTTAAGACGTTTAAAACACGCGAACAGTGCAGGGCTTAGTTAAACCAAGGTTAAATTAGTGAGCGAGACCAATCATTTTTATGTCAATAGTTTTTATATTTTTCTTAGTTAATATTAAATACCTGTGAAACCTCTCCTAACGGACACCTCTAATAAGCGGACATTTTTTTATAGTCTGGAACTAGGTATATGAAATTTAATGAAAATCAACCTCTTTTGGGCGGACGCTCCTTTGGGCGGACGCGGACAGGCTGTTTTCATACAAAGAGTGTGAAAACCCTCCTTTAAACGGACAAAAATTTCTTAAAGGTATTTGGGAGACGAATAAGTACGGTGCTCTCTGAAGACAGACCGGCAACCAATCGCGTATACATGGCAGAGCAAAAGGACTTAGTGAAAATATGTGTGATTCCCCGACAGCAGGCCGCCGTTTATTTGTGGGCGTAATTAGAATTATAAACAATGGCACAAAAATGTCGCGTTTTGAGTCTGAAAGAGAACATTGATGTTGTGGACGTTTGTAATTTGATAACAATGATTTCATTAACATTGATAGCAATGCTATTAGAAGATGATAGTGACCCCATTCCTACCGATTATGTAGTCCAAACTGAAACCACATCACTATCTGATGACTCTGATGAAGAAGTTGAATGCAGTAATCAAACAAATGTCACCAATTATTAACAATCCATTAGTATGATAAAGGAATTATAAGAGTATGCAAAGAATAGAGGCGACTCTACACCAATGGAATTGTTATCAGACTTGGAATTACATTTTCTAGATTGCAAGTATAAAACGCAAACTAGTCAAACTACATCCTAACTAAAGCTAGTGTATTATGTTTATTGTACATACATATACATAGTAATAATTTTGAATTTACATATTACCTAATAACAAATTTCCTATGGGCGGACACCTCTATTAGGCGGCGGACACATTTAGACGGTCTCGTAGGTGTCCGCTCAAGATATATTTCACTGTATACAGGGTCCGCAAACGAAGCGTGGACGGAAGATTAAATCGTTATCGAAGAACTTATCAACAATACTAAAACAGCTTGAGATATTGGATTAACAACGGCATGTTTTAAAAATATTTTACATTATACAGGGTGGCCCAAAAAAGTGTGACAGCATAAAGTTATATTTTTTTAAATGGGACACCCAGTATTTTATTGCATATTTAGGTTCATATTACTATCGCTTATAAGTGCCTCAAATTTTATTTGATTTGGTTACGTAGATTCGGAGAAATAAATTAAAAACTAAAAAAATAAGTTTTACAGTCATGAATAAAAAAATCAAAAAAATCAATCCAGAACTATTTTTTTAACCTCGGCATTGAGTGAAATATTTGACAAGAGGTCTAGAGATACTATGAATGTAATTGCGTTTATTTATTTTATACAGGGTGTTCATAATAAGCTTTCAAAAATCCCACATTTTAAAATAATTTTTCTCAAGTTTTTCAAATGGAACACCCTGTATATTATTTGGCTATTTGATGTAGAATTCATAGACAATTTTTTTTTGTAATACAAGCATATAAGTTATATCCAGCCGTTTTCGAAATAATTGTAAATATCATAAATTATGTTGTTTAAATAGAGTTTTTATTGGCAAATTTTGTTATAGGCGACTAGACTAATAATTATTGTAAACTAAAGTAAACGTTCTAAATAGCTTCCTTTTACTTAATTTATTGATTTTCCTCTACTGCCAACAGAACTCTTAATTCATTTTCTTCATTAATAACGGGTTTATTGATTATCATCCTTTTTGTGTATGAAGTGCTTCCTGTTGCTACAAATCTTTGCAACAACTACTCGAAGGTTTCTGGTCTCAGCTTTCTCTCAATATCTGGGTATCACTCGGCTCACGAGTAGGCAATTTCTTGCACATTCACCCAGTATAAAAATCATATTTACCATTTCTAAAGTTGTAAAATTCGACATTTTGTGTAAGTTAGTACTTAATTTCGACCAGTGAACAAATGTAAATAATTTTATTTGGCTGTCATAGTGACAATCTAAACAAAAAAAAATCATGGCAACTCGATTAAGAATAAAAAATAAAATTAAATAAATAAAAGTAGCAAAAATGTAGGCTTTTAAAATTTATATCGAAATAACTAAAATACGGTAAACTCTAAGAGTAAAAGGAAGCTATTTTGAACATTTACTTTAGTTTACAATTATTAGTCTAGTCGCCTATAACAAAATTTCCCAATAAAAACTCTATTTAAACAACATAATTTATGATATTAATAATTATTTCGAAAATGGCTGGATGTAACTAATATGCTTGTATTACAAAAAAAAATTGTCCATGAATTCTACGTCAAATAGCCAAATAATATACAGGGTGTTCCATTTAAAAAACTTGAGAAAAATTATTTTAAAATGTGGGGTTTTTGAAAGCTTATTATGAACACCCTGTATAAAATAAATAAACGCAATTACATTCATAGTATCTCTAGACCTCTTGTCATAAATTTCACTCAATGCCGAGGTTAAAAAAATAGTTCTGGATTGTTTTTTTTTGATTTTTTTATTCAGGACTGCAAAACTTTTTTTTTTAACTTTTAATTTATTTCTCTGAAACTACAAAACGAAATTAAATAAAATTTGAGGCACTTATAAACGATAGTAATACGAACCTAAATATGCAATAAAATACTGGGTGTCCCATTTAAAAAAATATAACTTTATGCTGTCACACTTTTTTGGGCCACCCTGTATAATGTAAAATATTTTTAAAACATGCCGCTTTTAATCCAATATCTCAAGCTGTTTTAGTATTATTGATAAGTTCTTCGATAACGATTTAATCTTCCGTCCACGCTTCGTTTGCGGACCCTGTATATATCAAATACCCTGTGTTTGTCCCATTAAAAAAAGAAGGTTTTTTAAAATAACTCGTCTTCCTCAAAAATATTATTTTGGAGACGCCCTGTATAAAACTAATTAAATATTTTTCAAAATTGTATAATCTGTATTGTCTTGTGAATCTATTGACGAAGTTTCAGCTTTCTAGCTCTGACCGTTAAAAAGATATGATTTTATTTTCGGGTCCCGATACGGTGTAAATAAATCACAATATTATTTATAATTGAAAAACTATTAAAGATCGGTACATGATATTATACATAAAACTGTTCTAGATTTTTACCTAGAATCAAAAGAAATAACAGCCATTTAAAATTTCTGCCACTTTTGGCATGATCCGGCTACACCGCAGCACGAACAAACAAACAATGAAACACGGGAAATAAACGTTCAAATAAAATTGGGCAAACAATACGTTTCAATTCAGTCGGTTTGCTTGACAATTCCAGTGATGGACCTTCAATCATATACGTTTATTTGAAAAGGGCAATATTAATCCTGAAAAAAAACTTGCGGTGTGGTGCCGTGTGAACCTACCTTAAGAGTGTGTTCTGTCGGCACGTTTTAAATTTACATTACGATTTCGGAAATCAATAAAAACAATACCACGAGACAAAGCGATAATGTGTCTGTGGTTCTAAGAAAGCATGAAAATTGTTTAGATTACTTTGTATTGGTAGGTACTTAACCTGTTGTTTTAGTAGCAAGTAGGAATGGTTGGAACAGGGTATTTTAAATAACAGGTGCAACCTGTTTCGGTTTTATAAACAAGAAACCTGTTCCAGTTCCAAACTCTTTCAAAAGGTTCGCCGTTCTTCTGTTACATCGCAACGTCGCATCGTCGTTTCATTCTGATAAAGCGGGGTTGCCGGTTATTCCTTTAACAGAAGAGTTAGCTTTTAGGGACTTTCCCCAGTTCTATTTTTATTTTAATATCACGAAATTAATCAACACGAAATAAAAGTAACCCGCTGCATAGAGAGGCGTACTGATACTAATACAAACTTTAACTTCATACATCGCCAAAGAGTTTTTATTTCATATACAGGGTATTATGGAAATGACGTATTATATTTAAAACTGAGATGAAAACAAATTGAAGAAAAATATCCAAAAATGGCGCTTTAATTTAACATGCCCTGTACATGACCCGATTTAAAACCAAAATTAAGCACGTGGTGACAATCTCTGATTTATAAACTTGAACTGACTCGAACCGACCGCCGCGGCGTTTATAAATGGTCAGGTATGTTCTCATTTGTTCAATGCGAACGTCACCCGTCGGAACTGAACAACTTAAATGCCACTTTACCCTTTAGAAAAAAAAACTGCTATTTTATTTACCTTTTTGGCCTTATTTAAAACCAACTTAATTTTTAAAAAACACCAAAGGTAATCCAAATAAAAACCGGCACCATAACCTCACAAACACACAAAAACAAAACACAAATTCACATTAGTTTCCGCGTAAATTTGTATGCATCTCATGAACACATCTAAGTACCATTCAATAGTATTTTAAAGTACCACTGTGTAGACAAAAATACGCCCTTATTGTATAAAGTTTCATCCGGTGGTCTGGGAAATAATATAATTTTTTCATACACTAGTATTTAACATCTAAAAATGTCTAGTAACTACACGTTTCAGTCTGTTTCGGGTTTACTCGGTCGATCGATATTGCGTTATTTGGAAATATTTAAAAATACAGCGTTGCCACTTTCGATGTTTTATAAGATTATATTCATAAATTGCGGAATTTCCTTCTGTAATATTACTTTCCTGTATAATTATTGTCTCGGAAATGGGAACCGCGCTATTTTTCCGAATATGTACGAAGCATTCGACCCTTGGTTGGACTCGTCTATGTTAAGACTAAAGTTGTCAACATAATTATTTCATCATTCTTCATTAAACGATTAAAAATTATTTTAGGTCCATTAGAAATTAGCGTTATTATTTCTGACTGTCTATTGCCAAATAATTTGTATCCTATCTTCTGTGTGTGCTGTTGTTCTATGTGTACGATAGTGCAATTATGCGTTAGTGTTTAGTGCTTTTGTGTAATCTGATAATAGGTGTTTATCTTCTTCAAAAGAACTAATTTGAAACTCGTGGGTGTCTGTGTGTTTCTTTAAGTGATTTAGTGTAATTTGTTCTGTTTCTCTATGTATTTTTTTCTTTCGACGATATGCCGGTTATGTTCCGAGATTGGAAATAAGAGGCCGAATGGGGTTTAGTGGGTATAAGCTTATTATGTAGTCCCACACTATCATCAGGGCACGTGATTAGCATAAAACTCTTCCCATAGAAAAAAGAACTGAATGTGCCTGTGCCTTGGATTCCTTACTCGTGTCGGCGGCCTGGATTTAATAAGCTAAATATTTATTTTTATAAGAAACTAAATTTTACATTTTTACACAGTTTGGCAACATTGTGCGTAACAGGTGTTTGTCATACACTGCCTCAGGGTGTTATGCTTCATTACCGCAGAGTCACATGTGAGTAAGAGGGTTTGTTACCACACTTTTAAAACGGTCGAAAATATGTAGCGCTTCTCTAGGACACCCCAGGTGTCACCCATTTAAATATAATATGTAATTTCCATAACACCATGTATTTTAGCGTTATAAAAAATTTTTTGATAAATATTTAGTTTTAACTTTTTGCCGTATTTCCGAAAAATATGAAACATCGACAACACCGCGCAATTCATTCCCTATCGCCTTTCGCTGCTATCTGCTTCTGCTCCGTTGCAACAGATAGTGTTCAAGCACTCGAAACTGTTTAATCGAAACAGGTTTTTCCGGCCGGTCCGGCGAAACAGGTTGTTCCGGCGAAGCAGACTGGTTCAGCGAATCAGACGGCTCCAGCGAAGAGCGAAACACACTGTTCCAATGGAACAGGAAAATCTGTTCCGCATAAAAACCTGTTTCGAAAAGAACAGGTCCTGTTAAAAGCATCATCCCTAGTGGCAAGGCAGTAAAACTGGAGGGATTCGTGTAAAAAGTTGTAAGTTTATAGAATTACAATTAGTAGCCTTATTTAACGTTTTGAGAATTTACATTTGTTTTCTTTATTACCTTAACCTTTCTTATTTCGAAGGCCAACAGGTGCTTAAGAAAGATTATCTTGAAAAATAAAATTATCAAAAAATTATAAATCTCTTGTTTAATTTAATTGTTACGGCCGTATTAGACTAGGTAATTTTTTCTCTTGCGCCGGCAATTATAATGGCACGTATTCATGCGCAGTAAACCGTTTTCGATCAGCTGGAGCATTGTCAACGGTCAGAACAGCAGTGGGTACTGTCGAAATCCCTAAAATATCCCCAGAATTAGAGATGTGCAATCCTGTTCGTTTTGATTACCTGTTAAAGCAGCTACTGCTATTTACAAATAGGAGGTGCAAAAAGTTGCTGAATTAGCAGTCCATAAGTTTAATAAAGAATGTAAACTGCTAATTTCAGTACCAGTGGGTTTAAATGGCCATTACCTGTTCATACCTGGTTCGGCCAAATAATAAACAGTTAAAAATAACAGAATAATCCATGTCTACCCAATTGCGCCGGCAAGGGCAATTAAAATGGCGCCTGCCCCATTTCTAGTAATGAGAGACAGCTGATCGGGAACAGTGGACTGCGCATGAATCCGTGTCATTTTAATTGTCAGAAGAGTAGAATTTCTGACTGTAGTACGGAGAACGGTGTACTGCGCCTGAATCCTTGAATTATAATTGCCATTGCTGGCGCCATAAAAATTCACGACTGTAATACGGCCTTTAGAAATGTTTACCAGTAGCCGTCGTACCTATAATTTTAACACTTTTTCATTCATGCCATACTTTCCGCAATTTGAAAATGTATGGTTGTGTTAACCAATAGTAATATTTAGAGGCAAGCATTATACTTATTGCTGAATTTTATAATCCACCATGAGATTATTTAATTTCTATACGAATTACGCAAAACTAATTACAGCGAAACCTCCCTTAGGCGGACACCTACTGAACCGTCTAAATGTGTCCGCCTAATAGAGGTGTCCGCCCATGGGAAATTTGTTATTAGGTAATATGTAAATGCAAAATTATTACTATATATATGTAGTACAAATAAACATAACACAACCAAAATACACTCCTTTACTTAGGATGTAGTACTAAAAAATCGAATAACGTAGTTTGACGTGTTTGCGTTTTATACTTGCAATCTAGAAAATGTAATTCCAAGTCTGATAACAATTCCATTGCTTATAATTCCTTTACCATACTAATGGCTTGTAGATAATTGGTGACATTTGTTTGATTACTGCATTCAACTTCTTCATCAGAGTCGTCAGATAGTGATGTAGTTTCAGTTTAGACTATATAATCGGTAGGAATGGTGTTACTATCATCTTTTAATAGCACATTGCTATCAATGTTAATGAACTCACCCAAATCATCGTTATCAAATTACAAACTTCCACAACATCGATATTCTCTTTCAGACTCATAACGCGATATTTTTGTAACTTTGTTTACGATTTTAATTTTACAACTCACAAATAAACGGCGGACTGCTGTCGGGGAATCGCACATACTTTCATTCGGCGAAGTCCTTTCGCTCTGCCACGCATACGTGATTGGTTGCCGGTCTGTCTTCAGAGAGTTTTTGCACCGTATCTACTTATTCGTCCCCAAATACTTAAAATTTTTTTTTTGTCTGTTTAAAGGAGGGTTTGTTTGGGTATGAAAACAGCCTGTCCGCGTCCGCCCAAAGGAGAGTCACCTGTAGTCAGACCGACATACACTTGTTAACTGAAAACAGATGTGTTAGGCGGGATTTTTACCAAAGTAAAGTAAATACTTTCTATTAAAAAAGAAGTATGTAGGGTTTCTCATGGACACCCATTTAAATATAATAATCCGTTTCAATAACACCCTGTGGGGCGTTCTTAGCCGCCCTGAGCTAGTGGACTGTAATTTTCTTTTAGGGTTCCGCTGATCCCTAATAACCTCGATCTTCCTCGCTCCCAAATCCGCCCGTCTCAACCTGGCAACTTTAGTATAGCGCAAATGTTAACTGAATGAAATTATGCTTACAACTTACCTTAAAGGAAAGTAAAGGATGACTTGATCACTTGGGTGGAAAATGGTCCACGAAAATATCTTCCCCAAAATGGTCGGTGAAAGATTGTATCTGTACTGTCGAAAGGTCGACTAATGAGTGTATGTATGCTTTCTCCGTCTAGCCCGTACATCACATCGGAGTGACGTCGCACCGCGGTGATACTTAGAGGAAAAGGGATGGGAAAAGGTATGGTACGAGGACTAGTGAGAAAGTTGTATAGCATGTACATAAATATGTGAAAAAAAAACTGTAATTAAAACCGCGTAATTTTGAATGCAACTAAATTGTAACATAAATAAAGAAAATGTAAAAAAAATGCAATTATTCCTTGATATCTAACATAATGTGAGGACGAAACACCCTGTATATATTCGTTAACGGTTAAGTAGAAGCCCAGTTAAAACTGATAAACAGCCCACCAACAAGCCCGTTCTGATTCAAATGTTATCAGTTTTAAATAATTTTTTTAACATCCTGTACAGGGTGTCCCATTTTCGACACTTTTATAGGGTATCTCCGTTATTGTTAGTGTTATCAAAAAAGTAATGTAGGTGTCATGGTGTGGTGTCTTTTTGGATCAAACTTAAAATGGTAAAATCAAAATACGGGAGAAAATCAAAAAATTGACAATTTCAAAATTACCCTATATTTTCTTAGTTGAAAGAGAGACAGAAAAATGTTTTATACAAAAGTTTCTTTATATGATTGATGACTAATCTGCCGTTTTCAGAATAAGAATACGGCGTCAGATAAGAAAGTTATCGGACCTAACCTCACTTTTTTAAAGGCAACACAAAGATGTTTATATTTGGTCTGAGAACACGATACGCCAATAAAAAATATGGAGTTTCATTTGAAAATCTTAACTTACCCCCACCCGCGCCCGGAGGTTGAGGGGGTGGGGAGGGGTTTAAATTGCAAACTATTCCTCCTTCTAAACCAAACAACTTTTTCCCTAGACATTTTCCGCTGCAATGCGATGCACAGGAGTTATTCCGAGGCACCGTGTATATAAAATGTAATTGCCGTCCCATTCGATTTCACCCATTGCCTCCTCCATAGCCTCCTGTAAATGTTTTTGCGTAAGAAACCGTCTATAAGACATACTAAAGCCTTAACATTCGGTATACTACAAATTATCAAACTAAACTGCAGTTATAAAGAAATTTCCTTCTAATCTTCATTCGGATTCTGACAGACTCTAAAATGAAGTTGACCGATTTTCGTCTATGTATTATCTCAGTGATGCGTTTTCGCAACGGTATATTTTATAATAATTGTTTTTTATTTAACCTTATTTCAAAAATCTATTATGCAACATATTTATCGTAAAGAACTAAACCCATATTAAGATAGTATCGCTTTTCTTTTCTTAAAATAAAAATGTAAATATTTTTTTAAAATTTTTAAACTAAACAAGAAGAAGAGGATATTTTTCCCAAAATGTAAGTCACCTTGATTTTTTTTTCGTCAAATGTGAAATATTTTAGGCTTTTATTAAATATACATCTGTGTTTTCCTTAACTAAATAAAAAAATTAAAACAAAAAAAAGAAAAACCTAAAAAAAAATAATTAGATTTAGTGTTGCGAAAACGCATCACTGGGACAAAATGGGTTAAAGAAACTTTTGTGTAAAAGGTTTTTCTGTATCTCTTTTACTAAGAAAATATAGGGTAATTTTGAAATTATCTGTTTTTTGATTTCTCTCGTATCTTTTAAGCATGAGAAAATTTTCGAATTTTGAATTTACCATTTTAAGTTTGACCCAAAAAGAGCAAATGACACCTACATTATTTTTTTGATAGCACTAACAATTACGGAGATACTCTATAAAAGTGTCGAATATGGGACACCTTGTACATAAAAAATAGTTACACATTTTGATAATCCAGCTTTTGGTGGATATTGCGATTAAAACCAAGCTTGACCTTAATTATCAATGTAGGTCTTTTTGCGCACACGCACCACTCCCAGAGTGCCCTAAAAAAGATTTTTCCTTAAAAAAAAAAAAAAAGGTCAATTAACGCCAAAGTCTTGATGATGAATTGATGTACAAATATCTCACATTTTATTCTATTCTAATACCTTTCAGTTGATTGGAGGTTTATATAAATCAAATATTATTTAGCGAATGTCAATACACACATTATTTTTTAAATAAAAATTTAAAAACGCCTTGAAACTTTTCAACTGAAAAGTAAGTTAAAAAAAATTACCGAAGGAAGCACACCGTTATAAGGTCGGTTAAAATTATACAATAATTAAGATACCATCAGCGCTAATATCTCTTGATTGATTTGATTGATATGTAAATAAGAAATTAGAATAAAAATTCTTTCGTGATAGTCGCCTATTTTTAGGGTCAACATCAAGATGAAACGATCGTGGTGACTATTGATAGTAGCCAGTTTGTTAGGGTTTTAAAGCATTTGAAATGCACCTACCCCACGTGAACCTTCATATAAACAGGATCTTGTTCGGTCCTTCGGTCTGGCTTTTAAGATGAAATGTTTGTCGTTACCACCGACCTATATGTATGGATAGCCAAACTCTAAAAGCAAAAGTGGCAAATTTATGGCCTCGCGCATGTAAACAAAGCTGATCGTCAAATGTCATGCGCAATGCCGACTGATAAACTATTGACCTTAATCGTCGACCCAGACCGTACCTTACCCTTAATGAAAATGATTACATGACAATATTTTGGAACATCAAGACCTTCTTTACTGGGAAATAAACAATCTATTGTCTCGCATAAAAGAAGGCGTTGTGACCATCACTGAAAAATCACTTTTAGAATTAATTTTGATATCGATTGTCCACGTATCGATAGACTTTTAATTAGTGTTGGAAAAAACCGATGATTTTAATAATCGAGTACTTGATACTCGAGCGATTTTAATAATCGACTGAATCGCTCGAGCGAATCGCTTGAAATTCCAATTCACCAAGCGATGACGTCACCGACTGCTCGACCGGCAGCCTAGTCGTTCACATGTGATCAGTTAGGGTATTTAGCAGGCACGTAACTACGGGTGGGCACAGGTTTAGCTAACAAATTGTAGTAGCCGCCAAAAAAATTCCAGTAATTTATTTATTTGTGAATAATGAATTTTTACCACGTGTCTCGATACCAAACAAAAAAAAACTGCAAAAAATTACCCAAATATGTATTTATTGTTCGGGTATATCGGTTATTCTTGTGCTTTTTTAAAACAAAATGTATTGACAAGAGTTATTTTTCTTCACATCTTTCTCAATCTACGATCTTGAAATAAGTAGATATTTAAAACAGCTTGTCAAATTCTTCCACTTTAAATTATCAGGTGCCCACTGTGTGCCCTTCAAAAATGTAGGCTTAGCTACGCGACTGGCAAAATAAGAAAATAGGTGATTATTTTTTAAAATTCATGTTTATAGTTACCTAAAAGTTCCTGTTTAAATTTATGAATCTGTACTTTTGGTTACCAAAAAATTTGTCGATACCTATGTTTTGTTAACTATTTTGCTCATTTTCTTATTTTCCATTAATATTTTCTATAATGTATGTTATTTTTAAGAAGTCTTCTTGAGTTTAATAACAAAAAGTTCCTGTTTTGATTTAAAAATGTTTACTATAAGATTACCAACGAATTTTTCTCTATATTTTGTTATCCATTTTGTTCGTTTTGTTATTTTTATTTACAATTTCTATTATTATGTTATTTTTGAGAAGTTTTCTCGAGTTTATAGTAAATAAAAATTTAAAAATTATATTCTTTAATTTTTTAATATCGGAGCCCTAAACTACGTCGCTGGTTAGTTAGTTAAAACAAACTTTACAAAACCCATGTCGCGATAACTCCGCTATGGGATTTGGCATACTTTTTTATATGCACCTTCTCGTTTATGTGCCTTTAAGAAAGACGTATGTCGTGTACCTGCTCAGCGTCAAACTCGAACGTCGCCAATCGGATGGCGCGGCGCTTAGACCGAAGGTCGTGTATCAAGTGACAGGCGTAATTTTTCGGTTCTTCGCCTGAATTTATAACTAGAATATTTCCTATCGAGCGAAAATCTGTTCGAATATACGAGCAGTTTTTTAACTCAATCACACTACAGCGGTACATTTCCGCCGGCGTCAAGCGAAGCTCGGGTATCGAGTGAATTATCTTTCACTCGGTAACGAGCGAAAGATAATAAGTGACGAGCGACGGTTTTCGCCTGAATAGATAACTCGGGCGTTTTTTTTAATAATCGAGCGATGTCGGTTATTTCAATAATCGAGTGATCAAGCGGTTTTTCGCTCGAGCGATCACAACACTACTTTTAATATCGTTACATCCCTACGACTGATTTCGGTTCTGGACGGTCGTCGTTGGTTGGCAACCAAGCCGGCACCAATGCCGGCGGGGTTGCCTATATGACGGCGACAACATTGTGCGCAAAACATAAGAATAATCTCTCGTTTTCAGAAGAAGTATACGGGGTCAGGTAAAAAGTTATCAGACCTAACCTTATTTTTTTAGATGGAACACCCTATATATTTTAATCTAAAACGATATATTTTAATTTTTTTTTTCTAACATATAACACACCATGGATGATATTGGTTTCCTTGGCGAATTATTGAAACTTTATTACTGTGCAACGAAATTAAAGATTCAGATTAAGGTAAAAAAATAACGGGAATCATCGCAAATGTTCGGGATATGTCCTTAACTTAAATGGTTGACGTCTTTCCGGATAGCCAGCAAAATATAAATTTTACGCCATTTCTTCGTTTTTTACACTTTCAATATAAACTGATATCATAATAAATTTTTCAAAATGTTGATAAGTCATTTTCACAAATGAATATGTAAAAATGAAATTGACGTTAAATGTTAATGACAACTAGAATGTCAACATAGTTGTTGCTATGATATTAGCTTTTGTTTCATGGTCTTAATGTGATTTAAGGTCATAAAGTTTAAATAAATCGTCTAGGAAACCCATATCATCCATGATGTGTTATATATTTGAAAAGATAATTTAAAATGAATTTTTTTTTTAGATTAAAATTCCATTCCATATCCATTTAAAAAAAATGAGGTTAGGTCCGATAACTTTTTTACCTAACCCCGTATACTTATTCTAAAAGCGACAGATTATTCAACAATCATTATAGAGAAACTTCTGTATAATACATTTGTCTGTATCTGTTTTAACTAAGAAAATATATAGTAATTTTGAAATTGTCTGTTTTTTGATTCTCGCCTGTATCTCGAGCGAAAGTTTTCTAATTTTGATTTTCCCATTTTAAGTTTGACCCAAAAAGAGCACAAGACACTTAGATTACTTTTTTGATAGCACTAACAGTTATGGAGATACCCTATAAAAGTGTTGAAAATGGGACATGCTTTATTTATTTTTTTAAATAGGTTGCATTAAATTGCCCATTTTTAGATATTTCTCGTGAATTTTTTTCGCCCTTTATTAATAAGCTTTAATAAAATGAGAACCTTGTATCCACGAAGATATTTGAAAAAATAACTTCAGTAATATCGTATCTATAATTTAGGTTATACCGTACCATGTATGTAGATCCGCTTATTTAACTTTAATGTAAATATTATAAACATGAATAAATTTTAATATGTACCGTTTAAGAAACCTACAAGTTACATTCATCAAAGTGAAGTAGCAGCGAACAGGTAAACTTAAACCGAGGAGTTTTTGCAAATTTTAAATAATCTGCTTCGGAAAAATGGATCACCAAGTACCCTGGTGGCGCTTCCGTGCGATTTGCAAAAATGTAACGATAAGTGGAAACTCTCGAATGCAATGTTCTACAGATATAATCCCCACCTCGCGAAGGTCGTTCCATAAGGATGAAGTCCTGATGAAAGTATTCTTAAATAATGAAGTTTGAGGAGTACTAAGGTTAACCACATATGGATGGGCGGCAGTGGTTTTATTCAATAAAGTACTATTTTAATTCAATATAGTATTATACATATTACTTTATATATACATAATTATAGTTACTGTAGACATTTTCTAGGTATTAATTATTATTCCTGTCAGATTCTGTGTCGACACAATATTTTGAACTTTGTTCTGCTCGCACCATAACTAAAAGTTTTGCATATTCTTTTTAAAAGTATTTCTAGATTATTTTCTGCAATTTCTGACGGAGTACAACTTTCTTCCTGACTGATTTTTATAAACTTTAATAATATATTTTTTTTAATTATGACGGATGGGAAGAAGCTTTGTTGTGTTCAATTGTTTCTATCATGGCATATTTGATAATTGTAACATTTTATTGAATTGTAACAGTATTGCCAACCCAAAAAGAAAAGTTTAATTCAAATGGAAAAAATCTACTATATTTTTTAAAGTTTTTGAGACTTTAAAGACCCAAATAGAAAAAGTATTATAAAATAAGACAATTAGAGCACTTGTACTTTAGAAAACGGGGTCGTTTTCGAAATTAAACGTTTGCTCTAAGATAATGTCTTATGAAACTTGTATCTTAATATACTATTGTTCATTTGTTTTGTTTAAAGATATGTTCAATTTCGTAAATTTTGTGTTATGTTCCACGCGCTCGTAGAAAAACTATCGTTTCTAGTGTTTCAGAAAGTGTTCTCTTCCCATTCGACTGCCTTACTTATATCACTTTCCGCACTTGTTAGGAAAACAACTATCTCAGAGACTCAATCATTAAAATTGTCATAGTTTCATACAAATAAAATGTTTTTAAATTATTTAATAATAAGCAATTAAAATGATTTTAAAATTTTTAACAGTAACTAAACTAAAGAAAATATAATAAAACAAACATATGGCCTCTTCAAATAAATACTTTTAAAAGGTTAAGTTATTAACTAAATACTTCAGTCGAGTGGTTCTGTGGAGAAAATATGATGCGTATCGACACGAGACATGTGGCAACTTTTTACCGGTAGTTAAAATATTTTATTTGAAGCGCTCAAATAAAAATACACGCAATATGTATGTTGGTTAACATTAATTAGTAAATAAAGGGGAAGGTATAAATTCAGTTGATCCGGGGAAAGAATGCACGTGCGTGATGACCAAAGATATTACAAACTACAGATAGAAAAATGTACATTTTTAGCAGTCTTTAACACCTCTTTCGGTCATTATTGCAGCATAGCCAGATTGACATATTTATCGCAAAAGGTATCTTACAAAATCCCAATTAAAATTTTGTTAATTTGGCAAATACAACAGGTTTAAGGTTAATCCGCAATTGCTTTTAAAATAAATTTATTTCCCAATAATTTTACTATAAACTGTGAAAAGGCGATGAGATATTCTTTAAAAAAAATTATTATACTTGAAAGTATTAAACGAATCTTGAACTAATCCAACTGCACTCTGGCAACATCTATTTCTAGTTGACAGCTGCGCTGCATGTGCGCTACGATTCGGACCCAAAATATGAATGAATACTAATCTCGTACACATTACAACGTTGGCGCTTTGATCTAACGGATTGTTTATATTTTTTGGTTGATTTGTGTCTTTTTGTGATTATTAGTGAAAAATCGTCTTTATTTTAAAAAATCATAGTGCATTCATGTGGAGGTTGTAAAAGAGTGGATCATTTAAATAAGGATTTATCTTTTCATCACAAATTAAAAACTTCTTTACAAAAATTGTTGTTAGGTAATGAAAGTGTATAAGGACTGATATACTGACAACAATGTGGATGAACCACTTTTTATTCTGTAATTTGAAAAAGCATCGAGAACCAAAGATGGCGACGAATAATAACAAACAAATAATGTCGAGCCGGCTCTGACGCCTTCTCCCATACCGGGGACACTTTTTGTAATTTGGAACGTTCGTATTGGCAATATAATGTATGTATACAGGGTGTTATGGAAATGACGTATTATATTTAAACCGGCAATTCCTGAGATAAAGACATATTGAAGAAAAATAACCATAAATGGAGCTTTCAATTCATTCAGCGGTAAAAGTGACCTGAAGTCAAACCAGAAAAACACCTGTGTGGCACTGCGATACATTTAAGCAATCAAGGAATTCTGGCCGGTGTTGTCATATGTACACACTGAACTCTTTAGACAAAAAAATAATCTAAACACTTTTCCATTCTCTAATACCTTTTTGTACAATTAATTGAAGAACATTTACGACGGACTATGTTTTAAACAACCCGAAAAAACATATGGAATAGTAATAGCCACGTACGTCACTATGTCAAATGCCAATGACCTCTTGACGCCTTACATCGGCTAAGCGAAGTAGTTTCATATAGTGCCGCGCGCGTGCGTCTGTTAGTTCAAGACCAACCAGCGGCTGGATACGTTGTGTCTCGTCGATCACCAACACACTCTCAGCGATCCGCTCTGTTTTTTCGGTTTACGTGTGTATCTTGCCCGTACATAAATAATCTTTGAATTTTGTTTTTATTGACGCGTTTCTTCTGGACTTCAGGAGTGTTCCCATGAAAAAGAAAAAAAAAACTTTATATGGAATTTCAGTTTTACATTAAGTTTGGCAACATTGCCATTGGCTCTGGGTGAAATGTTGTACAGCAGCGCGGACTGACCTGTGAGTAAGAGTGTTTATTACCCCACTTTTAAAACGGTCGATTTAAAGAAAAAAATATGTAGCGCTTCTCTAGGACACCCAAGGAGTAATCCATTTAAATATTATACGTCATTTCCATAACACCCTGTATATACAGGGTACGAATGACGTACAATATCTGACGACACAAATCTGCTTGAAACAGCATTAGAAAACCGGCCGGCTAATTTTGGAGGAACAGCTGATGATACAACGTTGCCACTTTCGATGTTTTATAAGGTTATCTTCATAAAATGAAGAATTTCCTTCTGTAATACTTTTCTTTATAATGATAGTCTCGGAAATGGCAACCGCGCTAAATAGACGAGACTATTTATTTTAAAGGGATGGAAGGGTCTATCAACATAATTATTTCATCATTCTTCTTCAGTAAAGGATTAATAAATTTGATTAGCCCATTAGAAATTAGGGTTTTTATTATTTCTGAATTTCTATTGCGAAATAATTTGTATCCTATAGTGCTGTTGTTTTATGTGTACGGTAGGTTATTGTAAAGTGTAATTATGCGTTAATATTTATTGCTTTTGTGTTGTAATCTAATAATAAGTGCATATCTTCAAAAAAAAAATAATTGGAAACTCGTGGGTGTCTGTGGGTTTCTTTAAGTGATTTAGTGCAAATGTTCCGAGAGATTGGAAATAAGAGGCCGAATGGGGTTTAGTGGGTATAAGCTTATTTATGCAGTTCCACATTATCATCAGGGTACGTGATGAGCGTAAAGCTTTTCCCATAGAAAAAGAAACAAAAACCTGAAGATGTCTGTGCTCTGGATTACTTGCTAGTGTACTGGCACCTGGATTCACTTCTATTTGGATACTAGGTGAACTAAATATTTATTTTTATAAGAATCTGAAGTTATATTATTTTCTACACAGTTGGCAACATTGGGCTTGAACATCTGTTGATTACACAGTTTCTCAATGTAATATGATCATATATGAATGTGCCGAGGAGTAACCGGGTGGGTTTAGGAGTGAATTACCCCACTTTTTAAACGTTCGATTAAAAAAAAATATGTAGGGCCTCGCTAGGACACCCCAGGAGTCAACCATTTAAATATACTACGTCATTTCCATAACATCCTGTATATGTGATTTAAACTCGACCTATAATACCGGCCGTTGGTAGTTTATCTCCGGACCAGATAAATAATAACGCTCGATATCTAAAAACTCTTCGAAATCAGCGGGATGGGACTTTTCTAACGTAGCCGAGGTCAGCTGTCATTCTGCGCTATTTAGATTATTAATAATAAACGAATATTGTTTTAAAGTATTTACCGTTAGTATCGACGGTACAAAAAAAACGTTATTATACAATTGAACCGTAAAGAAAAAATGTTATTTCGACGTACCTTTCCGAATCGAAAAATGTTTCTTGTATTTCAGGTATGTACAAGGCCAGAAAAGAGAAATTGATGAGCGTAGAAAGATAATGGCAATTGAACGTTTTGGTCTTGGTAATTAATAATGTTTGATATAAAATATTTTGTAGATATCTAATAAATGTGTCTTGTGAAGGAGGTCAATGCATGCGTGTAAGAAAACGGTAAGGGAGGAGGATACAGGGATCAAGGGGCAACCGCGATCTCATGACCTGTACGTTCAATTCCAAATAATGTTTATTAGAACATGTTTATTACCAAAAATATTTAATCAATAAATTGACAGAATTGTTTTTATGATGCTGTTAGAATCATACAAAGTTTTAAACAGTAATCAATGATTCCAAGTCTGTACTGAGAGTCCTAAAGCTACAGCCTGCGTTTGAAACCGAAAAACCGTAAAAATATTGTGCTAAATACAGGGTGTTATGGAAATGAAGTATTAGATTTAAACCGGCAATTCCTGAGATGAAAACAATTTGAAGAAAAATATTCAAAAATGGCGCTTTCATTTAATATGCCCTGTACATGACCTGACGTCAAACCAAAATTAAGCGCGTGGTGACACAGAAAGATAAACAAAAGAACATATGGCGGAAAACGTCAGTGAATTTTGAGCAGTGTTGTCACTCTTTAGAAAGTCAATAACAGTTTGACAGATTGGAAGTTGTTTATTTTTCAGGGTACATTATTATAAACCTTTAGGTTCAGTTCAGTTCGCTGGGAAACAATCTCTGAGCCTTTATAAATGATCAGGTATGTTCTCATTTGTT
Source organism: Barypeithes pellucidus (assembly GCA_963991005.1). NCBI lineage: Eukaryota > Metazoa > Arthropoda > Insecta > Coleoptera > Curculionidae > Barypeithes > Barypeithes pellucidus. The sequence goes on from OZ022563.1 coordinate 16,439,327, forward strand.
CAATTCGAACGACACCTATCGGAACTGAACAACTTAAATGCCACTTTACCCTTCAGAAAAAAAATGCAATTTTATTTACCTTTTTGGCATTATTTATAACCAACTTAATTTATAAAAAACACCAAGTAGGTAATCCAAACAAGAACCGGCACAATAACCTCACAAAACACAAAAACAAAAGCACAAATTCACATTAGTTTTCGAGTAAATTTGTATGCATCTCATGAGCACATCTAAGTACCATTCAATCTGAATTAGTATTTTAAAGTGCTACTGTGTACACAAAAATACGCCCTTATTGTATAAAGTTTCATCCGGTGGTCTGGGAAATAATATAATTTTTTCATACATTGGTATTTAACATCTAAAAATTTCTAGTAACTACACATTTCAGTCTGTTTCGGGTGTATTCGGTCGATCGATATTGCGTTATTTGGAAATATCTAAAAATACAGCGTTGCCACTTTCAATGTTTTATAAGATTATATTCATAAATTGCGGAATTTCCTTCTGTAATATTACTTTCCTGTATAATTATTCGGAAATGGCAACCGCGCTATTTTTCCGAATATGTACGAAGCACTCAACCCTTGGTTGGACTCGTCTATATTAAGACTTAAGGGGAGGTCCTGTTGTTGTCAACATAATTATCTCATCATTCTTCATTAAAGGGTTAAAAATTGTTTTAGGCCCATTAGAAATTAGCGTTTTTATTATTTCTGACTTTCTATTGCGAAATAATTTGTATCCTACCTTCTGTGTGTGCCATTGTTCTATGTGTATGATAGTGTAATTATGCGTTAGTGTTTAGTGCTTTTGTGTAATGTGATAATAGGTGCATATCTTCAAAAAAACTAATTTGTCTGTGTGTTTCTCTAAGTGAAATTTGTTCTGTTTCACTATGTATTTTTTTCTCTCGACGATATGCCGGTTATGTTCCGAGATTGGAAATAAGAGGCCGAATGGGGTTTAGTGGGTATAAGCTTATTATGCAGTCCCACACTATCATCAGGGCACGTGATGAGCATAAACCTCTTCCCATAAAAAAAAAGAACTGAAGGTGTCTGTGCCCTGGATTCCTTACTCGTGTCGGCGGTCTGGATTTAATTTCTAAGTAAGCTAAATATTTATTTTTATAAGAATCTAAAGTTTTGCACTTTTCCACAGTTTGGCAGCATTGCGCCAGAACATGTGTTTATTACACAGCTGGGCAGTGTAATATGATTATGCCGCGGAGTGACCTGTGGGTTTATGGATAAATTACCCCACTGTTTAAACGTTCGATTTAAAAAAAAAATATGTAGCGCTTCTCTAGGACACCCCAGGAGTCATAATATGTCATTTCCATAACACCCTGTATGTGTGTATTTCTCAAAATAAAATGTTGTCTACTACTATTTAAAAGCAAAGTTGATGATGGTTCCGAGAAAACGTAACGTCATATTGAAAACTTCATTAAATGATCTTATAGAGGAGAGAAAGTGGGATTGAGAATATAAAATTTGTTTGCATATATCATATCTCTTCTATTCAATTTTTGTCCAATTTTATAATTTCTGTATATGGCTTACATATGCCCCATAAGTTTTGGAACAAATTTCAACCAATTGTTTTTTTATAATAAAATTATGTTTTGTAATACATAGTAATTAATTGTTTCATAAGCAACAGAATTATGAACTTAAATTAAATATAGTGGACCATGGTATTCCAGTAGACGTAACGCTAGGACACCTAGCATTAGGATTTGGACTGCGTTCCTCCTCATTTTGTGCTTTCCATCCTCCATCGTAAACTTTTCGAGATAAAAGAGCACAAAAATCTTCTATGGGCCGAGCTTGGGGAAGGTTTAAGAGGGTTGACGTTTCTCTGAACAAATGGTACGTTTTGGTTTGCTAACCAATTTTTGGTTTGTCTTGCATAGTGACAGGGCGCAAGGTCTGGCCAGAACATAATATCGTGTCCAGCATGTTCTTCTTCAATGAAATTATCCAGTGTCGTAAGACAATTATCGATATACATTTGACTATCCTACCAACATAAGGCCTGGATACACCCCTGGTGGAAATAGCGCACCTTACTTACACCTTATCAGCGAATTTGGCATTTTGTTTAAGTTTGACATTATCAGGGACCTATGCAATATTGTCAGTATAAAATCCATAATTTCCTTTCATTTCGGAGTTGCTTAGTGTAATACACTTTTTGGAAGGTTCATACAAGGAATACCTTGCTCACATCCAGCAATTGCCCGATAAATGGTTCTACGCGATATACATATTTTGATTTTAAAAAATGCGTATTATTTCGGATTTAGGGACCCGTCCAACTAAATTATAAATACATTTCTGAATTTCTAATATGTAAGCCATATCGACTTAATTAATTTAAAAACTGAACTGTCAACGTTAAGTGAAGGTGTCAAACAAGGTTTTGTTAAAGATTGTTTCACGAAAAATGGATATAACTTAATGACTGCAGTAAAAGTATCTGGGCCATCCCATTATTTATAACCGTTTATTATTATTATGTGGGAAGGACCGGATTGTAATAATTATAATTCATTATAGGCACATCAGGTAGGTTAGGTTGCTTAATTTATATTTAAATATCTTTTTATGGTAAAATTTGTTAGTTTTTGAGGAATGGTTCAAGAATTGTCTTTTACCAAAACTTTCCTCAGAATAGCGTGATAGTAATGGACAATGCGAGCTAGCACAGTCGCCAATTACATAAAGCTCCAAGCTCAAATAATACAAAATTGGAGATTCAGAACTACATGGCGGCGAATGATATATATTTTGAAGAAAGTTATAAAAAAAAGTGATCTTTTAGAAGTTTTAAAGACATTTTGTATAAAAAAAAGTATATGTTTGTGACACATTGGCAGAAGAAATTGGACATACAGTGCTACGGCTCCCACCCTATTATTGCATTTTTAACCCCATAGAGCATATGTGGCACCAGTTAAAATCACTGGTTAGGTCTGAAAATATTTCTCCGACTTTAAGTTCTAGTGTTGTAGAATTAATACGAAAATGCTTTAATGATATTCCCCCAGGTAGTTGGAAAAATTCAGTCCGTCACGTAATAACTGTAGAAAATTCGTATATTAGTCTGGATCGTATAAATAATCCAATTATAATTAATTTTGATGAGGATAGCGATAGCGAAACAGAACTATCTATAGAATGACATTATAAATGTAAATAAATATGACTAGTAATATTTTAAAATTTTTTTATTTCATTTGATTACATTAATATAATCATATCATTACTTGTTTTCCTTAGTCCGTCCCTTCATACTTCACTTGTTTATTGCCAAGCTCTTGTCGACACAATGGGACCTACCCAGGAAATCATTAAGTCGTATCCAATTTTCTTGAAACGTACTGTACCAGGGCAACTTGATATTTTCTTCTTATTACCAATTGTATAAGCATCTGAAATTTATGCCAAAACTAATGGGACATACTTTAACGAGATAGTGTAATGTAGAGTGCATTCTTATCAAGAGACACTCTGTATATCTGAAACCATTCACTTTAAACCACATAAAGTACTTTCCATTTAAAATACTATTTAAACTTTTTCCCAGTGAATCAGAAATATTTAAGTCATGTTATTTTCAAAATAAATCTCTATCTGCGCCGCAGCCACTATTTCACATGCATTTTGTCAGTTTTAATAGGCCATTTATTCAGTTTGTTTCTGTTAATCTTGACAGAGAAAGTTTTAAAGAAATTCTAAACATTTTTACAACGAGCTTGTTAACTTTGACGTTGAATCGGAAATTCTCATTCATAAATAACTAATTTTAACTTCCAACCTTTTAATTATCGGTTTTATTTATTGCCTGTCTGTCGTAGAAAAATGAATTGTTTATATTTAAGATTTGTTTATTTAATAACATATTTAAGCCGACTTAATCATATGAGCGAGATTATCCTTCTACTCATATTAGACTCGTTTAACCATATGTCTTTTGATTTTGATTATCGGAATGGACCTTGCTCTGGACGTAAGTTAACTGGTCTGACTATATGGACGACCTCTTTAAAATTTATCGACGGTAATATAACTAGAGCTCGCTTTTTATCGATTATTTCTATCACAATATGTCAAATTTACTGTTTCGACCAATCAAATTATTTCATTTATACCAATTACGCATAATTATTTTGATAAAATGATCATTTTCCTTACAAGTGATAAATCTGTATCATTGGTACACATTTTTAAAAAGCGTTTCTAAGGAGGCCGAGTACTAGAGAATAAGTTTTAATAACTCTCTATTAAGCGGACATTTCTATTAAGCGGACATTTTTTCATAGTCATAGTTCTAAGGTTAAAATCGTAAACAATGGCAGAAAAATGTCGCGTTTTGAGTCTGAAAGAGAATATTGATGTTGTGGAAGTTTGTAATTCGATAACAATGATTTTGGTGAGTCCATTAACTTTGATAGCAATGTGCTATTAGAAGATGATAGTGACCCCATTCCTACCGATTATGTAGTCCAAATTGAAACCACATCACTATCTGACGACTCTGATGAAGAAGTTGAATGCAGTAATCAAACAAATATCACCAAATATCAACAAGCCATTAGTATGGTAAAGGAATTATAAGAGCATGCAAAGAATAGAGGTGACTCTACAGCAATGGAATTGTTATCAGACTTGGAATTACATTTTCTAGATTGCAAGTATAAAACGCAAACACGTCAAACTACGTTATTAGATTTTTTTAGTACTACATTCTAACTAAAACCAGTGTATTTTTGTTGTTATGTTCATTTGTACATACTAGTATACTAGTAATAATTTTGTATTTACATATTACCTAATAACAAATTTCCCATATGCGGACACCTTTATTAGGCAGACACATTTAGACGGTCCCGTAGGTGTCCACCTAAGAGAGGTTACACTGTATTTACCCATGATAAACGGAAAACTACTTTAAAGGTAGGATTTAATTTAAAAAATGTACTTACTGTTTATTTGCAATGCATCTTCTTATTTGGCGGCATTGTTAACATGGTTTCTTTTGAAATTTTAGTCACATACCTTAAACTTCCGAAACGTCAAAATGTTTGAAGTCTAGAGTAGTCCAGAGACGAGATTATCGACGACTATCGATATTGCATATTTAAAAGTATTTCTCGAATTATTATAATATTCAATTTAGGTTCTGGAAATAATGTTAATAATGTTCGTCAAATATAACTCGAGCTTGGTTTTAATTATCGATTAAATTTTTCATTGTTATACTCAAAGTAATATTTTTTTGGAAATTTTACTTAATGATCGCTTGGGCATGTTTATTCATAGATTAAAGTATTTACTCGTGTGTGTTTATTAAAATAAATTAATGAATTTTCATAAAATGAGGTGCGCTGTGTTCGGTTGTGATATGGATAACCAGACAATATATAAGATGTTTTCGCTTTCCTAAGGATAAAACAAAAATTAGAATGGATACGGACGGTTTTATTTATTTTGTTAACATGTACTTCTTAAGTATTTTCCACTTAAGCTGATGAGGGTAATATATTGCTTCGAAACATGTATGGAAATTAAAATATTGTTTATTTAACTACTGAAGCAGACTATGAGTTTATTTACCTATTCATAATTTCACTCCACTGAGAGTTGGACTATTTAAAAAATAGTTTAATTTTTTTATAACTTGGTCGTATTTTAGTTTTAATCTTTGTTGCATGTTCATGAAATAAATATACCTAAATACCATGATATTATTCTTTCATTTCACTTACCATTAAATGCGTGAAACCTTTTAATACCTTTAAGAGAGAGTTAAAACGCTGACAGCAGTATAAATCTCCATCAGAAATTTAAAAATCACTCGCCCGTTGACGTCACAAGCCACGCCTCCATCGGCGTGGATTCATACTTCTTAGATCTTTATACCATGTTTCTAATTCAATGCTACCACCCTTGCCTTTATTTTACGAAAGTCTTAAATAAGACGACATGGAGCACGCGCCTCTTTTCAGTCATTATACCGTATGCCTTTGAAAATAATGTCGCCGAATTGAGGAAAAAAAAACACGAAAGAATTTTTTTAAGCGGAACGTACGGACATTATACCATGATATGAGTGCAGTACGTAGCCCGAAACGTCCTTATCTGCGCGTATTACGTAAAACGTTTTTTGATAACCCCCGTATAACCAAGTTTCCCTTTAAGTTTTATTTGAATTTAATTTAATCAGATTATTAAGTAGACGGCTATTTTTGGAAATTTAATTTTGTCCCCATTTTTGAATTCTATCCAGAGGTGAATTCCCCACCCAGGAATTATGTATTTGGAGCCAATCTACTTCCTTAATCTTTTTAAATTTTGAAAATGTATGATTGCTGGTCGACACTATCAGATATGTCGCCAGTCTTGATAATTAATGAAAAAGTCGCAACCGAAGACGTTCCTACTTAATTAGTTTTACGGACGCTTATCTTGGTCGATTACCATTTCTCGTTGTTTATTGGTCAGGGATGCCAGGCATAATGCCATTGCCGACTTGACACGCACGTGTCAGTCGGTCTTGAGTGGGCCTACCATCTTTCCCCGCTAACTGGAAGCTGTCAGCAGTCCACCAGCGCAATTGAAGAATATGAGAGCAAGAATTTTGTCTAAGAATGTAAAATGACTGATTTTAATTTGAAGTATAGTTGTTTGAAGGTAGGACGAGGCCTAACTTTTTGTTCAAACTATACTTTCTTATGGTATTGGCACGGGCACGTCCAATCAGATATAACAACAATGCTAAATTGTTATATCGAACAAGGAGGGCTTTTATTTATTTAATTTTACTGTCTGTTGTCAATGAGGGTGAATTTAAGGGGCTGTCCTTGCGTATGTCGAGTAACGCGACCCGAAGTATTCGTAGTTAATTATGTACAATTTATATACAATCAGAATTAACCTGAACTATCATTCGATTGTTTCAACCAACCTATCATTCATCCGTCACGTACTCTGTTTAAATTTAGATTTATTTTCATTATTTACAATATAAAATATACCTAAGCTAGCATTTTGTTCCCAAGTAAACGGATCTCAACTACCCTAATAATTTCCAAGAGAAAATTATAACTCGCGGTAGTGACTGCTAATACTAACTTAAGGTATTTTAGCACTTACTTTTGATGTCACATAACTTTCCTATAAAAACTAATTTATACTCGCGCCAGAAACGAAGATCAAAATGTCTCAGGGGAAATCCACAGTTGGTATTCTCGGAATTACTTGGCATAAAGACACTCTGAAACCTGTACCCAACTTTTGCGGACCCCCGTATTGAAAAAATTGAATCGCGGGCGAGTGCGGCTTCTGTGGACATCAGAAATCCGACTAAAATTACTGCCTTCTGCAGAATTTCTTTATCCGTCTGATTTAACGTTACATTGCGTCATCATAACCGATTTAATCTACCGGTAACGCCATGCCCGTTGCGGCTAGAGAGATAAGGAACCAAATACTGCCGACACTGCAAAATTATAAGCGGCCAGTCTGATTTTATATCAAAGCCTCACATCCATCAAAAAATATTATTATTTATTTTTTAACTGAAAAAGAAAATTTTACAACAATAATTCGTTGATTTAATATTTTTATTTTTAATTTTTTTTTGCTCAATAATTTCTCTGTTTGATATATCTTTTTCGCGTTCTTCGGCCACCCCAAAATCTTGCCGCCCTAGGCGGCCACCTAGTTTTGCCTAATGATAGAAACGGCCATGCTTGTGATATGCCATATGTCACCATTGCATTGGAATAAGCCAAAACCCAGGTCAGTTTACTAATTCCGAAACGGTACTACAAAACGGACACAAGACGACTAGATTGGGCAGCGTAGAACAAGTTTAGGGTACCGGTGAGCATGTACGATTTTGTCCAACGTCTTCCGAATACTGTGCACTAAATCATCTGAACCAAACTGCCGTTTTGCTTGCAGATTATCACCAAATTGGGCTGCAGATTACCATCTTCAGCTCGTATCTGATGGGTAATATTTATATTTTCCGTTTTGGGAATGTTCTTAAGCTGAAAATATTTACAAATTTTAGGTGTAAATTTTTCTGTTAGTCGCACACTTGACGGACTTGGAGTTGTCGTCGTCGTCGTCAACATTAACGGTGGGTATTTGTTTATTTTTAGTCCACAAGAAGAATGGCGGGGTTTCTATCCCTAAACCATAATGGAAATATATAATAATTATTGTAGAATTAGTTAAAAATGATTTTAGCGTACAGCCATTATCGCAAAGAAATGTAATACCTTCGATTTACCTTAACGAAACTAGGGAAGAGAATATAGAATATTCTATATACAGGGTGTTCCTTAATGACGTGCTAATATTTCAGGGTGTGATTAATTAGGTCATTTTAGAAAGGAAAGTTTATATGATCATATATCCGCAACGGCTTAAATTTTTTGCTACAGGGTGTTGAATTTTTATTTTTTAAATGGTTATTTTTTAATATCTCCGAAAGTACTTTAGATATTATTTTCAATTTTGGTATGTGTTAATAGGATATAGAATCACAAATTTTAGTTTAGAAAAGAAAAGCACTGACATTTTTCCATTTTAATTTTTCTGATTAGCCTGATTCTACATGAAAACGGTTCTTGATTAAAACCACTAAACTTATATTAAAACTCATTATTATTATTAACATTCATAAAATAATTAATGATAAATTTTGTTTTATAAAAATTGTTGAAGTAGGCAATTCGATGCGAAGACGGGCATGGAATGTTATACATTTGAAAGGAGATTTTAAAATAGTATCTTCTTAGATTAAAATATAATGTGTATGCCCTTTAAAAAAAAATGAGGTTAGGTTCGATAACTTTTTTACCTAACTCCGTATACTTATTCTGAAAACGGCAGATTATTCAACAATCAATATAAAGAAACTTCTGTATAAAACATTTTTCTGTATCTCTTTTAACTAAGAAAAGATAGAGTAATTTTGAAAGTGTCAATTTTTGATTTTCCCCCGTATCTCTAAAGCAAGCGAGAATTTTCAAATATTGATTTTACCATTTTAAGTTTGGCCCAAATATAGCACATGACACCTACATTACTTTTTTGATAGCAGTAACAATAACGGAGATCAGTGGCGGTTCGTCCATAGGAGCATATGCGCACATGCACCCCCAAAACAGAACGAATAAAAAATATTAATTTATATTCATTGAATATTATTTATCGTATAAAGTCCGACCCTCCCTAATATTTTATCGTACCGTCAAACTAAAAAAGTCCGACCCTCCCTAATATTTTATCATCCCGTCAAACCAAACTGTATAGATCCGGCTACCGTGCCTCGGTCGAGGTAAATGACGATTATGACGAGACTTGCTCGCACGTGCGATTGTAGTGCAGTTTCTCTGTAGTAATGGGTGACGGGTGGCAGCGGGGGATAGCGGGGCTATGGCGATTTAACATGGAAAAGGCGCAAAGTTTTTGTGTGCACCGCGCTGCGCTGTTATCTATTCGTGATCTATGTCTATTTAGTTAGAAGTTCGAACGTGTATGATTTAATATTTTAATATTATATTTATTAAGTTAAAATGAATAGTTGACGGTGGATTATTTAAGAAATAACTATGAGCTCTTTGAGTTTGGAGCAAAAAATTGAAGTGAAAAATGCGGGAACACCTAAACCCGAATCTAGGGACTATTAGAAAGTTTAGAAATGAAATATATGAAAAAATATTTATAAGAAGAACTTCTTGGCTTAAAAACCTGAGAGACTGGTTCGGAATGACATCCAATCAGTTGTTTAGAACGGCTGCAAACAAAGTCCGGATTGCCATGATGATATCCAACCTCCGATAGGAGATGGAACAAGAAGAAGAAGAAGAGGGTATTCCAAACTTAATGAGGCTGTTATTGATCAATTTTCTACAATTAAGAACGGAAGAAGTGACTTTACGTTTAAGCACTATTGTGTAGGGTCGATAAATGTTGTATATTTCGATAAATGATACTCAATATGATTTTCAACCATTTTATTTAAAGATTCAAACTAAAAAACACTGAAAATATGAAGAATGCCAACTTGTCAGTCTCGTGGGTAGATTAGTTCTCATCATAAAACAGTTAACTATTGTTCTCGTCTTGGTTGCGCCTAATGACGTAGCCGTAGATGGCGTAGTGGTTTTAGACATCATTCGGTTTGCTTGATAACTCGTAGATAGCGGTAGTAGTATTGGACATCATTCGGTTTTCTTGATAGCTCGTAGATGGCTTTAGTAGTATTAGTAGTGGACTGTATAAATATTGTTACGTGGGTTGAATGCGACGACGTTAAGATCCGACAACTATACACACTAAGAAAACCTTTCTTATTTTCCAAAAGTTGTATTTCCTTGTGTAAATTTAAAAAATAAATAAAAATATGTTTTATCTAACGCATTTTCTTATTACTTTTTTTTCTTTCTACATTTAAAACGCATAGAAAGTAATTGTTTGGTCATTACACACAAATAAAATTTTAAAAATAATTTCACCATACTTGTGAACCCCCTCTATCATAGGTCAGAGACGGAGATATCCTATAAAGGTGTCGAAAATGGGACACCCTGTACTTTTCTCTTAGCATTTGCTTATGTTTACGAAAGAAGTAAATCACAGGAACGTACTAGGGATATTTTAATGAAGATGGTCAATTTAAGGAACAAAACGTCGGAAAACCAGTACGTGTTATACACACCACTGAACGTAGATTTCGATCCTCTTTCATAATTTAAACAAAAAGATCCAGGCCCGTAAAAATAATTTAAAAAAATGAAGGTGATGATGGTAACCTAAAGACGAAACGTCGCATTAAAGATCTGATGATGCCATCTTTTGTAGAATAAAACGTAGGAATGAGAAAGTGGAATTTAATTTCGGACATCTGGTCGAACAAAGTCAGGAAAAAATAGAAACCGAAACACAAAAATTTAAATTTTTCCAAATATTTTGTAAGCCACTGTATTTATTTTTGATTTTTTTGCGGCATATTATTGGACCCATAATTACGCAACTTTGACCCAATTTAACCGACTCCGTATCTCTTACCGTTTCCGGAATCCCAATGGTGAAGGACGCATTTGTTACACCCTGTATTGTTTGGAATATCTGCAGTGTATGTCGAGAGGAGCAAGAGATCCAACACTGATCCTTGTGGAATCCTAATCATAAGGTCAAAGTGTTTTTCTTTGCTCGTCCCGTTAACAGTCAGTACCGCTCCCCGTATAAAATCACTAAATACCGGGCACCTTGTATTAAAACAGAACGTATGCTATTATCCCGATAATCAAATACCGGTAATTATTTTTACCATCATCTTAAGCAGCCTTAATCAAATCAAATACCAAATTTAGATAATCACGATAAATTTAGTGATTATCTCTAAAAAAGATACTCCTATAATTCCACACTAACGTTAGTCTGTGATAATACCTATTTGTGTAATGAAACCTATCATTTAAATTAATATTATGGCTTAGATAAATGTTTTCGAAGAATAGAGAAGTGGTACGAGGGACATAAAAAATGATACACGGTGTCAATTTGCCAGTGAATTATATTAAAAATCGGAAAGAGGCGTTTATTTTATTGTGAATGAGGCCGCATTTAAAGAACAATTGCATCCTTCGTGGTTTAACCCCATGGGAGGGGTGGATGTTTTTCTATTTGGGTTTCATAATGGCTACATTATGAAATGCCAAAAATTTGAATAACCTGCCACTTTATGAAACTGAAATTTTGTTTTTTCTATGTTGGCCGCAAGTAGGGTTCGAATTTTAGGCTTACTTTGATTTCGTTGAAATTAGTTTTCTTGACATTATGGATTCGACAACAATTTTTTATAGAAAACTTTAAAATACTAACCTTAAACCTTGCAAATAGATTATTTTTACTAGATATTTATCTGAAATGCCTATACTCGGAAATATATAACATGCTGACGGTGTCCGTCAACTAATTTCTAGTCACAACTATAAAACAACATAACCTAAAAATATTAGAAATATCTTCCAGTTTATGCTCTATTTCTAAAGTTTTATTGTTTATGCATATGTTTATTTTTAATTCAATATAGTATTATACATATTACTTTATACAGGGTGTTATGGAAATGAGGTATTATATTTAAATGGGTGACTCCTTTGGTTTTAAAAGTGGGGTAACAAACGCTCTTACTCACAGGTCAGTCCGCGCTACTGTACAACATTTCACCCAGAGCCAATGGTAATGTTGCCAAACTGAATGTAAAACTGAAATTCCATATAAAATTATAAAAATAAATTATTTTCTACCTACTTGTATTTATCTTTATAACTAAACAGCGAGGAAATAAAGGCACAAACACGTTTTTTTTTTCTTTTCCATGGGAATACTCCCGGAAACACTTTATGTACACACAGTAATAGTGAAACAGAACCGATAGTTAGCTTTTGAAAATACAATAATACAGATTATACTACAGATTATTAGATTTTATTACACGCGACGAAAGTTGACATCCAGAAGAAACGCGTCAATAAAAACAATATTCAAAGATTATTTATGGACGGGCAAGATACACGCGTAAACCGAAAAAACAGAGCGGATTGCTGAGAGTGTGTTGGTGATCGACGAGACACAACATATCTCATGGCATTTGACCTAGTGACATACGTGGCTATTACTATTCCATATGTTTTTTCGGGTTGTTTAAAACATCGTCCGTCGTAAATGTTCTTCAATTGTACAATAAGGTATTACAGAATGGAAAAGTGTTTAAATTATTTTATTTTGTCTAAAGAGTTTAAGATGTACATATGACAACACCGGCCAGAATTCCTTGATTGCTTACATGTATCGCAGTGCCACACAGGTATTTTTCTGGTTTGACGTCAGGTCACTTTTACCGCTGAATGAATTGAAAGCTCCATTTATGGTTATTTTTCTTCAATTTGTCTTTATCTCAGGAATTACCGGTTTAAATATAATACGTCATTTCCATAACACCCTGTATATACATATTTATAGTTACTGTAGACATTTCCTGGGAATTAATTATAATTCCTGTCAGATTCTGTGTCGGCACAATATTTTGTTCAATAGTATTATTTAATATTTTGTTCAATACTTTGAACTTTGTTCTGCTCGCACCAGTTTTGCATATTCTTGTTAAAAGTTTTTCTAGATACTTTTCTGTAATTTCTCGTATTCAACTTTCTTCCTGACTCATTTTTATTTACTTTAATAATATATTTATTTTTAATTATGAAGGATGGAATGTTGTGTTCAATTGTTTCTATCGTGGCATATTTGATACTTGTAACATTTTATGAAATTGTAAAAGTACAACCCAAAAAGAAAATATTAATTCAAATGGAAAAAATCTACTATAGTTTTTAAAGTTTTTCAGACTTTAAAAACCCAAATAGAAAAAGTATTATAAAATACACGCTTCGCGGTTCGTTTTCTAAATTAAACCTGCTCTAATATAATGTCTTATGACACTTGTATCTTAATAATACTATTATAAGTTCCCGCCACTAGTATCGGTAACCGTCCAGGCACCGTTTTCTACCAAGTTGTTACCAAAATGGGGAATAAATTTGTAACCAAAAGTACTTTAGATATTTATTAGTTATTTTAAATGTTTCGAGATTTTTTAAAATTAGTTACTCTGGGTTACACGCTTTATTGCCTGATGTTGTTTTCTGCGTTTACCTCTTTTCCGCGCGTAAATACAGGGTGTTCTTTGAAGTCGTGCTAATAGAGTGTAATTCCTCTGGTAATTTTAAGAAGCTACAGGGTGTTGATATATTTTTGTAAATTCGTTATTTCTTAATATCTCCGAAAGTAAGTTAGATATTTATTAGTTATTTTAACAGTTTGTTGTGGTAATGATTCCGTGCCTGCATAATTGCTGGAACTGACATCCTGACGGTGCACTACCGTTTCGAGAACGTAAAACCGTAAGTGTGTGGTAATTCCCATCAAAATGAGACTTATTCCCATCATGCCTAAAACATATTTGGATATCTCTCTCTTTCAACTAAAATAATGTACATAACCATAAAATAATAGAAGTAGGTATACATATATATTTAAGACTTTGATCTCGGCATACCCAAGATGCTAAAACCCAAACGCGTTTAATATTTTTGTGAAAAATAAGAGGTTAAATCTAAAAATAACAACGCGCCCTGAAAAAATGCCTGTTAAAGAATAAAATATTAAACATTTCGAAAATAATAAAATATAAATATTCATATTTATTTATATTACAGGTAAGGAATTTTGTAAATACCCTAATGCTGAAAAATAACAAAAAACAAGTTTTTATTATCAAGCAATTAATAATATAGCGAATATTTCGTATTTTGCAAAGGTTAAGATTTTTTTCTAAAATGGCGTCGCGATTGATCCCTATAAAACATGGCGTATCGGGAAGCGAGTTCGGTTTCGACCTCGCGAACAGCGTCGAGAACGAAGCGTTTAGTCATCCATTCATCCGTAAGATAACATAGAAGAACGCTTACGAATCGGTTACGGTATGGTAATTTTTATAGTCACTCTGTAGTAGTGGGCACCTTTAACATTACTCTGTAGTCGCGCCGACTTACAAGTTATATTTCTGTCGTAGCTAAATGTTGACGCACTGTAGTTCCAGTAAATTATATACTGAACATAAAGCAATGATATCAAAAAGTCACCATACCAAGTAGGTAAGTGTTACGTTAATTCTACTAATAATTTAAACTTAGTAGTAGTTTAAACTTTATAGTAATTAATTTGGTGCCAATTACCACGTTTTTACCAACTCATAGTAGCGGTGTCAATCAATCACAGTTTCTATAACTTTGATGCTAGTTGGGTTGTGAGTAAGCAGTATTGGCAGCGGAAGTAAAAGTACTTTTTCTGCTGCTGAGATCGGAGCTAAAAGTATGTTGTAAGCTCATGAAAGTTGAATAATAATAAACGTTAGTAAGTTATAAACATACTTTATTTAAAAAAAAAAACATGTAACTTGTTTTTTTTTTTAATTTTAAATGAAAAAATTTAAATTAAAATTTTTATATCTTCATTTCTCTATATTTAAACGACGTTGTCTGTAATTGCCTATAAACCTACGGACTCGTCTTAAAAGTTGGTGGAAAATGGCGGTGATTTGGTCACTCTGAACGGACACACGAGGATGGCATTTTTTCAAGGTAGCAAAAGAAGAATCTATAAGAAGAAAAATAGAAAAATAGAATAAAGTTGCCTGTAAAAATGTTTTGAGCCAACAGTAGACAGGTAAGTAGTTTCTTACTAATATAGGAGTAGAAAAATTAAATTAAATAAGAAGCCTTGTGAATACGTCAGAAATAACAGTGTCTGTCTACCAACTTACCAAAATAAAAGCAGCGACCGCTGCTTCTTTGAAATTTACGAGAAACCCGTTAAAATTTACATAAACATCGATAACGAATTAATGTTAGATTGACAAAAATAAAAAAAATAAGCAATTGATGCCGTTTAAATGACAAAAATTTGTAAATTTCGGCGTAAAAAAAACTATTTAAATATGCAAAATATTTCCGGTTCGGTAGATGGTCGAGATTGACCGTCAATAAATGTTATTTAAATCTAAGTCTCTCAAATACCATTGATTAATTGGCAGCGTGGGTTTCGTTTAGCGTTAAAATAAATATTTTTAAATAAAATTCGTCTTTTTCTGTTTTAAAAATAAACACTGCAGGAGATCATGATTTTTTACGTTGACATCGGTGGAAAACACCGGAAAATCAAGATTATTGTTCCATCAGACCAATATAAAACCTTAAAGATGTCAAACATGCTTTTTTTTTATGATGAAACACAAGCACCAAAAGAAAAATCCACTCTGGTAGTGGTGCGTGTGCGCAAAAAGCGATTCCCGTTGGTTGTGAATCGTTGGAGGTTATATTCGTTGGGAATAACGACCTCGGGAAGGTCGTTCCATAAGGATGAAGTCTTCCAGATGAAAGAATTCTTAAATAATGAAGTTCGAGGAGTACTGAGCTTTGCCACATATGGATGGGCGGCAGTAGTTCGTTGCGTATTTCTGCAGCCGAGCACATTCCATGAAAATATCAATAAAAGAGAGTCAAATCCCAACCTATCTTCGATGTTCTAGGCTGTGGAGGTTCTTTGTCAGCTCGTGGTCTCCAATCAGACGAATGGCCCTCCTTTCGATGGAATCCAGTTATCGAAGTGCATATTTGGGTGCAGAACTCCAGACATGAGAGCAGTACTCTAGTGATGGTCGAATCTGGGCTTTGTATACTGTATAGTGTCAAAAGTTGTTGAGGTGTGTACAACTTTCTGGTTCGGAAGAGTACGCCAAGCTTCTGAGAAGCTATCCTGGCGATTGCCACAACGTGGTTATGCCAAGACATACTTCCTCCCAGATTGACGCTCAGCAAATGAATAGATGAAGCCAGTGGGATCGCGTGTCCGACCATGACTATATCCGGTTCTGTAATGTTAACCTTTTTAGAGAAAACTGCCGCCTCGGTTTTTTTGGCGTTAAATTCGACTTGGTTACTGTCACCCCCAGCCAAAATTTTTTCCAGGTCTTTGTTGAGGCGTGATACTTAATGCTGTATGCGAAGATGTACGTCGGCAGCCGATTTTTGTGCATTCAAAGAGAAAGATGAGATACGTGTGCTATCGTCAGCAAAACAATATCGGATTTTTCGTTTTCACTAGAAGGTCGTTAATATAGAGTAAGAAGAGAGTGGGAGACAATATGAACCCTTGAGGAACACCGGCATTGATGGTGAAAGTGCCTCATGCCAAACACGATAAAAGGCTTTAGAAATATCCAGTGCAACAGCCCGAGACTCCCCATGATGTTCGATTGCTTTGTTCCAAAGATGCTTATGCTTAGGTATATGGCATGCTATAAGAAACCTGCCTAAAAATTGCCTAGAATTCAAAAATGTAATGATATATAGGATGTTCAATTTAAAATAAGCAAGTTGATACCGACTTCCGGTCTAATCGGAAGTGCCACCGTGTTGAATCGAGTTGCCCTCATCAACATTAGCATGATTTTCAAAATTTTCCCATGTATGGGACACTCTGTATTTTTGCTTGTTTCTTTGGCGCCTTCAGTAAATGCTCTTAACTTCTTAAGCATATTAGGAAAAATCATAACAATACGGCCGATTGAATTAGAATAATCCCTTATTGTAAAAACCTACAAATACCAAAACAGCTAACCTAACCTTCTTAACATCAGCTCTGCATCACTTATCATAATGCCTATCTATCTAGAACCCTTTTGACATTTTATTTTCACAATTCACTCGGTCTAAAAATCATAAATGAAAGGATTAAATACCAAGGCATTGTTTAAAACTGAAAAGAGATCTTTGTTTATTGTTCCGTTTTAATGCCCCAAGCTGATACATGTCAACGTAGTGCAGTGGTGGTTCGTCGTCATGTAACAATGCAAATTATTGGCACAGCTGACGATTAATCCAGTTGGCGCACTCATCTTCTTCAAACCTGGAGGCGGTCGATACGAGGTAAGCCAAAGTGATAATGAGGAATAACAAAGATGAGGCGTGTGGAACAGACAGAGTTGGTTATGCATTTGCTTTGGAAGAGCAAGTTTAACTGGCCGACTAAACATACTCTGTCGATGTCGCCTTATGTTGTAATACTGGGATGTCCTCCATAGAAGCTCTATCAAGTTTGCGGGCACTCTGTAGCGGCGCCACAAAAGCTCGCTTGTAGCTTTTTTGTTACGCCGGTCGCGCATAGGTAGCTTGAGCAGGATCCGAGAAAACCGCGGAGCCGCTAGCTTGAACCTCCATGGTTGCGGCACAGGTTCGGACCCAACTTCTTTTTCGTAACTTTCTTGCAGCTTTTTTGTTACATTGGTCCCATTTTTCTAACCCTTACCAGTTTCGAGAAATACGCGAATCTGCTAGCTTAAACTTCAATTGTAGCGGCACAACCTCGGACCAGGCTGGTTTTCGTAACTTTTTTGTAGCTTTGTTACTTTTTTGTTACTTTGGTCGCATTTTTGTAGCCCTTACAAGTTTCGAGAAAAACGCGAATCTGCTAGTTTAAACTTCAATTGTAGCGGCACAACCTCGGACCATGCTAGTTTCTTGTAACTTTTTGTAGCTTTTTTGTTACGTTGTGGTTGTGCTTCTCTGGTAAGGGCTGCAAAAATGGGATCAACGTAACAAAAAAGCTACAAAAAAGTGACGAGAAACCAGTTGGGTTCGAACCCGGCCGCTACCATGGAGGTTTAAGCTAGCGGTTCCGCGGTTTTCTCGGACCGTGCTCAAGCAACATATGCGCGAGCGGCGTAACAAAAAAGCTACAAACGAGCTACAAAAGACCCACCGGATATTTTGTGGTGCCGCTACAGAGTGCTCGCGATATTCCGCGAATTAGGCAGATCTTAAGATACGCACCCCGAGGGTGTTGTCAACCAAGCTACAAGGAGGAAACCTACGTAACCAAAAAGCTACAAAAAAGTTGCAAAAAACAAGCCCGATCCGAGGTTGTGCCGCTACAATTGAAGCTTAAGCTAGCAGATTCGCGTTTTTCTCGAAACTGGTAAGGGCTACAAAAATTGGATCAACGTAACAAAGAAGCTACAATCAAGCTAGCGGTTCCGCGGTTTTCTCGGACCCTGCTCAAGCTACATATGCGCGACGGGCGTAACAAATAAGCTACATACGAGCTACAAAAGACCCACCGTGCCTTTTGTGGTATCGCTACAGAGTGCCCGCTAGCTTGATAGAGCTCTCCAGAGATCCTGTATCATTTTCAGTTATGATAATGGGCATGTTAAGTGACGGATTTATAGAAGACACAGATGCGGAGTATGGGTTGATGCTGATAACGAATTAGTATGTTTTGAAGGCAAACAGTAATCATTCGTGCATTGCTAATCTACAATGTCTTTAAGCTCGACTTTTGATGGCTCATGACACCCGGGCTATTCACCACGAGTCACCACTGTGCCGATACAACGCCAACGGCGAGATTCATTTTACGAGAAACTATTTCGCACCTCTTCAAAGGAAGGATTTAAGACATTCGACAGAATCTTTAGTCGCACCGAAATAATCCGTTTATCCGGAAAGAGATGACGTACAGGATATATTCAAAAGGAAGTTCTGACCTGGAGGATTAAGGTTTGGTTGTATTTTCCAAGAAATTGCAAAAATATAAACAGTCGTGTTGACTAGAGACATGCGTGCAACTGCATTGCTTGCGTTGAGAATTCATGTGCGTGAATATACGTATATAAACTTACACGCTATTCATTTGATCAATTCGGGAGAATAAATTTTTTTTATTTGGGTTTCATAATGGCTACATTATGAAATGCAACTTTATGGAACTGACATTTTATTTTTTTATGTTGGCAGCAAGTAGGGTTCGAATTTTAGGTTTACTTCAATTTCGTTAAAATTAGTTTTCTATGCATTATGGATTAGACAAATATTTTTTATAGAAAACTTTAAAATACTAACCTTTAACCTTGCAAATAGATCATTTTTACCAGATATTTATCTGAAATACCTCTACTCGAAAATATAACATGCTGACGGTGTCCGTTAATTGTTTCTATCATGGCATATTTGATACTTGTAACATTTTATTAAATTGTAAAAGTATTGCCAAGCAAAAAAGAAAATGCGAATTCAAATGAAAAAAATCTAGTATACTTTAAAGACCCAAATAGGAAAAGTGTTATAAAATACACGGTTCATAAGATAATTAGAGCAGTTTTACTTTAGAAAACTCCCCGCTTCGCTGGTCGTTTTCTAAATTAAACGCGCGGCTCTGAGATTATGCCTTATGCAATTTATATCTTAATATACTATTTAGCGCATAAAAACCAAAAGGTGGACACGACATGTCGGCTTTTCTTGGGTTTTATTTGTTAAAAATTATTTTTTAAATTTTACAAAATTTAAATTCAAATTTAAAAAGGAACCTTCTGTTTTCTGTATTTAATTGTTTTCTTAATGTATTACTATTTTTACTTAATTCATTTTTTGTTTTTCGTGCTCCATAAGCTTACTTCGCAATATTATAAGTTTTTTCTCACGTATATTTCTCATGTATGTTTTTTTATCATGTTCGCTGAAGGTGCCTTCGAAACATGTATGGATTAATTTAAACAATATTTATTAAACCAGTGGAGCAGACTATGAGTTTTTTACCTCCTGATATAATAAAGATATGCTTTTTATTTGTATTGGAATTTGATAAGACAATATAATATCTACCATGGGTAGATTATATCGTTTCTAAAGTCAACACAAGAATTTTTGAGAGAACTCGTCGCGACATCTCGCGGTGTATTTACCTAACCCAAAGCAGCATCTTATAGAATTAAAACTTATGAACAAGAATTTTTGTTTTGGACCTCGATAAAAATTTCCAAAGTATCCTGCCCCCACCTAAGCTTACTATCCCTGCCTTCTTGCTATTTGCTATTCGTTTTATTAAATTTTAAATTAAATTTGATCAAGCTTCACGTTTTTCTTCTTACCCATAATATTAAATCAATCTTCACAACAACTGAATATTTGCCCAACAAGTTTAGACAACAACAGTCGTGACTACTCCCCTGAATTCCAGGATCTTGTATTAATCATCAACCAAAAATTAGCCAACGTAGATACGTATCTCATAATTTAGAACCTGGAAAGTGTCAAAAAACTCCTTCTAACAACTACATTTCGGCCGCGTCCCGCAAGGTTGGGTCAATTAACGAAAAAAGAAAGAGTGCTGGGTGCAGCGGGACATTCAAACGATACGACTCATATATTACGATATGTGAGCATAACAGAAGAACTAAAAATAAATCGGACTTATCTTCACATGAGTTCTTCGCATGGGCGCCGAAAATTTAATTGTGTTTTTTAATTAAATTTGGTCGAATTAAATTTTTCTGTAATATCCTTACGATTACAGAGTGACCCATATGCCCGGTGGGAATACAAGAGAATTTTCTTTATTTCAAAAAATCTGCATATATGGATGTACTATCGTGCCGATAAAAAACTAAGAAAACAAAATCACAAAACTGGGAACGGAAATACATATCTCATAGACTATAAAAGGTGTTCTAGAGCTGTAAAGGTAAAAACACAAACTTTTAGGAAGTAACCTAGGTTACATTTGAAGCCTTTGCGGCATACTTTAAACTAGGTTTCTGCATAATTCGCCTGTTACTTCATCACAAGCTTCATTTATCCTGTAGCGTAATTCATCTCTGTTTCGTGGCCAAAAATCATGTTTATACATTGATTTCACCATTTCACCCCAAATGTTTTCGATCGGGTTCAAATCGGGACTCTTCAAAGGCCTGGGAAGAACTTCTATATTAATTTCTAGGAGATAATTTTGCACAATGCGTGCTGTGTGTATCGGAGCATTATCATGCTGAAATGTAAAATTTTTACCATATACAGCGTTTATCGATGGTATCATCACTGCATTTAGGATATTAACGTATTCAGGTGCACGCAGGCTTCCTTCCACGATTTGGCAAATTCCTGGACCTCTAGCGCTAATTCAACCGCAGACATTTATAGAGAAACGCCCGCTTTGGTTTGTTTTGTGAGTGTATATCTCATCATACCGCATGGCGGAAGGCCTATACACTCGAATTCTTCCCTTATTACACGATTGAAAAGTTTTCTCGTCAGAAAATATAACTGTTTCCCCGAAAATATTCTGATTTAAATATTCGTGTGCAATTTCTAATCTGCCTTGTTTATTTCTTTCCATTAAAAATATTTTATTAGTAGCACAACGACTTCGTATATCGGAATTTCGAACCCTGTTTCTAGCAGTATTTGCAGAACCTGGAAAGTTCGTCTCTTCTTTCGCCTTTATTGCAGTTGCGAATGGATGATCCCTTAGATAATTAACTAGTCTTCTATCTTCATCTTCAGTAGAAATTCTAGGGGGACCTGAGCCTGCTTTCCTAATAATAGTCCCATGCCTTGCTATTTTTTGTTTTGCCAACAACACGGTATTTTTGTTTACTCCCAGTTCGTCTGCAATATCCCTAATAAAGGCACCAGGCAACCGACTGTAGATTATAGCCTCTTGCTGGGGTGTTAATTGTGGCATATTTTTTAAAGAAGAATTTGCTTGACAAGTTAATGATAAAGTGACAATCTATGTTGACATGCAAAATTTGTAAATGACATTTTACTGGTTTCAGACTCGAAAGAAAAAAATTCCTAATAGTCAAGGAGAAGATGAGAAATTTTGCTGTCCTAGTTTTTTACCGGCACGATGGTACATTGTACATCTCTATATAGGGTGTTGAGAAAAGGTCGGTACCCCGGAATAACTCCGGTGCATTGCATTGCAGCGGAAAATGTTAAGGGAAAATGTTGTTTGGTATTGAAGGAGGAATAGTTTGCAATTTAAACCACCCCCACCCCCTCAACCCCCGGGAGTGGGTGAGTGTAAGTTAAGATTTTCAAATAGAACCCCATATTTTTTTTATTGGCGTATCGTGTTCTCCGACCAAAAATAAACATCTTTCAATAGAGTTCCACGTATTCCACGGTCATTTTTTAGTACAAGACACAGAAAAAGAGTATTTCCGTGATAAAACTTGATTTTCGCACGGTTCTGATTTTCTCTTTGGTTTAAATTGCAAGCTATTCCTCCTTCAAAACCAAACAACTTTTTCCCTAGACATTTTCGGCTGCAATGCGATGCACCGGATTTAATCCGGGATACCGAGCTTTTTGAACAACGTGTATAATGGAAACAAGCTTATTCTTTTACAAACCGCACACTTGTTGACCTTGACATTTTAGAATCGTACGAAAATTTTTTTACAGCTTATATTCGTACAATTAGTGAACACGTAGTTCAGGATCTTGTTGAAAAAACATGAATTTTTGATAATTTGCTGGATTTTCTCCAATCTTCTCATATTTGGAAGACGGCGCGAGTCCAGCCTATACCAAAGGAAGGTAAGAGAACTCTGCCTAACAACTATCGACCAATCGCATTGCTTTCAGTTATATCAAAAGTAATGGAGAAAGCTATTAATCAACATCTTCTAAAGTACCTGGAAGGGAAGTTTCGGGCTGTGGCACTGGATATTTCTAAAGCCTTTGATCGCGTTTGGCATGAGGGATTTCTAAGTAAACTGCGATCCTATGGTATGCCCAGTCGATTCTATGCTATCTAGCTTTCTTAAGGACCGCTCTCTGCAAGTGGCGATTGACGGATTTCTCTCAGACACCTTCACCATCAATGCCGGTGTTCCTCAAGGGTCTATATTGTCTCCCACTCTCATCTTACTCTACATTAACGACCTTCTAGTGAAAACGAAAAATCCGATATTTAGTTCTTCTGATGATAGCACACTTATCTTCTCTTTGAATGCACAAACATCGGCTGCCGACGCACATCTTCGCAGACAGCATGAAGTATCACGCCTCAACGAAGACCTGGAAGAAATTTTGGCTTGGGGTGACAGTAACCAAGTCGAATTTAACGCTAAAAAAAAACAGGCAGCAGTTTTCTCTAAAAAGAACCGGATATAGTCATGGACCGACGCGCAATCCCACTGGCTTCATCTATTAATTTGCTGGGGGTCAATTTGGGAGGAAATATGTCTTGGCATAACCACGTTGTGGCAATCGCCAAGATAGATTCTCAGAAACTTGGTGTACTCTTCCGAACCAGGAAGTTGTACACACCTCAACAACTTTTGACACTATACAAAGCCCAGATTCGACCATCACTAGAGTACTGCTCTCATGTCTGGAGCTCCGCACCCAAACAGAACCTCGACAGCCTAGAATATCGAAGACAGGTTGCGGAATTGGCTCTCTTTTACAGATATTTTCATGGAAAGTGCTCGGCTGACATTGCCCTCTTAATTCCGCCCAGAGCGGCGAATATCAGAAATACACGACGAACCACTGCCGCCTATCCATATGTGGTTAAGCTTAGTACTCCTCGAACCTCCTCCTCGAACCTCATTATTTAAGAATTCTTTCATCTGGAGGACTTCATCCTTTTGGAACGACCTTCCAGAGGTCGTTTTTTCCCAACGAATATATCCTCAAACGATTCAAAACCAACGTGAATCGCTTTTTACGCACACGCACCACTCCCAGAGTGCCCTAAAGGATTTTTCCTATAGTGCTTGTGATTGATCATAAAAAAAACTTAATATTGTATTATATTTAAAGGGAAGTGAAAAAATTACACGTTATAGCACTTTTCTTAACGCTAAATGACTTTTTTTAACTCGTTAAAAAATTACCAATTTTCTGCATTCATTTGCTTAAAATAATATAGTTTTTATAACGGTCGTAGAAGTACGTGCCCTGTATAGAAATGAGATTGAAGGTTAATTGCCTGCTACATTAAAGTACGGAGAGAAGGTCAAGATAATGAACATCCCTGGACCGGGTACAGATGACGCAAGTCCAAAAACAGCGGAACGGTCTTTAATAAATTGTAAATTATAATAAACTGTCCGATACTTTCCGGGTTTTTCAGGTAAATAAATTTCGTTTATGAGTTTCTTACAGATACTTAGAAACGTATTATGTTGAGTATAATATATTACAAGCATTTACAATATTTTCAAGAGCCTAATTACCCAATACATAACCGTTTCAGGTGGTTTTATTTTATTCGCTAATCATTTGATGATTTGGCCATTTAAGACATTGAGTTAAGTACTTAAGTAATTAAGCATAGTAGAGCATTTATCGGTATCCGGGGTTAATATTAACAATATTAACATTAAATAATATTAAATAAATAAACAGTGGGTAACGGAAATGTATCTGGGTGGCATGCACCCCTGGAAGTTATCAACTTTATACATTAATAATCTTTTAATTCGTTAGCGTAAACAATAGTATGTTTTTCTTTATTTTCTCTTAAATTTTATACGTATTTTTTTAAGTCTAAAGTAAATTCGCTATTCGCGGCTGTGCATGGTGGGATAGTATCTTCGAAAATATTTCTCTTAAGGCCGTACTTTGTAGAGAAAGAAATTTATTAGCGACTGAAACTCCCGCGAGCTGGACATACTAGCGATATCACGACGTGGTGCAAAATACTCCTTGAACAGCGGCTCCACACTGAAATACAACAACCACCGAATTTGGGCCAATCGGTGAATCTTCCGTCTCGGCATATTATTAATGTTATTTTAATGCTCGCAGTAGTCATATCTTCCCCTTACCTCACCGCCCGGCACGGCAGTTCGAATAAAATATAATTTCTTCTATTTAGCCCTTTCTTGACTACTCAAGGAAGGTCAGTGAGAGTTTTCGCGTTACCTACGTAACATAATGAGAAATTGCTCTTACCATATCACAACAATCAAAAGTAAATAATAATAATATTATACATATATATATGCTCAAGAACACTAAATATGTTTAAATTAAAACAATCCAAATACACAATAGTACACAAACGATCAATAATTATTAAAATTATTATAAATTCAAATAAAAAGAATGACGCTGCAAAAATGGCCAAACAAAAGGCGATTTGCTGGAAAATATATGCCGGTACTTCTACGGAAAGCTACCACCTCGCGTTCGCGAAATCAGAGAACAATAGATATAGGCTTTTATAGGACTCTTCAAGCGCATAATATAACTACGTAATTTTTTAACCTATTTAAAAAATGTAAAATAAAAAATATTTATGATTTTCTGCGTCCGTCGATGAGTTTAGAAAATCGATATTTTCGGTTTGAATTTAAAAAAAATTAATTTTGCCAAGAAATTATACACAAAAATAGAAAATTTATTAAAATCGCACTAAAAATGATAAAGGATTGTTGGTTTTTTGAAATGGTGGTTTTAGACGAGTGGTAGATCAGCCTTAAAATCTTTGCTATGAAAATATCTGCCAAATGTGGCATAATATTACGGAATCCACCTGTAATTGGTTTCTATGTACTTAACCCTTTCGCTGCGGAGAGGTCTTCAACCTAACTCCAGTGCGTCATACTTTATAGTACTGTAGCATGGGAGCAGTTTGCAAAAATCCAAAATTTCTACAAGAAATACAATAATATCGACATAATCAATGTTTACTCATGCTTATATAAGATAATAATAAATGTACTCGCATAAGTACTTTCACGCGCACTCGCAAAAGTATTTGCACACACAGTCGCATACCCGTAAGCATAAAAAACATTCATAGTAAATATACGCATATAAACACATACCGGCTGTTTCAGGAGGAACGATCCTGTAAGTTTTTTGTTGTTTAAATTACTGAAATAAAATTTGATGGGTTTGTTCGCATTTTACGAAATGACTGACTCCATTTTGTAACTACCGGTTTAACCGGAAATGACTTAATTAACTTTTATTTTGTTAATAGAACACCCAGTATATTTTTGGCTATATCGATTCAGAACACCATTCCAATCAACGACCACACACTAAATAACTTTTCTTTTATTTTTCATCTACATTGCTATGACTCCCTAAAATGGTTTACTTTACTTCTAAGCCAATTTCTCGATAAAAATGCAATTTTCTAGTTTTATAGTGTTGTAAATTATGTACACACTTCTTAAAATTTTAAGAAGGCCTTTTCTTAGAAAATTCAATTTTTTCAAATGGAAACCTATTGGCTCACTCCGGCAACAAGATAGAGCACTTTTTTCAAACAATTTGATAACACACACCCTTGTGTCAAGTTAAAAAAGGAGAGATAATTTATTTGCATTATAGCATGCACTTAGCCAAAATTATACTGGGTGTTCTATTTAAAAATCCAAAGTTGAAGTCATTTCCGATTAAACCGGAAGTGACAAAATTTAGTCCGACATGTCATAAAATGCAAATTAATATCACATACAAACCACCAAATTTTATTTCTGTAATAAAAAAAATAAAAAAGTTATCGTTCCTGCTGAAACACCCGGTATAACACACCCAAGTATAACTAACAATTAGTAACATGCACACTCTCGCACACGAACTCGCTCAACCCAACAGGTATGATTTCAATTCATACTAAATATCGGGCGATCGCACCAACGACACGGAAAATCAAGGTCAGAAAATTCGGACGTCCGCAACGAACGGGTACTATTTCTTTAGGCAATGTAAAAAACTGAAAAGTCAGGAAGAACAGGACATCCACTAACAATCTCAACAACAAATCTAAAGTTAAATAACAAAAGAAAAATAGTAGTTATTTTTTAACAAGATGCCATTTTGTTTTGGGTATCCAATATTCTGGGATCGTAAAGTACTCGATAGCACCTTTAAAACGACGTATCGCAAGACCTCACTTCCTATTCAATTTTTCTTATCAAGATGTTACTCCGCGGCCATTTTGAATTTGAGCACCATGAAATATACAAGAAAGAGTAGCTCTCTAATTCCTACTATACTATGTCAAGTTGCATTTATTTTCCTAGACGATAAATGAAATAAAGGATAAAAAGAAATAACAACAATGCAATTTTTTAAATGCCGCCATTTTGTTTTTGTTGGGCATACAGAAGTAATATTCTGGGATCGTAAAGTACTCGATAGTATCTTCAAAATGATGTACCGCAAGACACCCCTTCCTATTTAATTTTCTTCCCTAAAATGGCGCCCATCCGCCATTTTGACAGTTAGTACTGTCATTATTCATCCAAAATGAAGTTAACATTCCCCCATAACCCACACCCAAGTTTTGTAAAAAAAAAAATAGCGGCTCAAAAGTTATTATGCCGTTTCGACTATATACACATACTGTATATGTTAATATGCAAGTGGTTTTAGATCTAAAAGTTAAAAGTAAAACTAATAGTAACGCCTTATAAAATTAATACAGATATTATGTGGTTGGCACTGACAATACAAAAAAACACATACAATTTAGCCCTATTTTCTAACCTATATATTTTTCTCAGTGTAGCATAATCCTGTACCGTGATAGCTTGTTTCACGTCTACCGACAATAAATAATGCTGGACATAGGCAACTTCTAATACATTTCACCAAAATTTTTCTAAAACATGCTTCGCGCGCTGCAAGATTACTCGCTTAGAACGAAATTGTAATATCTCAATTTTTGGAATTGTAAAGTTAAGACATGAAAGTTCTAAGGTACATCGCTACTTTTTTCAAAAAAAAAATATCAGCGACGATATTAACCTTGAAAAATGCCTAAAAATATGCACTTTTGGTCCGATCTTAAAAAATTTTTTACTTACTTTTTTCAAAAAAGGGCCATGTACCTTAGAAATAGGAACATTTCTTTACTTAAATTTAACTTGTCTCGTCAGGTAATTCAAATAGCCTTTCCAGAATCCTGCAGTAGCGAAACGTTGTTAATCATCCTATAAATTTGCGCATTGTACGCCCTTAATCGAAGCGAAGCCAAACGAAGAAAAAATCTAATATAGCGGATCCGAAGTTGCTATACAGGGTGTTATGGAAAGGACGTATTATATTTAAATGGGTGACTCCTTGGGTGTCCTAGGGAAGCGCTACATATTTTTTTTTCAAATCGACCGTTTTAAAAGTGGGGTAACAAACCCTCTTGCTCATATGTGACTCCGCGGTAATGAATCATAACACCCTGAGGCAGTGTATCACAAACACCTGTTACGCGCAATGTTGCCAAACTGTGTAAAAAAGTAAAACTTTAGTTTCTTATAAAAATAAATATTTAGCTTATTTAATTCAGATTGAATGGTACTTAGATGTGTTCATGAGATGCATACAAATTTACGCGAAAACTAATGTGAATTTGTGCTTTTGTTTTGTGTTTTGTGAGGTTATTGTGTCGTTTTTTGTTTGGATTACCTACTTGGGGTTTTTGTTATAAATTACGTGGTTTTAAATTGCAGTTTTTTTTTTAAAGGGTAAAGTGACATTTAAGTTGTTCAGTTCCGACGAGTGTCGTTCGAATTGAACAAATGAGAACATACCTGACCATTTAAAAACGCCGCGGCGGTTCGTTCGAGTCAGTTCAAGTTTATAAATCAGAGATTGTTTCCCGGTGAACTGAACTGAACGCAAAAGTTTATAATAATGTACCCTGAAAAATAAACAACTTCCAATCTGTCAAACGGTTATTAACTTTCTAAAGAGTGACAACACTGCTCAAAATTCATTGTCGTTTTCAGCCATATGTTATTTTGTTTATCTTTCTCCCAGTGTCACCACGTGCTTAATTTTGGTTTGACGTCAGGTCATGTACAGGGCATCTTTAACTAAAGCGCCATTTTTGGATATTTTTCTTCAATTTGTTTTCATCTCAGTAATTGCCGGTTTAAATATAATACGTCATTTCCATAACACCCTATATAACATTTTCTCTTCTTTTTCTGCAACAAAAGTCAATAAATGTTACACTTTTTCTTCTACCTTAATTTACTGAACTTTTTACTGAAGTTTTATTGCTCATTGACCAATAGCAATAAGTTTATGCATTGAGCATGTGGCTATCACGCGCTGATGTTTGTTTATGCTCCTTAATTGGTAAAATGAATTAAGTATACTGCCATACTGCCTTCTCGTAGACGGATACAATTTTTATAAATTTGAGAGCGGAGACAAGCCCATGCTGAAACGGAATTGCCGTTTGACCCCTTTTGTTTATGCTTAACTGACGATAAAATGGTAATCTAACTGATTCTAACGTATTTATGTAGGTTGTGATGGTTAAAAACCTCGTGTTGGACTCGATGCATGGCGTTAAAATTATTGAGAACGTCAGGACATAATAGAATAGGTTGTAATTTGAAAAATTTGGTGCTTCTTTTGCACTTTTATTTCAAAATTAAAATTGTGCTCTTGTACGAAGTTGTACCGGGTGATTCATTAAGGGTGACGAGCTACCGTATCTCAGGAACTAATAGTCGTACGAGTTTAAAAAAAAAGCCCTTAAATGAAATCGGCCAAGAGAAATTGCTGGAAATATTTTTTTAATTCATATATCCACCGCTAGGGGGCGTAATTGCTTCGATCGTATAAAAAATGCAGTTTTCTTGAAAATTTTCCCAATAAGTTGAAAAAAAAAATACTACCATAGTAATAGTTCTATAATTGTCCATCTTTTTGGTTTAACACTTTTTATCGTGGAACGTAAAATAAGAGCGGGAGGGGATGGTGAACTTTTCCTTACTAAAGTGCCTATAGATTTGGTTAAACTTAACGGAATTTAGCAAACTAGGTCTCGTTTAAGAAAGGAGGGTATATTGAACAAAATAAAAGACAACTACGTCATTCTGGTTCTTGCCGCCCTCGCTAGGGGGTGTGTTTTACAAGTTTAACCGTATTTTAAATTTTGCTCCGAAATCTCAAATGGAACAGTATGATTATTTTATTAGATTCGAAAAGTAGACTAAATTTGCAACAAAATATGTTTAAGCCGTATGTCGATATCTTCATTCGTTTAAACGTTATCACTTAAAGAATATTGCATTAACAAATTGATTGAAGAAACAAAATAGATAATTCATAATCGAGCATGCCATGGACAAATAAAAAAACAATTTAGCCCAAAATTATCTCATCTTAGAAGGACGTGAAAAGACTTGGAATGTCTTCCAACACCTACACTAATATTTTACATAGTTTTGAAATTTCGCAAAAGCAGAGTATTAAAAATGCTCCTGGAACCCACCACAACTACATTGTAAGCATTAGGTTTAACCAGATAATTGTAATTATTTGTAACAAGGGAAATAACGATTATTACCAAGAAGATACGAGTAAATAAGACAATAAACAATAACGCCAGTAATAAAATTCGTTCCAATGACTATAATGGTTCAAAATCAACACTAATCAGGCCCGGAATTACGAGCCGGTCGGAATCAGGGGGCTTCTTAAAGGCCTAATTTTTTTTAATCACAAAGAAATATAGATCGGAGCTGTCCCATTCAAAATAATCACCCTGTATTTTACGGACGGCATACAGTACAGTGAGTAAATGAAAATAAAGGACAAAAATAAAAAAGCAGCGTCAATAGAAAAATGTTGTAATGTATCCAATAGTATTTTGGTGACTCCATATTGTCTCCCACTCTCTTCTCACTCTACATTAACGACCTTCTAGTGAAAACTAAAAATCCGATATTTAGTTTTGCTGACGATAGCACACTTATCTCATCTTTCTCTTTGAATGCGCAAACATCGGCTGCCGGCGCACATCTTCGCAGACAGCTTGAAGTATCACGCCTCAACAAAGACCTGGAAGAAATGTTGGCTTGGGGTGACAGTAACCAAGTCGAATTTAATGCTAAAAAAACCCAGGCAGCAGTTTTCTCTAAGAAGGTTAATATTACAGAACCGAATATAGTCATGGCCGGATACGCAATCCCACTGGCTTCATCTATTAATTTGCTGTGCGTCAATCTGGGAGGAAATATGTCTTGGCATAACCACGTTGTGGCAATCGCCAAGATAGCTTCTCAGAAGCTTGGGGTACTCTTCCGAACCAGAAAGTTGTACACACTTCAACAGCTTTTGACACTATACAATTCCCAGATTCGACCATCACTAGAGTACTGCTCTCATGTCTGGAGCTCTGCATCCAAACATAGTCGTCGGCTACTGGATTCTATCGAAAGGATGGCTCCCAAACCTACAAGATATTCTTACCATTAAACACGTTATTCTCTTCCGTGATTATTAAATACAACAAAACGTAACGACAAAAGATAATACTCAAGCTTAGACGAAGAAATTTGGCAACAAAAGTAGGGTTATGATTTATGATAATTAACCAATCTTCTTTCCTAGTCTACTAATCAGACAGGCGATCACGATCAGCTGTGGGTTTTACAGAGAATGGCCATAAAAACGTACCAACCTTGCATCCCTTGTGCATCGCCAACAAACATTGCAACTTAACGCATGCGCATACAATCGATCACAACAGTTTCGTGGCGGTTCTAGAACGATACAAAAATAGGGGGTTAGCATAACTTTTACTTCAACGGAATGAGGATGGATGGCCAGTGAGAAAACTGAAGGGCGCGGGCTTTGTTTTCAGGTAAGACTTAAGAAGCATGTTGACACGTTTCTATAGTTTTGCCGGACAGTCTCACTTGAAGACCTAATACGTCAGTTAAAACCTCATGTGTGGACGGGACTATTAAAACTGTTGTGCATGACAGACTTACTTAATCTAGAACGTCAGGTTAAACCTCATATCGCCACCCTAATTGATACAAATACCATCTTAACTCCACCTTTTAAGTAAAATAGGATTTTGGAGTCATCGGGCCGTTAATCAACGCCTAAAAAAGCTTGTAACTCCAAAATAATCCTAAAGCCTCTGGAATGTTAAGTGTAAACTTCGTATTCTAGTAGTCAAATAGCAATACAAACAGTTTTTCTACTCTCCTGTAAAAAAACTAGTGTTGTGATCACTCGAGCGAAAAACCGCTTGATTACTCGATTGTTGAAATAACCGACATCGCTCGATTATAAAAAAAACCGCTCGAGTTATCTATTCAGGCGAAAACCATCGCTCGTCACTTATTATCTTTCACTCGATACCCGCGCTTCGCTTGACGCCGACGGAAATGGACCGCTGTAGTGTGATCGAGTTAAAAAACTGCTCGTATATTCGAACAGTTTTTCGCCCGATAGGAAATACTCTAGTTATAAATTCAGGCGAAAAATCGAAAAATATCGACCTTCGTTATACGCGCCGCGCCATCCGATTGGCGACGTTCGAGTTTGACGTTGAGCAGGTAATACGACATACGTCTTTCTTAAAGGCACATAAACGAGAAGGTGCATATAAAAAGTATGCCAAATCCCTTAGCGTAGTCATCGCCACATGGGTTTGGTAAAGTTTTGTTTTAACTGGCTGGCTTTTTATTATTAAACTCAAGAAGACTTCTTAAAAATAACATACATTATAGAAAATGTTAATGGAAAATAAAAAAACGAGTAAAATAGTTAACAAAACATAGATATCGACAAATTTTTTGGTAACCAAAAGTAAACATTCTTAAATTTAAACAGGAACTTTTAGGTAGGTAACCATAAACATGAATTTAAAAAAATAATAACCAATTTTCTTATTTTGCCAGCCGCGTAACTAAGCCTAAATTTTTGAAGGGCACACAGTGGGCACCTGATAATTTAAAGTGGAAGAATTTGACGAGCAATTTTAAATATCTACTTATTTTATGATCGTAGATTGAGAAAGATGTGAAGAAAAATAACTCTGGGTAATACTTTTTGTTCGGGTTAAAAAAGCACAATAATAAACCCGAACAATAAATACATATTTGGGTGATTTTTTGCAGTTTTTTTGATTGGTATCGAGACACGTGGTAAAAATTCACTATTCACAAATAAATAAATTTCTGGAATTTTTTTGGTGGTTACTACAATTTTTTTAGCTAAACCTGTGCCCACCTGTAGTTACGTGCCTGATACCCTACCTGATCACATGTAAACGGCTAAGTGGCCGGTGAAGCAGTCGGTGACGTCATCGCTTGGTGAATTGGAATTTCAAGCGATTCACTCGATTATTAAAATCGCTCGAGTATCAAGTACTCGATTATTAAAATCTTCGGTTTTTCCCAAAACTAAAAAAAACAATTTTTGGAGATAACAGGTTCTACAATTTGGGTGACGATGTGTGGACGGGGCTATTAAAACGGTTTTGCTTGACAGTCTTACTTGAAGACCTAAAACGTCAGGTAAAACCTCATGTGTGGACACAGCTTAAGATACACACTTATTAAAATATTTATTTTATGTTAATGATGCCATGGAAAATAATGATTCATTGAAAAAGACAACAAAAATTGTTTTACCTCGGTGTCATATAAATAATATTGATTCACTGACGAACATTTTAAAAAATTTTTTTCCTCCCTGGAATGATTTTGGCTGGATTTTATATATTTTGGCCTGCTGAATCCGGATCTGGCCTCAGATTTTCGATATCAGCCTCCAATGATAAGGGAGGGACATATGCTTTGAACAATTAAAAGCCTATAATATATTTTATTAACAGTTAGCTTAGGTACATTATAAACATTTATAAATAATTTAAAATTTAATATTTACTTCCCTAACGTCTTTCTTTTATAAGAACTCCTGGATGTGTCTCGTATTAGGGTCCAGCAATAGTCGGCTAACATATTCGGGCTCCACTTTCCTATATACCTTTTCTCTATGGAGGCAATATCTTGGTGAAATCGTTCTCCATGCGCATCTGATACTGCTCCTAAATTTTCAGAGAAAGTTAAGTTTTAGTGACATGTTGCTTTCTAAAATATGATAGGCCGTGAGTAGGTCTTCCACGAGTTCACGAAAATTTTCTGATTTATTATTTCCAAGAAAATTGTTGCAAACACTTTCAAATGCATTCCATGCCCGCCTTTCATTGTCACTTAAAATTTGCCTGAATTTCGCATTTTTAAACAATTGTCTAATTTGGGGACCAACAAAAATTCCTTCTTTAATTTTGGCCTGACTGATACGTGGAAATTTATCTTTTAAATACTTGAAAGCTTTTCCTTCTCTATCCAGTGCTTTAACAAAATTTTTGATCAGACCCAGCTGAATATGAAGTGGAGGTAAATATATTTTTTCTTTCTGAACTAATGGTTCTCGGGTCAAATTTTTAACGCCAACTTGTATTGTTTCACGTGGAGGCCAAATCTTAATTTTATAATGTTTGTCTCTTGCACGGCTGTTCCATTCACACAAAAAGCAACAGTATTTTGCATAGCCTGCTTGCAGCCCTGTTAGTAACGCCACCACTTTTAAATTTGCACATATGTTCCATTTGTGATCTTCGTCCTTTACACATCTTAGTAACATCTTAAGATTGTCATATGTTTCTTTCATATTTACCGAATCACCTATAGGAACCGATGGATGCTCGTTTCCATTAAAAAGTAAAACAGCTTTTAGACTTGTTTTAGACGAATCTATGAATAGTCTCCATTTATCGGGAGTATATGGTAAGTTCAGTTCGGTCATTAGGCCAGGTATGTCATGGCAAAATACTAAATCACCTTCCACTGCAAAAACATTTGTGAGAGTAGATTGCCTTTTCCTGTAGATGGACACCTTCACTCCTTTTCCCAAGAGCTTCCACTGCTGCAGGCGTGATCCGAGAAGTTCAGCTTTTGTTTTCGCGAACAAACCCGAACAAGGTCATTTAATTCACCTTGAGTGATTAAGTGAGGTGTATCAGGCAAATCATGAGAACTAGGGATGTAGCTTGGTCCGGCTTCTGGTGAAATACTTCCGGAGTCTGATTCGGAATCAAGCGTGTAACTCTCAGGTGGCTGGGGAATGGGTAATGAGTTGTCATGGGGCACTGGTCGCATTGCAGAAGGAATATTGGGGTACTGAATGCTACGCTTGGTTTTGCTAGTAATTCCTTTAATATTCGTCATGCAAAAATAACAATCATCTACGTGATTACGAGGTTCCCTCCAAACCATTGGAACTGCGAATGGCATAGATTTATGAGTACCTTTCAGCCATCCAGTCAATGTTCTCGAGCACGAACTGCAACACATTTTTGGGGCCCAGGACCTATCTTCATCGCCAACTTTGCATCCAAAGTACAATTCATAAGCCTTTTTTACTAATGAAGATATCGGTTTTTGGTACGCTTTCGCGGTAACTTCGCCACAAATATAACAGAAGGTATCGGCTTTATTAACGCAAACACGCATCGACATTTTTGGTACCGTTTTACCACGCACGTAGATCTAAGCGAAAATATTAATAGATGTTTACTAAATGATTATATAGTAACGACTAAAGGAATATTTCAAGCATAGATCCAAATAAGCTGCAAATTACAATGGGGCCACCGTTTATTACCTATTAATGGGCTTATTCGACCCTTCCAAGAAATCTGAGGCCAATATAAACATTTGAGGGTCAGTTGTATATTAGTTTAAGTCCAAATGTTACAAAATACACGATATTTTTATAAAGAGGATTCTTGTGTTGATTAGTGTTATTATTTAAAAAAATAACAGGGTTCTCGTCTTATTATCTACAAATCGGTAAAAGAATCATAAAAATAAGGTTAAATTACATAAATAAATCGTTATTTAAGGGTGAGGGTGAGGGTTCCGTGACGGGATTTTTCAATTTTTTTTTCTAACTTTTGTCGACAGGTCGCTGCACTGTGCGGCAATAATAATTATTGTTTTCTGCAAATTATATTTAAAGCATCTTTGTTGCGGATGAATTATGCTGCGGGTTCGGGTACCCCGCGGCTCGACGTCCAAAGCGGGGTTCGAAATAAAATTATTTGCGTGCAGAGGCGTACGAAACAGATCGCCGTGATATGGTCCGTTCAAGTTTTATAGGCACCTCGCATAATAGTAAATTTGTAGAACTATAATTATGCGGGCCTATAATTATAATTATTCCGAGAAAATAGTACAAAAATTTAAGCCATTCGGCCTTATGCAGTAAATACTTTGAATTGATGTCAAAGATGAAATTATGACATAAAAACGACAAATGACAGAAATTTCAATAAAAGTGGTAGTTTGGTAGGCAGGAAGGCTCTCTAAGGCCCAATTTTATAAAGTGATCTTAAGTCTTGGATTTAAATTAATACTTAAGAGGTACAATAATCAGGGGATTAACTTACAGGTAAATTATGACAATTTTATAATAGAGGGTTATTACTAGGGGGATTATAACTAAATATATTTGTTCTTTGGGTTTTCGGTCAATTCTTAATAAAGCGAGTTATAAAATTTGTAACGTTTCGGTTTATTTCATTTTAAACCATCATCAGACTACAATTAAAGGAAAACATTTCTTTAGTTTTTAAGGACATGATTTGTGAAATATGATGGGAAAACATTTAGTTTATAGCAATCTAATTATAATAAAAACATACCTTATGTAATTGCACTATCACAATCACTTTAACAGATTTACTTATTATGAAGATGTTGTATCACCCTAGGTATAATTGTAACTAATTTCTATTTTAAACTACTTTACTGTGTTCTTGGTTTTTCTTAATCTATGGGTTTTCCAGGCGGTTTATGGCTTTCTTTTGATGGCAAAAATGTGCATTTTATTATTTAATTAAATTACTATAGTTACAACTTAGATTATCAGTGTCGGTACGGAAATTTAATGTGTTTGTATTATTTTTTTTTATATGAATCATTTCTTTAATGTTTATGATGATGTATTGATGTATTATTTAGTTTAGGTATTTCAAAAGCCGAATAAATAAAATCTATAACTCCACAAAACAAATAACAAATAAACCCAAAAACACTAACTATATCTCACTGCCATACATTCCGGAAATAAATAACAAAATTAAAAAAGTTCTTGAGCCATATAATATAAACATCGCGGAAAGACCCAATAACAGTACAAAAACGCTCTTCACTAAATTAAAACCTGAAAAACCTAAACTAAATAATAAAAATGTCATATATAAAATAGATTGCAATGATTGTACTCAAACATATATAGGTCAAACGAAACAATATTTAAAAAACAGAATAAATGAACATAAAAGAAGTATAAAAAACACAAATCAAATAAATACAGCCCTAGCTAAACATGCAATAGACAATCTTCATAATTTCAAATTTAATGAGACACAAATTCTTGACCACGAATCAAACTATAAGAGACGAAACATTAAAGAAATGATTCATATAAAAAACAAATAATACAAACACATTAAATTTCCGTACCGACACTGGTAATCTAAGTTGTAACTATAGTAATTTAATTAAATAATAAAATGCAAATTTTTACCATCAAAAGAAAGCCATAAACCGCCTGGAAAACCCATAGATTAAGAAAAACCAAGAACACAGTAAAGCAGTTTAAAATAGAAATTAGTTACAATTATACCTAGGGTGATACAACATCTTCATAATAAGTAAATATGTTAAAGTGATTGTGATAGTGCAATTACATAAGGTATGTTTTTATTATAATTAGATTGCTATAAACTAAATGTTTTCCCATCATATTTCACAAATCATGTCTTTAAAAACTAAAGAAATGTTTTCCTTTAATTGTAGTCTGATGATGGTTTAAAATGAAATAAACCGAAACGTCACAAATTTTATAACTCGCTTTATTAAGAATTGACCGAAACCCAAAGAACAAATATATTTGAACAAACGGTCAGGAATCAATACTATTATAACTAAATGTTTTATACACGGTGTTAAAAAAGGTCGGTACCCCGGAATAACTCCGGTGCATCGCATTGTAGCGGAAAATGTCTGGGGAAAAAGTTGTTTGGTTTGAAGGAGGAATAGTTTGCAATTTAAACCACCCCCCACCCCCTCAACACCCGGGCGCGGGTGATGGTAAATTAAGATTTTCAAATGGAACTCCATATTTTTTTATTGGCGTATCGTGTTCTCCGACCAAAAATAAACATCTTTTGTCCGAAAAATTTTTTTATTCGGGCCTATCCTTGTCCAATAATCACCATGAGAAAGACAAAATCAGAACCGTGCGAAAATCAAGTTTTATCCCGGAAATACTCTTTTTTCTGTCTTGTACTAAAAAATGCCCGTGGAAAAGGTTGTTTGTATTCCACGGGCATTTTTTAGTACCCCCACCCGCGCCCGGGGGTTGAGGGGGTAGGGGGGTGGACTAAATTGCAAACTATTCCTCCTTCAAAACCAAACAACTTTTTCCCTAGACATTTCCCGCTGCAGTGCGATGCACCGGAGTTATTCCTGGGTACCGACCTTTTTTCAACACCCTATATATTGTATATACTCATCGGTTTGTTGGACGCTCCAATGATTTAGGAGGCCTTTGAAATCCTGAACCTGTGTAAAAATCGGTTAAGGTTTTCATGTATGGGAGATTATATTAGTGAAATTAGAATAACTAATTGTGGAGTGCCTCAGGGTTCTGTATTGGGACCACTATTGTATACCTTGTTTGTTTTGAGCTTGCGACTGTCGGGATTGCTGGGAGAATATTATACTTTTGCTGATGACACAGTGCTTATCTATAAATCTAAAAGCTCTACAGATATTGAAGGTAGAGTTAATGGTGATTTGGTCCAATACTACATTTGGCTTTTACAAAATAAATTAAAAATAAATATAGACAAGACAAAGTATATGGTGTTTAAGCAGAAAAACAAAGTAATAGACAATATTCACATACAAATTAATAACATCACTGTTGAGAAAACTAATGAAATAAAATATTTAGGATTGGTGCTTGATGACCAGCTAAGTTGGAGCGCACATATTAACCACATAAAAGAAAAAATTATTCCCTTAATTGGAGCACTCTATAGATGTAGACATTTTCTTACTATAAATGCCAAGTATAATATATATAATGCTTATTTCCTATCAATCATAAGATACCTGATACCGGTTTGGGGAACTTGTAATCAAACCAACTTTAATAAAATTAAAATCCTGCAAAATAGAGTTCTAAAGATTTTATTTAATTTAAATTATTACACTCATACTGAAACTGTATATCAATTGCTTAGTCTTCAACCTGCTCACCATATTCTGATGCTTGAGCAGTCAAAACTAATATTTAAAATCTTAAATAACAAGTCCAAGTGCAATAGTCAAATTCAATTTGTGAATCAAATTCATGAATATAACATAAGAAACAGTGATGATATTCGTTTGGCCAGTGCAAGGACGAATAAAGCATTATGCAGTCCGATAAGTGCGGCTTGCAATATGTTTAATAGTTTACCTTTAGAAATAAAGAATGAAGAACGGCAGGGTGTATTTGTGAACAAACTAAAGAGATATATTCTTGTTACATAAGTTACTTATTATCTATGAATATTTATTTATTTGTTTTTGAATATTTTTACATATATAAATGGTGGTATGTTGCTATATACTATAAGCAGTACCTTCGGTTCCAATGCTACTTGCATTGTTTTGAAGGTTACCTTAATTTAGATGATGTAGTGTTATTAGTACTATTGTTATTATGTAAACAAAATGTACATTTTTGTCTGAATAAAGGGATGTTAAAAAAAAAAATGTAATTGGGGCGTATCCGAAATATTCTGTCCCGCCTACGCTGCTCAATAATATTTACAAAATCATCTTCGTCGTCCATTAATAACTCATTAAAAATATCAAAA
The DNA here is from genome assembly GCA_963991005.1 of Barypeithes pellucidus. Classification (NCBI taxonomy): domain Eukaryota; kingdom Metazoa; phylum Arthropoda; class Insecta; order Coleoptera; family Curculionidae; genus Barypeithes; species Barypeithes pellucidus. The sequence continues at coordinate 16,479,502 of OZ022563.1, forward strand.
ATATCCATTTGCAGCCAGAAACAATAAATAACAAACTCAAATATTAGGGTTATAATACTGTGTCCTGTGTCTTAAATCGTATTATTGAGTTTAAGCGGTACTCTTTCTACCGATTAACTTATTACCAGAATGATTGCTCTTAAGTCGAGCCTCGCTGTCAATCCTAGTTTATAAAATCACCGTTTTCAATAATCTGAGGTTTAAACCGTACAGTGCGATTTAAACTCACTTTATAAAATTGGCCCTAACAACGAATACTTATAAACAGGAAGAAGACAAACAGCCGTGTTAACAAATCGAAGCAAGTATGAACAAACGAACAAACCCGGCATCCATTACGTCTGGCATCAGCTGACAAACGCACGTGCTTTTCAAATGTCATTTTTGTCCAATTTTTTTATTACTGTCAATATTTTAAAGTGACATTTAACCAACAAAAAACATTCAAAACCCTTTAATTTGATTTATTAAGTGGTGAAAATCAATATTAGGATTCTGACATGTTTTAAGATGTAAATATCACTTTAAAATAATGCTTACACACTCTTATATCATTTTTTGAACTAGTAACGTAACTACAAATGAAAAATTCATCTTCAGAAATTGTAAGTAGTTTTATTAAAAAATAGGAAGTAAATCATAATTTACATAAAATATTTTACCATCTTCAACTGGGCTCTAGGTCCTAGCAAATACTTCAAGCTTCAAGTCCAAGCATATTTTTGGATCCCATATGATTAGAAAATTATTATTGATGCTTACTCTCAGTAAAGATGACTAAATGAATATTTCAATTACAAATTACTCACTTGCACCAAAAAGGAAACGACGGTTTTCGTGAAAAGATTAGAAAATTAAAAATTATTTTAAAATTTAAAGATGCTGCGTCTTCTCCGCCATTTTTAATCACATCAGATGTTGCTTGATTTTCATTCCCGCCAGACGAAGGAAGTTAGCTTGTTTAACAATTGCCTGTCTCTGTCTGCAGCAACCGTCCCTAATTCAGTAAAGTGAGACAAATATGACCAGGATCAAGTCGCATGCATAAACAATCACTTTTTGGCATTTCATATTAACTCTACGTAAGTCTGATATTGACGCTTAAATGATGAGTGAAACAGATAGATAAAAGTAGGTTACTTGTGAGCGTATGGAGCAGAGTAGGCTTAGCATCACTTCCAAGGCCTTCTTACGTGTTTTGATCCCCCCATAAGCAGTCTCACCGGGCTGCTCTCTAATTAGTAATTGAAGTAATAAACTACTCTAATTAATTGCCGAATATTAAAAAAATCACGTCCCAATTAATCAGCTGTTATTTCGTTAAAGGGTGAAAAAAATTTTACGGCCAACTTTCAGTCCTTAGCATATAACTTACTAAAATAAACTATTTGCCTGTAGAAACGATTATAATTTGCGAAATATATGTTACTTCCTGCATTAGAAAGCAATTTTAAAAGTTTTTTTTTAGATTATATCTGCAGTATTCAAATTTGAATTTAAAAATGTATCGCCGGTCACGTGTCCCCAGTCAATAATTTCTTACTTTACCCTTTTATATTTCACGTAATTTTACTAAAGTTACTTTTATATACCGGGTGTCAATTTGAAAACTTCCCACCCTTAATATCTTTCCTGCAGTTAAAAATATGAAAAATCGGAAAGACACGTCAATTTTATTTGTAAGGGGGACACTTGAAATGAATATTTTTAGCCTTGTTGTTTCAAGCCCCTAGGAGGGGTAGATGTCACCCTTAGAATCTGAAATGGGAATGGGGGTCAAGTGGCACATCGTTTGAAAGGGCGTTCAATTCTCGTTTCAGTGGTATCCTACTTTGTTGCGTTTTGTCCATAGGTTTCCGAATAATCGCGTTTCAAAGTTGCAGAAACAATTAAACTTGCCTGCATTGAGATTTTGGTTTTCAGGTTAGTGTTTACAAAAAAATTACTGCATTGGGTCTCCTTGTAGTACAAATGATTAGAAGATTAGGTGGCACCGTTAAAATCGTTGAATGACCGGAAGAAAATGTAGTTTCCACAATTGATTTCTTATTTATTGATTATTTTACTTCGACATAAATAACTTTTTATTGGCGGAAGAGAAATTTCCACAATAAAACATGGGATCTACTTACGCACTATCTTATAAGTTGTTCAAAATGTTGTCCATTTTCTTGTAAACAATAATAAAGTCTATTCTCGAACTCCTCCCTAACATTTCGGAAAACTTCACCGGGAATTGACCGGCATTCTGCTGCAATTCGCCTTTTAAGATCATCAATATCAGCAGGTTGTGTTTTATAAACATGTAGTTCTCTCTTCCATCCATTACTGATTTTCAATAACATTTCACACAATCACAGCTTCACTTTTGAAGAGTTTTATGAATGGGATTATTGGACCTTGGGTCACTACAAATTGCACTTGTCCCTATATTTAATCCAATTTATTTAAAATGGCGTTATAAAAATCATAATTTTTCTTTTCGTACAAATATGCACTAATATATATACTGCAGAAGATCGTTCTTCTTAGAAAAAGTTGCCGGTCTTACCGGACACTGAACGCGCATTTGCAGAATAATCACATTTCCCATAATAATTGACATAGAACATTAGAAGTAATTAGTTAGACATGTAAAATGCCGTTAAGAGCTTAATGTGTTAGTGGTAAATCCTGGTAGGAAAGGTTTTTAATTTCATGGCATGTCATTCATAGAAGAAGTGACGGAAGGGTTGATCCTTTTATTTGATTTACTAAGTGGGAAAATCATATTAGGATTCTGATATGTTTTAAGCAGTAAATATCACTTTAAAATATTCCTTACACACTCTTATATCATTTTTTGAACTTGTAACGTAACTACAAAAGAAAAATTAAACTTCAGAAATAAGCTTCTAAGTAGTTTTATTAAAAAATAATAAAAAAATAATTTACATAAAATATTTTACCATCTTCAACTGGGCTCTAGGTCCTAGCAAATATTTCAAGCTTCAAGTCCAAGCATATTTTTGAAATTAAAGAAATTATTATTGATGCTTACTCTCAGTAAAGATAACTAAATGAATATTTCAATTGCAAATTACTCACTTGCACCAAAAAGGAAACGATGTTTTTCGTGAAAAGATTAGAAAATTAAAAATTGTTTTAAAATTTTTCTTCTCCACCATCAGATGTTGCTTGATTTTCATTCCCGCTAGACGAAGGAAGTTAACTTGGCTAACAATTCGTGCTGTTCGCATTCTATGCCTGTCTCTGTCTCCAGCAACCTAATTCAGTAAAGGGAGACAAATATGACCAGGATCAAGTCGCCTGCATAAACAATCACTTTTTGGTATTTCATATTAACTCGAAACAGATAGATAAAAATAGGTTACTTGTGAGCGCATGGAGCAGAGTAGGCTTAGCATCACTTCCAAGGCCTTCTTACGTGTTTCAGTCCCGCCCATAAGCAGTCTCACCGGGCGTGTTTGTTATGAATTTATATCAGATTTTCCATTGTCCTTTGGTTCCAAAAAAAACTTATTGATGTATTTTCAAGTTTCCGTGGTGTAGTGGTTATCACATCCGCCTAACACGCGGAAGGTCCCCGGTTCGATCCCGGGCGGAAACATTACTGTTTTCTTTTTATTTTTTCTAGTGATGCCACCGGATCAACAAAATACCGGATACCGGTACCAACGCCAACATTTTTGGCCGGATCCCCGACCGGAACTGAATCGTGTATTTACGACTGATGGAAAAAGCACGAAGAAAATTTTCTATATTTATCAAAAAAGGCCAAGAGTGGTAATAAGTGGTAATAAGTAAGTAATTTTGAAACTTATGGTGCGAGCGAAGAGTGGCGTCCCCTCAATTTGAATACCGTAGTTACTAATATACCCAAAAATAAATTCCAAATAAAAATGTTGACGTTTACAATTTCCTGACATTTACATTGTCAAGCCGACCCGATCGATTTCACAGTCAACTTTGAATAAAATCTATTGGAAACATTGACGGTTTTGGCATATCACGGGTAATTTGATTTGTTGAACTGTTACGCAGTAGACATTGCGTGCCAATATAGGAGTAGAAAAAATATTGCACGAATTATTCATCAATTATATTTAAAAAAAGTTATGTTTCCGCCCGGGATCGAACCGGGGACCTTCCGCGTGTTAGGCGGATGTGATAACCACTACACCACGGAAACTTGAAAATTAGATCGAGGCAAATCAAACCGCTGACATATCGATAAATATTTTCAGTTTTACGTTCACTATTAACCGATCGTTTATATATTATGCGATTAATATTTTTCTATCGATACCATCACGGAATTTAATGATGTTCAGACAATTACGGGCTATTTTGCTCTAGGTCAAGGACCTAAAAGAATTTTTTTTAGCGGCGCGACGTCTAGTTTTAGGTTTATTGATCCTCAAGTTCGTAGCATAAATAGAGCACTTTTGTATCAAAACTATTTAGGTATAGTACCTTGTATTTTTAAATTAGTCCTGATATGTAAATCTGTGATTTTACTTTCAAATTACTGATTTTTCTAGACCAGGGGTCGGCAACCGTTTGAGACGGAAGAGCCAAAAGTTATAATTTACACAATTTCTCAGTTTTTAAAGAGCCACTAACGGCCGCAATTTGATATCGAAAGAGACACAACTTGACATCGAAAGAGCAGCATGCGGCTCGCGAGCCGTAGGTTCCCGACCCCTGGTCACAGCCAGTATACGTGGCTGAGAGATAGAATCGGTGCCTAATCCTCGTTAATCGATTCAGAACGAATTTTAAATGTTTTTTTTCGATAAAATAAATAATATTTGCGTATGGGATGGTCATGACCCCCCCCCCCCCCCCCCCCACCATCAATTTAATAAAAATACCATATATACCGATTTGACTAACGCGGCAGGGTATTACTTTTCGTAATTTTTCATCTATCCTCCCCCCTCCACCCCCCCCCCCCCCCAAACGAACAAACCCGAAGTTCTGGATCCGCCCTTGCGTGTGGGGCCTATTGTATTGAGACAAATAAGTTAAGTAATTATATTTCTATTTGGATTTCATAATGGCTACATTATGAAATTCAAAAAAATTGAATAACTTTAAAATACTAACCTTTAACCTTGCAAATAGATATTTACCTGAAATACCTTTACTCGGAAATATATAACATTCTGACGTTGTCCGTCAACTAATTTCTAGTCACAACTATAAAACAACATACCTAAAAATAATATAAATATCTTTCAGTTTATGCTCTATTTCTAAAGTTTTATTCAATAAAGTACTATTTTTATTTTTAATTCAATATAGTATTATACATATTACTTTATACAGGATGTTCCTTAATGATGTGCTAATATTTCAGGGTGTGATTCCTTAGGTTATTTTATAAGGAAAAGTTCATATGAACATAGTATCTCCACAAAGGCTTCAATTTTTTGCTACAGGGTGTTGAATTATTATTTTTTAATATCTCCGAAAGTACTTTAGATATTATTTTCAATTTTGGTATGTGTTAGTAGGATATAGAACCACAAATTTTAGTTAGAAAAGTTATTCAATTGTTCCACCAGTGACGTCCCTGCAAACATGTCCTCTGATATTTTTTACAAAAAAGATGGTACGCCACTGATATTTTGCCATGTGGATATTTTTTCTGATTAGCTTTGTCAATTCTACATAAAAACGGTCTCTTGAGTTTTTCGCGTCAGACGCACCGTTCTTGATTAAAACTACTAAATTCATATTGAAACTCACTATTATTAACATTGATAAAATAATTAATGATAAATTTTGTTTTTTAAAAATTGTTGGAGTGGGCAATTCGATGCGAAGACGGGCGGAAGCATACCTTTTAAGTGACGGTGGTCATTTCCAACAATTTTTATGAAACAAAATTTATCATTAATTATTTTATCAATGTTAATAATAATGAGTTTCAATATGAATTTAGTGGTTTTAATCAAGAACAGTGCATCTGACGATAAAAATTAAAGAGACCGTTTTCATGTAGAATTGACCAGGCTAATCAGAAAAAATATCCACATGGAAAAATGTCAGTGGCGTACCATCTTTTCTGTAAAAAATATCAGAGGACATGTTGGCAGGGACGCCACTGGTGGAACAATTGAATAATTTTTCTAACTAAAATTTGTGGCTCTATATCCTACTAGCATATACCAAAATTGAAAATAATATCTAAAGTACTTTCGGAGATATTAAAATATAAACATTTAAAAAATAATAATTCAATACCCTATAGCAAAATATTTAATCCGTTGCGGACATATTATGTTCAGTACTTTTCTTTATAAAATTACCTACGGAATCATACCCTGAAATATTAGCACGTTATTAATATGTATATACATATTTATTGTTACTGTAGACATTTCCTGGGCATTAATTGTTATTCCTGTGTCGACACAATATTTTGTTCAATAATATTATTTATTATTTCGTTCAATAATTTGAACTTTGTTCTGCTCGCACCATAACTCAAAGTTTTGCATAAATATTCTTTTTAAAAGTTTTCTAGATTATTTTCTGCAATTTCTCGTATTTCTGACGGAGTACAACTTTCTTCCTGACTCATTTTTATTAACTTTGATAATATATTTATTTTTACTTATGACGGATGGGAAGAAGCTTTGTTGTGTTCAATTGTTTCTATCATGGCAAATTTGAAACTTGTAACATTTTATTAAATCGTAAATGTATTGCCAGCCCAAAAAGAAGATATTAATTCAAATTGAAAAATCTACTATATTTTTTAAAGTTTTCCAGACTTTAAGGACCCAAATAGAAAAAGTATTATAAAATACACGGTTCATAAGACAATTAGTGCACCTGTACTTGAACGCGTGCCCTAAGATAATGTCTTATGAAACTTGTATCTTAATATACTATTTCTTTATTAATTTTATTATGGAATGGCTAAAAATATAAGACTTTGGGGTTTTCGGCTGTGGATTTGAGTGGGTATACTGACATTTAACTTGTACTGCGTTAGCAATCCTTACTACGCTGGAGCAAATACTTATGTAAAGCTGCGAACACATTATTTTAATTTTACTTAAATATTATTGAGATTTTTAGGCCTATACTTAAGCGATAGTCGCACTCGTGACAGGTCTATAAAAACGAACCCAAAACGTGGGAAATAAAAAATCAAAAACATTAATTTCAACCATAAAAACAAAAAAAGTGCATGTTGTGCAAGATACAAGACAAGTTTTTTTGCGTATTTAATTAGCATTTTATTTGGCGTTTAAGCAAAGCATCGTAACGAATTAGCCAGTACGAGAACCCGCAAAATTTAATTCATTATGTCCGATCTCGGCGAGAAGTGCGAGGTTATCGGGGTTAAAGTCATTCCAACCGATCTTATTTTATGCAAATTGTTCGGCCGTGATGCTTTCTGGTATCAACGGAGGTTGCTCCACTATTAATAAGAATGGTGGAATGAGGCGAGTTCAATTTGATTCCGAAAGTTGAAACGATTTAAACAGTTTTTGTATCACTCACTTTGGAAGGATGTATTTTTAATCATTTATAGAATATTAAATCAACTACACATCTGCTGGTGTGTCTAAGGTCATTCATCCTCGGGACCTATAACTTAACGTGGGCTCCGAACCGTGGCAATCAGCACTTAACTAACCCAAACTTTATCCATCGATTATCTGTTACAGAAATACAGGGTGTTATGGAAATGACGCATTTAATTTAAATGGGTGACTCCTTGGGTGTCCTAGAGAAGCGCCCCATAACCCCACAGCTCATCCTGCGTCACTGTTATATGTCACCCTGTGATGGCATGTCAGAAAACAGGTGTTACGTGGAATGTTGCCAAACTTAATGCAAAACTGAAATTCCATATAAAATTATAAAAATAAATTATTTATCTACCTACTTTCATGGGAACACTCCTGGAAATACTTTATGCTCGAAACAATCCATCAAGTCAAACGTCCAAAACAAACTACTCGTTTTAGGTTCGTCAATAAAAACAATGTAAAATTATATACAAAGTATGGACGCGTAGCCCCAAATTCCTTACAAAACAATTCTTATACGCGTACCTTCTGAAAACAAAGCGGATAGCCGAGAGTGTAAATGGTAAGCAACAGAACCGACCGTATTCTAACGCGTATCTTCTAATACTGACACTTGCCAGACGCACGCTTGTACGCCTAGACTTACGTTGCCCCGGCGCCCAGTGGATTGTGTGAAAGAGATGGAGAGATGACAGTGTGAGAAAGAAAATTAAATCTTCGTCGGTCTTGTCATTTGGAGTAGAGCTGAGCTAATTTAATTTTTTGAGCTTCTCAAGTACAGTCGCAGTATTATCCCTTACCTTAATTAATGGATATATCACTACTATCATTTTATTCAATTCAGGGAACAATCACCATCACCATAAGAAACCCATTTAAGCGATCTTAGTCCGTCCCGTAACGCCTATTATTATGATTCAATTACCGTGACCGTGAAATATCAAACTGTCAAATATTGCCCATCTCTATTCCGAGTTTTGCACGTACCATTTTGTTCGTTCGTAGATAAAATGTCATTCTTAAATTAAAAGAATTGTATTAAAGTGTGTGTTTTTTAAATTAGTTAAATCTAAGCGAGAAAAAAAGGACCAAACTTAAAACAGTTTTCCCGTGTATTCGTTCCATTTGAACAGCTGCTATTTGTGAGGTTATGTGAGAGGTGTTTTTCTAAAACTTCGATTCTGGGTGGTTTCTGTGAAACAAATGAAACTAATAATTGTATTTAAATAAGTCAAGGTAAGAAAGCACGGATCTTAAATAAAATTGTATTTTTTTAAAAGACTTTTGAAACATAATAGAAAGGTCAATTACATTTGACCTATTTACTTTCCTGTGCTAGTGACGAATTTGAAATTTGTGTGTAATATTCCCATTATTTGTTTTGCAAAACATCTTTCGCCGTCGGTTTTCTGGAATCATATTTGTTCATAAATGAAAAATTAAAATTATAATTTGTTTTCTGAAGAGTTTGCCGTGTAGATATGACAACACACACCGTCGTCAGTAGCGGTCATGTAAATTTTCAGATTTCATATAAAGTGTATAATTTCGCTTAATAATTCAAAGCGCCATTTATGGTTATTTTTTTTTTCAAATTATTTTCATCTCAGGATTTTCCGGTTTAAATATAATACGTCATTTCCATAACACCCTGTATATATTCGCCAATACATATTGACAACTTATTTAAATTATTTAAACCCGAACTGCCTAACAAATATTTTAGTTTCAGAGCAACCAAAAACCTAGTTGACCTAAGAAGCTTATTACACACGATTTTGAAACTTACAGAACGAGCGAAGCGAGTGTCGTACTTCTAAACAGTGTGTAATAGGATTACCACTCGAGTTGTGCACTATACTTTTTCTACGACTAAATTTATTCATCATACTTCTTCTTGGATTTTTCTAGTAATAAATTATTTGCTGTAGTTTCCGGTGTCACTCATATTTTACTAATATACCCAAAAATATTATCCAAATTAATAACGCTGATGTTTAAAATTGCAAATTGACATTTACGTTGTCAAGGTACACAGCCACCTTTGAGCAAAATCTATTGTAAACATTCACGGGCTTGTTCGGGTTATGTGATTTGTGGGGACTGTTGCGTAATATATACTCGCCGACACCCTGAAATTTTGGTCAAGTTTGATATTTTATAACTTATTTATTTTTTATGCGATTTTAATGATTTTGTTATCAGTTTGTAGATCAATTTATTATGTTTTTCCTTAATTATTTTATAAAGTAACATTTTTCGATTACGCTATATTATACAGAAGTAAATCAAACTGTTATTTTCGTCGTAATTTCAAAACATTCTGTAGGAAAATTGAGGTGGATAATTTTATTTACGTACTGATTCTGGTAATCTTTGATGTATTTTAAACATTTCGTTTTTTGATTCATTCCATTATCTCATATCTGCTGCGAGATGCAAAATTTTAAATAAAACGCTGATTTGAACCCTTTTTTTATTAAGACAAACAAACATTAGGTATATCATAAAGTTAATTAACAAAAACAATTTTAATATCGTGTATTTCCACCTCTCACAGTAATGACAGCTTGCAGCCTTCGTGGCCTCGAATGAATAATATAGTGATTATTATATAGATTTAACTATAATGATCCCAAAATAACTAAATTCTAGGAAAAAGTACCTGAGAACTATGAGCGAAAAATAAACAACATAAAAATATTTATCGCGGTACATAATTCTGAGATAATTTTGTTTTGGAATCGCTGATTTTGCACGGCTGACTACAGTGAACCAGTGGAATGTTCGGTACGATCAAGTATAGCGAAGGTATTGTTAACTTAACCGTCTTACTGTTTAACAACCTTTAATGATTTAATCCGATATCGGACTTCATAAAACGGACCGACTTTAGTTCTCAAATTGACCCTGTACACCAATAGATGTTTTTATTACAGCACAGCTTGGCCCTTCATTAACAAACGAAACGATAAACTTTACAATTCCCTAACTTTCTGTCATAAGCAGGTAAAACCCCTGCACAGATGGTTGACCCTGATAATCGTAGATTGAGAGCCACATGGCATGTCCTTTCAGGACGACACAGTACAAGGAATCAAATATTAAATAGGGTTTTTGATACGAAGTAAAATTTAGTTTTTCTACTACTATATTAGTAACCATCTACTGACGCACGGTATACTTTATCAGTAAGAGTAACACACGCTTTATGTAAATAAAACCAAGCGCTGTTACGTAATGACTGTTACGTAATATATACAGGGTTACCCAGAAGTTCGGAATAAAATTAATATAGCATTAACCTGTAACTTTTGGGGAAAACGCTCGAACACGTCAATTTAGTTTTATACATGCTCACGGTTTGACGTTATTCGTTTGTTTTGTTATAGACATTTGTCACAGATATGACGACATCGATATTTTTTTTTAACAGAAACATACAGCTTGTGAATTTGAAAGCTAATATCCCATACAGTATTCTCATAAATTTTAGCGCGATTCTGTCAAGCTATTTCAAAATGGCGACTGATAAAAGTTTTTAAAAAATCTCTGTTTAAAATTATAAATCATCGATGGCTTCCTTATCTGTCAAGGTAAGAAATCTTCATTGTGTCGCGTTTAGAAAATGTCTTACCTTGAAAGGTAAAAAACATCAATGATTTATAATTTCCGCATATTTAAATAAATATTTTTTAGAAACTTTTAACAGTCGCCATTTTGAAATAGCTATACAGAATCGCTCTAAAATTTATGAGCATACTGTATGAGATATTAGCTTTCAAATGATGTATCACAAGCTGTATGTTTCTATTTAAAAAAAAAGATCGATGTCGTCATATCTTTGACAAATGTCTATAAAAAAAACAAACGAATAACGTAAAAATGTAAGCATGTATAAAACTAAATTGACGTGTTCGAGCGTTTTCCCCAAAAGTTACAGGTTAAGTCTATATTAATTTTATTCCGGACTTCTGGGCAACGCTGTATAACACACCATGGATGATATTGGTTTCCTAGGCGATTTATTAAACTTTATTACTTTAAACCACAGTAGCTCATGAAACAAAAGCTAATATCCTAGAAACAACTATGTTGACTATTGACATTTAACGTCAATTTCATTCTTACATATTCATTTGCGAAAATGACCTATCAACATTTTGAAAAATTTCATATGATATCAGTTTATATTGAAAGTGGAAAAAACGAAGAAATGGCGTAAAATGTATATTTTATTCGCTATTCGGATAGACGGTAACAATTTAAGGACATATTCCGAATATTTGCGATGATTCCCGTTATTTTTTTACCTTATCGGAATCTTTAATTTCGTTTCAAAGTAATAAAGTTCAAATAAATCGCCTAGGAAACCAATATCATCCATAGTGTGTTATATATTTGAAAGGAGAATTTAAAATAGTATCTTTTTAGATGAAAATATACAGGGTGTTCCATTTAAAAAAATAAGGTTAGGTCCGATAACTTTTTTACCTGACCCCGTATACTTATTATGAAAACGGCAGATTATTCAACAATCAATATAAAGAAACTTCTGTATCTCTTTTAACTAAGAAAGTATAGGGTAATTTTGAAATTGTCAATTTTTCGATTTTCCCCCGCATCTCTTAAGCGAATTTTCAAATTTTGATTTTACCATTTTAAGTTTGACCTAAAAAGGGCACACGACACCTATATTACTTTTTTGATAGCACTAACAATTATGTAAATACCCTATAAAAGGGTCGAAAATGGGACACCCTGTACAGTTTAGAGGAAAGCCGCGTTCTAACTTCTTGAAGAGGCCGCCATGGTAAATCCAGGTGTCGAGTTTAAATACATTTTGGTGAGCCAATCCTACGCTATTCAATTAAACCTGATGGCAAAACCACGAAACTCTCACAGTTCAGGTAAAGGCAAACACTAGAAAATTAAATTTTAATATTGACATACGTTATGGTTATATAATAAGAATTAGTTTTATGGCTTCCATAATACCGTCCCTCACCGACCTTGGTGGGACACCCTGTATATATACATTTACTGCTACGATTGCCGACCTTCGGTAAGATTTGTTCTCAAGCTTTATGGCTGCATTTGTCACGTCATATTTTTGCCGATAAATTTTTAATAGAAATAATTTTGTAGGTGTGACGCTTTATCCACTTTCATCCGTCAAATCGTGCATCGAGCCAGAACACATAAAAATCTGTCTGCAAATAATATAACATTTAAAGCTAATAACATGTAATTTTGTAGCTAATCACACTTCGCACAGTTTATCACGTGGTGTGATGTCCTGGGCACGTTATGCGACCATTCTTTCAAAGGTAAGCGAGATATATTCCCGTAAATTTTATGTGCACTTTTTTTGTTTTATGTCTATGTGCTTATAGGCCAGTAAATAAATAGATATATTTAACGATATTTAAAATAAATCACACTAACCAAACAGAAATCGATTCGTCATGTCAAACATGCTTAGACGTAAGTATAGGACATGATATTATATACGAAATTTGCCTAGAATCTTGCGTCGAATCTAAATATATCATAATGTGTGCGTGGTGTTCCATTTAAGGTAAGTTGACACCTACTTCCGGTATAACCGGAAGTGCCACCATATTGACAATATTTTAGCCGAGTTGCCCCCATCAATTAGCTAACTGCATAGTTTTTCATATAGAGGGTGCTATGGAAATGACTTATTATATTTAAACCGGCAAATCCTGAGATGAAAATAAATTGAAGGAAAATATCCATAAATGACGTTTTGAATTATTAAGCGCAATATACACTTATTACATATGAAATCTGAAAATTTACGTGGCCGCTACTGACGACGTTTGCAATCAATAATTTATTGAGGCAGACTCAAGTCTCAAAAAAGGTTAGCGCATTGTAGGCAGTGTTGTCACACATAATTGTAAACGGAAGTGTTCAGTTTTTGACTACAAGACGTTGTCACTTCTTTTTCAAACTTTTTAGAAAAACCTATAAGTTTAAGGTAAAGATTGTTCCACGAAAAATGGATATAACTTAATGACTGCAGGTCCGAGTATCGAAACATACTGAATCAACGATACTAAAGGTTAAACATATCGATACGCGCGCGGCGGTTGTCCAAGCAAGGGCGAGACACGCAGTGTGATCTGGCAACACTATAGTGTGCTCTAGTGACCTACATTGTTGCTTTTAGTAAGAAAATAGATAAAAGAAATACAGAAAAAGAAACGATGAAAAGGCCGTGTCTGGGTTAAACCATGGATTGATCGTCGACCTGCTTTGGGTGCACATCCCATAAACACGGATAAGATTCATATCCTTCAAGAAGTTTGATTGTCAGTTCTGCTGACCACTTTTTTTTAGCCATAATAAATTATATAAACAAACAAGCAACCTAAACTAAAATCCAACTAAAAACTGGCGAGCGGTCGCCGACGTGCAAGCACTTGTTTACACTTGCAAGGTTTTATTTTCTATACGAATTTGTCACCACTGGCGCCAGTGATTTCAGAAGGATGCAGACTTTTTTGGTCTATGCTTGCTAATTTTAACTACTGGCTCGCCAGTTTCTATTGGCGCCACTAAATAAATGCACCTTAAAGCTATTGTGCATGAAATTATCTGCCAAAAAGCATATTCGCACGTATATAATAGGTAGTGGGTAAAAACTTAATGAAAATTGTGTGTATGAAAATTGCTTGCAAATTTCCAATATTCAATATAATTTGCATCACTTGCAGTTGAAATAATTCCCTTATATGTATTTGCTTTTCAGTGCAGTTATGGTGCTGTAGGTCAATATTTTCGATATGGAATGTCAGGTGGGTAACAAGTAACGTCTTGCAGAGAAATCGATTTGTGAGAAGATCAGCATTTCTTTAATCATTTTCAAATTCATCAAATCTGGCACATAATGAATCTTGCAAAATAGATATTAAATGTTTGAATATATAGTTCGGAGCATTATTGACTTTGGTAGTTAGTTCATGCATTAATGTGAAATGTGATAATCGAATTTCTCCAAAATCGAGCTAAAACCGCATAGTTGTAATATGCTTTCTGGCGCTGCTGTATTCAGTAGCCTATGGGTAAAGTTTTACGGATTTTTCCGTACGGAAATTTCCTTATTTTTTTAAATTTTTTTAAGTTTTTCTTCATGTGCCACAGGTAAAACCTGCCTCCCCTGCTGCAGAACACTCTTTAAACGCTGAGACAATACAGTGAGACCTCTCATAACGGACACCTCTAATAAGCGGACATCTCTATTAAGCAGATATTTTTTCATAGTCCGGAACTAGGTATATGAAGTTCCATGAAAATCAACCTCTATTTGGCGGACTCTCCTTTATGCGGACGCGGACATGCTGTTTTTATATAAAGAGTGCGAAAACCCTCCCTTAAACGAACAAAATTTTTTTAAAGTATTTGGGAGACGAATAAGTACGGTGCAAAAACTCTCTGAAGGCAGACCGGCAACCAATCGCGTATGAGTGGCAGAGTGAAAGGACTTCGCCGAATGAAAGTATTTGTGATTCCCCGACAGCAGTCCGCCGTTTATGTTTTAGTTGTAAGGTTAAAATCGTAAACAATGGCACAAAAATGTCGCGTTTTGAGTCTGAAAGGGAATATTGATGTTGTGGAAGTTTGTAATTTGATAACAATGATTTACGCGAGTTCATTAACATTGATAGCAATATGCTATTAGAAGGTGATAGTGACCCCATTCCTATAGATTATATAATCCAAACTGAAACCACATCACTATCTGACGACTCTGATGAAGAAGTTGAATGCAGTAATCAAACAAATGTCAGCAATTATCAACAAATGGTAAAGGAATTATAAGAGTATGCAAAGAATATAGGTGATTCTACAGTAATGGAATTCTTATCAGACTTGGAATTACATTTTCTAGATTGCAAGTATAAAACGCAAACACGTCAAACTACGTTATTATATTTTTTAGTACTACATGCTAACTAAAACTAGTGTATTTTTGTTATGTTATGTTTATTTGTACATACGTATACATAAGTAATAATTTTGCATTTACATATTACCTAATAACAAATTTCCCATGGGCGGACACCTCTATTAGGAGGACACATTTAGACGGTCCCGTAGGTGTCAAACCCGCCTAAGGGGAGGTTTCACTGTATTTGCCTATTCGCATATAATAACTTAAGACAGTGAAATGACTTTCTACGAGCAGCATTAACATGCTCAACAAACATTAATTTACTATCAATTATTGCGCCCAAGGATTTAGCAACATTTTCTTTTAATGAAACAGTAAATGCTAATGTATCTATATCGCAAATATTTGCTTACACGTTCAACAAGGGATTTTTTAAAATTTATGATTTAAAATTTAACGAGCTGGTTTGCTTTGCATCAATAAACGCAAATATCCAAAACTTTAAAGGAACTTTATCAATGAGGCCGTTGACCCGGCAATGGATTTTTAATTCATTAATGCTAAAATGAGGGCCCGGTCCGCGATTATCTCGGGCAAGCGGGTGCAGCGCGGAAAAGAGAGAAAAAACGGCCAAAACGGCCTAGGGCAAGGGTTCTAGCATATGGCAGCGATAATTTAAGAATTTCCGAAGCCGATACCGAGACTCGATCTGAGCGTAGCGTGATTTTCTGATAAACCTGCGGGCGAACATAATAAATCCGTATGACGACGGCCGCGGCAAAATTTTGCGAAAAAAGCGTTGTTTGTGGGTCAGTCGTTCCGCAATTTTCGAAATTATATCTTGGGCGTCGGAGTTTTCTCCCACAATGTTCATAATTCTTCCATCTACAACAATTCGACGGGGGACACATAATCGGTAAAACCGAATCGACTTGAAACAAACATGGACATCTTCAAACAGCAATAGTTAAATAGGTGCAGGGTCGGCTTGAAAATATAGCTATTTACGTATTTACTTATTTTTATTTTGAATCAAAGGGACACCTACATCTCGATAAGCGAATTTATAGCTACGACGTATCGGTAAGGGGAAAGCAATATCTTTTTAAACATGGCCGAGTCATGGGCGAGCTATCATTATCTTAATAATGTAATAATATACAGGGTGTCCCATAACTAATGGTACACAGGAAAACTGCAGATTCCTTGGGTAAAAATACTGCGATTTGGGCATACTTAGTTTAGTCCAATAGCTGGTAATAACCAAGTAAAAATTTAATTTTCAATTTTCCTAAATAACTTATTTCCGAATCAATATTTTTGCACAAAATTTTGTGACTAGGGTTTTTTGGGGAAAGGAATTTGAATTTGTTAATAATTTTGATGTAGATTATAGGTGCCGCTCTCTGCGGTACTCTGGATACATAAAAAGAAATGTAACTTTTTTGTGCCTTAGTATAATTTTGTTTTTATTAAAAATATCAGTTTTTCCGTCATTTTTAAGCAATAAAGGTATACTTTGTAAATGTCGCTCCGACTAACCGTTTTCGAGATATTTTCAATTACATTTTCTGATGCGCCCGTTCAAATTTTGATTTGTAAATGTGAAATTTGTCACAGTAGGCTTCGGTAAAAACAAATACAATGAAAGCACTTTGAAACCTCATTTCTGTCAAAGTTTATTTTCATTTGTCAGCATTGTGGGTGTTTTTAAGGAGTTTTTGAAGATACTGTTATCAAAAATTAAACTAAAAATGCTCCACTATTACGTTTTGGACGCAAGGATCCTGTTTCTCACAGTCTGTCTTATAGGCTTCTAAAAATTTTAAAATCTGGCTGCCTTCTATTTGGATACATTTCCAAATACCTGTTAAAATTTTCTTGTACGTATAAACATACCATGTCTCGCATTTCGCCGTTAGAAAACAGTTATGTCGCGGCATTTTTAGTTTAATTTTTGATAACAGTATCTTAACAATTCCTTAAAAACACCCACAATGCTGACAAATGAAAATAAACTTGACAGAAATGAGGTTTCAGTGCTTTCATTGTATTTGTTTTTACCAAAGCCTACTGTGACAAATTTCACATTTACAAATCAAAATTTAAACGGGCGCATTAGAAATTGTAATTGAAAATATCTCGAAAACGGTTAGTCGGAGCGACATTTACAAAGTTACAATTGCTTAGAAATAAAGGAAAAACTGATATTTTTAATAAAAATATAATTATACTAAGGCACAAAAAAGTTACATTTCTTTTTATGTATCCAGAGTACCGCAGAGAGCGCCCCCTATAATCTACATCAAAATTATTAACAAATTCAAATTCCTTTCCCCAAAAGAAACCTAGTCACAAAATTTTGTGCAAAAATATTGATTCAGAAATAAGTTATTTAGGAAAATTGAAAATTAAAATTTTACTTGAACACCCTGTATCTCGGTTATTACCAGCTATTGAACTAAACTAAGTATGGCCAAATCGCAGTATTTTTACCCAAGGAATCTGCAGTTTTCCTGTGTACTATTAGTTATGGGACACCCTGTATATTTTTTCATGGCATGAATATATTTGTATCACCAGTGCAATATATTAGTCCTTTCCATTAATATTTTTCGCTTATTTTAGCATTTTCGCCAATAAAATCCATTTGATTTTAACATGCACCTCAAAGTTTCACGGGAAAACGGAAAGTTTATGTCACTTCTCAGCGGTTGTATCAACTTTTTTAAAGTTGGAACCACTTTTGGTGCCAAATAAAACTTTTGTATTGTTCTCCTAACAATGCCAAAGTCGAAGCGTTCGATTTTTCGACAGCAGAGAGACGGGCCCTTTTTTGCCAGTAGTTGAAAATAATTGATCCGGGTTATTTTCTTTCCTTTCAGTATCTTCTTTGTGAATGTTTTTTACCGCACCCACGCTTACTCCCGTATACATTGCGACACTTTCTAGCTTTCGCTTAAGTGGCAATTTAAATGATGATTAATTTGAGATTCCTCTCCACACACTCTGTACACATTGACAATCACTTCATGGGTTTGACTATGAAGGGTTTTACTAGGGTTATATTCATTCTTATTATCACAGATTCAAAACAACGAACACTTCTTAAAGAATACAATTTAACACAATATAATAGTTCTTGCCCTTTCTATCACTACGCAACTGGATGAAGCATATTTTACATCGCCGAACAACCACGCCGACACAATGGGCGTCTCACCAGACACGTGCCGTCATCCTCTATCTGTGTTATAACCTATCAAATTAGCTCTTGTCCCCGATTACCCATGATTACCGTTGATATTGTACCATGTTGCCCTATTTTTAGATTAGAAGTACTTTAATAAAAAAATATTTTTTTGCATTTAAATATTAAAATAAATAGTATGAAAAGAAAATTGTAAGAACATTGAAACTATAATAGAATATTGGTTTCTTATACAGGGTGATTCACGACGAGCGTGCATTAGAACTTTATGGAGAACTACTGAATATATGTTCCTGAAACTTTGGGGATTTGGGTTTATCGATATGCTCTCTTTAACTAAAATATTGACATATTCCTGTCATTTCCGGTTATACCGGAAGTAGCTGCCAACTTTCGTTTTTTAAATACAACATGGTAATTTTTATTACATTTTTCGATTAATCATTAAATACTAAGCACATTTTATAGAAAATGTTTTTGTCAAACTCTATTAGTTTTTGAGATATCTGGACTTCTTGTAATTATTTGGCAAATGCATGATGATGAAATAATCCATATAATTTTTTTACCTTAGCGCTTGGACTAAAAAATTTTTCTCACCGAATAGCTAGAAGATCATCAAGTCTCAAAAACATTTCAAATTCGGCATAAAATATACAGGGTGGTCACAATTCAAGCCTCATTCTGAAAGAATTCAACCATTAAAAACTTTCTTATTTTAAATGGAACACCCTGTATATTTTTATTTAATTTGATGGCAAATTAGTTGTTCTTTATGAATAGTATTTACTGTCCTATACCTATATAAAAGCGTTTTCTCAAAAAATCCAATTTTATTCCGAAAATACTATTTGTTCAAGTGTGCTATGAAAACAATTGTACTTAGGGGCTGTATACTGATGTCTATACGGAGGAAAAGTGATTGGTATCAAAACGATGGGGCTCCAGCACACAACGTCCAAGTTGTTAAGACTGCCCTAAACAGACTTTTTCATGACCAGTGGATCGCAACCAAGGTCCCTTCCACTGGCCAGCTCGTTCGCCAGACTTAACTCCACTGGACTTTTCATCTGGGGAACAATTAAAGATAAAGTTTACGCGCGTCCCATCACCACGAAGGAAAATCTAATTGAAACTAGTGAAGGGAGCATTTCAATCTCTCACAAGAAATTAGGAATGCTACAAGAAATAACATGATGAAAAGAATACATAAATGCTTGGAAGTAAATGGCAATCATTTCGAACATATTTTAAAAATATAATCAAAAGATATTAGGTATAATTTTCAAACACATTTTTAATTAAAGAATTTAAAGTTTATAAACTTGTTTCCTTGCTATTTTTAAAAAAATAATATTTAAACCATTAAATTTAAAACAATCAACTGCATTTTATTTATAAATTATTAAGAAACACTTTAGAATATTGTATTTTCAAGCAATCAATCACTTTTCCTCCGTATAGACATCAGTATACAGCCCCTAAGTACAATTGTTTTCATTACACACACTTGAACAAATAGTATTTTCGGAATAAAATTGGATTTTTTGAGAAAACGCTTTGATATAGGTATAGGTCAGTAAATACTATTTATAAAGAACAACTAATTTGCCATCAAATTAAATAAAAATATATATGGTGTTCCATTTAAAATAAGAAAGTTTTTAATGGTTGAATTCTTTCACAATGATTCTTGAATTGTGACCACCCTGTACATTTTATGCCGAATTTGAAATGTTTTTGAGACTAGATGATCTTCTAGCTATTCGGTGAGAAAAAATTTTTAGTCCAAGCGCTAAGGTAAAAAAATTGTATGGATTATTTCATCGTCATGCATTTGCCAAATAATTACAAAAGTCCAGATATCTCAAAAACTAATAGAGTTTGACAAAAACATTTTCTATAAAATGTGCTTAGTATTTAATGATTATTCGAAAAATGTAATAAAAATTACCATGTTGTATTTAAAAAACGAAAGTGGGCAGCTACTTCCGGTATAACCGGAAATGACAGGAACATGTCAATATTTTAGTTAAAGAGAGCATATCGATAAACCCAAATCCCCAAAGTTTCAGGAACATATATTCAGTAGTTCTCCATAAAGTTCTAATGCACGCTCGTCGTGAATCACCCTGTATACTTATGCCATTTTACTTTAAACGGGTAAATTCCTTTTGTAGCTACAGATGAAGTTGTCGACCTGTACTTATAAAGGTACAATTAGGGATGCAAGTAAATAAAATTTATACTCCAGCTAAAAGACCCCGCACGGAACATATGGGAATCGGCCCTCGGTTACAAACTTTGATACTACGGGATATTATCCAAAAATCGATGCTGATCAAAAGTCTCCATGGGCCCGAGGTCCGAAAATGCGATCCCGGCGAGCTACCTTCATCGCAATCAAAATAGTAAAAATGAGCAAATGCACTGGCAATAGTGTGTCAGGCTTCTATAGCTCCTATACTAATTAACTTAGGAATTTCATTCATATGCCAATTTGTACTGTATTATATGGTGCATTACAGGAAAATATTTTCCAATATACAGGGTGGTCCAAAAAAGTGTGGTAACATAATGCTGTCTTTTTTTAAAGGGACACCAAGTATTTTATTGCATTTTTAGGTTCGTATTAGTGTTCCTTATAATTGCCTAAAGTCATATTTTATTTGGTTATGTAGTTTAAGAGTAATAAATTAAAAATTAAAAAAAAAGTTTTGTAGTCTTAGAAAAAGATTAAAAAAAACTACCTAAAATAACTTTTTTAACTAAGGCATTGAGTAAAATTTAAGACAAAAGGTCTAGAGATACTGTGAATATAATAACGTTTATTGATGCAGAGTGTTCATAATTAGGTTTCAAACGCGACACATTTCAAAATATTTTTTCTCCAGATTTTCAAATGGAACGCCTTGTATATTATTTGGCTATATATATATATTCATATAAGGAATTATATAAGTTATTTCTAGTCGTTCGCGAAATAATTGCTTTCATAAATTATGTTGTTTAAATACAGTTTTTATTATGAAAATTAAGCATAGGCGACTAGATTAATAATTATAAACTACAGTAAGTGTTCAAAATGCATACCATGTTGATCTGAGCACAAGTTAAAACGCTCTTCAAATGATCTATTTACATTTCTCAACATTTCAGATGAAATACTAGCAAGACGGTTCATTAGTGATGGTTATGCCTAAAAACCATGGTAGGCTTTCAAATAAAATAAGAATTCATCTAATAAACAAATGAATTCTTATTTTATTTCAATATTGAGGAATGTAAATAGATTATTTGAAGAGAACTTGTGCTCAGATCAACATGGTAGGCATTTTTATCACTTACTGTAGTTTATACTTATTAATCTAGTCGCCTATGCTTAATTTCCATAATAAAATCTGTATTTAAACAACATAATTTATGAAAGCAATTATTTCGAGAACGACTAGAAATAACTTATAGCTTCCATTACAAAAAAAATACAGCATTATGTTACCACACTTTTTTGGGCCACCTTGTATATTGGAAAATATTTTCCTGAAATGCACCATATAATACGGTATAAATCGGCATATGAATGAAATTCCTAAGTTACTTAGTATAGGAGCTATGGAAGCCTGACACACTATTGCCAGTGCATCTGCTCATTTTGACTATTTTGATTGCGATGAAGGTAGCTCCCCGGGATCGCATTTTCGGACCTCGGGCCCATGGAAACTTTTGGTCAGCATCGATTTTTGGATAATATTCTCGAGTATCAAAGATTTTAACCGAGTGCCGATTCCCATATGTTCCGTGCGGGGTCCTTTGGAGCATTTTATGGTCAAAAGGATAATTATGGTTTATGGAAGTCAAAAGATTGAAGGTATAATGTAAACTTTACTGTACTATTAATGAGTAACCTTTACTTCCTAAAGTAGAAAGTCAAACGAAAAATAATCCTTTAGCTATTAACATAAAACTTATCTTCACGGATTACTTCCATTTAAAACACCTTCTTTGTCTTTCCTCTAAGATAAATCCCGATATCCCATTTTAATAAGATTAATGTGACTACATGAACACAATTTAAATTTTAAATACTTATACAACGGTATACATGTTCGTTTCGAGACTCTTTCTAGTTTTTTATCGGCTTGTTTGACTAGGTAATGATAATCAATAAATTTAAGTCTGATACTCAGCTGACGGACGGAAGAAATCTGGGCATTAAAGAAACCAGGTGCCCTATTCTTGATGGGAATAGAAAGATTACAGATTTTTTTTCTACAAACGTGTTAAAAATGAAATTTTTAGTAGCAGGGTTGCACAAAATCATGTATTTTTTAATTTTAAACAAAACAAGTGTTTGTTTTGTTTTAAACGGTTTTTTTTGTTTTAAACATGTTTTTTTGATTTTAAAGTTCATGTTTTAAACAAATAAAACCTTATTAGAAACATAGTTTAAAACATGTTTTCAATGTTTTTAGTAGAATGTAAAAGATAACTTAAACTCCTTTCCTAGTGGACATCTCAGGATGTTTTCCATTCATAGAGTTTTACGACATTTAGGATTATTGCCCAGAATCATGACATTATCAAGATTCTTAGTTTCTTAGATGATAGAGCGCTGTGGTGCTCTCCAAATTGTCTACTTCTACTGGTTCAGTATCAAGTAGCAGCATGTCAAGTTTTATTATTCGAACGAGCGAATCCGACAATAAAACGATGGATATACAAATAGCCAGATATTTATATGCGACGAACACCATTTCGTAAAGTAGAATATCGTGAGTTTAAACTGTTGATTAATTTGCTACGTCCTGGATATTCACAACCAAACAGAAATGTTGTTTCCAACAATTTGCTCGATTCGGTTTATAACTCAGTATAAACAACAATGAAAGACAATTTGTGTCAGAAGAAAGTTTGTCTAGCCCTTGACGGTTGGAGTACCGTCCATAATAATAATAATAATAATAATAATAGCTTTATTGCCCAACAAGAAGAACCCATTTACAAAGTAATATATAAATAAAAAAAAATAACATAAGTTATATAACAGTAGGAAAGTTAAGAATAAATAAATATATATAAGAAAAATAATACATTGCTAATCCAGCTCCACAATTCTCCTTAGTTCACCCAAACTGCAAAAGAATATATCACAGTTTCCACACATTACGTTAAAATTAGAACACATAAAGTTTAAAGGGGACTTTACCATTACATTTGTTCTTGCCCTTTCACATAAAAAAGTTAAATGCTGCCTGGTATTTAATTTAGGAACAAAAAAAATTATTTGATTTAGCAGGTCAGGATAATCAATTCCACCGCGCAGCAACTTAAATAAAAAAATTAAAGATGTAATTATTCTTCTTCTTTCTAAAGTAGTGAAATTGTATCTGTTTAATAAAGCATTATATTCGATTCCCCGTTCAGGATATACTCCATCTAATTTAAACGTTAAATATTTTAAAAATCTTTTTTGAATCCTTTCAATATTATTCACATGACATGCGTAGTAAGGATTCCATAGCATATTCAAGCTTCGATCGAACATAGGAAAAAAATAGTGTTTTAAAAACTCTCGAATCATCAAAATTTCTGCAGTTGCGCACAACAAAACCAAGTATCCTACCCGCCTCCAATACTACTTTATTAATATGTTCCACAAAAGTTAACATAGGATCAAAGATAACCCATAAATCCTTCAACGAACCAGGACGCTCCAATTCTTCCCCCACAACAGAATAAGGATACAGTATTGGACGCTGCTTGCGATTATATGACATAACTCTACACTTAGTCGCGTTAAGGTTAAGCCTGTTACTTTCACACCAGCCCTGCACCAAGTCTAGTTGTTGTTGTAACCGAATACAATCAAGTAGAGATTTAATTTGTAAGAATATTTTCAAATCATCAGCAAAAAGCAACCTTCCGCACTGTATAATTTCGTTGAGATCGTTAATAAAAAGTAGAAACAATAATGGCCCCAAATTGGAACCTTGTGGTACTCCTGATGTTGAAACATATTCACAGGACATATAACCATTATAGCAGACAAACTGTCTCCTATCGGTCAGGTATGACTCAAACAAAACAATATGATCGATCCTATCAAAAGCCTTTAAAAACCCCTATAATAGGCATATGTGTCACAGATATAGAAAGTGAACGGGTGCATCTAATAGAGTCCATAGCCACACATCAGAGTTTTTATTACAACTACTGAAAAAAGCTATACAAAAATGGAAGAAGAGTATGAATGTCAAGTTACCAGTGTAGTAACAGAGAACGCTTCGAATATGACTAAAATGAGGAAAAACCTCTTTCCTCAATTAGACCGAAAGGATATAATAACTTATGGTTATTCAGCTCATATATTCAACTTACTTGCTCATGATTTAGAAGTGCTGGGAGTCGAGAGTAACGTAAATAAAGTTTGTAAATACTTTAGAAATGTGCATTTCGCTAGCGCAAAATTTAAAGAAGCTAGTGGCTCCGCTCTCGTATTACCTCAGGATATTCGCTGGAACACTTTATCAGACTGCTTGGAGAGTTATTTGAAAAACTGGCCAATATTATATGATATGTGTACTAACAGAATACTTATTGAGAACCACATCATAAAATTAATTATTGACGTTAATTTAAAAGTTAATGCACAGGAGTATCACAAAAAATTAAAATACATTGCTGTGGCTCTAGATATAGGTCAAACAAACACTTGCACGATAGGAGAAGCGACAGAAATATGGCTCGAACTACTAGACACGTTTGAAAACAAAAAATCAAATGGGGAATTTTGAATGAGTGACGTAAATAAGGTTACAGAATGTTTGGAGATTGCCCTAACTCCAGTTAATTTTTTTGCAAACTTGCTTGATCATCGTTTTAGGGGAGATAGACTAACTCAAAGGCAATTAGAAATTGCCATGGAATATGTAGACACATATGTTTTCTCAACGGATACTTGAAAATGTAAAACTATTGGCACGGTGGCGGTCTATTAAACATTTAAATATAAGAGCAATGGAACTTGCCCGACAGCTACATTGCTTCGTACGCCAAAATAGAAAGACTTTTTTCGTCTTATGGTATAGTTCATTCCAAACTCCGCAATAAGCTAGGCAATGTCAGAGCAGCTAAGTTGGTTACGATTTTTAAAGAACTAAATTCTAATGCACCCAGTTACGGCGCTAACTGATGTCACTTCCGATCCTTTTTATTTCTTATTGGTTATACACTTATTTGTAGTTTTTTGAACATATCAAAGTTCTGTGCATGATGTTCATTAGGTACCTAACTTTTATTATTTTGTTAATATGAATGGAAACTTAGTTTTATTTCTATTTATCAATATTTTTCACACCGAGTTGTTGCATAAATTAAGTATACTCCTGTTAAATAATCAATTTACTAAAAAAAACAACATGTGTTTAATTTACCTGTTTTAAACATGTTTTAAACATTTTTAACAAAACATTGTTTTAAACTCAAACGATTGTTTAAAACATGTTGTTTGTTTTATACAAAATGTTTAAAACGAAACAACCCTGCTTAGTAGCCTTAAAAATGTTACGTATAGTATTTGCAGAATTATACCGTTGATCTTTGACTGCAATAAAACCTCATTATCCCTTCGACCATAAAATAATTAAGGAAATCCCAAATTATTTCAATTCAATTTATACCTATGCCTGATGCATATATAAATACAAAGTGATTTTTAATAATTTTAATCTTTAGTGGTTTTCCGGCGAGTAATTTTTAGTTAGGGCTTATTAGTGGTAGAATGTGGCGTCCTTGGAATTGTTCTGATAGGGGGGCATCTTCAAGTGTCATTTTTAAAAGAAAGCATTTATCTACCGATGCCAAACTAATAATTAAAAATGTGTATCAATCGTTCTTGAGTAGAAATTTTAATTCGATGGATGCTTTAGCAGAGACTTCTACTTTGACAAAAACTCCTTTATCTTCGGTAAGAGGCATTAGTACTTAAACCTGTTAATCCTAGAAAAAATCGGAATGATTCTGTCACATTTAGAAGCATTGCAGAAAATGACATGGATTTATTAAGAAGAAAGATTTACCAAATGTATGAGGCACAAACTGTACCCACTTTGATTTCCCTCAAAGAACGGCTGATTAAAGACGAAACAAATATATCTTGTAGCCTTTCAAGCCTTAGAAAAATATTGCGTAAAATGGGTTTTAAATACCGAGGCATTGATAAAAGACAAACATTAATGGAATCTCAACGTTTACGGGAATGGAGACTTAAATATTTAACAGCTGTTAAACAATTTAGAGAAGAAAATCATCCAATTATTTACCTTGACGAAACATGGTTCGATACCCATGACACTCCAAGAAAAGGTTGGGATGATTCTTCCAAAAAATGTCAAACCAAGGCACCATAAATAAAAAATAAAAATAAATAAGGAATACGAGTGTGACAAAATTGCAGCAGAAAATGGACATACAGTGTTGAGTCTTCCTTCGTACTATTATATATTCAATCCTATTGAGCTAATATGGCACCAATTAAAATCCAATATTAGGAGAAATAATATTTCTCCTACATTAAATGCATCTGTAGTAGAATTAATTAAAAACGAAGTAAGAAAAATTTCTGCAGACAGCTGGAAAAACTGTGTACAGCATGTACTTAAGGTGGAAAATTCTTACAATTGTATGATTACAAATGTTCAACCCTTAATTATAAGTTTAGGCTTAGATGAAGATAGTGATAGTCATACAGAGTTAAATTTTGAATAAATTATCAATAGTTTCTTAGAATTTAATTAATTTTTATTGTACTTGTTATCCTAATAGTTATACTTGTAAATTATATTATTTTCAATTATCATTAATTGTTATCATTATTTTACATTTATTATAGGTACCTAAAACTAAAAATACCTATCTATTTATTTTAAATTATATTAATAAATCGTGTGGTGTGGTATACATTTTCAAGCCGGCACTGATCCCATTTATTGAGCTTTGAAGAGGTTCAGGGCGTATACAATAGGGTTTAATCAGGTAGTTTATTTATGGCAGTAAGAGTCAACCCTATAATTCTGCAACAACTATACCTGAAAGTAGTGACTCATATCCGTAATCTCCGTAATGTTTTACTCCGGCATTAAAATAAAGCCAGCTTAAGATAATGTTTTCTATTTTTGTTAGGAAAAACAAATAATCGAGGAACGTGACTCAAAAGTCTATATTTTTATCCAGTTTATGGCAGATTTGGCACAGTTTTATCATATTGAGTTAAGAATTAGTATTTTTGCCACAAACAATACTTAAATTTAACACACAAACACTGAAAAACAACAAAGAATTTCCTTTTAAAAACCTAAATGTCGGGCATACTATTAAGACCAAAAATAAAGTATTATACAGGGTGTCCGTTAATTAATGGTACATGGAAAACCACAGACTCCTTACGTAAATATATTAGGATTTAATTATACATACCTATATCCGAACGTTCATATTAATGTAGATACAGGGCGTTAAAGTTAAAACTTCATTTTTGCTTTTCTCTAACAACTTTGAGAGAAACCTTTTTTTACAAAATTTGGTTTTTTAGGACGATAAATTGATGTTTTTGTGAAAATTTAATATACAATGTAGGTGGCTCGGTCTGCAGCAGTTTTCGCACATTTAATAGGTCATAACTTTTTTGTGCCTCAGTGTATTTCAGTTTTTTTTGAAAAAAATACTTTTCTCATATTTCCTACGTGAAAAAGGTATACTAAGTTCAGGTCGCCCAGAGTTATCGTTTCGGAGATATTTGCATTTAAATTGTTTATGCCCAATTACTATTAATTGAAAACAAAATTTTTTTCTTAAAGCTATGAGAAAACAAATGAAATTTAGAGATGCAGTTGCTATGAAACCTCCATGGTGTTATTTATTGATGATTATTGTTAGATAGCTGTGTGAGTTATTTGGAATTCCGTCTAGGACGAAAGGTACCTGTTTCGTCTAATCGGTCGTAAATATTTTTGAAGATCTTAAAACCAGGTTGTTGGATAGAGTTCCGTATATCGTCTCTGGGCACCTCATCCATTAAAATTTTCCTGCGCGTATACACACAACATATCGCGCATTACTGCGTTTAAAAATGAATTGTGTCTCGGCATTGTCACTTAACTTACGATAAACTCAAAAATGAAACATTTTCTCACAAAGCTATCTTACAATAATCAACAAACAAATAACAACATGGAGGTTTCATACCAACGGTATCTCTAAATTTAATTCCTTTTCTCATAGGTTACTTTAAGAAAAAAATTTTGTTTGCAAATTAATAGTAATTGGGCAGGGTGCACTAAACAATTTAAATGCAAATATCTCCGAAACGGTAACTCTGGGCGACCTGAACTTAGTATACCTTTTTTACGTAATAGATAAAGAAAAGTATTATTTTCATTAAAAACTTAAATACACTGAGGTACAAAAAAGCTATGACCTAATAATTGTGCGAAAAATGCCTACATTGTACATTCGATTTTCACAAAAAATCAATATCTCGTCCTAAAAAAACCATAATTGCTAAATTTTCTCAAAAACGTTGATTTCTCTGAAAGATTTTAGGGAAAAATAAAAATGAAGTTTTAACTTTAACACCCTGTATATCAGTTAATATCAACTTTCGCATATAGGTAAGTATTATTAACTCTTAATATTTTTACGTAAGGAGTCTGTGGTTTTTCCATGTAGGTATTATTAATTAGTGGACACTCTGTATATTTCTGAAAAACTTTAAAAAAATTAAATTTGTTTTTTTCTTGAAAACTATTGAACGTAGAAGTCGTCACTGGGTTCTACTTAAAAAAAACTACAAAGAGAACACTTTATTTCTTTTTGATAAGTTACAGGGCAACCGAAATATGATGGTGTCCCAAAATATAAAATTCTCAAGAACATCCCGTCCTAGAAAAATTCTGTTTAGGGCATCTTTTGTTTAACAAAAAAGTAACACAATGCTGCGACAACAGCATCCGTCTATCTTTACTAATAAGGGAAATACCCCGTAAAACAATCGAAAAATCGACACTCTGTGGAATACCTAATGTTTCTTAAAATTTATAAAAGACAAGTTAAAACTAATAGCTATACGGTACGTTTGACGAAAATTGGATACGACTTAATGATTTCCTGGGTCGGTCCCATTGTGTCGACAAGAGATTGGCAATAAACAAGTGAAGTATGAAGGGACGGACTAAGGAAAACAAGTAATGATATGATTATATTAATGTAATCAAATGAAATAATATTTTTTTAAAATATTACTAGTCATATTTATTTACATTTATAATGTCATATAGATAGTTTTGTTTCGCTATTGCTATCCTCATCAAAATTAATTATAATTGGATTAATTATACGATCCACACTAATATACGAATTTTCTACAGTTATTACGTGACGGACTGAATTTTTTCAACTACCTGGGGGAATATCATTAAAGCATTTTCGTATTAATTCTACAACACTAGAACTTAAAGTCGGAGAAATATTTTCAGACCTAACCAGTGATTTTAACTGGTGCGTGGATATGCTCTATGGGGTTAAAAATGCAATAATAGGGTGGGAGCCGTAGCACTGTATGTCCAATTTCTTCTGCCAATGTGTCACAAACATATACTTTTTTTATACAAAATGTCTTTAAAACTTCTAAAAGATCACTTTTTTTATAACTTTCTTCAAAATATATATCATTCGCCGCCATGTAGTTCTGAATCTCCAATTTGTATTATTTGAGCTTGGAGCTTTATGTAATTGGCGACTGTGATAGCTCACATTGTCCATTACTATCACGCTATTCTGAGGAATGTTTGGTAAAAGATAATTCTTGAACCATTCCTCAAAAACTAACAAATTTTATCACAAAAAGATATTTAAATATAAATTAAGCAACCTAACCTACCTGATGTGCCTATATTTAATTATAATTATTACAATCCGGTCCTTTCCACATAATAATAACAAATGGTCATAAATAATGGGATGGCCCAGGTACTTTTACTGCAGTCATTAAGTTATATCCATTTTTCATGAAACAATCTTTACCTATAGTTTCTTAAAATTTTTTTTTAATATTGGACTAAAAATAAAAAAGTTGTTCAGCCTAAAATTTCGTATGGAAGTTCACGATAATCATTTTTCATATTTAGACAAGCAAGAATATAATTGTTGCAGAAGTCGAATGTGACTTAAAAGCATTGATTTCATCTGTCTTCATCGACTCTGGTATTCGGTGATCTGATGTGCTCAAAGCTTATTGTTAAACAAATAATGGCTAAAATATACAAATATGTTTTTAAGTAGCTACTTTAATATCATAAAATTGAAAATTTATGATATTAGAACTAATAAAATAAATGAGAATTATTTATTTTATTAGTTCTTAAGACTTTTGTTTCAATTCTTAATATAAATTCTGAGAACAGAACGCTTGGTAGGAATTTATAAGTATGTCATAAATATTAGTATCTTTATTCAAAATTCTTAATATAGCCGTATTTATTGGCACTGCTTATAAACAATTTAGGTAATGTAGGGATTATTTATTAACATGTTGAGCTCTTATAAGGAAAAAAGCGGCTAAAATCTATTATAGAAAATTTATGTGACATATAAATATCTGTTTCGATTCTTTTTTCAAAATCTAACAGAAAAATATAATAAATTTTAGGTACACCTATATTTATTAGCCGATTTGATTCAAGAATTTATTGATTTGATGAACTAATAGCCACCGAAAATAAAAATTAGGTAGAATTGGTATGTGTATTTCTTTCTAGATAAATAAATAATATAATTAAACGAGATATCAAGCCGATCAAGGTTTAGGAAGAAAACTGAAACACACAGAACATAAAGAGAACCGGATACTCTAGCTATAGAACTTTGTTGTGAAAAATGTGTATACAGGGTGTCCGCTAATTAATGGGACATGGAAAAACCACAGACTCCTTACGTTAAAATATTAGGATTTAATTATATTTAGCTATATCTGAAAGCTGATATTAACTGAGATACAGGGTGTTAAAGTTAAAACTTCATTTTTGTTTCTCTCTAATAACTTTGCAGGAAACCAACGTTTTTTTACAAAATTTGGCAATTATGGTTTTTTTATAACTAGAAATTGATTTTTTTATGAAATTTTAATGTAAAGATTGTTTCACGAAGAATGGATATAACTTAATGACTGCAGTAAAAGTACCTGGGGCCATCCCATTATTTATGATCGTTTGTTATTATTATGTGGAAAGGACCGGATTGTAATAATTATAATTAAATATAGGCACATCAGGTAGGTTAGGTTGCTTAATTTATATTTAAATATCTTTTTGTGGTAAAATTTGTTAGTTTTTGAGAAATGGTTCAAGAATTGTCTTTTACCAAACATTCCTCAGAATAGCGTGATAGTAATGGACAATGCGAGCTATCACAGTCGCCAATTACATAAAGCTCCAAGCTCAAATAATACAAAATTGGAAATTCAGAACTACATGGCGGCGAATGATATATATTTTGAAGAAAGTTATAAAAAAAGTGATCTTTTAGAAGTTTTAAAGACATTTTGTATAAAAAAGTATACGTTTGTGACACATTGGCAGAAGAAATTGGACATACAGTGCTACGGCTCCCACAGGTAGTTGGAAAAATTCAGTCCGTCATGTAATAACTGTAGAAAATTCGTATATTAGTCTGGATCGTATAATTAATTTTGATGAGGATAGCGTAGCGAAACAGAACTATCTATGGAATTACATTGTAAATGTAAATAGATATGACTAGTAATATTTAAAAAAAATGTTATTTCATTTGATTACATTAATATAATCATATCATTACTTGTTTTCCGTAGTCCGTCCCTTCATACTTCACTTGTTTATTGCCAAGCTCTTGTCGACACAATGGGCCGACCCAGGAAATCATTAAGTCGTATCCAAATTTCGTGAAATGTACTGTAAGTATAATTAAATCCTAATATGTTTACGTAAGGAGTCTGTGGTTTTTCCATGTCCCATTAATTAGCGGACACCCTGTATGCGTAACTTTGTGACCAACAATTCTAAAAACTAGCTTGTATTCTATATGAGATTAAATATCCAATCAACGACTTGTGTTATGGTAATTGTAAAGACCATAGATATTAATATTACAAAACCGCATTTGAAGACTGGCATATCTTTAATGTACATAAACGTAATATGATATTTTCAAAGCAATATTACCTTCATGAATATTATGCCGGTATTGCCTGCAAGCAAAAGGAGAAGGTTCAGTTAGTAACTAAGATATTTTAATGTATTGTTAAAATGTGACCACTGTCCAGAACTACCAGTTTTCGATTGCATCTGTTCAATTCTATCTGGCTGGTCTTGCATATGGCATGTTTCATCAGGTACAATTGATCGCTTGTTATTGAAAATATGAACGTTGCTGAATCTTCAAACAGTAAATCAATAGAAAAAGCCCCATAACCAAGAAATTTGATAATCAGAAAGGCAATACAGTAAAACCTCTCCTAACGGACACGTCTAATAAGCGGACATCTCTATTAAGCGGACATTTTTTTATAGTCCGGAACTAGGTATATGAAATTCCGTGAAAATCAACCTCCTTTGGGCGGACGCGGACAGGCTGTTTTCATACAGAGGGTGCGAGAATCCTGCTTTAAACGGACAAAATTTTTTAACAGTATTTGGGACGAATAAGTACGGTGCAAAAACTCTCTGAAGACAGACCGACAACCAATCGCGTATGCGTGGCAGCGTGAAAGGACTTCGCCCAATGAAAGTATGTGTGATTCCCCGATAGCAGTCCGCCGTTTATTTGTGAGTTGTAAGGATAAAATCGTAAACAAAGGCACAAAAATATCGCGATTTGAGTCTGAAAAAGAATATTGATGTTGTGGAAGTTTGTAATTTGATAACAATGATTTGGGCGAGTTCATTAACATTGATAGCAATGTGCTATTAGAAGATGATAGTGACCCCATTCCAACCGATTATGTAGTCCAAACTGAAACCATTACTGACGACTCTGATGAAGAAGTTGAATGCAGTGATCAAACAAATGTCACCAATTATCAACAAGTCATTAGTATGGTAACGGAATTATAAGAGTATGCAAAGAATAGAGGTGATTCTACAGCAATGGAATTGTTATCAGACTTGGAATTACATTTTCTAGATTGCAAGTATAGTACTACATCCTAACTAAAACTAGTGTATTTTTGTTATGTTATATTTATTTGTACATACATATACATAGTAATAATTTTGCATTTACATACTACCTAATAACAAATTTCCCATGGGCAGACACCTCAATTAGGCCGACACATTTAGACGGTCCCGAACAAACCCGTAGGTGTCCGCCTACAAGAGGTTTCACTGCATTTGAATTTCGCGGTTTTGGCATGAAGGCCTCACTGGACACGATGGGACTGTCACCTTATTTAATACTTCCGCTTCCTGACACATGCTTGCTTCCACACATTTCGGGTCGGTTTATCAATTCAGATTAGCTTGGAGCTAAACTGTAGCTCAACCTACCTAAGAATGTAAATTGTTTACTCCTCAAAGACTCTGAACCAAAGCTCTTGATCCTCCTTGATTTAAGATTCTTGATAGAAACGCTATTAAAAAGATCCCTAAATCTACCTCACATTGTCATGTCATCGAGAGCTCTAATGCAGACTTTGTTAATTCCCCTAATGTTTTGTGTCGGTACAAATAAAAAAACAATAATTCAACATTAAGATTTAATTTCAGATTACCTAATCTTGTACTAAAACGAAAATGGTACGAATGGGCATAATACTGGGGTAGGAAACTCAAGGATTATATCACAATTATATATAAACAATATATTGCCAATACGAACGTTCCAAAATACAAAAAGTGTTCCAGTTATGGTAGATGGCGCGGGTCTATTGAGTTTGCGCAGTAGCGTGGAAATTGTATCGATCGCGTCAGAGCCGGCCCGACATTATTTGTTTGTTGTTATTCGTCGCCATCTTTGGTTCTGGACGCTTTTTCAAATTACAGAATAAAAAGTGGTTCATCCACATTGTTGTCGGTATATTAGTGCTTATAAACTTTCATTACCTAACAACAATTTTTGTAAAGGAGTTTTTAATTTGTGGTGATTCGATTCGCTGTTTGGTAGGATAGTGGCTTGTTTTGTTTAAGACGAAAGGACACAAGTGCATGCATGGTGCTTTTTTGCAAAAGTCGTGGATCAATACCAGATATAAAATATTTTGCTTATCACATTATCCGATCTTCGGAACCGAATTTCACTAGAAAGCTTGTAAAAAAAGAAGAGAGTGTCACTTGTATACAATATAATATATATGTGGTCACTATCTAACCATAAAATGAATGTATTTTTAATTTGGTGCATTAGTAGCTGATAGTAATTCCCAAAATAGTCAATTCATTCTTAATTTTTGGTTTAGGAAAAAGTGAGGTTAAGAAACATGCGACGTCGGATGAAAGTTAAAATTAAGCTTATCGTGTGAATTGTTACAAATATTCGGACCGAATTTGGCACCAAAAGTTTACACCAATCAGGGCATCGTCGGATCATCATATGGTCAGAAATCGTATGTATGAATCGAACTAATCGAAATTTTGATTACAATCCGGTCCTGCAGAATGTTTATTTTTACAAGGAAATTTCCGAACTGCGCAAACTCACAACGCCCCCTTCGATGCCCATAGTGGGGACATAATTGCAGATGGTATTAGCAATATACTGTTTATATACAGGGTGTCCGGGAATATGTTGGAAATCTCCCGGATATGAAGGAAACACGTGAAAAGAATACTATAGGTTCATATAAACTTCTTTCGTATCGGCCTCCTCTTCGGAGATATGGGCTCCCAAAGAGCACCAATGGAATCAAGTTTTTTACACATAATTATTGAACCACCTGGTATATTTCAATTATTTTTTAATATGATGTATACCAGGTAAGACCACATATATATAACCATTATATTGCTAATACCATCTGAAATTATATCCCCGGTATGGGCATCGAACGGGTAATAGTGAGTTTGCGCAGTTCGGAAATTTCCTTGTGAAAATAAACATTCGACAGGACCGGATTTCAACTTTTTGAATGCAAATTTCACTGGTTAGTTCGATTTAAGACAGCGTTCCATGCATACGATTTCTGACGATATTATGTCTGACGGTGCACTGATTGGTGGAAACTTTTGGTGCAAAATTCCGTCCGAATATTTGTAACAATCGAAACGTGAGCTTTATTTTAACTTTCCTCCGACGTCGTATGTTTCTTAACCTCACTTTTTTCTAAACCAAAAATTAAGAATGAATGACTATATTGACTATTTTGGGAATTATCAGCTACTAATGAAACAAATTAAAAATACATTAATTTTAAGGTTAGTTAGTGACCACATATATATTATATTGTATACGAGTGACGCTCCTTCTTTTTTTACCAGCTTTTTAGTGAAATTCGGTTCCGAAGATCGGATAATGTGATAAGCAAAATATTTTCGTATATATTATGTGCCTATACATACCTGGAATACTCTATACCTTTTATTGATCCACAACTTTTACAAAAAAGCACCATGCACTTGTGTCCTTTCATCTCTTAAACAAAATAAGCCACTAACCTATACCAAACAGCGAATCGAATCACCACAAATTAAAAACTCCTTTACAAAAATTGTTGTTAGGTAATGAAAGTTTATAAGCACTAATATACCGACAACAATGTGGATGAACCACTTTTTATTCTGTAATTTGAAAAGGCATCAAGAACCAAAGATGGCGATGAATAACAAAAACAAATAATGTCAGGCCGGCTCTGACGCGATCGATAAAATATCCACCCTACTGCGCAAACTCAATGGTGCCAAGCGATATCCCATAGCGGGGACACTTTTTGTAATTTGGAACGTTCGTATTGGCAATATAATGGTTATATATATGTGGGTAAGACCCGTCAAATTACTAGCCAAGAAACTGTTGTGAATTACTCACAGCTGCAGGGACGGACTAGCTGTAACACTCATGGGCCCATTTTTTTTACGCCCTGTATGATGAGAACTTTGGACAATATTTTTTACATACCTTTAACTATTGGCTAAAAATTAAGTACTCTTCATTCATGTCGCTAATCCTAACCGTTTTCAAGAAAACGTCATTTTATTTACACAGAGTCCCCTTACTTCTCACGGGTTAAATGTGAAAAAGCGGAATTTTGAGTTTCAACATTTGATAGGAACAAAGATGTATCTTTTACCGAGATACGCCAAATACATGATGTAAATAAATCAACGTTTTCTCGAAAACGGTTAGGATTAGCGACATGAATGAAGAGTACTTAATTTTTAGCCAATAGTTAAAGGTATGTAAAAAACATTATCCAAAGTTCTCATCATACAGGGCGTAAAAAAGATGGGAACCTGAGTGTTACAGCTAGTCCGTCCCTGCAGCTGTGAGTAATTCACAACAGTTTCTTGGGTAGTAATTTGACGGGTCTTACCTGGTATACATCATATTAAAAAATAATTGAAATATACCAGGTGGTTCAATAATTATGTGTAAAAAACTTAATTCCATTGGTGCTCTTTGGGAGCCCATATCTCCGAAGAGGAGGCCGATACGAAAGAAGTTTATATGAGTATTTTTTTCACGTGTTTTCTTCATATCCGGGAGATTTCCCACATGTTCCCGGACACCCTGTACCTATATGAGGATTAAATACACTTGGATAAACCCCTGACCTGTATTTATGGGATGCGCAGTAAAAAGTTAAATTTTATGAGTGAAAAAATGGGTTGTTACGCACTGTTTACGAGTCATATATTTAAAGGCTATTCGTCCGTTGCCTTGCTCACAATGTTCTCGCTATCATATGCTGTTCCTTAAAGCCGTATTAGAGTCGGCAATTTTTGTCTCTTGCGCCGTAATGGCAATTATAATTGCACCTATTCATGCGCACTGAACCGTTCTCGATCAGCTGGCCCAATACTGCCCGAACAAACCCGGCGCAATGCGAGAATAGCATCCGTATTAAAGTCGGCAATTCTATTCTTCTGGCAATTAAAATTGCACGGATTCATGCACAGTATACCGGTCTCGATCAGCTATCTCGCATTACCAGAAATAGGGCATGCGCCATTTTAATTGCCATTGCCAGTGCAAGTCTGGGTAGGAATGGATTATTCTGTTATTTTTAACTATTTATTAGTCGGTCGAAGCAGCTATGAACAGCTAATGGCTATTTAAACTAACTGGTACTTAAATTAGCAGTTCACGTTCTTTATTATGCATATTTACAGCTAATTCGTCGTAACTTTTTTGAACTGCTATTTGTAAATAGCAGTAGCTGCTTTAACTGGTAATTAAAACGAACAGGTTTGTCCATCTCTAATTCTGGAGGTATTTCATGGATTTCGACAGTACCAACTGCTGTTCTGACTGTTGGCAATGCGCCAACTGATCGAGAAGGGTTTAGTGCGCATGAATACGTGCAATTATAATTGCCATTGCACGCGCAAGAGAAGAATTGCCGACTCTAATACGGCTTTTAGGCAACAATGGATATGTGAAAATTAATTCGAAATGGCTTTTCAGTGATGGCCACAAGCTTTGATTATTTCCCAGTAACGAAGGTCTTGATGTGCCAAAATTGTGCCGTGAAATAATTTTCATTAAGGGCGAAGTACGGTCCTGTTCGCCGGTTAAGGTAAATAGTTTATAAGTCGGTATTGCACATGACTCTTGACGATCAGCTCTGTTTAAATGCGCGAGGCCATAAATTTGCCATTTCTGCTTCTTGAGTTTGGCTATCCATATATACATTTCAGTGGGATAAACACTTCCACCGACCTAGAGGTAACGTTAACTCTAAGCGAATTAACACGCAGAGAAAACACTCCACTGATAAACCGGCCCTCCCTTAGTTGGCCTTCTTTCTCGTGTCACTATTCGTTGGAAGAACAATATTTTTAAACACAAATTAAATCGTCTTCCCGTTAGTGCACGACCCTTAATATCCTAATTTGTATTGCTAAAATTGATCAGATAACAAGACAACTCATCAAAATGCGGACAAAGGCAATTAAAACGTAAAGTAATACTTAACCTCAGTGTGTATTTTAAAGGGTTAGCAAACATTCATTTAATTTTATAGTATTTTTATCGCTTTGCCATAAAAAGTTTTTACCTTATCCTGATGGTCGATTATTTATTATTTTTAAAAGAACTCCGTTTATATACAGGTTGATGTTCCGAGTGACTGTGATCGTAAAAACGACCCATCATAAAAACTTCTTCTCATATTAGATATCTGATTTCAGTACTCATAATAATGATATTTTAAGATATCTCTGATTGCAGTAGCGATTAAGGCCAAAAATTTACGATTTGCACGTTTATTTGAGTTATAAAATTGTTAATAATCAATATAGCTTTCGAATAAATAAAATATCAGTCTCCAAGGAAGCAATCACACAATTTATAGATACTTAAAAATTTGGTAAATGAAATAGAGTTAAACCTCTCTTAGGCGGACACCTACGGGACCGTCTAAATGTGTCCGCCTAATAGAGGTGTCCGCCTATGGGAAATTTGTTATTAGGTAATATGTAACTGCAAAATTATTACTAATATGTATGTACAAATAAACATAACATAACAAAAATACACTAGTTTTAGTTAGGATGTAGTACTAAAAAAATCTAATTACGTAGTTTGACGTGTTTGCGGTTTATACTTGCAATCTAGAAAATGTAATTCCAAGTCTGATAACAATTCCATTGCTGTAGAGTCACCTCTATTCTTTGCATACTCTTGTAATTCCTTTACCATACTAATCGATTGTTGATAATTGGTGACATTTGTTTGATTACTGCATTCAACTTCTTCATCAGAGTCGTCAGATAGTGATGTGGTTTCAGTTTGGACTACATAATCGGTAGGAATGGGGTCACTATCATCGTACATTGCTATCAATGTTAATGAACTCGTCCAAATCATTGTTATCAAATTACAAACTTCCACAACATCAATTTTCTCTTTCAGACTCAAAACGCGATATTATTGTGCTATTGTTTACGATTTTAACCTTACAACTTACAAATAAACGGTGGACTGCTGCTGTCGGGGAATCACACATACTTTCATTCGGCGAAGTGATTTCGCGCTGCCACGCATACGCGATTTGTTGCCGGTCTGTCTTCAGAGAGTTTTTGCACCGAACTTATCGTTTCCCAAATACTTTCAAAATTTTTTTTGTCCGTTTAAAGGAGGGTTTTCGCACTCTTTGTATGAAAACAGCCTGTCCGCTTCCGCCCAAAGGAGAGTCCGTCCAAGAGAGGTTGATTTTCATGGAATTTCATATACCTGGTTCCGCACTATGAAAAAATGTCCGCTTAATAGAGATATCCGCTTATCAGAGGTGTCCGTTATGAGAGATTTTACTGTAGTTATTTAGGTATGTAATAAATGCATAAAGTAACTTTAGGTGAAAGTATACAGGGTGTTTCTTAATAACCTAATATTTAAGGAGGTTACTCTTGGGTCCATTTTCAGAAAAAAACTTCATATGAACATATGTCCTAAACGTCTTGGCGTTTGTGCAGGAATCGCCCCCGATATTTTTAAAGAAAATAATGATATGCTACTTCTTTCTTTTTAAATAAAAAATATTTTTGAAATTCTCCTTCCTTGCTGAGCAAATGCCGTCTCTTGATTTTTTGTCGTTTGACTTACAGTTTTCGTATAAAAAAATCAAATTCATTCATTTGCACTCTGTTATGATATTAGGTATTAACAAAGATTAAAAAAGACCTAGTAACAGTTTTGACAGCTGTCTACCTAGTCTACCAGGGTGGAAAGTAAATTATTTTTTTGTAATTTTTTTAAAAATCGATTTCTCAAAATATTATACGAACACACTTTTTTAAAAATGCTAATAGCTTTGCGTGTTTAGATATGTCAACTTTTTCCCTAATTGATAGAGTGGTCCTCAGCATTGAGTATTGTGACCAAATCCTTCATATCTTCTTTGTATTGGCATTTTCACTGAAATAAGCTAGTAGCGCAGACTTAGAACCGGGATTTTGAACTTTGTTTCCCGTACACCATTCTTTGAAACAGTTATATGCCTTGTCATATCTCGGGCGGCTTTTAGTTGGCAGAAGATTTCTATTTTTATCTGGTGGAGTAGCAGCAAAATAAAATTCCTCTTCTGATAGCTTGATTCTGTTGTTAAAATAATATATTAGCGACATGGAAACCATATTCAAAAAATTATA
Organism: Barypeithes pellucidus; assembly: GCA_963991005.1. NCBI lineage: Eukaryota > Metazoa > Arthropoda > Insecta > Coleoptera > Curculionidae > Barypeithes > Barypeithes pellucidus. The sequence continues at coordinate 16,520,530 of OZ022563.1, forward strand.
TTTGCCATCTTAATGTGTATTACCTACGTTATTTTACCACCTGCGGTTATTTGAAATTTCTGTCTAATTTTTCAATGGAAAAGTCAAAATGATATTTATCTTTTATTAATAATTTTAGTTCAAAATAATAAAAAGTGGATGTTTGATGTGGTTGTAAATAAAATGTTATACAAACCTCGGTGAAAAGTTTAATTTAGTTTCAGTTATCCCTTCGACCATAAAATAAATAAGGAAATCCAAAATTTTAAAACCTTTTCGAGCAGAGCCGGACCAGGTATACAAATTCAATTTATACCTATGCCTGAAGCATATATAAATACAAAGTGGCTTATTAGTGGTAGAATGTCGCGTCCTTGGAATTGTGCTGATATGGGGGCATCTTCAAGTGTCATTTTTAAAAGAAAGCATTTATCTACCGATAACAAACTAATAATTAAAAATGTGTATCAATCGTTGTTGAGTAGAAATTTTAATTCGATGGATGCTTTAGCAGAGACGTCTACTTTGACAAAAACTCCTTTATCTTCGGTAAGAGACATAGTACTTAAACCTGTTAATCCAAGAAAAAATCGGAGTGATTCTGGCACATTTAGAAGCATTGGCGAAAATGACATGGATTTATTAAGAAGAAAGATTTACCAAATGTATGAGGCACAAACTGTACCCACTTTGATTTCCCTCAAAGAGCGGCTGATTAACGACGAAACAAATAATATCTCTTGTAGCCTTTCAAGCCTTAGGAAAATATTGCGTAAATGGGTTTTAAATACCGAAGCATTGATAAAAGAAAAACATTAATGGAATCTCAACGTTTACGGGAATGGAGACTTAAATATTTAACAGCTGTTAAACAATTTAGAGAAGAAAATCGTCCAATTATTTACCTTGACGAAACATGGTTCGATACCCATGACACTCCAAGAAAAGGTTGGGATGATTCTTCCAAAAAATGTCAAACCAAGGCACCATCAAATAAAGACAAAAGAATCACAATATTACATGCTGGTTCAGAGAACGGGTTTGTTCCAAATCGTCTGTTGCTTTCAGCTAAAAACATAGCAGATTCTTCTTTAGATTACCATCAAGATACCGACGCACAACTTTTTGAAGATTGGTTTAAACATAAACTCCTTAATAATATACCTGAAAATAGCGTCATTGTAATGGACAATGCTAGTTATCATAGTCGGCAAGCAAAAATCATTCCCAATTCTAATAATACAAAAGCAGAAATTCAAAATTTTATGATTGAGAATGATTTATATTTTGAAGAAACTTACAAAAAACGAGAACTGCTAGAAGTATTAAAAGCTTTTAAAATAAATAAGGAATACGAGTGTGACAAACTTGCAGCAGAAAATGGACATACAGTGTTGCGTCTTCCTCCGTACAATTGTATATTCAATCCTATTGAGCTAATATGGCACCAATTAAAATCCAATATTAGGAGAAATAATATCTCTCCTACATTAAATGCATCTGTAGTAGAATTAATTAAAAACGAAGTAAGAAAAATTTCTGCAGACAGCTGGAAAAACTGTGTACAGCATGTACTTAAGGTGGAAAATTCTTACAATAAAATTGTATGATTACAAAAGTTCAACCCTTAATTACAAGTTTAGGCTTAGATGAAAATAGTGATAGTGATACAGAGTTAAATTTTGAATAAATTATCAATAGTTTCTTAGAATTTAGTTAATTTTTATTGTCCTTGTTATCCTAATAGTTATACTTTTACATTAAATTATTTTCAATTATCATTATTTTACATTTATTATAGATACCTAAAACTAAAAATACCTATCTATTTATTTTAAATTATAAAAATAAATCATGTGGTGTGGTATACATTTCCAAGCCGGCCCTGATCCCATTTATTGAGCTTTGAAGAGGTTCAGGCGTATACAATAGGGTTCAATCAGGCAGTTTATTTATGGCAGTAAGAGTCAATGGTATAATTCTACAACAACTATACCTTCCTTAAAAATACGTTAACAAACCCGTTCGCTAAAACTCTTCACCTACCACGACACATGCAATTTAATAAACGCAATAATATATTCCTTCTTGCAAGCTTTTTTCGATTTTTCAGGCAATACATTTTGTGTTGCTTCATTGGGTTTATTAATTATTTCGTCTCGATCGCATCGAAATGAGTTTCCTTCTTCGGAATCGGAATTATTTCTTTTCAGTATTGATGGTTTCAAATGTTATTGACATTCGTAAGGTAACAATAACAATGCGGCGCCCAGGCAACGAACGATGCGAATGTTGTTTTCATGGTAACTTGATATTATCTGCATTCAGAGGGAAGTGAAAAAATGACTTGGTACGGCGCTTGTTTTAACGCTAAATTACTTTTTTTTAACTTGAGGCATTCATTTGCGCAAAGAAAATATAGTTTTTACAACGATCGTAGGAAAGAAAACAAATGAAAATAACAATGCAGTGAATAATCAATTGCAAGGATAATGGAGGATGTTCCGATAAACATCCGAGTGCTACTGTCGTATCAGCAGAATGGGCCTCCTGCACATTTTCCTCATCAGGTCAAGCAACATTCAAAAATGAAGGTTACAGAGTAAAAGCAGACACTCGGGATGCACTAATTGAGTTTGTCACACCGGGAATTCTTTTCCGTTCAGGTTCACGTTCTCCAATCAAAAAGTTCTTCTTAACTGTCTGGACTTCCAGGTGCCTTCCAAAATGAATTATTTTGCTTATTTTGTTTTATAATTTGAATCGGAAGATATATGCGCGGTTTCAGGAAATAAGGTACATTGATATTGGGATTATTCAGGTGTTGATGAGGTTTCTTGTAATTACTTAATCTTTTATGATAAATATTTTAATGTTTTTCATGGAAAAGCTGTTGCGGTTGGCTGTAAACACAATAATGCAATACGAAAAGGAACTAAATTTGTTGAAAAGTTAATTACTTAATTATAAGTACACTTTATTTGCATAATGCCGTTAGATGAAAAGAAATCAACGAAGAGAACGATAAAGGGATTTAAAAAAAATTACCACTAGTAAAAACTATAATGGTTCGTTCTGCTTTTCTTTCTACAGATCGACCGGACGTGTTTCGCTGCATCACAGCTCATCAGGGCAAAATTAAACTAATTTCAACTTTGAATAAATACATGGTTCCAAGAAAATGATAAACCTTATGACCTAACGTCAATATGTATAGTTGGAGATATATATCGTTAATTTCTTTATTATGAAATTTTTACATATTTGCTTAAGCAATATTCAAATTATTATTAAAAAAATATAATTACATAAATCACATTTGTATGGATATTCGATCCATTGTGAAAATCGGAAATAAATCGGCATTTATCTTATTACTACTTTACCCAAGCACTTACTATTGCGCAATGGATTGCCACATTTCTATGTTACTTATTTTAATATTTATCATAAAACATAAAAGGATCCCCACAATCAAAAAAGAAGACAAATACAGGGTGGCCCATCGAAAACGAAACAGAGACATTTACTGGCAGCTCAGTTCATTTTTGGAAAAACGCTCAGACCCGTCGATTTTGTTTTCGACGGGGACACAAAATTGAAAAAAAATCACGTCAACAAGTGCAGCCCCCTGGACGGGGGTGGCACCACCCCTAAAATCTTAAATGGAAAGGGGGGTCGAGTGATACCTTATTTTAAAGGTCTTTATAATGATGTAAAATTCACAATACTTCAGTTCAGTAGTTTTGGAGATTTATTGATTTTAAGCTTACAGTACACTTTAATAGGTACATCTGATTAGTTTGTACTACTTTCAGAAGAAATTTGAGTAAAGGCAGTTACTTATTAATTTAATGCTTTTCTTCACTACGCCCATGGTTTGTTTATCATTTTGGTGTTCAAAATAGCGATTGGAGCGGTTTTTGTCGCGAAAAAAGTGCTTTATTGAAGAAAGATAAGCAGGGAATGTCTCGTACTTATTTTAAATAGGAATTTGTACATAGTTTGCGATTGATTCGACCAAACTTTGTTGTTAAAATACCTTTTACCGCTTTATTCATAAATTAACCATGGTATATTCCACGGCAGAAAGGATTGAAATTATCGAAATATTTTTCGGAAATAATCAGTGCGCTAACAGAACAGCACACATATTTAATGAGCGACATGAGAACAGTAACGTGCATCGAAAATATGTCCTAGAACTTATAGCTAAATTTCGGGACACTGGATCAGTCGCCAATAAAAAACCCAACATTGAAAATCCCATAAGGAACGAAGCAATAGAAGTAGGGCAAGTTTATGTAGATCCTACGTTAAGTACCCGCAAATTGGATACTGTGTGTGGTGTTAGTCGATGTAGTATCCAACGGATTCTGAAGGCCCATAGTTTTCATCCGTATAAAATTCACCTTGTACAAGAACCTAATGAAGACGATTTTGATCGGCGATTACAATTTTGTGAAGATATGAGTGAACGAATTATAAACGATGAACATTTTCTATTCAACACTTGCTTTTCCGACGAATGTTCCTTTTTCTTACATGGCCTAGTAAACCGTCATAACTGCCGATATTGGTCAGATTCTAATCCCAGAGTTTATCATGAGGTACACACACAGCAGCCACAAAAATTAAATGTTTGGGCTGGTATTTTTGGCGATCATTTAGTTGGTCCTTTTTTCTTGCCTGGAAATTTAACCGGTGAAATGTATTTGGAATTACTGCAAGACGCCATAGATCCTGCATTAACAGCCATAATTGAAAATGGGAATGATCGGCGGTACATTGCGAATAGGTTGATGTTCCAACAGGATGGTGCCCCACCACATTACGCATTACGTGTTCGACAATATTTAGATCAGACGTTTCCAGGTCCATGGATTGGTAGAAGAGGTGCCATTGAATGGCCCCCAAGATCGCCAGACTTATCACCTTTGGATTTCTTTCTGTGGGGTCACTTAAAAAGTAAAATCTATGCTACTCAATCAACATCAATAGAAGATTTGCGACAAAGAATTGTGAATGAGTGCCTTCAAATTACTCCTCAAATATTGCAAAATGTGCGGCAACGTTTTGAGCAAAATCTTTATTACTGCATGGAGAGCCATGGTGGTCATTTCCAACATTTACCTGGCTGACGGGTCAGTTCATTCTTAATTTTTAAAGTACTTTGCTACCAAATGTATTGATTTCCACTAATGATGTATTAAAGTTTTATTTAAGTTTAAAATCATTAAATCTCCAAAACTACTGAACTGAAGTATTATGAATTTTAGATCATTATAAAGGGAATTGAAAGACCTTTAAAATAAGGTATCACTCGACCCCCCTTTCCATTTAAGATTTTAGGGGTGGTGCCACCCCCGCCCAGGGGGCTGCACTTGTTGACGTGATTTTGTTCCGATTTTGTGTCCCCCTCGAAAACAAAATCGACGGGTCTGAGCGTTTTTCCAAAAAAGAACTGAGCTGCCAGTAAATGTCTCTGTTTCGTTTTCGATGGGCCACCCTGTATATGTAATTTCTTAATGTTCAGTATTGCTCTACCCCATCCAATATTCCAATTCACTTCGAGGAGTTGTTCGGGTTTATTCGGGTATAATATGCGTAGAAATGAATTTTTCAAACACGCGTGTGATATAAGGCACTTTCTCGCCTAATTTAAATGATGCTTTGCCTAAGTAAGATCGAAATTCATTAATAGAATAAAATTTCCATAATATAGCTGCTTATGTGTTGTACCTTTTACGGCTTTAATTAACATAATTTTCCCATAGCTATAATTTAATTTTTATAGTCCGGTCGTCTGAGTAGTTACCTACCAACATTTTATAGTTTAGTGTGTATTTAAAGGGGAGCTTTTTTTACAAATTAACTTTAATGGAGAAATAAAAACTATCCAGGGTGCACGGAATTAAATTTACTATAAAAATAGTAACGCTAATCATAATTTATTGCTCTATACAGGCTGTTATGGAAATTACTTATTATATTTAAATGGGTGACTCCTGGGGTATCCTAGAAAGCGCTACATATTTTTTTTTTAATCGAACGTTTAAAAAGTAGGGTACTTCACCCCTAAACCCACACACAACTTCTCAGCACATTCATATATGAACATATTACATTGCCCAGCTGGGTAATCAACAGATGTTCAGGCATAATGTTGCCACACTGTTTAAAAGTGTAAAACTTTAGTTTCTTATAAAAATAAATATTTAGCTTACTTAGAAAGTGAATCCAGAACGCGATTAAGGAATCCAAGGCACAGACACCTTCAGTTCTTATTTCTATAGGAAAAACTTTATGCTCATCACGTGTCCTGATGATAGTGTGGGAGTGCATAATAAGCTTATCACTAAACCTCATTCGGCCTCTTATTTCCAATCTCGTAATATAACCGGCATAAAGTCGAAGAAAAAAAAACACAGTGAAACAGAACAAATTGCACTAAATCACTTAAAGAAACACACAGACACCCACGAGTTTCAAATTAGTTTTTTTGAAGATATGCACCTATATCAGATTACACGAAAGCACTAAACACTAACGCATAATTACACTTTAAAATAACAATACCGCACACATAGAACAAGAGCACTTAATCATTTCGCAATAGAAATAATAAAGACGCTAATTTCTATTGGCCATTAACCCTTTACTAAAGATAAAATGAAATAATTATGTTAACAATTGACAGGAACTACCCTTTCAAATAAATGGTCTAGTCCACCACCAGACTTTCTTTCCGAGAACTCTCCGCTAGTAGAGCCAACGCGGTTGCCATTTCCGAGACTATAATTATACAGGAAAGTAATATTATAGAAGGAAATTAGGCAGTTTATGAATATAACCTTATAAAACATCGAAAGTGGCAATGCTGTATTTTTAGATAGACAATAGACACGTGAAGATAGGAACAGGTTCAAAGGTTAGTTTCAACATTTTTAGATGTCGAATACCATTGTATGAAAGAATTATATTATTTCCCAGACTACCAGCTGATCAAATCTTATACAATAAGGGCGAATTTTTGTCTACACAGTAGCACTTTAAAATACTAATTCAGATTGAATGGTACTTAGATGTGTTCACGAGATGCGCGATGTGAATTTATGTGACTTTGTTTTGGTGTTTTGTGACGGTTTTTATTCGGTTACCTGGTGCTTTTTTATAAATGAAGTTGGTTTTAAATAAGGCCGAAAAGGTAAATAAAATTGCATTTTTTTCTTCTAAAAGGTAAAGCGGCATTCTAGTTGTTCAGATCCGACGGGTGTCGTTCGAATTGAACAAGTGAGAACATACCTGACCATTATAAACACAGCGGTGATTGTTTCCCAGTGAACTGAACTGAACGTAAAAGTTTATAATAATGTACCCTGAAAAATAAACAACTTGAAATCTGTCAAACGTTTGTTGATTTTCTAAAGAGTTTACCCTAAAGATATGACAACACTGTTCAAGATTCACTCACGTTTTTCGCCATATGTTCTTTTGTTTACCTTCCTGGCAGGGGCATAACGTGGTAATTTTTGGTTTGACATAAGGTCATGTACAGGACATACAGTGGCGTAGCGACAAATTATAGGCCCCCCCGCGAAAATTGAGTTAGGGCCCCCTACCCTATATTAAGAATATACATATATAAACAAACATATAAACAAACAAAATTAGATAATACTGTTTATTATATAAACTACAAACCTATATGTAGAGAACGTTAGAAAAAATAAAATTATTGAACAATAAGAAGAAAACAAAAAACATTCTTTAAAACTAAAAGGAACAAACACGAAAAAATTCTTTAGGTACCGAGCTAAGGTAGCGATACTTGAAAGTTACAGTGAGATAAAACCAAAAGTATTTAAAATTAAGCAACAAAATCTTGAATGTAATATTATAGGTATCTCAATAGTTATTGCGAGGCAATTGGCGAATTGCCTATATTAATTATTATATTGTAAAATTATTCTTATATTGTTGCTTTCAGGAGGTAAATTGTTTTTTTCTAGCTTTTGCCTCCGCAAAATTTTTTATTAAATGGTTATTATCCATTTTGGCCGCCTCTTGTGCCTCTATAGACATGATAGCCAAGTTGGTTAACCTTGTCTGAGAGGAACTATTTCGTAAATAATTTTTAATGATTTTTAATTTGGAAAAGGATCTCTCAGCTGTAGCAACACTTACTGGACGAGTTAAAAATAATAATAAGGCTGTTGTTACCTCTGGAAAATTTGATGATAAAGTGTTATTTTCCACAATTAAAAATACAGCAAAGTCTTTAATACTTTGAAGAGAAGCAATTTTTTCCTTTAACGGCATACACAACGCGACTATCTCTAAAGGAAAAGTCGCAGACAGATCGCTGGAATATGTTTGCTGTAGTGTTTCTGCAGACATAAATAATTCTTTTTCTTGCAAAGTTACTAGAACTTGGGGACATAGAAATCTAAATTTATTAACAAATAACTCCATTCCCTCAAAACGATTACCTATTTGGTTAATTACAATATCAAATACTTTGTAATATATATTTATCCTAAAATAGTTTTCTCAACTAGAAAATAGATAATTTGTATTGGCTTCATCAAAGTGTTTTTTTGGTTTTAATTGTCTTTTATCTTCAAATTACGGGTTTATATTCCATGATCTTGATGATATACCAATTGCTTCATTCTTCAAATTTATATAATTACGGGCACAGTGTGACAAAATCTAGATCAGGTGGACATTGGTAATATTGGTATTTATTTGAAAGATTTGCTAATTAGCAATAGGCTCTATCGGCACTCGAAGCTTTCGGGCCCCCCAAGCTTTCGGGCCCCCCCGCGACTGCGGGGGTTCGCGGTAGTAGCGCTACGCCACTGAGGACATATTAAATTAAAGCTCCATTTTTGGATATTTTTCTTCAATTTGTTTACATCTCAGGAATTGCCGGTTTAAATATAATACGTCATTTCCATAACACCCTGTATGTGTATGTGACTGAAATAACTTTCATTGACTGCCATTAAATTATAGCAAAATTTTAGCCTGAATTTGTAGTAAAAATTAAAATATCTTGTTAATATTACTAAAATCTTTTGTAAAAATTTTGGCATATGGACCAATCGGTCACCTATTCAATGTTTCCTGTTAAGTTCTCCTATTATTTATTACGAGGATCGAAATCATGATCACTCAGATTATGCTGCATCTGATTTAAGTGTTTTATTCTCGTAAACGAGCATTTTTACGACAATTTATTTAAACTTGGTAATTTTTTCAATAAAAAAATACTTAAAATACAATACTAGTCGTCAGTAAAATATACCATACATTTAAAAAGATTTAACTACTGGAGTTATAAATAAATTATTTTCATTATACAGTTGTAAAATTAGTATTTTAGTAGTTACTTGATTTTACTAAATTTATTAGAAATTCTAACTATACTTTTTTTAGAACTTATGAATATCAACAATATTATTTTAGTACGGATTAATAATGAAAACTGTAATTAGTACAATATTTTATAGGATATCATACACTAAAATCTTTACTATACCAATTTTACTATGGTGTTTGTTCCGTGCGCAGACATTTGTAGAATTTACAAAAATATATTTTAGTAGTTACTTGTTTTTATTAAATTTTTTAGAAGTTCTAACTTATAATTAGTGTTGTGATCGCTAGAGCGAAAAACCGCTTGATCACTCGATTATTGAAATAACCGACATCGCTCGATTATTAAAAAAACCGCTCGAATTATCTATTCAGGCGAAAACCGTCGCCCGTAACTTATTATCTTTCACTCGATATCCGCGCTTCGCTTGCCGCCGACGGAATTTTACCGCTGTAGCGTGATCGAATTAAAAAACTGCTCGTATATTCAAATAGTTTTTCTCTCGATATTAAATACTCTAGTTAAAGATTCAGGCGAAAAACCGAAAAATATCAACTGTTATAATGACCTTCGTTTTACACGACGCGCGATCCGAAAGCTGGCTAGTCAGCGGCGTAGTTTAGGTCTCCGATTGTAAATATTAAAAAATTAAGGGATATAATTTGAAAATTTTTATTTACTATAAACTCGAGAAAACTTCTCAAAAATAACATAATAATAGAAATTCTTAATGAAAAATAACAAAACGAACAAAATTGTTAACAACATATATAGAAAAATTCGTTGGTTATGTTATAGTAAACATTTTTAAATCGAAAGACTTCTTAAAAATAACATACGTTATAGAAAATGTTAATCGAAAATAAGAAAACGAGCAAAATAGTTAACAAAACATATCGAGAAATTTTTTGGTAACAAAAAGTAAACATTCTTAAATTTAAACAGGAACTTTTAAGTAACTATAACCATGAATTTAAAAAAATAATCACCTACTTTCTTATTTTGCCAGTCGCGTAACTAAGCCTACATTTTTGAAGGGCACACAGTGGGCACCTGATAATTTAAAGTGGAAGAATTTGACGGCCATTTTAAATATCTATTTATTTTATGGTCGTAGATTGAGAAAGATGTGAAGAAAAATAACTCTTGGTAATACTTTTTGTTTTAAAAAAGCACAAGAATAAACCCGAGCAATAAATACATATTTGGCATTTTTTAGCTAATCCTGTGCCCACCCGTAGTTACGTGCCTGCTAAATACCCTACCTGATCACATGTAAAGGGCTAGGCAGCCCGTTAAGCAGTCGGTGACGTCATCGCTTGGTAAATTGGAATTTCAGGCGATTCACTCGAGCGATTAACTCGATTATTAAAATCGCTCGAGTATCAAGTACTCGATTATTAAAATCATCGGTTTTTCCCAACACTACTAGATAATCCTAGCTTTTTGTAAATTACGTCTACAATATTATTTTGGTACGGATTATTAATAAGAAATGTAATTAATACCAGTGCATTATTGTGCTTTTATACCTTAGATACCATCTACATAATGGATTACTTTATGCCCGTGCGGGCATAAAGTACACATTATGACCCGCGCTGGCATTAAGACGCAAAAAACAGTTTTCGATTAACTTATTCTTTATTAACAAAATAACAAAATGTTATATATTATTTGGTTGTATTTACTTAGAACTGGCAATTCTGGAATAAGGTTCCGCTGATAGCTAAATTTCCTGCAGCAAAGGTTGACTCATGCATGATTCATTGTCTGGGTCTCTAGTTTCTTTAAGGAAATGCGAGATCCAGATGGTACGCCTGCCAACATCCTTGAAACCTCATTTTTTGAGGATATGCTATCCTCCAAATATCCTTCAGCAATTGTGGTACTCTTCCATCCACCATGGCGCTTCAGCGTAGTCATACTTGCTCCAGCTGCTGCTAAAAAAGTTGCCGACGTTCGACGTAAACAATGACCAGTAGATCATTAAAGTATACCCCAACAGCACAGTTTCGTTAATGTTCTCTACAGCATTTTCTGACATCCACTTCAAAAATTGGTCATATTCTTTGTCGTATGAGTCTCTGGATGGATTTTCTCGGTAACAGGATTTGAGTTGCCTTTTCAGCCTTTTTTCAATTTCGTTGGGAATTTCAAAACCTTGTTCCATTTTTGACATTGACACATTAAACATTTGAATACTTATCTCCCTTATCCTCATCAAAATTAATTATAATTGGATTAATTATACGATCCAGACTAATATACGAATTTTCTACAGTTAATAAGTGACTGACTGAATTTTTCCAACTACCAGAGGGAATATCATTAAAGCATTTTCGTATTAATTCTACAACACTAGAACTTAAAGTCGGAGAAATATTTTCAGACCTAACCAGTGATTTTAACTGGTGCCACATATGCTCTATGGGGTTAAAAATGCAATAATAAGGTGGGAGCCGTAGCACTGTATGTCCAATTTCTCCTGCCAATGTGTCACAAACATATACTTTTTTATACAAAATGTCTTTAAAACTTCTAAAAGATCACTTTTTTTATAACTTTCTTCAAAATACATATCATTCGCCGCCATGTAGTTCTGAATCTCCAATTTTGTATTATTTGAGCTCGGAGCTTTATGAAATTGGCGACTGTGATAGCTCGCATTGTCCATTACTATCACGCTATTCTGAGGAATGTTTGGTAAAAGACAATTCTTGAAACATTCCTCAAAAAGTTCGGCCGTTGTATCACGGAGCTTTTGTTTTACACTTATCGGAAGAATCAGACCAGCCTTTGGACGGTGTTTCATGCGTGTCAAACTAAGTCTTGTCGAGGTAAATTATAGGACGGTTTTCAGAACGGGATTTCCTTACTACAGAAGTTATATACTCATGACGCCATTTTTGTAAACGGTGGGATTCCATGAGTACTTGCCTTTTGTCAATTCTGCGGTATCTGAATCCCATTTCCGACAAAACTCTCCAAAGGCTAGTGCGGCTACAACTTATTTGGGTTTCATCATTGGTGAGCCGTTGCTTCAGAGAATCTAATGTAGGTACGCGTTGCTCTTCGTACATGATGTAGATTTTTCGCCTTATCAAGTCCTTGTCGCTTTCGTCGAAACATTTGGTGAAACCGGCATCTTTACGGCTTCTTTCTAGAGACGCGATTCTTTTCACTGTAGTCAGAGGTATCTTAGTAAAATCAGACGTTTCAGTCGCAGCAGCACTAGCATAAAGTCCTCTGTTGAGCAAGGAAGTATATACTCTTTTTACAATTTCCCTAGCATCGAGAGATAAATGCATTTTCTTCACTGCAACACTAGAAGAAGCACCATCAATGTTTTTCCATGGACGCCACATACTGTTTTTTATACGTTTGGTAAAATAATATCTTTAAACTCTTCCAGCAAGAAATAAAAACTAACAAATTTTACCACAAAAAGATATTTAAATATAAATTAAGCAACCTAACCTACCTGATGTGCCTATATTTAATTATAATTATTACAATCCGGTCCTTTCCACATAATAATAACAAACGGTCATAAATAATGGGATCGCTCCAGGTACTTTTACTGCAGTCATTAAGTTATATCCACTTTTCGTGGAACAATCTTTACACGGGAACCAATATTCAGTCACCTCAAAAATTAAATTGGCTTTTCTATATTCAACGCAACGATGCCATCACTCGGTATATTATCTTTTTTCTTGTTATTATAAATAAAAGCATATATTATGATTATTCCGATATATAACATACACTGGCTTCTAAAGCAACAATTAAAGATTTCTAATTCAATAATCAGTTTACTATACACCGTTTAAGCGATAATTTATGACTGTTTAATAAAGCCATGTGACCAGCATACCGTATATTATACTATCCGTTAGTTTAAAACATGACCGTCACAAATTTTACTGCTATAGTATGCCAAATGCGACGTTGTCAGCTCCGCTGCTACGTTTCAATGGAATCGGCAAAGTCAAGTAAACGTTTTAGGGTTTGTTCATTCGGTATTGTAACGGGCCCGACCAGTGGCGGCTCGCGGGCGAAAATAAAGAGCCAAGCAAAAATATTCTTAAACACAAGACTAACGCTATGTGTCCATATACAGTGAAACCTCTCTTAAACGGACAAATCTAAACCCCTAAGCGATATAGTGAAACCTCTCCTAACGGACACCTCTAATAAGCGGACATCTCTATTATGCGGACATTTTTTCATAGTCCGGAACTAGGTATATGAAATTCCATGGACATCAACCTCTCTTGGGCGGACTCTCCTTTGGGCGGATGCGGACAGGCTGTTTTCATACAAAGAGTGCGAAAACCCTCCTTTAAACGGACAAAAAAAAGTATTTGGGAGACGAATAAGTACGGTGCAAAAACTCTCCGAAGACAGACCGGCAACCAATCGCGTATGCGTGGCAGCGCGAAAGGGACTTCGCCGAATGAAAGTATGTCTGATTCCACGACAGCAGTCCGCCGTTTATTTGTGAGTTGTAAGGTCAAAATCGTAAACAAGGGCACAAAAATGTCGCGTTTTGAGTCTGAAAGAGAATATTGATATTTGATAACAATGATTTGGGCGAGTTCATTAACATTGATAGCAATGTGCTATTAGAAGATGATAGTGACCCCATTACTACCGATTATGTAGTCCAAACTGAAACCACATCACTATCTGACGACTCTGATGAAGAAGTTGAATGCAGTAATCAAATAAATGTCACCAATTATCAACAAGCCATTAGTATGGTAAAGGAATTATAAGAGTATGCAAAGAATAGAGGTGACTTTACAGCAATGGAATTGTTATCAAAGTTGGGATTACGTTTTCTAGATAATAACAAATTTCCCATGGGCGGACACCTCTATTAGGCGGACACATTTAGATGGTCCCGTAGGTGTCCACTATAATTCACGACAATGGCGGTCTCTACTTCGGTCTGAATAGCTGCGTTGCAACTTTGGTTGCTATTACAAGGTAATTGCCTACTTTTTATTGCTATAGACGATACGTTCTTCAATTTATTTTTCTATCATCAATGGATTCGGATAAGTATGTGCCTCTATCTATTTTTCCATTTCAGGATCATAAATAAACATCAGCGCATGATAGACACATGCTCGATGCATAAACTCATTGCTATTGGTCAAACGGCGTTAAAATTTCCGATTTTGGCGAGAGCAGTGTTGTTCAGTGTTTGACTAGGCTGTCATTAATGCCATAAATAAATATCCAGTAGTCTAGTTAGGGATTAAGAATTAAGGAATTGCATAACCACTATTTACCGATTAAGAAAATAATTACGAATTAAGAAACAAGCACTAAGGAATAAGAATTAGCGATTAAGAAGAAGAAGTTGGATAACCTCAGCCTTATTATCCACTAAATAAAATTAATTGCACCACAGAACACGAATTGCACTGACACGATGACAGGTACTGAGCATATATTGCCAATGCGAACGTCCCAAAATACAAAAAGTATCCCCGCCATGGGAGATGCGCAGATTGAGTTTGCGCAGTAGGGTGGAAATTTTATCGATCGCGTCAGAGCCGGCCGACATTATTTATTTGTTGTTATTCGTCTCCATCTTTGGTTCTGGATGCTTTTTCAAATTACAGAATAAAAAGTGGCTCATCTGCATTGTTTTCGGTATATTAGTGCTTATAAACTTACAACAACAACAGGTATAAAGTATTTCAGGTATGTATATATAAATTTTAGTTTTATTTTACCATAGCTTATACGTTGTGCTGGTAGTATTTAAAGTTCCAATAAACTATACAATATCTACTAGGTAATTAATTGAGCCTTGTTCTTAAAAATTTAGTTTGTGTTTATGAATTAGGCCGGATTTATTCACCTTATCTTTTATAATAACAAAAACCAATGCATTAATAGTGATTAGCTGCAATTAGGAAGGAGCATTGGTAAATTAGGCAGTTGTAAAGAGAAAGATAATCCGATATTTTGGGGCGTACGCCAGACCTCTGCACGGGTGCAAAATTTCAAAGCCGTCATCCCACGCATACGGTTTGTCACAAGCATTCATTGTTCGTACGAAAATATTTTGCCTATAACATTATGCGATCTTCAGGAACCGAACTTCACTAAAAAGCTTGTAAAAAAGCAAGAGTATGTCAGTGTACAATATAATATATAATGTCACTACCTAACCTTAAAATTAATGTATTTTTAATTTGGTGCACTAAGCTGATAACAATTCCCTAAATAGTCAATATCCATTTTTAATTTTTGGTTTAGAAAAAAATGAGGTTAAGAAACATACGACGTCGGATGAAAGTTAAAATAAAGCTCATCGTGTCGATTGTTACAAATATTCAGACGGAATTTGGCACCAAAAGTTTACACAAATCAGGGCACCGTCGAATCATCATATCGTCAGAAATCGTACGCATGGAACGCCGTCTTAATTCGAACTAATCGAAAATTTGATTGCAATATTTTTCCTAACTAACCAGTGAAATTTAAAAAAAGTTGAAATCCGATCCTGTCGAATGTTTACTTTCACAAGGAACTTTCCGGACACAATTGCAGATGGTATTAGCAATATACTGTATATATGGTGGTACTGATAGTCTTTCTAAATCTTCATGGCCCACTATGTTCGTTTGAATTTACATTTGTAATACGTTAAAATGATCAATATTTATAAAGATTGTTTCACGAAAAATGGATATAACTTAATGACTGCAGTAAAAGTACCTGGGGCCATCCCATTATTTATGACCCTTTGTTATTATTATGTGGAAAGGACCGGATTGTAATAATTATAATTAAATATAGGCACATCAGGTAGGTTAGGTTGTTTAATTTATATTTAAATATCTTTTGTGGTAAAATCTGTTACTTTTTGAGGAATGGTTCAAGAATTGTCTTTTGCCAAACATTCCTCAGAATAGCGTGATAGTAATGGACAATGCGAGCTATCATAGTCGCCAATTACATAAAGCTCCAAGCTCAAATAATACAAAATTGGAGATTCAGAACTACATGGCGGCGAATGATATATATTTTGAAGAAAGTTATAAAAAAAGTGATCTTTTAGAAGTTTTAAAGACATTTTGTATAAAAAAAGTATATGTTTGTGACAGATTGGCAGAAGAAATTGGACATACAGTGCTACGGCCCCCCCCCTATTATTGCATTTTTAACCCCATAGAGCATATGTGGCACCAGTTAAAATCACTGGTTAGGTCTGAAAATATTTCTCCGACTTTAAGTTCTAGTGTTGTAGAATTAATACGAAAATGCTTTAATGGTATTCCCCCAGGTAGTTGGAAAAATTCAGTCCGTCACGTAATAACTGTAGAAAATTCGTATATTAGTCTGGATCGTATAATTAATCCAATCATAATTAATTTTGATGAGGATAGCGATAGCGAAACAGAACTATCTATAGAATGACATTATAAATGTAAATAAATATGACTAGTAATATTTAAAAGAAATGTTATTTCATTTGATTACATTAATATAATCATTACTTGTTTTCCTTAGTCCGTCCCTTCATACTTCACTTGTTTATTGCAAAGCTCTTGTCGACACAACGGGACCGACCCAGGAAATCATTAAGTCGTATCCATTTTTCGTGAAACAATCTTTACATTTTTATTAGGTGCGAAATTTTGTCGGCGTCATGAATATTTTGAAAATTTTTTCGTTAGTGAAACATCTAACAGTGTATAAATAAACTTGGCAACGAGCAGA
This sequence comes from Barypeithes pellucidus, assembly GCA_963991005.1. NCBI lineage: Eukaryota > Metazoa > Arthropoda > Insecta > Coleoptera > Curculionidae > Barypeithes > Barypeithes pellucidus. The sequence continues at coordinate 16,537,646 of OZ022563.1, forward strand.
ATGTGACTGTCATGTTCCATAATCCGTTTGAAATTTTATATCCCATTGCGGCACATTCGCTTATAAGCTTTAATGTATACGCATATGTAATAAAAATGGTGAGGTCAAGGAGTGACACACCACGTGACAGTTCCTCTATTTGATAACTGTAATTATTCAAATTTATGTTTATTTTATCGCGACAATAAAATAGAACTAGAGTTCTTCCTAAACATTAATTTTATTAGAAAAAAAAGGAGATAGCGGCTTTGCAAGGAACGCCGTACGCGGAAAAAAAGACTATAAAATTATTATAGTAAAGATTTTATTATAAAATATCCTATAGAATATAGTATTAATTACATTTTATTAATAAACACATGCCTCCAGTTTTTGACACTATGCAAGTTGGTTTAAAAAAATTTTAACCTGTTTTGTAGTAATTGGGTAGCGCTGATTTCAAATCTGCTTTTAGTATTTTTGTATCGCGTAAGGTTACTTTTCAAACCAGTAAAATTCAAAAATATAGAAAAAACACGATTTATTTAATTTATAACCTAGTTTTATAATACAGGGTCCGCAAACGAAGCGGGGACGGAAGATTAAATCGTTATCGAAGAACTTATCAACAATACTAAAACAGCTCGAGGTTTTCGATTAAAAGCGGCATGTTTTAAAAATATTTTATATTACATATTTTTTTAAATGAGACACCCAGTATTTTATTGCACATTTAGGTTCGTATTAGTATCGTTTATAAGTGGCTCAAATTTTATTCAATTTGGTTTCGTAGTTTCGGAGAAATAAATTAAAAACTAAAAAAAAGTTTTGCAGTCTTGAATAAAATGATCAAAAAAAACAATCCAGAACTATTTTTTAACCTCGGCATTGAGTGAAACCTATGACAAGAGGCATAGAGATACTATTAATATAATTGCTTTTATCTATTTTATACAGGGTGTTCATAATAAGCTTTCAAAAACGACACATTTTAAAATAATTTTTCTCAAGTTTTTCAAATGGAATATATATATTATTTGGCTGTTTGAGGTAGAATACAATTTTTTTGTAATACAAGCATATAAGTTATATCCAGCCGTTTTCGAAATAATTGTAAATATCATAAATTATGTTGTTTACATAGAGCTTTTACTGGGAAATTTTGTTATAGGCGACTAGACTAATAATTGTAAACTAAAGTAAATGTTCAAAATAGCTTCCTTTTACTTATTTTAATGATTTTCCTCTACTGCCAATATAACTCTCATAACAGGTTTATTGATTATCATCCTTTTTGTGTATGCAATGCTTCCTGTTGCTACAAATCTTTGCAACAACTTCTCGAAGGCTTCTGGTCTCGGTTTTCTCTCAATATCTGGATATCTTCCAGCCTACACTCGGCTCGCGAGGAGGCAATTTCTTGCACATTCACCCAGTATAAAAATTATATTTATCATTTCTAAAGTTGTAAAATTCGATATTTTGTGTAAGTTAGTACTAAATTTTGACGACTGAACAAATGTAAATAATTTTATTTTTCTGTCATAGTGACAATATAAACAAAAAAAATCATGGCAACTCGATTAAGAATAAAAAATAAAATTAAATAAATAAAAGTAGCAAAATTGTAGGCTTGTAAAAGTTCTATAGAAATAACTAAAGTATGGCAAACTCTAAGAGTAAAAGGAAGCTATTTTGAACATTTACTTTACTTTACAATTATTAGTCTAGTCGCCTAGAACAAAATTTCCCCATAAAAACTCTATGTAAACAACATAATTTATGATATTTACAATTATTTCGAAAACGGCTGGATGTAACTTATATGCTTGTATTGCAAAAAAAACGTGTCTATGAATTCTACGTCGAAATAGTCAAATAATATACAGCGTGTTCCATTGGAAAAACTTGAGAAAAATTATTTTAAAATGTAGAGTTTTTGAAAGCTTATTATGAACACCCTGTATAAAATAGATAAATGCAATTAGATTAATAGTATCTCTAGACCTCTTGTCATAAATTTCACCCAATGCCGAGGTTAAAAAATAGTTCTGAATTGTTTTTTTTTCCATTTTTTTATTCAGGACTGTAAAACTTTTTTTTTTTAGTTTATAATTTATTTCTCCGAAACTACAAAATTAAAGTGAATAAAATTTGAGGCAATTATAAACGATACTAATACGAACCGAAATATGCAATAAAATACTGGGTGTCTCATTTAAAAAAATATAACTTTATGCTGTCACACTTTTTTGGGCCACCCTGTAAAAAAATACAATCTAAGAATTAAAATCGACGGTTTCGAGCGTTTTTCCGAAAAATTGAAGGTCGAACCTATTTGTTCTCACTGTATATAATCAATAACCAATTATAAATATAGACTGTTAGTGAAGACGATGTAGCTATAACTCGGCTCAATATCAGCTATCAATTTAATTGAACTTTTATGTTAAAAATCATTTTTTCGTGTATTGACACATTTATAAATGGATTACTATAGAGAGTATTGTAAATTTAAATATTTTTTTCTACTCCTATATTCATAGGCGTAACTAGAGGGGGGGCCAGGTGGGCCATGCCCACCCCAGATTGGTCTGGTGCCCACCCCAGTGTTTCCGAAGTTCAAAGCCATACATACGTCATAGTGCCACTTGCCATTAAAATCCTACTAGACTAGGGACCAGGCCCCCCCTACAAAATCATTCTAGTTACGCCAATGCCTATATTAGCAAGAATCTACTTACGCACGATCTACTGTTACGTAATATATATTACGTAACAGTTTCACAAATCACACTACCCGTGATATACCAAAACTATCAATATTTGCAATAGATTTTATGCAAAGTCGGCTGTGAATTCCATCGGGTAGCCGTGACAACGTAAATGTCAAGAAACTTTAAACGTCAACATTTTTAATTTGTATATTTTTGGGTAAAGTATGAGTACGATATTCAGATTGAGGGAACGCCAAGGGAAATTACATTACAAGCTGCTTCCGCAGCAAATAATTTATTGCTAAAAAAATACAGGAAGTGGCATGAAATAGTGTATCAAAAATGTATTGACTGGTGTACAATGGTGTACTGATAACCATGTGAGTACCGTCTTGATATATTTTATTAGCATATTACGATAATTTACAATAATAGTATATTAGGAGACAAGTTTCATAAGACATTATCTTAGAGCAAGCGTTTAATTTAGAACACGACCCGCGATACGGGGAGTTTTCTAAAGTACAAGTGCTCTAATTGTCTTATGAACCGTGTATTTTATAATACTTTTTCTATTTGGGTCTTTAAAGTCTGAAAAACTAAAAAAATATAGTAGATTTATCCATTTGCATTAATATTTTCTTTTTGGGTTGGCAATACTTTTACAATTCAATAAAAAGTTACAAGTATCAAATTAATAGTATGCCATGATAGAAACAAGTGAACACAAAAAAGCTTCTTCCGATCCGTCATAATTAAAAATAAATAATATTATTAAAATTAATAAAAATGAGTTAGGAAGAAAGTTGTACTCCGTCAGAAATACGAGAAGTTGCAGAAACTAATCTAGAAAAACTTAACAAGAATATGCAAAACTTTTGAGTTATGGTGCGAGCAGAACAAAGTTCAAAATATTGAACGAAATAATAAATAATACTATTGAACAAAATATTGTATCGACACAGAATCTGACAGGAATACCAATTAATGCCCAGGAAAAGTCTACAGTAACTATAAATATGTATATATAGTAATATGTATAATACTATATTGAACTAAAAATAAAAATGGTACTTTATTGAATAAAACTTTAGAAATAGAGCATAAACTGGAAGATATTTTTATTATTTTTTGGTTATCTTGTTTTATAGTTGTGACTAGAAATTAGTTGACGTACACCGTCAGCATGATATATATTTCCGAGTATAGGTATTTCGAATAAATATCAAGTAAAAATGATTTATTTGCAAGGTTGAAGGTTAGTATTTTAAAGTTGCCTATAAAAAATTTCCGTCGAATCCATGTCTAGAAAACTAATTTCAACGAAATCGAAGTAGGCCTAAAATTCGAACCCTACTTGTTGCCAACATGAAAAAAATAAAATTTCAGTTCCATAAAGTGGCAAGTTATTCAATTTTTTTGCATTTCATAATGTAGCCATTATGAAACCCAAATAGAAAATAATATATTAAGATACAAGTTTCATAAGACATTACTTTAGAGCACGCGTTTAATTTTACAAGTGCTCTAATTGTCTTATGAACCGTGTATTGTATAATATTTTTTCTTTTTGGGTCTTTAAAGTCTGAAAAACTTTTAAAATATAGTAGATTCTTTCCATTTAAATTAATGTTTTCTTTTTGGGTTGACAATACTTTTACAATTTAATAAAATATTACAAGTATCAAATAGGTATGCCATGATCGAAACAATCGAACACAAAAAAGCTTCTTCCCATCCTTCATAATTAAAAATAAATATATTATTAAAGTTAATAAAAACGAGTCAGGAAGAATGTTGTACTGCACCAGAAATAAGAGTAATTCTGAATACTAGTACGTTCCGAATAGCTTCAGACATTTAATGATTTTTTCTTGTTATAGGATTATGACTGTTAAACACTTCCAAACTTTTAACTCGCTTTTATTCAAAATTGCACTTAATGAGTTTTAATTTTAAACCGACGAAATATCTAGTAAAAATGATCTATTTGCAAGGTTAAAGGTTAGTATTTTAAAGTTTCCTATAAAAAATTTCTGTCGAATCCATAATGCCTAGAAAACTAATTTCAACGAAATCGAAGTAAGCCTAAAATTCGAACCCTACTTGCTGCCAATATAAAAAAAAATAAAATTTCAGTTCCATAAAGTGGCAGGTTATTCAATTTTTTTGCCATTATGAAACCCAAATAGTACGGTACGAGCGTAGCGATCTTCGTCTTACCACTCTTGGTATATGTAATATACTATTTTATTTTGAAAAGGCCATTATTTATTCTCTGTAGGGTTTAGCTCGTATCGCCCATAAAAATGCTTTGCTGTTATAACATAAGGTTACTTAAACGCGCTGACCGAAAATAAAACACATTAAAATAAATGAATTATCTTTTAATTTTATATTCAGTTCCTATATTTACATAATTTTACATGGTTTAAATGTACATATATTTACATCACGATTTATATTATAAAATATTTGGTCTAAAATAACTTAACATCACAAAATATACAGTAGTATACATCAATTATTGATCACAATTTGGATCACTACGATCTCAGTGTATAGATAATTGTTAAACTCCGCCTTTGGTTCACAATCGCACGTATCAACACTAATAAAGGCTCAGGCGAATGACAGATGCTCTTGCGAAGCAAATAAATCCCCCACCATTCAAGGGAGCCATAAAAACATGAAGCAGGAAGGTTAGAACAACAGGAAGCGGACACGGCCAGTGTTCTGATCATTCAAGCTTCTGGGAATAAGTACAGGTGCCACCACAATCTTCTAGTAGCGCAAAGCATAACTTCTTATATTGTGATCGCAGTGGTACAAATTTGTAGCTCCATAATCGAGTGCTCTTACTTTCTTTGCTATTCTCGCGATAAATGTACGTTTTAATTATACCTAACCCTCTACTAACTGGCAGATGAGTGGGTTTGAACTTAAACCAAAGGTTACGCTTAACAAAAATTTATACACTCGGACCTAAATATCACATTTCTAAGGACAGACACAGAAGCATAGGTATATCCAATAAATATTTTGAAAAGTTATCTAGTTGTACAAATACTCGTCAGTTTCGTATTAAATCAGTAACTGAGACTATAGTCAGAATGCAGACGGTTATTACTACACATTTGTTCTTGCATATTTATGTTCAGATAGACAATATAGTAGTTTAAACAAAATTTCAAAGGATCACAATGATCATCCTTATGACGAACAGGTCTTAAAATGAAGAAGATATGGAGATAGACATACTGACGATGAAAAATAGGTAACATTTTTAATATTTGAATCAACAATTTATTAATGTTTGAATGAAATAAAAAATAAATAGATTTATTTTAGCAAGAGATTATTTATTGAGACAAGAAAATTAAATAATATATTCTAATTGGATAACTTTTTAAAATAATACTTTTAATAATACGTATTTTGGTTTCCTGATAACTTAGATTAGTTCCTCTTATTTCTGTTGGGACATAAGCAAAGAAATATGCTAATATATTAAAGGAATCCAAATTAACTTCTTAAAAAGCCTCGTTATTTATTGCTTCCTATCTCACTTTGACTAAGTCAAAATAACCTATTTGTTAATTTTTTATATCTCAATGAGGTTCTTTCCATTTTAACATGAAAAATAAATAAATAAATTACCTAACAAGAATTCACACTGACAGTTTAACAAATACACATTTCTGAAAGCCACATGGTCCGACGAAGATAATTTAAATAAATGTTCTTTTATTAATGTGAAAAATATGCTAATGCGGGGACCTATTTCTCCAAACTTTTGTTATATTGTATTTTGGGAATTTAAAATTTAAATAAACCTAAATGAACTGTGTCGCTATGTATTTGAATATATCGACTCACATTTGGTTATCTGTCCGTACACTCGATCGATTCTTTCATTCAATATTTTCACACTTTTGTCGGGTAAAGTTGGTAAAATATCCTTTACGGTGGCACTGTTTCTTTTCTCGAACATGTCACGTAACATATTACCTATATTACCTTCCGTTTTTAATTTTTTGATAATTTTCGCGGTCTGCCGACGAAATACGCACAAATTATCCAACAATATCGAATGGTATATTTCGTACTTCTTCAACAACCTATACCCGTGTAACAATCCTGATTCGTTGTCTAGAAACACTAACAGTTCACTATCAGCCTTTTTTGCGAGGTTATGGGCAGGCGCATCCATAATATTCACATTCCACTGGTAGTTGTACAGATTGTTCACTATCCTATCCAAATTGGCAGTTAAGTAGTCGAAAATAATTAGGTCCGACCACTGAGCCAACTCTACAAAATTCTTTAAAAGGTCATCCTTATCCAAAAGACCATTCCTCGTCATGTTCATCACATCAAACTTATTCAGATGTCGTTCTAAAGGCTTGAAAACAGCTGGTATGTTGGCAGAGTTCAGATTCGATATGAACTGTGTTAACACTATGGGTCTGTTGGAACTCCACTGTGCAGATGCTATTTCGTTATGCAAGTTGGACCACAGAGGGGAAGCTAAATCCACAATACTGACGGTACTCGGTGCCAAATTTGGAAGATTCAAAATTTGGGCTAGATAGAAACTGAATAGTTCCCCTTGGATTTGATCGGTATTCTGCCGGTAACGCACACATCCTTTTAAACCATCTTGGAACGTAACCAGGCGATTCTGCATTCGCCCACAACCATTTTCCAGTCGAATGGCAACTGCCGTGTTTACGTACTCCGACCAAATGGTATGTTTTTGGTCTCGGTAACCCTCTGGCAGAGCGGACTCTACTCTCTTCCCCCAGTAAATGCCATCTTTTATGTAGTCGTTGTCATCATTCTTGTTTGATTTAAGCGTTTCCACAAATGACACTGTCGGGTAGATTAGAACAGGTTTGGAAGCATTGACGTATCCATAGCTATTGTTAAGAAATATAGTCCTTATAACGGAAGAGGCATTAATCACTAAGTCATCTTGATTCGTTGGTAACGATGAATTTTTCGCACTATAATAATTGTTGAAGTACATAAGAGGAATAAGGATTCCTATTGTTAATCCAACACTAAACGCGAAGATCGCACTAACTAGACACAAATTCTTGTACGCCGGAATTTTCTGTCTAAAGTCCCGTTCCCACAGAATATGAGGAAATTTCTCAACTTTTCCGTTGCCGAAATTCGTATACGATCCCATGGTCACCGTTTTACAAGCACAAACTAATATTTAAATCACCGACTGAAGTTCATATTAAGAGTCAATCAAAAGAGTTCATCTACTTGAAAGCGCGTTTTTTATTCGCCTCAAGCGCCCGTCAGTAAAAAGAACACGCAACTAGCCGACTGGTTCTCAAAGAAGTCTTTTATACACTGAATAACCATCGAGCGGCCAGACATAGACTTGGGTTAACAATACTGAGCCGTGGTGGGATACATAACTGACATATTTCGTAAGAAAAAGAACACTGCGAACAAATCAAAGGCCGAAGAAAGAGACGGAAGAAACCCAGATTCAGAAAAAGATGACTGGTCGGTAGACAGAGAAGATGTTATAGAGTATTTGAACGGGACGGTTTAAGAATTGACACGGAGCAAGCGGGGTTTGTTTTGTAAGACACATTTTTTATTCGTAGATCGGCGATCGTGTGCTCTATGGGTTTACGATGGTACTCTTAATATGGATTAAAGTTTTTAGGTGTTTTGTGGTTTCGATGGGCGTTAAGCGTGAAATTTGGGTTCTGATTTGCCTAATTATCATGTAATTTTTTATGATTTGATATTTCATGGTTTGAATAAAATGGACGCGTGGATGAAGCCGATTTCAATTTATTCTTTGAATTAATATTGTCGTTTTATTAGTTTAAATCTACACTGAGCGAAATTTCGAGTTGATATAACTCAAATATGAGTTGTCCTATAGACCGAAGCGTGTTGATAATAGGGGACAGCTCAGACCTCTGAATTTCGGCAACCAAATCGAAGAAATTGCATCAACTCACTATTCATAAGTTAGGATAGCACAGAAGATGGATTATTTTATGCGTTGGAATAGCTCATGCCCCACCGTCTTAAGTTATTGATAGCTACCAGTATGTGAATTATGATGCGTTACTAGTCGGGCTAGATTAATTCATGATTCGAGCTATCAAAATTTGACATTTAAGTTGTTCTAGCTTACGATGGTGGCTGGAATAACTCACTCTTTGGGCTACCAGACTCCAAATCTTGGACTACCAGTACCTAAATTGTGGACTATTGGAACTCAAAATATTTCTTTGATTTAACGCCTGCATATTGTGGACTTCAATTGCCTTTTGTTTTTTAAGATATGACATTTTTGTTCGGGTTTGTTCGTTAAAAAAAAAATAATCAAATGAATTATAGACAGGAGAGCATATTACTACCTCTAAGAAACTATGCGGACGATTGCTTCAAAAGGCAACTTGATTTAATATACTGTAAAGAAGCGCGCGATTATCACTTCGCTGAATAAAATTATCTTAATCGTAGTATAATACTCGTGTTTGTGTGTATCATTGGGAATTTAGTTATTAATTTTGTAAAACAGGGAAAAAATTGCCAGGTGTTCAAGTTATCAAGTTTATATTCACAATATGTAGGCGTACCTTCAAAGAAGTATGAAGGGTACGTCCATCCCTGAGAAAAACATCATTTGTTTAGTGTCAATAGAAATTATTAGCCAGTCCTGAAGACTGTATTTTTTTCGTTCTGTGGTTTTTCTCAGGTATATGTACGCACCCTTACAATATAAGTATAGAAAATTTATTTAAAATTTTTTTGCGATTTTATGGACGATGCCTCTATTGTTCTTTTCTTTTCTTAACATAAACTAGTGGTTCTGAACAAAATATAAGAACAATGGTTTAAAAAATACTATATTTTTTAATAGATTAAAAGATGGATTTTGGAAACTTAATTCAAACCCTATTATTAGTTTAGATAGATAAGTTAATTAATAAATAAAACATTTTGTACGGGCTCCCAAAGGCTCTCCTTTAAGAAATACACTTAAAACGAAAAATAACATTTCATGTGTAACACATGTACAAATCTTGAGTAAATACATATTAATAATATTATAATATTAATATATACTTATAAATAATAAGGCTCCATTCCAATAATAACAATTTGTATGCATCTCCCTCCTGTCTCTCCATTTTACGCCAACTGACCAAAATTATGCAAACACACAAATTTTCACGCAAACGGCGCGATCGAAGTAGAATTGACCAATAGCAATGGAATAAACCGCGCCAAACCTGCACGAGCACGAACTCGGAACTTTCCGTGACCTTACGATCTTGTGATTTACCATCGATATGGGGGTTGTTTCCTTAATTATTCCAAGTCAAAATAATTTACACATGGTAATGAGTTAAAATAATGCACGTCCGGGTTAAAACGACACTTTATAATCAATTAGTAAGTTTTCCCAACCCAGAAACTGAGTTCAGGTACTTAACTCATAAAATAGTTAGAAGGATGAGGAAATGTGGTGATCCCAAATATGTTTAAAATGTTGATAAAAAATCTCTTTCTGGGTTAAGGCGAACCAAAAGAACCTGAATTACTGTAGCGTTTTTAAATAATTTGTGATAATTCGTAGACTCAGTTAGAACAACATAGGAAGGTGGGTTGATGTAGCTCCAATTTTGTAACCCACGACATTGGTAAATGCATTTTTGTCAGTGTATTGAGTGTATTTAGAAAAATCTAATTTATCGCTGGCTGAATCATTAGTCGTTATATTATTGTATCAATGATTTTCATGTCAGAAATTCCGAACCAAATGGATAAAGGCCAGTGCACTTCTTGGTATTTTTTTCTCGATCTGTGAAGCTATAGCCTAAGTGCTAAATTATTCGCTAACACCAGTTAATAATGAAGTAGTTATGTAACTGTGAAGCGTACCTAATAATTAGAGGGACGGTGACAATAGGGGGTCCGTGAAGTGGAATATCAGTAATTTTGTTTTTCGTGGAGTTTAGGTCCCCCTCTACAATTTTTTTCTGATGAAATGCCGTAGAACGTTGCTTTAGATAGGAAATTCTCAATAAATTCAAAATTATATCGAGCCATGTCTGAAAATGAATTTACAGCATCTGCGTGCCCCCCCAAAGTCAGTGGAAACACATTTTCTGACAAGTCAACCCTTGTATATACTTTTCCGAGCGTGTAAAAAAAAACATAAAAAATGCGAATTTGAAGTTGAAACTTTCTAGAATGGAACATTATATGTTAAAGATTATGGGAAAAAAATTTTATCGATCCAGATCTCGCCATTTCATTATTGGAATTTTAAAAAAATCTCCTTGGAGGAAATTCGGAAAACGATCGTGACATGTTAGAAAATTGTCACACTACATTCCTTGATACCCAAATATTGTGGAAAAAAAAATTTCAGACCAATCGCCCCTAGCTAGGCGAAATTCTGACAATATTACGCAGAGATACCGGAAGGCAGGTATCGTTCAGTTGTATGACGGGATATTATATTCGCAATATTACCAAATTAAGCCATCTTTCAAATCTGATGAATTTAAACATTTGCCCTTGTCTACTTTTCACTAATTACAGTATTCATGCATTTCGAGCGAAGTTTAGAAATTTTGCCGTTACGAATTCTCTTAATTTCCTCCAGGATAGAACGTGTTTCTGGTAACTTTATATATATATCAAAATGTTTGGAAAAGATGAGGGAATCATATATATCTAGAAATAATTCTCCAAGGGGAATATTTTAGAAAATATAGCAGAATAAACCAGACTTTTAATAAGAAAAATTTGAGAAAAAATACTTTCGCAATATTCTTATTATCAGAAAATTGTTTACGACTCATCTCCATGGGAATACAAATAGATTAAGCCGTCTTGGACCCATGTTACTTGAGACTTTATAATTTTTCCATTAACTCTTTTTGACACGCTCGGAAAAGTATATGCAAGGGTTGACTTGTCAGAAAATTTCCCGTGACTTTGGGGGTCACGCAGATGCTGTAAATTCATTTTCAGATATGGCTCGATATAATTTTGAATTTATTGAGAATTTCCTATCTAAAGCGGTACAGCGCCTCTCAGCAACTCTCTACGGCATTTCATCAGATAAAAAAGTTGTAGAGGGGACCTAATCTCCACGAAAAACCAAATTACTGATATTCCACTTTACGGACCATATATGTCACCATCTCTCTAACTATAAGGTTCCTCTTCCTAAACCACGCGTCCATTGATGTGTTTACTGTTGTCTGAAAAATCAAGGGGCATATACATATGTCCATTTAGGGCCGGTTGTATAAAACAATTCTGAACTGAGGTTCAACGGAACTACGTTCATTCAATATTACGTTGTTCAATATAAATTGATCTTCAGTTCAGCTGAACTAAGATCAATTTATGTTGGCATGACTATTATTTAGTTACTTTTATTTTATTTTTTTAGATTTTTGACATAAAATATAACATTCATTTGATTTGGCGTTTGGCGGATTGTTTTCCAGGTTCTTCTACTCGGTGTACTTATAAAATATTGTTAAAAATAAGAACTGAAATATCTCAATTTTATTTGCAAACTGGTGATACATTTCTAAAGCGGTTAGAGCTTATTGGTTCCATAATATATATATATATATATATATATATTATTAGGTACGTTATAATAAATAAAAAGGAACAGCTGTGTTTATTGTTAAGCGTAATTTTTGCAACTATTCATTGTCTTTCCATTCAGTAAGTTGATCAGAACTTTTTCCGTGTTCGCAGCATTGACTGCAGTATACACAAGACCCAAAAATCTTCATCATCACTTATAATTTCATTAAATTCCTACATTTTTATGAACAATAAAATAACGATAATTTACTGTATTGTATATAACACTGGCCCAGTGGCGGCTCGTGACCTATGATAGAGGGGGTTCACAAATATGGTGAAAAATTTTATTTTTGTGTAACGACCAAACAATTACTTTCTAGGCGTTTTAAATGTAGAAAGAAAAAAAGTAATAAGAAATTGCGTTAGGTAAAACATATTTTTATTTATTTTTTAATTTTACACAAGGAAATACAACTTTTGGAAAATAAGAAAGGTTTTCTTAGTGTGTATAGCTGTCGGATCTTAACGTCGTCGCATGCAACCCAACAATATTTATACAGTCCACTACTAATACTACTAAAGCCATCTACGAGCTATCAAGGAAACCGAATGATGTCCAATACTACTATCGCCATATACGAGTTATCAAGAAAATCGAATGATGTCTAATACCACTATGCCATCTACGGCTACGTCATTAGGCGCAACCAAGACGAGAAAAATAGTTAACTGTTTTATGACGAGAACGAATCGAGCCACGAGACTGACAAGTTGGCATTCTTCATATTTTCAGTGTTTTTAGTTTAAATCCTTAAATAAAATGGTTTAAATTCATATCGAGTATCATTTATCGAAATACACAACATTATCGACCCTACACAATAGTGCTTAAACGTAAAGTCCATTCTTCGGTTCTTAATTGTAGAAAATTGATCAGTAACAGCCTCATTAAGTTTGGAATACCCTCTATACATTTCTTTCCATATATTTAATTTTTAAACTTTCTAAGTCCCTAGATTTACCCTTTGTGGTCTGCGTTAAATTAATTTCGGGTTTAGGTGTTCCCGCATTCTTCACTTCAATTTTTTGCTCCAAACTCAAAGAGTTATTTCTAAAATAGTCCACCGTCAACTATTCATTTTAACTTAATAAATATATAATATTAAAATATTAAAACCTACACGCTCGAATTTCTAACTAGGTGCACGAACAGACAACACACAAAAACTGTGCGCCTTTTCCATGTTAAATCGCCATAGCCCCGCTATCCCCCGCTGCCACCCGCCACCTGTTACTACAGATAAACTGCACTACTTAATCACACGTGCGAGCAAATCTCGTCATAATCGTCATTTACCTCGACCGAGGCACGGTTGCCGGATCTATCCCGTTTGGTTTACGGGATGATAAAATATTAGGGAGGGTCGGACTTTTTTAGTTTGACGGTACGATAAGATATTAGGGAAGGTCGGACTTTATACGATAAATAATATTCAATGAATATAAATTAATATTTTTTATTCGTTTTGTTTTGGGGGTGCACGTCCACATGTGCTCCTGTGGAAGAACCGCCACTGCACTGGCCTGATACAAGAAAAATATTTTCAACTTCTGAACCGCCAAAAGTGGACGTTCGCGAGAATTTGTGATTTGAACTGAGATCAGTGTAAAATACCGCTTGTGGTGTATTATTTAATTATTTGTTATTTATTGAACTAGTCGAACATAAGTAAAAAATTTAGAGCTTACTTATGAGATATTATTTCTGAAATTAGGAGAAATACAGGACCGTAACCCAAAATTTCCTGATGTTGTTTAGAAATCCCTCGAAACATCACTAAACCACAATGTGTCATACATCGTTGCATTTGGAAGAAAAAAGCTATCAAATTCCCATCTCAGAAAAACAGGACCGTATTTAAAAAAAGAAAGTTGATAATTGCCCTTCGAAGACAACTCGTCGGATTACAAAACAATTAACGCTGTTAAATAGAGCGGAAAAAGTGGCAATGGAAAAGTGCAATTTACTTTAGAATTCAATCTCAAAAAAACCCAGGAAAACAATAAAACGATTTTTCAGAATTTTGTTTTTTTCCAGAACTACTCGGAATTTCAAAACTTTCTAAACGGCATATCATTAGGCACGTAAATGCGCAACTTTACCTCCACTTAACCGACTTCGTATCTCTTACGGTTTCCGAGATCCCTGTACTGGCCCTCCTCATCTTGGACACGTTGTATAGGAAGAAGGCATCCCAAATTCTCAAAAAACATCCCGTATATAAAAAACGAGGAGGTCTAGAAATATTCTAATTGGATAGTTTGTTTCACAAAAAAGTAGCAATGTGCTGTGAAAATCGCATCCTTCTATCTTTACTACTAACGGAGATATCCCGTAAAATCATGGAAAAATTGACATCTTGTACTGCCGCCTACCACACTGCTTAGTATTATATAAATATTAATTAATATTTCTCGGTAATTTCGACTTTTTCGATAGTAGTTTAAGCTGCACTGTAAACTTCTAACAATATCTTCATAGCCATGGGGCGATTTACATTAGCAGTTAAACAAATCCCTATTATATTGTGTGGGATGTTTTTGTCTAATTTGAAAATTTTCTCATTATATTCCGTAATTTTTTATTTCGGAAGAGAGGAAACTTATCGATAGAGATACAGGCTGTCTACACGGTTGCCCAAAAAAAAGTTACCACATTATTCGTTTCTGACTAACTTTATTGTTTCGATGGCGCAAGTAATAAATAGAAAGGTCGCCTAATTGAGAAAAGAAGGAATTTTTTCAAGCGGAACGTACGTACATTATACTTTGATATGAGTGGAATACGTAGCCCGAAACGTCCGTCCGTTTTGCGCTTAATAAATGATAGGTAACTCTAAACGTTCTCCTTATCTGCGCGTTTCACGTAAGACTTTTTTGATAACCCCCCGTATAACCAATTTACCCCTTGACTTTATGTTAGGATTTAATTCGAACTGATTATTAGTTCGACGGCAAATTTTGAATTTTAATTTTGTCCCCTCTTTGGTTTCTTCCAGAAGGTGTATTCCCCCACCCAGGAATTGTTTAGTAAAGCTAATCTAACTTTTGAATCTTTAAAATTTTGAATATGTGTTTAAGAACTGGTTGACATTATCTGTAATATCGCCAATCTTCATATGTAATGAAAAATACATCGCAAGGTGAGGCTGTACCTAATTAAAATTAAGTAGCGGACGCTTGTTCCGTTTACGATTTTTATTTCGGGTTTTTCGGCTGTTTGTCAGGGATGCCAGCCGACGACAATAGTCTGTCTTAGGGCCCATCATCCTTTCCCCGCCAACTGGAAGCTGTCAGGAGTCCACCAGCGCAATTGAAGGAATGAGGTCAAGAATCTTGAGTCTTAGAATAAGATGATTGATCTTAATGTTCAAAGTAGGTATAGTTGCTTGAACGTAGGACGAAGCCTAACTGTTGTTCAGACTATACTATTAAGTGTATTGGCTCGGGCGCGTCCAATGTAATATAACACAATGCAAGTTGTTATATTAGAACACGGAGGGCTTTTATTTATTTAATTTTAAGTATTTGTCCTTTTAGGGTTTATTTAAGGGGTTAGTCCTGTCGTTAGTCGAGTAACGCGACCCGAAGTACTCGTGGTTAATTATTTACATTTTTATGTAAAATAATAATTAACCTAGACTAACATTCAGTTTTTCAATCCAACCTAGCACTCATCTATCACGTACTCAGTTTTTAAATTTAGATATTTGCATTATTTACAATAGAAAAATAAACCTAAGCTAGTATATTTTCTCATCTAAAGATAATCTCAAACTACCGTATGGTTTTCAAAAACTGTAGAAACGCGGTAGAGGTTATTAATAACTAACTTAAGATATTTTATTTCTTACTTAGTAGTTTTAGTCATTTGTTCTGGACTTAGCAAAAACTAGTAACCATTTTAACGTCACAATCGGGTGAATTTTGATTTCGAAAATTATTCTAGGCTTTGGGCGCAAAGTCTATATAGAATAATTTTCCTCGCACTTAAGATTTCTTTCAAGTTCAGACTTATTTATACTCGCACCAAAGACGAGTGTTCGAAGATATCGCAGCATTAGTTAGACTCGTACTAAAATTCACGAGTGTTCGAAGATATTCCAGAGTTATTTTTACTTGCACTGAAACATGCGAGTTAAAGACAGTCCAGTATTATTTAAACTCGCCGAAAACACGAGTAAGCGAAGATACAAATTTTCTCAGGGAAATTCCGCGGCTGACTGTTCTCGGAATACCTGGTGTGAAAACACGCTGAAACCTGTAGTCACCATTGCAGCCCCCCGTTTTGAAAAAATAAAATCGCGGGTGAACGCGGCTCTGGGGATACCAGAAACCGACTGACTTCTCCAACCAAAATTTTTTATTCGTCTTTTTTAACGTTACATTGCGTCATTCTCACCCATCTAATCTACTGCTGACCAGGCCCGTTGCGGTAAGAGAGAGCAGGAATCAATCCGTTGACACTGCAAAATTATAAGAAGCCCGTCTGATTTTGCACGTGAAAAGATTATGTTTCTTCGATCTGATTTATTTATTTAAAAAATAATCTAACGTAAAATCCTCATTAATTTTCTTTAAATAGAAAAAATTCAATTTTACAACAATTACTAGTAGAATTTATTATGGTATTAATTTTATTATTTATGTTTTTTAAGTATCAATAAAACAGTAATAAAAAGTGGTCGAATGATAAGTACACAGGTCAAGAAATATTGAAGGGGGGTTGCACAACCCCCCGCCTCTATATATGGCCCTGCAACTGACTAAGAACTGTGATATTCAGTTATTAACTGCTTTGCAACATTTGGTGAGAAAGTTAGTCATAAATGCTTAACCGAATGACATATCAAGAAATTTGAAAGAAAGGCAATATTCTGAGAAAAAAGTGGCTATAACATGTAGGTAAGTGTCAATCATTTGAAAAAAGCAAGAACTTATTTTTGCGACTTGTTAAAGGTAACTTCTTATTTTAACCTGTGCTGTATGACGGTATTCTAATTCCATCTTATTACTGAGACCGGTTAAAAAACGCAAAAAACGCAAAACATTGAAAAAAAAAGTTTTTAAAAAAGCATGAAAAAATTAAACAAAATACCTATGCTAAAAAACCACAAAATTTATCAAAAAAGCATGAAATTAGCAAATTAAGTAAAAATTAAATTTATTAGCCAAGGAAAAAAAATTTAAAATAAGTTTTTATTATAATAATAAAACAAAATAAGAATATACAGAGTTCTGATTTAATAACGGATAAATTCAATACAAATTAAATGAGGGCGTTTTCGGAACAACGCTCGAACCCGTCGATTTTGTTTTGGGATTGCGCATATCTTGACATAAAACGTAGTTATACAGGATGTCCCACAAAAGTGTGACAGAAAAAATATTCTTTTCTTAAATATAAACGCCTATATATTATTGCATTTTCGGATTTTCCGGAAAATTCTATTCATGTTTCATGTATAATGTCCTAAACCTATCTTCAACTGTTCACGAAACATTTACGTTCAAATATTAAAATATTACTTTATTATCCTTATCCTTAAGTATGTACCGAGAGTCCTAAATCTATCGCCTGCGCTTGAAACCGAAAAGTATAATATTAAATTCCAATGTTTTAGGGAAACCACCGTGGCAACGCTGTACGCACGTGCAACCGATTATACTATGTGTGTGACCCTGAAGTTTAGAAGTTCCATTCATTTTTTCATGTTATTTGTGTTCATCTTTGCGATTATATATTTTTATGTTACAGCGTTGCCATTTTAAACTGTGCATGATTGTAAATAAATGATGTTTTATGAATGGAATGTTTTGTCTCCTTTTTTATATTATATGTTTATGGTTATTTATGTAAAGATTGTTTCATGAAAAATGGATATAACTTAATGACTGCAGTAAAAGTACCTGTGGCCATCCCATTATTTATGACCGTTTGTTATTATTATGTGGAAAGGACCGGATTGTAATAATTATAATTAAATATAGGCACATCAGGTAGGTTAGGTTGCTTAATTTATATTTAAATATCTTTTTGTGGTAAAATTTGTTAGTTTTTGAGGAATGGTTCAAGAATTGTCTTTTACCAAACATTCCTCAGAATAGCGTGATAGTAATGGACAATGCGAGCTATCACAGTCGCCAATTACATAAAGCTCCAAGCTCAAATAATACAAAATTAGAGATTCAGAACTACATGGCGGCGAATGATATATATTTTGAAGAAAGTTATAAAAAAAAAAAGTGATTTTTGTATAAAAAAAGTATATGTTTGTGACACATTGGCAGAAGAAATTGGACATATAGTGCTACGGCTCCAACCCTATTATTGCATTTTTAACCCCATAGACCATATTTTATGTGGCACCAGTTAAAATCACTGGTTAGGTCTGAAAATATTTCTCCGACTTTAAGTTCTAGTGTTGTAGAATTAATACGAAAATGCTTTAATGATATCCCCCCAGGTAGTTGGAAAAATTCAGCCCGTCACGTAATAACTGTAGAAAATTCGTATATTAGTCTGGATCGTATAATTAATCCAATTATAATTAATTTTGATGAGGATAGCGATAGCGAAACAGAACTATCTATAGAATGACATTATAAATGTAAATAAATATGACTAGTAATATTTAAAAAAATTTTTATTTCATTTATACAGTATTATAGGGTGCATTTCAGGAAAATATTTTTAATTATACAGGGTGGCCCAAAAATGTGTGGTAACATAATACTGTCTTTTTAAATGGGACACCCAGTATTTTACTACATAATTAGGTTCGTATTAGTATCCTTTATAATTGCCTAAAGTTTTATTTCAATTGGTTATGTAGTTTAACAGTAATAAATTAAAAACTAATAAAAAAGTTTTGGAAAATTCAGAAAAACTACCTAAAATAACTTTTCTCTAGATTTTCAAATGGAACACCCTGCAAAACTGGCTACTGAATGAAGAATTCATAAACATTCTTTTTTGTAATGGAAGCATATAAGCTATTTCCAGCCGTTCTCGAAATAATTGCCGTAAATTATGATGTTTAAATACAGTTTTTATTATTAAATTTCAGCATAGGCGACTAGACAATTACACAGTAAATGTTCAAACTGCCTACCATGTTGATCTGAGCACAAGTTTCCCAGTTCCATTTAAAAAAAGACAGTATTATGTTACCATACATTTTTGGGATACCCTGTATATTTAAAAATATTTTCCTGAAATGCACCCTATAATACAGTATAAATCGGCATATGAATGAAATTCCTAAGTTAATTCGTATAGGAGCTATGGAAGCCTGACACACTATTGCAGGACACTAGACAGCGAAAAAGAACCTAGTTTCGAACGAAGATATCTCTCGACAGGGAGTTTTTTACGCTGTGCGCCCAAGGACACTTTTTATCTACTCACCGAATCCTATCAGTGCGGAAGGTTTGGGCCAATTTGACCGGGACCCATGTTCCATAAGGATTCTGCGGGGTCCTTTGCAACCGGCTGGAATTTTCGCTCCATTATCAAATAGAAAATGGAAACATTTAAAAAATGACTAAACATATTAAACGGGCTAAACGGAAATACATACACTTAAAAATCAAGATAAATAAAGCCACGTTCCCTAATGCCATTTTATAAATGACTTTTTAAACTGTGCGGTGCGGCCCTACTTCGAAATGAAAAATCACATTATAATTAACTAACCGAATTTACGCCCAAGATACATCAGTCAAAGTGCGTCATCAACGAAAAAAAAATTTTAATCTGCATTAACATATCAACATATGTGCTACGATTTAAACAATAACGCGAAAAGATTGTTTCTTTATTTATAGTGTTTTTTTTTTAAATAATTTATTCATTAAGCGGATTTTAACATTTCTGAAATCTTGCCCCCAGACCTCGTGGTGGGATCCGCGATGTAAACCGGATTTATCGTCGCATGTCCACCAGATGTCATTGTTAAGCACGGAATGGATCGGAAGGGAATGGAACACAAACGACAACAGTTATAAGCTTTGTTTTGGTTCAAACTTAGAATCGTTCTAGAACAGTCCGCACATGCGCAGTGACATATTTCTGTTTTGGTTTAGTTAGAACCGATTCCGAACATAAAATTTAAGCGTTTTGGTTATATTTCGAATCGGTTCGTAACCGTTCTTGAACTGTCTATGCAGTTCGAGCTTTTTAATGGAACCGATTCGGGATTTTTGTTGCCGCCTGCGCAGTTTAATAAATAGAAGGCATTTTCCCAGCTGATCACCATTTTAAATTGTTCTTGCGTGGCTTGTGTCCCTTTTGTGCTCGTGTCTTGCGTTTTGAATCTTAGTTCAGCTATTTTTTTGTTAAAAGTAAAATACTATAGAATGGAGGATAATAATAGTAGAAGTTTCTGTAGAGAAGTTAAATGCAACATATAATTTAATTTTTCAAGAGTATTGGAAAATTATTTGAGGATTTTTTGTAGGATAGGCTTTTAAATTCGAGCAGCTCCAGATCGTCTTCGGAAGGTTAGCAATGTTTTCACCGTTTGGTACCAGAAGTTTTGCAACATCAACAAAAAATCATATAATATACACTTAAATATCTGTATTTTCTGTACATAAATAAGGAAAAATAAGAACTTCGTCAATTTTTGAAATTATGAGGTTATGGTTAATTCTCCTCTTCTTCTTTTCCAATAAGCTGTTTTGGTTACTTCTATACTGCGAACCGATTCTAAAACAGTTCGAGGATTTATTTTATTGCACATACTGTTCTGCGCAGTTCTCGAACTGTCTAGAATCAATCCTTATTTTACAACCAAAACAAAGCTATATATAGTTCGCACACCACCGCAGATCGGTTCAGTGCGGAATAGTTCGGAAAATAACCGCTTGTTAAAGCCGTATTAGAGTCGGCAATTTTTGCCTCTTGCGCCAGCAATGGCAATTATAATTGCACGTATTCATGCGCACTAAACCATTCTCGTTCAGCTGGCCCAATACTGCTCGCATTGCCGGTGCAATGCGTGAATTGAATCCGTATTACAGTCGGCAATTCTAGTCTTCTGGCAATTAAAATTGCACGGATTCATGCGCAGGGCACCGTTCTCGATCAGCTGTCTCGCATTGCCAGAAATGCGCCATTTTCATTGCCATTGCCGGTGCAAGTCTGAGTAGAGATGGATTATTCTGTTATTTTTAAATGTATTTAGTTGGTCGAAGCACCTAAGAACAGCTAATCGCTATTGAAACTAACTGATACTTAAGCAGTTCACATTCTTTATTAAGCATACCTATTTACTGCTAATTCGTAGCAACTTTTTTGAACTGCAATTTGTAAATAGCAGTATCTGCTTTAACTGCTAATCAAAACGAACAGGTTTGTCCATCTCTAATTCTGGGGGTATTTTAGGGATTTCGATACTACCAACTGCTGTTCTGACTGTTGGCAATGCGCCAGCTGAAAACGGTTTACTACGCATGAAATCGTGCAATTATAACTGCCATTGTGCCGGTTATTTTTATTGCCGACTCTAATGCGGCTTTTACCCATTCAAGTACTAACCGTAGCCAACGTCGCTTGACTTTATCGATCGATGGTATGTTTCCTGTTAAGTTATCCACCTATTATTTATTACGAAATCCCAATAATTGAAACTTACGGTACCTACTCGCTACGCTCGTACCGTACTCTGGAAGAGTGTGTAATAGGCTTACCACTCGAGTCGTGCACTATGCTTTTTCTACGACTTCATATTTATGTTTATGTTAAATTATCGAAATGCCAATAAAAAATTTTCTAAGTAGGTACTCACATGGTTATCATGAGTACACCAGTCAATCTGAATTTTCTAGCCATAAATTAGTTGGTGTAATTTTCGGTGGCGTTTCCTCAATCTGAATATCGGAGTCACTCATACTTTTCACTATACAGGGTGCCCGGGAACATGTGAGAAATCTCCCGGATATGAAGAAAACACGTGAAAAGAATACTATAGGTTCATATAAACTTCTTTCGTATCGGCCTCCTCTTCGGAGATATGGGCTCCCAAAGAGCACCAATGGAATCAAGTTTTTTACACATAATTATTGAACCACCTGGTATATTTCAATTATTTTTTAACATGATGTATACCAGGTAAGACCCGTCAAATTACTACCCAAGAAACTGTTGTGAATTACTCACAGCTGCAGGGACGGACTAGCTGTAACACTCATGTGCCCATTTTTTTCACGCCCTGTATGATGAGAACTTTGGACAATGTTTTTTACATACCTTTAACTATTTGCTAAAAATTAAGTACTCTTCATTCATGTCGCTAATCCTAACCGTTTTCGAGAAAACGTCATTTTATTTACACTGAGTCTCCTAACTGCTCATGGGCTAAATATGAAAAAGCGGAATCTTGAAGGTTGAACATTGGATCGGAACAAAGATGTATCTTTTATTGAAATACCCGAAGCACATGATGTATATGAAATGCCGTTTTTTCGAAAACGGTTAGGATTAGCGACATGAATGAAGAGTACTTAATTTTTAGCCAATAGTTAAAGGTATGTAAAAAACATTGTCCAAAGTTCTCATCATACAGGGCGTAAAAAAAATGGGCCCATGAGTGTTACAGCTAGTAAGTCCCTGCAGCTGTGAGTAATTCACAACAGTTTCTTGGGTTGTAATTTGACGGGTCTTACCTGGTATACATCATATTAAAAAATAATTGAAATATACCAGGTGGTTCAATAATTATGTGTAAAAAACTTGATTCCATTGGTGCTCTTTGGGAGCCCATATCTCCGAAGAGGAGGCCGATACGAAAAAAGTTTATATGAACCTATAGTATTCTTTGACGTGTTTTCTTCATATCCGGGAGATTTCCCACATGTTCCCGGACATCCTGTATACATTCGTTGTAACATTTGCAATATATGTTAGTAATTACTTGATTTGACTAAGTTTGTTACCAATTCTAACAATACTTTTTCAGAAATTATGTGTATCTATAATATTAGTTTTGTACGGATTAATAATGAGTATAGTGTTTGTTCCTCCCAAGTAGCATTTTTAGAGACAAATTGGACACACATTCTTTGCTGAGAAATGTTTCGAAACATTTTCGATTAAAATTATAAAGTTGCATCGAAACACATGTGTTACGAAACTTTTGCGACACATTTTCTAGTCCAGTTACTAGAAACACTTAAAGCTGTGCTTGTTTCGAAATATTTTACAAACTAGAGTGTCGATACATTAAGGACACGCGAAGATAAATATTTTTCGAAAAATTTTTAGTTAAAATTATAAAGTTTTGGTAAGATACAAGATTGCATTGAAATTTCCATAAGAGATTTTTATAGCATCGGTGTACGTTTATTAGCGATAAATAAGCAAATTATTGATATTATTTTTATTTTAGGTGTTATTATTGAACCATTTTCAACCACAGAATGAGGTAAGTGTTTTAGGTAGATTTTTAATCATCATCTGAACAAGTTTGAGGTTATGTTACTGTTTAGCGAGATTTCAATTGTTATTTTTCTATAAAAAAAAGCTTACTGTACTGTATTTATCAATATAAAGTATGTCTATATACTCTATGTTGATAAATAAACTGTTTTTAACAGAAAAATAACAATTTAAATCTCGATATGCAAACAATAATAACATAACCTCAAACAAGATGTTGATTAAAAATTTCACTCTAATGGGATTTTCAATGTAATTTTAGTCTGGAAATGTTTTTGAAACCACGCCTCTCGTGACGTCACATTTAGACTGTCGATATCCAACCTTCGTTTTCTGTGCATGCAAGCATACCTTTTTTTCTGTGTCATTCACCATCACCTTAACAAACCTTTCATTTTTCTGTGCATCATGGAAACATTATAGAAGCCAAAGACTAGAAATTGTGCGTTGAGTCCATTTTGGACCGGAATAATTTATTGCTTTCTAGCGGCCATTTTGGGAAATGAATTTTTATTTTGTAAAAATAAGTTTTAATGAAATTTCTGCATCTCTTGCAAAGCAAAAAGTTGTTAGATAAGGTCCATTTTCCTAGCTAAGTCGATTTATAAAAGAAAGAAATAAAATATTGATAATATTTTAATTTTAATTTTTTTGACAAAGTATATTTTTTTCTGTAAATAAAAATAAATCGAGGGCATGTTAAAAATATAAAGCTAAATTACTAAAATGTACTACGACAATGATTTTTGGTTCTTATGTGCTATTAGTTATTACTATTTATATGAAATAAAATAACTTCTAGGAAGTATACTTATAACGAAATCATCATGGCGAAATTATTGTTTCATATTGTTTTTCTTTTATTTTACAACAGTGAAGGTATCGTAATTTGTTTTGCGCACGGTTTAACTTAGCCCCTATTTTTAAATAAACATAAGTAACAGTTTAGAAATATTTTCGAACATTTTCGACACATTTTCGATAAAAGATTCGATTGTGCATCGAAACAGCGAAGGTCACATCGATTACCAAACACTTGGAAACATGTGTAAATGTCCCATTTAAAATGTATACGTTTCGAAAATATTTCCAGTTTTGTTGCAAACAGTTTCCAATTTTGATCGGAAACAGAAACGATAGTTACGATACATGTACCATAATGTGTCTAAAAATGCTACTTAGGCTTGCACATACATTCGTTGTAAAATTTAAAATATCTTTTAGTAAAATTACTTGATTTTTATTAAATTTATTAGAAATTCTAACTATACCTTTTTTAGAAATTATGACGTATCTACAATATTATTTTGGTACGGATTATTACTGAAAAGTGTAATTAATACAATATTTCATGGGAAATGCACATACATTCGTTGTAAAATTTAAAATATATTTTAGTAATTACGTGGTTTTACTATAGTTTTTTGTAAATTATGTTCTTCACACTATGTTGGTACAGATTACTAATAAAAAATGTAACTAATACTATATTTTATAGGAAATTTAATAAAATCCATAACATAATATTATTACCGTCTTATTTCCGTATACATAATTAATATTGACAATTATTGTTAGCCACCCTTATTATAAAACTTTAAAATGGTTTCGTGCGGTAAGAATCGAGTAGTAGTTCTGTGTTGTATTACAAATAAATTCGGATAACAATACCGGTTACCTAATGAACCGGATTACCAAATACCCAATAATAAAATTCGAAAGTTTTTTTTCTTAAATGTTAATAGCGATATTACATACAGCCAATTCTATCTCACGTGTTTAAATAATTATTAGAATATAATTAAATTCATTAGCAATGGCAAGGCTGGGCTCTGACTTGTATTTTTCTGTTGTGTTCTACTAAATAAAAAACAGGAAAGCGCAATGACTGGCGGTATTCGTGTTTTTATTGCTTTAATGTTACCCGAATGCCTATACGGTAATATTCAAATTTGAAAAACTATTTATAGTTCGTTTCACACGGAAATAAAAACTTGGTTAAAGTTACTGTGGAAATAGTAAAACTAACCATAATTTATGGTCCTATATGTGACTGGTATAACTTTTATTAAGAACTATAGTCGCTGCAGCGAACCCTCGCGTCAGATATGTCAAGTGTCACGTGACATTGATGACTTGCCTGCTTATTTCTGGCTATTTATTTTGCCTAGGCTTGTATGACATTCCGGGACCTTCCAGGACCGTACTACAATAGTACGTACGTTTATTTAAAAAATGTAACGAGTCTATTTATATTTTTAAATGCATTTTTTATTAGTTATTATACGGAATAAAATACACATACACATTGTATTTTTTTGTTATTTATTTACTCAAATATATAAAATGAAGTCATTATCTATAATTACATGTCTAGTAGGTACCTCTATATTCACAAAATATATAAGGTACGTATCTACATGGATGCCCATCTTTACCTACTGTAAACTTTATACAATGTACACATGGACATAACTGTACCTGCCATATCGTATCTTTTTCCTGTTATATAAATGCAAATCTCTTGGAAAAATTTCCATGTTTTTGTACCGGATGCACAAAAAAACATTTCTGAAACTAGCTTTCTAAGGAAAAGTTATTGTATTAAAAAACTAAATATACAGTTTGCTCAAAGGTTGTTTCACTCTTGTTACGTCTGTTTTAACTTTAATGTTCAATAGTAACTTATAAGTGTAGAGTATCATAACAAGCAAATTTTGTATGCACCCTTCTTCTGTATACGTGGGCTACGTATACTGCAAATACGTAGGTTACGCAAATTATAAATACAAAAAACTAATTAAATGGTGATTTTGGCCTTCCCCATTCTGGAAAGGTAAGAGTAAAGAGATACGAAGTTGGTTAAATTGGGACAATTTTTTTCGGCACCAAGTTGCTCATTGGCCATATATATTTCAAGAAATCTGCGTCTCTTCTGGGAAACACAAGGCTTTTCCATTAGAGCTCGGCGATTATCATCAGCTCTATACAGGGTGTAACATAAAGGTTGGGAATAAATTAAACGGTGGATTTCTTAGTCAAAAATAATAAAAAATTTTCATATAAGGATATGCTCTACGGGATTTCGTTTCCAAGTTACAGGGTGTTGAATTTTTCTTAAAAATTTAGTTTTTGTTTAATATCTTTTGAACGCTGGCAGATAACAAAACGAAATGTTAGCAGTAACTTAACTTGATAATGGCCTAGGAGAAATAAAAAAAATGTCTTCCTGGGATACTCAGTGGCGTGCATACGGATATTGCCGTAGGGTTTTTTAATGAAAAATGTGATACGCCACTGGTAGAATTATTTTTTGTTAAAATTTATGAATTTTCCTTTTATTCTAAACAAAATTCCCCTCTTGCGTTTTCTTTGTATCTCTTGCCATTTTCCCGTAATTAAACATTTTGCAAATATCAGTTTTTCCACAGGTTACAGAGGAAATTGAGGGTAATAGGAACAAAATCGAGCATGCATTGTCAGTTAAGTTATTTAATTTTGCTTAGGCTTTTTAATTTTAGTAATAAACCTATTAAAAATGGATTACTCAGTTGAAGAATTAGCAGATATGCATTTTATTTATGGCCGTGCCAACGGGAATACTGTGTTAGCTGTACGTCTGTATGTTGAACATTTTCCAAATCGACGTATTCCGAATAGGAAGACTTTTTCAAGGATTCACGCTCGCTTACGTGAAACCGGATCATTAAAGCCTTGCACCTCCAGTGGAAGACCACAATACGTAAGAACAGTACAGCGTGAGGAACGAATCCTTCAGATTGTCGAGGCGAATCCTGAATCTAGTACTATAAGAATTGGAATAATGGAAAGAGTAAGCCATAGTCCAACGAATCCTACATGATAATTTATTGTACCCATACCATCTACAACGAGTGCAGGTTCTTTCTGTCGAGGATTATGCACCACGTCTTAGATTTTGTACATGGTTCTTAAATAAATGCAATTTAAACCATTCATTTCACTCATCCGTTTTATTTACCGACGAAGCTGGATTTCCAAGGGATGGCATAATTAATTTTCATAATAACCATCTATGGGCTGATGAAAACCCTCATGGAATCATACAATCCTGGCACCAGCAACGATTTTCTATTATTGTTTGGGCAGGAATAATTGGCGATTATTTGATTGGTCCTGTATTACTACCAAATAGATTAGACGGATTATCATATCTGGATTTCCTTCAAAATGGATTACCACCTTTATTAGAAGAAGTTCCAATTGAAACGCGACAGCAAATGTGGTTTATGCATGATGGCGCTCCAGCTCACTTTAGGCGAGAAGTTAAAGAATACCTCAACGAAACGTACCACAATAAATGGATAGGTCGTGGAGGGCCAAGAGCGTGGCCTCCTCGTTCACCCGACCTTAATCCATTGGATTATTATTTATGGGGGCACTTAAAAAACATGATTTATTCCGTTCCCATTTCTAACGTACAGATTCTTCGTCAAAGAATTGAAATGGGTTGTCAGCAAATTCGAGAGATGCCTGGAATTTTTGTTGTGTTGGTTTACATGCTTTATTAAAATAATTGTTTTCAATTTCTAAGTGTTATTTTATTACTGTTATTTACTGAAATTGCTGAAACTGATATTTGCAAAATGTTTAATTTCGGGAAAATGGCAAGAGATACAAAGAAAACGCAAGAGGGGAATTTTGTTTAGAATAAAAGGAAAATTCATAAATTTTAACAAAAAATAATTCTACCAGTGGCGTACCACATTTTTCATTAAAAAACCCCTACTGCAATATCCGTATGCACGCCACTGAGTATCCCAGAAACACAATTTTTTTACTTCTTCTAGGGCATTATCAAGTGAAGTTACTGCTAACATTTCGTTTTGTTATCTGCCAGCGTTCAAAAGATATTAAACAAAAACTAAATTTTTAAGAAAAATTCAACACCCTGTAACTTGGAAACGAAATTCCGTAGAGCATATCCTTATATGAAAAATTTTTATTATTTTTGACTAAGAAATCCACCGTTTAATTTATTCCCAACCTTTATGTTACACCCTGTATAGAAATCAAAAGCTTCCGACCATATATTTAGTGTTCTCTGTAAAGTTCTAAAAATAGTGAACTTAGATAAACATATTATTACACACTACATGATCAATAATTGCACTTGAATTCTGACCAAAACTATTAAAAATATCATGCAGATATTTCCTACTTTCCCAGCTAACCAAACTGTCGCCACAAAAAGTATTACCTGATATTTAACTGAAATAAATCTCAACTCACTCGGAAAGAAATAAAACATCTAGAATTTTTTTTATTAATATTAAAATTCACCTTAGTTTCTCTAACGGTGGCATCAGCTGAGGTAGAAGGCATACAATAATTATGCTCCATAATTATTATTTTCGCCTAAAAACAGATAAATAAAATATTAACCTATACATTTTTCGTTACGTGATTAGTCCTTACTGTGGTTTACAAATACACAAACAACTCGATATGTAGTTAATCAATGTTTTCAAAACAAAATACACTATACTAAAACGACGGAAATACACTTTTAAAACTTACTAGCACAAATCAAACTGGAAAAATATAAAAACACAACACGCTTAATGCGGTTCGTATAAAACTGGGGTATTTGATTAAGTCCCCAAACAGCTGATCGATGACATGTTGCTGATGTCAATTGTCGAAAAAGCTTGAGGGTGCGCTGCAAAGACTATACCATTAAATTATAGCAAAATTTTAACCTAAACTTTTAGTAATATCACAAAAATATTTCGTAAACCATTTATATCAAAAGTTTTTGTAACATTTACTAAAATCTTATGTAAAATTTACGAAAATCTTTTGTAAAAATTTTGACACATGGTATTTCCAAGCGGTTACCCATC
Source organism: Barypeithes pellucidus (assembly GCA_963991005.1). Lineage (NCBI taxonomy): Eukaryota > Metazoa > Arthropoda > Insecta > Coleoptera > Curculionidae > Barypeithes > Barypeithes pellucidus. The sequence goes on from OZ022563.1 coordinate 16,567,345, forward strand.
CAAGCTGTAACCACGCCTTGTGTCCCTTGAATTCATCATCTTAGTAATTTTTGCAATAAAAAATACTTAAATAACAGCCAGTGAAATGTTCCGTCCATTTTAAATTAGGAACTGGAGTTATTTTCACTGTATATTCGTTGTAAAATTTACATATAAATATAACTGCAGTGAAACCTCTTTTAGGAGGATACCTACGGGACCGTCTCAATGTGTCCGCCTAATAGAGGTGTCCGCAAATGAGAAATTTGTTATTAGGTAATATGTAAATGCAAAATTATTACTATGTATATGTATGTACAAATAAACATAACATAACAAAAATACACTAGTTTTGGTTAGGATGTAGTACTAAAAAAACCTAATAACGTAGTTTGACGTGTTTGCGTTTAATACGTGCAATCTCGAAAATGTAATTCCAAGTCTGATAACAATTCCATTGTTGTAGAGTCACCTCTATTCTTTGCATACTCTTATAATTCCTTTACCATACTAATTGTTGATAATTGGTGACATTTGTTTGATTACTGCATTCAACTTCTTCATCAGAGTCATTAGATAGTGCTGTGGTTTCAGTTTAGACTACATAATCGGACTATCATCTTCTAATAGCACATTGCCATCAATGTTAATGAACTCGCCCAAATCATTGTTATCAAATTACAAACTTCCACAACATCAATACATTTTTGTGCCATTGTTTGGGATTTTAACCTTACAACTCACAAATAAACGGCGGACTGCTGTCGGGGAATCACACATACTTTCATTCGGCGAAGTACTCTCGCTCTGCCGCGCATACGCGATTGGTTGCCGGTCTGTCTTCAGAGAGTTTTTGCACCGTATTTATTCGTCTCCCAAATACTTAAAAAATATATTTTGTCCGTTTAAAGGAGGGTTGTCGCACTCTTTGTATGAAAACAGCCTGTCCGCGTCCACCTAGAGAGGTTGATTTTCATGGAATTTCATATACCTAGTTCCGGACTATGAAAAAATATCCGCTTAATAGAGATGTCCGCTTATTAGAGGTGTCCGTTATGAGAGGTTTCACTGTATACTTTTTTAGAAATTATGTTTATTTACAATATTATTTCGGTACGGACTAATAATGAAAATAGTAATTAATATAACATTTTATAGGAAATCGTACAATAAAATCTTTACTAGAATAATTTTACTATAGTATTTGTTCCGTGCAGATACACATTTGTTGTAAAATTTACAATATATTTTAGTATTTACTTGATTTTACTAAATTCATTAGAAATCCTAACTATAGTTTTGTAAATTATGTTTACAATATTATTTTGGTACGGATTACTAATTCAAACTGTAATTAATACTATTTTTATAGGAAATTTTACAATAAAACATTTACTATGATTAAAATATTATATTGGTAAATATAATTAATTCTATCTTTTAATGAAATTTTACAATAAAATCTATACTATAATAATTTTACTATAGTGTTTGTTGCGTACAATATAGTTTAGTATTTACTTGACTTTATTCTCAATTCCTGAGATAAAGACAAATTGAAGAAAAATAGCCATGAATGGCGCTTTAAATTCATTCAGCGGTAAAAGTGACCTGGCGTCAAACCAAAAAAACACCTGTGTGGCACTGCTATACATGTAAGCAATCAAGGAATTCTGGCCGGTGTTGTCATATGTACACCTTAAACTCTTTAGACAAAATAAAATAATTTAAACACTTTTCCATTCTGTAATACCTTTTTGTACAATTAATTGAAGAACATTTACGACGGACTATGTTTTAAACAACCTGAAAAAACATATTTAATAGTAATAGCCACGTACGTCACTAGGTCAAATGCCAATGACCTCTTGACGCCTTACATCGGCTGAGCGAAGTAGTTTCATATAGCGCCGCACGCTTGCGTCTGTTAGTTGAAGACCAACCAGCGGCCGGATACGTTGTGTCTCGTCGATCACCAACACACTCTCAGCAATCCGCTCTGTTTTTTCGGATTACGCGTGTATCTTGCCCGTCCATAAATAATCTTTGAATATTGGTTCTATTGACGCGTTTCTTCTGGACGTAAAATTTCTCGCGGCTAATAAAATCTAATAATCTGTAGTATAATCTGTATTATTGTAATTTCAAAAGCTAACTATCGATTTTGTTTCACTATTACTGTGTGTACATAAAGTGTTTCCAGGAGTGTTCCCATGAAAAAGAAAAAAAATTGATTGTGCCTGGATTTCCTTTCTCTTTAGGTATAAGGATAAATACAAACAGGTAGAAAATAATTTATTTTTATACTTTTATATGGAATTTCAGTTTTACATTAAGTTTGGCAACATTGCCATTGGCTCTGGGTGAAATGTTGTACAGTACCGCGGACTGACCTGTGAGTAAGAGTGTTTATTATCCCACTTTTAAAATCAATTGAAAAAAAAATAATATACTATGTAGCGCTTCTCTAAGACACCCAAGGAGTCACCCATTTAAATATAATACGTCATATCCATAACACCCCGTATTATTTTGCTGCAAATTACTAATAAAAAATGTAATTAATACTATAATGTTTTACATGAAATTTTACACTATAATAATTTTAATATTGTTTTTCCTTGTAAATGTTACAAGGTGATCTCGAGTCTTTTTACTTTTTTTTTTTACTAATTAGAGAATCTGATTTATTAAAAGAAATGTCTTCGCCTTTTCAGAAGCCGAGGAACATCATAATTCCCTTAATTTAATAGATTCAGGTTGAAAAAGTTCTTTCCGGCATAACGTGTTTTACCTTGATAGATATGCTTGCTTTATTATACAAATTAATAGGTAAAACCTATAAATAAATTGAAATATTACTGTGCAAGACAAGTCATAAATTATGGAATTAATTCTGTGTAAGTGTACGTATCCAGTTTGTATTTCCTAATTGACATATTATTATTAAACACAATATAGGGTGTCCCAAGTCCCACGCCATAACGTTGTCAATGAAACGAACAAGTTTTTCAGGATTTACATTTTTTTCTCGTTAAAATTCCTATTAAATGGAAATGCTCATAGCGGTCACACATAAAGGTATATTTTTAAAATAATATCATCATTTGCTTTTAGAATTGAATAAAATAAGATCTAAGATACAAAAATATTTTTCTTATTTGACATAATGATTATTATGAGAGATTTTAATACAAACTAGGCTGATTCATTCAAGCTTTTAGCACATTTGATATTAGCTTCCTGTACAAGCAACGTCAACCGAGTGCCAATTTTACTTTGCGCAAGCGTAGTTTTGAACTGGCTTAGGAAAATTTTGAAAATTGGACACTATTCTAATGTTGATGGGAACCACTCGGCTAAAATATTTTCAATATGGCGGCACTTCCGGTTATACCGGAAGTCGTTGTCAACTTGCTTATTTTAAATGAAATACCCTATGAATTATTACATTTTTCGATTCTGCGCAAGATTCTAGATTTCGTATATCATGTTCTATACCTAAGTCTAAGCATGTTTGACATAAGGTTTTATGACGCTTGCAGACCTTAAATTAATTATTAATTTTTCCGCTAAGCCTTTATTATTCAATTTGGGTTGGGTTTCTTGTTGACAAGGATCTGCTTTAATGGATTTTTTATAACAACTATCAACACAGTCTGTTAGATTAAAAATGAAATTGAGAAAACTGCAAAAAAATCTACATTTTCAAATGGAATCCCCCAAATTTTATAATTTCCGATTTAGCATAAAAAATAAAGGTAAGTTTTGTATAAGGTTGACTATTCCAAAAATTTGTAGTTTTCGAAATATTGTCATATGGGGAATCCAATCCCGCACCCAAACTTTAATCCCGCAGGTTTGCGGGATTAAAGTTTGTCCATGGATCCCGCGGATCCGCGGGATTTGCGGGATAGCAAACAATGAACTGCGGTATTTTTGGTGGTCGCGTCGGGGATTCCCCGCCATGCTGGGCTATTGAAAATACGTTAAACAGAACAGTTTTCTTGCGTACGTGCGAAAGTAAGGGCGTTGTTCTTTTCTTCTACGGCTTAAATTTTTTGCTACAGTGTGTTGAATTTTTATTTTTTAAATTGTTATTTTTCAATAAAAATTGTTTTAGGCACATTAGAAATTAGCGTTTTTATTATTTCTCCCTTTCTATTGCGAAATAATTTGTATCCTATCTTCTGTGTGTGCTGTTGTTCTATGTGTACGATAGTGTAATTATGCGTTAGTGCTTTTGTGTAATCTGATAATACGTGCATATCTTAAAAAAAAACGAATTTGATACTCGTGGGTGTCTGTGTGGTTCTTTAAGTGATTTGGTGTAATTTGTTCTGTTTCACTATGTATTTTTTTCTCTCGACGATATGTCGGTTATGTTCCGAGATTGGAAATAAGAGGCCGAATGGGGTTTAGTGGTTACAAGCTTATTATGCAGTCCCACACTATCATCAGGGCACGAGATGAGCATAAACCTCTTCCCATAGAAAACAGAACAGAAGGTGTCTATGCCCTGAATTCCTTACTCGTGTCGGCGGCCTGGATAATTTCTAAGTAAGCTAAATATTTATTTTTGTAAGAATCTAAAGTTTTACACTTTTCCACAATTAGGCAACATTTCGCCAGAACATGTGTTTATTACACAGCTGGGCATTCGATTTAAAAAATATATATATGTAGCGCTTCTCTAGGGCACCCCAGGAGTCACCCATTTAAATATAATACGTCATTTCCATAACACCCTGTATTATCACTTGCACTTACTGTTAACTATTTCACACAAAAGTTGTCCGACTATAGTAAACAATATAAAACTATGATGATTCACAAGGTAATTTATTCTGCTGCAAGTATATTCTAATTGCAGAATGTCACTACTTCATAAGTTTTGATACATACATTTAAAGTTGTCTTGAAGAACTCTTTAAGAATATAAAATTAAAAATAAATGGTTTTAATGTAGTTTTAAAATTTAGTTTTCAAGACCCTTTTATGATGGGCCCTTTTCGGCTAGAAGTTGCTTCATGGTAGGTCCTCAGGCTGTCTTGAAGTTCATTTGGTCTTATTCTATACTTTTAAAGCAACCTTGAAGATCGCAATAAGAGCATTGATGTTACAGATCAACTCTCATATTGTTACCAACATACACAAAAAATACCTTGACCATTTTAAGTATTCTTAGCTACTATAAAGGCTTTATTGATTAACTTTTCTAACAACCTAACAACATGAACATATTGCTTGCGATTACTCAATAAATATACAAAAAAAAAAATAGCGTAATTTCATGCAAATCGGCTTAAGCAAGCCCAGTATTTATAATTGTTACAGAATATTATAGGCGCCAAGCGTTTATGTACTGCAAGGCATAGGGGAATGTATGTTTTATTCCAACGGTACAATATACTACGACATGATGTACCATTTAAAAAACTCGTCTGTGTAAACGCACTCTTAGATAAACAGCATATTATGTGAGTATTTTTAAAGTCCACATGTCAAAATTTGTTAACTAACCTGTCGGAGTGACATTGACAATTCAGAAAGTTTTTGACGCTTGTAGTCAGTGTTCAAAATACCATTTTATGACACTAGTGCTAAAAGTGGATTTCTTTTAACACCAGTATTCAAAATAAATACAAGGATCTTTTGATTGAGTTATTAACAGGCCACATATTGGTTGTTCAATAACTAACAACAGTTGGGGGGTGGGAGCAAGTACATTGTAGTAAACAAGTAAACCAGCAACTGCAGGAGAATCCGATGAGAGAGAGAGAGAGAGGTTGTTTTTGACATTACCCTCACTTCATCCGTGCAAAAACATGCGTACTAAAAAATCTTGAAAAGGGCTACCACGACCAAAAGATATACATCCTATCGGACAGCCAAGCTGCTCTTAAGGCTCTAAACTCCAGTCGGTTTACTTCTAAACTTACACTGGAGTGCCATACCAACCTGAAAGAACTGGCGGTCAGGGGGAACAAGGTAGAGCTCTTGTGGGTCTCTGGTCACTATGGGATATTAGGTAATGAGAAAGCGGATGAACTAGCGAGAGCCGGATCCGTTCAAAGTCTCAGGCGTCCCGAACCGGATTTTGGCATATCAAAACAGGCAAACAAACAACACCTATCTAGATGGCAAGGGTTACCTGGTCAAATACACGCACGGGCCGTAATTGGAAAACCATCAAAAATACTATCGAATGGGATGATAACTCTGACGTGGCCCAAGCTGAAACAGGTGATGGGTCTGCTAACAGGCCACTGCTACCTGCGAAAACACCTTCAACGGATGGGAATAAACAACGGATCCATTGAATGCAGACTCTGCGGCGAAGAGGATGAAACCGCCTCGCACATAATATACCGCTGCGTAGAGCTGTCTCGTAGAAGACAAAATATCTTCGAGAACATGCAACGTGGTGATAACCTCCCACATGACAAGCTTGGTAGAAGGTTACTGGACCTCATAAAAGGAGCAAACATCTTCTAACAACAATAACACAATAAACCGGATGGAGCTGCAGTGATAGAAGTTCGAGCCTTTAAACCGACCCCCGCCTTTAATCAGCCAACCACTTCATCGGTGGCCAAACTAAATTTATAACCATTTTATAACTGAACAACCCTATAGAAATGTGATGCGTTGTTCTCAAAATGTGTGAAAAACATTAGCGTTACTTTTTGTGAATTACTTAATTTTCCAATGGTGGATAAGAAATGACTTTTTGAAAAAATAACCGTTAATTCTGGAATTAGTTAAACGTAAATAAATTGCAAATTCCGTTCCGTATATACCGCGTCGATGTGCAGCCAGTTTCACGCTTCAAGCAGTACTGAAGCCCCGTCTCCTGTATAAAGAATGCACGAGCCTATGCAACATGCATTTTTTTTGGCGTCGTCGCATGTTGATGATTTTAGGAGTTCCTAGACGGTCGAGTTAGAAATAGTATGTTACTTACCGAGGTGAAAAGTATTTCAATCCAGTCGAGAGAGTCGATAGTTAACTAAATCCCGAGACAGTAATGAAACTCGAGGATTGTATACTATTTTATTTACAACCACATCTAACATCCACTTGTTATTATTTTGAATTAAAATTATTAATAAAAGATAAATGTAATTTTGACTTTTCCATTGTAACATTAGACAGAAATTTCAAATAACCGTAGGTGGTAAAATAACGTAGGTAATAATACGCATCAAGATGGCAAATATAATTTTTTGAATATGTTTTCCATGTCACCTACCAATATATTATTTTAACAACAGAAAAATGAGGAATTTGATTTGCTGCTACTCCACCAGAAATTCGAGAAGCCGCAAAAATAGTAGACGAAGATCTTCTGCCAACTAAAAGCCGCCCGAGATATGACAAGGTATATATCTGTTTCAAAGAATGGTGTACGGAAAACAAAGTTCAAGATCCGGGTTCTGAGTCGGCGCTACTAGCTTATTTCAGTGAAAATGCCAGGACAAAGAAGATATCAACGATTTGGTCACAATATTTAATGCTGAGAACCACTCTATCAATTAGGGAAAAAGTAGACATATCTAAACACGCAAAGCTATTACAAAAAAATAATTTACTGTCCACCCGGGTGGAAAGTGAGCACTCTCCATCCGGGTGGAAAGTAAAGGTAAGGAAACGTCAACTTTCTTTCAAAGGTAGATGAAATGTCATTATTACATACATGGTTGTAAATAAAAATATATTATGTATGCTTTCTAGAGGACGCACAAGGAGTCATCCATTTAAATATAATAGAACAATTTCCATCGCACCGTGTATATTTATAATGTTGAACCAGTATAGCCGGTTTAGCTGTGAAACCGGTAGTTTTATAATTAAGTTAAGAGTTGGTATTTTGGAATAAGGTCTTCATTACAACGAGAGTTACATTTTCCCACAATCCCCTATTTGCGCAACATACTATGGATCGGATTGCGATAAATTATTTTCTATAAGAAATTATTAATGGTTTGTTTAATCTTATAAATTGACCTTGTGTGTTGTATATTCAAACAATACGAGAGTTCTCGTTTCGATGTACAAAAAAAAAATAATGATTTCTATTATTTAAAATACACGATTGAGCGTCAAGGTTATTATTATAAGTCACTGTATATCTGGAGGGCTTTTGGATTTGAAAAACTACGAAACATGTCTGCGTTTAAATAAAAAAAATTCCGTAATTAAACAATCAAATTCATGATAATTTATTTTTATGAGGCTTATCTGTTACATCTGATACAGTGATAAATTTATTAAATTGGACACCATTAAAACTTATTAATGTTGGAATTTCGGGAAAATTTATAAACGAGGAAATTCGACAGTTCCACTATACAGGGTGTCCGGGAACATGTGGGAAATCTCCCGGATATGAAGAAAACACGTGAATACTATAGGTTCATATAAACTTCTCTCGTATCGGCCTCCTCTTCGGAGATATGGGCTCCCAAAGAGCACCAATAGAATCAAGTTTTTTACACATAATTATTGAACCACCTGGTATATTTCAATTATTTTTTAATATGATGTATACCAGGTAAGACCCGTCAAATTACTACCCAAGAAACTGTTGTGAATTACTCACAGCTGCAGGGACGGACTAGCTGTAACACTCATGGGCCCATTTTTTTACGCCCTGTATGATGAGAACTTTGGACAATGTTTTTTACATACCTTTAACTATTGGCTAAAAATTAAGTACTCTTCATTCATGTCGCTAATCCTAACCGTTTTCGGAAAAAACGTCATTTTATTTATACCAGTCCCCTAAATTCTCACGGGTTAAATATGAAAAAGCGGAATTTTGAAGGTTGAACATTGGATCGGAACAAAGATGTATCTTTTACTGAAATACGCCAAATACATGATGTATATGAAATGCCGTTTTTTCGAAAACGGTTAGGATTAGCGACATGAATGAAGAGTACTTAATTTTTAGCCAATAGTTAAATGTATGTAAAAAATATTGTCCAAAGTTCTCATCATACAGGGCGTAAAAAAAATGGGCCCATGAGTGTTACAACTAGTCCGTCCCTGCAGCTGTGAGTAGTTCACAACAGTTTCTTGGGTAGTAATTTGACGGGTCTTACCTGGTATACATCATATTAAAAAATAATTGAAATATACCAGGTGGTTCAATAATTATGTGTAAAAAACTTGATTCCATTGGTGCTCTTTGGGAGCCCATATCTCCGAAGAGGAGGCCGATACGAAAGAAGTTTATATGAACCTATAGTATTCTTTTCACGTGTTTTCTTCATATCCAGGAGATTTCCCACATGTTCCCGGACACCCTGTATATATGGTTTCGATGATGGATAAAGATTTTTTAATATTGTATTTTCTGTGTTCGCTACCAGGGTCATTATACAGGGTGTTATGGAAATGACGTATTATATTTAAATCGCCAATTCCTGAGATCAAAACAAATTGAAGAAAAATATCCAAAAATGGCGTTTTAATCTAATATGCCCTGTACATGACCTTATGTCAAACCAAAAATGACCATGTGATGCCCCTGTCAGGAAGGTAAACAAAGCAACAGTGCCAACAGTGTTGTCATATCTTCAGGGTAAACTCTTTAGAAAGTCAATATCCGTTTGACAGATTGCAAGTTGTTTATTTTTCAGGGTACATTATTATAAACTTTTACGTTCAGTTCAGTTCGCTAGGAAACAATCTCTGATTTATAAACTTGAACTGACTCGAACGAACCGCCGCGGAGTTTTTAAATGGTCAGGTATGTTCTCATTTGTTCAATTCGAACGACACCCGTCAGATCTGGACAACTTAAAAGTTCATAAATGCCACTTACCCTTTAGAAAAAAAAAATGTAATTTTATTTACCTTTTCGGACTTATTTAAAACCAACTTAATTTATAAAAAACACCAAGTACTCACATCACAAAATCACATCGTTTTCGCGTCACAACACATCTAAGTACCGTTCAATCTGAATTAGTATTTTAAAGTGCTACTGTGTAGACAAAAGGACGCCCTTATTGTCTAAATAACACGTTGGTTCCGTCGATCAATATTGAACTGCTGGACTGGGGCACTGCCATCGCGAAAAGAACAAATAACTTAATAATTTAAACTCGGGTTTAAGTATTAACATACAATTTAACACACAAATCTGCTTGAAACAGCATTAGAAAACCGGCCGGCTAATTTTGCTGATGTTTGGAGAAACTGGTTGCATATTTACGCGACGGGTTGATACTTAAAAATACAGCGTTGCCACTTTCGATGTCTTATAAGGTTATATTCATAAAAAGAAGTATTACAATACTTTTCTTTATAATGATAGTCTCGGAAATGGCAACCGCGCTAAATAGACGAGACTATTTATTTTAAAGGGATGGAAGGGTCTATCAACATAATTATTTCATCATTCTTCTTCGGTAAAGGATTAATAAATTTGATTAGCCCATTAGAAATTAGCGTTTTTATTATTTATGAATTTCTAGTGCGAAATAATTTGTATCCTATAGTGCTGTTGTTTTATGTGTACGGTAGGTTATTGTAAAGTATTTATTGCTTTTGTGTAATCTAATAATAAGTGCATATCTTCAAAAAAAATAATTGGAAACTCGTGGCTGTCTGTGTGTTTCTTTAAGGGATTTAGTGCAAATGTTCCGAGAGATTGGAAATAAGAGGCCGAATGGGGTTTAGTGGGTATAAGTTTATATGCAGTTCCACATTATCATCAGGGTACGTGATGAGCATAAAGCTTTTCCCATAGAAAAAGAAACAAAAACCTGAATGTCTGTGCTCTGGATTACTTGCTAGTGTACTGGCACCTGGACTCTTCTATCTAAATATTTATTTTTATAAGAATCTAAAGTTATATTATTTTCTACACAGTTGGCAACATTGGGCTTGAACATCTGTTGATTACACAGCTTGGCAATGTAATATGATCATATATGAATGTGCCGAGGAGTAACCGGGTGGGTTTAGGGGTGAATTACCCCACTTTTTAAACGTTCGATTAAAAAAAAAAGTATGTAGACTTTCTCTAGGACACCCCAGGAGTCACCCATTTAAATATAATACGTCATTTCCATAACACCCTGTACAGTGCGGTTCTTTATCCCTACGTTAGGCACGATGGTTTCAGTCGCGAGTTTAGTCGCGCGGTCTACGATTGTAGACCAATTTTTGATAAACTCTCCATGTTAATTGTTTATCTATGGTCAAGTATTCACTGGCCACAAAGTTGTTTTGAAAGTTTGCTACAAATGTCTCAAATACTTCCCTTATTAACTTTAACATTAACTTATCCATTTCTCTTCTTTCATTATGTTCTGATGTCGTCAAACCTAATTCACCTTATGAGAAATCGAAATCCTTTCTCGCTCATTGCAAGGTAATTCGATACCGCTTTCTTTTGAATTATCCCAAATTTTGTGAACATTCTTCCTTGAGCATCTGAGAGATCGAATCGAAACAAAATTCCAATAAACGCACATATTCATATTTCATCCGTTGATCTAGCGTCCCTGTCTCTGTCCCTTTCAAATTTATTTTTGATCGTATTTATGCATATGTTGGTTGAAGTGGTTATTATTTAAATGACAGTGTCATTTAGAAAGAGCTTTAGACAATTAATTCCAGACGAACATCACGTGCGGGTCCAGGCAAAAGTTTTATAACATTGTGGGAACGAACACGCAGTTCTAAATTATTTATTGTTTTTCCCATTTAGTAACTTTATCTTTCTCTAAGTAAACATTTGTATTTGAATTGTCCTCGTCTGATGATAAATCTTGGTCTGAAACTTCTTGCTCAGACTCTGATTGATGATCACTAAATTGTACATTGTCTTCTTCTACTTCGTCTTCATATACCTCGTCTTCATCCTTTTGATCTGAAGGATTTTCTTCGCCGCTGGACTCTTCCTCATACCATTTCATCTAAACGTCTGGGTCTCCCGTTTCTTTTTAGGGGCAGACATATCTATCTCTAAAATAAAGAAAAAAATGTGAATAAAAACCATAATTAATATCAGGTAAACAAAGTAAAGGGCTCAAAAAACTTCAGTGGGAAACGCGAAAAAACTAAATATACACTTTAACTACTTTATGGTACTAGATCAATGTGTGTAGAAAAAGACAAACAAAATATTACTTACAGTACGTCTCACGAAATTTGGATACGACTTAATGATTTCCTGGGTCGGTCCCATTGTGTCGACAAGAGCTTGGCAATAAACAAGTGAAGTATGAAGGGACGGACTAAGGAAAACAAGTAATGAAATGATTATATTAATGTAATCAAATGAAATAACATTTTTTTAAAATATTACCAGTCATATTTATTTACATTTATAATGTCATTCTATAGATAGTTCTGTTTCGCTATCGCTATCCTCATCAAAATTAATTATAATTGGATTAATTATACGATCCAGACTAATATACGAATTTTCTACAGTTATTACGTGACGGACTGAATTTTTCCAACTACCTGGGGGAATATCATTAAAGCATTTTCGTATTAATTCTACAACACTAGAACTTAAAGTCGGAGAAATATTTTCAGACCTAACCAGTGATTTTAACTGGTGCCACATACATTATATACAGGGTGTCCGAAAAAAGGAGGTCAATCCGTTAACCATATATTCCTTGAGCAAAAATAATATCACTTTTATAATGCCATTTTTCATTCTTGACCCTCATGTGCGATATACAGGGTGTTAAAGTTTGAAATTAAAAACTGATTTTTTTGAATAGTTCGCGTATTTAATGAGATATTAATTTCAAATTTGGTATATTTCGTCAGCCTAAAAAGCTACATCTTTTGAGAGGAACAAAACAAGAAACTTTTGTCAAATACTCAAAATAGGGGGGGTCCAGTTCCCGCTGACCACCCCTATTTTTTAGTGTGTGCGCCAGTGACTTCTAAACTATATTTTTTTAGGTAATAATTTATTTTCGATTATTTTTTCTCCCTTATAAAATTTCGATCAAATCATGTGTTTTGGAGCTAATTTGAAAACCATGGATCCTTACCAGATGCCAGCGCGGCTGACGGCAATCCAATAATTTTCAAATGCTAAATCAAGTCAGCCGTTGTGGCATTACCATGGATATAAGATATAATTAAGTAAAACTTTGCAATAAGTGAAAATACCGAAAACAAAAGACTAACCAAAAATAAGGACAGTGGCGTACAAAATAAAAGCCTTGCTTCGAAGTCTTGAGGCAAAAGAGCGTGCACTTTTTGAATATGATACGGGTAAAGCTGCTGATCTCGTAAAACATGGTGTAGCTCAGTTTTCCCAATGCTTTCAATCGGCCTAGACAAAACCCTGGTACCTATGTTTGGTGTTTCTTCGACAATTCTTAAAATATCCTCGTCTTGGCCTGGCCGAATTACACGAGGTCTGCCGCAATTACCTCTCCGAAATGTCCATTCTGTCTAAGTCGGTTCACTAAGTTAGAAAAATATCTCCTTTTTGGGTGAACTCGATCTGGAAATTTTTCTGCATAGCGCCTAGCGGACAAACTATCGTTGGAGTTACATTTTCCTATTCGAGAAATGGAAATAAATTTTTAGCATTAACGATAATATAAATTTTACTCATCATTAAAATCATATCCGTCATTTCAGAAAACGGTAATGAATGTTCTCGACTAACATCCATATTGTTTCTTTTTTACTTGAAAGAAGACTTATTAATTAAAAAACTTTTAAATCTTAAAACACAGTGTAAAGTAATATTTAATTTGACAGCAAATAAAACAATGAAAGATGAAAACGGGGGGAAAGTGTTTCCCTGCAGGGAAACCTCTTGAAGCGCGTTTAACGCCGCTGGGGGGGTGGTTTTTGGCCGTTTTGAGGGTTTGCGCAACCCCAAAGAGAAATTCTGATGCCGCCGTCGTGTTCCGCATCCTCGAAAACGGGGGGGGGGGGGGGGGAATATATATTTTCCGCTGATACTTGAAAAAAATAATTCACCCCTTCCAGGGCCGGACCATCACCGTGCTAAGCATCCTCGAAAACGGAGGGAAAGTATGTTCCTCTGGGGGGTGATTTTTGGCCGTTTTGAGGGGTTGCGCAACCCAAATAAGAAATTCTGACGCCGCCATCGTGTTCAGCATAGTCGAAAACGGGGGAGGGAGGCACTCCTGTTCCGGATGAAAATATTTCGATTTTTCGGGCTTTTTTCCGACTCACAGACGCCACTAAATTACGGTTTCTCTTGTTTGTTATCGATGTTGTGTAATAGTTTTTACAGATATTAGTTTTCTCTTCTTATAGTTCTTTTAGTAGTAAAATAGTATACATAATAACTAATTGAAATCCATCGACCATCGCCCACTAATTATTTTACGATGCGTGCAATATACTCTTACGTATATTATCTAGTTCATATTTCGCTTAGCAGTGATAATAATTTATAAACCGTGATCACGTCACGCTCAGTGGCGGTTCTTCCATAGGAGTACATGCGCACGTGCACCCCCAAAACAAAACGAATAAAAAATATTAATTTATATTCATTGAATATTATTTATCGTATAAAGTCCGACCCTCCCTAATATTTTATCGTACCGTCAAACTAAAAAAGTTCGACCCTCCCTAATATTTTATCATCTCGTCAAACCAAACTGTATAGATCCGGCAACCGTGCCTCGATCGAGGTAAATGACGATTATGACGAGACTTGCTCTCACGTGCGATTAAGTAGTGCAGTTTCTCTGTAGTAACAGGTGGCGGGTGGCAGCGGGGGATAGCGGAGCTATGGCGATTTAACATGGAAAAGGCGCACAGTTTTTTGTATGCTGTGTCTGTGTGTCTGTTCGTGCATCTAGTTAGAAATTCGAGCGTGTATGTTTTCATATTTTAATATTATATATTTATTAAGTTAAAATGAATAGTTGACGTTGGACTATTTAAGAAATAACTTAGCTCTTTGAGTTTGGAGCAAAAAATTGAAGTGAAGAATGCGGGAACACCTAAACCCGAAATTAATTTAACGCAGACCACAAAGGGTAAATCTAGGGACTTTATTAGAAAGTTTAAAAATGAAATATATGAAAAAAAAATTATAGAGGGTATTTCCAACTTAATGAGGCTGTTATTGATCAATTTTCTACAATTAACAACCGAATACACATAAAACAGTTAACTATTGTTCTCGTCTTGGCTGCGTCTAATGACGTAGCCGTAGATGGCGTAGTGGTATTAGACATCATTCTGTTTTCTTGATAGCTCGTAGATGGCTTTAGTAGTATTAGTAGTGGACTGTATAAATATTGTTACGAGGGTTGCATGCGATGACGTTAAGATCCGACAGCTATACAGACTAAGAAAACCTGTCTTATTTTCCAAAAGTTGTATTTCCTTGTGTAAAATTAAAAAATAAATAAAAATATGTTTTACCTAACGCATTTTCTTATTACTTTTCACGATATCGCTCATCACTACTTTTCAGTGATTTGTCGCCCTCGGTAACGATAACGATAACGTTATCGTTATCATACCGAGCTATAAGCCCACATATCCTATACAAACTGCGAAGGTCTGTCTTCCTAAAATATTCCGAGAAGAAAATATTTGTCTTGCACCTTGCATAATTTAAATAATTCTTTATTTATTTCGGTGCCTATATATCATAAGCACAATGTATCGCCCGAGATAACATCTAAATCTGTTTTAAAAGTCCCTCTTATCTAGTGCACGTACAAGAGGTTTATTGAAGCCGGTGCCAGCAACATTTTAAGAAATTCTTCCGACGACCGGGTAATAAAGGCCTTAACTTTTATTTACGACACGTAATGGCCAAATAAACCATCATTTTGGAAGCCAGTGTCGTACATTCTTGGGCACTAATTGTAAGAAAGAATATAATAAACAAACTCCAGGCACAAGGAACGCCTCCCGAAAATTTGAGCTTAATTTAAGATTTTACCGATTTCTAGATAATTTGTATGTATTTTAATTAATATACAGTGTATAAAATGAAACAAAAGTTTACTTTGTTATTTGTCACTATATTGAAAGAGATTTGGCGTTACGGCCGTTTCGTAGTACAACTATATCTTCAAGACGCTCACACGAGAGTGAACCCAAACTAAGTGTATACAGGGTGTTATGGAAATGACGTATTATATTTAAATCGGCAATTCCTGAGATGAAAACAAATTGAAGAAAAATATCCAAAAATGGCGCTTTAATTTAATATGCCCTGTACATGACCTTATGTCAAACCAAAAATTACCACGTGGTGTCCCTGCCAGGAAGGTAAACAAAGCAACATGTGGCGAAAAAGTCACTGAATCTTGAACAGTGTTATCATATCTTCAGGGTAAACTATTTAGAAAGTCAATAACCGTTTGACAGATTGCATGTTGTTTATTTTTCAGGGTGCATTATTATAAACTTTTACGTTCAGTTCGGTTCGCTGGGACACAATCTCTGATTTATAAACTTGAACTGACTCGAATAAACCGCCGCGGAGTTTATAAATGGTGGTGGTACGTTCTCATTTGTTCAATTCGAACGACACCCGTCAGACCTGGACAACTTAAAAGTTTATAAATGCCATTTACCCTTTAGAAAAGAAAATTCAATTTTATTTAGCTTTTCGGACTTATTTAAAACCAACGTAATTTATAAAAAACACCAAATACCTAGGTAACCCGAACAAAAACAAACCGGCACAATAATCTCACAAAATCGCGTCCCATGAACACATCTAATTACCATTCAATCTGAATTAGTATTTTAAAGTGCTACTGTGTAGACAAAAATACGCCCTTATTGTCTGAGTGATCTGGGCAATAATGTATTGGTTCCATCGATCGATATTGAACTGCTGGACTGGGGCACTGCCGTCGCGAAAAGAACAAATAACTTAATAATTTTAACTCTGGTTTAAGTATTAACACACAATTTAACACAAATCTGCTTGAAAAAAACAGTAGGAAACCGGCCGGCTTCTTTAAACAGCTGATCTTGGACTATCGAGCGGGCTGCCTATTCTTTAAGCGACGGCAGCGGCTGGGGTTAATAACTTTCGATGTTTTATAAGGTTATATTCATAAATTTCAGAATTTCCTTCTGTAATACTTTTCTGTATAATGATAGTCTCGGAAATGGCAACCGCGCTAGATGGACGAGACTATTTATTTTGAAGGGGTTGTAATATCTATAAACATAATTATTTCATCATTCTTCTTCAGTGAAGGATTAATAAGTTTGATTAGCCCATTAGAAATTAGCGTTTTTATTATTTCTGAATTTCTATTGCGAAATAATTTGTATCCTATAGTGCTGTTGTTTTATGTGTACGGTAGGTTTTTGTAAAGTGTAATTATGCGTTAGTATTTATTGCTTTTGTGTAATCTAATAATAAGTGCAAATCTTCAAAAAAACTAATTTGAAACTGGTGGGTATTTGTGTGTTTCTTTAAGTGATTTCGTGCAAATGTTCCGAGAGATTGGAAATAAGAGGCCGAATGGGGTTTAATGGGTATAAGCTTGCTTATTATGCAGTTCCACATTATCATCAGGGTACGTGATGAGAATAAAGCTTTTCCCATAAAAAAAAAAAACAAAAACCTGAAGATGTCTGTGCCCTGGATTACCTGCTAGTATACTGGCACCTGAATTCACTTCTATTTGGATACTAGGTAAACTAAATATTATTTTTATAAGAATCTAAAGTTTTAAATTTTTTACACAGTTGGCAACATTGTGCCTGAACATCTGTTGATTACACAGCTTGGCAATGTAATATGATCATATATGAATGTGCCGAGGAGTAACATATAATGCCCTCATTCGATATAATTTTTATACATGTTGTCATTTTGTTTCAATAAGTCCAACCTCAAGAGCAGGTTCGAAAATTATAGGTTGTAAGTCTACCTTAAACGGCATGAACGAAAACTGTAATCAGAACCAATTTTTAAATTAACTTTAACAACTAACAATAAAGTTCTTTTTAATAGTATATAATTTTAAAGAATATCGGAGGATAAAATACAGATATTTCATGTATTAAAGATAGAAAGTACTTTTATAACACGTATTATTATTATTTATTATTTAGTAATTGAATATTGCGACAATTCTTAATACTTTTTAGGAATTCTATTGTGGTGCAGATGTGCAATCAATTTAATATCACATATAAAGTTAAAAGGTATAGTTGTTGCAGAATTTTACCGTTGACTCTTACTGCCATAAATAAACTACCTGATTAAACCCTATTGCATACGCCTGAACCTCTTCAAAGGTCAATAAATGGGATCAGGACCGGCTTGAAAATGTATACCACACCACATGATTTATTTTTATAATTTAAAATAAATAGATAGGTATTTTTAGTTTTAGGTACCTATAATAAATGTAAAATAATGATAACAATAATTAATGATAATTGAAAATAATTTAATTTAAAAGTATAACTATTAGGATAACAAGTACAATAAAAATTAATTAAATTCTAAGAAACTATTGATAATTTATTCAAAATTTAACTCTGTATCACTATCACTAT
Organism: Barypeithes pellucidus; assembly: GCA_963991005.1. Taxonomy (NCBI): domain Eukaryota; kingdom Metazoa; phylum Arthropoda; class Insecta; order Coleoptera; family Curculionidae; genus Barypeithes; species Barypeithes pellucidus. Next base: position 16,585,864 of record OZ022563.1, read on the forward strand.
CTTCATCTAAGCCTAAACTTATAATTAAGGGTTGAACATTTGTAATCATACAATTGTAAGAATTTTCCACCTTAAGTACATGCTGTACACAGTTTTTCCAGCTGTCTGACGACATTTTTCTTACTTCGTTTTTAATTAATTCTACTACAGATGCATTTAATGTAGGAGAAATATTATTTCTCCTAATATTGGATTTTAGTTCGTGCCATATTAGCTCAATAGGATTGAATATACAATAGTACGGAGGAAGACGCAAATCTGTATCTTGATGGTAATCTAAAGAAGAATCTGCTATGTTTTTAGCTGAAAGCAACAGACAATTTGGAACAAACCCGTTCTCTGAACCAGCATGTAATATTGTGATTCTTTTGCCTTTATTTGATGGTGCCTTGGTTTGACATTTTTTGGAAGAATCATCCCAACCTTTTCTTGGAGTGTCATGGGTATCGAACCATGTTTCGTCAAGGTAAATAATTGGACGATTTTCTTCTCTAAATTGTTTAACAGCTGTTAAATATTAGTCTCCATTCCCGACACTTGAAGATGCCCCATATCAGCACAATTCCAAGGACGCCACATTCTACCACTAATAAGCCTAACTAAAAATTATTCGCCGGAAAACCACTAAAGATTAAAATAATTTTTTCCTCTAACGTCACAATACTGTGTTTTTTAACTATTAAGAAGTAAACTCAAAGTCACAGTCTCGCGAATCACATTTATGTACATATATTAACGAAGTGCTAAAAGGTTACATGTTTCGCCCAACTGAGCATCATCAGACCTAAAATTTTTATAAAATTTGAAGACAGAAGATAAAACCGCGAAATAACGTCACTAAATTACATTAAAATAAAATAAACACCCCATACAAGTAACTGTATAAATACAAACAGCTACATTTAATAAATCACATATGGGTTCATTAATACCCACTTTAAACCAAGGAATATTGAATGTTAAAATGCCAATATACTAAAAAATTGCACTTTCAAAAAAATTAAACATTTAAAAAAGTAGTGAAGAGAACCATCCGGGATTGGTCAGTAAATGTTGCATCAGGGTAATTTTTTTAGTAAAAGTTCTCAAGAGAAAATGCTAGAAACTATTTTCGAATTTGTTAAAAATCCGTGACAGACCTGACCAAGGTTATGATTAAGATTTTCTTCGTGTTTTTACTCAAATTCAAATTCAAATTCTTTAGTTTCTTCAATTTAACAGCACTAGACAAGAGACATAACAATCATGGAAGAAAACGTCAAAAGTAAAGTTAAAACTAGATACAGTTCAACTACAACGTGTGTCCAAGATAAGGAGGGCCAGTACAGGTATCTCGGAAACCGTAAGAGATACGAAGTCGGTTAAATGGAGGCAAAGTTCCACATTTACGTGTCTAATAATATGCCGTTTAATAAGTTTTAAAATTCCGAGTAGTTCCGGAGATATCCGGAAAGAACCGAAATTCTGAAAAATCGTTTTATTGTTTTTCTGGGTTTTCTGAGATCGAATCTTAAAGTAAATTGCACTTTTGCATTGCCACTTTTTCTGCTCTATCTAACAGCGTTAATTGTTTCATAATCCGACGAGTCGTCTTCGACGGGAAATTATCAACTTTCTTTTTTCATATACGCTCCTGTTTTCCTGATATCCTGAAAACAAATTGAAGAACAATATTCAAAAATAACGCTTTACTTTCATATGCCCTGTACATGACCTGCTGTCAAACCAAAAATAAGAGCACGTGGTGTCACTGGGAGAAAGGTAAGCAAAAGCAACATATCACGAAAAACGTCACTGAATTTCGACCAGTGTTGTCACATTTTCATGGTAAACTCTTAAGAATGTCAATAACCGTTTGACAGATTTGAAGTTGTTTATTTTTCAGGGTATATTATTATAAACTTTTACGTTCAGTTCGCTGGGAAACAATCTCTGATTTATAAACTTGAACTGACTCGAACGAACCGCCGCGGAGTTTATAAATGGCCAGGTTTGTTCTCATTTGTTCAATTCGAACGACACCATCGAGCTGAACAACTTAAATGCCACTTTACCCTTTAGAAAAAAAAATGCAATTTTATTTACCTTTTCGGCCTTATTTAAAACCAACTTAATTTATAAAAAAACACCAAATAAATAACCCGAACAAAAACCGATATAATAACCTCACAAAATACCAAATCAAAGCCACATAAATTCACATTAGTTTTCGCGTAGGTATTCATCTCATGAGCACATCTAAGTTTTATCATTTTAAAGTGCAACTGTGTAGACAAAAATACGCCCCTATTGTTCTGGGAAATAATATAAATTTCCATACATTGGTATTTGACATCTAAAAATTTTGAAAGTAACTAAACACTTTTGACATGTTCGGGTTTCCTCGGTCGATCGATATTTAGCTATTTGGGCTGAAAATACAGCGTTGCCACTTTCGATGTTTCATAAGATTATATTCATAAATTGCGGAATTTCCTTCTGTAATACTTTCCTGTATAATGATAGTCGCGGAAATGGTAACCGCGCTAGTTGGACGAGACTATTTATTTTGAAGGGGATGTCCTGTCTAACAATATAATTACTTCATCATTCTTCTTCAGTAAAGGATTAATAAATTTGATTAGCACATTAGAAATTAGCGTTTTTATTATTTCTGAATTTCTATTGCGAAATAATTTGTATCCTATAGTGCTGTTGTTCTATGTGTACGGTAGTGTTATTGTAAAATGTAATTATGCGTTAGTATTTAGTGTTTTGTGTAATCTAATAATAGGTGCATATCTTCAAACTGATTTGAAACTCGTGGGTGTCTGTGTGTTTCTTTAAGTGATTTAGTGTAATTTGTTCTGTTTCACTATGTGTTTTTTTCTCTCAGACGATATGCCGGTTATATTCTGAGATTGGAAAGAAGACGCCGAATGGGGTTTAGTGGGTATAAGCTTATTATGCAGACCCACGCTATCATCAGGGCACGTGATGAGCATAAAGCTTTTCCCATAGAGAATAATGAATTGAAGGTGTCTGTGCCCTGGATTCCTTACTCGTCCTTATAACGTACTGGATTTACATTCTAAGTAAGCTAAATATTTATTTTTATAAAAACTAAACTTTTACATTTTTACACAGTTAGGCAACATTGCGCGTAACAGCTGTTTGTGATACACTGCCACAGGATGCTGTGATTCATTACCGCGGAGTCACCTGTGAGTAAGAGGGTTACCCACGTTTAAAATGGTCGATTTGAAAAAAAATATGTAGCGCTTCTCTAGGACACCCAATAAGTCACCCATTTAAATATAATACGTCATTTCCATAACACCCTGTATATGCTTGCAAAAAATAATATATAATATTAAGAGAACTTTTATTTAGATTGGCGATCGATCAGAGAATGAAATATCAACTATACGGTGCTCTTTAGCTAGATATGAATGTCGCAAGTACTCTGTGAAACCAAAAGTAACACCCTATCAGGCGAGTTCATAGAAGCAATTAATAGTAAACGGTTCTTATAAACAGGATGGATTGAAGAAATTTCTTGTTAGCAAAGGTCACACAAAATTCACAATGATGACAGAACATATCCCGTTTTTTAATTAGTCCTGTCGAGATTAGATAGAAAAGTAATTAATTAATAAGGTGATAACCGAAAAATGAAATAAATATAATTTTTTACAATAATTGTGATCCAAGGTATTCAAAATGATGTGGTACGGTGTTTTCTTTCTGGCGGTGACTTTCGCAAGTGCTCTGCCTAGTGAAAAATTGCACCCTTTATCGGACGAATTCATTGAATCACTTAATAGTAAACAGTCAACATGGACAGCCAAAAGAAACTTTGAAATTGAAGAATATGAACTATTTAAAGTGTTAGCAAGCGGAGTGAAGAAAAGTACTGTTCGTAAAGTTCACAGAAAAATCCATGATGAAAATGCAGATATACCCGAGTCGTTTGATTCTCGCGAAGCTTGGCCTGAGTGTGCTGATGTTATTGGGTTAATTAGAGATCAATCAAGATGCGGATCATGCTGGGTAAGTTCCTTCAACTATCTATGCTTCTATTTGTATCATAAAGGAGTGAACGTTATAATGCACAGGTCGACAAGTGTATCTGTAGATACGAAAAGAATGAGGACAAAAACATTTTTGGGGATAACAATGTTGTCACAGATATTAAATTTTAATTGAATCATATTTCGATGGAATCCAGCAGCCGAAGAGTATGTTTGGCTGCAGAGCTCCAGACATGAGAGCAGTGATGGTCGAATCTGGGCTTTGTATAGTGTCAAAAGTTGTTGAGGTATGTACAACTTTTTGGTTCGGAAGAGCACACCAAGTTTCTGAGAAGCTATCGTGGCCATTGCCACAACATGGTTATGCCAAGTCATATTTCCTCTCAGATTGACGCCCGTCAAATTAATAGATGAAGCCAGTGGGATTGCGTGTCCTGTCATGACTATATCCGGTTCTGTAATGTTAACCTTTTTAGAAAAAACTGCCTGGGTTTTTTGCGTTAAATTCGACATGGTTACTGTCACCCACCCAAGCCAAAAATTTCTTCCAGGTCCTTGCTAAGGCGTGATACTTCTTGCTGTCTGCGAAGATGTGCGTCGGCAGCCGATGTTTGTACATTCAAAGAGAAAGATTAGATAAGTGTGCTATAGTCAGCAGAACTAAATATCGGATTTGTAGTTTGCACTCGAAGGTCGTTAATGTAGAGTAAGAAGAGAGTGAGAGATAATATGGATCCTTGAGGAACACCGGCATTGATGGTGAAGGTGTCTGAGAGAAATCCGTCAATCGCCACTTCAACCATGCATCAGAATTAACGTTATAATTAAATTACCACATCATTACTTGAAAAATGCCACTATAAGATCCTTATTAATATCATTCATTTATCGGTCATGTCATCGATAATGATCATGTGCGATCTGTTCATAATTCGAATTTCTTCATCTTACCACAAACTACACATTCTTTTAGGCATTTGCTACTGTGGAGGCAATGTCTGATAGAATCTGCATTCACTCAAATGCTACCAAAAAAGATCTGGTTTCTGCCCAGGATCTTCTTACTTGTGGAAATTCGGGTGGTTGCGGAGGCGGATCCACAAGTGAGCCATGGAATTCGTGGCAGACCAATGGGATTGTAACTGGAGGATTATATAACAGAACCGACCAGGTATACAGTAAAAACATTTCATCATCATTTTGCAGCATGTTTATAAGTAAACACATTACCCAAAAATAGAAGTCATTTAAATACAGTTTGTGTATATAGTCTGGAAACGGCTTAATAACTTTTGATCCGCTAACTTTTTTTTAAAAAAAATAACAGTACTGTCAAAATGGCAGATGGGCGCCATCTTGGTAAAGAAAATTAAAATACGATAGGTACATTATTTTGCAGGTCTTATCGAGTATATAAAAGTGTCCCATTTTCGACATTTTTATACAGGGTGATTCACGACGAGCTTGCATTAGAACTTTATGGAGAACTACTGAATATATGTTCCTGAAACTTTGGGAATTTGGGTTTATCGATATGCTCTCTTTAACTAAAATATTGACATGTTTCTGTCATTTCCGGTTATACCGGAAGTAGCTGCCTACTTTCGTTTTTTAAATACAACATGGTAATTTTTATTACATTTTTCGATTAAGCATTAAATATTAAGCACATTTTATAGAAAATGTTTTTGTCAGACTCTAATAGTTTTTGAGATATCTGGAATTTTTGTAATTATTTGGCAAATGCATGACGATGAAATAATCCATATAATTTTTTTACCTTAGCGCTTGGACTAAAAATTTTTTCTCACCGAATAGCTAGAAGATCATCAAGTCTCAAAAACATTTCAAATTCGGCATAAAATGTACAGGGTGGTCACAATTCAAGCCTCATTGTGAAAAAATTCAACCATTAAAAACTTTCTTATTTTAAATGGAACACCCTGTATATTTTTATTTAATTTGATGGCAAATTAGTTGTTCTTTATAAATAGTATTTACTGTCCTATACCTACATCAAAGCGTTTTCTCAAAAAATCCAATTTTATTCCGAAAATACTATTTGTTCAAGTGTGTTATGAAAACAATTGTACTTAGGGGCTGTATACTGATGTCTATACGGAGGAATAGTGATTGATTGCTTGAAAATACAACATTCTAAAGTGTTTCTTAATAATTTATAAATAAAATGCAGTTTATTGTTTTAAATTGTTTTAAATTTAATGGTTTAAATATTATTTTTTTAAAAATAGCAAGGAAACAAGTTAATAAACTTTAAATTCTTTAATTAAAAATGTGTTTGAAAATTATACCTAATATCTTTTGATTATATTTTTAAAATATGTTCGAAATGATTGCCATTTACTTCCAAGCATTTATGTATTCTTTTCATCATGCTATTTCTTGTAGCATTCCTAATTTCTTGTGCAGTGAGAGATTGAAATGCTGCCTTCACCCTTTCAATTAGATTTTCCTTCGTGGTGATGGGACGCGCGTAAACTTTATCTTTAATGGTTCCCCAGATGAAAAAGTCCAGTGGAGTTAAGTCTGGCGAACGAGCTGGCCAGTGGAAGGGACCTTGGTTTGCTATCCACTGGTCATGAAAAAGTCTGTTTAGGGCAGTCTTAACAACTTGGACGTTGTGTGCTGGAGCCCCATCGTTTTGGTACCATGCATTAATTCGCCCTTGGAGCGGCAAATCATCCAGACGTTCTTCTAACTGATCCTCAAGAATTGTCAAATAATTCTGACCATTTAAATTTTCGTCGTAAATGTGTAAGCAAAATATACGGTCATGTTTAATAGCACAATAAACATTAAATTGAAATGATTCCTGGTAACGTCCTATCCTGACAATATGGGGGTTTTCGTGAGCCCAATAATGGCTGTTGTGTCTGTTATGAAAACCATTACGAGTAAATTTGGCTTCATCACTCCATATTACAGAATTAGTAAATTGCTCATTTTCTTGGGTTTTGATTAGAAAAAACTCGCAAAGTTCGACTCGAGCTGGCAAATCTTGTGGTTTTAGATGCTGAACTTGGGCATATGAATATGGCCTCCAGCCATATTTTTTTAAAATTCTTTGTATACTGGAATACGAAACTCTTAATTGCATTGCAGCTTCACGAATTGAGTCTTTTGGGAAAGCGTAAAAATAGGCTAAAATGGTAACTTCAAATACCTCATTGTCCAGTATTGGTTTAATTCTTCGTACTTTGGCTTCAAATGATCCAAATTTTAAACAATTATTATTTAGTCTTCTAATAATATCAGGTGTGGGAATAGGCCTATTCGGATATTTATCCCGATATATTCGACAAGCTCTTAGCTTAATTTTACCACATTCAATGATTCAATGTAAACCGTAAATAAATTTAAAAAATCTTCACTTGAAAATCCGGAGCGTGACATTTTTTAGTAACAGAATAATTGACAGTTTGAAAATACGCCAAGAAATATCAGACAATTGTTTTTCTTGTCAAAGCACACTAGAAAATATTGCCGCCATTATTAATTTTCCTCTGTATAGACATCAGTACCCTAAGTACAATTGTTTTCATAGCACACTTGAACAAATAGTATTTTCGGAATAAAATTGGATTTTTTGAGAAAACGCTTTGATATAGGTATAGGACAGTAAATACTATTTATAAAGAACAACTAATTTGCCATCAAATTAAATAAAAATATACAGGGTGTTCCATTTAAAATAAGAAAGTTTTTAATGGTTGAATTTTTTCACAATGAGGCTTGAATTGTGACCACCCTGTACATTTTATGCCGAATTTGAAATATTTTTGAGACTTGATGATCTTCTAGCTATTCGGTGAGCAAAAATGTTTAGTCCAAGCGCTAAGGTAAAAAAATTATATGGATTATTTCATCGTCATGCATTTGCCAAATAATTACAAAAATTCCAGATATCTCAAAAACTATTAGAGTCTGACAAAAACATTTTCTATACAATGTGCTTAGTATTTAATGCTTAATCGAAAAATGTAATAAAAATTACCATGTTGTATTTAAAAAACGAAAGTAGGCAGCTACTTCCGGTATAACCGGAAATGACAGAAACATGTCAATATTTTAGTTAAAGAGAGCATATCGATAAACCCAAATTCCCAAAATTTCAGAAACATATATTCAGTAGTTCTCCATAAAGCTCTAATGCAAGCTCGTCGTGAATCACCCTGTATAGTACCTAATAAAGTTTAATAAATCGCCTAGGAAACCAATATTATCCATGGTGTGTAATATATTTGAAAGGATAATTTATAGTATCTTTTTAGATTAAAATATACAGGGTGTTCCATTTAAAAAAATGAGGTTAGGTCTGATAACTGTCTTATCTGACCCCGTATGGCAGATTATTCAACAATTAATATAAAGAAACTGCGGTATAAAACATTTTTCTGTATCTCTTTTAACTAAGAATATATAGGGTGATTTTGAAATTGTCAATTTTTTGATTTTCCCCCGTATCTCTTAAGCGAGGGAAAATTTTAAAATTTTGATTTTACCATTTTAAGTTTGACCCAAAAAGAGCACATGACACCTACATTACTTTTTTGATAGCACTAACAATTACGGAGATACTCTATAAAAGTGTCGAAAGTGGGACACTCTGTACTTTACGATGCCAGAATATTTTAAAAATTGCATAGTTATGCATGTTAGAATGTTTACTATTTTTTTTTTCTGCTATATTAGATTAGATTTAGACAGTATTCTGTAATCGTAAGTACTCGATAGGACTGTTAAAATGATGTATCGCAAGGCCCCACTTCCTATTCAATTTTTGTTATCAAGATGGCGCCCATCCGGCATTTTGAATTTAAACACCATGAAAGTGTAGCTCTCTGATTCCCACTGCACTATGCAAACTAGTATTTAATTTTCTAAGACGATAAATGAACTAAACTATAATAAAAAATATTAAGTATGCAATTTTTAAAATGCCGCCATTTTGTTTTCGTTGCGAATACAGAAGTAATAATCCGGCATCGTAAAGTACTCGATAGTACCTTCGAAATGATGTTTCGCAAGACCCTTCTTAATGTTTAATTTTATTTACGGAGGTGGTGCCGACACGCTAATTGGCGACACTGGTTTGAATAGTTTATTTAATAGTATAAATTCCTATAAGTTCTTTAACAACAAAAACATGAGCAAAAATTTTAATGAAAGGCAAAGAAGTTATATACATAAAAATTAAAATAAGCATAAAATATTAAAGGAACAAAATAAGAATTAAAAAGCGGCTTTTTTGTTCAATTCATCAATATTGTGAGTTATTTAGTATTTGCTTTCAATATTTACAATAACCATAATGCTTGAAAATCTGGACTCTAATCATGAGAGCATACGCCTATTAAGTATAATAAAATCAATAATATTACATTCAACAAATACAGGGTGTTATGGAAATGACTTATTATACTTAAATGGGTGACTCCTAGGGAGAAAGTCTAAATACTATTTTTTTTTAAATCGAATATCTAAATACTAAGGTAAATACCCTTTTTACCCACATACTGTCGCGCCGTTCCATCTGGGTTCACTTAGCAACAATGTGGGTCACTAGAGTATACTAACAGTGTTGCCAGATCACACCGCCTGTCTCGCTCTTAGTTGAATACTGGCGGCGCGCCCTTCATACTTCAGTATGTTTCGAGACTCCGGAGTGGGACGACGTCGTGTCGAGGGTTCCACGTGCTTTACGTATACGAATTTTAAACATTTTGTTAGTTGTATTGCCTGATTTTTTTTTGTTGTGAAATAATTCATAATAATCAATGTTGTGATGTGATTTCAAATTTGTGTGATATTATCTACTGTTGGTTCTGTTGAAAAACATACTTTTTGTGTTTTATTATTTTATGGAATTTAATTATAAAACGGATTATTTTAAAATAAGATCGAAGGTAAGAGAGTATGTACCTTAAAATCGTAGTTTTATTTGTCTGAAAAGATTGAAAAAGATGTGATAACGCGCGTCAAAGATGTCTTGTTGTCAAGAACTGAACACGTGCGTTTAGAATTCTGTGTTGCAATATGACAACATCGCTCGATTATTAAAAATACCGCTCGAGTTATAAATTCAAGCGAAACTCGTCGCTTGTTACTTATTACCTTGCTCGTGCATTCGAGCAGTTTTTCGCTCGATAGGAAATACTACTCTAGTTATAAATTCAAGCGAAAAATCGTTGCCTTTCACTTGATATCCGATCTTCGCTCGACACCGCGCTCCACTCGAAACGTGCCGATTGGTGACGTTCGAGTTTGACGCTCAGAAGGCTGATACGACATACGTCTTTGTTAAAGGCACATAAACGAAAAGGTGCATACAAGAAAGTATGCGAAATCCCGTAGTGGATTCAGCGCGACATGGGTTTTGTTTTGACTGGGACTGGCTAGCCAGCGGCAATTGTAAATTTAAAAAAAATTAAAGGATACAATTTTTAAAAAAATCAGAAACAACTGTTCTTCATTAATTAAAACTATAGACTAAACTTCTAAAACTTATAAAAACAACCCCTGGTGTTTTATCAAGACATTCTTAGTCATAAAAATTTCAAGTGATTAATCGCTCGAGCGATTCACTCGATTATTAAAATCATCGGTTTTTCCCAACGCTATACAATACAGTAAATAGTTTGTAAAGTAAAGGCAGAAACAGTTCAATTGTAAAATCTGTCTACTAATTAGAACTTTTGTTAATTTAGGGATGTCAGTCCTATTTCTTGCCACCTTGCGAAGACCATCCCAATAAATGCAGGGATTATGTTAATACACCCGATTGCAAAACAGCATGTGATGATTCTTCATTACAGTATAAAGAGCAGAAAACCTATGGATTAGATTTCATCGAATTTGAAGGTGAAAAACAGATTCAACTAGAACTTTTAAACAATGGACCTGTAGTAGCCTCTATGGTAGTATACAGCGACTTCGCTAGCTACAACAGTGGTAAATATTACAGTAGAATATAAAATCAGGAGTTAATCCATTAATTTAAAGAGTCACTAAATATGGTTGTGGTCTTGTTACTGTGCGCCCAACCTATCTTAAACCAATAGACCCTAACCGTTCATGTTTTATAATTAAAAGATCTAGTTTAAGATTAGTCCGTTGTTTATTGTGGTTAATAACCAGAGGGAAAGTTATTGCCTCCCACAAGGAAAAAATCGGTCAAGCGGCCATTAGCAAGTTGTTGCTCTTAACATTTAAATCCCCCTTTGCTTGTGGTTATTACCCCACTAAGTATACTGAATTAAATCATAACTATTTTTACAGGTATCTACCAATATATCGATGGATACCCTTTAGGTGGCCATGCGGTCAAGATAATTGGATGGGGAGTAGACAATGACGTAAAATATTGGTTGGTGGTCAACTCATGGAACGAGCGCTGGGGAGAAGCTGGCTATTTTAGAATTATCAGAGGACAAGACGAAGTTGGTATTGAAGGTGATCTTACGGCCGGACTGCCAGATTTCAGTAGATTCTGAGACTCAATGTCATAATAGAAACAATATATAACGATTTAAATTTAAGTTGTTTTTGTACTTGACTTGATTTAAAAACGTTTTTGGAAAATTAGCAATTGCAATTTCAGTATAGTTGACGCTCAGTATTGAGTTACTTAGTGATAAGACTCGCAATAGAGACATAATAAAGGCAGGTCACCAATAAAGGCAGCAAAAATGAAACAATTGTAAAGTCAAATAACTTGTACGAATCAGATCGACAAAGTTAACAACAGGCGATCGTAGCTCTGCTTGCTAAGAGCAAAACTGGTGGAATAACTGGTGTTGTTGTTTCAAAAGTATATAGCCACCAGCAAAGAAGAAAACATTGGGTAACAAGCGAAGTCGTTGGTGGTCTTAGTGACGTGTCCAAGATTTGTTACTAAACTGTTGCACTACCAGAAAGATTTTTAATGCAGATGGGTCTTGCGAAATATGTTTGAGATTATAACTGACTTTACGCGCTCTAAGCTGACCTAACCATTACAGTAACATTAGCTTCATGATGGTTGTAATCGGCGCTGCCCATCATTTCAGGGGTTCTTCAGGACTTAATTATCTCCTTGTCGGTTTTTGCCATACTTGACCTACATTTAAAATGATATTTAGAACTGCTATCACCAAACTTACTTGGACGTGGTAGTTTTAATTCATTGAAGGGCCATATCAACATAGTTCGTATTAAAGTACACGGTTTGTCAAAAAACATGAGCTCAAAGTAAACCCTAATCATCTGCAATCACTTACTCTGGAGGCAGATGAGCAAGACACGTAGAGCCTCATTATGATTTTACGATCTGCCGTAAGGATGGAACGAAGTGATAGGACGAGGAGTTGAAAATGATATACAATATAGGTTTATTTCCAAATCATAAAACGAATGACAAAGAAAAAATAACTACTTCAGTACCGTTGGACGAGAGGATGAAATTAATACATTTTATATGGTATTATTATCAATAAATTACGGTTATAAATTGGAAATAAGTCTATTTAAATGCTCGAAAAATAAATTCATGCAAGGTCGTTTTAAAAGCACGATTAGGAATCTGACTCGAAGTAGCCCTTTGATACTCTTTTTTGTGTATCAGAAAGAAGGCGCTGTCTAAGTATCTCCAGAGTTACCAAGACCAAAACAATTTAACACAGGAAATCCATCTGGTTATTAAAAATTCTGAAATCTATTTAGATAGAAGCTTGGACGCCAAATCGGCTTTAATGTCAATAGTGCGCGACTTCTAACTCTCTGTTTAAGTAGTTCTGCCAAAGTACGAAGGAAAAATTGTCACAACTTAAACAAGGCTAACACATGTTGTGGTATATTAAAATAAAGGTATAGATCAAATTTTTAAAAAGTTTTGATTGTGGTGGCAAAATAATATTCAGTTGTATATAATTTATACTTCTTGCAAATATTGTTGTATATTTCCGATTGTCGAATTAGTTCATTCTTGATTAAAATGTATCTGAAAGTCAGCGTAAAATTTATAGTCTCTTAATTAAACCATCATATTTAATTTTAAGTATCTATATTCGAATTTATGGCAGTCATTGTTTCTTGAAGATTACCATAACTTATGAACTTTACTCACTGCAAAAATTTAAAATCAATTGTTTCATATTAAGTGGTCATGTTAAGATCAGAGAGAAAAAACTAATTAATCAGTAAGATAACAAGTCCCGAAATTAAATAAATAGGACAAAGTAAATCTCTGACTATAAACATTCAGAATGATTTGGTACGGTACTTTTTTGCTGGCTTTGAGTTTCGCAAGTGCTCTACCGAGCCAAAAACTACACCCCTTGTCAGATGAATTCATTGAAGCACTTAATAGTAAGCAGTCGACATGGACTGCCAAAAGAAACTTTGATATTGAAGAATATGAACTATTTAAAGTGTTAGCAAGTGGGGTTAAGGAAAGTGCTGTTCCCAGAATTTACACAAAAATTCATAACGAAGATGAAGAAATACCTGAATCGTTTGATTCTCGTGAAGCTTGGCCTGAATGCGCTGATACAATTGGTTTGATTCGAGACCAATCTAGATGCGGATCATGCTGGGTAAGTTGTTTTAGATTTTTAGTTATTGAAACCAACCAAACATTACTGGGTGAAATGTCTATATCTTCCTCACTTTAAAGATTGTACTCGGTTTTATTAGAAATGATTGTAGATTATTTTGAGTAATTTATACCCAGTTAAACATAAAAACCCTTTTAATGCCATTAATTATGTCACAGAACAAATACTTGCCATTAACTATAAGTTAATTAGTGCAAAATAGATATGGCCGTATTTATCAAAACTGATCACCAATCGATAGTTTCTTGCAGGCGTTTGCAGCTGTGGAGTCGATGTCGGATAGAATTTGCATTCATTCAAACGCAACCAAGAAAATTCTGATTTCCGCCCAGGATCTTCTTACTAATGGTGAGGCAGGTGGATGCTTCGGCGGGTGGCCTGGTAGTGCATGGGCTGTTTGGCAAGCTGATGGAATTGTAACCGGAGGATTATATAATAGAACCGACCAGGTACAAGTTATCCATTAAGCTGATTTAGAATTATTCTGCATAAAACCCAAAGAGTGTGGTTGTACGGATCCGTATAATTCAATTTGGTGTGTAGATCTTTTCTAACAATGATAATTCACTCACTGAATAATGCTATAACAAATTGATAACTATTAATAAAGTTTTTTATTGTAAATTTAGGGATGCCAATCCTACTTTTTGCCTTCATGCGATGATCATCCCAATAAATGTAGGGATTATGTTGACACTCCTGATTCTAAAGCAGTATGTGATGATTCCTCACTAGAATATAAAGAACAGAAGACTTATGGGCTTGATTATGTCTCATTGTATGGTGAAAAGCAGATTCAGCTCGAAATTTTAACAAATGGTCCCGTTGAAGCAACTTTTGAAGTCTACAGCGACTTTGCTAGCTACAGCAGCGGTGAGTATATAACCTTATTGTTAATCCTTTTTCCATCGGAAGAAAATGATTAATTAAAGAACGAAAAGCAGTAATTACAATTTTTAAAAATATACTATTAAAATTTCACGTACTGTTCAGATTTAAGACTCCTAAAATTTCGCTGAGGAAATTCAAAATTGAAACAGATATAATTAATCTTAATAAAGGTTTCAACCATTATTCTTAAGTTCTCAAATGTGAATAATTCGGGCAAGGAGACCGATTTTGCCATGTAAGTCAATAATTTGATCTAAAAAATTAACAACCCATGCTTATTTACAGGTATCTACCAGCACATCGATGGAGACGAAGAAGGTGGTCATGCTGTCAAGATTATTGGATGGGGAGTAGAAAACGACATAAAATATTGGTTAATTGCCAATTCATGGAACGAGCGTTGGGGAGAAGCTGGCTATTTTAGAATTATCAGAGGACAAGACGAAGTGGGTATTGAAGATAGCATTACGGCTGCGTTACCCGATTTTAGTAAATTCTAAGTTGTATTATGATATTATCACCAATAAAAGATTTCGTAGATGTCACCCTTAACTACATTAGTTCAAAATCTCTTCCCAATGATACCCTAATTTATTATTTTTTAGTAACAGTATTTGTTTTCAATTTTCAAAGTGTTGTTAAATAAAAAAGATATAGGTAATCTGATTAAAACTTACGAATATATCAGATCAGATACAATTAATAAACAAAGGTTTATTTAAGTACTTGTCAATCAAGGAGCAAATACTTACTTTTTTAAAATGACAATGATATCACGCATCAACAGAAATATAACTACAGTTACAGCTTAAAGGACTGACGTCTATTTATTTCGCGCCAATTCTAACATAATGTTTCTGGGGCTAAGTCATCATCAGGAATATATTACACTTCTAAATTTTATAACTATTGATATTATCGTTTATTTTAATAATTATAAATTTAGAACGAAAATCTAGGCTAGACGATGACGATATCTTCTATTCATCTATACAAATACAATAAATGAGGAATTGACATCTTTGATCAGAAAGTATTAGCTTAATGAATAATCCATAAGAAAGACATATTCGGCCGGTAATAACACTTCGATAAAGCAATAAACGATTACTACTAAAATCAATTGCAAATTAGAAAACGTTCGGACATTGCCAAATTCCTTAGAATTATCAGGGATTAAGTCGAAGTGGAATTTACATTTGAAATACTTCCTGCCAATATTATTGTGTATTTCCGGTTGTCGAGTTAGTTCATTCTTGATTAAAATGTATTCTGAAACTCGGCGTAAAATTTATAATCTCTTAAGTACTTTTAATTAAAAAACCATATTTCATTTTAAGTATCAACATTCGAATTTATGGCAATCATTGTTTCTTGAAGATTATCATAACGTATGATCTTTACTCACTTTGTGCAATGCACTTTGGGCATCAATTGTCATCAAAAACTAAGGAAACTGATAGCATACGATTTATCTAGCTTCAAAATAATAATAAAATGAGTTTCATATTAACCGGTCCTGTTAACATCAGAGAGGAAAAAGTAATTAATCAGTAATGTAGAGAAACTGATGAGTATCTCACATAATCAAAGACGGGTGACTAGTTTTCTGTAAAACATCGTCTAAAACAGACTGTAAATAAAAACAAAGGGTGCATATTACTGTATCTTCCGTGAACGTATATTACTGTATCTTCCCTGAACTGCTAAACTCACATTACATATACAAAGATCAATAATATTAATTAAAACTAAATGACGGTAAATATAATTATAATATTATATAATATAAACAATTCGAGTTGAAATGGGCTGATCAAGATGTGCAAAAAAGAGGAAGTATTAGGCCAATAAAAGTTCAGGAAGTTTGTTACGATTGGAGATCAATAAAAAAAATGATTGTTTTATGCCGTATCAATGGCTGCATTCAGCAGAGCTTATCGATTTATATGCGTCAGTTTTGGGTTTGGTTAGGATCCCTTCTAAATATTTTCATCAAATATTACGCTTTTATCGGTATAAAATGGATAATTTTATTTTTAATGCTCATCTTCACTAGCGGAGTTCGTGGATAATATGTTTTTATAATTATAATTCACTTCTTTCGTCATTTTTTATAGATTTTACTCATCAATCTGAAATAAATCGCTGTCAAATCACAAATTACTTTTTAAATTCGATGGAGAAAATGGCGTCCGATTTCCCATCGATTGGTGAAATCAGCAGATGATTACTAATCGCTTACAAATCAATGGGATCTGCTGAATGTGCCCATTTTTACCATATATGACACAAACACTTACTATATTGGCCTTCTGTGTTAAGTTTTACCTTACTGGTTGTGTACTTTTATTCATTTGTAATAATTGAACATGGACTTCATAACATATAATCTCAGAGACATAGAGACCGTGAATTTATATCACCAATACAACTGGTCTGGGTATTGACTTCTTGTACATTATCAGGTTTCACGAGCGCAAATTAAACAGAAAGGGGAATAATTCAGGAACCAGAGATTGGGCCTGTTTCCTGAGAGAGAAGAGTATCTTTTTTTTATTTTTTCAAACACCCGTATGTAACACGTTCAGAAAGGCCATATAGATAATATTAAATGGATATTATTTTTTATGGGAGAATGTATGGTTTGTTCTAACAATAGGTAATTAAAATCATAAAAAAAATAAAAATATAAAAACATAATTTTCGTGATGGAACTAGTTTTCCAACAAATAAGATAACAAGTTCCGAAATTAAATAAAACGGACAAAGTAAATTCCTGACTATAATCATTCATAATGATTTGGTACGGTGCTTTCTTGCTGACATTGAGTCTCGCAAGTGCTCTACCGAGCCAAAAACTACACCCCTTGTCAGATGAATTCATTGAATCGCTTAATAGTAAGCACTCAACTTGGACAGCCAAAAGAAACTTTGAAATTGAAGAATATGAACTATTTAAAGTGTTAGCAAGTGGGCTTAAGAAAAGTGATGTTCCCGGAATTTACACAAAAATTCATAACGAAGATGAAGTAATACCTGAATCGTTTGATTCTCGTAAAGCATGGCCCCAATGCGCAGATATAATTGGTTTGATTCGAGACCAATCTAGATGCGGGTCATGTTGGGTAAGTTGTTTTAGATTTTTAGTTATTGAAACCAACCACACACTACTGGGTGAATTGTGATATCTTCAGCACTTTGTAGATTATTTTGAGTAATTTATACCCAGTTAAACATAAAAAAAACGTTTTAATGTCATCAATTTTGTCACAGAACAAATACTTGCTAGTTCAACATTAGAACATAAACTACAAGTTAATTAGTGCAATATATGCCATATTTACAAAAATTTATCACCAACCTATAATTTATTGCAGGCATTTTCAGCTGTGGAGACGATGTCGGATAGAATTTGCATTCATTCAAACGCAACCAAGAAAATTCTGGTTTCTGCCCAGGATCTTCTTACTAACGGTCATGCGGGTGGATGCAACGGCGGAACGTCTTTTGGTGCATGGGCTGTTTGGCAAGCTGATGGAATTGTAACAGGAGGACTATATAATAGAACTGACCAGGTATAAGTTATCTATTAAACTGATTTAGAATTATTTTGCATAAGACCCAAAGAATGGGGTTGTACGATAATTCAATTCTGTATATAGAAGTTTCCTAACAACACTAATGCTAAAATAATGCTATCCATGTTGATAACTATTAATAAACTTATTTATTGGTAATTTAGGGATGCCAATCCTACTTTTTGCCTCCATGCGATGATCATCCCCACAAATGTACGAACTATGTTCAGACTCCTGATTCTAAAGCAGTATGTGATGATTCCTCACTAGAATATAAAGAACAGAAGACTTATGGGCTTGATTATGTCTCATTAAATAGTGAAAAGCAGATTCAGCTCGAAATCTTAAAGAATGGTCCCGTTGTAGCAGGTTTTGAAGTCTACAGCGACTTTGCTTCCTACACCAACGGTGAGTGTGTATAAAAAAAATAGGGCACATAAGATTAAGTCCCTAACAAGAAAACAGAACTTTTTTTAAAAACTTTATTTTTACTCCTTAGTCCATTAGAAGAAAGTAATTAATTAAAGAAAGATCAATACAAAATAGAAAAGTTAAGCAGTAATTACAATTTTTTTAAATATTTTATTAACATTTTAATTAGTGTTGGCTCAGATTTAAGACTCCTAAATTTCACTGTGGAAATTGAAAATTGAAACAGATATAATTAATATTAATAACGGTTTCAACCATTACTCTTAAGTTTTGAAATGTGAATAATTCGGGCACTGCAAGGAGACCGATTTTGTCATGATTATCTAAATCAATTGATTTGATCTAAAAAAATTGACAAACCATATTTATTTACAGGTATCTACCAGCACATCGATGGAGACGAAGAAGGTGGTCATGCTGTCAAGATTATTGGATGGGGAGTAGAAAACGACAAGAAATATTGGTTAATTGCCAATTCATGGAACGAGCGTTGGGGAGAAGCTGGCTATTTTAGAATTATCAGAGGAAAAAACGAAGTGGGTATTGAAGATGATATTACGGCTGCGTTACCGAATTTTAATAAATTCTAAGGTGCGTTCTGATATTATTGCTAATAAAAGACTTCTGAAATTCAAGTTCATTATTTTGAAAACATGTGTCATCTAAGATAAGTTTTCTGGGACTAAAGTAGCTACGTCCGAGAGTCGTGGTGGTCCAGAAGTTATCAAATATAAACAATAAGGTACTGACTTACCTCTATTAGAATACCTTTGAAAAATGCTATACAGGGTATCCCAGAATATGTGGACAATCTCCCGGGTTCAGAAAATAACACGAAAAGTACCTATACATTGTTCTTCCTACGGCCTTGCCTACGGAGATACGGGCCCATGACAGACGTACCTGGAAATCCTTGTTTTTGTAAATAATTTTTTAAGTACTAGGGGTAATATAATATTTTTTTTTTGTATAATGGTTACTAGAAGATGAATATCTTTAAAATTCGCCCTTTCAAACAGTTTGCCAGGGACGGACTAGACGTAACACAAAAATGCTTCTTTCTTGTATACCTTGTATGTCGACGGAACGACAATAATATTTTTGGATACTCTAAACCTTAAGCTGAAATAAAGGTACTCTTGATCAATGTCGATAAAGTGAACTGTTGTCGAAAAAAAAATTTTTTTGTTCAATATTGTTTTTTGCCTTAGTTGTTGTTTTATGTTGAAAAAACTCCCACATTGTTGTTATGGCTTTTTTTCACATGTACCGATTTAAATAAGAATATTTATGCCAGTGTCAGTTTATGGTAGTGTCTTGAAATTTGCGGATTTTCTCCTTTGTCTTATTAGTTACTAACTTAGTAATGGAGTTTACGTATGCTGAATATAAATCATATTGAACAAAAATATTTTTTTTTCTTAAAACAGTTCATTGTATCGACATTGATCAAGAGTACCATTTTTTCAGCTTAAGGTTTAGAGTATCCAAAAATATTATTGTCGTTCCGCCGACATACAAGGTATACAAGAAAGAAGCATTTTTGTGTTACGTCTAGTCCGTCCCTGGCAAACTAAATAAGCCAAATGTGTTTGAAACGGCGAATTTTAAAGAGATTCATCTAGTAACCATTATACTAAAGTAATGTTATATTACACCTAGTACTTAAAAGATTATTTACAAAAACAACGACTTCCAGGTACGTCTGTTATGGGTTTGTTCGGCGAGGCCGTAGGAAGAACAATTTATAGGTACTTCTCCTGTTATTTTTAAGTTTTCTCTCTGAACCCGGGAGATTGCCCAGATACTCTTGGACACCCTGTAATAGTCTCAGTCGTGTTATTACCATCCTAATAAAGGCAGACACTATATTGCCAGATTAGTCAACAGACGACAAAAATCGCAGATCCTCTCTTAGTCTCACAAAATTTGATTAGAAATCCATCTGGGCCTATGGTTGGTTAATAGGTTGATACAATTTAAAGATAATTGCTTAGCATTGGTAGATGTTACCATTAAAATCTTTAATGGGTTTGTTCGGTTAAAATAATACACTAATTTATTAATTTGTAGTAGTAGTATTTGTTTTCGATTTTCAAAGTGTTGTTCAATAAAAAGATATATAGGTAATCTGATACGAATATATCAGATCAGATACAACTAATAAACAAAGGTTTATTTAACTACTTGTCAATCATGGAGCAAATACTTACTTTTTTAAGATAACAATGATATCACGCATCAACAGAAACATAAATACAGTTACAGCTTAAAGGACTGACGTCTATTTATTTCGCGCCAATTCTAACATAATCTTTCTGGGGCTAAGTCATCATCAGGAATATATTACACTTCTAAATTTTATAACTATTGATATTATCGTATATTTTAATAATTATAAATTTAGAAGGAAAATCTAGGCCAGACGATATTTTCTACACATCTATACAGATACAAGAAAGGAAGGATTGACGTCTTTGATCAAAAAGTATTAGCCTATTGAATAATCCATAAGAAAGACATATTCACACACTTCGATAAAGTAATATATGCCAACGACTACTACTAAAATCAATTGCAAATTAATAGGTGTTCGTACATTGCCAAATCCCTTAGAATTATCAGGGATTAAGTCGAAGTGGAATTTACATTTGAAATACTTCCTGCCAATATTATTGTGTATTTCCGGTCGTCGAGTTAGTCCATTCTTGATTAAAATGTATTCTGAAACTCGACGTAAAATTTATAATCTGTTAAGTACTTTTAATTAAACAACCATATTCCATTTTAAGTACATATAAATATTCGAATTTATGGCAGTCATTGAAGATTATCATAACGTATGATCTTTTCTCACTTTGTGCAAAAACTTAAAATCAATTGTTCTCAAAAACTAACGAAATTGATTGCATATGATTTATCTAGCTTCAAAATAATAATAAAACGAGTTTCATATTAAGTGGTCCTGTAAACGTCAGAGAGGAAAAAGTAATTAATCAGTAATGTAGAGAAACTGATGAGTATCTCACATAATCATAGACGGGTGACTAGTTTTCTGTAAAACATCGTCTAAAACAGACTGTAAAAAAAACAAAGGGTGCATATTACTGTATCTTCCGTGAACGTATATTACTGTATCTTCCCTGAACTGCTAAAGTCACATTACATATACAAAGATCAATAATATTAATTAAAACTAAAAGACCGTAAATATAACTCTAATATTATATGATATAAACAATTCAAGTTGAAATCAAGCTGCTCAAAATGTGCAAAAAAGAGGAAGTATTAGTCCAATAAAAGTTCATGAAGTTTGTTATGATTGGAGATCAATCAAAAAAATTATTGTTTCGTGCCGTATCACTGACTGCATTCAGCAGAGCCTATCGATTTATAAGAGTCAGTTATTTGTTTGGTTAGGATCCCTTCTAAATATTTTCATCAAATATTACGTTTTTATCTCTACAAAATGGATAATTTTATTTTTAATGCTCGTCTTCACTAGCGGAGATCGTGTATAATATGTTTCTATAATTATAATTCACTTCTTTCGCCATTTTTTATAAATTTTACTCATCAATCGGAAGTAAATCGCTGTCAATTCACAAATTACTTTTTAAATTCGATGGAGAAAATGGCGTCCGATTTCCCATCGATTGGTGAAATCGATTTTTTTTAGTGAATTCAGCAGATGATTACTAATCGCTTACAAATCGATGGATTCTGCTGAATGCGTCCATTTTTACCATATATGACACAAAAACAAAGAACACTGACTATATTGGCCTTCTGGGTTAAATTTTACCTTACTAGTTGTGTACTTTTATTCATTTGTAATAATTGAACATTGACTTCATAACATATAATCTCAGCGACATAGAGACCGTGAATTTATATCACCAATACAACTGGTCTGGGTATTGACTTCTTGTACATTATCAGGTTTCACGAGCGCAAATTAAACAGAAAGGGGAGTAATTCAGGAACCAGAGATTGGACCTCTTTCCTGATAGAGAAGAGAACATTTTTTTAAATTTTTTCTGTCTTAAACATCGTCATTATGGTTACGCCATGGGAGAAAGTTGTCAAAGGCGATCAGATTGAAATATTGAAATATTTAACATTTTATTCAACATTTTTAACATTTTAACATTTTTAACATATAATATAATATAATGAATAGCAAAAACCAATAATAAACACCTAGGTGCAAAACACCCATATGTAACACGTTTATAAAAGCGATATAGATAATATTAAATGGATATTATTTTTTTATGGGAGAATGTATGGTTTGTTCTAACAATAGGTAATTAAAATCATAAAAAAAAAAATATAAAAATATAATTCTCGTGATGGAACTAGTTTTCCAACAAATAAGATAACAAGTTCCGAAATTAAACAAAACGGACAAAGTAAATCCCTGACTATAAACATTCATAATGATTTGGTACGGTGCTTTCTTTCTGACATTGAGTCTCGCAAGTGCTCTACCGAGCCAAAAACTACACCCCTTGTCAGATGAATTCATTGAAGCGCTTAATAGTAAGCAGTCAATATGGACAGCCAAAAGAAACTTTGAAATTGAAGAATATGAACTATTTAAAGTGTTAGCAAGTGCGATTAAGAAAAATGATGTTCCCAAAATTTACACAAAAATTCATAACGAAGATGAAGAAATACCTGAATCGTTTGATTCTCGTGAAGCATGGCCCCAATGCGCTGATATAATTGGTTTGATTCGAGACCAATCTAGATGCGGATCATGCTGGGTAAGTTGTTTTAGATTTTTAGTTATTGAACCCAACCACACATTACTGGGTGAATAATGATATCTTCCGCACTTTAAAGATTTTACTCGGTTTAGTCGAAATTATTGTAGATTATTTCAAGTAATATATACCCAGTTAAACGTAAAAACAAAGTTTTAAAAACATTATAACATAAACTACAAGTTAATTAGTTCAAAATAGATATGGCCATATTTATCAAAACTGACTAATCTATAATTTTTTGCAGGCATTTGCAGCCGTGGAGACGATGTCGGATAGAATTTGCATTCATTCAAACGCAACCAAGAAAATTCTGGTTTCTGCACAGGATCTTCTTACTAATGGTAAGGCGGGTGGATGCAACGGCACGTCCGAGTCGTCTATCAGTGCATGGACTGTTTGGCAAGATGATGGAATTGTAACAGGAGGACTATATAATAGAACCGACCAGGTACAAGTTATGTATTAAGCTGATTTAGAAGATTTATTTTGCATAAATCCCAAAGAATGTGGTTCCACGATAATTCAATTTTGTGTATGGAAGTTTCCTAGCCACACTAATTCACTCACTGAATAATGTTGATAACTATTAATAAACTTATTTATTGGTAATTTAGGGATGCCAATCCTACTTTTTGCCTCCATGCGATGATCATCCCCACAAATGTACGAACTATGTTGAGACTCCTCATTCTAAAGCAGTATGTGATGATTCCTCACTAGTATATAAAGAACAGAAGACTTATGGGCTTGATCAAGTCTCATTGCATGGTGAAAAGCAGATTCAGCTCGAAATCTTAAAGAATGGTCCCGTTGTAGCAAATTTTGTAGTCTACAGCGACTTTGGTTGCTACACCAACGGTGAGTATTATAAAAAATAGGGCACATAGAATTAATTCCCTGAAAATATAACTTTTTTTCATAACTTCACTTTTAATCCTTAGTCCATTAGAAGAAAATAATTAATTAATTAGTTAAAGAAATATCAATACAAAATAGAAAAGTAAAGCAGTAATTACAAATTTCACTGTGGAAATTCAAAATTGAAACAGATATAATTAATATTCATAAAGGTTACAAGCATTACTCTTAAGTTTTGCAATGTGAATAATTCGGGCACTGCAAGGAGACCGATTTTGCCATGATTATCTAAATCAATTGATTTGATCTAAAAAAATGACAAACCATGTTTATGTACAGGTATCTATCAGTACGTCGATGGAGAGTTCGTCAGTGGTCATGCTGTCAAAATTATTGGATGGGGAGTAGAAAACGACATAAAATATTGGTTAATTGCCAATTCATGGAACGAGCGTTGGGGAGAAGCTGGCTATTTTAGAATGATCAGAGGACGAAACGAAGTGAATATTGAAAGTAATATTACGGCTGCGTTACCGAATTTTAGTAAATTCTAAGATGCGTTATGATATTATTGCTAATAAAATATTTCCTAAATTTAAGTTTGTTATTTTAAAAATGTGCGTCCTCTCAGATAAGTTCTCTGGGACTAAAGTAGTTCCGTCCGAGAGTCGTGGTGATCCAGAAGTTATCAAATATAAACGATAAGATACTGACGCTACCTCTATTAAAATACATTTGAAAAATGCTATACAGAGTTTCCCAGAATATGCGAACTGTTTTCGAAAAAAAATATTTTTGTTCAATATGGTTTTTTGCATTAGTTGTTATTTTATGTAAAAAGGAACTACCACATTGTTGTTTCACATGTACCGATTTAAATAAGAATATTTATGCCAGTGTCAGTTTATGGTAGTGTCTTGAAATGTGCGGTTTTTCTCCTTTGTCTTATTAGTTACTAACTTAGTAATGAAATTTACGTATGCTGAATATAAATCATATTGAACAAAAATATCTTTTTTTTCGAAAATAGTTTATTTTATCGACATTTATCAAGTGTTCCTTTTTTCAGCTTAAGGTTTATTATTGTCGTTACTTCATCATACAAGGTATACCAAAAAGAAGCATCTTTGTGTTACGTCTAGTCCGTCCCTGTCAAACTAAATAAGGGCGAATTTTAAGGAGCCTCATCTAGTAACCATTATACTAAAAAAATATTAAATTACACCTAGTATTTAATAAATTATTTAAAAAAACTACGATTTTCAGGGACGTCTCCGTATGCGAGGCCGTAGGAAGAAACATAGGTACTTGTCCTGTAATTTTTAAGTGTTATATCTGAACCCGGGATATTGTCCACATATTCTGGGACACCCTATATAGTTTCGGTCGTGTTATTTCCATCCTAATAAAGACAGACACTATATTGCAAGATTAGTAATCAGCAGACGACAAAATCGCAGATCCGCTCTTAGTCTCAAACAATTTGATTAGAAATCCATCTGGACCTAGGGTTGGTTAATAGGTTGATACAATTTAAAGTTAACCCCGTAGCAGGGGTAAATGTTTCCCTTAAAATCTTTAATGGGAAGAGTGTCAAGTAGTTCAAATAATTCACTAATTTATTATTTTTTAGTAGTTGTATTTGTTTTCAATTTTCAAAGTGTTGTTCAATCAAACAGATATAGGTAATCTGATTAAAACTTTCGAATATATCAGATCAGATACAACTAATAAACAAAGGTTTATTTAACTACTTGTCAATTAGGGAGAAAATACTTACTTTTTTAAGATGACAATGATATCACGCATCAACAGAAACAGAAATACAGTTACAGCCTACACTACTGACGTCTATTTATTTCCCGCCACTTCTAACACAATATTTCTGCGGCTAAGTCATCATCATAATATATAATATAATAAATATTACGAGAAACAACAAAACTACGTTATATTTCTTTTCCATTATATTCTTAAAAATGACATGTTTCGCTATTATTGTTGCTTCTTCAGATTGAGAATGAATGAATATGTTCCTATATCTAACAAAATGTATGGTTTCTCATAATATTAGTTATGGATTTCCACCACAGGGCCAACACTCCATTCATAAATCTGTTGGAAAGTGAGTTTGTGATTGTTTGAAATGTTATTGAAAATCAGTAATGGGTGGAAGAGTGACAAAACATGTTGGTCTCGCTAATGGCAACAATGTTGAAGTCCGGTTAAATCAAAGATCTTACAAGGTTAAATCCAATAACGTTTAAAAGGTTATGGAGCGGTCTTCATCGTGTCGGAGCGGAGCTAGTCTGGGCAAAAGCCCAACAAGGGCGTATAATTTACTTTGAGATTCTTTACGTTTAACTATATTATCTATTCAAAAAGTGTAGTTTCGAATATTGGATATTTATAAAAAAGATAGAAATATTGATCCAGTTTTTATATACAGTGTATCCAAGGATGGATTTAACTATTTATGCTTAGCATCAATATTTTTGGTGTATTCATTACTGGATGATACTCTCCAGATATAAAAGTGTATATTTCTAGCCAGATTGTCATATTTATCACTAAGCCATCTTGCAAAATCCCAATTAAAAATTTGTAAATTTGACAATTACAACTGGTTTAAGGCCACTAAGGCATATTGTACACTAAAGTGATTTATATAAAACCTGTCTTCACGTACTTGTTACACTGCAAACGTTGTTTAAATATAGAAAAATAAAGATGTAACATATTTTGACGGGACTGTTCCTTTCTTCAGTATTTTATTCCCATGTACATTACCTACATAATCTTCTTTTGTGAAGTGTTTCTCACAAATAACTGTTGTATCACCTGGACTATAATTATTCCTTCTAAGGGCATGTATCCAAATTTGCCGTAGGCTACGGCCCTTTAGTATCCTAACGAAGTGGATAAACATTTGGTACATTCTTAAACAAACCGAATTTTCATAGTGATGCAAACTCAAAATCAAATTTCTAAATATATTTACTAACCTGTGAAATTTTAATTTAACACCATTGCATCCTCTAGTGAAGTATTTTATGGCCGCACAAGACTCAACCATCTTGTAAATGCAAGATTTATATTAAGAAATATACCAACTCGACTGCTTTTTGCCCGGACTAGCACCACGGACCGGTCCATAACCTTTTAAACGTCAATGGTTAGTCAGAAATCATATCAATACAATCATATTAAAACATAACCATACTTACCGAAGAAAAGATAAATCCTTGCTTAAATGATCCACTCTTTTACAAACAATACATGAATGCACCATCATTGTTTATAATAAAGACGATTTTTCACCAATACTCACAAAAAAAAAATAAAAACAACCAAGTATATAAACACTCCCTTAAAAGCGGTTCGCAGCGAGTAGCAACAGTGTATTCTTTACTATAATCCGATACATTGATAAAGTTTGATCGTTTGCCATCGAGCGTAGTAACTTTTAACTTGATGTTGTCAGAGTGCAGTCGGTTTATTTCAAACTTTTATGTATAATAATAATATTTTTTTTCTAAATCTCTCAAGGCCTATTCACAATTTATATTAAAATTATTGGGAAATAAATTTATTTTAAAAGCAATTGCGGATTAACCTTAAACCAGTTGCAATTGTCAAATTAACAATTTTTTAATTGGGATTTTGCAGATACCTTAGCGGTAAATAGGACAATCTGGCTATGCTGCAAGCATAACAGCAAGATGGGGAGTGCACGTTTACAATCCTTACGTCGACTTCAAATGTAAACAATTCTATCTGGAGTTTGTAAGATCTTTGATTTCCACCAAGTATCAGCCGAATCAATTAATTTATAATATGAAATAATGAATAGCAAGAACCAATAATAGACACCTACATAGGTGCAAAACACCCGTATGTAACACGTTTAGAAAAGCGATATAGATAATATTAAATGGATTTTATTTTTTATGGGAGAATGTTCTTGTTCTAACAATAGGTAATTAAAATCATAAAAAAAAATAAATATATAAAAACATAATTCTCGTGATGGAACTAGTTTTCCAACAAATAAGATAACAAGTCCCGAAATTAAATAAATAGGACAACAAACTAAATCCCTGACTATAAACATTCATAATGATTTGGTACGGCGCTTTCTTGCTGACATTGAGTCTCGCAAGTGCTCTACCGAGCCAAAAACTACACCCCTTGTCAGATGAATTCATTGAATCGCTTAATAGTAAGCACTCAACTTGGACAGCCAAAAGAAACTTTGAAATTGAAGAATATGAACTATTTAAAGTGTTAGCAAGTGGGCTTAAGAAAAGTGATGTTCCCGGAATTTACACAAAAATTCATAACGAAGATGAAGAAATACCTGAATCGTTTGATTCTCGTGAAGCATGGCCCCAATGCGCAGATATAATTGGTTTGATTCGAGACCAATCTAGATGCGGGTCATGTTGGGTAAGTTGTTTTAGATTTTTAGTTATTGAAACCAACCATACATTACTGGGTGAAATGTCATATTTTCCGCACTTTAAAGATTTTACTCGGTTTTATTCGAAATTATTGTAGATTATTTTGAGTAATTTATACCCAGTTAAAATAAAAAAAAGTTTTTATGCCATCAATTTTGTCACAGAACAAATACTTGCTAGTTCAACACTATAACATAAACTACAAGTTAATTAGTGCAAAATAGATATGGCCATATTTATCAAAACTGATCACAAATCTATAATTTTTTGCAGGCATTTTCAGCTGTGGAGACGATGTCGGATAGAATTTGCATTCATTCAAACGCAACCAAGAAAATTCTAGTTTCTGCCCAGGATCTTCTTACTAATGGTAATGCGGGTGGATGCCACGGCGGGGAGTCTGGGAGTGCATGGACTTCTTGGAAACTTGATGGAATTGTAACAGGAGGACTATATAATAGAACCGACCAGGTACAAGTTATATATTAAACTGATTTAGAATTATTTTGCATAAGACCCAAAGAATGTGGTTGTACGATAATTCAATTTTGTGTATGGAAGTTTCCTAACCACGCTAATTCACTCACTGAATAATGCTATCCATATTGAAAACGATTAATTAACTTAGTAATTTAGGGATGCCAATCCTACTTTTTGCCTCCATGCGATGATCATCCCCACAAATGTACGAACTATGTTCAGACTCCTGATTCTAAAGCAGTATGTGATGATTCCTCACTAGAATATAAAGAACAGAAGACTTATGGGCTTGATTATGTCTCATTGAATAGTGAAAAGCAGATTCAGCTCGAAATCTTAAAGAATGGTCCCGTTGTATCAGGTTTTGAGGTCTACTGCGACTTTGCTTCCTACACCAAAGGTGAGCATTATAAAAAAATAGGGTACATACAATTAATAGCCTACAAGAAACTAGAACTTATTTTCATAGCTTTATTTTTAATTAGAAGAAAATAATTAATTAAAGAAAGATCAATACAAAATAGAAAAGTTAAGCAGTAATTAGTGTTGGCGCAGATTTAAGACTTCTAAAATTTCACTGTGGAAATTCAAAATTGAAACAGATATAATGAATATTAATAAAGGTTTCAACCATGTGAATAATTCGGGCACTGCAAGGAGACCGATTTTGCCAGGATTATCTAAATCAATTGATTTGATCTAAAAAATTGAAAACCATGTTTACTTACAGGTATCTACCAGCACATCGATGGAAAGTACGTAGGTGATCATGCTGTCAAGATTATTGGATGGGGAGTAGAAAACGGCAAGAAATATTGGTTAGTTGCCAATTCATGGAACGAGCGTTGGGGAGAAGCTGGCTATTTTAGAATTATCAGAGGAAAAAACGAAGTGGGTATTGAAGATTATATTACGGCTGCGTTACCGAATTTTAGTAAATTTTAAGGTGTGTTCTGATATTATTGCTAATAAAAGACTTCCTAAATTCAAGTTCATTATTTTTAAAACGTGCTTCCTCTAAGATAAGTTCTATGGGACTAAAGCAGCTCCGTCCGAGAGTCGTGGTGGTCCATAAGTTATCAAATATAAACGATAAGATACTGACGCTACCACCATTAGAATACCTTTGAAAAATGCGATATAGTCTCGGTCGTGTTATTACCATCCTAATAAAGGCAGACACTATATTGCAAGATTAGTCAGCAGACGATAAAAATCGCAGATCCTCTCTTAGTCTCACCCAATTTGATTAGAAATCCATCTGGGCCTATGGTTGGTTAATAGGTTGATACATGTGAAGTGGTTCCAATAATACACTAATTTATTATTTTTTAGTAGTAATATTTGTTTTCTTCTTTCAAAGTGTTCTTTTCTTCAACAAAAAATATATAGGTAATCTGATTAAAACTTATATCAGATCAGATACAATTAATAAACAAAGGTTTATTTAAGTACTTGTCAATCAGGGAACAAATACTTACTTTTTTAAGATGACAATGATATCACGCATCAACAGAAACAGAAATACAGTTACAGCTTACAGGACTGCCGTCTATTTATTTCGCGCCAGTTCAACACAATGTTTCAGGGGCTAAGTCATCATCAGGAACAGCTTTTAAAATTTTATAACTGTTGATATTATCGTATATTTTAATAATTATTAGTTTGGAAGGAAAATCTAGGTCAGACGATATCTTCTACTCATCTACAGGGTGCACCAAGTAAAGTGGCCTATTAGAAGTATCTCGAGAACTGAATGAGATTTTATTTTCAAAATTTGGTTGTAGCTATACGTTTCTAAAATATTTTTGATGATGTGGTGTTGCCGGATCATACCGAAAGTGGTAGCAACTTCGGAATTTTAAATGAATTACCCTATATATTATATTTTTTTTTGGAATCTAGGTAAAAATCTAGAACAGTTTTCTCTGTATAATATCATATACCTATCTTTAAGAGTTTTTGAATTATAAATAATCTTGTGATTTTTTAACGCCGTATCGGGACCTGGAAAGAAAATCATATCTTTTTAGCGGTTACAGCTAGAAAGCTGAAATTTTCACAATAGTTTCACAAGATCATCAAAATTTTATTATTTTGAACAGTATTTAATTAGCTTTATACAGGGCGTCTCCATAATAATATTTCTTAGGCAGATGAATTATTGCAAAAATCTTCTTTTTTTACACCCTGTATTTGATGTTTTGCTAATGGAGAATCGAATTCGTTCCTATATCTATCTTCAATATTTTCGGACTTATTTTGGTCACCTTTTTCATTTCTTCCCCTTCTAGAGACCCCAAAGCTGTTCTTAGTCGATTTTCTAAATCTTTCCTTGTTGTTACTGGTATCTTGTATATTATTTCTTTAATCTTACCCCATAGATAGGGGGGGGGGGGTAAGATCCGGAGACCTTAGGGCCATTTCCAAGGGCATCCTCAATCAACTTTTCCTGAGTCATAGGAGCTGCATTAGGATGAAGTTAATTAAATTTTCTCCAAGTTCTAGTCTAGATAAAACTCTACCACACTCCCCAAGAATATAAAATAAACTCTAAGCTCGAATAACGTGAATTACAATTACACAGATATAACGTCAAATGGATTTTTCATTATTTAGCCTACTACCTACCAAAAAATATATTTTTTTAAGATAAGTTTTAAATTTCGCTAAGTCCGAAAATATTGAAGATAGGTATAAGAACACTTAATATCATTAGATAGAAAATTCGATCCTCCATTAGCAAAACATATCAAATACAGGGTGTCCCATTTAAAAAAAATCATCTCCCTCAGAAATATTGTTATGGAGACGCCCTGTATAAAACTAATTAAATACTGTTCAAAATAATAAAATTTTGATGGTCTTGTGAAACTATTGTCAAAGTTTCAGCTTTCTAGCTGTAACTGCTAAAAAGATATGATTTTCTTTTCAGGTCCCGATACGGCGTTAAAAAATCACAAGATTAATTATAATTCAAAAAGTCTTAAAGATAGCTATATGATATTATACAGAAAACTGTTCTAGATTTTTACCTAGATTCGAAAAAAATATAATATATAGGGTAATTCATTTAAAATACCGAAGTTGCTATCACTTTAGATATGATCCGGCAACACCGCATCATCCAAAATATTTTAGAAACGTAGAAAACCATCTCTTATAGCTACAACAATTTTGACAATAAAATCTCATTCAGTTCTCGAGATACTTCTAATAGGCCACTTTATTTTGTGCACCCTGTATAAAACTACAATAAATACGGGATTGACGTCTTTGATTAAAAAGTATTAACCTAATGAATAATCCATCAGAAATACATATTCGGCCAGTTATAATATTTCGATAAAGCAACGAACCACTAAAATCAGTTGCAAAGTAAAAGACCATTGCCACACCCCTTAGAAGTATCAGGGATTAAGTCGAAGTGGACATTGAAACGTTGGCTGTTATAGTTAATAAATTCTTCTCGCCTTCATGGATTCTCATAATCATCGTTCTATGAAAAAGAACAAAAAATGTTCATACGGAACTCAAGTGTACGTAAACGAAGAAGAGCAGAAGAAGATAGAGGTACCGCCAGTGTTGTCTGTTTGGTCATCGCGGCCAAAAGCAAAGGTAAAGTTAATGTCCTGTCCCTGCGACAATTCTCCAGCCATCTGGGGTTTGGATGAATTATAGAATTAAAAGTAAATCACGACTAGCTTAAGGTGCTAAAGGTATTCAAATCAAACCAAATGTAATGAAATAATAGCTGTTACTCGATATCATTCCGTATATTAGATGAGAGGGTCCAAGTATCATTTTTACAATTATTGTGTTGAGTGGAGAAATAATAAAACTAGATTTAAGATTAAGCCAAATATCACTCACATTTCTGTAATCCCTTGAAATAAATAAATAAATAAATAAGGTCTTTATTGTAACATTTAAAAGCTACAAAGGGCGAAGTTGAAGACCACGCTTCCTCACTTAACCTACACAATGCCTAACATTATATAAAAAAATATAATTTACATTACTTACTCAATTTAATAATTTTTATTTAGAATTAGTACAATTTCATTAGAGCAATAAGACAGAGTCAAACAAAAACAGGTAATATATGTTGAATTGATAATTTAAATTGCAAACCAGGAAGGTATCTGATATCGACGGGAACCATATTGTATAGTTTAGCTATATTAGAACTAAACTATCTTTCAAAGTAAGAAGATGTATGTGCTGGGGAATTTAATACTCTTTATATAGATAGTCCGGACATCTTCTACTAATAATTTTATTAAAAAGAACTAAGAAACGGAGCCCCTACGTTCATTCATTCTTAACCATCTCATTTCTCTCAGCTTTGCAGACACTCCGCTTTCACGCTTCCTTATACCCCCTATCAAACGTACACAACAATTTTGA
Source organism: Barypeithes pellucidus (assembly GCA_963991005.1). Classification (NCBI taxonomy): domain Eukaryota; kingdom Metazoa; phylum Arthropoda; class Insecta; order Coleoptera; family Curculionidae; genus Barypeithes; species Barypeithes pellucidus. The sequence goes on from OZ022563.1 coordinate 16,619,381, forward strand.
ATTAACTGAATTCTTCGGGCATCAGCATCCTATAGAGATAGGCTCAGGCTAGGACATCAGCATAGTTAAAATATGCCAATACGATGGAATCACAGAGCATTTTTTTAAATTTCTCATTTAAAATATTCCGTTGAGTGTATATTAACTTAAGATTTGCAAACGCCCTTTTAATAAACTGACAATATGTTTATTATTTTTTAAGATTCCCTTAATAGCGTATAGGTTCAAGGAATAATTGAGTCGATCGTTTCTGGCCCTCTTCATGTGATTTTAATCATTTTAAATATGATTGTCTACAGTACTCCACAGGTCACAGACCGATTTTTAATAAAAAGTGTTTAGCGGTTCACTCGATTTAAACGTTAGACTTTCTTAAAGTATTATAGGAACAAAATATTATTGTTGTTGAGATGGTGATAACATCGCGCCCTAACTCATTGTTCCTAAAAGTGCTTTTCTAAGAACAAAAGCAACTTTTATTTCATTTTTAAATAATGATAATAATAAATTAAATATTTAAAAAATATATCTACATGTACAGGGTGTCCCATTTTCGATACTTTTATAGGGTATCTCCGTAACTGTTAGTGCTATCAAAAAATTAATGTCATGTACTCTTTTTGGGCAAAACTTAAAATGGTCATCACATTTAAGAAAATGTATTGGCTGCTTGGACGAAGTTCTACTCTGTCAATATATAACAAAGTACTTCTGTATAAACAAATTCTCAAGCCAGTATGGACATATGGCATCCAGTTGTGGGGTTGTGCCAGTAAGAGCAATTTAGTAATAATCCAGCGATTTCAAAACAAAGTACTAAGGAGCATAGTCATAGCCTCTTGGTACTGCAGAAATAGTGATCTCCATGGGGACATGGAAATGGATACCGTTAGCGAGGCCATTATCGAATTCGCCAAGAGTCATGAACAGCGACTTCTTCATCACGTCAATGTCGAGGCTATCCAGCTCCGTGTCAATACGAACCAGACCAGGAGACTCAATAGGATCAAACCCTTCGAGCTGGTGTAATTGTGTTGGTGCAAAAGCAGAGATCAGTGCTTGGGTACACATTAACATTAGTGTAATTAGGATATTAGAAAAAAATAAGGAACTCTAGTGAGTAAGTCCTTAGTTAAGTTAAGTTTCGTAGCTGTAATAAATTAGGTGAAACTCACAAATTCGACTGTATTAAAAGAACTGCAGCTGATATTAAAGAGCTATATGAATCAGGAAAGCATTTATTAGAAGAACACTATGATTAAAAAATGGTAATGTGTGAAACGTTGTTTATTTGTAATGACGGTATAACTTGAAAACAAATGACAGTCGGTAACGATCATATGACTTTTACATTATTTTTACTTGTATAAAACACTCCTAGAGATTGGCCATTTCCCCTCGACTCACCTTGTATGTTAAGAACGTACAATAATATGAAATTCAGTTTCAACAATCAGGTGTTTTTTATTTTAAACAAATGCTTATCATATGAATCAGTCTTATTGAGATTATATAGAAAAGTAATTAATTAGTAAGATAATAATCGAAAACTGGAATAAATAGGATTTTTTACAAATATGACGTAACTAAAATGTTTCTTAATGGTTTTTTTTTGAAGCTGTAAGTAAATAGTTAAGAGGTCCTGTTAAGATTAGATTAAAACACGTGCTTAACTAGTACGATAATTATGCTAAGAACTGAATAAATAGGATTTGATTCAACGATGACCACAAGTAATCAAAATGCTGTTTTATGCTGCCCTTTTCCTGACTATCGGTCTAGCAAGTGCTCTACCGAGCCAAAAGTTGCATCCTTTATCAGACGAATTCATTGAATCACTTAATAATAAGCAGTCAACATGGACAGCCAAAAGAAACTTTGAAATTGAAGAATATGAACTATTTAAAGTGTTAGCAAGCGGAGTGAAGAAAAGTACTGTTCCCAAAGTTCACAGAAAAATCCATGATGAAAATGCAGACATACCCGATTCGTTTGATTCTCGTGAAGCTTGGCCTGACTGTGCCGATATTATTGGGTTAATTAGGGATCAATCTAGATGTGGATCATGCTGGGTAAGTTTTATTTTAGAATTATTAGTCAGTTGTAATAATATCTGCAAAATAGTTTGCTAAAGCTTTCCAACGTCACACGATACTAATAGATCCTTATGAGTGTTGTGAATTTAATTAGCTTTAAAAGGTTTATTAAGTGCAAGAAAGTCAACAGCCACAAACAACGTATATCATAGACAACTCAGTTTAATTAGCTGAACTATAGAAATAAGTAAACCTAGAATGACCACCAAGCCGAAAACATGGGTTATCGTTACGTGCCGTTAATAGTACATTACGTACCGAGGGCAGTAAGAAGGCCTTTACGGACGAGAGCCGAAGGCGAGGGGAGGCAACGCTCGAGTCCGTAAAGGCCTTCACTGCCCGAGGTTCGTACCGTACTTTTTGTCAAAAGTGCGCCGAGTCCTTCTGCCACTAAAAAGAGTGTTGGTGTGTGCTTCCAGCGTGAACGCGAGAGGGCTGTAATGAAAACATTACAGCCCTGTTTCTAGGTATATTACAGCCCTGTCTCCGAGAGGCTTGAAAAGAGCTACTTACGGTCACGAAAAGAGGTCGCGTAAGAGGCGCTTACGGCGCACGTATGACAAAAAGGCTATTTAATGACCCGATACGTGGAGACCATCAGAGAATGGTGCAGAATTATTTTACAGCCTGCGTTAAACGTTATATGAGCCAGAAGAATTTGTGTAAGTGTCTGTGAGGTGGTCTGGTGCAAATCGCCAATATCTAAGTATAAATGAAGCCCACAGGATTAAATGACAGTGAACAAATCCAATAAATCCTAATCCATTTCGTTCCGATCGTATCTGGAGTTAAAGTGTAAAGATTGTTTCACGAAAAATGGTTATAACTTAATGACTGCCCTAAAATTACCTGGGCCATCCCATTATTTATGACCGTTTGTTATTATTATGTGGAAAGGAGCGGATTGTAATAATTATAATTAAATATAGGCACATCAGGTAGGTTAGGTTGCTTAATTTATATTTAAATATCTTTTTGTGGTAAAATTTGTTAGTTTTTGAGGAATGGTTCAAGAATTGTCTTTTACCAAACATTCCTCAGAATAGCGTGATAGTAATGGACAATGCGAGCTATCACAGTCGCCAATTACATAAAGCTCCAAGCTCAAATAATACAAAATTGGAGATTCAGAACTACATGGCGGCGAATGATATATATTTTGAAGAAAGTTATAAAAAAAGTGATCTTTTAGAAGTTTTAAAGACATTTGGTATAAAAAAAGTATATGTTTGTGACACATTGGCAGAAGAAATTGGACATACAGTGCTACGGCTCCCACCCTATTATTGCATTTGTAACCCCATAGAGCATATGTGGCACCAGTTAAAATCACTGGTTAGTCTGAAAATATTTCTCGGACTTTAAGTTCTAGTGTTGTAGAATTAATACGAAAATGCTTTAATGATATTCCCCAGGTAGCTCTGACCGTCACGTAATAACTGTAGAAAATTAGTATATTAGTCTGGATCGTATAATTAATCAAATTATAATTAATTTTGTTGAGGATAGCGATAGCAAAACAGAACTATCTATAGAATGACTTTATAAATGTAAATAAATATGACTAGTAATATTTAAAAAAAAATGTTATTTCATTTGATTACATTAATATAATCATATCATTACTTGTTTTCCTTAGTCCGTCCCTTCATACTTCACTTGTTTATTGCCAAGCTCTTGTCGACACAAGGGAACCGACCCAGGAAATCATTAAGTCGTATCCAATTTTCGTGAAACGTACTGTACCCAATTTATTTCTTAAGCTATTTTGACAATATTTTATATCTGCAGAATAGCAAACGTTTCATTTACAATTTTTTAAATCATCAGAAATTTGACCTAATTGATCCAGACAACATATACAAAATTTTATATTATTTGATTTGGAAAAAACCAGATTATTTCGATAATTAGATATCTCTACATTACTTGACACTAACAACATTGTATTCATGCACTTGTAATTTGGCGTAAATTTAAAGTCTGTTAAAGTTGTTATTTTGTCTTCCGTAAAATGTTGATGTTTAAACATTAAGTGGATTTCTCTAGGGCTGAAGGACTCGGTCAATGACCAATTGATGTCATCAGTAAATGACATTATAATAAATAATAAATTCTTTCTATAAAAAAATTGCAATAAATTATGTTTGGTTTATTGGAAGTTTTCTAGTTCCCCTAGAATGTCTTCTTTAGAACCGCATACCCGCTGTATACTATGAGGAGCCTGTGCATGTACCTACAACAATTTTCTATTGTCTATTTTTCATTACACAGGACTGAAAAAACTTATTTTTTGCAGGCATTTGCTGCTGTTGAGTCTATGTCTGACAGAACGTGCATTCATTCAGACGCAGCTAAAAAAATTTTGATTTCTGCCCAGAACCTTGTGACTTGCGGTGATATAGGTGGATGCGACGGTGGCTGGCCCATTTTTGCATGGAATACTTGGGCAAGTAATGGAATCGTAACTGGAGGATTGTATAACAGAACTGACCAGGTATGGTACTAGTGTGGTCCAAAAAAAATATGCCATCGTCACGATAACAGAAAAAATATACTCTGGAGTTACTGCACACATTTTTTTTTGACAGACAGCTTGATTTGTTTTGACTTTTATTATTTTTAAATTAAGGGATGTCAATCATACTTTTTGGCGCCATGCGAAGACCATCCTAATAAATGCAGGGACTACGTTGATACTCCTGATTGCAAAACAGTGTGTGATGATTCCTCATTACAATATAAGGGGGAAGAAACGTTCGGAAAAGATATTGTCGAATTTAGTGGAGAAAAACAGATTCAACTCGAAATATTACAGAATGGTCCTGTTGAAGCTACCTTTAAGGTCTACGCTGACTTTGCTAGTTACAGCAGCGGTAAGTGTTATAAATAGTAGGGATATAAAAGACTTTCATTTATACAAATAACAGGACAAGAACTAGTAGTCCATTCAATACCAGGTTAAAGCTAACCAACATCTTCAAAGTACCTGGAAGGCTTCAACATTATCAGCGATCATCAATATGGTTTTCGGAAATCCAGATCAACAGGAGATCTTCTAGCCTATGTCATCCATCTTTGGAACAACGCAATCGAACATCATGGGGAGTCTTGGGCTGTTGCACTGGATGTTTCTAAAGCCTTTGATCGTATTTGGCATGAGGGATTTCTAAGTAAACTGCGATCCTATGGTATGCCCAGTCGATTCTGTGCATGGTTGTCTAGCTTTCTTAAGGACCGCTCTCTGCAAGTGGGAATTGACGGATTTCTCTCAGACACCTTCACAATCAACGCCGGTGTTCCTCAAGGGTCCATATTGTCTCCCACTCTCTTCTTACTCTACATTAACGACCTTCTAGTGAAAACGAAAAATCCGATATTTAGTTTCGCTGCCGATAGAACACTTATCTCATCTTTCTCTTTGAACGCACAAACATCGGCTGCCGACGCACATCTTCACAGACAGCTGGTTTCATCTATTAATTTGCTGGGCGTCAATCTGGGAGGAAATATGTCTTGGCATAATCACGTTGTGGCAATCGCCAAGATAGCTTCTCAGAAACTTGGTGTACTCTTCCGAACCAGAAGTTGTACACACGTTAACAACTTTTGACACTATACAAAGCCCAGATTCGACCATCACTACAGTACTGCTCTCATGTCTGGAGCTCTGCACCCAAACATACTCTTCGGCTACTGGATTCCATCGAAAGGAGGGCCATTCGTCTGATCGGAGGCCACGAGCTGACGAAGAACCTCGACAGCCTGGAACATCGGAGACAGGTTGGGGATTTGACTCTCTTTTACCAGGTTGGGGATTTGACTCTCTTTTACAGATATTTTCATGGAAAGTGTTCGGCTGACCTTGCCCTCTTAATTCCGCCCAGAGCGGTGAATAGCAGAAATACTCGACGACCCACTGCCGCCCATTCATATGTTGTTAAGCTTAGTACTTCTCGAACTTCATTATTTAAGAATTATTTATCTGGAGGGCCTCATCCTTATGGAACGACCTTCACGAGGTCGTTTTCCCAACGAATATAACCTCCAACGATTCAAAACCAACGTGAATCGCTTTTTGCGCACACGCACCACTCCCAGAGTGCTCTAAAGGATTTTTCCTGTAGTGCTTGTGTTTGATCATAAAAAAGCCAACCTGGGGTTTTGATTGCTATAAAACGTGTATGAATGACATTATCAGGAATAACTCTACAAATCCTATAAGAAACCCGAACGAACCATATTGCAACAGCCATAGTATCAATGAAAGTTATTTTTATAGCTGCTATAATTGTACTGATTCATCCTAAATAAAATTTTCAGGTATCTATCAGTATACTGATGGAGACCTTCTAGGTGGTCATGCTGTCAAGATTATCGGATGGGGAGTGGAAAATGACGTTAAATATTGGTTGATTGCCAATTCATGGAACGAACGCTGGGGAGAAGCTGGCTATTTTAGAATTATCAGAGGACAGAACGAAGTTGGTATTGAAAGTGATCTGACGGCTGGGTTGCCAGATTTCGATAGATTTTAAGATCTTTTGTAATATTATGCAATAAATAATTCCTCAAATTTCAATGTATTTATTTACAGGAGTACTTAAGTTAAGGTGAGATAATATATGCTTATCACACAATAGCTTAAGAGCAAGAAACATTGATGCCGTCCGATTATTAAAACTTTTAGCTGTGGTATTCAAAACAAATATGATGAAATAATAGCTGCTATTGGATATCAATCCGTATATCAGGTGAGGGGGTCCAAGTATCATTTTTACAATAAACTTATTGGGTTGCTTGGAGAAATATAAAACGAGATTTTTCTATTTGTCTGTATAGCTAAGCGAAATGCCACTCAAATTTCTTTAATCTCTTGAAATATGTTTGCTGTTTATTAAGATTCACTTCATGGGGTATAGGTTCGTTGGAACAAACAACGAACAAAAATCTGTCGCATTTTGATTTCCAAAAACAAGAAATCACTTGAGTACGTATGATCCTTCTTAAAAATTTCTACACCGTTTCGAATTGATAAATATGGTTGTTAGTGGTCCCCCAAGCTACAATTCGATAGGATATTTGCGGCTGAATGACAGAATTACAGGGGATCCTAAGTTAACTGTCGTGGAAAACCTACCGAAACTTTTTAAAACTTCCCACTTCCCAAAGGGGACCTGGCCATTTTTGTTACGAAATTTATATAACTAATCCTATCTCATATGGGACCAAGATACTTCACATTCCTACCACCTGTTATCTCCACTCTCCCAAAGTTGCAAAGGTTATTAATATTTAACTTAGTAGGAGTAGGCAAATTTGAGTACAATAAAGTTTTGTGATATTTATCATCAAAAGTTTGATCTTAAAATAATGGATAACTTAACTCATTTCCGTTCCTACTTTACTTTTTAATTCATTGCAAGTTTCAGCTTCAAATAATGAGACTGCATGGCCAGCAAAACTAACTAGTCATTTCGATATAGAGTAGGTCGGGTGGAACGAACCAAAATCCAGAAGCGTATTGTATAAGTGAAAATAAATAATGTGAAAACTCATATGTATGTCCTAATCTGAAAAACCGCCAAAACTTTCACAATTTGTAAGGTTAAGATTTCATTCCTGCGCCAGACCGCTTTAAATCAATAAGAGCACGAGCTTGAATATATTAAATCAACATGGGTTTTAAATTGAAGAGTAAATAGACGTCTGTGAAGTAGTTGTACAGTACGTTTCACGAAAATTGGATACGACTTAATGATTTCCTGGGTCGGTCCCATTGTGTCGACCAGAGCTTGGCAATAAACAAGTGAAGTATGAAGGGACGGCCTAAGAAAAACAAGTAATGATATGATTATATTAATGTAATCAAATGAAATAACATTTTTTTTAAATATTACTAGTCATATTTATTTACATTTATAATGTAATTCTATAGATAGTTCCGTTTCGCTATCGCTATACTCATCAAAATTAATTATAATTGGATTAATTGTACGATCCAGACTAATATACGAATTTTCTACAGTTATTATGTGACGGACTGAATTTTTCCAACTACCTGGGGGAATATCATTAAAGAATTTTCGTATTAATTCTACAACACTGGAACTTAAAGTCGGAGAAATATTTTCAGACCTAACCAGTGATTTTAACTGGTGCCACATATGCTCTATGGGGTTAAAAATGCAATAATAGGGTGGGAGCCGTAGCACTGTATGTCCAATTTCTTCTGCCAATGTGTCACAAACATATACTTTTTTTATACAAAATGTCTTTAAAACTTCTAAAAGATCACTTTTTTTTATAACGCCATGTAGTTCTGAATCTCCAATTTTGTATTATTTGAGCTTGGAGCTTTATGTAATTGGCGACTGTGATAGCTCGCATTGTCCATTACTATCACGCTATTCTGAGGAATGTTTGGTAAAAGACAATTCTTGAACCATTCCTCAAAAACTAACAAATTTTACCACAAAAAGATATTTAAATATAAATTAAGCAACCTAACCTACCTGATATGCCTATATTTAATTATAATTATTACAATCCGGTCCTTTCCACATAATAATAATAAACGGTCATAAATAATGGCATGGCCCAGGTACTTTTACGGCAATCATTAAGTTATATTCATTTTTCGTGAAACAATCTTTACTTAAAGTAGTAAATAAAATGCATTTTAAGTCTTACAAGATTTAAAATGTTCTATAAACGTGCAATCAGTTTTGATCTAGATCGCGCCATGTTTTATATAAAATACCTACAGAGATTCCAGCCATGATGAACATTTTTAATAGTCGAAAAAAAATACTATTATTGCAATATATGTGCATTATATACTCTTAAATAACTGTAGAATGGTGTATTCAAACCTGCAACTTAATAAAAAAATGCATTAAGACGTTTACATGGAAAATTAAATTTGACGATATTTTTTTCAATTATTTTTTAAATCATAAAAAAATCATTAAATTGTTAGCTCTCGAATGTAGAAGATTTTTATTATATTTTGTCAGAAAAGTGCCATCCGATGGTAAATTCTTTACGAGAATACGCTGAGCGAAATTTCGAGTTGATATAACCCAAATATGAGTCGTCCTAGACCGAAGCGTGTTGCTAATAGGGGACAGCCCAGACCTCTGAATAACGGCAACCAAATCGAAGAAATTGCATCAACTCACTATTCATAAGTTATGATAGCACAGAAGATGGGTTATTTTATGCGTTGGAATAGCTCACGCCCCACCGTCTTAAATTATTGATAGGCTACCGTAGCTACCAGTGTGTGAATTGTGATTCGTTACTAGTCGGGCTAGATTAATTCATGATTCGAGCTATCAAAACTTGACATTTAAGTTGTTCTAGCTTACGATGGTGGCTGGAATAACTCACTCTTTGGGCTACCAGGGTCCAAATTTTGGACTACCAGTACCTAAATTGTGGACTATCGGAACTCAAAATCTTTCTTTGATTTAACGCTTGCATATTGTGGACTTCAATTGCCTTTTATTTTTTCAAGATATGACATTTTTGTTGTACATTTAAAAAAAAAATAATGACGATTGCTTATAAATAATAAAGCTCCGTTCCAATAGTAACAATTTGTATGCATCTCCCTCCTGTCCCTCCATTTTATGCAAACTGACCAAAACTATGTAAAACACAAATTTTCACGCACAGAGAACAAAGATGAAAAATCCCGGAAACGGCGCAACGGCCAACAGGTGCCTATACGCGCGATCGAAGGAGAATTGACGAATAACAATGGAATGAACAGTGCCAAACCTGCACGAGCACGAATTCGGAACTTTCCGTGATCATACGATCTTGCGATTTACCCTCGATATGGGCTTTTGGAGCACGCTTCCTGAATTATTCCAACTCAAAATAATTTACACGTGGTAATGAGTTAAAATAATGCAAGTCCGGGTTAAAACGACACATAATCAATTATTAAGTTTTCCCAACCCAGAAACTGAGTTCAGGTAACTCATAAAATAGTTACAAGATGAGGGATTGTGGTGATCCCAAATATGTTTAAAATGTTGATAAAAAATCTTTTTCTGGGTTGAAGCGAACCAAAAGAACCTGAATTACTATAGCGTTTTTAAATAATTTGCGATAATTCGTAGGCTCAGTTAGAACAACATAGAGAGGCGGGTTGAGGTAGCTCCGATTTTGTAACCCACGACATTGGTAAATGCATTTTTGTCAGTGTAGAATATAATTATTTATGATCTGCTTGATATTACCTTTACGTTTAAAATATTACCACTTACACTTGCTGTTAACTATCTCACAAAAAAGTTGTCCGACTATAGTAAACAAAATAAACTCTTTCAGGATTAATTGTAATGATTCTCAAGGTAATTGATGCAAGTATATTTTAAATGCGAAACGTCACTGAATAAGTTTTAATACATAAATTTAAAGTTGCCTTGAGGAACTCTTTAAGAATATAAAATTAAAAATAAATGGTTCTAATGTAGTTTTAAAATTAAGTCTTGAAGACCCTTTTAGGATGGGTCTTTTTTGGCTAGAAGCTGCTGCTTTATTGTAATCCTCAGGCTGTCTTGAAGTTCATTTTGTTGTATTCCAAATTTTATTATAATAGTATGAAACTCAATTTCAACAATCAGGTGTTTTTTAGCTTTAAACATTTCTTATGAAACACTCCTATTGAGATTATAAAATATAGAAAAGTAATTAATTAGAAAGATGGTAATCTTAATAACTGACATAAATAGGATTTTAAGAATGCGACGTATGCAAAATGTTGTATTATGGTGTTTTTTAAAAGCTTTAAGTACATCGTTAAGGAAGTCCTGTTAAGATTAGATTAGAACAAGTGCGTAACGTACGATAATTAGGCCAAAAACTGAATAAATAGGGTTTGATTCAAAAATGGCCATCAGTAATCAAAATGCTGTTTTATGGTGCTCTTTTCCTGACTGTCGGTCTAGCAAGTGCTCTGCCTAGCCAAAAGTTGCACCCTTTATCAGACGAATTTATTGAATCACTTAATAGTAGGCAGTCAACATGGACAGCCAAAAGAAACTTTGAAATTGAAGATTATGAACTATTTAAAGTGTTAGCAAGCGGAGTGAAGAAAAGTACTATTCCCAAGGTTCACAGAAAAATCCATGATGAAAATGAAGATATACCCGATTCGTTTGATTCTCGTGAAGCTTGGCCCGACTGTGCTAGTATTATCGGGTTAATTAGAGATCAATCTAGATGCGGATCATGCTGGGTAAGTTTTATTTTACAATTATGATTCAGTTGTAATAATATCTGCAATCTAGTCTGATAAAGCTTTCCAACGTCATACTAATAGATCCTTATGAGTGTTGAGAATTCAATTAGCTTTAAATGGTATATTAAGTACAAGAAAGTCAACAGCAACAAACAACGTATATCATAGACAACTCAGTTTAATTAGCTGAACTATAGAAATAAGAAAACCTACAATGACCACCAAACCAAAAATTTGGGCTATCGCTACGTGCCGTTAAAGGCTATTTAATGACCCGAGAAATTGGAGACTTCAAGAGAATGGTGCAGAATTATTTTACGGCCCGCGTTAAACGTTATATTAGATAGAAGAATTTGTAAGTGTCTGTGAGGTGGTCTGGTGCAAATCGCCAATATCTAAGTGAGGCGTGCATTTCCATAACTAACTAGATCCATTTTTTACTAAAATTGAGAAAATGGCGAAAATCCCTCCTTTAACAACTTTGCCACATACCTATATAATGTTACTGTACCAAAACTAATTTCTTCCGATAATTCTACGATATCAAAAAAATAGTACATTTCCAAAACTCACTACATCCTTCATAAAAACTGTTACAAAAGTGTGTACATCCACCGCTGTAAGTTCTGTTTCAAAACTGCATAGATCCAATATTATTATGTTATTCATTGCATGCTACGGTTTCAAAACTTGTTAGATCCCGTTCATGTGCATTAGGCCTGGTTACTGTTGACGTATGCGTATGAATTACGTTAGAAGTTGTTTAAACGTGAAGCAGTCTTGTTGTCAGTTGTTTTGAATATTTTGTGGTTTAAAAAATAAAATTAAGATATTTTTAACCATGGAAAGAGTTCCTACCTTATCGGCGCCTGGAAAGGGCAGAAAAAGGATGAGAGATGAATCCCAGTGGCAAAAAAAACAAGAACAACGGTAAGAACGCAAACAGTCTAAACAAAAAGTACTTGTCAAAGGTGAAATGAACTATCGAAATGATCTTGGAGTGTTTAAATCAGTCGTTAGGAAGGGAAAGACTTTGGAAATCATTGTTCCAGAGCCCCTTGAGAATAAAGTTCCAGTCAAAAAAGAAAAGCTTTCCGATGTCGATGCACTTTTAAAAAAACATTGTGGTCCTGATTGGAGAAATGTCGCAGAAGATGATTTGTCATTTTACGCACGTGTTCTTAATACTATTTCAGATGATGATAACAATTCTGAGGCAAATGTTGCTTCAGATGAGGGAAATGTTGCTCCAGATGAGAGTTAAATATTACAGAAGATGAGGACTTACAAATTTAAAATATTTTACATTCTGGATTTGGTTTTTGGTTAAATGACAATTTGTAATTTTGATTTAAAAGTTAAGTTGAATAAACAATATTTTTGCATCCTAAAGTTTTTTTAACTCCCTAACCATTCAGGTAATTTTCCAAAACTGTATAAATCCGCAATATCTTTCCAAAACTAGTTTAATCCTACTTTGTTTTTCAAATAACTCAGCAAAATATTCTCTAATATTTTTTTCATGACCGTCAGCCAGTTTTAATTGATAACCTAAAAATAACACACCAATCACACAAACCTATTTGATTTCCCAACAAAGTTATCAGAAAAGTTGGATTTTCTCGAAATCACTTCCGATGGAATTAAAAAGTTTTGGAAACGCACGCCTCAAGTATAAATGAAGCACATAGCGTTAAAATGACAGTGAACAAATCGAATAAATCCTAATCCGTTTCATTTCGATCGTATTTGGAGTTAAAGTGTACCCAATTTATTTCTTAAGTTATTCTGACAATATTTTATCTGCAGAATAGCAAACGTTTCATTTACAATTTTTTAAATCATCGGAAGTTTGACCTAATTAAGCCAGACAACATATAGAAAATTTTACAGTATTTGATTTGGATAAAACCAGATTATTTCGATAATTAGATATTTCTACATTACTTGACACTAACATCATTGTAGTCATTGTAATTTGACGTAAACTTAAAATCTTTTGAAGTTGTTGAATGACAATCAATTTAATAATCCAGGTTAAAAGAGATTAATGTTTTTGAATTTAGAACTCATCGCCTCGTGCAAGTCAAAAAAACTGTAGGCAATGGCAATAAAATTATTGTCTTCCGTACGATGTCGTTGTATAGACATTAAATGTATTTCTCTAAGGCTGAAGGACGGTTAATGACCAATTCATCAGTAAATCACATTGTAACAAATAATAAAGCATTGCTAAATGAAAATTGCAAAATAAAATTATAAAAAACCATTCTGTTTATTCCATTAATAGTTTTCTAGTTCCCAGAAATTTGTTCGTTACAACCTGGAGTTATGTAGCGCATACCTTTTGCCTACCCACGATTGATGAGCCCGAAGCTGTACCTGCAATAATTTTCTATTGTATAATCCTATTAGTGACTGAAAAAATCTTATTTCTTGTAGGCATTTGCTGCTGTAGAGTCGATGTCGGATAGAATTTGCATTCATTCAAACGCAACCAGGAAAAATCTGATTTCTTCCCAGGACCTTATTACTTGCGGTGATGCAGGTGGATGTGACGGTGGCTGGCCCTATTTTGCATGGGATGCTTGGGCAAGTAATGGAATTGTAACTGGAGGATTGTATAACAGAACTGACCAGGTATGGTACTAGTGTGGTCCAAAAAAAATATGCCATCGTCACGATAACAGAAAAAACATACTCTGGATTTACTGCACACTGTTGGCAGACAGCTTGATTTGTTTTGATTTTTATTTTTTTTACATTAAGGGATGTCAATCATACTTTTTGCCGCCGTGCGAAGACCATCCTAATAAATGCAGGGACTACGTTGATACTCCTGATTGCAAAACAGTATGTGATAAAGCCTCATTAGAATATAAGGGGGAAGAAACTTTTGGGAAAGATATTGTCGAACTGAGTGGAGAGAAACAGATTCAACTCGAAGTTATAAAGAATGGTCCTGTTGAAGCCACCTTTGAGGTCTACGCTGACTTTCATAGTTACAGCAGTGGTAAGTGTTATAAATAGTGTTGTGATCGCTCGAGCGAAAAACCGCTTGATTACTCGATTATTGAAATAACCGACATCGCTCGATTATTAAAATAACCGCTCGAGTTATCTATTCAGGCGAAAACAGTCGCTATTATCTTTCAATCGATACCCGAGCTTCGCTTGACGCTGACGGAAATGTACGCCTGTAGTGTGATCGAGTTTAAAAACTGCTCGTATATTGGAACAGTTTTTCGCTCGATAGGAAATACTCTAGTTATAAATTCAGGCGAAAAACCGAAAAATATGGCCTGTCACTTGATAACCGACCTTCGTTATACGCGCCGCGCCATCCGATTGGCGAGTTTGACGTTGAGCAGGTACACGACATACGTCTTTCTTAAAGGCACATAAACGAGAAGGTGCATATAAAAAAGTATGCCAAATCCCTTAGCGGAGTCATCTCGACATGGGTTTGGTAAATATTTGTTTTAACTGGCTAGCCAGCGGAGTAGTTTAGTTCCCCGATTGTAAATATTGCAAAATTAAAGGATATAATTTTAAAATTTTTATTTACTATAAACTTGAGAAAACTTCTCAAAAATAACATAATAAAGAAATTGTTAATGAAAAATAGCAAAATGAACAAAATGGTTAACAAAATATATAAAAAAAATCGTTGGTAATCTTTTTAAATCTAAACAGGAACTTTTTATTATTAAACTCAAGAAGACTTCTTAAAAATAACATACATTATAGAAAATGTTAATGGAAAATAAGAAAACGAGCAAAATAGTTAACAAAACATAGGTATCGACAAATTATTTGGTAACCAAAAGTAAACATTCTTAAATTTAAACAGGGACTTTTAGGTAACTATAA
This sequence comes from Barypeithes pellucidus, assembly GCA_963991005.1. NCBI lineage: Eukaryota > Metazoa > Arthropoda > Insecta > Coleoptera > Curculionidae > Barypeithes > Barypeithes pellucidus. Next base: position 16,634,609 of record OZ022563.1, read on the forward strand.
ACATGAATTTAAAAAAATAATAACCTATTTTCTTATTTTGCCAGTCGCGTAACTAATTCTACATTCTACAGGGCACACAGTGGGCACCTGATAATTTAAAGTGGAATAATTTGACAAGCTATTTTAAATATCTACTTATTTTATGCTCATAGATTGAGAAAGGTAATACTTTTTGTTCGGGTTAAAAAAGCACAATAATAAACCCCGCCAATAAATACATATTTGGGTGATTTTTTCAAGTTTTCTTGTTTGGTATCGAGACACGTGGTAAAAATTCATTATTCACAAATAAATAAATTTCTGGAATTTTCTTGGTGGGTACTACAATGTTTTAGCTAAACCTGTGCCCACCCGTAGTTGCGTGCCTGCTAAACACCCTACCTGTTCACATGTAAACGGCTAAGCTGCCGGTGGAGCAGTCGGTGATGGCATCGCTTGGTTAATTGGAATTTCAAGCGATTCACTCGATTATTAAAATCGCTCGAGTATCAAGTACTCGATTATTAAAATCATCGGTTTTTCCCAACACTAGTTATAAATAGTAAGGATATAAAAAATTGAAATTTTCATTTTATACAAACACCAGGATACTCCCGAAAGGTAAGGGAAGAATCTAGCAGTGCAACACCAGCATAAACAAAATTTAGCCAACCAACATAAGTTTTGATTGAAATAAAACGTATATTAATGGCATTAACGAAATAACTCTAAAAATGAACTAACAAACCCGAATAAATCATATTGTAACAACCTTTGGATCAATTAAAATTATGTTTATTGCCGCTATAATTCTGCTTACATTTTTCAGGGATCTATCAGCATATCGATGGAGATTACGTAGGTGGTCATGCTGTCAAAATTATCGGATGGGGAGTAGAAAATGACGTCAAATATTGGTTGATTGCTAATTCATGGAACGAACGTTGGGGAGAAACTGGCTATTTTAGAATTATCAGAGGACAAGACGAAGTTGGTATTGAGAGTGATATTACGGCTGGGTTGCCAGATTTTGATAAATTCTAAGATATTTTGTAATATTATTAGCAATAAATAATTCATTAAATTTAAATGTATTTATTTACGAGAAATAATTATGCCGTTATTAAAATTGGTTCACAGCAAAAGATAGCCATTAAATCATTTGATCAGCATAACAAGATTTTGCTTGCAATAAATAAAAATCGGGCTTCAACACTTCTTCTGCAAAAAATGTAACAAACTGTCAACAATTTAACCGATATCAGTCCGCTTGTAATATCATGTGTTCGTTTAATTAACAGTCGAGCTGCGAAATGATTACTTGGTCAGAAAGATTTTACAATTGGTCAGTGGAAAAGAATATATCTAGAAGCAGTTTACTTCAGAGATTTGCATATTAAAAGAATGGTTATCAATATAAATCATTGGATTGCGTTTGTTTTGAATAATCGGCAAAGTTCGTTATTGTGGGCGGAGCGAAAGCAGTCGCGTGCGTGTGTTTTCATTCGGTGTAGCAGTCAAGGCCCAATAGGGAGCGGGGGCTGGGTTTCACTTGTTTTCCCAGGGCACTGTCGTCACTATTTTTCACGTTTTATTGCTTTTTTTTTGATGACCAAGATTAAATATTTTGCTTACCCGCTGATTGCTTACTAATATCTGATTAAAAGCTGATCGCTCATAGAAGCTTATATATTTAATTTGCGTACCAAAATAATTTAGAGCACTCTAGCATGACATTAATTACTGACCGATTCAGAAATGTTTGCTGTCCATTAATTGCTGACCAACTAGCCATTTTGGCTGACCGATTACATTTTTCTGTTCGCAAAAATAAGAATATTTTGCTAACCAGTTAAATGATTCCCTTTATTTACAACTATCTCTAAAATATGTCATCTTGAATGTAAAGTGGCCTCTTTCTGGAGTGCTTAAGTTAAGGTAAGATAATATATGATTATCATACAATTGCTTAAGAACAACAAATATTTGTACCGCCCGCCCCATTATTAAAACTTTTGGGTGTCTTTTATTTTCGAAAAATATATTTACAATAATCTTATAAGGATTATGGGAATACAATATGTGTGACTCCGTAACAGAGTCATCAAATCATTACATTGTGGTACAGAAACATCATCGTGGATGAAATGTGATACACACATAAAACTGATTCATACAGGGTGTTCATTTGAAAACTTCCCACCACGAATTTATCGAAAACCACTGATTAAAAGAAAAAACGCAGAGACACGTCAAAAGATTTGCCAAAGAGGACAACTTTTTAACCAAAAACTACTTCACCCCCTTTTACCCTCTGGCCCCCGGGGTCATCCCCTTAAAAAATTTAAATGACAAGGGGTAGCAAGTAATAGCTTGTTTGAAAGGTCTTTCAATGTGCTTTATTTTTACTTTGATTTTTTAAAATCGGTCGATTCGTTTTCGAGAAAATTAGAAAAAAATTTTACCTCCTTCTTTTTATCAACACAGATAACATGGGCGAACTGTTATCTGTGTATATTCTTATACCTGTTTAGTTTTTTATAGTTGCTAAGGGAAAGAACCAATTTAATTTGCTGTCAGTTACCTTTGTGACAATCTTGGGATAGTGAAAATTAATTTATTGATTCAGATTTTACTTCCAAAATGGTTTACACACTAGCGGAAAGAGTGGAAATGATTCTAATTTATGGTGTCCAAAATCAATGTGCTCGGCAAACTGGCGTTACATTTAACGCCAGACATCTGGAAAAGATAACTTCGCATAGATATGTTTTGGACCTTGTTACTAAATTTACTCAAACTGGATCTGTTGCAAATAAAAAACGTAATCATCGTAGAGTTTTGGATGAAGCCGCTCAAGTTGAAGTTTTGGGTAATTTTGCCATAAATCCTAATACTTCATTACGCAAAATTGTTGATGCGACTGGTATTTCATTAGGCTCTGTACACACAGTTACTAAATTACATAAATTTCATCCATTCAAGATGAAAATATTGCAAGAGTTAACCGAAGATGATTTCGATAGGCGAGTTGAGTTCTGTGGACAAATCACTGGCAGCGATTAATGATAATACCATTCATGTAAAGAATATCTGCTTCAGTGATGAATTTTATCTAAATGGATTTGTTAATAAGCATAACTGCAGGTATTGGAGCAATGAAAATCCTCATGCTTTTGTAGAAGGGCATACTCAGTAGTCCTAAAAAATTAATGTATGGGCAGGCATTTTAGGAAACAAAGTGATTGGGCCATTGTTTATTAATGGGAATTTAAATGGAGGCATTTATTTACATATGTTGGAAAATACCATCAATTCGCTTATCAGTGAAACCATTGAAAACCAAATCGAAGACGATGGGAACCCTATATTTGATGAGGCTGAAATATATTTCCAGCAAGACGGCGCTCCTCCTCACTATGTTCTTCCGGTTCGGCAATGGCTAGACGACGAGTTTGTGATAAATGGATAGGGCGAAGAGGGCCTATAGAATGGCCTGCTAGATCTCCTGACTTGACGCCATTAGACTTTTTTCTATGGGGCCATTTGAAAACTATTGTGTTCACTCCCCAACCTAACAGTTTGGATGAACTTCGTCAACGCATCACCGAAAACTGCCATGATCTCCCACAACATGTTTTTCAAAATGTCCGTCAGGAATTTTGAAAATCGCCTATACCATTGTTTGGCCAATAACGGGCAACATGTTGGACACTTATTGAAACAAAAAGTGATATTTTCGTGTGCTTTTTTTTCTATCTGAACAAATTAAGATAAATAAAGATTTTTCTAATTTTCTCGTAAACGAATCGACCGATTTTAAAAAATCAAACGTCAAAATAAAGCACTTTAAAAGACCTTTCAAACAAGCTATTACTTGCTACCCCTTGTCATTTCAAATTTTTAAGGGGATGACCCCGGGGGCCAGAGGGTAAAAGGGGGTGAAGTAGTTTTTGGTTAAAAAGTTGTCCCCTTTGGCAAATCTTTTGTCGTGTCTCGGCGTTTTTTCCTTTAATCAGTGTCTTACGATAAATCCGTAGTGGGAAGTTTTCAAATGAACACTCTGTATGTGATTCCGTAACAGAGCCATCAAATCATTGCATTGTGGTACAGAAACATCATCGTGGATGAAATGTGATACACACATAAAACTGATTCATAAATAAAACTATACAAAAAGGTAAACCAAATTAGACGAACATCATTTTATTTGTAAACTATCTTTTATTAGACTCTCTTTCGTATCGAACAAGATGGAAGGTATATCTTCCAAATATTTGGAGTAGTGTTCACAAGATTAGTTTAGAGTTGATCTACCACCCAATAAATCATATTAATAACTATGGATTTTCATAATAATTGATGATGATGATGATGATGATTTAAACCATGCATTTTCATAAATTTTTGGTCAGAATTTTTAAACATGAAATTTTAACGTATCATTGGAGAAGCAAAGCTTATGTTTTTATTTATCAATATACTTATATAAACATTTTAAAAAATGTAATTGGTTATTTTGAGATGACGACGTGGCGTTCTATCGAACCCAGTTTGTCTTGAAATTAAATTTTTTTATTTTTAAGACTGTATAAAATTATTATCTGCTATTTTTTCCTTCAAGTACGTTGCTAAGCGGCTCCATTAAGATTAGATTAACTAGTACGATAATAAAGCCCAAAGATAAATAAATAGGATTTGATTCAACGATGACCGTAAGTAATCAAAATGCTGTTTTATGGTGCCCTTTTCCTAATTGTCGGTCTAGCAAGTGCTCTGCCTAGCCAAAAGTTGCACCCTTTATCAGACAAATTCATTGAATCACTTAATAGTAAGCAGTCAACATGGACGGCCAAAAGAAACTTTGAAATTGAAGATTATGAACTATTTAAAGTGTTAGCAAGCGGAGTGAAAAAAAGTACTGTTCCCAAAGTTCACAGAAAAATCCATGACGAAAATGCAGACATACCCGAGTCGTTTGATTCTCGCGTAGCTTGGCCAGACTGTGCTGATATTATTGGATTAATTAGAGATCAATCTAGATGCGGCTCATGCTGGGTAAGTTGAAATAGAAAACTGAACCACATAGAAGGACAGACATTCCTGGATTCTTAACCATGGGACACTGAAGATGACCGAATGGTTGACATCGCTCTGCTAATATATTTTAAATCATGAACTTAAATACAAAGCTGTTTTACTTTTCTATCTTGACAAGTGAATTCATCCACACCAAAGCTTCTAATTTTTTCTTACCTTCAAGCACTGATTCAATTACATTCCTTTCTTTCAGGCATTTGCTGCTGTGGAGTCCATGTCTGACAGAATTTGCATTCATTCAAACGCAGCTAAGAGATTTTTAATTTCTTCCCAGGACCTTCTCACTTGTGGTGGTGCCGGTGGATGTGGTGGTGGATTTCCTAAGGCTGCATGGGATAGTTGGAAAAGTTATGGAATTGTTACTGGCGGGTTGTATAACAGAACTAACGAGGTATCTATTGTACATACAATAAGGTTACTGCAGTAGTATGAACCCCTTTTTGATACTAAGCTAATACTATCCATCGTATAATTGTTTTTATATGCTATATGAAGGTTTTATTTTAAATTGACGTTTCTTAGTTATTTCGTTTTTGCAAGGACTATACTGAAGACAGCTAAAGCTAAAAAATCTGAAGCTAAAAAATCTTTGCTAGGATTTCTATAGCTAGCTTTATTTCTTGTGAGAGTAGAAACCATTCTCCTGGATATTCTTTGTTCTTTTTAGGAGAAACTTTGATATTTTAGAAATATTTACTGTATAGTGCCAATTAAATTACTCTTTAAAAATATTATTACCTGTCATTAATCTTTATACAACGTGTCCAAGATAAGGAGGGCCAGTACAGGGATCTCGGAAACCGTAAGAGATACGAAGTCGGTTAAATGGAGGTAAAGGCACATTTACGTACCTAATATTATGCCGTTTAGAAAGTTTTAAATTTCCTGGGTTTTTTCAGATCGAATTCTAAAGTAAATTGCACTTTTGTATTGCCACTTGTTCCGCTCTATCTAACAGCGTTAATTGTTTTGTAATCCGACGAGTAGTCTTCGAAGGGCCATTATCAACTTTCTTTTTTAAATACGGTCCTGTTTTCCTGATATTGGAATTTGAGAGCCTTTTTTTCTCCTGAATGCAATGATGTATGACACACTGTGGTTTAATGACGTTTCGAGGGTTTTTTGAACAACATCAGGAAACTTTGGGATACGGTCCTGTATTTCTCGTAATTTTATAAATAATATCTCATAAGTAAGCTCTAAATTTTTTACTTATGTTGGACTAGTTCAATAAATAACAAATAATTTAATAATAAACCACAAATAAGTGAACAAAAAATCATTCCAAAACAGTAATAAAACGAACAACGAAAAAAGTAAATAACTACATAATCAGGTGTTCAAAATTTCCGTTATTCTCTAAGCACAAATAACATCTTCTAACTGCCACATAACAATTTTTTTGTTTGAGATAAAATAAAACATGCGATAGAATATCAAACTTTTCAGCATTTGTAAATTTATGTTCCATATTTTCTGGAAAATAGAAAACCTCTTAAAACGCTCTCAAACGATCACAATGGGAATATCAAGTGAAACAAATCACGCGCCACCATCTTAATTTTTTTGTTTCAAGCGCCTACTTTTCTTTTAAATCCGGAATCAACAGAAGTTTGAAATAATGTTTCTGTATTTTGTTCACTTATTTTTGCTTTATTATTAAATTATTTATTGAACTAGTCCAACATAAGTAAAAATTTAGAGTTTACTTATGAGATATTATTTATAAAATTAGGAGAAATACAGGACCGTATCCCAAAATTTCTTGATGTTGTTCAAAAAACCCTCGAAACCTCATTAAACCACAATGTGTCATACATCGTTGCATTCGGAAGGACCGTATTAAAAAAAAAAAGAAAGTTTATAATGGCCCTTCGAACGGTGTTAGATAGAGCGGAAAAAGTGGCAGTGCAAAAGTGCAATTTACTTTAGAATTCGATCTCTAAAAAACCCAGGAAAACAATTAAACGATTTTTCAGAATTTCGGTTTTTTCCGGATATCTCCGGAACTACTCGGAATTTTAAAACTTTCTAAAAGGCATACTATTAGGCACATAAATGCGCAACTTTACCTCCATTTAACCGACTTCGTAACTCTTACGGTTTCCGAGATCCTTGTACTGGCCTTCCTTATCTTGGACACGTTGTATATGCAGGAGAAAGGAATGCAATTTACTGTGATTAAAAAAAAACACTTTCTTATACAATTATCTAACAGGACGGTAAATATTGAAATTGAAACGACCTTCGGTTACTCTCGACTACTTTCGGACTTACCCGTTTTAGCAAACCAATTTTCTTAATACATTGTGAAGACGAAGAGCGTCAACCACAACACACAACGAGAACGAGACCATATTAGATCTATGATGGCGTCGGTGACATGCATAGACAGAGCTGACACGGATCCAGGACTTATATTGCTTTAAACTATAAAATACCATTATAAGTAACATTTCATTTTCATTAATTTAGGGTTGTCAATCTTACTTTTTGGCACCATGTGAAGACCATATGAATAACTGCCGAAACTATGTTGACACGCCCGATTGTAACGCAGTATGTGATGACTCCTCACTTGAATATACAACGCAAAAAACTTATGGAAAAGATATTGTCGAATTTAGTGGAGAAAAACAGATTCAACTAGAAATTATACAGAATGGTCCTGTTGAAGCTACCTTCGAAGTATACGCTGACTTTGCCAGTTACAGCAGTGGTAAGTATTGCTAATAATAGCATATCAATGTAATTATTTATAACTAATGACGTTTATTACTACTTGTCAGCTAACGAGTGACGAACAATTATTTTTTATCCTAATGAGGTTTATGAGGACGTAGTAATGGAGGAACCATAATTATTTCGATCAAACCAAAACACCGTTACTTGTCTCTAATCCCATTGAAAATATTGAACAAGTAAAAGGGTCATCCAATCTCAAGTAAACCTGCAGAGATCCATCAACAGGGCAATCACAATATTGTATTGGAACTCCATTACAGTAACGACCCCAGGGGAAGATTTCCAGTTTTTACAGTTTAGGTTGTATCTCCATGAAACATTCGGCTTCAGTATTGAACACCAACACAGTTCAAAACGTGGTTATGAGTATATTCTGCATGACCGATCATTTTTTTCAGACTCTCTTCTTTAGATAGTGGACTCTCGCTTGATATGTCATCGATCATCAGCAACCACAAATCTAGCCACAACTAAATAGCTCTCGCAATTAGAACGTCAACCGTGTAGTCTGTCAGAGATGTAGGTGCGATGATGGCAGGAACTCCTATAGGAAAATAAATATGTTGAGATTCACAACCATACAAACGTGCCGGCCAGTTCTCACGTACCTACTAAATACTGCATATATACAAAATATGAACAGTAAAATACCAATATTTTAAAGTATCGAAGTGCCCCTTGTCTAGTCACTACTAATTCTTAGTTAATCTAAACTTATTTATCACTAATTTTTCAGGTATTTACCAGCAAATCGATGGAGACTATGAAGGTGATCATGCGATAAAGATTATCGGATGGGGAGTGGAAAATGATGTAAAATATTGGTTGATTGCTAACTCATGGAACGAGCGTTGGGGAGAAGCTGGCTATTTTAGAATTATTAGAGGACAAGACGAAGTGGCTATTGAAAGTGATATTACGGCTGGGTTACCAGATTTTGATAAATTTTAAGATATATTTAAATTTAACATATATAAAACTTTTTTTAATGAGCACCAAATTTGTTTCTAAGTAGCACAAGTAGAAAAAGTTAAAACTGCATAAAACGTAAAAAGTATTTTCGTAAAGTTTATACTGTTTTTTTTTATATCATACATATTATCAATAATGGCGATGTAAACTAAAATTTGGTAGAAACTTACATTCAGCGGCCAACCAACTAATATCACCATCACAATGCATAGTGTATGTTAGGGGTGGTTGCCCCACTTCTAAAACAGTAGATTTAAATAAAACTATGTAGTTTTTCTCTAGGATACCCAAGAAGTCACCCGTTTAAATACACATAGATTCAAAAGTTTTGCATCACTCTGATTCTCGAATAAGTAATTACGGCATCGCGAAAATAGACTAAATATTAGTTCATTGATAAGTTTAAAATAAAAATCAATGACTTTTAATTTTTTTTAATTTACCACAACATTTTAAACCTTCCAAAAAAAACTTAACAGAAGTCAAATTTATTTATATTGTATAATTTGTAAAATTCAAAAAATATAGCTTCTAATAAAGTGTATTTCCTCCTCTGGCCTCAATGCATGCTTGAGGATGACGCCGCATGCTATGCGTAAGGTTAGCAATCCGTTCTTGTGGAATAGCCTGCCATTCCTCGGTAGCAGCGACGACAAGCACCTGGAGAGTTCTAGGGGGATTGCTTCTAACGCGAACTTCCCTAAAGAGCATATCCCAAGCATGTTCTATCGGGTTCAAGTCAGGGGACAAAGCAAGCGACTCCAAGCCATTGTTTCCCTCACTTTCTAGGTAGAGGGGCGAGCATGGGCAAGTTAGGCGGCTCTTGTTGGTTCTTTCCAAACACGAATCCGGTGACTATTGTTTACCAGACAAATCCTGGATTCAAGAATGCGTCTTCTTAGTGTAGGGACGAATACGCGAACTCCAATTACATGCGTAACATCTCTCTGAAGTTGTGGGACTGGCATAGTACGATTTCTCCGAATTGCTAACGTAATATAGCGGTTCTGCTGTTCGTTAGTAACACGCCTTCTACAACTTCGTGGCCTGTCTCGCTCAGAATTGGTCTCTAGATAGCCATTCCATATGCGAGATACATTACTTTGAAAAACGCCTATTCTTTCAGCAACAAATCTTTGGGATTGACCTTCCTTACCTAAAGCAACTATTCTTGCACGATCAATTTCAGATATTACTCGGCGATTCAGTTTTACACACTGAACCGAAAAATTTAACTGGCCAGCGCTAACAAAATACAATACTGAAAATGTTATATTAAACAAATGTTTTGATAATATTTTTTTTGCTACGAGAAATGGTATCGTTTTAACTGATAAACATAAATAAACATTTAGAAAATAAATTCATTTCTGAAATTATCTTAACATGCCAAAATCAGAGCGATGCAAAACTTTTGAATCTATGCGTATAATAAACCATTTCCATAACACCTTGTATATTGAAACTCAGGATTAAATTTTTTTAAATAAATTAGTCAAATTTATTTTTGTACATTTGTAAATAGCAAACAAGGGAAACAAGACAGCGACGTACAGGGTGACAATTTAAAAACTTGAAATGGCCATATATTAGAAACGAAAAACTGAAGAAAAAAACGCAAAAAACAGTTTCTATGAAACGAAGGGGGAACAAAAACAAGCGTATTAGCCCACCCCTATCTGCAACCCCTTGGACAGGGTGAGATAAACCCTTAAAATCTTAAATAGAAAGGGGGTCGAGTGATACATCATTTTGAAGCTCTTGAAAAATGCTTTCCAATAGTACCATAGAAAGGTACATTTCAGGAAATTCTTCTATGTTTATTAAGGAAAACAATAAATGAAAATACAATTTTGAATTTTTTTATTATTAGTTAATTAAATGTTCAAAATGATTACTACCAATATTCTGGCATATTAAGAGATATCTCTTAAGAATTCTAAACAGTTTAAGCGTCAGGTATTTCGTTTTGGTTTATTTGCTATTTTTTTTTTGGAAAAAAAAAAATATGTTTATAAATATTCGCATTTTATTATCACAGAATTTACCTTAAAGGTAACTTCTACTAGTATTATTATTTTAAGAACAGTTAACTTTTGGTTCAGTTTAAACGAAAAGCAGCACTTCTTATCTTTAACAATGGTGTACAGCACAGCTGAACGGGTAGAAATTATTTTCATTTATGGTTCCCAGGATCAATGTTTTTTAAGAACAGCTCAACGTTTTAACGAAAGGCATCCAGGTCAAAATGTAAGCCCGGAGTATGTTCGCCAACTAGTAGCCAAATTTAAAGAAACTGGTTCTGTCGCGAATATAAAGAGAAATCAACCGAGACTAGCCGACGAAGCAGCGCAAATTGAAATTCTGGGGCAGTTTGCAATGAATTCAACTTTATCAACTCGTCAAGCAGCTGTAGCAACTGGATTATCTCGTGAATCAATAAGAAAGGTACTTAAAATTCGTAAGTTTTATCCCTATAAATTGCACATACTGCAAGAACTTGGTGACGACGACCCTGACAGAAGAATACAGTTTTGTGAAATAATGACAGATAGAATTACGGCAGAACCTCGACTAGTTAAAAATATTTGCTTCAGTGATGAGTGTACCTTTTATTTAAATGGCCATATTAATAAGCAAAACTGTCGTTACTGGAATGACGAGAACCCCCACGTATTTAGAGAAGGGCATACCCAGTACCCAGAGAAAATTAATGTTTGGGCTGGTATATTAGGAGATGGTATTATCGGCCCAATATTTATACAAGGAAATTTAAATGGCGACAGGTATGCTGAAATGCTACAGAGGTCTATCGAACCACTAATAGTGCGAGAATTAGAAAATCAGAGGGACATACTTGGAAATTTATCTTTAGAAGAACGCTTACTACATTTCCAACAGGATGGAGCACCTCCGCATTATGTAGTTCCCGTTAGGCAGTGGTTGGATGATAATTATCCCAACCAGTGGATTGGAAGAAGAGGTCCTGTTGAATGGCCACCTAGATCCCCGGACCTAACACCTCTTGACTTCTTTTTGTGGGGTCACCTAAAATCTGTGGTTTTTAAAACGCAACCTGAGTCACTAGAGCAACATCAGCATAGAATAGTTCAGGAATGCCGTGCTATATCCAGAGAAACCTTTGCAAATGTACGTGAAGAATTTGAAAGTAGGCTTTATTATTGTCTTCAAAACAACGGAAATCATTTTGAACATTTAATTAACTAATAATAAAAAATTTCAAAATTGTCTTTTCATTTATTGATTTCCTTTCCTTTCTATGGTACCATTGGAAAGCATTTTTCAAGAGCTTCAAAATGATGTATCACTCGACCCCCTTTCTATTTAAGATTTTAAGGGTTTATCTCACCCTGTCCAAGGGGTTGCAGATAGGGGTGGGCTAATACGCTTGTTTTTGTTCCCCCTTCGTTTTATAGAAACTGTTTTTTGCGTTTTTTTCTTCAGTTTTTCGTTTCTAATATATGGCCATTTCAAGTTTTTAAATTGTCACCCTGTATGTTTATTTTTTAATATTGGTCAGAATTTAAATACATTAGCTTTTATTAAAGTTTTCATTGAAACATTATGATTGTTGTTAAAATGGTGATAACGTCGCGTATTAACTAATTATTTATAGAAATATTGTGGAATGGTATAAGTACCATTTTTATCAAACAGTTGTGTGTTTCTTAGTCGTAAACCAATTGTAATACTTGCTAAGCGCAACTGTTAAGATTAGATAGAAAAATAATTAATTCGTAAGATGATAATTGAATGAAAAATGGAATAAATGGGATTGTTAACAACTGCGACTATATGATGATGATGATAACCGAAAAATGAAATAAATATAATTTTTTTACAATAATTGTGATCGAAGGTATTCAAAATGATGTGGTACGGTATTTTTTTGCTGGCGATGACTTTCGCAAGTGCTCTGCCTAGTGAAAAGTTGCACCCTTTATCGGACGAATTCATTGAATCACTTAATAGTAAACAGTCAACATGAATAGCCAAAAAAACTTTGAAATTGAAGAATATGAACTATTTAAAGTGTTAGCAAGTGGCATGAAGAAATGTACTGTTCCAAAAGTTCACAAAAAAATCAAAGATGAAAATGCAGACATACCCAAGTCGTTTGATTCTCGTGCTGATATTATTGGGTTGATAATACAGCTTGACGTCGTTACAGTCTTCTCTGATAATAGGCAATACACCTACTCTGTACTGGCCGTCTGCAGGTGGGGACATCCCATCAATTGAGTTTCTTAGTAGTACCATTCAATCTGAATTAGTGTTTTAATAGCTAACGGTGTTTGCAAAAATACACCCTTTTAGTACAAGGTTCTTCGGGTGATTAGTAAATAATTTTTCCATATATCAATTTGATATTAATACCACTTGACAAGCAAAAAATACTTGGTTTTTTGATAAAATAAAGTATTCTGCCTTGTTTTGTACCACCTGAATGGTTTCATCCAATAATTTTTAGATACTTCTTATTATTGACTATAAAAAGTCGCTAACAGTTTAACTTTTTTTTTTATGATCAAACAGAAGCACTATAGGAAAAATCCTTTAGGGCACTCTGGGAGTGGTGCGTGTGCGCAAAAAGCGATTCACGTTGGTTTTGAATCGTTGGAGGTTATATTCGTTGGGAAAAACGACCTCGGGAAGGTCGTTTCATAAGGATGAAGTCCTTCCAGATGAAAGAATTCTTAAATAATGAAGTTCGAGGAGTACTATGTATTTCTGTTATTCGCTGCTCTTGGCGGAATTAAGAGGGCAAGGTCAGCCGAGCACTTTCCATGAAAATATCTGTAAAAGAGAGTTAAATCACCAACCTGTCTTCGATGTTCTATGCTGTCGAGGTTCTTCGTCAGCTCGTGGTCTCCAATCAGACGAATGGCCCTCCTTTCGATGGAATCCAGTAGCCGAAGAGTATGTTTGGGTGCAGAGCTCCAGACATGAGAGCAGTACTCTAGTGATGGTCGAATCTGTGCTGGCTGCAACTTATCCGGAAATTTACTAAAATATTTCCCGTTACCTTAAAGTTCATATTATGAATTGGGTAATGACTCCGTTAAAATGATGGCAGAGAAATTAAATTCGGTTGATTAAAAACAGAAATATGACTACTAGAGGTGCAAGGTCATGTTAAACCGTGTTGGTTTATAATTTTGACTGTTTTCTCATTTATTCTTGTTCACAATTTTTAAACATTTCAGACCTAAAGTATCCTTGAAGAGATGAAACTTTTGTTCTTATTTATCGATATTGCTTATCTAAAACATTTTTTAAATAATTGCCTTGATAATGATGACGTCGCATTTAGTATACAACTTTTATCTGTGTTTTCTAGCTAAGTAAGTTAAGTGGTCCCATTAAGATTAGATTGAGCAAGTGCTTAACTAGTCCGATAATTAGGCCAAAAATTGAATAAATAGGATTTAATTCAACAATGACCATAAGTATTCAAAATGCTGTTATATGGTGCTTTCATCCTGACTGTCGGTCTAGCAAGTGCTCTGCCGAGTCAAAAGTTGCACCCTTTATCAGACGAATTCATTGAGTCACTTAATAGTAAGCAGTCAACATGGACAGCCAAAAGAAACTTTGAAATTGAAGATTATGAACTATTTAAAGTGTTGGCGAGCGGAGTGAAGAAAAGTACTGTTCCCAAAGTTCACAGAAAAATCCATGATGAAAATGCAGACATACCCGATTCGTTTGATTCTCGTGAAGCTTGGCCTGACTGTGCCGATATTATTGGGTTAATTAGAGATCAATCTAGATGCGGATCATGCTGGGTAAGTTCAATTGAATACAATATATTCAATGTCTTTAATAACTGCAAGTACTTTTGAGGATAAGCGAAAATTGGGCTAGGAAAACTGGTTTTGGCATTTTAAAAGATGCATAAATAATTTGCAACATTCATTTGTTCCAAATCCAATCCAATAAATATAGCCGTTCTTTCATTTAATTTACCTGTAGATATGTTCACACTTCTTCAGAACATACAATATTTGTATAGTAGTTACACTAAATCTACATGGCGTCAACAAATACCCTTGGGATACATTTGTAGCATGATACAATAACTAAAGGTAAGATATCTAATCGTCCCAATTTCATCTGCCGCGCACAGTGACGTCAAAATGAGAGCGATTTTTAAATTTCTTATGGGGATCAGCGTTTTTAAGTCTATTTTAAAGGTATTAAAAGGTTTTATGCATGTAATGGTATATGAAATGGAAGAATAATATATAAGAAGTATTTGCGTATATGAATTTCATAGAAATATAACACACATTACAGCTAAAATACCACTAAAATAAAGAAAGATTCGGACAAACTTTTAAAACATCCGCCGCGTCATTCGAACCGGTCGACGATTGCCGAAGCTGCTCGGCCACCCCTGCTTGTTGCCACCAGCGTAGTCAGTCTTATACAATTGTAATATATCGATTACTATTTTAACAATTTTTGAGATGTTCATTCTTATTGTGGGTCTCCCCATATGAAATGTATGTTCAATCTAGAGGTGGCCCCCATATCCCCCCACTGAGAGATGGACTATTTAAAAAATAGTTTAATTTGTTTATGACTAGGTTGTATTTTAGCTTTAATCTTTGTTGTATGTTCATGAAATAAATATACCTAAATATCATGATATATTATTTATTTTACATACCATTAAATGCGTAAAACCTTTTAATACCTTTAAAAGACAGTTAAAAACGCTGACAACAGTATAACTCTCCATAAGAGATTTAAAAATCACTCGCCCGTTGACGTCACAAGCCACGCCTCCATCGGCGTGGAATCATACCTCTTAGATCATTATACCATGCATCTGTAGGTAGGTCATTATGTAAAAATTTCATTTATAACTTGCTTGTTAATGGTCAATTTTTAATGAATTAAACATTTTGGTAAATCCTTTTCCATTAATTAGTAGTAAGCAATTACTGTTAAACTAAGATAAATCAATGGCTTAGATCTTGTATATAAAGATCATTGGATGGGATATTGGTCACAATTTTCTGTAGTATTTTTTCCTGCTACAAAACACCGATCCAACCATATCCATTTCTTTCAGGCATTTGCCGCAGTGGAGTCCATGTCTGACAGAATTTGCATTCATTCAGACGCAGCTAACAAGAAACTAATTTCTTCCCAAAACCTTCTCACTTGTGGTGGTGCTGGTGGATGTCATGGTGGATTTCCTAGTTCTGCATGGAATACTTGGAAAAATAATGGAATTGTTACTGGAGGGTTGTATAATAGAACTGATCAGGTATGTACAGGGTCTCCCATTTTCGACACTTTTATAGGGTATCTCCGTAATTGTTAGTACTATCAAAAAAGTACGTTATCGTCATCGGACCTACCCTCATTTTTTTAAATGGAACACCCTGTATATTTTAATCTAAAAAGATACTATCTTGAATTATCCTTCCAAATATATAACACACCATGGATGATATTGATTTCCTAGGCGATTTATTTAAACTTTATTACTTTCAAACGAAATAAAAGATTCTGATTAAGGTAAAAAATAACGGGAATCATCGCAAATGTTCGGAATATGTCCTTAAATGGTTACCGTCTTTCCGGATAGTGAACAAAATATATATTTTGCGCGCTTTCTTCGTTTTTTTCACTTTCAATATAAACTGATATCTTATCAAATTTTTCAAAATGTTGATAGGTCATTTTCGCATATGAATATGTAAAAATGAAATTGACGTTAAATGTTAATAGTCAACATAGTTGTTTCTAGGATAATAGCTTTTGTTTCATGATCTACTGTGGTTTAAAGTAATAAAGTTTAAATAAATCGCCTAGGATACCATATCATCCAGGGTGTGGTATATATTTGAAAGGATAATTTAAAATAGTATCTATTTAGATTAAAATATACAGGGTGTTTTCATTTAAAAAAATGAGGTTAGGTCCGATAACTTTCTTACCTGACCCCATATACTTATTCTGGAAACGGCAGATTATTCAACAATCAAT
The DNA here is from genome assembly GCA_963991005.1 of Barypeithes pellucidus. Lineage (NCBI taxonomy): Eukaryota > Metazoa > Arthropoda > Insecta > Coleoptera > Curculionidae > Barypeithes > Barypeithes pellucidus. The sequence continues at coordinate 16,651,433 of OZ022563.1, forward strand.
ATAAAGAAACTTAACAAACCCTATAAAAGTGTCGAAAATAGGACACCCTGTACAGTATACAGGCTGTTACAAATTCGGGTTTGTTCGATTGGGATTTCGGGAACGGTAAGAGATACCAAGTCGGCTAAATTGGGACAAAGTTACGTAACTATGCGCCCAATAATATGCCCCAAAAAAAAAATAATAATAATTACAAGGGCTTTCAAAATGTTTGGAAAAATTTGAAATTTTGCATTTCGGTTTTTAATTTTTCCTGGCTTTGTTCGAAGACATCTCCGGAAGTAAATTTCTCTTCCTCATTGCTGCTCTTCATTCTCCACAAGATGGCATCATCAGATCTTTAATGCGACGTTTCCCCTTTTTGTTTCATCATCAATTTATTTTTTAAAAATTATGATTAACTAAATCTACGCTCAGCAGTATATAATTACTGGTTCTCCGACGTTTCGTTCCTTGAATTGACCATCCTCATTAAAATACCCCTAGTACGTTCCTGTAATTTACGAAGGAACTGAAGATTTTTGAATTATTATTGCTATTTCTGTCCGTAATTATTATGAAGTATGGCTGGTTTTTTTCTTTCAAACTAATAAACACAATCAAGTTTCTATTTAGTGTAAGTACAAAAGTAATTAATTTGCTAATATTTACAAATAAAATTTGACTCTCTTTCGATTTAGTTAATCATAATTTTTAAAAAATAAATTGATGATGGTGACTTAAAGACGAAACGTCGCATTAAAGATCTGATGATGCCATCTTATGGAGAATAAAAAGTAGCAATGAGGAAGTGATATTTATTTTTGTTGATGTTGTTAAATATTTTTTCTTGATATTTTCATAAGATATGCTTTCTTGGTTAGCCGTTGTTGTCGGTTGCTATAATTTTTTTGTGGATTTTACATGATATAATTATAGTACCGTTCAGAAGTTGTTGCGTGGGGCATCATTGGTACTTTAGACCTAGAAATGTATTTGGCCTGACGATGGTCTGTTAGCCCGAAACCAATTAAAATCTTTAAAAAGGATATGGCTTTGATTTTTCACATGAATTAAGAAACAACTACTTACATTTAATTTCTATTATCATTATCAGTGTTACCTTTAATTTAGGGTTGTCAATCCTACTTTTTGGCACCGTGCGAGGATCATCCGAATCAATGCCGAAACTACGTTGACACCCCCGATTGTAATGCAGTGTGTGATGATTCCTCACTTGAATATACAGACCAAAAAACTTATGGAAAGGAAATTGTCGAATTTAGTGGAGAAAAACAGATTCAACTCGAAATTATACAGAACGGTCCTGTTGAAGCTACCTTCGAAGTATACGCTGACTTTGCCAGTTACAGCAGTGGTAAGTGTTGGAATTAACAGAATAACGAAAATAATAGTTAATTATTTAGAATTAAGGTCGCTTGTTATGGAATTGTCAGATAACGACAGCGGAATAATTGGGAGTTTGTCGCCATTATAACTTAGCCTTGGCGGAACCTCACTTCTCTTAAACCAGATCATGATTAAATGTCCATCATCTGATAACAAACCATCACAATTACGACCGCAGGAGATTACACTGGAATGGAATCCGAAAGTTCAGTGTTAAACATCACTGAAGATCAAAGCGGGGCACTATTAAAGTATATTTTGAATAACCGATCATTTTTAGCCCCATTTTGTAATACAGCGATACCTCGAGATACGAGTTTAATTCGTTCCGTAACCTTGCTCGTATGTCAATTTGCTCGTACCTCAAAGCAATTTTCTCCATTGAAATGAATTGACATGCCATTACTCCGTTCCTGCCCCAAAAATGCTACCCCCAATTGTTTTTATTACGAGTTTTTGAATAAGAAAAATGTATTTCTAAATGACAAATATTGTATAAAATCATAATAACATACACACAACTTAAATGCTACTGTATACTTAATTTTAGTCATTGCCTTTCTCTTCGCTGGTCTTCGCCCTTTTCGCCAGATTAAAAAAACAAAACTGTCCAAGGAGGATTGTTTCTTCCTCCCTTTCAGAATGCTGCGGAAATGAATTAGGCAAGTGTCATTAAATAGCTCCGATACGACCAGTTGCAACTTTTTCGGGGTGTTTCTTTTCCACGAACTGTGAAACTCTCTCCCACATTCCCAAGATCTCTTTTATCTCACTTGTAGAGATAACCTCCCCACCTCTGGCTCTTCCTCGAAACCAATTTCTTGCAGAAACCCCGAATGCTGCTCCTGGTCCGTTCATCGTATCTCAAATCTCGCTCGTATTTCAAAACAAAACTTCGCTCGCTCGACAGCTCGAATCTCAAATAATTCGTACGTTATGGCACTCGTATCTCGAGGTACCACTGTACATTCCTTCCTCGTTCGGAAATATCTCTCAATATTTATCTGGGGCAGAAGAGAACAGAAATATTATTCCTTTGTTGGGAAGTCGGTTTCTCCTATCATTACGTGGTACATATCTGATTGGCCACTTGGTTGAATTCCTCCTAATCCCGGAACCAGCTCACTAGTGGTGAGAGGATTTTGTAGTTGCTAATGAAGGACCAACCGAGAGTAGACTACCTATTCCAAGGCTAAATATATTAGCCAAGTTAAGTTGTGTTGAGTGACTCTACAGCGAAAATATTAACAAATGAGAATAAAAAATGTGCACAGTATATTGATTCACAGTGAAAAGTGTATATCAAGATCATCAGCATGAAACTAGGAGCAAAATTCAAAGAAATATTCAAATTCCCAGTAGTAATACTAAATTAAATCAGAGATTCTTGAATTAATTAGACCCAAAGTTTGTAAAACGTGATGCCATTGGACATTAGGCAAATAAAAAATAAGATCAGATTTTGTAGACACTGTAGAATTCATAGTTTCGAGAATAATACCATTTTTACTAGTATTTTATAATTTAAAGCTCATAAATTCAATGTATAGATACTTAATAAGTAGTTTTTAGTTCTATATAGAATGTATTCCATTCTATTATTGTTTCGGTAGATACATTTGTTTATTTAATTTTCATCTATCAATTACTTATAATTCCTTAGAAACGGTTGCTATAAACATCATCATAACATCATAGGAAATATTAGCGGGCGATAAAGTTCATAATGCCCGGTGATTTTCTTATTATCCTTTATCCTATTTTTCTATGCAAATTTTTTAATTTTCCTGTATATTTCTTGGCGTTTTCTAAATTATAAAATTTGCTATGATTGAAGGAACACGTCCTAGTGTATTTTTACCCACAGGCATAGCTATGCATTTACCATTTCGGTATATAAGGAAAAAATCTGCGTTCCTCAGTTCCTTTTGGCCTTAATGCAAGGTAGTATCTAACCAATTTTAAGATATCTATTTGATCTCCTTCGATTATATTAAAACTTTTGGCGTATCAGTTTTAGTTTCTCGTACCTTTACAAGAATAACAGGTCCCCTTATCCTCAATATCATCAATGGTTATTTTTACCATCTCATCTCGTCTTAGGCCACCAAAAACTCCCATTACGAGTACCACTTTATGCAACAGGAAGGTATCATTAGTCGCATTTTTGAAAAAAGTTAAAACTTGTTCACCTTCCAAAAATCTTGACTTTTTAGGAAGATATCCCTTTGATTTAACTTTTAAAAATGCTACTAATCGACAATGTCTTGAAATATTAATATTTTCCTTTAGTATAAGGTTTAGACTTCACCTGGGAATATTTTGTCCAAAGGCTATTTGGGGTTTATTTTTCCGACTAAAATAAAGTAAAAATAATTAAAAATTGTTATTACCAATGAGCGAAAGGGTTACATATCAATTCCTGAAAGTAAGCAATCATTATTGTTTCAGTAATCACCGTAATTTGGTTTCCTTTCCATTGTAGAACATTTTAATACTCATTGTCGCACAGGACTTTAGACTTTCCCGGTAATAAGTTTTCCTTAGCTTTGTCAGCATTTTCTAAAATATTTTATGGACTTTCCATATTTTCGTTTATAAAAAGTAAAAGACGCTTAAAATAAACAACCTTTAGCAACGTTCAAACTTATTCTATGACAACCGATCTAGTATCACACCAGAATTTTGTAGACTTTTTAACTTATCCTACAAACAAGGAGTATATCCATCGTGCTGGAAGACGGCGCGAGTCCAGCCTATACCAAAGGAAGGTAAGAGAACCCTGCCTAGTAACTATCGACCAGTCGCATTGCTTTCAATTATATCAAAAGTAATGGAGAAAGCTATTAACCAACATCTCCTAAAGTAACTGGAAGGCTTCAACATTATCAGCGATCATCAATACGGTTTTCAGAAGTCCAGATCAACTGGAAATCTTCTAGCCTCTGTCACCCATCTTTGGAACAACGCAATCGAACATCATGGGAAGCCTCGGGCTCTTGCACTGGATATTTCTAAAGCCTTTGATCGTGTTTGGCATGAGGGACTTCTAAGTAAACTGCGATCCTATGGTATGCCCAGTCGATTCTGTGCATGGTTGTCTAGCTTCCCAGAAAATTGGTGTACTCTTCCGAACCAGAAAGTTGTACACACCTCAACAACTTTTGACACTATACAATGCCCAGATTCGACCATCACTAGAGTACTGCTCTTATGTCTGGAACTCTGCACCCAAACATACTCTTCGGCTACTGGATTTTATGGAAAGGAGGGCCATTCGTTTGATTGGAGACCACGAGCTGACGAGGAACCTCGACAGCCTTGAACATGGAAGACAGGTTGGGGATTTGACTCTCTTTTACAGATATTTTCATGGGAAGTGCTCGGCTGACCTTGCCCTCTTAATTCCGCTCAGAGCGGCGAATATCAGAAATATATGACGAACCACTGCCGCCCATCCACATGTGGTTAAGCTTAGTACTCCTCTAACTTCATTATTTAAGAATTCTTTCATCTGGAGGACTTAATCCTTATGGAACGACCTTCCCGAAGTCGTTTTTCCCAACGAATATAACCTCCAACAATTCAAAACCGACGTGAATCGCTTTTTGCGCACACGCACCACTCCCAGAGTGCCCTAAAGGATTTTTCCTATAGTGCTTGTGTTTGACTATAAAAAAAAGCTCACTAAATACTAAAAATTGGCGAAAATAGTTAAAAAATATGCATTTGGCGAAATTTATCTCTCGGGTATAGTCAACGTAACGCATTTGGTACATAAATAACTATTTAAGTATTCTTAAGTCGCATATGTAATTGACACACAACTATTAAATTAGTTAGGTGTCAAATATCTGCATGCGGATTTAATACGCAATTTATGTTAAATCTATATTATACGTATTTTAATAGAATGCTTTTGAATTTGAATTTGATTGTAATATTTTATAATGTTAGGTATTTCTAATTATTCTTCCAGGTATCTACCAGTACACTGATGGAGACTATGAGGGTGGTCATGCTGTAAAAATTATCGGATGGGGAGTAGAAAATGACGTCAAATATTGGTTGATTGCCAATTCATGGAACGAGCGTTGGGGAGAAGCTGGCTATTTTAGAATTATCAGAGGAGAAGACGAAGTGGGCATTGAAAGTGATATTACCGCTGGGTTGCCGGATTTTGATAAATTTTAAAGTATATTGTAATTATATTGTCAATAAATAATTATTTACAAAATAATATATTATGTTATCAGTAATTGATGTTAAACTAGGCCGAGCATCCGGAGCAGCCCTAAAATTCATACAGGGTGTTATAGAAATGACTTATCATATTTAAATGGGTGACTCCTAGGGTGTCCTATAGAAAGGCTACATACTTTTTTTTTAATCGAATATCTAAATACTAAGGTAAAAACCCTTGTTACCCACAAACTGTCGCGCCGTTCCATCTGGATTCAGTTAGCAACAATGTGGGTCACTAGAGTATAATAACAGTGTTGTCAGATCATACCGCATGTTTCGCCCTTGCTTGGATACCTGCCGCGCGCTACTATCGTTGCTTCAGTATGTTTCGAGACTCGGGAATGGGATGACGCTGTCGAGGGTTCCACGTGCTTGATATATACGAATTATAAACGTTTTGTTAGTTGTAGGTAGCATTACCCGATTTTTTTTCTGTTGTGAAATAATTCATAATAAGAAACATTATGATGCGATTTCAAATTTGTGTGATATTACCTATTGTTGGTTCTGTTGCAAAACATACTTTTTGTGTTTTATTTTTTTATGGAATTTAATTATAAAACGGATTATAAGATCGAAGGTAAGAGAGTACGTACCCTAAAATAGTTTCTAAAAAGTTTGAAAAAGAAGGGACAATGGGGGTTAAAGACGTCTTGTTGTAAAAAACTGAACACGTGCGTTTACAATTCTGTGTTGCAATATATGACAACACCGCCTCAATACACTATTGATTGCGAACGTCCTCAGTAGCGTGTAAAGTGTATATTTCGTGCAATAATTCAAAGCGCCATTTAATGTTATTTTTCTTCAATTTATTTTCATCTCAGGATTTGCCAGCATAAATATAATAAGTCATTTCCATAACACCCTGTATAACTAGTTACGGTTGGTTTCCCAGATTTCGATAAATGAGATATATTGTAATAAGAATCTTACATCAAGGAGAATACGAGTTTGGCTCACAGTCTTTGAAGATTAAACAGTTCACATTCTTAGGTCGATTGGAAACAACTTTCCAGAGAAACAATCGGGGTGCTCTGAAAATTAGTATAATTTCACTACGTCGCCTTCGACGGTTCGGAACACTCTTTATAAAGCCCTTATTGGAACGGCCATCTTTCATACCTGCTTTCACGTTTGATACTTATTAACAACTGTCATATTTGTCGTTATTGTTAAATAAAATTCTTTGTTGTTGTTCAGTGTTTGTGTGTTAAATTTAAGTATTGTTTGTGGAATAAATAGTAATTCTTAACTCAACATGGTAAGACCGTGCCTAGACTGCCGTAAACTGGATAATATAGACTTTTGAGTCACGTCCGTCGATTGTTTATTTTTCCTAACAAAGACTTATCAAACTGGTTCCCTGTACAGAAACAGACAAAATATAAAAAGAGATGGGGACTCTATAGATAGAGTTTTTGTTGTGTTTACTTTCGCAATAATAGGCGTCATATTGACGTGTACAAAGCGGATAGAAATACCTGGTCCATGTTTGTTTCAAGTCGATGTTGGCAATAGATATTATTAATTCTATTGTGTTTACTTTACGAAAGATTATATTAAGACCGAAAAACAAAAGCGTAATTACATAACTGAACCTTCAAATCTAAAAATACAGAAAATAATATTGGAAAAAGAATTTCTTTGTTTGCAAAATATGTCGTTTTGAAAGTAGCCTCTTCCTGGACTATTTCAGATAAGATAATGTATGCTTATTAAGATTCATTTTTGGAACGTTTGGGTGTGCTTTAGTTTGAAAAAAAATCAATAATAGATCTGTTCTTATTTGACCACATTTTTGTAAAGTTCAAACTGTCATATAGGGAATCGTTCAAGGATGTTATAAATCTGAATAAAATATAGGATATTAAAACGTGTATATTGTATATAAAAATATAAATAAACTATTACATTTGAACAGTAAAAACAAACACTTGTTAGAAATTAAAGGTTGTAATTCATTTATTAACAACATCAAGGTATTATAACACTGAATAGAACAAGTTTGATTCAATGAATATACTACCTCACCTTCCAGAGCGACGAATAGCATAAGTACACGATGAACCACTACCGCCCATCCTGGTTCGGCTTAGTACTCTTCGAACGAGCTCTGAATATTAGTGTGGTGGCCTTAGAGCGCCTGATCTCCCCTACTCTTTATTACTTTTTTTTGGCGATGGAAACCCCTTTATGGGCAACATGTGTCCGTTTCTTCCTCCTCTCCTGTTTTATTCTGTCATATTACCCATTTTTTTTGCCTTAGGGCTGGTTTTGCATTTCGCCCTCTTTGTTCTGCTTATTCCTCTCTTTGCGTTCCTTAGTTTCTAGTATGATTTTCAGAAATTTGTGGATTTCGTTCCAGTTTTCCCTTGATAAAACCATAATGTCTACTATGTTGTCCGGCGTTATTTCAGTATTTACTCTGGTTTCCGTCTCTTTCCTTAACTCATTCCATCGTTTGCAAATGAAGATTATATATTGCGGCGTGTCAGCCACAGTGCAGATTGTACAGTTTTCTTCCGTGTCTTTTCCAAAACGCTTTGCATATGTCCTATACACGCCGTGTCCTGAGATAGACTGAGTAACATAGTAGTCAACCTTTCTAAGCTCACATTTAATCCATTTGTGATGTCAGGGATTAGTCTTTTGGTCCATTGGCCCTTATATGAATTGTTGTTCCATCTCTCCTGCCATTTCTTCAACGTCCTGTCCTTTACTTCTATGCACGTCTCTTCTGCCATCAAGTCTATGGGGGTATGCCTGCGATCACCTGCAGCGCTGCTGCTGAGACAGTAGGCACAGTATCACCACTCTGATTAAAGCCCTGCGTTGACATCTCTCCATTAATATATAGTTCCTCCTTGTCTTTAACGATTCTATCCATATGGGTGCTCCGTACAGCAATACTGAATGCACTACCCCTAACAACAACGCTCTTTTACTACTGCTCGGACCTCCAATATTTGGCATCAGCCGTGCCAGTTTTCCCAGTCTATCCTCCGTCCTCTGCGTTACTTTCTTTATGTGCTCTCCGAATTTACAGCGTTTGTCAAAAAACACACCAAGATATTTAATAGTGTTCTTTGGAGTTATCTCTACATTTCCTATATTAAACTTTATTCCATCCCCTTTTCCTTTCTGTGTCATAATCAGCTCTACCGTTTTTTCTGGTGCTAAAACAAGTTCATTTTCCTTCATTAACTTGTTTATTTTCCGCAAGTTTTCATTCGTGAAGCGTAAAGTCGCTTCTTTGATCCGCCGAGAGATCCTACAAAACCTATTGTCTTCGCTCGCCCCTGCAATTTGATTTCAAATACGTCGTTATATAGTATAGGACATTCCATAGCCTAGGTCCTAGTACAGAACCTTGAGGTACTACAGCTTTAATTTGAAGTGTATTCTGTTTTGCCATCTATATGTGTCTCTCTTTTAGGTAGTCCGTGATGATATTCAGGAGGTATATCGATATGTTCCTCTTTTTAAGCTTTTGTATTATTAGACTCACAGTTTGCAGTGTTGAATCCATTTCGGACCAATGTTACTACTACATTCCAAATTGTCCTATTCTTATCTGTTATATCTTTTATGACTTGCATCGCTTGTACTGTTGATCTCCCCTTTCCAAATCCATATTGATGTTTTGGCATTCCTCCTTTTTCTGTTATTTCCAGTTCCAATCTACTTCTTATTACTGCGGAATCAGGTAGATTAGCCAGGATAATTTATATTCAGTATTAAAAATGGTGCTGTATTAGAATCTATTGTTGTTATATTGGTGAAAATTAATCATGTCTTATTTTTGGAAAAAGGTCGTTTATATTAGTAAATACCCAAAAATAGGCGAATACTACAATTAGTATCATTTTTCTTTGTGGTTTTCTGTTAATTTGATATTACGTCGCCTTCGTTTGAAACGCACTTTTTATAAAGCCTTTATTGGAACGGCCGTCATTCATACCTATTTTCACGTTTTATGTTGTCGGATTAACAAATGTCATATTTGTCATTATTGTTATACAGTGAGGACGTAAAGTAAGGAATAAATTCATTATCTCGCAAACACTACAATTTTTTTTAAACATCGCTCGGACCCTTCGATTTTGTTTTTCGAACGCGCATATTCTGACATAAAATGTAGATATACAGGGTGTTGCAAATAAGAGTGACACAAGAATTTTTTTTCTTAAATAGAACCCACTGTATATTATTGCATGTACGGATTCTTCGGAAAATCCTAAACATTTTTCATGTAGCATGTGCTATACCTTACCCCAAGCGTTTTGGAGTTATTCTCATTCAAAATTTGAAAATCAGATATTTCGCAATCAATCAAGACTTGCATTAATTCATGCACGCTGAGGAAAACCTGTAGTCAGCATGCGTGAAGCGCAAGAAAAGTCAAGTAGGCTTTGGAGTTATGATGCAAGAACCAAAAGAATTAATGTCAATAGTTACTGTTATTGTCAGTTTTATGTGTATTTTCCTAACGTTTTACTAGTTTTCAAAAGACTCATTTCGTTTTTCATAACTAAATTAAATTAAAATGCGGCTCACTGAGAAACAGCGCATAGAGGTTTTGATGATGATGGGCTACGGTGATAGGGTTAAAACACAGGAAGAAACTTGTGAGTTATTTAATCAAAAATACCCCAATCGTCCGCCAATATCACAACCAACAGTAAGCAAAATTGAGTACAAGTTTAGGCAATTCGGTAATGTAAGAGATGTTCCTAGATTTGGTCGTCCTCAAGTTGATGAAAATCAACAATTAGAAGTCTTACTGGCAGTTCAAGATAACCAGCATGTGGTGTCTAGGCAGGTAGCAAGTGACGTGGATATTGGAAAAACAACAGTTCTTAAAATACTGCATACAAATAAATACCATCCTTATAAAATGCAAGTTCTCCAAGAACTTTTGGAAAGGGACTTTGAGAGGCGCCTTGAATTTTGTGAGCGTTTACAGGATATGTGTTTCGTAAACAGAAATTTTGTAAAAAATATAATTTTTTCCGATGAGTGGTGACGCAAATACCCAAAATTATCGATATTGGTCCGATGTAAATCCACACTGGATGAGGGTAGGACACACACAATTTAATAAAAGATCAATGTGTGGGCTGGCGTTGTCGATGACATTGTTATAGGGCGTTCTTTTTTGACGGAAATTTAACAGGCTAGAGATTCTTCAGTTTTTTAGAACAAGAACTTGTTCCAGCCCTGGCCACCCTTTTTCCTGAGTTAGAACGTCCTGATTTGCCACATCATAATATCTGGTTGCAACAAGATGGTGCTCCCCCACATTTCGCTGTGGGAGTTCGTACATATTTGGACGATACTTTTCCAAACAGGTGGATTGGAAGAGGTGGTTTTATTGAGTGGCCGCCAAGGTCACCCGATTTAACACCACTCGACTTTTTTTTATGGGGATACCTTAAGGGAAAAGTATTCAAAAGCCAGCCTGCAAATTTAGATGATTTAAAAGATCGCATCTGGCAAGAAATTAGGCAAATTACACCTCAAATGGTTCGAAATGTTCAGCGAGAATTTGTAGATCGGTTAGGCTATTGTCAGTTGACCAACGGAAGACACTTCGAACATTTACTTTAGAAAAATTATTTTTAAGTTCATCTAACTGTTTTTTCGATAAATAAGACATTTTTAAAATAATTTTATTCTTTGTTTTCTCCATGACTTTTTCCACTTTTCAAATTTTGAATGAGAATAACTCCAAAACGTTTGGGCTAAGGTATAGCACATGCTACATGAAAAATGTTTAGGATTTTCCGAAGAATCCGTACATGCAATAATATACAGTGGGTTATATTTAAGAAAAAAAATTTTTGTGTCACTCTTATTTGCAACACCCTGTATATCTACATTTTATGTCAGAATATGCGCGTTCGAAAAACAAAATCGATGGGTCCGAGCGATTTTTTAAAAAAATTGTAGTTTGCGAGATAATGAATTTATTCCTTACTTTACGTCCTCACTGTATAAGACTCTTTGTTGTTTTTCAGTGCTTGTGTGTTAAATTTACGTTTAGCTTGTGGATAGTAATAGTAAATCTAAACTCAATATGGTAAGCGAATAAAAATATAGAGTTTTGAGTCACTTCCGTCAATTGTTTGTTTTTCTTAACCAATACAATAATATATCAAACCGAATCTCTTTTTTATTGTGTTTAGCTTCGTAATAGCAAACGTCACATGGACGTGTACGAAGCTGATAGAAATACCGGGTTCATATTTGTTTCAAGTTAACGTCCAAACTCCAAAATAAAAATAACGTACGCACCTGTTCAAGCAACACTTCAAAATGATACCAAAGATGGTTTAACAAACAATCTTTGATCGATAAGACCACTAGAAACAACTATAATAATTAGAATCAATTATAATGTGTATTATTAATAAGTAAGTTATTATGATTCGATCTGTTTTTCTTCTATTGGCGGTGTGCTTCGCATCTGCTCTACACAATCAGAAACGGCACCCTTTATCAGACGAATACATTCAGGAAATAAACACCAAACAATCCACATGGAGGGCAGGAAGAAACTTTGCAATTGAAGAATATGGACTATTCAAAATATTAGCAGGGGCTAAAAAAAATTATATTCCCAAAGGTTACGAAAATATACATAACGAAGACGAAGATGTGCCGGAGTATTTCGATTCTCGTGAAGCATGGTCGGACTGTGCTGATATTATTGGATTAATTCGAGACCAATCTAGATGCGGGTCCTGTTGGGTAAGTTACATTTTAGAGTTTAATGTAAATTTTACTATGTAAAAGGTATTCTAAAGTCAACTATCTATTTTATAACAATAATTTTAACGAAAAGCATGTCGGTCTCAGGGATCTACGTTAGCGACGCCTGAAAAATATCCCCGCAAATGAATTAATTGGAAAATTTTAAATTGACGCAAAGTAAAGTGCTCTAATCCTTTATGTTTAACAAATATCATTAGAATATCGTTTGGAATTAATTAATAAAATGAAAAATACACCATATTTTTTTAACACCCTGAAGCGACAAGCGAAAAACTCTTAACACATTTTCGTGTTAAAATAAGGTGAGGAATCAACTCCGTCATTTTTTCAGAGAGATTAGGAAACACACTGTACACAGGGTGTTCCTTAATGACGTGCTAATATTCCAGGGTGTGATTCCTTAGGTCATTTTATAAATAAAAATTCATATGAACACATATCCGCAACGGTTTAAATTTTTTTGCTACAGGGTGTTGAATTTTTATTTTTTAAATGGTTATTTTTTAATATCTCCGAAAGCACTTTAGATATTATTTTCAAATATGGTATGTGTTAATAGAATATAGAAACCAAAATTTTCGTTAGAAAAGTTATTCAATTGTTCCACCAGTGGCGTCCCTGCTAACATGTCATCTGATATTTTTTACAAAAAAGATGGTACGCCACTGACATCTATCCATGTGGATCTTTTTTCTAATTAGCCTGGTTAATTATACATGAAAACGGCCTCTTGAGGTTTACTTACTTCATTAAAACCACTAAATTCAAATTGAAACTCATTATTATTAACATTGATAAAATAATTAATGATAAATTTTGTTTTATAAACATTTTTGGAGTGGGCAATTCGATGCGAAGACGAGCGGAAGCATGCCTTTTAAGTAAGAGGTGGCCATTTCCAACAATTTTTATGAAACAAAATTTATCATTAATTAATCAATGTTAATAATAATGAGTTTCAATATGAATTTAGTGGTTTTAATCAAGAACGGTGCGGTGCGTCTGACGAGAAAAGCTCAAGAGACCTTTTTCATGTAGAATTGACCAGGCTAATCAGAAAAAATATCTACATGGAAAAATGTCAGTAGTGTACCATCTTTCTTGTAAAAAATATCAGAGGACATGTTGGCAGGGACGCCACTGGTGGAATAATTGATTAACTCTTCTAACTAAAATTTGCGGTTCTATATCCTATTAACACAGACCAAAATTGAAAATAATATGTAAAGCACTTTCGGAGGTATTACAAAATAACCATTTAAGAAATGAAAATTCAACACCCTGTCGCAAAAAATTTAAGCCGTTGCGGACATATGTTCATGTGATCTTTTCTCTATAAAATGACCTAAGGAATCACACCCTGAAATATTAGCACGTCATTAAGGAACACCCTCTATGCACCTGCAAATAAATAAAATATTATACTTTTATAATTATAAAACAAATTTACTAAAATAATGCACTAGATTATGATAGAAATGAATTTAAGGAAGACATGATTCCTTTTATAAACCGCACACTTTTTAACATTGGCATTTTAGAATCGTACGAAATTTCTTTTACAACTTATATTCATATAATTAGTTGACACGTATTTCAGGATTTTGCTGAAAAACATTTTTTTTCGAAAATATCAACACATCAATTTTTGATAATTTGTTGGTTTTTCTCCAATCTTCTCATATTTGAGATTTAATATCACCATTTGTACTGATCGGATCAGTATCGGCAGTATAACACCCAATTAAAAAAATAATAAATTTTAAATAATAAATAAAAATGTATTTGGTATTTATTTTTACTACACCAAACAGTTGTTACGCTTGTGCTAATTCCTTCCAAGGCAGAAATAATGCTGGCGACATTCGCTAGATAGGCAGCGATTACATGCCATGAAAGTCCGGGTCATCGTATTGACTTCCACCTGTTAAATCATCACAGCGATAGGTGACCAAGCATTGATGCCGGCGGAAGAAAATTAAGGGCGATATGAATATTTAGTTCTAATTTACCTGACGAAATATCATAAATAAACCATAAAATAATTCTAATCAATCTCCACGTTTTATTAAATTACATTATTTTAGTTTGAGGTGCTCAATTCGTGAGGCGGACATGCGGACAATACAACGTGTCCAAGATAAGGAGGGCCAGTACAGGGATCTTGGAAATCGTAAGAGATACGAAGTTGGTTAAATGGAGGTAAAGTTGCGCATTTACGTGCCTAATAATATGCCGTTTAGAAAGTTTTAAAATTCCAAGTAGTTCCGGAGATATCCGAAAAAACCCGAAATTCTGAAAAATCGTTTTATTTTTTCCTGGGTTTTTTTTGTAATCGAAATTTAAAGTAAATTGCACTTTTACATTGCCACTTTTTCCGCTCTATCTAACAGCGTTAATCGTTTTTTAATCCGACGAGTCGTCTTCGAAGGGCCATTATCAACTTTCTTTTTTTAAATACGGTCCTGTTTTTCTGATATAGGAATTTGAGAGCTTTTTTCTTCCGAATGCAACGATGTATGACACATTGTGGTTTAATGACGTTTCGAGGGTTTCTGAACAACATCAGGAAATTTTGAGATACGGTCCTGTATTTCTCCTAATTTTATAAATAATATGTATATTTATGAGATATTATTTATAAAATTAGAGATAATACAGGACCGTATCACAAAGTTTCTGATGTTATTAAAAAAACCCTAGAAACGTCATTAAACCACAATGTGTCATACATCGTTGCATTCGAAAGAAAATAAGCTCTCAAATTCCAATATCAGGAAAACAGGACCGTATTTAAAAAAATAAAGTTGATAATGGCCCTTCGAAGACGACTCGTCGGATTAAAAAACAATTAACGCTGTTAGATTTACTTTAGAATTCCATCTAAAAAAAAAACCAGGAAAACAATAGAACGATTTTTCAGAATTTCGTTTTTTCCGGATATCTCCGGAACAACTCGGAATTTTAAAACTTTCTAAACGGCATATTATTAGGCACGTAAATGCGCAACTTTACCTCCATTTAACCGACTTTGTATCTCATACGGTTTCCGAGATCCCTGTACTTGCCCTCCTTATCTTGGACACGTTGTATATTTATTAGTATAAATATAATGACATATCCCTAAATTCTAGTCTATATTAATTTCTCTTTAGGCATTCTCTGCTGTGGAAGTAATGTCGGACAGAATCTGTATTCATTCTAACGCGACGAAGAAAATGTTAGTTTCTGCTCAAAACCTTCTCACATGCGGACTTGTTCACGATTGTAATGGCGGCTGGCCCGACCAATCATTCGATGTTTGGCAAACTGATGGCATTGTAACTGGAGGATTATACAACAGAACTGATCAGGTACATTTGCAGCTAGATAATTAACGGTCTAGGTGACTGTACTATATAGAACTTGCCTAATCTATGTATAGAAACTAATTGGATAATTTTACAAAAAGAAGGTCGATTAGTTTTTTAAACCAAATACCAATGTATGGAAAAATTATTATTTCCCAGACCACCCGATGATACCTTATACAGGGTGTTCCATTTTCGACACTTTTATAGGGTTCTCCGTTATTGTTAGCGCTATCAAAGAAGTAATGTAGGTGTCATGTGCTCTTTTTGGGTCAAACTTAAAATGGTAAAATCAAAATTTGAAAATTTTCGCTCGCTTAAGAAATACGGAGGAAAATCAACAAATTGACAATTCCTAAATTACCCTATATTTTCTTAGTTAAAAGAGATACAGAAAAATGTTTAATACATAAGTTTATTTATAATGATTGTGGAATAATCTACCGTTTTCAGAATATGTATACAGGGTCAGGTAAGAAAGTTATCGGAGCTAACCTCATTTTTTAAATGGAACACCCTGTATATTTTAATTTAAAAAGATAGCATTTTAAACTCTCTTTTCAAATTTATAACACACCATGGATGATAGATATCATCGAATTTTTCAAAATGTTGATAAGTATTTTTCACAAATGAATATGTAGAAAATTAAATTGACGTTAAATGTTAATAACAACCAGAATGTCAACATAGTTGTCTCTAGGATATTAGTTTTTGTTTCATGGCCTACTTTGGTTTAATAAAGTAATAAATTTTAATAAATCGCCTAGGAAACCAATATCATCCATGGTGTGTTATATATTTGAAAGGAGAATTTAAAATATTATATTTTTAGATTAAAATATATAGGATGTTCCATTTAAAAAAATGATGATAGGTGGATAACTTGTTTACCTGACCCGTATACGTATTCTGAAAACTGCAGATTATTCAACAATCAATATAACGAAACTTCTGTATAAAACATTTTTCCATATCTCTTTTAACTTAGAAAATATAAGGTAATTTTGAAATTGTCAATTTTTTGATTTTCCCCCGTATCTCTTAAACGAGTGAAATTTTTCTAATTTTAATTTTATCATTTTAAGTATGGCCCAAAAAGAGTCCATGACACCTACATTACTTTTTTGATAGCACTAACAGTTACGGAGATACCCTATAAAAGTATCGAAAATGGGACACCCTGTACAATAAGGGCGTATTTTTGTCTAGCACTTTAAAATACTAACTCAAATTGAATGGTACTACCAAGAAAAGGAAGTCTTTTCCATTGATAGGATATCACCAAAGGGTGGTCTGGGAAATAATCATTTTTCCATACATTGGTAAGTATAGACTTTTTATTTCTGATTTATTCAAATAACGACTGTTCAGATTGTGAGGGACTGCTAAGAGATAGAACAACGTGTTGTATTCTCGACTACCGTTGATAATACAGCGTGAAGTATATACAGGGTGGCCCATCGAAAACGAAACAGAGACATTTACTGGTTGCTCAGTTCATTTTTGGAAAAACGCTCAGACCCGTCGATTTTGTTTTCGATGGGGACACAAAATTGGAAAAAAATCACGTCAATAAGTGCAGCCCCCTGGACGGGGGTGGCACCACCCCTAAAATCTTAAATGGAAAGGGGGGTCGAGTGATACCTTATTTTAAAGGTCTTTCAATTCAAATTTAATGATGTAAAATTCACAATACTTCAGTTCAGTAGTTTTGGAGATTTATTGATTTTAAGCTTACAGTACACTTTAATAGGTACATCTGATTAGTTTGTACTACTTTCAGAAGAAATTTGAGTAAAGGCAGTTACTTATTAATTTAATGCTTTTCTTCACTACGCCCATGGTTTGTTTATCATTTTGGTGTTCAAAATAGCGATTGGAGCGGTTTTTGTCGCGAAAAAAGTGGTTTATTGAAGAAAGATAAGCAGGGAATGTCTCGTACTTATTTTAAATAGGAATTTGTACATAGTTTGCGATTGATTCGACCAAACTTTGTTGTTAAAATACCTTTAACCGCTTTATTCATAAATTAACCATGGTATATTCCACGGCAGAAAGGATTGAAATTATCGAAATATTTTTCGGAAATAATCAGTGCGCTAATAGAACAGCACACATATTTAATGAGCGACATGAGAACAGTAACGTGCATCGAAAATATAAAAAAGAATTTATAGCTAAATTTCGGGACACTGGATCAGTCGCCAATAAAAAACGCAACATTGAAAATCCCATAAGGAACGAAGCAATAGAAGTGGGGGTTTTAGGGCAAGTTTATGTAGATCCTACGTTAAGTACCCGCAAATTGGATACTGTGTGTGGTGTTAGTCGATGTAGTATCCAACGGATTCTGAAGGCCCATAGTTTTCATCCGTATAAAATTCACCTTGTACAAGAACTTAATGAAGACGATTTTGATCGGCGATTACAATTTTGTGAAGATATGAGTGAACGAATTATAAACGATGAACATTTTCTATTCAACACTTGCTTTTCCGACGAATGTTCCTTTTTCTTACATGGCCTAGTAAACCGTCATAACTGCCGATATTGGTCAGATTCTAATCCCAGAGTTTATCATGAGGTACACACACAGCAGCCACAAAAATTAAATGTTTGGGCTGGTATTTTTGGCGATTATTTAGTTGGTCCTTTTTTCTTGCCTGGAAATTTAACCGGTGAAATGTATTTGGAATTACTGCAAGACGCCATAGATCCTGCATTAACAGCCATAATTGACGGCGGTACATTGCGAATAGGTTGATGTTCCAACAGGATGGTGCCCCACCACATTACGCATTACGTGTTCGACAATATTTAGATCAGACGTTTCCAGGTCGATGGATTGGTAGAAGAGGTGCCATTGAATGGCCCCCAAGATCGCCAGACTTATCACCTTTGGATTTCTTTCTGTGGGGTCACTTAAAAAGCAAAATCTATGCTACTCAACCAACATCGTTAGAAGATTTGCGACAAAGAATTGTGAATGAGTGCCTTCAAATTACTCCTCAAATATTGCAAAATGTGCGGCAACGTTTTGAGCAAAATCTTTATTACTGCATGGAGAGTCATGGTGGTCATTTCCAACATTTACTTGGCTGACGGGTCAGTTCATTCTTAATTTTTAAAGTACTTTGCTACCAAATGTATTGATTTCCACTAATGATGTATTAAAGTTTTATTTAAGTTTAAAATCAATAAATCTCCAAAACTACTGAACTGAAGTATTATGAATTTTAGATCATTATAAAGGGAATTGAAAGACCTTTAAAATAAGGTATCACTCGACCCCCCTTTCCATTTAAGATTTTAGGAGTGGTGCCACCCCCGCCCAAGGGGCTGCACTTGTTGACGTGATTTTGTTCCGATTTTGTGTCTCCCTCGAAAACAAAATCGACGGGTCTGAGCGTTTTTCCAAAAAAGAACTGAGCTGCCAGTAAATGTCTCTGTTTCGTTTTCGATGGGCCACCCTGTATAAACTCTTCTCGGATGATAGGTATGGACACCTACCCCGTACTGACGAGAACAAACGTGTTGGAAACCGGTCTGCAGGTGGTGACTGACATCCTATCAATGGAAAATTGTTCCTTTTCTTGGTAGTACCATTCAACCTGAATTAGTAGAATTAGTATTTTAAACTGCTACTGTGTAGACAAAAATACGCCCTTATTGTATAAGGTATCATCGGGTGGTCTGGGAAATATACAGTGGTATTTGATATTAATACCACCTGGAAAGTAAATAGACTTTTTAATTTTTTAAACATCTAAAGGTTTAACATGATTTCACAACGTACCAATTTCCATTTCCCCTGTAGCTCACAATATTAATAAAATGCCATTTCTAATACATTTAGGGATGCCAGTCCTATTTTTTGCCTCCATGCGAACACTCGACTGAACCATGTGGCCAATACGCTGATCTTCCTCCTTGCAGTGAAGAATGTGACGATCCCACGATGGACTATGAAGGACAGAAAAGCTATGGACAACAAGTGTACTATTTAGGAGGAGAGATACAAATGCAACTCGAAATATATAAAAATGGCCCTATCGTGGCTGTCATAGAAATGTTTGCGGACTTTGCTAGCTATAAAAGTGGTAAGTCTGAATACAAAAAAGTATTATGTCTTTCATATTATTACAGATACTTTCTAGCCAAGGTAGCCTTACATTTTTCCTATTTTCGTAGATGGTCGTAATAATTATAATTATTGTTTTGATTGGCTGAAAGTATGAAAAATTCAACATAACTTCAACTTTATTATTATAACTTTGATGTTAAAAGTTGGAAATTCGAGTGGAAAAGTAGAGAATAGTAGTTTTTGGTTATTGTTCTTCTGTTACTGTTTGCTTTACGATTTGATCCAAATAAAAATATTCTAAAAATGAAAGTTGAAAGTAGTAAATGTAACAAAATACATAGTAATAGTTAGACGGTGACAATAGGGGGTCCGTGAAGTGGAATATCAGTAATTTGGTTTTTCGTGGAGTTTAGGTCCCCCCTCTACAACTTTTATATATGATGAAATGCCGTAGAGCGTTGCTGAGAGGCGCTGTACCGGTTTAGATAGGACATTCTCAGAAATTCAAAATTATATCGAGCCATGTCTGAAAATGAATTTACAGCATCTGCGTGACTCCATAGTCACGGGAAACACATTTTCTGACAAGTCAACCCTTGCATATACTTTTCCGAGCGTGTCAAAAAAAATTAATGGAAAAATTATAAAGTCTCAAGTGACATGGGTCCAAGCGGGCTTAATCGATTTGTATTCACATGGAGATGACTCGTAAACAATTTTCTGATAAAATGAATATTGCGATTGAATATTGAATATATACAACTGAATGATAACTGCCTTCCGGTATCTATGCATAATATTGTCAGAATTCCGCCTAGCTACGAATTTCCTCAAAGGAAATTTAAAAAAAATTCCAATAATGAAATGGCGAGACCTGGAACGACAACATTTATTTCACATAATCTTTAACATATAATGTTCCATTCTAGAAAGTTTCAACTTCAAATTCGCTTTTTTTCTTTTTTTTTAATTTTAATTTTTTTTTGACACGCTCGGAAAACTATATGCAAGGGTCGACTTGTTAGAAAATGTGTTTCCCGTGACTTTGGGGTCACGCAGATGCTGTAAATTCAGTTTCAGACATGGCTCGATATAATTTTCATCAGATATAAAAGATGTAGAGGGGGATCTAAACTCCACGAAAACCCGAATTACTGATATTCCACTTCACGGACCCCCTATTGTCGCCGTCTCTCTAACTATAAGTGCATGAAGCAAATTAAGCCGCAAACACACCAAGGGAATCTTGCAGCCTTCTAGCGTCAAACTCTGACACAGTGTTATCACGCGTGCCGAATATGTAAATTTTGCAAAATAATTGTGCTGTCAAGTATGACTTGCCGTGAGCTGCACGAGGTGACTATAGTGTACTTCTAAACCTATTTACAAGCCCGCATACACCGCCTTGCAGATATTTCGGGTATGCCGTGACATTGCGTGATAGCATGTGATCTCACGTGACGTGATAATAGTGTGTTTGTTCGGGTTTGTTCAATGATTCACTACGGTAGTAAATTAAGTAGAAAATGTTACATTAACTACTTTAACAGTCGTAGGAAAAGATAATTTTAATCTTTATTTAGGAACAAATAGAGAGGAAACAATTAGTAACCTTTCCTCTGGGCTCTAAGCTTTAATTCCTATGATATATGACCTTCTGCTTCTCCTAATAATACTTGTTCTAACTATAGATAAATAAACCTTTATTTATAATTTTAAGGTATCTATCAAGTTACCACCGATGAATTTGTAGGCAATCATGCCATAAAAGTCTTCGGTTGGGGAGTCGAGAATGGCACCAAATATTGGTTAGTTGCCAATTCCTTTAACGAACATTGGGGAGATAATGGATTCTTTAAAATTCTTCGAGGGCAAAATGAAGCAAACATCGAATCATCGTTTGGCATTGTGGCCGCATTACCAGATTTTAGTAAATTTTAAATAATTTTCCAATTGTAATATTTTTAGAAAACAATATATCCGATCTTACTTACTGATTGTATTGATTTTATTTAAATTTTTAGGTTGTTGCCGTTTAGTCAGCATTTTACTTTTTCGAGAAATTCAGTATAGAGGGTGTTATAAATTGGGCCTTCATCATTGGGATTTCGGGTTTGTTCGGGTTTGTTCGATACGATGTCGGTTAAATTGGGGCAAAGTTGCGTAATTATGGGCCCGATAATATGCCGCAAAAAAATCAATAATAAATACAGGGGCTATCAAAATATTTGGAAAATCCAAAATTTTGCGTTTCGGTTTTTAGTTTTCCTGACTTGATGTCCAAAAATAAATTTCACTTTCTCATTGCTACTCTTAATTCTCCACAAGATGGCGTTATCAGATCTTTCATGCGACGTTTCGTCTTTGGGTCACCATCATCAATTTAATTTTTTTAAATACGGGCCTGGATCTTTTATTTAAATTATGAAAGAGTACTGATCTACGTTATACAACACTTACATTGACCATCTTCATTAAAATACCCCTAGTATGTTCATTTAATTTACTTTTGCTTCAAAGGAACTGAGGATTTGCCAAAATATTATTTCCATATTCGCACCCAAAATAAAATAGCGGCGTTTTAAAAATTGCATAATTATTATTTTCCACTTCCTGTTCAATTTCTTTTATCGAGATGACATACATCCGCCATTTTTCATTTGAACACCATGAAATATGCCAGAAAATGTAGCTCTTTGATTTCTACTAAACTATGCCAAATTGTATTTATTTTTCTACGACATTAAATGAAATAAAGGATAATAAAAAAATAATAACTATGCAGTATGCCTGGTCGATTCTGTGCATGGTTGTCTAGCTTTCTTAAGGACCGCTCTCTGCAAGTGGCGATTGACGGATTTCTCTCAGACACCTTCCTGCCTCAAGGGTCCATATTGTCTCCCACTCTCTTCTTACTTTACATTAACGACCTTCTAGTGAAAATGAAAAATCCGATATTTAGTTTTGCTGATGATAGTACACTTATCTCATCTTTCTCTTTGAATCCACAAACATCGGCTGCCGACGCACATCTTCGCAGACAGCATGAAGTATCACGCCTCAACAAAGACCGGGAAGAAATTTTGGCTTGGGGTGACAGTACCAAGTCGAATTTAACGCTAAAAACCCAGGCAGCAGTTTTCTCTAAAAAGGTTAACATTACAGAACCGGATATAGTCATGGACGGACATGCAATACCACTGGCTTCATCTATTAATTTGCTGGTCGTCAATTTGGGAGGAAATATGTCTTGGCATAACCACGTTGTGACAATCGCCAAGATAGCCTCTCAGAAACATGGTGTACTCTTCCGAACCAGAAAGTTATACACACCTCAACAACTTTTGAGACTATACAAAGCCCAGATTCGACCATCACTAGAGTACTGCTCTCATGTCTGGAGCTCTGCACCCAAACATACTATTCGGCTACTGGATTCTATCGAAAGAAGGACCATTCGTCCGATTGGAGACCACGAGCTGACGAAGAACCTCGATAGCCTAGAACATCGAAGACAGGTTGGGGATTTGACTCTCTTTTACAGATATTTTCATAGAAAGTGCTCGGCTGACCTTGCCCTCTTAATTCCGCCCAGAGCGGCGAATAGCAGAAATACACGACGAACCACTGTTGCCCATCCATATGTGGTTAAGTTTAGTACTCCTCGAACTCCTTATGGAACGACCTTCCCGAGGTCGTTTTTCCCAATGAATATAACCTCCAACGATTCAAAACCAACGTGAATCGCTTTTTGCGCACACGCACCACTTCCAGAATGCCCTAAAGATTTTTTTCTATAGTGCTTGTGTTTGATCATAAAAAAAAAATGTAAAACGTTGCCATATTGTTTAGGGTTTGCGGAGAGAAGTAAAACTGTACGATGCACAGTACTCGATAGGACCTTTAAGATGATTATCGCCTCTCTTCCTATTTAATTTTTTTTACCAAGCCTATACGCCATTTTGAAAGTTAGAATTGTCATTCTTGCGTCAAATTACCTTCCCTTATTGGACACACCCAAATTTTGTAAAAGAAAAATTAGCAGGGGGGGGGGGGGGGGCGGGCGGGAAGGACATTACAGAACCGCACTGGGTACTGTATAAAGATATGCGAATTTGATACAGTATGTAAATAGATGGCTTGTTCGACTCGTAAGGGGCTGATTAAAAACAGAAAATAATATAATACAGAGCAGAATGACTCAGAAGGATTGGCATAAACGAAGGTCCGGTATTTGTATAAGTTTTGTTTTGTTTTTTTAGATCACGTTACCGTAGTTTTGTTTTATAAAGCAGTGTTGTAACAAGCAATGTAAATATTATTTAAATTCCAGTAATGTACCATTCAATTTGAAATTCTAAAAAGGATTTTCTATTTAATTCGATATACCTCACCAAGGTGGCAGAATAACAATAAAATTTAAGTATTCTGCACCTACATCTAACCGACTTGGGTTACTGGAATACGAATCAATTTGTGATATTAATCTCTTTTCTCATACATTAATTTTATTACGATTTACACATACAGGGTGTTATGGAAATGACGTATTATATTTAAATGGGTGACTCCTGGAGTGTCCTAGAGAAGCGCTACATATATTTTTTTTTAAAATCGAATGTTTAAAAAGTGGGGTAATTCACCCCTAAACCCACCCGGTTACTCCTCGGCATATCCATATATGATCATATTTCATTGCCAAGCTGTGTAATAAACAGATGTTCAAGCCCAATGTTGCCAACTGTGTAGAAAATAACTTTAGATTCTTATAAAAATAATATTTAGTTTACCTAGTATCCAAATAGAAGTGAATCCAGGTGCCAGTACACTAGCAAGTAATCCAGGGCACAGAGACATTTTCAGGTTTTTGTTTCTTTTTCTATGGGAAAAGCTTTATGCTCATCACGTACCCTGATGATCATGTGGAACTGCATAGTAAGCTTATACCCACTAAACCCCATTCGGCCACTTAAAGAAACACACAGACACCCACGAGATTCCAATTATTATTTTTTGAAGATATGCACTTATTAGATTACACAAAAGCAATAAATACTAACGCATAATTACACTTTACAATAACCTACCGTACACATAAAACAACAGCACTATAGGCTACAAATTATTTCGCAATAGAAATTCAGAAATAATAAAAACGCTAATTTCTAATGGCCTAATCAAATTTATTAATTCTTTACTGAAGAAGAATGATGAAATAATTATGTTGATAGACCCTTCCATCCCTTCAAAATAAATAGTCTCGTCCAACCAGCGCGGTTGCCATTTCCGAGGAGACTATCTTTATTAAGAGAAGTATTACAGAAGGAAATAAAACATCGAAAGTGTGGCAACGCTGTATTTTTAAGTATAAACCCCATTCGAGTAACAAAGAATATGCAACCGTTTCTGCTGATCAGCTGTTCCTCCAAAATTAGCCGGCCGATTTCATACTGCTGTTTCAAGCCGATTTGTGTGTTAAATTGTATGTTAATACTTAAACCCGAGTTTAAATTATTAAGTTATTTGTTCTTTTCGCGACGGCATTGCCCCAGTCCAGCAGTTCAATATTGATCGACGGAACCAACCTGTTATTTAGACAATAAGGGCGTACTTTTGTCTACACAGTAGCACTTTAAAATACTAATTCAGATTGAACGGTACTTAGATGTTTGTGACGCGAAAACTAATGTGATTTTGTGATGTGAGTACTTGGTGTTTTTTATAAATTAAGTTGGTTTTAAATAAGTCCGAAAAGGTAAATACATTTGTTTTCTAAAGGGTAAGTGGAATTTATAAACTTTTAAGTTGTCCAGATCTGACGGGTGTCGTTCGAATTGAACAAATGAGAACATACCTGACCATTTATAAACTCCGCGGCGGTTCGTTCGAGTCAGTTCAAGTTTTTAAATCAGAGATTGTTTTCCAGCGAACTGAACGTAAAAGTTTATAATAATGTACCCTGCAAAATAAACAACTTGAAATCTGTCAAACCGTTATTGACTTTCTAAAGAGTTTACCCTGAATATATGACAACACTGTTCAAGGTTCATTGCGATTGCTGTGTTTACCTTTCGAACAGAGGCACCACGTGGTAATTTTTGGTTTGACATAAGGTCATGTACAGGGCATATTAAATGAAAGCACCATTTTGGATATTTTTCTTCAATTTCCATAACACCCTGTATTTGAGAACCGATATGACCGATATGATTGTGCCCTTTACGTTCCTTCCTTAGTAACAAACCTTTATTATTACAAAGGATACATATTATTAACACGCACTGTCTTAAGACTAATCTGAACCGATCACGATGTGATTTAATTACAAATAATAATAAAAAAAAAAATTTTGTCTTAATCAAATTTATCATGTAAAGATTATTTTTTACAAATTCTGATCGACCCACGATAAAATACCAAAGAATACACATGTTTTATAATAATCGCATGTCCTTACGTTGCCTCTTTTTCTACACACAGATGTCATATCTGATCAAGATAAATGCCGATAGCATTGATCTTAATTTTCCTACCAGCGGCAAAAAGTTACTGGACAACATTTCAGTCGTATTTATGCATTAATTGTTATATAAACCTTGTAATCTAATTAATGCCGACTTTTCATCTATCCGGCTAAGTAGAATTCCGATTTATGAACTTCTCGAAACGTTATGTAAAGGTCAAGGTAATTTCGTAGCAACGAAATTACCGGTATTCATATTTATTTGCTCGTATAATATAATTTTATGATATAAATAAGCGATTTTTAAATCGCTGGAAGTTAAATATTTGTTAAAGAGATTAATGGGAATACAAAGTCTGTCAACTTTGAACTTAAGAAAGCTTACCTTGACCGCCCAGCCACAAAACGCTGGAATATTTGCAGTTTGGTACCGGACACGCCAGAAATAACGCTTATCTGGGGGACATGCAAGTACAGACGGACAGAAAAATAACAGCAAACAAGCCAGTCTTAAATGATAAAAAACAAAGAAAGTATCCTGATAGCCATACTATCTTTTTTTAATGGTTAAACACAAGCACTATAGGAAAAATCCTTTAGGGCACTCTGGGAGTGGTGCGTGTGCGCAAAAAGCGATTCACGTTGGTTTTGAATCGTTGGAGGCTATATTCGTTGGGAAAAACGACCTCGGGACGGTCGTTCCACAAGGATGAAGTCCTCCAGATGAAATAATTCTTAAATAATGAAGTTCGAGGAGTACTAAACTTAACCACATATGGATGGGCGGCAGAGGTTCGTCGTATATTTCTGCTATTCGTCGCTCTGGGCGGAATTAAGAAGGCAAGGTCAACGAGCACCTTCCATGAAAATATCTGTAAAAGAGAGGCAAATCCCCAACCTGTCTTCGATGTTCTAGGCTGTCGAGGTTCCTCGTCAGCTCGTGGTCTCCGATCAGACGAATAGCCCTCCTTTGGATGGAATCCAGTAGCCGAAGAGTATGTTTGGTTGCAGAGCTCCAGACATGAGAGCAGTACTCTAGTGATGGTCGAATCTGGGCTTTGTATAGTGTCAAAAGTTGTTGAGGCGTGTACAACTTTCTGATTCGGAAGAGTACCCCAAGCTTCTGAGAAGCTATCTTGGCGATTGCCACAACTTGGTTATGCCAAGACATATTTCCTCCCAGATTGACGCCCAGCAAATTAATAGATGAAGCCAGTGGCATTGCGTGTCCGGCCATAACTATATCCGGTTCTGTAATGTTAACCTTTTTAGAGAAAACTGCTGCCTGTTTTTTTAGCGTTAAATTCGACTTGGTTACTGTCACCCCAAGCCAAAATTTCTTCCAGGTCTTTGTTGAGGCGTGATACTTCATGCTGTCTGCGAAGATGTGCGTCGGCAGCCGATGTTTGCGCATTCAAAGAGAAATATGAGATAAGTGTGCTATCGTCAGCAAAACTGAATGTCGGATTTTTAGTTTTCACTCGAAGGTCGTTAATGTAGAGTAAGAAGAGAGCCATTTGCAGGGAGCGGTACACAGAATCGACTGGGCATACCATAGGATCGCAGTTTACTTAGAAGCCCCTCATGCCAAACACGATCAAAAGCTTTAGAAATATCCAGTGCAACAGCCCGAGACTCCCCATGATGTTCGATTACGTTGTTTCAAATATGGGTGACATAGGCTAGAAGATCTCCAGCAAGATGGAAATATTCCTTTTTTGAAGGATAAGTTGAAAAGTCTACAAAATATTGGTGTTAGTTCATCGGCGCATCTCTTGAGAACTATAATAGGAATTTCGTCTGGACCTGTAGCTTTTTTGACGTCGAGTCCTTTCAGGATTCGTTTGACGGGACGCTGACAGAACATGAAATCGGTCATTTCGGATTGAACTGCAGGAATGTCGGGTGGTGTTCTTCCCTGGAAATCTACAGTGGAATGCGAAGAAAATAGTTCAGCAAGTAAGTTTGCCTTGTCTCCGGCTGTGGATGCTATTGTACCATCGGGACGTGTTAGAGGTGGAATAGTTGCTTTGGTGAAATTTTGGCATTTACAACATTATCCAGAAAGAAGCAGAAAAACATCTCAAATATAAAGACCTGAAAATCGAAATACAAAGAATGTGGAACATAAAAACGAAGACAATCTTATACCACACAATACCAGTGAAGCGATAAAGCAAATCCGCGGAAAGCATAATATCCTGAAGATGTAGAAAGCAGTAGTGTTGAGCACTGTATATATAGTACGAAAAGTACTATAACATTAAATAAAAAATAAACACCCTAGGTGTACGGTGTACATCCGATGTTTCTCATCAAAAATTAAATCTTAGCGCACGCGCTAAGTGAAGTAAAGAAAAATAATACTGATAAAAAGAAGAGAAAGACTATTCTTATAGACATTGCTGTTCCTAACACTAGTAATCTACAGGACACATATACGCAAAAAATCACCAAATATGCTAATCTAGCAGTTGAAATTCAGCAACAGTTGCATCAAGAAAGTGGCAGGGTTGTGATAGTAGTGATGTCATCTACTGGAGTGGTCTCAAAGAACTTCAGGGACAGCTTCACAGCATTAAATATTAACGAAAATATTATAAAGACAATACATAAATCGGTCATTCTGAATACATGCACTAGGGTACGAAAGTCTCTAAATAACAACATGGTGTGTCTTACTCAAATTACATATTATCGTTAGATCGATGTATAAGAGAAAAATAACAATACCGCTTAAAGCAAGAAAACACAACATAATAATAATACTAATAATAATACCAGAAATTATTCTAGCCTTAGGAGCTGTACCTAAAAACTTAACTACTTACCTTGCGAAGTTGCCAGGGCAGGTAAAAGAATTTCAAGTACAGGATATAGCAATCTATGGTACAGCCAATATTCTCCGCAAAGTTATATAGTAGATGCAAACTAAAACCGATCCCTGAGGTTGTTGGTTACAACTTGGGAATAAAGGTTAATTACCTTTTGCCAAATGTGTTGGTAAGAGTGAAATATGGGAAAATAATAATAATAAAAACGAAGACAATCGCAATCGTGATAGGAACAACAGGCCTCATATCACACATCACACATCACATGCGAAGCGATAAAATAAATCCCCGGAAAGCAAAATCTTCTGAGCATGTAAGAAGCAGTAGTGTTGAGCACTGTATATACAGGGTGTTCCTTAATGACGTGATAATATTTCAGGGTGTGATTCCTTAGGTCATTTGATAAAGAAAAGTTCATATGAAGATATGTCCGCAACGGCTTAAATTTATTGCTACAGGATGTTGAATTTTTATTTTTAAATGGTTATTTTTTAATATCTCCGAAAGTACTTTAGATATTATTTTCAATTTTGGTATGTGTTAATAGGATATAGAACCACAAATTTTAGTTAGAAAAGTTATTCAATTGTTCCACCAGTGGCGTCCCTGCAAACATGTCCTCTGATATTTTTTACAAAAAAGATGGTACGCCACTGACATTTTTCCATGTAGATATTTTTTCTGATTAGCCTGGTCAATTCTACGTGAATACGGTCTCTTGAGTTCTTGATTAAAACCACTAAATTCATATTGAAACTCATTATTATTAACATTAGAATAATATGCCCTGTGTGTTTTAATTAATAAATTAGAGTTCAACAGTGCGTAAAGCCAGTAACCCTGGCATTGCATTGCTCCCACATTTGCTTTATTTCTCTCTATCTGCTGGCCGTATTCCAGAATTGTTTTCTAGGCTGATAACTAATGAATACTAAGTGTGATTTAATCGACTACCAGGAAAACAAAACTTTTGCTTTTGGTCGGATGTCACTACCGGCCTGACATCTGGTATTGTTGTCCTCGGCATTGTTGTTGCAACTCTGTCAGACCTCGATCACCTAACCCCTTGCTCGACTAAGGGCTCTCCTCCAACTTGTTTGTTCATCTGTAATTTGTAGCTGGAACAAATATTGAAAATATGTTTTTAATGCGATACTCTTAATATAGATACAGAATGACATAAGTTGTTCTTAACACAAGTTTGACAGTGTATTAGTTCTTTTTAACTCTCATCTAAAGGAATAGACATTTAAGAAGGTGTTAATCTTAGACGTAATTCGTCAATTAACCCTCAAATTAATTTAAAATGTAGATTTTTTAAGGTTTCCGTAACTTTAAGGCTGCCTTAGCGAAGGTCTAACTTAAGGTAAGATTCAAACATCGGCCCTCAGTTCCGTTGAATAAAACAGGTCTACTGTGTCGCTGCCAAAGATATTACAAACTACAGATGGAAAATGTACATTTCTAGCCTACGCAACGACTGCAAACAATCTTTCCCACCTCTTTCGGTCATTATTGCAGCATAGCCAGATTGACATATTTATCGCAAAGGTATCTTGCAAAATCCCAATTAAAAATTTGTTAATTTGGCAATTACAACTGGTTTAAGATTAATCAGCAATTGCTCTTAAAATACATTTATTTCCCAATAATTTTACTATAAACTTTGAAAAGGCGATGAGAGATTCTTTAAAAAAATATTATTATGTTTAAAGGTATCAAGCGAATCTTGAACTAATCCAACTGCACTCTGAAAAAAAAGCTCGACAAGCGAGTCTATAGCTACGACGTATCGGTAAGGGGAAAACAATATCTTTTAAAACATGCCCGAGTCATTGGCGTGCTATTATTATCTTAATAATGGAATAATATATATTTTTTCATGGCGTGAATATATTTGTATCACCAGTGCAATCAATATATTAGGCCTTTGATTAATATTTTTCGCTTATTTTGGCATTTTCGCCAATAAAATCCATGTGAATTCAACATGCACCTCAAAGTTTCACGGGAAAGCGGAAAGTTTATGTCACTTCTCAGCTGTTGTAGTAACTTTTTTAAGGTTGGAATCAATTTTAGTTCCAAATAAAACTTTCATATTATTCTCCTAACAATGCAAAAGTCGAGGTCTTCGATTTTTTCGACAGCAGAGAGACGGGCCCTTTTTTTGACAGGAGATGACAACAATAATTGATCCGGGTTATTTTCTTTCCCTTCAGTTTCTTCTTTGTGAATGTTTTTTACTTACACCCACGCTTACTCCCGTATACATTGCGACCCTTTCTAGCTTTCGCTTAAGTGGCAGTTTAAATGTATTAATTTGTGATTCCTCTTCACACACCCTGTACACATTGGCACCCTGTTCACGGTTTGACTATGAAGGGTTTTACCAGGGAAAGTTCACTCATTATCACAGTTTTAAAACAAACCCTATCACTACGCAACT
Organism: Barypeithes pellucidus; assembly: GCA_963991005.1. NCBI lineage: Eukaryota > Metazoa > Arthropoda > Insecta > Coleoptera > Curculionidae > Barypeithes > Barypeithes pellucidus. The sequence continues at coordinate 16,683,027 of OZ022563.1, forward strand.
GGATGAAGCATATTGGACATCGCCGAACAACAACGTCGGCACAATGGGCGTGTCACCACACGCATATCGTCATCCTCTGTCTGGGATATAACCTATCAAATTAGCTCCAGCCACCGGTTACCCATGCTTAACGTTGATATTGCACCATGTTGCCCTATTTTTAGATTAGAAGTACTTTAATAAAAAAATATTTTATTTTGCATTTAAATATTAAAATAAATAGTATGAAAAGAAAGTTTTAAGAACATTGAAACTATAATAGAATATTAGTTTCCTATATACTTATGGCAATTTACTTTAAATGGGTAAATTTCATTTTAGGGTTTACTTGGTAACATGTTATTAAATTAAAATGTAATATATGTGACAACATTGTTAACCCAAGAAATTTTCTTGCCCGCATTCCTTTTATAGCTACAGATCAAGTTGTCGATCTGTACATGTGTTCTACGATTCGGAGCCATAATATGAATGAATACTAATCTCGTAAACATTACAACGTTGCCGCTGTGATCTAACAGATTTTTTATATATTTTGATGTGTTTTTTTGTTATTGACGAAAAATCGTCTTTATTATAAACAATCATGGTGCATTCATACGTAGTTTGTAAAAGAGTGGATCATTTAGATAAGGATTTATCTTTTCATCGGAAAGTATGGTTATGTTTTAATATTAAACCATTTGATATAACCAGACGTCGACATTGTTGCCATTCAGCCAATAAACATGTAGTTCTCTCTTCCACCCATTACTGATTATCAATAACATTTCACACAATCACAGCTTCGCTTTCCAAGAGCTTTATGAATGGATTATGGGATCTGTAGTTTACAATACCTTTGATTGCTGCGGTTCTGTTCATAATTAGTACAACATATTTTTTTTAATTCTACACCGGCCGGATCCTGTACAGAATCCGCACAAACCGGATATTAACAACGAAGGCCGGATGCGCCGGATACCGGATGGTTAATATAAATGTGGAACTAATTAAAAAAAAAAACTAAATTTAAGCAATAATTCTTTCTCGGCTCCGTTTATCTATGACCCCCGAACGTTCCGTAAAAGGCATGTTGCACGTTAAGGTTTCAATTACCAGAGGCAAAAACAATGGGCCATGTTTTACATTTAAATTATTGATACAATAGTCCCATTGTTGGCTAGTATAGTATCCGTTACAGTTGTACTTATGTTAAGTATAAAATAGGTATAGAAAAATAGTTGAATTAAAACCAAAACAAGGCGAATACGTCGGAGTTAATTATCGTGATTTGTTAGGCGTTGGTGTACTAGAGCGGCTTGAATAATGATTTTAGAATATAATTATTAGGTATAATTAATTAGAAGCGGAATCTGTATATTATTATATTTGTTGGATTTTTTTTTAAGTTTAATTTATTTTTTTAGGAATTAGAGGAATATTATTTGTTATACAGTTCTGCCGCTTCTACTGGAAAGTATTAGCGACTTTGATGATTTAAATTTTTTAAATGAAACAACCTGTGTGTTATTTTTTTTAGAGTTCTTATTAATTTCTTATTAACTTTAATTACCATTTTTAGTGTTCTCGAGATAATTACCTTTTTTTTTGGAAAACATATCCTTCAAAAAGAGACGTTATTATTGAACTCTGACAAATTAGAGCACTGAAATTCGGTTGGGAGTGAGCCTCTAGGTATCACCTGACTCCCAACCAATAGTTTCAGTGCGCCAATTTGTCAGAGTTCAAAAATATCAGCCCTTTTTGAAAGATATGTTTTCCAAAAAAAAAAACGAGAACGATAACAGATAGGTATAGGAAAATGTCAGTTATTAAGAAATAAATAGAAATTCTAAAAAAAATAATAAATAGGGTTTCCATTTAAATTATTAAAGGCTAATCCTTACTAGTAGATGCGGCAGCATTGCACATCTGAAAATATTTTTACAAGAGAGAGCATGTTCACTTATACAGTCCAGTTCTTTAATTTTGACGCGCTATTTGTTTTTACGCAAGAATGACAGTTCTAATTATCAAAATGGCGGATGGGCGCCATCTTGGTAAAGAAAATGAAATAGCAAGAGGGCTCTCACGATATACCATTTTGAAGGTCCTATCGAGTACTTTTTTGTTGCAAGAATGACAGTTCTAACTGTCAAAATGGCGGATGGGCGCCATCTTGATAAAGAAAATTAAATAGGAAGAAGGGTCTTACGATAAATCATTTTGAAGGTTTTATCGAGTACTTTTTTGACGCAAGAATGACAGTACTAACTGTCAAAATGGCGGATGGGAGCCATCTTGGTAAAGAAAATGAAATAGCAAGAGGGCTCTCACGATACACCATTTTGAAGGTCCTATCGAGTACTTTTTTGTTGCAAGAATGACAGTTCTAACTGTCAAAATGGCGGATGGGCGCCATCTTGATAAAGAAAATTAAATAGGAAGAAGGGTCTTACGATAAATCATTTTGAAGGTTTTATCGAGTACTTTTTTGACGCAAGAATGACAGTACTAACTGTCAAAATGGCGGATAGGTGCCATCTTGGTAAAGAAAATTAAATATGAAGAGTGGTCTTACGATACATCATTTTGAAGGTCCTATCGAGTACTTTTTCGACGCAAGAATGACAGTTCTAACTATCAAAATGGCGGATGGGTGCCATCTTGGTAAAGAAAATTAAATATGAAGAGGGGTCTTAGGATACATCATTTTGAAGGTACTATCGAGTATTTTTTTGACGCAAGAATGACAGTACTAACTGTCAAAATGGCGGATGAGCGCCATCTTGGTAAAGAAAATTAAATAGGAAGAGGGGTCTTACGATATATTATTTTGATGGTCATATCGAGTACATTATCATCCTTTATTTCATTTAGCGTCGTGGGAAAATAAATGCAACTTGGCATTGTAAAGTAAGAATTAAAGAGCTACACTTTCTTGCATATTTCATGGTGCTGAAATACAAAATGGCGGGTTAGCGTCATTTGTTAAAAAAATAAATTTGAAGTGGGGCCTTGCGATACATCATTTTAAAGGTTCTATCGAGGTTTTTACGATCATTATTCGTACCTAAAGCAAAAGCGGGTTTTTAAAAAAAATATGTTTATTAATTTTTTCTTTTGTTATTTTAGTTAACATTTTACAACTTGGTATAAAGTAGCCAAAACACCTGGATGAATTCAATGCTATATACCACGTTGTATAATCTAAACGAAAATAACAAAAGAAAATAATAGTAAATATATATTTTTTTAAAAGGCTGCCAATTTGTTTTGGGTACGAATCGGGATACAATATTCTGGAATCATAAAGTACCCGATAGGATCTTTAAAATGATGTATCGCAAGACCCCCGCTTCACCTCTATTCAATATTTTTCCGAAGATGGGGCCCATCCGCTATTTTGAATTTGATCCCCATGAAATATGCAAAAATGTAGCTCTCTGATTCTTACTACACTTATGCCAACTTGTATTTAATTTTCTAAGACGGTAAATGAAATAAAAGATAATAGAAACTAATAACTATGTATTTTTTAAAGTCTGGCCCCGTAAACTACACGATAGGACCTTCAAAATGATGTTTCGCAAGACCCCCTCTTCCTATTTAATTTTATTTACCAATAGATGGCGCCCATCCGCCATTGGGAAAGTTAAAACTGTCATTCTTGCGTCAAAAGGTAGTTTACCATCCCCTATTGGACACGCCCCATTTGTGTAAAAATAAAATTAGGGGGTCAAAAGTTAGGATGGGGGGGGGGGAGGGGGGGATTAATGATCCTTCTTCATAAACGTCTCGTAGGCCATCCACCATCAACCACCCTGTATAATCTGCAAATAAATTAGACTATATTAAACGATATAAATAAATATGACAAATTAAGGCGATTTGAATAATCATATAAAATATGAAACATATCTGGTTTTTCTCTTAATATTATTTTGTGCCTAGAATCTATTAGAAATGCACAATATCAGGTTTCCATTTGACATTTATTGTTAAACGACCGAACATAAAATTGTGAATAAAATCAGACAATTAAAAGCGTTTACACAAATAATCGCGTCTTTATTTTGGCTAGCGAAAAAGAATCACATAAAAATCCTCTTAAGTTTATACTTTACGAGGTATTTATGAAAATCCAGTAATAAAATATTCCGATTCCGAATTAAGGCGTTCGAAATTATTTCGTGTGTTTTAGAATGTGACAGGTTATATTGATTTTAACCACTGTTAAAACATATACTTTACGATAAAACAGGGTGGTCATATTTACGGTAATAATCACATCTACCGGAGAAAATGTCTTGTTAAATACAGTCACGGATGAAAAACGAAACAAAAAAATTTAATGTTCAATAACTTCTTCAATTTTAAACCGTTTTTAATGAAATTCACCACAAATTATTTTTCTGTTCAATTCTTCACTCGTCGTTCGCTGCTAAGGTCATTCCCGAGGAGCCTGTGGTTTAATGTGTACTGGAAACTACGATCCTCAATTATATGACGCATCCTCCAAAAGGCCTCCTTGGTTCCAGGAGGTTAGAGTAGTGTCGTCACTCGCACCCCAGGAGTTATTCTATTCGGCTTATACGGAAAGAAAAACTTAAATTTACTATAAAAATAGCGAAACTAATCATAATTTATGGCTCTATATGTGAGTGGAATAACTTTAATTAAGAACTGGCAGTAAATGATAGCAAAAATGTTTTAGTAAAAATTACAAAATTATTTATGTAAAATTTGCTCAAATCTTTTGCAAAATTTACTAAAATCTTTTGTAAAAATTTTGACGCGTTACACATCCAAGTACTATCCGTTCTCAACGTCGCTGGACTTTAGTGATCGATGGTATGTTTTCTGTTAAGTTCTGTTATTGGTTACCAGTGCATTGCATCTGATTTAAGCCTTTCATTCTTGTAAAAAACACTTTTTTTACCACATTTTATTTACAATAAAACATACTTAAAGTACCATAATAGTAGTCAGTAAAATGTAACATACATTTAAACCCCTACTGGGGTTTGTTCGTTAACTACTGGGGCTATAAATATATTATTTTCACTATAAATTCGTTGTAACATTTACAATATATTTTTATCATTACAGTGAAACGTCTCATAACGGAGACCTCTAATAAACGGACATCTCTATTAAGCGGACATTTTTTCATAGTCCGGAACTAGGTAAATGAAATTCCATGAAAATCGGCCTCTCTTGGGCGGACGCGGACAGGCTGTTTTCATACAAAGAGTGCGAGAACCCTCCTTTAAATGGACAAAAAAAATTAAAAAGCATCTAATAGCACATTGCTATTAATGTTAATGAAGTCGCCCAAATCATTGTTATCAAATTATAATCTTCCAAAACATCAATATTTTCTTTCATTTGTTTACGATTTTAACCTTACAACTCACAAATAAACGGCGGATTGCTGTCGGGGAATCACACATACTTTCATTCGGCTAAGTCCTTTCGGACTGCCACTCATACGCGATTGGTTGCCGGTCTGTCTGAGAGTTTTTGCACCATACTTATTCGTCTCCCAAATACCTTTCAAATTTTTCTTGTCCGTTTAAAGGAGGGTTTTCGCACTCTTTGTATGAAAACAGCCTGTCCGCGTCCGCCCAAAGGAGCGTCCGCCCAAGAGGGGTTTATTTTCATGGAATTTCATATACCTAGTTCCGGACTATGAAAAAATGCCCGCTTATTGGAGGTGTCCGTTATGAGAGGTTTCACTGTATTACTAAGGTTATCTGTATCAGTTCTTTTTTTTTCTTTATATGATCAAACACAAGCACTATAGGAGAAATCCTGTAGGGCACTCTGGGAGTGGTGCGTGTGCGCAAAAAGCGATTCACGTTGGTTTTGAATCGTTGGAGGTTATATTCGTTGGGAAAAACGGGGCGGAATTAAGAGGGCAAGGTCAGCTGAGCACCTTCCATGAAAATATCTGTAAAAGAGAGTCAAATCCCCAACCTGTCTTCGATGTTCTAGGCTGTCGAGGTTCTTCGTGAGCTCGTAGTCTCCGATCAGACGAATAGCCCTCCTTTCGATGGAATCCAGCAGCCGAAGAGTATATTTGGGTGCAGAGCTCCAGACATGAGAGCAGTATTCTAGTGATGGTCGAATCTGGGCTTTGTATAGTGTCAAAAGTTGTTGAGGTGTGTAGAACTTTCTGGTTCGGAAGAGTACCCCAAGCTTCTGAGAAGCTACCTTGGCGATTGCCTCAACGTGATTATGCCAAGATATATTTCCTCCGAGATTGACGCCTAGCAAATTGATAGATGAAGCCAGTGGGATTGCGTGTCCGGCCATGACTATTTCCGGTTCTGTAATGTTAATCTTTTTAGAGAAAACAGCTGCCTGGTTTTTTTTAGCGTTAAATTCGACTTGGTTACTGTCACCCCAAGCCAAAATTTCTTCCAGGTCTTTGTTGAGGCGTGATACTTCATGCTGTCTGCGAAGATGTGCGTCGGCAGCCGATGTTTGCGCATTCAAAGAGAAAGATGAGATAAGTGTGCTATCGTCAGCAAAACTAAATATCGGATTTTGAGTTTTCACTAGAAGGTCGTTAATGTAGAGTAAGAAGAGAGTGGGAGACAATATGGACCCTTGAGGAACACCGGCATTGATGGTGAAGGTGTCTGATTTGTTCGGGTTTGTTCTAAAATTAATCGTATTATTGTTTTTTTATGTGCATCAATTCTTTAATGTTACGTTTTCTGACTTGAGCTTCGTCGAAATTGAAGTTGTGCGTTGGGGTAATCTAATTAATCTATTATTACTATATTTTATAGGGAATTTTAAAATAAAATTTTTACTCTAATAATTTTACTATAGCATATTTTCCGTGTAGAATAGGTAATTTGCCACGACCAGTATTCCAGTAAACTGTATTACATAAATGGAACGACCAAGAGCCATCAAAACCATCCACGACTAAATCAGAGGAACAATCTCTAATAATTTGGAACAATGTATCCACAATTTTACAACTAAGATATTCAATAATATTAATTTGATCTATTTAGGTCCAGCGTATAAAGAAAATAAACCAAGTTAAAGTACGTTTCACGAAACTTGGATACGACTTAATGATTTCCTGGGTCGGTCCCATTGTGTCGACAAGAGCTTGGCAATAAACAAGTGAAGTATGAAGGGACGGACTAAGGAAAACAAGTAATGATATGATTATATTAATGTAATCAAATGAAATAACATTTTTTTTAAATATTACTAGTCATATTTATTTACATTTATAATGTCATTCTATAGATAGTTCTGTTTCGATATCGCTATCCCCATCAAAATTAATTATAATTGGATTAATTATACGATCCAGACTAATATACGAATTTTCTACAGTTATTACGTGACGGACTGAATTTTTCCAACTACCTGGGGGAATATCATTAAAGCATTTTCGTATTAATTCTACAACACTAGAACTTAAAGTCGGAGAAATATTTTCACACCTAACCAGTGATTTTAACTGGTGCCACATATGCTCTATGGGGTTAAAAATGCAATAATAGGGTGGGAGCCGTAGCACTGTATGTCCAATTTCTTCTGCCAATGTGTCACAAACATATACTTTTTTTATACGAAATGTCTTTAAAACTTCTAAAAGATCAGAAGAATCAGACCAGCCTTTGGATGGTGTTTCATGCGTGTCAAACCAAGTCTCGTCGAGGTAAATTATAGGACGGCTTTCAGAACGGGATTTCCTTACATAAGTTATATACTCATGATGCCATTTTTGTAAATGGTGGGATTCCATGAGTACTTGCCTTTTGTCAATTTTGCGGTATGTGAATCCCATTTCCGACAAAACTCTCCAAAGGCTAGTGCGGCTACAACTTATCTAATGTAGGTACGCGTTGCTCTTCATACATGGTGTAGATTTTTCGCCTTATCAAGTCCTTGTCGCTCTCGTCGAAACATTTGGTGAAACCGGCATCTTTACGCTTCTTTCTAGATTTAATGAGATTTGACGCGATTCTTTTTATTGTAGTCAGAGGTATCTTAGTCAAATCAGACGTTTCAGTCGCAGCAGCACTAGCATAAAGTCCTCTGTTGAGTAAAGAAGTATATTATACTCTTTTTACAATTTCCCTAGCATCGAGAGATAAATTCATTTTCTTCACTGCAACACTAGAAGAAGCACCATCAATGTTTTTCCATGGACGCCACATACTGTTTTTTTATACGTTTGGTAAAATAATATCGGTAATACAACTAAACTCTTCCAGCAAGAAATAAAAACTAACAAATTTTACCACAAAAAGATATTTAAATATAAATTAAGCAACCTAACCTACCTGATGTGCCTATATTTAATTATAATTATTACAATCCGGTCCTTTCCACATAATAATAACAAACGGTCATAAATAATGCGATGGCCCCAGGTACTTTTACTGCAGTCATTAAGTTATATCCATTTTTCGTGGAACAATCTTTACCAATTCCCATCGTATTCGAGATGGTTCGTGCCAGTAACAATAATTATATAGGAGCAGTATAAAGGTGTCAAATACATTTTACCAAATGTTTGCTAATTACTTAACAGCCCATATGTCTAACGCATCATAAAAATAACTCATTATTCAAATTTATAGCTGTCATAAAAAGATTTACAGCCTTTTTATAGGGCAGCTGTCCATTAAAAAGAAAAGTAAACTTATTTAACTACGTAGCAAAATAACACATTACAGTTAGATTGGCTAACTGCACAAAATTTCCTAAATAGCGATGGCACAATCCCAGAAATAGGGTCATATAGACAAAAATGGTATCGAATAGATTTTTTGGGATATGTAATACTATCATAATTAATTGTCGATTATTCAAAAATGCACATCGAAATTAATAAGCGGTTATTTCGTTAATAATGAACCAATTTTAAGAATTTTTGTTTTAACCGATGGATAAGAGATCCTACTGTTTAAGGCAAAGTAATTTACGATAGGTCTAATTATACACATAGATACATAAGATTTGCATCACTCTGATTTTGGCATGTTAAGATAATTTCAGGAATGAATGATACCATTTTTAGTAGCAAAAAAAAATTATCAAGACATTTGTTTAAGATAACATTTTCAGTGTTGGCGCTGGCCAGTTAAATTTTTCGGTTCAGTGTGTAAAAATGAATCGCCGAGTTATACCCGAAATTGATCGTGCAAGAATAGGAGCTTTAGTTGAAGAAGGTCATTCCCAAAGATTTGTTGCTGAAAGAATAGGGGTTTTTCAAAGTGATGTCTCTCGTATACGGAATCGCTATCTACAGACCACGAAGTGGTAGAAGGCGTGTTACTAACCAACAGCAGAACCGCTATATTACGTTAACAATTCGGAGAAATCGTACTATTCCAGTCCCACAACTTCAGAGAGATGTTACGCATGCAATTGGAGTTCGTGTATCCGTCTCTATACTAAGATGACGAATTCTTGAATCCGGTTTAAAATGTCGGCGACCAGTAAGATTTCCCCAACTACAACCACCGAGTTCGTCGACTGCAGTGGGCTGAAACGCACATTTGCTTACCCGAAGAATTTTGGAATTCTGTCCTATTTTCCGACGAGACCAGGATTTGTCTGGTAAACGATAGTCGCCGGATTCGTGTTTGAAGAGGAGAACCAACAAGAGCCGCTCAACTTGCCCATGCTCGCCCCTTGCCTGCATTCGCGAGAGGAAGCGCCATGTTTTGGGCACGTATTATGTCTGACACATTCTGGATATTCTACATCCTGATGTTAGAAGAACGTGGAGAGGGGCTGTTGCTAACAATTTTGTGTTTATGGACGGCAATGCCCGGCCTCATCATACTAGAGCTGTGGATGAATACCTAGAAAGTGAGGGAATCAATCGCTTGGAGTGACCTGCTTTGTCCCCTGGCATGAACCCGACAGAACGTGCTTGGGACATGCTCTCTAGGGCAGTTCGCGTTAGAAGAAGTCCCCCTAGAACTCTTCAGGAGCTTGTGGTCGCTGCTAATGAGGAATGGCAGGCTATTTTTTTTTTTTTATGATCAAACACAAGCACTATAGGAAAAATCCTTTAATGCACTCTAGGAGTGGTGCGTGTGCGCAAAAAGCGATTCACGTTGGTTTTGAATCGTTGGAGGTTATATTCGTTGGGAAAAACGACCTCGGGAAGATCGTTCCACAATGATGAAGTCCTCCAGATGAAAGAGTTCTTAAATAATGAAGTTCGAGGAGTACTAAGCTTAACCACATATGGATGGGCTGCAGTGGTTCTTCGTGTATTTCTGATATTCGCCGCTCTGGGCGGAATTAAGAGGGCAAGGTCAGCCGAGCACTTTCCATGAAAATATCTGTAAAAGAGAGTCAAATCGCCAAACTTGCCTTCGATGTTCTAGGCTGTCGAGGTTCTTCGTCAGCTCGTGGTCTCCAATCAGACGAATGGCCCTCCTTTCGATGGAATCCAGTAGCCAAAGAGTATGTTTGGGTGCAGAGCTCCAGACATGAGAGCAGTACTCTAGTGATGGTCGAATCTGGGCTTTGTATAGTGTCAAAAGTTGTTGAGGTGTGTACAACTTTCTGGTTCGGAAGAGTACACCAAGCTTCTGAGAGGCTATCTTGGCGATTGCCACAACGTGGTTATGCCAAGACATATTTCCTCCCAGATTGACGCCCAGCAAACTAATAGATGAAGCCAGTGGGATTGAGTGTCCGTCCATGACTATATCCGGTTCTGTAATGTTAACCTTTTTAGAGAAAACTGCTGCCTGGGTTTTTTTAGCATTAAATTCGACTTGGTTACTGTCACCCCAAGCCAAAATTTCTTCCAGGTCTTTGTTGAGGCGTGATACTTCATGCTGTCTGCGAAGATGTGCGTCGGCAGCCGATGTTTGTGCATTCAAAGAGAAAGATGAGATAAGTGTGCTATCATCAGCAAAACTAACTATCGGGTTTTTCGTTTTCACTAGAAGGTCGTTAATGTAGAGTAAGAAGAGAGTGGGAGACAATATGGACCCTTGAGGAACACCGGCATTGATGGTGAAGGTGTCTGAGAAAAATCCGTCAATCGCCACTTGCAGAGAGCGGTCCTTAAGAAAGCTAGACAACCATGCACAGAATCGACTGGACATACCATAGGATCGCAGTTTACTTAGAAGCCCCTCATGCCAAACACGATCAAAAGCTTTAGAAATATCCAGTGCAACAACTCGAGACTCTCCATGATGTTCGATTGCGTTGTTCCAAATTCCACAAGAACGGATTGCGAACCTTACGCACAGCATGCGGCGTCGTCTTCAAGCTTGCATTGAGGCCAGAGGAGGAAATACACTTTATTAGAAGCTATATTTTTTAGTGTTACGCCCCTTAGCGGCCATCTAACAAACTTGCAAATAATTTCTATACTTTTTTCTCTTGGCAAACTTTCCTATAATTATTTTTTCCGAAAGCTGTACGGTGAACGGTTTCCGAGATACAGCCGCGTACCTCGTTTAGTTGGCCACCCTGTACAAGTAAACTATTCACACGACGTAACAAGTATATGCCAGTAAAAAATATTACCCAAGTCGTCTTTATACGTAGATAGAATCGCATTAAAATACATACATATAAAAATACTTTTGTAGAATTTTATTTAAGATCCTCGTATATCGATTTATATTATACACTAACCTATCTAAATGATGGTAACGATGACTCACAAATATTGGCAACAATTTTTAATGGTTTCACGAAAAGGTAGCTCTGCCCTATTGAGTAGAATACACCCGGTACTACAAATCGGTCGTTAAATGGTACGTTTTTCTAGGAATATGATTCAGGTTAAAATATTTCAGATGTTTACTCTGATTTCTAAGGTTGTTTGTCAATCAGAGCTGTCGCGTAAATTGCAGACGGATATTTTAAGGACATTTATAAACTGGCCGTTTCCTGTAAGGAAGGGATAGAGAAATGTTACCAATATACATTTACCGTTTTAGAATTATGTCCATTAGTGTTCTAGTATGTTAGTGGGTACCTTATTTAATAAAATGATATTCATTTATAGGCAGTTAGTTTTGGGTTTGTCCTAATAGAGGTGTCCGCCCATGGGAAATTTGTTATTAGGTAATATATCTCTCTTTGAATGAGCAAACATCGGCTGCCGACGCACATCTTCGCAGACAGCATGAAGTATCACGCCTCAATAAAGACCTGGAAGAAATTTTGGCTTGGGGTGACAGTAAACAAGTCGAATTTAACGCTAAAAAAAAACAGGCAGCAGTTTTCTCTAAAAAGGTTAACATTACAGAACCGGAAATAGTCATGGCCGGACACGCAATCCCTCTGGCTTCATCTATTAATTTGCTGGGCGTCAATCTGGGAGGAAATATGTCTTGGCATAACCACGTTGTGGCAATCGCCAAGTTAGCTTCTCAGAAGCTTGGGGTACTCTTCCGAACCAGAAAGTTGTACACACCTCAACAACTTTTGACACTATACAAAGCCCAGATCCATCACTAGAATACTGCTCTCATGTCTGGAGCTCTGCACCCAAACATACTCTTCGGCTGCTGGATTTCATCGAAAGGAGGGCTATTCGTCTGATCGGAGACCACGAGCTGACGAAGAATCTCGACAGCCTAGAACATCGAAGACAGGTTGGGGATTTGACTCTCTTTTACAGATATTTTCATGGAAGGTGCTCGGCTGACCTTGCCCTCTTAATTCCGCCCAGAGCGACGAATAGCAGAAATACACGACGAACCACTGCCGCCCATCCATATGTGGTTAAGCTTAGTACTCCTCGAACTTCATTATTTAAGAATTCTTTCATCTGGAGGACTACATCCTTGTGGAACGAACTTCCCGAGGTCGTTTTTCCCAACGAATATAACCTCCAACGATTCAAAACCAACGTGAATCGCTTTTTGCGCACACGCACCACTCCCAGAGTGCCCTAAAAGATTTTTCCTATAGTGCTTGTGTTTGATCATAAAAAAAAAATGTAAATGCAAATTTATTACTATGTATATGTAAGTACAAATAAACATAACAAAACAAAAATACACTAGTTTTAGTTAGGATGTAGTACTAAAAAAATCTAATAACGTAGTTTGACGTGTTTGCGTTTTATACTTGCAATCTAAAAAATATAATTCCAAGTCTGATAACAATTCCATTGCTGTAGAGTCACCTCTTTTCTTTGCATACTCTTATAATTCCTTTACCATACTAATGGCTTGTTGATAAATTGGTGACATTTGTTTGATTACTGCACTCAACTTTTTCATCAGAGTCGTCAGATAGTGATGTAGTTTCAGTTTGAACTACAAAATCGGTATGAATGTGGTCACTATCATCTTCTAATAGCACATTGCTATAAATGTTAATGAACTCGCCCAAATCATTGTTATCAAATTACAAACTACTTCTCAAACTTATTCTCTCTTTCAGACTCAAAACGCGACATTTTTGTGCCATTGTTTACGATTTTAATCTTACTACTCACAAATAAACGGCGGACTGCTGTCGGGGAATCACACATACTTTCATTCGGCGAAGTCCTTTCGCGCTGCCACGCATACGCGATTTATTGCCGGTCTGTCTTCAGGGAGTTTTTACACCGTATTTATTCGTCTCCCAAATACTTTATAAAAAACTTTCCATTTAAAGGAGGGTTTTCGCACTCTTTATATGAAAACAGCCTGTCCGCGTCCGCCCAAAGGAGAGTCCGCCCAAGAGAGGTTGATTTTCATGGAATTTTATATACCTAGTTCCGGACTATGAAGAAATGTCCGCTTAATAGAGATTTCCGCTTATTAGAGGTGTCCGTTATGAAAGGTCTCACTGTATTTGGTTTACGTTTCGGTTTATTGTACTAAGCCATCGTCAGAACCATTTGTTGGACATAAAAAAAAAGTGTATAAATAAAATTGAAAGAAACAACATTTTTGATGGTGTTAGTGACAAATTTATTATTTTATGTTAATATTAGTTATGTATAGAATGATATGGAAAATATATAAATGAACATACATTGTACAATTCTAACTTTCGCTACATTTGGTTATATTTTGTATTTTTGTTTGATGTTTAGTTTTTAACTATTGGACGTGGACTAATTTAGTTATACCATTAAGTAGTAAGGTGGGTTATTATTTAAATATAATAAAATAAAAGGTATGCATATTTAACATTATTTACATTTTGGGTATTGGGTTTGTTTAGTAGGGAAATTAGTATTCCGTCAATGAAAAAATAATTAAGAATAAAATAATTATAATAAAAATAAAATGACCTAATTATTAGTGTTGGAAAAAAACGATGATTTTAATAATCGAGTACTTGATACTCGAGCGATTTTAATAATCGAGTGAATCGCTCGAGCGATTAATCACTTGAAATTTTTATGACTAAGAAGAATGTGTTGATAAAACACCAGGAGTTGTTTTTGTAAGTTTTAGAAGTTCAGTCTAGAGTTTTTAATAAGGAAGTTGAAGTTGAAACAGTTGATTCTAATTTTTTTTTAATTTACAATTGCCCCTGGCTAGCCAATGTTGCGATGAATCCACTAAGGGATTTGGCATACTTCTTTGTATGCACCTTCTCGTTTATGTGCCTTTAAGGAAGCCGTATGTCGTGTCAGCCTTCTGAGCGAATTTACGAGCAGTTTTTTACCTCGAGCGATCACACTACCAAGCGGCACATTTCGGTCGGCGTCAAGCAAAGCTCGTGTACCGAGTGGAAGGTAATAAGTAACAAGCGACGATTTTCGCTCGAATTTATAACTCGAGCAGTATTTTAAATAATCGAGCGACGTCGGCTGTTTTAATAATCGAGTACTCAAGCGGTTTTTCGCTCGAGCGATCACAACACTACTAAGTATGAATTATAAGTAACTTGCTGTTTCTCGTCAGCATGTTTAGAGAGAGAAGATAAATCTGGAAAGAGCTTCAAATCGGTATTTTGATGTATTTTTATAAATAAGGGTATTTTAATTGCCACTCTGTACAATATTTCCGATATTCGACTATGACTGAGGAGGTTTTCAATCAAGCAAAACTTTTTAGCAAGAGTGGTGAGCTTTTTCGATAAAATGAAGGATACAAATTTTCCCACTTTCTACCACAGAGCTACGAATAGCAAAAATACTGGACGAACCACTGCCGCCCATCCATATGTGATTCAGCCTAGTACATCTCGAACTGCATTGCTTAAGAGTTCTTTCATCTGGAGGACATCATCTTCGTGCAGCTTCCTGAGGCCGTGTTACCCAATGAATGTAATATACAACGATTTAAAAAAAAACGTGAATCGCTTTATTTCCTCATGCATCACTCGCAGAGTGCTTTAAGAGCTACGTCTAATCACAGGTTGCCAAGCAGGGGCACTATTTTATGTGAACGTGTACCCAAATATAATTAAATTTTGTTCTAATCTAAAACTGGATTCGTAAAGTCATAGGATTGGAAAACGGTATGAAAAACTTCGTTAGAAAATATAATGTTATAAGAATAATGATAACAATTTCAAATATGAACAATTTTAAAATTTTTGTCACAGATCTTTCTGAAACTTGTTGATACCCCAATTGACATTTCAGACAATCTAAATATCAATAAATTAACTTAAAAACGTTATTATTAATGGCTAAAACTTAATGAAAACAAATATTGATCAGCTGATGACTCTCCTCTCTTTCCAACCTGCCAAAAAGCGGCATGTTTTTTAATTAAATTGATGCAATATAGATGGCGCTGATTGCTAATTTGGGATTGTTTGGGATCCTCATCTTAATAGTATATTATGATACAAGGACATTATCTTAGAGCACGCGTTTAATTTAGGAAACGACCCGCGAAGCGGAGAGTTTTCTAAAGTACAAGTGCTCTAATTGTCTTATGAACTATGTATTTTATAATACTTTTTCTATTTGGGTCTTTAAAGTCTGAAAAACTTTAAAAAGTATAGTAGATTTTCTCCATTTGAATTAATATTTTCTTTTTGGGTTGGCAATACTTTTTAATAAAATGTTACAAGTATCAAATATGCAATGATAGAAACAATTGAACACAATAAAGCTTCTTCCCATCAGTCATAATTAAAAATAAGTATATTATTAAAGTTAATAAAAATTAGTCAGGAAGAAAGTTGTACTCCGTCAGAAATACGAGAAATTGCAGAAAATAATCTAGAAAAACTTTTAAAAATAATATGCAAAACTTTGAGTTATGGTGCGAGCAGAACAAGGTTTAAAATATTGAACAAAATATTGTGTTGACACAGAATCTGACAGGAATAACGATTAATGCCAAGGAAATGTCTACAGTAACTATAAATATGTATATATAAAGTAACATAATAAAACTATATTGAATTAAAAACAAAAATAGTCCTTTATTGAATAAAACGTTAGCAATTTTAGCGTTTTATAGTTGTGACTAGAAATTAGTTGACGGACACTGTCAGCATGTTATATATTTCCGAGTATAGGTATTTCGGATAAATATCTAGTAAAAATGATCTATTTGTAAGGTTAAAGGTTAGTATTTTAAAGTTTTCTATAAAAAGTTTCTGTCGAATCCATAATGCCTAGAAAACTAATCTCAACGAAATCGAAGTAGGCCTAAAACTCGAACCCTACTTGTTGCCAACATGAAAAAATTAAAATTTCAGTTTCATAAAGTGGCAAGTTGTTCAATTTTTTTGCATTTCATAATGTAGACATTATGAAACCCAAATAGAAAAAATGGTTTTTCCTATAGGGAAAAAATAGGGGTTAATTTTTTTTATAGATAAATTTTACCTGTTTGGGTGTAGAGCGGAAGTCACGGTTAAAGCAAAATAAATTTACAGTCTGGCACCCTGCCATATGCATTTACTAAGGTAAAATTTCCAAGTAATGCATTGGCGATCATTTTCTCAACAAATATTTATTACATTTCAGTTAGTGGAAGTCATTAACTTTGGGTGGCACAGATAACTTAAGGACAGTAGCGTCTCTATGTCAA
Organism: Barypeithes pellucidus; assembly: GCA_963991005.1. NCBI lineage: Eukaryota > Metazoa > Arthropoda > Insecta > Coleoptera > Curculionidae > Barypeithes > Barypeithes pellucidus. The sequence continues at coordinate 16,699,994 of OZ022563.1, forward strand.
TTTCCAATACTGGATAGAAAGTAGAATTATGATAATTTTTATTAATTTGATACTGCAGCTGAACAGCGGAAAGAATGAACAGCTGCAACAGAATGATTTAAATCGAGATTATTTAGATCAAATATGACAAAGCCACGTCGATGTACGTGATCAACATTATGAAAAAAACTTCATTTCCGACAATCGCTCGGAATTATTGACATTTTTGATAACATTTTTGAAAGAATATTAATATCTTTAAACAAAGATCTAGGAAGTATGCCATTAAAACATTTTCCTAGAAAGAACTCGTGTTTTTACTCATACGATAGTCCATGAAACGTTTATATGCATATTCGTACTTTTATTTTGATTTCTTTGGCAATAATGCTAATGCAGCAGTATTCACTGCCTCAACCAGCTCTGAAGGAGTCCCAGAAATGGAAAATTCATCATCACTTATCGTTTTATTCTGTTTTGCTTTCGGAGACACCAACAATTAAATTTATATGCGTCAAGTTTGACAATTCAACATTTATACCTTTCCATAGTAACGCAACCAATTTTATTACGAATTTCAAAGCACCATTTGTGAATAAAATTATTCGCGATTTTTTCAAAATTAATCAATATCTGTCGATTTTTAAACGATTTTCGGAAAAACAGTATGTTTACCTCGTAGGAAAAGCTACGTTCCTGAACTCTGTGTTGCTGTAGTATCGTGCGTATCTTCAGAGTTGTCCAGGAATGTTAGGCAGTTCCTACTCGGTAAACAATCAGTGGCGGTTCTTCCACAGGAGCACATGCGCACCTGCACCCCCAAAACGAATAAAAAAATATTAATTTATATTCATTGAATATTATTTATCGTTTAAAGTCCGACCCTCCCTAATATTTTATCGTACCGTCAACCAAACTGTATATTATAGGCTCTCGATCCGGCAACCGTGCCTCGGTCGAGGTTAATGACGATTATGACGAGACGTGCTCGCATGTGCGATTAGGTAGGCGGGGCATAATGCAGTTTCTCTGTTGTAACAGGTGGCGGGAGACAGCGGGGCTATGGCGACTTAACATGGGAGAGGCGCACAATTTTAGTGTGCGCCGCGCCGTTGTCTGTTCGTGCATCTAGTTAGAAATTCGAACGTGTTTGTTTTAATATTTTAATATTATATATTTATTAAATTGAAATGAATAGTTTGACGGTGGACTATTTAAAAAATAACTTTAGCTCTTTGAGTTTGGAGCATGCGGGAAGACCTAATCTTGAAATTAATTTAACGCAGACCACAAAGGATAAATCTGGGGACTTTATTAGAAAGTTTAAAAATTAAATATATGAAAAAAATTGATAGAGGGTATTCCAAACTTTAATGAGGCTGTTATTCAATTTTCTACAATTAAGAACCGAAGAACGGACTTTACGTTTAAGCACTATACACACTAAGAAACCTTTCTTCCCAACAGTTGTATTTTCTTGTGTAAAATTAAAAAATCAATAAAAAATATGTTCTTCCTAACGCATTTTCTTATTACTTCTTCTCTTTCTACATTTAAAACGCCTAGAAAGTAATTGTTTGGTCGTTACACAAAAATAAAATTTTAAAAATAATTTCACCATATTTGTGAACCCCCTCTATCATAGGTCACGCCACTGTAAACAATGTACTATTATTGTAATAACGCAAAAATTAAATGATAGTTAATGCATTATACGTATTTTAAATTTTATTTAATTCCACCTATCAATTCAAATATGATTTATTATTTAAAATATGATTATATTTCTTGACAAAGGTAGCCAACTGTAGTGATGAGATCGCTCGAGCGAAAAACCGCTTGAGTACTCGATTATTGAAATAACCGACATCGCTCGATTATTGAAAAAACTGCTCGAGTTATAAATTGAAGCGAAAATCGTCGCTTGTTACTTATTATCTTCCACTCGATACAAGAGCTTCAGTGGACTCCGACCGAAATGTGTCGCTTGGTAGTGTGATCATCCGATGTAAAAAACTGCTCGTATATTCAAGAAGTTTTTCGCTCGATAGGAAATACTACTCTAGTTATAAATTCAAGCGAAAAATCGAAAATCGTTGCCTTTCACTTGATATACGATTTTCGCTAGACGCCGCGTGCTACCCGAAATGTGCCGATTGGCGACGTTCGAGTTTGACGCTCAGAAGGCTGACGCGACATACGTCTTTGTTAAAGACACATAAACGAGAAGGCGCATATAAAAAAGTATGCCAAATCCTTTAACGGATTGATCGCGACATGGGTTTTGCTTTAACCGGGACTGGCTAGCCAGCGGCGATTGTAAATGTAAAAAAAATTAAAGGATATATTTTTTTTAAATCGGAATCCGGAATTCCTTAATAAAAAATCTTGACTAAACTTCGAAAACTTACAAAATAAAACACTAATGTTTTATAAACACATTCTCCTTAGTCATAAAAATTTCAAGTGATTATTTGCTCGAGCGATCCACTCGATTATTAAAATCGTTCGAGTATCAAGTATTCGATTATTAAAATCATCGTTTTTTTCCAACACTAGCCAATTGCTTATACAACGTGCCCAAGATAAGGAGGGCCAGTACAGGGATCTCGGACACCGTAAGAGATACGAAGTCGGTTAAATAGAGGTAAAGTTGCGAATTTACGTGCCTAATAATATGCCGTTTAGAAAGTTTTAAAATTCCGAGTAGTTCCGGAGATATCCGGAATAAACCGAAATTCTGAAAAATCGTTTTATTGTTTTCCTGGGTTTTTTGAGATCGAATTCTAAAGTAAATTGTACTTTTACATTGCCCCTTTTTCCGCTATATCTAAGAGCGCTAATGGTTTTGTAATCCGACGAGTCGTCTTCGAAGGACCATTATCAACTTTCTTTTTTTAAATACGGTCCTGTTTTCCTGATATTGGAATTTGAGAGTTTTTTTTTCTCCCGAATGTAACGATGTATGGCACATTGTGGTTTAATGACGTTTTGAGGGTTTTTTGAACAACATCAGGAAATTTTGGGATACGGTCCTGTATTTCTCCTAATTTTATAAATAATATCTCATAAGTAAGCTCTAAATTTTTTTACTTATGTTGGACTTGTTCAATAAATAACAAATAATTTAATAATAAGCCACAAATAAGTGAACAAAAATCATTCCAAAATAGTAATAAAACGAACAACGAAAAAAGTAAGGAACTACATAATCAGGTGTTCAAAATGATTTCCGTTATTCTCTAAGCACAAATAACATCTTCAAAGTGTCACATAACAGTTTTTTTGAGATAAAATAAAACATGTGATAGAATATCAAACTTTTCAGCATTTGTAAATTTATGTTCCATATTTTCTGGAAAATAGAAAACCTCTTAAAACGCTCTCAAACGATCACAATGGGAATGTCAAGTGAAACAAATCACGCGTCACCATCTTAATTTTTTTGTTTCAAGCGCCTACTTTCCTTTTAAATCCCGAATCAACAGAAGTTTGAAATAATGTTTCTGTATTTTGTTCACTTATTTGTGGTTTATTATTAAATCGTTTGTTATTTATTGAACTAGTCCAACGTAAGTAAAAATTTAGAGCTTACTTATGAGATACTATTTATAAAATTAGGAGAAATACAGGACCGTATCCCAAAATTTCCTGATGTTGTTCAAAAAACCCTCAAAACGCCAATAAACCACAATGTGTCATAAATAGTTGCATTTGGAAGGAAAAAGCTCTGAAATTCCAATATCAGAAAAACAGGACCGTATTTAAATCAACAAAGTTGATAATGGCCCTTCGAAGACGACTGGTCGGATTCTTCTTCTTCTTCTAGTGCCTATCCGTTACCGAATGTTGGCAATCATTCTAGCAATGATAACTTTATTTGCCGCAGCTCTAAATAGTCCTGTGGTGGATGCCTCAAACCAGGTTCTCAAGTTCTTTAGCCATGATATTCGTCTTCTGCCGATGCTTCTCTTACCCTGAACTTTCCCTTGCAGAATGCATTTCTGTAACTCATATTTGGTTTCGTTCCTCATGATATGACCTAGGTATTCCAATTTTCTACGTTTTACTGTGAACATTATTTCTTTTTCTTTATTAAGTCTTTGGAGTACTTGGGTGTTTGATACTTTGTCCTTCCATGATATTTTGAGGATTCTTCTATATGTCCACAACTCGAATGCTTCTAGTCTCTTTGTTGTTGCCTCAGTCAAGGTCCAAGACTCTACTCCATATAACAAGATGGAAAATATGTAGCATCGGAGCAGTCTGAGTTTTAATTTTAAGTTCAGATTATGTGTTTTGAACAATTTGGACATTTGAATGAAAGCTGCTCTTGCTTTCTCAATTCTTGACTTTATTTCTTGGGAATGGTCCCACTGTTCATTTAGTACTGTGCCAAGATATGTGTAAGTTGACACTCGTTCTACCACTTTTTCGTTGATGGTAAACTGCACTCCTCCAATTCTTTCTTTGCTAATTATCATGACTTTTGTTTTACTGGTGTTTACTTCTAAGCCATATTTCTTACTACTTTCAACTACTTTCAACTACCCTGTTCATTAAAAGCTGTAGTCCTTCTGCCGTGTCGGCAAAAATAACGGTGTCATCAGCATATCTAAAATTGTTCATTCGTTCGCCATTTAATAGTACTCCTGCTTCCGTGTATTCTAGGGCTTCTTGGAAGATTGCCTCTGAGTACATATTGAATATAAGAGGTGACAGTATACATCCTTGCCGTACTCCTCGCAAAATTTTCACTTCGTCTGTTTTCTCATTGTTGATTCTAACAGAAGCTGACTGATTCCAGTATAAGTTCTTGATTATGCGTAAGTCTTTGCCATCGACTCCATTATCTTGCAGGACTTCCATCATTTTGTTGTGTTGAACTTTATCAAATGCCTTTTGATAATCAATGAAACAGGCATATACATTACAATTCATATCTCTGCAACGTTGGAAAAGCACCTGTACACTGAACAACGCATCTCTCGTTCCAAGACCCCTCATAAAACCAAACTGTGTTGGCGATACTTGTTCTTCACAGAGTTTGTACAGCCTCCTATGCATGATCTTTAGAAATATCTTCAACAAGTGACTCATGAGGCTTATTGTTCTGTAATCACTGCACCTTTTGGCTCCCTGCTTTTTTGGCAGAACTATAAACTCCGATCTCAACCATTCTTTGGGTATTTTTCCGCTGTTGTATATTTCATTGAAAATGACTGTTAATTCTTTCTTGAAATCTTCATCGAAGCATTTAATGACCTCTGACTGAACTTCATCTGGACCAGCAGCTTTTCCATCTTTGAGTGACAGTATTGCTGCCTCAACTTCATCTAAAATGATGTCCGGTCCTGTTATGTCGTTCGGTATTTGTTGTTCTGCTCTTATGTCTGAGAACAGTTCTTTTACATAATTTGATCATGTTAATTTTATTTTTTCGATGTCCACAATTATTTCGCCTTGTTCATTTTCTATTTTTCCTATTGATTTCTTTTTGAATTTTCCTGTTATTTCCTTGACCTTCTTATATACCCCAAATGTGTCGTGCTTTGCTTGTGATATTTCAATCTCTCTGCATTTGTTTTTGAGTTCTTGTTCTTTTGCTTCTCTGATTTTTCTCCTAATCTGGTTGTTGATGGACCTATATCTGTTCATGTCATTATTTATTTTGTTCTTTCTTCTTTCCTCCATCAATCTCAGGATCTCTTCGGTCATCCAGGGTTTCTTTTTGTCTACATTTGCTGTTAGTATTTCTTTCTTTACTGTTTTCGTGACCTCGACTATTTTATTTATTTTTTCCTCAACTCCTGAGCTATTTTTTACATCACGTAAAGCGTTGCTTAGCATGTCCATGACTTGATTTCTCACCTCTGGTTCATTGATTTTTCTTCTATCATAACTAGTTGCATTTTGTTTCATTTTCAGTTTCTTCCATTGTACCCTAAATTCGGCTACCAACAAATTGTGATCAGAGTTTATATCCGCCCCCGGATATGTTTTGGCCACCTTACAGCTATTTCTATATCTTTGATTCACCATTATGTAGTCGATTTGGTTTCGCATGACTGTACCATCTTTTCCATCTTTTGGGGCTTTCCAAGTATACAATCTGCGCCGAGGCAGTTCGAAAAATGTGTTCACTACAACCAGATAATTCTCCTCCGCAAAAGTACAAAGTTTTTCTCCACTGGTATTTCTTTCTCCCAGTCCATGAGGTCCAATATGGTTTCCTGATCTTCCTCTTCCCACTTTTGCATTAAAATCGCCCATTATTATAAGTAATTCTTTTTTAGGGATTTCTTTGATGAGGTTAGTCAATTCAGTATAAAAATCGTTTATATCCTCTTCTTCATGTTGACTTGTGGGTGCATACACCTGTATGATGTTGACATTCGCTGGAATTGCTTTTATTTGGATCAGCATTATTCTTTCATTGATGGGCACAAAGTTTGAGACATTTTGTGCTACTGATTTGTGCAGTATGATACCCACTCCGTATTCATATTTGGTGGAGCATCCTGAGTAGTATATTCTATGTTCTTCAATATCACAGTAATTTGCATTCGGCCATCTCATTTCACTTATTCCCAAAATTCTGATCTTTAACCGTTCCATTTCTTTGATGGCGTTTTGTATTTTACCTGTTTGGGCCATGGTTCTCACATTCCAGGTACCCAGTTTTGTACGATGTTGACAGAATTTTTGTGACTTCACATCATTGTTCGCACTTGCTGCCCCCGGAGATCCGATTGGGGTGCTTACTCCGGAATCTTTATTTAGTTTGAACATTGCCATGTGAATGAATACTAGGGTTGCTTTGGAAGCCTTTAATGCAGTGGTTACCCATGATGCCTTCTGCATCCCAATGCCGTTGACTAATTGTTATAGTTCATCCGCCGTCGGTCGGATTACAAAACAATTAATGCTGTTAGATAGAGCGGAAAAAGTGGCAATGTAAAAGTGCAATTTACTTTAGATTTCGATCTCAAAAAAACCCAGGAAAACAATAAAACGATGTTTCAGAATTTCGGGTTTTTCCGGATATCTCCGGAACTACTTGGAATTTTAAAACTTTCTAAACGGCATATTATTAGGCACGTAAATGCGCAACTTTACTTTTTTTTTTATGATCAAACACAAACACTATAGGAAAAATCCTTTAGGGCACTCTGGGAGTGGTGCGTGTACGAAAAAAGCGATTCACGTTGGAGGTTATATTCGTTGGGAAAAACGACCTCGGGAAGGTCGTTCGACAAGGATGTATTCCTCCAGATGAAAGAATTCTTAAATAATGAAGTTCAGGAGTACTAAGCTTAACCACATATGGATGGGAGGCAGTTGTTCGTCGTGTATTTCTGCTACTCGTCGCTCTGGGCGGAATTAAGGAAGGCAAGGTCAGCCAAGCACCTTCCATGAAAATATCTGTAAAAGAGAGTCAAATCCCCAACCTGTCTTCGATGTTCTAGGCTGTCGAGGTTCTTCGTCAGCTCGTGGTCTCCGATCAGACGAATAGCCCTCCTTTCGATGGAATCCAGTAGCCGAAAACCTAACCTCAAATATTGTTGTTGGCGCGTTTAAATTTTTTCGTTGAAATTGAGGAAAAGTGAAAAGCAAAAACCTTATTTTGGAATGTAGTTTAAGTTTATAGTCTGTAAATAGTATACAATTGGAGTCTTATTGAACAGAATCCAATTAACCCAAAAATTTGAAGTTGAAAAATTTGTTTATGTTAACCTACAAAAGATGGAATGTGATGTCTGTAAACAATCCAGAACAGCCACCTTTAAGTGTGATATATGTAAATCACGAAGTTGTAAACCATGTGGACAGTTAACATCATCCGAAGTACGAGTGTTGGAATTGGGTTCCCGTGTTATGAAATTTTATTGTACAAGATGCCGAGAACATGAGCCAGGGTCGATGTTTCAACTTTTGGTGCAATGTAAGGATGAATTAATTAACACCAAAGAAGAAGTAATTTCCACAAAAGATCAGTTGATAAATAGCTTGGAAGAACAGATAGTACAATTAAAAAAAGAAATCAAAGAAGCGGATAGGACTAGTCAAGTAGTCGAACAAGGTCGATTAAAATATAACGAGGTGGCAAGAAAAAATAATAATGAAGTTCTAGTAGTCAAACCAAAGAAAGCTCAAGAAAGTAAAGTAACAAAAACACATATTGAAGAAATGATTGATCCAGGGAAAATCAAGGCTGGGGTCTCAAGAATGAAGTTCCTTAGGGATGGGGCAGTTGCAATAAGTTGTGAAAGAAAAGAAGATTTAATGAATGTATCAAACAGTATTCAGAAGCAACTTGGTGAAAATTATGAGGTAAAAATCCCAGAAAGAAAGTCTCCAAAGATAAAAATTATCAACGTAGAAGAAAAATTATTGGAAAATAAAGATGATTTTATAGAGAAAATTATTTTGCAAAATGCGATTACTACTACAGAAGCCGAGAGAAATATATCAGTTATAACACACTTCAAAGGTAAAAGGGGTAAAGAAAGTGTGATTTTGGAGGTGGACTCTAGTACATATACCCTAATACAAAAAAAAGGAAAACTGTCAATTGGGTGGAGATCTTACACATATTTTGATCATATAAATATAGTGCAGTGCTTTAAATGTTATAAGTTTGGACATATGGCAAAGGAGTGCAAATCTGAAAAGAAAGTGTGTCCAAAATGCACAGAAGATCATAAAATGGACATATGTCGGTCTCAACAAATTGTCTGTGCAAATTGTAAATATGCAACAGATGTATTAAAAGTACCAAATATTAATTACAATCATCTCGCATTTGATAAAAATTGTGAAACGTATAAGAGAATATTCAGAGAACTGGAGCAGAAAGTTGGGTACACAAATATTTATCCTTCACAAAAATAGCAACCAAAGGGAAAGTTAATGTATCTAAATATACAGAGTTTGTTGGCACATAAGACTGAACTCAGTTTAATAAGTAATAGCTGGAAACCATTGGTAATATGTTTATCTGAGACATGTATAACAGATCAAATTCTTGATCATGAAATTCATATGGAAGGATATTACCTTAGAAAGTATAGAGGCGATAACCATGAAAATATGTAACCAAGATATTATGGAGGTAGTAGGAAAAATGGAACGCTGTAACACAAGCATGGATAAATTTAGACGAATATCACTAACAGAATTAAAAATTATAGTTCGAAACCTAAAAAAGAAAAACAGTAGTGTAGATGGAATAACAACAAACATACTGCAAAAGGCATTTGAAGTTACTGGTGACAGATTCTTACAGATAATAAACAGCAGTTTAGAATATGGAACATTTCCAAAACATTGGAGGAATACTACAATCATCCCCATAGAAAAAAAGACCAACACAAACAAAAGTGAAGAATTCCGACCCATCAACATGGTTCCTGTTTACGAAAAGCTGCTGGAGGTTGTAGTTAATAAACAACTTATAGAATATTTTGAGAGGAACAAATTACTTAGTGACTACCAAGCGGGCTTCCGTAAAAATAATTCCTGTGAGAGTGCACTTCAAACTGTCCTAATGAATTGGAAAAGTGCTATAAGTGAAAAAAAAGGTCATAGGTGTGGTCTTTTTAGATTTTCGTAAGGCCTTTGAAACTATAGACAGATGTATGCTCCTAGAAAAATTAAAAAAGTATGGTATTCAAGATGTTGTGCTCAAATGGTTTAAAAATTATCTATCAAATCGTACTCAAGAAACAAAATATTTAAATACACAGGGGACAGTGTTGGGCCCAAATTTGTTTATTATTTACATCAATGACATTATCAGAAACTTAAAGAGGTGTAAACTTCAACTTTTCGCTGACGACACATTACTGTATTTTGTGGGTGAAGATGTTGATTTAATTTTGCAAACCATAAATGAAGAGCTAGAAGTACTGTTTAAATGGCTAACACAAAATGGGTTAAGTCTAAATACTGAAAAAACGAAATTTATAATAATTAAAGGCAAATTTAATGATATACCAACTAGAAGCCACACAGGAATTTATATAAATAACCAAAGGATAGAACAGGTTGAACAATGCAAATATTTGGGAGTTATAGTGGATGAAAACTTAACATTTTCTCCACATGCAGAATATGTAACTAGTAAAATTGCAAAGAAGATAAATCTACTAAAAAGAATGAGTACATATCTCAGTGAGTGGTCGAAATTAACAAACTATAAATCAATTATCTTGCCACATTTTGTCTACTGTTCATCTATATTGTTTTTGTTGAGCATAACAGAGAAAAGTGTACTCCAAAAAAAAACAGAATCAAGCCATGCGTTGCATTATAGGTTGTAATCGTTATACAAGTATTGGAACCATGCTACAAGCTACAGGATTACTGAGTGTTAATCAAATAATATTTCTCAATACAATGACTTTTATATATAAAATGAAACACAATTTGCTTCCTGAACATTTATTAAAAAACAAAAGATTTATAACAGATGTGCATAACTATCCTACTCGAGCCAGAGAAGACTTTTATATTTCAACAGTTAACACCAACTACAGTCAGAATGATCTTTTCCATAAGGGGCTTGTTCAGTATAACAATTTACCTCAAAGTATGAAGAATTCAAATGCCATCCAGATTTTTAAAAAAAGGTGTACTTTATACTGTAAGGACAATATTAACTTATAGTCACATTATTGTAGAAATTATTTAATAATAAGATGTGTAATTATTTACTGATTTATCACACAAAGCTAAATGTAACTTATTAGAATTAAGCTATTAATCATTAATAAATAAATAAATAAATAAGAGTATGTTTGGGTGCAGAGCTCCAGACATGAGAGCAGAATTCTACTGATGGTCGAATCTGGGCTTTGTATAGTGTCAAAAGTTATTGAGGTGTGTACAACTTTCTGGTTCGGAAGAGTACCCCAAGCTTCTGCGAAGCTATCTTGGCGATTGCCACAACGTGGTTATGCCAAGACATATTTCCTCCCAGATTGACGCCCAGTAAATTAATAGATGAAGCCAGTGGGATTGCGTGTCCGGCCATGACTATTTCCGGTTCTGTAATGTTAACCTTTTTAGGGTTCCTTCTGACGGTTTCCGAGATCCCTGTACTGGCCTTTTTTATCTTGGACACGTTGTATAGCATGCCCAGCAAATGTTTCGTTATCCTTGGAATGGATCCACTTTCCATCTATAAAAATAATTTCACGTTTATGATTGCTCTTGCGATTTTCATAGAAACCAAACTCTAGAGATGAAATGTCGATCCTTACCGATAGAACATCAGACACTCCCTGCTTCCAGCTAATAATGGTTATTATAGGCTTTTCAAACAAGATACAAATACATTGTATTTCGTTTTCACATATAAACGTTGCATGTTTTATTATTTTTCATTAACTGACAAAACAAAAAGACACTTAAAATAACCGATCTTTGATTTTACTGTAAAGCTATAATGCTCGTTCATTCTTTCTCCAGTACAACTATTGTAAAAAAAGATATGGGAATTTTATTACCGTCTCGAGATAAAGTTTACGTAAAACCTATCCGTTATTACGCACACGTCACTGAAATCATACGAATCAATCAAAATTTAGCGCAAGAAAAATATCGAAACAAAGAGTGATTTCATAATAGAATATTAAGATACAAGTTTCATAAGACATTATCTTAGAGCACGCGTTTAATTTAGAAAACGACCCGCGAGGCGGGGAATTTTCTAAAGTACAAGTGCTCTAATTGTCCTATGAACCGTGTATTTTATAATACTTTTTCTATTCGGATCTTTAAAGTTTGAAAAACTTAAAAAATATAATGGATTTTTTCCATTTGAATTAATATTTTCTTTTTGGGTTGGCACTACTTTTACAATTTAATAAAATGTTACAAGTATCAAAATATATGACATGATAGAAACAATTGAACACAACAAAGCTACTTCCCATCCGTCATAATTAAAAATAAATATATTATTAAAGTTAATAAAAATGAGTTACGAAGAAAGTTGTACTCCGTCAGAATACGAGAAATTGCAGAAAATAATCTAGAAAAACTTTTGAAAAGAATATGCAAAACTATGAGTTATGGTGCGAGCAGAACAAAGTTCAAAATATTGAACAAAATGATAAATAATACTATTGAACAAAATATTGTGTCGACACAGAATCTGTCAGGAATAACAATTAATGCCCAGGAAATGTCTACAGTAACTATAAATATGTATATATAAGGTAATATGTATAATACTATATTGAATTAAAAATAAAAATAGTACTTTATTGAATAAAACTTTAGAAATAGAGCATAAACTGGAAGATATTTCAATTATCTTTAGGTTATGTTGTTTTATAGTTGTGACTAGAAATTAGTTGAGGACACCGTCAGCATGTTATATATTTCCGAGTATAGGTATTTCAGATAAATATCTAGTAAAAATGATCTATTTGCAAGGTTAAAGGTTAGTATTTTGAAGTTTTCTATAAAAAATTTCTGTCGAATCCATAATGCCTAGAAAACTAATTTCAACGAAACCGAAGTGACCTAAAATTCAAACCCTACTTGTTGCGTCATAAAAAATATAAAATTTCAGTTTCATAAAGTGGCAAGTTATTCAAGTTTTTTGCATTTCATAATGTAGCCATTATGAAATCCAAATAGAAAAACATTATAATAGACACGCCTAGCGTACCGATATACGTATTCGGAAAAATGATTTATAATTTCAAAAAAAAAATTGAAATGGTGACAGCTGAAAACCGGCGGTCTACTTTTTTTTTATCATAAGGGTACTATAATCAAACCACTGTCGCCATTTATTTCGCTTTCGAAATTAGGTGTTTTCATATCTTCGATATGTTATGACCAGTGGCGGCCCGTCACAAAAAAATTTATAGAGGGTATTCCAAACTTAATGAGGCTGTTATTGATCAATTTTCTACAATTAAGAACCGAAGAATTGACTTAAGCGCTATAGTGTAGGGTCGATAAATGTTGTGTATTTCGATAAATGATACTCGATATGATTTTAAACCATTTTATTTAAGGATTTAAACTAAAAAACACTGAAAATATGAAGAATGCCAACTTGTCAGTCTCGTGGCTCGATTCGTTCTCGTCATAAAACAGTTAACTATTGTTCTCGTCTTGGTTGCACCTAATGACTCAGCCCGTAGATGGCGTAGTGGTATCAGACATCATTCGGTTTTCTTGATAACTCGTAGATGGCGGTAGTAGTATTGGACATCATTCGGTTTTCTTGATAGCTCGTAGATGGCTTTAGTAGTATTAGTAGTGGACTGTATAAATATTGTTACGAGGGTTGCATGCGACGACGTTAAGATCTAACAGCTATACACACTAATAAAACCTATCTTATTTTCCAATAGTTGTATTTTCTTGTGTAAAATTAAAAAATAAATAAAAATATGTTTTACCTAACGCATTTTCTTATTACTTCTTTTCTTTCTACATTTAAAACGCCTAGAAAGTAATTGTTTGGTCGTTACACAACAATAAAATTTTAAAAATTATTTCATCATACTTGTGAACCCCTCTATCGTAGGTCACGAGCCGCCACTGGTCGGTATACCCATAATCTCGTATACTTCAATTTCCAATAGGGTATTATAAGCAACCCTAAAACTTGGTAAAGCTGTCGTATGAATTTATTTGTCGCCAACTGTACATGGTTTAAAAATAGTGCGCTGCCACTGCGTGAAGTGGATGGTACACTATGGCGTATACCTTCGATTATGCCTGAAGAAAAGTCAAATTTTATCATAGAATAAAAGATCAAAGCAAAGGAGAAAGTCACTGTGTAAACTGCTTAGTAACTGTAAACTGAATGAGTTGAAGTAACATTGAGCATTAGAGATTTGGTCTGATAACTATTTGAATAATTTATGTTCGAGAGGATATTTCAATTTCATATTGAACTAAACTCCATTTTGCTAATAAATTTGTTCAGTTATTAAATCTTCATGAAGCTGAGGTTATAATTATGATAATTATAAAAATACATAACATTACTTTCCGCTGATTTTACGGGGGTATCTCTGTTATTAGTAAAAATAGAAGGATGCGGTTTCCGCAGCACTGTGCTACTTTTCGGAGGTATAGTATTTGCAGCGAATCCTCAAGCTTTTTCGACAGTTGATATCATTAATATGTCATCGATCAGCTGTTTGGGGACTTAACCAAATACCCCAGTTTTATAGGAACCGTATTAAACGTGTTTTGTTTTTATATTTTTCGAGTTTGATTAGTGCTAATACGTTTAAAAGTGTATTTCCGTAGTTTTAGAAGTATTTATTTTGTGTTGAAAACTTTGATTAATTACATATTGAGTTGTTTGTGTATCTGGTAAACCACAGTAAGTACTTGTCACTTTATGAAAAATTTATAGGTTAATATTTTCATTTATCTGTTTTTAGGCGAAAATAATAATGGAGCATAATTATTGTCTGCCTTCTACCTCAGCTGATGCCACCGTTAGAGAAACTAAGGTGAATTTTAATATTAATAAAAAAAAATTTCTAGATGTTTCATTTCTTTCAGTTTGGTTAGCTGGGAAAGTAGAAAATATCTGCACATTTCCTTGCAGAGAATACTAAATATATTGTTTATTAAAGTGGATGTTGAAATTTCAGTTCTTGGCACGAGTGGTTGCACAATAAGATTCCAAATAAAAAATGTCGAATGGTTTTTAAGTCTTTTTAGGGGTGAGGGGTCACAGGCCAGTGGTAGTCCCAATGAGCCTGAATGAGATATAATATAAACGCCAAATACTACAAAAATATAAAACGGTTTCAAGTGAAAGATAAATACATTTTTGTTTATGTTTGTTTGTTCCAATAATAATGGGTTGCTCCTATTTTCTTAGGCAAAGGCGTATTCATATTTACATGGCAATGAGCTAGCCCAGCAGTTCGTTCAAAATGTTTATAGCTACTTTAAAGAATGCCATGCTCACTTAAGTGCTGTTCAGGTGAGACATTTTAAAATGTTCTTATATGTATGTGTATATAACTACATTTATTATTTTTAATTAAATTTACACACTCGACTCTCCTTACATTTTTTATTCATCTGTTAAAGCATAATATGAGGGATATTACCTGTATTAATTTTCCAACTTTATTAACTTTACGAAAAGAAAAATAATTAAGCAAATGACAGGCAAATATTTTAGAAATAATTTTAAAAAACTGTTGGTTTTTTATAATTTTTCAATTACTATATCATAAAATTTATCCTTTAAACCTACAGGAAACTGCAAAAGCGATGCAAATATCTACTTCCACAGTTAGAAGATATAAGGATGGCCCTATCGAAGACCGTCTGGTGGTGTCAAAAAAAAGAGCTAAACCTCTAACGGATGATCTCAGGGAAGGTGTCCGTTTGCAAATATTAATTATAATGGGTAATAACGACCATGCTCATATTGTTCATTCCTTCATAAAATGCCATCTTGGGGAGAATGAAAAGTGGCAATGAGAAAGTGAAATTTATTTTTGGACATCTCTTCGAACAAAGTCAGGAAAAACTAAAAACCGAATCGCAAAATTGTCCCAATTTAACCGACTTCGTATCTCTTACTCTTACCTTTCCCGAAATCCCAATGGGGAAGGCCGAAATACCCTTTTTATTAGTTTTTTGCATATATGACCTACGTAACCTACATATTTGCAGTATACGTAGCCTACGTATACAAAAGAAGGGTGCATATAGAATTTGCTTGTTATGATACTATACGCTTATAAGTTACTATTGAACATTAAAATTAAAACAGAGGTAACAAGAGTGAACAACCTTTAAGCAAACCGTATATTTAGTTTTTTAATACAATAACCTTTCCTTAGAAAAGGTCCATAGTTATTTTCAAAAATGTTTTTTTGTGCATCTGGTACAAAAACATGGAAATTTTTCCAAATGATTTGTATTTACATAACAGGGAAAAGAAATGATCAAGGATGTAGTCCATGTGTAGACACACTGTATAAAGTTTACAGTAGGTAAAGATGGACATGCATGTAGATGCTTACTTCCTATCTTTTTGTGAAGATAGAGGTACCTACTAGACATGTAATTATAAAATAATGACTTTATTTTATATATTTGAATAAATAAATAACAAAAAAACAAAAAAATAGAATGTGTTGTGTTTTATTCCCTATAATAAATAATAAAAGATGTATTTAAAAATATAAATAGACTCGTTTCATTTTTAAAATAAACGTACGTACTATTGTAGTACGGTCCTGGAAGGTCCTGGAATGTCATACAAACCTAGGCAAAATAAATAACCACAAATAAGCAGGCAAGTCATTAATGTCACGTGACACTTGACATATCTGGCGCGAGGATTCGCTGCAACCACTATAATTACACTAGTGCCTAATTTTGCATGAAAACGTATTGCCTAAAAACAACAAGAGTTCATTTTCATATTTTGGCGAAATAGCCCGACTCCGAACGAGGAGGGCTATTTTAAAAAATTTGAAAATGAACGAATGTTGTTTTTCAAAAGAAATACGCTTAAATGCAAAATTATCTGAGAATTTTTATGCACGAGTGTAATTTAGGGAGAAAATTACTCGAATTAACAAAAGTTAAATGCAATAATGTATTATAAATTTCACTTTTAATAATTATAACGCAGTTGTAATAATTAATATTAGAATTTGAAGAATCTCTTGAGGTTGGTTTCGACATTTTCGAGCAACTAGGTTCGGCATTTATATCTTTGTATTCCTCGCCATTTTGTATTTTCATGTTATAAGCCCAGTCTTGAAGTATGTCAGCAAGCTTTTTAATCTAAGTCTCCTTTCTGAAAACATACCTTCTATCTTCAGAAAACATCATAAACTGACGCCAGACATATTGCTTGCTATTTTTAGTGTTTTTTGGGACACTCTGTGTGATCTTTTCTTGAATAACTTCGATTGATTTCTTTTCAAAACGTGACATTTTTTAAACTAAACTCGAAACAATGAGAATGTCAGACTGATATATTATTCCAATAATGGCGTTGTAAGAAGGTTACTATGGTTTTGCGTTCAATAGCTAGAGGGGTTGTTTTCGATAGCTAGGGGTATTGTTTTCGATGTAATCAATGGAAAACAACACCTCTAGCTTAATGCATGAGTGTAATTTTCTGTGTAACAAAATATGCCTCAATTAGAATTTTTCTACGCCTCCTCGTTGTTGAGAATTTTACATTTTGGGACCCCTCCCATATTTCGGTTACCTAACTTATCGAAGAAATAATAAATTTAGAAATTTTCGCTCGCTTAAGAGATACGGGGGAAAATAAAAAAATTTACAATATCAAAATTACCATATACTTTCTTAGTAAAAAGATATACAGAAAAATGTTTTATACAGATTTTTATAATGATTGTTTAATAATCCGCCGTTTTTAGAATAAGTATACGGGGGTCAGGTAAAAAAATTATCGAACCTAACCTCATTTTTTAAAATGGAACACCCTGTATATTTTAATATAAAAAGATACTATTTTAAATTATCGTTTCAAATATATAACAAACCATGGATGATATTGTCCTAGGCGAATTATTAAACTTTATTACTTTAAACCACAGTAGACCATGAAACAAAAGCTAATATCCTAGAAACATATATTGATTATTAACAGTTCAATTTCAATGTTGCATATTCATTTGCGAAAATGACCTATCAACATTTTGAAAAATTAGATATGATATCAGTTCATATTGAAAGTGAAAAAAACGAAGAAATGGCGCTAAATGTATATTTTGTTCGCTATCCGGAAATACGGCAACCATTTAAGGACATACTCCGAACATTTGCGATTAATTTTTTACCTTAATCTGAATCTTTTATTTCGTTTCAAAGTGATAAAGTTTAAATAAATCGCCTAGGAAACCAATATCATCATCCATGGTGTGTTATATATTTGAAAGGAGAATTTAAAATAGTATCTTTTTAGATTAGAATATACAGGGTGTTCCTTTTAAAAAAAATGAGGTTGGGTCCGATAATTTCTATACTTGACCAAGTATACTTATTCTGAAAACGGCACATTATTCAACAATCAATATAAAAAAACTTCTGTATAAAACATTTTTCTGTATCTCTTTTAACTAAGATAATATAGGGTAATTTTGAAATTGTCAATTTTTTGATTTTCGTCCGCATCTCCTAAGCGAGTACTCTGGGTGACCTGAACTTCATAAAAAATTTTTTTTCATATAACAATTTACATTTTGGGTTTTTGGCCTGTTTATACCTTTACACTAGGGTTTGGGAATTCCTATAAAATTATTTGGTGCCATCAGTGTTCCTTTTATGATGGTAAAAATTTGCATTTAGTTTGATGTAAATATTACTAAGGTTATCTGTATCAGTTCTAAAATTAATCGTATTATTGTTTTTCTTTATATGAATCATTTCTTTGATGTTGCGTTTTTTGTAATTTGTTTCGTATTTTTTTTTATGATCAAACACAAGCACTATAGGAAAAATCCTTTAGGACACTCTGAGAGTGGTGCGTGTACGCAAAGAGCGATTCACGTTGGTTTTGAATCGTTGGAGGTTATATTCGTTGGGAAAAACCACCTCGGGAAGGTCGTTCCACAAGAACGAAGTCCTCCAGATGAAAGAATTCTTAAATAATGAAGTTCGAGGACTACTAAGCTTAACCACATATGGATGGGCGGCAGTGGTTCGTCGTGTATTTCTGCTATTCGTCGCTCTGGGCGGAATTAAGAGGGCAAGGTCAGCCGAGCACTTTCCATGAAAATATCTGTAAAAGAGAGTCAAATCCCCAACCTGTCTTCGATGTTCTAGGCTGTCGAGGTTCTTCGTCAGGTCGTGGTCTCCAATCAGACGAATCCAGTAGCCGAAGTGTATGTTTGGGTGCAGAGCTCCAGACATGAGAGCAGTACTCTAGTGATGGTCGAATCTGGGCCTTGTATAGTGTCAAAAGTTGTTGAGGTGTGCACAACTTCCTTGTTAGGAAGAGTACACCAAGATTCTGAGGAGCGATCTTGGCAATTGCCACAACGTGGTTATGCCAAGACATATTTCCTTCCAGATTGACGAACAGCTAATTAATAGATGAAGCCAGTGGGATTGCGTATCCGGCCATGACTATATCCGGTTCTGTAATGTTAACCTTTTTAGAGAAAACTGCTGCTTGGGTTTTTTTAGCGTTAAATTCGACTTGGTTACTGACACCCCAAGCCAAAATTTCTTCCAGGTCTTTGTGGAGGCGTGATACTTCATGCTGTCTGCGATGATGTGCGTCGGCAGCCGATGTTTGCGCATTCCAGGAGAAAGATGAGATAAGTGTGCTATCGTCAGCAAAACTAAATATCGGATTTTTAGTTTTCACTAGAAGGTCGTTAATGTAGAGTAAGAAGAGAGTGGGAGACAATATGGACCCTTGAGGAACACCGGCATCGATGGTGAAGGTATCTGAGAAAAATCCGTCAATCGCCACTTGCAGAGAGCGGTCCTTAAGAAAGCTAGACAACCATGTACAGAATCGACTGGGTATACCATAGGATCGCAGTTTACTGAGAAGCCCCTCATGCCAAACACGATCAGGAACTTTAGAAATATCCATTGCAACAGCCCGAGACTCCCCATGATGTTCGATTGCGTTGTTCCAAATATGGGTGACATAGGCTAGAAGATCTCCAGTTGATCTGGACTTCCGAAAACCCTATTGATGATCGCTGATAATGTTGAAGCCTTCCAGGTACTTTGGAAGATGTTGGTTAATAGCTTTCTCCATTACTTCTGATATCACTGAAAGCAATGCGATTTGTCGATAGTTGTTAGGCAAGGTTCTCTTAGCTTTCTTTGGAATTGGCTGGACTCGCGCCTATTTTAACCTAAAAATTTTATTAATACTTGAACTTCGTCGAAGTTAAAGTTGTTTAATTGGGACTAGTAATTAAATAATAATACCCGTCAAAAAGGCATTATCAGAGGAAACTATAGTTTTGAATTTTCAGGAAGAATCCACAGAATCAGCACAGTGTATTTATTTATTTTCCACTTGTTTGAGCACGCCTATGGTAAGACGCGTTCTAGCATTGTTTTTATACATTTTTCTCCTCTCGCTCTTCATGCGAAAACGTTGAACTAGAACTGGGCAAACAATAACAAATCGCTTACGCGGACAACGTAAATGACTATTTCTGTTGTATTCACTCCTTCCTTAAAGCACCAGGTTCATCGGCATCGGGTTTATAAATGAAGTTAGTGAGGCCAACAATGGATTTATTTATAAGTGATTCATCATGAGGCCACAGGAACAGATATATCAAGTGGGTTGTCAAGTTAACTTAGGTTAAGGTCCCGTCAAGACAGGCCGATCAACGCATCGTGTTCGCTATTGTTTGTTCGGATGTCCTAAGCTTGAAATACATTCGTTACATTCTAAACGGACGGTGATGTAACCCATGTAGCCGTTGTTAGGTCGAAGAATTTTTTGTTTGGTTTCAAGATTTTATAGAACGAAGTTTGTCCCGTGTAAATAGTCAAGCTCTACCTATAGTGAAATTATTATAGTAAAGATTTTATTGTACGATTTCCTGTGAAATGTAGTATTAATATTGTACAGATAATTTATAAAAAACTATAATTAGTATTTCTAATCAATCTAGTACAATCAAGTAAATACTAACATATACCTGGAAGAAATTTTGGCTTGGGGCGATAGTAAATAAGTCGAATTTTACGCTAAAAAAACCCAGGCAGCAGTTTTCTCTAAAAAGGTTAACATTACAGAACCGGATATAGTCATGGCAGGACATGCAATCCCACTGGCTTCATCTATTAATTAGCTGGGCGTCAATCTGGGAGGAAATATGTCTTGGCATAACCACGTTGTGGCAATCGCCAAGATCGCTTCTCAGAATCTTGGTGTACTCTTCCGAACAAGGAAGTTGTGCACACCTCAACAACTTTTGACACTATACAAGGCCCAGATTCGACCATCACTAGAGTACTGCTATCATGTCTGGAGCTCTGCACCCAAATATACTCTTCGGCTACTGGATTCCATCGAAAGGAGGGCCATTCGTCTGATTGGAGACCACGAGCTGACGAAGAACCTCGACAGCCTAGAACATCGAAGACATGTTGCAAATTTGACTCTCTTTTACAGATATGTTCATGGAAAGTGCTCGGCTGACCTTGCCATCTTAATTCTTAATCCCGCCCAGAGCGACGAATAGCAGAAATACACGACGAACCACTGCCGCCCATCCATATGTGGTTAAGCTTAGTCCTCGAACTTCATTATTTAAGAATTCTTTCATCTGGAGGACTTCATCCTTATGAAACGACCTTCCCGAGGTCGTTACTCCCAACGAATATATCCTCCAACGATTCAAAACCAATGTGAATCGCCCTTTGCGCACACGCACCACTTCCAAAAAATACAGGGTATTATGGAAATCACTTATTATATTTAAGCACTCAAATCCTAAGATGAGAAAAAAATAACCATAAATGGCCCTTTGAATTATTAAGCGAAATATACAGTTTATATGAAACCTGAAAATTTATGTAGCCGCTTCTGACGACGTTCGCAATCAATAATTTATTGAGGCAGCCTCGTCTCAAAAGAGGTCGGCCCATTGTAGGTGGTGTTGTCATATTGCAACACAGAATTGTAAACGGACGTGTTCAGTTTTTTACAACAAGACGTCTTTGACCCGCGTTACCACTTCTTTTTCGTTTGACGTTTGACGCTACCAAAAGCATACCCGCAATCGGACTCTGCACAAATATAAAATTATTAATTCTAGTAGTTGCAACAGGTGTTTTTGTAACAGGTATTTGGAACAGATATGGCTTTGGAACAGGAACAGCACATACCTGTTACCAAAAAATACTGGTTTTTAACATCACTACTTACGAAGCCCGTAAGCATTGTTGCGGCTCCTTGTGGGGCCCATATTGGCTACTCCTCATATATGATTGCTACGCAATTGGTTGTTGACAAAGTAGTATTACAGTCGGCAATTTTATCTCTTGCGCCAGCAATGGCAATTATAATTGCAGGGAATCATGCGGAATACTTTTTGCATTGCGGGCGCAATGCGAGAATGGAATCCGTATTGCTGTCGGCAATTCTATTATTGTGGCAATTAAAATTGAACGGAATCATGCGCAGTTCACTGTTCTCGATCAGCTGGCGCAATTAGTCTTGCATTGGCAGAAATGGGTCATGCGTCATTTTAATTGCCATTGCCGCTACAAGTCTGGGTAGAGATGGATTATTCTGTTATTTTTAACTGTTTATCCGTTGGTCGAAGCAGCTATGACATTCTTTATTAAGCATATGTACTGCTAATTCATCGCGACTTTTTTGAACTGTTATTTATAAGTAGCAGTAGCTGCTTTAACTGGTAATCAAACCGAACTGATTTGCTCTTCTCTAATTCTGGGGGTATTTTAGGGATTTCAACAGTACCAACTGCTATTCTGACTATTGGCAATGCGCCAGCTGATCCAGAATGGTTTAGTACGTATGAGAAGAATTTCCGACTCTAATACGGCATTAATACTCGGAAAGAGTATATGCAGCCTTCGTGATTTAACCCCTGGTAGGGGTATTTCTTGAGTACTTAGTAGGTAGGTACTTTCTATGAAATCGTATTCCAATAATTAATATACTTAGAAGTTTTTATAGGCGGTGAATTTGCCTCTGGTAAATAATTGGGAAGGTTATCACCCGGACTGTAATAATTCTACTAAAAAAGGAGGCAATATAATATTGTCCCTTAAATACCTAAAAACAATAAAACTCTAAACTATACCACCAAGTTATTTGAACTCGCAACTGTCTTTAAATCATTTTCTCAATATATATTCTTTTGACGCCCATACGCAATACGGTCCTGAATCCTTAAATGGTATTTACGTTAATCTACGTATTATTGGAAAATAATGGCGCGTGTCGGAAAGAAATAAACGGAAAACTATTATTATTATGGACCACCACACGGTGCGACGTCACGTATTGTGGATTTTATTAATTATGTGTGCCATTGCCAACAGTATGCTCTAACACAAATCTGAAGGAAAGTGGCATTTAATTTTATAGTTTACTATTTTAACGGCAAGAAGATATTGATGGAGTCAGAAGCGAAGGCAACCAAGTGGGAAGTTATAAAATAAGGGAACGGCGCAAGTCATCCTTTATTTTGTCAATTTGAACTTTAATTGCTGTGCTATTAACGAAATATAATATATTACGTACCGAGGTGGAAAGTGTTTCAGTAATGAACCTTTTCACCGAGGTTTGTATACT
Organism: Barypeithes pellucidus; assembly: GCA_963991005.1. Lineage (NCBI taxonomy): Eukaryota > Metazoa > Arthropoda > Insecta > Coleoptera > Curculionidae > Barypeithes > Barypeithes pellucidus. The sequence continues at coordinate 16,723,287 of OZ022563.1, forward strand.
ATTTTATTTACAACCACATCTAACATCCACTTCTTATTATTTTGAATTAAAATTATTAATTAAAGATAAATGGCATTTTGACTTTTCCATTGAAAAATTAGACAGAAATTTCAAATAACCACAGGTGGTAAAATAACGTAGATACTAATACACATCAAGATGGCAAATATCATTTTTTGAATATGGGTTCCATGTCACTAAATGATTCTACATAAAAAACTACAAAGAGAACATTTTATTTCTTTTACAGGTACAGGGTACCCGAAATATGGGGGTGCAGCACAGTGCTGCGAAAACTGCATCCTTCTATCTTTGTTAATAACAGAGATATCCCGTAAAATCATCGAAAAATGGACACCCGACACTTTTATAGGGTATCTCCGTAATTGTTAGTGATATCAAAAAAGTAATGTAGCTGTCATGTACTCTTTTTGGGTCAAACTTAAAATTGTAAAATCAAAATTTAGAAATTTTCGCTCGCTTAAGAGATACGGGTGAAAATCAAAAAATTGACAATTTCAAAATTACGCTATATTTTCTCAGTTAAAAGAGATACAGAAAAATGTTTTATACAAAAGTTTCTTTATATTCATTGTTGAATAATCTGCCGTTTTCAGAATAAGTATACGGGGTCAGGTAAAAAAGTTATCGGACCTAACCTAATTTTTTTAAATGGAACACCCTGTATATTTTAATCTAAAAATATACTATTTTAAATTCTCCTTTTAAAAATATAACACACCAGGGATTATATTGGTTTTCTAGGCGACTTATTAATAATTTACCATGAAACAGAATCCCGGTATGGTAGCTCAGTAAACAGAACTACCGCATTCGGCCGTGGCGACCCGGGTTCGATTCCCGGTAGGTGTACGTCAGTACACAAAATTTTAGTAGGCAAGAATGCAGCATGTTGCTAGTTTAGTCCTGAATAAGACCCACTGACTGGAGCGGATAATCCTGCTCCTTTGGGGACTGATGGACAGACTGGGGGTTTAGTCCTGAATAAGACCTGACTGGAGCGGATAATCGTACTCCTTTGGGGACTGATGGACAGACTGGGGGCATGCGCGTGGTTCGGATCCCACGTCAAAAGCTGTAGGTCCCGTCTGGCTGACATTTCCCAGACGTTAAACAAAAGGGATACAACAAGCCGTTCGGCTGCAGTATAATGGCAACATGCCAGCCCTCATTCAACCAACCAACCAACCAACCAACAGAAGCTAATGTCCTAGAAACAACTATGTTGACTATTAACATTTAACCTCAATTTCATTTTTACATATTGATTTGAGAAAATGATCTATCAATATTTTGAAAAATTTTATATGTTTATATTGAAAGTGGAAAAACGAAGAAATGGCGCAAAACGTATAGTTTCTTCACTATCCGGAAAGACGGTAACCATTTAAAGACATATTATTCCGAATATTCGCATTGAAACAATCGGGTTTGTTCAGGTTAATTTTACCTTAATCTGAATCATTCAAAGTGATAAAGTTTAAATAAATCGCCTAGGAAGCCAATATCATCCATGGTGTGTTATATATTTGAAAGGAGAATTTAAAATAGTATCTTTTTAGATTAGAATATACAGGGTGTTCCATTTAAAAAAAATGAGGTTAGGCCCGATAACTTTTTTATCTGACCCCGTATACTTATTCTGAAAATGGCAGATTATTGAACAATCAATATAAAGAAACTTCTTTATAAAACATATTTCTGTATCTCTTTTAACTTCGAAAAAATAGGATAATTTTGAAATTGCGAATTTTTGATTTTCCCCGTATCTGTTAAGCGAGCGATAATTTTCAAATTTTGATTTCACCATTGTAAGTTTGACCCAAAAAGAGCACATGACACCTACATTACTTTTTTGATAGCACTAACAAGTACGGAGATACCCTATAAAAGTGCCGAACATGGGACACCCTGTACATTTAAACTGCTATCTAAAAATGTCCCCCTTATTTTAAATTTTGTAAAAATTCTGATGGCGTGTAAGTCGTTAACAACATTGCAATACTAAAAGGTTGCAGATATTTCCCCAGTATCGAAAACATTTTATACTATGACCAAGGCACTTCATAAAGCAGGCCTGACTTATCGGCCATGCGGGGCCCATTAGGGTCATTAAAATCGAAATAATTTCTTAAGTAAATTTGAAGTTACGATCTAAAAAGGCAATTCGGTCTGATAAAGCGTGGCCCGATGAGGCCAAATTGGCAGTAAGCGGATTAAAGGCGATGTCGTGGGGACATTATGCGGCGCAGTCAAAACTTTCGTTCATTGTATAAATTAAGGCGTATTTACTACCCTTTTAATAGAGCAAGACCATTTTAAGTTTGGCCCAAAAAGAGCAAATGACGCCTACATTACTTTTTTGATAGCGCTAACAATTACGGAGATACCCTATGAAAGTGTCGAAAATGGGACACCCTGTATATATTAAGATCAAGCCAAGTATACCTTTTTAGTTTAGAAATTGCCCTTCTTTGAGAAACTTGGATTAAAAATGCTTAATAACAGATAATGTGTATGTAACTGGCTCGCTCTCATGTCAAACTTTCTACGAATTCTCATTTCTTACTCATAAAAACAGCACACCGCCAACTTTCAATCAGATACATTGAACCATTTTCGAAAATAGACTTTAACTTTTTCAACACCCTGTATTTCTAGAACGACAAGCATTTCGAAAAAACTTATTTGACTTAAACGGTCTAGTTTGATGTTTAGTATCTCCAGTTGCTCTATAGCCCATAGGTTATGGGACACCCTGTATTAAACGTTAAAAAAAATACAGTGCAGTAAAAATATGTCCCAGGAATCAGAGCTTACTGATTTTTTATTACTCATTGAATTTAGAATATGGCCTGTGTATTTTAATGAGTAAATAAGAGTTGAACAGTGCGTAAGGCGAGTAACCCTGGCATTCTCCATGAAGTAGGGGAGACCAAGGAGGGTTGTGACAATTTTTACTTAAAAGAACATTTGTCAATCATTATGAATTATATGCCGCAATGTAGGTCAATCCTTACTCTTTTAAAAACAGTAATCAAAGTCAATAAAAGTTATAAGGTTTCTGAGAAAATCCACAGAAACTGAACCTACTCCCTTTGCCACAACTCTCTAACACCGAGGTAAATTGTGACAGGTACCAAGGTAAGTTGTATATCTAGCCTATATTTAATAGATAAAATTACTTTTATATGAATTACAAACAAAACACAAGTTTTTTTGCATAAAATTATCATTTGGCATAAGTGTAGGAACTACAAAAATATGAAACATTAACATAACAGTATTAAATCTTTTATAAGTAATTATGGCATCATTATATCAAACTTAGGTTGTAAGAATTGACCAAAGCAAACGAAAACAGAAATAAACAGAAAAAAAACATTGCAAAAAGCGTGTAAAATAAGATAACCAGAAATAATCTTTAATAGGAGAGTTGTGATAGCATGTCACAACTCTCCTAGGTGCCAAAAACCGCGATCTGGTCAGAATAATAATTCGTAATTTCGAAACAAGATGCAAACACAGCAAGACAATGCCACGCTTTGAAACTCCAAACCCACACAATATAAAAAAAATAGAATAACCACGTGAATGTAGAATGTAATATATCATGATATAAATACAATCAAAAATTTTCTAAGAATTTTAGTTTTCGGTTGTATTTTCATGCAATGCCGCAGATAGCGCTCCCCCTACATTGTACATTAAAATTTCACAAAAAAATCAATTTCTCGTCCTAAAAAAAACATAATTGCCAAATTTTGTAAAAAATGTTAGTTTCTCTCAAAGTTATTAGAGAAAAACCAATATGAAGTTTAAACTTTAACACCCTGTATCTCAGTGAATATCAACTTTCGGATATAGGTAAGTATAATTAAGTCCTAATATTTTTACGTAAGGAGTCTTTGGTTTTTCCATGTACCATTAATTAGCGGGCGCCCTGTATAAAACTGACCTTAACCCAAAAATAACGTAATCATAAATTTCATACAGGCCTGTGTAATCGAATAAATAATATTAAAAAATCATGCTTGCGAATACACAACAAAATTTCATCGTACCAAATTTATTTCTCATAGACAAAATCTGAAAAAGTATGTATACAGAAATAACAAGGACAGACTGTGATTGAATGAAAGAATGCGTTGTGACAGGCCTTCAGGTAGAATATCCCAGAGATCTATAAGAGCTCTTGTGGCCGGCTCGGTGGTCCGGGATGCATTCCACGGATTACCCAGTATGGGTCTCTTTCAATAGTCATCGAATATAATATTTTGCTTAAAAAGGAAGTTACTTTACTTTAATTAATATTGTTGCAAAACTAGGTTCTATAAGTTAAGCCGTTATATAAGTACAATATAATATGGGTGCATCTACTTAGGGGATCCTGAAGAATTATTACGATAAAAAATAAAATGCTAGGTAAGAAGGAAATTGTTTCGAAGGCATTTACATTGTTTGGTGTTTTCTAGTGTTGGAAAAAATCGATGATTTTAATAATCGAGTGAATCGCTCGAGCGATTTATCACTTGACATTTTTATGACTAAGAAGAATGTGTTGATAAAGCACAAGAGGTTGTTTTTGTAAGTTTTAGAAGTTTAATCTCGAGTTTTTATTAAGGAAGAACAGTTGATTCTGATTTTATAAAAAATTACATCCTTTAATTTTCTAGAACTTTACAATCGTCGCTGGCTAGCTAGTTAAAACAAAACCCATGTCGCGATGAATCCACTAAGGGATTTGGCATACTTTTTTGTGTGCACCTTCTCGTTTGTGTGCCTTTAACAAAGACGTATGTCGTGTCAGCCATCTGAGCGTCAAACTCGAACGTCGCCAATCGGCACATTTCAGGTGACGCACGGCGTCGAGCGAAAATCGAATATCAAGTGAAAGGCAACGATTTTTGATTTTTCGAGCGAAAAACTGCTGGAATGTACGAACGTGTTTTTTACCTCGAGCGATCACACGACCAAGCAGCACATTTCGGTCGGCGTCAAGCGAAGCTCGGGTATCAAGTGAAAGGTAATAAGTAGTGCTGGGAAAACCGATGATTTTAATAATCGAGTACTTGATACTCGAGATTTTAATAATCGAGTGAATCGTTTGAAATTCCAATTCACCAAGCGATGACGTCACTGACTGCTCGACCGGCAGCCTAGCCGTTTACATGTGATCAGGTAGATTATTTAGCAGACACGTAACTACGGGTGGGCATAGGTTTATCTAAAAAATTGTAGCAGCCACTAAAAAAATTCCACAAATTTATTTATTTGTGAATAATGAATTTTTACCACGTGTTCCGATACCAAATAAAAAAAACTGCAAAAATCACCCAAATATGTATTTATTGTTCGGGTTTATTCTTGTGCCTTTTTAAAACAAATAGTATTACCAAGAGTTATTTTTCTTCACATCTTTCTCAATCTGCGAGCATAAAATAAGTAGATATTTAAAATGGCTTGTCAAATTCTTCGACTTTAAATTATCCGGTGTCCACTGTGTGCCCTTCAAAAATTTAGGCTTACTTACGCGACTGGCAAAATAAGAAAATAGGTAGGATTATTATTTAAATTCATGTTTATAGTTACCTAAAAGTTCCTGTTTAAAATTAAAAATGTTTACTTTTGGTTACCAAAAAATTTGTTGATACCTATGTTTATGTTTTGATAACTATTTTGCTCGTATTCTTATTTTCCATTAACATTTTCTATAATGTATGTTATTTTTAAGAAGTCTTCTTGTGTTTAATAATAAAAAGTTCCCATTTAGATTTAAAAATGTTTACTATAACATTACCAACGAATTTTTCTATATATTTTGTTAACCATTTTGTTCGTTTTGTTATTTTTCATTAACATAAACCCATGTCGCGATGACTCGGCTAAGGGATTTGGCATACTTTTTTTATATGCACCTTCTCATTTATGTGCCTTTAAGAAAGACATAATATGGCGTGTTACCTGCTCAGCGTCAAACTCGAACGTCGCCAAGGGACAGGCGATATTTTTCGGTTTTTCGCCTGAATTTATAACTAAAGTATTTCCTATCGAGCGAAAAACTGTTCGAATATACGAGCAGTTTTTTAACTCGATCACACTACAGCGGTACATTTCCGCCGGCGTCAAGCGAAGCTCTGTTTTCGCCTGAATAGATACCTCGAGCGGTTCTTTTAATAATCGAGCTATGTCGGTTATTTCAATAATCGAGTACTCAAGCGGTTTTTCGCTGGAGCGATCTCAACATTATTAATTTCTCCTGATAAGTCAGAGTATACAGGGTGTTATGGAAATTTAAACCGGCAATTCCTGACATGAATACAAATTGAAGAAAAATATCCTTAAATGGCGCTTTCAATTCATTTAGCGGTAAAAATGACCTGACGTCAAACCAGGAATACCTCTGTATCGCACTGCGGCACATCCGAATTCTCACCGGTGTTGTCAGAATTACACTCTTTAAGTTTGAAATACCCAACTACGTAACTAGGTCAAATGTCAATGACCTTTTGACTTTTGATTGGCTGATTTTTTAATGTAATTTTATTTAGGCCACACACATACACTTACCTTGTCGGTCTTATTTAAAAATTAATGTCAACTTCTATAAAAACTTATCCAGCGTTTTAGTAAAGAAACCGGCACATCACATAACCTGGTTATGCAAAACTAAACTACACATGAACATTGGCCGCTATAAAACTGCACAAACTTCACTTGGAGACATCGTTTTTATTAACATTGGCTTGTCTCGCTTAGGTTTGCATGAACTTTTGCTTTTAATTAAAAAACACATTATAAAATGTAAATAACATTAAAAAACACATCTGACCTGAAATATTCAAAACACGAACTGTCAAAAACTAGAAATGTATTATAATGCAATGCATGTTTTCCGGTAGATTCCTGCGCATTCACCAAAAAAGGTTGAAATAAATAATTATAATAATCTACAGCATTTATTTATTGTTTTCCTTCACTGCTGTAGATACCAATAAAGATTAAAAAACTTGTTAATCGCTGCTCTGGTGCTTTATTTCATTCGAAAAGCTTAAAAAAATTAAATCGATCGTTTCACAGCGGGATTTTAAAACCAAAGATTAGCACATCTCTAGTATAAATCGACAGGTTAAAAGTTGACATTTGCTTGACAACAAGCGGCTTCGCGCGAAAGAGTTTTTCGGGATATTTAATTAACTGTACAGTGCGAATAAGTGGGAAAATGTTTAGTACATACAGAAAAATCAAGTCGAAGGCATATTAGAAAATGTTCCTTTAGTAAGAGACTGGAAATCGCAAGGTCACCGGATCTTACATCATGCAATTTTTTCTATGGGGTACGATGAATAAAGAAATAGTTGATAAAGTCGAAAATATGGATCAGTTGCGATATAAGATATTGGATGCAGCAGATAAAATAATTGCTGAACGTTTTAGTTTATAAAGTGCCAATTGTGTCCTATTTGTGTGTTTGTTAAAGAATGCATTAGTATGTAGCGATTTTGTGTGACAAGGGCATATCTTAAAAAAACTAATTTGAAACGTGTGTTTCTTTAAGTGATTTATGGTAATTTGTTCAGTGTTTCACTATTTGTTCTGTGTCTCTGACGATATACAGGGTCATGTTCTGAGATTGGAAGAAAAACGTCGAAGGGGTTTTAGTGGTGGTTATAAGCTTTACCCACTAAAACCAAAAAAAGATTTATGTGCCCTGGATTACTTGCTAGTATACTGGCACCTGGATTCACTTCTATTTGGATACTAGGTAACTAAATATTTATTTTTATAAGAATCTAAAGTTTTACACGAACAATTTGGCAACATTGCGCTAGAACATCTGTTTATTACACAGCTGCTCAGTGTAATGTGACAGTGCCGAGGAGTTGTGTGTGGGTTTATGGGTGAATTACCCCACTTTTTAAACGTTCGATTTGAAAGAAAAAATATGTAGCGCTTCTCTAGGACACCCCAGGAGTCACCCATTTAAATATAATACGTCATTTCCATAACACCCTGTATAACGATATAAAAATTTTACCTTGCAGATTTGAAAGACACGAAAATTCATAAGAAACTTATCTTCAAGTATTAAATTTTTAAGTTATTGGGTTTGTTCGGGTATGTTCGAACAAACCCGAATAAACCAAATATTATAAGTGTTATTGCTTTCGCTCGATTGGGTGTAATTGGGTAGAAGATAATTGTGAAATTTTGACAAAATTATTCGATTTTATTTTATATTTATCGTCTAAGGATTTAGGTTTACGAGGACACGACGAGTCTCAAGGGTTTTTAAATAACGGTAATTTTTTAAATAATTAATAGATTTGTTTTGCAAGGACGATAAACAAACTGCGATATTTTCCTCAATGTTTTCCGGGACATCAACACTGAAAATTATTATAGTAAAGATTTTATTGTACGATTTCCTATAAAATATTGTAATAATTACAATTTTCATTATTAATCGGTACCAAAATAATATTGTTAACATAATTACAAAAAACGAACAAGACCGAATTGGCCTGCCACCTACTTTAAGCAAAACAAAAGCGATATTACCAAAATACTAAATATACAGGGCTGAACTTAAGTGGCTGTTTTTGTTTATTTTCTTTCCTTTAATGAAATTAATACTAATAATAATAATAATAAATACCTTTTATTAAATAAGTGAAATACTAGCAAATAGATATAAATAATATGGATTCAATTCGAGGCGCAGTCTAGCCAAAGGCTTCTCTACTGAACCCCAAATCAACCTTACAGAATAAAGAAGGAAAAACACTTGACTACAACTACATCTGGCCCACATAGTGGCAAATACTGAAATAACGTAGATATCGCATAACGATATAAAAAAAGAAAAATAATAATAAAAAAAAGTAATAATAGAATAAATTAATTAGGAATTTTGTAGATTGAGCAAATATTTCTTATACAAAATTTTAAATTTGTTAGAGTTGAGAAAAAGAAGATAATCCGGTAAATTGTTATATAATTTAATATAATTATAAGTGAATGTTCTCTGAAACATGGCACTATGATAATGAGGAAGAAAATCTTATGTTACGTGAATGTATATCATCGCGAAATCGGAACTTATTTTTTATAGACAGAGGTAAAACAGGGTTACTCAAAATCCCATGAAAGAAATTTTCCAATTGGAGAGATCGGCGATTGTGCATTTTGAGCCATCCAAGATCTTTAAATGTATGTGATACATGGTCAAATTTTCTTAGACCAAAAATAAGACGAGAACAAGAATTTTCAACTTTCTGTATCCTATTCCTATCCAAAATACTTTTTAATATGTTCCTTGAATCTTAATTTTTAACTTAAATAATTATACCCAATTTTTTTGCGAATTTTACCCTAGGAAGATTAATACCATCAAGAGTTATATTAATATTTTCAATTAAGAAAGATATATTATTTTTGTTACCAAAAAACATCAAACATGACTTTAATGGGTTTAACTTCAAACTATGTTCTGAAGAAAGCTTTTTTAATGTAGACAGATCTTCATTAATTAAATTAGATATTGCAAGATAATCATTATGGTCAAAATGGACGTAAACCTGCGTATCATCCGCGTAAGCCTAGACTTTACAAAATTTAAAATATTTTAAGATATCAGATGTATAAATTATAAAAAGAAGCGGTCCAAGGAAAGATCCCTTTGGCACACCTGAGAGAACTTTAACTTGATCTGAGAAATTATTATTGCAGGAAATTTCTTGATAACGGTTAGTGAAATATGATTTGATAAAATTAAGAGAAGGATCTGATAAGCCATAATATTTAAGTTTAGCAAATAAAAGTTCATGATTAAGGGTATCGAAAGCCTTTGAAAAATCCAAAAGAATCCGAACAATACTCATTTCCTATCAATAGCCGTCATTATACCATCAGTAACCTCAACCAATGCTATAGAGGTGCTAAAATCCCTCCTAAAACCGCACTGACTATCCGGTATAATAGAATTTTGTATACAGTATTGAAATAATTGACAATAATGAATATATAATGAAATAATTATCCTAATATCATTAAAAGTTGCGGGATCTTTTATTTTAGGTAAAGGTTTGCCCACAGAGATCTTCCATTGGTCGGAAAAATAGTTTGACTGCAAACAACAGTTGATAATATGAGTGACGTACTTATCTAGTATATAAGGACTAAAATATTTTAACATTCTAGAAGATATGCCATCTACTCCGGAAGAATTACTTTGAATATTATCGATTATTTTATGAATTTCATCATTACTTGCCAACTTAAAAGAAAAGTTTAAATTAATGTTGAAACTTTCATTTTTATAAGAATTAACTGCAGTGCTACAGTCTGAAATATTTGGTAAAAACACATTAAATTTTACAAGATTATACAGCGGAATCCGATGTATTAAAGCGGCGTTCTATATCCTCTATCTACAGAAAGTTTGGAATGACATTGTCTACCAGCTGACTGTATAGCTCTGGATAGTGACCACGCCGCCTTAAGAGGCCGCTCGTGTATGTACCACCTGTTTGGTAAGTCCTTAAGTGAACATATTTAATACAAATTAATAATTAGTTGTATAACGATACCGTAAATGATGACTGACATGCACACGGGATTCTTTCGGATGAAGATGTTTATATTGTGTCCATTAGAGCAAAGTTAAAGAAAATGTAATAAGAAACCTGCTATGGTAATACGATGATAACTGCATAATTTATTAAGTTAGGACATAAGTATAGTTAATTCGAAGAAAGTAGATAATGTGGAGATTGCAAGTGGTTAATATCTTTGAACTTACCTTTGATTTTAACTCAACGTACCATTAATTGATGTACACGTAATTTAACACTTAAAAGCGGTTGTCCAGGTATTTTATGCTTATTACAATATTGTATAAATATTTAACAGTAATGAACAGCTAACAGGTACTACTAGTACCTCTTTTTTTATGATCGAACACAAGCACTATAGGAAAAATCCTTTAGGGCACTCTGGGAGAGATGAATTACAATTTCTAATGCGACATTTAAATTTGATTTGTAAATGTGAAATTTGCCACAGTAGGCTTTGGTAAAAACAAATACAGTACTGTACAACAAATACACTTTGAATCCTCATTTCTGTTAAAGTTTATTTTCATTTGTCAGCATTGTGGGTGTTTTTAAGGAGTTTTTGAAGATTTTAAAATCTTGCTGCTATTTGGATACATTTTCAAATATCGCCGATGTGCCCCGCGTCCGTTAAAATTTTCTTGTACGTAATACCATGTCTCGCATTTCTCTGTTAGAAAACAAGTTATGTCGCGGCATTTTTAGTTTAATTTTTGATAACAGTATCTTCAAAAACTCCTTAAAAACACCCACAATGCTGACAAATGAAAATAAACTTTGACAGAAATGAGGTTTCATTGTATTTGTTTTTACCAAAGCCTACTGTGACTAATTTCACATTTACAAATCAAAATTTAAATGGCGCATTAGAAATTGTAATTGAAAATATCTCGAAAACGGTTAGTCGGAGCGACATTTACAAAGTATACCTCTATTGCTTAAAAATGACGGAAAAACTGATATTTTTAATAAAAACATAATTATACTAAGGTACAAGAAAGTTACACTTCTTTTTATGTAATCAAAGTACCGCAGAGAGCGCCCCCTATAATCTACATCAAAATTATTAACAAATTAAAATTCCTTTCCCCCAAGAAACCCTAGTCACAAAAGTTTGTGCAAAAATATTGATTCAGAAATAAGTTATTTAGGAAAATTGAAAATTAAATTTTTACTTGGACACCCTGTATCTCGGTTATTACCAGCTATTGAACTAAACTAATTATGGCCAAATCGCAGTATTTTTACCCAAGGAATCTGCAGTTTTCCTGTGTACCATTAGTTATGGGACACCCTGTATAAAAATTGTGAAAAAGTTGCCATGGACTTACCAAATATTTGTAGGTGGTCAAGCGACTCGATCACCGAGCTGAACAGAAACTAATACCTACAACGCGATATTAATTTAATGACTGTTTCTATCGTTAACTTAAGTATACATCTAAAAAGAATGTAATACTTAAGGGCTACAAGCCGATACTAAAAACATAATTATATTATCTTTACCTTATTCGGTTTATATCTAACAAAATATCATGTATCCGGTCCTAGAAGGGTTCGAGCGGTTCGGAACCGCGGCGCAGGCTGTTAGGAATGCCGTTTTGAATAATGTGATTTTGACATTTCTAAATAGCTTATATTTATAAGCAGCGTTGGAGCTACCCCCGCTGAGGTCGGCAGTTGTAAAAATGTGGCCTTATAGACGGCCCACGGGGAGCGAAAGATAAATATGGGAGTACGAACTCTGTCTACGGTTGAATGGGTTTATTTTTCCGTGTCGTTTGATGTTTTAAATAGTCCATGTTTGTTAGTTAAGCGCCTTTATTGTGATTGAAGTTTCGTGTCATTTAAAGGAATTTGCTAATACAAGAATATGAACATATTATTGCAGTCATCATAAAGTGGCCTATTAGAAGTATCTCGAGAACTAAATGAGATTTTATTTTGAAAAATGCGGCTATAAGAGATGGTTTTCTACGTTCATAAAATATTTTCGATGGTGCGGGGTTGCCAGATCATACCGAAAGTGGTAGCAACTTCGGAACTTTAAATGAATTACCCTATATATTATATATTTTTTTGAATCTAGGTAAAAATCTAGAACAGTTTTCTGTATAATATCATATACCTATCTTTAAGAGTTTTTGAATTATAAATAATCTTGTGATGTTTTAACGCCGTATCAGGACCTGAAAAGAAAATCATATCTTCTTAGCGGTTACAGCTAGAACGCTGAAATTTTGACAATAGTTTCACAAGATCGTCGAAATTTTATAATTTTAAACAGTATTTAATTCGTTTTAAAGAGGCCGTCCCCATAACAATATTTCTGAGGGAGACGAATTATTTCAAACATCTTCTATTTTTTAAATGGGACACCCTGTATTTGATATGTTTTGCTAATGGAGGATCGAATTTTCTATCTAATGGTATTGTTCCTATACCTATCTTCAATATTTTCGGCCTTATAGCGAAATTTAAAAATTATCTTATAAAATTATATATTTTTTGGCAGTTGGCTGTGGAATGATTCATAAGAACAAAATAATGAAAAATCCATTTGACGATATGTTTTTGTTATTATAATAAAAATGGCTAATTCACATTATTCGAGCTTAGATATTTAAAGTTTATTTTACATTCATGGGGAGTGTGGTAGAGTTTTTATCTAGAACTTGCAGAAAATTTAATGAACTTCACCCTGATGTAGCTCCTATGGCTTCCAAAAAGCTGATTGACCGAGGAGGTCCATGGAAATGGCCCCAAGGTCTCCGGATCTTACCCCTTAGATTTTTATCTATGGGTAGGATTAAAGAAATAGTATACAAGACACCGGTCACAATAAGGGAAGATTTAGCAAATGGAGTAAGAACAGCTCTGGGGTTCTACAAGGGGAAGAAATGAAAAAGGTGACAAATGAACATGTTATCACCACAATTCATGAATGTTTAAGAGCCAACATATTAGATATTTATTTATTAATAAATTGCTTATTTGTTAACTATTTCTTTACAACAACACATACATAACGTCAAATTAATTTTTCATTATTTTGTCTCTATGAATCCATTCCACAACCAAACACCAAAAAATAATAGATAATTTTCAAATTCCGAAAATATTGAAGATAGGTATAGGAGTACTTCTCTACTCTCTACTCTCCCTCAGAAATCTTGTTATGGGGACGCCATGTATAAAACGAATTAAATACTGTTCAAAATTATAAAATTTCGATGGATGATCTTGTGAAACTATTGTCAAAATTTCAGTTTTCTAGCTGTAACCGCTAAGAAGTTATGATTTTCTTTTCAGGTACGGCGTTAAGAAATCACAAGATTATTTATAATTCAAAAACTATTAAAGATAGGTATATGATATTATACAGAAAACTGTTCTAGATTTTTACCTAGATTCCAAAAAAAATATAATATATAGGATAATTAATTTAAAATTCCGAAGTTGCTACCGCTTTCGGTATGATACGGCAACACCGCACCATCCAAAATATTTTGAATAACGTAGAAAATCATCTCTTATAGCCACAGCCAAATTTTCAAAATAATATCTCATTTAGTTCTCGAGATACTTCTAATAGGCCACTTTACATGGTGTACCCTGTATAGTCAATTTTAACAAACAGCCTGGCCGATAATAATGCTTTGTTAAAATAGAAATAGAAGCGTCCAGAGTCTAACTTTAATTTGACCACAATTTGACATATTACGCTCTTCAGTGGCGGTTCTTCCATAGGAGCACATGCGCACATGCACCTCCAAAACAGAACGAATAAAAAATATTAATTTATATTTATTGAATATTATTTATCGTATAAAGTCCGACCCACCCTAATATTTTATCGTACCCACAAACTAAAAAAGTCCGACCCTCCCTAATATTTTAGCATCCCGTCAAACCAAAATGTATAGATCCGGCAACCGTGCCTCGGTCGAGGGAAATTACGATTATGACGAGACTCGTCACGTGCGATTAAGTGGTGCAGTTTCTCTGTAGTAACAGGTGACGGGTGGCAGCGGGGAATAGCGGGGCTATGGCGATTTAACATGGAAAAGGCGCACAGTTTTTGTGTGCACCGCGCTATTGTCTGTTCGTGCATCTAGTTAGAAATTCGAGCGTGTATGTTTTAATATTTTAATATTATATATTTATTAAGCTAAAACGAATAGTTGACGGTGGACTATTTAAGAAACAACTTTGGCTCTTTGAGTTTGGAGTTAAAAATTGAAGTGAAGAATGCGGGAACACCTAAACCTGAAATTAATTTAATGCAGACCACAAAGGGTAAATCTAGGGACTTCATTAGAAAGTTTAAAAATGAAATATATGAAAAAAAATGTATAGAGGGTATTCCAAACTTAATGAGGCTGTTATTGATCAATTTTCTACAATTAAGAACCGAAGAATTGACTTTACGTTTAAGCACTATTGTGTAGGGTCGATAAATGTTGTGTATTTCGATAAATGATACTCGATATGATTTTAAACCATTTTATTTAAGGATGTAATCTAAAAAACACGGAAAATATGAAGAATGCCAACAACTTGTCAGTCTCGTGGCTCGATTCGTTCTCGTCATAAAACAGTTAACTATTGTTCTCGTCTTGGTTGCGCCTAATGGCGTAGCCGTAGATGGCGTAGTGGTATTAGACATCATTCGGTTTTCTTGATAACTCGTAGATGGCGGTAGTAGTATCGGACATCATTCCGTTTTCTTGATAGCTCGTAGATGGCTTTAGTAGTATTAGTAGTGAACTGTATAAATATTGTTACCAGGGTTGCATGCGACGACGTTAAGATCCGACAGCTATACACACTAAGAAACCGTTTCTTATTTTCCAAAAGTTGTATTTCCTTGTGTAAAATTTTCTTATTACTTTTTTCCTTTCTACATTTAAAACGGCTAGAAAGTAATGGTTTGGTCGTAGTGTAAAAATAATTTCACCATACTTGTGAAATGTGAACCCCCTCTATCATAGGTCACGAGCCGCCACTGCGCTCAAGTAACAAAAATATATCCTTAGCAAGAAGTAGAAGACTCATTCATCAGTCAACGTAATCATGGTTAATAACAAACTTTTGATACACAACCGGATCTTAAAACAAATCTTAGTCTATGGTGTTTTAAACATTTGGAGATAAAGTAATTGTTGATTTACTGCTAATGGATCGGTATTAATACAACAAAACGCCGAGGGCGTTTAATAAAAAGAAGTATTAAACAATTTCTGAGGTATTCCGATCATCGTGACTTATTTTAATTTAAAATAAACATACAGGCGACTTGGTCAGGACAATTGTATTCCCTTTACGTCATTCTCGGTACTAAATCTTAAAGATAAAATAAAAGCGTTTGGTTTACCACAAGTATTCATCTAAAATGCCCTGCAAACATTTAACGACTAAGGCCTATGTGGTCGAAGACACGTTCATTTTACTAATTATTTTTCTTTGTGGTATCGCTTTATTATATATTTTTCCTGAGGTTATTTATCAGGTTTCTTTTCATGTCGCTTTAAAAGAAAAATAATTACAATTTCTTTAAAATGTCAACTGAAATAAAATCCGTACGTTATATCTTTATACGTCTTATATCATGACTTAAAACTCTCCATCTTTATTTATTACAGCCTTAAAAATGAATAAAAACATGATAGAGCGCTTGCGGAGTTCCGCAATACGTGTTTGAATTCAATTACGTATTAACAAAGACAAAAGTTACAATTGTTGTTGAATATTGATTTGTATAGGTACATTAACTATTTGTCAGCTACAAATCCTGAAAGGTCTCGACGTCAAGGAAGCTTCTGGTCCAGACGAAATTCCTGTTATAGTTCTCAAAAGATGCGCCGATGAACTAACACCAGTATTTTGTAGACTATCTAACTTATCCTACAAACAAGGAATATTTCCATCGTGCTGGAAGACGGCGAGAGTCCAGCCTATACCAAAGAAAGGTAAGAGAACCCTGCCTAGCAACTCTCGACGAGTCGCATTGCTTTCAGTTATATCAAAAGTAATGGAGAAAGCTATTAACCAACATCTTCTAGAGTACCTGGAAGGCTTCAACTTTATCAGCGATCATCAATATGGTTTTCGGAAGTCCAGATCAACTGGAGATCTTCTAGCCTATGTCACCCATCTTTGGAACAACGCAATCGAACATCATGGGGAGTCTCGGGCTGTTGCACTGGATATTTCTAACGCCTTTGATCGTGCTTGGCATGAGGGGCTTCTAAGTAAACTGCGATCCTATGGTATGCCGAGTCGATTCTGTGCATGGTTGTCTAACTTTCTTAATGACCGCTCTCTGCAAGTCGCGATTGACGGATTTCTCTCATACACCTTCACCATCAATGCCGGTATTCCTCAAGGGCCCAAATTGTCTCCCACTCTCTTCCTAATCTATATTAACGACCTTCTAGTGAAATCGAAAAATCCGATATTTAGTTTTGCTGATGATAGCACACTTATCTCATCTTTCTCATTGAATGCACAAACATCGGCTGCCGACGCACATCATCGCAGACAGCATGAAGTATTACGACTCAACAAAGACCTGGAAGAAATTTTGTCTTGGGGTGACAGTAACCAAGTCGAATTTAACGCGAAAAAAAACAGACAGGAGGTTTCTCTAAAAAGGTTAACATTACAGAACCGGATATAGTCATCGACGGACACGCAATACCACTGGCTTCATCTATTAATTTGCTGGGCGTCAATCTGGGAGGAAATATGTCTTGGCATAACCACGTTATGGCAATCGCCAAGATAGCTTCTCCGAAACTTGGTGTACTCTTCCGAACCAGAAAGTTGTGCACACCTCAACAACTTTTGACACTATACAAAGCCCAGATTCGACCATCACTAGAGTACTGCTCTCATGTCTGGAGCTCTGCACCCAAACATACTCTTCGGCTACTGGATTCTATCGAAAGGAGGGCCATTCGTCTGAACCTCGACAGCCTAGAACATCGAAGACAGGTTGGGGATTTGACTCTCTTTTACAGATATTTTCATGGAAAGTGCTCGGATGACCTTGCCCTCTTAATTCCGCGGCGAATAGCAGCAATACACGGCGAGCCACTGCCTCCCATCCATATGTAGTTAAGTTTAGTACTCCTCGTACTTCATTATTTAAGAATTCTTTCATCAGGAGGACTTCATCCTTATGGAACGACCTTCCCGAGGTCGTTTTTCCCAATGAATATAACCTCCAACGATTCAAAACCAACGTGAATCGCTTTTGCGCACACGCACCACTCCCAGAGTGCCCTAAAGGATTTTTCCCATAGTGCTTGTGTTTGATCATAAAAAGAAGAAAAAAAGCTGATAACTCATAGTTGCTATTTTCATCATTTTGACGTAGGTGTCAATCTTAATTGGTTTTTATAAGTTTTTGTGTCTTCAAGTTCAATGTAATCATAAAAACAGTTCTTTTCCGAGCTATCTCGTCGCACCTTGTGTTTTCGGTAAGTGTTTATGGACATTTGTTGCAAATAGAAATTGTTTTGTAAAGTCATATCATGACATGTCGACTTGATTACTGTCACCCCAATACAAAATTTCTTCCAGGTCTTTGATGAGGCTAGATACTTATCATTTAATTTCTACACAAATGCGAAAATTACGAAAATGATTATATTGAGATAATTGTTTTCATGCTTTTTTTGAGGTTTTATGCTCTTTTTCTCCCTTTGTGCTTATTTTAACTTTTTTACATATAATTTAATAATTATTAATAGTATATATTTTTTAAAAATAATACAAAACATTATACGGGAAAAAAATTTCATATTATATCCGCCTACTGCCCAAGACGTCGTGTCATTCTCCGACGAATCCGTATCCTCGTAAGTAATTCCCCGGTTTTTCGTCTTGAGCTATGCCATGCCTCTAATGTTAAATCCGTTACGAGGTGTTCTATTATCGAGTTATACTATAGGGTGTTCCTTAATGACATGCTAATATTTCAGGGTGTGATTCCTTAGGTCATTTGATAAAGAAAAGTTCATATGAAGATATGTCCGCAACGGCTTAAATTTTTTGCTACAGGATGTTGAATTTTTATTTTTTAAATGGTTATTTTTTAATATCTCCGAAAGTACTTTAGATATTATTTTCAATTTTGGTATGTATCAATAGGATATAGAACCACAAATTTTAGTAAAAGTTATTCAATTGTTCCACCACTGCCGTCCCTGCAAACATGTCCTCCTATATTTTTTACAAAAAAGATGGTACGCCAATGATACTTTTCCATTTGGATATTTTTCCTGATTAGCCTGGTAAATTCCACATGAAAACGGTCTCTTGAGTTTTTCTCGTCAGACGCACCGTTCTTGATTAAAACCACAAAATTCATATTGAAACTCATTATTTTTAACATTGATAAAATAATTAATGAAAATTTTGTTTTATAAAAATTGTTGGAGTGGGCAATTCGATGCGAAGACGGGCGGAAGCATGCCTTTTAAGCGAAGGTGGCAATTTCCAATAATTTTTATAAAGCAAAATTTATCATTAATTATTTTATCAATGTTAATAATAATGATTTTCAATATGAATTTAGTGGTTTGAAGAGAAAAACTCGAGAGACCGTTTTCATGTGGAATTGACCAGGCTAATCAGAAAAATATCCACATGGAAAAATAATATAATATCTTAAGTACTTTCGGAGGTATTAAAAAATAACAATTTAAAAAATAAAAATTCAACACCCTGTAGCAAAAAATTTAAGCCGTTGCGGACATATGTTCATATGAACTTTTCTTTATAAAATGACCTAAGGAATCACACCTCGAAATATTAGCACGCCATTAAGGAACACCCTGTATAAGGTTGCGTGGTCCGTTGGTCAAAAAATTAATAAAATATGATAAGAAACTATTTATAAAAGCTCCATCTACCCTCAGAACCTATTTTAAGATAGGGAACTTGGCTATATGGTGCCATGTACTATGCCGATAAATTTAGAGAATTTAAAAGCTTGATAAAATTTGAATGTATAGGGAAGCAATCAATTCAAGAATGGCAGGAATTTTCAGAAATACCCGAGTTTCCACACAATTTGGCTTACATTAAAAGTTATTTTAAATTTAAAGTCAAATTTTTAGAAAAATAGCAGCTATCGTAAATGTTTTTAAAAATTTTGAAGCTGCAACAAACAGTATTCGCGGATCTATTGGTCAACCAATGAAAGAAAAATTGGTTCAGACTACCTCAAAGATAAAAGGTTCCGAACTTGTCAAAAATATCTACTATGTATTTTGAGTGGTGGGCAAGATTCCAATTTTGAAATAGATCCAGCAATTATACCGAAATTTGAATATGCATCACTATAAAGTATTTCAGGTATGTACATATATACGAAAATATTTTGCTTATCACATTATCCGATCTTCGGAATCGAATTTTACTAAAAAGCTTGTAAAAAAGAAAAGAGTGTCACTCGTATACAATATAATATATATGTGGTCACTACCTAACCTGAAAATTAATGTATTTTTAATTTGGTGCATTAGTAGTTGATAATAAATCCCAAAATAGTCAATATTCTTAATTTTTGGGTTAGAAAAAAGTGTTGTTAAGAAACATACAACGTCGGATGAAAGTTAAAATAAAGCTCATCCTGACGATTGTTACAAATATTCGGACGGAATTTGGCTCCAGAAGTTTACACCAATCAGGGCACGGTCGGAGCATCATATCGTCAGAAATCGTATACATGGAACCCAGTGGCGGCTCGTGGTCAATCTCATTGGGGGGTCATTACGCTATATGCGATACAAGAATAGTATATTAAAGTACAAGTAGTTTATAGGTACTATTTTTTCTATTTTAAGTTTTCTTAATAAGAAAAATCCATATTAAAAAAATACATGCTATACTTATATAACTTTCGTAAATATTTATGTGAAAATTTTATGTTGGTAATATGTACTATCAAATTATGATTTTATAGCATTTGATAAATTATCCATGTCTATCATTTTTTCGCAAAACTGAAAATTTTCTTAAATAATTAAACAATATGAACCAAGATGATTTTAATCCTCCTGAGTTAACGGAAATTGCAAAGCTTTAAATTTGTAAAATATTGTAGTGCTGTGTTCAGCTTTACAAAGAAAGTAAACTTGACAGGTGTGACGTTACTTTAGAAATTATTTCTGCAAACAAACATAAAATATATGACCTCAAATTACCAACCTTTAAAAAAGAAAAAAAAATGATTTCGAGACAAGCTCAGTTCGATACTAAAAACGGCATCGAATTAGCTTGGAGTTGATAACAATATAGAAAAAATTATTTTTTTAAACTATTTTAAATTTTAGATCAACCCTTCGGTCTTTAACATTTGCAAAATGAGTTATAACACGCTCATTAAAATTAGCAATACTATTTATAAATGGTTTTTCTATTCGTATTAAGACAAATTATTACAACCAAAATTAATGTAGACTAAATGTTGCGCGACCTACGACCTACGTCCAACCTGGAACCTGCCATCTCTTTTCCAAGCATTTAATAATTACTAATGATGAGACGACATAGGTTCATAGCTACATCTTATTCAGATTTTCAATAAACCGGGCTGTTGACCCAGCGGCGGTAAACTTCGCGTATGTTTCTCCCGCTTGCCGGAATCGTCAGAGCTCGGCTAAATTCGTTTCCATTTAAGCTCTCGTGGTCAATTAGTGGCTCCAGCCCGTTTTGAATCGCACTACACGTTTGCGTTTACGGGGGCGTTTCAAATATTATAGGTAAATTATTATAGTAGGTACATTTGTAGTAAATTCTAATTTAAAAAAAAGTTTTATTTCCTAAATTTTTATAGGGAGGTCATTGACCCAATGACCTAATGGAGGAGCCGCCGCTGATGGAACCCTGTCCTAAATCGAACTAATCGAAATTTTGATTGCAATATTTTACATAACTAACCAGTGAAATTTACATTAAAAAAGTTCCAATCCGGTCCTGTCGAATGTTTACTTTCACAAGGAAATTTCCGAACTGCGCAAACTCACAACGCCCCCTTCGATGCCCATAGCAGGGACATAATTGCAAAATACTGATAACTGTAACTATTAACAACCCTGTATGTTAATCTATTATCGAAAGATCACCTTTCTCAAACTTAACCTTAAGGCCTACTTAGTCGCAAAAATGCAAGTACTAAAAATACTACTTGGATGTGAAAGGTTGATAATAATGGGAAACAATTCGAATTTTTTAAAGATAGACGAACCCGCATAATAACATTTATTAAACAATAATTATTAAATTATAGCTAATTATAGGTTTAGTTCATGCCGTTTATGTGAATCTCCTTTGTTAAGTCAAAATTTATTTGTACGGCGATATTAATAATTTAGTTTCGTCAGTGGCGGAGTTTTATAATTGGTTAAAGGTTGGTTGGTTGGTTGGTTAAAGGCGTGGGTCGGTTTAAAGACCCTAACTTCAAATCACTACAGCCTTTCGGCTTATTGTGTACCCCGATCTTCTTAGAAGATGTTTGTTCCTTCTATGAGGTCCAGTAACCTTCTACCAAGCTTGTCATGTGGGAGGTTGTCACCATCCTCTTCGCCGCAGAGTCTACATTCAATGGATCCGTTATTTATCCCTATCCGTTGAAGGTGTTTTCGCAAGTGGCAGTGGCCTGTTAGCTGACCCATCACTTGTTTCAACTGGGGCCGCGTCAGGCTTAGCATCCCATTCGATAGTATTTTCGATGGTTTTCCAATTACGGCCAGTGCGTGTATTTGACCAGGTAACTCTTGTCATCGAGATAGGTGTTGTTTCTTCGACCATCTATCTAATGTTGTTTTTGTTGCCTGTTTTTATTCCAAAGGCCGGTTCGGGGCCCCTGAGACTTTGAGCAGATCGTGCTCTCGCTAGTTCATCCGCTTTTTCATTTCCTAATATCCCGGAGTGATCAGGGACCCACAAGAGTTACACCTTGTTCCCCCTGGCCGTCAGGACTTTTAGGTTGGTATGGCGCTCCAGTGTAAGTTTTGAAGTAAACCGATTGGAGTTCAGAGCCTTAAGAGCAACTTGGCTGTTCGAAAGGATGTACAACTTTTGGTCGTGGTAGCCCTTTTCAAGATTTTGTAGTACACATGCTTGTATGGCATGAACTTCCGCTTGGTATACTGTGGCGTAGGTCCCCAGAGGGATGCTTATGTCCATCCTGGGCCTTTCCCCAAATATACTTGCGCCCACACCGTTGGCGGTTTTTGATCCATCGGTGTACCCAAACTAGACCCTTGTCAAAGGACGAGGATGCACTGTTTGTGCATTTATCAATGTTCCAGTCAATCTTGAAAGGCTTTGTGAAATCGTATGGTATTGGTTAAAGGACAACAGATATAATAAATATGACCAAACTCGGATGCGTATTGGGATTGTCTCCTATAGCAAAGAATCTTTTAACGTACTTTTGAGTATCCATTTGAATACGCAGGCCTTTTATTTGGATACCCAGTAAACATCAAATGGATCCAGAAATATTTTAATTACTCAGTAATTTAAAAACTACTGAACTAATAAAAAAAATATTAAAAAATAGGGCTGTTTAAAAGACCTGGATGCGCAGCAAAAATTCACATACGTACTGTAAAACAAATAAAAGAACGAAACACAGCAGCATTGACAAGTAGAGGTTGAGAACTATGGATAGTTGCACCATCGATAGTGATCCACTATCAATATTTTTTGGCTTTCCTAGCAGTGCATGCATGTATGTTTATTGAATCATATCGTAGAACTAGGTTTCAGCAAGTAAAGGTTGGCGAATATTTGTCTGGGGAGTTTCTGGTGACGTCTGGTGTGCCCCAAGGGAGCAACCTAGGGCCACTTCTTTTCGCCATTTTTATAATTGACTTGCCTGGCTGCATCAGATATTCCTTGGGCCTTTTGTTTGCTGATGACTTCAAAATCTTTAAACTGATCACTTCAATAAAAGATTCTTGTAAATTGCAGCATGACTTAAACTCAGTTTCTACATGACGCTTATCTTGGTCGATGACGATTTCTCGTTGTTTATTGGTCAGGGATGCCAGGCATAATGCCATTGCCGACTTGACACGCACGTGTCAGTCGGTCTTGGGTGGGCCCACCACCTTTCCCCGCTAACTGGAAGCTGTCAGCGGTCCACCAGCGCAATTGAAAAAGATGAGGGCAACAATTTTGTCTAAGAATGTAAAATGACTGATTTTAATTTGATGTATAGTTGTTTGAACGTAGGACGAGACCTAACTTTTTGTTCAAACTATACTTTGTATTTTGGTATTGGCTCGGGCATGTCCAATGGATACAATAACAATGCAAGTTAATATATTGGACACGGAGGGCTTTTCTTTATTTAATTTTAATGTCTATTGTCAATGAGGGTGAATTTAAGGGGTTAGTCTTACGTCAGTCGAGTAAGGCGAACCGAAGTATTCGAAAGTTAATTATTTACAATGAAGAATTAACCTATGCTAACATTCTGTTCTTTCAAACCAACCTATCATTCCTCCCATCACGAACTCTCATTTTTAAATTTAGTTTTATTTTGTTATTTACAATATAAAATAAACCTAAGCTAAAGGGATCTCAAGTACCCTAATAATTTATGATAACTCGCGGTAGTGACTACTAATACTAACTTAAGATATTTCATTGTTTAAGATTTACTTCTTCATTCCGGACTCAGAATGTATTTTATCACAATCGGGTAAATTTGGGGATCGCGGGTGGGCCGTTACTGGGGGTAGGCACTAGTCTGCTTCCTCCAACGAAGATGATACACGTCAAAACGATGATGTTTATACTCTGTATTAAAAAATACAGAGTGTCTCTCCCACGTTGCATTAACGAAATTTCTTAATGTTTCAACTGATTTATACTCGCACCAAAACGAGTGTTTGAAGGTATCTCAGCATTATTTATACTCGTACGGAAGGCTACGCGTTTTCGAGGATCAATTTCAGGTTTTTATTTATACTCGCCCCAGCATACACGAGTGTTCAAAGATATGTGGGTTTTTATTTATACTCGCACCAAATACACGAGTGTTTGAAGACGAGTCAGCGTTATTTATACTCGCATGAAACATACGAGTGTTTGAAAATAAAATTTACTGAGGGTAAGATCCGCGGTTTGACTTTTCTCGGAATTTTCGGTGAAAAACACTCTAAAACCTGTAGCCGAAAATACGTACCCCCCCTTCATACGTAAAAATTAATAAAAAAACTAAATCGCGTTTGAGTACGACTCTGGGAATCCCCAATCGACGGTATACCGCGTAGTTAAAGAATCCAAAATCGACTAAACTTACTGCCTCCTGCAGAATTTCTTTATCCGTCTGTTTTAACGTTACATCGCGTCATCCTGACCGATTTAATCTACCGATGACGCCATGCCCGTTGCGGCAAGAGAGAGAGAAGGAACCAAATACTGCCGACACCGCAAAACTATAAAAGCCCGTCTAATTTTGCATGTAGAATTATTTAAAATAATTTGACGGAAAAAATAAATTCATTTCTCGAACTGGAAAAAAAGTATTTTTACAACACAATAGACTGCTACTGGCGTATCACCACTACAATGATTAGTTAGATATTTCAGGAACTAACAGGTGCTGCGTAGCCTAGCCTTGTCGTAACTTATTGGTTATGTTTTTATGTATATTAAATTTGCTAATTTTCTTTATGTGTTTCTTATTTGCTTCTTAAACATACTTATGTTTATGCAAAGAGCTGTAAAGCCGTACTACGTGACTTGAAACAAACTTTTTCCAAGTTCTGAACATAAATAGCAAAAATGTTATGCCTAAAAGCGACAAATATTACAAAATGCTCTTACCGAACTTTAAAAACTCTCGGTTTGTTATGTCTTGGTAACCCTAACGAATTTTATGTAGCTTCAGTGTTGCCAGGTATAACAGTTCTACGGTAGACAGTTTCTCACCTTCGAGTTTACGGCTGTTTCATGAAAAATATGCATCAATAACATATCGACCTATCATTTCTCTGTGCATATTTCGTATGAGAATACAGGGTATCATTTGAAAACTTTCCAAGTATGGAATTTGAATTGAATAGCTCGCTTCCGGTACATAATGTTAAAAATCAGAAAGACCTGTTGTGGCTTAACCTCCGGCAAGGGTAGATGTTATCCCTAAAATCTTAAATGGGAAGGGAGGTCAAGTGGTACATCATGTTAAGGGTCAATGTTTCCAGTAATACCATAATTCATCCAAAAATAATGGACGTAATTTTGAAATTACCTGCTCTGAGATTTTTCGGTTATTATTTAAAAAAAGTGTCGACTCCTATTTCAGTGGAATGATTATGGGTCCATATGTAGCCTGCGGGATATACCATTAAAGTTATAATTACCTCTACTTTTGACAAGCAATTTCTGGCAAAGTGTTACGCAAAATACAATAATAAATTAGGCCACTTGACCCCCCCCCCCCCGGGGTTCAACCGAGGACTGTAAATATTCTTTAAAAGCGTCCCCTTTCACAATAAAATTACGATTTTTAATATTATTTACGATTAATTAATTATTATTGATAATTAAAGGCGCAATTGACACTCGATATAACAATATAACCTAAAATATTACAAACGACTGATAGAGAAAAGTACATTTCTGGACTACGCAACGAATACAAACCGTCTTTCCCACCTCTTTCGGTCATTATTGCAGCATAGCCAGATTGACATATTTGTCGCAAAGGTATCTTGTAAAATCCCAATTAAAAATTTGGTAATTTCACAATTAAAACTGGTTTATAACGTTCATCGGCAATTGATCTTAAAATAAATTTATTTACCAATAATTTTACTATAAACTGTGAAAAGGCGATGAGAGATTCTTAAAAAAATATTATTATACTTAAAAGTATCAAACGAATCTTGAACTAATCCTAATTTTACTACTGCGCTACGATGCAGGACCCAAAATATGAATGAATACTAATCTCGTAAACATTACAACGTTGGCGCTATTATCTAACGGATTGTTATTTTGGTTGATTTGTGTTTTTTTGTGATTATTGGTGAAAAATCGTCTTTATTATAAACAATCATGGTTCATTCTTGTGTAGTTTGTAAAAGAGTGGATCATTTAAATAATGAATTATCTTTTAATCGGTATTTTTTTCTATCAATAAAAATGTTCTCTTTTGTATTCCTTCTGAAATATCTATATAGTTCCTACTATCGGATTTTGAATCTGACAAGCTTAAATCTATTTAAATAAATATTGATGTAGAGCCGCTACTGGTAACTGAATCGGTATTATTTCCTTCTAACCGCATTTTCTTCGGAACCCTTTCCTTAAAAGGACTTTCCCTCTATTTTCCATTTTTGAAAATGGCAAATCTTTACTTGTATACTACTAGACTTATTTGCTGCGAACTTTAGCCTTTTGTTCTATCCCATTTTCAAGCTCGACGTCACCATTCTCAATAGAAATTTCTGAAGTTTCATGAAGTCACAAGTTGTTAATCAAAAATTGCTGTTATTCATTTTGTAAAAATCGTGACGATAGTTTCGATCTGTGGGGTCGTAACTCAATTTTTTTGACAATCAAAAAACCTTGGTACTACTTTTGGCTTAAGTCTGATTTCTTCGTTCTTCATTGTTTTTATGTACATATAATTTTCTATGTTTTCTTGTATCTAAAATAAATATATATGTATTATATTTTTTATAGTCTGCTTTCATGCATATTTAAACTTACGTGAAAGCATCGATTTTTCTAATATTTACTATAAATTATTGACCAAATTTAGCAATATTTGGGCGTGGTCCTCCGCCGGTTTCTCCTACGGGGGGGCTTTTTTCTCAGCGCTTGCGTGGCACGCTTATAAACAGTTTTTCTTAGGCATTTCTGGAAGTATTAAGGCTCTCAGGAACCACAGAATATTTATTACAAGCTTTCTTCTCACTCATTTTCATTCAGCAAGAAGGTAACAAATATATAATTTAACAATCAAACGTTTTCATATACGCTCCTAAATCTCAACGGTCTTTCGACCAGCATATAGGATGTGACGAAGCTCCGCCCCATTCTCGCGAGGTCCAACTTTATAATTTATTTAAAGGCTTTAAAGCCGTATTAGAGTTGGCAATTTTTGTCTCTTGCGCCGGCAATGGCAATTATAATTGCACATAATCATGCGCACTAAACCTTTCTCGATCAGCTGACCCAATACTGCTCGAATTGCTGGCGCAATGCGAGAATGGGATCCGTATTACAATCGGCAATTCTAGTCTTCTGGCAATTAATCATTCGCAGATTCATGCGCAGTACACCGTTCACGATCAGGTGTATCGCATTGCCAGAAATGGGACACGCGCCATTTTCATCGCCATTGCCGGTGCAAGTGCAAGAGTAAAGATGGATTATTCTGTTTTAAATGTTTATTAGTTGGTCGAAGCACCTATGAACAGCTAATCGTTATTTAAACTAACTGGTACTTAAATTAACAGTTCACATTCTTTATTAAGCATATGTACTGCTAATTCGAATAAACTTTATTGGACTGCCATTTGTAAGTAGCCGTAGCTGCTTTAACTGCTATTCAAAACGAAAAGGTTTGCCCATCTCTAATTCTGGGGGTATTTTAGGGATTTCGACACTACCAACTGCTGTTCTGACTGTTAGCAATGCGCCAGCTGATCGAGAACGGTTTACTGCGCATGAATTCGTGCAATTATACTTGCCATTGCACTGGAAATTTTATTGCCGACTCTAATGCGGCTTTAAAAGTGCGAATAGAATCTAAAAATTTTGAAATTGCCTTAAAAAGTGTTTCGATTTCTAAAATAAAAGAAAAATGCCGAACGGGGCCCCATTTGACAACACGCTCTAAAATTATTTCAGGTTCAATTGGCAACACTGTATAGCTTTTATTTTCGGTCGTTAAACTACCCTTTCGCGTCACCAAGCCTCGGCGCAACTAACTGGCTAATTATATGCGTCCAGCGATTTCTAATTATTGGAACTGCCTTTCATTTCATATTTAAATCGTGCCTGTGTTGCTAAACAATTAGTCAATTCTTAGAACTAATTAATAACTTTTTGAGAAAAACTATACAGGGTGGCCAAGATAATGAGGGCCTCTATGAGGGCCCTCGTTAATGGTAACAGATACGACTTCGAGTTTGTTCGGGAAATTTTGAATCATTGATTTAATTTTTTTTCGACGTTAGTATTAAAGTTAGAGCAAAACTGACAAAACATTCTCACAGCAACTTTTAGTGAACTCTAAGAATACAAATTTTTTTATACGACGTTCCGTTTTCCAGCAATCATCATCAATTTAATTTTTTCTAATACGGCCCTGATTTTGTAATGTCAAATTTTAAGATCTTTTTTAATTCTAAATTCAATGATGTACCACACATTAACGTTCAATTACGTTTCGAGGCTTCTTAATCATCTTCATGAAATTCTCAGGCTACGGACCTGTATTTTCCATAATTTTGTAAAAACAGGTCAACGCAGTACTAAAATGAATATTTTTAAAATACTTTTATAATAATTCACAACATAAAAATCATAAAACAAGATAATTTATTAACAATAAGTATGAAAAAATAAACAACAAATATACAGGGTGTTATGGAAATGACGTATTTTATTTAAATCGGCAATTCCTGAGGTGAAAACAAATTGAAGAAAAATATGGAAAAATGGCGCTTTAATTTAATATGCCCTGTACATGACCTTATGTCAAACCAAAAATAACCACGTGGTGCCCCTGTCAGGAAGGTAAACAAAGCAACATATGGCGAAAAACGTCACTGAATCTTGAACAATGTTGTCATATCTTCAGGGTAAACTCTTTAGAAAGTCAATAACCGTTTGACAGATTGCAAGTTGTTTATTTTTCAGGGTACATTATTATAAACTTTTACGTTCAGTTCGCTGGGAAATAATCTCTGATTTATAAACATGAACTGACTCGAACGAACCGCCGTGGAGTTTATAAATGGTTAAGTATTATATATTTATATATATACAGTGTGTACATAAAGTAAGGAACAAATTCATTATCTAGGAATCTAAAAATATTTCGGAAAAATCCTCGGACACGTGTATAATAATTTTTAATGGCGCATTTTTTCCCATACAAACTTAATATACAAGGTGGCTCATGTAGTAGATATGACATTATCGACGATTTTTTTAAATGGGAACCCCTATATTTTAGTTCAGATCTGTAATCTCCAAGAACAGCTGATTTCAAAAACATAGGCCTAAAATTCATAGTTTCGTTACTACAGGGTAAAACAAATAATTTTATTTAAGATATTTTTAATTTAAAAAAATGTAAAAAAATTAAATAAGCTATTTAATTAAGTGTTGAAATTGTCCTCCTTCTGCTGCCTGACAGTACCCCAAGCGATCAATAAATTCTTGTTGGACTTTTCTTATGGTTTCTTCTGAAATGTTCCTGCATTCTGTTGTTATTCGATTTTTTAAATCTTCAATATTGGCAGGTCTGACTTTATAAACAACATTTTTCAGGTGACCCCACAAGAAAAAGTCCAGTGGTGTAAGGTCTGGAGACCTAGACGGCCATTCAACAGGCTCACGTCTTCCAATCCACTTGTTCGGAAAAACTTGGTTTATGTAATGGCGCACTACTGCTTCATAATGTGGAGGTGCGCCGTCTTGTTGGTACCACAAATTTTCATCTAGAATTCCCGGATTATTTCTACTAGGGTATAAGTTATTATAAGATATTGAGTATGGTGCTCACGCATCCACCTGGGATTTTCTTTTGCCCAGTATCTACAGTTTTGCCGGTTCACTTCTCCATTTAATTTAATGGTAGATTCATCCGAAAATAGGATATTTTCAACAAACGAAGGATCTAAGTTACACCTTTCTATTAATATTTGACAAAACTCCATCCTACGATCTGGATCATCTTCATTCAACTCATGAACCAATCGGATTTTAAACGGGTGCCATTTTTCTACCGTCAATAGGTTATGAACGGTCATAGCAGCCGCCCCGTGATCAATGCTAATCTGGCGGACGCTGTTGTGGGGATCTTCTTCCATAGCCAATAAAATATCTAATTTCTTATCATCCGGAATAGTTAGACGGCCTTTTCTGGGAATATCTTCCACTGAACCCGTTTCTCGGAATTTTATTTCAAGTTTACTCACAGTTGATCTAGTAATTGGTCTTGCTGGATACTTAGTGTTAAACAAAATGCAAACTTCTTGTTGAGTGCGGATCCTATCACCATATCCAATCATCATAAGAATTTCTATTCTTTGTGTTAAAGATAAACGCATAGTAACTCAATATGTTTTAAAATAAAATTTATTACTTCTAATAAACTTACTAGAAAAATACAATGTAATGACAATGACATTATCTAAATACCATAGTTACATAACAGCAAATAATCCTACTTGAGAAAAAACATAAGTAACAGCCAATGATGGTGCGTCCATTAATTACGTAAGGCTTTCAGGTAAAATTGGGTGATGGCGGAAGGGATTGAGCCAAATGCACGAAATCTTTTATTGGGGGAAGGGGGGTTGAAAAATCGCTAAAAACGCCTCACGTAATTAATTGATGCCTCCCAAGCCAAAAAAAAATATCTTAAATTAAATTATTTGTTTTACCCTTTAGTAACGAAACTATGAATTTTAGGCCCTAAGTGTGTTATGTTTTTGAAATCAGCTGTTCTTGGAGATTACAGATCTGAACTAAAATATAGGGGTTCCCATTTAAAAAAATCGTCGATAATGTCATATCTACTACATGAGCCACCTTGTATATCAAGTTTGTATGGGAAAAAATGCGCCATTAAAAATTATTATACACGTGTCCGAGGATTTTTCCGAAATATTTTTAGATTCCTAGATAATAAATTTGTTCCTTACTTTATGTACACACTGTATATATATTTATATATTTTTTCACCTTCTTTAGGCTCCTCCAAGAGTGAGAAATTTCAGTAGTAGTGCAGTGTGATGTTCCTTTCCCAGAATAAAGAAATATAGACCGAAGAAACATCGACCAACGAAGTATTGTGGATAATACAGATGGAACGTGGAAAGAAAGACAGAAGGACAATAGCATCTACAAGCAGTGTGTGCGGATGTTCTTGTATATCATGAGTTCCATCTAGATCTAGCACTGAAAGTGGATGATAACTATATCTATAGAAAAAGGGAAAAACAGAAGATTGCAAGTTCCATCTACTACCATCTATGAAGCAACAGAAGATGTAAGAAAATAAAATGACTGTCTGGCCCCATCAATCTTTGATATTACTTTAACTAAATTTAAATTTCTTCAGCGCTTGGTTAGTTGACTAAAGGCAGGAGTCGGGTGTGTGGCCCAAGTTCTTATACTCAGGGCCGGCTGTGGGTTTTGCGGGGCCTCGGGAAAATATTATATGCGGGGCCCGTTTCCAAAAAGGAAAAATTGGTACATGAGCATAAGCATCATTCAGCAACCGCGAATAGAATTTCCAGATTGCACGACATTGTGTGTTAGTGGCATCACCGTCAAAAGAGAGACTATCTGCTTACGAAGCTCTCTAAGTAAGTTAGACTGGATGTGTCACCAGTTGTTAAAACGGACCATTATAGAGAAATTTCGAAAGCCACTAATCACATGTCATAAAATAACATCAAGAAAAAATTAAAAGCCAATTACAAACATCCGATATGTCAGACTCTTCAAGTCAATTTACATTTGAGGCGTCAGATTTGACACATCTGGCGGGTGGTAAGGTGGGTCCTCACAGGCACCCCCTTCAGGGGCCGTTAAAGATAACACTTTCGATGAGTTAATATCAACTCCCTACTATCAATGGAACAATATTATAAATTTCGAAACTTTGATAAGTTCAAAAGAACGTTGTCCAGACGACAACAGTTCTTCCGGTGAACATAGTGATTCTTTTAATGTTGCTCAGCCTATCCAACCTGTAAAACTTTTTATAAATTCGAGTAAAACAGAAGTTGCAGGGATCGATTCAGGATTCAATTTAATAGACTTGGGAGATGAAGAGAATATAGGTTCAAATCTAAACCCAGACGCCGAGGCATCCAGCGGCGGTAACACTGTTATTTTTGACTATCCTCGAAACGTATTCGTACAAAACTCCTCGTAATTACTCTCAACGACACAAAACATACAATGAGTCCCAGAAGAAATGTCTAAATTCATTTAAAATTCAGTGGTAAGTTTTTTCAAAAAACGCTCGTACCCGTCGATTTTGATTTTTTAATTTTTTTTTGTGGTAATTTCTTGTATACAGGGTAGTTCAAAAATAAGTTACGACCATCAACTTCATTTTTTCAAATGAAAACATATATTTTTTATTTCATTTTTGAATTTTGCATTGAATTCTAAGCATGTTTCATGTACCATATCCTATACATAAACTCAACAGTTATTGAAAAAATTAGGATTGAACATATCATTTAGGGAATCCAACGATCTATCAAATCTTCTGGCAATATGGCATTTTGGGCTCCATAATAACATAATAAGTAAGAGTGTACTGTCTCACTGTCACCGTTTATTTCCATAGAAACTGTATGACAATTTTATTTCAAATAAGTATAATTATTGTCAAGCGTAGTTTCAAAGTTGCGGTTTTCACAATAATGGTGAAGTTAACGGAACGGGAAAAAATTGAAATTCTATGCATGGTTGGGTTTGGTGATAAAACACGTACTCAAATAGAAACAGCCCAATTATTTAATGAAATCCATCCTGATCGTCCTCCCATATGTCAAAAGATGGTGAGTAGAATAGAGGCTAAGTTTAGAGAATTCGGTCATGTTAGAGATTTGCCTAAATCTGGTCGTCCTACTCGAGATGGAAATGAACAACTTGACGTTTTGTTTTCCTTGGAAGAAAATCCATGTACTCCCCTGTCGCACATTGGGGCCGATTTACACATGCCGAAATCTGTTGTTCACCGAGTAGTTCAAAAGCACAAATATCACCCATACAAAGTTATTCCAGTGCATGAGTTATTTGAAGATGATTTCGATAGGCGAAGTGAGTTTTGCGGACGCATGCAAAATATGTGCAATCTAGATAATAATTTAGTAAAAAATATTATTTTTTCGGATGAAGCTACGTCTATTTGAATGATAATGTGAACAGACAAAATTGTCGATATTGGGCAAGAGAAAATCCGCATTGGATGATAGAGGTTCACAGCCAGTACCCTAAGAAAATAAATGTTTGGTGTGGAATCGTACGCGAAAGAGTAATTGGTCCATTTTTCTTTGAACAGTCTTTAACTGGACAAGTATATCTCGAATTTCTCCAACTAGAATTAATTCCAGCATTAGTGGCTTTATTTCCGAATCCATTGGATCCAGACTCCCCTGACGAAGAACTGATATTCCAACAAGATGGTGCTCCTCCGCACTATGCGGCCACTGTGCGCACATTTTTGGATGAAACCTTTCCCAATCGGTGGATTGGAAGGAGAGGACTTATCGAATGGCCTGCTAGGTAGCCAGACCTAACTCCGCTGGACTTTTTTTTGTGGGGTTACCTCAAAAGTATTTGTTAACAGGCCAAACAATATGCAGGAGTTGAAAGAAAGGATCCGAAGAGAAGTGCGTGTCATAACTCCGGAAATGGTTGGAAACGTGCAAAGAGAGTTTATTGATCGTCTTGGATATTGTCAAGCCGTAAATGGCGCACATTTTCAACATTTAATTTAATTTTGTTTTGTTTTTTTTTAATAAACAGGTCTTACTTATAGATATGTTCAATCCTAATTTTTTCAATAACTGTTGAGTTTATGTATAGGACATGGTACATGAAACATGCTTAGAATTCAATGCAAAATTAAAAATTAAATAAAATATATATGTTTTCATTTGAAAAAATGAAGTTGATAGTCGTAACTTATTTTTGAGCTACCCTGTATACATGAAATTACCACAAAAAAAAAATTAAAAAATCATAACCGACGGGTACGAGCGTTTTTTGAAAAAACTTACCGCTGAATTTTAAATGAATTTAGACATTTCTTCTGGGACTCACTGTATAATCCCTACTAACTAAGAAATGAACGGTTTTTGTCAATGGTCTACTACTATGAAATCCCAGAAAATTTGAATTAGAAAAAAAATTACTACTACATTACTACATCAATGAAAAAAAATGAAAAAATCATTTGGTGTCAAAAACTTGCGCGGGGCCCCTTTAAACGCGGGGTCTCAGGAAAAATTCTCGAAGTCCCCACCTCTGAGCCGACCCTGTATACTGCAACCTTCTGGCTTATTGTTCTCATACGTTTGTTCTTTCTATGACGTCCAGGAATTTACTACCAAGTTCCAGCAATTTCCTACCAAGTTTGTCATATTATGGTTTTGTATGGGTTTGTTGAATCTTCGTCGGGTCAGCGCTTCGCAATTGTAGTCTGTCTTTTGAGGGGTTAGTCGCGATAGTGTGTATGATGTTGAGCAATTTGGTAGAGTGCTTTCAAATATTATAATGTAGTCACTATAACAAAGATCTTCTTCGTCGTCAGCTGTGATAATTGTTCGAATTTGCTTGTAAATCAGTACGAAATTTTCCGTTTTAACTGACTGACATCTCAAATGAGAGGACCAAACAAGAATATAAATAATTTCTACCTTTAAACTTGTTGGTAAAAGTCATTTCAAGGTGGGAAATATAAAAACATATCAGTCGCTTTATTAAGCAATAAAATCGGTTAAAATACATTCGTGTAAGCGGTTATAAAAACAATATGGTGCCATCCAAAACTAACACTAATAGCCGCGGTATTCAGAAGTAATTGACAGTAATGGATTTTACTTATTAATTTTTTTTACGTATTTTTCACGTTAAGGTGAGGTGGGCGGTGTTACTTTAAGAATTTGTCTCTGTTAGTTACTTGTTGTTGTTTATTACAAGCAATTTAATATGCAGGATAATAAATTATGTAATGACCGATTCATTCTGAGAATTGTACCTAGATACATGGTGTTATAGCTTTATTTTTAATCGAATTTCTAAATACAGTGAAACCTCTCTTAAGCGGACACATATGGGACCGTCAAAATGTGCCCGCCTAATAGAGGTGTCCGCCCATGGGAAATTTGTTATTATGTAATATGTAAATGCAAAATTGTTACTATGTATAATATGTATGTGCAAATAAACATAACATAACAAAAATACACTAGTTTTAGTTAGGATGTAGTACTAAAAAGATCTAATAACGTAGTTTGACGTGTTTGCGTTTTATACTTGCAATCTAGAAAATGTAATTCCAAGTCTGATAACAATTCCATTGCTGTAGAGTCACCTCTATTCTTTGCATACTCTTATAATTCCTTTGCCATACTAATGACTTGTTTATAATTGGTAACATTTATTGTTTACTACATTCAACTTCTTCATCAGATTTATCAGATATTGATGTGGTTTTAGTTTGGGCTACATAATCGGTAGGAATGGGGTCACTATCATTTTCTAATAGCACATTGCTATCAATGTTAATGAACTCGCCCAAATCATTGTTATCAAATTAGAAACTTCCACAACATCAATATTCTCTTTCAGACTCAAAACGCGACATTTTTGTGCCATTGTTTACGATTTAAACCTTACAACTCACAAATAAACGACGGACTGCTATCAGGGAATCACACATACTTTCATTCGACGAAGTCCTTTCGCGCTGCCACGCATACGCGATTGGTTGTATTCAGAGAGTTTTTGCACCGTACTTATTCGTCTCCCAAATACTTTTAAAAAAATTCGGTCCGGGTCCGCCCAAAGGAGAGTCCGTCCAAGATAGGTTGATTTTCATGGAATTTCATATGCCTAGTTCCGGACTATGAAAACAGGTGCGCTTCATAGAGATGGCCGCTAGGTACCTGTTATGAGAGGTTTCACTGTACTTAGGTAAAAACCCTTTACATTACCCGACGTGTTGCTACATGCAACGTCATATACATCTGTTTTCAGTTAACAAGTGTATGTAGGTCAGTAGACATCCAGTGATGCCAGATCATAACCCGTGCTTCGACCTTGTTCGATGAAAATTGTTGCTCAAACACCTCGAGCGTTTGAATTTGAAACGTACCTAAAGCTGGATACCGACTTGAGCAAATTGACTCGCTCGAATTAGGTACACAGAAAGATAGATGTACACGCAAAGATGTTTATTCGCGAAAATTATTTCTTTCATTAAATTCGTGCTCGCAAATTGTTGTTCAGCATTTGTTGAGCATTTTATGCCAACGAAAACTCTTTGATCTTTGCAGAAGACCGGCAGCCGCCGGAACCTGTTTGTGCGGGTTTCTGTGTAACGACCAAACAATTACTTTCTAGGCGTTTTAAATGTAGAAGGAAAAAAAGTAATAAGAAAATGCGTTAGGTAAAACATATTTTTATTTATTTTTTAATTTTACACAAAGAAATACAACATTTGGAAAATAAGAAAGGATTTCTTAGTGTGTATAGCTGTCGGATCTTAACGTCGTCGCATGCAACCCTCGTAACAATATTTATACAGTCCACTACTAATACTACTAAAGCCATCTACGAGCTATCAAGAAAACCGAATGATGTCCAATACTACTACCGCCATCTACGAGTTATCAAGAAATCCGAATGATATCTAATACCACTACGCCATCTACGGCTACGTCATTAGGCGCAACAAAAATGAGAACAACAGTTAACTGTTTTATGACGAGAACGAATCGAGCCACGAGACTGACAAGTTGTCATTCTTCATATTTTCAGTGTTTTTTAGTTTAAATCCTTAAATAAAATGATTTAAAATCATATCGAGTATCATTTATCGAAATACACAACATTTATCGACCCTACACAATAGTGCTTAAACGTAAAGTCCATTCTTCGGTTCTTAATTGTAGAAAATTGATCAATAACAGCCTCATTAAGTTTGGAACACCCTCTATAAATTTTTTTTCATATATTTCATTTTTAAACTTTCTAATAAAGTCCCTAGATTTACCCTTTGTGATCTGCGTTAAATTAATTTCGGGTTTAGGTGTTCCCGCATTCTTCACTTCAATTTTTTACTCCAAACTCAAAGAGCTAAAGTTATTTCTTAAATAGTCCACCGTCAACTATTCATTTTAACTTAATAAATATATAATATTAAAATATTAAAACATACACGCTCGAATTTCTAACTAGATGCACGAACAGACAACAGCGAGTGCGGTGCACACAAGAACTGTGCGCCTTTTCCATGTTAAATCGCCATAGCCCTGCTATCCCCCGCTGCCACCCGCCACCTGTTACTACCGAGAAACTGCACTACTTAATCGCACGTGCGAGCAAGTCTCGTCATAATCGTCATTTACCTCGACCGAGGCACGGTTGCCGGACCTATACCGTTTGGTTTGACGGAATGATAAAATATTAGGGAGGGTCGGACTTTATTAGTTTGACGGTACGATAAAATATTAAGGAGGGTCGGACTTTATACGATAAATAATATTCAATGAATATAAATTTATATGTTTATTCGTTTTGTTTTGGGGGTGCACGTGCGCATGTGCTCCTGTGGAAGAACCGCCACTGCCGTATACGTATATATGACTTATCTGGGCAACTTGTGCCAATTAAGGATCGGACGCCCCAGACGATGGTCAAATAAATTTCTTATATTGCCGACGAAATTTTGTCAGATCTTCAAGAATTTATCGTTTGCACGACATCTCTAATTTATATATTTTTAATTAAACAAATAACTCGACTTGTCAAATTTATAATTCGGAGAAATGATCATGGGAACATGTTGCAAGGTCGAGTTTAGAGCAATAGACGATAAAAATGAAGGACTTAGTGGCCGAAACATGCAAAACAACAACCAAAGGACACGGTTTTCGACTTTAGCGGCCGATTTTTAAAAGCGCATAAAATATTCCGCCATCAATTTTATTACTGCAGATATGAAGATGAACGGAGGTGGAAAGGGGACAAAGTCACTTAGTTTTTGGTGCCCGTTTACCATCTTGCAAACATATTTTATTGATTTAATCAAATGTTCTCGATTGTTTCGCAAAAGGCAACCATATCCAGTTAAAAATGCATGTATTTATGGTTATAAACTGAGGTATGAGGTATGGAGAACTGCTGCATAAACTTAACTTTAGAATTCATTCTTTACGCGTGCAGCAAAAAGTCTGTTTTCTTCTGTGGGCCAAAAGTTTCACTCAAGTTTTATGGAAAATGGGCAACATAATTCAAGTTAAAAGAATAGGAGATTATCTGAAAAAAAATAATCGAACCAACTGAATATCTAGAAAATGAAGCAGGCACATGGACCGAATATGTTCAAGGCGAACTGAGTCAGTGGCTACCCCAGCGGTTTTCTTTCAGTTGGGCGTCATTCGGAGTGAAATTTTTGAGAACGGGCAGCAAAAATGGTAGGTAATAGGTTTTTGTATAATTTCTTCCACATTTTCTAGCTCAATTTGCACGCGAAGAATTTGGGGTGGCCCTTGCGCTACCAGTGAGAACAAGGGAACTTATTATTGAAATTAACCGAACGAAAATAGGTATGGAAGGTAGCAGAAGTGATGATTCCCAAACCACTTACTGAAGAAGAAGAAAAAAAGGCTTGCTCTACAATTGTTCTAGATGTAGTCCCTGCATTTGACAAGGTATGGTGTGAAGTTTAAAATATAAACTCTAATCTCTCCTTATAAAAGAATTTACCCAAATACTCGAGTCCTACAGCTCCGATAGATATTTTAGAATTAATAAATAACAATAATTTTATTAAGAACTAAAAGAAATACAACCTGGAGTACTCTCAAAAAGGTATACTGGACCAGGTACTTTACCTTCTTTACACCAGCGATATTCTAGTTCTACACTTGAACAACCGATGTACAAAAAAAAACAATCCTCGTATAGTTATTGCAGAATTATACCGTTGACCCTTACCGCCATAAATAAACTACCTGATTAAACCCTATTGTATACGCCTGAACCTCTTCAAAGCTCAATAAATGGGATCAGGGCCGGCTTGAAAATGTAAACCACACCACATGATTTATTTTTATAATTTAAAATAAATAGATATGTAGCCCCCCTATCAGCACAATTCCAAGGCCGGAAAACCACTAAAGATTAAAATTATTAAAAATCACTTTGTATTTATATATGCATCAGGCATAGGTATAAATTGAATTTGTATACCTGGTCTGACTCTGCTCGAAATGGTTTTAAAATTTGGGATTTCCTTATTTATTGTATTGTCGAAGGGATAATGAGGTTTTATTGCAGTCAAAATATCAACGGTATAATTCTGCAAAAACTATAATAAGTCTATGTTCCTAATTAGTTGTGAGCGATATCGTGATTCTTCAATCACGTTGTGAAACGTTAATTTTTGATATCAGAGAAATTAAAGCGTGACGTGACTACGGTTTATAAATTTTTATCACTGCTAAGCGAGATGTTAAATAGATAATATACGTAAGAGAATATTGCGCGCATCGTAACATGGACAATGGATTTAAATTATTTATTATGTATACTACTTTACTACTAAAAGAACTGTAACGGAAGGAAACTAAAATATGTAACAAATATTACCCAACATTGATAACAAACAAAAGAAAACGTTATTTCTACCTAGACTAAAGTAGAATTATACCTTCTCAAAAAAACTATGATGAACTAAACACGGTTTACTTTACAACAAACTATTTGTTCTTGCAAATACGCATGGTTTCTTAATTACTTTGTGCGTATTGTATAATATTATCATTTAAGAATAGAATCGTTAATCATTTGAGTTTTCTTATTACTAAGCATGTTTCTTTAAAGAATGCCCAGAGCTCGCTAGTATTTCAAATATTACTACTCATTTTCATTTCACGGTTTAAAGTTCAAGATTCAGATTAAATAATAGGTCTAGATGAGTTGTAATTTGAGAAAATCCACCGAAAAGCAATAAGGCACCAAGTCCCGTATCATCCATGTTATTCTAACGGTGATATGCGAAAATGGCCTTTATTATTTTAACACAATTGGTGTTGGTATAGTTTTTGCAGAATTATATCGTTGATTTTTTGAATGCAATAAAAGCTTATTACCGCTTCGACCATAAAATAAATAAGGAAATCCCAAATTTTAAAACCTTTTCGAGCAGAGCCGGACCATCAGGTATACAAATTCAATTTATACCTATGCCTGATGCATATATAAATACAAAATGATTTTTAATAATTTTAATCTTTCCTGCGAGTAATTTTTAGTTAGGCTTATTAGTGGTAGAATGTGGCGTCACTGGAATTGTGCTGATAGGGGGGCATCTTCAAGTGTCGGGAATGTAGACTTAAATATTTAACAGCTGTTAAACAATGTAGAGAAGAAAATCGTCCAATTATTTACCTTGACGAAACATGGTTCGATACCAATGACACTCCAAGAAAAGGTTGGGATGATTCTTCCAAAAAATGTCAAACCAAGGCACCATCAAATAAAGGCAAAAGAATCACAATATTACATGCTGGTTCAGAGAACGGATTTGTTCCAAATTGTCTGTTGCTTTCAGCTAAAAACATAGCAGATACTTCTTTAGATTACCATCAAGATACCGACGCACAACTTTTTGAAGATTGGTTTAAACATAAACTCCTTAAAAATATACCTGAAAATAGCGTCATTGTAATGCTAGTTATCATAGTCGGAAATCAAAAATCATTCCCAGTTCTAATAATACAGAAGCAGAAATTCAAAATTTTATGATTGAAAATGATTTATATTTTGAAGAAACTTACAAAAAACGAGAACTTCTAGAAGTATTAAAAGCTTTTAAAATAAAAAAGGAATACGAGTGTGATAAACTTGCAGCAGAAACTGGACATACAGTGTTGCGTCTTCCTCCGTACTATTGTATATTCAATCCTATTGAGCTAATATGGCACCAATTAAAATCCAATATTAGGAGAAATAACATTTCTCCTACATTAAATGCATCTGTAGTAGAATTAATTAAAAACGAAGTAAGAAAAATTTCTGCAGACAGCTGGAAAAACTGTGTACAGCATGTACTTAAAGTGGAAAATTTTTACAATTATATGATTACAAATGTTCAACCCTTAATTATAAGTTTAGGCTTAGATGAAGATAGTGATAGTGATACAGAGTTAAATTTTGAATAAATTATCAATAGTTCCTTAGAATTTAATTAATTTTTATTGTACTTCTTATCCTAATAGTTATACTTAAATATAATACTATACTACCTATAAATTATATTATTTTCAATTATCATTAATTATTGTTATCATTATTTTACATTTATTATAGGTACCTAAAACTAAAAATACCTACCTATTTATTTTAAATTAAAAAAATAAATCATGTGGTGTGGTATACATTTTCAAGCCGGCCCTGGTCCCATTTATTGAGCTTTGAAGAGGTTAAGGCGTATACAATAGGGTTTAATCAGGAAGTTTATTTATGGCAGTAAGAATCAACGGTATAATTCTGCAACAACTATGCAGCACAATAAGGCCGATTATGGTAATTGTAATAAATGTATTTCTAATGGTGTTACAACAAGTCAACCCCATGGGAATAAATTTTAAACAAAAAGAAAGGTTTAATGATTAGTAAAAGTGAAATAAGTGATTTGTTAAAATACTTTTTATTGCTGCTAAGGAACTGTGACTATTTGTAATTTGTTGATATCAGTGATTAAATCACAGTTTGTGAAATATCGCTCACCACTATACAGGGTGTCCCAGAATATGGGGCAATCTCCCACATCCCGTCTCCCATCTCTCTTCAGATAGAACACTTAAAAATAACAGAAGTTCATATAAATTTTCCTTCCTACGCAAAAAACCATATTGAACAAAAATATTTTTTGTTGAAAACAGTTAATTTTATCGACATTGATCAAGAGTACATTTTTTCCAGCTTAAGGTTGGGAGTATCCAAAAAAAAATATTATTGTCGTTCCTTCATCATACACGGTGTAAAAATAAGCATTTTTGTGTTACGTCTAGTCCGTCCCTGTCAAACTAAATAAGACAAATGTGTTTAAAAGGTCAAATTTCAAGGAGACTCCTCTTGCACACATTATACAAAAAAATTATTACGATTTCCAGGGACGTCCGTTATGGGCCCGTATCTGCGTAGGAAGAAAAATATATATGAACTTCCCCTGTTATTTTTAAGTGTTCTATCTGAACCCGGGAGATTCTGGGACACCCTGTATACTGTAACTTCATGGCCAAAAATGTCTTTTGCCAAACCAGTTGCTCATAACAAAACTCATCATTAAGACTTTGAGCATTTGACATTAATAAACAGCGTTCAAATAAACCAATTACCTCGTCTATAAAGTACATGAAGACTCTTAAAGGTACCATAATTGTTGCACGAACTCTAATTAATGTATTCCGATAAATCACAAAATGTACAAATGAAAATTTCTTATAGAATCAGTTATTTAACTTTACCGACCTCCATGAGCAATCTTTACCAGCAGAGATCCACAAGGTCAAATAAATATGTTCCTTTAAGATTTATGGCAACCTTGATATTGAATATGAAACCAGTATTAAACCGTATGATGTTTTATACAATATCTCATTATGATGAAAAAATCCCTGCTATTTTTATACGATGAAATTCTATAAAAAGCCCCGAGGATATAACAATGATCATGATCTTTAAGCAAGTTCTTGCAAAAAAAACAGATTGCATTATAGAACGAAAACATTAATACTGAAAATCTATGGTAGCATGTAATTAAAAATATTTGTAATATGTTTCGTCCAATCTGGGCGTCATCAGACTTACAATAAGAACAACAATCCACTATGTCGCACGGAAAGAAAAACTTAGTTAGT
The DNA here is from genome assembly GCA_963991005.1 of Barypeithes pellucidus. Taxonomy (NCBI): domain Eukaryota; kingdom Metazoa; phylum Arthropoda; class Insecta; order Coleoptera; family Curculionidae; genus Barypeithes; species Barypeithes pellucidus. Next base: position 16,766,827 of record OZ022563.1, read on the forward strand.
TAGTTAGTTAAGTTTACTATAAATTTAAATTTCATGGCTGTGTATGTGACTGGAATAACTTTCATTAAGAAATATCATTAAATTATAGCAAAATTTAAACCTACATTTTTAGTAATACAGTGAAACCTCTCATAATGGACGCCTCTGATAAGCGGACATCTCTGTTAAGCGGACATTTTTTCATAGTCCGGAACTAGGTATATGAAATTTTATGAAAATCTTTCCCTTAAACGCACAAAAAATTTTGAAAGTATTTGGGAGACGAATAAGTACGGTGCACAAACTCTCTGAAGACACACCGGCAACCAACCGCGTATGCGTGGCAGAGCGATAGGACTTTGCCGAATGAAAGTATGTGTCACTCCCCGACAGCAGTCCGCCGTTTATTTGCGAGTTGTAAGGTTAAAATCGTAAACAATGGCCGAAAAATGTCGCGCTTAGAGTCTTAAAGACAATATTGATGTTGTGGAAGTCTTTAATTTGATAACAATGATTTTGGCGAGTTCATTAACATTGATAGCAATGTGCTATTAGAAGATGATAGTGACCCCATTCCTACCGATTATGTAGCCCAAACTGAAACCACATCACTATCTGACGACCCTGATGAAGAAGTTGAATGCAGTAATCAAACAAATGTCACCAATTATCAACATGCCATTAGTATGGTAAATGAATTATAAGAGTATGCAACGAATAGAGGTAACTCTACAGCAATGGAATTGTTATCAGACTTGGAATTACATTTTCAATATCGCAAGTTTAACACGTCAAACTAAGTTATTAGATTTTTTTTTAGTACTACATCCTAACTAAAACTAGTGTATTTTTGTTATGTTTATTTGTACGTACATATTAATAATTTTGCATTTTCATATTACCTAATAACAAATTTCCCATGGGCGGATACCTCTATTAGGCGGCCACATTTAGAGAGTCCCGTACGTGTCCGTCTAGGAGAGGTTTCACTGTAATTACAAAAAAATGTTGTTCGGGTTTGTTCGGGTTTGTTCATATAATCATATCATTACTTGTTTTCCTTAGTCCGTCCCTTCATACTTCACTTGTTTATTGCCAAGCTCTTATCGACACAATGGGACCGACCCAGGAAATCATTAAGTCGTATCCAATTTTCGTGAAACGTACTGTATACGCACCACTCCTAGAGTGCCTTAAAGGATTTTTCCGATAGTTCTTGTGTTTGATCATAAAGAAAGCTATACTGCTAACTGACTAAAGATAATATTTGTCTACGAGCTGCAATACTTTATATTTCTTTCAGAGTCAATGTGTACGGCCATAAACAAGAAATTCTTCTTAATCCAAACGAGATACACCTCTATCATCCATAATCGATTCCGTAATCATATTTTAGATCCATTAAATTGGGGCCACTTAATATCAAATATTTGGTAAGCTTAATAAAAATTAAAACATGTTTAGGAGAGATAGCATTCAGATATCCAGGCTTGCATTAGGGTGGACGCACACAAGTTGTCCACGAAGTGATCGAGAATCATTCGAGCTGGAGCGGCAAGCATCGAAACAGGACGAATTTAAGCGCATTATGCAAAACGAAATAACCGTAAAAAATATCTGAAGATCGATTAATAATATATAAGTACAAGTTATTAATTCATGAGATATATACCCTCTGGTCAGACTTTAACTTTAGTTCCATTAGCATCGGGATGTTTTATGCGTCAGCATCATAGAGATACACCGAGTATGACAAAAAAAATAATAATAAACCACTAGAAGACCATAATTAGAGATTTAAATGCATTCTTACTGACTCCTAAAGCCGAGTCCAGATCCAGTGAGCGAGCAAGAGTCTACAGGGTGATACAAATTAGGCCTTCACCATTGGGATTATGGAAACGGTAAGAGATACGAGTCGGTTAAATTGGGGTAAAGTTGCGTAATTTTTGGCCCAATAATATGCCGAAAAAAAATCTAAAATAAATACAGGAGCTTTCAAAATACGGTGAAACCTCCCTTAGGCGAACACCTACGGGACCGTCTAAATGTGTCCGCCTAATAGAGGGGTCCGCCCTTGGGAAACTTGTTATTAAGTAATGTGTACCTAAATGCAAAATTATCACTATGTATGTACAAATAAACGTAACATAACAAAAATACACTAATTTTAGTTAGGATGTCGTACTAAAATAATCTAGTAACGTAATTTGACGTGTTTGCGTTTTATACTTGCAATCTAGAAAATGTAATTCCAAATCTGATAACTAATAAGATTCGACCATCACTAGAGTACTGCTCTCATGTCTGGAGCTCTGCACCCAAACATACTCTTCGGCTACTGGATTCCATCGAAAGGAGGGCCGTTCGTTTGATTGGAGACCACGAGCTGACGAAGAACCTCGACAGCCTAGAACATCGAAGGCAAGTTGGTAATTTGACTCTCTTTTACAGATATTTCCATGGAAAGTGCTCGGCTGACCTTGCCCTCTTAATTCCGCCCAGAGCGGCGAATATCAGAAATACACGACGAACCACTGCCGCCCATCCATATGTGGTTAAGCTTATTACTCCTCGAACTTCATTATTTAAGAACTCTTTCATCTGGAGGACTTCATCATTGTGGAACGATCTTCACGAGGTCGTTTTTCCCAACGAATATAACCTCCAACGATTCAAAACCAACGTGAATCGCTTTTTACGCACACGCACCACTCCCAGAGTGCCCTAAAGGATTTTTCCTATAGTGCTTGTGTTTGATCATAAAAAAAAAAAAAAAAAAACAATTCCATTGCTGTAGAGTCACCTCTATTCTTCGCATACTCTTATAATTCCTTTACCATACTAATGGATTGTTGATAATTGGTGACACTTGTTTGATTAACACGTTCAACTTCTTCATCAGAGTCGTCAGATAGTGATGTGGTTTCAGTTTGGACTACATAATCGGTAGGAATGGGGGGGTCACTATCATCTTCTAATAGCACATTGCTATCAATGTTAATGAACTTAATTAAAAACTTCCACAACATCAATATTCTCTTTCAGACTCAAAACGCAACATTTGTATGCCATTGTTTACGATTTTAATCTTATAACTCACAAATAACTGTCGGGGAATCACACATACTTTCATTCGGCGAAGTCCTTTCGCTCTGCCACGCATCCGCATTGGTTGTCGGTCTGTCTTCAGAGTGTTTTTGCACCGTACTTAATCGTCTCCCAAATACTTTAAAAAATTTTTTGTCCGTTTAAAGAACGGTTTTCGCTTAGATTTTTTAACCGTGATGTTCTTTTCCTTCCAGGACCTCGCTTGCTGTTTATTTTACCTTCCATTATGAGGTGTAGTATGGCATATTTCTCAGGGTGGCGCATGATATGGCCAAAGTATTCTAACTTACGTTGCTTGATGGTTAGAATAATCTCCGGATATTTGTTCTGTCTCACTAGTTTTTCACTCTATCAACCCAACTGATTTTCAACAGGCGCCGGTACACCCACATTTCGAACGCTTCTAGACGTTTGAACATCGCGTCGGTGAGTGTCCATGACTCCATGCCATAAAGGAGAACAGGAAACACGTAACATATAATCATTGTCATTCGCAATTCAGTGTTAAATTACGGCTACAGAGAACTTTTTTCATTTGTACGAATGCTGCTCGTGCTTTTTCTATTCTAATTTTAATTTCATTAGATGGGTCCCATTTATCGTTGATGTTACTGCCCAAATACGTCGGCCTCTCAACTCGTTCCAGAGGTGCTCCCTCCACATAAATGCCATCATCTTGGGGTGAGACATGTCTACTAATGATCATATATTTAGTTTCATTAACATTTAGTTTAAGTCCGTACTGAGCACACGAGTTAGTAATCTGATTCATCACAGTAACTGTATTTGCAATAATTAAAGTATCATCGGCGTATGTGATGTTATTAACGATATTTCCATTTATGACTACTCCTGGCATGCTGTCGCTCAGAGCTTCGTTAAAAATTTCTTCTGAGTACAGGTTGAACAGCAAAGGTGACAGAATGCAACCCGGACGCACCTCCCCTCTTGATCTCTATGTCATCGCTGAGATGTAATCACGATGATGAAATGTATTACGTCCGTAATTTCTGTTTCTCGTAATTAATTGTAGGAAATAAGACACTTCACAACTTCAGTCAATATTGAAATGTATCATTTGGTTGGAAAAAATTAAATTCCTGCTCAGGTCAGGGTCGTTTGCCATTTACTTCAAGGAGAAACCAACTGGCTCGAATTTGCGATGTGCGATATTTATTCATCGAAAAGTAGGTATATCCTAACCCCGGAACGTTTTACTATATAAAATCAAGTGCATATTCAGCCAAAAAATATATATCTTAGATCAAGTGTCGTTCTATCAGATCTAACTTGATTGTTATTAATGGTTTTTCGTCGACGTTAGTCACGCAGGTACTACAGCTGATTAAGATATATGTTTGTTTATAATCTCCGTTTATAATTCCTATTTAAAGGATTATTTAAAGGTAATTTAAAACTTAGGTACACAGTTTTTTACCTTTTATATCAATATTAACAAGCATGGAGGGTCTACAATCTTTAATCTAAAAGCCGTATTAGAGTCGACGATTTTTTCTCTTGCGCGGATTAAGCGCAGTACACCGTTGTCGATCACCTGGCGCAATACTTCTTGCATGCGAGTTCAATGCGAGAATGGAATCCGTATTACAGTCGGCAATTCTACTCTTGTACGAAATCATGCACCGTACCTACACCGTTCTCGGCTCTCACTTAGTCTTGCTTTGCCAGAAATGGGTTGTACGCCGTTTTAATTGCCATTGCCGCTGCAGGTCTGGATAGAGATGGATTATTCTGGTATTTTTAACTGTTTATTATTTGGTCGAAGGGCTATAAACAGCTAATGGCTATTTAAACTAACTGGTACTTAAATTAGCAGTTCACATTCTTTATTAAGCATATGTATTGATAATTCGTAGCAACTTTTTGAAGTGCTATTTGAGAGCAGCAGTAGCTGCTTTAACTGGTAATCAGGCTTACTGCGCATGAGTACATGCAATTATAATTACCATTGAAGGAGCAAGAGAAGAATTGCCGACTCTAATACGGCTTTTACAAAATTTAAGAATCAATTATTAAAACGTGTATAACAAGTCGGTGTTTCCTTGCATCTTTCCTACACGGAAAAAGGCTGTGGTAAAATTTATATAATACAGAATTTATTGTAAAATTTCCTATAAAATATAGTATTAATTATAATTTATATTAATAATCCGTACCAAAATACTATTTTTTAGCATAATTTACAAAAAATTATAATTAGGATTTCAAATATTATAAGTAGGGAATCCAATCCCGCATATACTGGATTCCGCAAATGCGGGATCCCGCTGTGATTTCGCGGGATTAAACGTGCGAGATTCGCGGGACTCGATGTGGGTGCTGTATGTTAATAAAAAGTTGTTTTATGCAATTAGAAACAGAGTAGAGTAGCAGGAAAATATTTATTGCATATAGATACAATACGACTAGTTTAACGGTTACATGTTACATTGATTTTGTAAATATTTCGGAGAAAAGAACATGTTTAATGACTGAGTTTTGGACTTGCATTGTCATTATTTGCTATAAATTACAACGTTTCAACTGGTAAGTATCTCCAGTCGTCGTCAGGTGAATACTAAATAAGAGAAGTAAATACAGCTCTATTTATACTAGCTATGTGCACTATGCTTGGACTGGAAAACTGAACGCATGCCTGCACCCATCTTAGTTATGCTTCAGTGCATCTAGCTAGTATAAATAGAGCTGTAGTTACTTATTTAATATTCACCTGAAGACGACTGGAGATACTTACCAGTTGAAACGTTGTGATTTATAACAAATAAAGACAATGCAAGTCCAAAACTCTTCTATCATTCAAGAAACACCATTGTCTACAACCTTCAAACAGACAACATGGTTAATATTTCATCTTTTAGATTTGATCTTATTTTATTGCACATGTATCCTGCGGCCGAAAACGCACGTTCAGCTTCGACACTTGTCGGCGGAATAGATTTTACACAATTTGTGGCCATCTCATTCGAATAGTTGGCGCATATCGGTCGATGCGATAAACTTTCCAAAGGGTATACCATCTTTCGCTACCTTTCGAGACACTCTTTCCTCCATCGAAACTTTTTTCTCAGATGAAAAAAAATCTGTAATTTTCATTTTCTTAGGTAGCACAGAAGAACCACTATCATCTGAGCGCTTAGCAATAGAACTAAACGAACTGCTGGTACTAGCTTTCATTTCTTGTGTTATTTTATCAATATCAACGCTACCGCTGCTGCTCTGGACTTTCAAATTAATATTATGCTTTGTTTGTAAGTGGGTGTGAAGACCTTTGGTGGAACGAGCAGAGATTTTGATAATGCTAGGGCATAACTTACATTTAGCTGTAAGACCATCTTCATACTTTAAAAAATAATTCTAAACTTGAACCTTTATTGTCTTTGTAAACTACACTGACACTCATTTTTGTGATTGCTGTTTAAATTCCATGTATTATATTCAACCACTTGATAAATGTTACTATAGATACTAGTAGAATCACGCCCTTACTTTCGCACGTACGCAAGAAAACTGTTATGTTTAACGTATTTTCAATAACCCAGCATGGCCCCGATGCGCCTACCAAAAATACCGCAGTTCATTGTTTGCTATTCCGTAAATCCCGCGGATTCGCGGGATCGATGGGCTCAATCCCGCAGGTTGGCGGGATTAAAGTTTGGTTGCGGGATTGGATTCCCGAATTATAAGTCCCTTTATCTCAAGACTGCTTATTTGATGATACGATCTTATGTCATTATAGCAGCGATAGAGTTGTGAGCAGAAACAAGTTTGTTAAGGCTTTCTCAAACTGACGCGGTAAACGGTGGCGTTCGCGGTCGCGGTTATGGTAGCGGTATTAAACGCGCCTGGCCATCTCAGACTTAGCCGGTGGCGGTAGCGAGTGGCTTCTTGATGAGAGTATTTAGTTGTTGTTATTAATCGCGACAAAACGATTTGTTTTAAATATGGTAATGCTGAAAAGAAAGCAAAAGGAAGCTTTAATTTTGGCAGCAGTTCTTGAAGATGAAGAGCGGAACAGGTAAGTTATATATTGTTATATTTTACCAACTACTAGTGATGTGAATTTCTCGGGAATATTACCGGACATCTTTCCTAAGAAGTGAAGAAGAAGTGATGGTGGTATTTTTGAGGCGTCTGCTATGGGTAAAAAAATTAGAAATGGAATGCTAAACATTCCCTCCGATAGAATTTTGCAGGGTCAAAATGAAGCTACTCCTTGTGTACTTATAGGCGATGAAGCTTTTGCACTTACCCCGTATTTAATGCGACCATTTCCATACAGACAAACTCGATATAATGTCAGGAAAGAAAAGTATAATAACAGATTGTGTACAGCTCGCCGTCTTGTTGAAAATGCTTTCGGCATTTTGGCCCAAAAATGGCGAGTATTTTTCAGACCAATAGAAGTAAAAGAGGACTCTGTAAAAAGAATTGTAAAAGTACATTTACTAGAGCCTCAAGAACCAGCAGTAGGAGTATTCAACAATCTTCCCGTTGATGGAAGGAGAGGAGCAAACTATGCTTTTGAAATACGTGACAGATTTGTTGATTATTTCAATATATGAAACATGACTCAAATATTTATTATTTTATTTACAGAATGTATTGCTATAACCAACTGTATGTAAAAAAATAAATAATAAATGGATCCATAACACAAGCGCCACATAAAAGAGTTTTGATTCCTCTTACCGTCAATTTCTAATCGTTCTCCGATTTCATCCCACACTTTATTTTTCTTCCTTGTATTTTTGTAATCCTTATTGGATAAGTCGTATAAGATTTTGTGCTCCTTTACGGCTTGAATTAATTTTTCCGTTAGGTTTTCCATTAGAAACTCCAGATACAACCATACCACAGCTTAGACAAGAACACAATACCGTCGCGGTCAAATGCAACCTGTCGAATTCCACCGCTACCGCTTCGTTGTCGCAACTTAAACGCAGCACGGACCGCAGTTTCTAGCAGTCAAAACGCTTGTGTTTGAGCGACCGAACTGTATTACGTAGGTTGTTTTAGACCGCTACCGCCACCGCTACCGCGACCGCAACCTCCACCGCGCCTATTTGTGGAATCCTTAAAATATGCGTAACTCATGAGTCATAACCATATTGCTGACTGCATATTATATTATGTAAAGTAGGTTGATCAAAAATCAGAACCTTTCCTCCAATCATCTTCAGAGTGACAGACGTGTGTAAAACCAACAACCGTCGCAAAATTGCACAAGTCGGTTCTTGCCGTCAGACATACCGACTCTCATAAATCACTTCTAAGATTATTTTGTCTCGATAATTAAAAAGATAACACGTCACTTTTCAGCTAAATCCTTGATTTTAAGTGACGTATCAATCGGCATGCTATGCATTTTGGGCCTCTTGTCTTTTAGACTTTTATTAAATGACAGCATAGTAATGATTTTTTGGTTCGGGCAGAGATTAAATGCAATTGCTGACACATCTGTTAAGATTGAAGGAAGCACTAGTGTTTCACGGAAAAAAGACTATAGTAATTATTATAGTAAAGATTTTTGGGAATTGTCTTGGACAATACTTTGTCATGGGATCACCATGTACAGTATGTAATTGGTAAATTGAATAAGGTGTTCTACACCTTGCGCATTTTATCTAAATACTTGGATAGACAAACGTGTAGAATGGTGTACTACGCAAATTTCCAATCACGTATTAGATATGGAATTATTCTGTATGGAAATTGTAGGGATGCAGAACAGTTGTTTGTATGTCAAAAAAGAGAGTAGTGATAACCATGTTTGGTTACAATTTTAGAGGAAGTTGTAGAGGTAAATTTAAAGCGAATGGAATTCTTACTGTCCCTGCAGTTTACATACAAGGAAGCATATTATTCTTTTCCATAAACAGAGATTCATTTAGAAGTAGTGAATCACAAAATGTATATTAAAACAAGAACTTTGAATTATACGTTTCCCAAACACATACTAACATTGTGCGAAAGTGGTGCGTATTACAACTGTATAAAACTATACAATAGACTTCCACATCATATTAAAAATATGACAACATTAAAGAAAGACAACCCTACAACTTTGAAGAATATTTAACAAACACGTCAAATCTATGATTCGCAATAATCTGCTCTATTTCTGACACTATTTCATTTTATGTTAAGTAATGTAATTCTGAAATAAAGAATGTTTATTATTTATGAAAAACTATGAATAGTAAAATTTTGAAAATTTGGCACTATGCTAATGATATACCAAGGGTCGGTGTTAACTTGCTTATTAAGAATGGGATACCCTATATATTATTACATTTTTGAATTATACGAAAGATTCATGCCAGATTTTGTATATCATGTCCTGTATAACACGGTGTAATGGAGTTTTCTTAGGAACTAATGTTTGAAGGCAGCGGTGACGTTCGTGAACATTTGTACACACTTTTCTACAGAGTAATAATATACCAAACATACACTTAAACCTGGGATCATGTTATGGAATCAAAATGAAAAACAAATTTAATAATATTTAAAAGAAAATCGAAAAGGAAATTATATTATATGAATCAGATAAGGTTAGATGTCGATGCCAAGAACATATTTTTTTTATTATCAAACACAAGCACTATAGGAAAAATCCTAGGGTACTCTGGGAGTGGTGCGTGTGCGCAAAAAGCGATTCACGTTGGTTTTGAATCGTTGGAGGGTATATTCGTTAGGAAAAACGACCTCGGGAAGGTCGTTCAATAAGAATGAAGTCCTCCAGATGAAAGAATTCTTAAATAATGAAGTTCGAGGAATACTAAGCTTAACCCCATATGGATGGGCGGCAGTAGTTCGTCGTGTATTTCTGCTATTCGCCGCTCTGGGCGGAATTAAGAGGGCAATGTCAGCCGAGCACTTTCCATGAAAATATCTGTAGAAGAGAGTCAAATCCCCAACCTGTCTTCGATGTTCTAGGCTGTCGAGATTCTTCGTCAGCTCGTGGTCTCCAATCGGACAAATGGCCCTCCTGTCGATGGAATCCAGTAGCCGAAGAGTATGTTTGGGTGCAGAGCTCCAGACATGAGAGCAGTACCTTAGTGATGGTCAAATCTGTGCTTTGTATAGTGTCAAAAGTTGTTGAGGTGTGTACAACTTTCTGGTTCGGAAGAGTACACCAAGTTTCTGAGAAGCTACCTTGGCGATTGCCACAATGTGGTTATGCCAAGACATATTTCCTCCCAGATTGACGCCGAGCAAATTAATAGATGAAGCCAGTGGGATTGCGGTCCTGCTATGACTATATCCGGTTCTGTAATGTTAACCTTTTTAGAGAAAACTGCTGCTTGGGTTTTTTTAGCGTTAAATTTGACATGGTTACTGTCACCCCAAGCTAAAATTTCTTCCAGGTCTTTGTTGAGGCGTGATACTTCATGCTCTCTGCGAAGATGTGCGTCGGCAGCCGATGTTTGTGCATTCAAAGAGAAAGATGAGATAAGTATGCTATCGTCAGCAGAACTTATTTTATTAAACTTAATTTATAACAGATCCGCATCGATTGTACCTTTGGAATTTAACAAATTTAAATGAGGCGAGCAATATTAAAATATGCTGCCTTCGTTTCAGGCAGAATATATTAGCAAATCTATATCACAGAACTAAGCCTGAAAATAATAATAATTATATTTTATTGTCTACTCAATAGCTAACAATTTTATGCAATAATAAATCTAGGGCATTATTGTTGGCATACATATTTTCCAGTTGACCGAATATAAAACACTGCCATCTGTTATTAACGATATAACGAATATAATCTGCGAATTCTCGGTTTTATAATTTTAAATATACCATATATTATAATAATACGGCACTTCTTTATGCGACGCGAGGACGGGGTCATTATTACGATAGTGGTAAATACAGCGTGTATCAGCCAAATGGAATAAATTCTATAATGAATAAATGGGGGCGTGTGCGAAAAAACGCTCCGACACGTCGATTGGTATTTTTAGTTGCGCATTTTTTTCAATAAAAACTGTTCATACAGGGTGTGTCATGTAACAGTGGCCAATACCAACTTTATTATTTTAAATGCAACACCCTGTGTATTATTCAATTTTAGGATCCCTCAAAAATGTTTAGACATATTTAAGTACAATACCCTATACCTAACTTCAACTGTTTCGGAAATATTAAGTGTTTTCAGATTTACTGGAAAAATTAATAACACACTCAAAAACTAATACTGTTTACTTCTTGATAAGGTAAAAAACGAAAAAGACATTAATGTAGGATATGTTAGAACTGCTCGCCGCGAACGTGTTGGCAACATCCTAATCTTAAATAGAAACTTGACGTAACCGATCTAATTGCCAGCGTTATTCGTCTTCTTAAGTCAGCTAAAACCAGGGGTTTGTTCGGGTTTGTTCGTAAATAATATTTTTGACATAACCCCATAAGAAGTATAATGGTACAAGACCAGGGGATCGTGCTGGCCATTCCATCGATCAATGCCTCCCTATCCACCGATTTGGAAATACTCGGTTGAGGTAGTGCCAGACATTGATTGGGTAATGGGGCGGTGCTCCATCTTGCTAAAACCATATGCTATTCGCTGAAAGTTGGGTTTGCTGGATCAGGATATAAGTTTGTTAAAGTTGGCAAGACATTATTTTGGAGCAGTGCTAAATAACTATCGCCTTTTAAATTGCCATTAATGAAAAAGGGACCTATGATATGATCTTCAACAATTCCTTCCCAAACATTAACCTTCTCCGGATATTGCGTGTATTCTTCTCTAATCCAGTGAGGATTTTCCCAAGACCAATAGCGGCAATTCTGACGATTAGCATGACCGTGAAGTGTAAAGGTGCACTAATCAGAAAATAAAACATGTTCTAATTGGATCATATTGTTATCTAACATTGCCATAATTTATTCACAAAAATACATTCTCCTATCAAAATCGTCTCCATTAGCTCATTAGTAGGTATCATTTTATAGGGATACATTTTATTTTCTTGTAATGTTCGAATTATCGATGAATGGCTAACATCGAATATTAGGGCTGCTTCTCGACTAGAAGTATGTCGGTTTTCCTCAAACTCAAGCATAATATCTAATTTTGTATCATCACTTATTGTATCGGCAGCTAATTTTTTTTATCTGCTTTACATGTCCAAGCTGACGAAACTATTTTTTTATATTACTAGTTCGCCTTTGAGTTATAGGCTGCAAATTTGGATATTTTTCATGAAATAAGCGAGCAACTTCCATTTGTGTCCGGGTTTTATCTCCGTAACCAATTATCTGTAGAATTGTTATTTTGTGCATTTCTGTTAAACAAACCATTTTTCTGATATGCAGTTAACGAAATTCAAACGACTATAACACTGACAACTACTGTCATGCAGAAAGACAAAAATTTGCTAAGGTCACGCGTTTCAAACAAGTAAATAAAACTATTTATATCTTTGTTTTATTTCATATCAGTAAAAAGAAATGCTGAAATGCAATAAATCGGAAAACACTTAATATTTCCGAAACAGTTGAAGATAGGTATAGGATATTGTACATTAAATATGTCCAAAATTTTCTGAGGAATCAAAAAATTTAAGAATATACAGGGTGTTGCATTTAAAATAAGAAAGTTGGTATTGGCCACTGTTATATGACACACCCTGTATGAAAAGATTTTATGAAAAAAATGCGCAACTAGAAATAGCAATCGACGTGTCCGAGCGTTTTTTCGCACACGCCCCCATTTATTTATTACAGAATTTATTCCATTTGGCTGATCCATTTGATAATGGATACATAAGTATATGTCGGCGTCAATTAGTAAAATCCGCCATTCCCTGAAATGACTAGTCATTTCACGTATTGCCGGTAAATAGTGTAACTCTACGTTTGGTACACCGTTTGCCTAAGAGTATCAGGCATTCCCTGTAATGACGGAATTCTTTTAGTCAAGCGCTGTACTTAAATAAATGATTTAAGTTACCCTGTTTGTCGGTTTTAGTCAATCATTGTAATTAGGACAGTGTTGTCAGTAGTGCATGAAAACAAGATATTTTACATTAAAAGGTTTGTAAATAACTGATTGTTATCACGAATTTCCTTAAAATTGGATGTCTTGACATATGATGTATGTAGGTATTACCATAAACTCATATTTATTATCTATAACTTGCTATAAAAAAATCCTAGAACGAATAGGAACGAAACAACATAATAGCTAGATACAAAAATCTAAAAGGAAATGACTGATAATATGGTTTATTATTTATTAGCGCAAGGTACGCTTTTATGACACCTTGAATTACAAAGAACTTATTTTTTTCACAAACGCATCTGTTTGACAAACATTGTTTTTCGCTGGTTTGCAACACTTAAAATATCCTTGACCTCCGGAAAGTGAAAGCGACCGCACAGCTTCTCGTACTGATACAAACTTTTCAGGAACGTCACCTACTTGAAGAAATGCCTCTTTGGTTTCCACTAGATTTTTTTTATTTCCAATAGAACCGCCTTGAAAATATCCCCCTTTTCAATAAAAAAGAATTATACAAATCGGTTTATTTTTTATTCTTTTGCCTCTTTCGCCCTTTTCATCCCCTCTCACTTTTTCATCCCTTCCATTATTTTCTCTGACAACAAATCATAAAACGGAAAAATTGCGCAACTAAATACCATTAAAATGACATATTTTTTTTCTTATATTAAAAAAATAACCGTAAGTTTTTGGCAATTAATAACCCCCATTTTTACCCCCTCCCTTTGAGAATTTTGCAGTGCAATTAAAATGAGACCTAATTGAAAATATTTCCTCTCCAACAAAAAATAATTCTAACTTGGTTCATAAATGGCGGAGTTCTGAGGTCACAACATAAAAAAAATAAAACCGAATTGAGAACCCCTCCTTTTTTGAAGTCGGTTAATAAAAACTAATAAAAAGGCACACAACAAAATCACTCCTTTCCCAACCATATGAATTATAAAACCGTATTAAACGTGACAACAGTGTGAGTGTACGAATTTAAAGTGATTTTATAGGTTGAAGTAGCTTGGAGTAATAGTCATCTAACTTCTTATAAAACAATTCTGAATGCTTTGACATTTCAATTTAAAAAAAATTCACTACACAGATGTTAACAACACTTACAGCGTTCGACTAAAACCGGCAAACAGGGTAACTTAAATCATTTAGTTAAGTACAGCGTTTGACTGAAATAATTCCGTCATTACAGGGAATGCCTGATACTCTTTAAGCAGGGTACAGACCAAGTTCGCGAGCTGCTCTCGAATAGTTCTCGAACATTTCCCGAGCTTGGTGTATACGCGTGTTCGCGAACAGCTCTAGAGCAGCTCGGCAGTTCGTTCAGGGTTCCGAGTCGAGTCGGTAGATCAAAGGGTTTGTTTGCGAACACGTGGCGAGCTCAGTATATGTGTGGACGTTGGCTGTTCGGCAGTAGTTTATTTTGGTCCATATTAATAAAAAAATACGCGTTGTTCTTATTAATTATTAGATATATAGATTTTAATATATATTATCGAGAATATTATAGTAGTTTTTTAATTAAACATGGACTGGCCAGAGGACGAAATTGTGTGGTTGATAGAAGAATATCGCCGGCATGAGAATTTGTGGAATCCCAGGCACAAAGATTATAAAAAGAGACATCTAAAAAAAGGCGCATATGAAAACATAGGCACGATTTTGTCAAGACCCAAAGATGAAGTGGAAAGGAAAATCGGTGTTATTTTAGCCCAATACCGAAGAAGTCGTCAAAAGGCTGAACGAATGAAAAAATCAGGAATGGGCACAGAAGACATTATTAAAGAAGTGTGGTTTGGATACAAACATATGATTTTTTTAAGTGACAGATATACGCCAAATGAAATAAACTTCTTTGCCACCATCGCCTGGTCTTACTTTTTATTTTTTTCGACTCGATATTTTGTTTTACTAAAAAATAGGCTGTACAAGCAATTATTAGATCGCTATCTTCGTCGCTTTCCAGCGATGACATTTTTTTATTTAATTATTTCAATTTGTAATAAAAAATGGAGGATTAAATATTTTTTATTATTTCGAACACTCAACGAACTCGGCCGAACTGAACACAGGACTGAACCTCTTCTGGTCTGGACGATACGTTCGCGAGCTGATCGGGTTCAGTTCGGGAGCTGTTCTTGAACAGCTCGCGAACTCTTCATTTCGGTCTGTACCCGCCTTTAGGCAAACGGTGCAAACGGTGTACCAAACGTAGAGTTACACTAATACACCATTTTAATAAAGATGTTGCCTTTACCTAAACAAAATAACGATCCAACTTATTGAACAACATTTTATGCGTTTTTTGCATCTACAGGGTGAGTCGATAGGAACGAACCCAACTCCGGGTTTGTTCATTTTGCAAGTCAAAATAATGTAAAAACTCATATGTCCTTATTCGAATTTCATTTGTTTTCAAATTATAGCAAAACATTTTCTGGTTCGTCTACCAAGGACGTCTGTTGCTTTCCCGATTGCTTCATGCCTTCCTATCAGCTGCAGTATTTCTAATACAAGTTTCGACTTGTTCTGAAACTTCATTATTGAACCAGCCCCAAAAACAAAAGTCTAGTGGTGTGAGATCTGGAGATCTTAGAGGCCAACTAATAGAACAACCGCCACCAATCCAAAGCCGTGGAATATATTTCGTCTAAATGTTGTTCGGCATATGAGTTTTTTACATTATTTTCACTTATACAATAAGCTCCTGGAGTTTGGCCCCCTTTTATCACCATGTATATTTTGACCAAATATGCCAAATCAATAATTTATCCTCGACATATGAATCTTTACTTAAACTACTAAAATTTCGATTTTTGTACCACAAAGGCAACAGGATTAATGCTAAATTCCCCTCAAAGGAACAAGGACAAAAATATACCGTCTTTTTAGTTCAAGCAGCGCCAGCGGTATCTTAATGTTATTGATAAATGACCTACGACATTCGAATATTTTGTCATTAGTCGCTGTATGATCGTTCTCTGCGGGTAATACGATGTTTGCCTGCTTTTCGTTATCTTTGATTTAGGTTGTTCGGGTTTAAAGAATAATAATAAAAAATTTCAGTTAATTAATTTTTTGACAGGTGTCACTAACAACATATTTTAGGGTTTCAGTTCGTTTCTCATGATAAAAGATAAGTTTTATGGTAGATACGCATCTCTGAATAAGACTGTAAATTGTACAATATTTTTACTGAATGAGATAAAATAATAACTTTTTCCGAAAATCGTTCGGAAATATTGACATTTTTGATAACATTTTTGAAAGAAAAAGTCATTATTTCCCTATACTTAGTCGTTGCTAGGCAACGGAAAATAACTGTTAGGAAATATTCATTTCCTTACAGTAAGTGTTAGTGTTCTAGATAAATGATTGAAAACATTGTTCATAAGGAATTAATTTATATTTTGAAAACCTGAATGCATGGCAGAATATTAGAGATGTAAAATTACAGGTAATTTAAAAATCGGTAATATTACCGGTAATATTACGCAATATTACGGTAACATTGGTAATTTATAAAAAAAACAGCTTTTTAAGTAATACAAGTTTTTTTTATTTCATAACTGTAAAAATATTACGAAAAACAATAAGAACGTTTTTTTAAACTAGTCGGAGTCAGAATGGACTACGTAATAGAGTGGATAATGGTAAATCATCCTCATCATCATCCCCAACCTCGTCATCTGATTCTTCTTTCTCTTTCGTTAATTGAGTCAAGTCTATAACTTCGAAACCGATATCTTCTTTTTCTATTTCTTCCTCAGTATCTTCTACTATTCTCGAATGATCTTCTTCATTTAGTAAATTATAATTATGGGCAATATAAGTTAGTTTTCCGGCCCTCTCCACGGTTAGTCTGTTTCTTCTTTGCCGATGAATAAATCCATAAGTACTAAAGGTTCTTTCGGTTGCGGCTGTTGACGATGGTAAATTTAAAATGTCTACAGCTAACCTACTTATTTTAGAACTGGAGCAAATTCCTGCCCACCAAACAGATCCAGACATAGATTTTTCGCTGGAAATGACGAATCCTTAGCAAAAATATTACCTCTAATTTTGTACTGTGCGAGTGCTTCCATAATAAGATCTACTTGTGAAGAATACTTTGGATGACGCCTTACAGTTTCATAGATGAACTCCGTTGCAATTAAATTTTCAGCTTCAGTTGACTTGGTTCTAATAGGTAAGCAGCAAGATGAACGGGTTTTAAACATTTATTTTCTCGTTTTTCAAGAATTGAACACATTTTCTGGTTTTCAAACATAGTAATAGATAAATTTGATCAGGTCAGGTCAGGACCGTACTGTTGGCAACCCTGGGTATTCCCCGATAAATGAGAGTATGGAGCGGAAAAAAAAACAATATTTCCAATGTTACCGATCTTGCGGTAATATTACGTAATATTACCAAAATTACGGTAACATTACCTCGGTAATATTACCCTTTACATCTCTAGGCAGAATACATTTTGAAATTAGTTTGTTATATTCACAGTTATTTGACAGTTATTGAAAATTGGAGAATTATTAGAACTATGAGAAACCTTTTGGACAACATGCGAGTGTTATTTTGTTGAATATTTTGTATTGTGAAAATTTTATTTGCCATCTCAACCGGCGGAATTAAGAGGGCAAGGTCAGCCGAGTACTTTCCATGAAAATATCTGTAAAAGAGAGTCAAATCCGCAACCTGTCTTCGATGTTCTAGGCTGTCGAGCTCCAGACATGAGAGCAGTACTCTAGTGATGGTCGAATCTGGGCTTTGTATAGTGTCGAAAGTTGTTGAGGTGTGTACAACTTTCTGGTTCGGAACATTACACCAAACTTCTGAGAAGCTATCTTGGCGATTGCCACAACGTGGTTATGCCAGGACATATTTCCTCCCAGATTGACACACAGCAAATTAATAGATGAAACCAATGGGATTGCATGGCTGCGGATTTAGTGTAACATTAAGGTACCACTGACAGAAGTTCACACGCTCCACATGGAAAAATGTCAGTGGCGTAACATCTTTTTTGTAAAAAATATCAGAGAACATGTTTGCAGGGACGCCACTGGTGGAACAATTGAATAACTTTTCTAACTAAAATTTGTGGTTCTATATTATCCTATTTACACATACCAAAATTGAAAATAATATCTGAAGTACTTTCGGAGATATTAAAAAATAACCATTTAAAAAATGAACATTCATCATCCTGCAGCAAAAAATTTAAGCCGTTGCGGGCATATGTTCATATGAACTTTTTTTTATAAAATGACCTAAGGACTCACACCCTGAAATATTAGAACGTCATTAAGAAACACCCTATATAAATGTTAGATTGCGTCATTCTAAACCTTATCTTCCGCTGACGAGGTAACAATAAGAAAGAGTATGAGCCGGGCTGTTGTTGACGTTGCGAAATATAAAGAAGCAGTCTGATTTTGTATGTTAAACGATTATGTTAATTTTCGTTACAATAAATCGTGTTTTGGGACAATATTGAGTGTTATTTGTGGTTTAATTACCTAAAATTATATCAAAACTAACATCAGAAGTGGGATGCCTCCTAGTGACGTAATCGCAGGAGAAAAGGACCTAAAAAAGTGACTTTTATCGTAAAAACATTTTTTTTTTAAATGGCTGACGACGGTGAACAACGTGACCATGAACGTGCGAGTAGCCCAGCCATGACGGACGGTAGTGATAGTGTATCGATTGACAATAAAATGATGTTGATGTTTAAAATGCAGCAAGAAAGCAATAACAATTTTCAGAATCAAATGATGAAAATTTTATCAACCATGGCCAACGCCCAGGCAACCCAGGCTCAAGCAACGCTTCAGTCAGCTTCGGCAAATGCGCAAACGCAGGCGCAGACCGTTCTTACACCAGTACCCGAAGTTATGGCGGCGGCATCGGCGCAGATTCGTCTCACGAGTTTTGACCCAGATGACACTCCGTTTACTATGATAGAGTGGATGGATGACGTAACCAGAATTCAGAACGAACTTGGGATATCGGATACTTTGATTGTTTTAAAAGCTGGTTATGCTCTTCGAGGACGAGCTGCTCGGTTTTATCAACACTGGAAACCCATTGTTCGAGATTGGGCTTCTTTCCGGCGAGACTTTGAGATCGCATTTCCGGAACAAGGTACACCAGCTACTCGTATACGTGCAAGCTTAGCAATTACGAGTAACAATTTTGGCTCGTTAGTAGAGTATGGAAATGCCAAACTGACATCCATTAAGCGATTTTATCCAAATTTTCCGTGGAACATAGTTCTCAGCCTTGTCGAGTATGACATTCAAAATGCTGAGGCAAAAAACAGGATTTGTCTACAATTTCCCACGGATGATGCTGAGTTATTAAAATTGTTAGCGGTTTGCGATGCTAGCAAGGCAATTGAAGAAAACCGCGGGAGTGAGCTATCCCGAAAGCGAATAAACAACTTTCGCGAAGAACACCCTAGCTTCGTTATGGACACAAGCAAAAGGACTGTAAGCAAGAGGTAAATAGCATTCTGTCCCCGATAAGTCATTGCCAGGCTCCTCTGTAGTAAAATCAAACTTTTACCCATCTAACCAGGCATTAAAATAGAAGTGAACTTGTTTATGATCCCCTAAGTATGTGCCGAATTTGTACTGTTAAAACATTCAATGAAAATGAATTAAATTTGTCAGGATTGGACGAGCAATTAAGTGACGAAGTAAAAACAATTCTTCAAGATGAAAAAAATATCAAAGTGCCATTGATAGAGGTCTCGGACCGCTGAAAGACGATATCGCTTTTGTTTATGTAGAGGATGTATTAAGTCCCGCGCAAACTATTGAGGCAGGTCTTAATAACTTAGGGAAACTTGTTGACATTCTTAAAAGGCCGGATTTGTGCTGAACTTAGCAAAGTGTAGCTTTTTTAAAAAAATATCGTGGAATATTTAGGTGTCGTAATTGAAGACAACTTAAATGTGACCGTCAATAAATCAACAGGATATGCTCCGTGGGTCTTAATGTTTGGCGACAATCGACGCTTGAAGGCCGTCGATCAGCTGCTAGCCGACATGCCATCAAAAAAAATGAGATCACCGATATAGAGGCAATACGCAAAGAAGTAAACAAACGTCTGGAGAAAATATCTGAGCAAGCTAAAATTGGTTTCAATAAGAAGCGAGTTAAGGCAGTGCCGTACGCTGTTGGTGATAAAGTGGTTATAGAATATAGTCAATTATCGTATGGAGGAAAATTGAAGCCGAAGTTTCAAGGCCCTTTTGAAGTCACTCATTGCTTGCCTAATGAGAGGTATGCGCTAAGACGAGTTGGCAGTCGAGGCAGGACTACAGTAGCAGCACACGAGCAGTTGCGTACCTGGCCTAACCAATAAAATACCAAAAAGTCAGGTCCCTAAACTAAAGTTTAGGCATAGTTCCCCAAAATTAGGTTTAGGCTTGTTCCCTAAACACAAATTTGGGCAATGTAAGGTCCCTAAACTGGTGTTTGGGCGTGGTTCCCCAAAAACAAGTTTAGGCTTGGTCCCCTAAAAAATTGTTTAGGCATAGTTCCCCAAAAAAACAAGTTTAGGCCTAGTTCCCTAAACACAAATTTGGGCAATGTTAGGTCCCTAAACTGGTGTTTGGGCGTGGTTCCCCAAAAACAAGTTTAGGCTTGGTTCCCTAAAAAATTGTTTAGGCATACTTTTTCACAATAATCTTGGGCTGTGAGTTCTCTAAGGATGTTCCAAGAAACAAGGACAACATTTTTTTTTTTTTGGTCGAAAATTAATTATTTGTTTTGCAGCTCAAGTAACAAAACGGTGCGAGGACGCCCCAACGTCAGGAAGGCCGTGTTAGATTGCGTCATTCTAAACCTTATCTTCCGCTGACGAGGTAACAATAAGAAAGAGTATGAGCCGGGCTGTTGTTGACGTTGCGAAATATAAAGAAGCAGTCTGATTTTGTATGTTAAACGATTATGTTAATTTTCGTTACAATAAATCGTGTTTTGGGACAATATTGAGTGTTATTTGTGGTTTAATTACCTAAAATTATATCAAAACTAACATAAATGATTCAGAATTTTATGCACAATTCAAAAAGTGATATAAATACAGGGTCTTTGATTTAAAAAAACCTAAGTTATATCCGCCACGTGTTTGTGGGCCACCCTGTATTCTCCAATATAATTTTAGAATGTGCACCTTAATAATCTCTACAACTTTTGTATTTCGAATTTTTATCTAATTCTTAACGTAAAGGAGAAAATGAACTTGACTCTATCGTTTGCTCACCCTATATACGCAATGTTGCTATTACTAAAATTACCGCTGCAGGAAGAAGTCGACGCTTTTATAATGAAATTATGCATTTTGCAAGCATATCGCAGCAGTAGGTCTAGGCGTTATGACATTTCAACGTACATTCCACAACTGTTGTAGTATTTAAGTGCTGAGCGCTTGAGACTATTGCAGTATTAGTTTAGTATTTTACACATTTTTATTAATTATTTTAAAATTTAAATTGACCGTTTTGAAATATTATCCGTTCAATTAATTCGCAGAAGGATTTCCTTGGTTAATTGGATAAAGTCATGGACGTGCGAATAAATTTTACGGGTTTGAAAAGTTATTGGCCGGTATTGGGTTACGGTGATCATTAATAGATGTGATTTGTTTACGGGTGTCGTTTTATTAGTGCTTCGTCTGTATGTCACAGGCCACTCTAATGTTGGGGGGTCACATTACAGTATTCGGTGTTTCAATTCTGTAAATACGGAACTACAGAAGATTAACATTGATTTAGCCTAAATCCTCTGCAAGGGAATTTTCAGAAGAAAAATGGACACATGTGATTTTGACACACGACACAGAAAAATACGCAAAGTCGGGGAGACCGAGGAGATTTGTGACAGAGTAAAGTTGTGACAAAGACGATTTCTCGGAATCTATGGCCGTTAGCGAGCTGACAACAGCGCACTATTGTTTGTTTATAGACGCGCTATTTGACGCGGTACACGCCAATGGCCCGCGACAAGCGGTTGCGTGATTACGACGTCTGCATGAAAAACAACCCGAAAGTAAATTTTTGATTGTATTTAAATCATAATAATAATAATATTTATTAATAGCACACGGCTAGCATTGTTACATATTTATAATTTTACAAATAATAAAAAAAAACAATAATAACAATTTAAAAAATTTCCAATTTAAGCACCAGTGACCCAACCATGCAAGTGCCATGACAATTACCCAATTGCAAAATTTTTCAGTTACTCAATTCACTGTTATATTTTGATATGTTGTTTAATATATGATTTACATGACCTTTTAAAACTTAGTAAACTGTCACTACCCTTAACATGCTCAGGAAGCTCATTGTATTGCCTCAACCTCTTATAAAATAGACTATTCTGACTGAAACTAGTTCTGACTCTATCCAAATAAAAGTCATTTCTTGAACGGGTATTGTATGTATGTATGTCCCTAACAAACCTGCAGTTACCTATGAGATGCTCTGGTATCAGGTGATTCAACATTTTATACACAAATATCATTGTATTATATGTTACAGTTTGTCTCACACTGAAAAGGTTTGTAGAATTTAACATAACAGACCGTCTAGTATATTTATTACATCCCAGTATTATTCTCAGAGCCTTATTTTGTTTTTTTTGTAATGTATCTAATTCTGAATTTTAAAACATTAAAAACAACAACAATGTGGAACAAAAGTAAAAATGTGGCCCCAACACGTTCAGTTTTTTTGCTATTTTGTTTGTAATATACATGTAATGTCCCGAAAATGTTAAATCACACACCCCAAATACGTAAAACGATCTACCATTTCAATCACCTCATCATTGATATTTACCTTATCTGTGCTTACATTAACATCAATGTTATTATGCTTATCTCTAATAATCATTGTCTTTGTTTATTTAGTTGTAGACAGTTGTTACTTAACCACTCAGATATATTTTTAAGTTCCACGTTTAGAATATGTATTATTTCATCAATCCTATCACCTATTACATATATAATTGTATCATCCGCAAATAGTTGAATTATACAATTATGAATTATTTTTATAATGTCATTTATATTGAGAATAAATAGTGTTGGCCCCAGTACAGTCCCTTGTGGTACTCCATGCACTGCTTGTCTCGGTGTTGACTTGTCACCATATATTGTTACCTGTGTTCTTTCACTTAAGTATTCATTTAGCCATTTCAAGATCACATCTCCATAACCATATTTTTTCATTTTAAGTAACAATAAATTTCTGTTTATTGTTTCAGATGCTCGTTTAAAGTCTAGGAAAACTACACCTATTATTTTTTTCTCCTCTAGCGCAGCCTTCCAGTCAAAAAGAACACCCTGCAAGGCACTTTCACAAGAGTTCCCCTTTCGAAATCCCGCTTGATGGGTACTTAGGATATTGTTACTTTCTAAATAATGTACTATTTGGTCGTACACACATCTCTAGCATCTTCTCATATGGGGGAACCATATTAATTGGCCTAAACTCCTCACACTTTACAGTACCAGGCTTTTTTCAATAGGAACAATCGTGCTCAGCTTCCATTTTCTGGAAATTTACCATACTAAAAGCTGTGATTAATTACATTAAGCAATTTATCCCCGATGGTTTCAAAGGCTTCTTTTATTATTTTAACTGTAATTCAATCTATGTTACTTTCTTTATTTTTCATTCCTTTAATAATTTTACGTAGTTCATGCATTTCCAAGGTATGAAAGTTCTCCTTTCTATGTTGAGTTTCTATAAGTTCTATACTTTCTTCTTGTGTTTTACTTGGTGTTATGCTTTCTGATATCTGTTTAATATGTACTTTCCAAAAAAAAATCATTAAAACTCTCACATATATATATATAAATTTATGATTAAACAAAACTTCATTTTTAATATCTTCATGGCCATGAACCTTAACTAATTTCTTTAGTGTTCTCTACATTTCTAATGAATTATCTTTTACCTCATCTATTTTCTCATTGAAGTAGGTAGTCTTAGCTGTTCTTATCATCACTACTACTTTATTTCTCTGTATTTTGAAACGTTCCCAGTTATAGTTGCTCTTTGGTACAATTGGTCTCTTAGTTTCATTTCGATGTTTATTTCATGATTCCACCACATTTTATTTCCACAATTTCTTCTATGTGCTTTACTGATATATTATATTCACATTGTTATGCTATTTTTTCTTATATTGTGTGGGTTTGGAGTTTCAAAGCGTCGCATTGTCTTGCTGTGTTTGCATCTTGTTTAGAAATTACGAATTATTATTCTGACCAGATCGCAATTTTTGACACCTAGGAGAGTTGTGACAACGTGTCACAACTCTCCTATTAAAGGTTATTTTCTGGTTAGCTTATTTTACACGCTTTTTGCAATATTTTTTTCTGTTTATTTCTGTTCCTGTTCGTTTGCTGTGGTCAATACTTACAACCTAAGTTTAATATAATGATGCCAGAGTTACTTATAAAAGATTTACTGTTATGTTAATGTTTCATGTTATTGTAGTTCCTACAATTATATCTAATAATAATTAAAGCAATTTTATGCAAAATGTGTGTTTTGTTTATACATAATTCATATAAAAGTAATTTTATCAATTAAAATTAGTCTAGATACACAGCTGCCACAACACACAAATGTTATGATGCCGAAAAGATTTTGACGAATCATTCGCTAGCATGTGTACATTACAAAGTATACATTCAGACCGTTAGCACCACCAACTCCGGGAAACAGAATTCAATGCTCGAAAAGTGCTCACTTTGAGGAGAAACAAACTGCAAGCGGTTTTGCCCAATGTGGATATTACGCTTCGAACGTTAGCAGGCACGCTGCATTCAATTGCAGCGAACTGGTTACATCAGCAAAATTGGTATTTCTTTATTTGTTACGGGGAACTTATTTTCCCGTAAAGAGGTAACCGAACCTTCTTCTTCAAAAACTCTAAACTGTTCATATACAGTGAAATCTCTCTTAGGCGGACATCTACGGGACCGTCTAAATGTGTCCGCCTAATAGAGGTGTCCACCCATGGGAAATTTGTTATTAGGTAATATGTAAATGCAAAATTATTACTATGTATATTTATCTACAAATAAACATAACATAACAAAAATACACCAGTTTTAGTTAGGATGTAGTACTAAAAAAAACTAATAACGTAATTTGACGTGTTTGCGTTTTATACTTGCAATCTAGAAAATGGCTTGTTGATAATTGGTGACATTTATTTCATTACTGCATTCAACTTCTTCATCAGAGTCGTCAGATAGTGATGTGGTTTCAGTTTGGACTACAAAATCGGTAGGAATGGGGTCACTATCATCTTCTACTAGCACATTGCTATGAACTCGCCCAAATGATTGTTATCAAATTACAAACTTCCACAACATCAATATTCTCTTTCAGACTCAAAACGCGACATTTTTGTGCCATTGTTTACGATTTTAACCTTACAACTCACAAATAAACGGCGGACTGCTATCGGGGAATCACACATACTTTCATTCGGCGAAGTCCTTTCGCTCTGCCACGCATACCCGATTGGTTGCCGGTCTGTCTTCAGAGAGTTTTTGCACCGTACTTATTCGTCTCCCAAATACGTTTTCGCACTCTTTGTATGAAAGCAGCCTGTCCTCGTCCGCTCAAGAGAGGTTGATTTTCATGGAATTTCATATATCTAGTTCCGGACTATGAAAAAATATCCGCTTAATAGAGATGTCCGCTTATTAGAAGTGTCCGTTATGAGAGGATCCACTGTGATAATATTTAGGTTTGTTAAATTGTTCACTGACAGTGACAACAAATTGTCAAAAAGTTACGATCCTTAAAGCTTATACCTATTGACCATAATAAGAGGCACGTCCGGGATCTCTTGGGCCTACATTTTTCACATTAAGAATAAATTTAATATGAAAATTCCTAACAGGGGGTGCTAAAAATGAAATAATCATACGAAAATTAAGTCCGTTAGCGGACAAATATGGGGATGGGGGCATCAAAGGACTAATTACCCTTTTTTTATATTCGGTTATCGAGAAAGTGAGCAAGCTCATTGTTAGTCCACGCCTCTGTATTTGACCTCTAAACCGGGCAAATGACTCCCATAGTGTGACTCCTTCGTGCACCTCCTCGCCGCACGGTTCTAGTCTAGTAGGCCCTGAAAGTTTATTAATATTGTCAAAAAGCGGCAGGAGGCAAAGCCCACTGAGATCTCTAAGTCTTTATGGTCAACCCTCATTAATATTTCAAGTGTATGTATGTGAATATATTTTTTTTTAATATGGGTCGCGCAGATGACAAACGTTTCTCAATGTCATTAGAAAGGGACGGGCGTATTCTCTAAAGCGTTTGCATTTAAAACCGTTCTAAATTGACAGTTGAGGGTTTAAAATGAGATGTATAAGAATAAGTCGACTAAGTTTTGTATCGTACTTAAATTATTTCGGGTTTTCCTCAAAGTTATGAAGGAAATCGTAGAGCAAATGTATCAAATGCCAACTAATGTACAACCGTTCATAGTTAGTTAACTTTAAACAACATTATGTATACAGGGTGTTATGTAAATGACTTATTATATGTAAATATCGGTAATCGGCTGCCGACGCACATCTTCGCAGACAGCATGAAGTATCCCACCTCAACAGAGACCTGGAAGAAATTCTGACAGGTGACAGTAACCAAGTCAAATTTAACGCTAAAAAAACCCAGGCAGCAGTTTTCTCTAAAAAGGTTAACATTACAGAACCGGAAATAGTCATGGCCGAACACGCAATCCCACTGGCTTCATCTATAAATTTGCAGGGCGTCAATCTGGGAGGATCTTGGGGTACTCTTCCGAATCAGAAAGTTGTACACACCTCAACTTTTGACACTATACAAAGCCCAGATTCGACCATCACTAGAATACTGCTCTCATGTCTGGAGCTCTGCACCAAAACATACTCTTCGGCTACTGGATTATATCGAAAGGAGGGCTATTCATCTGATCGGAGACCACGAGATGACGAAGAACCTCGACAGCCTAGAACATCGAAGACAGGTTGGGGATTTGACTCTCTTTTACAGATATTTTCATGGAAGGTGGTCGGCTGACCTTGCCCTCTTAATTCCGCCCAGAGCGACGAATAGCAGACATACACGACGAACCACTTCCGCCCATCCATATGTGGTTAAGCTTAGTACTCCTCGAACTTCATTATTTAAGAATTCTTTCATCTGGAGGACTACATCCTTGTGGAACGACCTTTCCGAGGTCGTTTTTCCCAACGAATATAACCTCCAACGATTCAAAACCAACGTGAATCGCTTTTTGCGCACACGCACCACTCCCAGAGTGCCCTAAAGGATTTTTCCTATAGTGCTTGTATTTGGTCATAAAAAAAAAAATGACCGTTTGGGCGTCCTCAAGAAAGCCTTACTTTTTTTTCAAATCGAATGTCTAAATACATCTGTTTCAGTTAACAAATTTATGTAGGTCAGTAGACTAGCAGTGAAGCCAGATTATACCGCATGCCTCGACGTTGCCCATGAATTGTTTTTAAATAGGATCGAAGGTCGAAGAGCATGTGTCTTAAAATTGTTGTTTTTTCTCGCAAAAGTTTTAAAAATAACTGACAACGTGGGTAAACGACGTCTCGTTGACAACAACTAACGGTCCACATTCGTTTGTTTATGCAGGTTCCCCTGGAATTCCTACATGTTTGTTCGCGATTACAATTCTTTGTGTTCCAAAGTTTTTATTCAAAGAATTGTTCCAAAAGGTATTACCACAGTATATCACCAATACGAACGTTCCAAAATACAAGAAGTGTCCCCGCTATGGGAGATGGCGCGGGCCTATTGAGTTTGCGCAGTAGGGTGGAAATTTTATCGATCGCGTCAGAGCCGGCCCGATATTGTTTGTTTGTTGTTATTGGTCGCCATCTTTGGTTCTGGATGCTTTTTCAAATTACAGAATAAAAAGTGGTTCATCCACATTATTGTCGGTATATTAGTGCTTATAAACTTTCACTACCTAACAACAATTTTTGTGAAGGAGTTTTTAATTTGTGGTGATTCCCGAAATACTCATTCTAGTCATTCATTCTTAATTTTTGGTTTAGAAAAAATTGAAGTTAAGAAACATACGAAGTTAAAATAAAGCTCATCGTGTCGATTGTTACAAATATTCGGACGGAACCAAAAGTTTACACCAATCAGGGCACCGTAGGATCATCATATCGTCAGAAATCGTATGCATGGAACGCCGTCTTAATTCGAACTAATCGAAATTTTGATTGCAATGTTTTTCCTAACTAACCAGTGAAATTTACATTAAAAAAGTTACAAAAAAAAATCGGGTATTGCTACAACTAACAAAACGTTTAAAATTCGTATACCTACATCAAGCACGTGGAACCCTCGACAACGTCATTCCACCCCCGAGCCTCGAAACATACTGAAGCAACGATAGTCGCGCGCGGCATGTATCCAAGCAAGGGCGAAATATGCGGTGCGATCTGACAACATTGTCAGTATACTCTAGTGACCCACAGTGTTGCTAACTGAATCCAGATGGATCGGCGCGACAGTATGTGGGTAAAAAGGGGTTTTACCTTAGTATTTAGATATTCAATGAAAAAAAAAGTATGCAGACTTTCTCTAGGACACCCTAGGAGTCGCCCATTTACATATAATAAGTCATTTCCATAACACCCTGTATAATTATTAGTTAATAATCTTATTTATGTGCACCGACTACTTGTATTATATTTATTTTTCCCATTATTTTCTATTGGTCGATAAATATCAAATTTCTACGTTAAAGCGCGGCACCTAATATAGGTATTTTATTTAAATTCCGGTTTTTTATATAATGCCGATGTTGTTTCATACATTATTTTTTATCTTATTGTGGGGTTTTTGTACTTTTAATTATAATGATTGTGTTTTTAACAAGGCTTAGGTTCGTCTGGCCCACCCGATGGGATGTACCGAAGTAGTTTATGATAATTTTTGACTAATTAAATTAATAATGGGAATCCACACTTCAAATTAATAAAAAAATGTTTAAATGTTTTTTAGCAATTATTTATTGCAGCAATTTTTAAATTAAATAACTTATAGTGATATTCTTCTAAAGGTTTTTAACTTAGGTATTACTGATGCATGTATAGCCTATTGAAAGATCTCAGGAACTTAAGAAGATCCTTGTTTGAAATATTAGTAGGTACTCGTTATAAAATATGCCGATCTTTTTTTTAGAATACCTTACATATGTTGGAATATTTCGATTCTATGTAAAAATGTAATTTGAAACCCACCAGCTAAGGGTGTTACTAATAGGTTTTGTTCACCTTCTTTCTTTGGGAAGTAAGTCAGAGCCCACATAAAGTGTATTACGTTTAGTTATGGCGATTTGGATAATAAGTCAGAGCCCACACAAAGTGTATTACTTTCAGTTTTGGCGACCTATTTTTGAGAATTAAGCCAGAGCCAACATAAAGTGAATTCCCTTCAGTTTTGGCGAACTTTTCTTTTGGGAAATAAGTCAGAGCCCACATAAAGGATATTACGTTCAGTTTTGGCGATTTGGGAAATAAGTCAGAGCCCACACAAAATGTATTACGTTCAGTTTTAGCTACCTCTTTTTGCGAAATAAGTCGGAGCCCACATAACGTGTATTACGTTCCGTTTTCGCGACTTTGGAAGTAAGTCAGATCCCACACAAAGTGTATTACGTTAGTTATAGCTATTTTTTGGGAAATAAATCAGAGCCCACACAATGTGTATTACGTTCAGTTTTAGCTACCCTTTTTGTGAAATAAATCAGAGCCCACATAAAGTGTATTACGTTCAGTTTTGGCGACTTTGGAGATAAGCCAGAAAACATAAAAGTGTATTACGTTCAGTTTTAGCTACCTTTTTTTGAGAAATAAGTCAGAGCCCACATAAAGTGAATTACGTTCATTTTGGTGAACTTTTCTTTTGGGGAGATATGTTCAGATTTGGCGACTTGGGAAATAAGTCAGAGCCCACACAAAGTGTATTACGTTCAGTTTTAGCTACCTTTTTTTGGGAAATAAGTCAGAGCCCACATAAAGTGAATTACGTTCAGTTTTGGTGACATTTTTTTAAAAACCAGTACAACCGTACCTGTAAACATGCTTTCCACATGATGTGAAAAAAACGTGTATTTGTGTGACCAAGAACGTCTAATTAGTTCAGCTAATTGTGTAATTTCACAAATTCAGATTGACATCACGACGGAAATTGAAATAATAACTGGTGCAACTATTCAGCAAGTTATAATAAAAAAATAAATTTTAACGACTTGACACATTTGTATATACCTAATAAAATTTTCATTCAGGTGCTAAAACCAGTCAATTAAATTCGCTTCTTAATTATTAAAATAAAGCAGTTTAAAATTGGTTTAGCACAGCGATAAATTATATTAAACAACATTTTTATTTATGATATTTGTACCTTGATCATCATCTTGATCATCATGAGGTTGTTACCAAGGAGTTTAGATCAAGGAAGATACGGCTTTGGTTCACAGTCTATGAAGAATAAACAATTCACAATCTTAGGTAGGTTGTAACCAACTTCCCAATAAAACAATCGGGGAGCTCTGAGAATTAGTATATTCTTTCTTTTTCGTTTTCTGTTAATTAGACAAAGACATTACGTCGCCTTCGTGCGTTCGGAACGTTTTCTTTATAAAGCCCTTAGTGGAACGGCCGTCTTACATACCTGCTTTCACGTTTGACACTACCGGATTATCAACTGTTATATTTGTCGTTATTGTTAATTAACATTCTTTGTTGTTTTTCTGTGTTTGTGTGTTAAATTTAAGTATTGTATGTGGAAACAATAATAATTCTTAATTCAATGTGATAAGACAGTGCCCAGTCTGTCGTAAACCGGATAAAAATATAGACTTTTGAGTCACGTCCGTCGATTGTTTGTTTGTCCTAAAGAAGACAGAAATGCAATGAGACCTCTCCTAACGGACACCTCTAATATGCGGACATCTCTATTATGCGGACATTTTGAATAAGTATGGTGCAAAAACTCTCTAAGACAGACAGGCAACCAATCGCGTATGCGTGGCAGCGCGAAAGGACTTTACCGAATGAAAGTATGTGTGATTCCCCGACAGCAGTCCGCCGTTTATTTGTGAGTTGTAAGGTTAAAATCGTAAATAATGGCATAAAAATGTCGCGTTTTGAGTCTGAAAGAGAATATTGATGTTGTGGAAGTTTGTAATTTGATAACAATAATTTGGGCGACATCATTAACATTGATAGCAATGTGTTATTAGAAGATGATAGTGACCCCATTCCTACCGATTATGTAGTCCAAACTGAAACCACATCACTATCTGACGACTCTGATGAAGAAGTTGAATGCAGTAATCAAACAAATATCACCAATTATCAAGAAGCCATTAGTATGGTAAAGGAATTATACGAGTAAAGAATAGAGGTGACTCTACAGTAATGGAATTGTTATCAGACTTGGAATTACATTTTCTAGATTGCAAGTATGAAACGCAAAGACGTCAAACTACGTTATTAGGTATTTTTAGTACTACATCCTAACTAAAACTAGTGTATTTTTGTTACGTTATGTTTATTTGTACACACATATACATAGTAATAATTTTGCATTTACATATTACCTAATAACAAATTTCCCATGGGCGGACACCTCTATTAGGCGGACCCTTTTAGACGATCCCGTAGGTGTCCGCCTAAGGGAGGCTTCACTGTAGTTCGTAAACGGTTGAAGATAGGTATGTATAGGGCATGATTTATGAAAAATGTCTAGAGTTGATTGTATAATGTGAAAATGTAAAAATATACATACAATATGTTCCATTAAAAAAAAGTTCAGGTTGATACAAGTAG
This sequence comes from Barypeithes pellucidus, assembly GCA_963991005.1. Taxonomy (NCBI): domain Eukaryota; kingdom Metazoa; phylum Arthropoda; class Insecta; order Coleoptera; family Curculionidae; genus Barypeithes; species Barypeithes pellucidus. The sequence goes on from OZ022563.1 coordinate 16,798,880, forward strand.
CATAAATATGAACCATCCTGTATAATATCTTTTTCAAAAAAAAAATGCATTTCAAAAAAATAAGTTTGACGGGTCCGAGCGATTCTAAGTGGGTGGTAGTCTGTATAAAAGACTGATCCATTTCTTTATCACGACCCTGTATATTAGTAGGACACCAAAGAAAGAAGAATATATAAAATAATATAACATAACCAATAACTTATTACTTGTTTACGTTTATAGAAATTTTTACACAATTTGATTAGGCAATTGTGTTTAATAGCTAGTTAAAAAAATTATTAAAATGACTACCTAATTGGCTTTAGAGAACCGTAAGTAATAAAAAGTATTTTTATTACTTACAGGAGCCGCGGCCCGTGAGTAATAAATCATTACTAATCGGCACTAACAACTAGTGAATAATGATTATATTAACTTAAAAACGACGTGATGACAATTAACCATGATCATGGTACTATACAGTCATAGGAAACGGAGTTCTGGTGGTTTCGTCTGATTGGAGACCGCGAGCTGACGAAGAACCTCGACAGCCTAGAACTTCGAAGACAGGTTGCGGATTTGACTCTCTTTTACAGATATTTTCATGGAAAGTACTCGGCTGACCTAGCCCTCTTAATTCCGCCCATAGCGGCAAATATCAGAAATACACGACGAACCACTGTCGCCCATCCATATGTGGTCAAGTTTAGTACTCCTAGAACTTCATTATTTAAGAATTCTTTCATCTGGAGGACTTCATCTTTATGGAACGACCTTCTCGAAGTCGTTTTTCCCAACGAATATAACCTCCAACGATTCAAAACCAACGTGAATCGCTTTATTCGCGCACGCACTACCCCCAGAGTTTTTTTCTATAGTGCTTGTGTTTGATCATAAAAAAAATCATCAATATTTTATTTTAAAAATAAACTCCAGTTCCACTGGACATATTTTCTCTATAATATTTCTATTGTTTATCGTGTAGATTTAACCATCGAAATTATTTACGGATATTTTTCATAAATTAACATAATTTATAATGTAAATAATTAAATGGCAAACGATTTATTATAAAAATGTACAATATATTATCGTCTGGCCCGAAGGGGCATACAAAACTATGATTTATACAGCATTCGCATCAAATATATTAACTTTATACTTAGATGACAAAACTACATGGGACTAAAGTTAACTGATTACTTGTGTCAAGTACTGTGCTACTTCTGTCGGACGTCAGAAGAGTTATCTGTACTGAACAGAAGATAGCCTTTGTATCTAACTGGACCGGAAGTGACGGTAGATAATGGGATTATACGAAAATATTTTCGGATTTAAAGCTTCTTGACTACCTGAAAGATTTTGCTTTATTGCTTGAACATAACTTTTCTTCACAAAAGTATAATCCAAAGTGTTCAAGGGAGATATTCAGGCGTGTAGAATGGATAGAATGCTCCAATAATGTCCAGTGACATTTTTTTTTTAATAAAAATGATATCATTTAAGAATGAGCATGCAATAAATCAACAATCATATTGATGGACCTGACACCACAGAGAGTTGAATGGGTCGACCAAACAACGCTGTGACAATGTTGAGTAAACTCGAAAGTAATTATTTTGACTTTTCGATGAAGCCGTTAAATCAGACTGCAGCATATTATATACGTGAAAATAATGTAAAGGATCTGATATGTCAGTCAGCACACCTTTTCGGTAATCGTGTAATTTCCAGCTGATCAGGTCAAGCAGCAGTTCGACGATTCCAAAGCTTTGGATTAGTTGTGGAGGTGCTACTAGTTGGCCACCAAATTCTCCAGACCTCACACAACCACCACACCAGTATACTTTTGTTTATGGAGCTGGTTCAGAAATGAAGTGTGTAGAAGAAAAACGCTTTACAATAAAAAACAAACAAGCAAATAAATGATGCTTTGTTTCTTTGATTTTTGTATATTTTAGGTTTTACGGAATGTTTTGTTTGAATAACAAATAAAAATGTGTGAGTGTTGACAGTTTAAAAATATTACAATAATTGTTGCCTTCGTTGTACAAAAGACAAAATAATACACTATTCACAGTTAAATAATGTGTGTACTATGAGATACATAGTACACACAAAGTTTTCATTATATTTTTAAAATTGAGTGTTTTCATTTTAAGATTAGGATAAAAATCACAAATTAATCGTGAAGGCTGTGATTTGTTGAAGTCACAAATTTTAACTAGCCTGAGACAAGGACCAATATTTTTAGCCGTGTGGATGACAGTTTTTTGGCCTTTGAGAAGAATGAAGTGTGATAGAGGTTTGATAGTCGAAGATTACAGTCTGTTTGCGAGTTGAAATACATGCGTAATTACAAAGAACAATGCGGTTTAGATGCAATTGTTTTGTATGAAGGAATATATTTATTTGTACCAGGGAAATTTAGAAATTGAATATAATTGTAATCCGATAAAAAGACACAATTGTTGGAACTAGTTTTCCAACAAGCACTGTATCTTCACATCCTAACGCTACTAAATTATCTTCTTTTCAGAAATTAACAATATTTTCACAAATTCTTTTTGCAGGCCCAGAAGAAGAATCTGATGGACGGCTCCATCGCCTTGCTTAAATTGAAATCTTTGCTAGGGCATACATTACACTTAAGATTAGATTAAAATGGGTTGCACGGCATCAAAGTTAGTAAGGATTTCCACAAGTTTATCAACAGAGCCGATCTGGTCATTTTTCTAGTAACTTTTGTACTCATTCTTTTCTCCCTATTAGTTTTGTCATTGTCAATTTAACCTAAGTGTATGGCCACAACGGAGCACCGCACAGCGCCCTAGCTCATAGCCTGGCACCATAGCACCGCACAGTAGTGTCCACAACGGCGCACCGAGCCTAGCTCATTGCTTTGCCTGTCGATCAGTTAGTCTCTTGACATCGAGTTATAAACATGGACTGTGCGTCGTCATCTTCTTCCGCTGAAGGCTATATTACATAAATTACGTTCAGAATTTGACGTGAAATTGGAAAATCAGTTAATATACAGGATGTTACATTAAAGAATATGTTTAAACAGGGTCGTAATTAATTAATTAGAGAAAAATAAGGTATAGTGGAATAATTTTTAACATTTTAATTGTTATTTTAAATAGTGTTGTCCTACATAAAAATCCAAGTAACGATATGATCAAAAGTATCTATATGCATTCTCATATCTCATCATCATTCAAAAAAGCGTTGGGAATATTTCCTTAGATCATTATAAAGGTGATAAATTTGTCCATTGAATCTTAGCTTTACGTTAATGGGATGAACTGGCAATATTAATTTTTGTTTAAGCATATAAGTACCACTTTGTTATATTAGAGTCTAAAACAGCATTTTCTTCATCGGAAGAAGATAACAACGCACAGTCCATGTTTATATCTCGATATCGAGGGACTACTGTGCGAAGCTCAAGCGAAGCTGTGCGGTGCTATGGTACCAGGCTAAGGGCGAGGGGCGGTGCGCCATTGTGGACACACACTAAGTTGTCAACGCTCAACGTGTCAATTAATATTTCTTTTATGACTGGTTTTGTGTGTACCGTGTAATTCATCTTTGGCATTTATACTAGCTCAGCTAGCTCTAGTAATGGAAAACGTAAAAGCATTCGAAAAATCTGTAACGTATTTTTAGTTCTCATACCTTAATAAGCAGACATAACGTTAAGCCTCAATTTTTAATACGTTTATACACACCGCCGGACCGACCGGAAACTCCGTCAATTCGTTGAATACGACTCAGCAAATCGAACAAAAGGTGCTCATTGTGCCCTAAAATCCATTCTCAGACGTGCCAAAATCGGGTCCGATTTCTGGCCTTCTGCCATTCGGTTCTAATTTCCCGCACACAATGCTTTTGAAATCATTCATCACTCGTTTTTACACGTTCGTTTTGCTTTTATGTTGGGTTTCGCTTTCTTTTGTGCTACTTTTGGTCTTTTTTGGCTTACCTGCCCGATGCCGGCTGTAATGACATTGGAAGACGGCCTTATGTACCGGGTATGACGATTAGTATTTTCTAAAGAGACGAGTGACATAAAGTCTGTACGTTATACAGGGTGTTATGGAAATGACGTATTATATTTAAACCGACAATTCCTGAGATGAAAACAAATTGAAGAAAAATATCCAAAAATGGCGCGTTAATTTAATATGCCCTGTACATGACCTGCTGACAAACCAAAAATAAGCACGTGTGTCACTGGGAGAAAGGTAAACAAAGCAATTTTGAGCAGTGTTGTCACATTTTCATGATAAACTCTTTAGAAAGTCAATAACCGTTAGACAGATTTGAAGTTATTTATTTTTCAGGGAACATTATTATAAACTTTCACTTTCGGTTCAGTTCGCTGGGAAACAATCTCTGATTTATAAACTTGAACTGACTCGAACGAACCGCCGCGTAGTTTATAAATGGTCAGATATGTCAAATACGCCCTTATTGTTCTGGGAAATAATATAAATTTCCATACATTGGTATTTGACATCTAAAAATTTTGAAAGTAACTAAGCACGTTTGACATATTCGGGTTTGCTAGGTCGATCGATATTTAGCTATTTGGGCTGAAAATACAGCGTTGCCACTTTCGATGTTTTATAAAATTATATTCGTAAATTGCGGAATTTCGTACTGTAATACTTTCCTGTATAATGATAGTCTCGGAAATGGCAACCGCGCTAGTTGGACGAGACAATTTATTTTAAAGGGATGTCCTGTGTATCAACATAATTATTTCATCATTCTTCTTCAGTAAAGGATTAATAAATTTGATTAGCCCATTAGAAATTAACGTTTTTATTATTTCTGAATTTCTATTGCGAAATAATTTGTATCCTATAGTGCTGTTGTTTTATGTGTACTGCAGGTTATTGTAAAGAGTAATTATGCGTCAGTATTTAGTGCGTTTGTGTAATCTAATAATAGGTGCATATCTTGCACTTGCATTTGAAACTCGTTGGTGTCTGTGTGTTCTTCTTAGTGTAATTTGTTTTGTTTCACTATGTATTTTTTTTCTCTCGACGATATGCCGGTTATGTTCCGAGATTGGAAATAAGAGGTCGAATGGGGTTTAGCGGATATAAGCTTGTTATGCGGTCCCACACTATCAGGACACGTGATGAGCATAAACCTCTTCCCATAGAAAAAAGGACTGAAGGTGTCTGCGTCCTGGGTTCCTTACAGCGTCCTGGATTTACTTTCTACGTAAGCTAAATATTTATTTTTATAAGAAACTAAAGTTTTACACCTTTACACAGTTTGGCAACATTGCACGTAACAGGTGTTTGTGATACACTGCCACGGGGTGCTGTGATTCATTACCGCGGAGTCACATGTGAGTAAGAGGATTTGTTGCCCCACTTTTAAAACGGTCGATTTAAAAAATAATATGTAGCGCTTCTCTAGGACACCCAAGAAGTCACCGGTTTAAATTTAATACGTCATTTCCATAACACCCTGTATACAGAGTCGCCCATCGAAAACGTACCGCAAAGCATTACAAGCTGGGAAAGAGCGAACAAACTCGAACAAAAAAACATAGCAAAATCAACTCCATAAGCGGGGGTTTCATCCTCCAATTTTTTTCAAATGGGAATGGGGTCATGCCTCATTAAAAAGGGCTTTAAATTCCCTATACATTGCTGCTTGGTTTTTGAAGATCGGTCCACTCGTTTAGAAATTATGGATCTTTGAAATACCAACAAAACGTTACTAACAATAAATTACCTATAAACAATATAATCTTGTTTAAATAGGCCGTGTTTAGAGTCCTTTATTTTGCCATCACTTTATTCAATCGGAAAGAGTGAGAATCTGCTTAAGTCTCTTTTCCTGACAAATACAGAGTCAAACAATGTGTTGCTAACTCAACGAAGATGGTGCATAACAGTGTGGTTATTGAGGCACCAGCGAGCAACGTTGCCATGTCATCCAGATGATAGTGTATATTCGGTTTAATTTGGATGTCGACTAATTCATCTTAGCCTCATACTGTCCAAAACGACTAAAATAATCAGTCGTAAATAAAAACAAAAAATTCCTGCTGAAACACCTTGTATATGGTTGCATAGAAAACTGCAATATTCATGGAATTCCTCAGCGTGCCAGCGTGAAACCGTTTGACAACGCTGTCGATTCATGACCAAACGACCAAACAATATATCTTAATTTGTTTGTGTTATTCAAATGAGTTGTCTCCTAAGTGTGCCAAGTTATATCTGAACGGGTTTGCATGTGTTTGAGCTTCAAGATCGCATCGCAAGTTGGTGGACAGCGATTAGGACAAATCGTTTTAAATTGGTTCTTTACGAATAAAACATCTAAACGGTTATATGTTGTCAAATAATTCCGTAACAATGGAAATAAATGCTTTTTGTTCATCAGTTGTGTTTCGTTCGGGTCAACTAAGAATGACAGGTGGCCATATCTAAAAAACTAGTAATCATAGACCAACAGGGTACCTACATTTTTTTAAAGTAAAAGTGCCCATGACAAATTAAAACGCTGGAAATTATTTTCGAGATTGTAAAATATCCACCACTAAGGTTAAAACGAAAATTTTTGTGTGTTTTGACTGACTGAGAGTTTTGTTAATCCTTATATATTTCCTTATACTTTTTGTCTCACACAAATTTTCCAATCTGATCTGGGGGGTAATTCAATTGTTTCTTTAAATAAACTACGGTTACTCCGGTTTGGGTTAACCGATTTTAATAAACTTGGTCTCGTTTAAGAGAGCTTCTTTTATCCTACAAACCGCGTTTTTGTTTTTGCATCCTTGAGTCTTGCCGTCGCCGCTAGATGACGTTAACTGAAATGTAAGCAAGAAGTAGACTTTTCTCAAAAAGGCTAAACGCAATGATATGTTTGTTTCAAAAAAATATAATAGGAAATTAAATTTTTAACATTTCGGTAAAAATCGCATGAATGTATAACTTTTAGAACCGGAGTTATTGACCAAAATAAATTGCATATACGTTTTACGGGAGTTTAAATTTTATTTATCGAGTAATTGTCAAAGGTCTTGGACAATACTCCGTCATGGGATCGCCATGTACAGGGTGTCCCATTTTCGATACTTTTATAGAGTAACTGTTTGTGCTATCAAAAAAGTAATGTAGGTGTCATGTACTCTTTTTGGGCCAAACTTAAAATGATAAAATCAAAATTTGAATATTTTCGATCGTTTAAGAGATACGAGGGAAAATCAAGAAATTTACAATTTCAAAATTTCCCTGTTTTATACAGAAGTTTCTTTATATTAATTGTTGAATAATATGCCGTTTTCAGACTAAGTATACGGGGTCAGGTAAAAAAGTTATCGGACCTATCCTAATTTTTCTAAATATAACACCCTGTATATTTTAATCTAAAAATATACTATTTTAAATTCTCCTTTCAAATATAGATATAACATACCATGGATGATATTGTTTTCCTAGGCGATTTATTTAAACTTTATACCTTAAAACCAAAGTAGGCCATGAAACAAAAACTAATATCCTGTAGACAACTATGTTGACATACTAGTTGTTATTAACATTTAACGCCAATTTCATTTTTTACATATTCATTTGTGAATATTGTGAATTTGATGATATCTATCATCCATGGTGTGTTATAAATTTGAAAAGAGAGTTTAAAATGTTATCTTTCTCGATTAAAACAGGGTGTTCCATTTAAAAAAAATGAGGTTAGGTCCGATAACTTTCTTACCTGACCCCGTATACTTATTCTGAAAACGGTAGATTATTCAACAATGATTATAAAGAAGCTTCTGTATAGAACATTTTTCTGTATCTCTTTAACTAAGAAAATATAGGGCAATTTAGAAATCATCAATTTTTTGATTTTCCCCCGTATCTCTTAAGCGAGCAAATTTTGATTTTATCATTTTCAGTTTGCCCAAAAAGAGTACATCACACCTACATTACTTTTTTGATAGCACTAACAATAACGGAGATACCATATAAAAGTGTCGAAAATGGGACATCCTATACAGTATGTGATTGGTAAATTGAATAAGGTGTGATACATCTTGCGCATTTTATCTAAATACTTGGATAGACAAACGTATAGAATGGTGTACTATGCAAATTTCGAATCATGTATTAGATATATGGAATTATTCTGTTTGGAAAATGTAGGGATGCAGAACAGTTGTTTATATGTCAAAAAAGAGTAGTGAGAACCATATTTGGTTACAATTTTAGAGAAAGTTATAGAGGTAAATTTAAAGCGAATGGGCTTCCTACTGTCCCTGCAGTTTACATACAAGAAAACATATTATTCTTTTTCAAAAATAGAGATTCGAGAGTAGTGAATCACAAAATGTATATTCAACAAGAACTTTGAATTATACATTTCCCAAACACAGACTAACATTGTACGAAAGTGGTGCGTATTACAACTGTATAAAACTATACAATAGACTTCCACATTATATTAAAAACTGTGACAACATTAAAAAAGTTAAAAAAAGAATACTTATTTAAGCTACTTAAAGACATTGAACCCTACAACACACACAGAATATTTAACAAACACGTCAAATCTATGATTCGCAATAATCTGCTGTATTTTTGACACAACAGTGAAACCTCTCTTAGGCGGACTGTCTAAAGGTGGCCACCTAGTAGAGGTGTCCGCCCATGCGAAATTTGTTATTAGGTAATATGTAAATGCAAAATTATTACTATGAATATGTATGTACAAATAAACATAACATAACGAAAATACACTAGTTTTAGTTAGGATGTAGTACTAAAAAAATCTAATAACGTAGTTTGATGTGTTTACGTTTTATACTTGCAATCTAGAAAATGTAATTCCAAGTCTGATAACAATTTCATTGCTGTAGAGTCACCTCTATTCTTTGCATACTCTTATAATTCCTTTACCATACTAATGGCTTGTTGATAATTGGTGACATTTGTTTGATTACTGCATTCAACTTCTTCATCAGAGTCTTCAGATAGTGATATGGTTTCAGTTTGGACTACATAATCGGTAGGAATGGGGTCACTATCATTTTCTAATAGCACATTGTAATCAATGTTAATGAACTCGCTTAAATCATTGTTATCAAATTACAAACTTCCACAACATCAATATTCTCTTTCAAACTCAGAACGCGACATTTTTGTGCCATTGTTTACGATTTTAACCTTACAACTCACAAATAAACGGCGGACTGCTGTCGGGGAATCACACATACTTTCATTCGGCTAAGTCCTTTCGCGCTGCCACGCATACGCAATTGGTGGCCGGTCTGTCTTCAGAGAATTTTTGGCTCGGTACTTATTCTTCTCCCAAATACTTCTAAAATTTTTTTTGTCCTTTTAAAGGAGGGTTTTCGCACTCTTTGTATGAAAACAGCGAGTCCGCGTCCGCCCAAAGGAGAGTCCGCCCACGAGAGGTTGATTTTCATGGAATTTCATATACCTAGTTCCGGACTATGAAAAAATGCTTAATAGAGATGTCCGCTTATTAGAGGTGTCCGTTATGAGAGGTTTAACTGAATTTCATTTTATGTTAAGTAATGTAATTCTGAAATAAAGAGTGTTTAATATTATTATTATTATTTTCCACAATATAACGTATTTAGAAGAAATGGTAATTTTTTTGTTAAAGATTGTTTCAAGAAAAATGGATATAACTTAATGACTGCCGTAAAAGTACCTGGGCCATCCCATTATTTATGACCGTTTGTTATTATTATGTGGAAAGGACCGGATTGTAATAATTATAATTAAATATAAGCACATCAGGTAGGTTAGGTTGCTTAATTTATATTTAAATATCTTTTTGTGGTAAAATTTGTTAGTTTTTGAGGAATGGTTCAAGAATTGTCTTTTACCAAACAGTCCTCAGAATAGCGTGATAGTAATGGACAATGCGAGCTATCACAGTCGCCAATTACATAAAGCTCCAAGCTCAAATAATACAAAATTGGAGATTCAGAACTACATGGCGGCGAATGATATATATTTTGAAGAAAGTTATAAAAAAAGTGATCTCTTGGAAGTTTTAAAGACATTTTGTATAAAAAAAGTATATGTTTGTGACACATTGGCAGAAGAAATTGGACATACAGTACTACGGCTTCCATCATATTATTGCATTTTTAACCCCATAGAGCATATGTGGCACCAGTTAAAATCACTGCTTAGGTCTGAAAATATTTCTCCGACTTTAAGTTCTAGTGTTGTAGAATTAATACGATAATGCTTTAATGATATTCCCCCAGGTAGTTGGAACAATTCAGTCCGTCACGTAATAAGTGTAGAAAATTCGTATATTAGTCTGGATCGTATAATTAATCCAATTATAATTAATTTTGATGAGGATAGCAATAGCGAAACAGAACTATCTATAGAATGACATTATAAGTGTAAATAAATATGACTAGTAATATTTTTTTAAAAATGTTATTTCATTTGATTACATTAACATAATCATATCATTGCTTGTTTTCCTTAGTCCGTCCCTTCATACTTCATTTGTTTATTGCCAAGCTCTTGTCTACACAATGGGACCGACCCAGTAAATCATTAAGTCGTATCCAAATTTCGTGAAACGTACTTTACCTGGAGTGTTTTGTTCGATTGTCTGGGACACCATAGATCACCTATGGTAATTTTACATGAACAATTTCTTTATGTACCACATCGTTTTCCAAATTTAAACGTGTTACTTAAGGATACTTCATCATCCGAACTAGCACAAGTCGAAACAAATCTCGAGAAGAAACCAAACACCTGTCGGACGTAAAAGTCTAAAGGTAAAATTAATAAGCCGGGAGGCGGAACCAGGAGGTACGACTCGAGCTTAAACCCATAATCATTGGGCTTAGCACAGTAGCGCCTACTTTTTTTTCTTAAGCGGGACAAATTAACTTTCAATTAAGTTAAGTGAACCGTTTATAGTAGGCTATCATTTAGGTGATGAGTATATTTATGTTTTAGCTTTGGTTAGCAGTACAAGTTTCGTTATTAAATTATTTAAAGCGGACTGAAAGGAAGCGACACGGGACGGTGTCGCCTTAAAGGCAGACGACTTCTGTCCAGTAATAACATAATGAATGAGTTGGTAGAACTAGGTGCTATAATACAGGGTGTTGTGGAAATGACGTATTATATTTAAATGGGTGACTCCTGGGGTGTCCTAGAGAAGCGCTACATATATTTTTTCTAAATCGAACGTTTAAAAAGTGGGGTAATTCACCCCTAAACCCACACACAACTCCTCGGCACATTCATATATGAACATATTACATTGCCCAGCTGGGTAATAAACAGATGTTAAGGAACAATGTTGCCAAAATGTTTAAAAGTGTAAAACTTTAGTTTCTCATAAAAATAAATATTTAGCTTACTTAGAAAGTAAATCCAGGACGCGATTAAGGAATCCAGGGGTACAGGCACTTTTTTACACTTTACAATAATACACATAGAACAAGAGCACTCGCAATAGAAATAATAAAAACGCTAATTTCTATTGGCCATTAACCCTTTACTAAAGATAAAATGAAACAATTATACCCTTTGAAATCGGACCACTCGTCGAACTTTCTTTCCGAGAAATCTCCGCTCTCTAGATCCAGCGCGGTTGCCATTTCCGAGACTATAATTATACAGGAAAGTAATATTATCGAAGGAAATTTATGATAGTCGCTTATAAAACATCGAAAGTCCCAACGCTGAATTTTTAAATATTAGACCGATTGCCACAATCAGCTGTTTAAAGAAGCAGGCCGATATCGATCGAGAGAATCAACGTGTTATTTATTTTTTAAATTTTTAGATGTTAAATACATTATTTCCCAGACCACTCAGACAATAATGGCGTATTCTTGTCTACACAGTATCACTTTAAAATACTAATTCAGATTGAATGGTACTTAGATGTGTTATATGATTTTATTGTGCCGGTTTGTTTTTGTTCACGTTACCTAGGTACTTGGTGTTTTTTTATAAATTAAGTTGGTGTTAAATAAGTCCGAAAAGCTAAATAAAATTGGATTTTTTTTCTAAAGGGTAAGTGGCATTTATAAACTTTTAAGTTGTCCAGATCTGACAGGTGTTCGAATTGAACAAATGAGAACATACCTGACCATTTAAAAACTCCTCGGCGGTTCGTTCGAGTCAGTTCAAGTTTATAAATCAGAGATTGTTTCCTAGCGAACTGAACTGAAAGTAAAAGTTTATAATAATGTACCCTGAAACATAAACAACTTGCAATCTGCCAAACGATTATTGACTTTCTAAAGAGTTTACCCTGAAGATATGACAACACTGTGGATATATGTTGCTTTGTTTACCTTCCTGACAGGGGCACCTCGTGGTAATTTTTGGTTTGACATAAGGTCATGTACAAGGCATATTAAATTAAAGCGCCATTCCGATATCGGATTAAATCATTAAAGGTTGTTAAACAGTAAGCCGGTTAAGTTAACAATACTTTCGCTATACCTGATCGTACCGAACATTCCACTGGTTCACTGTAGTCGGCTTGGCAAAATCAGCGGTTCCAAAACAAAATTATTTTAGAATTATGTACCGCGATAAATATTTTTATCTTGTTTATTTTTCACTCATAGTTTTTTTTATTTATCAAATGAAAAACATTTTGCGTCAATAAGTTAAAGATTTTCTCACGTACTTTTTCCCAGAATTTAGTTATTTTGGGATCATTAAAGTTAAATCTATATAATAATCACTATTTTCCTAGAATTAATTAAAATTAGCTGAAGGATGGTATGTTCTATTTTAAATAAGTAGTTATGCTTTTTGCTAAATTATTTTATTTAGAAAATACCTAAAATATAATTTATTGTTTGAGATCCACCGACTACGCTGTTCGAGAGGATTTATTGCTTAGCGGACTTCATATACCGTACCGACTTTAGCCATAATCATAATTTATAATTTATAAATGTCAAATCATTACATGTAACAATTTAAACACGTCATGTTTAATAAAATATAAAAAAGTAGGTTTCCTTTAAAAAGTCTATAATATGCGTGCAATCTCCCGGGTTCAGATAGAACACTTAAAAATAACAGGAGAAGTTCATATAAATTTTCCTTCCTACGGAGATACGGGCCCAAACGGACGTCCGTGGAAATCGTTGAGTTTTAAATAATTTTTTAAGTACTAGGATTAATTTAATATTTTTTTAGAATAATAGTTACTAGATGAGTCTCCTTAAAATTCGCTCTTTTAAACACATTTGGCTTATTTAGTTTGACAGGGACTGACTAGACCTAACACAAAAATGCATTTTTTTACCCCCTGTATGATGAAGAAACGACAATAATATTTTTTTGGTTACTCTAAACCTTAAGCTGAAAAAAAGGTACTCTTGATCAATGTCGATAAAATGAACTGTTCTCGAAAAAAAATATTTTTTGTTCAATATGGTTTTTTGCATTGGCTGTTGTTTTATGTTCATAAAATGCCCTCATTGTTGCTATGGTATTTTTCACATGTACCGATTTAAATAAGAATATTTATGCCAGTATCAGTTTATGGTAGTGTCTTGAAATTTGCGGTTGCTCTCCTTTGTCTTATACTTAGTAATGGAATTTACGTATACTGAATATGCCGACTTGCATTTAATGTATGAAGAAAAATATATTTTTTCGAAAACAGTTCATTTTATCGACATTGATCAAGAGTACCTTTTTTCAGCTTAAGGTTTAAAGTATCCAAAAAAAATATTATTGTCGTTCCTTCATCATACAGGGTGTAAAAAAAGCATTTTTGTGTTACGTCTAATCCGTCCCTGTCAAACTAAATAAGCCAAATGTGTTTAAAAGAGAGAAAACAAAATTAATTTGAACCTCTCCTGTTATTTTTAAGTGTTCTATCTGAACCCCTGAGATTGCCCACATATTCTGGGACACCCTGTATAAAATACTAGATATCAGATAAAGTATGTATGTAGGTCCGTTATATCTTTGCACATACGTCATAGATGTAGGGATCAAGGCCTATCGTGACTTAAATCTCCCAATCTTTATTTATTACAGACTTAAAAGTGAATGAGAACATAATATTATGTCTTCTGAGTGCCGCAATACGTTTTGAATTCAATAACGTGTTAGGCACAGACAAAAGTTCAATCATAGTTGAATATTTACTTGTAACCATTAAAAATTTGCCCAGGTATTAATTTGCAGTTGCAGTTTTGATCATTTTGATTGATACATCAACGGTCAATGTTTTATTACTGTTGGAAAAAATCGATGATTTCAATAATCGAGTGAATCGCTCGAGCGGTGAATCACTTGAAATTTTTATGGCTAAGAAGAATGTGTTGATAAAACACCAGGAGTTGTTTTTGTAAGTTTTAGAAGTTTAGTCTAGAGTTTTTATTATTTTTATTAGGGTCGACCCTGTTTACAGTTCTTGCAATTTTACAGCTGTTGTGTTTCGATAATAGTAGTAGGTAAAATACCAACGGAAGAGCGTGGAACGTACTTTAACTATAATCATTTGTCTTCAAGGAAAGGAAAGGCACACAAAAAGGTCTTCGACTTTAATCCTATACTATTATTCTACTAAACGCGTTTTTCATTACGCCTTACGGAAGGGCAATGATGCCATATTTGAAGAATTTTCTTCAATATGAAGAATTTTAGCCTAAAAACTACTAAAATAATATTTTTCCAATTTAACATGTACACTTAGCAGCAAAAATAACGCACAACCAAAAATCATGCTCAATTTCAAACTTGATTTTCTCGCGAACCGAAAAAATCGATTTCGCTAATTTTTTTTTTGAACTGCAGCTTTGTTCTTTGGTTTTTTCGGGTTTGTTCGGGTTTTTCAGATTTCAGTTTTAGGCTTATACAGGGTGGAAAAATGAGAATAGTTTTTTACGTTAAATTTGAGACACCCTATAGGGAGCATTGGCAACAACAACGGGTGTATGATGAAATCATACTGTAGCCTCATGTTTTCTACACATTTTGTTCCTTTAATTTCTCTGATATCTGTAATATCAAAGGAAATACACAGTTTTATACCAGAACATGTTATGCACAGTGCAACATACGCGAAACAACTTTATTTAATGGAGGCTCTGTGATGTTTTGACCTGGAATTTCTTTAATAGCACGGATGGATATCGTACCTTTACGTGGGGGCTCTTTAAATAGCGAGAGGTATAATCAGTGACATTTTGTCTGAGCACGTTGTCCCTTTCGCTTTGTACATTGGGAATAATTTTTGACTAATGTACGATAACGCAAGACCTCATGTTGTGTATGTATATTTACATGAAGTAAATATTCGAACTCTAAATTGGCCACCGCGCAGTCCCGATATGAACCCTATAGAGCACTTATGGCATATTATTGGGCACTGAGACAGCATCAACCCCCTCCTGCCAACCTGCAAGATGTCCAAATAATGGTTACCGATATTTGGAATGGACTTAACCAAAATAAAATATCCAATTTAATATCGAGTATGCCGAGGCAATGTGAAGCAGTCATTAAGGCGGGTACAGACCAAAATGAAGAGTTCGCGAGCTGTTCAAGAACAGCTCCCGAACTGAACCCGATCAGCTCGCGAACGTATCGTCCAGACCAGAAGAGGTTCAGTCCTGTGTTCAGTTCGGCCGAGTTCGTTCAGTGTTCGAAATAATGCCTATGTTTTCATATGCGTCTTTTTTTAGATGTCTCTTTTTATAATCTTTGTGCCTGGGATTCCACAAATTCTCATGCCGGCGATATTCTTCTATCAACCACACAATTTCGTCCTCTGGCCAGTCCATGTTTAATTAAAAAACTACTATAATATTCTCGATAATATATATTAAAATCTATATATCTAATAATAAGAACAACGCGTATTTTTTATTAATATGGACCAAAATAAACTACTGCCGAACAGCCAACGTCCACACATATACTGAGCTCGCCACGTGTTCGCAAACAAACCCTTTGATCTACCGACTCGACTCGGAACCCTGAACGAACTGCCGAGCTGCTCTAGAGCTGTTCGCGAACACGCGTATACACCAAGCTCGGGAAATGTTCGAGAACTATTCGAGAGCAGCTCGCGAACTTGGTCTGTACCCTGCTTTTAGAAGTAGAGTTGGGAACACGCGTTACTAATGTACTTTTTTTGCTATTTATTGTTAGTGTTATTCTTAGTTTCATGTTGTTAAAATGTTACTTTAATTTAGAAAAAACATGTTCTGTTATAAAACTGTGTACCTACTTTCTTTGATATTACAGATATCAGAGAAATTAAAGGAACAAGATGTTTAGAAAACATGAGGCTACTGTATGATTTCATCATACACTCGTTGTTGCTGCTAATGCACTCTACAGGGTGACTCAAATTTATCGCAAAAAAACTATTCTCATTATTGCACTCTGTATAAGCTTAAAACTGAAATCTGAATAAAAAATTCATAGTGCAATTACCAAAGAAAATAGCTACAGTGCAAAAGAAAAACTAGCGAAATCGATTTATCTGGCGAGAAAATCAAGTTTGAAATTGAGCATAATTTTTGGCATTGCGTTATTTTTGCTGCTAAGTGTATTTTACACCCAAACATTAGACTGGAACCTCTAAAAAAAAGGTCATTCATTACTTTCATTCGGGGGAAAAAGGTACTTAGTTTCATGCGAGGGCCATTCAGAATTACGAAGAATTTTCAGGTTAAATCGAAGAAAATCACAAAAAGTCTGGCAACACTGCGGAAGGGTACCCTATTATATTTACTTACGAACATTTAGTATTGTACGGATATCTTACAAAGCCTTTCTTTTAGGCCGGTCTTGTCCACATTTAAATTTAATATGCTCAGAAAAAATATGTGTTTAAGAGGTACTTCCACCGAGGTTCATGGATACTTCATAATAATGTCATTAATTTTATAATGGGTTCTTGTGGCATAATTTTGTTATTTTTTATAACATGTTGAGGAATGGCAGCTATTCTTCAACCAAGATACAGTATTGTTAACAGCTTATAAACGAGGGGTTCGTGATGTGCGCCGCGTCGTCCTACCAGTGGCGGCTCGTGACCTATGATAGAGGGGGTTCACAAGTATGGTGAAATTTTTCTAGGCGGTTTAAATGTAGAAAGAAAAAAAGTGATAAGAAAATGCGTTAGGTAAAACATATTTTTATTTATTTTTTAATTTTACACAAGGAAATACAACTTTTGGAAAATAAGAAAGGTTTTCTTAGTGTGTATAGCTGTCCAATCTTAACGTCGTCGCATACAACCCTCGTAACAATATTTATACAGTCCACTACTAATACTACTAAAGCCATCTACGAGCTATCAAGAAAACCGAATGATGTCCAATACTACTACCGCCATCTACGAGTTAGCAAGAATTCCGAATGATGTCTAATATCACTACGCCATCTACGGCTACGTCATTACGCGCAACCAAGATGAGAACAACTGTTTTATGACGAGAACGAATCGAGCCACGAGACTGACAAGTTGGCATTCTTCATATTTTCAGTGTTTTTTAGTTTAAATCCTTAAATAAAATGGTTTAAAATCATATCGAGTATCATTTATCGAAATACACAACATTTATCGACCCTACACAATAGTGCTTAAACGTAAAGTCCATTCTTCGGTTTTTAATTGTAGAAAATTGATTAATAACAGCCTCATTAAGTTTAGAATACCCTCTATAAACTTTTTTTTCATATATTTCATTTTTAAACATTCTAATAAAGTCCCTAGGTTTACCCTTTGTGGTCTGCGTTAAATTAATTTCGGGTTTAGGTGTTCACGCATTCTTCACTTCAACTTTTTACTCCAAACTCAAAGAGCTAAAGTTATTTCTTAAATAGTCCACCATCAACTATTCATTTTAACTTAATAAATATATAATATTAAAATATTAAAACATACATAAATCACCATAGCCCTGCCACCCGCCTCCTGTCACTACAAAGAAACTGCACTACTTAATCGCACGTGCGAGCAAGTCTCGTCATAATCGTCATTTACCTCGACCGAGGCACGGTTGCCGGAGCTATACAGTTTTGTTCGACGGGATGATAAAATATTATGGAGGGTCGGACTTTATACGATAAATAATATTCAATGCATATAAATTAATATTTTTTATTCGTTTTGTTTTGGGGGTGCATGTGCGCATGTTCTCCTGTGGAAGAACCGCCACTGCATCCTACACGTCTATTCTCGAACTTAGGAGAACGATTCTATCGAGGGAAGTGATTATTCCTCTCTATAAAGGACGTAGAGAAAAAGAGAGACAGACTCACTTGTCTCGATATGATCGTTCTTCTAAATTAGGAATACGGCTACTGGGGCGCCGTGAGTTGAGGCGCTCTTTGCTTGTGGAGATGCTGGACCTTTTTTAGGTAATCATTGTGTTTACCTTCGGCTATCTTTTCTGTTTTTTTTTTATGTTCAATCTGGTGGTGTTATGTAAACGAGTTCTAAACAGGAACCTATAAATAAGGTGAAACTATTAAAATGTCTGAAGGTATGGTTTCGGTAGAACTGCTGGTAGTAACGTCTGGCAGCGACGTCTGGCAGTCGATCACTGGTCTTTAGGAAAATATAATAAGTGGTTCCACTGGAACGTCCGAAACGTGACGGCTCAACGGTTGGCAGTCGACTGCTGTGCACCTACTGCTCTGAGACCAGTCTAGACGTAACTGCCCGCCTGCTTTCATGTAAATTTTATAACCGAATTTGCTTCTAGAGGCCTTTAATGTTTTCCCTTATGTATGAAAATATTCCAGTTCTGTCAGGAGTAGCAAATTTCTTTTAGCGGAGGACGATGAAATGCTCATTTCAGAAGTCAGAAAATTTAAACAATTATACGATCATCAAGATAAGGATTATAAAAATTTAGAAATGCGAGAAAATATTTGGATATACAGGGTGTTAATTTGAAAACTTCCCACCACGGATTTATCGAAAACCACTGATTAAAAGAAAAAACGCCGAAACACGTCAAAAGATTTGCCAAAGGTGACAACTTTTTAACCAAAAACTACTTCACCCCCTTTTACCCTCTGGCCCCCGGGGTCATCCCCTTAAAAATTTTATTTATTCGCGTATTCCATATACCCAAAACGCGTTGTGGGTAAATTAGAAAAATCCGTAAAATCACGATTTTAATCGTTCGAAAGCGAAAAATACATAAGGTGAAAAAAATCGTAAAATATGTAAAATAAAAATTGACACGTTTTAAAGATCTATTTATGAATTAAACATTTTCTATAATAACTAATATTTATTCTTGCATGTTAGTGATCCATGACATTTTAAGTTACACTTTTTATTCAGTTGTTTACAGGAACATTCATTATCACCACAAAATCTTTTACAGTTACATCTGAGAAAAGCTTAACCCCGGAACCTTTAGATGACATATTTGCTGCAGTTCGCAAGGGTATTTTTTTGATATTATTATCAATTGTTTGCGACATGAACTGCGAATCTGCTTAAAGAAGTTCATTCCTTGAAAATAATCCGTCCAGTGGCCCATTCTCAGTACAAGCCATCATGATTGATTTCTGAAACAATAGCTAATACATTTCTTGGAGTTAGTCGTCCTCTGTCAACATCTGGCACTCGATTCAAAACATTTGCTCCAATTTCTAAAGGAGCATATATTTTATTTGACTCACGTAGCATTTTCGTTGCTTGAATTTTCTTCATTTTATGTGATTCCTCTCTTTGATTCCAAAATCTTTTATCCCTTTGTGATATCTGAATTAAAGCCATTTTTAATGAAATTTCACTTAAAACTTGGAACCCGAACAAACTTAACAAAACAATTAAGTAAGGTTATGTATTTTCGCGTTGTGGGTAATTATTATCATCCATAACACGAAACCGTCGTGTGTTTTCGATTATAATCGTGATTTCGCGTCGTGGATCTTTCTAATTTACCCACAACGCGTTTTGAGTATATGGAACATACCCGCAATGCGATGTTGAAAATTAGTGAAATCCACATCGCGTTTATTTCTGTTTTAGGAAAACAATGTCCAGGGAAAAAACGTTGTAATGCAACTAAAATTGGAGGAAA
Source organism: Barypeithes pellucidus (assembly GCA_963991005.1). Lineage (NCBI taxonomy): Eukaryota > Metazoa > Arthropoda > Insecta > Coleoptera > Curculionidae > Barypeithes > Barypeithes pellucidus. The sequence goes on from OZ022563.1 coordinate 16,818,960, forward strand.
GTATACATTGTGTCTACGTAAGTTGGGAAACTTTTTTATTATTAATTTTACGAAAAAAAATTATTCTTCATAAAAAGTTCTGCATGGTCCAAAACTTAAAAAGCAACCATCAGATGTTAAATTCTTTCATTCGTATACGAGGTTTGTCAAAAAATGTGATTTTTGCTCTGGAGTAAAGTACCTTTATTTTTGACAATATCGAAAATTGTTATAAAGAAAAAGATGTTTAGAATTAAAAATAGCTTTCAAATATTCAACATTGTTTATTTACATAAAAAAAATATTTTTTCCTACCTTTTCTCTGCGATTACGTTGGAAATTTAAGTTTGCACATTAATGCATAATTAATCTAATATAATAAATCTAAATAAATGATATTTAAAGTAGGCTTTGCGAACTGTCTAAATATCGAAAATTCGAAAAAACGTCAATGATCGTATTTCAAAAAGTGTCACGGTCTAAACACTTTTTTTAGGCAGCCTAACAGTGTTTTTCATAGTTTTTAGAGATCCGTATTCTACAGTTTTATGTTTGACAGACGTATTTGTTTATGAAAAGTTAGACATTCCACCAACATTAAGTCTGGAAGAGAAAATTGAGATTGTGCTAATAGTGGGTGATAAGTATGAAACATTTCGAGAAACAGCAGACCATTTAAATTTCCGACATCCAGATAAAAATACTCACAATGACTGTAAAAAAAATATTTAATAAATTTAAGACTTGTGGAGATGTACATAATAAATTTAGCAGAAATCGCCAAAGCATGGTAGAAAATACTGATATTGAGTTGCAAGTAATGCTCTAGCAACTGAGCATCCTAAATATCCTTTGCGAAAAAGGGCATATTCATTGCCAAAGGATATAAAAAAAGATACAGTTTCCAAGATTCTAAAAAAATACAAATATCACCTGTAGAAACCTAAAAAAATTCATACTTTAAGACCAGGATATAATGATAGCCGATTTGAATTATGTTGTGACATATAGGGAATCTTAGTAGATAACCCATTTATGTCAAGGTGTATTATTTTTTCGGATGAAGAAACATTCTCATCAAATGAGACAGTTTCTAGCGAAAACTGTCGTTGGTGGAGTGATACAAATCCACATTTTACGTTGAAAACTAGGGACCAATATTCGTTCAAAACAAACGTGTGGTGCGGAATGTATAAAAATCAAATAATTGGATCTTTTTTTTTTCGAGAAACCTTGAATGCGGATCGTTATTTCTACTTTTTAAACAATAAAATAAATTATTTTCTTCTGAGAACCTTCCCTTACTTGAATGTCAGCAGATATGGTTCTAGCAGGATGGTGCCCCATGTCACAGCAGATTAGATGCTCGTCGATACATTGAAAATATTTTCAATGGTAGAGTTTTTCATCGTTTTTCGAAAATTCCTTGGCCTCCGCGGTCTCCAGATTTAACCCCACTCGATTTTTACTTGTGGGGTTACTTAAAGCAAAAGGTTATTTCAAGATGTTGACCATTTAGAGAGAATAATTGCAGAAGCGGTTCGTAATATAACTCATCATATGGTGAGCAATGTCTTAAGATAATTTTGTAATTGATCTGTTATATGTATGAACAGAAATGGAGGATATGTGGAGGCATTCGTAAATTGAAGATAGACATTGTTCATTAGAATTTATTGTAACAAAATAAATTATACATACAACTTGTTATTCATTTAAATGCATCGTTAGAACGTTAGAAACTAGTGATTAGCAACTTAAAGGTTATCAGTGTTCAATAAAAATTAAGAGATAATTGTTTTTAAAAGTTTATTTAGAATTGTTTTATCAAATTGATAATTATTAAATGTAATGCATTAATGTGCAAACTTAAATTTCCAACGTAATCGCAGAGAAAATGTAGGAAAAAATATTTCTTTAATGTAAATAAACAATGTTGAATATTTGAAAGCCATTTTTAATTCTAAACATCTTTTCTTTATTACAATTTTCGATATTGTCAAAAATAAAGGTACGTTACTCTAGAGCAAAAATCACATTTATTGACAAACCTCGTATATGACCGAAAAAATTTAACATCTGATGGTTGCATTTGAGGTTTTGGACCATGAGAACTTCTTATGAAGAATAATTTTTTTTCGCAAAATGAATAATATAAAAGTTTCCCATATGCCGCCAACTTAAGTAGACCACATTGTATATTTTTTTGTTTAGATTTAATTTTATTTAATGTTCCTTGTAGAAAGAAATTATGGACTTTCCGCCAATTATTAATAAAATTTAGACATCTTTGTTCAGCAATTTAAAAAAAAAATGCAGTGTTTTCATAAAAAGAGAAAATTCCGTTTTTCAGTACTGAAAATTGCAATCCAGACTAGTGCTGTGATCACTCGAGCAAAAACCGCTTGATCACTCGATTATTGAAATAACCGACATCGCTCGATTATTAAAAAAACCGCTCGAATTATCTATTCAGGCGAAAACCGTCGCCCGTAACTTATTATCTTTCACTGGATACCCGCGCTTCGCTTGCCGCCCCCGAACAAACCCGCTGTATAGTGATCGAATTAAAAAATTGCTCGTGTATTGAAACAGTTTTTCGCTCGATGAGAAATACTCTAGTTAAAAATCAGGCGAAAAATCGAAAAATATCGCCGGATATCTGATAGACGACCTACGGTCTAAGCGCCGCGCGATCCGATTCTCGACGTTCGAGATTGACGCTGAGCAAGTACACGACATACGTCTTTCTTACAGGCACATAAACGAGAAGGTGCATATAAAAAAGTATGCTGAATCCCTTAGAGGAGTCATCGCGACATTATTTGGTAAAGTTTTGTTTTAACTGGCTAGCCAGCGGAGTAGTTTAGGTCTCCGATTGTAAATATTAAAAATAAAGGATATAATTTAAAAATTTTTAATTACTATAAAGACGAGAAAACTTCTCAAAAATAACATAATAATAGAAATTGTTAATGAAAAATAACCCAAACGAGCAAAATGGTTAACAAAATATATAGAAAAATTCGTTGGTAATCTTATAGTAAACATTTTTAAATCTAAACAGGAACTTTTTATTATTAAACTCAAGAAGACTTCTCAAAAATAACATACATTATAGAAAATGTTAATGGAAAATAAGGAAACCAGCAAAATAGTTAACAAAACATAGGTATCGACAATTTTTTTGTTAATTAAAAGCAAGCATTCTTAATTTAAACAGGAACTTTTAGGTAACTATGAATACACGAGTACATGAATTTAAAAAAGTAATAACCAATTTTCTTATTTTGCCAGTCGCGTAACTAAGCCTAAATTTTTGAAGTGCACACAGTGGGCACCTGATAATTTAAAGTGGAAGAATTTGACAAGCTATTTTAAATATCTACTTATTTTATGCTCGTAGATTGAGAAAGATGTGAAGAAAAATAACTCTTGGTAATACTTTTTGTTTTAAAAAAGCACAAGAATAAACCCGAACAATAAATACATATTTGGGTGAGTTTTTGCAGTTTTTTTGTTTGGTATCGAGACACGTGGTAAAAATTCATTATTCACAAATAAATAAATTTCTGGAATTTTTTTGGTGACACTATAATTTTTTAGCTAAACCTGTGCCCACCCGTAGTTACGTGCCTGCTAAATACCCGACCTGATCACATGTAAAGGGCTAGGCATCCCGTTAAGCAGTCGGTGACGTCATCGCTTGGTAAATTGGAATATCAGGCGATTCACTCGAGCGATTAACTCGATTATTAAAATCGCTCGAGTATCAAGTACTCGATTATTAAAATCATCGGTTTTTCCCAACACTAATCCAGACCCCGATCACGTTCGGTCTCTTTCTTCCGATTATCGTTGTTTCTGTCGGCGGACGCTCGACGTATTCCTCCAACTGCAAGGGAAGATCCAATTCGCCTCGTGCCTTCAAAGTGTGAAACGAACAGGGGTCAAATCGGAGATTTCGACTGAATCCGGAATCCTCTTAAGAAATATAATTTAATAATTTACAGCCAGAAAACCCGGAAATCCGAGCTAAAATTCTTACCATGTAAATAAATGTCTATCGTGGAATTTCTACAGAATGTATGTGAAATTTAATGCTAATATCAATAAATAATAGATTTTACAACTACTCTAACAACCTGTTTAAATTTTTTTAAAGCAAATCTATTAAACAGACGTAAGTGCCGTGTAGAACAAATGAATTTTCAGTTTATTAACGTTTATTATTTATTAAGAAGATGAAATAGGATACATCACCGGTATGTACATAATAAGCACGTAGAAGTCAGTGACGTACCATGGTGCCGAAATAAAACTGGGACAGCAAAATGTAGTTTAATCTCCCAGCCTATTAGTTTGTTTTGAAGTTGTCAGTTTGACTTAATTTTGCGTTGGACGTGTCGAACGAAATATTTTTTTGAAAATGCCCGCGTTAATCGTCCAGCAAAAAGCGATCATTTACACGCGATTGAGAGATGGACATCAAATAAGACACATCGCAGATGAATTAGGAATTAGCAAGAAGAATACCGTATTGTTGGCTAAGCACAAAATTGCAGAATATGGGAGTATCGTAAGAAAAGTAGGTACTGGTCGTCCCAAAATTTCGAATGAAGGCCAAGATATAAAATTCATTAATTTTTTAAGAGATAATCCCTTCGAAACAGCTAAAGAAGAGACACATTTTCCTGGTTCGGCTAATACAGCTCGTAGTAGAATTCGTAATTCGGATATAAAAAGTTGTGCTACAAATAAAATATTTTTGACCGAAGCAAACAAGCAGAGAAGATTAGAATTTGCTCATGAATATATAAATCGACATAACATGTGGGAAACCGTAATATTTTCCGATGAGAAAAACTTCCAATCCTGCAACAATGGGAGAATCCGCATTTACAGGCCTTCTGGTTCGAGACACGATGGAAGATACACACATAAGACCAATGAATGTGGACGCTTTTCTATAAACGTTTGGATCTGGATTAGTGCAAGGGGCCCAGGAGTTTGTCAAATAGTGCAGGGAAGGCTCAATGCACCATTATATTGCAATGTACCTACTAAACCAAGTTATGATATCATCAGTCGGCGCAGTACATGGCCAAGATGTTATATTTCAACACAATAATGCTCCGATTCATAAAGCCCGCATAGTGCAAAATTATTTAGAAGAAAATCATATTCGTGTTCTGGCGGGGCCTTCGAAAAGTCCCGATATCCACCCAATTGAAAACGTTTGGGGTGAAATTTCAAAATTTATGTATAAACATAACTTCCAACCTAGAATTTGAAGATGAATTGCGCCAAAGGATAATGGAAGCATGGGATGAAATAACGCAAGAGTGTACGAGAAACCTAGTGTTAAGTACGCAAGCCTTAATTGATAATAACGGTGCAGCTACCAAATATAAAAAAAATTGTTATTTTTGGTTATATTAAAGTTCAAATATAATTGAAATTAAAAATTGTTTTCATTTTTGTTATATTTTAGAACAATAAACTATATGTGTTTTGATTTCTCCTTGTATTTTTCACAACAATAATAATGCATTACAACAATGATTACCTATTCTCAATAGATTTTGCATACTCTTTATAGTTAGAGAGACGGTGACAATAGGGGGTCCGTGAAGTGGAATATCACTAATTTGGTTTTTCGTGGAGCTTAGGTCCCCCTCTACAACTTTTTTATCTGATGAAATGCCGTAGAGCGTTACTGAGAGGCGCTGTGTCGCTTTAGATAGGAAATTCTCAATAAATTCAAAATTATATCGAGCCATGTCTGAAAATTAATTTACAGCATCTGCGTGACCCCCAAAGTCACGGGAAACACATTTTCTGACAAGTCAACTCTTGCATATACTTTTCCGAGCGTGTCAAAAACAAAATGAAAATTTAAAAAAAAAAAAAAATAAGTTGAAACTTTCTAGAATGGAACATTATATGTTAAAGATTATGTGAAAAAAATGTTATCGATCCAGATCTCGTCATTTCATTATTGGAATTTTTTAAAAATCTCCTAGGAGGAAATTCGGAAAACGATCGTGACATATCAGAAAATTATAACACTACATTCCTTGACACTCAAATATTGTGGAAAAAAAATTTCAGACGAATCGCACCTAGCTAGGCGGAATTCTGACAATATTACGCAGAGATATCGGAAGGCAGGTATCGTTCAGTTGTATGACTGGATATTATATTCGCAATATTACTAAATTAAGCCTATTTTTCCATAAGGTGTGTATGATTTATTCAAATCTGATGAATTTAAACATTTGCCCGTGTCTGCTTTTCACTAATTACAGTAAAAGCCACGCCTTTCATGCATTTCGAGCGAAGTATAGACATTTTGCTATCACCGTTACGAAATCTCTTAATTTTCTCCAAGATAGAACATGCTTCTGGTAACTTTATATATATATATATATCAATATGTTCGGAAAAGATGAGGGAATCAGATAAACCTAGAAATAATTCTTCAAGGGGAATATTTTAGAAAATGTAGCAGAGTAAACCAGACTTTTAATCAAAAAAATTTTGAGAAAAAATACCGCACTTTCGCAACATTCTTTTTATCAGAAAATTGTTTTCGACTCATCTCCATGGGAATACAAATCGATTAAGCCCACTTGGACCCATGTCACTTGAGACTTTATAATTTTTCCATTAATTTTTTTGACACGCTCGGAAAAGTATATGAAAGGGTTGACTTGTCAGAAAATGTGTTTCCCGTGACTTTGGCGGTCACGCAGATGCTATATTTTCATTTTCAGACATGGCTCGATATAATTTTGAATTTATTGAGAATTTCCTATCTAAAGCGGTACAGCGCCTCTCAGCAACGCTCTACGGCATTTCATCAGATAAAAAAGTTGTAGAGGGGGACCTAAACTCCACGTGAAACCAAATTACTGATATTCCACTTCACGGACCCCCTATTGTCACCGTCTCTCTAACTATTATAGCCTAGGAGATACTCTACAATGACAATTTTGTTGTCCCAGTTTTATTTCGGCACGATGGTACATACTACATATGCAAAAAGCATTGCCTGTCTACCCTATTCAGCCAAACGGGCAAAATGAATCCTACCTCCAACTGTAATCTTGGCGAGCCCCTGATGAGAAATTTGCTCGTCTCGTCAAAAGGAAAAATGAAACTGTTCTGCAAAATTCTTGTAGTTTAAACATATAATAATTTGTATTGGTTGTATATCCAGTGCGGCCCCTTTTAAATGCCGGGATATTGCCGGCAGCGGAGCCCACAATTATGAAAGTTGCCAGAATAGTAGGAGGCGCGTGAGAGTGGACATACGAGGGTCGATCAACAAGTACGCCTGTGTGAAGAGAGGTGGCGTTGCTGAGGAAAGTTGGCAATACCGTCGTGTACTGTCATCTGTGTCACACGACACTATATCTAAATTTCATACTGATTCATAGGTTAGTTTTTATTTGGCACTTGTATCACAAGTGTTTCGTGTTTCTCGATAAAATGGAAAAACAGCAATATCGATCAGTAATTCGCTTTTTATTTTTGGATGGAAAAACATTTTGAAAAAACAATTTTTATTTTAAAACAATATTGTACATTCACCTGAATACTATACTCTAATCAGTGCCTGATAGCACCGGCATCGAGCATCAATAAGTAATTCACAATGCTGGACGTATCCCGAATTAAATCCCTAAATACAATTTCACTCGTTTAACAAATTGACATAATTTTCTAAGATCTCTAATGTCCTCTGGTATTTTATTATAAGCCTTAGCCGCTCTCACTATGGGTTACTCAATCATTCCTACATTCGTCCTGGTAGTTACACAATATATATTATTTTGAGATCTAGTTTCGTGACTGTGTATGTTATTGGACAATAAGATGTTTATATTACATCTTTGGTTATTTTTTAAAACTTTATACACTAATTTTACCTGTCCTAATTCTAGACGCATCTCCAATTTTGGTATTTTCAACTCTCTATATAAAGTTTCTGAACTTGTCAACCAATCATAATTAAAGAGAATTTTTGATACTTTATTTTGGAGTACTTGGACTGCGTTAAAATTACTTTTCCCACATGTTCCCCATATTGGCATTAGATATCTAAAGTGTGACAATAAGAAGGCATTGAACACACTCAATTTAGTTTTATTGGTAAGATAGTTTCGACATCTGTATATTATAGGTATCATAGGTAGTATTTTGTTTGAGAGATGCATAATGTGTTGGGACCAGTTAAGATCATTGTCAATCACCAAACCCAGATGTTTTAGATTTTGAACTTCTTCTAAAATTAAGTCAATTATTTTAATATTTAAATGATAAATAAATATCATATATTTCGTCTTGTTATTTTTAGCTAATTATAATATAGCCAACCAAGATATAAATTTAAATCATCATTTACCACATTATTCAATGCCTTCTCCTCCTCACCGGTATACACTAATACTGTATCATCCGCAAATTTAAAATGTCTAGCTTTGAGATATACATACCTTAAATTCAGATAAAGTGAATACAGCAGAGGTCACTGTTAAGCACTTCACTATTCATCCCATTAAGCGTAACATACTGTCTTCTATCCACCAAATAAGTTTTTATAATATTATGTATAGTCCCCCTAAAACCCATCTCATACAGTTTTTTCAACAATATATCTATGCTGACAACATCAAATGTTTATCTTAGGTCTACAAATACTGCTACATGCCAAAAAAATAAATGCGAAGTGGGATGCTGTCTATGGGAGCCCTTCACCATCTAGGACAACCGTAAGACTTACATACATCGGTTTTTGATCGTACATCCATCTGTTTTTGACGAGGAGCGCCCAGGTCGACCGGCAGACGAAGTCACCGAGGAAAGCGTTGAAAAGGTCCACGACATGATTATTGCTGATCGCCGAACCAAAGTGCCATGTAGAATTAATATTTTACATGATAAGTTAAGCATGAGAAAGTTGTCAACCCGATAGGTGTTGCGTTTGCTTACGGCGACAACAAGAAGAGAAGGCTGTCAATGTCAATGCAGTGTTTGGACCTCTTTAAGCGAAATTCACAGCAGTGTTTGCATCGAATCGTCACCATGGTTGAAACCTGGATCTATTATTTTACGGCAGAGACCAAGCAAAGCAATAGATTTTTCAAGGTTTCCAAGAATTCCAAGGGAATAATCCCCATGGAGCTTTTACAGATCACGGGGCAGTACTACAGTGAATTATTGGACCGATTCGATACAAAAATCAAGGAGGGCGATACGGCCCCATTTGGCTAAGAAAAATGTGCTGTTTCACCACGATAACGCACCAGTACATTCATCCAGAATTATCGCGGTGAAATTGCACTACGAATTGCTGCCGCACCCAACATATTTGGCTCTCTGTGACTTCTTTCTGTTCCCCAACATGAAAACGTGGCTCGGAGGAAACAAATTCAGCTGAAATGAGGAGGTTATCGTCCAGACAGAAGCGTATTTTGAAGAGTTTGATAAATCGTATTTTTGGAGAGGATAAAGAAATGGCAGAAACGTTGGGAAAAGTGTATTGTACTAAAAAATAGAAAAAAATTGTGAAAAACTTGCCTCCTCATCCCTAATACGTGTACTTATTGCTCGATCCTCGTAAATACTGGTACTTGTACACCACTAATGTGGTAACGTAGTTTAAAAGGCAGTAGCGACACCTTACCACTTAAGGCAACAATCGATTTTAACCATTAAATTAATATTCTAATCGAAAGATCCAGTTTAGGATTATTCCAGAAGAAAGTAGGTACGCAGAAATTTGAATAATAGGAGCGCTGTGTTGTGGGAATTTTATTTTAACTATTAAAAAAGTAAGGGACCCGGAGTCCCACAAGGTTCCAAATTAGAACCTTGTGGGACTCCGAAATGTACTCCTATAATTTGCTGATTTTTTCTCCCCATACTGTTCTCTTTCCAACAAGAGTGGTTTAAGATGGTTAAGTTGTTGATCACATATATTTCGGAGCCTGTGTTAATACACAATAAACAGTAACTTCGAACTCTTGTGGGTTCCTACTAACGAGAGCTGGATCCGGTCGAAATCTCAGGGGCCCTGAACCGGCCTTCGGAATATCAAGACATCAGGCAACGAAAACAACATTAGATAGATGGGGGCAAAAACAACATCTTTCTCGATGGCAAGGGTTACCTGGTCAAATACACGCACCAGTCGCAATTGGAAAACCATCAAAAATACTATCGAAGGGGATGCTACCCCTAACGCGGTCCCATTTATAACAGGTGACTGGTTTGCTAACAGGCCACGGCCACTAACGAAAACACCTTCAACATATAGGAACCTACAAATGGACCCAGTGTATACATTTCTTCTTTCTGCGGCGTAGAGAATGAAACTGCTTCCCATATAATATACAGCTGCGAAGCGATGACTCGCAGAAGACGTAAGATCTTTGAGAACATTCATCCATGACTTGGTAGAAGAATATTGGATCTCATAGAAAGAACAAATATTTTCTAACAAGATAAGGTGGGTGCGCAATAAGCCAGAAGGCTGCAGTGATAGAAGTTTGGACCACGCATCCGACTTCCGCCTTTAACCAACCAACCAAGATGATTAAGTCATTAATCACATTCATATACAGGGTGTTATGTAAATGACGTATTATATTTAAACCGGCAATTCCTGAGATGAAAACAAATTGAAGAAAAATATCCAAAAATGGTGCTTTAATTTAATATCCCATACATGACCTTATGTCAAACCAAAAATTACCACATGGTGCCCCTGTCCGGAAGGTAAACACAGCAACATATGGCAGTGAATATTGAACAGTGTTGTCATATCTGCAGGGTAAACTCTTTAGAAAGTCAATAACCGTTTGACAGATTTCAAGTTGTTTATTTTTCAGGGTACATTATTATAAACTTTTACGTTCAGTTCGCTTGGAAACAATCTCTGATTCATAAACCTGAACTGACTCGAACAAATCGGCGCGGAGTTTATAATTGTCAGGTATGTTCTCATTTGTTCAAACCGAACGACACCCGTCAGATCTGGACAACTTAAAAGTTTATAAATGCCACTTACACTTTAAAAAAAAATGCAATTTTATTTACCATTTCGGGCTTAGTTAAAACCAACTTAATTTATAAAAAACACCAAGTACCTAGGTAACCTAACAAAAACTGGCACAATAATCTCACAAAATCACATTAGTTTTCGCGTCACAACACATCTAAGTACCGTTCAATCTGAATTAGTATTTTAAAGTGCTACTGTGTAGACAAAAATACGCCTATTGTCTGGGAAATAATATATTTAACATCTAAAAATTTTAAAAATAAACAACACGTTGGTTGTGTCGATCGATATCGGCCGGCTTCTTTAAACAGCTTATTTTGGACAATCGGGCTTGACGACCTGTTCTTTTCGCGGTAGCGGTTAGTATTTAAAAATACAGCTTTGCCACTTTCGATGTTATATAAGCGACTATCATAAATTGCCGAATTTCCTTCTATAATATTTCTTTCCTGTATCATTATAGTCCCGGAAATGGCAACCGCGCTAACACCAGTTTTCGGATTAAGGAAGCATCTTGAAGTTTGGACTGGCCCATTATTATTTAAAAGGGTAGTTACACAATGTTAAGAGGTTGGAAATAAGAGGCCGAATGGGGTTTAGTGATAGCTTATTATGCACTCCCACACTATCATCAGGACACGTGATGAGCATAAAGTTTCTCCCATAGAAAAATAACTGAAGGTGTCTGTACCCTGGATTCCTTAATCGCGTCCTGGATTTACTTTCTAACTAAGCTAAATATTTATTTTTATAAGAAACTAAAGTTTTACACTTTTAAACAGTTTGGAAACATTGTGCCTGAACATCTGTTGATTACCCAGCTGGGCAATGTAATATATTCATATATGAATGTGCCGAGGAGTTGTGTGTGGGTTTAGAGGTGAATTACCCAACTTTTTAAACGTTCGATTTAAAAAAAAATATATATGTAGCGCTTCTCTAGGACACCCCAGGAGTCACCCATTTAAATATAATACGTCATTTCCATAACACCCTACATTTCGGAGCCTATACACAATATATGTCCTTATTAGTTTCAAAAGCCTTGTTCATATTGATATACACATGAATACACATGGAAAGGATGACCGAGAATTATAACTTGATGGTTTTTAGAACGTTTTATAGAACGTTTTCTTTGGAAACGAAATATAATTCCGGTGTTTTAGATGGAAAGGGCAGAACTAAACTTTTAACATGTCATCAATAATTTATATTTTGAGTTATCTGTAAGTAGTGCTAAATATTGTTAATTTATTATTGTAGTTTGTTTGAATAAACCTACGAAAATCAGCGCTGGGAACCCGGAGCGTCTAATTTCCCATCCGTAAGGACAAATATTTCATCTCTAAGACCTCCGCTTCTACCTAAATATTTTGAAAATCGCAATTGTATTAATAAATGTAAAATCATTTTTTTAGCTGAAATTTGGATCTATTGTAAGGGTACCGAAACATTTTCTGGGCATGCTTTCCAAGCCCAGATTCGACCGTCACTAGAGTACTGCTCTCATATCTGGAGCTTTGCACCCAAACATACTCTTCGGCTACTGGATTCCATCAAAAGGAGGGCTATTCGTCTGATCGGAGACCACGAGTTGACGAAGAACCTCGACAGCCTAGAACATCGAAGACAGGTTGGCAATTTGACTATCTTTTACAGATATTTTCATGGAAGGTCCTCGGCTGACCTTGCCCTCTTAATTCCGCCCTGAGTATATATGTGATGAATGTGATTCAAAACCACCGTTAATCGCTTTTTGCGCACACGCACTACTCCCAGGGTGCCCTAAACGATTTTTCCTATAGTGCTTGTGTTTGATCATAAAGAAAAAAAAGCAATAATTGGTTACCTTTGTCAAGCAATATTATTATATTTCAAACGATAAATCACATTTTAATTGATTTGATATGATATAAATAATTAAATAAAATACAGTGAAACCTCTCATAAGGGGCACCTCTGATAAGCGGACATCTCTATTAAGCGGACATTTTTTCATAGTCCGGAACTAGGTATATGAAATTCCATGAAAATCAACCTCTCTTGGGTGGACTCTCCTTTGGGCGGTAGCGGACAGGCTGTTTTCATACAAAGAGTGCGAAAATCGTACTTTCAACAGACAAAAAATTTTTTAAAGTATTTGGGAGACGGTGCAAAAACTCTTTGAAGGCAGACCGGCAACCAATCGCGTAGGCGTGGCAGCGCGAAAGTACTTCGCCGAATGAAAGTATGTGTGATTCCCCCACAACAGTCCGCCGTTTATTTGTGAGTTGTAAGGTTAAAATCGTAAACAATGGCACAAAAATGTCGCGATTTGAGTCTGAAAGAGAATATTGATATTGTGGAAGTTTGTAATTTGATAACAATGATTTGGGTATATTTATTAACATTGATAGCAATGTGCTATTAGATGATGATAGTGACCCCATTCTACCGATTATGTAGTCCAAACTGAAACCACATCACGACCCTGATGAAGAATTTGAATGCAGTAATCAAACAAATGTCACCAATTATCAACAAGCCATTAGTATGGTAAAAGAATTATAAGAGTATGCAAACAATAGAGATGACTCTACAGCAATGGAATTGTTATCGGACTTGGAATTACATTTTCTAGATTGCAAGTATAAAACGCAAACACGTCAAACTACGTTATTAGATTTTTTTAGTACTACATCCTAACTAAAACTACTGTATTTTTGTTATGGTATGTTTATTTATACATACAGTAATAATTTTGAATTTACATATTACCTAATAACAAATTTCCCATGGGCGGACACCTCTATTAGGCGGACACATTTAGACGGTCCCGTAGGTGTCCGCCTAAGAGAGCTTTCACTGTATTATGTATAATGCACCAGCTATTATTTTAAAATGTAATTTTTGGCTTTCGTACAATAAGAAGTTTTTTACATTCAAGACCTCTATAAAGTTAATCAAGTCCATCACAATCACGATTTGAATCACACTGATACAAGTGATGTTGCATCATTTTTTCCCAAAAAAGGCACCTTAAATATTGTGGATGTTTTAAATGGCACCGCACGCCATTGGTAAAAATTAACAAAAAGCATAATTGTTGACTTCCTAGAAGATAAATTTATTATATTTATAGTGTAGTCTGAAAAGGCAGTACATAGCGATAAAAATGTGGCATTAAATCACCGCTTTATGGTGAACGAATATAAATTTTTTAAGTTGGGACACAAAAAGAATATTCAATTAGGTAAAGTGAATAAAGCCCGTTATATCTATAAGTAAGAATTTTAATAAATTAATTATAAAAGAAACAATCCAACTTTTTTATGACTTCTCATTATTAGTGTTTTACACAACGCCAGATGGCAATAGTTTATCAAAAGTATTGGAGAAAGCTATTAATCAACATCTTCTAAAGTACCTGGAAGGCTTCAACATTATCAGCGATCATCAATATGGTTTTCGGAAGTCCAGATCAACTGGAGATCTTCTAGCCTATGTCACCCATATTTGGAACAACGCAATCGAACATCATAGTGAGTCTCGGGCTGTTGCACTAGATATTTCTAAAGCCTTTGATCGTGATTGGCATGAGGGACCTCTAAGTAAACTGCGATCCTATGGTATGCCCAGTCGATTCTGTGCATGGTTGTCTAACTTTCTTAAGGACCGCTCTCTACAAGTGGCAATTGACGGATTTCTCTCAGACGCCTTCACCATCAATGCCGGTGTCCCTCAAGGCTCCATATTGTCTCCCACTCTCTTCTTACTCTACATTAACGACGTTCTAGTGAAAACAAAAAATCCGATATTTAGTTTTGCTGATGATAGCACACTTATCTCATCGTTCTCTTTGAATGCACAAACATCAGCTGCCGACGCACATCTTCGCAGACAGCATGAAGTATCACGCCTCAACAAAGACCTGGAAGAAATTTTGGCTTGGAGTGATAGTAACCAAGTCGAGTTTAACGCTAAAAATCCCAGGCAGCAGTTTTCTCTAAAAAGGTTAACATTACTGAACCGGATATAGTCATGGATGGACAGGCAATCCTACTGGCTTCATCTATCAATTTGCTAGGCGTCAATCTGGGAGGAAATATGTCTTGGCATAACTACGTTGTGGCAATCGCCAAGATTGCTTCTCAGAAACTTGGTGTCGGCTTTTACTTATTTTAAATTTTATTTAATCAATAAACTGTAAATACTTGTTCACACTGACACTTTCTTGATTAAAACAAAGGTATTACGAAAAATTGACTTCTAGATAAAAATAAATCAAAAGTTATTTAATACCTATATCATTGTTAACGTACGCAGGTACAAATTCCTGATAAAATTATGTCTTTTACCATGAAATATTAGTGCTTGCAGAACATAATTATAAAAAGCATGCTAATATAATTTTGCATAATAAGGTATATTAAGATATCGATGTATAATAGTTACTGCTCATTTTAATTTGATAGCAACATAAGTTCCTGTTATTTTCTTAGCAGGTTCGTCTACAGAGATAGGATTGCATGGAGCCATCTACTTTAATTAAAACCATAATTACAGTTTTAAAATGTATACTTGATAAAAAGAAATTGTAGGAAAGCCAGTGACAATAAAATCATTAAGTGAACTGCTCCGAGGAAAAGAAGTGTACCAGGGAAGCCCAAGAAGTTTGGTCAAACTTGTCGGAAGCTTGGGATTTATACAGTGATGGGCTAAAATATGGAACAAATTCATTTAAAAATCAGGTTTTATTTTTTTGTAAAAACGCTCGGACACGTCGATTATAATTTTTTCTTCCGGATTTTTTGCCTCAAAAAGAAATTATACTGGGTGTGTCAAAAAGTAGATGTTGTAAAATTTTTTTTGTATTTTAAATAGAACCACCCTATTTTTACTTATCACATAAATTCTACGTCAAATTCTGAGCATAATTCATGTAGCATACTCTATCCTTATCTCTAACGGTTTTAGAGAAAAATTACATCTAAAAAAAGAAATTTCTTTAAAAAAAGGTACATGTACCTACTTAAAGGTAAAGAGGTAAATTTAAATTAATTGTTACTACGATAGCAAGTCATGTGTCAATCAAAAAGAATTTTAAGTATAATTTTGAAAAAACGGTGATCATGGTGCATTTAAATGAAACTCAAAGAATCGAAATTTTAATTTTAATTGGATGTGGATACAAAACAAGAAGTCAAGAAGAAGTTTGTAACTTGTTTAGCGCTAAGTATCCAGAACGACGCATTACAAGATCTACAGTGAGTAAAATTGAGAAAAAATTCAGGGAAACAGGGAATGTAATGGATCGTCTACGGCCAGGTCGTCCAAAAATTAGTGAAAACACAAAATTGAACATTTTGTTAGAAGTTGAAGATAATCCCCATAGTACATCCACTGAAGTAGCCCTTAATAATGATGTTAGCCGACGATCAGTTTTGCTTGTATTGAAACAAGAAAAGTACCATCCGTATAAAATTAGGTTGCTGCACGAGCTAAACGAAGATGATCCCGACCGCCGACTACAGTTTTGTGAAACTATGATGGAAATTTGCAACTTAAATCTATTTTTCCATCGCAGCGTACTTTTTAGCGATGAAGCCACGTTTTGTTTGAATGGTTCGGTAAACAGACAAAATTTTCGGTATTGGAGTACAAATTGGATGAGAGAACAGCATACGCAATACTCACAAAAAGTAAATGTTTGGGCAGGGATATTAAATGATAGAATTATTGGACCTTTTTTCTTCGATGGAAATCTTACAGGAGACCGGTATTTACAATTTCTTCAAAATGAATTAATTCCCACACTAGCAGCGGATTTTCCAAATCCGAATCAGCCTAATCTACCAGAAGCGGCTATTTGGTTTCAGCAGGATGGTGCTCCGCCTCATTTTGCTCAACAAGTACCAGAGTATTTGAATACTATTTTTCCCGAACGATGGATAGGTAGAAGAGGACCCATAGAATGGCCTGCAAGATCTCCCGATCTTACACCAATGGATTTCTTTCTTTGGGGTTATTTGAAATCAAAAGTGTATAAGGATAAACCACAAAATTTGGAAGACTTAAAATTTAAAATTAGATATGAAATTAGGCAAAATAATGAAAATACTGTAAATAATGTTTTAGAAGGGTTTTTAAGTAGATTGGCATATTGTCAAGAAGTTAATGGTTTGCATTTTCAACACTTAATAAAATAATTTTTGAAAATTATACCTACATCTACATTTTGACACACCCAGTATAATTTCTTTTTGAGGCAAAAAATCCGGAAGAAAAAATTATAATCGACGTGTCCGAGCGTTTTTACAAAAAATTAATACCTGATTTTTAAATGAATTTGTTCCATATTTTAGCCCATCACTGTATATAGATGGCGAATGAACAATTTGGTGCCGAAAAGAATTGTCCCAATTTAACCGACTTCGTATCTCTTTAGGCTACAGTATGATTCCATCATACACCCGTTGTTGTTGCTAATGCTTCTCATTTTTGCACCCTGTATAAGCCTAAAACTGAAATCTGAATAAAAATTCTATCTCAGTGCAAGAGAAAATCAAGTTTGAAATTGAGCATAATTTTTGGTTGTGCGTTATTTTTGATGTTAAGTATAGTTCTTGATTTTTTTGTAAAGAGAAAAATGCAGACTTTACCTTGAAAAGAAACGCGAATAGTTATCGCGACCCTGCCAGTGCGAATTACTACAATGTATGAAGAAACAATAAACTTATATTAACCATCAAAATCCTATCAAGTAATACGTCGCGGGCATAAACCCACAACTAAGTAATAATTATTTATTTAGACAATCGAGGGTCGTAACTCACAATGACACAGACATACACACCTTAGCAACAAGTAAAGTAACAAAGGCCGAATTAAAAAAAAACTTATGTCCCTTGTCGTAAATAAATTCTAAGATACACATACGGTCTTCGTTTGTTCTTTGTTTGACAAGCAGGGTTGGCAACTGTGTAAATATTGGACTTGTACCATAACGATGTAATGATCTACGCATACAATGTTAAGCACACAATAAGAAACAACGCTAAATTTGTCGGAGAAGTGAGAAAATACCTAACTTATCTTACTACGTGCAAACACTCTTTATTGTTTTAGGGTAAAATTTACTTTTGACCGTTCTCACCGATTTATTTCGTTTAACAAGAAAGCATCGTGAAGGACATTTTAAACAAATCGAGGAATGGTATAAAGTGTTTTATTGCAATTAAGTGTAAAAAACAAATATTTAGTTATTATACACACGTATGGTGTATTTTTAAAACTTCTCAAACAATTAAATTTCTTTTTCTATTTGGGTTTCATAATGGCTACATTATGAAATGCAAAAAAATTGAATAACCTGCCACTTTATGAAACTGAAATTTTTTTTATGTTGGCAGCAAGTAGGGTTCGAATTTTAGGCTTACTTTGATTTCGTTGGAATTAGTTTTCTTGGCATTATGGACTCCACAACAATTTTTAATAAAAAACTTTAAAATACTAACCTTTAACCTTGCAAATAGATCATTTTTACTAGATATTTATCTGAAATACCTATACTCGGACATACAGCTCGTCAAGCGAGTCTATAGCTATCGGTAAGGGGGAAGCAATATCTTTTAAAACATGGCCGAGTCATGGGCGTACTATTATTATCTTAATAATGTATATTTTTCATGGCATGAATATATTTGTATCGCCGGTGCAAAAAAATCTATTTGATTTCAACATGCACTCCAAAGTTTCACGGGAAAACGGAGAGTTTATGTCACTTCTTAGCTGTTGTAGCAACTTTTAGTTCCAAATAAAACTTTTGTATTGTTCTTCTAACAATGCCAAAGTCGAAGCGTTCGATTTTTCCGACAGCAGAGAGATGGGCTCTTTTTTTGACAAGAGATGACAACAATTGATCCGGGTTATTTTCTTTCCTTTCAGTATCTTCTTTGTGAATGTTTTTTACTGCACCCACGCTTACTCCCGTTTACATTGCGACCCTTCCTAGCTTTTGCTTAAGTGGCAATTTAAATGTATTAATTTGTGATTCCTCTTCACAAACCCTGTACACATTGGCAATCACTACACGGGATTGACTATGAAGGGTTTTACCAATGTATATTCATTCATTATCACAGTTTTAAAACAAACCCTATCACTACGCAACTGGATGAAGCATATTGGACATCGCCGAATAACCACGCTGGCACAATAGGCGTGTCACCAGACGCGTGTCGCCATCCTCTGTCTCGGATATAACCTATAAAACTAGCTCTAGCCACCGGTTACCCATGATTACGGTTGATATTGCACCATGTTGCCCTATTTTTAGATTAGAAGTACTTTAATAAAAAAATATTTTATTTTGGATTTAAATATTAAATAAATAGTATGAAAAGAAAGTTTCAAGAACATTGAAACTATAATAGAATATTAGTTTCGTATATACTTATGACAATTTACTTTAAATGGGTAAATTTAATTTTAGGGTTTACTTGGTAACATATTGTTAAATTAAAATTTAATATATGTGACAACATTGTTAACCCAATAAATTTTCTTGCCCGCATTCCTTTTGTAGCTACAGATAAAGTTGTCGACCCGTATATAACATGCTGACGGTGTCCGTCCCGTCAACTAATTTCTAGTCACTACTATAAAACAACATAACCTAAAAATAATAGAAATATCATCCAGTTTATGCTCTATTTCTAAAGTTTTATTTAATAAAGTACTATTTTTATTTTTTATTCAATATAGTATTATACATATTACTTTATATATACATATTTATAGTTACTGTAGACATTTTCTGGGTATTAATTGTTATTCCTGTCAGATTCTGTGTCGACACAATATTTTGTTCAATAGTATTATTTATTATTTTGTTCAATATTTTGAACTTTGTTCTGCTCGCACCATAACTCAAAGTTTTCCATATTCTTTTTAAAAGTTTTTTTTAGATTATTTTCCGCAATTTCTTGTATTTCTGACGGAGTACAACTTTCTTCCTGACTCATTTTTATTAACTTTAATAATATATTTATTTTTAATTATGACGGATGGGAAGAAGTTTTGTTGTGTTCAATTGTTTCTATCATGGCATATTTGTAACTTTTAACATTTTGTTATTGTAAAAGTATAGCCAACCCAAAAAGAAACTATTAATTCAAATGGAAAAAAATCTACTATATTTTTTAACGTTTTTCAGACTTTAAAGACCTAAATAGAAAAAGTATTATAAAATACACGGTTCATAAGAGAATTAGAGCACTTGTACTTTAGAAAACTACCCGCTTCGCGGGTCGTTTTCTAAATTAAACGCGTGCTCTAAGATAATGTCTTATGAAACTTGTATCTTAATATACTATTAAACTCACATCATCGCACATTAATGATGCTATTTTAGTTCACTGGACTGGACTTATACTGTTTTTCCCGGTCAACCTCCAAAACAGCTGTCTGCTTTATGACAAGTTGTAAATTCTAAACTAAAATAGCAAAAGAAAAAATAATGTTATGAACTCTAACTCCCAATATTAGGCGGGAATAAAATGGTATGAAAATTGCACAACTCGATTCAAACTATAGACACGATTCACGGAGCAATATTGTATTAACCATTAACGATTTAATATAACTATGAGTCATTGGCAGGCTTACCATTGCGTTATTTTTAACAAATTTCTATAAAACACCACCAATTTACTTAAAAATTAAGAGTTGTTTGACACACACGACACCGCATTTGACGCCATGTTGATTAATGGGAATTATTATGCAATATCCATGTGTTTTTTAAATTTGCGAGGCTTATGCAGATTTCATATTTATATTTTTGGCTATATCTAGTGGCAATTTTCATAAACTGATATTAGCGTATAGCTTCGGCTACTGTCCACGAGATTCCGCAAAAATCACAAATTTGATAAATTTGGACTCGTACAGGGTGTCTAATTTTCGACACTTTTATAGGGTGTCTCCGTAATTGTTAGTGCTATTAAAAAAGTAATGTAGGTGTTATGCGCTCTTCTTGTGTTAAACTAAAAATGGTAAAATCAATATTCGAACATTTTCGCTCGCTTAAGAGATACGGGGGAAAATCAGAAAAATGTACAATGTCAAAATTACCATATATTCTCCTAGTTAAAAGAGATACAGAAAAAAATTATATACAGAAGTTTATTTATATTGATTGTTGAATAATTTGCAGTTTTGAGAATAAGATCTACCTTAAGATATTTCAACTTACAAGACCGGCGGGGGGAAAATTCCTCCGAAACATCGTCGGAAATCCCCGACTAACTATTGTCGAAAAAAAATACCGCTTAAAATCTAGTTCCCATTATTCGGTACGTCCTATTTTGCTGATGCTGCTCAAACTGCGACCGGGTTGACGAAATATAGGAGCGGCCGGCAGCATATTTTAATCATTGTTTAATAGTATTTCAACGCAAATATAATTTGTATGTAAAATTATTTTCCTGAAAACTTGAATTTCATGACAATTATTTGAAAAGATATAAAGAGTATGTCATCTTATCTGGTAAGTCATTTTAAGCGGAATTCCCCTACTGTCTCCTCGGGGAATAAATAATTTATGCAAATTTAATTTTCCTAAATAATAACCGGCATTACTGCCCATTAAATAAACACGCTAATAATATTGATAAAATTATTTTGATTTTAGTATTGGAACGATGTTAAATAGATAAACAAGTATCGTTGCTAGTTTAGTTAATTTTATCCTATTAAAAGTTTGAGAGTAGTAATTAATTTTTCGATCTTTTTTAACCAATTTAATTAAGCCAGAAGGATCCAATGTATTATGATAAATTACATGGGGTGGTCAAAAAAAGTTACCACATGTTTCTTTCTGAATAACTTTATTAGGTTTAAAATCATTTTTAAACCAAATTTGCAGGAAATATTTACAAAAATATAAGTTCTCATGAAATGAATTTAACAGTAACGAAATCGAATTGTAATATCCTACAAGGCAGGCTAAAATAAGAAGTTAGTTTAAACAAGTCGCAAAAATAAGTTCTCTTCTATTTTTTCAAATAATTACATGTAGGGAATCCAATCCCGCAAATGCGGGATCCCGCGGCGATTTCGCGGGATTGACATTGCGGGATTAAACATGCGGGACTCGCGGCGGGATTTGCGGGACTCGATGCAGCGAATCCTCAAGCTTTTTCGACAGTTGACATCATTAATATGTCATCGATCAGCTGTTTGGGGACTTAACCAAATACCCCAGTTTTATAGGAACCGTATTGAGCGTGTTATGTTTTTATATTTTTCGAGTTTGACTAGTGCTAATACGTGTAAAAGTGTATTTCCGTCGTTTTAGAAGTGTTTATTTTGTGTTGAAAACTTTGATTAATTACATATTGAGTTGTTTGTGTATCTGGTAAACCACAGTAAGTACTTGTCACGTTATGAAAAATTTATAGGTTAATATTTTCATTTATCTGTTTTTAGGCGAAAATAATAATTATGGAGCATAATTATTGTCTGCCTTCTACCTCAGCTGATGCCACCGTTAGAGAAACTAAGGTGAATTTTAATATTAATAAAAAAAATTCTAGATGTTTCATTTCTTTCTGATCGAGTTGAGATTTGTTTCAGTTAAATATCAGGTAATACTTTTGTGTGGCGACTTGAATGTAGACAGTTTGGTTAGCTGGGAAAGTAGAAAATATCTGCACATTTTTTTGCAGAGAACTAACAAACAAACCACTGGTGCTTGGGTATGATTACTTGGACTTTTATCACTTAATTTCAAATTTCAAACTACTTGGCAAGCAGTTTGTATCACGTTTTAATTTTATTAAAAGGGCAGTGGATCGTTTAATTATAATGGGTAATAACGACCATGCTCATATTGTTCATTCCTTCATAAAATGCCATCTTGGGGAGAATGAAAAGTGGCAATGAGAAAGTGAAATTTATTTTTGGACATCTCTTCGAACAAAGTCAGGAAAAACTAAAAACAGAATCGCAAAATTGTCCCAATTTAACCGACTTCGTATCTCTTTACTCTTACCTTTCCCGAAATCCCAATGGGGAAGGCCGAAATACCCATTTTATTAGTTTTTTGCAAATATGACTTACGTAACCTACATATTTGCAGTATACGTAGCCTACGTATACAAAAGAAGGGTGCATATAGAATTTGCTTGTTATGATACTATACGTTTATAAGTTACTATTGAACATTAAAGTTAAAACAGAGGTAACAAGAGTGAACAACCTTTAAGCAAACCGTATATTTAGTTTTTTAATACAATAACCTTTCCTTAGAAAAGGTCCATAGTTATTTTCAAAAATGTTTTTTTGTGCATCCGGTACAAAAACATGGAAATTTTTCCAAGTGATTAAATTTGTATTTACATAACAGGAAAAAGAAATGATCAAGGATGACTTTTTCGAAAATTTGAAGATACAATTTTTTACAGGTATAGTTAAGTCCATGTGTAGACACACTGTATAAAGTTTACAGTAGGTAAAGATGGACATGCATGTAGATGCGTACTTCCTATCTTTTTGTGAAGATAGAGGGACCTACTAGCCATGTAATTATAAAATAATGACTTTATTTTATATATTTGAATAAATAAATAACAAAAAAATACAATGTGTTGTGTTTTATTCTCTATAATAAATAATAAAAGATGTATTTAAAAATATAAATAGACTCGTTTCATTTTTAAAATAAACGTACGTACTATTGTAGTACGGTCCTGGAAGGTCCTGGAATGTCATACAAACCTAGGCAAAATAAATAACCACAAATAAGCAGGCAAGTCATTAATGTCACGTGACACTTGACATATCTGGCGCGAGGATTCGCTGCAACCACTATACTGTATGTTAATAAAAAGTTGTTTTATGCAATTAGAAATAGAGTAGAGTAGCAGGAAAATATTTATTGCATATAGGTACAATACAATAGTACCTACGACTACTTTAACGGTTACATGTTACATTGAATTTGAAAGTATTTTCGGAGAAAAGATAACAACATGTTTAATGTCTCATCTTTTAGATTTGATCTGATTTTATTGCACGCTGCGGCTGAAAACGCACGTTCAGCTTTGACACTTGTCGGCGGAATAGATTTTACACAATTTGTGGCCCTCTGATTCGAATAGTTGGCGCATATCGGTCGATGTGATAAACTTTCCAAAGGGTATACCATCTTTAGCTACCATTCGAGACACTCTTTCCTCCATCGAAACTTTTCTCAGATGAAAATAAATCTGTAATTTTCAGTTCCTTAGACAGCACAGAAGAACCACTAACATCTGAGCGCTTAGCAATAGAACTAAACGAACTACTCGAACTGCTGGTACTAGCTTTCATTTCCTGTGTTATTTTATCAATATTAACACTACCGCTGCTGCTCTGGACTTTCAAATTAGTATTATGCTTTGTTTGTAAGTGGGTGTGAAGATCTTTGGTGGGACGAGCAGAGATTTTGATAATGCTAGGGCATAACTTACATTTAGCTGTAAGACCATCTTCAGACTTTAAAAAATAATTCCAAACTAAACTTGAACCGTTATTATCTTTGTAAACTGCACTGACACTCATTTTTGTGATTGCTGTTTAAATTCCATGTATTATATTAAACCACTTGATAAATGCCACTAGATACTAGTAGAATAACGCCCTTACTTTCGCACGTACGCAAGAAAACTGTTCCGTTTAATGTATTTTCAATAGCCCAGCATTGCGGGGAATCCCCTACGCGTCGACCACAAATACCGCAGTTCATTGTTTGCTATCTTCCAAATCCCGCGGATCCGCGGGATCGATGGCCGCAGGTTTGCGGGATTAAAGTTTGGGTGCGGGATTGGATTCCCTAATTACATGTTAAAGCCTCTTTATATTCTCAATAAAATACATATTTTGAGATTTCGGCCGGTTCAGTATTTATGACTCATTTTCTGACCAAACTTCACTAAGCCATAACTATTTTCAGTTAGTTTTTTGGATGGAAGAAATGAATTTCATATTTAACTTGACAAAAAAGACAACTTTTGTCTAATTTAAACGATTTAGCGTCAACACATCGCGAGACAATACATCGAATGACGATTCATCGCCGACAATTCATCGCAGAGACAATTCATCGCTACGACAATTCATCGTGCGACAATTTATCGTTGCAATTTATTGTGTAATGACTACACTTGAGCACGCACGGAATTTAACAATTTTTGAAAATGTAATGGAAAGATATGGTTGTAGAAAAAGAAAACATAAGAAAGTTAGGGTAAGTTACATAAATTGACACTGTCCTGGGAAAACCACTGAAAACCCGCCCCCGCTACACCTTTTGGAGCTGATTTGTTTTTGTATTCGGCAAAAAAGACACGAAAGTTACATAAATTGACAGTACCCTGAGAAAACAAGTGGAAACCCGCCCCCGCTACACCTTTTGTACACGATTTCCTTCTGGATTCGGAAAAAGAAAACATAAGAAAGTTACATAAATTGACAGTACCCTGAGAAAACAAGTGGAAACCCGCCCCCGCTACACCTTTTGTACCCGATTTCCTTCTGGATTCGGAAAAAGAAAACATAAGAAAGTTACATAAATTGACACTGCCCTGGGAAAACAAGTGAGAACCCGCCCCCGCTACACCTACACCCGAACAAACCCCTTAAGAGGATTAGGTAATTATAGTATTAACTAATTATAGTATTAAGTAACAAAATTTAAACCCGAACAAACCCGTACAGCAAATGATGGTGCGTCCATTAATTACGTAAGGCTTTCAGGTAAAATTGGGTGATGGCGGAAGGGATTGAGCCAAATGTCACGAAATCTTTTATTGGGGGAAGGGGGGTTGAAAAATCGCTAAAAACGCCTCACGTAATTAATTGATGCCTCCCAAGCCAATAAAAAATATCTTAAATAAAATTATTTATTTTACCCTGTAGTAACGAAACTATGAATTTTAGGCCCTAAGTGTATATGTTTTTGAAATCAGCTGTTCTTGGAGATTACAGATCTGATAATGTCATATCTACTACATGAGCCACCTTGTATATTAAGTTTGTATGGGAAAAAATGCGCCATTAAAAATTATTATACACGTGTCCGAGGATTTTTCCGAAATATTTTTAGATTCCTAGATAATGAATTTGTTCCTTACTTTATGTACACACTGTATAATGGTATCAATGCGTGGTATGTAAGAAATTCGACTATTCCAACCCCGGACTAATATTTCATCGGTAAGTGAAAATAATGAGGTTATGTTTGCTTTTTAGGTAAAGCAGTGGTGTAGCTAATTCTATATTTTAAGTAGATATTGTAAAAATATGGATTATTCCTTTATATCATCTAATTTCTGTAAAAAATACCTACAACGATTACTTATTAATGACTAATGTTAGATCGAAATTATCTAAAGTCCGTTTTGTTGCAGTTGATAGCTCATATCGAGGGTTGAAGCCATAAAACAACCGTAAACCATAGGCGTTGCCAATAGTAATTACCTTATTTAATAAGAAAATTGGCCTCTGTCCATTGTTAAGTAGGATTAGGGTTAAAGTAGGTACAACAGGGGTAATTAATTTACCTATTTTTGCCTGCTTTAGGATGTTATTACGCCATTTGATGTGCGTTTGTCAAACTATGTATTTTGTTGTATTTAGATACTGCATTATCTCAAAGTTGAATTATTTCCTATACTTGTAACAATGGCTTCAAGTTTTTCGCCAACGTGTCTTCGTCAAATTAGCAAGAGTGCATATTCTCTCCGAGAAAAGACATTAATATTAAACGTGCATGATGCTCTAGTGTACCAGAAACCTGCAAGTGATGTTCGTAGCATCATTGCAGAGTGTGCCAATATGGTAGGAGTTGGAGAGGCTACTATATATAGGTTCTTGCGTGAAAGAAAATCTAAGAACCTCAGTGAGCCAAAACCACTCCCAGGAAAGAAACCGTTAGAAATTGACAATTTCATTAAAAATGGTATTAGAAGAAAAGTACATAGTTTTTATTTTGCCAAGAAAATACCAACTATAGACAAAATTTTACAAGCCATTAACTACGACGAGGACTTACCACAGCTATCACGAACGAAACTATGGAAAATACTTCATGATATGAACTTTCGATGGGAGAAGCAAAACAGAAAATCTTTTCTTATTGATAGAGCAGATATTATTTGCTGGAGACGTCAATACTTAAGGTCCATCCGAAAATACCGCAGCGAAGGCAAAAACATTTTCTATTTGGATGAAACTTGGCTGAACGAAGGGCACACCGTATCTAAAGTTTGGCAAGATAAAAATGTCCTAAGTTCTAGACAAGCTGTCATGGAAGGCTGGTCAACAGGACTTAGACCACCATCTGGAAAGGGACGCAGACTTATTATAACTCATATAGGAAGTTCAAATGGCTTTTTGGATCAAGGATTATTACAATTCCAGTCGAATTCTACTAAAGACTATTATGAAGAAATGACTGCTGATGTTTTCGAGGAATATTTTAAGCAAATGATAGACTACATTCCCGCTAATTCTGTAATAGTGATGGATAATGCCAGCTATCACTCTAGGCTAAAAGAGAATCTTCCCACAACTTCATGGAAAAAGGCGGAAATCGTAAACTGGTTACAACGAAAGGAATTGAGTTACGATAATACCATGGTAAAAAAAGAACTTTTGGATATTGTTAGGCTACATAAATCACAGTATAAAAAGTATGTTATTGACGAGATGGCAAGAGATCGAGGTATTATAGTGCTCCGTTTACCACCTTACCATTGTGAGCTAAATCCTATCGAATTAATATGGGCTCAAGTAAAAGGATATGTTGCTAGAAATAACAAAACTTTTAAAATGCAAGAAGTGCGACACCTCTTGCTTCATTCTTTAGCAAATGTGTCATCAGAAAATTGGCAAAACGCCATAAAACATGCTATAGTAGAGGAACAAAAAATGTGGGAACTTGACAACGTAATTGACACAACTATGGAAATTGAGCCTTTAGTAATAAGCGTAGGACATGATGACTCTTCAGATTCTTCTGAGGACCATTTTATCGAGTTATAATTATTGAAATTGTCAATATTTTTTGATCTGTAAATAAATTAGTTTTCTTGTAAATAAATTCATAAAATCATAAAATCTATTACATTTAAATAAAATAATAAGCGGTTACATTAAAAACCCAACTCTCCGACCATGATGGGCCGTTTTAATCATTATCCTTTCATTTCATTTTATGGCTCTATTGTTACTTTATCTGTTACCCGGTGGAATAGGTCAAAATTTCTTCATCTTTATGCTAGATGTACGTAAAAAGACCATTTTATAGGTAAAATATTTTAGGCCACCGGGCCCTTGTTTTGAATCTTTAATGAGGGTATCGAGCTATCAACGGCAACGAAACAGACCTTAAACGTGTACCACATTACAGCGTTGCCATTTTTAAAGCCATCTTCTTCTAACTTATTTTCTAACAAGACCAGTTTTGACCTTTTTGATAAGTTAACGCGTAACGCTAAAAAGGGAATATTTTCAAAAACACGCTGTAGAATAAAAACTAAGAGCGCCATGACAAGTTTGACACCGGAATCATTGGTTTCGTTAAAAAGTAAGATAGGAATGTGAAACTCACAACATTATAGCTGTGATAATAACCCCTAGGAAGTATCGAAAATGGGACACCATGTACAGAACCCCCAAACACGGATGTCTATGTAAAGTTTAAATCAATCATCGCAATATCAAATTGTGTTTCATATATTTAAAATAATCTATTAGATACACATAATTAATTAAAATTTGAAAATAACTATAAACAACATTTTTTATTGATATTAGCATATTATTGAAAAATTGCCGGCTGAATTGATAAATGAATCTACCTTTTATAAGCGACAAACGGTCAAGTACACATGTTTGGAAATCTTCGCAAATTTATTAGGAAACGCTACCTGCCTGATGAGAAAAATAATTTTTTTCTTGTAGGGAATGGTGAACTTTTTCAAATAACTTAAAGCGGCGTTCGTTAATCATTCGGATAATCAAACCGGATATAGTCATGGGCGGACACCCAATCCCACTGGCTTCAGCTATTAATTTGCTGGCAGTCAATCTGGGAGGAAATATGTCTTGGCATAACCACGTTGTGGCAATCGCCAAGATAGCTTCCCAGAAACTTGGTGTACTCTTCCGAACCAGAAAGTTGTACACATCTCAACAACTTTTGACACTATATAAAGCCCAGATTCGACCATCACTAGAGTACTGCTCTCGTGTCTGGAGCTCTGCACCCAAACATACTCTTCGGCTACTGGATTACATCGAAAGGAGGGCCATTCGTCTGATTGGAGACCACGAGCTGACGAAGAACCTCGACAGCCTAGAACATCGACGACAGGTTGGGGATTTGACTCTTTTACAGATATTTTCATGGAAAGTGCTCGGCTGACCTCTCTTAATTCCGCCCAGAGCGGCGAATGGCAGAAATACACGACGAACTACTGCCGCCCATCCATATGTGGTTAAGCTTAGTACTCCTCGAACTTCATTATTTAAGAACTCTTTCATCTGGAGGACTTCATCATTGTGGAACGATCTTCCCGAGGTCGTTTTTCCCAACGAATATAACCTCCAACGATTCAAAACCAACGACACACGCACCACTCCCAGAGTGCCCTAAAGGATTTTTCCTATAGTGCTTGTGTTTGGTCATAAAAAAAAATTCGCCACGTGGCGCTGGTTCGTCAGTACTTCCGTCCGTCGAAGAGGCATGTCGCTTTTTTCGGTGACCACTAGCTACATTAGTACAGATTTAATTCTAGAATAGAATGCCATGCCTAATTAACTACCTTTGGATAAAATTAATTCTTATTCGAATGATATTGTTTTTAACAAATCTTAAAGCATTAATAAGCTGAATAATAATATCACTTGCAGGAGCAAATGCTCATAGGTGCCTTTTATGCACGCGTTTTGTGTCGCGGGATAAAAATCGCGGCGTTTTCTAAAGACATTGTTCGGGTTTGTTCGGCGGCCTTATACAGGGTACATCAAGTAAAGTGATCTATTAGAAGCATCTCGAGAATAAAATGAGGTTGTATTTTGAAATTTTAGCTGTTGCTATAAGAAATAGTTTTCTACATTTATAAAATATTTTGGAAGGTGCGGTATTGCCGGATCATACCGAAAGTGGTAGCAACTTCGGAAATTTAAATGAATTACCCTATATATTATATTTTTTTTGTAATCTAGGTAAAAAATTAGAACAGTTTTCTGTATAATATCATCTTTAGGAGTTTTTGAATTATAATTAATCTTTTGATTTTTTAACGCCGCTTCGGGACCTGAAAAGAAAACCATATCTTTTTAACGGTTACAGCTAGAAAGCTGAAATTTTGACAATAGTTTCACAAGACCATCGAAATTTTTTAATTTTGAACCGTATTTCATTAGTTTTATACAGGGCGTCTCCATAACAATATTTCTGAAGGAGATGAATTATTGCAAAAATCTTCTTACTTTAAATTTGATATGTTTTGATAATGATATTAAGTATTCCTATACCTGTCTTCAATATGTTCGGACTTTTTGCGAAATTTAAAAATTATCTTATAAAAATTTAATGAACTTCATCTTGATGCAGCTTCTATGACTCCCAAAAAGTTGATTGGCCGAGGAGGTCCATGGAAATGGCCACAAGGTCTCCGGATCTTACCCCCTAGATTTTTATCTATGGGATAGGATTAAAAAAAATAGTATACAAGACACCACAACAAGGGAAGATTTAGAAAATCGAGTAAGAAGAGCTCTGGGGTCTCTACAAGGGGAAGAAATAAAAAAGGTGACAAATGAACATGTTATCACCACCGTTCATGAATGTTTAAGAGCCAACAATTTAGTTATTAGTTATTTTATTGGTGTTGTTGCGTAATTTTAATTTTGTTTATTTATTTATTAATAAATTGCTTATTTGCTAACTATTTCTTTACAACAACACATACATAACGTCAAATGAATTTTTCTTTATTTTGTTTCTATGAATCCATTCCACAGGGAAATAACAAAAAATAATAGATCATTTTTAAATTTCGCTATAAGTCCGAAAATATTGAAGATAGGTATAGGAACACTTGATATCATTAAATAGAAAATTCGATCTTCCATTAGCGAAACATATCAAATACAGGGTATTCCATTTAAAAAAAGAAAATTTTTGCAATAATTCATCTCCCTTAGAAATATTGTTATGGAGATGCCCTGTATAAAACTAATTAAATACTGTTCGAAATTATAAAATTTCGATGGTCTTGTGAAACTATTGTCCAAATTTCAGCTTTCTAGCTGTAACCGCTAAAAGACATGATTTTCTTTTCAGAACCCGATATGGCGTTAAAAAAATTACAAGATTATTTATAATAAATATTTTGTTACTTCTTACCAATTCACTTTTAAATGATAATTAATGTTCTAGTAATCGTAATTGGGAATAAATAAATACCACAATTGGATTGTTCTTTAACTTACTTTAATTAAAACAACTTTGACCCTAGAAAATATCGTGTCGAAAGAAACCGAAAACACACAACTTACGATAAACTCAAAAATGAAACATTTTCTGTTCCATAGCAACTGAATCTCTAAATTTTATTTGTTTTCTCATTGGTTACTTTAAGAAAAAAATTTGTTTGCAAATTAATAATAATTGGGCAGGGTGCATTAAACAATTTAAATGCCTCCGAAACGGAAACTCTGGGCGACCTGAACTTAGTATACCTTTTTTACGTAATAAATATGAGAAAAGTATTACGTCCAGTAAAAACTTAAATACACTGAGGCACAAAAAAGTTTTGACCTTTTTTTTTTTTTTTTTATTAATTTTTTCGTCAGTCTAATTTCCGCGACTAAGGCCAATCACCGACGCCAGGGAATTTGTCACACCCTATCTGGGAATTTTGCCGAATCCCTCTTTGTCGAGGGTAGGGTTCTTTAACGTGCCCAACATCCATGGACACGGGACCCACAGTTTAACGTCCCTTCCGAAGGACGGTGCAACTTGCTTAAAACCAAATTCCAAATTTTAACGTCGACGCTTGTATGAGCCGGGGAACGAACCCGGGTCGCCACGGTACAAGGCCGCTGCACTGACCATTGCACCACGAGCGCCGATAGTTTTGACCTAATAAATATGCAAATAATGCCGCCGACAGCCCCCCCTACATTGTACATTACAATTTCATGAAAAAATCAATGTCTCGTCCTAATAAAAAACATAGTTGCCAAATTTTGTAAAAAAACGTTGGTTTCCTGCAAAGTTACTAGAGAAAAAGAAAAGTGATGTTTTATCTTTAACACCCTGTATCTCAGTAAATATCAACTTTCGGATATATGTAAGTATAATTAAATCCTAATATTTTTACGTAAGGAGTCTGTGGTTTTTCCATGTATCATTAATTAGCGGACAACCTGTATATTTAAAGAAAAAGTCATTCAAACTTGACATACATTTATAGTCATTTTCTAGTACTCAGTCTACTTACAAACGCTTTTTAAAAATGTTTCGGACCAATGACACAGTTTTTATCACTTGTAAGATGGAAAACTTATCAAAATAATTACGCGTAATTGGTGTATATGAAACAATTTGATTGGTCGATGCAGTATATTTGACACGTGATGGAAATAATCAACAAAGTATTTTAAATATTACTGCTAAAAATCGTTTTAATCAATCGGAATATTTTTATAGATTTTTAATATACATAATACATAAAGTGAATCTTTCCTTTTTTTGTGCATAGACCTTGCTTTCACATCATCTACCTAATACTAGGTCATTACTCGAACGCCACTGACCAACCGCCTCGGGACGAATCCCCCCAGTTTCCCATACAACTTTTATCACAAGCTTATTATTATAATTTATTGGATGGAAATTTGCATCGGCAGTAGCACAGCAGCTTCATACTCTACAATTATTTTCTTATCTCTAAAACGAGTGCGAGCTTTGTGTATGTGCAAGTATGTTGTTGATCCAATTATTAAGTCCACACAAGAGTACCCGATTAAAATATGCAGCAAGAAAGATAATTTTTTTAAACTACTATAGAAGTAATTGTAAATGTATGCAGGAAAGTATCGTTTCGCTACATCTTTGTTCTTGCTTCTTTGTGAAAGCCCGTACATACGAGTTTGTAATGAAGAAAAAATGACCTTTATAATACTTGTTGATCGTATTTTCAAATTCAGACCTGACCGTGGTCACAATATTAAATTTAAACCCCGCATTACAGTCAGCAAGTATTTCTGCAATTATAATAAACGCGAAGGAATGCGCATTAGTCTGCAATACTTTTACAATTTTGTTGCTGCAAGTTAATTTTTGG
Organism: Barypeithes pellucidus; assembly: GCA_963991005.1. NCBI lineage: Eukaryota > Metazoa > Arthropoda > Insecta > Coleoptera > Curculionidae > Barypeithes > Barypeithes pellucidus. The sequence goes on from OZ022563.1 coordinate 16,852,404, forward strand.
CATGACAGTTTCAAGCAATATGTTGCAAATCGTTTTACAATCGGGGATTCTAGTGCTGTTGCGGATTCAACGCGACGAGGGCTCCCAACCCAGCAAAAAAAAGTACCGTGAAACTATCAAAATACGACATTTAAATTCCTCAAAACACAACTCACAACTGACTAAGAATATAAATAAACACGAATACACGATCAACAATAAGCACACGAGACGTATTTTAAGGTTAATATTGAGTAACATTTATTCTTGGTTGGTTGGTTGCATCTTGTTAGAAGATGTTTGTTCCTTCTATGAGGCCCAGTAGCCTTCTACCAAGCCTGTCTTGTGGGAGGTTGTCACCACGTTGTATGTTCCAGAAAATATTTTTCTTGATTGGTAATGTAAAAAAAATCACTGTGTTCTTCACCAGACGCAGAAACTGCAACAAAAATCGAGCAGATCCGCTTTTTGGCAAGTCTTGCAAGTTGCAAGAATATTGCAACAAGAAATCAGCTGGCCCCTTAATGCGAATGCCTTCCTTCAAGTTTATTGCAATTTGCAGACCGACCTGCCGTTCACGATCAGCAGGCGCATTGCCAATAGTCAGAACAGCAGTTGGCACTGTCGAATTCCCTAAAATATCCCCAGAATTATAGAAGAGCAAATCTGTTCGTTTTGATTATCAGTTAAAACAGCTACTGCTACTTACAAATAGCAGTTCAAAAAAGTTACAACGAATTAGCAGTACATATGCATAATAAAGAATGTGAACTGCTAATTTCAGTTAGTTTAAATAACCATTAGCTGTTCATAGCTCCTTCGAACAAATAATAAACAGTTAAAAATAACAGAATAATCCATCTCTACCCATACTTGCAGCGACAATTTCTGGCAATGCAAGACTAATTGTGCCAGCTGATCGAGAACGGTGTACTGAGCATTATCCCGTGTAATTTTAATTGCCGCAAGAGTAGAATTGCCGACTGCAATACGGATTCCATTCTCGCATTGCACTCGCAATGCAAGAAGTATTGCGCCAGGGGTACGGTGTACTGCGCATGAATACGTGCAATTATAATTGCCATTGCCGGCGCAAGAGACAAAAATTGCCGACTCTAATACCGCTTTAACTCTCATGCCAAAAATTAACTTGTAGCAACAAAATTGCGAAAGTATTGCAGACTCTAATGCGGTCTTAATTCTAAATTAAATGGCGAAATATGTGCAGGAATCTTGTATTCCAGATTTGACCCCACTACAGGAGTTTTGGTTATTGTTATCAGAGTTAGAGGGATGATTCTATAATATAGGATTTAAAGCTGTGAAAAATGTATCTACACACCTTGTATATCTGTGAGCAGTGGCGTATATAGAAATTTGTTTCGGGGGGGGGCCCTAAATTAAAGAGAAATATTTTGACAACAAAATTAATACTAATAAATTTTTTTAACTGTTAATTGTTAATTTATTTAAAAAATTTTATATTATGAAGAGGCACTACAGTTTAATAAACACGCTTTAAATTTTAACTTCCATATGTTCCGAAGGATTTATACGCTCATCTTCAGTTGATAATATATAAGGAGTAAAAACTTATGATATTGTCAAGATGAACTGTAAAAACGAAGAAAAATGTTCCGGAAGTAGAAAAAGAAGAAACAGAATTACTGATTTTTTTCACTTTTTCTTCTACCGGAATAAGAAAATATATAATTCATTTTTTTTCTTAATTTCAAATTTTCATCAAAAGTAAAAAGTTTTTCATAGTACTTAAAAATTGTTTTTTCTTTCTTACTGTTCACCCTGACAATGTCAAAAGTTTTCTACTGAAGATACCCTCGAAACATGTATGGAAGTTAAAATTTAACGAGGGAATATGACAAGATTTTAATATAACACTATATTAATATCGGCATAAATTCTACCCGTATCGGCCCAATTCTACCCCACTCCTTCCAGAAATCTACCCCTATAATAATACAGCGTGTGGCAACACTACTCAGGGGTATCAACATAGTGGAGCGGCGAGTTACGCGCCAAGAGGCGATGCACTCGTCTCTTTAAGATTAATCGCATAGTTGCCTAGTCGGCAACACAATTCGCTTCAGTTTGAGTATTTTTGAATATATTATGAACTTATTACATTATATTTCGGGGGGGGGCCCGGGCCCCCTGGGCCCCCCCTATGTACGCCACTGTCTGTGAGTAATTAGGAAGAGAAAAAATAAAAATTTATGGTCGTTTATCAACACTATAAGAGCGTTCATGTTACATTTCACTTTGCCCCGGTCTTCATACAATTTGTTCACAAAAAATTCAATTAAGAGCAATAAAAGTGGCAAAATTATTGGTTTGGAAGTCACGGTTAGACAAAGAGAAAAAGCTAAATGCGAAACCCACCCGCTGCTCTCATACAAACAAACAGCGAAAACCGAGATCATTCCCATAAATATCAGCTGGTCATATGGACGCTTACAGGGTGATACTTTATTTTCAATTGTCGGAACTTGATTTAGGAAGTCGTGCGAGGCTCAATTTTATTTATGATATTAATTTGATCCCGGAGAATGTTTAGCTTTATAGTTTACCGCTGATTTAATGCATTATATACAGCGTGTGTGAAATTATTGGCAATATATGGGAAACTTTTTTATTTGTGATTTTAGGGAAAAAACTAATCTTCATAAAAAGTTTAGCTTATCTTAAAAACTCATAATCCGCGAAAAAATACAAATATAACGTACAAAGTGGTCAAAAATTAAGAAAGTGGGCTAAAATGTTAAGAGTTACAGTGAAACCTCTCATAACGGACACCTCTAATAAAAGGACATCTCTATTAAGCGGACATTTTTTCATAGTCAGGAACTAGGTATATGAAATTCCATGAAAATCAACCTCTCTTAGGCGGGCTCTCCTTTGGGCGGACGCGGACAGGCTGTTTTCATACAAAGAGTGCGAAAACCTTCCTTTAAACGGACAACAATTTTTTTAAACTATCTGGGAGATGAATAAGTGCGGTGCAAAAACTCTCTGAAGACAGACCGGCAACCAATCGCGTATGCGTGGCAGAGCGAAAGGACTTCGCCGAATGGAAGCATGTGTGATTCCACGACAGCAGTCCGCCGTTTATTTGTGAGTTGTAAGGTTAAAATCGTAAACATTGGCACAAAAATGTTGCGCTTTGACTCTGAAAGAGAATATTGATGTTGTGGAAGTTTGTAATTTAATAACAATGATTTGGGTGAGTTTACTAACATTGATAGCAATGTGCTATTAGAAGATGATAGTGACCCCATTCCTACCGATTATGTAGCCCAAACTGAAACCACACCATCTGACGACTCTGATGAAGAAGTTGAATGCAGTAATCAAACAAATGTCACCAATTATCAACATGCCATTAGTATGGTAAAGGAATTATAAGAGTATGTAAGGAATAGAGGTGACTCTACAGCAATGGAATTGTTATCAGACTTGGAATTACATTTTCTAGATTGCAAGTATAAAACGCAAACACGTCAAACTACGTTATTAGATCTTTTTAGTACTACAGCCTAACTAAAACTAGTGTCTTTTTGTTATGTTATTTTTATTTGTACATACAAATACATAGTAATAATTTTGCATTTACATATTACCTAATGACAAATTTCCGATGGGCGGACACATTTAGACGGTCCCGTAGGTGTCCGCCTAAGAGAGGTTTCACTGTATTATATTACATACCAAGAGTGTATAGTATAATAGATAGTGTTGTGATCTCTCGAGCGAAAAACCGCTTGAATATTCAATAATTGAAATAACCGATATCGCTCGATTATTAAAGAAACCGATCGAGTTATAAATTCAAGCGATACCCGAGCTTCGCTTGATGCCGACGTATATTCGAGCAGTTTTTCGCTCGATAGGAAATACTCTAGTATAAATTCAGGGGAAAAATCGAATCATTGCCTTTCACTTGATACACGATCTTCGCGCGCCACCCGAAATGTGCCGATTGGCGACGTTCGAGTTTGACGCTCAAAAGGCTGACACGACATACGTCTTTCTTAAAAGCACGTAAACGAGAAGGTGCATACAAGAAAGTATGCCAAATCCTTTAGTGGATTGATCGCGACATGGGTTTTGCTTTGACTGGCTAGCCAGCGGCGATTGTAAGTTCTTAAAAAATTAAAGGATGTAATTTTAAAAAAAAATCAGAATCAACTGTTCTTCTTTAATAAAAACTCCAAAACAACTTCTAAAACTTACAAAAACAATCCCTGGTGAGCAGTAGGTACTCATATAATTATCCATACACCAGTCCATACATTTTTGATACAGTTTTCATACCGCTTCCTGGATTTCCCTCAATCTGAATATCGTAGTCACTCATACTTTACTAATATACCCAAAAATAAAATCCAAATAAAGAATATTGACGTTTAATATATACTGACATTTACGTTGTTACGATGGATTTCACAGTCAACTTTGCGTAAAATGTATTGAAAACATTGACGGTTTTGGTTAATGTGATTCGTGGAACTGTTGTGTAACAGTCATTACGTAACAGTAGATAGTTCGTAAGCAGGTTCTTACTAAAATAAGAGTAGAAAAAATTTATTACAAAAAAGTTGTTAAGAATCAAATTTAATGTCAAACTCTGCTATAAAAATACATTTTTTAATCCAACCATTTTAAAGCCGCGGACAAATATGCAACAATAAATAAACTGCTGGCCATTTGCTTTCGAGCAAGAAAAATTTCGCCTAAATTTAAAAGTTAATATTTTCTGAACCAGATATGACATCGATCTCCGGTTTTTAATAGTTGATAGATTTTTCCCTTAGGAAACAATTGCCAAAGTTGGATTGTCTTAAACTATCAGAAAATTTGATATACAGGGTGTTAAAGAGGACGATGATTTTTGCTCCAATTTCAATAGCATGTAACTTTCACAATAACATTTTTAAATTTTATCACTGTACGTCAATTGAATCACTGGTTCATAGCAAAGAAAGTTATCTGTCAAATTTTTGATATCTGCTAAATTTTAAGAGATACCGATTGTTTTTAAAAACTTTGCTTTTTTTCAACTTTTTGTTAGCTAGATCCCACTGTGCGTTGTATCGTGCAAACTTTGCAAGTGATTATTACACCTTATGAAAAGCTTGTTTATGTTCAGTAACAACAATTGTACCTAAATGTTGTGATGTGCAGTGGCGTACTTATAAGCACTTATATGACTACGCTTTATGAGTCTCTCACAATTTTTTTGTATTGGAAAGTACTCGCCCCTAGATTAGGAAAGTTTTTCCTTATTTTTTAGTTTTTCATATCGCGCTACAGGTGTATTATACATACAAAATTTTAAAAAAGATAATTTTTTTATTTAATTGTTTGAAAAAATGTATTTATTAATTTCTAACTTTCTAACACGACACTATTCCAAAATTAAACTTACATTGAAAGGCACTTTAATATTAAATATCACTAGCTGCCGTCAAACCAAACCCCGTCCATCCGAGTGTATTAATTTGAATCGAGATTATCACGAAAAAAAAACAATATCAAGTCAGCCATGCTAATGCGTTTTTTTTTTCAAACAATTAAATAAAAAAATTATCTTTTTTAAAATTTTGTAGACACTGTATAATATACCTGTAGCGTGATATGAAAAACTAAAAAAATAAGGAAAAACTTGCCTAATCTAGGGGCGAGTACTTTCCAATACAGAAAAATTGTGAGATACTCATAAATCATAGACATATAAGTGATTATAAGTACGCCACTGCACATCACAACATTTAAGTACAATTGTTGCTACTGAACATAAACAAGCTTTTCATAAGGTATAATAATCACTTGCAAAGTTTGCACGATACAACGCACAGTGGGATCTAGCCAACAAAAAGTTGAAAAAGCAAAGTTTAAAAAAAAAATCGGTATCTCTTAAAATATAGCAGATATCAAAAATTTGACAGATAACTTTCTTTGCTATGAACCAGTGATTCAATTGACGTACAGTGATAAAATTTAAAAATATTATTGTGAAAGTTACATGCTATTGAAATTGGAGCAAAAATCATCGTCCTCTTTAACACCCTGTATATAAAATTTTCTGACAGTTTTAGACAATCCAACTTTTGTGTTTTGTTTCCTAAGGGATAAATCTATCAACCATTAAAAACCGGAGATCGATGTCATATCTGGTTCAGGAAATATTAACTTTTAAATTTAGGCGAAATTTTTCTTGCTCGAAAGCAAATGGCCAGCAGTTTAGTTTAAAAATAATGACAGGTGAAACATCCTTCCTGCTTTCAGCACTGGTTATAATGCCATTATTTTCATACTCCTTACATTGACGTAAGGAGCTTAAATCAAAATTAAACACCCTGTAGAATATATGATCAGAGCAAGTTTGCCGGTACGACGCGATGGTCGTATGTCTCTGGTGCATTTTTCATTTGACAGCTGAAGGTCGAAAATAAATCATTGTTTTTGCTGGAGAACGTAATCGAGCCGATCTTCGCATTTAGTGACAGATATTATAATATCTCGTTTTAAATTAATATTTTTATTGGCACTTCAAATTTTACTATACCTAATTGTTGATTAATTAGCAAATCAATACCCTTATAATTAATTATCGAATATTCAAAAATTCACGTCTTAATAGATTGTTATTTCGTGATGATGAACAAATTTAATATTTTTTTTAACTGATAGAAAATAGATTCTAGAGTTTAGAGCAGATCCGTTTAGGTCCGGATACGTTATTATATGGATTTACAGACAACAGAAGGAAATTGGAAGCCACCGAAATGGATGCTTTAAGAAGATCTTTGAGAATATCGAGAGCAGATAGAATTCGGAACGAAGAAATCCGACGAAGAATGGGAATAGAAGGGACAATAAGATCTGACATCGATCGGAGACAACTAATATGGTATGGACATGTCCAGCGAATGGAGGAATCAAGGTTACTCAAGAAAACTATGATGTGGAGACCACCGAACCGCAAAAAACGTGGAAGACCGAGAAAAGCCTGGAACGAGGGGATGGTAAAAGCAATGAGCTCAAGAGATATGAGACAATACCAATGGGAAGATAGGAAACAATGGAAGTTAGGCATCGGACAACGTCGAAAGACGTTCTAAAAACCGATATATATACAGGGTGTTATGGAAATGACGTATTATATTTAAACCGGCAATTCCTGAGATGAAAACAAATTGAAGAAAAACATCCAAAAATGGCGCTTTAATTTAATATGCCCTGTACATGACCTGCTGTCAAACCAAAAATAAGCACGTGGTGTCACTGGGAGAAAGGTAAACAAAGAAACAGTGAATTTTGAGCAGTGTTGTCACATTTTCATGGTAAACTCTTTAGAAAGTCAATAATCGTTTGACAGATTTGAAGTTGTTTATTTTTCAGGGCACATTATTATAAACTTTTACTCTCAGTTCAGTTCGCTGGGAAACAATCTGTGATTTACAAACTTGAACTGACTCGAACGATCCGCCGCGGATTTTATAAATGGTCAGGTATGTTCTCATCTGTTCAATTCGAACAACACCGTCGAATCTGAACAACTTAAATGCCACTTTGCGCTTTAGAAGAAAAAAAATGCAATTTTATTTACCTTTTCGGCCTTATTTAAAATCAACTTAATTTATAATAAAACACCAAGTAAATAACCCGAACAAAAACCGACACAATAACCTCACAAAACACCAAAACAAATCCACATAAATTCACATTAGTTTTCGCGTAGGTGTGCCTCTCATGACCACATCTAAGTTTTTAGTATTTTAAAGTGCTACTGTGTAGACAAAAATACGCCATTATTGTTCTGGGAAATAATATAAATTTCCATACATTGGTATTTGACATTAAAATTTTTTAAGTTTAAACACGTTTAACATATTCGGGCTTACTAGATCGATCGATATTTAGCTACTTGGGTTGAAAATACAGCGTTGCCACTTTCGATGTTTTATAAGATTATATTCATAAATTGCGGAGTTTCCTTCTGTAATACTTTCCTGTATATTAATGATAGTCTCGGAAATGGCAACCGCGCTAGTTGGACGAGACTATTTATATTAAAGTGGTTGTCCTGTCTATCAACATAATTATTTCATCATTCTTCTTCAGTAAAGGATTAATAAGTTTGATTAGCCCATTAGAAATTAGCGTTTTTATTATTTCTGAATTTCTATTGCGAAATAATTTGTATCCTATAGTGCTGTTGTGTTATGTGTACCTACGCTAGGTTATTGCGTTAGTATTTAGTGGTTTGTGTAATCAAATAATAGGTGCATATCTTCAAAAAAACTGATTTGAAACTCGTGGGTACCTGTGTTTTTTCCCATAGAAAACAGAACTGAAGGTGTCTGCGCCCTGGATTCCTTACAGCGTCCTGGATTTACTTTCTAAGTACGCTAAATATTTATTTTTATTAGAAACTAAAGTTTTACATTTTTACACAGTTTGGCAACATTGCCGTAACAGATGTTTGTGATACACTGCCACAGGGTGCTGTGATGCATTACGGCGGAGTCATCTGTGAGTAAGAGGGTTTGTTACCCCACTTTTAAAACGGTCGATTTAAAAAAAAAATATGCAGCGCTTCTCTAGGACACCCAAGGAGTCACCCATTTAAATATAATACGTCATTTCCATAACACCCTGTATACGTTTTATTGTACCAGGTAGCGCATAAAATATAGTATGTAAATTTCCTAAAATTTAGATTTGAGATGTCTTCACTAAAAATTGAATATCATTTATTATTTATACTAAAACAATTAGAGATATATCTGGGTTAGATACTGGTCCACTAGAGGTAACAAAAAAATCACTATGTGTTGTAAATGCGTTATATTATTGAAAAAACACTATTGTGGGGACCATAAAGCGGCGTCCACACATATAAGGTTTTACCTGACGTCTTAATAGCGGCGTCCACACATACGCTTTCATCTGACATCTTACCTGACATTTTACCTGATGGTCTAACAGTGTCGCCAAGTCTGGAGAAATTTCATCAGATCTGATAATTTATGAATATCTGGTGATTGGTGAAAAGCTTTTAAACAAGGCCCGTTCTGGTAATTTTTTGGTATTTGGTGAATTCTGGTGATTTTATAGTTCATTTGCAATATTTTTAGTTAACAGTAGGACATCAAATATTTCAATATATTTTGGTGATGACCTTTGTTTTGCCAATACGGTCATAAAAGTATGATTTACCCTCTTTCTTGGGTAATATTGATATTTAACAACCATTTCTGGTGATTTCTATTTTCATGACTTGGCAACACTGTAGTCTACTACCTAAAACGTCAGGTAAAATTCAATATTTAATAAAAGTTCTTATAACAATTGCCCAATTTTTATTAATTTATAAATCCCTATTCTTCCCGTATATTTTTCCACGACTTTTCTTGTTGTTTAACAATTACTGTCAAACATAGTTTCACCTGTCTTTAGAACCATTTTATCTTTTACACCCGATTATTTACATCACAAATCGGTAGTAAATTACAACAATTACGGTCGCAACAAAAACACCGAAACAAAAAAGGACAAGGACATTAATTTTTTTTAATGGACAGGTTATTTTCCTTTCCGAATCTACCGTTCTGATAAACTGCGTACCGTCATCTACGACTCATAAAAGTTGACCGACTCTATAATTAAAAACGCACTGTGTAAGGAGTCTAAGGAATTTTTGAATAAAACTGTACGTTACCTGAAAGATGCAAAGTACTGATAAGCAATATGACAAAGTCTAAATTATTGAAGCGTCATCTAACAACAAACTTTCTTGAGATTTTTTCTCCTTTGTTAAGAGACCCAGTGATGTTTAGTCCTTATTTCGTTACCATAATTACATAAGGTCGTATGTGAAATTTTTTATGTTTTGAGATATTAACATCATCGTATGTAAAATTTGTCCCTTTTTTATATTATATTATATACAGGGCGGCCAATTAGTGCGACGAAGCTCAATATCTCTTTTACCGCTAGGGATAGCGAAAAACTTTTTTCACGAAAGTTATTAAGCGTTAAGAGGTGCATCTTCTAAAATTATTATCTACCATACAAGGTGCTCCAAAAGAGCGGTGTGATAAAAATTTCATATTTTTTAAATGGGACACCATGTATATTTTCACATATTTGAATTCACCGTAAAATTCTGTACATAGCGTCGTAATTATTTGTACATATTTTTGCAACGTTGCCAAATAGATTGGAAAATTCCTAAAATTTGTGCAAAAACATGGTTCAATGAAATGTGTAATATTTTTTAACTTATAATAATTCGAAACAAAATATTTTTATGTCGGAAAGAGGAATGTTGACAGAAGTCTCCTATGATAACACATATCAATATTTTTGTACAGGGTATTTTCTATGGATATGCCAACATTACGAACTTGAAACCTGAGTTTCGTAAGTTTATTCAATGAAACACCCTATATATGATGAAAGGACAATGGTAAAATACATCCAATTTTTTTTGCTCGAGTTTAAATAAAAATTGAAATACCACCAAGATTGGTAGAGATAGGCATAGAAAGACCTTAATAAAAATTAGAGAGGATTAAAATATCTACAAGATAAAGTAATAATATACAGGGTGTTTCATTTAAAAAACTTACGAAACTGGGGTTTCAAGTTCGTAATGTTGGCATATCAATAGAAAATACCCTGTGCAAAAACATTGATATGTGTTATCATAGGGGACTTCGGTCAACATTCCTCTTTCCGACATAAAAATATTTTGTTCCAAATTACTATAAGTTAAGAAATATTACACATTTCATTGAACCATGGTTTTGCACAAATTTTAAGAATTTTCCAATCTATTTGGCAACGTTGCAAAAATGTGTACAAATAATTACAGTGCTATGTACAGAATTTAGGGTGAGTTCAAATATGTAAAAATATTTAACATTTAAAAAATTTGAAATTTTTATCACACCGCCCTTTTGGAGCATCCTGTATGGTAGAAAATAATTTTAGAAGCTGCACCTCTTAATGCTTAATAACTTTCGTGAAAAATGTTTTCCGCTATCATTAGCGGTAAAAGAGATATTGAGCTTTGTCGCACTAATTGGCCACCCTGTATATATTTTTTTATGGTCAAATACAAGCACTATATGAAAAATCCTTTAAGGCACTCTGGGAGTGGTGTGTGTGTGCGCATAAAGCGATTCATGTTGGTTGTGAATTGTTGGAGGTTATAATCGTTGGGAAGCACGGCATCGAGAGGTCGTTCCATAAGAATGATGTCCTCCAGACAAAAGAATTCTTAAATAATGCAGTTCGAGGAGTACCAAGCTTAACCACATATGGATGGGCGGCATTGGGTCGTCGTGTATTTCTGCTGTTCACCGCTCTGGGCGGAATTAAGAGGGCTAGGTCAGCCGAGCACTTTCCATGGAGATATCTGTAAAAGATAGTCAAATTCCCAATCTGTCTTCGATGTTCTAGGCTGTCGAGGCTCCTTGTCAGCTCGTGATCTCCGATCCGACGAATGGCCCTTCTTTCGATGGAATCCAGTAGCCGAAGTGCAGCGTTTGGGTGCAGAGCTCCAGACATGAGAGCAGTACTCTAGTGATGGTCAAATCTGGGGCTTTGTATAATATCAAAAGTTGTTGAGATGTGTACCACTTTTTGGTTAGGAAGAGTACACCAAGTTTCTGAGAAGCTATCTTGGCGATTGCCACAACGTGGTTATGCCAAGACATATTTCCTTGCAGATTGACGCCCAGCAAATTAATAGATGAAGCCGGTGGAATTGCATGTCCTGCCATGACTATATCCGGTTCTGGGATGTTAACCTTTTTAGAGAAGACTGCTGCCTCGATTTTCTTAGCGTTAAACTCGATTTGGTTACTGTCACCCCAAGCCAAAATTTCTTCCAGGTCTTTGTTGAGACGTGATACCTGGAGTCTAATCCAATCCTCTCGACTCACCCTATATAAGTATTATTTTTCATATCTTTTAAGTAATGAAAGGTCAAGTGAAATAGTGAAACATCTTCTTTAGCAATGTAGTATCTAGTTTCCAACTTTTTTGTATTCGGGTCTGTTAATAAATACATCAAACAATATTGTCACTGTATACCATTTATCTTCATACGATAATTAGAAGAGTAAATATAAATTATAATACTCTAACTATGTGGTAAATAGGTTCATTAAGTATATTTGCGAAAATTTAACTCGTAAACATTTAGTCGATCATACAGTACTGTGCAAATTAATGTGAACATTCAGATTTACGTTAAATATCGTTTATTAAAAACAATATACAAATAGTACTAATTTCTAAATCTATTAGTTTTACTTCATAGAGGATATTTTATGTCCCTTTTTGGCGACTTCAGCGCGTTTTGGCATAGAATCAATTGATTTTTTCATTTTTTTTGCATTTTGTCATCTCGGAAACGGAACCATGCCTGGATGAAAGCTTGAATAATCTTATCTTTTGTTGTACAATCCATTTTTAGTAATCTGGTCTAGCATATAGATCACAAGTTCTCAATAGAATTAATATCTGGTGAGGGCCAATCTAAAAGAGGAACCTTCTTGTGCTTGAAATATTTCACTTGAACTTCAACTTGAAAACATGACACGGTGCTGAATATTGCCGGAACATTGCCCCGTCAACTGCGTGAATTTTTTTCAATCCTCTGAATAATCATGGTTCTGACAGGTCTTTATGTTTTTCATGATGCCCTCGATGGGTATAAGATCTCCTGTTAAATATATGATACACAGCCCCAAAACATTCGCTGTCTGGGTTAAGCAAGCTGATTCACCGACTTGAAACAAACATGGACCCGGTATTTCTATGTGCTTTTCTAACAGATAACGTCTTGATATGTCTTGGTTAAGAAAAATAAACAATCGACGGACGTGACTCAAAGTCTTAATTTTTATCCAGTTTATGGCAGATTTGACACAGTCTTACCATATTGAGTTAAGAATTACTATTTTTTCCACAAACAATACTTTAATTTAACACAGCAAAGAATTTTATTTAACAATAACAACAAATATGACAGTTGTCAATCCGGTACTGTCAAACATGAAAGCAGGTATGAATGATGGCCGTTCCAATAAAGGCTTTATAAATAGTATGTTCCGTATATACAGGGTGTCCCATAACTAATGGTACACAGGAAAACTGCAGATTCCTTGGGTAAAAATACTGCGATTTGGCCATACTTAGTTTAGTTCAATAGCTGGTAATAACTGAGATACAGGGTGTCCAAGTAAAAATTTAATTTTGAATTTTCCTAAATAACTTATTTCTGAATCAATATTTTTGCACAAAATTTTGTGACTAGAGTTTTTTTGGGGAAAGGAATTTGAATTTGTTAATAATTTTGATGTAGATTATAGGGGGCGCTCTCTGCGGTACTCTGAACACATAAAAAGAAATGTAACTTTTTTTTAAATGTCAGTTTTTCCGTAATTTTTAAGCAATAAAGGTATACTTTGTAAATGTCGCTCCGACTAACCGTTTTCGAAATATTTTCAATTACAATTTCTAATGCTCCCGTTTAAATTTTGATTTGTAAATGTGAAATTTGTCACAGTAGGCTTTGGTAAAAACAAATACAATGGAAGCACTTTGAAACCTCATTTCTGTCAAAGTTTATTTTCATTTGTCAACATTGTGGGTGTTTTTAAGGAGTTTTTGAAGATACTGTTATCAAAAATTAAACTAAAAATAACGCGACATAACTGTCTTATAACGGAGAAATGCGAGATATGGTATGTTTATACGCACAAGGAAATTTTAACAGACATTGGCGGTATTTGGAAATGTATCCAGATAGAAGGCAGCCAGATTTTAAAATTTTTAGAAGCCTATACGACAGACTGGGAGAAACAGGATCCTTGCGTCCAAAACGTAATAGTGGAGGATCCTGTTCCTCCAAGTCTGTCGTATAGGCTTCTAAAAATTCTAAAATCTGGCTCCCTTCTATTTGGATACATTTCCAAATACCGCCGATGTTCCCCGCGTCAGTTAAAATTTTCTTGTGCGTATAAACATACCATGTCTCGCATTTCTACGTTAGAAAACAGTTATGTCGTGGCACTTTTAATTTAATTTTTGATAACAACATCTTCAAAAACTCGTTAAAAACACGCACAATGCTGACAAATGAAAATAAACTTTGACAGACATGAGGTTTCAAAGTGCTTTCATTGTATTTGATTTTACCAAAGCCTGTGACAAATTTCACATTTACAAATCAAAATTTAAACGGGCGCATTAGAAATTGTAATTGAAAATATCTCGAAAATGGCTAGTCGGAGCGACATTTACAAAGTATACCTTTATTGCTTAAAAGTGACGAAAAAACTGATATTTTTAATAAAAACATAATTATACTAAGGCCTAAGAAAGTTACACTTCTTTTTATGTATCCAGAGTACCGCAGAGAGCTCCCCCTTGAATATACATCAAAATTATTAACAAATTAAAATTCCTTTCCTCAAAAAAATACTAGCCACCAAATTTTGTGCAAAAATATTGATTCAGAAATAAGTTATTTAGGAAAATTGAAAATTAAATTTTTACTTGGACATCCTGTATCTCGGTTATTACCAGCTATTGAACTAAACTAAGTATGGCCAAATCGCAGTATTTTTACCCAAGGAATATGCAGTTTTCCTGTGTACCATTAGTTATGGGACACCCTGTATACTAATTTTCAGAGTTCCCCGATTGTTTGTCTGGAGAATTGTTTACAATCCACAGAATGTGAATTGCTTATTTTTCAAAGACTGTGCACCAAAGTCGTATCCTCCTTAAGGTAAGATCCATGGCCTCATCAAAGAACAAGACATTTTTCCAGTGTTCTTGTCCAACAAACAGTCCTTTTTGAAGAATATGTTTTCCAAAAAATGAACTTAATTATTATCTAGAAAACGATTACAGTTAAATATAAAAGTAATGACTAAGGATTCTAAAAAAAATAATACTCAGAGTGTTCCATTCAAATTATCAACGTTGCTAATACTAGTAGAAGCGACAACACTGCACGGCTGAAACTATTTTTTTTTAAAGAGAGAGCATATCCACTTATACAGTGTGTCCGCGGATGAGGGTACCCAATAGGGAAAAAATCTTTATTAGTCATTTTACGACCAAAAGTCATTCTTTATAAAAAGTTCTGCTTGTTGAGAAAATGAATTGACGATAAAAATTTTTTAGATCCGATGTACAGGGTGTTAATAAATTAGGAAAATATGAAAAAACTTCAAGAGAGAACTACCATTATTTATTATTTTTTACAAGAATTTTATAAAACAAAGTTGTTTATAAACTAGCGTAAAGTGTAAATTCAAATTTTGAAATAAAAATTCGAATTTTTAAAAATAAAATAATAACAGTGGTGTTTATGTAATTATTGGCATTTTACAAAAGACTCAAGATACGTTCATGTTACGTCAGCATCTTATTTACATCTGTCAGTATTCTGATTTCGTGAAGGCATTTTCGAAAATGTTAACCAAAGAAGAGCGTATTTGCAATTTCCAATACCGTAACATTGTATTAAATAAATACGCTCTTCTTTGGTTAGCATTTTCGAAAATGCCTTCAGGTAATCAGAATACTGACGGATGTAAATAAGATGCTGACGTAACATGAACGTATCTTGATTTTTTTGTAAAATACAAATAATTACATAAACACCACTGTTATTATTTTATTTTTAAAAATTCGAATTTTTATTTCAAAATTTGTATTTAGACTTTACGTTAGCTTATAAACAACTTTGTTTTATAAAATTTTTGTAAAAAATTATAAATAATGGTAGTTCTCTCTTGAAGCATTTTCATATTTTCCTAATTTATTAACACCCTGTACATCGGATCTAAAATTTTTTTATCGTTAATTGATTTTCTCAACAAGCAGAACTTTTTATAATTAATGACTTTTGGTCGTAAAATGACTAATAAAGATTTTTTCCCTATTGGGTACCCTCATCCGCGGACACACTGTATAAGCAACTAAATTTTCAAAGTGATTAACTAGTTCTTCATAAACGTCTAATAGGCCATCCATCATCAATCACCCTGTATGATAGTAATTTGTAAAGGTATGTATTTTAATTTAGTTAAAATATAGTATTATGACGCGCACGCCTATGGTTGAAAACGCAAATTCGCAGCTTTACTAATAACAATTGAATAAACATCAAGCCATAAATTCTCTGGGAACGCGTGTACAGGCTGTCCCAATTTCGACAGTTCCTGGGGGGTATTAGAGTTATTATGAAAGATAGAATGTTGAGGATTTCACGTTAGTTTCCACTCTTAAACGAAACGAAAGATTCAGGTGTCAAATTTGTCATGGCTGGTTTTTAATCTACAGGGTGATTTTGAAATTCTTCTTTTTAGGCATCCCTCGTATTTCCGTTACGCGATAACTTGTCAAAAAGGTAAAAACTGATCTTGTTAGAGATTTTCACTTAAAGTTCAGTTTCGTAGCCAGTGTTTCTCTAAAAAGTTTAGTTTTTGAGATACAGTCACCGACAGTAAATCCCGAACAAAGATAATGTTAGTATTTTTTATGGTCCTGTAACTTTTTTAATTTTTGTCCGATCTTGGTGAAATTTTTATCAAAGTGTCGACTTGTGTCTTAGGATGACATGCTGAATTTTAGTTCTCAAAAAACACTGATGTCTTAATCATTATACAGGCAGAAACAAAAGTTGTTTTTTTACCCTTATTTCTAACGGCCCACACAAGCGAATTTCAGGTAAAAGCTGGTCAAAATAGATAAAACCAACGTTATAATTATGTCGTAAAATTATTAGCACTTAATTAAGAAACAACCGGGATGTCATAAATCACCCCTGTTATATTATGGCCAACCTTAAAATTATTTCAGTTCAAAATTTGTTTTTCTATTTTAGTGTGGTGTGTCAATTAAATTAGAGTGGTTGAAAAAAATCAGTGTATTTAGTTCTGTTATTCCGCTAAGTTTTTGTAAAAATTTTGAAAAACCATCATGGAGCCTATTGCTGGTGGTAAGTACAATCCTATAAATTTTTCAAATTAAAAATATTTACACTAGTACTTTTGAATTCATACATTTTGTTAACATAAGTTAAAATAAATTAAATAATTTTTTTTAAAATTTTGTATCAGGCAAAATGTAAAAAAGGGCGCTTTGGAATGCGACCAAACTATTTGTTTACTATTGTTTGAAGGGTCCTGAATAAGGTCCAACTGAAAGTTGCTGCGACAATTTGCGACCTTGCCGAAAATTGAATTTTAAAAAAAAATTGTTAGGTACATTTTTACAAATATGTGATTAAGACATCGAACCAATTATTTTGAATAACTTGATTATTACTAAACCGATTCCGATAAAACGTACATAGTTTCATGGAGAATTAAACATACTTTTAAATAGGCGAAGAAAAATTTCCGATATTAAAAAAAACATAAAATAAATGTTTATCCAATGATAATATCGTAAAAAGGAACCACCTTTGTTTATTCCAATTTCTATAATTTAATAACCAGAAAAAGGGGTGTGGAGGGGGCAAAGATGTAAGATATTAAAACAAAATGCAATGTTACCATATTTATAACGGTTTCTTACAATTAAAAACATTTTTTGTCTCATGTTACCAAGATTATACAACTCCATGTATATTTTTCCCATATAGAAGGATGTGATTAATAAGTGATAATCATTTAAGTGATTATCACTTGGTGGTCACATTGTTGTAATTGTCATTTTTTGACAAATTACTTCAGAAGTAATTTCTGTCAGTTCTTGTTACAAAATGGCAAAAGAAAGATTTGGTAAAATTTTGTTGTCTAAAGTCGACGATGCTATTAAGAATGTGAAGCCCAAAAATACCGAGCGTTCCGACAAATATATATGGAAGCAGTTTACTGAGTTTTGCCTTGCGCGAAGTTTCGAAATTGAGAAAATGTCAACAGACAAGGATTTGTGCAACATTTTAAAAGACTGGGCATATAATATGCGAAAATCCGACGGAAGCGATTATAAAGAAGGTGTAGTCAAGCTTTTATGGAACAAAACGGCCAAAATGCTCCAGGAACTATATTTTGAAAAATATAATCGCCACATAGATCCATTCAATGACATGGTTTTTCAAAGCGCCCGTTTTGCCCGTAATGCAAAACGAAAAGAGTTGCAGGCGGTACCTGGTGCACGAAAGGAGAGTTCCACGGGTTTGACGAGACAGGAAATAGAAAAAATGGCCTTTAGTTTGGATGAAAATCCCCAGATGGGCTTCAACGGAAATTTTTCCACATAGCTGCATCCGAACTAGCAGTTGAATGAAGCAGTTTTTTTGCTATTGGAATATTTTAAGGAGGAAAAATATAATAACTAGTCTAGTACCGGTCGTCTGGAATACAACCCAATATTTTCTAAAACGGCGCAAGGAGGAGCAAGTCGAACATGCGAAAGTAAGTGGCTTGTAAAAAATCTTGTGAATCCGGATTTATGTCCAATACGGTTATATTTTAAGCTAATGTCCAAAAGAGGCGAAAACATTAAAACTAATCGATTCTTTTTGACGGTCAATCAGAAATGGAAACAGAATGATAATTTCCCATGGTTTAAGAATTGTCCAGCAGGTATTAACATTATAAGAAACTGGACAAAAATGGGAGCAATCAACATCGGCCTAGATACGAAAAATAAAAAGATTACGAATCACTCTAATAGAGCTTCAACAGTAAGTGCCCTTAGCAGTTCAGGTGCTAATCTCCAGGAAGTTATCAAAATAACGGGCCATAGTTCTATAAATTCTGTTACTCCCTATCTCCAGCTCAGCGAGCAGCATCATCTGAAGATTTTGTCGCAAATGAGAGCCGAAAATACATCGTCATCTACTTCTGATGCTGAGGCCCAATTTCAAACACCTCCAACCTATGATAATAATTTATCCAATAGTTCAAGTTTTAACTATAATAATTGTAATTTCGTAATTAACAATAATTACTGTAATAAAAATGTTTAACTCAGAAAGATATATGTACTTTATTTCGTTGTATAATCCTTTGAATACAACTCGATGTTTCGGTATTACCTAATACTTTTACCTGACACTCAACGCGTTACCCGGCAACACTGCTCCTCCTTCGGAGTCGTAGTGTTGTTGCTGGGTAACGCGTTTCGTGTCAGGTAAAAGTATTATTCGGTAATCCCGACACATCTTGTGGTATTACATTCGATAATCTTTTGGCCACGATTCCGTCGAAATTCGCATGTGTGAAAAAATTGTGAAGTAGAATTTAGCTGAATTATATTTTGTTTTGAAGTGTGACCTTGTAAAGTCTGTGTAGATCTGGATTATTCTGTTATTTTTAACTGTTTATTAATTGTCCGAACCAGGTATGAACATGTAATGGCCATTTAAACCCACTGGTACTTAAATTAGCAGTTCACATTTTTTATTAAGCATATCTACGTAGTGCTAATTCGTCGCAACTTTTTTGAGCTGCTATATGTAAGTAGCAGTAGCTGCTTTAACTGATAATCAAAACGAATAAGTTTGCCCATGTCTAATGTTGGGGGTATTTCAGGTATTTCGACGGTACCAACTGCTGTTCTGACTGTTGGCAATGCACCAGCTGATCGAGAACGGTTTACTGCGCATAAATGCGTGCAATTATAATTGCTATTGCAGGCGCAAGAGAAGAATTGCCGACTCTAATACGGCTTTAACAATCATATATGCTATTTTATTTATTTTATTAATTAAACATAGTTTGAGCTTTACAAAAATACCTATTACGCAAGAGTTTTATAATTTGCTTGTTCTATTTGGGTTTCCTAATGGCTACATTATGAAATGCAAATAAATTGAATAACTTGCCACTTTATGAAACTGAAATTTTAGTTTTTTCATGTTGGCAACAAGTAGGGTTTGAATTTTAGGGCTACTTCGATTTCGTTGAAATTAGTTTCCTAGGCATTATGGATTCGACAGAAATTTTTTATAGAAAACTTTAAAATACTAACCTTAAACCTTGCAAATAGATCATTTTTACTAGATATTTATCCGAAATACCTATACTCGGAAATATATAACATACTGATGGTGTCCGTCAACTAATTTCTAGTCACTACATAACATAAAAATAATAAAAATATCTTCCAGTTTATGCTCTATTTCTAAAGTTTTATTCAATAAAGTACTATTTTTATTTTTAACTCAATATAGTATTATACATATTACTTTATATACAGGGTGGCCCATCAAAAACAGTCCAGCAAGGTTTACGGCTCTGTACGTGAAAATTAAAAATAATCTCGGACCCGTAAACTTGTGTTTTCAGGGGGACATGTCTCACTATTAATTTCATCCCTGTAACCTCAACTCCCCTAGCGGGAGCGGCTACTGCCCTTGTTTTTTCAAATGGAAATGGATATATTGCGATATATCTTTTTAAAGGGAACTAAATTCTCTTTAAACTGGCGCTCAAATTTACAAAACGTAGCGCCATTTTAAAGAGAATTTAATGCCCTTTAAAAAGATGTATCACAACATACCCATTCCCATTTGAAAAAACAAGGGCAGTACCCGCCCCCGCTAGGGGGGTTGAGGTTACAGGGATGAAATTAATAGTGAAACGTGTACCCCTGAAAACACAAGTTTACGGGTCCGAGGTTTTTTTAATTTTCACGTACACAGCCGTAAACCTTGCTGGACTGTTTTCGATGGGCAACCCTGTCCTGTAGACATATTTATAGTTACTCTAGACGTTTCCTGGGCATTAAAGGTTATTTCTGCCAGATTCTGTGTCGACACAATATTTTGTTCAATAGTATTATTTAATTCAATATTTTGAACTTTGTTCTGCTCGCACCATAACTCAAAGTTTTGTATGTTCTTTTTAAAAGATTTTCTAGATTATTTTCTGCAATTTCTCGCATTTCTGACGGAGTACAACTTTCTTCCTGGCTCATTTTTATATTTATTTTTAATTATGACGGATGGGAAGAAGCTTTGTTGTGTTCAATTGTTTCTATCATGGCATATTTGATACTTGTAACATTTTATTAAATTGTAAAAGTATTGGCAACCGAAAAAGAAAATAGTAATTCAAATGGAAAAAATCCACTATATTCTTTTAGTTTTTCAGACTTTAAAGACCCAAATAGAAAAAGTATTATAAAATACACGGTTCATAAGACAACTAGAGCACTTGTACTTTAGTCGTTTTCTAAATTAAACGCGTGTTATTTTATTTAATTATTCTTAACAATGGTCGTTTATGATAATGATTAATTAATAATAATTATAAAAAGTATGATATGTTATATAATACAATTTAATATTTAGAACAGCTGTCAAATGTGTGAATTTGTTTCTAATAAATTGACAACTGTTATAAGTAACATAAATTTAGGTTCTCTTAATTTTCCTTTTTGAATATAAATAAAAACAACTATAGATTTTCGTAAAGTCCAAAGTATGCTCCAATTAATTCTAAAAATAATATAGGGTGTCTCATTTAAAAAATTTTACTTCTGTTAATATCTCAGAAAATAAACTTTTTATAGAAAAACTGACTCCGCTACTCAACTTTACGTAAGAATCTCTAACAAGATCAGTTTTTACCTTTTTGATTAGTTAACGTGTAACGAAAATACGATGGTTGTCTGAAAAGCGAGGATTTTCAAACTCGCCCTGTAGATTAGAAACTAAGAGAACAATGACAAATTTGCCACCGGATCGTTCCGTTACAACGTGGGGCACTACAGTGAAAACCGCAACGCTATATCTTTAATAACAACTCTAGTACACCCCCAAGAAAGTGTCGTAAATGGGACACCCTGTACAGGTATCGAAGTAGCCAAGCTCAAGCTAAAAGAAAAGTCGTCTCTAAGACAAAAACTGGCTGGCACGAAGTTGTCTACACAATGTTAAAGAGTCCGTTTGTTTTTTTAATTACTCATATCGAATGTTTGAGATGCCCAGTCTCTAATTCCAGGAAAAACGCCGAAACGTGACGATCTCTCCGCAATACCGACCGAGAACCGTAATTTTTATAAGCGCTCTTGCGTAAATAAAAATGTTTTGCTCATTGTGTTTGAGGTTTCCTGCTTTATTATTTGCGAACGGTTCGGAAAAAATCGAATAGTGTCGTAGGACAATGGGTTGGTCGGCGAGTCATTTCGATATGAATACCTAGTCCCCCGACACGGCACGACTTAAATGTTGAACAAAACTGCACACAATGTATAAAAACCGGAACAATACGGGAAATATTGACATTTCACAAAAGCATTACTTTGTCATCGGTAATGTTGGCTTTTACATTAGATTTCAACAAGCCGTGGAATTACGAGTCATTCGGAGTACCTACAATAATGTTAGAAACACGATTAACTAACTGTATAGTATTTATTCAAAATACTATACAGGGTGTCCCATTTTCGACACTTTTATAGATTATATCCGTAATTGTTAGTGCTATCAAAAAGTAATGTAGTTGTCATGTGCTCTTTTTGGGTCAAACTTAAAAGAGTAAAATCAAAATTTTAAAATTTCCGCTCGCTTAAGAGATACGGGGCAAAAATAAAAAATTCGCAATTTCAAAATTACACAAATATTAATTATATTGAATGCATTTCTCATGTGTACCTATTAAGTAAAAATATTATACTAACTATGTATGTATTTGTTAAATTTTCTACTCGTAAAATTATTTATAGTTTCCCAACAACATCAAATTTCAATGTTATTAGGGAAATGGCTAGTGTTGGGAAAACCGATGATTTTAATAATCGAGTACTTGATACTCGAGCGATTTTAAAAATCGCTTGAAATTCCAATTCACCAACCGATGACGTCGCCGACTGCTCGACGGCAGCCTAGCCGTTTACATGTGATCAGGTAGGGTATTTAGCAGGCACGTAACTACGGGTGGGCACAAATTGTAGTAGCCACCAAAAAAATTCCAGAAATTTATTTATTTGTGAATAATGAATTTTTACCAAGTGTCTCAATACCAAACAAAAAAATTGAAAAAAAAAACTCAAATTTGTATTTATTGTTCGAGTTTATTATTGTGCGTTTTTAACCCGAATAAAAAGTATTACCCAGAGATATTTTTCTTCAAATCTTTCACAATCTACGAGCATAAAATAAGTAGATATTTAAAATAGCTTGTCAAATTCTTACACTGTAAATTATCAGGTACCCACTGTGTGCACTTCAAAAATTTAGGCTTAGTTACGCGACTGGCAAAATAAGAAAATTGGTTATTATTTTTTTAAATTCATGTACTCATGTATTTATAGTTACCTAAAAGTTTCTGTTTATATTTAAGAATGCTTACCTTTGGTTACCAAGAAATTTGTCGATACCTATGTTTTGTTAACTATTTTGCTCGTTTTCTTATTTTCCATTAACAGTTTCTATAATGTATGTTATTTTTAAGAAGTCTTCTTGAGTTTAATAATAAAAAGTTCCTGTTTAGATTTTAAAATGTTTACTATAAGATTACCAACGAATTTTTCTATATATTTCGTTAACCTTTTTGTTCGTTTTGTTATTTTTCATTAACAATTTCTATTATTATGTTATTTTTGAGAAGTTTTCTCGTGTTTATAGTAATTAAAAATTTTAAAATTATATCCTTTAATTTTTTAATATTTACAATCGGAGACCTAAACTACGCCGCTGGCTAGCCAGTTAAAACAAACCTTTACAAAATCCATGTCGCGTGACTCCGCTAAGGGATTCGGCATACTTTTTTATATGCACCTTCTCGTTTATGTGCCTTTAAGAAAGACGTATGTCGTGTACCTGCTCAGCGTCAAACTCGAATGTCGCCAATCGGATGGCGCGGCGCGTAGACCGAAAGTCGTGTATCAAGTGACAGGCGATATTCTTCGATTTTATCGAGCGAAAAACTGTTCGAATATACGAGCAATTTTTTAACTCGATCACACTACAGCGGTATATTTCCGCCGGCGTCAAGCGAAGCTCGGGTATCGAGTGAAAGATAATAAGTGACGAGCGACGGTTTTCGCCTGAATAGATAACTCGAGCGGTTTTTTTAATAATCGAGCGATGTCGGTTATTTCAATAATCGAGTGATCAAGCGGTTTTTCGCTCGAGCGATCACAACTCTAGAAATGGCCCTTTTTGCAGGATATAGACACATGATCCTGAAGTTAAGGATTCTCATTTTCTTGGCTGCAGTGTTGTTCACGCTTATTGGCTACTGCTTTTGTGATGTTTGTGATCTATTGTGTTTTTGGATTATTTATTTATATTAATTGAATTTCTGTAGAAAATACCTACAACGATTACCTATTTATATGACTAATGTTAGATCGAAACTATCTAAATGCGTACCTTATTACAGCGCAAACTTATTTGAAAGTATAGAGCTGTGTCTGATTGTAAATAAGTGATGTTTTATGAATGGAATGTTTTGTCTCCCCTTTTATATGAGAAGTAATTAAATGGTTTGCCGTTATTTAAATTGGTTCGCAGCAAAAAATAGCCATTAAATCATTTGATCAGCATAAAAAGATCTTGCTTGCAATAAATGAAAATCAGGCTGCAACACTTGTTCTGCAAAAAATGCTACAAAATATCAACAATTTCATGTGTTCGCTTAATTAACAGTCGAGCTGCGAAATGATTACTTGGTGAGCAAGATTTTACAATTGGTCAGTAGAAAAAAACATGTCTAGAAGCAGTTTACTTCAGAGGTTTGCATATTAAAAGAATGGTTATCAATATAAATCATTGGATTGCGTTTGTTCTGAATAATCGGCAAAGTTCGTTATTGTGGGCGGAGCGAAAGCAGTCGCGTGATACGAGTAGCTAATTGCGTGTGTGTGTTTTCATTCGGTGTAGCAGTCAAGGCCCAAAAGGTGTGAGAGGGGGAGGGGGTGGGTTTCACTTGTTTTCCCAGGGCACTGTCAATTTATGTAACTTTCTTGTGTTTTCTTTTGCCAAATACAGAAGGAAATCGGCTACAAAAGGTGTAGCGGGGGCGGGTTTCCACTTGTTTTCCCATGGCACTGTCACTATTTCACGTTTTTTTTTTGATGACCAAAATTAAATATTTTGCTTACCCGCTCATTGCTTACTAATATCTGATTAAAAGTGGATCGCTCTTAGCAGCTTATATGTTTAATTTGCGTACCAAAATAATTTAGAGCACTCTAGCATGGCATTAATTACTGACCGATTTAAAAATGGTTGCTGTCCATAAATTGCTGACAAACTAGCCATTTTGGCTGACCGATTACATTTTTCTGTTCGCAAAAATAAGAATATTTTACTAACCAGTTAAATGATACCCCTTTTATATTACATATATATATATATATGATATTGAACCATAATGTATTAGTCTAGTCAGAAACGTTATTCAATTTAATAAATAATTCAAATTAAGAACTCGTGTGTCGTGCAATTTTGACACAAACAACATTCCTTGCTTGACGGCTGATGTTACCCTTTAATGGTACGTCACTCATTTTTGGGAAACACAAAATTCGAGATTGACTGCAGATAGTGGCGGTGCCAAAAGTGTACAACGATGGTATTGCAAAGAAAAAACAAAATTTAAGCCTATCCGGCGCAGTCATAAATTAGCATATCTTCGCAGATGAGTTTTGCATAATAAGAGTAGGTACTGATGGTTCCACCTGATTTTTATGAGCCAAATGTTTTATTATAACGGATAAGAATCTTTATTTTTGTAGAAAGAAAAGACACGAAACCTTTAGCGACCAATCAGCTTTACTGAACAGTAATAATAGGGTCGTTCCACCGATCTATAACTATGGATACGTACAACTTATGGGGGTGCGCAGTAAAAAGTTACATTTTATGAGTGAAAAAATGGGTTGATGCGCACGGTTTACCGGTCATATATTTTAAGGTTGCTCGTCGGTTGTCTTGCGCACAATGTTGTCCTAGTCATATAGGCAACCCCGCTGTATTGGTGCCGGTTGGGTTGCCCACCAACGACGACTGTTCAGAACCGAAATCAGTCTTAAGCCCTGGATTTTATTACATTTCGTTACGAAATATTTCAGTGGATTGGAACGGAAAAGTTCGTCATTGGTCATTTGGTCACATGTGTGGTTTTTACTGCAGTACAAGTGCGTGGTTAAAAATGGACGATATTGGTAGATTCATTTGTACAGGGTGATCACGTATTATGTCCCCCCATCGTAACCTTTTTATTTTACGTACATGGTTTTGTTGCCAACCAACGACGTGAACTAACGACGACCGTTCAGAACCGAAATCAGTCGTAGGGATGTAACGATAATAAAAATTTATCGATACGCGGACAATAGATTATTAATTCTAAAAGTGGCTTTTCAGTGATAGCCACTAGGCCTTGTTTTAAGCGAGAAAATAGATAATTTATTTCCCAGTAAAGAAGGTTTTGATATGCCAAAATATTACCGTGTAACCATTTTCATTAAGGGCGAAGTACGGTCCTGTTCGCCGATTAAGATAAATAGTTTTTTTTTTACATGTGCCCCGAAAGTGCCTCTTTTCATGCATGTTCACTTCAGCGAAAGTGGCGTTTTCCAAGAGAGCGGGCGGGAAAGATTTTTCCCGCCCGCTTCGAGTCACCATGTGCTCATAAATAAATAAAACCAGAATTGTCGGTGCGGGATTTGAACCCGCGACCCTCAGATCGCCATGCGGACACTCTACCCACCGAGCCATACTACAAGCGATAATAAATAGCGGATTATATATAAATTAAATTGGCAGTTAATTTTTCAAAGATGTTTTAGAAAAATGTCTGAAGAATTTCTTTATTTATATGGCCTCAAAGACTCGGGCACTTGTAAAAAAATAAATAAAACCAGAGATGCCGAGTGCGGGATTTGAACCCGAACCGAACCCGAACAAACCCAGATTACAAGGCGAACTCTATACCACTATTGTTATATAGCCAATTTGTCAAAAATAATAAATAGATATTTACATTCTCCATGCGCGAGTGTTTTCATGCCATGTAGACAGGAAAACTGTCTGAAGAATTTCTTTATTTATTTGGCATCAAAGCTTCGGAGCACTTGATAAAAGAAATACGGGACATATCTCGGGCCGTCGGAGGCTTTTCCGGACTTGTGCGTAAAAGCCTCTTTTCGTCCCTTGATACGTAATGTACTATTCTATTTGAGTTTCATAATGGCTACATTATGAAATGCAAAAAATTTAATAACCTGCCACTTTATGAAACTGAAATTTTATTTTTTTATGTTGGCAGCAAGTGGGGTTCGAATTTTAGGCTCACTTCGATATCGTTGAAATTAATTTTCTAGGCGCTATGGATTCGATAAAAAATTTTTTTACAAATCTTTAAAATACTAACCTTTAACCTTGCAAATAGATCATTTTTACTAGATATTTATCTGAAATACCTATACTCGGAAATATATAACATGCTGACGGTGTCCGTCAACTAATTTCTAGTCACAACTATAAAACAACATAACCTAAAATAATAGAAATATCTTCCAGTTTATGCTCTATTTCTAAATTTTTTGTTCAATAACGTACTATTTTTATTTTTAATTCAATATAGTATTATAGATATTACTTTATATATACATATTTATAGTTACTGTAGACATTTCCTGGGCATTAATTGTTATTCCTGTCAGATTCTGTGTCGACACAATATTTTGTTGAATAGTATTATTTATTATTTTGTTCAATATTTTGAACTTTGTTCTTCGCGCACTGTTTAGCCTTGTATACATAATTTTTATACATAAAATCAAGTTAGGCGCAAGACCACCGAACTGCCACCAGAAGACCAGTAGAAGATATTGACAATAGTGTGAGAAAGATATTTAGTTGATAATTTGTAATAAATGCTTCTAATAAATCATATTAAAACCAGTTAAGCATTTATACAGTCCACAACAGTACCAGAAGGAACACGCACCATAACTCAAAGTTTTGCATATTCTTTTTAAATGTTTTTCTAGTTTATTTTCTGCAATTTGTCGTATTTCTGACGGAGTACAACTTTCTTCCTGACTCATTTTTATTAACTTTAATAATATATTTATTTTTAATTATGACGGATGACGTAACATTTTATTAAATTGTAAAAGTATTGCCAATCCAAAAAGAAAGCATTAACTCAGATGGAAAATATCTACTGTATTTTTTTAAGTTTTTGAGACCCAAATAGAAAAAGTATTATAAAATACACGGTTCATAAGACAATTAGAGCAATTGTACTTTAGAAAACCCCCGCTTCGCGGGTCGTTTTCTAAATTAAGCGCGTGCTCTAAGATAATGTCTTATGAAACTTGTATCTTGATATACTACAATCGGCATTGCGCATGATATCTGACGATCAGCTTTGTTCACATGCGCGACGCCATAAATTCGCCACTTTTGCTTCTAGTGTTTGGCTATCCATAGATATAGGTCGATGGGTCGTTCTGCTCCAATCCCGAGATTTTCGGGATAAATAACACCTAATCCCGGGATCCCGGCACTCATCCCAATAACAATTAACATCAGAAAGATTTTGTTTACTTACTAAATATACTAAATAGAAATATTACCTACCGTTAACAAAATGAAAAAAAAAAAATTCTAAAAAAAGAACGTAAAAAAATCAGTGCATCCAGTGTGTCGTCCCCTAAACTTGATCATAACTCTAGCAAGTATATCCTGTTGACGAAAAGCAGGGTTCTGTTTCTACACTGAGACCGTCAAAGTAAGGGATTAAAAAAAGGGTAAATGTATTTACCATAAAATGAATTTAACACTTTTACTCTAAAAAGGTTAACAGTATAGAACCGGATATAGTGATGGTAGAATAAGCAATTCCACTGGCTTCATCTATTTATTTCCTGGGCGTCAATCTGGGAGGAAATATATCTTGGCATAACCACGTTGTGGCAATGGCCAAGATAGCTTCCCAGAAACTTGGTGTACTCTTCCGAACCAGAAAGTTGTACACACCTCAACAACTTTTGACACTATATAAAGCCCAGATTCGACCATCACTAGAGTACTGCTCTCATGTCTGGAGCTCTGCACCTAAACTAACTTTACTTTTTTACCTAACTTACTTTCAAATATTCTTTAAATCGCCTTTCCAAAATGACTGACTGAGACAGAGAAAGACTAGCTCTAAACAAAGCAGCAGTCGATTAATC
This sequence comes from Barypeithes pellucidus, assembly GCA_963991005.1. Classification (NCBI taxonomy): domain Eukaryota; kingdom Metazoa; phylum Arthropoda; class Insecta; order Coleoptera; family Curculionidae; genus Barypeithes; species Barypeithes pellucidus. Next base: position 16,881,597 of record OZ022563.1, read on the forward strand.
ACTTGAAATTTTTATGACTAAGAAGAATTTGTTGATAAAACACCAGGGGTAGTTTTTGTAAGTTTTAGAAGTTGTATAAAGTTTTTTTTAAAAAATTGCATCCTTTAATTTTTTTAAAATTTACCATCGCCGCTGGCTAGCCAGTCCCAGTCATAACAAAACCCATGTCGCGGCGATGAATCCACTAAGGGATTTGGCATACTTTTTTGTATGCACCTCCTCGTTTATGTGCCTTTAAGAAAGACATAAAATATGTCGTGTCAGCCTTCTGAGCGTCAAACTCGAACGTCGCCATTTCGGGTGGCGCGCGAAGATCAGGTATCAAGTGGAAGTCAATGAATCGATTTTTCCCTGAATTTATAACTAGAGTATTTCCTATCGAGCGAAAAACTGCTCGAATATACGTCGGCGTCAAGCGAAGCTCGGGTATCGAGTGAAAGGTAATAAGTAACAAGCGACGATATTCGCTTGAATTTATAACTCCAGCGGTTTCTTTTAATAATCGAGGAATGTCGGTTATTTCAATAATCGAGTACTCAAGCGGTTTTTCTCACGAGCGATCACAACACTAGTTAACAGAGACAAAAAGGTGTAACCAGTTAGAAACTGGCCCATAACCGAGAATGCCCAGAACGAGATTTGCAACCGGTTGTTGTGGAAAGTTTGCTCTAATGTTTTCAACTCATGTGCATATAGAGGGAAATTTGATTTCCCATTCTAATCGAAGGTTTAGATTGTCACGCTCTTTTAAAAAGAAAATTTTATTTGCATTTACTATAAAACTAACTCGTACTAAATAGAAAGCGCGCTTGGAACGTGTTCTGTTAAGTGTGCCCTCGTATTAAGTTGTACAGAAATTATTGAACCAAAAATAAATTTTATTTCGTCAGGTCATGGGTTAATTTATTTACTGGTTGCCAAATACAATCATGATTAAATTAGGTTTAATAATCAAATAAAATTTACACGGTAAATAAAACCATGAACTCTCACGAATAACTTGACTAGTCGGCAAGAGTAAGGTAAAATGAGGCCGGTTCGGACCGTTTTAGTCGTTCAAAAGTTACTGCCAGAATTTTACAAAAACGGCGCAGATTATTCATTTATTAGCAGTCGGAGACCCTTCTTTGGAATATGTAATGAAAGCAGAAAATATGCAAAGTATTTTTAAAAATAAGTAACAAGTAAAAGTCGGCATTGTCCGGAACTACTCCATGGTGGGGAATTGGTTGGTTGGTTGGTTGAAGGGTTAAAGGGGGTCGGGTTTAAGGCCCGAACTTCTATCACTGCAGCCTTTCGGCTTATTGTGCACCCCGATCTTAGTAGAAGATGTTTGAACCTTCTACCAAGCCTGCCGTATGAGAGGATATCACTACGTTGTATGTTCCCGAAGATATTTTGTCTTCTGCGAGACAGCGCCACGCAGCGGTATATTATGTGTGAGGCTGTTTCATCCTCTTCGCCGCAGAGTCTGCATTCAATGGATCTGTTGTTTATACCTATCCATTGAAGGTGTTTCGCAAGTGGCAGTGGCCTGTTAGCAGACCCATCACTTGTTTCAACTGGGGCCGCGTCAGGGTTAGCATCCCATTCGATAGTATTTTCGATGCCTTTCCAATCACGGCCCTTGCGTGTATTTGACCAGGTATCTAATGCTGTTTTTGTTGCCTGTTTTGATATCCCAAAGGCCGGTTCGAGACCTCTGAGAGTTTGAGCGTATCCGGCTCTCGCTAGTTCATCCGCTTTCTCGTTACAGCAGAGCTCCAGACATGAGAGTAGTACTCTAGTGATGGTCGAATCTGGGGTTTGTATAGTATCAAAAGTTGTTGAGGTGTGTACAACTTGTTGGTGCTGAAGAGTATGTGTAAGTTTCTGCGAAACTATCTTGGTGATTGCCACTACGTTTTAATGCCAAGACATATTTCCTCCCAGATTGACGCCCAGCAAATTAATAGATGAAGCCAATGGAGTTGCGTGTCCTGCCATGACTATATCCGGTTCTGTAATGTTAACCTTTTTAGAGGAAACTGCTGCCTAGGTTTTCTTAGCGTTAAAGTCGACTTGGTTACTGTCACCCCAAGCCAAAATTTCTTCCAGGTCTTTGTTGAGGCGTGATACTTCATGCTGTATGCGAAGATGTGCGTCGGCAGTCGATGTTTGTGCTTTCAAAGAGATAGATGAGACAAGTGTGTTATCGTCAGCAAAGCTAATATCAGATTTTTAGTTTTCACTAGAAGGTCGTTAATGTAGAATAAGAAGATGGTGGGAGACAATATGGACCCTTGAGAAACACCGGCATTGATGGTGAAGGTGTTTGAGGGAAATCCGTCAATCGCCACTTGCAGAGAGCGGTCCTTAAGAAATCTAGACAACCATGCACAGAATCGACTGGGCATACCATAGGATCACCGTTTACTTAGAAGCCTCTCATGCCAAACACGATGAAGGGCTTTAAAAATATCTAGTGCAGCAGCCCGAGACTTCCCATGATGTTCGATTGCGTTGTTCCAAAGATGGCTAACATAGGCTAGAAGGTCTCCCGTTGATCGTTGAACAAACCCAAACAAACCCGAAAACCATATTGATGATCGCTGATAATGTTGAAGCCTTCCAGGTACTTTAGCATAAATGAACATAAATCCTGTATAGTATAGTTAATGGGAGAAAGTATAACACAGAAGATCTCATCTACATCCTTGAGGATGTCCTCATAGAGGTCCAAACACAGGCCAAAATGTGATCTTCTAAGTTTGCTTTTACTGACCTTTGTCCAATGAGTTAACCCTTTTGGAAAAAATGAATTGCATTTTCAGCGGCAGCTTCCATTGTTTCTTCCGGGATTGTTTCCGGTATATTTTCTAACTATCCTGTTAACAAAAAACGTATTAATCATTGAATAAACTAATAAGTACCGCCCTACTGGTATTCATAGGAAACTTAAAAGTCTCCATATCCGAACCTGCCCCATTCTACCCTACTGAATAGTTGGTAATGTAATCCTTTAATCTATCGATATTGTAAATTCTGCACGGTGAGTAAAGGTAAACTCTTATTACCATTTGCAAATTTAATCTTGGTATTTGATTAGTGTAGCATATTCCTCGTTAGTATACTGACTTGACAGCACTTGCATATATAAATTTAAAATAGGATTTCCCATTTTCGGAAACAGTATGATTTATGAGATTTATCGGGTAATCAAGAATTGTCAAGTTGTGCGGGATCTGTTGTAATAATCCAATATTTTAGGTGCTTATTTGTGATTATTACCTTTACCAGTCTAACAATAGTTGAAACAAAATAATGTAATATTATGTCATACGATTTGTCAGTAAGTTGTCTGGTATTTTATAGAGTCAATAATTAAAGATTCACTTACACAGAACGATCGTGATATTCACAATCTGCAATAGCTCTGTTGTACCTTCCAACAAGTTATGGGCCCAGAACTAGCGGTGAAAGTAAAAAGTTTTGTAGTGAATTCAGTCCTGCTGCGTTGTTAATAGTTTAATAGGTTCGCAAAAATTAAAAACCATGTCGAATAGCTCCGCTAACTTCAATCCATTCGGAATGGCGATTGAAAGACTTCGCGGTCGCGAAAATTACACTGAATGGAAATTCCAAATGGAAACGTTACTGCAATTTGATGGTCTTTGGAATTCGGTGAGTTGACAGACGCCTACAACTAGTACAGACGCTATGGGTGACGCACGACGTGAAGAGAAGGTTTTGTCAAAGATAATACTTTATCTGGATAAGTCCACTTATCCTCACGTTATGTCATCAAAAACTGCCAGGGAAGCATGGATCGCCTTGAAAAAGCATTTGAGGACAAAGGCCTCAATCGTCGACTTGGATTGTTAAGAAGTTTATGCTCTATAAAATTAGTAAACTTTGATAACATGGAAGCCTATATAAATGAGATAATGACTCTATCGCAGCAGCTTATCTCAATAGAAAAACCACTATCTAAACAAACAAACCCTATACATTTATATGTCCATAAATCTTTAATAATTCTTAAAATTATATAGACGAACGATGTAAACAATAAACATGCTTATTAAAAGTTTAGATTGAGGAAAAATATTTTCCTTCCCGAGAGGAAAAGAACCATTTCCTCCCTTGTTTCAGGGTCGAAAATGATGTTTTCTAATAAGATAGTACAAAAAATCATTTTTCTATTGAATTTCCTTTTAAAATTAACTTTATAGAAAACCATTATTTAGATTTTATTCATATAAACAATTGTCTACTTCATGTTGAGGTTGAGACATTAGTTTCAAGATACATCTTTCACGTCATAGGTGTAGGTTTTTGTTTTGTTTAGTGATTTGTTTGGTCTATTTACTTTATCGTTTGTTGGAGGTGTTGAATTATTGTAGGACATTATTTTTTAAATTTAACCATTCATTGTATATTTCCACGAATTATCGTTAATTTCATTGTCGTCTGTATGAGCAGGATATTTGATATACCGATTGCAATATTTGTTACAAGCTAGCACCAAAGCAGTAGTGATGGGAATAACGGTTGTAATTCGATTCGATAGGAACGTTATAGAATAATAATGTTCCAAAATAACGTTATTTTGGATCGAGGATATTATGGTTACTACTCAAATAATATAAAAAAAAGGGGCAGCGTTTCATATATCCGTTTCAGTCAATTTTGAGAATTTAAAAAACTACTCTTAAGACGTGAATTATGAACACAAAGTCAGTGTAGGAAATTGAAAATAACGTTTCGTTAATTTATTAATAAATAACAAACATTAATTTGTTCAATTTCGGCAGCAGTATTTCCAATACGTTCAATTAGTACATTCCGAGTATCGACCTTTCATTGCTAAACTTAATTTTTGCCAGTCCCATCAACAAAAGTCTAATGGTGTCAGGTCTGGAGATATTGGAGGCCACCTAATAGGACCATCGTGACCAATCCGCAGACCTGGAAACCTTCCTTCCTGCTTGACCTGATGAGCGAAATGTACAGGAGCTGCATCGTGTTGATAATACAGTTGCATTCTAATGTTTACAAGAGAATCCTCTTCCTCTTGCTCTCCCCTGAGGAGATTCTCCAAATTAAAAAACTACGGACCAGTATTGAGTTCGGATTTTCGTGTGACCATACATACTGCTAAATGCTGCTCCATCCACAGAAAGAATGAACGTACCAACACGACGATTATTATTTGCGCAGCAACAAACCACCATCTTCCGGTTATAGATGGTATGGATATAGGGCCTTGTTTGTGAACTGTGTTTATTACCTTTCTTTGTGAAATGTCCAATTGAATAAGAATTCTTCGATAATTATTGCATCTTCTTCTACAAAATCCAGAATATTTTCTTCTTCTAAACCTTGTCGAATAGCTCTTTCAGATGTTATGTTAGTTAGCACTGGCAAGCTTTCCATACACCGTATACGAATACCAGTAAACGACATAAGCATAGAACAAGAGGAAAGGAGCATTCAACCATTTTTGTGTAAATATCCTGATCACGCAAAAAAAGACTTAAGGGGATGCCGGCGTCAGTCGAAATCTCCGATTTGACCCCTGTTCGTTTCACGCTTTGAAGGCACGAGGCGAATTGGATCTTCCCTTGCAGTTAGAAGAATACGTCGAGCGTCCGCCCGTAATCGGGTTTGTTCAGTATTGTTCGGGTTTGTTCCTATGAAACCGGTGCATTTAAAAAAAAATTTTTAACGAAAGATGTCTAAATTTTGTTAACAACTCGAGGAAAGTCCATCATTTTTTTTTTATATGGAGCAGGAAAAAAAAAATTAAATCTCCGAAACAAAAAAATATAGACTTTCCGCGAGTTCTAGTTCTATTACAAAGTTTTTTTTCTTTGACATTTTCTTCCTAAAACAGGAATAAACGCTTGGGAAGAAAACTCGTTTACAGGTACCTACTCCGGAATTCTGTAAAGCTGGATTAGAGGAAATAAGCAACCCAAACAGAGTCGAGTCAAGTTCATTAATAGTAATTGATGCTTTTAAGGATGAGATGGAGCTAATTCAGGTTTCGTATAATATATGAACGAACCTTATTTAAAGATTGTTTCGCGAAAAATGGATATAACTTAATGACTGCAGTAAAAGTACCTGGGCCATCCCATTATTCATGACCGTTTGTTATTATTATGTGGAAAGGACCGAATTGTGATAATTATAATTAAATATAGGCGCATCAGGTAGGTTAGGTTGCTTAATTTATATTTAAATATCTTTTTGTGATAAAATTTGTTAGTTTTTGAGGAATGGTTCAAGAATTGTCTTTTACCGAACATTCCTAAGAATAGCGTGATAGTAATGGACAATGCGAGCTATCACAGTCGCCAATTACATAAAGCTCCAAGCTCAAATAATACAAAATTGGAGATTCAGAACTACATGGCGGCGAATGATATATATTTTGAAGAAAGTTATAAAAAAAGTGATCTTTTAGAAGTTTTAAAGACATTTTGTATAAAGAAAGTATATGTTTTTGACACATTGGCAGAAGAAATTGGACATACAGTGCTACGGCTCCCTATTATTGCATTTTAACCCCATAGAGCATATGTGGCACCAGTTAAAATCACTGGTTAGGTCTGAAAATATTTCTCCGACTTTAAGTTCTAGTGTTGTAGAATTAATACGAAAATGCTTTAATGATATTTCCCCTGTAGAAAATTCGTATATTAGTCTGGATCGTATAATTAATCCAATTATAATTAATTTTGATGAGGATAGCGATAGCGAAACAGAACTATCTATAGAATGACATTATAAATGTAACTAAATATGACTAGTAATATTTAAAAAAAATGTTATTTCATTTGATTACATTAATATAATCATATCATTACTTGTTTTCCTTAGTCCGTCTTCATACTTCACTTGTTTATTGCCAAGCTCTTGTCGACACAATGGGACCGACCCAGGAAATCATTAAGTCGTATCCAATTTTCGTGAAACGTAGTGTACCTAAAATAACCTTAAGGTTCGATTGTCATGATTTGTTAAAGAAAAAAATATCTTCTAAGAGTAAAGTGCCATTTGGCTTTGAGATAAAACTATAATTGCACGCCACTGGCACTCAATTAAAAGAGCCTTAATGAATTCCATAGTAGTTCTCGTCAAGCAGCCAGGCGAATGCCGCGAAGTGACAGACTGTAGGACACAGCATAAGACCGACCCGGGCCCACCGCCGGATTTTGAAAAGCTGTTGGGCCCGTATTAGGACCAAATCGGCTGTCATGTTCTTTTAAATGTTACATGAACCACTATCAAACAGAAGCGGACTAAATTTAAATTAAATGAGCTCTACAGAGAAGGAAGAAGTATACTAGTACCTAATCTTTATTATAATAGCTTAAGAGATAAAACGGGGTGTCCCTGGAGGGGGTTATCTATACCACAATGATCAGATTTTATAGGAACAATTCGATATTGGTGAGTCCTGGCATCACCATCGCATAGCTTTTAAGAAAACAGTATAAAAAGCAGGACCTTTGCAAAAGATAGTCCATGCATCTACCTAGGACAAGACCCTCACCAACAACTAACGTCCACAATAGGGTCAAATTTTTTTACATGCAACTTTCAGTCCTTGGCATATAACTTAATAAAATAAACTATTTGCCTGTATAAACGATTATAATTTGCGAAATATGTGTTACTTCCTGCATTAGAAAGCAAAGTATTTTTTTAGATTATAGCTGCAGTATTCAAATTTTAATTTAAAAATGTATCGCCGATCACGTGTCCCCAGTCAATAATTTCTTACTTTACCCTTTTATATTTCACGTCATCTAGCTAAAGTTACTTTTATATATAAATAATATACATTCCTACTACAATTTGTATTGAAAAAATAATGTTCAAAGATCAACAGTTTAGTTTCTCTAACGCAATTATTAACCAGAAGTTCCCGCAGCTGCATGTATGGCCGGTCACGGCAGAAATTGCTTATAAATAACGCCACTAAAGGTCGGCCTAATAGTTTTACAAATAAGACGGTATGTGTTTGAATTTTTGTAAAGCGTTTAGGTAAGTTCCTTATTATGTTTATTTAGGTATAAACTAGAACGTTGCCTACTTTTTACCAGGCGTATGTTTTTATGTTGTATCGCCGGTCACAGGGTTAACTCAGGCCTAGTGGTCTTAATTAAGGGAAAAATACTATACGAAGGCAATCTCTTGAGTACAGATACTCATTTCAGTCTAATAAAGTTTAAGAAATAGCTTGCCTATTAGCTGTTATCCACGAATTGGTACATTTTTGTATTAACCATTTATAAACCATTAAGGAAAAATATATTTTGATGTGCAAGTTTCGTTTAAACCTTTGGTAGATTAAAAATATGACTAATTTTCTTAGTATTTCAACATTCTGTAAGGAACATTCGAAAACTTTAAGCCAATATAAGACAGGGCTGTTATAAATAATAGGAAAATGGTTATAGTGACTGATTAAAATAATTCAGTTCCAAATATTGGCGTTATATGATTCAGAAGAGTAAAATTAGCCATGTGACGGGCGTCATATTATTAAAAAATCGATGCTATAGACCAAGATCTTTATGACGACGATCTTTTGCGCGGACATATATAATTCCTCTAATTAGATACTATAAGAAACCTATTAAAAAATTAACAGGGGTTTTTGAGATTATTTATTTTTAAAATTCGATTTACTGAAAGTTGCCTGTAAAATTTTTTTGACCCAATAGACAAATTTTAGGCAGTGCTTATCAAAAATATACAAAGTTCGAATATTGTTACTCAGTTGACCATCCTGTATATAAAAAAATTTTAGATCCTACGAGCATTAATATAACTGCTTTATGACTGAATATAAAGCACAAAGATTTACCCTTATAAAATCTTTTAAAAATAAGAAATTCTATAGCCGTCAGTTCTCAAAGAGGACAAAAAGCTGGTTAAGCCTTGAGTGACGTTTAACACCTGTTAGAAAAGGCCGGATGCAAGTTTAAATATACAAAGCTTAGTATGTACCACTTGACATGTTACTGCTGATAAAATTAAACTCCCCGACGATAAATCCCGGGCAAAGATACTGTTAGCCTTTTTTATAGTCCTATAACTTTTTTAATTGTTTAGCAAATTATAGACTTGTGTCTTGGGATAATATCCTGAATTTTAGTTTTCAAAAAATACTCATGTATTGATCATTATACAGGCAGAATCAAAAGTAACTTTTTTACCTTTAATTACTTAACGCCCTATGGAAAAATTGAGAGGTAGAATTTAGCTGAATTTTGTCTTGAAGTCTCATCTTTTCTTGACACAATATTTTCTGGTTCACATCATTATCTGCTTTTTAAAAGAAGATACGAATTTTTAAAGAACGTATTGCAGTTTTTCAATTTTAATCACAATTCATCCTGTAACTTTTTTAATTGCTGTCCGAGGTTGATAGGTCATTTTCGCAAATGAATATGTACAAATAAAATTGACGTTAAATGTTAATAACAACTAGAATGTTAACATAGTTGTTTCTATGATATTAGCTTTTGTTTCATGGTCTACTGTGGTTTAAAGTAATAAAGTTTGATAAATCGCCTAGGAAACCAATATCATCCATGGTGTATTATATATTTGAAAGGAGAAATTAAAATAGCATCTTTTTCGATTAAAATATACAGGGTGTTCCATTTAAAAAAAATGAGGTTAGGTCCGATAACTTTTTTACCTAACCCCGTATACTTATTCTGAAAACGGCAGATTATTCAACAATCGATATAAAGAAACTTCTGTATAAAACATTTTTCTGTATCTCTTTTAACTAAGAAAATACAGGGTAACTTTGAAATTGTCAATTTTCTTATTTTCCCCTGTTTCTCTTAAGCGAGCGAAAATTTTCGAATTTTGATTTTACCATTTTAAGTTTGACCCAAAAAGAGCACATGACACCTACATTACTTTTTTGATAACATTAACAATTACCGAGATACCCTATGGAAGTGTCGAAAATGGGACACCCTGTACAGTAAAATATCGGTACAAAATATCGAGTAAAAACAATACCGGTACACAAAAATATCGTATCGTACCACACATCCCTAGCTCTAATAATAATGGTTATCCAATATTGTTTTAAGCCCGCCAATAATCCTGTATCAGGAGTTAGATATTCAAAGAAATACACGATTAAAGAATCGATAAATATATTTGCAAAAGGCCTCCATTAAAATTAACCGTTAATAACTATTTTCCTATAAAAAATATATTTACATAAACATTTTATCATATCGTTATTGAGTAAAATTTTGTCACCTGTAACGGTATAAAATCATTTACTTGAAAATTTATATCACTGAAAGGTTAGAGACGTACAAACAGTAATATGGGGAAATGGCCGATCATTACATAGGCATACGATTAAGATTTTTAGGTTATTATTTAAAAAAAAACATTATTTTGTTAACTTTTGCATATACAGGGTGTCCCAGCATATGTGGGCTATCTCCCAGATTCAGATAGAACACTTAAAAATAACAGGAGAAGTTCTTATAAATTTTTCTTCCTACGGTCCTCCCTTACGGAGATACGGGCTCATAACGGACGTACCTGGAAATCGTTGTTTTTTAAATAATTTATTAAGTACTAGGTGTAATTTAATAATCTTTTAGTATAATGGTTACCTAGATGAGTCTCCTTAGAATTCGCCCTTTTAAACACATTTGGCTTATTTAGTTTGCCAGGGACGGACTATACGTAACACCACAATGCATTTTTTTTTGTACACCTTGTATGATGAAGCAACGACAATAATATTTTAGAATACTCTAAACCTTAAGCTGAAAAACAGGTACTCTTGATGAATGTCGATAAAGTGAACTGTTTTCGAAAAAAATATATTTTTGTTCAATATTGGTTGTTGTTTTATGTTCATAAAATTCCCTCATTGTTGCAATGGTTTTTTCACATGTACCGATTTAAATAAGAATATTTATACCAGTGTCAGTTTATGGCAGTGTCTTGAAATGACAATACATTTTAAATATAAACTCTTGGACAAAATTAACCCAACATAACCAACATTATAAATTTGCCATATCTTTTATGCTATTTTTTTTGTGAATTTATGAGTATGTGAGCGTCTTGAAGATGTAGTTATATATATATATACATAATGTTTGCCACAATAGAGTAATAAACTTAAATTATGGACAAACAGGTCGATAGTCAGAGAATCTAAGAATGCACATGCCAGATGGGATTTTACAATAATTTTAATAGCGGGGAGTTGCCGAGATCTAATTGTGTATTTAAAAGGTTAATATTATGGTCTTTTTTATGTTTATAAATTTCAATGTTTCCTAGTAAATTTAATTTATGGCCTTTTTGTTCAGTTGGTAAGATTTGTAAGTATATTATATACACTTAGTTTGGGTTCCCTCTCGTGTGAGCGTCTTGAAGATGTAGTTGTACCACTACGAAACGGCCATAACGCCAAATCTCTTTTAATATAGTGACAAATAACAAAGTAAACTTTAAATATCAATATGGGAAATTATCATTTCCAGACCACCAGATGATCCTTATACAATAAGGGCGTATTTTTGTCTACACAGTAGCACTTTAAAGGAAAGGAAACTTTAGTTTAATTTTATATGCTTAAAAAATTATTTAAAAACAAGGATTTCCAGGGATGTCCGTTACGGGCCAGTATCTCCGTAGGCGAGGCCGTCAGAAGAAAAACGTATACAGTGAGTCCCAGAAGAAATGTCTAAATTCATTTAAAATTCAGCGGTAAGTTTTTTCAAAAAACGCTCGTACCCGTCGATTTTGATTAAAAAATTTTTTTTTGTGGTAATTTCATGTATACAGGGTAGCTCAAAAATAAGTTACGACCATCAACTTCATTTTTTCAAATGAAAACATATATTTTTTATTTCATTTTTGAATTTTGCTTTGAATTCTAAGCATGTTTCATGTACCATGTCCTATACATAAACTCAACAGTTATTGAAAAAATTAGGATTGGACATATCTATAAGTAAGACCTGTTTATTAAAAAAAAAACACAACAAAAGCGAATTAAATGTTGAAAATGTGCGCCATTTACGAACAAACCCGAACAAACCCAATATCCAAGACGATCAATAAACTCTCTTTGCACGTTTCCAACCATTTCCGGAGTTATGACACGCACTTCTCTTCGGATCCTTTCTTTCAACTCCTGCATATTGTTTGGCCTGTTAACAAATACTTTTGATTTGAGGTAACCCCACAAAAAAAAGTCCAGCGGAGTTAGGTCTGGCGACCTAGCAGGCCATTCGATAGGTCCTCTCCTTCCAATCCACTGATTGGGAAAGGTTTCATCCAAAATGTGCGCACAGTGGCCGCATAGTGCGGAGGAGCACCATCTTGTTGGAATATCAGTTCTTCGTCAGGGGAGTCTGGATCCAATGGATTCGGAAATAAAGCCACTAATGCTGGAATTAATTCTAGTTGGAGAAATTCGAGATATACTTGTCCAGTTAAAGACTGTTCAAAGAAAAATGGACCAATTACTCTTTCGCGTACGATTCCACACCAAACATTTATTTTCTTAGGGTACTGGCTGTGAACCTTTATCATCCAATGCGGATTTTCTGTTGCCCAATATCGACAATTTTGTCTGTTCACAGTACCATTCAAATAGAACGTAGCTTCATCCGAAAAAATAATATTTTTTACTAAATTATTATCTAGATTGCACATATTTTGCATGCGTCCGCAAAACTCACTTCGCCTATCGAACTCATCTTCAAATAACTCATGCACTGTAATAACTTTGTATGGGTGATATTTGTGCTTTTGAACTACTCGGTGAACAACAGATTTCGGCATGTGTAAATCGGCCCCAATGTGCGACAGGGGAGTACATGGATTTTCTTCCAAGGAAAGCAAAACGTCAAGTTGTTCATTTTCATCTCGAGTAGGACGACCAGATTTAGGCAAATCTCTAACATGACTGAATTCTCTAAACTTAGCCTCTATTCTACTCACCATCTTTTGACATATGGGAGGACGATCGGGATGGATTTCATTAAATAATTGGGCTGTTTCTATTTGAGTACGTGTTTTATCACCAAACCCAACCATGCATAGAATTTCAATTTTTTCCCGTTCCGTTAACTTCACCATTATTGTGAAAACCGCAACTTTGAAACTACGCTTGACAATAATTATACTTATTTGAAATAAAATTGTCATACAGTTTCTATGGAAATAAACGGTGACAGTGAGACAGTACACTCTTACTTATTATGGAGCCCAAAATGCCATATTGCCAGAAGATTTGATAGATCGTTGGATTCCCTAAATGATATGTTCAATCTTAATTTTTTCAATAACTGTTGAGTTTATGTATAGGACATGGTACATGAAACATGCTTAGAATTCAATTCAAAATTCAAAAATGAAATAAAAAATATTTTTTATTTTAGTTTTCATTTGAAAAAATGAAGTTGATGGTCGTAACTTATTTTTGAGCTACCCTGTATACATGAAATTACCACAAAAAAAAATTAAAAAATCAAAATCGACGGGTACGAGCGTTTTTTGAAAAAACTTACCGCTGAATTTTAAATGAATTTAGACATTTCTTCTGGGACTCACTGTAGGTGTCTCCTGTTATTTTTAAGTGTTCAATCTGAATCCGGGAGATTGCCCACATATTCTGGGACACCCTGTATACGTCCATTTTTAAAACGCAATCTGACCTCTCTGTCCTTTATGGCAAAATTAATTCGTAGACTTTCTAGACAAAAAAACATTTAAAATATAATCTTTTTGCAGAGGAATGTGGATAATTTACAGATAACCAGTGGGCAGGAACGGGAAAGATTACACATCAGATAAGTGGCCGACATCTCTTCGGAATGGCGTTAAAGATTTTTCAACATGGTCGCAAATTATATCGCGGGACCGCTGCCGTTCTGCTTAATCTCCGAAATGAAAGACTTTCGGTACCGTACTGCAGGACCTTTCACATCATTTAAGCAGTCGGTAATGATACCTTATAAATTAAATAGGGGTGGATCATAATATATCTTGATTTGCGATAAGTTTCGCGTGACAGGGTCACAATGATCAATTAGTTGATAGTGAAAATATGATGTATTTGTTGGTTATGGTCGATGATTCAAAAATGGTGAAGGGTCAAAATTTCTTTACAGGCTACATTCAGTAAATCGGATTTTAAAAATAAATAATCTCAAAAACACCTGTTAATTTTTTAAGGGTTAGCAAAATATTCTTATTTTTGCGAACAGAAAAATGTAATCGGTCAGCCAAAATGGCTAGTTGGTCAGCAACTTATGGACAGCAAACATTTCTGAATCGTGACAGTGCCATGGGAAAACAAGTGAAAACCCGCCCTCGCTACACCTCTTGTAGCCGATTTCCTTCTGTATTCGGCAAACGAAAACACAAGAAAGTTACATAAATTGACAGTGCCCTGGGACCTCTGGAAGTAACCTGCTTCTAGAGATGTTTTCTTCTACTGATCAATTGTAAAATCTTGCTGACCAAGTAATCATTTCGGAGCTCGACTGTTAATAACGGCAAACCATTTAATTACTTCTCAGTTCTTAATAGGTTCCTTATAGTATCTAATTAGAGGAATTATATATGTCCGCGCAAAAGATCATCGTCACAAAGATCTTGGTCTATACCATCGATTTTTGAATAATTTAACGCCAGCCACAAGGCTAATTTTACTCTTCTGAATCATATAACGCCAATATTTGGGACTGAATTATTTTAATCAGTCACTATAACCATTTTCCTATTATTTATAACAGCCCTGTCTTATATTGGCTTAAAGTTTTGGAATGTTCCTTATAGAATGTTAAAATACTAAGAAAATTAGTCATATTTTTAATCTACCTAAGGTGTAAACGAAACTTGCACATGAAAATATATATATTTCTTTAATGGTTTATAAATGGTTAATAAAAAAATATTGTATATAGCTTCGGATATCAAACCGTCACATCAATGTATCTCCGGTAACATTTTCATGCGTGACCGGTGTTACTGTGACCGGCGATGCAAAAATGCACAAATTCGTGGATAACAGCTAATACAAGCTATTTCTTAAACTTTGTTAGGTCGAAATGAGTATCTGTACTCAAGAGAATGATTGAGTGTAGTATTTTTCCCTTAATTAAGACTACTAGGAGTACTAGGTCTGAGTTAACCCTGTGACCGACGATACAACATAAAAACATACTCCTGACAAAAAGTAGGCAATGTTCTAGTTTATACCTAAATAAACATAATAAGGAACAGGAGCACGCTTTACACCAATTCAAACACATACCGTCATATTTGTAGAACTATTAGGCCGACCTGTAGTGGCGCTATTTATAAGCAATTTCTGCCGTGACCGGCGATACATGCAGCTGGGGACGGAACTTCTGGTTAATAATTGCGTTAGAGAAACTAAACTGTTGATCTTTGAACATTATTTTTTCAATACAAATTGTAGTAATAGTGTAAATTATTTATATATAAAAGTAACTTTAGTAAAATGACGCGAAATATAAAAGGGTAAAGTAAGAAATTATTGACTTTGGACACGTGACCGGCGATACATTTTTAAATACAAATTTAAATACTGCAGCTATAATCTATAAAAATACTTTTAAAATTGCTTTCTAATGCAGGAAGTAACATATATTTCTCAAATTATAATGGTTTCTACAGGCAAATAGTTTATTTTAGTAAGTTATATGCTAAGGACTGAAAGTTGCCTGTAAAAAAAATGTTTACCCTGAAGACAAAGTCACAACTTCTAAACTGAGAATTAATATGAGGTTATTAAAAGTTAATTTGTATTAGTACATCGACGAAACACCATCACGTTGGAGGAAACACAAAGAGAGGAACGCGCTGGATTGCCTGAGAAACTGGCGGAAGCTGATAAAGAATAGAAGGAAGATAACGTTTTTAAGGAACAGTTTAAATAGGGGCAAAGGGAGATAAACTACACTCGCCGGCACAAAATTCAGCCACCCTGAAATTTTGATCAAGTTTGATATTTTATAACATTTTTATTTTTTATGCGATTTTCAAGATTTTATTATCAGTGTAGATTCATTCATTGTGTTTTTCCTTAATTATTTTATAAAGTAACATTTTTCGTTAGGCTACATTATACAGGAGTAAGTAAGTCAAACTGTTGTTTTTTGTCGTAATTTCAAAACACTCTGTAGGAAAATTGAGGTGGATAATTTTATTTACTTACACTATTTCTTATAATCTTTGATGCATTCTAAACGTTTCGTTTCTTGATTCATTCCATTATCTCATTTCTGCTGCGAGCTGCAAAATTTTAAATGATACGATTTTATTTTTAGAAAATTGTCAAGCTTTGTGTGACAATGATTTGGGCGGGTATTTCTACCGAAGCACGCATCAATCTTGTATTTGTTGTCCACCGTCTGTCACATTGACGAAATCCTCCAAGAAATTGTTGTTCCATTTGCTCCTTTCATTGGGAACCAATTTACATTAATGCATTATAATGCTAAAGTCGGTTCCAAGTTGTTTTTCTTGACGAAACATGGATATATGCAAACGGAACTTCAACAAAATCGTCTTGGCAGGATGATTCGAAACATTACTATTCCAGTACCCGGTCCAGTAATGGAAAAAGGTATATAATAATACATACTGACAATTAAGAAGGGTTTGTTTCAAATGCCAGTACCATATTATCATCAACAAAAAAAACTGATGATTATCACGGCAATATGGATGCTGAAATTTTTGAGTATTGGTTCGAGGAAACACCTTTAAAAAGTTTAGAAAACCCTTCCTTAATTGTTTTAGACAATGCCTCTTACCATACGAGACTCGAAGAGAAATTTCCGAAAGTGGCTGTCAAAGAAAAACATAAACCATGAAGATTTATTTTTAAAACGTGGTCTTTTAAAAACATATATATTGTTGACGAATTAGTCCTCAAATATGGACATCAAGTTTTGAGATTACCGCCCTACCATTGCCATTACAACGCAATTGAATTGATATGGGGTATTAGCAAAAATTATTATGACAAACATGCCTGTAAACATATCAGTAAGCCTAGCGTTATAAAGTTATGGGAGTAGGCGCTTAGTCAAATGGGCAAAGAAGAATGGCGGAAATGCATTGAACACATGGAAAAAATTATTTTATCTTATGAAACAGAACAGGTTATAGACGAAGTAAGACTGTTAATTATTAGGGATGCTGATAATGATTCTGATGAGTCTCATAATAATAAAATACCTAAAATATAATTTATTGTTTGCGAGCCACCCAGCTCGAGAGGTTTTATTGCTTAGCGGACTTGATACACCGTACCGACTTTAGATTAGAATGGCCCGCATGTAGCCCGGATCTCAACCCTATCGAATATCTTTCGGATCAACTTAAAAGGACCGTTCGTCGTCGTCCTGTTCAACCATAAACCTTGCAATACGTACAACTGCCGCTGACCGAAGAATATCCGGCTATCCCTCAGGAAAGAACAAGTAACCTTATTCATTCGATGCCACGAAGGCTGCAAGTTGTCATTACTGTGAGAGGAGGAAATACACGATATTAAAATTGTTTTTGTTAATTAACTTTATAATATACCTAGTGTTTGTTTTTCTTAATAAAAATAGGCTTCAAATCAGCGTTTCATTTAAAATGTTGCAGCTCGCAGCAGAAATGAGATAATGGAGTGAATCATAAGACGATATGTTTAGAATACATCAAAGATTACCAGAAACAGTATGTAAATAAAATTATCCACCTCAATTTTCCTACAGGATGTTTTAAAATGACGACAAAAGCAACAGTTTGATTTACGCCTGTATAATATAGCCTAATCAAAAATTGTTACTTTATAAAATAACTCAGATAAAACCCAATAAATGGATCTACAAACTGATAATAAGATCATAAAAATCGCATAAAAAATAAATAAGTTATAAAATATCAAACTTGACCAACATTTCAGGGTGGCGGAAAGAAGAAACATATCACCAGAGGTGAAACTAATTATTCAAGGGCTTATATGTGGCACTGTGGAATTTGTCATCTACAAGAAACTTCATTGAAGAAGAACCGATGAAGAAAGAAATTACATGCTTCGAGTAGAAACCCCCTTTTCAAGAAAATATTTTTTATTTTTGCTATGGTTAAAATTCTTCTATATCTTATATATCAAGCCGCTATCTAGATTAGCAGGAGCTAACTTGTACGAGGAAATACAAAATTTAAATAAACTTTAAATATTACGTTGGTGGAAATGAAATCAGGTAAAAAATTTCGTACGCAAAGAAGCTTGCTCTTTTTTGTAGACATACGAGACCAATTTCCATCCTTACAAGATTCAAATCCATTTATTGGAATAAATATGGTGTATAATTCCATTAATGTCAGCTCATCCGAGGGCCATAATCTTTCTCATACTTGTCAAAGAGAGACGACCATTTCAATGGGTGATTAAAAAATGGGGCTGCGTCTCGAGAAGATTTCGTTTCTATGATAGGAATGCAGTAGGGGTTTATATAAAATCAACCCTGTGCTTGTAATACATCAAAAAATGACATGTGTCCTCTTAGGGAGAGATTTTATCTCGGTGTTTGTCTTGTGAGGTAAAAGATTAGGTAGTTTTTTTATACAAAGGCGACTTAGTGTGACATAATGTTGCCGTGTTTCTTCCTAGTATGGTTGATTCTGTCCTTCTTGGATAATGTGGCATTGGTTAAGATAAGACTAATCTCTTAATATGATAAAAAATACATATACAGATCACATAATTCTTCAGGATCAAAACGGATGGCAGTGACGTAACTAACAGTCAACAGAAACTGCCAAAATGTTGTGTTGTAATTGGTGATTTGCATTGGTTTCCATGTTTCGAGTGCAGCATCTGTTTTTGTCGCGAACTATAGGTGTATATACCGGGTCCGCAAACGACGCGAGGATGGAAGATTAAATCGTATACAGGATGGCTCAAAAAAGTGTGACAGCATAAAGTTATATTTTTTTAAACGGGACACGGGGTATTTTATTGCATATTTAGGTTCGTATTAGTATCGTTTATAAGTGCCTCAAATTTTATTTAATTCGGTTTTGTAGTTTCGGAGAAATAAATTAAAAACTAAAAAAAAAAGTTTTGCAGTCCTGAATAAAAAAATCAAAAAAAATAATCCAGAACTATTTTTTTAACCTTGGCATTGGGTGAAATTTATGACAAGAGGTCTAGAGATACTATGAATCTAATTGCGTATATCTGTTTTATACAGGGTGTTCATAATAAGCTTTTAGAAACTCCACATTTTAAAATAATTTTTATCAAGTTTTTCAAATGGAGCACCCTGTATATTATTTGGCTATTTGACGTGGAATTCATAGACACACACATAGTAATACAAGCATATAAGTTATATACATCCGTTTTCGAAATAATTGTAAATATCATAAATTATGTTGTTTAAATAGAGTTTTTATTGTAAAATTTTGTTATAGGTGACTAGACTAATAATTGTAGATTAAAGTAAATGTTCAAAATAGCATCTAAACAAAAAAAAAATTAAATAATAAAAGTAGCAAAAATATAGGCTTTTAAAATTTATATCGAAATAACTAAAATACGATAAACACTAAGAGTAAGAGGAAGCTACGACTCGATACTCAAATACGGCGGTATTTTCAGGGGTGGAAAGTGTTTTTAAGGGAATCGGTGTTATGACAGCATACGCGGTCTATATATTTGAATGCTTGATGTTTCTTTTCAAGCACAGAGATTATTTTGATATAGTTTCTGGGCATGAATACGGTACGAGATCAGCAGATGTTAGATATCCCATACATAGACTAACACTAACGGAGAAATGTCCACAGTATATGTGCCTTAAGTTATACAGGGTGTTATGGAAATGACGTATTATATTTAAACCGGCAATTCCTGAGATAAAGACAAATTGAAGAAAAATAGCCATAAGTAAATTAAAAATTCATTCAGCGGTAAAAGTGACCTGACGTCAAACCAGAAAAACACCTGTGTGGCACTGCGATACATGTAAGCAATCAAGGAATTCTGGCCGGTCTTGTCATATGTACACCTTAAAATCTTTAGACAAAATAAAATAATTTAAACACTTTTCCATTCTGAATACCTTTTTGTACAATTAATTGAAGAACATTTACCTATGTTTTAAACAACCCGAAAAAACATATGGAATAGCAATAGCCACGTACGTCACTTGGTCAAATGCCAATGACCTCTTGACGCCTTACATCGTCTGAGCGAAGTTGTTTCATATAGGGCCGCACGCTTGCGTCTGTTAGTTGAAGACCAAGCAGCGGCCGGATACGTTGTGTCTCGTCAATCACCAACACACTCTCAGCAATCCGCTCTGTTTTTTTTTCGGTTTACGCGTGTATCTTGCCCGTCCATAAATAATCTTTGAATATTGTTTCTATTCACGCGTTTCTGTCTTCTGGACGTCAAATTTCTCGCGTGTAATAAAATCTAATAATCTGTAGTATAATCTGTATTATTGTATTTTCAAAAGCTAACTATCGGTTCTGTTTCACTATTACTGTGTGTACATAAAGTGTTTCCAGGAGTCTTCCGATGAAAAAGAAAAAAAACTAATTGTGTTTGTGTCCGGATTTCCTTGCTCTTTAGGTATAAGGATAAATACAAGAAAATAATTTATTTTTATAATTTCATATGGAATTTCAGTTTTACATTAAGTTTGGCAACATTGCCATTGGCTCTGGGTGAAATGTTGTACAGTAGCGCGGACTGGCCTGTGAGTAAGAGTGTTTATTACCCCACTTTTAAAACGATCGATTTAAAAAAAAAAAATATGTAGCGCTACCCAAGGAGTCACCCACTTAAATATAATACGTCATTTCCATAACACCCTGTATAATGCTTTGCCAGAAAATGTAAAACAAATTGATACAGAAACACTATTTAAAAGAGAACTAAGGAAATTTCTGATAGATTTAGCGCCTTACAGTCCTAAAGAATTTTGTGGAAGCTTGTGAACTGTGGACATGTATTAGTTTAATGGGGTTTTGTTTTGAGTGCGATGTCATTTCATTGCTTGCTCTGTTGAAGTGTAACAAGTTGAAATAAAGATGATTATTATTATTATTAATTCCTACATTGCATGCCAACATATGAGGTTTTGCAGTCTCTCTCTTACTTGAACAAGTAAAACGTTCGGACGGCGATTAAAACTTAATCAAAATTTAGTAATGGCCGTTTTTTTTCGCACATGAGTGTACGAACAACATCGGAAAACCTGAACGGATATCATCTAAGCTCTCTCAAACTTTATTTCATTGAATATAAAGCACTAAATCAATACAACTTTTATAGATTAGCCGAGTCACCTCACGGCCAAAGTATCGAAACCATTTCGTCGGGTCCTCGACCAATTCTTTCTACAGTACAATAGGTTTTCTCGGTCAGCTTGATTGATATGCATCTGAAAACAACACGGGCAACCATAAATCATCGAGGTATGGTAGATTTAGATTTATAGGTCCTGCCATCGGATCCGTATGGTCCTATTCAATTGAAATTTCTCACATTAATTAAGGAAAACAGGACCGACTGCTTTATTCACGTGGACTTAAGTATTTCGTCATTGTTTTTTAAGAGAACTTTGTGGAACGAGGGTCAGAGGTAAATTAAGTCAATTAAACTAATAGCCATGTCGCATGTTTACAATACAACTTTGTTTAATGGCAGAATTAAATAGAATGTTTTGACTGTGTTGTTTTGGAAAATGTTTGGAAGATCAGAACGAATGAGGATGATGTATACTACTTGGCTAAAATCTACAATAAAGGAAGCTACAGTCGGCAAGTCTTCCTGCAAGTGTAATAAACTTGAAGGAAGGCATTATGACCTACTTAGGGTAGGTTATACGGGTGTTAACGCCAAGCTAAGCTCAGGAAGACTTTGGATCGTGGGAATGAACTTTCCTTTACCTATCTATATATTATTTGGGCGCCAACCAAGTCTTCTTGTTTATTAATTAATTTTATTTATTAAAATAAATAGGTATAAGGTCGTCTTCAGCAGACTTTATAAACTGGACAAAATGGAATAAAGCATAACACAAAATCTCAAGTTGGACCAGATTTATTATAAAGTTGAAAAAAGAAAAAATTCTATTTTTATAAACATACACAGGGTGTTCATTTGAAAACTTCCCACCACGGATTTATCGAAAACCACTGATTAAAAGAAAAAACGCCGAGACACGTCAAAAGATTTGCCAAAGGGGACAACTTTTTAACCAAAAACTACTTCACCCCCTTTTACCCTCTGGCCCTCGGGGTCACCCCCTTAAAAATTTTAAATGACAAGGGGTAGCAAGTAATAGCTTGTTTGAAAGTTCTTTCAAAGAGCTTTATTTTGACGTTTGATTTTTTTGAAATCGGTCGATTCGTTTTCGAGAAAATTAGAAAATTTTTTACCGCCTACTTTTTATCAACACAGATAACATGGGCGAACTGTTTTTGTTCTTTTACCTGTTTAGTTTTTTATACCTGTTTAGTTTTTTATAGTTCCTAAGGGAAAGAAACAATTTAATTTGCTGTCAGTTACCTTTGTGACAATCTTGGGATAGTGAAAATTAATTTATTGATTCAGATTTTACTTCCAAAATGGTTTACACACTAGCGGAAAGAGTGGAAATGATTCTAATTTATGGTGCCCATAATCAATGTGCTCGGCAAACTGCCGTTACATTTAACGCCAGACATCCGGAAAAGATAACTTCGCATAGGTATGTTTTGGACTTTGTTACTAAATTTAGTCAAACTGGATCTGTTGCAAATAAAAATCGTAATCATCGTAGAGTTTTGGATGAAGCCGCTCAAGTTGAAGTTTGTCAAATATCCTAATACTTCATTACGCAAAATTGTTGATGCGGCTGGTATTTCATTAGGCTCTGTACACACAGTTACTAAATTACATAAATTTCATCCATTCAAAATGAAAATATTGCAAGAGTTAACCGAAGATGATTTCGATAGGCGAGTTGAGTTTTGTGAACAAATGACTGCAGCGATTAATGATAATACCATTCATGTAAAGAACATCTGCTTCAGTGATGAATGCACATTTTATCTAAATGGATTTGTTAATAAGCATAACTGCAGGTATTGGAGCAATGAAAATCCTCATGCTTTTGTAGAAGGGCATACTCAGTACCCCCAAAAAATTAATGTATGGGCAGGAATTTTAGGAGACAAAGTGATTGGGCCATTGTTTATTAATTGGGATTTAAATGGAGGCATTTATTTAGATATGTTGGAAAATACCATTAATCCGCTTATCACTGAAACCATTGAAAACCAAATCGAAGACGATGGAAACCCTATACTTAATGAGGCTGAAATATATTTCCAGCACGACGGCGCTCCTCCTCACTATGATCTTCCGGTTCGGCAATGGCTAGACGACGAGTTTCCAGATAAATGGATAGGGCGAAGAGGGCCTATAGAATGGCCTGCTAGATCTCCTGACTTGACGCCATTAGACTTGAATTGAGATTTGAAAACTATTGTGTTCACTCCCCAACCTAACAGTTTGGATGAACTTCGTCAACGCATCACCGAAAGCTGATGATCTCCAACAACATGTTTTTGAAAATGTCCGTCAGGAATACGAAAATCGCCTATATCATTGTTTGGCAAATAACGGGCAACATTTTGACCACTTATTGAAATAAAAAGTGATATTTTCGTGTGCTTTTTTTTCTGTCTGAACAAATTAAGATAAATAAAGATTTTTCTAATTTTCTCGAAAACGGATCGACCGATTTTAAAAAATCAAACGTCAAAATAAAGCACTTTGAAAGACCTTTCAAACAAGCTATTACTTGCTACCCCTTGTCATTTAAAATTTTTAAGGGGATGACCCCGGGGCCAGAGGGTAAAAGGGGGGTGAAGTAGTTTTTGGTTAAAAAGTTGTCCCCTTTGGCAAATCTTTTGACGTGTCTCGGCGTTCTTTCTTTTAATCAGTGGTTTTCGATAAATCCGTGGTGGGAAGTTTTCAAATGAACATCCTGTATAACCTTATAGTTAAAGTCTAACTGTTAATTTTATATTGAATTAATTTAATGTTTGATTAAATGATTTGAAGTTATTGAAATGTTAAAAAAATGTTATAATATATACGGGATCACATAAGTAGCCTTAAATGTCGCAATGGATGTATAAAAAAAATATAACAGACTATAGGGGTACCATTGGATAAATACATTTATTCAGGGTGACTGAAAAGAAAGTTGTTAAACACGGGGCTATTAGGTATAGTTATATACATGAAATTTAATAAAAGGGAAGTTTAAGTAGAATTACTTAATATTATAGAATTTATACGCTTATTATAATGGATAAAAGAATATATCAATTAAAAAAACACTTTGTAGTTACCGCTGAGACTTCCTTGTCTCATGCCAAGTATGGTGTTTGATACTCGTACGAGCTGCAGCCAACCTTGCAAGGACTAGCCACGCATCAGAGTGTTTATTATAACTACTGAAAAAAGCTATACAAAAATGCGAAGAAGAGTATGAATGTCAAGTTACCAGTGTAGTTTGTTTTTTTTTTCTCGTGTAGTTGGCCTTACAAGCTAGTGTATTGGCCACGAACTTTAAATTGTTTATAATGTGGTAATTTAAGATAGAGTAGTGTATTTTTCAATAAGGTAATATTATGGCCGAGGCCTTTTAAAATATTAATACAAAAATTGTTAATGTGATGGAGGAGGAAACTAGACAGGGACACACGCTTCTTGCCCAGGGGTCTTTCAGGGCGTTTGTTTGTAAGACAGACATGGTGGACCCTGTGGGGTAAGGATGAAGAACACTATAGGAACACAAAGGAAATGGATGTGTTTTAAATATTTTTATAATGTTATATGTAATTTCTGTGTAAAGTGTACGTAAATATCTTTGTACAACGAGTAATTGTTTGTTGCCATGATAGATGGTAGCCATATGGGGTTGACTAATTTGTATTTGTGTAATATTTGTGAAAAGTTGTTTATATTATGTCTTTGGAGGTGGCAGTTTAACATGATATGGTTAATATCTCCGTATTCTCCGCATGAGCATAGGGGATTTGATTTTATACCTATTTTATATAGGTGAGATGGGAATCTGCCGTGATTCAGTTTCATTCTGCTGATAAAAGTTATAAGACTTCTAGGAGAGTTGGTTTTTTCGTACCAGTGAGAAGATGGTATATGCGGATGGATTTTATAATAATTTGTATTGGTGCGTCTGCCATAGTCCTCCCATTGTTTGTTCCACTTTTTTTTTTTTGTAATGTTTTTTTTTTTATTAATGGGATGAAGTCAGGTATGATGAGGTTTGTATCTAACACGGAGTTATTTTCGTTGGTTGACTTCACAATTTTATCGATTTCTATATTACCCTTTATTCCTGCATGTCCCTTGACCCATATGAAATTTATCAGTTCCATCCTCGCCGCTGCCGGAGCACGTCGATCTGTGGAGCGAAAAACCGTTGGTGACGGGCAGAGGAGTTTTGGCGCCAAGCTGGCCCCGTTTTCGTCTTTTTCAAGACAAAATCGGTGGCGAAAATTCGCATATCCAATAAATATTACTAAATACTGGTGTTTTACTGCACAATATATAGTAATAAATTAGTCAAATACTAAAACACAACTTTTTAGATTCCTCCCATAAGGGCGAAAAATAAAATACAGCTGCAGGATGGCATCGGAAGGCCTCCTGCTGATTGGAAAGGATGACACCCCTGAAAGTAATAACCAGATGGAAACCCGACTGCAGGCACAGTTCCGGAGGAGCCAAGAAATGTTCGCCTCTCAACAGGATGAAAAACACCAAGAGATGGTCAACAGACTTGCGCTGCAAAAAACCGAATCAGAAAAACATGTAGCCCTTGCAGTAGCAGGGGTGGAAACAAGACTGTCACTGGAGTTCAGCAGAATTCTAGCAGCCAAAGAGGAAGAGATAGCCAAGCTCAAGGCTGAGCTTTTGGCGATGAAAGAAAGGTACGTGAAATCAAATAGTAGTAACGTAGAAATGGCTACCTTGCATGATAACACGGCTTTAGAGGTGAATGTTTTAGTAAACACACCTGTAGACATACTTAGCGACGATGAGGATATGATCGTAAAAGATTCATCCTCTCACAATGAAAATCCTGCCTCACAGGGTTTTATTGCCGTAGAAAACAGAAAACAGAAAAGGTTAAGACTGAGGGAAAATAACTCTGACAGCGAGGGCAGCTCGACAAAACGCATAAACGCGGAGTTCCCCCCCTTGCCAGTGCTCCCCAGGCTCCCTACAACAACCAATGACACTCTTAGAGAACATATGAGAAAAAATATAGTGAAAAATGACCCGAGGTTACGGTCAAAAATTGTGACTATGTCAGTCCCTAGACAAAATGAAGGTGAAACGTCAAATGCATGCGAATCAGAAAATGTGACCATGACACCCCCCAGAGTTAAGGTGCCACCCATTGTCATCAGAGACAAATCAAAATACAACGAAATAACTCAACATTTGAAGGCTAACAAAATCGATTATGGCAGGGCTGTAAACGTGTCTGAGGGCGTTAAAATACACCCAACTACACCAGCAGACTATAATAAAATTATGCGTTTACTAACGGAGAGTCGTATACCGTGTCATTCGTTCCGCTTCACGGACGAAAAACTACTACACGTCGTAATTCGCGGAATCCTCGAGACCTGGTCTGAGGAAAAAATAAAAGCCGACCTGGAGGAGCTTGGCTTCACACCCTCCAGTGTAAGGATCTGGAAAAGGCGGGATGGCACTGTTATGCCTTTTTGCACTGTAATAGTGCCAAAAGCGCAGAACTCCATCTTTAAGCTGGACTCTTTGGACAGTCTTAGGGTGCGCGTTGACACGCAGCGCACTCACAGCACTGAAACTCAATGCCATAGATGTCAGATCTATGGTCACACTCAAATAAAGTGCACTGCACAGATCAAATGCATGAAGTGCGCTGCGAGTCATATCTCGCGAGATTGTACAAACGGTCCAGATGCCAAACCCGAATGCTGCAACTGCGGGGGAGAGCATCAATCAAACTCTAGGGTGTGCTCACGGCATCCTAAGAACCTGCAGGAGGCTGCTGCTATCAAAAAAGCAGCAGGCCCAGGCAAGTTTGTATGGGGATCGCAAAAGAACAGCAATCTCCAAACAAACAAAAACGTAAATGCGAAAAATATTAACAATAAAATTACAGAGCAGCCTGAAAAGGAAGACACAATGCAGGATACCATAAGGAGCATGAAGCTCTTTATGCAGGAGTTTGCTAAGGTTATGCAAACCTTGGCTCCAATCATGTCGCTAGCCAAACTCACACAATAGTGGTTGCACGCCCTGTGGACTTTCTAAAGATTTGCACTATAAACATAAATGGGATTCAAGGCAAAAAACTCGAACTAATAAAATTCTCAGAAGAGCATAGCCTTGATGTTATTTTGATACAGGAAACATGGTTAAAAGAAACAAGATTTTCCTTCCCAAACTACAGAATTTATAGAAATGATAGAACTATTAGAAAACTAGGTGGAACCATGATTCTTGTGAAAAAGCACATCCAGGCGAGCTCAATGCCAAATCCGGATAGTTGCAATAAAATAGAAGGTACATACGTCAAGATCAGAACGAGCAAAGGGAGCGTAGTGATCGGCTCGGTTTACTGCGGTCCTGCTGCGACTTTTGATTTTGACAGGCGATGCATTCAAGATATTCTCGACAATGACAACATCACGATAATCGGCGGAGATCTGAATGCAAAAAACCGTATCTGGGGATGCAGAACATCCAATGGAAGAGGACAGCTGCTTTACAACAAGTCAGATGTTTTTGATTACCATATGTTACCTCCTGAGGACCACACACATCTAGGACCTGTCGGATTACCCGAAACACTGGATATATTCGTGATCAAAAACACTGATAGGATATCGCAGCCTGTAGTATGTCACGATCTAACATCAGATCACCTCCCCGTGATAATGGAATATGGTGACCCTCGCAGGAGGGGGAAATGCACCATATCTTTCGCCAAAACCAACTGGAAAAAATTCAAAGATGAATTAAAAGGATATGATGCTATTCCTCCTATTGTGAGCAAACTGGACATTGACGAGGCAGCAAATGTGCTAACTAACAACATAAAGCAAGCACTTGCTAGAGCAACAAGCACAGTGACATCTATATACTCGAAATACGGTGACATAAGTCAAGAAATCAAGGATCAAATAAGAGCGAAGAACCGACTCATGAATCAAGCATACAGAACTGGTGATCCGAGAATCAAAACACAGGCAAACCAGGCAACTCAGAGCGTCAAAAGGTTATTAAGAGATACAGAATCTGGAATCTGGGATAGGAAGGTTGAGAGCCTGAATATTGAAGATAACAGTCTGTACAGAATGACTAGATCACTGACAAAAGGCAGCAGACAACAAATGCCACACATAATAACAACAGACAACGTGACGATCACTGAGCCCCGAGAAAAAGCTGAAAAATTCGCTGAAGCTCTTTACGAGCAGTTCAGCGAAAATCCAACCACCAACAAAGCAGCAGAGGATCGGATCAACAGAACTGTAGAGATCTTCAAAAGCATGGATCATCCGCCCGATCCAAACCTGCAACACATCACTGCAGAAGAAGTAAAGGGTCTGATAGCAAAGACCAAAATAAAGAAGGCACCCGGTATAGATGGCATATCCAACAAAGCATTGAAAAATCTACCGGATAACACCATTAATGACATAGTCTGCATAACAGATGCAATGCAGATCCTTGGACACTTTCCTATCGCCTGGAAGAAGGCAAAAATCATAATGATAGGAAAGACAGGCCCGAAGAAAAATCTGATAAGTGGTTATAGGCCGATTAGTCTACTGTCTAACGTGGGCAAGTTAGCGGAAAGGTTAATCTCGGGTAGGCTTTCAGCCTTTGTCGAAATTAATCACTGTATACCAGAGGAGCAGTTCGGCTTTAGAGCAAATCTGTGCACAGTTAGACAGGCGACGAGGTTGGCCTCCAACATACTTAAAGGATTCAACAAGAGAAAAAGCACTGGAGCTGTGCTGTTTGACATCAGTAAAGCGTTTGATAAAGTATGGCACAACGGGCTAATTCTAAAAATGATAAGGTTAGGAATCCCCAACTACTTGATAAAGGTGATAGTTTCTTATCTGGAAGATAGAACTTTCCAAACCTGGGTAGATGATGAGCTATCTACAGTTAAAAACATAAGAGCAGGCGTGCCTCAAGGATCAGCTTTAGCCCCCCTACTATTCAACGTTTACACAGCGGATATTCCCCAGCTCCAGTGGTGTGACAAATATATATATGCGGATGACACAGGCATCGCAGTGACAGGAAGGAGCCCCCGACTAATACTGGTCAGGCTTAAAAGGAACATAGCCATTCTGGAAGAGTGGCTAAAAAAGTGGAAGATAAAGATAAATCCCGATAAGACTCAGGCAATTTACTTTTCAAAATCGCGTTACAAATTCCCGGCGGGGAAAGTCAAGGTTGGAAACAAAGATATAGACTGGCAACAAAGCGTTAAATATCTAGGTTTGCACTTTGACAGAAAGCTCAATTGGAAAGTAAATACAGCCAACACCATCAAGAAAGCCAATCAACAACTAGGCGCAATATACTGTCTGCTGAACAAGCGCAGCAAGATCAACTTAAGAACGAAGGTCACCCTCTACAAGACTTTCATCAGGTCAACGATGACATATGGTGCGCCAGCGTGGTGCACCATTAGTAAGAGTGACAGGAATAGAATTCAGGTGATGCAAAACAAGGTTCTAAAAATCATACTTAACATGCCGCGATACACAAGAAATGACGTCATCCATAGAGATCTCGAAGTAGAAACAATCCCCGAGTTCTTCGATAAAACCATCGCGAAATACCACGCCAAGGCTAACATTGCCGACAACAGTCTGATACGTGCATCACACGTGCATTCAGAGCCAAATACATGTTATAAACTACCTAAAGACTGGATCAGTCGCAACCGCGATTGATCCAAGAATAAGGGTCTCAAAAACAAAAATATAGGGCCTTGATTGCTGAACCAAATTCAACCACAACTCCAAAAACGACAGCCTACGCCTACCCACTACGCCTACCCTATACGTTCGGAGCTCCTGAAAATTTGTTCATTCGATTAAGTTCGAATGGAAAAATTGCAGGAGCTGTCACCAAACAAAGCGCATAGCTTAAAAGCTAGATACAGAGACAAACATACACGATTGCAGACAACACTATCGAGTGAATATGAGTCAAAGGCTAATTGCCTCACTCCCGCGGTGAGTTTAGTCGGTTAGCCTACCCTCGTTAACCTACGAGGATGTTCTTTTCCTTCAGAAAAGATGATGTTGAGAGGGCCATATAATTCCCCCAAGTTGCCAAGCCCGACACTACCTTGCAGCCGCGTCTGCAAGGTGTCTGTCTGCAGATTCTCATCGCTTCTCCAAAAAAAAAAAAAAAAAAAAAAAAAAAAAAAATGAAATTTATCGATTTACTGGAGTATTGTGATAATAAAGATAGTATTTTTGAAATATATAAATGGGGAAAATTCACTTTTGAATGGACAAAATTATCGATTTTTTTGAGTACTGCTAACGAGTCAGTGCATATTAGAATATTTCGAGAGCGCTGCTCAACAGCCCATAATAGAGCATAATAAATAGCTGCCGCTTCGGCAGTAAAAATTGAACAATAATTGTTACACATGTAGCGTTGTTGATAGTTTTTGTTTGGAGCATAGAAAGCCGCGGCAACCTTATTTTGATCTTTGGTACCGTCCGTAAATATCTGTAGGCTATCGCTGGGAAACTTTAATAGGGCATTTTTGAAGACATGATAATTTAGCGAGTCAAATTCTGTGTAAGAGGGTATGTGGATCAATGGTTTTACAAAGATTGATTGGTAGTCCATTTCATAAATATTTTGTGCTTTTATGGGGGGGGAGACTAAGAAACCACCATCATGTCACTCGCCATAAGCGACTGCCAAGGAAGGCGAATTCTTTTTTTCCCAGTATTTTTCAGACATATTGTGAATAAATATTGCATATATATTTTTTAAAAGTGGGTTGTGTGTTGATTGTAATTTAAGTATAAATTTTGAAGCTAAAAATTCTCTTCGGCTCCACAAGGGGGGCTCTAATGCTTCCACCATCACCGCTGCATTAGGCGATGATTTCATTACTCCCAGACATATCTTTAATGCTTTATACTGGACTTTATCGATTTTTTGGAGGTGAGTGTTAGATGCACTGCTGTAAAGTATGCTGCCGTAATCTAATATTGATCTTATAAATGATTTATAAAATAAGAGTGCTAGTTGCTGATGTACTCCCCACGAACAACTGGTAGTCTGTCTTAAGATGTTTATGCCCTTTTCAGCTTTATTGATTATATGATTTATGTGATCAGTCCATAACAGTTTTTTGTCCAGTATTATTCCTAAATATTTATAATTCATTGCAACAGGAATTTTAATTTTATTCAAGATTAAATGTTCTGGATCCGGTGTTCTTTTTCGGGTGAAGAAAACGACTGCAGATTTCGTAGTTGAAATATTAAAACCATTGTCGAAGCACCAATGCTGCAGGCAATATGTTATGTGGTTTAAAGTATTTATACACTCCTGTTGTTTCTTTTTTGTGATATATATTACGAAATCGTCAACATATTGTATCGATTTTATGTTATCGGGCCACATATTATGAAAATCCATTGTGTATAAATTATAAATTAGAGGGCTAAGAACTGATCCTTGAGGTATTCCTTTTGACGATATTCTGGGACCAAAGATGATATTATCATTTTTAATAAAAATCTGTCTATTTTGGAATAGGTTTATGATTGTAAGTATTATTTTTGAGGGAATTTTTAAACTATGCAGTTTGTACCATAGAATGTCTAAATTGATATGCTCGTATGCTGCTTCGATATCCACAAACAATGAACCTGTGCATTCGTTCTTGGTTAATCCTATTTGTATGTCAGTGACCAAATTAACCATAGCATCTGTAGTGCCTTGGACTGGCTTACATCCATATTGATTGTTCGGTAGAATATTATTATGTAATGCCCAGTATTCCAATCTGAATTTCATCATTCTTTCAAAAGTTTTGGTGATGCACGACATCAATGTAATGGGTCTGAATGAGTTGATATTAGAGGGATTCTTCTGCTGTTTATGTATTAAAATAACTAAACTTTTTTTTAAACATGAAGGTATATGCGAAGTTCTCCACATATCGTTAAATATGTTAAGGAGAAATGTTTTGGCATGGTAGCCCATATTTTGCAACATTGGATAACATATATCATCCAGACCGGGAGCTGTATTTTCGGTTCTTTTTAGAGCCTTCTCTAGTTCATGAATGTTAAAATCTTTATTCAAAAATTGGTTTTCGTAATTATTCTTTTTAATGTTATGATCTTGTCCTACGAAAGGGGGGGCTAGTTTGTTCAGTAGTTGGAGGGATGTTTCTGCCGGTATCATTCTTTTATTGTCGTTATTTCTTTTGAGGATCTTGATTTTGTTCCATATTTCTTTTATGGGTGTATTTTTATTGATTTTATTGCAGTATGTATGCCAGTGAGCTCTGGCTTTTTGCTTAAAAAGTAGTTTGGCTCTAGCTATGATATTTTTGAGGTTATAAAAATTGACTTCATTCGCCTGTTGTTGATATAGCTTAAATGCACTTTTTCTATCCTCAAACACTTTTTTACACTCATCGTCCCACCAGGGAGCATTTTTACGTTTTGTTGGTATAAAAGGACGATTTTGTTTAATTGCTTGATCAGCTGACATATTTATAGTGTCAATGAAGAATTGCATTTTTGAGTCAATGGATTCAAGTCTGGGAACGTTATATATTCGATTATCTAGAATATCACAAAATGTATTCCAGTCGGCTGTGTTTAGTCTCCATTTTCGGCTTGGGTATATGGTTTTGTCCGAGCCTGAATTTTTTCCTATTTCTAACAAAATTGGAAAGTGGTCGGATCCCAATGTATCCGAGTGTATGTACCAGTTTGTAAGGGGAGCGATGCTGGCAGAAGTCAATGATATATCAATGCACGAGCATTGACTGTTTGGAGCTGATAGGCGAGTAGGTAAGCCAGTATTTATTATAACCAGGTTGCAGTTATTTATAGCCTCCAGCAATTCGCTGCCTTCCTTGGTATTTGAGGATGAGCCCCAAGCCCCATGATGTGCATTAAAATCTCCTAAAATAACGATGTTGGGGAAAAGTGTAAAAATATTATCCCATTCTGATATTGTTATTTTTAAGGTCGGTGGTCTATATATGGAAATAAAATGAATCCATTTATTATCAAATAAAATTTTTGCGCCGCATATTTCTGCTTTAGTAATATTCGTTAGATTAATTTCCTCATAGATTAGTTGAGATGATACTAAAATAGCTACACCTCCACTTCTCTTGGTTCTATCCCGCCTTATACAATTGTAGCCTGGAAAATTAATAGATAGATTGGGAGTTAACCAGGTTTCTGATAATAAAGCTATACTTATATTTTTATCTCGGAGAAATTTCTGAAAACTATGTTTATTGGAAATAATTGATCTAGCGTTCCATTGTACTATTTTAAGAGAGGATTCTATAACATTATTTGGATCCATTGTTAAATACTATTTAAATTGTTTATTAAATTGGAGACGTTAGACTTGATTTCACTTTCCATTTCTGTCATATTAAAAATTGAGTTTGAATTAACTATTGTGTTTATAAGGTTTTTAGTATAACTCGCAAGTTTTTCAATAATTTTTTCTTTATGATTTAAAAATTCTTCCCTGTACGGGTTAGGAAGTATAGATGATGAACTGGACTGTTCGTCTAAATCAGTGACCTTGCGTTTTTTTGGTGATTCGTGATTACTGTATGTTGGTGGCTTAAAAATTTTGGTGTTTGAGGTTTAGGTTTTGTTATAAAGACTCTTGATGTAGGTTCTGGAAGAGGTGGGAATTCTGTTAAATTATTTAAGGCTTGATACCTATTTTGGGTGAGGATATTTAAAAATGAAGGGTTATTATTAATTTTTTTCGCTTCATTGAAGGTTAGCGACTGGGTTGCCATAATTTGCTTAATTTTTTTTTGGTCTGAGAATTCCGGGCATTCTCTTGAATCGGATGTATGCTTTTGGATTTACAATGCACACATGTGGTTTCGCATGTCATGGAAGCCTCGGAATGCGTCTCTCCGCAGTTTTTACAGCGTTTTTTACCTTTACAATGTTGTGCAACATGTCCAAATCTTAAACAGTTTTCGCATTGGATAACCGGATATATAAAAGGTTCGACTTCAAATTCCACACTATTAATATGAATAACTTGAGGGAGCTTATTGCCTAAAAAGTGTACATTTATCATTTGTCTGGGAATGTAATTTATGTTGCCCTGGGCGTCAGTGAATTTACGAGTTTTGCGTTGTATTTTTGTGACATTTGGGTGTTCTAATTTAATTTCATCCAGGATGTATTCTTCGCTGAAAAAGGTGTCAATGCCTTTTACGACGCCGCGCTTTTCTGTAAAAAAATTTGGGATGTAAGCAATTAAATTATTGTCCGACATACTTATGTCAGTAATTAATGCATTTGCCGCTTTAAAGTTAGTGAAATCTGCTTTGATTTTGTTGCGACCAACTGAGACAATGTTATTTAGATATTTTTTAATGAATGTGTTTTGCTTGATGAAGTGACCTGCTCTTATAGCATGTAATTTGCCTATACTTTTGTCCTTTGATTCTATGAAAACGTAAAAAGGTTGTTTATCGGAGGGCTGGTATCGATTGTTAAGGTCATAATGTAGACTATTGATGTCACTTTTTTGTGGCTGATCAGTTTGGTTTTCTATATTTGTGGAAAAGTTTGTGATTGGAACGGACTCACCCAATTCGTTAAGGTATTTATCCTGAATCAAATCTATAGTATTGGATTCTTTCTGGCTTTGAATTGCAGGCGGGTCTGGTGGATCTCCTTTAGTACCGTATTGATCAAAATCCATGTTTATCTCAATTAAGAATTTTGTTTAAAGTATTTATTTTTTTTGTTAAAATTAAATGCGATATCGTACGCGCAAAAAATCACAAGCACCGTATATCAACCGAACATACGACCGGTCGTAGGTACACTGTGTACCAGTGTAGTAACAGGCAACGTTTCGAATATGACTAAAATGAGGAAAAACCTTGTTGTTGTATTAGACCGAAAGGATATAATAACTTATGGTGTTCAGCTCATATATTCAACTTACTTGCTCATGATTTAGAAGTACTGGGAGTCAAGAGTAACGTAAAGAAAATTTGTAATTTAAAGAAGATGGTGGCTCCGCTCGCGTATTACCTCAGGATATTCGCTGGAACACTTAATCAGACTGCTTGGAGAGTTATTTGAAAGACTGGCCAATATTATTTGATGGGTGTACTAAAACCTGAATACTTATTGAGAAGGACATCATAAAATTAATTACTGACGTTAATTTAAAAGTTAGTACACAGGAATATCACAAAAAATTAAAATGCATTGCTGTGACTCTAGATAAAGTTAAAAAAAACACTAGCACGATAGAAGAAGCAACAGAAATATGGCTCGAACTATGGGAGACGTTTGAAAACAAAAATGAAATGGGGAATTATCAATGAGTGACGTAAATAAGGTTATAGAACGTTTGGAGATGGCTCTAACTCCAGTTCATATTTCAGCAAACTTGCTTGATTATCGTTTTAGGGGGAAATAGACTAACTCAAAGGTAATTAGAAATTGCCATGGAATATGTAGAAACCTATCATTCAGAGGCAATGCCAACGATTCTTAATTTTCAGGCTAGGTGTGCACCATTTATGCCATATATGTTTTCTCAACAGATACTTGAAAATGTAAAACCATTAGCATGGTGGCGGTCTATTAAACATTTAAATACAAGAGCAATGGAACTTGTCCGACAGCTACATACAGCTATTGCTTCGTCCGCCAACATAGAAAGACTTTTTCCGTCTTATGGTTTAGTTCATTCCAAACTCCGCAATAAACTAGGCAATGTCAGAGCAGCTAAGTTGGTTACCATTTTTAAAGAACTAAATTCGAATGCTCCCACTTATGGCGCTAACTGATGTCACTTCCGATCAGTGATTATATTATTATACATTTTTACCTTATTCCTTTTTTTTTCTTACGGGTTATACACTTATTTGTAGTTTTTTGAACATACCAAAGTTCTGTGCGTGATGTTCATTAGGTACCTAACTATGACAACCATCTCCCTGGGGCGCCACTGATTTATCCTTGAATTAAACAAAATATCACCTATATCAATATTACTTCATACTTAATTTGTACGATCGTAATTTTTTCGCGCTAAATATTCTTTCCAGACCACAGTGCATCGGGTGAAAAGGAAACGAACAAAAACGAAAAATAAATAACGGTAATTTTTATTTAAATATCTGCACCAAAAATAGAGATCTAAATGATGCAGGTTTTTGAACGAAACCCGAAATTATTATATAAAAAAAACGTTTCAAATGAACTTCCTACATAAATGATTCAGTGATTTTTAAAACTATTTATTTACACAGGCCACGCCATAAAGTATTTAGCGGATCTTAATGATTCAAGTTTTACGATATAAAAAGGAGTTTTGGAACATCTACTAGAAGTGTTGGTTAACGAAACCGAACCTAGACGGTCTTTCAGAGATTCGGGAATTTTATTGTATTGTTTGTCCAGTGGTATTTGAATGTTTCCGACTGCAAACAGTCTTTTCCACCTCTTTCGGTCATTATTGCAGCATAGCCAGATCGACATATTTATCGCAAAGGTATTTTGCAAAATCCCAATTAAAATTTTGTTAATTTAGCAAATACAACTGGTTTAAGGTTAATCCGCAATTGCCCTTAAAATAAATTAATTTCCCAATAATTTTACTACAAACTGTGAAAAGTCGATGAGACATACGAAGAGCGGAATTACGTAAGAAACAAAATGAACGTATTGAAGTTTCGTTTTAGTGTGGGACGTAGGACAAATTTCATAAAACACATTTAATGATATATTTTATAAAACCTATAATGGGTCATATATAACAACTTACAGCGTTGTCATATACAGGGTGTCCCAGAATATGTGGCAATCTTCCGGGTTCAGATAGAACACTTAAAAATTACAGGAGAAGTTCATATAAATTTTACTGCATCTGCATTTTAAGGAGACTCATCTGCTAACAATTATACCAAAAAATTATTATATTACACCTAAAACCACTTAAAAAATTTCAAAAAATTAATTGACTCGTCTGTTACTTTGTGACAATACATTTTAAATATATAACTAAAGTTTACTTTGTTATTTGTCACTATATTAAAAGACGCTCACATGAGAGTGAACCCAAACTAAGTCTATATAATATAGGTAGTACTAAAAAAAAAAAACTAAAAATATTGATTTGGTATAATACATAATGTTTGCCACAATAGAGTAATAAACTTAAATTATGGACAAACAGGTCGATATTCAGAGAATCTCAGAATGCACATGCCAGATGGGATTTTACAATAATTTTAATAGCGGGGAGTTGCCGAGATCTAATTGTGTATTTAAAATGTTAATATTATTGTCTTTTTTATGTTCATAAATTTCAATGTTTTCTAGTAAATTTGATTTATGGCCTTTTTGTTCAGTGTGTAAGATTTGTAGGTATATTATATACACTTAGTTTGGGTTCACTCTCGTGTGAGCGTCTTTTAATATAGTGACAAATAACAAAGTAAACTTTAGTTATATATTTAAAATGTATTGTCACAAAGTAACAGAGTCAATCAATTCTTTGAAATTTTTTAAGTATATGGTTAGCAGATGAGTCTCCTTAAAATTCCTTTTAAACACATTTGGCTTATTAGTTTGCCAGAGACGGACTAGACGTAACACAAAAATGCTGTTTTTTGTACACCTTGATGAAGGAACGACAATAATATTTTTGGATACTCTAAACCTTAAGCTGAAAAAAGGTACTCTTGATCAATGTCGATAAAATGAACTGTTTTCGAAAAAGAGGATTTTTGTTCAATATGATTTATATTCAGTATACGTAAATTCCATTACTAAGTTAGTAACAAATAAGACAAGAGAAAAGCCCGAAAATTTCAAGTCACTACCTTAAACTGACACTGGCATAAATATTCTTATTTAAATCGGTACATATGAAAAAACCATAGAATCAATGAGGGAAATGTGTTTTTTACATGTGCCCCGAAAGTGCCTCATTTCATGCATGTTCTCTTCACCGAAAGTGGCGTTTTCCAAGAGAGCGGGCGGGAAAGTATCGAGCGGGCGGGAAAGATTTTTGCCGCCCTCTTCGAGTCACCATGTGCTCATAAATAAATAAAACCAGAATTGTCGGTGCGGGATTTGAACCCGCTACCCTCAGATCGCCATGCGGACACTCTACCCACTGAGCTATACTACAAGCGATAATAAATAGCGGATTATATATATATTAAATTGGCAGTTAATTTTTCAAAGATGTTTTAGAAAAATGTCTGAAGAATTTCTTTATTTATATGGCCTCAAAGACTCGGGCACTTGTAAAAAAATAAATAAAACCAGAGATCCCGAGTGCGGGATTTGAACCCGCTACTCTCAGATCATAAGGCGTACGTTATACCACTAGGCCACCGAGCCTATTTGTCAAAAATAATAAATAGATATTTACATTCTCCATGCGCGAGTGTTTTCATGTCATCTAGACAGGAAAACTGTCTGAAGAATTTCTTTATTTATTTGGCATCAAAGCTTCGGAGCACTTGTAAAAAAAAATACGGTACATATCTCGGGCCGTCGGAGGCTTTTCCGGACTCGTCCGTAAAAGCCTCTTTTCGGCCCTTGATACGTAATGTACTATTAAAAGGGCGAATTTTATGGGGACTCATCTAGTAACCATTATAATAAAAAATTATTAAATTACACCTAGTAGGTACTTAAAAAATTATTTAAAAATCAACGATTTCCAGGGACATCTGTTATGGGCATGTATCTCCGTAGGGGGGGCCGTAGGAAGAAAAATGTATATGAACTTCTCCTGTTATTTTTAAGTCTCAACTGAACCCGAGAGAATGCACACATATTCTGAGACACCGTATATGTGGATCCGGAAACGGCTGGGCATGCAATATACCTTGGTTAAATTACATATTATAGCTACGGTAGCCTTAATTTTATGGTAAACCTTAAAAAAACTATATTTTAAATTAATTATAGGGCCGATAGAGTTTATCTCAGCTAAGATAGCCCTATAACCTTAAGGTACCTTAAACAACTATGTTTTAATTTGAGGGTCAATTGACGCGTTAAGTGAAATATTACCACGTCTTTAAAGATCTATTCCCTTAGATGAGAGTTAAAGAATGATTCGTATTGTTTATTTATATTAATTTTTTGTTTTGTCTGTTTAATAATATTATTATTGCGAAAACACTGACGATGTCCAAGATTAATCGGTTTTTAAGGATACGCCTAAAAGTTACTGATGCTAAAAATCATCATCATCATCAGAATTTCATTCATCGGCAAAATTAATAGTGTTGTGATCGCTCGAGCGAAAAACCGCATGAGAACTCGATTATTGAAATAACCGACATCGCTCGATTATTAAAAAAAACTGGTCGATTTATAAATTCAAGCGAGAATCGTCGCATGTTACTTATTACCTTCCACTCGACACTCGAGCTCCGCTTGACGCCGACCGAAATGTCCAGGTAAAAAACTGCTCGTATATTCGAGCAGTTTTTCGCTCGATAGGAAATACTAGTCTAGTTAGTATTGGGAAAAACAGATGATTTTAATAATCGAGTACTTGATACTCGAGCGATTTTAATAATCGAGTGAATCGCTTGAAATTCCAATTCATCAAGCGATGACGTCACCGACTCGACTGCTCGACCGGCAGCCCAGCCATTTACATGTGATCAGGTAGGGTATTTAGTAGGCATGTAACTACGGGTGGGCGCAGGTTTAGCTAAAAAATTGTAATAGCCACCAAAAAAATTCCAGAAATTTATTTATTTGTGAATAATGAATTTCTACCACGTGTCTCGATACCAAACAAAAAAACTGCAAAAAATCACCCAAATATGTATTTATTGTTCGGGTTTATTCTGTGCTTTTTTAAAACAAAAAGTATTACCAATAGTTATTTTTCTTCACATCTTTCTCAATTTACGAGCATAAAATAAGTAGATATTTAAAATGGCATGTCAAATTCTTCCACTTTAAATTATCAGGTGCCCACTGTGTGCCCTTCAAAAATATAGGCTTAGTTACGCGACTGGCAAAATAAATAGGTGATTATTTTTTTAAATTCATGTTTATAGTTACTGTTTAAATTTAAGAATGTTTACTTATGCTATTTTTAAGAAGTCTTCTTGAGTTTAATAATAAAAAGTTCCTGTTTAGATTTAAAAATGTTTACTATAAGATTACCAACGAATTTTTCTATATATTTTGTTAACCATTTTGTTCGTTTTGTTATTTTTATTTACAATTTCTATTATTATGTTATTTTTGAGAAGTTTTCTCGAGTTTATAATAAATAAAAATTTAAAAATTATAATTTTTTAATATTTACAATCGGAGACCTAAACTACGGCGCTGGCTAGCCAGTTACAACAAAACTTTACAAAACTCATGTCGTGATGACTCCGCTAAGGGATTTGGCATACTTTTTTATATGCACCTTCTCGTTTATGTGCATTTAAGAAAGACGTATGTCGTATATCTGCTCAGCGTCAAACTCGAACGTCGCCAATCGGATGGCGCTGCGGGTAGACGAAAGGTCGTTTATCAAGTGACAGGCGATAGTTTTCGGATTTTCGCCTAAATTTATAACTAGAGTATTTCCTATCGAGCGAAAAACTGTTCGAATACACGAGCAGTTTAACTCGATCACACTACAGCGGTACATTTCGGCCGGCGTCAAGCGAAGCTCGGGTGTCGAGTGAAAGATAATAAGTGACGAGCGACGGTTTTTGCCTGAATAGATAACTCGACGGTTTTTTTAATAATCGAGCGATGTCGGTTATTTCAATAATCGAGTGATCAAGCGGTTTTTCGCTCGAGCGATCACAATACTAATAAAAATGTCAAGTGATTAATCGCTCGACCGATTCACTCGATTATTGAAATCGCTCGAGTATCAAGTACTCGATTATTATAATCCCCGATTTTTCCGAACACCTACTTTGTTATTTATAATAAACATAATTATGCGTTTTAATATTATTACATACTGTGTACATTAAATTAAATCCGCTAAATATTATTGCTAGGAAAGTATTGATGTAACTTATTTAGTAGTTTTGTTTGTAAGTGTGGCAACATTTCTGCATTCTTTAGGTGGTGAAGATTCCGTGTGTTCAACAATACTTTCCAGACACAATGTATTTTCGTGCAAGGGAAGTTTAAGACACCGCAAAAACTCCTAAACATTGACTGACGTTTTCCATGAAGTACCATCTTTCGATATAATATTGATTTAAGGCCTCCATCTTGTTCTCCACTCGACAATTAAAGGCATATTGTGGCCAGTGATGTGTATCGCCTCTTTATAGAATGCTGTTTAAACAACAACAGTCCATCTTCGGTTGTTTGCGGACTTTACAGATTTTGTGTTATAAATAAATATTAAATCCCATTAAGATTTGCGACAACGCTGATTCATTAATTAAGGTAAATATGATAAAGAAAATATTATTTATAGGCAATGGATTAAGCTTAGCGTATGAGCAGCTCGTAATTACTTTCTTTTCACACTTGTGGATTGACTTAATTTCTGCTATAGTTGGGTTGTCAAAAATTTGCATTTCAATTAGTGTTAATAATAAAACTTTTGGAAAGTGAAGCTGTGATTGTGTGAAATGTTATTGAAAATCAGTAATGGGTGGAAGAGAGAACTACATGCTTGTCGGCTGAATGTCAACAATGTTGAAGTCGGGTTATATCAAATTGTTAACTAGTGAAACATGACCATACTTACCGATGAAAAGATAAATCCTTATCTAAATGATCCACTCGTTTACAAACTACACATGAATGCACCATGATTGTTTATAATAATAACGCGCTTTAATTTAATATACCCTGTACATGACCTTATGTCAAACCAAAAATTACCACGTGGTGCACCTGTCAGGAAGGTAAACGTCACTGAATCTTGAACAGTGTTGTCATATCTTCAGGGTAAACTCTTTAGAAAATCAATAACTGTTTGACAGATTGCAAGTTTATTTTTCAGGGTACATTATTATAAACTTTTACGTTCAGTTCAGTTCGCTGGGAAATAATCTCTGATTTATAAACTTGAACTGTCGCGGAGTTTATAAATGGTCAGGTATGTTCTCATTTGTTCAATTCGAACGACACCCGTCAGATCTGGACAACTTAAAAGTTTATAAATGCCACTTACTCATTAGAAAAAAAAATGC
Organism: Barypeithes pellucidus; assembly: GCA_963991005.1. Classification (NCBI taxonomy): domain Eukaryota; kingdom Metazoa; phylum Arthropoda; class Insecta; order Coleoptera; family Curculionidae; genus Barypeithes; species Barypeithes pellucidus. Next base: position 16,924,205 of record OZ022563.1, read on the forward strand.
AATTTTATTTAGCTCTTCGGACTTATTTAAAACCAACTTAATTTATAAAAAAACACCAAGTACCTAGGTAACCCGAACAAAAACAAACCGGCATAATAATCTCACAAAATCACGTAAATTCACATTAGTTTTGGCGTCTCATGAACACATCTAAGTACCATTCAATCTGAATTAGTATTTTAAAGTGCTACTGTGTAGACAAGAATACGCCCTTATTGTTTGGATGGTCTGGGAAATAATGTATTTAACATCTAAAAATTTTTAAAATAAATAATACGTTGGTTCCGTCGATCGATATTGAACTGCTGGGCTGTGGTACTGCTGTCGTGAAAAGAACAAATAACTTAATAATTTAAACTCGGGTTTAAGTATTAACACACAATTTAACATACAAATCTGCTTGAAACTTGGTAAAAACAGTAGGAAACCGATAACGCGTGTGCAAATCGGAGGGCTTCTTTAAACAGCTGATTTAGGACAATCGGGCGGGTTGCCTCTTCTTTTCGGAACGGCAGCGGCTGGGGTTAATATTTAAAAATACAGCGTTGCCACTTTCGATGTTTTATAAGATTATATTCATAAATTGAGGAATTTCCTTCTATAATATTACTTTCCTGTATAATTATAGTCTCGGAAATGGCAACCGCGTTAGCTCAAGTTAGTTCTCGGAATGTGCACAAAGAAAGCACCTTGGACGCGACCATTTATTTCAAAGGGTAGTTTCTATGTAAACATAATTGCTAAATTTTATCTTTAGTAAAGGGTTAATGGCCCATAGAAATTAGCGTTATTATTATTTCTATTGCGAAATAATTAAGTGCTGTTTAGTGTTTAGTGTAATCTGATAATGGGTGCATATCTTCAAAAAAACTAATTTGAAACTCGTGGGTGCCTGTGTTTTTCTTTAAGTGATTTAATGCAAATGTTCCGAGAGATTGGAAATAAGTGGCCGAATGGGGTTTAGTGAGTATAAGCTTATTATGCAGTTCCACATTATCATCAGGGTACGTGATGAGCATAAAGCTTCTCCCATAGAAAAAAAACAAAAACCTGAAGATGTCTGTGCCCTGGATTCACTGCTATTTGGATACTAGGTAAACTAAATATTATTTTTATTTAAAAAAAAAAGTTTTACATTTTTTACACAGTTTGGCAACTTTGTGCCTGAAAATCTGTTAATTACACAGCTGGGCATGGGTAATATGATCATATATGATTGTGCCGAGGAGTGATCTGTGGGTTTATGAGTGAATTACCATAACACCCCGTATATAAATACTCCGCTAGAATACACCACCAACGCTATCATTTTTACGAGATTTTTACCCATTCATAGTTTCTCTCTTGGGTCCTAGCGTAGTAGCATAGTAAAATAAAAATAGATGTTGCAAGAGTAGTTCAATATTCGTTTGATACTTTTAACTATAATAATATTTTTTTAAAGAATTTCTCATCGCCTTTTCACAGTTTATAATAAAATTATTGGGAAATAAATTTATTTTAAGAGCAATTGTGGATTAACCTTAAACCAGTTGTAATTGTCAAATTAACAAATTTTTAATTGGGATCTTGCAAGATACCTTTACGATAAATATGACAATCTGGCTATGCCGCAGTAATGACCGAAAGAGGTGGGGAAACGGCGTTTGTATTCGTTGCGTAGGCTAGAAATGTACATTTTTCTATCTGAAGTTTTACAAGATTTTTGATAATAGCAGATCTTATTCACAGAGAAATGATAATATATTCTGAATATAGGTTTGTCCCAACACCCTATTTTTGTATCGTTCTAGAACCGTCACCAAACTGCTGGGATCGATTTTATGCGCAGGCGTTAATTTTGCACCGTTTATTCTCGATGCATAAGGGATGCAAGGTTGGTACGTTTTTGTGACCTTGTCTCAGCTGATTATCATAACATTCATAAATCATAACCCTACTTTTGTTGCTCGAGTTTTTCGTCTAGGCTTGAGTATTATCTTTTGTCATTCCGTTTTGTTGTATTCAATAATTATGAAAGAGAATAACGTGGTTTAATGGTACGAATATCTTGTTGATTTGGGAACCGTATTATATAAATTTAATAAGAATAAATTAAATAATTAAAGAGGGGTTATGCAACTAGTCCTACAAGACAAGGCTAAAAGAAATGCATGAATGCTGGGAATACAAAAACAACTGTTAAAATTCTTACGGCGCAAATCAGTACAAACGGTTCCTGCTCTTGGCCATGCATCGTTTTCACCGTTCAGAAACAGGTTTGCGAACAGTGGCCGTACATTGCACGATTTTTAGGGTGGGTTTGTTCGAACAAACCCGAACAAACGCCCGAAGCGTTTGAGGAACAATTTCTCTCGAACAAGGTCGAAGCACGCGTTGTGACCTGGCATCAATGGTAGTCTACAGTCCTACATACACTTGTTAAACTGTAAACAGATGTGTATGCCGTTGCCAGTGTCATCACGTCGTGTAATGAAAGGGGTTTTTACTAGTGTTGGGAAAAACCGATGATTTTAATAATCGAGTACTTGATACTCGACCGATTTTAATAATCGAGTGAATCGCTTGAAATTCCAATTCACCAAGCAATGACGTCACCGACTGCTCGACGGCAGCCTAGCCGTTTACATGTGATCAGGTAGGGTATTTAGCAGGCACGTAACTACGGGTGGGCACAGGTTTAGCTAAAAACTTGTAGTAGCCACCAAAAGAATTCCAGAAATTTATTTATTTGTGAATAATGAATTTTTACCAAGTGTCTCGATACCAAATAAAAAAACTGCAAGAAATCACCCAAATATGTATTTATTGTTCGGGTTTATTATTGTGCGTTTTTAACCCGAACAAAAAGTATTACCAAGAGTTATTTTTCTTCACATCTTTCTCAATCTACGAGCATAAAATAAGTAGATATTTAAAATGGCTTGTCAAATTCTTCCACTTTAAATTATCAGGTGCCCACTGTGTGCACTTCAAAAATTTAGGCTTAGTTAGGCAAAATAAAAAAATTGGTTATTATTTTTTTAAATTCGTGTACTCATGTATTCATAGTTACCTAAAAGTTCCTGTTTAAATGTAAGAATGCTTACTTTTGGTTACCAAAAAATTTGTCAATACCTATGTTTTGTTAACTATTTTGCTGGTTTTCTTATTTTCGATTAACATTTTCTATAATGTATGTTATTTTTAAGAAGTCTTCTTGAGTTTAATAATAAAAAGTTCCTGTTTAGATTTAAACATGTTTACTATAAGAGTACCAACGAATTTTTCTTTATATTTTGTTAACAATTTTGTTCGTTTTGTAATTTTTCATTAACAATTTCTATTATTATGTTATTTTTGAGAAGTTTTCTCGTGTTTATAGTAATTAAAATTTTAAAATTATATCCTTTAATTTTTTAATATTTCAATCGGAGTTAAAACAAAACTTTACAAAATGCATGTCGCGATGACTCCGCTAAGGGATTCGGCATACTTTTTTTATTTGCACCTTCTCGTTTATGTGCCTTTAAGAAAGACGTATGTCGTGTACTTGCTAAGCGTCAAACTCGAACGCGGCGCGTAGACCAAAGGTCGTCTGTTAAGTGACCGGCGATATTTTTCGGTTTTTCGCCTGAATTTATAACTAGAGTATTTCCTATCGAGCGAAAAACTGTTCGAATATACGAGCAGCTTTTTAAATCGATCACACTACAGCGGTACATTTCGGTCGGCGTCAAGCGAAGCTCGGGTATCGAGTGGAAGATAATAATCGAGCGGAGTCGGTTATTTCAATAATCGAGTGATCAAGCGGTTTCTCGCTCGAGCGATCACAGCACTAGTTTTTACCTAAGACATTCGATTTAAAAAAAAAGGGATGTAGGGTTTCCCTGGAACACCAAAGTAGTCATCGATTTAAAAATAATCAGACATTGCCATAACACCCTGTATATACAATTAACATTAACGTTTTAAAACAACATCGTAAAATATTCGTTCAGATTAATTTACAATTCGCGGCAAAACCTTAATTATTTCGTCATTGTCGAGAGAGGCACACCTACCATTTATACATAAAACATGTCTAGATAAAAAGTAATTAAAAATAGGAAAGTAAGTGAGGAGTGGCTAACTCATAACGAAGATGTGGAGGAGTAGAAAAGCCATTGAAGGCGCAAGCGAAAAGCACCGCGCCGTCACTTCGTGGTGCTCTATTTGCAGTTAGATTTTTTACTTGTCTCCCGGAGACAGAACGGAAAATTTATGGTGACAACTATGGAGCACACATGTGTCGGTGCAATTGTTTTTATTGGAAATGTGTGGGCGTATGTTACAGAACCGATACATAAAGTTCGGTTGAAGTTTGACCCTTTGTTACATATTAGATATGCTTTTCAACTTATTAAGTCGTAATGTAGTTTTCAAGGAATTATGTTGTCAGCTAACATAAATGCGGGGGTTCACTTTCAATGTTTTAAAGAGAAGAATATATTAGTCTTTATTTAAACTTTTAATGTAAGTACAGTGAAACCTCTCCAAACGTACACTTCTAATAAGCGGACATCTCTATTAAGCGGACATTTTTTCATAGTCCGGAACTAGGTATATGAAATTCCATAAAAACCAACCTCTCTTGGGCGGACTCCCATTTGGGCGGACACGGACAGGCTGTTTTCATACAAAGAGTGCGAGAACCCTCCTTTATACGGACAAAAATTTTTTAAAAGTACTTGGGAAACGAATAAGTACGGTGCAAAAACTCTCTGAAGACAGACCGGCAACCAATCGCGTATGCGTGGCAGCGCAAAAGAACTACGCTGAATGAAAGTATGTGTGATTCCCTGACAACAGTCCGCAGTTTATTTGCGAGTTGTAAGGTTAAAATCGTAAACAATGGCACAAAAATGTCGCGTTTTGAGTCTGAAAGGGAATATTGATGTTGTGGAAGTTTGTAATTTGATAACAATGATTTGGGCGAGTAGAAATGTGCTATTAGAAGATGATAGTTACCCCATTCCTACTGATTATGTAGTCCAAACTGAAACCCCATCACTATCTGACGACTCTGATGAAGAAGTTGAATGCAGTAATCAAACAAATGTCACCAATTATCAACAAGCCATTAGTATGGTAAAGGAATTATAAGGGTATGTAAAGAATAGAGGTGCCTCTACAGCAATGGAATTGTTATCAGACTTGGAATTACATATTCTAGATTGCAAGTATAAAAGGCAAACACGTCAAACTACGTTATTAGATTTTTTTTAGTACTACATCCTAACTAAAACTAGTGTATTTTTGTTATGTTATGTTTATTTGTACCTAATAACAAATTTTCCATGGGCGGACACCTCTATTAGGCGGACACATTTAGACGGTTCCGTAGATGTCCGCCTAAGAGAGGTCTCACTGTAACAACTTATTAAAATGTTATAAGGAAGGAGGACAAGAATAGGTATGTCTATGTCGAGAAACATCTATTACAATTTATAGAAGAAAATTAACAGATACTTATGTATGTGGTCTCTGGGGTTAACCCTGGAATGTACACTTGACTAAAGCGGTGATTTTATTCCCCTGAAGGGACCTCTATTATGCATTTCTTCGTTTACTATACGGTATGCGCTACTAGATGCTCTAGGTACCAGTAAATCAGATCTTGCATTTCATTTACTTGCTATGTCGTCGCTACCAGATTTGATTTGCATCACCGAAGCAAGCGTTACTGCACTAAGTCGATTCCATTTTATGATAAATATAAAAAAAAGGATAACAGAGAATTGTTAGGTAACCCATTAAGCTTAAGCATAATGAGTGCTTGGGTAAAGGAGTAATAGGATAAGTACCAATTTATTTTCGATTCTTAAAATTAGATATCAAGGGTAGAATATCCATACAGGATAAGTATAAACCTGAGTTATGTAATTATATTTTTTGTATTAATAATTTGTATATTGTTTTAAGCAAATACTATGTAAAACTTTCATAATTGACAAATTAACGACATTTAACTCCATCTCTATAAATATTGAGGTTAGGTGATAAGTTCTAGATATTTATCTAATGTTAGTCTAATTTTTTTTTAAACGGTTTTTCTCTCTATCTATGTTGTTTACTTTAATTAATAACTAAGTTGAAGAGGTGAAACAACGCCTGAACAGTATTAATATAATGACAAATCCGAAACTATAAAAATGTATATACACAATATACAGGGTGTTATGGAAATGACGTATTATATTTAAATGGGTGACTCCTGGGGTGTCCTAGAGAAGCGCTACATATTTTTTTTAAACGACCGTTTTAAAAGTGTGGTAATTCACCCATAAACCCACAGGTCACTCCGCGTCACAATCATATTACACTGCCCAGCTGTGTAATAAACACATGTTCTGGCGCAATGTTGCCAAACTGTGGAAAAGTGTAAAACTTTAGATTCGTATAAAAATAAATATTTAGCTTACTTAGAAATTAAATCCAAGCCGCCGACACGAGTAAGGAATCCAGGGTACTGACACCTTCAGTTGTTTTTTCTATGGAAAGAGGTTTATGCTCATCACGTGCCCTGATGATAGTGTGGGACTGCATAATAAGCTTATACAGACTAAACCCCATCTGTTTACAGTTTAACAAGTGTATATAGGCCTGTAGACTACCAGTGATGCCAGGTCACAATTCGACTTTGTTCGATGGAAATTGTTGCTGAAATGCCTCGGGCGTTTGAATTTTAAACGCGTCTTTTAGTATACAGGGTATTATGGAAATGACGTATTATATTTAAATGGGTGATTCCTGGGGTGTCCTAGAGAAGCGCTACATATTATTTTTTCAAATCGACCGTTTAAAAAGTGGGGTAACAAACCCTCTTACTCACATGTGACTCTGCGGTAATGAATAATAACACCCTGAGGCAGTGTATCACAAGCACCTGTTACGCGCAATATTGCCAAACTGTGTAAAACTTTAGTATCTTATAAAAATAAATATTTAGCTTACTTAGAAATTAAATCCAGGCTGCCGACACGAGTAAGGAATTCAGGGCACAGACACATTTTTTCTATGAGAAGTGGTTTATGCTCATCACGTGCCCTGATGAGACTACATAATAAACTTATACCCACTAAACCATATTCGACCTCTTATTTCCAATCTTGGAACATAACTGGCATATCGTTGAAAGAAAAAAAAATATATAGTGAAACAGAACAAATTACACTAAATCACTTAAAGAAACACCCACGAGTTTCAAATTAGTTTTTTTGAAGATATGCACCTATTATCAGATTACACAAAAGCACGAAGAATGATGAAATAATTATATTGACAACAACAGGACCTCCCCTTCAGTCTTAACATAGACGAGTCCAGCCAAGGGTCGAGTGCTTCGTACATATTCGGACAAATAGCGCGGTTGCCATTTTCGAGATAATAATTATACAGGAAAGTAATATTTCAGAAGGAACTTCCGCAATTTATAAATATAATCTTATAAAACATCGGAAGTGGCAACGCTGTATTTTTAGATATTTCCAAATAACGCAATATCGATCGATCGAATAAACCCGAAACAGACTGAGACGTGTAGCTACTAGAAATTTTTAGATGTTAAATACTATGAAAAAATTATATTATTTCGTATTTCCCAGACCACCGGATGAAACCTTATACAATAAGGGCGTATTTTTGTTTACACAGTAGCACTTTAAAATACTAATTCAGATTGAATGGTACTTAGATGTGTTCATGAGATGCATACAAATTTACGAGAAAACTAATGTGAATTTGTGCTTTTTGTGAGGTTATTGTGCCGGTTATTCTTTGTATTACCTACTTGGTGTTTTTTTATAAATTAAGTTGATTTTAAATAAGGCCGAAAAGGTAAATAAAATTGCAGTTTTTTTTTTAAAGGGTAAAGTGGCTTTTAAGTTGTTCAGTTCCGACGAGTGTCGTTCGAATTGAACAAATGAACTTAATTTTGGTTTGACGTCAGATCATGTACAGGGCATATTAAATTAAAGCGCCATTTTTGGATATTTTTCTTCAATTTGTTTTCATCTCAGGAATTGCCGGTTTAAATATAATACGTCATTTCCATAACAGGTAAGTAAGCTAAAATTTTGAAATAATTCGGCTGGTGCCTCGTGATAAATACCTCCTCGTTATGAAATATGACATAATAAAGCGTCCATCTTCATAATAAAATTGAGGTGTTTTTCCGATTTACTGGAAGATATAAAGGATGGAAAGTTTTTCAAATCGACACTCTGCATAAATGCTGTGGTGCGAATTAAATGTTTCCACCTGATCGGAATTTGACGGTATACCCGCAGTCAATAATCCATGCATATGTTAAAGTCTAAGAGACAATTAAAATTCGCCTTTAAGACGCGTACGTCATTTGCTTCAAATTTTAAATTAATTATCATATTTTACATTCCTGTCTTGCTTACGACTTTAGAATAATTATTACGTACACTCTTAAAACTGCATTCTTACTGCCAATGAATTATATTTTGAAAATATATAGGGTGTCCAGAAAAGTGAAGTCAATTCGTTAACCACCAACATCAAAAACATTAAATATCGCGCACACAAATTTACAATCTTTTTTATTTCTTTGATTGCAAATTTATTATTAATTATTCAGGACTTACAGCCAAATTACAAACTGCTGTCGTATTGATATAAATACCAGGTAGGCTTTGGAATGTGTCTTTGTCCATTGACATATGTTGATAAATGAATTGACATTGCTCGACAGTGTAACCTACAGCAACCCATGAGAAGTTAGGGGACTCAGTGTAAATAAAATGACGTTTTCTCGAAAACGGTTAGGTTTAGCAACATGAATGAAGAGTATAGTTGTTGCAGAATTATCCCGTTGACTCTTACTGCCATAAATAAACTACCTGATTAAACCCTATTGTATACGCCTCAACCTCTTCAAAGCTCAATGAATGGGATCAGGGCCGGCTTGAAAATGTATACCACACCAAATGATTTATTTTTATTATTTAAAATAAATAGATATGTATTTTTAGTTGTAGGTACCTATAATAAATGTAAAATAATGATAACAATTAATGATAATTGAAAATAATATAATTTAAAAGTATAACTATTAGGATAACAAGTACAATAAAAATTAATTAAATTCTAAGAAACTATTGATAATTTATTCAAAATTTAACTCTGTATCACTATCACTATCTTCATCTAAGCCTAAACTTATAATTAAGGGTTGAACATTTGTAATCATACAATTGTAAGATTTTTCCACCTTAAGTACATGCTGTACATAGTTTTTCCAGCTGTCTGCAGAAATTTTTCTTACGTCGTTTTTAATTAATTCTACTACAGATGCATTTAATGTAGGAGAAATATTATTTCTCCTAATATTGGATTTTAATTGGTGCTATATTAGCTCAATAGGATTGAATATACAATAGTACGTAGGAAGACGCAACACTGTCGATCATCTTCAATTATTAAAAATCACTTTGTATTTATATATGCATCAGGCATAGGTATAAATTGAATTTGTATACCTGGTCCGGCTCTGCTCGAAAAGGTTTTAAAATTTGGAATTTCCTTATTTATTTTATGGTCGAAGGGTTATTGCAGTCAAAAGATCAACGGTATAATTCTGCAAATACTATACTTAATTTTTAGTCAATAGTTAAAGGTATATAAAAAAGCGTTGTCCAAAGTTCTTATCATACAGGGCGTTTAGAAATAGGGGCCATGAGTGTCACAGCTAGTCCGTCTCTGCAATTCGCAACACTCTCCAAAGAGGAAGCCTATACGAAAAAAGTTTATATGAACTTGTAGTACCCTTTTCATTTGTTTCTTTCATATCCGGGAGATTTCCCACCTTTTACCGGACACCCTGTACAAGTGATCATTACCGTTTTATTTTAATGCAAAATAGTGCTTTATTGAATAAAACTTTAGAAATAGAGCATACATAAACTAAAAGATATTTCTATTATTTTTAGGTTATGTTGTTTTATAGTTCTGACTAGAAATTAGTTGACGGACACCGTCAGCATGTTATATATTTCCGAGTATAGGTATTTTAGATAACTATCTAGTAAAAGTAACCTATTTGCAAGGTTAATGGTTAGTATTTTAAAGTTTTCTATAAAATTTTTTTGTCGAATCCATAATGCCGAAATCGAAGTAAGCCTAAAATTCCATGGAACGTAAGTAGAAAAATAAAATGTAGTGGTAATAGCCATTGTCTTTTTAAAAGGGCATTCGATTTTCAAAAAATTGCGCCTGTAACAAAAAAACGGTCGATATGAAATTCTATAATGGAACCTTTTTAATTGATTTTTAACAAAGATATTATAAACTACAGATAGAAAAATGTACATTTCTATCCTACGCAACGAATACAAACAGTCTTTCCCACCTCTTTCGGTCATTATTGCAGCATAGCCAGATTGGCACATTTATCGCAAAGGTATCTTGCAAAACCCCAATTAAAAATCTGTTAATTTGACAATTACAACTGATTTAAGGTTAATCCGCAATTGCTCTACAAATAAATTTATTTCCCAATAATTTTACTATAAACTGTGAAAAGGCGATTCTTTAAAAAAAATGTATTATACTTAAAAATATTGCACTCTGGCAACATCTATTTCTATTTTACAATGTGCGCTACGATTACTATTATTAGCTACGATACGAACAAACCCAAAATATGAATGAATACTAATCTCGTAAACATTGCAACGTACCAAAGAGCGGGTCATATAAATAAGGATTAATCGTTTCATCGGTAAGTATGGTTATGTTTTAATATTTAACCGTCTGATATAACTATCTTCAACATTGTTGCCATTCAGCCAACAAACATGTAGTTCTCTCTTCCACCCACTACTGATTTTCAATAACATTTCACACAATCACAGCTTCACTTTCCAAGAGTTTTATGAATGGGTTATGGGATCTATAGTTTGCAATACCTTTGGTTTTTATTCATATTGAATTAAAAAATATATTAAAATAGTTTCTAAGCACTTAGCCTAGAACGGATTTTAAAAGGTCACGGTCAGTGCCGGTTAAAATATATCTATCTATTTATAATATTATTTACTGGAAGCGAAATATTAAGGGTAGGAATTTGTCAAATTGACGTCTTGTAATATAAAACGGGTATGGTGTAATCTCTCAAACAACCCATGAACATAAAAAAAAACTGATGTTTTACACTGCGTTGGGCATGAACATACAAACCAGGCTATGAAGGCCAATTTTCCAATAGATAGACTGGATAATCGAACAAATTGCTAAATGCCGGCTTGAGAAAGAGAGGTCAATGAAAGAGTGCTAAAGGAGTGTTCGTAGCGGGATCTATGTAAAGATTATAGGACGTTTATTTAAATAGTATGTTTACTGGTGGAGTTTCGGTGCTTATAGTACGGCAGCCCGTTACCAGGATTTCAGACTGATCACAACCTAGATTTTTTGAGTTTTTAGTGATTTAAGATGAGGATCCCAAACAATCCAAAATTAGCAATCAGACCCATCTATGTTGCATCAATTTAATTAAAAAATATGCCCTTCTTGGCAGGTTAGAAAGAGACGAGAGTCATCAGCTGATCAATATTTCTTTTCGTGAAGTTTTAGCCGTTAATAATAAACTTTGTTAGTTAATTTATTGATATTTAAATCGTCTGACATGTCGATTGGGGTATCAACATGTTTCAGGAATATCTGTGGCAAAAATTTGAAAATTGTTCATATTTGAAATTGCTATTATTATTCTTATAACATTATATTTATTAACGCAATTTTTTCATAGCGTTTTCCAATCCTTTAACTTTACGAATCCAATTTTAGATTAGGAGAAAACTAAGTATTTAGCAAAACGTTCGCATAAAATACTGCCTGCTTGGCAACCTGTGATTAAACGCAGCTCTTAATAAGAACTTGAGAAGGAAATTAACAAGAACGGACATTGGCAACGTTGCGAAATTACTGAGAACCATCTTTACATATGTAAAAAAAGCGCCTGGTCCATTCTTTTTATTTTTTGATTGAGGGTGTTTTTGATGAGATGAAAATAGTAACTGATATTTTCCGCGCGGTGATTAGTTTTGGTCTGAGAAAAATCGAAAATTCTTTGCAGCGGAGAATTCAACTTATCACGCCTCGTCCGTTTTACTTGTCGGATGTTAGTTTTCGTTATTCGTGACCGGAAAAAATGAGAACGGACATTTTTATCGACGCGCAATCGCAGTGTTGGATGTTAGGTATGTCATTTTTTTAACGCTTTTTTTTTTTTTTTTTATGATCAAACACAAGCACTATAGGAAAAATCCTTTAGGGCACTCTGGGAGTGGTGCGTGTGCGCAGAAAGCGATTCACGTTGGATTTGAATCGTAGGAGGTTATATTCGTTGGGAAAAACGACCTCGGGAAGGTCGTTCCACAAGGATGAAGTCCTCCAGATGAAAGAATTTTTAAATAATGAAGTTCGAGGAGTACTAAGCTTAACCACATACGGATGGGCGGCAGTGGTTCGTCGTGTATTTCTGCTATTCGTCGCTCTGGGCGGAATTAAGAGGGCAAGGTCAGCCGAGCACCTTCCATGAAAATATCTGTAAAAGAGAGTCAAATCCCCAACCTGTCTTCGATGTTCTAGGCTGTCGAGGTTCTTCGTCAGCTCGTGGTCTCCGATCAGACGAATAGCCCTCCTTTCGATGGAATCCAGTAGCCGAAGAGTATGTTTGGGTGCAGAGCTCCAGACATGAGAGCAGTATTCTAGTGATGGTCGAATCTGGGCTTTGTATAGTGTCAAAAGTTGTTGAGGTGTTGTTGTGCTGTTCGATTTATCGCGCCTCGTCCGTTTTTAAGCAGAAATCGTGTATTGTGGCTCGGAAAATGGTGGGGGAAAATATGAACTGACATTTTTACACGCGCATTTTTTAGCAAAACCGTTTTCAGTCAAGAAAAAATGTGTATCAATAATAATGCAATATGGGGACATAGCTGATGCCGAGTTGTTATAGACAACCAAGCCACACAGCAAGCCGACCCATGCGCGTGCAGTGTACCGCGATCATGAATTATAAGATGCGAGATCCGACTCCGCTGCCCTCCCTGCAGCTGCGCAACACGGAAAATGTCCGTTCGACTCGATTTACTATTTTTTAGAGTGTTATCAACAATTTAAAAAAAAAATTGACCCAGGCGCTGTAACTTTTTTATACCCCTTTCACGTTTTTTTTATATTTTTAATATGATTTCATCGAGAACGGACAAAGCGTAATAACAAAAAGACGATCTGCTTTCTTACGGACTGCAATCACTCTGATCGGTAAAATTTTCTTATTTTTTAATAATCTAGCGATTAGTCATTGACTAGATGAAGGCGTGATAACAGGACATTTTGGTAACGGGCTGCCGGACATTATATCTCATTTTGTAAATATAAATTAATTTTTTTTAAATATCTACATCAAATACAATGATTGCTTGCACATCGCTAAGCCAAAACCCAGAGTGCCGACAGCTTAAATAGGTATGCAAAAAAATTCTAGTTTATACTCCGAGTTGACCTTTCGGAAATTGTTTTATTCGCTGATAACAAACTATTAATCATGGTTTTGCTAAAAGCTTTCCCAGATAACTATGTAAATACCCGGTGCCGCATTCTATATAGAACTTTATGACATATACATATACCGTTATTGATGTTGTTAAAGTTTCAACAATTTAATAAATGTAGAAAGCAGCATAGGGGCACTAAATTAGTTTATTATTACAAAAAATTGATGAGATAGAATAAACGAACCTGAAACTTAGTCAATCATAATCAAATCAGTTGAACCATGTGTTATAAATAACTAAGAAAACCTTTCTTATTTTCCAAAAGTTGTATTTCCTTGTGAAAAATTAAAAAATAAATAAAAATATGTTTTACCTAACGCATGTTCTTATTACTTTCTTTCTTTCTACGTTTAAAACGCCTTGAAAGTAATTGTTTGGTCGTTACACAATAACAAAATTTTAAAATTAATTTCGCCATACTTGTGAACCCCCTCTATCATATGTCACGAGCCGCCACTGCACTGGATCACCCTGTACATGATACTCGTATAACTATATAATATCCAAGATAATAACATATCCATTTATCACGTAATATATATTTTTAACATATTTCATTTAACTCCATTGCGTCAAAAAAACTATCATAGCTCAATTGTCATAATAATATTATATCTACCTACCTATGAAGTTGATTGTAGGTAAATTTGTAGTCTGGCTGCCACTTTCAAAACTATATGTGATAATTTTAAAACCAAAACATTAATCTTTGTTAGTGGGTTCATTGTTAGTCGTGACAAGGCAGTTTGTTAAACTTTTAGGCGCTACAAGGAAGTCTATGACACCACGAAGCTTTTTAGCTTTTGGAAATATATATGTTTTAGGATTTAGTAAATTACAGGGGGGGAGGGGTCGATATTAACGGAATGAATGTAAGAGCATTGAAATCGAATGGTATAGTCGTTGCAGCGAACCCTCGCGCCAGATATGTCAAGTGTCACGTGACATTAATGACTTGCCTGCTTATTTCTGGTTATTTATTTTGCCTAGGTTTGTATGACATTCCAGGACCGTACTACAATAGTACGTACGCTTATTTTAAAAATGAAACGAGTCTATTTATATTTTTAAATAAATTTTTTATTATTTATTATAGGGAATAAAACACACAACACGTTGTATTTTTTTGTTATTTATTTATTCAAATATATAAAATAAAGTCATTATCTATAGTTACATGTCCAGTAGGTAGGTACCTCTATATTCACAAAAAGATGGGAAGTACGTATCTACATGGATGTCCATCTTTACCTACTGTAAACTTTATACAGTGTGTTCGGGTTAGTTCTAAAATATTTGCCTGCCATTTGCTTAATTATTTCTCTTTTCGTAAAGTTAATAATGTTGGAAAATTAATAAATAAATAAATAAAAATGTTTTTTATATTACAAGAAGAATTACAAAAAAAAATATCAATGGACGGCGAGATCCAGCTATAAGCTGCTCTTATCTAACCGTCAAACAAAAAACTTAAATATTTAAATCCTAACACTAGCTAAACATAGCTTGAATGCTTAACGAAAGTAATTTAATCTAAAAAAAATAACACCTATGACTATATCATATAGATATTAATTAATATTATTTTTGAAACAATAATTATAAAGCATATTATAATTAATACAATTATAATTAATAATATTTAAAAAACTAAAAGAAAAAAAGAAATATTATAATTAATATAATTATAATTAATAATATTAAAAACTAAAAGAAAAAAGGAAATTTCATAATTTAAATTTACTAATGTTGATGAGTTCTGTTCAAAACAATCAATTGTTTAATTTTTGTCTTTAAAGTCATAACCGAAGCACACTGTTCAATCAGCCCACCAAAAGTGTTATAAATCTTGGGAGCACCATAACTGAAAGATCTCCGAAACATGGCTGAAGAGTGACGGGGAATACAAAGCCGTTGTCTATGGCGAGTGGCCCTATCGTGGACATCTCCACCCCTTACCAAGAGTGTACGGAGATACAAGGGTTGGCCTGATAACATTAGCTTTTTAATCAGTGACGAAAACTGCACAAGATATCTTTCGTCCAAGGTCAACCAGCCAGAATCATTAAGAAGGGGCGACACATGATCAAACTTTCGCGCTCCATAAGTAAATTTCAGGCACATATTTTGCACTTTCTGTAGGCTACATTGAGCGCAGGCCAAAAAATTTGATAACAATATGATAGGGGAGATAAAACCAACGCATTGCATAACCGCAGCCTGATGTCCGACGCAAGGGACTCTTTATGAACATACCACATTTTAAGCTTATAATATCAGGTCTGTAAGAGATGAGATACATGACTATCAAATCTCAGACAACCATAAAAAATCAGACCCAAATTTCTGCACTTATCAACAGGTAGCAGAACTTCATCGCCCACCTTAATTTTAAAGTTATTGCCATTTCTAAGTTTTCCCCTTTGTGATCCGAAGATAAGCAGTTGCGACTTTTTTCCAGTTAACAGCAGTCCGTGTGCGCCAGAGATCTCCAGCACTATCCTAAGGTCAATATTAATTTCATTAGCAGCTTCCTCCTCATTTTCATTAGAAAAAGAATGCTATATTTGAAAATCGTCTGCATACTGATGTGAAGAACATGTTCTAAGAAAACTGCTAAAATCAGCGGTGTAAATAGAAAATAAAAGTGGACCAATAATACTTCCTTGGGGCACACCCCTAGTGACCGGTAAAAACTCAGACTGATCGCCGCTGAAAGACACCCGCTGTGTTCTGTTAGTCAAGTAATGCTTTACAAAATTCAATGCACTGTCACTCAAACCGAAGAACTTAAGTTTGGTACACAATATATCGGGTTCTAGTGTATCAAATGCCTTGCTATAATCCAAGAGCACCAGAGGGGACTGCATGCGTTGGTCATATGCTCGGAAAAGATCATCTGTGACTAAGTAAAGCTGTACAGGTGCTGTGATGTATTCGGAAGCCAGACTGGGTAGTTGGTAAAATATTATTGGCATCAAAATATTCCGTTAATTGCTCACTTACAATCCTCTCTAGTATCTTGGAAAGGGTTGGCAACAAACTTATGGGCCTAGCCCTAAACTGAGACACTTCAGTGGGATTAGTAACCTTGGCTATGGGAATTACATTTGCATTTTTCCAGGAGGAAGGAAATCTTGAAGTATTAAGGCAACAATTAATTATATAAGTTAAATACTGTGTTAGATGGGGGAAGATCATTTCGAGCATTTTAAGATTAAATACAGGTAATATCCCTCATATTAAGAAATGTGTGTCGAGTGTTTAAATTTAATTAAAAACGATCCTACCTTCGATCTTATTTAAAAAAAGTCAGTTTTATAGTTAAATTCCATAAAAAAATAAAACACAAAAAGTATGTTTTGCAACAGAACCAAAAGTAGATAATATCACACAATTTGATATCAAAAAAATTTATTATTATGAATTATTTCACAACAGAAAAAAAATCTGATAATGCTACAACTAACCAAAACGTTTAAAATTCGTATACATCAAGCACGTGGAACCCTCGGCAACGTCGTTCCAACACCGAGTAGCGAAACAACGATACTGAAGGTTAAACATATCAATAAATAATTTAAAAAATAGTACCATAGATCGATGTTACGCACCTTGGTTGGTGGTTGGTTAAAGGCGGGGGTCGGTTTAAAGACCCGAACTTCAAATCACTGCAGCCTTTCGGCTTATTGTGTACCCCGATCTTGTTAGAAGATATTTGTTCCTTCTATGAGGTCCAGTAACCTTCTACCCAGCTTGTCATGTGGGAGGTTGTCACCACGTTGTATGTTCCTGAAGATATTTTGTCTTCTACGGGACAGCACTACGCAGCGGTATATTATGTGTGAGGCTGTTTCATCCTCTTCGCCGCAGAGTCTACATTCAATGGATCCGTTGTTTATCCCTATCCGTTGAAGGTGTTTTCGCAAGTGGCAGTGGCCTGTTAGCAGACCCATCACTTGTTTCAACTGGGGCCGCGCCAGGGTTAGCATCCCATTCCATAGTATTTTCGATGCCTTTCCAATCACGGTCCGTGCGTGTATTTGACCAGGTAACCCTTACCATCGAGATAGGTGTTGTTTCTTCGACCATCTATCTAATATTGTTTTTGTTGCCTCTTTTGATATTCCAAAGGAAGGTTCGGGACCCCTGAGATTTTGGGCAGATCCGGCTTTCGCTAGTTCATCCGCTTTTTCATTTCCTAATATCCCGGAGTGACCAGGGACCCACAAGAGTTCCACCTTGTTCCCCCTGGCCGCCAGTACTTTTAGGTTGGTATGATACTCCAGTGTAAGTTTTGAAGTAAGCCGATTGGAGTTCAGAGCCTTAAGAGCAGCTTGGCTGTCCGAAAGGATGTAAATCTTTTGGTCGTGGTAGCCCCTTTCAAGATTTTGTAGTACACATGCTTGTATGGCATGAACTTCCGCTTGGTATATAGTGGCGTAGGTCCCCAGAGGAATGCTCATGTCCATCCTGGGCCTTTCCCCAAATATACCTGCGCCCACACCGTTGGCGGTTTTTGATCCATCGGTGTACCAAACTAGACCCTTGTCAAACGACGGGGATGCACTGTTTGTCCATTTACCAAAGTTCCAGTCAATCTTGAAAGGCTTTGGGAAATCGTATGTTGCTTTCATACGATCAGATTGCATATCCAAGAGCTCATCGTTGATTAGATCCGTGGCTCTTGTGTGTTCAATTTTTACGGGGTCTTGTGTCCATTCCCCATTTGTGATCATCCTTGAGGCGCTGCAAATAGCCTCCATTCTGTCGTAATCTGCTGTGTTTTTGTCCACCAGACTACAGACCCATATGATATCAGGGGTCTGATAACTGTGACATATAGCCATTGCATCATCTGGGGCTTGAGTCCCCAGGTTTTCCCAACCAAGCTCCTGCACCGCATTAGGCACATTTTTGCTTTGTTAAGGTTTTTGTTTAATTGTTGGTTCCATGTCAGTTTGGCGTCCAAGGTTAATCCCAGATACTTTACCTCGCTGACTGTGTTTATCCGTTCACCAAAGATTTTCAGGTCGTTGTAGTTCTCTATTTGTCTTCGTTTGGTGAATGTAGTATAGCAGTTTTTGCGGCGTTGACTTTAAGACCCACCCTCATATACCAACGCTGCACGATATTCAGAGCTCTTTGCATAAGCTCTGCTTATATGGTGGGATGCGCACCTTAGGGTTTCAGAAAAAAAATAATTACTTGACAACACTGCATTTCAGTTAAAAAAATGAAAGACGGTTGTAGAGCTCTAGTTATAAAATAAAAAAATCAATTTCTGGAAAAATATACCGGGTGTCCCATTTAAAAAAAAATAACAGTGTCAGGATTTGAGGCCACCGTCAAGGCTGTAAAATATTTTGGGGTTTTTCGTCGTATTAAATCCTTTAACCTTCGTATGCAACTTTTTTCTATCTTTACTAGTTTAGGCGCTATCGAAGCCATACACCTCACTGGCACACCCTGTATATTAACATCCTTATCGTTCTTTATAATGTTCGCACAACTCGTAAATAAATTTAAATTAATAACTCCGGCTGACTATGTTGATAGGCCGAAATCTCTTTAACACACCGGCTCGAATTTGACGGATCGCTTAATTTTTCATTTTGGTACCTCATTACGACGACATGTGTCGGCATTAATCGAGATGATCATCTACGTAAAATTATTAATATGTAGACGAGGTTTATATTTTTTCTTATTTAGATTACAATGCGGATGTAAACCGTCACGAAATATTGCTCAAGTTTTGAATTATTGTATACCGGGCTCAATATTGCCACCCTTGTGCATTTTACAGAAAAGTTGCATTATTGCCAAAGAGATTATATACTAAAGTCGGTTTTTTTTATGAAGTCCGATATCGGATTAAATCATTAAAGGTTGTTAAACAGTAAGACGGTTAAGTTAACAATACCTTCGCTATGCTTGATCGTAACGAACATTCCACTGGTTCACTGTAGTCGGCTGTGCACAATCAGCGGTTCCAAAACAAAATTGTCTTAGAATTATGTACCGCGATAAATATTTTTATCTTGTTCATTTGTCACTCATAGTTTTTTTCATTTATCAAATGAAAAACATTTTGCGTCAATAAGTTAAAGATGTTCTGAGGTACTTTTTCCTAGAATTTAGTTATTTTGGAATCATTATAGTTAAATCTATGTAATAATCACTATTTTCCAAGAAATAGTTAAAAGTTGCTCAAGTGCAGGATGGTATGTTCTATTTTAAATAAGTAGTTATCCTTCTTGCTTTTAGTTTGTTTCTCATTTTGTGTGAATTAAACGCCGTTATAAAGCAAAGTTATGGAAAATGTTCATAACGCCTAGAAGGTGTTTATCTTCAGGTGAATGCCATTTGGTTTTACAAGTGGAACGTTATTTTACTTAGAAAAAGATAACTCGGGCCAGTTAGTGTCTGTTTTGGCAGTGCAAATACGAACGTCTGGTGCTTGCGGCATTTCAGATAAGACCCTAAGAAGGCTTCGAAAAAAGAGTGAAGAAGAATTGAACAGACCATATATTTGACTCCATTCTAAAACCTTTGATTTATCTCATGGGATAAAAGTATCGATTAGGAATATTGTTTATGGTATGTATAAAGCCAAGGAATATGTTACCCTCAAAGCTATTCTTGAAAAGATAGAGAAGAAAGACCTTTGCGATATTGGAACTACTAGTTTGTCCATCATTTTAAAAGAGCTGGGCCTCAAATACAAAAAAACGAACTACAGAAAAGTGCTTTGCGAGCTGTCCAATAATGTTTCAAAAAGATGGCGACATCGGTTCTTTTTCTAATTTGGCTAAATACTATAAAAGCTAAAAAAATAATTATTTTTATTTGCCTAAACTAATTTTTTATTTACTTTAAATTATTTTATTTAGAAAATACCTAAAATATAATTTATTGATTGAGAGCCACCGACTACCCGGCTCGAGAGGTTTTATTGCTTAGCGGACTTCATACACCATACGTGACCATACCGACTTTACAGATAGAAAATAGTATGTTACGTACCGAGGTGGAAAGTGTTTCATTCTTATCGAGAGAGTCAGTTAACCGAGGCGCAAAGCGACGAGGTTTGTTCGGGTTTGTTCTCTCTCGAGACAGTAATGAAACTTTTCACCGAGGTTTGTATACTATTTCATTTACAACCCCATCTAACATCCACTTCTTATTATTTTGAATTAAAATTATTAATAAAAGATAAATGTAATTTTGACTTTTCCATTGAAAAATTAGACAGAAATTTCAAATAACCGCAGGTGGTAAAATAACGTAGGTAATAATACACATCAAGATGGCAAATATCATTTTTTGAATATGGTTTCCATCAGCCCGGTGAGACCGCTTATGGCGGGGATCGAAGCATATAAGTAGGCCGTGCAAGTGACGTCACAGCCAGGCAGGTTACTCCATACGTTTATCCTTTTGTGCTAATCGTTCTGTGTCATTATCAGACTTACGTAGCTATATCTGAAAGTCAAAAACGTGAGTGTATTTGTTCGGGTTTGTTCGATTTGATCTAGGCTATATTTGTCTCCCTTTAATGAAGCGGGGAAGGTTGATGCTGACAGAGACAGACATAGAATGCTAGCAGCACACGTTCTTAAATTATTTCACAACCGAACATCCTTCGTCTAGAATGAAATAAAATCAAGTAACATATGATTTATCATAATGTGTTTTGATAATGTGATTGAAAATGGTGGAGGAAGCGTCATTAAATTCTAAAATAATTTTTAATTTTCTATTCTTTTCACGAAAACGGACCTTTTCGTTTTGTTGCAGGTAAGTAATTTATGATTAAAATATTTTTTTACTAATTTTTATTCGTTGTTGTTATTTTACATTATAAAATTGTCCCATTATGTCCCAAACTTGTCACGCAAACTAACAACAAACACATTTTTAAAGAATTTTACTTAAATTTTACAATCTTTAAGTCAAAAGCTACAACATAATATTTACATTATATTTATTATATTAACCCGTAGCCAGAATTTTGATAAGGCCGGTAATATATTATTATAATAATTCTTTCTTTTCATAGTTTAATTGACAATCCCATAATGAACATTAAAGAGGACTTCGATCATTAATGTTGCCAGGAGTATGCTACGAAACAAACAAATTGGAAGCCCATAATCATAATGATGGTGCATATATTTACTTGGTTAGTAGCTGTACATATAGCATTGTATTTACCTTGATTTGTTTGAAGTTGAAGATGGTAAAATATTTTATGTAAATTATGATTTATGTCCTATTTCCAATTTTTTAATAAAACTAATTACAACCTTCAATCTCTGAATTCTTTATTTCTAATTTCTTTACTAGTTCAATAATAATATAAAAGTATGTAAGGACAATTTTAAAGCGATATTTACAGCTGAAAACCTATGTCATAATCCTAATATTTGATTTTCTCTACGTAGTAAATCAAATGAAAGGGTTTTGATGTTTTCTTTGCTTAAATGTCACTTTAAAATATTGACAGTAATAAAAATTTGGACAAAAGTGACATTTGAAAAGCACGTGCGCGCCAGGCATAATGGATGTCGCCGTATAATACCTGCTTCGATTATTTAACACGGCAGTTTATCTTTTTCCTGGTGATAAATATTCGTTGGTTTCCATGTCACTAAACAATATATTATTTTAACAACAGAAAAATGCTATCAGATGAGGAATTTGATTTTGCGGCTACTCCACCAGAAATTCGAGAATCAGCAAAAATAGTAGAAGAAGATCTTCTGCCAACTAAAAGCCGCTCGAGATATGACAAGGCATATAACTATTTCAAAGAATAGTGTATGGGAAACAAAGTTCAAAATCCTGGTTCTGAGTCGGCTTATTTCAGTGAAAATGCCAAGACAAAGAAGATATCAACGATTTGGTAACAATATTCAATGCTGTGGACCACTCTGTCAATTAGGGAAAAAGGAGATATATCTAAACACGTAAAGCTATTAGCATATTATTTTGGAATATCGATTTTTTTTTAAATTACAAAAAAATAATTTACTTTCCACCCGGGTGGAAACAAGAATAACTCCAAAGTTCAGAATCGTGTCGGCCGAAAAAAAATCGTACTTGATACTGCGACAAAATATGCAATTCGTCGAAAAGTACGGTTTTTATTTTAAGAATGATATTCCCACATACAAAAAAATTATGTCGGAAATAAAAAAGGACGACTCATTGCCAAAAATATCGCTAAGTGAATTCAGTAATTACCTGAAATTTTGCGAATTTTCAATAATAAGTACTTATATAAATTTTTTATTTTACGCGCCACTGGAAGTCTATTTCCTTCTCGCTCAAAGGCAGTCGTTTCGTTTTGTCATAGATGAATCACTTTCTACAATTGTGGTCTCCGAGTTAGTAAGTTTTCCCAACCCAGAAACTGAGTTCAGGTAACTCATAAAATAGTTTCAAGATGAGGAATTGTGCTGATCCCAAATATCTTCATAAAAAATCTCTATCTGGGTTGAGGCGAACCAAAAGAACCTGAATTACTGTAGCATTTTTAAATAATTTCTGATAATTCGTAGGCTCAGTTAGAACAACATAGAGAGGTGGGTTGAGGTAGCTCCAATTTTGTAACCCATGACATTAGTAAATGCATTTTTGTCAGTGTGACACTAAATTCTTTATTCAAAAGTATACTTTCTTCTCTGACAATATCTTCACGAAGTATGTCAGGATAATTTCTTCAAAATTTATTTCTAAGGAATCTGAACGAGCTTTGTGATCGTTACTATCTTCAGGACATACATCCATTTATAATTAGGAAATTTTACTTTGTGGCAAGGATATGCATGAATACAAATTCTATGTTTAGTGTCGTTTCGGTTTAATATTATTCTCTCGCCGAAGGATGTAAAAATTAACAGTTCATTACTTGCCTAGCTTCTTGAGTTATAAAGAACTATTGCATATTCATTATGAAATAGACGCCTTACGGGACGAATGCATCATGCAAAGAACCATAAATAAAATAAAATACCTTGCGTTTTTTTTGTGTTGTGACGCACAAATTAAAATAGAACGATGTTGCATTGCATGCTACGTCTCGATTTTGCAATGTCGCTTGAACTTGTCCCCATTTTTGAATTCTATCCGGAGGTGAATTCCCCACCCAGGAATTATTTATTTAGAGCCAATCTAACTTTCTTAATCATTAAATTTTAATACTTAAAGTATTTTCGAACGTAATTTTCTCGATTATAGTTTTTCGAATCAAATAGGTGTTTTTTTGTCAGGGATGCCAGGCAATTAATGCCATTGCCGACTTGACACGCACGTGTCAGTCGGTCTTGTGTGGGCCCACCATCCTTTCCCCGCTAACTGGAAGCTGTCAGCAGTCCACCAGAGCAATTGAAGAGATGAGGGCAAATTTGTCATAAGAAAGAATGAATGATTTAATTTAAAAGTATAGTTAGTCGAACGTAGGACGAGGCCTAACTGATGTTCAGACTATACTTTTGATTGTATTGGCTCGGGCGCGTCCAATGAATATAATAACAATGCACATAATTATATTGGAACATGGAGGGCTAGTTTTATTTAATTTTAAGTCTTTGTTTTGAAGGTTGATTTATTAAGGGTTAGTCCTTGCGTATGTCGAGTAACGCGACCCGATGTTCTCGTAAGCTTATTACTTGTAATTTATATACAATCAGCATTTACCTAAACTAACATTCACTTATTTCAACCAACCTATCACTCATCTGTCACGTACTCTATTTAAATTTAGATTTATTTTATTTTACAATATAAAACTACCCTAAGCTAACATTACATTCCCAACTAAAGGGATCTCAACTACCCTAATAATTTCCAAAAAATTATAACACGCGATAGTGATTACTAATACTAAGTTAAGATATTTTATTTCGGACTTACTTCTTATTCCGGACTAGGAATGTTTTTTTTAAACGTCACAATCGGGTGAATTTTGAAGATATTTCAGCATTATTTATACTCGTACTGAAACATACGAGTGTTGAAGACAGTCCAGTATTATTTAAACTCGCCGGAAACACGAGTAAGCGAAGATAAACATTTTCTCGGGGAAAATCCACGGCTGACTGTTCTCGCAATACTTGGTGTAAAAACACGCTGAGACCTGTAGTCACCATTGCGGCCCCCGTTTTGAAAAAAATAAAATCCCGGGTGAGCGCGGTTCTGGGGATACCGGAAAACCGACTGACTTCTCCCCGGAACTTTTTTATTCATCTGTTTCAAATGTTAGCTTACGTCACCGATATAATAAACTGATGACGGTGCCCGTTGCGGCAAAAGAGAGCGGGAACGAAATTGCCGACATTGCGAAATTCTAAGAATTCCGTCCGATTTTGCATGTGGAAAGATTATATTAATCTTCTATCCTATTTATTTGTTAAATTAGTTTTAAATTCAATCCAACGTAAAATCCTCATTAATTTTCTTTAATTAGAAAAAGCCAGTTTTACAACAAGAAACTGCTTTATGGTAGTCCTCAGGAATTTGATTGTATAGTTTTAAAGCGACCTTGGAGATCGCAATAAGAACATTGGTGTTACTTGGGTTTAGTGTTGTGATCGCTCGAGCGAAAACCCGCTTGATCACTCGATTATTGAAATAACCGACATCGCTCGATTATTAAAAAAAAACCGCTCGAGTTATCTATTCAGGTGAAAACCATCGCTCGTCACTTATTATCTTTCACTCGATACCCGCGCTTCGCTTGACGCCGACGGAAATGTTCCGCTGTAGTGTGATCGAGTTAAAAAACTACTCGTATATTCGAACAGTTTTTTGCTCGATAGGAAATACTCTAGTTATAAATTCAGGCGAAAAACCGAAAAATATCGCCTGTTACTTGAAACACGGCCTTCGGTCTACGCGCCGCGCCATCCGATTGGCGACGTTCGAGTTTGACGCTGAACAGGTAACACGACATACGTCTTCCTAAAGGCACATAAACGAGAAGGTGCATATAAAAAAGTATGCCAAATCCCTTCGCGGAGTCATCGCGACATGGAAAGTTTTGTTTTAACTGGCTAGCCAGCGGCGTAGCTTAGGTCTCCGATTGTAAATATTAAAAAATTAAAGGATATAATTTTTAAATTTTTAATTACTATAAAGACGAGAAAACGTCTCAAAAATAACATAATAATAGAAATTGTTATTGAAAAATAACAAAACGAACAAAATGGTTAACAAAATATATAGAAAAATTCGTTGGTAATCTTATAGTAAACATTTTTAAATCTAAACAGGAACT
Organism: Barypeithes pellucidus; assembly: GCA_963991005.1. NCBI lineage: Eukaryota > Metazoa > Arthropoda > Insecta > Coleoptera > Curculionidae > Barypeithes > Barypeithes pellucidus. The sequence continues at coordinate 16,950,095 of OZ022563.1, forward strand.
TTTTATTATTAAACTCAAGAAGACTTCTTAAAAATAACATACATTATAGAAAATGTTAATGGAAAATAAGGAAACGAGCAAAATAGTTAACAAAACATAGGTATCGACAAATTTTTTGGTAACCAAAAGTAAACATTCTTAAATTTAAACAAGAGCTTTTAGGTAACTATAAACATGAATTTAAAAAAATTATCACCTATTTTCTTATTTTGCCAGTCGCGTAACTAATTCTACATTCTACAGGGGCACCTGATAATTTAAAGTCGAGGAATTTGACAAGCCATTTTAAATATCTACTTATTTTATCCTCGTAGATTGAGAAAGATGTGAAGAAAAATAACTCTTGGTAATACTTTTTGTTTTAAAAAAGCACAAGAATAAACCCGAACAATAAATACATATTTGGGTGATTTTTGCAGTTTATTTGTTTGGTATCGAGACACGTGGTAAAAATTCATTATTCACAAATAAATAAATTTCTGGAATTTTTTTGGTGGCTACTACAATTTTTTAGCTAAACCTGTGCCCACCCGTAGTTACGTGCCTGCTAAATACCCTACCTGATCACATATAAACAGTTAGGCTACCGATCGAGCAGTCGGTGACGTCATTGCTTGGTAAATTGGAATTTCAAGCGATTCACTCGATTTTTAAAATCAAGTTTTAGTATCAAGTACTCGATTATTAAAATCATCGGTTTGTCCCAACACTACTTGAGATGTGCTGTCAAACAAAATAAGAAACTAATCTCCGTTGACATCTTGATCACGTGTCCATTCTTAACAACGTTGTTAGTTAGTTTATCTATCCATACTATAAAGTATTATAAACACATAAACTGCGGCATTATTTACATCGTCTCATATAAATTAATTACAGCAAACGCCGTAGAATGGTTGGCCATTAATAAACCGCGTAGCGTCGCGTGATAGAAATAAGACATTTTATTAGCTAACTTGAGACTGCCTGCTCGGTAGTAAGTGCTATAATTGTATATATTAGTTTTTCTTGCCCTATTCGACCAGGTTTACTTTGCGAATTGAAAATTTAATTAAGATTGTTAATTAGACGTGTTACTTATAAATTAGATTCACCAATTAGGATTTTCTAGGAAGGCCGCGCGCAAGGTTCAGTCATTAGCAAAGTGGTATTATTTTCTTTTAATTAATACCATCTTATTGGATATTATTTATTTTATATGTTGTAGAGATAAAATGAAAATGCGAATAATAAATTTTCAACATAAAAGGTACCTTATAAGTCACAGGACAGCACATCTGGAAAATTCCAGTTTCATTGATGGTTGACATAGGCATAACAGGGGGGGGGGGGCGTCAGGGGGCTATGTCCACCCCATATTGCTCTTGTGCCCACCCCAGTATTTCCGAAGTTCGAAGCCATACATACGTCATAGTGACACTTGCCATTAAAATCCCCCCCCCCCCCCCCTTACAAAATCATTCTCGTTACGCCAATGATGGTTGACCGTTGAAGGTTTGATGCGAGTGATTTGAATAATGTAATAATTTTGATATTCCCACGTGTCATAATGACATTATTATGGATTTCATTGTCAGTGTCAAAATTACATCATAGAACTGAGTACTATAATGAAAAATAGACGCAAAAATTCTTCCTTGAAATATGCCACAAGTACCCCTTTTCGTGTACGATATTGACAACCTTTTTCTGGGAACACCAAGTTTTGTAATTGGCATAAGTTTTTTCATATGTGCCTTTAGACTTTTCGGGCAACAAACCAACAACTGCTTTATTGGCCAATTCTTCGATTTCTGATGGCAAATTATCCATATTATATTATATAAACGTTAAAATTAAAAATTCAATTCTGACAATGACAATACAAACAAATATTTCTATTTTCTTGAAATAGTCCATCTCAAAGTGGAGTGAAGTTATAAGGAGGTAAAGAAACTCACAGTCTGCTCCACTAGTTTAATAGAAATAAATAAAACTATAAACCATACATGTTTCAAGGCTTAAGCCTTCATCTTCAGTGGAAAGTAAAACATCAAAAGGGGGTGTACCTATGACATTGAAGTAACTGTAAGTAAGAAAAAAGAAAGTTTAATAAGTTAAGTTTAAGAAAAACGATTGAAAGAAAAGGAATTGACTCAATGGAGAAGTATAATAATAGGGGAGTAAAAAATTGAAAACACCTTCTTACCTAGCCAAGCAGGAAAAGAAAACCTTTTTTGAATATGGAAAAAATTCAAGTACCTATATAAAATAAAGGGTGAAAACTAAAGTTTATTTTATTCTAAGGTAAACATAGTGAAAATTCTTTTTTTTTTAAAAAGAAAAAACTTTTTATAATAAAAATCCCTTTTTAAAAGGTTTTAATTTTAAATTTGATATAGAAAACGTTCATTTTGAAATTAAAGTTCATCTTAACACGAGGTTCTAAGATGAAAGAAAATTTTTTTTGAAATTTATATAGATTAAAGGGTCAGATAAGAATGAAACCAATGTCATAGGCTAACAGATTCAAGTAAAAAGCACCAAAAATGTAACAAAGAGGGAAGATATTTTAATGATAGTAATAAGGTAGGGTGATATTGGAGTAGGAACCTACTTAGGGTAGTAGGGTGATATTGGAGTTCCTACTCCTACTATATCAAATTTAAAATTAAAACCTTTTAAAAAGGGATTTTTATTATAAAAAGTTTTTTCTTTTAAAAAAAAAAAGAATTTTCATTATGTTTACCTTAGAATAAAATAAACTTTAGTTTTCACCCTTTATTTTATATACTTGAATTTTTTTACATATTCAAAAAAGTTTTTCTTTTCCTGCTTGGCTAGGTAAGAAGGTGTTTTCAATTTTTTACTCCCCTATTATTATACTTCTCCATTGAGTCAATTCCTTTTCTTTCAATCATTTTTCTTAAACTTAACTTATTAAACTTTTTTTTTCTTACTTATAGTTACTTCAATGTCATAGGTACACCCCCTTTTGATGTTTTACTTTCCACTGAAGATGAAGGCTTAAGCCTTCGAAACATGTATGGTTTATAGTTTTATTTATTTCTATTAAACTAGTGGAGCAGACTGTGAGTTTCTTTACCTCCTTAAATATTTCTATAGTTACCTGGTTTTATTAAAATCAAGCTATTAGTTTACTTACGAAGACTTAAAATTCATCAAAAAAAAAACACAAAAATCGTCGGAATATAAAATATTGTATGAAATTCGGATCATAAACAATCATTATGGTACACGCCGTCTTATTAGACTCGGCTGACGCCTCGGCCACAATAATACTCACGGCTAGTACCATAATGATCGTTATTATGATCCTTATAACTTAAATATATATTATGTCATATCAGTGCATTATTGTGTTTTTATACCTTAGATATCATCTACACAATGGATTACTTTATGCCCGTGAGGGCATAAAGCACACATTATGACCCGCGCTGGCATTAAGAGACAAAAAACAGTTTTCGATTAACTTATTCTTTATTCTTCTTCTTCTTCTTCTTCTTCTTCTTCTGGTGCCGTCTTCATTTACTGAAGGTTGGCGATCATTCTGGCTATTTGTATTTTTGAAACCGCTGTTCGGAATAAGGATTTGGTTCTCCTGCCATACCATTCCCTCTTCGTCCTGGTAGTCGGCGTCCCACAATTTTTCCCTGTATAATAAGTTGCAGAAAACAATAATTATCACCCCTCATGACATGCCCAAAGTATTCCAGCTTTCTCTGCTTTATTGTTCGTAGGACTTCTGTGGTTGTGCTCAGCCGTTGCAGCACTTCTACATTACGTATCCTGTCTGTCCATGCGATTCTATGTAAACGTCGATAAATCCACATTTCAAAGGCTTCAATTTTCCTACAGTGCTGGTCTAATAATGTCCACCCCTCCATTCCATACAATAGGACCGGAAAAATGTAACACTTAACAAGGCGTAATCGCAGACTCAGACTGACTTGTCGACATGTTAGTAACTGTTTCATCTTCGTGAAAGCATTTCTGGCCTTTTCAATGCGAATTCTAACTTCTTGTCCGATATTCCATTCGGCATTCAAGCAGCATCCGAGGTAGTTATATCGTTCGACACGTTCTATGTTTTGGTTGTCTAATGTTATTTGGATATTATCGATATTTTGTTTACTGACCACCATAAATTTGGTATTGCTTGCATTCATTCTAAGCCCATTGGTGTTACTGACCTCGCTGACCCTATTCACTAACCACTGTAGCTCTTCAACCGATTCACCCAACAAGACGGTATCATCAGCATATCGGATATTGTTTATGGGTACACCATTAACCTTTATGCCGCCTTCACTATCAGCCATTAATATACAATTTGTATAATATATATTAACAAAACAAAATAACAAGATATAAACTTACGTTTATATATTATTTGGTTGTATTTACATAGAACTGGCAATTCTGGAAGGTTCCGCTGATAGCTAAATTTCCTGGAGTAAATGTTGGCTCATGATTCATTGTCTGGGTCTCTAGTTTCTGTAAGAAAATGCGAGATCCAGATGGTACGCCTGCTAACATCCTTCAAACCTCATTTTTTGAGGATATGCTATCCTCTAAATATCCTTCAGCAACTGTGGTACTCTTCCATCCACCATGGCGGTTCAGCGTAGTCATACTTGCTCCAGCTTCTGCTAAGAGAGTTGCCGGCGTTCGACGTCAACAAACAGTGTACATTTCGGGTTTGTTCAAACCCAAATGTTTTGCAATAATACATGGAATTTTCCCAAATGTGTTTTTGTCCAACAGGTTGTACAGTACAGCGGCCTTGTCTGTAGATGTTACGTTGCCTTTCCACCTTTTTTTCAATTTCGTCGGGAATTTCAAAACCTTGTTCCATTTTTGATTTTTGACTTTGATATATTAAACATTTGAATACTTATCTCCCTAGCAACAAAAACGCACGCATAATAATGTCAAGGTAATGTCGCAGGTAAAAATAAAAAATTGGTAAATCAAATTAAATTTTTAAAAAATATTTAATATTTGAAACGAACTGGTATGACATAAAGTTTGTATGCACCACGAGTACTAATAGAGATACAGGGTGTTATGGAAATGACGTATTATATTTAAATAAATGGGTGGCTCCTGGGGTGTCGTACAGAAGCGCTACATATTTTTTTTAAATCGACCGTTTTAAAAGTAGGGTAACAGACACTCTTACTCACAGGTCAGTCCGCGCTATTGTACAACATTTCACCCAAACCCAATGGCAATGTTGCCAAACTTAATGTAAAGCTGAAATTGCATATACATTATAAAAATTAATTACTTACTTGTATTTATCTTATAACTAAAGAGCGGGACATCCAGGCATCCATAATCAGTTGTTTTTTTTCTTTTTCATGGGAACACTCCTGTAAACACTTTATGCTCGAAGATTAGATTTTGACAGCAAGACATAACACAATAATAGTGAAACAGAACCGATAGTAGATAGAATTTTTTTTTTAGTGCATTCAGCAGATGATTATTAATACTTACAAGTCGATGGGTTCTGCAAGTTCACTTTCTTGGTGAAGGTAACAACCTTTTTTATTCTTAGAACTCTAAGTTTTTTTAAATGTCCAGTGAAGTATCGTCCTTTTTTTTTGGCGTCGTGCTGGTACTTTTCTATAAAATTTGGTACAATTTTGCCGATCCATCCGGTACAATAATTTAAAGCTTGGAACAACGCTGTTTGAAGTAGTTTGAAGGGTTCCTTCAGTTCGTTCGTCCTGTGTGTCATTTTTAAATTGAAGGAATCGTATTTGTTTTTAACTAGTTTTTAGTTTAAAAAATTTAAGCGAGAAGAAAAAGGACCAAAAGTAACTAAAACAACATTCCCGTTTAATCTTTCCATGTGAATAGCTGCTATTTGTGAGGTTATGTGAGAGGTTTTTTCCTAAAACATTTTTCCTTGTGCTTGTGACGAATTTGAAATGTGTGTGTGATATTACTTTTATTTGTTTTGCAAAACGTTTTTCGCCGTCGATTTTCTGGAATCATATTTGTTCATAAATGAATAAAATATTGTTAAAATTATAATTTTTTTTTCTAAAGAGTTTGCCGTGTAGATATGACAACACAGGCCGAAATGTGCTGAGGTCTTTTCACACTGCAGACCTTTTATTTTATTGATTGCGGCCGTGGTCAGTAGCGGCCATGTAAATTTTCAGATTTCATATAAAGTGTATAATTTCGCTTAATAATTCAAAGCGTCATTTATGGTTATTTTTCTTCAATTTATTTTCATGTCAGGATTTGCCGGTTTAAATGTCATTTCCATAACACCCTGAATACCCTCGGGCGACTTACGAATCCTCGGGCCAGAGGCCCTCGGCTTTGTAAGACTGTCGCCCTTAGGGCATAGTCATCTATAGTTTTTGCAGAATAATATCGTTGATCTCTTGACTGCAATAAAACCTCATTATCTATTCGACCATAAAATAAATAAGGAAATCCCAAATGTTAAAACCTTTTCGAGCAGAGCCGGACCAGCTATACAAATTCAATTTATCCCTATGCCTGATGCATATATAAATACAAAGTGATTTTTAATAATTTTAACCTTTAGTGGTTTTCCGGCGAGTAATTTTTAGTTAGGCTTATTAGTGGTAGAATGTGGCGTCCTTGGAATTGTGCTGATAGGGGGGCATCTTCAAGTGTCGGGAATGGAGACTTAAATATTTAACAGCTGTTAAACAATTTAGAGAAGAAAATCGTCCAATTATTTGCCTTGACGAAACATGGTTCGATACCCATGACACTCCAAGAGAAGGTTGGGATGATTCTTCCAAAAAATGTCAAACCAAGGCACCATCAAATAAAGGCAAAAGAATCACAATATTACATGCTGGTTCAGAGAACGGGTTTGTTCCAAATTGTCTGTTGCTTTCAGCTAAAAACATGGCAGATTCTTCTTTAGATTACCATCAAGATACCGACGCACAACTTTTTGAAGATTGGTTTAAACATAAACTCCTTAAAAATATACCTGAAAATAGCGTCATTGTAATGGACAATGCTAGTTATCATAGTCGGCAAGCAAAAATCATTCCCAATTCTAATAATACAAAAGCAGAAATTCAGAATTTTATGATTGAAATTGATTTATATTTTGAAGAAACTTACAAAAAACGAGAACTGCTAGAAGTATTAAAAGCTTTTAAAATAAATAAGGAATACGAGTGTGACAAACTTGCATCAGAAAATGGACATACAGTGTTGCGTCTTCCTCCGTACTATCGTATATTCAATCCTATTGAGCTAATATGGCACCAATTAAAATCCAATATTAGGAGAAATAATAGTTATCCTACATTAAATGCATCTGTAGTAGAATTAATTAAAAACGAAGTAAGAAAAATTTCTGCAGACAGCTGAAAAACTGTGTACAGCATGTGGAAAATTCTTACAATTGTATGATTACAAATGTTCAACCCTTAATTATAAGTTTAGGCTTAGATGAAGATAGTGATAGTGATACAGAGTTAAATTTTGAATAAATTATCAATAGTTTCTTAGAATTTAATTAATTTTTATTGTACTTGTTATCCTAATAGTTATACTTTTAAATTATATTATTTTCAATTATCATTAATTGTTATCATTATTTTACATTTATTATAGGTACCTAAAACTAAAAATACCTATCTATTTATTTTAAATTATAAAAATAAATCATGTGGTGTGGTATACATTTTCAAGCCGGGCCTGATCCCATTTATTGAGCTTTGAAGTCAGACGTATACAATAGGGTTTAATCAGGTAGTTTATTTATGGCAGTAAGAATCAACGGTATAATTCTGCAACAACTATACTTAGTATCCTTGATACATAAATAACTATTAAAACTACATGTTTTTTACACTTTTCAAGCAATCTACGATTGTCACATTGTCTGCTAAACAGCAAGGGTATAGTAACTAATTCAGTTATGCGTAAATTAATATTTTTATAGTTTCAAGTTTAGAGGCAATGCTTTTTTAAATTAAATTAGGTACTTATTCTTAAGCGTCACTCAATTTTTTAATTTCAACATTGTTCATCGTACAGCATGTGGCATGTTTGTATGATTTAAAATAATCAATATCAATTGCGATTCGGTAATGAATATTTATTAGTTAGAACAAAGTAAGCATGTACAAGGTGTTCATTTTTTGCTAGTTTTACGTGGTATCTCCGTTATTAGTAAAGATAGAATGATGCGGTTTTCGCAGCACTAGGTATGCTACTTTTTTGTCAAACAGAAGATGACGTATTCAGATTTTTTCTACATTCAATAGTTTTCAAGGAAAATAAACAAATTTGCCTTTTTAAATGGGTTACCCTAATAATAATATAATTTAGTTTGTAACAAGCTTCTCAAAATATACAGGGTGTTCATTTGAAAACTTCCCACCACGGATTTATCGAAAACCACTGATTAAAAGAAAAATCGCCGAGACACGTCAAAAGATTTGCCAAAGGGGACAACTTTTTAACCAAAAACTACTTCACCCCCTTTCACTCTCTGGCCCCCGGGGTCATCCCCTTAAAAAATGCCCTTCTACAAAACATGAGGATTTCCATTGCTCCAATACCTGCAGTTATGCTTATTAACAAATCCATTTAGATAAAATGTGCATTCATCACTGAAGCAGATATTCTTTACATGAATGGTATTATCATTAATCGCTGCAGTCATTTGTTCACAAAACTCAACTTGCCTATCGAAATCATCTTCGGTTAACTCTTGCAATATTTTCATTTTGAATGGATGAAATTTATGTAATTTAGTAACTGTGTGTACAGAGCCTAATGAACTACCAGTCGCATCAACAATTTTGCGTAATGATGTATTAGGATTTAGTGCAAAATGACCCAAAACTTCAACTTGAGCGGCTTCATCCAAAACTCTACGATGATTACGTTTTTTACTTGCAACAGATCCAGTTTGAGTAAATTTAGTAACAAGGTCCAAAACATACCTATGCGAAATTATCTTTTCCGGATGTCTGGCGTTAAATGTAACGGCAGTTTGCCGAGCACATTGATTTTGGGCACCATAAATTAGAATCATTTGCACTCTTTCCGCTAGTGTGTAAACCATTTTGGAAGTAAAATCTGAATCAATAAATTAATTTTCACTATCCCAACATTGTCACAAAGGTAACTGACAGCAAATTAAATTGTTTCTTTCCCTTAGCAACTATAAAAAACTAAACAGGTATAAAAAACTAAACAGGTATAAGAATAAAAACAGTTCGCCCATGTTATCTGTGTTGATAAAAAGAAGGCGGTAAAATTTTTTCTAATTTTCTCAAAAACGAATCGACCGATTTAAAAAAATCAAACGTCAAAATAAAGCGCTTTGAAAGACCTTTCAAACAAGCTATTACTTGCTACCCCTTGTCATTTAAAATTTTTAAGGGGATGACCCCGGGGGCCAGAGGGTAAAAGGGGGTGAAGTAGTTTTTGGTTAAAAAGTTGTCCCCTTTGGCAAATCTTTTGACGTGTCTCGGCGTTTTTTCTTTTAATCAGTGGTTTTCGATAAATCCGTGGTGGGAAGTTTTCAAATGAACACCCTGTATAACACTTTATTTGTAGTCTTAGTATTAGGGCCGAAATATACGTTTTTCAATAATATACCATTTTTTAGTAGGCCATGACGGGTATTTAAAACAAACAAAAGAACACAGTCCTATGTGTCATAATAATAAAATCTTCTAATTCTGCCAGAGCATTCAGGTTCTCTAAGTTGTTTTAAAATTTCTAATTAATAGTGAAAAATCAGTTTGTCCTAATTATGGAAGAACATGTAAACTTTGAGAAGTACGACATGCTCGCTTGTTATATCCAGTGTAACGAAAATGCAGATGGAGCATTAGAAGTGTATTTGAAATAGGTAAATATAAGCCCTTATGTACTAATTATATGAAAGTTATAAATTTTCTTAAATTACTTGTAGATATCCCGAAAGACGACAACCGGATAAACGAATATTTTCAAGAATAAAATCAAATTTAATTGAACACGGTTCATTTTCTAAACATCGCCCTAAAATCTACTACAAGGATAATCGCGAGACTGATGAAATAAATGTGTTAGCTTCAATTGAAACAAATTCAAGTAGTTCTTGCAGAAAAGTTGAAGGCTCGGTCGAAATAATTAAATCAAGAGTGCAAACAATCCTAAAAAACACAATTTTAAGCCATATAAATTCCACCGTGTACAAAACTTACATCCTGGTGATGCACAGAGGTTTGCCATTGGTATTTACAAAATCTGAACAGGGAAAATAATTTTGAAAAACCCGTTATATGGTCTGATGAGGCTCATTTTACCAGTGCTGGCATGTTTAATCGACAGAATACGAGGTTTTGGTCTCAGGAAAATCAGCATGTAATATTTCCAATCGAACGGCAAGTCAGATTTGGCGTTAGCGTTTCATGCTTTATACTGAATAGCAAAATAGTTTATAATATATTTGAAGGAAGCCTTAATGCAAATAAATATTTGGAGCTTAGCTTATTCTTGATTTGAGACCAGGTCATATACAGGGGACATTTTTCTTCAATTTGTTTTCATCTCAGGCATTGCCGGTTTAAATATAATACGTCATTTCCATAACACCCTGTATGTACATACCTGAAATACTTTATACCTGGTATTGATCCACGACTTTTGCAAAAATGCACAATGCACTTGTGCCCTGACATCTTAAACAAAACAAGCCACTAACCTACCAAACAGCGAATCGAATCACCACAAATTAAAAACTCCTTTACAAAAATTGTTGTTAGGTAATGAAAGTTTATAAGCATTAATATACCGACAACAATATGGATGAACGAACCACTTTTTATTCTGTAATTTGAAAAAGCATCCAGAAACAAAGATGGCGATGAATAAAAACAAACAAATAATTTCGGGCCGGCTCTGACGCGATCGACAAAATTTCCACCCTACTGCTCAAACTCAATAGTGCCACGCCATCTCCCATATCGGGGACACTTTTTGTATTTTGGAACGTTCGTATTGGCAATATAATGGTTATATATATGTGGTTTATTATTGTTCGTTTATGTTGTAATCATTTAATCAGTTGAATTGTTTCAAACTTACATTGTAATTTAGAGTACCTATTTAATTTTCTGTATTATTGGAGTGAATATATTATATTGTGGTAACTGTAATATAATAAAAATGTCAAAACGAATAAAAACCAGTGATATTTGGAACTTTTTTACGCAAGACCGTGATGAATTTGCTAACTGTAATATACGCAAGAAAAAAATTTCCTATAAAACTGCAAACTCTAATATGCGAAAATAGATTAAATCAAATCATCCCCACCGTTTTAATTTCTTCTTGCAAGAATAGCGAAAATGACGATTCAAGCAATAATAATGAACTAGGATTAAAATTTAATATGGATACCGATCAGTGGCGGTTCTTCCACAGGAGCACATGCGCACGTGCACCCCCAAAACAAAACGAATAAAAAATATTAATTTATGTTCATTGAATATTATTTATCGTATAAAGTCCGACCCTCCCTAATATTTTATCGTACCGTCAAACTAAAAAAGTCCAACCCTCATTAATATTTTATCATCCCGTCAAACCAAACAGTATAGATCCGGCAACCGTGCCTCGGTCGAGGTAAATGACGATTACTTGCTCGCACGTGCGATTAAGTAGTGCAGTTTCTCTGTAGTAACAGGTGGCGGGTGTCAGCGGGGATAGCGGGGCTATGGCGATTTAACATGGAAAAGGCGCACAGTTTTTGTGTGCACCGCGCTGTTGTCTGTTCGTGCATCTAGTTAGAAATTCGAGCGTGTATGTTTTAATATTTTAATATTATATATTTATTAAGTTAAAATGAATAGTTGACGGTGGACTATTTAAGAAATAACTTTAGCTATTTGAGTTTGGAGCAAAAAATTGAAGTGAAGAATGCGGGAACACCTAAACCCGAAATTAATTTAACGCAGACCACAAAGGGTAAATCAAGGGACTTTATTAGAAAGTTTAAAAATGAAATATATGGAAAAAAATTTATAAAGGGTATTCCAAACTTAATAAGGCTGTTATTGATCAATTTTCTACAATTAAGAACCGAAGAATGGACTTTAAGTTTAAGCACTATTGTGCAGGGTCGATAAATGTTGTGTATTTCGATAAATGATACTCGATATGATTTTAAACCATTTATTTAAGGATTTAAACTAAAAAACACTGAAAATATGAAGAATGCCAACTTGTCAGTCTCGTGGCTCGATTCGTTCTCGTCATAAAACAGTTAACTATTATTCTAATGACGTAGCCGTAGATGGCGTAGTGGTATTAGACATCATTCGGGTTTCTTGATAACTCGTAGAGGACGGTAGTAGTATTGGACATCATTCGGTTTTCTTGGTACCTCGTAGAAGGCTTTAGTAGTATTAGTAGTGGACTGTATAAATATTGTTACGAGGGTTGCATGCTACGACGTTATGATCCGACAGCTATACACACTAAGAAAACCTTTCTTATTTTCCAAAAGTTGTATTTCCTTGTGTAAAATTAAAAAATAAATAAAAATATGTTTTAACCAACGTATTTTCTTATACTTTTTTTCTTTCTACATTTAAAACGCCTAGAAAGTAATTATTTGGTCGTTAGACAAAAATAAAATTTTAAAAATAATTTCACCATACTTGTGAACCCCCTCTATCATAGGTCACGAGCCGCCACTGATACCGACGCAATAACTAATACACTTGCAAACAGCGACGAGACCTTTATTTCTTTTAGTTAACAACCAGCGCCCAGTTCTTATTCTTAAATCTTAATAGACATCGGATCACTAATCTAAACAGCGACTTAAGTCGCTGTTAAAAGTATCCAGTTATTGTGTGGTCGCTGTCACCTGTATACCGGTGACTTAAGTGTCACTGCTAAGCTCATCTCTAATGCCTAGGGCTAGTAAGTTTCCGCAGCAATCGCGACAATGAACTTCTAATATAATAATAAAATATTAAATAACAATAAATATATGCCCTTGGGAAGTCCTTGGGAATTTCGTTATACACCACAGTAAGTTCTGCATTTATAAAGTCGTACCTACTCGTGGGAAAGTGAATAAATATCATCAATAAGATCGCCGAGTTAAGAAGCAACGTAGACAGAACCGGATTTAATGGAAATAAACTCCTGGACAAAATTAACGCAACATCATAAATTTGCCATATTTTTGATGCTATTTTTTTTTCTAAATTTATGATCCGATTTGAATGATTTTATTTTTACATTGTAGCTTGGTTCCTTGACAATATCATAGTTGTCGCTGTTTATGAAAAAAATTTAATTTTCGATTTATACTGGGTGTACTAAAAATGCTAGGTTTTTTCCCGAAAATTCGCAACCCCCTGTGGAGTATATTAGCAACCGAAACATATTGCAATTGACATTAAACGGTAGGTCCATCTTTCCCCAACATTTTCTTTTCTGGTTTACTTCCATTATCTCTGTTATTAAAGGAGATACACCGTTTTATAGCGTAACATGTTTTTATAGACTTTAATATTCAACACATTCATTGTTAAAGGTTTTCAAGTAGACTATGGACTTTTTCGGACATTGCAAGCGATGTGTCAGCAGATGTTGTGTTTTAAAGTTACAAAGGTCAAATAAAATTCGCCATACTGATAAAAACTGTCCGGAAACTGCTTATTAAATGTTCGTTTCGTATGCCCAGTTACCCGATGAGTATTTTAATCTTGACACCTACTAGAAAACATTTAACAATGAATGTGTTGAATGTTAAAGTCTATAAAAACATGTTACGCTATAAAACGGTGTATCTCCTTTAATAACAGAGATATTGAAGTAAACCAAAAAAGAAAATGTTGGGGAAAGATGGACCTACCGTTTAATGTCAACTGCAATATGCTTCGATTGCTAATATACTCCACAGGGTGATACGAATTTTCGGAAAAAAAAACATAGCATTTTTAGTAAACTCAGTATAAATCGAAAATTAATTTTTTATCATAAACAGCGAAAACTATGACATTGTCAAGGAACCAACCTACAATGCAAAAAAAAATCATTCAAATCGGATCATAAATTCAGAAAAAAAATAGCATCAAAAATATGGGAAATTTATGACGTTGCGTTAAATTTGTCCAGGAGTTTATATGTAATATTTGTCGATAATGAGCATTTGTGTTGAAGTATTTTTGTCTATTCTGCCCATTTAAAAAATATTTTGAATTATACATAATCGGCGATAAAAAATTACATTATTTTGTAAATTGTATAATTTGTATTAGAGGCTATCGAAGCATGTTGCCAAGTTAGAGATTTATTAATAAAATATAATTTACAATAAAATTGTTAGTTTTAAAGTAAATATTTAAAAAAACAAGCTATCCCGGGATTTGAGGGATTAATTCCAGGATTTTAGGGATTGATTTCTCCTCAAGGGATTGGCACCCCTAGTTCATATGGATCTTTTTGTTTTTCAGTGTTCTACCTGCCCTAGAAGTTTGTAATATGATCACATTAACACACTCTGTACATTATTGTAAATACATACCAATTTTGGCTTGGGGTGACAGTAACCAAAAGTCGAATTTCACGCGGAAAAAACTCAGACAACAGTTTTCTCTAAACAGGTTAACATTACAGAACTGGATATAGTCATGGACGAACACGCAATCCCACTGGCTTGCTTCATCTATTAATTTGCTGGGCGTCAATCTGGGCATAACCACATTGTGGCAATCGCCACAACAGCTTCTCAGAAACTTGGTGTACTCTTCCGAACCATAAAGTTGTACACACCTCAACAACTTTTGACACTATACAAAGCCTAGATTCGACCATCACTAGAGTACTGCTCTCATGTCTTTAGCTCTACACCCAAACATACTCTTCGGCTACTGGATTCTATCGAAAGGAGGGCCATTCGTCTGATCGGAGACCACGAGCTGACGAAGAACCTCGGCAGCCTAGAACATCGAAGACAGGTTGGGGATTTCACTTCTCTTGTACAGATATTTTCATGGAAAATGCTCGGCTGACCTTGCCCTCTTAATTCCGCCCAGAGCGCCTAATAGCAGAAATACTCGGCGAAGCACTGCCGCCCATCCATATGTGGTTAAGCTTAGTACTCCCCGAACTTAATTATTTAAGAATTCTTTCATCTGGAGGAATTCATCCTTATGGAGCGACCTTCCCCGAGGTCGTTTTTCCCAATGAATATAACCTACAACGATTCAAAACCAACGTGAATCGCTTTATTCGCACAAGCAGCACTCCTAGAGGTCCCTAAAGGATTTTTCCTATAATGCTTGTGTTTGATCATAAAAAAAATGTTAGAATTATGTAAAAAATACAAACGTGTGACGTAGAGGGTTATATAGAATTTATTCAGTACCGCCCTGTTATTTTACAAGCGATAAAGTACATGTCTTCGACTTAGTATTTATGTTAAGTCTCGATTTTAAGTTTTTTCTCACGTACGTCCTTTCGCAGGACCTCAGCTACGTGTCGAGACAAAATTTAAATGTCAATAGTATTGTTTTGCGTGTTTATATGTACATTTGCATTTGAACGTGTGTGCGATTTCTAACGTCAACGCGGTTCCATGAAATTGTTGTTCTTGTATTATACAGGGTGGCCAAGCAAACTAGATCGGGGAACTTCTGCTTGTAATCAGTGGCGCCTCGTTCACAAGTATCGTTAAATTATTTTAAACAACAGCTGTATCTCCAACTGAGCATTGATATGAGCTTGAGTGTTTCATATTTTTAATTTTTTGTGTTAAATGCCCCAAGTCGGCCATTCCATTTTTTGTCCAGGCAGGCTCCGCAACGCTGCGACCAAACAACAAACAGGAAAAACAAAACAAGCGATTAGTTGTGCTGCATCCACACATCCAGTTATTTCTTTCATATGTTTAATTTTGATACTTTCTAATAAAGTCCCTAGATTTACCCTTTGTGGTTTGCGTTAAATTAATTTCGGGCTTAGGTCTTCCCGCATTCTTCACTTCAATTTTTTGCTCTAAACTCAAAGAGCTAAAGTTATTTTTTAAATAGTCCACCGTCAAACTATTCATTTTAACTTAAGATGAGGATTCCAAACAATCCCAAATTAGCAATCAGAGCCATCTATGTTGCATCAATTTAATTTAAAAATATGCCGCTTTTTGGCAGGATGTTAGAAAGAGACGAGAGTCATCAGCTGATCAATATTTATTTTCGTGAAGTTTTAGCCGTTATTAATAAAAAATTTTAGTTAATTTATTGATATTTAGATTGTCTGACATGTCGATTGGGGTATCAACAAGTTTCAGGAAGATCTGTGACAGAAGTTTGAAACCATAATCTTGCAGATTAAATATTTATTCTTAAAAACGTACATTCTCTTTCATTGATAATAATATGCAAGAGAATGTACGTTTTTAAGAATAAATATTTAGTCTGCAAGATTATAGTTATCTATTTACTTTGATCTTCATCGACAATTATCGCGCAAAACTCCGTTGCCTCTCCGACGAGACGTTTAAAAGGATACCGAAAATAGCAGTCGGGGCCGTTCCAGATATTTTTTATCCGTCAGCGAAAGCAGAACCTAAAATTCCCAACAAAAAACCGCTTAGTTATTCTTGGTTATTCATTCGAAAAAATTATGTTTCTTTAATTTCTTTTGTTAAGTAGGTCGCCATTCAACCGAGCTATGCGGATTATTTCAAAGTCATCGATGGACCTACAAAAAACCATGTGGGAAGGGACACTGAAATTAAATAATGCAAATCTTGTAGTCGACTTCGACGGATTGTAAAGATCGGTAGGAAGTGATGCTCGAAGATCGGTCTAAAAAGATAAAAGATGCCTACTTATACAATATCAGTTTAGCATGTCGGTGGCTACTTTCTTTTTATTTGACTAGTACTTAATATGTCATAGTCTAAGTGTCGATGATAGAAAATTTTTTAAACATTGGTTGAGAGGATTTAGGTAAATTTCAACTCAACCCCCTGATATGAAGAACTTCTTGCGTATTTTTTCAAGTGTTTTGAAATGCTTCGTCATGAAAATTTGTACTTCCAGGTAAAAAATAAACTTTCGGATAAGTTTATTAGGGGCAAATCTACCACGTCCAACCTCATTTGTTTTGCTCAATTTGTGGCAGAAGCATTTGATCAGAATTGCCAGGTTGATGTTGTTTTCACTGATTTTTCAAAAGCATTTGACAGATTAAATCATAAAATTTTACTTAATAAACTCAATTCGTTTGGAATATCAGATGGTCTTATAACATTTTTTCATTCTTACTTACATGAACGGCGACAACAAGTAGTGGACTGTGGTGGTCAGTCATCTGGGCAGATATATGCTACTTCAGGAGTACCTCAGGGGTCCATTTTGGGTCCTTTACTGTTTGTTATATTCATTAATGACATAGTTAATTCTCTGGACATTAATAGTTTGCTTTATGCTGATAATGAGAAAATCTATGCTAACATCCGTAACATGGCGGACTGTGAAAGGCTTGAGATGTCTATTGACATGATATATAGCTGGTGTGTTCAAAATAAACTACCGTGAAATATAAGTAAATGTAACGGAATAACCTTTGCTTTAAAGCGACATACCCTTGTGTACGATTACAAAATTAACAACGTAACACTGAACAGAGCTGAGACTTTTCGCGATTTGGGTCTGTTATTTGACAGTAAACTATCTTTTGCTCCTCGCATAAATGAGCTTATTGCAGTTTGTTATAGGTCCCTAGGTTTTATAATAAGAAATTCTCGTGATTTTTTTAAATTGTCATACACTAAAAATACTTTTTTGGCATTTGTAAGATCAAAATTTGAGTACTCCTCTGTTGTATGGTCTCCATATTATCAGGTGCACCTAAATCGCATCGAAAAGGTCCAACGACGTTTCCTAAAGTTCCTGAGTTTTAAAATTGATGGTCAGTATCCTGAGATAGGCATTCCAGATGATGTTCTATTGCGCAGGCATTCGTTTTGCTCCTTAGAGGATCGACGTACCATTGCTCAACTTAAATATTTGCATAACATCTTGCATAATAGAGTACAATGCATTGATATATTGAGACACCTGCAATTTCTCGTTCCTAGAGCACGTCATTCCCAGACTTTTTATATACCAACAGCGCGTACCAATATCTGGAAATATTCCCCCATTTATCGATTGTGCAATACTTACAATCTGCACCAACATAAATTTGACATTTTCAACTGAAGCTTATCCAGTATAAGATTAAATTAGTGTTTTCTTTAGGCATCTAATTCCTCTGCTCAATATGTACGCATATATTAATATAATACCTTTAATATTTCTTTCTATCAAATATTTTTTTGTTGTATTGTCATATTGTATATCTGTGATACCCATTTGTTAATTGGTTATTTTGTAACTGTGAAATGGTGTCAAATAAAATTAAAATAAATCACACGAATTATGTCATTGACATATTGGATGTCAATTTGAAAGCTTACCACCCGTAATATCGGAGGAAGAATTTGTGCAGCCCCTGCAGTTTTACCTCCTAGGAGGGATATACAGTGAGTCCCAGAAGAAATGTCTAAATTCATTTAACATTCAGCGGTAAGTTTTTCAAAAAACGCTCGTACCCGTCGATTTTGATTTTTTAATTTTAATTTTTTTTTGGTAATTTCATGTATACAGGGTAGCTCAAAAATAAGTTACGACCATCAACTTCATTTTTTCAAATGAAAACATATATTTTTTATTTCATTTTTGAATTTTGCATTGAATTCTAAACATGTTTCATGTACCATATCCTATACATAAACTCAACAGTTATTGAAAAAATTAGGATTGAACATATCTATAAGTAAGACCTGTTTATTAAAAAAAACACAACAAAATCAAATTAAATGGTTGGAAACGTGCAAAGAGAGTTTATTGATCGTCTTGGATATTGTCAAGCCGTAAATGGCGCACATTTTCAACATTTAATTTGATTTTGTTGTGTTTTTTTTTTAATAAACAGGTCTTACTTATAGATATGTTCAATCCTAATTTTTTAAATAACTGTTGAGTTTATGTATAGGACATGGTACATGAAACATGCTTAGAATTCAATGCAAAATTCAAAAATGAAATAAAAAAATATATGTTTTCATTTGAAAAAATGAAGTTGATGGTCGTAACTTATTTTTGAGCTATCCTGTATACATGAAATTACCACAAAAAAATTAAAATAAAAAATCAAAATCGACGGGTACGAGCGTTTTTTGAAAAAACTTACCGCTGAATTTTAAATGAATTTAGACATTTCTTCTGGGACTCACTGTATCTGTGATACCCATTTGTTAATTGGTTATTTTGTAACTGTGAAATGGTGTCAAATGAAATAAAAATAAATCACACAAATTATGTCATTGACATATTGGATGTCAATTTGAAAGCTTACCACCCGTAATATCGGAGGAAGAATTTGTGCAGCCCCTGCAGTTTTACCTCCTGGGAGGGATATATATGTTTATGTTATTTAGGGATTTAAAATATCCTTTAAATCCTTATTTTCAGGCAAAAAAGTGGTACTTTAAATCCCTAGTAATTTAAAGTAAATTTCTTTGCAAAAAAATATAAATTTCGAATTTTTTTTTTAATAATTTTATTAGAAAATATAACATGACATGGATGCAACAAAAGTGTAACGTGTTGAGAAATATATTAAACTATAAAAAATAACTTAATTTCTATTAACATTAACAGTTATGTTTACCCCACTGCAATTAGCCAAGTGAAAAAAAGGTAAATTATCATTATTGCTGTTATTTTTATTAATTAAAGTGTTTTTGAAAATTGTAGCCGTTGTCGTTGTCGGTGGCACCGACGATGTCGTTGGTGTTTCATTTTGTACAATAGGAATCGAAATATCTGAAGACGTTTCGGTGGAAGTACCAGTAAAAAGTTGATCTGCCATACTTTTTTCTGGTATAAGGAATTTTCCACATATCCCCCAGCGACGGTGCTACTCTTCCAGCCGCCATGTCTTTTAAGCTGATCTATCGTTACTCCAGAGTCGGTTAGTAGCGATGCTGACGTCCTTCTAAAACAATGACCAGTGTACAATTTTGCATCTGGAAGCTTTAAATATTCGGCAATCTTGGTTGGCAGTTGTCCAATCGTATTCTTGCCCATTGGCTCAGACGTGCATTTTCCATTTCTGTACCCAACGAAAAATCTTGTATGACCTTGTATTGATGGAGATCTTAAGGCAATATACTTCTTCACCAATCGTACTACATCTGTGGAGTTTTCCTTCCTTCCTTGACCGTTTTATAACAAAAGATCGGTCTTTTTCTGTCTTGGTATCTCGTAAATTGACCAAAATGAACGTTTCAAAGTCTAGGACATCGGTTTTGTCAAGCTGGCAGAGCTCCTTGCTTCGACAAGCTCCTGACACGCCCATGACTAGAACTACCTGGAACAAAGTATAAATAAAATAAATAGGCACCTACTTTATTTTCCAAAAAGCGTTTGAATAACATAGATATAGGTATAGACTGGGACAAAATATCGGTTGAAAAAAATTGTGTATCTTACCTTTTGCCCCAAAAATTCATGGTCGGGTGCTTTTTCCAGGAACTCTTTAATATTGTCAACATCGAGTGTCTTCGACTTTTTTGGTTTATAGCCCTCATTTTGTCGTTTCAAAAAAGCGGTTAGTTTGCAGAATTTGCTAATGTCGACGCCCATGTATATTGCAATTGTTGCCTTTATCATCGAATATACACTCCACAGTGACGATGCTTTAAGCTTTTTTGACTTTTCTAAGAAATATGCTAATAGTACCTTTTCTTCTGTAAATTCTTCTCGTTCCGTTCTTTGCACTCTACGTTTGTTCTCCAGATTTTCTTGGTAATAATTGGTCTACAGCCTCTTGAGCTGCCTTTTCGATTTGTTCCATCGCGATAAACGTCTTTCAGTGGATGTAGCATATTTGACTAATATTTATCGAGTGACTTTTGTTTTACTTAGTTACTTGTCATAACTTGTCATTTGGTCATTGATATGGTAATATCAGCCGCTTCGATGATGGCATTTAATTTTTTTTAACGTTTTACCTATCCTAAAGTACATAAAATAGTATACAGGGTGTCCGGGAACATGTGGGAAATCTCCCGGATATGAAGAAAACACGTGAAAAGAATACTATAGGTTCATATAAACTTCTTTCGTATCGACCTCCTCTTCGGAGATATGGGCTCCCAAAGAGCACCAATTGAATCAAGTTTTTTACACATAATTATTGAACCACCTGGTATATTTCAATTATTTTTTAATATGATGTATACCAGGTAAGACCCGTCAAATTACTACCCAAGAAACTGTTGTGAATTACTCACAGCTGCAGGGACGGACTAGCTGTAACACTCATGGGCCCATTTTTTTTACGCCCTGTATGATGAGAACTTTGGACAATGTTTTTTACATACCTTTAACTATTGGCTAAAAATTAAGTACTCTTCATTCATGTCGCTAATCCTAACCGTTTTCGAGAAAACGTTGTTTTATTTACATCATGTATTTGGCGTATCTCGGTAAAAGATACATCTTTGTTCCTATCAAATGTTGAAACTCAAAATTCCGCTTTTTCATATTTAACCCGTGAGAAGTAAGGGGACTCTGTGTAAATAAAATGACGTTTTCTCGAAAACGGTTAGGATTAGCGACATGAATGAAGAGTACTTAATTTTTAGCAAATAGTTAAAGGTATGTAAAAAACATTGTCCAAAGTTCTCATCATACATTGCGTAAAAAAAATGGGCCCATGAGTGTTACAGCTAGTCCGTCCCTGCAGCTGTGAGTAATTCACAACAGTTTCTTGGGTAATAATTTGACGGGTCTTACCTGGTATACACCATATTAAAAAATAATTGAAATATACCAGGTGGTTCAATAATTATGTGTAAAAAACTTGATTCCATTGGTGCTCTTTGGGAGCCCATATCTCCGAAGAGGAGGCCGATACGAAAGAAGATTATATGAACCTATAGTATTCTTTTCACGTGTTTTCTTCATATCCGGGAGATTTCCCACATGTTCCCGGACACCCTGTATACACCTCAGGACCAAAGTGTTTTTAAATCCCTTGACAAATTATAGCCCTCCCGTTGGTCGGGCTATAAACTTTTTGTCTCGGGATTTAAAATACCACTTTAGTCCCTAGGTGTATAATGTATTTGATAAACTTGTATTACATAAAACGTAACGTAAAAGTGGTGTAACCTTAAAACTGTTCAAGTTAAAAGGACAAATAAAAAAAGAAAATTTAGAGAACGTGAGTATGTGATTACTCTCTTAATTTTAACTTTAGATTCCCCTGCAAATATTTATCTTGCTTGTTTTTGTAAATTACATGAACGGTTTACTTCATTTTCAAACTGTAGTCTATGGGCTCATTCAGCAGAACCCATCGATTTGTAAGCGATTAGTGCGAATCTGCTGAATGTTTGTGATTTGACAACGATTTATGTCAATTTTGCTTGTGAGGTTGAGGAGTAAATTTTATAAAGAATGATGTAAGAAGTAAATTATAATTATAAGAACATATTATACACGATCTCCGCTAATGACGATGAGCATTAAAAATAAAATTATCCATTTCGTACAGAAAAAACGTAGTATTTGATGAAAATATTTAGAAGGGATCCTAACCAAACAAAAAACTGACAACAAAATGCATTGAGCAGAACTACAAATCGATGCGCATCGTGAGCTCACCCATTAAAAATCGCTTATAAATTGATGGGTTCTGCTGAATGCAGCCAATATTGAAAGTGACAGGGTTGACAACTTTGCGACTTTACATCAACAATATATTTTAGATTATGGGAAACCGAAATAAAACCAAAATAAAGGACAAATTAAAAACACAGAAGAAGCATGCTATCACACGATGGGATAAAACATTTTTATGTTATTAATCAAGATTTCTATTTTAGTTTAAATGTTTATTTAAACGACGTACAAAACAAATGTTAATTAGAATCAGAAGTATAATTTTTTTATTGCTGAGATGGATAAAATCAACACTGTCCCGTTATTTTAACTCTGTCCCCTTACATTTTTCCCTTTCCTGGCAAATGTTACTGTCTTTTTCATCTTTCTACACTAGAACAAGGCACATACTGTTAAACAAAGTAAGTATTTTTTGATTATAAAAATGGTTTTCCTATAAGTTAAACAGAAAATTGCCTGTTTATCTTTATACAGTGAGGACGTAAATTAAGGAATAAATTCATTATCTCGCAAACTACAATTTTTTAAAAAAATCGCTCGGACCCTTCGATTTTGTTTTTCGAACGCGCATATTCTGACATAAAATGTAGATATACAAGGTGTTGCAAATAAGAGTGACACAAAAAATTTTTTTTCTTAAATAGAACCCACTGTATATTATTGCATGTACTGATTCTTCGGAAAATCCTAAACATTTTTCATGTAGCATGTGCTATACCTTAGCCCAAGCGTTTTGGAGTTATTCTCATTCAAAATTTGAAAAGTGGAAAAAGTCATGGAGAAAACAAAGAATAAAATTATTTTAAAAATGTCTTATTTATCGAAAAAAACAGTTAGGTGAACTTAAAAATAATTTTTCTAAAGTAAATGTTCGAAGTGTCTTCCGTTGGTCAACTGACAATAGCCTAACCGATCTACAAATTCTCGCTGAACATTTCGAACCATTTGGGGTGTAATTTGCCGAATTTCTTGCCGGATGCGATCTTTTAAATCATCTAAATTTGCAGGCTGGCTTTTGAATACTTTTCCCTTAAGGTATCCCCATAAAAAAAGTCGAGTGGTGTTAAATCGGGTGACCTTGGCGGCCACTCAATAAAACCACCTCTTCCAATCCACCTGTTTGGAAAAGTATCGTCCAAATATGTACGAACTCCCACAGCGAAATGTGGGGGAGCACCATCTTGTTGCAACCAGATATTATGATGTGGCAAATCGGGACGTTCTAACTCAGGAAAAAGGGTGGCCAGGGCTGGAACAAGTTCATGTTCTAAAAAACTCAAGTAGGTATCTCTCGCCTGTTAAATTTCCGTCAAAAAAGAAAGGCCCTATAACAATGTCATCGACAACGCCAGCCCACACATTGATCTTTTGATTAAATTGTGTGTATCCTTCCCTCATCCAGTGTGGATTTACATCGGACCAATATCGATAATTTTGGGTATTTACGTCACCATTCAAGCAAAATGTGGACTCATCGGAAAAAATTATATTTTTTACAAAATTTCTGTTTACGAAACACATATCCTTTAAACGCTCACAAAATTCAAGGCGCCTCTCAAAGTCCCTTTCCAAAAGTTCTTGGAGAACTTGCATTTTATAAGGATGGTATTTATTTGTATGCAGTATTTTAAGAACTGTTGTTTTTCCAATATCCACGTCACTTGCTACCTGCCTAGACACCACATGCTGGTTATCTTGAACTGCCAGTAAGACTTCTAATTGTTGATTTTCATCAACTTGAGGACGACCAAATCTAGGGACATCTCTTACATGACCGAATTGCCTAAACTTGTACTCAATTTTGCTTACTGTTGATTGTGATATTGGCGGACGATTGGGGTATTTTTGATTAAATAACTCACAAGTTTCTTGCTGTGTTCTAACCCTATCACCGTAGCCCATCATCATCAAAACCTCTATGCGCTGTTTCTCAGTGAGCCGCATTTTAATTTAATTTAGTTATGAAAAACCGAAATGAGTCTTTTGAAAACTAGTAAAACGTTAGGAAAATACACATAAAACTGACAATAACAGTAACTGTTGACATTAATTCTTTTGGTTCTTGCATCATAACTCCAAAGCCTACTTGACTTTTCTTGCGCTTCAGGCATGCTGACTACAGGTTTTCCTCAGCGTGCATGAATCAATGCAAGTCTTGATTGATTGTGAAATATCTGATTTTCAAATTTTGAATGGGAATAACTCCAAAACGCTTGGGCTAAGGTATAGCACATGCTACATGAAAAATGTTTAGGATTTTCCGAAGAATCCGTACATGCAATAATATACAGTGGGTTCTACATTTTATGTCAGAATATGCGCGTTCGAAAAACAAAATCGAAGGGTCCGAGCGATTTTTTTAAAAAATTGTAGTTTGCGAGATATTCCTTACTTTACGTCCTCACTGTATATGTTTAAATTTTAAGTTCCTCTAGGTTTCATATCAATTATTAACCATTTATTTAGAAGTTACATCGACCATAAATGGCAATATTTGAACAGTGAACAGACCGACGATAGTTACGCCACTGAATATTTAACTATATATCATTATTTATAATAAATGCAGATATAATATTAATCTAATCTAGAGCAGGTTCCAAAAAGGGACAGTATTGACGAATATAATACAAATTCTGATTTTGATGTTTATCTTATTATTTTAATTACAAAATCGTAAAAGCATTAACTACTCGTTTCCTAGACTTTCAAGTATTAACTAAACAACTAGAGACAATCTGCACAACAAATAGCAACTAAAAAAGGGGCAGAATTTGTTAGTTAGTTTAGAAAGTTAAATACCACCTTTTATTTTATCCCGCATATTGAATTAAATGGCCGGCAAAACAAAACTTTGCTACGCCAATGTGTAGCTAAATAGTGTGGCTACCCGCCGGTGAAAAGTTGATCAAAATCCATTAGCGGATCAAAAGATATGATGTCCCAAAGTGGCTCCAAAAGCAAATAATGAAAGAACGCGCTAAAACTGTACACATAATCTCCGACTATTATATAAATTATAATACAACTATTAATTAAATTAATTATGATAAATTAAATGATTTTCTTTATCTCTTTATAGCACTAATTCTTATGTAAAGCAAAACGTAAAAGAGTAACATCCTTGCAAATCATATAATTTTATTTGCGTTTTATTTTATAACTGAAAGCGCCGCACAGGATGTTCGAAACGGTAGGTCTCTAATACGTCTCAAATAAAATAATAAATATGTTCTTACGCGATTATGACATTCCAAGGTAGGCATTTATAACTTCCATTAAAAACAATGAGATAAGAACAGCAATTTGGCGTTTAATCTACGACCATTTCTACTCACTGGCGGCGATAAAGGGGCTCGCAGGGCTCACCAAGTAGAAGGCCTCAGCTTCGAAACGGCATCTCATGTCCTCGTTGCCGTTTAAACAACATACTTGGCCAAATCTGGCGGGAATAGAGGGGGGGAGGGGGGTCATCTTTATCGCCGTCAATATTTCTAATGCTGAAAGTGCTTTCCAATGAACTTTTGTACATCGTATTGTCCTACTGTCGAATTTTTTACGGAGCTGTTTTCACAGAAAAATAATATTTTATTTAAAAAAAGCCGTTGTACTACTACAATATTAAACAATGATTAAAATACGCTGACGGCAGCTCCGATCTTCCATTCTTTCGGCCAGTGGCGGCTCGTGACCTATGATAGAGGGGGTTCACAAGTATGGTAAAATTATTTTTAAAATTTCATTTTCGCTGTAACGACCAAAATTACTCTCTAGGCGTTTTAAATGTAAAAAGAAAAAAAGTAATAAGAACATGCGTTAGGTAAAACATATTTTTATTTATATTTTAATTCTACACAAGGAAATACAACTTTTGGAAAATAAGAAAGGTTTTGTTAGTGTGTATAGCTGTCGGATCTTAACGTCGTCGCATGCAACCCTCGTAACAATATTTATACAGTCCACTACTAATACTACTAAAGCCATCTACGGACTATCAAGAAAACCGAATGATGTCCAATACTCCTACCGCCATCTACGAGTTATCAAGAAAATCGAATGATGTCTAATACCACTACGCCATCGACGGCTACGTCATTAGGCGCAACCAAGACGAGAACAATAGTTAACTGTTTTATGACGAGAACGAATCGAGCCACGAGACTGACAAGTTGGCATTCTTCATATTTTTAGTGTTTTTTAGTTTAAATCCTTAAATAAAATGGTTCAAAATCATATCGAGTATCATTTATCGAAATACACAACATTTATCGACCCTACACAATAGTGCTTAAACGTAAAGTCCATTCTTCGGTTCTTAATTGTAGAAAATTGATCAATAACAGCCTCATTAAGTTTGGAATACCCTCTATAAATTTTTTTCATATATTTCATTTTTAAACTTTCTAATAAAGTCCCTAGATTTACCCTTTGTGGTCTGCGTTAAATTAATTTCTGGTTTAGGTGTTCTCGCATTCTTCACTTCAATTTTTTGCTCCAAACTCAAAGAGCTAAAGTTATTTCTTAAATAGTCCACCGTCAACTATTAATTTTGACTTAATAAATATATAATATTAAAATATTAAAACATACACGCTCGAATTTCTAACTAGATGCACGAACAGACAACAACGCGGTGCACACAAAAACTGTGCGCCTATTCCATTTTAAATCGCCATAGCCCCGCTATCCCACGCTGCCACCCACCACCTGTTACTACAGAGAAACTGCACTACTTAAGCGCACGTGCGAGCAAGTCTCGTCATAATCGTCATTTACCTCGACCGAGGCACGGTTGCCGGACCTATACAGTTTGGTTTGACGGGATGATAAAATATTAGGGAGGGTCGGACTTTATACGATAATTGATGATACGATAAAATATTAGGGAGGGTCGGACTTTATACGATAAATAATATTCAATGAATATAAATTAATATTTTTTATTCGTTTTGTTTTGGGGGTGCACGTGCGCATGTGCTCCTGTGGAAGAACCGCCACTGCTTTCGGCCATTGGCGTTGTTTCCTGTCTCAACAAAAATTTTAACGGACATCTACGCGGGACTTTCACAGTTTTGGTGGAATTTACCCCACCGTCGTCGGTCTCAAAGTAGAACATCGCATTTCGGATGGAGGACGATATCCGGCCGGAGTGACATTGCAATCGTCAAACCACCCCTTAAAACATTATAAATTGCGTCAATAATAAATTACTAGCTTTAAAATCAAATATAAATATCTGAAGTTGATCTTAGCAACGGGACCGTGCTTCAGGTATTCTTATAGAAACCAGGTCAGTTGATATATCTTTAGTTGAGATTTTATGCTAGCTTGCGATCGCGAGACTCGGCAGACGAAATTACTTAACCCTTAAATTAACATAACAAGGACCTTAAAATAAAATTAAAAAAACAGCCCTACGTAATCAAATATAACATTTGCATGGTGTTGTATTTCATTGGACGTATCCGTGCCAATAATGATAATTAGTTATAGATAGGAAATTCAATCCCGCATCCAAACTTTAATCCCGCAAACCTCCGGGATTAAGCCCATCGATCCCGCGGATCCGCGGGATTTGCGGGATAGCAAACAATGAACTGCGGTATTTTTGGTCGACGCGTCGGGGATTCCCTGCCATGCTGGGCTATTGAAAATACGTTAAACAGAACAGTTTTCTAGCGTACGTGCGAAAGTAAGAGCGTTATTCTACTAGTATCTAGTGACATTTATCAAGTGGTTGAATATAATACATGGTATTTAAACAGCAATCACAAAAATGAGTGTCAGTGTAGTTTACAAAGACAATAAAGGTTCAAGTTTAGTTTGGAGTTATTTTTTTAAGTTTGAAGATGGTCTCACAGCTAAATGTAAGTTATGCCCGAGCATTATCAAAATCTCTGCTCGTTCCACCAAAGGTCTTCACACCCACTTACAAACAATGCGTAATATATTAATTTGAAAGTGCAGGGCAGCAGCGGTAGTGTTGATATTGATAAAATAACACAGGAAATTAAAGCTAGTACCAGCAGTTCGAGTAGTTCTTTTAGTTCTATTGCTAAGCACTCAGATGTTAGTGGTTCTTCTGTGCTACCTAAGAAAATTACAGATTTTTCTTCATCTGAGAAAAAAGTTTCGATGGAGGAAAGAGTGTCTCGAATGGTAGCTAAAGATAGTATACCCTTTGGAAAGTTTATCACAGCGACCGACATGCGCCAACTATTCGAATCAGGGCCACAAATTGTGTAAAATCTATTCCGCCAACAAGTGTCGAAGCTGAACGTGCGTTTGCAGCCGCAGGATACATGTGCAATAAAATAAGATCAAATCTAAAAGATGAAACATTAAACATGTTATCTTTTCTCCGAAAATACTTTCAAAATCAATGTAACATGTAACCGTTAAACTAGCCGTACTATTGTATTGTACCTATATGCAATAAATATTTTCCTGCTACTCTACTCTGTTTTTAATTGCATAAAACAACTTTTTATTAACATACAGCACCCACATCGAGTCTCGCAAATCCCGCGAATCCCGCACGTTTAATCCCGCAATGTCAATCCCGCGAAATCACCGCGGGATCCCGCATTTGCGGGATTGGATTCCGTAATTATAGAACAAACGTTAGGCTTCGTCCTACGTTAAAAAATAACTATACCAAATTAAATTCATCCTTTATTTTTTAATAGACAAAATTTTACCCTCCCTCATCTTCTCGTTCTGGTGACCTGCTTGCAATTTCCAGTTAGAGGGGTAAAAGGTGGTGGAACCACACAAGACCGACTGACAAGTGGGTGTCAGTTCGGCATCGGCAATCGTGCCTGCCATCCCTGAAACCTTACGGTTCACATTTGGGGGCAAATTCCCGCTTCTGGGCGGTGCCCTGAAAATCGTGGCCAAGTAAAATAGAATAATGGTAATATTTTAGGGACAGCAAATCGAGTAAAACTCACACAGTAGTTCGGGGACTCAGCAAGAGTAAACAGGTCTCACCGACTAGCCACGGGAATTTTGCCGCAGGCGATCGCGCAAGCAACAGCTCGAATTGACGACACTACCTGCAGACTGTTGGAAAACCTAATTTCTCAATGGAGCTAGCATTTTGTGCAAAATTTTGTTGCGGGACGATTGACTATTAGCTGTGAGACAGTGGCGACCATAAGGCCCCTTTATCCACGCGTTTTTTTGTCGTCTGTCGCTCGGCGATAAAATCGCGGCGTTTTCTAAACCCATTGTTCACATGTAACGACATCTATCCTTATCTTGTTGTGCTTGATAAACTCCTCCCAAAAGAGAACCAAACGATTGCGCCTGAAAGGAACGTTGCCGCCATTACTAACTTTCCAAATTTAATACTTTTAGTACATAACCCTCATAATTAGTGATGTCATCGGATCCCCTTTTTGAAAATGCCGCATACCGGAACCAACGCCAACAGTTTTGACCGGATCCTGTATTTAAAACAAAACTTTCTTAAATTTAACTGGTGAAAATAGACGAAGATAATTTTCCATTTGTACCATAATTTTGTTCATAATTTCGACAACACATTTTTTTAAATTCAGTTCCGACTAGATCTGGTATAAAATACGGCCTAAGCAGATATTAGCCGGATTCGCCGGATACAGCATTTGGTTCAGGGGGCGTCATTACTGATGATCGGTATTATTTAATACCGATACTACTAGCGCCATCTAGACAACGCGTAGTAAAGAATATTACAGTTAACATAGCCAGAGCACTTTCTTGTTAAAACGCAGGTGCTATTAAGAGACACTAGGTTGCGCTGGTATACTCCAGCAGTGATCATGATACGAAAATAAAGACGGTCGCCTTTTAGTCAAGAAGCATGCACTTGCATAAATTCAGGTCATGAAGCTGGTCAAGAGCTGGTCAGTTAAATTGCATAACGCAATCACGAGGTACTGGAGTATAGGGCCACGCCAACCGGGGTGCAACGCGTTAAGGGCAGTGGCGGCTCGTGACCTAAGATATAAGGGGTTCACAAGTATGGTGAAATTTTTCTAGGCGTTTTAAATGTAGAAAAGAAAGAAGTAATAAGAAAATGCGTTAGGTAAAACATATTTTTATTTATTTTTTAATTTTACACAAGGAAATACAACTATTGGAAAATAAGAGAGGAGACGAGAACAATAGTTAACTGTTTTATGACGAGAACGAATCGAGCCACGAGAGTGACAAGTTGGCATTCTTCATATTTTCAGTGTTTTTTATTTTAAATCCTTAAATAAAATGGTTTAAAATCATATCTAGTATCATTTATCGAAATACACAACATCTATCGACCCTACAAAATAGGCTTAAACGTAAAGTCCATTCTTTGGATTTTAATTGTAGAAAAATGATCAATAACAGCCTCACTAAGTTTGGAATACCCTCTATAAATTTTTTTTTATATATTTCATTTTTAAACTTTCTAATACAGTCCCTAGATTTACCCTTTGTGGTCTGCGTTAAATTAATTTCGGGTTTAGGTGTTCCCGCATTCTTCACTTCAATTTTTTGTTCCAAACTCAAAGAGCTAAAGTTATTTCTTAAATAGTCCACCGTCAAACTATTCATTTTAACTTGATAAATATAAAATATTAAAACATACACGCTCGAGTTTCTAAGATGCACGAACAGACCACAGCTTGGCACACACAAAAACTGTGCGCCTTTTCCATGATAAATCGCAATAGCCCCGCTATCCCCCGCCACCTGTTACTACAGAGAAACTCCACTATCTAATCGCACGTGCGAGCAAGTCTCGCCATAATCGTCATTTACCTGCGCCGAGGCACGGTTGCCGGATCTATACAGTTTGGTTTGACGGGATGATAAAATATTAGGGAGGGTCGGACTTTTTTAGTTTGACGGTACGATAAAATATTAGGGAGGGTCGGACTTTATATGATAAATAATATTCAATGAATATAAATTAATATTTTTTATTCGTTTTGTTTTGGGGGTGCACGTGCGCATGTGCTCCTGTGGAAGAACCGCCACTGCCTGGTATATATTTTTTAAAACTATCTGTAGAACTATCTACATAAAAATAAGAGAATCGTGAAAATAGGAAAGCTTCCCGTTCCCAAATAGCTCGTAATCAATACCGACTTAAAATAACACAAATTTTATTATTTTTCAGGAAATGCAACTTCAAGATCACTTCAAATAAATAAATAAAGAATTATGCGGTTCGGGGAAACAACAAATCCATTAATAAAGCGGATCAATAAAGCATATTTATTTACCATCTGAGATGTGCGGGCATTTCCCGATGGATACAGCTGATGTAAGAACTCGAGGTATTGTGTGTGCTCCTTAAAGGTTAAAAATGTATGTATATTAACATCTATTAATGAATCAACAGCTGTATGAACGCAGCCTTTACTCAATCCCAAGATAGCAGATTTAGGAAAATTAACAGGGTGTTACAAATTCGGCTTTGAAAAAATCTAAAATTTTGCGTGTCGGTTTTTATTTTTTTCTGACTTTGTCCAAAAATAAATTTCACTTACTCATTGCTACTTTTTTTTTCTCCACAAGATGGCATCATTAGATCTTTAATGCGACGTTTCGTCTTTGGGTCGCAATCATCAACGTAATTTTTACTTATTGGTTTTCAGACGTTTTGTTCCTGAAATGGACCATCTTCATTAAAATACCGCTAGTACGTTCCTGTAATTGATCTTCGAAACAAAAGTAAATTACAGGAGGGGCGTACTAGGGGTGTTTCAATGAAGATGGCCAATTTAAGGAACAAAACGTCGAAAAACCAGTAAGTGTTGTATACCGCTGAACGTAAATTTAGTTCCCCTTTCATAATTTAAACAAAAAAACCCGGGCCCGTATCTAAAAAAATTAAGTTGATTATGGTGACCCAAAGACGAAACGTACCATTAAAGATCTGATGCTGCCATCTCGTGAAGGGTAAAAAGTAGCAATGAGAAAGTGATATTTAGGTTTGGACATCTCTTCGAACAGTCAGGAAAAAATAAAAACTCGAAACGCAAAATTTTAGGTTTTTCCCACAAAGAGTATATTGCCAATACGAACGTTCCAAAATACAAAAAGTGTCCCCGCTATGGGAGATGGCGCGGGCCTATTGAGTTTGCGCAGTAGGGTGGAAATTTTATCGATCGCGTCAGAGCCGGCCCGACATTATTTGTTTTTGTTATTCGTCGCCATCTTTAGTTCTGGATGCTTTTTCAAATTACAGAATAAAAAGTAGTTCATCCACATTGTTGTCGATATATTAGTGCTTATAAACTTTCATTACCTAACAACAATTTTTGTAAAGGAGTTTTTAAATTGTGGTGATTCGATTCGCTGTTTGGTAGGTTAGTAACTTGTTTTGTTTAAGATGAAAGGATACAAGTGCATGGTGCTTTTTTGCAAAAGTCGTGGATCAATACTAGGTATAAAATAGTTCAGGTATGTACATACAGGGTGGTCCAGCGAAAACTTAACACCTCGATTTTCCTGCTTTAAAATGAAAATTTAAAAAATCGCTCGGACCCGTCGATTTCTGATTCGAGGGGGAATAACTTTTCCGCTTTTTTCATCTCCGTAACTTCAACCCCCTAACGGGGGTGAACACAACCCCCTGATTTTGAATAGGGATGAGGGGTGTTGCGATACCTCATTTTGAAGATCTTATCGAGTACTATCTGGCCCTAAAATAGTAAAAGTAGTTCGTCCACATTGTTGTCGGTATATTACTACTACATTACCTAACAACAATTTTTGTAAAGGAGTTTTTAATTTGTGGTGATTTGATTCGCTGTTTGGTAGGTTAGTGACTTGTTTTGTTCAAGATGGAAGGACACAAGTGCATGGTGCTTTTTTGCAAAAGTCGTGGATCAATACCAGGTATAAAGTATTTCAGGTATGTACATATATACGAAAATATTTTGCTTATCACATTATCCGAACTTCGGAACCGAATTTCTCTAAAAGCTTGTAAAAAAAGAAGAGAGTGTCACTACCTTAAACTTCACCTTAAAATTGATGTATTTTTAATTTGGTACAATTAGTAGCTGACAATAATTCCCAAAATAGTCAATATAGTCATTCATTCGTAATTTTTGGTTTAGAAAAAAGTGAGGTTAAGAAACATAGGACGTCGGATGAAAGTTAAAATAAAGCTCATCATGTCGATTGTTACAAATATTCGTATGCATGGAACGCTTGAACTAATCGAAATTTTGATTGCAATATTTTTCCTAACTAACCAGTGAAATTTACATTAAAAAAGTTGAAATCCGGTCCTGTCGAATGCTTACTTTCACAAGGAAATTTCCGAACTGCGCAAACTCACAACGCCCCCTTCGATGCCCATAGCGGGGGCATAATTGCAGATGGTATTATATATGTGGTTTTCAAAGTATATTGAAAGCCCCTGTATTTATTTAAGATTTTTTGCGGCATATTATAGGGTCCATTATTAGGCTATTTTGCAACAAAGTTGGACTTGGACTTGAATTTTTGATAAAGAAAGGCGCTTAAACACATTTAAGATGTATATTGTGTCCAAAACATTCGCAGTCAAGTAGTCGGTAGCGGAATCCAACTTTAACCCTGAAAAATGTAAGTCATAGGTCACGGATTCTTTGTTTCAATAAATGACGAGAACATTACCACGGTTGCATCAGTAAGACCCCATGATTGAATGCGTAGTATCTAACCTTGAGTTGCAACAGACACGGGCTTTATTTTCCTAGATAAAAAATATTTGTCTAAGCTACAATGTCTGTCGCCTTATTTGGACAGTCAAGTCATCAACTATGGCTATCAAAACTGTTGTCAAAAGTTAAATAACCCTGCCGACTATCAGACTATCAAAGATTTACATTCATGTTGTCCAAGTATCATATTATTTTAATGGTCGATTAAATCTCTTTCCAAGAGTAATTATAACTTGGGCGGTGAATTTGATAAAGAATTGGAATGTGGCGAGGGGCTGACCACTAATCAAAAAAATGTACATGTATTGGGGAAATCCTATGATTGCGTGCGATTGTGATAGGATTCCGAGAATGAATGGGAATTTTATTGTTGTTTTATTAAGTGTTGTGATCGCTCGAGCGGAAAACCGCTTGAGTACTCGATTATTGAAATAACCGACATCGCTCGATTATTAAAAAAAACCGCTCGAGTTATAAATTCAAGCGAAAATCGTCGCTTATTACTTATAACCTTCCACTCGATACCCGAGCTTCGCTTGACGCCGACCGAAATGTGCTGCTTGGTAGTGCATTCGCTCGAGGTAAAAAACTGCTCGTATATTCGTGCAGTTTTTGGCTCGATATAGGAAATACTACTCTAGCTATAAATTCAGGCGAAAAATCTATTCAGTGCCTTTCACTTGATACCCGATCTTCGCTCGACGCCGCGCGTCACCCGAAATGTGCCGATTGACGACGTTCGGGTTTGCCGCTCAGAAGGCTGACACGACATACGTCTTTGTTAAAGGCACATAGACCAGAACGTGCATAAAAAAGTATGCCAAATCCCTTAGTGGATTGATCGCGACATGGGTTTTGTTTTCACCGGGACTGGCTAGCCAGCGGCGATTGTAAATTTTTAAAAAGTTAAAGGATATATTGTTTTTTGAATTAGTAGCAATGGTTCTTTCTTAATAAAATCTCTAGACTAAACTTCTAAAACTTACAAAAACAACCCCTGGTGTTTTATCAACACATTCTTCTTAGTCATAAAAATTTCAAGTGATTAATCGCTCAAGTATCATGTACCTACTCGATTATTAAAATCGCTTGAGTATCATGTAGATATAGTTTTTGCAGAATTATATCGTTGATCTTTTGACTGCAATAAAACCTCATTATCCATTCGACCATAAAATAAATAAGGGAATCCCAAATTTTAAAACCTTTTCGAGCAGAGCCGGACCAGGTATACAAATTCAATTTATACCTATGCCTGATATATAAATACAAAGTAATTTTTAATAATTTTAATCTTTAGTGGTTTTCCGGCGAGTAATTTTTAGTTAGGCTTATTAGTGGTAGAATGTGGCGTCCTTGGAATTGTGCTGATGGGGGGGCATCTTCAAGTGTCGGGAATGGAGACTTAAATATTTAACAGTTTCATGGTTCGATACCCATGACACTCCAAGAGAAGGTTGGGATGATTCTTCCACAAAATATCAAACCAAGGCACCATCAAATAAATGCAAAAGAATCACAATATTACATGCTAAAATAATAAATTATGATGTTATTCGAAATAGATTTAACGGACCTTTAAAATTATGTGCCACTTGCCCCCCCCCCCCCCCCCCCCCCCACTGGTGAATGTCCTAGTATGCCTAAATGACATCACAAAGACGACAGGGTATCACAATTAACAAAACTGTGCGTCATGGAAGGATTGGAAACCCCTCGAGCGTATAAATATCATTAAGTATTGACATTTCTTGTTTGCACTGTCATATCGAAAGAAGTTTAAAGTTCTATAGATAAAAAGCGGAATTCTTACGTTATTTTAATTGATGACCAAAAATACGTTCAGTATCAATTTGAAAATTTCCCAAACATTAATAGCTCGCTTACAGTAAATAATATTAAAAATCAAAAAGACACGTAAATTTTATTGCGAAGTGGGAACGCTTTTCAACGACATTGGCAGCGTCCGTAGTCTAACATCCAGAGGTCTACCTACTGGCAGCGAGATATTAGGGCTGGGAAGTTTTTAAGCAGACACCCTGTATTTTGCCTCAAGATTCAAAACGAGCACTAAACTTTTAAAAATATTGTTCAAAGGTCGGACCTTCATATTGAGAAGTAATTAAATGGTTTGCCGTTATTAACAGTCGAGCTGCGAAATGATTACATGCAGTGGCGGTTCTTCCACAGGAGCACATGCGCACGAACAAACCCGAACAAACCCCCAAAACGAATAAAAAAATATTAATTTATATTCATTGAATATTATTTATCGTATAAAGTCCGACCCTCCATAATATTTTATCGTACCGTCAATTATTGTATAAAGTCAGACCAGGAGTCAGTCAGGAGGTTAATGACGATTATGACGAGACTTGCTCGCATGTGCGATTAAGTAGGCGGGGCATAATGCAGTTTCTCTGTAGTAACAGGTGGCGGGAGACAGCGGGGCTACGGCGATTTAACATAGGAATGGCGCACAATTTTAGTCGGCGCCGCGCCGTTGTCTGTTCGTGCATCTAGTTAGAAATTCGAGCGTGTATGCTTTAATATTATATTATTAAGTTAAAATGAATAGTTTGACGGTGGCCTATTTAAAAAATAGCTTTAGCTCTTTGAGTTTGGAGCAAAAAATTGAAGTGAAGAATGCGGGAACACCTACACCCGAAAATAATTTAACGCAGACTACAAAGGGTAAATCTAGGGACTTTATTAGAATTTTTATTGAAAAAAAATGTATAGATGGTATTCCAAACTTTAATGAGGCTGTTATTAATCAATTTTCTACAATTAAGAACGGACTTTACGTTTAAGCACTATACACACTAAGCAAACCTTTCTTATTTTCCAAAAGTTGTATTTCCTTGTGTATAATAAAAAAATAAATAAAAATATGTTTTACCTAACGCATTTTCTTATTACTTCTTTTCTTTCTACATTTAAAACGCCTAGAAAGTAATTGTTTGGTCGTTACACAAAAATAAAATTTGAAAAATACTTTCACCATACTAGTGAACGAATGTAACTTTCTTGTGTTTTCTTTTGCGGAATACAGAAGGAAATCGGCTAGAAAAGGAGTAGCGGGGGCGGGTTTTCACTTGCCAGCCATTCTGGCTGACCGATTACATTTTTCTGTTCGCAAAAATAAGAATATTTTGCTAACCAGTTAAATGATAGGTACCCTTAATATTTCATTTACCTAAACATATTTATGAAACAAAAATATACGTGTGTACATATATCCATTATTGTTATTGTGCATACACTTCAATTAGATATTTATTTTGAAAATAAACTATCGAAATTGGTCTCTCTCAATTTCAAGCTATGTTAAATATCAGTGCAATATGTCAAAAAAAAGGAATGAAGTACAAATTTATAATAATCACTCATGGGAAGTGACATCAGTTAGCACCGTAAGTGGGTGCATTAGAATTTAGTTCTATTAAAATTGTAACCAACTTAAGGCGGGTACAGACCGAAATGAAGAGTTCGCGAGCTGTTCAAGAACAGCTCCCGAACTGAACCCGATCAGCTCGCGAACGTATCGTCCAGACCAAAAGAGGTTCAGTCCTGTGTTCAGTTCGGCCGAGTTCGTTGAGTGTTCGAAATAATAAAAAATATTTAATCCTCCATTTTTTATTACAAATTGAAATAATTAAATAAAAAAATGTCATCGCTGGAAAGCGACGAAGATAGCGATCTAATAATTGCTTGTACAGCCTATTTTTTATTAAAACAAAATATCGAGTCGAAAAAAACAAAAAGTAAGACCAGGCGATGGTGGCAAAGAAGTTTATTTCAAAATCGCTTAAGATATGGTGGAATTCCTTTGCTTAGAGATTTACAAATGGAGGACCAAAGTTTATTTCGAAATTTTAGCCGTATGTCTGTAGCAGATTTTGAAAAACTCTTGGTTCTAGTAGAACCAATAATATCAAAACAAGATACAAATTATCGGAAGTGTATTTCATCCAGGGAAAGATTGGCTTTGACTTTGCGATTTTTGGCAACAGGAGATTCCTATACAATGTTTTCATATGCGTCTTTTTTTAGA
Source organism: Barypeithes pellucidus (assembly GCA_963991005.1). Lineage (NCBI taxonomy): Eukaryota > Metazoa > Arthropoda > Insecta > Coleoptera > Curculionidae > Barypeithes > Barypeithes pellucidus. Next base: position 16,988,638 of record OZ022563.1, read on the forward strand.
TGTCTCTTTTTATAATCTTTGTGCCTGGGATTCCACAAATTCTCATGCCGGCGATATTCTTCTATCAACCACACAATTTCGTCCTCTGGCCAGTCCATGTTTAATTAAAAAACTACTATAATATTCTCGATAATATATATTAAAATCTATATATCTAATAATAAGAACAACGCGTATTTTTTATTAATATGGACCAAAATAAACTACTGCCGAACAGCCAACGTCCACACATATACTGAGCTCGCCACGTGTTCGCAAACAAACCCTTTGATCTACCGACTCGACTCGGAACCCTGAACGAACTGCCGAGCTGCTCTAGAGCTGTTCGCGAACACGCGTATACACCAAGCTCGGGAAATGTTCGAGAACTATTCGAGAGCAGCTCGCGAACTTGGTCTGTACCCTTGTCTGTAGCTTATTGCGGAGTTTGGAATGAACTAAACCATAATACGAAAATAGTCTTTCTATGTTGGCTGACGAAGCAATGTATGTAGCTGTTGGACAAGTTCCATTGCTCTTGCATTTAAATGTTTAATAAACCGCCACCATGCTAATGGTTTTACATTTTCAAGTACCTGTTGAGAAAACATATATTATGGTATAAATGGTGCACACCTAGCCTGAAAATCAACAATCGTTGGCATTGCCTCTGAATGGTAGTTTTCTACATATTCCATGGCAATTTCTAATTGCCTTTGAGTTAGTCTATCTTCCCTAAAACGATGGTCAAGCAAGTTTGCTAAAAAATGAACTGGAGTTACCTCTCCAAACGCTCTATAACCTTATTTACGTCACTCATTGAAAATTCCCCATTTGATTTTTTGTTTTCAAACGTCTCCAATAGTTCGAGATATATTTCTGTCGCTTCTCCTATCGTGCAAGTGTTTTTTTTTTAACTTTATCTAGAGCCACTAAGCATCTTGAGAATGTCATGATTCTCGGCAAAAATCTTAAATGTTGTAAAACTCTATGAATAGAAAACATTCTGAGATGTCCACTGGGAAAGGAGTTTAATTTATCTTTTAAATTCTACTAAAAACATTGAAAACATGTTTTAAACTATGTTTTTAATAAGGTTTTATTTGTTTAAAACATGAACTTTAAAATCAAACAAAAAACATGTTTAAAATAAAAAAAAGCCGTTTAAAACAAAAAAGAAACTTGTTTTGTTTAAAATTAAAAAATTAAAAATTTCATGTTTTTTTGCAACCCTTATAGATAGTTAAGGAAATACTTTCAAAAATGACTGTATAACCATGTTTTTTCAATTAAACGTTATTTTTTAAAAAATTAAATTCTTTTTCGAAAAATTCAAGATATATTTTAACAAATTCTATACGATAGTTTTCTTGTAGTTTGTCACACCTTTTTTCCTTAATTGAGGTCACTGATAAGTGTTCCCAATCAACTTTCTAATGCTTCGTTGAAGAAATTTTTTAAACAACAATTAACTAATCAGCAGCTTTGATTGTGATATGGTAGAAATGATTTACGTGCAATCGATTGTCTGTAGTAGAAGAATTAAGCTTTGCGAGCCAATCGAAGCATTACTGTCAATATCAAATGACAACTGTCAATCAAAAATCACTTGAGTTCGAAATTATAATTACATTTTTTGGGATTTTCCTCAAATTTATAAAGAAAACATGTTTTTGGATGCGCTGTAACATCAGCAGTTGATAAAATTAAAACTATTCCGGAATTCCGGTAACAACATGAAGCATGAAGTATCATTCCTCAACAAAGACCTGGAAGAAATTTTGGCTTGGGGTGACAGTAACCAAGTCGAATTTAACGCTAAGAAAACCCAGGCAACAGTTTTCTCTAAAAAGGTTAACATTACAGAACCGGAAATAGTCATGGCCGGACACGCAATCCCACTGGCTTCATCTATTAATTTGCTGGGTGTCAATCTCGGAGGAAATATGTCTTGGCATAACCACGTTGTAGCAATCGCCAAGATAGCTTCTCAGAAGCTTGGCGTACTCTTCAGAACCAGAAAGTTGTACACACCTCAACAACTTTTGACACTATACAAAGCCCAGATTCGACCATCACTAGAATACTGCTCTCATGTCTGGAAGTCTGCACCCAAACATACTCTTCGGCAACTGGATTCCATCGAAAGGAGGGCTATTCGTCTGATCGGAGACCACGAGCTGACGAAGAACCTCGACAGCCTAGAACATCGAAGACAGGTTGGGGATTTGACTCTCTTTTACAGATATTTTCATGGAAGGTGCTCGGCTGACCTTGCCCTCTTAATTCCGCCCAGAGCGACGAATAGCAGAAATACACGACGAACCACTGCCGCCCATCCATATGTGGTTAAGCTTAGTACTCCTCGAACTTCACTATTTAAGAACTCTTTCATCTGGAGGACTTCATCCTTGTGGAACGACCTTCCCGAGGTCGTTTTTCCCAACGAATATAACCTCCAACGATTCAAAACCAACGTGAATCGCTTTTTGCGCACACGCACCACTCCCAGAGTGCCCTAAAGGATTTTTCCTATAGTGCTTGTGTTTGATCATAAAAAAAAAAAAAAAGAAACATCTCCTTAAAAACATGCATTGGAAAAATAAATTCACTACACACAAACATACAGGGTGAGAACTTACCTTCGTGGCCACCCTTAAATATCTGTCTTACAACGTTTGCAATTGTATCTTAATTACGTAACCGAAATTCCTCAACAAACAAATTTCCTTATTGATATCTTTGTTGGTACAAAACAGTCAACAGCAGAAGGATCTTTACAGATTTCATTTTACGCTATTTATTATATCCCAATGGGTTAAACAAAATAAAATAACTTCAATGTGATTGTAAAAGACAGTGTCACTATCCTGAAACCCACTATACTTCTTTTTAGTGAGATTGAAAAATCAGTATGATTTTAAAACAACTGCGATACGACTTTGGTTCACAGTCTTTGAAGAAAAATTAATAACTGTCATATTTGTCGTTATTGTTAAATAAAATTCTCTGTTGTCTTCCAGTGTTTGTGTGTCAGATTTAAGTATTGTTTGTGGAAAAAATAGCAATTGTTAACTCAATGAGTGTTTGTGCAGGCGACTTGATCCTGGTCATATTTGTCTCACTTTACTGAATTAGGGAAGGTTGCTGCAGACAGAGACCGCCATAAAATGCGAACAGCACGAATTGTTAAATATTTTTACAAGTCAATTTTCTTCGCCTGACATGGAATATAATCAAGCAACATATGAATGATATGTAAAGTGAATGAAAATGGCGAAAGCGAAGCGTCCTTAAATAATTTTTAGTTTTCTAATCTTTTCACGAGGAACGTCGTTTCCTTTTTGGTGCAAGTGAGTAATTTGTAATTGAAATATTCATTTAGTCATCTTTACTGAGAGTAAGCATCGATAATAATTTCTTTTCCTAAATCATATGGGGCCCAAAAATATGCTCGGACTTGAAACCTGAAATATTTGCTAGGACCTAGAACCCAGTTGAAGATGGTAAAATATTTTATGTAAATTATGATTTACTTCCTATTTTTTAATAAAACTACTTACAAGCTTAATTCTGAAGTTTAATTTTTCATTTGTAGTTACGTTACTAGTTCAATAAATAATATAAGAGTGTGTAAGGATTATTTTAAAGTGATATTTACAACTTAAAACATGTCAGAATACTAATATTTAATTTTTACTACTTAGTAAATCAAATAAAAGGGTTTTGAATGTATTTTGTTGGTTAAAAAATGTCGCTTTAAAATATTGAAAGTAATAAAAATTTGTACAAAAGTGAACGTTAGAACTGGTCATGCTTGCGTCGATAGGTAGTTCTCCTATTATTGGCCACATTCAAATTTTGAAACGAAAAAATTGCGGGTCCAAAGCGATGGACATGGGACATTACAGAACCGCGCTGTATGTATTTAAATGCCTTATAAAGTATACATGGTATAATAAATCCAGGTATTTCTCATTTAATGGTCGAATTTTCCCGTAATTATCATAATGATAGATCTCTAAAACCGGAGCCAACAGAGACTTGCAAGACAGATTGTTAATAAGTATGATAAAATAAGTAATATTTTGGTATCGGAAGCATTTTCGCTGCTTCCCAGTGTTATTATTTTACTTTATTTCACTGTTGGCCATCACTGTAGATGTATAAATAAATCTTTATTTATGCATAAAATATTATAATAATTGTTGTCTTATCAGTCCTTAGTATCGGTTCTGGTGTTATCACGTTTAACTATATAGTATTTATTCAAAGCGAAAGTTAGTCATTCACAAATCTTATTTTAGCAGCGCGCAGTGCCAGTCCGGTGTGTCCAAAAAGTCAGAAGCTAGACGAGCGGGCAAGTGATAATGACTACAACGTTCGTGTGCAGAATCAGTGCTGTAAAATTAAAAAACAGATTGTATTGTAAGGATTTTCTAACTTGGTGTTAGAAAAGAAAAATCTTTGCGTGTAAATAGATATTTATTTACAATGAGGGGTAAGTTTAGGATGGATTTCTTAAGACTATACGGAATAATCTTGTTACCTATTGAATTTTTTTTTCTATTAGTGCGTGTCAGAAACGTGGCTACGTATAAAGTTTCGCTATTTTGTTCTAGACCTCATCAGAAATTATAAGAAGATCATTGCTGGTGGTAACAGAGATTCAGACTCAGATGAATCCCAACCCTTGACTAGTTCCAGCTATGGTTCCACGAGTAGTTTCGGGTAAGAAATTTGGCATTGTGAAGTATAATGCATATATTAAAGATTGTTTCACGAAAAATGGATACGGCTTAACGATTTCCTGGGTCGGTCCCATTGTGTCGACAAGAGCTTGGCAATAAACAAGTGAAGTATGAAGGGACGGACTAAGGAAAACAAGTAATGATATGATTATATTAATGTAATCAAATGAAATAACATTTTTTTAAAAATATTACTAGTCATATTTATTTACATTTATAATGTTATTCTATAGATAGTTCTGTTTCGCTATCGCTATCCTCATCAAAATTAATTATAATTGGATTAATTATACGATCCAGACTAATATACGAATTTTCTACAGTTATTACGTGACGGACTGAATTTTTCCAACTACCTGGGGGAATATCATTAAAGCATTTTCGTATTAATTCTACAACACTAGAACTTAAAGTCGGAGAAATATTTTCAGACCTAACCAGTGATTTTAACTGGTGCCACATATGCTCTATAGGGTTAAAAATGCAATAATAGGGTGAGAGCCGTAGCACTGTATGTCCAATTTCTTCTGCCAATGTGTCACAAACATATACTTTTTTTATACAAAATGTCTTTAAAACTTCTAAAAGATCACTTTTTTATAACTTTCTTCAAAATATATATCATTCGCCGCCATGTAGTTCTGAATCTCCAATTTTGTATTATTTGAGCTTGGAGCTTTATGTAATTGGCGACTGAGATAGCTCGCATTCTCCATTACTATCACGCTATTCTGAGGAATGTTTGGTAAAAGACAATTCTTGAACCATTCCTCAAAAACTAACAAATTTTACCACAAAAAGATATTTAAATATAAATTAAGCAACCTAACCTACCTGATGTGCCTATATTTAATTATAATTATTACAATCCGGTCCTTTCCACATAATAATAACAAACGGTCATAAATAATGGGATGGCCCAGGTACTTTTACAGCAGTCAATAAGTTATATCCATTTTTCGTGAAACAATCTTTACTTAAAGAGTGTTCCACCATCGACTTGAAACGAACATGGACCGTGTCCATTTCTTTCTGCTTTGTATACGTCAATGTAACGACTGTTAATACTGAAAAAACACAAAATATCTCCGTTCCTTTTCAATTTTAAGTCTGTTTCTGTTTTCGTCCTAACAGCAGATCGGTTTGATATGTCTTGGTAAGGAAAAACAAATAATCTACGGACGTGACTCAAAAGTCTATATTTTTAGCCAGTTTGCGGCCGACTTGGCACAGTCTCACAGATAAGAATTACTGTCTTTTTCACAAACAAAGATTTAACACTTAAACACTGAAAAACCAAGAATTTTAGTCAACAATAATGACAGCTGTTGTTAATCCGGTACTGTCAAACGTGAAAGACGGCCGTTCCAATAAGGGCTTTATAAAAGGCACGTTCCGAATGCTAGGCGACGTAATGTCCTTGTCTAATTAACGCAAAACGACAAAGAAAAATCATCATAATTTTCAGTTCCCGATTGTATTTCTGGAAAGTTGCTTAAGGCCGTATTAGAGGCGGCAATAAAAATTTCCGGCGCAATGGCAATTATAATTGCACGAATTAATGCGCAGTAAATCGTTCTCGATCAGCTGGCGCATGGTCAACAGTCAGGACAGCAGTTGTTAGTGTCGAAATCCCTAAAATACCCCCAGAATTAGAAATGGGCAAACCTGTTCGTTTTGATTAGCAGTTAAAGCAGCTACTGCTACTTACAAATGGCAGTTCAAAAAAGTTGCTACGAATTAACAGTACATATGCTTAATAAAGAATGTGAACTGCTAATTTAAGTACCAGTTAGTTTAAATCGCCATTAGCTGTTCATAGGTGCTTCGACCAACTATTAAACATTTAAAAATAACAGAATAATCCATCTCTACCCAGACTTGCACCGGTAATGGCAATGGAAATGGCGCGTGCCGTGGCAATGCGAGACAGCTGATCGAGAACGGTGCACTGCGCATGAATCCGTGCAATTTTAATTGCCAGAAGACTAGAATTGCCGACTGTAATACGGATTCCATTCTCGCATTGCGCCGGCAATGCGAGCAGTATTCGGCCAGCTGATCGAAAACGGTTTAGTGCACATGAATACGTGCAATAATAATTGCCATTGCCGGCGCAAGAGACAAAAATTGCCGACTCTAATACGGCTTTTAGAATCTACCTAAGATATTCTTCAAAGATTGTGAACCAAAAGTTTAAAGAACCTTGTTTCCAACCAATCGGAACGTCAGTAACAAAACCATTCCATAAAAATAGAATATTATACTGTTCAGGCTTATTATGGATTGAAAATTGAAGAAAATGACGTGTATTATTATACAGAGATTCTTAACAGGTGTAAATTATGTTTGTTCGGGTTTGTTCATTTGAAGAAGACAAATTCTGCGATACGTCGCACTATAAAGCACGAAGAAAACCAGTGGTTATTTTCTGTTTTCACATACTTAAAAATACCATTGATTAATTCAGTTCTTAATTAAACATGCCAGAATCTTGTAACGACTTCTTTTAATAAGATTCTCAATCTAGTTACCAAGAGAATTTATGACTAACTGTAAAAATATCCGTGTAAAAATTATGGAAAATAACTTTTATATATTTGTTATCGTTCATAGCAATGTTACGTTGCGTATCACAACAAAACTTTAAAAAAAATATATTATTACATTTTTTGGCATTGTAGATACGGTTGTATATGTTGCTATGCATAATCCAAAACATTTTACGTATCTAATTTTATTCCGCAGTTGGAACAGATTAAAAACAGTTAAAGGTGACGCATGCGAAGAACACGGGCATTGCCCCGAAAGGGGACCGGGAGCGCCGGTGCGCAAAAAACAACATTAATTTTTTATTTTTTTTTTGAAAAAGTCCATCTCTCAGTGAAGTGAAATTATGAAAAGATAAGGAAACTCATAGTCTGTTCCACTAGTTTATAACAGTTCAGTTTTTAATTTTCTTACATGTTTCGAAGACACACACCTTCATATTCAGTGGACAAATTATACATAAACAGAATCTTTTGACACTCTTAAGACAAAATGTCAAAGAGGAAAAATATATTTAAGCATTTTTTTATGTAAAAGCCTTATTAGAGTAGGCAATTTTTCTCTTGCGCCTGCAATGGCAATTATAATTGCACTTATTAATGCGCACTAAACCGTTCTCGATCAGCTGGCGCATTGCCATTGTCAGAACAACAGTTGGTACTGTTGAAATCCCTAAAATAACCCCAGAACTAGAAATGGACAAACCTGTTCGTTTTGATTACCAATTAAAGTAGCTTCTGCTACTTACAAATAGCAGTTCAAAAAAGTTGCGACGTTAGTTTAAATAGCGATTAGCTGTTCATAGCTGCTTCGACCACTAATAAACAGTTAAAAATCTACTCTACCCAGACTTACAGCGGCAATGGCAATTAAAATGGCGCATGATACGGATACGGATTCCATTCTCGCATTGCGCTCGCAATGCAAGAAGTATTGCGCTCGCAATGCAAGAAGTATTGCGCCAGCTGACGGACAACGGTGTGCTGCGCATAATTCCGTGCAATTTACCATTGCAGGCGCAAGAGAAAAAAATTGCCGACTTAATAAGGCTTTAAAGAAGAAAATTATGGTTTTGGAAACATTAAAAAAGATTTACTGCAGGTTCAGTAAATTAATAGAAGAAAAAAATATAAAATATCTTACCTTTATAGCAGAAAAACAAGAAAAAAATGTATATATGAAAGTGACATTAATAAATTACTGAAAAAACTTGAAAAAAAAATCTAAGAGGAAAACATTATAGTTTGTAATTTGATTTTTGGAAAATAGCCAAAAATTATTTTCAAAAAGGACCAAATTACATGGTCATGAGGGGTACGCATGGCGAACCGAGCCCAAAATGGGGAAGGGGCTCGTCTCTTTAATTTTAACCTTTTTGAAAATTATATTTGGCTATTTTTCAAAAATCAAATTAAAAAAATTATGTTTAGATTCTTTTTCCAAGTTTTTTCAGTAATTTATTTAATTTATTGTGTCACGGTGCAAAAAAAAACTGTCTAAAGACAGACCGGCAACCAATCGCGTATGAGTGGCAATAAAAGTATGTGTGATTCCCCGACAGCAGTCCGCCGTTTATTTGTGAGTTGTAAGGTTAAAATCGTAAACAATGGCAGAAAAATGTCGCGTTTTGAGTTGAAAATTGTGGAAGTTTGTAATTTGATAATAATGATTTGGACGAGTTCATTAACATTGATAGTAATGTGCTATTAGAAGATGATAGTGACCCCATTTCTACCAATTATGTAGCCCAAACTGAAAACACATCACTATCTGACGACTCTGATGAAGAATTTCAATGCAGTAATCAAATAAATGTCACTAATTATCACAAGCCATTAATATGGTAAAGGAATTATAAGAGTATGCATAGAATAGAGGTAACTCTACAGCAATGGAATTGTTATCAGACTTGGAATTACATTTTCTAGATTGCAAGTTTTAAGACGCAAACACGTCAAACTACGATATTAGATTGTTTTAGTACTACATCCAAACTAACACTAGTGTATTTTTGTTATGCTATGTTTATTTGTATATACATAGTAATAATTTTGCCTTTACATATTACCTAATAACAAATTTCCTATGGACGGACACAGTTAGACGGTCACGTAGGTGTCCACCCAAGACAGGTTTCACTGTATTTATTAATTTTCTACTTAATAAATTATTTTTTGAGCACGCCTATGGTAAGACGCATTCTCGCATGGTTCTTATCATTTTTCTCCCCTCGCTCCTCATACAGAAAGGTTCAAATAATGCTGGGCGAACAAAACCTAGTCAACAATTGCAAACATTTTTTAATTAATAACTAATTATATCGAAGCGGTTTACACATACCATCTGGCAGCCAAATTTTTGATACAATTAAACTAATTAAATCATTATTTAATAAAGCAAAATTGGTTGTTACAATTGACACGAGTATATTTACCGTATTTTCGTCGAGTCAGTTTAATAAGTTAATTGTTTGCAAATTATAAATTAGACAACTGGATTGAAAACGCTAAGACGGCATTTTAACGTATAAGTGAGCGGTGCTAATAACGCAATTGTGAGAAGCAAAACAATTATTTGGTGAGTTATTTTATTATTTTATGATAATGGCGGGCAATGATCAAAATTTCAATAGATTTAGGCAGTTGACAAATAGCACAGGCCTGAATTTTTTAGCATTTGGCAAGTTGATTTAAAAATTTTAACTGTTTTTTAGTAATTGGGTAGCGCTGATTTCAAATATGCTGTAGGTTTTTTGCATCACGTAAGGTTATTTTTCAAACCAGTAAAATCCAAAAAAATAGAAAAAAATACGATTCATTTCATTTATAAGCTAGTTTTATAATATATTAAAGAAAAAATACAAAAATATACAAAATATACAGATAGAAACTATTAGAAATAGTTACTGGTTCTTATACAGGGTGTCCCAGAATATGTGAGCATTCTCCCGGGTTCGGATAGAACACTTAAAAATAACATCAGAAGTTCATATAAATTTTTCTTCCTACGGCCTCCCGTACGGAGATACGGGCCCATAAGGGACGTATCTGGAAATCGTTGATTTTCAAATCATTTTTTAAGTAGTAGGTGTAATTTAATAATTTTTTAGTATAATGTTTACTAGATGAGTCTCCTTGAAATTCGCCCTTTTAAATGTATTTGGCTTATTTAGTTTTTTACTTATTTACTTTTTTACACCCGGTATGATGAAGGAACGACAATAATATTTTTTTTGGGTACTCTAAACTAAACCTTAAACTGATAAAAAGATACTCTTGATTAATTTCGATAGAATGAACTGTTTTCGAAAAAAAAGTATTTTTGTTCAATATGGTTTTTTGCATTGGTTGTTGTTTTATGTTCATAAAATTCCCTTATTGTTGCTATGGTGTTTTTCACATGTACCGATTTAAATAAGAATATTTATGCCAGTGTCAGTTTATGGTAGTGTCTTGAAATTTGCGATTTTTCTCCTTTGTCTTATTAGTAATGGAATTTACGTATACTGAATATGCCGATATGCATTTAATGTATGAACAAAAATATTTTTTTTTTCGAAAACAGTTCATTTTATCGACATTGATCAAGAGTACCTTTTTATTAGCTTAAGGTTTAGAGTATCCAAAAAAAATATTATTGTCATTCCTTCATCATACAGGGTGTAAAAAAAAACATTTTTGTGTTACGTCTAGTCCGTCCCTGTCAAACTAAATAAGCCAAATGTGTTTAAAAGGGCCAATTTCAAAGAGACTCATCTAGTAAACATTATACTAAAAATTATTAAATTACACCTAGTACTAAAAAAATTATTTAAAAATCAACGATTTCCAGAGTATGAACTTCTCCTATTATTTTTAAGTGTTCTATCTGTACCCGGGAGATTGCCCACATATTCTGGGACACCCTGTATATCGGTTTTTAGAACGTCTTTCGACGTTGTCCGATGCCGAACTTCCATTGTTTCCTATCCCCCCCCTCTTGTCTCATATCTCTTCAGCTCATTGGTTTTATAAATCTCTCGTTCCAGGTTGTTCTCGGTCTTTCACGTTTTTTGCGGTTCGATGGTCTCCACATCATATTTGATCTTTACACATTTTTTAAAAAAGTTTTCTTTTTTCAGAAAATCTTCTTTTGGTTGTTTCCCTATCATATTCAGCTAAAGAAAGATTTCCTCTTAATGTCCAACAGTAATCGGCCATCATTTTTGTGTCCCAGCGCCCCTGGTATCTTTTTTTCCATTTTTTCCATCTCTTTAACATCTTGATGAAATCTTTCACCTTGCTGTTCACTCACATCCCCAAGATTTTCCGGGAAATATTCCAAACGGGAATGTAAAAAGTGAATTTTTATGCTCATATTGCAACCAACAATCCGGAATATTTCCAACATATTTTCAACGATTTCAACATAGTCTGGGTCTTAATAATTCCCTAGAAATTTATGAACAACTTCTTTAAAAGTATTCCATGCATGTTTATTCTCATTACATTTTCAAATTATGTATCTTTCATCGAGCTCCTCATCTTGGGCCCTACAAAGATTCCCTCCTCCTTTAATCTTACCTCTAACAGAACTGTGAATGTTTTACGCAAATATTTAAAACAATTTCCATCTTTGTTTAATGCCGTAACAAATTGTTTCATAAGTCCAAGTTTTATGTGGTGGAGGTAAAACTTTTTGAGGGTCAATAAGACTTTTGCGAATTACACTTTAGGTTCCTGGTGTTAAAGTCTCTCTTTGTGGCCAGTCTCTTTATATCTAATAGTGTTCTCGATTCGTGCTACTACCCCACTAACACAGGAAACATGGAAATTTAGTAAATTCAGACTGCTGACCCAAGAGAAACCTACAATTTTTAGATCTCCACGCACTTCCAAGTTGTGATTTTCAAATTATATGACAGCCATAATAAAAAATTTACATTAGATTCTTGAAAAGCACCACAGAACATCGTTTTTGGGTTAATACCTACAATCTGAAGTACTACATTCATTATAAAATGTATTAAAACGCCTATTATAAGATTTCTTTATATGTTTTCTTTTTTTTGGGGGGTGATAGAGACCAATTGTATTTTAATTAATTATTCCTATACAGGGTGATTCACGACGAGCGTGCATTAGAACTTTATGGAGAACTACTGAATATATGTTCCTGAAACTTTGGGGATTTGGGTTTATCGATATGCTCTCTTTAACTAAAATATTGACATGTTTCTGTCATTTCCGGTTATACCGGAAGTAGCTGCCAACTTTCGTTTTTTAAATACAACATGGTAATTTTTATTACATTTTTCGATTAAGCATTAAATACTAAGCACATTTTATAAAAAATGTTTTTGTCAGACTCTATTAGTTTTAGAGATATCTGGACTTTTTGTAATTATTTGGCAAATGCATGACGATGAAATAATCCATATATATTTTTACCTTAGCGCTTGGACTAAAATTCATCAATCATCAAGTCTCAAAAACATTTCAAATTTGGCATAAAATGTACAGGGTGGTCACAATTCAAGCCTCATTGTGAAAGAATTCAACCATTAAAAACTTTCTTATTTTAAATGGAACACCCCGTATATTTTTATATAATTTGATGGTAAATTAGTTGTTCTTTATAAATAGTATTTACTGTCCTATACCTATATCAAAGCGTTTTCTCAAAAAATCTAATTTTATTCCAAAAATACTATTTGTTCAAGTGTGCTATGAAAACAATTATACTTGGGGGCTGTATACTGATGTCTATACGGAGGAAAAGTGATTGATTGCTTGAAAATACAACATTCTAAATATAAACCGTAAATACATTTAAAAAATCTTCACTTGAAAATCCGGAGCGTGACATTTTTTAGTAACAGAATAATTGACAGTTTGAAAATACGCCAAGAAATATCAGACAATTGTTTTTCTTGTCAAAGCATACTAGAAAATATTGCCGTCATTATTAATTTTCCTCCGTATAGACATCAGTACCCTAAGTACAATAATTGTTTTCATAGCACACTTGAACAAATAGTATTTTCGGAATAAAATTGGATTTATTGAGAAAACGCTTTGATATAGGTATAGGACAGTAAATACTATTTATAAAGAACAACTAATTTGCCATCAAATTAAATAAAAATATACAGGGTGTTCCATTTAAAATAAGAAAGTTTTTAATGGTTGAATTCTTTCACAATGAGGCTTGAATTGTGACAACCCTGTACATTTTATGCCGAATTTGAAATGTTTTTGAGACTTGATGATCTTCTAGCTATTCAGTGAGAAAAAAAATTTTAGTCCAAGCTCTAAGGTAAAAGAATTATATGGATTATTTCATCGTCATGCATTTGCCAAATAATTACAAAAAGTCCAGATATCTCAAAATCTAATAGAGTCTGACAAAACATTTTCTATAAAATGTGCTTAGTATTTAATGCTTAATCGAAAAATATAATAAAAACTACCATGTTGTATTTAAAAAACGAACGACCGAATAACCGGAAATGACAGGAACATGTCAATATTTTAGTTAAAGAGAGCATATCGATAAACCCAAATCCCCAAAGTTTCAGGAACATATATTCAGTAGTTCTCCATAAAGTTCTAATGCACGCTCGTCGTTAATCACCCTGTATAAAAACTGAGGTAACAAACAAAAATCACGTCATCACAAATTTCATGCAGGCCTCTGTTATTTATAGGCAGATTTATAATTTTAGCAAGTGGTCAACTAAGTGGTGTACTTGACAATCACAAGTGTTCACTTTCAACAGTTTCGTGTTTATTTTTGAAACAAACATTAAAATTTAACTGCAAGTTAACTGCACTTTTAAGCCCGTTTCATCTGTTCCCGATTCCATTCCCACTTAAGATTTTAAGGATAACATCTACCCCTCACAGGGATGAAAAGAGTCCCCTCTCGCAATAAAATTAACGTGACTTTCCGATTTTTCATATTATTTACTATTTTCAAATTGAACCCTGTATTTTTATGTTCCGTGTGGTTCGCAAATTTTTCTAGTTTCTAAACGAAAGTACCTACTTTATTGTAGTGTTGTTATCGCTCAAGCGATAAACCCCTTGAGTACTCGATTATTGAAATAATCGACATCTCTCGATTATTAAAAATACCGCACGAGTTATAAATTCAAGCGAAAATCGTCGCTTGTTACTTATTACCTACGTATATTCGAGCAGTTTTTCGCTCGATAGGAACTATTCTAGTTTAAATTCAGACGAAAAATTGAATCGTTGCCTTTCACTTGATACCCGATGTTCGCACGCCACCCGAAATGTGCCGATTGGCGACGTTCGAGTTTGACACTCAGAAGGCTGACACGACATACGTATTTCTTAAAGGCACATAAACGAGAAGGTGCATATAGAAAAAGTATGCCAAATCCCTTAGAGGAGCCATCGCGACATGGGTTTGGTTTGGGACTGGCTAGCCAGCGGCGATTGTAAATTCTTAAAAAATTAAAGCATGTCATTTTTTTGTAAATCAGAATCAACTGTTCTTCCTTAATAGAAACTCTAGACTAAACTTCTAAAACTTACAAAAACAACCCCTGGTGTTTTATCAACACATTCTTCTTAGTCATAAAAATTTCAAGTGATTAATCGCTCGAGCGATTCACTCGATTATTAAAATCGCTCGAGTATCAAGTACTCGATTATAAAAATCATAGGTTTTTCCCAACACTACTTTATTGTATAGAATTTAATCGTCAAAATCAGTTCATAACAACTATTAGTTACAAATTTGTTTCCTTTTCTGTAAGTAGTGTTAAACATTGTACAGTTACTTGAAGTAATTAGGGATCACACTAATAAGGTGCCAAAAGGGTTAACTTGTTGGACACAGGTCCGGAAAACAAACTCAGAATATCAAATTTTGTATTTTGGCCTATGTTTCGACCTCTATGAGGTCATCCTCAGGTTTTTCTTTTTGAGAGATTAAAATTATCAAAAAAGTAATTAAGTATGACGTTTCCTTGTTTTCAAATAAATCGTATCGAGTCCATCTCTTTGCAGTAGCGTGATTTAAGATAGTTGACCCTTCAAAATTAATTTAATGATTGGGTCAACAGTCCTATTGGCAAAACAAATTTGTTTTCAGTTGATTATGGTCTTTGGTTATTGGAGAACAATGTCTGATAAATTTATGTACAAATCGGAAATTTGTTTTAAGATAACGAAACGATGCTCAAATAAGAAAATTTGAACTAAAAGTTAAAGTAAATAAAATTATCGGGTATAAAATATTGTGTAAGAGCAATCGTATAACCCAGGGGCACTACAGCGGGTTAACGGTTTGGAAAAACAGGAAAAATTGTCAAAAAATACAGGTTTATTTGTTAGTCATAGTCATTATTTCTTGGTCATTGAAAAAATTAGAAAAAGAAAAAAATGTTAAATATAAAAACAGAACCAGAAACTTAAAAATATATTCTTCTCCAACCATCACTTTTGTACTATTTTCACGTCTAAAAGTTAACAATTAACTTACTGTATAAAAATGTACTCGTTACTAAGTAACACTTTTAATCCTAGTCTTAAAAGTTCTACTTTAATCCTGGGATTAATGTTATCCTTTTTATTTTATTACTTTATATTACTTTACCTATATTTAATTTAATTTAATTTAACATTTTAACATTTTTCATACCGGGTCCGCAAACGAAGCGAGGATGGAGATTAAATCGTTATCGAAGAACTTATCAACAATACTAAAACAGCTTGAGGTCTTGGATTAAAAGCGGCATGTTTTAAATATATTTTACAATATACAGGGTGGCCCAAGAAAGTATGACAGCATAAAGTAAAATTTTTTTAAATGGAACACCCAGTATTTTATTGCATATTTAGGTTCGTATTAGTATCGTTTATAAGTTCCTCAAATTTTATTTAATGTGGTTTTATAGTTTCGGAGAAATAAATTAAAAACAAGAAAAAAAAGTTTTGCAGTCCCGAATAAAAAAAAATAAAAAAAGCAATCCAGAACAATTTTTTTAACCTCGGGATTAGCTGAAATTTATGACAAGAGGTCTAGAGATACTATGAATCTAATTGCGTTTATCTATTTTATACAGGGTGTTCATAATAAGCTTTCAAAAACGGCACATTTTAAAATAATTTTTCTCAAGTTTTTCAAATGGAACAACCTGTATATTATTTGGCTATTTGACGGAGAATTCATAGACAATTTTTTTGTAATACAAGCATATAAGTTATATCCAGCCGTTTTCGAAATAATAGTAAATATCATAAATTATGTTGTTTACATAGAGTTTTTATTAGGAAATTTTTTCTATAGGCGACTAGACTAATAATTGTAAAAGTAAATGTTCAAAATAGCTTCGTTTTACTCTTAGAGTTTACCGTATTTTAGTTATTTCGATATAAATTTTAATAGCCTGCATTCTTGCTACTTATTTATTTAATTTTATTTTTTATTCTTAATCGAGTTGCCATGATTTTTTTTGTTTAGATTGTCACTATGACAGACAAATAAAATTATTTACATTTGTTCAGTCGTCCAAATTAAGTACTAACTTAAACAAAATGACGAATTTTACAACTATAAAAATGGTAAATATGATTTTTATACTGGGTGAATGTGCAAAACATTGCCTCCTCGCGAGCCGAGTGTATGCTGAAAGATATCCAGATATTGAGAGAAAGCCCAGACCAGAAAGAAGTTGTTGCAATTTAAACAACATAATTTATGATATTTACAATTATTTCGAAAATGGCTGCATATAACTTATATTCTTGTATTACAAAAAAATTGTCAATTAATTCTCCGTCAAATAACATACAGGGTGTTCCATTTGAAAAACTTGAGAAAAACTATATTAAAATGTGGCGTTTTTGAAAGATTATTATGAACACCCTGTATAAAATAGATAAACGCAATTAGATTCGTAGTATCTCTAGACGTCTTGTGCAATGTGTGGTTATGCAATGCAATGCCGAGGTTAAAAAAATAGTTCTGGATTTTTTTTTGATTTTTTTTTATTCTGGACTTCAAAACTGTTCAAATAACATACAGGGTGTTCCATTTGAAAAACTTGAGAAAAACTATATTAAAATGTGGCGTTTTTGAAAGATTATTATGAACACCCTGTATAAAATAGATAAACGCAATTAGATTCGTAGTATCTCTAGACGTCTTGTGCAATGTGTGGTTATGCAATGCAATGCCGAGGTTAAAAAAATAGTTCTGGATTTTTTTTTGATTTTTTTTTATTCTGGACTTCAAAACTGTTTTTTTTAGTTTTTAATTTATTTCTCCGAAACTACAAATACAAATTAAATAAAATTTGAGGCACTTATAAACGATACTAATACGAACCTAAATATGCAGTAAAATACTGGTGCTTCATTTAAAAAAATATAACTTTATGCTGTCAAACTTTCTTGGGCCACCAGACCTCAAGCTGTTTTAGTATTGTTGATAAGTTCTTCGATAACGATTTAATCTTCCGTCCTCGCTTCGTTTGCGGACCCAGTATATAATATAATATAATGAATAGCCAAAACCAATAATAGACACCTAGGTGCAAAACACCCGCATGGGTCGAAATCTAAAATTAGACATATGTATATTATTATTTTGTATTTTTATTTATATTATCTATATTATAATTCTATGTGACACACGTTACTAAAACATGCACACAATCCTCATTGATTTAGTGAATTACTGAAAAAGTATTGAAAACTTTCCTGTATTCCGATAAACATACTGATTACACTTTTTAGTAAAAGTTTTTATATTTTTAATTGATTTTATATTATCTGGGAGCATATTTAATTTTGGTGCCAAGTAATACATCAACTTTTTATTGGCGGTTGTTAAATTTTTTGGTAATTTAAATTTGTTATTATATTTGGTCCTTGTTTCGGTAGAGTGATCTACATAGTTTAGCTTGGTCTTACACCGATAAACAAAATTACAAATACAGCTAATATATAAAGTGCTAATATTTACAGTATGCTCCGAAAACAATAAATTTGTTGGAAATCTTATATTTTTTTAAATATAATTTTAAGAATATATTTTTGTATTATATTTAACTTATTAAGTACTGTGCCATAGGCACCACCCCAGACAATTATTCCTTATCGTATTAGCGACTCCACAAATGCTTTATAAACCATCACCAATATTTTCTCATTTAGAAATTCCCTTAATATATAAAATTTGTGTACGAGTCTGCGTATTTTATTAGAAACATAGTCAATATGTGGACTCCCCTTCATAAATTGGTCAACCAACACACCAAGATATTTTGTGTGGGTTACTTCAGCAATTCTATCATTACCGATAGTAATATCTGTAAAATTGGGCCCTTGTTAATGAAAAAGCTATGTCATTCGTTTTATTTAGATTAATTCATAGTTTATAAGTTTCCAACCAACTCTTAACCAATTTACAACCTTCTATTGTCTTATATTACTATTTAATTTTAATCCTAGGATTAAAGGTAGTGTATATTTTTCTAATTAGCCTGGTCAATTCTACATGAAAACGGGGTCTCATAATTAAATTCGAACTGAAACTCGTTAATATTAACATGGGTATCTAATGATAATTTTTGTTTCATCAACATTGTTGGAATAGGTTGCATTCATTTAATAATGAGTTTCTAAGTACGCTAAAGTAACGTCATTTTGCAATTCTTAAGCAGTTTTTGGTTTATTTGCTGATAATCACCTACTTGTTTAGATATTTATGGACCTCCAACTCCATTCACACAACATTCAATATTTCTTTCAAATTTTTGTTCAGTTATTTCCAAGTTTTAATTTTCTCGTTAGTAGTTGGTCGACTAAAAATCACAGTTTTATCTGTTATATTAATCTGGACTATTTATTAGCTGATCAAACCTGAAATAAATAACTTGTTCCAGATCCATATTTGATCCATCCAGAGCTACCAGTGAATCAGAAGAAGATAACACAAAAATCCATACCACTCAAAGATTACGAGACCAAAAAGTTGGAAGAGTATCACCGGTAGCTCTCAGAAAAAAATACGAAAGGTAAGATCAGGTGTACTATTAAAAATATTATAGCTTTCATTGACGGTGAGTGACCTATAAAAAATCTCGGGAATTAAAAAGATATTTGTTTGAAATGTTGGTGCTCGCTATAAAAGATACCGGGGTGTTTCCTAACCTCTCTGAAAAAATTAAGAATGTAGAATCCCCATCTGGCTTTATCTTCCATCTGTTTCTATATGCAATGTAACAACCGCTCGGATTGATATATTTTGATTAGGAACAATTGACGGACGTGACTCAAAGACTATATTTTTTTTCAGTTTACGGCGGACTTTGCACAGTCTTACCAAATTGAGTTAAGACTTACTATTTTTCCACGATACTTAAATTTAACACACAAATACTGAAAACCAACAAAGACTTTTATTTAATAATAACGATTACTGTGAACCAAAGCCATATCCTTCTTGATTCAAGTTCCTTGGATGTACCCAAAGGTATTGTAAACTACAGATCCCATAAGCCATTCATAAAACTCTCTCTAAAAACTCTCTCTAAAAGTTGTGATTGTGTCAAATGCTATTGAAGATCAGTAACGGGTGGAAGAGAGAACTACATGTTTGTTGGCTGAATGGTAACAACGTTGAATTCTGGTTATATCAGATGGTTAAATATTAAAACATAACCATACTTACCGATGAAAAGATAAGTCCTTATTTAAATGATCCACTCTTTTACAAACGACACATGAATGCAGCATGACTTTTTATAATAAAGACGATTTTTCACCAATAATCACAAAAAAACATAAATCAACCAAAATATATAATCAATCTTTTGGGTTCAGAGTGCAGTTGAATTAGTTCAAGATTCGTTTGATACTTTTAAGTATAATAGGTTTTTAAAGAATCTCTCATCGCATTTCCACAGTTTATAGTAAAATTATTGGGAAATAAGTATATTTTAAGAGCAATTGAGGATTAATCTTAAACCAGTTGCAATTGCCAAATTACAAAATTTTTAATTGTGGTTCTGTAAGATACCTTTGCGATAAATATGTCAATCTGGCTATGCTGCAACAATGAGCGAAAGAGGTGGGAAAGACTGTTTGCAGTCGTTGCGTAAGCTAGAAATGTACATTTTCCTATCTGTAGATTGTAATATCTTTGAGTGTACCCATTATTTGTATATTTTATTTATTATATTATTAATTTTTTAAGAAAATCTTTATTTTCGTTCATATTAACCTCATATCATATTCTCTGACCTAGGTAAAGGCTATCGCGTTAATTTGGAAATATTCTTGCATATGGAAATATGTAATCTTATCTTTAGTACCTAAATATTTGTTGTAGGGTATAAAAAAATACTTATCGCATTCGGGTGGGGTCAAAAATGCCTTTTATATAATATATACT
This sequence comes from Barypeithes pellucidus, assembly GCA_963991005.1. Lineage (NCBI taxonomy): Eukaryota > Metazoa > Arthropoda > Insecta > Coleoptera > Curculionidae > Barypeithes > Barypeithes pellucidus. The sequence goes on from OZ022563.1 coordinate 17,009,334, forward strand.
TTCTCAGCGTAATCAGTACTGAATATTATTGACGTTTATAGTTGTTATATTAATATGAGAGATTATTATTTAGGTTAAAGACACCGAGTGTCATATAAATAATTGGTTCATGTGACGGCATCCTGTACCTAATACTACATATTTAAGAATTGCACCTAATTTCTCAACTAGTGATGCCACCGGAACCGGATTTGGATCGTTTTCTAATGTTTAGTTCGGATGAATTTTGTACCAGATCCGACCGGAGCTGAATTTAAAAAAATGTGGATTCTGATTAGACTGGTCAATTCTACATGAAAACAGTCCCTTGCGTTTTTCTTCAAAAGCGCCGATCTCGATTCGTGGAAGCATGCCTATTAGTTTCCACATTCACAGTGTAATAAATTAATTTTTCCATAGGCAGGCAATTTATGGGCCAAATCTTGAGCCGCCTAAATTGGACATATACACCGCTCAAGAATTTATCTTCGACAAGGATGACAAGTATTCCAATATTGTAGGCTTTCTTTACGACTCGGTAAGTACAGAATGGGATTAAATAGCAGCGCTTATAGTCTAAAGCTAGGTTCACACGGCAACACACGCACGTTTTTTATCAGGATTGATCATATCGAATAAGTAGTGGCGCATTATTGTCCCAGAACCGTTTACACATTGTTTGCACTGTAAATAACTATATACGATTGAACAAACCCACCGAATACTCACGGGACTTGTCAAGCAAACCGAATGAATTGAATTGTATTCGGTTTGCAGGAGTGCATAGTATTACACCATCTCGCTCATATGGCGCGTTGCCACCACATATATATAACCATTATATTGCCAATACGAACGTTCCAAAATACAAAAAGTATCCCCGTTATGGGAGATGGCGTGGTACTATTGAGTTTGCGCGGTGGAAATTTTATCGATCGCATCAGAGCCGGCCCGACATTATTTGTTTGTTGTTATTCGTCGCCATCTTTGGTTCTGGATGCTTTTTAAACTTACAGAAAAAAAAAGTGGTTCATCCGCATTGTTGTCGGTATATTAGTGCTTATAAACTTTCATTGCCTAACAACAATTTTTGTAAAGGAGTTTTTAATGTGTGGTGATTCGATTCGCTGTTTGGCAGGTTAGTGGCTTGTTTTGTTTAAGATGAAAGGACACAAGTGCATGGTGCTTTTTTGCAAAAGTCGTGGATCAATACCAGGTAGAAAGTATTTCAGGTACCTATGTACATGTAAACGAAAATATTTTGCTTATCACATTATCCGATCTTCGGAACAGAATTTCACTAAAAAGATTGTAAAAAAGAAGAGAGTGTCACTTGTATACAACATAATATATATCTGGTAACCTAACCTTAAAATTAATGTATTTTTAATTTGGTGCATTAGTAGCTGATAATAATTCCCAAAATAGTCATTCTTAATTTTTGGTTTAGAAAAAAAGTGAGGTTAAGAAACAAACGACGCGGGATGAAAGTTAAAATAAAGCTCATCGTGTCGATTGTTACAAATATTCGGACGGAATTTGGCACCAAAAGTTTACACCAATCAGGACACCGTTGGATCATCATATCGTCAGAAATCGTGTGCATGGAACGCTGTCTTAAATCGAACTAATCGAAATTTGTATTGCAATATTTTTCCAAGCTAACCAGTGAAATTTACATTAAAAAAGTTGAAAACCGATCCTGCGCAAACTCACTATTACCTCTTCGATGCCCATAGCGGGGACATAATCGCAGATGGTATTAGCAATATAATGGTTATATATATGTGGTTGCCACACGTGTCCTAACGAATAGCAACCGGCTATTAAATAATCTCTGTTACATACAGGGTGGCCTATTTGTGCGGGGAAGTCCAATATAATTATCAACAGAAATACAACATACAAAAGCTATGGGATCCATAGAGATGCATATTTCAAAAATATTTTTCAGTATACAGGGTGTCCCGCAATAGCAGAGCGGCAAAAAGTATGTTTTAATGGCAACCCTAATAACGTAAAAACCATGCAGTATATTGGCGTGTGAACCCAGACTAAGAGACATAAACTGTTTTATATTTATAGAATTGATTGACAAATTTTAGTTAGAGAAATTATTCAATTGTTCCACCAGTGGCGTCCCTGCAAACATGTCCTCTGATATTTTTTACAAAAATGATAATACGCCACTGACATTTTTCCATGTGGATATTTTTTCTGATTAGCCTGGTCAATTCTACATGTATCTTGAGTTTCTCTCGTCAGACGCTCCGTTCTTGATTAAAACCACTAAATTCATATTGAAACTCATTATTATTAACATTGATAAAATAATTAATGATAAATTTTGTTTTATAAAAATTGTTGGAGTGGGCAATTCGATGCGAAGACGGGCGGAAGCCCTTTAAGTGAAAGTGGCCATTTCCAACAATTTTTATAAAACAAAATTTATCATTAATTATTTTATCAATGTTGTTAATAATGAGTTTCATATGAATTTAGTGATTTTAATCAAGAACGGTACGTCTGACGAGAAAAACTGAAGAGACCATTTTCATGTAGAATTGACCAGGCTAATCAGAAAAAATATCCACATGGAAAAATGTCAGTGGCGCACCATATTATTTGTAAAAAATATCAAAGGACATGTTTGCAGGGACGCCACTGGTGGCACAATTGAATAACTTTTCCAACTAAAAGTTGTGGTTCTATATCCTATTAACACATACCAAAATTGAAAATAATATCTAAAGTACTTTCGATGATATTGAAAAATAACCATTTATAAAATAAAAATTCAATACCCTGTAGCAAAAAATTTAAGACGTTGCGGACATTGAACTTTTCTTCATAAAATGACCTAAGGAATCACACCCTGAAATATTAGCACGTCATTAAGGAACACCCTGTATATTTGTAAATTACGAATAAATTTGTAAAAAACAACCAATAAATTGTGTCACCGATGGCGGTGACATATTTTGGGACAACCTTTTTTTCGGCCTGTCAATTTAAGGATTTTAGAAAACAACAACTAATCCTTCTGCTTTAATTTAATTTTTTTTTTAATTTTGATGTTTCAATATTGGAAGATTTTATGAGTGACATAACGTTGTTAAATACTTTTTCAAACGAGAAACTTTCTCAGGATGATCAATTTGGTAGGAAATGTTTCTGAAACCTGTCAATCATTGGATGTTTCACCTTAGGAAAGTTGTAATGGGAACACGAGTAATCGACCGCCGCTGTTTATGCGCTGTACATGTCCCTAGCTAGCCATCGATCACTCGACCCACAATACCGATACACACACTATTTTAATGCCTTTGGCACCCTCTTTAGTTGAAAAATAGTCTGAATAAAGAAGGGTATTCACCGCCAAAAGGGTTTAGTGTAGTTTGTTCATATGGCAGTCAGAATAATATCATATATTGGCACCCAGGTTAATATTTTAGGTGATTTTTGTCAATCACTTTCTTTAAAAGTGCCAGTCGGGTATTATATAGAAAGGTGTTGTTTACATCTGCACAAAATATGTTGAAAAGAATTTTTTAGCATTTGAAGAAGAGCAGGATTGTAAAAACTCCCTATTATCTTCTATAGATTACAAATTATGTCCCGAGAGAGTGTTTTATGTACAGTGATCGATATATAGTGTCCTTCAAAAAGTTCGGATCATAAAGCAAAAATATTTATTTTGGGATTAGTTCCTAGTTTAGAAAAGATGAAGTGTCATGTGGTTATGTGCTCGAAACTCGTATACTAGCAATAATCACATATATAATATATAACCATTATATTGCCAATACGAACGTTCCAAAATACAAAAGTGTCCCCGCTATGGGAGATCGCGTGGTATTATTGGTGGAAATTTTATCGATCGCGTCAGAGCCGGCCCGACATTATTTGTTTGTTGTTATTCGTCGCCATCTTTGGTTCTGGATGCTTTTTCAAATTACAGAATAAAAAGTTGTTGTCTGTATATTAGTGCTTATAAACTTTCATATCTAACAACATTTTTTGTAAGGGAGTTTTTAATTTATGGTGATTCGATTCGCTGTTTGGTAGGTTAGTGGCTCGTTTTGTTTAAGACGGACACAAGTACATGGTGCTTTTTTGCAAAGGTCGTGGATCAATACCAGGTATAAAGTATTTCAGGTATGTACATATATACGAAAATATTTTGCTTATCACATTATCCGGAACCGAATTGTAAAAAAAAAGAGTGTCACTCGTATACAATATATAATATACAGGGTATTATGGAAATGACGTATTATATTTAAAAGGGTGACTCCTGGGGTGTTCTAGAGAAGCGCTACATATTTTTCTTTTAATCGAACATTTAAAAAGTGGGGTAATTCACCCCTAAACCCACCCGGTTACTCCTCGGCACATTCATATATGATCATATTACATTGCCAAGCTGTGTAATCAACAGATGTTCAGGCTCAATGTTGCCAACTGTGTAAAAAATGTAAAACTTTAAATTCTTATAAAAATAATATTTAGTCTACCTAGTATCCAAATAGAAGTGAATCCAGGTACCAGTACACTAGCAAGTAATCCAGGGTACAGACATCTTCAGGTTTTTATTTTTTTTTCTACTATGGGAAAAGCTTTATGTGCATCACGTACCCTTATGATAATGTGGAACTGCATAATAAGCTTATACCCACTAAACCCCATTCGGCCTCTTATTTCCAATCTCTCGGAACATTTGCACTAAATCACTTAAAGAAACACACAGACACAAACGAGTTTCCAATTAGTTTTTTTGAAGATATGTACTTATTATTAGATTACACAAAAGCAATAAATACTAACGCATAATTACACTTTACAATAACCTACCGTACACATAAAACACAGCACTATAGGATACAAATTATTTCGCAATAGAAATTCAGAAATAATAAAAACGCTAATTTCTAATGGGCTAATCAAATTTATTAATCCTATTCCGAGACTATCATTATACAGAAAAGTATTACAGAAGGAAATTCTGCATTTTATGAAAATAACCTTATAAAACATCGAAAGTGCCAACGCTGCATTTTTAAGTATTAACCCCAGCCGCTGCAGTCGCGTAAAGAATAGGCAACCCGATTGTCCAAGATCAGCTGTTTAAAGAAACCGGCCGGTTTCCTACTGTTTTTTCAAGCTTCACAAGGAAATTTCCGAACTGCGCAAACTCACAACGCATCCTTCGATGCCCATAGCGGGGACATAATTGCCGATGGTATTAGCAATATAATGGTTATATATATATGTGGTAATAATATTGAAAAGTTTTATAAGCAAATGTAACTATAGAAACTATTTTATCTATTTTTTTCAAATTTTTACTATGCAAAATCTATTGGATTGTGCATTTTTCTCAAAGAGAACAAAAATTATATTACATTTGACACAAATGTAATGATGTATGTCCAGCATTTATGACATAACCTAATTTAAGTTGATTTGTTCAGTACTAAATTTATGTTAAAATATCATAAATCTCATTTACGTCTTTAACCAAAATCAAAAAAGCCATATTGCAAAAAGGGACTTATTCACGTTAATATTTATGCTGTGACTGCCCCTGTTAAAGAATTGGAAAGGGTATCATCCCGAGTGACTACCTACGAACCCCTTAAAAGAGGAATCGACAGAAAAATGTTTTTTTAAATAATCTAAAAACAATAAATATCAGTGTACGTCAGTTCTAATTATATCAATTTTGGATCATGATTACTTGGAAATTACTACTCAAAAAATATAAATAATTGTATTATTATGTATGTATATTTATTCTTGTTGCATCTCTTTGGATTATGTTTTTTATATTCCTTAATGTCGTGCTAATATTTCAGGGTGTCATTCCTTAGGTTATTTTATAAAGAAAAGTTCATATGAACGCAACGGCTTAAATTTTTTGCTATATGGTATTGAATTTTTATTTTTTAAATGGTTATTTTTTAATATCTCTGAAAGTACTTTAGATATTATTTTCAATTTTGGTATGTGTTAATAGGATATAGAACCACAAATTTTCGATAGGAAAGTTATTCAATTGTTCCGCCAGTGGCGTCCATGCAAACATGTCGTCGTACCATACGCCACCGACATTTTTCTATGTGGATATTTTTTCTGATTAGCCTGGTCAGTTCTACATGGAGACGGTCTCTTGAGTTTTTCTCGTCAGATGTACCGTTCTTGACTAAAATAATTAAATTCAAATTGCTTCATTTAGCAGTATTGACGAATAATTTTTGAACACATACATCCAGTTTCCAACATCATTTTCCAAGCCGTAGGCATAAAGTAAGTTATTGGTGTTCAAAACCATCTCATAAGTGTTATTTCTTCGATTTTTAGTGTTTCATGGAATTTATTTTATTTTTTCGCTGTTTTTATTCGAATATACGGAATGCGGAAAAGGCGGTAATGCATTTTGGACATTTCGAATAATTTTTATAAAACAAATTTTTTATTAATTAGTTTATCAATGTTAATAATAATGAGTTTTACTATGAATTTAGTGGTTTTAATCAAGAACGGTGCATCTGACGAGAAAAACTCAAGCAACCGTTTTATGTAGAATTGACCAGGCTAATCAGAAAAGATATCCACATGGAGAAATGTCAGCGGCGTACCATCTTTTTTGTAAAAAACATCAGAGGACATGTTTGCAGGGACGCCACTGGTGGAACAATTGAATAACTTCTCTAACTAAAATTTGTGGTTATATATTCTATTAACACATACCAAAATTGAAAATAATATCTAAAGTACTTTCGGAGATATTAAAAAATAATCATTTAAAAAATAAAAATTCAACACGCTGTAGCAAGAAATTTAAGCCGTTGCGGATATATGTTCATATGAACTTTTCTTTACAAAATCACCGAAGGAATCATACCCTGAAATATTAGCTGGTCATTAAGGAACACCCTGTATATGTATTTAATTTATCTAATATGATGTGAGGATATCTTTTGTCCTGCCTTGTAGTTGGGAAATGTATATACCTGTAAGGCAGGCAAAGAAAATAAATAAATAAATAAATTATGTTGATTTTAAATAATACAAACGATTTTGCGATAAATAACATGTTTCGGAAAAGAAATAATTGTTTAAAAGTTGTCTTTTTTTTTAATATACATGCATATTCGGTTTAGGGCAATATAAATGTATAGCAAATTCTTTATAAACTACTTTATTTTACGGAATTTCTTGTAAAAAATTATCCTTAAGATCGGGTGATTATTGTCATTTGTTAGTAAGGCTTGGCAAGGCACGAAGCAGGCAGCGTGTTAGTTTTACTACAAATAATATTTTCTCCAAACAAAAAATTCGGTAAATTTTCAATCTTCGATTGGTCTAAATAGTTTTGTAAAATGACTGTGTTATTTTAGATGAATATCCAAAAGGATCCAAACATACTCGGAGAATCTCCTTCGTCGGGTGAAGCCAGTTACGAAGTGTATAGTATGGATTACAGAGAAACGGAAAAACCAACTAACAACTCGTTAGTAACCATGTAAGTTACCATAAAATTAATATATTTATGTATGTTATATGTATTGTTGCACGTTTGCAACTAACAACGAACAGGAGTTACCAACAGGAGTTAAGAATATCGTATAAGAGCATATGGAGTTCCCTTATCCAACATATAGAAACGAAATAATACAATTCACAAAAATTTAAATTTCAGTATTTATGGAATAATTGAAGCGTACTCGGTTTGCAGTAGTGCATAGTATAGTATTACACCATATGGTTCATTGCCGCACGTGTTTTAACGAATAGCAATCGGCTATTAAATAATCTCTGGTAAATAAAGGGTGGCCCAGAATTCAATTCCGCAATGAAAAATGTGGGTTGCCATTTAAAAAACATACTTTTTTGCGGCTCTGCCTTTCTGGGACACTCTGTATACTAGAAAATATTTTTAGAATATGCATCCATATGGATCATATAGCTATAGCATAAAATTAATATTTTTATGATTATGTGTTGTTGCACGTTTGCAACGAACAAACCCGACCCGAACAGTATCAAAAGGAGTTAAGAATATCGTACAATCATTGTAAGTGACATTTTGACCAATTTCAAACCTAAAATTTGGTTTTTTATGTCTCCTCTAAGAACACGATTTGTCACTTACAATGTTATTCGATGTATGTATCGATATGAAGGTCCCCTATCAAACGTGTAGAAACAAAATAATACAATTTACTGAATATAGTACTGAAATTTTATTTTTTTTATGTTAGCAGCAAGTAGGGCTCGAATTTTAGGCTTACTTCGATTTCGTTGAAATTAGTTTTCTAGACATTATAGATTCGACAAAAAAATTTTTATTGAAAACTTTAAAATACTAACCTTTAACCTTGCAAATAGATCATTTTTACTAGATTTTTATCTGAAATACCTATACTCGGAAATATATAACATGCTGACGGTGTCCGTCAACAAATTTCTAGTCACAACTATAAAACAACCGACAAACCCGAACAAACCTAAAAGTAATAGAAATATCTTCCAGTTTATGCTCTATTTCTAGAGTTTTATTCAATAAAGTACTAATTTTATGTTTAATGCAATATAGTATATTATTACTTTATATACTATACGTATTTATAGTTTGTAGACATTTCCTGGGCATTAATTGTTATTGTTGTTAGATTCTGTGTCGACAGAATATTTTGTTCAATATTTTCAACTTTGTTCTGCTCTCACCGTAACTGAAAGTTTTGCATATTCTTAAAAGTATATTAGATTTTCTGCAATTTCTCAAGGAGTACAACTTCCTTCCTGACTCATTTTTATTAACTTTAATAATATATTTATTTTTAATTATGACAGATGAGATGAAGCTTTGTTGTGTTCATTTGTTTCTATGATGGCATATTTGATACTTGTAACATTTTATTAAATTGTAAAAGTATTGCCAACCCCAAAAAAAATATTAATTCAAATGGAAAAAATTTACTATATTTTTTAAAGTTTTTCAGACTTTAAAGACCCAATTAGAAAAGGTATTATAAAATACACGGTTCATAACACAATTAGTGCACTTGTACTTTAGAAAACGAGGGTCGTTCTCTTAATTAAACGCGTGTTCTAAGATAATGTCTTATGAAACTTGTATCTTAATATACTATTATAGTAGAAGTACCGGCATTATTTTGACTTCCCCTGTGTCCCTTATTGGTCATAGACCAACTGGAAATAGCAAACATCAGACTAGACCGACAAAGTCATAATTTTTCCCAAATGTTTATCGTTCTAGGAATACGGGGTGTTGAAAGTTGGCGGTATGATGTTTTTATGAGTAAGAAATGAGAATTTGTAGAAATTTTTAAGTTTCATTATGTTCAGTTTAAAAATTTCCACAAATTCTCATTTCAGCTTCATAAAACCATTTTACCACCAACTTTCAATCCGATACATTGAACAATTTTCAAATTATTTTCACAAATAAACTTCCACTTTCAATGCCCGGTATGTATATCAAGAATGAGACATTTCGAAAAAACGTATATGACTTAGTCGGTCGAGTTTGATGTTTAGTATCTCCAGCTGCTCTATGACCCATAAGTTATGGAACGGAACATCCTGTATATCTTAACATTTACGAGCACTAGTCTCTGGACACCCTGTATATATATTTTTAATTCAAATGAATTGAGTAACACAAACCATTTTTTCTCAATTTCATGCTGTTGTTATGTAACTCTAAAATGTTTGTGCTAAAAAGGCGAAAACAAATTTTGTGAAATAAATTGGTAGCAAATTAACAACAATAATTATATTTATCGAGTAATTAAAAATAGATTATTTTTGCAATAAGATATGAAAATTGCATCTTTCGATTTCTGTGGGAACAATATCGATTTTATGTAAATGAGTAGTACAATGATTTCAATTATTTTCTAACCAAATAATTTGTTACTTAAACTAAAAGACTTTGTGCTTTTTCAATATCAGTGGCCTGACGTGCAAAAATTCCCCAATATTATCAAAACTTTGTTTCGGAAACATTTTTTAGTTAAAACTACATCGTAATGTTGATAACCGTATTTCTAAAATAGATTTATTTTGACGCAAGAACAAAAAAAATTGGACTATTGATAACGTTGTTTTACAGCTTTTAGTACAATCCTTGACCCATAGACACATGAAGTAAACAGGATTTTGAAATCTAAAGGAAAATAAAAGTCACTGTATAATGGGGACTTAAATATTTTTTTCTACGATCATTATAAAAACTATATTTTTTTTACGCAAAAGAATTTTTTAACAAGTTAAAAAAAGTAATTTACCACTTCTCTCTGAATGTTTATAATATCAAGTTATCATGAAAACAGCATCCGCGTCGTTCGTTGCCTGGACGTTGCAAATGTTGACATGTGTAACCAATATACAACGTGTCCAAGATAAGGAGGGCCAGTACATGGATCTCGGAAACCGTAAGAGATACGATGTCGGTTAAATGGAGGTAAAGTTGCGCATTTACGTGCCTAATAATATGTCGTTTAGAAATTTTTAAAATTCCGAGTAGTTCCGCAGATATCCGGAAAAAACCGAAATTCTGAAAAATCATTTTATTGTTTTCCTGGGTTTTTTTGAGATCGAATTCTAAAGTAAATTGCACTTTTGCATTGCCACTTTTCCGCTCTATCTAACAGCGTTAATTGTTTTGTAATTCGACGAATCGTCTTCGAAGGGCCATTATCAACTTTTAAATACGGTCCTGTTTTTCTGATATAGGAATTTGATAGTTTTTTTCTTCCGAATGCAACGATGTATGACACATTGTGGTTTAATAACATTTCGAGGGTTTTTTGAACAACATCAGGAAATTTTGGGATACGGTCCTGTATTTCTCCTAATTTTATAAATAATATCTCATAAGTAAGCTCTAAGTTTTTACTTATGTTGGACTGGTTCAATAAATAACAAATAATTTACTAATAAACCACAAATAAGTGAACAAACTACAGAAACATTATAACAAACTTCTGTTGATTCGGGAATTAAAAGAAAAGTAGGCGCTTGAAACAAAAAAATTAAGATGGTGACGCGTGATTTGTATCACTTGACATTCCCATTGTGATCGTTTGAGAGCGTTTTAAGAGGTTTTCTATTTTCCAGAAAATATGGAGCATAAATTTACAAATGCTGAAAAGTTTGATATTCTATCGCATGTTTTATTTTATCTCAAAAAAACTGTATGTGGCAGTTAGAAGATGTTATTTGTGCTTAGAGAATAACGGATCATTTTGAACACCTGATTATGTAGTTCCTTACTTTTTTCTCGTTATTCGTTTTATTACTGGTTTGGAATGATTTTTGTTCACTTATTTGTGGTTTATTATTAAGTAAAAAATTTAGAGCTTACTTATGAGATATTATTTATAAAATTAGGAGAAATACAGGGCCGTATCCCAAAATTTCCTGATGTGGTTCAAAAAACCCTCGAAACGTCATTAAACCACAATGTGTCATACATCGTTGCATTCGGGAGAAAAGAAGTTCTCAAATTCCAATATCAGAAAAACAGGACCGTATTTAAAAAAATAAAGTCGATACTGGCCCTTCGAAGACGACTCATCGGATTACAAAACAATTAACGCTGTTAGATAGAGCGGAAAAAGTGGCAATGCAAAAGTTCAATTTACTTTAGATTTCGATCTCAAAAAAACCCAGGAAAACAATAAAACGATTTTTCAGAATTTCGTGTTTTCCAGATATCTCCGGAACTACTCGGAATTTTAAAAGTTTCTAAACGGCATATTATTAGGTACGTAAATGTGCAACTTTACCTCCATTTAACCGACTTCGTATCTCTTACGGTTTCCGAGATCCCTGTACTGGCCCTCCTAATCTTGGACACGTTGTGGAGAAAAACGAATAACATGTTTATTTACTAGAAGCCACCTATTTAATCTTTATTAAAGAGTAACAATCAATTAATTAATCTTTGCTATGATTTAATTTTCAATTATGTTTCATCATTTGTTTTTAAACCAGGGCCCTGTGGTACTTGAATGTTTATTTCCAGAATTAGAATGATGTTTACATACATTGAGCATTGTATCGGAATAGTGCATCAATAACTAACAATTGGGTTAATTAAGTAACTTGCAGACAGAGCTGGGCAAATACTTTTTAAAAGTATTTAAATACTAAATACTAAATACTTAATTAAATTCCAAAGTATTTAAATATTAAATACTTTTTGAAGTAATGAAGTATTTAAATCTTAATTACAAAAAGTATTTAAATACTTTTTAGGTTTAAATACTATATTTAAATACTTTCTGAGTATTTAATTACATTTTTTTTAAATATTTATAAATACTTTTAAGAATGAAACACAAAATTTAAATACTTTGTAAACAATTACAGTCGAACCTCTCTTTAACTCGGACTTTTTAGTGGTTTTTGTACATTTTCCAAGATTTCTATGTACATATTTTAATGGTACATAGACATAATGTATGTAATAAAAAAAATGTTTTGGAATATTCATGTGGTTTTCCCTTCTCTCTTCCAACTCTCTGTAACTCGATCTTTTTTGGTTGTCCCTTCAAGTTCGAGTTATAGAGGTTCGACTGTAATTACTTTTAAAAATATTTAAATAGTATAGTAATATTTTTGTCTGCTCTAAGTAGGCAGTTGAATAGGTAGGTACCTTAATCCTCAAAATATTTTAGAATCAAATAAGATTTAACAGCAATAAAAAGTGTGTTTTGTAATATTTTATTGGTATTGACAGTAAATTTTAATTAAAAAACCACGACAACATAAACTTAAGGGTACAGGAATAAAACAGGAATTGTCAATATTTATCGAAATCGAGAGTACTAGCGCAACCTGTTGGCACATGTTGTTACTTTCCATGGTCAAAATATTAGCCGAATAAAACTAGGAACGTCTGTAGAAATTAGAGTCAAAGTTTTACTGTACTGAAATAAAACTAGGGATGTCCATATTAAAAAATGCATTTTATCTCAAAACTCTGATTTTCTGACAATCCTTATTTTATCCCTGTATTCTTCAACTGATAACATAACAAAAGACTTTCTACCTAAACCTAATTACTCAAAATTTGTAATGCAAGAATAATAATTTATAATGTAATGTTTTAAATGTTCGATGCGTTAGCTTTCATAAGAACAAGATTTTCGAAATTATCGTCTGATAAAGCATGTCGTCGTGGCGTATTAATGAATGTTGCAAATGAAAACATTCTTTCAATTGGGGCAGCTGAGGGAAGAGTAGTGTTATATTTCAAAAATAATTTGTTGATAATGGGATATTTTCTCAGCATTTCTATGTCTGTTTGTGAGTCTTGCATATATTGTGAATGCTTTCAAAGTGGGGACGATTTGCTTCCGTGAGAGAAAATGCAATGTAGTTAGTATTTTGTACATTAAGTACATTCTTTTGTGATATGATAAAATTAAGCTGCAAACTTGAAGCTGAATTATATTTTAAAAAAACACACTTTAATAATTACAAAATACATTAATAACTTCGTATATTACGCTGCTAATATTATCGTTTTTTTCTTTTGTACATTAAGTACATTCTTTTGTGATATGATAAAATTAAGCTGCAAACTTGAAGCTGAATTATATTTTAAAAAAACACACTTTAATAATTACAAAATACATTAATAACTTCGTATATTACGCTGCTAATATTATCGTTTTTTTCTTTAATTACTTTTGCCTGATTCATTGTATATGGGGGGTAATTACAACCAAAGGCCCCCCCTCCTTTTACACGCGCCTGCATGACCTATTTTCGAGATTCCTACGCCATTGATCAGGATGAACAGCTATGATTTTCGGTCCAGAATCATTTGATTTCTGACCATCAAAGCTAGCATTTCGTTCCTTCCACTTGTGTCGGCATCGTACGGAAACTATCTTTCGCTTCCTGACACGCGTGACAAGTGCAAACTTAGAATTTTCCATATGAACCATATTTAAATAAAAAACAGTACTTGAATAGTAAAAAGTATTTAAATACCCCAAAAAAGTATTTAAATACTCCAAAAAATATTTAAATACTAAAAAAATATTTAAATACTCAAAAGTATTTAAATACTAAAAAAGTAATTAAATACTCCAAAAAGTATTTAAATACTGAATGGAAAATAAAAAAAGTATTTAAATACTAAATACTTTTGCAAAGTATTTGTGAAATAAATACAAATACCTATTATAAAAAAGTATTTAAATACTCAGTATTTAAATACAAAAAAGTATTTAAATAAAAAAAAGTATTTGTGAGTACAAATACTGCCCAGCTCTGCTTGCAGATTTAATCGCCATAGTCATACAGTGAGCTATATTTTTTAAAATTTAAGCCTTTCTCTAGTTGAAGCAACACGTTGTAGAGTCATTAGATTTATTCTGGTTTGATTTGAAAGATATGTTATTTTCGACGATAAATAGTCGATTGTTTTGTAAATAAATAAAAGTGACAGTTTTCCATTGACAGTCGGTTCTTCCACAGGAGCACATGCGCACGTGCATCCCCAAAACGAATATAAAATATTAATTTATATTCATTGAATATTATTTATCGTATAAAGTCCGACCCTCCCTAATATTTTATCGTACCGTCAAACTAAAAAAGTCCGACCCTCCCTAATATTTTATTATCCCGTCAAACCAAACTGTATAGATCCGGCAACCGTGCCTCGGTCGAGGCGAATGACGATTATGACGAGACTTGCTCGCACGTGCGATTAAGTAGTGCAGTTTCTCTGTAGTAACAGTTACAAATTCGATCGTGTATGTTTTAATATTTTAATATTATATATTTATTAAGTTAAAATGAATAGTTGAAGGTGGACTATTTAAGAAATAACTTTAGCTCTTTGAGTTTGGAACAAAAAATTGAAGTGAAGAATGCGGGAAGAGCTAATCTTGAAATTAATTTAACGCAGACCACAAAGGATAAATCTGGGGACTTTATTAGAAAGTTTAAAAATGAAATATATGAAAAAAAAATTATAGAGGGTATTCCAAACTTAATGACGCTGTTATTGATCAATTTTCTACAATTAAGAACCGAAGAATGGACTTTACGTTTAAGCACTATTATGTAGGGTCGATAAATGTTGTATATTTCGATAAATGATACTCGATATGATTTTAAACCGTTTTATTTAAGGATTTAAACTAAAAAACACTGAAAATATGAAGAATGCCAACTTGTCAGTCTCGTGGCTCGATTCGTTCTCGTCATAAAACAGTTAACTATTGTTCTCGTCTTGGTTGCGCCTATATAATGATCTTGATAGCTCGTAGATGGATTTAGTAGTATTAGTTAGTAGTGGACTGTATAAATATTGTTACGAGGGTTGCATGCGACGACTTTAAGATCCGACCGCTATACACACGAAGAAAACCCTTTCATATTTTCCAAAAGTTGTATTTCCTTGTGTAAAATTAAAAAATAAATAAAAATATGTTTTACCAAACGCATTTTCTTATTACTTTTTTCTTTCTACATTTAAAACGCCTAGAAAGTAATTGTTTGGTCGTTACACAAAAATAAAATTTTAAAATAATTTCACCATACTTGTGAACTTATCTTAGGTCACGAGCCGCCACTGTTCATTGAGTGGATGGAGTGGAAATATCTTTTAATTGCCAATTTCGTATGTTTAATGGAAAATAACGACTAGTAAATAAAGTGTTGCTACGTAGAAAAGTGTTGCTAACTATAAAACTAGTATAGTCGTTGCTGCGGACCCTCTCGCCAGATATGTCAAGTGTCACGTGACCGTACACTACTTTATTTTGCCTAGGTGTGTTTGAAATTCCAGGACCGTACTAAAATAGTACGTACGTTTATTTTAAAAATTAAACGAATCTATTTATATTTTTAAATGCATTTTTTATTATTTATTATAGGAAATAAAACACACAAACAAATTGTATTTTTTTGTTATTTTTATTTATTCAAATATATAAAATAAAGTCATTATCTATAATTACATGTCTAGTAGGTACCGCTATCTTCACAAAAAGATAGGAAGTACGAATCTATGTCCATCTTTACCTACAGTAAACGTTATACAGTGAACTAAACTATACCTGTAAAAAAAGTATCTTCAATTTTTCGAAAAAGTCATCCTTGATCATTTCTTTTCCCTGTTATATAAATACAAATCACTTGGAAAAATTTCCATGTTTTTGTACCGGATGCACAAAAAACATTTCTGAAAATAGCTATGAACCTTTTCTAAGGAAAGGTTATTGTATTACAAAAATAAATATACGGTTTGCTTAAAGGTCGTTCACTCTTGTTACCTCTGCTTTAACTTTAATGTTCAATAGTAACTTATAAGTGTTAGTATCATAACAAGCAAATTCTATATGCACCCTTCTTCTGTATAAGTAGGCTACGTATACTGCAAATACTTATGTTACGTAAGTCATATATGCAAAAAACTAATAAAATGGGTATTTCGGCATTCCCCGTTGGGATTTCAAGAAAGGTAAGAGTAAAGAGATACGAAGAAGGACAGTTTTGCGTTTCGGTTTTTAGTTTTTCCTGACTTTGTTCGAAGAGATGTCCAGAAATAAATTTCACTTTCTCATTACCACTTTTCATTCTCCCCAAGATGACATTTTATGAAGGAATGAACAATATGAGCATGGTCGTTATTACCCATTATAATTAAACGATCCACTGCCGTGTTAATCAAATCAAAACATCAGCTCTATATATAAATCCCAAGCTTTTAACCAAACATTTTGGGCTTTCCTGGTACACTTCTTTTTCTCGGAGCAGTTCACTTAAAGATTTTATTGTCACCGGCTTTCCTACAATTTCTTTTTATCAAGTTCAAGTTCAAAGTTTTAAAAATAGTGAACTTGGATAAATATATTATCACACTACATGATGAATAATTGCACTTGAATTCTGACCAAACTATTAAAAATATCATGCAGATATTTCCTACTTTCCCAGCTAACCAAACTGTCTACATTCAAGTCGCCACACAAAAGTATTACCTGATATTTAACTGAAATAAATCTGAATTCACTCGGAAAGAAATAAAACATCTAGAATTTTTTTTTCTTAATATTAAAATTCACCTTAGTTTCTCTAACGGTGGCATCAGCAGAGGTAGAAGGCAGACAATAATAATTATGCTCCATAATTATTATTTTCGCCTAAAAACAGATAAATAAAATATTAACCTATACATTTTTCGTTACGTGATTAGTACCGTAAAACGGGGATATATGGAACGAATTTTACGCATTTTCTTTGATATCTTCTTTAAATGAAATATATTAGCACTACACTTTTTTATTATCAGTAGCTTCATGTTTAGGCTAACGAGTTCCGATATGTAAAATTGTTTTTTGAGCCGCCCGCCATCATGTTTTTTTTTGGTTTTTTGTCGTTCCATATAACCCCGTAGTCGGGGATATATGGAATTACCTCTTTATCTCCGTTATGAATGACAATTTTCGATATTTGCTTGCATATGGGGGTTTATGAAACATGCGGACACCGAAAAAACACGCAGCGCCATTTTTTTCTGCATCTGTAGGCCCCAGGAGGCATTTAAAAAGAGGGTTAATAAATAATGTAAAAAAAATAAAAAGTTTAATCATAAAAAATATATAAACACAGACAAAAAGTAGGATTTTATAAAATAAAATAATATGAACTTAAAAACAAAGCAACAAATTGTTTAAATTAAAAAAAAAACGAAAAATCTCTTCAAATAAATTTAAAAATTAAAAAAGGCATAAATGGCACTTAAAAGACGTTGTCGTTAAACGTGTGAATTCCTCGGAATATTACCGGCTCAGAGAGTTTAAATTGTGCTTGCGAGGCATCGTTCCATATAACCCCTACAAATGACGATTTTTTATAAATATGCATGTATCAAGGTCGTAGAATAAAAATTTGACAATGAAAAGGATCCCGCCTAATAGTTGAGGTTATATATACTACAATTAATTTATCTTGGAGAATTTCGTAACTTTAATAGTTTCTGAGGTGCAGATGAGACTCTCAGGACATCGAAAAATTTTTTTATTTTCTACCAAATATTAATAACTCTCTTAATAGCTTAACTGAAATATTTAGTCACAACAATGATAACCTGTTGGTCGGCTGAGATGTTAGCAACAGTGCACCAGAACGACAAGTTACTAAATGTCAAACATATGCTCGCAGGGCGCGAAATTTGAATGATATGCACAATATTCCATATAACCCCGTGGATTCCATATATCCCCGTTTTACGGTACTTACTGTGGTTTACCAGATACACAAACAACTCAATATGTAGTTAATCAAAGTTTTCAAAACAAAATAAACGATACTAAAACGACAGAAATACACTTTTAAAACTTATTAGCACCAATCAAACTGGAAAAATATAAAAACACAACACGCTCAATGCGGTTCGTATAAAACTGGGGTATTTGATTAAGTCCCCAAACAGCTGATCGATGTCATATTGCTGATGTCAACTGTCGAAAAAGCTTGAGGGTTCGCTGCAAAGACTATACTTTTCTTTACGATTCTCAATATAGTATGTTCTTTTCCATTAGAAATACAAAAAAAACATTGCCATTTATGATTTCAGATTTGCAATATGGAACACTACAATGGGTTCATCATTACTAGCAATGTCGTGGGGCATTCACATGGCCGGTCTCCTTCCAGGAATAGCAATTAATATATTAATAGCAGCACTATGTCTATATACCTGTCATCTTTTACTGACAGTGAACGAGAAACATGGTAGGTATTAATGACGAGATTTAAGCTGGATTCATAGTTGCCGTAACGTATGCCGTAAGACGTAACGTTAAGACGTAAGAAAGATAAACATGTGATTTGCAATAGAACCGTTTATAGTCCGAGTTAAGCCGTAAGCCGTAAGCAGTAAGAAGTAAGAAATGGTTCAATTTCATTTCTTACGTTACGTCTTACGGAATCGGTTCGGATCGGTCATACTCGTGCATAACCGCCATGTTGACATCCCCAAATTCGACACTTTGCTAATAAATAGGTGATAAATAAATTGCTAATAAATACCAGAACAATATTGATCCCGTTATTATAACGAGGTCGTCATCGCTTGGAGTCATATTTTCACTTTTAAATAAACACACATGTGAAAAACCATAACCTACAAACTCGTAACGTCAAAATTCTTAACGAATATAAATGGGCAAATCCTTACGACTTACGTCTTACGTCTTATCGACTACTGCTTACGTCTTACGGCATACGTTACGGCAACTATGAATCCACCTTTACTACTTGGAGATGTCAAAAGCCCGAAATTGATTAAGCTTCGAACTTTGACTCCTTCTAAACAAATCTTGTGGCCAAATATAAACCGATGAATGAAGATTAAATGTATCCTTTATTGACACGCGTCGTCCAAATTTAGCGATATCCAGTGTCTGCATGATGGTAAAAACTTTTCAGTTATATTTATTACAGACAGACAAACTGATGTGAGTAAATTAGGTTCACTGTTCTTTTTCTTTCAGGTATGCCTGGACTCGATATTGAAGTCAGCCATCTCTGTCGTGATCTTCTTGGTAAATGGGCTGAAGTGTTAGCCAAAATATTTTCAGTTGTCGTGCTGTTAGGAGCCGACATAGTTTATATGATCCTTATGTCAAATTTTCTTTACAATTCTGTATATTTTCTTTACGGTAAGTTCTTGTTTTAATTCACACAAGTTCATTTACAGTAATACTATTGTTACAATATACGGATTCCTGTCAATTTTTTAAGGGCGGTTTTCTCAAAGTGCTGCTAATTTAGCAATCAGATAAGATAAGCTAAGCTGTAGGTGTCATGTGCTCTTTTTGGGTCAAACTTAAAATGGTAAAATCAAAATTTGAACATTTTCGCTCGCTTAAGAGATACGGGGGAAAATCAAAAAATTGACAATTTCCAAATTACCCTATATTTTCTTAGTTAAAAGAGATACAGAAAAATGTTTTATACAGAAGTTTCTTTATATTGTTTGTTGAATAATCTGCCGTTTTCAGAATAAGTATACGGGGTCAGGTAAAAAAGTTATCCGACCAAACCTCATTTTTATTTAAAGATAACACCCTGTATATTCTAATCTAAGAAGATACTATTTTAAATTATCCTTTGAAATATATAACACACCATGGATGATATTGGTTTCCTAGGCGATTTATTTCAACTTTATTACTTTAAACCACAGTAAACCGTTAAACAAAAGTTAATATCCTAGAAACAACTATGTTGACTTTAACATTTAACATCAATTTCATTTTTGCACATTCATTTGCGAAAATGACCTATCAACATTTTGAAAAATTTGATATGCTATCAGTTCATATTGAAAATGGAAAAAACAAAGAAATGGCGCAAAATATATATTTTGTTCGCTATCCGGAAAGATGGTAACCATTTAAGGACATATTCCGAACATTTGCGATGATTCCCGTTATTTTTTTCCTTAAACTCAATCTTTTATTTCGTTTCAAAGTAATAAAGTTTAAATAAGTCGCCTAGGAAACCAATATCATCCATGGTGTGTTATATGTTCGAAAGGAGAATTTAAAATAATATCTTTTTAGATTAAAATATACAGGGTATTACATTTTAAAGAAAATGAGTTTAGGTCCGATAACTTTTTTACCTGACCCCGTATACTTATTCTGAAAACGGCAGATTATTCAATAATCAATATAAAGAAACTTCTGTATAAAATATTTTTCTGTATCTCTTTTAACTAAGAAAATATAGGGTAATTTTGAAATTGTCAATTTCTTGATTTTCCCCCGTATCTCTTAGGCGAGCGAAAATTTTCAAATTTTTATATCACCATTTCAAGTTTGACCCAAAAAGAGCACATGACACCTACATTACTTTTTTGATAGCACTAACAATTACCGAAAAAGTGTCGAATATGTGACACCCTGTTAATTTAGCAATTATATAGGATGTGAAAAGAGTCACCAATATAAAATTATTTATATCAAAGTTAATAACATGCAAAAACCAGTTAGTGTTCAACAACTTGATTTGAATGGTCCTGGTCACATATAAGAGTGCTAATTAGTTAGCAATCTAATATGCGACCAGGACCATTCAAATCAAAGTGTTGAACACTAACTGGTAACGTAGCTACCAGATCTTCCATCCCTAAGGATGGAAGATCTGGTCTGATACGTAGATGCCGATGACAGTCAACTTTAGCTAGCAATCAGAACAAACTGACGCTTCAATTAATTCTTTAACTTTTATTTGATCAACATTTTGATTATCGATCTCTGTTTCAGCTCTAGTTACCTCACAAGAGGATCCATTAGAAAGAAACGTAACTGTGTTGTGTCCAAAAGAGATGGTATTAAATTCGACATATATACTGAATAGTACAGCTTCGATTCCTGTTGCTGTGCCTATGGGATCTCTATTTGACAAAGTTTGGGACCTGTATAGTACTGTTCCAATATTTTTATCTGTGATATTGTTTGGTGTTTTAAATTTCAAATCGCCGACGTTCTTTACAAAGTTTAATAGTTTAGGTAAGACATTCAATAATAATCTTGGTTCTGTCAACAATAACAAGCCATTGCGAAATCTGAAACCGCAGTAATACCACATACAGGGTGATTCACGACGAGCGTGCATTAGAACGTTATGGAGAACTACTGAATATATGTTCCTGAAACTTTGGGAATTTGGGTTTATCGATATGTTCTCTTTAACTAAAATATTGACATGTTTCTGTCATTTCCGGTTATACCGGAAGTAGCTGCCAACTTTCGTTTTTTAAATACAACATGGTAATTTTTATTACATTTTTCGATTAAGCATTAAATACTAAGCACATTTTATAGAAATTTTTTTTGTCAGACTCTATTAGTTTTTGAGATATCTGGACTTTTTGTAATTATTTGGCAAATGCATGACGATGAAATAATCCATATAATTTTTTTACCTTAGCTCTTGGACTAAAATTTTTTTCTCAACGAATAGCTAGAAGATCATCAAGTCTCAAAAACATTTCAAATTCGACATAAAATGTACAGAGTGGTCACAATTCAAGCAACATTGTGAAAGAATTCAAGCATTAAAAACTTTCTTATTTTAAATGGAACACCCTATATATTTTTATGTAGTTTGATGGCAAATTAGTTGTTCTTTATAAATAGTATTTACTGTCCTATACCTATATTAAAGCGTTTTCTCAAAAAATCCAATTTTATTCCGAAAATACTATTTGTTCAAGTGTGCTATGAAAACAATTATTGTACTTAGGGTACTGATGTCTATACCGAGGAAAATTAATAATGACGGCAATATTTTCTAGTGTGCTTTGACAAGAAAAACAATTGGCTGATATTTCTTGGCGTATTTTCAAACTGTCAATTATTCTGTTACTAAAAAATGTCACGCTCCGTATTTTCAAGTGAAGCTTTTTTAATTTTATTTACGGTTTACATTGAATGTGTCAAAATTAAGCTAAGAGCTTGTCGAATATATCGGGATAAATATCCGAATAGGCCAATTCCCACACCTGGTATTATTAGACTAAATAATAATTGTTTAAAATTTGAAGCCAAAGTATGAAGAATTAAACCAATACTGGACAATGAGGTATTTAAATTTACCATTTTAGCCTATTTTTACTCTTTTCCAACAGACTCAATTCGTGAGCTGCAATGCAATTAAGAGTTTCGTATTCGAGTATACAAACAATTTAAAAAAAATATAATATTATATCAGTACCCTAAGTACAATTGTTTTCATAGCACACTTGAACAAATAGTATTATCGGAATAAAATTGGATTTTTTGAGAAAACGCTTTGATATAGGTATAGGACAGTAAATACTATTTATAAAGAACAACTAATTTGCCATCAAATTACATAAAAATATACAGGGTGTTCCATTTAAAATAAGAAAGTTTTTAATGCTTGAATTCTTTCACAATGATGCTTGAATTGTGACCACCCTGTACATTTTATGTCGAATTTGAAATGTTTTTGAGACTTGATGATCTTCTAGCTATTCGGTGAGAAAACATTTTTAGTCCAAGAGCTAAGGTAAAAAAATTACATGGATTATTTCATCGTCATGCATTTGCCAAATAATTTAAAAAGTCCAGATATCTCAAAAACTAATAGAGTCTGACAAAAACATTTTCTATAAAATGTGCTTAGTATTTAATGCTTAATCGAAAAATGTAATAAAAATTACCTTGTTGTATTTAAAAAACTAAAGTTGGCAGATACTTCCGGTATAACCGAAAATGACAGAAACATGTCAATATTTTAGTTAAAGAGAGCATATCGATAAACCCAAATCCCCAAAGTTTCAGAAACATATATTCAGTAGTTCTCCATAAAGTTCTAATGCACGCTCGTCGTGAATCACCCTGTATATATAACCATTATATTGCTAATACCATCTGCAATTATATCCCTGCTATGGGCATCGAACGGGTAATAGTGAGTTTGCGCAGTTTGGAAATTTCCTTGTGAAAGTAAACATTCGACAGGACCGGATTTCAACTTTTTTAATGTAAATTTCACTGGTTAGTTAGGAAAAATATTGCAATCAAAATTTCGATTAGTTCGATTTAAGACAGCGTTCCATGCATACGATTTCTGACGATATGATGATCCGACGGTGCCCTGATTGATGTAAACTTTTGGTGCCAAATTCCGTCCGAATATTTGTAACAATCGACACGATGAGCCTTATTTTAACTTTCATCCGACGTCGTATGTTTCTTAACCTCACTTTTTTCTAAACCAAAAATTAAGAACGATGACTTTATTGACTATTTTGGGAATTATTATCAGCTACTAATGCACAAAATTAAAAATACATTAAGTTTAAGGTTAGGTAGTGACATATTATATTGTATACGAGTAACACTCTCTTCATTTTTTACAAACTTTTAGTGAAATTCGGATCCGAAGAACGGATAATGTGATAAGCAAAATAGTTTCGTATATATGTACATATCTGAAATACTTTTTACCTGGTATTGATCCACGACTTTTGCAAAAAAGCACCATGCACTTGTGTCCTTTCATCTTAAACAAAACAAGTTAGTAACCTAACAAACAGCGAATCGAATCACCACAAATTAAAAACTCCTTTACAAAAATTGTTGTTAGGTAATAAAAATTTATAAGCACTAATATACCGACAATAATGTGGATGAACCACTTTTTATTCTGTAATTTGAAAAAGCATCCAGAACCAAAGATGGCGGCGAATAACAACAAACAAATAATGTCGGGCCGGCTCTGACGCGATCGATAAAGTTGGCACCCTACTGCGCAAACTCAATGGTGCCATAGCGGGGACACTTTTTGTAATTTAAAACATTCGTATTGGCAATATAATATTTATATATGAGTAATACGTGTAAGCTGCAATAGAAAGAAAAATAACAGATATAATAATTTTTGAATAAATTCATTTTTTGGCCACCAATCTATAAATTTAGTACGATTTCTTTTGAATTATGACTTGTTTAAAAAAGTACAAGTTAAGCCACTTCCGATTTTCGCCAAGATTATTTTTAGATTTAATACGACCTTAAAATTGTTATTTTTAACATTTATAAAAAAAAATTTTGTGAATATTCGCTCAATTTGTCTTTTTTTTTATTATTATTATTTTACATGTAGCACTTACAGATTTAAATTTTTTAGGTACAATTAGTGTAATATACTTAATAATTTTTGTGGCTGTGAAGGCATCCAGTTGGGGAATAAACATACCAGATTGGGCTGCGGTAGTAACTATTAAGCCGACTTTTTCTGCACTAAGTGGGATGCTCTCATTAAGCTATTTTATCCACAATATAATTATCTCTATAATGAGAAACAACAAACACCAAGAACGTAATGTGAGTATATACGGTCATTAAATGTAATAGAAAAAACAAATAATAGTGACATTTTCCAAAATTTAGTAGCAGACGAAATTCTTGGTATTTTATGAATCAGATCCCATTTCAACAGGGATTTTAGAACCGCAACAGACTGTTAACAACCCTGGACAACTGATTTATTCACATTGATATTGCTGGGGTTTTCCTCAATACTTCCAGTCACGTCAACCCGACCTTATTTTTTCGACTTTGCCGCATTGATTATTATCAATTATTATTTCAAAACACAGACATATTATTTTAAAACAATAAACCTTCCGAATTTAGAGTGAAACTGTATAACTTATTTATTTTTAGGGACGAGATTTAACGATAGCATTTGGATTGGTAACTTTCACCTATTTATTTATTGGAATTGTCTTCTACATAAGTTTTCCATTGGCAAAATCATGTATAGAAGACGTAAGTAACACTTAACGATTATTTTCTTTAAATGTGAGGTCAATGGTTGGTATTATGTTCAAAAAGATAATAAAATTCGTTACGTTAACGAGAAATTAGTAAAAGTATTGTGAACGTAAGGTAAAGATAATGTAAAATAGGGAAGTTGCGGAACCGAAACTATTTTAAACATGCCATAAACTAAAACTACGGGAAGATTTTTATTGATTAGTTGCGGAAAATAAACTTTTATTATTAATGAAAATTACCCTCATACATTAAGCTAGAGGTGTTGTTTTCGATTGATTACATCGAAAACAACCCCTCTAGCTATCAAAAACAACCCGCCAAGTTTTTATTGTTTATTGACAAAGATAATGACACTTTTTGACGTTTAAAAAAATAAATCTTATTTTCTAGCTACAAACTCAAATATTAAATATTATTACAATTGCGTTATTAATAATTACTAATTTTTTTAGTTCTTTATTTAAAAGTTGTAATATAAAGTTGTTTTAACCATTATTCGAGTAATTTTCTCCCTAAATTACACTCGTGCCTAAAAATTCTCAGATAATTTTGCATTTAAGCGTATTTCCTTTGAAAAACAACATTCGTTCATTTTCAAATTTTGTAGTTTTTTCGAGTTCAAAAATTTAATAATCCAAATTAAGAAAAAGAGCAGTTTTTTTATAGTATACAGGGTGATTCAAGACGAGCTTGCATTAGAACTTTATGGAGAACGACTGAATATATGTTTCTGAAACTGAATTTAGGTTTATCGATATGTTCTCTTGTACTAAAATTTTTTTATTTTTTTTATTTTTTTTTTTATGATCAAACACAAGCACTATAGGAAAAATCTTTTAGGGCAGTCTGGGAGTGGTGCGTGTGCACAAAAAGCGATTCACGTTGGTTTTGAATCGTTGGAGGTTATATTCGTTGGGAAAAACGACCTCGGGAAGGTCGTTCCACAAAGATGTAGTCCTCCAGATGAAACAATTCATAAATAATGAAGTTCGAGGAGTACTAAGCTTAACCACATATGGATGGGCGGCAGTGGTTCGTCGTGTATTTCTGCTAATCGCCGCTCTGGGCGGAATTAAGAGGGCAAGGTCAGCCGAGCACCTTCCATAAAAATATCTGTAAAAGAGAGTCAAATCCCCCAACCTGTCTTCGATGTTCTAGGCTGTCGAGGTTCTTCGTCAGCTCGTGGTCTCCGATCAGACGAATAGCCCTCCTTTCGATGGAATCCAGCAGCCGAAGAGTATGTTTGGGTGCAGAGCTCCAGACATAAGAGCAGTATTCTAGTGATGGTCGAATTTGGGCTTTGTATAGTGTCAAAAGTTGTTGAGGTGTGTACAACTTTCTGGTTCGGAAGAGTACCCCAAGCTTCTGAGAAGCTACCTTGGCGATTGCCACAATGTGGTTATGCCAAGACATATTTCCTCCGAGATTGACGCCCAGCAAATTAATAGATGAAGCCAGTGGGATTGCGTGTCCGGCCATGACTATTTCCGGTTCTGTAATGTTAACCTTCTTAGAGAAAACTGCTGCCTGGGTTTTTTTAGCGTTAAATTCGACTTGGTTACTGTAATATTCACATGTTCCTGTCATTTCCTGTTATACCGGAAGTAGCTGCCAACTTTCGTGTTTTAAATACAATATGATAATTTTTATTATATTTTTTCGATTAAGCCTGTTAGTTTTTGAGCTGTCCGGACTTTTTGTAATTATTTGGTAAATGCATGACGATGAAATAATCCATATTATTTTTTTACCTTAGCTCTTCTACTAAATGTTTTTCTCAACGAATAGCTAGAAGATCATCAAGTCTCAAAAATATTTCAAAATCGGCAGAAAATGTACAGGGCGGTCACAATTCAAGGATCATTGTGAAAGAATTCAACCATTAAAAACTTTCTTATTTTAAATTGAACACCCTGTATATTTTTATTTAATTTGATGGCAAATTAGTTGTTCTTTATAAATAGCATTTACTGTCCTATACCTATATCAAGGCGTTTTCTCAAAAAATACCAATTTTATTCCGAAAATACTATTTGTTCAAGTGTGCTATGAAAACAATTATACTTAGTGGCTGTATACTGATATCTATACGGAGGAAAAGTGATTGATTGCTTGAAAATACAACGTTCTAAAGCGTTTCTTTATTGAATATAAAAAATATAAATAAAATGCTGGTGATTGTTTTAAATTTAATGGTTTAAATATTATTTTTTTTAAAAATAGCAAGGAAACAAGTTTATAAACTTTAAATTCTTAGGATAAACTGGTAACTTCAAATATCTCATTGTCCAGTATTCGTTTAATTCTTCATACTTTGGCTTCAAATGAAAATATTAAAGAATTAGTATTTAGTCTTCTAATAATATCAGGTGTGGGAATCAGCCTATATATTCGGATATTTATCCCGATATAATCGACATGGTCTTAACTTAATTTTGTCACATTCAATGTAAACCGTAAATAAATTTAAAAAATCTTCACTTGAAAATCCGTATAGACATCAGTATACAGCCCCTAAGTACAATTGTTTACAGGGTGTAAAATAAGAAAGTTTATAATGGTTGAATTCTTTCACAATGAACCTTGAATTGTGACCACCCAGTACATTTTCTGCCGAATTTGAAATATTTTTGAGACTTGATGATCTTCTAGATATTCGGTGAGAAATGAATTTTAGTCCAAGAGCTAAGGTAAAAGAATTATATGGATTATTTCATCGTCGTGCATTTGCCAAATAAATATAAAACGTCCAGATATCTCAAAAACTAACAGAGTCTGACAAAAACATGTTCTATAAAATGTGCTTAGTATTTAACGTTTAATCGAAAAATATAATAAAAATTACCATGTTGTATTTAAAAAACGAAAGTTGGCAGCTACTTCCGGTATAACCGGAAATGACAGAAACATGTGAATATTTTAATTAAAGAGAGCATATCGATAAACCTAAATCTCCAAAGTTTCAGAAACATATATTCAGTAGTTCTCCATAAAGTTTTAATGCAAGCTCGTCGTGAATCACCCTGTATTAACATTTTAATTATTAATATTCCTATAGTTAGGGTATTAATGGATCCATATTTTATGTTTTATTTTTTAAATGTAGCTTGTTTGTCTTTATAAGCAGTTGTTTGTATTGTGATGTTTATTTTATTTTGGTCTGAAGATCCCCAGTTGGGCGAAACATGTAACCTTCCTAGACCTTCGTTAATATACATATACAGGGTGGCCCATCGAAAACAGTCCAGCAAGGTTTACGGCTGTGTACGTGAAAATTTAAAAAAAACTCGGACCCGTAAACTTGTGTTTTCAGGGGGACACGTTTCACTATTAATTTCATCCCTGTAACCTCAACCCCCCTAGCGGGGGCGGGTACTGCCCTTGTTTTTTCAAATGGGAATGGGTATGTGAATACGCTCCGCCGAGAAATTGCGTTTTAAAAAATGTAATTTTATTGAGTAATACTTACATATTATCTTATTAAATGTTGAAAATGTCCGCCATTCACCTCCTTACAATAGTACAACAACTGTTCAAAGTGTTCTCGGACATTGTGAAGAACATCTGGTGTATTTGTTGACATTCATTAGTAATACGCACAAACCTGTATACTTGATAAGAGGTGCAATGAAATGTTTCAAATTCCGTTGGTCGGCAACGCGTAGCTCAAATTTACAAAACGAAGCGCCATTTTAAAGAGAATTGAATGCCCTTTAAAAATATGTATCACAACATACCCATTCCCATTTGAAAAAACAAGGGCAGTAGCCGCCCCCGCTAGGGGGGTTGAGGTTACAGGGATGAAATTAATAGTGAAACAAGTTTACGGGTCCGAGTTTTTTTTTTAATTTTCACGTACACAGCCGTAAACCTTGTTGGACTGTTTTCGATGGGCCACCTTGTATGTAATTCGTGAGATCGTTACTTTGAGTTTACTTCTTGCTAGTTAAAAGTCTGTACCTATGTCTTCTTTTAGAATATATTCAACAACTTTAGCAAGCGAGATACCCTCACTATAATTGCAAGAATACTACTCATGTTCCAATTGTTTACGGTCTTCCCTCTCATCTCGTTCATGTTAAGGAAAGACATTATGGGAAATATTAACCAATATTTTAAAAACAATCGTTTCGGTGACTTTTCCTATGGGAGGATTATGGTATTAAATGGATGCTTGTTATTTATATGCGTTATGTTCGCCTGCTTCATGCCGAGAATTGGAACTTTGATAAGGTAAGTTACAAGTTATAACAATTACAAATTAGTGCACTCACAGCCAAATAATCGATTCACGCAATATTTATACGGATTTTGATTGTGAATAATTATTTTATTTTAAGTCCGATTATTCTCATTCTTTTTATATTGTGTCGTAACTCTCGTACATCTGGGTTATTCTTTTACAAGCCGCACACTTAAATATATAACTATATTTTAGAATCGTCGGAAATTTTTTTTAAAACTTATACAGTATGTCCGCGGACAAATGGACAAAAATTTGAAAGATACGAAAAAAAGTAATTCTTCATTAAAAAGTCTGCTTGTCGAGAAAATAGGAATTACGATTAGAAAATTGATTTTTATTCTACAGGGCAAAAATGAAAAAATATTAGATATAATTATTACCTTTACATTACTAAACATTAATGAAAATAAATAATAAATAATAATAATAATAATAATAAATTTACAATGGACGAGGTATCATACACAATAGTCATAGTTGAAAAACCCCTCCCCCATAGTCAACATATTTTTCCAACTGCTTACTACACGAAGTATTTTTCACTTAATTAAGACTACTAGGTCTGAGTTAACCATGTGACCGGCGATACAATATAAAAACATACGCTTGGTAAAAAGTAGGCAATGTTCTAGTTTATATATAATAATAATAATAAACATAATAAGGAACTTACCTAAACAGGAGCACGCTTTACACAAATTCAAACACATACCGTCATATTTGTAAAACTATTAGGCCGACCTGTAGTAGCGTTATTTATAAGCAATTTCTGCCATGACCGGCGATACATACAGCTGCGGGGACGGAACTTCTGGTTAATAGATGTGTTAGAAAAACTAAACTGTTGATCTTTGAACATTATTTTTTCAATACAAATTGTAGTAGGAGTGTAAATTATTTATATATAAAAGTAACTTTAGTAACATGACGAAAGATATAAAAGGGTAAAATAAGAAATTATTGACTGGGGACACGTGACCGGCGATACATTTTTAAATTCAAATTTGAATACTGCAGCTATAATCTAAAAGTTTTAAATTTGCTTTCTAATGCAGGAAGTAACATATATTTCGCAAATTATAATCGTTTCTACAGGCAAATAGTTTATTTTGTTGCCTGTAAAAAAAATTTTACCCATAAACAAGTTCCAGAACACCCTCTAATTCATATGGTTCTTTGCAGATATACAGGGGCAATGAGCGGTTTGGTTTACATATTCATGCTACCAAATCTCCTAAAATTGGCAAGTCTCAGGAAAGAAGGAGAACTGACAACCTCGAAGGCCCTTTGGCATATATTTATCATTTCGGCGGGAGCGCTGAATTTACTCTCCCAATTTTTTATTACTGACTAAGTCTTTTGAATTTTTTTTTTGAAGATTTTAGAATGTGAAAATTTTTGATAGTTAATAATTGTTTTTATTTATTTAATAATTAGGGTTAGATGACATAGTTAGAATTTGTTTTATTTTATAATAGTTGACAATTTTACTTAATAACTAAGGACATGTAATTATTTATTTCAAAAATGTTGTTGTTTGAAAAACAGTATAACAAAATGTTACTAATTTGAAACTACTAAGACTGGATTAAGTGTAATATACTATTTATAAAAACACTGACTTTTGTATTGAACTTTTTCTGTTCTCGATGAATACAATGTTACAAATCCTCCTTAAGAATATTTATCAGTGAACCGCGTGGTCCGATTTAGGATTTCGCCGCGGAACAGCATACCTAAGTCATTGTAATTGAACAATGAGACAACATTGCCATTCCAAGACACGACGAGCCAGCGCTGTGGCCGGCTGTATCGAGGGAGTAGGAGACGTTTTTCTTATTCTTCTCCCTTTGATCAGCCGAAGCGTTGCCAACTCACTTCAGATAGTTGCGATCTTAGATATTTTTCCTGAATACCTCGGTGTGACATTTTTTTGCATTGAAATCAAGCTATGAAATTAATTGAGATTGATAGTGCATGCAATAATTTCAAAAATGACTGCATAACCATATTTTTTCAATTTGAACGTTATTTAACGTTTTGGAAAAAAGAAAATTCTTTTTCAAAAATTCAAGGTCATACAGGGTACCTCAAGTAAAGTGGCCTATTAGAAGTATCTCGAGAACTAAATTAGATTTTATTTTGAAAATTTGTCTGTGGCTATAAGAGAGGGTTTCCTACATCTATAAAATATTTTGGATGGCGCGATGTTGTCGGATCATACCGAAAGTGGTAGCAACTTCGGAATTTTAAATGAATTACCCTATATATTATATATTTTTTTTGGAATCTAGGTACAAATCTAGACCAGTTTTCTGTATAATATCATATACCTATCTTTAAGAGTTTTTGAATTATAAATAATCTTATGATTTTTTAACGTCGCATCGGGACCTGAACAGAAAATCATATCTTCTTTTTAGCGGTTATAGCTAGAAAGCTGAAATTTTGACAATGTTTCACAAGACCATCGAAATTTTATAATTTCGAACAGTATTTAATCGAATTTTCTATCTAATGATATTAAGTGTTCCTATACCTATCTTCAATATTTTCGGACTTATAGTGAAATTTCAAAATTATCTTATAAAAATATATTTTTTGGTAGTTGGCTGTGGAATGGATTCATAGAAACAAAATAATGAAAAATTCATTTGACGTTATGTAACAAAAATGGCTAATTGACATTATTCGAGCTTAGATATTTTAAGTTTATTTTATATTCATGTGGAGTGTGGTAGAGTTTTATCAAGAACTTGCAGAAAATTTAATGAACTTCATCCTGATGCAGCTGCTATGACTCCCAAAAAGTTGATTGGCCGAGGAGGTCCATGGAAATGGCCCCAAGGTCTCCGGATCTTACCCTCCTAGATTTTTATCTATGGGGAAGGATACAAGGCGACCGTCACAACAAGGGAAGATTTAAAAAATCGAATAGGTGACAAATGAATAATATATGTTATCGCCACAATTTATGAATGTTTAAGAGCCAACAATTTAGTTATTAGGTATTTTATTGGTGTTGTTGCGTAATTTTAATTTTGTTTATTTATTTATTAATAAATTGCTTATTTGCTAACTATTTTTTGTCAGTCAGTCAAAGGGATTTTTCATTATTTTATTTTTATGAATCCATTCCACAGCCAACTACCAAAAAATATATTTTTATAAGATAATTTTTAAATTTCGCTACAAGTCCGAAAATATTGAAGATAGGTATAGGAACACTTAATATCATTAGATACAAAATTCGATCTTCCATTAGAAAAACATATCAAACACAGGGTGTCCCATTTAAAAAAAAAAGAAGATTTTTGCAATAATTCATCTCCCTCAGAAATATTGTTATGGAGACGCCCTGTATAAAACTAATTAAATACTGTTCAAAATCATAAAATTTCGATGGTCTTGTGAAACTATTGTCAAAATTTCAGTTTTCTAGCTGTAACCGCTAAAAATATTTGATTTTCTTTTCAGGTCCCGATACGGCGTTAAAAAATCACAAGATTATTTATAATTCAAAAACTCTTAAAGATAGGTATATAATATTATATAGAAAATTGTTCTATATTTTTACCTAGATTCCAAAAAAAATATAATATATAGGGTAATTTATTTAAAATTCCGAAGCTGCTACCACTTTCGATATGATCCGGCAACACTGCACCATCCAAAATATTTTATAAACGTAGAAAACCTTCTCTTATAGTCACAGTAAAATTTTCAAAATAAAATCTCATTTAGTTCTCGAGATACTTCTAATAGGCCACTTTACTTCGTGTACCACATTTCGAAGTTAAATTCAAAATTTGAACAAAATCTATCCAATACTTTTCTTGTAGTTTGTCACACCTTTTTACCTTAATGGAGATCACTGATAAATGCTCTTAAGAGCTCGCGAACACTTACAACGTTTTGTAGCGACACTATTTTTCTCACGTTCGGGACTTATTAACCTATACAGGGTGTTTCAAAGAACATGTGCCATCGCTAGTGTGGTGAATCCATACCCAAAAATAAGGGAAATAGTTCCTATCAACATGGGTTTTTGTGAAATTTGGGTTTGATCGGGTTTGTTACAAAAAGTAATAAAATGGCAAATATTTTAGCAAAAAAAATGTTGGTGAACATGTGTACCACAGGCGTGCGTGCGATCAGACGCTCTAATATTGTCAGAGTTCGCCAAAATTCCATATACAGGGTGATTCACGACGAGTTTGCATTAGAACTTTATGGAGAACTACTGAATATATGTTTCTGAAAGTTTGGGGATTTAGGTTTATCGATGTGCTCTCTTTAACTAAAATATTCACATGTTTTTGTCATTTCCGGTTATACCGGAAGTAGCTGCCAACTTTCGTTTTTTAAATACAACATGATAATTTTTATTACATTTTTCGATTAACCGTTAAATACTAAGCACGTTTTATAGAACACGTTATTGTCAGACTTTGTTAGTTTTTGAGATATCTGGACTTTTTGTAATTATTTGGCAAATGCATGACGATGAAAAAATCCATATAATTTTTTTACCTTAGCTCTTGGACTAAAAATTTTTTCGCACCGAATAACTAGAATATCATCAAGTCTCAAAAATATTTCAAATTCGGCAGAAAATGTACAGGGTGGTCACAATTCAAGCTTGTTAAGTGAAACTTAAAAAAAAAATTCTAATTTTACCACCAATCCGATACGTTGAATCGTTTTCAAATTATGGCTTATTTTCGAAAATAAACTTTCACTATCAATATATTTCTAGAACGAGAAACATTTCGAAAAACTTTTATCATTTATTTTAATCCACGTTGATAACATTAATTAATCAAAGGAATGTCCATCCAAATCATTTAAAGTTATTAATCAGTTCTGCTATTCGGTTAAGATTGTTTCCGAGTAAAATCTGCCGATGATTGCCCTTTAGCTGTTCCAGTTTGATTGGTTGCTTGCAAATCTAAAACAATTGTAATGCAGGAAGGATTGTTATTACCAGATCCACTCATGCAATAAAATGTCTATTTAAATATGTCGTTTTTGTAACTTTGACTTCGATAAAAAAAGGTATATCCTTTTTTACAGCGATTGTCTCTTCCTAAAAATTAGGTGGTAAAAATTCCCCCAGCTCAAAATTAAGTAGACTTTCTTTTCTCTTGCCCAGCAATGTAACATAATATTGTTACAATTTTGATGCCAGTCATAGAGCCGTTGATTTGGGATTTAATTATTAAAAATGAGCGCTTGAGTTAGAAAATAAGCATAGTATATGTTTTAGTATCTACAGGGTGTTATGGAAATGACGTATTATATTTAAATGGGTGACTCCTAGGGAGTCCTAGAGAAAGTCTACATACTTTATTTTTTTTAAGTCGAATATCTAAATACTAAGGTAAAAACCCTTTTTACCCACATACTGTCGCGCCGTTACATCTGGATTCACAACAATGTGGGTCACTAGAGTATATTAACACCGCGTGTCTCGCCCTTACTTGAATACTGGCGGCGCGCCCTTCATAATTCAGTAGGCTTCGCGATTCGGGAGTGAAAGGACGTTGGTTCCACGACGTCGAGGGTGCCACGTGCTTGAGGTATACGAATTTTAAACGTTTGGTTAGTTGTATTGCCCGATTTTTTTGTTGTTGTGAAATAATTCATAATAATAAATGTTGTGATGTGATTTCAAATTCGTGTGATATTATCTACTGTTGGTTCTCGTGAAAAGCAGACTTTTTGTGTTTTATTTTTTTATGGAATTTAATTATAAAACGGATTATTTTAAAATAAGATCGAAGGTAAGAGAGTATGTCCCTTAAAATTGTAGTTTTCTTTGTCTAAAAAGTTTGAAAAAGAAGTGATAGCGTGCAATGTGTTGCAATATGACAACATCGCATTTAATGCGTTAACCTCTTTTGAACCTGGCGACTGCCTCAATAAAATATTGAATGCGAAGGGCCTCAGGAGCGGCCACGTAAATTTTGAGATTTCATATAAAGTGTATATTTCGCTTAATAATTCAAAGCGCCATTTATGGTTATTTTTCTTCAATTTATTTTCATCTCGGGATTTGCCGGTTTAAATATAATACGTCACTTCCATAACACCCTGTATAAATGAATGCACCAATTTATCTTGCTAAAAATCACTCGATCTTTTTTTTAAGATCGATCGACAAGTGGATCTGTGTCTCCGACGTATCGGTAAGCGGAAATCAATCGTTTAAAACATGTGTCTAGTCATGGGCGTGCTATTATTATTTTAAATAATGTAATAAAAATAGGAAATTCTTAATTGCATTTTATGTGTGAAGACAGGTAACTATTTTTATCAAGATTTTAAAAAAATACTTTTTAAAAGATGTATATTCTTGAACATGGAAAAAATAGCTAGATATTGATTAATGATGATTTTTCAGTTTTTGTGGTATTAAAGTCCCTTCCTAGCTTACGCTTAAATGGAATTTAAATATATGGATTTGTGATTCCTCTTCACATACCCCCTATAAACATTTTCAATCACTTCACGGGTCTGACTGGGAAGGTTTTTACCAGGAGTATCCTAATTCATTATCAAAATTTTAAAATAACACCCTAAAACACGACACAATGAACCCTTACTTATAAAAGCCAATAGAATAACTATTACCCTTCCTATCACTACGCAACTAGGTGGGTACATTGACCAAATATCGGACATCGCCGAACAAGCCCGATGACTCATCGGGTGTCTCACGAGACGCATGCGCTATCAACTGTTTGGGATATAACCTATCAAATTAGCTCAAGCTACCTGTATCCATTAACAACGCACGATGTTGCCATATTTTTAGATTAAAAGTATTTTAATCAAAAAAAAATATATTATTTGCATTTAAATATCAAAATAAACTGTATAAAAAGAAAGTTCAATAATATTGTAACTATAATAGAATATTGGTATCTTATATATCTTTTACAATTTAAATGCACAAATGTAATTTTTCGGGTATTCTCGGTAAGGGATTATTAAATTAAAATTTAATATGTGACAATATTGTTAACCCCAGACATTTTTTTGCCCGCATTCCTTTCGTAGCTTCAGATAAACTTGTCGACCTGTAATACACAAAAACGCTACAGCGAAGCTGAGAGATGTTAGCAGCTCGTTTGTTCTCGCTTTTTACGTACGATAAAATATATCTAAAACTCCAATTTTTTCCAAAATTACGTACAAATTAGCATCAATTTAATAACCCACATCATTTTTATTGTGAAGGGATGTACTTTTAAAGAACATTTGCTACCTTCGCGGTTTAACTTGCTGGGAGGAGTAGCTGTTACCCTCAAAAGCTTAAATGAGAAGGAGGGGGGGGGGGGGGGGGGGGGGGGGGGTTATTCGACTTTGTTCTCTTCCAATGCTACCCAAAAAAAATTTAGTAGTAGTCAGTTCAGTGGCGGCTCGTGATTTCTAGGCATTTTAAATGTAGAAAGAAAAAAGTATCAAGAAAATGCGTTAGGTAAAACATATTTTTATTTATTTTTTGATTTTCCACAAGGAAATACAACTTTTAGAAAATATGAAAAGTTTTCTTAGCGTGTATAGATAGCTGTCGGATCTTAACGTCGTCGCATGCAACCCTCGTAACAATATTTATACAGTCCACTACTAATACTACTAAAGCCATCTACGAGCTATCAATAAAACCGAATGATGTCCAATACTACTACCGCCATCAACGAGTTATCAAGAAAACCGAATGATGTCTAATACCACTACGCCATCTACGGGCTACGTCATTAGGCGCAACCAAGACGAGAACAATAGTTAACTATTTTATGACGAGAACGAATCGAGCCACGAGACTGACATGTTGGCATCCTTCATATTTTCAGTATTTTTTAGTTTAAATCCTTAAATAAAATGGTGTAAAATCATATCGAGTATCATTTATCGAAATACACAACATTTATCGACCCTACACAATAGTGCTTAAACGTAAAGTCCATTCTTCGGTTCTTAATTGTAGAAAATTGATCAATAACAGCCTCATTAAGTTTAGAATACCCTCTATAAATTTTTTTTCATATATTTCATTTTTAATCTTTCTAATAAAGTCCCTAGATTTACCCTTTGTGGTCCGCGTTAAATTAATTTCGGGTTCAGGTGTTCCCGCATTCTTCACTTCAATTTTTTGCTCCAAACTCAAAGAGCTAAAGTTATTTCTTAAATAGTCCACCGTTAACTGTGCGCATTTTCCATGTTAAATCGCCATAGCCCCGCTATCCCTCGCTGCCGCCACCTGTTACTACAGAGAAACTGCACTACTGAATCGCACGTGCGAGCAAGTCTCGTCATTTTCCTCGGCCGAGGCACGGTTGCCGGATCTATACAGTTTGGTTTGACGGGATGATAAAATATTAAGGAGGGTCGGACTTTATAAGATAAATAATATTCAATGAATATAAATTAATATTTTTTATTCGTTTTGTTTTGGGGGTGCACGTGCGCATGTGCTCCTGTAGAAGAACCGCCACTGAGTCAGTTGGAAGGATTGGAAAGGTTGTCACCTGGAGTGACTACCTACGGCGACCACTAATCATTCTACTAAACGAGGACTAAACAATAATATTTTTTTAAATAATAAACGAAATATCATAAATCTCGCCTCAGGTATGTTCTAATTAGTCAACATATTTAGTGGAACCCTACAGTTGATTTATTCCAGTAAAAGTCAACGGTATATCTTGAACCACACTATACGTTAGAACTCATAGTTTACTCACCTTTTGTAAATCATAATCGGCTGAAAGTTCCATATATACCTCATCGGACCTGATAAGAGTGGCCTGCCCTTTAAATACTTCACTTGGTTTGTAGAAATATGCACCAGCCACTCTTTGCGTAAACCTGCAGAATAATAAAGTTTTGATTAGTTTTCCGAAAATAAGACTCATGTATTATGTTATTCAAAGTAGTTGTAACTATAAAAAAAAGAAAATTCCATTTACTTTAATATATTTTCAATTTTAAACGATATGTAGCAAAAAATATGAATATTTAGATTTTCTAAAAACTCAGGTACGGTGAATTCAGATGTATTTTTCAAATTTGTCACGAGGTATATGTCAACAATGATCATGGGCGTCGTTTATAAGGGGCAAGAGGGGGCAGTTGCCCCCTCCCCCTGGAATTCGATAACTTAATAACACATCAAAAAATTTAGTTCGTTCGTCCCACATTATGTGGTTCGTCCTATTTTAGCATGCGTGGTTGTCGCCCAATGTCAAAATTATATCTACATCAATAATCGTTTATTTCGTAAGCGGAAAAGATAGTATGTTTTTTCTATTTTTTCTCAAATTTGGTACGTATTTTTTAAGTCTAAAGTAAATTTGACATTCGAGGCGGTGCATAGTCAGATATTGTTTCTTCAAAAATATTTCTCTTAATCGAAGCTAAGCCAAACGAAGAAAAATTCTAATATAGCGGATCCGAAGCTGCTATACAGGTGTCTACTTAAGTTGGAACCATATGGAGAACTTTTTTTATTATTGGTTTTATGAAAAAAAGTTATTCTTCATAAAAAGTTCTGCATGGTCTAAAACTCAAAATACAACCGTCAGTTATCAAAATTTTCCCGCCATATACGAGGTATATCAGAACTTACGAATTTTTCTCAAGAGTAAAGTACCTTTACTTTTGACAATACAGAAGAATGTTACGAAGAAAAGTTATTTTGAATTAAAAGTCATATTCAAATATGCAATTACAGTTATTTAGCATGAAAATTTAGGTTTTGTGATTATTTACTAATCATTCCGTATTAATTATTCTGGCTTGATATAATTTAACGTAATCTAGGATGCACTCACAAGAAATATTTGACACGGAATGTCATAGTGCGTTGGTATTTATAAATACATTAGAAATGGCAGCTTTACTAAGTTGTGAAGAAAAAATATAAATTGTTTTAATAATTAATACGGAATGATTAGTAAATAATGACAAAACCTAAATTTTCATGCTAAATAACTGTAATTGCATATTTGAATATAACTTTTAATTCAAAATAACTTTTGTTCATAATATTCTTCTAAATTGTCAAAAATAAAGGTACTTTAGTAGACACACTGTATAAACAAATTTATAAAGAAATTTTTGGCACCGTTATTATTTAAATTAAATCTAGATTTTAAAATAAATAGGTATGGAGTTATTTTTTGGTTTGTTTTCCGCTGTCGCTTTTTGTATGTATATAGCACGTAAAATCGAGATCATTATAAAAAATACTGAAAAATCCTCAGAAAAAGGAACTCTTCTTGAAAAAAAAATTACTTTTGTTCGTCTGCTGCAAACGTTTCCCCTTGTTGCTATCATTGCCCCCCCCCCCCCTACAAAACGTTCTAACGACGCCCATGACAAATGTCCCTATATTGGCGTCCCATTTGAATAAAATATTTCCAGCCGCTTTTCGGACTTGGAATATTCGAATTGCACACGTCACAAAATCCTCACGCTGCATAATGCGGGCTATATGGTACAAGGCTATGGGCGAGGGTCGGTGCGCCGTTGTGAACAATAACTTAAGCTGGTCTTAACCCTTGTTAGTAAAATGGTGTTTTGCAGGTACCAATAATTAGACTTATCAGTACCATAAGGTATTTTAGAAGCTTAAGGACGGATTTCGAAGAAGAACAAATAATAATTTTAGTTGTGAGACGATTCTAAAAATTATAATGTTATTATAAATTGCCGTTATCTACAGGTCGACAAGTGGATCTGTATCTCCGACGTATCGGTAAGGAGGAAGCAATATCGTTTAAAACATGGCCTAGTCATGAGCGTGCTATTAATATTTTAAATAATGTAATAAAAATAGGAAATTCTTCACTAATTGCATTTTATGTTTGAAGGTAGGTAATTACTTTTATCAAGGTTGAAAAAAATATTATTTACAAGATGTAAATTTTTCAACATGAAAAAAATCAGGACATGATTAATTTTCACCTACCCTATAAACATTTGCAATCACTTCACGTATCTGACTGTGTAGGTTTTTGCCAGGAGTATACTCATTCGTTATCACAAAGTTCAAAATTTCAAAATAACACCCTAAAACACTACACAATGAACACGTATTTAAAAAACTTTAACACAATACAATAACTATTGCCCTTACTATCAGTACGCATCTTGGTGGGTACATCCGTCAAATATCGTCGAACCAGCCGAATGGCCCACGAGACGCATGCGCTATCAACTGTCTGGGATATAACCTATCAAATTAGCTCTAGCTACCTGTAACCATCGACAATGCACGATGTTGCCATATTTTTAGATTAAAAGTACTTCAATCGATAAAATATATTATTTTGCATTTAAATATCAAAATAAATAGTTTGAAAAGAAGGTTTAAATATAATGAAACTATAATATAATATTGGTTTCTTATATACCTATTACAATTTCTTCTGCATGCGTAAACGGAAATTTAGGTTTTTCTCGGTAAGAGATTATTAAATTAAAATTTAATATATGTGACAACATTGTTAACCCGCATTCATTTCGTAGCTACAGATAAACTTGTCGACCTGTACATACTAGTTTAGTTCTCGGCCATTCAAGAATAAAGAATAAGGGAATGGAGAACAAATCCGAAAGATGTAAGGTAAAAAAGATTTTTGTAATTAATCACCAAGACTTTAACGAAAATAATGGATGCCTACTTACCTTTCAGCGGAAACTACAACATCGAGCGAATTGTAACGAGTTTTCTCTGCAACGAATGTTCCTAAACGTTCCAATAGCTTTTCCTGAGGAACCGTCTCGTTCATAAGTTCATCCACCTAAAAAATATTAAAATTAAACTTTACGACCACTTGAAACAAGAATCAAAGAACATCAGAACCATACACGAAAGGGAGAAACAAAGAGATCCGGTGCATCAGACCACGCTTGCACACACGACCACCACTTGCAATGGGAACAGTCAGAAATCATACTCAAACAAGGTGGATAATTTTATTTACATACTGTTTCTTGTAATCCTTGATGTATTCTAAACATTTCGTTTTTTGATTCATTCCAGTATCTCGTTTCTGCTGCAAGCTGCAAAATTTTAAATGAAACGCTGATTTGAAGCCTGTTTTTATTAAGAAAAACAAACACTAGGTATATCATAAAGTTAATTAACAAAAACTGTTCTAAAATCGTGGATTTCCTCCTCTCGCAGCAATGACAGCTTGCAGTCTTCGTGGCATCGAACGAATAAGGTTACTTATCCTTTCTTGAGGGATAGCATGGCATTCTTCGGTCAGCGCCAGTCCTGAGTCTTGGAAGGTTTGTGGTTGTACAGAACGACGACGAACGGCCTTTTTAAGTTAATCCCAAAGATGTTCGATTGGGTTGAGATCCGAGCTACATGCTGCGGGCCATTCCAATCTTGGAAGTCCAACTTCATCCAGATATTCGCTCACTACATGTGCAACGTGAGGTCTAGCATTATCATGCATTAATGTAAATTGGTTCCCAAATGAAAAAAGAAATGGCACGACATATTCTTGGAGATTTTCCTCGATGTAACGGTCGGCGGTTAGAGCTCCATTTTCAACAAATACAAGATTGGTGCGTGCTTCGGTAGAAATACCCGCCCAAATTATGACTGAACCGCAAAGATATGAGATTCGTTCTGATGTGATGCAATAAGCATATCTCTCATTTCTACATCTGTATACCCGGTCACAACCATTCGGGGACCTTAAACAAACCCTGGATTCATCAGTGAATAGTTCGTAATAATATTGTCAGTGTCCAATATTCTGCCACAATAATCGCGTACTTAGCCAACGTCGATAATAATTTTTATCCGAAAGCTTGACATACATTTTCTAAAAATAACATCGTTTCATTTCAAATTTTGCAACTCGCAGCAGAAATGAGATAATGGAATGAATCAAAAAAGGAAATATTTAGAATACATCAAAGATTACAAAAAACAGTGTGTAAATCAAATTATCCACCCCAATTGTCCTACAGGGTGTTTTGAAATTAAGACAAAAAACAACAGTTTGATTTACTCCTGTTTAATATAGCCTAATCGTTACCGTTAAAATGTTACTTTATAAAATAATTAAGAAGAAACACAATAAACGAATCTACAAATTGATAACAAAATCATGAAAATCGCATAAAAAATAAAAAAGTTATAAAATATCTTGACCAAAATTTCAGGGTGGCCGAATTTTGTGCAGGCGAGTGTAGATGACTTAATTTAAAAAACTACAAATTCAAAAGTCACATTAATTAAGTGCTGACTGTTTAATGATTATTTAGAAGACAAGAAAAAAATGTACTATTTGCGTAAAAATCCCGTAATCAGCCTATAAATAACATTTTTTATACTTTTTAGTATGTTGGAAAAGTTGTAAGTAGCACGCATAATTTTTTTTAGATAGTGGCACTCTTCTCAAAAGGCCATTCCTCCCTTAAAGGAATCATTTCATCGAAATTTTATAATAGACAAAAATTATCCGAAAAATGATTATTTTAAAAAATATTTAAAGTAACTTGTGTCAATTTGAAAACTTAATATCTCGCTTCGAATAAATAACATTATAGTACCGCAGCCCGTTACCAAAATGTCCTGTTATCACGCCTCCATCCAGTCAATGACTAATCAATCACTAGATTAATAAAAAATAAGAAAGTTTAACTCGAGCGAAAAAGTTCGGCAACGCTGCGCTTACCCGTCAGAGTGATTTCAGTCCGTAAGAAAGCAGATCGTCTTTTTGTTACTACACCTTGTCCGTTCCTGATGAAATCATATTAACAATATAAAAAAAAAACGTGAATTAATCGATAACGGACGTTTTGGGTGTTCCATTAAATAAAAGATGTAAAGAAAAGGGGCATCGCCCGGGTCAATTTTTTTTTAATTGTCTAAAAAAATAGTAAATCGAGTCGCAGCGCAGTTGGATCTCGTATCTGTATAATTCATGATCGCGGTACACGGCGCGTGCATGGGACGGCTTGCTGTGTGGCTTGGTTGTCTATAACCATCACCATCAGCTATGCCCCAATATGCATTATTATTGATACACGAGCTGTGTTGACTGAAAACGGCTTTGCTAAAAAAATGCGTGTATAAAAATGTCAGTTCATATTGGTCCCCCATTTACACGATTTCTGCTTGAAAACGGACGAGGCGTGATAACTCGAACAGCGTTAAAAAAATTACATACCTAAGATCCAACACTGCGGTTGCGTGTCGTTGAAAATGCCCGTTCTCATTTTTTCCCGGTCACGAATAACAAAAAATAACATCCGACAAGTAAAACGGACGAGGCGTGATAAGTTGGATTCTCCGCTGTAAACAAATTTCGATTTTTCTCAAACCAAAACTAACTATTCACCGCACGGAAAATCTCACTTACTATTTTCATCTCCTCAAAAACATCACTCCGAGTCAAAAAATAAAAAGAACGGACGAGGCGCGATAACTATTACGACCACTTTTCTTTTACATATATAAAGATGATTCTCAATGATTTCGCAACGTTGCCAATGTCCGTTCTTGTTAATTTCCTTCTCAAGTCCTTATTAAATAATCAAAAAAACTCAAAAAACTTTAGGTCGTGATCAGTCTGAAATCCTGGTAACGGGCTGCCGTACTATTAAAAATCGGAAAGATACGTAGATTTTATTGTGAACGAAGAAGCATTTATCTTTTCCGATTTTTAATGTGTTTTCAAACTAACACCATATATTAAATAAAACATTATTTACCGTTTCGTGGTGAAGTTCATCAAAAGTCTTAAGGAAAGCCTTAAATATGTTAATTCTCGTCTTGGCTTCTAACTTTTCATCCTGCTGTTCATACATATGATGTAGTACCATTTTGACAAAACTTGGCGTACCATCGATGAGAAATAAATCTACTTTTTCATTCTGTTTTTCAAATTGAACACCAATTTCAAAGGCCAAAGCTCCTCCGTATGAATAACCGCATAAAAAGTACGGTCCCTCCTCTTGAATGACTTTAATGATTTTAACAAAATGTGTCGCCACCGCTCTTAAATCATCTAGGTCCAGATCTTCGGTAGATTGAAGACCGTATATATTGCCATTCAGCTTCTTTGCCAGCGGCAGTAGTATCTCTATGTTACCCTCTATTGGATGAATAAGAAACATCTTTTTCGCACATGATTTGTC
Source organism: Barypeithes pellucidus (assembly GCA_963991005.1). Lineage (NCBI taxonomy): Eukaryota > Metazoa > Arthropoda > Insecta > Coleoptera > Curculionidae > Barypeithes > Barypeithes pellucidus. The sequence continues at coordinate 17,054,130 of OZ022563.1, forward strand.
GTTAATAATTTCTACAACTGATTTTTTGCATAACATGGCATTTATGCTCTGAACGTGATATCCATTTGTAGCATAACTTGTCGTAGGGCTCCCCTTTTGTGCAGACGAATTCGTACTTTCGGCTAGTTTGGATATTTTATTAAAAGTCAAATCTCGAATGTCCTCTATGTCCAAGTCGATGTTATAGTTTCGGTACAGTGTTTGTTTTATTTCAGCAACCATAAGAGAATCCAACCCTATTTGCAACAATGACTGTTTTTTATCGATATGATCTGAAACAATAATAGTTATAATTGGACTCCCTTCTGCAATAACCCTTTCACTGCGGGGCGGTCGGGAAGCTGATGCACCTGCTGTGCGGGAGACTTTATAGGACAACCGCAGAGCGGAATGAATTTCTCAGGAAAAAGTGCAAAGACAATCTTTTTTTTATTTTAAACAAATACAAACAATATAAAAATGAGTAAGAACTTATAGCATACGAGAACAGTATAAAATAATATTAAAAAAACACAATATAACCCATTTTATACATTTTTTTGCGTGTGATAAATTCGGAAACATGGAATGATACATAACGCTATATTCCCACAATCGATGCACATATAAACCGATTTCTTCACAACTTTCTTTTTCGCACAAACTGCACATCTTCTTTGGCCGCATTTTCCTTTTCCAGTATCGGGAACTTTCTCTGGAAAATGTCTTCCTGTCAGCCGGGCTGGGTGATCACCTGCAGCTCTCCCTCTTGATAGCGACCTGCAACACATTTTAAATTAGTAATTTAGATAGATAACCAATTCTGAACTACTCATACCCAGTTGGTGAGGGGTATTTCGCCAGTATCTCTCGAATCAAGTCCGTCTGGAATTTTGCTAATGGAATAGACTTCTTCGTTATCTCCTTATATAAGACATGCGAATTCAAAAGGGCCAAATCCAAAAAATGAAAGAATAACTTCTTGTATCATTTTGTTGTGCGACGTATACACTCGACTGAATGAAGAAGCATGTCAGTTTTATCGACAGCACCCATAAATTTATTATAGCGAACTATACATTCTGGTTTCATGATTTGACTGCCAGTGGACCGGTCAACTTTTCCTATTGGTGCAGTATTGTAATCGTAAGCAGTAGTTAACATGTAAACCTCCCTTTTGTCGCAATATTTTACTGCTAATAGCTTGTCAGATGTCGACCTAAACGTTAATTCCCCTTTTTCAATTTTTCCGCCATTTCCGGCATATTTTTCCTGTTCTTTCTAACCGTCCCGCAAGCATTCGTTGAACGATCATATAACCATAAGAAGAGATCTGGGCTGGTGTACCAATTGTCAATATACAAACAATGACCTGCATCTAAATACGGTTGTAGCAAAGTTAAAACTACATCTCGAGTGACACCAAATCTGTTGCTTTGATTCATTTCAGTTGTCTTTCCAGTATATACGATGAAATCTAATATATATCCAGTTTTTGAATCGCATAAAACAAACAGTTTCACACCAAAACAGTGCCTTTTTGCTGGTATGTATTGTTTGAAGAATAACCTTCCTTTGAATAAAATAAGACTTTCGTCTATGCATAACTCTTTGCCTGGCTTGAAACTCGATTTGAAACAGTCTCTAAAATGATCAACTATTTTTCTGAGTTTGAAAAGTGTATCGTTATTTTTTGGAGAGTTGTTGTCGCAAAAATGCAATAAACGTAAAATAATCAAATAGCGGTCTCTAGCCATCATCTCCCCAAATATAGGAGTGTTCAATAGGCTATCTTTGCTCCAATACTCGGAAATCTGCAACTTTTTAGATCTAGGCATTAACATAGTTAATCCAAAAAATCGCCATAGTTCCTCTATGTTTGTATCTTTCCAAGACACTAAACGGGAATTTTCTTTTACATTAGTGTGTTCGCATACATATTTATAATAATTGTTGGTCTCCTCTATAATAAAATTTACTATATCCTGCGTCAAAAATATTTCAAAGGTCTCTAAAGCACTACTGTCCGCACCTAAGTGGTCTACAGTGCATCCACTAGCCAAATCAAAAGGGAAAATAGTAGGCTTAAACTCTGTTTGCACCCAGTTGAAATCGAAAGTAGGAAAATCTGGCTCACCTTCCGAGTCTATAACAGATTCCGCAGGCGACATTGGTGCTTGTAATTCTTCTAAAACCTCAGCCCCAGCTTGATTTTGCTCCTGATCGTCCCAGTCTGGATCTATATGACTCTCAATAAATTCATCTTCGCTGTCAGAACGCGTCAAAATTTCTTCCAGCTCGGCCGTTGAGTAGAATTTCCCACTACGCGGAGCGGCCATATTAGCCATAATTCGCGGCACGTACACAACCAAGTAAGCTGTCGAAGTAACGCAAATAATAGACGAGTCGCGAATCCCCTTCCAATAGTCTCAAAACACGTCTAAACACCTACGACTTACGGAAACTAAATTATGACCAGCCGCAAAATAAATTTACTAAATATCGGACGCCCGCACCAGAGACACGACCAGTTAGAGTCCGAAAAATAGGACAGCCGCAGCGAAAGGGATAAGGAACCAACTAACATTTTTTGCTAAAATTAGTTAGCTGGTTCTTTAGAATCACAAAAAGGGTGTTTTATCTATTTGCGATCCATCTTAAAATACCTATGGACGCCATCTATGAGGAATAGGACCTAATTGAAAATTAGAGAAACCTGTATTCAAGTTTCGCAATAAAGTACTGGGTAGTGCGCGTTATGCAAGACGGGACCAACAAGCAGTTCGTTTCTTCTTGCATCACGTGTTGTGTCAGCAACCCGGTGAGACTGCTTATGGGGGGGGATCGAAACACGTAAGAAGGCCTTGGAAGTGATGCTAAGCCTACTCTGCTCCATGCGCTCACAAGTAACCCACTTTTATCTATCTGTTTCACTCTATCATTTAAGCGTCAATATCAGACTTATGTAGAGTTAATATGAAATGCCAAAAAGTGATTGTTTATGCAGGCGACTTGACCCTGGTCATATTTGTCTCACTTTACTGAATTAGGGTTGCTGCAGACAGAGACAGGCATAGAATGCGAACAGCACGAATTGTTAAACAAGCTAACTTCCTTCCTCTGGCGGGAATGAAAATCGAGCAACATCTGATGTGATTTGAGTGGAGAAAGCGCATCAACCTTAAATTTTAAAATAATTTTTAATTTTCTCATCTTTTCACGAAAAAAGTCGTTTCCTTTTTGGTGCAAGTGAGTAATTTGTAATTGAAATATTCATTTAGTCATCTTTACTGAGAGTACGCATCAATAATAATTTCTTTTCCTAAATCATATGGGCCCCAAAAATATGCTTTGACTTAAAGCTTGAAATATTTGCTAGAACCTAGAGCCCAGTTGAAGATGGTAAAATTTTCTATGTAAATTATGATTTACTTCCAATTTTTTAATAAATCTACTTACAAGCTTATTTCTGAAGTTTTAATTTTTCATTTGTAGTTACGTTACTAGTTCAAAAAATGATATAAGAGTGTGTAAGGATTATTTTAAAGTGATATTTACAGCTTAAAACATGTCAGAATCCTAATATTGATTTTCACCACTTAGTAAATCAAATAAAAGGGTTTTGAATGTTTTTTGTTGGTTAAATGTCACTTTAAAATATTGACAGTAATAAAAATTTGGACAAAAGTGACATTTGAAAAGCACGTGCGTTTGTCAGCTGATGCCAGACGTAATGGATGCCGGGTTTGATCGTTTGTACATACTTGTTTCGATTTGTTAACATGGCTGTTTGTCTTCTTCCTGTTTATAAGTATTCGTTGTGTGTCAGTTGAGTCAGTTCGCAAGTGAGTTGTCAGAAAGTTTATAACATGTGTGGCTCTTATTCAGTTTAGCAAAATGTCAAGGGGAAAGTTATTCGTGTCCTTAGCACTTGCATAGTGACAATTTAATAATATGGAAGTAAGTAATAATTCTGATATATTATGTTCAAGCAGGGATTTCCAGAATCATAACCTAAAAGCAATATATTATTTTCGAATTTTCACATTTATTTTAAGGCTAACCAAGATCAAGAGAACGTATAGTGCAATTTGGAGGAAACAAACGTCGAATATGAAGTTTACATAAGGAAAATATTAATTTATTAGCAAGTAAATGTTCTAGTAAGTTGGTTCCTTCTCGCTTAAAGCATTTTTAATCTCAATAATTAGGTAAAAAAAATTAAGGTTAACCTTTTTTTTTTTTGTTTTAGACCTGTCAAGATGTTAACAATAAAGTTAATTTGTTAAATATTGATTTATTAAACAATGTGGCAAACACAGGCGATAATGCCTCGTCGGTAAGACTAATTTTATAAAATAAAGTAAATTGGATCTGTTTGCTAAAATGTAATTTGGATTATTTTTGCTAAATATGTTTTTAAATGTTGTTGATTTAGGTATTTAGTCAATTTTGTTTATTTTAAAGTATTAAAAATAAATTTAAAAAGAAATTACAAATAGAAAAAAGACGTTTTAAAAGAAAAGATTAACTGGTTACATATAAAAAAAATTAAAATTGTCAAAAATAAACCTTTTATAAAAATAGATTACCAGAGCGACATAAACTGGATAAACATTAAAAAATGAATGGCAAGGATACCAACTTCAGGCGTAGTATTTTGTAATAGCTTAGAAGAGTGCATCGAGGTAAAGGAATACCAACACTTAAACTGAACGATATAAAATCTTACATGGACCTGATTCCCGCTGCGGATCAACATTTTTATAATAACCTTATGGGCGATGAAACCCTACAGGAAGATACTGAGGGCTTCAATGGAGATATTGATTTTGAATCAGAGTGGTTAGGAAACACCCATATTTAACATTATTTACATAAAATGGAACAAATGTGTAACTATAAACTGATTTTTATCATTAGATTCTATTATATAGCAAAGTACTTTAATTTAAAAACTTGAAAAATTTGTGATCCACACGAAACACAAAATATAAATGCCGATAATGACAAATAATGACAAAATATTTCCATCAATAAAGCTAAAAAATAGGCTAAAAGGCACACGACAGTAGGATGTCTTATAGCTATAAAAACTAAAAAACACATGCTTACCTACATTCCTGATTCCCAAAATGTGAGCTATAGTTTCTGTCGGAGATTTATTGGATGACAAAGATACGTCAGTGTGCTCGTCTACGACGAAAGTTGATCCAACAGCGCAAGGTTGAAGCATAAACGTTTCAAGTGCAAAAATGCAAGAATTTATTGATTGTGGAACAAGTCCTAACGTATTTAAAACCTAAAAAGATTTTTTTTTAATGAAACTACTCTCACAAAATTTTCAAAATGTTAATACAATACATACAGGATGTTATGGAAATGACATATTATATTTAAACCGGCAATTCCTGAGATGCACAAGCACAAGCACAAATTGAAGAAAAATACCCATAAATGGCGCTTTCAATTCATTCAGCGGTAAAAGTGACCTGACGTCAAACCAGAAAAATACCTGTGCAATCAAGGAATTCTGGCCGGTGTTGTCATATGTACACCTTAAACTCTTTAGACAAAATAAAATAATTTAAACACTTTTCCATTCTGTAATACCTTTTTGTACAATTAATTGAAGAACATTTACGACGGACAATGTTTTAAACAGCCCGAAAAAACATATGGAATAGTAATAGCCACGTACGTCACTAGGTCAAATGCCAATGACCTCTTGACGCCTTACATCGGCTGAGCGAAATAGTTTCATATAGCGCCGCACGCTTGCGGTCTGTTAGTTGAAGACCAACCAGCGGCCGGATACATTGTGTCTCGTCGATCACCAACACACTCTCAGCAATCCGCTCTGTTTTTCGGTTGACGCGTGTATCTTGCCCGTTCATAAATAATCGTTGAATATTGTTTTTATTGACGCGTTTTTCTGGACGTAAAATTTCGTCGCGTGTAATAGAATCTAATAATCTGTATTATTGTATTTTCAAAAGCTAACTATCGGTTCTGTTTCACTATTACTGTGTGTACATAAAGTGTTTCCCGGAGTGTTCCCATGAAAAACAAAAAAAAACTGATTGTGTTTGTGCCTGGATTTTCTCGCTCTTTAAGTATAAAGATAAATACAAGTAGGTAGAAAATAATTTATTTATATAATTTCATATAGAATTTCAGTTTTACATTAAGTTTGGCAACATTGCCATTGGCTCTGGGTGAAATGTTATACAGTAGCGCGGACTGACCTGTGAGTAAGAGTGTTTGTTACCCCACTTTTAAAACGGTCGATTTAAAAAAAATAAAATATGTAGCGCTTCTCTAGGACACCCAAAGAGTCACCCATTTAAATATAATACGTTATTTCCATAACACCCTGTATGTCACCCCTATTCAAGCTAAAAAATCAAAAAAAAAACATTTACTGGCTCCATAGAGATCAAAACTATCAGCTATGGTATAATGTATGTACTTCAAAAAATTAAACAGTATAAAATTCTATATAAACTTTGTTATTTGTACAGGTCTGATTCGACAACGTAAATAGCACTAAAATTTAAAATTCAGTCGAAGCGGCCGGCCGAACGAAGCACATACAATTATAGTTACCAGCAGATGCATCAATACTAAAACCCCATAGTTTTACAGTTACAACAAAACTCACCTTATTTCTCGATCGGTCAGTAAGAAATCCAACATCACCGATTGGTCCGTACTGTACTGCCAATCCAGGCAAGCCGTCCCTTCTTCTTATTTCGCAAAGTCGCTCCAATGCGGAGTTAGCCATACCGTAGTTGGACTGCCCAGGATTGCCTCTTCCAGATGCTATGGAACTGAAGACCACAAAGTGATCTAACATTGGACACATTAACCTAAAACAACATAAATAACATTTTTATTATTATATTAAATTCATTCTCTAAGCCGCAGTGACTAACTAACTAGCAGATCCTGCTATGGTCGTTGGCACACTTATCTTCTTCACTCCATGAAAAATAACCTTCACTACAACTGATCTCAGTTCTGGAAATCCACAAAATCTCATGGCAAGCAGCTCCGGTATAGAGTTTAACACGAAAGTGTACTGATTCAAATAGTTAGAGAGACGGTGACAATAGGGGGTCCGTGAAATGGAATATCAGTAATTTGGTTTCTCGTGGAGTTTAGGTCCTCCTCTACAACTTTTATATCTGATGAAATTCCGTAGAGCGTTGCTGACAGGCGCTGTATTGCTTTAGATAGAAAATTCTCAATAAATTCAAAATTATATCGAGCCATGTCTGAAAATGAATATGCAGCATCTGCGTGACCCCAAAGGCACGGGAAGCACATTTTCTGACAAGTCAACACTTGCATAATATACTTTACCGAGCGTGTCAAAAAAAGATTAATGGAAAAATTATATAAGTCTCAAGTATAGGCCCAAGTGGGCTTAATCGATTTATCTTCACATGGAGATGACTCTTAAACAATTTTCTGATAAAAAGAATATTGCGATTGAATATATACAACTGAATGATACCTGCCTTCCGGTATCTATGCGTAATATTGTCAGAATTACGCCTAGCTAGGTGTGATTCTTCTGAAATTTTTTTTTTCACAATATTTGCGTGTCAAGGAATGTAATATGACAATTTTCTGACATGTCACGATCGTTTTTCGAGTTTCCTCCGAGGGGATTTTTTATAAATTCCAATAATGAAATGGCGAGACCTGGAACGACAAAATTTTTTTCACATAATCTTTAACATATAATGTTCCATTCTAGAAAGTTTCAACTTCAAATTCGCTTTTTTACTTTTTTTTTTAATTTTAATTTTTTTTGATACGCTCGGAAAAGTATATGCAAGGGTTGACTTGTCAGAAAATGTGTTTCCCGTGACTTTTGGGGTCACGCAGATGCTGTAAATTCATTTTCATACATGGCTCGATATAATTTTGAATTTATTTAGAATTTCCTATCTAAAGCGGCACAGCGCCTCTCAGCAACGCTCTACGGCATTTCATCAGATATGAAAGTTATAGAGGGGGACCTAAACTTCACGAAAAAACAAATTACTGATATTCCACTTCACGGACCCCCTATTGTCACCGTCTCTCTAACTAAAAAATACAAGTAAGAGAAATTACATCATACGCACAAATTCAAAATTAGTTATGTTAATTACCTGGATACCTTATCCATATTCTCTCCTGAATAAATTTTCGATCTAAAAACTGCGTTAAAATTTTCAGTTGTCTGGTTCACAAACAGCGCATCTTGAAGAACCAAAGCCATATTGAAAATGCCTAAAAACATTTTAGTTAAAGTAAAAATTGTATCAATGACAAGAGAACACTTCCTTTATAAATTTAAAAGAAAGTACAAAACTTAAATGCAATACAAAACTGAGGTGACTTATTCTTACACTTGTGATTTTAACTCAGCAATATTATATTAATTGCGGTGTTCCTCAAGGATCAATTTTAGGACCTACTTTATTTCTTTTATATTAATATATAAATTCAATTTCGAAGTTAAATTAAAAGATATGTTAAATTGTTTGCACAGTTTAATATTTTGACGAGTCATTTCCAAATATTCAAACTAATATTCCTTATGACTTGAAAATTGTACTTTCGTTACAACAATCTTATAAACTTTCAGAAGGCATCTTTCACATTCTAATATTTTTTGAAGAAAATGAACATTCTGGTACAATTTCTTGGTATATAGAATGAATTTAGTCGATCAAATATTGTATAAATAGATATTCGTCAAAAATGGATATAAAACAAAAAGTATCATAAGTGATCAAATTCGGTATGTGGCCATAAAATTATAATACACACAACTTTTCCAAATAAACTTATTTAAAATTTGATCAATAAATGCCATTTTTCGACATTTTGCGGAGAAATCAATTAACAAACGCCGCATGGTCCCATTTAATAATTATGTAATTATTGGTCGTTATTAAAACAAAAACTTATAGTACATTTAAATTTAACTTAAATCGAAAAGATATATATTTTCCCCATATGGTTCCAACTTTAATGGCAACACTGTATATAGAAATATAAATAGAAAATTTTAATTGTTGAAAACCTTCGAAAATGCGTATCACCACAACATATATATATAACCATTATATTGCTAATACCATCTGCAATTATGTCCTCGCTTTGCGCAGTTCGGAAATTTCCTTGTGAAAGTAAACATTACAAAAACAGAACCGGATTTAAACTTTTTTAATGTAAATTTCACTGGTTAGTTACGGAAAATATTGTAATCAAAATTTCGATTAGTTCGAATTAGGACGGCGTTCCATGCATACGATTTCTAACGATATGATGATCGAACGGTGCCCTGATTGATGTAAACTTTTGGTGCCAAATTTCGTCCGAATATTTGTAACAATCGACACGATGGGCTTTAAAATAAAGCCATCCGACGTCGTATGTTTCTTAACCTCACTTTTTTCTAAACCAAAAATGAAGAATGAACGACTATATTGACTATTTTGGGAATTATTATCAGCTACTAATGCACCAAATTATAAATACATTAATTTTAAGGTTAGGTAGTGACCACATATATATTATATTGTATACGAGTGACATTATCTTCTTTTTTTACAAGCTTTTTAGTGAAATTCGGTTCCGAAGATCGGATAATGTGATAAGCAAAATATTCTCGTATATATGTACATACCTGAAATACTTTATACCTGGTATTGATCCACGACTTTTGCAAAAAAGCACCATGCACTTCTGTGCTTTCATCTTCAACAAAACAAGCCACTAACCTATCAAACAGCGAATCACCACGAATTAAAAACTCCTTCACAAAAATTGTTGTTAGATAATGAAAGTTTATAAGCACTAATATACCGACAACAATGTATTTTTATTCAGTAATTTTAAAAAGTATCCAGAACCAAAGATGGCGACGAATAACAACAAACAAATAATGTCGGGCCGGCTCTGACGCGATCGATAAATTTTCCACCGTACTACGCAAACTCAATAGTATCACGCCATCTCCCATAGCGGGGTGTTTTGGAACGTTCGAATTGGCAATATAATGGTTATATATATGTGATATCGTGACCGGATTAAAAAGCTTTTTAAAAAACTTTCGTTTTATTCACGTATTACAAATAAAAGATTTATAACAAAAGGTTAAGTTTACAAGAACTCAGAATTATCTAAACTAATTTGGCGCTGCTAGATGCAGGTATTTATATTATTAAAGTTAGAACGCAATATTGCACAATATGTTGTAACAGTGGAATCTTCCCATATGGGTCAGCAAGAAATAAGATATCAGTTTTTATGACAAAGCATAATTTGATACCTGCATCCTTTATAGATAAGCGACTTAGAATACCTTCCTTATATTATAGTAATATTTGGTATATAACATATATATGTGAGCATCACTCATGGGAATATTATTCGAAATTCTACATAGTACACAACTGGAAAAAGAAGTTAAAGTTTTCTTGTAACAGGCCAAAAAGGCGTTAAAGCTTGATTACGTTATAGTACTATAATTACCTCCAATAGGTCCCATTCCTTCTGAAAATTTCACCAAAGATTCAGCTCCATCTAATGTGGATGTATCAGAAGTGTTGACATTTACACTCACTCCCTCAAGTTCAGACCATTTTTTTAAACACAAAGATTGATATCCATCGGTTATTCCACGTCTTGAATTAAGAATTATCTTTTTGGCGCATCGCGTAATAAGAAAGCTGGTTAGTTCCAGACCAAAACCTCCAAGTCCACCTATCAGTATATAAGTCTTATCTGGATCAAAGTATATTTTAGGTACTGCTTGAATTGTTCGTGTTGGCGATTGCATAGTGTCTTCGGTTTCGCTTCGAATCTGAATGAGAACCTTTCCTTTGTGCTTGCCAGTTGAAAGAAATCTAAATGCATCTTCCACCTTATCTTCGGCAAACACCGTCCGAGGCAAGGGCCGGACAACACCTTTTATAATACCTTGGGAACAGAGAAAGAAAGATACTATTATCAAATATGCAGTATGGAAATTACTTATTATTTAAATCCTGAGATGAAAACAAATTGCACGTCAAACACCTTAGAAGAAATACTATAATTATAACAGTTTTTCATTCTGTCATACCCGGGGGGTCATACCTTTTTGAACAATTCTTTTCATAACAATAATGGCGAAATAGTATATCACGTACCGAGGTGGAAAATGTTGCATTCCTGTCGAGAGAGTCGGTAGTTAACTGAGGCGCGAAGCGGCGAGCTTAACTAAATCTCGAGACAGTAATGAACCTTTTCACCGAGGTTTCTATACTATTTTATTTACAACCACATCTAGCATCCACTTCTTATTATTTTGAATTAAAATTATTAATAAAAGATAAATGTAAATTAGACAGAAATTTCAGGTGTTAAAATAACGTAGGTAATAATACACATCAAGATGGGAAATATCATTTTTTGAATATAATATGGTTTCCATGTCACTAAACAATATATTATTTCAACAACAGAAAAATGCTATCAGATGAGGAATTTGATTTTGCTGCTACGCCACCAGAAATTCGGGAAGCAGCAAAAATAGTAGAAGATCTTCTGCCAACTAAAAGCCGCCCGAGATATGACAAGGCATATAATTGTTTCAAAGAATGGTGTACGGGAAACAAAGTTCCAAATCCTGGTTCTGGAGTCGGCGCTACTAGCTTATTTCAGTGAAAATGACAAGACAAAGAAGATATCAACGATTTGATCACAATATTCAATGCTGAGGACCACTCTATCAATTAGGGAAAAAGTAGACATATCTAAACACGCAAAGCTATTAGCATTTTTAAAAAAGCAAAGCGAAGGATACCATGTTAATTTTTTATTTTTTATAAATGTCATTAGGTTTATTTTTAAAAATCAAAAAAAAATCAATGTCGTTAAATTTGTCTAATGAGTTGTATGTTGGTGTGTTCGTATATTATTTTGAGATATCGATTTTTTAAAACTTACAAAAAAATTATTTACTTTCCACCCGGGTGGAAAGTAAAAGTAAAAAAACGTCAACTTTCCACCTTTCAAAGATAGATGAAATGTCATTATTACATGCATGGCTGTAAATAAAATGATTTGCCACAGAAAGCATTGTAAACGCCAACAAACACGTGGCCAGTTTTTGACCAGCGTTGTCAGCTATTTTTCAAACTCTTTAAAAAATCATACAATTTAAGGGATACATGCTCTCTTTCCTTCGGCCTTATTTCAAAACAGTTCGTTTAAAAATTTCCACAAAATTTATGTTTTGCAACACAACCAATAGTAATATCACACAAATTTTAATTCACGTCACAATATCTATATATAATAAAGTATTTCATAAATATTTCAATATCATCAATAAATAAGTATTTAATCAGTGTGTCCTGCCTTATATAAAGTACGGAGAGGAAACACTAACTCTGCCTAAACAATCAATAAACTACACAACGATCTATTGAGCCCACAGGGCCAACACTCCATTCATAAATCTGTTGGAAAGTGAGTTTGTGATTGTTTGAAATGTTATTGAAAATCAGTAATGGGTGGAAGAGTGACAAAACATGTTGGTCTCCCTAATGGCAACAATGTTGAAGTCTGGTTAAATCAAAGATCTTACAAGGTTAAATCCAATAACGTTTAAAAGGTTATGGAGCGGTCTTCATCGCTATCACTAGTCTGGGCAAAAAGCCCAACAAGGGCGTATAATTTACTTTGAGATTCTTTACGTTTAACTATATTATCTATTCAAAAAGTGTAGTTTCGAATATTGGATATTTATAAAAAAGATAGAAATATTGATCCAGTTTTTATATACAGTGTATCCAAGGATGGATTTAACTATTTATGCTTAGCATCAATATTTTTGGTGTATTCATTACTGGATGATACTCTCCAGATATAAGTGTATATTTCTAGACAGATTGTCATATTTATCACTAAGACATCTTGCAAAATCAAAATTAAAAATTTGTAAATTTGACAATTACAACTGGTTTAAGGTTAATCCGCAATTGCTCTTAAAATAAGTTTATTTCTAATAATTTGGCTATTGCAGATTGATATACGATACTTTGATATTTTTTGAGGGTAGATGAATGTTACCATTGTGATGTATAACTGGTTTTCCACTGTCTGTAATTTATAAAATAACAATGTCTGTGATTTATAAAGTAATAATATATTGTGAAACGATGTTACATATAGTTATAGTACCATATTACTTTAGTAATGCACACACAAGCCACTAAGGCATATTGTACACTAAAGTGATTAATTAAATAAGTAAATTAAAATATTATGTACCTAAACAAGTTAGATCAAATATATGAAAATAAATAAATAAATTATATAAAACCTGTCTTCACGTACTTGTTACACTGCAAACGTTGTTTAAATATAGAAAAATAAAGATGTAAAATATTTTGACGGGACTGTTCCTTTCTTCAGTATTTTATTCCCATGTACATTACCTACATAATCTTCTTTTGTGAAGAATTTCTCACAAATAACTGTTGTATCACCTGGACTATAATTATTCCTTCTAAGGGCATGTATCCAAATTTGCCGTAGGCTACGGCCCTTTAGTATCCTAACGAAGTGGATAAACATTTGGTACATTCTTAAACAAACCGAATTTTCATAGTGATGCAAACTCAAAATCAAATTTCTAAATATATTTACTAACCTGTGAAATTTTAATTTAACACCATTGCATCTTCTAGTGAAGTATTTTATGGCCGCACAAGACTCAACCATCTTGTAAATGCAAGATTTATATTAAGAAATAAACCAACTCGACTGCTTTTTGCCCGGACTAGCACCACGGACCGGTCCATAACCTTTTAAACGTCAATGGTTAGTCAGAAATCGATATTAATACAATCATATTAAAACATAACCATACTTACCGAAGAAAAGATAAATCCTTGCTTAAATGATCCACTCTTTTACAAACTATACATGAATGCACCATCATTGTTTATAATAAAGACGATTTTTCACCAATACTCACAAAAAAAAAATAAAAACAACCAAGTATATAAACACTCCCTTAAAAGCGGTTAGTAGCGAGTAGCAACAGTGTATCCTTCTTCCATTGATAAAGTTTGATCGTTTGCCGTCGAGCGTACTATGTTTTAACTTGATGTTGTCAGAGTGCAGTCGGTTTATTTCAAACTTTTATGTATAATAATAATATTTTTTTTTCTAAATCTCTCAAGGCCTATTCACAATTTATATTAAAATTATTGGGAAATAAATTTATTTTAAAAGCAATTGCGGATTAACCTTAAACCAGTTGCAATTGTCAAATTAACAAATTTTTAATTGGTATTTTGCGGATACCTTAGCGATAAATAGGACAATCTGGCTATGCTGCAAGCATAACAGCAAGGTGGGGAGTGCAACTTTACAGTCCTTACGTCGACTTCAAATGTAAACATTTCTATCTGGAGTTTGTAAGATCTTTGATTGAGCCATATTGGGTATCTATTTAAGAGACAGAAGAACGAAATAAAGCGAAGATCGGGTTTAGCAGATGTCGGCAGGAGAATAACAACATTAAAATGGAATTGGGCAGGACACATTGCAAGATCAACTGACAACAGATGGACTAAGAAAATCCTTGAATGGAGGCCGAGACATGAAGCTTTCCGAAATAGAGGTCGACCACCACACACAAGATGAACTGATGATAAGGTAAAACCAAACACAACTGGATTCAGGTGGCGCAGTAGGGCTATTTGATGATGTTGAATAAATAATAAATACATGAGACCTGAATTTCTAAAAATAAATAAATATACACCTACCTTCGTTTAATAATCTATTAATGTCTTGCTTTGTCTTATTAGTGTCACTAAAAAGATCGTCCAAGAAAACGCCATGAAAACTCGCATTCTTATCAAAAAGTTTCGAGCTTATAGGCGTGCCAGATGCTACCTCAACTTTTCCAATTTCCAAAAATTGTCCTCTTTGCGCAATACAACGAATGGACGCGTGAAACATGTCGGCTGCAAGAGAGTTCAATACAACATCCACCCCTTTACCTTTCGTATTTCTCATGATCATTTGTTCAAACGATGTGTTTCTTGAATTTCCTAAAAAAATAATATTTAAAGAATAAGTTGATATAATTAAATTAAGACTAATACAATTGCTATTTTACTAATATGTTACATCAAACCTATGAACATCGAATTTATAAGAAAGACGGACAGATATGACGAATTCACATTACGTTGAACTCCAGAATCGACATCCACCGCAGTATATCTGAGATAGACCGAAATACGTGTTAGACTAGGCATTCGTCTCCAACCACCGACTTGAAACAAACATGGACTCGGCATTTCTATCTGCTTTGTACACGTCAATATAACGCCTGTTATTACGAAAATAAACACAACAAAGAAGAGATGGGGATTCTGAAGAATCGCCATCTCTTTTTATCTTGTGTCTATTTCTGATTTGATGTCTCGCCATTTAAGCCCTTGTGGACAAAATAATATGTGCATATGAAATTTCTTCATAAAATCACACTCTAATATCTAAAAAGCAACGTACCTATATTTTCACGTTTTAAGTTTGGGAAACTCTTTAAAAGATATTCTCGTTTTTCCTGAGATCCACAAGTAGTAAATACCTCGCAATTCATGCTTAATGCAATTGAAATAGCTGCTAGACCAATGCCACCGGCGCCAGCATGAATCAAGATGGATGCATCATTTCGCATCTGACCACGGACAATCATAGCATAATAACACTACAAATGCAAAGAATATAATAATATGATTAACTAACCAGTTCTTCCACTAACTATCAAGCTCATGGCAGGAAATGTTAACATAAGCATTCCTATCTTATATGAAATAGGGATGCAAACATTAGCTTGTTCCTGGATCATGGTAACTCAGTTACAGAATATACTGTCATCAAACGATTTCCATGATAAATGAAATATGGATTATAACTCTCAAGAATCGCTAAGGAAAGTGATATACACTGTAATGTTTGTTTATACATTTATTTTCAATTTACACGGCTTCTAATTGAAAAGTGTGTAATGTTTACATAGGCCTATTTTTTTGAATTAATAATATTACGAGCTGTGAACTTACTGTCGCATATACAACCGGCACAGTTGCAGCTTCCTCTAAACTCCAAGATTGTGGTACATCCCACGTAAATGAAGGATTGGACATTACTTGTAGGCTAATGGCGGCCATAGTGGTAATACCCATAACTCGCTTACCCAATTTCGATATACCAGAGTATTCAAAACCCAGTAAAACATCGATAGCAGAAGGATCATTACTTCTTCCAGCAGCCACTTTACCAGTAGCTATCATCACATCTTTAAAGTTTAAAGCTGTATAAAATACGAATACATTATCTGAATCTGGATCAAATCTAGAACAACATTTGGTGCTTGCGTCATTAACTCAATTATGTTGAAGAAAAGCAGCGTTCGTGGTTTGCCCTATACATATTTTTAATGTGAGGATACTTTGTATAATGATTGAATAACAATGAATTCAAAAAAATTTGAATAACTTTCGTAGTAAGATGTGGTATATTTTTAAAGTCCAACTGCTGATCTTTGAAATGTATGCGACAAAGACAGCGAATAGAATTTCCAAATTCTCCTAGCAGAATGTGAACGGATTTTGTATTGTATGTCGAAGTGTCCCTAATATTTCAGTAATACAAAGTGGGTCTACTTACTTGTGATAATGAGAAGGCCTTTCAATCCATTTTAACGTTGATAAGTCACCGATAGTTTGAACGTAATTGCAAGCATGAGCAACATCAACCCGATTTATTTCGTTAACTGGGACATGTCTGTAGCTACCCCAAATCCCATCTTTTAAAACATTGATTACTAATTTCTTCATTAATTGCCCCTTATAGTAGTCCAGCTCAGGATTGAATATAGTCGAAGTACTAGCATCGTTTCCTTGAATAAATACGCATTTAACGGAAGCGGCCTCTTTCGGTTCGAAATGAATACATTTTACTAGGCCAGCGATTCCACAGATGTCGTCTCGTTGAGCATGCAAGTACAATATTTCTTTCGTTTTCATGTATTCTTTTGCTTTTTCAATCCACAGAAAATCGGAATTGTTTACTAGCATTACCTCGTAAGATTCGATTGGTGTTATATTTCTTAATAAAAATATACCTAGAAAATAAATTTAATACAAGTTTGTATAGACTGCCACCTTCATTTAGATGAAAATTATCCTCATACATTAAGCTAGAGGTGTTGTTTTCGATTGGTTACATCGAAAACAATGCTAGCTAACGAAAACAACTCCTCTAGCTAATGAACACAAAACCAAAGTAACCTTCTTACAACGCCATTATTGGAATAATATGTCAGTCTGACATTCTCATTGGTCCGAGTTTAGTTTCCAAAATGTCACGTTTTGGAAAGGAATCAATCGAATTAATTCAAGAAACATCGCGCAAAGTCCCAAAAAATATTAAAAATAGCAAGCAATATGTCTGGCGTCCATTTATGATATTTTATCAAGAGAGAAGGTAGGAGCAAGGAGACTCAGATTAAAAAGCTTGCGGACATACTTCAAGACTGGGCTTACAACATGAAAAAACAAAACGGTGACGAATACAAAGAATTTACAATAAACCAAAACCAAATCAGGTTTGATCCATTTACGAATATTGAGTTTAAAATGGTTCGTGAGGCGAAGATGGCGAAACGCAAGTATATACCAGAAAAGAGAAGAGTAAGTTCAGCATTTTAAAATATGATGAATTTAAAAGAATTGTTGATAGTTGCGATGAAAGTACTCCCGATGGCCTAGAAAAAAAACTATTTTTTATAATATCCTATGACTTTGAGAGGAGGTGAAGGAGCTCGCTGTCAATTAAGATATTTTAAAAGGGAAACTAACGGTAGTGGGGACAACACAGGGCGTATAGAGTACAATAATATTTTTTCGAAAACCGCACAGGTGGAAGATAAATTCTGTACAAGCTCTAAATGATCAATTTCAAACACGAGGAATTCTGATATTTGTCCTATACGTCTTTTTGACAAATTTATACAAAAAAGAAACAAGATTAATCATGGATGATTACTTTTAACAGAAAACTCATTCTGGAAAACATCAGGAAACTGGTATAAGAACACTCCAGTTGGCAAAAATACCATAGGTCAATGGACCACCAGCCAAGCCAAGAAAATGGGTGTAGATACAAAAAACTTTAAAATAATCAACCATATTTACGCACAACATCTGTTTCAAAAATAGCCAAGCAGGGAGTTGGCGAGCAGCAGCTGACAAAAATCACGGGACATTCGAACACAAGATCAATTTCGTCATATATACAAATGGACGAAGACCACCATAAGCTTGTTATTCAGCAAATGAGAACGAATGAAATAGATGCCCAACCTAGTAGATAGAAAATGTCGAAATCAACCTCCAGAGATTCTTCAAATTCCGAGTGAATTTCAAATATTAATTATTACAACTGCGTTATTATTAATTATTAAAGTAAAATATATAATACATTATTGCATTTAACTTTTGTTAATTCGAGTGATGTTCGCCATAAACTACCCCTGTATAAAAATTTTCAGAAATGTTTTAAGCAGTCGTGTAATTACCCCCGATAACACACTCATTACACCTTACCTTGTTCCTTGTAGGTATTTTGGTAGACAATGGGGATTTCCAAATTACTGGCACTGAGTTGATCTCCATAAAACAATATAAAGCCATCCCGTTTTAATTGTGACAACATGGTCTTGTCAGGGATATCGACAGAACACAAGATAAAATCTAATTCATTAAAACGCCCATCCACAAAATTTACACTGAAAATCGGTTCGTTTTTCATAATTGAATTAATGGTGTTGACCAATGAGTTCTCTTCACGGACGAGAATTTCCCTAGCTTGCAATGTGTGATTTTCGCTATTTTCTATAACGATTTGTAAGGCCATTTTTAAAGAAAACTCCAAGTTTATTTCATTTCGACAACCCTCAGTTATGTAGGGGACAAATATCTGGTGTTCTAAAACTAATTTAGTTCTAATATGTTTCCTGGGTGCCATCGATGCGTCAAGGTTAATAATTTCAATGCCTCCAGATTTAATCAGTTTCAGGTCCTTATCGTGATATATTCGTATATCTAAAAACATATTTTAATAAGAAGCTGTTATTTTTGCAGGAAAAAATTGAATTATTTGCAGGTATACAGTCAATCGCATTCTTCAACGACAATAATATCATTCGACAAAACTGGTAACCTTTCGAAATCGGTCATATTACCGCGTCACTTTAATCGATCTAATTTTGGTCTAAGGAATTATGTAATGAGCTTTTTTAAAGACCTTTTAGAGCTTTCGTTGATCAAGCCCCTCTTGTTCCATTGGCGTAGAAACCTGAAACAAGCAATTAGTAAAAACCACAGGTTCTACGCCCATGGATTGATATTATTCAGAATTGTGACAGGGTTTTTTTTGCCCCATAAAAAATAGTATGAGCAGTTTTTTAATTAATTCAGAAAAACGATTAAAATTGATACTTCAGCACCGTCTAGTGCCCAAACTAACTTTGTACTAAGGTAAGTTTACTTAAATCGGCTAATTGTGGTCTGAAACATATGTGGTAGGTTCTTGTAAAGACCATTTACATACAGCCTCTATATTATTCCCTTAGGGAATAATGACGAGGGATTAATAATCTCTCTTGCACTCCAATCACAAAATTTCTAAAATTAAATGATACCATGGAATTACAAACGTAAAAACGTCAGTGTGAAACGCGTAGGGTTTGTGTATTTGTATTGAGATGGATGAAAATGAAGAGTCTTTTACTTGTACACCTCCAGAAATTAGCTGCAGCAATAACATCTAACTAATACAGGGAACATGGAAATTCATTTATAATAAAACGTACGCAATCTTCAACGCATGGCGTCTTCGAGAAAACGCAAACTCATTTTCCGAAAATATGCTGCTGGCCTATTTCGCTGAATTAAGTGCAAAAAACAAACCATCTCCATTATGGTCA
The DNA here is from genome assembly GCA_963991005.1 of Barypeithes pellucidus. Classification (NCBI taxonomy): domain Eukaryota; kingdom Metazoa; phylum Arthropoda; class Insecta; order Coleoptera; family Curculionidae; genus Barypeithes; species Barypeithes pellucidus. The sequence continues at coordinate 17,074,183 of OZ022563.1, forward strand.
TTCTATTCAATAATTAAATCGCCATGTTGAGAATAAAACATGACGTTGATCTGCAAATAAATGGCAATCTACGAGCATTTTTAAAAAGAAAATCTGAAGGATTCCACTCTAACCCCGGAACAAATTAGGAAATTTATTGACAAAGCTTCTGATGAAATTTTTCTCTTGCATAAGGTTGCATATTTAATCTGATCTATTCAAAAGCTCATATTCTTATTTGCTTCAGGTTATATTAATTATTGGAATTATCAGCTCCTTAATCGAGCTTTATCAAATGAATATGGAAGACGTGAAGGACCAAACATAGTTATTTATAACAATATTCAACAACAACTTTACAATATTGTAAAGAAGTACATCGATCTCCATCCGTCACATGTAAAAATCATTGCATTCTTTCTAAATTTTCAAATGTACAATACAACGTATAGGAAAAAAACAAATTTGCAGATATTGGTACAGAAATTGACAAATCCTCAAAGTTATATCTGCCTCGACCATTGTTCTCGCAGATCATGTGCCACGATGTACATTGATGCAGAGATAACTAAAGAATACATTGATCGGGTTATGCGAAACAAGACAACTACAGCATATACTATTGCTAAACAGATACAACATATGAAACATCTTCTTCCTTTACATCAACTGAAATTCCAAATATTTGTATTGAAAAATCTCCATCCAAAATTAATGATATTTCACGACCAATTCGGTTTATTAATTGTACTATTACTAATCTTAGTGTTATTGACAAATAAAGTTGTTCATGAAAAATCTGAAATTAATAAATTGGTCATAGATAAAGTAGAGTATGTATACTCCTCGCAATAATGATAGTTATTCTTCTATTCCTTGGGAATAATACCTATCATTATTGACTCGTGGTATAATCTACTTAATAATTGGATCATTATTAATAAAATAACAGCTTGTTATGGACGTGCATTTTTGCATATTCAATAATTAATTAACTGGGGTAGTGTATTTAATGTTTTACGTACCTTTATTTTCATCCGAAATATGCGAGTGTTTTATTGGGTCGATTACAACTTTATGTATGTAAGTAGGTAAAAGTAAATCTGGAAAAAAATGAGGCACAAGAGTTATCTGCAACATGCTGTCTAAAAACGTTGTATAGTTTTCATTCCACTTTAATTTGCCAGACAAGCCATAAACATCTACTTGCTCAATTCCCTGAAACAATCCCGAATACGAGTATCCCTTCAATCGGAAATGTTTATAAACGTCCTGCTTCTTTAATGGCATATATCCGTTTACGGTGGGCATTGGAATATCGGGATTCAGAAACTCATTGGCAATATTTTTTGGCACTTTCACTTTTCCAGAGCAACATACCGATCCTCCTTCGAAAACTTCGAAATTTCCCGATCGTCTCATAATATTTACGTAAAAGATAACATCCTGATCGGAGGGTAATACGGTAGCTCTTAATATTTTAACAGATTCAAATATTATAGGCAATTGTTCTATTGTTTTGGCAACGTTCGTAGCAACGACTTTCCACACAAGATCCTAAAATAAATAATTATTGTCGAAAGAAATAATAAATTATTAATATATGATAATAATAATAATAATAATAATAATAATAATAATAATAATAATAATAATAGGCGTTTATTTAAACCCTCTCTACGAGTTAAGGGCACCTTCACATCGTCAGGCAGAACGTTAAAAAGACTGACGCCCTCATTTTGTAGTTTTTCACGATGAAACATTTTAATTTTCATTCTTCTGCTGTTTAGAGATATATCTGGGCTAGACACTGACACAAAAGTATCGCCATGAGACTCTAGGTAACAAAGAAATTACAATTTTTTTTTTAATAATCGGGTGTTGCTTGCTGTTATTTGAAAATATAACAAATGCTTACGAAACAATAATTACATCACACTCTACTAGATTTAACTTGTAACCCGCCACCACATACTAAATAAAAAGATAAGAGATGTACCAAATACCCCGTAGCTGCCATAAGAACTCTTCCGTCAATGCTATGTCCTGCCAAATATCGATATTCCTCGGTTTTTGTATTCACAGTAACTTTTTTACCAAACAATTTATGTTCGAAGAATGGAGCGAACCTAAAATCGATTAAATATGTTATTATTATCCCTTGGTATTAATCAAGAAGCGGACATTCCCAATTTTGATCCCAACGTTAGTTTTACTACCCATGAGGATGATCAGATAGGTATCCTAAGATTATCTTTTTTATTGTGTCAGAAATAAAGACATTTATTATCGTTATTCTTTGGCGAAAAAAGACCCTAACACATATTAAACTAATAACAACTTCTGAGCTTACCATTTTACTTGATGATCCCATTTAACAAGCGATCCAATATTGTAGGTTCCCCTTCCAACTGGATAACTGACCTTACCGTAAAGTCCTTGTAAATTTGGCTGACCACCGTTTATAAATAATCTAAAATGCACACAAAATTTAAAAAAAATATAGATCTTAAGATATTTTCGAAGTGGATGGTACTACAAAATAGAGAACTCGAAATTAAAATTAAAACTTAACAATCAAGTGATGTGGAATGCTATGTAAGTGTTATAAGAAGAGACTGTCCAATACACACTGAATACAATTCCTTAATATGTATTTTTAAAGAATCTAATGAGGAAGAGGCACAGGAACTCAACATCTGCTCCGCTAGTTTAATAACAATATTTAAATCTTAATTTCCATACATGTTTCGAAGGCACTCATCTTCAGTGGAAAATACATAAGAAGAAAAACTTATGTCATTGTTAAGGTATGTGAAAATTTTCTCCTTAAGAACTATCGCTTCTCAAAGAGAACAACTCGAAGAAAATTCAAAATCAAGAAAAAGGGAAGAAAATAGTATATTACGTACCGAGGTGGAAAGTGTTTCATTCCTGTCGAGAGAGTCGGTAGTTAACCGAGGCGCGAAGCGGCGAGGTTAACTAAATCTCGAGACAGTAATGAACCTTTTCACATAGGTTTTTATACTATTTTATTTACAACTACGTCAAACATCCACTTCTTATTATTTTGGATTAAAGTTATCAATAAAAGATAAATGTCATTTTGACTTTTCCATTGAAAAATTAGACAGAAATTTCAAATAACCGCAGATGGTAAAATAACGTAGGTAATAATACACATCAAGATGGCAAATATCATTTTTTGAATATGGTTTCCATGTCACTAAACAATATATTATTTTAACAACAGAAAAATGCTATCAGATGAGGAATTTGGTTTTGCTGCTACTCCACCAGAAATTCGAGAAGCAGCAAAAATAGTAGAAGAAGATCTTCTGCCAACTAAAAGCCGTCCGAGATATGACAAGGCATATAACTGTTTCAAAGAATGGTGTACCGGAAACAAAGTTCAAAATCCTGGTTCTGAGTCGGCGCTACTAGCTTATTTCGGTGAAAATGTCAAGACAATGAAGATATCAACGATTTGGTTACAATATTCAATGCTGAGGACCACTCTATCAATTAGGGAAAAAGTAGACATATCTAAACAAGCAAAGCTATTAGCATTTGTAAAACAGTGTGTTCGTATATTATTTTGAGATATCGATTTTTTTAAAAATTACAAAAAAAAATTTACTGTCCACCCGGGTGGGAAGTAAAAGTAAAAAAACGTCTTTTCCTTTCCACCTTTAAAAGATAGATGAAATGTCATTATTACATGCATGGTTGTAAATAAACAAGTTTTCTTAAATCCTTAAAGCAAAAAAAAAAAAGGAAAAGAATGAAATAAATTATGAAAAAGTAATTTAAAGAAAAATATAATAAATATAGAAATGATTCTACATTTTGAATCTAAATTTTGGACAAACTTTTTTAAGAACAAAAAACAAAACAGCATGGTAGCACGACAAACCCAAAATAGAAAAATAAGTTGTAGAAATAAAAAAGAAAGTGTCAATGTCAAAGCTAACAAATTCAATAAAAGGAATAACGTGACAGAGAAAGAAATATCATAAAGTATAAGTGAATAGGAAGAAATATAATGGACCAGCTGTGGATCATATAAGTTACATTAAATGAAGTGGAGCAGATTTTAAGTTTCCTTGTCTCTTCATAATGTCACTCCAATGAGAGAATTAGAATAATCTAATGGTCATAATAATTCATCTTACAAATTCCTTACAAGTGGGAAATAAATGATCGCTTACTTTCCAATGTTGGAAGTGAAAAACTGAATATTATCTTTACTGTTTCTGTCCATCAAGCTTAAACACGTGACGTCCGGACCCAATTCTCTTTTTAATAACGACGTAAGCAGCCCGTGAGGTCCTACCTCGATTACAATGGCATTTTTTGGAATGCGTTTAATTACTTCCTGAAATAAAACGGGACTTGCAAAGTTATGATAATGGTAGTCGCTCGAGTTCAATTTGGTAACTGGTCTGTTCCACTCGCTCTCCTTCCACGAACTCGATATCCACTTGTTCGATCTTGGTTTTGGATCACTTATGACGTTACTTATAAAACTTCGTAAAACTGGTCCGATGTCATCGAGATACTTCGAGTGGAAAGCATATCCGGCAGTCTTCACCGTTCTTGCGAAAATCCCTTTTTCTGCGAGTCCTTGAATAAATTGGTTGACGGAATCTCGAGGACCTGTTATGGTGACGCTGCTGCTTGTATTGATACACGCCACATAAATATCTTTTGGAAGTAATTTTAAAATTTCTTGCTCGCCTAAACCAACTGCGGCCATCTGACCGGGTGCACATTTGGATTGCTTAGTTGCATAGCCTCGTGCAAAGCCAATTAGCATGGCTTGTTCGGGGGTCAAATCTCCATTATTATATGCACAACCTGAAATATATTATTTACTGTTATGACATGATCGCTTATATTGCTTAGAATATAAACTACTTGTACAGGGTGTCCCATATTCGACACTTTTATAGGGTATCTCCGTAACTGTTAGTGCTATCAAAAAAGAAATAGGTGTCGCATGTACTCTTTTTGGGTCAAACTTAAAATGATTAAATCAAAATTTGAAAATTTTCGCTCGCTTAAGGGATACGGGGGAAAATCAAAAAATTGACAATTTCAAAATTACCCTATTTTTTCGAAGTTAAAAGAGATACAGAAAAATGTTTTATACAAAAGTTTCTTTATAATGATTTTTTAATAATCTGCCGTAATTAGAATAAGTATACGCGGTCAGGTAAAAAAGTTATCGGACCTAACCCCATTTTTTTTTTAAATGGAACACCCTGTATATTGTAATTTAAAAAGATACCATTTTAAATTATTTTTTCAAATATATAACAAACCAAGGATAATATTGGTTTCCTAGGCGATTTATTTAAACCTTATTAATTTAAACCACAGTAGGCCATTAAACAGAAGCTAATATCCTAGAGACAACTATGTTGATATTCTAGTTGTTATTAACATTTAACGTCAATTTAATTTTTACATATTCATTTGTGAAAATTACTTATCAACTTTTTGATAAATTTGATATGATATTGTAATCCCCAGCTAGCTACCCTTATTTAGGATTTAAAATTAAAATAAAAGAATCCAGGAACGCGTTTAGCAAATTATCTATAAAATAAAGTGCGAGACTGTCTGGCGTCACACGAAATGACGTAATACACGCGCCGACGAATTTTATAATCAGCGTTTATAAACGTTATAATTACGAGGGAATAATAAAAGGTATAATAATTTCTTAATACGGAAAAGAATTGTAAGTGCAGAGGAAAATGGGTTCAAGTTTTAATTAAGTAAGTTCAAATCAAATAAAGATAATAAATTATTTTAAAGAAATAATTAGTTACATGATTTTCTAAAAGTCACTAAGTTTAATAAGTTATAAAATAATTAAATAAAATTCCAAAATTACACAAAGTTGATGAATTATTTTCCCAAAGGAAAATAATCACATAATTTTCCAAAAATAAAATATTTGAAAAAGAATTGTTTTCAAAAAAATGAAATATTGTTAAATAAATTGTTTTCCAAAAATAAAATAATTTAAAAGAATTGTTTTTCAAAAAGTAAATACGTTTAATCAATTGTTGTTCAAAAAGAAATTATTTTCAAAAATTAAATTAATTAACCGATGTTAAAAAGTAAAAATCACTCAAGTGTTTTTATTCAAAGTCTTCAAATCCTACCTTTAGTTTTTACAAGTCAAGAGCGACACCCTGCTGAACACACGAACTTTTACTTCGAAACTAAATTGACAAACTATAATCTTCCTTCCAACGCCTAAAATTATGAAATCATCTTATAGCAAAGCAGGAGAATTGCGCACAAAAACCCTCGATGATGTAATTTCAAATTGCGAAATAGCCAGCACTTTAGCTTTGATTCTCACGCTTTGGAAAAAACCCAAAAGGAAATGATGAAATATCCTCTGGTATCGGATGCCGCATACCTAAAGACTAAAATTGCGCAATATTAAAACTTATAAACCGTGGCAACCCAACGGCAACGAACCCCGATAATTTTGGTTGGCAACAAAATAATCCCACGATTTCGAGCGTCAAAGTGCATCACATTCTCACTATAAATATCGGACCGCGGCCAGAGAAAAGTTAGTTAGAGTTAAAATTTGTACGGAGTTGAATAGTTAGTTGTTCCGGAGTTTTATAGAAAAATTTGTTGTTCGCGAAATATAATTAGCAGAAGAAAGGTGTTAAGCAGTTAAACAGTCAAAGTTTAAAAAGTCGCGAAGTCAAACAGTTTTATTAAAAGATTTTAAATTAAAGTAACTTTTAAATCGCCCGGATATTCCTTCGGTCAGAGAACAGATCAAAATAGTGCGTAAAGTAAATAAAAGCTAATAAATTCTCGGTTACGGTTTTCCATTGCATCAGGTCGGGAAATAAAGAAGAATTAATTTCACAAATAGTGAGATTTCCTTAAAAGTATATTTTTCCCAAGAGGGTTGGTTTTGCTTAATTTAATTGTTCGTATTTGATTATAATCGTCTGACATATTTTGAATCGTTAATAATTGGAAATAAAAATAACTACAAAAATTCAAGAAAGTATTTTTCTGTCAAGAAGAAAGCAGGATCAATAGAGAATCTTACCGCTTGGGTTGTCTATTGATCGGAGGAAGATATAAGGTGAGATTAGATATATTATAGCCAACCAGACCTGCGGTGCTCGCCCTTATAAAAGTACATAAAGTAAAGGAAATAAATCCTGAAGGGATAGAATTAAGGGTGGGTCACTACAATATCTTCATCCATGGTGTGTTATAAATTTGAAAAGAGAGTTTAAAATGCCATCTTTTTAGATTAAAATATACAGGGTGTTCTATTTTTTTTTAAAATAGGTTAGGTCCGATAACTTTCTTACCTGACCCCGTATACTTATTCTGAAAACGGCAGATTATTCAACAATCATTATAAGTAAACTGCTGTATAAAATATTGTTCTGTATCTGTTTTAACTAAGAAAATATATTGTAGTTTAGAAATTGTTAATTTGTTGATTTTCCCCTGTATCTCTTAAGCGAGCGAAAATTTTCGAATTTTGATTTTACCATTTTAAGTTTGGCCCAAAAAGAACACATGACACCTACATTGCTTTTTGATAGCACTAACAATTAGGACACCATGTACGAAATTTTCTCCTTGTATCTACATACCTACTTCACCAAGTGAATGACCAGCGAAATAATCTGGTTCAATACCAAGCGCTTTCAGAACATCGGTAAGGGCGATTTCGATTGCCGTTATTGCCGAAAAACAATTGGTGATATCGTCGAAAACGGCAGGATCGTCACTCGTCACCACGTTTTCCAAGTCAATATTGTACGGTTTTAAAGCGTTTGCACATCTATTAAAGGTTTTTTTAAAAACGTCTATATTCATTAGGTCTTTACCCATGCCGGTCCACTGGCTTCCCATACCGCTGTATATGAACCAAATGGGTCGTTTTTCTTTGTTCAAGCAATTTATTTCGTTAGGAGGATTATTGCCGCCCAGCACAATGTATCTAAAATGTTCTTAACATTTAACACTAGGCTTCTGAGAGTTAAATATTAACGAATAACATGATAACAAAATATTAGGTACTTTTACTGCACTAAATTTAATTTTTTTATAATATCTTGTTTAGTGCCACATTACACACAATGATAGCATTCTAGAAGTTTTACAGTATTTCCGTTACTTATTTTGAAAATACAGGGTGTTATGGAAATTGCTATAGCATTATAGGAAAAATCCTTTACGGCACTCTGGGAGTGGTGCGTGTACGCAGAAACAGATTCACCTTGGTTTTGAATCGTTGGAGGTTATATTCGTTGGGAAAAACGACCTCGGGAAGCTCGTTCCATAAGGATAAAGTCCTCCAGATGAAAGAATTCTTAAATAATGAAGTTCGATCAGTGCTAAGCTTAACTACATATGGATTTGTGGCAGTGGTTCGTCGTGTATTTCTGCTATTCACCGCTCTGGGCGGAATTAAGAGGGCAAGATCAGCCGAGCACCTTCCATGAAAATATCTGTGAAAGAGAGTCAAATCCCCAACCTGTCTTCGCTGTTCTAGACTGTCGAGGTTCTTCGTCAGCTCGTGGTCTCCAATCAGACGAATGGCCCTCCATTCGATGGAATCCAGTAGCCGAAGAGTATGTTTGGGTGCAGAGCTCCAGACATGAGAGCAGTGCTCTAGTGATGATCGAATCTGGGCCTTGTATGTTGTGATGTGATTTCAAATTTTTGTGATATTATCTACTGTTGGTTCTGTTGCAAAACATACTTTTTGTGTTTTATTTTTTTAATGGAATTTAATTATAAAAAGAATTATTTTAAAAACCTTAAAATTGTAGTTTTCTTTTTCTAAAAAGTTTGAAAAGTGTTAACGCGGGTCAAAGACGTCTTGTTGTCAAAAACTGAACACTTGCGTTTACAATTATGTGTTGTAATATGACAACACCGCCTACAATGCGCTAACCTCTTTTGAGACTGCCTCAATAAATTATTGATTGCGAACGTCGTCAGTAGCGGCCAGGTAAATGTTCAGATTTCATATAAAGTGTATAATTAACTTAATTCAAGAGCCATTTATGGTTATTTTTCTTTAATTTATTTTGATCTCGGGATTTGCCGATTTAAATATAATAAAGTCATTTCCATAACACCCTGTATAAGCATTAAAGCAGCGGTTGTATTTGCTTGGACAGAAGATAGGTAAAGGCACGCTTTGTTGGTATGAGATGGTGTGACAGGTTATGTGACTATCGTTTGAAAAACAAGATATTGCATTAATAAATATGGGTCTTCATTTGAAACTTAACGGACCTTCAACAACTTATTCGCTTTAATCTACACTTATCTCTAATAAATGTTAATTTCAATATTAATTTGAAAACTTCTTGGCTTCCAGTAAATAATATTAAAAATCAGAAGACACCTCAATTTTATTGTGAAGAGAACATAATTTTAAAGGTCGTTTAAACTCCTTTCAATAATACCCTTATCTATAATATTTTGACTAGTAGTTTCCAATAAATTCTGGAAAATGCCATTATTGGTCCGTTATTTCTTGAAGAAAACTTGACAGGCGCTCTATCCCTTAAAATGCTGGAAGAAAATATCGATCATCTTCACACTTACGAGTTAGACACTCAAATTGACGCAGCAGTTATTTTAGTTTTATACAGAGATATCTGTTACATGCTCCACCTCACTATTTTATTCCCGTTCCCCGATGGTTCAACGAGAGATTCCCGAATAGATGGATTGGTAAAAGAGGAGGAGTTGAATGGCCTCCGAGATTACCGTATTTACTTGATTGGACTTCTTTCTTTGGGGGACATCTTAAATCCGTTGTTGACAAAGCAGAATCTGCTGGCATTTATTATCTTAAGGCGGATTACAGACGAATGTTTCTTCTTCTTTTCTTTAAAGTTTTCATAAATCTTAGAGAGTAGTTCCACAAGAGGCTTTATGACTGTTTAGAGCATAATGGATATTTTGAATAGTCTATAAGATAGTGAGTAAGTAGTTCTGTTCAAGGCATGGAACTAATGTCACTTAAGCTTACCTAAATTGATCTACTAAAAAGGAACGCAACTGACTAACGTTTCAAATAAATAATGCCAAAACAGGTAAGTTCTAATTAGAACGTACGTTTTTGGAGAGCGATTTCTTGGAAAATGCTACCCAAAAAATAATAAATTATGATGTGCAATAGAGATTTAAAGGACCTTTAAAATGATGTACCACTTGACCACCTTCCCATTTAAGATTTGAAGGGTAATACATATAGCCCTCCTGGGGGTTAAAGAACAAAGGCTGAAAATATTCATTAATAGCGTCCTCCTGCACAATAAAACTGACGTGTATGTTGGAAACTTGAAAAATAGCACATAATCTCGTTTAATTTGATTATAGTATATTTAGCAAAATTGATCAATATTATTCTTTTTAGCATTTTTTGGTCAGTTGATAAACTTACCCCCTATAAAAATGACCGTCGACATTAATTTTATGTATTTCATCAATCAAAGCCAGAAATTCACTATCGTCTTTCCGTTTGTCTACTTTATCCAAGTAGAATCGCACACTTTCTGCCGTCCTGGCGGATACATTTACCAAACGATGACTGGTATGTTTCGGTTTTAACTTGTATTTATCATTAGATTTTAAAATGACATGCGCATTGGCACCGCCGAACCCAAAACAATTTACCGATGCCGTTCCACCATTCCATGGATGGTTTTCTTTAACAACCTGAATCAAATAGAAACCATAAATAAAAATGTATTTATCGCAGTGTTTCGTATAGTTTTTACTTCCATGTATGGGCAAATGTGCACAGAAAGTTATTGTTTAGTTGTTAAAGTTAGTTATCGCAGTGTTTTTATATTTTTTTTATATACAAGGTGTCCGCTAATTAATGGTACATGGAAAAGCCACAGACTCCTTATTAGGATTTAATTATACTTACCTACATCCGAAAGTTGATATTAACTGAGATACAGGGTGTTAAAGTTAAAAACTTCATTTTTGTTCCTCTCTAATAACTCTGAGAGAAACCAACGTTTTTTTACAAAATTTGGCAATTATGGTTTTTTGAGGACGAGAAATTGATTTTTTTGTGAAAATTTAATATACAATATAGGGGGCGCTATCTGCGGCATTTCTCGCACATTTATATTAGGTCATAACTTTTTGGTGCCTCGGTGTATTTAAGTTTTTAATGAATTACATTAAAAAGATTTTTCTTAAAATTCCAAAGGGCGCCCGAAGATTTAAACTCCGGATCAAGAAAAAGAATTGCTGGTCCACATCCTATGGAGTCCCGTTTAGGACGAAAGGCGCCTGTTCCGCCTAATCGGTCGTAAATATTTTTGAAGATCTTAAAATCAGATTGTCTTCGATTTGGATAGAAGATAGTTAGGCACCTCGTCCATTAAAATTTTCATGCGCGTATACACACAACATATCCAGCATTTCTGCGTTTGAAAATAAATTGTGTCTCGGCATTGCTACTTAACTTACGATAAACTCAAAAATGAAACATTTTCTCACAAAGCTATCTTACAATAATTAACAAACAAATAACAGCATTGGGGTTTCATAGCATCTCTCATAGCATCTCATAGCATCTTTCATGTCTTGGCATAGCCACGTTGTGGCAATCGCCAAGATAGCTTCTCAGAAGCTTTTGGTACTCTTCCGAATCAGAAAGTTGTACACACCTCAACAACTTTTGACACTATACAAAGCCCAGATTCGACCATCACTAGAATGCTGCTCTCATGTCTGGAGCTCTGCACCCAATCATACTCTTCGGCTACTGGATTCCATCGAAAGGAGGGCTATTCGTCTGATCGGAGACCACGAGCTGACGAAGAACCTCGATAGCCTAGAACATCGAAGACAGGTTGGGGATTTGACTCTCTTTTACAGATATTTTCATGGAAGGCGCTCGACTGACCTTGCCCTCTTAATTCCGCCCAGAGCGACGAATAGCAGAAATACACGACGAACCACTGCCGCCCATCCATATGTGGTTAAGCTTAGTACTCCTCGAACTTCATTATTTAAGAATTCTTTCATCTGGAGGACTACATCCTTGTAGAACGACCTTCCCGAGGTCGTTTTTCCCAACGATTCAAAACCAACGTGAATCGCTTTTTGCGCACAGGCACCACTCCCAGCGTGCCCTAAAGGATTGTGCTTGTGTTTGATCAAAAAAAAAATAAAAAATCTATAAGTTGCATTTGTTTTCTCATAGGTTACTTTAAGATACAAATTTTGTTTGCAAATTAATAGTCATTGGGTAGGGTGCACTAAACAATTTAAATGCCAATATCCGAAACGGTAACTCTGGGCGACCTGCACTTAGTATACCTTTTTTACGTAATAAATATGAGAAAAGTATTATTTTCATTAAAAACTTAAATACACTGAGGCACAAAAAAGTTATGACCTAATAAATGTGCGAAAAATGCCGCAGCTACATTGTACAATAAAATTTCACAAAAAAATCGCTTTTTCGTCCTAAAAAAACCATGATTGCCAAATTTTGTAAAAAAACGTTGGTTTTTCTCAAAGTTATTAGAGAAAAACAAAAATGAAGTTTTAACTTTAACACTCTGTACCTCAGTTAATATCAACTTTCGGATATAGGTAAGTATAATTAAATCCTAATATTTTTATAATATTGTCTGTGGTTTTTCCATGTACCATTAATTAGCGGGCACCCTGTATAGAACCGATGAGTACGCGGCCAGAACTCGTTTAATTGGCTCGCGTTGCGTACATAGCATTAATTAACAAGGTTACTGCGGCATGGGATAATCATTAATTTGATTAGGTACCAAAATCTCATTATAACTGGAATATGGGGATTAATATGTGCAGATATTTATTGCTCCCAAAATGATTACTCACCTTTAAGTTTCCACTATTTATACCAGGTAAACTATAATCGAGCTTATCGCAGTGTAAATTAGCTGGAATTATATCAGTCTCCATTGCTACCAACACTTTAGTAATGGAACATAAGCCTGATGCTATTTCTGAATGTCCCATATTTGTTTTCACAGCTCCAATTAGTAAGGGTTCCTAAAATATGTACAATAATTTTCTAGTTGTTTAAATTGAGGTGGATAATTTTATTTACATACTGTTTCTTGTAATCTTTGACATATTCTAACCATTTCGCTTTTTGATTCATTCCATTATCTCATTTCTGCTGCGAGCTGCAAAATTTGAAATGAAACGCTGATTTGAAGCCTATTCTTATTAAGAAAAACAAACACTAGGTATATCATAAAGTTAATTAACAAAAACAATTTTAATATCGTGTATTTCCTCCTCTCGCCGCAATGACATCTTGTAGTCTTCGTGGCATCGAATGGATAAGGTTACTCTCCTTTCGTGAGGGATAGCCTGATATTCTTCGGTCAGCGCCAGTCGTAAATCTTGCAAGGTTTGTGGTTGTACAGGACGATGACGAACGGCTCTTTTAAGTTGATCCCAAAGATGTTCGATTGGGTAGAGATCCGGGCTACATGTAGGCCATTCCAATCTTGGAAGTCCAACTTTATCCAAATATTCGCTCACTATATGTGCAACGTGAGGTCTAGCATTATTATGCATTAATGTAAATTGGTTCCCAATGAAAGGGGCAAATGGAACAACAACTTCAAGACAACAAGAGATACAATATTAGTGCGTGCTTCGATAGAAATACCCATGACATACATTTTCTAAAAATAACATCGTTTCATTTCAAATTTTGCAGCTTGCAGCAGAAATGAGATAATAGAATGAATCAAATAACAAGATGTTTAGAATACATCAAAGATGACAAGAAACAGCATATAAATAAAATTATGCACCTCAATTTTCCTACAGGGTGTTTTGAAATTACGACAACAAACAACAGTTTGATTTACTCCTGTATAATATAGCCTGATCGAAAAATGTTACTTTATAAAATAATTAAGGAAAAACACAACAAATTGATCTACAAACTGATAATAAAATCATTGAAATCGCATAAAAAATAAAAAAGTTATAAAATATCAAACTTGACCAAAATTTCAGGGTGGCTGCATTTTGTGACGGCGAATATTACACGGAAATGACTAAATGTCTTAATTGGAAATATTTTGGTTCTTACAGACCATGGTCTAATGCCATTCTTATCACCTTTCTATTTTGACAGAAGAACTTTTCAACTGCTTCGCATTCCACCACGTCACCTGCTGGCGTTCCTGTTCCATGCATCTCCAGATATAACACATCATCTGCTTTAACGTTATACTTGTCATACACTGAAGTCATAAGTTCAATCTGCATTTCCGCCGAAGGAAACGTAATACCCTCAGTTTTAAATCCATCACAATTCATTCCAGCACCTTTAAATAGAAATTATTTTAGAACGAATGGAATACAAGCTCAAAGTGTGTTTATATTGTGTGTAGAGTTGGCGCCAACTCTATATGATTTTCAAAAATTATGTGCCAGAGTGGTCAACTAAGAGAAGACGCCGGCGCCGGGTGTATCTTGGCAACCGTTTATAAAATAATTATGACCCTTTCTCGCAATGAAACACGAGGTAAGATATCGCGCAAAAAGAGGTGGGTATATGGTAGAGTGTAATTGTACATTTTTATGAAATACAGGGTGCGCAAACGAAGCGGGGACGGCAGATTAAATCGTTATCGAAGATCTTATCAACAATAGTAGTACAGCTTGAGATATTGTATTAAAAGCGGCATGTTTTAAAAATATTTTACATTATATAGGGTGGCCCAAAAAAGTGCGACAGCATAAAGTTATATTTTTTTAAATGGGACATCCAGAATTTTATTGCATATTTAGGTTCGTATTAGTATCCTTTATAAGTGCCTCCAATTTTCTTTAATTTGGTTTCGTAGTTTCGGAGAAATAAATTAAAAACTAGAAAAAAAGTTTTGAAGTCCTGAATAAACAAATAAAAAAAAACAATCCAGAACTATTTTTTTAACCTCGGCATTGGGTGAAATTTATGACAAGAGGTCTAGAGATTCTATGCATCTAATTGCGTTTATCTATTTTATACAGGGTGTTCATAATAAGCTTTCAAAAACGCCATATTTTAAATAATTTTTCTCACGATTTTCAAATGGAATACCTTGTATATTATTTGGCTATTGGACGTAGAATTCATAGACAATTTTTTTTGTAATACAAGCATATAAGTTATATCCATCCGTTTTCGAAATAATTGTAAATATTATAAATAATGTTGTTTAAATAGAGTTTTTATTTGGATATTTTGTTATAGGCGACTAGACTAATAATTGTAAACTAAAGTATTGTTGAATGAGTTGTTTTTTCCAAAAGCTGATCCTTTTAAAGTAAATGTTCAAAATATTCACTCTTACAGTTTACCGTATTTTAGTTATTTCGATATAAATTTTAAAAGCCTACATTTTTGTACTTTTATTTATTTAATTTTATTTTTTATTCTTAATCGAGTTGCCATGATTTTTTTTGTTTAGATTGTCACTATGACAGCCTAATAATTACATTTACATTTGTTCAGTCGTCGAAATTAAGTACTAACTTACACAAAATATCGAATTTTACAATTTTAGAAATGGTAAATATGATTTTTATCCTGGATGAATGTGCAAGTTGCCGTCATAGTGACAATCTAAACAAAAATAAATCATGGCAACTCGATTAAGAATAAAAAATTAAATAAATAAGAATACAAAAATATACGGTAAACTCTAAGAGTGAAAGGAATCTATTTTGAACATTTACTTTAGTTAAGTAGAGTTAAAAACTCTATTTAAACAACATAATTTATAATATTTACAATTATTTCGAAAAAGGCTGGATACAACTTATATGCTTGTATTACAAAAAAAATTGTCTATGAATTCTACGTCCAATAGCCAACTACTATACAGGGTGTTCCATTTGAACATCAAATTATTTTAAAATGTGGCGTTTTGAAAGCTTATTATGAAACCCTGTATTAAATAGATAAACTCAATTTGATTCATAGTATCTCTAGACCTCTTGTCATAAATTTCACCCAATGCCGAGGTTAAAAAAATAGTTCTGGATTGTTTTTTTTGAATTTTTTATTCAGGACTGGAAAACTTTTTTTTTAGTTTTAAATTTATTTCTCCGAAACTACAAAACCAAATTAAATAAAATTTGAGGCACTTATAAACGATACTAATACGAACCTAAATAGGCAATAAAATACTGGGTGTCCCATTTAAAAAAATATAACTTTATGTTGTCAGATTTTTTGGGGCCAACCTGTATAATGTCAAATATTTTTAAAACATTCCGCTTTTAATCCAATATCTCAAGCTGTATTAGTATTGTTGATAAGTTCTTCGATAACGATTTAATCTTCCGTCCCCGCTTCGTTTGCGGACCCGGTATATGCACTAAGCATCAAAAACACGCTGTGCATTTTACCTTGAAAATGATGTGGAATTTAAAGTAAGTTTAATATTTTATGCAGTTGGTGCATTGTCGACAGCATCAATTAAAAATTGTTGCTTCTGTAGAAAAATCTAGCCGGGAGTTAGTTTTTTCAAAGCACCAAACTATTGTGATTAGGGTACCTAATACAGTTGAATACAGTCTTCTGCAGCTGGATCTTTTCTGTAGAAGAATTGTGATAGCGGCCTCCGATCGAACATAGCCATTTCTGTCAGTTGCGAACACTTTACATTTACCATCTTCAGACAACATATGAAGTGCATTAAATGAACGTGCATTTCTCGGATTAAAATTAATATTTACAGCTAAAACATAATAAAATCTGATTAAATTGGGAACCTTCAAATACTAATATTTCTTGCATGTATGTCCCATTTTCGATACTTTTATAGGGTATCTCCGTAATTGTTAGTGCTATCAAAAAAGTAATATAGGTGTAATTGCTCTTTTTGAGTCAAACTTAAAATGGTAAAATCAAAATATAAAAATTTTCGCTCGCTAGAGATAAGGGGGAAAATAAAAAAATTCACAATTTCATAATTATTACTCTATATTTTCTTAGTTAAAAGAGATACAGAAAAATGTTTTGTATAGAAGTTTCTTTATAATGATTGTTGAATAATCTGCCATTTTCAGGATCGAAACACGTAAGAAGGCCTTGGAAGTGATGCTAAGCCTACTCTGCTCCATGCGCTCACAAGTAACCTACTTTTATCTATCTGTTTCACTCTATCACTTAAGCGGCAATATCAGACTTACGTAGTTAATATGAAATGCCAAAAAGTGATTGTTTATGCAGGCGACTTGATCCTGGTCATATTTGTCTCACTTTACTGAATTAAGGAAGGTTGCTGCAGACAGAGACAGGCATATAATGCGAACAGCACGAATTGTTAAACAAGCTAACTTCCTTCGTCTGGCGGGAATGAAAATCAAGCAACATCTGATGTGATTTAAAACGGTCGAGAAAACGCAGCATCTTTAAATTTTAAAATAATTTTTAATTTTCTAATCTTTAACGTCGTTTCCTTTTTGGTGCAAGTGAGTAATTTGTAATTGAAATATTAATTTAGTCATCTTTACTGAGAGTAAGCTTCAATAATAATTTATTTTCCTAAATCATATGGGGCCCAAAAATATGCTTGGACTTGAAGCTTGAAATATTTGCTAGGACCTAGAGCCCAGTTGAAGATGGTAAAATATTTGATGTAAATTATCATTTACTTCCTATTTTTTAATAAAACTACTTACAAGCTTATTTCTGAAGTTTAATTTTTCATTTGTAGTTACGTTACTAGTTCAAAAAATGATATAAGAGTGTGTAAGGATTATTTTAAAGTGATATTTACAGCTTAAAGCATGCCAGAATCCTAATATTGATTTTCACCACTTAGTAAATCAAAAAAGGAATTTGAATGTTTTTTGTTGATTAAATGTAATTTTAAAATATTGGCAGTAATTAAAATTTGGACAAAAGTGACATTTGAAAAGCACGTGCGTTTGTCAGCTGATGCCAGACGTAATGGATGCCGGGTTTGTTCATACTTGCTTCGATTTGTTAACACGGCTGTTTGTCTTCTTCCTGTTTATAAGTATTCGTTGGATGAAACGATGTTCATTTATAAAGAAAAATACAAATACAGTTTTTTTTTTTTAGTAAAAATATACATTTTAAATCAGAAAGTTATGTCCGAGAACTTCTTGACCTGACCCGGTAGATGCGATTTTTAGATGGCATCCTATTTTACTTAGCACACTATAAAACTTTTATATGAAACATTTTCTATAAAAAATATTGAAAACAATTTTAAAATCGACAATTGTTCAATAATTACCGAGATACCAGGCAAAAGTGTCAAAAATGGACAACCCTGTACGAGCCAAACAAATTACCTGATACTATAGCACTATCAATAACTCCACTCTCCATAGCCGCGATTGCGTTTGTGAGAGCATACAGCCCCGACGAGCATGCCGTATCAAGAATAAAACTTGGCCCTCTTAAGTCAAAGCAATAAGATATTCTATTCGCTAACTGTCCCAAATTTGAACCTATGAGAGCATATCCGCTGTTATCGTCCATATCTTCATAAGTAGAAGAACTATCCGGCGAAGTAAGTCCAACGTATACACCTAAAAAAGTACATAACGTAGGTCCCATAAGTTTTGGAACAAATTTCAAATGTCATAAAATTGGTAATAAGAAGAAAATATCAAGTTGCCATGGTAACAAAAACTTGTTTGACACCTTCAATTCGTATCACCCTGTGGAGTATATTAGCAACCGAAGCATATTGCATTTGACATTAAACGGTAGGTCCATCTTTCCCCAACATTTTCTTTTTTGGTTTACTTCATTATCTCTATTATTAAAGCAGATACACCGTTTCATAGCGTAACAGGTATTTAGAGACTTTAATTTTCAACACATTCATTGTTAAATATTTTCAAGTAGGTTTCAAGATTAAAATACTCGTCGGGCAACTGGGCAAACGAAACGAACGTTTAATAAGCAGTTTCCGAACAGTTTTTATCAGTATGGCGAATTTTATTTCACCTTTGTAACTTTAAAACACAACATCTGCTGACGCATCGCTTGCAATGTCAGAAAAAGTCCATAGTCTACTTGAAAACATTTATAGTATTTGCAGAATTATACCGTGGATCTTTTGACTGCAATAAAACCTCATCAACCATTCGACCATAAAATAAATAAGGAATTCCCAAATTTTAAAACCTTTTCGAGCAGAGCCGGACCAGGTATACAAATTCAATTTATACCTATGCCTGATGCATATATAAATACAAATTGATTTTTAATAATTTTAATATTTAGTGGTTTTTCGGCGAGTAATTTTTAGTTAGGCTTATTAGTGGTAGAATGTGGCGTCCTTGGAATTGTGCTGATAGGGGGGCATCTTCAAGTGTCATTTTTAAAAGAAAGCATTTATCTACCAATGCCAAACTAATAATTAAAAATGTGTATCAATCGTTGTTGAGTAGAAATTTTAATTCGATGGATGCTTTAGCAGAGACGTCTACTTTGACAAAAACTCCTTTATCTTCGGTAAGAGACATAGTACTTAAACCTGTTAATCCTAGAAAAAAATCGGAGTGATTCTGGCACATTTAGAAGCATTGACGAAAATTACATGAATTTTGAATAAATTATCAATAGTTTCCTAGAATTTAATTAATTTTTATTGTACTTGTTATCCTAATAGTTATACTTTTAAATTATATTATTTTCAATTATCATTAATTGTTATCATTATTTTACATTTATTATAGGTACCTAAAACTAAAAATACCTATCTATTTATTTTAAATTATAAAAATAAATCATGTGGTGTGGTATACATTTTCAAGCCGGCCCTGATCCCATTTATTGAGCGTTGAAGAGGTTGAGGGGTATACAATAGGGTTTAATCAGGTAGTTTATTTATGGCAGTAAAAGTCAGCGGTATAATTCTGCAACAACTATAACAATGAATGTGTTGAATATTAAAGTCTATAAAAACATGTTACGCTATAAAACGGTGTATCTCCTTTAATAACAGAGATAATGAAGTAAACCAAAAAAGAAAATATTGGGAAAAGATGGACCTAACGTTTCATGTCAACTGCAATATGTTTCGCTTGCTGATATACTCCACAGGGTGATGCGAAGTTTCGGGGAAAAAAACATAGCATTTTTAGTACACCCAGTATAAATCGAAAATTAAATTTTTATCATAAACAGTGAAAACTATGACATTGTCAAGGAACCCACCTACAATGCAAGAAAAAATCATTCAAATCGGATCATAAATTCAGAAAAAAAATAGCATCTAAAATATGGCAAATTTATGATGTTGCGTTGATTATGTCCAGGACTTTAAGAAAAATCGGAGAAATCGATATAAATGCCGTCCAAAACCTAATGCTAGGTGTCCGCAGAAAGTTGCGAGTAGTGCAAGACCGTGGTTCTCTATATTTAATTTAAGTTCATAATTTTGTTGCTTATGAAACAATTAATTACAAAACTTTATTTAAATATCTTTTATTATAAAAAAAACAATTGGTTGAAATTTGTGCCAAAACTTATTGGACATACGTTATTTTCTTTGTATTGTTTTTCACATATACATATACTAGATCATGGCGGTTCCCGTTGGGGCACCATGTATTTACTTTCACCCATGCAAAGATCTGCCTAAGCTCTGTTTTGCCAAATATGTTTGAAAAAAAAACTTATTACCTGTTTTAGTTCCCCTCAGTTCCTTCGGATTATATCCGGAATCCACTATCGCTTCAAATACAGTTTCAAGCGTAGTTCTATGTCGAGGATCCATTACATCAGCTAAACGAGGACTTATACCAAAAAAACCAGCATCGAAACGGTCTACGTCATTTATTTTACCAGCTCTTCGGGGGGTATTAAAAGTTCCTTAAACGGATTTTTAATATGATGCCAGAAAAATCTTCTTGGGAGTGTTTTTGACCATAACTTATATTATGGTAAAAAAAATTTTACAGGCAACTTTCAGTTAATCGAATTTTAAAAATAAATTTTCTCAAAAACACCTGCTAATAATAACGTCATTATTTAAGAATTCTTTCATCCTTATGGAACGACCTTCCCGAGGTCGTTTTTCCCAACGAATACAGGGTTATTCACGTTATTCGAGACGACATATTATAGCTAACCTATTTGTTTTGGATAAAAACAAATATTCAGGGTGGATAGGGGCCTATTTGAGGTACCTACATTTGTCCCAAAAACACCAAACGTATCAAAGTTGTTGATAAATATAAACAATTGTTTGTTGTAGGTATGTCCAGCAATATTTTCAGTCGTTACCTTTACTACTAAGTAATGCATTTTCCCTCTGTTCCTCAGGTTCCTTTAGACTAGAATCTAGATCTGATCTGTCAAAATGTCATAGGCGACTTGATTAATATTAGATTGATTATAATTAGCCTGCTTTGTGAATATTTGCATTTTTCATGAAAATGCGAGTAATTAGCTATGGGAGAGGTTAAGAGCGGAGTCCCAAGCCCTGGGGCGTCTAAAAAATTGCTTCCTAAATCGGTTAAATATTGCTTTCTAATGTATTTATCGGATGGCGCCTACTGTAGTATTTTATGAATTTATTTGAATTAAAATTTTGCAGGTTTGCCTTTTAACGACCAAGGTGTAATATTCATTTCCTGAGAGATGGAGCGACGTTCGTAATAAATCTGTATCGGCAGATATACAGTGTACCAAATTAAATACAATATATGGGCGATCTGCACCAAGCCATAAAAAACAAATAAATGAACAAAAATAAAAAGTCTATATTTTTCTATACAGGGTGGCCTATCGAAAACGAAACAGAGACATTTACTGGCAGCTCAGTTCATTTTTGGAAAAACGCTCAGACCCGTCGATTTTGTTTTCGAGGGGGACACAAAATTGGAAAAAAATCACGTCAAGAAGTGCAGCCCCCTGGACGGGGGTGGCACCACCCCTAAAATCTTAAATGGAAAGGGGGGTCGAGTGATACCTTATTTTAAAGGTCTTTCAATTCCCTTTATAATGATGTAAAATTCACAATACTTCAGTTCAGTAGTTTTAGAGATTTATTGATTTTAAGCTTACAGTACACTTTAATAGGTACATCTGATTAGTTTGTACTACTTTCAGAAGAAATTTGAGTAAAGGCAGTTACTTATTAATTTAATGCTTTTCTTCACTACGCCCATGGTTTGTTTATCATTTTGGTGTTCAAAATAGCGATTGGAGCGGTTTTTGTCGCGAAAAAAGTGGTTTATTGAAGAAAGATAAGCAGGGAATGTCTCGTACTTATTTTAAATAGGAATTTGTACATAGTTTGCGATTGATTCGACCAAACTTTGTTGTTAAAATACCTTTTACCGCTTTATTCATAAATTAACCATGGTATGTTCCACGGCAGAAAGGATTGAAATTATCGAAATATTTTTCGGAAATAATCAGTGCGCTAATAGAACAGCACACATATTTAATGAGCGACATGAGAACAGTAACGTGCATCGAAAATATGTCCTAGAACTTATAGCTAAATTTCGGGACACTGGATCAGTCGCCAATAAAAAACGCAACATTGAAAATCCCATAAGGAACGAAGCAATAGAAGTGGGGGTTTTAGGGCAAATTTATGTAGATCCTACGTTATTAAGCAAGTTATTACCATTTCAAACTTGTAATTATTTAGTAGTACTTTTTGGACACCGTGTATAAGTTAGTGAATTTTTCATAACTGATACACAAAACTTAATCAGTGAGTAGAGTCCACTGAGAAATTGGGTTTAAAAAACAAAATACATGTTGAGAATTTAATCATTAAAATTGTTACTAGATTTTGACAAAATATGAAATATTTCACAAACCGTAAGGTTTAAGTACGGTAAACCTTAATGAAAGTAATATTTATTTTGATCGTAGGAACCGAAAATGAAATAATATACTGGGCATTCCATTTTAAAAAATTCAACTTTGATACGTTTCGCGTTTTTGGGACAACCTGTACATTATGAAAATAATTTTAAAATGTACCTCAAATAGGCCCCTATCCACCCTGAATATTTGTTTTTATCCAAAACAAATAGCTTAGCTATAATATGTCGTCTCGAATAACGTGAATAACCCTCTGTATAACCTTCAACGATTCAAAACCTACGTGAATCGCTTTTTGCGCACACGCATCGCCAAAAATTAAGAAAAGTTGTTTTGAATTAAAAGCTATATTCAAATATGCAATTACAGTTATTTAGCATGGAAATTTAGGCCTTGTGATTATTTACTAATCATTCCGTATTAATTATTCTGGCTTGATACAATTTAACGTAATCTAGGATGCACTGACAAGAAATATTTGAGACGGAATGTCATAGCACGTTGGTATTTATAAAATACATTAGAAATGACAGGTTTATTAAGTTGTGAAGAAAAAATAGAAATTGTTTTAATAATAATGATGAGCAAAATTCGTAATTTCTGATATACCTCGTATATGACTTGAAAATTTTGATAACTGAAGGTTGCATTTCGAGTTCTAGGCCATGCAGAACTTTTTATGAAGAATAACTTTTTTTCATAAAACTAATAATAAAAAAGTATTCGATATGAATCCAACATAAGTAGACACACTGTATAAACAAACTTATAAAGACATTTTTGGCACTGTTAGAAATTAAAACTAGATTTTCGGACATCAGTGGATTAAATTTTTTCGATTTATTGACCAAAAATAATTTTTAATCCTATTCACATTTGTTTCCGCAAGAACTCTATTTGACGTTGAAGCAATTTATGATGAAATGATTGCATATTTGGCATTACAACCGTAGAATACCATTAAAATTAAAATAAGCATACTAATCAATGTTACTTAAAATAAATAGGTATGGAGTTATTTTTTGGTTTGTTTTCCGCTGTCTCTCTTTGTATATAGCTCGTAAAATCGGGATCATTACTGAAAAATCCACCGAAAAAGGAAAAAATTACTTTTGTTCGTCTGCTGTAATTTAAGTAAAAATGTCGCGCTTTTTAAATTGAGTATAATGAGAACACCTTACTGGCCTTACCGCTCGGTTTTTCTAGTATTTACTATAAATTATGGACTAATTTTAGATGTGTATTTTGGGTTTGCTCGTGGGGCGTGGTCCATAAATAATTTGGCCTGCGGCGCTTTCGTTCGCAAGGGGTTTTCCCCTTGTTGCTATCGCTGGTGTCCAGGTTTTTAAGTTTATAAAATTACTCATTTTAAAATTTTTTCAAAACTAGACTTATAGTTATCTATAGCTACTATGTGCTTTCCTTTTTCACTCAAAATAATATTAAGATCCATGTTGCGGACTACATAGATTATTTGAATGGAATAATATGTAAACTGGGAAAAAATACGCAACTAAATGATAAATATGTCAATCCATTCCAGGTATTTATATTAGTTACTAATTACTATTTTCTACGAACGAGATAAGTACCTCAGCATCGTAAAACTCTGGTTGGGAGGGAATTTGCCTAAAGACTGTTTCATGAAAAATGGATATAACCTAATGACTGCAGTAAAAGTACCTGGGCCATCCCATTATTTATGACCGTTTGTTATTATTATGTGGAAAGGACCGGATTGTAATAATTATAATTAAATATAGGCACATCAGGTAGGTTAGGTTGCTTAATTTATATTTAAATATCTTTTTGTGGTAAAATTTCTTAGTTTTTGAGGAATGGTTCAAGAATTGTCTTTTACCAAACATTCCTCAGAATAGCGTGATAGTAATGGACAATGCGAGCTATCACAGTCGCCAATTACATAAAGCTCCAAGCTCAAATAATACAAAATTGGAGATTCAGAATGATATATATTTTGAAGAAAGTTATAAAAAAAGTGATCTTTTAGAAGTTTTAAAGACATTTTGTATAAAAAAGTATATGTTTGTGACACATTGGCAGAAGAAATTGGACATACAGTGCTACGGCTCCCACCCTATTATTGCATTTTTAACCCCATAGAGCATATGTGGCACCAGTTAAAATCAGTGGTTAGGTCTGAAAATATTTATCCGACTTCTAGTGTCGTAGAATTAATACGAAAATGCTTTAGTGATCTTCCCCAGGTAGTTGAAAAAATTCAGTCCGTCACGTAATAACTGTAGAAAATTCGTATATTAGTCTGGATCGTATAATTAATCCAATTATAAGGGAGGAACTTGGATGTCTGCTTATCAAAGCAACAATCATTTTTTTATCGCAATGGTGCAATGGTCATATAGTCCCATGTCCTGATTTTTGGTAGGTACTATGTCCAGTTGTATTATTCAACTCGTAACTTATTTTAGGTGCAATTATATTTAGAGAAATATGATTTATTTACTTACCTAGTTCAAAACGTCTATTATCCTCCGTTATTAAGTCGATTCCGTTAAGAAGTGCATCTGTGAGCTCGTCAAAATTATCACAGTCGGGATATCGTCCACCGATGCCAGAAATTACTATTTCATCATTTGGATCCATGGCTAACAAATATACAAGGACGTCAATTTAAAAACTTCCGACAGTAATATCCCGCTTTAAAGAATATTTGCATCCTTCGTGGTTTAACCCCCTGGGAGGGGTGGATGTTACCCTTAAAATCTTAAATGGGAACGGGAATCAAGTGACACATCATTTTAAGAATCAAAGAAACCGGGTTCGAAATTGCGCGTAATTTCAACTTACCTGCACTGGGATTTATGGTTTTTAGGATATTATTTTATAAAACATATTATGTTGATTTTCCTTAGTATAATGATTAGGAGCCCATAGGTAGTCACTCCGGGTGATACCCTTTCATATTTTTTACCTGAGGCTGAAGAATTTACAGGAATAAGTCCATCTTTGGGAAAGCGATTTCTTGGAAACTACTACCTACCTATTTGAAACAATTACCCCTTTTGTGATATTATTTGTACAGTAACCATAATAACCTTCCTCGTTCCAAAATAACGCTATTATCTCTAACGTTATTCGAATTACAACAGTTATCCTCTCATCACCAAATAATTGTAAAACAATTACCCCTTTTGTGATATTATTTGCGCAGTAACCATAATAACCTTCCTCGTTCCAAAATAACGCTATTATCTCTAACGTTATTCGAATTACAACAGTTATCCTCTCATCACCAAATAATTGTAAAACAATTACCCCTTTTGTGATATTATTTGCGCAGTAACCCTGTAACCATAATAACATTCCTCGTTCCAAAATAACGCTATTATCTCTTACTTAACATTATTCGAATTATAACAGTTATGCTCTCTCATCACCAAATAATGTAAGTAATTTACAAAGTTTTTTTTTTAATTGCCTTAAATAGCCTAGCAGGAAGCTAGGCTTGAAAAAAATTCGTTCTAGATCCATTTATGTTGACCCTCTCCACGGAAATCTTTAGTAAAAGGCGAAAGATTTATTCGCTTTGAAGAGAGTCCAGGATACCAAAAAATTCTGGACGCAAACTAGTTAACGTGTTTATGAAATGGCCAAGGAGTGAAATATAACGAGTAGCGACATCTATAACAATGATACCACACTAAACTAATTCATGACTGATGATTTCAGGATGCTGACCAAACAACAAATTATAAATAAATATTATGTTACCATTGCCATACAACCCTTGCTTGTCTCCCTGCCACGCGCTGATCCGGGGCGGGGGGGGGGGGGGGGGGGGGGGGGGCATAACACCCGAAACAAACAATGTAACAGGAAAAATACCATATAAAATATACCGATTTGACTAACGAGGCAGGGTATTACTTCTCGTAACTTTTCCTGGTATGACGCCCCCAAACCGAAGTTCTGGATCCGCCCTTGATCCTGCTCCTTGCTACTTAATTTTTGTTCCTGAACCTGAAAAAGACCTCCCTGGAAGACCTTACGAGAAGATCGAAATGTAGTTGCAAGCTGACGTAATAACACTGTGAGGCCAAACAAAAATTCTTTTAAATTTCACAATAGAAAAGTAATGTTCGGTGCAGGTAACCCAAATAAACAAACCCGAACAAACCTCCTATAGCCCGGTCATAAAACAGTTAACTATTATCCCGGTGAATACAACTGTCTCCCTCTTTTACTTGGATTAGGGAAGCAACTGATTCAAGCAACCTTTGATCCATTTCCCAACTGTGCCACGACATTAAATTTCGAAACTTGACATTACGTTCGAGAGGGGGCGCTACGTTCTAAAAGTTGCCGCCTGACGCGGACTAAAATGGTTGATAGTGTTGCTCCTGTCGCGCCGAAAGCATACTTACCTGGCGTAGGGGTTACCGTGATCAACAAGGCGGTTCCCCCAGGGCGAGGCCTTTCCATTGCACTACGGTAGGGCTGAAACCTGCGATTATCCCTAATGCGGATAACTCGGGCGCGTAATTTTTGGTAGTCGGGACTGCGTACGCGCTGTCCCGGTATTTAAATAATTAAAAACAAGATTTTGAATGGGGATTATGATTATGGGGAAGCTACGGAACAGCAATTAACTATGGGAAAACATTTTTTGATTTCGTTCTGCCATTTGAAAACGCGGACAATTTTACAATTCGATATCAATTTAGATTTTTGTGGCAGATTACCGTTACGTTTCCCGGAAAATAAAAAAAACAAGCTTGTGACATGTCCATAGAAAAATTTTGGAAAGAAGTTAGTGAGAGGCAAAAGATTATAGCGATACCCTACTTTTTACTAATTTAACTATGTTTTTACCTTATTCTAATGCGGAAGCTGAGAGAATTTTCTATATGGTCACAGACATAAAAAATAAACCGTAAATGCTATGACAGCGTTTCGAAGCTCTTTACAATCAAATAAAACTTAATTGTACAACTTTAAAGTGGTTTCTACAGCCCATCTGAATCTACATAAGACAAGTTTATATTCTTTTAAAAAGGATATGACATAAAGGATAAATTAAATCCCTGATTTTATAAACTTTTGGTTCTAGGTTAAGAAAGAAAACGTTCCTATTTTAATATGTATTTTATAAACTCTGTACTTACTATATTTTCTAAATTACTGGAAGGAAATTAGTTTATTTATTTATATATAAAAACTTATTGATAGTTTGGTGAAGGTGGTAAAATATAACGACCCATTCGGATTCCATTACTTGTAACCTAATTTCCCTGCGTTCCTTATAAAGAGGACTAATCACTTCTCTGGATATGATCGTTATCCCAAGTTCGAGAATAGACGTGCAGGAGATTATGGACATATTATTTTTAGACATAATGCTATGATTTACGTTTGACCATTTGTGGGACTTTCCTTTAAAAAAGGGAAATTTTATTTTTAGCAGTACTACCTATCACAGATATTAATAAAAAAGTAAAAATAACACTCTGCAAAAGTTAAGACATTTAGGACACATGTTCATATGAATTTTTTTTCTGAAAATGAACCCAAGAATATCCTCCTTAAATATTAGCACGTTAGTATAAGCAACACCCTGTATAGTAACATATGGCCATGGTATTTTAGTTTACCATTGCGGAAGTTAAGGTAGTAGTCGGTCTGTTGCCCATACAGAAACCAGAGTAACTCTAGAGTTTATCTCACCCCATCAATTTTCTTACCTATAGTAAAAAGTAATAAGGAACTAATAAAAACTTTTACAGAAAAAATCCACAAAAAACTGTTAACTATAGTAGCAAGTAACAACTCATAAACATAATTGGGCTTAGTTTTTATATGAAGTTGTTAATTAATGAATATTAACAAATTTGTATAGCTAAAATTTTTGCACACTGACGTACTAGGGTCAATTTACACATAACATATACAGCTACACAGTGTCAAAATAATTGTCAGTTTTTAATCATTTTCGTCTTATAAGGCAATCACTTTCGACGAAAGCTTTCGGTTTACTCCAAAAACATATCTGAAAAAATTTATGACATCAGTAGGGGACAGTACCAAACAGTGAGACATGTCCTAGAGTAAGATATGTTATCTACGTATGTAATGTAAGTATTATACTTCTGGGTTTTGCAGTATAATGCCATATATATTATTCCCTTAGGGAATAATGACGAGGTATAGAAGGTCCTTATTCTCTCTTGCACTTCAATCACAAAATTTCTCATATTAAATAATACCATGGAAACACAAACTCATATGTGTCAGTATCAAACCTATAGTGCTTGTATTGAGATGAAGTGTCCTTTACTTGTACGCCTCCAGAAATTGTACAACTGGCTGCAGCAACAACATCTACCAATCCCCGGAAGGGAAAATCAAAGTTGGAAACAAAGAAATATACTGGAGACAAAGTGTCAAATACCTAGGTCTACACTTTGGTAGAAGGCTCAATTGGAAACTGAATACAGCCAACATACTAAAGAAAGCTAATCAACAACTCGGCGCAATCTACAGTTTGCTTAACAAGCGCAGCAAACTAAACCTAAGGACAAAGGTCACCCTTTACAAAACCTTCATCAGATCAGCGATGACATATTATGGAGCACCAGCACGGTGCACTATGAGCAAGTGGGACCTGAAGCGGGTCCAAGTGATGCAAAACAAGGTACAAAAAATCACAGTAAACACTCCACGATACACTAGAAACGACATAGTACACAGAGATCTCGAAATTGAAACAAGTTCCGAGTTTCTCGACAAAACTATCGCTAAATACCACACTAAGGCTAACATAGCCAACAACAGTAAGATTCTTTTATCTCACATACACGCATTGCCAAACGCAACATACACACTACCTAAAGACTGGATCAATCGCATTCGTGATTGATCCTAAAACAATTCTGACCCAAAAACACTAATACCTTGTCTAGCATAACTAAATAACACGCAACAAACCAATAAGACAACCTACGCCTACCCTCTACCCTATACGTACGTCAGGAGCTCTTAAATTTTGCTCATTCGATTGGGAAAGATTCAAAGCTGGCACTCAACATAAACGTACCTATAGCTTAAAAGCTAAATTTAATCGCTCATACATGATGCAAAATAACACACTCTAGTGAAAAGGAGTTAAAGGTTTCTAGCCTGACTCACACGGTGAGTTTCGGCCCGTCCTCCTTCAGAGGCGGTTCTTTTCCCTCAGAAAAGAAGATATTGATGGTTTGGTATAATCCCAAGTTGCAGAAACCCGACACTACCTTGCAGCCGTGTCTGTAAGGTGTCTGTGTGCAGATTCTCATCGGCTGTCCCAAAAGAAACAAAAACATCTACCAATTAATACCGGAAACATCGAAATCCATTTATAATAAAACGTAGGCAACCTTCAACGAATGGCGTCTTTGAAACTATTCTGCTGACCTATTTCGCTGAATTAAGTGCAAAATACCAACCATCTTCATTATGGTCATTCTATTCAATAATTAAATCTATGCTGGGAATAAATTGATCAGCAAAAATTTGGCAATCTACGTTTTTGAAAGAAAATTTGAAGGATTTCAAGCACCCCGACCCCCGAACAAATTAGGAAATTTATTGACAAAGCTCCTGATGAAATTTTTCTTTTACATAAGGTAAATATGCATATTTAATCTGCTTTATTCAAAAGCTCATATTCTTATTTGCTTCGTTATATTAATTATTGGAATTATGGCGCATGACGCTCAATCGAACTTTATCAAATGAATATAGAAGACGTGAAGGATTTCCACACAGAGTTATTAATAACACTACCCAAGACTAAGAACCAAAATTGTACGAAAATTCACCATAAACAGTACGTTTTACAATATTGTAAAGAAGTACATCGATCTCCGTCCGTCACATGTAAAAATCAATGCATTCTTTCTAAATTTTCAAATGTAGGTACAATACAACGTCCAGGAAGAAGCAACTTTGCAGATATTGGTAGACAAATTGCCAAATATTTAAACTTGTCAAATCCTCAAAGTTATATCGGCCATTGTTATCGCAGATCATGTGCCACTCCTGTACATGGATGGAGGAGGCCATATAACTCGATTAAAGCTTCATGACAGCTGGAGCTCTACAGAGGTAGCTGAAGAATACATTTTGATGTCTATGGGAACCAAGACAACTACAGTAAATACTATTGCTAAACAGATATATAGTAATGAAGAATCTTCTTCGTTTACATCAACCGAAATCCGAATATTTATATTGAAAATACTCAAAAATTAATGATAGTTCACGACCAATTCAGTTTAATTGTACTATTACTAATTTTAGTGTTATTGACAAATAAAGTTGTTCATTAAAATCTGAAATTAATAAATTGGTCGTAGATTAAGTAGAGTATGCTCCACGCAATAATGATAGCTATTCTCCCTTCAGAATGTTACTCCCTTGCCGCTAACACCGCTCGGTTCGTAAATATTTCTTGGGAATAATAGCTATCATTATTGGCTCGTGGTATAATCTACTATTATTTTTCTCTCTTGTAATTTTTTTTTGGAATATTTATCTACGCGTAGTCGCTCCACCTACTATGCGGTTTTGTTCTCGCAAGAATATTTAAACCAAAACTATAGCTGTATTTGTTTAAAAATTAATTGATTTGTCAAAATACTAGATAACTTATGCCGACTAGAAAAAAAAGTCTCACTGTTGGTCATTATCACAGGGCCAACACTCCATTCATAAATCTGTTGGAAAGTGAGTTTGTGATTGTTTGAAATGTTATTGAAAATCAGTAATGGGTGGAAGAGTGACAAAACATGTTGGTCTCCCTAATGGCAACAATGTTGAAGTCTGGTTAAATCAAAGATCTTACAAGGTTAAATCCAATAACGTTTAAAAGGTTATGGAGCGGTCTTCATCGCTATCACTAGTCTGGGCAAAAAGCCCAACAAGGGCGTATAATTTACTTTGAGATTCTTTACGTTTAACTATATTATCTATTCAAAAAGTGTAGTTTCGAATATTGGATATTTATAAAAAAGATAGAAATATTGATCCAGTTTTTATATACAGTGTATCCAAGGATGGATTTAACTATTTATGCTTAGCATCAATATTTTTGGAGTATTCATTACTGGATGATACTCTCCAGATATAAGTGTATATTTCTAGCCAGATTGTTATATTTATCACTAAGACATCTTGCAAAATCCCAATTAAAAATTTGTAAATTTGACAATTACAACTGGTTTAAGGTTAATCCGCAATTGCTCTTAAAATAAGTTTATTTCTAATAATTTGACTATTGCAGATTGATATACGATACTTTGATATTTTTTGAGGGTAGATGAATGTTACCATTGTGAAGTATAACTGGTTTTCCACTGTCTGTAATTTATAAAATAACAATGTCTGTGATTTATAAAGTAATAATATATTGTGAAACGATGTTACATATAGTTATAGTACCATATTACTTTAGTAATACACACACAAGCCACTAAGGCATATTGTACACTAAAGTGATTAATTAAATAAGTAAATTAAAATATTATGTACCTAAACAAGTTAGATCAAATATATAAAAATAAATAAATAAATTATATAAAACCTGTCTTCACGTACTTGTTACACTGCAAACGTTGTTTAAATATAGAAAAATAAAGATGTAAAATATTTTGACGGGACTGTCCTGTGACCCTTTAGTATCCTAACGAAGTGGATAAACATTTGGTACATTCTTAAACAAACCGAATTTTCATAGTGATGCAAACTCAAAATCAAATTTCTAAATATATTTACTAACCTGTGAAATTTTAATTTAACACCATTGCATCTTCTAGTGAAGTATTTTATGGCCGCACAAGACTCAACCATCTTGTAAATGCAAGATTTATATTAAGAAATAAACCAACTCGACTGCTTTTTGCCCGGACTAGCACCACGGACCGGTCCATAACCTTTTAAACGTCAATGGTTAGTCAGAAATCATATCAATACAATCATATTAAAACATAACCATACTTACCGAAGAAAAGATAAATCCTTGCTTAAATGATCCACTCTTTTACAAACTATACATGAATGCACCATCATTGTTTATAATAAAGACGATTTTTCACCAATACTCACAAAAAAAAAAAAAAACAACCAAGTATATAAACACTCCCTTAAAAGCGGTTAGTAGCGAGTAGCAACAGTGTATCCTTCTTCCATTGATAAAGTTTGATCGTTTGCCGTCGAGCGTACTATATTTTAACTTGATGTTGTCAGAGTGCAGTCGGTTTATTTCAAACTTTTATGTATAATAATAATATTTTTTTTCTAAATCTCTCAAGGCCTATTCACAATTTATATTAAAATTATTAGGAAATAAATTTATTTTAAAAGCAATTGCGGATTAACCTTAAACCAGTTGCAATTGTCAAATTAACAAATTTTTAATTGGGATTTTGCAGATACCTTAGCGATAAATAGGACAATCTGGCTATGCTGCAAGCATAACAGCAAGGTGGGGAGTGCACGTTTACAGTCCTTACGTCGACTTCAAATGTAAACAATTCTATCTGGAGTTTGTAAGATCTTTGGTCATTACCTTCCCTGCCTACGTAATATCATATACAGGGTAGCCCAGTAGTATGAGGAACTAAGATGATTCTAGGTACAAACACAATTTGTTCAGAATTGTGGGAAGTATTTTTTTAAATGAGACATTCTGTATTTCATGGCATTATTGATTCTAGGGTCAAACCAAGTAAAACTTCTATTATGTCTTCTAAGCCTAAAACCTACCGTTTTCAAGATATTCGATCGTTATTTGTAAAATGTGCTTTTTTCATTGCTAATTATTAATTTGCTAACTTTGAATGTAAGAGTGAATCCATTCCTGTTAATGTTATTATAATGTCACATTCAAAGGTATCCGGTTAGGTAATTATCGTTTCAAATCATCGTAGGCACACGATGTGACCGTGTTTGAGGACGACTTAATTTATTGCCACCCGGTATGTTGCCAAAAATGCATTTTTATTTGAGTATTTGGAAGTTTATAATTCTCTGCATAAAATGTGCATAATCCTTATTTTTTATGTAAATTTTTATTGTTTAACTATTATACTGTACTTTGAATATCTATTTCATCCAGATATTATAACAGAGTTAACGATATTTACGTATTCATACATTTTTAATTGAAGTATTCAATGTGTATTTTTTTTAAAATATTAAGTAGCAATTATTAACACGAATTAGCATATTCTTCGTTTTATTTG
Source organism: Barypeithes pellucidus (assembly GCA_963991005.1). Lineage (NCBI taxonomy): Eukaryota > Metazoa > Arthropoda > Insecta > Coleoptera > Curculionidae > Barypeithes > Barypeithes pellucidus. The sequence goes on from OZ022563.1 coordinate 17,108,323, forward strand.
TATGCAAGTTTGTACATTTTTTTTTTTTATGATCAAACACAAGCACTATAATAGGAAAAATCCTTTAGGGCACTCTGGGAGTGGTGCGTGTGCGCAAAAAGCGATTCACGTTGGTTTTGAATCGTTGGAGGTTATATTCGTTAGGAAAAACGACCTCGGGAAGGTCGTTCCATAAGGATGAGGCCCTCCAGATGAAAATATTCTTAAATAGTGAAGTTCGAGGAGTACTAAGCTTAACCACATATGGATGGGGGGCAGTGGTTCGTCGTGTATTTCTGATATTCGCCACTCTGGGCGGAATTAAGAGGGCAAGGTCAGCAGAGCACTTTCCATGAAAATATCTGTAAAAGAGTCAAATCCCCAACCTGTCTCCGATGTTATAGGCTGTCGAGGTTCTTTGTTAGCTCGTGGTCTCCAATTAGACGAATGGCCCTCCTTTCAATGGAATCCATTAGCCGAAGAGTAGGTATGTTTGGATGCAGAGCTCCAGACATGAGAGCAGTACTCTAGTGATGGTCGAATTTGGGCTTTGTATAGTGTCAAAAGTTGTTGAGGTGTGTACAACTTTCTGGTTCGGAAGAGTACACCAAGTTTCTGAGAAGCTATCTTGGCGATTGCCACAACGTGGTTATGCCAAGACATATTTCCTCCCAGATTGACGCCCAGCAAATTAATAGATGAAGCCGGTGGGACTGCGTGTCCGTCCATGACTATATCCGGTTCTGTAATGTTAACCTTTTTAGAGAAAACTGCTGCCCGAGTTTTTTAGCGTTAAATTCGACTTGGTTACTGTCACCCCAAGCCAAAATTTCTTCCAGGTCTTTGTTGAGGCGTGATACTTCATATTGTCTGCGAATATGTGCGTCGGCAGCCGATGTTTGTGCATTCAAAGAGAAAGATGAGATAAGTGTGCTATCATCACCAAAACTAAAAATAGGATTTTTCGTTTTCACTAGAAGGTCGTTAATGTAGAGTAAGAAGAGAGTGGGAAATAATATGGAGACTTGGAGATAAATCCATCAATCGCGACTTGCAGAGAGCGGTCCTTAAGAAAGCTAGACAACCATGCACAGAATCGACTGGGCATACCATAGGATCGCAGTTTACTTAGACGTCCCTCATGCCAAACACGATCAAAGGCTTTAGATTTTTATTTACATTTTCTATAGTTATTTAATACTAGTCCACTAGACATTGAAAATATAATTAATTGCACGTCTAGCGGCCACTAAACCTCTCAATTTACCAAATTGATAATATACAAAGTATAGTTTAATTCATGGAAAACGGGGACACTAAATTTGTTCTAAAGTAAATCGGTCTTAACTTTTGACTATTTCAAAGTTGTAAGGTTGACAACACTCACTGTCAAAATTTTCACACAATGCCTCGTCATTTAACGGGTCTTGAAAAAGCTCAAATAGTAGCGAGAATTGAAGATGGATGGTCAATACATGCACTAGCAATTTTGTACGGAAAAGTGCACTGAGCGAAATTTCGAGTTGATATAACTCAAATATGAGTTGTCCTAGACCCATAGGCGTAACTAGAGGGGGGGGCCAGGTGGGCCGTGCCCACCCCAGATTGCTCTGGTGCCCACCCCCGTGTTTCCGAAGCCATACATACGTCATAGTGACACTTGCCATTAAAATCCTACTAGACTAGGGGCCAGCCCCCCCCCCCCCTACAAAATCATTCTAGTTACGCCAATGCCTAGACCGACGCGTGTTGCTAATAGGGGACAGCCCAGACCTCTGAATTACGGCAACCAAATCGAAGAAATTGCATTAACTCACTATTCAGTTATGATAGCACCGAAGATGGGTTATTTTATGCGTTGGAATAGCTCACGCCCCACCGTCTTAAATTATTGATAGGCTAGATTAATTGATGGTTCAAGCTATCAAAACTTGATATTTAAGTTGTTCTAGCTTACGATGGTGGCTGGAATAACTCACTCTTTCGGCTACCAGACTCCAAATTTTGGACTACCAGTACCTAAATTGTGGACTATCAGAACTCAAAATATTTCAGTGAGCATACTACGGCTAAGAAACCATGCGGACGTAGTGATGACGATTGCTTCAAAAGGCAATTTGATTTAATAATGTATGCATCTCCCTCCTGTCCCTCCATTTGACGCCAACTGACCAAAATTATGCAAAACACAAATTTTCACGCACAGAGAACAAAGATGAAAAATCCCGCAAACGGCCAACAGGTGTCTATACGCGCGATCGAAGGAAAATTGACAAATAACAAGGAAATGAACTGCGCCAAACCTGCACGAGCACGAATTCGGAACTTTCCGTGACCTTACGATCTTGCGATTTACCCTCGAGGTTTTGAAGCACGTTTCGTGAACTATTCCAACTCAAAATAATTTACACATGGTAATGAGCTAAAATAATACACGTCCGGGTTAAAGCGGCACTTTATAATCAATTAGAAAGTTTTCCCAACCCAGAAACTGAGTTCAGGTAACTCATAAAATAGTTATAAGATGAGGAATTGTGGTGATCCCAAATATGTTTAAAATGTTCTTTCTCATAAATCTAGTTATTTGGCATATTCATCAGAAAACGCTAAATATTAATATAAATTTTTTTTTTAAAATGGCATATACCAGATGATGCATTGTTAATTTAACATGTTATAACAGGAAATGTTCGAGGTGCTGTATTACATGAACTATAAGAGTTTCATGGCTTTGCGATCACATTTAATTAAATAATTTAGGATAAGCTCACCAAAATGTATTCAAACTAGGCACATGTGTTTACCATGTTGGTCTGTTAACATGTTATAACAGGAAACGTGTTTTGGCAGCTGAACCATAACCATGTTATAACAGGAAATGTTTGAGGTGGCTGAATATTTGCTCAACTATCATTTTATAGAAAAACTGCATTATAACTTCTCGAAGAGGCCGACATGGTAAGCCCATATGCCTCGTTTGAATACATTTTGGTGACCCAAACCTAAGCTATTCAGTTAACCGCGATGGCAAAACCACCAAAGTCTCATAGTTCAGGTAATACAGCCAATTAAATTTTGACATTGACAAAACGAAAATTAGTGTCAGCAACAATATTTTCATTATTCATTGTTCAGCTTTACGTCAACTTTTGGCAATAGTGTCTTAGAAACTTGCTGGTGTTTGCTGTATTACATGAACTATAAGAGTTTAATGGCTTTGCGATCACATTTAAATAAATAATTTAGGATTAGCTCACCAAAATGTATTCAAACTAGGCACATGGGTTTACCATGTTGGCCTCAAGAAATTATAATGCAGTTTTTCTATAAAATGCAGGGGAACCAATATTCAGCCACCTCAAAAATTTCATGGGATTCCCTATATTCAACTCAACGATGCATAACCAGGTATATATTTTTTATGAGTCATCAGCAGCTTGTATAACAATAAGCTTGGTAAAGGAAGGGGACTTTATAAGGCTGGATAAATCAATGTTCTGTTACGAGTTTGTACATTTATGTCCAAAACAAACAACTGCCAATCTATTTCCATAGTGACCACATTACTATTAACAGGATCTATCCACCTTAAAACCGGTAATCCCAATTCGCAGTCAAATTACCACTCACGACCAGATGAGCCATCAAAACAAATTAAACTGACTGGTATTTAGGTTTAAATTGAAAAATTTTAACTGATAAACTTGGATGTCACATCCTATCTGATTGGAAACTTAACAGATCTATTGATGTTAACGGCATTAAAGGTACAACTTACATTCAAAACAAAACAGTTTTTTTTTTCTTTATTGTAAAATGTCACAACTTAACTTATTCATTCTCTTGGGTACGTAACCTAGCATGTCCATTCGTCACTCTTATGCTCAACTGTTGTGCACGTTCTACAATTTCTTTACGTTTTTTCGCCGACACTCCGTGAGCGATTTCGGCGCAGTATTTCCTGTTTTGCATCATCAAAACTTCTAATTCCTAAAAAAAATAAAACATGTTTTAAAAATGTGTCTCATTTTCTGGCGATACAGTAACACACTCAAAGTTTTTTTCAGTAAATAGTGGCAACATATATTTATTCAGTCGCAAATTACCTTAAAACATCATGTGAAAAGTAAGTTTATGGTTAAGACCCAAATAAAAATTATATAAGTATATTAAAATTTCTACAATTTTATCGTCTCAAGTTTCTAGATTTGCCTCTAGAGGGTATAAAACTAATAGAATCATTTTTAAATTTTTTTTCCTAAGAGAATGTTTTAAAATCCTACACATCAAAAGATTACAAGAAAATAAGTACCTTGAGATTATGGACTAAGACTTTTCTGAATCCATTGGGCAACATATGGCGTGTTTTGGCAGCTGAACCATAACCAATGTTGGGCATCAAGTACTGGCCCTTGAAACGCCTTCTGACTCTGTTGTCAATACCCTTAGGTTTACGCCAGCTTCTCTAAAAAAAAATCAGACAGTCAATAATCTGTATCATTTTGCTTAAACAGTTATTTTAAAACTAGGCCCCAGTTCTGGGTGCAGTAAGGTTTAACCTTAGAATGACTGTTCCCACTGTTTGCCGCACCTTAATAGTACCTAAAACTAAAAAAGCTATCTCTTCTTTGATAAATTGATGTTGGACGTTGGCGTACACAAAGTTTCATACTACTGGGCCAGCAAAGGTGTTCTTGAATTGTCAACAGAAAACAGCACTGCAGTTAATGAATATTTTTAAATACATTTTGAATTACCTTAAGTTTGTCATATCGGTCAGACTGATGCCTGATGAACTTCTTTGTCCTTTTTTTTACAATTTGAGGCCGGTACACTGGTCTTATAGCCATTTTACTGAAGACCTAAAACAAACATAAATAACACTGATAAAACTAAACAAATTAACAAAAAAACATAAAACTACTAAAGTAAACTTATTGTTTGATTTGTGTATTACACATTTTTACTAAAATTATTAGGAAATACATACGGATGATACAGAAATAAAACGATTTTTAATTTTTCGTACCTCTTGTTTTTAACGCACCACAAAAAGACTGTCAAATTTCAAAAAGTTGGTGCATACCACCTGTCAAATTGGGCATTAGGAGAATAGACAGACACAGAGGAATAATAGGTCGCCTAAGATTTAGAGTTTATATTAAAAAAGTATGTACCTATTAGTTATAAAAAAATGGGGTTTATTAACTCAAATAATTATTCCTGAACTTTAGTAGTGAGGTTAATGTTTAAGAATTTAAAATTAATTAAATATAGCCTAAGTACTGCTTTCACTTAACACCATCGTAATAAAGAAAAAAAAGAAGAACTCTGAGGGTTTGAGGTTAAGGAACTCAGGCAAATGCCAAATTTTTTGTTGTGTTTTTCCGTTTCTAGTGTGTTTTCGATTCGGGGCATTCGGGCATAAATAAAGTTCCAATTTTAATGCATTCTTTATAAATTTGGATGTTCAGAGCAAGTAGAAATGTAAAATGAATTAGTGTTAATAATGCACACAATAAAATAAAATGGGCAAATGAGTTATGGACGAAAGATTTAAGTTGACACAGAGATTATTAGTTGTATTGTTGTTTCTCACTTTTGTGTGGGTTTGTAGGCAAATTTTTGAATACGGCTTATCCACATTGTCTCGTTAAGTATGTCGAAACAAAGGGTCTCCTATTTTTTTAACCCTGACGTTGGAAACTTTCATTATGGGACTGGTCATCCTATGAAGCCACATCGACTATCTGTTATCCACAGCCTTATATTAAATTATGGTCTACACAAACACATGCAAGTCTACAGACCGTATAATGCTAGTACTCATGATATGTGTAGATTTCACTCTGATGAATATATTGGTAAGAAAATTAATCTGAATTGACCACCCTATAACATTCATTTTTCATAATAAATAATAATTCAAAGGGTTTGTCATAAAATATTTTTTTTTAGATTTTCTGCAGAAAGTAACACCCCAGAACATTTCCTCCTTTACTAAGCATCTTAGTCACTATAATGTAGGTGATGACTGCCCTGTATTCTATGGGCTTTTTGATTTTTGTTCAATGTACACTGGGGCATCATTGGAAGGAGCTATGAAGCTTAACAACAATGACTGTGATATTGCTATTAATTGGTCAGGTAAGAAATATAGTTTAGAACAGTGTTTCTCAAAGTGGGGTCCGCGAGCAGTTACTTAGGGGTCCGCGAATAGCTAAGTGGGAATAAAATGTCACAAAAACAAAATATCGTAATCGACTTAATGCCAAACCAGATATATAAGGCTGCAGCTTTCTTCAAATTAAGCCCAACATAACATAGCTGCGTGGAAGAAGAAGAAAGCAGAACTATCCATCTCACTAAGTACATTTGTTGCCAGTGATATAAGTATATATTATATTATTTATTTATTATATATATATTATTCAGATTTTTGCTTATTAATTCTTTTTGATTTGTGAAAAATAATAAGATTCGAATAAAAATTATTTTTAACTAAATGTAATTAGTTAGGCATGACTTCCTATCCCAGAATTAATTCTGTACTAATGTAGTGAGGGGCTGGGGTCCACAACAAAATTCTAGTATCAAAAGGGGTCCGTGGTTAAAAAAGTTTGAGAAACGCTGGTTTAGAACAAAGCAAAGTATTTTATGTCATTATGGAGGCTAGTAGTAGCCAATGAAATGAACTATTCCCATCTAATAGACCCTGTTAGAAACGTCTACAACATAAAAAGATATATATTTATGTCACACTAGCTGGTACCCAAGGGTTTACATTAAAACTTTGCTTTATTTTAGGAGGACTTCACCACGCAAAAAAGTTTGAAGCTTCTGGCTTTTGCTATGTTAATGACATAGTTATAGGTATTTTAGAATTGCTTAAATATCATCCTAGAGTGCTTTATATTGACATAGATGTTCACCATGGGGATGGTGTTCAGGAAGCTTTTTATCTTACTGACCGAGTTATGACGGTTAGTTTTCACAAATATGGAAATTACTTTTTTCCTGGTAAGTTGACTATGTATCTTCCCCAGAGATACTAAAATTTGTAAATTTACTTTAATTTTTCATTCAATAATTTAAATATATTATAATTATTATTATCATAATATTATTTTTTAGGGACTGGAGATATGTATGAGGTTGGTGCAGAGAGTGGCAGATACTATTCAGTGAATGTTCCATTAAAAGAAGGCATAGATGATGCCAGCTATTGGCAGGTATTTAAGCCAGTTATATCTAATGTAATGGAATTTTATCAGCCGACAGCTATTGTTTTACAATGTGGGGCGGATTCCTTAGCAGGTGACAGGTAAGTTTTGCAATTATTTAACATTATATTAATAAAAATGTTATCTAAAAGAAGTAATGTTGAGTACCTAGTCAACAGCAAATGATTCAAAATCATACAACTTTTCCAAGGGTTTGAATGTGTGAGTTAAGTTGTAGGCTATGGTTAATGTTAATTTTATTATTGACGTTTTGTTTAGCAATTTCAATAATTTTTTGATAAATGGCATGACAATCATACTTAATATGATATAAATTTTAAGTTTAATGGTTTCTTAGGAAGTGCCGATTCTTTGTGTTGTTGGGCCCCAGGTGTTAGTAAAAATATTGGCCCAAAAAAAAGGTCAAAGGTAACAAACAAGAGAACCCTAATAGTTATAGAATACAAAAAATAATGAAATTGAAATAGATATATTCCAAGTACGGGCCCCCACAAGGCCTGAGGGCCCCCGGGCACCGGTCGCGCGCCCTGAGAGCCTTAGGGTGTAAAAAGGAGGGTACATATTCTTTGAAGGCAACTTTTACCTTTAGCAAACCACATACCCTTATTTGTTGCTTTAACAATAGTCTTTGTATTAAAATTTTGTATTACGTAAGCTATGAATTCTTCCTCGTTGCAAAGTTCCACAAACCCATCATTATTTACTTGCCGTATAAAGTTTGCCACATTAAGTTTAAAAGGCAGCCAAAGTGTAAACCGCCAATAGTCCTAATAGTTCAAAAAAAATCGTTATTTTGCTGTTTGGGTGCAATCTTTTCAGGTGCCCCTGTATCATTAAACTTTGTTTCATAAACTTAAACTTTGTTTAATGATACAATTTAGTACGGATTTTTGCCGGGTTGTAGTACGGAGGACGCCTTGTACAGTTTAACATCTAAAATTACTAGTAACCTAAATAATAGGAAAAAGTGTGCTGCAGTCTTTATAGACCTGGCAAAGGCATTTGACACGGTTTCACATGATAAACTTCTGGACGTTCTATGGCGTTGTGGAGTCAGGGGGACCGTGTGCCAAATGCTTCAGAGTTATCTTGTGGGTAGACATCAAATAGTAAAAATAAATAATGCATTAAGTAATAAACAGGTTGTAAAGATTGGGGTGCCACAGGGTACAGTTCTTGGCCCAAATTTGTTTATAATATACATAAACTCTATGCTGTCGCTCGATGTAAGAGGATCAATGATATCATATGCTGATGATACCGTCCTGGTTTTCAGTGGTGACACCTGGTTGGAAGTCAGGGACAAAATAACCAATGGTTTGATTATTACAAGGAATTGGCTAGAAACTTTTAGAATCTCTCTTGACCTGGCAAAGACAATTATGTATCGTTTTCCCTAAAGGGCGCCAACAGACCAGGATTTACAAATATCGAAATTAACCAACAACAAATAAATGAAGTATCACAAACAAAATACTTAGGGATTATAGTAGACAAACATTTAAAATGGCAGTCGCATGTTGAATAAATGTCAAATAAAATTCGCTGTATGATTCATAAATTCTATATTCCCAGAGAAATCTTGAACACAAAAATCCTAATCTTAATTTATACAAATCTTGTTGAATCTCTGGTTCGATATGGAATCTTGGTCTGGGGGGGACTGTACAATAATGCTCTCTATCGATTGGATACTGTTCAAAAATGTATACTAAAAATAATGTTTCGGCGGGGTAGACTATATCCGTCAGAGAGCCTTTGTTCATAATAATAAATCTTTGAAAAATACTATAAATCACGGTTACTTCACACGGGCTAGAATGAATAATGATCTGATCATCCCAGTAAACAACAATAATATAAATTAAAAAGTGTGGCCTATTTATATCCTAAGATATATAATTTGCTTCCAGCAACAATGAAGACTATAATAAAATATATAAATAGTGGAATTAGGGGAACGGTGTGGAGCGCTCACAAAAATTGATGTAAATCGTCCTTCTTTCAGCCACATAGAAATAGGATTAAACGAAAAAATTGAGGAGGTTGCCCACACAAAATACCTTGGGGTAATGATTGATTGCTTTTTGAAGTGGAATGTCCACGCTAAAAAATTAGATCTCTAGCATATAGGTTTTATATTCTTCGAAATATCCTATCATCGAGCATGTTGATCACGATTTATCGGAGTCTGGTGGAATCATTGTTGACCTGTGGTGTCACCGTCTGGGGTGCAATGTATGAAAATGCCATTAGGCCCTTACAAACAATTCAAAGTAAAATTCTAAAAATAATTTATAAAAAAGACCGCCTTTACCCTACAGACTTGCTATATAATGATACGGCAGTGAATTTGAGTGTTCTGTTCTTCAACTCAGCGGGTTGCTACATTCATAAACACCTCAATGTGCAACCTGTTGCGTTACATTGTCAAAACACCCGCGGTCAGGCTGGTCAGCCTTTACAGGTTCCAAAATGCCATAGCGAATTCTATAGACGATCAATCAACATCTTGGGTCCGAAAATATACAACTTGTTACCACCTGATGTAAAAAATGTTGTAAAACCAAAACTGTTTTCAGAAAGGTCGAAAGCATTCGTTTGGAGAAATCTGATTCTGTTTAAAAAACTTTTTTAAATCAAAAACAATATAGAGGAACAAGTTATTTTTAGCATTAGTAAATAGTTTCGTGTGTTTTACAGATAATACAATATAAGCAGTAAATTAATATATATTATGAAGATGTATGTGCATCTGCGTCTAGGTGCTAGGACAATGATATAATTTCATTTAATACGTATCTGATTATAAAATTGTAAATTGTAAATTGTAAATATTTTGAAACAATAAATAAATAAAAAAAAAATAAAAGAAAAAAAAAACATATTCAAATTTAAGAAAGCATGCTAAGATCATATAACAAGGGAATTTAATAACCTCAAATATATCTTTAAATAAAATTATTCATTCTCATTCACCCACAATATACTGTATTATGCACATATCAAAGAAATAAACAAACACTAATTTGGCAAGTAGTTAGTCTATAAGTTAGCATTATGGTGCATACAAGTAATTTTATTACTTAGGCACCATTTAATATTTAGATAATATTTTTGTCTTTTTGTAATATTTAAACTTGCTTGATTTAATGTTAATTAATGTTGATGTTAAATAAATAAATTTGTTACAGGTTAGGCTGTTTTACACTAAGCACAAAAGGTCACGGTGAATGTGTAAAATTTGTTAAAAGCCTTAACGTGCCGACTCTGGTCGTCGGCGGTGGCGGTTATACACTACGAAATGTAGCCCGCTGCTGGACGTACGAAACTTCACTTTTGGTCGATGAACAAATATCGAATGAATTGCCGTACACTGAGTATTTTGAATTTTTTGCACCAGATTTCACGCTGCATCCGGAAGTTGTGACTAGACAAGAAAATGCTAATAGTAAGCAATATCTAGAGGCTATAACTAAGTAAGTACCCAACTAACATTTCTTTCTTTACAATATTCATAGGCTACTTGCCAAATTGGTCTAAAAAGTCTGATTTATATCTGTAATAATTAATTTTGCTAAATAAATGCTCATAAGTCAAAAACTGTTCAAGATAGGTATAGTAACATTATACATAGGAAGATAGACAATTTCAATAGCTTTTAGGACAACAGATAAAATATAGGGTATTTAATTTGAAAAAACCTACTTTTTACTATTTTTCCAAACCAACAAAATATTTGTATTTTGAAAAACCCTGTACTATTATAACTAATATTTGGAAAGAGGGTGAAATACCTCTGGATATAACCTGACTCCATACCAAATTCCAGTGCTTTAATTTGTCAGAGTTTAAAAATATCATCACTTTTTCTACGACATATTTTCCGAAAAAAAAAAGTTAAATTAATTATTATCTCGAGAACTATAATAAATAGGTATAGGAAAATATTAAGGAAAGTTATTAGGAAATTAAAGGATTCTATAACAAAAATAATACACAGGGTGTTCCGTTTAAATTATCAAAGTTGCGAATACTTTCAATTAGAAGCGGCAACACTGCATAGGTAAAAATATTTTTAAGAGAGTTCGCTTCTATAAGCTCCCAAATTTTCAAAGTGATCCGATCACTAGTTCTCCATAAACGTCTAATAGGACATCCACCATCAATCACCCTGTATTTGTACAGCCAATATTTTCAGCTACAAGCTGTATAAATGTTCCCTCGGGACGTTTTTACAACCATTGAAACTGATCTATAAGTGTAAAAGCCCCAGATTTGCTACATAAAATTTGTATAAACATCAACAACCAAGTATCAACAAAAAAATTCTTATCAGACTAAATATCACAAATAAAGCGGTAAAATTGTCCCAGTATCGCCCTTCAGGATCAGCATTCAATTATGAAACACCCTCATGTAATTCACTCAGGAAAAAAATTTAACTTTAAAAGTATTAATTTGCTCATCCTGTATATTTTAAGAAATATTTTTTATGCTCTAATTTTTACCAAGAACGAGATTTTCGACATTGAAAAATCAATAATAAGAACCTAAACAAATCTATCCATTTATACAAACGGGTATTTCGCCGCATTTAGGATAGAGCCAGAAAGTACCGAAATATTGATCATGAAACGGACCTTTAACTATGGTTACTTAGAACCTATCGGATGCGCAGTACAAAGTTAATTTTTATGAGTGAAAAATGGGTTGGTGCGCACGGTTTACCGGTCATATTTTTAAAATTGCTCGTCGGTTCTCTTGCGCACAATATTGTCGCCGTCATATAGGCAACCCAGTCGGTATTGGTGCTGGTTTGGTTGCCAACCAACGACGACCGAAATCAGTCGTAGGGATGTAACGATATTAAGAAAGAAGGTCTTGCCAAAATATTACCTTGTAATCATTTTCATTAAGGACGCAGTACGGTTCTGTTCGCCGATTTAGGTCAATAGTTTATCAATCGGCATTGCGCATGACATTTGACGATCATCTTTGTTTACATGCGCGATGCCATAAATTTGCCACTTTTGCTTTTAGAGATTGGCTATCCATAGATATAGGTCGGTGGACTTAACTCTTAAACATCTGTGATATTACTAAAATGTATTTTATTTCGGTTTATAGATTTACTTATGACAATTTAAAAATGTGTCAACATTCGCCAAGCGTACAAATGCACGAAGTGCCGGGTCCCGCTATTCCAGAAGATTCCAAAATAAAGGAAGAAGAAGATCCGGATGTTCGAATCAGTCAAGATCTCGAAGATAAAATGGTGGAAGCTAAAAATGAATTTTATGACGGGGATAAAGATAACGATAAGGATGACGTGAAAGTTTAATTTATTTCTAGGCTATTTTAATAATAATTCATAGAGTTAGGTCCTATATGTAGTTGTATTTTTAATTTTGCAATAGATACAGTTTCATAGATAGTTACTTTTTTATTTTTACAATCGGTTCCAATTTAGTAGCTTCTAGAAGTTCAGAACCCAGTCAAGCGCGTAGTCAAAGCTCCAACAACCCTTGGGGATGAGTTTTAATGTCTTCTGGGTTGGGATTATTATACACGACTCTCGGGGGCTATTGAGTTTGCAGTTCACGCCTTCTTGTGGGGAGAACTGTCATCAATGATACTCTCTGCCCACCTCAACGATCCTTTCCTCGTGTATGACAGAAAAAATAGACAACCAGCCAGGCACGAGAGCTTCTAAAACAGGTCGTATTCAGGCCTGGAATACAGATAAGTGGCCCATACAATGAAAAGCATACCTACATACAGCCTCTGTAATTAAATACTAAAGTAATTTATTTATTACTATAATCTTGTATATATAGAGAGTATCAAACAATGATTATTGCATTCGTTTGAAGAAGAGTATAGAGAGAATTTACTACCAACTAGTCAAAAAGTGCAATATTTAATCAAATAAAGGTCATGCAAGTTCAATGCATCTATCGCTTAGTTGACTATTATCAAGGTATCGTCTTTAAAATTAATTATTTCTAAAAAATCCTTCATAATAGCGCTTGAGATTAAACGACTTCTTGCGAGTTCATCAACATAGCAGCTTCTAGCGGGCTTGTTGTAAAGAGTCCGTCAGCAATCATTTATACAAGCCCTCCTAACCCCACTTTTTTTCTACGAAAAAAAATATTTGTGTTCAAAAATACAGTACTGAGATTTCAATTTAAAGCCTCGGATCCCCATATGATCGTGCCAAAATGAGTGGCGGTTTAATTCCTAGTAAAAGTACCGTTTATGTATCAAATCTTCCATTTGATTTAAGCAACAACGATTTACATAAAATTTTTGAGAAGCATGGGAAAATAATTAAGTATGTAAATGTAATAGTATGTACTTGAATTTTATATAGCCTAGTCCTAGATAAATATATAAGCCGAATCGATAATCTATATGTGATGATTGTATGAGCGGCCTAGCTGGATACCGCCACTTTATATTGTTATAATTGTTGTTTGTCACATTTTGATGTCTAAATCTAAGTTTGTTTAAGGATCACAATTATAAAAGACCATAAAACTAGGAAAAGTAAAGGTGTGGCTTTTATTTTATTTTTAAAACCGGAAGATGCTAGGACATGTGTACAAGAAACAAATGCAAAAGAGGTATGCAAAAATTATTTTTAGAGGCTGTTGTGTTATACGTTATAATTGATCATATTTTTTATTTCATGGAGACGCTGAATGAGTGTAATGATTCAAATATGTATATATTTTTGAAGTGTAATTATAATTTGTAGATGTTTGGGAGGACTTTGAAAGTTAGTATAGCCAAAGATAATGGTAGAACTACAGAATTTATTAAAAGAAAAGTAAGTAATTATTAATTTTAGTCTCATTTTAAGACATTTTCTGGAAAACACACACCAAGATGTACTCCCAGAGATATACCAGTTGATGCATTGTCAAGTTGAACATAGGAAACCCCATGTAATTCTTGAGGTGGGTGAATATTGGCTCCCCTATACATTTTTATAGAAAAAATGCATATAAATTATTGTAGAGGCTGACATGGTAAACCCATGTGCCTAGCTTGAATACATATTGGTAAGCCAATTGTAAGCTAAATCACTAACTCTCATAGTTCAGGTAATACACAAGACACCAGCAATTAATTTAATAACGGAATGAAAATATTGTCACTGACACTAAATTTCGTTTTGTCATGTTGATTTCCTGTGTTCAAAACGATAACCTGGTATATGTTTAGATATACATATTATGCACTATACTGCCCTGCTAAGACTAGTTGTCCTAACTGATGAAAAGTAGTAGAAACATGACTCATTTCATTATTATTACATGTACTATTTTCTAAATTCATATAGAAGAGTGATATTTTCTTAAATATTTTTGAAAATATCCCTAATGCTTTACTATATTATAAAAATATAGGAGATGTCTCAAAAAGTGAAATTTTGCAGATAAGCTGACCCAACAATATCCACATTCATACATATAATTACTAAATACATATTTTACAGGAATATCCAGACAAATCAAGATGCTACGAATGTGGAGAGGAAGGTCATTTAAGTTATAAGTGTTCTAAAAATTTATTAGGTGAACGAGAACCTCCACCAAAAAAAGTCAGGATTCGAAAGAAAGGAGAGAAGCAAGGACTTACAGAGGTAAGTTAGGACAAATCGACCGAATGCAAGCAATCTACACAAATTTTTATTTTTAGGAGGAGAAACAGTATTTTGATAGTTCAGATGATGATGATGATATCAAGGTAGAGCCTGATGAAGAAAGTCTAAGTGCTGCAATTAAAGTGGAGGTAAGTTATATAGTACAGCTCGACAAGCGAGTCTATAGCTACGACGTATCAATAAGGGGAAAGCAATATCTTTTAAAACATGACCAAGTCATGGGAGTGCTATTATTATCTTAATAATGTAATAATATATATTTTTTCATCGCATGAATATATTTGTATCACCAGTGCAATATATTAGGCATTTCCATTAATATTTTTCGCATATTTTGGCATTTTCGCCAATAAAATCCATTTGATTTCAACATGCACCTCAAGTTTCACGGGAAACGAACAGTTTATGTCATTTCTCGGCTGTTGTAGCAACTTTTTTAAGGTTGGAACCACTTTTAGTTCCAAATAAAACTTGTGTATTGTTCTCCTAACAATGCCAAAGTCGAAGCCTTCGATTTTTCCGACAGCAGAGAGACGGGCCCTTTTTTTGACAGGAGATGACAACAATTGATCCGGGTTATTTTCTTTCGTTTCAGTATCTTCTTTGTGAATGTTTTTTACTGCACCCACGCTTACTCCCGTATACGTTGCGACCCTTTCTAGCTTTCGCTTAAGTGGTAATTTAAATGTATTAATTTGTGATTCCTCTTCACACACCCTGTACACATTGGCAATCACTTCACGGGTTTGACTATGAGGGTATATTCATTCATTATCACAGTTTAAAAACAAACCCTATCACTACGCATCTGGATGAAGCATATTGGACATCGCCGAACAACCACGCCGGCACAATGAGCGTGTCACCAGACGCGTGTCGTCATCCTCTGTCTGGGATATAACCTATCAAATTAGCTCTAGCCACCGGTTACCCATGGTTACCGTTGATATTGCACCATGTTGCCCTATTTTTAGATTAGAAGTACTTTAATAAAAAAATATTTTATTTTGCATTTAAATATTAAATAAATAGTATGAAAAGAAAGTTTTAAGAACATTAAAACTATAATAGAATATTAGTTTTTTATATACTTATAACAATTTACTTTAAATGGATAAATTTAATTTTAGGGATTACTTGGTATCATGTTATTAAATTGAAATTTAATATATTTGACAACATTGTTAACACAAGCAATTTTCTTGCCCGCATTCCTTTTGTAGCTACAGGTAAAGTTGTCGTAATGTATTCGAATATGGCTACGTCTTTGGTAACAAAATTTAGTTTATTTTTACAAAATTTTTCACAAAATCACTAAACGACAAGAAATTAGACTACTATGTGTGAATACAATTATATTTTTTCTACTAGCAAGAGAAACATGAATTGGAAGAGTACAGATTTAAGGTCGCTACTGGTGCCTATTCTGAAATCACTGAAGAAAAGCCACCGAAGAAGAAAATTAGGACAAGCACCTACTTCAGCGATGAGGAAGAAAGTGACTAAAATAAGAACCTGCTATCTTATAGGTCTGGAGAGAGTCTATAAATTTAGCTCTATCTGTTAATTATTTAACACACATGTACTGTATAATATGAACTAGACATTCAGTTTGTGAGATTTATGAATAGAAGTTGCCATTAGTCATCAGTCAGCTTTACATTCAGCCATACACATTAGAAGGTACACAAGTAAGTTACTATTACATATTATCATCTAAAATTATGGGCATGCGTTTTTAAGATACCAATAGAGTTTTTCCGAATTTGAAAAGGGTATCATTTGACTGGTTAGCAAAATATTCTTATTTTGCGAACAGAAAAATGTAATCGGTCAGCCAAAATGGCTAGTTGGTCAGCAACGTATGGACAGCAAACATTTCTGAATCGGTCAGTAATTAATGTCATACTAGAGTGCTCAAAATTATTTTGGTACGCAAATTAAATATATAAGCTGCTGCTGCTATGAGCGATCCACTTTTAATCAGATATTAGTAAGCAATCAGCGGGTAAGCAAAATATTTAATCTTGGTCATCAAAAAAAGCAATAAAACGTAAAATAGTGACAGTGCCCTGGGAAAACAAGTGAAAACCCACCCCCGCTACGCCTTTTGTAGCCGATTTCCTTCTGTATTCGGCAAAAGAAAACACAAGAAAGTTACATAAATTGACACTGCCGTGGGAAAACAAGTGAAAATGCGCCCCCGCTACACCTTTTGGGCCTTGACTGCTACATCGAATGAAAACACACGCACGCAATTAGCTACGCGTATCACGCGACTGCTTTCGCTGCGCCCACAATAACCAACTTTGCCGATTATTCAAAACAAACGCAATCCAATGATTTATATTGATAACAATTTTAATATGCAAAGTAAGTAAAATGCTTCTAGACATGTTTTTTTCTACTGACCAATTGTAAAATCTTGCTGACCAAGTAATAATTTCGCAGTTCGACTGTTAATTAAGCGAACACATGATATTACAAGCGGACTGATATCGGTTAAATTACTTACTTATACTTCTCATTTGAAAATGCTCCAAACATGAGTATACATTTCCAGTTCTTCTGTTCACTGGCGACATTATTTTGTTGACTCCTCTTTTAGTAGAATAATTAGGAGTCCGTAGGTAGTCACTCTAGTTGGAACCCTGTCCAATTCTTTACCAGGGGCAAAGTCACGGTCTAAAAAAGTTCCAATTACTTCCATTTTTAGAACATAAATTCTTAGAAAAATAATAAATTATGGTATTTATAGAAATATATTTGAACTAACTTTAAAATGATGTTCCACTTGTCCCACTTTCCGTTTAAGATTTTAAGGGCCGATATTTGAATGTTACCGTACGTTATACCTTAACGTTATGGTACATCTAAAAAACTGTTTTAAATTAATTAGAGGGTCAATTTATGCGTTAAGTGGAAGTTTACCACGACCTTAAAGATCTATTCCTTTAGATAAGAGTCAAACGGACTTTAATATACGGTCAAACTTGTGTTAATGATGACTTATGTACCTTAAGGCAACTTTGAAATATCCGCCCTTAAAGTAACATCTACCCCTCCAAGTCGGTTAGATCAAGAATGAAGCCATAGCGTTGCTGTCCGGCTTATACCTATGGAGGGTGCACCATGATGTTTGTGGTACAGAACCTACGTTAAGCTGTAGGTATCCTCGGGAGTCGGGAGTTCCCTTGGAGTCAATAAAAGGAAAAACAGCACTATAGGAAAAATCCTTTAGGGCACTCCGAGAGTTGGGATAAACGACCTCGGGAAGGTCGTTCCATAAGGATGAAGTCCTCCAGATGAAAGAATTCTTAAATAATGAAGTTCGAGGAGTACTAGTGAACTAAAAAAAACTAGTAGGTATAATAATACGTTTATTTTCGAACGAACGTGTAAAAATATTTTACAAAATCTTATATAAAAAATAAAGTATGTACAATCATGGATTTATCTTATTTACGTTATCATACATATCACAAAACATATTTATACTTAGTGTATGGCCATAACGGCGCACCGCACATAGCGCTCGCCCATAGCCTGGTACCATAGTACCGCACAGTAGTGGCCATAACGGCGCACCGACCCTCGCTCATTGCCTTGTCTGTCGATCAGTTTGTCTCTCGACATCGATATACAAACATGGACTGTGCGTCGTCATCTTCTTCCGATGAAGAAAATATTATTTTAGACGCTAATATAACAAAGTGGTATATGTTTAAAGAGAAATCAAGATTACCAGTGCAGCCTATTAACGCAAAGATAAGATTCTACGAAGAATTTCATCACCTTTATAAAGATCTAAGGAAAGATCCCCAACGCTTTTGTGAATATATGTGAAAGCAGATAAATACATTTGATTATATGGTAAGCAACAGTGAAAGGAGAATAAATAAAAATTGGCCATTCTCAACCTATATCAGTGGAAGAAGGAGTAATGTTAATTCTCATATGTTCAAAAAAACCTTGGGAATATTTCCTTAGATCATTATAAAGGTGATAATCAGTGAATCTTCGCTTTACGTTAATGGGATGATCTGTTAATTTTGATTTTTGTTTAAGCATATAAGTACCATATTGTTATACAACGTGTCCAAGATAAGGAGGGCCAGTACAGGGATCTCGGAAACCGTAAGAGATATGAAGTCGGTTAAATGGAGGTAAAGTTGCGCATTTACGTGCCTAATATGCCGTTTAGAAAGTTTTAAAATTCCGAGTGGTTCCGGAGATATCCGGAAAAAAAACGAAATTCTGAAAAATCGTTTTATTGTTTTCCTGGGTTTTCTTGAGATCGAATTCTAAAGTAAATTGCACCTTTGCATTGCCACTTTTTCCGCTCTATCTAACAGCGTTAATTGTTTTCCGACGAGTCGTCTTCGAAGGGCCATTATCAACTTTCTTTCTTTAAATACGGTCCTGTTTTCCTGATATTGGAATTTGAGAGCTTTTTTCTCCAATGCAACGATGTATGACACATTGTGATTTAATGACGTTTCGAGGGTTTTTGGAACAACATCAGGAAATTTTGGGATACGGTCCTGTATTTCTCCTAATCTTCTAACTGCCACATAACAGTTTTTTTTTAAATAAAATAAAACATGCGATAGAATATCAAACTCTTCAGCATTTGTAAAGTTATGTTCCATATTTTCTGGAAAATAGAAAAACTCTTAGAACGCTCTCAAACGATCACAATGGGAATGTCAAGTGAAACAAATCACGCGTCACCATTTTTTTGTTTCAAGCGCCTACTTTTCTTTTAAATCCCGAATCAACACAAGTTTGAAATAATGTGTCTGTATTTTGTTCACTTATTTGTGGTTTATTATTAAATTATTTGTTATTTATTGAACTAGTCCAACATAAGTAAAAATTTAGAGCTGACTTATGAGATAGTATTTATAAAATTAGGAGAAATACAGGACCGTATGCCAAAATTTCCTGATGTTGTTCAAAAAACCCTCGGAACGTCATTAAACCACAATGTGTCATACATCGTTGCATTCGGGAGAAAAAAGCTCTCAAATTCCAATATCAGAAAAACAGGACCGTATTTAAAAAAATAAAGTTGAAAATGGCCCTTGGAAGACGACTCGTCGGATTACAAAACAATTAACGCTGTTAGATAGAGCGGAAAAAGTGGCAATGCAAAAGTGCAATTAACTTTAGAATTCGATCTCAAAAAAACCCAGGAAAACAATAAAACGATTTTTCAGAATTTCGGTTTTTTCCGTATATCTCCGGAACTACTCGGAATTTTATAACTTTCCAAACGGCATATTATTAGGCACGTAAATGCTCAACTTTACCTCCATTTAACCGACTTCGTATCTCTTACGGTTTCCGAGATCCCTGTACTGGCCCACCTTATCTTGGACACGTTGTTTAGAGTCTAAAACAATATCTTCTTCATCGGAATCATCACAGTCCATGTTTATATCTCGATGTCGAGGGTCTACTGTGCGAAGCTCAAGCGAGGCTGTGCGATGCTATGGTACAAGGCTATGGGCGAGGGTCGGTGTGCCGTTGTGGCCATAGACTTACACAGGCCTTTAACCGCTAAAATCATAACTATTAACAAGTGTAACAACTAACTCTTAAAACAAATAATGAAAATATTCAACAAAAATATAATACATGTTGTGGTTTTATGGAAATGGCCAGATATCTTTGTTTTAATACAAATTTCTCCTCATTTTATTTTTTTCGATTTTATTTTTTAAGTCTTGCTTGATATTGACAGACTCGTGCTTTTGTAAAGGTAAAAAATGTCTTGAATTCGAGTAGGTATGGTCGGTTTCAGTATTATAAGGCACTACTATCGGTTCCAGTTTAATAGCTTTCTGTCTAGTCGGATCCAGAAATTTTTTCGGTATTGAATTTGTATGCGTGTACCCGTCTTCGAAGGATTTCTTCTTTAATTGCAGTTGTTCCTCTTGGGTGTGGTTTTTTACATGTTTTCGTAGACTACTGGGGTCTGTATATTTCTTAACGCAACCGACTACTTGACATGCATAAGGTTTCTGAAAATGAGAACACATTATTAGTTTTAGGACACGGACAGGAAAAGGGCTGTGATTTATGCGTCCGTGATATTTCCTACTGGGGCTTTGCATTGCAAATCTAAATAAGGCCACTTTACAGCCTTGATACAATAACATAAGGTATGATATAGCGCAAGAAGAGGCGTGGCTTAGTTATGTGACGGATGTTTTGAAAGTTTAACGGGATTTTATTTTTAGTTATCATAATACATAATATCCTAATATTCTGGATAACCAGAAAAATAATTTTGATATAAACTTACGTGCAAACAAAACGGTCATTACATTTTGATAAAGTTTTAGGCTTAATAGCTCCGTCCGATATTAAAAGCCGTATTAGAATTGAAGCCGTATTAGAGTCGGCAATTTTTGTTGCGCGAGCAATAACAATTATAATTGCAACGATTCATGCGCAGTACACCGTCCTCGATCGGCTGGTCCAATACTGCTCGTATTGCGGGCGCAGTGCGAGAATGGAATCCGTATTACAGTCGGAAATTCTACTCTTCTGACAATTAAAATTGAACGGCTTCATGCGCAGTACACAGTTCCCGATCAGCTGTCTCTCATTGCCAGAAATGGGGCACGCGCCATTTTAATTGCCATTGCCGGTGCAAGTCTGGGTAGAGATGGATTATTTCGTTATTTTTAACTGTTTATTATTTGGTCGAAGCAATAAGTATGTACAGCTAATGGCCATTTAAACCCACGGGTACTTAAATTAGCAGTTCACATGCTTTATTAAACTTATTAGACGAATTAGCAGTTCGTAGCACCTCCTACTTGTAAATAGCAGTAGCTGCTTTGACTGGTAATCAAACCGAACAGGTTTGTCCATCTCTAATTCTGGGGGCATTTTAGGGATTTCGACAGTACCAACTGCTGTTTTGACTGTTGGCAATGCACCAGCTGATCGAGAACGGCTTACTACGCATGAATGCGTGCAATTATAATTGCCAGCGCAAGAGAAAAAATTGCCGACTCTAATACGGCTTTTGGCAATTCATCTCTTGCGCCTGCAATGACAATTAAAATTGCAAGTATTCATGCACAGTAAACCGTTCTCAATCAGCAGGCGCATTGCCAACAGTTAGAACAGCAGTTGGTACTGTCGAAATCCCTATAATACCCCCAGAATTAGAGATGGGCAAACTTGTTCGTTTTGATTATCAGTTAAAGCAGCTACTTACACATAGCAGCTCAAAAAAGTTGTGACGAATTAGCAGTACATATGCTTAATAAAGAATGTGAACTTCTAATTTAAGTACCAGTTAGTTTAAATAGCCATGGCGCACGACCCATTTCTGGCAACGCAATACTCATTGCGCCAGCTAATCGAGAACGGTGTACTGCGCATGATTCCGTGTAATTTTAATGGCCGCAAGAGTAGAATTGCCGAGTGTAATACGGATTCCATTCTCGCATTGCGCTAGCAATCCAAGAAGTATTGTGCCAGCTGATCGAGAACTGTTTACTGCGCATGATCCCGTGCAATTATAATTGACATTGCAGGCTCAATAGAAAGAAATTGCCGACTCTAATACGGCTTTAATAATAACTTTTTTAAAGAACTGTACCTACAGTTGTACCTAAAACTGTCGGTTTTAACGTGTCTTTTACAAATTTTAAGTAACATTGGTTATTAGACATTATACAAGAATAATTATTGCAATTTTTTTAATCTAATTTCAAAACACCCTGTGTTTATCTCAAAATACCAGAATAAATAAATCGTGCCATTCGATATTTCAATTTTTCTAGTAGGCGTAAAAAACAAAGTATATTTCTAGGTTACGCAAAGTTCTGAAATGTATTTTAGACAAGGCCGTTTGTTGTAGGTCTTACGCAATAATTTACAATTAGTTGTGTTGATTTCAATTAAGAACGTTTGAAAATTAGTTGAAGTGAATCGTATCAAACATAATATTAATGTATTGGTTTATCCATCAGATAAGTTTAAAAGTGGCGCGCGCGTTTTTGAGAACGTTAATGAAAACACGTTAGGTACAGTGCAAGAAGCAGTTTGTAGGAAGCTCATGTTATGCCAAATACGTTCATTATGTGAGTATTTGGTTACATTAACGGATATTCGGTGTATATTTTATTTTAAAATATATTTTTTATATGATTAAGTTGCTTTCAGATCTGTAAAAGTTATTATCTGTATGACTTACTTACCGTGTCAAAATGTGTTCTTTGGTGCTTGGCTCTATCGGAACTATTTGAAAAACATTTCGAGCACCCAGTGAACTGACAAAGGTAGGGCCTTTCTCCTGTGTGACTTCTTTGATGAATTTTTAGATTCTCTAGTCTTGAAAACGCTTTGGTACATCCCTTAAACTGAAAAAGACAATAATATAGTTTAAAGCCTATTTTATAATTCCGTATTACACACCGTGTTTGAAAAAACATGTGCCTTTCATTAGAGATACAGGGTGTTAAAGACTTTTCAAAATATCCTTTTTTATTAATATCTGTGATGCTGCTCTAGATATTTTTGTGTAATGGTACACACTTTCTATTCATCAAGAGGCATTTTATTGTATAACATGTTTTTTTATTCCGTCCAGTGACATTCGTGCGGGAATTGCCCTCGGTGTTTTTCAAGAATGGTACGCCAAGATTTTAAATTCGTTTTTAAATTCTCATTCCTTGCGGAGGAAATGTCGTCACTTGATTTTTTGTCATTTGACGTACAGGGTGTCCCATTTTCGACACTTTTATAGGGTATCTCCGTTATTGTTGGTGCTATCAAAAAAAGTAATGTAGGTGTCATGTGTTCTTTTTGGGTCCAACTTAAAATGGTAAAATCAAAATTTGAAAATTTTCGCTCGCTTAAGAGATACGGGGGAAAATCAACAAATTGACAATTCCTAAATTACCTTATATTTTCTTAGTTAAATGAGATACAGAAAAATGTTTAATACATATTTATAATGATTGTTGAATAATCTACCGTTTTCAGAAAAAGTATACGGGGCCAGGGAAGAAAGTTATCGGACCTAACCTTATCTTTTTAAACGGAACACCCTGTATATTTTAATCTAAAAATATAGCATTTTAAACTCTCTTTTCAAATTTATAACACACCATGGATGATAGATATCATCAAATTTTTCAAAATGTTGATAAGTATTTTTCACAAATGAATATGTAAAAAATTAAATTGATGTTAAATGTTAATAATAACAACTAGAATTACAACATAGTTGTCTCTAGGATATTAGTTTTTGTTTAATGGCCTACTTTGGTTTAAAGTAAAAGTTTAATAAATCGCCTAGGAAACCAATATCATCCATGGTGTGTTATATATTTGAAAGGATAATTTAAAATAGTATATTTTTAGATTAAAATTACAGGGTGTTCCATTTAAAAAAATGAGGATAGGTCCGATAACTTTTTTACCTGACCCCGTATACTTATTCTGAAAACGTTAGATTATATAACAATCAATATAAAGAAACTTCTGTATAAAACATTTTTCCATATCTATTTTAACTAAGAAAATATAGGGTAATTTTGAAATTGTCAATTTTTTGTATTTTCCCCCGTATCTCTTAAACGTGCGAAAATTTTCAAATTTTGATTTTATCATTTTAAGTTTGGCCCAAAAAGAGTACATGACACCTTTTATGATAGCACTAACAGTTACGGAGATATCGTATGAAAGTATCGAAAATGGGACACTATAAAAATAATATAAAAAAATTAAATTCATTCGCATACTCTGTTATGAAATTAGGTAATAACGAAGATTAAAAATAAAAAGGATCTAGTAGGTAAAAAGCAGATTTTGTTTTGTAAACGTAAACAGTTTTGACAGTTGTCTACAGTCTACTTTACAAATGATTTAAAAAACATGAAAATCTTTAACACCCTGTATCTCAAAAGTTAAGACCTCTAGGACATATGTTCAAATGAAGTTTCTGAAAATGGACCCAAGAATAACCTTCTTAATTATTAATAAGTTATTGAGAAACACGCTGTATAATAACAAACTTAATTGTCTGTAGCATGCACCTAAAAGTATCAAGTTATATAATATCGCACTGCGGCCGCTAAAAATGCTGAAACTCGATTATGTAAGCAAATAAATTGTGAATTTTAGAAAAATAGTATTACCATATGTAGAAATTCTAATTCGATCCGTTAACATGTGTGTAAGACTGTAAAGAGAACATATTTGTTTTCTAAAAACGGTATTTTAACGCATTTTCTAAACAGTGCAGTGGAAGTCTGTTTCATCGTGATATGAATTTGTAAGCGTTCCTCGAAGTCACTCGAAAACTACCGAATAAGCTGATTTTGGGAGAAATTGTAAAGAAAACATTAACTATTACTATATTTTGAGGAATCCAATAACATCAACGTCAACAACGTCTTTTCGAAAACGGTTAGGATTAGCGACATGAATGAAGAGTCTTTAATTTGTAGTAAATAGTTAAAGGTATGTAAAAAACATTGTCCAAAGTTCTTATCATACAGGGAGTTAAAAAAAAGGATCATGAGTGTCACAGCTAGTCCGTCTATGCAGCTGTGAGTAATTCACAACACTTTCTTGGATAGTAATTTGAAGGGTCTTGCCTAATATACATCATATTGAAATATACCTGGTGGTTCAATAATTATGTTTAAAAAAGTTGATTCCATTGGAGCTCTTTGGGAGCCCTATACGAAAAAAGTTTATATGAACTTGTTTTCTTCATATCCGGGAGAGAAGTCCACATTTTCCCGGATATACTATGGTACTTCCAAAATTTTAGTACAACGTTTTATTTGTTTTTAAACTATCATCAACTTTAATATTTTAAACATCTGTATCTGTTCCATGCATTTTCATGATGTAATTGATAGAAATTTCTTAAATAATGGAAGCTAAATGATTATCACATTTCCGATTACAGTTATACATCGAGATACGAGTTTAATTCGTTCCATAACCTTGCTCGAATGTCCATTTGCTCGTATCCCAAAGCAATTTTCCCCATTGAAATTAATTGAAATGCCATTAATCCGTTCCAGCCCCAAAAATGCTACCCCAATTGTTTTTGTTACGTGTTTTTGAATAAGAAAAATGTATTTATAAATGACAAATATTGTATAAAAACATAATAACTTACACACAACTTAAATGCTACTGTATGCTTAATTTTAGTCACTGCTTTTCTCTTCACTGGTTTTTGCCTTTTTCGCCGGATTCAAAAAAAAAACTATCCAAGGAGGTTTGTTTTTTCCTCCCTTTCAGAATGCTGCGGAAATGAGTTAGGCAAGTGTCATTAAATAGCTCCGATGCACGACCAGTTGCAACTTTTTCGGGGCGTTTCTTTTCCACAAACAAACTCTCCCACATGCCCACTCCACATCTCTTTTATCTCACTTGTAGAGATCGCGTCGCAGCTGACCGTTCCTCGTATCTCAAATGTCGCTCGTATTTCAAAACAAAACTTCGCTCGCTCGAGAGCTCGTATCTCAAATAACTTGTATGTTAGGGTACTCGTATCTCGAGGTACCACTGTATGTAGAAATTACATAAAATACACATGGTTGTATAGACAATTTTAGAAGCTTTTCAGAACAAACATTTGATGCGTATTTCAAAAAGTTAAAGATGATTTTAAAGAGACGAAACGTTGTACGAAACTTTGGAACACCAGTGTAAATAGATCGGTAAAAAGTTGCCTTAACATCGTTATGCTCATATTTCTATTACGATTAACTGTTTAAAATGCATAGGGCGAATTTAAACAACAAAAAGTTATTTCAGTTTTCTTTCAAAATTTTCAACACAAAAATAGTACTGCAGTTTTTTTTCCACAATTGACGCTGTATGTCTTATAGTCTCGGTCTCCGAGACCCAAATGAGGAGATTGGAATTTTGGACTTCTTTGCATTGAGTATAGAGTTTTTTATAATTTATTATTAAATAATACATCCGTTAAGCCTCGGAAAATAATGCATGTATTAAGTTTTAAGAAAATACCGGTCACGCCACTGTGATGTGCATATCTCAAAAAGATATATTACACATACACAACCACCTGTCACAACTAGAAAGGCAGTGAGCCCTGGATGCCTACCATAAAAAAGACAACAAAAAGTGACTTAGCCGCGACACACATGTATCTATGCCAGGCTTTATTACAGCATATTTGTTCGGGTTTGGTTTTAACGGTCAAATGGAAATGTATAGGTTAGTTTTATTGTCGTGTATGGATTGTAATTTTTTGTAGATAAAAATGAAGGAAAGACAAGCTTTAACATCAGACATATTTTGCTAACTTTATACATTTTTCATTTCTATTTATTTAATTCATTTACTTTAAAAAATCGGAAATAACGATACAAATACAGTGAAACCTCTCATAACGGACACCTCTAAGAAACGGGCATCTCTATTAAGCGGACATTTTTTCATAGTCCGGAACTAGGTATATGAAATTCCATGAAAATCAACCACTCTTGGGCGAACAGGCTGTTTTCATTCAAAGAGTGCAAGAACCGTCCTTTAAACGGCCAAAAAATTTTTTAAGTATTTGGGAGACGAATCAGTATGCAAAAACTCTCTGAAGACAGACCGGCAACCAATTGCGTATGAGTGGCAGAGTGAAAGGACTTCGCCGAATGAAAGTATGTGTGATTCCCCGACAGCAGTCCGTCGTTTATTTGTGAGTTGTAAGGTTAAAATCGTAAACAATGGCAGAAAAATGTCGCGTTTTGAGTCTGAAAGAGAATATTGATGTTGTGGAAGTTTGTAATTTGATAACAATGATTTGGACGAGTTCATTAACATTGATAGCGATGTGCTGATGGTAGTGACCCCATTCCTACCGATTATGTAGCCCAAACTGAAACCGCATCACTATCTGACGACTCTGATGAAGAAGTTGAATGCAGTAATCAAACAAATGTCACCAATTATCACAAGGCATTAGTATGGTAAAGGAATTATAAGAGTATGCAAGGAATAGAGGTGACTCTACTGCAATGGAATTGTTATCAGACTTGGAATTACTTACTTAGGTTATTACATTTTTTTAGTACTACATCCTAACTAAAACTAGTGTATTTTTGTTATGTTATGTTTATTTGTACATACATATACATAGTAATAATTTTGCATTTACATATTACCTAATAACAAATTTCCCATGGGCGGACACCTCTATTAGGCGGACACATTTAGACGGTTCCGTAGGTGTCCGCCCTAGAGAGGTTTCACTGTACAACAATCAGCAATAAAACAATCGAAATAAAAAAATAATTTTTTTTGCGTCCTGCCACAACTATATCGGGTGATGCGTCAGACATAAAATGACTCATTTTAATCATTGGGCGCAGTCGGTGACGTCCCGATGCGCATCGATTTGTCGATCTGCTGAATACATTTTGTTGACAGTTATTGTTTGGTTAGGATGTTTTCATCAAATATTACATTTTTCTCTACGAAATGGATAATGTTATTTTTAATGCTCCTCTTCACTAGCGGAGATCGTGAATATTATGTTTTTTCAATTATAATTCGCTTCTTTCGTCATTTTTTATAAATTTTACTCAACCTGATAAACAAGACTGACATAAATCGCTGTCAAATCACAAATCGCTTTTAATTGGGCTTCCGATTTCCCATCGATTTGTGAAATCGATTTTTTAGTGCATTCAGCAAAAGATTACTAATCGCTTACAAATCGATTGGTTCTGCTCAAAGATCTTACAAACTCCAGATAGAATTGTTTACATTTGAAGTCGACGTAAGGACTGTAAACGTGCACTCCCCACCTTGCTGTTATGCTTGCAGCATAGCCAGATTGTCCTATTTATCGCTAAGGTATCTGCAAAATCCCAATTAAAAATTTGTTAATTTGACAATTGCAACTGGTTTAAGGTTAATCCGCAATTGCTTTTAAAATAAATTTATTTCCTAATAATTTTAATATAAATTGTGAATAGGCCTTGAGAGATTTAGAAAAAAAAAATTATTATTATACATAAAAGTTTGAAATAAACCGACTGCACTCTGACAACATCAAGTTAAAAGATACTACGCTCGACGGCAAACGATCAAACTTTATCAATGGAAGAAGAATACACTGTTGCTACTGGCTGCTAACCGCTTTTAAGGGAGTGTTTATATACTTGGTTGTTTTTATTTTTTTTTTTTTGTGAGTATTGGTGAAAAATCGTCTTTATTATAAACAATGATGGTGCATTCATGTATAGTTTGTAAAAAGTGGATCATTTAAGCAAGGATTTATCTTTTCTTCCGTAAGTATGGTTATGTTTTAATATGATTGTATTGATATGATTTCTGACTAACCATTGACGTTTAAAAGGTTATGGGCCGGTCCGTGGTGCTAGTCCGGGCAAAAAGCAGTCGAGTTGGTTTATTTCTTAATATAAATCTTGCATTTACAAGATGGTTGAGTCTTGTGCGGCCATAAAATACTTCACTAGAAGATGCAATGGTGTTAAATTAAAATTTCACAGGTTAGTAAATATATTTAGAAATTTGATTTTGAGTTTGCATCACCCATTCCGTTTCTCCCTCCTTGCTAATTGGCCACACCCAATGCATGTGAGCAGGTAATAAACTAAAGATAGATGACCAGAGTGCAGTTGGATTATTTCACGATTTATTTGATACCTTTAAGTATAATAATATTATTTTAAAGAAATCATCCTTTTCACAGTTTATAGTAAAATTATTAGAAATAAACTTATTTTAAGAGCAATTCCGGATTAACCTTAAACCAGTTGTAATTGTCAAATTTACAAATTTTTAATTGGGATTTGCAAGATGTCTTAGTGATAAATATGACAATCTGGCTAGAAATATACACTTTTATATCTGGAGAGTATCATCCAGTAATGAATACACCAAAAATATTGATGCTAAGCATAAATAGTTAAATCCATCCTTGGATACACTGTATATAAAAACTGGATCAATATTTCTATCTTTTTTATAAATATCCAATATTCGAAACTACACTTTTTGAATAGAAAATATAGTTAAACGTAAAGAATTTCAAAGTAAATTATACGCCCTTGTTGGGCTTTTTGCCCAGACTAGCTCCGCTCCGAAACCATGAAGACCGCTCCATAACCTTTTAAACGTTATTGGATTTAACCTTGTAAGATCTTTGATTTAACCAGACTTCAACATTGTTGCCATTAGCGAGACCAACATGTTTTGTCACTCTTCCACCCATTACTGATTTTCAATAACATTTCAAACAATCACAAACTCACTTTCCAACAGATTTATGAATGGAGTATTGGCCCTGTGGTTCTGCTGAATGCGCCCATATGGCTTCCGACTTTTTATATAATCGATTTTTTTTAGTGCATTCACCAGATGATTACTAATGGCTTACAAATCGATGGGCTGTGCTGAATGCACCCATTTACCGATAGAAATGTGTATCAGGTTCATAGTTCCTAGTTGATTATTTTAAAAATATATTAAGTACATTTTTGGGCTAAAATAAATAGGGGAGCACCACCCGGTATAAGTGTTGGAAATAGCTCACTGTCACACCGCACACTCTGTATAATAATGGTAAAGGGGTCATGACCCGTTAACCTAAAGCACCGACCTAAAGCGTGCCGTCGTAGACGCCTTTTGTTTATTATTTTAGAAGGTGCGAAGTGACAAACGGGGTTTTATATACTATTAATATTGAGTCTACCGCGTAGATGGTTTACTTTAGGAAGGTTGTTTGGCATGTTAGAATAATAAAGTTAAGTATAACTGATTGATTATAACGATAGCTATTCTCCGGTTAGAAGATTGTAGAAGACATGTCAAAGCGGGAAGTTTCCACGAAAATGAGAGAAAAGGCACTTGGCTAACTTGGCTAGAAAGTGTCTAATATCACACGCGTGTGGAAAAATACGTTTCAAACAACTGTATTTGAACACATGACAAATGGGCATTGTGTTTGTGTGTCGTAGGAAAAATTGTGTACAGGGTGTCCGATTTTCGACACTTTTATAAGGTATCTCCGTTATTGTTAGTGCTATCAAAAAAGTAATGTAGGTGTCATGTGCTCTCTTTGAGTCAAACTTAAAATGGTAAAATCAAAATTTGAGAATTTTCGCTCGCTTAAGAGATACGGGGAGAAATCAAGAAATTTACAATTTAAAAATTACTCTATATTTTCTTAGTTAAAAGAGATACAGAAAAATGTTTTATACAGAAGTTTCTTTATATTGATTGCTGAATAATCTGCCGTTTTCAGAATAAATATACGGGGTCAGGTAAAGAAGCTATCGTACCTAACTTTATTTTTTAAATGAAACACCCTGTAAAAGATACTATTTTAAATTCTCCTTTCAAATCTATAACACACCATGGATGATATTGGTTTTCTAGGCGATTTATTAAACTTTATTACTTTAAACCACAGTAGACCATGAAACGAAAGCTAATATTCTGGAAACAACAATGTTGACTATTAACATTTAACGTCAATTTCATTTTTACATCTTCATTTGTGAAAATGACTTATCAATATTTTGAAAAATTTGATATGATATCAGTTTATATTGAAAGTGGAAAAAACGAAGAAATGGCGCAAAATGTATATTTTGTTCGCTATCCGGAAAGACTGCAACCATTTAAGAGCTGCGTTTAATCACAGGTTGCCAAGCAGGCACTATTTTATGCGAACGTTTAGCCAAATATACTTAATTTTTTGCTAATCTAAAACTGGAAAGTTAAAGGATTATAAAATGGTATGAAAAAATTGCGTTAAAAAATATAATGTTATAAGAATAATAATAAGAATTTCAAATATGAACAATTTTCAAATTTTTGTCGCAGATCTTCCTGAAACTTGTTGATACCCCAATCGACATGTCAGACAATCTAAATATCAATAAATTAACTAAAAAAACTTTATTATTACCGGCTAAAACTGAAAAGAAATATTGATCAGCTGATGACCTTCGTCTCTTTCTAACCTGCCACAAACCGGCATATTTTTTACTTAAATTGATGCAACCTAGATAGTTCTAGATTGCTAATTTGGGATTGTTTGGGATCCTCCTCTTAAGGACATATTCCGAACATTTGCGATGATTCCCGTTATTTTTTACATTAATCTAAATCTTTTATTTCGTTTCAAAGTAATAAAGTTTAAATAAATCGCTTAGGAAACCAATATCATCCATGGCGTGTTATATATTTGAAAGGAGAATTTAAAATAGTACCTTTTTAGATTAAAATATACTGGATGTTCCATTTAAAAAAAATGAGGTTAGGTCCGATAACTTTTTTACCTGACCCCGTATACTTATTCTGCAAACGGCAGATTATTCAACAATCATTATAAAGAAACTTCTGTATAAAAACATTATTATGTATCTCTTTTAACTAAGAAAATATAGGGTAATTTTGAAATTGTCAATTTTTTGATTTTCCCCAGTATCTCTTAAGCGAGCGAAAATTTTAAAATTTTGATTTTACCATTTTAAGTTTGACCCAAAACAATTACGGAGTTACCAACAAACCCTATAAAAGTGTCAAAAATGGGACACCCTGTACATTACTTGTGTGAAAGAGATTTTTTTCAAACTCGGCGAATTTCCACATTCAACACTCGTTATGTAATACTTGCTTACCGGACATTTATTTGGTTTCTCTCCACTGTGAACTCTCATATGAATCAGTAACTTGTACCTCGCATTAAATGGTTTGATTTTTCTTGGACAATCTTCCCAGTAACAAGTGAACTCGTCACCTGCAGCAAAAAATACACATTTAGAACTTCCTGTACAGTTACTGCGTGCAGGGGCGTAGCCACAGGAGGGCGACCCTCCTCGCCCCTCTTGGCCCGGCGTCCCTGCACGAAAAATAACAAACCCTATAAATGCTGGGTTTAAAATAGAAAACTTATTGTTAATTTTGAACTAAATAAATATGACAAAATATGTATTTAATTATACAGGGTGTATCATAACTTATGGGCCATACAGCAACTGGAGATACTAAACATCAAACTATACAGGGTGTCCGGGAACATGTGGGAAATCTCCCGGATATGAAGAAAACACGTGAAAAGAATACTATAGGTTCATATAAACTTCTTTCGTATCGGCCTCCTCTTCGGAGATATGGGCTCCCAAAGAGCACCAATGGAATCAAGTTTTTTAGACATAATTATTGAACCACCTGGTATATTTCAATTATTTTTTAATATGATGTATACTAGGTAAGACCCGTCAAATTACTACCCAAGAAACTGTTGTGAATTACTCACAGCTGCAGGGACGGACTAGCTGTAACACTCATAGGCCCATTTTTTTTACGCCCTGTATGATGAGAACTTTGGACAATGTTTTTTACATACCTTTAACTATTGGCTAAAAATTAAGTACTCTTCATTCATGTCGCTAATCCTAACCGTTTTCGAAAAAATGGCATTTCATATACCTTCGGGTATTTCAATAAAAGATACATCTTTGTTCCGATCCAATGTTCAACCTTCAAGATTCCGCTTTTTCATATTTAGCCCATGAGCAGTTAGGGGACTCAGTGTAAATAAAATGACGTTTTCTCGAAAACGGTTAGGATTAGCGACATGAATGAAGAGTACTTAATTTTTAGCCAATAGTTAAAGGTATGTAAAAAACATTGTCCAAAGTTCTCATCATACAAGGCGTAAAAAAAATAGGCCCATAAGTGTTACAGCTAGTCCGTCCCTGCAGCTGTGAGTAATTCACAACAGTTTCTTGGGTAGTAATTTGACGGGTCTTACCTGGTATACATCATATTAAAAAATAATTGAAATATACCAGGTGGTTCAATAATTATGTGTAAAAAACTTGATTCCATTGGTGCTCTTTGGGAGCCCATATCTCCGAAGAGGAGGCCGATACGAAATATGAACCTATAGTATTCTTTTCACGTGTTTTCTTCATATCCGGGAGATTTCCCACATGTTCCCGGACACCCTGTATCTCCGTAATTTTTAGTGATATCAAAAAAGTAATGTAGGTGTCATGTGCTCTTTTTGGGTCAAACCTAAAATGGTAAAATCAAAATTTGAAAATTTTCGCTTGCTTAAGAGATACGGGGGAAAATCAACAAATTGACAATTTAAAAATTACCCTATATTTTCTTAGTTATAAGAGATACAGAAAAATGTTTTATACCGAAGTTTCTTTATGATGATTGTTGAATAATCTGCCGTTTTCAGAATATGTATATGGGGTCAGATAATTTGTGAAAATTACTTATCAACATTTTGAAAAATTTGATATGATATCCGTTTAAATTGAAAGTCGAAAAAACGAAGAAATTGCTCAAAATTTATATTTTGTTCGCTATCCGGAAAGACGGCAACCATTTAAGGACATATTCCGATGACTTGAACATAATTTAAAAATATACGGCTCTTTTACTATGCCGAGATTAAGGCCGGTATTAGACTATCAAATATATTTGACAAAGATCTTTTATAAAATATTTTGTAGCATTTCTTTGATTATATTTCTTTTATAAAAGTTTTTACTAGTATTACACTGTCAAAGAACTTTGACAATTTTTGAAGGGACTTGTCAAGTTTTTACAATTAAAAATGAACGATAGACGTGCATTAGCTTGTCTAGCGTTAAGTGCTGCCGTGATTTCAATGTGTGTAATTTAAGGGGTGTCCCCCACAATCTCCTTCGGGAGTTACGAGTTGAAGGTATTAGGAGTTATAAAAACTATTTAAGAATGGACGAGGAAACATTTTACTTTATTGTTTTAAAGATATTACCATTGATAGCCCGACAGAATACACATTTAAGGAATTGTATCAGCGTTGAGGAACGCCTTATGGTTACCCTTCGGTTTATGGCAACAGGAGAGAGTTATGCTAGTTTACAGTACAGCAGTCGCATACCTCAATGTACCCTTTCTGGCATAATCCCAGAAACTTGCAAGGCAAAAAATGAAAATAAATAAATAAATATATCCAGTCTTTTATTTCGGTTTTTGTCATCCGGGTGTTGATGGTTGTACAATATTTGGAACCTTTCATACTCCGAAATTAGCAATTTTGTTGTTGAAATGCACCAGACAAACTTATTTTCCGCCATGGTATTATATACCAATACCAGTCGCAGCAATGTCAAATTTATGCCTTATTGTCAGAAAATGAGGTTACCACCGTTACCAATCAACTATAAAATCTTTTATCAAAGATAATCGTCTGTTGTTATCTTTTATAAAATAAATATTTTATAAAAGAACTGATATTACACTTCAAATATTTTATAAAATTTATTTTATAAAATATCTTTGTCAAATATATTTGATAGTCTAATACCGGCCTAAGAACTTATAATAAAGAAACCAAGAAAAATGAAGAAAAGTTTAAATAAATTGCCTAGAAAACAATATCATCCATGGTGTGTTATATATTTGAAAAGATAATTTAAAATGCTATCTTTTTAGATTAAAATATACAGGCTGTTCCATTTAAAAAAATGAGGTTGGGTCCGATAAGTTTTTACCTGACCCCGTATACTTATTCTGAAAACGGCAGATTATTCAACAACCATTATAAAGAAACTTCTGTATGAAACATTTTTCTGTGTCTCTTTTAACTAAGAAAATTACCCTATATTTTGAAATTGTCAATTTTTTGATTTTCCCCCATATCTCTTAAGCGAGCGGAAACATTCAAATTTTGATTTTACCATTTTAAGTTTGACCCAAAAAGAGCATATTACACCTACATTACTTTTTTGAGAGCACTAACAACGGAGATACCCTATAAAAGTGTCGAAAATTATGACTTATTTTCGAAAATAAGTTTTCACTTTCAACACCCTGTGTTTCTAGAACGAGAAACGTTTCGAAAAATCTTATATGACTTAATCGGTGTAGTTTGATGTTTAGTATCTCCAGTAGCTCTATTGCTCATAACTTATGGGACACCCTGTATAGGCTCCCCCAAAAGGCATGTATACCTCTTTTGATTTCAACGTGGCATTTTTCTATGTGAGTCACCAAACTTGTTTGACTGTGGTAATTTTGATAGCAATTTTCCCATTTGCATTGCAAAAATGTCGAGTTCGAGTGCTCCGTAGTTTTAGTATCTTGGTCGTACTCATAGCTACTGGTTCTGCTCTCCATGGGTTTAGCGTAAAAATTATTGCTGGAACTGAAACCAAAAATAACTTTCTGTTATCAATATTTCGGAAACTGTATGGTCGGGTATACTAAAAGTTTTTGTCATAATTCGAAATTGACATAATAAACTGGGTGTTCCATTTTCCCAGTACAGGGATACGAAGTCGGTTAAATGAATGTAAAGTTGCGCATTTACGTGCCTAATAATATGCCGTTTAGAAAGTTTTAAAATTCCGAGTAGTTCCGGAGATATCCGAAAAAAACCTGAATTCTGAAAAATCGTTTTATTGTTTTCCTGGGTTTTTTTATATCGAATTCTAAAGTAAATTGCGCTTTTGCATTGCCACTTTTTCCGCTCTATCTAACAGCATTAATTGTTTTGTAATCCAACGAGTCGTCTTCGAAGGGCCATTATCAACTTTCTTTTTTAAATACGGTCCTGTTTTTCTAATATTGGAATTTTTGGCTTTTGAAAATACAATAATACAGATTATACTACTTATACTTATTAGATTTTATTACACGCGACGAAATTTGACATCCAGAATGAACAACCAGTCTTAAACTGAGCAAATTAGTTTCGTCAATAAAAACAATATTCAAAGATTATTTATGGACTGGTAAGATACAAGCGTAAACCGAAATAACAGAGCGGATTCCTACGACTGTGTTGGTTATCGACGAAATACAACGTATTGCTGAATGAATTGAAAGCGCCATTTATGGGTATTTTTCTTCAATTTGTCTTTATCTCAAGAATTGCCGGTTTAAATATAATACGTCATTTCCATAACACCCTGTACATCATAAAATGCCTCTTGATGAATAGAAAATGTGTGCCAAATTTCACAAAAATGTCTAGAGCAGTATCACAGATATTACTAAAAAAGGAGATTTTTTGAGAATCTTTAACACCCTTTATCTCAAAAGTTAAGACGTTTAAGACATATGTTCATGTGAAGTTTTTTTTTCTGAAAATGGACCCAAGAATAACCGTCTTAAATATTAGCATGTTATTAAGAAACACCCTGTATATTTTAAAAATATTTACCTTAATAATGGATCGTCGTTTAATAATGCATCGGACTGAGAAAGGACCATGTGATTTTCTTCTTGTAAATGACATATTTTTTGACATTTCCCAGAATAATTTAAAATAGTTTGACCACTGTCCAAATCGCTACCAGCTCCAATTAAATGACCAAATTCACTTTTGCTCTCGTGATCCTAGAATAATTAAATATTATAAACGTTTATAAATAAAAAAGAAACAGTAAATTGCGGGTATTATTAAAATCCACGTGGACAAATGTCAGTGACGTACCACTTTTTTTGTGAACAATATCATAGGACCTATTTGTAAGGACGCCACTGGTGAAACTTTTCTAATTAAAATATGTGATTTTATATGGGTATCATTGAACTGGTTAACAAAATATTCTTATATTTGCGACCAGAAAAATGTAATCGGTCAGCCAAAATGGCTAGTTGGTCAGCAACTTATGGACAACAAACATTTCTGAATCCGTCAGTAATTAATGTCATACTAGAGTGCTCTAAATTATTTTGGTACGCAAATTAAATATATATTGCTATGAGCGATCCACTTTTAATCAGATATTAGTAAGCAATCAGCGGGTAAGTAAAATATTTAATCTTGGTCATTAGAAAAAAAAAAGTAATAAAACGTGAAATAGTGACCGTGCCCTGGGAAAACAAGTGAAAACCCGCCCCCGCTACCCCTTTTGTAGCCGATTTCCTTCTGTATTCGGCAAAAGAAAACACAAGAAAGTTACATAAATTGACAGTGCCCTTGGAAAACAAGTAAAAACCACCCGCTACCTTTTGGGCCTTGACTGCTACACCGAATGAAAACACACGCACGCAATTAGCTACTCGTATCACGCGACTGCTTTCGCTCCGCCAACAATAACGAACTTTGCCGATTATTCAAAACAAACGCAATCTAATGATTTATATTGATAACCATTCTTTTAATATGCAAACCTCTGAAGTAAACTGCTTCTAGACATGTTTTTTTCTTCTGACCAATTGTAAAATCTTGCTGACCAAATATAATTTCGCAGCTCGACTGTTAATCAAGCGAACACATGATACAAACCCGAACAAACCCGGACTGGTATCGGTTAAATTGTTGACAGTTTGTAGCATATTTTGCAGAACAAGTGTTGCAGTCCGATCTTTATTTATTGCAAGAAAAATCTTTTTAAGCTGATCAAATGATTTAATAATGGCTATTTTTTGCTGCGAACCAATTTTAATAACGGCAAACCATTTAATTACTCCTCTTAAATAAGTCGAATATGTTTAGACTTAGATATAGGACATGACCGAAGAAATGAAATATTATCACTTGATTAAGGAACACCCTCTTTTACCTAAGCATATTTTGGTTCTACAAATTGTTACGTAAACAAAAGAACAGTCCATGTTCATAAAAAAAATTTTAAAAGTTTTATTCATTCTCTTTGTATCTTTATTTTGAAAGACGAAATA
This sequence comes from Barypeithes pellucidus, assembly GCA_963991005.1. Classification (NCBI taxonomy): domain Eukaryota; kingdom Metazoa; phylum Arthropoda; class Insecta; order Coleoptera; family Curculionidae; genus Barypeithes; species Barypeithes pellucidus. The sequence continues at coordinate 17,146,918 of OZ022563.1, forward strand.
AGTTCTTAATAAATTGCATGAATCTTTAAATTTTGTAATTTATTTTGAAAGTACATCAGACACTCTCAAAATCAGAGGAGTTGAAATTTACCATCGCTAGTCTTATCCTTAAAGGATGACCGTTTCACTAACCTGTTTAAAATAACCCATATCATCCACCGGTATAGTTCGAACATAGCAATTAAAATCGAAATTATTTTTCGTTATGGTTCCCACAGGTGGCAGTGGACTAGAATACCGGGGTTCTACTTCATCCAGACCTGCCATTTCAGACGTCCAATCTTCGATATCAATTGAAGCAGTTGACAGCTCTTCACAAATATCTATATCTCCAAAATATTTTTTTCCTGAATATCTTTGCGGCAGTCTACTTCGGCTAGAGTGAGTTTCATGTATATATTCATAATTCTTTTCCGAATTTGACCATACGGGTGGAGGAACGAAGAAATTCGAAAATTGTTTATCAATCTTCGAAGGCGATGTCACGTTTTCAGTAGAACTTTCAGTGGTGAAGGTTTCGGTGTCGAATTCGACAACTGTCGCCGAATCCGAAAACGATTCTCGAACATTTTCATCGAAATCTTGAACGAAATCGTTGAAGTCAAAGTCGTGACAGTTTGCGGGACTAGTCGCTGAATCTTCAGATATCAGATAATCGATTAAGAAATCATCATCTAATTTATCTACTAGGTCCTTTTCTTTAATTACCGATGTCGGTTTGTGGCAGCTGGTTATATCGGGCAAATCTTTGAATGTTTCTATGATGTCCGTTTTGGACACTGCTTGAGCTTCGTAGAAGGCCAAGTTGAATTTTTCCATGAGCTCCGATTGGGTGAAATCGTTGAGGGGATTGTATAATTGTTCTGTTGTGGTGTAGGAAGGGTCGTCGATGGTTTTCGACAGCATCTAGAAGTATAAAGGAATAGATAGGGTTCAGATAGAACACTTAAAAATAACAGGAGAAGTTCTTATACATTTTTCTTCCTACGGCCTCCCCCACGGAAATCGTTGTTTTTTAAATAATTTATTAAGTACTAGGTGTAATTTAATAATTTTTTAGTATAATGGTTAGTAGACGAGTCTCCTTAAAATTCGCCCTTTTAAACACATTTGGCTTAAGGCCGTATTAGACTCGGCAATTGCTTCTCTTGCGCCGGCAATTATAATGGCACGTATTCATGCGCAGTAAACCGTTTTCGATCAGCTGGAGCATTGTCAACGGTCAGAACAGCAGTGGGTACTGTCGAAATCCCTAAAATATCCCCAGAATTAGAGATGTGCAAACCTGTTCGTTTTGATTACCAGTTAAAGCAGCTACTGCTATTTACAAATAGGAGGTGCAAGAAATTGCTGAATTAGCAGTCCATAAGTTTAATAAAGAATGTAAACTGCTAATTTAAGTACCAGTGGGTTTAAATGGCCATTACCTGTTCATACCTGGTTCGGCCAAATAATAAACAGTTAAAAATAACAGAATAATCCATGTCTACCCAATTGCACCGGCAAGGGCAATTAGAATGGCGCCTGTCCCATTTCTGGTAATGAGAGACAGCTGATCGGGAACGGTGTACTGCGCATGAATCCGTGTCATTTTAATTGTCAGAAGAGTAGAATTTCTGACTGTAGTATGGAGAACGGTGTACTGCGCCTGAATCCTTTAATTGCCATTGCTGGCGCCATAAAAATTCCCGACTGTAATACGGCCTTTATTTAGTTTGCCAGGGACGGACTAGACGTAACACAAAAATGTTTTTTTGTACACCTTGTATGATAAAGGAACGACAGCAATATTTTTGGATACTCTAAACTTTAAGCTGAAAAAAGGGTACTCTTGATCAATGTCGATAATGTGAACTGTTTTCGAAAAAAAATAATATGTTGGTTCAATATGTTTCTTGCATTAGTTGTTGTTTTATGTTCATAAAATTCCCTCATTGTTGCTATGGTTTTTTTCACATGTACCGATTTAAATAAGAATATTTATGCCAGTGTCAATTTATGGTAGTGTCTTGAAATTTGCGGTTTTTCTCCTTTGTCTTATTAGTTACTAACTTAGTAATGGAATTTACGTATACTGAATAGAAATCATATTGAACCAAAATATCTTTTTTTTCGAGTTCATTTTATCGACATTGATCAAGAGTACCTTTTTTTCAGCTTAAGGTTTAGAGTATCCAAAAATATTATTGTCGTTCCTTCATCATACAAGGTGTAGAAAAAAAGCATTTTTTTACGTCTAGTCCATCCCTGGCAAACTAAATAAGCCAAATGTGTTTAAGAGGGCGAATTTTAAGGAGACTCATCTAGTAACGGACCTCCCTGGAAATCCTTGGTTTTTAAATAATTTTTTAAGTACTAGGTGTAATTTAATAATTTTTTAGTATAATGGTTACTAGATGAGTTTCCTTAGAATGCGCCCTTTTAAGCACATTTGGCTTATTTAGCTTGCCAGGGACGGAGTAGACGTAACACAAAAATGCTTTTTTACACCCTGTATGATGAAGGAACGACAATAATTTTTTGTTTGGATACTCTAAACCTTAAGCTGAAAAAACGGTACTCTTTATCAATGTCGATAAAATGAACTGTTTTCGAAAAAATATATTTTTCTTCATACATTAAATGCATGCCGGCATATTCAGTATATTATGTAAATTCCATTACTAAGTTAGTAACTAATAAGACAAAGGAGAAAAACCGCAAATTTCAAGACACTACCATAAACTGACACAGGCATAAATATTCTTAATTAAATTGGTACATGTGAAAAAATCCATAGCAACAATGAGGGAATTTTATACACATAAAACAACAACCAATATTGAACAAAAATATATTTTTTTCGAAAACAGTTCATTTTATCGACATGATTGTCATGATGATCAAGAGTACCTTTTTTCAGCTTAAGGTTTAGAGTATCCAAAAATATTATTGTCGTTCCTTCATCATACAGGGTGTAAAAAAGCCTTTTTGTGTTACGTCTAGTCCGTCCCTGGCAAACTAAATAAGCCAAATGTGTTTAAAAGGGAGAATTTTAAGGAGACTCATCTAGTAACCATTATACTAAAAAATTATTAAATTACACCTAGTACTTAAAAAATTATTTTAAAAACAACGATTTCCAGGGACGTCCGTTATGGGTCCGTATCTTCGTAGAAAAGTTTATAGGAACTTCTCCTGTTATTTTTAAGTGTTCTATCTGAACCCGGGAGATTGCCCACATATTCTTGGACACCCTGTATATCGAAAACAAACCATTTTAAGACATATACGAGTATTACAACTTTTCAATAAACATTACGATAAGTACATATCATTAGGTAACACCCTGTATAACCAGCACAATTTAATAACTAAATTATCGGATACAAAATTATATAGACCTTACCGATAAACTGTTTCTTAAATGTATACTTATTTCCAAGTAAGTACCGATTCTACACAATATAAAAAATTGTAACGAAAATATTTAAGAAAAAAATACCGATGTTTTGGAACATTTTTTCTTAAATTTAAATTGTAAGCAGCGTTGCGGATTATTTTTGTGAATACTTAAATTTGAAAAATTCATAAACTTTACTTACTTTTAAGCAGCTTAACAGAAGTACACAAACACAAAAATAAAATAAAAAATAAAAATAAAAATAAAGCACAAGAATCACTAAGTCATCCGATAAAAATCGGGAACCAGTCTTTTAAAAATATTCGGCTAGCAAGTGAATGCTTTCCATTTGAGCACAATTTCGTAATTAAGTTGACAGGCTTAAGTGATATATTTTTAAACCCTGGAAGCGTGTAGAGGATGATAGCAAAAAATATCGGGAACCCTCGGGAGTATCTCGGGACGCGGCGTACTTAAGTCGCGCATTAGACGGCCTAGGGAATTCGTTTAGAGTGCGCAACCCGTGCATTGTTAGGTTAATTATTAACCGAGAGCCGGTTGTAAAGTAAAAATCGGTGCGGTTCTTAAAACGACGAAAAAAATGGCACATGGAAAAATCGAAACGATATACTACATCAATTAATCATTATCGATTACTAAAAATGCATGCATTTAAATTTGACATTGACATTACGAGCCCTGTCTCAGTGAAGTTGGCCCAACTATCACAACTACTTTTTTTATGAAATTTTTCATATTAGCGAAAACGTATTAAAAGCTAAAATGTATTTCTGATAACATACGATGTTTTTATTTAATATTAACCTAAAATACTACATTTTTTTTGTAACAGAGAAAAAAATAACTTACAAATCCAAAAAAACTGTCGATTAACGAACGAAACGAAAAAAACATCGCCTTTTCGACTGATTACTGCTTCGACACGTCTCATAGTGTCAACCAACGAATACTTATAACCAGGAAGAAGACAAACTGCCGTGTTAAATAATCGAAGCAGGCATGATACGGCGACATCCATTATGCCTGGGGCTCACGTGCTTTTCAAATGTCACTTTTGTCCAAATTTGTATTACTGTCAATATTTTAAAGTGACATTCAAGCAAAGAAAACATCAAAACCCTTTTATTTGGTTTACTAAGTAGAGAAAATTAAATATTAGGATTTTGACATAGGTTTTCGGCTGTAAATATTGCTTTAAAATTGTCCTTACATACTTTTATATTATTATTGAACTAGTAACGAAACTAGAAATATAGAATTCAGAGATTGAAGGTTGTAATTAGTTTTATTAAAAAATAGGAAATAAATCATAATTTACATAAACTATTTTACCATCTTCAACTTCAAACAAATCAAGGTAAATACAATACTATATGTACAGCTACTAACCAAGTAAATATATGCACCATCATTATGATTATGGGCTTCCAATTTGTTTGTTTCGTTGCATACTCCTGGCAACATTAGTGATCGAAGTCCTCTTTAATGTTCAGTCATTATGGGATTCTCAATTAAACTATGAAAAGAAAGAATTATTATAATAATATATTACCGGACTTATCAAAATTCGGGCTACGGGTTAATATAACTAAGCTGTAATTATTATGTTGTAGCTTTTGACTTCTGGATTGTAAAATTTAAGTAAAATTCTTTAATAATGTGTTTGTTGCTAGTTTGCGTGACAAGTTTGGGACATAATGGGACAATTTTATAATGTAAAATAACAATAACGAATAAAAATTAGTAAAAAAATTCATAATCATAAATTACTTACCTGCAACAAAACGAGAAGGTCCGTTTTCGTGAAAAGAATAGAAAATTAAAAATTATTTTAGAATTTAATGACGCTTCCTCCACCATTTTCAATCACATTATAAATCATATGTTAGTTGATTTTATCCCCTTCCAGACAAAGGATGTTCGGTTGTGAAATAATTTAAGAACGTGTGCTGCTCGCATTCTATGTCTGTCTCTGTCTGCATCAACCTTCTCCGATTCAATAAAGGGAGACAAATATGGCCTAGATTAAATCGAACAAACCCAAAGTCTGATATTGACACAGAACGATCGACACAAAAGGATAAACGTATGGAGTAACCTGCCTGGCTGTGACGTCACTTGCACGGCCTACTTATATGCTTCGATCCCCGCTATAAGCGGTCTCACCGGGCTTTTGTCAACTAATATTTGGCAGTCATCTGATGTTCTGTTCCGAATTTCTTGGAGACGGGTTCGCAATTCTGGAACGGTTCTTGCGAGATTCGATCGGAGCTTCTTCTTCATGATATGCCACAAGATTTCAATTGACGATAGATCTGGACTACTCGACGTCCGTTTTAAAACTGGAATATTGTTTTCTAGCATCCAATCTTTTACTTTTTTAGCCGTATGGCAAGCGGCACCATCTTGTTGGAAGATACATTCAATATTGTTTATACGCATTTGTTCAATTTGGGGTGTTAAGTTATTTTAAAGCACATTAATGAAATTATCAGCATTCATAATACCTTCCACAAAGTGTAAGTTTCCCACTCCACTTGCTGACATGGATCCCCAAATCATAACAAAGGCCGAAAACTTAACTTTTTTTATAGGACAGTCATTCTGAAATACTTCTTCTTTAGTTCTTATGACACGACTCCTACTATCACCAAAGCATACTTCAAATCTGACTTCATCATTCCAAATAATGGAGTTCCATTGGTTCGGAGACCATAATTTGTGTTCTTTGGCCCACGCTAGTCTGCCTTTCTTCTGAATCTTTGTCAGTAAGGGCTTTTCTTTTGCCTAGAATTATTGAGTTAAACACGAATAATAAGAAAATAATTTAAGCTTACCTTGTAAGTTTTTGGGCAGCTTTGTGACTTTTTGTAGTTGCCTGATTCCATAATATTTTCAAGCCGTTATAATTAGCACGCCGATTTTCCTTGAGAATCCGTTTTAAGGCTCTTAAGTTGGTATTGGAATAACGCGAGCGACTTCCAGTTCGGATTGTTTTGTACAATTTAATAATATTTCGAACTGTATACCTCGATTTGTTAACACTGTCAGCGATTTGGGAAGCATTTTGGCCTTTTAAATGCAAGTGAATGGTCACTTTTCTTATTTCGTCAGAATCAGCTTTACCACGAGCCATTTTTAATTGTTAACAACAATACCAATGCATTGAAAGTTGATTTAAACGTCAAAATGGGCTTCTTAGTAACGTAAAATATTATCTATTATTTCTTTTACAAAGCCTACCTTTATTTTATCGAAGCGAATAAACAGACCATTCAACTTAAGTTGTCTACTTCATGTATTTTGCTATATCACAAATATTTTTGCAAAGAAGGCAATTTCGAAATAAAAACGCTTTAAAAATAGCTGCGTCGATTTTGTTATCTTTCCATATACCAAAGATATTTTTTTTGAAATTCCCTCAAATAAATTCGTCATGTTTTGTGGCGTTGGGCCAACTTCACTGAGACAGGGCTCGTACATAAAAATTGAATTTAGTTTGTTTTTTGAACTAAACCAATTAGAAATATACACTCTACACTTTTTAATTGTTGTCCGATCTTGGTGAAATTTTTAGCAAAACGTAGACTTGTGTCTTGGGATGATATGAAAATGATGATGATGAAACCGGTCTGCAGGTGGTTACATCCTATGAATGGAAAAGGCTTCCTTTTCTTGGTAGTACCATTCAATCTGAAATAGTATTTTAATGTGCTACTGTGTATATAAAATACGCCCTTATTGTATAAGGTATCATCGGGTGGTCTGGAAAATAATAACTTTTCCATACATTGGTATTTGATATATTGTATTTTGTTTTGAAATATGACCGAACAAACACGATGTTTTTTAGTTCACTTCATTATTCGCTTGTTAAAAGAAGATACAAATTTTTAAAGAAAGTGTTGCAATTTTTCATTTACAATTCACAACATTACATTATTTTATCGAGTAGCATGAACAAATTAATATCCAAAAATTAATAGCGTAACCACCTCGTGTTCCTATCACTTCTACTATGTGACGTGGCATGCTTCAATGCAGTTTTGAATTGCTTCTTGAGGAATATTTTCTCATGTTCGCAGATCTGGCAATGCCGTTTTCAGAATAAGTATACGGGGTCAGGTAAAAAAGTTATCACACCTAACCTCATTTTTTAAAATAGAACACCCTGTATATTTCAATCTAAAAAGATAGCATTTTAAATTCTCTTTTCAAATATGTAACACACCACGGATGATATTGGTTTCCTAGGCGATTTATTTAAACCTTATTCTTTAAACCACAGTAGGCCATGAAACAGAAGCTAATATCCTAGAAACAACTATGTTGACATCCTAGTTGTTATTAACATTCAACGACAATTTCTTTTTGACATATTCATTCGTGAAAATGACTTATCAACATTTTGAAAAATTTGATATATCAGTTTATATAGTTAATATTTTGTTCGCTATCCGGAAAGACGGCAACCATTTAAGGACATATTCCGACGACTGGAACATAATTTAAAAGTATACGGCTCTTTTACGATGCAGAGATCAAAAACTTATAATAAAGGAAACAAGGAAAATGAAGAAAAGCTTAAATAAATCGCATAGGAACCCAATATCATCCATGGTGTGTTATACAGGGTTTTCATTTCAAAAGTAGCCACCCCGGTTTTATGTAGAAATAACTACTTTGAAACGAAATGTCAAAACATGTCAACTTTTGTTTTAAGGGGGTAAATTTTTCATAATAATTTTATTTATACAGGGTGCGTCAAAAAAGCTGGACGTATGTCATTTTGTATTTTTTCAATGGAAACCCATAATTTTTTTCGTATTTCTGGATTCCCCTACAAATAATAAACACTTTTTGCATTACACATCCTATTGCCAGATCGACGACTTTATATTCAGAATTCGCTTTATTACATTTTCAAACTTTAAATGCATTACGGTCGTAGGCGGCTTATACCCGTCCTCACAGAAACAAAACAATCACAATTTAATTTATAAATGTGACTTTTCACCTACCACTGACAAGTGATTTATTTATGGTTTAACAAAAAATTGGTTTAATATTCAGTTTGAAATGGTGTATACTCTCCAAGAAAGGACAGAAATAATTTTCATGTATGGCGCTGAAAATCGTTGTGCTCGCAGAACATCTCGAAGATTTAACGACATACACCCTAACAAACATGTAGGTCACAGGTATGTGATAGAGCTGGTAAGGAAGTTTGAAGAAACCGGCTCCGTATGCAACCGAGTTAATAAGCAAGCAAGGGTTCTAGATGAAGGTACGCAAATTGAAATACTAGGTCATTTCGCTATGAATCCATCTACGTCAATTCCAAAAGTATCGCAATTGACACACGTTTCAGTAGGTTCCATTCACAAAACTTTAAAACTAAATAAGTTTTTTCCTTATAAAATACAAATCCTTCAACAACTCAGCGAAGACGATTATGACAGAAGAATTGAGTTTTGCGAAACAATGACTCAGATGATTCAAGCCGACCGGAATTTTGTTAAAAATGTTTGTTTCAGTGATGAATCAACTTTCTTCTTGAATGGATTCGTGAATAAACATAATTGCAGATATTGGGATAATGAAAATTCACATTTATTTAGGGAAGATCATACCCAATATCCTCAAAAGATAAATGTGTGGGCAGGTATTCTTGGAAATGAGATCATTGGGCCAATTTTTATGGAAGAAAACTTGACAGGTGAACTATACTGTTGGAAAATGTCATAGATCTTCTTATTACCCAATCTTTGGAAAATCAAGCTGATCAAGAGGGGGATATGGAACTTGATGAACAAAATTTGTATTTCCAGCAAGATGGAGCCCCGCCGCATTATGCGCTACCTGTTAGGGCATGGTTGAATGAACGATATGCCGGAAAATGGATAGGTAGGAGAGGTCCTGTGGAATGGCCGGCAAGGTCCCCAGACCTCACACCTCTTGATTTTTTTCTGTGGGGATATTTGAAGTCCATAGTTTACAAAACTGCGCCCGAGAGTATTCCCGAATTGAGAAACAGAATTACTGAAGGATGTAGGCAAATTAACCGGCAGACTTTTCAAAATGTTCGCGAAGAATTCGAGAATAGGCTCTATTATTGTTTAGCCAATAACGGAGCACATTTTGAAAACTTAATAAAATGAATTCTGAACATAAAGTCCTATTATTACCACACATAGTAAAACATTTAAATGTGTCGATATTTGAAAAACTGTTAGATTTGGCAATAGGATGTGTAATACAAAAAGTGTTTATTATTTGTAGGGGAATCCAGAAATACGAAAAAAATTATGGGTTTCCATTGAAAAAATACAAAATGACATACGTCCACCCTGTATAAATAAAATTATTATGAAAAATTTACCCCCTTAAAACAAAAGTTGACATGTTTTGACATTTCGTTTCAAAGTAGTTATTTCTACCTAAAACCGGGGTGGCTACTTTTGAAATGAAAACCCTGTATATTTGAAAAGAGAATTTAAAATGCTATCTTTTTAGATTAAAATATACAGGGTGTTCCATTTTAAACAACGAGGTTAGGTCCGATAACTTTTTTACCTGACCCCGTACACTTATTCTGAAAACGGTAAATTATTGAACAATCATTAGAAAGAAACTTTTGTATAAAACATTTTTCTGTATATATTTTAACTAAGAAATATACAGTAATTTTGAAATTGTCGGGTTTGTCGATATCGTCGTCGAATCTCTTAAGCGAGCGAAAATTTTCAAATTTTGATTTTACAATTTTAAGTTTAACCCAAAAACGGAGATACCCTATGAAATTTCCGAAAATGGGATGGGTCTGTACCAACAACTCTGATTTAAGGAAATTAGAACATTTTGTGCCATTCATCCCACTTTCATTGATCAATCGTAATTCCGAACCGCCTATCGTATTACATACTTTCCAATTTTGTTTATATAACTACAATTTATTCAACACCAAACCAGACGTTTTTTTACAAAATAAAAAAAGGTCGTCAGTCAACTCTAAAATATTTTTAATTAAGAGCTCCGAGAAAAAAAAAACTCTTATATGTACATACGTGCATCCATTTCTAAAACGAGGCTAAGATATCGTATGTCATACATTTCTTTTTTTTTTTAAATTATTGTCGAGTATTAACCCCATTTATTTTACTAACAAAAACACACCCGATATGTACGTTGACGGCCACATGTGTCGAGCTGAAATAAAACGTTTCTAAAACTGGTAAAAAGACCGTAATGGATGCAGAGCGAACCATCTTTAATTTCTTTCTGTATAGTTCTGTATAAAACGCGGCGATTATCATTTAGTCCAGGCAAACTGAATATAAACCAATGATATAGTAGTATAGTATAAGTTTTATGAATCATATTTTATCGATCGTCCATGTGTTATACACTACTATACAGGGTGTTTCTTAAAACCGTATTAGAGTCGGCAATTTTTATCTCTTGCGCCTGCAATGGCAATTGTAATTGCACGTATTCATGCGCACTCAACCGTTCTCGATCAGCTGGCCCAATACTGCTCGCATTGCCGGCGCAATGCGGGAATGGAATCCGTATTACAGTCGGCAATTCTATTCTTCTGGCAATTAAAATTGCACGGATTCATGCACAGTACAGCGTTCTCGATCGGCTGTCTCGCATTGCCAGAAATAGGGCAAGCACCATTTTAAAAGCCGTATTAGAGTCGGCAATAAAAATTTCCGGTGCAATGGCAATTATAATTGCACGAATTCATGCGCAGTAAACCGTTCTCGATCAGCTGGCGCATTGCTAACAGTCAGAACAGCAGTTGGTAGTGTCGAAATTCCTAAAATACCCCCAGAATTAGAGATGGGCAAACCGCGTTCGTTTTGATTAGCAGTTAAAGCAGCTACTGCTACTTACAAATGTCAGTTAAAAAAAGTTGCTACGAATTAGCAGTACATATGCTTAATAAAGAATGTGAACTGTTAATTTAAGTACCAGTTAGTTTAAATAGCCATTAGCTGTTCATAGGTGCTTCGACCAACTAATAAACATTTAAAAATAACAGAAAAATCCATCTCTACCCAGCCTTGCACCGGCAATGGTAATGACAATGGCGCGTGCCCCATTTCTGGCAATGCGAGAAAGCTGATCGGGAACGGTGTACTGCGCATGAATCCTTGCAATTTTAATTGCCAGAAGACTAGAATTGCCGACTGTAATACGGATTCAATTCTTGCATTGCACCGGCAATGCGAGCAGCATTGGACCAGCTGATCGAGAACGGTTTAGTGCGCATGAATCCTTGCAATTATAATTGCCATTGCTGGCGCAAGAGACAAAAATTGCCGACTCTAATACGGCTTTAATTGTTATTGCCGGTGCAAGTCTGGATCGAGATGGATTATTCTGTTATTTTTAACTGTTTATTAGATGGTCGAAGCAGCTATGAACAGCGAATGGCTGTGTAGTTTCAAAGTGGACAATCTCCATGTTTCCTAAATTCTCAGTAGATGAAAAACTAATAATTCATTTAATATAAACAATTAAGATAGTTTTCCCTTTTTATTGCATTTACATCACATAAACCAATTATTTTCGTTAAAAATGTTCGAAAAACATAGGAGTTGTTTTGAAAAAATATTTGAAGATTATACGTTATAGAAATAACAATCAAGTTTGTCCGCTTTAAAAATAACGTAATATACTTTAATTATTTTTATTCGTATAAGAAAAATAAAAAATACTTTAAATGCAGTAAATAAAACTACAAAGAAGAAAAAGCGGATGGAGGTGACAAGAAATTTAAAAACAGTTAATTAAATAGAAAATTCCACGTCCTCTTTGACTTTCTCACATAGTGTCGTTTCATCATCGACGGTTTTGTTTGCTGGAACTGTGTTCTCTTCTATGACGAATTTGTAAAAGACGTGGATCATTTTTCCACTCATCTCTGAAATGATGCACTAATAAATTATTCACATCAACCTTTTTGTTGCCCTTCACCACATTTTGTTTCGAAATGTTTGCAGGGTTTCTAATACTCATTCAAACTTTACTGCTTTACGAATCACATCGCAACTTTTTTTTTAGTATTTCTTAAAAATGGGTAATTCCAAAAAAAGGAACCAAGTAAACATAGAGGAAAAGAGCCAGGTATGGACACAAAAGTTTAATACTGAATTGAAGGCGTTTCGAAAAAGTTCGTTAGAAATCCAATTTCATAAAGACGAAAACGATAGAAAAATCAACCGGAGCAGCAAAGGTCTAAAACGAGCGTTGTTTTGCCATTAGAAAATGATTTTTCTGTTCAGCAATCCGGCTGCTGATAAAAAAATTTCCTGAAAATAGCAAACAAGCATTTTTAACATTTGCGGCTCTCACTCGATCTTAAATAATCAATATAAAATAATAGAATGTAATAAAAACACGCTTAAGCCAACAACTTTTCCGGATTACTTTAATCTCAATTAGAGATGCCAAATGTTCACGGTGCATAGCAAAAATATGATCTAAGCTGGATTAAGCATGTCCATTTCTAGTTCTGGTGGTATTTTAGGGATTTCGACAGTACCAACTGTTGTTCTGACTGTTGGCAATGCCTCAGCTGATCGAGAACGGCTTAGTGCGCATGAATACGTGCAATTATAATTGCCGTTGCACGCGCAAGAGAAGAATTGCCGACTCTAATACGGCTTTTAATAACATGCTAATATTTAAGGAGGTTATTCTTGGGTCCATTTTCAGAAAATACTTCATATGAACATAATATGTCCTAAACCTTTGAGATATTACCGATTCTTTAAACTTACGCGCAGTCAGCTGCAAAAAAAAATTTCTTGCGCTGAAAGGAGAAAAGTGTCACCTCCTGAATTAGAAATAATATTGACAAAATTACGATTGTAGTTTCATAAATTATTACATTTGAAATATCAATAATCCGGTATGAAGAACTGTCACATATTAAAACCAATTCCACTGGCTTCATCTATTAGTTTGATGAGCGTCAATCTGGGAGGAAGTGTGTCTTGGCATAACCATGTTGTGGCAATTGCAAATATATCTTCGCAGTGACTTGGTATACTCTTCCGAACCAAAAAGTTGTACACACCTCAACAACGTTGGACATTATACAAAGCGCAGATTCGACCATAACGTCTGGAGTTCTGCACCCAAGCATACTGGATTCCAGCGAAAGAAGAGCCATTTGTCTGGTCGGAAACTAAGAGCTGACCAAGAGCCAGTGGCGGTTCTTCCACAGGAGCACATGCGCACATGCACCCCCAAAACGAATATAAAAATATTAATTTATATTCATTGAATATTATTTATCGTATAAAGTCCGACCCTCCCTAATATTTGATCATCCCGTCAAAACTGTATAGATCCAGCAACAGTGCCTCGGTCGAGGTAAATGACGATTATGACGAGACTTGCTCGCACGTGCGATTAAGTAGTGCAGTTTCTCTGTTGTACCAGGTGGTGGGGGATAGCGGGGCTATGGTGATTTAATATGGAAAAGGCGCACAGTTTTTGTGTGTTCTTGCATCTAGTTAGAAATTCGAGCGTGTATGGTTTAATATTTTAATATTATATATTTATTAAGTTAAAATGAATAGTTGACGGTGAACTATTTAAGAAATAACTTTAGCTCTTTGAGTTTGGAGCAAAAAATTGAAGTGAAAAATGCGGGAACACCTAAACCCGAAATTAATTTAACGCAGACCACAAAGGGTAAATCTAGGGACTTTATTAGAAAATATAAAAATGAAATATATGAAAAAAAAATTATAGAGGGTATTCCAAACTTAATGAGGCTGTTATTGATCAATTTTCTACAATTAAGAACCGAAGAATTGACTTGACGTTTAAGCACTATTGTGTAGGGTCGATAAATGTTGTGTATTTCGATAAATGATACTCGATATAATTTTAAACCATTTTATTTAAGGATTTAAACTTAAAAACACTGAAAATATGAAGAATGCCAACTTGTCAGTCTCTGGCTCGATTCGTTCTCGTCATAAAACATTTAACTATTGTACTCGTCTCGGTTGCGCCTAATGACGTAGCCGTAGATGGCGTAGTGGTATTAGACATCATTCGGTTTTCTTGATTACTCGTAGATGGCGGTAGTAGCATTGGACATCATTCGGTTTTCTTGATAGCTCGTAGATGGCTTTAGTAGTATTAGTAGTGGACTGTATAAATATTGTTACGAGGGTTGCATGCGACGACGTTAAGATCCGACAGCTATACACACTAAGAAAACCTTTCTTATTTTCCAAAAGTTGTATTTCCTTGTGTAATGCTTGTGTTTGATTATAAAAAAAAACCTATGCCTAATAGTAGTAGAAAATTTCAAAAGTATTTGTTTAGCGAGTCATGGAAAAATTATAAATCAACCCTTTCTTATGCTAATTAATATCGCTTAACTAATTTACTGGACTATACTGTAATGATCCTTACACTTAACTATTAAAGAGATGGAACTTTATATTCCGTCCTCTTCTAAAAACTTCAATACAAGTGCACATCGGTATCACATTTCCAGAAGAGAGGTGACAAAAAACGATCGGCCACGTGCAGTCGTCCAATCAAGAAGCAGCAAGGGAAAGATGTCATTAACACTGGCTTTGAAATTTATTAGGATTGTGTTTATACAAGTCTTTAAGGTTTAAAACAGATTTTCATCTTCAATTGTTTTTATTATGACATATTGTACATACATATGAAAAAATATTAAATAAAAATTTAAATCGGACATTTTTTTTTATACACTCGCAGCCAAAATATTCGATCCTCGCGATATTTTCATGGATTTTGTATGTAAATAATTATTTTATTTGCGATTTTTACTATTATTTTTTTATACAGGGTGCCCCAAGTAAAGTGGCCTATTAGAAGTATCTCGAGAACTAAATGAGATTTTATTTTGAAAATTTGGCTGTGGCTATAAGAGATAGTTTTCTACGTTTCTAAAATATTTTGGATGATGCGGTGTTGCCGGATCATACCGAAATTTTAAATGAATTACCCTATATATTATATTTTTTTTGGAATCTAGGTAAAAATCTAGAACAGTTTTCTGTATAATATCATATACCTATCTTTAAGACTTTTTGAATTATAAATAATATTGTGATTTTTTAACGCCGTATCGTTACCTGAAAAGAAAATCGTATCTTTTTAGCGGTTACAGCTAGAAAGCTGAAAATTTTACAATAGTTTCACAAGACCATCGCAATTTTATAATTTTGAACAGTATTGAATTCGTTTTATACATAACAATATTTCTGAGGCAGATGAATTATTGCAAAAATCTTATTTTTTTTAAATGGGACACCCTGTATTTGATATGTTTTGCTAATAGAGGATCAAATTTTCTATCTAATGATATTATGTGTTCCTATACCTATCTTCACTATTTTCGGACTTATAGCGAAATTTAAAAATTATCTTATAAAAATATATTTTTTGATAGTGTGGTTGGCTGTGGAATGGATTCATAGAAACAAAATAATGAAAAATCCATGTGACGTTATGTCTGTGTTGTTGTAAAAAAAATAGTTAACCAACAAGGAATTTATTAATAAATAAATAAACAAATAGAAAATTACATCAATAAAATAACTAATAACTAAATTGTTTAAAATGCCCTCCGTTCGCTCTTAAACATTCATAAATTGTGGTTATAACATGTTCATTTGTCACCTCTTTCATTTCTTTCTCTTCTAGAGACCCCAAAGCTGTTCGTACTCGATTTTCTAAATCTTCCCTTGTTGTGACGGGTGTCTTGTATACTATTTCTTTAATCCTATCTCATAGATATAATTCTAGGAAGTCATAGGAGCTGCACCAGGATGCAGTTCATTAAATTTTCTACAAGTTCTTGATAAAACTCTACCACACTCCCCATGAATATAAAATAAACTTAAAATATCTAAGCTCGAATAATGTGAATTAGCCATTTTTATAACAATAACTCAGACATAACGTCAAATGGATTTTTCATTATTTTGTTTCTATGAATCCATTCCACAGCCAACCACACTATCAAAAAATATATTTTTATAAGATAATTTTTAAATTTCGCTATAAGTCCGAAAATAGTGAAGATAGGTATAGGAACACATAATATCATTAGATAGAAAATTTGATCCTCTATTAGCAAAACATATCAAATACAGGGTGTCCCATTTAAAAAAAATAAGATTTTTGCAATAATTCATCTGCCTCAGAAATATTGTTATGGAGACGCCCTGTATAAAACGAATTCAATACTGTTCAAAATTATAAAATTGCGATGGTCTTGTGAAACTATTGTAAAATTTTCAGCTTTCTAGCTGTAACCGCTAAAAAGATACGATTTTCTTTTCAGGTAACGATACGGCGTTAAAAAATCATAAAATTATTTATAATTCAAAAAGTCTTAAAGATAGGTATATGATATTATACAGAAAACTGTTCTAGATTTTTACCTAGATTCCAAAAAAAATATAATATATAGGGTAATTCATTTAAAATTCCGAAGTTGCTACCACTTTCGGTATGATCCGGCAACACCGCATCATCCAAAATATTTTAGAAGCGTAGAAAACCATCTCTTATAGCCACAGCCAAATTTTCAAAATAAAATCTCATTTAGTTCTCGAGATACTTCTAATAGGCCACTTTACTTGGGGCACCCTGTATTGTAGGTAAATTTTTCCAAAATCTCGCACATGTGTAAGATTCTAAGAAATTTAAGAATATGTCCATAATATACAGGTTGAAACAACTTTAAAACACTCTTGAGGATGATGATGTTAAACCTTTTATATTTATTATCAAGTTATACTAACTATTCTTAACATTTTCATTTTTGGTTCATTTCAGTACTTTTTAAGGAAATTGTTTAATTTCCAAACATAACAAAAACTTAAACCTAAAATTAAGAGGACGGCTTAAATAAAATGAAAACCAACTTAAAAAATAACAGAGACCTCAGTTACAGGTGTTTCCCCCACGAGCACGAATGACAGCTGCAATACGCTTTAGCATACATTCAATGAGGTTCCCTGACCGACCTATATCTATGGACAGCCAAACTCTAAAAGCAAAAGTGACAAATTTATGGCCTCGCGCATGTAAACAAAGCTGATCGTCAGATGTCATGCGCATTGCCGACCGATAAACTATTTACCTTAACCGACGAACAGGACCGTACTTCGCCCTTAATGAAAATGATTACACGGCAATATTTTGGCATATCAAGAAGTACGGTCCTGTTCGCCGGTTAAAGTCAATAGTTTATCAGTTGGCATTGCGCATGACATCTGACGATCAGCTATGTTTACATGCGCGAGTCCATAAATTTGCCAATTTGTACCATCGTTGCATTTAAAGTCTTGCAGCCCGCAGCAGAAATGAAATGATGGAATGAATCAAAAACGAAATGTTTAGAATACATCAAAAATTACAATAAACAATATGTAAATAAAATTATCCACCTCAATTTTCCTACAGGGTGTTTTGAAATTAAGACAAACATCAACAGTTTGATTTACTCCTGTATAATATAGCCTAATCGAAAAATGTTACTTCATAAAATAATTCAGGAAAAACACAATAAATGGATCTACAAATTGATAATAAAATCATGAAAATCGCATAAAAAATATCAAACTTGACCAAAATTTCAGGGTGGCCGAATTTTGTGGCAGGCGAGTGTACAACGTGTCCAAGATTAGGAGGGCCAGTACAGGGATCTCGGAAACCGTAAGAAGTTAAAGTTGCGCATTTACGTGCCTAATAATATGCCGTTTAGAAAGTTTTAAAATTCCTAGTAGTTCCGGAAAAACGAAATTCTGAAAAATCGTTTTATTGTTTTCCTGGTTTTTTTTGAGATCGAATTCTAAAGTAAATTGCATTTTTACATTGCCACTTTTTCCGCTCTATCTTACAGCGTTAATTGTTTTGTAATCCGACTAGTCGTCTTCGAAGGGCCATTATCAACTTTCTTTTTTTTAATACGGTCCTGTTTTTCTGATATTGGAATTTGAGAGCTTTTTTATTTCGAATGCATCGATGTATGACACATTGTGGTTTAATGACGTTTCGAGGGGTTTTGAACAACATCAGGAATATTTGGGATACGGTCCTGTATTTCTCCTAATTTTATAAATAATATCTCGTAAGTAAGCTATAAATGTTTACTTGTGTTGGACTAGTTCAATAAATAACAAATAATGTAATAATAAACCACAAATAAGTGAACAAAATACAGAAACATTTCAAACTTCTGTTGATTCGGGATTAAAAGAAAAGTACGCGTTTGAAACAAAAAAATTAAGATGGTGACGCGTGATTTGTTTCACTTGACATTCCCATTGTGAGCGTTTGAAAGCGTTTTAAGAGGGTTTTCTATTTTCCAGAAAATATGGAACATAATTAACAAATGCTGAAAAGTTTGATATTCTATTGTGTTTTATTTTATCTCAAGAAAACTGTTATGTGGCAGTTAGAAGATGTTATTTGTGCTTAGAGAATAACGGAAATCATTTTGAACACCTGATTATGTAGTTCCTTACTTTTTTCGTTGTTCGTTTTATTACTGTTTTGGTATGATTTTTGTTCAGTTATTTGTGGTTTATTATTAAATTATTTGTTATTTATTGAACTAGTCCAACATAAGTAAAAATTTAGAGCTAGCTTACTTATGAGATATTATTTATAAAATTAGGAGAAATACAGGACCGTATCCCAAGATTTCCTGATGATGTTCAAAAAAACCTCGAAACGTTATTAAACCACAATGTGTCATACATCGTTGCATTCGGAAAAAAGCTCTCAAATTCCAATGTCAGAAAAACAGGACCGTATTTAAAAGAAGAAAATTGATAATGGCCCTTCGACGACGACTCGTCGGATTACAAAACAATTAACGCTGTTAGATAGAGTGGAACAAGTGGCAATGTAAAAGTGCAATTTACTTTAGATTTCGATCTCAAAAAACCCAGGAAAACAATAAAACGATTTTTCAGAATTTCGTTTTTCCGAATATCTCCGGAACTACTCGGAATTTTAAAACTTTCCAAACGGCATATTATTAGGCACGTAAATGTGCAACTTTACCTCCATTTAACCGACTTCGTATCTCTTACGGTTTCCGAGATCCCTGTAATGGCCCTCCTTATATTGGACACGTTGTATATAAAACAACTTTAGGAATATAGTTCCCTAAATTTTTCAAGACTCCCAATAAAAAAAACTATACTCAGAAAGATTCCTTCTTTTTTTCGTATCGACAAATGTTCCGTGTCAGTATTATTTGGAAGAAATTAAAAATCTGGATCCACTTAATTATAAAACGAGAGTTATAAATTAGGCATCCAACCCCAAAAATTTAAACGCTCTGAAGCTGACACACAAACACCTGTAAGCAAGTTTAGGCTGACTTCATAAATCTTTCAACGCGTTTTTTTCGGGTTTGTTTTCTTAGGCACTTGTTAGATCTTCATTCTGGACATAATGCATAATAAATTAGGAAAAAGTTAATTAGGTGACGGGAATGTCTATGTTTTATTTTTTAAATTAGTTTAATAAATGTTGTCCTATACGGGGCGGCGGACCGAGAGCCGCCCCGATCTATACAGGCTGTACCAAATTAAGTGCACACTGTTGGCATGATACAATAACTAAAGGTAAGATGTCTAACCGTTCCAATTTCGTCTGCCGTGCGCAGTGACGTCACAGGGAGAGTGATTTTTAAATTTCTTATGGAGATTTATACGTTGTTAAAATGTTTTACGCATTTAATGGTATGTGAAATGAAAGAATAATATATGACAAGTATTTACGTATATTAATTTCATAGAAATATAACACACAGTACAGCTAAAATACCACTAAAATAAGAAATGATTCCGACAAACTTTTAAAACAACCGCCGCACCATCGGAACCGGTCGACGATAGCCGAAGCTACTCGGCGACCCCTGCTCGTTGCCACCAGCGTTGTCAGTCTTTTATAATATTGTAACATATCCAACTATTTTAACAATAAATTAGAATGGATACGGTTTTATTTATTTTGTTAACATTTACTTTCTTAAGTATTTTCCACTGAAGTTGATATATGCTTTCGAAACAAGTATGGAAGTTGAAATATTGTTTATTCAACTACTGAAGCAGACTATGATTTTCCTTACCTCTTCATAATTTCACTCGACTGAGAGATGGACTATTTAAAAAAATTAGTTTAATTTGTTTGTAACTAGGTCGTATTTTAGCTTTAATCCTTTTTATATATTCATCAAATAAATAAATATACCTAAATCCATGATATTATTCTTTCATTTCACATACTATTAAATGCACAAAACCTTTAAAAGAGAGTTAAAAACGCTGACACCAATATAAATCTTCATAAAGAGATTTAAGAATCACTCACCCAGTGACGTCACGAGCTACGCCTCCTTCGCCGTGGAATCATACCTCTTAGTTATTTATACCATACCAATTATAATAAGTATTTTTGTATTTAATTACTTGTTTTTAAAAATATATTTCTTTGTGTAAGATTTGTTCTATTTGAGTATTATACACTTAGCAGCAAAAATAACGCACAACCAATAATGATGCTCAATTTCGAACTTGATTTTCTCGCGAACCAATCGATTTCGCTAATTTTTCTTTTGAACTGTAGCTTTTTTCTTTGGTAATTTCACTGTGATAGAATTTTTTATTTAGATTTCAAGTTTTAGGCTTATACAGGGTGCAAATATGAGAATAGTTTTTTTACGTTAAATTTGAGACACTCTGTAGGGAGCATTAGCAGCAACAACGAATGTATGATGAAATACTGTAGCCTCATGTTTCCTAAACATTCTGTTTCTTTAATTTCTCTGATATCTGTAATATCAAACAAAATATACAGTTTTATACCAAAACATGTTTTTGTTAAATTAAAATAACATTTTGACAACATTAAACTAAGAATATTAGTAACGATAAATAGCAAAAAAGTACGTTAGTAGCGCGTGTTCCCACCTCTACTTCTAATGATTGATAGTAAAAAATTATTCCCAATGTACGAAGCGAAAGGGACAACTTGCTCAGACAAAATGTTACTGATATGCCTCTCGCTATTTAAAGGACCCCACGTGAAGGTAAAGTACGTTTCACGAAATTTGGATACGACTTAATGATTTCCTGGGTCGGTCCCATTGTGTTGACAAGAGCTTGACAATAAACAAGTGAAGTATGAAGGGACGGACTAAGGAAAACAAGTAATGATATGATTATATTAATGTAATCAAATGAAATAACATTTTTTAAAAATATTACTAGTCATATTTATTTACATTTATAATGTCATTCTATAGATAGTTCTGTTTCGCTATCGCTATCCTCATCAAAATTAATTATAATTGGATTAATTATACGATCCAAACTAATATACGAATTTTCTACAGTTATTACGTGACGGACTGAATTTTTCCAACTACCTGGGGGAATATCATTAAAGCATTTTCGTATTAATTCTACAACACTAGAACTTAAAGTCGGAGAAATATTTTCAGACCTAACCAGTGATTTTAACTGGTGCTACATATGCTCTATGGGGTTAAAAATGCAATAATAGGGTGGGAGCCGTAGCACTGTATGTCCAATTTCTTCTGCCAATGTGTCACAAACATGTACTTTTTTTAGACAAAATGTCTTTAAAACTTCTAAAAGATCACTTTTTTTATAACTTTCTTCAAAATATATATCATTCGCCGCCATGTAGTTCTGAATCTCCAATTTTGTATTATTTGAGCTTGGAGCTTTATGTAATTGGCGACTGTGATAGCTCGCATTGTCCATTACTATCACGCTATTCTGAGGAATGTTTGGAAAAATTCTTGAACCATTCCTCAAAAAGTTCGGCCGTTGTATCTTCATGGTAGTACACACAAGAGTCTAACCGTTTTCTGACCCAGCATGTAAAATGCTTATTCTTTTTCCTTTATTTGACGGAGCTTTTGTTTTACACTTATCGGAAGAATCAGACCAGCCTTTGAATGGTGTTTCATGCGTTTCAAACCAAGTCTCCTTGAGGTGAATTATAGGACGGTTTTCAGAACGGGATTTCCTTACAGAAGTTATATACTCATAACGCCATTCTTGTAAACGGTGGGATTCCATGAGTACTTGCCTTTTGCCAATTAAGCAACCTAACCTACCTGATGTGCCTATATTTATTATAATTATTACAATCCGGTCCTTTCCACATAATGATAACAAACGGTCATAAATAATGGGATCTCCCCAGGTACTTTTACTGCAGTCATTATGTCATATCCATTTTTCGTGGAACAATCTTTACGATATCAGTCCGTGTTGTTACGGAAATCCCAGCCCAAAACATCACAGAGCCTCCATTAAATAAAGTTGTTGGTGTGTGTTGTGTTGTTCTGGTATAAAACTGTGTATTTTCTTTGATATTATAGATATCAGAGAAATTAAACGAACCAAATGTTTAGAAAACATGAGGCTGCAGTATGATTTCATCATACACCCGTTGTTGTTGCAAATTTGTCTCAAATTTAACGTAAGAAGCTATTCTCATTTTTGCACCCTGTATAAGCCTAAAACTGAAATCTGAATAAAAAATTCTATCACAGTGCAATTACCAAAGAAAAAAATTACAGTTCAAAAAAAAATTAGCGAAATCGATTTATCGCTTGGCGAGAAATTTAAGTTTGAAATTGAGCATAATTTTTGGTTGTGCTTTATTTTTGTTCCTATTTTCAAACTAAGTAGTTATTTTTTTGTGTGTAACAACTAGTCTCGTCTTATTAAAAATACTAAAGGAACTATAAATCTGAAATTACATAAATTTGTATATGCCTAGTATAGGATTACCCGTAAGTGCATTATCATATTTATAGAACGAAAAGCTCCCCTGCTTTTACACATTCAATCTTCGAAAATTAAAAAAAAAAACGAGACCTTATACGAGCGCATTCAAAACACGTGTTACACAATTGAAAAAACCAATCCAGAATCGTCGAAAAAAATCCTCGAGCTTTATTTTAACCAGCACTTATTTGTGTGTTATGAATATATCTGTATATTATTTCGGAAAGACAGCTGCGTTGATGCGCCATTGTTTTTTAGTGCGGCTCGCGACCGTTTTTAGATTACTCTGTGCGGGAGACAATAGTGGTGTTAAAGAAATTAAAAGGTACCGTAATTAAATTGAACATCGGAACACGTGCTAGATACAAATACTGTAGGTGTCAAGAAGTAGAATAAATTATAAAAATGAAAATATAGATTAAACAAAATTTGTATAAATAACTGAACATTTGACTTTAAGGGCACTTATCACTCTTATCAGTGACCTCCATTAAGGTAAAAAGGTGTGACAAACTACACTGACAAAAATGCATTTACCAATGTCGTGGGTTACAAAATTGGAGCTACCTCAACCCACCTCTCTATGTTGTTCTAACTGATCCTACGAATTATCACAAATTATTTAAAAACGCTACAGTAATTCAGGTTCTTTTGGTTCGCCTCAACCCAGAAAGAGATTTTTTATCAACATTTTAAACATATTTGGGATCACCACAAGTCCTCATCTTGTAACTATTTTATGAGTTACCTGAACTCAGTTTCTGGGTTGAGAAAACTTACTAATTGATTATAAAGTGTCGTTTTAACCCGGACGTGCATTATTTTAACTCATTACCATGCGTAAATTATTTTGAGTTGGTATAATTCAGGAAACGTGCTATAAAACCCCATATTTAGGGTAAAACGCAAGATCGTAACGTCACGGAAAGTTCCGAATTCGTGCTCGTGCAGGTTTGGCGCGGTCCATTCCATTGTTATTCGTCAATTCTCCTTCGATCGCGCGTATGAACACCTGTTGGCCGTTGCGCCGTTTACGGGATTTTTCATCTTTGTTCTCTGTGCGTGAGAATTTGTGTTTTGCATAATTTTGGTCAGTTGGCGTAAAGTAGAGGGACAGGAGGGAGCTGCATACAAATTGTTATTATTAGAATGGAGCCCTGATATTTAGAAGCAATCGTCATCACTTCGCCCACATGGTTTCTTAGCCGTAGTATGCTCTCCTGTTTATAATTCATTTGATTATTTTTTTGTTTGTCATATCTTGAAAAAACAAAAGACAATTGACGTCCACAATATACAGACGTTAAATCGAAGAAATATTTTGAGTTCCGATTGTCCACAATTTAGGTACTGGTAGTCCAAAATTTGGAGTCTAGTAGCCCAAAGAGTGAGTTATTCCAGCCACCATCGTAAGCTAGAATAACTTAAATGTCAAGTTTTGATAGCTCGAATCGTGAATTAATCTAGCCCGACTAGTAACGCATCACAATTCACATACTGGTAGCTACGATAGCCCATCAATAATGTAAGACGGTGGGGCGTGAGCTATTCCAACGCATAAAATAACCCATCTTCTGTGCTATCATAACTTATGAATAGTGAGTTGCTGCAATTTCTTCGATTTGGTTGCCATAATTCAGAGGTCTGGGCTGCCCCCTATTAGCAACACGCTTCAGTCTAGGACAACTTATATTTGAGTTATATCAACTCTAAATTTCGGGTCTCAATGTACAATGTACAAGAAAACTATTGGATGGAATTTGTTGAAATTTTAAATTCAGCTTCGAGATATTGTACTACATGACTACATTATCTTGAAGAAGAATTTTATTGTTTTCAAAACGGTAAATAAGGTTTAAATTGAAAAATACGGTTATGCAGTCATTTTTGAAAGTGTTGCATACACTATCAACAGCGGCGTTCCTGGACCTTCTGCCGCCCCGTGCAAAAAAAATAATTGCCGCCCTACTCTTGGATCAAATGTTCCCGAATTTCAACCTTGCCTTTGAAGATATCCACAAATTTTACAATAAAACTAATTTGTTCCACATGACCCACATCAGGAGTGCATCTAGTAATATTGAAAAATATTTTGATTTATTTAAACTATCAATTATTTTGGATTTCACAATTTCGCCCAGTAAAGTAATTATTTTATTTTGGTGCATTTAAGTGCATCTCTAAATAGTGAAGCTTGTGACTTTTAATATCTTTTGACTTTTGATTGTTATTCAAATGGTCTGACATAACTGAATCAAACTTAACCTGCATTTCAATAGTTTTTTAAAAATTTCCATTATTGGGAACAAATAATTCTGCCCCTCTAAAACCCAGACGCTGACCAGCCAAATACTGCACAATTGACTCTAAAATAACTCTCCATTGTTTCTTTTCACGATCAAAATCCATTGGTTTTTCCTTATCTATAGTGCAATTTTTGGTTAATCTGACTTTTAATCGCACTATTTTTTAATACACTAACTCTGCTCGCGTTCTAAAAAATATACAGAAGCATGGCGCCAGTCTGAATATCCGACCTGTATTAATTCAATGTTCCTATTTTGTGTGTTAAAAAGCTTACAACAAAAACAAAGAGCCGAATTTGATAGAATACATTAAGATGAGGATCCCAATCAATCCCACCAGACCAGCGTACTTCAAAAAAACGCTTTGCTATGCTTGATTTTAACAATTCCACGCACGAAGGAATGAAGCATTATTTATATCATCGTTTGCCTTCAGTCATGTAGACACGCATTTATTATGTAATGTATAAAACTAGTCGTTATTTTTTTACTTGTTTTTTAGAGCAAACTTTATTCATCTGTTGTCTGTTTAGTTTTCTTATGCGACGGCATGTAATAAAGGCACTATCTCGAATTTCACTTTAATATTCTTTTTCTAGGAGTTATAAAACCAGCAGCTGCGTTAAACTATCAACGGGATTTTTTGCCAGTTTATGGTATTTAACTTTGTTTAATGTTTAAAACCTTAAAAAAAGGTACGAGGAGCACAAAAACATAAAATAGTTATAAATATTAGGTTCGCAGTTGTTATGGAAAACTGGTATTAGATGACTAAATATCGAAAAAGTGTTTAAATTTTAACGTTATGTTATTTTGCAAACTTTGGAGTCAAAATTCCAAAAAAATATATTTTTTCAGAAGAATATCCATTATTAGATTCATAAGTTTCACATGAATATAATGAAAATGTGTTAAATGAAGGTAACAATATATTTTTTAAATATTTTTATGGTTTTTAAAAAAAATTTAATTTGTCAAATTTAGCTTCTTATCATGTAACTGGGTGGGGCCCAGGCCATGTATCTGGCAACCATATTTACCATTTATAGATATTTCTGGAACAATATACTTACGAAAGACCGTTTTTTTTTTAAATTTTCAACAAGTTCTAACGGGTCTCCCAAACTTTTTTTTAATGAATTTATTTAGATTCCGAAAAAAAACATTTTGAATTTTGGCTCCAAACTTCCCAACATGGCATAAAATTAAAATCTTTTTTTGAAATAACTTTTTTCGATATCTCGTCATCTAATACCGGTTTCCACGACAAAATATAATTTTATATATAAGTTTCCCATATGTAGCAAACTTTTTGCCGGTCACTGTATAGTATGTCGAGTTTTTACACATATGTATATGGGTAATTCTTTTACAAACCGCACACTTTTTACCTTGAAATTTTAGATTCGTATGTATACAGGGTGTCCCGAAATTAAGGGGCAATACTTTACCACCATACTCTCCGGCTAAAAATCCTAGAATTTTGTCATATGGCCATAAGATCAGAAATGCATGCTAAGGGGGCTACGGCCCTTAGAATGGGGAACCCTGAAGACGTTTTTTTCTAAATATATTCGAAACCGTTCATAATAAAATTTTGAAATTAGGTATGGTGTATAAACTTTTGACGATAAATCAGTTCATGTATTCAGAATTTCAAAATTTTAATCATAGGCGTCGCATACTGGTGTGGTTAAGGGTTAAAAGAATTCCATTTTTTTAATTAGTCATAATTTTTTTAATTTTCTTAAAAATTATGAAATATCAAAGTATTTTACGTAAAAATGATTCTCTTAGTTCATATTGATAGGACTTACATTTTGGAGTAAAATCGTTTTGAAAAGAAATTACGTTCATAAAAGAGTTCACTAATAAAATTAAAAAATTGTAATGAAGTTACTAATTTTATTTTTATTAAATAATTAGTTAGTCAAGTCCCACCAGAAAAGAGAAATTTAAAACAAGAACTACTCATTGAGAACGTGCTCAAATATACCTCCATTTTCTCTGATACAGAGTCTAGCTCTACTCAACGCATCCGGCCGCTGGTTGGTCTTCAACTAACAGTCGCAAGCGTGTGGCGCTATATGAAACTACTTCGCTCAGCCGATGTAAGGCGTCAAGAGGTCATTGGCATTTGACCTAGTGACGTACGTGGCTATTACTATTCCATGTGTTTTTTCGGGTTGTTTAAAACATCGTCCGTCGTAAATGTTCTTCAATTGTACAATAAGGTATTACAGAATGGAAAAGTGTTTAAAATTATTTTATTTTGTCTAAAGAGTTTAAGGTGTACATATGACAACACCGGCCAGAATTCCTTGATTGCTTACATGTATCACAGTGCCACACATGTGTTTTTCTGGTTTGACGTCCGGTCACTTTTACCGCTGAATGAATTGAAAGCGCAATTTATGGCTATTTTTCTTCAATTTGTCTTTATCTCAGGAATTACCGGTTTAAATATAATACGTCATTTCCATAACACCCTGTATAAGTTTTAAAAAAAAAATTGGACGATTCTAAAATGTTTGTAAACAGTTTGTAAAAGAATTGACTAGCAACGTTCTGGTTTATCACAAAAATGTATTCCTTCTCTCCTAGCCTTTTTTCAAAAATAATTTTTTTCAATATGTTATTTTATAGATTGTCTATTTTGGACGGTAATTAACACTATGATCATCACCAGCTGCAACCATTGGTTATGAACTGGGTGCTGCACCATATTATTCTCTAATTTAATACGAAATGAACCCATTATTTTTTTAATTTTAATTTTTCTTTATTACTTTGGACTTAAATATAACATAATAATTTACAACATTACAATACCTTTCTTTTTGTAAAAAAAAATAATATAAATCCTTAACTAAACTTATTTATTATTGGATTCGGATTTTAATTCGCTTCAAATAGGAGTTGTTACATTCGCATTTTTACTGGAGGATTCTTCTTTTTATACCTTTTTCTGAAATTAAAAGAAAATTACTAAAACTTTTTTTATAGAAAATAATATCGAGTGCTGTAACGATAAATGCACCATACACCGTGTATTGAATTGCGTAATATGCCATTTTTTCCTTTCAACCGTAGGTATTATCATTAAAAAAAAAACACATTGACATGTTTTTTTCTTCTACCCTATACGAGAGCCCAAATTTGCGTTTTGAATGATCACATTGGACTTAGTAGTTCAGATTTCATCGCATCACCAATACTTACCGGTGATCTATCTCTGATGTACGATTCTTTGCACTCGTTACGAGCCTGGTACGGATTCACCAATCTGCATTCGCACTCCAGTTCTTGTTCAACATTGATTAACTGGTCGACGATGTTTGAAGCGGCGATGTTGACAAATTGTTTCTGTTCGGCATCAGCCAAAGCCAGGAAGTTGTTATTGACAAAAGCATTACCTCGATTCTAATAAGGAAATAAAGGAAAAGTTTAATTAATTATCGATGTCAAATAACAAAACTTTAAATAAACGAAAACCTCAAATGTAAGTGAGAAAATGCAGTAAATCTACACACACGACACTGATATCTGAATCGCAAACACTAGTGGTGTTCCACAGGAATCAGTTTTATATCCGTTACAATTTATTTTCTATATCTCCATACATAAATCAATCTAGAACTTACCTTAATTGAGAAGTCTACACAGTAGTCTTCATAGTCGAGTTCTTTATGGAGTTCGGCATTGCCCCTATAGTTCTTCTTGCCCTGGCTTAAGGTAAATACGCGTTCGGTGTTGAAACCAACTACGTCTTTCGTCTTTTTGGAGTTCTTCAGGCTGAACTGTTCGAATGGCGTGAACAAGTTAAGTGAAATGAGGGGGTTCTTGTAAAAGAGGGCGAAAAGTTTCTGGAGCTAAAAATGGAAGTAAATTATTTAATATATAAGATAGTTCGAATTTCAACGTATTTACTGGCTTTAGTATTACGATCTGGGTGAAGCAACGTCTCGTAGATCCAATAAATGCGATGCTATAATTGACACGGTATAGAATTAGTTGTAAATTAAATTACTTACAGGATATAATCTTCCTACTTCACAAGGCTCGCTGTTTACAACAATAACCGATTTCAAAGCGTTGACTCTGAACGGATATTTGTGGGCTTCGTTGTACGTATGCGCTTTCAAGTTCAAACCGGTAACCAAGCTGATGTCGCGCAGAGCTTCCTTGAGCTGTTCTACCAATTCTTGAGTGGTGGGACTTGGAGTGATATCTTTTACGTTGAGCTCGTCATCTGGCGCTTCGCCGAATTCCAGCTTGGGTGGTTTGCCTTTGAACGTGAGTTTTCCGTTGACTGTGACATGGCTGGGCCATTGGTTCACTCCGCCGTAAGTGATTAGGTGAACTTCGACATCACTGGAAAATAATAAATATTGCAGATATAGAAACGTTGCTTCTGGGAAATGCTAAACGTATTTTTCTCGATGCAGATTTATGTGTTAAGTTACTCATTAAAGCATTTTGCGAACTTTACTGAAATCTGTACTAAGTAGAAGATATTGCCCGTTTTATATACGGGGTGATTCACGGCGAGAGTCCGTTACTTTTAAGGAAGCTACTTAAATTTATAATTTCCTTTTATAACTAAAATATTGAGGACTGGACATTTTTGGAATTTGTTTAAAGTTCTAAGCATATTTTGTATAACAAGTGATACGTCTTTTTTCCTATGCCTCGTGGGAGATCGTGCCAATTATTTTCTTCTAATTAGCTTATTAACCCGTGAATAATAAAGATACTGCCGTGCGATTGTCCCAAGCCATAAATAATGAATTAATATTCAACATCAGTAACTAATGGATAATATTATTTTTAAAAAGTGGCATAGTAATCTTTATATTAATAAATAAACGTAGACAAATGCACTCACTCAACGCCTTTAGCTTTTAATTCTCTGCTGATTTCTGGAACCAACGTCTGTACCAGTTTTTCATACAATTGTGCGTTCTTTTTATCTGTGTCGACGATCAAGACGATATCAGCCGATTTCGATGGTAACTTTACACTGAAGCTGTCTCCTACGCTGTATGGTTTGTCACTGTTGGTACATTTAGCTAAAAATAAGTACTTAATTGGTATAATTATAATACAATAAAGAGAATCACCAATAGTCTTTATGCTGTAATTTATTTTAGAAACATATACAATATCAAAATTCGCAATAATATTTTTCGTATGCTATTGGAGTATCCTATACTAACCCAATGATTCTGGAATGTGGATTGGAATGTTCCTGTCCTGGCAAGCAGCTACGTAAGCCTTAGCTATACTTTCCTCAATTCCTGCTACTTTAGAGGCCAATCCAAGTGCGCAAGCAGCTTTGAAATTGTCAGTTGGTACAAATGGATAACAGAGTGACAGAGGCGATTCCCAACCGAAGAGTTTGGTACATGTCGGGTTCTCTGGTACCTAGAGAAATTAAAAATTAATTAATTATTAATTTAAGTTCCATTTATTGCAATTAACTTACTTGCTCGTGACGTGGTACTACTACATCAGCGCAACCACCGACCTTATACCCGTTCACAAACTTGCTTTCATCGGCTACAATATTTCCGTTGGGGAGAGTAAGGTCATCGTATGGTTCCAGGTTACCGTTACCAAGGAGACCTTTTACTTGGCCATGGTAGAAGCCGGATACTGACACAGCGCAGCCAATCAAATCCGGTGTACAATCGACCGTGATACCAGCTCGGGAGAACAAGGTAACCAGTTCGTAGTTTCTCCAGGCTGCTATTTCTGGTTTGCGGGTTGGTAACTCAACATTGGCTGGAAAGAATGCGTCAATTTGTAACCATATTTTAAAAAGGTGAATTTTTTGTATATTAATGTACGTCTAGATATACCTTGGGAAACATTTTTTGATTTATTGAGTAGGTTCCCAGTGAGATCCCGTTTAAAAAAACATCCATAGAATAACTGGCATCACTGATCATCCTCATTGTTTCAGAGAAGTGTATTGTACATTGTCTCGGATACTTTTTAAAATAGCTTACCGTTGTTCAATTTGACCTTTCCTCCTTTAAGAAGAGTAACGGAATCGGTCTTATCGGCCAAAGTAATGGATTCTAAAACTCCGCCCTTGTATGTTCCAGCTAGCGTGAAGTTGCCATTCACAGCGTCACTTGCCAACACATATTTGCAGGCTCCAGGGAAGGTCACGTGCGTGCCGTCGAAAGTAAAAATGTGCTGACCTTGGCTAACGATCAAACCGAACACTGAAAGAAAAATAATAAATTACGATATATTAAATACAAGAGCTTGTCAAAGCATCTGTCGTATCTTTATTAATATCTATTTCTTAAACATTTATTGGATATATTTTTTTATATTTAAGTATATTGAGTAAAATTACACAAGAACTTACGTTGGAACGGTGGTAACACGTTTCTAGGTCTAGTCGCCAAACTGAGAAGGAATTTGCTAACATCACCAGGTAAATCTTGATCGAGGAAGTAAGCCAGTGGTGAAAATTTGACAGCAACCAGACGTGGAAGATTTTGGAAGTAGCTAAGAGGAAGGATTGTCGCGGAGTCGACTTTAGCACCAGGTAATTGATAGCTTTCAGAAGATACGATGCTAATTATTTTTTTAACAATGCTTGCGATTATTTCGGCAAGCTTCTCGAAGGTACCAATATCGTCAACTTTTTGTGACTTAAGTTTCTAGAAAAAGAAATTATTCAAATACATATAATTTTGTAACAATAAATAAGTATCAAATGCTTTAGGCTACCGAAGAGAATAGCTGGTCAAACATATCTTAGAATGGATAATATCATCATCATCATCAGATGCGGAATGATTTGTTAATCTATCTTTTCCTACTAGTACCCATTAAACCAAATTGTCTGAATAAGAGATTGGGGGTCCTAAATCTTTTTATAGGACAGGGCACCGCCGGCCGGCAGATATCACGCTATTTATTACTGTGGATGTAGACCCAACCTGTTTGTGTTAGGAAAAGGAGGATACGGAGGCATATTTCTGCCTACTTGAGAGGTTTCTGACAGATCCCAGATATTCTCTTTGTATAGTCATATCATATAAAATACGGCAATACAATGGGAGAGACGAGGTATTGACCAAAAAGTCAACTTTATTATATAAGTAGTATTGTACAGATAATATCACTACGTTACCTTTTCAACATAGTTGGCAATAGTGTCCAAAAGATTGCTGATATCATCCTTGACGATTAACTCTTGTGGAATAAGATCCTTCACAGTATGGAAGATTTCTCTGATGGTGTTTACAATAACGTCAGCACTTCCAGCAGTTTCCTTCAACAACTGAAATGAAAAAGAACTTAATTATTATTATCATTTTAACTAATATAATCATCCAAAACCTTTGACTTCCCGTAATAGTGTGTAATCTAGAAATATATAATGGTGACAATTTAATATAATTCATGTACCTGTTCATATTGAGCCTTAAGCTCATCAATAAATGGCGATGCCTTGAGTTCGTCAGTGATTCTATTAATAATGGCCTTGATATTTTCCTTAGCATTTTGATAGGTTGTTAATATAATTTTTCCAAGATCCTTGCTCAAGTCTCCAAAAGCAGCAGTCAGTTCTTTAAGTTCTGGTTGGTAACGTTCTATAATTTGGCTAGCCTGAGTCAAAAGCCTCAATACAATTTCTAGGGAAAGATCAATGATTTCTTTGGCGTCTTTAATGGCTACTGAAGCTATTTCTTTGACTTGTGGAATCAAATCCTTCTCGATGGTGTCAATGACGCTCTTAAATGAATTTTGTAGTATTATAGCTGCTTCCTCAGCTAGCTGGCTCACTTTCTCGAATATTTCGGAGACGGCGGTAATGACAGTTCCAAGAACGCTTCTGACAGCTTCTCCTAGTTCTTTGATGCTCTTGTCGCTTAAGATTTCATTTTTGAGTTCTTGTAATTCCTTGGTATAGTACTGTTTCAATGGTTGAAGGTTGGGTGAGGCTTTCTTAATCAATTCTCCTATATTATGGATTTCTGCCTTTGCTTCGTTAGCCCATTCTTTGCTGAGAGCTTCAAGTCCTGTGAAATAAGTGTTTGAGTGGTCCCGTATCCTTTGCAATACTTCTTTAATTGCTTCGGAATTCACTTCGTGGTCGGGTTTAAGGAAATTTGCTTCGTCAAGTTTCACACTAGCGACGAATAAGTTTACTTTAGCTCCTCCTTTCAGGTATTCTAAGCGTGCATCGGCGATTTGACTCGGTATTAATGCAGCGTTGAAGAGAAGTTTGTTCTTAGGTGTGTCTAAAAAGAGAATAATGATTAGTTCTACTTAGAAATATACATTTCATTGAACAAACAAATTATTATTTCAAAAATAATTTTTTACTTACTTTTATATCCACTACTGAAAGACAACGTGTTATAGTTTTTGACTTCCAATATACTGACAATTGGACTGCTGTCGTACGTCGAAACTTCCGATTCAATAACTTGTTCTTGTTCGTTTATGCGAAGTTTATGTGTGGCCTTAAGGAGTTCCTTGTTAAGCACTTTGAGGTAACAACTTAGCTCGTTATCTGACGATTTTGTTTTAAGTACGTTGTCGTAGTTTGATTTGCCGACGTGGTAGATAATTTTCCCCTCATAATCTAATTCCTGAAAAAGAAGCAATGTCAGCAACAATGATAGTGTCATATACCCTCCGCTACTAATAGTTAATATGGAGATCATTATACATGTCATTTTCTGTAACATCTCAAATATAACTTTAGACAGTCGAAGAAATCGATTACAAAGTTTTACGTGTTCAGATTAGTAATCTATACCAGAAATACGTTATTATAAATAATGTTACACACCTTGCTATTTCTGTCTCCAGAAACAACATCAGAAGATTGAATGTCAATGTCTAGCCCTTTACTTTTAATAGACCACACCAACTTGGCCGTTCCCTTGGTCATGCTATCATCGAGAGCTACCGATTCGAGATAATCTACAACGATCTTTTGATTTTCGTTTGCAAAAACATCTAGTTCCCCAGTGACTCTGACGTTTCCATTGTAACGAGTTCCCTCTCTTATGGCTTTGATTGAAGCTAGAAGGGGCTGAAAGAAAGTATTAATTTTTATTTTTGAAATTAAAAATTAAATAACATTAGCGGTATCATTACAACCACTGATTAACAACGGGTTTATCAGTGCGCGGTTGTGTACTTTAGCTGTCAAGTGTTAGCAGCTGGTCATCTTGACGTCAAACTTTATAAATTGGCTGGCAGCTATGGAACCGAAACATTTAGCCGTGCACTGATAAACCTGCCCTTTGTTGTAAAGATATGCCCGCAGTAATAGACCCACCCAGAGATATATTTCTTCTATTTACCCAACAAATATTACATATCTGTTGAAAATAAGTTTGACCAGAGGACCGAAATGGCATTGTTACTCCAAATCTGCTTTCTCTTAACATCACCAAAGCTAATATATAACATTTAAAATTAAAAGTACGCCTAATACCCTTTCTGAAGAAATATATGGTTGTAAGAGACGTTTATTTTACTTTTTGGAAATGATGATACTTCTGGGGAAATTCATGTCATCTTAGTTTTATTTTTGTTTTGCAAAAAGTATTTTTGAAGCTAAAGAATTTTTTAAATCTTGTTATTCACTTACTTTACGAAGTCCGGGATGGGCAAATTTAGTTTGTGCATTGATGGTTCCTCTAAGGTCCACATCCAGCGACCAAGTCAAAGCGGTTTTTTTATTGGCATGGTTTTTCTTGTCCATGTAGAAAGCAATCTCTCCGCTACTCTTACCACCTTCCCGGATATTCTTAGGAAGAGTAATTTTAGCTTCCAGAGATACAATCCTCTTGGGCGTGGTCAATGTGATTCCAGATTCTTTGGGATGAATGTACACACTGTATTGATATTTGCTGTTTTCTTGATTTTGGAAGTGGGCGTCAACTGTGTGGTCGATCACCCATTCCTTTCTAGTCGTTACTGCTTTTAGTCCGAATTCGTGCGATAATCCGAGTTTGCGGAGGTCCAAGTTTACTTCGAGTACTTGGTTGAAGTCGTTTACATCTGTACATATAAAGAAAATCTTTAGTTTTTATGCCTGTAGGACGATAAAGATGTATCTAAGCTATTTAAGTTAATAGATTGTTTATAATAATTGTTGAGATCGACCGCGCGCGCAGTTTCGTATAAGACTGATTTAAATCAGTAACCAATTCATGACCAGGTCATACTGTGCGACAGTAATGCTAATAAAATTGAATTACTAGAGTTAAATGGTACAGTATTGTATTGTTTGACCACTTCATGAGTTAATCACTGATAATGATTAGCAACCTCAGTGAGTAAATAAATTAACATGACATGACTTACTGTTTGAGTTAATTTTGTTGTCAATTTCAACATAAGCACACTCTTTCTTTTGTTCGCAATAAGAGTTTTGGAACCTGAAGTGTTTGTTAGTAATCTTGAATTCAGAGTCAATAGCTTGATTGCCCAAAACAGCGTCGAACGAGATTTCGGTTCCTGTTTCGCCGTTCTTTTCCGTCTCCAACTTCTGTAGAATGTACTTGAAGTTTCCAGATTTGGACTCGTCTTTTACTTTGAAGTTTCCAGAACCTTCAACTATGAATTTGCCGCTTTCCTCCTTTGCCGAATAGCCCGCATTGCCAGAGATTAAGTTCTTATTTGCAGATTTAACAACAACTTGGATTTTGCGGTCGTTGCTGCTTCCTTTATTGTGGGCTTCAAAGGCAATCTTGTTAAGGTTTAGGTTTGGCGAATTTACTTGTCCTTTTATGATCAAGTTGTCGAGATTTTCAACATTGACGGTAATAGCGCTTTCCAACAAAAATTGTTTATCCTCATGAACAAGTTTAAATTCACCTAAAACATTTTCAGATTAGTTTGAAATTACAGCTGCTGTAAACATGTATCTTAATATTTTTAATTAAAATTATTCCAAGATTGTACATATCGTTGGTCTATGGTTTTACTTCCATGGAAGCTGCAAAGTTAGAAATGCAAACTGTCAATCGATTTAAAAATTGGTAATTGAGGGTTATTTCAAAAGACCTTGAATAAAGTAATTTAAATTATTTAAAAAATCATCAATAAGTAATTTATTTGCATGTCAAGATTTAAAGCAGATATGTTAATTTCTATTCTCAAGACGAGTGTTCTCATTATCCTTTTATTTTCATTTTGACTGACAATAATTTTTTATTCTTATAATTTTTTGTGATTTTATGATCAAAATCAGTTGAATACACAATTAATAAAAATAATGAAACTTACTGCTGAATTGTTTGTTGCTAACTTTGTTGCCTTTTACCAATATTTGACTTAATTTTCCATTAGGACAGGTAAGTTTAATGTCTACGGAAGGAGCTAAGTCACTAAGTACCAGATTAGTTTGCGATTTCCAAGTCTTTCCTTCTACAGACAACTCTACAGCGCTTTTAACTTCTGAATTATCTTTCGATCTTTTTGTTTCAACGCTTAGTTGAGTGTTTTTGTAACCTTCTAC
This sequence comes from Barypeithes pellucidus, assembly GCA_963991005.1. NCBI lineage: Eukaryota > Metazoa > Arthropoda > Insecta > Coleoptera > Curculionidae > Barypeithes > Barypeithes pellucidus. The sequence goes on from OZ022563.1 coordinate 17,184,013, forward strand.
AGGAGTTTGTACCCCGGCAGTTAGTTTATACTGATGATCGGATGTCCTTTGAAGAGAACTGTCTACTTTAACAGTTTTACCACCTCCGTAGTTAACAGCCACACTGCCAGAACCACTGGATCTATCTTCCTTGGCATCGTATGAAGCAGTAACAGTTATGGGATCAACTCTAGAGATTGCAAGATTTCCTGTTAATTCACCATTTAAAATACCCATTTTAACATTGCCGTGACTCTTGATATCCACAATGGCACCAGGGTTGGTTCCGTCATCATCTGCGAATATATTAACAGTACCCTCAAGTTGTAAAGGATGCGCTGAACTAGAGGGTTTAACAATAGATCCTTGCAAGTCAACGTTTAAAACTTTTAAATCTTTGCTGGTAGTAGCTAATTGAAGATTTAGATTTCCGGAACGTTTGTTTTCTCCACTAAAGTCATGTCCTCCTTTGAAATGTAGAGTGTTTTCAGGACCCCAGCTACCTTTAATGTCATATTGTCCAGTTATCCCCTTTTTGCATTGAGAGTCTACGCTTACTTCCAGTGGATGGGGGAAAAGACTTCCATAGAGTTTGTTGTTGAATTTCAAGGTATTAGTTTCATCCTTATCGGTTAACTTAAGAGAAACATCTGTGTTCCAGTTCTTTCCGTTATTGTAATCTGCAGATAACGTATAGTCTACGTCAATAAGTCCTTCTTCAGGATTAGTGTTGCGCCAAGAACCTTTGTAAGCCAGTTTACGGCCGGGTGTGTTTTTATTTTTTCTGTACTCAACACTTCCCTGAGTTTGGCCACTATGTAACTCGTCAACTTCTTTGTGATCGCAATTAGATTTAAGTAAAATGTATTGATCTGAAGGTAAAGTTACTTCAATCTCACTATCGATTTTTCCAGCCTTTCTGTCACCAATTCTTGATCCTTTGCCGTTAACTTCAAAAGGATAACCCAAAATGTCTGCTTTGTTTTTACTGTCAATACTCGTTTCAGAAATTTGAGTTTTTGTACTGTAGGAAATCTTTAGATTCTTATCTTTTTGGTAAGAGGGGTAAACAGTTAATGAAATATCGTATGATTTGGCAGGATGGATGTTAAAGGACGTGTCTCCTTTGATTTGTTGTTTGCCGTTTTGGAAATCGATTAGAATATCGCCGTTGCCCGCACCGTTATTGGAATGGATTTTTCCGTTAATAGTAATCGTGTTCTTGATATTAACTTTAACACTTCCGTTTGCGTTTCCATTTTTGTTTGCTTTAAGGAAATTATCGATAATACTTTCGCTTCCTGAAGTTATCTTTTCATACACATCCAATTCGTCTGCATTAAGTTTGAATCCGCCGGACAACTTTAATGGAGCCGCATGTGAAGGAATCTTTACGGTTACATCTGCTGCTATGTCAATATTGTTAGGATGAATCTGATGTCTTACTTTGCCTTCAACTTCAAACTTCTTGTCATTAATTTCTAAAGTGTGCGAAATTTTACTCTCCTCGTTAGGCAAAACCTGTCTTCTCGATTTCAATTCAAGTTTATTATCCAAGCCCCAAATATCGAACTCAACGTCGTAGTCACCAACGGCTTTGTCGTTAATTTTAGCCTCAAGTTCTGATCCCAACTTAAGTTCTCCATATTGAACTTCAACATCATAATCCAAACTCTTTGGTGTCTGTTCCAATTCAAATTTACCACTGATTCCCACCAATGGATAACTGAGAGAGTTCTTGGTTTCCCACCTGAAGTCCTGATGATTCTTGTATCTATTTACGTTACTATTTGTTATGGTTAAAACGGAGGTTTTTGAGTTTAAGTCGGCCCCGTGAATAAGCTGGAAAGCGTTATCGTTTTGGTCGCCTTTTCTCTTTAATTCAGCCTTTACTGCAAAGTTTATGTTCTTGTTAGCGCCGTTTTCGTGTTTGATGTTAAATTTGATTAGATCATTTGTTATTTGTACGCGGCCTAAAAAAATTAAAAATATTACATTTTATATAATTCTACCTGTTACGAATTTTGTGAAACAACCCCCTGATTTATTAATATCGTTATTGCGTATACAGTATACAGGGTCCTGCAATAGTGCGACTTCCATAGCTCCTATACGAATTAAGTTAGGAATTTCATTCATATGCTGATTCATTCTAACACTGTATCATAGGGTGTACTTAAGGAAAAAAATTTCATATACAGGGTGACCCAAATAATTGTGATAACATAAAGTTGTATTTTTTTAAACGGGACACCCTTTATTTTATTGCATATTTAGGTTATAGTGTCCTTTATAATTGGCCAAAATGTAATTTCGTTCACTTTGGTAGTTTAAGATTAATAAATTAAGGACTAAAAAAAATTTTGGAGTCCTAGAAAGAAAAATCAAAAAATCATTATAAAATAATTATTAACACGAGATTGGGTATACTTTATAACAAAGGGTCTAGAGATACTGCGAATCTAATAGATTGTTTGTTTATCTATTTAATAAAATAAACTATGAATATTGTTTTTATTGACGAAACTAAATTGCTCATTTTAAGACCGGTAGTTATTTTTGGACGCAACAGCTGTCGTTCACAACGTCAACAAGTCAACTTTCGTCGCGTCGCGTGTAATAACATCTAATAATCTGATAGTGTCTTTACAAAAAACTTATTAGTTCTCTTCCACTATGTTTTGTTCAGTGTTGCCGTGAAAATCTGTGTCCCGTGCATAAAGTGTTCTTATGAAAAAGAATAAACAACTGATTATGTATGTGCCTGGATGTCCCGCTCTTTAGTTATAAGATAAATACAAGTAAGTAATTAATGTTTATAATTTATATGCAATTTCAGTTTTACATTAAGTTTGGCAACATTGCAATTGGGTCTGAGTGAAATATTGTACAGTAGCGCGGACTGACCTGTGAGTAAGAGTGTTTGTTACCCCACTTTTAAAACGGTCGATTTAAAAGAAAAAATATGTAACGCTTCTCTGGGATACCCAAGGAGTCATCCATTTAAATATAATAAGTCATTTCTATAACACCCTGTCCCATTAAAAAATCTTGAGAAAAATTATTTTGAAATGTGCCGTTTTTGAAACCTATAATACAGTGAATGAATGAACCAGCATATGAATGAAATGGAAGCCTGACGCACTATTGCAGGACCTTGTATGATTATGATAATACACACCTTCAAGGGTAAATACATGTTTTCCATCAGATAACCTCAAATCGCTAAAGAATACGCCAGCCTCGCTGCCGGTATTACCAGTAAGGATAAGTTGCGTCTGGGAATCTGAAACCTTTACGTTGTCAAACGTAATTTTAATGTTCTGACCATTTTTCTCCACGATAATTTGACCTTCGGTCTTTACAGGTAAAGGTTGTTGTCCAGCGGGCGTTTTATATTCCAATACCGGTCGGTAAATTGTGCGTTCTGGCGTTCCAGAGATGAGCACTCCCACTTTTCCACTGTATTCTTCCTGATCGTTTGTGAGTCGAAGCAGTAACGATTTTTCAACATTGGTGTTAATAAGCCTGCCTTCAGCAGATGCAGATTTGGCTGCAGAACTGAAAATAGCTTTAACAAACTGTTCAGGACTATACTCGGATTGAAGATCTAAAGCTACTTTTCTTTGTCCGTTTTTGCCAATAGTTTCCAAGATGAGTTCAGCATGGGTCGGAGGATCACCATTAAGAATTTGTTTAATACTGTATTCTGAAACGTCGTCATTTTCGATGGTTACAGCAAATTTAGCGTCTCCTGCAAGTGGGAACGGAAGAATAGGGATTTGTTGACCGCCAAGGTTAGGGCCATTGATCTCAGCACAAAAAGTAAGACCGATGAAAGGACTTAATTGATCGATACAGATGGAGAAGTCCTTGACCTGAGTGAACGTCAACGGAAGATCTTGCTCGCGACCGGCTTGCTCCCTGGTAAGGAATACGATTTCATGAGTAGCAGAAATTATTTTTTGTTCTTTTACTGGTAGCCCAAATTTCAAGTCAAATCCACTGGTTCTACCCCAAGATAAGTTGATATCACCACCAGTAGAGGAATACAAAGTTGTGAGAACTTTAAGACCGTTCTCTACGACCAAGGCGTCCAAGGTAAGTCGTCCAGACACTTCAACATTAGCACTTGGTATGAGTTTAAGTTTTAAATTTCCATTCTGAGGGTTGTTTATGAGTTTACGTATGTCAATGGCACCTTCAGCTTTGACTTGAATGGTAGCCGAACCTTCCACAGCTAATCGAAGAGGGAAACCAAGAGATGTAGGGTAGTCGAATTCGGCATCTAAGAAGAGCAAGTTTTCACGAAGAGTTTCCTAAAAACGATAAACATTATTTAAAAATGTTATATTGTATAACTTTACAAACTTGTACCGTTTACGCCGTCTTACAAAAAGATTTCAATTAATGAGTTGTTGAAGTCAGTTACATAATTATAAATTAAATGTACTTACTTGGAAGCTGTTTAGCTTGTCCAGTCCTTCACTCAGTTTAACAATTATATCGTCAATGATCGCTTCAGGACTGATTTTCTCAGCATTCTGGTTAAGATTCAAGAAAAGTACTTCAGAACCGAATGCTTTCAAGCTTACATCCAAGTCCAGATCCTTGTTCAGGTCGTTGGTTTTAATATGGATTTGTTTAGCAATATGATCTACCTCAGCTTTACTTAAGTCGCGTTTTGATCTTGACGTAAGAGCATCTTTCAGTTTCCTGTCAACGTAAGACGCAATTTTTTCGAAGCCGCTTTTTCCTTTTCCATAAAGCTCTTTGAGTGCACCAGTTCTTAAAACGCCTTTAGGTCCAAAGTAGTGTTCCACCAAGCGGTCCAAGTTCTCCTGTCTTGTTTCAATTTCCAATAAGTTAAAGTTGTGTCCGAAAACTTGCGCCGTGAGGTTAAGGCTTGAAGATCTAGGCATCCAGGAATTTTGGGAGTAGATCACGTTAGCCTCAGAGGAGGCAGCCAATCCTAAGGTATCCACGGCGTAAGAAAATTCGCCATTGAACGAATACTTGCGGGGATCGATGGGGAAGCGCTTCTTAAGGCTAAATGCGAGATGTTGTTTGGCTAAGGCCTTGTCCGGATTGGCGGAAGCGCGAATGCTGCGGATATGCGAGGTGATGAATCCGCCAACTTGGATGCTTGGTTCTTTTTCGAGGAGGGCCTTCACAGCATTTCCTAAAGAGATAATACCAATTTTTATTAAGTTCTATTTTCTCCGTTTAATATTATTCGTAAAATAGGGAAACATACAATTATTGTATTTAATCAAAATAAACCTTACCAATTTTAGCATTGGGGCATTGTGCTAGAACTAAGTAGGCCTTGATTCTCACTTCAGAATCTTGCTGAATATCTTTTAAGAGATTGAGGGCGCCGGTCCTGAGTTTTTCTTTGCAGGGATCTGCTAAGAATGCCTCCAATGCAGCAACTCTGACTCTAAAAAAATAATAAAATATATGGATTCTATTTATTTCCTCGCAAATTTTCTGGTTAAAAATGCTAGAAAGAGTTTTTTCGGTTGATTAGAAAATTAATTTTTATAGTATTCCATACCTGTTTGAATATTCTTTCCCTTTAGAAATATCAGTGAGTTTTTGCAAGACATTGTCGTTCAAATGATGGAAGTTTGCGAGTCCTTTCAGAGCATAGATGATGTCGTTTTCTTGTTCTCTGTTTGCTGGTTTTACTCCTATTTTGGTTAGAAGTTTGTTGGTTAAAGTCTTAATAGCAGCGTTATTTTCACAGGAATGTTGTTGGCAATAACGTCCAGCAATGTTGCCAATGCCCAAGTAGGTTTCACGTGGTAGGTTAGGTATGTCCAAAAGTTGCTGCAATTAAATTGAATTATTAATTATAAAAATAGCTAAGATCCGAAAAGTTTCGCAAACTATAAACAACTGCGTTTGGGGGTCATCGCTTTTACCCAACAGGGGTTTTTATGGTAAGAGAAATATAAAGGATAAGGATGATGTCCTTGAACGAATATGAGATATCCTTCCATACCAACTTACAGCAAATATAGGATACGTTTCACGCTCAGTTTTGTGCAGTCAGCGTAGTTTTATGCCTTCCCCTCCTATTGCTATATTTTTAACATAATTGAGAATATTTAGCATCGGGTAAAATGAAATGTAAAGGCTTCTCCAAGTGTAATGTCAAGACTTCTCCAAGTGTAATGATTACAAAATGAATAGATGACGTTCCTATATAAATGGTGCTATTTGGCCAAATAAATAAATTCTTCCGCAAGACCCTTTATCAAAATTGTGTCATGAATAAAATAAATAATTTTTTAGTTGTTTCCTTACCACAGCAGCATTGAGTGATCCTACGGTGGCGTGACGTATGAAATTCAGTCCAAGAAGGGCTAGTTTTGAGTCGGTCTCGCTAAGTTCGTGTTGTTTTAAAAGTTCCAAAATAGCTTCGATACTGTCTCCATTTCCAGACCTTAATAGGGCGTCCAAGAACAATCTCTTGGCGGTATCTTTGTCGCCGACACCTGGCAAAGAAACAAGTAGTTTAAAAATCATTAGTTTTAACGTTAGCCCATTAAAACTAAAAAATGTAAATATAATTTCGACTTTTTATTTTCAATATAATCTATCTTAACTTCAACACGCTTGTGCCAATATCCTGTTTCGATTGCGTTGGAAAGCTCATTGCCCAGCAAGCAAGTTGAATACATACCAAAAGGCTATTGACCAATAACTTTTTGGTTTGCATCAAATAATAATAATAAAAATAAAAAATCATCTTTATTAGTATATACAGGGTCCGCAAACGAAGCGTGGACGGAAGATTAAATCGTTATCGAAGAACTTATCAACAATACTAAAACAGCTCGAGATATTGGATTAAAAGTGGCATGTTTTAAAAATATTTTACATTATACAGGGTGGCCCAAAAAAGTGTGAGAGCATAAAGTTATATTTTTTTAAATGGGACACCCAGTATTTTATTGCATATTTAGGTTCGTATTACTGTCGTTTATAAGTGCCTCAAATTTTATTTAATTTGGTTTCGTAGTTTCGGAGAAATAAATTAAAAACTAAAAAAAAGAGTTTTGCAGTCCTGAATAAAAAAATCAAAAAAACAATCCAGAACTATTTTTTTAACCTCGGCATTGAGTGAAATTTCTGACAAGAGGTCTAGAGATACTATGAATGTAATTGCGTTTATTTATTTTATACAGGGTGTTCATAATAAGCTTTCAAAAACCTCACATTTTAAAATAATTTTTCTCAAGTTTTTCAAATGGAATACCCTGTATATTATTTAGCTATTTGACGTAGAATTCATAGACAATTTTTTTTTGTAATACAAGCATATAAGTTATATCCAGCCGTTTTCAAAATAATTATAAATATCATAAATAATGTTGTTTAAATAGAGTTTTTATTGGGAAATTTTGTTATAGGCGACTAGACTAATAATTGTAAACTAAAGTAAATGTTCAAAATAGTTTCCTATTACTCTGAGAGTTTACCGTATTTTAGTTATATATATATATATATATAAATTTTAAAAGCCTACATTTTTGCTGCTTTTATTTATTTAATTTTATTTTTTATTCTTAATCGAGTTGCAATGATTTTTTTTGTTTAGATTGTCACTATGACAGCCAAATAAAATTATTTACATTTGTTCAGTCGTCGAAATTAAGTACTAACTTACACAAAATGTCGAATTTTACAACTTAAGAAATGGTAAATATGATTTTTATACTGGGTGAATGTGCAAGAAATTGCCTCCTCGCGAGCCGAGTGTATGCTGAAAGATATCCAGATATTGAGAGAACGCCGGGAAACCTTCGAGTGGTTATTGCAAAGATTTGTAGCAACAGGAAGCGCCGCGTATACAAAAAGGATGATAATTTCTTTAGTTTACAATTATTAGTCTAGTCGCCTATAACAAAATTTCCCAATAAAAACTCTATTTAAACAACATAATTTATGATATTTACAATTATTTCGAAAACGGCTGAATATAACTTATATGCTTGTATTACAAAAAAAAATTGTCTATGAATTCTACGTCAAATAGCTAAATAATATACAGGGTGTTCCATTTGAAAAACTTGAGAAATATTATTTTAAAATGTGAGGTTTTTGAAAGCTTATTATGAACACCCTGTATAAAATAAATAAACGCAATTACATTCATGGAATCTCTAGACCTCTTGTCATAAATTTCACTCAATTCCGAGGTTTAAAAAATATTTTTTTTGATTTTTTTATTCAGTACTGCTAATCTTTGTTTTTTAGTTTTTAATTTATTTCTCCGAAACTACAAAACCAAATTAAATAAAATTTGAGGCACTTATAAACGATAGTAATACGAACCTAAATATGCAATAAAATACTGGGTGTCCCATTTAAAAAAATATAATTTTATGTTGTCGCACTTTTTTGGGCCACCCTGTATAATGTGAAATATTTTTAAAACATGCCGCTTTTAATCCAATATCTCATGCTGTTTTAGTATTGTTGATAAGTTCTTCGATAACGATTTAATCTTCCGTCCACGCATCGTTTGCGGACCCTGTATACATATATAACGAAAGAGAAGTAATTTGGTCAGCAAGAGTTTACAATTGGTCAGTAGAAACAAACATGTCTAGAAGCAGTTTACTTCAGAGGTCCCAGGGCAGTGTCAATTTATGTAACTTTCTTTTGCCGAATACAGAAGGAAATCGGCTACAAAAAATGTAGCGGGGGCGGGTTTTCACTTGTTTTTCCAGGGCACTGTCACGATTCAGAAATATTTGCTGTCCATAAGTTGCTGACCAACTAGCCATTTTTTGACTGACCGATTACATTTTTCTGTTCGCAAAAATAAGAATATTTTGCTAACCAGTTAAATGATACCCTATGACGAAATTTAGCTTCAGCAGCTAGTCAACCTAACGTTTTTGCTGTGCTGTGAAACGGAATGTGTATGACGTAATATCAGCACATCCAAATCAGGATTTATTTTCGGCATCTCGAACTTATCCAATTTGCCATTCAGATATATGTATGCTTGAATTTGGCAGTTCGTAACTGAATCGACACATTCATTCATATACAGGGTAAATAACAAAGGTACAAGGATAGATCCCTGTGGTACACCATCCTGGGCAGATGAACCCAGGTTGCCAATATGAACTTGTTATTTCCTGCCGGTTAAATGTGATTTTATGAAATTATCAGCAGAATTAGAAGAACCGTATATTGGAACTTAGTGTATAAGAGATAATGAATAATCGTGTCAAAAGCCTAGGAAAGATCTTATGGTTCTAAAGCTTTCAGTTCATTCTTGTAGATGCCGTTACTTTTGAAGGCCAATAGGATTATTTTTGGATGGAGCAAGCCATCTTTTTACTTACCAACTCCACTCTTAACTTGATTGTAGACTGCCAACAGATCGGTCTTCTTGCTTACTTTGACAATTTTGAGCAGGTTAATGAATTCTCTGGCAGTTTTCTCGCCAACAACTATATCGACAGTTTCCGCTACTTCTTTCACTGCATTGAGGATGGTTTGGACATTGTTGTTTGGTGCATTGATGGGATGAGGATTTTCGAAAATGATTGACCTAAAATACATATTGTTTTCAGGATTTTAGGTACATTGCCCGTTAAAATTGATTTATATTTTAAATCATAGGAGACGGATAATTCATTGAATTGTGTTTTAAAAGATAAGTAATGTGTTGACTCCAAGTGTTGCCAACTGTGGATAAATACAAGAAGTGGTAGCATTCAATCTAAGACTAAAAATAGTATATAAGTCATGTATGTTCAATGACGTTCATACATACCTTGGTTTGGTAACAGGTGCAGCTGCATTTTCTTTAGAGGTACCAGTTAATTGCAATTTGCTGATAATTTGAGCCTTAGCCCCATTTTTGCCAACGGAGAATGGAACATAGAGGTAATCCTCAGTTACTGTAGCCTGATCTAAAATGCCATTCTTGATTCTTAAATTGGCGGAATATTCACCGTTGAGAAGTGGACTGGATTTGATCTCGCTGTTGAGGTTGAAGGCTGTTGCCAGGAAGTCTTGTTGGACGTGTTCTCTGAAAGAAAGAAGAACAATTATTTCAGGAACTGCGGTGATTTGTAGATTCGACATCCACCTGTATTATTACACCAGTTCTATAGTTTACTAATTTCCTCACCTGTAGGAACATCTATTGAGGTTTCTGGCCTTCGATACGACCAGTATGTTACCCTCTTTGTGCGATGACGAGTCCGTGGGACATGATCCAAAAACGTCGGTTTCGTAACCAGATTTCAGTGACGCTTGGAAAATAGAAGCTATCGCTCTCTTGACGTTTATGGAGTTCTGATTGTCTCCGTCGACGACGCAGATGCTGTCATCGATGACACCATCGTTGTTGTTGATACGGATAGGCTTTTCGATGTCAGGAATGGTTCCAATTTTCTGAAAAGAATTATTTACTGTTAAAAAACATATTTTGATCGAAGAAGATAGTCGTATTTGCCTGGTTGCTACTCCAAGAAACATCATATGTCTGTACAGGGTGGTTCATCTTACATGGACTACCCTGTACATGGTTCAGTGATCGAAGGAACTAACCTTTCCATTGGATCCTATAACCTGGACATTGTGCAACCTTAAAACTTGGTTACAATCGGCCAATTGTGTCAGGGAAACCTCAGCTTTAACTTCTGTACTTGTGACCTGTCCTTCTGCTGATGATAAGGATAGTTCTATTTTTCCATCGTAATTGTATTTGTATGTCGTTCCCACTGCATATTTAAATGTTTGACCTGCTGTAAAATAACGTGCCTATTATTTCTTGTGTAAATGAGTATAACTAATTTTACACTTTATAGTATTTTTGTTCATTTCATTCCAAACGAACAAGCTTCCTTCTAATCCAAACGAACAAGTTTTAATAAACTTATTTAATAAATAACAAACCTTTGGGTTTTTGTCTTTTGTCGAATTAATGTACAGTGTGTCCCATTTTCCACACTTTTATAGTAATTGTTAGTGCTATCAAATAGTGTAGGTGTCTGTGCTCTTTTTGGGTCAAACTTAAAATGGTAAAATCAAAATTTGAAAATTTTCGCTCGCTCAAGAGATTCGGGGGAATATCAAAAAATTGACTATTTCAAAATTACCCTATATTTTCTTAGTTAAAAGAGATACAAAAAAATGTTTTATACGGAAGTTTATATTGATTGTTGAATAATCTTCCGTTTTCAGAATAAGTATACGGGATCAGGTAAGAAAGTTATCGGACCTAATCTCATTTTTTTAAATAGAACACCCTGTATATTTTAATATAAAAGATAGCATTTTAAATTTTCTTTTCATACATATAACACACCATGTATGATATTGGTTTCCTAGGCGATTTATTTAAACTTTATTACTTTGAGACGAAATAAAAGATTCAGATTAAGGTAAAAAATAACCGGAATCATCGCAAATGTTCGTAATATGTCCTTAAATCGTTACCGTCTTTCCGAATAGCGAACAAAATATACATTTTGTGCCATTTCTTCGTTTTTTCCATTTTCAATATAAACAGATATCATATATATCAAATTTTTCAAAATGTTGATAGGTCATTTTCGCAAATGAATATGTAAAATTGACTAAAAATGATTAACGTTAAATGTTAATAGTCAACATAGTTATTTCTAGGATATGCTTTTGTTTCATGGTCTACTGTGGTTTAAAGTAATAAAGTTTAAAAAATCGCCTAGGAAAGCAATATCATCCATGGTATGTTATATATTTGAAAGGAGAATTTAAAATAGAATATTTTTATATTAAAATATACATGGTGTTCCATTTAAAAAAATGAGGTTAGGTCCGATAACTTTTTTACCTGACCCCGTATACTTATTCTGAAAACGGCAGATTATTCAACAATCAATATACAGAAACTTCTGCATAAAGCATTTTTCCGTATCTCTTTTAACTAAGAAAATATAGGGTAATTTTGAAATACTCAATTTTTTGATTTTCCCCCATATCTCTTAAGGGAGCGAAGATTTTACCATTTTAAGTTTGACCAAAAAAGAGCACCTGACACCTACATTACTTTTTTGATAGCACTAACAATTACGGAGTTACCAACAAGCCCTATAAAAGTGTCGAAAATGGGACACCCTGTACAGGGTGTTCCTTAATGACGTGCTAATAGTTTAGAGTCTTATTTGTTGGGTCATTTTATAAAGGGAAGTTCGTTCCTATGGACAGATATATAGGGTGTGTCAGTTAGGTGTCTGGCTTCGATAGCGCCTAAACTATTCAAGATAAAAAAAAATTAAACACACAAATTGGATCGACATTTAAACACTTTATTAGGTGCCCTTTTCCCTTATTATTTAGGATATCCCTGTGGAGCATATCTTTTTGTGAAGTGGGACACCGTGTATACTAATATAACGTATTATTCTTACCAGCTCCTTTGCATCCCGTCCGGCAAACTTCTGAAAAATGAAAAAATTATGGTTAATGATATTTTATTTACAAAATTATATTTTATAAATTACGAATCATTATAGTTTATTTTCTACAGCGTGTGCAGAAACCATCTTAACATATCGGGTACTTTTTTACTTTTGAGTTTTCGAAAACTTTTCTTAATTTTGACCCAGCATATGCGGGTTTGTTCGGGTTTGTTCGAAAACCAAAAAAAATTAATCTTGTAAATGAAAAACTATATTTAATTTGAATAGCAGAGTAACTATAATAACATAATAAAGGGTAGTCTAGGCGTGAAATGTGATCATATATGAAATTTAATGATTTTTTTTTAAAAAAGTGTTTTAAAATCAATATGTTTAAATAGTATATTCCTAAAGTAAACAATAATAACACAACATAACATTTATTATACAGCGGGTATCAGCCAAGTGGAATAAATTCTATAATAAATAAATGGGGGCGTGTGCGAAAAAACGCTCGAACACGTTTTTTTCAATAAAGACTTTTCATACAATAACAACTTTCTTATTTTAAATACGACACCCTGTATATTATTCAATTTTTGGATCCCTCAGAAAATTTTTGACATACTTAATGTACAATATCCTATACCTATCTTCAACTGTTTCGGAAATATTAAGTGTTTTATTGCAAGAATTAACAACACACTCAAAAACTAATAAGTAATACTATTTATTTCTTAATAATGTAAAAACAAAAAAAAACTTTAATATAGGAGATGTTGAAACTGATGAACCCCATAAGAAGAAGTCTCTGAGGATCGTGCTGGCCATTCCATTGATCCACGCCTCGCTATCCACCGATTTGGAAATACTCGGTTGAGGTAGTGCCGGATATTGATTTGGTAATGGGGCGGTGCTCCATCGTGCTGAAACCATATCATATTCGCGGGAAGTTGTGGGTTTGCTGGATCAGGATATAAGTTTGTTAAAGTTGGCAAGACATTTTGGAGCAGTGCTAAATAATTTATAATTATCGCCATCTAAATTGCCATTAATGAAAAAGTGATCTCCAACAATTCCTGCCCCAACATTAACCTTTTCATGATATTGCGTATGTTCTTCTCTAATCCAGTGAGGATTTTCCCAAGACCAATAGCGGCAATTCTGACGATTAGCATGACCGTGAACTGTAAAGGTGCACTCATCAGGAAACAAAACATGTTCTGATTGGATCACATTCTTATCTAACATTGCCATCATTTGTTCACAAAAATACATTCTCCTATCAAAATCGTCTTCCATGAGCTCATGAGTAGGTGTTATTTTATAGGAACACATTTTAGTTTCTTGTAATGTTCGAATAATCGATGAATGGCTAACATCGAATATTGGGGCTGCTTCTCGACTAGAAGTATGTGGGTTTTCCTCAAACTCAAGCATAATATCTAATTTTAAACCATCACTTATTGCATTGGCAGCTAATTTTTTTTTATCTGCTTTACATGTCCAAGCTGACGAAACTGCTTTTCTATTTTACTAATTCTCCCTTGAGTTATAGGCATTTCATGAAATAAGCGAGCAACTTCCATTTGTGTCCGTGTTTTATCTCCATAACCAATCATCTGTAGAATTTTTATTTTATGCGTTTCTGTTAAATAAACCATTTTTCTGAGATGCAGTTAACGAAATTCAAACGCCTATGATACTGACAACTACTGTCATGCAGAAAGACAACAATTTGCTAAGGTCACGCGTTTTAAACATAAGTAAATAAAACCATTTAAGTATACCTTTTTATGTCATATCAGTAAAAAGAAACGCTGAAATCCAATAAATCTGAAACCCCTTAATATTTCCGAAACAGTTGAAGATAGGTATAGGATATTGTACCGGGTGGTCATATAAGCGAGGAAACCGGCTATATCTCGGTAACCATCAATCGTACAGCTTTCAAAAAAGATTTTTTATATGAAAAGTGGTCAAGAGAAATCGCTGGAAATAATTTTTAAGTTTACCAGTTGGCCGCTAGAGGGCGTAATACCAATACCCAACTGGGAAATCGAGGTTTTCTCTTTAATATGCCCACTTATGACTTATTAAAAATATATGTGTAGTAATCCCGGGGAAATCATCAAATAAAGTGATGGGGGAAGGACAAACATTTATTTGCAAAAAACTAAATAATTCTGGTTAAGTAAACGAAATTTATCAAACATAGTCTCGTTAGAAAGAGATTTTATTGCTTTATCAATTGCATTATAAATTACGCCCTTTTAGTTTTAGCGGTAACCGCTAGAGAGCGCTTTTGGGAATGTCAACGAAATTTGCTGTTTTTCTTCGAAATTGTAAGTGGAAGCATATGTTGGTTTTCACATAGTTTAAAGGAGAACAAAATTCTCAAGAACTCAGTGAAAACCGCTAGTTGCTATGTATTCTCGAACTAAAGATATCAACAAAACATTGTGAAAAAAAATTATTCAGACTACTATATGGGTAGGCTTTGATACAAAATATTCTAAAACTAGTTACTTAGTTTTTTGCAAATAAATATTTATCCTTCCCCCACCACTTTATTTGATGAGTTGAAGCAATAAGTATAAAACCGAAGTTGCTCATACTTCCTCCGGTATTACTACACATATATTTTTAATAAGCCATAAGTGGGTGTATTAAAGAGAAAACCTCGATTTCCCAGTTGGGTATTGGTATTACGCCCTCTAGCGGCCAACTGGTAAACTTAAAAATTATTACCAGCGATTTCTCTTGACCACTTTTCCTATAAAAAACTTTTTTTGAAAGCTATACGATTGATGGTTACCGAGATATAGCCGGCTTCCTCGCTTATATGACCACCCGGTACATTAAATATGTCTAAAATTTTCTGTGTGATCAAAAAACGATTTTATCGTAGCTACAACATAGATGCATCCTTACGTGAAGTATAATTTCATGAACGACGCTCTGTGCCCCCCATGGGGACCTGCCCCCCTCCCCCCTCGCTTTTCGTCCTCTAGCTCTATAGTTGTTCCGCGCCTGATTCACATAAATGACCGTGCTGCTTTTGTATAATTAATGAGTATTTTTTAATTATATTGCATCCTATGTAGTCGGTGACGATCACATTTAACATACCTTTTACACGCTTGCACCGATCCGCTTTAGTCTATTAAGATCAGTTGGGAAATTGGTATTATTTCAATTATATTAAGTGGATAATAGCTTCTGACTTTATACAAACGCTTTATTAACTTAAAGTTCCGAGACAACGAACAAAGGACGAGGTTCGGATTTTTTATGAGGAAACTTTTTGTTTATTTCTTCGGTAAATTTGAGAGGTTGTCGTGGGTTAAATTTAAATTCTTTATTTACGACTAGTATATAATTTAAGTATTATACTTCTGGATTTTGCAGTATATTGTCATATTATTCCCTTAGGGAATAATGACTCTCTCGTGCACTCCAATCACAAAATTTATCAAATAACAATAATAATAATACCATGGAGACACCACCTCGAAAGTGTCAGTGTCAAATGCGTAGTGTTTGTGTATTTATATTGAGATGGATGAAAATAAAGAGTATTTTACTTGTACACCTCTAGAAATTGTACAATTAGCTGCAGCAACAACATCTACCTAAAAACCGGAAACATCGAAATCCATTTATATTAAAACCTTCAACGAATGGCGTCTTCGAAACGACGCAAACTTATTTCCCGAAAATATTCTGCTGGCCTATTTCGGTGAATTAAGTGCAATATACACACCATCTTCATGATGGGTATTCTATTCAATAATTAAATCTATGTTGTGAATAAACCATGACTTTGGTCTGGAAGAATTTGGCAAACGTTTTTTGGCGAGCGTTTTTAAAAAGAAAATACTATTGCTAAACAGATATACTGGATGTTTCTTAATGCTAATATTTAAGAAGGTTATTCTTGAGTCCATTTTCAGAAAATAACTTCATATGAACATATTTCCTAAACGTCTTAGCGTTTGAGATACAGGGTGTGAAAGATTTTCAAATAATTTCCTTTATATATTATTTATATCTGTTCTAGATATTTTTGTGAAAGTTGGTACACACTTTCTATTCATCAAGAGGCATTTTATGATGTATAACATGTTTTTTTAAATTCTGACCAGCGGCGTTCTTGCGGGAATTACTCTCGGTACTTTCGAAGAAAAGAATGGTACGCCACTTCTTTTTTTTAAATAAAAATTATGCTTGAAATTCTGATTTCTTGCTAAGCAAATGTCGCCACTTAATTTTTTGTCCTTTGACGTACAGTTTTGGTATAAAAAAATTAAATTCATTCATTTGCACTCTGTTATAAAATTAGGTATTAACAAAGGATCTAGTACATAAGAAGCAGATCTTGTTTTGTAGACGTAAACAGTTTTGACATTTGTCTACCTAGTCTAGTTGTCACGTTTTAAGTCATTAACCTTAACAAATTATTAAAAACATAAAAATCTTTGACAGGACATATGCTCATGTGAATTTTTTTCCCCTTAAATATAAGCATGTTATTAAGAAACACCATGTATAGTAATGAAGCATCTTCTTCCTTTACATCAACCGAGATTCCAAATATTTGTATTGGAAACACAGCATTATCGACTCATGGTATAATCTACTATTATTTATGGCCTAGTAATAACAAAATCCAGAACGACACAAATAATAGCGACTTTTTGGTAATGTATTTTTTTATCATTATCTACAGTTAAATTCTCATTCGGTTAAAGACAGGATTGAACTTTGGCTGCTTTGTGGACTCGCACGGCACCGTTACGAACTATGGCATTTTTGTGACTCAAACCAGAAATTCTTAGTCAACAGACATTAGGCATTATTAATGTTTGTTGACAATAATCAATTGACGGAGGGATACAATAAATGATACGGGCTATGCTATTCCGGAAATATTACCGAGCAATACATTGCCAGATATATTTCTGCAACAATTAATGTACACATATTGCCGCGCTACAGTTCACTATTATTTCAGCCATATATTACTGATATATTGCCCGTTTAGAAGCACCATTAAAAACGGTCGTTACTTTGATTCTCGGGTGCTCCCCCGCTAGATTTAGCGTCATGCCTATTTTGAAAACCAACAGGAATGATTTTTTTCTGATATGGAAAAACAAAAGTAACATATTTTTATGGTTAGGGTTTGTTCGCGATCGCCAAAAAGTGATCAACAATTTAATTTAAGCTATTATTATAACAGTTTATGTATTACATAACTTCTAATTTAGTTTGATATCGAGGAATTGCCTCGTTTTGCAACACTTTGCGGGAAAAAAACTTATCGCAACTCTCTATCGGTTATTATGGTCAAGATTTTTTGACCTTCTAATCAGAAGACAAGTTCAATGCTTAATAATATAGCAAAAAATTATCAGTATTTTCGCCAACTAGAAAAAAATTATCAGCGTTATAAAAATAAAATTGCAATAATTCGTTTGTAATCAAATGAATGTCCAAGAACAGGGGACCATGAGACGAATGTGTTATTGTAACTTGAAAATTATGTGATATCTAGTAGGATTTAAATAGCACTTTGACCTTTATTTTACGTATTGGGATTGGGAATATTTTTAAAACATGTATTCATTCATCCCATAGTAGAGTGCTATAGAATAATAAGTAGCTCCGTATGATGCAATCAATAGAACCGCTGAATCTGTCAAATGAATAAAAGGCATTAACCATGCTGTGATCGCCTACAAAAACACAAATTCAGGCAAGCCCTAAGTTTGAACACTGAGTGTACAACGCTAGGATTGATCGATTGATTAATTACAAAACAATTCAAAATTGAAAGAGAAATATTGTTCTTTATGTGAATTATATTGCCTGATAATCATTATGGTGTTGACCGTACAAATGATGACACATTGAGTCAAGAATTGTTTTGAAAAATAAATAACAAATTAGTCTAGTTAGTTATCGAAAAATATCTTATATTAATATACCTAATGTGAAAGTTTATTCGGGACTTCGACACTAGTGTGAACAAATAGTTTTGGTATATCAGTAATCTACTGTTGTTTATTGTTCATTTATAATAAATAATTACTTAGTATGTCAAAATAGGAAAAATATTTGGTTATTTATCAAAGTAGACAATAAATCATAATATAATTGAAGATCCGTTCCAGGAAATATTGAAGGAGGTACCAACTAAATATGATGCTTAAAAATAATGGAATATTCCAATGGTTCAAACTAGTGACATTGGAGTGCCTTGATAACCTGACATATCAGGCAGCCAGAAGGAATAAGGTTGGACTCTTGTGGTGGGTTCCTGGTTACTCATGTATAAAAGGAAATAAAAGAGCAGACGAACAGCGAGAGCTGGATTTGGTTTCGCAAGAACGCCTTCATGATATCAAAGCGCGATGTTCAATTGTTATTCCGTTTTTGCCAACGTTTTTAATCAACGATAAAAATGCAATAGATTCAACTTAATCGGAGGTGCCTACTCCGATATAGTATAGCCATATGTCCTTAGCATTAGAAACTAATTTAATGTATTATTTTCAGATTGTACGTGGTGAAATCGACTTGGAATCCAGGTTGAGTCCGTATACACTGATTTCAGCAAGGCTTCCGACAATATAAACCCTTAGTGAGCGCCTTGCTGTGCCATAGTCTGAACGGGTAAGTCTGATCCTACATTTCCAACCGTTCTGAAATTGTATCGCAAGGGATTTCGAGTCTGAGACCTTCTCGGTTGGTCGTGGGTCCCCCAGGGAATTCATCTAGGTCCTTTATTTTTATAATTTATATTGAACAATGTTTTCCTACAGAAAATGTTTTTGCTCTATACAGAGACTTAAAAAATCCATTGACGTGGTGAAATCGACTTGGAATCCAGGTTGAGTCCGTATACACTGATTTCAGCAAGGCCTTCGACGATATAAACCCTTAGTGAGCGCCTTGCTATGCCATGCTGAGCACGGTGGTGGTGTTGGATATCGCGTCCGACCCCTTCCAACCCCTCCACCGGTTAATACTCGCCCCTGAAAGGGGTAAATTTTTTTAAGTATCAGCGGCAAATATATATCCCCCCCCCCCCGGTTTTGAGGGGTTCCGCACCCCCAAAGAGAAATTCTGACGCCGCCATCGTGTTCAGCATTCTCGAAAACGGGGAAGGGAAGTACTCTTGTTCCGGCTGAAGATATTTCGATTTTTCGGGGTTTTTTCCTACTCACAGACGCCACACAATTTAGATCTAAAATATTTACTAGGTATTATTGTATAATTGCCATATTTTAAACAACAAGTAAAAAAATTAACACCAATTAAAAATTCATGAACCTTTATCGCTGGTGTAGTTTGTTCGGTTCAAAAAGATCGATAATTTCTTATAAATACTTAAAAACATGTTATTAAGTTATTTAAAGCATTTTTTATCTTATATTTATTACATTAATGTAAAAAAATATCCTGATTCATTTGCTTCTTTATGGAAAAGGTCATAACCCGCTGTTTGTTTGAATCAATGAAACATGAAAATTTCCAATCTCTTCTGGTAATCAGTAATAACATTTTTAATTTGGTTGTTACTTTCAAAAATGATTTATCACTAAAGAGCGGATTTTAAGCATTACGAGTATGCTTATTGCTGAATTGTGTAAGCAACAATGACATTATTTAATTTCTACACTATTACTTTTTTCTCCCTTTTTTTTTTTTCTTATATGATTAAACACAAGCACTATAGGAAAAATCCTTTAGGGCACTCTGGGAGAGGTGCGTGTGCGCAAATGTGCCCCTTCGTGCTTATTTGAACTTTTTCACGTATAATTAATTATTGTTATTAATATATAGGGTGTTGAAAAAAGGTCGGTACCCCGGAATAACTCCGGTGCATCGCATTGCAGCGAAAAATGTCTGGGGAAAAACTTGTTTGGTTTTGAAAGAGGAATAGTGTGCAATTTAAACCACCCCCTCAACCCCCGAGCGCTGGTGGGGGTAAGTTAAGATTTTCAAATGGAACCCCCATATTTTTTATTGGCGTAGCGTGTTCTCCGACCAAAAATAAACATCTATTGTCCGAAAAAATTTTTTACGGTAAAAAGTTATCGGACCTAACCTAATTTTTTTTTAATGGAACACCCTGTATATTTTAATCTAAAAAGATAGCATTTTAAATTCTCTTTTCAAATATATAACACACCATGGATAGATATTGGTTTTCTAGGCAATCTATTTAAACTTTTCTTCATTTTCATTGTTTTCTTTATTATAAGTTCTTGATCTCGGCATAGTAAAACAACCGTTTTTTTAAAATTATGTTCCAGTCATTTAAATATGTCCTTAAATGGTTGCCGTCTTTCCGGATAGCGAACAAAATATAAATTTTGAGTTATTTCTTCGTTTTTCCACTTTCAGTATAAACTAATATCATGTCAAATTTTTCAAAATGTTGATTAGTCATTTTCACAAATGAATATGTAAAAATGAAATTGACGTTAAATGTTGATAACAACTACAATGTCAACATAGCTATTAGCTTTTATTTCATGGCCTAATGTGGTTTAAAGTACCTTTGGGTTTGTTCGGGTTTGTTACTCTTTCCCCTCTGGAGGATTAACAAATCTGGGAAAAATACGTTTTAAGTCCATGTAATCAAGTTTAAATAAATCGAATAGGAAACCAATATTGTGTGATATATATTTGAGAAGAGAATTTAAAATGCTATCCTTTTAGATTAAAATATACAGGGTGTTCTATTTAAATAAATAGGTTAGGTCCGATAACTTTTTTACCTTTTTTACGGAAGATTATTCAACAATCATTATAAGGAAACTTTTGTATAAAACATTTTCTCTTTTAACTAAGAAAATATCGGGTAATTTAGAAATTGTAAATTTTTTGATTTTCCCCCGTATTTCTTAAGCACGCGAAAATTTTCAAATTTTGATTTTACCATTTTAAGTTTGACCCAAAATGAGCACATGACACCTACTCACACCTTTTTTTATTGCACTAACAATTACGGAGATACCCTATAAAAGTGTCGAAAATGGGACACCAAATAAAATTTGATTTTTAAAGTCATCACTTCAAAGACTGAGTTTTAAAGTTTCGAATTAAACCGATTTTTTTTAAGCAAAATAGGGGTATTTTTAGGAAGAAACCATCGTAAAACCAGTAAGTATTATATAGCGCTGAACCTAGATCTACTTCCTCTTCCATAATTTAAATAAAAAAATCCAGGCCCGTATTTAAAAAAAATAAGTTGGCGATGGTGCCCCAAAGACGAAACGTCGTATTAAAGATCTGACGATGCCATCTTGTGGGAAATGAACAAGTAGCAATAAGAACGTGAAATTTATTTTTGGACATCTCTTCCAATGTCAGGAAAAAATCAAAACCGAAACGCAATATTTTAGATTTTTTCAATTATTTTGAAAGCCCCTGTATTTATGATTGATTTTTTTACAGCATATTATTGGGCCCATAATTACGCAACTTTGCCCCAATTTAACCGCCTTCGTATCTCTTACCCTTTTCCGAAATCCCAAATGGTGAAGAATTTGTTACACCCTGTATATTCTTAAAATAATTTGCGTCGAAGAACATTTATTTAAACTAAGTCAGTATTGGCAAGCTAATCTATGTTCTTGAAACATTAACTTGTTTGTTCAGTGCAACTGATAGGTGACTCAGGTGTCATGGATTTCGCAGGTGTCCTGAATTTGAGGCTCGAATATAAGCGTCCTGCGGAGACCTGTGGCAGGACGCCTAATATCCTGAATTTCATAAATACTCAAATTATAAATTGTGTTTGTATATATTGCTCAGCGCCATTTTTTTTTCAGAAAATAATTTGTTTTCAAAATTATCTATTTTTTCTCTAAAAGGACCGTTTAAGTTTGATTCAGTCGTGGAAATTGTCACTAACTTGTCCTTTGAAATAAACCTTGATAATTTACATGAAGAATTTTGTATAATGAAACCCACCTTTGAAAAAGCTTACATTCTCTGAAGGCCGTATTCACAAATGGAGTAACATTTTCACAGCTAATCCCGAAATGAATAATTTTTTGAAAACAATTCAATATATGGGTCAAATGCTGACTCTGAAAGAGTTTTTTCTGTGTGCAATGCGGCCGCAATAAGCTCTTGGTTGACCATATTAAAGCAGAGCTTCAGATTAAAACAAATTTTGGTTTAACTTGCATTTTAAAGGTATTTTAAATAACTTATGTTAGAAAAGAACTTTTTTGATTATTTTTATATAAAAAAGTTAGTGAAAAATTTCCTTCCTTATTTGAATATGTCCTTCTATTTTCAGACTTGTATGATTTCAAAATTTAAACCTGGCAACCCTAGCAACTGATGGTAAATTGAAAGGAAGGAATGGCCCTAAAAAATCTCAAATCGTACAATTTTATGAATATAATTTTAAATTATTCGTTCTCTTAGGTAGCCAGAAAACTTTCCGGCATCAGCCCATTCCGAGATACTTTCGGCTTTAAAATCGATCAAGTAGAATTTACGGGAAACGCCTTTTTTACATGGCGATCTCTTTTCTTACAGGATTTTCCTCGGGATTTTCTATCTGATCAGTGAATGCATAAATTACACAACATCGCTTCAATTTAAAAAAAAATAATAAAAACAGATAACACGCATCACTATAAAACGTCCGTATTAATCCACAATAGCCGTTAACCTACCTTCTGCCGCTTGTACGTGTCCAATCACAAATATCACTAGGCAGCACACTAGGCCTATAGAGACCCGGCTCCGCTCTCCACAGCGGTTCATCCTGACAGAGGTAGGCACCACAACAACTAGAGATAATTACCCCTCAATCGTTTTTATAGTCGCCTCTAAGTTTAAATAAAATAAATAAAGATAAGAATATCTGTGCGCTCTTCTTTGTCCGGCAAGTTTGTTGGTTGTGCTGACGAATAATTTTCGATGGCGATGTTTTGTGTGAACTTATTTTAGTGAGCACTATCGCCATTGATGGATGGAGGAAGTGTGTACAAAGGCCATTCGAATATCTTTAGAGGAAAAGCGTCTGGTTGAGATTTCCTCGCGATTTATTTTTTGGTGATAATGTCATTAGGGGGAGCCGTATTCATGCCGGCCGGCAACTAGAACTTGTCAAATAGGTACGTTAAAGAAAGCTCATGTAATCAAATGGGAAGCTTTTAGACTCACCAAAATGTCGTTACCGGCACAACAAATTTAATTTGTTATGTGTGAGTGCGTGAAAAGTAAAATTTGCAGTAATTAAATATGATATGGTTCTTCTAATAGAACTTATAGAAACAAAACCATGTATGTGGGACAAAACAAATGAAAACAGTAATAAATCATTCCGCTTTGTCCTCCAGATGCATGGAAATGGAAACCCAAAAATAGGAAATATCAGCGAGCAACTTGACGAAATTAAGACAGAGCTAGGAAGTAAGAATATCACAATTGACCAGCTGAAAAAGGAATTAAAAATCTAAAACTCTTAAACTTCTTATAACCGTTCGGGAAAAGGATAAGATCGTTTCCTGTCAAAATAGGACTCTAGATCTTGAATCAGAACCGAACTTAATTAGCACAACAGATAAACAAAAACATGAAATTTACGACCGAGCAAAAATAGAAAAAGAAGCGAAAAAGAAATTAAAAATCTAAAATCTCACATTATGAATATTAGGGTATTTATTTTAATGTGGGGTGCATTGGCGTAACTAGAATGATTTTATAGGGGGGGCCTGGCCCCTAGTCTAGTAGGATTTTAATGGCAAGTGTCACTATGACGTGTGTATGGCTTCGAACTTCCGTATTTGGGCGTGGTCCGGAAAATTTTTCACCTTTTTAAATTTTTTGCTAAAAAAAAATCAAGACTATATGGCGGATGGCGCAGTCTCTGGCAAAAAGAGACGCGACAGACAGACGTCCTACTAACTCGGTACATTTGTTTTATTTCTGTAAATAGTAAAGGGTTAGTATAATTAGGTAAACCAAAGGATAAATTAATGCATCACTCACTGTGCCGTTACTAGGCAAAAATGTTCAAATTTTATTTCTACATCAATTTTAAACAAGATAAGAATATGCTGCATTGCCTTGTTTTGTCTGGCTCGTATTTGATTTTGCAAACATTGTAATTCGCGATTTTTTTAAAAAGATTTTTAGAATTTTGTTATTTTACTGACCTTTATGACTAAATTGTTTCAGGGCCATAGTTATGCAATATAAGTACCGATAATAGGGTTCCACTACAAGAAAATAATTCTACTTGAAGCTGCAGTGCCGCTTCCTGCTACTAAGTAGTTTCTATGTATCTAAGTATAGCGTCTAGCTCAAGCGTTGTTACTGTTGCAGGTCTGCCAGGAAAAACCACGCTTAACTCCAGGTTATTTATGGTTAATTATTAAATTATTTGTTATTTATTGAACTAGTCCAACATAAGTAAAAATTTAGAGCTTACTTATGAGATATTATTTATAAAATTTGGAGAAATACAGGTCCGTATCCCAAAATATCCTGATGTTGTTCAAAAGCCCTCGAAACGTCATTAAACCACAATGTGTCATACATCGTTGCATTCGGAGGAAGGAGAGCTCTCAAATTTCAATATCAGGAGAGCAGGACCGTATTTAAAAAAAAGTTGATAATGGCCCTTCGAAGACGACTCGTCGGATTACAAAACAATTAACGTTGTTAGATAGAGCGGAAAAAGTGACAATGTAAAAATGCAATTTACTTTAGAATTGGATCTCAAAAAAACCCAGGAAAAAAATAAATCTATTTTTCAGAATTTCGGTTTATTCCGGTTATCTCCGGAACTACTCGGAATTTTAAAACTTTCTAAACGGCATATTATTAGACACGTAAATGCGCAACTTTACCTCCATTTAACGGACTTCCTATCTCTTACGGTTTCCGAGATCCCTGTACTGGCCCTCGTTATCTTGGACACGGCGTGTCTGACCCCCCCCCCCCCCCCCCCCCCCCCCCCCCCAACCGAAGTTCTAGATCCGAACTTGGTCTATATTATACAAAATTATACCCTTTGTGTAGATATGTCATATACGTGGTCTTTCTTTGCGTATCAAAGAAATTTGTTATTAAGAGGTTCATTTTTTGGTATCTAACAGTTTCCCTCTTGGTGAAAGTCACGACACGCCATTGGGCGCCACTGACCTTAGTATTACAGGTACCTAGAATGTCTCTGTTTAGGTTTATCAATGATTCGAACACTGATGGAAATGCAATATAAAGCACCAACTGTATCTGCCTTTCTATGACCACAGGGGTATTTCTTTACTTCCTTTTTGTCCCCCTTTAGTTAGATCAATATTTGTTTATGTTGTCGTTAGTCACTTTCCCTAATTTCATTATCCATTCAATGTTTTAGTTTCCTTTATCTAAAGAGTATGAGAATAAATTATTGGACATTAAAAGCTTATCAATGACAAACAAGTATGACTTTGAAATCTCAAGTAAATAAATGGCATTGACATAATAAATTACGGAATTACAATAAAGCCTTAATATAATGGACATTAACATTAAACAGATAATAAATACTGGATTAGGAATATTGAGTATATGAATTTTTGGAAAACTGCGTTGTTTCTGTTTCGTCTTCAGAATTATTGGCGCTTATTACCTTTGGTTGTACAGCCGTTATAATACCGCCCGATCTGGCTGTTAGTCAGAGCCCCTCGCTTGTAATAATAACGAAATGTCGTGTATTTGTGACGTGTCTAATTTGTTCGGGTTTGTTCGGGTTGCCTTTCCCTAGTCTAGGAGAACATGCTTTTCGTGATCCCAAAGAATCCGACGATTGTGCCAATAGGGGAAATTATGTAGACTTACTAACGTTTCTATCCAAATATGAAGAAACATTCATTGCTGTTTACCATATTTAAAGGAACCTAAATTGTTCAATATGATATAGGAAGGGTGGCGCTTAAAAAAATTAATAGTGAAATAGAAACCCCTCGAACAAACCCGAACAAACCCGATCATCTCAACTGAAGTTGCGGTCGCGTTGCGTTTGTCAGTTGTTTTGGTGAGAACAGGCACAAATTTTTTTACATGCAACTTTCAGTCCTTAGCATATAACTTATTAAAATAAACTATTTGCCTGTAGAAACGATTATTATTTGCGGAATATATGTTACTTCCTGCATTAGAAAGCAATTTTAAAAGTTTTTGTTTAGATTATAGCTGCAGTATTCAAATATGAATTTCAAAATGTATCGCTTTTTGTATTAAAAAAATATTAAAAAATAATGTTCACAGATCAACAGTTTAGTTTCTCTAACGCAATTATTAACTAGAAGTTCCGTCCTCGCAACTGCATGTATCGCCGATCACGGCAGAAATTGCTTATAAATAACGCCACTACAGGTCGGTCTAATAGTTTTACAAATATGACGGTATGTGTTTGAAGTTGTGTACAGCGTGCTGCTGTTTAGGTAAGTTTCTTATTATGTTTCTTTAGGTATAAACTAGAACATTGCCTACTTTTTACCAACCTAGTAGTCTTAATTAAGGGAAAAATACTACACGAAGTCATTCTCTTGAGTACAGATACTCATTTCAGTCTAAAAAAGTTTAAGAAATAGCTTGTATTAGCTGTTCTCCACGAATTTGTGCATTTTTGTATCGCCGGTCGCAGTAACACCGGTCATGCATGAAAATGTTACCGGAGATAAATTGATGTACCGGCTTGTTATCCGAAGCTATATACAATACAATATTTTTTTATTTACCATTAATAAGCCATTAAGGAAAAATATATTCTGATGTGCAAGTTTCGTTTACACCTTAAAGGTCGATTAAAAATATGACTAATTTTCTTAGTATTTTAACATTCTATAAGGAACATTCCAAACCTTTAAGCCAATATAAGACAGAATAGGAAAATGGTTATAGTGACCGATTAAAATTATTCGGTTCCAAATATTGGCGTTATATGATTCAGAAGAGTAAAATTTCATAAGTATATGAAACGGATGGAAGACATGAATTGTAATATGTGGAATTATGGTGTTTACTCAAAATACTTAACTAGAAAATATTTATCGTGCATGTGACAGGTTCTCATTAGTTTCCATCAGAGTCATTAGCTATTATTTGCCTTCCTTATATTGAACTTTGCCATGGGAGATAATTCAGTTTGTTTTCATTAACATTGATAAAAAGCGTTGACCGTTACTTATTTTACTGTGTAAAAAACCTCTAAATGCTTTTTATACAAGGTGTTATAAATTAGACTCTAACTACAGGAAACCGTAGAATAGACAGTTATTCAGAAAAATATCATGTCATGGCTCTAACTGAATTACTCCGCTGTTAAAATGGTATTGTTATTAATTTAGTTTTAAATAAATACTTTATTAATACGTATTCAAGACAAACAGTTTTCAAGTAAAATACGCAAAGCGGTCATTGTTTTTATTCGCAGTAAGCCCGAGAGCCATTTACTCTCACCACTCGATGGAACTGGGGAAGCTTATATAGAAGCGCCCCGGAGCTACAGCGTCAAGTATACGTGTAACAGGTCGATACCACTTCGTAGCCAGCTTTTTTTTTGTTTTCGTGTTGTTTTGCTCCGCATCCGCGATGTGCGATACAAGTTTGGCAAGCAACTATTACAATCAGATGCCTAACGCACAGAAAATAGAACGTTACACACCAGCTATGAATTGAATAAAGAGGTAACAGATTTCCTTGTCGTATCCTTATTCGCTTGGTTTCCCACTCTAGCACGATAGAAGTATTTTCGTATTCTCCTATCGCAGATTTTACAAGGCAAGCCGTCGATACAGTGTTGTCATGTTTAGTAATAATTCACTAGATCTAGTGATTTTTTTCAATATAGTGATTTTTTTTATGGTCAAACACAAGCACTATACGAAAACTCCTTTAGGCCACTCTGGGAGTGGTGCGTGTGCGCAAAAAGCGATTCAAGTTGGTTTGGAATCGTTGGAGGTTATATTCGTTGGGAAAAACGACCTCGGGAAGGTCGTTCCACAAGGATGAAGTCCTCCAGATGAAAGAATTCTTAAATAATGAAGTTCGAGGAGTACTAAGCTTAACCATATATGGATGGGCGGCAGTGGTTCGTCGTGTATTTCTGCTATTCGTCGCTCTGGGCGGAATTAAGAGGGCAAGGTCAGCCGTTCCATGAAAATATCTGTAAAAGAGAGTCAAATCCCCAACCTGTCTTCGATGTTCTAGGCTGTCAAGGTTCTTCGTCAGCTCTCGATGGAATCCAGTAGCCGAAGAGTATGTTTGGGTGCAGAGCTCCAGACATGAGGGCAGTACTCTAGTGATGGTCGAATCTGGGCTTTGTACAGTGTCAAAAGTGGTTGAGGTGTGTACAACTTTCTGGTTCGGAAGAGTACCCCAAGCTTCTGAGAAGCTATCTTGGCGATTGCCACAACGTGGTTATGCCAAGACATATTTCCTCCCAGATTGACGCCCAGCAAATTAATAGATGAAGCCAGTGGGATTGCGTGTCCTGCCATGACTATATCCGGTTCTGTAATGTTAACCTTTTTAGAGAAAACTGCTGCCTGGGTTTTTTAGCGTTAAATTCGACTTGGTTACTGTCACCCCAAGCCAAAATTTCTTCCAGGTCTTTGTTGAGGCGTGATACTTCATGCTGTCTGCGAAGATGTGCGTCGGCAGCCGATGTTTGCGCATTCAAAGAGAAAGATGAGATAAGGGTGCTATCGTCAGCAAAACTAAATATCGGATTTTTAGTTTTCACTAGAAGGGGAATTGAGCCACTTTCCATTGATTTTTTTTTATTCACATCCAAAATGTAATTATTATTTTAAAATTTGACCCTATTGCTTTACCATTTAATTTCCTCAAATACATTTGTGTCGTTCTAAGTCATTAAGGTACAATAAGTAAATAAGTGGCATAACTTACCTAAATTAGATACTTAGGTCTAAAAAAAATATTTTATCGAATTTTAATATTTTGTTCTTTAGTTTTTGGGCTTTTTATTATGGAAATAAAAAGTTATGTTATTTAATAGGATTATTATTAATTAAAATGTTGTTATTTAATAGGATTATTATTATTAAACCTTTAGTTCTAAATTTAGTTAAATTTTAGTGAATTATTGAAGCACTATCTTGTGCTAGCGATTCTTTAATTTTTGACCTGGCAACATTGCGTAGATAAGCATAAGCCGCTTGCAGGATTTCGCTTTCTTTAATTTATAGCTGGGATCTTACTCTCTGCGATTGCAATATATGTTTGCCGAACCTGTATATTGTATACAGTGTGTCCGCGGATGAGGGTACCCAATAGGGAAAAAATCTTTATTAGTAATTTTACGACCAAAAGTCATTCTTTATAAAAAGTTCTTGATTTTTTTTGTAAAATGCAAATAATTACATAAACACCACTGTTATTGTTTTATTTTTAAAAATTCGAATTTTTATTTCAAAATTTGTATTTACACTTTACGTTAGTTTATCAACAACTTTGTTTCATAAATTTTTTGCAAAAAATAATAAATAATGGTAGTTCTCTCTTGAAGTTTTTTCATATTTTCCTAATTTATTAACACCCTGTACATCGGATCTAAAAAATTTTTATCGTCAATTAATTTTCTCAACAAGCAGAACTTTTTATAAAGAATGACTTTTGGTCGTAAAATGACTAATAAAGATTTTTTCCCTATTGGGTACCCTCATCCGCGGACACACTGTATACCTTTCCACCCTTAATATCCCACTTCCAATAAATAATATTAAAAATCCGAGATACGTAAATTTTATTGTGATAAAAAACACGTATAAATACATATTATGTATAGCTTATAATTAACAAACCAAAGCTTATCGAAGTATACAGGATTGCGAAAAAGTTATGTCAAAATTAAAGTAATTTAAAGGGCATTTTGTAAAGGTGCCATCTCAGGGAAGGGACATAAAATAATTTAGACCTCGAAAATTATTCTAACTATAGTTAAATTAAGGAGATTTATTGCAGTATGCTACATATAGGGTGTTTCTTAATGACGTACTAATGTTTATTAGTGTGAGTCAGTCATTAGGGCATTTTACGAAGAAAAGTTCATACGAACATGTCCGCAACGGCCTAATTTTTTTCTACAGGGTGTTTTTTTAAATCATTATTTTTTGATATCACGAAAAGTACAGGGTGTCCCATTTTCGACACTTTTATAGGGAATCTCCGTAACTATTAGTGCTATCAAAAAAGTCATGTAGGTGTCATGTGCTCTTTTTGGGTCAAACTTGAAACTTGAAAATTTTGGCTCGCTTAAGAGATACGGAGGAAAATCAAAAAATTGACAATTTTAAAATTACCCTATATTTTCTTAGTTAAAAGAGATACAGAAAAATGTCTTATATAAATGTTTCTTTATAATGATTGTTGAATAATCCGCCGGTTTCAGAATAAGTATACGGGGTCAGGTAAAAAGTTATCGGACCTAACCTCATTTTTTTTAAATGTAACACCCTGTATATTTTAATCTAAAAAGATAGCATTTTAAATTCTATTTTCAAATATATAACACACCATGGATAATACTGGTTTCCTAGGTGATTTATTTAAAGTTTATTACTTTAAACCACACTAGGCCATGAAACTAAAAGCTAATATCCTAGAAACTGTGTTGTCATTCTAGTTGTTATTAACATTTAACGTCAATTTCATTTTTACATATTCATTTGTGCAAATGACTTTTCAACATTTTAAAAATTTGATATGTCAGAAATCAAGACATGGTTCAAAATTTATATTTTGCTCGCTATCCGGATAGACGGCAACTATTTAAGGACATATTCCGACGACTGGAACATAATTTAAAAATAAACGGCTCTTTTACTATGCCGAGATCAGAAACTTATAATAAAGAAAACAAGGAAAACGGAGAAAAGTTTAAATAAATCGCCTAGAAAACCAATATCATCCATGGTGTGTTATAAATTTGAAAAGAGAATTTAAAATGCTATCTTTTTAGATTAAAATATACAGGGTGTACCATTTAAATAAATGATGTTAGGTCTGATAACTTTTTTACCTGACCCCGTATACTTATTCTCAAAACGGCAGATTATTCAACAATCATTATAAAGAAACTTCTGTATAAAACATATCTCTTTTGACTAAGAAAATATAGGGTAATTTAGAAATTGTCAATTTTTTGATTTTCCCCAATTTGTTGGGGTTTGACCCAAAAAGAGTACATGACACGTACATTACATTTTTGGTAGCAATAACAATTACGAAGATACCCTATAAAAGTGACCTTAGATACTATTTTCAATTTTGGTATCTATTAATAATTAATATGATTAAAATAAATAAATTCAAATAGAAGCTCTTGAAATAATATCTATAAAGTACTTTCGGATATATTAAAAAATAATGATTGAAAAAAAAATTTTCAACACCCTGTAGCAAAGTATGTATGACCCAATACACTATGAAATATTAACGCGTCATTAAGGAACACCCTGTATAATAACAATTTAAATGCAAGACATCAAGGACTGTCTAAACCACAAATATATAATTTTTGCCCTTCTCTTTTTGTCAAAATCGTCTTTAAACGCGTTTCGTCGTATCACGACTCGTCAGTAAGGCTATAGTCTGACAAAAGGAGAATGATTTTTGCAACGCTATCAAATGTCCAGAATGAGTGCCTAGGGCAGTATAATACTCGCCCTGGCATCTCGTGGTGCAACTGCATCTGATATTTTCTAAGATCTTACTGTAACTTGCCACATATGATCTTTTCTAAGATACTGCTTTGGGTTGGTAAGTACACCGCAAGATGTCACGGCGAGTAATATTGCCGTAGACGTTCATTCTGAGCACATGATAGCGTTGCAAAAATCCTTCTCTTTTTGCCAGACTCTAGCCTTATTGACGAGCCGTGATGCGGCGAAACGCGTCTAAGGATGAGTGTGACGTACAGGTAGACAAAACCGCTACTTTTAAATAACGGCTGAAGCACCTACTGCATTTTTTAAGCAGCTTAAAAGAAGCAGTTTCACGAATCCGCTGTCTGGACGTTGTTTTATAAAGCCGAAGCGGGAAGTCCAGCGATCTGCGATTATTAAGCGGTATGGCAACATGGCTTCTTGAAAACAGAAAGCCGTTGATGGTGCGGATGTTTTTCTTTTACTTTTGTTTGCAGCCGCGTTAGGTTAATTATTTATTTTGCAGTGTTGATTATTTTTATGTGTGTCCACTTGATGTTTAGGTGTTATTATAAAGAAATCTCAATATTTTAGGTTTGTCCCGATAATTTAACGAAAACATTGATTACATTCATAATTAATTATAGTAATAGTAACAAAAATAAAATAATAGTTTACCGAAACATATCTAAAAATAATCATAATCGAATTTGAATGCCAATGTTCCTGATAAATGGGCAAGTCTGTTCATTTTTAATAGAACACTGTCAAAAATAAGTAGTTGGAAGAAGCGGACAGCGCGAATCCGCTCCGCAGTCCGCTTCGAATAATAGCTATCTTGCTTCTGCTATCTGCTCTGCGAGTTCTGCTTCTATTGAATAATTAGGTGGCGCGGCGGTAGGTCGGTAGCAGCTATAATTAAGAATGAGTAGCAGCCAGTGGCGGTTCTTCCATAGGAGCACATGCGCACGTGCACCTGTGGAATAAAAAAAATATTCATTGAATATTATTTATCGTATAAAGTCAGACCCTCCCTAATATTTTATCGTACCATCAATTATCGTATAAAGTCCGACCCTCCCTAATATTTTATCGTACCGTCAACCACACTGTATATTATAGGCTCTCGATCCGGCAACCGTGCCTCGGTCGAGGTTAATGACGATTATGACGAGACTTGCTCTCATGTGCGATTAAGTAGGCGGGGCATAATGTAGTTTCTCTGTAGTAACAGGTGGCGGGGGATACATGGGAAAGGCGCACAATTTTAGTGTGCGCCGCGTCGTTGTCTGTTCGTGCATCTAGTTAGAAAATCGAGCGTGTATGTTTTAATATTTCAATGTTACATATTTATTAAGTGAAAATGAATAGTTTGACGGTGCGCTATTTAAAAAATAACTTTAGCTCTTTGAGTTTGGAGCAAAAAATTGAAGTGAAGAATGCGGGAACACCCAAACCCGAAATTAATTTAACGCAGCCCACAAAGGGTAAACTAGGGACTTTATTAGAAAGATTAAAAATTAAATATATGAAAAAAAATTTATAGAGGGTATTCCAAACTTTAATGAGGCTGTTATTGATCAATTTTGTATAATTAAGAACCGAAGAACAGACTTTACGATTAAGCACTATATACTTTCTTATTTTCCAAAAGTTGTATTTCCTTGTGTAAAATTAAAAAATAAATAAAAATATGTTTTACCTAACGCATTTTCTTACTAATTATTTTCTTTCTATATTTAAAACGCCTAGAAACTAATCATTTGGTCGTTACACAAAAATAAAATTTTAAAAATAAAATTTGTGGTTTAGACAGGCTTTTATATCTTTAATTTTTCCATAACCACTGTGAAATGGACCGCTTCTTAAACCAACAATTTAAATGTCTTTTAAAGTATTGTTAATTTTTTAACAGTTCATTTCCTTCCGTTTCTTCATCTTTTTTTCGATCCATTTCCTCTGTAGGTACTTCCACTATGCTATGTATGTTCCGAATATGATGTAATAAGAAGTATTTCTTATTGAACTGTTCATTGCAATGATGGCATTTGTAAATCTTCGTCGGCTTCTTCGAATGGGATTTATTCATATGCCTCAGAAGTTCCTTTTCGGACTTGTTCCGGCAATGGCATATCTTACAACTGAAAATATATTTTGTTACTAAACCCCCCGGAAAAAGCGGACAAGATCAAGTTTAATGTTAAATACATTTTTAGTGTCATTCAGTTTTTAATGAATTTTCGTCAATTCATCATTCTTTTCGATTCTTAGAAACTATTGATATTGGGAAAACCTGGGGACTCAAGCCCCAGATGATGCAAGGGCTCTATGTCACAGTTATCAGATCCCTGATATCATATGGGTCTGTTGGTTGGTTGGTTGTTGCCACAGTATACCAAGCGGAAGTTCATGCCATACAAGCATGCGTACTATAAAATCTTGAAAAGGGCTATCACAACCAAAAGATTTACATCCTTTCGGACAGCCAAGCTGCTCTTAAGGCTCTGAGCTCCAATCGGTTTACTTCAAAACTTACACTGGAGTGCCATACCAACCTAACAGTACTGGCGGCCAGGGGGAACAAGGTAGAGCTCTTGTGGGTCCCTGGCCACTCTGGGATATTAGTTAATGAAAAAGCGGATGAACTAGCGAGAGCCGAATTCGCTCAAAGTCTCAGGGGCCCAGAACCGTCCTTTAGGATATCAAAACAGGCAACAAAAACTACATTAGATAGATGGTCGAAAAAACAACACCTATCTCGATGGCAAGGGTTACCTGGTCAAATACACGCACGGGCCGTAATTGGAAAACCATCGAAAATACTATCGAATGGGATGGTAACCCTTACACGGCCCCAGTTGAAACAAGTGATGGGTCTGCTAACAGGCCACTGCCACTTGAGAAAACACCTTCAACGGATAGGTATAAACAAATATACCGCTGTCTTGTCTCGTAGAAGACAAAATATCTTCTAGAATATACAACGTGGTGACAACCTCTCACATGACAAGCTTGGTAGAAGGTTACTGGACCTCATAGAAGGAAT
Source organism: Barypeithes pellucidus (assembly GCA_963991005.1). Taxonomy (NCBI): domain Eukaryota; kingdom Metazoa; phylum Arthropoda; class Insecta; order Coleoptera; family Curculionidae; genus Barypeithes; species Barypeithes pellucidus. The sequence continues at coordinate 17,219,163 of OZ022563.1, forward strand.
AAACATCATCTAACAAGATCGGGGTACACAATAAGCCGAAAGGCTGCAGTGATTGAAATTCCGGCCTTTAAACCGACCCCCGCCTTTAACCAACCATTGATATTCGCAATATTGTTGCTTTTTTCCTTAACTTCTGAATGCCTAGCGAATTAGCCGCGATGATACTTCAGTGTATTTATTATACAGAGTGTTCAGATAATGCATCAGAATACGTGAAGAAGTGATTCTACATGTTAAAATAATGATTTTATTGATAATATTCGACACAAGGACTATATTTAACCATTTCTATCATTTAGTTATAAACATTTTTCTCTACTGTGCCACCAAAGGCCACTTTATCTGAAATTCAAATTTAATTCTTCGATATCTTTTTTGTTTTGACAGTTATTTGAAAAAAGGATATGTCATTTTAAAGACAAAAGAATACTTAACAAAAAAGGTACTCTTTATACGAGTCCATAAACCACGCCGTTTAGCCGCAAAATTGGAATTAAAGTTTTTGTTAGCGGTCAAATCAGTTTTTCAAATGGAAGCAAAAGGAAGCATTTTCTTTTGATTCCACTTACTTTTTGTCATACTACTTACTACCACCGACCTATAACTATGGATACGTATAACTTATGGGGTGCGCAGTGCAAAACTAAATTTTATGAGTGAAAAAATGGGTTGCTGCACACGGTTCATCGGTCATATTTTTAAAGGTTGCTCGTCGGTTAACGTGCGCACAATGTTGTCGCCGTCATATAGGCAACCCCGTCGGTATTGGTGCCGGTTTGGTTGCCAACCAACGACGGCCGTCCAGAACCGAAATCGGTCGTAGGGATGTAGCGATATTAAAAATCTATCGATACGGGGACAATCGATGTCAAAATTAATTCTAAAAGTGGCCTTCTTTTATGCGAGAAAATAGATTGTTTATTGCCCAGTAAAGAAGGTCTTGATGTGCCAAAATACTGCCGTGTAATCATTTTCATTAAGGGCGAAATACGGTGCTGTTCGCCGGTTAAGGTTAGTTTGTCAGTCGGCATTGCGCATGACATTGCTTTGTTTAAATGGCCATAAATTTGCCACTTTTGCTTTTAGAGTTTTGCGATCCATAGATATAGGTCGGTGGTCCAAACAGGCCCAATATGACGCCATATCAAATAATATCTTACCTAAATTGGTAATGAGGATTTTCGTGCAATTTTTCATGTCTCTGCTTATTACTCACATTTCCAAATGTCATCGGGCACAATCGGCATTTATGTCTTGATAGATGAACAGGTCCCGAATCCTTCTTACGAATCTTGGGGCCTATGCCATAATAAAATTATTTATCAAGTAGTAAAACAGTATTTTAGTTATTACTCGAAACCAGTTCGTCCTACCAGAAAAGATCATGAGGCTTTTTCTTTTCAGAAAAGACGGCCGATTAAGAAATAAACACAAATTTTGAAAAATTCCAGTGGCGTACTATTGTTTTCACCAAGATAATTTAATATTTTTCGAGAACGTATTTTCATGCCAGTCTAATATATCATAAATCATTTTAGAGTTATTAAAGGAAAAAATTAACTTGAAATTACTTTTTTTGACACCCTGTAGCTCGGAAAGAAAGCATTTCCGGATACAGATTTAGAAGAGCTTTCATTCTTATACAGGGTGTCCGGTAGGTACCTCCTAATTTCTCGGGAGCATACAGAGGAGGTTAAAATAAAGCTAATTTATCATAGAATAGAAATTTCTAACATGCCTCTTAAGAGCACTTATCAGTGACCTCCATTAAGGTAAAAAGGTGTGACAAACTACAAGAAAACTGTTGGATAGAAGAATTTAATAAAATTTTAAATTTTGAATTTTTCGAAAAAGAATTTTATTTTTTTCAAAACGGTAAATAACGTTTAAATTGAAAAAATATGGTTATACAGTCATTTTTGAAAGTATTGCATGCACTATCATTTATCTCAATTAATTTCATAGTTTAGTTTTAATGCAGAAAAATGTCGCATGGAGGTTTTCAGGAAACATATCTAAAATCCCAACTATCTAAAGTGATTTGGCAACGCTTCGGGTGATCAAAGGCAGTAGAATAAGTAAAACGTCTCCTACTCCCTCGATACAGCCGGCCAGCGCGCTGGCTCGTCGTGTCTTGGAATGGCGATGTTGTCTTTGTTCTTGTTCAATAACGATGACTTATGCTGTTCCGCGGCGAAATCCCAAATCGGATCACGCGGTCCACTGATAAATACTCTTAATGCGCCCAAGGCGTACCCAGCGATTTACTTAGGCGAAAAAATCAGCAGGTACTCATGCTAAAAATCTCATTGAGAATTTCATTCATTGGCCAAAATTAATATTTTAGCAATAATACAGGGTGTTATGGAAATGACTTATTATATTTAAACCGGCAAATCCTGGAACGAAAATAAAAAAAGAAAAATCACCTTAAATGGCGCTTTGAATTATTGTACGAAATATACACTTTATATGAAATCTGAAAATTTATATACCCGCTACTGAGGACTTCGCAATCAATAGTTTATTGAGGCGGTGTTGTCATATATTGCAACACAGAATTGTAAGCGCACGTGTTCAGTTGTTGACAACAAGACGTCTTGGACCCGCGTTATCACTTCTTTTTTAAACTTTTTAGAAAAAAAAAATACTACAATTTTAGGGTACATACTCTCTTACCTTCGATCTTATAATCCGTTTAATAATTAAATTCCATAAAAAAATAAAACACAAAAGTATGTTTTGCAACAGAACCAACAATGCGTAATATCACCCAAATTTGAAATCATATCACAATATTTCTTATTATGAATTATTTCACAACAGAAAAAAAATCGGGTAATGCTAAAACTAACAAAACGTTTAAAATTCGTATCCATCAAGCACGTGGAACCCTCGACAGCGTTATCCAATTGCCGAGTCTCGAAACATACTGAAGCAACGAAAGTCGCGCGCGGCAGGTATCCAAGCAAGGGCGAGACATGCGGTGTGATCTGACAACACTGTTAGTATACTCTAGTGACCCACATTGTTGCTAACCGAATCCAGATGGAACGGCGCGACAGTATGTGGGTAAAAAGGGTTTTTACCTTAGTATTTAGATATTCGATTAAAAAAAAAGTATGTAGACTTTCTCTAGGACACCCTACGAGTCACCCATTTAAATATAATAAGTCATTTCCATAACACCCTGTATACGAGTAATTTATTGTTATATTTTTAGTTAAGCCAGACGTACGTATTTCATTGAAAAATTAAATTATTGTAACAAAATAAGTCGTAGAAGCGGTTATCGGAGTTTCGCGGACATATTATTGGCTAATCCGGTAAAATTCGCTTGTCTAGTCTAAAAATCGACTGGAAGAACGCTAATTCTCCGGCAGGTTTTTAAGAAACGATTACTTACGTCCCTTAGGCCGAGCTGTGGCACCAGAATGATGACGTCTCAAATGCAACCGATAATAATCACGTCTAGTAAACTCATGTTTGCAAATTTCACAAGTTGCTATCGGTTTTTTCATATGCACAACCCTAAAAATAAAATTATTTATGTTTTCCGCGCGGTTTTCAAACATCCAGCTCACATACGCGTCTGGGAATGGCGATGTTGTTTCATTGTTCAATAACAATGACTTATGCTGTTCCGCGGCGAAATCCCAAATCGGACCACGCGGTGCTCTGATAAATACTCTATATACAGGGTGTCCCATAACTAATGGTACACAGGAAAACTGCAGATTCCTTGGGTAAAAATACTGCGATTTGGCCATACTTAGTTTAGTTCAATAGCTGGTAATAACCGAGATACAGGGTGTCCAAGTAAAAATTTAATTTTCAATTTCCTGAATCAATATTTTTGCACAAAATTTTGTGACTAGGGTTTTTTTGGGGGAAAGGAATTTGAATTTGTTAATAATTTTGATGTGGATTGTAGGGGGCGCTCTTTGCGGTACGCTGTATACATAAAAAGAGGTGTAACTTTCTTGGGCCATAGTATAATTATGTTTTTATTAAAAATATCAGTTTTTCCGTCATTTTTAAGCAATAAAGGTATACTTTGTAAATGTCGCTCCGACTAACCGTTTTCGAGATATTTTCAAAAAAATTTTCAATTACAATTTCTAATGCGCCATTTAAATTTTGATTTGTAAAGGTGAAATTTGTCACAGTAGGCTTTGGTAAAAACAAATACAATGAAAGCACTTTGAAACCTCATTTCTGTCAAAGTTTATTTTCATTTGTCAGCATTGGGGGTGTTTTTAAGGAGTTTTTGAAGATACTGTTATCAAAAATTAAACTAAAAATGCCGCGACATAACTTGTTTTCTAACAGAGAAATGCGAGACATGGTATGTTTATACGCAGAAGAAAATTTTAACAGACGCGGGGCACATCGGCGATATTTGGAAATGTATTTTGATTTTGAAATTTTTAGAAGCCTATACTACAGACTGGGAGATTTTTGATAACATTATCTTCAAAAACTCCTTAAAATCACCCACAATGCTGACAAATGAAAATAAACTTTGACAGAAATGAGGTTTCAAAGTACTGCCATTGTATTTGTTTTTACCAAAGCCTACTGTGACAAATTTCACATTTACAAATCAAAATTTAAACGGGCGCATTAGAAATTGTAATTGAAAATATCTCGGAAACGGTTAGTCGGAGCGACATTTACAAAGTATACCTTTATTGCTTAACAATGACGGAAAAACTTATATTTTTAATAAAAATATAATTATCTAAGGCACAAAAAAGTTACATTTATTTTTATGTATCCAGAGTACCGCAGAGAGCGCCCCGCCCCCTATAATAGACATTATTAACAAATTCAAATTCCTTTCCCCAAAAAACCCTAGCCACAAAATTTTGTGCAAAAATATTAGTTCGGAAATACGTTATTTAGGAAAATTGAAAATAAAATTTGAACTTGGACACCCTGTATCTCGGTTATTACCAGCTATTGAACTAAACTAAGTATGGCCAAATCGCAGTATTTTTAGCCAAGGAATCTGCAGTTTTCCCGTGTACCATTAGTTATGGGACACCCTGTATATAAGCAAGAAACGATAATTAGCTGGCGTCGGTGATAATTGTAAATAACAAGTGAATATATTGTAATAACAAGTGAAATATCGCTGAAGATGTTTTTTGTTAAAAAGAATTACAATAATATTTAGTCGTTTGTAATTTTTCACGCTTGTAAAGAAAATTTTATTCCTAAAACATGCGAACGGGGATTTCGTGTCGTTCTTGAATTCTTAGCACTAATAAGTAATTTAATAAAAAAATACTTACTGATAATGAACTTTTGCTGCCGCCGTAGATGAAAATTCCTTATCGCATATATCACATGGATACTTATCCCCCCTGTGAGTCAGTTTATGCTTTCGAAGCTCCCGTGCGGTATAAAACATTTTTTTGCAAATATCACAAGTTTCTGAAAATTAAATCAGTAATACATTAGAAACATTCTCTCCCTAACATAATATCACTTATATTCGACACACTTGCGTCGCAACGACTTTATTCCAAATTACGGACAAAGCGAGCCTCAGCAAAAGCAGAGCTACAGGTCGACCACTTTAACTGTAGCTACAAAAGGAATGCGGGCAAAAAAATTTCTTGGGATAACAATGTTGTCACATATATTAAATTTTAATTTAATAACATGTTACCAAGAAACACTAAAATTAAATTTACCCATTTAAAGTAAATTGTCATAATTATATAAGAAACTAATATTTTATTATAGTTTCAATGTTCTTAAAACTTTCTTTTCATACTATTTATTTTAATATTTAAATGCAAAATAAAATATTTTTTCATTAAAGTACTTATAATCTAAAAATAGGGCAACATGGCACAATATCAACGGTAACCATGGGTAACTGGTGGCTAGAACTAATTTGATAGGTTATATCCCAGACAGAGGATGACGTCACGCGCCTGGTGACACGCCTATAGTGCCAGCGTGCTTGGTCGGCGATGTCCAATATGCTTCATCCAGTTGCGTAGTGATAGGGTTTGTTTTAAAACTGTGACAATGAATGAATATACCCTGGTAAAACCCTTCATAGTCAAACCCGCGAAGTGATTGCCAATGTGTATAGGGTGTGTGAAGAGGAATCACAAATTAATACATTTAAATTGCCACTTAAGCGGAAGCTAGAAAGGCTCGCAATGTATACGGGAGTGGGTGCAGTAAAAAACATGCACAAAGAAGATACTGAAAGGAAGAAAATAACCCGAATCAATTGTTGTAATCTCCTGTCAAAAAAGGGACCGTCTCTCTGCTGTCGAAAAAATCGAAGGCTTCGACTTTTGCATTGTTAGGAGAACAATACAAAAGTTTTATTTGGAACTAAAAGTATTTCCAACCTTAAAAAAGTTGCTACAACAGCTGAGAAGTGACATAAACTTTCCATTTTCCCTTGAAACTTAGAGGTGCATGTTGAAATCAAATGGATTTTATTGGCGAAAATGCCAAAATAAGCGAGGAATATTAATGAAAAGGCCTAATATATTGCACTGGTGATACAAATATATTCATGCTATGAAAAAATATATATTATTACATTATTAAGATAATAATAGCACGCCCATGACTCGGCCATGTTTTAAAAGATATTGCTTCCTCCTTACCGATACCGCATAGCTATAGACTTGGTTGTCGAACTGTACAGCCAATCCGGACTCAAACCCGAACAAACCCAACCTTAATAATTTTCTTTAAGTAATTAGTAACCACACCGATAAGTTTCCAAGGATACAGAAAATAGAGAACCAAAAGAAAATCAGTGTAAATTGTCTTTAAAAGAAAACCTATAAAAGACACTACATTTGAATAATAAAGAGAAGTAATTAAATTAAACAGTCGAGCTGCGAAATGATTACTTGGTCAGCAAGAGTTTACAATTGGTCAGTAGAAACAAACATGTTTAGAAGCAGTTTACTTCAGAGGTCCCAGGGCACTGTCAATTTATGTAACTTTCTTGTGCTTTCTTTTGCCGAATACAGAAGGAAATCGGCTACAAAAGGTATGGCGAGGGCGGGTTTTCACTTGTTTTCCCAGGTCACTGTCACGATTCGGAAATGTTTGCTGTCCATAAGTTGCTGACCAACTAGCCATTTTGGCTGGTCGATTACATTTTTCTGTCCGCAAAAATAAGAATATTTTGCTAACCAGTTAAATGATACCCAAATAATAAATATACAAACTTTTAAAATGTACGCATTACGTAACAATTATGTATAAAGAAAAACAACAAACTAATTAGAAAACAATAAAAACAGGTACTCACATACATATAAGATCCCCGTGTAACCCTTTTTACCATTATCAATACGATACAGAACATGTAGATTTTTCATAGTAAACAAATGGGTCAAAATTTTTTACATGCAACTTTCAGTAAATCGGATTTTAAAAATAAATAATCTCAAAAACACCTGTTAATTTTTTAATAGGTTTCTAATAGTATCTTATTAGAGGAATTATATATGTCCGCGCAAAAGATCATCGTCACAAAGATCTTGGTCTATAGTATAATTTTTTTAATAATTTAACGCCCGTCACATGGCTAATTTTAAATCATACAAAGCCAATATTTGGAACTGAGTTATGTTAATCAGTCACTATAACCATTTTCCTATTATTTATAACGGCCCTGTCTTATATTGGCTTAAAGTTTTGGAATATTCCTTATAGAATGTTAAAATACTAAGGAAATTAGTCATATTTTTAATCTACCTAAGGTGTAAACGAAACTTACACATCAAAATATATTTTTTCTTAATGGTTAATAAAATAACGGATAACAAGCCGTCACATCAATGTATCTCCGGTAACATTTTCATGCGTGACCGGCGATACAAAAATGCACAAATTCGTGGATAAGAGCTAATTCAAGCTATTAAACTTTTTTAGACTGAAATGAGTATCTGTACTCAAGAGAATGACTTCGTGCAGTATTTTTCCCTTAATTAAGACTACTAGGTCTGAGCTAACCCTGTGACCGGCGATACAACATAAAAACATACGCCTGGTAAAAAGTAGGCAATGTTCTAGTTTATACCTAAATAAACATAATAAGGAACTTACATAAACAGGAGCACGCTTTACACAAATTCAAACACATACCGTCACATTTATAAAACTATTAGGCCGACCTATAGTGGCGTTATTTATAAGTGATTTCCGCCGTGACCGGCGATACATGTACCTGCGAGGACAGAACTCCTGGTTAATAATTGCGTTAGAGAAACTAAACTGTTGATCTTTGAACATTATTTTTTCAAATTATGTATATATAAAAGTAACTTTAATAAAATGACGTGAAATGTAAAAGGGTAAAGTAAGAAATTATTGACTGGGGACACGTGACCAGCGATACATTTTTAAATTCAAATTTGAATACTGCAGCTATAATCTAAAAAAATACTTTTAAAATTGTTTTCTAATGCAGGAAGTTCTATGCTAAGGACTGAAAGTTGCCTGTAAAAAAATTTTGACCCAAATAGAGTAAACCATTAGGGCTCCAACTTTTTTTTTTGAAAAGTTGGAGCCCTAATGGTATACTCTATATGTGTGTACTATGAACAATCTACATCCAGCTCGGCAAAATAGGTTAATCATTGCGTCTTACGTTGCGCGCATAGTGTGAATTTACACGTGCAAAATCCATAAGATTCAATGATTCGCCATTGCCGAGCACGTGCCTTGCATAATAGTAATAATCAGTCTTAACCCCGCTTTTGCCCGCCCGATACCATACACCTAATACAGGTATCAATCCACGAAATAAATTGCAAATACAGGGTGGTCGTTAACAAATGCGCCATTCGTTCGTAATCACAGATTCTACACATGAAAATCATAGGTTTGAGCTAAACATGTCTTAGTAGAAATGTTGGTTTTGTTAAATCAGTCCGTTTCCGAGATATTTGTATGATTCAAATCGAGATTATGTAGAATGTAGATCAAATAAGACGAAACGACGTCAGCAGCGTCATTATCATTATGAAGATCGCAGAGTACGAGGAAAAGCTTAACATTCCCGGACGACCGTAAAGATCGGGACACAAAAATTGCTTTATTGTTAGGAAGAAAAACTTGTTTAGTCTCTTTAGTAATATTACTTTTCCTTCATTAATTTGACGAGGAACCTATAATTAAATTTTACCTTTCCGTCCCTTGTCATGGAGAGCGTGCAATCGCAGATGTTTCTGTAAAGAATACCTTCTCGTAGAAACCAGTTTTCCACACAACTGACAAACCACAGTAGCTTCTTGTTTATGATCATCGACATGGCATCTCATGTGCGCGTACAGCTGATTAGACGACATGAAGGATTTACCACAATTTTGACATAGATAGTTTGGGTGTTCTTCAATATGTTCTTTAAAGTCCTCCTGTGTAAACCTAAGATAGTATCAATGTTTTTTTCATGTTTTTATTAAATATCAGTTACTTAAGGTACTTATTTTATAGTAGTGTCAATGAGAGGGGTGGATTCTAGCCGAAAAACTCCCCCTGAATTACTCGTATTTGTTTGTCATAGACATTTTTAAGTAAATGTAACATTTATCTATACCGAGTGTAACAAATTCCTGGGTTTGTTCGAAGAGATCTCCAAAAATAAATTTCACTTTGTCATTGCTTCCACAAGATTACATAATCATTTCTTTAATGCGACGATTCGTCTTTGGGTCATCATCATCACCTAACCTAACCAGGACCTAACTCTACGTTCAGCAGTATACAACAATTACTGGTCTTCCGACATTTTGTTCCTTAACTTGACCATCTTCATTAAAATATCCTTAGTACGTTACTGTAAGTTACTTTCGTTTAGAAGAAACTGAAGGTTTTGAAATTATTATTGCTACTTCTGTCTTAATTATTGTTATTACGTACGACAGCTGTTTTTTTATGATTTAAAACCAATAGTTTTATCAAATTTCTACTTAGTGAAAGTATAAAAGTAATTTATTTTATTAACACAAATAACATTTGACTCTTAAAGCTAGCACTACTTATAAAAAAGGCATTGAGTTTTATATTTTCGAATTATACAGAATTTAACCCTAGAATGCCAACCTACGTAAATTTTAGGTGTAGTTTTAACTGAACCCGCCACTGTTGTATTGTTGTATTGTATTATTGTATACTGTCTACTGAACGTAGATTTAGTTGCTCTTTCATAATTTAAACAAAAAGATCCCGGCCTGTATTTAAAAAAATTAAGTTCATGATGGTGACCAAAAGACGAAACGTCGCATTAAAGATCTGACGATGCCATATTGTGGAGAATAAAAAGTAGCAAGGAAAAAGTAAAATTTATTTTTGAACATCTCTTCGAACAAAGTCAGTAAAAATAAAAACCGAAACGAAAAATTTTAGATTTGTCCGAATATTTTGGAAGCCCCTCGGATTGTGATTTTATTGCGCCCATAAGTATGCAACTTTGCCCCAATTTAACCAACTTCGTATCTCTTACCGTTTCCGAAATCCTAATGGTGACGAACGAATTTGTTACACCCTGTATACAGGGTCACCATTAAAGTTGGAACCATATGGGGAAAATGTTTATTTTTCGATTTAGGTAAAATTTAAATCTACCATAAGTTTGTGCTTCAATAAAAGCAAAAATGAAATAATTAAATGGAACCCAGCGGCTTTTGTTAGCTGTTAAATTTGACTTTTTATCCACAAAATGTCGAAATATAGCATTTGTTGTACGAATTTAAAAAAAAATTATTTGGAAGAATTGTTTGTATTGCCATTTTATGCCTGCATACCAAATTTGTATCACTTATGATAATATTTGTTTTCTATCTCTTTTGGGCCAGGGAACAGGAATTCGACCCCATCGCCGTAAAAGTCTATTACACTAAAATAAATAGTTGACAAATTTTATTTGCTGACGTGTAAACGAGTGGCAGATTGTCAAAGAAGGACGCTCTTATACTGCATATTATGACAGCTGTCTATCATGAGAGCACAACGAAACCGAAATTCAACTTAAAAGTAATTTTAAAATATGCCCTGAAATTTATCAAAATCACGCCCGCCCCCGTCTATATTTAAATGGAAAATGATGAATACAAAAGTTTTTAGGCTGTTGTTGCTTACACTTACAAAATCTGACAAAATAAGAAAAATAATGATTACTTACTTAACTAAACATATTTTACATTTTAGGTAGTTACATACAGGAGCATCTGCAATTTTCCTTAAGTGATGTTTATATTTACTTTTAGTTAAATAGCTAGTATTGCATCTCTCACATGAAAAGCGAGTGCCACATGTTGGTGCGTGCCTCTTTAATTCAGCCCCTAAAATTTTCAAAATTGCCCGTTAACAACGCCGCCAAAATAGGAGTACAGGGTATTGTGACGACGTGGAAATTTCAATTATTAATATGATTTTAATTAGATGGGGTGACAGAAGATTTTTTTGTTCCCAACTACACTCGCCGGCACAAAATTCCGCCATCCTGAAATTTTGGTCAAGTTTGATATTGTATACCTTAAGTATATATTTTTATGCGATTTTTATGATTTTGTTATTTTGTAGATATTTATTGTGTTTTTTCTTAATTTTTTTATAAAGTAACAATTTTTGATTAGGCTATATTATACAGGAGTAAATCAAACTGTTGTTCTTTGTCGTAATTTCCAAACACCCTGTAGGAAAATTGAGGATAATTTTATTTACATACTATTTCTGGTAATCTTTGATGTATTCTAAACATTTCGTTTTTTAATTCATTCCATTATCTCATTTCTGATGCGAGCTGCAAAAAACAAACACTAGGTATATCATAAAGTTAATTGACAAAAACAATTTTAATATTGTGTATTTCCTCCTCTCACAGTAATGACAGCTTGCAGCCTTCGTGGCATCGAACGAATAAGGTTGCTTATCCTTTCTTGAGGAATAGCCTGATATTCTTCGGTCAGTGCCAGTTATAAGTCTTGCAAGGTTTGTGGTTGTACAGGACGACGACGAATGGCCCTTTTAAGTTGATCCCAAAGATGTTCGATTGGGTTGAGATCCGGGCTACATGCGGGCCATTCCATCTTGGAAGTTCAACTTCATCCAGATATTCGCACACTACATGTGCAACGTGAGGTCTAGCATTATCATGCATTAATGTAAATTGGTTCCCAATGAAAGTAGCAAATGAAACAACAACAACTTCTTGGAGGATTTCCTCAATGTAACGATGGACGGTTAGAGCTTCATTTTCAACAAATACAAGATTGGTGCGTGCTTCGGTAGAAATACCGGCCTAAATCATGAACCGCCATGATATGAGATTCGGTCTGATATGATGCAGTCAGCATATCTTTCATTTCTACGTATGTATACCCGCTCACGACCATCCGGCGACCTTAAACAAACCCTGGATTCATCAGTGAATAGTACGTAAGAATCTAGTCACTGTCAAATATTCTGTCACAATAATCGCGTACTATGCCAATGTAGATAATTTTTAACTGAAAGCTTGCCATACATTTTCTAAAAATAACATCGTTTCATTTAAAATTTTGCAGCTCGCAGAAGAAATGAGATAATGACATGAATCAAGCAACGAAATGTTTAGAATACATCAAAGAATACAAGAAACAGAATGTAAATAAAATTATCCACCTCAATTTTCCTACAGGGTGCTTTGAAATTAAGACAAAAAACAACAGTTTGATTTACTTAGTAGCCTAATCCAAAAATGTTACTTTATAAAATAATTAAGGAAAAACACAATAAATGGATCTACAAACTGATAATAAAATCATGAAAATCGCATAAAAAATAAAAAAGTTATAAAATATCAAACTTGACCAAAATTTCAGGATGGCGGAATTTTGTGCCAGCGAATGTATAATGTTAATTATAATGTTTTATATTTTAGCACGCATCTATGTTATCAAATATGTACTTTAAGCTATTTTATGAAAAAGTTTCCCATTTGTTAAGATGGTTTCTAATATCAATAAACAATAAATAAAATAAATCATTTATAGATACAAGAATAAAAACGGAACTATAAAACTTACCTCTAAATTTTCTCCCGCATTTATCGCACAGAACACGTCTTTTACCTAACTTTACACATCGACATGTCACCTTGTTCTTCAAACAAACACCACAATACAATCCGCCAAGGAAGATGATTCTTTTTTCTCGGGTCGCGCTAGAATCCAAAGAAATAACTTTCACTTTGTCTAAAAAATCTACTTCAAGATCTTCCGAATTTAACATCGGCGGAGTGACCACTGTCAAGTTAGGAAGGAAGACAGACTCTTTATCAAGTTCACTTAGTAAAATTGATTCCATGGCGGAGATATTCTCATCCGCTCTGCTATACGCCGAATTGACATCGTCCATAGAATATTTTTCATCTATGGAGTTGTCATTATCACTCATTATAAGATCATTATTTGAATTATATGTATACCCGGAATTCATGTCATTACTTAAAGCATACAAATCTCTGCTGGGAAAATCACTATGTTCGTTTTGTACATTTGGGTCAGTTAAATCATTATTTTCTTCACATTTTATATCTTCCTGTATATCGGATATTTCTGCGTCAGCCTTTATGTTTACGAAACAGAAATCTTGTAAATGTGAACGTTCTGCTTTTTCAGAATCAGAATCAGATTCATTTTTTAAAAAAAGATTGTCGTTTCCAAGTAAAACAACTTTACCCGGCTTATTTAGCCTCGTTAGACTTATAACATTTATATCTGCCAACGAAGTATCCTCAATGAACTGAGATACATCGGAAAATCCTGCTGGAAAACTTACAAAATTGTTTGTTAATGGCAGATCTGCTAGATCATTACAAGGTATACCATTACGGTCACTCTCTGTAGCTATTTGGTTATTCTGTGGTTCAACGCTCTCACAATAACTAAAATCATTGCCGGAATTCATGCCTAACAGATCATCGGAATCGTGTTTATTTCCATCTGTACCAGTAAAATCATCATTATAATCAAAATTATCACTTTCATCTTCGGATTTTATTGGGGCTATCAGAGTTAAAACTTTACTTAAGACATCTTTTTGGTGGTCCCGCAAACTTTCGAACATGTTATTTTCTCCATAACATGCTTGTGTAATATTATCGTTTTTTGTATCTTCATTATCGATATGCATTGCAAAACTATTGTCTATAAGACTATCTTCGAAATTATTTAGGAGTGAATATGGGGTTTCATCAAATATGGGTTCTGTGGAAACCTCACAGTTGCCTTCCATATTACAGCGAAACTTCATTGTCCCGTTAAAACTCCTTGGAGATGTATTTGTATTTCCGTCCTCTACTTCTATTTCTTTCTTGACTACTACCGTCTCTAATTCTTCTTCTAAAAAAAAAATAAAGAATACAGTTGTTATAATGATAGTGTTATTTTTATAGCGTTCTAAGCAGTGGCGGTTCTTCCACAGGAGCACATGCGCACGTGCACCCCCAAAACGAACAAAAAAAAATTATTTAATTCATTGAATATTATTTATCGTATAAAGTCGGGACCCTCCTTAATATTTTATCGTACCGTCAATTATCGTATAAAGTCCGACCCACCCTAATATTTTATCGTACCGTCAACCAAACTGTATATTATAGGTTCTCGATCCGGCAACCGTGCCTCGGTCGAGGTTAAAGACGATTATTATGACGAGACTTGCTCGCATGTGCAATTAAGTAGGCGGGGCATAATGCAGTTTCTCTGTAGTAAAAGGTGGCGGGAGACAGCGGGGGATAACGGGGCTATGGCGATTTAACATGGGAAAGGCGCACAATTTAGTGTGCGCAACGCCGTTGTCTGTTAGTGCATCTAGTTAGAAATTCGAGCGTGTATGTTTTAATATTTTAATATTATATATTTATTAAGTTAAAATGATTAGTTTGAAAATAACTTTAGCTCTTTCGAGTTTGGAGCAAAAAATTGAAGTGAAGAATGCGGGAAGACCTAAACCCGAAATTAATTTAACGCAGACCACAAAGGGTAAATCTAGGGACGTTATTAGAAAGTTAAAAAATGAAATATATGAAAAAAAATTTATAGAGGATATTCCAAACTTTAATGAGATTGTTATTGATCAATTTTCTACAAATAAAAACCGAAGAACGGACTTTAAGTGTAAGCACTATACACACTAAGAAAACCTTTGTTATTTCCTTGTGTAAAATTAAAAAGTAAATAAAAATATGTTTTACCTAACGCATTTTGTTATTACTTCTTTTCTTTCTACATTTAAAACGCCTAGAAAGTAATTGTTTGGTCGTTACACAAAAATAAAATTTTAAAAATAATTTCACCATACTTGTGAACGGTCACGAGCCGCCACTGGTTCTAAGAACATAACTTCGAAGATGCGGCAAAGTCTTTCTTTTTATTGTATCACAAAAAGCACAACTTTTCCTGTTTTTGTTCCCTGCATTTTGAAGAGGTTCAGACTGACTCAAGCCTGGATGTGTAGAATTTCAGCAATAATATTTCAGATTTGACAAGGAATAAAGTGGATCTGTGAGGCCCAGGTTGAGCAATATCTCTGAGAAAGGATCACTCAGCTCATGGTATAAATATCAACAGGTACGATTCACCGTGACAGACACAAGCGGTTGTGAGCAGCTCGATCACTTCCGATATGTTTTCAACGAATTTAAAAGTTTTCCAGAATTTTGTCTTATTTTAGTGGTAGTTTAGCAGTAATGCATGTTATATTTTTATGAAATTAGTATACCTAAATACCATGATATTGTTCTTTCATTTCACCTACTATTAAACGAGTAAAACCTCGAAAATCGAAAAACGCTAACAGCACTGTAAATCTCCATAAGCAATTTAAAAATCGCGTCCATGACGTCACGCTAGACGTAATTGGAACAGCTAGATATCTTACCTGTTGTTATTTGTGCCATGCACTCAGCGGACCACCACCACCAGAATATTAATTACATGGCAAAGGGAACAGAATTAAACGATGTTTTATACTTACCATTAAAAATAAATGGTTGATCCTTCAAAACTGTATTTAAAAGGCCCTCTACAGTCAAGGTCATCTTGAAAAACTGTAATGTAGTCAATAAGTTCTCATAGCACATAAAGCAAATTTCATGATCGAGCTGAAAATTATCCTAAAAATATGTATTTCATAAATAATTAGGGAAAATATACAGGGTCATTCAAAATGAGTGGCCTATTAAAAGATTTTGGGAATTAAAAAAGAAATTTGTTGGAAATATTGGTACACTAACAAGATGCCGATATTTTTAATGAACATATTTTTAATGATTATGGAAATGACTCATTATATTTAAATGGATGACTCCTAGGGAGTCCTAGAGAAAGTCTACATACTTTTTTTTTTAAATTGAATATCTAAATACTAAGGTAAAAACCCTTTTTACCCACATACTGTCGCGCCGTTCCATCTGCATTCACTTAGCAACAATGTGGGTCACTAGAGTATACTAACAGTGTTGTCAGATCACACCGCATGTCTCACCCTTGCTTGAATACTGGCGGCGCGACCTTCATACTTCAGTATGTTTCGAGACTCGGGGTGGAACGACGTCGTGTCGAGTATACGAATTTTAAACCTTTTGTTAATTGTATTGTCCGATTTTTTTTTTGTTGTGAAATAATTCATAATAAGAAATGTTGTGATGTGATTTCAAATTTGTGTGATATTATCTACTGTTGGTTCTGTTTAAAAAACATACTTTTTGTGTTTTATGTTTTTATGATATTTAATTATAAAACGGATTATTTTAAAATAAGATCGAAGGTAAGAGAGTATGTAATTATAAAACGGATTATTTTAAAATAAGATCGAAGGTAAGAGAGTATGTACCTTAAAATTATAGTTTCTAAAAAGTTTGAAAAAGAAGTGATAACGCGCGTCAAAGACGTCTTGTTGTCAAAAACTGAACACGTGCGTTTAGAATTCTGTCTTGCAATATGACAACATCGCCTATAATGCGCTAACCTCTTTTGAACCTCGAGACTGCCTCAATAAAATATTGATTGCGCAGGGCCTCAGGAGCGGCCACGTAAATATTGAGATTTCATATAAAGTGTATATTTCGCTTAATAATTCAAAGCGCCATTTATGGTTATTTTTCTTCAATTTATTTTCATCTCGGGATTTGCCGGTTTAAATATAATACGTCATTTCCATAACACCCTGTATAGATTTTTTAAGGGAAAACCGGCCCGGCCCGACTTTGAAATGCAATCGCTTCGGAACGAAGATATCCGGCCCTTTGGGAAATTTCTCAAAGTTCCAGGCGGCCTATCCGCCCCTGTTCGACGTGTTTGAAAATTCCCTCCGGCACTAAAACTAAAATTATAAATTTGGTACTGAAACTTACCGCCAATGATGGAAATAACGACATCAAATAATCTCTTATGGTAACATCTTTGTCACTGGTGAATCGTGAAGAAAACAAAAATAAATCAGAATGTTTGAAACAATAAAGGCATAACCTAAAAATATGACTTCAATAACTGCTCCGATTTAAAAAAAAGTCACAAAAAAAATTTGGTATAAATTTCTGCTTTTCCAGTGAAGACAGTTTACATCAAATGTTGCCCAGCTTGCACTTCAGAAATGAGCAAATATATATCCAATTTAGATGTAAAGCGTCGTTTGCTCCAAAAGGGGGCATTTTCGGGGACTCTCATTCATCAAGAAAGACCCTTGATCGCCCTAATTTCTGGTCAAAAATATATTTATTTTATTTACTGCAGAGATAACAAAAAAAAGTGACTATTATTATAACCTCTTAAAACTTACCTGCATCTACCAAAACAACGACTTTTTATTTCAGCATATGTTCGATTTCTTTCCTCTTGAATGTACAGATACAACCTAAAAGATAATAGTAGAGGATTTAATATCCATCAATAATAAATCAAAAATGAAGTATAATAGCCAATGGAATGTGTGGGTTACTCCATGTTGTGGAGCACTCTGTTTTAAATAATATATGGGACTAGGTGCATCTGTCCTAGTTGTGCCCAGTCCAATACTATACGGCTGTAAAATAAGTGAGTGTTTGTACTTTATATTTTATATACATGGTCAGCAAAGCTCTGTTGCTTCTTATTTGGGAATTTCAATGTAGGTAATGCCTTTAACAGCACATTTTCGTTAAGCTACTAAGTTAACTAACTACCAGTTACATAAAAGTTTACAGTGTTATTTTGATAGCTCTTATTACATTTTATTTAACTGATAACATTACAGCACTTACAACATAGATATTAGATTCACAATGTATAAAATTTTGAAAACTACAAATAGTGTATTCAACTTATTACTTTACGCTTTATTGCTAGTCTACAGATATAAAATTAAATATTATCAGTAAAGTGAACATGAAGGAATAAATAAACTCTACGACAGTGGTCCTCAACCCTTCGATTGTGAGCTACCAGGAACTCTCAAAGGCAATTCTGGTAGCTCACAACACAACATAGTATTAGTAAAATAAATAGTGTATGTCAGTTAGGCAGCACATTTCAAAATTATCAAAGTAGTTCAGCACATTGAAATGGTTGGCGACCACTGCTTAATTGATACCAAAAATATATTTTACCTCTGTTTATAGTTGTAGCTACCACCATTTGTAGAAATTTTGACATTCCTCAAAGCACTTATTTGACCTTTCTTAGTCGCAGTTATCAAATTTTCAAGTGAGATATCATCGAGACATGTAGAAATAAGTTGATAACTATAGTCTTTACAATAGTCAGAATTAAAAAATGAATTTCTAAGGGTATGCAGAAAATCATAAGATAGATCTGTATCTTCTGGGTTTTTAGGAATGACTTCTGGTCCACTTATTCTATTCCTTAAAACGCCAACGTTTAATGTGTCCTCTGTATTTGAAATGTTATCCACAAGAACTTCATTGTCTAAAAGAATCAAATCCAAATTCACTAAAGGTATAGCATTTCTTTTTAATACGAATTTTCCAACTTCATTTATTTCAAAATCACTCTCTTGAAAATGTAATGAGCAAATGGTGACAATGTTTTCATTCTTGTACCCAACTAAACCTAATATTTTCATCCATTTTTCTTTTATAACCGGCTCATCAGGAAATCTGAAAAGTATAATTTGAAATCAGTTAGGTATTGCCGAATTCTATAATGAAGTTAGACCATCCGTTAGTTACAAAATAAAGTAGGTGTTTCCTAAATTTTAAAGTTGAGTTAATTGAAATGGAATAAACTTACGGGTAAAATCTAATTTGGCTTCGGGGCCGCTTTCTCGTTTTAGAATTGTTAGGACACTGATCTACTATGCACCCTAATCGTAGTCTTTCCCCCGACATATTCTAAACACTTCTTCACAGAAAACGTGTATTCAGGCAGTTCTTTAACAGACTTTTTTTGATAATTTTACCATATTGTCCCTAAAAAAGGTATCCTTTTGGGCTTGTTTTCTTTTTCCTTTCTCAGTTATTTATATTTACTTTTTGTGATTTTGCTAGGTTAGGATAATTTGACATTAACTAACTAGGGTCTGAATAAAAGTTCGTCGATCGTAATAGCAAGAGAATAGATAAGCGACCAGCGATTCAACGTTCGTGCACTCTCGAAAATACCGGAATGAGTATTCCCTCTTTGGTATTCCCCATAAATAAATCCATAATTCTTAAAAACATAAATACAAAATTTTCGGAAAAAGGGGACCCTATAGGTATAGATTCGGGAAAATTTACAGGAACTACTCTACAGGAGTAAAATCAATAAACAAGAGAATTACAAAAAACAATTTAATACATATTATTATAGACACGCACTTATTAAACTTTTTTCGAAGTCTTAGCAAGAATAATATCGTTACTGTCCTCGGTTAGTACTGCCAATTTCTTAATAATTGCCCTGGTTCTATCGGTCAAGAAAGTATCAACTTGACCCAAGATATTTACAAGTTCTATCATTTTTTCGAAATTTTTGTTAATCCTCTCGGCCCTTTCTAGTTCTTTTTCTTTGTTCTCTATTTGCTTCCGTAGAGATTCGACAATCTGCACTGGATTGTTTTTTGTAAAACTGTTGGTTCTTCTGGCTATACTGTTAGTGGCAATATCAGCAGATGCATTGTAAAATATCTAGAAAGTTAAAAGCATATAGTACACTGTGTAATACAGGATATTGTGTGTTAGGGAAATGGCTTATTATATTTAAATAGGTGACTCATTGGCTTCTTGGGTGCCCTAGAAAAAAACGCGACGCGGCTACGTCAGTATAGTTTGATATACGAAATAAGCTCCTTCGCGCGCGCTTTGCCCTTCAATTTCCACGTGTTTGTATATTTAAACGCCGGTTTGTTCTCCTGTGAAAAATTTATAATAATAAATGTTGTGTTTTCAAATGTGTGTGATATAGGTAACTATTGTAACAAACAAACATACATTTTGTTCAATTGTTCAAAAAGAATGACAGAATGGAAAATGTTAAAATTATAGTATTTATTCCTTAAGGGTTTGACTTGTAAATATGACAACACCGGCGAACATTCACTCACGCCTTTTGAGCCTTGACCTACGCTATTAGATTATTGACATGTTAACATGTCCCGTCAATGCATCTACCACGTGGTTTTTCGGGTTTCACATCAGGTCATAAGTTGGCTTATCTCGCTTATTACTTCAAAGCGCCATTTATGGTTATTTTTCTTCTATTTATTTTCATCTCAGGAATTGCGGATTTAAATACATATAATAATGAATTTTCATAACACATTGTATAAATATATAGGGTGTTGAAAAAAGGTCGGTACCCCGGAATAACTCCGGTGCATCGCATTGCAGCGGAAAATGTCTAGGGAAAAAGTTGTTTGGTTTTGAAGGAGGAATAGTTTGCAATTTAAACCAAGTTTGTTTGTTGTTTGTATTCCACGGGCATTTTTTAGTACAAGACAGAGAAAATGAGTATTTCCGGGATAAAACTTGATTTTCGCACGGTTCTGATTTAGTCTTTATCATGGGGATTATTGGTGAAGGATGGGCCCCGATAAAAAAAATTTTCGGACAAAAGATGTTTATTTTTGGTCGGAGAACACGATACGCCAAGAAAAAATATGAGGTTCCATTTGAAAATCTTAACTTACCCCCACCCACGCCGGGGGGTTGAGGGGGGTGGTTTAAATTGCAAACTATTATTCCTTCAAAATCAAACAACTTTTTCCCTAGACATTTTCCGCTGCAATGCGATGCACCGGAGTTATTCCGGGGTACCGACCTTTTTTCAACACCGTGTATTTTGGTTTGAGATAATAAATCGAATCTGTTTACTACATTTAATAGAAAGAAAATAATTTTTCAGTGTCAATATTTCTTCCATTTCTTAGAATATACAGGCTTACATGACTTAAATAAATATTATTAAATTAAAATTATTAACTAACACTGACTTACCAAAACACTGCAAGAAAAAATTAAAAATAGTTTATTCATATTTCATCGACTGAAAACGAAAATTTTCACGTTAAAACAAAATTTGTAACCCAAATTAAAATGATCAAATAGTTCATGGAAAACGTTGGTGTTTACTTTAGTTTTACTTAGCAAAACAAATTTTCAACGCAAGCAAAATATTATTTATGCTGAGGTAATGGATATTTTTTAATAATGCAACTATGTATATAAACTATTTAGAAACCATACTCTTAAAAATTATTAAGGGGACCAGAACTTCTCTGATATTATCACATACAGGGTGTTATGGAAATGACGTATTATATTTAAATGGGTGACTCCTGGAGTGTCCTAGAGAAGCGCTACATATTTTTTTTTAATCGAACGTTTAAAAAGTGGGGTAATTCTTCTGTAATTCAGCTGTTCAGGCCCAATGTTGCCAACTGTGTAAAAAATGTGAAACTTTAGATTCTTATAAAAATAATATTTAGTCTACCTAGTATCCAAATAGAAGTGAATCCAGGTGCCAGTACACTAGCAAGTAATCCAGGGCACAGACATCTTCAGGTTTTTTTTTTCTATGGGAAAAGCTTTATGCTCATTACGTACCCTGGTGATAATGTGGAACTGCATAATAAGCTTATACCCACTAAACCCCATTCGGCCTCTTATTTCCAATCTCTCGGAACATTTGCACTAAATCACTTAAAGAGACACACAGACACCCACGAGTTTCCGATTCGTTTTTTAGAAGATATATTATGTACTTATTATTAGATTACACAGAAGTAATAAATACTAACGCATAATTACACTTTACAATAACCTACCGTACACATAAAACAACAGCACTATAGGATACAAATTATTTCGCAATAGAAATTCAGAAATAATAAAAACGCTAATTTCTAATGGGCTAATCAAATTTCTTAATCATTTACTGAAGAAGAATGATGAAATAATTATGTTGATAGACCCTTCCTTCCCATCCTTCCATCCCTTTAAAATAAATAGTCTCGTCTAACTAGCGCGGTTGCCATTTCCGAGACTATCATTATACAGAAAATTATTACAGAAGGAAATTCTGCATTTTATGAATATAACCTTATAAAATATCGAAAGTGGCAACGCTGTATTTTTAAGTATGCAACCCGATTGTCCAAGATCAGCTGTTTAAGGACGGCCGGTTTCCTACTGGTTTTCATGCAGATTTGTGTGTTAATACTTAAACCCGAGTTTAAATTATTAAGTTATTTGGTCTTTTCGCGACGGCAGTGCCCCAGTCCAGCAGTTCAATATCGATAAACGGAACCAACGTGTTATTTATTTTTAAAATTTTTAGATGTTAAAAACATTATTTCCCAGACCACTCAGGCAATAAGGGCGTATTTTTGTCTACACAGTAGCATTTTAAAATACTAATTCAGATTGAATGGTACTTAGATGTGTTATGAGATTTTATTGTGTCGGTTTGTTTTTGTTCAAGTTACCTAGGTACTAGGTTTTTTTATAAATTAAGTTGGTGTTAAATAAGTCCGAAAAGCCAAATAAAATTGCATTTTTTTTCTAAAGGGTAAGTGGCATTTATAAACTTTTAAGTTGTCCAGATCTGGCGGGTGTCGTTCGAATTGAACAAATGAGCCCATACCTGACCATTTAAAAACTCCGCGGCGGTTCGTTCGAGTCCGTTCAAGTTTATAAATCAGAGATTGTTTCCTAGCGAACTGAACTGAACGTAAAAGTTTATAATAATGTACCCTGAAAAATAAACAACTTGCAATCTGTAAAACGGTTATTGACTTTCTAAAGAGTTTACCCTGAAGATATGACAACACTGTTGGCATATGTTGCTTTGTTTACCTTCCTGACAGGGGCACCACGTAGTCATTTTTGGTTTGACATGTACAGGGCATATTAAATTAAAGCGCCATTTTTGGATATTTTTCTTCAATTTGTTTTCATCTCAGGATTTGCCGATGTTTGCTCGTTCTCACTTCTCACATAGGAATGACCTAAAGGATGTTGTTTTCGTTAATTGCAATTGGCAAATAGCTCTGCAGCATCCACCCAAGACACAGAGCAAGGATAGGCAGATACTGACAAGGATCTAGAACCTCCAAAATTCTCGTGTTAAACGAGGAAGAAGGATGTGATGAAAGGCCACAATAATTGAAAGAAATTCTAATCTGTCACTTGTCACACACATGTTCATAGAATATGTATGTATTTCCTATTAATTTATTGAAAGTAGAATTTTTTTAATAATGTATATTTGTTTGTGCTAAATCAGGAACAATATTTAACGTGATTTTTTAAAATTTTTTCTTCATTTAATAATATGTCTTTATTAAAAATACATTTATATTTGAAAATTAATGTTAAGAAATATATTTAAAAATTACAGTTTTGAGTCTTAAAAATGAATCACGACAATAATAGGTTGGACGAAAGCGATAATATAATAAAAGAGGGAGAGTATTTAAAACGAAATGTAAAAACAGAGTTTGACGAACCGGAGTTTTTTGAAGTGGAACGGTGCAATATCGATGAAGAAATTAAAACAGAACCAATTGATTTTGTTGATTGTGAGGAGCCTGAATTGCAAGAAGTTGTATCAATGCCGGCATTAAGGAGGGTAAAAAGTTGGTAAGACGCTACAATTTTATCAAATGGTGTTTAGTATGAACTTAAGCTTCTATATACATTTCGGGTGAATTTTTGGTTTATGATCAAAAACAGGGCCTCTGATTGTGATGAGCATCTATATTTTTGTTCATCAAATACAAGTAATCTTTTAACGTACTTTTGAGTATCCATTTGGATACGCAGGCCTTTTATTTGGATAGCCAGTAAACATCAAATGAATCCAGAAATTTTTTAATTACTTAGTAATTTAAAAACTACTGAACTGGTACCAGTGATGACTGATAGCTAAAAATGCTTTAAAATGTTCAGAGTCAGAAAAAATATTAAAAAAATAGGGCTGTTTAAAAGACATGGATACGCAGCAAAAATTCACTAAATACATGGATACGCAGTAAAAAATCACTAAAAGATGCCTTGATCAAATAAGTAGATAAGTTTTTATAATGTATCTGTGCACACTCATTGATGCTTTTCAATGAGAAATGTAATAAGTAGAAATTTTTTTAATTGTGTTTTAGTAATAATTCGATCAAATTTACTGAAAAAAAGTATTTTACCTGCACATTCTGTTCCTATAAAACTGCATATAAAGCCAATTTAGTAAGACATGCAAAAAAACATGAGAAGGAACCAGTAGGAATGAAGGGTCTTTACAAGTGTGAGAAGTGTCCCTTTGAGAGTGATCAAAATGGTAAGGCTCTAGTTAAAAATCCTGAGAATATGTATAATTTGTAACCTTAACATGCAAGAAATCAAACATAATTATACGTTGCTATATTGTACCCTATTTTTATTTCCTCTCATTTCTAGAGTCACATATCATCCCTAAAAATATTGTGGCTATAACAAGCCACGTTTAAATCACCCCCTCAATTTTTTTTTAGCCGCATTTCAGAGACATAACATAGTCCATTCACAGACCTATTATAAATGTCCACAGTGTGCTTTTGCCACAAAGTATAGAGATAATTTAAGACAGCATGAGTTGACGCACAAGTCACCGAGTGAATGTGAAATGTATTCTTGTGACGAGTGTGAATATGAAACGAAGCAGAAACTTTCCCTCAAGCGACACATGTTAACTCACAGGTAAGATATTTTTCTATTGTTTGATTTAGGTAAAATTTGACTTCACTATAAGATTTTGCCTCAATAAAGACCAAATGATGTAATGGGACCATATGGCTTTTGTTAACTGTCAAATTTGACAATTTCTTCACAAAATGTTGAAAAATGGGATTTATCGATCGAATTTAAAAAAAAAAATTGTTTGTATTGTTATTTTATGTCCACACGCCAAATTTAAATCTTGTTTTCTATCTATTTTTGGCCAAAATCTATTTCATTGCCATTGGAAGTCAACTCTATCACCATAATTATAAACAACAGCTCTGTTATTCTAATATGGTCATTTTTTGCAACGTATTTATTATTTAAAACAAGACTATCCTCTTCGTTGGTTAAAATTTGAAATTATGAGGAGTTTGTTCCACAGCTGGCATTTTTAAAGTGCAACTTAATTTTTTGAGGAATATTACCATTTTAATAGAATTTTTTGTATGAAGAATGATTTAGACGATGGGTATTGTATAAATAAATAGATTTACTGGGGTAGGGGCGACCTCCATTTTCAATGAAATTAGATATTGACCAACAATAGATAAAAAATTAAAATTGTCAAAAGTGATTCAAATTCGGTATGTGGACATCAAATGGATTTAAAATAAATTTGGTAATTTTAATGAATAATCGCCATATACAAGCTTTTTTTAATGGAGCACCTGGTATTTTATATAAATACACAACGTGTGTGAAAATATTGGTGCCATATGAAATACTTTTTTCGCTGCGATTTGGAGAAACACTTCATGAAAAGTTTTGCTTACCTTGAAAACTACTAATCCACGAAAAAAATCACAAATATAACGTACAGGGTGGTCAAGAAATAAGAAAATGTGAAAAAATGCTAAGAGTAAAGTAACATTAATTTACATGGTACAAAAAAATGTATTAGAAAAAAGTTGTAAAGAATCAAATTTAATGTCAAAATATAAAATAACAGCCATATACGAAGAAAGAATATTTTCATGTATTTTTCTTGCGAAAATATGGAAAACATCAATATTTCTAAAGGTAAAGTAATGTATTTGTCGCCTATGAAACAATCAGGTGTAAAAAAACAGAATTACACAAGCCCGCAACGAAATACAAGGATTTCAAATTGACAACGCTGTTACAAGATTACGAAAATACCTCCGTAACTGTATTGAAAATGGTGGTGACAAGGAAAAATAGGTGAAACATTTTTTTCGTAGATGGCTGTTATTTGCTATTCGGACCATTAAATTTGATAAGCAAAATTTTTTATGAAGAATATTTTTTTTTCCTAAAATCACAGATGAAAAAGTTTTCCATATGGTGTCAATATTTTCACAGACGCTGTACAGGGTGTCCCATTTTCGACACTTTTATAGGGTATCTCCGTAATTGTTAGTGCTATCAAAAAAGTAATGTAGGTGCCATGTGATCTTTTTTCAAACTTAAAATGGTAAAATTAAAATTTGAAAATTTTCGCTCGCTTAAGAGATACGGGGGAAAATCAAAAAATTGACAATTTCAAAATTACCCTATATGTATTTTCTTAATTAAAAGATATACAGGAAAATGTTCTATACAGAAGTTTCTTTATATTGATTGTTGAATAATCTGCCGTTTTCAGAATAAGTATATGGAATCAGATAAAAAAGTTATCGGACCTAACCTCATTTTTTTAAATGGAACACCCTGTATATTTTAATCTAAAAAGATATTATTTTAAATGTCCATTGGTCATTTTCGCAAATGAATATGTAAAAATGAAAAAATGTTAATAGTCATCAGTCATCATAGTTGTTTCTAGGATATTATAGCTTTTGTTTCATGGTTTACTGTGGTTTAAAGTAATAAAGTTTAATAAATCCAATATCATCCATGGTGTGTTATATATTTGAAAGGAGAATTTAAAATACTATCTTTTTATATTAAAATGGTGTGGTGTTCCATTTAAAAAAAATGAGGTTAGGTCCGATAACTTTTTTACCTGCCCGCGTATACTTTTTCTGAAAACGGCAGATTATTCAACAATCAATATAAGGAAACTTCTTTATAAAACATTTTTCTGTATCTCTTTTAACTACGAAAATATAGGGTAATTTTGAAATTGTCAATTTTTTGATTTTCCCCCGTACCTCTTAAGCGAGCGAAAATTTTCTAATTTTGATTTTACCATTTTAAGTTTACGTTTAGAGCTCATGACACCTACATTACTTTTTTGATAGCACTAACAATTACGCAGATACCCTATAAAAGTGTCGACACCCTGTACAGTTAAATGTTACATTTACTTAAAATATCTATGACAAACAAATTTATTATTTACATCATCCCCAAGACCTGAAAAAACAAACTGGAATGAAGATTCCTTTCTAGTAAATGCAAGGGCCTTTAAAAAATTATTTTTAGGCGGTTAGAAGAAGTTGAACATTTTAAATGTCCCTACTGTAAATTTGTAACGAAACATCAAGTATCCATGAATAATCACGTACTGACAATCCATAGGAAGGATAAAATACAAAAATTCATGTGCCCAGAGTGTGATTTTGGAACATACCATAAGATTTCTTTAAAAAGTCACAGACTTACGCATAGGTAAGTTTTTGGATGTAAACTAGCAAACATATTAGAACAGTATTATTATACAGGGAAAGAAGGCAGCATGTACAAAATTTGAAACTTTCAGAAGAGCAAATGTAATATACAAAAATGCGTAAATAGAGTTTGAACTTTAAAAATCCCTTTAGAGGATTCCCGCAGATGGCCGGCTGGGAAAGAAATCTAAGCGACTGATCTGGATTATTAATTGCTCTTAGAAGAAGAAGAAGAAGCAGAGAAACTAAATTGCGGTTTATAAAAAAAACTAAATTTTTTTTAAATTCTTTTGACAAAAGTTGTTTAGAATTAATTGTAGAATATTGTAAAGTCAATATATTGTTACTAAATTAAAAAACAAATGATTTAAAAATAGATATATATACATGATATAATATGACAAAAAAGGACTGTTTAATTTCTAAAAACTTTTATATACTATATATAACATTTTTTTAAAATTGATTATTAAACCAAAAGGAAGATTTTAAAGGTGTACTATGTAGTCCACTTCTGACCGGCCGCCTACATTCGTTTTCCTTAGGGTGCCGCCACGCTTGCGAGCGATTTGTCGCGAGAGACAAATCGCGGACTTCGAAGTAACTGGCGACAAACGACAAGCTGGCCACTGTAAAAGCGATAAAATACAAAGCGACATTTGTTTCCGTCATGTCTCTGTCACGGACGCGTCGATTTATTCTTCAGCAGAAGCAAGTCCAACTTCTGTCCACAGCTTGTCGGTTTTTATTTTTAAAATATGTTTGTTAACATCCTGCCGTAAGTCTACTTTGAACTTCTGATATCACAACTTCCTTTTGACAAGACATCGTGACATATGATTCTTAGGAGTTACTGGTGGCAACACACAGAACTAAATAAAAATCGTTGAAGAACAAACCCGAACAATACAAAAAGGGGCACGCTTAGGCGCTAAGCGATTTTTTTTACATTTACACTCTAATTAAGTTTGATATTTTGATAAGTTTGAAAAACTTTTTTGTTGCTCAGACCGCGTCTGGAATTTCATTTCTTAAAAAATCCAATTCGTTTTTCCGAACGCAAGATTACCGAGTTGACTGTATTTATCAACGCACACGACCGGAATTTTTCATTCAGGAATCAGTCTGTAGGAAGCAGATGTTACTCTAGTCAAGGTGAAAACTATACGTTTTTTTTTCGAATAATAAAAATCGAATTTTTTAAACAAGAGCCGGTGAAAAAATAAGATCTCTTCCGCAGTAATAAATTTTAATTGAAATATATTCGCAGTTCTAATCGCTCCCATCTAAATTGTTAGTGTCATAATCCTGTCACTGCACTCTCGTATAAATTCCTACTGTATCCAGGGTATGAAGTGGTGGTGACAGTGACATCTATTAAGAACTAAAAATACACTTTTCTGTCAATAATTGAGCAAAATTGAACTACAGGACTGCCTAAACTAGCCATCAAGAAGGTGATGCTTTTGAAGCCCTTGAAATTTAGATTTTTGTCGCTCAAAATTAAATAGATTTTTTGGAAACCCGAACCCGAAATTTTGAACAAACCCGAACAAACCCCCCTCTTAATTGATATTTGCAAACATAATTAAATATATTAATATATTTTTTAGAAAACCCGGAGAAGTGCCTATGTATAAATGTCTCGAATGCTCATATGAGACTAAGAATAAAGCGTTTCTGACAAATCACATGAAGTCTCATCAGGATACGGTTCCCTGCCCTAAATGTCAAAAGCTGATTACTCCGAGGGGCATGCCGCTTCATCTAAAAACGCACGAGTCTGGAGATGTAAAGAACAGGTATACAGAGTGTAACGAATGCGGCCTTCGCCATTGGGATTGCGGAAACGAAGTTACGAAGTCTGTTAAATTGATGGAAAGTTGTGTAATTATGGGCCTAATAATACGCCGCAAAACAATATTCAAAATATTTGGAAATATCTAAAATTTCGCGATTCGGTTTTTATTTTTTCCTGTCTTTATTCGAAGAGATATCCAGAAATAAATTTCACTTTCTATTTGCTACCTTTTATTCTCCACAACTTGGCATCATCAGATCTTTCGTTTCGTCTTTGGGTCACCTTCATCAACTTAATTTTTTTAAATACCGTCCTGGATTTTTTATTAAATTATGAAAGAGGAATTAAATCTACGTTCAGTAGTATACAACACTTGCTGGTTTTCTAACGTTTTGTTCCTTGAATTGACTATTTTCAGTTTCTTCGAAACAAAAGTAAATTACAGGAACGTACTAGGAGTATTCTAATGAAGATGGTCAATTTAAGGAACAAAACTTCGGAAAATCTATATATATTGTATACTGCTGAATGTAGATTTAGGCCCTCTTTCATAATAAACAAAAAAATCCAGGCTCGTATTTAAAAAAATTTAGTTTATGATGGTGACCCACAGTCGAATTAAAGATAAACACCGAAACTCAAAATTTAAGATTTTTGCAAATATTTTGACACTCCCTGTATTTATTTTTGATTTTTTTGCGGCATATTATTGGGCCCATAATTACGCAAGTTTGTCCTAATTTGACCGACGTCGTATCTCTTACCGTTCCCGAAATCCCAATGGTGAAGGACGAATTTGTTACACCCTGTATAGAACTATTTGTACAGGGTGTCTGCTAATTAATGAGACATGGAAAAATCACAGACTCCTTACGTAGAAATATTAAGATTTAATTATACTATACTTACCTATATCTGAAAGTTGATATTAACTGAGATACAGGGTGTTAAATTTAGAACTTAATTTTTGTTTTTCTCTAATAACTTTAACAGAAACCAACGGTTTTTTACAAAATTTGGCAATTACTGAGAACCTGATTTTTAATGTCAATGTCTGCGGCATTTTTCGCTCATTTATTAGGTCATAACTTTTTTATGCCTCAGTGTATTTAAGTTTTTAATGAAAATAATACTTTTCTCATATTTATTACGTATAGAAGGTATACTAAGTTCAGGTCGCCCGGAGTTACCGTTTCGGAGATATTTGCATTTAAATTATTTAGTGCATTAGCTCAGGCAAGCAAATTATATTTTATTACTTCTTACCAACTAACTTTTACATGATAATTAATGTTCTAGTAATGCTTAATTGGGAATAATAAATAGAACAATCCTAATTAAAATAACTTTGATCCTAGAAAATATCGTGTCGAAGGAAACCAACAGCAATGAAAACACAAACTTACAATAAACTCAAAAATGAAACATTTTCTGTTCCATAGCAACTGCATCTCTAAATTTCATTTGTTTTCTCATAGGTTACTTTGAGAAAAAAATGTTGTTTGCAAATTAATAGTCATTGGGCAGGCTGCACTAATCAATTTAAATGCAAATATCTCCGGAACCGTAACTCTGGGCGACCTGAAATTAGTATACCTTTTTTACGTAATAAATATGAGAAAAGTATTATTTTCATTAAAAACTTAAATCCACTGAGGCATAAAAAAGTTATGACCACTAAATGTTCGACAAATTCATATATTGTACATTAAAATTTCACCAAAAAATCAATTTCTCATCCTAAAAAAACGATTATTGCCAAATTTTGTAAAAAAACGTTGGTTACTGTCAAAGTTATTAGAGAAAAACAAAA
The DNA here is from genome assembly GCA_963991005.1 of Barypeithes pellucidus. NCBI lineage: Eukaryota > Metazoa > Arthropoda > Insecta > Coleoptera > Curculionidae > Barypeithes > Barypeithes pellucidus. The sequence goes on from OZ022563.1 coordinate 17,250,566, forward strand.
ATGAAGTCTTAACTTTAACACCCTGTATCTCAGTTAATATCAACTTTCAGATATAGGTAAGTATAATTAAATCCTAATATTTTTACGTAAGGAGTCTGTGGTTTTTCCATGTCCCATTAATTAGCGGACACCCCGTAAACAGGATCTACACGGACGGACTAAAAGAAATCCATATAAAATATTCTACCTTCTTGAAACTTATATTAATTTTAGGTACAAATGTAAGGAATGTCCTTATGCCACTCTGTACTTTGGAAATTTTAGTCGCCATATGAAAATAATGCATTCAAATAAGGAAGCAATTGATTATAAGCTATGTCCAGAGCCAGATTGTCCCTTTAAGACTTTCGAAAATGGTAATATTTTCATCCTTTTCGCCATAAAAAATAATTATTGTAGAAAAAGACCGACACCCTTGATTTTTTGCTGAGTTTGATCCTGATAGAAATGTGCTGAATTTTTTAATTAAGGGCCATGTTCGATAGGCCGATATTATTCCGGGTGATTCAAGGTGTGTTCTTTTAAACACCCTGTGGAGATATTGAGGTTGTTTTTTTTTTCATATTAGTAATTTATTGATAAAGTTACATATATTCCTAACATTTTATTTTTTAACACAATATGTTATCTCTATTTTTAGAAGAGATACGATTGCTTTAATAAAACTAGTGTTGGGAAAACCGCTGCAATGCGATGCACCGGAGTTATTCCGGGCTACCGACCTTTTTCCAACACCGTGTATATAAACAGTATATTGCTAATATCATCTGCAAGTATGTCCCCGCTATGGGCATCGAAGAGGGGCGTTGTGAGTTTGCGCAGTTCGGAAATTTCCTTGTGAAAGTAAACATTCGACGGGACCGGAGTTCAACTTTTTTAATGTAAATTTCACTGGTTAGTTAGGAAAAATATTGCAATCGAAGTGTATAAGATACTCCACGGGCACTACACTTGTGATGTTGATTTCTTTCATCGGGATGCCAATCATCATCTTCGTGGACATTCTTTGAAGTTGACCACTGAACTCTGTCATAGACTAACCAGAAAAAATTTTATTACAAACCGAGCAGTGAAAAAATGGAATGACCTGCCAGAGGAGATTGTTGCCGCCCCTACGCTAAACTCATTTAAAAACCGTCTGGATGCTCACACTGAAAGGGAACATAGGCTAGCAATATATTAAGAGACTTATCGCGCCATTACATATAACGACAGTTTATCGGTTTTTCCGCCTACTGTCTAAATCTAATAATAATAATAATCAAAATTTCGATTAATTCGATTTAAGACAGCGTTCCATGCATACGATTTCTGACGATATGATGATCCGACGGTGCCCTGATGGGTGTAAACTTTTGGGGCCAAATTCCGTCCGAATATTTGTAACAATCGACACGATGAGCTTTATTTTAACTTTCATCCGACGTCGTATGTTTCTTAACTTCACTTTTTTCTAAACCAAAAATTACTACCATTACTATTACTTACTATATTGACTATTTTGGGAATTATTGTCAGCTACTAATGCATCAAATTAAAAATACATTAATTTTAAGGTTAGGTAGTGACCACATGTATATTATATCGTATACGAGTGACACTATCTTCTTTTTACAAGCTTTTTAGTGAAGTTTCCAAGATTGGATAATGTGATAAATATTTTCGTATATATATGCCTGAAATACTTTATACCTGGTATTGATCCACGACTTTTGCAAAAAGGCACCATGCACTTGTGTCCTTTCATCTTAAACAAAACAAGTCACTAACCTACCAAACAGCGAATCGAGTCACCACAAATTAAAAATTCCTTTACAAAAATTGTTGTTAGGTAATGAAAGCACTAATATACCGACAACAAAGGGAATGAACCACTTTTTATTCTGTAACAAGTAATTTAAAAAAGCATCCAGAACAATGATGGCGACGAATAACAACAAACAAATAATGTCGGGCCGGCTCTGAATCGATGGATAAAATTTCCACCTAACTGCGCAAACTCAATAGACCCGCGCCATCTTCCATAGCGGGGACACTTTTTGTATTTTGGAACGTTCGTATTGGCAATATATATGTGGTTTATATTACGGCTCCACTGGTAATGCATTACTTCCATAAGATTGTGGTTATGTTAAACCTATTTCAGCAAGGCTTAAAAGACACATAAAGGAAATTCACTCCTCCGAAGCTCCTCAGTTCAAATGTGGCGAGTGCGAGTTCAACTCGAAATTTAATTCTTGCCTCAAGAGGCACGTCGAAACGGCTCATGGCGACAAGAACCCCGAGACTTGTCCTGTGTGTTTCAAGAAATCGGCGAACATATATACGTTAAGGTATGCTTTTTTGATTATTTAATTGTCAATTCAATCATTCAAGTATCGGTTTGAAAAAGTACCGTACAAATCCAAAAAGTTATTTAAAGTACATTTCTCAATAACAGAATATTCCGACAGAGATATCGACCATGTAGGTGCGAAACTTTTTAGATTTGTACGGCGGTATTCTACTCGAAATGTTTACACCTTACAATAGTACAGTGTGTCTCACTCATATGGAACACTTTTTTATTGTTGGTTTTATAATAAAAAGTTATTCTTCATAAAAAGTTCTGCATGGTCCAAAACTTAAAATGCAACCATCAGATATCAATTTTTCTAAGCCGTATACGAGGTTTGTAAAAAAATTTCAATTTTAACTCTAGAGTAAAGTACCTTTATTTTTTACAATACAGAAAAATGTTATAAAGTAAAGTTATTTTGAATTATAAGTTATATTCAGATATGCAATTACAGCCATTTAGCATAAAATTGAAATATGCTAAATGGCTGTAATTGCATATTTGAATATAACTTAATTCAAAATAACTTTACTTCATAACATTTTTCTGTATTGTAAAAAATAGAGGTACTTTACTCTCGAGTTAAAATTGATATTTTTTGACAAACCTCGTATACGGCTTACAAAAATTGATATCTGATGGGTGCACTTTAAGTTTTGGACCATGCAGAACTTTTCATGAAAAATAACTTTTTTTCATAAAACCAACAATAAAAGAGTTTACCATATGAGTCGAACTTAAGTAGACACACTGTATAATATTAAAGTACAAGTTTTTAAAGCATCATATTTTAGCACGCGTACATGTTATAATAGTAATAATAATATAATCCATACTTATTCGAAATAAATAAACTCCTGGACAAAATTAACGCAACATCATAAATTTGCCATATTTTTGATGCTATTTTTTTTTCTGAATTTATGATCCGATTTGAATGATTTTTTTTGCATTGTACGTTGGTTCCTTGACAATGTCATAGTTTTCGCTGTTTATGATAAAAATTTAATTTTCGATTTATACTGGGTGTACTAAAAATGCTGTGTTTTTTTCCGAAAATTCGCATCACCCTGTGGAGTATATTAGCAACCGAAACATATTGCAGTTAACATTAAACGGTAGGTCCATCTTTCCCCAACATTTTCTTTTTTGGTTTACTTCGTTATCTCTGTTATTAAAGGAGATACACCGTTTTATAGCGTAACATGTTTTTATAGACTAATATTCAACACATTCAGTGTTAAATGTTTTCAAGTAGACTATGGACTTTTTCTGACATTGCAAGCGATGTGTCAGCAGATGTTGTGTTTTAAAGTTACAAAGGTGAAATAAAATTCGCCATACTGATAAAAACTATTCGGAAACTGCTTATTAAACGTTCGTTTCGTATGCCCAGTTGCCCGACGAGTATTTTAATCTTGAAACCTACTTGAAAACATTTAACAATGAATGTGTTGAATATTAAAGTCTATAAAAACATGTTACGCTATAAAACGATGTATCTCCTTTAATAATAGAGATAATGAAGGAAACCAAAAAAGAAAATGTTGGGGAATGATGGACCTACCGTTTACTGTCAACTGCAATATGTCTCGGTTGCTAATATACTCCACAGGGCGATGCAAATTTTCGGAAAAAAACATAGCATTTTTAGTACACCTAGTATAAATCGAAAATTAAACTTTATCATAAACAGCGAAAACTATGACATTGTCAAGGAACCAACCTACAATGCAAAAAAAAATCATTCAAATCGAATCATAAATTCAGAAAAGAAATAGCATCACAAATATAGCAAATTTATGATGTTGCGTTAATTTTGTCTAGGAGTTTATAGGGCATAAAATTTTGTAAATGTCTAAACTTTATATTGTTATTATTTTATCAGTGGCCTTCGATAGAAGAAACTTTCTTAAAAATTAAACAATATCAACCAAGATGGTTTTAATTTAAATCCTTCTTAGTTACGGGAAGTTTTAAAGCTTTATATTGATATAGTTGTAAAATATTACAGTTCTGTGTTCAGCTTTACAAAGAAATTAAGAGATGCGATTGTGTGAAATGTTATTGAAAATCAGTACTGGGTGGAAGAGAGAACTACATGTGTGTGCGCTGAATGGCAACAATGTTGAAGTCTGGTTAAATATTAAAATATGACCATACTTATCGATGAAAAGACAAACCCGAACAAACTACACATGAATGCACCATGATGAATGACGTAATAAAGACGATTTTTCACCAATAATCACAAAAAAAACACAAAACAACGTTGTAGTGTTTACGAGTTTAGTATTCATTCATAGCGCGTAATAAAATATAAATAGATGTTGCCATAGTGCAGTTGGATTAGTTCAAGATTCGTTCGATACTTTTAAGTATAATAATATTTTTTTAAGGAATCTCTCATCGCCTTTTCACAGTTTTATAGTAAAATTATTGGGAAATACATTTATTTTAAGAGCAATTGCGGATTAACCTTAAACCAGTTGTAATTGTTAAATTAACAAATTTTTAATTGGGATTTTGCAAGATACCTTTGCGATAAATATGTCAATCTGGCAATGCTGCAATAATGACCGAGAGAGGTGGGAAAGACTGTTTGTATTCGTTGCGTAGGCTAGAAATGTATACTTCTCTATCCTTTAAAAAAAACGGTTTCGAAACAAGCTCAGTTCGATACTACTCGATACGGTGTCGAACTAGCTTTGATGTGAAACCAAAATAGAAAAACTTTTTTTCAGGATCCACATGAAATTGCATAGAAAAGAGGATGAAATAAGAATGTTTCAGTGTGGCGAGTGTCCATACAAAACGAGACACTCTGGAGCGTATAAAGATCACTTGTTAAGGCACAAGTCACCGGATGAGGTATGTCAGTGGCAATATTTGAATATTACTTTAAGTTAGACATTAGCTAAGGTAGCCTTAGCGTTATGGTAAGCCATAAGAAACTATGTTTTAAATTAATTTGAGGGTCAATTGATGCGTTAAGTCTAAGATTACCACGTTCTTAAAGGTCTATTCCTTTTAGATGAGAGTTAGAAAGAACTTTAATATACTGTCAAACTTGTGTTAAAGATGACTTGCCATTGCCATTCTGTACCTTAAGGTGACTTTGAAATATCGGCCCTTAGGGCTAGGCTTAGTTCTCACTAGAGAAGAGCAATATTTTTATACCGGTGACTTAGATGGTCACCACCTTATACATGTGACCCAATCTCGGCCAAGCAGTGACCTAGGTCGCTGTTTTAAAGTTCCCTTGTTCTCGCCACTTCTCGATGACTCTCGGGGCAGTTAGATGGTCACCAGCTTATACCGGTGGCCGATAAAACTACAAACTCTAATATCCGAAAACATATTAAATCAAATCATTCCACCGGTTTACTTTCTTCTTGTAAGAATATCAAAAATTACGAATCAAGCAATAATAATGAACTGGGATTAAAATTTAATATGGATACCACCGCAATAAGTAATACACTTGCAAACAGCGAGGAGACCTTTATTTCTTTTAGTTAACAACCAGCGCCCAGTTCTTATTCTTAAATCTTAATAGACATCGGATCGCTAATCTAAACAGTGACTTAAGTCGCTGTTAAAAGTAACCAGTTACTGTGTGGTCGCCGTCACCTGTATACCGGTGACTTAAGAGTCACTGCTAAGCTCATCTCTAGTTGTCACGTATTTAAGTAACCTTAAAGCCATATTAGAATTGGCTTAAGAGAATTGGCAATTTCTGTCTCTTGCGCCACCAATGGCAATTATAATTGCACGGATTCATGCGCAGTACGCCGTTCCCGATCAGATGTCTCTCAATGCCAGAAATGGGACAAGCGCCGTTTTAATTGCCATTGCCGCTGCAAGTCTGAGTAGAGATGGATTATTCTGGTATTTTTAACTGTTTATTAGTTGGTTGGGGTTAGGGTTGGTACTGAAATTAGCAGTTCACATTATTTATTAAGCATATGTGTTGCTAATTCGTCGCAACTTTTTGAGCTTCTATTTGTAAGTAGCAGTAGCTGCTTTAACTGGTAATCAAGACGAATAGGTTTGCCCATCTCTAATTCTGGGGGTATTTTAGGGATTTCGACAGTACTAACTGTTGTTCTGACTGTTGGCAATGCGCCAGCTGATCGAGAACGGTTTAGTGGGCATGAATACGTGCAATTATAATTGTCATTGCCAGCGCAAGATAAGAATTGCCGACTCTAATACGGCTTTTAACAAATTATTAAAAAAACATTAAAATAATGTAACAGTCTATATCTCAAAAGTTAAGACGTTTAGGACATATGTTCATATGAAGTTATTTTCTGGAAATGAAACAAGAATAACCTCCTTAAATATTCGCATGTTATACAGAAACATCCTGTATAACAATGAAATTCCATAACACCCTGTATATTAAGTTTAACATTATATTTATTTTAGATTCCTTCTTATAAATGTACAAATTGTTCATATCAAACCAAGAACAAAAGTTACTTAATGGATCATATAGCGAAATATTCCAATTCGACCTCGCCGAAAAATAAAGTCTGTTGTCCTTGTTGTTGTTTTAAAACTGCGACAAAGTTTAACTTGCGCATCCACATGTCCAAGATCCACAGGAACGAGATGGACCCCAACGAGTTTTGGCATTGCGCATTATGCGGCTTTAAAACATTGTAAGTACTTTATGCAGTGGGCACCATTCAACTTGAAACCGTATGGGGAAAAAATGTATTTTTCGATATAGGTAAAATTTAAATTTACCATAAAAAAATTATATTAAAAGGTCGAACTGAAACAAATAGAACCCCACTAGTGGAAGAAGCGCGATTCTAGGGTATTGGCCGCCCGCGTTCATAAGTCGAGAGTGCCCCCTCCTCCCCTTAATATTGCCTGGATGCAGTTCATTTTTATGAATTCCTATTCTCTGTCGAATTAAACGGTATAAGAAAAAGATAATTTTTTTTTTATGTTTAAGATGAGGATCCCAAACAATCCCAAATTAGCAATCAGAGTTATCTATGTTGCAACAATTTAATTTAAAAATATGCCGCTTTTGGCAGGTTAGCAAGAGACGAGAGTCATCAGCTGATCGATATTTCTTTTCGTGAAGTTTTAGCCGTTAATAATAAAGTTTGTTTAGTTAATTTATTGATATTTAGATTGTCTGACATGTCGATTGGGGTATCAACAAGTTTCAGGAAGATCTGTGACATAAATTTGAAAATTGTTCATATTTGAAATTGTTATTATTATTCTTATAACATTATATTTTTAACGCAATTTTTTCATAGCGTTTTCCAATCTTTTAACTTTACGAATCCAGTTTTAGTTTAGAAAAAACTAAGTATATTTGGCTAAACGTTCGCATAAAATAGTGCCTGCTTGGCAACCTGTGATTAAACGCAGCTCTTAATGTGAAGAGGAATGCTGCCATTTAGCTTCAATTCAGTACCATGCGCACGTACGGCTAATATTTCATGAAAATAAATATTGATCAGCTGATGACTCCGTATCTTTCTAACCTGGCAAAAAGCAGCATATTTTTTAATTAAATTATTTCAATTTAGACGGCGCTGATTGCTTATTTCAGATCTTAAAATACGACTAGGCATTGTGTTTCTCTTTATTTAATTTATAGCTAATATATTACGTTCCCTTTCCTGCCCGTTTGGCGTCCGATTGCAATAGGTGTTTGCCAAATCTGTATACAGGGATAGGAAAAATATTCTAGCGACTTTTTTTTGCAAATTTTGCTTGCCAAGCTATTTTTTAACTATTCAAATTGTGTATTTCTCGATTCCTCATGTGGTTAGCTTTAATATTATACACCTAAGAAAAATTAGAGTTATATAACTTTAATACAGCAGGCGAATCACGAAACTCAATTGTTCGATTATATTTACCATTTTCCATCAAAAAAAATTTTGAATATCGCCCATGGTATTCGAAAAATCGACTCGATACGAACCAATTTACTCAATAATACTGGACCACCAACCAATATCTCTGGATAGCCAATCTCTAAAAGCAAAAGTGGCAAATTTATGGCCTCGCGCATGTAAACAAAGCTGATCGTCAGATGTCATGCGCAAGACTGATAAACTATTTATCTTAACCGCCGAGCAGGACCGTACTTCGCCGTTAATGAAAATGATTACACGGCAATATTTTGGCACATCAAGACCTTCTTTACTGGGCAATAAACAATCCGTTTTCTCGCATAAAAGAAAGCCTTGTGGCATCACTTTTAGAATTAATTTTGATATCCATTGTCCACGTATCGATAGATTTTTAATATCGTTACATCTCTACGACTGATTTCGGTTCTGGACGGTCGTCGTTGGTTCACATCGTTGGTTGGCAACCAATGCGGCGGGGTTGCCTATATGACGGCGACAACATTGTGCGCAAGACAACCGACGAGCAACCTTTAAAAATATGACCGGTAAACCATGCGCACCAACCCATAAAATTTAACTTTTTACTGCGCACCCCATAAGTTGTACGTATCCATAGTTAAAGGTCGGTGCACTGGACTCGTCAAGTTTGTTATTTTTATTGACCTTGACGTTTTTTACTTTCTTGTACCGATAGTGCCTGTTCTCACCAAAGCAACTGGCAACCGCAACGCAACCACAACTTCAGTTGAGTTTCTCTTGCGTTCCCACTGGATCAACTGGTTTGAATTATCTTTTGACATGAGCAAAATGTCTTCTTCGTCAGAAGAAGATATAACTTCTACCTCCATTCTCGTTAAGCAGCTTAAAAAATAAAAACTGAGCGACAATTTTGGGTTGTCAGCCATGACACCGCGATGGGAAGCAACTGACAACGGCGACGCGGTATGCCGGGCAACTCATAAGCAACTAGTTGCGTTGCAGTTGAGTTGCCTTAAGTCAGTGGGAACACGCGTATTTAAGCATTTAGTGCTGAGTCGCGTTGATGTTGCGTTGCGGTTATGTTGCGGTTGCCAGTTGCTTTGGTGAGAACAGGCACTCAGGAATACTAAACTGGCCAGGAGGCATTTCTGGAAAGCGCTCAAAATAATCTATTATAGTTTAATTATGGTTTAACAGACATGATGACTGGAGAATTTAAACTTCAGCATAAAAATCACAAACACCCTTCAAACAACAATTAACAAATTTCAAACCTCACTTTAAAACCTACGAAATTTCTCTCTCATGAAGTTAGCGTCAATATTATTAACATATCACTTTTTAGGAAAAATGCTACGATAAACGGAAACTCCCGAATATAATTCGATGGAGTTTCGTAAGTATTTTTTTCAATTTGGGTTTCATAATGGCTACATTATGAAATGCAAAAATATTGAATAACCTGCCGCTTTATGAAACTGAATTTTTGCTATGTAGGGTTCGAATTTTAGGCTTACTTCGATTTCGTTGAAATTAGTTTTCTAGGCATTATGGATTCGACAGAAATAAAATTTAAAATACTAACCTTTTGCAAATAGATCATTTTTACTAGATATTTATTTGAAATACCTATTCTCGGAAATATATAACATGCTGACGGTGTCCGTTAACTAATTTCTAGTCACAACTATAAAACAACATAACCTAAAAATAATAGAAATATCTTCCAGTTTATGCTCTATTTCTGAAGATTTATTCAATAAAGTACTAATTTTTATTTTTAATTCAATATAGTATTATACATATTGCTTTATATATACATATTTATAGTTACTGTAGACATTTCCTGGGCATTAATTATTATTCCTGTCAGATTCTGTGTCGACACAATATTTTGATCAATAGTATTATTTATTATTTTGAATTTTGTTCTGCTCGCACCATAACTCAGAGTTTTGCAATTCTGCAATTTCTCGTATTTCTGACGGAGTACAACTTTCTTCCTGACTCATTTTTATTAACTTTAATAATAGGTATATTTAATTTTAATTATGACGGATCGGAAGAAGCTTTGTTGTGTTCAATTGTTTCTATCATGGCATACTTCATACTTGTAACATTTTATTAAATTGTAAAAGTATTGCCAACCCAAAAAGAAAATATTAATTTAAATGGAAAAAACTACTATATTTTTCAGACTTTAAAGACCCAAATAGAAAAAGTATTATACAATACACGGTTCATAAGACAATTAGAGCACTTGTACTTTAGAAAACTCCCCGCTTCGAGTGTCGTTTTCTAAATTAAACGAGATAGTGTCTTATGAAAATTGTATCTTAATATGCCATTTAGCAACTAGGTCGTATTACGTATCGAGTAATTCGATGAATGTGAATCGAGTTTCGTGATCCGCCTGCAGGTCTCTAAAGTTTCTTACTTTTTGTAAAATTTCAATTTTTTCCACATGTGTTTCTTCGGAGAACCCCTTCAATCGTTTTATCTTTTTAGAAATAAAAGAGTTCTGCATGACCATGTTAAAGCACATAAAAAGAATACCATAAATTCAGAAGGAGAAAACACTATCGACAGTTTACCGGATTTGGCAAATTGTGAGGCAAGAAATAACGAGAACTGGGATACATCACTTTCCGAGTCCGCCATGGTTGAGGATATCGCAAATTCCTTAAACGTTTGCTTAACCGAAGACGCTGTTAGCTAGAATACCTTAAAACTATTATCCTCCTCGCCCACTTGCGACTTTATTATTGTGCAATTGTGCAAGTTAATCACTAAACTACTTACATTGACGAAATAAAATACATTATGTCGACGAAAATTAAATATTTTATGAAACGAGCGAGAATTCCTCCTCCTCCCTCTAAGTTTCTTAAGCAAAGGTTTTTTTACCTCGTCTATTTGATTTTATAGGAAGAATATTTATGGGAATCTGTACAGGGTGTCCCATTTCGACACTTTTATAGGGTATCTGCGAAATTGTTCGTGCTATCAAAAAAGTAATGTAGGTGTCATGTACTCTTTTTAGGTTTGTTCGAATTTGTTCACACTTTTGGGTCAAGCTTAAAATGATAAAATCAAAATTGAAAATTTTCGCTCGCTTAAGAGACACTGGGGAAAATTTCAAAATTACCCTATATTATCTTAGTTAAAAGAGATACAGAAAAATATTTTTTACAGACGTTTCTTTATATTGATTGTTGAATAATCTGCCGTTTTCAGAATAACTATACGGGGTGAGGTAAAAAAGTTATCGGAACACCCTGTATATTTTAATCTAAAAATATACTATTTTAAATTATCCAAATATAACACACCATCTATGATATTGGTTTCCTAGGCGATTTATTAAACTTTATTACTTTAAACCACAGTAGACCATGAAACAAAAGCTAATATCCTAGAAACAACTATGTTGACTATTAACATTTAACATCAATTTCATTTCTACATATTCATTTGCGAAAAATGAAATTTGATATGATATTACTTTATATTAAAAGTGGAAAAAACGAAGAAATGGCGCAAAATGTATATTTTGTTCTCTCGGAAAGACGGTAACCATTTAAGGACATATTTCGATCATTTGCGATGATTCCCGATATTTTTTTACCTTAATCTGAATCTTTTATTTCGTTTCAAAGTAATAAGAGTTTAAATGACTCGCCTAGGAAACTAATATCATCCATGGTGTGTTATATATATTTGAAAAGAGAATTTAAAATGCTATCTTTTGAGATTAAAATATACATGGTGTTCCATTAAAAAGAATGAGGTTAACTACGATAACTTTTTTACCTGACCCCGTATACTTATTCTGAAAACTGCAGATTATTCAACAATCATTATGAAGAACAAAAACATTATTTTATATCTCTTTTAACTAAGAAAATATAGGGTAATTCAGAAATTGTGAATTTTTTGATTTTCCCCAGCGAGCGAAAATTTTCAAATTTTGATTTTACCATTTTAAGTTTGACCCAAAAAGAGCACATGACACTTACATTACTTTATTGATAGCACTAACGGAGATACTCTATAAAAGTGTCGAATATGGGACACCCTGTACATATAAATGTACAGGATGTCCTACCTTGATGGGCCACTATCGATGAAGAACGGTATAATATTTTCTAAAACTTTAGTAGATTACTAAAACGTACATCCAACAAAGATGTTTTCAAGTTGTTGGCACTTCCGGTTGTACCGGAAGTAGATAATAATTTTTTAATGTAAATATTATTTTGGGTCATGTAGGACGTAGGTAAGTTTTTAAGGTACCTAAATACTATTTTGTGTGAAATATTTTAATCTTTTTTCTAAAAATTATTGGATTAAAATGAATTACTATTTAGTCGCTCTATCATCTTAGTTTTTAACGTTGACAATTCATATAATGTCAAATATGTTGCCAACATCTAATTGAAAAGTAACTAAACGCTCGAACGCAGGTAACCGCTGAATTGATAAAAGATAGATAGAGTGAAACCTCTTTGAGGCGGACACCTAAGGGACCGTCTAAATGTGTCCGCCTAATAAAGGTGTCCGCCCATGGGAAATTTTTTATTAGGTAATATGTAAATGCAATATTATTATTATTACAATGTATGTACAAATAAACATAACATAACAAAAATGCACTAGTTTTAGTTAGGATGTAGTACCTACTAAAATAATCGAATAACGTAGTTTGACGTGTTTACGTTTTATAATTGCAATCTAGAAAATGTAATTCCAAGGCTGATTCCATTGCTGTGGAGTCGCCTCTATTTTTGCATACTCTTATAATTCCTTTATCACACTAATGGCTTGTTGATAATTGGTGACATTTGTTTGATTACTGCATTCAACTTCTTCATCAAAGTCGTTAGATAGTGATGTGATTTCAGTCTGGACTACATAATCGGTAGGAATGGGGTCACTATCATCTTCTAATAGAACATTGCTACACAATGTTAATGAACTCGCCCAAATCATTGTTATCAAATTACAAACTTCCACAACATCAATATTATCTTTCAGACTCAAAACGCGACATTTTTGTCATTGGTTACGATTTTAACCTTACAACTCACAAATAAACGGCAGACTGCTGTCGGGGAATCGCACATATTTTCATTCGGCGAAGTCCTTTCGCACTGTCGTCACGCATACGCGATTGGTTGCCGGTCTGTCTTCAGATAGTTTTTGCACCGTACTTATTCGTCTCCCAAATACTTTTTAAAATTTTTTGTCCGTTTAAAAGAGGGTTTTCGCACCCTTGTATGAAAACAACCTGTCCGCGTCCGCCCAAGAGAGGTTGATTTCATGGAATTTCATATACCTAGTTCCGGAATATGAAAAAATGTCCGCTTATTGGAGGTGTCCGTTAGGAGAGGTTTCACTGTATATTAATGGCCATATATATATGTGCAGCCCATGGTATAAAGATCTAAGAAGGTATGATTCCACGTCGCCGAAGGTGTGGCTTGTGACGTCAGGGCGAGTGATTTTTAAATCTCTTATGGAGATTTGTATTGCTGTCAGTGTTTTTAACTCTTTTTTAAAGGTATTAAATGGTTTTATGTATGTAATGGTAGATGAAATGGAAGAATAATATATGACAAGTATTTACGTATATTAATTTCATAGAAATATAACACTCATTTCAGCTAAAATAAGAAATGATTCCGACAAACTACATGACGACCAGTGTTGTCAGAAATCTTTGATCAAAAGTAATAGGTTGAAGGTTCGAAACCTAATAGAATAGTAAGAAACGGTGTCAGAGTAAGAAGAAAAGGTCGTTACTTTCCTATTAGATGGGGGTCACCTCCAGATTGAACATAAATTCTATATGGGGAGCCCCACAACAAGAATGGACATCTAGAAAGTTGTTAAAATAGTATGGATATTTGTAAAAGACTGACAATGCTGTAGAAAACCAGCAGGGGTCGCCGAGCAGCTTCGGCTATCGTCGACCGGTTCGAATGGCACGAAAAGTTTGTCGGAATCTTTTCTTATTTTAGTATTATGTTATATTTCTATAATTTTCTATCATTTTCTATTTATATATATTTCTATGAAATTAATATACGTATATACTTGTCATATATTATTCTTTCATTTCATATACCATTTCATGCGTAAAACATTTTAATACCTTAAAAAAGAGCTGGAAACACTGACAGCAATATAAATCCCCATAAGAAACTTAAAAATCACTCACCCTGTGACATCACTGCGCGCAGTAGATGACGGTTAGATATCTTACCCTTAGTATTTGTATCATGGATGTAGCCCATGGCACTGAAAGACCTGTGAATGACATCCTTACGCGTTTGTCTAGCTTCTCTTTCTACGTTCGCATTTCATTTCTTGGACCACAATGATTACAGCTGATTTGATAATTTTATTAGGGAGAAAAATAATCCAAAATAAATGATTATCCCAAAACCTGGAAGTCACTGGCGCTAGTACTAAAAAACAGAGGGCACAATGGGTACTAACCCCCGAACAAACTTATTTCTGGTCGAAGAAATATAACGTCTATTTCCGGACACCCTGTATGATGATAATGGAAAAATAATCGTCAAAATCGGTTACGGCCGTTACGGAGTAATCGGCATCAGTGTACATGTTACTATAAACGTATTTGGTCGAACCTCCTTTTTAAGTTGACCACCACGAATCCATATGGATTTACAACTGCTCAATGCCACAAACCCGGTTTGCCTTTATTTTTCGATCACGCCTCGTAGCCACAGTTTTATTTCTTGTAATCAGTTCAAGTGTTTATCAACAGATGTCGCTATAGTCAGTCAAGTGATCGCGCTTGAATGGAAAGGGAACGAGCTGCTCTGCTCCACTCGAGTAAAATGGCCGCCAATGATCGATAATCGGATGGTGTGTTTTTTTCTACATTTTCTTACGAATTTTGGCCAATATAAAGAATTAAAAATGTCCCAAAATTTAGTGCAAGGTGTATTTTAGAGTGCTTGTTATTTTTTACAAGTTTACTGCCCCCGAAAACTGAGTAGACAGTGATAATAAGTGTTTTATTATGTAGTAATTGTTTTAGCTAAGGTGAGTATATTTCTGTGTTTAGCCAACGAAAGCGAGCATTAATTTTTTTCTTGAAGTGTTTTTCTTGTCGCCGATATTATATTTTATCGAAATTCTGTCGCCTCAAGATATTTGTGCACCTACGAGGTGTTAATTAACTTGATTGACATGTTTAATTAGTGTGTATACATTCGCAAGTGGTGGGGGCGCCAGTTAATTTGTCAAATTTGTTTATGGCCCTAATTACCATTTCATTACCCTTTTCTTTTTCCGTCCTTCTTCATTTGTTTTCAGAGAACATTGTTTTCATTAATTTTACGGGTCATTTTTCTTTTGTTTTCGTGGCGAACGCCACGATAAAGAGGATAAAGTAATGAAAACGCGTCGAGTGTTAAAAATACATAGCCGAGGTTGGTAGGAGTTTTATACGGGTTTTCACAAGTTTTTATGATTATATAGGTTGTAAAGTTATAATAATAATTAAAGTAAAATTAGCGCAGCCGATTTAATTAGTATTTACATATTTACACAAATCGTTTTCCAAGCTCGTACGTCTCTTGTTTTCATTTTCAACAAATAAGTGGCCCAGAAAAAAATCCTTTAAATCTTTTTATTTACATATTGCCTCTGGTGAATATAAATCGACGAGTATTTACATAACAATGGAAAAAGGAAAAGACTGTAATCGTGTCGAAATGTTTGTTTTGAGTGCTTGAATATAGTTTTCATATTGATTTGCGGTTTATAAAAGAAGCGATAAGTCACTTTTATGGGATGCTTAAAAGTTCCCTCGCGGGGATTTTTATTGTTTTACGAGGGGCGGTGATAACGAGCTTATTGGAAAATGTGGGGATTGACACTTGTATATGGTCATTTTTATAGTAGACAGGGTGCCTGGGGCGACTCGAGAAAAATGAGATAGCGTATAATTAATTTAACTGAGAATTATGAGGACTTGTAATTTTTTGGGATTACATCTTATAAACGTAACAATCTGAAGTACACAATGAACTGCCGTTTAAAACTTGGTCTGTAATACAATAACAAAATTACGTACGGCTATTGACAAGAAACGTCCTGGTTGGACAACCCATCCTACCCGAAGTGTAACTTTCCGGAGCCGCCGTATAGTCCTACTTTGGCTCCGTCTGACTTCTGTCAATTTTTAACAAATGGAACATTAATAGCTGGAATATGGCGTTAGGTTGCAGAAAATTTTTATTGAATTTATTTTAATTATAAAGCAGTATTTCGGCAGCGTACAGGGGAGGTCATAATAATACTAGTAGTTCCTATAAGTAATCATTTTTCCTAATGTCTCTCCTAACAATAAAGTTATCGAGCCGGAATGACACACTACAAGATTTAAATTTTCGATTATACCTTCTAGCCACCTTGTATATTTTAATGAAATTTTGTAATTTGGTACAGGTCATATGGATTAAGAAACACATACTAGAGTCATTCTTGTATAGCATGATTACGTATAATGTCCCCCTCGTAGGTTTTTTTTATTTTTCATACTCAACAGAAATTAAAAAGTTTGTTATATGGGGTTTTTCAAGTAGTATTTGCAAGGGGATCAAATATCATTTCAGGTCTGTTGATATACAGGGGGGATCAAAAAGTTTTTTTTTATTTGGACTTCGTGTATATTAACTGATTTTCTAATTCTATGTCAAATTCTGAATGTAATTTATGTAATATACCATATACCTAATTATAGCCGTTCTCGATATACAGGGTGGCACATCGAAAATGAAACAGAGACATTTACTGGCAGCTCAGTTCTTTTTTGGAAAAACGCTCAGACCCGTCGATTTTGTTTGCGAGGGGGGCACAAAATCGGAACAAAATTACGCCAACAAGTGCAGCCCCCTGGGCGGGGGTGGCACCACCCCTAAAATCTTAAATGGAAAGGGGGGGTCGAGTGATACCTTATTTTAAAGGTCTTTCAATTCCCTTTATAATGATCTAAAATTCATAATACTTCAGTTCAGTAGTTTTGGAGATTTATTGATTTTAAACTTAAATAAAACTTTAATACATCATTAGTGGAAATCAATACATTTGGTAGCAAAGTACTTTAAAAATTAAGAATGAACTGACCCGTCAGCCAAGTAAATGTTGGAAATGACCACCATGACTCTCCATGCAGTAATAAAGATTTTGCTCAAAACGTTGCCGCACATTTTGCAATATTTGAGGAGTAATTTGAAGGCACTCATTCACAATTCTTTGTCGCAAATCTTCTAACGATGTTGGTTGAGTAGCATAGATTTTGCTTTTTAAGTGACCCCACAGAAATAAATCCAAAGGTGATAAGTCTGGCGATCTTGGGGGCCATTCAATGGCACCTCTTCTACCAATCCATCGACCTGGAAACGTCTGATCTAAATATTGTCGAACACGTAATGCGTAATGTGGTGGGGCACCATCCTGTTGGAACATCAACCTATTCGCAATGTACCGCCGATCATTCCCATTTTCAATTATGGCTGTTAATGCAGGATCTATGGCGCCTTGCCGTAATTCCAAATACATTTCACCGGTTAAATTTCCAGGCAAGAAAAAATTCCTATTTAAAATAAGTACGAGACATTCCCTGCTTATCTTTCTTCAATAAACCACTTTTTTCGCGACAAAAACCGCTCCAATCTTTATTTTGAACACCAAAATGATAAACAAACCATGGGCGTAGTGAAGAAAAGCATTAAATTAATAAGTAACTGCCTTTACTCAAATTTCTTCTGAAAGTAGTACAAACTAATCAGATGTACCTATTAAAGTGTACTGTAAGCTTAAAATCAATAAATCTCCAAAACTACTGAACTGAAGTATTGTGAATTTTACATCATTATAAAGGGAATTGAAAGACCTTTAAAATAAGGTATCACTCGATCCCCCTTTCCATTTAAGATTTTAGGGGTTTTGCCACCCCCGTCCGGGGGGCTGCACTTGTTGACGTGATTTTTTTCCAATTTTGTGTCCCCCTCGAAAACAAAATCGACGGGTCTGAGCGTTTTTCCAAAAATGAACTGAGCTGCCAGTAAATGTCTCTGTTTCGTTTTCGATGGGCCACCCTGTATAAAGGCCGCATTAGAATCTAAAATACTTTTTCTATTTGAATTTCATAATGGCTACATTATGAAATGCAAAAAAATTGAATAACCTGCCACTTTATGAAACTGAAATTTTATTTCTTTTATGTTGGCAGCAAGTAGGGTCGAATTTTAGGCTTACATTGATTTCGTTGAAATTAGTTTTCTTGACATTATGGATTTGACAAAAAAATTTTATATAAAACTTTAAATACTCACCTTTATCCTTGCAAATAGATCATTTTTACTAGATATTTATCTGAAATATTTAGTAACTTTTATTTTTGGTTGGTAATGCAGTTTTAAGTATTTTTATCTTTTTAATAAGCTAACGCGTAACGGAAATACGAGGGGGTCTTAAAACGGAAGATTTTCAAAATCACCCTGCAGATTAAAAACTAAGCGAACCATGACAAATTTAAATTAAATAAAAATTAAAAAGTGAAAACGGCAACATTATATCTTTAATAATAGCTGTAATACCCCCCAGAAAGTGTCGAAAATGCGACACCCTGTACGCTGGCGAAATATTGCCCTGTATAATTACTTTTGTTAAAGTATCGCACACGACATCGACATCTAAATAAAAAATAGATGTTTTTAAAACATCGATACATCGTGCGCATCCCTAGTACCACCAGGTACAACCCTAGCATTAAGGTAATGTACATCATTCAGTCGTAATTCAAGTTTTTTTCGATTGTTATTCCAATCTAACATCGTAAAAACATAAAGTAGTCCAAAAACAATTTACTGGGTACCAACTTAAGTAAATTACAATCTAGATTACGATAAAATACCTAATAAATAACTTTTATAAGTATACATATTTTTCCTAATTAAATCAATTAATTTTTGTTTTTATTTGCTTTACGATACTTTAGACACGTTTCTAAAGCGAATGGATTTAATTAAAAAATTTCAAGTCGAAATTTTATGTGTGATAAGAGGCAGGAAGATCACTAAGTACCTACTAAGTACTATTAATTTAAGTGTTTAACAATTACTTTTAAATTTGTCACGAGTACTTAGGTATTTTAATGTTTTAAGTTAAAATCCTACATTTAAAATGTTCGTCTATTTTTACTATTATTAGTGGTCATTTGAAACGTCATTAATGTTATGCTATTTAAAATAATCATTACTTTATACCATAAAGGCCGTTTTATATCCAGCAGGCAGCAAAATATGGGAAACTTTTTTATTATTGACATATTAAAAAAACTTTTTACATTTATTGCCTCTGCATGATAGGTAACCTAAAAACTTATTTTTACATTTGTCACGTGACTACTCGTTAGGATGAAAAATAGTACATTACGTATCAAGGGTCGAAAAGAGGCTTTTAAGGACAAGATGCGGCCGACCGAACAAACCGCACGTGTCCGTAAAAAGCCTCCGACGGCCCGAGATATGTACCGTACTTTTTTTTACAAGTGCTCCGAGGCTTTGATGCCAAATAATTAAAGAAATTCTTCAGACAGTTTTCCTGTCTACATGACATGAAAACACTCTCGCATGGAGAATGTAAATATCTATTTATTATCGTTGATATGTATGGCTCGGTGGCCTAGTGACAGAGTGTACGCCTGGCGATCTCAGAGTCGCGGGTTCAAATCCCGCACCGACATCTCTGGTTTTATTTATTTATCATTTAAAAAACTATTGAGGAGAACAAACTCCTTAAAAACACCCACAATGCTGACAAATGAAAATAAACTTTGACAGAAATGAGGTTTCAAAGTGTTTTCATTGTATTTGTTTTTACCAAAGCCTACTGTGACAAATTTCACATTTACAAATCAAAATTTATGTGGCGCATTAGAAATTGTAATTGAAAATATCTCGAAAACGGTTAGTCGGAGCGACATTTACAAAGTATACCTTTATTGCTTAAAAATGACGAAAAAACTGATATTTTTAATAAGAATATAATTATACTAAGGCACAAAAAGTTAGATTTCTTTTTATGTATCCAGAGTACCGTAGAGAGCGCCCCCTATAATCCACATCAAAATTATTAACAAATTCAAATTCCTTTCCCCAAAATAACCCTAGTCACAAAATTTTGTGCAAAAATATTGATTCAGAAATAAGTTATTTAGGAAAATTGAAAATTAAATATTTACTTGGACACCCTGTATCTCGGTTATTACCAGCTATTGAACTAAACTAAGTATGGCCAAATCGCAGTATTTTTACCCAAGGAATCTGCTGTTTTCCTGTGTACCATTAGTTATGGGACACCCTGCATAAGGCTCTTGGCAAGACGGAAATTACTAAATTTTCCCTCAGAAATTCGTCTTATAATGTACAGTGACGGACACCTATAATAAGCGGACATCTCTATTAAACGGACATTTTTTCATAGTCCGTAACTAGGTATATGAAATTCCTCGGGCGGACGCGGACAGGCTGTTTTCATACAAAGAGTGCGACAACCCTCCTTTAAATGGTCTAAACACATTTTTAAAGTATTTGGGAGACGAATAAGTACGGTGCAAAAACTCTCTGAACCAATCGCGTATGCGCGGCTGCGCGAAAGGACTTCGCCGAATGAAAGTATGTGCGGTTCCCCGACAACAGTCCGCCGTTTATTTGTGAGTTGTAAGGTTAAAATCGTAAACAATGACACAAAAATGTCGCGTTTTGAGTCTGAAAGAGAATATTGATGTTGTGGAAGTTTGTAATTTGATAACAATGATTTGGGCGAGTTCATTAACATTGATAGCGATGTGCTATTAGAAGATGATAGTGACCCCATTCCTATCGATTATGTAGTCCAATCTGAATCCACATCACTATCTGACGACTCTGATGAAGAAGTTGAATGCAGTAATCAAACAAATGTCACCAATTATCAACAAGCCATTAGTATGGGTAAAGGAATTACAAGAGTATACAAAGAATAGAGGTAACTCTACAGCAATGGAATTGTTATCAGACTTGGAATTACATTTTCTAGATTGCAAGTATAAAACGCAAACACGTCAAACTACGTTATTAGATTTTTTTAATACTACATCCCAACTAAAACTAGTGTATTTTTGCTATTTTATGTTTATATAGTAATAATTTTGCATTTACATATTACCTAATAACAAATTTCGGACACCTCTATTAGGCGGACACATTTAGACGGTCCCGTAGGTGTCCGCCTAAGAGTGGTTTCACTGTATTATGAACAAAACCGATATGCTGCAAAAATAAAGAACGAAATGCAGGTTAATGCGATTTTTCGCTCAATAACATTTTAACAGTATTTTTATTGGCTCAATGCGATATTTTTGCAAATTGTTGAAATTACCTGATCCGTGAGTAATAAAAGTGTAATGACTTTATCACCTGCTCTGTTTAGAAATACGATGTTGTTAACCTTAAATACTGAAGTCTCACCAATTTAGATTTAAAAAAAATAATTATACTTTTTATAGCTTTTATCTTAAAATCCAATTGTAAATCTAATGGTGTAATATTGACGTTATTTATGATAAATCCTAAAATAAATGAAATAGTAAATATACGCTAAGCTTTTAAACATCCTTTCAAAACTTAAGGCTTTATCAAGTCCTTTTTATTACTTATTTTTTAAGCTGAGGTTTAAGATATGTAGTACTTAAACTACGGATTGTTGTGTTGTTTGCTACAAAATTTTCTGTGTTCATTTCCCCATACAGTGCTAGCAAAAACCGGAACAAAGCGAAACCGGCTGCTGGTGTCGTAAAAAAAACCGTTTCGGATAAAACCGTTTAGCTGAATAGTTGTTAAAATCGGTTATTCGAATAACCGGTTATCCGAATAACCAAATGGCCAAAGACTAAATTATTAATTTACATTACAAATACAGATTACAACATTTAAAAATTAATGTATTTCAGTTTTTCTCCAATGTGTACACTTTTTAGGTGATTCCACATATTAGAAGTCCTTGTTGAATATTTGAATGTAATAATCAGTTATCCGAGTAATCGGTTATACAAATAATAAATAATCGAATAACCTAAAACCGGTCACTTAACCAAATCTAAGTTGCAGCATACAAGGAGACATACAAATAGTTTTTTTTTACTTCTTACAAGATTATTAAAGATTTGTAAAAAATATCTAATTCTTTAATAATTGATTTTGTTAAATAAATGATCATAAATAAAAAACTGTTCGAGATAGGTATAGCAATATTACACATAGGAAGATAGAGAATTTCAAGAGCTTTTAGGACCACAGATAAAAATATAAGGCGTTTCATTTCAGAAAACATACTTTTTATCATTTTTCCAATCAAAATATTTATATTTTGAAAGACCCTGTAAGTACTATATTTTGAAATAGAGTGAAAGCCCTCTGGTTTCTATAAAAAACGTTACAAAAACATTAAAAATAATATACAGTGAAACCTCTCTTAGGCGAACACCTACGGGACCGTCTAAATGTGTCCGCCTAATAGAGGTGTCCGCCCTTGGAAAATTTGTTATTAGGTAATATGTAAATGCAAAATTATTACTATGTATATGTATGTACAAATAAACATAACATAACAAAAATACACTAGTTTTAGTTAGGATGTAGTACTAAAAAAATCTAATAACGTTGTTTGACGTGTTTGCGTTTTATACTTGCAATCTAGAAAATATAATTCCAAGTCTGATAACAATTCCATTGCTGTAGAGTCATCTCTATTATTTGCATACTCTTATAATTCCTTTACCATACTAATGGCTTGTTGATAATTGGTGACATTTGTTTGATTACTGCGTTCAACTTCTTCATCCTATATCCCCGCTACTATTTAACATAGCACTTGAGAAGATTGTACGAGAGGCACAGACCAAAACATTGCTGTTTAGAGGGCAGGGACCTCGCCTCATACTAGCTTTTGCGGATGATATGGACATCGTGGGAAATACGACCATTGACGTTAAGGAGGATTTTTTTCAAGTTGGAAACTGCTGCGAAGAAGGTTGGTTTGAAGATTAATGAAACAAAAACGAAGTATATGGCAACAATGAGGACTGAACAAAGAGACAGAATCGGTCAGAACGTTACAATGGACCAATATAACTTTGAGAGGGTCCTGCAATTTAAGTACCTGGGGGCTACAATAACTTCAAATAACAACATGACTGACGAAATTAATGCCAGAATACAAAGTGGCAATCGCTGCTATTATGCATTAAAGAAAATTATGACCTCTAAGAATATCTCTCGTAAGACCAAGATAAAAATCTACCAAACTGTGATCAGACCTATCATGACATATGCATGCGAAACTTGGACTATTACTAAGCAGAATGAGAACCGACTAAGAATAGCAGAGAGGAAGATTTTAAGGGGCATTTTTGGACCAAAAAAAGACGAAGGAACACAACAGTACCGTATCAGAACCAACATAGAATTGGAGGAAATGTATCGCCAACCTAGTATTGTCGGGGTGGTCAGGTCGGAAAGACTTAGATGGGCCGGACACGTTAGAAGACAGGAACATAGCCGTATCGTAAAATTAGTATGGGAAGAAGCACCAGTCGGCAAACGTCCTTTAGGGAGACCAAGATTGCGCTGGAGAGATAACGTGTCAGCGGACCTACAAATGTTGAATATCGTCAACCCAGACCAGATGATGTTGGATAGACGACAATGGAGGCAAATTGTGAAGTCAGCCAAGACCCAACCAGGGTTGTAGCAGCTACAGAAGAAGAAGAAGAAGAAGAACTTCTTCATCAGAGTCGTCAGATAGGGATGTGGTTTCAGTTTGGACTACATAATCGGTAGGAATGGGGTCACTATCATCTTCTAATAGCGCATTGCTATCAATGTTAAAGAACTCGCCTAAATCATTGTTATCAAATTACAAACTTCCACAACATCAATATTCTCTTTCAGATTCAAAACGCGACATTTTTATGTCATTGTTTACGATTTTAACCTTACAACTCACAAATAAACGGCGGACTGCTGTCGGGGAATCACACATACTTTCATTCGGCGAAGTCCTTTCGCGCTGCCATGCATACGCGATTGGTTGCCGGTCTGTCTTCAGAGAGTTTTTGCACCGTACTTATTCGTCTCCCAAATACTTTTAAAAAAATTCTGTCCGCGTCCGCCCAAAGAGAGTCCGCCCAAGAGAGGTTGATTTTCATGGAATTTCATATACCTAGTTCCGGACTATGAAAAAATGTCCGCGTAATAGAGATGTCCAGGTGTCCGTTATGAGAGGTTTCACTGTATCTATTCTAGATCGATAATTAATAGACATAGTAGAAAAGCGTTTGTGTGTTTTTGTCTACACTGGGTCATACGCTTCATCCTGGAGTTCTACAAACATGAAATAGTGTTTGATAGTTAATGGTAAATAAAATAAGTTTGAAGTACGGTTAGGTTCATCTATCATTCGACATTGCGCATGCCCAATCCTGACCCGCTTCGTTGACATGCGCTTTAAATATGCCACTTTGGCTAATTAATATTTGGTTATCCGGCCAGATCAGTAATAAAATGACTTGTTCTTACGGCTTGTACACTCGACCGCTTTTTTACCGCGATAATAGCTTCATTAAAATAATTATCTTTACTTTTTATGATGATTCGACTAGCAGCATTTCTGTTTCATTAGAGTACCCGCAGTATAAAAATTGACAAGGAAATAGTTTCGCTTCAAAGGTTTAAGATAACGATCTTTTACAAGTGTTTGCACGATCATTTTTTTTTAAATTGATTTTCAGGTGAGTTTTTGATATGGCGCTCCGTTAAGACATGCCACTTTAATCCTAGATTTACCGAAGGTTAATCAGAGGCTCATTAAAGTCTTGATGATTATATAGTTTAATCCTTAAAGGTGGGGTTATAATACGAGGTAAATAATTCGGTTCAAATGAGAAAGAAGCTGCCATTTGCCTTAAAAGAAACTTTACAGCGGTGCCACTATTAACAACGTTCACTTTTGTTATCAACGTATATTGAATAGTTTGGTATTTTAAGAATTTTTTTAGAAGAAAAAGCTATGTCGGCCGATTACTAATTATTATTGGCTATTAATGGCCAATTAAACTATCTTTTTCTTAAAAAATCCAGAAGAATAATTTGCTGCTAGATTTTAGCGTTGATGCAATAATAATTGAAAAACTCTGGAAATGACATCCCTTTTTAGGCTGTTCAAAAGGGCGGGCGGCATCAATCTCGACACATCTTAATGCTATTGCATTATAAAATATATATACAGGGTGTTATGGAAATGACTTATTATATTTAAACCGGCAAATCCTGAGATGAAAATAAATTGAAGGAAAAT
This sequence comes from Barypeithes pellucidus, assembly GCA_963991005.1. NCBI lineage: Eukaryota > Metazoa > Arthropoda > Insecta > Coleoptera > Curculionidae > Barypeithes > Barypeithes pellucidus. Next base: position 17,276,222 of record OZ022563.1, read on the forward strand.
CACCATAAATGGCGCTTTGAATTATTGTACGAAATATACACTTCATATGATATATCAAAATTTACGTGGCCGCTACTGAGGACGTTCGGAATCAATAGTTTATTGAGGCGGTGTTGTCATATTGCACCACAGAATTGTAAACACACGTGTTATCACTTCTTTTTCAAACTTTTTAGAAAAAAAAAACTACAAATTTAAGGTACATACCTACTCTCTTACCTTCGATCTTATAATCCGTTTTAAATTCCATAAAAAATAAAACACACAAAGTATGTTTTGCAAAAGAACCAACAGTAGGTAATATCACACAAATTGAAATCACATCGCAATATTTCTTATTATGAATTATTTCACAACCAAAAAAAAATCGGGTAATGCTACAACTAACAAAACGTTTAAAATTCGTATACATCAAGCACGTGGAACGCTCGACAGCGTCATTCCATGCTCGAGTCTCGAAACATACTGAAGCAACGATAGTCAGGGCGAGACATGCGGTGTGATCTGACAACACTGTTAGTATACTCTAGTGACCCACATTGTTCTTAACTGAATCCAGATGGAACGGCGCGACAATATGTGGGTAAAAATGGTTTTTACCTTAGTATTTAAATATTCCATTAAAAGAAAAGTATGTGGACTTTCTCTAGGACACCCATTTAAATATAATAAGTAATTTCCATAACACCCTGTATAAAGATAGAATCGATGCCGCATGCGTAAAGTGAAGTTTTTATACCGTTAATTTTTTGCCTGCCTTAAACGCCTAATTATCCTTCTGCCCATAAAATGCCCAAATTTGCATTTTTTCAGCCATAGAACAAATTTTATTTACCTGCATCCCGGATCATTATACCATTTTTAAGTGTTGGGACCAAACAATGGGGTTGAAACAATTGATTGATTCTGTAGTGCAATATACGTACCGCGAGCCAATAAATCAATTTTGGCCCTGTATTTAATCCGGTATTATGAATTATAATGAAAACACTGCGATGTCTAAAACTTAGCAACTCAACAACAACCTTTTGTACTAGATACATATGGAAGTAAAAAATGTATAAAACACTGCGGTAACTAATCCTAACAGCGGCTTGTATGTTCATGAATAATTTCTAAAATGTATGTGTCTAGTGTGATCATTTTAAAAGGGCGAGTTTTATATGCCTAAGCTATGTGCCGAATTATCCCGTTCAAAAATAGGATCTCTATCAGCGGGTAGCCTATTTAATACCTGAGAATGATTATGGTGCTTAAAAATAATTGTTTGGTTAAATTTTTACCGCTAGAGAACACGTACATTTTTGTCCTGTTCTTTTTCGTTTTTATGGGCGCTATAAATATATTTTACGACTTGATAGTTGACTCCTTATAATTTTACTTTGAAATAATCATAAAATTTAAGTGGAACATATAAGTTACATAATTTTTTTTTCTTTAATAGGCTTTTGCTTTACTGCCGATTTTAAGTTCGATGGTGGCGTGGCGTTAAGTACTCCCGACTAAGGTTGCATCTGGTAATGCAACGATTGTTGTTATACGATTGCGATTAATGACCCAAACGATCATATGATTATCAAATTATACAGGGTGTTTCAAAAAACAAGTGTCATCGCTCGTGTGGTGATTTTTTACCCAAAAATAAGAGAAATAGTTCCTATTAACTGGGTCCGTGTAGATGCTTTGTTAAAAAGATTGGTTTATGAAAAGTACAGGGTGTCCCATTTTCGACACTTATAGGGTATCTCCGTAATTGTTAGTGCTATCAAAAAGCTAATGTAGGTGTCATGTGCTTTATTTGGGCCAAACTTAAAATGGTGACATCAAAATTTTCACTTGGGTAAGAGATACGGGAGAAAATCAAAAAATGGACAATTTCAAAATTACCCTATATTTTCTTAGTTAAAAGAGAGAAAAATGTTCTATATAGAAGTTTCTAAGACCTAACCTCATTTTTTTTTAAATGGAACACCCTCTATATTTTAATCTAAAAAGATACTATTTTAAATTCTCCTTTCAAATATACTGGGTGGGGCAAAAGTCCCGCAACGGCCAAATATCTCCCGAGGGGAAGGTTTTTTAAAAAAATGTTTCGGGCAAAAGTTGTATGACTTTGAAAGAGGAATCATTTGCATACAAAACCATCTCCCACCCCTTCACCCCCTCCTGAGGGGTGGGGGTAACTTGTAAATTTTAAATGGCCAACCCTATTTTTTTTGCTGATTAATATTCTCTAAGAAAAAACAAAAAACTTTTGTCCGAAAAATTTTTTTTAAAAAGACGAATTTCGCGATTGACCCAACGAACAAAATTTGGATATTCCAAAATATTCCGACTCTTTTACGCGAAAATGGCGGGGTTTTCCGAAAAATTACAAGAGGTAAAGCTAAGCCTTTTTTACCTCTTGTAATTTTTCTTAAAACCCCGTCATTTTCGCGTAAAAGAGTCGGAATATTTTGGAATATCCAAATTTTGTTTTGTTTTGTTTTTTCTTAGAGAATATTAATCAGCAAAAAAAAATAGGGTTGGCCATTTAAAATTTACAAGTTACCCCCACCCCTCAGGAGGGGGTGAAGGGGTGGGAGATGGTTTTGTATGCAAATGATTCCTCTTTCAAAGCCATACAACTTTTGCCCGAAACATTTTTTTTAAAAACCTTCCCCTCGGGAGATATTTGGCCGTTGCGGGACTTTTGCCCCACATGGTATAACACACCATTGATGATATTGGTTTCCTAGGCGATTTATTAATGTTGTTACTTTAAACCACAGTAGACCATGAAACAAAAGCTAATATCCTAGAAACAACTATGTTATTATTATTCATTTTTACATATTCATTTGCGAGAATGACCTATCAACATTTTGGAAAATTTGATATGATATCAGTTTATATTGAAAGTGGAAAAAAGGAAGAAATGGAGCAAAATGTATATTTTGTTCGCTATCCGGAAAGACGGTAACCATTTAAGGACGTATTCCGAACATTTGCCATAATGATTCCCGTTATTTTTTACCTTAATCTGAATCTTTTATTTCGTAAAAATGAAATTGACGTTAAATGTTAATAGTCAACATAGTTATTTCTAGGATATGCTTTTGTTTCATGGTTACTGTGGTTTAAAGTAATAAAGTTTAAATAAATCGCCTAGGAAACCAATATCATCCATGGTGTGTTATATATTTGAAAGGTGAATTTAAAATAGTATATTTTTAGATTAAAATATACAGGGTGTTCTATTTAAAAAAATGAGGTTAGGTCCGATAACTTTTTTACCTGACCCCGTATACTTATTCTGAAACGGCAGATTATTCAACAATCAATATAAAGAAACTTCTTTATAAAACATTTTTCTGTATCTCTCTTAACTAAGAAAATATAGGGTAATTTTGAAATGTAAATTTTTTGATTTTTCCCCATATCTCTTAAGCGAGCGAAAATTTTCAAATTTTGATTTTACCATTTTAAGTTTGGCCCAAAAAGAGCACATGACACGTACATTACTTTTTTGATAGCACTAACAATTACGGAGATACCCTATAAAAGTGTCGAAATTTGGCAATATTGTAATTTTATTTAGGTACATAGATATCTTTTCATAGAACAATAAGTATTTTATATATTTTTATATTTAATATATAATCTTTAAATCATATAATATCGTAAACCAGTATCGTTGACAAATTCTGCTTATTTAAAACTAAATTAGATATTACTAATTCTGTAGAAAAATATTGAAAACTTAACATTTAGGGTGTGTCAAAATACATGTGCCATGGCTCGTGTGATAATTCCTCACCCAAAAATAAATGATATCAACATGGGTCTGTACTCCATAGATGCTTTTTTTGAAAGATATAATAGGGTGTGTCCGACTTCAAATAAATATTAAGAGATGTTTTTTATTCGTATAATTTTTTAACAAAATGTGAAAAAGTCATACCTTTTTTTTTAAATCATTGGAGCGCCCGAGTTAAATCTGTTCACACATTTTTATTTGCTAAAATATGTGCTATTTTAGTTACTTTTCATAACCAAAATTTTACCAAAAATTACTGAAGCCGTTTCGGAAGTATCTTGAAAACACATTTAACACCCTGTAGTTGTACCCTTTGGCAAATCTTTTGACGTGTCTCTGCGTTTTTTCTTTTAATCAGTGGTTTACGATAAATCCGTGGTGGGAAGTTTTCAAATGAACACCCTGTATAGTATACCGTCCATATATAAAGAATCGTAAAATAACCGTATTAATATTGCCGATTACGATTAATCGTGTAAATCCAATAATCGGCGGTTAATCGCAATCGTTGCATCACTAGTTGCACCGACTGATCTGGCTAGATAACCAGATATTAATAGTCTATGTGGAAAATTTATGACCGTATAATAATATATCAAATGATAAATTATTCACTTAAAAGAAAAAAAAAAGAGTTAGCAGAACTAGCGTTGGGAAAAACTGATGATTTTAATAATCGAGTACTTGGAGTACTTGATACTCGAGCGATTTTAATAATCGAGTGAATCGCTCGAGCCATTTATCACTTGAAATTTGACTAAGAAGAATGTGTTGTAAAACCCCAGGGGTTGTTTTTGTAAGTTTTAGAAGTTTACTAGAGATTTTATTAAGGAAGAACAGTTGATTCTGATTTTTTTTAAAATTATATCCTTTAATTTTTAAAAAATGTACAATCGCCGCTGGCTAGCCAGTCAAAACAAAACTCATGTCGTGATGAATCTACTAAGGGAATTGGCATACTTTTTGTATGCACCTTCTCGTTTATGTGCCTTTAACAAAGACGTATGTCGTGTCAGCCTTCTGAGCGTCAAACTCGCACGTCGCCAATCGGCACATTTCTTGTGGCTCGCGGCGTCGACCGAAGATCGGGTATCGAGTGAAAGGTAATAAGTAACAAGCGACGATTTTCGCTTGAATTTATTACTCGAGCAGTTTTTTTAATAATCGAGCGATGTCGGTTTTTTCAATGATCGAGTACTCCGAGTGATCACAACACTAAACAGGACCATACACATACGTGCGAACCGAAAAAATAATTGTTTTATTTATTTTTTATAAAACTTTTTCTTCGTCCGATAGGACCACCGTTCCCATGGGCCCCGAACCACTTACAAGCGCGCCCCCCCCCCCCACCCCCTCCCACAAACCATCAATTTAACACGAAAAATACCATATATACCAGTTTGACTAACGCGGCAGGGTATTACTTTTCGTAACTTTTTCATGCATGACCCCCCAAATCGAAATTTGACCCCCCCCCCCCCCCCTCCCAAACGAAGTTCTGGATCCGCCTTTGACCACTTATACCACTAAAATCCACCAAGTCGGAATCGGTTAACGGGGTTTACACTTATCAGTGTAGTCACTAAATACCTCACAGAAAAAAGTTAAAATCTATGTATAATTTATTAGATATATTTTGGAACGTTGCCACTAACCAAAAAAATTTTCCTCAATTTATAATTTCTCCTAAAGATACGTTTATATTAATCTCCAAATTTATTAATTTATTATTTTTGTAAAAAGCAGTTTAAGTGATTAATAGCAATAGCGATTGCCAGATTACAGGGACCATTCAAAAGTATATTCGGCGGGACATTTTAACGTAGAGAGGCGTAATTTTAAAATATATATATTTTTTTTCAAATAATGCAAAAACGCGATGTTCAATTGTTTTTCCGTTACTTATTACCATTTTAATCGACGTTAAAACTGTGTTATTCCTTTTACCAATTCAGAAACATACACAAACTTCAGCGCGTAATAGCCACGTGCTCGGTGCATAACCTGATTGCTATTGGTCAATCGTGGATAAAACCCATGCAGGCGCGCTGCATTTTTTAACAGGGTTTTATAGTACGGCAGCCCGTTACAAGGACTGATCACGATCTAAAGTTTTTTGAGTTTTTTGGTGATTTAATAAGGACTTGAGAAGGAAATTAACAAGAACGGACGTTGGCAACGTTGCGAAATCATTGAGAATCATCTTTACATATGTAAAAAAAGTGATCGTAAAAGTTATCGCGCCTCGTCCGTTCTTTATTTTTTGACTCAGAGTGATATTTTTGAGGAGATGAAAATAGCGGAGAATTCAACTTATCACGCCTCGTCCGTTTTACTTGTCGGATGTTATTTTTCGTTATTCGTAACCGGAAAAAAATTAGAAAGGACATTTTTATCGACGCGCAACCGCAATGTTGGATCTTATGTATGTCATTTTTTTAACGCTGTTCGAGTTATTGCGCCTCGTCCGTTTTCAAGCAGAAATCATGTATTGTGGCTCGGAAAATGAGGGAGAAATATGAACTGACATTTTTACACACGCATTTCTTAGCAACACCGGTTTCAGTCAACACAGCACGTGTATCAATAATAATTCATATGGGGACATAGCTGATGCTGAGTTGTTATAGACAACCAAGCCACACAGCAATCCGTCCCATTCACGAGCCGTGTGCTGCGATCATGAATTATACAGATACGAGATCCAACTCCGCTGCCCTCTCTGCAGCTGCGCAACACGGAAAATGTCGGTTCGACTCGATTTACTATTTTTTAGAGTGTTATCAACAATTTAAAAAAAAATTGACCCGGGCACTGTAACTTTTTGATACCCCTTTTCTTTACATCTTTTATTTAAACTGGACTTTTTGCAACACTTAAAACGTCCGTTGTCGATGAATTCACGTTTTTTTTAAATATTTTGAATATGATTTCATCAAGAACGGACAAGGTGTAGTAACAAAAAGACGATCTGCTTTCTGACGGACTGAAATCACTCTGACGGGTAAACGCAGCGTTGCCGAACTTTTTCGCTCGAGTAAAACTTTCTTATTTTTTATTAATCTAGCGATTAGTCATTGACTAGATGAAGGCGTGATAACAGGACATTTTGGTAACGGGCTGCCGGACTATTAGTTCAGTCTATTCATTCGCGGTTCGAGATTGTACTGTGATATCTTTCTTAATGCCACCCTGTGCGCTGTTCACGTGCTCGTCGCGTGTATTTATTTTGGTCTACTGAATTGGGAAAATGAATAGACTGTAGTTTACTAATCTAACCAACATCGTAGCTCTAATAAAAACGGAGTTAGCAATAACGCCGACTTAATCTGATATATTAATGTATTATAATTTTTTTTCAGTAATATGTAACTTACCAAAGTCTTTCAAGTAAGCAACATAGCCGAAAAACTGGACAACCAATTGAACATGGCTCAGACGCAAGGAGAGATAAGGGTGGGTCCTGGAAACCAGGTAAAAGACATTTATGTACGTTGACCCAAAAACGAACACACGGTAACATACGAAACTTTATATTGGAAATTTCTTTTTTTAGTCAGTTGCTGTGTATTTTAACGAAAGTTGGTTAGGCTGCTTACAGATTGCTAATTGTGTCTATCTTTTTAAACCTTACTGATACGCAACCACGCGAAACGCATAATATACATTTCAATATGACATGTCAATATTTCAATTCCGTACCATCCATGAATAAGTGGATAAGTCAAGTTTGGTGAAAAATGAGATCGTTTCACGATGATCATGAGTGATATCAAATTTCCACCGTGGATAAATTGGTAACGCAAATTTTTATCAATAAGGGCGACTCCTTGTGTGTCCTAGAGAAAGTCTACATACTCTTTTTTTAATCGAATATCTAAATACTAAGGTGAAATCCTTTTGCCTATATGCTGTCGCGCTGCTCGATCTGGTTTCAGTTAGCAACAATGTAGATCACTAGAGTAAGCTACAGTGATATCAGATCGCACCGCGTGGCTCGCCCTTGCTTGGATAACCGCCACGCACATATTGATATGGTTAACCTTCAGTATCGTTGCTTCAGTATGTTTCGATACTCTACTACTACTGTGTTGGAACGACGTTGCCGAGGGTTCCGCGTGCTTGATGTATACGAATTTTAAACGTTTTGTTAATTGTAACATTACCCGATTTTTTTTTCTGTTGTGAAATAATTCATAATAATAAATGTTGTGATGTGATTTCAAATTTGTGTGATATTATCTACTGTTGGCACTGTTACAAAACATACTTTTTGTTTACTTTATTTTAAAATAGGAGCGAAGGTATTTTTTTCTAAAGAGTTTGAAAAAGAAGTGATAACGCGCGTCAAAGATGACAAAAACTGAACACGTGGGTTTACAATTCTGTGTTGTACTATGACAACACCGCCTACAATGCGCTGACCTCCTTTGAGACTTGAGGCTGCCTCAATAAATTATTGATTGCGAACGTCGTCAGTAGCGGCTACGTAAATTTTCAGATTTCATATAAAGTGCTTAATAATTCAAAGTGCCATTTATGGTTATTTTTCTTTAATTTATTTTCATCTCAGGATTTGCCGGTTTAAATATAATAAGTCATTTCCATAACATCTTGTATATGGACTTGTCCAGATCGAGACTGATTTTGAAAAACTATTACAGTTGCTCTACTGTCGTGGGATTTTTACACTTTGTACAGATTTTGCCATTTCCGTCTAATACACTGGAATTGTATTTCGTTTACCAAGAAAGACGTTGTCTATTTTATGCTTTTTTATTCAACTGTACTTGCTAGCTAGCTGGAATGCTCATGTCCAATTTGACTCACTTCCTTGATATTTTAGTAATTTCGGAGTTTTAATCCACCACTACTGCGTTTCTTTGGTAGATAAAGCTACCAGAAACTCTTGAAATTTATCATTAGATTCCTGGGCAGGTTTAGTAGGACTGTTTAACGTAAAGGTTGCATCACTATCTACTGAACATGTTTGTCAGCGTCGGCGCTGTTCCATTCATCAGCCGGTCTTCTCCACCGACCTATATCTATGGATAGGCAAACTCTAAAAGCAAAAGTGGCAAATTTATGGCCTCGCGCATGTAAACAATGCTAATGGTCAGATATGGCGACTGATAAAAACTATTTACCTTAACCGGCGAACTTCGCCCTTAATGAAAATGATTACACGCCAATATTTTGGTACATCAAGTCCTTCTTTACTGGGAAATAAACAATCTATTTTTTTGCATAAATGAACACTTTGTGGCCGTCAGTTTTAGAATTAATTTTGATAACTATTCTCCACGTATCGATATATTTTTAATATCGTTACATCCCTACGACTGATTTCGATTCTGGGCGGTCGTCGTTGATTGGCAACCAACCGGCACCAATACGGCGGTGGTTGCCTATATAACGGCGACAACATGAGTTGTACGTATCCATAGTTATAGGTCGGTGGTCTCCACGCGTCCAAGAACGGAATAGTTTATCTAGAATCTAGTTGCTTTTGTAGATAGTCAGTTTGAACCCCTGCGTGATGTCAACTGTCATTTATACCGCCAAAGGTAGTGAATTCAAATAACAAAGACACGATGGATATTCAACTAAGGCCAGATCTGCCGTCTCGTTCTCGAATCGGTTTTAAAAGACAGACTACAATTGCATAGCTGTAAGCAGACTTATTTTGTAAATAAACTTCTGTCTATTATTGGCATGACAACTGTTTGGCAGATTGCACGAGTATCTCGGGAACTACATGTATAGCTTAACCAAGCATGGTAGTCGGTATGTTGAAGACCATAAAGCTGGCTTGAAAAAACATACTAGTGACGTATTATTCAACCAGTATGTATATAAATGGTAGTAATGGTGATTCGAGTTTTTGTAACTGTGTGTTTTGTTCAGGGTGGTTCAAGTAATTCGGAGAATAGGTTCTGAATCTGATTTTATGAATATATTTTTTTTTTCTTAAGAAAAACTATATTTTCCGTTTTATTTTGATAGCTCTGTTTTCTGAGGTCCCATATATTCTGTAATTTATTCAAGGCTGTAATCAGAGGAAGTTCCTGTCGGTCATGACTAATGGCTACGAACCTATATTTCTAACGATGATTATAAATTAAAATTTAAAATATCCCTTGCAAACAACATAGTTAGAAGTGATATTTTAGTTAATTTTGTATGAACATTGTTAGTAGTAGAGATTTCAAATGTCCGGAAAAATTGAGCGTCGGAAAGAAAACGGGTTTTTTACTAAAAAAAAATTGGAAAAAATCGGAAATTTTCACTCGATCTGTCTTCATGGACTTGTTATACAATGTACTATTATGTAATTTTAACTCTTACAATACAGGATACACCAAGTAAAGTGGCCTATTAGAATTATCTCGAGAACTAAATGAGATTTTATTTTGAAAATTTGGCTGCGGCTATAAGAGATGGTTTTCTACGTTTATAAAATTTTGGCTGGTGCGGTGTTGCCGGATCATACCGATAGTTGTAGCAACTTCGGAATTTTAAATGAATTACCCTATATATTATATTTTTTTGGAATCTAGGTAAAAATCTAGAACAGTTTTCTGTATAATATCATATACCTATCATTAAGACTTTTTGAATTATAAATAATTTTATGATTTTTTAAACGCCGTATCGGGACCTGAAAAGAAAATCATATCTTTTTTGCGGTTACAGCTAGAAAGCCGAAATTTTGACAACAGTTTTACAAGACCATCGAAATTTTATAATTTTGAACAGTATTTTATTAGTTTTATACAGGGCGTCTCCATAACAATATTTCTGAGGGAGATGAATTATTGCAAAAATCTTCTTTTTTTTTTTAGATGGGTTTGTTGAGTTAGTGTCATCATATTGATATGTTTTGCCAATGTAGGATCGAATTTTCTATCTAATGATATTAAGTGCTCATATACCTATCTTCAATATTTTCGAACTAATAGCAAAATTAAAAAATTATCTTATAAAAAGACATTTTTTGGTAGTTGGCTGTGGAATGGATTCATAGGAACAAAATAATGAAAAATCCATTTGACGTTATGTCTGTGTTGTCGTAGAAAAAATAGTTAACAAATAAGCAATTTACTAATAAATAAATAAACAAAATTAAAAAAAAACACCAATAAAATAACTAATAACTAAATTGATGGGTCTTAAAAAATTCCTCAATTGTGGTGATAACATGTTCATTTATCACCTTTTTCATTTCTTCCCCTTCTAGAGACCCCAGAGCTTTTCTTACTCGATTTTCTAAATCTTCCCTTGTTGTGACGGGTGTTTTGTATACTATTTCTTTAATCCTACCCCATAGATAAAAATCTAGGGCGGTAAGATCCGGAGACCTTGGGGCCATTTCCTTGAACTTCCTGGGCCAATCAACTTTTTGGGAGTCATAGGAGACCCATCAGAACGAAGTTATTACATTTTCTGCAAGTTCTAGATAAAACTCTACCACACTAAACTTAAAATATCTAGGCTCGAATAATGTGAATTAGCAATTTTTATTACGATAACACAGACATAACGTCAATGAATTTTTCATTATTTTGTTTCTATGAATCCATTCCACAGCCAACTACCAAAAAATATATATTTATAAGATAACTTTTAAATTTGTCCGAAAATATTGAAGATAGGTATAGAAACACTTAATATCATTAGATAGAAAATTCGATTCTCCATTAGCAAAACATAGCAAATAAGGGTGTTCCATTTAAAAGAAAGAAGTTTTTTTTGGAATAATTCATCTCCCTTTAAAATATTGTTATGGAGACGCCCTGTATACAACTAATTAAATACTGTTCAAAATATAAAATTTCGATGGTCTTGTGAAACTATTATCAATATTTCAGCTTTCTAGCTGTAACGGCTAAAAAGATATGATTTTCTTTTCAGGTCCCGATACGGCGTTAAAAAATCACAAGATTATTTATAATTCAAAAACTCTTAAAGATAGGTATAAGATATTATACAGAAAACTGTTCTAGATTTTTACCTAGATTCTAAAAAAATATAATATATAGGGTAATTCATTTAAAATTCCGAAGTTGCTACCACTTTCGGTATGATCCGGCAACACCGCACCATCCAAAATATTTTATGAACGTAGAAAACTATCTCTTATAGGTACAGCCAAATTTTCAAAATAAAATCTCATTTAGTTCTCGAGATACTTCTAATAGGCCACTTTACTTGGTGTACCCTGTATATCAAAAAATATCTTTTCATGTTTCCGCTTTGTTTTCATATTTTTCCTTTTCCAATTTTTCAATGCTCGAGAAAAAACGGTTTTTTTTACCAATCTGTTTCAAATTAAATACCTAGAATACTAGGAGTCTTCTAGAGATTAAAAGTTACAAAATAGAGGGATTTGTAGGTATTTTATTGTAGATTAAGGGTCGTAGATCAGATGTTATGGTGGTTGTCACCGTTTAAACTGTCATAACAACTTTAGCGTCACAGTGTATTACTTCGGTGACACATACATTGATTTTAAGCGATGGACCGGTTATAAATATTCCAAATTGATTTTTACCACTTACGTCATAGTACAATGCACTAATTTGGAATATTTATAACCCGATCGATCGCTGAAAATCGATTATAATAAACAATTATATCAGTATAATGTCTATTGAAACCATCGAGTACCGAAAACAAATATACTCTATTCAAAGCCGAGAGTCAGTACCCGTAATTAAATGCACGTGATCCATAATATTCACCTGGACCGCACTAAAAAATGGTAATATTTGCCATATTAATTCTGTCCATACAAGGGAGGAGACAATCAATGGCGATAGGTTCATCTGCGGTCTCTGTGCTGCTAGATATATTTATTTAACGGTTATTAAAAGTAGGAAGTCTCTGTTTAGGGCCCAAAGGCACTATGGTTACATTACTACTATAAAACAGTATTAAAACACAACTATATTTTATGGCTGATTATCCAATCAATCGCAATGCAAAATTTCCAGTATCGACGCCGATGACTCGTTGCCTACTGTTGATATTTACTGACCCTTGGTTTTGAATAGACAAGGGATTGTAGCCGTTCCCACTTTAGCAATATATCCGTCAATGTCACGACACCTGCGAGTCGTCCTCGTGTTACCATGACTTATTTAAAAGGGTATGAAACACATATATAAACAGTATATTGCTAATACCATCTGCAATTATGTCCCCGCTGTGGGCATCGAAGGGGGCGTTGTGAGTTTGCGCTGTTCGAAGATTTCCTTGTGAAAGTAAACTTTCGACAGGACCGGATTTCAACTTTTTGATTGTAAATTTCACTGGTTAGTTAGGAAAAATATTGCAATCAAAATTTCGATTAGGATTAGGATTTAAGACAGCGTTCCATGCATACGATTTCTGACGATATGATGATCCGACGGTGTCCTGATTGGTGTAAACTTTTGGTGCCAAATTCCGTCCGAATATTTGTAACAATCGACACGATCAGCTTTATTTTAACTTTCATCCGACGTCGTATGCTCCTAAACCTCACTTTTTTCTAATCCAAAAATTAAGAATGAATGACTATTTTTGGAATTATTATCAGCTACTAATGCACCAGATTAAAAATACATTAATTTTAAGGTTAGGTAGTGACCACATATATATTATATTGTATACGAGTGACACTCGCTTCTTTTTTTACAAGCTTTTTAGTGAAATTCGGTTCCGAAGATCGAATAATGTGTACATACCTGAAATACTTTATACCTGGTATTGATCCACGACTTTTGAAAAAAGCACCATGCACTTGTGTCCTTTCATTTTAAACAAAACAAGTCACTAACCTACCAAACAGCGAATCGAATCACCACAAATTAAAAACTCCTTTACAAAAATTGTTGTTAGGTAATGAAACTTTATAAGCACTAATATATCGAAACAATGTGGATGAACCACTTTTTATTCTGTAATTTGAAAAAGCATCCAGAACCAAAGGTGGCGACGAATAACAACAAACAAATAATGTCGAGCCGGCTCTGACGCGATCCATAAGATTTCCACCCTACTGCGCAAACTCAATAGGCCCGCGCCATCTCCCATAGCTTGGACACTTTTTGTATTTTGGAACGTTCGTATTGGCAATATACTGTTTATTATGTGGTATGAAATAAGAAAGTTTTCTGTATTATTTTGAATTTTTTTTTATATTCGCCATTATCAAATGCTGGAATACAAAAATATCAAACAAGAAGCCATTTCAGGAAACGAAAGAAAGATGCAAGAACATAATTCTAATATCGATACCTTTGTTTCATTATTAATGGTATCCTTAATACGGTTCTGTTCAAACTATGTCAATAAAAATGTCGGGGGCCATATTGATGCGTCTTTGTTTATGACGTTTACATGCATTCTGTCTAGTTGTATTTCGTACTCGGTGGTTGGGAAATGGGGGGAGCACATAGGGGGTGTTTCAAAAAACATGTGTCATCGCTCGTGTGGTGATTCCTGAGACGAATGTTTCCTATCCACATGGGTTCACAGATGATTTGTTTTAAAGATACAGGGTGTTTTTTTTAATTTTTCCGGTGTTTTCAAGATATTTTTCCGATATTTAGTAATTTTAGTGAAATTTGTGTTATGAAAAGTACCTGAAATAGCACATTGTGTAAACAGGATTGCCAGGGGGGAGTGTGTGTGGTCAGGCACAGTTTGTTAGATATTTAAATGACTAAAAACCCATGTCTTAATATTTATTTGAAGTAAACTTAATGTAATGCGATTTTATTAAACTCTATTCAAAATCTAGCTTAATATAAATAAATAAACATTTTTTTTCATAACCCAAATTTCACTGAAATTTCTAAAGCCTTTTCGGAAACACCGAAAAGAAATTTAAATCGCTGTATTTTTCAAAAAAATCTATTTGTCTTATTTTCGGATGAGGAATCACCACACGAGGGATGGCACATGTTTTGTGATTCACCCTTTATATGTTAAGTTTTCAATATTTTTCTATAGCATTAATAATACCTGATTTAGTGTTAAATAAGCAGAATTTGTCAGCGATACAAGTTGACATGATTTAAGACCTCGTCTCTATTCAGCACCGGTGTCATCTCTATGACAAAATCTTGTTAATTCGCACTTTTTAAATAAATGTGAAATATCATTTTTAACAAAGTTCAACTTATGTCCTTTTCAAATTCTGTTTATTTGCCGTTTAGTGACATTACCAGACTTTTGCAGAAGGCAAGGAAATAAATTATCGGCATTCTCTTTTAATCAGCTGACCTTGTTAGTTTATTACAGAATTTTATTAATTATATAATTTATTCAGCTAATTAAGGACAACCTTAATGATTATTGTAGGGGTATTAATATTTTACTTCCTATTTTCTCGTGTGAATAATTTTTCCTTTTTTTTTGGAGGGGGGGGGGGTTGTTGTACAGGGTGTCCCATTTTCGCCACTTTTATAGGGTATCTCCGTTATTGTTAGTGCTATCAAAAAAGTAATGTAGGTGTCACGTGCTCTTTGTGGGTCAAACTTAAATTGGTAAAACCAACAAAATTTGAAAATTTTTGCTCGCCTAAGAGATACGGGGAAAATCAAAAAATGCACAATTTCTAAATTACCCTATATTTTCTTAGTTAAACGAGGTACAGAAAAATGTTTTATACAGAAGTTTCTTTATAATGATTGTTGAATAATCTGGCGTTTTCAGAATAAGTATACGGGGTCAGGTAAAAAAGTTATCGGACCTAACCTCATTTTCTTAAATGGAAGACCCTGTAAATGTTAATCTAAAAAGATATCATTTTAAATTCTCTTTTCAAATATATAACACACCATGGATGATATTGGTTTCCTAGGCGATTTATTTAAATTTTATTGCTTTAAACCATAGTAGGCGATGAAACAAAAACTAATATCCTAGAAACAACTATATTGACATTCTAGTTATTATTAACATTTATCGTCAATTTCATTTTTACATATTCATTTGTGAAAATGACTTATCAACATTTTGAAAAATTTGATATGATATCCGTTTATATTGAAAGTGGAAAAAAACGAAGAAATGGCTCAAAATTTATATTTTGTTCGCTATCCGGAAAGACAGCAACCATTTAAGGATTCCGATGATTGGAACATAATTTAAAAATATACGAAAAATTTATAATAAAGGATACAAGGAAAATGAAGAAAAGTCTAAATAAATCACCTAGGGAACCAATATCATCCATGGTGTGTTATAAATTTGAAAAGAGAATTTAAAATGCTATCTCTTTCGATTAAGATATACAGGGTGTTCCTTTTAAGAAAGTGAGGTTAGGTCCGATAACTTTTTTACCTGACCCCGTATACTTATTCTGAAAACGCCAGATTATTCAACAATCATTATAAAGAAACTTCTGTATAAAACATTTTTCTGTACCTCGTTTAACTAAGAAAATATAGGGTAATTTATAAATTGTCAATTTTTTGTTTTCCCCCGTATCTCTTAAGCGAGCGAAAATTTTCAAATTTTGATTTTACCATTTTAAGTTTGACCCAAAAAGAGCACATGACACATTACATTACTTTTTGAGAGCACTAACAATTACGGAGATACCCTATAAAAGTGTCGAAAATGGCACACCCTGTACACTAGCAACAATGCATATTTCTTCTTGTGCTTTTCATCGATTCTCAAGAAAATAAATTTTTATTCTATGGAAGTGATATTATAACTGCCGGTATTTGTGACACCTGTTTGATCGCGATTAACTTTTTGGCTGATTTAAGTGACCGATTTTACACATTCAAAGTGTCCGATTAAAATAATCCTGATGGGCTGCGTTAATCAGACGCGAACGTCGTGGAGGTCCGGAGTACGTACCTACCGCTCAATTTTTTTGACTTTCTAGCTGTAATTTTGTTCGTAAATACTTGTTTCTTTAAGTGTCTGTTCTCACCAAAGCAACTGGCAACCGCAACGCGACCGCAACTTCAGTTGAGTTGCTCGCTTGTTCTCACCAAAGCAACTGGCAAGCAACGCAACTGCAATGCGCCGCAACTTCAGTTGAGTTGCTCTTGCGTTCCCACTGGAATCAACTGGTTTGAAGTCTCTTTTGACGTGAGCAAGATGTCGTCTTCGTCAGATGAAAATATAGCCGCAACATACTTGTTCGTTAAAAACCTTTAAAAAAAAACGGGCGACAATTTTGGGTTAACCCTTTTTATACCATTAATTTGAAACATAGTTCGTATATAGTGGCACAGGAATTCAATAATGATTGGGTTAAATTCCATAGGTTTTAGCGAATGAGCCACAACAGTTAAATAAACTCCTGGACAAAATTAACGCAACATCAAAAATTTGCCATATTTTTGATGTTATTTTTTTTTTGAATTTATGATCCGATTTGAATGATTTTTTTTGCATTGTAGGTTGGTTCCTTGACAATGTCATAGTTTTCGCTGTTTTTGATAAAAATTTAATTTTCGATTTATACTGGATGTACTAAAAATGCTATGTTTTTTTTTCCGAAAATTCGTATCGCCCTGTGGAGTATATTAACAACCGAAGCATATTGCAGTTGACATTAAACGATAGGTCCTTATTATCTCTGTTATTAAAGGAGATACACCGTTTTATAGCGTAACATGTTTTTATAGACTTTAATATTCAACACATTCATTGTTAAATGTTTTCAAGAAGGTTTCAAGAGTAAAATACTCGTCGGGCAACTGGGCATACAATACGAACGTTTAATAAGCAGTTTCCGAACAGTTTTTATCAGTATGGCGAATTTTATTTCACCTTCGTAACTTTAAAACACAACATCTGCTGACACATCGCTTGCAATGTCCGAAAAAGTCCATAGTCTACTTCAAAACATTCAACAATGAATGTGTTGAATACTAAAGTCCATAAAAACATGTTATGCTATAAAACGGTGTATATCCTTTAATAACAGAGATAATGAAGTAAACCAAAAAAGAAAATGTTGGAGAAAGATGGACCTACCGTCTAATGTCAACTGCAATATGTTTCGGTTGCTAATATACTCCACAGGGTGATACAAATTTTCGGAAAAGAACATAGCATTTTTAGTACACCCAGTATAAATCGAAAATTAAGTTTTTATCATAAACAGCGAAAACTATGACATTGTCAAGGAACCAACCTACAATGCAAAAAAAAATTATTCAAATCGGATCATAAATTCAGAAAAAAAATAGCACCAAAAACATGGCAAATTTATGATGTTGCGTTAATTTTGTCCAGGAGTTTATTTTTCTGTCTCGTCAGCCTTGACACCGCGATTGGAAGCAACTGACAACAGGGACGCGGTATGTCGGGCAACTCATAAGCAACTAGTTGCGTTGCAGTTGAGTTGCCTTAAGTCAGTGGGAACACGCGTATTTACATTAGTGCTGAGGCGCGTTGAAGTTGAGTTGCGGTTGCCAGTTGCTTTGGTGAGAACAGGCCCTTATGTTTACCATCAATAGTTTACTTAGAAAGATAAAATTGTTATGCTTTACTAGTGTTCGATTCGAAATCGATTTCAATGGTTGGTTATACAATACAGGTTGTCAATTTGAAAACTCCCCACCCTCCCTTGTGAAGGGGGACGTTTTTATAAAGGATATTTGCAGTCTTCGTGGTTCGACCCCCCCTGGGATGTTACCTTGAATGGGAATGGAATCGGGAACTGATGAAACGGGTGTAATAAGTCCCCTTGTGCTTACACTTGCACTTAAATTTGTAGAAATGGGAGGGGTATATTAAAATTTTAAATGAGAAGTGCAAGTGGCACATCGTTTTTAAGGCCGTTTAAAGTTTATACCATAATTTAATATGTTTTGAGTAGTAGTAGAGAGCGACCTTTAAAATAATGTTCCGCTTGACCTCGTTCCCATTTAAGATTTTAAAGGTAACATCTACCTTTCTCCGATTATTAATGTCATTTACTGTAAGCAAGAGGGGGAAGTTTTCAAATTAACACCCTGTATAATTGTACTTTTCTGTGTCTCAATTCTTACCGCGTACTCTAAGGCTCAATGATATTGGGAATATGTATTTAAAAAATTCCTTATGGCTAAAAGTTTAAGAAATCGGGCGGTAATAATGTGACAGACTCCGGGACCTTCTTAAGTTTGATAAAGATAATAGGTTATATTGTTTATGGTATCTAGGCTCGGCTGCCTGACTACAGGCCTGGCGTCCCACCGGAACAGCTGTCTCCCGACCCAGAAGATACTCATATTAGAGAAGAATTAAGGTAAACAACTCGAATAATTCATTATTTCTCAATTTATTGCTCTACAACGTGTCCAAGATAAGAAGGGCCAGTACAGGGATCGCGGAAACCGTAAGAGATACGAAGTCGGTTAAATGGAGGTAAAGTTGCGCATTTACGTGCCTAATAATATGCCGTTTAGAAAGTTTTAAAATTCCGAGTAGTCCCGGAGATATCCGGAAAAACCGAAATTCTGAAAAATCTTTTTATTGTTTTCCTGAGTTTTTTTGAGATCGAATTCTAAAGTAAATTGCACTTTTACATTGCCACTTTTTCCGTTCTATCTAACAGCGTTTTGTAATCCGACGAGTCGTCTTCGAAGGGTCATTATCAACTTGCTTTTTTTAAATACGGTCCTGTTTTCCTGATATTGGAATTTGAGAGCTTTTTTTCTTCCGAATGGAACGATGTACACACATTGTGGTTTAATGACGTTTCGAGGGTTTTTGAACAACATCAGGATATTTTGGGATACGGTCCTGTATTTCTCCTAATTTTATAAATAATATCTCATAAGTAAGCTCTAAGCTTTTTTACTTCTGTTGGACTAGTTCTATAAATAACAAATAATTTAATAATAAACCACAAATAAGTGAACAAAGATCATTCCAAAACAGTAATAAAACGAACAACGAAAAAAGTAAGGAACTACATAAGGTAGACGTACCAGTACCTGACCGTGTACCAGTAGGTGACCGCTTGAATTTGTTCTTAAATTTTAAGGAAATTATCTAAAAAACAGTGTTGGGTCCTTTATAATTACTTATTGACAACTTCTACTCTGGTGTAAAGTAATCTTAAGATTTGGCAACAGTGCTTCGGTATTCGGTCTGCAAACGTCTAAAATGTGGAGTGTATCATTTGTTGGTGTTTTCATATAAAATTAGACAGTTTTCTTAAGCAGGTAAGGAACAGAAAATAAGAGTTTTAAGATTATTTTATAAGATTGAAAGTAATTTATACAGTTATTATGTAATATTTAGGAATAAGGTTGAATGTTTTTGGCAAAAAATATCGATCTAACCTTAGATTATAAATATTTGGCATGGGTCACTTATAGGTACATCATTAATGTTCGTACTCCAAAGCCTGACCTGGCGGTCAGGCATTGGAACAACGTCGGTTTATGATATCTTTGTCTTTTTCAGTAGATTACAGTATAAAAAGTTTCCTTTCTCTCTTTTTTGACATTTATGCTCTAAGAACCTATAAGTGACCTATAGGTCAGACATAGGTACAAATATATTCAAGCATGTATGTATAGGTGACCTATGAAATATGACCGATAAAATACTACATAATCAATCAGTATTATTTACTTATATTAAATAATGTTTTCCAATTTAAATTTACTCGGAGGCTTCAACCTGCCCATCTTATCAAACAGATTTTGAAAAACTTATTGAAGAAGCTAAAGTTGTGTTTGACAATGATCTAAATAACGACAACGTTCTAGCTAGCGTAGACGATGCTGAACGCGAAGAACTGCTTCAAGTAGAAATACCTAACCAAATAGTTGTGTTTGACAATAATCTAAATACCGACATCGTCCAACTTGGAGTAGATGATGCTGAACGCGATCAACTGCTTCAAGCAGAAATACGTAATAAAATAGTTGCGTTTGACAATAATCTAAATAACGACATCGTCCTAGCTAGAATAGATGATGCTGAACGCGATGAACTGATTCAAGTAGAAATGTCTAACCAAATACAAGTATTGGCTGAAGTCCATGTTTCAGCCGACAGCAAAACTCCAAAGATTCACCATCAAAATGAAGCAAATAATTTAGGCACCATCAGCGACAAGATTAATATCTTAAGCAGTCTTCAACAGAAAACGCCCTTAAAAAGTACTGACCCAAATATTCCCAGTCCCTTCAAAAGAGCATTATTTTGGCCAGAGCCTTCAACTCAGACATCTAATAAAAAAAAATAAAAAATCCCCAGTGTTGTAACGAGCGAAATGTGGCAGGAATATAACAGGAAGAAAATTGAGAAGAAAGAAAAAAGCTAGAAAGAAAAATTGGACAGGAAAACAAAACGAGAAATAGCTAGTGAAAAAAGAAAACAGTTAAAAGGAGAGTAAAAAAAACTGAGTTATCTTCCGACTCAGAAACGAAGTCAGATGAAGAAAATCCAAAAAGAGTCAAGATACAAATAAGGGCCACTAAAAAGAAGAAAGCCAAGTTAGAAACAAAATGAAGCAAATAGAAACAAAAATCAGAAAAACCCCGGAATTACGAGACTATGTGATTGTCGAGTATGAAGATAAATATTTTCCTGGCCAAGTTACAAAAATCTCTAGAAAGCCACACAACCAAGAATGTGAGTATTTTGTCAGTGCTATGATACCATCAGGACCATCTGGATGGAGGTGGCCGGAAATAAAAGATGAAATATGGTACAATAACAAAAATGTTCTAGAAGTTATTTCCCCTCCAAAAGTAACCAACTCAAGAGGCGTTTGTTTCGTAAAAGAATTTGAAAACTACTATAAATGTTGATTTTTCATTTTATTTTTTTTTCAGATGTATCTAATTACTCTTGCTTAATTTTTATAAATATTAGTATCTTAGATTATATTTTGTAAGATTTCGTATTAAAAAAAACTTTAGGTTTTACTAACTTTTAGGTAGTTTTAATTACGGTCACCTACTGGAACCACACAGGTCAGCATTAGATCTTTCTTAAATTTTGAGGGTCATCTATAGGTGTACTTGCCAACATGACAAATTTATGCTATTATTTTTTTAAAACAACCTAGAATAACATTTTTAAGGCTTTTAATTATGGGTAACAGTACAAAGATGTAAACAAACCGAAATTTCTATAAAGAAAGTCTAAAATATTTATGTGTAAAGCATATATATGCATAACTCTCCTTAAAAGGTCAGGTACTGGTACATCTACCTTAATCAGGTGTTCAAAATGATTTCCGTTATTCTCTAAGCGCAAATAACATCTTCTAACTGCCACATAACAGTTTTTTGAGATAAAATAAATCATGCGATAGATTATCAAACTTTTCAGCATTTGTAAATGTATGTTCCATATTTTATTGAAAATAAAAAACCTCTTAAAACGTTCTCAAACGATCACAATGGGAATGTCAGTGAAACAAATCACTCATCTTAATTTTTTTGTTTCAATCGCCTACTTTTCTTTTAAATCCCGAATCAACAGAAGTGTGAAATAATATTTTTATTGAACTAGTCCAACATAAGTAAAAATTTAGAGCTTACTTATGAGATATTATTTATAAAATTAGGAGAAATACAGGACCGTATCCCAAAATATCCTGATGTTCAAAAACCCTCGAAACGTCATTGAACCACAATGTGTCATACATCGTTGCATTCGGAAGAAAAAGCTATCAAATTCCAATACAGAAAAACAGGACCGTATTTAAAAAAAGAAAGTTGATAATGGCCCTTCGAAAACGACTCGTCGGATTACAAAACAATTAACGCTATTAGATAGAGCGGAAAAAGTGGCAATGCAAAGGTACAATTTACTTTAGAACTCGATCTCAAAAAATCCCAGGAAAAAAATAATGCGATTTTTCAGAATTTCGTTTTTTCCCGGATATCTCCGGAACTACTCGGAATTTTAAAACTTTCTAAACGGCATATTATTAGGCACGTAAATGCGCAACTTTACCGCCATTTAACCGACTTCGCATCTCTTACGGTTTCCGAGATCCCTGTACTGGCCCTCCTTATCTTGGACACGTTGTATTTAAATCATGTTTTTGAACCCGTCCGTCGTTTTTAAGTAGATTCAAATTTGATAAACAAACGTACACCATCCTGTATATTTTAGGATTTTACAGTCAATTCTAGACATTGTTCATGCCTCTTTTATAACAATAAAACGGCTAAAAGCTATTAAAACGGTAAACAATAAAATAAAAAATAAATGAAAGATGTCTTCCATTAGCAGTTCTGCAGTTAGACGAAACCGTCTATGAGTCTAAAGCCGTGTCCACACCGGAAGCAATAGGAACATTGTGTTTATGTTTCTTGTTTATGGAACTTGTTTCTGAAAAATTCTCTAAGTTCCTTATTGTTTATGGGTGCAAAAACAAATGTTTCTACCTTCTACAAGTTGCTTTACTATAATAATTTTACTATAGAGTTTGTTCCGTGCACACACATTTATTGAAAAATTTACAATATATTTTAATACTTACTTGATTTTACTAAATTCCTTTGAAATCCTAACTATAGTTATTGGTAAATTATGCTTACAATGTTATTTTCGTACGTATTACTAATAAATAACCTTTACTATAATAATTTTACGATAGTCTTTTTTTTCGTGTAGATCAAGGGAAATATAGAAACATTGGGAAACATTATTGGTGTCTCAACGGCATTTGTATCAGTGTGGACACGTTGTAACAAAATGTACTGCTGGCTTGTTAACAGTTAACATATTCCTGTTTTAGGAAAAAAATGTCAACGGGAAAAAAACTTTGAAATATAACTAGAACTCGCGGAAACAACTATATTTTTTTTGTTTCGGAAGATTTTTAGATTTAATTTTTTTCCTGCTTCATATAGAAAAAAATGATGGACTTTCCTCGAGTTGTTAACAAAATTTAGAAATCTTTCGTTAAAAATTTTTTTTTTTTAAATGTACCGTTTTCATAGGAAGCGAAAACTCCGTTTTTCAGCGTATGAAATTGAAGTATAGACCCCGATCACGTGCTCGGGCAGTCTCTTTCTTCCGATTATCGTTGTTTCTGTCGGCGTACCGATTACGGGCGGACGCTCGACGTATTCTTCTCAACTGCAAGGGAAGATCCAATTCGCCTCGTGCCTGCAAAGCGTGAAACGAACAGGGGTCAAATCGGAGATTTCGACTGACTCCGGCATCCTCTTGAGCAAAAAACTACCAAAGATTAGTTTTTATTATAGCCATTTATTTCCTCATAATTATTTACATCAGTAATACTGCAATTTAATTAGTTTTAATTATCAGTTCAGTAAATTAAATATAATTTTTTTGAACACTATTATTAACACCAAACGAATGTCACATGTTACACAAGTTACAGAAAGAGGTGCAGTATTTCTTTCTTTAAGTTTATTGGAAATAAATAGAATTGTTCGAAGGTTTTTTTTATGAGATAACGAAAATAACTCTTAAGAGTGATACAACGGAAAAATATCAAAACTTTCCTAAGCTGTACCGTATTGCCGATTTAAATAAATTATCCTATTATTGGAAAGAGATTTAGTGTATGGCCACAACGGCGCACCGCACAGCGCCCTCGCTCATAGCCTGGTACCATACAGTAGTGTCCACAACGGCGCACCGACCCTCGCTCATTTCCTTGCCTGTCGATCAATTTGTCACTCGACATCGAGATATAAACATGGACTGTGCGTTGTTATCTTCTTCCGATGAATAAGATATTATTTTAGACGCTAATATAACCAAGTGGTATATGTTTAAACATAAATCAAGATTACCAGTACATCCCATTAACGCAAAGCGAAGATTCTATGAATAATTTTATCACCTTTATAAATATCTAAGGAAAGATCCCCAACGCTTTTGTGAATATATGAGAATGCATATAAATACTAGATTTTTGTTTAAGCATATAAGTACCGCTTTGTTATATTAGAGTCTAAAACAATATCTTCTTCATCGGAAGAAGATAACAACGCACAGTCTATGTTTATATGTCGATGTCGAGGGATTACTGTACGAAGCTCGAGCGAGGCTGTACTATGATATGGTACAAGGCTATGGGCTAGGGTCGGTGCGCCTTTATGGACACAGACTTAGACGAGCTTTAAAATTGTGAGCCACTTGGACCCTACCTATTTAAGATTTTAAGGGTCACATCTACATCTCCCAGGAGGTTAAACCACTAAATGTCGCCCTTCACAATCAAATTGACGTGTGTCGATATATTAACACAGCGATTTCAACTTTTTATTTCCGAGTCCGTTATCTATATCTCGAAAAGTGGATATTAAAATAGTTCCAGGGCGCCTGCCTACATTTAAAAAAATATTATTTTAACAGTTTTTAAAAATTATGTTCGTTTGGTGTTTTTTCTGTTTTAATCAAATAATGCTGTACTTCATTATTAGCACTAAAAATATTTACATTACATTACATATCATTATTTAAACAAGCATTTGTTCACGTAAAGTACTTGTTAATTAGCAAATAAACATTATCAATAGAACAAGTATTAGTATAAGTATTTTTAGTTTCCGATTATTGTTTAATTTTTTTTATATGTACAGCTGTGAAAGTACGTCACATGGACTGACAAATGTTAACAATTATTATTGGCATTTTTTTGTTAAATTAAGCCTCCCTAAGAAAAACAATTATTATGATTTTGATAATTTTATTTTCAAATAAACGTACGTGTCCCATATATGCGGTGTCAGTCCCCAGCTTTGTTCCAATCCCTAGATTTTCAGGATAATGAGTATATACAGGGTTATTCACGTTATTCGAGACGACATATTATAGCTAAGCTATTTGTTTTGGATAAAAACAAATATTCAGGGTGGATAGGGGCCTATTTGAGGTACATTTTAAAATTATTTTCATAATGTACAGGTTGTCCCAAAAACACGAAACGTATCAAAGTTGCATTTTTTTTAAATGGAATGCCCAGTATATTATTTCATTTTCGGTTCCTACGTTCACAATATATATTACTTTCATTATGGTTTACCGTACTTAAACCTTACGGTTTGAGAAATATTTCATATTTTGTCAAAATGTAGTAACAATTTTAATGATTAAATTCTCAACATGTATTTTGTTTTTTAAACCTAATTTCTCAGTGGACTCTACTCACTGATTAAGTTTTGTGTATCAGTTACGCGGTGTCCAAAAAGTACTACTAAATAATTACAAGTTTGAAATGGTAATAACTTGCTTAATTTAAATATAACACCCTGTATTTTATGTCACTAGCAGATGTAGAATTTAATTGTCTATCAAAAAGTATTAACCTCTCCCATAGCTAATTACTCGCATTTTCATGAAAAATGCAAATATTCACAAAGCAGGCTAATTATAATCAATTTAATATTAATCAAGTCGCCTATGACATTTTGACAGATCAGATCTAGATTCTAGAGAAACAGAGGGTTTACAGTAAATGTCAGTTATTTCTACAAGTATTTCGCTGCAAATCGTCATTTAGTTATAATAGTGGTAGTTTCTGTTTTTTATTTTATTAGTTACTTAAAATAAGAAGAACGAATGGATATGATTTTTATTCTTGGAGAATGCCTGCAAAACTGCTTACTTGCTTCCCGAGTTTACGCTAAAAATTTCAGAAACCATCCAAATAGAGAGGTTTTCGAAAGATTGTTGACTCAATTTAAACAAACTGGGAGTGTTCAGTATAAAAAACCCACTAAAAGGAAACTTGTGACAGAAAATCCTCATATCGGTCTTAACCAAATTGCGCAAAATATCAACATTAGCCAAGCAAGTATCTCAAGGATTCTTCAGAAACATAGTTTCCATCCCTATAAAATTCAGCCTCACCAAGAACTTTCTGCAAACGATTTTGATAAACGAGTGGAATTTTGTATGTGGGTCTTAGACAAAGCGGCAGATAATGAAAACTTTTTTAATTTTGTTATGTTTATTAATGAATGTACATTTCATAATAATGGATCTGTGGATAGACGTAATTTTCATTATTATTCTGATGCCAATCCACATCAATTTAGAATAGTAAATAATCAACACAGATGGTTGTGAATGTTTGGGGCGGAATAATGGGTCGATATTTAATCGGTCCTTACTTTTTCGAAAACAATTTAAATGGGGAATTGTTTTTAGATTTTTTGATAAATCAATTGCCAATATTGTTGCAAGACATTCCCATCGCCATCAGAGAAATGATGTGGCTTCAAATGGATGGAGCACCAGCACATTTCTATCTTAGGGTCCGTGAATTTTTAAATTTCCAATTTCAAAATCGATGGATTGGACGAAATGGACCTCAGAATTGGCCCCCAAGATCACCCGACTTGACTTCACCTGATTTCTTTTTATGGGGATATGTAAAAGGAATCGTTTATAACGCAGCTCCAACAACACCGGATAATATGAAGGAGCGTATTAGAGAAGGTTTCCGAAATATCAGCCCAGAAATGCTGTCAAATGTTGCTGAAGGTTTTAAAAAGAGGATACGTTTGTGTTTAGAGTCGGATGGTCGCCATTTTGAACACTTGTTATAAATATAAACAATTGTTTGTTGTAGGTATGTCCAGCAATATTTTCTGTCGTTATCTTTACTACTAAGTAATGCATTTTCCCTCTGTTTCTCTAGAATCTAGATCTGATCTGTCAAAATGTCATAGGCGACTTGATTAATATTAAATTGATTATTATTAGCCTGCTTTGTGATATTTGCATTTTTCATGAAAATGCGAGTAATTAGCTATGGGAGAGGTTAATACTTTTTGATAGACAATTAAATTCTACATAAGCTAGTGACATAAAATACAGGGTGTTATATTTAAATTAAGCAAGTTATTACCATTTCAAACTTGTAATTATTTAGTAGTACTTTTTGGACACCGTGTATAAGTTAGTGAATTTTTCATAACTGATACACAAAACTTAATCAATGAGTAGAGTCCACTGAGAAATTGGGTTTAAAAAACAAAATACATGTTGAGAATTTAATCATTAAAATTGTTACTACATTTTGACAAAATATGAAATATTTCACAAACCGTAAGGTTTAAGTACGGTAAACCTTAATGAAAGTAATATTTATTTTGATCGTAGGAACCGAAAATGAATTAATATACTGGGCATTCCATTTAAAAAAATGCAACTTTGATACGTTTCGTGTTTTTGGGACAACCTGTACATTATGAAAATAATTTTAAAATGTACCTCAAATATATCAATATCCTCAATATCCACCCTGAATATTTGTTTTTATCCAAAACAAATAGCTTAGCTATAATATGTCGTCTCGAATAACATGAATAACCCTGTATACAGGGTGTAACTAAATAAGTGTAAAACATTTAAGGGGGTGATTCCTCATCGAAAAAAAAAGATAGGATCTTTCATATAAAGAAACTTCATTGGAGCATCCCTTGTTAAGATACAGCCCCTTAGAGGGGGTACATAAAATTTATAAATAAACAAAACTAATTTATTAATAACAAAACATACAACATCTAGAAATCATAGTAAATGTTCAATATGTCTACCTTCAGACATTACGCATGCGTCTAGACATCGGCGCCTTGAGCAACGTATTCGCGCGTTTTATGGCGATATGTATCTTGTTCGTAAAATAATTTTTTGCTGCGAACTGGTTTATTTTGGGCAAAAAATTCAAGAGACATTTTTTGTTTAAAATGAAACAGGCTATCGGAAATAAATTTTTAGATGGTAAAGAAATAATAAGACAAAAACTTACATTGGAAATAAATTTTAGGGGTTGCGTTTTCCACCCTTACAACCATGGGGTAAACCAAATAAATTACTGGCTAAGTGTCTTTTTGGTAGTAGAAAATGTCAGGTTAATTTCAATATTGTAACTTTTTTAGTGCTTGTGAAAAAAATTGTTAAACACATTTTATGTACCCCCTTTAAGGGGCTGTATCTTAACAAGGGATGCTCCAATGAAGTTTCTTTATATGAAAGATCCTATCTTTTTTCGATGAGGAATCACCCCCTTAAATGTTTTACACTTATTTAGTTACACCCTGTATAACAAACCCGAGATTATTCCCGGGACTAATCCCAAAAAAATTAACATGAAAGGTTAAAGTTTGTGTTTACTAAATACACTAAAGAGAAATCTTACTTAGTGTTAAGAAAACAAAACATTGAAGATTTCTAAAAAAAGAACGAAAAAAAATCAGTTCATTTTTTGGTAGTTTTACGGGGTATAGATACACTGTGCTACTTTTTTGTCAAACAGAAGATGCCGTAATCAGAATTTTTCTAGGCCGCCTTGTTTTTGATATACGGGATGTTTTTGAGAATTTTACATTTTGAGACACCCCCCATATCTCGGTTACCCCGTAACGTATCAAAAAGACATAAAATGTTCTTCTTGTAGTTTTTCACGTAGAATCCAGTGACGTACTCAGATTTTTTCTACATTTTTCGAGGAAAATAAACAAATTTTTTTTTTATGGGTCACCCTATATGTTTTTTAAAAATATAATTTAGTTTGTAACAAGCTTCCCAAAATATATAACACTTTATTTTTAGTCTTAGTATTAGGCCCGAAATATACGTTTTTCAAAAATCCTCATAAATATTACTCGAATTGCTCTCCATTATGCCTTAGATGTTTCACACATGGTTTTTATTCGCCTTAATGAATTGAAAATAATAAACGGCCGCGTGTGTAACTCTAATTACTAAATAATTGTCTAACTAAATTACATTATTTTGTAAATGGTATATTTATTAGTATTAGGGGGTACCAAGTTAGGGATTTTTTAATAAAATATAATTAACAATAAAATTATTAGTTTTAAAGTAAATATTTAAAAGACAAGTTAATTTTTAAAAAACTTTTATATAATTTATCGCGTGATTTGAGGGTTTCATTCCGGGATTTTCGAGATTGATTTTTCCTCGAGATACTGGGATTTCGGTATGCCGGGATTGGCACCTCTAATAGGGTGTCGCAGGTAAGAATGCTCCTATCGTTTTTTTTCGCAACCATCAACAACTTTGTTTTTTTTTAATAATAGTAACATTTTATTTCATGCTTTATGGACTCCACTTTATATTCTGAATCCAACGATATATCCCACCTATTATTTATTAGAGGTTTCGGACTAAAAAACTTATTTTCAATGCAAATTGAAAATATTTTTGTTTTATTTATACTATCGGCATTAAATAGTATATTACGTACCGAGGTGGAAAGTGTTTCTTTCCTGTCGAGAGTCGCGACGAGGTTAACTAAATCTCGAGACTAGTGAAACTTTTCACCGAGTTTTGTATACTATTTTA
This sequence comes from Barypeithes pellucidus, assembly GCA_963991005.1. Classification (NCBI taxonomy): domain Eukaryota; kingdom Metazoa; phylum Arthropoda; class Insecta; order Coleoptera; family Curculionidae; genus Barypeithes; species Barypeithes pellucidus. The sequence goes on from OZ022563.1 coordinate 17,306,304, forward strand.
TCTAACATCCACTTCTTATTAGTTTGAATTAAAATTATTAATAAAATAAATGTCATTTTGACTTTTCCATTGAAAAATTAGACAGAAATAACCGCAGGTAATAAAATAACATAGGTAATAATACACATCAAGATGGCAAATATCATTTTTTGAATATGATGTCCATGTCACTAAACAATATATTATTTTAACAATAGAAAAATGCTACCAGATGAGGAATTTGATTTTGCTGCTACTCCACCAGAAATTCGAGAAGCAGCAAAAATAGTAGAAGAAGATCTGCCAACTAAAAGCCGCTGAGATATGACAAGCCATATATCTGTTTCAAAAAATGGTGTACAGGAAACAAAGTTCAAAATCCTGGTTCTGAGTCGGCGCTACTAGCTTATTTCAGTGAAAATGCCAAGACAAAGAAGATATCAACGATTTTTGCTTTTTTTTAAATGCGTGTTTAGATATGTCTACCATTTCCCTAATTGATAGAGTGGTCCTCAGTATTCAATATTGTGACCAAATCGTTGATATCTTCTTTGTCTTGGCATTTTCACTGAAATAAGCTAGTAGCACTCACTCAGAACCAGGATTGTTTCCCGTTCCACCATTCTTTGAAACAGTTATATGCCTTGTCATATCTCGGGCGGCTTTTAGTTGGCAGAAGATCTTCTTCTACTATTTTTGCTGCTTCTCGAATTTCTGGTGGAGTAGCAGCAACATCAAATTCCTCATCTGATTGAGCATGTTTCTGTTGTTAAAATAATATATTGTTTAGTGACATGGAAACCATATTCAAAAAATGACATTTGCCATCTTGATGTGTATTATTACCTACGTTATTTTACCACCTGCGGTTATTTGAAATTTCTGTCTAATTTTTCAATGGAAAAGTCAAAATAATAATAATAATAATAATAATAATAATCTTTATTTAGCACTTGGCTAGTTATTACTAAAAAATACAAGTTACAAAACAGTGTTTATATGTCAGTTACAAAAATGATAAATCCTACTCTACTCTACATATCCTTCAAATAAAGAAACAATCTTCTTTTAAAAACATTTAACCCATTTGCCTCCTTAATGCCCTCAGGGAGGTCATTAAAAAGACGAACTCCCTCGAAAAATAGCGATTTTTGTAGAGATGTGGTTTTAACTGACTCAATGTTATAATGTTGCCCAGAGCGAATGTCATAACTATGAAAATTTGATCTTTTTTTAAGAAAAGCATTAAAATATATTGGTAGCTGCTCATGTTCAATTTTATATATTAAAACCAAGTTCGCCTTTCTAATGTTCTGTTCCACAGACAGCCAGTTCAACCTCTGTAACATAGTTCTTACCGGGATATACCTATTGCATTTAAGAATAATTCGCATAACCTTATTTTGCTGAACCTGCAGCCTGTGTATATTTTCCTGAGTACAAGATATTAATAAAGAACAACAATAATTAAAGTGAGGCAAGATGATTGTATTATAAACCAGTGTCTTGGCCCACTGGGACAAACAATCCGAAACGCGACAGAAAAAACCAATTTTTTTCCCTAATTTCTTACAAAGGTAATCAACGTGATTCGTAAAAACAAGCTGAGGATCCAAAAAGACTCCCAAATATTTTATTTCCGACACTAAACTAATTTCAGACTCATTTATGTTAAGGGTTAATCCTAATTCGGCATACTTCTTACAATTTACTTTTGAACCTATTATCATACACTTTGTCTTTGATGTGTTCAGTTTTAATTTATTTTGGCAAAGCCAGTGATACATTATTTTAAGTTCGCTATTCAAAAGATCAGTTATATCCCTAAAGTTTTTTAAAATTATTTAATTTTTTGGTTGGAAATAAAGAAATTTAATAATAATAAAAGTTATCTAAATATGTATTGAAAAAAAAACTAAGTATGCAAAATGTAACATAGGTTTTATTTTAAGTTTATTTATAGTGGTACTCTTAAGTTGAATAGCAATATCAACGGGTTCTTATGTTGAATACGTCGAAAAGCCGATCGAATTGGAATAACCAAGATAAGAGTATCAATATCACGATTATTATATTATTAAATTTTTCGATAATGATTGGCGTACGTGAGCGATATGATATTGGTAAGTTTCAGCGAAAAGGGCTATTTAGGAAGGATAACTAAAGAATCTTTAGTCTTTACTGTAAGAATACAATAAAATTATACGAATTATATCTTTAGCAAAACGTATATTTGCTTTAAAGGTAAGCTTACAGAGAGAAACACCCCGAACGTTTCAGTGCTCTCCTAAAGACTAACTTTTCCATGACGTCATTCGTAACCAAATCTCTTATTTACATTCTACAAAAATAACCCATAAATATTATTTTATATGTTGACACATAATGTGCCATTGATCTGGAGTCTCGGATGGCGTCACCATCAGTGCGGTTCCCTTACATTCGGCCATCCTGTATATAAGCCTGTCCGTAGGCTTCATCGAGGACGGAAGACTGATCTTTTGGTTCATCTCATTCTGAAAAAAAAACAGGATCCGTCGATCCTTCTATCATTAGTAAAGATCCGTTGATCTTTCGTTAATGAGATCCGTTGATCTCTAGTACATGTCAAATATCCGTTGATCTTTAGTAGAGATCCGTTGATCTCCGTACTTTCATCTGAAAAGCAAAGATCCGTTGATCTCCGTACTTTCATCTGAAAAGCAAAGATCCGTTGATCTTCCATTAGTGAGATCCGTTGATCTCTAGTACATGTCAAAGATCCGTTGATCTCCGTACTTTCGTCTGAAAAGCAAAGAAGTTTCGTACTTTCTACTTAATCATACCAATTACAACTACATACAATCAGGGAAGGAACCGGCGCAGTAAAAAGAATTTAAATTATTTATTCAAATTATAGTGTAAAATTTACTAGTTGCTGTTGTGAAATAATTTAATTTCACCTGCTTGTGGTGCGATTTCAAATTCGTCGTTCTGCGAATTATGGAGAGAATTGTTCGAAACCCGAACAAACCCCAACTAAATGAAAAAATATTAAAATTCAACATTTAAGCTGACGCACTGACGTCTCCTGGGTTTGTTCGTACCTCGCACGTGTTTTTATGATCATGCCATAAGGCGATTTTTCTCGATTACTAATTCAAAGTGACCATTTATGGTTACTTTCGCAACACCCCCTATACAATAAAAAAAATACTATCCACTTTTAATTTTGTAAGTGCCACTGCACGCCCGCGAAATGACATAAAATTTTCCCATTATCTACTCCACTTTTCCGTCCACTTTTTCCCCTTATCCACTTGAACCAGACTTTAAAAATTAAAAGGCAACATTTTTCTTGGCCTCCCGCTCGTGTACCTTTTCGGATTTAGGTTTTAAATTAGGAAAGAATTTTAGCAACCAGTGTCATACAAAACTATTCGCTGAGGCCGAGAACGAGTCTTATTCACGTGATAAGTGTTCCGTGCGTGTAAAACGATCTCTCTCGTTCGCTTGATTCCAATAAATACTCCTACAACCCACAGAGGGTGAGGATTTGAACGGTACAAATGGTACAATGCAACGCCTGGAGAATGGCTAGAATTATTTTAGTAAAATTTTAGGACGCCAATAGTGTAGTCTGTGGCAAGGCCATAACTTTATATTTTTGCTATAAATGCCACAAGAAACAATCTAAGGGGTTTAAGTCCGGTGATTTTGCAGGCCAGGTAAAGATTGTTTCACGAAAAATGGATATAACTTATTGACTGCAGTAAAAGTACCTGCGGCGATCCCATTATTTATGACCGTTTGTTATTATTATGTGGAAAGGACCGGATTGTAATAATTATAATTAAATATAGGCACATCAGGTAGGTTAGGTTGCTTAATTTATATTTAAATATCTTTTTGTGGTAAACTTTGTTAGTTTTTGAGGAATGGTTCAAGAATTGTCCTTTACCAAACATTCCTCAGAATAGCGTGATAGTAATGGACAATGCGAGCTATCACAGTCGCCAATTACATAAAGCTCCAAGCTCAAATAATACAAAATTGGAGATTCAGAACTACATGGCGGCGAATGATATATATTTTGAAGAAAGTTATAAAAAAAAGTGATCTTTTAGAAGTTTTAAAGACATTTTGTATAAAAAAAGTATATGTTTGTGACACATTGGCAGAAGAAATTGGACATACAGTGCTACGGCTCCCACCCTATTATTGCATTTTTAACCCCATAGAGCATATGTGGCACCAGTTAAAATCACTGGTTAGGTCTGAAAATATTTCTCCGACTTTAAATTCTAGTGTTGTAGAATTAATACGAAAATGCTTTAATGATATTCCCCCAGGTAGTTGGAAAAATTCAGTCCGTCACGTAATAACTGTAGAAAATTCGTATATTAGTCTCGATCGTATAATTAATCCAATTATAATTAATTTTGATGAGGATAGCGAAAGCGAAACAGAACTATCTATAGAATGACATTATAAATGTAAATAAATATGACTAGTAATATTTTTAAAAAATGGTATTTCATTTGATTACATTAATATAATCATATCATTACTTGTTTTCCTTAGTCCGTCCCTTCATACTTCACTTGTTTATTACCAAGCTCTTGTCTATACAATGGGACCGACCCAGGAAATCATTAAGTCGTATCCAAATATCGTGAAACGAACTGTAACAGGATCACAACGACAAATCCATCTACAGTTAGCAGCAAAAATAACGCACAACCAAAAATTATGCTCAATTTCAAACTTGATTTTCTCGCGAACCGATACATCGATTTCGCAAATTTTTCTTTTGAACTATAGCTTTTGTCTTTGGTAATTGCACTGTGAAAGAATTTTTTATTCAGATTTCAGTTTTAGGCTTATACAGGGTGCAAAAATGAGAATAGTTTTTTACGTTAATTTTGAGACACCCTGTAGGGAGCATTAGCAGCAACAACGATTGAGCGAAATCGAAATTGAGCATAATTTTTGGTTGCGCGTTATTTTTACTGCCAAGTGTATTTCCAAACATTTAATTTATATATCTCGAGTTCATAATCGAATAAAACCAAACGGATACCGAAGAATGCTACAGAGCGATGGCGGTAAAGAATTTTCAAACCGTTTTCTCGAATTAACAAAATATAACGATCGTGTTCCAAAACTCCACAAAACGAAACGCGGCATTCGGTATGCCGGATACAAGCTACAAAACTTAATTCGGTAAGGCCTATTACGTTGTCAAAGCAAAAAAGTTCCCTGTCGCTTTCGAAAAAGTCCAAGACTACAACTAATCGAGTTATAAAGGATCTTTTTATCAGGTAATTTTCTTTTTTATAACTAAGTTTGCGTCCGATATAGGCACGGCATATTAATTGATTTAATAATTTAATTTTGTGACTTGCGACATCACGTAAACCCGAAAACAACGATCTTTCAACAACGATTACGTTAAAAACAATAAATGACATTTATCTTTTATTATAATTTGAATTCAAAATAATAAGAAGTGGATGTTAGATGTGGTTGTAAATAAAATAGTATACAAACCTCGGTGAAGAGTTTTATTACTGTCTCGAGACTCTCTCAACAGAAATGAAACACTTTCCACCTCGGTACGTAGTAAACGCATCATTTCTGTATGTCCTCTGGTTAACGATATCCCCCCTATAGAGGGCATTCTTATCTGGGACACCCTGTAGATACAGAGGCACCACAACTAGCAATTTACAACCAACAATTTACAATCAAGAAAGAAGGCTTTTTTAAAATTAGTTTTTGCCGGCAATTTATTTTTAACTGGATTTTTTTTAGGTGGGTCCCTGCAATGACTTTAGATTCTGATCTGTTGATGTATCTTCGGGCGGCGAGAAGTATGGCGGCCTTTGCGGGAATGTGTGATGGCGGGTGTCCGGAAGACGGCGCGAATGCCGCTTCTAGGGACGATACGACGATTAATGCATTAGATGTGGTAAGTTAGGATGGTTATAGTCCGGCAGCCCGTTACCAAAATGTCCTGTTATCACGCCTTCATCTAGTCAATGACTAATCGCTAGATTATTAAAAAATAAGAAAGTTTTACTCGAGCGAAAAATTCGGCAACGCTGCGTTTACCGGTCGGAGTGATTTCACTCCGTAAGAAAGCAGATCGTCTTTTTGTTTATACGCCGTGTCCGTTCTCGATGAAATCATATTAAAAATATGAAGAATCGTGAACTCGTCGACAACGGACGTTTTGAGTGTTGCAAGAATTCCATAGTTTAAATAAAAGATGTAAAGAAAAGGGGGTATAAGAAGCTACAGCGCCCGGGTCAATTTTTTTTTTAAATTGTTCATAACACTAAAAAATAGTAAATCGAGTCGAACGGACATTTTCCGTGTTGCGCAGCTGCAGGGAGGGCAGCGGAGTCGGATTTCGTATCTGTATATTTCATGCTCGCGGTACAGGGCGCGCGCATGGGACGGCTTGCTGTGTGGCTTGGTTGTCTATAACAATTCAGCGTCAGCTATGTCCCCATATTGCTATATTATTGATACTCATTTTTTATTGACTGAAAATGGTTTTGCTAAAAAATACGTGTGTAAAAATGTCGTTCATATTTTTCCCCCATTTTCCGAGCCACAATACATGATTTCTGCTTGAAAACGGACGAGGAGCGTGTTAAGTTATTCTCCGCTGTAAACAAATTTCGATTTTTCTCAAACCAAAACTAGTCACCGCACGGCAAATGTCAGTTACTATTTTCGTCTCATCAAAAACATCACTCTCAGTCAAAAAATAAAAAGAACGGACGAGGCGCGATAACTATTACGACCACTTCTTTTTTACATATGTAAAGATGATTCTCAATGATTTCGCAACGTTGCCAATATCAATTTGTTTCTGAAAATGAATCAATAATAACATCTAATATACAAATAATATCAGGAAATTGCTTATTTATCCGTGTACGGATGCTTTAAAAAATCTGTTATGGGATTTTCAATGTAATTTTAGTTTGTTTGGAAAGGTTTTTGAAACCACGCCTCTCGTGACAGGCTGTCCAAAGACTAGAAATTGTGTGTTGAGTCCATTTTGGACCAGAATAATTTATTGCTTTCTAGCGGCCATTTTGTGAACTGAATTTTTATTTTGTTAAAATATGAGTTTTAATGAAATTCCTGCATCTCTTGAAAAGCCAAAAGTTGTTACATAAGTTCCATTTTTCTGCCGAAGTCGATTTATAAAAGAAATAACTAAAATTTTGAAAATATTTTAATTTTTATTTTTTTGACAAAGTATATTTTATAGGAATAACTTATAGGAAATAAACTTATAACGAATTCATCATGGCGAAATTATTGTTTCATATTGTTTTTCTTTTATTTTACATGGTTTAACATTTAACCCTTTAACTGTAATTTTTAAATACAAATAAGTAACATTTTCGATAAAAGTTTCGATTGTGCATCGAAACAGCGATAGTCACAGCTAGTACCAACCACTTGGAAACACGTGTAAATGTACCATTTAAAATGTATACGTTTCGAAAATATTTCCATTTTTGTTGCCAACAGTTTCCAATTTTGATCGGAAACAGAAACGATAGTTACGATACCTTTACCATAATCTATCTAAAATTGCTACTTGGGTACATCGTGGTAGCGGACGACGAAAGGGTGAGAACCCGCGCAATTGTTTGGCAACGTCGCAGCCCGTACCAGGCTTTCTCTAGGACACCCAAGGAATAAATATAATGAAAACCATTTCCATAACACTTTATATTAGCGAACTTTTAAAAAAGTACACATTATTGTCGGTCCCGTTTTGAAAATCGATTCTCTGCGGCTACATTTTTCGTCGAATTCGCACCATGTAGATGTATAATGTCGAGGTCTAGGTTGGAGAGACACAAAGTGCAGTAACACGACCGTAAAAGGGTCTCCCAGTACCCCCCGCTGGGTTGACATTACCCATACATAAATGAGAACTACTCCTACTCTAATTACTACTTAATAATTCGTTTGTGTTTTCTAGTTACACGATTCAGGATATGACCCAGGAAAAGCTCTCCAAGCGTTGGTAAAATGTCCAGTTCCAAAAGGTATTGATAAGAAATGGAGCGAGGAGGAAACAAAGAGATTCGTTAAAGGGCTGAGACAATTTGGCAAGAATTTTTTTAGAATTAGGAAGGATTTGTTGCCGCATCGAGACACAGTAAGTTAATCGTCTATTTTAGTATAGAAAACGTGGATATTCTTTAACGGACAATTTTTACTAATCTAAACTCTGTTTTCAGATTTAATCTAGACATTTTTAATAAGAAAAAATATCTCGGGTATAAAATTAAAAAAGAAAACTAAAATATTTTATCGTCTTTCTAGCCCGAGTTAGTAGAATTCTACTACCTTTGGAAGAAGACCCCCGGAGCGAACAACAACCGGCCTCATAGACGACGCAGACAGGGCTCCCTCCGGAGGATACGGAATACCAGGAATAGTAGAGGAGGTAATGGTGCATCCGCTGCAGGTAAGCTGTGGTTATCGATAGTGGTGGCCTAAAGAAATGCTCATATTTGGTGCCCGTGGCTTTGCGGAATAAATAGGTTTTTTTATGACACACACGCAAGCACTATTGGTTCTTTAAGGCACTCTGGCTCTGGCGTTTGTTTTGAATCCTTGGAGGTTATATTCGTTGGGAAAAACGACCTCGGGAAGGTCGTTCCATAAGGATGAAGACCTCCAGATGAAAGAATTATTAAATAAATATAAACCCCAAGTCAAAATTTCCTCCAGGTCTTTGTTGATGCGTGATACTTCATGCTGTCTGCGAAGATGTGCGTCGGCAGCCGATGTTTGTGTATTCAAAGAGAAAGATGTGTGCTATCGTCAGCAAAGCTCAATATCGGATTTTTAGTTTTCGCTAGAAGGTCGTTATGTAGAGTAAGAAGAGGGTGGGAGACAATATGGACCCTTACAATTATTTCAAATAAGGGATTCTGGTTAAATTCTTGATTTTTGAAGAACAACTAGTGATGCCACCGGATCCACTTTTTGAAAATACCGGAACCAACGCAACTATTTCTGAGTGCTCTGCAAACGAGCGTATTAGTTTTACATTCTTATTTGGACCAGATTTTTCCAGTTTACACTGTTTAAAAATATGAGCATTACAAAAATGATACTTAATTTAATCTTTCGCTTCTTGTTATATATATTTTTTACTTGTAAAAGAGAATACATAACGCTTTATTATTATTTGTCAAACTTCGACAGTTTTTTTGGGCCACCTCTACAAAAGTATACAGGGCCACAACTTCACGAGATTTTTTAAACGTATTTGTGTAGTGACCTGTATATTTTAGTAGTGCATCTTGATTTTCTTGTAGAATTAGTTTTATTGATGTTTTTTGACATTGTACTGTCGGACGCTAATGACTAATCAATTCAGTATATACTATTTGCGGCGGTATGCACCGTTTGCTCTTAACTAATGGGTTTGACTGGAGTTTGGTTGAAAGATATGACTTCCTGTCAAGCGACACAATATTCTGAGTGTTGCATTTAATGATATCCTAGATGACGCCATACCTACCGTCTGGGACACCCTATATATTACCAACGTTTAACCTTAAAAAATTCAGAACTAAACATACTAATTGTCGTATTCGAGTGTTTAAAAAAACAAATACAAGAATTTTAACTATATTTGTGTAAGACTATACAGGGTGTTATAACACTTTGAACTGTATGTAGTTCACTCTTGAACTCTAGTTCAAAGTAAAAAAGTTGTTGTAGAAACAGTATTCTACACTGATCTAAGTTCAAATCAGGAGTTCACGGGAACGTCCACTTTTGGCGGTTCAAAAGTTGAAACTGTCGATCCAAGCCACTTTCTAACCTTAAATACAGGGTGTTATGGAAATGACGTATTATATTTAAACCGGCAAATCCTGAGATGAAAATAAATTGAAAAAAAATAACCTTAAATGGCGCTTTGAATTATTGTACGAAATATACACTTTATATGAAATATGAAAATTTACGTGGCCGCTACTGAGGACGCTCGCAATCAATAGTTTATTGAGGCGGTGTTGTCATATATTGCAATACAGAATTGTAAACGCACGTGATCAGTTTTTGACAACAAGACGTCTTTGACCCGCGTTATCACTTCTTTTTCAAACTTTTTAGAAAAAAAATACTACAATTTTAAGGTACATACTCTCTTACCTTCGATCTTATACTCCATTTTATAATTAAATTCCATAAAAAATAAAACACAAAAAGTATGTTTTTCAACAGAACCAACAATAGGTAATATCATACAAATTTGAACATCACATCACAACATTTATTATTATGAATTATTTCACAACAGAAAAAGAATCGGGTAATAGTACAACTAACAAAACGTTTAAAATTCGTATACGTCAAGTACGTGGAACCCTCGACAGCGTCATTCCACACCCGAGTCTCTGAAGCAACGCCAGTGGCGCGCGGCCGGTATCCAAGCAAGGGCGAGACGCGCGGTGTGATCTGACATCACTGTTAGTATAATCTAATGACCCGCTAAGTGAATCCAGGTGGAACGGCGTGACAGTATGTGGGTAAAAAGGGTATTATAGTATTTAGATATTCGATTTAAAAAAAAGTATGTAGACTTTCTCTAGGACACCCAAGGAGTTACCCATTTAAATATAATAAGTCATTTCCATAACAACCTGTTTAATTATTGACATTTTCGGTTAAATTGTGCGTTTCTGTTTATTTAAATCTGAGCTTTATAAAAACTGATGACCTGGATGGGATTATTACGAGAAATATGACAGAGATTTCTGCTATGCTAGAAATAAAAACCATAAATCGAGAGGTAATCTACAAACCGCAGTTTCTGATAATACTGTCTGTTTAAAACAAATTTAATTTTTTGTTACTAGCCACGAAATGATACAGGGTCATTCGCGGTGAGTGGCATATTAAAAGATCTCGGGAACTAAAAAAGATCTTTGTTTGAAATATTTTTACCCTTTATAAAAAATGTCCTCTGTCGGTCAACATAGTTATTTTAAATGGAATGCTCTATTTTATGAATTAAAAAGGCTGGTACATTTTCTTAATTTCTCAAATTTTTAAATCTCTAACATACGTAAGGTCAAATTACCTTTGACACTTTTTTTTAAATTCCTTTAATAAATTTTAACTCGGAACCAGTTGGAGATGGGTATAGGATATTGTTGGCAAAGTTACTTGAATTTTACATAGAATCGAAAAATCCAAAAAATATAGAGGGTATTTTATTTAGAATAACTAGTTAAGTTAGGTTATAATATTTCCCAGTAATAAAATTGGCGATTTAAAAAATATTTTATTTTCATGAACAGTTTTTTATTAAAACTTTTACAAGCAAACTCAAAATTGTGTAGGTCGCACAAGTGGGGCAGCGACCCCCGCCCCCGAAGCGGCAGATAACAGACCGTCTCCCCTACCCGGGGAGAAAAAACCGGATGAAACCAGTTCCGTTACAGAGGACGACAATGACAACGAGAGTGAGGAAGATAGCGATAGTCGAGATGGACAGGCACAGTTCAGATGTTCGCATTGTTTTACTACGAGTAAGTGAATTTTTTTTTTAGCGGTGGTCAAAGGAAAATTTCCATTTTTCGAAACTTAATATCTGAAATCCAATATTTCATATGAAATTATTGGTCATTTATTAACAGTGTCAAGTATTGCATATTCATATTGATGATAATGCTATGTATATTTCCGTTGAAAATCAAAAATTCCCATAGATTTTGAATTTGGTGTTTTTTCATATGTATTTCCTGACGTCATTTTAGACTGGTTTGTTCGGATTATCGACTTGAAACAAACATGGACCCGGTATTTCTATCTGCTTTGTACACGTCAATGTGACGCCTGTTATTGCGAAAATAAACACAACAAAAAGAGATATCTCTCTCTCTTTCTATCTTCTATCTGTTTCTGTTTTTATTCTAACAGCTGATAAGTTTGATATGTCCTGGTTAGGAAAAACAAACAATCCACGGACGTGATTCGAGAGTCTATATTTTTATCCAGTTTATGGCAGACTGAGTACTGTCTTATCATGTTGAGTTACGAATTATTGTTTCTTTCGACAAACAATAGTTAAATTAACATGCAAACAATGAAAAACAACAAAGAATTTGATTTAACAATAATGACAACTATGACAGTTGTTAATCCGGTACTGTCGAACGAGAAAGCAGGTATGAATGAGGTTCCGAACAAACCCTAACAATGACATTAAGTCCGTCTTTGTCTAATTAACAGAGGACGACAAAGAAAAATTATACTAACTTTCAGAGCTCCCGATTGTTATTCCTTAGAATGTGAATTTTTGAATCTTCAAATTAACCAAAGCCGTATCGGGTATAAATAATTAAAATTATATAATCAATAATCCAAGTTTCCTTGCCAAAAATATATTGTGCTATTTGGTGTTTTTAGAAAACTGTTGACTTAACAAATTCAAATATACAATAAAAAAAAAGTTGGAAAATGGAAATTTTCTCATTTCACTAATTTTTTAAATTTCAATTTGAGGGAACACTCGGCAAACGACTGTACCCTATTTTAAAGGGCTCCCACGTCGTCTCCAGCTTAAACATTGACTAATAACACGACCCTTGTCCGCTTTATTAAAATTATTTAATTTTTTTAGATTCAAAAGACTGGCAACCTGGCGGCAAAGATAGACAGATGTTGTGTTGGGATTGCAGGGTACATTACAGAAAAACAAACGAGTTACCGCCGCTCACCGCCCCGGCGGCTGTCGGCAACACGCCACCCGCAGGTAAATGACCTTCGCCGTACAGTTACATAATAGTACATTGTACACCAAGAAGGAAAAGCGGTACATTCCCGAACCACCGTAAAGATTGCCTGTCGTTGCTCAAACCGAGACTGACAATATGTAGTCCGGGAATGTGGCTTTCTCTACGAGGCATACATACTATTTTTCCAAAAATCGGAAATTATTTCAATTAATTTGTTAAAATTTTGAAATAAGCATTTTTAATTTTATTCAAATAAAGGGTGAAGTAATATTGAATTGTCAAACTTGACGGATTGATTTGAGGTTCTGCTGAATGCATTTTGTTGTCAGTTTTTTGTTTGTTTAGGTTCCCCCCTAAATATTTTCATCAAATAATACATTTTTTTCTGTACAAAATGGATAATTTTATTTTTAAGGCTCCTCTTCACTAGCGGAGATCGTGTGTAATATGTTTTTTATATATTTCTTATCGATTTTTGGAAAAAACTGTTCTTTTATATTCAGTCAAATAATTGCTCTAAGAGGATACATTTTTTTGTAGAAGGTCCTGATGAGAGTCCCCAACGAATGCGCACAAGAAATAAAGGTGCCAAGGATCAACCACCGAGTAATAAGGCTCGTGGTAAAAGAGGTAAGGAATATCCATTGGTATTGTGGAAGAGAACGCCATAATTGGAACTGCTTTCAGCCTCTGCTTTTTATCAATGTAGACATACTTATCTTATAACTATTCGCTCGGTGGATTTTAGTGGTATAAGTCATAGCATTACTTTCCGACGTCATGAAAAAAATAGAGAAAAGTGAAAAATAACTCATAGGATGTTGATTCATGCATCAAATAACATTGTAAGTGACATTTTGACCAATTCAGAGTTCAAAATAAATTTCAATGTTCAAACCTAAAATTTGGTTTTTTAGCTTAATTTTTTTTTAAATGTCTCTTTTATCCCATTTGTATCTGATTATTTTGGTATTTTGCCTGTAGATCTTATTAAAGTAATACCTGAACCTGTTATGTCTTCACCTCTAAAAACACGATTTGTCACTTACAATGTTATTCGATGCATGTATCGAAGTATATACTGGGTAGCCCAGAAGTACGGAATAAAATTAATATAGCCTTAACCTGTAACTTTGGGGAAAATGCTCGGACACGTCAATTTAGTTTTATATATGCTCACATTTTGACGTTATTCGTTGGTTTTTTTTATAGACATTTGTCAAAGATATGACGACATCGATCTTTTTTTTTTAATAGAAACATACAGCTTGTGATACATCATTTGAAAGCTAATATCTCGTACAGTATGCTCATAAATTTTAGCGCGATTCTATCAAGCTATTTCAAAATGGCGACTGTTAATGTTTTTAAAAAATCTCTATTTAAATAAGCGGAAGTTATAAATCATTGATGTTTTTTTACCTTTCAAGGTAAGAAATCTTCATTGTGTCGCGTTTAGAAGATTGGCGTGGAATACAAACAACTTTTTCCACGAGCATTTTTTAGTACAAGACGGAGATAAATAGTATTTCCGGGATAAAACTTGATTTTCGCACGGTTCTGATTTCGTCTTTCTCATGGTGATTATTGGTGAAGGATGGGCCCGAATAAAAAAATGTTTCGGACAAAAGATGTTTATTTTTGGTCGGAGAACACGATACGCCAATAAAAACATGGGGTTCCATTTGAAAATCTTAACTTACCCCCACCCGCGCCCAGGGGGTGGGGGGTGGTTTAAATTGCAAACTATTCCTCCTTCAAAACCAAACAACTTTTTCCCCAGACATTTTCCGCCGCAATGCGATACACGGGAGTTATTCCGGGGTCGTTTTTTCAACACCCTATATACGTCTTTAATCATCATTTTATAGTACCAATATTTCAAACAAATATCTTTTTTAGCTCCAGAGATCTTTTTAAAAGATCACTCACCGTGAATGTTTTCAGTTATTTTCGCTCATAACAATAACGTTGTGTATGCTTAATAATGTTTTTTTTTTAGGTGGTGCAGAAACTCCAGAACCAAAAACTCCAGTCAAACAAAATAATACGAGCATCGACAAAACAATTACGCCCAATCCTCCTGGTACTCCTGGCAAGAAAAAAGGAAAGACTGAAAAACCAGATACGCCAAATAAGAATAGAAAACGGACACAGGTGGGTACTCTGAACTGTATATGAAATGGATAGGCATGCTTTAAAAATCCACATTTGATGTTAAACAATGTCATTATGTACAATTTTGTATGGTGTATAATATTGGAAGTTGCTCCTTTGTTAAAGCGGCAGTCACAGGAAACTCTAGGACGAAAAAATATGAGAAGCTTACCTAGTCTCTTGTCAGCTACGACTGCACCTAAAAAAAATGTTTATTTATATGGTCTTAACCACCTTTTGACTTGAATTACTTCCTTAGGATAAAATCGACGATACAGAAACGGACGACAAAGAGGGCGGGGCATTCAAAAAGAAAAGAGAACGACCCGAAAGTCCTGCAAGTGTCACTTCCGATTCGGGATCTGTCAATGACGAAATGGAACCGACTGAAACTAGTCAAGAGAACCCCGATGTCGGTAGTATTCCCCACGTTAATACATCGAGCTGTCCTATAGTTACCACGGATAGTACCGTCATTAGTACGAACGCGAATAATAATGTTATCGTCCAGGTAATTTTGTCTTTTAATTATTTTTTTATTCCAGGAGGAAGTTTTACAGGCTTCATTATTCTTTAGATACCCTCAGAGTAACATCTGGGTAAGGGCGCATTTATGTTGAAGTTGAAGGGCAAGAGGTAATTTAATTGTTTGATTGGCTAAAACGCGTTGCGACCAATCAGATGATGAAGTCGCCTCTAGCTGGGCTGGTGTCCGCCGCTCTCATAAACATAAATGCACCCTTACTCGTTTTAGGTGTTTCAGAAGGAAGTTTTGTACTTGTACTGTGTAACTTTGCCATAAATCTAAGTAAGTATTATTTTTCAGGAACCACCAAATACCAAGCCCGCTCCACTTAAAACAGAAGAATCGGAACCTGTAATAAGTACCTCTTCGTCTACGATTATCACCCCTACAGTACCTATTATCGCTTCTAGTAAGATTCAGCCTGCTGGTATTATCGAGCCTATGCCGTTAAATGTATCGATTAGGTTACCAGAGGATATTAATGAAAGGAAAAATTTAATCAAAAGGTAAGTATTGATTTAATGTTGGCTGCAGTTAGGCGGAGCTATCTACCATATGAACTATAGTAAACAAATCCATAGTTCACTTGTTACTAATTGATTGTTATACAGGGTGTTTCCTAACTTCTCTGAATAAATGAAGGAGGTGAATCCTCACCTTATTTTAAGACGAAAATGTGATATAAAAGTTTTTCGAATGTCGCTTCGTTTTCGAAATACAGAGTGTTAAAAAAAATACTGTATTTTTCATGTTTTTGACAACAAGACGTCTTTGACGCGCGTTATCACTTCTTTTTCAAGCTTAAAAAAAAACTACAATTTTAAGGAACAAACTCTCTTACCTTCGATCTTAATTTTAAATAATCCGTTTTATAATTAAATTCCATAAAAAAATAAAACACAAAAAGTATTGAGCACTGGAACCCTTGACAGCATCATTTCATCCCCGAGTCTCAAAGCATACTGAAGCAACAATAGTGGCGCGCGGCGGGTATCCAAGCAAGAGCGGGAGACGCGGTGTGATCTGACATCACTGTTAGTATACTCTAACCCATATTGTTGCTAAGTGAATCCAGATGGAACGGCGCGACAGTATGTGGGTAAAAAGGGTTTTTACCTTAGTATTTAGATATTCGAACGAGTAAGAGCTAATGTTATATTAAGGCTTTAAGAATAAATTCTCAACAATAATACTTACCGTATTAGTTCCGTATGCGTTCTTTAAAACATTTTATATTCCAAATTTCAGAAACATGGACCTCGAAGTAAAAGATATCAAATTTAATCCCGCGTCGATGAAATTCGGCCAACAAGAAGAATTAAAGCTGGAACAACCGATAAAACAAGAATTACCTCAGTCAAAGAAAGAAGAAATAAAGGATGAAGTCAAGGAGCCGCTCGTTTGTCACACGCCGCCGCAAAGCTTATTAAACCTGGATCAAAAACCGATGTTTAACAAAACGGAGTTGATCATTCCGAAGGTCACCCTGGATAAACCTATTATCAAGGATGAGTTAGATTCTAGTAACGACGCTTCTTTATTGAGTATAAGTTCAAAGGAGGACTCCAGTAGTCAACCTCCAACGCACAATCACAGCTATAAAGAAAACCTCCTCTTCATGCCTCAGAATATGAATTTGAAGGATAGTATAAGTTTCGGCATGAAGGACCCACCGTTGATCAATCATCTACAGCCGAAGCATGCAATGAATCTGAAGGAGAATAAGGAACCGATTGTTAATATGAACCATTCCAGTTATTTGAAGGATGGGAGGCCTCAGGATCAGCCGCCGTTTGGGTATCAGAATCGGGAACCTCCCAGGTAAGAATGTGATTAAAAATCGAATTTTATACAGGATGTCGAGAAACTAGCGGTCATAAATGATATGATATCTAGATTATCAACCCCTAGGGGTTGTCTTGCGCAGAATGTTGTCGCCGTCATATAGGCAACCCCGCCGTATTGGTGTCGGTTGCCAACCAACGACGTGAACCATCGACGACCGTCCAGAACCGAAATCGGTCGTAGGGATGTACGATATTAAAAATCTATCGATACGTGGACAATAGATATAAAAAAGTTAATTCTAAAAGTGGCTTTTCAGTGATGGCCACAAGGCCTTCTTTTATGCGAGAAAATAGCTTGTTTCAGTAAAGAAGGTCTTGATGTGCCAAAATATTGCCGTGTAATCATTTTCATTACGGGCGAAGTACGGTCCTGTTCGCTGGTTAAGGTAAATAGTTTATCAGTCGGCATTGCGCATGACATCTGACGATCAGCTTTGTTTACATGCGGGAGGCCATAAATTTGCCACTTTTGCTTTTACAGTTTGGCTATCCATAGATATTAGTTAGACGGTGACAATAGGGGATCCGTGAAGTGGAATATCAGTAATTAAGTTTTTTCGTGGAGTTTAGGTCCCCCCTCTACAACTTTTATATCTGATGAAAGCCGTAGAGCGTTGCTGAGAGACGCTGTACCTCTTTAGATAGGAAATTCTCAATAAATTCAGAATTATATCGAGCCATGTCTGAAAATGAATTTACAGCATCTGCGTGACTCCAAAGTCACGGGAAACACATTTTCTGACAAGTCAACCCTTGCATATACTTTTCCGAGCGTGTCAAAAAAAAATGAAAATAAAAAAAAAAAGAAAAAAAGGGAATTTGAAGTTGAAATTTTCTCGAATGGAACATTATATGTTAAATATTATGGGAAAAAAATATTGTCGTTCCAGGTCTCGCCATTTCATTATTGGAATTTTTAAAAAATCTCCTCGGAGGAAATTCGGAAAACGATCGTGACATGTCAGAAAATTGTCACACTACATTCCTTGGCACCCAAATATTGTGGCAAAAAAAAATTTCAGAAGAATCGCACCTAGCTAGGCGGAATTCTGACAATATTACGCATAGATACCGGAAGGCAGGTATCGTTCAGTTGTATGACGGAAAAAACGATTCGCAATATTCTTTTTATCAGAAAATTATTTACGAGTCATCTCCATGTGAATACAAATCGATTAAGCCCACTTGGACCCATGTCACTTGAGACTTTATAATTTTTCCATTAATTTTTTTTTTTTTGATACGCTCGGAAAAGTATATGCAATTGTCGACTTGTCAGAAAATGTGTTTCCCGTGACTTTGGGGGTCACGCAGATGCTATAAATTCATTTTCAGGCATGGCTCGATATAATTTTGAATTTATTGAGAATTTCCTATCTAAAGCGGTACAGCGCCTCTCAGCAACGCTCTACGGCATTTCATCAGATATAAAAGTTATAGAGGGGGACCTAAACTCCACGAAAAACAAATTACTGATATTCCACTTCACGGACCCCCTATTGTCACCATCTCTCTAACTATATAGGTCGGTGATTACAGCCGTGTTCATAAAAATAACTACATGATTATATTTGTTATGTTTGCTTTATCCTATCCTAAATTGTTAACTATCATGTTTTATTTCTGCCAATATTTATACGAATTTTTTAATAACTTGCAGGGAGTCTCAGAGCAACACCAACACAGTAATCAAAATGGAACCGAGAGAAGAACCCATTGAACTAACGAATCCCAATAGGGGAGAACCTCAGCCCTATGGAAATATGCCGCCGTTGAATATTCCGCAGGTTATACCCATGTCTCAACATTTACCGCAGACGCAAACCTCGAGACCAAATGAGGTAAGTTTTGCGGACATAATATCTCTTAGGAACACTTATCAGTGACCTCCATTAAGGTAAAAAGGTGTGACAAACTACATGATAACTATTGGATAGATTTTGTTAAAATTTTAAATTTAGCTTCGAAATGTTACATGACTATATTATCTTGAATTTTTCGTGTTAAATTACCTAAAATCGCAACTGTCTAAAGTGATTTGGTAACGCTTCTGTTGATTGAAAAACGTCTCCTACTCCCTCGATAAAGCCCGGCCAGCGTTGTCTCTTGGAAGGGCGATGTTGTCTGATTGTTCAATAACACCGAGACTTACGCTCTTCGCGGCGAAATCCCAAATTGGACCCCGCGGTCCACTGATACTCTTAATTTCAACATACTTGCTGCCACCTGTGCTGAAATAACTATTTCATTTTATTATGTTAAGAATTATGGTATAAATTGTATTATCAAAAAAATTGAACTCTGTCATGCCGTAACTCAAAAAATATTGAGGTTTCGACTTTTTGTTATACAGGGTGTTATGGAAATGACTTATTATATTTAAACCAGCAAATCCTGAGATGAAAATGAATTGAAGAAAAATAACCAAAAATGGCTCTTTGAATGATTAAGCGAAATATACACTTTATATGAAATCTCAAAATTGACGTGGCTGCTCCTGAGGACCTTCAATAGTTGATTGAGGCAGTCCCGAGGTTCAAAAGAGGTCAGCGCATTATAGGCGGTGTTGTCATATTACAACACAGAATTGTAAACGCACGTATTCAGTTTTTGACAACAAGACTTCCTTGATGCGCGTTATCACTTCTTTTTCAAACTTTTTAGAAAGGATAACTGCAATTATAAGGTACATCTCTTGCCTTCGGGCTTATTTTAAAATAGTCCGTTTTATAATTAAATTCCATAAAAAAATAAAACTCAAAAAGTATGTTTTGCAACAGAACCAACAGTAGATAATATCACACACATTTATTATTATGAAGTATTTCACAACAGAAAAAAAATCGGGTGATGCTACAACTAACAAAACGTTTAAAATTCGTATACTTCAAGCACGTGGAACCCTCGACAGCGTCTTTCCATTCCCAAGTCTCGAAGCATACTGCAAGCAAGGGCGAGACACGCGGTTTGATCTGACATCACTGTTAGTATACTCTAGTGTCCCACATTGTTGCTAAGTGAATCCAAATGGAACGGCGAGACAGTATGTGGGTAAAAAGGGTTTTTACCTTAGTATTTAGATATCCGATTTAAAAAAAAAAGTATGGAGACTTTCTCTAATATACTGTAGGAGTCACCTATTTAAATATTTATTTATTTATTTATTTAGTACATTACAGAAAACATCCAAATAGTAGATTTAAACACTTGTAAAAAAACTTAATAGCTAGTAAATTATATAATACATGCAGGTAGAAAGAGCAACATTACCAAATGACAAATCAGACGCAATTCACCAAATCCACAGGACATTACAGTGTAAATCTTTTGTTTATTTGTTTATTTTTTTAGTGTAAAATCAGACTAAAGTTCCTTCTAAATGTTACCACAGAACAATTAAACTCAGCGGTAAAAGGAATATATGTATTTAAGTACTGCATTATACGATTCATAACACTGTTTCTGCCAACTTCGGTACGACTTCTATTAATTGAGAATACTTCAATAAGACACGTATCACGTGCGGGTACCCGATAATTAATAAGCTCTAAAAGATCGGAGCAGTCCATGTTATTAGTAATAATTTTAAACCCGAACAAAATAGTTAGGAAGATTCTTCGATCTTCCAGGCTATCCAGGCCCAAGATTGACAACCGCTGTTGATGTGATAAAGAGCTCTTGTCTATATCCAATTTAAATAACAAGAAATTCGCAAACTTTGACTGAACGCGTTCAATTCGATTAATGTGAATTTTATAGTTTGGGGACCAGACTACACAACAGTATTCCAGATGACTTCGAACAAGGGAGTAATAAAGATACTTTAGAACCTCAACATTGGTAAACTCCCAGCAACGTCTCATTATAAATCCTGCCATTTTGAAAGATTTAGATAGGATATAATTAATATGGTTAGTGAATCTCAGCTCGGTGTCAAAAATAACTCCGAGGTCATTAATTAAGTTGCTTTCCCTTTTTTTTTGAAAAATATAATAAGTCATTCCATAATACCCTGGATGACTTTATCTTAACATGTAGAATCACCTCTACAAGTATCCAGATGTCTTATCTGAACACCCTGTATAGTATTCATACGGAATGGTGTATTGCTAGTACCCAAGTAGCTTTTTTAGGCACAAATTGGACACGCATTCTTTGCTGAGAAACGTTTCGACACATTTTCGATTCGAATTAAAAACTTTTATCGAGACATATGTGTTACGAAACTTTTGCGACACATTTTCGAATCGAGTTACTAGAAACACTTAAAGACGTGCTTGTTTCGAAATATTTTACAAGTCGTGGTATCGATATATTAACGACACGCGAAGATAAATATTTTTCGAAAATTTTTTAGTTAAGGTACATTTTTAATCACCATCTGAACAAGTTTGAGGTTATGTTATTGTTTAGCGAGATTTAAATTGTTATTTTTCTGTAATAAAAAGCTTACTGTACTGGATTTATCAACATAAAGTATGGCTATAGCGTCGGTATACTCTATGTTGATAAATACAGTGCAATAAGCTGTTTTTAACAGAAAAATAACAATTTAAATCTCCCTATGCAAACAATAATAACATAACCTCAAAACAAGATGTTGATTAAAAATCTTCAACAAACACTTACGTCAATCTGTTTCTGAAAATGAATTAATAATAACATCTAATATACAAATAATACCAGGAAATTGCTTATTTATCCCTTATAATTTTAGTTTGGAAAGGTTTTGCAACCACGCCTCTCGTGACGTCACGCCGCGGCTGTCCATACCCAACCTTTCTTTTCTGTGCATGCAAGCAAACCTTTTTTTTCTGTGGCATTCACCTTACAAACCTTTTATTCTTCTGTGCATCATGGAAACATTATAGAAGCCAAAGAGTAGAAATTGTGTGTCGAGTCCATTTTGGACCAGAATAATTTCTTGCTTTCTAGCGGCCATTTTAGGAAATGAATTTTTATTTTGTTAAAATGAGTTTTAATGAAATTCCTGCATCTCTTGCAAAGTCAAAATTTGTTAGATAAGTTCCATTTTCCTAGCTAAGTCGATTTATAAAAGAAATAAATAAAATATTGATAATATTTTAATTTTTATTTTTTTGACAAAGTATATTTTTTTCTGTAAATGAAAATAAATCGAGGGCACGTTAAAAATATAAAGCCAAATTACTAAACTGCACGATAAAATTTACTGCGACAATGATTTTTTGGTTCTAATGTGCAATAACTAGGTATATAAAATAAAATAACTTATTGGAAATATACTTATAACGAATTCATCATGGCGTAATTATTGTTTCATATTGTATTTCTTTTATTTTACAACAGTGAAGGTATTCTAATTGTTTTGTCCCTTTAACTGCCATTTTTAAATACAAATAAGTAACATTTTCGATAAAAGTTTCGATTGTGCATCGAAACAGCGAAAGTCACAGCTAGTACCAACCACTTGGAAACACGTGTAAATGTCCCATTTAAAATGTATACGTTTCGAAAATATTTCCATTCTTGTTGCCAACAGTTTCCAATTTTGATCGGAACCAGAAACGATAGTTACGATACATGTACCACAATGTGTCTAAAAATGCTACTTGGGTAGCGTCCCCTTTAAATGCCTCAAATATTAATTCCCATTGGATAAATAGAATAATTTGATTTTCTTCATAGTAAATTGAATAAGGTCCAACAAGAGCGGTGTGATTTTTAGAATAATATTTTGCATACTTTTTTAGTTGTCGAAAATTAAAAAAAAATAAACTTTTGACCGCTATTCTAATCGGAAAGTGTTTTATAGGAAGACAAATTCAGACAAGAAAAACTGGAACGACCCGAGCGAATAGAAAGGCCGGAGCGAATCGACCGACCGGAACTTCCGCCGATGCAAAGCTCGACGCCGATCGGTCAACCACCGTTGCCCATGCAGTCGAGTAATCTAGTCACTATCGGCGGTTCCCAACCGCCGCCGCCCATGGGCCATTATGGGTTTATGCCGTCGTACGGGCATCCGCATTCGCCTAGGAATTTGGAGAAACCGTCACCGCAGCATTTGCAACAGCAGCAGGTATGTACACGGTTGTCCGAAATCAGTGACCGCAACATTATTCTTTTCTGAATAATTGTAATGTTTAAAATCATTTTTGCACCAAATTTGCAGGAAACATTTAGGTAAGTATAAGTTCTCGTAAAATGAATTTGAAAGTAATAAGATCGAATTATCATGTCTTGCAGGACAGGTTAAAAATAAGAAGTTACTTTGAACAAGTCGCAAAAATTAGCTCTTTCATATTTTAAATAATGTTAAAGCCTTTTATATTATTAACAAAGAACATTTTTTTGAGATTTTTTGGTTAAGCATTTATGGCTACATTTCTGACCAAATAGAATATCCCTTGAATATTTTGACCAAAATACATTCAATGACGCAATTAATCAATAGAAGAGACGTTTATATGCATTGAACACACCGGAGGTCATTGAACAATTTTTCAAATAGTTTTTTTGATAGATTATTATTACTAATAAGCAGTGGCGGCTCGTGACCTATGATAGAGGGGGTTCACAGGTATCATGAAATTATTTTAAAACATTTATTTCTTGTGACGACCAAATAATTATATTCTTCGGCGTTTTAAACGTAGGATGAAAAAAGCAATAAGAGATTGCGTTAGGTAAAACATATTTTTATTGATTTTTTTGAATTTTTCACAAGGAAATACAATTTTTGGAAAATAAGAAAAGTATTTTTAGTGTATTAGTATAGGTGTGCTTAAACACGTAAAGTCCATTCTTCGGTTCTTAATTGTAGAAAATTAATCAATAACAGCCTTATTAATGTTTGGAATACATTATAAATATATACATTTTTTTTTCAATAGGTAGTATTGCTAGGGCTGTGTTAACCTTTTTTCATTCACAGAACTTCGCAAAAATTTTTTTATTTGTTTTAATGTTGAAAAACATCGTTCACCTTCAGCCGTGGTCATTGGGATAGTGTAAAGTGTAAAGATGGCAGAGAATATGCTCTGAAGATTATTTTCTATTCCATTATTTGTCTAGGCAGGCTCCGCAACGCCGCGACCAAACAACAAAGAGGAAAAACAAAACAACAGCAACGGTTAGTTGTGCTGCATCCACAAATCCAGTTATTTTTTTCGTATATTTCTTTTTAAACTTTCTAATAAAGTCCCTAGATTTACTCTTTGTGGTCTGCGTTAAATTAATTTCAGGTTTAGGTCTTCCCGCATACTTCACTACAATTTTTGGCTCTAAACTCAAAGAGCTAAAGCTATTTTTTAAATAGTCCATCGTTAAACTATTCATTTTAACTTAATAAATATATAATGTTAAAATATTGAAACATCCACGCTCGAATTACTACATACACGCGCGAAACAGACAAAGGCGCACTCCAAAATTGTACGACTTTTCCATGTAAAATCGCCATATACTCGCTACCCCCCGCCACCTGATACTAAGAGAAACTGCATTATGTACCTCCTATTTGATCGCATATGCGAGCATTTCTCGTCAGCAACGGCTGGCGCGCCGGCCGAATCCCGCCACGGTGAAAGCCGCTTATATACAGTTTGGTTTGACGGTACGATAAAATATTAGGGAGGGTCGGACTTTATACGATAAATAATATTATATGAATATAAATTAATATTTTTTTATTCGTTTTGGGGGTGCACGTGCGCATGTGCTCCTGGGGAAGAACAGCCATTGCTAGTAAGCTATTCATTTGATGTTTTTCACATATTTGTTAACAAATTAAAGATGAAACACATTTCTTTCATCCAAATATCGTTTTATAAAATTGTTTCAATGGCCAACAACTGACTAAAAACAGTGATATTCTGTTATTAACTGGTTTGAAACATTTGTCAGAAAATTAGTCATAAATGCTGAACCGTATGATATATCAAAAATATCTCAAAAAAATGTTTTTTGTTGAGAATTGAGGTTATTTGAAAACAGAAAGAACTTATTTTTTCGACTTGTTTAAAGTAACTTCTTATTTTAACCTGACCTGTACGATATCTCGACCTTAATACTTTTAAATTCATTTGACAAGAACCTATACTTGTAAATATTTCCTGCCAATTTGGTTTAAAAATGATTTGAAACAATAAAGCTATTCAGAATAGAATAATGTGATCACTTTTTTTTAGCCCACCGTGTAGTTGTTGAAAAAAATCGTCGCAGAACTGCGACAGCACGGTAATCTCACAAGGACCCATCTTTGAACACAGTTTTTTTTATCGCAAAATAAGGTTCTCATTTCAACTTTCAGTTTTCTTATTTTACTTTCCTCACAAGAAGGAATAACCGAGCCTATTTTTTCAGAATGAGCCTCAAAACTTAAAAATCAAACAAGAAGTTCCCGACAACCCTCCTTCAACCCAACCTCCAAGCAGCTTTCCTAGCGGCTATGGTTCCGGCAGTAGCCTTCCTCCTAGCCAAGGCTTGTCGCATTCCAGTTCCGGGTTCGCACCACCGCCCCCTACCCACCTGACTGACCCTCTGCAGAGTCTAAAAGATGTAAAGGTAGGAGAGGTAACATACATTCTTTGATTTTTTTGTGAGTTTTACTTTAAATGTTGATGTCGTAGTTTTTACCCTCTCACACAGGGTGAGTTTTTAAATGCTACAAGACGATTTCTAAAAGACAGATCTACGTCTGTGTATAAAAAAAATATCGATTTTCTCTTTCGGTTACGGGCATATTAACGATTATTTTTGCATATTGCTCAATTAAATATGGAAACAAATTTCAATGTGCAAGTTGATATGTTGTTAATTTTGAGGGCGTTCAAAAAAAACTACAGTCAAGAGAGGTTTCCTAATAACTGGCCCGCCAAGTCTCCGGATTTAACCCCCATTGCCTTTTTTCTTGGGTTTTATAAAGTACAAAGTGAATTCGACTAACCTACAACGTTAAATAATGATGATCCTAATATTCCTCTTTTCCTGCTTATTAGTGACACTTGAAATGCTACAGAGGGTACCCAATTCATTTAGAAAAAGAGGGAGACAGTTTTTTTTTGAATTGGACATTGTAACATTTTAACAGTCGCCTTGGAGGGGATTTTTATAATACTACGCAATCGCCGGTATATCGCTTTAAAACCAGAAGGTATATTAAAACAGGGTGTTATGGAAATGACGTATTATATTTAAATGGGTGACTCCTTGGGTGTCCTAGAGAAGCGCTACATATTTAATTTTTTTTAAATCGACCGCTTTAAACGTGGGGTAACAACCCCTCTTACTCACAGGTCACTCCGCGCTACTGTAAACATTTATCACCCAGGCCCAATGGCAATGTTGCCAAACTTAATGTAAAACTGAAATTCCATATAAAATTATGAAAATACATTATTTATCTACCTACTTGTATTTATCTTTATATCTAAAGAGCGAGGAAATTCTTCTTTTTCATGGGAACACTCCTGGAACCACTTTATGTATACACAGTAATAGTGAAACAGAACCGATAGTTAGCTTTTGAAAATACAATAATACAGATTATGCTACAGATTATTAGATTTTATTACACGCGACGAAATTTGACATCCAGAAACCCGAACAAACCCGAACAACCGGTTCTTAAACTGAGCAAATTAGTTTCGTCAATAAAAACAATATTCAAAGATTATTTATGGACTGGCAAGATACACGGGTAAACCGAAATAACAAAGCGGATTGCTGCGACTGTATTGGTTATAGACGAAATACAACGTATCCGGCCGCTGGTTGGTCTTCAACTAACAGCCCGCTAGCGTGTTGCGCTATACGAACACTTCGGCTCAGCCGTTGTAAGCCGTCAAGAGGTCATTGGCATTTGACCTAGTGACATACGTGCCTATTTCAAACTTATTTAATACTATTCTTTATGTTTGGTCTGGTTGTTTAAAACATTTTTTGTCGTAAAGTTTCTTACATTAATTGTACAATAAGGTATTACAGAATGGAAAATTTGTCTTTATCTCGAGAATTGCCGGTTTAAATATAATGGAGCCTAGTATACCTTTTTAGTTTAAAAATTGTCCTTCTTAGATTAAAAATACTTAAATAGAAATAATAATAATAATAATAATAATAGGCAAAAAAAAATATCATATTATGTATGTATGTGTAGCTAGCGCCCTTTATTCTTATTTCTTACTCATAAAAACATCATACCGCCAAGTTTCAATCCGATCCGTTTTCAAATTATGGCTTATTTTCGAAAATAAACTTTCACTCTCAATTTCCTGTATTTCTAGAATGAGAAACATTTCGAAAAAACTTATATAACTTAATCGGTGTAGTTTGATGTTTAGTGGAGTAAGTTGTGGTAGGTGAAGGTGCCCTTCATATACAAGGAGTCACCCATTTAAATATAATAAGCCATTTCCATAACACCCTGTATATTCGGAGTCACGTTTAGATTAGATTCAGGCAATATCTCAAAGACTCCCCCACAAACCCGAACATACCCTGCGGATTATCTTTTTTACGTCATTAATGCATCATTCTCGAGTATGCAAGGAGACGGGCACGGTTCTTTCGTTAGTCCAGGATGAGGATTAAAATTCGGAATACAATAACTAAACGCCCGTGTGGAATGTGATCTAACGGACGATTTCCTTTAAGATCAAATTTTATTAGACGAACCAGCACGTAAACACCCGGTAACCTTTACTCTTATCTCAATAAAAACAATTTTTCTTCATAAAACCTTATTTATAATATATCACAAACTAGGTTATAACTTAAAATGTTTATTAAATTAATTGGATTTATTGCCAATAAAAGTTATGATACTGGTTTGTTTGTCAAATATTGTAATAATTACCTATTTTTATTAAAATTTATGTAATGTTGCTTCCAAATTTCAAAGATTCTCATCAACAACAAGCGTAATATATTCAATATTCCGAAAATGACTTGAATAGATTGTGTGGTAAGTGTCGAGATATCTTTCCCGTGTTATTTGGAAATTATTTATGGGGTTTTTGTTATTACCGTTTCTAAATTACAACAATTAAATACCATCGATGCTATTATGTTATATATTTTACAGTAAAAGTGAGGAGTCAGTAAATATTAACAATTACTAGTAAAAGTACACATTCTCTGATTTGCGAACACCACGCCAGTAAACATATTTGAACTACACTCTTACTAGTAAATGCTAATATAGCATAGTCGGAAATGTAAAAGAATGCGAAATTTCAATGTTTGTATTGAATAACCTTATACGTGTATAAATCCTGCTATTTGTTAAAACAATAATAAGTTGTTTTATGTTTTTAAATTTTCATTAAAACGTTATAATTTGGGGTTATTTTCTATCGTTTTCAAATTTTGTTTTTTTTTCGATTTTGTTTAATATGTTTCTAGCAATTATTTACTAATAATATATTGAAGAAAAAACTGCAATTTTAAGACTGGTTCAGATTACCAGTTAAATACTGGGAAGATTCAATCATCTTGTTCGACAAACTACACCTGCCTACAGACAACAACTTTTACTGACATTTTAAAGTGAATGTAGCTTTCACTAGCGATTGCTATTAATTACTGGTAAAAGTAGGCAAATTTCCTTGACCCAGTCAGTAATTGTTAACATCTACTAGTAATTGTTAATATTCGCTAGATTTCCTGTTCTTACGCAGTAATTTTAATGTAAATAAACTCCTGGACAAAATGAACGCAACATCATAAATTTCCCATATTTTGTTTGAATTTATGATCCGATTTGAATGATTCTTTTTGCATTGTAGGTTGGTTCCTCGACAATGTCATAGTTTTCGGTGTTTATGATAAAAATTTAATTTTCGATTTATACTGGGTTTACTAAAAATGCTATGTTTTTTTTTTCCGAAAATTCGTATCAGCCTGTGGAGCATATTAGCAACTGAAGCATATTGCAGTTGATATTAAACGGTAGGTCCATCTTTCCCCAACATTTTCTTTTTTGGTTTACTTCATTATCTCTGTTATTAAAGAAGATACACCGTAACATGTTTTTATAGACTTTAATATTCAATACATTCATTGTTAAATATTTTCAAGGATTCTATGGACTTTTTCTGACAGTGCAAGCGATGTGTCAGCAGGTGCTGTGTTTTAAAGTTACAAAGGTCAAATAAAATTCGCCATACTGATAAAAACTGCTCGGAAACTGTGTATTAAACGTTCGTTTTTTTCTTGAAACCTACTTGAAAACATTTAACAATGAATGTGTTGAATATTAAAGTCTATAAAAACATGTTACGCTATAAAACGGTGTATCTCCTTTAATAACAGAGATAATGAAGTAAACCAAACAAGAACATGTTTGGGAAAGATGGACCTACCGTTTAATGTCAACTGCAATATGCTTCGGTTGCTAATATACTCCACAGGATGATACGAATTTTCGGAAAAAAAACATAGCATTTTTAGTAAACCCAGTATAAATCGAGTTAAATTAAATTTTTATCATAAACAGCGAAAACTATGACATTGTCAAGGAACCAACCTACAATGCAAAAAAAGAATCATTTAAATCAGATCATAAATTCAGAAAAAAAATAGCATAAAAAATATGGGAAATTTATGATGTTGCGTTAATTTTGTCCAGGAGTTTATAATATAAACGTTTTTCTTTAAAATATTTTAATTTCTTTTAGGTTCCTGGTTATTTGCCGCCACCTCAACCTCCCTCATCACAGACACCAGGTTCGAGTAGCTCGGAGAGGCCGCCGTCCGGTCCTGCAATTGAAAATATTAAGAAAGAACAGCCCGATTTCGGAATTCCGCCCACGAGTAGAGCAAGTGCAAGTCCCGCCCAATCTGGTAGTGAAAAGTGTCTCACTCCTAAGACTAGTAGTACGCCGACGCCGCAAGTAAGTTTCCGTGTTAATAAATTTAAGTAAATTGATTTTTGTATACAAAAATGTTTCGGTAAAATTGTTGAACATAAGTTTTGATAGACTATTTGAAATCCTTTTGATTTTTACAGTGTGTAAAATTATATTTTTTTTTTACAGGTTATCTCACAAACACCGCCTCTCCGCCAACCCCCTTCCTCTCCGCACTCTGCAATTAACTTGATCAGCCCGAGCAGCAGTACCGGCAGTATAGGCAGCCTGACCCCCTCACACCCTCCGTCGTTACCAGCCCCACACCCGAGCCAGCCTCATCCGTCTTATCCCGGGTCCATGCCGCCGCCTCATCTGATGCATCCGTCATTTTTACATGTAAGTTTCTATTAATTTGTTGCAAGTGTGATTTTTTTCCCCTATTATAGGTCGGTAAAAACCCTCTCAAAGTTAGCATCCGTGAAGTTTGAAGCTTCCTCATATACTGTTTTAAAAAGCCGTAATACGATTCGAAGTTTAGACATATAACATGAAAAGGAGACAGAATTGTTGACATTTTGTCCCAGTCAGAGGTCCTTTTTAATGGAAATCAATGATTACATTATTTCAGCCGATTGCCCTATCACATGTGTTTGAAACGGAACGTTATTGAATGCATTTGTCATGTGTATCTATTAAGTAAAAATATTTGACTAAATATACAGGGTGTTCCTTAATGACGTGCTAATATTTCAGCGTGTGATTTCTTAGGTCATTTTATAAAGAAAAGTTCATATGAACATATGTCCGCAACGGCTTAAATTTTTTGCTAGTGTGTTGAATTTTTATTTTTTAAATGGTTATTTTTTAATATCTCCGATAGTACATTAGATATTGTTTTCTATTTTGGTATGTGTTAATAGGATGTAGAACCACAAATTTTAGATAGAGCAGTTATTCAATGGTTCCACCAGTGGCGTCCCTGCAAACATGTCCTCTGATATTTTTTACAGGAAAGATGGTACGCCACTGACATTTTTCCATGTAGATATGCTTTCTGATTAGCCTGGCCAATTCTACATGAAAACGGTCTCTTGAGTTTTTCTCATCAGACCCACCGTTCTTGATTAAAACCACTAAATTCATATTGAAACTCATTATTATTAACATTGATAAAACATTTTGTTTTATAAAAATTGTTGGAAAAGGCATGCCTCCGCCCGTCTTCGCATCGAATTGCCCACTCCAACAATTTCTATAAAACAAAATTTATCATTAATTATTTTATCAATGTCAGTGGCGTACGATCTTTTTTGTAAAAAAGATCAGAGGACATGTTTGCAGGGACGCCACTGGTGGAATAATAGAATAACATTTTTTGTAACTAAAATATGCGGTTTTATATCCTATTAACACATACCAAAATTGAAAATAATATCTAAAGTACTTTGGAGATATTAAAAAATAACCATTTAAAAAATAATAATTCAACACCTTGTAGCAAAGAATTTAAGCCGTTGCGGACATATGTTCATATGAACTTTTCTTTATAAAATCACCTAAGTAATCACACCCTGAAATATTAGCACGTCATTAAGGAACACCCTGTATATGTATGTGTGTATTTACAATTTTCTACTTGCAAAATTATGTATGGTTTCCTAATAATCACTACAAGCGATCCAGAATTTTGGGAATTTGTCATAATTCATTCGTTTCTAAGGCTACAGTATTATTTAGCTGTGTTTGTGATTTATTATGTTTTTGGATTAATTTTGGTATTTTTTCGAACTAGAGCTATTTATTAGCTATCTACAATAGTTCGTCTGTGCGTGGTGGGTTTTATATTATCTGAAACAACTGCTTATGTAATTTCCCATTTTTAAATAGTAACTTATCTTGTTGCTACACCTATTAGAAATTCAGGGCAATAAATCTGGATTTTCCCACAGACCGACATTCGCCGTCGACATTTTTTTGTTTAAATATCATATTTTTATGTTCCTAAAAAAAAAAACACAGTAAGGATAACACTGAGTGAGTGGACGCGCAGCATACAGCGTTGTCATTTTTGAAAGCCATCTTCTAACTCATCAGAAACTGTGGAAGTATGTATGATTGTAAACAAATTATGTTTTATGAATGTTTTGCCTCTTTCATATATTATATGTCTATGGTTATAATAAGGTTATTTTAATTTAACATTCTAAGGCCGAAATGATGACAAGATTCCCGAGGAAACTCACGTGACGTGACTTTGACAGCGATTCTACTATAATATTTATTATCTGGTAACAAGATTATAGTAAAGGGCTTGTAAAAAACTGCACCTTGTATTTTATTTTGACCTGAGTATAATATTATCTTTTTTTTGGTAATAATATTTGTTTCCATTTCGCTCAGTTCCATGGCCACCCAGGCTACCCAGCATATCCGTTTGGAGCGTATCCGTATCCTTATCCGGTACCTCAACCACATGCAATACCTCCACCAGCGTCACGAGTGGAGATGAGTCTACCGCCGAAGAGTATAGATACGGTAAGGAAAATAAATGTTTTGTGCGACATTAGAATACATTTCTCCCTAAGGATAAGTTCAATTTTTTAACACAATCCTCTCTTCCATCAAAGAACTGGCGCCGCTTGTGCTGGAGTGATTGGAATGGAATTCCATCGGGAAAAAAAAATTTACTTTTAATTTTTGGAGAAAAAAGAGAAATAAACATTATTATTATTATTATTATAAGTCGTATACATTCATGTTAATAGTTAATTTATTCATTTTATCTAGTTGAGTTCTACATTGATGTCATCACAACACAGCACTAGTAGTACTTTAACGTCAAAACGAGAAGTTAGAGAGCCGGATGAACATGGAGGTGAAAGGCATCAGAGTCACGAGATGACGTTGACACATAATCAAAGTATATCGCATAATAGGTAAGTAAAAAGTGCCGATCATTTCAGTGTGAAACTGTCATTTGTTTCGTATTAGTTGGTTGGTGGTGTTTTAGCGGTGGCAGAGATTTAAAATTTCGAGAAAAATTGAGTGTTTGGGAAAAAAGCTTTTTTCCCAGAAAAATTGGGGAAGTCTTTAACTCTCTTTTAAAGGTATTAAAAAGTTTTATGCATGTAATGGTATATGAAATGAGAGAAAAATATATTACAAGTATTTACGTATATTAATTTCATAGAAATATAACACACATTACAGCTAAAATACCACTAAAATAAGGAAAGATTCCGACAAACTTTTGAAACATCCGCCGCGCCATTCGAACCGGTCGACGATAGCCGAAGCTGCTCGGCCACCCCTGCTTCTTGCCACCATCGTTGTCAGTCTTTTACAATTGTAATATATCCATTACTATTTTAACAATTTTTTAGCAGTTCATTCTTGTTGTGGGGCTCCCCATATGAAATTTATGTTCAACGACCTTTTTTTTCGTACTCTTCTTACTCCGACGCCGTTTTTTACTATTCTATTAGGTTTCGAACCGTCAACCTACTTCTGGTAACACTGGTCACCACGTAGTGAATGCCGTTTGCCGTAGTTTTCCATGGAAATTATGATGTCCTATTTAGTTGCGGGTGTTTATTAAAATAAATATCTGAATTTTTATAATATGACGTGCGCTGGGTTCGGTTGTGATATGGATAACCGGGCAAAATTTGACAGAAATATAAGGTAAAACAAAAAATTAGAATGGATACGGTTTTATTTATTTTATTTATTATATTTATTTACATTTACTTCTTAAGTATTTTCCACTGAAGCTGATGAGGGTATATGTCTTCGAAACACGTATGGAAATTAAAATATCGTTTATTTAACTACTGAAGCGGACTATGAGTTTCTTTATCTCTTCATAATTTCACTCCACGGAGAAAAATAGTTTAATTCGTTTATAACTAGGTCTTTTTGAGCTTTAATGTTTGTTGTATGTTCATGAAATATATATATATACCATGATATTATTCTTTCATTTCACATACCTTTAAAAGAGAGTTAAAAACACTGACAGCAGTATAACTCTCCATAGGAGATTTAAAAATCACCGTTGACGTCACAAGGCACGCCTCCATCGGCGTGGAATCAAACCTCTTAGATCTTTATACCATGGGCGAAACCCGTACGACTATGCAATTCATCGGGGATACCCCTGCTTGCTCTAGATCTTGTAGCATCTGTGTGGCTTTGTCAATACTGTCTGAGATCAAGACCATATCCTCTGCAAACCTAAGGTGATTCAAGTCCTCTCCATTTATGTTGATTCCCAAGTTATTCCAGTAGAGAAACATTTTTACAACAGATTGATAGTTTAAAAACTAACCGCGGGATGATAACATGTAGAATCGCCTATCCAAGTATAATGATGTATTATCCGAACACCCTGTACCATAACAACGGAAAATAATTTCCTAAAAAATAATAAAATAATCTTATTTCTGTTTAGTTCCATCCACGCGAGCGTGGAAAAACAAAACTACGGCGGCGGTAGTAACAGCTGTATAACCATATCGCACAGTACGAGTACCAGTTCCAGTCAATCTATACAGCACAAAGTTAACCAAAAGACTGTTAGGGCGAGTTCTCCGCATGTTCCTGTATCACAGACGGCCCTACAGAACAGCAGGTAAAAATAATTTCTGGCAGTAGTATTTCTATCATCACGGAGCCCAATTTATTGATAATATTCACGCCCATTGGCCATTACTTAAACCAAAATAAAGTCATCGGATAACGACGTTTATCTTAATTCAAATATGACAATTTTGTAGTAAAAATATTCTCTAGTTCTAGCTCATCGAATCAACACACACATCACCACACGCACACGCATCATGATAGAATGTCGCCGAGCAGTGCCCAGCTGTTACGGCACGGTATACATGGTAAACCTCCTTTGCAAGTTCCGTCTCAGGCCAATCCGCATCATCTGATGATTCAGCCGCCTAATATGGGACATCATCCACCAGGTTTAGGTAAGTTTAGTAACCGTGTGTTTCTCGATGTGTAGTTAATAATTCATTAACGGCAACTATTAGATATCCTGCAGATTTTGCTCTAATTTTATTTATAGTTTTTTAAATATCAGCGTATGTCACGATATACAGGGTGTTTTGGAAATGGCTTCTTATATTTAAATGGATCTGACTCCTTGAGCATCCTAGGGGTTAAGTTTACCTGTAACATTATTCAAAAGGTTAGGAGAGAATGAAAAAGTCTTAAATCTTTTCTAAATTGTAAATATGACAACAGCGGCTAACATTCACTCTTTTGAGACTGGACCACCAACGACCTATATCTATGGATAGCCAAACTCTAAAGGCAAAAGTGGCAAATTTATCGAATTGCGCATGTAAACAAAGCTGATCGTCAAATGTCATGGGCAATGCCGACTGATAAACTAGTTACCTTAACCGGCAAACAGGACCGTACTTCGCCCTTAATGAGTATGATTACACGGCAATATTTTGGCATATCAAGACCTTCTTTACTGAGCAATAAACTGAAATCACTGAAAAGCCACTTTTAGAATTAATTTTTTAATATCTATTGTCCACGTATCGATAGATTTTCAATATCGTTACATCCCTACGACCGATTTGGGTTTTGGACGGTTGGTCGTTGTTTGGCAACCAAACCGGCACCAATGCAGGCGGGGTTGCCTAAGGAACGGCATATGACGGCGACAACATTATGCGCAAGACCAACGACGAGCCACCTCTAAAAATATGACCGGTGAACCGTGTGCACCAATCAAACCACTCATAAAATTTAACCTTTTACTGCGCACCTCATAAGCTATAGGCATCTATAGGTCGGTGTACTGGTCCTACGACAATTATTGATTATGTACGTCTATCGTCAGTGAATACCACGTGGTTTTTGAGTTTGACATAAGGTGGATATCCCGCTTACTAATTCAAAGCGCCATTTATAGTTAGTTTTCTTCAATTTGTTTTAGCTCAGGATAAGTCATTTCCATAACACCCTGTATATACAAAATTTCAAATGTTGTAGTTAAGTACCAACATTGGTAAAACAATTTAATTAATCTTGTACTTAATTACAACTTATGATGTACGTTCTAATTAACTACACATTGAACAAACCAAGCCAGCATAGCAAATTTGACCAATACCGACTTTACAGTTTAAATTTTTATGATTAGAGCTTCACATGTCGTTGATTAATGGAGAGGGACGGTGGCAATGGGATTCAAAGTTTAAAATTTGTTGATAAATAATAAATTTGACAGTATTTTACCATTTTCGTGCGCATATTCGGTGAAATTCGGGTTATGGTTGTGGATTATGCTGTAGATGACCCTATTGCAAAATATGGTATACAAGTGAATTAATTTGATATTAAAAAGTAGTACCTACGAAGGTAAAAGAAATTTCTACAGTGTTCAGCGATAGAAATGTTTATGTTGTTGCAAACATGTGCCCCCTCAATTATCAGTTATCTTTCATCTTATTAAAATTACTTGTTATATTACGTTAATTTATTAAGAATTTGTGCCATCCTTACAAAGCGTCAACTTGTTTATTGATTTAATATTTTAATAGGTCCACCACCAATGGCAGGCAGCTCTTTGGACGCTCTCCGTGCTCACGCCGCTCAAGCAGCTGCCAACATGCAACAGCAGCAACAACAACAGCAGCAGCAGCAACAGGTAAAGTACAACAAATATAACTTTTAATTGTCCTATATTTAATTATATTGACAGTTGCTCGAATATAGTTCTTTTGGTAATAATATTAGTTACTTTGTAAATGCGACCCTAGCAATTATGTTTGGCCTCGTCCAATGAACTCTTGCCGGACGTACTTCAGCCTGGCAATAATATTTTTCGTTCTAATTTTTTTTTCCGATAGCAACAACAGCAGCAAAGTGCAATGCATCCTCCAAGTACGTCACCGATGAATCCACCTCCAAAGAGTAATGCAGACGACGTGGTTAAGATTGAGCCTGACCATGAGGGATCGCCTGATGATGATAGCCAAAATAGTCCAGTGGGACCACCTAGGTAATTTTTTTTAAAATTATTACGAACACGATATCTTGCAGCACACGTAGGATACTATCAAAATGTCGCAAGCTTGAATTAAAGATTTAAAAATCCGGATTCATTAAAAACAAATTTTTTTCTTGCAATTCAAATATACGTTAAATTCTAAAGTTTTAGCTGCTTTTAATACACTGCCCGACAATAAATTCCGGACAAAGATAATAGACTTGTATCTCGGAATGTTAGTTTTCAAAAAATACTGATGTCTATCTAATGTGTGGTAATATTTCAGGATGTGATTCCTTAGGTTATTTTATAAAAAAAGTTCATATGAACATATGTCCGCAACGGCTTAAATTTTTTGCTACAGGGTGTTGAATTTTTATTTTTTAAATGGTTATTTTTTAATATCTCCGAAAGTACTTTAGATATTATTTTCAATTTTGGTATGTGTTAATAGGATATAGAACCACAAATTTTAGTTAGAAAAGTTATTCAATTGTTCCACCAGTGGCGTCCCTGCAAACATGTCTTCTGATATTTTTTACAAGAAAAATGGTACGCCACTGATATTTTTCCATTTGGATATTTTTTCTGATTAGCCTGGTCAATTTTACATGCAAACGGTTTCTTGAATTTTTTCGTCAGATTGTTTAAAACAATTAAATTCAAATTGCTGCATTTAGCAGTATTAACGAATAATATTTGAACACACACATCTAGTTATCCCGGAGTGACATAAAGTTAGTTGTTGGTGTTCAAAACCATCTCATAAGTATTATTTCTACGATTTTTAGTGTTTCATCGAATTTATTTTATTTTATCGCTGTTTTTATTCGAATATGGTGAATTATACGAATGCGGAAATGGTGGTAATGCATTATGTATATGGTCTCGCAGACGATAATGCAACAGAAGCGAGACGTATTTATCAGGGAAGATATCCTAATCGTGCCTTGCCAGATAGCCGAATATTTTACGCTATTCATCGCCGTCTTAGTGAAACTGGTAGTTTCCATAAAGGGACTTCGGAAGGTAGACCTCGACCTGTCAGAACACCCGAAATTGAGGAAGCGGTGCTGCAGGAAATCGACGAATATTCTGAGACGAGTACAAGGAAGAATCTGAATATTTGTCATCAAATTGTTTGCGAATTTTGTTTGAATATTTGCTGTATCCGTACCATATTCTACATGCATTGCTTCCCAGGGATTTTCCCCAGCGTGTGGCCTTCTGTCAGTGGTACCTTCAGAATGTTACACTAAATCCGCAGTTTGAGTCACAAATTATGTTCACAGACGAAGCAATTTTTTCTAGGAATGTTATTCAAAATTTCCATAATAATGTGGAATAATCAATAAGGAATACGCTGGGAATATTTGAACGAGTGGGGAATTCGATGCGAAGATGGGCGGAAGCATGCCTCCAACAATTTTTAGAAAACAAAATTTATCATTAATTATTTTATCAATGTTAATAATAATGAGTTTCAATATGAATTTAGTGGTTTTAATCAATCAATCAATCAATGTTTTCATGTAGAATTGACAAGGCTAATCAGAAAAAATATCCACATGGAAAAATGTCGTGGCATACCATCTTTTTGTATAAAATATTAGAGGACATGTTTGCAGGGACGCCACTGGTGGAACAATTGAATAACTTTTCTAACAAAAATTTGTGGTTCTATATTCTATTGACACATACCAAAATTGAAAATAATATCTAAAGTACTTTCGGAGATATTAAAATAATAACCATTTAAAAAATAAAAATTCAACACCGTGGCAAAAAATTTAAGCCGTTGCGGACATATGTTCATATGAACTTTTCTTTATAAAATGACCTAAGGAATCACCCTAAAATATTAGCACGTCATTAAGGAACACCCTGTATAGGTAGAAACAAAAGTTACGTTTTTACCTTTCATTCTTAATGCCCTGTGGAAAAATTGAGCGATAGAATTTAGCTTCATTGCGTTTTGTTATGAAGTGTGGCCTTTTCTTAACATTATGTTTTGTGTTTCACGTAATTATGTGCCTTTTAAAAGAAGATATAAATTTTTAAATAAAATATTGCAGTTTTTAAATTTTATTCACAATTCAGAACATCGCATTATTTTACCAAGTAGCATAAAATAAATATCCAATAATTAATATCGCGTATTGCCACCTCTTGCTGTACTTCTACCATACGACACGGGATGCTTTCAATACAGTTTCGAATTGCTTCTTGAGGAATATTTTACCATTCTTCACCAGGGGATGTGCAGATCTGGCAATGTTCCTGGGCGAATAAAATTGAAAAACGGCAATACTTTCTTTAAAAATTTGAATCTTATTTCAGAAAGCAGGTAATGACGTGAAGAAAAGGTCACTCCTCAAAACAAAACGTAACGAAGCTAAATTATATAACTCAATTTTTACACAGGGTATTAAGAACTTAAGGGTAAAAAAGCAAGTTTTGTTTCTGCCTATTTAATGATGAGTATTTTTTGAAAACTAAAATTCAGGCTAACATTCCAAGACACAAGTCTACATTTTTCCCAGTTTCACCAAAATCTGAAAATCATTTCAAAAATTTCAAGACTATAAACCTGACTAACATTATTTTTGTCCGGAATTTATTGTCAGGGATTGTATATTTATCTACAACCGTAGTAGGTAGGTAAGTAGTTACTTCCCACACTAACTTAAGTGTGGTAAGTATTACTTTACCCCACGAGTGCAGTAAGTAATTTTGGATCATAAATCTATACGTTTTATAAATTATTTTTCCTACTAACCTGATATTTAATTGGTTGATTTATAATAGGTATGGTAGAAACGCGGTTGTAGATAAAATATCGTACGCTACAACTATGGTAGTTAATTGACTCGGTGTTTTATTAAACTATTTAACTTTTAATCTATTTATTTTAGCCACGCTGGAATCTCAGAAAGCAGAGAATCGACAAGGTCTGTTTAATCGTAGGGTATTCTGAAGCTTTTTGAGGTGCCAGTCAACAATTTAGAACACAAACGCCTTGAAATAAGCAAACTATTGCTAGTTTATAAACTAGCTATATTAACACAAACGCCATAAAATTACTTCATAAAACTAGCTATTCTTTTGAGTTTCTTTACCATAACAGTGTTTTGGTTAGCTATAGTAAATTTAAACTTTGTAAGTTCTTTTTTTTTAAATTGATACTATTATACAGAATGCTCTCTCCAGAAATCTCGTTAACCATAGGACATACGGAAATCACCAAATTATAGAAAAGTTGCGCATTAGTGAATTCTGCAATGTCACGTTTTCAAATTAAAAAAATACCTAATATTTGGACAAATCCAAATTTTTACGATTTTGTTCTTTTTGTTTTCTGATTCTATTTGAAGAAATATGTGAAAATACATTTTACATTCTCATTGCCACTTTTTCTCCTCTGTAAGATAGTTTAATCAATTTGCAATCCGACGTTTCGTTTTTTTTTCAATCATCAGGTTTTGTCCAAATATGTTCGGAATTTTTAAATTTGAAAACATGACTCATCGATGAGCAACTTGATTACTTATATGACTTATTAACCTTATTAGAAGCCCATTTTTGCTCATACCACAAATCATCTCAAAATTTTTCATTATTCCCAAACGATGTCGAAATTCGCCATAATTCACGGTTTTTATTTTAGGGGCCCATCTCCCGAACCACGAATAGAAGACACGGAGTGTCACAGAAGTCAGTCGGCAATTTTCTTGAGGCACTGGAATAGAGGCGACAGTAATTCGTGTACGAGAACCGATTTGACGTTTAAACCTGTTCCTGATTCAAAATTGGCGAGGAAGAGAGAGGAGAGGTAAGACAAATTTTTACGATAATACTATATACATATAAGTAAAAGTTATTCATGCTTTTGATCATTTCAGAAAACCGATTTTGTCAAACTTCGGTTGTCTTTATTTTGGGTTTTAATATCTCGTTTTAATTCGTATATGTCACAGGGCCAATACTCCTTTCATAAAACTGTTGGAAAGTGAACCTGTGATTGTGTGAAATATTATTGAAAATCAGTAATGGGTGGAAGAGGGAACTACATGTTTGTTGACTGAATGGCAACAATGTTGAAGTCTGGTTATATCCAATGACGTTTAAAAGGTTAAGTTCGTTTCTTGCGGAGAACATTAGAAAGAACGGTCCGAGAAAGAGACTGCTAGTCCGGGCAAAAAGCCCGGCAAGGGCGTATAATTTAGATTGGATTCTTTACGTTTTGCTTTTTTTTTTTTTTTTTTTTTTTTTTTTATATGATCAAACACACAAGCACTATAGGAAAAATCCTTTAGGGCACTCTGGGAGTGGTGCGTGTGCGCAAAAAGCGATTCTCGTTGGTTTTGAATCGTTGGAGGTTATATTCGTTGGGAAAAACGACCTCGGGAAGATCGTTCCACAATGATGAAGTCCTCCAGATGAAAGAGTTCTTAAATAATGAAGTTCGAGGAGTACTAAGCTTAACCACATATGGATGGGCGGCAGTGGTTCGTCGTGTATTTCTGATATTCGCCGTTCTGGGCGGAATTAAGAGGGCAAGGTCAGCCGAGCACTTTCCATGAAAATATCTGTAAAAGAGAGTCAAATCACCAACTTGCCTTCGATGTTCTAGGCTGTCGAGGTTCTTCGTCAGCTCGTGGTCTCCAATCAGACGAATGGCCCTCCTTTCGATGGAATCCAGTAGCTGAAGAGTATGTTTGGGTGCAGAGCTCCAGACATGAGAGCAGTACTCTAGTGATGGTCGAATCTGGGCTTTGTATAGTGTCAAAAGTTGTTGAGGTGTGTACAACTTTCTGGTTCGGAAGAGTACACCAAGCTTCTGAGAGGCTATCTTGGCGATTGCCACAACGTTGTTATGCCAAGACATATTTCCTCCCAGATTGACGCCCAGCAAACTAATAGATGAAGCCAGTGGGATTGCGTGTCCGTCCATTCTATACCTATTCAAAAAGTGTAGTTTGGAATATTAGTTATTTATAAAAAAGATATACATATTGATGGCCCGTTTAAATCCATCCGTTTATATACAGTGTGTCCAGGATG
Source organism: Barypeithes pellucidus (assembly GCA_963991005.1). Lineage (NCBI taxonomy): Eukaryota > Metazoa > Arthropoda > Insecta > Coleoptera > Curculionidae > Barypeithes > Barypeithes pellucidus. Next base: position 17,348,522 of record OZ022563.1, read on the forward strand.
GATTTATTTATTTTACACCCTTGCATCTCCTAGTGAAGCATTTTATGGCCGCACAAGACTCGACCATCTTGCAAATGCAAAATTTATATAAAGAAATAAACCAACTCAACTGAAATTAAATACCAAGCACAAACACATCAGAACGGCACCAAAACTACCCCAACCCATAATTCCCCGGCAAATGGGGTTCTTTTTGAAGTAGCTCCACGGTCTTCTCCATAACCTTTTAAACGTCAATGGTTATATCAGAGGTGCTTACATCTTAAAACATAACCATATTTACGGATGAAAAGATAAATCCTCATTTAAATGATCCACTCTTTTACAAACTACATATGAATGCGCCATGATTGTTTATAATAAAGACGATTTTTCACCAATAGTCACAAAAAAAACAGAAATCAAACAATATATCTAACCAATACGTGAGAATCCAATGACAACCCTATATTATTTAGGAGATTATTTTTTCATTGAGATTTGGCTGACCACATGGAAGGGCGTAGTACTATAGAAATATATGTTGCCAGACTTTAGTTGGATTTGAAGTTTCGTTTGATACTTTTAAGTATAATAATATATTTTGTCATCTTTCGAGATGCGTAACTGAGCGTTCTCATTAATAGAAATAAAGTCATGGAAATCCGGCTTAATCAGTTAATTTCCTTTGTTGTCTACTGCATTCAGCGACCCGATATATTATTTTATGATATTTTTTTAAAAATTTTAGATTGAGAAAGCAAGCAGAAAGGGAGAGAGAAGAACGAGAACGCGCACAACAGGCACAAGCCAGGAAAATCCAGCCTCCGGACAAACCGGATGTGAAACCACCTTCCAGGTAAGCATAGCCCATATTCGGCATTATTAGGTAACTGCACAGAGATAGTATATTACATACTAAGAGTAGACAGAAGCCTATTACCACTCGAGTTGTGTAGTATACTTTTTCTCCGACTTCGTGTCTTTTTTGTTAAATTATTGAAATACTCGCATGGTTATTATTATACCAGTCAATAAATTTTTTATACACATTTTCATGCCTCTCCCTGTATTTTTCCGGTAATAAATTATTTGCTGCGGTGACGTTCCCTGAATCCCAATATCGGAGACACTCGTACTCAAATAATATATCCAAATTAAAAATGTTTAAAATTGCCTATCTATGTTTGTTTTGAATATTTATGTTGACAAGGGGACAGGATTGCATAGCCAACTTTACACAAATTCTATTGATTCATGATTTTGGCGGATCGCAGCTAATGTGCTTGTGAAACTGTTAATATATATTTATATACAGGGTGTTATGGAAATAACTTATTATATTTAAACCGGCAAATCCTGAGATGAAAATAAATCGAAGAAATATAACCATAAATGGCGCTTTGAATTATTAAGCGAAATATACTTTACACACTCCTGAGGACCTTCGCAATCAATACTGTATTGAGGCAGTCTCGAGGTTCACAAGAGGTTAGCGCATTATAGGCGGTGTTGTCATATTGCAACACAGAATTGTAAACGCACGTCTTCAGTTTTTGACAACAAGATATCTTTGACGCGCGTTATCACTTCTCTTTCAAACTACAATTTTAAAGTACATTCTCTCTTACCTTCAATCTTATTTTAAAATAATCCATTTTATAATCAAATTCCATCAAAAAATATAACACAAAAGTATTTTTTTTGCAACAGAATCAACAGTAGATAATATCACACAAATTTGGAATCACACCATGTATTATTATGAAATATTTCACAACAGTAAAAAAAAAAATGGGGTAATGCTACAACTAACAAAACGTTTAAAATTCGTATACGTCAAGCACGTGGATCCTCGACAGCGTTATTTCGTTCCCGAGTATCGAAACATACTGAAGCAACAATAGTGGCGCGCGGCCGGTATTCAAGCAAAAGCGACACACGCGGTGTGATCTGACATCACTGTTAGTATAATCTAGTGATCCCCATTGTTGCTAAGTGAATCCAGATGGAACGGCGCCATAGTATGTGGGTAAAAAGGGTTTTTACCTTAGCATTTAGATATTCGATTTAAAAAAAATATGTAGACTTTTTCTATGACACCCAAGAAGTCACCCATTTATATATATGTCATTTCCATAACACCCTGTATATTACGTAACTGTCCTAAGCACAGCTTGGCTTCTAACAATATAGCGTGTGTAATTATAAATTATAATTTTACTGACAGAGTAGATAGTGCGTAAGTAGGTTTTTACTAATATAGGAGTAGAAAAAGTTAATAATGCAATAGGCAAGTTTTTCTCAAAAAGTATCACCATGGAAAGGGAAAATGCTTGTTACTGCTGTACTTTATGCTCTTTTATATAAAAGCATTATGAAAAATTACAACCCGTTTGGGTAGTTCTGTTCAAGAATATTTATCTAGATTCTGTTTTCTATGATGCTTCCTGTAATAAATAAATAATAACAAATTATGAACAAAAATAACTGCGTATATTATCATTGTATACCTATCAGTGTGTACGACTATAACCATTATTTTTTTTTATTTTAGAGGACCATTGGAAAGCATATCGGGGCCTTACGAGAGGTTTCCAAGACCTGGATTCACAGACACGCCAGCTCTAAGGCAGTTATCAGAATATGCCCGACCGCACGCTGGATTTAGTCCCGGGCATATGCCTAGGTAAGAGAGGGGACATTATTGTTTTCGTATTGACATATTTGAATTAAACAAACTTAAATTCAATCAATGAAAAACTTAAGAAACTTGAATTAAATCAATATAAGATAAAAGTCACATAAAAATTAATCCGGAAATGCTTTCTTTCCTAGGTACAGGGTGTCAAAAAAATTTTATATAATTTTTCAAAATCGAAAATAACTTACTGTATGAATCTTTAGAAATACATTTTTTTCACGTCCTCTTTTGGTTTTTTACCAAAATATTACCAAATAATTTATATTTATTTATTAGTTTAATGAAGATGTCATTAACCTAGTCAAAACATGAAAAAGTGACGTTCCTCCTTTCTTCCCTTTACTCTTCATTTTTGTTCATACATCGTTTCATCGTTTTTGGGGGTCAAAGAAAAAAACCATATTACTTTTTTTTGTCGCTCATCATCTCGGAAAGTAGACATTTCCGGACCCATATGACTTTTTTTTTCTTATATTGACCTCTATGATACCTCATTGAAATATTTCCCTTTCCTTCCGAAATACCTGCGTATATTCAATCATCAGGAAAATTTTTATTACAGATCACTGCTACCTCCAACTGTGATGGACCCCATGTTGCAATATCAACTGAACAGTATGTACGGGCCCGGAGCAAGGGAGAGGTTAGAGTTAGAACATTTAGAAAGAGAGAAGCGGGAGAGAGAGATTAGGGAGCTGAGGGAGAGAGAGCTTAATGACAGGTAATTAAAAAAATGTAGAGAAATATAAGCCTGAGATTTAACCTCAGGTTTTTTACGAAGGGTTTGTTTGGGTTTGTTTTCATTTTCATTCCATAATGGACACTTATCCTGTACTGATGAGAAATAATGGGTTCGAAACCGGTATGCAGGTGGTGTTATCCTGCCAATAGAGAAACCTATTTTTCTTGAATGAATGTGGCAATAGGCAAGCAGTCTTACTGTGTTTGATAACAAATGTGTATCTTAACAGGATTCCGGAGTACCTGTAAACGAGTTTTCTTCCCAAGCGAAAAAATGTGAAAGGAAAAAAAAACTTTAATAGAACTCGCGGAAAGTCTATATTTTTTTGTTTCGGAAGATTTTTAGAGTTAATTTTGTTTATTGCTCCATATCGAAAAAAAAAAATGGACTTTCCTCGAGTTGTTAATAAAATATAGAGATCTTTCGTTAAAAATTTTTTTTTTAAATGTACCTACCGTTTTCCTAGGAAGCGAAAACTCCGTTTTTCAGCGTAGAAAATTGAAGTATAGATCCCGATCACGTGCAGTCTCTTTCTTCCGATTATCGTTGTTTCTGTCGGCGTACCGATTACGGGCGGACGCGCGACGCATTCTTCTAACTGTAAGGGAAGATTCAATTCACCTCGTGCCTTCAAAGCGTGAAACGAACAGGGGTCAAATCGGAGATTTCGACTGACTCCGGCATCCTCTTAAAAAGTTCAACTTCAAATACTTGTGTCAAAAAGTATGATTTTAATAACGATTGCGCAACTTCTGAACAAACTATTTAAGGATCAATTTTATGACCTACTTGATTTCTGAAAGAGATACTTTCAATTTAAAACTAGAAGGTAATGTCAAATTATTCGCGGATAACACTATAATTTTTGCTCGTCTGTTTCAAATATTCAAATTGAAGCATTGCGTATGACTTGAAAATTATACATTCTTGGCTGCAAAACTACAAACTTTTAAAAAGCCCAGGAATTTTTTCTTGAAAATATAGAAATTAATTAATTAAAAACACCATTTTAAATATTTAATTTTTAAAAAATTTATATTGTTCTAATATTTATGTCATAATTTTTTTTCTTGTTTTTACAGATTGAAAGAAGAAATAATGAAATCGGGCATGCGCGCCCCACCCAACGCCGTCGATCCCCATTGGCTGGAAATCCAAAGGAGGTACGCGGCAGCCGGCTTGGCTGGTCCACCAGGCGGGCCCCCTGGATTGTTACCCCACCATTTTGCGTTGTATCCAGGGGGCGGTAGTGCCGCGCAGTTATCGCAAATGGAGAGAGAACGGTAAATATTTTGAAGTTTATATTGCATTTTGCATTTCAAATTAACGGGGTATGTTGCTACTGTTTCGGAATTATTTTATTTATTTTTTGGGTTTGTTTATTTGTGCCCTCCTATGATGGAAAATTCCCAAAAAATAATTTAAAGTTCCGTGACGTAGGTTCACCCAGATCGCTGATTTGGTTCTGCGGCGCTGTTGCCAGTCTGTTCTCTGATCGATTCAGTAAGCTGTTCTTTAATAAACAATTTTAATTTCTTGGGCTGTTATTTATAGTATCCTAACTCTTTCCTAAAACAAATTACAGAAAAATACAATTTATGTTAGGTATGGTACAGCTTCCACCGTTGATACTTACTACAATAAATCAACTACCTTATTAATCCCCATTGTGTATACCCCAAAATCTTGAAACCACCATAAATGGGTTCGGGGTCGGCTTGAAAATCTACGCTATCTACATATCAATTTATTTTCATTTTGTATTAAATATGCACCTACTTAAAATGGTATAATAATTAGGTATGCAGAAAGAAGTAGATTTTATGGCATTTTATGGTCAGCGGGATCATTAGGCGTTTATTAATTAACTATACTATAGTGTACAATAAATTGACCGATCGTTTTTAGGTTAGAAAGGCTAGGTATTCCTCCGCCGGGCGGACCTGGGTCCGCTGGACCCCCAGGTCATCCACACCATCCGGCGCACGCAGCCCAACTCGAGGCGGCTGAACGGTTAGCGTTAGCCACGGACCCCATGGTAAGCATTTTAAATTGATGAATTTATCGATGGGAAAATAAAAATTAATTAGCTTTATTTCAGTAATTATTTTAATTCGTTCACATAATCTTCGTTCTAAAACTTCTGGAGAGGGGATAATCATTATCCCCTTTATTCGCCATAGGTACAGCTGCGGTCAAGAAAAGGTTCCATCGAACCCACAGTCTATACAATATTGTCATAAAAAAGCACACTCTAGATTGTGGATGAGATGGAACTTTTTTGACCGTAGGAGTACGTATACGCCTAAAACCCCACCTAACTTCATATTTGTACCAACCAATATTATCAAGTGATCTTCTTTATGTTGATGAAGGTACGTTTACAAATGGCCGGCATTTCACCGGAGTACCACGCGCATACGCATGCGCACACGCACGCTCATACACACCTACACCTGCATCCGCAACAGCAACAGGCGCAACAGGAAGCGGCGGCTGCAGCTGCGGGATTCCCTTTGCCGGGTGAGTTTTGGGTTTTTCACTTTTTACTTTTACCGTGCGATAATGTAATGTATTTTTTTTTTACATGTGCCCCGAAAGTGCCTCTTTCATGCATGTTCTCTTCAACGAAAGTGGCGTTTTCAAAGAGAGCGGGCGGGAAAGTATCGAAGCGGGCGGGAAAAATCTTTCCGCTCGAGTCACCATGTGCTCATAAATAAATAAAACCAGAATTGTCGGTGCGGGATTTGAACCCGCGACCCTCAGATCGCCAGGCGGACACTCTACCCACCGAGCCATACTACAAGCGATAATAAATAGCGGATTATATATAAATTAAACTGGCAGTTAATTTTTCAAAGATGTTTTAGAAAAATGTCTGAATAATTTCTTTATCTATATGGCCTCAAAGACTCTGGCACTTGTAAAAAATGAATAAAACCAGAGATGCCGAGTGCGAGATTTGAACCCGCGACTCTCAGACCACAAGGCGTACGCTATACCACTAGGCCACCGAGCCTATTTGTCAAATATAATAAATAGCTATTTACATTCTCCATGCGCGAGTGTTTTTATGTCATGTAGACAGGAAAGCTGTCTGAAGAATTTTTTGATTTATTTGGCATCAAAGCTTCGGAGCACTTGTAAAAAAAAATACGGTACATATCTCGGGCCGTCGGAGGCTTTTCCGGACTTGCGGTGGCCTCCCTCACCTTCGGTTCGGTCGGCCATCTCCGCATCTCGTCTTTTCGGCCCTTGATACGTAATGTACTATTACAAGGCTGTATGAATAGTATTGGTCGTAGGAGTAGAGATTTAAAATTTGTAGAAAAATTGAGTGTCGATAAAAAAAGTTTTTTCCTCAGAAAATTTGGAAAAAACTACCATTTGGTATCCCGGCACTTAATATGAGTCGAGCAGCGGAACAACATAAGTCATTGTTATTGAACGATGAGACAACATTGCCATTCCAAAACACAATTAGCCAGCGCACTGCTGGCCGGCTGTATCGAGAGTTTTTTTTTATTCTTCTGCCATTGATCACCCGAAGCGTTGCCAAATCACTTGATACATATTTGCGATTTTAAATATTTTTCTGAAAACCTCTGTGTGACATTTGTTTTTGCATTCTAAGCTATGAAATTAATTGAGATCATTGATAGTGCATGCAATACTTTCAGAAATGACTGTATAATGATTTTTCAAATCTCGGCCTATACAAACCTGTTTTTTTAACATGCCTTTCTGTTGTAGCTTCTGGTACTCCCGGTTACCCTAGGCCGGGCTTAATACCCGGTCGGGATGGGCCACTAGGTTTGCACCATCCCGACCTGCTGGGGCGACCGTATGCTGATCAATTGGCTCATCAGGTAACTACCTAAACCATTATTATTTAATACTGAGTAATTAATATCTATTAACAATGAAATTTTAATAATTATTTTGTTTGCGTAAAGACGTCGAAAAGGCATTGAAGTATATTAGAATTCTCTTTCTTAGGGGTTAAATCGACTTTCGGACAGTGATAACTGGACAAGAAAAATTTTGATGATGTATAATGTAACTTTTTTTTAATATTACAGGACTATTATGATCGGTATTGCGCAATGACTATCATAGTCATCAAGACAAGTACCGGTAGATCTTTGTCGTTGCGATTTTTAATAGGGATAGATTAGCAAAAATTGTAGATTTTTCGTAAATACTATAGTCATTGCAGGTACAGGATAAGTTTTTAAGGTGTTTGAATGGCATTTTCATGAAATTATAACTGCATTTATTGGAAATATCTCTCTGCTGCTCAAATTTTAAGAAGCATCAATAATCTGACGCTTCTGTTATTATACCAGGACATATGTACCTTTTCTCTGTCTTAAATTTTAAAAATCCAGCCCAACTAGTAGACTTCCTTCTAAGTTTTGGTTAAGAGATTTGTTGCCGTAGACCTCCATTCTGGACACTTGATAGCCTTGCAAAGATCCATCTTCGTTTGTCAGGCTCCAGCCTTACTGATAAGCCGTGATACGGCGAAATGCGTCTAAGGATGAGTTTGACAAAAAGGACAAAAATTCTATATTTGTGGTTTAGACTGACGTTTATTTCTTTCATTTTGTGATGTCATGATGCTATACAACATTTATGTAGCAAATCCGGCTTTTTCCACTTATTGTAATGGTTGTAAGAACCTTCTCAGGGAAGATTGATACAACTTGAAGCTCAAAATACAGGGCCATTCACGGTGAGTGGCCCATCAGAAGATCTTATAGTTTTGACGCTGCTATCACTTCCGGTCATACCGGAAGTTAGGTTTAACAGTCTTATATTAAATAGAATGCACGGTATATTTTGGTATTTTTCGATTCAATGTAAAATCAAACTTATAATCTGCTCCACTAGTTTAATGACAAAATTAAAAACCATACATGTTTCGAAGGTTTAAACCTTCATCTTCAGTGGAAAATACAAGGACATTAGAAGAAACTCATGACATTGTTTAAACTAAGCAAAGCCGGAAAAAGAACAAATCCCTTTATAAATTATAAAAATTAACGTTGTCTTTTAAAAAATTTCATAAAAATACTACACAGGGTATTTTAAAAAGTCTACCGTTCTAGTATAATAAAATAATAGTTATCCAATTTTTTTAAATGTTCTCCCTAAATCTTCCTTCAAAAAGACTGTTAAATGTTTGTAATAAAATTCTAATAATTAATTAATTAACAATAATATTTAACAAAATAAAAATAATATTACAAAAGATGCTGAAAATGTTGTCTCCTAGCTTCAATGCATTTTTCAATACGTTTCCTCATGGATTCTCGTACTCGTCCAAAAATACCATGCATCTCTCTAATTTGGCGACACCCCATTTCAACCCTTTGACGAAGAGTCTGCATTTCAGGAATGGCAATGGAATAAACTATCTCTTTTAAGTGCCCCCTAACGCAAAAACGATTATTAAATTTTTTAACCTGTAGTTTGGGAACAAAAATCAGTAGAGCAAAAATTTATAGGAAATAGAATATTATTTTTCAAAAATCACTGCTAAATTTACTCCCAACCTTTCTGTTACACCCTGTGTTATACCAGAAAGGTATTATTTTTAAAATACCGTGAATAAATAAGTGTTTTTATGAAATAAAGAGACCGATTTCTTTTCTAAATTTTCTAAATTTTTTAAATCTTTTACTGCATTAGTTACAAAGTAGGGGTCAAATGAGCTTTTACATGTTTTTTATAAAAAATTCTGCAATTAATTTTATCTCGGGATCGGTATAGGAAATTATGAACAAAAGTAATTCGGATTTTTACATAGAATCGAAAAATGCCCAAATATACAGGGCTATTTAAATAACAATGTTACGCCTAACTTCCGGTATAATCGGAAGTGATATTTGCTTCAAAATATCTTCATTAAAAGATCGCATCTTTTATAGCGAGTACAAATATTTTTAGTTCCCAAGATCTTTTAATGATCCCGAATATTCTAAAGAAAGAAGTGTTGATCGGGTATGGATCAAGCGATTGATGCGTTAATAGTACTGTTCATCTTAATAAATGCAACTATAATTTTATAACATGTCATTATAAACAGTCCAAAATTTAAAAACGAACAATTTTTCCTGGCCATTTTTTTTTGTAGCTTAGTCTTTATGTAGTGAAATCTATAGGTATATTTCATAATAAATCCTGAAAGTAAAAGTTACTGGTTGTATTTTGTAATTAACTTCATATCGTTATAAACGGTATCGCAAATTTTGTGATAATATAAATTTATAACGATATAAAGTAAGTTTCAAAAACGATCGTAAGGAAGAAGAGTCCACTGCAAAACCGACGAAAAGCGCATTCTTCACTGATAATTTGCAGTTATATTTTATATTATCTTTATACGATGCCTAATTTAGATGTGTTTTGTTACTATCTACGATATATTTAAAAAATATATATATGTCTACTAGCGTGTCTGTTAGAAGAGCTACGCCAAGTGATGACGTAAACTAACCGCACTTTAAATGCTGTACTGACTGTAATGGATAAGAAGCATGATAGAATAAACACAGGGCATGATATCTAGCCGTTTCAATTTCGTTTGGCGCGCGCTGTGACGTCATGGTGTGTGATATTTTTAAATAGGTTATGGAGATTCACGTTGTTGTTGACCTTTTTAATTCTCTTTCAAATGTTTTATGCATCTGATAGTAGGTGAAGTGAACGGATAATATCATCAAGGTATACTACCCAGTTAAACAAATAAAAGTACATGACAAAGCTTACATTGTGTAGTAAGGGGTCGTAACTTAAGTGAGAGCAATTTTTAAGTGTTTAGTCTTGAGACAATTTAAAGCAGGAACGTTCATAACACATATATCCTAGTTTCTAGGCTATTATTAACTATATTTAACACCTTTATACTATATTACAGTTATATTTCTGGCTATCCACACCACAACCGAACACAGCGCACCTCATATTAGGATTATTATTTTAATAGTTACACAAATACCTGAGTAAATACTGCTAAAATAAAAGAAGTACGGTAAACTTTCAAATCATCCATTGAAATCATATGGGAGCCGCAGAAGCGTGCACATAATGACGTCACAAGGCCACACCTCTTCCTTCGCGATATCATACCTTGTGTTTATTGTATCACGGATAAGAGGTGCTATGTTGAATTCTCCCGGGAGATGAACTATACTTTATAATAATTACGAAAAAGGTTACACGGGATTTAAAGAAATTATTCGCTAATTAAATCAAAGCTGAATTTAAGAGATTTTTAGCATTTAAAATATATTAGGTTAATGTGTTTTGTATGTCTTTTTTTTTTGGTTCGGCATAGTCGTTTAGCCAGGGCCGAATTTCGTCTGTGGCCACTTTCTATCATATTTTGGTTAGATTGGTCACGACTTCAATATGATATTTGGGTACGATGGTTTATAGATTATTTTTATGCCGTTTTTGGTCGGATAGGATCTTGTTTATAGTGTAGTTCAAAATATACGGTTGATTTTTTGACTGTCATAAAATCCTAATTACCCCTGTGACCATTCTTTATCTTCGGTAAAGGATATAGTACTAAAACCACCGACTTATATCTATGGATAGCCAAACTCTAAAAGCAAAAAAACCTGTCATTCCGAGAAAGAAGCTCGTGTGACTCTTGCACATTTAGAAGTATTCACGAGAGTGGTAGCATTGTAAATTTTAATAACGACTATATATAAAACCTTAATTTTTATTGAAACGAATTAATCTGTATTTCATTAATTTCTACATTTATTAGACTTAATATGTTTCAAAATATTATTACAATTAATCTTTATTTTCATTTGGGTTAACATGTATCTTTAATTCAAAATAAAAATACATCAATATGTAGATAGCTATATTTTCAAGCCGACCTTGCACCCATTTATTGCAGTTTTAAGATTTAGGGGTATACACAATGGGGATTAATCAGCTAGTTGATTTATAGCGGTAAAGGTCAATGGTATATTTTGAACTACACTAATGCTTGAACAATTATGTTTTGGCGTTTTTACATGTTCAATACAAAGGATTTTTTTTCAAAATTTTCGTTTTTTATGGGGTTAATTTAAGAATAATCTATGTACATTAAATGTTCTTATTTACAATCTGGCATGTCCGACAGAATATTGTAAATTTTTTCTTTCTAAGACTATGTTTCTAGTTGGCTAAACCTATTTAATTATTATTAAAGCGGTAGTTTTGAAAAGATGCCGACCAAAAGCTGTAATCAAATTAAACGTTTTGTACCAAAATATCATGTTAGTGTTTAATTAAAAATGATTTAAGGGTACAGGGAAATGCGGAAGAATGTCCAGCCTTGGCCTGAAAGAAAAATACTATACTTTTAAAATGATGTGGCCCCATTCTTGTTTATGATTATCAGCGTAACTTCTACCCCTTCCAGGGGGTTAAACAACAGAGGCTGCAAATGTTCTTTAAAAGCGTCCCCCTGTATTTTATTTACCAAAAATATTTTATAAAAAATAATAAACTACGTCAAAAATGTAGTTCTACTTTTGATGCGAACGTGCTGCCGGTAATTTATAATTTCAACTGAAAACTTGCTTTTATTTAAAGGTCCTGCATCTTTGAGTTAAGAAATGGTACCATTTCTTGCCGTTCTTAGGTTAGCTCATGTACAATTTCTGCTATTTTCTTAGTGAGGCAGTCTGAAAAATATTATTTTTATTTCAGCCCGCGCTCTGGTTGCCAATCAATAATTAAATTTAAAATTAAAATAATTTTATCTACAGCTCGATCCAGAACTAAAATTAAAAACTTTATTTACCCATTGCACGCTTTTGCTGTTTCAAATTATTGGCATTCCGCTTTCTTTTCCCGTACCCGTCGAATCAAAAACGGATACGACGAAAAATACACGGCGCGTAAAACGACGGCCCTACTGTTTGGCTCCTGGTTCAATGACTAGCATAAGAAGCCGTTGAGTATCGCCGCAATAAAGACGTTATTTATTTTTATTTATTTTTGCAGTGGACTCTTCAAAATATTGTAAGTACTACATAGTAGCTTTAACGTATTAAGGGAAAACTTTGGGATCGAACTGTTTTTCAATTAACCATTCCAGTTTATGCCCGAACAACTCCTACTAATATAATCAGGGAATTTGACTTTTTTACATGAGATTAATACAAGGAAGGTATTTTGTATGTATGTATATATACAAGGAAGTCTCACTATGGTTTGCAACAGGATGAATAACAATCCAGTCAAGAGAACAGAATCTCGAACGAGTCGAACCCATGTCATTTTTTCTTTTCTAGCCGACACCAGGGGAGGGAATTTTCCTTCATGTTCGTTTTATAGAGGCATTTTCTTGGAGGTTACAAGTATTTTACTGACAAATTATTCGGGCTTTTCCTCAGTCTCCCCGTTACCTGGGAACACATTGTAAATATACAAACAAATATTAAATTTTACAATTTTTAAACTTGCAATATTATTTATTTAACTATTTGAAACGCGTACAGGAAAATCCAGAATTTGGACATTTTACTCGTAACCTGCAACAGCCTGATTCACTAAAGCGTTTTAACTTTAAAGCCGTCTTAACAAAGAGTAATATGTGGACACTATTATACCGGATGGTTCGTCTGGTCACGACACAGTAAATTGTAAGATGATTAAATTGTAGCTCCCCTATTTATTTTAACACAAAAGTGTACTTAAACTTTTTAAAGAGTACAATAAGAAAAATGTCCTTGTTCAATTTAAAGTGTATTTTTCGATAATTTAAGAGTTATTTAACAAAATATGTTTTTAAAATTGACCACCTAGGAAATACGGCCCTGACACACTTCTGATATTTTATGTCGATGTTAATATTATTTTATGTTATAGATACTATTTCCGCCGTAGTACCATTTAATCCAGATATAAGTTAGACAGAATTTTCTTAATATCTTAAAAATCGGTATGTGTAAAAAGTTAAAATTTGGCTTACTTTTTATTATCACTATTTTCATTCAAAAATCTTAATAAAAGTTTTCTTTAAAGTCAATACGGAAGCAAATATTTGACCACCTCGAAATGTACATGAGAAATCCCATGTGTTCTGACGCACCACCCGGTATATTAACACAAATGTTGGTCGCCATGTTCTCCGCTTATGGTAATACAATTTAAACTGTACGAGACTGGCCATTAACTTAGCGGAAACTTTTTTGTGTTTTTTTTTTTCAATATTTAGCACTCGATTTGTTTGAATACATTCGTGGTTGTGGGCCTTCTGACAAGAGGCTAACCAATCGGTACGGCGAGGTGAAAGTAACGTCGGTGGACAGATAAAGTAATTCCGACGTCGTAAATATATAACCAAAAGATAAGATAATAGCTATAATAGGGCATTCTCCCCGTATTTAAGGTTATGTTAGGTTCTGCCTCTTCTCTACGTTACTATAGGGCATGACAGACAGTTCAACGATATGTCAGAGCGGCATTAGGAAAAATTATTATATGAATTACTAGCATTATTTTGACCTACCCTGTAAGCTGGTGAAGTATCGCCCTATGCGACACCCTGTATTTGCGTGATATGCTGACGCAATGTCTAACATAACCTCACATTACGAGCGAAAAGCATTGTTGTCCCGTTCTAGCTTATATAAATTATACTATGCGACTACGTGCTCGAATTGCTTTCGCTGCCTTATTAGCTTTATCAAAAAATGCGACCGGAAACCCAAGTCTGAAAGATAATTTATTGTTCAGGCGGCTGCCCACGAACAACTTCAAAGGCAGATGCTTCTAGAAAGAGACAGATTTCCCCCTCACCCCTCGATTGTTGCCCAACACGAGGAATTTTTAAGGTCCGTTTCATTCATTTACGTTTTTTTTTTAATTTGTATTGTTTCTGGTTTTTGTTTCCCTGTATTTTGCTATGCTGGCTTGTGGGGGTTTCAATAAGTGTTTACAAAAGATGATTTAACTATAAATAATCTTGCATACAAAATATATAAAAATGTACAAGCAATTTCTGCCACTAAATAAAAGCTTAGCTGTTATTGGCTGTGTGCTTGTGCATTCTGTATAATTATTGTGTTGTATCCAAAAATGTCGTATTTAATTCAGAAATGTCCCACTTTTACACTATATCTAAAAGTGAGATGATTGCGAGGACTATTTTTTAGTAATAAAGATGCGAAAAGTACTTTTCGCACTAATCGATAATAACATTTTTCTTGCCTTTTAGTACAAGATAGTTTCAATCATCTTTTGTAAATATAGCGGCGCCGCTTAACAATAACCATACAGCTTTTGATTTGTTAAAATATTAGTTTTGGTTTTACCTACGCTGATGATTGCTTTTTATGTTGTTAAGGTTCAGTAGAGAGACTGTCCAAGATAAGGAAGGCCAGTACAGGGATCTCGGAAACCGTAAGAGATACGAAGTCGGTTAAATGGAGGTAAAGTTGCGCGTTTACGTGCCTAATAATATGCCGTTTAGAAAGTTTTAAAATTCCGAGTAGTTCCGGAGATATCCGGAAAACCCCGAAATTCTGAAAAATCGTTTTATTGTTTTCCGGGGTTTTTTGAGATCGAATTCTAAAGTAAATTGCACTTTTGCATTGCCACTTTTTCCGCTCTATCTAACAGCGTTAATTGTTTTGTAATCCGACGAGTCGTCTTCGAAGGGCCATTATCAACATTTTTTTTTTAATTACGGTCCTGTTTTTCTGATATTGGAATTTGATAGCTTTTTTTCTTTCGAATGCCACGATGTATGACACATTGTGGTTTAATGACGTTTCGAGGGTTTTTGAACAACACCAGGAAATTTTGGGATACGGTCCTGTATTTCTCCTAATTTTATAAATAATATCTCATAAGTAAGCTCTAAATTTTTTACTTATGTTGGACTAGTTCAATAAATAACAAATAATTTAATAATTTTAAAACGTTCTAAACGGCATATTATTAGGCACGTAAATGCGCAACTTTACCTCCATTTAACCGACTTCGTATCTCATACGATTTCCGAGATTCCTGTACTGGCCCTCCTCATCTTGGACACGTTGTACAGTGTACAACAAATAACTTGCAACTAATAAATGAAAAAAACCTATTTGTTGCACACCCTGTATTCTATTCTTTAACTATTCCAATTTAAAATTGGAACCAAGCACACAAATTTCTCATTTTTCGTCAGTCATATAGACCAGTTATCGATCAACAATAAGTAATTTAAAGTATCTGTTAATATCCTAATCATAATTAATTTTAACCATTCTTTACAACTGTCAATGTGATTGTATTGCATTAATGACGTCCAATGAGATTTTGCATATTTGAGGGAGGTGTCGAATTTTAAAACATGACTTGAAGTAGCAGCAGCAATTTTTCTATAAAGGTAACCAATTGCTTACAAAACATGACAAGACAATGTTTTGTTGCCATTGGAATAGATCCACGGATCATCTAGAGCAGCGCTCCTCAAAAATTTTTGACCACGGACCCCTTTTGATTTTAGAATTTTGTTGTGGGCCCCCCGCCGTTAGCTATATTAGTACAGAATTAATTCTAGGACAGGATAATTAATTACCTTTAGTTAAAAATAATTCTTATTCGAATGTTATTGTTTTTGACAAATAATAGCATTAATAAGCAATAAGTTGAATAATATATCACTGGCTGCAGCAAATCTTCTTAGGCGCCTAATAGGCACGCGTTTTGTGTCGCGCGACAAAAATTGCGGCGTTCTCTAAAGACATTGTTCTAAATGTGTGCTTCTATGTTGGACGAGCGGCTGAACGACATCATTGCGATTTTTATCGCCCGACACAAAACGCGTGCGTCAAAGCATCCTTAGATGGATGGCACTGCTTTCTACTTCCACACAACTACTTTATACTGGGCTTGATTTAAAGAAAGCTGCAGCCTTGGTGTGTGTCCACAACGGCGCACTGTCCCTCGCCCTTAGCCTGGCACCATAGCACCGTACAGCCTCGCACAGTAGTCCCTCGACATCGAGATATAAACATGGACTGTGCGTATATGAGAATGCATATAAAGATATTTTTGATTATATCATTACTTGAATTTTATGTAGGACAACACTATTTAAAATAACAATTGAAATGTTAAAAATTATTCCAATATACCTTATTTTTTTCTAATTAATTAATTACGACCCTGTTTAAACATATATTTTAATGTGACATCCTGTATATTAACTGATTTTCCAATTTCACGTCAAATTCTGAACACACACTTTGTTATATTAGCGTTTAAAATAATATCTTCTTCATCGGAAGAAGATGACGATGCACAGTCCATGTTTATATTTCGATGTCGAGAGACAAACTGATCGACAGGCAAGGCAATGAGCGAGGGTCGGTGCGCCGTTATGGCCACTACTGTGCGGTGCTATGGTACCAGGCCAGGGGCGAGGGCGCTGTGCAGTGCTCCGTTGTGGCCATACACTAATATACATATCTAGTTCGGCATTAAGTCGATTACGACATTTTGTGTTTGTGACGTTTTATTTCCACTTAGTGGTTCGCGGGCCCCTAAGTAGTTGCTCGCAACCCCCCCGCCCCCCAAGGGGCCCGTGGACCCGAGTTTGACAAATGCTGATCTAGAGACTTTTGTGAATACTAGTTTACTACGATTTTCAAAATAATATAAAATATTATTTTATAGTCATGTTTTAAAAATCGATCCCTAATAGTATGTCGGTAATGTAAAGTGGTTTACTTTTTTTATACGTCTCAAAATAACTGTTCACCCCATACATGCTTTTCATTTTAAACATTTGCGTACAAGGACAGCAAGTCTTTATAATAGCAGTTCTCACATTTTAGGCAGCAGCGAGACCGCGAACTTAAAGTGCGGGCACTAGAAGAGGCAGCCAGAGGGTCGAGACAGTAAGAAATGGTAAGTCTAGTTATATTTCAAGAAGTAGGACTAGTTTGTTAAGGTCGAAAAGTAGAAACTCATCGTCTTGATCTCTTGAAGCTCGACGTCCTATGGTGGTCCACTTTAAAACCTGACGCGATAGGAGAGTATTTTAAATCCTGTCTGTTGCTTAACTTGGCGGCCTTGCGATTCCCACGAAACCCGTCGGCGCCTCGGTGTCTTAGCTTTGAACGATACACCTCCGTTTTCCTTGTTACTGTCCAAGCCTCATTGTAGTACTGATGATGAGGACAACAGGATGATGTTACATTATGCAATAATAATTAGTGTCCTAAATGGAAATATTGGAAATTTCAGAAAGTATCTCGGAAATATTGAAAAATATTTAAAACGCCTTTTAAACGATTTACAACAAATGTTTTATATATCTTTTATAATTTTTATTAGATTTAGATTTAAAGGAAATTGACTGACATGAAGAAAGCATTGTTGCTGAATATAATAGGTTTGTTCCAACACTCTATTTTTGTATCGTTCTAGAACCGTCACGAAACTGTTGGGATCGATTTTGTGCGCAGGCGTTAATTTTGCATTGTTTGTTGCCGATGCACAAGGGACGCCAAGGTTGGTACGTTTTTATGACCATTCTCTGTAAAAATCACAGCTGATCCTGATCGCCTGTCCTAGTTCTTAGACTAGGAAAGAAGATTAGTTAATTATCATAAATCATAACCCTACTTTTGTTGCTTAATTTTTTCGTCTAAGCTTGAGTATGGTAAGAATATCTTGTAGGTTTGGGAACCGGATTATATAAATTTAATAAGAATAAATTAAATAATCAGAATATTAAAGAGGGGTTAAGCAACAACTCCTACAAAACAGGCTAAAAGAACTGCACGAGTACAAAAACAACTGTTAAAAATTCTTACGGCGCAAGTCAGTACAAACGGTTCCTGCTCTTGTCCATGTATCGTTTTCACCGTTCAGGAACTGGTTTGCGAACGATCACAAATTTGGTTGGAACACAAACGGGATCGCCCGATACACCGTTTTGTATCGTTTGGAACGGCTTTCGACTACTACGCATGTGCGTGACCGTACATTGTATGATTTTTAGGGTAGTTGGAACGAACCTAATATTGACGGTATTGATGACAGCGACGAAGGTATGCCTCTTCCTCGACTTGCTTCTAGTGCGTGATTGTTTCTCTAACAAATTTGACCTTATTCTTTGTATTTTTTGATATTTTACCTTTTATTTGCGTTCATGTGTTTTGCATTTTATTTTTTGAGATGAATTTTATTCATTAAATGTTTTTTTTTAGTTTCTTAGTTTTTGTTTCCAATATTTCAATTTATTTCCGGACATTTTACTACTAACCCTAGCAATAATAAGTAATTTATTATTTTGTATTATTGCATAATTTCACCAAAACTCGAGCATATTAAAAGATCCATCCTTTCTTTATTTCAGATATTTAACACTTGGGCCAAAGTTGTAACATATTAAAATTATCTAATCGGGAAGCAACGTATGATTGCGACTCCCTAACGATTAGGTGTCGAAGACGATATATCACATTTACCTAACTAGTGAAGCAATTGTTGAGATAAAATATAAGATATATTCCAGAATTATATAAAACTTTAATTTTTTAAACTATATTTTGCAATCGATAGACTAAAGAGAGTTTTGTATACTGCTGTGGTTGTTAGTCTTAAAACATAATTTATTGTAATAAAAGTATTTATTAAAGTGCAGAAACAATGAAGTGTTTTCAAAAAGCTTTAACATTTTCTTGGGAAAATAGAATAGTGTTCAGTGTCCTGGCTGCGTTTCGTGGCCATTTTATTTTCTAGCATGCGGTATGCTTTATTTCTAAATTCTGGCTTCGTACGTACTTATTTTGCTTTATAATGAGGGACGATTATATCCTATTTTGAGCCATTGACGTGAAAAATTGGAAATATTTTTTCTAAATAATTCAAAATAGTGATATTCAGCATATATTTTAGTCATTGTGCAATATAAAGCCAGAATTTAAAGAAAAATCGTACCAAAGGTAATGCGAAAAACTTTTTGAGACTCCTGGTTATGATTCCTTCGCAATTTTATTTTTTGGCGGGTACTCTCATATTTAAAATTGTCTGCTCTTGCTGGTTTGTTACACCAACATCAATGGGTATGCAACATTTCACTTTTATTCGCTAGATATTGTTAAATTTAAACCACCAAATTTTTTATGGTTAAAAATTCTGAAAATCTTCAGCGATTACAAGATGCTTTGAATATCGTTTAGTTAGGTTAAAGAAAACGGATCAATGTAAAAATCAAATAACTTATATTGTGAGACAAACGTCATACCGCGTTCGATATCCATGCGATATGCTGAACTCATGTCGATTTGGGAGTTCAATGCATTATGAATAGTTCGAAATTCAAGGCAAGATGTAATTTGCTATTATGAGGGGAAGTACAGAGCCAGATTTTTTAAGGAAATTATTTGACTGAAAACTAAACGGTGAATGAGTTGTCGTAACTATAACGAAATTATGTCGAAATATTGACTATGATTAGAATATTGGGGTTTGTTCGGTCATGTAGATATCGTTAATTTTTCAAGCATTTATAAACAATAGAATAAGGAATTCAGATTGCCAGAACTTTGTTACAAGTTAATTAATCAATTTTTGTCTTTTTAACTTCTATTATTTTGAATGTCATGTTTTCCCATCAAGTAATTCTAATAAAATTGTCAAAATTACTTTTAACGCTACAAATTATTGGTTATAGTACTACACAGGAGTCTGAAACAGGGACGGAAGGGAAGCAAGATCAGAAAGTAATCAAATTTTCTGCCAAGCATAGGCGTGCCAAAACTAATTTCGAATCACCCTTCCCATCAAATAGTAACAGCAAAACACAGTATTAAAACAATAAAAGGCTTTCGCTCAGGCATTGGTTGTGTCCGGTGAAGGCGCACGCCTAATTGCAGTGCCCACTTGATATCTTTCTCTATATCTCTGGATTTAGCCAATCAGGCACCGGTATCGTCATTTTCACACGTCACGGCGAACTGTCGCTGTGGTGTCAACATTTACAATTTAAGAAAATGTTTCAAATATATGTCATGAATTTAATGCTACCAAATATTCATTATCTATAATAATTTTGCAATAGAAAACTTTACGCGAATATAAAATATACATTGTGATCGTAGCCTTCATTTATAAGGTGTAATTTAAATTCTGTATTTTACTCATAAAATTCTATTCTATGAACTTTTTTTAATAAGACGACAGACAACCTGTCCTCGCCTTTAGGTTTTTATTTTTCTGCCCGCATTATTTTCACTGTTTCAGACTAATGTTGCAAACAATATATTGGTATACACGGTGTTGAAAAAAGGTCGGTACCCCGGATTAACTCCGGTGCATCGCATTGCAGCGGAAAATGTCTGGGGAAAAAGTTGTTTGGTTTTGAAGCAGGAATAGTTTGCAATTTAAACCACCACCCACCCCCTCAACCCCCGGACGCGGGTGGGGGTAAGTTAAGATTTTCAAGTGGAACCCAATATTTTTTTTTGGCGTATCGTGTTCTCCGACCAAAAATAAACATCTTTTGCCCGACAAATTTTTTTATTGGGGCCCATCCTTCACTAATAATCATCATGAGAAAGACAAAATCAGAACCGTGCGAAAATCAAGTTTTATCCCGGAAATACTATTTTTCTATGTCTTGTACTAAAAAATGCCCGTGGAATACAAACAACTTTTTCCACGGGCATTTTCCGCTGCAATGCGATGCACCGGAGTTATTCCGTGGTACCGATCTGTTTTCAACACCCTATATATTAAATGGCCATTTTAATTTTATAAATTTTTGAATAAATAGTCATAGACTCGTGGTAATGATTACTATTTATTCGGATTATTAACGACATTCCCTGGCTGAACGTCAGACCTACCAAAAGCAAAGAAAAAAGAAACATTCCCCTACATAGAAATTTATGTTTCTGACACAATTTACACCTTAGAAGGATCTGTACAATAATTTGATTTATTTTTATTAGCCAATATTTCGACATATTAGAAACAATATTTTTTAAACTTCTAGAATTTATATCAGCAGATAAATCTGTTGGAAAAAAAAATCTTTAATTAGGATATTTTCAAAAAGTTTTTCATCCCAAAAGAACCATTTGGTTCTCGTCTCATTCCATTTTCATCTAATTGTAATAAATTATCGATAACCGTGCTAGATTTATGATTATTGAGTTTTTGCCGGGTGTCCATGTATGGAGGGCGGGGGGTCCCAAAATGTAAAAGTCTCAAAAACATCCCGTATATTAAAAACAAGGAGCCTTAGAATAAATTCTAATAGGTGTATCTTTTGTATGACAAAGTAGCACAAAACCATCGAAAAATGGACATGCTGTACATATAATTTAGTCGGGAATTAGTCTTTATTTTATAACCGAACACAACGTTTCGATTTTCACGTGTTCTTTTAAGTTTAAGAGATCGAATGTCTAACAGAATTGGCGCCTATTCCATTAGGTTCCTCTAGGAAAGAAAGGATACTACAAGTGGTCTATGTCCCATTCTGTCCCGGTTCAGGTGAAATAACAAAGTAAATAAATATATTTTAACTATCATTTATTAACAAATTTGCCTCCAATTATCATCTTTATACAAATTTCACTCTTAGTCACAGTTCGATTATAAAACGATATATTTTTCTTCTCTATAACTGTTGACACAAACCTAGCTTCGAAGTCAGCGACTCAGGTTCTGTACTCGTTCGTAGGGAGCATCTAGGGAGCCCCGCAACCCTGAAACAAAAACCTAAACGTCATAAATTTAGCGTGGGATCGTTAATATAGGGGTTAATTATTAGTGATGAAAAATACTACAATTTTTGTCTATATTACCGTGTCAAGAATAGGGGCCCCGGTATAGAAATTGAAGTTTCTTGCGGCCCAAACTAACAAACTTGTAGTTTTATTTTTCCTTATAAAATTATGTACATATAGGGGTCTATTTATTAATAGAAAAATTATAGGTATAGGTGCGTGCGTACGGGAGAAACAAACGGTACAGCTACAGAACCAAAAAAACTTTCTAGTTTTTTTTTGTTTTCACCTGTATATTCTTTAATATACAGCGTGTCCCTGGATGGGGTTACCTATACCACAAATGAACCTAATTTTTAATTTATCGACAAAAATACATTAAATTCTAGTTTAATTAATACTACTTGGAAATATTGTATAAAAAAATGTGATTTTTGTAAAACTTGAAACATGACGAAAAAGGTAATCCTGACGAAGTTTAGATTACTTTTAGGTAAAATCAATATTTTTTAAGATTTTCACCTCCATGTATACAAAAACTAATTTTTCTAATGACATTTTAATTTTTTTACAAGCAAATTTTTTTTTAAGACTGACTTTTTGTCGAGAAATTAAAAATTAGATCAATTTGTGGTATAGGTAACCCCATCCAGGGATACCTTGTATATAGGTTAAAACTTGTTTTACAGTATGAGCCTGTTTTACAGCATAAGCGAATTTTACCATTTTAATAACGAACATTCGTTTCACAAATGAAAAATTAGGAAAAATTATCATGGTCCAAAAAGTTAAATTTTACATGAGAATCATCAATCGAACTTTAAAACGCTCAAATTTAAATACTTTTGGAATTTTTATTTCCATGTTCAACCTTTAATACTAAGAACCGGGTTTCCCCCTGTACCGTCAATACCAAGAACCGAAGTTTCAATTCTCATAAGAAACCAAAAACTTTTTAGCCACGGTTATGTAGACATCTTAGTTATTCAATCAAAAACTATTAAATTACAGGCGTGAGGTAAACAACATGTATCCTTGTCCTGCAAACTAAAAAGTAATTAAAAGTATTTAAAAAAATTCCGAAAAGTTTTTCTATGTAAACTTTACTCTTGGTTATCTGATATATAAGGCTGCTCATGTGATTTGTGAAACGCGTGTATACCATTTACGATTCCATGCCCCTTTAATTAATTTTTTTACCATGCCATGTGTCAAATTTGTCGAATTCGCTTGACAATTTAGGTTGGCCAAAAATATTTACAATTTTATCATGAATACTAGTTTTTGACAAATTTTGTTTGCGTTGCACTATGATGTGCAGATTTTTTTTGTAAAATTAGTATTGTTCAGAGTTTACAAACAATTACAAACTGGGCAGAAAAAACAGGAACTGCTATTTTTATTGTTTCTTCCATCTTCAAATAAAGAAATATGACTTGAATGATACGTATAAAGTTAACGGGAGTGTCAAATGATTTCTTAACTTGCAATTCTAATAGATATTTTGGCCATCCTGTATTGTATAGCCTGGCTATTCATATTTTTCTTTAAAATACATATTGGTGAAAAGTTTTTAACCCATTGTACAGTCTTCCTATAATAAATATACTGGGTGTTTAGGCAATGGTTTTTTTTTGGGGGGGATTTTGCATTTAGTGGATACAATCTAACTTTTCGTGGCAAGTATTCAGTGGGAAATTAATACAGGGTGCCCCACAAGTGCGATACAGTAAATCTGCTCCGACAAGTTTTATATAGAATAAATTGTACGAGACAGGTACCGAGTTAAAAATATTCTGATTTAATCGAGGCTTCCCGCGATATAATTCACGACTAAATATTATTATTTTTTCAAATGGGACTTCCAATTGTTTTTTAATTTTAAGGACTATACCTAAAAGTCAATTTTTGCGATATTGACAGTTTTTTACACTTTGACTTATGGTAGAACTTGGAAAAACTGTCGCGCAATTTAATAATTTAACCAAAACTTTGCACTTTCCTGAAAAAGCGGCGTCCATACCTAATAGTTAGAAAGACGGTGACAATAGGGCGTCCGTGAAGTGGAATATCAGTAATTTGGTTTTTCGTGGACTTTAGGTCCCCCTCTAGCGTTGCTGTAGGCGCTGTACCGCTTTAGATAGGAAATTCTCAATAAATTCTAAATTATATCGAGCGATGTCTGAAAATGAATTTACAGCATCTGCATGACCCCAAAGTCACGGGAAACACATTTTCTGACAAGTCAACCCGTGCATATACTTTTCCGAATTCCGCCTAGCTAGGTGCGATTCTTCTGAAAAATTTTTTTCACAATATTTGGGTGTCAAGGAATGTAGTGTGACAATTTTCTGACATGTCACGATCGTTTTCCGAATTTCCTCCGAGGATTGAAAAAAAATTTCAATAATGAAATGGCGAGACCTGGAACGACAAAATTTTTTTCACATAATCTTTAACATATAATGTTCCATTCTAGAAAGTTTTAACTTCAAATTCGCTTTTTTCTTCTTTTTTTAATTTTAATTTTTTTTACACGCTCGGAAAAGTATATGCAAGAGTTGACTTGTCAGAAAATGTATTTCCCGTGACTTTGGGATCACGCAGATGCTGTAAATTCATTTTCAGACATGGCTCGATACAATTTTGAATTTATTGAGAATTTCCTATCTAAAGCGGTACAGCGCCTCTCAGCAACGCTCTACGGCATTTCATCAGATATAAAAGTTGTAGAGGGGGACCTAAACTCCACGAAAAACCAAATTACTGATATTCCACTTCACGGACCCCCTTATTGTCACCGTCTCTCTAACTACAAAGTTTTACCTGACGTCTCAATAGCGGGGTCCACATATAAGGTTTTACCCGACGTTTTACCTGATAGTCTCAGTGTTACCAAGTCTGGTGAAACTTCACCAGATCTGGGTAATTTTATGAATAATCTGTTGATTGGTGAAACACTTTTTAAAAAACCCCGATTTCTGGTGTCTGCAGTCTAACTTGAATGTTTAGCTAAAACATCAGGTAAGACGTCAAGTAAAACGTCCAGAAAAACGTCAGGTAAGACGACAGAAACGCATGTCAAAATGAAAATTTTGAAAAGTTCTGATGTAAGAACGTTTATTTAAAAGCTGAATATTCTTGTCCGTACATATATATATTTTTTATATCTTTAGCTGCAAACTTTACTTTGTCGCACTAATAGGAGACCCGGTATTATAGTGGATACAGTCAACATCATATTATACAAGGTGTTCGGGTAATGGATCAGGATAAAGTCGAAAACTCGATACTTTTCGAGTTACAACCTGTCAAATTTCAACATCTTGCGGCTGGGTTTTAAACTATCAAATTGATATATAAGCACAAGGGCTACACTTAACGACTTCTATCGTTATGTTATCAAAATGTTTCTCTGCTGTGCCACCAGAGGCCACTTTTGAATTTTTATTTTTGGCATATTTTTTTGGTTTTGACAGTTATTGGAAAAAAGAACATGCCATTTTAAATTTTAAATTTTAAATTTTCTTTCGTCGACTCGATAAACCGCACCGCTTATAACTGGAATTAAAGTTTTTGTTAGCAGTAAAATCATTTATTCAAAATTTATATTTTAATGGATACAAAAAAAAGTATTGAGTGTGACGAACTACCTTTATTTTAACATGTAGAATCAAGCTCTCCGAGTATCCTGATGCTTTATCCGAACACCCTGTATTGTTAGCGAAAAAAACTGACTCCCCCTTATTGTGTCCACGTGTGTTATTTTATGGTTACAGGGAAAAGAATGAGTAATAATGAAATCGAATTCAAACGAATAAAATATTATCAAAACGAAATATGTCAGTTAACTTACTTTTTTAAATTATATTTATGAATAATTCAAACACGTCCACATCTGTTCAAGCAATCACATTTTTTTTGTAACTTTGTAATTGCCGAAGCACCCACATAATATAGTTTTGTAAAATATTTCTTGTTGTACAGATCTGTATAGTTCAGAGGATTTAAGATTAGCTGGAAATTACGAACCATGTCGAGTTTTGAAACGTTCCAAAATTACAGGTAGATTTAATAAAATTATTTGCATCGTGGAGATAATGATTGTAAAGTAACAGTTAAAATTTTATTTGTTTTTTATTAGGCTACTGTCAGATATTTTAATTTTTTTCTAAATACATACATAGAAGATGTAATGCGAAAATATGAAAATTAAATTTTAATGAACTGATTCACATGAACCTTACGTATTAGAGAACGATACTATATTTTTAGGAGATATTTAAAATTATTTTCCGTAAATACGTTCGTCAATCCTCAAGATGGCGTTGAGGCAGCAAACAAAATGTCATTCCTTTACACCTTTAGGTTAAGATGCGAACACATGATATTTTTTAATTCATTCAAATATCAATCACTATGTAGATTGTTCCTTAGGGCATTAGTGCAGAAATGCATGGTAAGGGGGCTACGGCCCTTAGAATGGGGAACCAACCCTGAAGACGTTTTTTTCTAAATATTTTCGAAACCGCCCATAACATAATTATTAAATTAGGTGTGGTTATAAGGTGCGCTAAATCAGTGTCTGAATTCAGAATTTCAAAATTGCAATCGTAGGAGACACATACCTGGGTGGGTAAGGATTGAAATAATCCCATTTTTTTCAATTAGGCCTTTTTTGACATTTTCTTAAAAAATATGGAATTTCATAGCAAATGCTTTGCGTAAAAAAGGGTACCCTTAGTTCATCTTTTTTGAGTAAAATCGTTTTAAAGAAAAATTACTGTTTAGCGTCAAAAGTTACCTAATTTCAGAATTTTACGATCAACGAGTTTCGAAAATATTTAGATCAAAACTTCTTCAGGGTCCCCCATTCAAAAAGACGTATCTCCTTTAGAAAGCATTGCCGCACTTATATATACGGATAATATACGGTGGAAGTATTGCCTCTTAATTTCGGGACACCCTGTGCTATTTTATATAATATACATAATCCTTAATGTCTTGATTGCGAGTACATCTTATCGTTTTCTGTAAGTTCTAAAACAAAAATTAAATCCTATTGCACCAAAATTTTTAATAATATTAATTCGTATGGTTTTTAATTCGACATGGTTTGTAATTTTTTTGCTACAACATATTTTGTAGTCAAATATTTAAGAATTTTAAATTTAGCGCGTGATTTCTGTTTGTTTTCATTTGGTACTAGTACTTATTGTGTATTTTTGTGTATATTTTTGTTTATATTTTTTATTCGTAAAGCTATGTCAATATAATGTTTTTACCAAAGATATTTCGCAGTTTTATTCAAATTTATCCCTATTTGTCTCTTATTCCATACTCAGTGGCTCTAGTTTCTTCTAATTGTAAGAAGACATCGAAAGCAAAGATACTAATACCGGATGTTTCTCAGTGACGCGCTAATATTTCAGAGCAAACACTCTGTATAATGGGCCAAGTCAAGACAGCCTTAACATGGAAAAATCTCTTATCTTCATTAATTTTGAAATTTGTTAATATGTCACCTGGGCGCAATACTTGCATATATTTTCACTTTTATTACAATAATATGTTGGGTAATACGTAGACGTTACCATAGAAATGTTTAGAATTTAAGGGTTAATGCACTGGCGTATTTAAGGGCGGCCGAGGTCCCCCCTAACCGAAAAGCAAGAAAAACTTTATTTCGTATATACAGTGGTCTCAGTAAATTGGAACCATATGGAAAACTTTTTTATTATTAATTTTACGAAAAAAATGTATTCTTCATAAAAAGTTGTGCATGGTCTAAAACCTAAAATGCAACTATCAGATATTAAATTATTCTAGGCGTATACGAGGTTTGTCAAAAAATATTTATTGTTGACAATATCGAAAGTTCTTATTAATTAAAGTTTGAACTAAAAACCACGTTTAAATGTACAGTTACACCCATTTACGATGAAAAAATAGGTTTTGTTATTTTTGAATAATTTTTCTGCATTATTAATTAATTATGAATGAACATTTATCTCTTGTAATTATTAAAAACAAGATAACTTTTTCGTTTCTTAATTTTATCTAACAATGTTGCAATTTAAAAACGTCCTTCTTCAATACATTTCATCGTTCTATTGGCAAATTTCCTTAATACTTTCCTTAACATTTCTGGAGAAATTTTGATTGTGTAATTATTGTAATTAATTACGTAATTATCCTCTCCAAATGATTAACATTATGGAAAGGCCATTGCTGGTAAACGTGGTTTTTAGTTCTGAACAACTTTTTTTAATAACAATTTTCGATATTGTCAAAAATATGAAGGTAAAGATTGTTTCAAGAAAAATGGATATAACTTAATGACTGCCGTAAAAGTACCTGGGCCATCCCATTATTTATGACCGTTTGATATTATTATGTGGAACGGACCGGATTTAAATAATTATAATTAAATATAGGCACATCAGGTAGGTTAGGTTGCTTAATTTATATTTAAATATCTTTTTGTGGTAAAATTTGTTAGTTTTTGAGGAATGGTTCAAGAATTGTCTTTTACCAAACATTCCTTAGAATAGCGTGATAGTAATGGACAATGCGAGCTATCACAGTCGCCAATTTCATAAAGCTCCAAGCTCAAATAATTTTGTATAAAAAAGTATATGTTTGTGACACATTGGCAGAAGAAATTGGACATAGTGCTACGGCTCCCACCCTATTATTGCATTTTTAACCCCATAGAGCATATGTGGCACCAGTTAAAATCACTGGTTAGGTCTGAAAATATTTCTCCGACTTTAAGTTCTAGTGTTGTAGAATTAATACGAAAATGCTTTAATGATATTCCCCCAGGTAGTTGGAAAAATTCAGTCCGTCACGTAATAACTGTAGAAAATTCGTATATTAGTCTGGATCGTATAATTAATCCAATTATAATTAATTTTGATGGGGATAGCGATAGCGAAACAGAACTATCTATAGAATGACATTATAAATGTAAATAAATATGACTAGTAATATTTAAAAAAATGTTATTTCATTTGATTACATTAATATAATCATATCATTACTTGTTTTCCTTAGTCCGTCCCTTCATACTTCACTTGTTTATTGCCAAGCTCTTGTCGACACAATGGGACCGACCCAGGAAATCATTAAGTCGTATCCAATTTTCGTAAAACGTACTGTACCTATTTTGCGTTTGGACAAAATTCATATTTTTTGACAAACCTCGTATAGAAGAATTTAATATCTGATAGTTGCATTTTAGGTTTTAGACCAAGCAGAACTGTTTATGAAGAATGACTTTTTCTCGTAAAATGAATAATAAAAAAGTTTTCCATATGGTTCCAACTTTCGGAGACATAATGTATATATATTAATAAATCTTAAAATTAAATCATGCCAAAAGCAAAATTTAGATATTAAATATGTTCCAATTTTCCAGTATTGACAAGTCTTGGAATAGATGCCACGAAACATGATTTTGCAATTTAAATAATTTAAAATTAAAGAGGAGCATCAAGAAAAAAGGGAAAAAGGAACATTAATCAACCCAATTTAATCCAAACATGGGTTGCTTAGAGGGGATAGGGGAAAATAAACCCACCAGAACTGAACAGAAAAATATTTTTTTTTAGTTTTTTTTTCATCCAGTCCATTTCTCAGTGAAATTATCAAGAGGTAAAGGCTCGTAGTTAAATAAACAAAAGTTAAATTTTTCATCTTTTTTTTTTTTTTTTGACGGAGTTTATCTAAAACTAATAATGTTTTTCCCTTTTTTTTCGTAGTTTTTTCTTATTTATTGTAGTGTTTCATTTACTAATGAATACTTTTTGAAACATTTTTCTTATACAAAATGTAGATAATCTACATATTTTTTCTTCTTTCTTAATTTTCTCAAACTTTCATTAGCCATGTTACTAAAATGATAATTTAATCTCTTAAAAAAATACTTAATAAGTTTTTCTCTTTTAGTTCACCTTGACAATGTCATAAATTTTCGAGACACATATATTTTTTTCCACTGAAGATGAGGGTATATGCGTGCGATACATGTATAAAATAAAAAATTTAACCTCTATTTATTAAACTAGTGAAGCAGATGAGTTTGTTCACATCTTAAGAAAATAAATAAAAAAACAAAGATTCATTTATATAATTTACGAAATCAAATAGCTAGTCGAGTGAATTCACTTTTCCACGTAATGTCTGACAACTTAAAATCTTTTCGAGTCCCATTCTATTTTAAATAGTAACGAATTCGTCGGCGACGTGTACAAGGCTTAAAAATATATTATTTCTAGTTGATTGAAAATATGCGTACCTCTTATTATTACTCTTCAAAGCCTGGGCAACTGTTTCGGCCTTCCATGACCATCATCAGTGTTGTATGGCTCCATCACGGAGCAACAACAGACAGCTGCTTACCCGTTAGACGTGCTTGATAACCTGAAATGTAAACAGCTGCCAAGAATATACGAGGATCTGGAAACTTAGACCACTTAGAGTATATGCTTAAAACCTAAAATGCAAAAGTTAATTAGTTAAAAACGAGGGTTTCGTGCATCAACATTTGGACATGTTGGACAAAACCACCGACCTAAAAAAAAGTTATTAGTAAAACATAAATGTTGGACAAAACCTAAACAAAAAAAAATGTAAAAAAACCTGAAATTAAAGAAGTAAATCATTATTAAAGGGTGGTTTTATACATCAACATAAATGTTGGATAAAACCTATACTTTAAAAAGAAATGAAATAAATAGGTAAATAATTATTAAAGGGTGGTTTTATACATCAACATAAATGTTGGACAAAACCTCCAAAATCAACCTTGATCCAGTTCTGTATGTGTACGTACAAATTTAACATTCATTGTTCGTCAATTTAGAAATATTTTCCATTATTTTTACGTACTAGGTAGGTACCTAAAAACAAAAACAACTATATATCTTAAATCCATAAACACAACAACCAATTACATACAGGAGCTACAAAATAGTGGTGGATCTAGAGGGGGGGGGGGGGGGGGGGGGGTGTCTAGAGGGAATATATATTATATATAACCCCCTCCCCCTCCATGGCTAATATTTAAAATAATTGTGACAAATTATTAAACTACCAGAGTAGGTACTTAAAAAATCAGTTTTCCTAGTACTTTTAATTATAAATTATTTTTCAAATTTGGCGAAATCTGGGCGTGGTCCGAAAATTTTTTGCCTTCGGCGAGCTTCCATTATTTCATTAAACCCTAGATCCGCCACTGGATTTAATTGTGTTTTGCTGAGTAGATGGATTATGTATATTATAACGTAATGAATGGGTTACAACTCCTAAATAGGATTCCACTAACCAAATATTTTTTTCAAAAATGTTGCAACATTTTACATTTGAAAATATTATTAAGGAAATCTCATATACCGAATGAAACTACAAATTTCGCCTGCGGCTCATTTTACCCTCCACTGTACGATAGTGACATTCGAATATTTAAAAATGATCGCCTACGGCGAATATTATTTTTGTAGTAGATGTATTATTTTTGAGTATAATTTATAAACAAATCTCCCGAAAAATACTGCGCATTTTGAGTCATTTACTTGCATCTTTAGTGTTGACGTTGACCCGATTTTTCTGAAAAGTAAGTACCACGTTCTTTATAAATAAGAATAGATTAAACAAAATTTAGTTTGGTGCTCCTGCGTAATAAAAGGTATTACATACTTACCATATTATATATGAGGAAAAATCACCATATTTGCTTTGTAACCATCTTTTTCAGTTATGTCTTCCTGTTGTTCTTTCCTTCGATTGTCGCTTCTTTGTAGCACTGTCTACACTTTCTTATTACAACCGACAACATCTCATCTTAAGAGCTTTAACTAGCGACGCTTCCGGAATCTCATTGATTTATTAATATTTTATTACTGTTTTAGTAATAAAATATTAATAAAATTAGCATTTATTTCGGAAGACCCTTAATATGTATCCAATTGTTTGGAAACGGATGTAGTTATTGCTCTTAATCCTTCACTCTGTCATCTGTAGTTACAGAAAAGGACAGATAACAACCTAACCTTCCAAACGTGATAAAGTGAGGGCTGCGATTAAAGATGGCGTCTTTTGCAACAAGATAAAACACAGTTTAAGCATCACTAAAGTTAAATATCATGCGCACACGTAGTTGAGAACGAACGCTACCGTCACCCATGGTCACTAACCTGAAACAATAGAGAAAATGGTTAGTATAACAATAGAGTTTAACACAATATAGTTAAACCCTTATAGCTGATTCTCACTATCGTGCAACGGCACGGAAAAATATATTTATCATTGAATCTTATGGATATAGCGGGTGTAAATTCACACTATGCGTGCAACGTCTCGGCAAGCGACGGCCCGTCTAAATTCATAAGACGGAAAGATTAACCTATTTTGCCGAGCCAGTTCCTTGCCGTTGCCGAGCACGTGCCTTGCACGATATAGTGAGAATCGGCCTTTAACTGACTCCAAATCAATGTGAAACACCCAACGTTCATCAAAATGCTATTAATTGTTTTCATTGTCCAAACATGACCGTTAAAGTTAGTTTATTTGCAATTTTGTCTTAAGTCAATAAGAGTTGATTTTACAGAAAATCGCGTAAATTCAATAATTATGTTATTTTTGGAGCAATTTTGATGCGGTTTTTGATAACTTAGTAAGTTTCATGTCAGGACGGTTTAGCATGGAGTTTTTTGTAGGAGTGGGGATTTCCCCCCTCCCCGAAAAAAAAAAACCCCATTTCTGAAAAAACTCCATGCCAAACCGTCCTGACATGAAAGATACTAAGATATCAAAAAACCGCATAAAAATAGCTTCAAAAATAACATAATTATTGAATTGACGCGATTTTCTGTAAACTCAACTCTTATGGACTTAGCCAAAATTTGCAAATAAACTATCTTTAACGGTCATGTTTGGACACCTGCGATTATAATTTATCTGCATATTTTTTTGTGAATTACATAAATTTAGCTGCTTTATTCTGTGGACGGAACTATAGTAAATGTTAAAAAAAAAGGAAAATATCAAAAACTGTGAAGACCAACACTGATGGTAACCGTAAAATGAAAATATATCTATAACTAAATATTACCTTAATAAACTCTTGCAGGCTGCTCTAATCCAGCTTGTGTCCCGAACATTCAGCTTCTATGTTTAAGTTTCCATGGTCGCAGTCAATCGAAGCCCCCTCAGACAGATCCAAAAAACAATCGGTTTTTGCAACAACTTGTCCTTAGGGAAGCGACAATTAAACAGACACAGAAACCAATGGAGTTTGACGAGGTTAATTTACTTTAAATACTATACATATACATTTTTAGGATTTGCTTATTATAACTGTTTAAAAAGATCATTTTGTTTATTTAGAAAATTTTAATACGACCAGTCAGATCCTTCCTGTACGTTAGACTAGGAAAGGCCGGATTGATTTATCAATCAGATTTTTTCTGTACGTTAGACTAAAAAAGATCGGATTGATTTTACTGCGCGATGGGGTTCTGTGTCTTCTGCTACCCTGAAAAATTCGCGGCCCGGATTTTATAAATTTTCTTTAGTGTCCATCATCCTAAAACAAAGGAAAATGTGTTTAGACTTCAAGGTTAATAGTCAGATTTGAGTAAAAGAAACCAACATGTCCCAACATGTACGTTATTCAAATGATGGGGTTAAATAGTAAAGACTCCACAGTCGACTTAGTTCAGATATTTTACATTTTGAGAAAGAGAAAAAGTGGGTGAGAAAAAATTAGTTAGGTTAAGACTTAATGAGCATAATTAAAAATTAATAACGAACACTAGGGAACTCCAGTGGAGTTATGAATTAAGACCCCTTAATTAAAATAGTTAAAGGTATAGTATATACAGGGTGTCCCATAACTAATGCTACACAGGAAAACTGTAGATTCCTTGGGTAAAAATACTGCGATTTGGCCATACTTAGTTTAGTTCAATAGCTGGTCATAACCGAGATACAGGGTGTCCAAGTAAAAATTTAATTTTCAAATTTCCTAAATAACTTATTTCTGAATCAATATTTTTGCACAAAATTTTGTGACTAGGGTTTTTTTGGGGGAAAGGACTTTGAATTTGTTAATAATTTTGATGTAGATTATAGGGGGCGCTCTCTGCGGTACTCTGGATACATAAAAAGAAGTGTAACTTTCTTAGGCCTTAGTATAATTATGTTTTTATTAAAAATATCAGTTTTTCCGTGATTTTTAAGCAATAAAGGCTGTCGCTCCGCCTAACCGTTTTCGAGATAATTTCAATTACAATTTCTAAATGCGCCCGTTTAAATTTTGATTTGTAAATGTGAAATTTGTCACAGTAGGCTTTGGTAAAAACAAATACAATGGCAGCACTTTGAAACCTCATTTCTGTCAAAGTTTATTTTCATTTGTCAGCATTATGGGTGTTTTTAACGAGTTTTTGAAGATATTGTTATCAAAAAATAAATTAAAAATGCCACGACATAACTGTTTTCTAACGGAGAAATGCGAGACATGGTATGTTTATACGCACAAGAAAATTTTAATTGTATCCAAATAGAAGGCAGCCAGATTTTAGAATTTTTAGAAGCCTATACGACAGACTGGGAGAAACAGGATCCTCCACTATTACGTTTTGGACGCAAGGATCATCAAAATTATTAAAAAATTCAAATTCCTTTCCCCAAAAAAACCCTAGTCACAAAATTTTGTGCAAAAATATTGATTCAGAAATAAGTTATTTAGGAAAATTAAAAAATTAAATTTTTACTTGGACACCCTGTATCTCGGTTATTACCAGCTATTGAACTAAACTAAGTATGGCCAAATCGCAGTATTTTTACCCAAGGAATCTGCAGTTTTCCTGTGTACCATTAGTTATGGGATACCCTGTATAGTGATATTATTTTCTTTTGTCAAAAATATAAATATTTATTTTTATACTAATTAAACAATTGGGGTACCTATACGTTTAAATTTAAAAAATAAGCAATAAAATAAATAGTTACCTCCTTATATGTTCCCATTTGCCCGACTTCATCATCTTCATTCTTCCAGTTCCGCTCTCCAAGGGACGAACAAAAAGGACATCGCCCTGGATAGGCCAGGTTGCCCATCAGCCTTTTTCAGACGTGCATAGGTCTTCAAAGGTTAACTCTACCGCGCTCTAAACTGCGACGATGTTTAGGCAAACCCTTGAAGAGCAGAACCCTCACACGCGGTACCGCACTCTATTTTAGACTTAAGTACCTGAAATAAATAAAAATAATTGTTAGGGAAATGTTTCATTGGACTTGTTCTTTTCTATTTTTATTTTAAATAATAGGCATTTTTTCAGGATAACCCTTAGTAGTTTAGAGAAGTTAGTAGAACCTTTGCTACTTTTATTTTTACAACTTTTAGAATTTAACTATTATAATAATTGTAAGAATAAAAACGTATATGTTTTAAATCGGAATGAAGGGGTAATTTTAATTAATAAAAAAGTATACAATTGTAAATAATACAGACGATAAGAGTCCTAAGTAAGTGCATCTTTATTTCGAATTTTATGCAATCCCCTGAGAAATCATTTCTTAACGGTCCTTTTTTCAACGGGAAATATTTTTTCCTTGTTTTGCAAACTTCGAATGCAATGGTCAAGTAATTAGGTTCTTTCTATAAATAAATTTATTTGTCAACATAAAAACAAATAATTACAGCATCTTTGCTTAACTATTATCGTAACGCAGATTTTGGACTATTTTTAGAGGTATTCAGAATTATAATATACAGGGTGTTATGGAAATGACGTATTATATTTAAACCGGCAATTCCTGAGATGAATACAAATTGAAGAAAAATATCCTTAAATGGCGCTTTCAATTCATTTAGCGGTAAAAATGACCTGACGTCAAACCAGGAATATCACTGTACCGCACTGCGACACATCCGAATTCTCACCGGTGTTGTCAGAATTACACCTTACACTCGCACAAGTTTGAAATACCCAACTACGTAACTAGGTCAAATGTCAATGACCTTTTGACTTTTGATTGGCCGATTGATTTTTTAATGTAATTTTATTTAGGCCACACACATACACGGTAATTATGGATTTTAGGGAATTCTGTCAAAAATGGCAAAAAAAAAATTGTTTTTTGCAAAATATAGCATATTTTTTGTAGAATTAAATTCCGTTGGGGGAAGGCGGTTTTATTGAATTTTGATAAAATATGGGTTTGTTCGTTCGGGTTTATTGCCAATGCAGTTATGTTAAAACAAGAGGCGTAGCGGTGCGGGTTCTCACTAGTTTTCCCAGGGCACTGTCAATTCTACAAAAAATATGCTATATTTTGCAAAAAACAATTTTTTTTTTGCCATTTTTGACAGAATTCCCTAAAATCCATAATTACCACATACACTTACCTTGTCGGTCTTATTTAAAAATTAATGTCAACTTCTATAAAAACTTATACAGCGTTTTAGTAAAGAAACCGGCACATAACCCATAATCATAATCGGAAATCTTCACATGAACTGGCCAAAACACACACAAAATTCACAACACTGGCCAAAGCACACACAAAATTCACTTGGAGACATCGTTTTTTATTAACATTGGGTTGTCTCGCCTAGATTTGTATGAACATTTGTTTTTAATTATAAAACACATTGTGAAATGTATCATTTCGCTGTCTGAAACGAACTGTCAAAAACTAGGAATGTATTAATATGCAATGCATGTTTTCCGGTAGATTCCTGCGCATTCACCAAAAAAGGTTGAAATAAATAATTATAATATTCTACAGCACTTATTTATGGTGTAGATACCAATAAAGATTAAAAAACTTGTTAATCGCTGTTCTGGTGCTTTATTTCATTCGAAAGGCTTAAAAAAATTAAATCGATCGTTTCACAGCGGGATTTTAAAACCAAAAATTTGCCACATCTCTAGTATAAAATCGACAGGTTAAATGTTATATTTTCTTTGAGGTTAAACGTTGACATTTGCTTGACAACATGACAACAAGCGTCTTCGCGCGAGAAAGTTTTTTCGGGATATTTAATCAACTGTACAGTGAGAATAAGTGGAAAAATGTTTAGTACATACAGAAAAATCAAGTCGAAGGCATATTAGAAAATGTTCCTTTAGTAAGAGACTGGAAATCGCAAGGTCACCGGATCTTACATCATGCAATTTTTTCTATGGGGTACGATGAATAAAGAATTAGTTGATAAAGTCGAAGATGGATCAATTGCGATATAAGATATTGGATGCAGCAGATAAAATAATTGCTGAACGTTTTAGTTTATAAAGTGCCAATTGTGTCCTATCTCCGATTTGTGTGTTTGTTAAATAATGCATTAGTGTATAGCGATTTTGTGTGGCAAGGGCCTATCTTAAAAAACTAATTTGAAACATGTGTTTCTTTAAGTGATTTATGGTAATTTGTTCAGTGTTTCATTATTTGTTCTGTGTCTCTGACGATATGTTCTGAGATTGGAAGAAAAACGCCGAAGGGGTTTTAGTGGGGGTATAAGCTTTACCCACTAAAACCAAAAAAACTGAAGATTTATGTGCCTTGGATTACTTACTAGTATACTGGCACCTGGATTCACTTCTATTTGGATACTAGGTAACTAAATATTTATTTTTATAAGAATCTAAAGTTTTACACGAACAATTTGGCAACATTGCGCCAGAACATCTGTTTATTACACAGCTGCTCAGTGTAATGTGACTGTGCCGAGGAGTTGTGTGTGGGTTTATGGGTGAATTACCCCACTTTTTAAACGTTCGATTTGAAAAAAAAAATATGTAGCGCTTCTCTAGGACACCCCAGGAGTCACCCATTTAAATATAATACGTCATTTCCATAACACCATGTATAAATCTTCCTTGTGGAAGACCACAAAGAAGATGGCTTGATGATATTAAACAACTAGCAGGAAATCGGTGGTTTCAGATGGCACAAGACAGAACGGCATGGAGAAATATGAAAGAGGCCTATGTCCAGGAGTGGACAACAGAAAATGACTGAGGGAGAGAGAGGAGAGAATATATAAATAATGATAAAAAAATCAGTTTTAAACCCACATTCAATTTTACATCGTACTTACCAAATTATTTTTAGGTGGAGGCCTTAACGATGAGGTTGCTGATCTTGTCCAACGATGAGGCTGCTCTGTTCCCAATCCGCAAAGTCCGTTAATGGTATTTTATAGACGTAAATAAATATTTAATTTTATAATAACGACATCTAATGAAAGATTTAAACACACCGCAAATTTTGAAAGCCCGTCATCGTGTCTTCTCCAAAACTCACAGAATCTTTGCTCCTCCTGAAAAAACTCATGAACGTTTCCGCTCTCATAACGACCATCGGGAACTCCGATCCGTGACACGCACAATGCCGAACCACTGTGACGGGAGCTGGCACCGGTATGCCCGAGATCCGTGGACACACCAGTTTGCTGCTGCCATTAACACATCTGACACACCAAATAACAATCACGGATTTGACAAAGTGCGTGCTGTGGCCTGGATATGACCGCGTCCCGTTCCGTGATATATGGTTGTGTGTATGAAGAACGATCTAAAAAAAAACGGCAAAATTAAAACGGATGTAATGAGTATTGCTTTTCTCGCAAGAACACTGCTTATGTGTAACTACTAAAAAATTTTTTAATTTTAGTGTTTTTTTTCGCCTAGGTTTTGTTAACCTTCTTCAGAACTACAAGATAAACAAGAAATAATATAACCTTTTCTTGTCTTTCGAATTGGAAGAATTTTTTTTAAATTTCATACAGAGCGGCAATTAAATATTCAAAAATTCACGTCCTAATTAATAAGCTGTTTATTTCGTTAATAATGAACCAATTTTAATAACTTTTTTACCTATAATAGAATACAGATTCTAGAGTTTAGCGCACAGTAGTTTAAGTCCTGATATGTACAGGGTGCGCAGGGCCCCCGTAAGGGCTACTGACGCCTGTGTGCAAAAAAGGATTTTGGCGCCCCTTAAGGCATTTTGGATCATGTTTTTTTATTTATTTTTTTGAAGGTAGGTAGGTAGGTAGGTAGGTGCTTGAAATAAAGCACAAATTGTAGACTAAAATATCAAAATGAAACAAACAGAATAAAATCATAACAAAATAAATTCTTATTCACACCCATTTTAAAGCATTTACTTAACTAATGGGGTACAGACACGTTGTTTATAAATACTAGAAAATAACCCAAAACTAAAAATCACATATTTTTTAGGAACAAATAACAGAAATATTGCCTAATATCTACATATATATAAGTACTACTTTCTACTAATACTTAAATATTTAAAAAAATATGCAATATGCAGATACTTCTGATAAAAAATACCTAGGTAACTTCGTTATAAAATCAAAAATGATAGCTAGGTACAATAGAAAAATACAAAATAGCTATTGTAGCAGTGATATTTTCCGAGACTTTGCTACTGCAAATTCATTAATTACATCGCTAAAATTTATACCATCAAAAATTTCTTGTTCAATTGCTAATATCGCTAGCCCAAACAATCTTTCTTGAAGCATTGTCGATCTTAAATAATTTTTAATGATTTTTAACTTTGAAAAAGATCGCTCGCCAGAAGCTACAGATACAGGTAATGTCAAAAGAATTCTTAGTGAAATGCTTACGTTTGGAAAGGTGGAGATTAAATTGTTTTCAAATATATATTGTAAAATACTTAAGAAGGGGTCAGTAGCATCAGGTAATGAAAACAACTTTAACGCTTTAATTTCATTAAACAAATCATTGGAGTCTATATCCTTATTATCCTGATCTGTCAGTCGTTCTTCAAGAACAGAACAATGTTTTAAAAGATCGCTGTCACTTAATTTGAATATGTCGCTAAAAAATCCGAAAATATTATCATACTCATTTAATAAGTCAAATCGGTTTTTAGAGAGCTTAATGTTTGATCTATAATTTTGGGAATTGTTCATGTCGCTGAACAGGAAAAATCAAGAAACTACCGCCTGACATGTTCTCGCAACATAGGAAACTGGATGATACACTAATAAAATCTCGCGTGTATTTATACCTAATCCTATTTAATTTCTCAACTTTTATTTTAAAATTAATTTTTGTTTCTTGTTTTTTTTTTTGGAAATTTTTGCAATTTTTTGACCCTGGGTTTTGGCGCCCTAAAGGATGGCGCCCGTGTGCATTGCACACTTTGCACATATGCTAGCGGGGGCCCTGAGGGTGCGTAAAATGTAGAAGCATGTAAATTTCCTAAAATTTGACATATCATATATAAAAATTGAATTTAATTCATTTTTTAAACTAAATCAATAGAGATAGAAGAGATATAACTGGGTTAGCCACCGGCCCAAAAGTATCGCCATGACGCTCTAGGTAACAAGAGATTACCATTTCTTTTAAAACGTTATATTGCGGAAAAAAATATTTCATAAACAATCAATGCGATATTTTATCACTTTGTTTACATAAGCCATACGTACCTACTTTTTATTTTGTTAAATAAATTAAATTAATAGTTCTAACTTAATTTGTTCAAATGATTTTTATTTTTTATTTAGCTAAAGCCGAAAGTGATAAAAATGTCGCATTGATTGTTTACAAAAAGTTTATTTAGACAATACAACTTGTTTAGAAGAAATGACAATTTTTTGGTTATTTCGAGTGCCATGGCGATTCTTTTGGGCCAGTGTCTAACCTAGGAAATTCACATGAATCTAGAATTTATACGCTACCTCATACAACTAGACGTATTAGGACGTAAACTGCTCTGCCCTAAACTCTAGAATCTGTTTTCTCTGAGATAAAACAAAAATTACTAAAATTGGTTCATTATTAACAAAATATCAGCTTATTGATTAGGACGTGAATTTTTGAATAAGTATTCGATAATTAATTGGCGCGAAGTAGCATTATAAAATATTTTAAAAACATATTTTACCTTCTTTGCTGATATACAACTATACAAGACGTTATATTTTAATAGAACTAAGAACTACATGATGTCAATAGCGACGAATAAATAATACTCTTACGGTTCTTAAGTTTTATGAAGTAAGGGGTAAACTCAAAAAATTATCCGAACAAACCTAGGAGAAAAAAAAAACACTATAATTGTATAGAACGGTCAGGAAACCAAAAACAATAAATTTTAATTTTTGTTTTCTCGACCGTTTTTCAAATTATAAGTAGTACTTAT
Organism: Barypeithes pellucidus; assembly: GCA_963991005.1. NCBI lineage: Eukaryota > Metazoa > Arthropoda > Insecta > Coleoptera > Curculionidae > Barypeithes > Barypeithes pellucidus. Next base: position 17,389,935 of record OZ022563.1, read on the forward strand.
ACATAATTAATACTAACATAAAATAAGAAGTTTGTTACTAACACCCTCAGAAATGTTGTCTCGTTCTATTTTATCTATGCGCATTTTTTTTATTTCTAACAAATAGTTCTGACGATGGTTACAATAAACCAAAACGTAAATCAAATACTTTCCGTGACCGAAGCCCAAGACGTACTACTTATAAAATAAATTTTAATAAATCTTGCTTTAACTTTTCAATTATAAATAATGTTTCATTTCAAAGTTAAAAAAATGTATTCTGTAAAATATGTTTTAGGAAAAGATATTATTAAGAATAAGTAAGTGCACTTATCTGTATACTAGGAAAATCTGGTTCTGTTCGTTATAGGGTTTGTTCGGATTCGGCCTTCACCATTGGGATTTCGGGAACGGTAACAGATACGAAGTCGGTTAAATTGGGGCAAAGTTGTGTAATTATGGGCCCAATAATATGCCGCAAAAAAATCAAAAATAAACACAGTTAATTAAATTAATAAAAAATTAAAAGTAGTTTGAAAAGAAAAGCAGTATGTAATAATAACAATTAAAGACAGAAATAGCAATACCACTGAACGTAAATTTAGGTGCTCTTTCATAATTCAAACAAAAATATCCAAGCCTGTATTTAAAAAAATAAAGTTGATGATATGTGACCCAAAGACGAAACGTCGCATGAAAGACCTGATATTGCCATCTCCTGGAGAATAAAAAGTAGCAATGAGAAAGTGAAATTTATTTATGGACATCTCTTCGAACAAAGGCAGAAAAAAATAAAAAACCGAAACGCAAAATTTTAGATTTTTCCAAATATTTTGAAAGCCTCTGTATTTCTTTCTGATTTTTTTACGACATAGTATTGGGCCCATAATTACGAAACTTTTCCCTAATGTAACCGACTTTCTATCTCTTACCATTTCCGGAATCTCAATGGTGAAGGCCGAATTTGTAACACCTTGTATACACGGTTGACAAAAAGAATGGAACACCCCCAATATTTTCATAACCACGTATATTTTCGAAAAACCATCGGACCGTCGATTTTATCTTTCACTTTTATAAATTTTGAGAAATTTTAGTATTATACAGGATTGTTCAATAAGTCGGGGCACTCCTCAACTTTAGCTTTTAAATGGAATACCCCAAATTTTATTGGATTTTTGAATTCTACTTGCAATTCTGAATATTTTTCTTGTGACATACCATATTTCGATCTTCATCTGTTTTCGAGATCACATCTAAACAAGATGGCAATGTTCATAGAAATAAATAAATGTCACTTAAATTAAAACGAGAGTAGCTAAATGTATAATAATGTGGTTTGTTGCCAAGTTACTACAATAAAGGCATTAATTTTCCATATTTTCTTCCCTATTAATTAATTCCATCAACATTGCCATCTTGTTTAGATTGTGTTGTGATATCTCGAAAATGAAGATCGAATAGGGTAGTTATATTAAAAATATTCAGAATTTCAAGTAGCATTCAAAAATCCAATAAGATTTTGGGTATTCCATTTAAACAACTAAACTTGATGTGTGCTCAAACTTTTTGAGAAATCCTGTAGAATACTAAAAAATTTTCAAAATTTGTAAAAGTGAAAAATAAAATCGACGGGTCCGAGCGTTTTTCGAAAATATACATGGTTACGAAAATATTGGGGGTGTTCGTCATTCTTTTTGCCAACCGTGTATATTAACGATGCAAATGCTGTGGAAATGTATTGTAGAATTTTTAAAGGTGTCATAATATAAAATTTCAACTTAAACATGTGTCGAACAAACCCAAATTTTCTGCTATTTCTAAATGAAATTACAAAAATTAGGTATAGAGATTCATGCAAATGGCAGTAGTATATACAGGGTGAGTAGGAAGGAACGGTTTAACTCCAGGAACGTATTATACAGGATGATCAACCACCCTAATATCTCAGTTAATAAAAATGCTATATCTTTAAAAGTAGGTGGTAAATGTTGAAAAAATAAAATATATGTCATAGTAAAAATTTCCATTTATCATTGACGTGCGAGGTTAGGGGGTAAAAGGAGGTTTGTTTTTTCGGCAAAAGGATATTAAGGTTTATTTTAGACAATTTTTTCTATCGTACTTAAATTCAGAATCCCTGAAACATTTTAATCTATTTTATCAAAAACTGATTAGGGTAGAACCGAAAAATTTATTAATATTTTAAAACAATCTGTATAATTGTGTATTTAAATGCGACAACAAATCTAAAAATTACCTCTTTTTAAATTCTGGTCTTACCAGAATAATATAATACGCAAGTTACAGGAAACTAAAAAATGTTTTAAAAATCCAATTATTCATTTCTACCTTAATCCGTTTTTGGCATTTTGAGAAATAAAAATTTTGTGTCAAACATTTCATTTGTTCAACATACAATTACTACCCAAATTTGAAGAAAATCGCAGATTGGATTTATGAAAAGCGAGACACAATGTATACGAAGCCATAAATCGCTAATTTAATTAAATCAATTAATTTTGTTTCCGACAATCAAAAATAAAATGGTTAATAGGGGAAATAACACCTTATTTTTGCAAAAATATCTCAGTTAATAAAAATGCTATTTTCTTGAAATTTGCGTGGTAATTGTATGTTGAAAAAATAAAATGTTTGGTATAGTAAAAATTTCCATTTACCATTGACGTGTGGGGTAAAAGGGGGTTGCTTTTTCGGCAAAAGGATATTGGGGCTTATGTTAGATAATTTTTAATATCATACTTAGATTGAGTATCCCTAAATACCCCTTAATCCATTTTCTCAAAACCTCAAACTGAAGGCAACGAAAAATTAATAAATATTTTGAAACAATTTTAATTGTTTTATAGTTTGTATATTTAAATACGAAACAAATAAGAATGATTTATTCTGGTGTTACCAGAAAAAAATTAAAAATTGTTTAATTTTTCGTTTCTACCTTAATCAGTTTTTGAGGTTTTGAAAAAATGAATTAAGGGGTTTTTAGGGATGCTGAATCTAAGTAGGATAGAAAAAATTAAATAAAATAAGCCCTAATATCCTTTTGCCGAAAAATCGACCCCTTTTCACCCCTTAACATCGTACGCCAACGATAAATGAAATTTTCTAAAAAGTTTCTGGTTTGATAACCAATATTGGTAATTTGAAACAAATGTTTCCTGATTCATAAAGAACCAACAATTTGTGGGAATTGTATGTTGAATAAATAGAATGTTTAACATAGTAAAAATTTTCATTTGTGCGTGCGATGTTAGGGGGTAAAAGGGGGTAGGTATATAATTTTTAAGATCATACTTAGATTCAGCATCCCTACAAACCCGAACAAACCCCTTAATCCATTTTTTCAAAACCTTAAACTGAAGGCAACGAAAAATTAATAATTTTTTTAAAACAATTGTTTTATTTTTTTATAGTTTGTATATTTAAATACGATAACAAACCTAAAAATTTGTTATGTCTTACCAGAACAAGTTAGAAAAACACAAGTTATATGCTTAGTGAAGAGAAAAAAAAAATTAAGTTAAAGCACTACCAGTGCAAGAACAACGAATCCAAGCAGCGAATGTCACAAAACCTGCAGGGAGTGCAACAGTCTAAATAACACCGCTATCACAATATCTCAGTAAAAATATTTAAATTAGTCAAAAAGAATTTTGAGAGTTTTAAAATGTTTCTCATCTTTTATATTTCGTATTTCCAATGGTATTTTGTTGTATAATTTAGGACCCAGATATGATATAAAGTGTTGACCCAAACTGTTGTTACAAAGGGTTGTGTTTAAAAGTTTATTTTCAACTCCTCTTGTGCAATACATATGCACTCTATATCTCGAGTCATACTTTTCATTGTTATGTATAAAGTTGCAAGCAGCTATAATATATAAACTTTGCAGGTTATTTATTTCGTTAGAATATAACAAATTAGTATGATACATTCTGGGTTTTTTTTAAATATGATTTTGGCAATATGATTTTGAATTCTTTTAAGTTGTTCTAAATGTATATTATATGCCCCTCCCCACACCATAATTGCGTAATTTAGAAGTGTAATGAGATGATTTCACTTTTAATGATAAAGTTGTCGACCAAGTTTCACTCAATAATGTAATTGTTTTTTGGGTTTGCTTTAAAAGTGCTTGTTTCTGATTGGAGAATTGTGATTGATGCCTTATACCTAAAAATTCTCGTGAAATATAATCTGGCAACACTGAACATAAACTTATCTATTGCAACGGCATGACGACGAATCTAGAGTATTATGTAATTTCTTTTTGCTTTGCTTTGTCGTTGGCGTTAGATTACTCATACTCTTTTGCGCACACGATTTGTTTAGCAAACTGTAAGTTTCACTAAATCAGTCTAAACGACTTACGGTAATATTATTTAGAGTGCGAGATAGATAAAATGCACACGTCGAAAACGAAATCATGAGTGAATGAGCATGTATATATGTACGAAATATGTATATAGGCAACACTTCACATTTTAAAAACCAAACCGAACAAACTTAAAACTAAAAAAAAATATGTACAGTCAAAAAAATCATCCAGTCACCGTCACAACGTCCATTAACAGACGTCTTTTTGTAGTGGTCATGCCTATATTATAGAAACACGGTGAAAGGACGATTTTTTTGGTCGCACTTTAAACAAAGAATAGTACTCACCTCAATAGGGAACAGAGCAAACCTTTTTTTTAGGATGCCGCGAAACGCGTAAAGATACCGCGAACTTTACTTGACACCAATTGTGAGCTATTGAACCCTGGCGAACGGAAAAAAACACCCCGTGATGGTTCCCAGGCTAAAAACGCGCGCGAAGCTCCAATCTATACGAGCGCTGGCAGTCAAGTAAACGTATTTTATTTCTGCATGAGTAAAAATTACAACAAAAAAGGTCGAAATCGAACGTCGAAGTTTGTATAAAAAGGAACAAAAAAAAAATACCTACATGTTGATTTTTCGAAGCCGATGTTACACAATACCAGTCTCGATATTTTTGTAAAATAAAATTACAAGGATGTACAGGGTGATCCAAATGAAAGTGTACCGGCGCAGGATCTATAATTTGTTATCTTTGGAGATATCCAGAAATGCTAGAGACAAAGTTGTTGGAATTTTTGAGTTAGATGTTAGATAGAAACAAATATTGAATTTAAGAGATATGAAAGAGGCCAAGTGCGAGTCAATATCGCATTATATAATATGTTAGTCCCAAGGGCCGATCCAGAACTTCGGTTTGGGGGGCTCAAACTTAATTTCGGGGGTGTTTAATACACTTTAAATATATCATATAAGTATTGTATGTGTGTTCATACAAGTGTCGTCATTTTTACATCTATGTGAAAAAATGTGTTATGATGATTCTTTCTGATACAGAGCGACAAGTGGGAAGACGCGACTTCAATAGACCGCAAAGTAGAAAAAAAAACAATGAAACCGCCCCAAAAATTAATTTCCATGTGATATAATTATGGTTGAGAAAGCAGCAGTATACAGTGTGGAAAAGTTCTATAGGGAAATGTAAACTACTTTTTGGCGTAATAACAGTTCTAACTGTCAAAATGGCGGGTTTGTTCGGGGGTGGGGGGTCATGTAAAGGAAAGTTATGAAAAGTAATACTCTGCCGCGTTAGTGAAACCGGTATATATGGTATTTTCGTGTGAAATTGATGGTTTGGGGGGTTATGACCCCCCATGAACTCCCGCTCCCCTGGATCCGCGCTTGACTCGATAGGACCTTTAAAATGATGTACCTATATCATTGAATTTGACCACCATGAAATATGTAAGAAAGTGTAATTCCCTGATTCCTACTACACTATGTCAAGGGTAAACTAAAACCAACTGGAACCGTTGTTCTGGATATTCAGTCACGGCATCTCATTAAAAAAAGTTAATGAGTTTTACAGATCATACAATAAATGTTTCTCTTATCGTTACATACATTTTATTTAGGGTGGATTCAGTATATTTATTTTACATCTGGTGAGATAGGAGCCGAAAAAATAATTCCGTCAACTTTCGTTTTGACCGGGGATAACTAAAAACTTTGGTATATCAAATGATCCGATTATATTTTTTGGTCTAATTTAATTCGCTTTAAGATTCCTCTTTTGAATCATGAAATATCGAATTTTAAAATGTTATCTGTTTTAATAATAAGATAGATAAAAGTGAAGATTAGAGACAATGCTGTATCATGCGACGTATTTGAACTTCTGTTGTCTTTATTTATTTATTTATAACACAACGTTTCAACTGGTAAACCTCTCTAGTCGTCTTCAGGTGAATTCACGGGATTCACCACCACACTTACCAGTTGAAACGTTGTGATATAAATAAATAAAGACAATGCAAGTCCAAAATACGTCTATACTCAAAGATAAAAGTGTTCTCTATCTTCTATGTCACATGCTATGTGCATGTGAGGCCAAAGAAATCCTCACAGTCTATTCGATCAACATTTCTTCCTAACATCAAATATTCTGAGCTTCAAGATATTGAATAAATTTTCCTTGGGAACCAGGGCCAGATTAGGATTTGCAAAAAAGGTCAACGAAACCTGAATAGTAATTATTTATTTTCCGGATAATAATATGTTGGCTCCAAAAAAAAAAAAAAATTGATAGTAACTGGGGTAACGAACTAAGTGGTGGAATTTGGTGAAGGCCTCTAGGCTACAGTCTATGTATTCGGCTGTACTGAGAACGTTCTAACCACCATTAAAAGCATTTCTATTAATGTTCTTGAACCACTGACTAATAGTATATTAAGATACAAGTTTCATAAGACATTATTTTAGAGTACGCGGGTCGTTTTCTGAATTACAAGTGCTCTAATTGTCTTATGAACCGTGTATTTTATAATACTTTTTCTATTTGGGTCTTTGAAGTCTGATATATAGTAGATTTTTTCAATTCGAATTAATATTTTCTTTTTGGGTTGGCAATACTTTTATAATTTCATAAAATGTTACAAATATCAAATATGCCATGATAGAAACAATTGAACACAACAAAGCTTCTTCCCATCCGCCATAATTAAAAATAAATATATTAGTAAAGTTAATAAAAATGAGTCAGGAAGAAAGTTGTACTCCGTCAGGAATACGAAAAATTGCAGAAAATAATATAGAAAAACTTTTAAAAAGAATATGCAAAACTTGAGTTATTGTGCGAGCAGAGCCAAGTTCAAAATATTGAACAAAATAATAAATAATAGGTACTATTGAACAAAATATTGTGTCGACACAGAATCTGACAGGAATAACAATTAATGCCCAGGAAATGTCTACAGTAACCATAAATATGTGTATATAAAGTAATATGTATAATACTATATTGAATTAAAAATAAAAATAGTACTTTATTGAATAAAACTATAGAAATAGTTGTGACTAGAAATTAGTTGACGGACACCGTCAGCATGTTATATATTTCCGAGTATAGGTATTTCAGATAAAAAAATTTGTCGAATCCATAATGTCGAGAAAACTAATTTCAACGAAATCAAAGTAAGCCTAAAATTCGAACCCTACTTGCTGCCAACATAAGAAAAATAAAATTTCAGTTACATAAAGTGGCAGGTTATTGAATTTTTGCATTTCATAATGTAGCCATTATGAAACCCAAATAGAAAAAGGATCTAGTATAAGAATTTATATTTTTGTTAAATAATTTTATGAATAAATGAATTAAAAAAAAAATCAGAAAAATAAATTTAATGTTTTATATGGTTGTAACAACATTCTTACAGGGTAATATTGTAGCCACTTAAGCTTAAAAACAAAAATGTATCTCGTGAAACCTTTACACAACAAATTTGCAAATCGATAGCTGTTATAAAACTGTTATAAGCCATAAATCCCTATTAACCATATCCTATAAGGGACGTCTACTACTTGTTGAGATAGTTCATATATTAAAACAGTGTCGTAGCCAGGGTATGGGGCGGTGCGAACTCCTTTTTGGTCGCCTATTTTTTTTAAATACACATTTTGTTATATTAACTATCATTTTAGTATTTAAAAAGAACTTTTTTATTTTAAAACCGGCATTTACAGGCGTTGTGATTTGATTTTTTGGTAGTATGCCCTTTTTCTTAGATATTTAACTAGTGAAAGGGCCCTAGGCCTAGGTGGCAGGCGCACCCCTGTGGCTACTAAAAACCAAGAACTTGATAGGCCAATAAATCCTGTTTGATATGTTTGGAGGGAGGGGAGGGGGAGGGCGGTTGCAGGATGATATTTTTTACTGATAATAAGAATTAAGACAATTGCGCCAGCGAGCATTGACAAAAAAAGCCATTAATGTACAGTACTATCGCATTATTTAAACCTTCTACATCTAAGAAGGACGAAACACGACTTAATAAATGACTCGTTTCTATTTTAAACTGTTTCATATTTCTAACCATTCCAATTAATTTTTGCAATAAAAATTATTAACAAGGCAATTTCAAACGGCCGTAAATATTTATTTATTTATTTCGAAGTTTATGGCGGAGTTAAGAGCATTAAGAAGCCCGTAAAATATGTATATATTTGAAAAAATAGAACACTGCAAGCGAGGTATTTTTTACAATTTTAAAATTCCTAACGTGTACCTACGTACGGAAAATTGCAGCTTCCATTCAGTGGCGCAGCTGAGGGGGTGTTTTGAGGGTCGACCCCCCCCCCCCCCAATCCTTTGTCATAGGTAAATTTTAATAAAATCCCCCCATGATGTTAGTGTTAAAAGTGTAATTTTATTTTGAAAGAATGGAAACTCGCTATGCTCGTGATTCCGAATAAACTTTACGAACAAAATAAAAACACTTGTAACACGCACATCAACACTATTTAATCAGACACTTAACTAATATGAACAAAAAAATTAATACCTCTTCTACCAAATTCAAAATTAAAGGAATAAATATTTAAAATCAAGTTATATCAAGGGTTAGAAGTGTAACAATTTAAAAAAAAATACTCAAATTCCTAGTTGTATCTGGACACTTCGAGTTGCATCTCAGAATTTCCTAGTTGCCTCGGAATTATGTAAATTTCAACCTGTGTGAATGTGACCTTGTTTAGTATGTATTTATCCATTAAAGGAACAAACATTCCTCTTCACAAAACTTGAAGCAAATATGCTCATTGATCCTAAATAAGACAAGCGCACAGGTTGAAATTTACATAATTCTAAGTGAGAACTCGGAACTCCAAGATACAACTATAAATTTCCAGATACAACTCGAAATTCCCAGATACAACTCAAAATTCGAGTGTAATTTTTTTTTTAATTGTGACCCTTTTACGCCCCAGTAGATTTAAATTATTTCTTTGTTGTTAGTTACATGGCAAACCGATATGTATTGTCGCTGCTATAACTGCAAATAAAAAAGTTTATTATTTTTTACACTAGTGTCATAAAATTACATTTTAGATAAGGACAGCAAACGTTAAACATCTACTTCCAATACTGTTTATAGATAAAATAACTTTGTGGACTCCTTAAAACTCTTAAGTCGTTCAATTAACCAATCCCACATCTTGCCCGTTATACACATTTTTTCGCGGTCTTATTTCACTCATTACCTAATGACGTTTCGTGATATGCCCCATATATTTTTTTCATTTATTTACTTCATGCCGAGTGAATGAGTGCATTTAAGCCGCTCTTTTTGATGTATTGCAGGCCACTTTTAATTTACAACATGGACAATTTATAAACATTTAATATAAACGTTCTTGTATTAATATTTGTAAGGAGCAAAAAATAAATTGAAAGTTAAGTATCTATATACTTAAGAGGACCTGATCGCGCTTCAGCCTTTCTTAGCTGTTTCTTTGACCCAAATTATAAAAAGAAGAATAGAATGAGAAGAACAACAAACCTTTCTTCATCCATCGTGCCGAAATAAAACTGGGACAACAAAATTCTCGTTGTAGAGTATCTCCTAGGCTAGAAAGAGTATGCAAAATCTAGTAAGAATAGGTATTCATTGTTGTCATGGATTAGTATTGTTGTGAAAAATACAAGGAGAAATCAAAATACATATAGTTTATTGTTTTAAAATGTAACAAAAATAAAAACAATTTTTATTTTAAACTTTAATATAACAAAAAATACCATATTTTTTAATATTTAGTATACTTTTGAGTTAATTCATTCCATGCTTCCATTATCCTTTGGAGCAAATTCATCTCGAGTTCTAGGCTGGAAGTTGTGTTTATACATAAATTTTGCCATTTCACCCCAAAAGTTTTCAATTGGGTTGATATCGGGACTTTTTGAAGGCCATGGCACAACGCGAATATGATTTTCTTCTAAATAATTTTGCACTATGCGGGCTTTATAAATCGGAGCATTATCGTGTTGAAATATAAAATCTTGGCCATGTACTGCGCCGACTGATGGTATCATAACTTGGTTTAGTATATTGCAATATAATGGTGCATTGAGCCTTCCCTGCACTTTGACAAACTCCTGGGCCCCTTGCACTAATCCAGCCCCAAACGTTTATAGAAAAATGAGGATTCTCCCATTGTTGCAGGATTGAAAGGTTTTTCATCTGAAAATATTACGGTTTCCCACATGTTATCTCGATTTATGTATTCATGAGCAAAGTCTAATCTTCTCTGCTTATTTGCTTCGGTCAAAAATATCCGAATTACGAATTCTACTACGAGCTGTATTAGCCGAAGCAGGAAAATGTGTCTCTTCTTTAGCCCTTATTGCTGATTCGAATGGATTATCTCTTAAAAAATTAATCAATGTATATCCTGGCTTTCATTCGAAATTTTGTGGCGACCACTACCTGCTTTTCTTACGATACTTCCATATTCTGCAATTTTGTGCTTAGCCAACAGTACGATATTTCTGTTAATTCCTAATTCATCTGCGATGTGTCTTATTTGATGTCCATCTCTCAATCGCGTGTAAATGATCGCTTTTCGCTGGACGGTTAGCGCGGGAATTTAAAAAAAAAAACTTCAAAACTAACTAATAGTCTGGGAGATTAAACTACATTTTTATTTCGGCACGATGGTACGTAACAAGAATGGTTACTCAGGCACCCGACCAGAAGCCCACACAAGGAGACACTTTTTGAAGATCTACTGGTCGCACAGACTTGGTTTGCCAGGGAACAGATATGTCGTTATCCAGTCTTTCATTTGTATTGGGAATCGGGTCCTTCAGTCTTTTAGATGATCGCGAAAATGTTCTCTTGACACATTCACCATTAATAGAACCATGGAAACATACCAATTGCATACTTGACTCTGAAAAACATATCAATATTTTTTATCGACGTTTCTCAAAACTTCCGTTTTGGTTGACACCGACATTAACATCTCTCCATCCCAAAATATAAAACTGATTCCCATCCTTTAAAAAAACGTTCTGTTTACTGTTAAAGCGGTTTTCAGTCGGTATCTCTTATGTGACTGTTATAATAATATGCGGGGGGGCGTAAAACGGCCTATATTTGTCACCTTAAATTTATGGCCCTTTTAAAGGGCAATCATTTTCAGTTTAGTAAATAATACGGTTTAACACATGTTTGACACTTGTTGGGAATCCCGTTTTCGGGAGTTATGAAAGTCCTAACAAGGTAATTTTATACGGTTTATACAGGGTGTTACATTGAAAACGATTCATACACAAGCAATTTATAGGCTACGTTGTTGTGTAAAATATTCAAAAAAATATTTAAATAGAACTAATAGAAATGCCAAAAAATATTTTTTAAATACATACATAAAATGAAACTAAAGTGTACTTTGTTATTTGTCAATATATTAAGAGCACTTATCAGTAACCTCCATTAAGGTAAATATGGTACTACATGAATTTTTCGAAAAAGAATTTAATTTTTTTCAAAATTGTAAATAACGTTTAAATTGAAAAAATATGGTCTTACAGTAATTTTTGAAAGTATTGCATGCACTATCAATAATCTTAAATAATTTTATAGCTTAGTTTTAATGCAATAGAATCGTCACACCGAGGTTTTCAGAAAAATATCTAAAATCGGAACTATCTAAAGTGATTTGGCAACGCTGCGAGCGATCAAAGGCAGAAGAATAAGAAAAACGTCTAATATTCCCTCGATACAGCCGGCCAGCGCGCTGGCTCGTCGTGTCTTGGAATGGCGATGTTGTCTCATTGTTCAATAACAATGACTGTTCCGCGGCGAAATCCCAAACGGGTCCACTGATAAATACTCTTAAAAGGTTTTAGGCGCCACGACCTTTCAATATAGTGACAAAGTACACTTTAATACTCCAGATTTAAGCTAGTGTGAGATATAATTTTCAATATGTTAAAAACCGTATGTGTAAAAAAGTTCAAATTTCGCTGACTTTTTATTCTCATTATTCTCTTTAAAAAGTCTTAATAATGGTTTTCTTTATAAAGATCTAAATGTGCCCGCCTAATAGAGGTGTCCGCCCATGGGAAATTTGTTATTAGGTAATATGTAAATGCAAAATTATTACTATGTATATGTATGTACAGGGTGGCCAACTAAGCGAGGTAAGCGGCTATATCTCGGAAACCGTTCACCGTACAGCTTTCGGAAAAAAATATTTATAGGAAAAGTTGCCAAGAGAAATTGCTGGAAATTATTTGCAAGTTTGTAGGCCGGCCGCTAGGGGGCGTAACACGAATAGTAATTTGTTGCCAGTCGATTTCTCTACAATTGGCATAGGTAAGGTATATTGATAATACTTATAAATTAATCTCACTTGTATCGTGAACAACTTTGCTTAAACACTTTTTTCTCTAACCCTGCAAATAAAGTGGTGGGGGTAACGCAAACATCGATTTGCAAAAAATGCAATATCTCAGGAACGCCTCATCTGAAAATATTCAAATTGGTGTTATTTGAAAGAGCTCTTCTTGCTTTATTAGCTACACTTCAAGCAATGTCTATGTCATGTTTACTGTAGTCGCTAGATGGCGCTTTCAACAGATTTAACGTATTTATCGTTTTTCTCGAAAAACTTAAATGCAATGGTAAATATGTTATTACACCAGTGCAGAGAGGAATAAAGGCCAGAGCAAACGGTGAAAACCGCAAGTTCCTATCTTTTTTCTAACCGGAGATATCAATGAAAAATTAATTTATATCCTACTAAATCTCCCGCCCGGTACTTACATATGTTGCAAAAAATAAGAAGGCTTTGGAAACAAAATACATATTATATATAATAGGAGTATGGGGAAGAAACGTTCATTTTATAAACCAAAAGAAACGTATTTCTTAAATGCTCAAACTGTCTGCCATCCTGGCCCACACATTGTCTGAGCTTTCCTATAGTAGAAAGAACTGCAGCTTCCGCTCTTGGCAGGCGAAGAATTTCATTTTGGATTTTGTTCTTCATATCTTCCCTGGTCGTAGGCCTAGCTTGGAATACAATATCTTATAATCGTCCCCCACAAATAAAACTCCAAACAGGTCAAGTCAGGTGACCTGGCTGGCCACGAAAAAGGCTTCCTCTTCCTATCCATCGGTCTGGATATGTCTCATTCAGGTATTCTCGCACATTAATTAAAAAATGTGCTGGACAGCCATCGAGCTGCAGGAACATATTTTGCCTGGTTTCAAGAGGGACATCTTCTAATAAAACACATAATTCAGGAGGAACTCCAAAAACAGGTTCCCATTTAGTGATTGGTCAAAGAAATAGGGTCCAATAATTGTACTCCCTATTATGCCACACCATACGTTGACACTCCAACCTCCTTGGTAGCCTCAAAATGCAATTCTTCGCCTGCTAAGAGCGGAAGTGGAAGCTGCTGTTTTTTCTACTATTGGAAAGCTCAGACAATATGTGGACCAGGATGGCAGATAGTTTGAGCATTTAAGGAAGCACTAGAATATGTTTCGTTTGGTTTATAAAATGAACGTTTCTTCCCAATACTCCTATTATATATAATATGTATTTTGTTTCCAAAGCCTTCTTATTTTTTGCAACATATGTAAGTACCGGGCGGGAGATTTAGTAGGATATAAATTAATTTTTCATTGATATCTCCGGTTAGAAAAAAGATAGGAACTTGCGGTTTTCACCGTTTACTATGGCCTTTATTCCTCTCTGTAATGGTGTAATAACATATTTACCATTGCATTTAAGTTTTTCAAGAAAAACGATAAATACGTTAAATCTGTTGAAAGCGCCATCTAGCGACTACAGTAAAAATGACATAGACATCGCTTGAAGTGTAGCTAATAAAGCAAGAAGAGCTCTTTTAAATAACACCAATTTGAATATTTTCAGATAAGGCGTTCCTGAGATATTGCATTTTTTTTACAAATCGATGTTTGCGTTACCCCCACTACTTTATTTGCAGGGCTAGAGAAAAAAGTGTTTAAGCAAAGTTGTTCACGATACAAGTGAGATTTATTTATAAGTATTATCAATATACCTTACCTATGCCAATTGTAGAGAAATGGACTGGCAACAAATTACTATTCGTGTTACGCCCCCTAGCGGCCGGCCTACAAACTTGCAAATAATTTCCAGCAATTTCTCTTGGCAACTTTTCCTATAAATATTTTTTCCCGAAAGCTGTAAGGTGAACGGTTTCCGAGATATGGCCGCTTACCTCGCTTAGTTGGCCACCCTGTACAAATAAACATAACATAACAAAAATACACTAGTTTTAGTTATAGGATATGGTACTAAAAAAATCTAATAACGTAGTTTGACGTGTTTGCGTTTTATACTTGCAATCTAGAAAATGTAATTCCAAGTTTGATAACAATTCCATTGCTGTAGAGTCACCTCTATTCTTTGCATACTCTTATAATTCCTTTACCATACTAATGGCTTGTTGATAATTGGTGACATTTGTTTGATTACTGCATTCAACTTCTTCATCAGAGTCGTCAGATAGTGATGTGGTTTCAGTTTGGACTACATGATCGGTAGAAATGGGGTCACTATCATCTTCTAATAGCACATTGCTATTAATGTTAATTAATTAAGTCACCCAAATCATTGTTATCAAATTACAAACTTCCACAACATCAGTATTCTCTTTCAGACTAAAAATGCGACATTTTTGTGCCATTGTTTACGATTTTAACCTTACAACTCACAAATAAACGGCGGACTGCTGTCGGGGAATCACACATACTTTCAATTGGCGAAGTCCTTTCGCATACGCAATTGGTTGCCAGTCTGTCTTCAGAGAGTTCTTGCACCGTACTTATTCGTCTCTCAAATACATAAAAATTTTTTTGTCGGTTTCAACGAGGGTTTACACACTCTTTGTATGCCTGTACAGCCTGTCCGCGTCCGCCAAAAGAAGAGTCCGCCCAAGAGAGGTTGATTTTGAATTTCATATACCTAGTTCCGGACTATGAAAAAACGTTCGCTTAATAGAGATGTACGCTTATTAGAGGTGTCCGTTATGAGAGATTTCACGGTAACACTAAAAAGTATTTGTCGCTAGCCAAATAATAATAATTTGAGTATATTGGATAGATTACGTCTTCGAAAATAATAGCAAAAAATCTTTTAAAAAATTAAAAGAGATCAACACGTTCAAATTGTACCTACTTTTAAAAAAAAAAGTTAAATTTGCTGTAAACATTTTAATTTATTTTCACAATAAAACGATTAGGTGGTATTAGTTTGTTAAGTAAAACAAATTACTCTTTAATCGAGTTTGATTAAATTGGTCGCTATTTTTTTTATGAGACTTGATTGCTTTGTCAGAACCAACGGCCTTATTTAATTTTTAGTGAAGTTATGCACGTTGCATCGGTTCGGGTTCCTTTTGAAATTACATATTAGAAATAAAGGGAAAATATTAGCACGGCTACGTTATACTTTTAGTTAGCAAGACTTTATAGAGCCACAAAGCTCCTAATTTATTAAGCTACAGTTACTGTTTTAATTATTGCAATGATTAATTTAAAATAAATGAGCGTTCTTCAGACCCGATGGCATCTGCCAAAACAATCAAAATTTTGAAGACCATCCAGAATGTGTTTAATTCCATTTTACACATAAAAAAATGATACTTAATTTAAAACGAGAAGTAATTAAATGGCTTGTCGTTATTAAAGTTTGTTCGCAGCCAAAAATAGCCATTAAATCATTTGATCAGCATAAAAGATTATATATAGAAAATATTTTAATTAACAGGATCACAACAAATATATATTCTCATAATGTGAAATAATGTCCTTATTTTCAAAATTAATGGATTAATTGGATCTTTTGATCTCCTACTCTAATAATTTAAAATACTCCTTTAAAACATATTTCTTTGCGTACACTATACAAGGCTCAAATTTATTCAGGCTGAGTTTTTTTTAAATTTCAGTTAACTGATTAGCAAAATATTCTTATTTTTGCGAACAGAGCGAATCAGCCAAAATGGCTAGTTGGTCAGCAACTTATGGACAGCAAGCATTTCTGAATCGGTCAGTAATTAATGTACATACTAAATTATTTTGGTACGCAAATTAAATATATAAGCAGCTATGAGCGATCCACTTTAAATCAGATATTGGTAAGCAATCAGCGGGTAAGCAAAATATTTAATTTTGGCCATCAAAACGTGAAATAGTGACAGTGCCCTTGGAAAACAAGTGAAAACCCGCCCCCGCTACACCTTTTGTAGCCGATTTTCTTCTGTATTCGGCCAAAGGAAACACAAGAAAGTTACATAAATTGAGAGTGCCCTGGGAAAACGAGTGAAAACCCGCCCCCGCTACCTTTTGGACCTTGACTGCTACACCGAATGAAAACACACACGCAATTAGCTACTCGCATCACGCGACTGCTTTCGCTCCGCCCACAATAACGAACTTTGCCGATTATTCAAAACAAACGCAATCCAATGATTTATGTTGATAACTATTCTTTTAATATGCAAACCTCTGAAGTAAACTGCTTCTAGACATGTTTTTTTCTACTGACCAATTGTAAAATCTTGCTGACCAAGTAATTATTTCGCAGCTCGACTGTTAATTAAGCGAATACATGATATTACAAGCGGACGGATATCGGTTAAATTGTTGATAGTTTGTAGCATTTTTTGCAGAACAAGTGTTGCAGCCTGATTTTTATTTATTGCAAGCAAAATCTTTTTATGCTGATCAAATGATTTAATGGCTAATGGCAAACCATTTAATTACTTACTTCTCTTACAAAATAACGTTTTAAAAGGAAAATTCAACACCCTGTAGCCGTTGCGGCAATAATATGTTCACAGGGAACTTTTCAGCATCTATTTCACACTCTGAAATATTAGTACATCATTAAGCGCTCCCTGTATAACCCTGTTTTTGAATGAAATCGAGATATCTTACGCCGTCGATCCCTACGTAGAGCATGGGTCACCCTGTTTATATTTATTATTATGTTACCGGTCTGTAACTGTTCTAGCACGCCGTTCCAGAGATCCCACATCACATTCATATGAGCACAACCTTGTGGCTGTGGCCAGTAAACCGAAACACTTGTCGCCTGCTGGATAAAAGTGCGGGCTCCTCTTAGAAAATTACAAGAGAGCCCTTACTAAAATTTAAAAATTAATTAAAACTAATCAATTTAATTATTTTATTTCTATTGGAATTCGGTTCGTACGAGAGGCAGTGTGTTTGGCTAGTTGATGGTGAAAAAGGTGAACTTTTGAAGAGTGTAGAATATTACACGAGTGTTAAATTTGGTTGAAAAAGTAAATAGTGCCCCGTTGACAATATTTGAGTAAGTACTATAAAAAATGATTTATCTTTGACGGATGTATTTTTATCTCGTTAGTTGTCTACTTTTTATAAACCAATAAAAAAAATCGCTTTTAAATATACACTCAGAAAGTCGGCACTATTGCTAACTCCGTTATTATTTATGATCTAAGATCTTGATTAGATGAGCAAACTAGTACTTGTTCCGCTCATTAGAACGCCAAAGGCGAAAAAACAATAGAACATCGGGTTTGTGCAATATTTAAACCCACTTTTTTTTAAAGTGGGATACCAAATAATATCACTTCACATTTCAATCAACGGAAAAAATACTACTAGTTTACTAATTTAAGGAATATCATAGCTCTAATAATAACGGATTTTCAACTTAAGTGTGTAAAGTGATGCGTTTTGCACAGTCCTGAATTAATTTATCTATCGCCTTTTTCAAATTACACGAACTTATGTCATTAACCGTTGTTATTTACTTTACAATTTACATACTGTTGATTTCTTTAGGCATTAATGAAACAATGGGTTACTTTACGTACAGGCTATAATAGTGTGAAATTTAATTTTCCGCACTGTCGTAGATAAAACAATCTTTATAAGAGGGGGCAGTCGGTTGTACGCTGTTTTTTCGGATGAAATAAAACAAAACGACTTGTATTCAGCGTAATTTTAATCCTACCTTAATATTTTCTTGGGGTATGTTTCTTGTGTGCCTGGGGTAACTTTGACGAAGCCTTAGCCCTAATGATGGCCTTTTAATAGGCCGAAAGCGCTGGGCGATGGTACGATTAAAATTAGCTGAATACAAGTCGTTTTATTTTATCCAAAACAATCTTTGTTTAAAGGTGCATTTACACATGCATGGATTTAGTGGCGCCAATAAAAACTGGCGCACCAGTAAATAAAATTAGCAAGTGTTAACATCGACTTGCATAAAAATTTATTTTTGCATGCATAGACCAAAAAAGTTTGCATCCTTCTGAAATCACTGGCGCCAGTGATGACAAATTCGTACAGAAAATCAAGACTTGCAAGTGTAAAAAAGAACATTTACACATGCATGGATTTAGTGGCGCCAGTGGTCGCACCATTTATATTTGCACGCCAGTAAAGGTTTACACTTTGTTGAGATAACAAAAATAAGTGGCACGCCTGTTTCATTTTTAAACTGTTTTTCACAGTGCGCACTATTTCGAGTGAACTTTCCGAAGCCTGTAAAATAGTCGCTGAACTTTTAGTGGAAAAAAAGATAAAAGAAATACCGAAAAAGAAACGACGAAAAGGCCGTGTCTGGATTAAACCATGAATTTATCGTCGACCTGCTGTGGGTGCTTCTGCAAAACTTCTTGTAGAACTCGCAGCAGAGGATCCTGCAAGCTATAAAAACCATCTTCTACCAACCAATTATATAAAATACACAATCAACAAAAACTAGCGCAACCTAAATGAAAAACTGGCGAGCGGTCGCTGCAGTGCAAGCACTTGTTTACACTTGCAAGTTTTCATTTTCTGTACGAATTTGTCACCACTGGCGCCAGTGATTTCAGAAAGATGCTGACTTTTTTGGTCTATGCATGTAAAAATAAATTTTTATGCAAGTCGATGTTTACACATGCTAATTTTATTTACTGGCGCGCCAGTTTTTGTTGGTTGGTAAGAAAAGTGGTCAGCAGAACTGACAATAAAATTTCTTGTAGGGTATGAATCTTATCCGTGTTTATGGGATGTGCACCCAAAGCAGGTCGACGATCAATCCATGGTTTAATCCAGACACGGCCTTTTCGTCGTTTCTTTTTCGGTATTTCTTTTATCTTTTTTTCCGCTAAAAGTTCAGCGACTATTTTACAGGCTTGGGAAAGTTCCCTCAACATAGTTCGCACTGCGAAAAACACTTTAAAAATGAAACTGGCGTGCCACTTATTTTTGTTTTCTCAACAAAACAAACTGGCTTGCAAATAGAAATGGTGCATGCATGTGTAAATGCTCTTTTTTACACTTGCAAGTCTTGATTTTCTGTGCGAATTTGTCACCACTTGCGCCAGTCATTTCAGAAGGCTGCAAACTTTTTTGGTCTATGTATGCAAAAATAAATTTTTATGCAAGTCAATGTTTACACTTGCTAATTTTATTTACTGGTGCGCCAGTTTTTATTGGCGCCACTAAATCCATGCATGTGTAAATGTACCTTTAAGCCAAACTAACGTGTACAGATGCGGCCAAAAAAAGTTACATTTGACTCACAGTTTAAGCGACATTACCATAAGGAATTGTTCAATAGAAGTTTAGACGTGTATTAGATGGACCTTTTTTTATTTTACACTTGACCCCAAAGAATACCAGTCATATCCAAAATTAACTTTTTAAAACTTTTTCTTCCAAATTTTAACTAGCTGTGTCAAATTTAAGCAAATAATGGACAGCCTAACTGATTAAATTTTTTTTCCAGTATTTGCATCTGAAACTAATTTCACAAATGGAGTTTTTGCAATTCGCTGACTACAACCAAATGACGCACGCATCGACATCTTTAATAGCTAAAAATAATAAAAGTCAAAATGTCAATAAAAGAAGAAAAAGTTCTGGATGCGGACAAGATTTTTCCATACCCCTTAAGCAAAGGAGTCAGGCAAACGCCAGAGAAAGAGATAGAACGCACAGGTATTTTCCCATCTATATAAATTTTCTCGTAATTTTACCGTTCTTAAAATTCAAAAACGTAAAATTAATTTTCTTGCTTTAATATACTATACCCCAGAATATGTGGGCAATCTCCCGGGTTCAGATAGAACACTTAAAAATAACAGGAGAAGTTCTTATACATTTTTCCTCCTACGGCCTCCCCTACGGAGATACGGGCCCATAACGGACGTCCCTGAAAATCGTTGTTTTTTAAATAATTTATTAAGTACTGGGTGTAATTTAATAATTTTTTAGTATAATGGTTAGTAGATGAGTCTCCTTAAAACTCACCTTTTTAACAGATTTGACTTATTTAGTTTGCCAGGGACGGACTAGACGTAACTAGAATACTGCTCTCATGTCTGGAGCTCTGCACCCAAACATATTCTTCGGCTACTGGATTCCATCGAAAGGAGGGCTGTTCGTCTGATCGGAGACCACGAGCTGACGAAGAACCTCGACAGCCTAGAACATCGAAGACAGGTTGGGGATTTGACTCTCTTTTACAGATATTTTCATGGAAGGTGCTCGGCTGACCTTGCCCTCTTAATTCCGCCCAGAGCGACGAATAGCAGAAATACACGACGAACCACTGCCGCCCATCCATATGTGGTTAAGCTTAGTACTCCTCGAACTTCATTATTTAAGAACTCTTTCATCTGGAGTACTTCATCCTTGTGGAACGACCTTCCCGAGGTCGTTTTTCCCAACGAATATAACCTCCAACGATTCAAAACCAACGTGAATCGCTTTTTGCGCACACGCACCACTCCCAGAGTGCCCTAAAGGATTTTTCCTATAGTGCTTGTGTTTGATCATAAAAAAAAAAAAAAAAAAAAAAATGCTTTTTTTTGTACATCTTATATGATGAAGGATCAATGTCGATAAAGTGAACTGTTTTCGAAAAAAAAATTTTTTTGCTCAATATGGTTTTTGCATTAGTTGTTGTTTTATTTTATTCCCTCATTGTTGTTATGGTTTTTTTCACATGTACCGATTGAAATAAGAATAATTATGTCAGTGTCAGTTTATGGTGATGTCATGAAATTTGCGGTTTTTCTCCTTTGTCTTATTAGTTACTAACATAGTAATGGAATTTACGTATACTGAATATAAATCATATTGACCAAAAATATACTTTTTTTCGAAAACAGTTCATTTTATCGACATTGATCAAGAGTACCTTTTTTTCAGCTTAAGGCTTAGAGTATCCAAAAATATTATTGTCGTTCCTTCATCATACAAGGTGTACAAAAACAAAGCATTTTGTGTTACGTCTAGTCCGTCCCTGGCAAACTAAATAAGCCAAATGTGTTTAAAAGGGCGAATTTTAAGGAGACTCATCTAGTAACCATTATACTAAGAAATTATTAAATTATACCTAGTACTTAATAATTTATTTAAAAACCAACGATTTCCAGGGACGTCTGTTATGGGCCCGTATCTTCGTAGGCGAGGCCGTAGGAAGAAAAATTTATAGGTACTTCGCCTGTTATCTTTAAGTGTTCTATCTGAACCGGGGCGATTGCCCACGTATTCTGGGACACCCTGTATATATTTAGTATAATGGATTTTTTCTAAAATAACATAAAAAATAGTATCGGACATTGTAAACAAAACCTCCAATTGTTTCTATGGCAAATTTTAGGTTTAAATTTCTGGTTCCTGTTACGTATTTGGGTTTATTGTAAGTTTACCTCACATTGCAGAAGAAAAGTGTTGGATGAAGAATTATTTACAAAAAAAAACCATTTATTCATCAGTCTTGCACAGATTGACTTAAAATTCAGGGATTTGTTTATTTTTTAAACGCTTGGACACGTTAATTACTATTTTTTGTTTGCGCATTTTTTAAGGTAAAACGTTGGTATACACCATGTCCGAGATAATGAGGGCCAGTACCATGTTCCTTCTGGTACTGTTGTGGACTGTATAAAATGCTGCACTGGTTTGAATATGATTTATGATAAGGAGCTCACCTAGTTTGACTGTATTTTGTAGAAAACTTTTTGTGTATTTGCGAGGACAGAGCTTATGTTAGCATTTTGTATTTGTAAACAATGTATGTAAATATGTATTTATTTTGTTCTTTTTACTAGCCAAGTGCTAAATAAAGTATATATAAATAAATAAAAAGTACAGGGATCTCGGAAACCGTAAGAGATATAAAGTCGGTTAAATGGAGGTAAAGTTGCGCATTTACGTGCCTAATAATATGCCGTTTAGAAAGTTTTAGAATTCCGAGTAATTCCGGATCCGGAGATCGGAAAAACCCGAAATTCTGAAAAATCGTTTTATTTTTTTCCTGGGTTTTTTTGAGATCGAATTCTAAAGTAAATTGCACTTTTGTATTGCCACTTTTTCCGCTCTATCTAACAGCGTTAATTGTTTTGTAACCCGACTCGTCTTCGAAGGGCCAATATCAACTTTCTTTTTTTAAATACGGTCTTGTTTTCCTGAATACGGTCCTGTATTTTTCCTAATTTTATCAATACTATCTCATAAATAAGCTCCAAATTTTTACTTATGTTGGACTAGTTCAATAAATAGCAAATAATTTAATAATAAACCACAAATAAGTGAACAAAAAAACATACCGAAACAGAAATAAAACGAACAACGAAAAAAGTAAGGAACTACATAATTAGGTGTTCTGAAACACCATGGCCAGCACGTTCGCCTGATATGACACCGCTAGATATTTTTCCTCTGGGGGTATGTCGAAAATTATGTTACGAACTTAGGAGGTTGGTGATTGAAGCCTTTCAAAGTATTACGCCAGAAATGTTGTCAAATGTTTTAGAATCGACAGTTAGAAGATGTTATTTGTGCTTAGAAAATAACGGATATCACTTTGAACACACGTTTCATTACTGTTTTGATATGTTTTTGTTCACTTATTGGTGTTTATTATTGAATTATTTTTTGTTCACTTATTTGTGGTTTATTATTAAATTACTTGTTATTTATTGAACTAGTCCAACATAAGTAAAAATTTAGAGCTTACTTATGAGATATTATTTATAAAATTAGAAAAAATACAGGACCGTATCCCAAAATTTCCTGATGTTGTTCAAAAAACCCTCGAAACGTCATTAAACCACAATGTTTCATACATCATTGCATTCGGGAGAAAAAAGCTCTCAAATTCCAATATCAGGAAAACAGGACCGTAGGTATTTAAAAAAATAAAGTTGATAATGGCCCTTCGAAGACGACTCGTCGGATTACAAAACAATTAACGCTGTAGATAGAGCGGAAAAAGTGGCAATGCAAAAATGCAATTTACTTTAGAATTCGATCTCAAAAAAATCCAGGAAAACAATACAACGATTTTTTTTTCAGGTTTTTCCATATATCTCTGGAACTACTCAGAATTTTAAAACTTTCTAAGCGGCATATTATTAGGCACGTAAATGCGCAACTTTACCTCCATTTAACCGACTTCTTATCTCTGACGGTTTCCGAGATCCCTGTACTGGCCCTCCTTATTTTGGACACATGGTATTGTATATTATCGCCCAGAACTCATATTGTGGAATAAAAAGTGTAAAATCGAAATTTGTCCCCAAAAGTAACTCAAAACGGATCAGTTTGGCACCCAAAAATTTTTTTTCTGGCGCGATAAAGTCGGGTTTGTTATTCGTTAAGATAAGGAAGATTACGTTAAAAAGTTAAATTATCCAAAAAATCGGGTTTTGCTTCATCGTCAGGGAGGACACCTTCCTCTAAATTTCTCATGCATAATTATGTATGCATTTGGATTTTGATTTGCACTGTTTTACAAACGTCAAGATATGCTTTTGATTTAAATAAAGTAATTACGGTTTCAGCGTGAACACAGCATTTACTACTCTTAGAACCCTGATACCGACCGAACCAAAAGATAGAAAATTAAGTAAAATCGAAACACTAAGGCTGGCTTCGAGTTACATATCGCATCTTGGAACACAGCTTATGGCAGGTAATTAAAATAGTTACGTATATTATTAGGCACAAAGCACGAAAACGGCCAATGGTCGATATTTTTGCTCAATTAAGATTGGACGCTTTAAGGCGACCACAGTACGATGTTTAAATCAATTTTGGGCTTTGGCCGTCCCCCAATCTGAAATTGTGCAGTTACCAAACGCCCAAAGCTTAAAATATTATTTAGTTGCTAAGTTTACTTATCGCAGTGTTTTTTATAATTTTTACCTCCTGCTACTATCGCTCGATTCCAGGTTCGACTGTTTGGAGACGGCCAAAGCCCAAAATTCAATTAAATTTCGGACTCGCGCGCTTTAAAAGTCCAATCCTAAGATTGACCAAAAATATTAAACGTTGGCCGTTTTCGAGCAGTGTGAAAACTATTATGTAGCAAATCTAGGGATTTTACACTTAATTTCCCCTGAAGATTGATATATGTCGGCGTCAATTAGTGAAATCCGTCATTCCCAGAAATGCCTAGTCATTTCACGTATTGCCGGCAAATAGTGTAACTCTACGTTTGGTACACCGTTTGCCTAAGAGTATCAGGCATTCCCTGTAATGAGGGAATTCTTTCAGTCAAACGCTGTACTTAACTGAATGATTTAAGTTACCCTGTTTGCCGGTTTTAGTCAATCATTGTAATTAGGACAGTGTTGCCAGTCGTGCATGAAAATAATGCATTTTACATTAAAAGGTTTGTAAATAACTGATTATTATCAGGAATTTTCTTAAAATTGAAAATAATTTTCTTAAATCCCTCAATTCCGTAATATTCCAAGGATTTTTCTTACTTTGATTGGAGTAATAGTAATCTAACTTCTTATAAAACAATTCTGAATGCTTCGACATTTCATTTTCAAAAAAAAGAACACTACACAGATGTTAACAACAATTACAGCGTTCGACTAAAACCGGCAAACAGGGTAACTTAAATCATTTAGTTAAGTACAGCGTTTGACTGACAGAATTCCGTCATTACAGGGAAAGCCCGATACGCTTAGGCAAACGGTGTACCAAACGTAGAGTTACACTATTTGCCGGCAAAACGTGAAATGACTAGGCATTTCTGGGAATGACGGATTTCACTAATTGACGCCGACATACTGATCTTGAAGCTAAAAATATTTGTGAAGAAAGAAATGTTTGTAGGGGACCAGTTCTGTCGATCTCCTTGCAACTGCAAGTAAATCTCAACAATTTTTCACCCTAACCCCTAATTGCCCAATTAACTTCTTCAAAAATGAAATATTCTTATGAATCTCGTCGTTGATTTTTAATTAAAGTAATTTTTAGGACCTATTGAGCAACCATGCCTGCGTCTTATAAAGAATCTCTCGGATGATGACAGCTCAAATCCAAGCTCATCTATGGGACAAGTCTGTACCTTCTGTATATCCCATAAAAAATGTACAGTAAGTATAAAAAAACCTATATGCCGTTCAATGAAAGACTGCGAGTGTATTAGAAAAATATTTACCAGATCATTATACACTAGCCGGCACAAAATTCCGCCACCCTGAAATTTTGGTCAAGTTTGATATTTTATAACTTTTTATATTTTATGCGATTTTCATGATTTTGTTATCAGTTTGTAAATCCATTTATTTTGTTGTTATAAAGTAACATTTTTCGATTAGGCTATATTATACAGGAGTAAATCAAACTGATGTTTTTTGTCGTAATTTCAAAACACCCTGTAGGAAAATTGAGGTCGATAATTTTATTTACATACTGTTTCTTGTAATCTTTGATATATTCTAAACATTTTGTTTTTTGATTCATCCCATTATCTCATTTCTGCTGAGAGCTGCAAAATTTTAAATGAAACGATGTTATTTTTAGAAAATGTATGTCAAGCTTACGGTTACACATTTTCTACGTTGGCTAAGTACGCGATTGTTGTGCGACAGTAACAATATTATAATTTGTTGTGTCTCAATATGTATTAACTCCAGCAGACGCTGGTAGAATTGTTGCGTTAATAGAAGACGGCCGTAGCAAAAGGTATCCGTACTCTTAGAATTGCGCGGCCTACAGTTCGATATCCAGACGAGAATTTTCATTAGGTGACAAGGCTCTGGCAGAAGGAGAATGACCACTGCAGCTGATGATCACTTTGTCACCATTAGTTCATTAAGAAATCCAAGATCTACTGCTGTGTGTCTAAAAAATGACTTGCAGAATCGCCAAGTAAATGTAAGTGAAAGGCTTCATTAACGAAGGCCAGCAATATGTCCACAATCACTTTCTCGGCATCTACAACATCTCCAGGAAGTTGTTGTTCCATTTGCTCCTTTCATTGGGAACCAAGTTACATTAATAAATGATATAGCTAGACCTCACGTTGGATCTGGATAAAGTTGAACTTCCAAGATTGGAATGGCCCGCATGTAGCCCTGATCTCAACCCAATCGAACATCTTTGGGATCAATATCAACAACAACGTCGTCCTGTACAACCACAAACCTTGCAAGACTTACGACTGACGAAGAATATCAGGCTATTCCTCAAGAACCGATAAGTAGACTGCAAGCTGTCGTTGCTGCGAGAGGAGGAAATACACGATATGAAAATTGTCTTTGTTAATTAACTTTATGCTATAAGTACCTATCAGCGTTTCATTTCAAATTTTGCAGCTCGCAGCAGAATATTGGAATGAATCAAAAAAAGAAATGTTTAGAATACATACAAGATTACAAGAAACAGTATATAAATAAAATTATTCACCACAATTTTTCTACAGGGTGTGTTGAAATTACGACAAAAAACAATAGTATAATATAGCCTATCGAAAAATGTTACTTTATAAAATAATTAAGCAAAAACACAATAAACGGATCTACAAATTGATAACAAAAATCATGAAAATCGCATAAAAAATAAGAAAGTTATAAAATATCAAACTTGACCAAAATTTCAGGGTGGTCGAATTTTGTGCAGGCGAGTGTAGTATGGTATTATTTTTAGAAACTTTTCCCACAAGACGATTACACCTGCCAAACGTACGACTGTCAACAGATTCTTTTGGAATCGCCGCCCGAATCAATGTCACCTATATTGATGAGCGATTTGACACCTATTTATCATAATTAAAAATGAAATAGCATTAAAAACTGCAATTAATGTGACTGGGCAACGTTATTTTTTATATTAAGGATTTTTTGTACATATTTTTATATTTCTTTGCTAATAAAATTTTAAGAAAATTTAAATGGTTCGAGTAATTTTTCAAATTTTAGATTTTTAAAGTTTGCTCCTTAATGACGTACAGGGTTTCCCATTTTCGACCCTTTTATATGGTACCTATCTCCGTAATTGTTAGTGCTATCAAAAAAGTAATGTAGGTGTCATGTGCTCTTTTTGGGTCAAAGTAAAAATGGTAAAATCAAAATTTGAAAATTTTCGTTCGCTTAAGAGATACGGGGGAAAATCAAAAAATTGACAATTTCAAAATTATCCTATATTTTCTTAGTTAAAAGAGATACAGAAAAATGTTTTATACAGAAGTTTCTTTCTAATGATTGTTGAACGATCTGCCGTTTGCACAATAAGTATACGGGATCAGGTAAAAAAGTTATCGGACCTAACCTCATTTTTTAAAATGGAACACTCTGTATATTTTAATTTAAATAGATAGCACTTTAAATTTTCTTTTCAAATATACAACACACCATGGATGATATATACATTTTGCGCCATCCTTCGATTTTTCAATATGAACTGATATATCAAATTTTTCAAAATGTTGATAGGTCAGTTTCGCAAATGAATATGTAAAAGTGAAACTGACGTTAACATAGTTGTTTCTAGGATATAAGTTTTTGTTTCATGGTCTACTGTGGTTTAAAGTAATAAAGTTTAATATATCGCCTAGGAAACCAATATCATCCATGGTGTGTTATATATTTGAAAGGAGAATTTAAAATAGTATCCTTTTAGATTAATATATATACAGGGTGTTCCATTTAAAAAAAATGAGATTAGGTCTGATAACTTTTTTACCTGACCCCGTATACTTATTCTGAAAACGGCAGATTATTCAACCATCATTATAAAGAGACTTCTGTATAAAACATTTTTCTGTATCTCTTTTAACTAAGAAAATATAGGGTAATTTTGAAATTGTTAATTTCTTACTTTTCCTCCGTATCTCATAAGCGAGCGAAAATTTTGATTTTACCATTTTAAGTTTGACCCAACAAGAGCATATGACACCTACATCACTTTTTTGATAGCACTAACAATAAAAAACATCCTGGTGCCAAAATGCCAGTTGTTCGAACACGTACAACCCTGTATAATATGACTCATTTGAACGCCCCAATAATAAACAGTTAAACTTGACCTCAGCCAAGGCACATTAATTATAAATTTCAATTAAAAGGCAATAACATTAATTAAGTGCAGTAATGTTTACACCAACTAAGCAATTTCAAATATTTAGAACTAATGGATTACGAATCTTATACCATTAGCAGGATTATTATTTAAAAACTTGTATTATTTGAAATTAGAAGAAAAGGGACCGCGTACAGATGTGTGTGCCTTTTAATACCACAATGTGTGGTATCTTCATTAAATTTTTATTTTACCATGACAATTGTTTCGACACAGCGTCTTTTTCGGATGGTAAAAATGCATTGGGGTAATGCAGGAGTGAACAAACTATGCGAAAATGAAAATGTATTATATTGGAAGTATGCACAACGTAGCAAATCCGTTTCCAGGAATATCTCCGGTCTTTATTCCTCTTTTTAATGGTGTAATAACATCTTTACCAAAGCGCTCAAGTTTTTCGAGAAAAACATAAAATATGTTAAACCTCTAGAAAGCGCCATCTAGCGACCACAGTAGAAATAACATAACATCGCTTGTAGTGTAGCTGATAGAGCAAGAAGAAAGGAACCCAGTTCCTGAGATATTGAATTTTTGTCCAAATCAATGTTTGCTTTACCCCTACCACTTGGGCGGCAGTGGTTCGTCGTGTATTTCTGCTATTCGTCGCTCTGGGCGGAATTAAGAGGGCAAGGTCAGCCGAGCACCTTCCATTAAAATATCTGTAAAAGAGAGTCAAATCCCCAACCTGTCTTCGATGTTCTAGGCTGTCGAGGTTCTTCGTCAGCTCGTGGTCTCCGATCAGACGAATAGCCCTCCTTTGGATGGAATCCAGTAGCCGAAGAGTATGTTTGGGTGCAGAGCTCCAGACATGAGAGCAGTATTCTAGTGATGGTCGAATCTGGGCTTTGTATAGTGTCAAAAGTTGTTGAGGTGTGTACAACTTTCTGGTTCGGAAGAGTACGCCAAGCTTCTGAGAAGCTATCTTGGCGATTGCCACAACGTGGTTATGCCAAGACATATTTCCTCCCAGATTGACACCCAGCAAATTAATAGATGAAGCCAGTGGGATTGCGTGTCCGGCCATGACTATTTCCGGTTCTGTAATGTTAATCTTTTTAGAGAAAACTGCTGCCTGGGTTTTCTTAGCGTTAAATTCGACTTGGTTACTGTCACTCCAAGCCAAAATTTCTTCCAGGTCTTTGTTGAGGCGTGATACTTCATGTTGTCTGCGAAGATGTGCGTCGGCAGCCGATGTCTGCGCATTCAAAGAGAAAGATGAGATAAGTGCTATCGTCAGCAAAACTAAATATCGGATTTTTAGTTTTCACTAGAAAGTCGTTAATGTAGAGTAAGAAGAGAGTGGGAGACAATATGGACCCTTGAGGAACACCGGCATTGATGGTGAAGGTGTCTGAGAGAAATCCGTCAATCGCCACTTGCAGAGAGCGGTCCTTAAGAAAGCTAGACAACCATGCACAGAATCGACTGGGCATACCATAGGATCGCAGTTTACTTAGAAGCCCCTCATGCCAAACACGATCAAAAGCTTTAGAAATATCCAGCGCAACAACCCGAGACTCCCCATGATGTTCGATTGCGTTGTTCCAAATATGGGTGACATAGACTAGAAGATCTCCAGTTGATCTGGACTTCCGAAAACCATATTGATGATCGCTGATGATGTTGAAGCCTTCCAGGTACTTTATTTGAAGAGTTAGAGAAAAGGTATGTAAGCGAAGTTGTTCACGATACATGAGAGATTTAGTGGTAGTATTATAGTAGGGATTTTCAATATACCTTATCTAAGAAAATTGTAGAGAAATCGACTGTTAACAAATTATTATTAGTGTTACAACCCCTAGCGATCGTCCAACAAACTTGCAAATAATTTCCAGCAATTTCTCTTGGCAACTATTCCTATAAATATTTTTTCCGGAAACTGGCACGTTGAACGGCTTCTCTATGACGGCGTTGAAAAACAGTCAAATGCTAAAGAAATTATGAAGTTGTCACTTATCATTGATGGAGAAGGTGATAAAGTAGTAACATTATATATGACATCTGTCTAGAATCCAAAAAAGCAATAATATGGTGTTTCGTTAGAAAAAAGCAAGTCGACACCGACTTCCGGTATAACCCGAAGTGCCACCATATTGAAAATATTTTAGCCATCAACATTAGCCTACTGTCCAATATTCAAAATTTTTGTCCAGTTTTTGATATACACGGTGATTCACGACGAGCTTGCATTAGAACTTTATGGAGAACTACTGAATATATGTTTATGAAACTTTGGGGATATAGGTTTATCGATATGCTCTCTTTAACTAAAATATTCACATGTTTTTGTCATTTCCGCTTATACCCGAAGTACCTGTCAACTTTCGTTTTTTAAATACAACATGGTAATTTTTATTAAATTTTTCGATTAAGCGTTAAATATTAAGCACATTTTTATAGAACGTTGTATATTCAAGCAATCAATCACTTTTCCTCACCCGAACAAACCCGTATAGACATCAGTATACAGCCCCTAAGTACAATAATTGTTTTCATAGCACACTTGAAAAAATAGTATTTTCGGAATAAATTTTTTTGAGAAAACGCTTTGATATAGGTATAGGACAGTACATACTATTTATAAAGAACAACTAATTTGCCATCAAATGAAACAAAAATATACAGGATGTTCCATTTAAAATAAGAAAGTTTTTAATGGTTGAACTCTTTCACAATGAACCTTGAATTGTGAACACCCTGTACATTTTCTGACGAATTTGAAATATTTTTGAGCCTTGATAATCTTCTAGCTATTTCGTGAGAAAAATTTTTTAGTCCAAGAGCTAAGGTAAAAAAAATTATATAGATTATTTTATCGTCATGCATTTGCCTAGTAATTACAAAAGTTCAGATATCTCAAAAACTAACAGAGTGTGACAAAAACATGTTCCATAAAATGTGCTTAGTATTTAACGCTTAATCGAAAAATGTAATAACAATTACCATGCTGTATTTAAAAAACGTAAGTTGACAGGTACTTCCGGTATAATCGGACACGACAAAAACATGTGAATATTTTAGTTAAAGAGAGCATATCGATAAACCTAATTCCCCAAAGTTTCAGAAACATATATTCAGTAGTTCTCCATAAAGTTGTAATGCAAGCTCGTCGTGAATCATCCTGTATAGATCGAGGTACTTCCCGTTGGGATACCCTCTATGTACTCGCACTAAGACCATATTCATTCTGTTAAATTTATGCCATGACCCAATTTGTTCGGAGTACCAACATTGGCTACAAATAAGAATGAACCATATCAAAACAAGAGCTGATCTGCTTTCTTTTAAAATATTTGTATTTATACACCAAGCATGAAAAACTTATTATAAAATACTTACCGCTTAAAACAAGTATTTAGTATAATTATCGTTTTTTTTAAAGATCTGAAAGAAAACAAAAGATATTTCCAATCATCATTTATTCCGCCTTTGTAGACATTCATAACGCTGATTAAACCACTCCAAGTTCCCCTGCTTTCTATTAAAATCCCGAAGAAACTTTAAAATGATTCTATCAATAAATATCCTATCCACGAAAATAACCTTCTCTTCAACATAGTAAGTTTTATGAATATTTTTCGAATTTCTTGCATATTCTATAAGAACGTAATCATAAAATTCCTTAATAAATTTACAAGCCACATCATGGCTATCGAAAAACTCACTCAAAAACGTAAAATCTAAAATTTGGATCATAGCAATCAAAGGACTGGAAATTACGGACGCAGTAACAAAGCGAACAAAATCGTATAATCCATGTTCCACTATAAGAAGAACGGCCATTTTTAAAACTCTGTACTTATCACAACGGCAAAAAACATTCATATACAGATAAGGTAGCATTTCGGATAAAACTTTCGCCACTTCAAAGTTTGTAAGATTCAAATTTTGACAACATTGGACCGCAGTTCCGATAAAACTTTTATCGCAGCCGCTTTTGCTGCCGACTCGAGTCAATACCAAAATCAAAACGAACATTTTTTGAACGTTCTTAACGCCTGTGTAACAAAGTCTCATGTTATTCATAAAAGGTTCCTCAACATGAAGCGTTTCGCGGCCTTTAAAAAACAAAAAAATAACTTTAAAGTAGCACAGAAGCAAATAATTACGGGAATCGTCGGTTAGCACTGCTTTGTGAACCAGAACCTTTAAAATATTCTCTATAACATCACCGGAAAAATTATTTTTCATATATCTGTCGACCAAAATTGACAGAATCTTAACTTGAATACACTCCAGAATATTTTTAAATAGAATGTCTTTTAATACCTCGTGCAAACAATCCGCGTCGGTATTTACTACCAGTAGCGGTATATAATTATGTTCCCATATTCTATGCGCGTAATCAGACAAGTCAAAATTTGACGTTTTAAAAGTTATCATCGCTTCGTCGATTGGCAGGACTTTAACCAATAGCAGATTAAACTGTTCTAGGTTCAACCGTTTTAGAAACATCGATAACCTGTCAAAATTTTCATGTATTCGGTAATAACCGTGCGGCTTAACAGAAAAGTCGTATATATATCGAGAAAATTTCTCATTAAGCTCACTTAAGAGAAGCATAAAGTTTCTCAGAGTATGTTTGTCTTTAATATAAATAAAATTTCCTATTATAAAATCAATAACGTCTTCTACAACATTAGGAATCTCGTCTTCTGAGCAAAGCGAGGTGTACGCGCGTACCGCAAACAAACCGTAATGTCCGCGATTTTCTTTTATTATCCTTACAAATAAGCTCAAAAGAATATCCTTGGTCGTCTCCATACACACGCTTTTGATTGGCTGCCTCTTGGTTTGGGATTCTGAAAATATCTGCATAACAATGATTGACGAGTCCGTCAAAGGTTCTTGAATCAGCGTTTGATAGAAGACGATGATCAGTTGGGGAAATAGACAGAGAAGATCTTCAGCTGATTTCGGGCGGTTATTTGGTCCTATTAAGACACCCAGGAACCTGTCGATTAGTGAACGAGCCAACTGTATACTGGCGTTCCTTCAATAGAAAATTTACGTTTGTAGCTTATAAAAAAAAAACAGTATTTGGGGTTTGGAAAAACTAAATGTCCATGCAGACATGTCCTCTGACATTTTTTACAAAACGTACACCACTTGGGTTCTACGAAAATATTTTGAAATTTGTAATAGTAACAAACCAGAACAAACCCAAAAATAATACGCAAATTAAAAATGTTGACGTTTTAAAATTGTCCAACGTTTACGTTGCCAAGGCGACGAAATGGATTTCATAGCCAACTTTGTATCAAATCTATTGGAAACATTCACGATTTTGGCATATCACGGGTAATGTGATTTGTAGAACTGTTGCGTAATATATACAGGGTACACCAAGTAAAGTGGCCTATTAGGAGTATCTCGAGAACTAAATGAGATTTCATTTTGAAAATTTGGCTGTGGCTATAAGAGATGGTTTTCTACGTTTATAAAATATTTTGGATGGTGCGGTGTTGCCGGATCATACCGAAAGTGGTAGCAACTTCGGAATTTTAAATGAATTACCATATATATTATATTTTTTTTTGAATCTAGGTAAAAATCTAGAACAGTTTTCTGTATAATATCATATACATACCTATCTTTAAGAGTTTTTAAATTATAAATAATCTTGTGGTTTTTAACGCCGTATCGGGACCTGAAGAGAAAATCATATCTTTTTAGCGGTTACAGCTAGAAAGCTGAAACTTTGACAATAGTTTCACAAGACCATCGAGATTTTATAACTTTGA
Source organism: Barypeithes pellucidus (assembly GCA_963991005.1). NCBI lineage: Eukaryota > Metazoa > Arthropoda > Insecta > Coleoptera > Curculionidae > Barypeithes > Barypeithes pellucidus. The sequence goes on from OZ022563.1 coordinate 17,424,433, forward strand.
ACAATATTTAATTAGTTTTATACAGGGCGTCTCCATAGCAATTTTTCTGAGGGAGATGAATTATTGCAAAAATCGTCTTTTTTTTTAAATGGGACACCCTGATGATATGTTTTGCTAATGGAGGACCGAATTTTTTCTATCTAAAGATATTAAGTGTTCCTATACCTATCTTCAATATTTTTGGACTTATAGCGAAATTAAAAAATTATCTTATAAAAATATTTATTTTGGTAGTTGGTTGTGAAATGGATTCATAGAAACAAAATAATGAAAAATCTATTTGACGTTATGTCTGTGCTAAAATTAGGCAACAACACCAATAAAATAACTAATAACTAAATTGTTGGCTCTTGAACATTCATGAATTGTGGTGATAACATGTTCATTTGTCACCTTTTTCATTTCTTCCCCTTCTAGAGACCCCATAGCTGTTCTTACTCGATTTTCTAAATCTTCCCCTGTTGTGACAGGTGTCTTGTATACTATTTCTTTAATCCTACCCCATAGATAAAAATCTAGGCGGTAAGATCCGGAGACCTTGGGGCCATTTCCATGGACCTCCTCGGCCAATCAATTTTTTGGAAGCCATAGGAGCTGCATCAGGATGAAGTTCATTAAATTGTCTGCAAGTTCTAGATAAAACTCTACCACACTCCCCATGAATATAAAATAAACTTAAAATATCTATCTCTCGAATAATGCGAATTAGCCATTTTTATTACAATAACACAGACATAACGTCTTTTTTAATTTAATTTTTCTTATTTTGTTTCTATGAATCCATTCCACAGCCAACTACCAAAAAATATATTTTTATAAGATAATTTTTAAATTTCGCTATAAGTCCGAAAATATTGAAGATAGGTATAGGAATACTTAATATCATTAGATAGAAAATTTGATCCTCCATTAGCAAAACATATCAAATACAGGGTTGTCCCATTTAATAAAAAGAAGATCTTTGCAATAATTCATCTCCCTCAGAAATATTGTTATGGAGCCACCCACCCTGTATAAAACTAATTAAATACTGTTCAAAATTATAAAATTTCGATGGTCTTGTGAAACTATTGTCACAATTTCAGATTTCTAGCTGTAACCGCTAAAAAGATATAAATTTCTTTTCAGGTGCCGATATAAGACTATTTATGATTAAAAAAACTATTAAAGATAGGTATATGATATTATATATAAAACTATTCTAGATTTTTACCTATATTCCAAAAAAATATAATATATAGGGTAATTCATTTAAAATTCCGAAGTTGCTACCACTTTCGGTATGATTCGGCAACAGCGCACTATCCAAAATATTTTATAAACGTAGAAAACCATCTCCTATAGCCACACTTAAATTTTCAAAATAAAATCTCATTCAGTTCTCGAGATACTTCTAATAGGCCACTTTACTTGGTGTGCCCTGTATATTACGTAACAGTAGACAGTGCGTAAGTAGGTTCTTACTAATATAGATAGTATCATACTGTTATAGGTGACTCTTTCCCCGATTCAACTGTAACTAACCCATCGATGTAAAATTTACTTACCGTACAACCCAATTGCGATTCTTAAAATGTTCCACAAAATGCAATATTACATCTGGCACAAATCTTAGAGTGTGGTTATACAGGGTGTGATCAGAAATCAAAATTTCCGTACAGTGAATTGCCGACGACACTGTCGAATCCGTACTGGTTGGGTTTGACAATATTTTTAATAGATGAAGTAAAGTTGTACCTAAGAGAGGCTAAAAAAAAGTTCAAACGTAAATCATGTATCTCAAAAATGCAGTAATTATAAAGATAATTTTAGAATATCATTGCTATTGTTTGCCCAGTGGCTTCTGAATGGTTCCGTAAGAAGAGTGAAGAGAGAGAGGGACGTTATAAATATTTGCTTGGCTCTTCAAATGTTTATTTCTAATTATTGTCTGATCCATCACGTAATTGATAGATTGTGCTCAGAAACGGCTGGGCATACAATACCACATGGGCATTTTATTATTTTAAAGAAGAAACATTTCATTTTTAAATCTGATTTCATCGGCCAAAAAGGTTTTTACAGTAATTTCTTCTAGGTCGGACTGGAATTCGGCCAACCTATTTTCTAAGACCTATTAGCTGATTAGAAAAAAAATCCCATACCTTCTGTGGATGCATATCAGATTGACACAAAGCATGGATAATCAGTCTACTCTCAGGGTTCCTTCTAATAGTCAGATTTTGCACCGGTGCAACATCAGAAAGTTTCCGCAACGTTTCGTGCAACAATATTATTCTGTAAGATGCATCTTCATTATACCGTTTTAAAATTGTAATATCGGTAATGGTATCATCTTTTTGATATTCCTCGTCAATTAGTTTTGCAATATGCTTAAGAACCTGCGCACTTATCGTAGTCGGTCGCCTCATATTACTACTTTCAATTATTCTAACCAAAAGATCCATAATCTTTGGTTTATCTACAAGACACCAAATGCTACTCTCTTGCATGATGTACTGCAATAGATTCTAAAAATAAATATATTATGGAACTCCACATACAGAGCGTTATGGAAATGGCTTATTATATTTAATCCTTTTCTTGGGTGCCCTAGTGAAAGCCTGCGTACTTTTTTTTAAATTGAATGTCTAAATAAACTTCCGCGTTTGAAAGGTTAAGCCATTTATTTCTGGCTTAATAAATAAGTCAAATTTACCAGCTGTAGCATTATCGTTTATCTGTTCTGTTGTGAAATAATTTATAATAATAAATGTATGTGATTTCAAATTTGTGTGATATTGCTATTGGTAGTGTTCTTTTCTTTCTTCGTTTACTTATACAATTGAAAGAATTGTTCAAAATGGTACGACAGAATGAAGAAGTGTTAAATACAGGGTGTTATGGAAATTACTTAATATATTTAAATGGGTGACTCCTTAGGTGTCCTAGAGAAAGTCTACATAGTTTTTTTTTAAATCGAATATCTAAATACTAAGGTAAAAACCCTTTTTACACACATACTGTCGCGCCGTTCCATTTGGATTCACTTAGCAACAATGTGGGTCACTAGAGTATACTAACAGTGATGTCAGATCACACCGCGTGTCTCGCCCTTGCTTGGATACCGGCCGCCCGCCACTATCGTTGCTTCAGTATGTTTCGAGACTCGGGAGTGGAATGGCGCTGTCGAGGGTTCCACGTGCGTGACGTATACGAATTTTAAACGTTTTGCTAGTTACTAGCATTACCCGATTTTTTTTCTGTTGTGAAATAATTCATAATAATAAATGTTGTGATGTGATGTCAAATTTGTGTGATATTATCTACTGTTGGTTCTGTTTAAAAACATACTTTTTGTGTTTTATTTTTTTATGGAATTTAATTATAAAACGGATTATTTTAAAATAAGATCGAAGGTAAGAGAGTATGTACCTTAAAATTGTAGTTTATTTTTCTGAAAAAGAAGTGATAACGCGCGTCAAAGACGACTTGTTGTCAAAAACAACACCGCATATTATGCGCTAACCTCTTTTGAACCTCGAGACTGCCTCAATAAACTATTGATTGCGAAGGTCCTTAGGAGCGGCCACGTAAATTTTGATATTTCATATAAAGTGTATATTCAAAGCGCCATTTATGGATATTCTTATTCAATTTATTTTCATCTCAGGATTTACCGGTTTAAATATAATAAATCATTTCAATTTGTTTTATCTCAAGATTTGCCCGTTTAGATATAATAAGTCACTTCCACACCCTCTGTAGTACCTCGAACTCACACTCAAATGACAACATAATTCGTTAATTAATTCGAACTTGTTTAGGGTCGATCGACCGGCGTTACAATGTTGCCAATAACTTGAACACAAAACCACTAGTCTGAAATAAAATCGATCTGATCGGGCTTAAAAAGGAAAGTGGTATCTTCCTTTAAATTTAACAGGACGATTTACTATCTATAAGTTTTCTCCCGTTCCAGACATAGAAATTGAAACTAGTAGAACAAAGGAAACGGTCAATAAACCTATTATTGTATACGAAACGTCTTTAAAAAATACTTACATTTAAAAGTGACTCCACAATTTTTTGAATCTTACAAATGGAATCATATTGCTCATCTGTACTACTTGTGTTGCCCTAAAAATATGTACTATATTAAATTCTAAAGGCTTCTTTTCTTGCCCTTGTGCCTTTATACAGGGACTCAATTTGAAAATTTCCTACCCTTAATATTAAAAATCGAAAAGACGCGTTCATTTTATTGTGAAGAGGGACGTTTAAAGAATATTCGCAGCTTTCACTCCCTGGGTGAGGTAGATGTTAGCCTTAAAATCTTAATAGCGAAGAGGGCACATCGTTTCAAAGGTGGCTTAAATCTCTTTCCAATAATACTATTATTTTTGTGTAGTAGTTTCCAAAAATAGACATAATTATAGAACTTACCTGCAGTGAAATTTATGGTCTTTAGGTTATTATTAAAAAAACATCTTGTGTCGAGGTCTGTAGATAGTTACTCCTGGTGACACCAGTTCTTTTACTCCGGGTGACACCAGTTCTTTGCCAGGAACCGGAAAGTCACCGCCTAAAAACAAGTTCGAATACTTTCCATACATTATGGTATTTTTGAAACAGAGTGCAAATATTCTTTAAAGGCTCAAAAGCCTTCACAATCAAATCGATCTTTCCGATTTTTAATATTATCTACTGTAAGCGAGATATTAGAATCAGAGTGTTTAAAATTGTTCACACAACATGTTCTTCTGTTATACTTTTGCGTCGCTTGTATCGTTTTGTTCGGGTTGTTAAATACATTATTAAGGCCATAATATCTGCTATTATTTTAGGTTATTTTAAATTAACTGCATGTAGTGTTAGTGATTATCAGGTTTATCCATAATATACCATGTGGTATAAAGATCTAAGAGGTATGATTCCACGCCGATGGAGGTGTGGCTTGTGACGTCAACGGGCGGGTGATTTATACTGCTGTCAGCGTTTTAAACTCTCTTTTAAATGTATTAAAACGTTTTACGCCTTTACTGATACGTGAAATGAAAGAATAATATCATGGTATTTAGGCATATTTATTTCATGAACATACAACTAAGATTAAAGCTAAAATACGACAGAGTTATAAACAAATTAAACTATTTTTTAAATAGTCCATCTCTCAGTGGAGTGAAATTATGAAGAGGTACAGAAACTCATAGTCTGCTTCAGTAGTTAAGTAAACAATATTTTAATATCCATACATTTTTCGAAGGCATATAACCTCATCAGTTTCAGTGGAAAATACTTAAGAAGTAAACGTTAATAAAATAAATAAAACCGTATCCATTCTAATTTTTTGTTTTCATCTTTAGAAAAGCGGAAACACCGTACATTTCTTTTCCTGGTTATTCATATCACAACCGAATACAGCGCACGTCATATTATGAAAATTCAGATATTTATTTTAATAAAGACACGCGACTAAATAAGAAACAGTTCTGATGACCCCTCAAAATTTCCACGGAACTACGGCAAACGACACTCACTACGTGGCGACCAGTGTTGCCAGAAATCTTTGATCAAAAGTAGTACGAAAAAAAAGGTCGTTACTTTCCTATGATATGGGGGCCACCTCCAGATTGAACATAAATTTCATATGAGGAGCCTCCAACAAGAATCAACATCTCAAAAATAGTTAAAATAGTAATGGATATATTACAATTATTGTAAGAGACTGACAACGCTGGTGACAAGCAGGGGTGGCCGAGCAGCTTGGGCTATCGTTGACCGGTTCGAATGGCGCGGCGGATGTTTTAAAACATTGTCGGAATCTTTCCTTATTTTAGTGGTATTTTTGCTGTAATGTGTGTCATATTTCCATGAAATTAATATACGTAAATACTTATCATATATTATTCTTTCATTTCATATACCATTACATGCATAAAACCTTTTAATACCTTTAAAATACTTACTTTACTTAGCCATACTTGCGCCTCACCTTTTCAGTTATTTCATTTTGATAAATTCGATGAACAATCTCTTGTAAAATATCTTCTATGACCGGTAAACAATATTGGTCGAAACCCACAAATTCACAAGCGTCTCGAGAATTGACACTTTTAGAAACCTCCAATACAGCATCGAGTAATAGCACTCCTTTAAAAACACTTCTTAGACTACGGACAAATGTTTGAAAGTGTTTACTGACGGCATCAAATAGATTCTGAAGAAGGGAAAGATTTTCGTTGGCTTCGTTCTGGGAAACTATAATACTCGACACATTTTTTATTGATTCTGCCGCCTAAAAAATATTAATGAAAGAAATAACTAACTTTCGGGTTTGACCCCCGTGGAGTGAATTGGGGTGCATAGTAAGGGGCACTAGAATAATACTCTAATTAAAAAAATACATATATCTTCTTTGTTAATTGTGGTTATCCTTTTAGCTTACCTTTTAGGTTTTTTATCATAAATATAAAAAAAATTAGTAACAGAATTGTTAGGCAACCCAATGGTCGAACTGAACTTTTTGAAAATATATAACATTTTTTTACATTTTTATAAAAATAAGAACATAAACCACATGTAAGTACAGTAAACAATAAAGTCACGAATGAGAAAGTAAACAACTTTTACGTCGGTAGCGCCTAAATGCCGTGCCTGTAATATAAGTGTCATTGCAAAGTAAACGGTGCAAACGGATAAATTGGTCTATGCTCTATTTTACGTGAAATAAACTTACCACTATTGAATTCATCTCACTGCATTTATCTATAAATTTCAGTAAATAATCATCAGCATATAATTTGCTTGGAAGTAATATCAGCCGACCTAGCTTAGTCAGCTCAGGAAAATTTCTATTTGATTCTAACAGTACTTCTTGTTTCAGATCAGTATTAAATTTATGTTCAAAAATTTTGCTATAAAATCCTACAACTACTGCCTCGAGTTTGTAGTTTAATAGATATGGATATTCATCGTTGGTTAATTTCCAAAAAATCACTAAAATCTGTGCGGCAATATCTCTGTTGCTTGTTCCTAGCGATCTCAGGCAAAATCTAAACAGATTTATCACATAATTTTCATAGCAAGCCAAACGTTTTTCTTGATGAGTACTTCTAATGTCCAAATGATATAAATCGGATCCAGTCACACCAATTTGTGACAAAAATTTATGCAGACATTTCAGTTCTTCATTATCTAGGGTTCCTGTTTGACCATATAGATACCTTTTTACAAGTTTTAATTCAACATTGCATGGATAAAGGTTTCTTTTAAAATAAGAACTTACAATTTTCAGTCCTAAAGTCGTTGTGGAACCATCCTCGAAAAGTTTACTTAATAAGTGAACCATTCCTCGACTGTATTCTTTAATTAAACCTTTACGTCTGGTTTCAAGTAAAATATGACCTTTAATATAGTTAGAGATAGGTTCAGCAGAAATAAAGGTATAAAATTCTACCTTATATGCAGATACACACTGAGGAATCCAATATTTTACAAGACTTTGACAAAATTCCCTAAAAATTACATTCCGACTTCAGAAACTTGTATTGAAAAATGGAATTATTTATTGTGGTATTATGTTGTCAAAAGACAACAAAAGAGTGTGAAATGTACTTTAATACCTAGCTCTAATTTATTTTTAGATTTTACTGTTATACAGGATCTCCAATAGTGGGGTCCGACAAAATATTCCTTATTATTTTATTATTCTTCAGGGTCCACCAAGTAAAGTGGTCTATTAGAAGTATCTCGATAACTAAATAAGATTTTATTTTGAAAATTTGGCTGTGGCTATAAGGGATGGTTTTCTAAGTTTATAAAATATTTTGGATGGTGCGGTGTTGCCGGATCATATCAAAAGTGGTAGCAACTTCGGAATTTTAAATGAATTACCCTATATATTATATATTTTTTGGAATCTAGGTAAAATCTAGAAGAGTTTCCTCTATAATCTCATATTCCTATCTTTAAGAGTTTTTGAATTATAAATAATCTTGTGATTTTTTAACGCCGTTTCGGGATATATCTTTTTAGCGGTTACAGCTAGAAAGCTGAAATCTTGACAATAGTTTCACAAGGCCATGAAAATTTTATAATTTTGAACAGTATTTCTGAGGGACATGAATTATTGCAAAAATCATTTTTTTAAATGGGACACCCTATATTTGATATGTCTTGCTAATGGAGGATCGAAATTTGTATCTAATGATATTAAGTGTTCTTCAATATTTTCGGACTTATAGTGAAATTTAAAAATTATCTTATAAAAATATATTTTTTGGTAGTTGGCTGTGGAATGGATTCATAGATCCATTTGGCCTATGCTGTGTTATTGTAATAAAAATGGCTAATTCATATTATTCAAGCTTAGATATTTTAAGTCTATTTTATATTCTTGGGGAGTGTGGTAGAGTTTTATCTAGAACTTGCAGAAAATTTAATGAATTTCATCCTGATACAGCTCCTATGACTCTCAAAAAGTTTAAAAGAGTAGCAAACTTTTTGAATTTCAATAATGTAGTTCATTAAATTTTCTGCAAGTTCTAGATAAAACCCTACCCCACTCCCCATGAATATAAAATAAACTTAAAATATCTAAGCTTGAATAATGCGAATTAGCCATTTTTATTACAATAACACAGACATAACGTCTAATGGTTTTTTCATTGTTTTGTTTCTATGAATTCATTCCACAGCCAACTACCAAAAGACATCATTTTTAAATTTCATTATAAGTCCGAAAAACATTGAAGATAGGTATAGGAACACTTAATATCATTAGATAGAAAATTCGATCCTCCATTAGCAAGACATATCAAATATAGGGTGTCCCATTTAAAAAAAAAGGAAGATTGCAATAATTCATCTCCCTTAGAAATATTGTTATGGAGACGCCCTGTATAAAACTAATTTAATACTGTTCAAAATTATAAAATTTCGATGGTCTTGTGAAACTATTGTCAAAATTTCGGCTTTCTAGCTGTAACTGCTAAAATTATAGGATTTTCTTTTCAGGTCCCGATACGGCGTTAAAAAATCACAAGATTATTTATAATTCAAAAACTCTTAAAGATAGGTATATAATATTATATAGAAAATTGTTCTATATTTTTACCTAGATTCCAAAGAAAAATATAATATATAGGATAATTCATTTAAAATTCCGAAGTTGCTACCACTTTCGATATGATCCGGCAACACCGCACCATCCAAAATATTTTATGAACGTAGAAAACCATCTCTTATAGCTACAGTAAAATTTTCAAAATAAAATTTCATTTAGTTCTTGAGATACTTCTAATGGGCCACTTTACTTGGTGTACCCTGTATATTTATATCTTTATCTACTATAATAAAACAGTTCGATCTTAAGCTATTATTATTATAAATAAATTCTCAACACCTAATTTGAGCTAAAATAAAATGCTTACCCTTCAAAGTCAACCATCTGAAACTTTAAAAAGAATTGAGGCCATACTACTTCTTTCCAGTATGAGAAATCCTCAAAAAGAATACTTCTATAAAGAAAACCTCCTTCTCGATTTTCTATATTGTTTGAAAACATCTGAATTATCTTGGTAACAACATCTCTACATATATTTTTATCAATTATTGATTTAAAATATGGTACTAACTCTAGAGTTTCTACACCCCTTATTGGCAACAAAGTAAGATCTAATAAAACTTTAATATCATTTAACTCGAGAACGAGTATAGCAATTTTTGAAATATTTTGTGAATAGCTTCTAAAACTTTCAAAAGGTGCGATTGCCACTTTTTGAGAAAAAAATAGAAGTTCCAATGCTAACGTAGAATCTATTATTTCCTTATGTTTTTTAATTATGCTTTCTATAAGACGTAACATAAGTATTGACTGCATCTGGTCTGCTCGGTATGTTAATATTGCTTTCTGCAGAATTTTATATTTTTGATGTATGGTTATAGCAGTATCTTTTTTATTAAACAGTTCCTTGGAGTGCCTTAAAGAGTATAGTAATATTAATTTAAAAAACCACTTGTCACTTATGCGTATTGTAAAGTTTTTAATTGTCACAAAATTTTCCCTCTCAGCATTCTCGAAGTATGTTAGAATGGCTTCCACAGTGTTTATCGATTCAATATTCTTGAGACAGTTGTATAATTCTAAACTAAGTATTTCTTGTTCATGTTGTAGAAGAAAATTGGATCTTATTTGAGAAATGTAAGCGAGAATACTTATGGAATCATCCAAGTTAGCACTTTTCTGAAAGGAAAGAGTGTCAGTTCTTTATTCAAATTAAACTATAAAAGAATACTTACCAAACATGATAACAAATTTTGCATTTTGTGTAAATGTTCCATTTCTATTAGAATTTTATTATAGAAAACAGCATAGGTATTTTGTATTTTTTGATTCATAACCTCTGAATTTACTCTTCTTCTTTTCTTGTAATGTGGCAATACCTCCCAAACACTAACAACAAAGGAGAGATAGGTGGACACTTGGGCATCAGGCCAGTCTCATTGAGCTGGTGCATTTTGAGATCCAGTGTAAAAAAGCAGTCACTGCGAAAATCACGAAAAACGGGATTGAAAATTTTTAATTGGCTATGAAAACTGTCAATGTCAAGGATGGCTACACCGCTTAGGTTTGCTTTTACGATGGGCAGCCTATATAGCTATACAAGGTAAAAAAAAAATATCACATAAGTGGTCTTAAAACATGATTCTTTTTAAAGAAAATTTCAACCAGTTATATTACTAAATTTTGTGTACGATCTATTACTAAAAATATAACAATATAAAATTTGACAGCAATTTATCAGTAGGTAGGTATACTTTTTAATTCGTTAATCGGTTCTTGTGCTTCTCTTTTTCATCTCTAAACTTTCGTACGACCTCGGGGGGTACAGGAAACTGTTTCTCTGCTTTTACAACTGGTGTAAAGTCTAAATTCATGATCTAAAAATAGGGACGTGAGTAATTGTTCTAATGTTTCCCCTAAAGTCTAAAAATAGGCACACCGGCGCGTAGCATAACGAACAAAAGGGTTATTTACTTCTTCGCTTACTACCCATATATGGGTATTGAGTTTTTCTCTAGATAACCCATTCCAATTTAATAGTATCTACATTTTTATGGAACAAACCCCAAACATATACAGGTTGTTCCTTAATGACGTCCTAATATATTTCAGGGTGTGATTCCTTAGGTCATTTTATAAATAAATGTTCATACGAACATATGTCCGCAACGGCTTAAATTTATTGCTACAGGGTGTTGAATTTTTATTTTTTAAATGGTTAATTTTTAATATCTCCGAAACTGCTTCAGATATTATTTTCAATTTTGGTATAATAGGATATAGAACCACAAATGTTAGTTAGAAAAGTCATTCAATTGTTCCACCAGTGGCGTCCCTGCAAACATATCCTCTGATATTTTTTACAAAGAAGATGGTACGCCACTGACATTTTTCCATGTGGATATTTTTTCTGATTAGCCTGGTCAATTCTACATGAAAACGGTCGCTTGAGTTTTTCTCGTCAGACGCACCGTTCTTGATTAAGGCCACTAAATGTATATTAAAACTCATTATTATTATTAACATTGATAATAATTAATGATAAGTTTTGTTTCATAAAAATTGTTGGAGTGGGCAATTCGATGCGAAGACGGGCAGAAGTATGCCTTTTAAGTGAAGGTGGCCATTTCCAACAATTTTTATGAAGCAAAATTTATCATTAATTAATTATTTTATCAATGTTAATAATAATGAGTTTCAATATGAATTTAGTGGTCCGACTAGTAACGCATCACAATTCACATACTGGTAGCTACGGTAGCCTATCAATAATTTAAGACGGTGTGGCGTAAGCTATTCCAACGCATAAAATAACCTATCTTCTGTGCTATCATAACTTATGAATAGTGAGTTGATCAGTTGATGCAATTTCTTCGATTTGGTTGCCGTAATTCAGAGGTCTGGGCTGTCCCCTATTAGCAACACGCTTCGGTCTAGGACAACTCATATTTGAGTTATATCAACTCGAGATTTCGCTCAGTGTAGTTTCGGAGATATTAAATAATAACCATTTAAGTAATAAATAGTTAATAGCAAAATATTTAAGCCGTTGCGGACATATGTTCATATGAACTTTTCTTTATAAATTGATCTAAGGAATCACACCCTGAATTATTATCACGTCATTAAGGAACTCCCTGTATAGTATATACAGTTGGTCGAGGAAGGAGGAGTCATTTTTGTTTTGTCAGTTAATGAAAAAGGATAATAATATGTGTTTATTAAGTATAGGTACTGATCATTGGCGTAACTAGAATGATTTTGTAGGGGGGGGCCTGGCCCCTAGTCGAGTAAGATTTTAGTGGCAAGTGTCAGTATGACGTATGTATGGCTTCGGACTTCGGAAACACTGGGGTGGGCACCAGAGCAATCTGGGGTGGGCACGGCCCACCTGCCCCCCCCCCCCCCCCTCTAGTTACGCCTATGGTACTGATTGACATTTATATCTTGTGCTTCACAAAATTTTCATTGTTTCAATAATTGAAATGGATCCGCGCTTCATACGAAGGCAGTTAAATTGGGACAAAGTTGACATTTTGGGCTAAATAATATGCGGCAAAAAAATGAACAATAAATACAGGGGGGATTCCAAGATATTTAGAAAACTCTAAAATTTGTGTTTTGGTGTCTACTTTTTCCTAACTTTGTTCAAAGAGGTGTGCAAAAATAAATTTCATTTTCGCATTGCTACTGTTATTCCCCACAAGATGGCATCACCAGATTTTTAATGCGACCTTTCGTCTTTTTAACTTTTTTTGTTTAAATTATGATAAGATAAACTAAATCTACGTTCAGCGGTCTACAACACTTCATGGTATAAGTAACTATAGGTATGATTGCACGCCGATGATCACGTGGCTTGGCGAGTAAGTTTTAAATCTCTTATGAAGGTTTACATTGCTGTCATCGTTTTTAACTCTTTTTTGAATGTATTAAAACGTTTTATGCATGTAATGGTATATGAAATGAAAGAATAATATATGACGAGTATTTACGTATATCAATTTCATAGAAACATAACACACAAATACCACTAAAAAAAGAAAAGATATCGGAGAAATTTTTCGCGGCCATTTGAGCCGGCGACAATAGCCGAAGCATGCCGAACGCTGCTCGCCGACCACTGCTGGTTTTGAAACAGTGTTGCCAAACTTTTACAATTGTAATAGATCCACTAGTATTTTAACATTCTTGTTGTGTGGCTCCCCATATGAAATTTATGTTCAATCTGGAGGGACCACCTCCAGATTGAACATAAATTTCATCTAATAGGAAAGTAACGACCCTTTTTTTCGTACTCTTTTTACTCTGACCCGTTTTTTACTATTCCTATTAGGTTTCGAACCGGCACTCTATTTCTTTCGATAACGGATGTCTGGCAACACTGCTGCATGGTTGCCGTAGTTTTTGGTGGACATTTTGTAAGTTTACCAGAACGTTTTCTTATAGTCTTGTGTTTATTAAAAAAAATATCTTAATTTTCATAAAATGAGGTGCGCTATGTTCGGTTGTGATATGGATAACCAGGCAAAGACATTTAATAGAAATATAAGGTTTTTCCGCTTTCCTAAAGATAAAAACAAACAATTAAAATGGATACAGTTGTGTAAGCGGAAAGATAATTAGGTCGTATTTTAGCTTTAATCTTTGTTGTATGTTCATGAAATAAATATTCCTAAATACCATGATATTATTCTTTCATTTCACATACCACTAAACGTAAAAACTTTTAATTAAAACGGCGTCAGAGTAATAATAGTACGAAAAAAAGGTCGTTACTTTCCTATTAGATGGGGGACCACCTCCAGATTGAACATAAATTTCATATGGGGAGCCCCACAACAAGAATGTTAAATAGTAGTGGATCTATTACAATTGTAAAAGTCTGGCAACACTGTTTCAAAACCAGCAGTGGTCGGCGAGCAGCTTTCGGCATGCTTCGGCTATTGTCGCCGGCTCAAATGGCCGCGAAAAATTTCTCTGATATCTTTTCTTTTTTTAGTGGTATTTGTGTGTTATATTTCTATGAAATTGATATACGTAAATACTCGTCATATATTATTCTTTCATTTCATATATCATTACATGCTTAAAACGTTTTAATACATTCAAAAAAGAGTTAAAAACGATGACAGCAATGTAAACTTCCATAAGAGATTTAAAACTTACTCACCATGCGCACGGCAGACGAAATTGGGACGGTTAGATATCCTACCTTTAGTTTATTGTATCATGACAACACTTACTGGTTTCCAACGTTTTGTTAATTAAATTGACCATCCCTAGTACGTTCTTGTAATTTACTTTTATACCGGTACTTTTTAAATACTTTTTAAAAAAGGCATTGAGTTTTACAGTTTCGAATTAAACCGAATTTTTTAAAACAAAAGTAAATTACAGGAACGTACTAGAAGTATTTTAATGAAGAGGGACAATTTAAGGAACGAAACGTCGGAAACCCAGTAAGTGTTGTATACCGCTGAACGTAGATTTAATTCCTCTTTCATAATTTAAACAAAAAATCCATTATCGTATCGTATTTAAAAAAAAAAATAGTTGATGAAGGCGACCTAAAGACGAAACGTCTCATTAAAGATCTGATGATGCCTTCTTATGGAGAATAAAATGTAGCAATTAGAAAGTGAAATTTATTTTTGGGCACTCTTTGAACACAGTCAGGAAAAAATAACCACCGAAACACGAAATTTCAGATTTTTCCAAATATTTCGAAATTCCCCGTATTTATTTTGTATTTTTTCTCAGCATATTATTGGGCCTATAATTACGCAACTTTGCCCTAATTTAACCGACTTCGTATCTCTTACCGTTTCCGAAATTCTTACCTGTGGCAGTACTGATACGACATAATTTCTGTATCTAGGATGATTCGCTATAGGATTTCCATGAAACGTAATACTTCTGAGTTGTTTTAGAGGCCTTAATTTGAAAACTTCATCAAGATCGGTAATACAGTTGCCATGAAAGTAAAGAATTTTGAGGTTGGGGAATTTCAGAATGCTCTAGAAAAATAATAGAAGATACGAGGGATTATTCTTTGTTGTTCAATGTGAAAAATGATCGCCTCGTGGAAGCAGATGCATTTTTGTTTGACTTTTAAAGGACTTTTAAAAAAATCTATACTTGATCCTTCGTGGATGTACGCATGTGGTTATTCATGTCCAGTCATATCTCGGAAACCTCGTACTGCATCGATTGAAATAAGCTTTATTGGGAGAGTATACATGTGTGTACAGTGACCCGGGAGGAATGGACCAAACTCCAGAAACGTATTGTACAGCGTGAGAGGGAGAGGGTGTTCATATAAAAATCAGAATGCAATTTTCTAATTTGTGTGAATAATTTATATTCTATTTGTATGTTTCCAAGCACTGCATTGACGCAAAAGCTATTTAAATGCTGTCTATAACCTTCAGTTTGATCAATACAGTTCCAAAGTTACGCAATTGCGTTTGTAGTATTTGAAATAAAGCAAAAGTGTTTACAAAATATCAAATAAAGTGGATAATTTCACTCGCATGTTGTTTGTTGAAAAGAAATCGACAAACCAGAGCAAATAACCATAATTAAAGCACGGGCGCCGTGCGCATGTCTGGTATTCTCGATACTTAGAGCTATACTTAGTTAAAAAATTTTAAATTTAACTCGGTGCAAATGGGCATTAGTGACCCACGAGCTAGTACTAAAAAAAATATGAACAAAATTTGACCAACGTCTCAAAAAGGTTCGCCATCCCTGTCCAAACATTTCGCTCATCAGGTCAAGCAGCATCTGGACGAAACGTTTCGAGGGCTTAGGATTGGTCGCGATGGTCCTATTAGCTGGCCTTCAATATCTCGAGACTATACTAAACTCTTGTTTACGTGGCTGGTTCAAAAATGACGTTTATACAGTAAAAGTCGACACCACCGACCTATATCTATGGATAGCCAAACTCTAAAAGCAAAAGTGGCAAATTTATGGCCCCGCGCATGTAAACAAAGCCGAGCGTCAGGGGTCATGTGGCGGCGAACAGGACCGTACTTCGCCTATAATGAAAATGATTACACGGCAATATGTTGGCACATTAAGACCTTCTTTACTGGGCAATAAACAAGATCTTTTCTCGCATAAAAGAAGGCCTTGTGGCCATAACTGCAAATTCACTTTTAGAATTAATTTTTTTTATATTTATTATCCACGTATCGATAGATTTTCAATATCGTTACGTCCCTACGAATGATTTCGGTTCTGGACGGTCGTCGTTGGTTGGCAACCAAACTGGCACCAATACCGGCAGGGTTGCCTATATGACGGCGACAAAATTATGCGCAAGACAAACGATAGGCAACCTTTAAAAACATGACAGGTAAACCGTGCGCACCAACCATAGAAGTTACATTTTTACTGCCCATCCCATGAGTTGTACGTATCCATAGTTATAGATCGGTGGTCGACACTTGGAAACTCGACGTATTGCAGCTGATATTAAAAACAGACATGAAGCAACCAGGAGAGTAAAAGGCGCCCTTCATAGACGTAGCAAAAAATGTTTAGAGGACAATGGCGATATATTTGAACATGTATTAGAAGAACGGCAAAAAATGGTAATAGTGAAGCTTTATTGTTTATTTGCAATTAAGGTATAACTTGAAAATAAATGAAAATTGGACGAGGACATATCGCTCCGAATTTCATATTATTTTTACTTGTACAATGTACTCCTGGTATTTAGTCTGTTCCTATCTCAACATACCCTCTGTATATATGTATGTAATTTCTCAGGCTGGTCCAACAGTAACATACTGAAATAACACAGTGGTGGTTCTAGAAAGAAGTCGTCCAGCAGTAGCCGTAAGGCAGTGATCTTTCCAGGCTTGTCTCTAATATATTTTTTTATTAATTATAGACGCACTTCGCACCTCTAAATCAGTGGCCTCCAACCGCCGCGCCGGTCCGCAGAAATATTTTACCGGTCCGCGAAAATATGTTTCTTTAACATATATAAATAGACTGATATACATAGAAGAAGACTACTATAATTTTAATTAATGGATTTTGATAAACTTCTTACTGGCGAGTAGCCCCACTATTTAGATACACATTGACGTAGCAACCTTTAATTTTTCCGTTCATTTATTCAATATACGGGATAAAATAAAAAGTGGCTCTATTTTAATAAAATTCAAATTGCGACACGGGCTTTATCAGGTACATCATTACCTCCTGCAACTACGGGCCGTGAAGAGACCAGCGATGCGCTGTTGCCAAATGGTATTTTGGTATGGAATGGAATTTAAAATGCATAACATGTAAGAACAGTATCTAAGTTAAGTAAACTCTTTGCCTTTCGATATTGTTGGGATAAACTGTTTTATGATTAAGTTTGTATGCTTTCCTTATTACTACTTAATCTTATTAAAATTTTCAAAATCGAGACGTACAAATGTGTTGTCTAAATTTTTTAGATTGTGCCAATTATTTATTATATAAATTAATATTAATTAATATTTAGTAAAAAAATACTCCCTTTTTATTTTATCCCGTATATTAAATTAAATGAACGGAAAAATAAAACTTTGCTACGCTTATAGTGAGTCGGTTCGTATGTCCTTCAGTGTAGAATAAAGTTTTAATTTTCTCATACCGGTTCGTCGGAATAAAAGGTTGGAGACCACTGCTCTAAACGACAATTGTTTACCTCCTCGATCTCCGTTATATAATTGAAAGAAAAATCAATCCATCCTAGCTGATCGGGGTACTCGATGGCGGCATTCACTAACTCGTCGATTTTCTTGGTACTTTTCAATTTATTGTTATTGAGCCACAGGGATCTGGTCAAAAATCGCTTTTCCGGGCCTCGATCCGGTACACCTCCCACTCTTGTGTATCTTGCACCTTCCAGGCCAATAGCTTAAAGGTATTAAATAATAAGTGCATGGTTACCTATACCGCAAAGGGACTTAAATTCTAATTCATCGGTCGCTCCTTATAGCTCCGCTAGCTACAATTTAAAATTGTACCGGGTGTTTCAAAAACATGTGCCATCGCTCGTGTGGTGATTCATTATCCAAAAATAAGAGAAGTAGTTCCCATAGACATGTGTCCATGGGCGTCGTTGGAAAGTTTTATAGGGGGTGGGAAAGATAAAATTAATAATTTTATAAGCTTAATTACCAGGACGCCAGTGGTAGCAAAAATGGGGAAAAGAGAAATTTTTTATGGACCACGCCCCAGGAACAAACCCAAAATACAAATATTAGAAAAGCCGACGCCCCTTTTGGTTAATTTTTCGTATCTAAAGAAAAGAAATAACCATAAATGGCGCTTTGAATTATTAAGCGAAATATATACTTTATATGAAGTCTTAAATTTTACGTGGCCGCTCCTGAGGCCCTTCGCAATCAATATTTTATTGAGGCAGACTCCAGGTTCAAAAGAGGTTAGCGCATTATAGACGATGTTGTCATATTGCAACACAGAATTCTGAACACACGTATTCAGTTTTTGACAACAAGACGTCTTTAACGCGCGTTATCGTTTCTTTTTCAAACTTTTTAGACAAAGAAAACTACAATTTTAAGGTACATACTCTCTTACCTTCGATCTTATTTTAAAATAATCCGTTTTATAATTAAATTCCATAAAAAAATAAAACACAAAATGTTTTTCAACAGAACCAACAGTAGATAATATCACACAAATTTGAAATCACATCACAACATTTATTATTATGAATTATTTCACAACAAAAAAAATCGGGCAATACAAGTAACAAAACGTTTAAAATTCGTATACGTTAAGCACGTGGAACCCTCGAGAACGTCGTTCCACACCCGAGTCTCGAAACATACTGAAGAATGAAGTGGCGCGCGGCCGGTATTCAAGCAACGGCAAGACACGCAGTGTGATCTGACAATACTGTTAGTATACCTCTAGTGACCCACATTGTTGCTAAGTGAATCCAGATGGAACGGCGCGACAGTATGTGGGTAAAAAAGCTTAGTATTTAGATATTCGATTTAAAAAAAAGTATGTAGACTTTCTCTAGGACATCTAAGGAGTCACCCATTTCCATAACACCCTGTAGTTTATCAGTTACATTGTTTACATTTAACTGTTTTATGGTTTACATGCGCGGGGCCATAAATTTGCCACTTTTGCTTTTAGAGTTTGGTTATCCGTAGATATAGGTCGGTCGTACCTACTTATCTATTTATGGGTTTGTTTCAAAAATTATGTAGATATTTTACATTTTTATTTTAATGCTCTATTAGGTTATTTAGGATGGGCTGGCTATATTTTCGTTGTTAGAATTAATTAAATACCTTTTAAGAACGTTTCCGCATCGGAGGATCTGATTCCACTAAACGAAAAATCTGCTGGTTTGCCTGGATTTAGAGTTTGTTCGGCTTTGCTCATTTTATTAATATCACTCAACAAAAAATTGAATTTTTGATTTTGCACGTCAGTATTGACACTTTTAGTAATTAACCTTGTAAAGTAGAATTTTAGCTAATTTCTACGTAATGACTGTCATAATCCATGCATTGCGAAATGGTATTACATAAATACAGGGCGTTATGGAAATGACGTATTATATTTAAACTGGCAAATCCTGAGATGAAAATAAATTGAAGAAAAATAACCATAAATGGCGCTTTGAATTATTAAGCGAAATTATACACTTAATATGAAATCTCAAAATTTACATGGCCGCTACTGACGACGGCCGCAATCAATAAAATATAAGGTCTGCAGTGTGAAAAGACCTCAGCGCATTTCGGCCGGTGTTGTCATATCTATACGCCAAACTCTTTAGAAATAATATATAATTTTTCATTCTGAACAAATATGATTCCAGAAAATCGACTTCGAAAAACGTTTTGCAAAACAAATAATAGTAATATCACACACAAATTTCTACTTCGTCACAAGCACAGGAAAGGAAATAGAGGGTTTTAGGAAAAAACCTCTCACATAACCTCACAAATAGCAGCTATTCATATGGAAAGATTACACGGGAACGTTGTTTTAATTAATTTTGGTCCTTTTTTCTCGCTTAAATTTATTAAACTAATTAAAAATAAATACGATTCCTTCAATTTAAAAATGACACAGACTGCGAACGAACTGAAGGAAACCTTCAAACTACTTCAAACAGCGTTGTTCCAAGCTTTAAATTATTGTACCGGCTGGATCGGCAAAATTGTACCAAATTTTATAGAAATGTACCAGCACGGCGCCTAAAAAAAGGACGATACTTCACTGGACATTTAAAAAAACTAGAGTTCTAAGAAAAAAAAAAGGTTCTTACCTTCACCAAGAAAGTGAACTTAAAAAAAGGTCGTTACCTTCACCAAGAAAGTGAACTTATTAGATTTTATTACACGCGACGCGACGAAATTTGATTTTAAATAAAACAACTAAAAAGTACCACTTGCAAAACCCAGCGAATTGTTGCGCGTGTATTGCTTTTGTCGGCCGTATCGCCACGCTCTCGATCTTACACTGACAAGTCCGCAAGCGCGCGGCGACGTATAGGAACACGAACTACGTCAGCTCTTGGAAGCCGAGTGTTTATCGTCATTTTAACTTTTGTACCGAATTCGGTACAAAGTATTGGCTGCATTCAGCAGCAATATTTTCATCAAAATTTTACATTTTATTCTGTGGAAAATGGATTATTTTATTTTTAATTCTCCTTTTCACTAACGGAGATCGTGTTTATACAAAGATCTTACAAACTTGTTTATAATTTGAATTCACCTCTTTCGTAATTTTTAAAAAATTTAACTCCTCAACCTGACAAACAAAACTGACATAAATCGCTGCCAAATCACAAATCGCTTTTTAAATTCGATGGAAAAAATGGCGTCCGATTTCCCATCGGTTTGTAAAATCAATTTTTTTTAGTGCATTCAGCAGATGATTACTAATCGCTTACAAATCGATGGGTTCTGCTGAATGCGCTCATTATTTATATAATGTCCTATACCGTCGTAAGTCTAAGCGTGACATATTTAAGATTTTATATCAAAAATGACGTTTGAAGACCTTAAAATAATTATTATTTATTAAAATTTAAATTTGAACACTCATACCTTAGATTTTACAGTAAATTTTTCGTCATACGAAGTAATTTATATAATACGAAATTAAAATTAAATAAACATTAGATAAAAACGTAAAAAACTCATCACAAACCTTTGATTTGCTTCAGCCTTTTGAATGAGAAATCCAACGGTTTGCCAAGGTCCAGCTTTCTTTGAAGATCTGCAGGAATGGTCATATTTTTAAAACGGCATTTCTTACTGCAATGTAGTTGTGGAAGCAAAAAACACTTTCAATTTATCTCATTGTCCTTTTCAAGAACAAAATAATTTTTCTGAAACGGTTTTTTTAATAACGGAAAAACAGACATGTCATTCATGTGCGGTTTTTTCAACAATATAACCTTCGTACTATGCACCATTCTACCTGTTTCTATTAACACCGTTGTGTGTCTAAAACTAGGTTGAAGCCGGGAAAACTTGCTTGTTGTAATAAATATGGGGAAAATTGATTTCTCGTTAGGCGTGGTAAACGATAGTCACATAAGCAGAGGGGGTGTGATGAAATTTAAGACAAGGGAAGAAATTATTGCAAAATGCCTACCTACCTAATTTTTGCAAACAATGTAATTTGGTATACAGCGTGTATCAACCAAATGGAATAAATTCTATAATAAATAAATGGGGGTGTGCGAAAAAACGTTCGGATACGTCCATTGGTATTTCTAGTTGCGCATTTTTTCAATAAAAACTTTTCATACAGGGTGTGTCATGTAACAGTAGCCAATACCAACTTTCTTATTTTAAATGCCACACCCTGTATATTATTCAATTTTTGGGTCTCTCAGAAAATTATAGACATATTGAATGTACAATGTCCTCTACCAGGGGTCGGCAACCTTTTGAGACGGAAGAGCCAAAAGTTATAATTTACACAATTTCTCCGTTTTTAAACTAACAGCCGCAATTTGATATCGAAAGAGACACAACTTGACATCGGAAGAGCCGCATGCGGCTCGCGAGCCGTAGGTTGCCGACCCCTGGTGACATCCAAAGCACTGGCGAAGACGACAAATTGTCTTCGATCGTAGTAAGGCACCATCCTTTCGACGTTTTTCAAGAAAATGTGATTAGGCCAAACCATATGATAAGCTGACCGGCCAGCAGTGGAGGTTCTTCCACAGGAGCACATGCGCACGTGCACCCCCAAAACAAAACGAATAAAAAATATTAATTTATATTCATTGAATATTATTTATCGTATAAAGTCCGACCCTCCCTATCGTACGTCAAACTAAAAAAGTCCGACCCTCCTAATATTTTATCATCCCGTCAAACCAAAGTATATATCCGGCAACCGTGCCTCGGTCGAGGTAACTGACGATAATGACGATACTTGCTCGCACGTGCGATTTAGTGCAGTTTCTCTGTAGTAAGAGGTGGCGGGTGGCAACGGGGGATAGCGGGGCTATGGCGATTTAACATGGAAAAGGCGCACAGTTTTTGTGTGCACCGCGCTGTTGTCTGTTCGTGCATCTAGTTAGAAATTCGAGCGTGTATGTTTTAATATTTTAATATTATATATTTATTAAGTTAAAATGAATAGTTGGTGGTGGACTATTTAAGAAATAACTTTAGCTCTTTGAGTTTGGAGCAAGAAATTGAAGTGAAGAATGCGGGAACACCTAAACCCGAAATTAATTTAACGCAGACCACAAAGGGTAAATCTAGGGACTTTATTAGAAAGTTTAAAAATGAAATATATGAAAACAAATTTATAGAGGGTATTCCAAACTTAATGAGGCTGCTATAGATCAATTTTCTACAATTAAGAACCGAAGAATGCACTTTACGTTTAAGCAGCGCACAACAAACTAAACCTAAGGACAAAGGTCACCCTATACAAAACCTTCATCAGATCAGCGATGATATATGGAGCACCAGCATGGTGTACTATGAGCAAGTGGGACCTGAAGTCCAAGTGATGAAAAAGCAAGGTACTAAAAATCATAGTAAACACTCCACGATACACTAGAAACCACATAGTACGCAGAGATCTCGGAATTGAAACAATTTCCGAGTTTCTCTACAAAACTATCGCTAAGTACCGCACTAAGGCTAACATAGCCAACAACAGTAAGATTCTTTTATCTCACATACACGCATTGCCAGACGCAATATACACATTACCTAAAGACTGGATCAATCGCATTCGTGATTGATCCTAAAACAATTCTGACCCAAAAACACACCTTGTCTAGCATAACTAAATAACACGCAACAAACCAATAAGACAACCTACGCCTACCCTCTACCCTATACGTCAGGAGCTCTTAAATTTTGCTCATTCGATTAAGTTCGATTGGGAAAGATTCAAGAGCTGGCACCCAACATAAATGCATACCTTAAAAGCTAAATCTAATCATCATGATGCATGATGCAAAAATAACATACTCTAGTCACTCTAGTGAAAAGGAGTCAAAGGTTTCTAGCCTGGCTCACACGGTGAGTTTAGTCGGTCGGCCCGCCCTCCTTCAGAGGCGGTTCTTTTCCCTCACAGAAGAAGATATTGATGGTTTGGTATAATCCCCACAAGTTGCAGAAACCCGACACTACCTTGCAGCCGCGTCTGTAAGGTGTCTGTGTGCAGATTCTCATCGGCTGTCCCAAAAAAAAAAAAAAAAAAAGACCGTGCGAATCACCCTGTATAATAACCTTCAAGAAATTTTAATGCAAAGGAAACCTTGGGGTATTACTTTTTTTTATTGAGAACTGCTTACGTTCTGTCGTATTTGTAATAATACGTAGGTAATAACGCAAATTTGATTTTTGAATAGATTTTTTTATAATAAATTTTTAGTATGCATGTATGTAAATTAGATGCAAATAAGTAGTCTTGGTAACCTGGTAAAATAATTCGTATCCATAATTTAGGACTCAGTTCCAATTTTCATTTAATTGTGAGGCGAACAATTTAGAAAAAATGAACCGTTCTCCGCAGGAGCTAACAGATATACAAAGGTTTTACAAAAACAGTACAGTTTTCTTAACGGGGGCCGAAGATTTTCTCGGTAAACTATGTCTGGAAAAAGTTTTAAGGTCCTTGCCAGTCAACAAGGTTTACGTTTTGGTAAAGATCGGCAAGGATGTGCTGGAATCTGAAGGCTTACAACGAATTTTCGAGTCACCGGTACGTATTCTTCAAGTGTTTTGTAAGAGAAACAAACCCGAACAAATCCAACAAACATTAATTATTTTTTATATTATAAAGGTTTTTAAAATATTCTGAGCTTCAAGCTGTATAAAATTTCCTTGAGATCCTAACAACCATTTATAACATATTATACAGGGTGGTCCAGCGAAAACTTAACACCTCGATTTTCCTGCTTTAAAATGAAAATGTAGAAAATCGCTCGGACCCGTCGATTTCTGATTCGAGGGGGAATAACTTTTCCGCTTTTTTCATCTCCGTAACTTCAACCATCTAACGGGGGTGAATACAACCCCCTGATTTTGAATAGGGATGAGGGGTGTTGCGATACCTCATTTTGAAGATCTTATCGAGTACTATCTGACCCTAAAATTTCGCCTCAAAATCTTCATCTTTAACGAAATGACAGCTAAAATAGTGGAAGACTAGATACTTTTGTGATTAGTTTATTAAATGCTGAAAATGGCCACCATTCACTTCCATGCAGTAAAGAACGCTGGTGTATGAGTAGAGAATGTGGAATTTACCTTGAGGATATTACTCTTATCAGACGCAGTTGAATTTATTTATTTATTTGTTTATTTTTTGTCCAATAAAGTAGACGGACCATGTTTTTGATTTACCTTAGTCTATCGTGAATTTTTAAGAACGTTAAAACTGTGTCAATTCGATTGTACCTTTGTAGTAGAATTAAAATGGTGTATTCCGTAGAAGAAAGGGTGGAAATTATAAAATTATTTTTTAGAAATAACGACTCTGCGCGATTAATAGCGGCTTTATTTAACGAACGGCATCCTAAAAAAATGTATCCGCTGCTTACGTTGTGCAACTGGTTGCCAAATTTGACGGTACTGGTTCAGTCGGAAACAAAAAGAGGGTGTATGACAGAGACGAAGCGAGGGAAGTGGCTGTCTTAGGTCAAGTAGCAATGGATCCGACCCTTAGTACTAGGAAATTGTCCGATGTATCTTGTGTTTCACGCACAACAATCGTGAGAATCCTTAAACAACATAAGTTCCATCCTTTTAAGATACGACTGGTTCAGGAACTGAATGAGGATGATTTCGATCGACGACTCCAGTTCTGTGAAGTGGTCAGTGGAATTATTAACAATAATCCTAACTACATGGTCAATATCTGTTTCTCGGACGAGTGTTCATTTTACCTTAATGGCATTGTAAACAGGCATAACTGTCGGTATTGGTCAGATGAAAATCCAAGATTATTTCGTGAAGTGCATACTCAGCATCCCCAAAAGTTAAATGTTTGGGCGGGTATTTATGGAAATCACATAATCGACCCTTTTTTATACCCGGTAATCTTACTGGCCAAATGTATTTAGAACTATTAGAGAACGCAATTTATCCAGCCCTCGTTCAAGTATTGGAGAATGAAGAAAAGACCATGTAACGATCATTTTTCAACAATATGGCGCACCACCTCATTTCGCTCAACTTGTGCGTCAGTTCTTAGATGAAAATTTTCCTCAGGCCTGGATTGGAAGAAGGGGACATATTGAGTGGCCACCCAGATCACCTGATCTGGCTCCACTGGACTTTTTTCTATGGGGTCACCTGAAATCTAAGATTTACGCTACCCAGCCTGAGTCACTGGAGGATTTGCGAATGTGGATCATTAATGAATGCCGTCAAATTACACCACAAATGTTGAGTAATGTCCGTGAACGTTTTGAGCAAAATTTATTTTACTGCATGGAAGTGAATGATGGCCATTTTCACCATTTAATAAACTAATCACAAAAGTAAGTAGTCCTCCACTGTTTTAGCTGTAATTTCGTTAAAGATGAAAATTTTTAAGCGAAATTTTAGGGTCAGATAGTACTCCATAAGATCTTCAAAATGAGGTATTGCAACACCCCTCATCCCTATTCAAAATCAGGGGGCCGTGTTCACCCCCGTTAGGGGGTTGAAGTTAAGGAGGTGAAAACAGCGGAAAAGTTATTCCCCCTCGAATCAGAAAACGACGGGTCCGAGCGATTCTCTACATTTTCATTTTAAAGCAGGAAAATCGACGTGTTAAGTTTTCGCTGGTATGTATATGTCGCAGTTTTTTAGTGTAATTAGCCGTTTCATGAAAAGTCTGCTCTTTTCATGAAACGCTGCCAAACACTGAAACAAATAACTATTACGCCGAAAGGCCATAAATTGTAGACGTTAGGTATATGAAACATCTTGCATCTTGATGAAAACGATCAAAATTACGTTAAGTGACTGACTTTACTGGACTTTTCATGTAACGCTCTGAATCTACTTTGCACTTACTGAATTAACAACGAAATTACTTTTACTATAAAAGAAAATAACTTTTATTACAAATAAGGTATGATAGCGGCTAGCTACAGTAGGGGAGTTCTGCCTAAAATGACATACTCTGATAAAATGACATGGTGGCTGTTAAATCCGTCTTACCCTTCCAAATGATCTGCGGCTTACTTCGCCTGGATTTATAGGTGGCAACAATGCGCCCATTGTAATGGCAGACACGTGTCCGGTGAAAAACTAGCGCGGTGAAAGAAAAACTAAAAGTGAAGTGTCTGATATATGATCCAAGGTAAGTGGTATGTAGAACTATCATCAGGATTTCCATGATTTTATTGATATTGTATTTCTTTGCCACTAACTGGCCAATAATTATTTGCTATAGGGATTCTAGTTTGCACGATTTTAAAGGTTAGACTAGTTAGAACATTGTTGAACATGCAATTTGGATAAAACGACATACTATATTCTCGGATAATACGACATACTATGTCGTTTTACCCGGAGCTAATTTTTGCATACATATTATGACCAGGAAATTTCCAAATGGTTGAAGGCAAACCCTGGAAGAGTTGACACTTAGTTTCAGATTGCCTCGATATTTTCAGCTGCATAGGGTAAAGCTGCACAAACTAGTGTTGCTCAAAATGGATTTGCTAAAACTGAAATTTGGCCAGTGAACCCTGAACTATTTCCGGATTATCTTTTTGCTCCACCAGAAACCACTAATGTAGAAGAAACTGAAGTCCAACCTCCACAACAAAATTTAAATGAAGTTCAACCTCCGCAACAAAACAAAAATATTCCTGAAGCAATCCAGCTACACAACATCCGATATTTATTTTTGCTGACGATAGCACACTTATCTCATCTTTCTCTTTGAATGCGCTAACATCGGCTGCCGACGCACATCTTCGCAGACAGCATGAAGTATCACGCCTCAACAAAGACCTGGAAGAAATTTTGGCTTGGGGTGACAGTAACCAAGTCGAATTTAACGCTAAAAAAACCCGGGCAGCAGTTTTCTCTAAAAAGGTCAACATTACAGAACCGGAAATAGTCACTAGAGTACTGCTCTCATGTCTGGAGCTCTGCACCCAAACATACTCTTCGGCTACTGGATTCCATCGAAAGGAGGGCTATTCGTCTGATCGGAGACCACGAGCTGATCTGATTTACGCCATTTTTCTGATCTATTATCAAACAAGCCATATTGCTGGAATCTCCTGGACCTTTGTCGACTTTGGGAATATTCAAATAATCCACTATCGCCTACATTAAAAGTGGGCATTTTTTTTTGCCGAATTACTTAACATTCTTTAGACTGCTTCTTCAGTTTTATTTCTAGCTTCGTGGCGTTCTTCAGAAATATTGTTACTGGCAGAACATAAATTGCACAATACTGAAGATCCTTGTTGACAAACTTCTGCAATGTTAACAACAGGTGAACAGTTTTCGTTCGTTCGTTTTGTTTGTTGGGTTACAAAAAATCCCTTACAGTTTTTGCTTAGCTACTACAATTTCCTGTATGGCTGTTTCAATTTTCTGCTTTGTGCAAGGCTCTCGCAGTCGTTTTTGGGAATATAACTCTTCCAATTTCTTGTAGAATTGCGTTTGTTGTATAACACTAGAACTGCCTGCCGTCGTCATTTTCAGGTTGTACAATATTCATTTTATTACATCAAGTGCAAAGTAGATTCGGAGCGTTACATGAAAAGTCCAGTAAAGTCAGTCACTTAACGTAATTTTGCTCGTTTTCATCAAGAGGCCGAAATAGGCAGACATTTCATGTAACGTCTACAATTTATAGCTTTTTGGCGTAAGTATACTAAAGGG
Source organism: Barypeithes pellucidus (assembly GCA_963991005.1). Classification (NCBI taxonomy): domain Eukaryota; kingdom Metazoa; phylum Arthropoda; class Insecta; order Coleoptera; family Curculionidae; genus Barypeithes; species Barypeithes pellucidus. The sequence goes on from OZ022563.1 coordinate 17,452,855, forward strand.
CTGCGACATATACAAACAAGAATAAAAGGTATAAATTAAATGCAACGGGTTCCCAGGATGTCAATATTCATAAGAACTAACAGTGGCGAATTTAACAGGGAACAAATACCGTCGATGGAGAAGTTGAAGGCCGTATTAGAATAGGCAATTTTTTCTCTTGCGCCGGCAATTATAATGGCACGTATTCATGCGCAGTAAACCGTTTTCGATCAGCTGGAGCATTGTCAACGGTCAGAACAGCAGTGGGTACTGTCGAAATCCCTAAAATATCCCCAGAATTAGAGATGTGCAAACCTGTTCGTTCTGATTACCAGTTAAAGCAGCTACTGCTATTTACAACTCGGAGGTGCAAAAAGTTGCTGAATTAGCAGTCCATAAGTTTAATAAAGAATGTAAACTGCTAATTTAAGTACCAGTGGGTTTAAATGGCCATTACCTGTTCATACCTGGTTCGGCCAAATAATAAACAGTTAAAAATAACAGAATAATCCAAGTCTACCCAATTGCACCGGCAAGGGCAATTAAAATGGCGCCTGCCCCATTTCTGGTAATGAGAGACAGCTGATCGGGAACAGTGTAGTGTGTCATTTTAATTGTCAGAAGAGTAGAATTTCTGACTGTAGTACGGAGAACGGTGTACTGCGCCTGAATCCTTGAATTATAATTGCCATTGCTGGCGCCATAAAAATTCCCAAGTGTAATAGGTACGGCCTTAAGCGACGTAGGCACGGTTAGTGTTTGGATGGATGACCGCTTGGGAATACCATGTGTGAAACTTTTTACGAAATATTTTAGTAATTTCTACAAAAAATATTAGTAAATTCTACAAAAAAATTTAGTAAATTTTACAACACCCTGCAGCAAAAAAAATTAGGCCGTTGCGGACATATATTCATATAAACTTTTCTTTATAAAATGGCCTAAGGAATCATACCCTGAAATATTAACACGCCATTAAGGAATATAAAGTATCTAGAAAAAGCCCGACCTTGACATCCCACCACGCGAATTATAAAGGCAAATTATGAAACTCGCAACTCGACAAATTTTAAAATAAAAATATAGAATTATAAAGTCCGTCAATTGTATTCTAATTGCTTTTGCAACGCAGGAAAAAAGGTGAAGTGTCAAGAGGACAAACTACGCTAAAATAAAAAAAATGTTACACTTATTATTTACAATATTGGAAATGTCCAACCTAACAGACCAGATTCCAGGAGTTTGAATTTGAAAAATGCCAAAGAATTGCTTGTTTGACGATATAGATAAAATCAAACTAGATCAGTGATTCACGAAGTGATGTATATGAACCCCTAGGGGTCCACTCCGAACTGCAAGGGATCCATGCCAGCGAAAACGAAAATTGGGGGTGCATGGTGCAGGGTGTTAATATCATTGTAGAGAAAAACTGCATACGCTACTGAACTTTACATGAAAATCTCTAGCAAGATTAGTTTCTACCTTTTTGATAAGTTAACGCGTAACGAAAGTACGGGGGGGGGGGGGGGGGGGTGTGACATGGCAAATTTCACACCGGAATCGTTTCGTGTAAAAACGGGACACTAAAGTGAAAACCGCAACATTCTATCTTTGATAATAACTATAATTAATACCCCTAGAAAGTGTCGAAAATGGGACACATGCTGCCGTTAATTTTGTTACTATTTCTAGGTAATTTGGGTCTGCTAAACCTAAAAACAACCTCAGATTTGCTACATCAGATCGTTTTCAAAAACTAGAGCCATAAGCTATATTTTCGAGATTAAGGGTATTTTATATCGTATAATTATACAGGGTGTCCCATAACTAATGGTACACAAGAAAACTGCAGATTCCTTGGGTAAAAATACTGCGATTTGGCCATACTTAGTTTAGTTCAATAGCTGGTAATTACCAAGATACAGGGTGTCCAAGTAAAAATTTAATTTTCAATTTTCCTAAATAACTTATTTCTGAATCAATATTTTTGCACAAAATTTTGTGACTAGGGTTTTTTTTGGGGAAAGGAATTTGAATTTGTTAATAATTTTCATGTAGATTGTAGGGGGTGTTCTCTGCGGTACTCTGGATACATAAATAGAAGAGTAACTTTCTTGGGCCTTAGTATAATTATATTTTTATTAAAAATATCAGTTTTTCCGTCATTTTTAAGCAATAAAGGTATACTTTGTAAATGTCGCTCCGACTAACCGTTTTCGAGATATTTTCAATTACAATTTCTAATGCGCCCGTTTAAATTTTGATTTATAAATGTGAAATTTGTCACAGTAGGCTTTGGTAAAAACAAATACAATGAAAGCACTTTGAAACCTCATTGCTGTAAAAGTTTATTTTCATTTGTCAGCATTGTGGGTGTTTTTCAGGAGTTTTTGAAGATATTGTTATTAAAAATTAAACTAAAAACTGTTTTCTAACGGAGAAATGCGAGACATGGTATGTCTATACGCACAAGAAAATTTTAACAGACGCGGGGAACATCGGCGGTATTTGGAAATGTATCCAAATAGAAGGCAGCCAGATTTAAAAAATTTTAGAAGCCTATACGACAGACTGGGAGAAACAGGATCCTTGCGTCCAAAACGAAAAATGTAGCGGCATTTTTAGTTTAATTTTTGATAACAGTATCTTCAAAAACTCCTTAACATCCACAATGCTGACAAATGAAAATAAACTTTGACAGAAATGAGGTTTCAAAGTGCTTTCATTGTATTTGTTTTCTACATCTACACCAATATTATTAACAAATTCAAATTCCTTTCCACAAGAAAACCCTAGTTACAAAATTTTGTGCAAAAATATTGATTCAGAAATAAGTTATTTAGGAAAATTGAAAATTAAATTTTTACTTGGACACCCTGTATCTCGATTATTACCAGCTATTGAACTAAACTAAGTATGGCCAAATCGCAGTATTTTTACCCAAGGAATCTGCAGTTTTCCTGTGTACCATTAGTTATGGGACACCCGGTATATGTATTACTGCTACCACCAAAAAATCAACTCAGGAATGGAAGAAACATGTTTATTGTACACCACAGCAAATACAAAAATCATCTGTCAATATCATTAACAATATTAACTTAAGTTATTAATTTAAATTAACCTAAACTAATAAATGAAAAAGTGCTAATCTGCATTAGCCAAAAACTTCCTTTTATAAGATTTTCTCGCATGAGATTGAAAAGGGCATTCTAGAAGACTCCAGCAGTAATCGGCCATCATGTGAATGTCCCATCTACCCTGATATCTCTCTTCCATAGTTTTTATATCCTGGTGGAATCGTTCCCGCTGTTCTTCACTAAGGTCGCCAAGATTTTCTGGGAATCGTTCAAAGTGGCTGTGGAGATAATGAATCTTAAAGCTCATATTACACCCATGTTGGTTAGAGTTGTTGAGCATATCTTCCACTATCTCTCGGTAATTTTCTGATTTATTGTTTCCGAGAAAATTTTGCATAACTTTAACAAAAGAGCATTCAGTTCGGTCATCGATTCTGTAAAATGTGAATCTTTTATGAGCTCTCTGAGCTGAAGTCCATCAAACCTTCCGGCTTGTAGAAGCCATGTTTAAATACGATTAAAAAAAAAAAAAATCGCCAATGAAACTAAGGTTCAACTTCTGTATAAAATATTTTTCTGTATCTCTTTTAACTAAGAAAATAGAGGGCAATTTAGAAATTGTCAATTTTTTGATTTTCCCCCGTATCTCTTAACCGAGCGAAAATTTTCAAATTTTGATTTTACCATTTTAAGTTTGACCCAAAAAGATCACATGACACCTACATTACTTTTTTGATAGCACTAACAATAACGGAGATGAACCCTGTACATCTTATAACGCCTAATTTAATTTATTTTTATTAATTGTAATGGAAACAGAATGTTGCAAGTGAACGGAGGGGAGGGTCTTAGGCCTGATACTTGAATGTTACCATAAGTTAGACATTGGGTGAGGTAGCCTTAACGTTACGGTAAACGTTAAAAAAACTATGTTTTCTAAGCCACCTTAAGGTACAGAATGACATAAGTCATCCTTAACACAAATTTGACAGTATATTCAAGTTTTTTTAGCTCTGATCTAGAGGAATAAACCAATAAGAACGTGATAATCTCAGTTTTATCGCGCCAATTGACCCTCAAATTGATTTAAAACATAGTTCTGTTAAGGTTTACCTTAACGTTAAGGCTACCTTAGCTAAGATCTAACTTAAGTTAACATTCAAATAGCATAGCAGCCCTTAGCATTAAAATTATTAATAAACCTATGAATAATCTTTAACGTATCTACTCACATTTCCTCCCCAAATGTAATAAATAATATTTATTTTAGGCATTTGATTTAATAAAAAGAACCAATCCAGATGTTCTCCAAAAAGTCTCTTTGATCGAGGGAGACTGCGCCTTGCCAATGCTTGGACTGAGTCAAAAAGATCAAGATACGTTTATAAACGAAGTCAATGTCGTTTTTCATGTGGCTGCAACAACGAAATATGATGAGGCGCTTCGGAAAGCTGTATTTACAAATATTCGGGGTACCAAAGACTTGATAACATTGGCCCAAAGAGTGAAAAACCTTAAGGTATGCGCGAGCGCCTCCAATCATTGTCTGTTTTGGGTCGCTCACCAATCATTCTTTTACAAACCGCACCCTTTTAACCTTGACATTTTAGAATCGTCCGAAAATTTTTTTAATAACTTCAGGGTGTTATGGAAATGACGTATTATATTTAAATGGGTGATTTCTGGGGTGTCCTAGAGAAGCGCTACATATATTTTTTTTTAAATCGACCTTTTTTGAAAGTGGGGTAACAAACACTCTTACTCACAGGTCAGTTCGCGCTACTGCACAACATTTCATCCAGACCCAATGGTAATGTTGCCAAACTAATTGTAAAACTGAAATTGCATATACATTATGAAAATTAATTACTTACTTGTATTTATCTTATAACTAAAGAGCGGGACATCCAGGCAAATACATAATCAGTTGTTTTTTCTTTTTCATGGGAACACTCCTGTAAACACTTTATGCTCGAAGATTAGATTTTGACCGCAAGACAGAACACAATAGTAGTAAAACAGAACCGATAGTTAGTTTTTTGAAAATACACAATAATAATACATAATCTGATTATTAGATTGTATTACACGTGACGCGACGAAATTTGACATTAAATAACTTTTTTTACAACACTAAAAAGTACCACTTGCAAATCCCAGAGAACTGTTGCGCGTGTATTGGTTTTATCAACGAAATCAACCGTATCACCACGCTGTCGATGTTACACTGACAAGTCCGCAAGCGTGCGGCGACGTATAGGAACACGAACTACGTCAGCTCAAAGCCGAGTGTGTGTCGTCATTTTAACTTTTGTACCGAGTTCGGTACAAAGTATTGGCTGCATTCAGCAGCAATTTTTTCATCAAATTTTATAATTTTATAAAGTTCACTTTCTTGGTGAAGGTAACGACCTTTTTTTGCTTAGAACTCTAAGTTTTTTTAAGTGTCCAGTGAAGTAGCGTCCTTTTTTAGGCGCCGTGCTGGTATATTTCTATAAAATTTGGTACAATTTTGCCGATCCAGCCGGTACAATAATTTAAAGCTTGGAACAACGCTGTTTGAAGTAGTTTGAAGGTTTCCTTCAGTTCGTTCATCGTGTGTGTCATTTTTACGTTCCCGTGTAATCTTTCCATGTGAATAGCTGCTATTTGTGAAGTTTTTCCTAAAACTTAGTTTTTTTTATAGAAATTATGAAACTAATAATTGTTTTTAAATAAGTAAAGGTAAGAGAGCATGTGTCTTAGATAAAATTGCATTTTTTTTAAAGAGTTTGAAAAATAACCATTCGGTCATGACGTTTGATCTATTTACTTTCCTGTGCTTGTGGCGAATTTGAAATTTGCGTGTGATATTACTATTATTTGTTTTGCAAAACGTTTTTCGCCGTCGGTTTTCTGGAATCATATTATTTGTTCATAAAAAATTGTTAAAATTATAATTGTTTTTCGCAAGAGTTTGCCGTGTCGATATGACAACACCGGCCGAAATGCGCTGAGGTCTTTTCACACTGCAGAGCTTTTATTGTATTGATTGCGGCCGTCGTTAGTAGCGGCCATGTAAATTATCATATTTCATATAAAGTGTATAATTTCGCTTAATAATTCAAAGCGCCATTTATGGTTCTTTTTCTTCAATTTATTTTCGTCTCAGGATTTGCCGGTGTAAATATAATACGTCATTTCCATAACACCCTGTATACATAAAATTAATTGACACGTATTTCAGGATTTTGCTGAAAAAATATCCACACATGAATTTTTGATAATTTGCTGGATTTTCCCCAATCTCCTCATATTTGAAATTTAATATCTCCAGTTGTACCAACTGATCGTATCAATGTCGGTCTTTTTTTAATTAACACTTTGTTATGTTAGCTGTCGATGTGTATTATAAAAAAAACCTGTCATTGTGTACAAATAACAATTTAATTGTTTAAATAGTTTTAACATGCTCGCCCCCTACCTTAAATTAATTTTAAAAATACCGTTTTATTCTTTATCCTTTTATCTGCAAATATCATTTTACGAAAAAGTGACACCTCTATTAAATCGGTAGTTATAAAATATGTCCGATCGCAAGTCACGAAGAGCGCGGGGACTGCACCAGCGCGACGGGACGGGTGTCGATAGCTAATCACTTTTTTGTTTATATATTCTAGACGTTTGTATACGTCGGAACTGCGTTTTCTAACTGCATTAGATCAGAAATAAAAGAGGAAATATATCCAACTAAAATTAAAGGGGAAAAATTGATTAACGTCTGTGAAAACTTGGATGTCGATAGTATTAACAGCTTAACAGACACGTAAGTATATTTAAACGTAAGGATATTTAATTCACAATATAAACGACATTACCATAAGGAAGCCGCTTTATAAGAGTGTAGACTGTAAAGTAGAGAACCATGGGCGTCGTTAGGAAGTTTTGTAGGGGGGAGGGGGGGGGGGGGGGGGGCAATGAGTAATGATGAGTAATTTTATAAACTTAAAAACCAGGACACCAACGGTAGCACCAAGGGGAAAAAGCACGCTGCGAATGAAAGCGCAGCAGGCGAAATTATTTATGGACCACGCCCCACGAGCAAACCCAAAATACACATCTAAATTTAGTCCATAATTTATATAAATACTAGAAAAACCAAAGATCTTACAAACTCCAGATAGAAATGTTTACATTTGAAGTCGAAGGACTGTAAACGTGCACTCCCCACCTTGCTGTTATGCTTGCAGCATAGCCAGATTGTCCTATTTATCGCTAAGGTATCTGCAAAATCCCAATTAAAAATTTGTTAATTTGACAATTGCAACTGGTTTAAGGTTAATCCGCAATTGCTTTTAAAATAAATTTATTTCCCAATAATTTTAATATAAATTGTGAATAGGCCTTGAGAGATTTAGAAAAAAAATATTATTATTATACATAAAAGTTTGAAATAAACCGACTGCACTCTGACAACATCAAGTTAAAATATAGTACGCTCGACCGTGCTCGACGGCAAACGATGAAACTTTATCAATGGAAGAAGGATACACTGTTGCTACTCGGTACTAACCGCTTTTAAGGGAGTGTTTATATACTTGGTTGTTTTTATTTATTTTTTGTGAGTATTGGTGAAAAATCGTCTTTATTATAAACAATGATGGTGCATTCATGTATAGTTTGTAAAAGAGTGGATCATTTAAGCAAGGATTTATCTTTTCTTCGGTAAGTATGGTTATGTTTTAATATGATTGTATTGATATGATTTCTGACTAACCATTGACGTTTAAAAGGTTATGGACCGGTCCGTGGTGCTAGTCCGGGCAAAAAGCAGTCGAGTTGGTTTATTTCTTAATATAAATCTTGCATTTACAAGATGGTTGAGTCTTGTGCGGCCATAAAATACTTCACTAGAAGATGCAATGGTGTTAAATTAAAATTTCACAGGTTAGTAAATATATTTAGAAATTTGATTTTGAGTTTGCATCACTATAAAAATTCGGTTTGTTTAAGAATGTACCAAATGTTTATCCACTTCGTTAGGATACTAAAGGGCCGTAGCCTACGGCAAATTTGGATACATGCCCTTAGAAGGAATAATTATAGTCCAGGTGATACAACAGTTATTTGTGAGAAATACTTCACAAAAGAAGATTATGTAGGTAATGTACATGGGAATAAAATACTGAAGAAAGGAACAGTCCCGTCAAAATATTTTACATCTTTATTTTTCTATATTTAAACAACGTTTGCAGTGTATCAAGTACGTGAAGACAGGTTTTATATAATTTATTTATTTATTTTTATATATTTGATCTAACTTGTTTAGGTACATAATATTTTAATTTACTTATTTAATTAATCACTTTAGTGTACAATATGCCTTAGTGGCTTGTGTGTGCATTACTAAAGTAATATGGTACTATAACTATATGTAACATCGTTTCACAATATATTATTACTTTATAAATCACAGACATTGTTATTTTATAAATTACAGACAGCGGAAAACCAGTTATACATCACAATGGTATCATTCATCTACCCTCAAAAAATATCAAAGTATCGTATATCAATCTGCAATAGCCAAATTATTAGAAATAAACTTATTTTAAGAGCAATTGCGGATTAACCTTAAACCAGTTGTAATTGTCAAATTTACAAATTTTTAATTGGGATTTTGCAAAATGTCTTAGTGATAAATATGACAGTCTGGCTAGAAATATACACTTATATCTGGAGAGTATCATCCAGTAATGAATACACCAAAAATATTGATGCTAAGCATAAATAGTTAAATCCATCCTTGGATACACTGTATATAAAAACTGGATCAATATTTCTATCTTTTTTATAAATATCCAATATTCGAAACTACACTTTTTGAATAGATAATATAGTTAAACGTAAAGAATCTCAAAGTAAATTATACGCCCTTGTTGGGCTTTTTGCCCAGACTAGCTCCGCTCCGAACCCATGAAGACCGCTCCATAACCTTTTAAACGTTATTGGATTTAACCTTGTAAGATCTTTGATTTAACCAGACCTCAACATTGTTGCCATTAGGGAGACCAACATGTTTTGTCACTCTTCCACCCATTACTGATTTTCAATAACATTTCAAACAATCACAAACTCACTTTCCAACAGATTTATGAATGGAGTGTTGGCCCTGTGAGAAAAACCGAGCAGTAAGGTGTGTGTTCTCATTATACTCAATTTAAAAACTGCGACATGTTAACTTAAGTTACAGCAGACCAACAAAAGTAATTTTTTTTTTCAAGAACAGTTTTCCTTTTTCTGAGGATTTTTCAGTATTTTTAAAATGATCCCGATTTTACGAGCTATATACAAAAGGAGACAGCGTGAAACAAACCACACAATAACTCATTTTAAGACACGTTGATTAGTATGCTTATTTGTATTTTAATGGTATTCTACGGTTGTAATCCCAAATATGCAATAATTTCATCGTAAATTGCTTCAATGTCAAATAGTTCTTGCGGAAACAAATGTGACTAGAATTAAACATTATTTTTGGTCACCAGATCGAAAAAATTTAATCCACTGATGTCCGAAAATCTAGATTTCATTTAAATAATAACGGTGCCAAAAATTTCTTTATAAATTTGTTTATACAGTGTGTCTACTTAAGTTGGAATCATATGGAAAACTTTGTTATTATTGGTTTTATGAAAAAAAGTTATTCTTCATAAAAAGTTCTGCATGGTATAAAACTTGAAATGCAACCAACCTTCAGTTATCAAAATTTCCCAGTCATATACGAGGTATATCAGAAATTACGAATTTTGCTCAAGAGTAAAGTACCTTTATTTTTCACAATACAGAACAATCTTATGAAGAAAGGTTATTTTGAATTAAAAGTTATATTCAAATATGCAATTACAGTTATTTAGCCTGAGAATTCTGGTTTTGTGATTATTTACTAATCATATTCCGTATTAATTGTTAAAACAATTTCTATTTTTTCTTCCAAACTTAGTAAAACTGCCATTTCTAATGTATTTTATAAATACCAACGCACTATGACATTCCGTGTCAAATATTTCTTGTCAGTACATCCTAGATTACATTAAATTGTATCAAGCCAGAATAATTAATACGGAATGATTAGTAAATAATCACAAAATCTAAATTTTCATGTGTAATTGCATATTTGAATATAACTTTTAATTCAAAATAACTTTTCTTCATAACATTCTTCTGTATTATCAAAAATAAAGGTACTTTACTCTTGAGCAAAATTCGTAATTTCTGATATACCTCGTATATGACAGGGACATTTTGATAACTGAAGGTTGCATCTTGAGTTTTGGACCTTGCAGAACTTTTTATGAAGAATAACGTTTTTTCATAAAACCAATAATAAAAAAGTTTTCCATATGGTTCCAACTTAAGTAGACACACTGTATAGCAACTTCAGATCCGCTATATTAGAATTTTTCTTCGTTTGGCTTAGCTTCGATTAAGAGAAATATTTTTGAAGGAACAATATCCGACTAAGAACCGCCTCGAATGTCAAATTTACTTTAGACTTTAAAAATACGTACCAAATTTGAGAAAAAATAAAAAAAACATACGAACTACCTACCTTTTCCGAGAACGAACTAAAAGTTTTTTGATGTGTTATTAAATTATAAAATTCCAGGGGGGGGGGGGTCAACTGCCCCTTCTAGCCCCTTATAAACGACGACGCCCATGTAGAGAACATAGTTCGATCACTGAAGCTTTAATTTTTGAAAAAAGCATTTTTGTAAATTATAATTACTTGTAGCAATTTGAAACAAGATGTTAAAACGACCATAATAATTAACAAATAATATTTGTTACAAAAATTTTGTAAAAATCTATCCACTACATGTACACTTTTTTTTTAGAATGATAAAACCATGGCCGAACACCTACACTTTTTCAACACAAGTTACTGAGGACTACATTAATAGAAAAGCTAGAGATATTCCAATATGTATAGTTAGACCTACTATAGGTAGGCATATAGTGTGTCCAGAAACCATCTTAAGATATGGGAAACTTTCTTATTTTTAACTTTCGTATTTTCGTTCATACAGGGTAGAACCTTCAATTGGAATAAATTCAGTAAAAAATACCTGTTCTATCCAGGGAAAATCCAAAACATAAATTTTTGGTTTGCTACATTTTCTTGATTGTACCTTTTAATAGTACATTAAAGTACAATAGTTAGTGAGACGGTGACAATAGGGGGTCCGTGAAGTGGAATATGGAGTTTAGGTCCCCCTCTACAACTTTTATATCTGATGAAATGCCGTAGAGCGTTGCTGAGAGGCGCTGTACCGCCTAGGTAGGAAATTCTCAATAAATTCAAAATTATATCGAGCCATGTCTGAAAATGAATTTACAGCATCTGCGTGACCCCAAAGTCACGGGAAACACATTTTCTGACAAGTCAACCCTGGCATATACTTTTCCGAGAATGTAAAAAAAAAGAAAACAATCGAATTTGAAGTTGAAACTTTCTAGAAAGGAACAATATATGTTAAAGATTATGTGAAAAAAATTTTGTCGTTCCAGGTCTCGCCATTTCATTATTGGAATTTTTTAAAAACCTCCTCGGAGGAAATTCGGAAAACGATCGTGACATGTCAGAAAATTATCACACTACATTCCTTGACACCCAAATATTGTGGAAAAAAAAATTTCAGAAGAATCGCACCTAACTAGGCGCAATTTATATAATATTACGCAGAGATGCAAGAAGGTATGACAGAGAAAAAGCGGGACTGGAGTAATAACTTTCCCAATATTATTTTTTTCAGAAAATTGTTTGCGAGTCATCTCCATGTGAATACAAATCGATTAAGCCCACTTGGACCCATGTCACTTGAGACTTTATAATTTCTCCATTAATTTTTCTTTGACACGCTCTGCAAAGTATATGCAAGGGTTGACTTGTCAGAAAATGTGTTTCCCGTGACTTTGGGGTCGCGCAGATGCTGTAAATTCATTTTCAGACATGGCTCGATATAATTTTGAATTTATTGAGAATTGCCTATCTAAAGCGGTACAGCGCCTCTCAGCAACGCTCTACGGCATTTCATCAGATATCAAAGTTGTAGAGGGGGACCTAAACTCCACGGAAATCCAAATTACTGATATTCCACTTCACGGACCATCTATTGTCACCGTCTCTCTAACTATATATAACCATGATCTACTGACCAAACTTCTTGTTTAAGTTGTTTCAACATTTTCTGAGCCAATGGCAGCATTCGTGGACAATGTGTACAACCTTGCCGGTTTTATGTGTGGGACTACTTTGGGAGTATCCAGAATTACGTATTATAAAAACATCACGCTGGATATAGTTCCTGCGGATTTCGTTATAAATCAATGTATCGCTGCAGGATGGCAAACTGGAGAGTAAGTACTACAGTAAGAAAAAATAGGCCAAGTGCGAATAGAACTTCAGTGAGAAGAGTGTGGTGGGTTGCCCTATCTCTATATTTATCTCAAACACAACCCCCAAAGTTTGATTAGGGCAAATCACTGCAGATCAAGTTGGCCTATTTGTTCTATTATCTTATTTGTTGCTGCTGTTGAGTTAATCCTTGTCTGCTATGAAAACATGCTTCAATCCTTTTGAAATTTTATTCCACTTTTTAACTCGTACAGTTAATTTACAAAATATTATAACAAATCATCCAAATTCATAGTCAATTGTTTATAACGAATACAGTTTTGAAATTCATTGTATTTCGAAACGAAACATTCACTTTTAAAAAAAAATAATTCCCTTAAATTCACTTTAATTTCATCCGAGGCGCGGCGCGCGGTCCTGACTATAATTTGTTTCTCATGACTGATTTCTGAAAAACTTATATCTTAGAACTGAAAACTGAAAACTAAAAACTGCAGCCTAACTGCAAAATGGTTCGCGGGATGTATTTATAATAATGCTAAACATACGTATTTTGTTTGTCAAAGCGAGATCTTCCTCGAATCCTTCTACGATATTTTCCCGAGTTTTAAAACTTTCCTATAAACAGAACGCATTAGAGTGACGTGTCCTATGGGTACACAGGTACTTATTTGAAATATTTTGACTTTCATTCCAAAATAAGGCACATATTTTTTTACTATCACTGAAAGAGATGAGTTTAAATTAATTTATTTTTTATTTTATTTTACAATGAATAAAATCTTACAATTAATTTTTAAAATAAATTTTTAATCTAAATATTTTCTTAAACCTTTTTAGAAAATCTTACTTTATTTTATTTTGATACTTTGAATAAAATAGTTTATTTTTGCTTATGATACACCAAATTTAATTTATTTAGAAACTTTTCAAAATATGTTTTGAAGCTAAAACTTATTATGCAGGGATAAAATTTATGTTGAGATTTCAAATTTTGTTGAAAAATAAAATTTATGTTGAGACTTCAAAATATTTTTGAAAAATAAAATTTATTTTGAGCCTCCAAAATATTTTTGCTAAAAAAAATGTTTATTTTAAATTAGGGCTACGCATCACAAGAGCATTCAAATGTTTTTTCATTCTAAAATTCTTCATTATCAAATTTACTTTATGAATTTGTTTATAATAAAGAAGCGTTATGGAATCGCAAATCCTGATATGAAAATAAATTGCAGAAAAATAACTACTTTGAGTTAATGAGAGAGAAAAATCACCTTATGTCATTGTCATAATAAGCTACGAGCACTATTAAAAATCTGTAAACAAACCCACAGATGACTAGTTAAAACACGTCAGTCATCAGCGATGTTGTCAATTTTATCCGCTATTTTTTCAATAGGTTCAAACTCTAGAAAAAAATGTATGTTACAATTTTGATTAGTGTTTACCTCAACAATTCCTTCCATAATTTCAATAAATATGACAACAACAACATGCATATATTTTAGCAATAAAAATTGCTGAATAGCATACCAGATTTTTTTACTTATTTATTTTAAGCTTGATATTTTACAGTGTTTGATAAAATTACATTTATCTTATAAACTAAGCTGACTTGAAATTAATATTAAGAGAGTTTTTTAGTCATTTAAATTTATAACAAACTGTGCTATAAAATGTAAAAAATCAGTATCTTACCTATTTTTTGTTAAACATTATTTGGGCGCCTGCTCGCACGCGCGCCCCTGTTATACCTGTTCACACATTTTTATTGCTACAATATGTGCTAGTATACGTACTTTTCATAACCCAAATTTCACTAAAATTTCTAATGGTGTTTCGTAAATATCTTGAAAACACCAAATTTTTGGAAAACTTTAATATCCTGTATCTTTGAAAAAAAAACATCTGCGGACCCACATTGATAGGAACTTTCTGTCTTATTTTTGGGTAAGGAATCACCACCAGGGTTGCAGACAGGAACTATTTTTTCGTAATAAATTGGACTGAAATTTCGTAATAGATATTTTTTTTTTGTTTACTTGTCGATTGTAAATGTTTGCTTATTTTTTCTTAAAGCATCATGGTGAGGGGATCTTAGAGTGAAAGTAATGACCTTTTTTTTTAGGTGTCGATTGTAATATTGTAATTTTTTTATCTGACTAAAAGTTGTTTTTTATTTAGAAGTCAACTGTTAATTTTATAAATATATCTATAATTACAAAAACGTAATAAATCATCGTCTTCCGTAACAGATCTATTACGAACATAATGACGTTGGCAATCACACGAGCGATGTCTGTATACAGGGTGTTTAAAAAAAGATGTGATATCGCTCGTCATTTACTTTATGCTGAGTACACTATTATAAGTATTGCGGATTGATTGCGAAGAACCGATCTATTACGAAATTTCAGTCCAATTTATTACGAAAAAAAAGTTCCTGCTGGCAACCCGGGTGGTGATTCCGTAGTACCCAAAAATAAGACAAAAAGTTCCTATCAACATGGGTCCGTAGATGCTGCGTTTGAAAGATACAGGGTCTTAAAATCTTTAAATTTTTTAGGTCTCTTCAAGATATTTCCGAAACGGCTAATTACCAAAAATATTGACTGTTTAACTGCTTCATCTAAAGACATACTATACGTTAAAAGCAGTGGCGTACTGTATTTTCTGCTATAAAATTAAATTTTGTACATACATAGAACATCTAATATATTCTTGCTTCTCGTTAACGTTTAAATAATATTTTGTTTACATGACCAACTAATTCAAATTCAATTTAAGTTATGCGTGATTGTATTTTATATGTACCAAAATTTATTTTTATAGCAGAAATTACAGTACGCCACTGCTTTTAACGCATAGCATCTTTTTAGATGAAACAGTTAAACAATGAATATTTTTGGTACTTAGCTGGTTGCTTATCGCCCCTATTTTAGAGGTAAATATTTTTAAAAAGAAATGAAAATAAAATTTGTCATACGCACGCCGCTGGTTGTATAAATTTATCGAGATTTTGTATTTGGTCGTTTTGAGGGACGTCTGATATTAGTTTTGAAATAAAATAATCACAAAAGGTACTTTTCTCTTTAAATTATTATTTTAAACCCACTATAAATCGAAACGTCAATGAGTTAACTAAAAAGAAGTAAAATAAATGTGCGCCCTAATATCATTCGTAACTACACCAAAATTCAAAACAATCAATTCAGAAATACCTAAAATATAAGGTTGTTTCCATTATATGTAATATAACAAGGTTTTAAATTTATACTTGTCAATTAATATAACAATTAATTTTTATAGGTTATTTAAGCCATTGAAAACAGAAGTACCAATTTACCATGTAAGCAGTGCTTTGGATAACCCTATTACACAAGGTATTTAGCAAAAGTAAACGCAGTTCATCGACTGTTTACGGTCATGACTATAATATTATAACAACACTCTTAAATATTTAAAAAAAATAAGCTCATGTGGTTATATTTTTAAACACTTAGCACCACGTTGTAATGCATAAAATAACATTCTTTTTTTCCTATCACAATCTAGTAATGTATGACATACCCTACCCTTCCCTTCCTTTTTTTACCATCACAGTTCTATAATTAATGATAATATACCCTTCCTTCTTTTACCAACACAGTTTCATAATACATGATATGCTCTTCCTTCTTTTAGCAACACAGTTCTATAATGCATGATAATATACCCTCCTTTTCCAACATAGCTTATACCCTTCCATCTTTTACCAATACAATTATAATGCATGATAATATACCCTTCCTTCTATTCTATACAGGGTGTTATGGAAATGACTTATTATATTTAAATGGATGCCTCCTAGGGTGTCCTAGAGAGTCTATATAATTTTTTTTAAACGAATATCTAAATACTAAAGTAAAACCCTTTTTACCCACATACTGTCGCGCCGTTCCATCTGGATTCAGTGAGCAACAATGTGGGTCACTAGAGTATACTAACAGTGTTGTCAGATCACACCGCGTGTCTCGCCCTTGCTTGGATAACTGCCGCGCGCGACTATCGTTGCTTCAGGATGTTTCGAGACTCGGGGGTGGAATGACGCTGTCGAGGGTTCCACGTGCTTGATGTATACGAATTTTAAACGTTTTGTTAGTTGTAGCATTACCCGATTTCTTTTCTATTGTGAAATAATTCATAATAAGAAATATTGTGATGTGATTTCAAATTCGTGCGATATTACCTATTGTTGGTTCTGTTGCAAAACATACTTTTGTGTTTTATTTTTTTATGGAATTTAATTATAAAACGGATTATAAGATCGAAGGTAAGAGAGTAGATATTGTTGTATAAACTGGGTTTATACAATAAAAACCACCGTAAATAATCAAAAAATTAAGAATAAAATATGGTAATCAACACGCGGTATTGATTTGGGTTTTGTTAAATAGAGGGAGAAATGATATTTCATAATAGGAAGGTATAAAGTCTCTTTGTATAAAATATTTTAAAGTCTGCATAGCAAGATAGATTTCATAGAGCCATAAATAAATAATTTTATGTAATAAAATATCTAAATATCTCGCCTTTCAAAGGGCCCAGAAATCTAGAACCGTTCACTCGCCCGTCCGTCCGCTCAGACCTAGTCTTAAAAATCGGGGCGTGGCCAAGCGCTGCTGCGGCACGTGGCGCGAAGGAAAAATTCGATGCATGTTAATAATGTTTCAATTACACAACAAAATACAAATTGGAGATAAGTAAATTTTTGATAATATAATAGGCAGTACTATTACCTACAGTTCGAGGTATGACTTATTATTTTAGGACTGACCATTAGTTAGAAAATCTCATTTTGAAAATTGTCGTCATCCTGAATTTTACGCAAAGAGCTGTAAGATTATTCTGACCAATTAGAAAGCTTTTGCGGTCTATAAATACCCAGGTGACGGAAATTAAGGGCAAGTTTAGTGAGAGCCCTCGACAGGTTAAGTTGTAAGATACAGGACACGGTTCCCTCTTGACAATTAACTGAAAAACGCTCCCTCGTTTTTAGGCTTCGGTCAGGAGACCCCCTAAAGCGACCCCGGAGTGGTGATACGGTGTTAGCTCTCTACTATTCTGAATTCCACTTTGTTTTGAAAGTAGCAACCATTTGCACAAAGGTTGTGAAATCGAAAGAAAGGCTAGTCCAAAAGTCGAATAACCTAATCTCCAATAAATTACGAAATTAGGGGACTTCGGCCAATGGTGAACAATTGTGAAAGTTTTTATTCAACCGCGTTTAGGGTGAACGCGCTTGCACGGCGTGTATTGTCAGTGGGGGAGGTATAAATGAGACTATCTGTTTACAAAGCTCGTTTGTAAGTAAGGCTGGTTTCTGTCGTCAGCCAAAAAGCTTAGACAGTTAAAAGAAATTCGTGCCCCCTGACAAACCGCCATAGTTTATAACCGCAGATAGCCGAAAACTATAGATATTGTTCAAGTTCAAATCTATAGTGAGTAACTATATAGAACTTTATTTAACAAAAACTTTGACCTTTAAGATTCTTTCGGGAGTTTATAAAACTTTGTGTGTCAGTAGTAACAACTATTCAAGTAATACTTTTGGACATATTTTGATGATTCTGATATGACTTATGCATCCTTAAGGGACGTATATATTTCTGCCGTCCATAGAAATTGTCTAGTGATTGTTTCTTGGACTATTTAGTATGATAGGACTTACGAAGTGTCCGCAAGGGACATTATCCTTTTATTGATGACTTTTTATGATTTGTGAATTCTTGGAAGAAGTATGTACTTTTTGCGGTTCATAGAAATTGTCTAGTGATGGTTTCTTGGACAATTTATTCGAATTTTTTTTTGTGTTCCGCAGGAACAAGATTTGTTGTGAAACAAAAGAAAATTTTGTTTTTTGTGAATTTATTATAGACGACAGCGTCGATAAAATTATTTATGATAATTTTGGGGATCTGTATTAAAGTTATAAGCTTTACTTATAAAAGATTTTGTAATGATTAAACATAAGTAAATTTAAGAAATCTTTTGTAATTCGGATCCGAAAAACTCCAACTACCCCGATTTGTAAATAAAACTTAAAGGCAGGCCGTAGAAATATTTTTGCGGTTTTCTTTTAAATAAGTAAAAAAAGAAATTGTGAGAGAAATAAGAAGTTTTTTTAAATAAAAGCTACAGGGAGTAGTTTCAAAATAAAAGGCCATTACCTATTCAAATAAATTTTAATGTTTTAAAAGATTTATTTTTATATTATCACCCGTTGTGATAATAAAAGAATTTATTTAATTTCAATAAATAAATTTAAAAGTCAACTAATCTTTGAAAATGTCTGACTCCTCAAGTCATAGTCAAGTTGAGGCGTCAGATCTGACAAGTCTGGCGGGTGGCAAGGTGGGTCCTCACAGGCCCCCTTCAGGGGCCGTGCTTGATAGCTTGTTTGACGAAATTATTGCCAGTCCTAATTATATGTGGGACAAGGTAAATAACTCTGATACTTTAAGAAAGTCAAACAGCCCCCATCATGACAGTATTAGCTCAGGTGGGGAATCCAGCAGTATCTTCAACGCAAAAAGGCCTCTCCCGTCTAAAAAACTTTTTATGAATAGTCAAAACCCAGAAGTTGTAGGCATAGTTAGGGGATATAATCTTATTGACTTAGGCAATAGTGATCACTTAGATTCTAATTTTGATCTAGGCGACGCGACAATGGATTTCCGCCATCCCCCAAACAACATGCTTTTACAAAAATATGTACCTTAAAATTGTAGTATTATTTTTTCTAAAAAGTTTGAAAAAGATTTGAAAAAGAAGTGATAACGCGGGTCAAAGACGTCTTGTTGTCAAAAACTGAACACGTGTGTTTACAATTCTGTGTTGCAATATATGACAACACCGCCTCGATAAACTATTGATTGGGAACGTCCTCAGTAGCGGCCACGTAAATTTTCAGATTTTATATAAAATGTATATTTTGTACAATAATTCAAAGCGCCATTTAAGGTTATTTTTCATCAATTTATTTTCATCTCAGGATTTGCCGGATTAAATATAATAAGTCATTTCCATAACATCCTGTATATTATCATATACATAGTTTATACCCTTCCTTCTTTTACCAACACAGTTTTAAAATACATGATATGCCCTTCCTTCACACAGTTTTATAATGCATGATATACCGTTCTATTATACAAATTAGTTTCTCTGCGAGCTGGGATGACCTCAAGAAGATGAAGTTTCAACTAAAAAAAAATTAGTCTTTATCACACTGTATATAAAAAATATTCAGAATTTTACGCATAATCCAAAAATTGATACAAAAACAGAGTGTTTCATTGAAATCCCCTAACTTAAATTTGCAACGTCCTTGTGGGCCATATAATTTTAGAATGTGCAGCTTAATGATCTCTACAAGTTTTGTATTTCGATTTTTTTTTTCTAATTCTTCATGTAAATGTGAAAATGAACTTTACGCTATCGTTGACTCACCCTATATATGCTGAATTTGTTTGTTTCAGATCAAGTATATGATACCTGTGAGTACTATGGCAGACAAATTCCGACTGAGAAGATGTTGCTTTATCCCCTTACATTCAGAACAACATGTAGACATAACTATCTAGTTCTAAGAATGATTTTTCACACTTGGGTGGCATTCATTATTGATTTTGGACTGAAATTGCAAGGAATGAAACCCATGTAAGCCAACAAATATTAATTTTTAGATGAAAAATATCATACAGTGCCGTTCTTTATTAACCCCCTCCCCCCACGTTAAGTTTTGACGTAAGTATTATCTACCGACATATATCTACGGATAACCAGAAGTGGCAAATTTATGACCTCACCCATGTAAACAAGCTGATCGTCACATATCATGCGCAATGCTGACTGATAAACTATTTACCTTAACCGGCGAACAGGACCGTACTTCGCCCTTAATGAAAATGATTACACGGCAATATTTTGGCACATCAAAGACCTACTTTACTGGGAAATAAACAATATATCAGCACAATTCCAAGGACGCCACATTCTACCACTAATAAGCCTAACTAAAAATTACTCGCCAGAAAACCACTAAAGATTCAAATTATTAAAAATAACTTTATATTTATATATGCATATATGCAGGCATAGGTATAAATTGAATTTGTATACTTGGTCCGGCTCTGCTCGAAAAGATTTTAAAATTTGGGATTTCCTTATTTATTTTATGGTCGAAGGGATAATGAGGCTTTATTGCAGTCAAAAGATCAACGGTATAATTCTGCAAATACAGTTCAAGGAGCCGAATCGTTAATTTTTTAACTTTAACAAAACACAAAATTAAATTAATCTTAACATGAAATAAATACATATCAATATATAGAGACATGGAGTTAAATGTCGTTAATTTATCGATTATGAAAGTTTTATATATTTGATATAACGATATTCAAATTATTATTATGACAAATATAATTACATAAATCAATTTTATACTTACCCTGTACGGATAATATGTAATTTTATAATTGCAAAAATCGAAAATAAATCGGTACTTATCCCATTACTCCTCACCCAGACACTTATTATGTTAAATGGGTTATCTAACATTTTCTGTTAACTTTTTTTATACTCACCGGCACAAAATTCCGCCACCCTGAAATTTTGGTCAAGTTTGATATTTTATAACTTATTTATTTTTTATGCGATTTTCATGATTTTGTTATCAGTTTGTAGTACCGTTTTCCTTAATTTATTAGTAACATTTTTCGATTAGGCTATATTATACAGGAGTAAATGAAACTGTTGGTTTTTGTCGTAATTTCAAAATACCCTGTAGGAAAATTGAGGTGGATAATTTTATTTACATACTATTTCTGGCAATCTTTGATGTATTCTAAACGCTTTTATTCATTCCATTATCTCATTTCTGCTGCGGCCTGCAAAATTTTAAATGAAATGCTGATTTGAAGCCTATTTTTATTAAGAAAAACAAACACTAGGTATATCACAATATTAATATCGTGTATTTTCTCCTCTCACAGTAATGACAGCTTGTAGTCTTCGTGGTATCGAATGAATAAGGTTGCTTATCCTTCCTTATCATTTTCTCGCATAAAAGAAGGACTTGTGCCCATCACTGAAAAGACACTTTCAGAATTAATTTTGATATCTATTGTCCAGGTATCGATAGACTTTTACAGCTCGACAAGTGAGTCTAGAGCTACGCGGTATCGGTAAGGGGAAAGCAATATCTTTTAAAACATGGCCGAGTCATGAGCGTGCTATTATTATCTTAATAATGTAATAATATATATTTTTTCATGGCATGAATATATTTGTATCACCAGTGCAATATATTAGGCCTTTCCATTAATATTTTTGTACTGTGCACCCCATAAGTTGTACGTATCCATAGTTATAGGTCGGTAGTTTATTACGGTTACGCGGGCTAAGTCACTCCCAATTTATGTTTGGCCCGCTGTAAACATATTTCTCTGTTTCATCGGTCTCTCTTGCTCAGGCATTCAAAATGTTACAGGGTCCTGTCAAACACAAAAGAAAATTATCGTTGATTATTTTATGGCAGTCCTCCTATAAGCGAGATTTTCAACTTACTTTAAAAATGCAATACATAATATGCTCATCATATTGCTAGTGATATAATACGTTCATTACCTCCCTAGGCTGATTAGTGGCGTCTGTGAGTCGGGGGTTGCGCAACGCCCTCCAAACGGCCAAAACCCCCCAGAGGGGTTAAACGCCCTTCAAGAGGTTTCCCTGCAGAGAAACACACTTTCCCCCCGTTTTCGAGGATGCTGAGCACGATGGTGGTGTTGGATATCGCGTCCGACCTCTTCCAACCCCCTCCACCAGCCAATACTGGCCCCTGAAAGAGGTGAATTTTATTTTTCAAGTATCAGCGGCAAATATATATTCCTCCCCGAGGATGCTGAGCATTGGTGGTGTTGGAAATCGCGTCCGACCCCCTCCCCCTCTCTCCCCGTTTCCGAGGATGTTGAGAATGGGGAAAATAGTTGTACTTCTCTTTTTGGTCAGTTTATTTTTAATTTTTTAGAAAAAAATTTTTTTTTTCCATGTTAAATTTTTTTTTTAATTTCAATTAAATGAAAATATAAAACAGAAAGTAATTAAAAATTTTTTTAAACATTTAAACTGACCAAAAAGAGAAGCACAACTATTTTCCCTATTCTGAACATCCTCGGAAACGGGGAGAGGGGGGAGGGGGTCGGACGCGATTTCCAACACCACCAATGCTCAGCATCCTCGGGGAGGAATATATATTTACCGCTGATACCTGAAAAAAAAATCACCCCTTTCAGGGGCGAGTATTGGCCGGTGGAGGGGGTTGGAAGAGGTCGGACGCGATATCAAACACCATCACCGTGCTCAGTATCCTTGAAAACGGGGGGAAAGTGTGTTTCTCTGCAGGGAAACCTCTTGGAGCGCGTTTAACCCCTCTGGGGGGTGGAACAAACTCGAACAAACCCGAAAGAGAAATTCTGACGCCGCCATCGTGTTCAGCATCATCGAAAACGGGGGGGGGGGGGGGAGATTTCGATTTTTCGCGCTTTTCTCCGACTCACAGACCCCACCCCACAACCCCACAACACAAAAGAAAATTATCGTTGATTATTTTATGGCAGTCCTCCTATAAGCGAGATTTTCAACTTACTTTAAAAATACAATACATAATACGCTCATCATATTGCTAGTGATATACGTTCATTACCTCGCTAGGCCGATTAGTGGCGTCTGTGAGTCGGAGGAACATCGAAATATTTTCCCAAAAACCCCCAGAGGGGTTAAACGCCCTTCAAGCGGTTTCCCTGCACAGAAACACACTTTCCCCCCGTTTTCGAGGATGCTGAGCATTGATGGTGTTGGAAATCGAGTCCGACCCCCTCCCCCTCTCTCCCAGTTTCCGAGGATGTTGAGAATGGGGAAAATAGTTGTACTTCTCTTTTTGGTTGTAATGGTGTCTCATTCCGGTCCAACTGAAAAAATATAATCAAATAGTTTGCGCGAAAAAACGCGAAGGCGTCGAACACGATGGCGGCATCAGAATTTCTCATTTGGGTTGCGCAACCCCTCAAAACGGCCATAAACCACCCCCCAGAGGGGTTAAACGCCCTTCAAGAGGTTTCCCTGCAGAGAAACACACTTTCCCCCCGTTTTCGAGGATGCTGAGCACGGTGCTGGTGTTGGATATCGCGTCCGACCTCTTCCAACCCCCTCCACCGGCCAATACTCGCCCCTGAAAGGGGTGATTTTTTTTTTCAAGTATCAGCGGTAAATATATATTCCTCCCCGAGGATGCTGAGCATTGTTGGTGTTGGAAATCGCGAAAATTTTTTTTTTAAATATCAATTAAATGAAAATATAAAACAGAAAGTAATTAAAAAAAATTTTTAAACATTTTCTTTTTCGAAATTTTTTTTTTTATTAAGAGGTAATATCGTTCCATAATGGGGGCGAGTATTGGTCGGTGGAGGGGTTGGAAGGGATCGGACGCGATATCCAACACCACCAACGTGCTCAGCACCCTAAAAAATGGGGGGGGGGGATATATATGTATATTTCCAGCGGATACTTGAAAAAAAAAATTCACCCCTTTCAGGGGCGAGTATTGGCCGGTGGGGGGGTTGGAAGGGGTCGGACGCGATATCCAACACCATCACCGTGCTCAGTATCCTTGAAAACGGGGGGAAAGTGTGTTTCTCTGCAGGGAAACCTCTTGGAGCGCGTTTAACCCCTCTGGGGGGTGGAACAAACTCGAACAAACCCGAAAGAGAAATTCTGACGCCGCCATCGTGTTCAGCATCCTCGAAAAGGGGGGGGGGATTTCGATTTTTCACGCTTTTTTCCGACTCACAGACCCCACTAGATAATGAATCTTGTTAAATAACCCAAAATACATGGCGTAATGTCCTGTAGGTCGTAAATAAAGGGGTATGAGGGATTTTTACAATGGTATAATATTTCCTGTAGAGATAATTTATTTGTAGGTACGCAGCCCAAGTGGTGAAACTTCACAAATTCCAAGAATCTTACGACTTCCTCGTCACGCATAACTTTCACCTCCACAATGAAAACACACACAAGATTCTTAGAAAAATGACTTTCAACGACAGAGAACTGTTTGATTTCGATATCACCAAAATCAACTGGCATACCTATTTCAGCCAATACGTGAAAGGACTGAGATTCTATATATTTGGAGATCCCATTCATACCGTTCCCGAAGGACAGAAGCATTACAATTATTTACGAAATATTTTTATTGTCGGTGTTATAACTATTGCCGTTTTGTTGTATGCTATAGGAAAAGTATTTCTATTTAAGGCGATTCCTGCTGTATTTGCTCTGGGATTGTATATTATGAGAAGTGTAGTTTGTAGTACGTAATTAAGATCGGGAATGAACCTGTTAAAGAACGAGTTTAGATGATTATGAACGAGGCTCCTAAACCGATTTCGGAATTTCTAAGCGAGTTCTTCAACGATAAGTTCATGGACGTATTTATTATTTTTAGTTTTAATTTTTTGAAAAAAAAAAATGTTAGTTTTAGAGTTTGATATCCCGTCAGAGTAATTTTGAACATCTTGAAACAAATTACTCGGGAAGTGTTGCGAACCATTACTTCTCGGCTTTGTGACGTAATAAAATAAGTAATTTTCCAGACTAAAATTAAAGATAACATAGTAGATGCTCGACTGTATCAAATAAAATTAATTTGAAGTAATATTATGGGATTGTTCTGCAAAGCGATACTTCCCTAAGCAAACAATAACAAATTTTAGTTAGATATGGATTTTGTAATATTTTCTGGATTATGTAATTTTCATATTTGTATTGCTAAAACTACTAATAAAGATGTTTTCTTGTACCAATACAAACTCTTCTTGAAGGGCTTGGGGGTTGTTTCCACATATATACTATAAACAGTATATTGCTAAGACCATCTGCAATAATCATATCCCCGCTATGGGCATCGAAGGGGGCGTTGTGAGTTTGCGCAGCTTGTGAAAGTAAACATTCGACAGTACCGGAATTCAACTTTTTTAATGTAAATTTCACTGGTTAGTTAGGAAAAATATTGCATTCAAAATTTCGATTAGTTCGATTTAAGACAGCGTTCCACGTATACGATTTCTGACCATATGATGATCAGACGGTGCCCTGATTGGTGTAAACTTTTGGTGACAAATTCCGTCCGAATATTTGTAACAATCGACACGATGAGCTTTATTTTAACTTTCATCCCACGTCGTATGTTTCTTAACCTCACTTTTTTCTAAACCAAAAATTAAGAACGAATGACTATAATGACTATTTTGGGAATTATTATCAGCTACTAATGCACCAAATTATTATGTATTTACATTAATTTTAAGGTTAGGTAGTGACCACATAATATATATTATATACGAGTGACACTCTCTTTTGTTTTTACAAGCTTTTTAGTGAAATTCGGTTCCGATCGGATAATATGATAAGCAAAATATTTTCGAATATATGTACCGGGTGGTCAACTAAGAATGGCCGCCGGCATTATCTCAATAGCTGGTAGTGATAGAGCATCTTGGTAAAAATTTTTTTACTAAAAGTGCCCAAGAGAAAATGCTGGAAATTATTTTCGAGTTTGTAAAATTACCGCAAGATGGCGTTACAGTCATGACCAAGGTTAAAATAATGATTTTCTATGTGTTTTGACTAATTGAGAGGTATCGAAAACATCTGCATTTTAATCCTTACATATTTCCTAATACTTTTTGTCTTATATAAATTTTCCAATCTAGTGAAATAAAGTAGTTAGGGTGGGGGATTCAATTTAAAAGAAAAACTACGGTTACTCCGGTTTGGCTTAACCGATTTAAAAAAACTTGATCTCGTTTAAGAACGCTATATTTACCCTATAAGATGCGCTTTTGTTTTTGTTTTCTTGAGTTTTGGCGTCGCCGCTAGATGGCGTTAACTGAAATAAAATGCAATGATATATTTGTTTTAACAAAGTATAATAGAGAATTAAATCCTTAACATTTCAGTAAAAAATGCAAGTTTGTATCTTTTTTAGAACCGGAGTTATTGACCAAAATAAATTATATATACACGATTTTTGTTGTTTTACGGGCGTTTAAATTTTATTTATCGTATAATTTTAACCGTTTTATTCATAAATGGAGAACATGGTACAAAAGAAGATGATAAGCTTTAAATTACAAATTTCTTTTATATAAAAATGAACATGTTAAAATTTAAAAAATATTTATACCATGTCGTTGGTTCTTGTTAAATAAATAATAATAAATTCAAAAATATACCATTAAAATAAAAAGAGTAGGCTTGATAACAAAGAAAATGATGCGTTGACATAGTAAATATTATTCTCAGTTTTTCACTTAAGTAATTTGGTTTCTGTGTTGTTGAAAAGACAATATATTTGGAAAATTAATCAGTGTTATCATCTCTTTTATATCATGTTGTTCATTTATGAATAAAAGCGTTAAAATTATACGATAAATAAAATTTAAACGCCCGTAAAACGAAAAAATTCGTATATATAATTTATTTTTTTATTATTTTATTTGGTCAATAACTCCGGTTCTAAAAAAGATACAAACTTGCATTTTTTACTGAAATGTTAAGGATTTAGTTCTCTATTATACTTTGTTCAGTTAACGCCATCTAGCGGCGACGCCAAAACTCAAAAAGACAAAAACAGAAGCTTGAATCCCCCAGCCTAACTACTTCATTTTACTAGATTGGAAAATTTATGCCCGCACCCGACCACCGTAAATCTATTTATTTATACAATACTAATCGTCTAAATTTATTCCTTAAGGCCGTATTAGACTCGGCAATTTTTTCTCTTGCACCGGCAATTATAATGGCACGTATTCATGCGCAGTAAACCGTTCTCGATCAGCTGGAGCATTGTCAACGGTCAGAACAGCAGTGGGTACTGTCGAAATCCCTAAAATATCCCCAGAATTAGAGATGTGAAAACCTGTTCGTTTTGATTACCAGTTAAAGCAGCTACTGCTATTTACAAATAGGAGGTGCAAAAAGTTGCTGAATTAGCAGTCCATAAGTTTAATAAAGAATGGAAACTGCTAATTTAAGTACCAGTGGGTTTAAATGGCCATTACCTGTTCATACCTGGTTCGGCCAAATAATAAACAGTTAAAAATAACAGAATAATCCATATCTACCCAATTGCGCAGGCAAGGGCAATTAAAATGGCTCCTGCCCCATTTCTGGTAATGAGAGACAGCTGATCGGGAACAATGTATTGCGCATGAATCCGTGTCATTTTAATTGTCAGAAGAGTACAATTTATGACTGTAGTACGGAGAACGGTGTACTGCGCCTGAATCCTTGAATTATAATTGCCATTGCTGGCGCCATAAAAATTCCCGACTGTAATACGGCCTAACTAAGTACAAAAAATTGTACAAAAATATTAATTTTCATCAAAAAATTAAATTACAGTTTAAAAATGTTTCCATAACTTTTAAGATTTAACCAACGAAGAGGAGAGCCTCGTTTTTTAATACATTTTTCCCAATATGGTTCAAACTTTAATGGCGATATTGTATATCTACAAAGAATTATTTTAAGAGATAATTTTTATTTTAATTTAAATCAACGATAAGAATCCGACTTTACTTAAATTTTTTTTTAACAATATTGACGCTTAAATTATATTTTGACCTACTGAATTTGTATTTTTGCTGAAAGAAGGCAATGAACCGACACAGTTAATTAAAAAATTAATAATTACTATATTGAAATATGTATAAACGCGACGTTTCCAATTGTGAGCTTTGAACCGACAAAAATAAATCCAAAAACCTGCAGGAATTTGCATTAATGAGATTAAAATATTCCGCGATAAAAGCAGTTAGAAATCAAATACGTACATGCACTAAAAATACAATTGACCTTTATTTATTTACCGAAAGTAACTCATATAATAATTATTCAGAAGCAGAAATCACAAAACAGCTATTACTATGCATATTTAAAAGCGGTGTTGTTTTCTCCGGGCCATCTTCATCATTGTGAACTACTTCTCAAAGAAAAATCGCTCAATATAAGGTTCGTTCCAACCACCCTAAAAATCGTACAACGTACGGTGACGCACATGCGTAGTAGTCGAATGGCGTTCCAACCGACACAAAACGGTGTAGCTGGCGATCCCTTTGGTGTTCCAACCAAATTGTGATCGTTCGCAAACCAGTTCCTGAACGGTAAAAACGATACATGGCCAAGACCAGGAACCGCTTGTACTGACTTGCGCCCTAAGAATTTTAACCGTTGTTTTTGTATTCCTGGCATTCATGCAGTTCTTTTAGCCTTGTTTTGTAGGAGTTGTTGCTTAATATTTTGATTATTTAATTTATTCTTATTAAATTTGTATAATCGGGTTCCCAAACCTACAAGATATTCTTAACATTAAACGTTATTATCTTTCATGATTATTAAATACAACAAAACGGAACGAAAAAAGATAATACTCAAGCTTAGACGAAGAAATCAAAACAACAAAAGTAGGGTTGTGATTTATGAATGTTATGATAATTAACTAATTACCAAACTTCTTTCCTAGAATCAGACAGGCGATCAGCTGAGATTTTTACACAGAATGGTCACAAAAACATACCAACCTTGCCTCCCTTGTGCATCGGCAACAAACAGTGCAAAATTAACGCCTGCGCACAAATTCGATTCCAACAGTTTCGTGACGGTTCTAGAACGATACAAAAATAGGGTGTTGGAACAAACCTATAGCCGCGTGGAGGGAGACGCTTACATTGACTTGCCTTGATCGCGATTATCGCCGAACGACGATCGCCTGTGAAGGCCGCTACGAGGAAACCGCACCTTTAAAGTGCACTGACAGAAATGCATTTACCAATGTCGTGGGTTACAAAATTGGAGCTACCTCAACCCACCTCTCTATGTTGTTCTAACTGAGCCTACGAATTATCACAAATTATTTAAAAACGTTACAGTAATTCAGGTTCTTTTAGTTCGCCTCAACCCAGAAAGAGATTTTTTATCAACATTTTAAACATATTTGGGATCACCACAATTCCTCATCTTGTAACTATTTTATGAGTTGCCTGAACTCAGTTTCTGGGTTGGGAAAACTTACTAATTGATTATAAAGTGTCGTTTTAACCCGGACGTGCTTTATTTTAACTCATTACCATGTGTAAATTAATTTGAGTTGGAATAATTCAGGAAATGTGCTCCAAAACCCCATATCGAGGGTAAACCGCAAGATCGTAAGGTCACGGAAAGTTCCGAATTCGTGCTCGTGCAGGTTTGGCGCGGTTCATTCCATTGTTATTCGTCAATTCTCCTTAGATCGCGCGTATAGACACCTATTGGCCGTTGCGTCGTTTGCGGGATTTTTCATCTTTGTTTTCTGTGCGTGAAAACTTGTGTTTTGCATAATTTTGGTCAGTTGGCGTAAAATGAAGAGATATAAGGGAGATGCATACAAATTGTTATTATTGGAATGGGGCCTTATTATTTATAAGCAATCGTCATCACTTCGTCCGCATGGTTTGTTAGCCGTAGTGTGCTCTCCTGTCTATAATTCATTTAATTTTTTTTTTAAATATACAACAAAAATGTCATATCTTGAAAAAACAAATTGCAATTGAAGTCCACAATATGCAGGCGTTAAATCAAAGAAATATTTTGAGTTCCGATAGTCCACAATTTAGGTACTGGTAGTCCAAAATTTGGAGTCTGGTAGTCCAAAATTTGGAGTCTGGTAGCCCAAAAAGTGAGTTATTCCAGCCACCATCGTAAGCTAGAACAATTATTTAAATGTCAAGTTTTGATCGCTCGAATCATGAATTAATCTAGCCCGACTAGTAATGCATCACAATTCACATACTGGTAGCTACGGTAGCCTATCAATAATTTAAAACGGTGGGGCGTGAGCTATTCCAACGCATAAAATACCCCATCTTCTGTGCTACCATAACTTATGAATAGTGAGTTGATGAAATTTCTTCGATTTGGTTACCGTAATTCAGAAGTCTGGGCTGTCCCCTATTAGCAACCCGCTTCGGTCTAGGACAAGTCATATTTGAGTTATATCACAGAGCCAACACTCCATTCATAAATCTGTTGGAAAGTGAGTTTGTGATTGTTTGAAATGTTATTGAAAATCAGTAATGGGTGGAAGAGTGACAAAACATGTTGGTCTCGCTAATGGCAACAATGTTGAAGTCTGGTTAAATCAAAGATCTTACAAGGTTAAATCCAATAACGTTTAAAAGGTTATGGAGCGGTCTTCATGGTTTCGGAGCGGAGCTAGTCTGGGCAAAAAGCCAAACAAGGGCGTATAATTTACTTTGAGATTCTTTACGTTTAACTATATTTTCTATTCAAAAAGTGTAGTTTCGAATATTGGATATTTATAAAAAAGATAGAAATATTGATCCAGTTTTTATATACAGTGTATCCAAGGATGGATTTAACTATTTATGCTTAGCATCAATATTTTTGGTGTATTCATTACTGGATGATACTCTCCAGATATAAAAGTGTATATTTCTAGCCAGATTGTCATATTTATCACTAAGACATCTTGCAAAATCCCAATTAAAAATTTGTAAATTTGACAATTACAGCTGGTTTAAGGTTAATCCGCAATTGCTCTTAAAATAAGTTTATTTCTAATAATTTTACTATAAACTGTAAAAAGGATGATTCTTTAAAATAATATTATTATACTTAAAGGTATCAAATAAATCGTGAAATAATCCAACTGCACTCTGGTCATCTATCTTTAGTTCATTACCTGCTCACATGCATTGGGTGTGACCAATTAGCAAGGAGGGAGAAACGGAATGGGTGATGCAAACTCAAAATCAAATTTCTAAATATATTTACTAACCTGTGAAATTTTAATTTAACACCATTGCATCTTCTAGTGAAGTATTTTATGGCCGCACAAGACTCAACCATCTTGTAAATGCAAGATTTATATTAAGAAATAAACCAACTCGACTGCTTTTTGCCCGGACTAGCACCACGGACCGGTCCATAACCTTTTAAACGTCAGTGGTTAGTCAGAAATCATATCAATACAATCATATTAAAACATAACCATACTTACCGAAGAAAAGATAAATCCTTGCTTAAATGATCCACTCTTTTACAAACTATACATGAATGCACCATCATTGTTTATAATAAAGACGATTTTTCACCAATACTCACAAAACAAAAATAAAAACAACCAAGTATATAAAATAAACACTCCCTTAAAAGCGGTTAGCAGCGAGTAGCAACAGTGTATTCTTCTTCCATTGATAAAGTTTGATCGTTTGCCGTCGAGCGTAGTATCTTTTAACTTGATGTTGTCAGAGTGCAGTCGGTTTATTTCAAACTTTTATGTATAATAATAATATTTTTTTTCTAAATCTCTCAAGGCCTATTCACAATTTATATTAAAATTATTGGGAAATAAATTTATTTTAAAAGCAATTGCGGATTAACCTTAAACCAGTTGCAATTGTCAAATTAACAAATTTTTAATTGGGATTTTGCAGATACCTTAGCGATAAATAGGACAATCTGGCTATGCTGCAAGCATAACAGCAAGGTGGGGAGTGCACGTTTACAGTCCTTACGTCGACTTCAAATGTAAACAATTCTATCTGGAGTTTGTAAGATCTTTGAGTTATATCAACTAGAGATTTCGCTCAGTGTGCCTTAGTGCAGAAGAATCATTTCTGCCTGCTCTGCGATGATCACTGGTCAAAGGCAAATCAATGTAAGCGTCTCACTCCACACCTCCGGTCACCCAGAGGAAACCGCACCTTAAGGAGGTTTTATTTTGAGCCCCTAGGACTATTGTTACTCTCATTTTTTAAAGTTTGAGCGTGCTTTTACCGATATGATACAAGGTGGACGAAAACTAGAAATAAAATGCGTCATACATTTCCGATCTACTAATAGCTTTTATAACCTTCACTGGCTGTGATGACAATGTTTAATATTTGGTGTATGGATCATACATTGTCGTCACAATTGTTTATTTTTTTGCCAACTTTCCAAAATAGAATGAATTTCACACCTATGCAAAATAAAATCATTTTAAAATTAGATTGTGAGACAATAACTTTCTATTTGAATACCAAATGAGTGAGTGAGTCGCACTAAATTTCGGCAAAATTATTTGAAACAAAGGTAAATATCTCGAAAACTAAATCTGAACAAAATATATTAATTTTTTTATGAATACAGATATCGCAGAAGGTACCGAAGAAGGCGTCGAAGCAGGTAATCTTCGTTACCTACTTTATCTGTTTACAAAACTTCGCGGTCAAATATCCACTTCTTTTTGCTAAATTGTTCCACCAAATGTGTCGTGAGGACTGAGGACAAATTTAAACTCGACACGCGACGCGACAGTTATATTTGATTTTTAATAAATCAAGCAGGCCTTGATTGGAGCATTATTTTTTATTTTTGTCTGGGTGAAATTCTTCATAAAATATTGAAAAATATTATTAAGAAAAGTTGATCAGGATCTGCAGGCGTACCGAGTTTAATATCCATTGTTTTTTGTTTCATTTTATAGTTTTCCGTATAGTCTATTCATTTTCAAAATTCAGAAGAGCAAGATAAATATACGCGAAGAGCACGTGAATAACACACAGGGTCGCATTAAGGACAATATAACAGTACAATCTCGAACCACTCATGAATATATAGACCTGAAATAAAGTCTGTTCGTTTTATGAAGTCCGATATCGGATTAAATCATTAAAGGTTGTTAAACAGTAAGACGGTTAAGTTAACAATACCTTCGCTATACTTGATCGTACTAAACATTCCACTGGTTCACTGTAGTTGGCTGAGCAAAATCAGCGGTTCCGAAACAAAATTATCTTAGAATTATGTACCGAGATAAATATTTTTATCTAGTTTATTTTTCACTCATAGTTTTTTTATTTATCAAATGAAATTTAGTTATTTTGGGATCATTATAGTTAAATCTAAAATAATCACTATTTTCCAACAAATAATTAAAATTTGCTCAAGTGCAGGATGGTATGTTCTATTTTAAATAAGTAGTTATGCTTTTTGCTTCTAGTTTGTTTCTCATTATTGTGTGTGAATTTAAATCAGTTATAAAGCAAAGTTATGGAAAATGTTCAGCAAGGTGACCCAACGCCTAGAAGGTGTTTATCTCCAGGTGAACGCCGTTTGGTTTTACAAGTGGAACGTTATTTTATGTTTGGCAGTGCAAAAACGAACGTCTGATGCTTGCGGCATTTCAGATAAGACCTTAAGAAGACTTCGAACAAAGAGTGAAGAGGAATTGGACAGACCATATAAAAGGGTTCGACTCCATTCTAAAACCCTTGATTTATCCCAAGGGCTAAAACTATCGATTAGGAATATTGTTTATGATATGTATAAAGCCAAGGAATGAATATGTTACCCTAAAAGCTATTCTTGAAAAGATAAAGAAGAAAGAACTTTGCGATATTGTAACTACCAGTTTGTCCATCATTTTAAAAGATTATTATGACAAACATGCCTGTAATAATATCAGTAAGCCTAGCGTTATAATGGCGGAAATGCATTGAACACACGGAAAAAATTATTTTTGAATTTTATGAGACAGAACAGGTTATAGACGAAGTAAGACCGTTAATTATTAGGGATGATGGTAATGATTCTGATGAGTCTGAACGCATGGATGAAATTTCAAATACAGAGGAAGACTGTTTTAAGTAAAGTACGGGTTTGTTCGGGTTTGTTCGTTCGCTCGTTCTACAAGTAGGTACGTTCTATCGCAAGACTACAACATCGGTTCTTTTTAGAACCAAAACTTTATAAAAAAAGAATTCGTAAAATTAATTTGCCTAAATACTATAAAAGCTAAAAAATAATAATTTTTCTTTACCTATACTAATTTTTTATTTACTTTAAATTATTTTATTTAGAAAATACCTAAAATATAATTTATTGTTTGAGAGCCACCGACTACCCTGCTCGAAAGGTTTTATTGCTTAGCATACACCGTACCGACTTTAGTAGCCTGCACTGAACAGCGACCATGATAGAAATGCAGTGGCCCCGATATTGACCAATTGCAATAAGTTTATGCATCGAGCACGTGGGTATCACGGATACCAAATCGTCAAATTTCAAATCGAAGTTTTTTTACACCATAAGTTCGCTTATGCTCAGACACACTGTGGATATTCGCACATGTTTTCAGCGTGTCAATGTTTTTGTATGCCAAATTTGTGCAGTCCATTTGTTTTTTCGATTAATGATGTTGCCAAAAGAGTTCAATTTTTTATCGATTGCAACAGCATAATATTATGGTAAAATACTTTAGAAAACAAAAACATAATTAAAATACGAAGCTTGGTTGACTTATTTTTCCAGTGGTAATATTAAACCCTGTACAGTCGTCGTATTCACGGAACCGTTAACAATTGAGAGTTTAATATTACAACTGTAAGAATATTGTATTAAAGTCATTTTTAGGTTTTATTTAAATTTATAATGAAAAAACATAAATGTCGATATAAAAAACAATTAATTTTTGAGATTTTTCATAAACTGTATTTTTACCATTTCCTCATTTTATACCTTGGCGCTTTTAGTAGATTCAGGTATAATAATTCGGCAATATAAGGACAAACCTATAAAAATAATTTATTGAAATTTCCGTAATAGCAACGGAATGGTTATAAATTATTTATGTAACATAGATTTTCAAATATTCATGACAAAGAGAACAATAAGTAGACCTAATACTTTAAACCGGAACTATTTCACAGCAACACCAGCATTTGGGCGTGATGAGGATGATAGTTATTCCAGGTTAGCTCTATTTTATTCCATAAATCGTAACTGTTTTGTGAACGGAAATCATTTGCGTTATTCATTGGATTTATAATATATCCCAAACGGGTTCTATCGAATTGACATAATAAAATGTTTTTTTCCCTCGGTTATTCCAAAACTCTCCCTACTATGTGGACGGGACAATTATCATTTTTTTTATTATCCAACACATGCACTATAGGAAAAATCCTTTAGGGCACTCTGGGAGTGGTGCGTGTACGCAAAAACCGATTCACGTTGGTTTTGAATCGTCGCAGGTTATATTCGTTGGGAAAAAAGGTCGTTCCATAAGGATGAATTCCTCCAGATGAAAGAATTCTTAAATAATGAAGTTCGAGGAGTACTAAGCTTAACCACATATGGATGGGCGGCAGTGGTTCGTCGTGTATTTCTGCTATTCGCCGCTCTGGGCGGAATTAAGAGGGCAAAGTCAGCCGAGCAATTTCCATGAAAATATCTGTAAAAGAGAGTCAAATCCTCAACCTGTCTGCGATGTTCTAGGCTGTCGAGGTTCTTCGTCAGCTCGCGGTCTCCAATCAGACGAATGGCCATCCGTTCGATGAAATCCAGTAGCCGAAGAGTATGTTTGGGTGCAGAGGTCCAGACATGAGAGCAGTACTCCAGTGATGATCGAATCTGGGCTTTGTATAGTGTCAAAAGTTGTTGAGGTGTGTACAACTTTCTGGTTCCGAAGAGTACACCAAGTTTCTGAGAAGCTATCTTGGCGATTGCCACAATGTGGTTATGCCAAGATACATTTCTTCCCAGACTGACGCCCAGCAAATTAATAGATGAAGCCAGTGGGATTGCGTGTCCGTCCATGACTATATCCTTTCCTGTAATGTTAACCTTTTTAGAGAAAACTGCTGCCTGGGTTTTTAGCGTTAAATTCGACTTGGTTATTGTCACCCCAAGCTAAAATTTCTTCCAGGTTTTTGTTGAGGCGTGATACTTCATGCTGTCTGCGAAGATGTGCGTCGGCAGCCGAGGTTTGTGGATTCAAAGAGAAAGATGAGATAAGTGTGCTATCGTCAGCAGAACTGAATATCGCATTTTTCGTTTTCACTAGGAGGTCGTTAATGTAGAGTAAGAAGATAGTGGGAGACAATATGGACCCTTGAGGAACACCGGCATTGATGGGGGTCTAAGAGAAATCCGTCAATCACCACTTGCAGAGAGCGGTCCTTAAGAAAGCTAGACAACCATGCACCGAATCGACTGGGCATACCATAGGATCGCAGTTTACGTCCCTCATGCCAAACACGATCAAAGGGTTTAGAAATATCTAGTACAACAGCCCGAGACTCCTCATGATGTTCGATTGCGTTGTTCCAAAGATGGGTGACATTGGCTAGAAGATCTCCAGTTGATCTGGATTTCAGAAAACCATATTGATGAACGCTGATAATGTTGAAGCCGTCCAGGTACTTTAGAAGATGTTGGTTAACAGCTTTCTCCATTACTTTTGATATACCTGAAAGCAATGCGACTGGTCGATAGTTCTTAGGCAGAGTTCTTTTACCGTCCTTTGGTATAGGCTGGACTCGCGCCGTCTTCTAGCACGATGGGAATATTCCTTGTTTGTAGGATAAGTTAAAAAGTCTACAAAATACTGGTGTTAGTTCATCGACGCATCTCTTGAGAACTATAACAGGAATTTCGTCTGGACCAGAAGCTTTCTTGACGTCGAGCCCTTTCAGGATTCGTTTGACGGGACGCTGACGGAACACGATTTCGGTCATTTCGGGTTTGTTCCCGATTACACGATTTGCATGTATTTTCATTGCCTTGTGTGTAATTTGTGTGTAGTCACAAATGTGTGTAATTTGCGTGTATTTAAACATTCACCACCTAAGTGTTACTTTCAGGTTTGTTGACCTTTTTTTTTGTCGATATCAGGCCCAATCAATACACTTGCCTTTTTACAAAATATGAATGGTATGTAAAAATCCTGCATTTATGTGACTAAAAAAGTGTGCCAAAGCGATTTTTCCAGGTGATCTACTAGAAAACCTAAACTACATTGGGAAAAAAATTGAATTTTATTTTCATCACAGTAAATCTTTGCGTCAATATTTTTTTAAGCTTGGCAAAGCTTTTGATAACGCGCCTGTATTGACATATTCTTTAGTACGTCACTGCTTCAATTTCCTAGACAATAGTAATTTGTAATTAATTTTTGTAATTAATTCGTTATTGTCAATAATTATTAGTGGGTCCCTTAAAAACTAGATGGTTTTGGAGTAAGTGTTCACAAATTGATTCGATCTCGCTTGGTTTAGGTCGATTTTTTAACTACCCATATCGTTAGAGGAAGAAATGGACGGGTCACAAGAATTAACCGATATACAAAGATTTTACAAAGATAGTACGGTCTTTTTAACCGGAGCTACGGGTTTCATTGGAAAACTTGTGTGTGAAAAGACTTTAAGAGCTCTGCCGATCAGAAAGATATTTATTTTAGTAAGAAGTAAAAAAGGCCTGGCCGCGAGCAAACGGTTCGAGGACATATTTGCATCTCCAGTAAGTATTTTAAAACAAATGCATACGGCTTGCGTAAATTTAGAATTTTTTCATTTTGAGACGAAATATGCCTTTTTGGTATAAATTGTATGTTATCACAATCGATTGCATGGATTTTATTTTTCTTTTAAAAGTATGCAAGTAACTCTAGATATTAGGGGTTTGTCATAACTTGCTAACTCTATTTTTAATTTTTTGTCCCGAACAAACCCAAAACACTCGAAAGGGGAACCTTGGTCTCTCTTTTTTTTTCTAAAATCCCCTCTAAACATCCTGTATCTAAATATCAGTAGAATCAGAGCTGGGTAGTAGTTCAATTAAATTAATTAAAATATTATCAGCGATTTTGAATCATTATATTGTGTGTGTATGTGGATTGCATTATTGGCACTCGGTTAGGAACCAAATGGCCAGTTCCATTTTTCTTGTCTAAGACAGTATTGAAAAAGAGTACTATTGTATGTATAGTATTTTTATCTATTCGCGTGCGGTAAGTAGCACTTTACCGCACTAATGCCGTAAGTAATTACATTCTATAGAAACAAGTTCTTATATTAGTAGATGCTATCGGGGATATCATGAATTTAAAAAGACATGGTGGATGGAAGTCTTCCAGTGTTGCGGAGGGCTATAGTCAAAATTCTGTACAAAATAAACTAGGAATTGATAAGCTAATAAATGGTGTAAAACAATATGCAGAGAGAACCTCCAGTTTTAGTAAATCTGTAACTTTAAATTCTTGTGTCTCATCGGATAGTAAAACACTTCCTTCATCGATATCGTTTGGAAATGTTACAAATTCTACAATTAATATTTCTTAAATTAAAACAATGCTCTTTTAGTTTTTAATATTAGTGCCCTAAAACACGCTTGTAGATAAAATATCGTACAATACACTTGTAGGTGTCTTTACCGCATTTGCGTGATTTATCAAACTCGCCTTCGGCTCGTTTTGTTAAACATCACGTACATGCGGTAAAGACGTACCTAGCGTACTTGTATTGTAATATACTATTAGACTAGGAATAGAATACCTTACAGTTTTCTATTTGGGTGGTTATGCATTCCATATGTTTATATCTAAGTAATTAATAATATGTTCTTTGTTTTATGTTTATATACAGGGCGAACGCTAATTAATGGCACATGGGAAAACCACAGACTCCCTACGTACAAATAATAGGATTTAATTATACTTACCTATATGCGAAAGTTGTTATTAACTGAGATACAGGGTTTTAAAGATAAAACTTCATTTTTGTTTTTCTCTAATAACTTTGAGAGAAACTAACGTTTTTTATAAAATTTGTCAATTTTTTTTAGAACGAGAAATTGATTTCTTTGTGAAATTTTAATGTACAATGTAGGGGGCGCTGTCTGCGGCATTTTTTTGCCCATTCATAAGCTCATAACTTATTTGTGCCTCAGTGAGTTTTTAATGAAAATAATGCTTTTCTCATATTTATTACGTCAAAAAGGTATACTAAGTTGAGGTCGCCCAGAGTTACCGTTTCCGATATATTTTCATTTGCACACAATCAAGCAAATAATATTTTGTTGCTTTTTACCAATTAACTTTTACATGATAATTAATGTTCTAGTAATGGTAATTGGAAATAATAAATACAACACTGGATTGTTCTTTAACTTACTTTAATTAAAATAATTTTGACCCTAGAAAATATCGTGTCGAAAGAAACCAACAGCAATGAAAACGATAAACTCAAAAATTAAACATTTTCTGATAAAGCCATCTTACAATAATCAACAAACAAATAACAACATGAAGGTTTCATAGCAACTGCATCTCTAAATTTCATTTGTTTTCTCATAGGTTACTTTAAGGAAAAAATTTTGCTTGTAAATTAATAGTAATTCGGCAGGGTGCACTAGACAATTTAAATGCAAATATCTCCGAAACGGTAACTCTGGGCGACCTGAACTTGGTATACCTTTTTTCCGTAATAAATATGAGAATAGTAATATTTCACTAAAAACTTAAATACGCTGAGGCACAAAAAAGTTATGACTTAATAAATGTGGAAATAATGCCGAAGACAGCTATGGTCGAGCGCAGAACGAATCATCCGATCCCGTTCAAATTCGACGTGCATCGATGCAATGGAAGGACGGACACTTTTTCATAGACATGAAGTGTCAATGTCAACATTTGACATATATCACAATACTAACTTTTTTAATAGATTACAATTCGAAATTCTGAGACCGTAAAAGCGTCCGGCTAGACGAATAAGATTACTCTGCGTCAAAACAATTTGTACGGGATCGATCGAAAGTGAGTAAATGTTGAAAAACCGAAATTTTTAACGATATCGAAAAACCAAGATAGCAGTATTCGAGCGGTCGCAAAAACCGACAAAAAATCCAAATGAATCGACCGCGTACCATTTACCGTTCGAAAGTTATGAGCGCACGAAAAAAAAAAGATGACAGTACATACTACATTGTACATTAAAATTTCATAAAAAATGAATTTCTCGTCTTATAAAAACCATAATTCCCAAAATTTGTAAAAAAAACGTTAGATTCTCGCAAAGTTATTACAGAAAAAAAATTAAGTTTTAACTTTAACACCCTGTATCTCAGTTAATATCAACCAGATATAGGTAAGTATAATTAAATCCTAATATTTTTACGTAAGGAGTCTGTGGTTTTTTCATGTACCATTAATTAGCCGACACCCTGTATATTTGTTATTATAATTTTTTTTATTATTAGTTTTTTTTTCAATTTTTTTCTAAACACGGTATATTGTCGAAAAAAATTTCGTAAATAATTAACGCGACATTTTGAGTCTTTCGACTGCTAAATTAACATAATGTCAACAAATAAAGTCTATAGTACAGGGTGCTACTATCCTATTTTTAGATTTTTGACCTGACTAAAAGAAACACACCAGACGTACTTGAAAAGGTAGTCATTGTAGAGGGAGATTGTTCACTTCCGATGCTGGGCTTGAGCGAGGAAGATCAAAAAACTTTTATAGACGAAGTTGATGTTATATTCCACGTTGCGGCCACGACGAGATTTGACGAAAAGATCAAAAGAGCTACTATGACCAATGTTAGAGCCACCAAGGACCTTATTACTTTGGCAAAACAGATAAAAAAATTAAAAGTAGGTATTTTCTACCTTAATCCAACCAACCTTGCTTCCACGAATAATGGCGTGACCTAACGATTGGGGAGCGTGTACCGTCTCCAACACCACTCGTATCTTCTATATTTTCTTGACAGAATCGTAAATTCTAGATTTTTATAAGCGTCCAAAATGAATTATACACTTACCAGGATTTCAGACTGATCACGACCTAAATTTTTTTGAGTTTTTTGGTGATTTAATAAGGATTTGAGAAGGAAATTAACAAGAACGGACATTGGCAACGTTGCGAAATTATTGAGAATCATCTTTACATATGTAAAAAAAGTGGTCGTAATAGTTATCGCGCCTCGTCCGTTCTTTCTATTTTTTGACTGAGGTGATGGTTTTGATGAGATGAAAATAGTAACTGACATTTTCCGTGCGGTGAATAGTTTTGGTCTGGGAAAAATCGAAAATTGTTTACAGCGGAGAAGTCAACTTATCACGCCTCTTCCGTTTTACTTGTCGGATGTTAGTTTTCGTTATTCGTGACCGGAAAAAATGAGAAAGGACATTTTCATCGACGCGCAAGCGCAGTGTTGGATCTTAGGTATGTAATTTGTTTTAACGCTGTTCGAGTTATCGCGCCTCGTCCGTTTTCAAGCAGAAATCGTGTATTGTGGCTCGGAAAATGGGGGAAAAATATGAACTGATATTTTTGCACACGTATTTTTTAGCAAAATCGTTTTCAGTCAACACAGCACGTGTATCAATAATAACGCAATATGGGGACATAGCTGATGCCGAGTTGTTATAGACAACCAAGCCACACAGCCAGCTGTGTACCGCGATCACGAATTATCCAGATACGAGATCCGACTCCGCTGCCCTCCCTGCAGCTGCGCAACACGGAATATGTCCGTTCGACTCGATTTACTATTTTTTAGAGTGTTATTAATAATTAGAAAATAAATAACCGGGCGCTGTAACTTTTTGATACCTCTTTTCTTTACATCTTTTATTTAAACTATGGAATTTTAACAACACTCAAAACGTCCGTTTTCGATGAATTCACGTTTTTTATATTTGTAATATGATTTCATCAAGAACGGACA
This sequence comes from Barypeithes pellucidus, assembly GCA_963991005.1. Classification (NCBI taxonomy): domain Eukaryota; kingdom Metazoa; phylum Arthropoda; class Insecta; order Coleoptera; family Curculionidae; genus Barypeithes; species Barypeithes pellucidus. The sequence continues at coordinate 17,494,974 of OZ022563.1, forward strand.
AGGCGTAATAACAAAAAGACGATCTGCTTTCTTACAGACTGAAATCCCTCTTACCGGTAAGCGCAGCGTTGCCGAACTTTTTCGCTCGAGTAATTCTTTCTTATTTTTTAATAATCTAGCGATTAGTCATTGACTAGATGAAGGCGTGATAACAGGACATTTTAGTAACGGGCTGCCGGACTAATAGTCTTTTTCATAGTCCTGTAACTTTTTTAATTGTTTTTCGATCTTGCTGAATTTTTTGCAAAATGTAAACTTATGTCTCATAATGAGCCTCAATTTTAGTTTCCAAAAAATACTGATTTCTCGATCATTATACAGGCAGAAACAAAAGTTACCTTTTTACCCTTATTTCTTACCGCCCTGTGGAAAAGTTGAGCAGTATAATTTAGCTGAATTATGTTTTGTTTTGAAGTGTCACCTTTGCCTATTGCCACCTCAGGTTCTTATCACTTCTACCATGCGACGTGACATACTTTCAATGCAGTTTTGAATTGCCTATTGAAGAGTAGTTTCCCATTCTTCACGAACTACAGCTCGACGAGCGAGTATATAGCTACGCGGTATCGGTAAGGGGAAAGCAATATCTGTTAAAACATGGCCGACTCATGGGCGTGCTATAATTATTTTAATAATGTAATAAAAATAGGAAATTCTTCAATAATTGTATTTTATGCCATTCTTTCAGCATGGAAAAAGCAGCTACATAGTTAATCGATTAATGACGATTTTTCATTTTTTACCATGCACCTCAAAGTTTCACAGAAAAACGGAAAGTTTATGTCACTTATTAGCTTTGTAGCGATTTTTTTAAGGTTGGAACCACTTTTAGTTCCAAATAAAACATTTGTATTATTCTCCTAACAATGTCAAAGTCTTTTACCAGGAGATGACGACAATTGATCCGGATTATTTTCTTTCCTTTCAGTATCTTCTTTATGAATGTTTTTACCGAGCCCACGCTTACTCCCGTATAAATGCAACCCTTTCTAGATTTCGCTTAAGTGGCAATTTAAATGCTTTAATTTGTTTCCTCTTCACACAACCTGTACACATTAGCAATCACTTCACGGGTTTGACTAATTACCAGGAGTATTTATTCCTTATCACAGTTTTAAAACAAAGAATACTTTTAAAAAAACGCAATGTAACACAATAAAATATCTCTTGCTCTTCCTATCACTACGCAACTAGATGAAGCATATCGGACATCGCCGAACAACCACGCCGGCACAATCCATCTGGCACATCGGCACATCCTCTGTCTGTGATATAACCACCTGTTACCCATGGTTATCGTTGATATTGCACTATGTTGCATTTTTTTTTTTAGATCAGAAGAACTTAAATATTAAAATAAATAGTATGAATAGAAAGTTTTAAGAACTTTGAAACAATGATAGAATATTAGTTCCTTCTATAGGATGACAATTTATTTAAAATGAGTAAATTTAATTTTAGGCTTTACTTGGTAACATATTATTAAATTAAAATTTAATATATGTGACAACATTGTTAACCCAAGAAATTTTCTTGCCCGCATTTCTTTTGTAGTAGATCTGGCAATGTTACTGGGTGTCGATTGCGGCTACGTCTATGCGTCTAACTAGCATATCCTATATATGTCCAATTATTGCTTAGATAAAATTGATTTATTTTCATAATTTTTAGACATTCGTATATATAGGAACCGGTTTTTCAAATTGTATATTAAGAGAGGAAATAAAAGAGGAGGTGTATCCAGCAAAAATTACAGCCGAAAAACTAATAGCAGTGTGTGAAGGCCTTGATGATGAATGTTTAGAAAGTATGACAAAAACGTAAGTTATAATATAGAAGTCATTGTTATACAATAAACACAAGGTATCGTATCTGGCAGCTCTAATTTCATTTGGCGCGCGCAGTGACGCCATGGTGTCAGATATTTTTAAATCGCTTATGGAGATTCAAGTTGTTGTTAGCGTTTCTAAAACTCTTTTAAAGGTATTAAAATGTTTTATGCGTTTAATAGTAGATGAAATGAAAGATTAATATCATGTTATTTAAGTATATTTATTTCCAACGTAGCTTAAAGCTAAAATACTACCAAACAAAAAGTATAACAAAGCTCACATTGTGTAATAAGTGAGAGCAATTTTTAACTGTTTAGTCTTGAGACAATTTTCAGACACGAAAGTTTATAAAATACAGGGTGTTACGGAAATTACTTATTATATTTAAATGGGTGACTCCTTGGGTGTCCTAGAGACAGCCTACATACTTTTTTTTAAATCGAATATCTAAATACTAAGGTAAAAACTCTTTTTGCCTACATGCTATCGCGCCGCTCCATCTGGTTTCAGTTAGCAACTGTATGTAGGTCACTAGAGTAAACTACAATGATGCCAGATTACACAGCGTGTCTCGCCATAGCTTGGATAACGGCCGCGCGCATATTGATATGTTTAACCTTCAGTATCGTTGCTTCTTTACAATTCTGTGTTGCAATATGACAACACCGCCTACAATGCGCTGACCTCTGTTGAAACGTGAGAGTGCCTCAATAGATTGATTATGACTGAGAACGTCGCCAGTAGCGGCCACGTAAAATTTAAGATTTCATATAAAGTATATATTTCGCTTATTAATTCAAAGCGCCATTTATGGTTATTTTTCTTCCATTTATTTTCATCTCAGGATTTGCCGGTTTAAATATAATAAGTCATTTCCATAACAAGGATAATAACCTTATAAATCCAAATTATTTTGCTGGTTATCCGCACCACAACAGAACACAGCGCACCTCATATTATGATATTTATTTTAATAAATACACAAATATCTGAACAAATACCACTAAAAAACGAACAAATTTCGGTAAACTAGCAAAACATCCGTTGAAATCATAGGAAAACCGCAGAAATGTGCACGTAGTAATGACGTCACTAAGCGACGCCTCTTCCTGTGCTATATCATACCTTGTGATTGAACCTGAATTGTTTTTACTTTCTGCGGTAACGGGAAATTTGGAAAAGTCTGCTTTCAAAAACTTGCTTCATGACTAAATCAGTGGATTTCACTTTACCGTAATGTTACCGATTTTTTAGATTAATAGGCGAATGGCCGAATACTTATACGTTTACCAAACAGGTAACGGAGGATTATATTGAGAGGGAAGCCAGAGAACTACCAATATGTATTAATAGGCCGGCAATAGGTATGTTAATTCGTTCGCAGTGCAGTCACAAATAGTCACAAACTGCACAAGGCATGAGCAGTTGGTTTAAAGTGTCTACAGAAGCAAAATTTATGACAGCTGAACAAACGCGTTATTAAAATTGGTTCGCAGCAAAAAATAGCCATTAAATCATTTGATCAGCATAAAAAGATTTTGCTTGCAATAAATAAAAATCAGGCAGCAACACTTGTTCTGCAAAAAAATGCTACAAACTGTCAACAATTTAACCGATATCAGTCCGCTTGTAATATCATGTGCTCGTTTAATTAACAGTCGAGCTGCGAAATGATTCTTTGGTCTTTGGTCAGCAAGATTTTACAATTCAGTAGAAAAAACATGTCTAGAAGCAGTTTACTTCAGTGGTTTGCATATTAAAAGAATGGTTATCAATATAAGTCATTGAATTGCGTTTGTTTTGAATAATCGGCAAAGTTCGTCATTGTGGGCACAGCGAAAACAATCGTGTGATACGAGTAGCTAATTGCGTGCATGTGTTTTCATTCGGTGTAGCAGTCAAGACCCAAAAGATGCAGCGGGGGCGGGTTTTCTCTTGTTTTCCCAGGGCACTGTCAATTTATGTAACTTTCTTGTGTTTTCATTTGACGAATATAGAAGGAAGTCGGCTACAAAAGGTGTGGCGGGGGCGGGTTTTCACTTGTTTTTCCAGGGCACTGTCACTATTTCACGTTTTATTGCTTTTTTTTTGATGACTAAGACTAAATATTTTGCTCGCCCGCTGATTGCTTACTAATATCTAATTAAAAGTGGATCGCTCATAGCAGGTTATATATTTAATTTGCGTACCAAAATAATTTAAAGCACTCGAGTATGACATTAATTACTGACCGATTCAGAAATGTTTGCTGTCCATAAGTTGCTGACCAACTAGCCATTTTGGCTGACCGATTACATTTTTCTGTTCGCAAAAATACGAATATTTTGCTAACCAGTTAAATGATGCCCAAAAAAAAATTGGTGTTCGTAGAGCAAAATGTATCGATTGGCAACTGATTTGCAACCGTAAGAATAATCCGCATACTGGTACGGAATTGTGGGTTTGGATTCTGCGCATTTGATCGATCGGCTGTTTGTTTACTTTTGGCTTATAGTTTCGTTTAATTTTCTTTACTTTTGGCATGTTTCGATTAAACTTACTTTCCATTATTCTTTAAATATCCATTCCCTAAGGGCCGATATTTGAATGTGCCCTTAAGTTATACCTTAGCTGAGGTAGCCTTAACGTTATGGTAAACCTTAAAAAACTATGTTTTAAATTAATTTGAGGGTCAATTGATACGCTAAGTCTAAGATTACAACATTCTTAAAGGTCTATTCATTTATCTGAGAGTTAAAAATGACTTTAATCTTGTGTTAAGGATGACTTATGTCATTCCGTACCTTAAGGTGACTCTGTAATATCGGCCCTAAGGGCTGATATCTGAATGTTACTTTAAGTTAGACATTAGTTCTAAGGTAACCTTAACGTTATAGTAAACCTTAAAAAACTATATTTTAAATTAATTTGAGGGTCAATTGATGCGCTAAGTCTAAGATTACAACATTCTTAAAGGTCTATTCATTTATCTGAGAGTTAAAAATGACTTTAATCTTGTGTTTAGGATCAATTATGTCATTCTGTACCTTAAGGTGACTTTGAAATAAAGACCCTAAGTCTCGGTTTCAAAATAAAAACTTGTTTTTCGTTTACATGTTCGTTTATATGTTTCGAACAAACCCGAACAAACCCGGGCGAGACAGTGTCTCTTTAACAACGTATAATTATCAGGTATCTTCGAGAAAAAGGGACTATTTTTCCAAATATCATTATCTCATTGAAATTTATAAAATAATCGAAAAAAGCTCAAGCTAAAATTATTTAATTTATGGTTTATAAATAGTACTGCATGTTTGTTTCAGTGGTTTCCACGATGTCGGAACCGGTTGCAGCTTTCGTTGACAACATATTCACCCTGGCCGGATTCGTAGTAGCAAATGGCATGGGCTACAACAGGGTTACATATTACAAAAACACCGATCTGGATATTATTCCGGCAGATATTGTGGTGAATGAATGCATTGCTTCTGGATGGCAAACTGGAGAGTGAGTATTCAGAAAAGCAGCCCCGGATCTAGGGGGGCAAGCCGGTGCTCTATGTCCCGGGCAGCAACTTCAGTGGAAGGCAAAAAGTGTGGAATGTTGTAGCACCCCGTAATCGATTAGACACCTTTATCAATTATTTGTCCAACTATTCATAATATTGCCCAAATAACGATTTTATTAAAAATCTTATACAGAGTGTCCCAAAACTAAAAGTACACAGTAAAACTGCAAATTCTTTGGTTAAAAATATTGCGAATTAGCCAAACTTTACCTAGTTCAATCATCGAGTGAAATCCAAGTGAATATTTCATTTTCTAATTTCCTAATTAACTTACTTTTTAACCAATAACTTTTTTGGTTTGGGGGTTTTTAGGGGCGAGAAATTTGAATTTTTTAATTATTTTATTTTTATGTAGATTGTAGAGGGCGCTCGCTGCAACACTCTGGTTACATAGCAACAAGTTCAACGCTCTTGCGCTTTAGTGTATTTATGTTTTTATTAAAAATATCATTTTTCTCATCACATTTACCTAAAAATGGTGTGTGTATTCTTGTCAATGTAGGTTTTATACAGTGAGTCCCAGAAGAAATGTAAATTCATTTAAAATTCAGCGGTAAGTTTTTTCAAAAAACGCTCGTACCCGTCGATTTTGATTTTTTAATTTTTTTTTTGTGGTAATTTCATGTATACAGGGTAGCTCAAAAATAAGTTACGACCATCAACTTCATTTTTTCAAATGAAAATATATATTTTTTATTTCATTTTTGAATTTTGCATTGAATTCTAAGTATGTTTCATGTACCATGTCCTATACATAAACTCAACAGTTATTGAAAAAATTAGGATTGAACATATCATTTAGGGAATCCAACGATCTATCAAATCTTCTGGCAATATGGCATTTTGGGCTCCATAATAAGTAAGAGTGTACTGTCTCACTGTCACCGTTTATTTCCATAGGAACTGTATGACAATTTTATTTCAAATAAGTATAATTATTGTCAAGCGTAGTTTCAAAGTTGCGGTTTTCACAATAATGGTGAAGTTAACGGAACGGGAAAAAATTGAAATTCTATGCATGGTTGGGTTTGGTGATAAAACACGTACTCAAATAGAAACAGCCCAATTATTTAATGAAATCCCTCCTGATCGTCCTCCCATATGTCAAAAGATGGTGAGTAGAATAGAGGCTAAGTTTAGAGAATTCGGTCATGTTAGAGATTTGCCTAAATCTGGTCGTCCTACTCGAGATGAAAATGAACAACTTGACGTTTTGCTTTCCTTGGAAGAAAATCCATGTACTCCCCTGTCGCACATTGGGGCCGATTTACACATGCCGAAATCTGTTGTTCACCGAGTAGTTCAAAAGCACAAATATCACCCATACAAAGTTATTCCAGTGTATGAGTTTTTTGAAGATGATTTCGATAGGCGAAGTGAGTTTTGCGGACGCATGCAAAATATGTGCAATCTAGATAATAATTTAGTAAAAAATATTATTTTTTCGCATGAAGCTACGTTCTATTTGAATGGTAATGTGAACAGAAAAAATTGGCGATATTGGGCAACAGAAAATCCGCATTGGATGATAGATGTTCACAGCCAGTACCCTAAGAAAATAAATGTTTGGTGTGGAATCGTACGCGAAAGAGTAATTTTAACTGGACAAGTATATCTCGAATTTCTCCAACTAGAATTAATTCCAGCATTAGTGGCTTTATTTCCGAATCCATTGGATCCAGACTCCCCTGACGAAGAACTGATATTCCAACAAGATGGTGCTCCTCCGCACTATGCGGCCACTGTGCGCACATTTTTGGATGAAACCTTTCCCAATCGGTGGATTGGAAGGAGAGGACCTATCGAATGGCCTGCTAGGTCGCCAGACCTAACTCCTGGACTTTTTTTGTGGGGTTACCTCAAATCAAAAGTATTTGTTAACAGGCCAAACAATATGCAGGAGTTGAAAGAAAGGATCCGAAGAGAAGTGCGTGTCATAACTCCGGAAATGGTTGGAAACGTGCAAAGAGAGTTTATTGATCGTCTTGGATATTGTCAAGCCGTAAATGGCGCACATTTTCAACATTTAATTTGATTTTGTTGTGTTTTTTTTGATACTTATGGATATGTTCAATCCTAATTTTTTCAATAACTGTTGAGTTTATGTATAGGACATGGTACATGAAACATGCTTAGAATTCAATGCAAAATTCAAAAATGAAATAAAAAATATATGTTTTCATTTGAAAAAATTAAGTTGATGGTCGTAACTTATTTTTGAGCTACCCTGTATACATGAAATTACCATAAAAAATCGACGGAAGCAGTTGCTCGGAACAACATTGACAAGGTACACATACCATTTTTGGGTAAAAGTGATGAGAACATTGATATTTTTAATAGGAATATAAATACACTAAAGCGCACTTAAGTTGCACTTGGTTCTATGTACCCGGAGTGCCGCAGCGAGCGCCTTTTACACTCTACATAAAAATAAAATAATTAACTAATTCAAATTTTTCGATCCTAAAAACCTCCAATCACATAATTGTATGCAAGAACGTTGGTAAAAAAATAAGTAAATCAGGAAATTATAGAAAAATTTCCACTTGTATATTACACAACTCGGTTATTTCCATTTTTGAGCAAGCAGTGTTTGAACAAATCGCACTATTTTTACATAAAGAATCTGCAGTTTTACTGTGTACCATTAGTTTTTGGACATCCGGTATGTAGCCCAATCTGGTCGAAATGCGCAGGAGCACGGGCGCGAAGTTTTTGCAGAAAAGCGAGGGGTTTGGTAAAATTTAGAAACTACTTTTTAGTTCTACAACTTTTCCTAAAAACAAACGCTTGTAAAATAATATCGAATATAAGACCTCTTCACATTTGGTATGGGAAACCGAGGTGATTTGTGACAGAGTAGAGTTGTGACAAATACGATTTCTCGGAATCTATGGCCGTTAGCGGGCTGACAACAGCCCACGATTGTTTGTTTATGGACGCGCTACTTGACGCAGTACGCGTCAATGGCCCACGACAAGCGGTTGCGTGATTACGACGTCTGCATAAAAAAACCACCAAAATTTTTCATTGTATTTATATTATTATATATCACATTTACGTGGTTATGCTATTTTTGGTCAATTCTTACAACCTAAGTCTGATATAATGATGCCATAATTACTTATAAAAGATTTAATACTGTTATGTTAATGTTTCATGTTTTTGTAGTTCCTACAATTATGCCTAATGATAATTAAATTAAAATAATTTTATGCTATAAAACGTGTGGTTTGTTTATAATTCACATAAAAGTAATTTTATCTATTAAAATTAGTCTAGATACACAGCTGTCACAACTTACCTTGGTACCTGTCACAATTTATTTCGGTGTTAGGAGAGTTGTGACAAAGTGAGTAGTTTCAGTTTTCGTAAATTTTCTCAGAAACCTTACAACTTTTATTGACTTTGATGACTGTTTTTAAAACAGCAAGGATTGAGCTACATTGCGGCATACAATTCATAATGGTGGTATGTTTGTTTATTGAGATATGTTCTTTTAAGTAAAAATTGTCACAACCCTCCTCGGTCTCCCCTAAAACCATGTCACAAAGAGAAATGATCCATTGTAAAAATTTTACCACCTATAGCACGTACCGGGTGGTCCACTAAGGGAGGACGCCGGCTGTATCTCGGAAATCGTTAATCGCACAGCTTTGGGAAAAATTTCTTTCTATGAAAAGTCGCCAAGAAAAATAGCTAGAAATAATTTTTGAGTTGCTAAGTTGGTCGCTAGAGGACGTAATACTAATTACAAATTAGAGGAACGAATTTCCTCCTTAATTTCCCTAGTAGGGGTATATTTTAAATATCTCTGTTGAAATCTCCGGAAAAGTTTCTAGTTTACCAAATAAAGCGTGGGGGGGGGAGGCGAACATTTATATATAGGGTGACAATTTAAAAACTTGAAATGGCCATATATTAGAAACGAAAAACTGAAGAAAAAAACGCAAAAAACAGTTCCTATAAAACGAAGGGGGAACAAAAACAAGCGTATTAGCCCACCCCTATCTGCAACCCCTTGGACAGGGTGAGATAAACCCTTAAAATCTTAAATAGAAAGGGGGTCGAGTGATACATCATTTTGAAGCTCTTGAAAAATGCTTTCCAATGGTACCATAGAAATGTACATTTCAGGAAATTCTTCTCTGTTTATTAAGGAAAATAATAAATGAAAAGACAATTTTGAAATTTTTTATTATTAGTTAATTAAATGTTCAAAATGATTGCTACCAATATCCTGGCATATTAAGAGATGTCTCTTAAGAATTCTAAACAATTTAAGCCTCTGTCTTTCGATCCACTAATAGTACGAGAATTAGAAAATCAGAGGGACATACTCGGAAATTTTTCTGAACGCTTACTACATTTCCAACAGGATGGAGCACCTCCGCATTATGTAGTTCCCGTTAGGCAGTGGTTGGATGATAATTATCTCAACCAGTGAATTGGAAGAAGAGGTCCTGTTGAATGGCCACCTAGATCCCCGGACCTCTTGACTTCTTTTTGTGGGGTCACCTAAAATCTGTGGTTTTTAAAACGCAACCTGAGTCACTAGAGCAACTTCAGCATAGAATAGTTCAGGAATGCCGTGCTATATCCAGAGAAACCTTTGCAAATGTACGTGAAGAATTTGAAAGTAGGCTTTATAATTGTCTTCAAAATAACGGAAATCATTTTGAACATTTAATTAACTAATAATAAAAAATTTCAAAATTGTCTTTTCATTTATTGTTTTCCTTAATAAACAGAGAAGAATTTCCTGAAATGTACCTTTCTATGGTAACATTGGAAAGCATTTTTCAAGAGCTTCAAAATGATGTATCACTCGACCCCCTTTCTATTTAAGATTTTAAGGGTTTATCTCACCCTGTCCAAGGGGTTGCAGATAGGGGTGGGCTAATACGCTTGTTTTTGTTCCCCCTTCGTTTTATAGGAACTGTTTTTTGCGTTTTTTTCTTCAGTTTTTCGTTTCTAATATATGGCCATTTCAAGTTTTTAAATTGTCACCCTGTATATATATTTAAACGGTTAATAACTCCGGGTTGTCTTAATAAAATTAATCGAATTTAGTCTTATTCTAAAATATACAGAGCATTCTATTTAAAAAAACAATGTTAAGTCTAATTTTCGGTATAATAATTCATTAAAATATATTCATTAAAAAGATCAGCATCATTTATAGCGAGTACCCATTATCTCCTATTTTACGTAATTTTTAAGATGCGCCCTTTTTAAAGTAAAATATTATATGCATTTACAATATAGTAACTATCTTAGTAAACTATTTTTCGAATTTTTGTTCCAGAATGTTTTCATCAGACAAAATAGGAACCCCTGTGTACAATATAAGCACAGTAAAGGACAATCCAATATCACAAGGTAATTAACTAACCTATTTTTGGCTTTAAAACGATCCTCACCACTGTTATTATGGCGGTCCATGGGTATACCCATTGACCATTGGGTTGATCGGGCCATGTGGACCCATCATGTCCTTTTGGTCTTGCTTATTTTTCAGATATTTTCCAAAAATCATATTCAAGGAACTACACTCCCCGACAATAAATCCCGGACGAAGATAATGCTAGTCTTTTCTATAGTCCTGTAATTTTTTTGTGTTTTGGGATGATATCCTGAATTTTAGTTTTCAAAAAATACCGATGTCTTGATCATTATACTGGCAGAAAAAAAATTAGCTTTTTACCCTTAATTTCTTAACGCCCTGTGGAAAATTGAGCTTTAGAATTTAGCTAAATTATATTTTATTTTGAACTGTGATGTTTTCTTAACACAATGTTTTTTGGTTCACGTCATTAACTGCTTGGTAAACGAAGATACAAATTTTTAAAGAAAGTAATGCAGTTTTTCAATTTTATTCACAATCCAGAACATTACATGATTTTATGGAGTAGCATAAACAAATATCCAAAACTTAATAGCGCGTATTGCCACCTCAAGTTCTTATTACTTCTACCATGTGACGAGGTATGCTTCAATACAATACGGGCTATTAATTTTGGGATATTTGCTTATGCTATTCCATAAAATAATATAATGTTCTGGATTGTGAATAAAATTGAAAAACTGCAATATTTTCTATAAAACATAGATAATGACGTGGACCATTATGTATTAAGAAAAGGTCACAGAACAAAACAAAATATAATGAAGCTAAATTCTACCGCTCAATTTTTTCACAGGGCATTAAGAACTTAAGGGTTAAAAATTTACTTTTGGTGCTGCCAGTATAATGATAAATACATGCTTATTTTTTTGAAAACTAAAATTCAGGATATCATCCCAAGACACAAGTGTACAGTTTGCTAAAAATTTCAATAAGATCGGACAACAATTAAAAAAGCTACATGATGAATTATGAAAAAAATTGAAAAACTGCAGTACCTTCTTCAAAAATTTGTATCTTCTTTTAAAAAGCATATAAGGACGTTAGCCAAAGAACATTATCTTAAGAAGAGGCCATACTTCAAAACAAAATATAATAAAGCTAAATTCTATGGCTCAATTTTTCCACAGAGCGTTTAGAAATTAAGGGTAAAAAAGTAACTTCTGTTTCTGCCTGTATAATGATCAATACATCATTATTTTTTGAAAATTAAAGATCAGGATATCATCCCAAGACACAAGTGTACATTTTGCTAAAAATTTCAACAAGATCGGACAACAATTAAAAAAGTTACAGGTTGAATTGTGATTAAAATTGAAAAACTGCAGTACTTTCTTTAAATATTTGTATCTTCTTTTAAAAAGCAGATAATGACGTTAACCAAAAAACATTGTGCTAAGAAAAGATCACACTTCAAAACAAAATATAATGAAGCTAAATTCTATAGCTCAATTTTTCCACAGGGCGTTAAGAAATTAAGGGTAAAAAAGTTACTTCTATTTCTGCCTGTATAATGATCAATATATGATTAATTTTTGAAAAATAAAGTTCAGGATATCATCCCAAGACACAAGTGTACATTTTGCTAAAAATTTCAATAAGATCGGTCAACAATTAAAAAAGTTACAGGTTGAATTGTGATTAAAATTGAAAAACTGCAGTACTTTCTTAAAAAATTTGTATCTTCTTTTAAAGAGCAGATAAAAACGTAAGAACTTTCAATTTTTCCACAGGGAATTAAGAAATTAAGGGTAAAAAGTTACTTTTGTTTCTGCCTGTATAATGAACAATACATCAGTATTTTTTGAAAACTAAAATTCAGGATATCATCCCAAGACACAAGTCTACATTTTGCCCAAAATTTCACCAAGATCGGACAACAATTAAAAAAGTTACAGATCTGTAAAAAAGACTAACATTATCTTTGTCCGGGATTTATTGTCGAGAAGTGTATAATGTTCTTCCTTCTGGATCTTCTTCCATTTCTTGAGTTTTTTCACGAAATAATCTATTTTAGTTTAATTCAAATAACATTTTTCTGCTACAAAAGATTGCAATATCACGAGTTTCTGCCTGTATAATTTTTTTCACTGAAGATGAGGGCATGTTCCTTCGAAACATGTATGGAAATTAAAAAGTGAACTATTGTTTATTAAACTAGTTTAGCAGTTTGAGGTTCTTTATCTCTTCATAGTTTCACTCAGAAAATGGGTAATAATAATTATACATCCATTTGGAAACTCTTAGTTGGCTTCTCAACATTACTCTTTCTTTTTTCAGATAGAGTATACGATCTATGCGACATTGCAGGAAGAAGTGCCCCATCGGTGAAGCTACCCGCATACCCATTTTACATTAAAACTACTTGTAAATACAACTATCTATTTGTCAGGCTATTTGTGCACACCATGTTTGCCCACATAGTAGACTTGATAGGAAGATTGCAAGGCAAGAAGCCAATGTAAGTATAAATGAATGTCCAGAACGTCAGATGAACATTTGACAGTGAGGTGAGCTTTTTTTTATGATCAAACACAAGCACCATAGGAAAAATCCTTTAAGGCACTCTGGGAGTGGAGCGTGTGCGATTAAAGCGATCCACGTTAGCTTTGAATCGTTGAAGGTTATATTCGATGGGAATCACGGCCTCAGGAAGGTCGTTCCGCAAGGATAACATCCTCCAGATGAAGGAACATTTTCCATGGAAATATCTTTAGAAGAGAGCCAAATAACCAACCTGTCTTCGATGTTCTATGCTGCCGAGGTTCTTTGTCAGCTCGTGGTCTCCAATCAGGCGAATGGCTCTCATTTCGATGGAATTCAGTAGCAGAAGAGTATGTTTGGGTGCAGAGCTCCAGACATGAGAGCAGTACTCTATTGATGGTCGAATCTGGGCTTTGTATAGTGTCAAATGTTGTTGAAGTGTGTGTAACTTTTTGGTCCGGAAGAGTACACCAAGTTTCTGCAAAGCTGTGTTGACGGTTCAACGTGTAAAGTAATCACGGTTTTTACAAAAGACAGACCAGTAATCTTTGATTAACAACTTGTTACTTCCTGAAACAGAAATTTCTATTGCGAATGATGACCTCGGGCTGGAAAATGGGATACAAAGATATGGGAGATATGGGTGTTCAAGTGTTATTTAAGGCTGAAGTTGGTAGTTAAGGAGTCCAGTGTGCAAGTAAAGATTTGCAATTGTCAAAAATGGGAAAAAGAGAGAACGTCCTTTTACGGAAAGGGTTCCGAAGAAAATGCGGTTAGAAGGAAGTCATACCGATCCAGTTTGCAGTAGCGGCTCTACATCAACATTTATTTTAACAGATTTAAGATGGTCAGATTCAGATTCCGATAGTAGAAAATATATAGATATTCCAGAAGAAATACAAAAGAGACCATAACCTTACCATAAATAGTCCAAGTAATAGTAATGTAAATTGGAAACGAAACGAAAATTTCATACGGATCATAATGAACTGACTACTTATAAACTATAGCAAACTTACACCTTTGCGGACAGCGACCCGCGCGTATATAGCATATATACAGGGTGTCTTTTTAAAACCCGAACACCCTTTTCTCTCGCTCAGATTGCATTTTTTTGATTTCGACCTCCTTAGATGATTTTCGTAGTTTTGAGGGGGAAATCGAATGGCGCAGGTTTTTTTCACCTGCAGTGTTCAGGCGGTGCCCAGCACAGGGCAACTTTTTTTTAAAATGGGAACCCGTTTTTTTTCTCGCAGGTTCCGAACCTTCATTAAAAAACAAGCAACTCTCGTCCCAAACATTTTTTTATTCGAATCGATCCTGAAGTTTTCAACGACGAATTGTTACACTACCAACAAGATGGAGCCCCGGCTCATTTCACGGTACCTATTCGCCAATGGTTAAACGATTATTTTCCTGGACAGTGGATCGGGCGGCTCTGCCCCGTATTATGGCCAGCAAGATCACCAGACTTAACGCCGATTGATTTCTTTTTCTGGGGGTTCATCAAGTCAATTGTGAGGACGCAGAATCTTCAGGAGTTGAGACAAAAAATCACCGCTGCCTGTAGAGAAAATATGACTCCCGAAATTTTAGAACGAGTGCGAGAAGGGTTTCAGAGTCGTTTGTACTTTTGTATGGAAAGAAACGGGGAGCATTTTGAACATTTATTAAAATAAGAAAATTAGTTTCAACCTCAAAATTGTTTCTGATTTCATTTTGCCACTTACTTTGTCTGAGTTCAGGATCGATTCGAATAAAAAAATGTTTGGGACGAAAGTTGCTTGTTTTTTAATGAAGGTTCGGAACCTGCGAGAAAAAAAACGGGTTCCCATTTAAAAAAAAAAGTTGCCCTGAGCAGGGCACCACCTGAACACCGCAGGTGAAAAAAACCTGCGCCATTCGATTTCCCCCTCAAAACTACGAAAATCATCTGAGGAGGTCGAAATCAAAAAAATGCAATCTGAACGAGAAAAAAGGGTGTTCGGGTTTTAAGAAGACACCCTGTATATAAACAGTATATTACTAATACCATCTGCAATTATATCCCCTCTATGGACATCGACGGGGGCGTTGTGAGTTTGCGCAGTTCGGAAATTTACTTGTGAAAGTAAACATTCGACAGGAGCGGATTTCAACTTTTTTAATGTAAATTTCACTGGTTAGTTAGGTTAGAAAAAATATTGCAATCAAAATTTCGATTAGTTCGATTTACGACACCGTTCCATGCATACGATTTCTGACGATATGATGATCCGACGGTGCCTTGATTGGTGTAAGCTTTTGGTGCCAAATTCCGTCCGAATATTTGTAACAATCGACACGATGAGCTTTATTTGAACTTTCATCCGACGTCGTATGTTTCTTAACCTCACTTTCTAAATCAAAAATTAAGAAGGAATGGCTATATGGACTATTTTGGGAATTATTATTAGCTACTAATGCACCAAATGAAAAATATTAATTAATTAATTTTAAGTTTAGGTAGTGACCACATATATATTATATTGTATATGAGTGACACTATCTTCTTTTTTTACAAGCTTTTTAGTGAAATTCGGTTCCGAAGATCGGATAATGTGATAAGCTAAATATTTTCGTATATATGTACATACCTGAAATACTTTATACCTAGTATTGATCCACGACTTTTACAAAAAAGGACCATGCACTTGTGTCCTTTCATCTTAAACAAAACAAGTTACTAACCTAACACACAGCGAATTGAATCACCATAAATTAAAAACTACTTTACAAAAATTGTTGTTAGGTAATGAAAGTTTATAAACACTAATATACCGACGTGGATGAACTACTTTTTATTCGTAATTTGAAAAACCATCCATCCAGTACCAAAGATGGCGACGAATAACAACAAACAAATAATGTCGGGCAGGTTCTGAAGCGATCAATACAATTTCCGTCCCTACTGCGCAAACTCAATAGGCCCGCGCCATTTCCCATAGCGGGGACTCTTTTTGTATTTTGGAACGTTCGTATTGGCAATGTGGTGTATAGGGTATGATGTCACAAGTCGGCGAGGCGCTTGGTACTTAAATCCAATCTTTAACATTGAATATCTGAGGATTGGATAAACCTAGCGAGTTGAAATTTTAAAAGCTTATTTAGATGATCGAATTCTATTGAATACCATAAAAAAATTACGGAACAAAATTATCGGTAACAAACCCATTAAATTATTTTTTATCTTTCAGGTACGTCAAAGCTGTGCAAAAACTTCACAAATTCCAAGAATCCTACGAGTATTTTACGACTTATCCTCTATATCTTCAGGTAGAAAATACTCACTTACTGCTAAAGAAAATGTCATTTCCAGACAGACGGCTGTTCAACTGTGACGTCACCACAATTAACTGGGAAAACTATTTTGCACCGTATGGGAAAGGCTTGCGACTATACCTACTTAAGGATACTTTAGACACCTTACCCGAGGGAAGGAAGCTATATCAATATCGTAAAAAAGTGTTTATAGCAAGCGCCATAGCTTTCTTCGTATTTTTGTATGTGATGGGAAAATTTATGTTCTTTAGAGTTATTCCTTATACTTTTAGTGTTATAATGTATTTCTTGAGGGGTGCAACTTGTTAGTTTAAAATAAAATAAATATAAAGAAATTTAGGCACGCTATGAGTATTTCATTTTTCCGCGTACAAATGTAAAATAATTTGACCAGAATATGGGTGATTCCCATATATTTTATAAACTACAGGTACAATGGTTCATTTATACAACTCTTGGACTATTGTGTCCAATGTTATTGATCAGTAATGGTGGTGGAGTAGAGAACTCCATGTTTGTCGACTGAATGGCAACAATTTTTTTTTTGATCAAACACATGCACTATAGGAAAATCCTTTAACGCACTCTGGGAGTGGTGCGTATGCGCATAAATCGATTCCCGTTAGTTTTGAATCGTTGGAGGTTATATTCGTTGGGAAAGACGACCTTGTGAAAGTCGTTCCATAAGGATGACGTCTTCCAGATGAAAGAATGCTAAAAAAATGAAGTTCGAGGACTACTAAGCTTAACCACGAATAGATGGGCGGCAGTGGTTTGTCGTATATTTCTGCTGTTCACCGCTCTGGCCGAACAGTTTCCATGGAGATATCTGTAAAAGAGAGTCAAATCACCAACCTGTCTTCGATGTTCTAGGATGTCGAGGTTCGTGGTCTCCGATCATACGAATGGCTCTACTTTCGATGGAATCCAGTAGCCGAAGTGTATGTTTGGGTGCAGAGCTCCAGACATGAGAGCATTACTCTAGTGATGGTCGAATCTGGACTTTGCATAGTGTCAAAAGTTGTTGAGGTGTCTACAACTTTTTGGTCCGGAAGAGTACACCAAGTTTCTGTGAAGCTATCTTGGCGATTGCCAGAACGTGGTTATGCCAAGACATATTTCCTCCCAGATTGACGCCCAGCAAATTAGCAGATGAAGCCAGTGGAATTGCGTATCCTGCCATGACTATATCCAGTTCTGTAATGTTAACCTTTTTTAGAGAAAACTGCTGCCTGAGTTTTTTTAGCGTTAAATTCGACTTGGTTACTGTCACCCCAAGCCAAAATTTCTTCCAGGTCTTTGTTGAGCCGTGATACTTCATGCTGTATGCGAAAATGTGCGTCGGCAGCCGATATTTGTGGATTCAAAGAGAAAGATGAGACAAGTGTACTATCGTCAGCAAAGCTAAATATCGGATTATTAGTTTTCACTAGAAGGTCGTTAATATAGAGTAAGATAAGGGTGGGAGACAATATGGACCCTCGAGGAACACCGGTATCTTTCAATTATGCCTCACCTGATATAATAATAAATAATGCTCCAATTTGCATAACATTTTTCAAGATTTGAGCCTCGAATCGTACACTACTGCTTATGTCAGATAATGTAAATATTAAAATTTAACTATACTTACCGATGAAAAGATAAATGGTTACTTAAATGATTTACAAACTACACATGAATGAACCATGATTGTTTATAAATAATATAAGTTTTCATCAACCAAAAATCACAAAAAACATCCAAATCACCCAAAATATGAAACAACCCCTTAGGACAAAGCACCAACGTCGCAAAATTTATCGATTATAATTTATTCATATCTGAGTCCCGAACTGTAGTAAATTTGTAAAAATAGATCTTGCCAGAGTGTTAGCAAGATGTAATTCGCCATTTTGCACCATTCAGCACCATGAAATATGCAAGAAAGTGTAGCTCCCTTATTCCTACTACACTATGCCAAGTTGCATTTATTTTTCTAAGATGGTAAATAAAATAAGGGATAATAAAAACTAATAACTATGCAATGTTTAGAACGCCGCATTTTGTTTTGGGTGCGAATAAAGAAGTGATATTCTGGCATCGTAAAATACTCGATAGGACCTTCAAAATGATGTATCGCAAGACCCCTATTTAATTTTCTTTACCAAGATGGGGCTCATCCGTCATTTTTTTGACTTGCGTCGAAAGGTAGTTTAGGGGAAGGCTATTTGACACACACAAAGTAAAAAAAATTGGCGGGTCAAAAGTTAGCATTAAAGAACCGTACTGTATATGCAATGAAAAACCAGAAAAGCAATACATGCACAATTATTGCACATTTAAATCTGTCAGCCGCATATGAATTCTTAGGAAATCTCGTTGAAACAATGCTAATAAATTTTTGCTATTCCATCATACTTGTTAATAAAAAATATGGTGTAGTGCCAAATGACCTAGTCTTTCATGATAAAAATCTTAAGTAATACCTCTGTTTTACATTTTTAGCTCATATTATCAACAACATTACATTTATGTCATAGTAGTTTGCCTTTTATGGTACATGTTACCTATTGTCCTTGCTCTGAAAAAACAAATTATTACTGTAAATTCTAGTAAAATAAATAAATCCTTTGCTGCAGTATTTTTAGGAATTTTGTTCAGGATTCTACGATATCAAAATCGCACGTTTTTTCGTTAATTTGGGAACTAATAAACATATTTTACTAGTGGCGCGAGAAAACTTCTCTTCTCAAAACTGAAACGATTTTTTTTTAAATTTTGTCTTTCAACGTAGGTATCCATCTGAAAACACTTAATATTTCCGATACAGTTGAAAATAGGTAGATAGAATATTCTACATTAAATATGTTTAAAATTTTAAGAGGGATCCCAAAAATAGAATAATATACAGGGTGATGCATTTAAAATAAGAAAGTTGGTATTGGCCACATGACACACCCTGTATGAAAAGTTTATATTGAAAAAAATGCGCAACTAGAAATACCAATCGACGTGTCCGAGCGTTTTTTCGCATTTATTTATTATAGAATTTATTCCATTTGGCTGATACACGCTTGTTAGGGCCGGATTAACCGTTAGGCCAAATATGCCAAGCGGCATCAATTTGTGCAAACTCAAAACATGCATATAATTATATTTCATCTATCTTTGAAAGGTGTCTTCATCTTTCAAATGTAGGGTGATTTCTGAACCATTGTTTTTTTATGTGTAACATAGTAGGTAACATCTTAGCTCTTAGTACTTGGCATTTAGTGAGAGTAAGTTTGTTTAAACTGTACGAAAAAATTCTGGACAGCCTGGCGAAGTAGGCGAAGGTTGCAGAAAGACTGAATTTATACAGGGTGTCAGGGAAAACGAGGGATATCTCCCGGATATGAAGAAAACAAGTGGAAAGAGTACTACAAGTTCATATAAACTTTTTTCGTATATGACTCCTCTTCGGAGATATATGGGCTCCCAAAGAGCTCCAATGGAATTGGAGAGAATTTACACATAATTATTGAACCACCAGGTATATTTAAATTTATTTTTAATATGATTTATACCAGGTAAGACCCTTCAAATTACTATCCAAGAAAATGTTGAGAATTACTCACAGCTGTGACACTCATGGCCCCTTTTTTTAACGCCCTGTATAATGAGAAATTTAGACAATGGTTTTTACAAACCTTTAACTATTGACTAAAAATTTCTGATTAAATTCGTGTTGCTAATCCTAACCGTTTTCGAAAAAAACGGCGTTTCATATATTTCAATAAAGATATGTACACAGGTCGAAATTTTTATAGGGTATCTCCGTAGTGCTATCAAAAAAGTAATGTAGGTGTTATGTGCTCTTTTTGGGTCAAACTTAAAATGATAAAATCAAAATTCGAAAATTTTCGCTCGCTTAAGAGATACGGGGGAAAATCAAAAAATTGACAATTTCAAAATTACCCTATATTTTCTTAGTTAAAAGAGATACAGAAAAATGTTTTATACAGAAGTTTCTTTATAATGATTGTTGAATAATCTGCCGTTTTCAGAATAAGTATACGGGGTTAGGTAATAAAGTTATCGGACCTAACCTCATTTTTCTTAAATGGAACACCCTGTATATTTTAATCTAAAAAGTTACTATTTTAAATTCTCCTTTGAAATATATAACACACCATGGATGATATTGGTTTCCTAGGCGATTTATTTAAACTTTATTACTTTGAAACGAAATAAGATTCAGATTAAGGTAAAAAATAACGGGAATCATCGCAAATGTTCGGAATATATCCTTAAAGGGTTACCGTCTTTCCGGATTGCGAACAAAATATACATCTTGCGCCATTTCTTCATTTTTTCCACTTTCAATATAAACTGATATCATATCAAATTTTTCAAAATGTTGAGAGGCCATTTTCGCAAATGAATATGTAAAAATGAAATTGACGTTAAATGTTAATAGTCAACATAGTTGTTTCTAGGATATTTTTGTTTCATGGTCTACTGTGGTTTAAAGTAATAAAATTTAATAAATCACCTAGGAAACCAACCATCATCCATCGTGTGTTATAAATTTGAAATGAGAATTTAAAATAGTATCTTTTTAGATTAAAATATACAGGGTGTTCCATTTAAAAAAATTAGGTTAGGTCCGATAACTTTATTCTGAAAACGGCAGACTATGTAACAATCATTATAAAGAAACTTCTGTATAAAACGTGTTGCTATATCTCTTTTAACTAAGAAAATATAGGGTAATATTGAAATTGTAAATTTTTTGATTTTCCCCCGTATCTGTAAGGGAGCGAAAATTCTTTAATTTTGATTTTATTATTTTAAGTTTGATTTTTTTGATAGCACTAACAATTACGGAGATACCCTATAAAAGTGTCGAAAATGGGACACCTTGTACATCTTTGTTCCGTTCAAATGTTCAATCTTCAAAATTCCGCTTTTTCATATTTAACCCGTGAGAAGTTAAGGGACTTAGTCAATAGTATGTAAAAACCGTTGTCCAAAGTTCTTATCATATAGGGCCTTAAAGAAAAGGGTCCATAATTGTCATAGCTAGTCCGTCCCTGCAGCTGTGCGTAATTCACAACACTTTCCTGGATAGTAATTTGAAGGGTCTTACCTGGTATACATCATATTAAAAAGAAATTTAAATATACCTGGTGGTTCAATAATTACAAACCCGAGTACCATGTAAACTTAAGCAAAAATAGGCGCCAATATTTGGTTGGCTCAAAGCGCCAAGAGAGCTTAATCCGGCCCTGTATAGGATGTTCCTTAAAGACGTGCTAATATTTCAGAGTGTGATTCCTTAGGTCATTTTATGAAGAACATATAGAATGTTGAATTTTTTTCTTTAAATCATTATTTAATAACCTCCGACAGTACCTATTATTAGATATTATTTTTAATTTGATGTGTTCGGTGCCGTCCCAAAAAAACATGTCCTAATATTTTTTACAAAAAAGTGGTACGCTGCTGACATTTTTCCTTGCGGATTTTTTCCTGATTAGACTGGTCACTTGTACATGATAATGGCCTCTGGGTTCTTGATTAAAATAATTAAATTGAGATTTTCACCAACAATTCTTTTTAAGAAAAATAAAAAACGCCATCAAAACTTATGTCAAAGTTACTGCAGAAGTGCCATAATGGGTACCCTGTATAGAAAAATACTAATGCAAGTCGCCTTGAGAACCTGCTTTTTTTGCACGCGGGTAAAAAACTAGAAATTTTGAGGCATAACATTTTGCTATTGTTCTCAAGCAATTGAATTTTTCTTTGATCAAAAAAAAAACATAAAGAATAAACCTGTTTTCGGTTTTTCCCATAGACTATGGTGTCATAATATCAGCATATACTAAGGAATATGAACACATTTTTATCCGGCCACTCAACGACCAGCAATTCGATCTAAGTCACCGAACGAATCGTACGAAAGTCCTTGCTCGCAGCAGGTACTCGACGGTGGCGGTGCGCGGGAAATTTTTCCATTTTTATTTTCGATCGCAGGGCTTGAAAAGCGTTGTTTGTTATAATTTTGGGAATTTTTCCACCATACAAACTAATAATACACGACGTAATTATTTGACCAACGTTTTTAGTGAATTTTTATTTTATTATAAAGGTGAGTTAAATCAATATATATTAATTTTTTAAAATATTTTGCAATTAATGTAAAATATTCTAGTAGAACAAATATTTTACCTCCTGTCACGTAACGAATATATTTTGATAAATTCTGGCTATGGATTTTGTCTGAAATGTTGATATAGTACAGTTCGACAAGCGGGTCTATAGCTACGCGGTATCGGTAAGGGGGAAGCAATATCTTTTAAAACATGGCCGAGTCATGGGCGTGCTATTATTATCTTAATAATGTAATAATATATATTTTTTCATAGCATGAATATATTTGTATCACCAGTGCAATATATTAGGCCTTTTCATTAATATTCCTCGCTTATTTTGGCATTTTCGCCAATAAAATCCATTTGATTTCAACATGCACCTCAAAGTTTCACGGGAAAATGGAAAGTTTATGTCACTTCTCAGCTTTTGTAGCAACTTTTTTAAGGTTGGAACCACTTTTAGTTCCAAATAAAACTTTTGTATTGTTCTCCTAACAATGCCAAAGTCGAAGCCTCCGATTTTTTCGACAGCAGAGAGACGGTCCCTTTTTTGACAGGAGATGACAACAATTGATTCGGGTCATTTTTTTCCTTTCAGTATTTTCTTTGTGCATGTTTTTTACTGCGCCCACGCTTACTCCCGTATACATTGCGAGCCTTTCTAGCTTTCGCTTAAGTGGCAATTTAAATGTATTAATTTGTGTTTCCTCTTCACACACCCTGTACACATTGGCAATCTCTTCGCGGGTTTGACTATGAAGAGTTTTACCAGGGTATATTCATTCATTATCACAGTTTTAAAACAAACCCTATCACTACGCAACTGAATGAAGCATATTGGACATCGCCGAACAAGCACGCTGGCACTATAGGCGTGTCACCAGGCGCGTGACGTCATCCTCTGTCTGGGATATAACCTATCAAATTAGCTCTAGCCACCAGTTACCCATGGTTATCGTTGATATTGTACCATGTTGCCCTATTTTTAGATTAGAACTACTTTAATGAAAAAATATTTTATTTTGCATTTAAATATTAAAATAAATAGTATGAAAAGAAAGTTTTAAGAACATTGAAACTATAATAGAATATTAGTTTCTTATATACTTATGATAATTTACTTTAAATGGGTAAATTTAATTTTAGGGTTTCCTTGGTAACATGTTATTAAATTAAAATTTAATATATGTGACAACATTGTTATCCCAAGAAATTTTTTTGCCCGCATTCCTTTTGTAGCTACAGTTAAAGTTGTCGACATGTAGATAACCTAATTTCACAAGAATCCCAATTTTAAAATTTTTTTAAATTTCATATTTTGATTTTGAAAAAAATTTATTGAACTCTATAGACTGCGGCATGTTTAGGTAATAAAACGGTAAGCAACGATAGTATTCTTTTATTATACATTACCGGACTATCCCAATTAATAATATTCAAAAATTCACGTCCATATTATTATTATTTCCTTAACAATGAACAAATTTTAATAATTTTAAATATTTTAACTGACAGAAACCAGATTCTAGAGTTTAGGCCAGAGTAGTTTACGGCCTGATATGTCTAATTGTACGGGGTAGTTAATAAAATCTAGATGCATGTAAATTTTCTGAAATTGAAATTTGACATTCTTAAATAAAAATTGAATTTTATTTATTTTTTTAAACTAAACAAATGGGAGATATACCTGTGTTAGACACTGGCTCAAAAGTATCGCTATGCCAATGTAGGTTCCAAAAAATTACCATTTCTTATATTAAATGAACGTTTCGCAAACAATCGATGCGACATTTTCTGCCTTTTGGCTTCTGCTAAATTAAAAATAAGAATTATTTCAACAAACAAAGTATACAGGGTGTCCGCTAATTAATGGTACCTACATGGAAAAACCAATCCTTAGGTAAAAATATTAGGATTTAATTATACTTACCTATATTTCAAAAGTTGTTATTAACTCCGATACAGGGTGTTAAAGTTAAAACTTCATTTTAGTTTTCCTCTAATAACTTTGAGATAAACTAACGTTTAGCGGGTCGTTTTCTAAATAAACGCGTCTTCTAAGATAATGTCTTATGAAACTTGTATCTTAATATACTATTTCCGACGCAGTCCTGCGCGGTAACTCAACATAATGCAATTGGAAATAAAAATCTACTTTTCCCCTGTGTAATACAAATAGCTGTTACATATTTTTAAATAACCTCTAGTAATTTAATTCGTCGTTGCATGTTAACTTTATACAGACGTAAAAACTATATCGATTGTTGTGTCGCTCTATGATGTGTGGCTCGTTTGTTTATGATTAAAACAGCAGAATTCATTGTCGGCAAAACAATGGATTTTAGGGTTCAGGTTCATATTCAGACTTCCATGCAGAAAAATGACTTAGGTATATTGAAATAACCGACATCGCTCGATTATTAAAAAAACCGCTCGAGTTATAAATTCAAGCGATAATCGTCGTCGCTATTACCTTTCACCCGATACCCGAGTTTCGCTTGACGCCGACGTATATTCGAGGAGTTTTTCGCTCGATAGGAAATACTCTCTAGTTATAAATTCAGGCGAAAAATCGTATAATTGCCTTTCACTTGATACAAAATCTTCGAGCGCCACCCGAAATGTGCCGATTGGCGACCCCCGAGATTGACGCTCAGAAGGCTGACACGACATACGTCTTTCTTAAAGGCGCATAAACGAGAAGGTGCATACAAATCCCTTAGTGGATTCATCGTGGGTCTTGTTTTGACTGGGACTGCCTAGCCAGCGACGATTGTAAATTTTAAAAAATTAAAGGATGTATTTTTAAAAAAAATCAGAATCAACTGTTCTTCTTTAATAAAAACTCTAGACTAAGCTTCTAAAACTTACAAAAACAACACCTGGTGTTTTATCAACACATCCTTCTTAGTCATAAAAATTGCAAGTGATTAATCGCTCGAGCGAGTCACTCGATTATTAAAATCGATCCAGTATCAAGTACTCGATTATTAAAATCATCGGTTTATCCCAACAATAGTACTTTGCTTTCCTTTTTAACGGATTGTACACGGAAAATAGACTCTATATAGGCGATTTCCTATAAAATATTGTATTAATTACAATTTTCATTATTAATCCGTACCAAAATAAGATTGTAGAATTTCTGAAAAAGTCTAGTTAGAATTTCTAATAAATTTAGTAAAATCAAGTAAAATATACTGTAAGTTTTACAACGAATGTATAATGAAAATAATTTTATTATTTAAATATTTTTTTAAATTGTAAAAATGACCAAGTTTAAATGAAGTGTTTAAAAATATAGAAATATTTTTATAAGAATAAAAGGCATAAATGAGATGTAACGGATTCCAGGCATTTAGATTTTCGTAATACATAATAGGCGGATAACTTAACAGGAAATATATCATCGATAGATGAAGCCAAGCGGCGTTGGGCCGGATTAGTATTTGGATGAGTGACCGCTTGGGAATACCATCTCTAAAAAATTTTACAAAAGATTCTAGTAAATTTTTAAAAGATTTTTAGTAAATCTTACAAAAGGTTTTAGTAAATTTTACAAAAACTATATAAATTGTCTATTAAATATTTTGTAATATTTACTAAAATTTTTAAGTTAAAATATTGCTATAATTTAATGCAATTTCTTAATAAAATCTATTCCAGTCACATATAGAGCCATAAATTGTGGTTAGTTTTACTATTCTTACAGTAAATTTAACTAAGTTTTTCTTTCAACGACTTTTTCAAATGACAATGACGGAAAATATGCCAAGAACGAACATTTCCATTGGCCCGATGTAATCTCGTACATTAGAAAATTTGTTGCTTTGAGAAAATATAACAAACATCTTGATTTTAATCAGAACTACAAAGCCTTGAGATATCCAATGACACCACATGACAGATTTTTCCTTAATTGCAGAAATGGAAAATGTAGTAGGTACACAGTATGTGTATACAGGGCGCTAATTAATAGGACATGGAAAAGCCACAGACTCCTTACGTAAAAATATTAGGATTTAATTATACTTATTTATAACTATATCCGAAAGTTAATATTAACCGAGATACAGGGTGTTAAAGTTAAAACTTCATTTTTGTTTTTATCTATAATAACTTTGAGAGAAACCAACATTTTTTTACAAAATTTGGGAATTATGGTTTTTTTAGGACGAGAAATTGATATTTTTGTGAAATTTTAATGTACAATGTAGGGGGAGCTGTCTGCAGCATTTCTTGCACATTTATTAGGTCATAACTTTTTGTGCCTCAGTGTATTTAAGTTTTTAATGAAAATAATACTTTTCTCATATTTATTACGTAAAAAAGGTATACTAATTTCAGGTCGCCCAAAGTTACCGTTTCGGAGATATTTGCATTTAAATTGTTTAGTGCACCATGCCCAATTACTACTATTAATTTGCAAACAAATGTTTTTTCTCAAAATAACCTATGAGAAAACAAATTAAATTTAGAGATGCAGTTACTATGGAACAGAAAATGTTTCATTTTTGAGTTTATCGTAAGTTTGGGTTTTCATTGGCTGTTGGTTTGTTTTGACACGACATTTTCTAGGGTCAAAATTATTTTAATTAAAGAAAAATCCAATTGTTCTATTTATTATTCCGAATTACCATTACTAGAACATTAATTATCATGTAACAGTGAACTGGTAAGAAGCAACAAAATATTATTTGCTTGCCTGAGCTAACGCACTAAACAATTTAAATGGAAATATTTCCGAAACGGTAACTCTGGGCGACCTGAAATTAGTATGTGTGCGAAAGAGTCCTTTTTTTCTAAAAATATTACAAACTATAGATGGAAAACTGTATATTTCTGTCCTAGGCAATGGCTGCTAACAGTCTTTCTCGCCTCTTTCTGTCATTATTGTAGCAAAGCCAGATTGACATATTTATCGCACAGGTATCTTGCAAAATCCCAATTAAAAATTTGTTAATTTGGTAAATACAACTGGTTTAAGATTAATTCGCAATTGCTCTTAAAATAAATTTATTTCTCATAATTTTACTATAAAGTGTGAAACGGCGATGAGAGATTCTTTAAAAAAATATTATTATACTTAAAAGTATCAAACGAATCTTGAACTAATCCGACTGCACTCTGGCAACATCTATTTCTATTTTACTACGATTCGGACCCAAAAGATAAGCAAAAGATGAATGAATACTAATCTCGTAAACATTGCGATGTTTGTGCTTTGATCTAACGGATTGTTATATATTTTGGTTGATTTGTGTTTCTTTTGTGATTATTGGTGAAAAATCATCTTTATTATAAACAATCATGGTGCATTCATGTGTAGTTTGTAAAATAGTGGATCATTTAAATAAGGATTTATCTTTTCATCGGTAAGTATGGTTATGTTTTAATATTTAACCATTTGATATAACCAGACTTCAACATTCGGCCAACAAACATGTAGTTCTCTCTTCCACCCATTACTGATTTTCAATAACATTTCAAACAATCACAGCTTCACTTTCCAAGAGTTTTATAAATGGATTATGGGATCTGTAGTTTACCATACCTTGTTTGTTATTTCCGCACTGATTAGGTAAATTACTATTCTAATTCCATATTTTATTAATATTTCTTTTATAAATTTCTTACATTTTACTTTTTGTGTTTAAACATTTTAAACATTTTACTATTTTTATTTTAACTGATAAAAATTATTATTCTTCGGAAGCATATAATTATTTCGTATTACATATTACCATAGTAATGAGTAAAATATCACAACATTCCTCAAGTACAAATTCCAATCGAAGATTCATAAAATTAACACCTGAGCATCGGCAAAACATATTAAATCCCTGTTTAAACTTGACATTTACCTTCAAAATAAAATAAAACGTTTTATTCTGGTACTTAATATAAACAAATTGGGAAATACTAATGTAAATTTACAACAATAAGATGAGATGGTTAGTTAACTACGTCTAATTTCACTTTTTCTAGTTGTTTAATTGTCATCGAGACATCGAGCGTGGTCATTACATAATAGGGGAAACTTGAGCATTTTGAGCCGGTGTAATTTACAGTACACATTTAAACATGCTATACAGGGTGTTATGGAAATGACGTATTATATTTAAATCGGCAAATCCCGAGATGAAAATAAATTGAAGAAAAATAACCATAAATAGCGCTTTGAATTATCAAGCGAAATATACACTTTATATGAAATCTCAAAATTTACGTGGCCGCTCCTGAGGCCCTTCGCAATCAATATTTTATTGAGGCAGTCTCCAGGTTCAAAAGAGGTTAACGCATTAAATGCGATGTTGTCATATTGCAACACATTACACGTGTTCAGTTTTTGACAACAAGACGTCTTTTATGCGCGCTATCACTTCTTTCTCAAACTTTTTAGACAAAGAAAACTACAATTTTAAAGGAACATACTCTCTTACCTTCGATCTTATTTTAAAATAATCAGTTTTATAATTAAATTCCATAAAAAATAAAACACAAAAAGTATGCTTTTCATTTTCACGAGAACCAACAGTAGATAATATCACACGAATTTGAAATCACATCACAACATTTATTATTATGAATTATTTCACAACAACAAAAAAATCGGGCAATACAACTAACCAAACGTTTAAAATTCGTATACGTCAAGCACGTGGCACCCTCGACGTCGTGGAACCAACGTCCTTTCACTCCCGAATCGCGAAGTCTACTGAAATATGAAGGGCGCGCCGCCAGTATTCAACTAAGGGCGAGATACGCGGTGTGATCTGACAACACTGTTAGTATACTCTAGTGACCCACATTGTTGCTAAGTGAATCCAGATGTAACGGCGCGACAGTATGTGGGTAAAAAGGGGTTTTACCTTAGTATTTAGATATTCGATTTAAAAAAAAAAGTATGTAGACTTTCTCTAGGACTCCCTAGGAGCCACCCATTTAAATATAATACGTCATTTCCATAACACCCTGTATATGGCGTGTATCTTATTTTGTCAAAACTTTCAGCTTTTGTGACTGCCTTCGCTTCCAGCAAATAATACAAATGAGTCAATTTTATTGTGTGCTTTTAAAGAATATTTGAAATCTTCATGGTGTAACGGCCTGGGAGGGGTAGATGTTACCTTTAAAACCTTAAATGAGAAGGAGGGGGGGATTGAAGTGGCACAACATTTTAAAGGTCAGTTAATCCAAGAACACCATACTTTATTCATTTTTGGACTTAATGCTCTTAATTCTTATGCGATGACTTTGCCCCTGTTAAAGAATTGTAAAGGGTGTCACCCAGAGTAACTACTTACGAACCCCTAATCATTCTACGAGTCAACACAATAATGTCGTTCGAGTTTGGCGCTGAACAGGTAACACGACATACGTCTTTCTTAAAGGCACATGAACGAGAAGGTGCATATAAAAAAGTATGCCAAATCCCTTAGCGGAGTCAGCGCGGCATGGGTTTTGTAAAGTTTTGTTTTAACTGGCTAGCCAGCGGCGTAGTTTAGGTCTCCGATTGTAAATATTAAAAAATTAAAGGATTCTATAAACTCGAGAAAACTTCTCAAAAATAACATAATAATAGAAATTGTTTGAAAAATAACAAAACAAACAAAATGGTTAACAAAATATATAGAAATATTCGTTGGTAATCTTACATTTTTAAATCTAAACAGGAACTTTTTATTATTAAACTCAAGAAGACTTCTTAAAAATAACATACATTATAGAAAATGTTAATGGAAAATAAGAAAACGAGCAAAATAGTTAACAAAACATAGGTATCGACAAATTTTTTGGTAACCAAAAGTAAACATTCTTAAATTTAAACAGGAACTTTTAGGTAACTATAAACATGAATTTAAAAAAATAATCACCTATTTTCTTATTTTGCCAGTCGCGTAACTAAGCCTACATTTTTGAAGGGCACACAGTGGGCATCTGATAATTTAAAGTCGAAGAATTTCACAAACCATTTTAAATATCTACTTATTTTATGCTCGTAGATTGAGAAAGATGTGAAGAAAAATAACACTTGGTAATACTTTTTGTTTTAAAAAAGCACAAGAATAAACCCTAACAATAAATACATATTTGGGTTTGTTTGGTATCGAGGCACGTGGTAAAAATTCATTTGGTGGCCATTACAATTTTTTAGCAATACCTGTGCCCACCCGTAGTTACGTGCCTGCTAAATACCCTACCTGATCACATGTATGCATGTAAACGGCTAGGCTGCTGGTCGAGCAGTCGGTGATGGCATCGCTTGGTGAATTGGAATTTCAAGCGATTCACTCGATTATTAAAATCGCTTTTCCCAACACTAGGAAAAACTGATGTTTTAATAATCGAGTACTTGATACTCGAGCGATTTTAATAATCGAATGAATCGCTCGAGCGATCAATGACTTGAAATTTTTATGACTAAGAAGAATTTGTTGATAAAACACTAGGGTTTAGAAGCTTAGTCTAGAGTTTTTATTAAGGAATAACAGTTGATTCTGATTTTTAAAAAATTATATCCTTTAATTTTTTAGAATCGAAACAATCGAATATACGAGCAGCTTTTTACCTCTAGCGATCACACTACCAAGTAGCACATTTCGGTCGGCGTCAAGGTACGCTCGGCTATCGAGTAATAAGTAACAAGCGACGAGCAGTTTTTTAATTATCGAGCGATGTCGGGTTTGTACGATTTATTGAAAACCACTAGACAAAAAATAATAAATTATGGAGAAAGATCTAAACGACCATTTAATGCTGTGCAAATTGGTTTTCAGGCATTGACATGATACCGCGCATTACTAAATGTTATAATTTAACATACATTCCCCTAAGATCTGGAGTCCTAGAGGACCACCTATATCGCTAGCCTATTGTAATTTAATTGTTTTAAGTATAGTCCTGATGGTTTTCGCTAGTCTACACTAGTTTTAAAACTGATTAATTATACAAATTATAATAAAAAAAATGTTTCTAAATAGTTGGCAGCGAATATGATCAGAAAAATATCATCCGATTGATCTAATCCAATCAGAGGGAAGAGCTGCAATCACTGTTTAATTCGCGACGTTGGTCACTCTGTTATTTTTACTACGTAATTTACTACCGTAGTAAATGTAATTTTCTACATGCTCTTACTATGTATTTTGTTACATTTACTACATTTGCTACGTTTACTACTTTCATCTGTCATTTTTAGATTAGTTTTATTTAGATCAAATCGTAAAACAAAAAGCAACAGAAGAACAATAACCATATATATAACCATTATATTGTTAATATCATCTGCAATTATGTCCCCGCTATGGGCATCGAAGGAGTAATAGTGAGTTTGCGCAGTTCGGAAATTTCCTTGTGAAAGTAAACTTTCGACAGGACCGGATTTCAACTTCACCGGCTAGTACGGAAAAATATCACTTCCACCTCCATCAGAAAAACTCTCGACCGCTCGAGGCACCTGGTGACACTCCACGGCGCCCAGGGCGTCGCGACGCACTGGCGCTTTCTGTTGTCTCTATTTGTTGATTTTTGTAAAAAAACCAATCCAACGAAACGAGGAAACATGTTTTCTCATAATCTAGGCACCTTAAACCGTCAAGATCTCTAAAAGCAATTTTATCGTCATTAAAATTCCATACTTGTTGCCAGATATAAAATAATATATTTAAATTTATTGCTCGGTCATCTAAAACTATTTTAGATTGTTAGCACATATTTTAGCAATAAAAATGTGTAAATTGCATACTAGTTTTTTTACTTATTTATTTGACGCTTTGATATTTATAACAGTTACTTACACCCCGTATAGTAGGTATATCACAAATTAAAAAAACAACTTTTAAAGTGATTGTCAATATTTGCCTAGAATGTTTTAATTTGTTGATTTTTGGGTGTTCATAAATGATAGCATATTTATTATTACTTGAATTAACTATTAAATTTAATAATTAGATGAGATGATTATTTGACAATAATTGCTGAAAATTTTTTTTTTTGATTCTTGTTGTTATCCATTGATACTAGGGAATCCAATCCCGCGGTGATTTCGCGGGATTGGCATTGCGGGATTCGCGGGATTTGCGGGACTCGTTGTGGGTGCTGTATGTTAATAAAAAGTTGTTTTATGCAATTAGAAACAGAGTAGAGTAGCAGGAAAATATTTATTGCACATAGATACAATACGATAGTACGACTAGTTTAACGGTTACATTGATTTTGAAAGTATTTTCGGAAAAAAGATAACATATTTAATGTTTCATCTTTTAGATTTGATCTTATTTTATTGCACATATATCCTGCGGCTGAAAACGCACGCTTCGACACTTGCCGCGCCGGCGGAATAGATTTACACAATTTGTGGTCGATGCGATAAACTTTCCAAAATAGCATCTTTAGCTACCATTCGAGACACTCTTTCCTTCATTGAAACTTTTTTCTTAGGTAGCACAGACGAACCACTAACATCTGAGCGCTTAGCAATAGAACTAAACGAACTACTCGAGCTGCTGGTACTAGCGTTCATTTCCTGTTTTATTTTATCAATATCAACACTACCGCTGCTGCTCTGAACTTTCAAATTTATATTATGCTTTGTTTGTAAGTGGGTGTGAAGACCTTTGGTGGAACGAGCAGAGATTTTGATAATTCTAGGGCATAACTTACATTTAGCTGTAAGACCATCTTCAGACGTTAAAAAATAATTCCAAACTAAACTTGAACCTTTGAACTGTTCTGTTTAACGAATTTTCAATAGCCCAGCATGGCGGGGAATCCCCGACGCGTCGTTCAAAAATACCGCAGTTCATTGTTTGCTATCCAGTAAATCCCGCGGATCCGCGGGACCGATTGGCTCAATCCCGCTGGTTTGCGGGATTAAAGTTTGGGTGCGGGATTCGATTCTCTAATTGATACGTGTTGCGTTACCTGCGTCTCGCTATGTCCCTTAAACCAGAATACATTTTCAGTCATAGTTTACCGTTTTCGTTTATATAACTTTGTCCAACGTTCAATTTCAGGCCGGCCCGACATTATTTGTTTGTTGTCATTCGTCGTCATCTTTGGTTCTGGATGCTTTTTCAAATTACAGAATAAAAAGTGGTTCATCCACATTGTTGTCGGTATATTAGTGCTTATAAACTTTCATTACCCAACAACAATTTTTGTGAAGGAGTTTTTAATTTGTGGTGATTCGATTCGCTGTTTGGTAGGTTATTAGTGGCTTGCTTTGTTTAAGATGAAGTACATATATACGAAAATATTTTGCTTTTCACATTATCCAATCTTCCGAACAGAATTTCACTAAAAAGCTTGTAAAAAAAGAAGAGAGTGTCGCTTGTATACAATATAATATATATGTGGTCACTACCTAACCTTAGAATTAATGTATTTGTAATTTGGTGCATTAGTATCTGATAATAATTCCCAAAATAGTCAATATAGTCATTAATTCTTAATTTTTGGTTTAGACAAAAGTGAGGTTAAGAAACATACGACGTCGGATGAAAGTTAAAATAAAGCTCATCGTGTCGATTGTTACAAAAATTCGGACGGAATTTGGCACCAAAAGTTTACACCAATCAGGGCACTTTCGGATCATCATATCGTCAGAAATCGTATGCATGGAACGCCGTCTTAATTCGAACTAATCGAAATTTTGATTGCAACAATTTTCTTAACTAACCAGTGAAATTTACATTAAAAAAGTTGAAATTCGGTCCTGTCGAATGTTTACTTTCACAAGGAAATTTCCAAACTGCGCAAACTCACAACGCCCCCTTCGATGTCCATAGCGGGGACCTAATTGCAGATGGTATTAGCAATATGATGGTTATAATATGTAGATCCCGTCCGATCACTGAAGTCAATCGATGTTGGGCACGGTTAGTACTTGGATGGGTGACCGCTTGGGACTACCGTGTATCATTGCCTTTTTTTGCCACCAAGTTTGTTACACCGTGCCCCCGCCATGAATTTTCAATAGCTTTTTACAGACGGACAGGTAGCTATCATTGCAATCAAAGTACATATTGCATAAGTGAAATAATACCATAAATTCAGTAAAGATGTTATTCTTTCATTCACCGGACTTAAATAAATAAAAATGATCTCATTTAATTTTGTATGGATCCCTTGGCATTGATAAGAAATGCTCCAATACCGGAAAGATACATCGCCGGCCGAAGACCATCACGGACAATAAATCGACTTGGTATTGTTTTAAATCACATCAATCGAAAATTTATCGATTTTACTTCTAATATACCTATATACTTATATTTATTTCAAATTATTATACATGGTATGTATACAAAATATTGGATAACTTATAAAAATAGAAACGATAAC
Organism: Barypeithes pellucidus; assembly: GCA_963991005.1. NCBI lineage: Eukaryota > Metazoa > Arthropoda > Insecta > Coleoptera > Curculionidae > Barypeithes > Barypeithes pellucidus. The sequence goes on from OZ022563.1 coordinate 17,530,017, forward strand.
GCTACCTTTTTTGTCGAAAACTGGACATGTACATAAGTATGTAGAAATTGCAACTAATATCAATTTGGTAACAACCATATGTGTTAGATGCAGGTCAATTTTAACATATCCATTGCAAATATAAATTCCTATACATCGCACTAAAATTATTGACTAACGAACTTGGTCAAATTAAATCAAAGTAGAGTTACAGACTGCAGTGTCGTATCCAAAAAATGGCTCGTGGTGAGAAAATTAAATATTTTTATGTCCCCTAGGGTATATACAGGGTAATCAATTTTTAAAAAAAGTCTTGTTCCGGTTTTTGAGCCATCAGAGTAAAAAATAATTTTGCGTTATAACTCACTTACGCATTTGGGACATTCCAGCTAAAATGTAATTCATGGGCAGTTTTTGACTTAACCGAAGTTCTATTTTCACAAGCCCTTGAATTTCATCGTAAGTGAAGAATGGAAACCACCGTCTGTTTGAGAAAATCGGCGAATTATTTATACAGGGTGTCCCAGAATATGTGGGCAATCTCCCGGGTTCAGATAGAACACTTAGAAATATCAGGAGAAGTTCATATACATTTTTCTTCCTCCCCCCCTACGGAGATACGGGCCCATAACGGACGTCCCTGGAAATCGTTGATTTTTAACAACTTTTTAAGTACTAGGTGTAATTTAATACGACTGAATTTTTTCCACTCATTTCTTTACACGCATGTAATAAACACATTTTCTAAGTAGTCGTAGTAGTCGTCAAACCATGGAACATCACAAGAATTAGTAAATTAAAAAATTCCAAAAATTGAACGTCAATAATAATAATAATAATTTTTATGCACTGCATGTGTACTTTGAACGAGAACATCACACGCCCATTTTACTTTCGTATATATGGAATTTGCAAAACTATTGCGAATAACTAATAACCCGCGAGCTATTAAATGATAATTATTTATCGATGCCTAGATTGGTAGCATATATAGGAATCATGAAATATAACATACTTAATTCAAATACGAATTAATGGAACATAAACTTTTCTAAATGTCCGGTACTTATATTTTAGCAACAGCGATATTTAATTTGATAATGAAATCAATGTTTAGCTATGGGGTAATCGGACCTTGGCATTAGCCGTTTTTTTACTAAAACTACACAAATTTACGACATTAAAATCATAGACAAATAAATTGTCAAGGTATAAGTCAATATGTTTATGGTCAGTATGAGAAGGACAAATAATTATTTGTCTATGGTCTTCTACACACACAAAATTTAATTTTTCTATTTTGGTTCTATATCAATAAGTAATAAGCTTTTCTCTACAAGTAACCATTTAATCCAGTATTATAAATCGATTTTCATCTTGAGAAATGATTTTTTCCACTAGTAACCATTTAATCATGTTTTATTAACCGATTTGCAGCTTGAGAAATAATTTTTTCCACTACTGACCATTTAATTACGTATTATTAGCCGATTTGCAGCTTGAGAAATAATTTTCAATCACGTATTATTAACCGATTTTCAGCTTGAGAAATTATTTTTTTCCACTACTAACCATTTAATTACGTATTATTAACCGATTTGCAGCTTGAGAAATTATTTTTTCCACTACTAACCATTTGATCACGTATTATTAACCGATTTGCAGCTTGAGAACTAATTTTCAATCACGTATTATTAACCGATTTTAAGCTTGAGAAATTATTTTTTCCACTACTAACCATTTAATTACGTATTATTAACCGATTTGCAGCTTGAGAAATTATTTTTTCCACTACTAACCATTTAATCACGTATTATTAACCGATTTGCAGCTGAGAAATTATTTTTTCCACTACTAACCATTTAATCACGTATTATTAACCGATTTGCAGCTTGAGAAATAATTTTCAATCACGTATTATTAACCGATTTTCAGCTTGAGAAATTATTTTTTCCACTACTAACCATTTAATGACGTATTATTAACCGAATTGAAGCTTGAGAAATTATTTTTGCCACTACTAACCATTTAATTACGTATTATTAACCGATTTGCAGCTTGAGATATCATTTTTCTTAACCTTCTGCCAGAAATCATTATTATTTAACTCCGTTATTGAGCTAGGTCAATATTAGAGGCATCTGACAAAACAAATTATCAAACTTTTGAAAGCAGGCAACCCGATTACTGCAAATTATAATAATCTGACAGCAAAAATTCTGTGAAACGTGAAATCCTAGGTAATTTGACTGAAATGATTAATAGACCCGTTAATGCAAGTGAGTAAAATTAATAAATTAATAACTACAGCAAAATTTTGTAAATGGCTTAGTAAGAAAAAATAGTATATTAACCACAGTTCAGAAAACTATTATTCCCTCACGTCTTAAATCTCTCGGTGCTCCGCGCCTCACGACGGTCGGGCAATTATATTTTACCTCTAAACCAGAACTTTGGGGGGGTCAAACTTTCTTTTATGGTGGCTCGTCGTTTGTCTTGCGCACAATGTCGCCGTCATATAGGCAACCCCGTCGTTATTGATGCCGGTTTGGTTGCCAACCAACGACGTGAACCAACGACGACCATCCAGAACAGACCTTAGTCGTAGGGATGTAGCGATATTAAAAAATCTACCGATACTAGAATAGATATCAAAATTAATTCTAAAAGTGGCTTTTCAGTGATGGCAACAAGGCCTTCTTTTCTGCGAGAAAATAGATTGTTTATTTCCCAGTTAAAAAGGTCTTTATGTGTCAAAATATTGCCGTGTAATCATTATCATTAAGGGCGAAGTACGGCCCTGTTCGCCGGTTAAGGTCAATAGATTATCAGTCGGCATTGTGCATGTCATCTGAAGATCAGCATTGTTCAGTTTGTTTTGCTTTTAGAGTTTGGCTATCCATAGATATAGGTCGGTGGTAAGTACAGATTACGCTAAGTTGCAGTTTAAGAAACTTTTGCCTGCTGCTGTGCGTCGGTCGCCTTGGCAGTCGCTGCTTCTTTCTATACGTATATCAAGATTATTATTTTAAGAGATAATTCTTATATCATTTTAAATTTGGTCAAAGAATTTTAAGAAATTCTCGTTATTTGGTTTAAAAAATAATATAATAATGGTAATTTAAAATCACCCGAAGAGATAATAAAAACGAAAAAACACCAAAAATGCATAAAATTAAAACAGTTCTTTTAGAAAAAAGTATGATTACCGACAATGATTTTATTTATTGTATCATGATCAATTGATCACCTACAACTACTCATGTAAATAAAATATTCATAAGTCATATAGTTCGTTTGTTTCCTCATTGACTATTCGAGCAAATTTATTACTTAACTATTTAATAAGTTTGTTATTTGTTGTTATTTCCAAACGGTATAAATAACACCTTGATTATAATTAATTAATTATTTATTTTTTGCACTATTGAAACTTTCCTTAAAAGAAAAATAAACGAGCCCGTAATTGCTTTCCATGGTTAGTTTTAATTATTAAATACTTTATCGATACATCAGATAGACTTTTGTACTTCATATTGTTTGTACTAATTAAACCAGATTTACTAATACCAGTCGACAAAAGGCAAACGTTGTATCGTATTCTGAGAATGCAGCTTTAAATGAAATAAAATTTCTCCCTTAAAATAATTATTTCGAAATACCTTTAATCTTTAAAATAAACGTAACCCTCCTTCCAATTTAAGATTTTAAAGTTAACATCTACCGCTGCCAGAAGGTTAAACCATCAAGGCTGAACATAGCGTCCCCCTTCACAATGAAATTGACGTGTCTTTCCGATTTTTATTATTATTTACTGCAAGCAAGATGATAAGGGTGGGGAATTTTCAATATTCATATTTAAATATCGAATATAAAAACCTTTGTATGGTTGGTTGGCCATTGTTATTCGTCATAAGTTCCTGAAACTGATAGGTTAATTTTTATTGTTTGTTAATGTTTCTAGACATAAAAGTTGATGCAGTTCTAAAAAAAGTGTTTAAAAGTCACAGAAATAGGTCCTTTAAATGATTAATCATTATAATTCCGGCGATTAATGAAAATATCGAGTAAAGGTTTCTACTATTATGTTTTATTATTTGTTCCATTCATTTCTACATTTGGTAGCCTTGAACGAGGAACACAATATTTGCATTGAACAACCTCAGATTTATTTGGCAACTCAAATAGTTCTGTAAAAACACTGTTGACAGTTATTCCAAATAGTAAATTGGATTATATAAAATATGGCAAGACACCATAATTTTGATAATTATTTAGCCTTTTCTTTAGTTTCGTTATGTTTTTTTAATTTATATAATTTATTTAATCGTGTTGATAGTTCTTATTGCATTCTGTATTTATTATCTATAAAACAACCATGTTTTACGTTGAGTGATTATTACTATAATCGTAAAATAACTTTTCTTCTTGTTCTAATATGATGATTATTTACTATGTCACATACTAAATATGACTATGTTTGCTATATGACTATGTTAATTTTCATTATTCATTGAACATACGGTATAATATGCTACCTAAACTACGACACTACAAATAAGTAATAGGTACTTATTTTCAGTTAGATACCCGTAGACTTCGTTCTATAATATAATAATAAATATATACCAGTAAAAATACTCCTACTTGTTTTAAATACTTTAATAACAGTCGGTAGATACCTTAACAGATACCAGAATGATACTATCTGGAAGTAAAAATACTGTTACTTCTTTTAGATACTTTAATAACAGTCGGTAGATACCTTAACAGATACCAGAATGACAATATGGGCAAGTAAAACTACTCTTACTTCTTTTAAATACTTTAATAACAGTCGGTAGATACCTTAACAGATACCAGAATGATAATATCTGCAAACATACTCTTACTTCTTTTAAATATTTTAATAATAGTCGGTAGATACCTTAACAGACTTAAAAGACCTACATCCAGCAGTGGATACAGGAAGGGGTTGGTTGATGATGATAACCTTAACAGATACCAGAATGATAATATCTGTACACATACTCTTACTTCTTTTAAATATTTTAATAACAGTCGGTAGATACCATAACAGATACTAGAATGATAATATCTGCAAACATACTCTTGCTTCTTTTAAATACTTTAATAACAGTCGGTAGATAGATACCTTAACAGATACCAGAATGATACTATCTGCAAGTAAAAATACTCTTACATCTTTTAAATACTTTAATAACAGTCGGTAGATACCTTAACAGATACCAGAATCATAATATCGGCAAACATACTCTTACTTCTTTTAAATATTTTAATAACAGTCGGTAGATACTTTAACAGATACCAGAATGATAATATCTGCAAATATACTCTTACTTCTTTTAAATACTTTAATAACAGTCGGTAGATAGATACCTTAACAGACAGCAGATACCAATAGAATATCTGTCACAGGTATTTGGTAAGATCCCTATAACCTCTCGTTTCGTTAAAAATCGGAATACTAAAGTGAAAACCGCAACATTCTATCTTTAATAATAACTCTAATGCCCCCCCACAAAGTGTCGGGTTTGTCTGATCTGCAAATATACTCTTACTTCTTTTAAATATTTTAATAACAGTCGGTAGATACCTTAACAGATATCAGAATGATAAAATCTGCAAACATACTCTTACTTCTTTTAAATACTTTAATAACAGTCGGTAGATAGATACCTTAACAGATACCAGAATGATAATATCTGCTAACATACTCTTACTTCTTTTAAATACTTTAATAACAGTCGGTAGATAGATACCTTAACAGACAGCAGATACCAATAGAATATCTGTCACAGGTATTTGGTAAGATCCCTATAACCTCTCGTTTCGTTAAAAATCGGAATACTAAAGTGAAAACCGCAACATTCTATCTTTAATAATAACTCTAATGCCCCCCCACAAAGTGTCGGGTTTGTCTGATCTGCAAATATACTCTTACTTCTTTTAAATATTTTAATAACAGTCGGTAGATACCTTAACAGATATCAGAATGATAAAATCTGCAAACATACTCTTACTTCTTTTAAATATTTTAATAACAGTCGGTAGATACCTTAACAGATACCAGAATGACAATATGGGCAAGTAAAACTACTCTTACTTCTTTTAAATACTTTAATAACAGTCGGTAGATACCTTAACAGATACCAGAATGATAATATCTGCAAACATACTCTTACTTCTTTTAAATATTTTAATAATAGTCGGTAGATACCTTAACAGACTTAAAAGACCTACATCCAGCAGTGGATACAGGAAGGGGTTGGTTGATGATGATGACCTTTACAGATACCAGAATGATAATAGCTGTACACATACTCTTACTTCTTTTAAATACTTTAATAACAGTCGGTAGATACCTTAACAGATACCAGAATGATAATATCTGCAAACATACTCTTACTTCTTTTAAATATTTTAATAATAGTCGGTAGATACCTTAACAGACTTAAAAGACCTACATCCAGCAGTGGATACAGGAAGGGGTTGGTTGATGATGATAACCTTAACAGATACCAGAATGATAATATCTGTACACATACTCTTACTTCTTTTAAATATTTTAATAACAGTCGGTAGATACCATAACAGATACTAGAATGATAATATCTGCAAACATACTCTTGCTTCTTTTAAATACTTTAATAACAGTCGGTAGATAGATACCTTAACAGATACCAGAATGATACTATCTGCAAGTAAAAATACTCTTACATCTTTTAAATACTTTAATAACAGTCGGTAGATACCTTAACAGATACCAGAATCATAATATCGGCAAACATACTCTTACTTCTTTTAAATATTTTAATAACAGTCGGTAGATACTTTAACAGATACCAGAATGATAATATCTGCAAATATACTCTTACTTCTTTTAAATACTTTAATAACAGTCGGTAGATAGATACCTTAACAGATACCAGAATGATACTATCTGCAAGTAAAAATACTCTTACATCTTTTAAATACTTTAATAACAGTCGGTAGATACCTTAACAGATATCAGAATGATAAAATCTGCAAACATACTCTTACTTCTTTTAAATACTTTAATAACAGTCGGTAGATAGATACCTTAACAGATACCAGAATGATAATATCTGCTAACATACTCTTACTTCTTTTAAATACTTTAATAACAGTCGGTAGATAGATACCTTAACAGATACCAGAATGATACTATCTGCAAGTAAAAATACTCTTACATCTTTTAAATACTTTAATAACAGTCGGTAGATACCTTAACAGATATCAGAATGATAAAATCTGCAAACATACTCTTACTTCTTTTAAATACTTTAATAACAGTCGGTAGATAGATACCTTAACAGATACCAGAATGATAATATCTGCTAACATACTCTTACTTCTTTTAAATACTTTAATAACAGTCGGTAGATAGATACCTTAACAGATACCAGAATGATACTATCTGCAAGTAAAAATACTCTTACATCTTTTAAATACTTTAATAACAGTCGGTAGATACCTTAACAGATATCAGAATGATAAAATCTGCAAACATACTCTTACTTCTTTTAAATACTTTAATAACAGTCGGTAGATAGATACCTTAACAGATACCAGAATGATAATATCTGCTAACATACTCTTACTTCTTTTAAATACTTTAATAACAGTCGGTAGATAGATACCTTAACAGACAGCAGATACCAATAGAATATCTGTCACAGGTATTTGGTAAGATCCCTAGAACCTCTCGTTTCGTTAAAAATCGGAATACTAAAGTGAAAACCGCAACATTCTATCTTTAATAATAACTCTAATGCCCCCCACAAAGTGTCGAAAAGGGGACACACTGTACGTAGGTGCCGATTACACAGTAATATTGGTGATTTAATTTTATTGCAATTAATATACATCAGAAATTAGGCTCGAAATGGTGTATCTGGGAGCGTTTACACTTGTTTCTCCTGGAAAATGTTAATTTATTCAAAATTGTTTTTTTCTGGTATTCAAAAGGTGCTTCAACTAACTTCAGACTCAGTTTAGGCAGGCAATGAAATCAATCGGTACTCGAATTACCTAAATATCCGAAAAACGTACGTGCTAGTTCAAATAAAAAAACGACATCCACAATTCCACATGTTGCTTCGCGAAGACCTTGTGAAAAATTTTCCGCGGACATGGAATCTTAAAAGATGATAAAATTAATGTCGAACTAGACTACAACATTTTCCGCTCGTCCGTGAATGTATGTGGTAAACATAACCTTGTTCGTGAAGAATCAAGTAGATCATAAAGGTCAACGGCTATTATTGCTTCCGGAATTATTAATAGATTTGGGAAACGATCTAGTGATACGCGTGGACGACACGCCGTTGAAGTAGAGAAGTAGTGCGACAAAGTGAAATAGTTGAAGCTTAATTGACAAGAAAATCAGTGGAATACGTGGAAAGTCGAACTGCACGGGTAAAAGAGATCAATGCATTCGTCGTCTGCGATTTATTGTTTTATCTGTAGAGGACGACCAATCTTGTTGATTTTTACATTTATGAATGACCAACCGTTATACAGGGTGTATAATTTAAAATTTCCCACACTTAATTTTTGGGAATTTTTTGGGAATAATCAAAGATCTTACAAACTCCAGATAGAAATGTTTACATTTGAAGTCGACGTAAGGACTGTAAACGTGCACTCCCCACCTTGCTGTTATGCTTGCAGCATAGCCAGATTGTCCTATTTATCGCTAAGGTATCTGCAAAATCCCAATTAAAAATTTGTTAATTTGACAATTGCAACTCGTTTTAGGTTAATCCGCAATTGCTTTTAAAATAAATTTATTTCCCAATAATTTTAATATAAATTGTGAATAGGCCTTGAGAGATTTAGAAAAAAAATATTATTATTATACATAAAAGTTTGAAATAAACCGACTGCACTCTGACAACATCAAGTTAAAATATAGTACGCTCGACCGTGCTCGACGGCAAACGATGAAACTTTATCAATGGAAGAAGGATACACTGTTGCTACTCGGTACTAACCGCTTTTAAGGGAGTGTTTATATACTTGGTTGTTTTTATTTATTTTTTGTGAGTATTGGTGAAAAATCGTCTTTATTATAAACAATGATGGTGCATTCATGTATAGTTTGTAAAAGAGTGGATCATTTAAGCAAGGATTTATCTTTTCTTCGGTAAGTATGGTTATGTTTTAATATGATTGTATTGATATGATTTCTGACTAACCATTGACGTTTAAAAGGTTATGGACCGGTCCGTGGTGCTAGTCCGGGCAAAAAGCAGTCGAGTTGGTTTATTTCTTAATATAAATCTTGCATTTACAAGATGGTTGAGTCTTGTGCGGCCATAAAATACTTCACTAGAAGATGCAATGGTGTTAAATTAAAATTTCACAGGTTAGTAAATATATTTAGAAATTTGATTTTGAGTTTGCATCACTATGAAAATTCGGTTTGTTTAAGAATGTACCAAATGTTTATCCACTTCGTTAGGATACTAAAGGGCCGTAGCCTACGGCAAATTTGGATACATGCCCTTAGAAGGAATAATTATAGTCCAGGTGATACAACAGTTATTTGTGAGAAATACTTCACAAAAGAAGATTATGTAGGTAATGTACATGGGAATAAAATACTGAAGAAAGGAACAGTCCCGTCAAAATATTTTACATCTTTATTTTTCTATATTTAAACAACGTTTGCAGTGTAACAAGTACGTGAAGACAGGTTTTATATAATTTATTTATTTATTTTTATATATTTGATCTAACTTGTTTAGGTACATAATATTTTAATTTACTTATTTAATTAATCACTTTAGTGTACAATATGCCTTAGTGGCTTGTGTGTGCATTACTAAAGTAATATGGTACTATAACTATATGTAACATCGTTTCACAATATATTATTACTTTATAAATCACAGACATTGTTATTTTATAAATTACAGACAGTGGAAAACCAGTTATACATCACAATGGTAACATTCATCTACCCTCAAAAAATATCAAAGTATCGTATATCAATCTGCAATAGCCAAATTATTAGAAATAAACTTATTTTAAGAGCAATTGCGGATTAACCTTAAACCAGTTGTAATTGTCAAATTTACAAATTTTTAATTGGGATTTTGCAAGATGTCTTAGTGATAAATATGACAGTCTGGCTAGAAATATACACTTATATCTGGAGAGTATCATCCAGTAATGAATACACCAAAAATATTGATGCTAAGCATAAATAGTTAAATCCATCCTTGGATACACTGTATATAAAAACTGGATCAATATTTCTATCTTTTTTATAAATATCCAATATTCGAAACTACACTTTTTGAATAGATAATATAGTTAAACGTAAAGAATCTCAAAGTAAATTATACGCCCTTGTTGGGCTTTTTGCCCAGACTAGCTCCGCTCCGAAACCATGAAGACCGCTCCATAACCTTTTAAACGTTATTGGATTTAACCTTGTAAGATCTTTGATTTAACCAGACTTCAACATTGTTGCCATTAGGGAGACCAACATGTTTTGTCACTCTTCCACCCATTACTGATTTTCAATAACATTTCAAACAATCACAAACTCACTTTCCAACAGATGAATGGAGTGTTGGCCCTGTGGGAATAATCCTCTGTCATGGGATCACCATGTACAGTATGTGATTGGTAAATTGAATAAGGTGTCCTACACCTTGCGCATTTTATCTAAATACTTGGATAGACAAACGTGTAGAATGGTGTACTACGCAAATTTCGAATCACGTATTACAACGTGTTACGTATGGAAAATGTAAGGATGCAGAACAGTTGTTTGTAAATGAGTAGTGAGAACCATATTCGGTTACAATTTTAGAGACAGTTGTGGAGGTAAATTTAAAGCGAATGGGCTGTCCCTGCCATTTACATACAAGAAAACATATTATTCTTTTTCAAAAATAGAGATTCGTTTAGAAGTAGTAAATCACAAAATGTATATTCAACAAGAACTTTGAATTATACATTTCCCAAACACAGACTAACATTGTACGAAAGTGGTGCGTATTACAACTATATAAAACTATACAATACACTTCCACATCATGTTAAAAATTGTGATAACATTAAAAAAGTTTAAAAAAAGTGTATTTAAGATACTTAAAGATATTGAACCCTACAACATTGAAGAATATTTAACAAATATGTCAAATCTATGATTCGCAATAATCTGCTGTGTTTTTGACACTATTTCATTTTATGTTAAGTAATGTAATTCTGAAATAAATAATTTTTATTATTATTACTAATATTAATGATGGGAAAAATCGATCTTTATTATTTTTTATTAATTTCCCTAAACTGTTGTTAGTTTTATAAGCTACTTTGATACCTTGTTTATACGTACAAAAACTCTCCGAAGACAGACCGGCAACCAATCGCGTATGCGTGGCAGCGCGAAAGGACTTCGCCGAATGAAAGTATGTGTGATTCCCCGACAGCAGTCCCCCGTTTATTTGTGAGTTGTAAGGTTAAAATCGTAGAATATTGATGTTGTGGAAGTTTGTAATTTGATAACAATGATTTGGGCGAGTTCATTAACATTGATAGCAATGTGCTATTAGAAGATGATAGTGACCCCATTCCTACCGATTATATAGTCGAAACTGAAACCACATCACTATCTGATAGTGGTGGAATACTATCGATGGCACTATCGATACTATCGATAGTTTGTTACTATCGAAAACTATCGATTGTTTTAAGTAATCATCGATAGTTTAAACTCGCATGTTATTAGTATTTCTTAAATTTAAGTTCACGGAATTCGATTTAAAAAACTTAAATTAAAAATAAACCAAATTCAGCACTAGATCATAAATCTGTTTTAAAGGTTGTCTCTTTTTTAATGACATACGCACTCTGCTTGCTGTTGGTGCTGCCATCTATTGCTTTATGAACAAATTAAAGAAAAATCCTACAGTGAATCCCCGGCCCGGATCTATTAATTCAGTATTATGTGTGCTTTTTTGTTGTAGTGTACTACGTTTCGCTGTCTTCCATAATTTTGGTTAATTTAATTAAAATTTAAAAAATGAGTAAACGCGGGAAGTCGTACGTTTTTTGGGAGTATTTTATAAAAAGTGTATGTCAACCATAAGGTTCATAAGTAAAATGTATTACTCAACAACTCTACCACGTATCAAGGTTGGTATAGTTTCGATAGTACTATCGATACTATCGATAGTAACTCTTTAGACTATCGGAAACTATCGATAGGGCTGACTATCGATAGTATTCCACCACTACTATCTGACGACTCTGATGAAGAAGTTGAATGCAATAATCAAAGAAATGTCACCAATTATCAACAAGTCATTAGTATGATAAAGTAATTATAAGAATATGTAAAGAATAGAGGTTACTCTACAGCAATGCATTTGTTATCAGATTCGGAATTACATTTTCTAGATTTCAAATATAAAACGCAAACACGTCAAACTACGTTATTATATTCTTTTAGTACTACATCCTAACTAAAACTAGTGTATTTTTGTTATGTTATGTTTATTTGTAAATACATATTACATAGTAATAATTTTGCATTTACATATTACCTAATAACAAATTTCCCATGGGCGGACACCTCTATAAGGCGGACACATTTAGACGGTCTCGTAGATGTCCGCCTAAGAGAGGTTTCACTGCAATTATGGTTTTCTCGGTTATAATTTAAAAAAGCATTACTGTGTTGGCTCTTCTTTTAGTAGAACGATTAGGGGTACATAAGTAGTCACTCCGGGTGACATCCTTTCCAAATCTTTACCCCGAACAAACTCACCGATTACAAATTTACGTGACTAACTATATTTTTCATACGCGATTTCTTGGGAAGCACTACTCAAAAAATAATAAATTACGATATTATTGGAAAGATATTACATTAGTTTGGGTATAATATATTATAATGGGGAATTATTCACATCTAGTTAATCATTTAATAATAACATGGAATTTTTGACTTAATAAGAAATCCTTAGACATTAATAAACTCCAAAATTCCGACCTCAAAAACCTTTTAATTTATTCCGATTTATATGGAAAGAAACTTACAGCTTTTAGAAGGGTCATTTAGTCAATAAATAAACCTACATATAAGTTAGTATTCGTTAAACTTTCACAAATATTTAAATTTAATTTGCCAAATTAGTTATTAGTAGAATAGCAAAACAACAACTTTACATTTAACTGCAAGATTTGAAAACAAATTTATTTGCAGACCGCTATCGACCTTCCGGTTATCATCGGTGCTTCATTGTCAGGAATCTAGGAATTCTCGGTCGTTTAAAAAATTATACAAAAGCATGTAGGTTATAAGTAAACATTTACAAAATTTTCAAAAACCCAGTGTGAGGCTTCTTTTTGTGAAAAAGAAAAGAAGCCTAAAACAAACGAGACAACATTTATAAATAGTTATTTATTATACAAGGGAAAAATATTATATTTTAGCTCGAGGTTGTGCTGTCAAAAAATTCCGAGAGCTAAAGTCTAATATTATATGTATTATACACTATTTTTTTCTGTGACGGGAAAAAACGACGATTTAATATTGAGAAACATAATTATTACAATATATTAAAGTTAGAAAAGTATCGATGTAAAATTTGAAACTAGTAGGCTGTTTTACTTATAGCGACAATTAGACCTGCGTTTCTAAGGAAACCTTTAAAATAAACAAATATCTGTCAATTTAATTCTGTGATTTCATTTTAAAATTAAGAACTTAGTTGTTGTTTATTAGTTATTTTGAATATTATAAAGTTAAAAATCTCTGACTCCACCGGAATTGGTAGAAGCAGCGAAAGTAGCGTCACAAAAATTATTGCCAGCTAAATCGCGCAAAATTTACGAGACCGCGTATTCAAGATTTATGGAATGGGAGATGAAAAAGACATGCAGTTCTTTGTGGGAGATAGTGTTATTGGCCTATTTTTCGGAATTGGCACAACAACAAAAATCATCAACAGTGTGGTCGAATTATTCAATGATTAAAAGTATGTTACAATCCAATAATAATGTAGACATTTCAAAATATTTACATTTCTGAAACAAAATGGGAAAGTTTACATGCCCAAGGAAGCTGCTATTTTTACGATTACAGATATTAGTGATTTTTTAAATAATGCTCCCGATGAAGTTTATTTAATGGCCAAGGTTGTTGTTTTATTTGCGATTGTAGGAACTTGTCGAATTTTAGATGATATTGAAGATTCGGGGACGTTATTAATTGTGAAAATTAAGCAAACAAAGAATGATGTAAACAGGAGATTTTGTAGTTGCTGAAAAATATATTAAATTTTACCGAATGTACGGCTAGTGAAATAAATTTACAAATATGCCCTGTCATTTAAATGCTGCGGAAAAGGCCAAAATTGTGACACTGCTAGAAGAAGGTTGGTCAGAGAGACGGGTGGCTCAAAGATTTCAAACGCCGAAAAGTACAGTTCATGATATCAAAGTAAAATGGACGGAAACACATTCGCTGGAAAGAATAGAAGGAACAGGCCTTAAAAGGGCATCGACAGAAGAACATGACAATACTCTAATTCAATACCTAAGGGAAAATCCTTTTAAAACGGCTGTTTTAGCTCACAATGTAACTGATTTTCCGGGTTCCGTTAGAACCGCACAACGAAGAATAAGAGATGGTTCAAATCTTCGTAATAACCCTGCAGCTAAAAAGCTTTTCCTAACGGTAACCAACAAAGAGCAAAGAGTGGGTTATGCATTACAATATTACGGAGGTGGTATAAATGCTTGGGAAAATGTAATTTTCACAGACGAAAAGATTGTCCAATCATGTTACAGCAGGAGAGTAAGGGTCTATAGACCACCAAATACCCGGTTTGATGAACGCTACACTCAGAATATTTCAACAAGCGGCCGTTTTCCTGTCAACGTTTGGGGGTGGATGAGTGCACAGGGTATAGGAGTTTATACGCGCATAGAAGGTAGATTTAATGCACAAAATTACATATACAAATATTGGAGAACGTGATGTTGCCATTTGTTAATGATAGGTTTCCCAATACTAATTACATTTACCAACATGATAACTGCCCGGTTCATACTGCCCACGCAGTATCTGATTGGATGCAACAAAGGGATATTCAAGTATTACCCTGGCCTTCTAGGAGCCCAGATTTAAATCCGATGGAAAATGTTTGAGGTAACATGATCAAGAGAATTAACAAATATAATGATTTTCGACCAGAAAATAGAGAACAATTGTAGCTCAAAATACAAGAGACTTGGAATCAACTAACGCAAGAATACTGTAATGGTCTGGTGGCTTCAATGCCTAAAAGATTAACTTCAGTTATTTAAAGTAATGGAATGGCAATAAACTATTAAATACTATTGGTTTTATTTCCTCCTCAGTTTATTTATATTACCATAGTAATCTACGGTAGTAAAGGTAAAAGCCTGAATTACCAAAATTCAGGAAAAAAAATGTTAGCTGTCAGATTAGTGCCCGGATTTTTGTGACGGTACCTGTACATAGCCCTTCGTCCAACAGCAGCAAAGGATCGCCGCCTATTTTATGCATATCACAATGGAAAATGTATTAATCAGGTTGTGGGTAAAAATCAGTTTTATAAGTACCTCAAACAGTAGCTAATTTTAACTTGAAAATGTTAACTTATATACGGGGCATTTATTTCGAAGATCGTCTGCTATACTTTTAGTTGAATCTGGGGGAGACTTGATGACACTAAAGAAACATGGCGGTTGGAAGTCATCAACGGTCGCTGAAGGGAATGTTGATGAAATGGTAGCATACAGGACAGAAATAGCCAATAAAGTGTTTAGAACGTGTGGCCAGTGCTTGAATAACACCCGATTTGCCACCATGGTACATAAACGGCAGTTGTGTCCATGACAGAAAAAATATAGTTTTAACACCAGAAAATTTGACTATTGTACCGAATAGTAAAAGGAACATGTCATTCAAGCAATGCACATTTAATAACTGTACTTTTGATGTAAAGAAAATGTAACTTTTGTATAATAAAATATTCTAAAATTAAATATCTACCTTTACTTATGTGTATATATATCCGGGAAAAAAGTAATTCTCATAATTTTTCCCGGGGATAAATCTCCGCTAGTGGAGAGGAGCATTAAAAATAAAATTACCCATTTCGTATAGAAAAAAAACGTAATATTTGATGAAAATATTTAGAAAAGATCCTAACCAAACAAAAAACTGACCTCAAAATGCAGTCAGCAGAACTACAAATCGATGCGCATCGTGACGTCACCGATTAAAAATCGTTTATCATGCGATGGGCTATGCTGAATGCAGCCATTGTCACAGTGGCATCGTCTGTCATCTGTTGAAATACAATTGATTGAAAAGTATTTGTGTTTAAAACATTTTTCAACGTTTTTCGCGTGTGATATAATACAGTTTCTAGCCAAGTTCGTAGTTCGTAGGTTATTTCGTTATTTTGTTCGCCGATGATACCGTAATACTTGACAATTCAAACAATCTAATAATCTCCTAGGTTATACAGGAATTAAGCATAATTAAAGTAATTTTTTTCCGTTTTTCAGTCAATTAATATAAATAATATGGACATCTACGAGCAACAAGGACAGGATATAACGGCATCGGACATGATCATTCCGGAAGACGACAGCGACATAAGAGAATTTTACAGAGATTCGTCCATTTTTATAACTGGTGCCACAGGATTCCTGGGAAAACTTGCGTTGGAAAAGCTGCTGAGGACCTGTCCGAATTTAAATAAAATTTTCATACTCATCAGGCCGAAGAAAGAGAAAGACGTCAAGACAAGATTCGATGACATATTTAATGAACCGGTAAGTACACGGCAAGAAAAAATTAGTTAAATTTACTATAAAAATAGTAAACCTAACCATAATTTATTGCTCTATACGTGACTGGAATAACTTTTATTAAGAACTACCGTTAGTACGAGCAAATATAGAAAACAGGCAGATTACTTGCCTAGGTTTGTTAGATTTTAGCAAAGCGTTCGACACTTTAAACCACAAAATGTTGTTAGCCAAACATCACTATTTTGGACTATCGGAGAATGCTATTAAATTTTTTGAATCGTATCTTAGTAATAGGGAAATGTGTTCTTCTTAAGCAAGATTGCAAATCGATAAAGTCAAACATACCTATGACTACCGGGGTACCACAGGGGTCTATTTTAGGACCGTTGCTATTTTCTTTGTATGTCGCAGATATGTTTCACGTTCTAAAATTTGAAAAACTTCAGCAATATGCCGACAATCACAGATTTATCTAGCCTTCTTATTTACAGGCTGCTCTAGAGCATTTTAATGCCGATTTAGATATTATTAATTCGTATGCCCAGGACCATAATTTAAAGCTTAATGCTAATAAATCATGTATGCTATTTTTCACTAGTAACAGAGGCACCCTTCCATTTATCTATGATAATTTTAAAGTAAACATTAACAATATGTCTATCCCTGTCGTTAAAGAGGCAAAGAATTTGGGTGTTTATTTTGATGAAGGCCTCACTTTCAAAACGACATAAAGAACAAACTTAAAATGGCAAACATGCGTTTGAAGAAACTGTACAACCTTAAAAAAATTTTACCAGCTAAAACTAAATACTCTTTATGCAATACTCTTATTTTGTCTTTACTTGATTATGGAGATGTAGTGTATGGTGATTCTTTGGCGGCTGCTCTTTCTCACTCTATTCAGAAGATACGAAACTCTTACATGCGCTTTTCATTTAATATTCCCTTTAGGAACCATGTCACTCTAAGAATATTCTAAATATGAAGAATCGCAGAAAATATCATATATACACTTTCGTATATAGGATTTTAAATGTTGGAGAACCTCAATATTTAAGGGCAACCTTTCATTCTTATGCGCATCCTCATCTTACACGAAATGTAAATTACTTCAGATCGCCTCAACATCGCACATCTAACTTTCAAAAGTCTTTTAGTTTCATAGCAGTGGAAATGTGGAATAATTTAACTACTAATGTTAAGCAACTTTCAGTTAACAAATTCAATGATTATATTAAACAATATCTCTTAAATGCACAGAGAGGGGAAGTTTAGTATCAGTATTTTTATTTCTGTTTTATTTTAGGTTTATGCGCTCTGCTATCTTCTTTGTATGGGGATCTCTCGCATTGTTCTTTGTCTTTTTCTTTAAGCGTCGTTTTTTCTTCATTTTTTAGTTTTATCTACCAGTGCTCCTCTTTCTCCTGTGCCTGGGTCGGTTGATAGTTTGATAAATATTTGATTGAATTAAATATAGGTCCTAGTAACTTCTATATAGTTTTGTTTAATTATTAATGTCGTATTTTGAGCTATGCCACACAGGCACAGTTAATCTGTGCCTTGTGATAACGGTTGGTATAATCGCGATATAGTCCAATTTATCTACTAAAGGTTACATTTATTTTTATTTTTATAGTGTTTTTTAGATAAATAAATTGTATTTTAATTTGAATTTGAAATACCACCTTTATTTTGACATATAGAATCACCTCTCCATGTATTCTGATCCTGTATGGGAATCAGTTTCATCCACTTCGCCGCAGAGTCTGCATTGAATGGATCCATTGTTACAGTGGCCTGTTAGCAGACCAGTCACTTGGTTCAGCTGAGGCCGCGTAAGGGTTAGCATCCCATTCGATTGTATCTTCGGTGGTTTTCCCATGGCGGTCCGTGCGTGTATTTGACCAGGTAAACCTTTCCATCGGCTCAAAATATCAGGATATTTTGAGCGCATCCGGCTCTCGCTAGTTCATCAGCTTTCTCATTACCTAATATCCCAGAGTGACCAGGGACCCACAAGAGCTCTACCTTGTTCCCCCTGGCCGCCAGTTCCTTTAGGTTATTATGGCACTACAGTGTGAGTTTTGACATAATCCGATTGGAGTTCAGAGCTTTGACTGTCCGACAGGATGTATATCTTTTGGTCGTGGTAGCCCTCTTCAAGATTTTGTAGCACACATGCTTGTATGGCATGAACTTCCACTTTGTATACTGTGTTCCCCATGCTTATGTCCATCCCTGGGCCTTTCCCCAAATACACCTGCGCCCACACCGTTGATGGTTTTTGATCCATCGGTATACGAAACTAGACCCTTGTCAGCAATTGTAATTACGCTGTTTATTTTTTTAGACATTCGACCATCTTAAACGGCACAATCCGAAGTTCACAGAAAAAATCCACGCAGTTATAGGAGACGTAAGCCTTCCCGACTTGGGCCTAAATGAAACCGAGAAGGATAAACTCTTACAAGAGGTGGATTGCATCATGCATTTTGCAGCCACTGTAAAGTTCGACGAAAAATTGAGGATGGCCACGTATATTAACGTGAGGGGAGTGAGGGATCTCATATTGCTGGCTAAACAAATGAAAAAACTAAGGGTGAGTAAGAAATTTGGTTAGAAAATTAGTTTTGCGTATGTTCATGACGACTTGACATGGAAATGATGTTGATGCAACAGCAACGCAAGTATAGTATTTGCAGAATTATACCGTTGATCTTTTGACTGCAATAAAACCTCATTATCCCTTCGACAATAAAATAAATAAGGAAATCCCAAATTTTAAAACCTTTTCGAGCAGAGCCGGACCAGGTATACAAATTCAATTTATACCTATGCCTGATGCATATATAAATACAAAGTGATTTTTAATAATTTTAATCTTTAGTGGTTTTCCGGCGAGTAATTTTTAGTTAGGCTTATTAGTGTTAGAATGTGGCGTCCTTGGAATGGTGCTGATAGGGTGGCATCTTCAAGTGTCATTTTTAAAAGAAAGAATATATCTACCGATGCCAAACTAATAATTAAAAATGTGTATCAATCGTTGTTGAGTAGAAATTTTAATTCGATGGATGCTTTAGCAGAGACGTCTACTTTGACAAAAACTCCTTTATCTTCGGTAAGAGACATAGTACTTAAACCTGTTAATCCTAGAAAAAATCGGAGTGATTCTGGCACATTTAGAAGCATTGACGAAAATGACATGGATTTATTAAGAGGAAAGATTTACCAAATGTATGAGGCACAAACTACACCCACTTTGATTTCCCTCAAAGAGCGGCTGATTAAAGACGAAACAAATATCTTTTGTAGCCTTTCAAGCCTTAGGAAAATATTGCGTAAAATGGGTTTTAAATACCGACGCATTGATAAAACACAAACATTAATGGAATCTCAACGTTTACGGGAATGGAGACTTAAATATTTAACAGCTGTTAAACAATTTAGAGAAGAAAATCGTCAAATTATTTACCTTGACGAAACATGGTTCGATACCCATGACACTCCAAGAAAAGGTTGGGATGATACTTCCAAAAAAGTCAAACCAAGGCACTATCAAATAAAGGCAAAAGAATCACAATATTACATGCTGGTTCAGAGAACGGGTTTGTTCCAAATTGTCTGTTGCTTTCAGCTAAAAACATAGCAGATTCTTCTTTAGATTACCATCAAGATACCGACGCACAACTTTTTGAAGATTGGTTTAAACATAAACTCCTTAAAAATATACCTGGAAATAGCGTCATTGTAATGGACAATGCTAGTTATCATAGTCGGCAAGCAAAAATCATTCCCAATTCTAATAATACAAAAGCAGAAATTCAAAATTTTATGATTGAAAATGATTTATATTTTGAAGAAACTTACAAAAAACGAGAACTACTAGAATTATTAAAAGCTTTTAAAATAAATAAGGAATACGAGTGTGACAAACTTGCAGCAGAAAATGGACATACAGTGTTGCGTCTTCCTCCATACTATTGTATATTCAATCCTATTGAGCTAATATGGCAACAATTAAAATCCAATATTAGGAGAAATAATATTTCTCCTACATTAAATGCATTTGTAGTAGAATTAATTAAAAACGAAGTAAGAAAAATTTCTGCAGACAGCTGGAAAAACTGTGTACAGCATGTACTTAAGGTGGAAAATTCTTACAATTGTATGATTACAAATGTTCAACCCTTAATAAATTATAAGTTTAGGTTTAGATGAAGATAGTGATAGTGATACAGAGTTAAATTTTGAATAAATTATCAATAGTTTCTTAGAATTTAATTAATTTTTATTGTACTTGTTATTCTAATAGTTATACTTTTAAATTATAATATTTTCAATTATCATTAATTGTTATCTTTATTTTACATTAATTATAGGTACCTAAAACTAAAAATACCTATCTATTTATTTTAAATTATAAAAATAAATCATGTGGTGTGGTATACATTTTCAAGCTGGCCCTGATCCCATTTATTGAGCTTTGAAGAGGTTGAGGCGTATACGATAGGGTTTAATCAGGTAGTTTATTTATGGCATTAAGAGTCAACGGTATAATTCTGCAACAACTATACCGACCTTACAAAAACCCACATCTTTGATATTTTATCAGATGTAATAAAATAGTTGAATTCTCTGTCCGTTCCTGTTCTTTATTGAAATAATGTTGTTTTTCATGATTACAGTTTGCCTATTAGCGAACAACCTTGCTAGGTACCATATAGGTATTCCTGATTATTACCATCACCTGTAAAATATATTGTTTCGACCAATTTCATTTACACCAATTACAAATAATTATTTTTATAAATTTTTCATCTTCCTTACAAGTGATAAAACTGTGTCATTGGTCCAAAACAGTTTTAAAAGACGCTTTTAAGTGGCCGAGTACTAGAAAATGACTTTCAATAAATGTTAAGTTTGAATGACTTTTTCTTTGAATATATGCATATTTCTTTACATTTTCATTATTATTTACTCATGACAAACGAAAAACTACTTTAAAGGTAGGATTTAAGTAAAAAAATATGTACTTTCTGTTTATTTGTAATGTATTTTTCTATTTACCGACATTGTTGATTTGTTTTCTTTTGAAATCTTAGTCACATAACCTTAAACTTACGAAACGTCAAAAGATTTGAAGTCTAGAGTAGAGAGCATAAGTCAGTATCGATATTGTATTTATTAATTATTTCTCGAATTATTGTAATATTTAATAATAATGGAAATAATCGTATCAAATGTAATTCGAGCGTCGTTTTAATTATCGATTAAATTTTTCATAGTAACACAGTTTTGTACGTCGTTGAGCTGAACATAGGAAATCCCATGTAATTTTTGAGGTGGCCGAATATTGACTCCCCTATACATTTTAAAGAAAATCTTCATTATAACTTCTTGAAGAGATCGATATGGTGAACCCATATGCCAAGTTTGAATACATTTTGGTGAGCCAATCCGAAGCTATTCAATTAAACGTGATGTCAAAACCAAGGAAGTCTCATAGTTCCGGTAAGACAGTAAACATTGAATTTGTTCGTGGTTTTGCTATCCCGTTTATTGAATAACTTAGGATTGGCTCACCAAAATGTATTCAACCTTGGTACATGGTTTTACCATGTCGGCCTCTTCAAGAAGTTCTAATGCAGTTTTCTATGAAAATGTACAGGGGAGCCAATATTCAGCCACCTCAAAAATTACATGGGATTTCCTATTTTCAACTCAACGATGCATCACCAGGTATACGGGTCAACGGCGTATCCAGCTCATGCGTCTGGGGGGGGTAATTCATCGGCTAGAATACTAGATCATAGCAACTTTAAGGAGTCAGGACAAAAATTAAACAACGCTTAAGTAATTACTAAAATTAAATTACTTGCTAGTATTCAATATTTATTGGTTTACAAAACAAACAAAAAGTAAACAAATCAATCCTAAAATCTAAGTTTTTATTTAAAAAAAAGACGTTTTTTACAAGACAAAATCTAATTTTCTGTTTTTCGAAAATACAAAACGGTTTATTATGGACTCCGTCTTTACTGTAATATTTTGATGGATATGTAGCAAGGCTAAACCGACAAGTCGGTCTTGCCCCATAGTACTTCTTAACCATGTGAGTAGGCGTCGTAATGCCGAGAATGTTCTTTCAGGAGTAGCGTTACTGCTAGGTAGTGTTAAACCTATTTGTAACAGGGATTTTATTCGGGGAAATATATTTTTATCGCAGTTTTGATATGCTAGTAAAATGGTTTGATCCAAATTATTTTTTTCCCTTAGACTTGCTAGTAACAGATCAATTTCCCCAGATAACTCGTTTTCAATAAAGCTTTTACTAGAACCTTCAATAGTACTTAAATAGTTTGATAATTCTGTAATATCTCTACTAATCTCAGTTTTAGATTTATTAACCAATATTGAAGGTACTAAAAGACTAAAGTCAAACATTATCATGTTTTCATCTGAAAACCGAAAAGTTAGGTCATCAATTATGTTATCCAATAAAGGAATATACACCGAAATTCGATAATATTCTTCAGGATTAGCCACAGAAGGATTTGCCCTATTTCTCTGCCTTTGGGTGAGCCTTGGAATGTTTACATCAAATTCCAAGTCATTGCACAATTTTGAAATTTGTTTGAATAGTGATTCAAAATTTAAAGTTGCATTTTCTCGTCTCAATTTTAATGTATTTATTATATTAGTGATCAAGTTCTTAGCATATGCCCTATCTAGTAACATTTTTTGTAACTGCCTACTTAGATTAATTGTTACACTTAAAATATTTGACAAACAAACTAAACTTACAATAAAGTGGCTAGTACTTATTGCACTTATTAAACACTGTGCTTTTGACGAAGATTCTGGATCTTTAAAACTAGAAATAGTACTTAAAGCATCTACGATGTTTGGCAAACTGTCAAGAAAAATCAAAACTGATTCGTGGCGTTCGACCCATCGCGTTTCGCAAAGCGATTTAAGGTTATGGTTATTCTTCTGCTTTAAAATAAAGTTCCTTTTTGATGAGTTATTAAAAAATGCAACAACCTCTTTGATAATACCGACTGCATTTCTAACATCTTGTACATTATTGCACTTTGAAATAGATAAATTTAAGGAATGACTCATGCAGTGGCATTTAATAGCATTTGGAAGATTTTGTTTTAACCAAGCCACCGCACCTTTTTGTTCACCTATCATAACATTACACGTATCAGTCCCAATTGCCACACAGAAATTTAAGTCAAACTTATATTTCTCTAGAAACCGCATAACCGTTTTTGCTAGAATTTCTCCTGTAAGGCAAGGTTCCACGACAGAAGAAGAAGATCCTGATTCTTCGCCTTCGTAGTTAGAGCGGTAACAATCAATGAACGCAAGAAAACTTTCTTGAGCTTCACCATCTTGAACGTATCTTACGTTCATTGACATTTGAGACGTGTGGTTAATATCGGTCGTCTCATCAAACATGATGCCATAATATTTACTTTTTTTTACGTCTGTTACAATTGTTTCAATTATTTCATCCCCTATACAATTAATAAGTTCATTTTGGATTACGCCACTTATATATGTAGCTTTAGCTGAAGTCGTTTCTAAATGTTTTTTTAAAATCTCATCCCCGCAAGAAATTCGAAGTTTTAACAATTCCCGAAAATTGCCCTCATTTACTGGGGACTGAGAGCACTCAGACTCAAATGTTAAAAAACCACTGTCTCTATAACCCCTTAAAGGTATGTTTTGCCTCCCTAAAAAGATTATAGATTCAATTATTGGCACTAACCGCTGTCTATTTTCTAATACTTTTTTGTTGCGCTCTTTGTCTAAAATATTACAGATATTTTGTTCGGGGCTTTCAAAACTTTTCAAAAAATTCAAAGCATATAATTTTGCTTCTTGATGATACTTATGGTTAGAATGGCTTAAAAGGTCTCCGTCTTTTCCCCAAAGCTTAGAAAACTTATTTACGGGAGTATTTACAAATTTATTTAAGGGAGTACTTTTGTGTATCCCTCCAAATTTTGCAAAAATCGAGCAGAATTTACATAATAATCCGTTTTGTTGTTTCGAGTACGTAAGCCACTCATGCGTAGTGAAATGTTTCTTAGATAAATAAAATCTTACATCCTTATTATTTTTTTTATGAATAGAAAAGGGATACTCAAAACTTTCATCTGGCACAAAGCATTTCTTAAGCAAATCAAATTTTTCTTGATCAGTTAATTTTTTACCCAAAAAGTTACCTAAATCTAAATCAAATCCAGTTGTTGATTGATAATCTTCTAAAAATATTGGTGCATCCAAATCTGTCGATGTCGATGTAGACGGCTTCGGTGGGGTTTGCGGCTCTGGCAGGAGTGGTTGGGGGGTCTCTGTCATACCAGACTCTGGCATGACGTTTTCATTTTCTGAACTGGAACGTAACAATAACGGGTCTGGGGTGCCCTCAGAAATTGACTGTTCGTTAGTTTTTTTGGCCTTAAAAAAGCCAAAATTTTCCAATGTTCCCTTTCTTTTTGACATTTTGATTGGCGTAATAAAACTAAAATCAATAAGATAAGAATTTTTTTAAACTAATATTTACTTTTTTTCTACCTATAGACTAGAAAATAAAATTCAAATATTCGATAGGTACTTTTTAAATGCACAGCCAGACATAAATAAACCAATACCAAACCAACTACAAATTTGCAATGATTTTCTTGTGTCTATTTACACCGTGCCACACAGGTGACAGGACAGACCAGGCAAATATTGTATCAAAACAAATTTTGCCTGGTACTTAAATCCGCCCCTCAGCCCCCAAAAAAATACTGTAGTTCTGCAATATATTTATGTAGCTAATTATATATAATTTTCTTACCTTTATATCCACCTCGCCACTTGACTGTCGGCACTGTCGTGATTATGGTATTTATAATTAGGTATTTAAGTTAGAATAAGCAGTAAGCACAATCAGAAGCTGTCTGACGTCGATCGCCTCATCTAAAAGTGAATAACAAAACGACGAAACCGTGAAACCGAATTCTGGGATTCCCCAAAAACTTTTAAATGGCATGCGCATGCGGGCACTGTGCACACTATAGAAAATAAGTTCAGTAATAAGAGAGACAAGAATGGGATCAAGCGTCAGCCGCAGCCTGTTAAGATCGCAGCCACGTCGCAGCAGTACATGGCACGTGGCAGACAGGCCGATCTCTTTTTAATAATATTAGGCTCTGACAATAACCGCGTCCTAATATTTCGTTATTATTTATCTAAATCATAAAGTAAAAAGTAACCCTCTCCATGTGATTTTTTTTCGTCAATTCCATCGAATCATCTTGGGGGGGGGGGGTAATTACCCCCATTACCCCCCCCCTTGTATACGCCGGTGATACGGGTAACATTTAAACAGTTATATGGTAAATACTCATACCGCACGTAGATCACTCTAGTTAATCTATAACGGGTCCATCAAAAATTAATATGACATAAATAAAATACCAACCTATAATTCCTCTGTACATAGTACAAACCATAATCGGCTCTTTGAGTTGATCAGCGAGAAAAATCACCTTATGTCATTGTCATAAAAAGCCGTACTCTATACTGAAAATTGGTAAACAAATCTATATGATTGATTAGTCAATAGATGTCCATTGTACATTTTTCCGATAAGTTCAAACTCTAGAAAAAAATAAATGGTACATTTTTAATATGATATTACTTCAACAATTTCTTCCACAATTTGAATAAAAATTTCTCCTTTACAAACGAGATAAACTATCAGAAATCTTAAGCACATGGAAGCAAATTATTTTACAACAGAACTTTACTATAACGATCGAGACACTTTGTATCTGCGTTGTAGAAATAGGAACAATTAGTCAAATTTAAAGTCCACCATATTTAATGAGCATTAGCACCTTAAACGTTTAACATACAGGGTGTTATGGAAATGACTTATTATATTTAAACCGGCAAATCCTGAGACGAAAATAAATTGAAGAAAAATAAGCTTAAATGGCGCTTTGAATTATTGTACGAACTATACACTTTATATGAAATCTGAAAATTTACGTGGCCACTACTGAGGGCGTTCGCAATCAATCGTTTATTGAGGCGGTGTTGTCATATATTGCAACACAGAATTGTAAACGCACGTATTCAGTTTTTGACAACAAGACGTCTTTGACCCGCATTATCACATCTTTTTCAAACTTTTTAGAAAAAAAAATACTACAATTTTAAGGTACATACTTTCTTACCTTCGACCTTATAATCCATTTTATAACTAAATTCCATAAAAAAAACAACACAAAAAGTATGTTTTGCAACAGAACCAACAATAGGTAATATCACACAAATTTGAAATCAAATCACAATATTTCTTATTATGAATTATTTCACAACAGAAAAAATATCGCAGCACAAGCCTCGACAGCGTTGTTCCATCCCCGAGTCTCGAAACATACTGAAGCAACGATAGTCGCGCGCGGCAGGTATCCAAGCAGGGGCGAAACATGCGATGTGATCTGACAACACTGTTAGTATACTCTAGTGACCCACATTGTTGTTAACTGAATCCAGATGGAACGGCGCGACAGTATGTGGGTAAAAAGGGGTTTTACCTTAGTATTTATATATTCGATTTAAAAAAGTATGTAGCGCTTCTCTAGGACACCCAAGGAGTCACTTTCATAGTCATTTCCATAACACCCTGTATACTTAGTTTTAAGATGAAATAACGTTAGCGTCACCGCAACTTGGCCAATATTCTCATCTTTAATCGTTTGTGAGATCCATATAATGTACTAAACGAACTTATAATACATCCTGTATAAAAGAAATCATGAACTGAGGTAATAAAATTATCATTAAGAACTATTTGGTTCGCAAATTAAAAAAAAAATCAAGGTTAAGTAAATTTCATAGTAGATGTCTATGTGTAGCTAAGGTAATTCACTAATATGTTCTACGAATTAATTGATTTTATATATTTTTTAAATTATTATACTTTTTTATAACCTTGATAACCTTTTAAGACCTGGTCAACCTTTGGTACTTAAATATAATAACACATACTTCGTAATGTTATCAAGGAATAATAAATATGGTATACTAATTATAAAAAATTGTCAAAATATAAGTTTTTGTAACTCAAATTATACAGGGTGTTCGGATAATGCATCAGGATACTGGGAGAGATGATTCGATGTGTTAAAATAAACGTAGTAAATAATAAAATAACAAAAAGTCGAGTCAATACTTTTTTCTCCATTGAAAAACTGATTTTACTGCTAACAAAAACTTTAATTCCAGTTTTATGCGCGCCGAAACGAGGTGGTTTATCCACTCGAACAAAGCGTATCTTTTTAATTATATACAGTGAAACTTCTCATAACGGACACTTCTAATAAGCGGACATCTCTATTAAGCGGACATTTTTTCATAGTTTTTTCATAGTTCGGAACTAGGTATATGAAATTCCATGAAAATTAACCTTTCTTGGGCGGACTCTCCTTTGGGCGGACGCGGACAGGCTGTTTTCATACAAAGAGTGCGAAATCTCTCCTATAAACGAACACAAATTTTTAAACATATTTAATAGAAGAATAAGTACGGTGAAAAACTCGCGCAATCAATCGCGTATGCGACAGACCGGCAACCAACCAACCAAAGGACTTCGCCGAATGAAAGTATGTGTGATTCCCCGAAAGCCGTTTATTTGTGAGTTATAAGGTTAAAATCGTAAACAATGGCACAAAAATGTCGCGATTTGGGTCTGAAAGAGAATATTGATGTTGTGGAAGTTTGTAATTAGATAACAATGATTTGGGCGAGTTCATTAACATTGATGTGCTAATAGAAGATGATAGTGACCCCATTCCTACCGATTATGTAGTCCAAACTGAAACCACATCACTATCTGACGATTCTGATGAAGAAGTTGAATGCAGTAATCAAACAAATGTCACCAATTATCAACAAGCCATTAGTATGATAAAGGAATTATAAAAGTATGCAAAGAATAAAGGTGACTCTACACCAATGGAATTGTTATCAGACTTGGAATTAAATTTTCTAGATTGCAAGTATAAAACGCAAAGACGTCAAACTACGTTATTCGATTTTTTTAGTACTACATCCTAACTAAAACAACCTAATAACAAATTTCTCATGGGCGAACACCTCTATTAGGCGGACACATTTAGCCCTAATCGCCTAAGATAGGTTTCACTGTATTCTTTTGTCTGTTGAAATGACATGTCCTTTTGTTAAAACAACAACAAAAATGAAATTTGATTTCAGGTGGACCCGATGGGCCAGCAGAGAAACATTTTTATAACGGAATGATAGAAGTCGTTAAGCGTAATCCCTGTATATTTGCAATTTACCTTCATAATTTATTCGCGTATATTCAATAATTTACATACATACAAAACAAGAAATCTATTATTTATTTCTCAATTGCAAACGATGGCAGTGCATTATACCAATAAAAGTAACAAACAAATATAAGCAATAAATAACTAATTGTAAGTTCTAACAATATCCTTGGTTGTCAAAAATGATCATTAGAATTACGCCAGAATGCAGATAAAGTACCTTTTTATACAGATATACATAAATTTTAGAATAGAAATATTAGAATTACGCCAGAATGCAGATAAAGTACCTTTTTATACAGATATACATAAATTTTCTCAACCTAATACCCAAGTTATAATAAATCTGACCAAATTATTCTATAAGGATGGGATGACATTGCTCAATATAACAATTAAATACAATATCACGTTTTTTTTAATTTAGCAATGTCTCATACTTGGTCAGTTTGTCCTCTTGTCTACCACATACCACCACCGGACATACTGTATGATATAGGCGATGTTGCACGAGGATGATTATCATAACACGAGCGTGTCAAAGACGAAGAGGCACTAGTTTCTTTTTTGATTTTGTCATTTCCGGTTATGACCACAGTATATTGCCAATACGAACGTTCCAAAATACAAAAAGTGTCCCCTCTTTGGGTATGACGCGGGCCTATTGAGTTTGCGCAGTAGGATGGAAATTTTATCGATCGCATCAGAGCCGGCCCGACATTATTTGTTTGTTGTTATTCGTCGCCATCTTTGGTTCTGGATGCTTTTTCAAATTACAGAATAAAAAATGGTTCATCCGCATTGTTGTCGATATATTAGTGCTTATAAACTTTCATTACCTAACAACAATTTTTGTAAAGGAGTTTTTAATTTGTGGGGATTCGATTCGCTGGTAGGTTAGTGGCTTGTTTTGTTTAAGATGAAACGACACAAGTGCATGGTGCTTTTTTTTAAAAGTCGTGACTCGTGGATCAATACCAGGTATAAAATATTTCAGGTATGTACATATATACGAAAATATTTTGCACATCACATTATCCGATCTTCGGAACCGAATTTCACTAAAAAGCTTGTAAAAAAGAAGAAAGTGTCACATTGTATACGACAATATAATATATGTACAGTGAGTCCCAGAAGAAATGTCTAAATTCATTTAAAATTCAGCGGTAAGTTTTTTCAAAATTAAATAATTGGTACTGTTTCTATTTGAGTACGTGTTTTATCACCAAACCCAACCATGCATAGAATTTAAATTTTTTCCCGTTCCGTTAACTTCACCATTATTGTGAAAACCGCAACTTTGAAACTACGCTTGACAATAATTATACTTATTTGAAATAAAATTGTCATACAGTTTCTATGGAAATAAACGGTGACAGTGAGACAGTACACTCTTACTTATTATGGAGCTCAAAATGCCATATTGCCAGAAGATTTGATAGATCGTTGGATTCCCTAAATGATATGTTCAATCCTAATTTTTTCAATAACTGTTGAGTTTATGTATAGGACATGGTACATGAAACATGCTTAGAATTCAATGCAAAATTCAAAAATGAAATAAAAAATATGTTTTCATTTGAAAAAATGAAGTTGATGGTCGTAACTTATTTTTGAGCTACCCTGTATACATGAAATTACCACAAAAAAAAAATTAAAAAATCAAAATCGACGGTACGAGCGTTTTTTGAAAAAACTTACCGCTGAATTTTAAATGAATTTAGACATTTCTTCTGGGACTCACTGTATATGTGGTCACTACCTAACCTTAAAATTAATGTATTTTTAATTTGGTGCATTAGTAGCTGATAATAATTCCCAAAATAGTCAATATCATTCTTAATTTTTGGTTTAGAAAAAAGTAAGGTTAAGAAACATACGACGTCGGATGAAAGTTAAAATAAAGCTCATCGTGTCGATTGTTACAAATATTCGGACGGAATTTGGCACCAAAAGTTGACACCAATCAGGACACCGTCAGATCTTTATATCGTATCATCGGAAATCGTATGCATGGAACGCAGTCTTAAATCGAACTAATCGAAATTTTGATTGCAATATTTTTCCTAACTAACCAGTGAAATTTACATTAAGAAAGTTGAAATCCGGTCCTATCGAATGAACTGCGCAAACTCACAACGCCCCCTTCGATGCCCATAGCGGGGACATATTTGCAGATGGTATTAGCAATATACTGTTTATATATATGTGGTTATGACGCAAGTTAATTCTTTTACCGGCACAAATGTATCTATTTTAAATCTACATAACAAGGATATATTCATTGTTGTGAAACAGTACCCGTATCCCACTAACAACACGCTTAATAATTCGCTTATTATATTCAAGAACGTACAAAACATGTCCATGCAATTTATAACACGTCAGAATAGGCACGGATCGATAATAGCCAAATAATCTATCAGTTTAACCATTAACAATAACTCCGTTCATGTAATTTGCGCTATATACCCGTCATAAACATACTTTCAGAGCCTAATATTTGCATAATCAAGGACTATTTAATATATAAATGCCCAAATCAACATAAAACCATATTTGCATGTTTTGACACAACTGTACATTCGTACAACTTCTAACAGGCAAATTCTCTAAGTATCAAAACATTCAAAACTACCCTCTAGTTACTTTCTTTGTTGTCTGGAAATAACTTATATATAAACACCCAAGGATTCACGGGTAAAATGACAAAATTACCTTCCGTTTTTGTCCAAACTCGCATAAACATATTATTCTAAAATCTCAAACTAGCTAAATTAAATCAATAAAGACCATAATCGCTTAACACGCTACCTACAAAACGCCAGACAAGTGTACCACATTCCTAATCCAAGTGAGACACTAACTACCCTCTTTCTCACACCCATACCGTGAAAATAATTAAATATAATATTCCGTATTTAACAACCGCAAAAATCGATATCAGCATCACCAGCATCTACCCCTTCCGTCGTAGGCAAGTCGTGTGATTGGTTGTGACATCAGGTACGTCACCGGCCTCCAAGACATCTCGCCATTCTCGCCACTGTTGATCTAGTTTTCAGACGAAATAGGTTGTCCTTTAGCGATCGGAAATTGGTGATTTCTTACGTAAAGTGGGTTGACAGTCAGTGCGGTGACAGAAAAGCCGTACTTTAGATAATACAAAACTTGACCCGGGTTCGAATTAACGGAGTTTGATACGGTGCCGCGAGCGAGTTTTCGGTATTCAGTAAGATAAGGTATTGAAATAACCTTTTCTTTCTTTAGTTACACCCAGGAGTAAAGGTATTGAAATAACCTTTGCTTCTTTAGCTACCCGTCGGAGTGAACCGAATTATTAGATGAAGTATTGCAATAACTTTGTCGTTCTTTAGTTACCCATCGGAGTAAACCGAATTATTATTAGATTACCAGTGCATGACAGGGTGTGTAGAGGTTATTCGTAACCTATATGTAGTGATATTGGATATGGTATTGAAATAACCATTTTATCCTTTAGTGTGACTAGACAGTGAGTCTAGTCCCCACCGTTTTATTGTTATACTACCAGAAATACTACCGTTTTGACCAGAATATGGTTATAGTTAGTGATTACAGGCAAGGCTGTGCAGAGAAGTAGTCAACCCTGTTTGTAATAACCCCCATTCTACCGAAGAAAATAGATTTAGTTTATTTTACTAACCAAAAACCTGTGTTTGACTTCTACTATCATAAAACCAACCAGCGACCCCAAACCTATGGAAACCAGTAGTACCCAAACTAAGCCGTGCATAGCAAATTAAACCTGCACGGAATTGTTCATGGTCCATCACAGCCGGATTGTGGATTGTCGGACGGGAAGCAGGAAAGTAAAATAAACAAGAATCACGAGGAGGAAATTAGTAGAACTGCAAAAATAGTTCAAGAACAAGAAAGCAAAAATATCTAAGTCAAGGAGAATAGATATTTCCAAGGAAAACTAACAGAACTCGAGGAAAATAGTAAGAAGAAATAAAGAAAGGTGATAGAACATTCACAGTATTGACAAAGGGCAGAACCAAGTGAAACAGTTAAGTGTGCCGAAAGAGACTTTCTAGTACCCAGGATCCCTAGGGTAACCCTGCAAAACGACTAGAGCGATAGTGATCAATCGAAGTGCAGCCTAGACAGCATTCCAGCCGGAGCAGTAATTGGTATAAAGTGGTAGCACAAGGTACCTAGAGTAATAGAAATAGTTTGAACAATAAATAACATTGATTAAGAAAGTTTTAGTAAAAAAGAAACTAAAAGTACAAAAAGTTGATAAATTTATTTCAGGAAAATAGTAGCTATAAGCAGATTTATTTCAGGCATTGTTGATAAAAAAAATATTAGTGTTTTTATAGATATATAAAAAGTAGAATCAGTGATAAATTTATTTCAGGAAATTTATTAAGCAGTTATTGATTTTTTGGTAATATTAGCAGAGTGACGTTTCAGTGCATATTGTTGTTGATATTTTTTACAGCAGTCAAACAATAAAACCATTTTTTAAGCGTACAGTGACAGTACTATTTTCAATCTCAGTACGGTAAAGTAAACTTTTTATTCAAAAATGGAAGGGCAAGATCTAGATATGTTAATAAAGTTACGCGGTAGAGCGAAAGGCTCAATAACAAGAACACAAAATTGGTATGACAAGACAAAAACTGACATACAACAGCTTACACAAGTCCCCCAAAGGGAGGAAGGGTTGATCAAAGCTTTTAAACAATACACAGAGGTACAAGACGAAATCGAGGAGTTAGATCCTGACGACTTAGATAGGGACGAGGTTGAGAATAAGTACTATGAACTGATGACTGAATTTGAACAGTATAAAAATAGTAGTGCAGCGCCAATCATAATTTCGCATAAAGTATCGTCACCCCAAGTAGTGTCCAAT
Organism: Barypeithes pellucidus; assembly: GCA_963991005.1. Taxonomy (NCBI): domain Eukaryota; kingdom Metazoa; phylum Arthropoda; class Insecta; order Coleoptera; family Curculionidae; genus Barypeithes; species Barypeithes pellucidus. The sequence goes on from OZ022563.1 coordinate 17,564,133, forward strand.
GTCAAGTTGCCCGAGTTAAAGGTACCCTTTTTTGACGGTAGTATCGCAGAATGGCGGTCTTTTGCAGAAGTTTTTAATGCTCTGATCATTCAGAACTCGACCCTTGGAAATGTTCAAAAGTTAATTTATTTAAAATCAGCCTTAAAGGGGGAAGCCTTTAAGTTGGTAGACTCGCTTGAACTTATAGCAGACAATTTTGATTTGGCATGGGATATTTTAACAAATAGATACGAGAACCTAACCTGTGTGCTAAATAGTTATTTAATTCAATTGTTGGACACCCCTGTTATGACAAGGTCAAATTCAAGTAATTTACGGGATTTTGTAGCGACAAATAAAAAGACAATTGAATCTTTCAAAAAACTAAAATTAACGGAGACACAGCTATTCGAATACATGTTAGTTTACATACTGGAAAACAAGTTAGACTTTGCGACAAAACGAGCATTTGAACAAGACAGGGACTTAAACGAACTACCCAGGTTACAAGACTTGTTTGAATTTTTAGAAAAACGTTGCATAATTTTTGAAAACTTGTCAAGTACCAATAGTAGTCCAAAGTATAAAAGCGAAAAAGTTTCTTTATTTACTAGTAACCGTCAAAACGCAGTTCAGTGTTATATTTGTGGCACTGTGGACCACAGATTGTTTAAATGTCAAAGATTTCTGGAATTGTCCGTTAATCAGCGCACCGATTTGATAAAAAGTAAAAATTTATGCTTAACGTGTTTCGGCAGACATTCCGGAGTTCAGTGCTTGTCAAACAGTAAATGCTTGTATTGCAACAACCCTCACAACACTTTATTACATAAGCAACAGTTTCAGTCTAATTTCAATACTCCGCGACAGAATCAAAACCCGAACTACGCAGGTGAGCATCACTCATTAACAAACAGAAATAATCAACCGTTAAGATCGCAACCGCGCGCGACCCCTCCAAATTTAAATAGACAACGCGTTCTTCCAGCTACACAGAAACAAGAACCACACTTACCACCTGGTTTAACACGTGACGTAACGACGCATCCGAGGCGTGAACGCGATGGCTCTAGTGAAAATACCGAACAGGAAGCAGTAGCTTTGTCAGCAACAGTTAATAAACAAAGTACAGTGTTATTGTCGACTGCGCAAGTAAACTTAATTAACGCAAAAACCGGAAAAATAATATCTGCCAAAGCGCTCCTCGACAACGGAAGTCAAAGTTCTTTTATAACCCAGAGATTGGTAAATAAGATAGGAAGTGACGTATACAGACATAATTTAAACATTTCAGGTATCGCTCAACACGGGTTCCCTTCAAATAAAATGACAGATGTCACTGTTCATTCAAAAACACAGGAAGAAAGTTATTCCGTGTCATGTGTGATTTTAGATCACATAACTTATAAGCTACCGCAGGTGGCAGTAGAAGTAAGCGCATTAGATATCCCCGAAGATTTAAAAAGTAATTTAGCAGACGCGACTTTCCATATACCATCACAATTAGATTTACTTATAGGTGCCGATGTGTACAGCGACATTTTACAGAACGGACTTCATTCATTAGGGAAGGGTAAACCGACATTAGTTTGTACCTCGTTAGGTTGGATAATAGGAGGAAACATTCCGAACCATAAAACAGTTAAACACTCGGAACACAAAGCATCGTTTTTTACACAAACAAACGAACTAGACGACATGTTAACAAAGTTTTGGAACATAGAAGAAACACCAGTAAAAAACATTTTGACGACTGACGAACAACTGACAGAAACAATATTTTCTAACACTACAAACATTTTACAGGACGGATCATTTCAAGTAGATATGCCTTTTAAAAATATTGACGAACACAAAAAGTTGGGTGATTCCTATAAAATGGCAGAAAAAAGGTTTATTTCTTTAGAAAAAAGATTACACGGTGATTCAAAATTATTTGCGGAATATAAAAATTTTATAAATGAATACGTAGAACTAGGCCACGCCAAGTACGTTCCTTTAACCTTGACTAACATTAATAATGACAATAAGTATTTTATTCCTCACTTATGTGTCTTACGAGAGGACAGTGTGACGACAAAATTAAGAGTAGTATTTGACGCTTCCGCGAAGTCTTCATCGGGTCATTCTCTGAATGATGTAACCTTGAAAGGTTACCAGGTGCAGCCTGAACTTTTTGACATTTTGTGCAGATTTCGTTATTATCAGTTTGTTTTGACATCCGATATCCAGAAAATGTACCGACAGATCAAAATAAATCCAGATCACACGTTTTTACAGAATATACTTTGGAGAGAAAGTCCGCAGGACACTTTAAAATGCATAGAACTCCAAACGGTAACATACGGGACAAACTTTGCACCATTTGCAGCTACAAGGACGATACAAGAAATAGCTAATAACAATTTGGACACCTATCCAGAGGCGTCTCAGGCCCTCAGCTCACAGTGCTATGTCGATGACATTTTAGCAGGTTGTAACAACATAGAACAGTTACCGCAGTTACACTCACAGCTAAATACACTGCTTAATAAGTCAGGTTTTTCATTACACAAGTGGTGTTCAAATTCACAAGATTTCTTAAAGTCAATATCACAAACTCAGCTTAGTGAATTCGATTTAAATTTTGATAGCGCTCCAAATAAAGTATTAGGTTTAAAATGGCTCCCTGAAGAGGATGTTTTAAAAATCGCGATTCCAATAGACACGTCACATAAACAGCCGACAAAAAGAATTATGTTGTCCACCATAGCTCAATGTTTCGACCCTTTAGGTCTCATCAACCCCGTCATAGTAAAAGGTAAAATTTTAATGCAAAAATTATGGATTATTAAAATAGGATGGGACACAGTAGTAACGAACACAGACTTACTAACCGAGTGGCACGCTTTTCTAAATACTGTTTCTTTTTTGAAATCTTTAAAAATTCCCAGAATGATTTGCGACAATAAAAATATTTCAAAAATTGAATTTCACGGATTTGCGGACGCAAGCACATTAGCGTACGGAGCTTGCATATATCTCAGAGTGTTATATGAGAATAAAACAGTAGCGATGAATTTAATCTCTTCAAAATCGAGAGTAGCCCCTATAAAGACAATAACCCTACCGAGACTTGAACTCTGTGCCTTGGTAATTTTAGCGAAACTAACAAGTAGAATTTTAGACATTTTTAAAGATACTTTCACGCATGACTCAATAAACCTATGGTCAGATTCTAAAATTACTATAGCCTGGTGTAGTGACTTACCTAACAGATGGTCCACGTTTGTGTCACACCGAGTGTCTCAAATTCAAACTCTTACTCAAAATAGTAAACTGAGATATGTCAAATCTGCAGACAACCCAGCTGATCTGTTATCAAGAGGAAACTTTTCTACAGACACAACAATTTCAAATTTTTGGTTTCACGGTCCTAAGTTCTTACATAATTTTGATGTAGTTTTGGATTCCTTTGATAAGGAAGTAAAAATAGAAAACATTCCCGAACAAAAGAAAATCTCACTTATTTCAGTTCAACAACCAAAGGCGTACGAATTTTGGGTGGAATATTTTTCACATTTTTCAATATTTTCTCGACTTACACGCTCATTGGCGTACGTGTTAAGGTTTATTCATAATGCAAAAAATAAAAATAATAAAATTATAGATTCAATCATTACAGTTAATGAGATAACAAAGGCTCAAACATTCATAGTGAGCATTTTACAGACTCAATCTTTTTCAAAAGAAATCTCAGAATTAAAAAAGAATGAAATAATTTCACACCATCAGTTAAAAATGCTCAAATTATTCTTAGATGAAGACAAGTTAGTCAGAGTTGGAGGTAGGCTAGAGAACGCTGACATTTCATTCGATCAGAAACATCCTTATTTACTACCATCTCACAACGCCACTGTCAGAATCATGCTGAAGCAAGAACATTTAAGGTTAGGACACGCAGGTGCACAATCAGTGTTGTCAAATTTTAGGTTACGGTACTGGCCTTTGAACGGTTTAAAAGAAGTTAAAAACGTTATACGGAACTGCATAGTATGCAGTAGATTTCGAGCTCTTCCAGCACACCAAATTATGGCAGATTTGCCAGGAGATAGAGTTCAAATTTCACGCCCATTTCAGAAAGTAGGTATCGATTACGGAGGCCCGTTCCTAATAAAATCATCACGGTTAAAGAAAGCACCAAAAATTAAAGCTTACATTGCCATCTTTGTTTGTATGACTACAAAAGCAGTTCACACAGAATTAGTTACAAGTTTATCGTCTGAAGCTTTTATTATGACCCTGAAACGTTTCATTTCACGGAGAGGTAACCCTACAATTATTTATAGCGACAACGGTACCAATTTTCAGGGTGCTAACAACCAGCTGCACGACGTGTATACCTTTTTCAAAAATTCGACAGCTTGTGAAACTTTTATAAATTATCTTTTACAAAATGAAATTCAATGGAAATTTATTCCACCGAGATCTCCACATTGGGGCGGCCTATGGGAGGCTGCAGTGAAAAGCACTAAACATCATATTCATAGAATAATCGGAAATTTAACTTTCACTTTTGAGGAATTTTACACGATCCTAACGCAAATAGAAGCAATCTTAAATTCACGACCTTTGTGTCCAATGACAAATGATCCTTCAGATTTCAGTTACCTTTCCCCAGGACATTTTTTGATTGGTGAAAATTTAACGGCTTATCCGGAAAAAGATGTAAGTGAAATTTCAGATAACAGATTAAAGTTTTGGCAACAATGTACTAAGATCCAACAAATATTTTGGAAACGATGGTCTGTAGACTACTTAAGTCGTCTTCAAAATTGCCCAAAATGGTTGAAGAACACCGCGAACATTAAAATAAACGACATCGTGTTACTACTAGAAGACAACGTACCTCCGTTACAGTGGCCTTTAGCCCGAGTGTTAGAAACATATCCCGGTAAAGACGGTAAAGTTCGTGTTCTTAAATTAAAAACTCCCACTAGTACGTTCACTAGAGCTATCACTAAAGTATCCCCGATTCTATATAATGACTTAAATATAAATGTTGACTAAAAATTATGCAGCAACGAAAATTGCGTATACTTTTCTTGCGTTGAAATACAATAAATGATATTGTGTTTATATTACATTTTACTTACTACATTTCGGTTTGGTATCGTACCATAAACGTTACTGGGAGCTACGGCCTGTCTCCCTGGGAAACCTAAACTAGTCATTGATCTTTGCTTTTATTTGGCCCTTTGTTTCAAGGTGAAACATCGTACCGAGTTTGCTTAAGCTTAACCGCCTAACAGCCCTTTAATCTATATTCTTTTTCTGCACTAGATACGCTCCTAGTGGCTAAACTTAATAGCGTGTTTTCACGGCAGATTTTTCTTCTGCACTTTCGTTGTATGTTACAGTTTACCTGTCCGCAACACCGGCTAGACTCTCTAGCATGCTCTCAGAGCCTTTTTGTTTTGAATTTTCTCACTGGGGCATTACAGTGTCTTTACAAGCAAAAATGTCAGTGTTCAGGAACAAGGCACCCTTCTTTTCTTCTACCTGTCTATCCTTCTAGGCAGCAAGTTCTTTTTAGGAGAGGATTCCTAAAAAATAAGTTTCTACCCGTTGCCAAGTGTGCAAATAAGTTTCTACCCGTTGCCAAGTGTGCAAAAAAGGTTCTACCCGTTGCCAAGTGTGCAAAAAAGTTTCTACCCGTTGCCAAGTGTGCAACACAAGTTTCTACCCGTTGCCAAGAGGGCACAATTTTCTATCCATTACTTTCTACCTTCACTACTTGTGAAACCCATAGTTCAGCCTTACAACCTGTGCGGTGGTGTTCATGAGTACTGATGTCTACCATGGTAAGATGTTACCATTACTACGCTCGGATTGAGCTTTCTACCCTTTATTTAGTTATTATCTTGTTCGGTGAAACCTAGGTGGATTTACAACCTATCTGGAGCTTTCATTCATATTTACACTTTATCTAATAGTTATTTTCGTTAACGCCAGAGTGGCATTATTATTTATATTCTCTTCAGTCGTATTAGCTTAATAATACTGGTCCTTCGAGCATAACTTCATTTACTTCGAGCATAACTTCATTTACTTCGAGCATAACTTCATTTACTTCGAGCTTAACTCATCAGATCGATTTTTCATTTAAAGTTCAAAATATTGTGAGTCAGTTTAGTTGAATCGCAGGAGGATTCAACAGGGGGGAGAATGTTGTGAAACAGTACCCGTATCCCACTAACAACACGCTTAATAATTCGCTTATTATATTCAAGAACGTACAAAACATGTCCATGCAATTTATAACACGTCAGAATAGGCACGGATCGATAATAGCCAAATAATCTATCAGTTTAACCATTAACAATAACTCCGTTCATGTAATTTGCGCTATATACCCGTCATAAACATACTTTCAGAGCCTAATATTTGCATAATCAAGGACTATTTAATATATAAATGCCCAAATCAACATAAAACCATATTTGCATGTTTTGACACAACTGTACATTCGTACAACTTCTAACAGGCAAATTCTCTAAGTATCAAAACTACCCTCTAGTTACTTTCTTTGTTGTCTGGAAATAACTTATATATAAACACCCAAGGATTCACGGGTAAAATGACAAAATTACCTTCCGTTTTTGTCCAAACTCGCATAAACATATTATTCTAAAATCTCAAACTAGCTAAATTAAATCAATAAAGACCATAATCGCTTAACACGCTACCTACAAAACGCCAGACAAGTGTACCACATTCCTAATCCAAGTGAGACACTAACTACCCTCTTTCTCACACCCATACCGTGAAAATAATTAAATATAATATTCCGTATTTAACAACCGCAAAAATCGATATCAGCATCACCAGCATCTACCCCTTCCGTCGTAGGCAAGTCGTGTGATTGGTTGTGACATCAGGTACGTCACCGGCCTCCAAGACATCTCGCCACTGTTGATCTAGTTTTCAGACGAAATAGGTTGTCCTTTAGCGATCGGAAATTGGTGATTTCTTACGTAAAGTGGGTTGACAGTCAGTGCGGTGACAGAAAAGCCGTACTTTAGATAATACAAAACTTGACCCGGGTTCGAATTAACGGAGTTTGATACGGTGCCGCGAGCGAGTTTTCGGTATTCAGTAAGATAAGGTATTGAAATAACCTTTTCTTTCTTTAGTTACACCCAGGAGTAAAGGTATTGAAATAACCTTTGCTTCTTTAGCTACCCGTCGGAGTGAACCGAATTATTAGATGAAGTATTGCAATAACTTTGTCGTTCTTTAGTTACCCATCGGAGTAAACCGAATTATTATTAGATTACCAGTGCATGACAGGGTGTGTAGAGGTTATTCGTAACCTATATGTAGTGATATTGGATATGGTATTGAAATAACCATTTTATCCTTTAGTGTGACTAGACAGTGAGTCTAGTCCCCACCGTTTTATTGTTATACTACCAGAAATACTACCGTTTTGACCAGAATATGGTTATAGTTAGTGATTACAGGCAAGGCTGTGCAGAGAAGTAGTCAACCCTGTTTGTAATAACCCCCATTCTACCGAAGAAAATAGATTTAGTTTATTTTACTAACCAAAAACCTGTGTTTGACTTCTACTATCATAAAACCAACCAGCGACCCCAAACCTATGGAAACCAGTAGTACCCAAACTAAGCCGTGCATAGCAAATTAAACCTGCACGGAATTGTTCATTCATAATTTCCAGTAGCTTTCAACCTTTTAGATAATAAAGAAATTGATCATTTTTCCATTTTAGAAGATGGTTTTCTGTCAAAGGGTTTATTTTTTAAATCTCCAAAACTAAAAATCAAGAAATGAACAAGTTTTCTGGTTTTTAACTTCGATCGAGCTTTGTACTGATTTAGAATATACATGCATAGTTAAAAGATTAATTTTGATCAAATTGTCATTCGAAGGAATAGGATTCGTCGTTAAATTAATATATGTATGTAATATCTTAATATAAAAGAAACCACTAAAAATCGAATGTCTAAGTTATGTAATAATAATTAAATCGCAACAGAAACTGGTAACAATTATATTTTTTTATGAATTCATTGCCGTTCGTTGGCTATTTAATTAAAATATATTTATAAAAAATCGATATTTGTGGAGAAACTGTAGGAACAAATTAATTGTACTACCCGAGTGCGTAAAATATTATTTTTTAAGCAACAATATCCGAGAAATGGTAGTTATTAGCTATAAGAAAAATAAATGTTACTTCTTTGATGCATTTTTTAAAACGTTTCTTTGGTCACGTTTTTTTATCTACTATTGTATTAAATTATTTTGTATAAGTATTTAAAATATACAGGGTGTGTCCGATTAAGTCAGCACTACTGCTAAGTTCGTTATTATTAGAGCTACGATGTTGGTTAAACTAGTAGCATTTTTTCCGTTAATTGAAATGGCAGAAACGAAAAGACAATTGCTTGTCGCTTTTCTGCATTATTTCAAAATATGCACTGTTTTAAATAGGACACCCCGTATATTTTTCTATATGTCGGTCGCAAATAAATTTGTAAACAAAAAAGTTTATATTTACTGTCAACGAAAATAACGAAGTTATGGCCATTTATAGAATCAGATGGAATTTGGAGGATATAAATGGTAAAAAGCCAGGAGTAAGCCATTATTTGGCTATGATAGTCTGCCCACTACCCCTACTATTTTTCTGTTGATTAATTTTGTAATACTGTTACTATAAAATGTGAAATCGCTTATTATTAAAAAATCCCTTATTTTTGAAAAAGTACATTTTTAAAGAAATAGAAAAACGCCATGTTCAATCCTATGTTCGCTTATGCCATTTAAATAAGCGGAAAAAATGCTACTACACAGGATGTTTCTTAAGAACATGTTAATATTTAAGGAGGTTATTCTTGGAAGGAGGTTATTCTTGGGGTCCATTTTCAGAAAAAACTTCAGATGAACATTTGTCCTAAACGCCTTAACGTTTGAGATACAGCGTGTTAACGATTTTCATGTTTTTTAATAATTTGTTATTGTTAATGACTTAAATACGTGACAACTACACTAAACTATCAAAACTGTTTATATTTACAAAACAAAATCTGCTAGATCCTCAACATTTCAGATTAAATACTAACAAGACGGCTCATTAGTGATGGTTATGCCTAAAAACCATGGTTGAAATAAAATAAGAATTCATATTATATGATTTTGATTGTTGCATTTGAAAATCTGGAGAAAAATTATTTTGAAATGTGTCGTGTTTGAAACCTAATAATGAAGACCCTGTATAAATAAACGTTATTATGTTCACAGTATCTCTAGACCCCTTGTCTTAAATTCTACTCAATGCCTTGGTTAAAAAAGTTATTTTAGGTAGTTTTTCTTAATTCTTAATTTATTACTCTTAAAATACATAACCAAATGAAATAAAACTTTAGGCAATTATAAAGGACACTAATACGAACCTAAATATGCAATAAAATACTAGATCCTTTTTAATCTTTGTAAATAACTAATATCATAACAGAGTGCAAATTAATTTTTATTTAAAAAAAAAATTTTATTTAAAAAAAAGAAGTGCCGTACCATTCTTCTCTTCAAAAATACCGAAGGCAATTCACGCACGAACGCCACTGGTCGGAGTAAATACACATTTTATATATCATAAACAGTCTCTTGAAGAATAGAAAGTGTGTACCAAATTTCACAAAAATATCTAGAGTAGTATCGCAGATATTAATGAAATAGGAAATTTTTTTCAAAAGTTAAGACGTTTAGAACATATGTTCTGAACTTTATTTGTGAAAATGGACCCGAGAATAGCCCCCTTAAATATTAGCAGGTTATCAAGAAACACCCTGTATAATTACATAATGTAGTTATCAATAGTAGCGGTTTGATGGACTACACGACTACCCTGTATAACAATTATTCGACTAGTAATAGTTAGTATAATTTTCATACTGTTTATACCAAAGATATTATAAACTACAGAGCCCATAATCTATTATGCATACAACTCTTGGAAAGTGAAGCTTTGACTGTGTGAAATGATATTGAAAATCAGTAATGGGTGGAAGAGAGAACTACATGTGTGTTGGTTGAGTGGCAACAATATTAAAGTCTGGTTATATCAGATGGTTAAATATTGAAACATAACCGTACTTACGGATGAAAAGATAAATCCTTTTTTAAATGGCCCACTCTTTTACAAACTACACATTAATGCACCATGATTTTTTTATAATAAAGACGATTTTTCATCAATAATCACAAAAAAAACACAAATAAACCTAAATAAACAATCCGTTAGATCGCAGCGCCAACGTTGTAATGTTTACGAGATTGGAATTCATTCATATTTTGGATCCGAATCGTAGCGCACTTGTAAAATAGAAATATACAGGGTGTTATGGAAATTACTTATTATATTTAAATGGGTGACTCCTTGGGTGTCCTAGAGAAAATCTACATACTTTTTTTTAAATCGAATATCTAAATACTAAGGTAAAAACCCTTTTTACCAACATACTGTCGCCCCGTTCCATCTGGATTCACTTAGCAACAATGTGGGTCACTAGAGTATACTAACAGTGTTGTCAGATCACACCGCGTGTCTCGCCGTAGCTTGAATACCGGCCGCGCGCCGCTTCATACTTCAGTACAGCGTTGCCACAGCTACCCCAAATGGGGTTTGTTCGGGTTTGTTCGGGGTAGATCTACCCCGATTCATCATGATTTCACTTTCTCGCTCCCCCCAAGCAAATCTACCCCGTTCGAGAAAAAATACAGTAAACAACGGGTGCTAAAATATTTAACGAGGGAATATGACAAAATTTTAATATAACAGTATAGTAATAACGTATCGGCATAAATTCTACCCCTTATTAGTCCAATTCTACCCCGCTCCTTCCAGAAATCTACCTCCATAATAATACAGCGTGTGGCAACACTGCTTCAGTATGTTTCGAGACTCGGGAGTGGAACAACGTTGGTTCTACGACGTCGAGGGTGCCACGTGCTTGACGTATACGAATTTTAAACGTTTTGTTAGTTGTATTGCCCGATTTTTTTTGTTGTAAAATAATTCATAACAATAAATGTTGTGATGTGATTTCAAATTTGTGTGATATTATCTACTGTTGGTTCTGTTGAAAACATATTTTATGTGTTTTATTATTTTTTTATGGAAAATTATAAAACGGATTATTTTAAAATACGATCGAAGGTCAGAGAGTATGTACCTTAAAATTGTAGTTTTCTTTGTCTAAAAAGTTTGACAAAGAAGTGATAGCGCGCGTCAATGACGTCTTGTTATCAATAACTGAACACGTGCGTTTAGAATTATGTGTTGCAATATGACAACATCGCATATAATGCGCTAACCTCTTTTGAACCTGGATACTGCCTCAATAAAATATTGATTGCGAAGGGCCTCAGGAGCGGCCACGTAAATTTTGAGATTTCATATAAAGTGTATATTTCGCTTAATAATTCAAAGCGCCATTTATGGATATTTTTCTTCAATTTATTTTCTACTCGGGATTTGCCGCTTTAATATAATACGTCATTTTCATAACACCGTGTATGTTGCCAGAGTGCATCAGTTGGATTAGTATTCGTTTGATACTTTTAAGTATAATAATATATTTTTAAGGAATCTCTCATCGCCTTTTCACAGTTTATAGTAAAATTATTAAGAGCAATTGCCGATTAACCTTAAACCAGTTGTAATTGTCAAATTAACAAATTTTTAATTGGGATTTTGCAAGATACTTTGCGATAAATATGTCAATCTGGCTATGCTGCAATAATGACCGAAAGAGGTGAGAAAGAATGTTTGTATTCGTTGCGTAGGTTAGAAGTGTACATTTTTCTATCTGTAGTTTCTAATATCTTTGGTTTATACAATAAATCTTATTCTTTAGGCATTTCTCCACGTTTCAACAGCTTTCTCCAATTGCAACAGGAAAGATATAGATGAAATATTTTACGAACCACCAATAACAGGAGAGAAGCTTATGTCTTTAGTGGAATGTCTGGAGGACGAACAGTTGGATAGTATAACCAAAACGTAAGTTATAATAATTATATTCTTCGGGGTTTTAAACGTAGGAAGAAAAAAAGCATTAAGAAAATGCGTTAGGTAAAACATGTTTTTATTAATTCTTTTAATTTTACACAAGGAAATACAATTTTTGGAAAATAAGAAAGGTTTTTAGTGAATAGTGCTTAAACGTAAAGTCCATTCTTCGGCCCTCAATTGTAGAAAATTTATCAATAACAGCCTCATTAAAGTTTGTAATACCCCCTATTCATTTGTGTTTCAATAGATAGCATTTGCTGGGGCTGTTAGCCTTCCTTCATTCATAGCACTTCGCATAAATGTTTTTATTCGTTTTAATGTGGAAAAACATCGTTCACCTTCGGCCGTGGTCATTGTTATGGTAACAATTATTTATAAAAGTGTAAAGATGGCAGAATATGTGCTCTGAAGATTATTTTCTATTCCATTTTTTGTCCAATCAGGCTCCGCAGCGCCACGACCAAACAACAAACAGGAAAAACAAAACAAACGCTTAGTTGTGCTGCATCCACAAATCCAGTTATTTTTTTCGTATATTTAATTTTTAAACTTTCTAATAAAGTCCCTAAATTTACCCTTTGTGGTCTGCGTTAAATTAATTTCGGGTTTAGGTCTTCCCGCATACTTCACGTCAATTTTTTACTCCAAACTCAAAGAGCTAAAGTTATTTTTTAAATAGTCCACCGTCAAACTATTCATTTTAACTTAATAAATATGTAATATTAAAATACTGAAACATCCACGCTCGAATTACTACATACACGCGCGAACAAACAGACAAAGGCGCACTCCAAAATTGTGCGACTTTTCCATGTAAAATCGCCATTCCCCCGCTATTCCCCGCCACCTGATACTAAAGAAAAACTGCATTATGTCCCGCCTAGTTGAGCGCATATGCGAACATTTCTCGTCATCAATCTAACGAGTGGCGCGCCACGCCGAGAGCCGCCTATATACATGGTTTGACGGTACGACAAAATATTAAGGAGGGTCGGACTTTATACGATGAATAATATTAAATGAATATAAATTAATATTTCTTTATTCGTTTTGGGGGTGCACGCGCTCATGTGCTCCTGTGGAACACCCGCCACTGGTATCAATGCGCCATTTGGTATTTATTATTTATTTAACTTGTTCTTGTATTTTAGGGTTCTAAAAGACTTTCCTAATACATATGCCTTCACCAAATGCGTTGCCGAAGATGTTATAAAGAAGGAAGGAAAAAATCTGCCCATAGCTTTATATAGACCGTCCATAGGTAAGTATCCCAATCCTAGCAAATACTGGGCGAGTCCGGAGGAAGCGACCAAACTCCAGAAACTGATTTTTGTTTACGTAAAAACAATGTAAAAAAAATTCGTACGTCTTTAGCCGATTTTCATTTGTTTTCAACTTCAAAAATGAGGTGAGAAAAACTACAGCCCATATTAAACAAAGACATGAAGCAATCAGGAGAGCAAAAGGTGCCCTTCGTAGACGAGGCAGAAAATGTTCTTTCAATTTTTCAGGCAATAAATTATGTGTTCCTTCATTGGCATTATTATTTATTTCGTCTGGAGCGCATTGAAATGAGTTTTCTTCTTCGGAATCGGAATTATTTCTTTCCACTTTTGATATTTTCAAATATTATTGACATTTGTAAGGTAAGGATTTGGATTGGTCGCGGTGGTTTTATTAGCTGGCCTCCAAGATTTCCAGACCTCACACCGCTAGACTTTTGTTTGCGCCCAAAAGGATTTTCCCTATAGTGCTTGTGTTTGATCATAAAAAAATGATATTACTTGAAAACAAACGAAACTTAGATAAGGTATGGGTTTTTACATTATTTTCATTGGTACAACACCCTCCTGGAGTTTGGTCCGTCCTTCCGACTCACCCAGTAAAGTGTAAGCGAGAAATTTCCTTCGTCTCTTGATTTAGTTTCTTGCTTAATCATACCTAAACGCATTGACGGATATAAATGAAATTTTGTAGATAGATAGTCCATTTTCCGAAAAGGATATAGGCTACTTTTAATTTGTTCTTATGTGTCGAAATAATTTATTAATAACGTTTCGGTCGCGAGGTGTACGAAGGATATGCAATTAAGAGGAAGCCGGAGTGATTGACCCGTGTTCATTTCGCGCTGTGTCGGCACGAGGCGGATAGGTCGAAGGTGCGTGGACGCCACTATTGCCGTCAGAACACAAAATTCCCCAGCCCACCCGTGACCGTCCGCCGACAGGAACAGAGATGATCGGAAGAAAGAGACTGCACGTGATCAGGGTCTATACTTCAAATTTCTACTATGAAAAATGGAGGTTTCGCTCCCTATGAAAACGGTACATTTAAAAAAAAAATTTTAACGAAAGATGTCTAAATTTTGTTAACAACTCGAGGAAAGTCAATCATTTTTCTTTATATGGAGCAGTAAAAAAAATTAAATCTAAAAATATTCCGAAACAGAAAAATATAGACTTTCCGCGAGTTCTAGTTCTATTACAAAGTTCTTTTTCCTCTGACATTTTTTTCCTAAAATAGGAATAAACGCTTAGGAAGAAAACTCGTTTACACGTACTCCGAAATCCTGTTAATGTTTAACAATCAACTTTAGGTATTAATTAATTTTAATGTATTTTCAGTTATTGCCACAGTAAAGGAGCCAGTCTCCGGATGGATAGATAATGTTTATGGTGCCACTGGAGTATTGTTGGGAGTCGCTGTTGGGGTATTAAGAAGTTTATATGGTAACAAAGAAAATAAGGCCGAAATGGTGCCGGCCGACTACGTTATTAACAGTTGTCTGGCTGCAACATGGGACGTTGCAACAATAAAGTAAGTACTATTAGGGGATCAAATCCCGGGAGTTCGGGATCCCATAAAAATACAGGATGTTATGGAAATGACTTATTATATTTAAATGGGTGACTCCTAGGGTGTCCTAGAGAAACTAATCGAATATCTATCCATCCATTCCATCTGGGTATACTAACAGTGTTGTCAGATCACACCACATGTTTCGCTCTTGCTTGGATACCTGCCGCGCGCGACTATCGTTGCTTCAGTATGTTTCGAGACTTGTTGGTTCTGTTGCAAAACATACTTTTTGTGTTTTATTTTTTTGTGGAATTTAATTATAAAACGGATTCTAGGATCGAAGGTAAGAGAGTATATACCTTCAAATTGCAGTATTTTTTTTTTCTAAAAAGTTTGAAAAATAAGTGATAACGCGGGTCAAAGACGTCTTAATTTTCTTCAATTTATTTTCCTGTTTAAGTATAATAAGTCATTTCCGTAACACCCTGTATAGGCCGAGATTCCTAACCCTTAAAAAAACTATATTTTAAATTAATTTGGGGGTCAATTGACGCGTTAAGTCTAAGAT
Source organism: Barypeithes pellucidus (assembly GCA_963991005.1). NCBI lineage: Eukaryota > Metazoa > Arthropoda > Insecta > Coleoptera > Curculionidae > Barypeithes > Barypeithes pellucidus. Next base: position 17,579,561 of record OZ022563.1, read on the forward strand.
TACCACGTTTTTTAAAGGACTGTTCCTTTAGATAAGAGTTAAAGAGAACTTCAGTATACTGTCAAACTTGTGTTAAGGATGACTTATGTCAGGAAGTTTAAAGCACAAGGGCTGTAAATAATCTTTAAAATCATTCACAATCACATTAAATGTTAAACTTTACCTTCATTATATTAATAGCTAAAATAATTAGAAAAATTCTACCTAGCATTACTCTATTCTATAAATAAAATACAATAAATAATTAAAAAAAAAAGACTTCAAACCCAGGAGAACGTAACTGCCTCTAAAATTGTCATGATACGACCGATAGCAAAGATTTTCAATTTGACAGGTGTCAAATGTCAATATTTTTAAATTGTCGCAGGGACTATTCGCCGTCCTCTATCGATCGTCGGCAACTTTCCTTGACAATTTCTGACGAGAAGTATCATTTCCAATCCACGTGTCACATTGACAGCTGTCAACGATCATTATCATATCATAGTTTTTTCTGCTCTATCCGTTGCCGATATTTTTTAGATGCGTCATCGACATATAGGAATAATATCTACCAGTTAGAATTTTTAAATAGGTCAGGTTTTTGAATATGAAAACGTTTTTTAAAAAAACTTTTCTATGCTTATTTTTAGGACCTTAAATGACAATAAACAAACACAGATCAAAGGCAGTAGGGAAGAAAAATTCGACAAAGAAATTCCAGTTTATAATTATGTTAGTACGCCACAGAATCCATTGACGTGGGGTAAGTTTATAACATTGCCCGTTAACTGATTGTATTTTATCTATAAAATGCAGCAACCAAAGTAAAGTTTTGTATTTTGAACAGTAAGACAAATAATTCCTATCAGCATGGGTCTGCAGATGCTTTGTTTGAAAGATACGGAGTAATGTAATGTAATTATATTTAGGTAGATATTATAGCAATAAAGAACCCCGCAGTTTTTAAATGGAAATTGGGTTTCACTCAAATTTACTAAAAAGTATTGCATCATACGAATTGTATTATCCTGATAAAATGTCTCCATGGGCGCAATGAAAAATAATGACAGGATTTCGAGATACGAGCCATGCAAGGTGGTGATGTTTCAAGTCCAAAAGTCGTATCTGACCGGTACGTATTACGAATAATTATCAATATATTCACGTATATTCTCATAAATATCGTACATATAAATATATATAGATATCTACCCTCTTCATGTATATGCACACATACACGAGATTTTCGGATTCAACGCCACCCGAGAATGAGAATATACGTGAATATATTGATCATTATTCGTAATACGTACCGGTCAGATACGACTTTTGGACTTGAAACATCACCACCTTGCATGGCTCGTATCTCGAAATCCTGTCATTATTTTTCATTGCGCCCATGGAGACATTTTATCAGGATAATACAATTCGTATGATGCAATACTTTTTAGTAAATTTGAGTGAAACCCAATTTCCATTTAAAAACTGCGGGGTCCTTTCTAATTTACTAAAATCGTGTTACGATTATAACGGATAAAAGTACTTACCTGAACCACTGTGACTTGAAAGCTGGACTTTGGTTGTATCATAGTCTAAAAAAAAACAAATTGTATTAATTTTTTTTATATATATGGATGCACATCCTGATACCTATAGCATTAATATCGTGATATACATATCACGACATTATATCGTTGGATATACCGGGTGTTCTAGTATTAACAATTAAACAATATAGCAAAAAAATGCACTAAAAGGAATTTTAAATTTAAAGCTTTATGCCTTATGTGTCTATGAAAATGCCAATCTTTTTAATGAATATATTTTGATGAATCTATGATGCAGATTAGGCTTAACATATTATTTTAGATAGAATGATCTTTACATTTTGGCATTTTTTGATTCTATGTAAAAATCCAAGTAACTTTGATTAACAATCTCCCATGCACATCTCCAGCCTTTTCTGAGATAAAATTCATTGAAGACATTTTTATAAAAAAAAGTCATGCCCCTACTTTGTTTTTTTTAATATATAACACCCTGTATTTTAATTTACCATTAAGTGTAGAATTACATTATTTATCTAATTACTCAGTAAATAGCTACATCTTTACATCTTAAGTGGTTTTTAAAAAAATTGCCTTATGAGTATTAATTTTACCCGGTAAAATTTTTAAAATACCCTGTATAAAAAAAATCTAGCATTTTATGACATAAAAATACCCACAAGGTTTCTAAATTGTCTCCAATTTTTAAATCTTTAATTGTATTAGTTACAAAGTAAGTTCAAATTACCTTTAACATGTTTTTTTTGTATAAAAAATCCTGCAATGAAACGGTTACGAAATTGTTAACAGAAGTTGCTTGGATTTTTACATAAGATCTAAAAATGCCAAAATATACAGGGCATTCCATTTAAAATAACACTATTAATCACAACTTCCTGTATAACCGGAAGTGATAGATACGCAAGAAAATCTTCAATAAAAAGATCGTCATATTTTATAGCTAGTACCAATACTTTAATCAATTATCTTTATTGTTCCCGAGATCTTGTAATAAGCGATTTACAATTTTAATTAAGTCTAGTGTTGTGATCGCTCGAGCGAAAAACCGCTTGGGTACTCGATTATTAAAATAACCGACATCGCTCAATTATTAAAAAAACCGCTCGAGTTATAAATTCAAGCGAAGATCGTCGCTTGTTAGTTTTTACCTTTCACTCGATACCCGAGCTTCGCTTGACGCCGACCGAAATGTGCTGCTTGGTAGCGTGATCGCTTAAGGTAAAAAACTGCTCTAATATTCGAGCAGTCTATCGCTCGATAGGAAATACTACTTTAGTTATAAACTCAAGCAAAAATTCGGAAATCATCGCCTTTAGACGCTCAGAAGGCTGACACGACATACATCTTTGTTAAAGGCACATAAACGAGAAGGTGCATACAACAAGTATTCCAAATCCCTTAGTGGATTCATCGCGACATGGATAATTTTTTTAAAATCAGACTCAACTGTTCTTCCTTAATAAAAACTCAACTTCTAAAACTTACAATAACAACCCGAGGTGTTTCATCAACACATTCTTCTTAGTCATAAAAATTTCAAGTGATTAATCGCTCGAGCGATTCACTCGAGTATCAAGTACTCGATTATGAAAATCATCGGTTTCTCCCAACACTAATTAGTCTGAGTTTTCAAGGAAAAGGACGTGTATGTATGATCGGCTAATACACTTTGCTATATAACCACCTCTGGCACCTACTAAGTAGATTAAACTAGGTTTAAATTATTTTGAAAAATATTATGCAGGATTTTTATTAATTGCTCATTTTTAGATGAATTCTCCGAGCTGTCCCACAAACACTGCAAGCAAATTCCGTCGGAAAAAGTCGTGTGGCACCACATGTTCAAAATGAGATCAAACTACTATGAGCACTTAGCGGCTGTTTTTTTCTTACACACCGTCCCCGCATATTTAGTGGATTTTATATTATTGTGTTTAAGGAAAAAGACGATGTAAGTATTTTGAATAGTTATCGCAGACGAAACATGATTCGAACACAATAGTCTGTTTCTGTAGTCAATTTTATTAAGATGAGGATCCCAAACAATCCCGAATTAGCAATCAGAGCCATCTATGTTGCATCAATTTAATTAAAAAAATATGCCGCTTTTTGGCAGGTTAGATTAAGACGAGAGTCATCAGCTGATCAATATTTATTTTCGCGAAGTTTTAGCCGTTAATAATCAAGCTTTTTAGTTAATTTATTGATATTTAGATTGTCTAACATGTCGATTGGGGTATCAACAAGTTTTCAGGATGAGCTGTGACACAAATTTGAAAATTGTTCATATTTGAAATTGTTATTATTATTCTTATAACATTATATTTTTGAACGCAATTTTTTCATAGCGTTTTCCAATCCTTTAACTTTACGAATTCAGTTTTAGATTAGAAAAAAACCAAGAATATTTGGCTAAACGTTCGCATAAAATAGTGCCTGCTTTGCAACTTGTGATTAAACGCAGCTCTTAATGAAATTCCGTCCGCGCTGAGATCCAGCAGTTTAGGTTAGGCGCTTTTCTTTAAAACCCAAATTACAATAACAGTAGGAAACTATTGTAAAATGTATCGATTGTCAACTAATTTGCAACCGCCGCTGTGATGGAACGGTTTGTTTACTTTTACCTTGTTTGCCAAGAATAAGAATACTTGTAGGCTAAGTTAAGAAGTACATTTTCATATTTGACATTTCTCATGAAATGTTTTTTTCTTTTTAGGCTAGTCAGAGGATACAAAAAAATCAACAAATTCGCAGACGTACTAGCTTTCTTCACAACGAATGAGTGGAAATTCAAAAACGACAACATTCAATCGCTGTGGAGCAGAATGAAGAAACAGGACAAAGAACTGTTTGAATTCGATATTGAGAAAGTCAACTGGGACCTTTATTTTTATACGTACACTAGAGGTACCTGTAGGCTATTTTATTTTTTTGGGTTCTGGTTTATGTGTATTTAAATTGGCAAAATGTAACAACACAAAGCAAGTTTAACAAATTCAAAGAAAAAGTCCATATTCTCCAAGAGACCTGTTTGGTAACTAACATGGGGTGAAGTCAAAGTCACGGTCTCACAAATTATATATAGTATATTAAAGAAGTTTAAACGTGGTTACATGTTTCGCCCAACTGGGCATCATCAGACCTGGTTGGTTGGTTTAAAGGCCCGAACTTCAAATCACTGCAGCCTTTCGGCTTATTGCCGATCTTGTTAGAAGATGTTTGTTCCTTCTATGCGATCCAGTAACCTTCTACCAAGCTTATCATGTGGGAGGTTGTCACCACGTTGTATATACCCGAAGATATATTGTCTTCTACGAGACACCGGTATATTATGTGTGAGGAGGTTTCATCCTCTTCGCCGCAGTCTGGATTCCATGGATCCGTTGTTTATACCTATCCGTTGAACGTGTTTTCGCAAGTGGCAGTGGCCTGTTAGCAGACCATCCCATTCGATAGTATTTTCGATGGTTTTCCAATTACGGCCCGTGCGTGTATTTGACCAGGTAACTCTTGCCATCGAGATAGGTGTTATTTTTTCGACCATCTATCTAATGTTCTTTTTGTTGCCTGTTTTGATATTCCAAAGGCCGGTTCGGGGCCCCTGAGACTTTGAGCGGATCCGACTCTCGCTAGTTCATCTGCTTTTTCATTTCCTAATATCCCGGAGTGACCAGGGACCCACAAGAGCTCTACCTTGTTCCCCATGGCCGCCAGTTCTTTTAGGTTGGTATGGCACTCCAGTGTAAGTTTTGAAGTAAACCGATTGGAGTTCAGAGCCTTAAGAGCAGCTTGGCTGTCCGACAGAATGTAAATCTTTTGCTATACTGTGGCGTAGTTCCCCAGAGGAATGCTTATGTCCATCCTGGGCCTTTCCCCAAATATACCTGCGCCCACACCGTTGGCGGTTTTTGATCCATCGGTGTGCCAAACTAGACCCATGTCAAACGACGGGGGTGCACTGTTCGTCCATTTATCAAAGTTCCAGTCAATCTTGAAAGGCTTTGTGAAATCGTATGTTGCTCTCTTACGATCAGTTTGCATTTCCAAGAGCTCATCGTTGATTAGACCCGTGGCTCTTGTGTGTCCAATTTTTACGGGGTGTTGTGTCCATTCCCCATTTGCGATCATCCTTGAGGCGCTACAGTTAGCCTTCATTCTGATGTGAATGTCGAGGGGTATTAATCCCAGTATGACTTCCATTGCTGCACGGGGGATGTTTCTCATCGCCCCCCTGATACACAGGCATCAGACCTAAATAATATATTTTAAATTGGAACAGAAAAAAGATAAAACCACGGAACAACGTCACTAGATTACCTTAGAATAAAAAACTTTAACAAGTAGAAGTGAAATTTGGTATGGTTAGATGTAGTGATGAATAAAACCAATGTTTCCATTGAATATTTTTCCTTTGTTTTAGGTGCCAGAGTGTATCTTCTCAAGGACCCACTGGAAACTATTCCCCAGGGAACGATAAAATACTATAAATTGATCACGTTACATTACACAATCCTGGCCATTTTCTGGTTCCTTGTCCTTAGATTAGCGATGGTAGTATTTACGTATTTATTTGGATTTTAATTACTAAGTATTAGTTGCATTTTGTATATTCTATGTTGTTACAAACTATTCATTCTCCCAATTCAGAAAACCAAAACTAATACACTCGACGAGCACGCGAACGGCATACAGGGTCGCATTAAGAACAATATAACAGTACAATCGCGAACCACGCATAATAGCCTGGCACTGAACAACGGCCCTGTCAGAAATGCAACACGCCGGCATCGGAAGTTTTATCGTCGATTGACCAACAGCAATTAGTTTATGCATCGAGCACGTGGCTACCACGCGTTTATGTTTGTTTATTCTCCTGAATTGGTAAAATGAATAGAGTATGGGCACTATAAGTCTGATATTTTAAAGATTCTCGGTCACTACTCATTCGGTAAAATTAATCCTGCAAAAAACACAGACACACACAAACTCGATGAAACAAGAGTTCGCCTTTATGTCAAGAAAAATATTGTTTATAGACTTTAGCCAATAATAAAATGTCTTCATGGTATTAAGAGGTGTATATACTTTGTACGATAGAATAGTTTAAGATTTTTGTATCATAGATAGTAAATTAAGACGTAAATATAAACTTAAGAAAACAAGGTTATTTACATATAAACAATGAATATAATTAATCATTTAATAATTTTGTGTATTTTTTGCCCAACGCCAACGCGGAGAGCAGCCAGAACACATGGATTTAGCCACCTGCTGCGCAAAGAGTAGGACAGCGCTTTTTGTCGTTGTAAGTTAGTCTGTGTCCACAACGGCGCACCGCTCCTCGCACATAGCCTTGTACCATAGCACCGCACAGCCTCGCTTGAGCTTCGCACAATAGGCCCTCGACATCGAGATATAAACATGGACTGTGCGTTGTTATCTTCTTCCGATGTAGAAGATATTGTTTTAGACTATAACAAAGTGGTACTTATTATACAGGGTGATTCACGACGAGCTTGCATTAGAACTTTATGGAGAACTACCGAATATATATTTCTGAAACTTTGGAGATTTAGGTTTATCGATATGCTCTCTTTATCTAAAATATTCAAATGTTTTTGTCATTTCCGGTTATACCGGAAGTAGCTGCCAACTATCGTATTTTAAATACAACATGGTAATTTTTATTACATTTTTCGATTAAGCGTTAAATACTAAGCACATTTTATAGAACATGTTTTTGTCAGACTCTGTTAGTTTTTGAGATATCTGGACTTTCTGTAATTATTTGGCAAATGCATGACGATGAAATAATCCATATAATTTTTTTACCTTAGCTCTTGGACTAAAAAGCTCCTAAGTACAATTGTTTTCATAGCACACTTGAACAAATAGTATTTTCGGAATAAAATTGGATTTTTTGAGAAAACGCTTTGATATAGGTATAGGATAGTAAATACTATTTATAAAGAACAACTGATTTGCCATCAAATTAAACAAAAATATACAGGGTGTTCCATTTAAAATAAGAAAGTTTTTAATAGTTGAATTCTTTCAAAATGAAGCTTGAATTGTGACCACTCTGTACATTTTCAGCCGAATTTTAAATATTTTTTAGACTTGATGATCTTCTAGCTATTCGGTGAGAAAAAATTTCTAGTCCAAGAGCTAAGGTAAAAAAATTATATGGATTATTTCATCGTCATGCATTCGCCAAATAATTACAAAAAGTCCAGATATCTCAAAAACTAACAAAGTCTGGCAAAAACATGTTCTATAAAATGTGCTTAGTATTTAACGCTTAATCGAAAAATGTAATAAAAATTACCATGTTGTATTTAAAAAACGAAAGTTGGCAGCTACTTCCGGTATAACCGGAAGTGACAAAAACATGTGAATATTTTAGATAAAGAGAGCATATCGATAAACCTAAATTCCCAAAGTTTCAGAAAGATATATTCAGTAGTTCTCCATAAAGTTCTAATGCAAGCTCGTCGTGAATCACCCTGTATGCTCAAACAAAAATCTAATATTTATATGCATTCTCATATATTCACAAAAGCGTTGATGATCTTTCCTTAGATCTTTAATAAAATGTGATCAAATTCTCCATAGAATCTTCGCTTTGCGTTAATAAGGTGCACTGGTAATCTTCATTTCACTTTAAACATATACCACTTTGTTATATTAGCGTCTAAAATAATATCTTCTTCATCGGAAGAAGATGACAACGCACAGTCCATGTTTATATCTCGATGTCGAGAGACAAATTGATCGACAGGCAAGGCAATGAGCGGGGTAGGTGCGCCGTTGTGGCCATACACTTGTTACGTGGTATATTCCTTTGTTGTAACTTGCCAAATAGACACAATTGTCAAAATGGCACCAAAATTGCTTTCTGATGAAGAAGTACAAATAACTTTAAATGTTCAAGAGGGCCTAAATATCAGGCAAATGGAGGAAATTATGGGAAAAATATGAGGAACATAACGCCATCGATAGAAGACGTGGAAGTGGAAGGAAAAGGGTGTCAATTGAAAACAATGATATAGGTGAAGCCGTTGTGCGAAATTTTTGCTATTTTCAATGAAGTTCTTGCAGGAAATAACGCGAATGACAAAAGTTTTAAATTGGAATAATCAAAAACAAGAACTATAATAAAAATCCTTTAGGGCACTCTGGGAGTGGTGCGTGTGCGCAAAAAGCGATTCACGTTGGTTTTGAATCGTTGGAGGTTATATTCGTTGGGAAAAACGAACTCGGGAAGGTCATTCCACAAGGATGAAGTCCTCCAGAAGAAAAAATTCTTAAATAATGAAGTTCGAGGAGTACTAAGCTTAACCACATCCCACATCCTCCAGAAGAAAAAATTCTTAAATAATGAAGTTCGAGGAGTACTAAGCTTAACCACATATGGATGGGCGGCAGTGGTTCGTCGTGTATTTCTACTATTCGTCTCTCTGGGCGGAATTAAGAGGGCAAGGTCAGCCGAGCACCTTCCATGAAAATATCTGTAAAAGAGAGTCAAATCCCCAACCTGTTTTCGATGTTCTAGGCTGTCGAGGTTCTTCGTCAGCTCGTGGTCTCCGATCAGACCAGACCAATATCTAGACCAGAGCTTCTTATTTCCTCGTTTCTTCTCAATCAAATCAACCGAATTTCACTAAAAAGCTTTTAAAAAAAGAAGAGAGTGTCACTCGTATACAATATAATATATACTATATGGTCACTACCTAACCTTAAAATTAATGCATTTTTAATTTGGTGCATTAGTAGCTGATAATAATTCCCAAAATAGTCATTCATTCTTAATTTTTGGTTTAGAAAAAAGTGAATTAAGAAACATACGACGTCGGATGAAAGCTAAAATAAAGCTCATCCTGTCGATTGTTATAAATATTCGGACGGAATTTGGCACCAAAAGTTTACACCAATCAGGGCACCGTCGGATCATCATATCCTCAGAAATCGTATGCATGGAACGCTGTCTTAAATCGAACTAATCGAAATCTTGATTGCAATATTTTTCCTAACTAACCAGTGAAATTTACATTAAAAAAGTTAAAATCCGGTCCTGTCGAATGTTTACTTTCACAAGAAATTTCCGAACTGCGCAAACTCACAACGCCCCCTTCGATGCCCATAGCGGGGACATAATTGCAGACGGTATTAGCAATATACTGTTTATATATATATATTGGTGCACGGTATGTTGTCGCCTCCGGTATACAGAAGAGGCGACCTGGCCTCCGGGTGTTCCCAGGGGTTTACATCGAAAAAAAAATTATATATGGGGTGTTGAAATGACAACCAATCCAGATTCCTTGAGAGGGGAAAAGATTTTTTAATTTTTAACGGGTCATATATGGGGAACACAGAAAGTACTATGTGGCCTCCGAAGATTGTATATGCGCGTATATCCTGGTGCCGTTATTACCTCCGACAGTGTTGCCACATTGTCGGAGGTCATATAGACACCTCTGTATCCGCATGTTGGGTTTTTAATATAAATATTTATATAGGCGGACAGTTTCTACCATATTTTTGGCAGACTGAAAGGCGCGGTGTCAAATGTGAATGTAAATTTGAAACATGAAAACAATAAAAAAATATAGAATGAAAGGATGTTTAGATTGTAATGGCAAGGATATTACAAATTAATAATTGAATTGTTAAACATTAACAATTAATAATTTAATATCTAGATGCAGGTGAATATCAAGACGAATGGAAGATTATTCAGACGCTGTGTGACATTATAATGAAATATTTTAAATAGTGTGATATAATATATAGTGCCCCCTAGGAATTCCTATGGTCGATTATCGGTAAACTATAATTAGTACAATTTTGGATATTTCGTCGTATGCTAAGGTCGATAGGGCGGCTAAAATATTTTCAACAATCAAGTAAATGTCAAGTTGCTTATTTTACAATTCTAAATACATTTAATATCCTACCTATAACTAAGTTTAACCGTTTTTAACATATTTCAAATTTTATGTAAAAATGTCGTTTGGAGGCCGGCAAATAATTATCAATTTTCCTTCATTGTTTAATTCGAGCTAATTTATTTGTAAAAAGGAACCATTGTTATTACACGGCACTCAAAATAGAAGATAAAAATTAAATTAAGAAAACTGTGAGAGTCTGTGTATTTTTATAATTTTATAGTAACTATGATTAAATTTATTTAAAACACGGTTAACTTCTTATAGTCATATATTTCGAAAATTTGTAGTTTTCAAAATACATATTGACAATTTAACATTTTTCTGTTGGTTAGGGGGTTAGTAAACAATCAAGTGCTAAATAAATCAAGAACAAGTGATACTATATTGCGAGTATGATTTGTTGCTTTGTAAAGCCATCCTCACTAACTAGATAAATTTGGCTTAGGTACTATTTGAAAAAAATTACTTGTGACACTTTTTAAAATTCCATTTTTAGTTTTTCCATTAGAGAGTTCTGTATTAAAATCTAATAATTAAACGAAGTCTGGTCAAGTATACCCCTTTCTACAGAGAAATCAGCCCAAATTATATAACAAGGGCTGTTCTGAAAAAAAAAACTCATATTTATTTTTCGGACTGCACGCGACATTTTTAGGTAATATAGGGCATTGAAAACTCCGACCCTTAATATCTAGTTTCCAGTAAATAATATTAAAAATTGGAAAGACACGTCAATTTCTTTAAGAACGAGTACGCTGTTAAATAATATTTTCAACTTTCGGGGTTTAAGTCTCTGGGACCGGGTAGATGTTACCCTAATGTTCTTAAATAGGAAGCAGGGTCACCATTTTAATAATTTGTTATTCTTTGAGTAGTAGTTTCCTAGAAATCGCGTTACAAAATTGGACGTAAGTAGAACGGCCTCCACTGAGATTTATGGGTATAAGTTATTATTTAAAAAACATTATTATGTTCATTCCTCTTTTAGCAGGATGATTTGGGGGTACGTAGGTAGTTACTACACCCTTTCCAAGTCTTTACCAGCAAACTCATCGACTAAAGCAATACATAAATAAATCTATTTTTGGAACTTGATTTCTTGGAAACTACTACTCAAAAAATACTAATAATTGGAGAGAGATTTAAACGACCTCTAAAATGGTGTACCACTTACCCATTTAAGATTTTAAGGGTGGCATCTACGCTTTCCAGAGGGTTAAACCACGAAAGCTGCATATAGTCTCCCTTTACAATAACATTCACGTGTCTTCTCACTTTTAATTATTTATTTGAAACGATATATTAAGGGCGGGAAGTTTTCACATTAACAATTTAAATTTGATTTTCATATTTTTCCCAGTTATAGTTTTTCCATTATCAAACGGTTGAGTTTTTGGATATACACCCTGTAGACAAATAAAAGTCCAATTTGTGGTCCCATAATAATTAAAGGCTTAGCAGTTTTTCAGTACTGGATCATAATTATCAGATTATACTGAACTTATTCACTAGAGTGGGCTGTAAAAATGTTTTATTAAATTTTGTTCGGTATACCGCGGGAGATTGGCCTAACAGACAGACAGTGAAATAAAGGAAAGAAACAAGAAATCGGTTGATATCTTCAGGTCGCGCATATCCTCGAAAATCTAAAAAATTAATCAAATTTAACATTTTTGCGTAACTAACAAAAACACTTTCTCCATGTTAGTTAAATGCTATGGTTTAGATCAGTAAGAAATAGCAGAGAATTAAATTAAAAGATATTTCAGTATGTATTGGTCGTGCATTGGATTTTAAAAATAAATTATTAACTCTGTAACATCAAAATTTCAAAATGATAAATGTTACAAACTATATATAGCATTATGTCAATAGTCAATTAAGTCTTTTACTCATTCTTTTTGGTGCTACTTTTAAACTCCGATTTGTGCGAAAAACGTTATCGAGAAAGAAGCGTTGTTGTGGTTAAGACACATTCCTAAACTCGGCACTAGCAACTCTTCTGACACCATGCAACTTCACAAATCGCTCTACTGCTTGAGTATGACATGAAAACTTGTCGAAATTTCATTCAGACTGTTCCTGATTTTAATAAAGATAAATAATTCCCTCATCGCTTAGTCTGGGTGGTAGCGAAAGATGGCAGGTATTCCAATTCATCTTAATGGTTGTGAAAAACTTCCAGTGGTAAGTTTTGATGGCGTTCAGAGAGGGATTCCTGAAATTGATCTAAAAGTGTTAATTAAAGATGTTCAATATCTCCTGGACTTTAATACTGTAATACAATTAGGTAATTGTCCAGAAGAATTGGCTGTTCATGATCCAGGCCCACTTTCACACTTTAATATGGTTAACTGCGGCAAACAGAGGTCTCAGATTGTACTTAGTTGTGATAAATTCTTTAGATGAATATAATGTATCAGTTTCTTTCATCCTAAAGTCCTATTTGCCTGTCTGATTTAATATCAAGAAACGCAAATATTTTACAAATGGCCCTAAGCATGTATTTGAAGTTATAGAAACATCAAGATTCCTACTTGAAAATATACTTAAAGTAGTAGATCCTGTGATCGAGCGTCTTATGTTTGCTCATTTCAAAAATTTGATTTGGAGCATGTTTTTGATGATGGTAGAAAAAACATCAGAGAATTAAGTATTAGAAGAATAATGAAGGCGCGAAACAAAACTCGTAAGAATGGGCCAATTAGAAACTTTGTGACACCAAAACAAAATTTATTTTAGACAGTAACTTCATTAGACACACATTAGACGTAGACATTAACTTCACCGAAATGATAGATTGGAGTACCTTTAATCTTTCGCCGCCCATGTTGCAACTAGTAAGCGATGGAGGAATTTTATCTTTAATAAAGTCAAGAATAGCAGCTGAATGGAATTGATGTCCATGTCATAGTCAAGTAGTAGAGCAATGTGTGAACAGTTGGTATCAAAAGCGTCACAAAAGTTGTCAGTTAGGGATGGGGTCATTAGAACAACGCTTTTTCTCTATCTAGAAAACCAAGGTTTCTGCACAAATCGGAGTTTAGAAGTAGTACCAAAAAGAATTAGTAAAACACTATAACAATTGACGTAATGTTATAGTTTCTAACATTTTTCAACTTTGGAGTTACAAACAGGGTTAATAATTTATTTTTTAAACCCATTGTTATAGTTTTTAAATTTAATTATCACCTCTGTGCTATTTATTAGTTATCTAAACTTGTAGCGTTTCACTAACATGGACAACATTTTTTTGTTAATTACGAAAAAATGTTAAATTTGATAATGGTTTTTTGCATTTTCGAGGATGATAATGAAGATATTAATATTTCTTTGCTTTATTTTACTTATTTAGCAGAAAGACAAGTTTTTTGCGTTACAGCGAATCAAAATTTAAAAAAAATATTTTTTTGGGATCATTCCATTATACACTACCACGGCTTTAATTGGAGAACTGCAAATATGGTATAAAATGATACGAAAGCGTCTTTATCACCTCCTCACCGACGTTGCCATTTAGCGGAGGCGGGAAAGTTACGTACGTCAACCGTATGTGACGCAAACATGCGATTTATATGATCGGAGGCGTCATCGTGCCTTCCGTAAACTTTTTATGCAGCACTAGCGCCGGTGATCTATACCGGAACTAAAAACTTTTTTTGGGGGTATGGTGGGTACGTTGTGACCTCCGACAAAAATTTTGCTATTAGCACGTTAAAGGTCATCTGAGGTCAGAACTACTGAAAATATGGAAAAAACGTTGTCGCCTCCGAAATCGGAGGTGACAACGTCATATATGAGGTGACAACGGCTCTTCAGTATATACTTCGGAGGTGACATGGTACCCTTTATCAATATATATATATGTGTAGGCTCACGCTGCAAATTTTGGTTCAAAATAAAGTAAACTCTGCTATTTACTTATAAGTCTTAAGAAACTTGCGGTAAAACGTGTTGGTAATGTTTGAAACAAAAATTACCACAATTAACAATCAATAAATTACTTATACTTACATACAAAATAAAATTTAAAATTTTGATTTTGACTGTGTAAATAAAATTATCTTTCAAGCAGGCACCCGTGTTATTAAATTATTGCCCGGCATGCCATAACTATTACTGTAATTAATCTCTATTTCTTTAATTCACAGTAAGGAAGCCGTTAATAACAGATATATTAAAACTCTTATTACCCGATTCACAGTAGAATTTCATACAGCTAATATATCGGGACGCAAGAAATGTGAGATTATCCTTCAAAAAAATTTTTATTTCTATAGTTTTTGCACACTTCAAAATAAGATAATAAAAGTTTCTGGACGCGAAACTTATTCGAGGTAGTAGATATACAGGGTGCCACAGAATATGTGGGCAATCTCCCTGGTTCAGATAGAACATTTAAAAATAACAGGAGAAGTTTATATAAATTGTTCGGGCCCATAACGGACGTCCCTGGAAATCGTTGATGCTTAAATAATTTTTTAAGTACTAGGTGTAATTTAATATTTTTTTAGTATAATGTTTACTAGATGAGTCTCCTTAAAAGTCGCCCTTTTAAACACATTTGGCTTATTTAGTTTGACAGGGACGAACTAGACGTAACACAAAAATGCTATTTTTTACACCCTGTAGGATGAAGGAACGACAATAATACTCCGAACCTTAAGCTGAAAAAAAGGTACTCTTGATCAATGTCGACAAGATGAACTGTTTTCGAAAAAAAAAAACTTTTATTCAATATGGTTTTTTGCATGGTTGTTGTCTTATGTTCATAAAATTCCCTCATTGTTGTTATTGTTTTTTTCACATGTACCGATTTAAATAAGAAAATTTATGCCAGTGTCAGTTTATGGTAGTGTCTTGAAATTTGCGGTTTTTCTCCTTTATCTTATTAGTTACTAACATAGTAATGGAATTTACGTATACTGAATATAAGTCATATTGAACAAAAATATATTTTTTTTCGAAAACAGTTCATTTTATCGACATTGATCAAGAGTACCTTTTTTTCAGCTTAAGGTTTAGAGTATCGAAAAATATTATTGTCGTTCCTTCATCATACAGGGTGTAAAAAAAGCATTCTTGAGTTACGTCTAGTCCGTCCCTGTCTAACTAAATAAGCCAAATGTGTTTAAAAGGGAGACTTTTAAGGAGATTCATCTAGTAAACATTATACTAAAAAATTATTAAATTACACCTAGGACTTAAAAAATTATTTAATAATCAACGATTTCCAGGGACGTCCGTTATGGGCCCGTAGGAAGAAAAATTTATATGAACATCTCCTGTTATTTTTAAGTGTTCTATCTGAACCCGGGAGATTGCCAACATATTCTGGGACACCCTGTATAATTATAGTATTGAAATGCTCTTTTTAAATCGTTATTTTTAAATATCTCCGAAATCATGAGATATTATTTTCAATTTTGGTATGTTTGAATATTAAAACTACATAGTTTAGTTAGAAAAGTTATTAGATCAATCCACCGGTGGCCCCTGGAAACACCTCCTTAAATATTTTTTACAAAAAAAAAACGCTACCCACATTGACTCCATGTGGATTCTGATTAACCTGGTCAATTCTAAATGAAATCGATATCAGATGGTGATTAAAACATTAAAATTGAAATTGAAACTCATTATTGACATTGATAATGATAGAACAAAATTTATTATTATCAATGTTAATTAATAATAATTTGTGACGAACATTACCCAATATGTTTTCATGTAGAATTAATTAGGCTAATCAGAAAAATGTCAATAGCGTACAAATTCCCTTGTAAAACAATATCAGTAAGTACTTTCGGCGATATTAAAAAATAACTATTTAAAATAAAAATTGAAAGTGACATAAAATATGTTCACATAAACTTCATAAATTAAATTAATGCCGGGTCCACACTAAACTCGGCCCCTTCTCGAGATATAATTAATTAAATTTTATTGTTTTTGCAGTTGAAAATCGCGATAATTCGCGAACTCATTGAGATATCGGGATCAGGTTTGTTCGAGCTTACGCGCTCTGTCAAGCTCTTCAATTTGGCCCTTCACATGCTTTTTGTAGCATCAAAACCGGCTAAGTTATTTTCCATTTCCCGTTGTAGGTGAGATTTATGGGGGCGCCCCCCTCCCCTCGCATGCGGCGCCCCTTACAAATCATGTCAGAATGTCGACGGGATCCTACTGTATCCATTGGGGAAAAAAATTACTCGATTTCGTCAAGGGATTCTCGAGCCGTTGATTTCGCCAGAACGACTCCACTATAAGGAACACCATGTATAGTTCTTTATAACTTTGCACTATATCTCTTTTTAAAATTTGTAAACTTGTGTCACACTTACTCAGGGGTGACCTAAGACCCGGGGATCCAAAAGTTTAGTTAGGATTTCTAATAAATTTAGTAAAATTAAGTGAATACTAAAATATATTGTAAAGTTTACACCGAATGTATGTGCATGTAACAAACACTATAGTAAAATTATTATAGTAAAGATTTATATTGTAAATTTTACAACGAATGTAAATGCACAGAACAGATACTATAGTAAATATTTTATTGTACGATTTCCTATAAAATATTGTATTAATTACAATTTTCATTATTAATCCGTATCAAAATAATATTGTATATACACATAATTTCTAAAACAATATAGTTAGAATTTCTAATAAACTTAGTAAAATCAAGTAATTACTAAAATTTTTTGTAAAGTTTACACCGAATGTATGTCATGTAACAAACACTATAGTAAAATTATTATAGTAAAGATTTTATTGTACGATCTCCTATAATCCTCAGTTACAATTTTCATTATTAACCGGTACCAAAATAATATTGTAAATATAATTTACAAAACATTTAGTAGAATTAAGTAATTACTAAAATGTATTGTAAATTTTACAACGAATGTTAATGAAAATGATTTATTTATAACTCCAGTAGCTAAATATTTTAAAATATATGGTACATTTTTACAAAAGATTTTAGTAAATTTTACAAAACATTTCATATTTTGTAATATTTTGCAATTTTTTTTCTAAACATTTAGATTAAAATTTAGCTATAATAAAAATTATTCCAGTAACATATAGTAGAGGCATAAATTATGGTTAGTTTTACTATTTTTATAGTAAATTTAAGTTTTTCTTTCCGTGTATAGTCTTAAAGTTTTGGTGGAGACAAATGAAACTCTCGAATCCTTCTGGCTACGTCATAGTTATGTGTATACTAATTAAAAGCACTATTTCTTGCACTGAGAACGATAAAGGCCCACAGGGCCCGCCTTGCTTTAAGACTGCGATCCACTTTGCCTTAGTTAGTGTTGGTAAAATCACACTTGACACAATCTGGCGGGGGTGCCCCCAAATTCGCCGTCACTGGTTCCTTGTACTTGCAGCACTTGCCCGATGATGATGACAAATTCAATATAATAGCAACGGGAAAACGATAGTAAAATAATAAATCAACTTCTTTAGATCGTACCTGGTAGAAGCTAGGCGCGGGCGCCTATAATAGACTGAATATGGGGGGCGCCTTTCCGTGTGCCTTATGCCGGACGGTGCGCGTCAGTCGTTGCCGCGCCGCCAGCGACGTTGCCACACCGGCGCCGACGCCGCGCTCATTCGACGCCGACACGCGCCGAAGCACATGATTTAGGTTATTTCGCTTTTGTTTTTATTTTATAATGCCAGTTTTTTAAAGCCAGTTTTTTATGTAGGATTGAAAAATTATCGTAGGATTAAGGTTCGTATTAATTATATTAAAGTAAATTTGTAAAATGTTAAGTATTTTTAAAATACGCATACACATGACAACAATTTTTAAAATTTTACTTTAATTATTTCCTGTTTTTTTTTTGTACCGTTTTAGTTTTAAACAACTATTTAGATGCCTACAGTGACATCAAATTTTTGCCGCCTTTAACACGATTTTTTTTTTCGATTCTGGCCCTCTATTTTTGAATGAAGTCACATAATGTCGACAAATGAAAAAAAAATTAAAATGACGAATTCTAATAACGCGCATCTGAATCTCGAAGACGAGATTCTGTCGCACAAGAAAGAACCTTCAATAATGTAATTTTGTAAATCTATTAATTACCTACCAAAGGGTCGATGTTTGAATGTTACTAAGTTAGACATTGGCTAAGGTAGCCTTAACATTAAGGCGAACCTTAAAAAAACTATATTTTAAATTAATTTGATGGTCAAATAACGCGTTAAGTCTTAGAGTCGATATTTGAATGTTACTAAGTTAGACATTGGCTAAGGTACCCTTAACATTAAGGCGAACCTTAAAATAACTATATTTTAAATTAATTAAGGGTCAATTGAAGCGTTAAGTCTAAGATTGCCATGTCCTTAAAGATCGATATAGGTACTGTCAAACTTGCGTTAAGGATGATTTACGTCATTTTGTACCCTAAGGTGACTTAAAATATCGGCCCTAAGGGCCCATATTTGAATGTTACCTTAGCCAAGGTAGCCTTGACGTTCTGGTGATCCTTAAAAAAACTATGTTTTAAAATAATTTGAGGGTCCTTAAAAAGATATATTTCTTTAGGTGAGGGTGAAATATAACTTTAATATACCGTTAAACTTGTGTTAAGGATGACTTATGTAATTCTGTACCTTAAGGTGACTTGACTTTGAAATATAAGCCCTTAGAGCAATGCCACCTTAAGGTACAGGATGACGTAAGTCATCCTTAACACAAGTTAACAGTATATTAGTTCTCTTTAACTCTAACTCTTAACTAATTTAAGGAAATAGAGCTTTAAGGACCTGGTAATTAGACTTAATGCGTCAATTGACGCTCAAATTAATTTAAAACATAGTTTTTTAAGGTTTACATTAACGTTAAGGCTACTTTAGTTAAGATCTAACTTAAGTTAACATTCAAATATCAGTTTAGGTGAGTGAGGGGTGAGTATGATATTGACAAGTTGTCTGACGATCAGTTTTGTTTTAAATTTACTCCGAAGTACATATTTTCTTTTGTGAAACAAGGTATCGGCAGTGCTGCCAGAGCTACCGCTTTTACGGTAGATCTACCGCTTTGAGAGTCATAAAAAATGAAAATACGGTAGTCTACCGCTTTTTGAGAGTCGTAAAAAATGAGAAGCAAAAGCAAAACGACTGAAATTAAAATTGAATTTAGTAGGTTTTTCCTTTCAAAATTATCATTATAATATTTTTTTTCTTTTAGTAATTTGCTAAACAAAGTTCTTTATGTGTACCGCCTACCGTTTTCTATTTGTGTTTAATTTTACCTTTTTTCTTAGTATTTTGTTTTAAAAAATCTTTTTTATGTGGTACCGTAACTACCGTTTTTTAAATGTCGAATCTACCGTCTTTGTCATTTTCGATCTGGCAGCACTTTGTATCAGTACTGTACCAAAGCTGAAATAGGACGAATCTTTCTCAACGCTCTTGTGTCATTTGCAAAAGTATCCAGTAAATAATTTTAGGTTTTCCCTGAAAAAATATTTGAAGCAACTGGAACTTTTATAACAACAAACAGTGTTTGTACAAGTGTTTCCATGTATAATACAGTTTGTTATGATTCGATTACAATAGTGTTAAGTAGCGTTCTCGGGTTTACCATGTCCGAAATTAGCTTGTGTTGTTCCCGAAAGTAAAAGAAAACTGTTTTAAAACATAGCCTCTCATTTACATCATCACAAATATGAATGTTAATTTTGTAGTGAGGAAATTAATCTCCATTTTAAAGCCTTAATTTATGTATTTAATAATGTGTGTGAAGCAAAAAATAATTTTTTTCAAATATTTTCATTAAAAGTATAGTTAATATATTCTCTGATCGAATTCCAATACAAATAAAAACCGTCTCATAATACAGTGAAACCTCTCTTAGGCGGACACCTACAGGGCCGTCTAAATGTGTCCGGTTAATAGAGGTGTCCGCCCATGGGAAATTTGTTATTAGGTAATATGTAAATGCAAAATTATTACTATATATATGCATGTACAAATAAACATAACATAGCAAAAATACACTAGTTTTAGTTAGGATGTAGTACTAAAAAAATCTAATAACGTAGTATGTTTGCGTTTTATAGGTAGGTACTTGCAATCTAGAAAATGTAATTCCAAGTCTGATAACAATTCCATTGCTGTAGAGTCACCTCTATTCTTTGCATACTCTTATAATTCCTTTACCATACTAATGGCTTGTTGACAATTGGTGACATTTGTTTGATTACTGCATTCAACTTCTTCATCAGAGTCGCCAGATAGTGATGCGGTTTCAGTTTGGACTACATAATCTAGGAATGGGGTCACTATCATCTTCTAATAGCACATTGCTATCAATGTTAATGAACTCGCCCAAATCATTGTTATCAAATTACAAACTTCCACAACATCAATATATTCTCTTTCAGACTCAAAACGCGACATTTTTGTGCCATTATTTACGATTTTAACCTTACAACTCATAAATAAACGGCGGACTGCTGTCGGGGAATCACACATACTTTCGTTCGGCGAAGTTCTTTCGCGCTGCCACGCATACGTGATTAGTTGCCGCTCTGTCTTCAGAGAGTTTTTGCACCGTACTTATTCGTCTCCCAAATACTTTAAAATTTTTTTTGTCAGTTTAAAGGAGGGTTCTCGCACTCTTTGTATGAAAACAGCCAACAAAATAATAAATAATACTATTGAACAAAATATTGTGTCGACACAGAATCTGACAGGAATTACAATTAATGCCCAGGAAATGTGTACAGTAACTATAAATATGTATATATAAAGTAATATGTATATCACTATATTGAATTATAAATAAAAATTAGTACTTTATTGAATGAAACTTTAGAAATAGAGCATAAACTGGAAGATATTTCTATTATTTTTAAGTTATAATGATATGTTGTTTTATAGTTGTGACTAGAAATTAGTTGACGGACACCGTCAGCATGTTATATATTTCCGAGTATAGGTATTTCAGATAAATATCTAGAAAAATGATCTATTTGCAAGGTTAAAGGTTAGTGTTTTAAAGTTTTCCATAAAAACTCCTGTCGAATCCATAATGCCTAGAAAACTAATTTCAACGAAATCGAAGTAAGCCTAAAATTCGAACCCTACTTGCTGCCAACCTAAAAAAAATTAAATTTCAGTTTCATAAAGAGGCAGGTTATTCAATTTTTTTGCAATTCATAATATATCCATTATAAAATTGTTAAAAATAAAAAGACAAATAAAGAAGGAAAATGTAGAAAACATACTAACCTTTCTTTACTCCCGTGAGTACTTAGCTATACAACCCACGTGTCACAATTCAAATTTTAGAAAAAAATACTACTTTTTATTTTATCCCGTATATTGATTAAATGAACGGAAAAAATAAACTTTGGTACGCCAATTTGTAGGTAAATAGTGGGGTTACGCGCCAGTGAAAAGTGTATCAAAATCCATTAAGCGGATCAAGAGATGTCGCAAAAAGTACTTAATATTATCTCAATTTTGTATGTCCGTCGGTGTATTTGTATGGCTTTGTGAAAAAAACATATTTTCGCCAACCGGCGTGACATTTCCGCGAATCGGCGGTTTGAGACTACTGCACTCTATATCAAAAATCATCTTCAACTCAAAATCTGAAGAAGACCTAATGAATTCTCATAAAAACAATACGATGAATTTATGCGCGACGAAAGAAATCGACAAGGTTTCACAAAATGTTATAATTCAACAATTAATTTAAATGTTACAAAATATTAATTCATCTTAATATTATGTATGTTATGGGTATGCTTATTATGTTATGGTAATATAATGTAATTTGTTTTCAGTCTATTAAGTAAATTGAATAAATTTAAATTTAATTAGTCAAGTATATTTCTTTATTTTTAAGCGTGTTCGGAAGACATGACAATTAATTTTATGAAGCTTTTAATATATCATGATTTCTCAAAAATTAATTTTCTGTATGTGTTCCATATAAAAAGGCATACTTATGTAATTTTTAGTGTTGGGAAAAACCGATGAATCGCTCGAGCGATTAATCACTTGAAATTTTTATGACTAAGAAGAATGTGTTGATAAAACACCATGGGTTGTTTTTGAAAGGAGGAAGGGAGGAAGAACAGTTGATTCTGATTTTTTAAAAATTTTCTTTAAAACTTTACAATCGCCGCTGGCTAGCCAGTCAAAACCCATGTCGCGATGAATCAACTAAGGGATTAGGCATACTTTTTGTATGCACCTTCTCGTTCATGTGCCTTTAACAAAGACGTATGTCGTGTCAGCCTTCTGAGCGTCAAACTCGAACGTCGCCAATCGGCACATTTCGGGTGGAGCGCTGCGTCGAGCGAAAATCGGGTATCAAGTGAAAGGCGACGATTTTCGATTTTTCGCTTGAATTTATAACTAAAGTAGTATTTCCTATCGAGCGAAAAACTGCTCGAATATACGAGCAGCTTTTCATTCGAACGATCAACTACCAAGCAGCACATGTCGGTCGGCGTCAAGCGAAGCTCGGGTATCGAGTGAA
The DNA here is from genome assembly GCA_963991005.1 of Barypeithes pellucidus. NCBI lineage: Eukaryota > Metazoa > Arthropoda > Insecta > Coleoptera > Curculionidae > Barypeithes > Barypeithes pellucidus. The sequence goes on from OZ022563.1 coordinate 17,602,585, forward strand.
AGGTAATAGGCAACAGCCTACGCTTGAAGTTATAACTCGTGCAGTTTTTTTTAATAATCGAGCGATGTCGGTTATTTTAATAATCGAGTACGCAAGCGGTTTTTCACTAGAACGATCACAACACTATTAATTTTTTATTGTATTTTTTATTGTATTTTTCAACCTAATTCTTAACTTTAATGTGCTTGCACTGACTCAATTCCATCAGAAAGAAATTATTTCTGTCGGTCCTCCAAATAGGCTGGTGTGTTAATTTTCTCGTTGGGGAACACGGGTGTTCCTAAATTGAGTGCTAATATTTCAGAGTCGCCATTTTTTGAGGAAAAGTTCATATGAGCAAATGCCGTGCAACGGCCTAAATTTTTTGCCACAGGATGGGTGTTTTTTAAAATCGTTATCTTTTTATCTCCGAAGGTAGATAGATACTTTAGATATTATTTTCAATTTTGGAAAATGTTATTAAAATAAAAACCCTACATTTTTCGATCCAACAGTGGCATCGTTGTAAACATGTCCTCCGATATTTTTCACAAAAAAAGAAGTACACCACTGACATGACAAAAATTTAATTTTGTTTTCCACGGTAAGAAATTTTAGTTTTGCTTTTAAACTTGCTTTCAACGTACAATTTTCTTAGTGACAAAATTCATACTTCGTTTAAAAAGTCATCGTTTTGAATTAGAATTGCATTTTTCATGGTACGTCTTATATTTGTTTATGTACAAGGTGTTTCATTTTTCACTCATGCTGTAAGTTGCGATATATAGTTTTTGTTTTTGAAAATACCTGGGAAGGTCATGAAAACATAAGAAAATGTTGTTACTATAATAATAAAACGTCAATGCTAAATTTCTATACAGGGTGTCCGCTAATTAATGGTACATGTGAAAACCACAGACTCCTTACGTAAAAATACTAGGATTTAATTATACTTAGCTATATCCGAAAGTTGATATTAACTGAGATACAGGGTGTTAGAGTTAAAACTTCATTTTTGTTTTTCTCTAATAACTTATTCATATTCATATTCATATTCATATATTTTATTGGTGCTAATATTATAAAAAATGTACACAAGTCAATTCAATTCACAATACAAAATAAAACACTAAAATATTAATCTGATAACCACAACATATATCACACACACAAAGTAGTAACAGTTTAAAAATGTTTTTAAAATTACATAACAAAATAAATTGATAAAATAGTAAAATACTAAAAGACGACATTACATTCTAAAAATTCGTCTGTTGAATAAAAGGCCTTCGATATCAAGTATTCTTTCATTTTACACTTAAATTGATTGATCGGTAGATCCCTTATTGCCTTTGGGAGTTTGTTAAAAAATTTTATTGCAAGAAAATTTGGTCCATTCTGGCATTTTCGCAGTCTGTAAAATGGAATTGTCAGGCTATCCTTGTTACGCGTTTGATGTTCATGAAAGTTACTATTTGTGCTATACCTTGGTAAATTAGCCATTGCGTGAAGCACGTTCTCCAAGATAAAGATGCAAGGAAAGGTAAGTATTTTTAGTTGGATAAAATTTAGTTTACAGTTGTCCCTATATCCTATCCCTGCTACCAGTCTGACAGCCCTGCGCTGAAGGGCAAATATTCGTTTGCCTTCCGCAGCACCTCCCCAGACTATAATTGCGTATGAAAGCAGTGAATGGCAGAGAGCAAAGTACGCCGTCCTCAAGACCCCAGCAGATACAGCACTTGTCAAACCGCGAAGAAGGAAGATATTCCTGCTTAGCTTTCCGGCTAAGCCGTCAACATGAGCACCCCATGTGAGCTTCGGGTCCATAGTAATTCCCAGAAAGCGCACAGCGTCCTGCGTCTGCAAATTCGTGTCATGTTGTCTCAATGAGAATATCATGCACTGGGTCTTTGATTCGTTAAGTATAAGATTGTTCCGTGCAAACCACCCTGCGACCCCCAACTGCACCTCGAGTGTCCTCGTGGCCAATTCATCAGAGTTATTGCTCCTTATTGATATATTTGTATCGTCAGCATAAATATTAAAGTCAGCAGAGTTGAAATTTTCTGGCAGGTCATTGATATAAATCAAGAACAGAAGGGGGCCGAGGATTGAGCCCTGGGGCACCCCCACCGTCAGCTCCATCCTACTAGAGCATACGTTACTCACCTTTACTACCTGACTTCTATTTCTTAGGTAAGAGGTCACAAGAGCCAAACCATTTTGACTAAAACCATAAGACCGAAGTTTTTGAAGCAAAAGATCATGGGAGACGCAGTCAAATGCTTTACTCAAGTCGCAGAAAATAGTGCTGGTATACTCCAGATTCTCAAAAGCCTCCAGGACAGATGTTACAAAACTAACCACACTAGTCACTGTACTGCGGTTCCTCCTAAAACCGTGTTGGGACTCTATGAAAAGATTATTCCGCTCAAAGTACTCAAGAATTTGCACCGACATACACCTTTCAAACACCTTTGATATTACTGGAAGCAGTGATATTGGTCTATAATTTCCACAATCACTCCTATCCCCCTTATTTTTGTAGATCGGGACAACCAGAGCACACTTAAGTGCATCCGGAAAATATCCCGCTCGAAATGATAAATTAATAAGTTTTGTTAGAGGATACAGAATGATCTCCCGAACCGATTTAACAAAGGGTACACTCAGTTCATATATGTCCCGGCTATGCTTATTTTTAAGGTTTTTTATAATGTCCCTGACTTCAATACAAGACACCTCCCTGAAAACAAAACCAGGGCCCTTAACACTGTCCTTGTCATGCCTCAATTGGGATCTTGCCCTCCCAATCGGCAGATCTTCAAGCAATCTATGGGCAATATTTACAAAATACTCATTGAACTCCTCAGATGAAACACCAACATCATCCAGAGACCCTTTGAGAGAAGCTAACGTTTTTTTACAAAATTTGGCAATTATGGTTTATTTAGGACGAGAAATTGATTTCTTTGTGAAATTTGAAGTATAATGTAGGGGCGCTGTCTGACATTCATACGGTCATAACTTTTTTGTGCCTCAGTGTATTTAAGTTTTTAATAAAAAGAATACTTTTCTCATATTTATTACGTAAAAAAGGTATATTAAGTTCAGGTCGCCCAAAGTTACCATTTCGGAGATATTTGCATTTAAATTGTTTAGTGCGTTAGCTCAGGCAAGCAAATAATATTTTGTTACTTCTTACCAATTAACTTTTACATGATAATAAATGTTCCAGTAATGGTAATTGGGAATAATAAATACAACAATTGGATTGCCCTTTCACTTACTTTAATTAAAATAACTTTGACCCTAGAGAATATCGTGTCGAAAGAAACCAACAGCAATGAAATCACAAACCTACGAACAACTCAAAAATGAAACATTTTCTGACACAGCTATCTATAATATATAACAACATGGAGGTTTCATAAACTGCATCTCTAAATTTTATTTGTTTTCTCATAGGTTACTTTAAGAAAAAAATATTGTTTGCAAATTAATAATAATTGGGCAGGGTGCACTAAACAATTTAAATGCAAATATCTCCGAAACGGTAACTCTGGGCGACCTGAACTTAGTATACTTTTTTTACGTAATAAATATGAGAAAAGTATTATTTTCATTAAAAACTTAAATACACTGAGGCACAAAAAAAAAGTTACGACCTAATAAATATGCAAATAATGCCGCCGACAGTGCCTTCTTACATTGTACATTAAAATTTCATTAAAAAAATCAATTTCTCGTCCTAAAAAAACATAATTTCTCTCTAACTATTGTGTCCTATGCTAATATAAAAGAGTTTAGTAAAAAACTGAAAAACTCTGTCACACCCGGGCGGCAAATTTTGACTTGCACCCGGGCGGCAAATGTGTCCGAGCCGGTCCTGATAACACCCATAGAAACGGCATCGTTAGGTAAATAGCAATTGAACGGAAATCTAAAATAAACTAGCACAAGCCAAAGACAAACAAATAAAAATCTGCACTTCTCGTCAGCTGTATTTGCACTGGCAAAGACAGACTCCAATAGATACAGAATATAAAATGCGTTTTATACGAACGATACATTCATCTCGTAGCGGCGTGGCTGCGATAACACAACAATGAGATAACTTGTTATCTCTCAATGTTGTCAAATAAACTAAGTTCATCTCGAAATTGTGCTGTGAAACTGTGTGTTCCACCACACCCTGATATGCATACACATATGAATTGGTTTCGTTTCCGCATTTATTTTTTTTGTTCGCGTGTGATTGGGATTATGAATACAGGCAGCAATATCGATAATTAGCATAGTAAGTTTTTATACAATTTTTTTTTATATTGCTGTTGTTCAGTATCGAACTGCTTGTAAAGAAGAACTTAAGTTAAATTTACTATAATAATTGTAAAATTGACCATAATTTATGGCTCTACAGGATGTTACACATTCGGACCTCACCATTGGGATTTCGGAAACGGTAGGAGATACGACGTCGCGTCGGTTAAATTGGGGCAAAGTTCGGTAATTATGGCCCCAATAATGTGCTGCAAAAAAATCAAAAATCAATACAGGAGCTTTCAAAATATTTGGAAAAATCTGAAATTTTGTGTCTCGGATATCATTTTCTTTTCCTGACTTAAATCGAATAAGAGATACCCAAAAATAAATTTCGCTTCCTCAATGCTACTTTTTATTCTCCACAAGATGGCATCGTCATATCTTTCGTGTAACGTTTCGTCTTTAGGTCACCATCATCATCAACTAATTTTTTTTAAATACGGTCCTTAATTTTTTTTCTTTAAATTATGAAAGAGGACCGAAATCTACGTTCAGCGGTATACAACACTTACTGGTTTTCGGACGTTTTGTTCCTTAAATTGACCATCTTCATTAAAATACCCCTAGTACAGGGTGTCCCATTTTCGACACTTTTATAGGGTATCTCCGTAATTGTTAGTTCTATCAAAAAAGTAATGTAGGTGTCATGTACTCTTTTAGGGTCAAACTTAAAATGATAAAATTAAAATTTGAAAATTTTCGCTCGCTTAAAAGATACGGGGGAAAATCAAAAAATTGGCAATTTCAAAATTATCCTATATTTTCTTAGTTAAAAGAGACACAGAAAAATGTTTTATACAGAAGATTATTAATGATGATTGTTGAATAATCTGCCGTTTTCAGAATAAGTATACGGGGTCAGATAAAAAAGTTATCGGACCTAACCTCAATTTTTTAAATGGAACACCCTGTATATTTTAATCTGAAATGATAGCATTTTAAATTATCTTTTCAAATATATAACACACCATGTATGATATTGGTTTCCTAGGCGATTTATTTAAACTTTATTACTTTAAACCACAGTAGGCCATGAAACAAAAGCTAATATCCTAGAAACAACTATGTTTACATTCTAGTTATTATTTACATTTGACGTCAATTTCAATTTTACATATTCATTTGTGAAAATGACATTTTGAAAAATTTGATATGATATCAGTTTAAATTGAAAGTAGAAAAAATGAAGAAATCGCTCAAAATTGATATTTCGTTCGTTATCCGAAAAGACGGCAACCATTTAAGGACATATTCGGACGACTGGAACATAATTTTAAAATATACGGCTCTTTTACTATGGAGGAAGGAAAATGAAGAAAAGTTTAAATAAATCGCCTAGGAAACCAATATCATTCATGGTGTGTTATATATTTGAAAAGGAAATTCAAAATGCTATCATTTTAGATTAAAATACACAGGGTGTTCCATTTATTAAATAAGGTTAGATCCGATAACTTTTTTACCTGACCCCGTATACTTATTCTGAAAACGGCAGATTATTCAACAATCATTATGAAGAAACTTTTGTATAAAACATTTTTCTGTATCTCTTTTAACTAAGAGAATATAGGGTATTTTTGAAATTGTCAATTTTTTTGATTTTCCTCCGTATCTCTTGAGCGAGCGAAAATTTTTCAAATTTTGATTTTATCATTTTAAGTTTAAGTTTTGTATACCACTCAACGTAGATTTCGGTTCTCTTTCATAATTTAAACAAAAAGATCCAGGCCTGTATTTAAAAAAATTAAATTGATGATGGTGACCCAAAGTCGAAACGTCGCATGAAAGATCTGACGATGGTGGATCTTGTGGAGAATAAAAAGCAACAATGAGAAAGTGAAATTCATTTTTGAACATCTCTTCGAACAATGTCAGGAAAAAATAAAAACCGAAACGCAAAATTTTAGATTTTTCCAAATATTTTGCACGCCCTTGAATTTATTTTTAATCTAATAATTACTCAACTTCGCCCCAATTTTTCCGAAATCCCAATGGTGAAGGCCGAATTTGTAACACCCTGCATATGTGACTGGAATAACTTTTATTAAGAACTGCCATTAAATTATCGCAAAATTTGAACCTACATTTTTAGTTAAAATATTTGGTAAACCATTTAGATGAAAAGCTTCTGCAAAGTTTGCTAAAATCTTTTGTAAAATTTAATAAAACCTTTTATAAAATTTACTAAAATATTTTACCGCTGATCGTGTTCGTAAGCAATATGTATCGGTTGCCAACTGATTTGGATCCGTCAGAATAATCCGCGACTGGTACGGAATCCTACTCTACTCTACATATCTTAACTGACTCAATGTTATACTGTTTGGCCAGATTATATGCTTATACTTTTTGCGATTTTTCTAAAAAGTACGGAAGACACTCGAAATTAAGTAAATCCAGTTAATGCGAAATTTATAAAAAGAAACGACCATCCTCTAGCTCCGACTAATTACTTTTGATTACTATTCGGCGACTCCTCGCAATAAAGCAAATCTTATGTCAATAAAATCATAATTGTCAATCAAAAAATGTTTCCATTTTTATTAGAAACGTCACATCTGGCGAATTGATAGATGCTATAAATGTAAAATAGTAGAATTGTCTAATAAAATGTAAAAAAAATATTAAAAGTTTGTCTCTGTAAACACTTTAAAGTCACTGTTCTGACTGCTCTGTGAACAAACCTAATATTTCAGGCGTAAAAAATTAGCAACATTTAGTGACTACCGAGGTGTCAAGGAAATGCAGCAAACCATGGCAACACTGTTCACAAATGACAAAAATATTGGCGTTCCCCAGGGATCTACTAGTGTCCCTAATTTTTGTTTTACGTATTAATAGATGCATGCTAACTGAAAGTAAACTAATTAATAATGCAAGCGGATGAAACAAATTAAAGAAAACAACTTATATCACTATGTACTGCATAATATTTAGGTACACCTATCTCCATGCACACTTCAAATCTCTATTAATATTCAAGGTAAAGTTTATCAGTTTTATAGTATATAGAATTAAAACTACTATACGGAATACCTTTTAGACCAATTATGTTGTAAAATACTACTCAAAAATAAATAAGCAACTGAAATTTTTTTGTGTCATTTTGAGGATAAATATTTTATAGCAAGAGGGGATCGCGATTTCAGTGTTGGATAGAGAATTTTGTCGACTTTGATATGGCCCTTATTTATTATTAAAAAAGGCTATGTTTCTGTGTTATACAGGGTGTTTTAGAAAGCCTTACGAATTTGAAAAATCTTTTATGTGCTACAAAATTTGGTAATATGGTTACTATTATTCTAGGGTACTTTTTGGAAAGCTTACTAGGTTCTGCCGATAAGTTATCGGGATCATCGATGTATTCTGTAAAGTCAGGAAGATATTAATTTTTAAATGAAACTACACTTAGTAGCAACAAAAATTATGCTTAATTTCAAAATGACTACAGTAGACTACAGATTTAATATGAAAATGGGAGTTGTTCACTTATTTAAATAATAAAATATATTTTGTGTTACAATTTAGAAAGAGAAATAAAAATGCAATTCTTTAGCTAAAAATATACAGGGTGCCCCGTTTAAAATAAGAAAGTTAAATTCGATAACTTTTTATCTGACTCGGTAGCTGCGATTTTTAGGTGGCATTTATGAAATTTTTAGTTGAAATATTTTCTTCTATTGTTAGTAATAAAAAATATGGAGGACAAATCTACAATCGACAATTTTTCAACTTACCCCCGTATCTGTTAAAACAGCGAATATTTTTAAGTTCTGCTTTTATCATTTTTAGTTTCTGGCAAATAAATCTCACAAGTTTTTGGATAAGTTCAATAATTACCGAGATACCTAGCAGAAGTGAAAAAAATGGGTAACCCTGTACAAGTAGTGTTGTGAACAACCGATGATTTTAATAATCGAGTACTTGATACTCGAGCGATTTTAATCATCGAGTGATTCGCTCCAGCGATTAATCAATTGAAATTCTTATGACTAAGAAGAATATGTTGATAAAACACCAGGGTTTGCTTTTGTAAGGTTTAGAAGTTTAGTGTACAGTTTTTATTAAAACAGTTGATTCTGATTAAAAAAAAATGATATCCTTTAATTTTTTTAAAATTTACAATCGCCGCTGGCTAGCCAATTAAAACAAGACCCATGTCGCCATCAATCCACATTTCGGGTGGAGCGCTGCGTCGAGCGAAAATCGGCTATCAAGTGAAAGGCAACGATTTTCGATTTTTCGCTTGAATTTATAACTAGAGTAGTATTTCCTATCGAGCGAAAAACTGCTCGAATATACTAGCCGTTTTTTACCTCGAGCGATCACACAAGCGAAGCTCGGGTATCGAGTGAAAGGTAATAAGTAACAAGCGACGATTTTCGCTTGAATTTGTAACTCTAGCAGTTTTTTTAATAATCGAGCCATGTCGTTTATTTCAATAATCGAGTACTCAAGCGGTTTTTCGCTCGAGCGATCACAACACTATGTACAGGGTGTCCCATATTCGATACTTTTATAGGATATCCCCGTAACTGTTAGTGCTATCAAAAAAGTAATGTAGGTGTCATGTACTCTTTTTGGGCCAAACTTAAAATTATAAAATCAAAATTTGAAAATTTTCGCTCGTTTAAGAGATACGGGGGAAAATCAAAAAATTGACAATTTCAAAATTACCCTATATTTTCTTGTTATATACCGAAGTTTCTTTATATTGATTGTTGAATAATCTGCCGTTTTCAGAATAAGTATACGGAGTGAGGTAAAATAGTCGGACCTATCCTCATTTTTTTAAATGGAACACCAATCTAAAAATATACTATTTTAAATTCACCTTTCAAATATATAACATACCATGGATGATATTGGTTTCCTAGGCGATTTATTAAACTTTGTTACTTTAAACCAAAGTAGGCCATGAAACAAAAACTAATATCCTAGAGACAACTATGTTGACATTCTAGTTGTTATTAACAATTAACGTCAGTTTCATTTTTTACTCATTTGTGAAAAAATTGATGATATCTATCATCCATGGTGTGTTATAAATTTGAAAAGATAGTTTAAAATGCTATATTTTTAGATTAAAATATACAGGGTGTTCCATTTAAAAAAAAATGAGGGTACGTATACTTATTCTGAAAAGGATAGATTATTCAACAATCATTATAAATAAACTTATGTATTAAACATTTTTCTGTATCTCTTTTAACTAAGAAAATATAGGGTAAATTGGGAATTGTCAATTTGTTGATTTTCCCCCGTATCTCTTAAGCGAGCGAAAATTTTCGAATTTTGATTTTACCATTTTAAGTTTGACCCAAAAAGGGCACATGACACCTACAGTACTTTTTTGATAACACTAACAATAACGGAGATATCCTATAATAGTGTCGAAAATGGGACATCCTGTACAACAAACAAATTGACACCCCAATATTAAAATACATCAATAATGCATGCAATAAACACGACTTCGGCTTAATAACTGCTTGTCTGACTTTTTATCAATAAACATGGGCGTTTATAAAAAAATTAGGTCACGTACGATAGTGTCAAAAAGTCAAATTGTTATCAATCGATGTCCTATTTAAATTCAATCGTCGCGCATTACATTAACATAGAAATAATTTGTGGTATGTTTGGTTTGGTTATACCGTGGTAGAAAGGCGAATGGTCCCGAAAACGCTTTTAAATATGTTCATGACATTTTTACACTTAAACTTATTTTTTAGACATATACCCCATCTCTGGGTGTTTGGATAATCAGGATACTTGTAGAGGCGATTCTACATATTAAAACAAAGGTCAAAGTCAAATGACAAAAGTCGAAAACTCAATATTTTTTTTTGTTTCCATTTGAAAAACTGATTTTGCTGCTAACAAAAACTTTAATTCCAGTTTTGCGCCTAATCGGTGTGGTTTGTCAAGTCGGATAAAGCAGTGGTCTCCAAGAGTCCGTGTACCGGTGCAGATTCGCAAAAACATTATACCGATCCGCGAAACGACTAATATAATAATTTTATAATATATTAAGATACAAGTTTCATAAGACATTATCTCAGAGCATGCGCTTAACTTAGAAAACGACCCGCGAAGCGGGGAGTTTTCTAAAGTACAAATGCCCTAATTGTCTTATGAACCGTGTATTTTATAATACTTTTTCTATTTGGGTCTAAAAAACTATATAAAAAAAATATAGTAGATTGTTTCCATTTGAATTAATATTTTCTTTTTGGGTTGGCAATACATTAATAAAATGTTACAAATATCAAATATGCCACGATAGAAACAATTGAACACAACAAGCTTCTTCCCATCCATCATAAATAAAAATAAATATATTATTAAAGTTAATAAAAATGAGTCAGGAAGAAAGTTGTACTCCGTCAGAAATACGAGAAATTGCAGAAAATAATCTAGAAAAACTTTTATATGCCAAACTTTGAGTTATGGTGCGAGCAGAACAAAGTTCAAAATATTGAACAAAATAATAAATAATACTATTGAACAAAATAATAAATAATATTATTGAACAAAATATTGTGTCGACACAGAATCTGACAGGAATAACAATGTCTACAGTAACTATAAATATGTATACAGGGTTGCCCAGAAATCCGGAATAAAATTAATATATATGCTGACATTTTGACGTTATTCATTTGTTCATTTTATAGTCATTTGTCAAAGATATGACGACATCGATAAAAAAAAATATAAAAAGTTTTTTATGTCAAAAAATGGCAGAACGTGAAACAATGAAGATTTCTTACCTTGAAAGGTAAAAGAACCATCAATATTTATCATTTCCGCTTATTTAAATAGAGATTTTTTAAAAACTTTTAACAGTCGCCATTTTGAAATAGCTTGACAGAATCGCGCTAATGAACTTACTGTACGAGATATTAGCTTTGAAATGATGTATCACAAGCTTTATGTTCCTATTTAAAAAAAAAACGATGTCATCATCTCTTTGACAAATGTCTATAAAAAAACAAACGAATAACGTCAAAATGTGAGCATATATAAAACTAAATTTACTTATCCGAGCGTTTTCCCAAAAGTTACAGGTTAAGGCTATATTAATTTTATTCCGAACTTCTGGGCAACCCTGTATATAAAGTAATATATATAATACTATATTGAATTAAAAATAAAAATAGTACTTTATTAAATAAAAATAGAGCATAAACTGGAAGATATTTCTATTATTTTTAGGTTATCTTGTTTTATAGTTGTGACTAGAAATTATTTGACGGACACCATCAGCATATTATATATTTCCGAGTAGAGGTATTTCAGATAAATAGTTAGTAAAAATTATTTATTTGTAAGGTTAAAGGTTAGTATTTTAAAGTTTTCTAAAAAATTTTTTTGTCGAATCCATAATGTCGAGAAAACTAATTTCAACGAAATCAAAGTAGCCTAAAATTCGAACCCTACTTGCTGCCAACATAAAGAAAATAAAATTTCAGTTTCATAAAGTGGCAGGTTATTCAATTTTTTTGCATTTCATAATGTAGCCATTATGAAACCCAAATAGAAAAAGTACTTTTTGCGACATCATATCTTTTGATCTCTTAATGAATTTTGATAAACTTTTCACTGACGGATAGTCCCACTATTTAGCTACACATTGACTTAGCAAAGTTTAATTTTTCCGTTCATTTAATTAAATATACGGGATAAAATAAAAAGTGGTACGATTTTTCTAAAATTTAAATTGCGACACGGGGGTTTTCATGTATATCTAAGTACTTACGTATTCACAAGCGTAAAGGTTAGTCTGTTTTCTACATTTTCCTTCTTTAATTGTCTTTATATTTTTAACAGTCTTAAAGTTATACTAGAACATTACATTTTATTATTACTCCACCTACTCATACGGAGTTATACCATGATGCGACAACTTACATTTTTGTCGTGTCAAAAAAAAAATAAATAACTGCATCTCAACCATGGGCAGGCGATGTGCGGCCGTTTCAAAATCAAGAGGGGGACCAACACATTGTTGAATGGTTCATGATTATCTAGTTATTCCATTTGGTTTTTTATTAACTTTTGTATTGTTTAATTTAATGTGTATTTTTATCGTTAGTTTATACTTATTGCTTAGGATATTGCTAAATCATATTTTTATTAATAAACCTTCTATGCCCCATGGCGCGATAAAAATGTAAGTTGTCGCATTATGTATACATAAAATGCAATGTTTTGGAAAAAGCGATATAACTTTGAAACTATTAAGGATAAAAAGGCAAATAAAAAAAATGTAGAGAAAACCTAATATCAAAAAGAAAAAAGAAAAATTAGACATCAAATTTAAGAAAATGTATTGGCTGCTTGGACGAAGTTCAACTCTGTCAATATACAACAAAGTACTTGTTTGTACAACAAATTCTCAAGCCAGTATGGATATGGTATCAAGCTGTGGGGTTGTGCCAGTAAGAGCAATACAGCAATAATCCAGCGATTCCAAAACAAAGTACTAAGGAGCATAATCAATATCCCTTGGTACTGCAGAAATAGTGACCTCCATAGGGACATGGAAATGGATACCGTTAGCCAGGCCATTAGCGAATTCGCCAAGAGTTATGAACAGCGACTTCTTCATCACGTCAATGTTGAGGCTATCCACCTCCTTGACAATACGAACCAGACCAGAAGACTCAAGAGGATCAAACCCTTCGAGCTGGTGTAATTATACAAAAGCAGAGATCGGTGCTTGGGTACAGATCAACAGTAGTGTAATTAGGATATTAGAAAAAAAAATAAGGAACTCTAGTAAGTAAGTCCTTAGGTATAAGTTTCGTAGCTGTAGTAAATTAGGTTCGAAAAATATTGTTCATTAATCTAAGTTATGATCAGATTGTAAGTTCAGTAAATGCCAATAGAGGTGTTTTATAAATTTAAAAAAAATGGTACAAAAAAATTTATTAGAAAAATAGTTATTAGATTATTCAATTCAATTATTAAATAAAAAAATCAATTAAATACAAATACTATTAAATATTTTTAATATAGAAACCAATAAATGGTAAAAAAGAAAGCCGACGTTGATCTTTTTGAGGTTTAATAAATTTTGAACACCTTTAGGGATTCCCGAAACAAGATCAATAAACTTTGGCAGCGTTTTCACACTTTTAGTTTATATGCTGAAACAATTAGAAGGGAACATTAATACATACATTAGTTATCTTTTAGATTCAACAATGGAAAAAAAATTAAATATAACAGAAAATTAATTGACAAAAAAAATTAGTATAGAATTGGGTTTAATTAGTGTTGGGAAAAACTGATGATTTTAATAATCGAGTACTTAATACTCGAGCGATTTTAATAATCGAGTGAATAGCTCGAGTGAATCGCTTGAAATTCCAATTCACCAAGCGATGACGTCACCGACTGCTCGACCGGCAGCCTAGCCGTTTACATGTGATCAGGTAGGGTATTTAGCAGGCACGTAAATACGGGTGGGCACAGGTTTAGCTAAAGAATTGTAGTAGCCACAAAAAAAAATTCCAGAAATTTATTTATTTGTGAATAATGAATTTTTACCACGTGTCTCGATACCAAACAAGAAAACTGCAAAAAATCACCCAAATATGTAGTTATTGTTCTGGTTTATTCTTGTGCTTTTTTAAAACAAAAAGTATTACCGAGAGTTATTTATCGTCACATCTTTCTCAATTTACGAGCATAAAATAAGTAGATATTTAAAATGGCTTGTCAAATTCTTCCACTCTAAATTATCAGGTGTGCCCTTCAAAAATTTAGGCTTAGTTACGCGAGTGGCAAAATAAGAAAATAGGTGATTATTTTTTTTAAATTCATGTTTATAGTTACCTAAAAGTTCCTGTTTAAATTTAAGAATGTTTACTTTTGGTTACCAAAAAATTTGTCGATACCTATGTTTTGTTAACTATTTTGCTCGTGTTCTTATTTTCCATTTTTAAGAAGTCTTTTGAGTTTAATAATAAAAAGTTCCTGTTTAGATTTAAAAATATTTACTATAAGATTACCAACGAATTTTTCTATATATTTTGTTAACCATTTTGTTCGTTTTCTTATTTTTATTTACAATTTCTGTTATTATGTTATTTTTGAGAAGTTTTCTCGAGTTTATAGTAAATAAAAATTAAAAAATTATATCCTTTAATTTTTAAATATTTACAATCGGAGACCTAAAGTACGCCGCTGGCTAGCCAGTTAAAACTTTACAAAACTCATGTCGCGATGACTTCGCTAAGGGATTTGGCATACTTTTTTATATGCACCTTCTCGTTTATGTGCCTTTAAGAAAGACATATGTCGTGTACCTGCTCAGCGTCAAACTAGAACGTCGCCAATCGGATGGCGCGGCACGTAGACCGAAGGTCGTGTATCAAGTGGCAGGCGATATTTTTCGGTATTTCGCCTGGATTTATAACTAGAGTATTTCCTATTGAGCGAAAAACTGTTCGAATATACGAGCAGTTTTTTAACTCGATCGGCGTCAAGCGACGCGCGTATCGAGTGAACGATAATAAGTGACGAGCGACGGTTTTCGCCTGAATAGATAATCGAGCGGTTTTTCGCTCGAGCGATCACGACACTAATTAATACATACATTAGTTGTTTTTTAGACTCAACAATTTAAAAAAATGAAGTAAAACAGAGAATTATTGCCAAAAAATTAGTATAAAATTGGGGTTAATAAGTGTATATTGGAGATTTTAGATTTCCGGAAAAATTGAGTGTCGGAAAATCGCCCAAAAATATTGGAAAATAAGTAAACTTTAAAACATAGAAACATCCGACGACGGCGTCATTCGAGAGCTTTCGAGGGACTGACGACAGTAACGACGCGTGTCACGGGGGAAGGGTGCGGTGAAAAGCGAGTACAAGTGGCTGAGAGATAGAATCGATGCCTAATCCTCGTTAATCGATTCAGAACGAATTTTTAATGTTTTTTTCGATAAAATAAATAATATTTGCGTATAGAACTAAAGAGCCGCAGCTTCACATCCAAAGAGTCGCATGTGGCTCGCGAGCCGCATGTTGCCGACCCCTGTTCTGGGCTGTTGAGGTTCTTCGTCAGCTCGCTTTATATTGCTTTGTTTCATTTATTTTTTAAAAATTTTGATAGTATACTGACGTAAATATATTTCCTACAATTTCATTTTTTGTTTCAGATTAGGCCAGTAGTCCGCTAGGAGCCCCACTAGATAGTAGAAGAAGTAGTTATAAGAAAATAAATATTTTTTTAAACTAAAATATACAAACTTATTTATAAAATAATTTAAAAAATAAACAATAACAACAGAACTACAAAACAAATAACTAGATAAGCCTGATAATTTTATTACTTATACGGTATATAAACGCAAGTAATTCATTTAAATCGCTGCGGTGAGAAAAGTGCGGTTTTTCGATTCGTGTGTACTTTTGTGGTCTTGAAGACTAAACGGGCCGATAATAAGAGAAGAAGAATAAGATATTAGGAAATTGTTTCAACGAGATAGAAACGACAGGAAGAAGGTGTGACGGGATTCTTATGGTTTTCATGGTAAGTTGGATTATTTTTTTTTATAACATATTTTGGTTTGCCTTTTTTGTAAAAATGGCAAATTTTTCCTGTTTTTTCCATCAGTTCAATAGATTTTAGAACATTTTCACCATTGAAACTTCGGAAACGGTAAGAGATGCGAAGTCAGTTAAAGCATAATTATAGGCCCAATAATTTGCCGCAAAAAAATCAAAACTAAATGCAGAGGCTTTCAAAATATTTTGAAAAATCTAAAATTTTGCGTCTCGGTTTTTAGTTTTTCCTGACTTTGTTCGAAGAGATGTCCAAAAATAAATTCACTTTCTCATCGCTACTTTTTATTCTACAAGATAGCATCATCAGATCTTCAACGCGCCTTTGGGTCACCTAGTTAATTTTTTTAAATACGGGCCTGAATTATTTTGATTAAATTATGAAAGAGGAATTAAATCTACGTTCAGCAGTATACAACACTTAATAGTTTTCGGACGTTTTGTTCCTTAAATTGACCATCTTCATTAGAATACCCCTAGTAGGGGATACCGAGGAGATTTGTGACAGAGTAGAGTTGTGACAAAGACGATTTCTCGGAATCTATGGCCGTTAGCGAGCTGACAACAGCGCACTATTGTTTGTTATAGACAATAGCCGATGACAAGCAGTTGCGTGATTACGACGTCTGCATGAAAAAACAACCGAAAAGTAAATTTTTTGTAAAATTTTTGATTGTATTTATATCATCATATATTACATTCACATGGTTATGATATTTTTTCTTAATTGTGTGGGTTTGGAGTTTCAAAGCGTGTCATTGTCTTGCTGTGTTTGCATCTTGTTTGGAAATTACGAATTATTATTCTGACCAGATGGCGATTTTTGGCACCTAGGAGAGTTGTGACAGCGTGTCACAACTCTCCTATTAAAGGGTTTTTTTCTGGTTAGCTTATATTACATGCTTTTTTCAATGTTTTTTCTGTTTATTTCTGTTCCTGTTCCTTTGCTTTGGTCAATTCTTACAACCTAAGTTTGATATAATGTCTGTGTTTGATAAACGTCGCATGAAAGATCTGATAATGGCATCTCGTGGAGAATAAAAAGTGGCAATACGAAAGTGAAATTTATTTTTGGACATCTCTAAAACAAATAAAAACCGAAACGCAAAATCTTAGATTTTCCAAATATTTTAAAAGCCCATGTACTTATTTTAGATTTTTTGCGGCATATTATTGGGCCTATAATTACGCAACTTTTCCAAATTTACCGTTTGCGAAATCCGAATGGTGAAGGCCGAATTTGTAACACCCTGTATACACGATCTGGTTCCTGTCCGGTATTCGGTAAAAAATGTTGGTTCCGGTATCCGGCATGTTCAAAAAATGGATCCGGTGGTAAATAAATTTAAATCGAAACCCATTATTATTAACATTGATCGTAAATCTTGTTTGAAAAAATTGTTGGAAATGACCGCCTTCACACATCTACAGGAAAGATGCAATTGCAAAAATGTTCTGTCTTGCCACCTCAAAAAAAATCATTTTCAATTTACCGAATTCCACAAAATACGAGAATACAGGGTGCCATGGAAATGACTTATTATATTTAAATGGGTGACTCCTTGGGTGTCCTAGAGAAAGTCTACATACTTTTTTTTTAAATCGAATATCTAAATACTAAGATAAAAATCCTTTTTATGCACATACCGTCGCGCCGTTCCATCTGGATTCACTTAGCAACAATGTGGGTCACTAGAGTATACTAACAGTGATGTCAGATCACACCGCATGTCTCGCCCTTGCTACCGGCCGCGCGCCACTATCGTTGCTTCAGTATGTTTCGATATTCGGGTGTGGAGTGACGCTGTCGAGGGTTCCACGTGCTTGACGTATACGAATTTTAAACGTTTTGTTAGTTGTAGTATTACCCAATTTTTTTTTCTGTCGTGAAGTAATTCATAATAATAAATGTGATGTGATTTCAAATTTGTGTGATATTATTTACTGCTGGTTTTGTTGAAGAACATACTTTTGTGTTTTATTTTTTTATGGAATTTAATTATAAAACGGATTATTTTAAAATAAGATCGAAGGTAAGAGAGTATGTACCTTAAAATTGTAGGTTTTTTTTTTCTAAAAAGTTTGAAAAAGAAGTGATAACGCGCGTCAAAGACGTCTTGTTGTCAAAAACTGAACACGTGCGTTTAGAATTCTGTGTTGCAATAAGACAACATCGCCTATAATGCTCTAACATCTTTTAAACCTCGAAACTGCCTCAATAAACTATTGATTGCGAAGGTCCTCAGTAGCGGCCACGTATATTGTGAGATTTCATATAATATGTATATTTCGCTTAATAATTCAAAGCGCCATTTAAGGTTATTTTTCTTCAATTTATTTTCATCTCAGGATTTGCCGGTTTAAATAATAATAAGTAATTTCCATAACACCCTGTATAATGTGAATTTCCTACGACTCCTACTTAATAAATTGCCATTTGCAAGCTCCATCCAACATTTTAATTCATAATGACTCGTTTTTTCCAAGCCATTCATAATAATTTTAGCAAATGGTTATCAGTAGTCATTATCATTGCAAATAAAACAAAAATCATGCTCCTTTACAATAAGCGGAAGCGTGGGAGGCGGCGGCGGTGCAGGTTCATTGTTGCGACCGTGTTTCCGGTCTCGCCTTCGCCTCGCTCGCCGTTTTATATGCCCGACCATACGTTAATGGACACGGTATAACCGGCCAGTGGCGACGAAAGGGTCCGCTTCACTAAAACTGATGACATAGGCATAAAACGGTACAATATACAGGGTGTTCCAGAATATGTGTGCAATCTCCGGAATCAGATAGAACACTTAAAATAACAGGAGAAGTTCCTATAAATTTTTCTTCCTACGGCCTCCCCTACGGACATCCCTGGAAATCGTTGTTTTTTAAATAATTTTTTAAGTATCTACTAAGTGTAATTTAATAATTTTTTTGTATAATGGTTACTAGATGAGTCTCCTTAAAATTCGCCCTTTTAAGCACATTTGGCTTATTTAGTTTGCCAGGGACGGACTAGACGTAAGAGCTAAATGCTTTTTTTACACCCTGTATGATGAAGGAACGACAATAATATTTTTGGATGCCTACTCTAAACCTTAAGCTGAAGAAAAGGTACTCTTGATCAATGTCGATAAAATGAACTGTTTTCGAGAAAAAAATCTTGTAAAACGGGGATATATGGAACGAATTTTACGCATTTTCTTTGACATCTTCTTTAAATGAAATATATTAGCACTACACTTTTTTATTATCAGTAGCTTCATGTTTAGGCTAACGAGTTCCGATATGTAAAATTGTTTTTTGAGCCGCCATCATGTTTTTTTTTTTGGTTTTTTGTCGTTCCATATAAACCCGTAGTCGGGGATATATGGAATTACCTCTTTATCTCCGTTATGAATGACAATTTTCTATATTTGCTTGCATATGGGGGTTTATGAAACATGCGGACATCGAAAAAACAAGCAGCGCCATTTTTTCTGCATCTGTAGGCCCCAGGAGGCATTCAAAAAGAGGGTTAATAAATAATGTATAAAAAATAAAAAGTTTAATCATAAAAATATATAAACACAGGCAAAAAGTAGGATTTTATAAAATAAAATAATATGAACTTAAAAACAAAGCAACAAATTGTTTAATAAATTAAAAAAAAAAAACGAAAAATCTCTTCAAATAAATTTAAAAATTAAAAAAGTCATAAATGGCACTTAAAAGACGTTGTCGTTAAACGTGTGAATTCCTCGGAATATTACCTGCTTGCGAGGCATCGTTCCATATAACCCCTACAAATGACGATTTTTTATAAATATGCATGTATCAAGGTCGTAGAATAAAAATTTGACAATGAAAAGGATCCCGCCTAATAGTTGAGGTTATATACTACAATTAATTTATCTTGGAGAATTTCGTAACTTCAATAGTTTCTGAGGTGCAGATGAGACTCTCAGGACATCGAAAATTTTTTTTATTTTCTACCAAATATTAATAACTCTCAATAGCTTACCTGAAATATTTAGTCACAACAATGATAACCTGTTGGTCGGCTGAGATGTTAGCAACAGTGCACCAGAACGACAAGTTACTAAATGTCAAACATATGCTCGCAGGGCGCGAAATTTGAATGATATGCACAATATTCCATATAACCCCGTGGATTCCATATATCCCCGTTTTACGGTACCTATACGCAAATTCCATTACTAAGTTAGTAACTAATAAGACAAAGGAGAGAAACCGCAAATGTATATATGGTAGTGTCTTACCATAAATTGACACTGGCATAAATATTCTTATTTAAGTCGGTACATGTGAAAAAATCCATAGCAACAATTTTATGAACATAAAACAACAACCAAAATTGAACCAAAATATATTTTTTTCGAAAACCTTTCGAGTACCTTTTTTTCAGCTTAAGGTTTCCAAAATTATCCAAAAATATTATTGTCGTTCATTCATCATACTGGGTGTAAAAAAAGCATTTTTGTATTACGTCTAGTCCGTCCCTGGCAAACTAAATAAGATACATGTGTTTAAAAGGGAGAATTTTAACGAGGCTCATCTACTAACCATTATACTAAAAAATTATTAAATTACACCTAGTTCTTAAATAAAATCACGTAAACCTGCGGGATTGAGCCCAACGATCCAGCGGATCCGCGGGATTTGCGGGATAGCAAACAATGAACTGCGGTTTTTTGGTCGACGCGCCGGGGATTCTCCGCCATGCTGGGCTATTGAAAATTCGTTAAACAGAACAGTTTTCTTGCGTACGTGCAAAAATAAGGGCGTTATTCTACTAGTATCTAGTGACATTTATCAAGTGGTTGAATATAATACATGGAATTTAAACAGCAATCACAAAAATGAGTGTCAGTGTCGTTTACAAAGACAATAAAGGTTCAAGTTTAGTTTGGAATTATTTTTTAAAGTCTGAAGATGGACTTACAGCTAAATGTAAGTTATGTCCTAGCATTATCAAAATCTCTGCTCGTTACACCAACCACACCCACACACAAACAAAGCATAATATTAATTTGAAAGTCCAGAGCAGCAGCGGTAGTGTGATATTGATAAAATAGCACAGGAAATGAAAGCTAGTACCAGCAGTTCGAGTAGTTCGTTTAGTTCTATTGCTAAGCGCTCAGATGTTAGTGGTTCTTCTGTGCTACCTAAGAAAATGAAAATTACAGATTTTTTTTCATCTGAGAAAAAGTTTCGATGGAGGAAAGAGTGTCTCGAATGGTAGCTAAAGATGGTATACCCTTTGGAAAGTTTATCACATCGACCGATATGCGCCAACTATTCGAACCAGAGGGCCACAAATTGTGTAAAATCTATTCCGCCGACAAGTATCGAAGCTGAACGTGCGTTTTCAGCCGCAGGATACATGTGCAATAAAATACGATCAAATCTAAAGGATGAAACATTATACATGTTATCTTTTCTCCGAAAATACTTTCAAAATCAATGTAACTGTTAAACTAATCGTACTATTGTATTGTACCTATATGCAATAAATATTTTCCTGCTACTCTACTCTGTTTCTAATTGCATAAAGCAACTTTTTATTAACATACAGCACCCACATCGAGTCCCGCAAATCCGGCGAAATCACCGCGGGATCCAGCATTTGCGGTATTGGATTCCCTAGTCGCAATGTTTACGAGATTAGTAATTCATTCATCTTTTGGGTTCGAATCGTAGCGCAGTTGTAAAATAAAAATAGATGTTGCCTGAGTACAGTTGGTTTAGTTCAAGATTCGTTTGTATTTTTAAATGTAATAATATTTTCATAAATAATCTCTCATCGCCTTTTATAGTAAAATTATTGAGAAATAAATTTATTTTAAGATCAATTGTGGATTAACCTTAAACCAGTTGTAATTGCCAAATTAACAAATTTTTAATTGGGATACCTTTACGATAAATATGACAATCTGGCTATGCTGCAATAATGACTGAAAGAGATGGGAAAGACTGTTTGCAATCGTTGAGTAGGCTAGAAATGTACATTTTTCCATCTGTACTTTGTAATATCTTTGGAATATTCGTTTTTTTACAGTAATGAAAATATGTCGTGATGACATCCCGCTATTTTGTAATCTAAAGAACGTAAGGTCTCCTCCCGACTGCACTGTTCTCCCATTGAGGATTCGCTAGTGGGTGTTGCGTAGACGAGCATGTGAATGAAAAGTCAATTTTGTGAAAATGAATCATGGAAATTTACGGAAATTATATACATATTTATAAGTATATAGCAATTTCTAAACTACACTATCTTATCTGCGGTAGTAAGTGCGTAACGCCTACATATTTATAATTTAATGTTTATCAAACGTTTTGTAATTTCTGTTTGAAATTGTTTTTTAACAACCAATTAAAATATTTCCGGTATAAACCTGATTTTCTGATTTCTACTAACATATTGGCAAGAAATAGTAAAAGGACGAAGCGAGGAACTAATAAATTATAAAAAATGTACGAAATAAAGAATGTTGTTTGAAGAATATAGATTTCCTTGCCAATACTCGCTCAATTTAAATCCTATCGTAGCTCATTTAAATAAATGTACTTCGACCAATCCACCGACCCAATAAACAACACAGGTAAAGATTGTTTCACGAAAAATGGATATAACCTAATGACTGCTGTAAAAGTACCTGGGCCATCCCATTATTTATGACCGTTTGTTATTATTATGTGGAAAGGACCGGATTGTAATAATTATAATTAAATATAGGCACATCAGGTAGGTTAGGTTGCTTAATATATATTTAAATATCTTTTTGTGGTAAAATTTGTTAGTTTTTGAGGAATGGTTCAAGAATTGTCTTTTACCAAACATTCCTCAGAATAGCGTGATAGTAATGGACAATGCGAGCTATCACAGTCGCCAATTACATAAAGCTCCAAGCTCAAATAATACAAAATTGAAGATTCAGAACTACATGGCGGCGAATGATATATATTTTGAAGGAAGTTATAAAAAAAGTGATCTTTTAAAAGTTTTAAAGACATTTTGTATAAAAAAAGTATATGTTTGTGACACATTGGCAGAAGAAATTGGACATACAGTGCTACGGCTCCCACCCTATTATTGCATTTTTAACCCCATAGAGCATATGTGGCACCAGTTAAAATCACTGGTTAGGTCTGAAAATATTTCTCCGACTTTAAGTTCTAGTGTTGTAGAATTAATACGAAAATGCTTTAATGATACTCCCCCAGGTAGTTGGAAAAATTCAGTCCGTCACGTAATAACTGTAGAAAATTCGTATATTAGTCTGGATCGTATAATTAATCCAAGTATAATTAATTTTGATGAGGATAGCGATAGCGAAACAGAATGACATTATAAATGTAAATAAATATGACTAGTAATATTTTTAAAAAAATGTTATTTCATTTGATTACATTAATATAATCATATCATTACTTGTTTTCCTTAGTCCGTCCCTTCATACTTTACTTGTTTATTGCCAAGCTCTTGTCGACACAATGGGACCGACCCAGGAAATCATTAAGTCGTATCGAATTTTCGTGAAACGTACTGTATCTGTATCTGGGGTTAACAATGTTGTAACATATATTAAATTTTAATTTAATAATATCTTACCGAGAAAACCCTAAAATTACATTTATGCATTTAAAATAAATTGTAAAAGGTATATAAGAAACCATTTCAATATTGTTAAAACTTTCTTTTCACTGTCTATTTTGATATTTAAATGCAAATTAATATATTTTTTTGATTAAAGTACTTTTAGATAAAAATATGGCAACATCGTGCGTTGTCAATGGTTACTTATAGATAGCTTGAGCTCATTTGATAGGTTATATCCCAAACAATTTATAGCGCATGCGTCTCGTGAGACCCGATGGGCCATCGGGCTTGTTCGGCGATGTCCTATATTTGAACGATGTACCCACCCAGTTGCGTAGTGATAGAAAGGGCAATAGTTATTATATTGTATTTTATAAATAGGTGTCCATTGTATCGTGTTCTAGGGTTTTATTTTAAAATTTTGAACTTTGTGATAATGAATGGAAATGAAAATTATCGCCCAATAAGCCTTCTTTCACACATATACAAACTACTCACAAGAGTAATAACAAATAGACTCACAAACAAATTAGATTCATATCAGCCAGTTGAGCAGGCCGGATTTCGACGAGGGCTCAGCACTATAGATCACTTACAATCCATGAAACTTCTGATTGAAAAAGCAAAATGAGTATAATATTCAAATACACTTAGCGTTTTTCCAGAAAGCGTTTGACACTATTGAAACGTGGGCATTCCTAAAATCATTAGATGCAGCTAGAATTGACTCGAGATATTCCGACTTAAAAGAAAATATTTATAAAAACGCAACGCTACCGGTCCAGATCGACCTGGACACCAAGATCGAAGAAATTAAAATTGGAAAGGGGTACGCCAGGGAGATACCATATTGCTTAAGTTATTTACAGCGGCATTGGAAGATATTTTTAAAAATCTAGAGTGGGAGAATAAGGGAATTAAGGTCGACGGCTCATACTTAAATCACCTAAGGTTTGCCGATGATTTATTAGGACAATAATAAATACCGATACTGATGAACTGACAAGTATGTTGCACCAATTAAACCAATCATCTAGTCGAGTGGGTCTAAAAATGAACTTGAACAAAACAAAAATTATGACCCAAGCTAACATACAAATAATAATCGACAATCAGATAATTGAAAATGTTGACCAATATGTCTACCTTGGACACTCACTAAAACTTGGAAAAGCAAACCAGATCGCAGAAATTTCAAGACGAATCGGACTATCCTGATGCGCTTTCGGTCGCCTTAATTACATCTTCAAGAACCAAACCATTGTCATGTGTCTAAAACGAAATGTGTACGATGCCTGTATTTTGCCCGTGGCTACTTATGGACTGGAGACGCCGACAGAATAAGAAAATCGTAAAAAGCTATGGAGAGAAGAATGCTAGGAGTAACTCTCAGGCAAAGAATAAGAAATGAAGACATCCGGGACAACACCAGGATAACAGATAATAGGGATAATAGGGTTGGACATGTGGCTAGACAGGACTGTGATCGATGGACTACAAGACTCGTTCATTGGAGACCCAGAGAAAATAACCGGAGCAGGGGAAGATCCCAAAAACGATGACTTGACGACATTAAACAACACGTAGGACGACATTGGTTTCAGCTAGCGAAGGACAGGGGTGCATGGATGACAGAAGGAGAGACCATTATCCAACAGTGAACAGTTACAGGCCGGTAATGATGATGATAATGAATTAGTCAAAATGATAAAAACCTTCTCAGTCAATTTTTTAAACCTTGATAAAAATAGTAACCTACCTTCAAACATACTGCAATTACTGAAGAATTTCCTATTTTTATTATATTATTTAAAATAATAATAGCACGCCCATGACTAGACCATGTTTTAAACGATATTGCTATCCCCTTACCGATACGTGGGAGACACAGATCCACTTGTCGACCTGTACATTACGTTCTTAATTGAAACTGATATGTCATTGAAACAATTTTTTACTGACTGTAAGAAATTTGCATTCGTGCAAGTATTTTTCTTTCATGTGCTTTTTAATAGATTTTTAAAGGGGTTGTTGGTACTTAACGAACGCCTATGAATTCGATAATCATCTCGCATTCAGAAACGTAACATGCTGGTATCAGATACATGCTAAAATTTAAAAGTTGACAGCTGTGTGGGCAAGTGCATAAAAATAATAGTGAATCCGCGAATTAAATGCATAATTGTTTGAAGTCATCCGACTGTGAAAACAAGACAGGAAGTAACAAAGGGAGGCCATTGAAGTCTAATTAACACAGTTCGGTTAACTACAATGCGTATAGACGATAATTACCGAATTATATTCGTAGACACAAAAACGAATTACAATTTTCTAATGATTAGAACGCGATGGTCACCATGGGACCAGTGACCAAAAAACTTTAAGCCACTCCGGTAGAGGTGCGTGTGCGAATAAAGCGATTCACGTTGGTTTTGAATCGTTGGAGGTTATATTCGTTCGAGAACAACGCGTTCCATACGGATGACAAACCCGTTCCATACTGATGACGTCCTCTAGATGCAGGAATTCTTTAATAATGCTGGTCCAAGGAGTACTAAGCTGAACTAAATATGCGTGGGCGGCAGTGGTTCGTCGTGTATTTCTGCTATTCACCGCTCTGGGCGGAATTAAGAGGGTGAAGGTCAGCCGAGCATTTTCCATGGAAATATCTATAAAAGTCAAATCTTCGATGTTCAAGTCTGTCCAGGTTGTTTATCAGCTCGTGTTCTCCGATCAGACGAATGACTCCTCTCGATGGAATCCAGTAGTCGAATGCTTGTGCGCAGACCTCCAGACATGAGAGCAGTGATGGACGAATCTGGGCTTTGTAGTTTGAAGAGTATAAAAAAGTTGTTGAGGTGTAAAATTCAACCAGCCAAGAAGGAAATACTTTTTGCCCCATGCTTTGCGGCCGTACAGATTACTCTTCTTTGCTCTACGAAATATCGGTTGCGACATCTTTTATTCCACATCAATATTTTATGTTATACGGAGCCCAGGAGTATTGTTTTCTCCCCTTGCCGCCTTAATCTTGGTCACATTCTTAGAGGTTAGAGGTGTCAGATATTGTTGTAAAACTACCTTTTTGCAATTAAAGGAAATTATTAAGGATTTCCCGGTCAAATTAGTTTTTAATAATTTACCAAATAAATGGATCGATAATTCCAGCAAGCAACGGAAAACGACGGGTTCTTAGAATTTGCAGCGTCGACAACCTTGAGTCTCCGCTCTCGGCGTAACGGCCACCGCCGGCCGGGTGGTCAAGGAGTTGGGAGAGGAGTCAGTCGGTTTTCTGGTATCCGCAGAAGCCGCACTCGCCCGCGATTCAATTTTTTTAATACGGGGGTCCGCAAATGTTGGGTACAGGTTTCAGAGTGTCTTTATGCCAAGTAATTCCGAGAATACCAGCTGCGGATTTCCTCTGAGAAATTTTGATCTTCGAAGACTCGTTTCTGGCGCTAGTATAAATAAGTTTTTACAGAAAAGTTATGTGACATTCTCAGTTCGGAATCAGTGAAGTGTGAAATAAAATACCTTAAGTTAGTATTAGTATTCACTACCGCGTTTTTTAAATATTTTGGAAATGACAGGATAGTTGAGATTCTATTAGTTGGGAAAATACTAGCTTAGGATAATTTTCTAACGTATATAAATAAATACCAAAATTTAAGTTGCAAGTTCGTGATAGGGTGAAAGTTAGGATGGTTGGATTCTCTATGAGAGAAAACATGTTAGTATAGGTTAAATTATTCTTGTACATAAAAATAATTAACCCCGAGGTTTCCGGTTCGCGAGACTCGACTAACGAAAGGACTAACCCCTTCATTACCCTCAATGACAACAGACATTAAAATTAAATAAAGAAAAGCCCTCCGTGTTCAATATAATAACTTGCATTGTTATTGTATCCATTGGACATGCCCGAGCCAATACCAAAATACAAAGTATAGTTTGAACAAAAAGTTAGGCCTCGTCCTACATTCAAACAACTATACTTCAAATTAAAATCAGTCATTTTACATTCTTAGACAAAATTCTTGCCCTCATCTTCTTCAATTGCGCTGGTGGACCGCTGACAGCTTCCAGTTAGCGGGGAGAGGTGGTGGGTCTACCCAAGACCGACTGACACGTGCGTGTCAAGTCGGCAATGGCATTATGCCTGGCATCCCTGACCAATAAACAACGAGAAATCGTAATCGACCAAGATAAACGTCCCTAAAACTAATTAAGTAGGAACGTCTTCGGTTGCGATGACTTTTTCATTAATTATCAAGACTGGCGACATAACTGATAGTGTCGACCAGCAATCATATATTTTCAAAATTTAAAAAGATTAACAAAGTAGATTGGCTCTAAATACATAATTCCTGGGTGGGGAATTCACCTCTGGATAGAATTCAAAAATGGGGACAAAATTAAATTTCCAAAAATAGCCATCTACTTAATAATCTGATTCAATTAAATTCAGATAAAACTTAAGGGGAAACTTGGTTATACGGGGGTTATCAAAAAACGTCTTACGTGAAACGCGCAGAAAAGGAGAACGTTTAGAGTTACCTATCATTTATTAAGCGCACGACGGACGTTTCGGGCTACGTACTCTACTCATATCATGGTATAATGTACGTACGTTCCGTTCGAAAAAAACTCCTTCGTGTTTTTTTTCACAATTCGGCGACACTGTATATATATATGTGGTTTGAACCTGTAGTAAACTTTTTCTGCGATATTAACAAACATAAGCTTAAACCTTTGACGGAATACTGTAAACCTCATCATTGACGGTAAATGTGCACTGTGCATAGGAAAAGTATGATCTAAACTGGATTAAGCATCTAATCTGGATTAAATGCTTACGGAGCATCACTATCTGTCACCAAATATTTGTTTTTGCTGACACCGATGCTGTCTGGGAATCGATATTCGAGATGGCCACGTTTCGAAATATTTATGGTGCGTGTATTTGATTAATTCCGCTGATGGTGCTTTATCATTTTTAAACCGATGGCAGTACTTACACACCGTTAAATATTTGCTTTAATAATAACCACGCCTTCCTGGAACGCAGATCGGTAAAAGGTGTAATAGCAAACAAAGCGATAAAGTGATAATTGGCCATCAATGTTGCAAACTGTTCGATTTTATTGGAAAATTTAGCTTCTTATGTAAAAATGTGGTACTTATCTGGCAATACAGGTGTGGTGTCTTGATTAAACATCCGCGTATGAATGGTGGGAACCATAAAATGATATATATATATATTTCTATGCTGATAAAATAGATAACTTTAGAAAACTACGTATACGCATACATTGCGGAAATTTTTATTATTATATAATTTTTATTTATTTATTTATTATTTTTAATTATTATACCGGGTCTTCCAACACAAGCTCGTACCCGTAAATTTTTATTTGCAATTCTTTTTTTTTTCGCATAAAAACATAGTATACAGTGTATCTCATGACTTCTTTGATTACACTGGGAAACAAATTTCAACTTTTTTTTTGTTTCCTGAACAAAACCTATTTTTTTGGATTCAACTGTACCCAAGTAACTAAAAAATACCTATTAAAGATTTTAGTTGGCTCGCAAAAAAAAAAATCTCAATTATTTGTTACAAAATTTTAATTCATAGGCATATACAATGGACATACAAAATACAGATAACAATATATTGTTGGTTCAACAAAAGCAACTAAATAGCACATTTTTATCATTGAATCCAAAGTTTAGACACTCATTTTGCGCTTCTTAGCTTGTCTTTTGAAAGCAGCCTCTGGGGCATCTCTCGTAATAGTCCAGCAGTAGTCGGCTAACATCTCACAGTTCCATTTTCCCTGATATCTTCTTTCCATGTTCGAAATATCCTGGTGGAACCTCTCACCGTGTTCGTCACTTACAGCACCACAATTTTCCGGAAAGTAATCCAGATGAGAATCCAGGAAATGAATTTTCAACGACATATTACACACTAGGTTTTGGTAACACAAAAGAAGTTGGGCAACCAGGTCTTTATAATTTTCTGCTTTTATGTTTCCCAAGAAATTTTTTGCAACCATTTTAAAGGCATCCCAAGCGTCTTTTTCCTTGCCTTCAAGTATGGAATCGAATTGCGCATCTCCGAAAAGTTTCCTAATCTGGGGACCCACAAATATTCCCTCTTTAATTTTAGCGTCACTGATTCTAGGGAACTTTTCTTTTAAATAACTAAAAGCACGGCCTTCTTTGTCCATTGCCTTCACAAAATTTTTCATAAGTCCCAATTTTATATGAAGTGGCGGTAGTAAAATCTTTTCTGGGGCAACTAATGGCGCGCTGGTCACATTTTTCTTTCCTGGCTCAAAAGACTCTCTCGGTGGCCAAATTTTCTTTCTGTAGTGATCCGATCGTGCTCGACTGTCCCATTCGCAGAGGAAGCAGCAGTACTTGGTATAACCTAGCTGCATTCCAAGCAAGATCGCCACAACTTTTAAATCCCCACAAATTTGCCATTTATATCTTTCATATTGTATGGTCTCAAGTAACAATTTCAAATTGCTATATGTTTCTTTCATATGGACTGCATGACCAATTGGGACTGAAGGCAATTTGTTTCCATTATGGACTAACACAGCTTTAAGACTTACTTTTGAGGAATCAATGAAAAGTCTCCAGTCTTTTGGATCATAGTCCAGATTTAAAGCTGCCATTAATCCCTCAATGTCCCTACAGGCTACCAAATTGTTATCCATGTTAAAAAATGGTGTTAGGTTTTTCTGACGGCTTCGGTACACAGAAACTTTTACTTCATCTTCAAGTAAATTCCATTGTTGCAATCGAGAGGCCAATAGTTCTGCTTTTGTCTTGGGCAGTTCCAAATCCCTTATAAGGTCACTTAATTCACTTTGACTTATTTTGTGAGGCTTTTTACTTGGAAGTTCACAGACAAAATCGGAGTCTTGCGAGGTTGATGGGCCGGCGACATTTTCCGGTACACTACCGTTTGAATCCTCTTGATCATCATCAGAATGAAGGGTATATTCCTGAGGTGGATTAGGTATAGGCAACTCGTCACTATGAGGCACCGGGCGTATGGCGGATTGTAAATTTGGATACTGTATCGCAGACCTTTTTTTCTCTGAAAAGCCTTTTTTGATGGGAGGTGTCAAACAAAAGTAACAGTCAGTAACGTGGTCTTTCGGTTCTCGCCAGATCATAGGAACAGCGAAGGGCATCTTACGGTTTTTTCCACTTAGCCAGCCGCGAATGTTGGACGCACATTTGTAGCAGCAGATATGGGGAGCCCAATTTTTATCCTGGTCTCCAACTTTGCAGCCAAAATACAAGTGGTAAGCCTTTTTTATTAAAGGGCTAAGCGTACGTTTTTGTTTCACAAAAGTCATTTCACCACATATATAACAAAAATGATCCGGCTTATTTACACAAACTCGCGACATGTTGCTCAAAACTCTCTAATTTCTCAAATACGAACAGCTCTCGATCAACTGGTGGTTGAAATACAACTAACTAACAATTTAGGATTTATATTATATGTATTTAAACCCCTTATAAAGTACACCTGTTATAATAAATCCAGGTATTTCTCATTTAATGGTGAAATTTTCCCATATATTAAGGGCAGGTAGGTAAATTATCATAATTGGGATGGATCTATAAAACCGGAGCCAACTGAGCCTTTTGCAAGACAGATTGTTAATTAGTATAATAAAATAAGTAAGATTTTGCTATTTTGGTCTCGGAAACATTTTTGCTGTTCCCCAGTGTTATTATTATAATTTTATTTTTATTTATTTTTTACATAAAAAATATAATTTATTTTGTCACAAGTTTTATTTCTTATGTCCACTGAAGATGAGGGTATATGCCTTAATAACATGTAGGGAATTTAAGATTTAAATATTGTTTTATCTAGTGGAGCAGACTATTGAGTTTCTTTTTACACCATTATATTTTGTATGTTAAAAGTAAAGCATTAAAAACAATGAATATACACAATTTGAATATTGTGGGGCACTTTGGGACACCCAGTATATAATTCGCATTAAGGGTGTAGAAATCGGCCTTGAAAATTCGTATGATATTCAAATTTGTATGTAAATATTTCAAGAACTATAGATAAAACATAATATGTAGTATATGTATGTTTCTACAAAGCGTCTGACAATGTTGCAAAAAGTAATAAACACTTATTTTATAATATCACAATAAAATTTTAATTGCCACTACTACTATAATTAACCATTTTAATATTACATGTTATCTTGTATTAAAAATTTCCTATAATTCAATCAATTGATGGCCTTTAGAGCGTTTTAACCGGAAGAGGTCGTGATGTGTGAATGTATTTGCATTCTCTTCCTTTCTATACACTTAGTTAAAAAAACATAGGACTAGACACAGTGTACCATCGGCATCGTGCCGATAAAAAACTGGGACAATAAAATCACAAAACTGGGAACGGAAGTGCATATCTCATAGACTATAAAAGGTGCTCTAGAGCTGTAAATGTTAAAACACATAACTTTTAGGAAGTAACCTAGGTTACATAATTTAACGTTCTGTATTTTTCGATACGAGGTGGCATCAAAATATCTTATTTCTTTTATAAACTTGAGCGGCAGTTTATATGGAGGAACTAAGTTTATTGGGCATTTTTTATTAAGAAAAAGTCAAATACCTTATTTAAAGTAGGTATATACTATAACGTCGCCTAAAAATGAAAATTAAACTAAATAATAAAAGAAATTTAATAGAAGGTATAAAAAAATATAAACGCAAAATTTGTCGAAGAAACAAACTTTTGTCATAAACCACTCATGTTAATTACTTCTTGAAACTTTTGCGGCAGACTTAAATTTAGATTTCTGCATAATTCGCCTGTTACTTCATCCCAAGCTTCATTTATACTGTACCGTAATTCATCCGTTTCGTGGCCGAATGTTTATACATTGATTTCACCATTTTACCCCAAATGTTTTCGATCGGGTTCAAATCGGGACTCTTCGAAGGCCAGGGAAGAACTGCTATATTATTTTCTAGGAGAAAATTTTGCACAATGCGTGCTGTGTGTATTGGAGCATGATGAAATGTAAAATTTTTACCATATACACGTTTATCGATGGTATTATCACTTCATTTAGGGTATTAACGTATTCAGGTGTAGTTAGTCTTCCTTCCACGATTTGGCAAATTCCTGGACCTCTAGCGCTAATCCAACCGCACACATTTATAGAGAAACGCCCGCGTTGGTTTGTTTTGTGAGTGTACATGTATCTCATCATACCGCATGCCGGAAGGGCTATAAAACCGAATTCTTCCATTATTATACGATTGAAAATTTTTCTAGTCAGAAAATATAACCGTTTCCCAGAACATATTCCGATTTAAATATTCATGTGCAAATTCTAACCTGCTTTGTTTATTTCTTTCCGTTAAAAATATTTTATTAGCAGCACAACGACTTCGTATATCGGAAATTCTCTCTCTCTTCTTTCGCTTTTATTGCAATTGCGAACGGATGATCCCTTAGCTTAGATAATTAACTAGTCTTCTATCTTCACCTTCAGTAGAAATTCTAGAGGGACCTGAACCTGCTTTCCTAATAATAGTCGTATGCCTTGCTATTTTTTGTTTTGCCAACAACACGGTATTTTTGTTTACTCCCAGTTCGTCTGCAATATCCTTAATAAAAGCACCATCTCACAACCGACTGTAGATAATAGCCTTTTGCTGAAAATTAATTGTGGCATATTTTTTAAAGAAAAATTTTCTTGACAAGTTAATGATAAAGTGCCAATCTATGTTGACATGTAAAATTTGTAAATGACATATTACTGGTAGTCAATTTTAAAGGAGAAAGAAAGTCAGTGTCGTACCTATTTTTTGTTAAACATTATCAGAGCGCCTAATCGCACGCGCGCCCCTGTTCACACATTTTTATTGCTAAAATACGTGCTATTTTGACAACATCGAACAAAATTTTGAACATCCTGTTTCTCCAAATAGAGCATCTGCGGACCCATATTAATACGAGCTATTCGTCCTATTTTTGGGTAAGAAATTACCACACGAGCGATGATGGCACATATTTTTTGAAACACCCTATATATCAACATTGACATTAAGGACCTCCGCGCGCCGCCCCGGACTATCTTAGCGGCATACCGTCACGGAACTCGAGGCAAATTTAAAAGATTTAATTAACGTAAAAACAAATTAGCATTATCGAAAGCAATTTACGATTTACGCACGGTACTATAATTACCTTAAATCAATCAAAATTACTTTTACCGACAATTATTTGAGCGAACACCTTGGCAAAAGGCACCTATTAAAGCTATTAGAATGGCGGGTACAACGTTTACAAGTTTACGTAGAAAATAGTAGGCCAGTGAAGTATGAGAACTCCGTAATGTAATAGTATATTATATAACTAGTGTTGAAAGTTGTAGATATTAAACGAGGGCGGTATTTAGCACGGGGCGCCTGTCGTGTGCGGAAATCCGAGAACATCGCTTTCACACAAGTAATGTACACGATTTTTTCTACGACCACAAACACGATGACCTGCACTTACTTACCTGATGGTTGTAAATACAAATAGCTTCCCTCCTATTTGCTTACACTAATTATTATGTACTGTCCACAAAACTGTATATTTTCTAATTTTTTAATTGGATTAATACCTGAAAAATCAAACTTAAACTACAAGGAAAAAAGACTATAGTAAAATCAGTATAGTAAAGATTTTATTGTAAAATTTCCTATAAAATATAATATTAATTACATTTTCTATTAGTAATGGGATGAAGGGGCTTCTAAGTAAGCTGCGACCTATGGTATGCCCAGTCGATTCTGTGCATGGCTGTCTAGCTTTCGTAAGGACCGCTCTTTGCAAGTGGCGATTGACGGATTTCTCTCAGACACATTCACCATCAATGCCGGTGTTCCTCAAGGGTCCATATTGTCTCCCACTCTCTTCTTACTCTACATTAACGACCTTCTAGTGAAAACTAAATATCCGATATATAGCTCTGCTGACGATAGCACACTTGTCTCGTCTTGCTCTTTGAATGCACAAACATCGGCTGCCGACGCACATCCTCGCAGACAGCATGAAGTATCATGCCTCAACAAAGACCTGGAAGAAATTTTGGCTTGGGGTGACAGTAACCAAGTCGAATTTAACGCCAGGAACCCCAGGCAGCAGTTTTCTCTAAAAAGGAATTATAGAACCGGATTTAGTCATGACAGGACAAGCAAATCCTCTGGCTTCATCTATTAATTTGCTGGGCGTCAATCTGGGAGAAAATATATCTTGGCATAACTACGTTGTAGCAATTGTCAAGATAGCTTGTCAGAAACTTGGTGTACTCGGCCGAATCAAAAAGTTGTACACACCTCAACAACTTTTGATACTATACAAAGCCCAGATTCGACCATCACTACAGTACTGCTTTCATGTCTGGAGCTCTGCACCCAAAAATATTCTTCGGCTAATGGATTCCAGAGCCATTCGTCTGATCGGAGACCATGAGCTGACTAAGAGTCTCGACAGCCTGGAACATCGAAGACAAGTTGGTGATTGACTCTCTTTTACAGATATTTTCCATAGAAAATGCTCGGCTGACCTTGCCCTCTTAATTCCGCCCAGAGCGGCGAATAGCAGAAATACAGGACGAACCACTGCCGCCCATACATATGTGGTTAAGCTTAGTACTCCTCGAACTTCATTATTTAAGAATTCTTTCATCTGGAGGACGCCATCCTTATGGAACGACCTTCCCGAGGTCGTTTTTCCCAACGAATATAACCTCCAACGATTCAAAACCAACGTGAATCGCTTTTTGCGCACACGCACCACTCCCAGAGTGCCCTAAAGGATTTTTCCTATAGTGCTTCTATTTGACCATAAAAAAAAATCTGGAGCAAAATAATATTGTAAACATAATTTCTAAAAAAGTGTAGTTAGAATTTCTAATACATTTAGTAAAATTAAGTAAATACTAAAATACGTAGTAAATTTTAACAAACACTATAGTAAAATTATTATAGTAAAGATTTTATTGTACGGGAGTCAAGCGACGTTTGGCACGTTTAGTGGGTGACCGCTTGGGAATACCGTATGTCGCGAATTTTTTTACAAAATATTTTAGTACAAAACATGATAGTAAATATTGCAAACAATTTTAGTAATTTTTACAAAGGATTTTAGCAAATTTTACAAAAATATAAATGGTTTAGGTACTAAACATTTTGGCAATTTTTGCTAAAAATTTTTGTTAAAATTTGGCTATAATTTTATGGCAGTTCTTACTAAAAGTTATTCCAGTCACATATAGAACCATAAATTATGGTTAGTTTTACAATTTTTATAGTTAATTTAACTTAAGTTTTTCTTTCCGTTTTCTTTCCGAATTTATAGAGATGAAGTTGGATATAGTTAATTTGTGAATTATGATCCCATGTAAAACTAGAATTTGCTTAAAACAATATTCAATATTCTTGTTTAGTACACCGAATTA
The DNA here is from genome assembly GCA_963991005.1 of Barypeithes pellucidus. Taxonomy (NCBI): domain Eukaryota; kingdom Metazoa; phylum Arthropoda; class Insecta; order Coleoptera; family Curculionidae; genus Barypeithes; species Barypeithes pellucidus. The sequence continues at coordinate 17,638,600 of OZ022563.1, forward strand.
ATTTTTTTTTATGGCCAAATACAAGCACTACAGGGAAAATCCTTTAGGGCACGCTGGGAGTGGTGCGTGTGCGCAAAAAGCGATTCATGTTGGTTTTGAATCGTTGGAGGTTATATTCGTTGGGAAAAACGACTTCGGGAAGGTCGTTCCATAAAGATGGAACATAAACCCGAACAAACCTCGGAGCACTTTAGATGGAAATATCTGTAAAAGAGAGTCAAATCCCCAACCTGTCTTCGATGTTCTTAGCTGTCAAGGTTCTTCATCAGCTCGTGGTCTCAGATCAGACGAATGGCCCTCCTTTCGATGGAATCCAGTAGCCGAAGAGTATGTTTGGGTGCAGACCTCCAGAAATGAGAGAGCAGCACGTTAGTAATGGTCGAATCTGGGCTTTGTATAGTATGAAAAGTTGTTGAGGTGTTTACAACTTTTTGGTTCGAAAGAGTACACCAAGTTTCTGAGAAGCTATCTTGGCGATTCTCACAACGTGGTTATGCCAAGACATATTTCCTCCCAGATTGACGCTCACCAAATGAATATATGAAGCCAGTGGGATTGCATGTCCTGCCATGACTATATCCGGTTCCGTCGTGTTAACCTTTTTAGAGAAAACTGCTGCCTGGGTTTTTTTTAGCGTTAAATTCGACTTGGTTACTGTCACCCCAAGCCAAAATTTCTTCCAGGTCTTTATTGAAGCGTGATACTTCAGGCAGTCTGCGAAGATTTGCGTCGGCAGCCGATGTTTGTGCATTCAAAGAGAAAGATGAGATAAGTGTGCTATCGTCAGCAAAGCTAACTATCGGATTTTTAGTTTTTACTAGAAGATCGTTAATGTAGAGTAAGAAGAGGGTGGGAGACAATATGGACCCTTGAGGAATACCGGCTTACCTACTAACATTTTATTTTTGCTTTATGAATTCCGCTTTATATTCGGAATCCAACGATATATCACACTTATTATTTTTTAGGCGTTTCAGACTAATGAAACTCACCGTCAATGCAAATAAGCATCTTATTGAAAACGTTTTTGTTCTTATTGTTGTATTTATACTCCAGTTGGCACTAAAAACAATTTTTTTACATTATTTACAATAACAATAATAATGGAACATGAATTATTTCTTCATTCATTTTCAACACAAACATAATAATACAGAACATAAAGTGTAGTTCATAAAGCATGTTACCACTATTTAAAAAACAAAGTCGCTGTTGGGTGCGAAAAAACGAAACGTCGGATTGGAAATTTAATTATATTATTTCATAGAGAAGAAAAGTGGCAATGAGAATGTATAATTTATGTTCATATATCTCTTCAAATAGAATCAGAAAGCAAATAGAACGAAATCGTAAAAATTCGGCTTGTCCAAATAGCTTAAGAAATATTCCGATTTTTTTTCATATGAAAATATGACGTTCCAGAACACACTAAAATGCGCACCTTTTGTCTATGTCCTATGGTTAACGAAATCCCTGTAAAGTGCATTCTTATCTGGGATACCCTGTATAACGGTTCAAAGGCCAAAAACCTTCGAAAAAAATCTGGCTCGTTTTAAATGTGCAAGGTGCATGATTAAGTTTTAAGTATTTTCTCACCATTTCACCAACAATTATTTTCAAAACTATAAATCTTTCACCTTCTTCTTAGATCATTAATTTTGTATTTTATCGTTCTATTGCTATACAAGAAGCGTACGGTAGACTCTGCATATTGCATGGTGTACTTTACGAGGGCTATCAACTAATTTATGTTAGATTTTCAAATTTATTATAATAATAAACTTATCTATGCAGTTTCTATACCCTCGAGTTAGTACTGTATTGCAATAAAATGCGATTTTTCACCTTTTACTTGCCAATATTTGACATAGATAACTTTCAAGAATGCTCAACTATCTTTTAAGATTTGGTTAAGAGGGATTTATGATTTAAAACAGTTTTATAAACGCTGTCTTAACGCTCTCTTAACTAAGAAATTTAACCTAAACTTTTAGTAATAATTGTTCATTTGTTTTCAAGTTAACAAATAAACAAAGTTTCAAACATTACCATTTTTTCTGCGTCATCTACGAATAGTACCTGTTGCTCTCCTGATTGCTTCATATCTTTCTTTAATAGCGTTTTCAGTATTTCCAATCACATATATATATAAACAGTATATTGCTAATACCATCTGCGATCTCTCTCTGGATTTCAACTTCTTTAATGTAAATTTCACTGGTTAGTTAGGAAAAATATTGCATCAAAATTTCGATTAGTTCGATTTAAGACAGCGTTCCATGCATACCATTTCTGACGATATGATGATCCGACGGTACCCTCTGATTGGTGTAAACATGGTGCCCAATTCCGTCTGAATATTTGTAACAATCGACACGATGAGCTTTATTTTAACTTTCATTCGAATTCGTATGTTTCTTAACCTCACTTTTTTCTAAACCAAAAATTAAGAATGAAAGACTAATGCACCAAATTAAAAATACATTAATTTTAAGGTTAGGTAGTGACCACATATATATTATATTGTATACGAGTGACACTCTCTTCTTTTTACAAGCTTTTTAGTGAAATTCGGTTCCGAAGATCGGATAATGTGATAAGCAAAATATTTTCATATACTTTATACCTGGTATTGATCCACGATTTTTGCAAAGAAGCACCATGCACTTGGGTCCTTCCATCTTAAACAAAAGAAGTCACTAACCTACCAAACAGCGAATCGAATCACCACAAATTAAAAACTCCTTTACAAAAATTGTTGTTAGGTAATGAAAGTTTATAAGCACTAATATACCGACAACAATGCGGATGAACCACTTTTTATTCTGTAATTTGATAAAGCATCCAGAACCAAAGATGGTGACGAATAACAACAAACAAATAATGTCGGGCCGGCACTGACGCGATCGATAAAATTTCCACCTTACTGAGCAAACTCAATAGGCCCGCGCCATCTCCCATAACGGTGACAGTGCTCAACGTGAGGCGATTCTCCAAAATGAAAGGACCAATTAGATAACTATGCACCATACGACACAACACGTTTACCGAAAATTTGTGCTGAAAAAACTTGGAACAAGAACAAAGCACATTTTAAAACAGTTTTTTCTGATCTAAAAGATTGCGCTAGTTTTAAAATTTAACGTTATTCCTTTAGACGTCATCATCTAATTTATTTTTAGTTTATTAGTTTATAAATTTTTTTTAAACAAATATTTAGAAAATAAGTTAACAGGATTCCGGAGTACCTGTATACGAGTTTTCGTCCCCAGCGTTTATTCCTGTTTTAGGAAAAAAATGTCAAAGGAAAAAAAAAATTGTAATAGAACTAGAACTCACGGAAAGTCTATATTTTTTGTTTCGGAGGATTTTTATATAAAATTTTTTTTACTGCTCCATATAGAATGGACTTTCCTCGAGTTGTTAACAAAATTTAGACATATTTCGTTAAAAAAAAATTTTTTTTACATGTGCCCCGATAGTGTCTCTTTTCATGCATGTTCTCTTCACCGAATATGGCGTTTTCCAAGAGAGCGGGAGGGAGAGTATCGAAGCGGGCGGGAAAGATTTTTCCCGCCCGCTTCGAGTCACCATGTGCTCATAAATAAATAAAACCAGAATTATCGGTGCGGGTTTTGAACCCGCGACCCTCAGATCGCCAGGCGGACACTCTACCCACCGAGCCATACTACAAGCGATAATAAATAGCGGATTATATATAAATTAAATTGGCTGTTCATTTTTCAAAGATGTTTTAGAAAAATGTCTGAAGAATTTCTTTATTTATATAGCCTTAAAGACTCGGGCACTTGTAAAAAAATAATTAAAACCAGAGATGCCGAGTGCGGGATTTGAACCCGCGACTCTCAGGTCACAAGGCGTACGCTATACCACTAGGCCACCGAGCCTATTTGTCAAAAATAATAAATAGATATTTACATTCTCCATGCGCGAGTGTTTTCATGTCATGTAGACAGGAAAACTGTCTGAAGAATTTATTTATTTATTTGGCATCAAAGCTTCGGAACATTTGTAAAAAAAAATAACGGTACATATCTCGGGCCGTCGGAGGCTTTTCCGCATCTCGTCCGTAAAAGCCTCTTTTCGGTCCTTGATACGTAATGTACTATTTTAAATGTACCGTTTTCATAGGAGGCGAAAAGTCCGTTTTTCAGCGTAGAAAATTGTAGTATAGACCCCGATCACGTACAGTCTCTTTCTTCCGATTATCGTTGTTTCTGTCGGCGTACCGATTACGGGCGGACGCTCGACGTATTCTTCTAACTGCAAGGGAAGATCTAGACTCTAGACGATCAGGCTACATTTTTCAAAAAGTATTAACCACTTTAAGAAGGACGGCAATCTCCCGCGACGCAGTTATATTAGCGAGTGCTAACACATTCAACCTTACCTCCTGGGGGCTGTAACCCCTCATCTAACCCCCTTCCATATAGATCCTCCACTGGTGCCAAATATCAACTTGATAGTTTATAGAATTGATTATTTGCAAGCACATTTAACTTGAAATATCTGAGAATTTGTACAGGGTGAGTTATCCAGTTTCCTACCAACCCCGGTATCAAAATATCGGGTCGTTGGCGCTATTCTTATTAGAACACCTCGTCATGTGCACGCCCGCCTCATAATTAAGACGTGTTTACAATAGAATTACGTAGATGGTGTTCCGTAATTTTTTTGACATCCTAATTACAGATCGATACCCGCCGACAGCTTCGCTTCGCGGTTTAATTATCTCGGAATCGAAATATTCATGGCCTTATTAGGTCCTTAAAAATTATTACTAGGATGTTTTTGGGATATCTAACCTGCAATTATGCTACGGATGAGGTTAGAAAAAAGATAGGTTTTTCGAATATTATGTTTCTATTTTGGTTTGATATCAAAATTATGTCGATATTATTTTCAGCATCGTAATTAAGCTTTGTCTATTTTGGTTTCATATCAAAGCTACTTCAATGCCAAAGATATTACAAACTACCGAGGTGGAAAGTGTTTCATTCCTATCGAGAGAGTCGATAGTTACGATGAGACAGTAATGAAACTTTTCACCGAGGTTTGCATACTACCACATCTAACATGAACTTCTTATTATTTTGAATTAAAATTATTAATAAAAGATAAATGTCATTTTGACTTTTCCATTGAAAGTTTAGACAGAAATTTTAAATAATCGCAGGTGGTAAAATAATGCAGGTAATAATACACATCAAGATGACAAATATAATTTTTTGAATATGGTTTCCATGTTACTAAACAATATATTATTTTAACAACAGAAAAATGCTATCAAATGAGGAATTTGATTTTGCTGCTATTCCACCAGAAATTCGAGAAGCAGCAAAAATAGAAGAATATCTTCTGCCAACTAAAAGCCGCCCGAGATATGACAAGGCATATAACTGTTTAAACAATGGTGTACGGGAAACAAAGTTCAAACTCCTGGTTCTGAGTCCGCGCTACTAGCTTATTTCAGTGAAAATGCCAAGACAAAGAAGACATCAACGATTTGGTCAAAATATTCAATCCTTTAACATACCCTTATCTCATCTTTCTTTTTGAATGTGCAAACATCGGCTACCGACGCACATCTTCGCAGACAGCATGAAGTATCACGCCTCAACAAAGACTTGGAAGAAATTTTGGCTTGGGGTGACAGTAACCAAGTCGAATTTAATGCTAAAAAAACCCAGGCAGCAGTTTTCTCTAAAAAGGTTAACATTACAGAACCGGATATAGTCATGGCCGGACACGCAATTCCACTGGCTTCATCTATTAATTTGCTGGGCGTCAATCTGGGAGGAAATATGTATTGGCATAACCACGTTGTGTCAATCGCCAAGATAGCTTCTCAGAAGCTTGGGGTACTCTTCCGAACCAGAAAGTTGTACACACCTCAACAACTTTTGACACTATACAAAGCCCAGATTCGACTATCACTAGAGTACTGCTCTCATGTCTGGATCTCTGCACCCAAACATACTCTTCGGCTACTGGATTCCATCGAAAGGAGGGCTATTCGTCTGATCGGAGACCACGAGCTGACGAAGAACCTCGACAGCCTAGAACATCGAAGACAGGTTGGGGATTTGACTCTCTTTTACAGGTATTTTCATGGAGGGTGCTCGGCTGACCTTGCCCTCTTAATTCCGCTCAGAGCAACGAATAGCAGAAATACACGACGAACCACTGCTGCCCATCCATATGTGGTTAAGCTTAGTACTCCTCGAACTTCATTATTTAAGAATTCTTTCATCTGGAGGACTTCATCCTTGTGGAACGACCTTCCCGAGGTCGTTTTTCCCAACGAATATAACCTCCAACGATTCAAAACTAACGTGAATCGCTTTTTGCGCACACGCACCACTCCCAGAGTGCCCTAAAGGATATTTCCTATAGTGCTTGTGTTTCATCATAAAAAAAAAAATATCAGTAACTGCCTATAATAATGCCAATGTGATATTTAATGTAAATAAGTAAAACAAAAACCATGTTAATTTTTCATAAATATCATTAGGTTAAAAAATTTTAAAAATTCATTGTCGTTAAATTTGTGTAATATTGGTGTATTCGTATATTAGTTTGAGATATCGATTTTTAAAAAACTTACAAAAAAATTATTTACTTTCCACCCGGGTGGAATGTAAAAGTAAAAAACGTCAACTTTCCACCTTTCAAAGAGAGATGAAATGTCATTATTGCATTCATGGTTGTAAATAAATTTCTAGACTACGCAACGAATGCAAACAGTCCTTCCCACCTCTTTCGGTCATTATTGCAGCATAGCCAGATTGACATATTTATCGCAAAGGTATCTTACAAAATCCCAATTAAAAATTTGTTAATTTGGCAATTACAACTGGTTTAAGATTAATCCGCAATTGCCCTTAAAATAAATTTATTTCCCAATAATTTCACTATAACCTGTGAAAAGGCGATTAGAGATTCTTTAATCGAACGAATCTTGAACTAATCCGACTGCACTCTGGCAACATCTATTTTTGTTTTACAACTGCCCTAGGATTCGGACCCAAAAGAGGAACGAATACTTATCTCGTAAACATTGCGACTCTCGGATATATGAACTTATTTTAAATTATCTAACATTTGTTATTTCAATAAAAGATAACACACAACACTAAGTAAACTTTTACGTTTTGATGTCCTTATTTGATTTTGTTTGTGTTATCTCGATGTCTGTATGCACCTTTAATATTCTTGTATACAGGGGTTCTTCGAAATTTATTAAAAATAAATAATGTTAAGAGAATATACAGGATGTTTTTTAATAACATGCTAATATTTCAGGGTGTGATTCCTTAGGTCATTTTATAAAGAAAAGTTCATACGAACATATGTCCGCAACGGCTTAAATTTTTTGCTACAGGGTGTTGAATTTTTATTTTTTAAATAATTATTTTTTTAATATCTCGGAAAGTACTTTAAAATACTATTTCAGATTGAACGGTAGTACCAAGGAAAGGAAGCATTTTCCATTGATAGGCTGGTAGTAAAGATTGTTTCACGAAAAATGGATATAACTTAATGACTGCAGTAAAAGTACCTGGGCCATCCCATTATTTATGACCGTTTGTTATTATTATGTGGAAAGGACCGGATTGTAATAATTATAATTAAATATAGGCACATCAGGTAGGTTAGGTTGCTTAATTTATATTTAAATATCTTTTTGTGGTAAAATTTGTTAGTTTTTGAGGAATGGTTCAAGAATTGTCTTTTACCAAACATTGCTCAGAATAGCGTGATAGTAATGGACAATGCGAGCTATCACAGTCGCCAATTACATAAAGCTCCAAGCTCAAATAATACAAAATTGGAGATTCAGAACTACATGGCGGCGAATGATATATATTTTGAAGAAAGTTATAAAAAAAGTGATCTTTTAGAAGTTTTAAAGACATTTCATATAAAAAAGTATATGTTTGTGACACATTGGCAGAAGAAATTGGACATACAGTGCTACGGCTCCCACCCTATTATTGCATTTTTAACCCCATAGAGCCTATGTGGCACCAGTTAAAATCACTGGTTAGGTCTGAAAATATTTCTCCGACTTTAAGTTCTAGTGTTGTAGAATTAATACGAAAATGCTTTAATGATATTCCCCCAGGTATCCAAGTATCCAATTATAATTAATAATAGTAATATTTAAAAAAAATGGTATTTCATTTGATTACATTAATATAATCATATCATTACTTGTTTTCCTTAGTCCGTCCCTTCATACTTCACTTGTTTATTGCCAAGCTCTTGTCGACACAATGGGACCGACCCAGGAAATCATTAAGTCGTATCCAATTTTCGTGAAACGTACTGTACCATTCAATCTGAAATAGCATTTTGTGCTACTGTGTAGACTAAATACGCCCTTCTTGTATAAGGTATCATTGGGTGGTCTGAAAAAATAATAATTGGTATTTGATATTAATACCACCTGATAAGTATAGACTTATTATTTGTTAAATAGATTTTTAACTAAGTTTCTCGTTCCGTGTATCTTCTATTTTGTCGCGTATCTTCTTTTCTCGCGTATTTTCAAAATACCTGACATTATATACGCAGAATTTTAGTTATATTCCTAGTAAATATGATATCTAGATTGTATACACCTTTAGTGTAAATAATATCAAGGTTCGAATTTATTTAGAACGAATGATAATATTTTTATCAGTTTATTTCAAGAAGATAATAATAATTCTACTTGTTATGTCACAAGCCAAGTTTTTGCTATTTACACCATATTGGCTTTTCCAAAACGTATCGATGGTATTAATTTTATTATAAATCAAAGATAAGAACTTACATATTTTGTATGTATATTTTATAAACTATTCCGGAATTTTTTTTTTATGATCAAACAGAAATTCGAGGAGTACTAAGCTTAACCACATATGGATAGGCGGCAGTGGTTCGTCGTGTATTTCTGCTATTCGTCGCTCTGGGCGGAATCAAAAGGGCAAGGTCAGCCGAGCACCATCCATGAAAATATCTGTAAAAGAGAGTCTAATCCCCAACCTGTCTTCGATGTTCTAGGCTGTCGAGGTTCTTCGTCAGCTCGTAGTCACCGATCAGACGAATAGCCCTCCTTTCGATGGAATCCAGCAGCCGAAGAGTATGTTTGGGTGCAGAGCTCCAGACATGAGAGCAGTACTCTAGTGATGGTCGAATCTGGGCTTTGCTTTGTACAGTGTCAAAAGTTGTTGAGGTGTCTACAACTTTCTGGTTCGGAAGAGTACCCCAAGCTTCTGAGAAGCTATCTTGGCGATTGCCACAACGTGGTTATGCCAAGACATATTTCCTCCCAGATTGACGCCCAGCAAATTAATAGATGAAGCCAGTGGGATTGCGTGTCCGGCCATGACTATTTCCGGTTCTGTAATGTTAACCTTTTTAGAGAAAACTGTCATGTCCCCACATGATGAGCCCCCGTCCCCGAGTTCCCCCCCGGGATCCGCGCTTGACTACGAATGGACTTACTTACGTATAATATTGTAAACAATTTTATTTTCACTTTTTCGAAAGTATTGATTCTTTCTACTTTTTTATGCAGGGTGTGAATTTGAAAACAAGGCCTCCTTTTATGCGAGTTATGCGAGAAAACAGATTGTTTATTTTCCAGTAAAGAAGGTCTTCGATATGCCAAAATATTGCCGTGTAATCATATTCATTAAGGGCTCAGTACGGTCCTGTTCGCCGATTAAGGTAAATAGTTTATTAAAATGACACCGAAGACCACCCTGTTTTCGTAAATCGATTTTCCACACAATAGATGTTATGATGATCTTTTTTCGCTTTTAATTTTGAGAAGAATGAAGGGCTTGGTTCGCGCGCTAGTTTGCGCCTTGTTATTGTCTATTCGTTCACGAATATCGTCCAATCTTTTTCCGATGCTTCGTTGATGTCTCCTTCGCCGCTTCGTGGATATCAGCTCGGATTGTGAAAGTACGACCGCGAGAACATCTTCACAGATAGTAAAGTACCGCCTGTGGTACCAGCAGCGGCGTTGGTTCAGGTCGACATTGATGTTCTAAAAATTACTCTAATAATTGGCAAAAATATAGGTTGATAAGAGAAATGATTGCTAAATTTTTGAGCATTTTATTAAGGGCGGTATAAATGTTCATGCGATATCCGCCAACGTATAAGAAATATGTTAGGATCATTTAAATTCACTATACTCTATTCATTTTGTGTTCGATGCATAAACTTATTGCGATTGGTCAATCGGCGATAAAACTTCCTATGCGCGCCGCGCTGCATGTCTACAGGGCCGTAGTTCAGTGTAGGCTATTATTTCAGGTATATTCGTGCGTGGTTCGAGATTGTACTGTTATATTGTTCTTTTCCTATTTGGGTTTCATAATGAAATGCAAAAAATTGAATAACCTGCCACTTTATGACACTGAAATTTTTTTTTTATGTTGGCAGCAAGTAGGGTTCGAATTTTAGGCGTACTTGATTTCGTTGAAATTACTTTTCTAGGCATTATGGATTCGATAGATAATTTTTATAGAAAACTTTAAAATACTAACCTTTAACCTTGCAACTAGATCATTATTACTAGATATTTATCTGAAATACCTATACTCGGAAATATATAACATGCTGTCGGTGTTAACTAATTTCTAGTCACAATTATAAAACAACATAACCTAAAAATAATAGAAATATCTTCCAGTTTATGCTCTATTTCTAAAGTTTTATTCAATAAAGTACTATTTTTATTTTTAATTCAATATAGTATTATACATATTACTTTATATATACTTATTTATAGTTACTGTAGACATTTCCTGGGCATTAATTGTTATTCCTGTCAGATTCTGTGTCGACACAATATTTTGTTCAATAGTATTATTTATTATTTTGTTCAATATTCTGAACTTTGTTCTGCTCGCACCATAAAGTATTACATATTCTTTTTAAAAGTTTTTCTAGATTATTTTCTGCTATTTCTCGTATTTCTGACAGAGTACAACTTTCTTCCTGACTCATTTTTATTAACTTTAATAATATATTTATTTTTAATTATGATGGATATATGGGAAGAAGCTTCGTCGTGTTCAATTGTTTCTATCATGGCATATTTGATACTTGTAACATTTTATGAAATTGTAAAAGTATTGCCAACCCAAAAAGAAAATATTAATTCAAATGGGAAAAAATCTACTATATTTATTAAAGTTTTTCAGACTTTAAAGACCAAAATAGAAAAAGTATTATAAAATACACGGTTCATAAGACAATTAGATCACTTATACTTTAAATTAAACGCGTGCTCTAAAACAATGTCTTATGAAACTTGTATCTTAATATAGGTACTATAATGCGACACTGTGTGCGGTTCACGTGCTCGTCGCGTGGATTTGTTTTGATCTACTGAATTGGGAAAGTTAATAGACTGTAGTCTACTATGATTGCGTACACTATCAAGTCAAGTTAAGCATATCACGATATGGCACGACTCTGAGCTGTCAAATGTACTCTACGTCATATTGTCGAAAGTGGATGGGATTCTGTTTTTTCTTCTTCTGAACAAACACTACACACTATAGGAAAAATCCCTTTGGGAGTGGTAGGTGTGCGAATACAGCAATTCACGTTGTTCTTGAATCATTGGAGGTTATATTCATTGGGAAAAAAGGATGAAACAATGAAAATGTAAAAGAGAGCCACACGACCAACCTGTCTTCGGTGTTCTAGGTCAGTGGTGCGCAAACTGTGGGTCGCGACCCTCGGAGGGGTCGCTAAAAATTTTTGGGGGTCGCCAAATTCAAAGAAATTCACGCCTACTGCCTAGCCAGGGGCCGTGACAAATTTTACACAAAATAAGGGGTCGCAAATGAAAATAGTTTGCGCACCACTGTTCTAGGCTATAGTAGTTCTTGGTCAGCTCAAACAGACAAAGTCCTCTATGTCCTCCTTTCGATGGAATCCACTAGCCGAAGAGTATGCTTGGATGCCTCCAGATATGAGAGGTGATGGTGGAATCGGGGTTTTGTATAGAGCGTCCAAAGTTGCTGAGGTGTATATGTACAACTTTTTGGTCTGGAAAAGTATACCATGTTTCTACCCTGGCGATTGCTACGACGTGGTTATGACAAGACATATTTCCTCCTACATTGACGCCCCCCCGCGCAAATTTATAGAAAAAGCCATTGGAATTGCATGCCCAGTTCTGCAATGTCAATCTATATAGAGAATACTGAGTTTTCTTAACATTAAATTCTAGTGGGTTACTGTCACACCAAGACAAAATTTCTTCCAGGTCCTTGTTGAGGCGTGACACTTCATGCTGGCTGCGAAGATGTGCGTCGGCAGCATTAATTGAAGGTGTTGTATAATCTGGATGGATTTAAGATCGCCCCAAGATTTTGGGGAGTGATGACTATTTTGCCGCATAAAGAGATCCATCTGATACCGGTTCTGATCGACTGCAGGCAACATTCTGTTGAAGTCGCGATATGAAGATGTATTACCTTTAATCTTATGTGCCGCGGTCTTAGTGGACTAGAAGCGCTATAACAAAGCAAAATTCCTTTCCATGTTAAATTGAAGACCCTTCCTGTCGACTATATAGTCGATCTTCCAGAGATAATTCCTTAATAATCCCGATCAAACCCAAACAAATACGAAATAAAGGCTTGGAATATTTGCTATAGTATATAATTCGTGTCTTGGTAACAACGGACAATTTATAATAAATATAAGTCGATTTGTGGCTGTGAAATTGAAATGTGCTATTTTGTGACCTGGACTTGGAGGAGAATCTTCGCGGATAAAAATCAAATCCTAATCCTGTTTTTCCATAAATAGATGAATTTTTGACACACAACATCGTAAGCAACGCGCCTCAATTTTACAGTAGGAGTTTTTACTTCCCATTATTTTGTTTTTGAACATCAACCTGTTTAATTTTTTACGTGTTCTTTTATATTGTTATAGTTTAGCTTAGACTAGTCAAGTGTAGTAAACTTCAACGTTCTCAGGTAATTTTGCAGCTAACAATACATTTTTTGAAAGTTTATATATTTATTTGCCGCTTAAGATAAACTTTACTCTTAAAAAGGTAGATGCAGACGGGTAGGGTCGTACGCGACATGAGGATAAATTATAGGGTTGCCAGGTATCCTGGATTTCGCAGGATGTCCTGGATTTGAGTCGAATATAAGCGTCCTGCGGAGACCTGTGACAGGACGCCTAATATCCCGGATTTCATAAATACTCAAATTATAAATTGTTTTATTAGATATAACTCATCGCCATTTCTTTTTCAGAAAATAATTTGTTTTCAAAATTATCTATTTTTTCTCTAAAAAGACCGTTTAAGTTTGATTCAGTCGTGGAAATTGTTACTAACTTGTACATTTTATATGAAGAATTTTGTATAATGAAACCCACCTTTGAGAAAGCTTGCACTTTACCTGAGGCTCTATTCACAAATGGAATAACATTTTCATAGCTAATCACGAAATGAATAATTTTTTGAAATAATACAATTTGTTTTTTAATATATGGTTCAAATGCTGACTCTGAAAAAGTTTTTTCTATGTACAATGCGGCCTGGAGCGACAGCCGAAATAAGCTTGGTTGACCATATTAAAGCAGAGCTTCAGATTAAAACAAATTTTGGTTTTACTTGCAAAGAATTTTATAATATGGCAGTTAAAAACAATAAGCTCTTGGAAGCCGTTAAGAGTGATAAGAAATATTGTTTTTCAAACAAATAATTAAAGTCCGTTTTGTTGCAGTTGATAGCTCATATCGAGGGTTGAAGCCATAAAACAACCGTAAACCATAGGCGTTGCCAATAGTAATTACCTTATTTAATAAGAAAATTGGCCTCTGTCCATTGTTAAGTAGGATTAGGGTTAAAGTAGGTACAACAGGGGTAATTAATTTACCTATTTTTGCCTGCTTTAGGATGTTATTACGCCATTTGATGTGCGTTTGTCAAACTATGTATTTAGTTGTATTTAGATACTGCATTATCTCAAAGTTGAATTATTTCCTATACTTGTAACAATGGCTTCAAGTTTTTCGCCAACGTGTCTTCGTCAAATTAGCAAGAGTGCATATTCTCTCCGAGAAAAGACATTAATATTAAACGTGCATGATGCTCTAGTGTACCAGAAACCTGCAAGTGATGTTCGTAGCATCATTGCAGAGTGTGCCAATATGGTAGGAGTTGGAGAGGCTACTATATATAGGTTCTTGCGTGAAAGAAAATCTAAGAACCTCAGTGAGCCAAAACCACTCCCAGGAAAGAAACCGTTAGAAATTGACAATTTCATTAAAAATGGTATTAGAAGAAAAGTACATAGTTTTTATTTTGCCAAGGAAATACCAACTATAGACAAAATTTTACAAGCCATTAACTACGACGAGGACTTACCACAGCTATCACGAACGAAACTATGGAAAATACTTCATGATATGAACTTTCGATGGGAGAAGCAAAACAGAAAATCTTTTCTTATTGATAGAGCAGATATTATTTGCTGGAGACGTCAATACTTAAGGTCCATCCGAAAATACCGCAGCGAAGGCAAAAACATTTTCTATTTGGATGAAACTTGGCTGAACGAAGGGCACACCGTATCTAAAGTTTGGCAAGATAAAAATGTCCTAAGTTCTCGACAAGCTGTCATGGAAGGCTGGTCAACAGGACTTAGACCACCATCTGGAAAGGGACGCAGACTTATTATAACTCATATAGGAAGTTCAAATGGCTTTTTGGATCAAGGATTATTACAATTCCAGTCGAATTCTACTAAAGACTATCATGAAGAAATGACTGCTGATGTTTTCGAGGAATATTTTAAGCAAATGATAGAATACATTCCCGCTAATTCTGTAATAGTGATGGATAATGCCAGCTATCACTCTAGGCTAAAAGAGAATCTTCCCACAACTTCATGGAAAAAGGCGGAAATCGTAAACTGGTTACAACGAAAGGAGTTACGATAATACCATGGTAAAAAAAGAACTTTTGGATATTGTTAGGCTACATAAATCACAAAATCATAAAATCTATTACATTTAAATAAAATAATAAGCGGTTACATTAAAAACCCAACTCTCCGACCATGATGGGCCGTTTTAATCATTATCCTTTCATTTCATTTTATGGCTCTATTGTTACTTTATCTGTTACCCGGTGGAATAGGTCAAAATTTCTTCATCTTTATGCTAGATGTACGTAAAAAGACCATTTTATAGGTAAAATATTTTAGGCCACCGGGCCCTTGTTTTGAATCTTTAATGAGGGTATCGAGCTATCAACGGCAACGAAACAGACTTTAATTTTCTTAAAGCATTTTAAAGAACTATTACACTTATGTTAGAAAAGCCTGGTACTGTAAAGTGTGAGGAGTTTAGGCCAATTAATATGGTTCCCCCATATGAGAAGATGCTAGAGATGTGTGTTAACGACCAAATAGTACATTATTTAGAAAGTAACAATATCCTAAGTACCCATCAAGCGGGATTTCGAAAGTGGAACTCTTGTGAAAGTGCCTTGCAGGGTGTTCTTTTTGACTGGAAGGCTGCGCTAGAGGAGAAAAAAATAATAGGTGTAGTTTTCCTAGACTTTAAACGAGCATTTGAAACAATAAACAGAAATTTATTGTTACTTAAAATGAAAAAATATGGTTTTGGAGATGTGATCTTGAAATAGCTAAATGAATACTTAAGTGAAAGAACACAGGTAACAATATATGGTGCTAAGTCAACACCGAGACAAACAGTGCATGGAGTACCACAAGGGACTGTACTGGGGCCAACACTATTTATTCTCTATATAAATGACATTATAAAAATAATTCATAATTGTAAAATTCAACTATTTGCGGATGATACAATTATATATGTAATAGGTGATAGGATTGATGAAATAATACATATTCTAAACCTGGAACTTAAAAATATATCTGAATGGTTAAGTAACAACTGTTTACAACTAAATATAAGTAAAACAAAGACAATGATTATTAGAGATAAGCATAATAACATTGATGTTAATGTAAGCACAGATAAGGTAAATATCAATGATGAGGTGATTGAAATGGTAGATCGTTTTACGTATTTGGGGTGTGTGATAGACGAAAATTTAACATTTTCGGGACATTACATGTATATTACAAACAAAATAGCAAAAAAATTGAATGTGTTGGGGCGTGTATCAGGGGTCCTGAGTGCTTGGGCGAGATTGACTGTATATAAAACAGTCATCTCGCCACATTTTTACTTTTGTTCCACATTGTTGTTTTTAATGAATAATTCAGAATTAGATACATTACAAAAAAAACAAAATAAGGCTCTGAGAATAATACTGGGATATAATAAATATACTAGACGGTCTGTTATGTTAAATTCTACAAACCTTTTGAGTGTGAGACAAACTGTAACATATAATACAATGATATTTGTGTATAAAATGTTGAATCACCTGGTACCAGAGCATCTCATAGGTAATTGCAGGTTTGTTAGGGACATACATACATACAATACCCGTTCAAGAAATGACTTTTATTTGGATAGAGTCAGAACTAGTTTTAGTCAGAATAGTCTGTATCTGAAAAATTTTGCAATTGAGTAATTGTCATGGCACTTGCATGGTTGGGTAACTGGTGCTTAATTGGAAATTTTTTAAATTGTTATTATTGTTTTTATTATTATTTGTAAAATTATAAATATGTAACAATGCTAGCCGTGTGCTATTAATAAAGATTATTATTATTATTATTATTAAAGAACTTTTTTGATTATTTTTATATAAAATAAATTGTGTTTTAGTTTATTCAAAAATTTCCTTCCTTATTTGAATATGTCCATTCCATTTTCAAACTTGTGTCCTGTGATTTCAAATTTAAACCTGGCAACCCTAGACGTATACGATGTTTTGTCAAGGACATATTGGTGGTTATGATGTAAATACGGCCGTTTTGAAAAATGTTACAAATTTACTGTCTGATACGATAACTTAAATATTAATTTTTATACCATGTAAAAAAAAATTACAGGCCAACCATAAGTGCAGTTTATCATGAGCAACAGCATAATTTTCGATAAATTTGTCGCTTATGATGTTTTGTCAAAAACCCAGCGATATTATTGGATGCAACCGACTGCAACCTCAGCATTTCTAATGCCCGTGCCGCCACTGTTCGAAAAGTGAAGGTTTGGCGGCGCATTATTTCCACGTTGGCTCATCCTTACATTGTATACCGATTTTCAAGTCCGTTCCCAGGCGCTTTAAAATGTCAACGCTGTTAGAAATTTGCCCGTTTTACAGGGCGTATCACGGATATTGGCGTGTTTTAAATGTTTAATTTTTTTGTTTTAATTGGTTAGCTTGCGTATTTTTTTGTTTCCGGAGCTATTGTTTTCGCTCCCACGATCTAAAGATCTTCTTTGGATGCTAAATGAATTAATCACACAGGTTTGCGAATTTCTTCTGTCGTATTGCTGAACTAACCTCAGTTGTCTTCTTCTCCATGACGCCGGACAGCAACGATATAACCCTCAAATCTCACTCTAATGATGTGATAATTTGAAATAGTTTTAAAAAATTCCACTGGGTTTGTTCCACATCTTGGCAGGCAGCATAAAGTATAATGCCTCTACAAAGACCTGGAGAAGACTGTTTCAAGAAAAATGAATATAACTTAATGACTGCCGTAAAAGTACCTGGGCCATCCCATTATTTATGACCGTTTGTTATTATTATGTGGAAAGGACCGGATTGTAATAATTATAATTAAATATAGGCACATCAGGTAGGTTAGGTTGCTTAATTTATATTTAAATATCTTTTTGTGGTAAAATTTGTTAGTTTTTGAGGAATTGTTCAAGAATTGTCTTTTACCAAACATTCCTCAGGATAGCGTGATAGTAATGGACGCCAATTACATAAAGCTCCAAGCTCAAATAATACAAAATTGGAGATTCAGAACTACATGGCGGCGAATGATATATATTTTGAAGAAAGTTATAAAAAAAGTGATCTTTTAGAAGTTTTAAAGACATTTTGTATAAAAAAAGTATATGTTTGTGACACATTGGCAGAAGAAATTGGACATACACTGCTACGGCTCCCACCCTATTATTGCATTTTTAACCCCATAGAGCATATGTGGCACCAGTTAAAATCACTGGTTAGGTCTGAAAATATTTCTCCGACTTTAAGTTCTAGTGTTGTAGAATTAATACGAAAATGCTTTAATGATATTCCCCCAGGTAGTTGGAAAAATTCAATCCGTCACGTAATAACTGTAGAAAATTCGTATATTAGTCTGGATCATATAATTAATCCAATTATAATTAATTTTGATGAGGATAGCGATAGCGAAACAGAACTATCTATAGAATGACATTATAAATGTAAATAAATATTACTAGTGATATTTAAAAAAAATGTTATTTCATTTGATTACATTAATATAATCATATCATTACTTGTTTTCCTTAGTCCGTCCCTTCATACTTCACTTGTTTATTGCCAAGCTCTTGTCGACACAATGGGACCCACCCAGGAAATCATTAAGTCGTATCCAATTTTCGTTAAACGTACTGTAGCAGTTTTCTCTGAAAACGTTAACATTGCAGGAATAGATCTAGTGATTCCACTGGCTTCGTCTATTAATTTGCTGAGCGTCAATCTGGGAGCACAACGTAGTTATGCCAAGGCAACTTTTTAGAAACTTGGTGAACTTCTCCCGAACCAGAAAGTTGTACACACCTCAACAACTTTTGACACTATACAAAGCCCAGATTCGACCATCACTAGAGTACTGCTCTCATGTATGCAGCTCTGCACCCAAACATACTCTTCGGCTACTGGATTCCATCGAAATCTGATCGCAGACCACAAGCTGACGAACAGCCTAGAACAGGTTGGGGGTTTGACTCTCTTTTACAGATATTTTCATGGAAAGTGCTCGGCTGACCTTCTTAATTGCGCCCAGAGCAGCGAATAGCAGAAATACACGACGAACCATTGCCGCCCATCCATATGTGGTTAAGCTTAGTACTCCTCGAACGTAATTATTTAAGAATTCTTTCATCTAGAGGACTTCGTCCTTATGGAAGCTAGGTACCTTTCAAATCAATTTAATTGTGAAGCTTAAAATTATTATTGTTGTTATTGTTTGTATTGAATCGTGAATGAATTGTATATTGTAAATAAATAAAAAAAATAAACGCGAACTGTCATAGCGAACTGATTGTATTACTTACAAGCATTTTTGGTTACCCATAGGAGAGAACCCGATCCGGAGGCCGGAATTCCGGCAGTTCGGTCCGGCTCTAGGCCGGATTTTACTGCTCCGGCCAAATTCCCGGTTCGGTCCATCCCTACTTAATAGTACCTATTAGTTGAGAATAAACAAGGTCCAGCAAATCCACAAGACTTGTGTTTTCCTATTTCAGTTCAATAATTTTTGTGGGTGCGAATAGAAAAACAATAATCGTCCAAATTCGACCTTACCGTACCGTACCATTACTGTAATAGTCGCGTCGCTGACTGACAGCCAATAACAACACTCCCTTTTAAAGCAAGTGTTTAAATATGATTAAATCAATAATTATGCATATTTGTTCTTAAATTGTATGTATATGTTTTTGTCGTTTATAGCAAATATTTATATGTATTAATCATGACCTATTTTAATATTAATAGAGAAGTAATTAAATCAATTAAGGGCAAAGATCTTTTTTGCTTGTGCCGTTTCTAGTATTTAAAACATCTATAGACTTGCATCAATATTTCTTGTGGCTTTTGATCGATCCCCTCCTCTCGGTTTTCTGTTTTTTCTGCTTAAATATTTATTTTTAATATTATTTTTTGTTGGCGACGGCTAGCTTCAAGTCCGGCAGCGCTCGGCCGGCATTAGCATCGGTCCAATTGGTTCAGGAGGGGCCGTCGATTTCGTTATATCTGCTCACAAGAATCATATCAAATATTAAGAGAGAATTTTTATTTGTACTTGAATTCTATCACAGAATAGAATATCAACTACAGTGAAACTTCTCTTAGGCGGACACCTACGGGGCCGTCTAAATGTGTCAGCCTAATAGAGATGTCCGCCCATGGGAAACTTGTTATTAGGTAATATGTTAATGCAAAATTATTGCTATGTATATGTCTGTACAAATAAACATTTTTAAACATAACAAAAATATACTAGTTTTAGTTAGGATGTAGTACTACAAAAATCTAATAACGTAGTTTGACGAGTTTGCGTTTTATACTTGCAATCTAGAAAATGTAATTCCAAGTCTGATAACAATTCCATTGCTGTAGAGTCACCTCTATTCTTTGCAAACTCTTATAATTCCTTTACCATACTAATGGCTTGTTGATACTTGGTGACATTTATTTGATTACTGCATTCAACTTCTTCATCAGAGTCGTCAGATAGTGATGTGGTTTCAGTTTGGACTACATAATCGGTAGGAATGGGGTCACTATCATCTTCTAATAGCACATTGCTATCAATGTTAATGAACTCGCCCAAATCATTGTTATCAAATTACAAACTTCCACAACATCAATATTCTCTTTCAGACTCAAAACGCGACATTTTGTGCCAGTGTTTACGATTTTAAGCTTACAACTCACAAATAAACGGCCGACTGCTGTCGGGGAATCACACATACTTTCATTCGGCGAATTCCTTTCGCTCTGCCACGTATACGCGATTGGTTGCCGGTCTGTCTTCAGAGAGTTTTTGCACCGTACTTATTCGTCTCCCAAATACTAAACTTCGAACTCTTTGTATGAAAACAGCCTGTTCGCGTCCGCCCAAAGGAGAGTCCGCCCAAGAGAGGTTTATTTTCATGGAATTTCATATACCTAGTTCCGGACTACGAAAAAATGTTCGCTTAATAGAGATGTCCGCTTATTAGAGGTGTCCGTTGTACAACGCGTTAAAATGTATATTTTAAATATATCGTGAAAGGGACTTGTTTTCTTCACTCATTTCTTAAAGCACGAGTGCCGGCTACTGCGAATAATTTATTTGATTACCATACAATATGGCACTAAATTTTTGCATAATTATTTTTAACATTTATTCTAATGCACATAAATTTGAAATAGGAATGGGTTACGCCTTCGCGGTAATTATTACAAAAACTTAAATTTACATTAACTTTCGATTTTAATTTACCGCTATGGCCAAATTTATAAAAATATTTTAGATATTTAACGCATCAACGACGACGCGGCGCTGCCGGTGGGAGTGAATTGGCTTTTGCTGCTATAAAAGCGAAATTTGCATAGCTAAGCCAAATATGAATATTTAGAGGGACTGGACTACACGTGTATATTATACAATACAGGGTGTTACTTAATGCCGTGCTAATGTTTTAGAGTGTGAATGCTATTTATAACAATTTTTATGAAACAAATTTATCATTATCAATGTTAACAATCATTTGAATTTAGTTATTTCAATCAGAAACGTCTGACGAGAAAAATGCTAGGCATCGTTTTCATGTAGAATTGACCAGGCTAACCAAAAAAATATTCACAAGGAAAATGTTAGTGGCGTGCCACTTCTGTTGTAAAACTGACCAGAGGACATGTTTGTAGAAACCAGATATAACTAAAATATGTGATTTTAAATCCTACTGACACATACCAAAATTGAAAATAATATCTAAAGTACTTTCGGAGATATTAAAAATCATGGTATGTGTTAATAGAATATAGAACCACAAATTTTAGTTAGAAAATGTATTCAATTGTTCCAGTGGCGTCCCTGCAAACATGTCCTCTCATATTTTTTACAAAAAAGATGGTACGGCACTAACATTTTTCCATGTGGATATTTTTTCTGATTAGCCAGGTCAATTCTACATGAAAACGGTCTCTTGAGTTATTCTCGTCAGACGCACCGTTCTTGATGAAAACCACTAAATTCATATTGAAACTGAAAATAATTAATGATAAATTTTGTTTTATAAAAATTATTGGAAATGACCACCTTCACTTAAAAAACATGCTTCCACCCGTCTTCGCATCGAATTGCCCCCTCCAACAATTTTTATAAAACAAAATTTATCATTAATTATTTTATCAATGTTAATTATAATATGAATTTAGTGGTTTTAATCAAGAACGGTGCGTCTGACGAGAAAAACTCAAGAGATCGTTTTCATGTAGAATTGACCAGGCTAATCAA
Source organism: Barypeithes pellucidus (assembly GCA_963991005.1). NCBI lineage: Eukaryota > Metazoa > Arthropoda > Insecta > Coleoptera > Curculionidae > Barypeithes > Barypeithes pellucidus. The sequence continues at coordinate 17,660,829 of OZ022563.1, forward strand.
AATATTCACATGGAAAAATGTCAGTGGCGTACCATCTTTTTTGTAAAAAATATCAGGGGCGCCACTGGTGGAACAATTGAATAACTTTTCTAACTAAAATTTGTAGTTCTATATCCTATTAACACATACCAAAATTGAAAATAATATCTAAAGTACTTTCGGAGATATTAAAAAATATCAATTTAAAAAATAAAAATTCAACATCCTGTAGCATAAAATTTAAGCCGTTGCGGACATATGTTCATATGAACTTTTCTTTATAAAATGACCTAAAGAATCACACCCTTAAATATTAGCACGTCATTAAGGAACACCCTATACAAATTTCAGAAAATAATATCCATTTGGACCGTTACGAGCACAAGCAGGAGTTTTTAGAAGAATAACTTCATTTCATAAACCCACAAATAAAAAAGTTTTAATCGGAACAAACCTTGTGATTTCATACGTCTAATAAAAAGTGAATCCACATTGCCAAAGTATTCTTAAGCGTGTTTTACATTATCCCATGTCTTGTCCAAGAAATTGGACAATTTGTTGTACAATTTAAATTGTATAGTTTCATACAGTAAATTGTGTCATAAATTGTATCGAGTTATAAAATTGTACGAAAAATAGAGCAGGTTCTATTTTTCATACAATACTGTACAATTTTCAATTGCTCTTGCGCCAATTTGACAGTTGTATTTTTATTGCACAATAAATTGTACAATTCTTGGACAAGAAATGGGATAACGTAAAACACGCTTTAAAGAAATGCAATAAATGGAGGCCAGTCAAGTTTAATTTTCCCATTTACCTTAAATAATGTATTGGACTATGAAAATCGCGCTGATTAAAATTGTCTATGTCGAAAGTCGCAGGGGGCACGTCCGAACAATAGGGTAGGCGATTTATATAACAATAAAATAAAAATAATTTGACCTATATTAAAATCAGCATGGCACTTGTACGCCAACGCCGTTTGAACTTAAAAAATAATAAATGGACAATGTAGGTGGTCTCATGCAATAAATTGTTTGAAATCGATTAGGAATATTAGGATACTGCAACAATTTAGCTGAATAATAATAATAATCAATAACGATTTACCAGGTTTACGTCGCAACATAATGTATTCCTTAACCGATTCGTATTGTTCCGTCTAGGGATGTGCGGTACGAACGATATTTTTGTGTACCGGTATTTTTTTTAACGATACTCAATATTTGGTACCGGTATTTTAACAATACGATACGGTCCGATCACAGACCTATGGATAGCCAATCTCTAAAAGCAAAAGTGGCAAATGTATGGCATCGCGCATGTAAACAAAGCTGATCGTCAGATGTCATGCGCAATGCCGACTGATAAACTATTGACCTTAACCGGCGAGCTTCATCATTAATGAAAATGATTACACAGCAATATTTTGGCACATCAAGACTCGAGACCTTCTTCACTGGACAATAAATAAAATACATTTTCTCGCATAAAAAAAGGCTTTGTGGCTATCACTGAAAAGCCACTTTAGAATTACTGCTGATATCTATTGTCCACGTATCGATAGATTTTTAATATCGTTACATCCCTACGACTGATTTCGGTTCTGGACGGTGGCCGTTGGTTGGCAACCAAACCGGCACCGATACAACGGGGTTGCCTATATGACGGCGACAACATTGTACACAAGACAACCGACGAGTAACCTTTAAAAAAATGACCGGTAAACCGTGCTCACCAATCCATTTTTTCACTCATAAAATGTAACTTTTTACTGCCCACCAGTGGCGGCTCGTGACGTATGGTAAAATTATTTTAAAATTTCATTTTTGTGTAACGACCAAATATTTACTTTCTAGGCGCTTTAAATATAGATAGAAAAAAAGTACTAAGAAAATGCGTTAGGTAAAACATATTTTATTTATTTTTTTATTTTACACCAGGAAATACAACTTTTGGAAAATGAGAAAGGTTTTCTTAGTGTGTATAGCTATCGGATCTTAACGTCGTCGCATGCAACCCTCGTAACAATTTTTATACAGTCCACTACTAATACTACTAAAGCCATCTACGAGCTATCAAGAAAACCGAATGATGTCCAATACTACTACCGCCATCTACGAGTTATCAAGAAACCCGAATGATGTCTAATATCACTACACCATCTACGGCTACGTCATAGGCGCAACCAAGACGAGGACAATAGTTAACTGTTTTATGACGAGAACGAATCGAGCCACGAGGCTGACAGTTGGCTTTCTTCATATTTTCAGTGTTTTTTAGTTTAAATCCTTAAATAAAAGATTTAAAATCATATCGAGTATCATTTATCGATATACACAACATTTATCGACCCTACACAATAGTGCTTAAACGTTAAGTCCATTCTTCGGTTCTTAATTGTAGAAAATTGATCAATAACAGCCTCATTAAGTTTGGAATATCCTCTATAAATTTTTTTTCATATATTTCATTTTTAAACTTTCTAATAAAGTCCCTAGATTTACTCTTTGTGGTCTGCGTTAAATTAATTTCGGGTTTAGGTGTTCCCGCATTCTTCACATCAATTTTTTGCTCCAAACTCAAAGAGCTAAAGTTATTTCTTAAATAGTACACCGTCTTATATTCATTTTAACTTAATAAATATATAATATTAAAATATTAAAACCTACACACTCGAATTTCTAACTAGATGCACGAACAGACAACAGCGCCGGTGCACACAAAAACTGTGCGCCTTTTCCATGTTAAATCGCCATAGCCCCGCTATCCCCCGCTGCCACCCGCCACCTGTTACTACATAATCGTCATTTACCTCGACCGAGGCACGGTTGCCGGATCTATACAGTTGGGTTTGACGGGATGATAAAACATTAAGGAGGGTCGGACTTTGTTAGTTTGACGGTACGATAAAATATTAGGGAGGGTCGGACTTTATACGATAATTCAATGAGTATAAATTAATATTTTTTATTCGTTTTGTTGTGGGGGTGCACGTCCGCATATACTCCTGTGGAAGAACCGCCACTGCTGCCCACCCCATAAGTGTAGGTATCCATAGTTATAGATAGGTGGGTCCGATATACAATTTTTTTACCTCTCCAATAAGTGCGCATGTGCTTCTTACCAGAACAATAATTGGGTCATTAATTTTGTTATACTAAAAACAGTCGCAGCTAGAGGAAGTAGGGGAAGTGGCACTTCCTTGCCTTAGGCGTAAACTATATTGACGCGTAACGATAGCCTGATGTGTATTTAAGCATATTTTTGCTTTATAGTGTGTCATTTAATTATTTAACTATTACTGTTAACTTGTTTACATTATTAATTATTTTATTTCGTATCTGTTTCTCTTCGTTTCTATTTCTCTTCCTATCTGTTCACCCACGAGTCGCCACTGAATAACAATTGGCAGTCGTTTTTCAGACATTATCTCCAAAAGCAATTTCGAAAAATATTATTTTGAGTCACGTCCGTCGATTGTTTGTTTTTCCTAACCAGGACATATCAAACCGATCAACTGTCACAATGAAAACAGAAACGGACAGAAGATAAAAAGAGATGGGGATTCTACAGATAGAATCCCCATATATTTTTTGTTGTGTTTATTTTCGTAATAAATGGCGTTTATTTTTGTTTATAAATTTTAGGTATATTCTAATAGATACCGTGAATAATCCTGATATTAAATTATAAAAATCAATTAGAAGACCCGTCCTGGGTAGTTATCGATTCATTACTTAACTAGCGTTTTAGTTCGTTAGATTTAATTAACATTTACAGATCGACTATTTAGGCAACTCATTAATGTAATGAATTAATTTTAAAACGTTGACGTTTGAAAATTAGATAAAAGTCAGTTCAACACTCGCTCATCAACCCATCATGTGTCATAATCATACGGATCGGATCGTACCGTTTGTTTGAGTGTGTTCACAAATTAAAATTTTTCTTCCAAAAGTGTGCAATTTAACTATTTTTATCTAAAAACACTATTAAAAGAAGACTTTTTCTATTTAGGTTTGATAATGGCTTCATTATGAAATGCAAAAAATTAAATAACCTGCCACTTTATGAAACTGAAATTTTATTTTTTTATGTTGGCAGCAAGTACGGTTAGAATTTTAGGCTTACTTCGATTTCGTTGAAATTAGTTTTCTATGCATTATGTATTCGATAGAAATTTGTTTATAGAAAACTTTAAAATACTAACCTTTAACCTTGCAAATAGTTCATTTTTTACTAAATAATTATCTGACATACATATACTCGGAAATATATAACATGCTGACGGTGTCTGTCAACTAATTTCTAGTCACAACTATAAAACAACATAACCTAAAAATAATAGAAATATCAGTTTATGCTCTATTTCTAACGTTTTATTGAATAAAGTAGGTACTATTTTTATTTTTAATTCAATATAGTATTATACATATTACTTTATATATGCATATTTATAGTTACTGTAGACATTTCCTGGGCATTAATTGTTATTAACCAATCCAACGACCTGTCAAAATTTTTTTTTAGGTTATCTGGTGGGCAAACAAAGGTCGTGTCCATATGTTTACTGTTAAGCTCGTAGCGTTTTTGGAGCGTTTTATTGTGATTGTGTGGTCTTTTGTTAACAAATTTATTATTAGAATAGATTCATTTAAGTGTATATAATAAGTATTTGTGGAAGAAAAATGCCGACAACGTGTATTGTGGTCAAATTGTGGAAGCCGTCGTGATCGCCACCATTTCCTTAGTTTCATTTGATTCGCAGTAAAAAAGACTATTCATTACCCACAAATAAACGATTTATCAAAGAAAAGGCGGGATATGTGATTAATAGAGAAGCTATCAAGAGGGAAGATCTTACAGTACTTACAGAATCAATTTTAAGAAACCAGAGAGTGTGTAGTTAGCTATTCAAATGCCCCTACTCGAAGAGAACTTTAAAATATTTTTTCCTATCACTTTATCTACTTAAGTTTTATAATAATTAAAAATATACTTACATAGTTTTAAAACATATATTTTGAATCTTGTAGAACATATAGTACATACAATTTGTAAATAAACCCATTTTGATAATAGGTATTTTTTAAAAACAATTCATGTTAAATAAGGATATTTAGTATAAGTACTTATATTTAAATGTTTGATACGCACTGAATTATATATATAAATAAAACAATACATTTAATATAAATAATATATTTACCAAATGGAAAATACGGAAACAAATTATTATTAAATAAAAATAAGTAAGCAAGGTTTTGAGTTCATATTTGAATAAATTTACCATCCCTTCTTTGAACACTGAAGGTAAAGCTACCTCTGTCTTAACGAACCAGAAACTGTGCCGAAGTTCATATTTGCAATTGGGATAATGGGCAGTTCTGTGGACAATAACGGCAGGTACATCGGTACAAAAAATCATACCTTTATTTCTGTTGATATATTCCACAGCAAAAATTGGTTTAGTACTGGCTTTTTGTGAATGCTTCACCTGAAAAAGAATATTATATACATTAAGTAACATAAAGTATTGCATTCCGAAAATTGAGTGACACGCCTTAAATTTTTTTAGTTCAAAAGTGAAAGATCTTATAAAAAAGTTGGTCACTCCTGCATTAGGTATCAAACACTTGAAGTAAACAAAAATAATTACCTTCGCAAGCATGACATAGAACTCATTTACAACCTTCATTCCTAGATTTATAACAGAACTGGCTGAAAATTATTAATGAGCTTCAAGGGTTTTGTAGGCTTTCATCTGCTCATGTGAATAAAAACTATGTGTTAAGGCTACAAAAATCGAAATACGAGATGATAGGCCACTGGTAGAATCCCATTAATGGTGTAGTCCAAATCAACAACTGCCATGGTAAAAAGATCCAAATCCTTTATTAATTTCAGCTTCATTAGAAATCTAAAACAAATTATAATTTTATATCATTTGAATATGATATTCAAGAATATAATTTTACTATTTAAATGAGAAAAAGGCTCATGAATCTTAAATTGAAAGTATAATCAAAATGTAAACAAACATACCTCTGGTCTACGTCTGAGCATTATTGCAATAATTTCTTCAAATATGAACTCTGCATGATAAAACACACTGGTACGTTTTCACAATTAAATGGTCTTAACAGAACTAGCCAGAACCAGCAAATATTTAGAATTTAGATGGTTTAAAACTCCCATGAAAGGTAATAAACCTATCTAAATCAATGAAAACAATGGGTTTGTTTGCCCACCAAGGAAATTTTGACAGATGAAAAGTCACGTGGTTTGGATTGCCTAATTCCTGTCAGATTCTGTCTCGACACAATATTTTGTTCAATAGTATTATTTATTATTTTGTTCAATATTTTGAACTTTGTTCTGCTCGCACCATATCTCAAAGTTTTGCATATTCTTTTTAAAAGTTTTTCTAGATTATTTTCTGCAATTTCTCGTATTTCTGTATACAACTTTCTTCCTGACTCATTTTTATTAACTTTAATAATATATTTATTTTTAATTATGACGGATGGTAAGAAGCTTTGTTGTGTTAAATTGTTTCTATCATGGCATATTTGATACTTGTAACATTTTATTAAGTTGTAAAAGTATTGCCAACCCAAAAAGAAAAATTAATTAAATATTAATTCAAGTGGAAAAAAATCTACTATATTTTTTAAAGTTTTTCAGACTTTAAGACCGAAATAGAAAAGGTATTATAAAATACACGGTTCATAAGACAATTAGAGCAAGAAGATAATGGCTTATGAAACTTGTATCTTAATATACTATTTAACGCAACGAATACTTTTAAACAGGAAGAAGACAAACAGCCGTGTTATCAAATCGAAGCAGGTATGAACAAACGAACAAACCCGGCATCCATTACGTCTGGCATCAGCTGACAAACGCACGTGCTTTTAATTGTCACTTTTGTCCAAATTTTTATTACTATCAATCTTTTAAAGTGACATTTAACCAACAAAAAACATTCAAAACCCTTTTATTTGATTTACTAGTAGTGAAAATCAAATATTAGGATTCTGACATGTTTTAAGCTGTAAACATCACTTTAAAATAATCCTTACACACTCTTATACACTCTTATATCATTTTTTGAACTAGTAACGTAACTACAAATGAAAAATTTAACTTCAGAAATAAGCTTGTAAGTAGTTTTATTAAAAAATAGGAAGTAAATCATAATTTACATAAAATATTTTACCATCTTCAACTGGGCTCTAGGTCCTAGCAAATATTTCAGGCTTCAAGTCCGAGCATATTTTTGGGCCCGCATATGATTTATGAAAAGAAATTATTATCGATGCTTACTCTCAGTAAAGATGACTAATTGAATATTTCAATTAGAAATTATTCACTTGCACCAAAAAGAAAACGACGTTTCTCGTGAAAAGATTAGAAAATTAAAAATTATTTTAAAATTTAAAGATGTTGCGTCTTCTCCACCATTTTAAATCACATCAGATGTTGCTTGATTTCCATTCCCGCCAGACGAAGAAAGTTAGCTTGTTTAACAATTTAACAATTCGTGCTGTTTGCATTCTATGCCTGCCTCTGTCTGCAGCAACCTTCCCTAATTCAGTAAAGTGAGACAAATATGACCAGGATGAAGTCGCCTGCATAAACACTCACTTTTTTGCATTTCATATTAATTCTCCGTAAGTCTAATATTGACGCTTAAATGATAGAGTGAAACAGATAGATAAAAGTAGGTTACTTGTGAGCGCATGGAGCAGAGTAGGCTTAGCATCACTTCCAAGGCCTTCTTACGTGTTTCGATTTAACCACCCCCCAAACAACTGGCGATACGCGAACAAACCCGAACAACCCCGCCCATAAGCAGTCTCACCGGGCTGATTTAACGCTTGTCAGTGTCGAAAATTGTCACTTTATGATACTAGTGTAAACTCAAAGTCACGGTCTCACGAATTAATTATTGATTGATTCGTGAGACCGTGAGTTTGAGTTTACTTCTTAATAGTTATTAGTGCCTGATTTAATAGTGTTTGAACATCAAATATTTTTTAGAACGATTGTTGTTGTTTAAGTATAACGGTGAAAACTTGTAGTGCCCCCTGTATATGACAAATGAGGCTTGGGCTTTTTTCTCAGTACATTACTCAAATTATTTATATAAATCCTATATTATTCCATGAATTCTCGGACGCAGCACTATTTTAAATGACCAGTAGTGAGAGTGAAAATACTTTGTATTATGATTATCACTGTTAGTAGCTTTTTATTCAGATTAGGCTACTAAATATTGAACACCTTAAATGCCAAATAGAATTAAAGAATCTGAAGTATTTTTGTGCAATAGCTATCTTTATTGATATTGGACCGAATAACATGGCGAACTAACTTGGAATGTATTTTAATGCATAACAATTTGCTTTTCCTCTTATGAAATTCGTTTCCTATTAATTAATAATGGCATTGGACTACGATAATAACAATACGTGCTGTTATGAACTACTCAGTAATATGAACATAATATTTTTTGCATTGGCCACCCTGTTGTATGAACCGCGTATACAGGGTGTCCGCTAATTAATGGTACATGGAAAAAACACAGACTCCGTACGTAAAAATATTAGGCTTTAGTTATACTTACCTATTTCCTAAAGTTGATATTACATGAATCGCTTATTTGAGAAACCCCACATGTCCAAAAATCAAAATCTTGAGAAAAGCTGAAAAAACTGTTTTATTTTAAAACAGTATAAAAATCCATAAAAGCAAGTAGCTCAATATAAAGTATGGGTACTTGCTGTAAAGTTTATAGCGAAAACGAAATAAAAAATCTTCTGGTCTTGTGAGAAAAAAATTAAAATGGCGGTGGACATGTGGGGTTTCTAGAATAAACACACACATTTTTTTTTTAATAGTTTATTAGATCAAAATAATAGGAAATACAATAAAAAATAGTAGGAAACCCGTTCAATCTTCATTAACATCGTCACCGTCGCCACCAACAGTTGGCCATTCAAATATTTGTCGATAAAAGTTTTCAATTTCTTCATCTTTTCCTACGATAAACCTCTCAAACTTTTTAATATTCAACATCTTTTTTGCACTGATTGGGACTTTTGTATTAGGGTATGCAACGACTGCGGGAAAAGATCTGACAATAGTAGATGTTCCCAACCTAAATTTATGCTGTATTAGGCCACCAATAAAGTCGCGAGCAGTCACAACACCTTTCTCCTCCTTGCCGTAGCTAAAGTGCATAAAATAAGAAATCAGAAAAGAAACTTTATCTTCCTTTCTAACACCCCTTCCGTAAGATGCCGTAGACAATGAATTTTTTTTGTAGTAAACGGGCCACCAATTTTTATAGTCTTTGATCAATGTATTCTCTTCATCCGTTAAGTATACCGAAAACTTTTTTTTAGTGCTTGATCCGACAATCAACGAAACATAATCTTTTAGTAGGAAAACCCTATCATTTTTATTAATTTTTTTCTTCACCATGGCAAAATCCCTATCACATGGCATATAGGAATATTATTATTTATTTGTCACGTGACGTTAGGAGCCGTTTATTCGAGAAACACCACATGTCCGGGACTTGTGGGGTTTCTCAAATAAATATATATTTTAAACTAGCGCTGAAAGCGTTATATGGGTTGGACATGTGCGATTTCTCTTTAAAAATATGCGTCTATTTTTGAATATATTGTTAAGCTAAAAAAGTCGAAATGTCAAATTTATGGACATGTGGGGTTTCTCAAATAAGCGATTCACATGAGATACAGGGTGTTAAAGTTAAAACTTGATTTTTGTTTTTCTCTAATAATTTTGCGACAAACTAACGTTTCTTTACAAAATTTGGCCATTATGGTTTTTCAGGACGACAAATTGATTTTTTTATGAAATTGTAATGTATAATGTAGAGGGCGCTGTCTGCGGCATTATTTGCATATTTATAGGTCATAACTTTTTTGTGCTTCAGTGTATTTAAGTTTTTAATGAAAATAATACTTTTCTCACATTTACTACGTAAAAAAGGTATACTGAGTTCAGGTCGCCCAAAGTTACCGTTTCGGAGATATTTGCATTTAAATTGCTTAGTGCACCCTGCCCAATTATTATTAATTTGTAAACAATTTTTTTTTCTTAAAGACGTAACCTATGAGAAAATAAATAACATTTAGAGATGCAGGTGCTATGAAATCTCCATGTTGTTATTTGTTTGTTGATTATTGCAAGATAGCTTTGTCAGAAAATGTTTCATTTTTGAGTGTATCGTAAGTTTGTGGTTTCATTGCTGTTGGTTTCTTTCGGCACGATATTTTCTAGGGTCAAAGTTATTTGAATTAAAGTAAGTTCAAGAACAATCCAATTGGTGTATTTATTATTCCCAATTACCATTACTAGAACATTAATTATCATGTAAAAGTGAATTGGTAAGAAGTGACAAAATATTATTTGCTTGCCTGAGGTAACGCATTGAACACTTTAAATGCAAATATCTCCGAAAGGGTAACTCTGGGAGACCTGGATTTAGTATACCTTTTCTACGTAATAAATATTAGAAATGTATTATTTTTATTGAAAACTTAAATACACTGAGGCACAAAAAAGTTATGACCTTGTGAATTTGCGAAAAATGCCGCACAATTGTACCTTGCCCTACATTGTACAAATTTTGTAAAAAAAGTTAGTTTCTCTCATAGTTATTACAGAAAAACAAAAATGAAGTTTTAACTTTAACACCTGTATCTCAGTTAATATCAACTTTCGGATATAGGTAAGTATAAGTCTGAGTCTGTAGATTTTTCATGTACCATTAACTAGAGGACACCCTGTATACTCTCTATGATATGACCAAGTTGCTTACGTGTTTTTAATTCGCACAACCATAACAGTTTTTTCTTTCTCAAATCATTGTGTACTAATTTCTTAGAGAGAATATTAATTGACATTAGTTTGATCGTTTTGATGTTTGAGGATATGTATTTCTTAAATCGTGCCTACATTATTTCTTGCATTTCACTTTAAGGTGGTCAAACTGAAGCATTGTCGTCTAGACTTTGTTCACTTAAGAGCAAAATGCTGGTTGGTGAAGCCCTTAAGAACAGTACATTAAGAGATGCAAGTTGTACATTTAGTAACCGCATAGGGGAAGTTAAATCCCCAGGCGAGAAGACGAAAATGATAATGAATCGGAAGAAAGAGATCGTAAAATTCAAGAACAGCCCAGTATTAAAGCATGAAGCCCTCCAGCCATAGAATAGGCTAAACCGAACACGTTGAACATAACAGAAATCGCTATATATTTCCTAACTAAACACCTGGCCAGGATAGTATAGTGTGTTATCTTGATATATTCTCCTATCATTGATCGTTGTTGAAGATGCGTATTCAAATAATCCGAAAAGTGATATTTATTTTCCGTTAAGGCGTGTGTAAGTAGATCTCTTATATTCTTTTTTATCCATTTACGTGTGTACACCCATCCATATTAGCATATAAAAAGGCATCGCAATCCATGTTAGGTACTTACTAAATAAAATGCCTATAGAGATATTAATGATGAACATTATTTGGACAAGGTACAACATTTGGTGCCGGATTATGTTACCATAAATCGATAACATATTAATAAGGACGATCAGCAACTAACGCTGTCAGAAGCGAAGGTAGTAGTTGGTTAGAGGTACCACCATAACCTACCAAACTTCTACGGAAATGCAAATTTAAAACAAAAAGAAAATATTGGCATCCAAACTTGACTAAATCAATATATTAGAAGATGATTTGAAACAATTCTCTTAAATAGCATTTTACTAAAAACTTTGGAATAAGGGTACTTTACTCTTGTAAAAAACTTTAATTTTTAACTACATACATACAATCGTATTTTTCTGCAAGAAAAAATGTTTATAAAAAATTACTTTTCCTCGAAACCCCTATAGCAAACAAGGAATGCGGGCAAAAAAATTCTAGAGTTAACAATGTCACAAATATTTTAAATTTTAATAATATTGTATCGAGAAAAACCTAAATTTACATTTACGCATTTAAAAAAAATTGTAATAGGTATATAAGAAACCAATATTCCATTATAGTGTCAATATTATTAAAACCTTCTTTTCAAACTATTTATTTTGATATTTAAATGCAAAATAATCTATTTTTTTCATTAAAGTACTTTTAATCTAAAAATATTGGCAACATAGTCCGTTGTCAATGGTTACAGGTAGCTAGCGCTAATTTGATAGGTTATATCCCAGACAGTTGATAGCGCATGCGTCTCGTGAGACACCCGATGGGCCATCGGGCTTGTTCGGTGATGTCCGATATTTGATTTATGTATCCACCCAGTTGCATAGTGATAGAGAGGGCAATAGATTGTATTGTGTTAATTGTGTTTTATAAATACATGTTCATTGTATCGTGTTAGGGTGTTATTTTAAAATATACTACATACTCTTGGTAAAAACCTACATAGTCAGATCGGTGAAGTGATTTCAAATATTTGTATTGTAGGTGAAGAAGAATCACAAATCAATATAAGCGAAAACTAGAAAGGGACATTAATACGACCAAAACTGCTTTTTCCATGTTGAAAAAATCTTCTAAAAAGTAATTTTTTAAACCTTGATAAAAATAGTTACCTACCTTCAAACATAAAATGCAATTACTGAAGAATTTTTTGTTTTTATTAAATTATTTAAAATAATAATAGCACACCCATGACTAGACAATGTTTTAAACGATATTGCTTCCACCTTACCGATACGTCGGAGACACAGATCCCCTTGTCGACCTGTATATGGCTTGGCATTTATAAACAAAAAAAAGTAACTTCAAATCACATGCATGGTATATCGTGGATCCATGTAGGTACGTGGTCCATTTAACTCACAGTCTGAACTGTCCTGTTGAGAGGCTTCTTTCTTTATACCTCACCCGTACGTTGTTTAACAACCAATATGCTAAACGTCTCTAAATACAAATTGGTAGTGCCATAAATCGAAACCACAGGAAAAAGATTTAGTGCCACCGGCGCCACATCGCGACTAACCATTTGGATTTTCGCCCAATGGGGTACCACAAGTCGTACAAGCATCCCACACGTTCGGACGTTATGTAACCAGGTGTGAGTTCATCGCATACCTATTTCGATTTTGATACTTCTAAAAAAATAATAAACTTTTCGATTATTTTTTTCCCAAGATGGGCTGAAGTTTTACAAGAAATGAGAAACCCCGTATGCACAGTAAAAATGTGCACTTTCATTAGTAATATTTATCACCATCTTGATGGTTTAGTGGTCGGCATGCGGCTCTTTGGTCCTTTGATGAAGCTCTGCCACAAAACTGAGTATCTATACCCATGATAATAGGTTTGTTCCAACACCCTATTTTTGTATCGTTCTAGAACCGTCACGAAACTGTTGGAATCGATTTTGTGCGCAGGCGTTAATTTTGCACTGTTTGTTGCCGATGCACAAGGGAGGCAAGGTTGGTACGTTTTTGTGACCATTCTGTGTAAAAATCTCAGCTGATCGCCTGTCTGATTCTAGGAAAGAAGTTTAGTAATTAGTTAATTATCATAACATTCATAAATCACAACCCTACTTTTGTTGTTTTGATTTCTTCGTCTAAGCGTGAGTATTATCTTTTTTCGTTCCGTTTTGTTGTATTTAATAATCATGAAAGAGAATAACGTTTAATCTTGTAAGTTTGGGAACCGGATTATACAAATTTAATAAGAATAAATTAAATAATCAAAATATTAAGCAACAACTCCTACAAAACAAGGCTAAAAGAACTGCATGAATGCCAGGAATACAAAAACAACGGTTAAAATTCTTAGGGCGCAAGTCAGTACAAGCGGTTCCTGGTCTTTGCCATGTATCGTTTTTACCGTTCAGGAACTGGTTTGCGAACGATCACAATTTGGTTGGAACACCAAAGAGATCGCCAGCTACACCGTTTTGTGTCGGTTGGAACGCCTTTCGACTACTACGCATGTGCGTGACCGTACATTGTACGATTTTTAGGGTGGTTGGAACGAACCTACTATATACAGGGTGATTCACGGTTTACGTTAGATTAGACATACAGGATTACCATAAAGAAACGGGTCATGCTTTTATATACAGGGTATTACTTTTTATATTTAAAGCGGCAAATCCCGAGATGAAAATAAATTGAAGAAAAATAACCATAAATGCCGTTTTGAATTTTGAAATATACACTTTATATAAAATGTCAAAATTTACGTGGCCGCTCCTGATGACGTTCGCAATCAATAGTTTATTGAGACAGTCTCGAGGTTCAAAAGAGGTTAGCGCATTATAGGCGGTATTGTCATATTGCAACACGGAACACGTGTTCAGTTTTTGACAACAAGACGTCTTTGACACGCGTGACCTTCGATCTTATTTTAAAATAATCCGTTTTATAATTAAATTTAAAAAAAAAAAACATAAAAAGTATGTTTTTCAACAGCTGAACAGTAGATAATATCACACAAATTTGAAATCACATCACAACATTTATTATTATGAATTATTTCACAACAGAAAAAAAATCGGGTAATGCTAAAACTAACAAAACGTTTAAAATTCGAATACGTCAAGCACATGGAACACCCTCGACAGCGTCATTCCATGCCCGAGTCTCGAAACATACTGAAGCAATAATAGTGGCGCGCGGCTGGTATCCAAGCAAGGGACAGACACACGGTGTGATCTGACAACACTGTTAGTATACTCTAGTGACCCACATTGTTGCTTACTGAATCCAGATGGAGCGGCACGACAGTATGTGGGCAAAAAGGGTTTTTACTCTAGTATTTTGATATTCGAGTTAAAAAAAAAGTATGTAGACTTTCTCTAGGACACCCAAGGAGTCACCCATTTAAATATAATACGGCATTTCCATAACACCCTGTAGAATTGATATGTATTACATCACCATACCCAATCCATCAAGAATCGCTCGGATGCATCAAATAAATTTTTTTGAAATGCATTTTTTTTAGAAAAAGATTTTATACAGGGTGGATTATAATAATGCTACTTATATCAACTTTATTTTTTTAAATTCTAGACTTTTTCATAAATCATGTCCCATATCAATCTTCAACCGTTTACGAAATATTAATAGTTTAATGCTGGTATGCACCATTGATATGTTTCTCGACATAGCAACATAGAACTGAAATAAAGTGATATACAAAACAAAATAATTTTCTTTCTTATTCTTATTCTTAATATCACAAAGTAACGGAATACTCAATCCAGTATTTAAATTTAACTATTCAGAACACAAATTTACCTTTGTTTTGCGCAATATTGGAGAGGAGTAGTTTGGAGACCTCTGCTTTATGCGATCGAAATATAGGTTAATATTTGAAATAAATATTAATAAAAACAAATTCTCTTTCGTCTTGTCTCTTTTGTCCATTTGGTTGGCAATACAGTTTACGTACCGCTGCTTGAGACTAACTTATTAGTAGTCTTTACTATGGAAAAAATCATTTTTCATCGATTTACCTTCAGAATAATAATAATAATAATAATAATATTTCAAATAAATAATTTAAAAAATGCAAATAAATAGCATTCCATACGATGTACATAGGTACGCCTACTCAAGCATGATACGACATAATATCATGCATAAATAAAACAAATTCTACGGAAGCTGGGAGCCTGTCAACCGCATAGAAAGTAGAAATGACGGTATTGTTGTTTTTATTCTAGCTTTATAGCTAGAAGATGCGCTCAATTTATTCGTGCCTGATTTGCATAAGACCGTGTCCCACTTTGGAAATAAATTATGTCTCTTAAGACGCTTGCAGGACCGAATTAAATCTTGTTTCTCTGTAAGTTATAGCGATGATACAAGTAATTATTACGTTATTTGATAATAATATAAAGTTGGGCAGGGGAAAGAAGTTTTGGTCGTATTAATGTCCCTTAAGTGTCGATTTACATATATTGATTTGTGATTGTGTAAATTTTTACCAGGAGCACACTCCTTCATTATCATAAACTTCAAAATTTTAAAATAACACCCTAAAACACGACACAATGAACACATGTATTTATAAAATCCAATTTAACACAATACAATAACTATTGCCCTTTCTACCACTACGCAACTGGGTGGGTACACCCATCAAATATCGGCCACGATGGCCCATCGGGTGTCTCACGAGCCGCATGCGCTATCAACTGTCTGAGATATAACCAATCACTGGCTACTTGTAACCATTGACAACGGACTATGTTGCCATATTTTTATATTAAAAGTACTTTAAACAAAAAAATATATTATTTTGCATTTAAATACCAAAGCAAATAGTTTGAAAAGAAGGTTTTTAATAATATTGAAACTATAATAGAATATTGATTTCTTATATATATACCTATTACAAGTAATTTTAAATGCGTAAATGTAAATTTAGGTTTTTCTCGGTAAGAGATCGTTAAATTAAAATTTAATCTATGTGACAACATTGTGAACCCCAAAATTTTTTTTGCCCGCTTTCCTTTCATAGCTACAGATAAACTTAAACATTTAAACTACACTTAGAACATACACCTCGCTTCAAACATTGGAATACCGATGCGGAACGAGAGCAAGTTTACAATAAATTTGATTAACATTTTATCAGGAAATATTCTATTACTTTTTACATAACCAGTGAAAAATAATATAAATCTGTTTACTCAGTTAAAAAGTCCCTTTGCTTTGACTGATCAGGACATGAATGTTTGAGATGACATTGTCTGTCAACTGGCTGTACAACCCAATAGGATGATGCAAAACTATTGCGGGAAAAAGTTCTAAATAGCGACTCTGCCTCAAGTTGGTCTCAATTTGTTTATAAAGTTGATTTTAATGGGCGGGATCCGTACCTGTTCACTTGTTGCGATGCGCCGGCACTTCTTCATTACCACGGTCGCGTTTTACAGGGTGTGCCTTTTAAATCTTCTGATTTATTAGTGTAATTTGTTTATTATGATTGGATAATAATTAGGCAAGCAAATAAATGTCCATTCTAAACCGGCTAATTTAAAGAATAAAAATTTGAAATTAAAATATGGCTTTTATGTTATTTAAATGTTATATCCAAGTTATAAAATATTCATGTTATTTAAATTACTAATTTATTTAATTCGGCTATTTATGATGAAAACGGGGTCGTATTCAGACTTATCATAATTAATTTTATTAAGAAATTAAGAATTTATATTACGTAAAAATGCTGCAGATATTCATACTTGGAAATATTGCGAATGTGAGGAAATTCAGGAAAATATAATCGACGGACGTGACTCAAAAATCTCTATTTTTATCCAGTTTACGGCAGACTTGGCACAGTTTTGCCATATTGAGTTAAGAATTACTATTTTAGCGTAAATCTAACAAACTCTGAGAAACAACAAAGAATTTAATTTAACAATAATGACAAATATGACAGTTGTTAATTCTGTAGTATCAAAAGTGAAAGCGGGTATGAAAGACGGGCGTTCCGATAAGAGCCTTATCAAAATTACATTCTGAACGCCCGAAGGCGACGTAACGTCTTTGTCAATTTAACAGAAAACGACAAAGAAAAATTATACTAATTTTCAGAGCTCCCCGATTGTTTTTCTGGAAAGTTGCTTACAACCTACCTAAGAATGTGAATTGTTTGTTCTTCAAAGACTGTGAACCATAGCCGTATCCTCCTTTATTTAAGAGGATGTCGGAGTCAGTCGAAATCTCCGATTTGACCCCTGTTCGTTTCACGCATTGAAGGCACGAATCGAATTGGATCTTCCCTTCCAGATGGAAGAGACTGCATGTGATCGGGGTCTATACTACAATTCTCTACGCTGAAAAACGGAGTTTTCACTTCTTATGAGAACGGTACATTAAAAAAAATTTTTTAACGAAAGATATCTAAATTTTGTGAACAACTCCAGGAAAATCCATCATTTTTTCTATATGGAGCTGTAAAAAAACTAAAAATTTTCCGAACCAAAATAATACTTTCCGCGAGTTCTAGGTCTATTACAAAGTTTTTTTTCCTTTGACATTTGTTTCCTAAAACAGGATAAACGCTTGGGAAGAAAACTCGTTTACAGGTACGCCGGAATCCTGTTAAGATCATTGGTAGCAACCGATGTTTTTTGAAGTATTTTTCAAAAGTTGTTAATATCAATCGCTTTGGTGAAATCCAAGGAGACTAAACCGATGAAAATATAGCGAGAACTAAGCAAAAAAACAGATTAACATCCAAGAAAAACATTTAGAGGCAGCTTATGTAATTTATTACATAAATTACAAAAATAAATGTCAATTTGTTAAGTTGATATGTAATTATTTGATGTTCTCTTAATAAAGTTTATGTTTCTGATTCGTGAAATATTCTCCCTAACTATTGCTTTAAAATTAACCAGATCATTTTTACCTACGAAAATTTTAGATAAAAAAATTAGAGAAATGGAAAAGAGGGCTGCGAATAAAAAAATTGATTAATTCCAAAGATATTACAAACTACAGATGGAAAAATGTACATTTCTAGCCTACGCAACGACTGCAAACAGTATTTCCACCTCTTTCGGTCATTATTGCAGCATAGCCATATTGACATACTATTTATCGCAAAGGTGTCTTGCAAAATCACAATAAAAAATTTGTTAATTTGGCAAATGCAACTGGTTTTAGATTAATCCGCAATTGCTCTTAAAATAAATTTATTTCCCAATAATTTTGCTATAAACTGTGAAAAAATATTATTATACTTAAAAGTATTAAACAGATCTTGAACTAATCCAACTGCACTCTGGCAACATCTATTTCTATTTTACATTACATTTAAAAGATGAATGAATACTAATCTAATAAACATTACAACGTTGGCGCTATGATCCAACGGATTGTTATATATTTTGGTTGATTTGTGTTCTTTTTGTGATTATTGGTGAAAAATCGTCGTTATTATAAACAATCATGGTGCATTCATGTATAGTTCATTTAAATAAGGATTTATCTTTTCATCGGTAAGTATGGTTATGTTTTAATATTTAACCATCTGACATAACCTGACTTCAACATTGTTACCATTCAGCCAACAAATATATACAGTGAAACTTCTCTTAGGCGGACACCTACGGGACCGTTTAAATGTATCCGCCTAATAGAGGTGTCCGCCCATGTGAAATTTATTATTAGGTAATATGTAAATGAAAAATTATTACTATGTATATGTATGTACAAATAAACATAACATAACAAAAATACACTAGTTTTAGTTAGGATTAAGTACTAAAAAAATCAAGTTTGACGTGTTTGCGTTTTAAAACTTGCAATCTAGAAAATGTACTTCCAAGTCTGATAACAATTCCATTGCTGTAGATCACCTCTATTCTTTGCATACTCTTACAATTCCTTTACCATACTAATGGCTTGTGATAATTGGTGACATTTGTTTGATTATTGCATTCAACTTCTTCATCAGAGTCTTCAGACAGTGACGTGGTTTCAGTTTGGGCTACATAATCGGTAGGAATGGGGTCACTATCATCTTCTAATAGCACATCGCCATCAATATTAATGAACTCGTCCAAATCATTATCAAATTACAAACTTCCACAACATCAATATTCTCTTTCAGACTCAAAACGCGACATTTTTCTGCCATTGTTTACGATTTTAGCCTTACAACTCACAAATAAACGGCGGACTGCTGTCGGGGAATCACGCATACTTTCATTCGGCGAAGTGCTCTCGTGCTCGTCCGTTTAAAGGAGGGTTTTCGTACTCTTTGTATGACAACAGCCTGTCCGCGTCTGCCCAAAGGAGAGCCTGGTTCCGGACTATGAAAAAATGTCCGCTTAATGGAGATGTCGGCTTATTAGAGGTGTCCGTTATGAGAGGTTTCACTGTAGTTCTCTCTTCTACCCATTACTGATTTTCAATAACATTTCACACAATCACAGCTTCATTTTCCAAGAGTTTTATGAATGGATTATGGGATCTGTAGGTTACAATACCTTTGATTAACTCGCCAGTGTCCAGAGGGCTTCTTGTCATTATAATATAACATAAATGTTGAACAATCTCCATTGCGAACATCCAAATAATATGCAGGAATTCGGGATTGTGATATGAAACGAAAAAGCGACATAATAATATCGCTTGTTGGAAACGACCTTTTCGTTTGCACATTTACATATTATAGTATCTTACTGGACATAAAAAATAACTCGACTAACGGTAATCCGGGACCCAGATGCATAATCAAGGAGAATTTGTGCAATACGACGTTCATCTTCTTTACGATCGCACGCGTTCACTTCACAAATAGTACCGACAGTATGTCGTAATTGAAATGATGTACGGTCAGTGTGATTCTGCGGCAATAAACTACATCTTGGACATTTGAAACGTCGTATAATTTTGCATAGATAATATTTATTCTACCGAAATAGAAAAAAATTACTTCATGACATGTGCATTGAATTGTTAAAAAATCCATACCATTTATTTATACAGTGCGCGTCTAAAGTCACTTCCCCCACCGTTTACTTTTGATTCACAAATGTGAGAATAATGAGATTTTGGCACGTTCAATAATTACTGAAATACTACTTTTTTGGCATAAATTATTTACTTATTCTTAAAAGATGGCTGCTGGGCGCCATTTTGAATAAGATTTTTAAATGGTAGGTGCGGTCGTGTGATACCTCATTCGAAAGATATTTTCAATCTACAAACAGTCCCCAAGTTTGAGAAAATTTTATCGATTAATTTCAAAATGGCGACCACTTTTCTTAATATAATTACATTTTTAGTGGCTAATTTTAGTACTTTATAATGCTCAAAAGTTGGCAACTACTTAATCTAACTTCTTGGCAGATGTATAGCCTATCGTGAAATTCTTTGCGAACATTATGAAACATTTCATGACTAATTGATGTGCACACTTAGATTATTCTTTGGCGCAAATCCTCTAATGACTGCGGTTGAGTTATGAACACTTTAGACTTAACGAATCCCCCCAAAAAAAAGTCCATAGGAGTTAGGTCCGGTGAGCGAGCTGGCCATTCGATAGCACCACGACGACCAATCCAGCGCCCGGGATAATGTTCATCAAGGTAGTTCCTAACATCTCTACTATAATGCGGCGTAACTCCGTCTTGCTGAAATGCAATAGGCATATTACCAAATTCGTCAGGATTTTCCTCAATACACTCCAGAATCAAATGTTCTACGGTATTTTCTAGCATATCAAGATACAGCGGTCCAGTTAAATTTCCCTGTATAAAAAGTGGTCCTATAATATGGTTTCCCCAAAATACCTGCCCAAACGTTAAGTTTCTGAGGGAACTGAGTATTGCATTCCCTATAAACATGAGGATTTACATCGCTCCAATACCGAACATTTTGACGGTTCACTTTACCGTTTAGAAAGAAAGTACACTAAAACTTAATCAAATACCCCAGTTTTATAAGAACCGCATTAAGCGTGTCGTGTTTTTATATTTTTCCAGTTTGATTCGTGCTAATAAGTTTTAAAGGTGTATTTCCGTTGTTTTAGTATAGTTTAGTTTATTTTGAAAAGGTGATTAACTACATATTGAGTTGTTTGTGTAACTGGTAAACCACAGTAAGTACTAATCACGTAATGAAAAATTTATAGGTTAATATTTTATTTTTCTGTTTTTAGGCAAAAATAATAATTATGGAGCATAATTATTGTCTGCCTTCTACCTCAGCTGATACCACCGTTAGAGAGACTAAGGCGGATTTTAATATTAATAAAAATTTCTAGATGTTTTATTTCTTTCCGAGTGAGTTGAGATTTATTTCAGTTAAATATCAGGTAATACTTTTATGTGGCGACTTGACCGTAGACATTTTGGTTAGCTGGTAAAGTAGGAAATATCTGAATGATATTTCTAATAGTTTTGGTCAGAATTCAAGTGCAATTATTGATCATGTAGTGTGTAATAATATGTTTATCTAAGTTCACTATTTTTAGAACTTTGCAGATAATAACAAATTGTATATTGTTTATTAAAGTGGATGTTATTATAATGGGTAATAACGACCATCCTCATATTGTTCATTCCTTCAGAAAATGCTATTTTGGGGAGAATGAAAAGTGGCAGTGCGAAAGTGAAATTTATTTTTGGACATCTCTTCGAACAAAGTCAGGAAAAACTAAAAACCGAAACACAAAATTTGTCCCAATTTAATCGACTTCGTATCTCTTTACTCTTACCTTTCCCGAAATCCCAATAGGGAAGGCTGAAATACCCATCTTATTAGTTTTTTGCATATATGACTTACATAACCTAAGTATTTGCAGTATACATAGCCTACATATACAGAAGGAGGGTGCATATAGAATTTGCTTGTTATGATACTATACACTTATAAGTTACTATTGAATATTAAAGTTAAAACAGAGGTAACAAGAGTGAACAACCTTTAAGCAAACCGTATATTTAGTTTTTTAATACAATAACCTTTCCTTAGAAAAGGTCCATTGCTACTTTCAGAAATGTTTTTTTGTGCATTCGGTACAAAAACATGGAAATTTTTCCAAATGATTTGTATTTATATAACAGGGAAAAGAAATGATCAAGGAACACTTTTTCGAAAAATTGAAGATACAATTTCTTACAGGTATAGTTAAGTCCATGTGTAGACACACTGTATAAAGTTTACAGTATAGGTAAAGATGGACATGCATGTAGATACGTACTTCCTATCTTTTTGTGAAGATAGAGGTACCTACTAGACATGTAATTATAGATAATGACTTTATTTTATATATTTCAATAAATAAATAACAAAAAAATACAATGTGTTTTATTCCCTATAATAAATAATAGAAAATGTATTTAAAAATATAAATAAGCTCGTTTCATTTTTAAAATAAACGTACGTACTATTTTAGTACGGTCCTGGAATTTCATACAAACCTAGACAAAATAACTAGCCAGAAATAAGCAGGCAAGTCATTTATGTCACGTGACGCTTGACATTTCTGGCGAGAGGGTTCGCTGCAACTACTATACTACATGTCGGTTAGAGGAAACATTCCGCTTTAAGAAACGTATTTGAAAAAAAAATTATATAAATAGTTCCTCCGTTTAAATCAATTAAAGTTAAGAAAAACCCGCCGTAGTATGTGTGAGAAACTAAAAAAAAAAACTACTCCATATAATTTTGCCTTCCATAACAATAATGATGATGTTAACTTTAATGATTAACTTCGACACGAAGTTGTTAAGACGCCCGGTATAAGATGAGGCAAGAATATAAACAATTTAATTAATTTTAAATGAGCTACAACTACAAATTATGCATACGTACCGGGTGGACATTTTAATCTAGGCACATGTCATGTGAAAGTAAATGTAAATATGATCTTTCCAGCTGGCCGACTAACAATGTTCATATGAAATTCAAGATTGCAGTATTGCAGTAAATTGTTAATAATTTATAGCCAGAATAGTTCTATGTAGTTTTTGCTAATGACAACAGTACTGCATGAAATACTGTTTTCTTTATACAGGGTGTTTTGGAAATGACTTATTATATTTAAATGGATGACTCCTAGTCACTGTCGTGCAGTTCCATCTGGATTCAGTTAGGCACAATGTGGGTAACTGGAGTATACTAACAGTGTTGTCAGATCACATCACATGTTTCGCCCTTGCTTGGATACCTGCCGCGTACGACTATCGTTGCTTCAGTATGTTTCGAGACTCGGGAGTGGAATGGCGCTGTCGAGGGTTGTAGCATTAACCGATTTTTTTTCTGTTGTGAAATAATTAATAATAAGAAATATTGTGGTGTAGTGGCGTCTGTGAGTCGGAAAAAGACCCGAAAAATAGAAATATTTTCAGCCAAAAACCACCCCCCAGAGGGGTTAAACGCGCTTCAAGAGGTTTATCTGCAATGAAACACACTTTTCCCCCGTTTTCGAGGATGCTGAGTACGGTGGTGGTGTTGGATATCGCGTCCGACCCCTTCCAACCCCTCCACCGGCCTATACTCGCCCCGGAAAGGGGTGAATTTTTATTTTTCAAGTATCAGCGCCAAATATATATTCCCCTCCGTTCTCGAGGATGCTGAACACGATGTTCAGCATCCTCGATTGTTCCGTCTGAAAATATTTCGATGTTCGTCCGACTCACAGACACCACTAATGTGTTTTCAAATTTGTGTGATATTACCTATTGTTGGTTCTGTTGCAAAACATACTTTTTTTGTTTTATTTTTTTTATGAAATTTAATTATAAAACGGATTATAAGATCGAAGGTAAGAGAGTATGTTCCTTAAAATTGTAGTATTTTTTTTCTAAAAAGTTTGAAAAAGAAGTGATAACGCGGGTCAAAGACATCTTGTTGTCGAAAACTGAACACGTGCATTTACAATTCTATGTTGCAATATATGACAACACTGCCTCAATAAACTATTGATTGCGAACGTCCTCAGTAGCGGCCCCGTAAATTTTCAGATTTCATGTAAAGTGTATATTTTGTACAATAATTCAAAGCGCCATTTAAGGTTATTATTTTAATTTATTTTCATCTCAGAATTTGCCGGTTTAAATATAATAAGTCATTTCCATAACACCCGGTATATTTAAATAAACCCCAATAAATTGAATTGTAAAACTTGAGTGACTAATGCTTACAGTTCTCCGTTTAATGTCCCATCGGCAGGGGTAAACAGTATTACCAATAAGTAACGTTTACTTGGGTTATTAAATGTCCCACAATTAATGCGTCCACCCGGTATACACACGTGAATTTTTTATCTTCTCAAATTCATTATTTAATTTTATGTTCTTTCGTAATTTACGATCTGCTAGAATCCATTAACTTAATTTGGTTTGCGGATTTATGGTACAAAACTATACATGACGATGGCCTTTACTACGTGTTATCATTCTTCAAAAATCCGTTAAAATCTTGTTTTCCTAATAACTACACTCTCCGACAATAAATCCCGGACATAATGTTAGTCTTTTTATAGTCCTGTAACTTCTTTAATTATTTTCCGGTATTGGTAAAATTTTTAGCAAAGTATAGACTTGTATCTTGGGATGATATCCTGAATTTTAATTTTCAACAAATAATCATGTATTGATCATTATACAGGCAGATATAAAAGTAACTTTTTTACCCTTAATTTCTTAACGGCCTCTGGAAAAATTGAGCGGTAGAATTTAGCTACATTGCGATTTGTTTTCAAGTGTGACCTTTTCTTAGCACAATGTTTTTTGGTTCACGTCATTATCTGCTTTTTAA
The DNA here is from genome assembly GCA_963991005.1 of Barypeithes pellucidus. Classification (NCBI taxonomy): domain Eukaryota; kingdom Metazoa; phylum Arthropoda; class Insecta; order Coleoptera; family Curculionidae; genus Barypeithes; species Barypeithes pellucidus. The sequence goes on from OZ022563.1 coordinate 17,686,124, forward strand.
AAGAAGATACAAATTTTTAAAGAAATTACTGCAGTTTTTCAATTTTAATCACAATTCATCCTGTAACTTTTTCAATTGTTGTCCGATCTTGGTGAAATTTTTAGTAAAGTGTAGACTTGTGTCTTGGGATGATATCCTGAATTTTAGTTTTCAAAATAATCATGTATTAATCATTATACCGGCCGAAACTTTTATACCCTTAATTTTCTAACGCTTTGTGGAAAAATTGAGTGGTAGAATTTAGCTTCATTCTGTTTTGTTTTGAAGTGTGACCTATTCTTAATACAATGTTTTATGGTTAACTTCATTATCTATTTTTTAAAAGAAATTATTGCAGTTTTTCTATTTTATTCACAATTCAGAACATCACATTGTTTTATCAAGTAGCATAAACAAATATCCAAAAATTAATAACCCGTATTTTACTGAAGCATGCCTCATAACATGGAAGTGATAAGAACATGAGGTGGCAATACGCGCTATTAATTTTTTGGATATTTATTAATGCTACTTCATAAAATCATGTAATGTTCTGGATTGTGAATAATTTTGAAAAACTGCACTACTTTCTTTAAAAATGTGTATCTTCTTTTACAAAGCAGCTAACGACATGAACCAAAAAACATTGTGTTAAGAAAAGATCACACTTCGAAACAAAACATAATTCAAATATATAAAATGAAACTAAAGTTTACTTTGTTACTTGTCACTATATTAAAAGGGATTTGGCGTTACGGCCGTTTCGTAGTACAACTACATCTTCAAGACGCTCACGCGAGACTGAACCCAAACTAAATGTATATAATATAGGTAGTATTACTAAAAATAAAAAAATTAAAAATATTTATTTGATATAATAAATAATGTTAGCCACAATAGTGTAATAAACTTAAATTAGGGATAAACAGGTCGATATTCAGAGAATCTAAGAATGCACATGCCAGATGGGATTTTTACAATAATTTTAATAGCGGGGAGTTGCCGAGATCTAATTATGTATTTAAAAGCTTAATATTTTTTATGTTTATAAATTTCAATGTTTTCTAGTAAATTTAATTTATGGCCTTTTTGTACAGTGTGTAAGATTTGTAGGTTACTTATATCTGGAAATGTGTGGTTTGTATCTAAAAAGTGATTCGCAAAATTAGATAATCTTCTTGTGTTCTTTAAATCTCATTTCAAAATTTCGTCCCGTTTGTCCTATATAGCAGCTATTACATTCATTGCATAGCAAGCTGCTATATAGGGCAAACAGGACGAAATATTGAAACGATATTTAAACAACACAATTCATGCTTTCGACTTAATAAAAGATCATCTAATTTTGCGAATCACTTTTTACATACAAACCACACATTTCCAGATATAAGTAACCTACAAATCTTACACACTGAACAAAAAGGCTATAAATTAAATTTACTAGAAAACATTGAAATTTATAAACATAAAAAATATTAACCTTTTAAATACACAATTAGATCTCGGCAACTCCCCGCTATTAAAATTATTGTAAAAATCCCATCTGGCATGTGTATTCTCAGATTCTCTGAATATCGACCTGTTTGTCCCTAATTTAAGTTTATTACACTATTGTGGCAAACATTATTTATTATACCAAATCAATATTTTTATTTTTAGTATTACCTATATTATATAGACTTAGTTTGGGTTCACTCTCATGTGAGCCTCTTGAAGATATAGTTGTACTACGAAACGGCCGTAACACCAAATTCCTTTTAATATAGTGACAAATAACAAAGTAAACTTTAGTTTCATTTTATATATTTGAATTACGTTTTGTTTCGAAGTGTGCTCTTTTCTTAACACAATGTTTTTTGGTTCATGTCGTTAGCTGCTTTGTAAAAGAAGATAAAAATTTTTAGAGAAAGTAGTGCAGTTTTTCAACTTTATTCACAATCCAGAACATTACATGATTTTATGAAGTAGCATTAACAAATATCCAAAAATTAATAGCGCGTATTGCCACCTTATGTTCTTATCAGTTCCATGTGATGAGGCATGCTTCAGTAAAATACGGGCTATTAATTTTTGGATATTTGTTTATGCTACTCGATAAATCAATGTGATGCTCTGAATTGTGAATAAAATTGAAAAACTGCAATATTTTCTTTTAAAAAATAGATAATGACGTGAACCATAAAACATTGTATTAAGAATAGGTCATACTTCAAAACAAAATATAATGAAGCTAAATTCTACCACTCAATTTTTCCACAAAGCGTTAGAAAATTAAGGGTACAAAATTTACTTTTCTTTCGGCCTGTATAATGATTAATACATGATTATTTTGAAAACTAAAATTCAGGATATCATCCCAAGACACAATTCTACACTTTGCCCAAAATTTCACCAAGATCGGAAAACAATTTAAAGAGTTACAGGACTTTGAAAATGACTAGCACTATCTTTGTCCGGGATTTATGTCGGGGAGTGTAGTAACCTCGAAGAATACTTGAAATAAATGTGTGCCAAGTCCTCTTCGTCGACGTCCTTGGGAGACCCAAATTATTATCATCGTTATCGAAATTAGGTTGTTTTATCTATTTCCTGGTCCTGAGAGTTTTAAATCGGTTAAGGTTAAAATACAAAATTTAAAATAGTTTTTGTTTTATAAAAACTATTGGGAACAAAATTGTTTATTATCAGAATGATAAAATAAACACGCAAGACACTGTCTTCATGTAGAATTGACCAGCTAAGGAAAAATGTCCACATGGAAAAATCAGTGGTCTTTGTAAAAAACATCGCCCCCTTTGAATTAACACGGCAAAATAGCAGTGTGAAACAAATCACGCGTCACCATCTTAATTTTTTTTGTTTCAAGCGCCTACTTTTCTTTTAAATCCCGAATCAACAGAAGTTTGAAATAATGTTTCTGTATTTTGTTCACTTATTTGTGGTTAATTATTAAATTATTTGTTATTTATTGAACTAGTCCAACATAAGTAAAAAATTTAGAGCTTACTTATGAGATATTATTTATAAAATTAGGAGAAATACAGGACGGTATCCCAAAATTTCCTGATGTTGTTCATAAAACCCTCGAAACGTCATTAAACCACAATGTGTCATACATCGTTGCATTCGGAAGAAAAAAGCTATCAAATTCCCCAATATCAGAAAAACAGGACCGTATTTAAAAAAAGAAAGTTAACGATTTTCTTAAATTTCTGCCTATTTCGGGCTTATTTATTATTTTGGTAGGTCCTTTCTCGGGTGATGTCTCGTCTAATAATGCCCCTTCGAAGACGACTCATCGGATTACAAAACAATTAACGCTGTTAGATACAGCGGAAAAGGTGGCAATGCAAAAGTGCAATTTACTTTAGAATTCAATCTCAAAAAAAAACCAGGAAAACAATAAAACCATTTTTCAGAATTTCGTTTTTTTCAGGATATCTCCGGAACTACTCGGAATTTTAAAACTTTCTAAACGGCATATTATTAGGCACGTAAATACGCAACTTTACCTCCATTTAACCGACTTCGTATCTCTTACGGTTTCCGAGATCCCTATACTGGCCCTCCTTATCTTGTGTTATATGTTATTTAGAAATTATGAAATTTTACAATAAAATCTTTACTATAATAATTCTACTATAGCGTTTTTCCGTGTATATAGTATACTATAGATTGTTAAATACCGACTGAGTAGTACTGTTGAATGGCAATTTTTTAATTTTTGAGGAAATATATTAAGTTGCCAGTGCAAAAAAGAATACCGACAACGGATTTAAATATCCTTCGACATTTTATTTTTGTCATTTCAACCTGAGATAATCGCAGCAGATTCTACGACGCCTGAGAAAACGCACCTTTATTAAACAAGGAATATAAAATATATGATTAATGCATTTGATAATCTCGAAAAAATGTAAATATTCGATAATATATTCCATGTCCTTTGGCATTTAATCGTCTATGAAATACCATGGACGTTTAGAACTCCTCCACCTTGACAATTACGATTGCATCACGCCTTAAGACAATCAAATTTAAATATGTACCCTTTTTGGAAAAAAATCAGGAACATGATCAAACCATAACCGACTGACACCCTTTCGTGCTCATTGTTTCGTTTGTTGGCGTAATTTTTAAATTAGTCATAACCCAATCATACAGTCTGATTTTAATTACAACTCATGAAGGTAATACCATTTTAAATATACAATAAGAGAATTAAACAGCGTTGTGATTTAACAGTCGTTAAAACGAGTCGCTATGGAGATAGTTTTGAACTCGCAGCGGCCCCTTCTCCGGCCAGCCGCGCGTTTGATATTCGCACGGTACTCAGCATTGCCAGCGCCATTACGTTCGTAATATATTTGTTACGGAAGACGATGATTTATTACCTTTTTGTAATTATCGACAAAATTATAAAATTAAGAGTTAGGCTCCTCATCAGACAAGGCCTAAGGAAAACCTTTACAATCGACACCTAAAAAAAAGTCATTACTTTGACTCTGGCCCTTCGCCAGACCTAAAAAAAACATTTCGTTCATGCTGAGTACAATAGTATTGCTGATCTTAAAAAATGTATTACGAAGAACCTTAATCTATTACGAAATTTGAATCCAATTTATTACGAAAAGAATTCCTGCTGGCAACCCTGCCTGCACGGTTTAGTTTGCGGATAGCCGTTGTCTTGTTAGGACTACTTGATTTTTGATGGACGGAACGGGACGACTACTTCCGAGTCCATCGTGATCCCTTTTTGTGGCTGATATCGACAACGGGTTTACAATCGGATACTGCGGTTGCGATTTTTCAGGTTTTTTTCACGGAATACTCAAAAAAATTGTATATTTTTTAACGAATGTAAATTTCGGATGTCCCATTTAAAAAGAAGCAAATTTCCATTTTTTTCTTGAAAACTATTGAACGTAGAAAAAATCTTACTGCGTCACTGGATTCTACGTAAAAAATTACTAAGAGACCATTTTATACCTTTGTGATAAGCTGGAGGGTAACCAAAATATGGGGAGTGTCCCAAGATCTAAAATTCTGAAAATCATCCCCTGTATCAAAATCGAAGAAGCCTAGAAAAATTCTAATTGGGACATCTTTTGTTTCACAAAAAGTAGCAAGTGGTGCGAAAACCGCATCCTTCCCAAGTAGCATTTTTAGACACACATTGGACACACATTCTTTGCTGAGAAACGTTTCGAAACATTTTCGATTAAAATTATAAAGTTGTATCGAGACATATGTGTTACGAAACCTTTGCGACACATTTTCGAATCCAGTTACTAGAAACAATTACGTCAATCTGTTTCTGAAAATGAATCAATAATAACATCTAATATACAAATAATACCAGGAAATTGCATATTTATCCCTTATAAACGTGTACCGATGCTTTAAAAAATCTCTTATGGGAATTTCAATGTAATTTTAGTTTGTTTGGAAAGGTTTTTGAAACCACGCCTCTCGTGACGTCAGACTTAGGCTATCCATACTCCATACCATACCCAACCTTTGTGTTCTGTGCATACAAGCAAACCTTTTTTCTGTGGCATTCTCCATCACCTTAATAAACCTTTTATTTTTCTGTGCATCATGGAAACATTATAGTGTGCATGGTTATCTAGCTTTCTTAAGGACCGCTCTCTGCAAGTGGGGATTGACGGATTTCTCTCAGACACCTTCACCATCAATGCCGGTGTTCCTCAAGGGTCCATATTGTCTCCCACTCTCTTCTTACTCTACATTAACGACCTTCTAGTGAAAACTAAAAATCCGATATTTAGTTTTGCTGACGATAGCACACTTTTCTCATCTTTCTCTTTGAATGCGCAAACATCGGCTGCCGACGCACATCTTCGCAGACTGCATGAAGTATCACGCCTCAACAAAGACCTGGAAGAAATTTTGGCTTGGGGTGACAGTAACCAAGTCGAATTTAACGCTAAAAAAACCCAGGCAGCAGTTTTCTCTAAAAAGGTTAACATTACAGAACCGGAAATAGTCATGGCCGGACACGCAATCCCACTGGCTTCATCTATTAATTTGCTGGGTGTCAATCTGGGAGGAAATATGTCTTGGCATAACCACGTTGTGGCAATCGCCAAGATAGCTTCTCAGAAGCTTGGCGTACTCTTCCGAACCAGAAAGTTGTATACACCTCAACAACTTTTGATACTATACAAAGCCCAGATTCGACCATCACTAGAATACTGCTCTCATGTCTGGAGCTCTGCACCCAAACATACTCTTCGGCTACTGGATTCCATCGAAAGGAGGGCTATTCGTCTGATCGGAGACCACGAGCTGACGAAGAACCTCGACAGCCTAGAACATCGAAGACAGGTTGGGGATTTGACTCTCTTTTACAGATACTTTCATGGAAGGTGCTCGGCTGACCTTGCCCTCTTAATTCCGCCCAGAGCGACGAATAGCCGAAATACACGACGAACCACTGCCGCCCATCCGTATGTGGTTAAGCTTAGTACTCCTCGAACTTCATTATTTAAAAATTCTTTCATCTGGAGGACTTCATCCTTGTGGAACGACCTTCCCGATGAATTTTTATTTTGTAAAAATGAGTTTTAATGAAATTCATGCATCTCTTGAGAAGCCAAAAGTTGTTAGATAAGATCCATGTTCCTAGCTAAGTCGATTTATAAACGAAATAAATAAAATTTCGAAAAAATGTTAATTTTTATTTTTTTGACAAAGTATATTTTTTTCTGTAATTCAAATAAATCGAGGGCACGTTAAAAATATAAAGCCAAATTACTAAACTGCACTGTTCTTATGTGTAATAACTAGGTATATGAAATAAAATATCTTATAGGAAATATACTTATAACGAATTCATCATGGCGAAATTATTGTTTCATATTGTTTTTCTTTTATTTTACAACAGTGAAGGTATCCTAATTGTTTTGCGCATGGTTTAACATGGCCCCGCCCCTTTATACTGTCATTTTTGAATAAACAGAAGTAACAGTTTAGAAATATTTTCGAAACATTCTCGATAAAAGTTTCGATTGTGCATCGAAACAGCGAAAGTCACAGCTAGTACCAACCACTTGGAAACACGTGTAAATGTCCCATTTAAAATGTATACGTTTCAAAAATATTTCCATTTTTGTTGCCAAAAGTTTCCAATTTTGATCGGAAACAGAAACGATAGTTACGATACCTTTACCATAATGTATCTAAAAATGCTACTTGGGCTCTATCATTACTAACAACCGATCGGTACATGGTTGTAAATCAAATAAAAAATGTCGGTATAGATTCTACTGATCACTCCAAATGTGAATATTAACTTTAATATACATTAATTTTATTAAATAAATAACATTTAAAAAACGAATTTAAAGCGAATAGTCCCGAAAAGCAGTAGCGACGTTTCGCGAAAATAATCGAATATTTTCAATGTCCGCAGTGCCACCAATATTCGCTTTCGACATCACTAAATATGACCACACCTGTTAGTAAAATTATTTTATTTTTTATTATTGGATTTTTCATGGTAAAGTAGTAAATGCTACTGTGTTATTATTTTAACGGAAGTTACGTAATATCCACCGTACAATTTTCTATATGGGTGCCAATTAAGATGGGCAGTGCCATTAAATTATTATAAATAATTTATCCACAACAAGTTTTAAAAAAAATAATTATAATAAATTATATCGAATGATAGTAATTACCGAAATAAAAGCGGCCTAATTTTCTATTTTTATGTAATCCCTCTATAATTTTAAAACAAAAAAAAATTACCAGATAAATATTACGAAACGCTTTTTATTTTTAGTTTTATACTATTTAGTATAATTTCTCCTAACTCAAATATGCACTTGGCCCACTAGTATTGTGGTAACGACCAAAGGTACTGCACACTACAGATCCCATAATCCATTCATAAACTCTAGGAAAGTGCAGCTGTGATTGTTTGAAATGTTATTGAAAATCAGTAATGGATGGAAGAGAGGACTACATGTTTGTTGGCTGAATGGCAACAATGTTGAAGTCTGGTTATGTCAGATGGTTAAATATTAAAACATAACCATACTTACCGATAAAAAGATAAATTCATATTTAATGGTCCACTCTTTTACAAACTACACATGAATGCACCATAATTGTTTATAATGAAGCCGATTTTTTCACCAATATTCACAAAAAAAAACACAAACCAACCAAAATATATACAATCCGTTAGATCAAAGGGCCAACGCCCCTTAGCAAAACACAAACAGCGGCTACGGCGTTGCCATAATATATCTGAAGACAATGAATAGGGATTTATTCATTTAAATATTGTGGAAAATTATCATTTTTACACCTACAATAGAATCAAATTTATATTTCATCCTCTACTAGGAGTTCAATGTTGCCAATGTTGACATGAAGAATATCCCAACGACCTTCTAGTGAAAACTAAAATTCCGATATGTAGCTTTGCTGACGATAGCACACTCTCATCTTTCTCTTTGAATGCACAAACATCGGCATCGGCAACAAAGACCTGGAAGAAATTTTGGCTTGCGGTGACAGTAACTAAGTCGAATTTAACGCTAAAAACCCAGGCAGCAGTTTTCTCTAAAAAGGTTAACATTGCAGAACCGGATATAGTCATGGCCGGACACGCAATCCCACTGGCTTCATCTATTAATTTGCTCGGCGTAAATCTGGGAGGAAATATGTCTTGGCATAATCACGTTGTGGCAATCGCCAAGATAGCTTAAAGCAGGGTACAGACCAAGTTCGCGAGCTGCTCTCGAATAGTTCTCGAACATTTCCCGAGCTTGGTGTATACGCGTGTTCGCGAACAGCTCTAGAGCAGCTCGGCAGTTCGTTCAGGGTTCCGAGTCGAGTCGGTAGATCAAAGGGTTTGTTTGCGAACACGTGGCGAGCTCAGTATATGTGTGGACGTTGGCTGTTCGGCAGTAGTTTATTTTGGTCCATATTAATAAAAAATACGCGTTGTTCTTATTATTAGATATATAAGGTAACGGTCCCAATAATTGACCTATTAAGGCATAGTGTAAAATTAAAAATCTTGTAACAGGGTTGAATATGAGTTAAATCCAATTTTAAAAAATTGTAGGTATATAGTTACTTGTCTATTTTTTGGAAAAATTGTTAGTTTCTTGAAAATGTTATTTTTTAATTTGTAAAAATATTAAATGTTATATAACTACCAAATGTACTAGTTATTGACCGTTGTAAAAAGTAATTGTTGCAATGATTGACCCATAGAAGTCCTAGTAATTGACCAATAAGTAAAATCCCAAAATTAAATTTAATGAACTTGCATATTGTGTTTATTTATGGACTTTAAAACGTTTCCCTAGTAAATATCTCCGTTTTGAGTAAAACAACATTACAATACAAAGAGTACATAAAAAAAGATAGGGAAGTTCGACCTTTCAATATTAACATTAATTAGATAGAAATATTTAATTAACAAGAAAAAACTACATTTTACAAATAAATACAATTGACTTAATTAAATGACCTGAAAAATTTAAACAGCAATTATATTTAAAATAAATAAATCTCTATTTGTTATATTCTGACATTTCCTGAATATAATAGGATCCTCGCTTGTTTACCATTCTGGGCTGCTTGATAGATTCTACATCATCTTTTTTGTACCATAACACATCTTCACATACTGGCCATTTCTAATTAAGACTAGTTTTTTTCCATAGTCTTAATTTTGAGTTTCTTATTCTTTTTATCATTTTCGAGGACTAACCCAGGATAAAATTGGTCGTCATATTTTACTACAACATTATCTTTCATATATCGAAAGATCCAGTTTACCAATAATTTCTCTTCCGCGTTAGGAAGGTATGTCTCTGGACCCATTTTTCTGTCTATTGGAATTTTTCCCATTTTTTTATAGATTAATGTAGTTTTTGGGACGTTAAATAATTGCGCTGCGCGATAATAACTCATCCCGTTCTGAACTGCATCAATTGCATTTTTCAAATTCTCTTTGGAATAAGCAGGTTGCTTTGTTGGTGCCATTTTTCTAAAAAAAGAAAAGAAAATATCAAGATCTAGTGATTGACCTCTATCACATTCTAATAATTGACCTAGTCGTTTTTATCGCGATTTCATATAATTCCATACTTAATTAATAGGTCAACTGAATATAGGCCCTTAAATAAATTTCATTTTAAACAAAAAAAAATCTTAACTATAAAAATTACAATATTATGTATAGTAATATTAAGTTTTTTTAAATTTGTTAACAATAACTCGTTACTGACCGCATTGGAGCACCAATTATTGTCTTAAGATTTGCTTCAGTTTTTGACCCTTTACAAAATATTCAAATATCTATAAAATACTTGTATTTTTTATATGTCAAATACTAGTCCATGAATTTGTTAACATTTAATACATATTGTAACGCGTTTGTTAGTTAAATTAAATGCATACTTATTTCTCAAGAACTAAAATAAAATTCCACTGTATTGTACTATTAATTGACCTATAGGTCAATTACTAGATTACACAACAAAATATTTGTACTAGTAATTGACCATCAATTTTCTCAATATATCGAAGAAACACGCTTGTTTGATAAATATATAATTAAAAAGAAAATCATTTTAACTTACCTTTAAATGTTTAACCACTAAGCTATTGAATGTGTTCACTGTAAATCACTATTATTCAACGGCAAGTTGCTTAGGTAAAAATGGCGGACTTTCGACGATGGCTTCTCTATGCAAGTAGAGCTATTACTTAACTGAATGTCAAATAGATTCAGAGACACTTACCCCTACAACTTTTTGTTTCTGGAATGTCGAGTGTATCATAGACGCCACTATGAATATCAGGAGACCTTAAATATTTACCATATCTTTATTTTGGACAAGAAACTGAAAAAGCGGTCAATAATTAGGACGCGGTCAATCACTGGGGCCCTTACCTTAGATTTTAATATATATTCTGCTAATTAATTAATTAATTAATTAATATATAATCTGCTACAGACATACGGCTAAAATTTCGAAATAAACTTTGGTCCTCCATTTGTAAATCTCTAAGCAAAGGAATTCAACCATATCTTAAGCGATTTTGAAATAAACTTCTTTGCCACCATCGCCTGGTCTTACTTTTTGTTTTTTTCGACTCGATATTTTGTTTTACTAAAAAATAGGCTGTACAAGCAATTATTAGATCGCTATCTTCGTCGCTTTCCAGCGATGACATTTTTTTATTTAATTATTTCAATTTGTAATAAAAAATGGAGGATTAAATATTTTTTATTATTTCGAACACTCAACGAACTCGGCCGAACTGAACACAGGACTGAACCTCTTCTGGTCTGGACGATACGTTCGCGAGCTGATCGGGTTCAGTTCGGGAGCTGTTCTTGAACAGCTCGCGAACTCTTCATTTCGGTCTGTACCCGCCTTAAAGCAGGGTACAGACCAAGTTCGCGAGCTGCTCTCGAATAGTTCTCGAACATTTCCCGAGCTTGGTGTATACGCGTGTTCGCGAACAGCTCTAGAGCAGCTCGGCAGTTCGTTCAGGGTTCCGAGTCGAGTCGGTAGATCAAAGGGTTTGTTTGCGAACACGTGGCGAGCTCAGTATATGTGTGGACGTTGGCTGTTCGGCAGTAGTTTATTTTGGTCCATATTAATAAAAAATACGCGTTGTTCTTATTATTAGATATATAGATTTTAATATATATTATCGAGAATATTATAGTAGTTTTTTAATTAAACATGGACTGGCCAGAGGACGAAATTGTGTGGTTGATAGAAGAATATCGCCGGCATGAGAATTTGTGGAATCCCAGGCACAAAGATTATAAAAAGAGACATCTAAAAAAAGACGCATATGAAAACATTGTATAGGAATCTCCTGTTGCTAAAAATCGCAAAGTCAAAGCCAATCTTTCCCTGGATGAAATACACTTCCGATAATTTGTATCTTGTTTTGATATTATTGGTTCTACTAGAACCAAGAGTTTTTCAAAATCTGCTACAGACATACGGCTAAAATTTCGAAATAAACTTTGGTCCTCCATTTGTAAATCTCTAAGCAAAGGAATTCCACCATATCTTAAGCGATTTTGAAATAAACTTCTTTGCCACCATCGCCTGGTCTTACTTTTTGTTTTTTTCGACTCGATATTTTGTTTTACTAAAAAATAGGCTGTACAAGCAATTATTAGATCGCTATCTTCGTCGCTTTCCAGCGATGACATTTTTTTATTTAATTATTTCAATTTGTAATAAAAAATGGAGGATTAAATATTTTTTATTATTTCGAACACTCAACGAACTCGGCCGAACTGAACACAGGACTGAACCTCTTCTGGTCTGGACGATACGTTCGCGAGCTGATCGGGTTCAGTTCGGGAGCTGTTCTTGAACAGCTCGCGAACTCTTCATTTCGGTCTGTACCCGCCTTAAGAAACTTGGTGTACTCTTCCGAACCAACAAGTTGTACACACCTCAACAACTTTTGACACTATACAAAGCCCAGATTCGACCATCACTAGAGTACTGCTGTCATGTATGGAGCACTGCACCCAAACATACTCTTCGGCTACTGAGTTCCATCGAAAGGAGGGCCATTCGTCTGATCGAAGATCCTCGACAGCCTAGAACATCGAAGACAGGTTGGAGATTTGACTCTCTTTTACAGATATTTCCATGGAAATTAATTCCGCCATGAGCAGCAAATGGCAGAAATACACGACGAACCACTGCCGCCTATCCATATGTGGTTCAGCTTAGTACTCCTCGAATTTCATTATTTAAGAATTTTTTCATCTATAGGACCTCATCCTTATGGAACGACCTTCCCCAGGTCGTTTTTCCCAACGAATATAACCTCCAACGATTCAAAACCAACGTGAATCGCTTTATTCGCACACGCACCACTCCCAGAGTGCCCTAAAGGATTTTTCCTATAGTGCTTGTGTTTGATCATAAAAAGAAATCCCAAATGCGAGGACACGGTCTGCTTCGTAACTAAAAATCATCATCGTAAAATAAAAATCAACTGGAAACCAAGAAGTTCTCTCAACTTTCAAAAAATCCCACGAATATTGACCTAAATCGGCCTTTGTCCCACACAGGCCTCAAAAATCCCACGAACTGGGAAATATCCCACGATTTGGCAACGGTGACTGGGACGAACAAATTATTTTCGCCAATAGGCTGCATGTCCTAACCAGATAAATAAAATATTAACTACTGCCCGACCCATATTCTTATGGGTAATGTTTTTAACCATTTTATTGCCAATGGAATGAAAGCATCAAAGATTGCGTGACCTGTGCAGATATCTGAAGGCGTCTTTCCTAAATATCCGTCTGCGTTAGTGATTGTTTTTTATATTAATCTCTAACAGTATCGTGTGAAACACTTGACATTAAAAAATACGAACAGGATTCTGTTTTTAGTTTAAAATTGAGAGGTAAATTATCGTAGAGTTCTGTTAAAAGTAACTAACTATATGATAAATGTGGTGTGCGCTTGTTGTTGCTACAATTTAAATAATCAAACGAATAATTTATTCGCGAATTCAAGATTATTTATGTAACCGCAATCTGGTTACGTTCAAATGTGAACAAATTGTTTATATTATACAGGGTGTACCAGAATATGTGGGCAATTGAACACTTAAAAATAACAGGAGAAGTTCTTATAAATTTTTCTTCCTACGGCCTCCCCTACGCAGATAAGAGCCTATACCGGACGTCCCTGGAAATCGTTGATTTTTAAATAATTTTTTAAGTACTAGGTGTAATTTAATATTTTTTTAGTATAATGTTTACTAGATGAGTCTCCTTAAAATTCGCCCTTTTAAACACATTTGGCTTTTTTAGTTTGACGGGGACGGACTAGACGTAACACAAAAATGCCTTTTTTACACCCTGTATATGAAGCAACGACAATAATATTTTTTTTTGGATACTCTAAACCTTAAGCTGAAAAAAGGTACTCTTGATCAATTCGAAAAAAAAATATTTTTGTTCAATACGGTTGTTGTTTTATGTTCATAAAATTCCCTCATTATTGCTATGGTATTTTTCACATGTACCGATTTAAATAAGAATATTTATGCCAGTGTCAGTTTATGGTAGTGTCTTGAAATTTGCGGTTTTTCTCCTTTGTCTTATTAGTTACTAACTTAGTAATGGAATTTACGTATACTGAATATGCCGAGATGCATTTAATGTACGAACAAAAATATTTTTTTTTTCGAAAACAGTTCATTTTATCGACATTGATCTAGAGTACCTTTTTTTCAACTTACGGTTTTGAGTATCCAAAAAAATATTATTGTCGTCCTTCATCATACTGGGTGTAAAAAAAGCATTTTTGTGTTACGTGTGTCCATCCCTGTCAAACTAAATAAGCCTAATGTGTTTAAAAGGGAGAATTTTAAGGAGACTCATCTAGTAAAGATTATACGAAAAAATTATTAAATTAAACCTAGTACTTAAATAATTATTTAAAAATCAACGATTTCCAGGGACGTCCGTGATGTGCCCGTATCTCCGTAGGCGGCCTGTAGGAAGAAACATTTATATGAGAGCTTCTCGTGTTATTTTTAAGTGTTCTATCTGAACCCGAGAGATTGCCCACATATGCTGGGACACCCTGTATATTATGCAGTTCTACAACTTCTCTTCCTTATTTACCGTTTTATGATCAAACAAATAAATATATCATGTATATCTAATCAACTTTGCTTATATACCTTTTTCTCTAACCCTTCAAATAAAGTGGTGGGGGTAACACAAACATTGATTTGAAAAAAATTCAGTATCTCGGGAACGCCTTATCGGACAATATTAAAATTAGTGTCATTTAAAAGAGTTCTTATCAGCTGCACTACAAGTGATATCGATGTCATTTTACTGTAGTCGCTAGATGGCAGATTTAACATATTTTTTTTTTACATGTGCCCCGAAAGTGCCTCTTTTCATGCATGTTCTCTTCACCGAAAGTGGCGTTTTCCCAGATAGCGGGCGGGAAAGTATCGAAGCGGGCAGGAAAGATTTTTCTTAATACTATCTACATACATAGGTTCATCTGGTTCGTTTCCACCGGGGAATTTTATCTACCTGAAGATTTTGCTTATATCAAACACAATGTAAAAATGAAACGATTGTGATATTCAACAATAATAATTGCCTTAGATAAAAACAAGGCCACATAAATTTCTCGAAGAATTTTTATGATAGCGATTTTTTTAGTACCCACTATAAAAAAAATATAAAAACATATTAGCCGGGATGTGTAGACGGTTAGGAAACATTGTACACGATAGGTACGTAATAAAATGAAATTGTAGCGCACTGCATGCAATATTGCCTCCAATTACGGTCTAACAATTAATTTGCGAGCTTTTAAGTCTTCGTATCATTTTTTTTGTATTATTATGCAATCGACTCTTTGGGTTGATTAACCGGCATCCATTGACATATTTAAAACCACAAGTACAATTTTAATTGTTGTTTCTTGCTAGTTTCGTAAGAATCCGGTGCCGTAGATACTCTTTTTTCTAGGGGGTTCTGGGGCATGGCCTCCATTATCTTAGGACAAGAAACAAACTCAAAGTCACGGTCACACGAATTACTTATATGTACATATATTAACGAAGTGCTATAAGGGTTACATGTTTCTCCCAACTGGGCATCATCAGACCTAAAAAAAATTTTTAATTGGAATAAGATAGAAGATGAGACCACGAAATGATATCACTAAATACCTTAAAATAAAATACAAATAAAATAAATTAAATAATATAATATAAATACAATAAAATCAATACCAAAATACAAACAACGGTATAAATACAAACAGCTGCATTTAAAAAATAAAATATGGCTTCATTAATACCCACTTAAAATCAAATCAAAATCAATGCAAAATTTTAGATTTTTCCAAATTTTTGCGGCATATTATTGGACCCATAAGTACGCAACTTTGTCCCAATTTAACCGACTTCATATCTCTTACCGTTTCCGAAATCCCAATGGTGAAGGCAGAATTTGTAACACCCTGTATAGAGATAATCGGGCTCAGAATTTTCAAAAATTGGCCAGTCAAACTTATTTTTACCGCCTGCAAATAACATTTAAGGGAAACATATCAGCGCATTCCACGTATGTTTATTATATTGACGGATTAAATGTACGGTTAAACATTTTGGCTGAACCGGCGACGTGCGACGGTGGAGGGAATAAATAATGCTTTCTTTGAGAACTGTATAGCAGAATTTCGATAGGAACGAATTTAAGAAATATTAGTTTTTTATGCTTAATATCTTTTTTGTTGTATTTTTTTTAAGTTTACGGAACAAACCCGAACAAACCTAAGGTAAAGTAAAGACTTACTTATTTACTTACTTACATACTTATTTCTGGATATTATACGAGACTTACATTATTTCCTCTCCTTTTAGTCATATGCGATTGTCAACTGGATAGACTTTGAAGAACCTAAAAATAAAAAAGACATGTTACATACAGAGTGTCAAATCGAAAATTCCCATTCTTAATAATAGAGGTGAGACGGTATTAACGTACCGCGATATTGCCCTGGTATTTTTCTATAGCGTCGCGTCGCGGTACGCAGGTTCGAAGTAGTGGGTATTTTTCTAAGGGTATTTCTTAGAGGGTATTTGCCCTAACGGTATACACGATGGCCCCAATTGAATCTCAACGTATTTGCTCTCTTTTGGCATAACTTGTACAAAAATAATCAATTGTTTTGCATGCCCTTATATCGTACTTTCCCGGAAGTAATTGGTTTAATGATTTCTGCGTTTGTAGCTATCTAAATCACGAGGTTTAATTTTAGGATTAGGTTTTTTACTGCAAGGAGCTCTCTTGTAATGCTGGTCAAAACATTGGGACAATACCAGTCATGTTTTATTTGCGAAGAATACGAAAAATAGGGTGAACTTTGGTATCGCAGTACGATGTGTGGCCATTGGCTTCATGAATTATGCAGTGGGTGGGACACTCCTGGAAACTATAAATGCGATATTTGTTTAAGAGAGTAGAACTCTTACTGTTCCCTTAGTAAAGGGCTTTATTTCTTTCTTATTTAAAAAAAAAATCCTAAAGTAATTTTTTGCTATATAAAAAACATTGAAAATTACCTGACTGGAATTACCCGCAGGGTGGGGGAATACTGGTCAATGACACCTCATGTCTCAGGTCCTGACATCTCTTTTAAGGTCAATTATTTTAATTTGAATGGCAAACCATGCTGTAGTGGATGAGTCAGGCTATCTTCTACTTTATTTACTTATATCAAAAGACTAATATTTTATCAATTATACATAATCTAGCTTAAGTGACCGCCATTTCCCCATTCTCCCCTACACTATAAGAAACTAACCGAAACTTAAACAAAATAACATTTTAAAGTAGTTTGCGGACTTTTGCAGAACTAAACCATGTTCTACCGTTGTAGTTCAATGACAGGGCGGTCCCATTAGGTCGAAAAGTACTTAGTGTATGGCCACACCGGAGCACCGCTCATCGCCCTCGACCATAGCCTGGTACCATAGCACCGCACAGTAGTGTCCACAACGGCGCACCAAGCCTAGCTCATTGCCTTGCCTGTCGATCACTGGGTCGTCATCTTCTTCCGATGAAGACGATATTATTTTAAACGCTAATATAACCAAGTGGTATATGTTTAAATAGAAATCGAGATTACCCGTGCATCCCATTAACGTAAAGCGAAGATTCAATGGAGAATTTTATCACCTTTATAAAGATCCAAGGAAAGATCCCCAACGCTTTTGTGAATATATGAGAATGCATATAAATACTAGATTTTTGTTTAAGCATACCACTTTGTTATATTAGAGTGTAAAACAATATCTTCTTCATCGGAAGAAGATAACAACGTACAGTCCATGTTTATATCTCGATGTCGAGGGACTACTGCGCGAAGCTCAAGCGAGGCTGCTCGGTGCTATGGTGCCAGGCTAAGTGCGAAGGGCGGTGTGCCGTTGTGGACACACACTTAGACTGGATAAATCGCGCCAAACTTTCGCTATGTCTAAGATCGCAAATAAATTTGACAGTTTACGGTATCAACTCGCGGTATCTCGTAGCGGTATTTATGTAGCGCGACGGTATGTACCGCGACAAGCGATTGACGATATAACCCATCTCTACTTAATAATATAGCGCTTCCAGTAATTAATATTAAAAATGGGAGAGACGTCAATTTTATTGTGAAGGGGGACGGTTTTAAAAAATACCCTCCGTGGTTTGATCCCCTGGGAGGGATAGGTGTTACCCTTAACATCATTTTAAAGGTCGTTTCAATCTCTTTCCAATAAAACCATAATTTATTATTTTGTAAGTAGTAGATTCCAAAAAAAGAAATAGAAAGGGTGTCACCCGGAGTGACGACCTACAAACCCCGATCGTTATACTAAAAGAGGAGTCAACACAATAATGGCTGTTAAATAATAACCTAAAAACCATAAATCTGTCTTAGTGCAACTAGATTTTACTTTATCTTCAATATATAAGTGCAAGAAATGGATAAATGCACTCTGGGCTGTATTATCACAAAAAGATAACAAGCCGGAATTTAATAAACAATATGTGAATGTGAATTTATTGACGATATAAACCAGCGAACTCAGCATTTCTCAAACTTTTTAAACCACGGACCCCTTCTGATTTTGTTGTGGACCCCCCAGCCACTCGCTATATTAGTACATAACTAATTCTAGGATAGGATGTCATGCCTAATAAATTACCATTATGTAAACATAATTTTTATTCAAATGTTATTATTTTTAACCAATCAAGAAGCATTAATAAGCTGAATAATATACATGGTGTTATGGAAATTACTTATTATATTTAAACCGTCAAATCCTGAGATGAAAATAAATTGAAGAAAAATAACCATAAATGGCGCTTTGAATTATTAAGCGAAATATACACATTATATGACCTTTATATGAAATCTCGAAATTTACTTGGCCTCTACTGAGGACGTTCGCAATCAATAGTTTTTTGAGGCAGTCTCGAGTCTCAGGTCAGCATTATAGGCGGTGTTGTCATATTACAACACAGAATTGTAAACGCACGGGTTCGTTTTTGACAACAAGACGTATTTGACGCGCATTATCACTTGTTTTTCAAACTTTAAAAAAAAATAAATACAATTTTAAGGTACATCCCTCTTACCTTCGATCTTCTTTTTAAATTAATCTGTTTTATAATTAAATTCCATAAAAAAATATAACACCAAAAGTATGTTTTGCAACAGAACCAACAGTAGATAATATCACACAAATTTGAAATCACTTCACAGCATTTATTATTGTGAATTATTTCACAACAGAAAAAAAATCGGGTAATGCTAGAACTAACAAAACGTTTAAAATTTGTATACGTCAAACACGTGGAACCCTCGACAGCGTCATTCCTTTACTGAGTATCGAAACATACTGAAGCAACAATAGTGGCGCGCGGCAGGAATACAAGCAAGGGCGAGGCACGCGATGTGGTCTGACATCAGTGTTAGTCTACTCTAGTGATCCACATTGTTGCTAAGTGAATCCAGATGGAACGGCGCGACAGCAGTGGACAAAAAGGGTTTTTACCTTATGTAGGGCCCTGGCGAGTGTACTTTATGTTGAGCTTGATTTGAAGGAAGCTGCAGCCTTATATATCTCGTTCGACATTAAGTCGAGTACGATTACGATTTTTGTGACCATTTATTTCCACTTAGTGGTTCGCGGACCCCCAAGGGGCCGTGGACCCCAGTTTTAGAAACGCTGCACTAACTAATCAATAAAAATAAGCCTCGGAATTTTTTACATAAGGCTTATTTAAAATAGTATGCGGTCACTTCCCTTTCTGTTAATACAGGCCTTGGAAATGGTAAGACCAAGTATAAATTCCAGTCTTCATATTTAATAATAACGAACGCGTTACATAATTTTACGAAAAAAAAATAGAAAAGAAAACCTTCACGTTAACCACACTATCCGTACGGCAATAAAACAAACAATCGATACCAATATCAATAATGAAATGACGTCATTATACCAGTTTAGCATTCTCAGTACCAGCGGGAACCACGCCTAGTTAGTCGCCGCATAAAATATTATTGAGAAGGATGACACCGGTTCGCCTTGGGTTCGCGATGGAATAAAAGTACGCTAGTTTTCTTTATATGGTGCCGGTCGTATCGGTACTGGGCGTCGAGGCTAAAAAAAAAACCGTAATCGGTTCTGGTTTTTTTTTGCTGTGTTTATCTAAGCAATCGTTTTGTTCTTCATTTATGAAAAATATAGAATTAGTAAAATATAGCATTAATTACATTTTTATTAATCCCTACCAAAATTGTAACTAAAGATTGTTTCACGAAAAATGAATATAACTTAATGACTGCTGTAAAAGTACCTGGGCCATCCCATTATTTATGACCGTTTGTTATTATTATGTGGAAAGGACCGGATTGTAATAATTATAATTAAATATAGGCACATCAGGTAGGTTAGGTTGCTTAATTTATATTTAAATATCTTTTTGTGGTAAAATTTGTTAGTTTTTGAGGAATGGTTCAAGAATTGTCTTTTACCAAACATTCCTCAGAATAGCGTGATAGTAATGGACAATGCGAGCTATCACATTCGCCAATTACATATAGCTCCAAGCTCAAATAATACAAAATTGGAGATTCAGAACTGCATGGCGGCGAATGATATATATTTTGAAGAAAGTTATAAAAAAAGTGATCTTTTAGAAGTTTTAAAGACATTTTGTATCAAAAAAGTATATATTTGTGACACATTGGCAGAAGAAATTGGACATACAGTGCTACGGCTCCCACCCTATTATTGCATTTTTAACCCCATAGAGCATATTATGTGGCACCAGTTAAAATCTCTGGTTAGGTCTGAAAATATTTCTCCGACTTTAAGTTCCGGTGTTGTAGAATTAATACGAAAATGCTTTAATGATATTCCCCCAGGTAGTTGGAAAAATTCAGTCCGTCACGTAATAACTGTAGAAAATTCGTATATTAGTCTGGATCGTATAATTAATCCAATTATAATTAATTTTGATGAGTATAGCGATAGCGAAACAGAACTATCTATAGAATGACATTATAAATGTAAATAAATATGATTAGTAATATTTAAAAAAAAATGTTATTTCATTTGATTACATTAATATAATCATATCATTACTTGTTTTCCTTAGTCCGTCCCTTCATACTTCACTTGTTTATTGCCAAGCTCTTGTCGACACAATGGGACCGACCCAGGAAATCATTCAGTCGTATCCAATTTTCGTGAAACGTACTGTACACATTATTTCTACAGAAGTATAGTTAGTATTTCTAATAAATTCAAGTAAATACTAAAATATATTTTAAATTTTACAACGAATCTACTGAAAATAATTTATTTATATTAGTTAAATATTTTAAAATGTATGGTACATATTACTGATGACTATTATTGTTCCTTAAGAGCACTTATCAGTAACCTCTATTAAGGTAAAAAGGTGTGACAAACTACAAAACCAATGGATAGAATTTTTTGAAATTTTAAATTTAGCTTCGACTGACATGACTATATATCTTAAATTTTTCGAAAAAGAATTCTATTTTTTTCAAAACAGCAAATAACGTTTAAATTGAAAAAATATGGTTATACAGTCATTTTTGCACTATCAATAATCCCAATTCATTTCATAGTGTTATGACCTGTATATTCATATTCTATTTTTGCTATTTCTCTAGCGAAAAGTGATTCTCTTATCAAGTGTTATTTGACCTTATTAATCTTAATCGACTAACCTATTACGTAGGCTCGAAACCGAGTGAATCCGAGTTATAACGAGTCCCCAAATTACGCACTTTATAGTTATTCGTTACTTAAATCACGTAGGCACGAAACCGAGTGAAACCGAATGAAACCGAGTGATAACGAACCAAATAAATAGTCAAATAAGACAAGAGGAAGGGGACACTCAAATCCGATTTTCGCTTAACAAACTTCTCTCCGTTATTCTCTATATAATTTTGTATCAAATAAAATAACCTTTTAGTGCTTTATATTTTGTTCTAAATAAAATTTGAGTGATTAAGTTTTGCTGCAAATAAGTGTTTTCTTGCTCAACCACCATCATCACCAACCCTTCCGCTCGGGGTCACGACAATATCTTAGATTTAATGCAAAAAAGTCACACCGAGGTTTTCAGAAAAAATATCTAAAATCGCAACTATCTAACGTGATTTGGCAACGCTTCGGGTGATCAAAGGCAGAAGAATAAAGAAAATGTCTCCTACTCCCTCGATACAGCCGGCCAGCGAGCTGGCTCGTCGTGTCTTGAAATGGCGATGTTGTCTCATTGTTCAATATCAATGACTTTTGCTGTTCCGCGGCGAAATCACAAAGTTAAGGTTAATGACTTAAATACGTGACAGCTAGACTAGGTAGACAACTGTCAAAACTATTTATGTTTACAAAACAAAATCTGCTTCTTACCTACTAGATCCTTTTCCAAATAACTGAATTTAATTTTTTTATACGAAAACTGTACGTCAAACAATAAAAAATCAAGAGGCGATATATGCTCAGCAAGGAGAGAGAATTTCATAAATAATATTTAATTAAACAAAAAGAAATGGCGTACCATTCTTTTCACAAAAATACCGAGGGAAATTCCCGCACGAACGCCACTGCTCGGAATAAAAAAAATGTTATACATCATAAAATGCCTCTTGATGAATAGAAAATGAGTACCAAATTTCACAAAAATATCTAGAGCAGTATCAAAGATATTAATAGAAATGGAGATTTTTTGAAAATCTGAAAGTTTCGACGTTTAGGAGATATGTTAATATAAAGTATTTTTCGGAAATGGACAGAAGAATATCCTCCTTAAATATTAGCATGTTATTAAGAAACACACAGTATAAAAATGTTTTCGGTAATTCTTTAAAATAAATTTCGAAATAAACTACCACTTATTTTGCGCGACACTGCGCTTATCTTTTATTCCACAAATCTCACCTTGTTATAACGAATTTTAAAGCGCTTAATCGCTTAAACAAAATTATAATTGGCGTTTTGGTTGCCAAGTAGTCGTTAACATTTAAATTTGGCAATTTTGTCGACTTATAAAAATGTTCCCTGATTCCATTTTACAGTCGTTGTAATAAAGATTTAAGTTTATCTGTGTATTGGCGAGATTTCGGTCATTCATAAAAGTTAAGACAATAATTAAAACGTTTTTTTTATCATATTTTTAGGAATAAAGGCGACATTCTTCTTTGATAATGGTATCAATTGAAATAAAATCTGTATCTATCCCATTTCCACTTTACTAAGCAGTTATTAGGGTTAATCTATTGCCTAAAGATCGGCACAATTAAAAAAGAAGACATATGTATCTTTTTCTATTTGAGTTTCATAATGGCTACATTACACAAAAAATTGAATAACCTGCCACTTTATGAAACTGAAATTTTATTTTTTTATGTTGGCAGCAAGTAGGGTAGGGTTCGAATTTTAGGCTTACTTTGATTTCTTGGCATTATGGATTCGACAAAAAAATTTTATAGAAAACTTTAAAATACTAACCTTTAACCTTGAAAATAGATCATTTTTACTAGATATTTATCTGAAATACCTATACTCGGAAATATATAACATGCTGACGGTGTCCGACAACTAATTTCTAGTCACAACTATAAAACAACATAACCTAAAAATAATAGAAATATCTTCCAGTTTATGCTCTATTTCTAAAGTTTTATTCAATAAAGTACTATTTTTATTTTTAATTCAATATAACTAGTATTATAGGTACATATTACTTTATATATACATATTTATAGTTACCTACTGTAAACATTTCATTGGCATTAATTGCTATTCCTGTCAGATTCTGTGTCGACACAATATTTTGTTCAATAGTATTATTTATATTTTGTTCAATATTTTGAACTTTGTTCTGTTCGCACATAATCCAAAGCTTTTCATATTCTTTTTAAAAGTTTTTCTAGATTATTTTTTGCAATTTCTCGTATTTCTGACGGAGTACAACTTTCTTCCTAGCTCATTTTTATTAATACTTACTTAATAATATATTTATTTTTATGTTCAATTGTTCCTATCATAGCATATTTGATACTTGTAACATTTTATGAAATTGTAAAAAATATTGCCAAACCAAAAAGAAACTATTAATCCAAATGGAAAAAATCTACTATATAAGTTTTTCAGACTTTACAGACCCAAATAGAGAAAGTATTATAAGATACACGGTTCATAAGACAATTAGATCCCTTGTACTTTAGAAAACTCCCCGCTTCGCGGGTCGTTTTCTAAATTAAACGCATGCTCTAAGATAATGTCTTATGAAACTTGTATCTTAATATACTATTTTATGTGCCTAGTACCTTTTACCCCCGCGCAGCACCCCAATTCGCTCCACGGGTCCCGAAAGTTTATTACTTTTTTAAATAAGCACCTTTACTGTCAAATTTGGACCATCTCATACAGTTATAATTAATATACTTTCCATCTA
Source organism: Barypeithes pellucidus (assembly GCA_963991005.1). Lineage (NCBI taxonomy): Eukaryota > Metazoa > Arthropoda > Insecta > Coleoptera > Curculionidae > Barypeithes > Barypeithes pellucidus. The sequence continues at coordinate 17,710,692 of OZ022563.1, forward strand.
AAGAACAGAAAGTTCTCACGTGATCTATAAAAGTTAGAATGTTTGTGCAGGGTTGCATTAAGGGTCGATCGAAAATTTAGTAAATTTTTGGAACTGTATAAACTGCAAAATTGTTGACTTTTACGCATTTTGATAAAAATAGGAATAAAACGACATGCAAGTATGTAAAAATGAATTAAAGCTTGAGTCACGAATAAGAAAACAAACGGCTTTTACGTCGGTAGCATTCAAACCTGTCAAACTGCCTCTCCTGTACTGCAGAGAAGATGTGCGGCGCGGCTGAAATCGGGATATACAACCAATAAACGCGTGAGCACGTGATTTTCACGCGTCGCTCATTGTTTTGACGCCCACCGTTTTTTAGATGGATTTAGTATGGATAAGTTATTCGTGCTTTTGTCTGATTTTCTTAGGTAAAATTAATTTATTTAAAACTTCTTTTTAAGTATAGGCTCTTGCGTATTAGCTCGAAATTACCCGTAAATAATTTACCGCATTTTCCGCCACTAATTAAAAAACCACGTCTTATGCAGAAACAACAATTTGTTTTAATATTATGGCGAAAAGTTTAACAAAAACATTATTTACTTTAATAACGTCTGTACATTCAAAAATCTTGACACTGATGGGCACTTTTATTTGGCACATAAAACCGTAGCGTTCAACCATGCAGTAAAAATAAACCCAGGGACCACCTTGCCAAACAAATATTAACAATAAAATTATGTGAATAATTAAAACATTAAAGGTAGCAAGAAATATTCCGATGATGCCGTTAATAATTAATGATTTAACAAGATATTGTGTACGTCTTTACATGTCGTTTAGTGGCATACACATGTTTGGCAATCATGTAAAATTAAAGCTTCAACATTATTTGTTCAAAGGTAGACAATATTGCAGTGTGATTTATCTAAAGGTGGCTTTTATTTAACTTTATTTATTCTTATTATTTTTTCAACAAAACTTAGTCTGAAAAATCCTGCTTTTAATAATCATTAGCGTAGTCTGAAAGAAAGGGGGAGAGAGCTTTGGAAAATTGGCTGTTCCTAAAAAACATCACGGAGAAATAATTTTACCTCTGTTTTCATCTAAGGGTGCGTATGAATATGGCGAGATAAGCCCGAGACGCGTCTGAGCAGCGCTTTGGTCGACCTTTATTTCAACGAGCCTACCGCGAGCCTCTTTCGAATTTTTTCTTTTCTACATGGTAAGTCGACAGTAAAACCTCTCATAACGGACACCTCTAATAAGCGGACATCTCTATTAAGCGGACATTTTTTTATAGTCCGGAACTAGGTATATGAAATTCCATGAAAATAAACCTCTCTTGGGCGGACGCGGACAGGCTGTTTTCATACAAAGAGTGCGAAAACACTCATTTAAACGGACAACATTTTTTTTAAAGTATTTGAGAGACGAATAAGTACGGTGCAAAAACTCTCTGAATACAGACCGACAACCAATCGCGTAGGCGTGGCAGCGCGAAAGGACTTCGCCGAATGAAAGTATGTGTGATTCCCCGTTGTAAGGTTAAAATCGTAAACAATGGCACAAAAATGTCGCGTTTGAGTCTGAAAGAGAATATTGATGTTGTGGAAGTTGGTAATTTGATAACAATGATTTGGGCGAGTTCATTAACATTTATAGCAACGTGCTATTAGAAGAAGATAGTGACCCCATTCCTACCGATTATGTAGTCCAAACTGAAACCACATCACTATCTGACGACTCTGATGAAGAAATTGAATGCAGTAATCAAACAAATGTCACCAATTATCAACAAGCCATTAGTATGGTAAAGGAATTATAAGAGTATGCAAAGAATAGAAGTGACTCTACAGCAATGGAATTGTTATCAGACTTGGAATTACATTTTCTCGATTGCAAGTATAAAACGCTACACGTATTAGATTTTTTTATTACTACATCCTAACTAAAATTAGTGTATTTTTGTTATGTTGTTTATTTGTACATATGTACATATACATAGTAATAATTTTGCATTTACATACTAAGAGTGGTTTCACTGTATTTTCATGCATAGTACATTTCGATTAGGTACTTGTCACCGCGCGTGCCTGAGACCGTTCGAGACTTCAGGCGTGTAACCGGTCAATACCGCTTCGTGACCGATTTGGCCCGTGAAATAGCCGTGGCAATATAAACAAGTTAACAAAGATAGACGTATTAACCACGTCACCGGAGAAAATTGAATAGATTTTCCTAAATCGATATAACGTATTATTATAAATAAACGATTTATTTGCAAATTATATTCCTTGCCTTTTTCGACCGCTGAGTGCGAGTCCACAATGTAAGAAATGATACCGATAAAGTATTAATAATCCCATATAATAAGTACGATAAAAAGCGGTACGAAATGTGACAGTTTATGCATAATTATTGGCATTATTAAGTCAAAATTGTCGATGCTTTATAATAAAGATTCAAAAAATATTTTAATGGGTTCAGTTGCCCATATTCAGAAGTTCGTAAGCAATTAAAAACTTTCTTTATAAATTATTATTTAGATTCGACAAGTATAGTGTCGATACTGCTAAAATAAATTGGAGTTAGGTGCCTTACCAAAAAGTATACGGGGTGAAATTAAGTTCTTATAATTTAATGTTAGTTTTAATCCTAATATGTTTCTTTGCCGATGTACCTATTTGTTGTTTATTTTTTCATACTTACTGTCTTGTTATTGTTAATAAATTAACTTGTGATATATTTATCATGTAGTGGATTATTATAAAATATTTTTAAAAATATTCATTTTAGTATAGTTGTTGCAGGATTATACCGTTGATTCTTACTGCCATAAATAAACTACCTGATTAAACCCTATTGTATACACCTGAACCTCTTCAAAGCTCAATAAACGGGATCAGGGCCGGCTTGAAAATGTATACCACACCACATGATTTATTTTTATAATTTAAAATAAATAGATAGGTATTTTTAGTTTTAGGTACCTATAATAAATGTAAAATAATGATAACAATTAATGATAATTGAAAATAATATAATTCAAAAGTATAACTATTAGGATAACAAGTACAATAAAAATTAATTAAATTCTAAGAAACTATTGATAATTTATTCAAAATTTAACTATGTATCACTATCACTATCTTCGTCTAAGCCTAAACTTATAATTAAGGGTTGAACATTTGTAATCATACAATTGTAAGAATTTTCCACCTTAAGTACATGTTATACATAGTTTTTTCAGCTGTCTGCAGAAATTTTTCTTCCTTCGTTTTTAATTAATTCTACTACAGATGCATTTAATGTAGGAGAAATATTATTTCTCCTAATATTGGATTTTAATTGGTGCCATATTAGCTCAATAGGATTGAATATACAATAGTACGTAGGAAGACGCAACACTGTATGTCCATTTTCTGCTGCAAGTTTGTCACACTCGTATTCCTTATTTATTTTAAAAGCTTTTAATACTTCTAGCAGTTCTCGTTTTTTGTAAGTTTCTTCAAAATATAAATCATTTTCAATCATAAAATTTTGAATTTCTGCTTTTGTATTATTAGAATTGGGAATGATTTTTGCTTGCCAACTATGATAACTAGCATTGTCCATTACAATGACGCTATTTTCAGGTATATTTTTAAGGAGTTTATGTTTAAACCAATCTTCAAAAAGTTGTGCGTCGGTATCTTGATGGTAATCTAAAGAAGAATCTGCTATGTTTTTAAGCAACAGACAATTTGGAACAATCCCGTTCTCTGAACCATCATGTAATATTGTGATTCTTTTGCCTTTATTTGATGGTGCCTTGGTTTAACATTTTTTGAAAGAATCATCCCAACCTTCTCTTGGAGTGTCATGGGTATCGAACCATGTTTCGTCAAGGTAAATAATTGGATAATTTTCTTCTCTAAATTGTTTAACAGCTGTTAAATATTTAAGTCTCCATTCCCGACACTTGAAGATGCCCACCTATCAGCACAATTCCAAGGATGCCACATTCTACCACTAATAAGCCTAACTAAAAATTACTCGCCGGAAAACCACTAAAGAATAAAATTATTAAAAGTCACTTTGTATTTATATATGCATTAGGCATAGGTATAAATTGAATTTGTATACCTGATCCGGCTCTGCTCGAAAAGGTTTTAAAATTTGGGATTTCCTTAATTATTTTATGGTCGAATAGATAATGAGGTTTTATTGCAGTCAAGAGATCAACGATAGAATTCTGCAAAAACTATACCTACTGCATTGAGCTGTGTCTCCAAATTCATGGAAAATACAGGTCCGTATCCGGAAAATTTCATAAAGGTGATCAAAAAGGCTCAAAACTAAATTTCAAAAGTTTTTTTTAAAAATTTTAAACACAATACCAAATTTTTCTCTTCTTGAAAATTCAAATTTAGTCACTATATTGGATTTAAATTCCTCCCATTCTTTGTGAAATGAGCGGATTCAATATATGGATTTTGTAGATCTCGTACCCCCTACACAGCAAGGGCGGATCTAGAACTTCTTTTTTTTTTGGGAGGGGGGGGGTGAGTTACGAAAAGTAATACGCTGCCGCGTTTGTCAAACCAGTGTGTATGTAATTTTTTGTGTTCCACTGTTGGTTGGGGGGGGGGGGGGGGGGGGGTCGGAATCTCTCGTAATCAGGCGCCAATTTTGAATTGAAATTGAAAATCACCGTTCCTAAATCCATGCTTAACGGTATAAACGAAACGCTGAAATAATACAGAAAATTGCCATAAAGGCGTTAGATGCTCAATGGAGTGGCGGCAGCTTTTGGAGCGAACGCTCACGTAAAATATTAGCTAAGCCATGCCGACCAGCGCAATATTGAAAATTATAACTGGAAATGGTAGAATAAAAATTAGCTGAATTGAAAAATATATTCATGACAATATACCGGAAAATTGGTTATATTCAAAATACGTGTTAACAAGAAATATTATAATTGATGCCACCAATAAACCACTTTTTAATTTCAAAAACACCCTGTATCAAAAAACGGACATTTGTATGGTAATATGAACTTTTCTTTATAAAACGACCTGCCGAACACCTTGTACCTATATTTTTAGATTGATCATGTTGTGACCTTCACATGTGCATCAAAATTCAAATGTATTGAAATGTATTGAAATGTAAATTACTACGAGCGTGCGAAAAGTTACACTTTTCCGCATGACGCACGGATGAGGTTTTTATCCGTACTGAGTGCGGAAAAGTAAAAACAGGACATGTCGAATAAAATGTTCGGCGCGAACAACTGCCCTTCTCCATTAAGTCGACGTTCATCAAACCACATAAAAAACTGCCCTTTTGAGTTAAGTCAACTTTCATCAAACCACAGAAGTAACTTTCCTTCTGAGTTAAGTCAACAACTGCCCTTTTGAGTTAAGTCAACCTTCATCACGATACATAAACAACTGCCCTTCTGAGTTAAGTCAACCTTCATCAATCCACATCAACAACTTCCCTTCTTACTTAAGTTAACCTTCATCAAGCCACCTACTCAACTTCCCTTCTGAGTTAAGTTAACCTTCATGAAGCCACATAAACAACTGCCCTTCTGAGTTAAGTCAACCTTCATCAATCCACATCAACAACTTCCCTTCTTACTTAAGTTAACCTTCATCAAGCCACCTACTCAACTTCCCTTCTGAGTTAAGTTAACCTTCATGAAGCCACATAAACAACTGCCCTTCTGCGTTACGTCAACCTTTATATGCTGCGCGTCGCTCGTCCGACTGTATTTGCGTGCGGAAAAGTACCACGTTGCGCAACTTTTAAGACAAATAACTATAATTCATATTATTTTTGAATTAATATTATTGCATCCGTACGTCTTCCAATTTCCTTAATATATTTTTTTGTTTTAGGACGAATGTCGAACCGACATGACCAGGTGGATCGGGGCGCCTCGTCCTGGGATACCCCTATCCCCCACGGCTCCAGAGGTAATGTATTTAGTTTCTTAAGTAGAACATCCAAGTAGAGACATCTATTAATTTAAAAATGTGTCACTGCTTGGCAGGTTAAAAAGAAACGCATATTATTACTGATTCATTTTTAGATAGTTATATTCTATTTATTTTTTTAATAACCTTTTTTCTTCCATCAAATTTAAAATTATATAAAAATTGTGTCTTAAAATAATTCTTTCTATAGAATACTTTTTGCGATGAACGTAAAAGAAGCAGCGGCCGCCGAAGCGTTTGTATGAATCCCTGAGGGGGCCGATACAGTCTAAAGCAGGCCAAATTTTCATTAAAAACTACCACTTTGCATTATTTGTCCTTTTAGATTTGAAATAATTTTAACATTACTAATATTTTAATATGAGTTAAATGCTGAAGAAACGTAACGTATATTTCAATCAATCAGGTTGTGGTGTCTCGTCCATTAAAATTTCACATTACACACAACATATCCCGCATTTCTGCGTTTGAAAACAAATTGTGTTTCGGCATTGTTACTTAACTTACGATAAACTCAAAATGAAACATATTCCACACAGCTATCTTACAATAAGCAACAAACAAATAACAACATGGGGGTTTCATAGCAACTGCATCTCTAAATTTAATTTGCTTTCTCATAGGTTACTTTAAGAAATAAATTTTGTTTGCAAATTAATAGTAACTGTGCAGGGTGCACTAAACAATTTAAATGCAAATATCTCCGAAACGGTAACTCTGGGCGACCTGAACTTAGTATCCCCTTTTACACACTAAGACACAAAAAAGTTATCACCTAATAAAAGTACGAAAAATGCAGCAGGCTGCTCCCCCTACAGTGTACACATTTCACAAGAAAATCGATTAAAAAAACCATAATTGCCAAATTTTATAAAAAAACATTGGTTTCTCACAAAGTTATTAGAGAAAAACAAAAATGAAGTTTTAACTTTTACACCCAGTAACTTTAGGTAAGTATAGGTATAGGTAAGTATAATTAAATCCTAAATTTTTAACGTAAGGAGTCTGTGGTTTTCCATGTACCATTAATTAGCGGACACCCTGTATAGATGATTAACATTCAAATAACATAATTATTAATTAAAATTTGCATGGTTAAGGTGTAACTTTTACCAAATTATTACTGCTCGAGGTAAAAGTCCGCGAGAAAACACTTAATCTTGTCAAGTTTTTTTTTTAATTACGCCAACAAATTACCTAATTGCTCGTTGCAATAAGAAACTTTTACTTACTCTAACGACTGCAATATTTTTCAAATTATATTTTTAAATTAATTTAATTTTCGGGTGGAGATTCATTGTTTTTTTGACAACTGCTCTAACAGAAGATTAAGGCTGGCCTATGTTATAATAGCAAATTTACAGTTAATTTCCTAAAAATATTTAAGAAAATTTACAGTTAATTAAATTTGCAATGTTTTCTAAAGAAATCTGTTTTTACAGTATTTATAAATGTCGTAAATTAACTAACTAACCGACCTAACTACGGATACGTACAACTTATGGGATGCGCAGTAAAAAGTTAAATTTTATGAGCGAAAAAATGGATTGGTTGCGCACGGTTTACCGGTCCTGTTTTTAAAGGTTGCTCGTCGGTTGTCTTGCGCACAATGTGGTCGCCGTCATATAGGCAACCCGCCGTATTAGTGCTGGTTTGGTTGCCAACCAACGACGTAAATCAACGGCAACCGTCCAGAACTGAAATCAGTCCTAGAGACGTAACGATATTAAAAATCTATCGATACGTGGATAATAGATATCAAAATTAATTCTAAAAGTGGCTATTCAGTGATGGCAATAAGGCCTTCTTTTATGCGAGAAAATATATTGTTTACTTCCCAGTAAAGAAACTCTTGATGTGCCAAAATATTGCCAAATAATCATTTTAATTAAGAACAAAGTACGGTCCTATTCGCCGAGTAATGTCAATAGTTCATCAGTCGGCATTGCGCATGACATCTGATGACCAGCTTTGTTTACATGCGTCAGGCCATAAATTTGCCACTTTTGCTTTTAGAGTTTGGCTATCCATAGATATAGGTCGGTGGTCGTCACGTGAAACCACAATTATAATTCTCTTTTTAAATACTCGGACTTTTATATCAAATACAGTGAAACCTCTCATAACGGACACCTCTAATAAGCGGACATCTCTATTAAGCGGATATTTTTTCATAATCCGGAACTAGGTATATGAAATTTCATGAAAATCAACCTCTCTTGGGCGGACTCTCCTTTGGGCGACGCGGACAGGCTGTTTTCGGAGACGTATTTGGGAGACTAATAAGTACGGTGCAAAAACTCTGTGAGGACAGACCGACAACCAATCGCGTATGCGTGGCAGCGCGAAAGGACTTCGCCGAATGAAAGTACGTGTGATTCCCCGATAGCAGTCCGCCGTTTATTTGTTGTAAGGTTAAAATCGTAAACAATGATGTTGTGGAAGTTTGTACTTTGATAACAATGATTTGGGCCAGTTCATTAACATTGATAGCAATGTGCTATTAGAAGATGATAGCGACTCCATTCCTACCGATTATGTGAAACTGAAACCACATCACTATCTGACGACTCTGATGAAAATGTTGAATGCAGTAATCAAACAAATGTCATCAATTATCAACAAGCCATTAGTATGGTATAGGAATTATAAGAGTATGCAAAGAATAGCAATGGAATTGTAATCAGACTTGGAATTACATTTTCTAGATTGCAAGTTTAAGACGCAAACACGTCAAACTACGTTATTAGATTTTTTTTAATACTACATCCTGACTAAAACTAGTGTATTTTTGTTATGTTATGTTTATTTGTACATTCATATACATAGTAATAAATTTGCATGTACATATTACCTAATAACAAATTTCCCATGGGCGTGCACCTCTATTAGGCGGCCACATTTAGACAGTCCCGTAGGTGTCCGCCTAAGAGAGGTTTTACTGTACTCGAATTTTAATTTCAAATATTGCATTTTAATTTTATAATAGTTTATGAACAACTTTCTTTTATATAATTTTTAATAAAAGTAATAAATAATGGTACTTCCCTCTAGAAGCATTTTCATATTTTCCTAATTTATTAATACCCTGTACAATCAGAATAAAAAATTAATTTTGGTCGTAAAATCAATAATTTTTCCCCCTTGGGGACTCCATCCGCGGATACACTGTATAATAGAATCTATACATAGACAACTAGTAGCCATAGAAATAGATGCCCTTAATCCCCTAAGAACTACCAAATTATATATTTTATAACAGGCCAACCTTAAGAGATCATCTATAAATAATTTATAACATTTAAGAGCGCAAAGCTAAAATGATCGCTGGTGATTGGTCGCTCCGGACGAAGCATCTAATTATAAAGGAAGATGAAAGTTATTTAAATTACGTTAAATGCCTACAGCCTTAATGTGGGAAAGAAATGTTGGGCGAACGAAATAAATTTGTCTATTTACCTCTTTAGTACGTGAGCTCCGCGAACTGCGGACGTTCGAAAAGTATAATTAATGAGGGCATCAGAAGCAGGGCGTTTTAAGTATCTAGAAATGAATTTGATCTGCCTTAAAGCATCACCACCCAGGCCCGCGCCTAGCACTTTTGGCGCCCTTGTGCAAATTTAAAATAACGCCCCAAATTCGTTCAACGTTCATATGTGAGTACAGATACGGGTTAAGTTAGGTATTATTATCCACTATTGAACAATAATTTTAAAAAGTATATTCATAAATTTATTTTTATATTTTACAAGTACAAGCCATACAAGTATTTTCTCATTGAGATACATAACATAATTATGTTTTTTTTTATCATTATAAATTTTGTTTTGACAATGTTGTTTGTTGCTTTATCTTTTTTTTACTTTTGAGTTTTAAGGTTTTTCGGCGCCTCGGCGCCATCGTGCACCACACGACTTTGCCCTTATGTATGCCGCGGGCCTGTCACCACCCCACCCTTTTTTTTAACTACCGAGAACCAGCTCTCATTTAAAGTGATCGGACTGACTGATTACAGCTAACAATTTCTACAACGGGCTCTCGGACTAAATGATTTTGCTCAATCGTCCAAATTAACTGAAATTAACCAAGGATGATTGCTTGATACACATTTGTCGGTGATATAAATCATGTTTAAAACAATGGCGTGCAAGGATACTGGATAAATTCATTATTCCAGTCCAGGGTGTCGCATTTTCGACACTTTTATAGAGTATCTGCGTTATTGTTAGTGCTATCAAAAAAGTAATGTAGGTGTCATATGCTCTTTTTAGGTCAAACTTAAAATGGTAAAATCAAAATTAGAACATTTTCGCTGGCTTAAGATATACGGGGGAAAATCAACAAATTGACAATTTCTAAATTACCCTATATTTTCTTAGTTAAAAGAGATACAGAAAAATGTTTTATACAGAAGTTTATTTATAATGATTGTTGAATAATCCGTTTTCAGAATAAGTATACGGGGTCAGATAAGAAAGTTATCGGACCTAACCTCATTTTTTTTAAATGGAACACCCTGTATATTTTAATCTAAAAGGATAGCATTTTAAACTCTCTTTTCAAATTTATAACACACCATGGATGATAGATATCATATCAAATTTATCAAAATGTTGATAAGTCATTTTCACAAATGAATATGTAAAAATGAAATTGACGTTAAATGTTAATAACAACTAGAATGTCAACATAGTTGTCTCTAGGATATTAGCTTTTGTTTGATGGCCTACTGTTGTTTAATGTAATAAGGTTTAAATAAATCGCCTAGGAAACCAATATTATCCATGGTGTGTTAAATATTTGAAAAGAGAATTTAAAATGGTATCTTTTAAAATTAAAATATACAGGTTGTTCTATTTAAAAGAATGGGGTTAGGTCTGATAACTTTTTTACCTGACCGCGTATACTTATTCTAAATACGGCAGATTATTAAAAAATCATTACAAAGAAACTTTTGTTTAAAACATTTGTCTGTATCTATTTTAACTAAGAAAATATATGGTAATTTTGAAATTGTCAATTTTTTGATTTTCCCCCGTATATCTTAAGCGAGCAAAATTTTCAAATTTTCATTTTATCATTTTAAGTTTGACCCAAAAAGTGTACATGACACCTACATTACTTTTTTGATAGCACTAACAGTTACGGAGATACCCTATAAAAGTGTCGAAAATGGGACACCTTAAGGACTTGCTAATACCTCAAAATGTGATTGAAGATAAGTTGATATGAACCTATTATATCCGCAACGGCTTAATTTTTTTTCTACAGGATCTTGATTTTTTTTTAAATCGATAATTTTTAAATAATTTCGAACGTATTTTAGATATTGTTTTCAAATTTGGTCCGAGTTTATAGAATATTGTAACATTGTACCAATGTTAATAATGGTGTTGCAATTTGAATTTAATTGTTTTAATTAAGACGAGAAAACCGCAAGATATCGTTCTGATGTAGAATTAACCAGGCAAATCAAAAAAATATCGACATGTTAAAATATCAATGGTGTATAATTTTTTTTGTAAAAATTGTCAGACATGGGGAAAGAAACTCAAAATCTGATCCACTAGTTTAAAAACAATGTTTAAAACATTGTAATCATTCCATGCATGTTTCAAATGCATTAATCTTCATTTTCAGTGGAATTTTCAACTGAGATAAAGGGTAGGTACATGTTGATTTTGAGATGAAACAGGAAAAAAGAGAGATTTCTTTCCTTTTGTAGCAGAAAAGAAAAATGTTTATGAAAAAGTTAAGTTAACTAAAGGTTAACATAAAGTAATTTAAAGAAATATAATAATAAATTATAGGAACATTTTTAAATTTTAATTTTAATTCTAATTGTGCGATAAAACTTAAATATCTAAAAAGCAAAAATTACAAGATGGGTCCACATGGCTGTGCCAACACATAATGGGAGAAATTTAAGTTTAACAGTAAATTTATAACTCAAAATTTCTCCTCTTTTGGATCGACATAGCCATGTGAACCAATCTTGTAATTTTTGCTTTTTGATATTTAAGTTTTATCGCAAAACTGGAATTTAAATTGTTTCTTTAATTTATTATTATATTTCTTTGAATTACATTATGTTAGTTAACCTTTAGTAGCAGTAATTTTTTTTTTAATTTTTCCTTTCCTGCTACAAAAGGTAAGAAATCTCTTTTTTCATGTGTCATTACCTCAAAATCAACATGTAGGTACATTTTAAGCATAATTTTGTTAAAATTACTGAACAGTTGTTTCTCTTTTTTGCACTTATAATCTCGTAAATTCATAAATTCTCTCAGCTCGAGTTATAAATTCAAGCGAACATCGTCGCTTCTTACTTATTACCTTTCACTCGATACCCGAGTTTCGCTTGACGCTGACCAAAATGTGTCGCTCGGTAGTGTGATCGCTAGAGGTAAAAAACTGCTCGTATATTCGAGCAGTTTTTCGCTCGATAGAAATACTAGTGTCGGAAAAAACCGAGGATTTCAATAATCGAGTACTTAATACTCGAGCGAATCGCTCGAGCGATTTCATTCGAAATTCATAAATTTATAAGTCGACTACTCGACTTATAATCTCGACTCGACTTTCCAATAATCGCCTGAGCGGTTTTTAAAATCACTTGAAATTCCGATTCATCGAGCGATTATATCGCCGTCTGGCGACGAGTATCGAGTGAAAAGTTATAAGTGACGATTATCGCTTGAATTTATGACTCGAGCAGTTTCTTCAATAATCGAGCGATGTCGGTTATTTCAATAATCGAGTACTCGAGCAGTTTTTCGAAATCGAATCGTTGATACCCGATCTTCGCGCGCCACCCAAATGTGCCGATTCGCGTTTGACGCTCAGAAGGCTGACACGACATGCGTCTTTGTTAAAGGCAAATAAACGAGAAGGGGCATATAAAAAGTATGTCAAATCCCTGAGTGGATTCATCGCGACATGGATTTTGTTTTGAGTGGCTAGCCAGCGACGATTGTAAATTCTTAAAAAATTAAAGGATATAATTTTCTTTAAAATCAGAATCAACTGCTCTTCCTTAATAAAAACTCTAGACTAAACTTCTAAAACTTACAAGAACAACCAGTGGTATTTTATCAACACATTCTTCTTAGTCATAAAAATTTCAAGTGATTAATCGCTCGAGCGACTCACTCGATTATTAAGGTCGGGTTTGTTCGGGTTTGTTCCCAACACTAGTAGTAAATATTAAGTGACCGGTTTCTGTGACGAAAGTAAACTATTTATATGTATTTTTATTGTGTGTCTGCGCCACTGCGTACATACTTAACTAGACAAAATGGGCGGATCAATAAATTTGATTTGATATTTAAATTAGGCGAAATTATGTAACCGACCGTCTTGATTTGGACAGTCAAAACACTGATGATCAATTGATCCGTGATATTTGATTTCTCAAGATCGTGACTTACATATATCTGCGATATTTCATTGTCGCGTCCATTACCCGTTACCTGTTTGGTAACATCCAGGTGTTTGTCATAGTTTCTGCTTATTGAATCGTGAATCAAGAACTGGGTATCAATACACATTGTGACAGGGTATACAAAATTACCATGCCATTGGTATGGTTGGTTAAAGGCGGGGGTCGGTTTAAAGGCCCGAACTTCTATCACTGCAGCCTTCCGGCTTATTGTGTACCCCGATCTTGTTAGAAGATGTTTGTTCCTTCTATGAGGTTCAGTAACCGTCTACCAAGCTTGTCATGTGGGAGGTTTTGTCACCACGTTGTATGTTCCCGAAGATATTTTGTCTTCTACGAGACAGTGCTACGCAGCGGTATATTATGTGTGAGGCGGTTTCATCCTCTTCGCCGCAGAGTCTGCATTCAATGGATCCGTTGTTTATACCTATCCCTTGAAGGTGTTTTCGCAAGTGGCAGTGGCCTGTTAGCAGAGCCATCACTTGTTTCAACTGGGACCGCGTAAGGGTCAGCATCCCATTCGATACTATTTTCGATGGTTTTCCAATTACGACCCGTACGTGTATTTGATCAAACCCCTCGACCATCTATCTAATGTTGTTGTTGCCTGTTTTGATATTCCAAAGGCCGATTCGGGGTCCCTGAGACTTTGAGCAGATCCGGCTCTCGCTAGTTCATCCGCTTTTTTCATTTCCTAATATCCCAGAGTGACCAGGGACCCACAAGAGCTCTACATTGTTCCCCCTGGCCGCCAGTACTTTTAGGTTGGTATGGTGTAAGTTTTGAAGTAAACCCGATGGGAGTTCAGATCCTTAAGAGCAGCTTGGCTGTCCGACAGGATATAAATCTTTTGGTTGTGGTAGCCCTTTTCAAGATTTTGTAGCACGCATGCTTGTATGGCATGAACTTCCGCTTGGTATACTGTGGTGTAGTTCCCCAGAGGAATGCTTATGTCCATCCTGGGTCTTTCCCCAAATATACCTGCGCCCACAGCGTTGATGTGGTTCTTGATCCATCGGTGCCATTGATATAGTTGATGTTTGATTCTCTTATCGAATTCCAACGGAAATAAGAAGTCTCTTAAATTATTTAAGTATATTAAATATTATTTTTTGCTGGCGACGCGCGGCTTGTTGCAACTCCGACAACGGCTAGGCCGGCGTCTGAATTAATTCAGGAGGCGCCGTTGGCTTCGTTATATCTGCTCGCAAAAAATAATTATTATTAAATAAATAATTCAAGAGAGAATTTTTAATTCCGTGGGAATTCAATCACAGCATTGAATATCAACGGATTTTAAATCAAGAAGGATACGGCCTTGGTTCACAGTCTTTACAGAATAAACAATTCACATTCTTACGTCGAGGTTGTAAACGACTTTCCAGAGAGACAATCGCGGAGCTCTAAAAATTAGTATAATTTTTCTTTGTCGTTTTCTGTTGTCACAATTTTTGTATTGTTTATGTACACTGACCTAAATTTCGAGTTGATATAACTCAAATATGAGTTGTCCTAGACCGAAGCGTGCTGCTAATGAGGGACAGCCCAGACCTCTGAATTACGGCAACTGCATCAACTCACTATTCATAAGTTATGATAGCACAGAAGATGGATTATTTTATGCGTTGGAATAGCTCACGCCCCACCCTCTTAAATTATTGATGGGCTACCGTAGCTACCAGTATGTGAATCGTGATGCGTTACTAGTCGAGATAGATTAATTCATGATTCGAGCTATCAGAACTTGACATTTAAGTTGTTCTAGATGACGATGGTGGCTGGAATAACTCACTCTTTGGGCTACCAGACTCCAAATTTTGGACTAACAGTACCTAAATTGTGGACTATCGGACCTCAAAAAAATTTCTTTGATTTAACGCCTGCATATTGTGGACTTCAATTGCCTTTTGTTTTTTCAAGATATGACATATTTGTTATATATTTAAAAAAAAATAATCAAATGAATTATAGACAGGAGAGCATACTGCGGCTAAGAAACCATGCGGACGAAGTGATGACGATTGCTTATAAATAATAAGGTCCCATTCCAATAATAAGAATTTGTATGCATCTCCCTCCTGTCCCTCCATTTTACGCCAACTGACCAAAATTATGCAAGACACAAATTTTCACGCACAGAGAACAAAGATCAAAAATCCCGCAAACGGCGCAACGGCATACAGGTGTCTCTACGCGCGATCGAAGCAGAACGAGAGACGAATAATAATGGAATGAACCGCGCCAAACCTGCACGAGCACGAATTCGGAACTTTCCGTGACCTTACGATCTTGCGTTTTACCCTCGATATGGGGTTTTTGGCACGTTTCCTGAATTATTCCAACTCAAAATAATTTACACATGGTAATGCGTTAAAATAATGCACGTCCGGGTTAAAACGACACTTTATAATCAATTAGTAAGTTTTCCCAACCCTGAAACTGATTCAGGTAATTCATAAAATAGTTACAAGATGAGGAATTGTGGTGATCCCAAATATGTTTAAAATGTTGATAAAAACCTCTTTCTGGGTTGAGGCGAACCAAAATAACCTGAATTACTGTAGCGTTTTTAAATAATTTGTGATAATTCGTAGGCTCAGTTAGAACAATATAGAGAGGTGGGTTGAGGTAGCTCCAATTTTGTAACCCTCGACATTCGTAAATGCATTTTTGTCACTGTTGTAGTCTTCCTAATTGCAGTTTAGTAATGGGTCCAATAATGGGAAAAAATAAATAGCATTATTCATTTCAAAAGACGTCGATAACGAATAGCTTACTGAACAGATGTGGAAAAAATTAATAACTTAATCACCGAAAAGTCGAATGCAACATCGATAATTGCTCTTGGCGCAAAACATCAATTATAATTCATAACACTTGATAATCATCATCGTGAAACGGTGATGACTTGATGATGTAAAGGAACCTTGTTCTTGATTTATCTCTCTTTCTCTATTATTCATTTAAATCAGAATTGAAATACGATGGATTCAAACACCTTCACTCTCCAGGTGCTCCGCTGATAATAAGAGAAACATTTTAATAAAAAACAGAACGAGCCTCAACAACATTTTGCATAGTATGAAATATTATTTTTAAGGATTAGAATTGATTATTAACATTATTAAAAGGCGGATTATATTAAAATGGCATTTTAATGAAATTTCAGCATTTTCGGAAAAATTTGCATAATTTAAATATCTGGCAATTCTATTTGCAGATTTAATCGAGTTGACAGAAATATTAAGTCCTATTAAGCCTTTATCCAGATTAATATTATTCTCGCAACTACATATTTTTTTTTTTTTGGATAACTGGGGATGAGAATCTGCAGACAGACACCCTGCAGACGCGGCTGCAGGGTAGTGTCGGGTTTGGCAACTTGGGGGAATTATATGGCTCTCTCAACATCATCTTTTCTGAAGGAAAAGAACATCCTCGTAGGTTAACGAGGGCAGGCCGACCGACTAAACTCACCGCGGAGTGAGGCAATTAGCCTTTGACTCATATTCACTCGATAGTGTTGTCTGCAATCGTGTATGTTTGTCTCTGTATTTAGCTTTTGAGCTATGCGCTAAGTTTGGTGTCAGTTCCTGAAATTTTTTCCACTCGAAGTTAATCGAATGAACAAACTCTCAGGAGCTCCGAACATGTAGGGTAGGCGTAGGCGTAGTAGGTAGGCTGTCTTATTTGGGGTTGTGGGAATTTGGTTCAGCAATCAAGGCCCTATTTTTATTTTCTTGGGGCTCTTATTCTTGGATCAGTCGCAACCGCGACTTTGGAAACTACATATTTACAAACTTTTCAGGTTATTAGGAATATACCCTATTTCGGTACTTTATTTATGATCAAACACAAGCATTATAGGATAAATTCGCAACGTTCGAGTTTGACGCTCAGAAGGCTCACGACATTCGTCTTTCTTAAAAGCACATAAACGAGAAGGTGCATATAAAAAAGTATGCCAAATCCCTTAGTGGATTCATCGCGACATGGGTTTTGTTCTGACTGGGATTGGCTAGCCAGCGGCTATTGTAAATTTTTAAAAAATTAAAGGATATAATTTTTTTTAAAATCAGAATCAATTGTTCTTCCTTAATAAACTCTAGACTAAACTCCTAAAACTTACAAAAACAACCGCCGGTGTTTTATCAACACTTTATTCTTAGTCATAAAAATTCCAAGTGATTAATCGCTCGAGCGATTCACTCGATTATTAAAATCGCTCTAGTATCAAGTACTCGATTGTTAAAATCATCAGTTTTTCCCAACAATAGTGTTAATAGTTCACAAAACTTGCTTTTTATGAAATACCAAAAGTGAAGTGTAATCAAACGTGAGTCAAACCGTATCCAGAGCAATGGTAAGTTTTACCTATTCTTGTTTTAGCTATTCTTAACAGAAAATTCTGATATTGGGTTTGTTCGGTTTTCCAGCTACCGAATCAACATAATTTCCATATTTTAAGACTATTATTGTACTCATGTTCACATCTTTTTAACAAATAGGGTACATTTTAAGGCACGGCATTTTAAACATTTATAGTGCATTTTTCCACCTTTCAATTATTTATTAGTAATATATTCTTTAATAATACTTAACACTGAACCTACAAGCTTATTATGCCAAACTTTTTCAACACGAGCATTGTCAGTTGATATATTTTATGGATATGGTGTTTAAAATATTTCTACTTTCAAGAGTCGATATAATTAGTCCCGTTTAGAAATACTGTACCTCGAACAATAATTATTTCGTAAACGAGTTTTAATAACATTTCCTCATCGATCTTTTTTTTTTAGTAGCAAATCCCGGACTATCAAAGCCGTTCAACATTGGAATATATAAATATTATAAAGGAGTCTTGTAGATAAGCATTAACTGCCCATTTTCCAGAGGCGTGTAGCACATAGAAGCAAGGAGAAAGCAATACTTTCCCTAAAATATTATATACGCGCGGGAGCCGTAAAGGTGTTATTTTAATAATTACATGGAAAAGACTTCCTATAGTAAACAGTTTAGTTTAGTACAAACAAGTAAATATTAAAATGTATTGTAAATTTTACAACGAATGTGTGTGCACACAGTGTGTGTACAGGGTGTCCGGGAACATGTGGGAAATCTCCCGGATATGAAGAAAACACGTGAAAAGAATACTATAGGTTCATATAAACTTCTTTCGTATCGGCCTCCTCTTCGGAAATATGGGCTCCCAAAGAGCACCAATGGTATCAAGTTTCTTACACATAATTATTGAACCACCTGGTATATTTCAATTATTTTTTAATATGATGTATACCAGGTAAGACCCGTCAAATTACTACACAAGAAACTGTTGTGAATTACTCACAGCTGCAGGGACGGACTAGCTGTAACACTCATGGGCCCATTTTTTTTACGCCCTGTATGATGAGAACTTTGGACAATGTTTTTTACATACCTTTAACTATTGGCTAAAAATTAAGTACTCTTCATTCATGTCGCTAATTCTAACCGTTTTCGAAAAAACGGCATTTCATATACATCATGTGCTTCGGGTATTTCAATAAAAGACACATCATTGTTCCGATCCAATGTTCAACCTTCAAGCTTCCTCTTTTTCATATTTAGCCCATGAGCAGTTAGGGGACTCAGTGTAAATAAAATGACGTTTTCTCGAAAACGGTTAGGATTAGCGACATGAATGAAGAGTACTTAATTTTTAGCCAATAGTTAAAGGTATGTAAAAAACATTGTCCAAAGTTCTCATCATACAGGGCGTAAAATAATGGGCCCATGAGTGTTACAGCTAGTCCGTCCCTGCAGCTGTGAGTAATTCACAACAGTTTCTTGGGTAGTAATTTGACGGGTCTTACCTGGTATAGGTACATCATATTAAAAAATAATTGAAATATACCAGGTGGTTCAATAATTATGTGTAAAAAACTTGATTCCATTGGTGCTCTTTGGGAGCCCATATCTCCGAAGAGGAGGCCGATACGAAAGAAGTTTATATGAACCTATAGTATTCGTTTCACGTGTTTTCTTCATATCCGGGAGATTTCCCACAACACCCTGTATATAAGCAGTATATTGCCAATACGAACTTTCCAAAATACAAAAGTGTCCCCGCTATGGGAGATGGCGCGGGCCTATTGAGTTTGCGTAGTTGGGTGTAAATTTTATCGATCGTGTCAGAGCCGGCCCGACATTATTTGTTTGTTGTTATTCGTCGCCATCTTTGGTTCTGGATGCTTTTTCAAATTACAGAATAAAAAGTGGTTCATCCACATTGTTGTCGGTATATTAAACTTTCGTTAGCTAACAACAATTTTTGTAAAGGAGTTTTTAATTTGTGGTGATTCGATTCGCTGTTTTTTAGGTTAGTAACTTGTTTTGTTTAAGATGAAAGGACACAAGTGCGTGATGCTTTTTTGCAAAAGTCGTGGATCAATACCAGGTATAAAGTATTTCAGGTATGTACATATATACGAAAATATTTTGCATTATCCGATCTTCGGAACCGAATTTCACTAAAAAGCTTGTAAAAAAAGAAGCGAGTGTCACTCGTATACAATATAATATATATGTAGTCACTACCTAACCTTAAAATTAATGTATTTTTAATTTGGTGCATTAGTAGCTGATAGTAATTCCCAAAATACTCAATATAATCATTCATTAATAATTTTTGATTCAGAAAAAAGTGAGGTTAGGAAACATACGACGTCGGATGAAAGTTAAAATAAAGTTCATCGTGTCGATTGTTACAAATATTCGGACGGAATTTGGCACTAAAAGTTTACACCAATCAGAGGGCATCGTCCGATCATCATATCATCGAAATCGTATGCATTGAACGCTGTCTTAAATCGAACTAATCGAAATTTTGATTGCAATATTTTTCCTAACTAACCAGTGAATTTTACATTAAAAAAGTTGAAATCCGGTCCTGTCGAATGTTTACTTTCACAAGGAAATTTCCGAACTGCGCAAACTCACAACGCGCCTTTCGATGCCCATAGCGGGGACATAATTGCAGATGGTATTAGCAATATACTGTTTATATATGTAGTGTACACGGGACAAACACTAGAGTAAATTTATTATAGTAAAGATTTTATTGTACGATTTCCTAGAAAAGAGATGAAAGATGAAATTTTCATAATATCCGCCCATTACGATACGCCACGCCGTCGCTTGACCTAACAAGCTGATTGAAAGCGACGGTTTTCCTTACAGAAACGCTATGAACTGCCAGAGTTCTACAGGATACCAGGTATTTGACGAAGCCAAATCGGAAACGATTTCCTTGAGCAAAAAGAGCTGCAACGGTTTTGTTTCTAACAGCTGAATATGATATGTCTGCTGCTAGGGAATGTAATGTATGTCACTGTGCAATGTATAAACTATCATATAACGGCTTTTTCAGACCAAAAATTGTTAAAATCAAAACAATAGATAAATGTAAGAAGCAACTTTATAGTAAATTGTGTTTTAAATAAGTAGGTATAAGTTTGCAAAATGTGTGTCCCTTCACTGTTCCCGAACAAAAAACGACGCACGCCTCTGCCGTTTAGCCTAGTGAATAGATTTGAAGAAGCTCTTCCTATAATAATTATCCCGTACAGTTAAGACGATAATTCTATGTTGGCAAGCAGATGGCAAACGTACGAAAGGCGCTACATGGGATTATACTCTTCTTTTATTTATTCTCTTTGTATATATCCGTCATGTTCTAAAAATAAAATAGTGATTTCTTTATTTTCTATATGAAGTGGCTGATTTCTACTTCTTGGTGCGTTTTCTTTCTTTTTCATTTTCATATCTGGCCTCTATTTGATAGAAGGGTCATGTACATAGTAGACCAAAATAACAGGTCGAATTTCATCCAAAAATTACCAGCAAAGAACAGTATATGTCCAAAATTATAGCAATAAGAAATATACGTTATCTTAGGTACAGCTTATGATACAAATACTAAAGATAAGATATCTAACCGTCCCAATTTAGTCTGCCGCGCGCAGTGACGTCAACGGGCTAGTGATTTTTAAATTTCTTATGGAGATTTATATTGCTGTCAGCGTTTTAAATTATATTTTAAGTATTAAAAGGTTTTATACATGTAATGGCATATGAAATGAAAGAATAATATATGACTAGTATTTACGTATATTAATTTCCTAGCTAAAATACCACTAAAATAAGGGAAGATCCGACAAACTTTTAAAACATCCGCCGCGCCATTCGAACCGGTCGACGATAGCCGAAGCTGCTCGGCCACCCCTGCTTGTTGCCACCAGCGTTGTCAGTCTTTTACAAATGTAATATATCCATTACTCTTTTAACAATTTTTGAGATGTTTATTCTTGTTATGGGGCCCCCGATATGAAATTTATGTTCAATCTAGCGGTGCCCCCATATCACAGGAAAGCAATGATCTTTTTTTCGTACTCTTCTTATTCTGACACCGTTTTTTTACTATTCTATTAGGTTTCGAACCAATCTATTACTTTTGATCAAAGTTCTCCGGCAACACTGGTCGCCACGTAGTGAGTGCCGTTTGCCGTAGTTTTCCATGGAAAATTTGAAAGTTGACCAGAACTGTTTTATAGTCGTATGTGTTTATTAAAATAAATATCTGACATTTCATAATATGATGGTTGTGATATGGATAACCAGGCAAAGAAATTTGACAGAAATATAATGTGTTTCCGCTTTCCTAAGGATAAAAACAAAAAATTAGAATGGATACGGTTTTATTTATTTTATTAACATTTATTTCTTAAGTAGTTTTTACTGAAGCTGATGAGGGTATATGCCTTAGAAACCTGTATGGAAATTAAAATGTTGTTTATTTAACTACTGAAACAGACTATGAGTTTCTTTACCCCTTCATAATTTCATTCCACTGAGAGATGGGCTATTTAAAAATAGTTTAATTTGTTTATTACTAGGTCGTATTTTAGTTTTAATCTTTGTTGTATGTTTATACAATAAATATACCTAAATATCATGATAGTATTCTTTTGTCACATACCATTAAGTGCGTAAAACCTTTTAATGTCTTTAAAAAAAGTTAAAAACGCTGACACCAGTATAAATCTCCATAAAAGATTTAAAAATCACTCGCCCGTTGACGTCACAAGCCACGCCTCCATCGACGTGGAATCATACCTCTTAGATCTTTATACCATGGGTACAGCTCTTGTTTGAGACCACAGTATAGATACACCTTAACATAAAAAAATGTATTATAAAAGTTTACTGGCCAAAGCCCGTATCCGCACATTTAAATCGAATATTCTTACTTTTTTATGTCATTCCCACAGAACTTTTTAAAATCCATTACAAGGAACATTGAAAACCAGAAATTATTAAAATGGGAGTTTTTAATTAATTGCTGCCTTGCTGTCGGTCTTATTTAAAAACAATTCGTGTTTTGAGTTGTCATCACTGTTAGCCAAATGTACTACATACACGCTTGTTAACCGAACAGACGTCTATGGCGCGGTAGCACGAGGTATAAAGGGGTTTTTAGACACTCATTTAAATATAATAAGCCATTTCCATAACATCCTGTAGTTGGTGGACAAAGTACACCAATTTTAGGTAAAAATGAAAAAAATTGATATTTTTAATGGAAACATAAATACACTAAAATGCAAAAAATTTGCACTTGGTTCTAAGAAAGCGGAGTGCCGCAGCCAGCGCCCACTTGAACGTCTACATAAAAAGTATTAACAAATTCAAATTTCCCGCCCCAAAGAAAACCCTCAATCACAAAAATTGTATGCAAAAATATTGGTTGAAAAGGAAGTATGTATCACGAAATTCGAAAATGAAACTTTCATTGGCACATCTCGGTTATTATCAACTTTTGGACTAAGCAAAGTTTCACCAAATCGCAATATTTTTACCCAAAGAACACTGCAATTTCACTGTGTAATATAGTTTTGGGACACCCTGTATATAGCCCAATCTGGTCGACATGCTCGGGAGCACGGGCGTGAAGTTTATTATTTTTTTAAATACAACTTGACAGAGAAATTTAAAGGAATGGAGGACATACGCGGAATTTGAACTTCTTGCTCGGCCTCGAAAAAAATCTAGATCCGAAGCTGAGTTTCGCCCCCGCCCAACCCCCTCCCCCATCCCACTCTTATTCGCTAGTAACTTTGCTGTTTCTAAAAAATACTTAACAAAAAGTAACTATTAAAGTATTTAATTCCCCTTTACTGTGATTATTTGAAAAAAAGAACAATCATCGTCATTAGGCCACTGACCACACAAGTACTTTAAACAACTAAATTGTTAAAAATAAAAATTACTTTAATATCCCGTCGCCATTAAAGAAATTACTATAGTACCAGACAAAAACTATGGACAGCTACTAGTTTCCACCATCCGAGCCTGTAAACAGTAATAACATTGAAAAAACCTATAGTAAGGCGGATGTAACATGTTGCCTAATGGGTTTATAAATATATGACAAAAAACAATTATAATGATGGCAATTTAGAAGTAGAGATGTTTCGATCTAAATCGACATATTATTGAATGAAATTCCAGTTGGGGTTTTGTGTAGGTGGTATGATTCCAGTGGCTACTCATGACCTATGATAGAGGGGGTTCACAAGTATGGCGAAATTTTTCTAGGCGCTTTAAATGTAGAAAGAAAAAAAGTATAAGAAAATGCGTTAGGTAAAACATATTTTTATTTATTTTTTAATTTTGCACAAGGAAATAAGAAAGGTTTTCTTAATGTGTATAGCTGTCGGATCTTAACGTCGTCGGATGCAACCCTCGTAACAATATTTATACAGTCCACTACTAATACAACTAAAGCTATCTACGAGCTATCAAGACAACCGAATGATGTCTAATACCACTACGCCTTCTACGGGCTACGTCATTAGGCGCAACCAAGACGAGAACAATAGTTAATGATGAGAACGAATCGAGCCACGAGACTGACAAGTTGGCATTCTTCATATTTTCAGTGTTTTTTAGTTTAAATCCTTAAATAAAATGGTTTAAAATCATATCGAGTATCATTTATCGAAATATACAACATTTAACGACCCTACAGAATAGTGCTTAAACGTCCATTCTTCGGTTCTTAATTATAGAAAATTGATCAATAACAGCCTCATTAAAGTTTGGAATACCCTGTATAATTTTTTTTTCATATATTTAATTTCTAAACTTATAAAGCCCCTAGATTTACCCTTTGTGGTCTGCGTTAAATTCATTTCGGGCTTAGGTCTTCCAGCATTCTTCACTTAAATTTTTTGCTCCAAGCTCAAAGAGCTAAAGTTATTTCTTAAATAGTCCACCATCAACTATGCATTTTAACTTAATAAATATATAATATTAAAATATTAAAACATACACGCACGAATTTCTAACTAGTTGCACGAACAGACAACAACGCGGTGCACACCAAAACTGTGCGCCTTTTCCATGTTAAATCGCTATAGCCCCGCTATCCCCCGCTGCCACCCGCCACCTGTTACCACAGGGAAACTGCACTACTTAATCGCACGTGCGAGCAAGCCTCGTCATTTACCTCGACGGAGGCACGGTTGCCGGATCTATACAGTTGGGTTTGACGGGATGATAAAATATTAGGGAGGGTCGGACTTTTTTAGTTTGACGGTACGATAAAATATTAGGGAGGGTCGGACTTAATACGATAAATAATATTCAATGAATATAAATTAATATTTTTTATTCGTTTTGTTTTGGGGGTGCAAGTGCGCATGTGCTCCTGTGGAAGAACCGCCACTTTATGATTCTCCAGTTCTTATATTTCGAATATGCAGGGTGTTATAGAAATGGTGTCTTATATTAAAGTTGGTGACTTCAGGCTACATACCTTTACCCTTACCCATAATATGCGTTCACTTAGCAACTGTAATATAGGTTAATCATGCAATGCAACTACTGCGCATGCACCGACCTTCCATCGCTCGTTACCACGATACACTGTGTTGGTTATAATGTAAAACTGTATTCAGTATCCACCCTCTTCTAAATTTGTTTTGTCAGGGTCGAATATAAATTTAAAAAACATCTTTAATCACTTTTTATTAATATTATCGTTATTTTCTATTGTATGAAACATTTATAATGCGAAGGCGTGTCGCTGTAAAAAGAAACGTTTGAGAATTGTGTGTAATATATTGACGCAACATGTGAAAAAAATTAGGCCTTGATCAAAAAATTTTGATTCGAAATAGTTATTTATTGATATAATAGTTTTTATAGTTGATACAATATAAAAAACCTACCTCAGGGTAGAGAGGATATATCCCCTATATCCCCCCTCCCGTAAATACGCCATTACAAAGCACCCAAAGTTCAATCAATTTTCCTTGAGTGTAACTTTCTACAGGTTGACCACCCGCCAGATTTGGCTTCCAGTGACTTGTGTGTTAGCGTAACCCGTTTAATTACGATCCATACAACGGGGGCAGGTTGCAGGTTTAGTGCAACATTCATTGTTGTGCGTACTATAGAAAAAAAAACATTTAGGAATTTTGGATTTTGGCAAGGTCGCCTTTGCGACGTTTGTTTCTGCAGGTTTATATGTAATAAAATAAATTCCGCTTACAGTTTAACGACGAAGCCATTCCGTAGTTCATTCTTGACTGTTGAATCGTATAACCAATATTAGTTGTTACTAAATTTATCTCCTGTGAGTGGATGTAAAGGGTTTTCCAATAAGAAATATATGATTTTAAAATGGAATAAAATTGAAATTATTTCAGATACAACCAAACTTTTTATATTATATTAAAGTACAGTCGATAACATTTTTGTTTTGAATAATGTCCACCTCGAGTTCGTTTACACGAGCGAATTCGACGAACCCAAGTTTTGTTGGTTTTGTACAATAAATCGGTCGTGATCTGACGAATGCAGCGTTCAATTTTCAATCTGAATGTGTCATAGACCTTAGATTTCTAATAGCCCCACAAGAAGTCATCTAAAGGAGGATCACAGCTTCTTGGTGCCAGTGAACAGTTGCATTCCTTGATATTATCCTTCCATCAAACTTTTCTTGCAATATGCCGATAGTTTCATGAGCAATGCGACATGTGGCACCGTCTTGCTGGAACCACATTATCCTCCAAATCAAGTGTATCTAAATTTGGCCACAAAAAATGTCTTAACATCTGTCGGTATCGTTCACCATGCACTGTAACTGAATCTCCTACCTAATATTGGAAAAAAATGGTCCGATGATGCCACCATACCATAAACCACACCATACAGTTTACTTTTAGCGGATACAAGGGCTTCTCGTGAATCTGTTGTGGATTGTTTTCGCACCAAAAACGGCAAATTTGCTTGTTGACATATCCACTTAACTAAAAATGAGTTTCATCTGAAAAAATCTTTTTTTTTGCAAAATTAGGATCCCTTTCAAATTGTTCTAAACTCCAAGCAGCAAGTTCTCGGCGCCTACGATGGTCCAGTGGCTTAAGTTCTTGAGTATACAGGGTGTTATGGAAATGACGTATTATATTTAAATGGGTGACTCCTTGGGTGTCCTAGAGAAGCGCTACATATATTTTTTTTTTAATCGACCATTTTAAAAGTGGGGTAATAAACACTCTTACTCACATGTCAGTCCGCGCTACTGTACAACATTTCACCCAGAGCCAATGGCAATTTTGCCAAAGTTAATGTAAAACTGAAATTCCATATAAAACTATAAAAATAAATTATTTCCTACCTACTTGTATTTATCCTTATACCTAAAAAGCGAGGAAATCCAGGCACAAACACAATCAGTTTTTTTTTCTTTTTCATGGGAACACTCCTGGAAACACTTTATGTACACACAGTAATAGTGAAACAGAACCGATAGTTAGCTTTTGAAAATACAATAATACAGATTATACTACAGATTATTAGATTTTATTTCACGCGACGAAATTTGACGTCCAGATGAAACGCGTCAATAAAAACAATATTCAAAGATTATTTATGGACGGGCAAGATACACGCGTAAACCGAAAAAACAGAGCGGATTGCTGAGAGTGTGTTGGTGATCGACGAGACACAACGTGTCCGGCCGCTGGTTGGTCTTCAACTAACAGACGCAAGCGTGCGGCGCTATATGAAACTACTTCGCTCAGCCGATGTAAGGCGTCAAGAGGTCATTGGCATTTGACCTAGTGACGTAAGTGGCAATTACTATTCCATATGTTTTTTCGGGTTGTTTAAAACATAGTCGGTCGTAAATGGTCTTCAATTAATTGTACAAAAAGGTATTACAGAATGGAAAAGTGTTTAAATTATTTTATTTTGTCTAAAGAGTTTAAGGTGTACATATGACAACACCGGCCAGAATTCCTTGGTTGCTTACATGCATCGCAGTGCCTCACAGGTGTTGACGTCAGGTCACTTTTACCGCTGAACGAATTGAAAGCGCCATTTATGGCTATTTTTCTTCAATTTGTCTTTATCTCAGGAATTGCCGGTTTAAATATAATACGTCATTTCCATAATACCCTGTATACGGGTATCTTTTTTGCAAAATCCGCCAGGTTGTCGTGTTTTTAAGCCCTAACTGTTGAGCACGACGAGGAATTGACAAATTTGGATCCTCTGCAACACTTTCTCTTACAGCAGCAACATTTTCAACAGTTCTGGCATTTCGACGTCCAGCTGGTGTTTTTACATCGTGAAGAGTAAAATTATTTTCAACTTTGTCAACGATGCGACGAATGGCAAGCAAAGAAGAGCGATTATTTGGACCAAAGTTATCGCCAGGTGCCGCGATAAGTCTTCACAAAAGAACGCCTATTTTCGTAAAATTTTTGGATAATAACCAAATGTTCTTGGAAGTGCTTATTTAGCCATAATAAATTGTTAGAGTATGCTGAACATAAATGACAACTAATGACAGGTATAACTTTATTACCATGGTTACCATATCGTTTCAAAATCATATCGGTCTTATTGAAAAACTTTTTGTCAAATTTCAAAAATCACCAAAAATGTATCTGTGAAATTACAATTGACATCGGTAGCCAGCGTTAACAAGCATATTCCTTGACTATGCTTGTACGGATTTTATTTTAAAGCAAATTTTCAATAAATCTCTTTGCATCAATCGGACATAAATTATTCCCAATGGCCGAGATAATAATCACTTGACGTCGCAATACGCATGATGAGCAAACTACATGTCATTGAAAATATGTTTCGTTAAATAAACAATAAACACAAATTTAAATCGCAGCCACCGATCCAGCATCTACCTGTTGCGAGCAGTTCTAACGAGATATGACGTATCTTTGATCTAAACACGCTCGGGTCATTAACAAACATGCACTGCATACAGCTGGGCCATCGTTCCCAAAGAAACACGAGAGTCGAAATCGTTTTTTGTTTGTGGCTCTGCTCTATCGGTTAATTATCGACACACTTTTTTTAGTTTTATTTCACTCAAATTCGTTTAAATAAGTCAGAAGAAGATGGCTTTAAAAAATGGCAACGCTCTAATAAGGTACACGTTTAGATAATTTCGATCTAATATTAGTCATAAATAGGTAATCGTTGTAGGTATTTTTTGCGGAAATTCACATAATATATAGAAATAATCCATATTTTTACAATATTTACTTAAAATATAGAATTAGCTACACCACTGCTTACCTAAAAAAAACGCATAACCTCATTATTCTCACTTACCGACGAAATATTAATCCGGGGTTAGAATAGTCGAATTTCTTACACACCACGCACTGACGAGTCATTGTAGATGGCTGATAAATAGCTCTAAATAGTTTTAGTTCGAGAAATCATTAAAAATTAATCCAAAAACACAATAGATCACAAACAATCATAATAGCACCAGCGATAAACCGGTAACAACACATACGACGATAATGAACGAAATTGATGAACTTCAGAGTGAATTTGACAGGTAAAAATGAGCATACAGCGTTGCCACTATGATTTCCTTAAAACGTAGCAATTTGATGTTCTTGGGATATACAACGTGTCCAAGATAAGGAGGGAAAGTACAGGGATCTCGGAAATCGTAACGGATACGAAGTCGGTTAAATGGAGGTAAAGTTGCGCATTTAAGTGCCTAATAATATACCGTTTAGAAAGTTTTAAAATTACTAGTAGTTCCGGAGATATCCGGAGAAAACCGAAATTCTGAAAAATCGTTTTATTGTGTTCCTGGGTTTTTTTGAGACCGAATTCTAAAGTAAATTGCAATTTTGCATTGCCACTTTTCCGCTCTATCTAACAGCGTTAATTGTTTTGTAATCCGACGAGTCGTCTTCGAAGGGCCATTATCAACTTATTTTTTTAAATACGGTCCTGTTTTTCTGATATTGGAATCTGATAGCTTTTTTTCTTCCGAATGCAACGATGTATGACACATTGTGGTTTAATGACGTTTCGAGGGTTTTTTGAACAACATCAGGAAATTTTGGGATACGGTCCTGTATTTCTCCTAATTTTATAAATAATATCTCATAAGTAAGATCTAAATTTTAACTTATGTTGGACTAGTTCAATAAATAACAAATAATTTAATAATAATCCACAAATAAGTGAACAAAATACAGAAACATTATTTCAAACTTCTGTTGATTTGGGATTTAAAAGAAATTTAGGCGCTTGAAACAAAAAAATTAAGATGGTGACGCGTGATTTGTTTCACTTGACATTCCCATTGTGATCGTTTGAGAGCGTTTTAAAAGGTTTTCTATTTTCCAGAAAATATGGAACATAAATTTACGAATGCTGAAAAGTTTGATATTCTATCGCATGTTTTATTTTATCTCAAAAAAACTGATGTGGCAGTTAGAAGATGTTATGTGTGCTTAGAGAATAACGGAAATCATTTTGAACACATCATTATGTAGTTCCTTACTTTTTTCGTTGTTCGTTTTATTACTGTTTTGGAATGATTTTTGTTCACTTATTTGTGGTTTATTATTAAATTATTTGTTATTTATTGAACTAGTCCAACATAAGTAAAAAAATTAGAGCTTACTTATGAGATATTATTTATAAAATTAGGAGAAATACAGGACCGTATCCCAAAATTTCCTGATGTTGTTCAAAGAACCCTCGAAACGTCATTAAACCACAATGTGTCATATATCGTTGCATTCGGGAGAAAAAGCTCTCAATATCAGGAAAACAGGACCGTATTTAAAAAAAGAAAGTTAATAATGGCCCTTCGAAGACGACTCGTCGGATTACAAAACAATTAACGCTGTTAGATAGAGCGGAAAAAGTGGCAATGCAAAAGTGCAATTTACTTTAGAATTCGATCTCAAAAAAAACCCAGGAAAACAATAAAACGATTTTTCAGAATTTCGTTTTTTTCCGGATATCTCCGGAACTACTCGGAATTTTAAAACTTTCCAAACGGCATATTATTGGGCACGTAAATGCGCAACTTTACCTCCATTTAACCCACTTCGTATCTCTTACGGTTTCCGAGATCCCTGTACTGGCCCTCCTTATCTTGGACACGTTGTATATAAATAACTTTACGAGTAGAAAATTTAAAAAATACACAGATATTTAGAACAATATTGTAACTTACACACATGAGAAATGCATTCAATATAATACTATTCGGTTTCAAACGCAGGCGATAGATTTAGGACTCTCAGTACAGACTTGGCATCATTGATTACTGCTTAAAACTTTGTATGATTCTGACAGCCATAAAAACAATTCTGTCTATTTATTAATTAAATGCTTTTGAATGAACATGCAAATCATTATCTCTGATACACCGATAAAAATCATAATACTTTTAATATACAGCTAATTTACTCCTGATAAGGCGCCATCGTCAACTTAATCATCATCATCATCATTGTCATAGCTGAAACCATCGATCCAACCTCTGCCTACTCGGTACGACATATCTTTGATCTAAACACGCTGGGGTCATTAACAAACATTCAGTATAAATCTTCGTTAATCTATTTCTGAGCTGATACTGAACGTAAGTGTCCTGCTGAGTTTTAGTAATATGTTAAGGAGTAATGAGCAGATTAGCCAGTTCCGTTTTTTCCCTAAGATTCATAAAATGATCTGGACATGTGACAGATTTCAACGATGAGCACAGAAGAATATTTCGGTCGCTTTGTGAACTCGCGCATTGGCATGAAGAAGGAAGACATTTTTGTGACAAAAACCAGAACGCTTTTGGTCATTAAAGTCTGTTTCGTTGCCGTTGATAGCTCGATACCCTCATTAAAGATTCAAAACAAGGGCCCGGTGGCCTAAAATATTTTACCTATAAAATGGTCTTTTTACGTACATCTAGCATAAAGATGAAGAAATTTTGACCTATTCCACCGGGTAACAGATAAAGTAACAATAGAGCCATAAAATGAAATGAAAGGATAATGATTAAAACGGCCCATCATGGTCGGAGAGTTGGGTTTTTAATGTAACCGCTTATTATTTTATTTAAATGTAATAGATTTTATGATTTTATGAATTTATTTACAAGAAAACTAATTTATTTACAGATCAAAAAATATTGACAATTTCAATAATTATAACTCGATAAAATGGTCCTCAGAAGAATCTGAAGAGTCATCATGTCCTACGCTTATTACTAAAGGCTCAATTTCCATAGTTGTGTCAATTACGTTGTCAAGTTCCCACATTTTTTTGTTCCTCTACTATAGCATGTTTTATGGCGTTTTGCCAACTTTCTGATGACACATTTGCTAAAGAATGAAGCAAGAGGTGTCGCACTTCTTGCATTTTAAAAGTTTTGTTATTTCTAGCAACATATCCTTTTACTTGAGCCCATATTAATTCGATAGGATTTAGCTCACAATGGTAAGGTGGTAAACGGAGCACTATAATACCTCGATCTCTTGCCATCTCGTCAATAACATACTTTTTATACTGTGATTTATGTAGCCTAACAATATCCAAAAGTTCTTTTTTTACCATGGTATTATCGTAACTCAATTCCTTTCGTTGTAACCAGTTTACGATTTCCGCCTTTTTCCATGAAGTTGTGGGAAGATTCTCTTTTAGCCTAGAGTGATAGCTGGCATTATCCATCACTATTACAGAATTAGCGGGAATGTATTCTATCATTTGCTTAAAATATTCCTCGAAAACATCAGCAGTCATTTCTTCATGATAGTCTTTAGTAGAATTCGACTGGAATTGTAATAATCCTTGATCCAAAAAGCCATTTGAACTTCCTATATGAGTTATAATAAGTCTGCGTCCCTTTCCAGATGGTGGTCTAAGTCCTGTTGACCAGCCTTCCATGACAGCTTGTCGAGAACTTAGGACATTTTTATCTTGCCAAACTTTAGATACGGTGTGCCCTTCGTTCAGCCAAGTTTCATCCAAATAGAAAATGTTTTTGCCTTCGCTGCGGTATTTTCGGATGGACCTTAAGTATTGACGTCTCCAGCAAATAATATCTGCTCTATCAATAAGAAAAGATTTTCTGTTTTGCTTCTCCCATCGAAAGTTCATATCATGAAGTATTTTCCATAGTTTCGTTCGTGATAGCTGTGGTAAGTCCTCGTCTCGTCGTAGTTAATGGCTTGTAAAATTTTGTCTATAGTTGGTATTTCCTTGGCAAAATAAAAACTATGTACTTTTCTTCTAATACCATTTTTAATGAAATTGTCAATTTCTAACGGTTTCTTTCCTGGGAGTGGTTTTGGCTCACTGAGGTTCTTAGATTTTCTTTCACGCAAGAACCTATATATAGTAGCCTCTCCAACTCCTACCATATTGGCACACTCTGCAATGATGCTACGAACATCACTTGCAGGTTGCTGGTACACTAGAGCATCATGCACGTTTAATATTAATGTCTTTTCTCGGAGAGAATATGCACTCTTGCTAATTTGACGAAGACACGTTGGCGAAAAACTTGAAGCCATTGTTACAAGTATAGGAAATAATTCAACTTTGAGATAATGCAGTATCTAAATACAACTAAATACATAGTTTGACAAACGCACATCAAATGGCGTAATAACATCCTAAAGCAGGCAAAAATAGGTAAATTAATTACCCCTGTTGTACCTACTTTAACCCTAATCCTACTTAACAATGGACAGAGGCCAATTTTCTTATTAAATAAGGTAATTACTATTGGCAACGCCTATGGTTTACGGTTGTTTTATGGCTTCAACCCTCGATATGAGCTATCAACTGCAACAAAACGGACTTTAGCCATAATATACCCATTTCCAACCGTTCCTATAAGATTCATTAAAGGTAAAGTAAATTAAAGGTAAAGAAGGTAATTTGACCTTACTTTGTAAATAATGCATATAAAGAGTTAAAAATTGGAGAAAATTTAGAAGAGGTGATATGGTAGGTACGGTAGGTCTTTTTATTTTATAAAAAAATTTGACATTTTTTATATAGGGTATTTTTTTGGAAGTTATAGGCATTTCGCTTATGAATATTTATTACATTTATACCAGGAAGGTATAACTTTTAAAATACCCTGTATGAAAGATGTTAGGTAATTTTTTTTTTAATGAGCAAACACAAGCACTATTGGAAAAATCCTTTAGGGCACTCTGGGAGTGGTGCATGTGCGAATAAAGCGATTCACGTTGGTTTTGAATCGTTGGAGGTTATATTCGTTGGGAAAACGACCTCGGGAAGGTCGTTCCATAAGGATGAAGTCTTCCATATGAAAGAATTCTTAAATAATGAAGTTCGAGGAGTACCAAACTTAACCACATATGGATGGGCGGCAGTGGTTCGTCTTGTATTTCTGCTATTCGCCGCTCAGTTAAGAGGGCAAAGTCAGCCGAGCATTTTCCATGAAAATATCTGTAAAAGAGAGTCAAATCCCCAACCTGTCGATCTTCTAGGCTGTCGAGGTTCTTCGTCAGCTCGTGGTCTCCTAGATGAATGACCCTCCTTTCGATGGAATCCAGTAGCCGAAGAGTATGTTTGGGTGCAGAGCTCCAGACATGGGGGCAGTACTCCAGTGATGGTCGCATCTGGGCTTTGTATAGTGTAGTATATGAAATAAAAAGACTCATACGATCTCTAAAATTTCTCAAATTTCTAAATCTTTAACTATATTAGGTACTAGGTAACGTCAAATTACCTTTGACATATTTATTTATTAACAATTCCGTAGATAATCAAATGAGTGTTTTGATAGGGCAGTTTGGAATTGATTTCTAATGCGTGGTAAGGGGGGTAATGTAGCGGACATGCAAACAAAATATAAAGTTTAACAAGTATTTTGTGGGTATCTTAACCAATGCAGTGTACGTGCCCGAAAAAATGCAATAAAACATCTGCATTGCATCTTGAAGGTTCGTTGCGGCTGAAACCTTCGACCAGGGATAAAACTA
Organism: Barypeithes pellucidus; assembly: GCA_963991005.1. NCBI lineage: Eukaryota > Metazoa > Arthropoda > Insecta > Coleoptera > Curculionidae > Barypeithes > Barypeithes pellucidus. The sequence continues at coordinate 17,745,473 of OZ022563.1, forward strand.
AACAATTACCAGGGCATTTCTTAGAAGATTTTTATTGCTAACGCCTTTTTGGGACTTGCCAAAAAGGAATACTCCTGGAAACACTTTATGTACCCACAGTAATAGTGAAACAGAACCGATAGTTAGCTTATGAAAATACAATAATACAGATTATTAGATTTTATTACACTCGAGAAATTTGACTTCCAGAAGAAACGCATCAATAAAAATAATATTGAAAGATTATTTATGTACGGGCAAGATACACGCGTAAACCGAAAAAACAGAGCGGATCGCTGAGAGTGTGTTGGTGATCGACGAGACACAACGTATCCGGCCGCTGGTTGGTCTTGAACTAACAGACGCACGCGTGCGGCGCTATAGGAAACTACTTTGATCAGCCGATGTAGAGCGTCAAGAGGTCATTGACATTTGACCTAGTGACGTAAGTGGCTATTACTATTCCATATGTTTTTTCGGGTTGTTTACAACATAGTCCGTCGTAAATGTTCTTCAATTAATTGTACAAAAAGGTAATACAGAATGGAAAAGTGTTTAAATTATTTTATTTTGTCTAAAAAGAGTTTAAGGTGTACATATGACAACACCGGCCAGAATTCCTTGATTGCTTACATGTATCGCAGTGCCACACAGGCGTTTTTCTGGTTTGACGTCAGGTCACTTTTACCGCTGAATGAATTGAAAGCGCCATTTATGGGTATTTTTCTTCAATTTGTCTTTATCTCAGGAATTGCAGGTTTAAATATAATACGTCATTTCCATAACACCCTGTAGTTAAGTGTAAATAGTAAAACGGACTTTTTCATTTCACTAACATCACGCACAACGACATCCCCCAAATTGTAAAATATAAACCAGTACCGAAAATGTAAATAATGTTAAATATGCATACCTTCTATTTTATGATATTTAAATAATAACCAACCTTACTGCTAAATTAGGTCACGTCCAATCGTTCAAAATTCAACATCAAACAAAAATATAAAATGTAACCAAATTTATATATTTTTCATTTCATTCTATACAAAACTAATATTAACATAAAATAAGAAATTTGGCACTAACACCATCAAAAATGTTGTTTCCTTCTATTTTATTTATAAGCTTTTTTTCTTTATTTCTAACAAATAGTTCTGACGATGGTTTAGTACAATAAACCAAAACGTAAACGAAATACTTGAATTTCATTTCAAAGTGACCGAAACCCCAAACTAACTACCTGTAATTTAAAAAAACGGTCAAGAAAACAAAACAGTAATACTTAAGAATGTTTCCCATAATATTAATTCATTTATTTTGCATAGTCAACATCCTCATTATGGTGGGACCTTTACGACTAGGCTCACTGACACTCTAAAGCTATATATCTATTCAATTCCCGCATGGAATCAGTGGATATCACTTATACAACTAGTAAAAAATAAATAGTACCGCTTAAACTCGCGTTAAAGTTAATTCATCAAAACAAATCAGCTGAGAAATCCGTTAAATTTAACTTCCCACAAAATACGTAGGCAGTCCTAACACTACCAAAGCGTCAACCTTATCGTGCGAATATGCTTAAGTTTGCTTATTAAGTTCTTAGCGTTATAAGTATTATACCAATTAGGGATGTTATACAAAATACCTGTCAGAGGTATTTGGTAACAGGAACAGTCCATGAAAGTTCAAATACCAATGTATGGAAAACTTATTATTTTTCCAGACCACCCGATGATATCTTATACAATAAGGGAGTATTTTTTTTTTTCTATACAGTAGCACTTTAAAATACGATTTCAGATTGAATGGTACTACCAAGTACTACCCTGTACTGACGAGAACGAAAGAGTTCGAAACCGGTCTGCAGGTGGTGACATCCTATCAATGGAGAAGGCTTCCTTTTGTTGGTAGTACCATTCAATCTGAAATAGTATTTTAAAGTGCTACCGTGTAGAGTCTACACAGTAGACAATGTCGCCTAATTGAGAAAAAGACACGAAGGCATTTTTCAAGCGGAACGTACGTACACTATACCATGATATGAGTGGAGTACGTAGCCCGAAACGTCCGTCCGTTTTGCGCTTAATAAATGTGAGGTAACTCTAAATTTTCTCCTTATCTGCGCGTTTCACGTAAGACGTTCTTTGATAACCCCCGTATAACCAAGTTTCCCCTTAAGTTTTATCTGAATTTAATTTAATCAGATTATTAAGTAGGCTATTTTTTTTAAATTTAATTTTGTCCCCATTTTTCAATTCTATCCAGAGGTGAATTCCCCACCCAGGAATTATTTATTCAGAGCCAATATAACTTTCTTAATTATTAAATTTTAAAGATATGTGTGAGTGCTGGTCGACACTATCAGTAATGTCGCCAGTCTTGATATTCAATGAAAAATTCATCATAATATAGAGTATTTTCGAACGCAATTTTCTCGATTATGGTTTTTCGAATCGAATAGGTGTTTTTTGACACGCACGTGTCAGTCGGTCTTATGTGGGCCCACCATCCTTTCCCCGCTAACTGGAAGCTGTCAGCAGTCCAGCAATTGAAGAGATGAGGGCAAATTTGTCATAAGAAAGAATGAATGATTTTAATTTAAAAGTATAGTTAGTTGAACGTAGGACGAGGCCTAACTGATGTTCAGACTATACTTTTGATTGTGTTGGCTCGGGCGCGTCCAATAAATATAACAACAATGCACATTATTATATTGGAACACGGAGGGCTAGTTTTATTTAATTTTAAGTCTTTGTCTTGAGGGTTAATTTAAGGGTTAGTCGTTGCGTATGTCGAGTAACGCGACCCGAAGTTCAAATTTATATATAATCAGAATTAACCTAAACTAACATTCAATTGTTTCAACCAACCTATCATTCATCTGTCACATACTCTGTTTAAATTTAGATTTATTTTACAATATAAAATAAACCTAAGCTAGCATTTTGTTCCCAACTAAAGGGATCTCAACTACCCTAATAATTTCCAAAAAAAATTATAACTCGCGGTAGTGACTACTAATACTTACATAAGATATTTTTACACTTACTTTTGATGTCACAATCGGGTAATTTTGAAGCATTATTTATACTCGTACTGAAACATACGAGTGTTGAAGACAGTCCAATATTATTTAAACTCGCCGGAAACACGAGTAAACGAAGATAAAAATTTTCTCAGGGAAAATCCGCGGCTGACTATTCTCGGAATACTTCGTGTAAAAACACGCTGAAATAAATTTTGCTGCCTTACATAGACCTTGGATAGACCGCGAGGGCAAATAGGTTCGAATAAATTCATTTAAAATTCAACCTTTAATTTTTCGGAAAAACGAACCGGTCGATTTAAATTTTTAGATTTGCATTTTTTAACTTATTTTTATCATATTTCATGTGATACTAAACTATTTTTTTTAATTAAAACCCCATTTTTATTTTATTTTCGGATTCTACGAAATTTTTTTTATCATATTTCATGTATCACGACCTTTATCTAAATTAAGTATAAATGCAAATCTAAATTAAAATCGACGTGTCCGATCGAACACTTTTAAAGAATATGTGAAACCATTGTGGTTTAACCCCCTGGGAGGGGTAGACGTTACCCTTAAATTCTTAAATGGGAAGGGGCGTCAAAAGGCAGCTTAATCTCTTTCCAATAATACCCCCAATTAATTATTTTTGAGTAATACTTTCCAAGAAATGGAAGTAATTTAAAGGTATTGTAAACTACAGATCCCATAATCCATTCATAAAGCTCTTGGAAAGTGAAGCTGTGATTGTGTGAAATGTTATTGAAAATCAGTAACGGATGGAAGAGAGAACTACATGTTTGTTTGCTAAATGGCAACAATGTTGAAGTCTGGTTATATCAAATATATGTTTTAATATTAAACCATTTGATATAATCAGACTTCACATACAACCATACTTATCGATAAAAAGATAAATCCTTGTTTAAATGATCCACTCTTTTACAAACTACACATGAATGCACCATGATTGTTTATAATAAAGACGATTTTTCACCAATAATCACAAAAAAATACAAATCAACCATGATATATAACCAATCAATTAGATCAAAGCGCAAACGTCGCAATGTTTACGAGATTAGAATTCATTCACCTTTTGGGTCCGAATCGTAGCGCAGTTGTAAAATAAAAAAGATGTTGCCGGACTGTAGTTGGATTAGTTCCAGATTCGTTGCAATGGAAAAGTCAAAATGACATTTATCTTGTATTAATAATTTTAATTCAAAATAATAAGAAGTGGATGTTAGATGTGGTTGTAAATAAAATAGTATACAAACCTCGGTGAAAAGTTTCATTACTGTCTCGAGATTTACTACCGACTCTCTCGACAGGAATGAAATACTTTTCACCTCGATACGTAATATACTAATTTTCTATCTATAGTTTGTAATATCTTTGAAGTAATTTGAACTTCTTGCTGTTTAAATGGCGCTGTTATATGTAGAATTTGATGTATATAACGCTCAGGTCACGGCACACGTGATTACGTAAACTGACAAATCCGCCGAAGGCGATACCATCGTCACAATTAAAAAATGGTACGCGATAATATTTCCCCAAAAAGAAACGACTCATTAAATTAAGTAAATGTACTTAAATTATGTAGACGATAGCATGAACAAACATTTTTGTGTACAGATCTCAAATACGATAAGACCTGATATATTTTTATTATTTTTTAAATCCGACACCGACTACTTGACCACATTCCGAAAAAAAATTATAATAAATATTTATGACATTACTAAGTGAATAAAAAATTACATTTTATTTTATCGGTTTGTATAGCATTGTAAATGGTGCTATTGCAATAACGATAATTAGTACGTAAGATACTACTGATGAAAAAACTCGTTCATACGACAAATAAATGGGACGAGCATTTGAAATAACGAGAATTTTTCGTCAGTATCTCCGTCTTTGTCATAATATAAACATTAGAAAGAGCTGAAACTAACAGACAATTGTCACATGTCAATTTGAAAACTTTACACCTTAATATAATAAAATTAACAAAATGAAAAATACAATATTTTTTTTAACACCCTGTATTTCGAAAACGAAGCGACATGCGAAAAACTTTTATACCACATTTTCGTCTTAAAATAAGGTGAGAATTCACCTGCTTCATTTTTTCAGAGAGGTTAGGAAACACCCTGTATATCTCTTTCTACTTGTACCTATATTTTTTTTTAATCTAAATAGACACCGGATACAATCAGTGGCGACTCTTTCACAGGAGCACATGTGTACGTGCACGCACCCCCAAAACAAATAAAAAGATATTAATTTATGTTCATTTAATATTATTTATCGTATAAAGTCCTACCCTCCCTCATATCTTATCGTACCGTCACTCCAAGCCGTATTCACTGCTCTCACCTTGGCGCGATCCGGCCAGTCGTTGAATTGATGACGAGAAATGCACGCATATGCGCTCATATAGGCGGGACATAATACAGTTTATCTTTACTATCAGGTGGCAGGGGATAGCGGGAATATGGCGATTTTACTTTGTCTGTTTGTTCGTGCATGTGTAGTAATTCGAGCGTGGATGTTTCAAAATTTAATATTAGTATATATTTATTAAGTTAAAATGAATAGTTTGACGGTGGACTATTTAAAAAATTGAATTGAAGAATGCGGGAAGGCCTAAACAGGAACAGGATAAATCTAGGGACTTTATTAGAAAGTTTAAAAATGAAATATACGAGAAAAAAACTGGATTTGTAGATAAGTAATTTTTTGGTCATTATACAAAAATAAAATTTTAAAAATAATTTCACCATACCAATGCTCAGTTGGAGATACAGCTGTTGTTTAAAATAATTTCACGACACTTGTGAACCCCCCTCTATCATATGTCACGAACCGTCACTGGATGCAATGCCAAAAAAAAATGAATTGTAAAAAGATTGCTATAAATGTCTGTCTAAATAAATAGTATACAACAATTTTTTTTCATTATCTCTACAGTTCACATCTATTGCACAATAAATAGTGTTTTATATGGGTTAAGCAATTTCAACTGCCAACAAAGCCTCTTAATTGCCATTATTCTATTTCTAATTAATACGATAGATACTCTTTGTCAATCATCATTAGAGATACGCTATTACCGATTTAGTTTTAATTACATTCATTACCGTTTATGTATTTCCTTGGGCACAGCAAGGTTTTCTTATTAAAAAAAAACCGGCTTCTTTGTTGCTAATTCTTATATATATATATACATTCGCCTCCTTTAAAGTTACAATTGTTACACTTTTTATGGTTTTTATAGACCAGTTATTTTACATTTTTAATTTATAAAAATAGTTGTTAAGTTTAAGGATATACAGTATGTCAATTTGAAAACTTCGTGGTTTAACCCTCTGGTAGGGGTATATATTACCCTTTAAATCTTAAATGAGAAGTGCCACATCATTTTAAGGATCGTTGAAGTCTATTTCCAATAATACCATAATTTATATGGTAGGTATTGTAAACTACAGATCTAATGATCCATTCATAAAACTCTTGGAAAGTGAAGCTGTGATTGTTTGAAATGTTATTAAAAATCAGTAATGGGTGGAAGAGAGAACTGCATGCTTGTTGGCTGAATGGCAACAATGTTGAAGTCTGGTTATATCACATGGTTAAATTAAAACATAGCCATACTTACCGATGAAAAGATAAATCCTTATTTAAATGATCCACTCTTTTACAAACTACACATGAATGAACCATGATTGTTTATTAGAAAGACGATTTTTCACCAATAATCACAAAAAACACAAATCAACAAAAATATATAAACAATCGGTTAGATCAAAGCGCCAACATTGTAATGTTTACGAGAATAGTATTCATTCATAATTTGCTTATCTTTTGGGTACGAATCGTAGCACAATTGTAAAATAAAAATAGATGTTGCCAGAGTGAAGTTGGATTAGTTCAAGTTTCGTTTGATACTTTTAAGTATAATAATATTTTTTTACAGAATCTCCCATCGCCTTTTCACAGTTTATAGTAAAATTAATGGGAAATAAATTTATTTTAAGAGCAATTGCGGATTAATCTTAAACCAGTTGTGTTTGCCAAAGTAACAAATTTAAATTGGGATTTTGCAAGATACCTTTGCGAAAGAGGTGGGAAAGACTGTTTGCAGTCGTTGCGTAGGCTAGAAATGTACATTTTTCCATCTGTAGTTTGTAATATCTTCGAGACATACACACCAGGATTGCCAAATAAAAATAAAAAAAAAAAACAGTAATGCGTCGAAAAGTGTACCTAACTAAATCAACGTCAAAATCAATAAACAACATTGTAACGTAATCAAAATTGATTAAAATAAATCATGGTTCATTGAGCATCGTCTCGTATAATATTTTACTACAGTCTGCAACATGACGGGCACAATTCGTGCGCGTTGCCAAGTGGAGTTAAAAATTCAACGGTAGCGGTAATTTCGTGATTTGGTTATAATAACATTATTATAGTAAATATTTTATTGTACGATTTTTTCATTAATAATCCGTATCGAAATAACATTGTAGATACACATAATTTATAAAAAAGTATAGTTAATATTTCTAATAAATTTAGTAATATCAAGTAAAATATATTGTAAGTTTTACAACGAATGTAAGTGAAAATAAACTCCAATAGTTAAATATTTTTAAATGTGTAAACATTTTCCTGACGACTATTATTATTGTACTATTTTGTATATTTGTATATACAGTGAAACCTCTCTTAGGCGGACACCTACGGGACCGTCTAAATATGTCCGCCTAATAGAGCTGTCCGCCCATGGGAAATTTGTTATTAGGTAATATGTAAATGCAAAATTATTACTATGTATATGTATGTACAAATAAACATAACATAACAAAAATACACTAGTTTTAGTTGGCATGTAGTACCAAAAAATCTAATAACGTAGTTTGACGTGTTTGCGTTTTATACTTGCAATCTAGAAAATGTAATTCCAAGTCTGATAACAATTCCTGTAGAGTCACCTCTATTCGTTGCATACTCTTATAATTCCTTTACCATACTAATGGGATGTTGATAATTAGTGACATTTGTTTGATTACTGCATTCAACTTCTTCATTAGGGTCGTCAGATAGTGAGTGGTTTCAGTTTGGACTACATAATCGGTAGGAATGGGGTCACTATCATCTTCTAATAGCACATTGCTATCAATGTTAATTAACCCACCCAACTCATTGTTATCAAATTACAAACTTCCACAACATCAATATTCTCTTTCAGACTCAAAACGCGACATTTTTGTACCATTGTTTACAATTTTAACCTTAGAACTCACAAATAAACGGCGGACTGCTGTCGGGGAATCACACATAGTTTCATTCGGCGAAGTCCGCATACGCAATTGGTTGCCGGTCTGTCTTCAGAGAGTTTTTGCACCGTACTTATTCGTCTCCCAAATACTTTTAAAAAAATGTTATCCGTTTAAAGGAGGGTTTTCGCACTCTTTGTATGAAAACAGCCTGTCCGCGTCCGCCCAAAGGAGAGTCCGCCCAAGAGATGCTGATTTTCATGGAATTTCATATACCTAGTTCCTATGAAAAAATGTTCGCTTAATAGAGATGTTCGCTTATTAGAGGTGTCCGTTATGAGAGGTTTCACTGTATGTATATATTATATTTCTTATTGTATTTTTTATTTATTATACAATTTTTATTGGAAAAATGACCCAGTTTAACGTATTGTAAAAATGCTTTTTACAAGAATGAAAGGCTTAAATCAAATTCAACGGATCCGATCCCTGGGATTTCGTAACAAATAATGGGTGGAGCACTTATACAGGGAACATACCATCGATCGAAGAAGTCAAGCCATGCAACGCGAGGTTACCACCTGGATGGGAGACCGCGTGTGTCAAAACTTTTACAAAAGATTCCAGTAAATTTGCAAAAGATTTTAGTAAAGTTACAAGACAGAGCCTGGCAACGTAGCCTGTTCGTAAAATTTGTGACCGTCAAGACCGGGACTATAATGTCTATTCCACCTGATAAGATCTATCTAGACATTATGATATACTACACCTATGATATCGATCTCTTTGTATATTAATGTATATTAACATCAAAAAAAAATTATAAAAGAACGTACCAATATTAGGTCAGTCATTTGATATTTTCAATTGAAAATAATTACCCAAGGTAGGTTATGGCTGGTTTTGATTAAACTACATATCAGTCATGTCGTGTCGTTATTTAAAAGAAATGATTTAATTTTTATCGATTTTTTTAATGGCAGGAAAACGCTTTTCCTTTTTTTTCATTTTAAAGAAATCATAAAAAAGTAATAATATGTGCAAGTTCAAGATGGTTGCTATAAAAAATAAAAACCGAGAAAACCCCGAGAGATTTTTTTGCGGCATATTATTGGGCCCATAATTACGCAGCTTTGCCCCAATTTAACCGACTTGTGGTGTGTGACCAATGGTGAAAGCCCAATTTGTAACACCCTGTATGTTCACATTAACTTTTCTTCAATAAAATTACCTCTGAAATAATAGCATGTCTTTAAAGGGGTATCCCGTATAATAGTAAATATATCTTCCCAAGAAGAAGGTTTTAATGGAAAATTCAGTATCCAGCCTACTTGACAAGCAATTTTGATTTTTGGCTACCAAAGCATATTTACTTTTTGCTGAAGCTCATTCTTAAGTGGACTAACATAAGGCATACTTAACATGATTATACTATTTCCTAATCATTTAAGAGCCGATCATGTCAAAAAGAATTTGCGGCCTGCACTTCTCGGTCTAAGGATCGGCTTACCAAAGGTTCGCAAGCTAATTACCCACTATAATTACCTACACTTAAATACGCTTAATCATTACTCTTAATATGCGGCCTTCTAACTAGTAATTGAGAATTTTCCTCTAATCATTATCTTAGAACTGATCACTGCGAACGTGGAAATTTGTATGCCAAAGAAGAATTAAAGTTGTATTGTTATTGTACATAAAATTACCAGGAAAATTCAGTGGCGGGGCAAGAGTCCTCGGACCCCAAAGGAAACATGAAAAATGGGGGCGCCCCCTTACAAAAAATTAATTTCTTATTTATTTTGAGAACTGTATGCATATTTACAATTGCAAAAAACCTACAAAATATCTTAAAAATCACATACATAGTATACAGGGTGTTCCTTAATGACGTGCTAATATTTCAGGGTGTGATTCCTTAGGTCATTTTATAAAGAAAAGTTCATATGAACATATGTCCGCAACGGCTTAAATTTTTTGCTACAGGGTGTGGAATTTTTGTTTTTTAAATGGTTATTTTTTAATATCTCCGAAGGTACTTTAGATATGATTTTCAATTTTGGTATGTAACAATAGGATATAGAACCAAAAATTTTAGTTAGGAGAATTATTCAATTGTTCCACCAGTGGCGTCTTGCATACATGTCCTCTGATAATTTTTACAAAAAAAATGGTACGCCACTGACATTTTTCCATGTGGATATTTTTTTCTGTTGAACCTGGTCAATTCTACATGAAAACGGTATCTTTAGTTTTTCTCGATTAAAATCACTAAATTCATATTGAAACTCATTATTATTAACATTGATAAAATAATTAATGATAAATGATGATTTATAAAAATTGTTGGAAATGGCCACTTCACTTAATAGGCATGCTTCCTCCCGTCTTCGCATCGAATTGCCCACTCGTTCAAATATTGAAATTTTTATGAAACAAAATTTATCATTAACATTTTATCAATGTTAATAATAATGAGTTTCAATATGAATTTAGTGGTTTTAATCACGAGAAAAACTAAAGAGACCGTTTTCATGTAGAATTGACCAGGCTAATCAGGAAAAATATCCATATTGAAAAATGTCAGTGGCGTACTTTTTTTTTTGTAAAAAATATCAGAGGACATGTTTGCAGGGACGCCACTGGTGGAACAATTGAATAACTATTCGAACTAAAATTTGTGGTTCTATATCCTATTAACACATACCAAAATTTAACAAAATATCTAAAGTACTTTCGGAGATATTAGAAAATAACCATTTAAAAAATTCAACACCCTGTGGTAAAAAATTTAAGACGTTGCGGACAAATGTTCATATTAACTTTTCTTTATAAAATAACCTAAGGAATCACACCGTGAAATATTAGCAAGTCATTAAAGAACACCCTGTATAACAAGAATATGACTATTTTTTATGATCAACCACTAGCCCTAAAGGCACTTTGGGAGAGATGCTTCCCAAGTAACACTAATGCTCTTATTGCGATCTCCAAGGTCGCTTTAAAAATTATACAATAAAATTTCGAATAAAACCAAATGGACTTCAAGACAGCCCGAGGACTACCATAAGCCCCCAAGGTCCCAGCCTTAAAGGGTCTTCAATACTAAATTTTAAAACTACATTAAAACCATTTATTTTTAATTTTATATTCTTAAAGATTTCTTCAAGGCAACTTTAAATTTATGTATTAAAACTCATTGCATTTAAAATATACTTGCAGCAGAATAAATTATCTTGAGAATCATTATAATTATTCCTGAATGAGTTTAATTCAGTGTAAGTGCTAATATTTTAAACGTAACGCATAATATCAAGCGATCATAAATACTGGTCAAATGTAAACTATTCTTGTAAAGAATTTATCAACCTTCTACATAACTCGAGGGCTAACAGAGTAATGATTTTTAATTATTTTAAAAATATCGTCAAATTTAATTTTCCATCCAAACATCTAAATGCATTTTTTTTATATAAAATTGCATGTTTGGCCATACCATTCTATAGTTATCTAAGAGGATCCTTAAGCTTATAGGACATTTTGAATCTTACAAGACTTAAAATGCATTTTATTTACCACTTTAAGTGTGACTACTCTCGCAGACGTCTATTTACTCTTTATTTTAAAACCGAAGTTGCTTTATATATTCAAGCTTATGCCCTTATTGATTTAAAGTGGCCTGGCGCGCAAATTAAATCTTAACCTTACAAATTGTACCGGTTTTGTGATTGCGGCATTTTTTAAATTACAACTTTGTTTTAATTTAAAATACTTGTCGCCAACATTTTAAATATGTGTTCAATTTTCTTCCACGCATAAAGTAGGTACACGGACTGCACTGGTTCACTAAATTAGCTTATTGGGAACATGGCATTTTCTCCGAATGTGGAAGGAATAAAATTAGTTTTAATAAAGTCATCAAAGATTCAACACTCATTTATTTTAACCAAATTGACTAAATTAAAACCTTTGAGTTTTAAAATATTCTTAATGTACTCTTTAAAAAGTAAAAATTATATTTTTGAATTTAATGTGGAATATTATTAAGCATATAGGCTTAAGATGAAATAGTATTCTTAATGGGTTCTAATGAGTACATCAAGGGTACGCCATAAAACTACATTAAAACTATTTGTTATTATTGTTTTAAAACCAAGTTGCTAATAAATCCTTTAAAAAATCAAATTAGTTTTAAAATAGACAATGTCACGAGTATTATAAAACCAGAAGAGTGTATTAAATTCCTTGCATAAGAATAAGTGGTCTTTAAGAACTTTGGGTCGAATCTGGCATGGAATTGAATATTGAGGTCAGAGACATACGCAAGGGGGGTTATTCTAGCCCCCCCCCCCCCCCCCATTGACGGATAATGAAGAATTTTCTCAGCTACGAAATCATATTATACGCATCATTATTTGTTTTCCCAAATATAACACCGCCCGCCCTCCATAAACGCGTGCACGCCACTGGGTCAGATGTATAGACCTATTTGATCCGGAAAAGTACAACATTCAAATTACTTTTAATAGTAGATTATTGTTCATCTGAATCTTCACATAAATATTTGCACTTATTTACTGTAGGAACCCTGGATTCTTTAAAAAGAAAATTCCGTAGGCTGTTTTGAAACTGTCACCTTTACAAGTGAAAATGAATTTTTGTCAGGTAAAAGTAATAAAAAAGTATCCATTAACTCAAGAATCCAGTGAAATAAAGCGTTTCAGTGAATTTAAATATTCTTAATTAATTAATACTTATTGATTTAATGGATACTAAATTTATCTAATAAAAATAAAAGCACCGTAAAAGTTATTCATGATTGCTGATTAGTGCAGCATAAAAGGAAAGAGGAACACTCCTTGGTATACATTTTTTAAAATTTAGCAGAACGTTAAGAGCTGTTTAATCACAGGTTGCCAAGCAGGCAGTATTATACTTAGTTTTTTTCTAATCTAAAACTGGATTCGTAAAGTTAAAGGATTGGAAAACGGTATGAAGAAATTGCGTTAAAAAATATAATGTTATAAGAATAATAATATCAATTTCAAATATGAACAATTTTCAAATTTCTGTCACAGATCTTCCTGAAACTTGGTGATCCCCAATCCACATGTCAGACAATCTAAATATCAATAAATTAACTAAAAAACTTTAATTATCAACGGCTAAAACTTCACGAGAAGAAATATTGATCAGCTGATGACTCTCGTATCTTTCTAACCTGCCAAAAAGCGGCATATTTTTGAACTAAATTGCTAATTTGGGATTGTTTGGGATTCTCATCTTAAGAGGATTCGCACTCTAAAAGAATGCATTGGTATCTAAGACTAATTTTATCTTGCTGTTATAGTTTTATCTTATGCAAAAGTAATTTCTAGTTAGCAAAACAAATTTTCGTTAAGTAGTTAACATAACTACATTATCATGTTTAAACCAACACTTTTTTTTACCTAGCTCCCTCTACTAATTAACCTAGTTATTGCTATTGGCCAGATAGAGGTAGTAGTAATAGGTAAGTAGGTACGATGTGAGACCTGACATCACAGCAACAGCCGCCATTTGCTGCTAGGAGATGGCGCTGGGCGCTGTATTTTCTCGACTACCATTAATAATACGGCGTGAAGACAGTTTTCTCTGATGATGGTTACTATGTACACCTACTGACCTACCCTGTATAGTTTTTGCAGAATTATATCGTTGATCTCTTGACTGCAATAAAACCTCATTATCTATTTGACCATAAAATAAATAAGGAAATCGCAAATTTTAAAACCTTTTCGAGCAGAGCCGGACCAGGTATACAAATTCAATTTATACCTATGCCTGATGCATATATAAATACAAAGTGATTTTTAATAATTTTAATCTTTGGGAGACTTAAATATTTAACAGCTGTTAAACAATTTAGAGAAGAAAATCATCCAATTTATTTACCTTGACGAAACATGGTTCGATACCCATGACACTCCAAGAAAAGGTTGGGATGATTCTTCCAAAAAATATCAAACTAAGGCATCATCAAATAAAGGCAAAAGAATCACAATATTACATTCTGGTTCAGAGAACGGGTTTGTTCCAAATTGTCTGTTGCTTTCAGCTAAAAACATAGCAGAATCTTCTTTAGATTACCATCAAGATACCGACGCACAACTTTTTGAAGATTGGTTTAAACATAAACTACTTAAAAATATACCTGAAAATAGCGTCATTGTAATGGACAATGCTAGTTATCATAGTCGGCAAGCAAAAATCATTCCCAATTCTAATAATACAAAAGCAGAAATTCAAAATTTTATGATTGAAAATGATTTATATTTTGAAGAAACTTACAAAAAACGAGAACTGCTAGAAGCTTTTAAAATAAATAAGGAATACGAGTGTGACAAACTTGCAGCAGAAATGGACATACAGTGTTGCGTCCTCCTCCGTACTATTGTATATTCAATCCTATTGAGCTAATATGGCACCAATTAAAATCCAATATTAGGAGAAATAATAATTCTCCTACATTAAATGCATCTGTAGTAGAATTAATTAAAAACGAAGTAAGAAAAATTTCTGCAGACAGCTGGAAAAACTGTGTACAGCATGTACTTAAGGTGGAAAATTCTTACAATTGTATGATTACAAATGTTCAACCCTTAATTATAATCATCGATTTCCCCAACACTAATTAATAATAACTCCCTTGTTGCAGGCAGAAGGTCCTCCTGTTCAAATGGAACCGGTGGATTTGAGCGTCAGAACAGTACCAATCGTCCTCCAAGTACCTAAATATTCTCCGCAGAAGCTCAAGAACCCCCCTCCTTCGGGGAAAATACAAACTAAACCACCCGGTAAGTAAACTTTAAAATAACTTGTTTTCCGTCTTAGTGGAGTCGATCCGGTTTACGAAAATCCCTTGATGAAATCGAGTAATTTTTTTCCCCCAATCGAGACAGTAGGATTCTCTCGACATTCTGACATGATTTGTAGGGGGCGCCACATGGGGGGGGGGGGGCACGCCCCGTAAATCTAAACTACAAGGGATTTTCTTAGATAACTCGGCCGGTTCTGATGCTACAAAAAAACGTGAAGGGCAAAATTGAAGAGCTTGACAGAGCACGTAAGCTCGAACAAACCTGATCCCGATATCTCAATGAGTTCGCGAATTATCGCGATTTTTAACTGCAAAAGCAATAAAATTTAATTAGTTATGTCTCGAGAAGGGGCGAAGTTGGGGCATCAATTTTTCGCGAATCAACGGATGGCATCGAGTACTTTGATGGCCCAGAGGCTGGGTGTGGTGAGGCAATGAGGAGGAGAGTTATGGGGGGGGGGGGGGATATTACATAAATGCTAATAAGTAGTTTATTAATCGAGCTACGGGGATCAGGCCGAATTCAATTTATTCATTTTTTTATCATCTACGAGGGGGGATTGGCGAAAAAATTTTATTTTCGGCCAGTATTTAATATCTCTGAAAATACTTTAGATATTATGTTCAATTTTGGTATGTATTAATAGGATATAGAACCACACATTTCAGTTAGAAAAGGTATTCCATTGTTCCACCAGTGGCGTCCCTGCAATCATGTCCTCTGATATTTTTTACAAAAAATATGGTAGGCCACTTACATTTTTCCATGTAGATATTTTTTCTGATTAGCCTGGTCAATTCTACATAAAAACGGTTTCTTGAGTTTTTCTCGTTCTTTATTAAAACCACTAAATTCATATTGAATATTATTAACATTGATAAAATAATTAATGATAAATAGTATTGATTCCTGACCGTTTGTTCAAATATATTTGTTCTTTGGGTTTTCGGTCAATTCTTAATAAAGCGAGTTATCAAATTTGTGACGTTTCGGTTTATTTCATTTTAAACCATCATCAGACTACAAATAAAGGAAAACATTTCTTCTTCTTTAGTTTTTAAGGACATTAATCATGTCCTTAAAAACTAAAGAAATGTTTTCCTTTATTTGTAGTCTGATGATGGTTTAAAATGAAATAAACCGAAACGTCACAAATTTGATAACTCGCTTTATTAAGAATTGACCGAAAACCCAAAGAACAAATATATTAATGATAAATTTTGTTTCATAAAAATTGTTGGAGTGGGCAATTCGATGCATCTGACGAGAAAAACTCGAACTCGAACGAGACTGTACTGTCATGGCCTGCAGGGCCCGGGATGTTCATTATTTTGACATTCTGTGCGTATTTTAATGCAAAAGGTATTTATTTCGTTTTTGACTTATTTGACTACTGATTCACAATACATTGGGAAACGCCTCTATCTATTATATGAAAGACTATACATAGGAAAATTTTGTTATACCGGAAGTAGATGTTGCTTATTTTAAACGGCACACACTATATTTTTACATTTTTGGATTTTACTCAAGATTCAAGGTAGATTTCATACATATATCATGTCCTACTAAGTCTAAGCATCAACAAAAAAGTTATGACCTAATAAACGTGCGAAAAATGCCGCAGTACATTAAATTTTCACGAAAAAATCAATTTCTCTTCCCAAAGAAACCATAATTGCCAAATTTTGTAAAAAAACGTTGGTTTCTCAAAGGTATTAGAGAAAAACAAATATCAAGTTTTAACTTTAACACCCTGTATCTCAGTTAATATCAACTTTCGGATATAGGTAAGTATAATTAAATCCTAATATTTTCACGTAAGGAGTCGGTGGTTTTTCCATGTACCATTAATTAGCGGACACCCTGTATAGGGTTCACTTATCCTGGGACACACTATAGATCGAGGCTGTTCTCGGTGGGACACCCTGTATAAGAAACATAATTTTACACAGCATACTAGATACTAGAAAATGGATACATAATACATATTATATAAGCACGAATTAATTAACGATACGGTAAATGCAAAATTAAATTAAATCCCATGACTGGAGTAAAATATCTTTTGCAATTATTGTATAAAAGTTAAAATTTCTGCCTATAAAGATACAAATACCGTTTACTTAGTACCACGTTCGAACCCATCAATTTTACGATGCTGGGCTGGACTTTCTTTTTATCAAACAATTACCATTTCCACTCGACCAAAGCTAAAATCGTTAGGCATCAATCCGGACAATCAAGCCATCAAGAAAAAGCCATTTTGATGATGATTTCAGCAATCAAATAAAAATAGAAAAGAAATTGCGGCGGAGTCACGCGAATTACAGGAAGAGCGAAGAGGATGCCTTCGATGTGAAATATTACTTACATGTTTATTGCCGAGCTTTGTATTTGTTGCTTTATGGGGATCGCTATAAATAAATTTATGACTTTCGTTGAACGTTATTATTGTTTTCTGCAGTTGTAATTATCGAGGATTCGTAACCTTTTTAATAGTTCAAATTTGTTGCAAAACGAGAAATTAAAAATATCAGTGAGAAGAGCTCCAGCTAAAGATCTTTGCTAGGATTATTTTAGCTGGACCAAAATATTTTCTACCAGTACGTACGAGAGTAGAAACCATTTTATTGGATATTCTTGTTAGAAGCAATTTTGATATTTTAGAAATATTATTTCCTGTCATTAATGCTAGGGAAAGAATGCACTTTACTGTGATTAAAAACACTTCACAATTGGAACGGTAAAATAATTTGAATGAAAGCTACCCTCGGTTACTTTCGGCCGCTTTCGGAGTTTTCTTCCGTTGTAGATTGTAATCAATAGAATGCAAAAGGTGAATCACGTGATCGTTGATAGGTCTGGGATAACGCCTAGTCGTTTTAGAGTTATAAATTCGTTCTTTACCTTCCTCGTACATACACACAGTTGATTTTGTGCCAGTTTAATAATTGCTGTGTTTATTCGAACAAACCCGAACAAACCCGAACAAACACGCCATCGGTCGCCAATGAACGACCTGTGTATATATAAATCAGAAATTATTTCTCAGCGAACGTCGGCGAAGTGAACTGCAAGCGCAGCGCGACTCAACTTCATTGAACTGTACAAGTTTATAAATGGACCGTTAGAACTATAACCAACCTATGATTTATATTGTTGTATTACCACTTTAGTGCTTGATATGTAATAAATTTATTTTTAAAGATTTTAATGTAAAGATATAAATAACACTAAACAGGAAAACGGAATATTGTGCTGAATTTCTTGTATATCGTAGAACACATTTTGAATAAAACACTTTCAAAAATTACCAATCCATAACCATGTTTTTTTCTGTATTGCCCATATATATAAAAACAGTTGATATTGCTAATACCATCTGTAATTATGTCCCCGCTATGGGCATCGAAGGGGGCGTTGTGAGTTTGCGCAGTTCGGAAATTTCCTTGTGAAAGTAAACATTCGACAGGACCGGATTTCAACTTTTTTAATGTAAATTTCACTGATTAGTTAGAAAAAATATTGCAATCAAAATTTCGATTAGTTTGATTTAAGACAGCGTTCCATGCATACGATTTGTGACGATATGATGATCCGACGGTGCCCTGATTGGTGTAAACTTTTGGTGCCAAATTCCGTCCGAATATTTGTAACAATCGACACGATGAGCTTCATTTTAACTTTCATCCGACGTCGTATGTTTCTTAACCTCACTTTTTCTAAACCAAAACTTAAGAATGAATGACTATATTGACTATTTTGGGAATTATTATCAGCTACTAATGCACCAATTTAAAAATACATTAATTTTAAGATTAGATAGTAACCACATATATATGATATTGAATACGAGTGACACTTTCTTCTTTTTTTACAAGCTTCTTAGTGAAATTCGGTTCCGAAGATCGGATAATGTGATAAGCAATATCGTATATATGTACATACCTGAAATACGTTATACCTGGCATTGATCCACGACTTTTGCAACAAAACACCATGCACTTGTGTCCTTTCATCTTAAACAAAACAAGTCACTAACCTACCAAAAAGCGAATCGAATCACCACAAATTAAAAACTCCTTTACAAAAATTATTGTTAGGTAATGAAAGTTTATAAGCACTAATCTACCGACAACAATGTGGATGAACCACTTTTTATTCTGTAATTTGAAAAGACACCCAGAACCAAGGATGGCGAATAACAACAAACAAATAATGTCGTGCCGGCTCTGACGCGATCGATAAAATTTCTACCCTACTGCGCAAACTCAATAGGCCCGCGCCATCTCCCATAGCGGGGACACTTTTTGTATTTTGGAATGTTCGTATTGGCAATATGTATACTGTTTATATATATATATGTGGTATTGCCACAGCAAAGTATCTACATTTTAAATCCCTGGTGGCTTTGTCAGCATAAGAACTTTCCTTTGCTGTAACTGCAGGAAAATATGTAGTTTTTTTTGCTATCGTAGTCAAAATTTTTATAACGATAATAAAAATATTCTAAGAGGAACCAAAGCTTTTTAAAGTGATCAGAATAAATCATAATAATAACTCCATTTTAGTTAAATACATTTTCCATCTAGGCAATCTATTATTGAGGTTTATCTTATCGTGTGGAGCCCCACCTATTTTATTTATCATCACGTATAGCAATAAATAAACAAATGCATAAGTTTGTGCACATGCATATGTATAATATGATATGTCTGAAAAATACAATATAGATAAAAGTTTTGTTTGGGTTAGTGCGAGGCGTCGCCAATGGAAACTCTCGGATGTTAATTCCCACCAGACAAGTGCGAGTTGAATTAACTTGATAAGTGTTCGGTACTGATATAATTTTATTTAATCATCCATGTATACAATAGGGTTGTTCGCAGAGCGGTTGCTAATTTCGTTCTGCGCATGTTCAGTTGTTGACGAGTATCATAATCAAATCTCGGTCGCTTTCGAAATTCTGTGTTTTCATAATCCATTTTAAAACCATGAATACAACCATTTAACGAACTTACAGCCAGCCCTTACACTCTCGACATGTGATGACATGGCTTTACAAAGGAAGGTTATATTAGTAACAAATGTCCATAAATACTTACCGAAAACATAAAAGTACGATGAAATGGCTCTAAAAACAACTGTTTTTAGGATTAAATTCAACTTGAAAGCACAAAAACTTATAGAAACCAATTAAGAGTGATACATAAAAATGATCAAATCAACAACTGTGAGTTAACAGCTGAAAAATATTTAATGGCTGCAAATGAATATTCAACTACCATTGTAACTTTTGTCTTTCTCTAACACGTTATTGAATACAAAATGTATTGCGGATCTACGCAGACACTCTATTCTATTCCCTTTTAAGTCTGTAATACATAAAGATGGGACGTTTTAAGTCACTAGCTTTGTGACGCACGTGTAAAGATATAACGTATAGATCTCATATACCTGGGTCTGGGTATAGATCATTGGGCATGGGTATACGTACCGTAATGGGATTCCTTCCTTAACGATCTGATTAGTTAGTAAATACAGTGAAACCTCTCTTAGGCGGACACATACGGGACCGTCTAAATGTGTCAGCCTAATAGAGGTGTCCGCCCATGGGAAATTTATTATTAGGTAATATGTAAATGCAAAATTATTACTATGTATATGTATGTACAAATAAACATAACATAACAAAAATACACTAGTTCTACTATAGTTAGGATGTAGTACTAAAAAAATCTAATAACATAGTTTGACATGTTTGCGTTTTTTACTTGCAATCTAGAAAATGTAATTCCAAGTCTGAAAACAATTCCATTGCTGTAGAGTCACCTATATTCTTTGCATACTCTTATAATTCCTTTACCATACTAATCGCTTGTTGATAATTGATGATATTTGTTTGATTACTGCATTCAACTTCTTCATCAGAGTCGTCAGATAGTGATGTGGTTTCAGTTTGGCCAACATAATCGGTAGGAATGGGGTCACTATCGTCTTCTAATAGCATATTGCTATCAATGTTTATGAACTCGCCCAAATCATTGTTATCAAATTATAAACTTCCACAACATCAATATTCTCTTTCAGACTCAAAACGCGACATTTTTGTGCCATTGTTTGCGATTTTAACCTTACATCTCACAAATAAACGGCGGACTGATGTCGGGGAATCACACATACTTTCATCCGGCCAAGTCCTTTCACGCTGCCACGCATACGCGCTTGGTTGCCGGTCTGTCTTCAGAGAGTTTTTGCACCGTACTTATTCGTCTCCCAAATACTTTTAAAATTTTTTTGTCGGTTTAAAGGAGGGGTTTCGCACTATTTGTATGAAAACAGCCTGTCCGCGTCCGCGCAAAGGAGAGTCCGCCCAAGACAGGTTGATTTTCACGGAATTTCATATACCTAGTTCCGGACTATGAAATGTGTGTACTATGTTATGAGAGGTTTCATTGTAGTTCTAAGAATAATATTAATCCAGATTAAAATTTCAACTCGACAAAACATGCAAAGAAATGCACCAGGTATTAAAAATTGGCAATTTTTTTCGAAATTACCGAAAAATTGCATTAAAATTCTTCAATTATTCTAAAAGTTTTTCTCTCTTAAACTGTGAATTAAGTGAAACTATTAAACCTTTTTCTTGACGCATTTGTACATTCACAAGTCATAAACCAACACCCAAGTAATACAATTAATCATACACAGGTGTGTATATTAAGAAACCCAAAAGACCTTCTAAAAAATTTAATTTTCTAATTATGTTATACAAGGTGTTGCCCGGATTATTGATGTCCATTTAATTTCTTACACAAGTAGCTACAAATTAAACTACGGGTAATTTTTTTTAATGACAATTTATTAAACTCGATAACATATTAAAATGCTTAATGCGATTTTAATTTTAGGATAAAATCGACATTAAGGGTATTAAATTAATTTTAAATTATTTTTTCATCAATATTGGCTTCATTTCATAACTAGATCGTTCCACTTTTTGTCCATTTCAATAAGGCATATGAGCAGGACCGGGGTTAGCCCTATACGGGTAGTTCTCACGCGCCGACCTATATCTATGGATAGCCAAACTCTAAAAGCAAAAGTGGCAAATTTATGACTTTGCGCATGTAAACAAAGTTGATCGTCAGATGTTATGCGCAATGCCGACTGATAAACTATTGACCTTAGCCAGCGAACAGGACGGGACTTCGCCCTTAATGAAAATGATTACACGGCAATATTTTGGCACATCAAGACTAGTGTTGTGATCGCTCGAGCGAAAAACCGCTTGATCACTCGATTATTGAAATAACCGACATCGCTCGATTATTAAAAAAACCGCTCGAATTATTTATTTATGCGAGAACCGTCGCTCGTCACCGAGCTTCGCTTGACGCCGGCGGAAATGTACCGCTGTAGTGTGATCGAGTTAAAAAACTGCTCGTATATTCGAACAGTTTTTCGCTCGATAGGAAATACTCTAGTTATAAATTCAGGCAAAAACCCAACAAATATCGCCTGTCACTTGATACACTACCTTCGGTCTACGCGCCGCGCCATCCAATTGGCGACGTTCGAGTTTGACGCTGAGCAGGTACACGACACCCGTCTTTCTTAAAGGCACATAAACGAGAAGGTGAATATAAAAAAGTATGACAAATCCCTTAGCGCAGTCATCGCGACAGTTTTATAAAGTTTTGTTTTAACTGGCTAGCCAGCGGCGTAGTTTAGGTCTCAGATTGTAAATATTAAAAAAATAAAGGATATAATTTTTAAATTTTTACTTACTATAAACTCGAGAAAACTTCTCAAAAATAACACAATAATAGAAATTGTTAATGAAAAATAACAAAACGAACAAAATGATTAACAAAATATATAGAAAAATTCGTTGGTAATCTTATAGTAAACATTTTTAAAACTAAACAGTAACTTTTTATTATTAAACTCAAGAAGACTTCTTAAAAATAACATACATTATAGAAAATGTTAATGGAAAATAAGAAAACGAGCAAAATAGTTAACAAAACATAGGTATCGACAAATTTTTTGGTAACCAAAAGTCAACATTCTTAAATTTAAACAAGAACTTTTAGGTAACTACAAACATGAATTTTAAAAAATAATCACTTATTTTCTTATTTTGCCAGTCGCGTAACTAATTCTACATTCTACAAGGCACACAGTGGGCACCTGATAATTTAAAGTCGAAGAATTTGACAAGCCATTTTAAATATCTACTTATTTTATGCTCGTAGATTGCGAAAGATGTGAAGAAAAATAACTCGTGGTAATACTTTTTGTTTTAAAAAAGCACAAGAATAAACCCGAACAATAAATACATATTTGGGTGATTTTTGCAGTTTATTTGTTTGGTATCGAGATACGTGGTAAAAATTTATTATTCACAAATAAATAAATTTCTGGAATTTTTTTGGTGGCTACTACTACAATTTTTTAGCTAAACCTGTGCCCACCCGTAGTTTCGTGCCTGTACGGCTAGGCTGCCGATCGAGCAGTCGGTGACGTCATCGCTTGGTGAATTGGAATTTCAAGCGATTCACTCGATTATTCAAATCGTTCGAGTATCAAGTACTCGATTATTAAAATCATCGGTTTTCCCAACACTAATGAAGACGACCTTCTTTATTGGGCAATAAACAATCTGTTTTCTCGCATAAAAGATGGCTTTGTGACCATTACTGAAAAGCCATTTTCAGAATTAATTTTGATATCTATATTGTCCACGTATTGATAGATCTTTAATATCGTTATATCGCTACGACAAAATTCGATTCTAGACTGTCGTCGTTGGTTCATGTCGTTGGTTGGCAACCAAACTGGCACCAATACGGCGGGATTGCCTCTATGACGGCGACAATATTGTATTGTGCGCAAGACAACCGACGAGTAACCTTAAAAAATATGGCCGGTAAACCGTGCGCACTAACCTTGTTACTGCGCATCCCATAAGTTGTACGTATATCCATAGTTATAGGTCGGTGGTTCTCACCCACTGGGAAGTAAACTGAAGGGACGGAAAATTTCAGAACACTAATATACAGTTGAGGCGGGGAAAAAATTAACGT
The DNA here is from genome assembly GCA_963991005.1 of Barypeithes pellucidus. Lineage (NCBI taxonomy): Eukaryota > Metazoa > Arthropoda > Insecta > Coleoptera > Curculionidae > Barypeithes > Barypeithes pellucidus. The sequence continues at coordinate 17,769,732 of OZ022563.1, forward strand.
GCCTCACACTGACAGAAGATATTTACCGCGACACGAATTTTAACTATGACAGCAAAAAAATACCTACCTAGGGACAATAAAAAAAAATAGCTGTGGAGGGAAAGTTCTTAGGCTTATAAAACCAATTACCATCGATTCAGAAGACTTTGCTGGGAGAATAAAGATATTCTCTTACGCCCAGAAAAAAGATAGATTATGTTTGGTTTGCTTGTTGGTTTGTGTTTTAAGTTTTAAATGTGTTTTACGATACTTATATACAATATTCAGCACAATACAGGGTGTCATGGAAATGACTTATAATATTTAAACCGTCAAATCCTGAGATGAGAGATAATAATTTGAAGAAAAATAACCTTAAATGGCGCTTTGAATTATTGTACGAAATATACACTTTATATGAAATCTGAAAATTTACGTGGCCGCTACTGAGGACGTTCGCAATCAATAGTTTATTGAGGCGGTGTTGTCATATATTGCAGCACTACAGTATCACTTCTTTTTCAAACTTTTTAGAAATAAAAAACTAGAATTTTAAGGTACATACTCTCTTACCTTCGATCTTCCGTTTTATAATTAAATTCCATAAAAAAATAAAACACAAAAAGTATGTTTTGCAATAGAACCAACAATAGGTAATATCACACAAAGAAATCACATAACAATATTTCTTATTATGAATTATTTCAGAACAGAAAAAAAATCGGGTTCTAACAAAACGTTTAAAATTCGTATACATCAAGCACGTGGAACCATCGACAGCGTCATTCCACCCTCGAGTCTCGAAACATACTGAAGCAACGATAGTCGCGCGCGGTAGGTATCCAAGCAAGAGCGAAAATGCGGTGTGATCTAACAACACTGTTAGTATACTTTAGTGACCCACATTTGTTGCTAACTGAACCAGATGGAATGGCACGACAGTATGTGGTTAAAAAGGGTTTTTACCTTAGTATTTAGATATTCGATTTAAAAAAGAAGTATGTAGACTTTCTCTAGGACACCCTAGGAGTCACCATTTAAATATAATAAGTCATTTCCATAACACCCTGAAGCACTAAAAACGAAAATTATATGGGCGAAAGTTTAATACAACCAATATAAATTTAGATGGGTTCTAGTTCTAACATTTCATATAGCAAAGATTTTTTTATCTAGAGCTTTTCTCAGTGCATCTGTAACAACAGTATGATTCAAATCGAGATTACGTAGATCAAATAAGATGAAACCACGTCAGCAAAAAAACTTCTTTCTTTTACTAGTCAATTCGTTTTTTAAATTTCATTTAATTATATTAATTCAAATACGATTTATAGCTTAAAATATTTCTTGACAAAATTGCTTAGTGCTGGATCACATTGCGTTTCAGCCGCTGCGGTTTGGGTGTAAGACAACAACACGTAGTTTTGGCCGCGTTTTAACCGCATATGTATAGACGATCCCATTTAAAACTACGTGTGCCCCAAAACGCAATGTGTTTGTTGTTCGGCACTTACAAGAAAATGTTTTGTTAATCTTGCAATAGATCCGCGTTTCATGTAGAAGAAAATTTCATATTTATGAATACTATTGCGATTGTCAAAATATTTTCGAAGAAATCAAGCTCTTAGAGATAAAATGTTTGTCCTTACCGATGGGACATTAGATACTTCCGGTTCCCAGCACTAGTTGTTATAAGTTGTTCGTTCAAACAAAATAGAAGGAAAGGAAACGGATTTGTAACTATGTAATAGTTATTATGAGAACTGATTTTGATGAAAATTCTATATAGCAAAGTACCTTCATATAGGAACTTGGAAAATTTGTAACCCACACGAAACACAAAATATAAATGTCAATAATGACAAATAATGGCATGTAAATATTTTAATTTTGCCATATTCGGATAATACACTGGATTTGTATTTCATTTCCAAAGAAAACCGTTATCTGTTCATTCCTTTCTCGGTTCAACTGTATTTTTATTTAATTCCCAACGAATTTCAGCCCATTACATTTTTTAAATAAATTTGTGTATAGATTCTGTCTGCTTCTGTAAAGAAGACGAGACTATTTTAATATTTAAAAATACTGGGTGTATTACCAAATAGAGAACTTATGTAAAAATCTCTAGTATGACGATTAAAAAGAACCGTCAATGGTTCCAATAGATTTTATGCAAAGTTTACTGTGAAATCCATCGGGTCGCATTGACTTTGTCAGGAAATTTTAAACGTCAACATTTTTAATTTGGATAATATTTTCGGGTATATTAGTAAAGTATGAGTGACAACGATATTCAGATATAGAAATATGAAGTCGTAGAAAAAGTTCAGTACACAACTCGAGTGGTAAGCCTATTACACACTCTTTCAAAGTACGGTACTCGCTACGCCCGTACCGTAAGTTTCGAATTCGACACAAAGTTAAATTTATATTAAACTTAATGACTTTTAACGATAAATTTGACAAAATAAACAACCGAAATTTAAAATTTTTCTGTTTTATTTTTGTTTACCAAATATGCAAGTTTTTGCTTTTAGATATTCAAATATGTCGCTTTTATAGAAATATACTTTTTAACAGTAAGCTCACTAGAGGAGTGCAAACTTTCCCTATAAGCATTTAATTTGCTCATCGTCCTCCCTAAACGGTATCTAAGTGAATTTTTTTAATGCAACAAAATATATGGATAGAAATATGGTGGAAACTCTTACTTTTGCACAGAGTAGCAAAACTCCTAGAACCGGTCCTGTATAAATCAGATAATAGTTTTATTTATTTAATTATATGAAATAACGTTATTTCGTACGCGTCTAACTATATACAACGCATAAATGTTTCTATAGATAAAATCTAACCTAATTTAAATATGTACTAATGACGGAATAATAACATTATCATAACCTCTATATTTTGTTTTATTTTAAAAATATATTCCAAGCCTTTTAAACATTACTGTAATATACAGGTTGTCCAGTAAGTATGGGACAATACTTCGCCAGCGTACAGGCGTTCATATAATAATTTTTCATAATGTGCTTCCTAACAAAGATATCGTGCCCCAAAGACGTATCCGTATGATTTACATTTTCGATTATAACTTTTAAGCACCCTGTATATTTTTTGGCATTTCTCTTTAAAAAAGGTACTCTTCATTTATAAAAAAAAAATCAACCGTTCTCGAGATAATCAAATTAATTTAAAATTTAGCCATAATTTATTACAAAAATTTTCAAAATTTATTTATTTACCGTCAGTTTAAAAACAAAATAATAACAAACCTATTATTTTCACATAGTAATTATTACCAGCTTTTATTATAAACAAATAAACTTAAGAATTTAATTTCGAGTGGAAGCAAAAAGATTTTATGCTGATAGATTTCCAAATCGAAATTTACCAGATTGACAAACAGGGATTGATCGTAACTAAGACGAACAACAAATTGGAAATTAAAATGTAAAGAATTTCTTTTGGCAAAATTTGGAAGTCAGTATAAAAATCGTTTTTATTTCGAAAATGGTTGATTTTCTTTAAAAAAAATGGAGACTTTTTTAGAGAAATGCCAAAAGTATTTATTTATTTTTTTTAGTTTTCCAAAATTGACACCTATCAATATTGTTATGCTACGAGTGCGAGTCTGTTCCTGGCTTTCCGGGCTAGGTACAAAAGTGATTTTAGTATAAGGTTCTTAATCCATATGGGCTGTACAGGGTGCCCCATTTTCGACACTTTTATATGGTATCTATATAAAAGTAATGTAGGTGTCATGTGCTCTTTTTGGGTCAAACTTAAAATGGTAATCAAAATTTGAAAATTTTCGTTCGTTTAAGAGATACGGGGAAAATCAAAAAATTGAAAATTTCAAAATTACCCTATATTTTCTTAGTTAAAAGAGATACAGAAAAATGTTTCATACAGAAGTTTCTTTATATTGATTATTGAATAATCTGCCGCCTTCAGAATGAGTATACGGGGTCAGGTAAAAAAGTTATAGGACCTAACCTGATTTTCTTAAATGGAACACCCTGTATATTTTAATCTAAAATGATATTATTTTAAATTCTCCTTTCAAATATATAACACACCATGGATGATATTGGTTTTCTAGGCGATTTATTTAAACTTTATTACTTTGAAACGAAATAAAAGATTCAGATTAAGGTAAAAAATAACGGGAATCATTAGGGCAAATGTTCGGAATATGTCCTTAAATGGTTACCGTCTTTCCGGATAGCGAACAAAATATACATTTTGCTCCATTTCTTCGTTTTTCCACTTTCAATATAAACTGATATCATATCAAATTTTTCAAAATGTTGATAAGTCATTTTCGCAAATGAATATGTAAAAATGAAATTGACGTTAAATGTTAATGTCAACATAGTTGTTGTAGGATATTACCTAGCTTTTGTTTCATGGTGATGAATAAACTTTAATAAATCGCCTAGGAAACCAATATCATCCATGGTGTGTTATATATTTGAAAGGAGAATTTAAAATACAGGGTCCGCAAACGAAGCGTGGACGGAAGATTAAATCGTTATCGAAGAACTTATCAACAATACCAAAACAGCTTGAGATATTGGATTAAAGGCGGCATGTTTTAAAAATATTTTTCATTATACAGGGTGGCCCAAAAAAATGTGACAGCATAAAGTTATATTTTTTTAAATGGGACGCTCAGTATTTTATTGCATATTTAGGTTCGTATTACTATTGTTTATAAGTGTCTCAAAATTTATTTAATTTGGTTTCGTAGTTTCGGAGAAATAAATTAAAAACAAGAAAAAAAAGTTTTGCAGTCCAGAATAAAAAAATAAAAAAAAACAATCCAGAACTATTTTTTTAACCTCGGTATTAAGTAAAATTTATGACAAGAGGTCTAGAGATACTATGAATGTAATTGCGTTTATTCATTTTATACAGGGTGTTCATAAAAAGCCTTCAAAAACCCCACATTTTAAAATAATTTTTCTCAAGTTTTTAAAATGGAACACCCTGTATATTATTTGGCTATTTGACGTAGAATTCATAGACAATTTCTTTTTGTAATACATGCATATAGGTTATATCCAGCCGTTTTCGAAATAATTATAAATATCATAAATTATGTTTTTAAATAGAGTTTTTATTGGGAAATTTTGTTATAGGCGACTAGACGAATAATTGTAAACTAAAATAAATGTTCAAAATAGCTTCCTTTTACTCTTAGAGTTTGCCGTACTTTAGTTATTTCGATATAAATTTTAAAGGCCTACATTTTTGCTACTTTTATTTATTTAATTTTATTTTTTATTCTTAATCGAGTTGCCATGATTTTTTTTGTTTAGATTGCACTATGACAGCCTAATAAAATTATTTCATTTGTTCAGTCGTCGAAATTAAGTACTAACTTACACGAAATTTCGAATTTTACATTTTATAAATGGTAAATATGATTTTCATACTGGGTGAATGTGCAAGAAATTGCCTCCTCGCGAGCCGAGTGTATGCTGAAAGATATCCAGATATTGAGAGAAAGCCGAGACCAGAAACCTTCGAGAAGTTGTTGCAAACGAACTTATGCATAACAAATGTAAACCATTAAAAATTTACCGCTAGATTTTAAGAAAAAGTAGCAAAAATGTAGACTTTTAAAATTTATATCGAAATAACTAAAATACGGTAAACTCTAAGAGTAAAAGGAAGCTATTTTGAACATTTATTTTAGTTTACAATTATTCGTCTAGTCGCCTATAACAAAATTTCCCAATAAAAACTCTATTTAAACAACATAATTTATGATATTTATAATTATTTCGAAAACGGCTGGATATAACTTATATGCTTGTATTACAAAAAATAATTGTCTATGAATTCTACGTCAAATTGCCAAATAATATACAGGGTGTTCCATTTGAAAAACTCGAGAAAAATTATTTTTAAATGTGGGGTTTTTGAAGGCTTTTTAGGAACACCCTGTATAAAATGAATAAACGCAATTACATTCATAGTATCTCTAGACCTCTTGTCATAAATTTTACTTAATACCGCGGTTAAAAAAATAGTTCTGGATTGTTTTTTTTTATTTTTTTATTCAGGACTGCAAAACTTTTTTTGTTTAGTTTTTAATTTATTTCTCAGAAACTACGTAACCAAATTAAACAAAATTTGAGGAACTTATAAACGATAGTAATACAAACCTAAATATGCAATAAAATACTGGGTGTCCCATTAAAAAAAATATAACTTTATGCTGTCACACTTTTTTGGGCCACCCTGTATAATGTAAAATATTTTTAAAACATGCCGCTTTCAATCCAATATCTCAAGCTGTTTTAGTATTGTTGATAAGTTCTTCGATAACGATGTAATCATCCGTCCACGCTTCGTTTGCGGACCCTGTAGTATCTTTTTAGATTAAAATATACAGGGTGTTCCATTTTAAAAAATGAGGTTAAGTCCGATAACTTTTTTACCTGACCCTGTATACTTATTCTGGAAACGGCAGATTATTCAACAACCATTATAAAGAAAGGTCTCTATAAAACATTTTTCTGTATCTCTTTTAACTAAAAAAATATAGGGTAATTTAGAAACTGTCAACTTTCTGATTTTCCCCGTTCTCTTAAGCGAGCGAAAATTATCAAATTTTGATTTTACCATTTTAAGTTTAACCCAAAAAGAGCGCATGGCACCTACATTACTATTTTGATAACACTAACCTACGGAGATACCCTATGAAAGTGTCGAAAATGGGTGACCCTGTACAAAGTAAGAAAATATTATTAAAATATACAGGATTGCTTAAAAGTTATAATCGAAAAAGTTAATGTTCAGGTTATATTATATGAACTAAGTATTCTTTTGACTTTCCCTGTATGCTGGCGAAGTATTGCCGCATTCTTACCGGACATCCTGTCTGATAAAAGTGGTGGGGGTAATTCAATTGTTTTTTTTAAATTAAGTACGGTTGGTTACTTCGGTTTGGGTTAGCCGATTTTAACCAATTTGGATCCGTTTAAGAGATGTTTATTTACCCTACAAGCTGCGCTTTTGTTTTTGTATCCTTGAGGTTTACCGTCGCCGCTAGATGGCGTTAACTGACATATTGCAAAAATTAGGCTTTGTCACAAAAAAGTTAAATCTAATGATATCATTGTTTTAAGATGATATAATAGAGAATGAAATCTTTAAGATTTCGGTAGAAAACGCAAGTTTGTATCGTTTTTAGAACCGGAGTTATTGACCAAAATAAATTACATCATTCTTCCGTTTTACGGGCGTTTAAATTTTATTTATCAGATAATAGTAACTCATAACCCAACAATAAATGAACAAGAAGTTATTACAAATTATCTACAATCTTCAAATTACAAATTTTCATAAAACGCTATTTTTAATTGTCAAATAATTGCTGAGTAAATTTGAGCACCGCCAAAACCGAGTACTCGCTAATCGATCAAAAAATCGATAGTGCACCTCCATCAGGCGTGGTCCCCTTGAAATGTTCGACGGGACCGCGAGAACCGGATAGTGAAGATGCGCGCCGGAGCGTGCGATAGTTCAAGTCGTGACCCGAACGGCGGTACCCTAGAAAAACCACTAGACTGTGGCACCACAACCGGTAACCTTTTGCAGGGCGAGCCGTCATATCGAGTGTCGACTATTAGCGGGTGAAAATTAATTACGAACATATTTAACAACGTGGCGTGTTGCGCCGCAAGGATGAAACTTTATTTTCTTATAATTGCAAAAGTGTTACGCCGCGCGCCGGTGACATTTTTCTATGTCCATATTTTTTCTGGTTAGAATAGTCAATTCTACATGAAAATGGTATCTTGCTTTTTTTTTCATTATTATTAAACATTGAAATAAATTTTATTTACAACCATGCATGTAATAATAACAGTTCATCTACAGTTCGACAAGCAAGTCTATAGCTACGCGGTATCGGTAAGGGGGAAGCAATATCTTTTAAAACATGGCCGAGTCGTGGGCGTGCTATTATTATCTTAATAATGTAATAATATATATTTTTTCATGGCATGAAGATATTTGTATCACCAGTGCAATATATTAGGCCTTTTCATTAATATTCCTCGCTTATTTTTGCATTTTCGCCAATAAAATCCATTTGATTTCAACATGCACCTCAAAGTTTCACGGGAAAATGGAAAGTTTATGTCACTTCTCAGCTGTTGTAGCAACTTTTTTAAGGTTGGAAATACTTTTAGTTCCAAATAAAACTTTTGTATTGTTCTCCTAACAATGCCAAAGTCGAAGCCTTCGATTTTTTCGACAGCAGAGAGACGGTCCCTTTTTTGACAGGAGATGACAACAATTGATTCGGGTTATTTTCTTCCTTTCAGTATCTTCTTTGTGCATGTTTTTTACTGCACCCACGCTTACTCCCGTATACATTGCGAGCCTTTCTAGCTTTCGCTTAAGTGGCAATTTAAATGTATTAATTTGTGATTCCTCTTCACATACCCTGTACCCATTGGCAATCACTTCGCGGGTTTGGCTATGAAGGGTTTTACCAGGGTATATTCATTCATTATCACAGTTTTAAAACAAACCCTATCACTACGCAACTGGATGAAGCATATTGGACATCGCCGAACAAGCACGCTGGCACTATAGGCGTGTCACCAGGCGCGTAACGTCATCCTCTGTCTGGGATATAACCTATCAAATTAGCTCTAGCCACCAGTTACCCATGGTTACCGTTGATATTTTACCATGTTGCCCTATTTTTAGATTAGAAGTACTTTAATGAAAAAATATCTTATTTTGCATTTAAATATTAAAATAAATAGTATGAAAAGAAAGTTTTAAGAACATTGAAACTATAATAGAATATTAGTTTCTTATATACTTATGACAATTTACTTTAAATGGGTAAATTTAATTTTAGGGTTTACTTGGTAACATGTTATTAAATTAAAATTTAATATATGTGACAACATTGTTATCCCAAGAAATTTTTTTGCCCGCATTCCTTTTGTAGCTACAGTTAAAGTTGTCGACCTGTATCTTTGAAAGGTGGAAAGTTAACGGATTTTTACTTTTTCCACCCGGGTGGAAAGTAAATTATTTTTTTATAATTTTTTTAAAAATCGATATCTCAAAATTATATACGAACACACTTTTTTAAAAATGCTAATAGCTTTGCGTGTTTAGATATGTCTCCTTTTTCCCTAATTGATAGAGTGATCCCCAGCTTGAATATTGTGACCAAATCGTTGATATCTTCTTTGTCTTGGCATTTTTACTGACTCCGACTCAGAACCAGGATTTTGAACTTTGTTTCCCGTACACCATTCTTTGAAACAGTTATATGCATTCTCATATCTCGGGCGGCTTTTAGTTGGCAGAAGATCTTCTTCTACTATTTTTGCTGCTTCTCGAATTTCTGGTGGAGTAGCAGCAAAATCAAATTCCTCATCTGCATGAGCATTTTTCTGTTGTTAAAATAATATATTGTTTAGTGACATGGAAACCATATTCAAAAAATGATATTTACCATCTTGATGTGTATTATTACCTAGGTTATTTTACCACCTGCGGTTATTTAAAATTTATGTCTAATTTTTCAATGGAAAAGTCAAAATGACATCTTTTATTAATAATTTGAATTCAAAATAATGAGAAATGGATGTTAGATGTGGTTGGTTGTAAATAAAATAGTATACAAACCTCGGTGAAAAGTTTCGGTACTGTCTCGAGATTTAGTTAACTTCGTCGCTTTTGACGTTAAATGTTAATGTCAACATAGTTGTTGTAGGATATTAGCTTTTGTTTCATGGTCTACTGTGGTTTAAATGAATAAACTTTAATAAATCGCCTAGGAAACCAATATCATCCATGGTGTGTTATATATTTGAAAAGGCAATTTAAAATGCTATCTTTTTAGATTAAAATATACAGGGTGACCCATTTAAAAAATGAGGTTAGGTCCGATAACTTTTTTACCTGACCTCGTATACCTAATCTAAAAACGGCATATTATTCAACAATCATTAAAAGAAACATTTGTATGAAACATTTTTCTGCATCTCTTTTAACTAAGAAAATATAAGGTAATTTGAAATTGTCACTTTTTTGATTTTCCCAATATCTCTTAAACGAGCAAGAATTTTCTAATTTTGATTTTACCATTTTAAGTTTGACCCAAAAAGAGCACATGACACCTACATTACTTTTTTGATAGCACGAACAATACCCCATAAAAGTGTCGAAAATGGGACACCCCTGTACACATTTTTTTTCTCTCTTAATTTTTTTCGAACTTTCATTTCTATTTAAAGACAAGATTTCTTATCTTGAAAGGTAAAAAAACCATCAATGATTTATAGTTTCCGCTAATTTAAATAGAGATTTTTTAAAAAACTTTTAACAGTCGCCATTTTTAAATAGCTTGACCGAATCGCACTAAAATTTATGAGCATACTGTACGAGATATTAGCTTTCAAATGATGTATCACAAGCTGTATGTTTCTATTTAAAAAAAAAAGATCGATGTCGTCATATCTTTGACAAATGTCTATAAAAAAACAAACGAATAACGTCAAAATGTGAGAATATATAAATCTAAATTGACGTGTCCGAGCGTTTTCCCCAAAAGTTACAGGTTAAGGCTATATTAATTTTATTCCGGAGTTCTGGGCCACCCAGTATACCTTGGAAACACGTATTACACTTTTCCGCATGATAACTGACCCTTCCCCACCGCCGAACCAATTTCCTAAATACGCCACTGTATAAATTGTTTGGTTTAATGTACTGCTATATCTATAATTTTATATTTGGCAATTGTATGTATTTTGTATTATTTGCTGTCAATTCACGTTTCCCATTTTTTTCAAAATCTTCAAACGAAATATTTTTGACACCTTTCTCTTGCACTTAGTCCAATATACAGCTGTTCGGTACACACTTATTAATATTAACACCAAGTCAAATTTTAATGTTATGCAAATAGACCATAATAATTAAATAGATACATAAATCTTTGCCAGAATTAAGCGATTGAAATAACATTGTTAACGATTAATTATTAATAACGGTTTATTATCCTTCAAAATTTATTTTGTAAATATTCCGTTTATTAAACGTCGCTCTGGGCTAATCCAAACCCATAGTTAATAAAATGGTTTCTGCGGTAAGACAAAGAATGAAAACCTTTATTACAATATGTCGATATTTATTAATACAGAGTATTTTATGGAAATGGTTTATTATTATTAAATAGGTGATCCTTGGGCGTCATTGGCGTAACTAGAATGATTTTGTAGGGGGGGCCTGACCCCTAGTCTAGTAGGATTTTAATGGCAAGTGTCACTATGACGTATGTATGGCTTCGAACTTCGGAAACACTGGGGTGGGCACCAGAGCAATCTGGGGTGGGCACGGCCCACCTGGCCCCCCCTCTAGTTACGCCTATGTTGGGCGTCCTAGAGGAACCTACATACTTTTTTTTAAATTAAATGTCTAGATATGTACAGAGTGTCCCATTTTCGACACTTTTATAGTATATCTCCGTAGTTCTATCAAAAAAGTAATGTAGGTGTCGTGTGCTCTTTCTGGGTCAAACTTAAAATGAAAAAATCAAAATTTGGAAATTTTCGCTTGCTTAAGAGATACGGAGGAAAATAAAAAAATTAACAATTTCAAAATTACCCTATATTTTCTCAGTTTAAAGAGATATCGAAAAATGTTTTATACAGAAGTTTCTTTATGTTGATTGTTGAATAATCTTTCGTTTTCAGAATAAGTATTCGGGGTCAGGTAAAAAAGTTATCGGACCTAACCTCATTTTTTTTAAATGGAACACCCTGTATATTTTAATCTAAAAAGATACTATTTTAAAATCTCCTTTCAAATATATAACACACCATGGATGATATTGGTTTCCTAGGCAATTTATTAAACTTTATTAATTTAAATATTTAACGTCAATTTCATTTTTACATATTCATTTTGAAAAATTTGATATGATATCAGGTTTTATTGAAAGTGGAAAAAATGAAGAAATGTCGCAAAATGTATATTTTGTTCGCTATCCGGAATTACGGTAACCATTTAAGGACATATTCCGAACATTTGCGATGATTTCCGTTATTTTTTACCTTAATCTGAATCTTATACTTTATTATTAAATTATTTGTTAATTATTGAACTAGTCCAACATAAGTAAAAATTTAGAGCTTGCTTATGAGATATTATTTATAAAATTAGGAGAAATACAGGACCGTATCCCAAAATCTCCTGATGTTGTTCAAAAAAACCTGCAAACGTCATTAAACCACAATGTGTCATACATCGTTGCATTCGGAAGAAAAAAGCTCTCAACTCTCTCAGGAAAACAGGACCGTAATTAAAAAGCTGATTACAAAACAATTAACGCTGTTAGATAGAGCGGGAAAAGTGGTAATGTAAAAGTGCAATTTACTTTAGAATTCGATCTCAAAAAAACCAAGGAGAAAAATAAAACAGTTTGTCAAAATTTCGGTTTTTTCCGGATAGCTCCGGAACTACTCGGAATTTTAAAACTTTCTAAACTACCTCCATTTCACCGACTTCGTATTTCTTACGGCTTTCGGGATCCCTGTACTGGCCCTCCTTATCTTGGACACGGTGTATGTATGTATATGTATTTGTAAGTATTTTCAATATACCTTATCTAAGCAAATTGTAGAGAAATCGACTGTTAACAAATTACAATTAGTGTTACGCCCCCTAGCGGTCGTCCTTGCAACAAACTTACAAATAATTTCGAGCAATTTCTCTTTTCAATATTCCCTATAACCATTATTTTCCGGAAGCTGTACGGTGAGCGGTTTCCGAGATACAGCCGCGTACCTCACTTAGTTGGCCAAAAATTCATTAATTTCTTAATAACCTTAAAATCCCTGTTAATTGTCGTGCCGTTTCAAAGCTTTTGAAATCTAAAATGAGGCAACATAGAACCAAGTCCAGCTGCATAGCTCACGACTTAGCGAGCGTAAGACGAGTGGCGCGCACGCCGCTCGCGGCAGGAACCATCACTTTTTCCCACGGTATTAAAGCTATCTTGAACGCAGCGAGTGGTACCGCCACGCCTAATACCGTAAGAAGATTTATCGGTACCATTTTTTAATTTATGTCTAGCTATTTGCTGATTATAAGTTTTTTTTATCCTAACTTTTTTAATTCAAATCCTTAGCCCTTACCTGGCGCACAGTGGCGGTTCGTGACCTATGATAGAGGGGGTTCACAAGTATGGTGAAATTTTTCTAGGCGTTTTAAATGTAGAAAGAAAAAAAGTAATAAGAAAATGCGTTAGGTAAAACATATTTTTATTTATTTTTTAATTTTACACAAGGAAATACAACTTTTGGAAAATAAGAAAGGTTTTCTTAGTGTGTATAGCTGTCGGATCTTAAGGTCGTCGCATGCAACCCTCGTAACAATATTTATACAGTCCACTACTAGTAGTATTAGTAGCCATCTACGAGCTATCAAGAAAATCGAATAATGTCTAATACCACTACGCCATCTACGGGCTACGTCATTAGGCGCAACCAAACGAGAACAATAGTTAACTGTTTTAGTATCATTTATCGAAATACACAACATTTATCGACCCTACACAATAGTGCTTAAACGTAAAGTCCATTCTTCGGTTCTTAATTGTAGAAAATTGATCAATAACAGCCTCATTAAGTTTGAAATACCCTCTATAAATTTTTTTTCACATATTTCATTTTTAAACTTCCTAATAAAGTCCCTAGATTTACCCTTTGTGGTCTGCGTTAAATTAATTTCGGGTTTAGGTGTTCCCGCTTTCTTCACTTCAATTTTTTTGCTCCAAACTCAAAGAGCTAAAGTTATTTCTCAAATAGTCCACCATCAACTATTCATTTTAACTTAATAAATATATAATATTAAAACATACACGCTCGAATTTCTAACTAGATGCACGAACAGACAACAGCGCGGTGCACACAAAAACTGTGCGCCTTTTCTATGTTAAATCGCCATAGTCCCGCTATCTCCCGCTGCTACCCGCCACCTGTTACTACAGAGAAACTGCAATACTTAATCGCACGTGCGAGCAAGTCTCGTCATAATCGTAATTTACCTCGACCGAGGCACGGTTGCCGGATCTATACAGTTTGGTTTGACGGTACGATAAGATATTAGGGAGGGTCGGACTTTATACGATAAATAATATTCAATGAATATAAATAAATATTTTTTATTCGTTTTGTTTTGGGGGTGCACGTGTGCACGCGCTCCTGTGGAAGAACCGCCACTGCGGGCGCCCCATTCACTACTTAAATATCTAACAAAAAGGACATACTACCAAAAAAATCAAATCACAAAGCCTGTAAATGCCGGTTTTAAAATAAAATACTTCTTTTTAAAACTTTTTAAAAATGGTACTTAATATGACAAAATGCATATTTAAAAATATAGGCGCCCCCGAAAACGGTAGATCGACCGTAAAAGCGGTTGATCTGGCAGCACTGCTTTAGTGCCAACTTCAGTGGCTGCGATAAGGATATGGGGGACCCCCCCGTGTGTTCTTATCGGAAAGCGGGGCCCCTTATCGGCGCCAGTGGTCAACTTAACAGTTCCGCGATTTCCTGCGGCGAAGATAAACTAGGCATGATTATAGACAATACAGGATTCCCAACTTACGAAAAAGATTATTCTTTAACGAGGATCTACGAATTTCAAACCTAGTGTCGCAAGGCGTGGGTGGTAAAACCATCGGATCTAAAGATAATGCATATTTAACCTTTAGATCCGATGGTTTTAAAGAGTAGGGGAGAGTGGGGCGAGATGGGGGCCAAGAGGCAATATGGGATACCTGTTATTATATCTCCGATAGTACTTTAGATATTATTTTCAATTTTGGTATGTGTTAATAGGATATAGAACCACAAATTTTAGTTAGGAAAGTTATTCAATTGTTACACCAGTGGCGTTCTTGCAAATATATCCTCTGATATTTTTTACAAAAATGGTATGCCACTGACATTTTTCCATGTGGATATTTTTTATGATTAGCCTGATCAATTCTACATGATAACGGTGTCTTGAGTTCTCGTCAGATGCACCGTTCTTGATTAAAACCACTAAATTCATATTGAAACTCATTATTATTAACATTGATAAAATAATTAATTATAAATTTTATTTTATAAAAATTGTTGGAAATGGCCATCTTCGCTTAAAAGGCATACTTCCGCCTATCTTCGCATCGAATTGCCCACTACAACAAATTTTATAAAACAAAATTTATCATTAATTATTTTATCAATGTTAATAATAATGAGTTTCAATATGAATTTAATGGTTTTAATCAAGAACGTCTGACGAGAAAAACTCCAGAGACCGTTATCATGTAGAACTGATCAGGCTAATCATAAAAATATCCACATGGAAGAATATCAGTGGCGTACCATCTTTTTTGTAAAAAAATATAAGAGGACATGTTTGCAGCGACGCCACTGGTGTAACAATAACTTTCCTAACTAAAATTTGTGGTTCTATACCCTGAAATATTAGCACGTCATTAAGGAACACCCTGTATATACTTCCATATGATTGATATCATATACATTTACTTCAAAAATAGTGCCAACCTTATCTTGTCCCACTATCGTGCCCATCTTACTCCAAGAGTGAGGCAATATGTTGTAATTCAACTCTTAATTAAGGTTATTATCATTTTAACAAGACAAATACGTGTAATGTTTGCAATGCAATTATTGAAAACTATTTAAATGCTTATTAATTAGCAAGTATACAGTGTAGAATGTTAGAGTCCTCACTTGCTCCACCTTCCCCTATTGACTCTGGGTACCTACGCAACAACTTATACGAGTGGTTTGGTTAAGAACGATTTAAGACATAACAGTTTTATAAAATAAAATTTGTTGTATAAAGGTTTTTTTAGAGTCAAACAGCTACACTATGAATATAGAAGGTTATTGCATGAACGTAAAGGCTTGATCTGGCCAGGCCTATAAGATCAGAAATAAATAATCGATTTTTTTTAATTGCGTAATAGGACCTTACATTACCATTCGACCCTGATTCAGTTATCGAAATCATAAATAACGGAACGAAAATTAGTCATATGAGTTAAATATGATATCAAACACCTCCTTGACAATTTCGGCCTTCGAGAATCCAAATTCCCACACTTTCTGTTTCTAATATATGCCAGTTCTTCAATAATTCCTTCTTGATTCGATGAATAGGCTCATTTATTATATTTAGTTCGACCTAGACATTAAATTAGATCGACCAGAAGTCGGCCATAAATCGTATGGCTTAATGTTAACGCGATGTAGTTTATGCTTTATATATTCATTTTATAAAATTTTGTATTTTCTCACTGTTGTTGGTAAAGTACGTTTCACGAAATTTGGATACGACTTAATGATTTCCTGGGTCGGTCCCATTGTGTCGACAAGAGCCTGGCAACAAACAATTGAAGTATGAAGGGACGGACTAAGGAAAACAAGTAATGATATGATTATATTAATGTAATCAAATGAAATAACATTTTTTTTAAATGTTACTAGTCATATCATAACTGAACCTATTTTCGTTTTGTTCGAGTTTGTTCTGTATATTTGTTTCCTCATGTTATGATGTTGGTTAAAGGCGGGGGTCGGTTTAAAGGCCCCAACATCTACCCCGATCTTGTTAGAAGATGTTTCTTGTTAGAAGATGATCCCGTTCGATAGTATTTTTGATGGTTTTCCAATTACGGCACGTGCGTGTATTTGACCAGGTAACCCTTGCCATCGAGATAGGTGTTGTTTCCTCGACCATCTATCTAATGTTGATTTTGTTCCCTGTTTTGAAATCCCAAAGGCCGGTTCGGGGCCCCTGAGACTTTGAGCGGATCCGGCTCTCGCTAATTCATCCACTTTCTCATTACCTAATATCCCAGAATGACCAGGGACCCACAAGAGGTCCACCTTGTCCCCCCTGGCCGCCAGTTCTTTTAGGTTGGTATGACACTCCAGTGTTTTGAAGTAAACCAATTGGAGTTCAGAGCCTTAAGAGCAGCTTGACTATCCGACAGGATGTATATCTTTTGGTTGTGGTAGCCCTTTTCAAGATTTTGTACTACGCATGCTTGTATGGCATGAACTTCCGCTTGGTATACTGTGGCGTAGGTCCCCAGAGGAATGCCTATGTCCATCCTGGGCCTTCCCCCAAATATACCTGCGCCCACACCGTGGGGTGCACTGTTCGTCCATTTATCAAAGTTCCAGTCAATCTTGAAAGGCTTTGTGAAATCGTATGTTGCTCTCATACGATCAGTTTGCATAACCACGAGCTCCGTTGATTAGATCCGTGGCTCTTGTGTATCCAATTTTTGCGGGGTGTTGTGTCTATTCCCCATTTGTGATCATCCTTCACATCCCTATACATTCTGATGTGAATGTATAGGGGTGTTAGTCTCAGTATGACTTCCCTTGCTGCAGTGGGGGTGCTCCTCATCGCCCCACTGATACACAGACAGGCCAGCCTGTGCAAACTGTTTGTTCGCTGTCGTAATCTGCTGTGTTTTTGTCCACCAGACCGCAGACCCGTATAATATCAGGGGTCTGATAACTGTGACATATAGCCATTGCATCATCTGGGGCTTACCGCTGCGTGGTGCTGTCCCGTAGAAGCCAACGTGGTGACAACCTCCCACATGACAAGCTTGGTAGAAGGTTGCTGGACCTCATAGGAGGAACAAACATCTTCTAACAAGATCAGGGTACAAAAGAAGCCGAAAGGCTGCAGTGAGTTGAAGTTCGGGCCTTTAAACCGACCCCCGCCTTTAACCAACCAACCAACCAACCATCTGGGGCTCGAGTCCCCCGGTTTTCCCAACCAAGCTCATTTTTACTTTTTTTAGGTTCTTATTTAATTGTTGGTTTCATGTCAGTTTGGCATCGAAGGTTAATCCCAGATACTTTACCTCGCTGACTGTGTTTATCCGTTCACCAAACATTTTTAGGTCGCTGTAGTTTCCTATTTGTCTTCGTTTGGTGAATGGTAGTATAGCAGTCTTTGCAGCGTTGACTTTGATGATGTTACACAACTCTAATATAGCAAATCTGGGGTAAGGTTTGTAGGAACATAAACACAGCTTAAAATAGTTGCTGTAAGAATATTTTAACAACCGTTATATATTGGTTGGGAAACTTTACGCAATAACGCATCTATACCAACGTTTCCACGAAAAAATACTTGTAATAAAATAAGTGTGGGATGTTTCACGCCATAAAGGTTTCGTATAATTCAATGTGCCCGTTTCAAAAAGGTTTCTGTTGTTTAATATTAAACAATGGCGATTCTGAAAATTTTATAACTAAAGAATTAATAAAGTTATATATAGGGGAAAGCGAGGCAATACGCACTTACGCATAAAATTTCGAATAAAACCAAATGAACTTCAAGACAGCCTGAGGACTACCATAAAGCAGCCTCTAGCCCAAATGGGCCCATCATAAAAGGGTCTTCAAGACTAAATTTTAAAATTACATTAAAACCATTTATTTTTAATTTTATATTCTTAAATTGTTCTTCAAGGCAACTTTAAATTTATGTATTAAAACTTATTAAGTGACGTTTTGCATGTCAAATATACTTGAAGCAGAATAAATTACCTTGAGAATCATTATAATTAATCCTGGAAAGTTTTATTTTGTTTACTATACATGGCGTCCCAGAATATGTGGGCAATCTCCCGGGTTCAGATAAAACACTTAAAAATAACAGGAGAAGTTTTTACAAATTTTTCTTCCTACGGCCTCCCCTACGGAGATACGGGCCCATAACGGACGTCCCTGGAAATCGTTTTTTTTTAAATAATCTATTTAGTACTAGGTGTAATCTAATAATTTTAAGGTATAATAGTTACTAGATGAGTCTCCTTAAAAATCGCCCTTTCAAACACATTTGGCTTATTTAGTTTGCCAGGGACGGACTAGACGTAACACAAAAATGTTTTTTTGTACACCTTGTATAATGAAGGAGCGACAATAATATTTTTGGATACTCTAAACCTTAAGCTGAACAAAAGGTACTCTTGATCAATGTCGCTAAAATGAACTGTTTTCGATAAAAAAATATTTTTCATCAATATGATTTTTATTAAATAATTTTGTATGTTAGTTCAACATGAACTCTTTCTAATCTTATGCATTCCCTAGCTCTAAGAAGTGAAGACTGTTGAACCCTCCCTCCACATTAGCCATTATTTCGCGACAATGAAAATTAAGGATTTGTAATAAGTTGTCATTATTGTCAATTGGATTGGCATAGACTAAAGTTTTTAAATATTCCCACGAACAAATATATTTCCATATCGTCAATATCGTCAAATTTAATTTTCTTCACTTTGTTTTAATTTAAAATACTTTTCGCTAACATGTTCCATTTTAAAAATTTTCTTTCACGCATAAAGTAGGCACACGAACTGCACTGGTTCACTAAATTAGCTTATTGAGAAGATGGCGTTTTGTCCGAATGTGGAGGGAAGTAGAATTAGTTTTAAAGGCCTTATTACACTCGGGAATTTTTATGGCGCCAGCAATGGCAATTATAATTCAAGGATTCAGGCGCAGTACACCGTTCTCCGTACTACAGTCAGAAATTCTACTCTTCTGACAATTAAAATGACACGGATTCATGCGCAGTACACTGTTCCCGATCAGCTGTCTCTCATTACCAGAAATGGGGCAGGCGCCATTTTAATTGCCCTTGCCGGCGCAATTGGGTAGACATGGATTATTCTGTTATTTTTAACTGTTTATTATTTGGCCGAACCAGGTATGAACAGGTAATGGCCATTTAAACCCACTGGTACTTAAATTAGCTGTTTACATTCTTTATTAAACTTATGGACTGCTAATTCAGCAACTTTTTGCACCTCCTATTTGTAAATAGCAGTAGCTGCTTTAACTGGTAATCAAAACGAACAGGTTTGCACATCTCTAATTCTGGGGTTATTTTAGGGATTTCGACCGTACCCACTGCTGTTCGGACCGTTGACAATTCTCCAGCTGATCGAAAATGGTTTACTGCGCATGAATACGTGCCATTATAATTGCCGGCGCAAGAGAAAAAATTGCCTAGTCTAATACGGCCTTAAAGTCGTCAAAAATTCAACATGCATTTATTTTAACCAAATTGACTAAATGAAAACCTTTTAGATTTAAAATATTCTTAATGCACTCTTTAAAAAGTGAAAATTATATTTTTGAATTTAATGTGGAATTTTATTAAGCATATAGGCTTAAGATGCGATAGTTTTCTTAATGGGTTTTAATGCATACATCAAGGGTACGCCATAAAACATATTAAAGCTATTTGTTCCAAAAGTGATTGTTTTAGAAACCAACTTACTAATTAATGCTCTAAAATAGCAAATTAGTTTCAAAATAGCCAATGTCACGAGTGTTATAAAACCAGTATAAGATCAATAGGGCATTAAGATCAACTAGTTCTTTATTTTAATTTAAAGAGTGTATTAAATTCTTTGCATAAGAATAAGTGGTCTTTAAGAATTTTCAGTTTATTTTAAGGTAACTTTAAAACCCACATCTTTTTATTGAACACATTAAGGCACTTTTAAACCATAAATAAATCAAAATTGTCTTACAATTGTTACTTGGGCTGCATCCGCGCTTGGTGTAAAGTGTGGTTGTATGATATTACCCAGCTTTCCTCTTCACCGAACATTTGTAGGCGTCTTACTTAGTAAGATCCGGATGAGAAATACATATTTTTAAACGTAAGAAGAATTCGCAATGAATCAATAAATCTCCTGCTGAAGTGAAGTGTAATGAAAAAAATTAGACAAATTATTGACATTCGCCAACACACGATACATTATTCTCCGTCTGGCGTTTTGATCGATCCGAGATCATCGCTTGTTTGATTGATCGATGGGAATTAAAACTTTCATGTTTCTACTTAACGACAAATATTATATTTACATATATCAATGATGAATAATAACATAGGAAATTACATAATTTGTAAATAATTGGAAGGGTTTATCGGAAAATATCACAGAAAAGTTCAAATTTTGCAAACGTTAAAGTTTTTCATAAACTGTAATGTTAATAATGATCTCAAGTTTTTTTATTATACAGATTACAAATTCGGCCTTCACCATTGGGGAACAAACCCGAACAAACCCAATAATATGCCGCAAAAAATCAAAAATAAATTCAGGGTCTTTCAAAATATTTGAAAAAATCTTAAATTTGGCGTTTCGGTTTTTATTTTTTCCTGACTTTGTTCGAAGCGATGTCTAAACATAAATTTCGCTTTCTCATTGCTACTTTTTATTCTTCACAAGATGGCATTATCAGATCTTTCATGCGACGTTTCGTCTTTGGGTCACCATCATCAACTTAATTTTTTTAAATACGGGCATGGATCTTTTTATTTAAATTATGAAAGAGGACCGAAATATACGTTCAGCAGTATACAACAATTACTGGCTTTCCGACGTTTTGTTCCTTAAATTGCCCATCTTCATTAAATTACCCCTATTACTAAACTAATCATATTACGATTTTTTTTTCGTTTGTGATTATTTTATTATTATTATTTTCCAATAGCAATTCCAGACGCATTCAAATAAAATAAATGGCGCTTTTTAAAATTTTGGTCGCTAATATCTCAAAAATCATTGAGCTAATATACGTGGAAATGACTTATTATATTTAAATGGGTGTCTAAAAGAGTGTCCTAGAGAAAGTCTACATACTTTTTTTTTAATCGAATATCTAAATACTAAGATAATAACCCTTTTTACCCATACTGTCGCGCCGTTCCATCTGGATTCAGTTAGCAACAATGTGGATCACTAGAGTATACTAACAATGATGTCAGATCACACCGCATGTTTTGCCCTGCGTTGCTTCCGTATGTTTTGAGACTCGGGGGTGGAATGACGCTGTCGAAGGTTCCACGTGCTTGATGTATACGAATATTAAACGTTTTGTTAGTTGTAGCAATACCCGATTTTTTTCTGTTGTGAAATAATTCATAATAAGAATTATTGTGATGTGATTTCAAATTTGTGTGATATTACCTATTGTTGGTTCTGTTCAACAAGATATCTGATATATTGATTTTAAATTTAAAGATATACAGAGTGTCCGCTGATTAGTGGTACATGGAAAAACCACAGACTCCTTATGTAAATATATTATGATTTAATTATACTTACCTATATTCGAAAGTTGATATTAACTGAGATACAGGGTGTTGAAGCTATAACTTCATTTTTGTATTTCTCTAATAACTTTGAAAGAAACCAACGTTTTCTTTTACAAAATTTGGCAATTATGGTTTTTTTAGGACGAGAAATTGATTTTTTTGTGAAAATTTATTGTACTTTTAATGCCTCAGTGTATTTAAGTTTTTAATGAAAATAATACTTTCTCATATTTATTACGTAAAAAGGGAATACTAAGTTCAGGTCGCCCAGAGTTACCGTTTCGGATATATTTGCATTGAAACTGTTTAGTGCGTTAGCTAGCAAATAATATTTTGTTACTTTTTACCAATTAACTTTTACATGTTAATTAATGTTCTAGTAACGGTAATTGGGAATAATAACTACAACAATTGGATTGTTCTTTAACTTACTTTAATTAAAATAACTTTGACCCTAGAAATTATCGTGTCGAAAGAAACCAACACAAACTTAGGATAAACTCAAAAATCAAACATTTCCTGACAAAGCTATCTTACAATAATCAACAAATAAATAACAACATGGAGGTTTCATAGCAACTGCATCTCTAAATGTTATTTGCTTTCTCATAGGTTACTTTAAGACAAAAATGTTGTTTGCAAATTAATAGTAATTGGGCAGGGTGCACTAAACAATTTAAATGCAAATATCTCCGAAACAGTAACTATGGGCGACCTGAACTTAGTATTCCCTTTTTACGTAATAAATATGAGAAAGTATTATTTTCATTAAAAACTTAAGTACACTGAGGCACAAAAAAGTTACGACCTAATAAATGTCGAAATAAAATGCATTGTACATTAAAATTTCATAAAAAAGTCAATTACTCGTTCTGAAACAACATAATTGCCAAATCTTGTAAAAAAAACCTTAGTTTCTTGCAAAGTTATTAGAGAAAAACAAAAATGAAGTTTGAACTTTAACACCCTGTATCTCAGTTAATATCAACTTTCGCATATAGGAAAGTATAATTAAATCCTAATATTTTAGCGGACACCCTGTATATTGATTTTAAATTTAAAGAATACAGGTAGATTTAAGGGAAGTTTTACGAGTTTTTAAGTAGTTTCTAACATTTTAGATAGACAGTATTGAACTTTTAACTAAAACTGGACTACCTACGTCCTTTAAACTGATAGTTGTTTTTTTCGGCATTGTCTTTACATCAGTAAACACATATCATTAAAAATTATCCAAGGATCGCCTTTCGCCGTTTTCGTACGAAATCAATCCCTGACCCGAACGGCACAATTGCCATAATTCTTTTTGACCCTATCCTCTCACGATGTTCACGGGTCAGGTAATTTTAGAGGTTGTGTCGGTCTTTAATTTGAAATGCGAACGGTTACTATTATTGTACGCCTAATGTCTATTGTTAGACGATTTTGAGGGCGTGATTTTTGCACGCTTTTGTTTATTAAATTTCATTAAACTAAAGAGGTAAGGATAACACTAAACTTTAAATGTGTGGTCTTACGAATTACATTTAGCGGTTCTAATGCGAAATGAGGTGAAGTTATGCACGGTTTATTATGTTGTGTAAGGCCGTATGAATGTTATTTTAGCGGCGAAGTGTCGTGGCATGACATTAGTGCCAGAATCGTCCGCCCACAAGCACCGACCTATATCCATGGATAGCCAAACTCTAAAAGCAAAACTGGCAAATGTATGGCCTCGCGCATGTAGATAAAGCTGATCGTCAGATATCATGCGCAATGTCGACTGATAAACTATTGACCTTAACTGGCGAACAGGACCGTACTTCGCCCTTAATGAAAATGACTACACGACAATATTTTGGCAATTTCGCAATCGAACATCATGGGGAGTCTCGGTTTGTTGCACTGGATATTTCTAAAGCCTTTGATCGTGTTTGGTATGAGGGTAACTGTAAGTAAACTGCGATCCTGTGGTATGCCCAGCCAATTTTGTGCATGGTTATCTAGCTTTCTTAAGGACCGCTCTCTGCAAGTGGCGATTGACCGATTTCTTTCACACACCTTTACCATCAATGCCGGTATTCCTCAAGGGTCCATACTGTCTCCCACTCTCTTCTTACTTTACATTAACGACCTTCTAGTGAAAACAAAAATCCGATATTTAGTTTTGCTGACGATAGCATACATCTTTCTCTTTGATTGCACAAACATCGGCTGCCGACGCACATCTTCGCAGACAGCATGAAGTATCGCGCCTCAACAAAGACCTGGAAGAAATTTTGGCTTGGGGTGACAGTAACCAAGTCGAATTTAACGCTAAAAAAAACCCAGACAGCTGTTTTCTCTAACAAGGTTAACATTGCAGGACGGGATATAGTCATGGACGGACACGCAATCTCACTGGCTTCATCTATCAATTTGCTGGGCGTCAGTCTGGAAGGAAATATGTCTTGGCATGACCACGTTGTGGCAATCGCCAAGATAGCTTCTCAGAAACATGGTGTACACTCCCGAACCAGAAAGTTGTACACACCTCAACAACTTCTGACACTATACAAAGCCCAGATTCGACCATCACTAGAGTACTGCTCTCATGTCTGGAGCTCTGCACCCAAACATACCCTTCGGCTACTGGATTCTATCGGAAGGAGGGCCATTCGTCTGATCGGAGACCACCAGCTGACGAAGAGCCTCGACAGCCTAGAACATCGAAACATGTTGGGGATTTTACTCTATTTTACAGATATTTTCATGGAAAGTGCTCGGCTGACCTTACACTCTTAATTCCGCCCAGAACGGCGAATAGCAGAAATACACGACGAACCACTGCCGCCCATCCATATGTAATTATAAGCTTATTCATTATTTAAGAATCCTTTCATCAAGAGGACTTAACGAATATAACCTCCAACGATTCAAAACAACGTGAATCGCTTTTTGCGCACACGCACCACTCCCAGAGTGCCCTAAAGGATTTTTCCTATAGTGGTTGTGTTTGATCATAAAAAAAAACGCTTTTTTTCACAAATATTTTACAAGAAATCAGCAATACAATCGTAAAAACAATTTGAATGTACATATGTAGATATGGACGGAAAATTGTTAGAGACCTTGATATAGTTCCATACACTGCCAGTACGGTAAAAGGTAGTATACTTTATTGCCACACGTTAAATTTTTCATTGTCGTTTCTAAAAAAATTCGGTCCCTTCCAGTGCAGTGACGGAATTACATTTACGCCTAAAATCTTGATTATTTTCCGTTCCTAATAAAGTATAATCATATTTTCAATTTAAAACTGAATAAAATTTAATAAATACAAAAAAATTAAGAACTTAAGGTAACACACGGTCAGTGGCGGATCTACGGGGGGGGGGGGGGGGCTAGAGGGGTTATAGCCCCCCATGACTAACATATAAAAGGGTGAGGTAAGGTTGAATGGCTTAGCAACCGTTAATAAATCCGTCGCGGGAGATTGACGTCCATGAAATGGTTAAAACTTTTGGCAAAATGAAGCATCATAGTCATAGTCTCTCTCTTAAAGCATTGTTTCTCGGGGGATTTTTGTATTGGGGCGTTGGTATGATTCAAAATATATTTTCCAAATGAAAAAAACTCTATTTTTAACCTTCTTTAGTTTGTATTTTGCAAATCAACTGAAAATTCTGCCGAAATAGAAAAAAATAAGTAAAAAAAACTCGTTTCATGAAGCTAATTGTCACACTCGTTCAAGTTATCAATGAACGATTAGTAGCCTCATGAAACTTGTATTTTAAGAGCACTTATCAGTGACCTCCATTAGGATAAGATGTACGACAAACAACGATTGGATAGAATTTGTTAAAATTTTAATTTTAGCTTCGAAATATGGTACTACATAACTATACAACGTGTCCAAAATAAGGAGGGCCAGTACAGGGATATCGGAAACCGTAAGAGATACGAAGTCAGTTAAATGGAGGTAAAGTTGCGCATTTACGTGCCCAATAATATTTTCCGGAGATATCCGGCAAAAACCGATATTCTGTAACATCGTTTTATTGTTTTCCTGTTTTTTTTTTAGATCGAATTCTAAAGTAAATTGCACTTTTGCATTGCTTTTTCCGCTCTATCTAACAGCGTTAATTGTTTTGTAATCCGACGAGTCGTCTTCGAAGGGCCATTATCAACTTTATTTTTTTTAAACACGGTCCTGTTTTCCTGATATTGGAATTTGAGAGCTTTTTATCCCGAATGCAACGATGTATGACACATTGTGGTTTAATGATATTTCGAGGGTTTTTTGAACAACATCAGGAAATTTTGGGATACGGTCCTGTAGTTCTCCTAATTTTATAAATAATGTTCAATAACAATGACTTATGCTGTTCCGCGGCGAAATCCCAAATCGGACCACGCGGTCCACTGATAAATACTCTTAATATATTATTTTCTACGCCACTGCTCGCATGTACGTACATTAAAATCGTTAAAGCAATACATTATCCTTATACCTATTTTATTGCACCAGTTTCAATAGTAAATTAGTTATATCACATTATATCTAATTTATCATATTAATGTTGGTACTTTTGCTCTGTCTCTCACTTTACACACTTTGCGCCGGGCAATTTCCGCCTTTAATAAATATATTTTTTTTTACTGTCGCTAGAGTATTATTATTTATTTATTTTTAATGAAATTTCTGCCCGCGGGACTTTGCAATAGATTAGTAAGGTAAAATTAATCGTACCAGATTACGCTTTAAAGAAGGATTTAGTTTTACATGTATAATCACGAATGCGTACATGCGTATTATTTCGTACACGGAAAGAAAAATATAATTAAATTTACTATACACCGTGTCAAAGATAAGGAGGGCCAGTACAGGGATCTCGGAAACCGTAAGAGATACGAAGTCGGTTAAATGGAGGTAAAGTTGCGCATTTACGTGCCTAATAATATGCCGTTTAGAACGTTTTAAATTCCAAGTAGTTCCGGAGATATCCGGAAAAACTCGAAATTCTGAAATTTGAAATGATAAATTAACCAGAGCAAAGAACGGAAAGGGAAAGAGGAGACTAGTTTCAGTCGAATCCAGTGAAATTCAGAAGAAAGCCAAAAAAAAACAACTAGAGTTAAAGACCAAGAAGCAAGTTTGGAAGAGGATGAAGAACAAGAATTTGCTCCTGCAGACGTTGACCTTGACATGGACCAAATTGGACAATTCGCCCCTGAAAATAATGACGCAAAATGCTTATTTTGTGGTCAAAACCAGTGTTACCAGATTGACGGATTAATCCGTTTTTGACGAATTTTTGCTACCCTGAGAAAAATAAACGGATTTTCGACGGATTTCAGACTTCGGACGGAATTTTGCGGATTTTTGAATATGGAAGAATCTTAATGCATGTTTTATCATGATTCAGCTAGTTTTGTTACCGTAAATAGTTGATACTGTATGAATGATGGCCAGCATGATGGGCGTTTTCATTTCTCAAGTTGGTCAACGATGTAACCAATTTTTTTCTTGGAGTTGGTATGACGTATGACATTATTTTGAACGCGCTTGTTTCATCGACCTGCTTTATTTGCTAGAAGCGTTGCGTTCAAAATATCCTGTTGCGGCTTCGTCGTAACTTTTTACAAATCTATTTCGAACTTCAACATGGATTACGAAACCGAGAACAGCGAGAACCAGAGCGCAGTTGAAAGTTGAAACACGGACCCCTATATCTCTATATACTCGTATTGGTTACTAGGGTTCATGGCGCAGCTACTTCTGAACAACCAGTAACAACGCAACTTTCAATCGATTTATCCAATAATTTTTTATGAATAAAGTACGTAATTCATGCGAAAACGAAAAATAATACCTTTTTAGAACAAATTTGCATGAAATTAGATAAGTTTAACTATTTCTACACAAAACGGATTTTTACGGATTTTTGAAAGCCTTCCCCCACCCTTTCCCCAGTATTCTACGGATATCCCGACGAACCATTCTGGCATCACTGGTCAAAACTTTTTACAAGACACTAGAGTAGAACGCTGGCTCCAGTGTCGTATGTGCCTTT
The DNA here is from genome assembly GCA_963991005.1 of Barypeithes pellucidus. Taxonomy (NCBI): domain Eukaryota; kingdom Metazoa; phylum Arthropoda; class Insecta; order Coleoptera; family Curculionidae; genus Barypeithes; species Barypeithes pellucidus. The sequence continues at coordinate 17,797,979 of OZ022563.1, forward strand.
TATGGTGGAGTATTTATTCATTTGTTCCCATAATATAAAACGTTTTTCTTATAGTTTTTGAGGGGGCCCATATTCCAAACCCTCTGGGATATGTCAGAAATTATACGTTTTTGAGAAAAATTAATATTTGGGTTTAATTGCTAGGTTCTTACAACGTACATAAACCTTTTTACTTATCATCAGAAGGAAAAAATAAAAAAATAATTCCAAAAAAATAAAATGGGGGCCCATATTAGGACCAGTTCCTCTGATATTGGAAAGGGATTTAAACGACCTTTAAAATAATGGGTCACTAGATCACTAGAGCCCACTTTATATTTTGTTGTAACCGGAAAATGGCAATAATTATCATTTCCAACACATTTTTTAACTGTTTGGTAATTATATGTAGGTTTATACTAAAATAATAATGTTGCTTTATGAACAAAACTGTACAATATTACTGCCTACCATAATCATAATTAAATGTGGTGTTTAAAACTAAAATTACGTTTTTACAGTGATTTTTATGGCTACCATTACAAATTAATTGCCCGTCTAGATTACAAGGTTCCGCAAGAACCAACAGTAATGTGTGTGGATGGAAAGTAAATAAATAAATTACTACATGCAGGCCATATAGAGCCATAAATAAAATAATACCTCATCATAAACGTAAAACTATACATCTATGTATTATACAGTATGTCTCCGTAAGTTGGAACCATATGGAAAACTTTTTTATTATTCATTTTACGAAAAAAAGTTATTCTTCATAAAACAGTTCTGCTTGGTCTAAAACCTAAAATGCAACTATCAGATATTAAATTCTTCTAGGCGTATACGAGGTTAGTCAAAAAATATAAATTTTGACCAAGAGTATATTTATTTTTGACAATATCGAAAATTGTTATTAAAAAAAGTTTATCAGAACTAAAAACCACGTTTAAATATGCAGTTACACCCATTTACGATGAAAAAATAGGTTTTGTTATTTTTTAATAATTTTTCTGCATTATTAATTAATTATGAATGAACATTTATCTCCTGTAATTATTAGAACCATGAAAACCTTTTCGTTTCTTAATTTTATGTAACAATGTTGCAATTTAAGCAATAATCGCTTTTTGCGCACACGCACCACTCCCAGAGTGCCCTAAAGGATTTTTCCTATAGTGCTTGTGTTTGATCATAAAAAAAAAGGTCCGTAATGAATGCATATGCATTTATATTGCAAATAAGAAAACACATACAAATAATAAATTGTGTAACTAACACAATAATAATACTAGAAATAAATAGAAATTCAATTCATTTAATCGTTCTATTGACAAATTTCCCTATTACTTTCCTTATCATTTCTTCAGAAATTTCCCGGCATGATTGTGTAACTATCCTCTCCAAATGATTAACATCCTCACAACTTAATAACACCATTTTTATGTACTTTATAAATTTTAACGCGTTTTGACGGTCGCTGTCAAACATTTCTTGCTATCAACAATTCGTTTGTATGTCAGAGCATCCTAGATTACATGTAACTACAGTTAAATTTGCATTGTTATTGTACACATACGTTTCAAAAGAGAAGAAATAATTTTTTCTTTGTCAAAAATAAAGGTACTTTGCTCTTGGGCAAAATTCATATTTTTTGACAAACCTCGTATACGTCTAGAAGGATTTAATATCTGACAGTTACATTTTGGTTTTAGACCATGCAGAACTTTTTATGAAGAATCACTTTTTTTCGTAAAATTAATAATAAAAAAGATTTTCATATGGTTCCAACTTACGAAGACATACTGTATATATGTCTAATTGTTTGGTGTGTTTCGGTTTAAAAACTGGGAGCTTTTATAGGCGACCAATATTAAAAGATTGCTTTATCGAAGGTGATATAACTAGAGCTCCTTTTTTATCAATAAAATTTATTATGTTCACGAAAAGTTATGTTTTGATAATTTTACGAAATGCTGTTGACACTTTTATTCTGATTAAATCCCGAGAGCGAAGCTCGAGTGTTCTAATCTATGAATAAATATGCCCAAACGATCATTGAGTAAAATTTCTAAAAAACGAAGCTTTGAATGTTACAATGAAAAATTTTATCGATTTTAATCGATACTCTGGACTCTGGACCTTTTGACGTTTCGTACGTTTAAGGTTGCGTGACCAAAATTTCAAGAAGAAACCAAGTCGACAATATAAATAGGAAAAAAACTGCATATATCACAGAAAAAGTCATTCAAACTTGACATTTATTAAAACTCATTCTCTAGTACTCCGCTTACCTAGAAACGATTTTTAAAAATTCTGTGGACCAATGCGACAGTTTTACCACTTGTAAGGAAGATGCAAATTTTATCAGTATAATCACATGTGAATAGTGTAAATGAAACAATTTGATTGGTCGAGGTGACATTGTAAAATTTACTAAAATCTTTTGTAAAAAGTTTAATATATGGTATTCCCAAGCGGTCACCCATCCAATTATTAACCGTGGTCAACGTCGCTTAACTTCTCGATCGACGGTATTTGTTCCCTGTTAAGTTCGCCACTGTTATTTGTTGGGAAGAGCGACATTATGAGAAACCGATTCATCTGATTTACGCCTTTTATTTTTGTAGAAATATTTTCAACACTTCATTTAAACTTGGTCCTTGGTCAATAATAGTCGGGAGTTATAAATAAATTATTTTCACTTACTTTCGTTGTAAAATTTACAATATTCGTTTCTCCCAACGAATATAACCTTCAACGATTCAAAACCAACGTGAATCGCTTTTGCGCACACGCACCACTCCCAGAGTGCCCTAAAGGATTTTTCCTATAGTGCTTGTGTTTGATTATAAAAAAAATCGCTCTGTTTTCACAATTATTTTACAAGAAATCCGCAATAAAAGTACAATCGGAAAATAATTTGAATGTATGTAGGATATGGACGGAAAATTGTTAGAGACCTTGATATAGTTACGTTCCACACACTGGCAGTACGGTAAAAGGTAGTATACTTTATTGCCACACATTAAATTTTTCATTGTGATCATAAAAAGAAAATATTACAATTTTACTAAATTTCTTAGAAATCCTAACTATAGCTTTTTGTAAATTATGTTTAGAATATTATTTTGGTACGGATTATACTAAAAAATGTAATTAATACTATATTTTATAGGAAATCTGGCAATAAAATCTTTAGTATGATAATTTTACTACAATCTTTTTCCGTGAACCCATGCTAATGTGGGCTTTTGAATAAGGTTCAAATCAAGGGCGGATCCCGAACTTCGGTTTGGGGAGGGTCAAACTTCGTTTTGGGGAGTCATACAAGGACAAGTTTCAAATGAAGGGCGGATTCAGAACTTTGGTTTGGGGAGGGTCAAACTTCGTTTTGGGGGGGTCATACAAGGAAAAGTAATACACTGCCGCTTTAGTCAAACATGTATATATGATATTTTTCGTGTTAAATTGATGGTTTGGGGGGGTCATGATCACCAAGACCCCCCTGGATCCGCGCTTGGTTCAAATCGCATCTGCGCAACTTCCCACCATTGAAGGGAATTATAAAGAGGGGAAGTGCAGAAGTTTGGAACAATTGGAGGGGATACTGTCTACTAGTGGCGTCTGTGAGGCGGAAAAAGATCCGAAAAATCATAATATTTTCAGCCGGAACAAGAGCCAAAATGCCCCCCCCCCCCCTGAGTGGTTAAACGCGCTTCAAGAGGTTTCCCTGCAGAGAAACACACTTTCCCCCCATTTTCGAGGATGCTGAGCACGGTGGTGTTGTTGGATATCGCGTCCGACCCCTTCCAACCCCTCCACCTCCACCTGCCTATACTCGTGTGTTTCTCTGTACGTAAACCTCTTGAAGCGCGTTTAACCCCTCTGGGGGTGGTTTTTAGTCATTTTGAGGGGTTAAGCCCCAAAGAGAAATTCTGACGCCGCCATCGTGCTCAGCATCCTCGAAAACGGGGGGAAAGTGTGTTTGTCTGCAGGGAAACCCCTTGAAGCGCGTTTAACCCCTCTGGGGGGTGGTTTTTGGCCGTTTTGAGTACTCTTGTTACGGCTGAAAATATTTCGATGTTCGTCCGACTCACAGACGCCACTATACGTCCATGTGATTGCTTTATTCAAACCATTCATGCGACTGGAAATAGTTTTGTCATCCGTTGATTATTCGTCTGAGAGCTGAGAAGAGGACAGTCTCTTCCTAGCATTCTCCGATGATTAAACATCTAATATTAAAAAAAAAACAGGTGGGCACTTAGCCTGGGCCTTTTACCATTTATCTAATAATTAACCCATCAATTTACCGATTTAGGCAAATCAACGGGTCTTAAATTCATTAATACCGAATTAAGTCACTGGCGGTCAACCGACAAAAGCAAAAATGAGAACTATTAAAAGATTCGAATAATTTTTTCACGTAAAAGTGTAATTTATTGTTCAACGGCACGGAACCGTGTTGTAAATGTAATATCCAAAAACAGCGAGTAAAATTTATTTGGGCAATATATCAAAAACCTACAAGTATTTCGTTGGATATACCACCTCGGTGGTGGGTGGACACGCTCATGTTTTAAGTTTATGTTTGTGCGTATCCCAGTGGCGTGTGTTTTCTTGCATTTTCTAAATACAGTGAAACCTCTCATAACGGACACCTCTGATAAGCGGACATGTCTATTAAGCGGACATTTTTTCATAGTCCGGAACTAGGTTGGGCTGACGCGGACAGGCTGTTTTCATACAAAGAGTGCACCCTCCTTTAAACGGACAAAAATTTGAAAGTATTTGGGAGACGAATAAGTACGGTGCAAAAACTCTCTGAAGACAGACCGGCAACCAATAGCCTATGCGTGCGAAAGGACTTCGCCGAATGAAAGTATGTGTGATTCCCCGACAGCAGTCCGCCGTTTAGTTGTGAGTTGTAAGGTTAAAATCGTAAACAATGTCGCGTTTTGAGTCTGACAGAGAATATTGATGTTGTGGAAGTTTGTAATTTGATTGATTTGGCGAGTTCATTAACATTGATAGCAATGTGCTATTAGAAGATGATAGTGACTCCATTCCTACCGAATATGTAGTCCAAACGGAAACCACATCACTATCTGACGACTCTGATGAAGAAGTTGACTGCAGTAATCAAATAAATGTCACCAATTATCAACAAGCCATTAGTATGGCAAAGGAATTATAAGAGAATGCAAAGAATAGAGGTGACTCTACAGCAATGGAATTGTTATCAGACTTGGAATTACATTTTCTAGATTGCAAGGATAAAACAACTTTAAGCAACTTTCTCAGAATGATCAATTTGGTAAGAAATGTTTCTAAAATGTCAATCATTGGGTGTTTTACCTTACTATCTGTCTGGAGAGGAAATATTCCGATTTGGCGAAAAAGTTATAACATCATTTAACCAGGCTTGGATCACATATATATATAAACAGTATATTGCCAATACCATTTGCAATTATGTCCCCGCTATGGGCATCGAAGGGGCGTTGTGAGTTTACGCAGTTCGGAAATTTCCTTGTGAAAGTAAACATTCGACAGGACCGGATTTCAACTTTTTAATGTAAATTTCACTGGTTAGTTAGGAAAAATATTGCAATCGAAATTTCGATTAGTTCGATTTAAGACAGCGTTCCATGCATACGATTTCTGACGATATGATGATCCGACGGTGCCCTGATTGGTGTAAACTTTTGGTGCCAAATTCCGTCCGATTATTTGTAACAATCGGCACAATGAGCTTTATTTTAAATTTCATCCGACGTCGTATGTTTCTTAACCTCACTTTTTTCTAAACCAAAAATTAAGAATGAATGACTATATCGGGAATTATTATCAGGTACTAATGCACCAAATTAAAAATACATTAATTTTAAGGTTAGGTAGTGACCACATATATATTATATTGTATACGAGTGACACTCTCTTCTTTTTTACAAGCTTTTTAGTGAAATTCGGTTCCGAAGATCGGTTAATGTGATAAGCAAAATATTTTCGTATATATATGTACATACCTAAAATACATTATACCTGGTATTGATCAATGACTTTTGCAAAAAAGCACCATGCACTTGTGTCCTTTCATCTTAAACAAAACAAGCCACTAACCTACCAAACAGCGAATCGAATCGAATCGAATCACCACAAATTATATACTCCTTTACAAAAATTGTTCTAAGGTCATGAAAGTTTATAAGCACTAATATACCGACAACAATGTGGATGAACCACTTTTTATTCTGTAATTTGAAAAAGCATCCAGAACCAAAGATGGCGACGAATAACAACAAACAAATAATGTCGGGCCGGCTCCGACCCGATCGATAAAATTTCACTGCGCAAACTCAATAGGCCCCCATAGCGGGGACACTTTTTGTATTTTGGAACGTTCATATTGGCAATATACTGTTTATATACAGGGTGGCCCATCGAAAACGAAACAGAGACATTTACTGGCAGCTCAGTTCTTTTTTGGAAAATCGCTCAGATCCGTCGATTTTGTTTTCGAGGGGGACACAAAATCGGAACAAAATCACGTCAACAAGTGCAGCCCCCTGGGCGGGGGTGGCACCACCCCTAAAATCTTAAATGGAAAGGGAGGTCGAGTGATACCTTATTTTAAAGGTCTTTCAATTCCCTTTATAATGATCTAAAATTCATAATACTTCAGTTCAGTAGTTTTGGAGATTTATTGATTTTAAACTTAAATAAAACTTGAATACATCATTAGTGGAAATCAATACATTTGGTAGCAAAGTACTTTAAAAATTAAGAATGAACTGACCCGTCAGCCAAGTAAATGTTGGAAATGACCACCATGACTCTCCATGCAGTAATAAAGATTTTTCTCAAAACGTTGCCGCACATTTTGCAATATTTGAGGAGTAATTTGAAGGCACTCATTCACAATTCTTTGTCGCAAATCTTCTAACGATGTTGGTTGAGTAGCATAGATTTTGCTTTTTAAGTGACCCCACAGAAAGAAATACAAAGGTGATAAGTCTGGCGATCTTGGGGGCCATTCAATGGCACCTCTTCTACCAATCCATCGACCTGGAAACGTCTGATCTAAATATTGTCGAACACGACATGCGTAATGTGGTGGGGCACCATCCTGTTGGAACATCAACCTATTCGCAATGTACCGCCGATCATTCCCATTTTCAATTATGGCTGTTAATGCAGGATCTATGGCGTCTTGCAGTAATTCCAAATACATTTCACCGGTTAAATTTCCAGGCAAGAAAAAAGGACCAACTAAATGATCGCCAAAACTACCAGCCCAAACATTTAATTTTTGTGGCTGCTGTGTGTGTACCTCATGATAAACTCTGGGATTAGAATCTGACCAATATCGGCAGTTATGACGGTTTACTAGGCCATGTAAGAAAAAGGAACATTCGTCGGAAAAGCAAGTGTTGAATAGAAAATGTTCATCGTTTATAATTCGTTCACTCATATCTTCACAAAATTGTAATCGCCGATCAAAATCGTCTTCATTAAGTTCTTGTACAAGGTGAATTTTATACGGATGAAAACTATGGGCCTTCAGAATCCGTTGGATACTACATCGACTAACACCACACACAGTATCCAATTTGCGGGTACTTAACGTAGGATCTACATAAACTTGGCCTAAAACCCCCACTTCTATTGCTTCGTTCCTTATGGGATTTTCAATGTTGCGTTTTTTATTGGCGACTGATCCAGTGTCCCGAAATTTAGCTATAAGTTCTAGGACATATTTTCGATGCACGTTACTGTTCTCATGTCGCTCATTAAATATGTGTGCTGTTCTATTAGCGCACTGATTATTTCCGAAAAATATTTCGATAATTTCAATCCTTTCTGCCGTGGAATATACCATGGTTAATTTATGAATAAAGCGGTAAAAGGTATTTTAACAACAAAATTTGGTCGAATCAATCGCAAACTATATACAAATTCCTATTTAAAATAAGTACGAGACATTCCCTGCTTATCTTTCTTCAATAAACCACTTTTTTCGCGACAAAAACCGCTCCAATCGCTATTTTGAACACCAAAATGATAAACAAACCATGGGCGTAGTGAAGAAAAGCATTAAATTAATAAGTAACTGCCTTTACTCAAATTTCTTCTGAAAGTAGTACAAACTAATCAGATGTACCTATTAAAGTGTACTGTAAGCTTAAAATCAATAAATCTCCAAAACTACTGAACTGAAGTATTGTGAATTCTACATCATTATAAAGGGAATTGAAAGACCTTTAAAATAAGGTATCACTCGACCCCCCCTTTCCATTTAAGATTTTAGGGGTGGTGCCACCCCCGTCCAGGGAGCTGCACTTGTTGACGTGATCTTTTTCCAATTTTGTGTCCCCCTCGAAAACAAAATCGACGGGTCTGAGCGTTTTTCCAAAAATGAACTGAGCTGCCAGTAAATGTCTCTGTTTCGTTTTCGATGGGCCACCCTGTATATGTGGGCTGGATTCAATATGAAGTGTATTTTCCTGAGCGAGAATTTGTGTAACCTGAAGCAGAGCTGCCGGGAATTTTCCACGTGCTTCCTAACTACATCTGGTAATTTGATCGAAACTTTGTAGAATTGCTATAAAATCCTAACCGATTCCTAATAAATTGGGTTGTGTGCTAGTTTGAACACGACGTCATCATAAGCATGAGAAAGTTATCATGTCGTGGGTGCGTTCAATATCAACATAAAGAAAATAATATTAAATAAGAAGATATACTGATATAAGAGGATAAGTCCTTACATTAAAACGGACATTTACAATCAGGGGAGTGTCGCTTAATTTTAGGTTTAAAATACTACACCTAATAATGGGTGTGCTGACTTTTATTGTTTTGCGATGTTTCATGTTTTTATTAAATTTTTGATTGTTCTGCTGATGAATAGGAATAATTTTGCTAGGATGCGACTGAGCATGTATATCATGTAGCTCGATCTACTTGGACGATCCGATTGGTTCGATTAAGTCGACACTCTTGCTAACTCCGTTATTAGAGCTATGATCTTGGTTAAATCAGTAAACAAATAGCATTTTTTGAATTATTGTTAAAAATGCACTTTTTTTTTAAATGGGACACCATTGTGCAGGTGTACAGGTCGACAAGTTTATCCGTGGCTACCAAGGGAATGCGGGCAAAAAAAATGTCTGGGATTAACAATGTTGTCACATACATTGATTCAGATTTTACTTCCAAAATGGTTTACACACTAGCGGAAAGAGTGGAAATGATTCTAATTTATGGTGCCCAAAATCAATGTGCTCGGCAAACTGCCGTTACATTTAACGCCAGACATCTGGAAAAGATAACTTCGCATAGGTATGTTTTGGACCTTGTTACTAAATTTACTCAAACTGGATCTGTTGCAAATAAAAAACGTAACCATCGTAGAGTTTTGGATGAAGCCGCTCAAGTTGAAGTTTTGGGTCATTTTGCCATAAATCCTAATACTTCATTACGCAAAATTGTTGATGCGACTGGTATTTCAATAGGCTCTGTACACACAGTTACTAAATTACATAAATTTCATCCATTCAAAATGAAAATATTGCAAGAGTTAACCGAAGATTTCGATAGGCGAGTTGAGTTTTGTGAACAAATGACTGCAGCGATTAATGATAATACCATTCATGTAAAGAATATCTGCTTCAGTGATGAATGCACATTTTATCTAAATGGATTTGTTAATACGCATAACTGCAGGTATTGGAACAATGAAAATCCTCATGCTTTTGTAGAAGGGCATACTCAGTACCCCCAAAAAAATAATGTATGGGCAGGCATTTTAGGAAACAAAGTGATTTGGCCATTGTTTATTAATGGGAATTTAAATGGAGGCATTTATGATATGTTGGAAAATACCATCAATCCGCTTATCACTGAAACCATTGAAAACCAAATCGAAGACGATGGAAACCCTATACTTGATGAGGCTGAAATATATTTCAAGCAAGACGGCGCTCCTCCGTCAAAAGAAATCACTTTAAAAGACCTTTCAAACAAGCTATTACTTGCTACCCCTTGTCATTTAAAATTTTTAAGGGGATGACCCCGGGGGCCAGAGGGTAAAAGGGGGTGAAGTAGTTTTTGGTTAAAAAGTTGTCCCCTTCGGCAAATCTTTTGACATGTCTCGGCGTTTTTTCTTTTAATCAGTGGTTTTCGATAAATCCGTGGTGGGAAGTTTTCAAATGAACACCCTGTATATTAAATTTTAATTTAATATTCTCTTACCGCGAAAAATCTAAGATGACATTTACGCATTTAAATTAAATTGTAATAGTATTATTAAAACTTTCTTTTAATACTATTTATTTTGAAATTTAAATGCAAAATAATATTTTTTTGATTAAAGAACTTTTAATCTAAACATATGGCAACAGAGTGCGTTGTCAATGGTTACAGGTAGCCAGAGCTAATTTGATAGGTTATATCCAGACAGTTGATAGCGCATGCGTCCCGTGAGACACCCGATGGGTCATCGGGCGATGTCCGATATTTGATGGATATACCCACCCAGTTGCGTAGTGATACAAAGAGCAATAGTTATTGTATTGTGTTAAATTGTGTTTTATAAGTAAGTGTTCATTGTGTCGTGTTTTAGGGTGTTATTTTAAAATTTTGAACTTTGTGATAATGAATGAATATACTACTGGTAAAAACCTTCACATTCAGACCTGTGAAGTGGTTGCAAATATTTATAGGGTATGTGAGGAATCACAAATCAATATATTTAAATTGCCACTTAAGCGAAAGCTAGAAAGGGACATTAATACGATAAAAACTGAAAAATAATCCTTAATCAATTAATCATGTAGCTGTTTTTTCCATGTTGAAAAATTTACATCTTGTAAAAAGTATTTTTTAAACCTTGATAAAAAAATAGTCTGCGTTCAAACATAAAATGCAATTACTGAAGAATTTCCTATCTTTATTACATTATTTAAAGTAATAATAATAGCACGCCCATGACTAGACCATGTTTTAAACGATGTTGCTTTCCCCCTTACCGATACGTCGGAAACACAGATCCACGATGATTTAGTCTTGCCTTTTACCATTTACCCTCCAAGGTACATCCGTAAATATGGTGATAAATCCGTTATTTTTAACTTTAGGCTGAAAGTGCATTGAAACTTTTTGTTCACAAATTTATTTACGACCGACATATAGAGCAGTATACAGGGTGTGCTTAGTTTACTAATTTAACCAATATCGTAGCTCTAATAATAACTGAGTTCCCAATAGTGCCGACTTAATAAGAGTAACCCTGTATAGTAGTATCTATAACGAAAGAAGATTTTAGTATTACTTTGAAATATAATATTTGGACATCATGATCTAGGTTATTAGTTTATAGGATCCTAGATTTTTGGACCGTCAATCGGATCTTTAACGAGATAACCGGAACCGGTTTAATTCGATCGGTTCGACCCGCTCAGAATAACGATATAGGCAGTCAGTGAAAGGGTTTTCTAGGATGAGACAAGTCTCGTGTATCTGGAATTATGTTGCGTTATTGAAATAAGACATAAAATCATGTTATAGCTTAAAAGTGTAACTAATGAGTTCCCTATGCTATTTTGTAATGCAATGACATTATAATCAATCTTCCTTTACAGTTACTTATACGTTATATCTTTTTTTCAATATTCTTCTTATTATTTCTATATTTATTACCCGGTTTCGTATCGCAATCATGCGTATTGTAAAGTGATTATTACCGAACGCGCTATTTATTATACAGGGTGTCATTATATCAATGTCAACTCATAATATCTCGGAAATAATATTAAAAATAAGAAAGACAAATCAATTTTATTGTGAAGGGGGGGCGCTTTTAAAGGGGCCTTTGTTGTGTAACCCTCTGGAAGGGATAGATGTTATGATAGGTGGAGGTGGAGGGGGGGGGGGGGGGGGGTATTTGTCAAATGGCACATCAACACTTCGAGTGTTACATTAAAAAATGTAATCGATAATTAAAATGACGCTCGAAGATTATTTCCCGAACCTAAATTAAATATTATAATAATTCCAGAAGAAATACTTTTAATATATACAATATCGATAGTGGCCGATATCGATACTAGATTATGCTCTCTACTCTAGACTTCAAAGCTTTTGACGTTATGTGAGTAAAATTTCAAAAGAAAACAAGTCAACAATGTCGGTAAATAGGAAAATAAATTACAAATAAACATAGTTACATATTTTTTACTTAAATCCTACGTTTAAACTAGTTTTTCGTTTGTCATGGGTAAATAATAGTGAAAATCTAAAAAAATATGCATATATTTAAAGAAAAAATAATTCAAACTTGACATTTATTAAAAGTCATTTTCTAGTAGGTACTCGGCCTACTTAGAAACGCTTTTAAAAAATGTTTTAGACCAGTGAGACAGTTTTATTGCTTGTAAGGAAGATGATCATTTTATCAAAATAATTACGTCTAATTGGTGTAAATGAAACAATTTGATTGGTCGAAACAGTATATTTGACAGTTGATGGAAATAATTGCTGTTAAAAAGGACGCACCTTCTTTATCGATGCTAAAGTGACAAAAATGAAATATTTAAATAGACATTTCATGACATGAGTGGATTTATCTTCAGAAAATAATTTTCACACGGCCACGTGTATACAGGGTGTTATGGAAATGACGTATTATATTTAAACCGGCAAATCCTGAGATGAAAATAAATTGAAAAAAATAACCATAAATGGCGCTTTGAATTATACACTTTATATGAAATCTGAAAATTTACATGGCCGCTACTGACGACGGTCGGTGTTGTCACATCTACATGGCAAACTCTTTAGAAAACAAATTATAATTTTAACAATTTTTCATTCATGAACAAATATGATTCCAGAAAACCGACGGCGAAAGATGTTTTGCAAAACAAATAATGGTAATATTACACACAAATTTCAAATTCGTCACAAGCACAGGAAAGTAAATAGATCAAACGTCACTGACCTTTCTATTATTTTTCAAACTCTTTTAAAAAAATGCAATTTTATTTAAGACCCGTGCTTTCTTACCTTTACTTATTTAAATACAATTATTAGTTTCATTTGTTTCACAGAAACCACACAGAATCTAAGTTTTAGGAAAAAACCTCTCACATAACCTCACAAATAGCAGCTATTCACATGGAAAGAATACACGTAAAAGCTGTTTTAATTTTGGTCCTTTTTTCTCGCTTAGATTTATTTATTTATTTAACTAATTTAAAAAACACACACTTTAAATACAATTCTTTCAATTTAAGAATGACATTTTATCTACGAACGAACGAAATGGTGAGTGCGGAATAGAGATGGGCAATATTTAACAGTTGGATATTTCACGGTTACGGTAATTGAATCCCAATAATAGGCGTTACGGGACGGACTAAGATCGCTTAAATGTTTCTTATGGTGATAAACGAGATTCTTCCTTGAATTGAATCAAATGATAGTAGTGATATATATATATCCATCAATTAAGGTAAGGGATAATACTGCGACTGTACTTGAGAAGCTCAAAAAATTAAATTAGCTCAGCTCTACTCCAAATGACGAGACCGACGAAGATTTAATTTTCTTTCTCACTCTGTCATCTCTCCATCTCTTTCACACAATCCACCGGGCGCCGGGGCAACGTAAGTCTAGGCGTAGAAACGTGCGTCTTGCAAGTGTCAGTATTAGAAGATACGCGTCAGAATACGGTCGGTTCTGTTGCTTACCATTTACACTCTCGGCTATCCGCTTTGTTTTCAGAAGGTACGCGTATAAGAATTGTTTTGTAATGACTTTCGGGCTACGCGCCCACACTTTGTATATAATTTTACATTGTTTTTATTGACGAACCTAAAACGAGTAGTTTGTTTTAGACGTTTAACTTGATGGAATGTTCCCATGAAAAAGAAAAAAAAACTGATTGTGTTTGTGCGTGGATTTCCTCGCTCTTTAGGTATAAAGATTAATACAAGTAGGTAGATAAATAATTTATTTTTATAATTTTATATGGAATTTCAGTTTTGCATTAATTTGGCAATAATCCACGTAACACCTGTTTTCTGATATGCCACCACAGGGTGACATATTACAGTGACGCAGGATGAGCTGTGGGTTTATGGGGCTGGACCCCACTTTTAAAACGGTCGATTTAAAAAAAAATATGTAGCGCTTCTCTAGGACACCCAAGGAGTCACCCATTTAAATATAATACGTCATTTCCATAACACCCTGTATTATCTTTACATTAGTGATAAAAGAATCAATATTGTAATTTGGGTCAAGGAACGGCTAGAAATTTAGCGCGGTCGGATCCTCTTAATTATGACCAATTAAGCTAATTTACTTAGTGAATGTTAAAAATATTTTAAAAGTCAAATAAATGGTGGAACTAACTATACAGTAATAAAATACCGTGGTATGTATGCATATGTGCATACATTAACATGCGGTATGTTATTTGTAAAATCGGAACAGGAAGCATCATCTCTCCATTGTCTTGTCATGCAATGTTTTAAAATACACGCCTCCACAACTGTGACACCCAACTCCTAAATCGAAATTACTGTCATTAGGCCACTGCATAGAGATGAATAGACGAACTGACTATAATATAAACGCATCATGCAATAATTTTATATTCTCGACACGACATGACTCCACCTGATTATTTTATTTTGTTATTATATCACATCCACATACATCCATTTTATAGAATAATACGAAAAGGCAGTAAGTAATTTTATTGTTTACCGACAGAGCCAAAATGACAGAATATCTATTTTTTTAAATGTGCCCCGAAAGGAAAGATTTTTCCCGCCCGCTTCGAGTCACCATGTCATAAATAAACAAAACCAGAATTGTCGGTGCGGGATTTGAACCCGCGACCCTCGGATCGCCAGGCGGACACTCTACCCACCGAGCCATACTACAAGCGATAATAAATAGCGGAATATATATAAATTAAATTGGCAGTTCATTTTTCAAAGATGTTTTAGAAAAATGTCTGCAGAATTTCTTTATTTATCCATCATCCATTAATTCAGCAACTACTTGCCATTTTGAACAAACTCTTTATTTATCTGTGTTAATATACACTCTTAAGTATTTACACAACCACTGCACACAAATAACTTAATAATTTAAACTCGGGTTTCAGTATTAACACACTATTTAACACACAAATCTGCTTGAAACTCGGTAAAAACAGTAGGAAACCGGTAACGTGTGTGCAAATCCCCCGGCTTCTTTAAACAGCTGATTTTGGACAATCGGGATATGTCTATCTAAAAATACAGCGTTGCCACTTTCGATGTTTTATAAGGTTATATTCATAAATTGCCGAATTTCCTTCTATAATATTACTTTCCGTTGCGCATCTCGTCCGTAAAAGCCTCTTTTCGGCCCTTGATACGTAATGTACTATTGTGATACAAGTGAGAAAAATGCATTACGAGGAAAACGCCTTAAGAGCACTTATCAGTGACCTCCATTAAGGTAAAAAGGTGTGACAAACTACAAGAAAACTATTGGATAGAATTTGTTGAAATGTTAAATTTAGCTTCGAAATGTGGTACTACACATAGATTCAAAAGTTCTTCATCACTCTGATTCTCGAATAAGTAATTACGTCATCGCGAAAATAGACTAAATATTAGTTCATTGATAAGTTTAAAATAAAAATCAATGGTTTTAAAAAATGTTATTTTAACACAACATTTTAAACATTCCAAAAAAAAAACTTAACAACAGTAAAGTTTATTGTATAATTTTTGAAATTCAAAAAATATAGCTTCTAATAAAGTGTATTTCCTCCTCTGGCCGCAATGCAAGCTTAAAGACGACGCCGCACGCTGTGCGTAAGGTTAGCAATCCATTCTTGTGGAATAGCCTGCCATTCCTCGGTAGCAGCGACGACAAGCTCCTGCAGAGTTCTAGGGGGATTTCTTCTAACGCCCTAGAGAGCATATCCCAAGCATGTTCTATCGGGTTCATGTCAGGGGACAAAGCAGGCCACTCCAAGCGATTGATTCCCTCACTTTCTAGGTATTCATCCGCAGCTCTAGTACGATGGGGCCGGGCATTATCGTCCATAAACACAAAATTGTTACCAACAGCCCCTCTCCACGTCCTAACATAAGGATGTAGAATTGTACCTTGAAGTTGGACTAACTCAGTCCCGTCAGACATAATACCTGCCCAAAACATGGCGATTCCTCCCGCGAGTGGAGGCGACCTTAGTGAAGAACAGGGGGAACGATCCCACCAGGATATACAAACTATGGAAGAAAGATATCAGGGTAGATGGAACATTCACATGATGGCCGAATACTGCTGGAGTCTTCAACGAGACTATACTTTTCAATCTCATGCGAGAAAATCTTATAATAGGAAATTTTTATTTATTAGTTTAGGTTCATTTAAATTAATAACTTAAGTTAATATTGTTAGTGTTATTGACAGATGATTTTTGTATTTGTTGTGGTGTACAATAAACATTTTTATTCCATTCCTGAGTTGTTTTTTGGTGGTAGCAGTAATACATATATAATTATGCGATATAAAATACCCCTAACCTCGAAAATATAGCTTATCGTCCTAGTCTTTGAAAACGACCTGATGGAGAAAATATGAGTTAATTACCAGTAACAAAATTGCCGGCACCAAATTATGTGTTGACCTGCAGTAAATTAATAATGTTGGAATATAATGCATCAAAAATGCATAGAGGCAAAAATAACTTAAAGGGGAACACTGTAGTCTGACTTATATATACAGGGTGTTATGGAAATGACTTCTTATATTTAAATGGGTGACTCATAGGAGGTCCTAGAGAAAGTCTACATACTTTTTTTTTTAATCGAATACCTAAATACTAAGGTACAAACCCTTTTTACCCACATACTGTCGCGCCGTTCCATCTGGGTTCAGTTAGCAACAATGTGGGTCACTAGAGTATACTTATTAGTGTTGTCAGATCACACCGCATGTTTCGCCCTTGCTTGGATACCTGCCGCGCGGGACTATCGTTGCTTCAGTATGTTTCGAGACTCGGGGATACAATGACGCTGTCGAGGGTTCCACGTGCTTGATGTATACGAATTTTAAACGTTTTGTTAGTTGTAGCATTACCCGATTTTTTTTCTGTTGTGAAATAATTCATAATAATAAATGTTGTGATGTGATTTCAAATTTGTGTGATATTTTTGAATGTTTGAAAAATAAGTGGTAACGCGGGTCAAAGACGTCTTGTTGTCAAAAATTGAACACGTGCGTTTACAATTCTGTGTGGCAATAGTACAACATCGCCTCAATAAACTATTGATTTCGAACGTCCTCAGTAGCGGCCACGTAAATTTTGAATTTCATATAAAGTGTATATTTCGTACAATAATTCAAAGCGCCGTTTATGTTTTTATAATAATATGGTAGGGTCTGGCGTGCTTTCCGAGTGGTACTACCTTAAAAGAAAAATACACGCTTTAAAAGTTTAATGTTTTCTTTAAGTTTCCATCGCATATTTTCCTACAAATAAAAAATAATTGTTTCTAAAATATTAGTGTTCGGCAGGCGCCGGACGCTTCTATTCCTGGTAAAATAGCTTTTATTTTAATTTTATATTTATTTGGATTGCAATTCGCTCACACAGGATTAAACATCAGCCTTTTTATTTCCACTTTTATAACGTCCCAATCCTATTCCTATCTTTATCCTCGAGTTAAAAATAAGACTAAAAATTTTTCACCTCGTGATTTTCTACGGCCACTAAACCCATACTTATTACCGACAATATCTGTAATCTCGCCGTTGTATACTCGAAAGTTTATGCTTATTTAATCATGCACCCACGGAATTACAAACAACCGAATTATAATTACTGCATTCTTTGTAGTAACCCGATACCTGCATTAGTTTAACAATTAATTAACTTCAACTACCGGGTTTTGTTTACTTCCGTAATGGGCATTACCATGGCCGATGGTTTAAGTTTTTTTTTACCTATTATTATTTAGTTAGCAGCTAAATATTTTTGAAACGGTTCTATAATTGAATCGGTTTTTTCAGAAACAACCTAAGTCATATTTTATAATTTTTCAGGAAATAATAAAAACGTTTTACAGCCAGAGGATTTCTTAGTAAGTCTATTTTCATTTTTAGACGCAAAGTGTACATATTGATCGATACCACGGTTCACTGCCATTTAACGCTGAGGGCTTCATTTATGCTTAGATAGGCCATTTTCACCGGACCACATCACCGACACTGAGAAATTCATCTGGCTAATATAGGGTGTTATGGAAATGACTTATTATATTTAAATGGGTGACTCCTAGGGTGTCCTAGAGAAATTCTACATACTTTTTTTTTAATTAAATATCTAAATACTAAGGTAAAACCCCTTCTTACCCACATACTGTCGCGCCGTTCCATCTGGATTCAGTTAGCCACAATGTGGCTCACTAGAGTATACTAACAGTGTTGTCAGATAACACCGCATGTTTCGCCCTTGCTTGGATACCTGCCGCGCGCGACTATCGTTGCTTCAGTATGTTTCGAAACTCGGCGGTGGAATGACGCTGTCGAGGGTTCCACGTGCTTGATGTATACAAATTTTAAACGTTTTATTAGTTGTAGCATTACCCAATTTTTTTTCGTTGTGAAATAATTCATAATAAGAAATATTGTGATGTGATTTCAAATTTGTGTGATATTACCTATTGTTGGTTCTGTTGCAAAACATACTTTTTGTGTTTTATTTTTTTATGGAATTTAATTATAAAACGGATTATAAGATCGAAGGTAAGAAAGTATGTACCTTAAAATTGTAGTATTTTTTTTCTAAAAAGTTTGAAAAAGAAGTGATAACGCGGGTCAAAGACATCTTGTTGTCCAAAACTGAACACGTGCGTTTACAATTATGAGTTGCAATATATGTCAACACCGCCTCAATATACTATTGATTGGGAACGTCCTCAGTAGTGGCCACGTAAATTTTCAGATTTCATATATTGTGTATATTTCGTACAATATTTCAAAGCGCCATTTAAGGTTATTTTTCTTCAATTTATTTTCATCTCAGGATTTGCCGGTTTAAATATAATAAGTCATTTCCATAACACCCTGTATACTAAATAAATCTATACTGTTCACTGCCATTTAATGCTGAGGGCTTCATTTATGCCTAGATATTGGCCATTTTCACCAGACCACGTCTTCTGGCTAATATAATGTTTAACACGGGCTATAAAAGAATTCTGCACCATTCTCTGGAGGTCGCACGTCTAGTTTAGTTTTAATGCAAAAAAGGTCCCACCGAGGTTTTCAGAAAAAATATCTAAAATCGCAACTATCTAAAGTGATTTGGCAACACTTCGGGTGATCAAAGGCGGAAGAATAAGAAAAACCTCTCCTACTCCCTCGATACAGCCTGCCAGCGCGTTGGCTCGTCGTGGCTTGGAATGGCGATGTTGTCTCTTTGTTCAATAACAATGATTTATACTGTTCCTCGGCGAAATCCCAAATAGGACCACGAGGTCCACTGATAAATACCCTTAACCGACATTAATAAACGCTTTTGCCGATACTTTTTGAAATAGTCATGTGTAATATTTGTACATTTATTTTATCTTCTGCTATTATGTAGTTTTTAAATTAAATAAACGCAATCGGAGAGGAGGATTCACAGAGGAAGCATCAATTTAAATATTATGCAGTTTGATTAATTTATAGTCGGTGCCCAGATGCGTTGGTGTCACGAAAGAAAAGGTAAACGACACTGGATGTTTTAAACTTTATTTATAACGCTGGGAGATGTTTTTTTATTTACAAGCAATATTTTTTAGGTTAGTTAAATAGGACATAAATATTATACATGCATACGTGATCGTAAACTGAACACGCGAGAAAGAAATTAATAAAAGAATCATTTACATGGTTTTTTATTTAAATGATGTTTTAGCTTGTTACCTAAAAAAAATTAAATTATACCTGTTGATGCATCGTTATGTTGAACATAGGAAATTGCATGTCAGTTTTGGGGTGGCTGAATATTGGCTCCCCCGTACATTATATAGAAAAACTGAATTTAACTTTTTGACGAGGCCGACATGGTAAATACATGTGCCGAGTTTGAATACATTTCGGTGAGGCCATCCTAAGATATTCAATTAAATGTGATGGCAAGACTACGAAACTCCCATAGTTCAGGTAATACAGCAAACACCAGCAAATAATTTCTATGACATTATTACCAAAAATTGACGTAAAGCTGAACATAACGAATAATGAAAATATTGTCACTGACACCTAATTTTATTTTTGTCAATGTCAAAATATAATTTGCTGGTGTTTGCTGTATTACCCGAACTATGACAGTTTGGTGGTTTTGCTATCAACCCGGTGAGACTGCTTATAGGGGGGATAGAAACACGTAAGAAGACCATGGAAGTGATGCTAAAGCCTACTCTGCTCCATACGCTCACAAGTAAACTACGTTAATCTTTATATATTAGTATGAATTAAGTGTCAATATCAGACTTACGTAGTTATATCTAGAAGCCATAAAGTGGGCGTGTTTAATGAAGGCGATTTGATCTTGGCCATATTTGTCTCACTTTACCGAATCGGGAAAGGTTGATGCAGACAGAGACATAAAATGCGAACAGGCCGAGTTGTTAAATAATTTTACAAGTCAATTTTCTTCGTCTGGCACGGAATATAATCAAGGAACATATGAATGATATGTAAAGTGAATGAAAATGGCGAAAGCGAAACGTCCTTAAATTCTAAAGTAATTTTTAATTTTCTAATCTTTTCACGAGAAATGTCGTTCCCTTTTTGGTGCAAGTGAGTAATTGTTACTCTTTCACAATTTAAATAAAAAAATCCAGGCTCGTATTTATTAAAAAAATTAAGTTGATGTTGTTGATCCGAAGACGATCTTGTGGAGAGTAAAAAGAAGTATTGAAAAAGTGAAACTAATTTTTGGACATCTCTTCGAACATAGTCAGGCAAAATTAAAAACCTAAACGCAAAATTTTTGATTTTTTGCGGCATATTATCGGGCCCATAATTACGCAACTTGTCCCAATTTAACCGACTTCCTATCTCTTACCGTTTCCGAGCTCCCAATGGTGAAGGACGAATTTGTTACACCCTGTATACGGAACTTGCACTCTCTACCAGGGGCTTGAACCTGCAATAGCAATTTCGAAACAACAGCATTGAAAGAGTAATGGGCCACGTGAAGTGCTGTGGAACAATTGGGCAATAAAAGGGATGCTTACAAACTAACTTTATAACGGGAACGGACATAGCCAGATCGGAATCGCCCCCGACTACAAGCCTTAAACCGTGGCCTTGAGGAAGGTTCAACTTGTCTTGGATGATAAGAAGACGCACGAGATCCCGCTGCACTACAAGGGTGCTTGTAAAGCGCCGATGAGAGACTAATGAGATACGGATCAGTGGATTTCTGAAAAACGAAGGGTCAATGAGGGTCTAGAATCTAAAAAAAATAGTGATAAAGTGGTCGACGGAAGACTCCGGGATAGGCAAAAGGATCGCATTGGTCCACTTACTAAGTTTCTAAACATCCCCATAACTGTTACTGCTACTACCACCCCTGTATTTCAGTTACCCCGTTACACGCATCAAATCGAATATTTTATCGAGTAAATACATGCTTTAAGTACTAAATACCTGGACAATGTTGTTCTATAACTGTTTAGTTGTGCCTTAAATGAATTAACTGTTATCGACATCTGGCAGAAAGTGAAAAAATACCATAATAAATCTTAATGCCATATTTCAATTTTAAAGCAAACAATGCCACCATAAAGTCGATTCCGCAACTTGAATTATCGAATTATCCGTATCGTATAGAAAATTTGTAATAATTCCGAAATAACAATACTGCATTCGAGGTTCGTGTACAACGGATCATTACAACCACATAAACGTTAATAAATATCATGTAGTGTTCGAATTGCATTTGTTTAATTGCTACAATTTACGAGGTAAGAGAAGGTTATATGAAATGTTTTCTTGTCATTTCATTATTTCAGCTTTAATGATTACGAGAGTCGGATACAAGTAACTTGTATGTTATGATTTTGAGCATAAACGAACCCCAATAATAACACATACTGGACCAATATAACTGTTGACCAGTTCACCACCTGGTTTGACACTACAGCTACCTTTACACATTATCCATTTCCTTTCCACATCATCTATTAATTTGCTGGGCGTCAATCTGGGAGGAAATATGTCTTCGATCAATCTGTGGCAATCGCCAAGGTAGCTTCACAGAGAGTTGGTGTACTCTTCCGGACCAAAAAGTTGTACACACCTCAACAACTTTTGATACTATACAAAGCCCTGATTCGTTCGTCACTAGAGTACTGCTCTTATGTCTGGAGCTCTGCACCCAAACATACTCTTCAGCTACTGGATTCCATCGAAAGGAGAGTAATTCGTCTGATCGGAGACCCCGAGCTGACCAAAGAGCCTCGACAGCCTGGAACATCGAAGACAGGTTGGTGATTTGACTCTTTTTTATAAATATTTCCATGGAAAATGCTCGGCTGACCTTGCTCTCTTAATTCCGCCCAGAGCGGCGAATACCAGAAATACACTGCCGCCCATCCATATGTGGTTAAGCTTAGTACTCATCGAACTTCATTATTTAAGAATTCTTTCATCTAGAGGACGTCATCCATATAAAAGGACCTTCCCGAGGTCGTGTTTCCCAACGAGTATAACCTCCAACGATTCCAAACCAACGTAAATCGCTTTATTCGCACACGCACCACTCCCAGAGTGCCTTAAAGGATTTTCCTATAGTGCTTATGTTTGATCATAAAAAAGTCTAGATTTAAATAAAGGAACGATCCAGATTTCCTCCTCTACATCCAGTGGCGGCTCGTGACCTATATGGTGAAATTATTTTTAAAATTTTATTTTTGTGTAACGACCAAACAATTACTTTCTAGGCGTTTTAAATGTAGAAAGAAAAAAAGTAATAAAAAAATGGGTTAGGTAAAACATATTTTTATTTATTTTTTAATTTTACACAAGGAAATACAACTTTTGAAAAATAAGGTTTTCTTAGTTTGTATAGCTGTCGGATCTTAACGTCGTCGCATGCAACCCTCGTAACAATATTTATACAGTCCACTACTAATACATACTATTAAAGCCATCTACGAGCTATCAAAAAAACCGAATGATATCCAATACTACTACCGCCATCTACGAGTTATCAAGAAAACCGAATGATGTCTAATACCACTACGCCATCTACGGCTACGTCATTAGGCGCAACCAAGACGAGAACAATAGTTAACTGTTTTATGACGAGAACGAATCGAGCCACGAGACTGACAAGGTTGCATTCTTCATATTTTCAGTGTTTTTTCGACCCTACACAACAGTGCTTAAACGTAAAGTCCATTCTTCGGTTCTTAATTGTAGAAAATTGATCAATAATAGCCTCATTAGGTTCGGAATACCTCTATATTTTTTTTTATATATTTGATTTTTAAACTTTTTAATAAAGATTTAGCCTTTGTGGTCTGCGTTAAATTAATTTCGGGTTTAGGTGTTCCCGCATTCTTCCCTTCAATTTTTTGCTCCAAACTCAAAGAGCTAAAGTTATTTCTTAAACAGTCCACCGTCAACTATTCATTTTAACTTAATAAATATACAATATTAAAATATTAAAAGATACACGCTCGAATTTCTAACTAGATACACGAACAGACAACAGCGCGGTGCACACAAAAACTGTGCGCCTTTGCTATGTCAAATCGTCATAGTCCCGCTATCCCCCGCTGCCACCCGCCACTTGTTACTACAGAGAAATTGCACTACTTAATCGCACGTGCGAGCAAATCTCATCAGAATCGTAATTTACCTCAACCGAGGCACGGTTGCCGGATCTATACAGTTTGGTTTGACGGGATGATAAAATATTAGGGAGGGTCGGACTTTTTTAGTTACGGTACGATAAATAATATTCAATGAATATAAATTAATATTTTTTATTCGTTTTGTTTTGGGGGTGCACGTGCGCATGTGCTCCTGTGGAAGAACCGCCACTGTCTACATCCGAACTCAAGAAAAGAACGATTCACATTGATCGGAGCAGTCTCACATAAATAAAGAACGCGACTATTTATAGATCATCAAAAAACGGTCGCTTGTATGACGTCAAATTTCAAAATTTAAATGAGTCAGGGAATTATTCAACCACATGTAATTTTTTTTTAAATCATCAACTTGTAATCTTATTTTATTTATGAAATTAAAAGCACCTACCACCATAGAACATCATTATGAATAGCAGAATTACTCCGCCCATAACCTCTACTGGTTCTTCATGTTCCTGCATTTTATTTTGATTGACATCATCTTTATTAAAACCGGCTTTCTCACACAAGCGAAGATTTAATTACATCGGACTAATTATTACATCCAAACAAAAGTAACAAACTACTGAAATGAACCATAATGCTTGGTTGTCGGCAATGTAGAGAGCGGTAATAAAGTTAACTAAGAAAGTCGACGGGTCAACGCTTGTATAAATCATAATCAAATCAAGACCGCCAGGCCGCGTTGTTAAGTCTGAAATACGCGAGGAGAATCTACAACATACGCACATTTTCATAGCGGGAGATAAAGATTGGATTTAACAAGGCGACTAAACAACACTTGCAACCGTAGAAATTTTCTTTCGTAATTGGCTGACGATAAAACAGAAGACATGTTGTCAATTTTGGACTGGCTTGCTTTCTTTTCCAGTTCGGGCACCTAGAAGCAAGACCGCATTTAAGCAGTGCCGTAGATAGCTTTGTTTCCTGGGGGGGCATCGCCACCTTCGCTTATTTCATGGTATATTATGGTTCCTATAAGGTTTCCCGGGGGGGTTTCGTTCCCCCAGTA
Organism: Barypeithes pellucidus; assembly: GCA_963991005.1. NCBI lineage: Eukaryota > Metazoa > Arthropoda > Insecta > Coleoptera > Curculionidae > Barypeithes > Barypeithes pellucidus. The sequence continues at coordinate 17,822,930 of OZ022563.1, forward strand.
CCCCCATTATCTACGGGGGTGAATTTAAAGCAGTGCAACACGAGTTGAGCATAGGGGCCTCCACAAATTGACATACAGGGTGGCAACTATTTAATTTGCCATTATGAGGAACTTTTGAACAGTAATTTCTACGAAGTTGGTTAAGATGAGGATCCCAAACAATCCCAATTAGCAATCAGAGCCATCTATGTTGCATCAATTTAATTTAAAAATATTCCGCTTTTTGGCAGGTTAGAAAGAGACGAGAGTCATCAGCTGATCAATATTTCTTTTCGTGAAGTTTTAGCCGTTAATAATAAAGTTTTTTAGTTAATTTATTGATATTTAGATTGTCTGACATGTCGATTGGGGTATCAACAAGTTTCAGGAAGATCTGTGACAAGAATTTGAAAATTGTTCATATTTGAAATTGTTATTATTATTCTTATAACATTATATTTTTTAATGGAATTTGTTCATAGAGTTTCCCAATCCTCCTTTAACTTTACGCATCCAGTTTTAGATTAAAAGAAAACTAAGTATATTTGGCTAAACGTTCGCATAAATAGTGCCTGCTTGGCAACTTGTGATTAAACGCAGCTCTTAAATTAGAGAAAATGTGCAGTCTTTAGAATCCAGTATCGACGTTGCCGATTTTTTCTTTGATTAATGAGATACAGATACAGATAAAGAAAAGTGGAAATGGTGTATAGGCAATGCGCCGCAGGTGAAATATATTCAAGACCACCCCCACGATTCGTCACATACTGACCCAACTACTATTTAGTTTCGTAAATATTTCCGATTCCGATATTTATTTAATGTTTCTTATTTCTCTTTATTACTCCTGGTCCCCTCTAGCTAACCCATGTCTGGATTAAAATGGAAAAATATACTGAATTACCCAATATATGTGTACTTCATAATAAATATTAGAAGTAATCAGAATATGGTTCTTGGTGAGTTCTTTGGGGAGGCCCTACCCCCGCCCGCCTCCATAAAGCCGCCACTGATCACAATCATTAATAACCATCATTATTATTTAAAATTTGCAAAATTTCCGGGGCGTTGCCGCTTCTATTGTTGCCAACTCGAAATTTAACGATGACACAAATAATCCGACCACATCCCACCGACTATACTAAGCCTTAAAATTATGAGACCTGCTTGCGCTTTCAACTGTTTATTTCCCATAGAACACAGCGACCGCGCCTTGCGGATTCGTCGTGTCATCTGCGTGTGTTGCCGACCTTACCGTGTCGCCCAATGTCGAAATGTATGTATTTTATTAAGGGTCTCATTTAACTGGTTAGTAAAATATTCTTATTGTTGCGAACAGAAAAATGTAATCGGTCAGCCAAAATGGCTAGTTGGTCAGCAAGTTATGGACAGCAAACATTTCTGAATCGTGACAGTGCCCTGGGAAAACAAGTGAAAACCCACCCCCGCTACACCTTTTGTAGCCGATTTCCTTCTGTATTCGGCAAAAGAAAACACAAAAAAGTTACATAAATTGACAGTGCCCTGGGACCTCTGAAGTAAACTGCTTCTAGACACTACTGACCAATTGTAAACTCTTGCTGACCAAGTAATCATTTCGCAGCTCGACTGTTAATAACGGCAAACCATTTAATTACTTCCCTTTTATTAATGTAAAGAGACTTTTACCAAACATTGACAGTCGACGTCCAGGAAGCACAACATCAGACACGCTACTCCTCGTACGATGTGAATGAGACCGACAGATAACCCGAAATTTTTTGGGATTACATCTCACAAACAAAACAGCTTCAAGAAGAAGCACATTATGGAACTGAGAGAATTCCATGTTTTATAAAGGTTGGTCTACAATACCCCAAATGCAGCAATCCAAATATTTTTGGAATAATCCTCTTCTGTGCGACAAACACTCTCTGAAGTTCAACTGACCCCAGAACAGAATCATGAGATGAAGATGTGAGTATGCCAATGCATAATAGACCGATAATAGTTGAGGAACTGTCAATAAGTTCTTTAAGTTGACAATGGCAAAGAACGCAGAGTTAAGCTTTACAAGACTGAAAATGGGCGTTTTCTTGCAGTACAAATCAAATTTAGCAATTTTCTGCACGGAAGTGACACAGAATAAATATCGATCGTATTAACTATCCCCTTATCTTCACAATGCCATCCTCTCTCGCCATCTAACAATGGTACCAGCACTCGCTCAGTACCGCAGCAAAACAGTACGGAGTACGGTACAGCTGGCGATCACGACACGAGATGCCAAAGCGCCCCTCTCCATTTGTCTCCCATCTCTCGACCGAGTGGTACACTTGCCGAGCTCATCTTCAAATGCGACCTTGAAAGCGCTCTCCTCTCCCCCACGTTCCGACTCTGCGACCCGTTAGTTGATAGTTGCGCTGACTGTGCCGCTTGCGGATATGTTTGCGTGGTTATGGATTAGATAAGCTGTTGTATAGGGAGCGGTCAATATGAAACGAAAATATGTAAGTTCCAACTAACCATTAAGGTTCAATTGACGCCGCCATTTTTATACGATTATCTGTCAATCCAATTTGGTTAAAAAACATTACATAGATGTCGCCCTGTGGTTGCAAATCATAGTATTTATCTTTTGGCGTAAACATTCCTGTCGTGTGAAAAAATCAGACTTTGACACTTAGACAATAATTATAATATATTTTGTACCAAGTACAAGTTTATTCTAAGTGATGTGAGTTTGCATGTAATTACACGATTTGCGTGTATTTTCATTGATTTATGCGCAATTTGTGTGCAGTCACAGTATGTGTGTAATTTGCGTGTAATTTGAAATCTACCTAAGTGTTACCTTCCAGTTTTGTTGACTTTTTTTTTTGGGAAAAATAAATCAGAGCCAACATAAAGCGTATTAGACGGAAAGAAAACCTTAGTTAAATTTACTAGTGTTGGGAAATCTCGATGATTTTAATAATCGAGTACTTGTTCCTCGGGGGGGCTGTGACCACCCCAGTTTGCTCTGGTGCCCACCCCAGAATTTCCAAAGTTCGAAACCATACATACGTCATACGTCATAGTGACACTTGCCATTAAAATCCTACTAGACTAGGGACCAGGCCCCCCCCCCCCCCCCCCCCCCCCCCCGACAAAATCATTCTGGTTACGCCAATGGGTGTTATGGAAATGAAGAACAATATCCAAAAATGGCGCTTTAATTTAATATGCCCTGTACATGACCTGGTGTCAAACCAAAATTAAGCACGTGGTGACCTGGGGGGTAAGTAAAGCAACATATGGCGAAAAACGTCAGTGAATTTTGAGCAGTGTAGTCACATTTTCAGGCTAAACTCTAGAAAGTCAATAACCGTTTGACAGATTGGAAGCTGTTTATTTTTAGGGTACATTATTATAAACTTTTAAGTTCAGGTCAGTTCGCTGGGAAACAATCTCTGATTTATAAACTTGAACTGACTCGAACGAACCGCCGCGGAGTTTATAAACGGTCAGGTATGTTCTCATTTGTTTAATTCGAACGACACCGTCGAATCTAAACAACTTAAATGCTACTTTACCCTGTAGAAAAAAAAAATGCTATTTTATTTACCTTTTCGGCCTTATTTAAAACAAACTTAATTTATAAAAAAACACCAAGTAAATAATCCGAACAAAAACCGACACAATAACCTCACAAAACACCGAAACAAAGCCACATAAATCCACATTAGTTTTCGCGTAGGTATGCATTTCATGAACACATCTAAGTTTTTAGTATTTTAAAGTGCTACTGTATAGACAAAAATACGCCCTTATTGTTCTGGGAAATAATATAAATTTCCATTTGACATTTAAAAATTTTGGAAGTAACTAAACACGTTTGACATATTCGGGTTTACTAGGTCGATCGATATTTAGCTATTTGGGCTGAAAATACAGCGTTGCCACTTTCGATATTTTATAAGATTATATTCATAAATTGCGGAATTTTCTTCTGTAATACTTTCATGTATAATGATGAGAGGTTGTTCTGTCTATCAGCATAATTATTTCATCATTATTCTTCAGTAAAGGCTTAATAAGTTTGATTAGCCCATTAGAAATTAGCGTTTTTATTATTTCTGAATTTCTATAGCGAAATAATTTGTATCCTATCCTATCCTGTAGTGTTATTTGTACGATAGGTTATTGTAAAGTGTAATTATGCGTTAGTATTTAGTGTGAAAATAGAAATCCTCTTAAAACGCTCTCAAACGATCACAATGGGAATGTCAAGTGATACAAATCACGCGTCACCATCTTAATTTATTTGTTTCAAGCGCCTACTTTTCTTTTAAATCCCGAATCAACAGAAGTTTGAAATAATGTTTCCTTATTTTGTTCACTTATTTGTAATTTATTATTAAATTATTTGTTATTTATTGAACTAGTCCAACTAAGTAAAAATTTAGAGCTTACTTATGAGATATTACATCGTTGCATTCGGAAGAAAAAAGCTATCGAATTCCAATATCAGAAAAACAGGACCATATTTAAAAAAAGAAATTTGATGGCCCTTCGACGACGACTCGTCGGATTACAAAACAATTAACGCTGTTAGATAGAGCGGAAAAAGTGACAATGCAAAGGTGCAATTTACTTTAGTATTCGATCTCAAAAAAACCCAGGAAAAAAATAAATCGATTTTTCAGAATTTCGGGTTTTCCGGATATTTCCGGAACTACTCGGAATTTTAAAACTTTCTAAACGGCATATTATTAGACACGTAAATGCGCAACTTTACCTCCATTTAACCGACTTCGTATCTCTTACGGTTTCCGAGATCCCTGTACTGGCCCTCCATATCTTGGACACGTTGTATAATCATGTAGTACCATATTTCTAAAACTCTATCCAATAGTTTTCTTGTAGTTTGTCACACCTTTTTACCTCAATGGAGGTCACTGATAAGTTCGCCTGTTACAAGTTCGTTTTTCAAACAAACCATATTTCATATTGCCGGTGTCAATTAATTGGTGGCCACTTTTTGAGGACACCGATAATTTGCCACCTGCAATATGAAATACGTGATGCCGACTTCACTGTGAACCCAGTTTTTTCGAGAACCTTATTTCGCGTTCACATGTATGAATTTAATTAGCTCAAAGGCGAAACCATCAACCGTGAACGAAACTAGATCTAGGCACGTTTCTTTATGAATTTGCATTATTTCCGTAGGCACTTAGTACAGGGTTACGATAATTACAGCTCCGTAAAAGTTTAAGAGTAACTGCTAATTATCGAGTAACATGGTATAAAGGCATTGTTTCGGGTAATCAGTGTGGGAAATAGCAATGGCGTAGTAAAATAATTATTTAACTAAATTACGCTACAAGGATACGATGGTATCTTTCCTAACGAGCGCGGAGAGCAGCACGCAATTGATAAGAGGAGGAATTTTCAAATAGACCGGTTGACACACACTTTTTTGAACCCGAGTTTCAGCCGAATATAGTCAATCTTTCCCTGATCTGAAACAGGATGCGTAGTAAAGTTAAAATTTTGGAAAAGGGAATGCTGATTTTGTTAAAAAAATATCAAATAAAAGTACAACCAACAATTTGAAGAACTGTTGACCTCCTCTTCGGAGATATTGGCTCAAAAAGAGCTCCAATGGAATCAAATTTTTTACACATAATTATTGAACCACCAGGTATATTAAAATTTTTTGTATACCAGGTAAGACCCTTTAAATTACTATTCAAGAAAGTGTTGTGAATTACTCACAGCTGCAGGGGCGGACTGGCTGGCCACTCATGGCCCCTTTTGTGTATGATAAGATCTTTGGACAAAGATTTTTCCATACCTTTACCTATTGACTAAAAATTAAGTACTCGTCATTCATGTCGCTAATCCTAACTGTTTTCGAAAAAACGTCATTTAATTTTCCAACTCCCCTAACTTCTCACGGGTTAAATATGAAAAAGCTGAATTTTGAAGTTCAACATTTGATCGGAACAAGGATGTATATTTTATTGAAATACGTCAAATACATGATGTATATGAAATTTTTGAAGCTGTAGCAAATACTATTCCAGGATCTATTGGTTAAACAACGCAAGAAAAATTGTTTCAGACTATCTAGAAGAATAAAGAGTTCCAAACATTGAAAGAAATGTTTTCTATTTCGAGTGGTGGGGAAGATTCCGATTTTGAAACAGATCCAGCAATTATACCGAAATTTAAATATGCACCAATAACCAGTATAGATGTAGAACGTAGTTTCTCTAAACACAAAAATATTCGGGGAGACTGAAGACATAATTTTACCATGGATAATTTCACGAAACATTTAGTTATACATTCCAATAAAAATAGCAGCATAAGAATACAGTGAACCCCCTCTTAGGCTGACACCTACGGGACCGTCTAAATGTGTCCGCCTAATAGAGGTGTCCGCCCATGGGAAATTTGTTATTAGGTAATATGTAAATGAAAAAGTATTACTATGTATATGTATGTACAAATAAACATAACATAACAAAAATACACTAGTTTTAGTTAGGATGTAGTATTAAAAAAATCTAAAACGTAGTTTGACGTGTTTGCGTTTTATACTTGCAATCTAGAAAATGTAATTCCAAGTCTGATAACAATTCCTTTGCTGTAGAGTCATCTCTATTCTTTACATACTCTTATAATTCCTTTACCATACTAATGGCTTGTTGATAATTGGTGACATTTGTTTGATTACTGCATTCAACTTCTTTATCAGAGTCGTCAGATAGTGATGTGGTTTCAGTTTGGGCTACATAATCGGTAGGAATGGGGTCACTATCATCTTCTAATAGCACATTGCTATCAATGTTCCTGAACTCGCCCAAATCATTGTTATCAAATTACAAACTTCCACAACATCAATATTCTCTTTCAGACTCAAAACGCGACATTTTTGTACCATTGTTTACGATTTTAACCTTGCAACTCATGAATAAACGGCGGACTGCTGTCGGGGAATCACACATACTTGCATTCTGTGAAATCCTTTCGCGCTGCCACGCATACGCGATTGGTTGCCGGTCTGTCTTCAGAGAGTTTTTGCACCGTACTTATTCGTCTCCCAAATACTTTTTAAAATTTTTTGTCCGTTTAAAGGAGGGTTTTGTTTGTATGAAAACAGCCTGTCCGCGTCCGCCCAAGAGAAGTTGATTTTCATGGAATTTCATATACCTAGTTCCGGACTATGAAAAAATGTCCGCTTAATAGAGATGTCCGCTTATTAGAGGTTTCACTGTAATAATTAACAATATTATTAAATTATTATCATTAGAACTTATTAGGTTTATAAATTTAATTTTTGCTTAATTTGCTTATTTGATGCTTTTTTGATAAATTTTCTACTTCTTGTTTAATATTTTTATTCTTTTTTAAATACTTTTTTTTTTTGCTTTTTTATCCTGGCTCTAATCTTAACAAGGAATTGTTATAATATTTCTATACAAAAACGGCCTTACAGGGCACCATCAGGTGGTATTGTATAGAACGATTCCTTGAACAAAAATACGTTTCACACTCTTTCGTTGCCTTTCGACAAAATGGTAAATACCTAACGTGCCTGCGTCCCATATCCGCCCAAATCCAAGACGAAATGGCAACGTAAGTTAACATTGTTATCGTTTGGCGCGGCTTCTATAATTTTATATACTTAATGATCATGTTTATTAAATGAATGACCCTAACGCAATTAGACAGAGCGTGTGGGTATTACGTATCATGTACTTATACAATACCTTACTATCTAATTGTAGCAACATTTGTACAATTACCCATTCGATTTACCTTCAATGCCAATCTTTACTACATTTGATCATAAACTAATGTCCAAGGCAGGCATGGATTGGATATCTATCGCATGTACGAAGACCGTTAAACCCCTTAGTCGCCGTCATTATCACGGTTTAAAATTTAGTCCACGATCAGATTTAGAACTTGTAGTAGGTCAATGGTGTTTTGACGGTATATTTGTTGTTAGAGTCAGTTAAACCGAAAATAATAGCACACGGTTTTTACAACTTTATTATTGAAAATCTACCAAAAAGTTTCCTTATTGATAACGTCATAATGGACCAAAGAAATAACCACAAGCATATGTGTTTTAAGAAAGTTGAGAATATATCCATAATATACAGATTGAGACAAGAATGGTTTTTTTGACTCAAACTTTAAACCACTCTGTAGAGTGATGGAGATGTCAAACTTTATATTTTGTCATTTAATTGTCAAGCGACATCTATTCTTAACATTTTCGTTTTTGGTTCATTTAAATACGTTAACTTTTGTAGGAGTTACGATTTTTTAAACAAACAAAATCCTTTAAGAGAATTCTATTAATTTCAAAACATACCAGAAACTTAATACTAAAATTACGAGAATGGCGTGACTTAAATGAAAACCAATTTTAAAAATAACATAGACCTCGGTAACGGGTGTTTCCCCCACGAGCACGAATGCCAGCTGCAATACGCCTTGACACATGATACAATAACTAAAGGTAAGATATCTAACCGTTTCAATTGCGTCTGCCGCGCACAGTGACGTCACAGGGAGAGTCATTTTTAAATTTCTTATGGAGATTTATACGGTGTTAGCGTTTTTAATTCTATTTTAAAGGTATTAAAGGGTTTTACACATTTAATGGTATGTGAAATGAAAGTATAATATATGACAAGTATTTACGTATATTAATTTCATGGGAATATAATACACATTACAGCTAAAATATCACTAAAATAAGAAAAGATTCCGTCAAACTATTAAAACATCAGTTGCGCCATTGAAACCGGTCGGCGATAGCGGAAGATGCTCGTCCACCCCTGCTTAATGCCATCAACGTTGTCAGTCTTTTACAATAATTGTAATACAGAGTGTTATGGAAATGACGTATTATATTTAAACCTGCAATTCCTGAGATAAAGACAAATTGAAGAAAAATGGCCATAAATGGCGCTTTCAATTCATTCAGCGGTAAAAGTGACCTGACGTCAAACCAGAAACACCTGTGTGGCACTGCGATACATGTAAGCAATCAAGGAATTCTGACCGGTGTTGTCATATGTACACCTTAAACTCTCTAGACAAAATAAAATAATTAAAAACTTTTCCATTCTGTAATACCTTTTTGTACAATTAATTGAAGAACATTTACGACGGGCTATGTTTTAAACAACCCGAAAAAACATATGGAATAGTAATAGCCACGTACGTCACTAGGTCAAATGCCAATGACCTCTTGACGCCTTACATCGGCTGAGCGAAGTAGTTTCATATAGCGCCGAACGCGTGCGTCTGTTAGTTCAAGATCAACTAGCGGCCGGATACGTCGTGTCTAATCGATCACCAACACACTCTCAGCGATCCGCTCTGTTTTTTTCGGTTTACGCGTGTATCTTGCCCGTACATAAATAATCTTTGAATATAGTTTTTATTCACGCGTTTCTTCTGGACGTCAAATTTCTCGCGTGTAATAAAATCTAATAATCTGTAGTATAATCTGTAACTATCGGTTCTGTTTCACTATTACTGTGTGTGCATCAAGTGTTTCTAGGAGTGTTCCCATGAAAAAGAAAAAAAACGAATTGTGTTTGTGTCTGGATTTTCTCGCTCTTTATGTATAAGGATAAATACAAGTAGGTAGAAAATAATTTATTTTTATAATTTTATATAGAATTTCAGTTTTACATTAAGTTTGGCAACATTGCCATTGGCTCTGGGTGAAATATTGTACAGTAGCGTGGACTGACCTGTCAGTAAGAGTGTTTATTACCCCACTTTTAAAATGGTCGATTTAAAAAAAATAAAATATGTAGCGCTTCTCTAGGACACCCAAGGAGTCACCCATTTAAATATAATACGTCATTTCCATAACACCCTGTATATCCATTACTATTTTAACAATTTTTGAGATGTTCGTTCTTGTTCTGGGGCTCCCCATATAAAATGTATGTTCAATCTAGAGGTGATCCCCATATCATAGAAAAGTAACGACCTTTTTTTTCGTACTCTTCTTACTCTAACACCGTTTTTATTGATCAAAGATTTTTGGCAATACTCGTCGCCACGTAGTGCCGTTTGCCGTAGTTTTCCATGGAAATTTTGAAAGATCCCCAGAATTTTTTCTTATTTAGTTGTGTATTTATTAAAATAAATATCTGCAGTTTCATAAAATGAGGTTCGCTGTGTTCGGTTGTGATATGGATAACTAGAAAGATAGAAATATAAGGTGTTTCCGCTTTCCTAAGGATAAAAACAAAAAATTAGAATGGATACGGTTTTATTTATTTTGTTAACATTTACTTATTAAGTATTTTCCACTGAAGCTGACGAGGGTATATGCTTTCGAAACATGTATGGAAATTAAAATATTGTTTATTTAACTACTGATGCAGACTATAAGTTTCTTTACCTCTTCATAATGTCAGTCCACTGAGAGATGGACTATTCAAAAAAAATAGTTTAATTTGTTTATAACTACTTAGGTCGTATTTTAGCTTTAATCTTTGTTGTACGTTCATGAAATAAATATACCTAAATGCCATGATATTATTCTTTCATTTCACATACTATTAAATGCGTAAAACCTTATAATACCTTTAAAAGAGAGTTAAAAACGCTGACAGCAATATAAATCTCCATAAGAAATTTAAAAATCACTCTCCTGTTGACGTCACAAGCCACGCCTCCATCGGCGTGGAATCATACCTCTTAGTTATTTATACTTTTTCATTACCAAGTCCGTCCGCGGAAATTGGAATGTTTTTTTAAAAAGTATTGAACTGAAAAACAAAAATGTTAAGAATAGATGCCAAACAATAGATTGTTTTAAATATTACCGAAAATGAGTAGCACAAAAACTTAGGAATTTTTAAACTTCTAATTTACTCACCCTTTGATCCATAAACCTTAAAAACCACACAGTGTGACATCGTAAAATAATTTTTATCGCTTATTTAGGTAATTTAAGAATAAGTAATAACACTAAAAAACGTGTTTATGTCCATATAACGTCATCTTTAATTAAGACCTAAACAAGTAATTTTTGGGTAATCATATTAAATATTTACAAATCAAGATGTTAACTTTGTAGAGGATGGCCAACTAGGCGAGGTACGCGGCTGTATCTCGGAAACCGATCATCGTACAGCTTCCGGAAAAAAATATTTATAGGAAAAGTTGCCAAGAGAAATTGCTGCAAATTACACAAGTCGACAAATTAAAATTTTTGTAAAGTAACATTGATGAAAATAGGTTTGTCTGAAGTATTTTAAAGTCCTAGATCCGAAAATGATAAGCTAATTACTGTAGTTTTTTTGTTATAAGGGGTGGGTTTGTTCGGTGGAGAAAAAGAGGAGACGACATATTTTGACAATCTAATATATTTATTTAATATAAACTTATAAAATATGTGGCATCTATGCAAAAACAGTACTGAGGATTGGTTGTTATGTCAATAAAAAATATATTGCACAAGATATGACACAGCGACAAAAACCTTCACTTTTTCATTTTGTGTTCTGTAGCATCATCCCTTTTTAAAAACCAACAGTAGTCGCCGAACATAGATGGGTTCCAGCGTCCCTGGTATCTTGTTTCCATCGTCCTGGTGAAACCTATCTCCTTGTTCATCGCTTACTGCACCCAAATTTTCTGGGAAAAAAGTGCAAAAAATATATTTTTAATAAGTAATGTATAAGTAGTAACTCATAGGTTTTCAACAGTTCATCTATGAGTGTTTTATAGTCTTCATCTTTCTTGTTGCACAAAAATCCTTTCACTACACGTACAAAACACGTCCAAGCTGCTAATTCCTTTTCACTTAATTGTTCTTGAAAACGGAGATTATCTAGGAGCTTCCTTATCTGAGGTTCTGCGGTCTTTTAATTTTGCATCACTTAGGTGAGGAAATATTTCTCTTAGGTACTGGAAACCACTACCTTCTTTGTCCATAGCTTTGACAAAGTTTTTCATTAGTCCAAGCTTAATATGGGGTGGCGGTAGCAGCACCTTTTTGGGTTAACTAGGGGGGCATATTTAATGTTTGAAGTATCAGGTTCAAAAGAAGTTCTATGGGGCCAATTATTTTTACTGTGGTGTTCTTTTGTTGCCCTACTGTCCCACAGACACAAAAAAACAGCAATACTTTGTAAAACCCCCTTGAAGTCCTAGCAATATACCTATCACTTTTAAATCTCCACTGATATCCCACTGATTTCATATTTCACACGATTTAATAAGCTTGCTAATTTGTCATACGTTTCTATCATTGTCACTGAATGGGATAAAGGAATAGATGGTTTTTTGTTTCCATTATAATGCAGGACTGCTTTTAGGCTGTATTTCGACGAATCTATGAATAAACGCCACTCGCTAGGATCATGTTCCATATTAAGCTCATTCATTAAATCATCAATATCACAACAGACACATAGCGACCCTTCCATTTAAAAAAAAACTTGATAATGTTACATTCCGTTTTCGGTAAAGTGAAACACTTGCTTTTTTATCTAACAAGTTCCACTGTTGAAGTCTGGAACCAAGAAGTTCCGCTTTTTGTTTTGACAATCCTAGGTCACGCACCAAGTCATTTAATTCATTCTGAGTTATTAAGTGAGGTTCACTGGCAGTTACTAAACATCTTGGGTCACAACTAGTGTTCGCAGGAAGTTGTGGATCAGATTCGGATGAAGAATTAGAATCACCGGAAAACACGACGTCCAGGTTTAAAGGCGCTATCGGTACCGGTAGTTCCTGGCAATGAGGAACTGGCCTTAGCGCAGAAGGCAGAATTGGATACTCTATTTTGTCTCTATGCTTCTTTGAAATCCCTTCTGTTTTAGTTATGCAAAAGTAGCAATCACTTACATTGTCAGTAGGTTCTCTCCACGCCATAGGAAGAGTAAACGGCATAGAATTCTTCTTGCGATACATCCACTGTACTAAATTTACGTGACAACTCACACAACAAACATGAGGAGCCCAACTTTTATCTTGATCCCCAATTTGGCACTTAAAATATAAAAAATAGGCTTTTTTGACTTCCTCAGATATAGATCTAGCTTGGGACTTTCGACTGAAGCACTTGACTGTACTGTAACCGAGACAGAAACCAACTAAACTGCAGAAAACAATAAAACTCTTAAAGGTTCGTACAATACTGTGAAAATAACCCCTCTTCGGTCTTGTTCCAAAGCTCGCATTATATATAAGAGAAGCAGGTACTTGAAAATGAGACGTGCTAGACCATTTCTGGGAAAAAGTGTTTTAATAACTTCCTAAATGAAACAATAAGCATTCTCATCGAAGTTACAAAAATTATGTCGACTTTTGTTATTTGCAAGTTTGTAGAACGGACGAGACGACAAATAAATCTCTTATGTATCATGATCAACTTTGCTTATATACTTTTTTCTCTAACCCGTCAAATAAAGTGGTGGGGGTAACGAAAACATTGATTGGGGGGGGGCATGGAGATTGCCTCCAGTCAGTCTCCATTAGCGGCTATTCAGAGAAAGTAGTGCGCCGCTTCCTCGCCTTTGGCGCGCGTTATATTGACGCGTAATAATAGTCTGTGTTAGTGTTGGGAAAAAGCGATGATTTTCGAGTACTTGATTTTCATTTCAGTTATAACTCGAGCAGTTTTTTTAATAATCGAGCGTATATTTCAATAGTCGAGTACTCAAGGGGTTTTTCGCTCGAGCAATCACAACACTAGTCTACTGTGACAGAATATCTTTGCTCGACTCTTCCTCTATATTTTCGCCCACGAGCCTCCACTGCTATCCCCTAGTTACGCCACCGTGATAGGTACAATAAACACAAGGTATGATATCTATTTAGATCAAAGAAAAATAAATTTTAAAATCTTTTCAATGTCACGTTTACGATGTTAAAATCAAATTTAAAAAGATAATAAAAGTTTAATACTCACGATATAGGGATGGGTAAATGTAGGACGCGCTATAAATACCGGGTGTGTTAAGGTTAAAGTTATCGTGCAGCTATAAAACGGGCCGAGCGAAAACTGTATAATTAGACAAACACATATTTCTTAATTTAAATAATAATATCTTACGTTTCGGTAATAAATGTAGTATTTATGACAAATAATAATGTAGGAAGTGTGAAATATCTAAATTACTGCAAGGACGTTCGGCATAACGATAAATTATTATTGTGGCGGTTTGCTGCTTTTATTGAAGAATTTTGAAAGTGGAAAATAGGATTTATTTGATTTATAAGTCGTAAGTCATACCAAGGATTTTCAAAGAACATGAGGATGCGTGGATCTGATCGCATTCGTTGGAGAAATATAGGAATCATTAGATTAAAAATGTATCAAATATTTATTTAACATAGTACTGCTCCTAACGAGTGAGAAAAGTATCACTTTTCCGCAGGCAACTGCAGGAGGCATAGCATGCCATCATACAATAATACGGTGAAGACGAAGTTCGTATTTAGTTGCAAAATATAATAGTTTCAGGAGGGGGGGTTGTTCGGGTTGTGGGGGGGGGGGGGAGGGTGTTAAGCATGGGCGTTCATGGGCAACTGTCCAGTGCGGCAAATTTTGGGAAAACTACTGATAAGCTGGAATCTCGGCTGGAAAAAATTTCTTGGGTTAACAATGTTGTCACTGTTGTCACATATATTACATTTTAATATAATAATCTATTACCGAGAAAACCCTAAATCTACATTTACGCATATAAAATAAATTGTAAAAGATATTATTGCATCCAATATTCGAATATAGTTTCAATATTATTAAACTCTCTTTTCATACTGTTTATTTTGATATTTAAATGCAACATACATTTTTTTGATTTAAGTTACTATTAATCAAAAAATATGACAACATCGTGCGTTGTCAATGGTTACAGGTAGCTAGAGCTACTTTGATTGGTTATATCCCAGTTCGGCGATGTCCGATATATGATCGATGTACCCACCCAGTTGCGTAGTGATAGGAAGGGCAATAGTTATTGTATTGTGTTTTATCAATAAGTATTCATTGTATTGTGTTTTATGGTGCTATTTTAAACTTTGTGATAATGAATGCGTATACTCCTGGTAAAACCCTTCTCAGTCAGACCCGTGAAGTGATTGCAAATGTTTATAGGGTATGTGAAGAAGAATCACAAATCAATATATTTCCTAATTTGGAGGAACAAAAACAGAAAGCGGACGCAAAAGCGGAACTTGAACGGCGCAAGTCAGCGAGACAAGCAAAAACGCAAAAGCTAGAAAGGGACATTAATCCGACAAAAACTGAAATCAATTAATTACGAGCTGTTTTTTTCCATGTTGAAAAATTTACATTTTGTAAAAAGTAATTTTTTAAACCTTGATAAAAATAGTTTCCTACCTTCAAACATAAAATGCAATTACTGCAGAACTTCCTTTTTTACTACATTATTTAAAATAATATTAGCACGCTCATGACTAGACCATGTTTTAAACGATATTGCTTTCCCCTTACCGATACGTCGGAAACATAAATCCACTGTATGTGTTCGAAAATGTATGCACCATTTCAAGAATTGATTGGTAAGAACATAAGTTGCACTGCGCAACAAAAATTGCTAAGAAATTAATGAACTTTCTTATTTCCTTGCGTGCTTGAGTGGAGCTAGTGCCCTCTGGCTTTCCTGAATCTGTCTCTGGCCGATATCATTGTCTATCTACAATATTTAACGGTACATTTTTAAAATAGAAAATTAACGACAATTTTCAATAAAAAAACAGTCCTATTTTGTTCGCATCTTATGCAAATGAAAATAAATATGCGATGGTTGGGGTGTTAGTCGAGTATTGGAGGTGGCAGAAGACTTTCTCCCCTCTCTCTATCCCCCGAGCCACGCCTCTGGTTCATCCAGAGTTGATCCCATACGCCATACGCATTATTTTTCAAAGATTGAAAAAAACATCAAGATTTATACTGCCCTGCTAAGACTAGTTGTCCTAGCTGCTTAAAAGTAGTTTTGAGAAATTAAGCATTTTGTGATTATTATATGCACTTTTTTTCATTCATTCAGAGGAGTGATGTTTGCTTAAATATTTTTAAAAAAATATACACTAATACTTTACTATATATTATAAAAATACAAGAGATATAAACACATCTTAAAAAGTGAAATTTTGCGATATGACAACTAGTCTTAGCAGGGCAGTATAATAAAGACAATCAAAAATGCATTACAAGCGCATAAAGCGTCGTGATATCGAATTTGATCCTGAGACACGAAATCGTTTCAACACACGTCATCTCAATCTGAGAGATGAAAGGACAAACACTAATGGCTCGACTATTTCGAGAGATCCTCTCCCAATCTAGTTTCCCACGTTAAATATAAACGAGATAGAATAAATGGAGATGATAATTTGTTTTCCTACAATTAGCAAAATACTTTTTCTACTACCTGTAAGTATTTACGATGCGAGTAAAATGGCCCGTTTTGAGCACATATATATATATATATAAACAGTATATTGCTAACACCATCTGCAATTATGTCCCGGCTATGGGCATCGAAGGGGGCGTTGTGAGTTTGCGCAGTTCGGAAGTTTCCTTGTGAAAGTAAACATTCGACAGGACCGGATTTCAACTTTTTTAATGTAAATTTCACTGGTTAGTTAGGAAAAATATTGCAATCAAAATTTCGATTAGTTCGATTTAAAACAGCGTTCCATCCATACGATTTCTGACGATATGATGATCCGACGGTGCCCTGATTGGTGTAAACTTTTAGTGCCAAATTCCGTCCGAATATTTGTAACAATCGACACGATGAGCTTTATTTTAACTTTCCGACGTCGTATGTTTTTTAACCTCACTTTTTTTTTAAACCAAAAAATAAGAATTATTAACTTATTGACTATTTTGGGAATTATTATCAGCTACTAATGCACCAAACTAAAGATACATTAATTTTAAGGTTAGGTAGTGACCACATAATATATATTATATTGTATAAGAGTGACACTCTCTTCTTTTTACAAGGTTTTTAGTAAAATTCGGTTCCGAAGATTGGATAATGTGATAAGCAAAATATTTTCGTATATACAGGGTGTTATGGAAATGACGTATTATATTTAAATGGGTGACTCCTGGGGTGTCCTAGAGAAGCGCTACATATTTTTTTTTTCAAATCAAACGTTTAAAAAGTGGGGTAATTCACCCCTAAACCTACCGGTGACTCCGCGGCACCATATGATATTATCCGGCGGAGCTGTCTGACAAACACATGTTCCTACAATGTTGCCAAACTTTGTAGAACTTCTAGTTTCTTATAAAATTAATTATTTAGCTTACCTTAGGATACAAGGGAAGTAAATCGAGGATACTCTATGCTCACACTTTATGCTCTATACGTGCCCTGATAATAGTGTGGGACTGCCTAATAGCTATTAAGAAGTAAACTCAAAGTCACAGTCTACTCCTTGCTTGCAAACCCACTAAAACTGCTTTGTCCTCTTCTTCTGCATATCAAAACTAACTAAATCACTTAAAGAAACAGACAGACACCCACAAAACCACTATAAACACTACCATACGCTAGAATAAACGCACATAGGACGTCCAAATTTCAGTGACAATCCGTAAACTATGCTTGCAGAAGCCACATGTCCCTTATCCGACCTAAAGGAACATTTTCTAAAAGTTCTGGCAGGTCGTCTTGCAGGATATGTGGTCGTATTAGTTGATTATCAATAATACCTGCTGATATGTTCAAGAAAAACCTTATCTGGCTATTGGTCTCGCTAATTAAATATTCCATCTCGGGTAAAGCCAATCTCATCTGTGAACTATCCTTCGGAATTAGTCAGGTGCTTCGACTTGACTGTATGTACCACTGTTGTAACCTTCTTGTAAAGTAAAGGAAGTCTTGTAGTCTCAACTTTTTAACTTTTGTAGTACAGTGGCTAACGTGTTTGGGTTTCTCTCTCCTCTATAACTCGCTGATTAAATATTCCATCTCGGGTAAAGCCAACCTCATCTATGAACTATCCTTCGGAATTAGTCAGGTGCTTCGACTTGACTGTATGTACCACTATTGTAACCTTCTTGTAAAGTAAAGGAAGTCTTGTAGTCTCAACTTTTTAACTTTTGTAGTACAGTGGCTAACGTGTTTGGGTTTCTCTCTCCTCTATAACTCGCTGATTAAATATTCCATCTCGGGTAAAGCCAACCTCATCTATGAACTATCCTTCGGAATTAGTCAGGTGCTTCGACTTGACTGTATGTACCACTGTTGTAACCTTCTTGTAAAGTAAAGGAAGTCTTGTAGTCTCAACTTTTTAACTTTTGTAGTACAGCGGCTAACGTGTTTGGGTTTCTCTCTCCTCTATAACTCGCTGATTAAATATTCCATCTCGGGTAATGCGAAGCTCCATGTATAGGGCATTTTCCTGTGCTGCTCCATAGCATAAGACCATGTCCGTTAGTTCGATTGAAGTTCTTGGCATTTTGAGTTTGAATAGCAAATTTATAATATTAGAAAATAATTTATATCCCTCTATCGCAATTTTAGCAAACTATTGCGCTGTTGCCAGTTTTGAAACTGTAACGTCGAAATTTTTCGCGCCAAAACATTAAATTGAAAATTCGATTAAAAAATATGAATTTTGTCCTAAAGCATGAATGAAAATTATACGGAGAAGTAATATTCAAAAGCAAATGACATAATTTATGGATATAATCTTATAAAACAGCATCTTATAAAAAATACGCCAGCAGGTGGCAACATTGTAGTGTTGTTGTGTAGTGATGCCATACAGAAAAAGAAGAAGAACGAAAATGTCAAGGGCCCGCCCCCGAACGTTTTGATACGTTAAGTGGTTGAAGGGTTTGTTTGTTTATTAATTATTTAGAGAAAATTGAGTTTAAAGTTTTTTGTCTGGCGTCATCAGTACAATTACCTTCATCAACTTGTTATCTGTTATTTACCATTAGAACATTATTGAAAGTAGTTGTAAAAAATGTTATGTTATAAATCCTTCATCCATGTGAAAAACTTAAATGGGAGTGTTTTCTAAGCAGTAAAAGTGTTGTGTGTGCGTTAATTAATATGCATTTATGTGCTGTTTTAAATAATACCGAAAAGGTAACAGAGCTTAAATAAAAAAATTTTTTCCCAGCGAACAACTCAAGGTAAAAGTTTAGAAATGTACCTTGAAAAATAAACATCTTCTGTCAACCGGTTATTGACCGTCTAAAGAGTTTAACCGACAACATTGCTCAAATTTCAGTGACGTTTTTGGCCATAACCTATCTCAATATTGTTTTGTTTAGGTATGGCCAAGGTTTGTTTTTGTTTGGTCAGTAGTAACAGATATGTTTATTTGGTTTGACATAAGGTGTTATAATTCGGTTATTAATTGAAAGCGCCATTTTTGGTTATTTTTTTTCAATTTCTTTTCATCTCAGGAATTGCCGGTTTAAATATAATACGTCATTTCCATAACACCCTGTATGTGCACACCTGAAATACTTTATACCTGGTATTGATCAAAGACTTTTGCAAAAAAGCACCATGCACTAAACTTGTGTCCTTTCATCTTAAACAAAACAAGTTACTAACCTACCAAACAGCGAATCGAATCACCACAAATTAAAAACTCCTTCACAAAAACTGTTGTTAGGTAATGAAAGTTTATAAGCACTAATATACCGACAACAATGTAGATGAACCACTTTTTATTCTGTAATTTGAAAAAGCATCCAGAACCAAAGATGGCGACGAATAACAACAAACAAATAACGTCGGGCCGGCTCTGACGCGATCGATAAAATTACCACCCTACTGCGCAAACTCAATAGGCCCGCGTCATCTCCCATAGCGGGGACACTTTTTGTATTTTGGAACGTTCGTATTGGCAATATACTGTTTATATATATATATGTGGTTTTGAGGAGTTTCACTAATTTTCTCATCAAAATTACTTCACTTTTACTTAGTGGATGCAGTGGCGGGTCCACGGGGGTCTAGATAGCGATTCTTTTTCTCTAAATATAATTCTTCGTTGGTCCGACCAATAGTACCGTACTTGATTTGCGTTGATTTGTTGTTTTCAGAACGCGCCAAGGTTGTGCGCTCCAAGTTACACCGTTCACCCCTCCCCGTTAAGGAGGCTGTTTGGCAACGGTGATTTGTTAAGCACTTAACTCCGGGAAAAATGGGGAAAGGATTACTTATCGATAATCGCGATCATTTAAACTAATTGAATCTTATGTCTTTACTCTTGGACGTCGTGATTTAAATTACCTACAATATCAACAGAGCGCGGGTTGTAATCTGTTTAAACAATTTATTTGTATTATTACAGAATCATGTCCATTATAATAATAATCGTCAACTACATTTTATTACATAGCGATCTAGAGCAGTGGTGCAACCCAGGGGGTATTTTGGGGGCCTATGGCCCTCCCCTGAATTATGAACTTATATTACTTTGTCATAGACATTTTAAAGAAAATGTAACATTTACCTATATACTTATACAGGGTGTTATGGAAATGACTTATTATATTTAAACCGGCAAATCCTGAGATGAAAATAAATTGAAGAAAAATAACCTTAATGGCGCTTTGAATTATTGTACGAAATATACACTTTATAGAAATCTGAAAATGTACGTGGCCGCTACTGAGGACGTTCGCAATCAATAGTTTATTGAGGCAGTCTCGAGGTTCAAAAGAGTTAGCGCATTAGACGCGGTGTTGTCATATTGCAACACAATTGTAAACGCACGTGTTCAGTTTTTAACAACAAGACGTCGTTGACCCGCGTTATCACTTCTTTAGAAAAAAATACTACAATTTTAAGGTACATACTCTCTTACCTTATAATCCGTTTTATAATTAAATTCCATAAAAAAATAAAACACAAAAAGTATGTTTTGCATTTGGCAACAGAACCAACAGTAGGTAATATCACACAAATTTGAAATCACATCACAATATTTCTTATTATGAATTATTTCACAACAGAAAGAAAATCGGGTAATGCTACAACTAACAATACGTTTAAAATTCATTCGTATACATCAAGCTCGTGGAACCCTCGACAGCGTCATTCCACCCCCGAATCTCGAAACATACTGGAGCAACGATAGACGCGCGCGGCTGGTATCCAAGCAAGGGCGAAACGTGCCGTGTGATCTGACAACACTGTCAGTATCTAGTGACCCACATTGTTGCTAACTGAATCCAGATGGAACGGCGCAACTCTATGTGGGTAAAAAGAGGTTTTTACCTTAGTATTTAGATATTCGATTAAAAAAAAAGTATGTAGACTTTCTTTAGGACACCCTAGGGGTCACCCATTTAAATATAATAAGTCATTTCCATAACACCCTGTATAAAAACAAATTTAACATGCCCAAAATAAGTTTAATTAGATTTATAGGGGAAGAAGAGGCTGAGCACTTTATACAGCTTATTCAAAAAGCAGCATATGAGAATACCAGAGAAATTACTCACATAACCAAAGGAATAAACTACCCCAAAGAGATTAGAGTTCTAGTCAAAGAAAAAAGAATAGCAAGGAGAAGATGGCAACAAACTAGGGATCCTGCAAATAAAGCAGTACTTAATAACAAAACACAGAAACTCAGGAGAGAGATACAAAAAATAAAAGAAGAATCTGTAAACTACTATTTGCAAAATCTTACAGCAGATGAGGAGACCGACTACTCTCTATGGAAAGCGACTCGGAAGATTAAGAGACCCATCACCACTATACCGCCGATTAGGAGAGACAGGGAACCATGGGCTAAAGACAATAAACAAAAATCAGATCTCTTTGCTGAACATCTTGTCGAAATCTTTACACCTAATCAATCACAAGTAGAACATAATTTACCCTTACTCAACAACCTAATTTCGGAGAACATCACCCCGGTTAGTTGGAAAGAAGTAGCTAAGGAGATTAAAAATAATCTGAATCCTAAGAAAGCACCTGGTTTCGACTTGATAACAGGTGAAATATTAAAGCAATTACCTAGAAAAGGAATTGTAATGCTCACTTACCTCTTTAATGCAGCATTCAGACTAAAACATGTCCCTAATTGCTGGAAGGTTGCAGAAGTGATTATGATTCCGAAACCAGGGAAACCACCAAACGATGTCAAATCTTATAGACCTATATCACTTCTACCAGTAGTATCAAAACTATTCGAAAAGCTTCTGCTTAAGAGGTTAAGACCCCTGATTGAAAGAAACAGATTAATTCCGGACTATCAGTTTGGGTTTAGACAGAAACATTCAACAATTGACCAGGTCCATAGAATAACAGATGTTATTGAGCGTGCCCTCGAAGAGAAAATAAATTGCTCTGCAGTGTTCCTGGATGTGGCCCAAGCCTTCGATAAGGTATGGCATGAAGGCTTGGTGTATAAATTGAATAAAATGCTTCCAAGGCAATTTGCAGATATACTAACCTCATATATTTCAAATAGGCTCTTTAGAGTAAAACAGGAGGATGAATATTCTGACCTAAAAGAAATAAGAGCTGGGGTACCTCAAGGAAGTGTCCTAGGGCCCATTCTCTACTTATTATATACTAGTGATCTTCCAATCCAAGAAAATATAACCCTGGCTACATTTGCTGATGACACTGCTCTTCTTGCAACTGATCATGAGCAGGAAAGAGCCACCAGAAGATTACAAGTAGCCAGCAATTCTGTAGTAGAGTGGACAAAAAAATGGAAGATTAGGCTTAACGAATCGAAATCTGTACATATTAATTTTACTAACAAAAATATAACTCAGCCTCTTTCACTGGACATCAACGAAAAAATTGTCCCTTATGATCTTAAAGTAAAGTATCTAGGTATAACTCTTGATGCCAAGCTACGATGGAAAGAGCACGTTAAAAGAAAAAGGGCAGAACTTGACTTGAAATATAAAGAGTATTATTGGCTTATTGGTAGAAATTCTAAATTGTCGATATGTAATAAATTATTAATATATAACCAGATATTTAAACCAGTATGGCTTTATGGCATTCAGCTATGGGGCTGTACCAAAGTCAGTAATATAAAAACAATACAGACGTTCCAGAATAAAGTGCTGCGCAACATTGTAAATGCCCCTTGGTATGTGCGCAATGCGGATATTCATCGTGATTTAGAAATGTTCACTATTAAAGAAGAGATTAAGAGGTATGCTCTCAAACATGAGGCAAGACTACATCTTCACGACAACGTGGAAGCCATACAATTACTGGACAACCAACACCATGTCCGGAGGTTAAAGAGGACAAAACCATTTGACCTAGTATAGCGTGTCAGACAGGATAGTGATTGAGTGTAAATAGTTAATAGATAAACCTAAGGAATATCATTGGATTGACTTTAGATAAGTACCTAGTTTTAAGCCTTATTAGATTAAAATTAATGGTTAGTCTTCTAGACTAGTTTTAATATGTAAGCACAAGCGGTGCTGATTTAAAAAAAAAAAAAAAAAAAAAAAAAAGATTTATTAATGTCTAATTGACAATTTAGAAGGTGTTTGTATTTTTTAGTTTGTCTACTTACAGGGATTTCAACAAATTCAATTTATTTCCTTTGTTCTTAGTATGCAAGATTTGAAATCTCCATTGTTAAACTTATTTTATTAAATGTTGTAAAACCCCATACCTCCTACCCTTAGTAGTTTTTTGTCAATACCTAAAATTATTCAGTCTGTCGTGATAAACGCACCGTGTAGCAAAACATGTCGATTTAATAAAAAATCTTTGATGTTTAATATAATGGAATTGTGCACAAAATTTGTAATTGTCCCCAAATAATCAATCCGATATTGATTGTGCTAACATTAATTTTAATATATTCTATTTCATTGTTGCAGATATTTTTAAACCTGGTATAACGCCGCCAGATATCAGCATCGCTCTAGCTTCGGACCCTTCAAGATCTCTCACATCAACGGCCGCATTGTTGGCACTACAAAGGATAAAAGATACCTCAATGTAAGTTTTACTTCCAATGACCTAATTTGAGGTTATGTATATATGTATGATTTTCGCAGTCGCAGATTCCGTCACATATGTTTGTCATCCAAGGCATTTAATATAGAATTTTTCTAGATCGCTAACAATCACTCCCGCCCTTCCTCAATCTCCAAGTAAATCGAGCTCAAGCAACAACAATACGACAATAAATAACAATAATTACGAAGACACAAAATCCATTCCAGAGGTGACGATACGACGAAGAAAAATTCACCGGTGCGACGTTGCGGGTTGTCTCAAAGTGTACACGAAGAGTTCACATTTAAAAGCGCACAAGAGGACACACACAGGTAAAATATATCCCAATAGTCAACTATTCTTAGTGTTAGTATCTATTCATGGCTATATTTAACTTTGGAAATAAACCCCATCCTTCAGCTTCTTCTTCTCTTCTTGTTGTTTTTCCCCTACTACGTTAGTTCCTTTTAATTTTCCTTCTCTTCCTCTTTTTGTCCTACTATACTACTACTTCCTCTTCTCCTTCTACTGTTCCACCCCAACCACATACTTACGGTTTCTCCACCCCATCCTCCCTTCTACTTTTAATTTCCTCATTGAGTTCACTTGTTAGCATCCTTAATTAACGAGCCTGGATTTTTTTGTTTAACTTATGAAAGAGGGACTAAATCTACGTTAAGCCGTATACAACACTTACTGGTTTACCGACGTTTTGTGCCTTAAATTCATCTTCATTAAAATAACCTTAGTACACGTTCCTGCAATTTAGTTTTGTTTCGAAGAAACTGAAGATTGCTATTTATGTCCTTAATCATTATTATTACTCACTACTCGTGCCCATGTATTAGGTTTGTTAAAGAATGGTTCTATGGTACTTCTATTGGTAATAACCACCATTTTATGTTTCAGGCGAAAAACCGTATCAATGTTCCTGGGAAGGCTGTACCTGGAAGTTCGCCCGATCGGACGAACTCACCAGGCATTATAGGAAACACACGGGCCAGAAACCGTTTAGTTGCAATTTATGTCAAAGGTCCTTCAGTAGGTCCGATCATTTGTCACTCCACATGAAGAGGCATTGACGTTTAGGGACGAAATGTATTTTAGCGAAATTTTTATATAGCAACAATAATTTTATATAAATGTTCGTTTTTGTAGACTCGAGATTTAATACGTTCAAATTGATTTTATTGGTCGGAATTCAGCTGAAGAAGATAAAATCGATTTTAAGGACTATAATGAATGACATTTTATTGCATAATTACAGCCACCTATTGTCTATTCATTTTCCCAAGTCAGAGACCAAAACAAATATACGCGACGAGCACGTGAACAGCACACAGAGTGGCATTACGAACAATATAACAATCTTAAATCACGCATAAATAGACCTGAACTACGACCCTATTAGGAAGTTCTATCGCCGATGGACCAATAGCATTAAGTTTATGCATCGAACATATCACGCGCTTCTGTTTGTTTATTCTTCTGAATTGGTAAAATGAATAAAGTATAGTAACATTTTATCGCGTAATAGTATAAAAGAAGCCACGCATGTCGAAAAACTTAAAATAAAGTAATCAAACTTTCTGTCGCTATTTCAGACTATGCTACAATCATAGGTCACATGTTTTCACATCGCTGGTTTTATTTTGACGTAACGGATTTGATCTTCTCCGGCTGAGTGAATGTTATTTTATTGAAATAAAATAAATGTAAAATGGGTTATCGGTTAGATTATCACACTGCCTATAAGACATACGTAAAAGCAAGAATAAATTTAAGTCGTAAGATATTTTTTATAGCAAAAAATACAAGATCGATAAACCGTGAATAAATTTAAAAACTACTTTTAGCAAATTTTTGTACAGCGAAAATGATTACATTTTCGGTATATTTATTCTACTGAACATAAAGTGTTTTAAGGGTATATAGGAAAGCTCTTCGCGTTTTTATAAGGGCTGCAGCAAGAAAGTTTAATTTATAAAAATTCCCAGTTTTCGACTAATAAAAACGCTTTTAATTGATAGGAAAAATTAATATTTGTAAAAATTCAGTGTACTTACCATTTTCTTAATTTCATCTGAGCATCGTCCAATGTCTACGTCCTGTTTCCTTCGCCAGCTGTAGATTCTTTAACGAACAAAATTATAACCCATTAATTTCCACTATTTTCATTCTGTCAAATGTCAATACATATAAGGAAGTTTCAAACGAGATGTTGAAAAAAGGTCGATACCCCAGAATAACTCCGGTGCATCGCATTGCAGCGGAAAATGTATGGGGAAAAAGTTGTTTGGTTTTGAAGGAGGAATAGTTTGCAATTTAAACCCTAGACATTTTCCGTGCAATGCGATGCACCGGAGTTATTCCGTGGTACCGACCTTTCTTCAACACCTTGTATATCAAAACAGTGTCTTTTAACAGGCTATAAAAACTACTCCGCGCACTCCGATCATCTCAGAGTAGACCGATTGTGCCCCACCACCTCTGGGGTAAGCCCCCAAGAAGCGAGTTGCACAACTCAGACTTTACTTTCCTATGTTAATAGGGCTGGGGCGCAGGGGAGAGAACTCCCCCAATCCCCCACTCTATAACTGAAAAACCTTGTTCTACGCCTACTCTGAGGTTGATATGACGAAATCCCCGAAATAAAAATGGCGGGTTGTTGTACCTGAAGCTCCTGAAACAAGTAAGAACATTTTAAATTATTTAGTAAATAGTATGTGAGTAGGTACATGTCCCATTTTCGACACTTTCTGGGGATATTGGAAAGAGATAGAATGTTGCAATTTTCACTTTAGTGTCCCATTTTTTAATGAAATGAAAGGTTCCGGTGTCAAATTTGTGTCTCTTAGTTTCTAATCTACAGGGAAATTTTGAAAATCTTCGCTTTTTAGACACCCCTCGTTACGTGTCAAACTGATCAATGTTTAGAGATCTTTACGTAAAGTTCAATGGCGTAGCCAGTTTTCCTCTAAAAGATTAATTTTTTCAGATATTAAAAATAGAAAAAAAATTTAAATCGGACACCTTATATATTATTTTCTTAATATAAAATAAAATAAATATGTTTAGTTGTTTATATTTATATTCAAAAAAACCTAAAAATGCATACCTTTACGTTACTTATAATAGTAGGCCATGGTCTATTTATTAGAAACAAATTCAAAATTTTGACAACTATTCTAAATATTAAAATGGATTATATAAAACATGCCAACATATCATTTGTTTTGTTCAGAATAATTAGATAAAAAGCATATTATAAAACCTCTTACATAATAGATATTTTATAAATAATAAAGATCTGAGAGATCTGTCTAGTTTTGACCATTTGCATTTGTTCCTAATAAATTGACTATGGCCTACTGTTATAAGTATCGTACTTATAGGGTATCTCCGTAATTGTTAGTGCTATCAAAAAAGTAATGTAGGTGTCATGTGCTCTTTTTGGGCCAAACTTAAAATGGTAAAATCAAAATTTGAAAATTTTCGCTCGCTTAAAGATACGGGGAATGATCAAAAAATTGGCAATTTCAAAATGATCCTATATTTTCTTAGTTAAAAGAGATACAGAAGAATGTTTTATACAGAAGTTTCTTTATATTGATTGTTGAATAATCTGCCGTTTTCAGAATAAGTATATGGGGTCAAGTAAAAAAGTTATCGGACCTAACCTCATTTTTTTAAATGAAACACCCTGTATATTTTAATATAGAAAGATACAATTTTAAATTCTCCTTTCAAATATATTCACACCATGGATGATATTGGTTTCCTAGGCGATTTATTTAAACTTTATTACTTTAAACCACAGTAGACCATGAAACAAAAGATAATATCCTAGGAATAACTATGTTGACTATTAACATTTAACGTCAATTTCATTTTTACATATTCATTTACGAAAATGACCTATCAACATTTTGAAAAATTTGATATGATATCAGTTCATATTCAAAGTGAAAAAAACGAAGAAATGGAGCAAGATGTATCTATATTTTATTCGCTATCCGGAAAGACGGTAACTATTTAAGGTCATATTCCGAACATTTGCGATTATTCCCGTTATTTGTTACCTTAATCTGAATCGTTTATTTCGTTTCAAAGTAATAAAGTTTAAATAATTCGCCTAGGAAACCAATATCATCCATGGTGTGTTATATATTTGAAAGGATAATTTAAAATAGTATCTTTTTAGATTAATATATATAGGGTGTTCCATTTAGAAAAATGAAGTTAGGTCCGATAACTTTTTTACCTGACCCCGTATATTTATTCTTAAAACTGCAAATTATTCAACAATCGATATAAATAAGCTTCTGTATAAAATATTTTTCTGTGTCTCTTTTAACTAAGAAAATATATGGTAATTTTGAAATTGTGAATTTTTTGATTATTAAGCGAGCGAAAATTTTCAAATTTTGATTTTATCATTTTAAGTTTGACCCAAAAAGAGCACATGACACCTACATTACTTTTTTGATAGCACTAACAATTATGTATATACCCTATAAAAGTGTCGAAAATGGGACACCCTCTACAAGAATCATTATAGTATACAAAGTTTTAAAAAGTTATTAAAATATACAGGGTTACTTAAAAGTTATAATCGAAAATGTAAACCTGCAGGTGTGCCTTTGGAGCCAGATATATTTGTTAGGAGGGACATTAGGAAAAATGATAATGTGAACTACTAGTACTATTTTGAACTCCCCTGTACACTGGCGAAATATTTCCGGACACCCTGTATATTGGTGAAAACGCTAAACACCCCTGAAACTAAATAATGCATTCCTAAATACCCTTAAATGTTTTTTGTTAATTTTATATTGTAACTTTATAATGTACAAATTTTAAAATATTTAAAAAAAATGGGGTAGGAACATTAATGATGTTTTGCTACACATAAACATTTATATTATTTTTTAAAATATTCTTGTGCTTGCAGAATATTTGGAAATCCCCACTAATTAACAATATGGTGATGAATTTCATCAGTATTATAAAACTGTATATAGTAAAGTTTATATTATACCTTTAACCTTTACTTCAGTAAATCAACCACCCCATTGCGTAAATCCCAACATCTTCTAACCGCAATAAATGGGTGCAGAGTCGGCTTGAAAATATAACTATCCTACATATTGATTTATTTTTAATTTGAATTAAAGAAAAAATTAGGGATGCAGATAAATGAAATTTGTACTCCGGGTCTGCCCGAGAAGATGTAAATTTTGTGCATTTTATGGTGAGAGTGATAATTAGGTTTTTATGACAGTCAAACGATCAACGGTATATTAATGCAAACTTTATTATATTATTTTTTGTAAGTTAAATTTATTATACGTATTAAATCGTTTAGTTTTCTACTATACCACCCTGTATATTAAAATTCCTTAAAACATTCCTAATTAATTTTTATATTGTGTATACTTTTTAAGGTCGGAACATGGTGCCAGTAGCAATGTGAAAATACTTTTGTAAATTGTTAATATAAGTAACAAAAATTGTTAAAGTGTTAGTTTTAAAACGAATTTTGTAGATTTAAATAACTATTATTTTTAAGGTTACAATGTAGGATGTTCGGATGAATCATCCGGTAGAAAAGATCGTATTGCATGTTGGCCAGCGTTTAGTAAACGCCGCATTAGTGTATGGCCACAACGCTCATAGCCTGGTACCACAGCACCGCACAGTAGTGTCCACAACGGCGCACCGACCCTTTTCTCATTGCCTTGCCTGTCGATCAGTTTGTCTGTTGACATCGAGATATAAACATGGACTGTGCGTTGTCATCTTCTTCCGATGAAGAAGATATTTAGACGCTAATATAACCAAGTGGTATTATATGTTTAAACAGAAATCAAGATTACCAGTGCATCCTTAACGCAAAGCGAAGATTCTATGGAGAATTTTATCACCTTTATAAAGATCTAAGGAAAGATCCCCAACGCTTTTGTGAATATATGAGAATGCATATAAATACTAGATTTTTGTTTAAGCATAAAAGTACCACTTTGTTATATTAGAGTCCAAAACAATATCTTCTTCATCGGAAGAAGATGACAACGCACAGTCCATGTTTATATCTCGATGTCGAGGGACTACTACGG
The DNA here is from genome assembly GCA_963991005.1 of Barypeithes pellucidus. Taxonomy (NCBI): domain Eukaryota; kingdom Metazoa; phylum Arthropoda; class Insecta; order Coleoptera; family Curculionidae; genus Barypeithes; species Barypeithes pellucidus. The sequence continues at coordinate 17,853,012 of OZ022563.1, forward strand.
GAAGCTCAAGCGAGGCTGTACGGTGCTATGGTACAAGGCTATGGGCGAGGGGCGGTGCGCCGTTGTGGACACAGACTTAGAGTTTGCAATACTGTTGCAGTAAGTTAATTTTTGGCACTAGAGTTTCAAACAATATGTCATGCAAATCGTTTTATTTAAACGGCGAGGGCTACCCACACAGCAAAAAAAAGTACCATAAAGCTGAATTTATAAACTTGACGTTGACGATGACGGTGCAGTTTGACGGTGGGTGACGGCCGACATAAACCAATTTTATCTTTTGACGGTGGACGGTCGTAGCAACGTTCGTAGCAAGTTTCCACAGCCAATCAAAATCGTGTTTGCCGGTCACGTGATATTTAGTAAATATTATTTTACTTTATACCATCTTATTAACCATTTTAAAGTGTACTGTTGATAAGTGTTGATAGTATCATTCAGATCACATAAACACCAAAATTAATATAATCACATAAAAATAGGTTATGTTATCGTCGCCACCATCAAGTTTATAAATCCAGCTTTTTACGGCACTCGTCAATCGTCAATCGTCACCGTCGAGTTTATAAATTGGCCTTAAAACTATCAAAATACGACGCTTAAATTCCGCGAAACTCGACCAAAAACTGAATAAGAATATAAATAAACACGAATACACGATCATCGGTATTATAAGGTTAATATTTAGTAACTTTTATTTTTGCAGCAGAAACTGCATCGAGCAGAGCAGTTCTTTTGGCAAGTCTTGCAAGTTACAAGAATATTTCCAAAAGAAATCAGCTGGCTTCTTAATGCGCATGCCTTCCTTCTAAATTATTGCAATTGCAGAAAGACTTGCGTCCTTAATTGTATTCCGAATTTTGACTCTAATCCGGGAGTAACGAAAGCATCAAGCGCGACACTCAAAATATGAAATAAGCAATTCAGATTAGAGTTGCCAGGTGGCCATGAATGGCCGGGATTTTCCCGAAATTTGTCGAGGTTCCGGATTGCTTTATAATCCCGGAATTTTGTACCAATTATCAAGGGTGTAACAAATTCGTCCTTCGCCATTGGGATTTCGGGAACGGTAAGAGATACGAAGCGGCTTTTAAAATATTTGGACAAATCTAGAATCTTGCGTTTCGGTTTTTATTTTTTCCTGGCTTTATTCGCAGAGATATCCAAAAATAAATTTCACTTTCTCATTGCTATTTTTTATTCCCCGCACAATGCGACGTTTCGTCTTTGGGTCACCATCATCCACTTAATTTTTTTTAAATACGGGTCTGGAATTTTTTGTATAAATTATGAAAGAGGAACTACGTTCACGGTATACAACACTTACTATTTTTCCGACGTTTTGTTCCTTAAATTGACCATCTTCATTAAAATACCACAGTTATTGGCAAAAAGGACATCATCAAGAATACCTAATAAATTTGGTATAGGTACTCATTATTCGAGTCAATAAATCACACCATTAAGGCGCAAACCTGGAAGTAAAGTTTTTGTTCGCAGTAAAATCAGTTTTTCAAATACTGACGAAGCAAAAAAAAGTATTGAGTTTTCGACTTTTTGTTATATGACATAATACCTTTATTTTAACATGTATAATCGCATCTCCAAGTATCCGAATGCATTATCCGAACAACCTGTATTGTTGAAAATATAGTCTTCCAATAAGGTTCGTAATACGTACGTTATATCATAGATTAGTTGTAAGGGAAAAAATCACCGGTTTAATTGTTTATTTTTTAATTAAATATAGATACGGACGGTGACAGGCAGAAATGGTACAGGTGGGAGAAGCGGTTGTAGTTTTGAAATAATTATCAATTTTTTTTATAAATTGTTAGTGTTTGTTGTTTTGTTATTATTTTTTTTTCTGCCTATCACTGTTCAATACAGGGTGTTATGAAAATATATTTCAATGGGTGTCGTAGACATACATTCAATAATTTATTTTTATAAATCGGTCGTCCAAAAAGTTGGGTAAATAACCCTGTGGCAACCACGTCTTTACTTGACAAGTATAATTGTTGCATGTACTCTCAATGGACAAGCCATATCGACAGGTCTTTGACAAAACATCATAAGCGACAACTTTCACGAAAATGATATTTCTACAGCAAACTGTTGCTTATGATAAACTGTATAATAAAAAATACAATAAAATGTATATAGGGTGTTCGCTTATTAATGGTACATGGAAAACCCACAGACTCCTTACGTAAAAATATTAGGATTTTATTACACTTACCTATATTCGAAAGTTGATATTAATTAAGATACAGGGTGTTAAAGTTAAAATTTCATTTTTGTTACTCTTTAATAACTTTGAGAGAACCCAACGGTTTTTTACAAAATTTGGCAATTATGGTTTTTATAGGACGAGAAATTGATTTTTTTGTTAAAATTTAATGTACAAACGCTGTCTGCAGCATTTTCGCACATTTATTAACTTTTTTGGCCCGTAATGTGTTTAAGTTTTTAATGAAAATAATACTTTTCTCATATTTATTACGTAAAAGAGGTATACTAAGTTGAGGTCTCCCCGAGTTAGCGTTTCGGAGATATATGCATTTCAATTGTTTATTGCACCCTGTCCAATTACTATTAATTTGCAAATAAATTTATTTTCTTAAATTAAAATATGAGAAAACAAATGAAATTTAGAGATGCAGTTGCTATAAAACCTCCATGTTGTTATTTGTTTGTTGATGAGATAGCTGTGTGAGAAAATGTTTAATTTTTTAGTTTATCGTAAGTTCAGTAACAATGCCGAGACACAATTTGTTTTCAAAAGCAGAAATGCGGGATATGTCGTGTGTATACGCGCAGGAAAATTTTAATGTAGGAGGTGCCCAGAGACCATATTCGGAACTCTATCCAACAACCTGATTTTAAGATCCTCAAAATATTTACGACCGATTAGGCGAAACAGGTAGGTACCTTTCGCCCTAAACGGAATTCCGAATAACTCACACAGCTATCTTACAATAACCAACAAACACATAACAGCATGGAGGTTCCATAGCAATTGCATCTCTAAATTTCATTCATTTTCTCATAGGTTACTTTAAGAAACAAATTTTGTTTGCAAATTAATAGTAATTGGACAGGGTGCACTAAACAATTTAAATGCAAATATCTCCGAAACGGTAACTCTGGGAGACCTCAACTTAGTATACCTTTTTTACGTAATAAATATTAGAAAAGTATTATTTTCATTAAAAACTTAAATACACGGAGGCACAAAAAAGTTATGATCTCAAGAAAGTGCGAAAAATTCCCCCTATAATGTACATTAAAAAAATCCAATTTTAAAGAAAAACGTTGGTTTCTCTCAAAGTTCTTAGATAAATACAAAAATAAAGTTTTAACTTTAACACCATGTATCTCAGTTAATATCAACTTTCGGATATAGGTAAGTATAATTAAATCCTAATATTTTTACGTAAGGAGTCTGTGGGTTTTCCATGTACCATTAATTAGCGGACAGCCTGTATATAAATTTATAGGAAGCTTTGGTTATTATTTGATAAGGTGTAATTATTTCAAAAGGTGTAAAAAGTCATATTTAAGTTATCGTATCCGCCATTAAATTTGTAACGATTTTCAAAACGGCGTAAGCGCCAATGACAAAACATCGTATACATCGTGGTGGTTAAGATTTATTCTAATGTCGCTTATTATAATTTATAACCCCACTCGATACCGGGCGATAGTAATCCTACATCGACTTATTTCAGAGTAACGTCTATCTTAAGCGACAAACAAATATATAAAACTGAAAATACTGAAGTTTACTGAAATTGACTAAGTCTAGGTTAGGTCAAAATACGTAAAAAATTGTTGTGTCAAAAACCTATCGATATAGTGAATTTTTTCACTTACCTACTATCGCAATTATTTCTCTGCAATTTATTTTCATTTCGGGATCGGGTTTAAAGTTTAAATATAATAAACCCATTCCATACCATACACCCTGTATCTACTTTAAATTTTAAAGTAAAAATTCCTATGTATGTATGTATAAATCCAATGTTTCGAAAAGTATCTTGTGATAGTACATATAAAATTGATCGTTTTGTAATATAACAACAACTAATTTAAGAGCGGACTTTATATCAAAAAGTGAATTTTCTTGTGTGGGATAAAAATCAAAATTTTCAGAAGAATATCGTATTGTGGTAATATTGCCTCTATTTTTATATCCTACTATTGTTACGAAGAAAGGTGCAATTTTAATTTTTACATCATTTTTTAAGAGTTTATTTCGTTAAGGTAGATAATTCGTATACGTATTACTGTATTGTACCAAGCAACTATGGAAGAAGTATAGGTATGAAAACATACAGTCAGTTCGCTTGATAATGCTAAACCCTAGAGACATTTCCTTTTAATATCTTAAATATACTGTTTATCGCCCTATTTTTCGAACTTTTTTCTACAATAATTTAATAAAAATATATGGCAGTCGCATATTTGGGCTAAAGTAAACTATCAATCACATGCTGAACACTTTTTTATGGTCTATAACATGGCAACCTCACTGAAAGTCTATCAGCTACGAGCGCTCCAAAGAAATGATAAATAAACAAACCCGAACAAACCCGTTTCATAAAACCTAAAGTAATCTAAGTAAAGGCAATGGCTACTAAAATATGTATAAAAAAAGTTATATAAGGTTTGACATTACTTAATTAGAAAACTAATAGTCTCTGAGTTATACAGTAGACTCTAGAATTACCTTTATAGGGATATTGTTTCGCAGTCTATATTATAAAACGTTTAGTGAAATATATTACCCTCATCTTAGATTTGGGCCATAAAAAGAAACAGTGAAAATATATTTTATTCAGGAACAGTCATCATATTAAATTATTAATATTTCTGCTACTTTTATAAAAGTTACGTTACAATATATATACAGGGTGTTCCAGAATATGTGGGCAATCTCCCGGGTTCAGATAGAACACTTAGAAATAACAGGAGAAGGTCCTACAAATTTTTCTTCCTACGGCCTCGCCTACGGAGATACGGATGTCCCTGGAAATCGTGGTTTTTTAAATAATTTTTTAAGTACTAGGTGTAATTTAATAATTTTTTAGTCTAATGTTTACTATGAGTCTCCTTAAAATTCGCCCTTTTAAACACATTGGGCTTATTTAGTTTGACAATGACGGACTAGACTTAATACAAAAATAATTTTTTTACACCCTATATGATGAAGGAACGACAATAATATTTTTTTTTTGATACTCTAAACCTTAAACTGAAAAAAAGGTACTCTTGGTCAATGTCGATAAAATGAATTGTTTTCGAACAAAAAATATTTTTGTTCATACATTAAATGCATGTCGGCATATTCAGTATACATACGTAAATTCCATTACTAAGTTAGTAACTAATAAGACAAAGAAGAAAGACCGCAAATTTCAAGATACTACCATAAACTGACACTGGCATATTTATTCTTATTTAAATCGGTACATGTGAAACAACCATAACAACAATGAGGGAATTTTATGAACATAAAATGCAAAAAACCATATTGAACAAAAAATTATTTTTTTTCGAAAACAGTTCACTTTATCGACATTGATCAAGAGTACCTTTTTTAGCTTAAGGTTTAGAATATCCAAAAATATTTTTGTCGTTCCTTCATCATACAAGGTGTACCAAAAAAAACATTTTTGTGAACATAAAATGCAAGGAACCATATTGAACAAAAAAATTTTTTTTTTAAAACAGTTCACTTAATCGACATTGATCAAGAGTACCTTTTTTAGCTTAAGGTTTAGAATATCCAAAAATAATTTTGTCGTTCCTTCATCATACAAGGTGTACCAAAAAAAACATTTTTGTGTGATGTCTAGTCCGTCCCTGGCAAACTAAATAAGCCAAATGTGTGTTAAAAGGGCGAATTTTACGGAGACTCATCTACTAACCATTATACTAAAAAATTATTAAATTACACCTAGTACTTAATGAAAAACAACGATTTCCAAGGACGTCCGTTATGGGCCCGTATCTCCGTAGGGGAGGCCATAGGAGGAAAAATTTATAAGAACTTCTCCTGTTATTTTTAAGTGTTCTATCTGAACCCGGGAGATTGTCCACATATTCTGGGACACCCTGTATATGCCGTTACTAAGCAAAAGTGTTCGTAAACTCCGTCATTTAAGCGCTTTAAGAGTTTTATAAGGGTAATAAATTACTATATAACTTAAGGCAGGGGTTCCCAGCGTGTGCAGTTCGGGAACCTTCATGTCGCTATAAAGCTGCGTCCAGACTTATTTACTTCTTCCATAGTTGTCATACATTTAGGAGTAACTATTTTATTATAAGAAAATAATTAGTTTTAAACATATTGCCAGTACCGGGGCCAGTATATATTATATCTACCTACAGTTTAGCTAATAAATAATGTAAAATAAATATTCTTAATTAATATATTTAGACATCAGGGTGTGTATGTTTAAAAAGTTGCAGAAGTATTTTTACATGTTTGTTATTATATATCACTGCAAATATTTTATTTATTTATAGGGTGTTAGTACTTCTTATTTTAAAGGGTGCATTCCTGGACCAATTTTAAGTCGAAAAGAGCATATACACATACAGGTCGACAAGTGGATCTATGTCTCTGACGTATCGGTAAGGGGAAAGCAATATCCTTTAACATGGTCTAGTCATGGGCTCGCTAGTATTATTTTAAATAATTAATAAAAATAGGAAATTCTTCAGTAATTGCATCTTATGTTTGAAGGGAGGAAACTATTTTTATCGAGATTTAAAAATTACTTCTTACAAGATGTCATTTTTTCAACATCTACAACATCAAAAACAGCTACATGATTAATTGCAGTTTTGGTGATATTAATGTCCCTTTCTAGCTTTCGCTTAAGTGGCAATATAAATATATTGATTTGTGATCACTTCACGGTTCTGAAGGTTTTTGCCAGGAGTATATTCATTCGTTATCACAAAGTTCAAAATTTTAAAACACCACCCTAAAACACGACACAATGAACACTTACTTAAATAAAACGCAATTTAACACAATACAATAACTATTGCCCTTTCTATCACTACGCAACTGGGTGGGTACATCCATCCAATATCGGAAATCGCCTACCAAGCCCGATGGCCCATCGGGTGCATCTGGAGACGCATGCGCTATCAACTGTCTGGGATATAACCTATCAAATTAGCTCTAGCTACCAGTAGCCATTGACAACGTACTCTGTTGCAATACCTACTTTAAGGTTACGAAATACGTACAAAGGTACTTTAATCAAAAAATATATTATTTTGCATTTATAAATAGTATGAAAAGAAAGTTTTAATAATATTGAAAATTTAATAGAATATTGGTTTATTATATACCTATACCTATTACAATTTATTTTAAATGCGTAAATGTAATTTTAGGTTTTTCTCGGTGAGAGATTATTAAATTAAAACTTAATACATCGTTAACCGCAGAAATTTCTTTGCCCGTATTCCTTTCGTAGCTATAGATATACTTGCCGACCTGTATGTCCTGTGTTAAAGGTTTTTTTATCTTAAAAAATGTTTCTCAAGTCAGTGGTGTAGGTAGGTAGCTACGCCTTAATACAATTTTAACCACAAAATATGTTTTACGCCTCTGATGTTTTCAAAACAATTATTTTATTATTAAGTATCCCCTCATTTCGAAACAAAAAAGGGATCTTTCTCTTAAAACTTATAGTTCGGAAAAAATCAACATAATAATAATAATTGTTATGCATCCCTTTTTGTTATACTATATTTATATATTTAAACGATTCTTGCTTAAAGATTTCCACAAAATATTATAGCAAAAAGGGATGCATAATTTATTATGTTATTTTCTTCAAAACGAAGTTTTAAGGAAAAGATGAAAGAGACACTTTTTTTGTTTAAAATTGTATGATATAAGTACCATAAAATAATTTAAAAAATAAGCTTTTCAGGTGGTATTAATTTCAAATACTAAAAAACACAAACTGTATTTGTTGTTTATAAAATAATTGTTTCGTAACAGTGGCGTAACATAATTTTGTAAAAAATGTATTGAGGACTAAGTAGCTAGTAGTACGTACACCACTGGCTTGAGGAAAGAAATTAGGGTAAAAATGTGTAGTTTTATATTCTAATAATATACATACCAAATTTTAGTGCAATATCTCAAACTGTTTTCGAGATTTTTGATAAAAACAAAAAAAAATCAACACCCTTTAAATCGAACGAAGGATTTACGGACATACATGTATAGGATAAACTTTTAGACAAAATTGATGCAGGGATCATCATCAAAATACGTAATATCATAAAGTAACACCCTCTATATAGACGATTATCCAAATTTTCGCGCAATTTTTTGGATAAAACAGCAAAATAACGAAATAGCGAAGGAGTAACTATAGCGGAAGGACATGCACACCCTGATGCTAATTTTTTTTCTTGTTTTCTCTGTTATTTTAAAAAATAATTTGGATCTCCACCTTTTAATACTGATAAAAAGGCATGTTTTATACTAAAATATTAGATAGGTAACTGTAAATTTTAGGGCATTTTACACGAGTCAGTAAATTTCCCCCATAGAAATATATTTTTATGTTATTATAATAAATAAGGATAAATTTATAATATACATATATTTATTAATGTTAATATTTAGTTGTTTACATAAATTTTTGTGGAAGGGTGTTTTTCGTTTTATTTATCCCAAACCGGCCGCAGACGCATGTCGATAACAAAACATCTTCCCATTGGCGTAACTAGAATGATTTTGTAGGGGGGGCCTGGCCCCTAGTCTAGTAGGATTTTAATGGCAAGTGTCACTATGACGTATGTATGGCTTTGAACTTCGGAAACACTGGGGTGGGCACCAGACCAATCTGGGGTGGGCACGGCCCACCTGGCCCCCCCTCTAGTTACGCCTATGCATCTTCCTCAAGTTCCTTGATTATTCATATGCAAAATTTAAAAGCATACACTCCCCATGAGCGTCTGGAAATTTCATAATTAACCAGCTGCTGGCTTAGCGCCATCAGAGTTGTCGTTAACGCCACAACATCGGTGGGAAGAGTATGTGACGTAGTGTGGCCACAACCTTACATTTCAACATATTTATTTTCGAAAAAAAGCGAATGTTTAAGTTCATAATAAGGTAAGAATACGAAGTTTTAGAGCGAAACGAGAGTCTAACTCAATAATTATATTTTTATTTCAGACAAAAGCCATGTTTTCTTTAGCTAGAACCATACTAAATACTTCCAAGAACCTGAGCCCTCTCCACACAAATCTAGCAGTAAATTTTCATGCGTTAGCATATCCAAGTTCTCAAATTACACCAAAAGTTTCGTTTCTAATTCCAGAAACTCCTAGCCTAGTACCCTCTTGTGGATTTAAGGTTGTAGGCAGACCGCACAAACGATGCAAAGATTGCTATTTTGTACGTAGAGAAGAAAGAATGTATGTAATTTGTAACACACATAGGAGACATAAACAAATGTCGATGGTTAAAGATCCGAAGAACACGTGGATGTTGTCGCATGCTACGCAGTCTAAAATTAGGCCCTGGTAGATTTTTGTGAACAAATAATATTTTATAGTTAGCGAATAAAAATGCTCCAGTTTTGTTCATTATTGTTAGTTGGTGTGCAAGGCACTAAAATCATTATGCTTGTAAATTAAATACGTGTAGTAAACTAAATTTAAATATGAGCCATTAATATAACAAATATTAGAAGTATACAATTTATGCTACATTAATAGATCAACATTCTTAATAAACTTAATTTAGGAGGTATATACAGAAAAGGCTACATCATAATGTACAGTTCTGTTCATAAAACACCCATACAACATTAAAATGAGAGATGCCATTTATCATATATTTTTTCATGTATCATGTCACCTTTCCTTTACTGCTTGTATTGGTTCCATACAGCAACTTGATTTTAAAGAACCTACTATTATTTTTTTGGATGGGTAGACAAAATCTGCTCCGTAAAAGAGCTATTTTCTCAAAGAAAAAGTCTCGGAGAGGTGGGACTTTTCAGATGGTTGGAAAAAGTATTTATTGTGAAATACAAAATGATATATTCATTACTTTGAAGGCTTACCTACATGGTAAAAATAAATATTTTTTTTATGATCGTCATAATTTTCAAATCCCAAAAAAATTTATAAGACCAGAAGGCCACAAAATGATTGTAATGTATGTGAATAACTTGCTTGACTTGTTTTTTACCAGTAACGAGAAAGAATGTAAATGCGAAAGCGTTAGCAGCTATGAACCCTAACAAACTTCCTGTGTAAACTATTGAAAGTTTTTCTTGGAAAGCAGTGCATAAACTATTGATACTTACGATAGATTGTAGTTGCACAACGCGTTGACCCGATTCCCGTATAATTACTCACGAAATGCACATTTAAAACATCAATATGTTGAATAAGAAATACAACAACCACAAATAAAGCTAACCGAGAGAATATTGACGAACCAAGATGACGCTACACAAACACAACTATGAAAAAGTAGGCTTAGTTTTTTTTATTTCTAAAACAATTGAATTTGCGCCCTGAAAAGCCGCTTAATTTAAATGCGGCTTGTACGCTCCAGCCCAAGACCTAAAGGCATAATATTTTTATAAATAGATGGAAACTACGTATTCTGATCTTATATTTAGAAAGGAACAATTATTCATGTGTTAAATTAAATCGCAAAAGCTTTGAATTTCGCGTAGATAGTTTTTCGAAAACTCATCGATAGTAATTGTTTCTATGCAATCAACCACCAAGTTGGTAATGATCGGTTGCCTACCCTCATTCGAGGCATACGACCTACTCTTGTGTGATCCAACTCTGTTACATTTACTTCACGAGGAGCCACTCCGGGCCGTTAAGATTACTTATGTATCTCTGTCTAACTTATACAACTAGAAAAAGAAACAAATATAAATCGATAGTAAAATTTTCAGGCTACGTCCCGAAAAATTTGACAAATCTATTTGTTTATGTTATGAGTTTCCACAAATTATTTTAAAAACCTATAAATATATCGGGTATTATTTATCCATTATTTATTTAAAATAGGAAAATAATGACCGAAACTGTAGTGCACGGGGAACAAAGTAATGTCTTCTTGGTTGAGTGCGCGTAAGTACTTATAATTATCAAACTTTAGTGCGGTAAGCAAGCACCACGCCCTTTTTAAATCCAAAATATTTTATAACAAAAATTTTGAAATTATATACTAGGTTACAGCAAGTATTAGTTTTCGTACACAAGAGCTTAAATATCTGTATTTCTGTAGAAACGGATTATTACTCTGCATGAAATTAGGGAAAATCCTGATTATAATTTTAGTGTAAAATCTGAAGATGGTTGCAATCTAGATGAGAATATAGAAGAAATTAGAATAGAAGTGGAGAATAGCCCTACAAATTACAAAATAGAGGTAGAAGAGGAAGATACAGTCTATTCCATAACGCCTGAGGTTACCCTTACGGTTAAGACAACTAAAAAAAGAAAATTTTATAGATGTGATGTAGAGGGCTGTAATAAGGCCTATACCAAAAGTTCACATGTGAAGGCACATAAAAGAACACACACGGGTATGTTTAATTGTCTTAGTTTGTACATTTAAAAATTAATAGGGTCAAGGCCAGATGATTTATTACAGGGAATCCTTCTTTGATAAGAATGAGGGGAATGTTAATGTTTTTAATTAAATACATCATTATTGAATTAAATTCAATCACTCTAAAGTTTTAATAAAACATGTCTAGCTATTCCGAGATTTTCTAACACACTCGCTAACTTTAAATTCAATCCATCCAAAATTTGGTGTAGTTGGTAAGTGTAGCTTCACTCACTATAAATCACCCTGTAAGAATATCTTATTACCATCTTTAGGAGAGAAACCTTACGTTTGTACTTGGGAAAGCTGCGAATGGAGATTCAATCGATCAGATGAACTAAAACGGCACTACAGAAAACATACAGGAGCCCGACCTTACAGTTGCCTGTTATGTGGAAGAACATTTGTAAGGGCTGACCACTTAAACATACATATGAAGAGACATTCTTGATTGTCTGAACTGTTAGTCATTACTTTAAATAGTGTTTTTGGAGCCCTATCTCTTTACTTCTTTCTTCTCCCACTGGTTAAAAGTTTTGAATGGTGGTAATCAGGTAAATGATTCATTTAACTGGTTAGCAAAATATTCTTATTTTTGTGAACAGAAAAATGTAATCGGTCAGCCAAAATGGCTAGTTGGTCAGCAACTTATGGACACCAAACATTTCTGAATCGGTCAGTAATTAATGTCATACTAAAGTGCTCTAAATTATTTTGGTATGCAAATTAAATATATAAGCTGTTATGAGCGATGCAAGCAAAATATTTAATCTTGGTCATCAAAAGAAAAAAGCAATAAAACGTGAAATAGTGACAGTGCCCTGGGAAAACAAGTGAAAACCCGCCCCCGCTACACCTTTTGTAGCCGATTTCCTTCTGTATTCAGCAAAAGAAAACACAAAAAAGTTACATAAATTGACAGCGCCCTGGGACCTCTGAAGTAAACTGCTTCTAGACATATTTTTTTCTACTGACCAATTGTAAAATCATGCTAACCAGCTTGACTGTTAATTAAGCGAACACATGATATTACAAGCGGACTGATATCGGTTAAATTGTTGACAGTTTGTAGCATTTTTGCAGAAGAAGTGTTGCAGCCCAAGTTTTATTTATTGCAAGCAAAATCTTTTTATGCTGATCAAATGATTTAATGGCTATTTTTTGCTGCAAACCATTTAATTACTTCTCAATGATGAATACTTCCAACTACTTTTTTAAGAGGATGATGATGGTACAAATAGAACCGACATTCAAATAATCAAACTAAACTGAAGGACATAAACGTTCATAATATTATTTGTTATTTATTATTATAGAACCACAATTTATAATTTATATTAATAAGAAGTCCTAGTCTTATATGTGGCAAAAAGTCGAAAAGTGTTAGTAGGAATTAAATTTGGCCTATGAAAAGGTCTTGGGAACTAGAAAGATATTTGTTTGATATATTGGTACTTGCTATAAAACATACCAATCTTCTTAATGAATATATTTTAATGTACCTATCACTTCCGGTTATACCGGAAGTTAACCTAAACATTGTTATTTTAAATAGAATACCTGTGTATTTCGGCATTTCTTGATTCTATAGTATTTAAAAATTCAAGTAACATTTGTTAACCATTTCCTACACCCAACTCCAACTTTTGCTGTGATAAAATCCTTCAAAAGAATTTTTTATAAAAAAGGATAATTTGACCTTACTTTACTAATGCAGTTAATAATACTAGGCATTTTTTATACAGGGTATTTTAAAAATTATACCTTTCTGGTATAATAAATAAATACTCAAGTTAATAAAATGTTTCGGATTTGTTGCTGAATTGTTGAAAAACATGATAGAAACTTATACCTACTGAGCAATTAGATAAAGAATGTAATTCTACAGGGTGTTCCATATTTTAAAAATAAATACTCATATTAAACGGTTCAAATGGGTAAGTATAGGAATTGCTAACAAAATTCTTGGACTTTGACATAGAATCGAATATTCCCAAATATACAGACACTCTATTTACAATAACCATGTTATGCCTAAGTTCAGGTATAACTGGAAGTAAGTAAAATGACCAATATTTCAAACAAATACATTTTTAGCTCCCGAGATCTTTTCATAGGTCACTCATCGTGAATGACTCTTTACCTGACATTGTTGTGAAAAGCGGTTTGGTTCTAGTCATGACAAGAATAAATTTGGCGTAAAACGAAAAAATTGATTTATAATGTGAAACTTGTTTTTACATAATTATCAAATTACGGCGATTTTTAATTTATAATTGTACTGAATACGGCTGTCGATGTTATGTGGGTTTTTTGTACTATTATAATAATCAGCTAACACAAGCAAACGTTACCTTTGGTTTAATGACATGGTAGTTAGCTATACACATTCGGAAATAAGTCAAGTGAATAGAATAATGGAAAATCTAGTAAAATGGTTAAAAAACATGGAAGTAATAATAATGATAATAATAATATTTATTTCGTAAGTTACATAGTACTATTACAATAAAAATCACATGGCGAAATAAATATTAGTGAAAGAAGTAAACAGATATTTGCTCCAATATTGTTAAATATATTGTGGATTTAATAAACAATTAAAAGGTACATTTTAAGGCAAAGCCAAACCTTTTAATGCAGATATTAAAGCCACAGTTAGTATATTAATATTTATACCAAAGTTATGAAACGACTGTACATAAGTGTAATAATTAAGTTATGAAAGGAAGAATAGTAATCCCGTATTTAAAACGCTATTTTATTTTGTTATAATTACGTTATACAGATCAGGGTGTTTTAGAAATTTAGAAAATACATCAGACAACAAAGAGGTGATACTATACAGTAGACAGTAGTAATGAGCAAGGGAAAGTTTCCATTTTAGGAAAAAATACTTTATGTCAATTCTTGTAATTGGGCGCATTCAGCAGAACCCATCGATTTGTACACGATTTTTATTGTTTAAATTACAGAACTAAATTTTGAACAAAACAAAAACTTTTTACTACTACGTTTCACAACTTGTTATATTGTAATGGTGGGTAAATAGCTTACTCTTGTCCAATAACCAATGTACAGTTGAACCAGGGAAATAATGAATTGCATCATTACCTACAACAGAATGATAAATATGTATACAATATTTAACACTCCTTGCAGAAAAGAAATTTGTAATTATTAGTTCTTATATAGCATGTTAAAATTCTAATTTCACATTTCCGTCGAATACACTGGAACTGGAATTGTATTTGTTAAAAAAATGTTGTCTGTTTTAACCTTTTCATTAACTGATAATAGAAAAAGACATTAAAAATTGCAGATCTATACAGGGTATACCAAGTAAAGTGGCCTATTAGAAGTATCTCGAGAACTAAATGAGATTTTATTTTGAAAATTTAAGTGTGGCTATAAGAAATGGTTTTCTACGTTTATAAAATATTTTGAATGGTGCGGTGTTGCCGGATCATACCGAAAGTGGTAGCAACTTCGGAATTTTAAATTAATTACCTTATATATTATATCTTTTTTTGGAATCTAGGTAAAAATCTAGAACGGTTTTCTGTATAATATCATATACCTATCTTTAAGAGTTTTTCAATTATAAATAATCTTGTGATTTTTTAACGCCATATCGGGACCTGAAAAGAAAATCATATCTTTTTAGCGGTTACAGCTAGAAAACTGAAATTTTGACAGTAGTTCCACAAGACCATCAAAATGTTATAATTTTGAACATTATTTAATTAGTTTGATAACAATATTTCTGAGGGAAATGAATTATTGCAAAAATCTTCTTTTTTTTAAATGTGACGATTTGATATGTTTTGCTAATGGAGAATCGAATTTTCTATCTAATGATATTAGGTGTTCCTATACCCATCTTCGATATTTTCGAAATTAAAAAATTGTCTTAAGAAAATATATTTTTTGGTAGTTGGCTGTGTAATGGATTCATAGAAACAAAATATTGAAAAATCCATTTGACCTTATGTTAAAATTACGCAACAACACTAATAAAATAATTAACTAAATTGTTGACTCTTAAACATTCATGAATTGTGGTGATAACATGTTCATTTGTCACCTTTTTCATTTCTTCCCCTTCTAGAGACCCCAGAGCTGTTCTTACTCGATTTTTTGTAAATGTTCCCTTGTTGTGACTGGTGTCTTGTATACTATTTATTTAATCCTACCCCATAGATAAAAATCTAGGGGGGTAAGATCCGGAGACCTTGGGGCCATTTCCATGGACCTCCTCGGCCAATCAACTTTTTGGGAGTCATAGAAGCTGCATCAGGATGAATTTCATTAAATTTTCTGCAAGTTCTAGATAAAACTACCACACTCCCCATGAATATAAAATAAATTTAAAATATCTAAGCTCGACTAATATGAATTAGCCATTTTTATTACAATAACACAGACATAACGTCAAATTGATTTTTCATTATTTTCTTTCTATGAATCCATTCCACACCAACTACCAAAAAATATATTTTTATAAGATAATTTTTAAATTTCGCTATAAGTCCGAAAATATTGAAGATAAGTATAGGAACACTTAATATCATTAGATAGAAAATTCGATCCTCCATTAGCAAGACATATCAAATATAGGGTGTCCCATTTAAAAAAAGGAAAATTTTTGCAATAATTCATCTCCCTCAGAAATATTGCTATGGAGACGCCCTGTATTAAACTAATTAAATACTGTTCAAAATTATAAAATTTTGATGGTCTTGTGAAACTATTGTTCAGTTTTTATTTCAGCTTCCTAGCTGTAACCGCTAAAAAGATATGATTTTACTTTTCAGGTCCCGATATGGCGTATGATCCGGCGTATGATCCGGCAACGCCGCACCATTCAAAATATTTTATAAACGTATAAAACCATCTCTTATAGCCACAGCCAAATTTTCAAAATCAAATCTCATTTAGTTCTCGAGGTACTTCTAATAGGCCACTTTACTTGTTGTACCCTGTATATTAATATGATGACGCACGTTCATTATTTCCCGGGACCAATATGTTATAGATCTGAAAAATCAACTCAATCAATCAATCTCTTAGTTTTTTGGTGTTTTGCAGTTGAGCTAGAATATACAAGGCCATTTTATTATTTGTATTTACATTGCTTACTGTATTTTTGTCCAACCTTAAACTATAAGTATTTATAATTTACATATTTTTTCATTGATTTCTGCTTCTTCTTTAAACTCAGGAAAACATTTTTTTATATAAAAGTTATTTGCTTGTTCGGGTTTGTAAATGGCCCTTTGAGTTAACAACCGAGGAAAATCACCTTATCTCTTTGTCATAAAAAGCCGCCTGCTCTATTGACCCTTTGTCCAAGTATCTCCGGCGCTGTTGTGCTAAATAAGAAACTCAAAAAGTGCAGGCTACCATTATTCTACAAAATTCCGCCACCCTGAAATCTTGATCAAGTTTGATATTTTTTAACTTTTTTATTTTTTATGCGATTTTCGTGATTTTGTTATCAGTTTGTAGATCCGTTTATTGTGTTTTCCTTAATTATTTTATAAAGTAACGTTTTTCGATAGGCTGCATTATACATGAGTAAATCAAACTGTTGTTTCTTGTCGTAATTTCAAAACACCCTGTAGGAAAATTGAGGTGAATAATTTTATTTACATACTGTTTCTTGTCATCTTTGATGTATTCTAAACACTACGTTTCTTGTTTCATTCCATTATCTCATTTCTGCTGCGAGCTACCAAAGTTTAAATGAAACGATGTAATTTTTAGAAAATATATGTCATGGGTATTTCTACCGAAGCACGCACCAATCTTGTATTTGTTGAGCTCGAATCGCCCACCGTTACAATGAAGAAATCCTCCAAGAAGTTGTTGTTCCATTTGCTCCTTTCATTAGGAACCAATTTACATTAATGCATGATAATGCTAGACCTCATGTTGCACATGTAGTGAGTGAATATCTGGATGAAGTTGGACTTCCAAGAATTGAATGGGCCAGCATGTAGCCCGGATCTCAACCCAATCGAACAACTTTGGGATCAACTTAAAAGGGCCGTTTGTCGTTGTCCTGTACAACCATAAACCTTGCAAGACTTTTACGACTGGCGCTGACCGAAGAATATCAGGCTATCCCTCAACAAAGGATAAGTAATCTTATTCGTTCGATATCACAAAGACTGCAAGCTGTCATTGCTGCGAGAGGAGGAAATACACGCTATTAAAATTGTTTTTGTTAATTAACTTTATACCTAGTGTTTGTTTTTCTTAATGAAAATAGGCTTCAAATCTGCGTTTCATTTAAACTTTTGCAGCTCGCAGCAGAAATGAGATAATGGAATGAATCAAAAATCGAAATGTTTAGAATACATCAAAGATGACAAGAAAAGTATGTAAATAAAATTATCCACCTCAATTTTCCTAGAGGGTATTTTGAAATTACGATAAAAAACAACAGTTTGATTTACCTGTATAATATAGCCTAATCGAAAAATGTTACTTTATAAAATAATTAAGGAAAAACAACATAACCGGATAAAATATCAAACTTGACCAAAATTTCAGGGTGGCGGAATTTTGTGCGGGCGAGTGTATAAATAAAATGATAGCATTCTTATATATTTTAATTCAGCTATTAGAAAAAAAAATGTAAGGCAATCCCAGGATCCTAATGTTTAACGAGATTGGATCCCTTGGTACGTAAATAAAATATTAATGGTATTAAAAGAAGAAATAGTACTCCCCAAAGAACACGGAAACATCGAAGTTATTTAATTTATTAAAGAAAATATGAAAAATAAATACTTCTAGTCAACTTTTAATATAATCTAACAAGTTCAATCTGAGTTCTTGATATTAATATTACAAATGTTATTTTTTTTGTATGTATTAAATACATACAGGGTGGCCCATCGAAAACAGTCCAGCAAGGACGTGAAAATTAAAAAAACCACGGACCCGTAAACTTGTGTTTTCAGGGGGACACGAGTCACTATTAATTTCATCCCTGTAAACTCAACCCGCCGCCGAGAAATTGCGTTTTAAAAAATGTAATTTTATTGAGTAATACTTACATGTTATCTTATTAAATGTTGAAATTGTTCGCCATTCACCTCCATACAATAGTTCAACTGTTCAAAGTGTTCTCGGACATTTTGATACTTTGATACTTATTACTTTGAAAAAAATGTTTACGCACAAATCTGTGTACTTGATAAAAGGTGCAGTGAAATGTTTCAAATTCCGTCGCTCGGCGGCGCGTAGCTCAAATTTACAAAATTTAATGCCCTTTAAAAAGATGTATCACAACATACCCATTCCCATTTGAAAAACAAGGGCAGTAGCCGCCCCCGCTAGGGGGGTTGAGGTTACAGGGATGAAATTAATAGTGAAACGTGTCCCCCTGAAAACACAAGTTTACGGGTCCGAGGTTTTTTTTTTTATTTTCACGTACACAGCCGTAAACCTTGCTGGACTGTTTTCGATGGGCCACCCTGTATAAGTAAAAAATGTTTTGTTGCCGTGTGGATATAATGACTCTTATAATGATCAATGGTCATGATTCAATTTCTTTCCATTGTAACTCCACCGTTGAAATCTCTGAAGATTTCAAATGGTGTATGGTATATCATTTATCCGGCATATGGACATATAACTTTCAGTTTTAAAAAAACTTCGTACGACGATAAAGCATTTTAAGTTTTATTACTGTTTTTTGTGATTTATTTTTCTGGGCATTATTTTATGATAAAATATTTTTGTAACATACCGCTGTAGTATTAATGGTTACAAAATAAAGTATATCTGGATGGAAATTTGTTTCTACAAATTATTATAATAGCCTGCAATTGTTACCAATTCCCCCACGCTGAATCCAGTATAGAAATAATTTAAAGTATTAAAAAAAAGCTAAATATTTATGAGCGATGTAATCGCATTACTGCGGAGTCACTTATAAACGCTGTGTATCTGTAAATGTAAAGCGACCTATTTTTCTCTGTGATTATTCATATGAACTAACGGCTATTTGGATTCTGGTAAACCCTATATATTTTCTTTGACTTGTTCTAACCTGGAAATAACTTTTTACATTTAATTAATTATGTCCGATAATTTTGAATTCGACGATAATGATGTAAGTACAGGTAATCAATTAATGCTCTCTGCATTTATGATATGTAGCTAATATCCCATGTTTCTTAGGATATTTTACTCAATGCATTCTGTACACCACCGAGTACAACTATATCAGAAAAACGTTTAAGCGAAGGAAACGATGAAAATCTGACAGTAAAGAGGACCAAATCTAATGAAAATACGAAGGACACCCTGTCTCCAATCCTACAGTTTTCACATAAGTTGAGCGGAACGCCTGAAAAAGGTACACCGGTTAAAAATAACTTGCTTCCGAATGCTACCAAAAGAATATTTCCGGGACCAGCTGGAATTTTACTGGATGAGAATGTAAGTATAAACTTTATTATATGCTTAATGAAGGTTTGTTCGGGTTTTTTCGGTGAGAGTCCCTGTCTTTCTAGATATACCACACCTACCCTCGTTAGTTATATAAGTTTTTTTTTTATAAAAAGTGTTTCATTTGTATCTAAACAAAAACGCCGTTCAGATTTTTAAGCTACGCCCAAAATACATCATCTCTTGAAAAATAATTTATTTCAATGGATGTAGCGACACCTACATTTTTATAATTTTTAGCAAACAGATATTTGTTCACAAGACTCATTTTTCCAAGATGGTCCATGGAAAGACATGTCAAAGGATTTTAAAATCAGTGATTCTTTATACCTTTTTGACAAGTTTAACATAGCCTGGATTAAAAAAGAGGCTGCCAACAACAAGTTCGTCAACCAGAAAGCTCCCTTTTTAGCTGGCATATTGTTATCATTAGAGGTGTCTGAGGGGCAGACACAGAAGTCTATAAATATTACTTTAAGAGATATGACAGGTAAACTAGGTATATTCTAAACCTAGACAAAATGTGGCAGGTTACTTTTAGTAACATCCATTTGCTGAAAATACAATAGCATAAATTATTCTACACTAAAATAAAATGTGTGTAAAACATTTCCTAATAAAAAAAAATTTTAGGAACTATCCAAGGAACAATATCTCAAAATCTATATGGGGAATATGCTAGTCATTTTACACTAGGATCAGTTATGGTGCTAATTCAGTTTGGAGTTCTTTCATGTACATGTGACCGGTGTGATAACCACCATCTTACAGTTACGCCAAAAAACCTGGGCGCTCTTTATAGTGGGAAAGAAAAAATTATTATTAAACATGTAAACCCTGAAGAAGTTTTAAAAGATTATTGTCAAAGAAAGGAATCGGAACTGGCAACAACAAATAGAAATTTAAGTAGACCGAATAACTTCAGTAGCCCAGTAATTTCTAATGTAAACAGCAACAGATGTACCTTTAATAAAAATACAAACCTCGCCTATCAGAACCCAGGTACTAGTAGAAATATGATGTCGCCGAACATTGTAAATAGGACTGTAAAAGATTCTGAACATACTTTACAAAATGCTAGTGTTCCAAACCAATCGTTTGCTTTACCAAATGTTAGGACAATTGATAAAAGTATTGTAAAAGTAGCAGCGGTGAAAGAGGTACAAGAGTCACAGTGTCCAGAGAATAGTCCACCAGTTACACCAACCAGGTTATTTACTTTTAAAAAAGTAAATACTTTATCACAGTCTAATGTTTTCGAGTCAAATACCAGCCCATTAAGTGATACAAGTAAGATGACGATAACTCAAATGTTACCTATTATTAATAGTATGGAGGAAACAAAAAAAGATACTGACAATGAGAATGTGGATATTGTTAAAATAGGAAACAGCCGATTATCCGTAAAAGCGGATACAGCGGAACATGAGAAAATATGGGAAGATCTGTTAGAGAATGTGGATGTAAATTCTTTTTTTGATGATGATTTTTGAGGGTATGTGGGTGTTTATTTGACATTTTTCTACATTTCTTATTCCCACTACTTCCACTACCACAAACAACTCCGTTGTCAAAGAAGGAATTCTGAAGCAAATCCTACCAACAAAATTGAGTAAAGAAAGGTTGTTCTGTGAGCCAATAGAATGTAATATAATTTTACTAACACTCTACAAAAATGTCGATGATAGAAGGGATATATAGAGATGTAGGTATAATCAAAATTAATTTCTTTGTAAGAGCAGAAGCTAAAGATTCCTGCGAGCCAGCTGTGAACAGAAATACTCTTAAATTAGAAACTGTTCAAAGTGAAAAAATGTGTTTAAGTAATTAAATCATTTGTAATATTGTTGATTGCCTTTGATTTCATTTGAAATATTTTTCCCCTGTCCTAAAAATGCCTTATTTTTCAAAGAAATCTAGACAAAAATGATGAGAGAGTTTAAAAATGGACCATAGTCATCATCTATATCAGTATGATTCAAATCGAGGTTATGTAGGACGTGATTAACCATATGAGAGCCGAGCTATAAAAAACTTCTTTATTGTACTAAACTCAAAAATTAAATTTTAGATGATACATTTATACATATCTTGAATTTTATTTAATATCAATCAAATATCACTTATTGTTTAAAACATAATAGTATTTCTTGACAAAGGGTTTTTATTGCTTACAAAACATACTCTCTTCTTACTCTACATTAACGACTTTCTAGTGAAAACGAAAAATCCTATATTTAGTTTTGCTGACGATAGCACACTTATCTCATCTTTCTCTTTGAAAGCACAAACATCGGCTGCCGACGCACATCTTCGCATGCATGAAGTATCGCGCCTGAACAAAGACCTGGAAGAAATTTTGGCTTAGGGTGACCGTAACCAACTCGAATTTAACGCTAAAAAAAACAGGCAGCAGTCTCCTCTAAAAAGGTTAACATTACAGAACCGGATATAGTCATGGACGAACACGCAATCCCATTGGCTTAATCTATTAATTTGCTGGGCGTCAATCTGGGAGGAAACATGTCTTGGCATAACCACGTTGTGGCAATCGCCAAGATAGCTTCTCAGAAACTTGGTGTACTCTTCCGAACCAGAAAGTTGTACACACCTCAACAACTTTTGACACTATACAAAGCCCAGATTCGACCATCACTAGAGTACTGCTCTCATGTCTGGAGCTCTGCACCCAAACATACTCTTCGGCTACTGGATTCCATCGAAAGGCGGGCCATTCGTCTGATTGGAGACCACGAGCTGACGAAGAACCTCGACAGTCTAGAACATCGAAGGCAGGTTGGGGATTTGACTCTTTTACAGATATTTTCATGGAAAGTGCTCGGCTGACCTTGCCCTCTTAATTCCGCCCAGAGCGGCGAATAGCAAAACACACGACGAACCACTGCCGCCCATCCATATGTGGTTAAGCTTAGTACTGCTCGAACTTCATTATTTAAGAATTCTTTAATCTGGAGGACTTCATCCTTATGGAACGACCTTCCCGAAGTCGTTTTTCCCAACGAATATAACCTCCAACGATTCAAAACCAACGTGAATCGCTTTTTGCGCACACGCACCATTCCCAGAGTGCCCTAAAGGATTTTTCCTATAGTGCTTGTGTTTGATCATAAAAAAAAATACCAAGAAAATGTTTTGTTACCCTCGGAATAGATCTAGAGATATAATGTCGCGTTTATGAATGCTACGCAATTTTCAAAATATTTTCGTAGGAAGCAAGCTCTTGGAGATGAAATGTTTGTCTTTGCCGCTGGAACATTAGACTCTCCCGGTTCCCAGCACTGGCTATTCCAACAAAATACAATTTCTCTTAAGAGCTGCGTTTAATCACAGGTTGCCAAACAAGCACTATTTTATGCGAACGTTTAGCCAAATATACTTCGTTTTTTTCTAATCTAAAACTGGATTCGTAAAGCTAAAGGATTGGAAAAAGCTATGAAGAAATTTCGTTAAAAAATATAATGTTATAAGAATAATAATAACAATTTCAAAGATGAACAATTTGCAAATTTTTGTCACAGATCTTCCTGAAACTTGTTGATGCCCCAATCGACATGTCAGACAATATAAATATCAATAAATTAACTAAAAACCTTCATTATTAACGGCTAAAACTTCACGAAAAGAAATATTGATCAGCTGATGACTCTCGTCTCTTCCTAACCTGCCACGAATAGGCATATTTTTTAATTAAATTGATGCCACATAGATGGCGCTGATTTCTAATTTGGGATTGTTTGGGATCCTCATCTTAAAAAATATATGTTATAAGAATAATAACAATTTCAAATATGAACAATTTTCAAATATTTGTCACAGATCTTCCTGAAACTTGTTGATACCCCAATCAACATGCCAGCAATCTAAATATCAATAAATTAACTAAAAAACTTTATTATTAACGGCTAAAACTTCACGAAGAAGAAATGTTGGTCAGCTGATGACTCTCGTCTCTTTCTAACCTGCCAAAAAGCGGCATATTTTTTAATTAAATTGATGCAACATAGATGGCTCTGATTGATAATTTGGGATCCTTATCTTAACTAAATATATAAATTTAACCACGGCCGTGTCTAGGCGTTCTGCCCTGCCACTCTAGGCGAGAACTGGCTTTCCTTTCAGTATTGGTGGGATCGCCGGAGGCGCAACAGTTTGAGAACCACGTCCAAATTTTGCTAAATTTGGTTAACAATTTATAGTAAATTCTAGGGAAACCGATGAGGTCAGGTGTGGATTCAGATAATTTTAAATTTTGACGACTTTTTAGTTATTTTAAAAATTAATATAACACCATAATTAGATAGGTATCTTGTAATATTTGGGTATTGTGAATAGTAAAACAATTGCCGAGACCTGAGCCATTAAAGAAATACATTTTCAAAATACAATATACCATAATCCTGCTAAAAAGGCTTAACATCGACCTATATCTCTCGATAGCCAAACTCTAGAAGCAAAAGGGGCAAATTTATGGCCTCGCGCATGTAAACAAAGCAGATGTCATGCGCAAAGCCGACTGATAAACTATTGACCTTAACCGGCGAATTTTAATTTAATAATACGACATAGCACACGCACCTCTTTCCAGAATGCCTTCTTTATCTTTCATACCCATCAGCCAAAGGCGAGGAAGTGGCATTCCCCCTACTTCCTCTGAATAACCGCCACTGGAGGACTTAGAAGTGGAGGAAAAATATTTTTAAACAACATAAGAATAGTATAGAGTTTCAATTTGTTTTAATACATTACATTTTATAAACAAAATATTAAATATAAAAACAAGTTGTGTGCTTGTCTATACCATTATTTTATACAAATAGAGATTTTTGTTGCTAATCCTAAGAGATAAACAAATAATATCGATAGTATAGTACATTTCAGCTAGGATTTTGATTGATTGACGTTTATTACGTCAAACTTAACAAGCCATCCCAGGTATTTCCTGGATCAAAAGAAAAAGGGTACGTCGGGCAACATCCTAAAATGGACAGCTCAATTACTATAACATTAACATTCTGCTTCGTAATCTGGCTATAACCTCTCTTTCATTACGAAACCTATTTGAAAATACTTCAGCTAAGCATGTTAATACAGTAGTCCCCTTTTCTCTGGTATTGAGCGCTTGTGCTTTACGGTTTTATTCTCTTTGAGCTGTTCATCATAGTCTTGATTGTGCCATCCCATTCTAGATGGTCTTTAGATACCCGTGGTGCTCGACTGTTGCTCTTAGAGACGTTCGTATACCTGTGTTAGTTCTTAATTTATTCAATGTTTCGTGCCTCAAGGAAAAATGGTCCTGTGGGGATTTTTCTTGATATACATAATAATCGATAGATTTTGGAGTGGAGGCTACGACATGACGCAATCCGAAATAGGGCACGTCCACCCGACGAGATGGTCCGATGACATTAAAAGAATAAAGTCAAATTGGGGATAAGCGCAGCACTATGATCGCATGAGATGGATTGGAATACGGGAGGCCTATGTCCAGCGATTGGGCTGATTGATGATGATGCTGACCAGAGATCAATATTCTATCCAAGCTGTGATTTTTATCGGATAGTTCCGACACTAACTCCAACCGTTACTCGATCAAGTAACACTATTTCTTAAACGTTTTTGTATTTATATAAAATCGCGGTATATACTATAGTACTGTGGACACAGCTCGAAACTTAGCGTACCTGGGCAAGAGTGATCTACACAACTCGACCTTCTATGAAAAAAACACAGCACTACATGGCCATGGATGTAATTTAATTTCCATCAATTTACGGTCTGAACCAAATTGAATTAAGCTTAAGGAAAACGCCACCAAATTAAATTGGATTTTAACGGCTGAAGTGTAACAACTTTAATAAAAGAATTTTATTCTAATCTAAGTTATTTTTACAACTTATACAGTGTAAAATTCCAAATCTTTGGTTGTAAGATAGGTAATTTTGCTTTAAACTGCAATATTTTTTATTAAAGCCGTCTTAGAGTTGGCAATTTTTGCCTCTTGCGCCAGCAATGGCAATTAAAATTGCACGTATTCATGCGCACTAAACCGTTCTGGATCAGCTGGCCAAATACTTCTGGCATTGCCGGCGCAATGCGAGAATGGAATCCGTATTAGTCGGCAATTCTAGTCTTCTGGCAATTAAAATTGCACGGATTCATGCGCAGTACACCGTTCTCGGTCGGCTGTCTCGCACTGCCAGAAATGGCGCCATTTTCATAGCCATTGCCGGTGCCAGTCTGGGTAGAGATGGATTATTCTGTTATTCTTAAATGTTTATTAGTTGGTCGAAGCACCTATGAATACAGCTTGTCGTTTCGTTCTGCGGCTACCAAAACTATTTAAAGAATGCAGACGAAATATTATCGATGTTGTCAAATTACTTACCAAAAGTTTTATGAAATTTATTATTTACACCTCCAATGAATACAGAACTTAACCTAATCGTTAAAAAGTTAGAAAATATTATTAGTCAGACTGAAAAGCTGAGAGGTATTTTGAGTTTTAATTAATATTTTCACACCTCATTAATTTTAATTAGCGCACGGAATTAAAATATTAATTGAATTGTCTATTTACTAGCAAATCTGACAACATGTGAATACGCATTTACTCCAAATATTTAGTCGATTAATAGGATCACTTCCGGCTCTATTTTGTTTCACAGCATTAAACAAAGACAAAAATATAATATGCGAATGATTTGGACACGCCTCCGCAGACATAAGCCAGACACATGGCACTGCTATGCGCAGACGCGCTATGGTTCTTGACCAGCGGCAGCGAGTGGTGGAGGTTACGTGTATTATATAATTAATAGCGCATATAGTAAAAAAACTTCTGTGAGTTTTTCTTTGTATTGCAATGGCATATATTCGTGGAAAAATTTTGCAGGGCCAATCTTGGGAAATTATTGCTAATTTTTATAATGCTTGTGATGAGGAAGCCAGAAATTATGCATTTAATTTGCCGTTAAAACGAAATTTGGACAGGGTCTCCATGTATACATTAGCTGGTATTAGCATGATTAAAAAAAGGAAGATGAAGCAAAGCAAATAATCCTGAAAAGTTGTCATCGTCTACCGACAAGAAAAAGTCTCGTTTATCAGTTACAGACAAATTAAAATTTGACTTTAATGTAATAAGACGCATTATCGAAAAGTTATATCTATAGTTTAAAACAGGTATGGAAATTTAATTAATAAATATAATAAAATACTTTGTACTACTTGCAAAAATAATAACTGTTACGATTACGATTATCAAATTAAATACCGAATTAAGAAGAAAACATGAATTTATTAAGGCCTATCGCCAAATATATATACAGTGTGCCAAGGGGAAAAATTCTTTATGATTGATTTTACGACCAAAACCCATTCTTTACAAAAAAAATCCGGTTTGTTTAGACTTTTAATTAATAAACAACATTGTTTTATAGATTTTAGTATTTTTATATTTAATTTTGAAATAATAGTAGCACGCTCATGGATTGTCCATTTGACCTGTTGGCTTCCTTCCCCCTTACGGATACCGCGTAGCCACTGATCCAAACGACAAGCTATAGGTAATGGTTATTTAAACTAACTGGTACTTAAATTAACAGTTCGCATTCTTTATTAAGCATATGTACTGCTAATTCGTAGCAACTTTTTTAAACTGCCATTTGTAAGTAGCAGTAGCTGCTTCAACTGCTAATCAAAACGAACAGGTTTGCCCATCTCTAATTCTGGAGGTACTTTAGGGATTTCGACACTAACAATTGCTGCTCTGACTGTTGGTAATGCGCCAGCTAATCGAGAACGGTTTACTGCGCATGAATTCGTGCAATTATAATTGCCATTGCACCGGAAATTTTTCTTGCCGACTCTAATACGGCTTTTAATCTGCGGAACGATAGGATTACTGAATCGTGTATTCACATTATGCAGCAGCCTGTACAAATATCCTTCTTTTGGCGTTGCGATGGCGTGAGATTTTATAGCAATAAAAATACACTACGCCAATTATTGATGATCGATTATTAAAAAAATTCACGTCCAAATTAATGAGCTGTTATTTCGCTAATAATGAACCAATTTTAATAATTTTTTTTTGAACTGATAGAAAATAGATTCTAGAGTTTGGGACAGGATAGTTATACGGGGTGGCGCATAAAATCTAGATGCATATAAATTTGACATATCAATATTGGTTTAGTTTAAAAAATAAATAAATTTCAATTCTTATATAAGTCGAATTTAAATTTTAGGAAATTTACATGCATCTAGTTATTATGTATGTACTACCCTGTATAATTAGAGATATGAGGACGTAAACTACTCTGCCCTAGAATCATTATTCTATTAGCTAAAACAAAAATTATTAAAATTGGTTCATTATTAACGAAATCACATCAGCTTAATAATTCGGACGAATTTTTGAATACTCGATAATCAATTGGCGTAAAGAAACACTAGACAATGGCGATTCTGGTTCCATGTCAATAAAATTCCAGCTGAAATATAGTACAGATATTATCGCTTATAGAATATTACTTATCTGCTAAATGTTTCCTTGTTCCAACTGATCCAAAAATGCGTTGCAAGATCGGACGCACTGCTGATAGCATTTTTCGAAACCTTCGGATCCAGAGTCCTAAAAAGAGAAATGGTTACGAGGCGCGCTAGAAAAATGTCCACTGTAACGTCTGATGTTACGGTCTTCAACAAAATCTGCATTGACTTTGGTGCACAATGCCACCATGATACAATTACCAAAGGTAAGATAAGATATCTAACCGTTCCAATTTCGGCTGCCGCACGCAGTGACGTCAGAGGGAAAGTGATTTTAAAATTTCTTATGGAGATTTATACGGTGTTAGCGTTTTTGATTTTATTTTAAAGGTATTAAAAGGTTTTACGCATTTAATGGTATGTGAAATGAAAGAACAATATATGACAAATATTTACGTATATTAATTTCATAGAAATATAACACATATTACACAGTGGCGGCTCGTGACCTATGATAGAGAGGGGTTGACAAGTATGGTGAAATTTTTCTAGGCGTTTTAAATGTAGAAAGAAAAAAAGTAATAAGAAAATGCGTTAGGTAAAACATATTTTTATTTATCTTTTAATTTTACACAAGGAAATACAACTTTTGGAAAATAAGAAAGGTTTTCTTAGTGTGTATAGCTGTCGGATCTTAACGTCGTCACATGCAACCCTCGTAACAATATTTATACAGTCCACTACTAATACTACTAAAGCCATCTACAAGCTATCAAGAAAACCGAATGATGTCAAATACTACTATCGCCATCTACGAGTTATCAAGAAAACCGAATGATGTCTAATACCACTACGCCATCTACGGCTACGTCATTAGGCGCAACCAAGACGAGAACAATAGTTAACTGTTTTATGACGAGAACGAATCGAGCCACGAGACTGACAAGTTGGCATTCTTCATATTTTCAGTGTTTTTTAGTTTAAATCCTTAAATAAAATGGTTTAAAATCATATCACAACATTTATCGACCCTACACAATAGTGCTTAAACGTAAAGTCCATTCTTCGGTTCTTAATTGTAGAAAATTGATCAATAACAGCCTCATTAAGTTTGGAATACCCTCTATACATTTTTTTTCATATATTTAATTTTTAAACTTTCTGCGTTAAATTTCGGGTTTAGTTGTTCCCGCATTCTTCATTTCAATTTTTTGCTCCAAACTCAAAGAGCTAAAGTTATTTCTTAAATAGTCCACGGTCAACTATTCATTTTAACTCAATAAATATATAATAGTAAAATATTAAAACATACACGCTCGAATTTCTAACTAGATGCACGAACAGACAACAGCGCGGTATACACAAAAAATGTGCGCCTTTTCCATGTTAAATCGCCATAGCCCCGCTGTCCCCCGCTGCCACCTGTTACTACAGAGAAACTGCACTACTTAATCGCACGTGTGAGCAAGTCTCGTCATTTACCTCGACCGAGGCACGGTTCCCGGATCTATACAGTTTGGTTTGACGGAATGATAAAATATTAGGGAGGGTCGGACTTCTTTACTTTGACAGTACGATAAAATATTAGGGAGGGTCGGACTTTATACGATAAATAATATTCAATGAATATAAATTTATATTTTTTATTCGTTTTGTTTTGGGGGTGCACGTGCGCATGTGCTCCTGTGGAAGAACCGCCACTGATATTGCAGCTAAAATACCACTAAAATAAGGAAAGATTCCAACAAACTTTTAAAACATCCGCCCTGCTTGTGGCCACCAGCGTTGTCAGTCTTTTACAAATTGTAATATATCCATTATTAATTTAACAACTTTTTTAGATGTTTATTCTTGTTGTGGGCTCCCCATATGAAATTTATGTTCAATCAGGAGGTGTCCCCCATATCATAGGAAAGTAACGACCTTTTTCTCGTACTCTTCTTACTCTGACACCGTTTTTTACTATTCTATTAGGTTTCGAACCGTCCACATATTACTTTTGATCAAAGATTTCTGGCAACACTGGTCGCCTCGTAGTGCCGTTTGCCGTAGTTTTTCATGGAAATTTTTAAAGTTCACCAGAACTGTTTCTTATTTAGTGTGTGTTTGTTAAAATAAATATCTGAATTGTGATATGGATAACCAAGCAAAGAAATTTGAAAGAAATATAAGGTGTTTCCGCTTTCCTAAGGATAAAAAAAAATAAGAATGAATACGATTTTATTTATTTTGTTAACATTTACTTCTTAAGTATTTTCCACTGAAACTAATGAGGATATGCCTTCAAACTTGTGTGGAAATTAAAATATTGTTTATTTTACTACTAAAGCATAGGTACTATGAGTTTCTTTACCTCTTCATAATTTCACTCCACTGAGAGATGGACTAAGAAAAATGTATTTTGCTTTAATCTTAGTTGTATGTTCATGAAATAAATATACCTAAATACCATGATATCATTCTTTCATTTCACATACCATTAAATGCGCAAAACCTTTAAAAGAGAGTTAAAAAGGCTGAAATCTCCATAAGAGATTTAAAAATCACTCACTCGTTGACGTCACAAGCCACACCTCCATCGGCGTGGAATCATACCTCTTCGTTATTTATACCATGTAACGCCACCTTTACCACCTTTCAAAATAGGCACCACGGCAAAATAACATAACTTAAACGTTAAGTTTCATGTATAATTTGCTGTTTTCTCCTGAAAAAAATCATCAGTTTTGGCGTGATGAACGTGTTATAGGAATTACTTATTATACTTAAATCTGCGATGAAAACAAATTGACGAAAAATAACCATAAATGAATGGCGCTTTGAATTAATAAGCGAAATAAGCCAACTTATGTCATACCCGTACAAAGACGTGGTGTGGCGAGAGATGTCAACATCAACAATCTAATGGGGTAGGTCACGCCTCAAAAGACAATGAATGTTGACTGTTGTTATCATAGTTGTACGTCACTTTAGAAAAAGTACTATAATTTTAACACTTTTTCATTCTGTCATACTTTTTTCAAACAATTCTTTCCACAATTTGAAATAACGGCGAAAAATGTATGTTTTGCAACACAACCAATAGTCATTTCACACAAATCACATCACAACATTTATTATTACAAATAAAATTATTTCACAACTGAACAAAAAAACGGTAATGTTACAACTGATAAATTTAACACCTTATTTATTAACGTTAAAAAAAATTCACATTCAAACACGTGGGAATTGAAGGGGAACCGTCGTTACTATTACTTCGAATCTCTCTATTTCAGATAGTCACTAAGAAAAAATAATATGACTGACTCCAAGTTGATGCCATAAATGGTTCCCCAGTTTTGGTGAAAAATACTAAAAAGAAACTTTTCTCGTGTGTTCCAATTTATAAAAATCTGATGTCATATATGAACCAGGAAACTCGATATACCGCTGTTAATACAATACTTACATAGTATGGATCTCTGATGATCTTGTCGCCCTCTGGATCGAAGTCTCCAAGAAGCAAAACTTTGGCCTTGCTTCCAGGCGGTTGCTGTCCTCGTAAGTTAGAGATATTGTTCATATCCATACCGAAGACATAGTCAAACTGGTTATAATCGACATCTTCTATCTGAAAAAAAATATATTTTGGATAAAATGACCCACATACTTCTAATTTATTAGAAACAGATTTATTTCTGAGACTTAACCTTTTATTAAAAAGTTTAAAAAAAGTTCTTCATGGCCCCAAACTAAAACAACAAATTCGCCAAACTTGGAGAGGTTACATGATATACAAAGTAAGGTTAAAAATTAAAAACAATATTGTAAGTATTAGTTGATTAGTTCTTAGTAGTAGATTCAAGGGCGGACCCAGAACTGGGGGAGGGGGTCAAACTTTTAGTTTTGGGGTGGGGTCATACAAGGAAACAACGTAAAAATATTAGGATTTAATTATACTTACCTATATCCGAAAGTTGATAATAACTGAGATACAGGGTGTTAAAGTTAAAATTTCTTTTTTGTTTCTCTATAATAACGTTTAGAGAAACTAACGTTTTTTTACAAAATTTGGCAATTATGTTTTTTTTAGAACGAGAAAATGATTTTTTTTATGAAATTTTAATGTACAATGTCTGCGGCATTTTTCGCAAATTTATTAGGTCATAACTTTTTTGTGCCTCAGTGTATTTAAGTTTTTAGTAAAAATAATACTTTCCTCATATTTATTACGTAAAAAAGTTCAGGTCGCCTAGAGTTGCCGTTTCGGAGACATTTGCATTTAAATTGTTTAGTGCACCCTGCCCAATTAATATTAATTTGCAAACAAAATTTTTTTCTTAAAGTAACCTATGAGAAAACAAATGAAATTTAGAGATGCAGTTGCTATGGAATAGAAAATGTTTCATTTTTAAGTTTATCGTAAGTTTGTGTTTTCATTGCTGTTGGTTTCTTTCAACACGATATTTTCTAGGGGCAAAGTTATTTTAATTAAAGTAAGTTAAAGAACAATCCAATTGTTGTATTTATTATTCCCAATTACCATTACTAGAATATTAATTATCATGTAAAAGTTAATTGGTAAGAAGTAACAAAATATTATATGCTTGCCTGAGCTAACACGCTAACAATTTAAATGCAACTATCTCCGAAACGGTAACTCTGAGCGGTCTGAACTTAGTATACCTTTTTTACGTAATAAATATGAGAAGTTTTATTTTTATTAAAAACTTAAATACACTGAGGCACAAAAAAGTTATGACCTTATGAATGTTTGAAAAATGCCGCAGACAGCGCCCTCTACATTGTGCATTAAAATTTCACAAAGAAATCAATTTCTCGTCCTAAAAAAACCCTAATTGCCAAATTTTGTAAAAAAAAACGTTAGTTTCTCTCAAAGTGATTAGAGGAAAACAAAAATGAAGTTTTAACTTTATCTCAGTGAATATCAACTTTCGGATATAGGCAACTAAATCCTAGTATTTTTATGTAAGAAGTCTGTGGTTGTTCCATGTTAATTAGCGGACACCCTGTATATGTATTTTCTCATGTTCCATTGTTGGGTTTTTTTGGGGAGGGGATGTTGATGACTCCTCCCTAGATCCGCGCTTGAGTAGATTAGGATGAATATAGTTCATAATTTCCAATGTATTATTTTATATCAAAACTTTATCAAGGGTAAGGGGTAAGGGTAGTTGGTTCATAGGGTATAAGAATATTTACGGGAAAACACCCTGTGCGATAGATAGCTTTGTTTCCTGGGGGGTACTGGTATGGCCACTTTCACTTTATTTCATTTTACGGTTCCCATAAGTTTTTTTTTGGGGGGTACTGGTATGGCAACCTTCACTTTATGGTTCCCATTTCGAGGCAAATTCACGCTTCTGGGGGAGAGTACTGTCCCCCAGTCTCCCTCCCACAAATTTGAAATCACATCACAATATTTCTTATTATGAATTATTTCACAACAGAAAAATAATCGGGTAATGCTACAACTAACAAAACCTTTAAAATTCGTAGCGTCATCCCATTCCCTAGTATCGAAACATACTGAAGCAACGATAGTCGCGCGCGGCAGGTATCCAAGCAAGGACGAAACATGCGGTGTGATCTGATAACACTGTTAGTATACTCTAGTGACCTACATTGTTGCTAACTAAATCCATATGTGGGTAAAAAGGGATTTTACCTTAGTATTTAGATATTCGATTAAAAAAAAGTATGTAGACTTTCTCTAGGACGCTCAAGGAGTCACCCATTTAAATATAATAAGTCATTTCCATAACACCCTGTATTATGGACATATTCTTAACTTTCTTAGAATCTCAAACATGTGCGAGATTCTCGATAAAATTACCTACAATATAAAAAAAGAATAATAAAAATAGGACTTAAAATAAGACAATTATTCACAATCCATCTAAACATTGCGTGGATCGATTATTTTGACTGCGAGTGTATAATCTAATGGTTTAAACATATGGTTTGTTCGTTTTGGTTGTATATCGTAGACAGCGGCCAACGTGATTTTTTTGCTAGATTTATTCTATTATTTTATCGTAATTATAGTAATAACCTTCTAAATTAAAAGAACTTTTAATTGATGTTCTGGCTTGACCTCTGTGAACAATTCAACCGGACCATATGATCTGGCTTTATTAGTAATTATTATTATTTATGTACTTTGGCAATAGGATTGTGTTTGGTTTTTACAATTATAATTTTATTGCTAAGTAGTAAAAATATAGGTATGTCACTAATTAATTTATGTTACGAACGCCATTTTGTATTGTTTTAGAACAATTTGTTCCTACCGGTTACACGATGTTATGATATTTTATATCCATTTTTTTCAATTTTTTCCCCAAACCAGACCTTAATCTATCCCTGACTCGATCACATGCCCCCCAGGAAAAAACAATGACGTGTCATCCGCATACGCGATAATCCCCCCCCCCCCCCCCCCACGTTAAGCTTGTACAGAGCATTATAGTATGTATAATGTGAACAAGATGGGTCCCAGTACTGTACCCTGCGGTACACCGTGCTCTATTACTCTTTCGTCACTCAAATCGTTACCAACTCGGACGCGCTGGGGACGATCCCGCAGATATTCCACAAAGACGCCCAACCCGGCCCCCCGCGCCCCATACCGCTCAAGCACCCTGATTAGCATGGGATGAGTATCGAACGCCTTCGCCAAATCCAAAAAAACAGCAATAACCCTTCTGTTGTTGTTTAGACCAGTGGTGCGCAAACTTTTTTCATTTGCGACCCCTTATTTTGTGTAAAAGTTTGTCACGACCCCTGGATAGATAGTAGGCGTGAATTTCTTTGAATTTGGCGACCCCCAAAAATTTTCTCGCGACCCTTCCGGGGGTCCCGACCCCCAGTTTGCGCACCACTGGTTTAGACCCTCAGTCACACAGTCGACCAACTCCTTGATGGCTGTGGATGTGTTAGACCCCTCAATGAACCCAAACTGGTTCTCAGACAGTATTTTATTATTATTGAGATAATTAACTAATCTTGTTTTTAAGCATTTTTCAAAGAGTTTTGCCAAATTGGAGATAACACTTATGGGTCTATAATTTCCAATGTCTTTTGTATTACCTGCTTTATGAATGGGTGGTACAATAGATGTTTTAAAGTGTTTGGGGACTAGTGTGCAATAGGTTCCCCAAGCTCCTGATGTAGAAATTTTATTGTTCGTGTAGTTATTTTGTCAAACCCAGAGGAACACTTATTTTTAAGACTAGCAATAAGTACAGATTAACATGGGCTCCGAACCACGATTCTCGGTCATACGCTTCTAAGGGCTATCAACCCTTGGTTTCTCGTGTTGCGGTATGACCTACCGATTGGGGAGTGCCTACTGTCTCTCACGATATATCCGCTTACAAGCGTGAACGAGGTAGAGATAGAGAATAGTACTTTTTCACTCTTCCCTGTCCTGTACTCGTCCCTACTTATACCACTAAAATCCACCAAATGCGAATCGGCTTACCGGCAGGCTGGGGCGTTTGAACATACGGACTGTCGTCCTAGAGTTGCCAATTAATTTTACATTTGTCATTTATTAAATACAATTCATAGTATCAATTTCGTGTTTTTAAACTTTGTTTTAATAAATTTTAATTGCTTGTAGCGTAGATATCGCTGAATGATTTATATTATGGGAACACGATTATTACGCTGTAAAATACAGGTTACAGTGGGAAAAAAAGAAAATCTCATTCATCTGCAATGGCATCTGTTAGAGCGATTTGTTTTACAATTGTTATAAAAAAAAATTACCATAACAACAAAGTATATACAATGAATGAATTTGGTAACGGTGCGAGAAAGCCTTACTCATAAACCTTTGAAAACAATGACCGTCGGCGTCGCCTTAGGCTGTACAACTTTCTTCAATAAAATTATTATATAATATTTCTAAATTACATTTCTTTCAATTAAGCGGGCTCGTAACTTTTATTGATCCAATCGAACAACTTTGTATGATTAACGTTGTACATGTTCTTTAACTCCTCCACATTGGTCTAGTTGTTAATTATACAGGGATGATCAAACACAAGCACTATAGGAAAAATCCTTTAGGGCACTCTGGGAGTGGTGCGTGTGCGAATAATGCGATTCACGATGGTTTTGAATCGTTGGAGGTTATATTCGTTGGGAAAAACGACCTCGGGAAGGTCGTTCCATAAGGATGAAGTCCTCCCGATGAAAGAATTCTTAAATATTGAAGTTCGAGGAGTACTAAGCTGATCCGGCAGTGGTTCGTCGTGTATTGCTTATATTCGCCGCTCTGGGCGGAATTAAGAGGGCAAGGTCAGCCGAGCACTTTCCATGAAAATGTTTGTAATAGAGAGTCAAATCTCCAACCTGTCTTCGATGTTCCAGGCTGTCGAGGCTCTTCGTCAGCTGGTGGTCGCCGATCAGACGAATGGCCCTCCTTTCGATGGAATCCAGTAGCCGAAGAGTATGTTTGGGTGCAGAGCTCCAGACTCTAGTGATGGTCGAATCTGGGCTTCGTATAGTACCAAAAGTTGTTGAGGTGTGTAGAACTTTTTGGTTCGGAAGAGTACACCAAGTTTCTGCAAAGCTATCTTAGCGATTGCCATGAAGTGGTTATGGTCTCCCATTATTTTTTTCTTTTTTTTTATGACACAAGCACTATAGGAAAAATCCTTTAAGGCACTCTGGGAGTGGTGCATGGGCGAATAAAGCGATTCACATTAGTTTTGAATCATTGGAGGTTATATTCGCTTAAAACTGTAGTGTTTGACGTGTAAATAAATATGACAACACCGGCCCGCATTCACTGACGTCTTTTCAGACTTGACCTACCCTGTGAGATTGTTGACCGGTGCCTACCACGTGGTTTTTCGGGTTTGACGTAAGATGGCTTTTCTCGCTTATTAATTTCAAGCGTCATTTATGGTTATATTTCTTCTATTTGTTTTCATCTCAGGATCTGCAGGTTTAAATATATTAAGACATTTCCATAACATCCAGTATAAGTGATTTTGTACCACCCTGTAGCCAATAAATCTTAACTTTTCATTAGCATCAGGCAAAGCTTAGATTTACATCATCAGTATAGTCAAGTACTTTAAAACCGCAGTATAATGAGAAGTATTGGTGCGCCGATATTTTTTCTGCTTTCTGTGATAGTGATATATTGTGTCAAAGGATGTCATTCTCAAAATCAACCGCATATCGTGGTGATCATTGGCGATGACATAGTAAGTGGTAGTGGGGTAGTTCTAAATTACCTATTAAATATATTAATATATCTACGTAAAAGTTGTGTATCTCATAATTTGGACCGTTATTTACACAACATGTCTGCGACCGGCAGTATAGTGTCATTATACGACAATGAAACTTTATAACATGTCTGCGACAATGATGGTAAACCTTCTTATATGCCTTTATTGCCTTTTTATCTTTAGTCTGCGACAACGTCGGAAGACAACTGTCCGGTAGTAAACATGCAGGTTACCCTTATCTCGTTTCTGGTAAATAATATTAAAAATCAGAAAGACCCGTCAATTTCATTGTGAAGGGGGGCGCCTGGAAAGGGTAGATGATACCCTTAAAATCTAAAATGGGAAGGGGAGTGGACCAAGCGGTACATTTTAAAGGTTGTTTAAATCTCTTTCTATTAATACCATAATTAATTATTTTTTACTAGTGGTTTGGCTCTACTATACAGGGTGTCCCATTTTCGACACTTTTCTAGGGTATCCCAGAAAAACCCGAACAAACTCGTTATTGTTAGTGCTATCAAAAAAGTAATGTAGGTGTCATGTGCTGTTTTTTGGTCAAACTTAAAAGGGTAAAATCAAAATTTTTAGGACATACGGGGGAAAATCAAAAAATTGACAATTTCAAACTTACCCTATATTTTCTTAGTTAAAAGTTATACAGACAAATGTTCTATACAGAAGCTTCTTTATAATTGTTGAATAATCTACCGTTTTCAGAATAAGTATACGGGGTCAGGTAAGAAAGTTATCGTTTTTAACATGGAACCCCCTGTATATTTTAATCTAAAAAGATAGCATTTTAAACTCTCTTTAAATTTATAACACACCATGGATGATAGATATCATCAAATTTTTCAAAATGTTGATAGGTCTTTTTCACAAATGAATATGTAAAAAAGGAAATTGACGTTAAATGTTAATAACAACTAGTATGTCAACATAGTTGTCTCTAGGATATTAGTTTTTGTTTCATGGCCTAGTTTGGTTTTAAGGTATAAAGTTTAAATAAATCGCTTAGGAAACCAATATCATCCATGGTGTGTTATACAGGGTGTAACTAAATAAGTGTAAAACATTTAAGGGGGCGATTCCTCATCGAAAAAAAGATAGGATCTTTCATATAAAGAAACTTCATTGGAGCATCCCTTGTTAAGATACAGCCCCTTAAAGGGGGTATATAAAATGTGTTTAACAATTTTTTTCACAAGCACTAAAAAAGTTACAATATTGAAATTAACCTGACATTTTCTACTACCAAAAAGACACTTAGCCAGTAATTTATTTGGTTTACCCCATGGTTGTAAGGGGTGAAAAACGCAACCCCTAAAATTTATTTCCAATGTAAGTTTTTGTCTTATTATTTGTTTACCATCTAAAAATTTATTTCCGATAGCCTGTTTCATTCTAAACAAAAAATGTCTCTTGAATTTTTTGCCCAAAATAAACCAGTTCGCAGCAAAAAATTATTTTACGAACAAGATACATATCGCCATAAAACGAAAATACGAAACTAATTTATCCAGTAGCCCGCTATTAGCCGTCTAGACGCATGCGTAATGTCTGAAGGTAGACATATTGAACATTTACTATGATTTCTAGATGTTGTATGTTTTGTTATTAATAAATTAGTTTTGTTTATTTATAAATATTATGTACCCCCTTTAAGGGGCTGTATCTTAACAAGGGATGCTCCAATGAAGTTTCTTTATATGAAAGATCCTATCTTTTTTTCGATGAGGAATCACCCCCTTAAATGTTTTACACTTATTTAGTTACACCCTGTATATTTGAAAGGAGAATTTAAAATAGTCTATTTTTAGATTAAAATATACAGGGTGTTCCATTTAAAATAATGAGGTTAGGTCCGATAACTTTTTTACCTGACCCCGTATAGTTAATCTGAAAACGGCATATTATTCAACAATCAATAAAAAGAAATATAAAAAAACGGCAGATTATTCAACAATCATTATAAAGAAACTTCTGTATAAAACATTTTTCCATATCTCTTTTAACTAAGAAAATATAGGGTAATTTGGAAATTGTCAATTTTTTGATTTTCCCCCGTATCTCTTAAACGAGCGAAAATTTTCAAATTTTACATTACCTTTTTGATAGCACTAACAGTTAAGGCCGTATTAGACTAGGCAATTTTTTCTCTTGCGCCGGCAATTATAATGGCACGTATTCATGCGCAGTAAACCGTTTTCGATCAGCTGGAGCATTGTCAACGGTCAGAACAGCACAGGGTACTGTCGAAATCCCTAAAATATCCCCAGAATTAGAGATGCAAACCTGTTCGTTTTGATCACCAGTTAAAGCAGCTACTGCTATTTACAAATAGGAGGTGCAAAAAGTTGCTGAATTAGCAGTCCATAAGTTTAATAAATGTAAACTGCTAATTTAAGTACCAGTGGGTTTAAATGGTCATTACCTGTCCATACCTGGTTCGGCCAAATAATAAACAGTTAAAAATAACAGAATAATCCATGTCTACCCAATTGCGCCGGCAAGGGCAATTAAAATGGCGCCTGCCCCATTTCTGGTAATGAGAGACAGCTGATCGGGAACGGTGTACTGCGCATGAATCCATGTCATTTTAATTGTCAGAAGAGTAGAACTTCTGACTGTAGTACGGAGAACGGTGTACTGCGCCTGAATCCTTGAATTATAATTGCCATTGCTGGCGCCATAAAAATTCCCAAGTGTAATACGGCCTTTACGGAGATACCTTATAAAAGTGTCGAAAATGGGACTCAAACGGTTTTTCGCTCGAGCGATCACAACACTAGTTGCTACGACCGGCCATCGGAAAAAGATAAAATTGGTTTATGTCAGCGTCAAATATAAACGGTCTTATGTATTTCAATGTTCTTAATTAGTAACGGCCACCGTCAAACGGCACCGGCAAACGGAACGTCACCTTTATAAATTGGCCTTTAAAAACTGCACATTTTGTCTAATTTAACCAACTTCGTAGCACTCATCGTTCAAACAATACCCATAATAATCAATTAAATAGTTGCCACCCTGTATAAGCGTATAATTATTTAAAACGGTTAAAAAGTAGAACTGAAGATAACGGCCTAGACCCGACGAGTCTGTCAAAACTAATTGCAAAAAAATAAAACAGGTTCGTTCACCTACTGATTGTTCCGATTAGTATTATAAAGTTAAACATACTACGTGTAGTATTCCGTTTAGTGTACCAAAATGGATAGGTGGCGTATTGTAATCAGTTTCCTATTTTTTATGTTTGCAGAAGAATTAAGCTGCAAGTCGCAACCGCATATTGTTGTGATTATTGGGGATGATCTTGTGAGTACATTTTTCACACAACAATTACAAATTCAAAATTTCCCGTATTAAATTAATGGTGAAGAATATTACTTTCAGATTATTTTTATACACTAGCAACAAAGTATTTCTATCAAAAAAATTACCCGATTTTTTTTATCCAAAGTCGTATTCAGAAAAACACCAAAGTGAGTAAATATTTCTTAAAATTTCACTGGAAAAATTAAAACCCGTTCTCTAATTAAAATATGGAACAATAATTTTATTAACGTTTTGGGAATTACGCGCTTAGAAATAAGTTTCTTAAAAAGACGTCTTAAAGGGCAAATTTCAAGAGTCTCAATGCCGGCTTGCACCACTCTTAATAAAGATACGTTAAGGACGCCTTTGTTAAGTAGGGAATAAATTGCCTTTTCGCATTGCACCGACACTTAAACACCATGTAAGCGTCTCATACGTTAAGTAACAAAACTTCTGTACTTATATCGATTTATAATCTAAATGTTTAATTAAATCAACAGAAACAAAAAGTTATAAAATTTCCACAATTTTTATTTAGAAAAAACCGTAACATGTTTCGGAACACGGTGCCTTCTTCTGACGGAATAAATATAAATGTGGTAAAATTTGTATTAAATATCTTAGTAGGTACAAGATGGAATGAACGATTTTATGGTATGGGGTTTACACTAATCTTAATAATTATACCCAACAGAAGGGTAATATTTATGCTAATGTTACAAATAGGTGTAAATTCCTAATCTTATTGTGCAGATTTATATAAATTCAGTAAAGGTGAATAATTAGTGTCTAATTGTTCATTCAATAATAAACCCGACCTTTTCTTTTTGTTAATCTCCATACTTTCCAAATAGTTTAATTTCTTTGATTTTTTCTCAGTATGTAAAATTTTAAAATCTTTGGAAAAATTGTGCTTCTCTGAATTTAAATGGAAGGCGTAATGTGAAAGATTATTGTTTTTTAGGAAACTAGATTCGTGTTCTTTGATTCTTGTTTTGAAAGATCTGCCTGTTTGTCCAATGTACATTTTAGGACACGAACCACATTCTAGCAAATATACTCCTGATTTAGTTAGTTTATTTGGTTTCGATTTGTTGTTTTTAATTAGTTTACCTAGATTATTATTGGTTCTAAAAGCGCTTTTATTTTGTTTTTGGAAAGAGTTTTGGAAATCTTTTTCGTAATATTGCCAAAGTGAGTAAATATTTCTTAAAATTTCACTGGAAAAATTCAAACCCGTTCTCTAATTAAAATATGGAACAATAATTTTATTAACGTTTTGGGAATTACGCGCTTAGAAATAAGTTTCTTAAAAAGACGTCTTAAAGGGCAAATTTCAAGAGTCTCAATGCCGGCTTGCACCACTCTTAATAAAGATACGTTAAGGACGCCTTTGTTAAGTAGGGAATAAATTGCCTTTTCGCATTGCACCGACACTTAAACACCATGTAAGCGTCTCATACGTTAAGTAACAAAATTTCTGTACTTAAAATTGTAAGTATCGATTTATAATCTAAATGTTTAATTAAATCAAATATGAAGTTGTCAGTTTTTGTGACAAATAATGGAATTTCTCAATGAGGACCTGGACGTTTTCGATATCATTCAAGAGCCGAAAGAACTTCTTTTTCTTTTGTCGTATAGTTTGGAGCTCTTTTCCAGATATTTGGTTGTTCCATTACAAAAGTCACAAACAGATTATTTGACCAAATGGCGAATATTTCGAAAATAAATGCTTGCGGTGCAATGCAGCCACTGTTATTCGCTACTCCGTTAAGTTTTCAAAATTTGCACCTGGTGCAAGCAAATTCATTTTAAGGTACACTTAAATTTTACGCTTTCCTCTATTTTCCATACTTAAGTAATGAGTTGGGAAAGCGGGCATAAGAAAATAGGTTTCGACAATAGTATATTACATGACGAGTGTTGAAAGTGGTAGATTGGTAGAGGTAGAGCGGTTAAAAATCACTTTCACACAAGTAATGTACAGGGTGTCCCATTTTCAACACTTTCATAGGGTATCTCCATAATTGTTGGGTCAAAAATGGTAAAATCAAGATTTGAAAATTCGCTCGCTTAAGAAATACAGGGAAAATCAAAAAATTGACAATTTCAAAATTACCCTATATTTTCTTAGTTCAAAGAGATACAGAAAAATGTTTTAAACAGAAGTTTCTTTATAATGATCGTTGAATAATCTGCCGTTTTCAGAACAAGTATATGGGGTCAGGTAAAAAAGTTATCGGGCCTAACCTCACTTTTCTAAATGGAACGCCCTGTATATTTTAATCTAAAAAGATACTATTTAAAATGCTCCTTTCAAATATATAACACACCATGAATGATATTGGTTTCCTAGGCCATTTATTAAACTTTATTACTTTAAACCACAGTAAGCCATGAAAGAAAAGCTAATATCCTAGAAACAACTATGTGGACATTCTAGTTGTTATTAACATCATTTTGAAAAATTTGATATGATAGCAGTTTATATTGAAAGTGGAAAAAACGAAGAAATGGCGCAAAATGTATAGGTATTTTGTTCGCTATCCGGAATGACGGTAACCATTTAAGGACATATCCCGAACATTTGCGATGATTCCCGTTATTTTTTACCTTAATATGAATCTTTTATTTCGTTCCAAAGTAATAAAGTTTAAATAAATCGCCTAGGAAACCAATATCGTCCATGGTGTGTCATATATTTGAGAATTTAAAATAGTATATTTTTAGATTAAAATATACAGGGTGTTCCATTTAAAAAAATTAAGTTAGGTCCGATGACTTTTTTACCCAACCCCGTATACTTATTCTGAAAACGGCAGATTATTCAACAATCAATATAAAAAAACTTCTGTATAAAACATTTTTCTGTATCTCTTTTAACTAAGAAAATATAGGGTAATTTTGAAATTGTCAATTTTTTGGGAGCGAAAGTTTTCAAATGTTGATTTTACCATTTTAAGTTTGACCCAAAACGAGCACATGACACCTACATTACTTTTTTGAGAGCACTGATAATAACGGATTACCTATAAAAGTGTCGAAAATGGGACACCCAATTTTTCCTACGACCACGTATACAATGCCCGATTAATCTGTACTTATCCCATTTC
Source organism: Barypeithes pellucidus (assembly GCA_963991005.1). Classification (NCBI taxonomy): domain Eukaryota; kingdom Metazoa; phylum Arthropoda; class Insecta; order Coleoptera; family Curculionidae; genus Barypeithes; species Barypeithes pellucidus. The sequence goes on from OZ022563.1 coordinate 17,897,330, forward strand.
TACGAATAAATCGGTACTTATCCCATTTCTACTTTATCCAAGCAATTATTATGTTTAATGGGTTGCCTAGCAATTCAATGTTACTTATTTTTTATATTTATCATAAAAACCTAAAAGGATACCCATAATTAAAAGATAAGACAAATATATGTATTTTTTTAATGTGATATATTGCTCTAGTGCCTTTTACCCCACCAATTCACTTCATGGGTTCCGAAAGTTTGATATTTTCTCAATAAACAGTTTTACTGTCAAATTGGCAGCATATGTCATCTGTCTAAATACAGTTGTCAAAAAATTATTTTTTCAACACTCATGTTTGATATATTTAAGGTTTTATGTATAAAATGACGTTTGCAGGCCTTAAAGTAATAATTAATTTTTCCTATAAGGAAACCTATATTATTTCATTTGGGTCGGATTCCCTCCAATGGATTGGTTATAATATTTTTAAACTATCAATACAGGGTGTTCAAAAAATAAGATTAAAAATCAAATTGAGAAAACTGCAAAAAATCTACACCAATTATTGCAGTGTAAAGATTTAGGACTATACACGCTAGTTGATTTATTGCAGCAAAGGTCAACGGTATACAGGTTTTTATGGAAATTAGTTATTGTATTTAAATGGGTGACTCCTTGGATGTCCTAGAGAAAGTCGACATCTGGTCTTAGTTAGCAGCAATGTAAGTTACTAGAGTAAACTACAGTGATGCCAGATCAGACCGCGTGTCTCGCCCTTGCTTGGATAACCGCCGGGCGCGTATAGATAGGTTTAACCTTCGGTATCGTTGCTTCAGTATGTTTCGATACTCGGTGTTGGAATGACGTTGCCGAGGTTTCCATGTACTTGATGTATACGAATTTAAAACGTTTTATTAGTTGTAGCATTACCCGATTTTTTTCTATTGTGAAATAATTCATAATAATAAATGTTGTGATGTGATTTCAAATTTGTGTGATATTAGCTACTGTTGGTTCTGTTGCAAAACATCCTTTTTGTGTTTTATTTTTTTATGGAATTTAATTATAAAACGGATTATTTTAAAATACGATCGAAGGTAAGAGAGTATGTACCTCAAAATTGTAGTTTTTTTGGTTCTAGAAAGTTTGAGAAAGAAGTGATAACGCGGGTCAAAGACGTCTTGTTGTCAAAAACTGAACCCGTGAGTTTACAATTCTGTGTTGCAATATGACAGCACCGCCTACAATGCGCTGGCCTCTTTTGAGACTTGAGACAGCCTCAATAAATTATTCATTGCGAACGTCGTCAGTAGCGGCCACGTAAATTTTCAGATTTCATATAAAGTGTATATTTCGCATAATAATTCAAAGCGCCATTTATGGTTATGTTTCTTCAATTTATTTTCATGTCAGGATTTGCCGGTGTAAATATAATAAGACATTTCCATAACACCCTGTATTTTGAACTACACTATACATTTTACGAAATACATAGGTACTACAAAAGTATTAATCAACAATTGTTTTGCAGGGATGGAACGATTTCGGTTTTCACGGATCTAGTCAAATACCTACCCCGAACATCGATGCCCTGGGGTATAATGGGGTATTCCTAAACAAATTCTATACTCAAGCCATATGCTCACCTTCAAGGGCTGCATTCCTAACCGGAAAATATCCAATCAGATATGGTAAATATACATTTGACGAAATAGTTTCTACAAAAAATTAAATCATCATCTACAGATAGAATCCCCGTCTCTTTTTGTTGGGTCTATCGTCGTAATAACAGGCGTCACATTGACGTGTACTAAGCAGATAGAAATACCGGGTTCATGTTTGTTTCAAGTCGGTGACTTAACATTAAAAATACAAACTAGGTATGACTTATTATGTATCTAATGATTTTGCATTTTTTAATGTTAAGTAGATTTAATATTTAATTTAATTTAACATTTATTTTTTAACATTTTTAATATAATAATATAATATAATGAATAGCAATAACCAATAATAGACACCTAGGTGCAAAACACCCGTATGTGTCGAAATCTAAAATTATACATATGTACAGGTGTCCCATTTTCGACACTTTTATAGGGTATCTCCGTAATTGTCAGTGCTATCAAAAACGTAATGTAGGTGTCATGTGCTCTTTTTGGGCCAAACTTAAAATGGTAAAATCAAAATTTGAAAATTTTCGCTCGCTTAGAAATACGGAAGAAAATCAAAAAATTGACAATATCAAAATTACCCTATATTATTATTTTCTTAGTTAAAAGAGATACCGAAAAAAGTTTTATACAGAAGTTTCTTATTTTGATTGTTGAATAATCTGCCGTTTTCAAAATAAGTATACGGGATCAGGTAAAAAAATTATCGGATCTAACCGAATTTTTTTAAATGGAACATCCTCTATATTTTAATCTAAAACAATACTACTTTAAATTCTCTTTTCAAGTATATAACACACCATGGATGATATTGGTTTCCTAGGCGATTTATTAAGGTTTATTACTTTAAACCACAGTAGATCATGAAACAAAAGCTAATATCCTAGAAACAACTGTGTTGTTGTTTGTTCGTGTTTGTTCGGGTTGTTTGTTGTTGTTTCATTTTTACATATTCATTTGTGAAAATGACTTATCAACTTTTTGAAAAATTTGATATGATATCAGTTTATATTGAAAGTGGAAAAAACGAAGAAATGGCGCAAAATGTATATTTTGTTCGCTATCCGGAAAGACGGTAACCATTAAAGGACATATTCCGAATATTTGCGATGATTCCCGTTATTTTTTACCTCAATCTGAATCTTCTATTTCGTTTCAAAGTTATAAAGTTTAAATAAATCGCCTAGGAAACCAATATCATCCATCGTGTGTTATATTTTGAAAGGAGAATTTAAAATAGTATCTTTTTAGATTAAAATATACAAAGTGTTCCATTTAAAAAAATTAGGTTAGGTCCGATAACTTTTTTTACCCGACCCCGTATACTTATTCTGAAAACGGCAGATTATTCCACAATCAAAATAAAGAAACTTCTGCATAAAATATTTTTCGGTATCTCTTTCAACTAAGAAAATATAGGGTAATTTTGAAATTGTCAATTTTTTGATTAAGCGAGCGAAAATTTTCAAATTTTGATTTTACCATTTTAGGTTTAACCAAAAAAGAGCACATGACACCTACATTACTTTTTTGATAGCACTAACAATTACGGAGATACACTATAAAAGTGTCGACAATGGGACCCCCTGTATATTATTATTTTGTATTTTTATTTATATGATCTATATTATAATTCTATGTGATACACGTTACTGAAACATGCCCACAATCCTTACTGATTTAGTGAATTACTGAAAAAGTGTTGAAAACTTTTCTGTAATCCGGTAAACATACCGATTACACTTTTTACTAAAAGTTTTTATATTTTTTATTGATTTTATATTATCTGGGAGTAAATTAAATAATTTTGGTGCTAAGTAATCCATAAAATTTTTATTGGCGGTTGTTAAATTTTTTGGTAATTTAAATTTGTTATTAGATTTAGTCCTTGTTTCGCTAGAGTGATCTACATGGTTTAGCTTGGTCTTACACCGATAAACAAAATTACATATACAGCTAATATATAAAGTTCTGATATTTACAGTATCCCCGGAAATAATAAATTTGTTGGAAATCTTTTTTTTTTTTTAATATAATTTTAACCATAAGCACCACCCCACACAATTATTCCATATCGTATTAGCGACTCCATATGTGGTTAAGCTAAGTACTCCCCGAACTTCATTATTTAAGAATTCTTTCATCTGGAGGACTTCATCCTCATGGAATGACCTTCCCGAGGTCGTTTTTCCCAACGAATATAACCTCCAACGATTCAAAACCAACGTAAATCGCTTTTTGCGCACACGCACCACTCCCAGAGTGCCTTAAGGGATTTTTCCTATAGTGCTTGTGTTTGATTATAAAAAACGATATTTTCCATGGGAAGTGGTACATTATACTATTTTAATCAATACCGATGTAGTAATAAATTCCTTTCAATTTAACAGGTTACCAAAGCCTGCCTTTAAGCGCCGGAGAAGATAAGCCAATCCCCAACAATATAGAACTTCTTCCGGAGAAACTTAAAAAGTTGGGATACAAAAATCACCTGGTAGGCAAGTGGCACCTGGGTGCAGCGAGAAAAAATGACACACCCACCAGAAGGGGCTTCGATAGTCATTTTGGATACTGGAATGGATTCGTAGGATACTATGACTATTTTTCATATCAGAATATGTACGCGGACTGGCAGATGAATGTAAGTGAGAATTTAAACTTAGTTCAACATCAAATAAAGTCGGTACGGTGTATGAAGTCCGCTAAGCAATAAAACCTCTCGAACAGGGTAGTCGGTGGCTCTCAAACGATAAATTATATTTTAGGTATTTTCTAGATAAAATAATTTAGCAAAAAGCATAACTACTTACTTAAAATAGAACATATCATCCTGCACTTCAGCAAATTTTAATTATTTCTTGAAAAATAGTGATTATTATATATATTTAACTATAATGATCCCAAAATAACTAAATTCTAGGAAAAAGTACCTGAGAAAATCTTCAACTTATTGACGCAAAATGCTTTTTCATTTGATAAATATAAAAAACTATGAGTGAAAAATAAACAAGATAAAAATATTTATCGCGGTACGTAATTCTAAAATAATTTTGTTTTGGAACCGCTGATTTTGCCCAGCCCACTACAGTGAACCAGTGGAATGTTCGGTACGATCAAGTATAGCGAAGGTATTGTTAACTTAACCGTCTTACTGTTTAACAACCTTTAATGATTTAATCCGATATCGGACTTCATAAAACGAACTAATACTTAATGGACAAAAGAGTTACGACTTCCGTCGTCGAGTTCTATTATTTTTCCTGCAGAGGGCGACATTCATTCATTTTTAACATCTGCGAATAGCAACTGGCGTTATTCGGAGTTATAGTTTTTGCAGAATTATATCGTTGATCACTTGACTGCAATAAAACCTCATTATCTATTCGACCATAAAATAAATAAGGAAATCCCAAATTTTAAAACCTTTTCGAGCAGAGCCGGACCAGGTATACAAATTCAATTTATACCTATGCCTGATGCATATATAAATACAAAGTGATTTTTAATAATTTTAATCTTTAGTGGCTTATTAGTGGTAGAATGTGGCGTCCTTGGAATTGTGCTGATAGGGGGGCATCTTCAAGTGTCATTTTTAAAAGAAAGCATTTTATCTACGATGCCAAACTAATAATTAAAAATGTGTATCAATCGTTGTTGAGTAGAAATTTTAATTCGATGGATGCTTTAGCAGAAACGTAACTCCTTTATCTTCGGTAAGAGACATAGTACTTAAACCTGTTAATCCTAGAAAAAAGAAGCAGAAATTCAAAATTTTATGATTGCAAATGATTTATATCTTGAAGAAACTTACAAAAAACGAGAACTGCTAGAAGTATTAAAAGCTTTTAAAATAAATAAGGAATACGAGTGTGACAAACTTGCAGCAGAAAATGGACATACAGTGTTTCGTCTTCCTCCGTACTATTGTATATTCAATCCTACTGAGCTAATATGGCACCAATTAAAATCCAATATTAGGAGAAATAATATTTCTCCTACATTAAATGCATCTGTAGTAGAATTAATTAAAAACGAAGTAAGAAAAATTTCTGCAGACAGCTGGAAAAACTGTGTACAGCATGTACTTAAGGTGGAAAATTCAAACAATTGTATGATTACAAATGTTCAACCCTTAATTATAAGTTTAGGCTTAGATGAAGATGTGATAGTGATACAGAGTTAAATTTTGAATAAATTATCAGTAGTTTCTTAGAATTTAATTAATTTTTATTGTACTTGTTATCCTAATAGTTATAGTTTTAAATTATATTATTTTCAATTATCATTAATTGTTATCATTATTTTACATTTATTATAGGTACCTAAAACTAAAAATACCTATTTATTTATTTTAAATTATAAAAATAAATCATGTGGTGTGGTATACATTTTCAAGCCGGCCCTGATCCCATTTATTGAGCTCTGAAGAGGTTCAGGCGTATAAATATCGTTTAATCAGGTATTTTATTTATGGCAGTAAGAATCAACGGTATAATTCTGCAACAACTATACTTACTTACTTAGTTTTACTCGTATCATTTTAATATAATGTACAGGGTGTCCGGTGAGTACCTCCTAATCTCTCGGCAGCAAATAGAGGAGGTCAAAATAAACATAATTTGTCATAGAAAAAAAAATCCTAAAGTGTCCCTGAACGGAGATACTCAAAGGGGTGCCCGGGGATTTACCTTTTTGGCTCTAACTTTTGAACCGACCGGTATAATTTAATGACATTTTAATAAAGACGCCATAAAGAGTCTCTTAAACCATACTACAATAGATGTTTTACGTTAGTACGGCAGCCCGTTACCAGGATTTCAGACTGATCACGACCTAAAGTTTTTTGAGTTTTTTGGTCATTCAATAAGGACTTGAGAAGGAAATTAACAAGAACGGACATTGGCAAGGGTAAAAAAGTAACTTCTGTTTCTGCCTGTATAATGAGCAAGACACACATATATATATATAAACAGTATATTGCTAATACCATCTGCAATTATGTCCCCGCTATGGGCATCGAAGGGGGCGTTGTGAGTTTGCGCAGTTCGGAAATTCGGAAAATTCGACAGGACCGGATTTAAACTTTTTTTAAATTTCACTGGTTAGTTAGGAAAAATATTGCAATCAAAATTTCGATTAGTTCGATTTAAGACTGCGTTCCATGTATACGATTTCTAACGATATGATGATCTGACGGTGCCCTGATTGGTGTAAACTGTTGGTGCCAAATTCCGTCCGAATATTTGTAACAATCGACACGGCTTTATTTGAACTTTCATCCGACGTCGTATGTTTCTTAACCTCACTTTTTTCTAAACCAAAAATTAAGAATGAATGACTATATTGACTATTTTGGGAATTATTATCAGCTACTAATGCACCAAATTAAAAATACATTAATTTTAAGGTTAGGTAGTGACCACATATGTCATATATATTATATTGTATACGAGTGACACTCTCTTCTTTTTTACCATCTCCCATAGCGGGGACACTTTTTGTATATAATATACTGTTTATATACATATATGTGGCAAGACATCAGTATTTTTTGAAAACTAAAATTCAAAATATCATCCCAAGACACAAGTGTACATTTTGTTAAAAATTTCACTAATATTAGACAACATTTAAAAAGTTACAGGACTATAAAAAATACTAACAGTATCTTTATCCGGGATTTATACTCGGGAAGTGTATGTTTTGGAAGCGAGATATTAAGGGTGCGAAGGGATTTTGGGGGGCTCTTTCTATAATATTAGCTAATGGGCTATGTTCTTCTGGATTATTTTGTTTGGCTAATATTTCCGAAGTGTTCAAATTGACACCCGTATATCAAACTTGCTAGCAATTTTTAAGAAAGAACTACACGTCTAAAAGTGGCATTTAGTTACATTCTTTTTAAATTTCAGACGACCTGGTCTGGCTTAGACCTTCACGACGCTTTCAAACCCGAATGGGGCTATCAAGGAAAGTATGCGACGCAAGTCTTCACAGAAAAATCTTTGGAAGTCATCGATCACCATAATAAGAGTGAACCACTGTTTCTCTACATAGGACACTTGGCAGCGCATACTGGTGCTAACGGAACCGAACTGGGTGTGCCGAACATAACAGAGACCGAGGAAAAGTATGGGTACATCAAAGAGCCAATGCGTCGTCGATATGCGGGTAGTTGTTTCATTTATTACATAGAGAGGGAGAAAAATCGTATCGTTTTAGAAATATTTCCCACCTACTCCGGGCTTCGAAGTTAACCTTCGAGCACCTGAAACACAGCTAAAGGGAATACAACTCTTCTCAAGTTGGCGATACATCCGTCAGTCATATTAGTCGGTTATTCCGGTTTGTTCACCGTCGGTATTAACGTAATTATAATAAATTATATTATATTCTTCGGGTTAAGCGTAAGGGAAAATCTTATACATTTCCCCTATACTTTGGCTATTTTTCGAGAACCAACATGTCGCGCAAAAGAGAAAAGTCGTTTGGGAATATCCGGTATTTGACAAAAATTACGTGGAAGGATTGGAAATTATATTATTACATCATTTTTGTTCCAATGGATTTAGAAACAAACATTCCACAAACGTCCGAATATATCGAATAACATATACAGGGTGTTATGGAAATGACTTATTATATTTAAATCGGCAAATCCTGAGATGAAAATAAATTGAAGAAAAATACCCTTAAATGGCGCTTTGAATTATTGTACGAAATATAACACTTTATACGAAATCTGACAATTTACGTGGCCGCTACTGAGGACGTTCGCAATCAATAGTTTATGAGGCGGTGTTGTCATACATTGCAACGCAGAATTGTAAACGCACGTGTTCAGTTATTGACAACAAGACGTCTTTGACCCGCGTTATCACTTCTTTTTCAAACTTTTTAGAAAAAAAATACCAGAATTTTAAGATACATACATTTTAAGATACAAGACCTTCGATCTTATAATCCGTTTTATAATTAAATTCCATAAAAAAATAAAACACAAAAAGTATGTTTTGCAACAGAACCAACAATAGGTAATAATCACACAATTTGAAATCGCATCACAATATTTCTTATTATGAATTATTTCACAACAGAAAAAAAATCGGGTCATGAATGCTACAACTACCAAAACGTTTAAAATTCGTATACATCAACCACGTGGAAACCTCGACAGCGTCATCCCATTCCCGAGTCTCAAAACATATTGAAGCAACGATAGTCGCGCGCGGCAGGTATCCAAGCAAGGGCGAAACATGCGGTCTGATCTGACAACACTGTTAGTATACTCTAGGGACCCACATTCTTGCTAAGTGAATCCAGATAGATCGGCGCGACAGTAAGTGGGTAAAAAGGGTTTTTACCTTAGTATTTAGACATTCGATTAAAAAGAAAAAGTATGTAGACTTTCTTTAGGACACCCTAAGAGTCACCCATTTAAATATAATAAGTCATTTCCATAACACCCTGTATAATAAGGAATTCATTCATGGAAAGAGATATGTTTGCAAAACATTCGTAATCTACACCACCATAATACATCATTCCTGAAAAAAATCATAAATTTTCGCCTGATAAACAAAATTACTCACATCAAATCTCAAGCACATGAAAGCAAGCACGCGTAGTGGATTGACAACACCGCAAAACCTTGGTATGAGTGACCTTATTACAGATGTATATTGGATCGTCGCATGTGGGATAATCTTATACATTTCCCATATACTGTGACTATTTTTCGAGAACCATCCTGTATTTAACAACAATGACATGGAACGATTCGAAAACATATTACATAATTCTTATTCCATTGGATTTAAAAACAAACATTCCACAAACGTAAACCAAATATACAAACAAACCGAATATATCGAATAACACATATAATAGAGAACCCACTCGATGGAAAAAGGTTTGCTCTAGAATTCTTCTAGACGTAGGCCAAGCATTTGACACGGTGTGGCATAAAGATTTGTTCGGGTTTGTTCATGTTAGGCGGTCATATTTCTATTACTGTAATTACACCACTTTCATATACTATGTAACATTACATGCATTGCCTTTTGTTGTTCTCTTTGCTCGGAGGGGTTAACGCGATTGTAGTCGAGTCGTCGGGAACTCTCGGAGGAGTGTCACAGCTCCCTCTAAGGTGGCTGTGGGTTGTGTGAAGGGGTCTGTGTGTATAGGTAGTTTCATATTTCGGTGCCCATCTGCGGACAAGCTAATGGACTGAACTGTTATAGTTATTCGTCCAGAAACTTTACCCGATACAACACGCCCCCAGCTAGCCTTGGAGATGAGTTAGTTACTCGCCCTCATGTTTGGCTGACTAAACATTTACTTTTCCAATTTTCTTGAATTATACATAACAAAGACTTTCTCTCAGACACGATCGAGTGGCTACGGACTTTTTATTTCACCTCTTCCGTTCTGACCGGATCCTGATGATTATAAATATTGTTTCGACCCTTTATTTTATGTTCTAGATGTCGTATATCAATTGGACAAGTCAGTGGGCCAAGTTGTTAAGAAATTAAAAGATAGAGAAATGCTGGAAAATTCCATAGTGTTGTTTTTCTCGGACAATGGAGCCCAAACACAAGGAATCTATCAAAATTTTGGATCGAACTATCCACTAAAGGGGGTAAATGTTGCTTATTTATTAGCCTAATTTGAATAATTTGTTTCACCACTACAACGTAGTGGATTATTTAATCATAAGAACTTTTTTACTTCTAAAAACTTTTATTTAGGTATTAATTAAAGCAAACAAAATGGATGTATTCTTTCCGCTTGTCTGCTGTCAGTCTTGGTTTTTCTCCTTTCCGCTAAGCGCGCCACCAGCGCCATCTGTGTAAAAACAATCTAGACTATTACACTTCAAGGAGCCGAACCGTTTATTTTTTAACTTTAACAAAAAAACAAAATTAAATTAATCTTAACATTAAATAAATACATATCAATATTAATGGAGATGGAGTTAAATGTCGTTAATTTGTCAATTATGAAAGTTTTACATATTTGATACAACAATATTCAAATTATTATTACAACAAATAATTACATAAATCAATTCTATACTTACCCTGTACGGATATTATATCTTTTATAATTGCAAAAATCGAAAATAAATCGGTACTTATCCCATTACTCCTCACCCAGACACTTATTATGTTAAATGGGTTACCTAACATTCTCTGTTAACTTTTTCTATACTCACCGGCACAAAATTCCGCCACCCTGAAATTTTGGTCAAGTTTGATATTTTATAACTTATTTATTTTTTATGCGATTTTCATGATTTTGTTATCAGTTTGTAGTACCGTTTATTGTGTTTTTCCTTAATTATTAGTAACATTTTTCGATTAGGCTATATTATACAGGAAGTAAATCAAACTGTTGTTTTTTGTCGTAATTTCAAAATAACCTGTACGAAAATTGAGGTGGATAATTTTATTTACATACTATTTCTGGTAATCCTTGATGTATTCTAAATCTTTCTTTTTTTTATTCATTCCATTATCTCATTTCTGCTGCGGCCTGCAAAATTTTAAATAAAACGCTGATTTGAAGCCTAATTTTATTAAGAAAAACAAACCCTAGGTATATCATAAAGTTAATAAACAAAAACAATATTAATATCGTGTATTTCCTCCTATCACAGTAATGACCGCTTGCAGTCTTCGTGGTATCGAATGAATAAGGTTACTTATCCTTTCTTGAGGGACAGCCTGATATTCTTCGGTAAGCGTCAGTTGTAAGTCTTGCAAGGTTTGTGGTTGTACAGGACGACGACGAACGGCCCATTTATCTGGATCCCAAAGATGTTCGATTGGGTTAAGATCCGGGCTACATGCGGGCCATTCCAATCTTGGAAGTCCAACTTCATCCAGATATTCGCTCACTACATGTGCAACGTGAGGTCTAGCATTATCATGCATTAATATAAATTGGTTCAAAATAAAAGAAGCAAATGGAACAACAACTTCTTGGAAGATTTCCTTAATGTAACGGTGGGTGATTAGAGCTCCATTTTCAACAAATACAAGATTGGTGCGTGCTTCGGTAGAAATACCCGCCTAAATCATGAATATACATATATGAGATCCGTTCTGATATGATGCAGTCAGCAGTCTTTCATTTCTACGTATGTATACCCGCTCACGACCATCCGGCGACCTTAAATAAACCCTGGATTCATCAGTGAATAGTACGTAAGAATATTGTCACTATCAAAATAAATATTCTGTCACAATAATCACGTACTTGGCCAACGTCGATAATTTTTAACCGAAAGCTTGATCTACATTTTCTAAAACTAACATCGTTTCATATTTAAAATTTTGCAGCTTTGCAGCAGAAATGAGATAATGAAATGAATCAACAAAGAACTAAATGTTTAGAATACATCAACGATTACAAGAAACAGTATGTAAATAAAATTATCCGCCTCAATTTTCCCACCGGGTGTTTTGAAATTAATACATAAAACAACAGTTTGATTTACTCCTGTATAATATAGCCCAATCGAAAAATGTTACATTATAAAATAATTAAGGAAAAACACAATAAATGGATCTACAAACTGATAACAAGATCATGAAATTTGCATAGAAAATAAAAAGGTTTTAAAATATCAAACTTGAACAAAATTTCAGGGTGGCGGAATTTTGTGCCGGTAAGTGTATTTATCAAAAAACCCCATAAGGATCCCTACAAATTATATAATAACATTATCATAATTAACATCGTAAAATATAATTTTTGTTGTAGTTGAAGTTCACACTCCTCGAGGGCGGAGTAAGAGGATCTGCGGTTTTATTCAGTCCTATGTTAAACAAAAGAGGCTACATAAACAATCATTTCATGCACATAACAGATTTGTTTTCCACTTTTCTGCATGTAGCAGGTTTGTAATAATTGCCTATTAATATAAGTAATACATAGAAAAAAATCACATATTATGTGGATTTTCCTAGTGATACTGTATATTTTTAAGGTGGACAAAGTAAAGATTTGGATGGCCTAGACGGAATCAACCAATGGCAGAGTATATCAGAAAATGCGCCGTCTCTTAGAGAAGAAATTTTACTTAACATCGATGAAGAATATGGTTTCTCCGGATTGATAAGTCATTTCGGACAATACAAATTTTTAAATGGTAAAAAATTATTAACATAAATTTCCAATACGTTAGGGATACTATTCGCAAAATTCCGTACCGGTACGGATTTATTTTAGTACGACAGCAACAGCAAGCAAGTTCAATGAGTACTACGCTGAACCACATACAGGGTGTTATAGAAATGACGTATTATATTTAATTGGATGTCCTAGAGAAGCGCTACATATTTTTTTTGAATCGGCCGTTTTAAAAGTGGGGTAACAAATACTCACAGGTCAGTCCGCGCTACTGTACAACATTTCACCCAGAGCCAATGGTAATGTTGCCAAACTTAATGTAAAACTGAAATTCCATATAACATTATAAAAATAAATTATTTTCTACCTACTTCTATTTATCCTTATACCTAAAGAGCGAGGAAATCCAGGCACAAACACAATCAGATTTTTTCTCCGAACCCGAACAAACCCGCTATATGACACTACTTCGCTCAGCCGATGTAAGGCGTCAAAAGGTCATTGGCACTTGACCTAGTGACGTGCGTGGCTATTACAATTCCATATGTTTTTTCGGGTTGTTTAAAACATAGTCCGTCGTAAATGTTCTTCAATTAATTGTACAAAAAGGTATTAAAGAATGGAAAAGTGTTCGAATTATTTGATTTTGTCTAAAGAGTTTAAGGTGTACATATGACAACACCGGCCAGAATTCCTTGATTGCTTACATGTATCCCAGTGCCACACAGGTATTTTCTAAATGAATTGAAAGCGCCATTTATGGCTATTTTTCTTCAATTTGTCTTTATCTAAGGAATTGCCGGTTTAAATATAATACGTCATTTCCATATAACACCCTGTATAAATGAGCGACACGGTTCGTAGCGAACATCTGCTATTCGTCGCTCTTTGATCTTTCCGTGACGCTGTCATATTTTTTATGTAACGAAGTTTATTATCATTTTGCTCAGAATCTAATCTAACTTACTTTAAGGTTCTTTTCTAAATGGCACATATGATGGGTCACAAGGTTCAACAGGCCGAAGTCTAACAACTCCAGGCTATGATATAGACGAAGTTATCAACAGTGATGTGAATCAGGCGATTCAAGAGCTTAATGGTTCCCAAAAACTAACGTCAAAAACGATCAAAAATTTAAGAAAATTATTAGATATCAGTTCCTGCAACGGAAAAATAAGAACTACAGATCCACCTTGCTTAGGTAAGATTTTTACAATTAGGTACGGGATAGTCCCAATAGTGCGGTAAAGTGTGGTTAGAGAGACAAAGAAAAATTGTATAGTGTATAAATAGAAATTGGAGACTTGAAGAAATTCACTAGTGGATATTGATCATTAAGATTCCAATCACCGAAGTTTCCAAATTTTATATTTGCTAACATGAAATTAAATAATTTATTTGATATAGTTAGTTAGCGTTTGGACTAATGATCTGCCGATACGGTTTTTGCCGATACCGATATCTTAGTTATATCGATATAATATCGGTCTCGGCACCATATTCTTAAAAGATCCGTAACTATTCAATGTATGTTGATATAAGTGAAAAATTGTTAATAGTGGCAACGTTGTAAAGCATGTTTAAGGCAAATGGTATCGACGCAGAATTAACGTTTTACTCGCCGTCCGCATCGTAGAAAAGGGAGGGAGTACCCCCCAGAATCGGCAATTTTCCTCGAACTAGAATTAAAGCTTGAGATTATGGGAACTAAAACAACAAATAATTAAAATAATTCGAGAGAAGTTATTTAAAATCACACCTTTTGGCGCATCGGTTAGGTTAGATTTTAGTAATGGTAAATTCTGGTTAACTGTAGCGCCTCAAGGATGCTCATAAATGGGGAATGGACACAACACCCCGTAAAAATTGGACACACAAGAGTCACGGATCTAATCAACGATGAGCTCTTGGATATGTAAACCGATGGTATGAGAGCAACATACGATTTCACAAAGCCTTTCAAGATTGACTGGAACTTTGATAAATGGACGAACAGTGCACCCCCGTCGTTTGATAAGGGTCTAGTTTGGTACACCGATGGATCAAAAACCGCCAACACCAACGGTGTGTGCGCAGGTATATTTGGGGAAAGACCCAGGATGGACATAAGCATTCCTCTGGGGAACTACGCCACAGTATACCAAGCGGAAGTTCATGCCATACAAGCATGTGTACTACAAAATCTTGAAAAGGGCTACCACAACCAACATCCTATCGGACTGCCAAGCTGCTCTTAAGGCTCTCAACTCCAATCGGTTTACTTTAAAACTTACGCTGGAGTGCCATACCAACCTAAAAGTACTGGCGGCCAGGGGGAACAAGGTAGAGCTCTTGTGGGTCCCTGGTCACTCTGGGATATTAGGAAATGAAAAAGCGGATGAACTAGCGAGAGCCGGATCCGCTCAAAGTCTCAGGGGCCCCGAACCGGCCTTTGGAATATCAAAACAGGCAACAAAAACAACATTCGATAGATGGTCGAAAAAACAACACCTATCTCGAAGGCAAGGGTTACTTGGTCAAATACACGCACGGATCGTAATTGGAAAACCATCGAAAATAATATCGAATGGGATGCTAACCCTGACGCGACCCCAGTTGAAACAAGTGATGGGTCTGCTAACAGGCCACTGCCACTTGCGAAAACACCTTCAATGGATAGGTATAAACAACGGATCCATTGAATGCAGACTCTGCGGCGAAGAGGATGAAACCGCCTCACACATAATATACCGCTGCGTAGCGCTGTCCCGTAGAAGACAAAATATCTTCGGGAACATACAACGTGGTGACAACCTCCCACATGACAAGCTTGGTAGAAGGTTACTGGACCTCATAGAAGGAACAAACATATTCAAACAAGTTCGGGGTACACGATAAGTTGGAAGGCTGCAGTGATAGAAGTTCGGGCCTTTAAACCGGCCCCCGCCTTTAACCAACCAACCAATGGTAAATTCTGGGTCTTGTAGAGTGTCAAAAATTGCTTTTTGTTGTGTTGTTTGTTTATGACTAAAACATCTGTAGGTTCGTTGTTTATTTACGCATATTTTTTTTTAGGTGAATGCCTCTTTGATCTTTGGAACGATCCTTGTGAAATCGAAAACATAATCGACAAAAAATCGCTAGTAGCTAAATCCTTAAAGGCAAGATTAGGACAATATGTGCAGCAAATTGTGCCTAATAAAAACGTGATTATTGACCTGAATTCGAACCCGCAATACTGCAATAATACTTGGTTTCCTTGGCTGGATCACGACGGATGTTCGACATCTTGTAGCAATACGTTGCGATAATGTAGTTCCTGGTGTTTTTGTTTCTGTCAAACGAAAGATAATAATTCCACTCAATAAAACAAAATGTAAAAGAAAATTGATGGAATCAATAAAAAAATATTATAATTTTTGATATTGTAAGATTTATAATTGTAATTGTAGTGTTAGGAGGTCTGTTTGTTGGCGCTGCATTACTTACAAAAATAAACCCAAACTGAAAAATGTATCAATATTCTTCAAGTAGAATTTTTACCAAATATGCTGAATCTTATATATTTCTCACCCCGCTGGTCAACTGTTTTTGGGGCGGAAATGTGAGGCAGTGGGTCCCGTACAATGGTGGACTTTACTTCTTCCAGTTCAGCGGTGCTTTACATTGAAGTAATTTGATGTTAACAGGATTCCGGAGTACCTGTAAACGAGTTTTCTTCCCAAGCGTTTATTCCTGTTTTAGGAAAAAAAGCCAAAGGAAAAAAACCTTTGCAATAGAACTAGAACTCGCGGAAATTCTATATTTTTTGTTTCGGAGGATTTTTAGATTTAAACATCTTTCGTTAAAAAAATTTTTTTAAACGTACCGTTTTGATAGGAAGCGAAAAGTATAGACTCCGATCACGTGCAGTCTCTTTCTTCCGATTATCGTTGTTTCTGTCGGCGTACCGATTGCGGGCGGACGCTCGACGTATTCTTCTACTAACTGCAAGGGAAGATCCAATTCGCCTCGTGCCTTCAATAATAATTCCCAAATTTTTTGTTGAGCTGTTATACTTAAGTGTTTTCAAAGTAGCAACTACTTCTTATTGTAAAGACAATGATAATTTAGTTAATTTTATATATTCGGGTTTTCTATTGTATAAACACATAATCAAGTGAATCGCTCCAGCGATTACTCACTTGAAATTCCGATTCACCAAGAGACGACGTCACCGACTGCTCGACCGGCAGCCTACGGGCATAAAATAAGTAGGTATTCAAAATGACTTGTCAAATTCTGTCACTTTGTCAGTGTCAGGTGACCACTGTATGCCCCTTCAAAAATTTGGGCTTATTTACGCGACTGGTAAAATAAGCAAATGACGCATTTTTAAAGATGTAGGTACTTGTTATATCTGTTATGTTAATTTATATAAGTATTTTTAAGTCGCGCGATAACAAATAATCCAAGGAATGCCGACCTAATGTAAAAGAACATCAATGCCCTAAAGATATTAGATATGATATAGTTAATCATTTTTATGACTAAGAAGAATGTGTTGAGAAAACACCAGGGGTTGTGTAGAAGTTTAGTCTAGAGCAGGGGTCGGCAAGCTGCGGCTCGCGAGCCACATGCGGCTCTTTGGATGTGAACCTGCGGCTCTTTCGATGTCAAGGTGTGTCTCTTTCGGTATCTCAAGGGTCTGTTCTGGGCACCATTTTATATCTCTTATACAGGGTGTTTCGGGAGGAAAGGGAAATATTTTGGGAACATGTTCAGAAGGTCAAAATAAGAGATATTAACCCATATGTTTTAATCCGATTCTTAACCGTCTCTGAAATAATCGGTTCTAAAGTTTTTTTTGTAAAGTTTTGGAGTAGGTAATTAAGAAGTTTTGTATTTCTAACTCCAGTTTGTAGGTATTTCATTGCTTGTCAATACCTAATTTAATTGACAAGCATGGTTGTCAGTTTGATTTATTCTGAGCGTTTCGACTCGAAAAGAGAAAAGGTTCCATACGTAATGCCTCACACATTCACCCATAGGGAGTATGCTGAAATGATATTCGTGTATGGCTTCTGTAATGGTAGCACATTACGGGCTGTTGATGAATACCGACGTCGTTTTCCAAATCGAAGAGTTCCTAATCGAAAAGTGTGTAAAAAAGTTTTTGCAAACAGGAATGTTTCTAAGCGTAAGGATTGATTCTGAACGAGCGGCGGGTCTAAATGTGGAAAATGAAGAGAATGATCTGGATATGGCTGAAGAGAACCCAGGTGTTAGTACGAGGCGGATTATGAAATAATCAACTTCGATTAGAATCACATGTGGGCGTTTGGAAGACACTTAGAAAAAACGGTTTAAAGCCTTTCCATGTTCAACCGGTCCAACATCTTCAAGAAGGTGATTATGGCTTAAGGGTTCAATTTTGTGAATGGATCCAACAAAATCGAGGCCTACATAAATACATTTTATTTAGTGATGAAGCTCAGTTCACCCGCGATGGAATCAATAACTGTCACAATGAACATCGGTGGTCAGATGAAAATCTTCATGCCACGTTTGAACGAAACTTTCAACATCGATTCAGTATTAATGTGTGGTGTGGAATGCTCAACGACCAGTTATTTGGTCCTTTTGTATTGAATGAGCGTCTTACTGGAGATGGATATTTACGGTTTTTGGAAGACCATTTAACACACATGTTGAATGATGTTCCGCTAATTGTTCGACACCGAATGTTGTTTCAGCACGATGGAGCCCCACCTCATTTTAGTCGCCGGGTGCGTAATTTCTTGAATAATCGTTTTCCTGATCGTTGGATTGGCAGAGGAGGACCTCAAGCTTGACCAAGGTCACCAGACCTAAACACACTGGATTATTGCCTCTGGGGGTGGATGAAATCACTAGTATACGAAACACGAGTAGAAACCGTGGAAGGACTCCACAATCGAATTTTTAATGCTGCAAATATCATTATAAACAATCCCCAAGCAATTCAACGCGCAACACGAGCGATTAACAAACGTGGTGCAGCTTGTATTGAAGTTGGTGGGGGTATTTCCGAAAACATTCTAAATTAGTGGAATTTTGTTGTTTTACTAGTATCTATTGGTGTTGCTTTTGAAATAAAAAATAGTCACAAAAAAAAACTTTAGAACCGATTATTTCAGAGACGGTTAAGAATCGGATTAAAACATATGGGTTAATTTCTCTTATTTTGACCTTCTGAACATGTTCCCAAAATATTTCCCTTTCCTCCCGAAACACCCTGTATGTGCATAGTTTATCTAAAGCAAACTTAGGATGTATACATATAACTTTTGCCGATGATACAGTCCTATTGTTCGAAGACGCAGATCCAAGGGTTCTTGAAGAAAAAGTAAATAAAACCGTAACAGTATACTATAAGTGGTTATTAAAAAATAATTTGAAGATCAACATAAAAAAAACTGTGTTTATGATCTTTAAACATAAAAATAAAAAAGTGCACAATTCAATATAAAAATAAACAAGGAACAAATAAAAATGGTGAACTGCTAGAAATATCTAGGACTAAATATAGATGCAGAGTTAAATTTTAAAAAACATATGGACCATGTCACCGAGAAATTGGCTTCTGCCTGTGGTGTTATAAGAAAATGTGTGAATTATATACCAAACATAATGAAAATGATAATTTATGAGGCTTTGTTCAAGTCGCATCTACAATATATGTGTGCTGTTTGGACATTTTCAAACAATGTAATAATACGAAAACTCCAACGATATCAAAATAGAGTTCTTAAATGTTTACATAGACTACCGAGACTATATACAACCAAACAAAAATACAAAAGCTATAAACTGATTAATGTTAGTGACATAATAAAGCTAGAAGAATGTAAACTGGTTCATAAAATCCTAAAAAAGCAAATAAAAACTAACATAAGTCCGATAAGAAACAGTGATCTGCATCAACATAACACGAGAGCCCGTGACAACTTATATGTGCCGAGATCAAGAACAAACATTCATCAAAACAAAATTACAATAAAGATGCTGAAGTCATATAACTCGCTTCCAGTAAACATAAAGAATACTACAAACGCTAAAGTCTTTGCAAAAAAAAATAAAACAAATGCTTATACAACAAAGTTCAGTGCAGTTTTAGGATTGAAGACTGAATGCTTTATGACAAATTATATATTGTTTGCTTTTCCTTGCTGGTTCTGTATGGGTGTAGAATCGTTAATTAGTTTTCATCTCAGAGCATAATTGTAATATAATTATATAATATATTTATTATTAGGACTTGTTACCAGTCATAAGACATTATGTACTGTTTTTAATTCAAAAATAGTGATTTAAAAAAAAAATCAAATTGCGGCCGCTAGTGGCTCTTTAAAAACTGAGAAATTGTGTAAATTATAACTTTTGGCTCTTCCGTCTCAAAAGGTTGCCGACCCCTGGTCTAGAAGAACAGTTGATTTTGACTTTTAATAAAATTATCGTGTGAGTTGGCCTTTCCTTACATTAAAGTATCCTATCACAAGACCTGGGGGGATTTGGCATACTTTTTTGTATGCACCTTCTATGTGCCTTTAACAAAGACGTATGTCGTGTCAGCCTTCTGAGCGTCAAACTCAAACGTCGCCAATCCGCACATTTCGGGTGGCGCGCGGCGTTGAGCGAAGATCGGGTATCAAGTGAAAGGCGACGATTTTCGATTTTTCGCTTGAATTTATAAGTCGAGTAGTATTTCCTATGAAGCGAAAAACTGCTCGAATATACGATCAGTATTTTACCCGGGTATCGAGTGAAAGGTAATAAGTAACAAGCGACGATTTTCGCTTGAATTTATAACTCGAGCTCTTGTTTTAATAATCGAGCGATGTCATAGTATCTAATAATAATATTAATTATTATTATTAATTTCATATTTAAAAGCAATGCTTCTGAATCTAAAATTAACAGGGAGCAGATTTAAATGAGTAAAGATATACAAAAAACGATATTTGAAAAATTGAGTGCGATGTCTTCTTCCTAGAAAAATTGGTAAAAAACAGAAAATTCCTCACTACGCATACTAAGCAGAAAAAGTGTTCCTATTGCTAATTTGTTTTACCTTGTTAGTTTCATCTGAAGTTTAAATAAAATATATTTAGCCTTTTTTAATATTAAATAATTTGACATTATTTGTGTATTTAAACGTTGGCTTATTATTTAAAAAATTCTCATTCTCTCAACTTTAATGCGAGTCCTGTTTATCTTGCGCAAGTGACATTTTCTGATCAAACTGAACTACATTTTAAAAGGTTCTTAGGACTTGAATTACCGCCGAAAAGAGTTTACTAATCACTTAATAAAACATAATGTAATAATGTAAATATCTACAAATACATCATAAGTATATTATCACAGCTCAAGCTCTAACTTCTTCCTGACATACAGTGTTAAGAAAAGTATTTAAGTAGTCAAATACTTTTCTTAATTCACAAATGGTGAAAAAAAACACAATGATGTGTAATGTCTATTCTCCACTTACAAAAGGATAATCAAGAAGATGATATCGGTCATGGTAAAGAGTAGGTATTTTATTTTATTTCGGAAACAATATCTTACATTTAATTATGATATTACCTTCATATTGTTTTATGACTTTTTTAAAAAGTATGTAAACTTTCATAGAACAAGCAGAGGATAGATATCAAACACAAATCAACAATTGCATTTGTTGTTGCCCGATATTTCAACATCAGTGTTATGGAATGCCTAATTTAATGTTTATTAGAACCAGGGATTGTCACAAAATCCTAACTACATTACCATTGTAATTTCGAACCATATATTACCAAATCGGATGTAAAAATTTCGTCTTGCTTACTAAATAAAACATACCTGTCTTGCTCGACCATTGTATGAAATATTATGGTTCCTCAGAACCTTCAAAGCTTTGGAATCAGGTATTTCAACATCAGTGTTATGGAATGCCTAATTTAATGTTTATTAGAACCAGGGATTGTCACAAAATCCTAACTACATTACCATTGTAATTTCGAACCATATATTACCAAATCGGACGTAAAATTTCGTCTTGCTTACTAAATAAAACATACCTGTCTTGCTCGGCCATTGTATGAAATATTATGGTTTCTCAGAACCTTCAAAGCTCTGGAATCAGGTGGATTCCCTTCATGCCAACCCCCTAGAGCGGCGCTGTCTACCTTCCACTGGTCTGTAATGCCCCTTTCTTTAATCACTTGAGAAAAAACCGCTTCGGCGATGGGTGAGCGACAAATATTGCCTAAAATAATGTGGTTTTAAAATTCAAATGTTGGTTAATTTTTGTTATTTCGGTTATATGCACTTACCCAGGCAAATGAACAATGCTCCTTTGCCCATTTTTCACAATGCTGTCGCTGGAATAATAATAATTTTCTTGATAATTGAAATTATACTCAACTCTTCAGATCAAGGAAAATGAGGTTATGTTTTTATCTTATGTCTTTGAAAGATTTGACCTTTCAGATGGTGTGTTGATTGGTCAACTTCAAACGGAGCATGGAGCAGAGCAGAGAGGCACAGGAGCAAAAGAGCTGTCCGTGTCCAACCTGAGTCTTTCGTATTATCATATTAGTATATTTATTAAAAAAAATAATTATTTTAGGTCGAACGTTCATAATTATGAAAACCGATGTTCTTACCTCTAAGATTTTTGAAAAATAAATTGACACTACTTAAAGCAAAGCCTATTATTATAATATTTTTGGTCCTGTTTTACAGAAATACCTACCTATCTCAAACTTTATGAAAAAAATATTGCCTAGTAAGCTGTCGTTTTTCTTCTCTAGCTGGCATTAAGATTAAAAGCAGAAACGGCTGAGTGTTGGCCATCATAAAATAATTAGCTATGCATTACCTCCATGGTTATACCCAAAAAGACAACAAATTTTGTAGCCATCGCATCATTCGCATCCCCATCAACATATCGATATCGAACAACTTCGGATATCGATCTCCAGTTGCTGTCCCTATTCTGGAATGTTCCCAATACAGCTGATTGTCAAAATTCATTTTACCAAGCAGCGCGCACCTCAGTTTCATTGGCTGAACTCCAATTCGTAAAAATCAAACTACGGTCTATTTGAACGCTCGTAATCTTAATTATTGACAGCTTAGGAAGCAAGTCATTAAGTAATTGTGTTTTAACTTTAAAAAGTTCCTTAGAAGGTATTTATTCTGCCAATAATCAATTTCAACCAGCAATAGTTACCATATTGACTGGTGTCGTACAAACCCCACCCCCCACCATCAATCGATTCGATTGTGTTTTCACAACAAGCAGAATCCAAGTTGAACGTCAATCAGTTTTTCAACTTTGTCATTAAAAAAAGCAAGTGATTTTAAAATTTTGGTGCATAATTTGGTAAAATGAAGTTTATGTACAAGGAGGAACACCCATTCGAGAAGAGGAAAACCGAAGGCGAGAAAATCAGGCGGAAATATCCCGACAGAGTCCCCGTAAGTTTCGCCATTTGTTACCTTTCTTTGAACAAAGAATGGCTGTTGTGTAAACTTTGAAACCCAAAATATTATTCTAAATCATTAATTTGTGAAAAATTACCTAATTTTTTATTATTTGCGACTAAAATGGTGTGAAAATAAAATTATTTTGAATGACGTATCCTTGGCAAATGTTTTGTTTTTTACGTCTCTGCAATGATGGCGTCAAGGTCATGTGATTATCTGGGTCTTTATTTTGCTAGATTTGCTTTGTTATGTATTTAAAAGATAAGTCATAATTATTTTGCCTGCCTATTTCTAAAAATAATTTTTCGCATAAATTTTTTTCACTTTTGAATGTGTCATACATGTTATAGTTTTGCAGCAATAGAATTGAAAAACTCTTTCTAGCAAAAAACGATTTTAGATTTGGTTAACTTGTATTTAAAAAAAACATTTAACTTTGACGAGTCTTTTACTATTTTGTAACCACAGAATAGCTATCATTGACACCATCATAACACAACTGATCTAAATTAGATCATACCTACTGATATACTATTTTGTACTTAGTCTAAATTTTCTAAATATACTTATCTATGTCTATAAATTTCTTAAAGTTTTAATATAATGACAGAATATAGATAGTTCGTTCATTCTTAAACGACTATATAAATTTCTTTGTTCAATTAGGTTATTGTTGAAAGAGCTCCGAAAGCAAAAATTGGCGATGTTGACAAGAAAAAATATTTAGTTCCATCTGACTTGACTGTTGGTCAGTTTTACTTCTTGATTAGGAAAAGGATCCACCTTAGACCCGAAGACGCTTTGTTCTTCTTTGTAAACAATGTTATACCACCTACCTCTGCTACCATGGGATCCCTTTACCAGGTAAGTAATGGCTAACAGAGGACTCGGCAAAAAATACTTACAGAATCAAATGCTATGAATTTAAATCTGTAACCAATTCTTAACTAGGTCATACTTCATATGCAAAATGTATAACTAAGAAATTCAAATATGTTTTTAACTATTTTGACATAGTATTATATGACCAAGTTATGAATTAGTCATGGGCAACATCCTAAATTTTACAATACAATGATACTGACACCGCTTATTGTATCAGACATATTATTCAATTTCATGGTCATAACACCCTAAAATGGCACTGACACTGCCTTTTACAATTGCGCCATATGGCACAGTGTCTCATGGTGGGAGTCGCAGTTTCGGTTCCACGTTTTCTGAAATAGAAACATGACGATAATATGCAGCACTTTGCACGGTATTTTTTCAAAGTTTTACTTTCATATACAAATAAATAAAATCTTAGAACAAACCCGAACAACCATATACCCATATTATATCTGTATCAGCCGATCACTAATAATATGAACATATTATATCGAAAACAAATTGAAACTTGTCATTATTAACATTGATAATGATAAATTTTATTTTATAAGCACTGTCTCGGATAGCTTTCGCCTTAAATTATATATTCCGCGACTGTCAGTTGTGGAACGCGGCAGTGTTTACTGACGAAAAGGTTTTTCAATCTAAATATAGGTAATAAATTCGGGTACCTATACGTATGTTACGTTGAGTAAAAAATATGTATTATTACAGAAATACTTTCATATAATTTTATTTTGTTTTGCGACGCCAATGCTTATTGCTCATAACCTTAAAAACCATAAATCAATTAGAAAAGCCTGATTTACGCAAATAGGGCAAAACTAGTCATAAGACTTGTGCCCATTTTCTATTAATACAACTGTACATATTCAAATTATTTTTGGTTGGTTTGGTTAGTAGTTTTTACAAACGTTTAAAAATATTCCTCTGCCAATGAAAAAACAGTCGATTGTCCTCCCTAAGTAGTTGGGTAATATTTTGTAATATACAAAATCGGCACCCTCAATATAATGATTTACAAAAAAAAATTAACAAGAATTTACTACGCATCATAAACATCGTTCTGTGTTTACTATTAGTGCATTTTTCATTGTCTTTTCTCATGAAATATTTGAATCTTATTGACGTATATAAATACTGGAGTTGTATATTGACACACACAAATGATTTGATTTGATTTGTTAAAAACAAGGAAATATTACTTGTATCTTTTATTTATCAAAAACACAAGGAAATATTACTCATATTATTATTATTATCTTTGCTACTTATTCTTATCATTATAAATCTTCTTTATTTAATTTAAAAAATTGATAAACAATCTTCACTAATCAATATAATCACGTAGAAGTGTAACGACTGTATTAACATTATATCTTATATAATGTGCACAATTTATATTGAACACGCATTTAATTTCTTTATCACTTTAATTACGAATATTTTATATATAAATGTTTGTTTGTGGGAAATATTTCTCTGGCGCATATTTATGTTTCTTAGCTTTTTTTTAAATTTAAATTGTGGGATTGTTCACCGATATTTGCAAACATTTCTGCCCGAGACGCATATTCCTCATTCTTTAGTTTTAGTTTAATATTGTCATAATGCATAATTTATTCAGTTTACATAAACAGCTTTGTGTTCTAAAATTACAGCGATGATTTTTTAAGTTTATCAATTTTTTTATTTACAACCATGCATGTAAAGCATTTCATCTATCTTTGAAAGGTGGAAAGTTGACTTTTTTTACTTTTACTTTCCACCCGGGTGGAAAGTAAATTATTTTTTTGTAATTTTTTAAAAAATCGATAATATCTCAAAATAATATACGAACACACTTTTTTAAAAATGCTAATAGCTTTGCGTGTTTAGATATGTCTACTTTTTCCCTAATTGATAGAGTGGTCCTCAGCATTGAATATTGTGACCAAATCGTTGATATCTTCTTTGTCTTGGCATTTTCACTGAAATAAGCTAGTAGCGCCGACTCAGAACCAGGATTTTGAACTTTGTTTCCCGTACACCATTCTTTGAAACAGTTATATGCCTTGTCTTATCTTGGGCGGCTTTTAGTTGGCAGAAGATCTTCTACTATTTTTGCTGCTTCTCGAATTTCTGATGGAGTAGCAGCAAAATCAAATTCCTCATCTGATTTTTCTGTTGTTAAAGTAATATTGAGTGTATTATTACCTACGTTCTTTTACCACCTGCGGTTATTTGAAATTTCAGTCTAATTTTTCAATGGAAGACTCAAAAAGACATTTATCTTTTATTAATAATTTTAATTCAAAATAATAAGAAGTGGATGTTAGATGTGGTTGTAAATAAAATAGTATACAAACCTGGGTGAAAAGTTTCATTACTGTCTCGAGATTTAGTACTACCGACTCTCTCGACTGGAATGAAACACTTTCCACCTCGGTATGTAATACAGTGTTACTTCTATTGATAAATTCTCTATTTTTTATGGACCACGCAACACGAAGAAACCTAACTTACACAACTAAATGTGGTCAATAATTTATAGTAAATACTAGAAAAACCGATGCGGTAAAGTATGAATTCTGATAACTAATAAAAATATAAAAAACATACTATCCTTTCCGCTAACGAAATAAAATATCCATCCCCATCTTGCTCCTATAAAACGACGCCCATTTTTGTCATCCACTCTAGTCATATGATCCCTGTCACTTCTATACTCGCATATGGAATATAAACAATATTTGTCTGGACAAGTAACGGCATAGTAGTTGGAACAACTTGGAACTAGCCCGAATGACGCAAATGTCTAAAACGCAATTTATTTTCCAGGAGCATCATGAGGAAGACTTCTTCTTATACATTGCCTATTCCGACGAGAACGTTTATGGAAACGAGGATGATCTGTAACTTATTGATTTGACATATGAGTTGGTTATGTAAAAATACTTTGTACCCTCCAGTCGACAGCTCATTTTTACATAACTACAAGTAAAATTCTAATTTCTGTAACTATATAAAAATAAATAAATATATTATTATGTAATACACAATTATTAATATTTAAGTTGTAAGTTTATTTTTAATATTTTCGTCAAATTTAGAGATATGCGTGTAATATTGATGTAGAGTATAGGGTTATGTTTTTTTTTGTTTTTTATTAAATTTTTTTTTTTGGGATATACATAAGGGCAATTTTTGCACACGGCACATATTTTAGGTTTTTAGTTAAGTATGTATGTACTGTCGTGGACGAAGAAAGTTTTAATTAATGCTTTTTTTGGCCATGACACTACAAGAGTACATGTTTATTATAGCCAGCTGAAGGCTGGTCTTCAATTGACCTTAAAAAAGTGATTTACTATAGACTAGAGCTTATGTAAGTAAAACGTGTAATAAAAAAAATTAAAACTTGAAAACCCATCCGATTTTTGTTTTACTTAAGAACCCAAATATGAAATAAGTGATGCAGCCATTGTTATACGATTAATTAATGACCCAAATAAGATTACGGTTATCAAATTAAAGGCGGAATTAAAAAAAGCACGAAAATGTATATTATAAGTGAACATATCAGTTTCAGCCGCACACTGCTGCCGCTTCTACTAGAAAGTATTAGCAACTTTGATAATTTAAATGGGACACCCAGTGTATTATTTTTTTAGAATCCCTATCAATTTCTTAATAACTCTCGGTAACATTTTCCTCTACCCAACTCGAGATAGTAATTAATTTAACTTTTTTTCTTTTGGATAACGTCTTTCAAAAAAGGGCTGATATTTTGGACTGAAATTTGGTCGGGAGTCGGGCCTTTCACTCTGTTTCCGAATATTAAGTTATAATACTACAGGGTGTTTCAAAATACAAATATTTTGATTGTTTGGAAAAATCATAAAATTATGTTTTTTTTTTTTTTAATGAACACCATATCTGATTCTGTGGTCCTAAAAGCTTCTGAAATTTTCTTTCTATGTGTAATGTTGCTATACCTATCTTGAACAGTTTTTGACTTACGAGGATTTTTCTAACAAAATTGTCAAAAACTGTTCCAGATCTCAACATTACTCATAGAAAGATAGACAATTTCAAGAGCTTTTAGGACCACAGATAAAATACAGGGAGTTTCGTTTACAAAAAAAAAACATACTTTTTATCATTATTTTCAACTAATCAATATATTTTTATTTTGAAACGCCTGTATTATATTTTGGAACAGAGGATAAGGCCTCCCAACTCTCAACCAAATTTTAGTGCGCTAATTGTTCAAAAATATCGGACATCTTGAAGGATGTTTTCCAAAAAAAAAGTTCAATTAATTATTATCTCAAGAACGATAACAGAACATAGCAAAATATTAAGTTATTAAGAAATTCTTCTAATGATTCTAGAAAAAAATTGAAATTATCAAAGTTACTAATACTTTATAGTAGATACGGCAGCACTGCACGGCTGAAAATATTTGTAAAAGAGAGCATGTCCACTTATATAAGATACCAAGTGATTCGTTGACTAGTTCTCTCTCTCGCTGGGCGTCAATCTTGGAGGAAATAATATGTCTTGGCATAACCACGTTGTGGCAAGCGCCAAGATAGCTTCTCATTAACTTGGTGTACTCTTTTGAACCAAAAAGTTGTACACACCTAAACAACTTTTGACACTATACAAAGCCCAGATTCGACCATCACTAGAGTACTGCTCTCATGTCTGGAGCTCTGCACCCAAACATACTCTTCGGCTGCTGGATTCCATCGAAAGGAGGGCCATTCGTCGGATTGGAGACCTCGACAGCCTAGAACATCGAAGACAGGTTGGGGATTTGACTCTCTTTTACAGATATTTTCATGGAAAGTGCTCGGCTGACCTTGCCCTCTTAATTCCGCCCAGAACGGTGAATAGCAGAAATACACGACGAACCACTGCCGCCCATCCATAGTGGTTAAGCTTAGTACTCCTCAAACTTCATTATTTAAGAATTCTTTCATCTGGAGGACTTCATCCTTATGGAACGACCTTCCCGAGATCGGTTTCCCAACGAATATGACCTCCAACGATTCAAAACCAACGTGAATCGCTTTTTGCGCACACGTAC
Source organism: Barypeithes pellucidus (assembly GCA_963991005.1). Taxonomy (NCBI): domain Eukaryota; kingdom Metazoa; phylum Arthropoda; class Insecta; order Coleoptera; family Curculionidae; genus Barypeithes; species Barypeithes pellucidus. The sequence continues at coordinate 17,926,553 of OZ022563.1, forward strand.
CACTTCCAGAGTGCCCTAATGGATTTTTCCTGTAGTGCTTGTGTTTGATGATAAAAAAAAGAATAAGATATGTAATTGACAGTGGCGTAGACACTGGGGGGCGGTTGCCCCCCGGCTTCTTGACCTTTGGAAATATACTGCAAAAATATATGGATAACGAACATAAAAATAAAACATAGTTTTTTTTTTTTAATTCTATTTATTTTAATAATTAAAAGTAGGTAAATACAACAATTATGACACCTCGGTGGGTACGCAGTATAACGGAACATATAAAAAAAAGTGGCCTTTTAAATAAAATAAACTTCTAAGTTGTTTTTACACCTCACAGGAGCATGACTTTATTACTGGGACCTTACTCTTGAATCACAGAGACGCCCTCAATGAAATATTGAAAGCATTTTCTAGGGTTTAAGGATATGGCCCCCCCGATGGACAATTCTTATAAAGAAATAATTGAAATAATCACTTAATATTCTTCATTTATGAAGATTCTGCTAGTTTCTCGGCCTTCTGTTGAACTTCTTCAATGGGGCCAACCATGAAAAATGCTACTTCGGGAAGATGGTCGTAGTCTCCAACCAAGATCTTTTGGAATCCCTGTAATGTAGAAAATTTAAAATAAATCATTTTAAAAAAAACTACATGGAAAATTCGGACGAATTTCGAGCAAGAGAAAGGCAAGAGAACCGACTTCTCTGCCGACAGTGCGTTTGGTCAAGAAAAATGCGATGGTCATTAATTATTAGTGTTTTAATATCAAACATTTTTGGTCCTTCCAGCCGGATTTAATTGAAAAGATCTTTGTTGAAGTATCTAAAAATTTTAATTGCTTAAATAATATTCTTAATTCTGTGCTAAATTTTTGCGACTTTTATGTATCTCTAGTCGTGATCGGCATCTTTAGGGTCAGTACTTTAACTAGTGCTGCCAGAGGATATATTAGGTTTGTTCCAACACCCTATTTTTGTATCGTTCTAGAACCGTCACGAAACTGTTGGAATCGATTTTGTGCGCAGGCGTTAATTTTGCACTGTTTGTTGCCGATGCACAACGGAGGCAAGGTTGGTACGTTTTTGTGACCATTCTGTGTAAAAATCTCAGCTGATCGCCTGTCTGATTCTAGGAAAGAAGTTTAGTAATTAGTTAATTATCATAACATTCATAAATCACAACCCTACTTTTGTTGTTTTGATTTCTTCGTCTAAGCTTGAGTATTATCTTTTTTCGTTCCGTTTTGTTGTATTTAATAATCATGAAAGAGAATAACGTTTAATGTTAAGAATATCTTGTAGGTTTGGGAACCGGATTATACAAATTTAATATGAATAAATTAAATAATCAAAATATTAAGCAACAACTCCCACAAAACAAGGCTAAAAGAACTGCATGAATGCCAGGAATACAAAAACAACGGTTAAAATTCTTAGGGCGCAAGTCAGTACAAGCGGTTCCTGGTCTTGGCCATGTATCGTTTTTACCGTTCAGGAACTGGTTTGCGAACGATCACAATTTGGTTGGAACACCAAAGGGATCGCCAGCTACACCGTTTTGTGTCAGTTGGAACGCCTTTCGACAACTCTTCATTGTATTAGTTTGTGCGCAGGAAATAAACAAATTCAATATTTTTTTTGGTTCATCACCCCCCTGCCATTAGCGTTCCTACCTTGATGGTTTCTTCAAGAGGGACAAGTTTTCCGGCTTGACCAGTGAAAACCTCGCCGACCTGGAAAGGCTGCGACAAGAAACGTTGGATTTTACGGGCACGAGATACGGTTATTTTGTCGTCTTCAGACAACTCGTCCATACCCAAGATGGCGATGATGTCCTGCAACGATTTGTAGTCCTGCAGGATCTTTTGTACGCCACGAGCTACGTTGTAGTGCTCTTGACCGATGACGTTGGGGTCCATAATACGGGAGGTGGAATCGAGAGGATCGACGGCGGGGTAGATACCTGACAATAAAAAAATATATAGAGTGGATTTGTAAAAATAGGACTCATTAGCCAATATACAGTTTATGATGGAAATGGTTTATTATATTAAAATAGGTGCAGAACATATGCGGCGGCGCCATAGACATAGTGAGAGCGACTACATGTCCACGCAAACTGGTCAATCAATATGGTGTAATATTTACTCATTATTTTAACAACGCAGATACAATATCCAACCGCGTCGTCTCACTGTTGTGAAATAATTTGCTTCCATGTGCTTGCATTTTAAATTTACCTCGTCTGCCAGAAATACATTTTTGTAGTCATCTTTATTAAATTGTGGAAGGAATTATTGTTACTGTAAAAATTGTAAAATAATTTTTTTAGAGTGCGAATTTACTGAAAAAAGAAAACGAGTAAATTTGACAACATCGCTGGCGGCTGACTTCTCTTGACTAATCATATGGGTTTGTTTCCCAATTTTCAGTAGTGCACGCGGCTTTTTATGATAATGACATATGGTGATTTTTATCGCATCATAATCAAGGCACCATTTATGGCTATTTTTTATGATCAGCCGATCCGATACACCAATATAAATGTCGGTGCATCACTATCGGCAAATTTTGCCGATAATCTGTATCAGCATATTTAAGATTAACTATTTTATTAGCTTTTAAGTGAACACCCATTTCCCAAAAGGGACAGATTTTTTTACTATTATCACTATTCTCTCCCACTTACATTACAAAAAATTAAAATATTGCACAAGATCGTTATCTGAAGTAGCAATATACTACTGAGATAAGTAAAACGGGTAATCACCGCTGGTATTTGGGCTCGAGGTGTCGGAGAATTACCGAAATCTGTTCACTTCACGTCCGCGTCGATATCAACATTCGAGTAAGGCTGGAGTTACACGAGCGTTTAAAATATCGAGCGTCGTATTAAACGCTCGTGTAGCTCCAGCCTTAAAGATGCTTTACAGCGTTGCCACAATTGATAATTTTTACTTATATCAACGTATATTGAATATATGAAAGTACAGATCATTTAAAAATGTGGCGAGCAAAAATTCTGTATCGGTCAATCACTAGTTATTTTTCTGCAAATTGTTTTCATCGCAACTCCTGAGATGAAAACAAATTGAATAGAAAATAACCATAATTGGCACTTTTACTTAATAACCGAATTATATCACCTTATGTCAAACCAGAAAAAAACACGTCATAGCACTGGGCGAAAGATAAACAAACTTGTGATAGATGTAAATTATGTAAACAAAGCAATATTGAGATAGGTTATAGCCAAAAACGTCAGTGAATTTTGAGCGGTGTTGTCGGTGTTAGTCGTTAAACTCTTTAGAAGGTCAATAACCGGTTGACAGAAGAAGAAGTTTATTTTTCAAGGTACATTTCTAAACTTTTACGTTGAGTTCAGTTCGCTGGGAAACAATTTCTGATTTATAAACTTGAACTGACTCGAACGAACCGGTCGCGGAGTTTACAAATGGTCAGGTATGTTCTCATTTGTTCAATTCGAACGACACCGTCGAATCTGAACAACTTAAATGCCACTTTGCCCTTTAGAGAAAAAAAATGCAAATTTTATTTACCTTTTTGGTCTTATTTAAAACCAACTTAATTTATAAAAAAAACACCAAGTAAATAACCCGAACAAAAACCGACACAATAACCTCACAAAACACCAAAACAAAACCACATAAATTCACATTAGTTTTCGCGTAGGTATGCATCTCATGAACACATCTAAGTTTTTAGTATTTTAAAATGCTACTGTATAGACAAAAATACGCCCTTATTGTTCTGGGAAATAATATAAATTTCCATACATTGGTATTTGACATAGTCGGGTTTACTAGGTCGATCGAAATTTAGCTATTTGGGCTGAAAATACAGCGTTGCCACTTTCGATGTTTTATAAAATTATATTCAGAAATTGCGGAATTTCCTTCTGTAATATTTTCCTGTATAATGATAGTCTCGGAAATGGCAACCGCGCTAGTTAGACGAGACTGTTTATTTTAAAGGGATGTCCTGTCTATCAACATAATTATTTCATCATTCTTCTTCAGTAAAGGATTAATAAATTTGATTAGCCCATTAGAAATCGGCGTTTTTATTATTTCTGAATTTCTATTGCGAAATAATTTGTATCCTATAGTGCTGTGTACGGTAGTGTTATTAATTATGCGTTAGTATTTAGTGTTTTTGTGTAATCTAATAATAGGTGCATATCTTCAAAAAAACTGATTTGAAACTCGTGGGTGTCTCGTGTGTTTCTTTAAGTTTTTTTTCTCTCAGACAAAATGACGGTTATATTTTGAGATTGGAAAGAAGAGGCCAAATGGGGTTTAATGAGTATAAGCTTATTATGCAGTCCCACACTATCACCAGGGCACGTGATGAGCATAAAGCTTTTCCGATAGAAAAAAGAACTGAAGGTGTCTGCGTCCTGCATTTACTTTCTAAGTAAGTTAAATATTTATTTTTATAAGAAACTAAAGTTTTATATTTTTACACAGTTTGGTAACATTGCGCGTAACAGGTGTTTGTGATATACTGCCACAAGGTGCTGTGATTCATTACGGCGGAGTCACATGTGAATAAGAGGGTTTGTTAACCCACCAGTCAATTTGAAAAAAACATATATGTAGCGCTTCTCTCGGACACCCAAGGAGTCACCCATTTAAATATAATACGTCACTTCCATAACACCCTGTATAATAACAAAACTAATTTTAAAAGAAATTTGATTCTCAGAATAATTAATTACGAGTATGACTCGTCTTCTTCTCCTTGAAGGCCTTTTACGTTTATAAAGGTGTCCTGTTCCAACACTTCTTTAAGAATTAACTATATTTATTAAAATTCAATTAAGAATTATTAGTCGATAAATCTTACCCAATTCAGCGATACCACGGGACAATACAGTGGTGGCGTCCAAATGAGCGAATGTGGTGGCTGGAGCGGGATCAGTCAAGTCATCAGCAGGTACATAGATAGCCTGTAAAAATATACATATACATAAAGAAGTGTCTCGTGTGTTTTTGATAATCCGAACCGTTTTCCATAAAACACAACAAATATCAAGACTTGAAATAGTTTATTTCTCATCAGATTTATTATAATTTAAACATTTTAAATGTGAATATTACGGCTTTACCCGAACAACAAATATTTACTTCAACAAACAATAATTGAGTTAATAATAATAAAAATATGTAAAGGATTTATCCAATTATAAATAAACATGTACAGATTGTACTGGGTGTCCCATTTTCGACACTTTCTGAGGGGTATTAAAGTTATTATTAAAGATAGAATGTTGCGGTTTTAACTTCAACTCCAGTCCTATTTTGTAACAAAATGAAAGATTCCGGTGTCGAATTTGTCATGACTTTCTTAGTGTTTAATCTACAGGGTAATTTTGAAAATTTTGGCATTTTTAGACACCCCTTGTATTTCTGTTATGCTTGAACTTATCAAGGTAAAAACTGATCTTGTTAGAAATATTAACAAAAGTAAACTTATTTAAATGGGACAAATTATATTTTTAATTAATTGACGTGCAAAAATGTATAATTGTTTATATTTATCTTCAAAAACAAGCTAAAATGCGATATTTTTAATAACTTACGTTACTTATAACAGTAAACCATTGTCAATGTATTAGTAACAAATGTAAATATCCAAAACTTTACAGATCTATCATATGGTTTTATTAATGAAATACCTATTATTTATGTAAGAGTTTTTATAATATGCTTTTTAGTTATTTATTCATAATGGCCGTTCATGATAATTATGATATCTTGGTATGTTTTATACAATCCAGTTTCTGACCCCAAGATGGTCTAGATTTTATAAACATAGAAAAATTGGCTTCGGAAACATTCAGATCTTACCTGTACTGATGTAATGGATCCCTTCTTGGTGGTGGTAATTCTTTCCTGCATGCTACCCATGTCAGTGGCCAAGGTGGGTTGGTAACCTACAGCAGACGGGATACGACCCAGCAAGGCAGATACCTCTGAACCAGCTTGGGTGAATCTTGAAGTATAAATTATTATTAACATACTATCTCAAAGAATTGTATTCTCAATAAAAGTTGACCCACAAGACAAAAATAATTATATTTTAAGAAAAAAGAACACCTAAAGACATGAACTTCCAAATTTGCAAAGCCGATAATCTCAAAGAATTGTATTCTGAATTACTTGGAATTACTGGGAACACCCAAAGACATGAACTTGCAAAGCCGTTAATTTTTGATTTTTTTTGACCATACAATAATTGACATTTCTTGCTTAAAAATATTATCAAAAGGAACTAAAACATTTTGGTGAACTCTGGGATATACCATTGCACCGCCGTATACAAGGGCGTATGGAAGGGACAGTCCCCCCCCCCCCCTCCTCCTCCTCGAAATGGGCTATACCAGTACTCCCCCCTCCCTCCCTCCAGGAAACAAAGCTATCTACCGCACTGTCATATGATAGTTGATCTGTGGACCCACAGGACTTAAAATGCAGAATGTTTGTAACATAGAAACCTAATTTTCAATAAAATAAAAACTAGAAACTAAATGTTACTGGAATAATGTTGCAAGGTATTTTTAACTGAAAACCTATAAAGGGGTTATCCAGCCCTGAAGTTTGCATATATCCTTATAATCTATCTTTCTATCTATGATCCTGTAAACTGTCATAAAAAGTGAGGAGTTAAGCTCTGGTTTTTTTCTGTGCTAACTTTGTGTCACAAAAAATTACATACTGAAAAAGAAGTTACAAATAATTTTTTACATACCTGAAAATGTTGTCAATGAAAAGCAATACATCCTGTCCTTCCTGGTCACGGAAATATTCAGCTACGGTCAGTCCAGTCAAGGCCACACGAGCACGGGCGCCTGGGGGTTCGTTCATTTGACCGTAGACGAGAGCTACTTTGGAAGTCTTGTCTTTTAGGGAAATGACACCGGATTCAATCATTTCATGGTACAAGTCATTACCTGAAAAAGTGGACTATATAACTATAATTGGTACAAAATGTATAAAAATAAAGAAAAAGTACTATAAATTGTAAATACCTTCACGGGTACGTTCACCAACACCAGCAAACACAGAATAACCACCATGGGCTTTAGCTACATTGTTGATAAGCTCCATAATCAATACGGTTTTTCCTACACCAGCACCTCCGAACAGGCCAATTTTACCACCCTTGACATAAGGAGCTAGAAGATCTACTACCTGAAAAACGAATTGTTCCTTATTCCCCTTCTATATCCCATAGTCTTATAGGAAAAATGTTTGAACACTCCTAGTAAATTTATATTTTTTAAATAAATTTTTACCTTAATACCGGTGACCAAGATTTCTTGATCTACACTCATGTCTACGAATTCAGGAGCTTCGGCGTGAATGGCAGCCAATTTATCACTGTTAATGGGGCCCCTTTCATCGATGGGTTCACCAATGACATTCATGATACGACCTAAGGTTTCAGCACCTAAAATTTATTTGTTACATAAACAAGCTGTGATGTCAAAACTTGACTTAAGCCATCCAAACTTGCATATAAATTAAGATTACTTACCAACTGGAATACGAATAGGGAATCCAGTGTCAAGGACACCTTGGCCTCTTACAATACCTTCGGTACCATCCATAGCAATAGTACGGACAGTATTCTCACCCAAGTGCTGGGCAACCTAAAGAAAAACATGGAAATTAGGGTCATTTTAAATTAACAGAACTGAGTAGTATGTAATTTTTCCAAAATAGAAGAATAGAAGAAAATTTATTGTACGTAACAAATAAAACCCAGTTTCCAACTATGTGAAAACTAGACATTTATTGACACAATAATACTATTGCAATGCATATTTAATTGAAAAACTATTGAAGAAATTTTCCAACCCTGAAGCTTGCATTAAAATATTATCAATCCTTTTATATTAACAAAGTAAGTTTACAATATATACACAAACTTAATTTGACTATGAATCAAACTTGGCCAAAGCCCTTAATAAGAACTGTAGTTGAGTAAACAATTGGTCATGTGTAATAGCTCGATATTTTGGTATTTACAGTAATATTAATATGAAATTCTTACCTCAAGGACCAGCCTGGGTGTACGGTTGGACACCTCCAAGGCATTGAGAATTGGAGGAAGTTGGTCCTCAAACTGTACGTCCACGACGGCACCAATAACAGCTACTACTTTTCCTTTTGCCACTACTGCAGCGGCTTTAGCTGCGAAATTCCTATCTAAAAAGTAAAATTGGTTGGATTGGAAAACTCCCATCTTATGTAATTATCTACACTCTAGGATTAGTGTTAATTTCCATTTTTACTATATGAAAAAGGAAATTTTTAGCAATTTTGGGTTATAGTAACTTTTATATAAGTACAAAATGGCGAGGTGATGGCGATTATGTAACCCGACTTTCAGGTACAATTTTAGATGCAAATACACCAAAATAACACCTTAAAATGCATTTGTGAGGTAGCTTTTAAGGGCTATAAAGCAAATAAATTTAAATATTGGGAACTTTGCTGCTTTTACGTAATACAGACCAGACGTTTGACCCACCGGGAAACGGGCGCTTTAAACATGAGAAAAAATGGACAGAGGGTAGACTTTTTGGAAAACTTTTGTACTCACTTTGTTGATTGTAACATGCTACTGCTTTTAGGGATTCTTGTCCAACTTTTTCGGCGGTTTTGCTAGCCAAAAGGCTAGCGGTTCTTCCTACTGCACCCAACATAGTTACCCGCAGACAGAAGTGTAAAAAATTCCTACTTTGCCCGCTAGGCTTGCCACCTACTTCCTGTGGCGCAAGTGCGGTTTTGAATCAATGCGCAAGGCTCCAATTTTAAAATCGTTACATAACATTACAGTTTTTTGGCATAACTAATTAACCCAGAAAATGAAGTCATCTTTGATTTATAATTTGGAAGCTTTGCTTAATTTATACAGCTCTTCTGTAGAAATTTAAATTTCAGAATTGTACCGAAAATACTGATGTGCGTCTATATTCGCGTTGCTCTGCTGCACAGGACAGCTTAATCCTCTGTGGAACAAATAGTGTGATACGTCATCATGACTCAGAATCTGACTCACGTCAAACGAGCCAGCTGATTGTCAGTCAAGCAGCTGCCCCTTTTGCTGTTGTGCGAATAATTTATTCTATTTGTGTACAAATTTTAGGAGAATGTCTGGACACAGGTATATTAAATCTACAAATCCGTTCGATAATGATTACGACGATGAAACTTTTCTACAGAATTCGAGGAGGCCACCACCAAGTTCACAAGGCACTTTTGAAGCACAGGTAAAGAATAAAGTACAAGTACATATAGATACACAATAGAAATATCTTATGTTATTGTTTATTCTGAATGAAACTGTAGTATTTTCATTGTAATGAGTTTTTCACTGAGTAAAAGAAGAGTGTATACACTGGAAAGTGTACCAACCTGTTAAGTTGATTGTTTTTTCTAATCTTCATAGGTTCAGAGTTTTCAAGATCGTAAACGCCAAATAGAAGAAAATACTATCCGAAGTTCAGAGCAGAGTCTGGGCATTCTGAGAGACTCTGAGCAAATTGGTATTGCTACTGCTGAGGAACTGATGAGACAAAGAGAGAAGCTAGAAAAGACAGACAAACAATTAGATGATATTAACAATACATTGAGATTCTCACAGAAACACATTAATGGTATTAAGTCAGTGTTTAGTAGTTTAAAGAATTATATGTCGGGGAGAAACGATAAGAGTCCAACTACATCAAGCTCCACCCCTAGTACTGTAAGGGTAAGTAAAAAGTAAACTAATTGTGTAGAACAATCCAACAATATTTAATTTAATCAGTTTCCAGATTAAACCCCTAAAGATAGAACTCTTCAAAACAAATCAATGCAGTAAAGTTATATTATATTATAATGGAAATAATTTTTTTAAAGAAATTTTAATCCAATTAGGCTACAGTCTATGGCACTTACTGAATACTTGTTAATATTAAACCTATTTTTAGGTTAACATATAAACTGTAAATTGATTTTTCAGGAATCAACATCGAATACAAATCTTCAAGACAAACTTCAGAACTATGATCGTTATGATGAGCACCCAGCAACACGATTACGGGGCAATGAATATGATGTTCCTCCCTCCCAGCAATACTCCACCGGTTCTGAGAGTAGAGATTTTAGTGCAAAATTAGATGCTAACTTGCAAGAAATGTGCAGCAATATTTCTAGGTAAGGAAAAGGCAGACTTATTTTGTAGTTAAGCTGAAGATTTATTGATAATTTTATCTATGTTTCAATTCCTGTTCTGGACAGAAACGATGTTCTTGTCGTCGATTCTGATTCATTCTCGTTGCGTACACATAAAAAATTTACCTGAAATATTCTCGTTTCATACACTGATATAATAATTATAGTTTGGATATCTTTTATTGTAGGTTAAAAGGCCTAGCAAGCGAGCTGGGACAAGAGATAGACACACAAAATGATCTGATAGATAATATTACCTATAAGGCTGAACATGCAGATATGAGTATCCAAAAACAAAACAAGGAAATGCTAAAAATCATGAAAAAATAATGATAATTTTTCGTAGAACAAATATTGTTGTTAAGCGTCGGGTGCACTCATCGGAATATTACAAAATAAAACCTCTTGGATCATTAATAATATTACGCCTCTACTTACTTTGTTCCTTATAATGTTAATTCTTAACGGCCTATAGTACAACATGGATATAGTATGAATGAAATAAAGATAATATATATATAATATGTGTGTCTCATAAAAATAAGGAAGCCATAAAATTATGCTAATGGAAATGATTTATTATATTTAAATGGGCGACTCCTTGGGTGTCCTAGAGAGAACCTACATACTTTTTTTTTAATTGAATGTCTGAATACTTGGGGGTGAAAGCCCTTAACATTACCCTACGTGTTGCCATGCCATACACATCTGTTTTCAGTTAACAACTGTATGTACCTCAAGGTTAAGTGACAAGGTCAGATTACTGCATGTTCCTTGACATCGAATGAAATGTTTTTGCGCGTATAGGGTGTTTCTTACTCAATAACGTGTAAAATTTAGTAACAAAAAGTAGCACTTTGTATTTCTGTTTTGTGAAATAATTTACTTTCGTGTGCTGGTATAACTCTTTGTGTTGCAAAACATTTTTCGCCTTAATTTTTATGAAGAGAATTGTACGAAAGGGTATGACAGGTAGTATACATCTCTTGCCAGTGCCTACCACATGGTGTTTCGGGTTTGACAGGTTGTTTACATCTCTTGCCAGTGCCTACCACATGGTGTTTCGGGTTTGACGTAAGGTGGTTTATCTCTCTTATTAATTCAAAGGGTAATTTATGCTATTTTTTCTTCAATTTGTTTTCGTTTCGGGGTTTGGTGGTTTAAATACAGGGTGTTATGGAAATTACTTATTATATCTAAACCGGCACATCCGAGATGAAAATAAATTGAAGGATAATAACCTTAAATGGCGCTTTGAATTATTGTACGAAATATACACTTTATATGAAAGCTGAAAATTTACGTGTCAATAGTTTATTGAGGCGGTGTTGTCATATATTGCAACACAGAATTGTAAACGCACGTGTTCTGTTTTTGACAAAAAGACGTCTTTGACCCGCGTTATCACTTCTTTTTCAAACTTTTTAGAGAAAAATACTACAATTTTAACGTACATACTCTCTTACCTTCGATCTTATAATCCGTTTTATAATTAAATTCCATAAAAAAATAAAACACAAAAAGTATGTTTTGCAACAGAACCAACAATAGGTAATATCACACAAATTTGAAATCACATCACACTATTTCTTATTATGAATTATTTCAGAAACAGAAAAAAACTCGGGTAATGCTACAACTAACAAAACGTTTAAAATTCGTATACATCAAGCACGTGGAACCCTCGACAGCATCATCTCATTCCCTAGTCTCGAAACATACTGAAGCAACGATAGTCGCGCGCGGCAGGTATCCAAGCAAGGGCGAAACATGCGGTGTGATCTGGCAACACTGTTAGTATACTCTAGTATTTAAATATTCGATTAAAAAAAAGTATGTAGACTTTCTCTAGGACACCCTAGGAGTCACCCATTTAAATATAATAAGTCATTTCCATAACACCCTGTATTATAGACGGTGTTTTCTTTCGGTAATTTCAGGGTGTAATTGTATTCAATAATGTCCTTGGATGTGAAAAATATAATAAAATAATTTACTCAACAACGTTCCCAAAATTTTTGGTTACAGATTTTTTTTAAAATTACATTCCAAAGTGAGCGCGAAATCGGACAATAACCATATGTATTAATTAGAGAGGCGGTGACAATAGGGGGTCGGTGAAGTGGAATATCAGTAATTTGTTTTTTCGTGGAGTTTAGGTCCTCCTCTACAACTTTTATATCTGATGAAATGTCGTAGCCCGTTGCTGAGAAGCGCTGTGCCGCTTTAGATAGGAAATTCTCAATAAATTCAAAATTGTATTGAGCCATGTCTGAAAATGAATTTACAGCATCTGCGTGACCCCGAAGTCACGGGAAACACATTTTCTGACAAGTCAACCCTTGCATATACTTTTCCGAGCGTGTCAAAAAACAATGAATGGAAAAATTATAAAGTCTCAAGTGACATGGGTCCAAGTGGGCTTAGTCGATTTGTATTCACATAGAGATGACTCGTAAACAATTTTCTGATAAAAACAAAATTGCGATTGAATATTGAATATATACAACTGAACGATAGCTGCCTTCCGGTGTCTCTGCGTAATATTCTCAGAATTCCGCCGAGCTAGGTGCGATTTTTCTGAAATTTTTTTTTCCACAATATCTGGGTGTCAAGGAATGTAGTGTAACAATTTTCTGACATATCACGATCGCTTTCCGAATTTCCTCCGAGGAGATTTAAAAAAAATTCTAATAATGAAATGGCGAGACCTGGAACGACAAAATTTTTGTCACATAATCTTTAACATATAATGTTCCATTCTAGAAAGTTTCAACTTTAAATTCGCTTTTTTTTTCTTTTTTTTTTAAATTTTCATTTTTTTTTGACACGCTCGGAAAAGTATATGCAAGGGTTGACTTGTCAGAAAATGTGTTTCCCGTGACTTTGGGGTCACGCAGATGCTATAAATTCATTTTCAGACATGGCTTAATCCAATTTTGAATTTAGTGAGAATTTCCTGTCTAAAGCGGTACAGCGCCTCTCAGCAACGCTCTACGGCATTTCATCAAATCCCTCGGTCGATTCCTGAAAATCCCCGATGGCATCAGGGAACCACCGTCCGGTAATAACGTACACTCGTACTTTAGAACCGGAATGTGTCAACTGATTTGGTAAAAGTATTGAACGTTATAATCGGATTTAAATTTAAATACACGGCACGCAATATCCGGTAAAAATTAAAGATGATTCTGGCCGGGACCAATAAATTGCGTACGTAATAACCGGAAGTACGGTATTACTTGTCAATTCTACGTATTTCAATAATTCATGCTTGTTCGTTCGTTCGGTTTTTTGCATGCTAGTGTGCCCACTTTAAAGAAAATTATTAGTTATTTGTTTTATATGGAAATATGGTAGTGTTGTGAGCTATACAGGGTGATTCACGACGAGCGTGCATTAGAACTTTATGGAGAACTACTGAATATATGTTCCTGAAACTTTGGGGAAAATGTTTTTGTCAGACTCTATTAGTTTTTGAGATATCTGGACTTTTTGTAATTATTTGGCAAATGCATGACGATGAAATAATCCATATAATTTTTTTACCTTAGCGCTTGGACTAAAAATGTTATCTCACCGAATAGCTAGAAGATCATCAAGTCTCAAAAACATTTCAAATTCGGCATAAAATGTACAGGGTGGTCACAATTCAAGCCTCATTGTGAAAGAATTCAACCATTAAAAACTTTCTTATTTTAAATGGAACACCCTGTATATTTTTATTTAATTTGATGGCAAATTAGTTGTTCTTTATAAATAGTATTTACTGTCCTATACCTATATCAAAGCGTTTTCTCAAAAAATCCAATTTTATTCCGAAAATACTATTTGTTCAAGTGTGCTATGAAAACAATTGTACTTAGGGGCTGTATACTGATGTCTATACGGAGGAAAAGTGATTGGTATCAAAACGATGGGGCCCCAGCACACAACGTCCAAGTTGTTAAGACTGCCCTAAACAGACTTTTTCATGACCAGTGGATCGCAAACCAAGGTCCCTTCCACTGGCCAGCTCGTTCGCCAGACTTAACTCCACTGGACTTTTTCATCTGGGGAACCATTAAAGATAAAGTTTACGCGCGTCCCATCACCACGAAGGAAAATCTAATTGAAAGGGTGAAGGCAGTATTTCAATCTCTCACTGCACAAGAAATTAGGAATGCTACAAGAAATAGCATGATGAAAAGAATACATAAATGCTTGGAAGTAAATGGCAATCATTTCGAACATATTTTAAAAATATAATCAAAAGATATTAGGTATAATTTTCAAACACATTTTTAATTAAAGAATTTAAAGTTATAAACGTTGTTTCCTTGCTATTTTTAAAAAAATAATATTTAAACCATTATATTTAAAACAATTTAAAACAATCAACTGCATTTTATTTATAAATTATTAAGAAACACTTTAGAATAAGTATTGTATTTTCAAGCAATCAATCACTTTTCCTCCGTATAGACATCAGTATACAGCCCCTAAGTACAATTGTTTTCATAGCACACTTGAACAAATAGTATTTTCGGAATAAAATTGGATTTTTTGAGAAAACGCTTTGATATAGGTATAGGACAGTAAATACTATTTATAAAGAACAACTAATTTGCCATCAAATTAAATAAAAATATACAGGGTGCTCCATTTAAAATAAGAAAGTTTTTAATGGTTGAATTCTTTCACAATGAGGCTTGAATTGTGACCACCCTGTACATTTTATGCCGAATTTGAAATGTTTTTGAGACTTGATGATCTTCTAGCTATTCGGTGAGAAAAATTTGTAGTTCAAGCGCTAAGGTAAAAAAATTATATGGATTATTTCATCGTCATGCATTTGCCAAATAATTACAAAAAGTCCAGATATCTCAAAAACTAATAGAGCCTGACAAAAACATTTTCTATAAAATGTGCTTAGTATTTAATGCTTAATCGAAAAATGTAATAAAAATTACCATGTTGTATTTAAAAAACGAGAGTTGGCAGCTACTTCCGGTATAACCGGAAATGACAGAAACATGTCAATATTTTAGTTAAAGAGAGCATATCGATAAACCCAAATCCCCAAAGTTTCAGGAACATATATTCAGTAGTTCTCCATAAAGTTCTAATGCACGCTCGCCGTGAATCACCCTGTATACAAATAATAATTATTTTCCTAAGTATATGTCTTTGGGTTCTTATTTATACGCTTTGTACAATATGTGTATATTTTGTAATAAAATATATAAGATATATGGTTGTTTTCTACCTTGTCTTATTATAGTATGTCTCGCGATCAAGATTTCCTACGATCCTATTTTTTTTAATTTCCGTAGCCATGTTCGCGTCTCGCTGGTCAGTATCGCAATCAAAGCACGAACAATATGCCGTACAAAAAGTTTTGGTAAGATTTTTAAGTTTTGAGTTCTTTAAAAAAAAACTGATTTTGAATTTAATTTTTTTCGATGTTAATACTAGAGTTAGAGCAAAACCGACAGAGCATTCTCACAGCAACTTTTAGTGAACTCGAAGAATACATAACAATTTTTTTTATACGACGTTTCGTTTTCAATCAATCATCATAAACTTCATTTTTTCTAATACTGCTCTGATTTTATAATGTCAAATTTTCAGACCTTTTCTTATTCTAAATTCAATGATGTACCACACATTATCGTTTAATTACGTTTCGAGTCTTTTTAATCAACTTCAAGGAATTTTTAGGATACGGGCCTGTATTTTCCATAATTTTGTAAAAACAGTTCGATACAATAGGTACCAAAATGGATATTTTTAAAAAAATTTTAAATAATGCACTATAAGTATAATAATGATAAAACAAGATACTTTATTAAGAATAATGAAACTAGTTAAATACTGTTCGAAATTATAAAATTTGGATGGTCTTGTGAAACTATTGTCAAAATTTCAGCTTTCTAGCTGTAACCGCTAAAAAGATATGATTTTCTTTTCAGGTCCCGATAAGACTTTAAAAAATCACAAGATTATTTAGAAGTCAAAAACTCTTAAAGATAGGTATATGATATTATACAGAAAACTATTCTAGATTTTTACCTAGATTCCAAAAAAATTATAATATATAGGGTACTTCATTTAAAATTCCGAAGTTGCTGCCATTTTCGGTATGATCCGGCAACACCGAATCATCCAAAATATTTTATAAATGTAGAAAACCATCTCTTTATAGCCACAGCCAAATTTTCAAAATAAAATCTCATTTAGTTCTCGAGATACTTCTAATAGGCCACTTTACTTGGTGTACCCTGTATTTTGAATTATATGACGAAAAAGGCGATTCTAGCGAATATTTTCTAATGACATTTTTCTTAAAAACGAAAAATTTAGGTAATAGTAGTATAAAGAATGACTTTTTGTCTAGAAAGTAAAAATTAGGTCTATTTGTGGTATAGCCCCACCCAGGGACACCCTGTATGAACTTTTCTTCATAAAATGTAATAATAAATCACGCTCTTAATTTATCATAAACGACTCTTTTACGGTAAAAAAGCTTTAAAAAATGTTGCTTCATCCAGTAGTATCGATATCTTGCAATGTTTCATCGGCATATTCAGCCTCGAATCTCAAATTTAAAACCCCACAAATCACACCGACCGCTTTGCCAACAAACGGTACCATATGGCTGTCGATTTCTCTATAACCGATTATCTCAAACTCCGAAAGCTGCCGAAAAGTGTTATCGGCATAATCTTGTACTTCCCGTTTCATGTCGCGCACGATCCTAAGTACTATTCCCTGTTTCTGACAGTCCTTTAATAATAACGAATATTCAACGTGATTTCCCGTTAAACAAACGATGTCGCCTCGAGCGCACAAGTGCGATAGAAGTCTCTCCTTTTTAAGCACAGCATCGATAGTAAGTTTCGAGTCGTAAGTATCGGTGACGTACGAGAAGAGGTTTCTTTTCGGCGACAGACCTACCAAGACCTGTACTGCTTGGTGTTTTTTATACTGTTGGCACAGTTGGACGTTACACCTCGAATCTTGACATTTATTTACTTTAAACACAAGCTTAAACAGAATGACTCTTACACGGTCATAATAGTCTGTAAAGCATTTTTCCTTGCCACTTGTTAATTCGTTTCCTGTAAACCAGCACACAGCTGATTTTAAACTGACAAACAATAGATCCGCTACGCTATAAAAAATCTTGGCGCAAATGTCATGCCGTAGCCCTAGCATCATCGCCAAAATCTTAAAAGGCAGATTAGTCCTTAGTTTCATTAGTACCAAGACTATTTTTGGTCGTATATTTTTAATTTCCGATATACCTGCCCTGTATAAAGTGTTTTCCATACATTTTTCGCAGACGTCTAGAATGTCATTCTGTACGCTGGTGAACGATATTATTCGTTCGTCATTTGAAGTGGCATTGACATTAAAATTGCAGTTAAAATCTAATTCAAAAGATGAAAGGTCCTTAAGTGATAGTGAAGGTTCGATTCTTTGACATTCTGAATCTGATACGTTCATCTGTCTAGTTCCATCGTTGTACTTTTGAGGTATTCTTCGCTGGACTCGGCCTTCTCTCAATGATCTTCCTACTTTATTTTTAATTGAGGTTGATGACACTTTACTTTTGGTTGACGCGTCCTCTACAAAAATCGCTTTCTTTGTGGGCGGCGGACATTCATCATCTGAACTTCTGTAAAATAAAAAATCAACATACAGGGTATTATGGAAATGACGTATTATATTTAAACAGGCAATTCCTGAGATGAAGACAAATTGAAGAAAAATAGCCATAAATGGCGCTTTCAATTCATTCAGCCGTAAAAGTAACCTGACGTCAAACCAGAAAACACCTGTGTGGCACTGCGATACATATAAGCAATCAAGGAATTTTGGCCGCTGTTGTCATATGTACACCTTAAACTCTTAGACAAAACAAAATAATTTAAACACTTTTCTATTCTGTAATACCTTTTTGTACAATTAATTGAAGAACATTTACGACGGACTATGTTTTAAACAATCCGAAAAAACATATGGAATAGTAATAGCCACGTATGTCACTAGGTCAAATGCCAATGACCTCTTGACGCCTTGCATCGGCTGAGCGAAGTAGTTTCATATAGCGCCGCACGCTTGCGTCTGTTAATTGAAGACCAACCAGCGGCCGGATACGTTGTCTCGTCGATCACCAACGCACTGTCAGCAATCCGCTCTGTCTTTTCGGTTTACGCGTGTATCTTGCCCGTCCATAAATAATCTTTGAATATTGTTTTTATTGACGCGTTTCTTCTGGTCGTCAAATTTCGTCGCGTGTAATAAAATCTAATAATCTGTAGTATAATCTGTATTATTGTATTTTCAAAAGCTAACTATCGGTTCTGTTTCACTATTACTGTGTGTACATAAAGTGTTTCCAGGAGTGTTCCCATGAAAAAGAAAAGAACTGATTGTGTGTTGTGCCTGGATTTCCTCGCTCTTTAGGTATAAAGATAAATACAAGTAGGTAGATAAATATTTATTTTTATAATTTTATATGGAATTTCAGTTTTACATTAAGTTTTGCAACATTGCCATTGGGCCTGGGTGATATATGTTTATAGTAGCGCGGACTGACCTGTGAGTAAGAGGGGTTTTAAAACGGTCGATTAAAAAAAAATATGTAGCGCTTCTCTAGGACACCCAAGGAGTCACCCATTTAAATATGATACGTCATGTCCATAACAGTCATAACACCCTGTATATCACAGTGCCCCCAATGTCGTTTTAAGAAGAAGACATAAGGTTACTTATCTTGCTTATTAATCCAACCATTATTTTTCATCTTCGTTTTCATTTGAGAGTTTAAATATTATAATAAGTCCAGTAATTTGTGCCTGAATAATTTACAAAAAATCTTAAGGTAATGAATACGCACCCAGTTTCGTCGTTAACAATTTCTATCTTAATAACCTCGGTCTGGTATTCCATCCGTCCATCTGGAGCTCGCTCTTCTACCTGCAAACCTGGACGAGGTTCACTTTTTATTTCCAGAACAATAAATGCCTTGTTTTTGCTACTTTCTTCCTGAATACATTCGTTGTCGGAAAGTTTTGCAACAGCAAGGGAATCTTTTTCTTCTCCAACAGCAAGGGAATCTTGTTCTTCCCGACAATTTTTGTCATCGAGTTTGTGTTGTTTAAGGAGGGTTTTATATAGTTCTTCAGAATAGGTTGATGTTGATTCGTCTTCACTAAAAAACGTTTATTATTACAGTACAAACACATTTTAGGGTCTATAAAATTTACGCCAAAACTATTGAATCCAGGACACTAGCGGTCGGTGCTATCCGATTCAACAATCTGGTTTGTTTGCGTCCTTCAGTCACTGCCAAGTTTTAGTTCAAAATAAGCTTATGTAGATAAACAGAATCCTTTGTGATAGGTATTGTCCTTGATTTTTGTACACTCTGTCCTTACATCTACATGATTCATGGGATTTATCAGCTATACCCTATTCATTTTACCAATTCAGGAACGTGCTCGATGCATAAACTTATTGCTATTGGTCAATCGGTAATAAAACTTCCGATTCGCGCCGCGCTGCATGTCTACAGGGTTGTATTCCAGTGTATAGGCTATTCTTTCAGGTCTATTCATGCGTCATTCGAGATTATACTGTTATATTTTTCTTATTGCGACCCTGTGTGCTCTTCACGTGCTCGTCGCGTGTATTTGTTATGATCTGCTGAATTGGGAAAATGAATAGACTATAAGTAAATATTTGCCTCCTTACCTACATGAAGAAGAATCCAAGATAACTGTTCTTCGCGATTGTGGAGTGGCGCCTGGATTCACATAGCGAAGCCCATTTGCTTTAGTATGAATATCACTCTGGTCAAAGTGATCCGAGCATATCTCGGGTAGTTTCGGTAGCCACTGGCCCTTCTTAATGCCTACAAGGGAAAACCACAGTTTTCTTGCCTCTAAGTCAGTTGGAAACCTAAAGTTTTTTATTTTGCAATTAAACTTAGGTAGGAATGCTAAAATTACTGGTCTTAACACACCTTGCAGAACCAATTATCAGATTGAGAAAATTAGGTCACAGTTCTAATCTATGGTTCTAATGATATTTAATAGGTACCAGTATACAGGGTGTAACAACTTTGTGCTTCACCATTGGGATTTCGGGATAGGTAAGTGATACCGAAGTATGTTAAATTGGGGCAAAGTTGCGTAATTTTGGGCTCAATAATATGCTGCAAAAAAATTAAAAATAAATACAGGCATCATCAGATCTTTAATGCGACGTTTCGTCTTTGGGTCACCATCATTTAAATTATATGAAAGAGGAACTAATTCTACGTTCAGCGGTATACTACACTGCCGAGGAGAATCTGCTTACAGACACCTTACAGACGCGGCTGTAAGGTAGTGTCGGGATGGCAATCCTCTGAAGGAGACCGACCGACTAAACTCCCCGTGTAAGTCAGGCTATAAACGTGTGTTATGTTTATTATTGCATCATTTATGATTGCTTATTTTGTTAGCTTTTAAGCTATATATTTATGTTTGGTGCCAGCTCTTGAATCTTTCCCATTCGAACTTAATTGAATGAGCAAAATTTAAAAGCTCCTAACGTATTGAGGTAGAAGATAGTGGGTAGGCTATCTCTTTTGTGATTTCGATTTTTGGGTGTTATGCAAACAAGGTCTTAAGTGTTTGTGTTTTGAGTCAGTTATATTTTTGAATCAATCGCAGTTGCGATTGATCCAATCTTTAATACAAATAAAATCTGATGATGCCATCTTGTGGAGAATAAAAAGTAGCAATGAGAAAGTGAAATTGATCTCTTCGAACAAAGTCATCAGAAACACAAAATATAGATTTTTTCAAATATTTTAAAAGCTAATGTACTTATATTTATTTTTCATTTCTTGCGGCAAACCCGTTCCCCAAAAGTCCCAATGGTCAAGGCCGGGAATTTGTTGCATAGGCAGGGGAACGAGGGGTGCAATTTAAATATGCATTTTTCATAAAAATTTGACTGTTCTAAAATAATACAGTAGAGGTTCTCCATATTTAATTTTCTTAATATTAAATATTCATGATGAAACTATAGCCGTGGTAATTCTTAATTATTTTGGGGGTGTCAAGAGACCGCACTAGGTGGCGCTGTTTGCTGTATTTTCTTGGTGATTCTAGTTCACCTGTGGTAATTTTTCGAGTTTATTCCATTTTGTATTTTAGTAAATTCCAAATAGATGGCGACAGCGTACGGGTTTGTTTGAGTTTCACTGTTATTGAATGGTTATGTTTCTGTATAATTTCTATATTCCTACATATATTACAAAATCGAAAAATAATATTATAAGATAACTGCCCCCACCGGAGTACACCAATGAAAATATAATAAATGGGCGACGATCTATATTCATATCTTCTCTATAAGTCTATAAATAGGTCTACGAGTTGAAAAATGCAATATAAGATATAACCTAACTCACTTGTGAAAAGAAACTTCTGGGTTTAAATGGGTTGATTTTTTGCAAACTTGGCACTGCCGCACCATGACCAAGTCTTTTATGATTACAAGAAACGTTAGTTTCTTACATAAAATGATAATCGATCAGCTTTCTCAAAACAGAGTTTCGAAAAAAGTGACGTCCCTAACGTAAACAGTGTATAATCACCATATACATTTATTTAATATAAAAAAGGGAGACATATAATTGTTTACATGTTGTCCCTGGGATCGTTTTTTATAGGAGAATCAACGGTGACAAATGTCTCGTAATTGCCAGATCTACAGTCTGTATTTGAAACCAAAAAATATATTAATTATAATAAATTACTTTGAATATCTAAGGATAAAAAAAGGACCAATGTAAAAAAGCAACAACTAATATTGGGAGACAAAACGGCCGGTTTACACGGATTTCGGTCCATCTCAGACATACCGCGTGTTTGTTCTTTATCCTTGCGCTACAAAACGAAACGCCCGCTGAAGTTATGTCGATTTGGGAGTTCATCAGTTACTTATCTGTTCATCTTCCTTATAGTTCCAAACAAAGTTCCAAATTCAAATTTTATTGCTTTAGGAATATCACGTGGCAATGCTGTAGTGCGTGTTTACGGTTTTTACTACCAGCGACCTTGAATTCTAGGAATTTATCATAAAAAAATCCATAAGCTGCTACAGTCTCCCGTTTATAAGAAATAGCTCTGGTAAACACTTTATTCCGATCTTTATTCGAACTAGGAGCAGGAGAAACCCATCCCTAAATCCAGAATTCTCAAAATCCTCCGTACCTTTATATTATATATTTATGTCCGTACCTTACTGCTTTTGACACAGAATAGAAGGAATTAGAGGTGAAAAATATCGATAGTAAAAGTGCCAAACTATCGATAGTCCTAGAAATGTACATATATCTAAAAAAACGGTAATTACTTTGATTCGGGGCCCATACCAGGGAAAAATTTACAATCGACATCTAAAAAAAGGGTTTATATTATATTAGATGTAATTACCATGTAATTACCATCGATAGTCCGATAAATATTATCGATAGTGACAGCAGTAGTGTGCGACATATCCCATGACAGTTAATAATTCCTTTAAAAACTCGCCCAAATTTCAGAACCTTCCCTTGTCTAATTCAGAACCAGAACCCGCAGAACAGAACCGAGTGAACCAGATTTGCTGAACTGAACACGGTAATTTGTTTTGATGTTTGTTTGTAAACACAATGTTTGATTTTCCGGTCAATTATTTTTGTGTATGTAGCGAAGAAAATAAATAAAAAATGGAAGAAAACTTTAATTTTTATGATAATATCATTGAAAAAACAGTATTACATAACACTAGGTCTCGAACTGTAAGTACAGATTTGGAAGACTCCGGTTTGACTATAGATTCAGAACTAGAAAATCATAAGATCTCAAAATGCAACAATGTTCATCCAGGAGATCCTATAGATTATAATGATGATGATGAATTATCTATTGGTTGTGATGAAGACGAGACAACTGTAAATTTTTATGTAAAAGTAGAAAAACCCCACAAACCTGAAAGGTCTGTGAGTCCAGTTGCCAGTAAAAAAACCAAAATTGAACTAGAACCATTTGGGTAAGCTTAGATATTTGTATTGTCTTTTACATCAAGAACATAGTGTTTTTTTAATACATAATTTCCCTAAGTAGCTCTCTTTTACATTCAGCATTTCTCAAATTTATCTACAGTGTATTGCTGGATCTAGATTCCTCAACCTTGCTTTAATCCAACCATTATTCCACTAGTTCACAATATTAAATACCAAATTTGTTACTCCCTTTAGGTTATATGTACTTATACATTTTAGAAAGGAAAAACAAGATGATGTAGTCAAATGCCAAACCAAACAAAACAATAAGATAAAACTCCTTCCTAATAAATGTCCAATGTGTAAATTTGAAGCAGTTCTGGTTAGAGATTTACGTAAACATATGAAAAGTTGTGTCAGAAAAAGGAAATTTAACTGCTTAGTCTGTCCTTTTATGACCAGAGTACGTCATGAGTTGACAAACCATAAAGAACATCATTCATTAAAAGATGGTAAGCAACTTCTATCTTTAACATTTTTGATACAAGCAAATCTGTATGTACCTACAAACTTTAATGCTGTATTAATTGTTTGAACTTATTTGATCTGTTTTGTTATTGTTCCAGCTGCCTACAAATGCACAATATGTACTTATGGAGCTAAGGAACAAACTCTCCTTAATCAACATCTACAGTTGCATTTTAAGCAAAGGTAAGTTTTTTAAAATTTTATCTAGAATTGAATAGCTTATTTGTTTTTGTGGACAATCGAAATATAAAAATGTCAAAGAGGCAATAGACAATACATTTATTTATAGATACCTAACACATACCTATAATAGTAGCAGACCAGGCCCAAATGTTGCTAAATTTGATAAATAATTTATAAATAATACTAAAAAAACCGATACCCACTCATTACTTCAGCGGTATTGCCAGACTTATTTATTAACTACAGGGGCTATACCCCCCACCCCACCTGTAGATCAGGCGCAGGTTACATGACGTTTTTAGAGACTTGACTAGCAATTGACCAAGGTATTTTTAGAACAAAAATGACTAAAATACAGTTTGTTATTTAAGACAAACTCGTTTAATTAGAAACCTCCAGAATGTAGAGTTGTTAGCTGTTCCTTCCTTCCGACTTCAATAGGTAACTCCATCCAAGGACACCCTGTATATTTCCAGGATTCCATATGTCTTCACAGTTATAAGATTTTTATCCATAGCTCTAATCATAAAATATATATTTCATATAATTGGGACAGCTGTTATGGGGACCAGTTCCCGAGATGATGAAACTATCTGGTATTTCATCCCAACCTTGTATATTTTAGCAAACTAGAAAGCAAAGATCTATTCCAGTGTCCACTGTGCCCTTTCGCTGATTCTTATTGGAGAACACTAATGCATTTCCGACTGCATGCGATGGAACATGAACAGCTCAAGGACGTCATCGAATGCCCCCTGTGTGGCATGAAAACAAAAAATTATAAATTCAGTAAGCACACTAGGCATCATATTACGCTGCAAGCAGATTGTAACCCAAAATGTAAGGTGAAATCATGGCAGTCGCGAGAAGAAAGAGATAAAAGTAATGGCAACCAAAATGATAATGAAAATACTGATGATAATGAAGCACAGACTGATGATACTGATAATGTCAAAACGAGGGATCAGGGAGCAAGTTTGGATAACGAGGGACCGAGTATGAAAAAGAACGTATAGTTTGTGTATCTGTGGAGGAATTAATTCTCACTATAACTATGTATGTAACTTTTCGTGTACAGGGTGATCCAGATAAGTTAAATTCATAAGTTGTTGACTCACAGATGAGCGGAACTTGTCTATCATTATAAAATACCAACAACTTTTGTATTTAACATGTTTTAATATCTCCAAAGTTAGCAGAAACTTTACGTATTTGGATGGCCCCCTCGTTGTATGTAGTCTCGAAATAATAATAATAATAATAATGTAACTAATCAATTTTCTACCTGCAACACTTCTAACATCATCAGCAATTTATAATTTTATAAAATAAGATTGAAAATGCTGCTTTTCCAAAATTATTAGCTTCGTTCGTACAGTGGTCAGAAACCGTCAACAAACTGACGACGCGTGCGCATTTTTTTACAAGCGTGGAGCGAATTTTTAGGTGGAGACTTGCGCAGTTTGCTTTTACTGTGTTGTGGCGTTTTGTTTTTGTTTGTATGATAAATTAACCTCAAAAAATATTTTGAGATTTCAGAAAAGAAAGACAAAATGCTGATGAATTTTGGACAGTTTCAATAAACAGCTTTGTCAGAGTTCTTGAATTAGTGTATCTTTTACTGCCTAAGTTAATGTAAACTGTAAATTTTAAGTCGAATTATTAAATATTTGGCATTTAACATAAATAAGAAATAAAGTTAAAAGAACCTTCTAAAACTTGCATTTTACAGATTTTATTGTTTTTGTTTTTAATACAATGCATATGCCTATTTCTAATCGTTGTTAAAAATTATTTATGTTAGATTTCTGTCATCTGTCAGTTACTGATTTGGGGACGTATTCGCAACCAGTTAAAAACTAAGCATGCGCTGAGATGCATTGTCACTTGTTGATTGTACGAACGAAGCTATTAGTGTGAAACGTGATTACTTCTCAATTCTCTTCTAAGGTTAGGTGTGTGACTGTTTCCATTATTGATCTGAGTGATCTGACAATCGTATTTGTACAGTAAGCAATATTTAAAGGTATATCGATAAATACATAATAATAATAATAATAATAATAATCCCACTAGGGGTATGCTCAGTGGCGGCGATAAGGATTATTTTTTTACACGCGTGGTGACTGGAACAAATTTTGTGTTAATTTATTTTAATTTATTAATAAAGTTTACATTTACAATTTAAGTAGGTAATCTTGTTTTATTCTCTGTACCAAATATTTTGTATTGATTTTGTAGGAGTTGTACAAGGTGTCCCATTTTATTTATTTATTGAAAATTACACAATACAGGTTGATATAGACATATCATTCACCCAATTACATGGTAGTATTTAATAATGAAACTAAGACTAACACTGACACATCATTTACATACAAATGCACATACTAAGCTAACACGCCCAGCATACTGGAACAACGAAATTCTTAAAGAAAGTCTCTAGAAATCTAGAAAATCTATTAGGTTCTACAAATGTAGTTTTAGAATCTCCAAATATGTCATAGTGTTTTTGATTTTCGACACTTTTATAGGGTATCTCCGTAATTTTTAGTGATATAAAAAAAGTAATGTAGGTGTCATATGCTCTTTTTGGGTCAAACTTAAAATGGTAAAATCAAAATTGGAAAATTTTCGCTCGCTTAAGAGGGAGAATAAAATAGAAGGTATGCATATTTAACATTATTTACATTTTCGGTACTGGTTTATATTTTACAATGGTGGTTTTGGGGGATGTCGTTGTGCGTGATGTTAGTGAAATGAAAAAGTCGGTTTTACTATTTACACTTAACTACAGGGTGTTATGGAAATGACGTATTATATTTAAACCTGCAATTCCTGAGATAAAGACAAATTGAAGAAAAATAGCCATAAATGGCGCTTTCAATTCATTCAGCGGTAAAAGTGACCTGAGATACGGGGGAAAATCCAAAAATTAACAATTTCAGAATTACCCTATATTTTCTTAGTTAAAAGAGATACAGAAAAATGTTTTTTACAGAAGTTTTTTTTATATTGATTGTTGAATAATCTACCGGTTTCAGAATAAGTATACGGGGTCAGGTAA
This sequence comes from Barypeithes pellucidus, assembly GCA_963991005.1. NCBI lineage: Eukaryota > Metazoa > Arthropoda > Insecta > Coleoptera > Curculionidae > Barypeithes > Barypeithes pellucidus. The sequence continues at coordinate 17,953,607 of OZ022563.1, forward strand.
AAAGTTTTAAATCGACCGTTTTAAAAGTGGGGTAATAAACACTCTTACTCACAGGTCAGTCCGCGCTACTGTACAACATTTCACCCAGAGCCAATGGCAATGTTGCCAAACTTAATGTAAAACTGAAATTATCCATATAAAATTATAAAAATAATTTATTTCTACCTACTTGTATTTATCCTTATACCTAAAGAGCGAGGAAATCCAGGCACAAACAATCAGTTTTTTTTCTTTTTCATGGGAACACTCCTGGAAACACTTTATGTACACACAGTAATAGTGAAACAAAACCGATAGTTAGCTTTTGAGAATACAATAATACAGATTATTAGATTTTATTCAAAGATTATTTATGGACGGGCAAGATACACGCGTAAACTGAAAAAACAAAGCGGATTATTGAGAGTGTGTTGGTGATCGACGAGACACAACGTATCCGGCCGCTGGTTGGTCTTCAACTAACAGACGAAGCGTGCGGCGCTATATGAAACTATTTCGCTCAGCCGATGTAAGGCGTCAAGAGGTCATTGGCATTTGACCTAGTGACGTATGTGGCTATTACTATTCCATATGTTTTTTCGGGTTGTTTAATAGTCCGTCGTAAATGTTCTTAAATTAATTGTACAAAAAGGTATTACAGAATGGAAGTGTTTAAATTATTTTTGTCTAAAGAGTTTAAGGTGTACATATGACAACACCGGCGAGAATTCCTTGATTGCTTACATGTATCGCAGTGCCACACAGGTGTTTTTCTGGTTTGACGTCAGGTCACTTTTACCGCTGAATGAATTGAAAGCGCCATTTATGGCTATTTTTCTTCAATTTGTGTTTATCTCAGGAATTGCCAGTTTAAATATAATACGTCATTTCCATAACACCCTGTATAACACACCATTGATGATATTGGTTTCCTAGGCGATCTATTTAAGCTTTATTACTTTGAAACGAAATAAATGATTCAGATTAAGGCAAAAAAACGGGAATCATCGTAAATGTTCGGAATATGTCCTTAAATGGTTACCGTCTTTCCGGATAGCGAACAAAATGTATATTTTGCGCCACTTCTTCGTTTTTTCCACTTTCAATATGAACTGATGATCATATCAAATTTTTCAAAATGTCTGATAGGTCATTTTCACAAGTGAATATGTAAACATGAAATTGACGTTAAATGTTCATAGTCAACATGGTTGTTTATAGGATATTAGCTTTTGTTTCATGGTCTACTATGGTTTGTTTAAAGTAATAAAGTTTAAATAAATCGCCTAGGAAACCAATATCATCCATGGTGTGTTATAGTATATTTGAAAGGAGAATTTAAAATAGCATCTTTTTAGATTAAAATATACAGGGTGCTCCATTTTAAAAAAATGAGGTTAGATCCGATAACTTATTATGAAAACGGCAGATTATTCAACAATCAATATAAAGAAACTTATGTATAAAACATTTTTCTATATCGCTTTTAACTAAGAACATATAGGGTAATTTTGAAATTGAACAGTTAAATCAGGTAAAAGTTCGGAAAAATTAGAATTGCAGATTTGTGAACTTATTAGAAATTTGCTAAAACCTGTTGAAGAGAGTGTTGCGGCGTTGTCTATATTCACTTGTATAATAGATAATTAGTACAAAGCAGTGAAGATCCAATTGAATAATTCATTATGTTTATTTTTATATCGTTCTATTTATAATTAATTTATTTACCAGTAAAATTAATTTTTGTTCATGCAAATTAACAACATTCCTATGTATTTCCAAATATTTGACAAATAATAGTGTTTGAGTGTGACCGTACTGAAGAAGTATCGTTTATCTTAAAATTCATTAGTCATGTCGGACGGTCCGGTATGTAGTTTAATTCTATTATTAGTTCTTTTTAAAATGGACGGGTTCTTAAAATTTAATTAAAAGTAATTTATAGATTTTAACCACCAACAACCTCTTATATACACCGTGTCCAAGATAAGGAGGACCAGTACAGGGATCTCGGAAACCGTAAGAGATACGAAGTCGGTTAAATGGAGGTAAAGTTGCGCTTTACGTGCCTAATAATATGCCGTTTAGAAAGTTTTAAAATTCCGAGTAGTTCCGGAGATATCCGGAAAAACCGAAATTCTGAAAAATCGTTTTATTTTTTCGTGGGTTATTTTGAGATCGAATTCGAAAGTAAATTGCACTATTACATTGCCACTTTTTCCGCTCTATCTAACAGCGTTAATTGTTTTGTAATCCGACGAGTCGTCTTTAAATACGGTCCTGTTTTTCTAATATTGGAATTTGAGAGCTTTTTTTCTTCCAAATGCAACGATGTATGACACATTGTGGTTTAATGGCGTTTTGAGGGTTTTTTGAACAACATCAGGAAATTTTGGGATACGGTCCTGTATTTCTCCTAATTTTATAAATAATATCTCATAAGTAACCTCTAAATTTTTACTTATGTTGGACTAGTTCTAAAACATTTGACAACATTTCTGGCGTAATACTTTGAAAGGCTTCAAGCCTCAACCTCCTAAGTTCGTCTTCTGTTTCGAATCTTCGATATACCCCCAGAGGAAAAATCTAACGGTGTCATATCAGGCGAACGTGCTGGCCATGGTGTTTCAGAACACCTAATTATGTAGTTCCTTACTTTTTTCGTTGTTCGTTGTATTTCTGTTTTGGTATGTTTTTTTGTTCACTTATTTGTGTTTATTATTGAATTATTTGTTATTTATTGAACTAGTCCAACATAAGTAAAAATTTAGAGCTTACTTATGAAATATTATTTATAAAATTAGGAGAGATACCGGACCGTATCCCAAAATTTTCTGATGTTGTTAAAAAAACCCTCGAAACGTCATTAAACCACAATGTGTCATACTGATTGCATTCGGAAGAATAAATGCTCTCAAATTCCAATATCAGGAAAACAGGACCGTATTTAAAAAAATAAAGTTGATAATGGCCCTTCGAAGACGACTCGTCGGATTACAAAACAATTAACGCTGTTAGATAGAGCGGAAAAAGTGGCAATGTAAAGTGCAATTTACTTTAATTCGATCTCAAATTTCAGTTTTTTTCGGATATCTCCGGAACTACTGGGAATTTAAAAACTTTCTAAACGGCATATTATGCGCAGCTTTAACTCCATTTAACCGACTTCGTATCTCTTACGGTTTCCGAGATTCCTGTACTGGCCCTCCTTATTTTGCACACTGTGTATACTGATCTCAGATTTACTTAATCTTAAGTTCCTACAGCACATATTATTTAATAGTTTCATAAAGCTTTAACGTTACCTTTCGTTGGCAGCTAACTTATTGAAGACGTCAATTTGAAACAGGTTGCATGGGGCCTAATATGGAGCCTTGAGGGACTCCACGCTAATTTATTCCTCTTTGTATTATTTAGGTTTTAAAATATTGTTTTTCTATAGAAATTACTTTAAATTTGTTGCTTTTAACTTACTAAAAAGTATCTAAAAAGATGCATCGTGGGTTTATTTCCAGTTGAATTTTTTTCGTAAAAACCGCAATTTTATTTTATCAAATATTACAGATACAAAAGTTTGAAGAACAGAAACGCGAAATAGAGAAACGTACCTTGGAACGAATTCAAGAGAGTGCACGGGTTCTAGATGACACGGAAAAATGCGGTATTGCCACCGCTCAACAATTAGTCGGACAAGGTGATCAATTGAAAAAAATCGATAAAGATTTAGATACAATCAATAATTTACTGGAAGAATCGCAAACAAATATAAACGGTATTAAATCTGCGTTTGGCGGGTTCAAGAAACGGTTATTTGGTAAGAAAAATAAAATTGATGTGAATCCGATTGAGGCAAAAAACGATCTACAGGTAAAGTTTCCTCCCTAATAATCAAACAGAATATTAAGAGGAAAAGAAACTCATAGTCTGCTCCATTATTTAATAAAAGTTCAGTTTTTATATTTTCATACATGTTTCGAACGCACATATCCTCATCTTCAGTGGTTACTATACATAAGCAGACACCTTTGACATGGTTAAGGCAAACTGTAAAAGAGGAAAAATATTTACATACATTTTTATGTACGTAACGAAGAAAATTATGATTTCGGAAATATTAAGAAGGTGGTTTACAAAAAATTTAGAAAACTAAAAGGTAGAAGAAAAAAGTGTACAGTACGTTTCACGAAATTTGGATACGACTTAATGATTTCCTGAGTCGGTCCCATTGTGTCGACAAGAGCTTGGCAATAAACAAGTGAAGTATGAAGGGACGGACTAAGGAAAACAAGTAATGATATGATTATATTAATGTAATCAAATGAAATAACATTTTTTTTTAAATATTACTACGCATATTTATTTACTTTATAATGTCATTCTATAGATAGTTCTGTTTCGCTATCGCTATCCTCATCAAAATTAATTATAATTGGATTAATTATACGATCCAGACTAATATACGAATTTTCTACAGTTATTACGTGACGGACTGAATTTTTCCAACTACCTGGGGGAATATCATTAAAGCATTTTCGTATTAATTCTACAACACTAGAACTTAAAGTCGGAGAAATATTTTCAGACCTAACCAGTGATTTTAACTGGTGCCACATATGCTCTATATATATTATGTGGTTAAAAATGCAATAATAAGGTGGGAGCCGTAGCACTGTATGTCCAATTTCTTCTGCCAATGTGTCACAAACATTTACTTTTTGTATACAAAATGTCTTTAAAACTTCTAAAAGATCACTTTTTTATAATTTTCTTCAAAATATATATCATTTGCCGCCATGTAGTTCTGAATCTCCAATTTTGTATTATTTGAGCTTGGAGCTTTATGTAATTGGCGACTGTGATAGCTCGCATTGCCCATTACTATTACGCTATTCTGAGCAATGTTTGGTAAAAGACAATTCTTGAACCATTCCTCAAAAACTAAGAAATTTTACCACAAAAAGATATTTAAATATAAATTAAGCAACCTAACCTACCTGATGTGCCTATATTTAATTATAATTATTACAATCCGGTCCTTTCCACATAATAATAACAAACGGTCATAAATAATAGGATGGCCACAGGTACTTTTACTGCAGTCATTAAGTTATATCCATTTTTCGTGAAACAATCTTTACCTTTTGTAGCAGTAAAAGAAGAAAACATTTTATATATGAAAGTTACCTTAATAAATTACTGGAAAAATTTGAAATAAGAATCTAAGAGAAAAATATCATAGTTTTTAATTTGATTTTTGGAAAATATCTAAAAATAATTTTCAAAAAGGACAAAATTAAAGGGACGAGCCCCTCCCATTTTGGGCTCGGTCCCCATGCGTACCAATCACGTCTGTTTAATTTTGTGCTTTTTGAAAATTATTTTTGGCTGTTCCAAAAATCAAATTACAAATTAAGTATGATATGTTTTTCTCTTAGATTTTTTTTCAAGTTTTTTTATTAATTTATTTACGAGCCCTGTCTCAGTGAAGTTGGCCCAACAACGCCCCAAAACATTGATATTTGTGAATTTATAAGAAAAGTGAATGATCACTTGCATTTAAAAGGCCAAAATCCTTCCCAAATCACTGACAGTGTTAACAAATCAAGGTATACGGTTCGAAACATTATTAAATTGTACAGAACAGCTGGCTTAAAAACTCAGAACTGGAAGTCGCCCGCGTTATTCCAATACCAACTTAAGAGCTTATAACGAATTGAAAATATTATGGAATCACGCAACCACAAAAAAGTTTTCACGAGCAACTTGTCACAGAGCTGCCCAAAAAACTGGGATTTAAATCTTACAACAAGTTAAGCTTAAATTATTTTTTTATTATTCGTTTTAACCCAATAATTCTAGGCAAAGGAAAGCCCTTACTGAAAAAGATTCAGGAGAAAAACAGACCAGCGTGGGCCAAAGAACATAAATTACGTTTTCGCTAATATGGCAAATTTCATAAAAAAACGTAGGTACTTTTGATAGTTGAGTTAACTTCACTGAGACAGGGCTCGTATATAAAGTTTATTATAAAACTTTTCCTGCTACAAAAGGTAAGACATTTTACACTTTTTTCTTCTACTTAATTCTCTGAACTTTCAGTAAACCTCTTTAATGTTTCCCAAATCATAATTTTCTTCTTTACATAAAAAATGGTTAAATATGTTTTTCCTCTTTTGTTTGTCAAAAGCTTCTGCTTATATATAATTTTCCACTGAAGATGGGGGTATATGCCTTATCAGAAAATCATGATCACAAAATTTATTTTGTGAATTTTTTTTATTATAGTACAATTTGTTTTTAAGAAATCTAATGCTGCCGAATCAGGACTGCAAGAAAACGTTGCACGTCCCAACAACTGGCCTCAAAGTGGAACTTCAACTTGTCAGAAATCTGTTTCGGAACCAAAAGGAACCGATTTTGATTCACAATTCGGTGATCATATGAATGACGTATCGGCAAGCATTTTTAGGTAAAAAAAATACAGCCGGGAATTGTAAGCAATTACTTTTTGCTCATACCAACTTGTCAGAAATCTGTTTCGGAACCAAAAGGAACCGATTTTCATTCACAATTCGGTGCTCATATGAACGATGTATCGGCAAGCATATTTAGGTAAAAAAAATAGAGCCGGGGAATATAAGCAATTAATTTTTGCTCATACCAACTTGTCAGAAATCTTTTATAAAAACATAAAACATTTCTAATGTAAAAGGGCTGACAATAACTGGGGCCACTTTCGGAGGAGTCATTGTCTTATACAGGGTGATTGATGATGGATGGTCTATTTGACGTTTATGAAGAACTAGTCAACGGATCACTTTGAAAATTGGACAGCTTATACAAATGGACATGCTGTCTCTTTTAAAAATATCAGTCTTACAGTGCTGTCGCTTCTAATAGAAAGTTCAGTAACTTGATAATTTAAATGGAACAGCTTGAGTATTATTTTTTTAGAATCCCTATTAACTTCTTAATAACTTAATTTTAACTTTTTTTTTGAAAAACATATCCTTGAAAAAGGGCTGATATCTTTGAACTCTGGCAAATTAGCGCACTGAAATTTGGTTGGGAGTCGGTTAATACCCAGAACTCTTTTACCCTGTTTCCAAATATTAATTATAATGTACAGGGTGTTTCAAAATACTTCAAATAAGTAGTCGAATGAAGTATTTGTATTTTCAATGTTTTTAGTGTAAAATTTAATTAATGTGAATACGTGCTAGATTATTTTACCAAAATGTTATGGCGAAGATAGGTTTATTTATTTTCTCAGAAACTAAACTAAACTCGAATAATTTCCAAAAAAGCAACCTTCTCTCATTTAGCAAAATTTGTACCCACACCCCCGGATCAGTCGATAATGTTTTTTAGATTGAAAGGACTTGCTGGTGATATGGGAAAAGAATTTGATTTGCAAAATGATTTGTTGAAAAGAATCGATGATAAAACCGATAAATCAACCGTTAGGATCGAAGAACAGAATAAGCAAATGAGAAAACTCATGTAATATTTTTGAGCAAGAAGCTCAACCGTCAAGTAAAAATTGGAAGCAAAAATTATACAGGTATTAGAAGTTAGACCATAAATAAAATACCATTATGTACTTTTTTGGGGTTTCATTTAAATATATTCCTATATAGTAGATATTTTATTGACCCGTCGATTTTAATTTTTAGATTTGTATTTTTTAAACTTACTTGCATTTATACAGGGTGATTAAAAAAATATTTCATGTAACACTTCAATTTTCTAAATGGAAACTCTCACTTTTTTTATTTTCGGATTCTACGGAAAATATATTTCATGTATCATAACCAGGGTTGTTAAAGTAGTTAATGTAACATTTATCGTAATTTACACCGTAGTAAAGGTAATTTGCTACATGGTCTTACTACATATTTTGTTACATTTACTACACTGACAAAAATGCATTTACCAATGTCGTGGGTTACAAAATTGGAGCTACCTCAACCCACCTCTCTATGTTCTAACTGAGCCTACGAATTATCACAAATTATTTAAAAACGCTACAGTAATTCAGGTTCTTTTGGTTCGCCTCAACCCAGAAAGAGATTTTTTATCAACATATTTGGGATCACCACAATTCATCATCTTGTAACTATTTTATGAGTTACCTGAACTCCGTTTCTGGGTTGGGAAAACTTACTAATCGATTATAAAGTGTCGTTTTAACCCGGACGTGCATTATTTAAACTCATTACCATGTGTAAATTATTTTTTGTTGGAATAATTCAGGAAACGTGCTCCAAAACCCCATATCGGGGGTAAAACGCAAGATCGTAAGGTCACGGAAAGTTCCGAATTCGTGCTCGTGCAGGTTTGGCGCGGTTCATTCCATTGTTATTAGTCAATTCTTGATCGATCGGGCGTATAGACACCTGTTGGCCGTTGCGCCGTTTGCGGAATTTTTCGTCTTTGTTGTCTGTGCGTGAAAATTTGTGTTTTGCATAATTTTGGTCAGGTGGCGTAAAATGGAGGGACAGTAGGGAGATGCATACAAATTGTTATTATTGGAATGGAGCCTTATGATTTATAAGCAATCGTCATCACTTCGTCAGCATGATTTCTTAGCCGTAGTATGCTCTCCTATATATAATTCATTTGATTATATTTTTTTAAATATACAACAAAAATGTCATATCTTGAAAAAACAAAAGGCAATTGAAGCCCACAATATGCAGGCGTTATATCAAAGAAATATTTTGAGTTCCGATAGTCCACAATTTAGGTACTGGTAGTCCAAAATTTGGACCCTGGTAGCCCAAATAGTGAGTTATTCCAGCCACCATCGTAAGCTAGAACAACTTAAATGTCAAGTTTTGATAGCAACACATTTCACATACTGGTAGCTACGGTAGCCCATCAATAATTTAAGACGGTGGGCGTGAGCTATTCCAACGTATAAAATAACCCATCTTATGTGCTATCATAACTTATGAATAGTTAGTTGGTTCAATTTCTTCGATTTGGTCCCCGTAATTCAGAGGTCTGGGCTGTCCCCTATTCGCAACACGCTTCGGTCTAGGGCAACTCATATTTGAGTTATATCAACTCGAAATTTCGCTCAGTGTACTTTCACCTTATATTTTTAGAATATTTTTATTTAGATCAAATCGTAAAGCAAAAAGCAACAGAAGAACAATAACCAGAAACTACTATTTTCTACTTTTCCACTTTTAACATCAAATTTCTCGATCAGCTGGACCAATACTGCTCGAATTGCCGGCGCAATGCGAGAATGGAATCCGTATTACAGTCGGCAATTCTACTCTTGCGGCAATTAAAATTACACGGAATTATGCGCAGTACACCGTTCTCGATCAGCTGGTGCAATTAGTATTGCTTTGCCAGAAATGGATCATGCGCCATTTTAATTGCCATTGCCGCTGCAAGTCTGGGTAGAGATTCTGTTATTTTTAACTGTATATTATTTGGTCGAAGCAGCTACGAACAGCTAATGGCTATTTAAACTAACTGGTACTTAAATTAGCAGTTCACATTCTTTATTAAGCATATGTACTGCTACTTCGTCGTAACTTTTTCGAGCTGCTATTTCTAAGTAGCAGTAGCTGCTTTAACTGCTAATCAAAACGAACAGGTTTGCCCATCTCTAATTCGGGGGGTATTTTAGGGATTTCGACGGTACCAACTGCTGTTCCCGCTGTTGGCAATGCGCCAGCTGATCGAGAATGGTTTGGCAATTATAATTGCCAATGCAGGCGCAAGAGATGAATTTCTTTTCAATTCTTTACCAGGGATAAAATCACCGGCTAAAAATATCTAATTACTTCCATTTTTGGAAAGCTATTTCTTGGAGTAGTGTCTCCTTCCCATTTAAGATTTTGAGGGTATTAGGGCGGGGGGATTAAACCACGAAGGCTGCAAATATTCTTTATGTCATCCTTGGCGCGTAACTTTGTAGATACAAAAGAATGTATTTTTTATAAATGTTTATTTTTGTAACTGATAAAATGTAAAAAAAAAACATTTTAAAGTGTTTTAAATAGCAAATTCCAAAACGACCTTAAAAATTCCGTGACATAATATGTGAACGTTTAAATTCAAACTATAGATATATATTTTCATCGGATTTTATAATTATTTTAAATTAGAATACATCAATGTGTGTTTTCTTTAAAAAAGATCGATTTTTATAACAACATCCGTATTGTTCGAATATATCCTAGTTCAATTTTTCCATTATCATATACAGGGTGGCCAATTAGTGCGACAAAGCTCAATATCTCTTTTACCGCTAGGGATACGGAAAACTTTTTTCACGAAAGTTATTAAGCGTTAAGAGATGCAGCTTTTAAAATTATTTTCGACCATACAGGGTGCTCCAAAAGGGCGAAGTGATAAACATTTCATATTTTTTAAATGGGACACTATGTATATTTTTACATATTTGAATTCACCGTAAAATTCAGTACATAGCACCGTAATTATTTGTCGGCATTTTTGCAACGTTGCCAAATAGATTGGAAAATTCCTAAAATTTGTGCAAAAACATGGTTCAATGAAATGTGTAATATTTCTTAACTTATACTAATTTGAAATAAAATATTTTTATGTCGGAGAGAGGAATGTTGACAGAAGTCCCCTATAATAACACATATCAATATTTTTATACAGGGTATTTTCTATGGATATGCCAACATTACGAACTTGAAACCTGAGTTTCGTAAGTTTTTTAAATGAAACACCCTGTATATGATTACTTGGTCTTGTAGATATTTTAATCCTCTCTAATTTTTATTAAGGTATTTCTTTCTATGCCTATCTCTACCAATCTTGGTGGTATTTCAATTTTTATTTAAACTCGAGCAAAAAAAAAGTGGATGTATTTTACCATTGTCCTTTTTCTAGTCACCTATGGCAAAATAAAAAAACAAAATGTTGTAATTTAAAAAAAAATTATTTATTTATACGGGAGGATACGACACAAAAATATTTTAGCGATTCAAGCTTGTGGACAATTTCTAAAGTAAATTATTACCTAATTATTTGCTCATATAGTAACCCCCATTAACTCGAACACATAATTCAATACCTTTTTTTAAATAATGAGTCATGTTTCTACACATTTTCAACTGTTTTCAAAGTATTACTCGGCAAATGTCTAGAAACATTCTTTTGAAAAAAATATTGAATATGTGTTAAAGTTAATGGGGGTCACTATGAACAAATAATTAGGCAATACTTTGAAAACAGTTCCAAATGTGTAGAAACATGACTCATTCTTTTGATAAACGTATTGAATTATATGTTCAAGTTAGCTTTGCACAACCTGCAAAAACCAGGTGTAAACTGACCACTACGCCTACCCTACTACCGTATACGTTCGGAGCTCTCGAAATTTGTTCACTCGATTAATCTCGAGTGAAAAAATCTCTAGAGCTGGCACCCAACATAAATGTATAGCATAGCTAGATCAAAATCAGAATATGCAGTTAACTAGTCATATCAGCGAAATCGAGTTATAGGTATGATACCTAACTCAGACGGTGAGTTTTAGTCAGTCGGCTCGTCTACACTCGTAGGCGAAACCTACACTCTGTAGGTTGACATTGGTCTGGTCTTTCCCCGCAATGTTGCTAACCTGACACTACCTGACCCCCGCGAGGGTCAGGTGTCTGTAAGCAGATTTCTCATCGTGTGTCCCAAAAAAAAAAAAAAAAAAAAAATGTTCAAGTTAATGGGGGTTACTATATGGACAAATAATTAGGTAATAATTTACTTTAGAAATTGTCCACAAGCTTGAATCGCTAAAATATTTTTGTGTCGTATCCTCCCGTATAAATAAATAATTTTTTTTTAAATTACAACATTTTGTTTTTATTTTGTCATAGGTGACTAGAAAAAGGACAATGGTAAAATACATCCACTTTTTTTTACTCGAGTTTAAATATAAATTGAAATACCACCAAGATTGGTAGAGATAGGCATAGAAAGACCTTAATAAAAATTAGAGAGGAATAAAATATCTACAAGATAAAGTAATCATATACAGGGTGTTTCATTTAAAAAACTTACGAAACTCAGGTTTCAAGTTCGTAATGTTGGCATATCCATAGAAAATACCTTGTAAAAAAATAATGATATGTGTTATCATAAGGGACTTCTGTCAATATTCCTGTTTCCGACATAAAAATATTTTATTTCAAATTATTATAAGTTAAGAAATATTACACATTTCATTGAACCATGTTTTTGCACAAATTTTAGGAATTTTCCAATCTATTTGGCAACGTTGCAAAAATCTGTACAAATAATTACGGTGCTATGTACATAATTTTACGGTGAATTCAAATATGTAAAAATATACATAGTGTCCCATTTAAAAAATATGAAATTTTTATCATTCCGCCCTTTTGGAGCACCCTGTATGGTCGAAAATAATTTTAAAATCTGCATCTCTTAACGCTTAATAACTTTCGTGAAAAAAGTTTTCCGCTATCCCCAGCGGTAAAAGAGATATTGAGCTTTGTCGCACTAATTGGCCACCCTGTATAAAGATGCAGACCGGGAACAGAATACTGCGTAGCATAGAGAAAGTCCAGACAAATTTATTGAAATTAGTTCTATGTGAATAGAAACGATAAAAATCTAGAATTCAGGCATACCAAGTGTCCTAATAGTGCGCGAATCTTAATTTCTAGAAATCCTACATAGTTCACAATAATTTTAATGTTTGTACCTTAGGATACGAAATAATAATAATAAATTCTTTTATATGACATTTATTTCTATCTCTAACCACAACGGAGATATTTTACTTGTCATACCTACTACTAGGACACCCTGTATGCATAGCCAAAGCCGCATTCACAGTACGCTGTATCGCCCTGCATCTAAACGCGACAAGTCTCGAAAAAAAAATTGATATTCACCTGAATCAAGTAAATTCGGCCTAATAATACACTATTATAGAATTTTTATGGAAAATGTTTGCATGCAGATAGTATTTTAAACCTTACTCTTAGTTACTTATAAAACTTAATAATTTGGTCGGGCGAAGCAGCAATTTTTTTAGGTACCCCAAAATCCATGACATAGTTTTCCAAACTCAAATATTTTCCATAAAGAATTCTACATTTTGATGCACAAAATATAAATTCTATTACTAATTCTTGTAACTTTATCGTCTAAAGCCAGTCCGTTTGAACAGAAGTATAAATCGATTTAACAGTGAATGTGTGAATCTTATTTTACACCGGAGGATATTTTATAAAATAACAAACTCAATATCAACTCAATTTTATTTAAGAATTCATGTTCAAAACTCAATCGGTTGAAATACAGGGTGTTTCAAAAAACATATGCCATCGCTCGTGTGCTGATATTCCTTAGCCAATGGGTCCGCTGCATGATACAATAACTAAAGGTAAGATATCAAACCGTTCCAATTTCGTCTGCAGCGCGCAGTGACGTCAAAGGGAGAGCGATTTTTAAATTTCTTACGGGGATTTATATTGCTATCGGCGTTTTTTATTCTATTTTAAAGGTATTAAAAGGTTTTATGCATGTAATGGTATATGTAATGAAAGAATCATATATGACAAGTATTTACGTATATTAATTTCATAGAAATATAACACACATTACAGCTAAAATACCACTAAAATAAGGAAATATTCCGACAAACTCTTAAAACATCCGTCGCGCCATTCGAATCGGTATACGATAGCCGCAGCTGCTCGGCCACCCCTGCTTGTTGCCACCAGCGTTGTCAGTCTTTTACAATTGTAATATATCCATTACTATTTTAACAATTTTTGAGATCTTCATTCTTGTTGTGGGACATATGTGAAATATATGTTCAATCCTGAGGGGGCCTCCATATCGTAGGAAAGCAACGACCTTTTTTTTCGTACTCTTCTTACTTTGACACCGTTTTTTACTATTCTATTAGGTTTGGAACCGTCAACCTATTACTTTTGATCAAATATTTCTGGCAACACTGGTCGCCACTTGGTGAGTGCCGTTTGCCGTAGTTTTCCATGGAAATTTTGACAGTTCACCAGAACTGTTTCTTATTTAATCGTGTGTTTATTAAAATAAATATCTGAATTTTCATAACATGAGTTCCGCTGTGTTCGGTTGTGATATGGATAACCGTACATAGAAATTTGACAGAGATATAAGATGTTTCCGCTTTCATGAGGATAAAAACAAAAAATTAGAATGGATACGGTTTTATTTATTTTATTAACATTTACTTCTGAAGCTGATGAGGGTATATGCCTCTTGAAACATGTATAGAAATTAAAATATTGTTTATTTAACTACTGAAACAAACTATGAGTTTCTTTACCTCTTCATAATTTCACTCCACTGAGAGATGGACTATTAGTAAATGCTGAAAACCTCTTAATATATTTAAAAGAGAGTTTAAAACGCTGACAGCAATATAAATCTTCATAGAGAGATTTAAAAATCACTCGCCCGTCGACGTCACAAGCCACGCCTCCATCGGCGTGGAATCATACTTCTAGTTATTTATAACATGGGTCCGCTGATGCTTTGCTTGAAAGATTCAGGGTGTTCGTGCGCACATGCGCACGAAAGAAACTTTGGGGATTGGGCAACTGAAAATTATGAGCAGGAATACAGGATTGTATTAAGTTTTTTACGTAAATATGTTTTAAATTCTTCAAATGCTACCCAATAATAGTATAACCATATCTGGTTTTCACTTTTTCGAATCTTTTTAGACTCATTGTTCCTTTGAATTTTTCATAAGTGTAATTACAGATATTATTCAATTCGTTTTCGAGCTCCATTGTTAATATAGAAAAAATTTATTGTAATTTTTTTAATTTAATTTTTATGTATAAAATGTTTTTGATCTATTCGCGTTCTTGAGTTATTTTTGTCTGTTTTTGAACTAATTTTTTACTAACTTTTTAACCTGGGTTTGTTCTTATGATTTTTCTTAGTTTTGGTCGGCATTTTTTAAGCCATTTTAGGTCATTTAATCCCACTGGATATTGGTCCACTGACCAGAACGAACAAACCCGACTGTTTGCGTACTACTATCGTTTATTCTTTTAATTTTTGGAATCGCTAGGGGCAATAGCCCCCTCCCCTGCCCCTCTCTGGCGATGTTCATGTGTTGGTAGGAACTATTTATCTTATTTTTGGGGTAAGGAATCAACATATACGCGAGGGCACATGTTTTTCTAACAACGTTACAAGATGATCCCTTAATTTTCTATGTTCTATCAGTATATTAAGGTGCATCCACATTATGCTATTGATCTGCTTGTCGCTCGAATGTTGGCGGTTGTTCTTTGGACGAGATCAGCTACATAATGGGAATGTACTTTTTAGAGTTGAAATTAAATTTTTTTTAAAGAATAAAAATATCTACCTGCGTAAAACCGGACGTTGTTATAAACCTAAAACATCGTACAGCGTCTTCTGTTCTACATTTAAACATCTAATTTTACCGATAAGTTCTCTTAGTCGAACACCTTTTGCTTAATCTATATTTTATACATTGTTGAATGGACACATTTTCGTTGTATAAAATCCAGGCAAAAGCACATTTTATAAATTTTGCTTTCCTTTAAGGTAAACTCTCTACTAGTACGGTCCCGTCTCTGTTGATTTCGTCATATTTATAATAATGTCTCTCTCTTGTTAGATTAGGTAAGATTATGCGTAAAAAGAAAGCAAATATTTTTCTTTATAGGCCTTAAACTTTCTAGTGAAAGACGTATCTTACCGGTAAATTAATAGAATAAGTACCGCTGCACACGCGCGCCATTTCAACAGCGCGCGTCCTAACGCACAATTTGACGCGCGTCGAAATTAACGCTCGTGTGCACCGGCACTACGTGATTGGTATCAATCACATTGCGAACTTATGGTAGAAGTCCGTTCTGAATATATGTAATAACCTACAAAAGTACTGACATACTGATAAAACAGTGCCAATGATTGCTTGTCACCAGTCCATTTCTTTCCTATTAGCCAATCAGACGATATATCAAACATGGCGGATGTGTCGGGGTTCATGCTTTCTGGGTATATCTAATTATAAGGTTGTATATGCGCGTGCTTAAATTATTATTTTTATGTCAATTTGCCTGCGTCAATGATCAAGAGTACGATGACGTAGGGGCTTGCGAAGAGATTTTGGCGTCTAGTGTGGGCGCTCTCGCTCGAAACATATGTGATATCATTAAGAACCAGTGGTGGAGAGTGCGTCCACACTAGACGACACGATCTCACCGCCGCGCCGGCACCTGTGTCATCGTACTCTTTTTCATTGACGCAGGGTCTACCATCGCTTATAAGGGACCGCACACGAGCACACATGCGTTAATACATGAATATACGTCGCACATGAACGTGAACATAACTTGTGATACATGTTCGAAAACATTACAGACAACATTACAGAACCGGATATAGTCATGGGCGGACACGGAATCCCACTGGCTTCATCTATTAATTTGCTGGGCGTCAATCTGGGAGAAAATATGTCTTGGCATAACCACGTTGTGGCAATCGCCAAGATAGCTTCTCAGAAACTTGGTGTACTCTTCCGAACCAGAAAGTTATGCACACCTCAACAACTTTTGACACTATACAAAGCCCAGATTCGACAATCACTAGAGTACTGCTCTCATGTCTGGAGCTCTGCACTCAA
The DNA here is from genome assembly GCA_963991005.1 of Barypeithes pellucidus. Classification (NCBI taxonomy): domain Eukaryota; kingdom Metazoa; phylum Arthropoda; class Insecta; order Coleoptera; family Curculionidae; genus Barypeithes; species Barypeithes pellucidus. The sequence continues at coordinate 17,970,270 of OZ022563.1, forward strand.
ACATACTCTTCGGCTACTGGATTCCATCGAAAGGAGGGCCATTCGTCTGATGGGAGACCACGAGCTGACGAAGAACCTCGACAGCCTAGAACATCGAAGACAGGTTGGGGATTTGACTCTCTTTTACAGATATTTTCATGGAAAGTGCTCGACTGACCTTGCCCTCTTAATTCCGCCCAGAGCGGCGAATAGCAGAAATACATGACGAACCACTGCCACCCATCCATATGTGCTTAAGCTTAGTACTCCTCGAACTTCATTATTTAAGAATTCTTTCATCTGGAGGACTTCATCCTTATGGAACGACCTTCCCGAGGTCGTTTTTCCAAACGAATATAACCTCCAACGATTCAAAACCAACGTGAATCGCTTTCTGCGCACACGCACCACTCCCAGAGTGCCCTAAAGGATTTTTCATATAGTGCTTGATCACAAAAAAAATATATATTAGCAATTTCAATGCCTCACATCACGGTACCGTAAAAGCTACACGGCGTGCATGTTCGTTTGGTGCGCACACACACACACACAATCGATTAAGAGCGTACACTCATAACATGTACGCACACATGTGCGCGACGGACAAATACCCACACACGGTCGTTCTTGTTTGCACGCACATGGTCGTACATTAATGTATTAACGCATACATGTCCGCTCGTGTGTGGCAATAGGTTCGTTCCAACCACCCTAAAAATCGTACAATGTACGGTCACGCACATGGGTAATAGTCGCAGGCCGTTCCAACCGACACAGAACGGTATATCTGGCGATCCCATTGTTGTTCCAATCAAATTTGTGATCGTTCGCAAACCAGTTTCTGAACGGTGAAAACGATACATGGCCAAGAGCAGGAACCGTTTGTACTGACTTGCGCCGTAAGAATTTTAACAGTTGTTTTTGTATTCCCAGCATTCATGCATTTCTTTTAGCCTTGTTTTGTAGGACTCATAGGTAGGACTAGTTGCATAACCCCTCTTTAATATTTTGATTATTTAATTTATTCTTATTAAATTTGTATAATACGGTTCCCAAATCTACAAGATTATTCCCTTTCATAATTATTGAATACAACAAAACGGAACAACAAAAGATAATACTCAAGCTTAGACGAAAAACTCGAGCAACAAAAGTAGGGTTATGATTTATGAATGTTATGATAATCAGCTGAGAGAATGGTCACAAAAACGTACCAACCTTGCGTCCCTTTCGTGACGGTTCTAGAACGATACAAAAATAGGGTGTTGGAACAAACCTATTGGCACTGGTATTTTACCCGTACCACTCGTTTATTTAAGTCACGTGCTTTGAACTGCCTAAACAAATCTTAACTAACCTGTCAAAATACTGTCATTAACGGAAAACTTGAGAAGCGTTATGGGATAGGTGTCCATTTTTAATGACCTTTGATTGCTAGGCAACTTCTGCTTTGATTCAGTGGCGAGTATGTTTGACCCGCCTTCGGTAGTGACGTACAGGTCGCACCAGTGTGATAAATGCCATTTCCAGAACTCGTTGCACAATACAGAGTGCACTATTCTATCATGTCCTTATGATGAAAATTAAAAGAAAAAGCCGATGGCAGTGAATTAGTTCCCTACTTACTAAGTTTAAAAATTGCTCGCGATATTTTTCCGAATTTTAAAAAACGAAAATGCCCACTCGCCAAAAATAATACAGCCATCTCCTAAGTATGTTTGTTTAAAACATAAATAGAATTCTACAATCTATGTAAATATTATCAAATATTTCGGCAAACTTTTGAAAAGTACAAATCACAGATATCTACGATTTAAATACAGTGAAAAAGGAAAAGCAGGAAGCGAATTTAAACATTGCATCAAGTTTAATTTTATTATGCGACGAAGACGGCATCTTTATGGTACCACTTGTGGAGCAAAACGGGGGTCGCACATTCCTAGTCGAGTTATTTTTTCTCTAGCGAACAAATGGCTCTACAGTTTACCTCTTAAATCCGTTTATCGATTTTATACCGGGTGTTTTTCAGAAGGAACGCTCATCCCCATAACTTTTTTATTGTTTAACTTTCAGAAACAACATGTGGCGGGTTTGTATGCGATATTATTTTGCATTTTATGACGACTTCATTTTGTCACTTCCGGTTTAACCGGAAATGACCTCAACTTTGGATTTTTAAATCGAACACCCAGTATATTCTTGACTGAACACTATCTTAAATTCAACGACACCCCATATGTCACTTTCAGCCACTGTAAATCATTTTTCTTTTTGCTTTTATTTTTTTTATCTAGATTGCTATGAACTGCCTAAAATAGTTACTTCTAACCATCTACTCTTTGTTCATTTGTTTGTTAGCATTATGGCGCCATGGCCTCTATCTTTTTACCCGAGTGAGCCAATATGTTTCCATTTGAAAAAAATTGAGTTTTCCGGGAAAACGATTTCATAAGAAGTTAGAAAGAAAAAAGCACAATAAAACTGGAAAATTGCATTTTTATCAAGAATTTGGCCTAGAAGTGGACCATTTTAGGGAGTTCATAGCAATCTACACTCACCGGCACAAAATTCCGCCACCCTGATCAGTTTATAGATCCATTTATTGTGTTTTTCCTTAATTATTTTATAAATGAACATTTTTCGATTAAATCAAACTGTTGTTTTTTTGTCGTAATTTCAAAACACCCTGTAGGAAAATCGAGGTGGATAATTTTATTTACATACTGTTTCTTATAATCTTTGATGTATTCTAAACATTTCGTTTTTTGATTCATTCCATTATCTCATTTCTGCTGCGAGTTGCAAAAGTTTAAATGAATCGATGTAATTTTTAGAAAATGAATGTCATTGGTATTTCTACCGAAGCACCCACCACATTGAGGAAATCCTCCAAGAAGTTGTTGTTCCATTTGCTTCTTTCATTGGGAACCAATTTACATTAATGCATGATAATGTTAGAGCTCACGTTGCACATATAGTGAGCGAATATCTGGATGGAGTGGGACTTCCAAGATTGGAATGGTCCGCATGTAGCCCGGATCTCAACCCAATCGAACATCTTTGGGATCAACTTAAAAGGGCCGTTCGTCGTCGTCCTGTACAACCACAAACCTTGCAAGACTTACGACTGGCGCTGACCGAAGAATATCAGGCTATCCCTCAAGAAAGGATAAGTAACCTTATTCGTTCGATATCACGAAGACTGCAAGCTGTCATTGCTGCGAGAGGAGGAATTACACGATATTAAAATTGTTTTTGTTAATTCACTTTATGATATACTTAGTGTTTGTTTTTCTTAATAAAAATAGGCTTCAACTCAGCGTTTCATTTCAAATTTTGCAGCTCGCAGCAGAAATGAGATAATGGAATGAAACAAAAAACGAAATGTTTAGAATACATCAAAGATGACAAGAAACAGTATGTAAATAAAATTATCCACCTCAATTTTCCTACAGGGTGTTTTGAAATTACAACAAAAAACAACAGTTTGATTTGCTCCTGTATAATATAGCCTAATCGAAAAATGTTACTTTATAAAATAATTAAGGAAAAACACAATAAATTGATCTGCAACAAATCCGATCATGAAAATCGTAAGTATAAAAAATAAAAAAGTTATAAAATATCCAACAGGGTGGTGTAATTTTGTGCCGGAAATTATTTAAGTGTCAAAAAGTGACGTATGGGATGTCGTTGAATTTGGAATGGTATTCTGAATCGATATAGCCAAAAATATGCTGGGTGTTCCATTTAAAAATTTTCCGGTGAAACCGAAAGTGACGAAATGGAATCCGATCACATACAAACCCACCAAATTTTATTTCTGTAATTTAAATAATAAAAAAGTTATAGGGGTATAGTCCTTGTTTTTACAGAACTTGGTGCAATCTTTAAAAAAACTAAGTTAAGGTATATAATTCTTTTATGGATGGCATTATATTCGTACTTTTAAAAGTTCAATTGTGTACCTAGAACGAGTTGTTCCGAATTTTTTCGTCTAATCGCTGTGAAAATCCCGAACCTATACAGGGCCGCATTCCTTAAAGCAAAAAAAACTTTAACTTAACCCTGTATATTTGACCTATTATTATTCGTGCAAAAATTGAAATAGTGTGTGGTATAAGTCATTCAAGCAAGGGCCCAAAAATAAGGGAGTTTGGTCTCATTTTACCTGATAATTTCTACCAGATCAATGCTTAATTCGGTTCACGTGGTATTTTATTCCATATTTACTCTCAAAGAGTACCAAAAATGACAGGTTTCAATCAAAACCAAAAGTAGATGAAAGCGGAACCTAATTTTTAGAACCTGGCTTCATGACCCTTTAGAAAAACTCGGTACAACTAATTTCACATTAAAGGTTAGGTAATTCAAAAAATCCCATACATAACCTCTTGCAACATTAATTTTTTTGTTTCTTTATATCATATAATTTATATAAGTGTCTAAAAAGCTATGTTTTCAGTTTTTAAATAATCTCTTTTATGTATTTCTGGGTATATTTTTCTCCGAGGGAAAAAACTGAAATGTTTGCAAATTGCGGAAAACTCTTAAGAACCTCAAGTGAAAGATTTTAGAATAGTTTTTCTTGTACTAGTATAGATTTTGCTTTTTGTACGCTTTCAAAGGAATGGAAGGAAACATGACCTCAATTTTCAGTTAAGGGTTCTTAATATACTCAAACGAGGTACAGATTTGTTATCTAACACAAAGCCTTGCTATTGCTCCGAAAAAACAGCATCAATTTTTACTTATATTTTTATCACTTTTCGAATGAAACTAAAGAAAAAAATCGATATCTTTTTGATAAAAATTGACCATGTTTTTCAATGGAAATACGTTCATATCCTAACTACGTTACTAACATGAAAATGCAAACATTAAAGTTTGGTAAAAAAGTGGCCTAAAATATTAAAACCAAAAACATATTTCCGACTAGTCTACAAAAATTAAATCATATGTAAAAATAGCAAAATATAAACCCAAATGGGTATAGACTTTATATACATTTATAAAATTTTTGAACGTAATATAAACAATTATTTCTTTCAAAATTTATTCGTAAACACAGTTACATACAGTTGCTAATCACATTCATAGCTTGTAGTAATTTTAATTTTGTGTTTTTCATTTGTAAAAGAAAAACTAGTCATAAAACAATGAACGGCAGGACATAAACCCATAGTTTCACTGCTTACAACCATATACAGGGTGTCAATTTCAAATCTTCCCATCTTTAAAATATCTCGTTTCCACAACATAATATCAAAAAATCGGAAAGCCACGTTACTTTTATTGGGAAGAGCCTTCGTAGTTTAAAGGTATCGTTTCGGTAGAACTGCTGGCAGTAACGTCTGGCAGTTAAGCACTGGTATGAAAATAAAATATGTGGTCCCCTAGAACGGTCGACAGTCGACTGCCGTGTACCTACTGCTTCGAGACCAGTGTAGACGTGACTGCCCGACTACTTGCACGCAAATTTTATAACCAAATTTGCTTCTAAAAGCCCTTAATGTTGTATTCGATTGTATATGAAAAAGTTTCAGTTCTGCCATGAGTAGCAAAATTTTTTTAGCGTAGGATAATGAAATGCTCATTTCGGAAGTCAGAAAATTTCATCAATAATACGACCGTCAAGATAGGGTTTATAAAAATTTAGAAATACGAGAAAATATTTGGATATACAGAGTATTATGGAAATTACTTATTATATTTAAATGGGTGACTCCTAGGGTGTCCTAGAGAAAGTCTACATATTTTTTTTAATCGAATATCTAAATACTAAGGTAAAAACCACATACCCACATACTGTCACGCCGTTCCTTCTGAATTAAGTTAGCAACAATGTGGGTCACTAGACTATACTAACAGTGTCGTCAGACCACACCGCATGTTTCGCCCTTGCTTGGATACCTGCCGAGCGCGACTATCGTTGCTTCAGTATGTTTCGAGACTCGGGGTCGAATGACGCTGTCCCACGTGCTTGATGTATACGAATTTTAAACGTTTTGTTAGTTGTAGCATTACCCGATTTTTTTTCTGTTGTGAAATAATTCATAATAAGAAATATTGTTGTGTGATATTACCTATTGTTGGTTCTGTTGCAAAACATACTTTTTGTGTTTTATTTGTTTATAGAATTTAATTATAAAACGGATTATATGATCGAAGGTAATTGCCCTAAAATTGTAGTATTTTTTTTTCTAAAAAGTTTGAAAAAGAAGTGATAACGCGGATCAAAGACGTCTTGTTCTCAAAAACTGAACTGAATATGACAACACCGCCTCAATAAACTATTGATTGCAAACGTCCTCAGTAGCGGCCATGTTAATTTTCAGATTTCATATAAAGTGTATATTTCGTACAATAATTCAAAGCGCCATTTAAGGTTATTTTTCTTCAATTTATTTTCATAACAGGATTTGCCGGTTTAAATATAATAAGTCATTTCCATAACACCCTGAATACCCCAGTACGTCTGCTCAACGGGGATAATTGACTACCGATGGCTCTAAGCAGTTGCAGGGAAAAAGTCGCAGCCAGACGTTACTGTCAGCAGTTCTACCGAAACCAGACCATAACCCCCTGGAGATGATGATACCCTTAAAATCTTAAATGGAAAGGGCGGTCAAGTCGCTCATCATTTTAAATTTCTTTCCAATAATACCACAATTTATTATTTTTTTCAGTACTTGTTTACAAGAAATCGCGTTTTAAAAATGAACTTATTAATGTACAGGGTGTCCGATTTCCGATACTTTTATCGGGTATCTCCGTAACTGTTAGTGCTATCTAATAAGTAATGTAGGCGTCATGTGCTCTTTTTGAGTCAACCTTAAAATGATTAAATCAAAATTTAAAAAATTCTCGCTCGCTTAAGAGATACGGGGAAAAATCAAAAAATTGACAATTTCAAAATTACCCTATATTTTCTTAGTTAAAAGAGATACGGAAAAATGTTTTATACAGAAGTTTCTTCATATTGATTGTTGAATAATATGTTTCAGAATAAGTATACGGGATCAGTTAAAAAAGTTATCGGACCTATCCTCATTTCTTTAAATTATATATACCCTGTATATTTTAATCTAAAAATATACTATTTTAAAATCTCCTTTCAAATATATAACACACCATGGATGATATTGGTTTCTTACGCGATTTATTTAAGCTTTATACCTTAAAACCAAAGTAGGCATGAAACAAAAACTAATATCCTAGAGACAACTATGTTGACTGTATCTCTTTTAACTAAGAAAATATAGGGTAATTTTGAAATTGTCAATTTTTTGACTTTCCCCCGTATCTCTTAAGCGAGCGAAAATTTTCAAATTTTGATTTTACCATTTTAAGTTTGGCCCAAAAAGAGCACATGACACCTACATTACTATTTTGATAGCACTAACAATAACGGAGATACCCTATAAGTGTCGAAAATGGGACACCCTGTACATTTTTAGGCGGCGTCTTTGCCCCTGTCAAGTATTGGAGATTGGGTGTCACCCGGAGTGTCTACCTACGGACTCCAGTGGAGTTAATACAATAATGCGTTTTTTAAATAATAAGCTAAAAACCATAAATTTCAGTGTTGATAAGTCCTAATTACGTTCATTTTTGGAGAGCGATTTCTTGGAAAGTAGGTTAGATACTCATAATCAGTTATGTCATTGGAAAGAGATTTAAACGACCTTTAAAATAATGTATCATTTTACCTCTCTTCCCTTTTGAGATTTTAAGGGTAACATCTACCCCTCTCAGGAGGTTAAACCACGAAGGCTGAAAATATTCTTTAAAAGCGTCCCCCCTTCACAATAAAATTATCGTATCTGTCGATATTAAGGGTGGGAATTTTTCAAATTGCCACCTTGTATACCCACTGTACTCCCTACTTAAATTAAATTTCACTTCCAACTTACGCATAGTGTCTGCCACGCGTGACTAAAATATCTACTGTGCAGCATTGTCTTATGAATAATCCCTCCCTTCTTACTAGACTTGACTTGGCATACAATAGCTAGAAAAGTTGAAACCTAGACACGTGAGCTAATAAAAAATTTGTAAAATTTTGTCTGTCAACAAAAATAGCTTTGAATTGTTTTCGTCTTTCTTGTGTAAATACTTAGTCTACTACCCAAGTAGTGTAGCTTGAAGTCAGTACTAACCTCGAGCATAAACAAATTAATTCGCTTTTGGTGATGATTCTAGACAAAAAGGAAAAATTTTCTGTTTAGGCATCTTGCAATATTCCAGCTGCGATTTTGCAAAAACGTAAATGGCCACAGTGAAGGAGACACCCACGTTCAATTTAATTGGTCGATTGAAGCCGATCTGAGCTTGGTTCCACAATAAATTATATAAAAACACAATTGCATAACACCGTGTTCAAGATAAGGAGGGCCAGTACAGGAATCTCGGAAACCGACAGAGATACGAAGTCGGTTAAATGGAGGGAAAGTTGCGCATTTACGTGCCTAATAATATGCCGTTTAGAATGTTTTAAAATTCCGAGTAGTTCCGGAGATATCCGGAAAAAACGATATTCTGAAAAATCGTTTAATTTTTTTTCTGGGTTTTTTTGAGATCGAATTCTAAAGTAAATTGCACTTTAATATTGCCACTATTTCCGCTCTATCTAACAGCGAACTAAGGAACCACATAATCAGGTTTTCAAAATGATTTCAGTTATTTTCTAAGCACAAAAAACTCTCAAATTCCAACATCAGGAAAACAGGACCGTATTTAAAAAAGAAAGTTGATGATGGCCCTTCGAAGACGACTCGTCGGATTACAAAACAATTAACGCTGTTAGATAGAGCGGCAATGTAAAAGTGCAATTTACTTTAGATTTCGATCTAAAAAAAAACAGGAATAAAATAAAACGATTTTTCAGAATTTCGTTTTTTTCCGGAACTTCTCGAAATTTTAAAACATTCTAAACGGCATATTATTAGGCACGTAAATGCGCAACTTTACCTCCATTTAACCGATTTCGTATCTATAAGTGCCTGTTCTCACCAAAGCAACGGGTAACCGCAACGCAACTTCAACGCGACTAATGTTTAAATACGCGTGTCCGCACTGACTTAAAGCAACTCAACTGCAACGCAACTAGTGGCTTATGAGTTGCCCGGCATACCGCGTCGCCGTCGTCAGTTGCTTCCTATCGCGGTGTCATGGCGGACGAGACAGCAAAATATTTAACTTTTGTGGCTCATTCGGTAAAACCTATGGAATTTAACCGGATCATTATTTAATTCCTATGCCATACGAGCTATGTCTCAAATTTATGGTATTAAAAGGGTTAACCCAAAATTGTCGCTCAGTTTTATTTAAGCTTTTTAACGACCAAGTATGTTGCGGCTATATCTTCATCTGACGAAGACGACATTTTGCTCACGTCAAAAGAGACTTCAAACCCGTTGATTCCAGAGCAACTCAACTGAAGTTGCGATCGCATTGCAGTTGCGTTGCTTGCCAGTTGCTTTGGTGAGAACAAGCGAGCAACTCAACTGAAGTTGTGGTCGCGTTGCGGTTGCCAGTTGCTTTAGTGATAATAGCGCCTTACGGTTTCCGAGATTCCTGTACTGGCCCTCCTTAATTTGGACACGATGTATAACATATTAATTTATACTTACTAATACGAGTACGGCGTCGATATATATTTTGAAACCATCAATAAGATCTGATAAAATTCAATGAGGGCGCTCCTGCACTCTGGCCATACGTATGTTTTACAAAATCGCGTCCAGAATTGAAAACTTACATTGTCATTAAATTATTAACAAGTCACATACAGATCCATTGAGCAAGATTCATCCATTAAAATGTATAACCTACAAAATTTTAGTATTAACATAAGTATTGGTTAATAGTTGTTACCACCGCAATATTTCACCACTTTTCTACTTGCACTTTAAGATATTACACATTTAATGTAAAATATTATGAAAACCCAAAAGTTGAAAATCAATTTAGTGAAATTGCTTCTCCGGTCACGAATATTGTAATTTTTAAAGATATTAATTGTTATGGTAAGTTATATAATAAAAAGTCGAAAGTGGATATTGGCATATAGCACCGGGACTATGCCCAATGACCTCCATCATTCTGCTATAAAAGAGATGTCGATAAAGGACTACCTTTACCTCGGTAGTGGTCGCCTTTAAAGCACCTAGATATTATACTATTCTAGCCATTGTAGTCCGGAACATAAAATCCGTTTGTATACCTCACATAATTCAATACAATTAAGCTTCAAGTGTGGGGCACCACATTTATCCTGTATTTGAAGCTGTTACTATCACATTTCAAGTTGCTATTAACACTATTATGAACAAATATTTTGCATTTTTGCGGGTACTCCTGTGCGAACAAAATTCAAATACGCACAAGTAAAGGTTTTTAAAGACAAAATGGTACGGTACTCCGAATTCTGTCTGATGTAACGTACGCTATTAAATAAAAAAATGCATGATCTTGTCCGCCATTTTCCCGGTTAGTCGCTGGGTAAATTAAAACATGATTCTGAACCACTATTTTTAGGGCTAATTTCATTTTAGAAGTTTCGATTGGCACTAAAAAATTGTTGTTGGCATCAAAAATAAAAGACAATGAACAATCAACAACGATATATCACACATACTATTTATTATAGGCGTTTCGGACTAAAAGCACTTATCTTCAATGCAAGTGAGCACCTTATTGAAAATTATTTTGTTTTTATTGTTGTATTTACCCTTTATTTGGCATTAAAAACGATTTTTTTTATTTGAGATATTTACAATAATAATAACATAATCATTTTCGAACACAGAATAACAATAAATAGTAGATGTGATCTGTCGTTTTATTCAGAATATAAAATGCAGCTCGTAAAGCAGCAAATACAAATGTTACTACTATTTAAAAAAATAAATTTGATGATGGTTGCGAAAAAACGAAACGTCAGATTAAAAATTTAATTAAATTATCTTATAAAGAGGAGAAAAGATGAGTATCAAAGAAGTAGAATCAGAAAACACAAAGAATGAAACCGTAAAGTATTACGGTTGGTTATATCATCTTCTGAATAGTTAGGTGCAAACTGAAATATCTAGGAAATAGCCTTAAATATAGAGATACGATGTTATCCGATTTATAACCAGCCAGTGTCTAAAATGTGATTTTATGACACTAGTGTTAAAAGTGAATTGCTTCTATAACTAGTGTTAACAATATAAGCATCTATTGACTTAGTTATTGACAGAGACAGGATTTTTATGGGTTTTATTTTGAATCAGAATAGGAATTAACTTTTTTCCTTTATTTTAGTGGTTGTAGATAAAATCATGCATTTTTTTAAAATTTAAACGACGTACAAATTAAGATGACATATAAACATAGTCGGTTAAGTTTCCAAAAATGCAAAGTATTAGTACGGCAGCCCGTTTCCAGGATTTCAGACTGGCGAAATTATTGAGAAACATCTTTACATATGTAAAAAAAAGTGGTGTATCTTAGGTATGTCATTTTTTTAACGCTGTTCGAATTATCACGCCTCGTCCGTTTACAAACAGAAATCGTGTATTGTGGCTCGGAAAATGGGGGGAAAATATGAACTTACACACGTATTTTTTAGCAAGGCCGTTTTCAGTCAAGAAAAAATGTGTATCAATAATATAGCAATATGGGGACATAGCTGATGCCGAGTTGTTATAGACAACCAAGCCACACGGCAAGCCGTCCCATGCGCGCGGCGTTTACCGCGATTATGAATTATACAGATACGAGATCCGACTCCGCTGCCGTCCCTGCAACTGCGCAACACGGAAAATGTCCCGTTCGACTCGATTTACTATTTTTTAGAATGTTATCAACAATTTAAAGAAAAATTGACCCGGGGGCTGTAACTTTTTGATACCCCTTTTCTTTACATCTTTTATTTAAACTATAGAATATTTGCAACACTCAAAACGACCGTTGTCGATGAATTCACGTTTTTTTTGTATATTTTTAATATGATTCATCAAGAACGGACAAGGCGTATTAACAAAAAGACGATCTGCTTTCTTACGGACTGAAGTCACACTCTGACGGGTAAGCGCAGCGTTGCCGAACTTTTTCGCTCGAGTAAAACTTTCTTATTTTTTAATAATCTAGCGATTAGTCATCGACTAGATGAAGGCGTGATAACAGGACATTTTGGTAACGGGCTGCCGGACTATATGCGAAGTAACGATTGCGGCGACAAATCATTGTTAAACAAGCGAGAAAAAGTGCGGCAATAATAGTGTTGAAACATATATTAACAGGTTCGTAAACTTTAGAACAATTATTTCGTATAACATAAACAACACTCGTTTCTATTAGGCGGAATTTAACATTTATAACACATCGAGGAACTTAGCATACAAGGAAATTATAAAAATGTTTCTTTTGAAATTCTAGAGATTAAATATTTCAAGTTCATTTTCGAACGTTGCTTGTGCATCTGACCAGACCTAGAGCGAACGGAACAAAAAACACGCCTCGTATTGACAAGACAAACGCGTAATCGAAATAGGAATCCCAGATTTTAAAATATTCAATAAGGCGATATACAGGGTGTAACAAATTCGCCTTCACCGTTGGGCGACCACACGGTAAGAGATACGAAGTCGGTTAAATTGGAGCAGAGGCGTAATTATTGGCCCAATAATATGACGCAAAAAAAATCAAAAAGAAATACAGGACCTTTTAAAATATTTGAACACATTTAGAATATGGCGTTTCGGTTTGTATTTTTTCCGGACTTTGTTCGAAGAGATGTCCAAAAATAAGTTTTACTTTCTTATTGCTGCTTTTTGTTCTCCACAAGATGGCATAATCGGATCTTTAATGCTTCGTTTTTGGGTCACCATCATCAACTTAAATTTTTGAATACGGGCCTGAGTTTTTTTGTTTAAATTATGAAATAGGAACTGAAGCTACGTTGAGCGGTATACAATACTCTATTTTTTTCGATTTTCGACGTTTTGTTCCTTAATTTGACCATCTTCGTTAAAATACCCCTAGTACGTTCCTGTAATATACTTTGGTTTCAAAAATTCAGTTTAATTCGAAACTGGTAAAAATATTAGTTTGAACTTTAAAAAAAACAGTAGTAGTACGTAATAACAATAATTAGGACAGAAAGAGCAATAATAATTTAAAAATATTCAGCTTCTTCGAAATAAAGTTAAATTAATGGAACATAAGGGGTATTTTAATGAAGATGGCTAATTTAAGGAACAAAACGTCGGAAAACCAGTAGGTGATGTACACCGCTGAACGCAGACGTTAGTTCCTCTCTCATAATTTAAACAAAAAAATCCAGGCCCGTATTTAAAAAAAATTAAGTTGATGATGCGTGACACAAAGACGAAACGTCGCATTAAAGATTCGGTGATGCCATCTTGTGGAGAACAAAAGTAGCAATGAAAAAGCGAAATTTATGTTTGGACTTCGCTTCGAAAAAAGCCAGGAAAAAATAAAAACCGAAACGCCAAATTTTAAATTTTTCCAAATATTTTTTAAAGCCCCTGTATTTATTTTAGATTTTTTGGACCATATAATTGGGGCCATAATTACGCAACTTTGCCCCACAATTTAACCGACTTCGTATCTCTTACCGTTTCCGAAATTCCAATAATTGAAAACTTCCCACCTGTAAATAATATTGAAAATCGGAGACACATCAATTTTATTGGGAAGGGGCGCTTTTAAACAATGTTTCCAGTGCCTTGTGGTTTAACCCACTGGGTGGCGTTACTCTTAAAATCTTCAATGGGAAAAGGGTCATCAATTTAACGGTCGTGTGAATCTCTTTCCTACAATACCATCATTTGTAGAGTAGTATGGAGTAGTAGTTTCCTTCTAACAAGATCGGGGTACACAATAAGCCGGAAGGCTGCAGTGATAGAAGTACGGGCCTCACACCCGACCAACGTCTTTAATCAACCAACCAGTAGTTACCCAGAAATGACACGACTAAATTAGAACTGCACCGAGATGTATGGTTTTTAGGTTATTATTTAAAAAAAAAAACATTATTGTGATGACAATTTTTTTAGTAGAATGACCTTGCCGCTTGACCACCCTTCCCATTTAAGATATTAAGGGTAACATCTACCCCTCCCAGCGGGTTGAACAACCGAAGCTGCAAATATTCTTTAAAAGCGATAAAATTGTCTTTCACATTTTTTAATATTATTTACTGGAAGCGACATATTAAGGCTATAAGGCATATTCCAAGTTGACACCATGCCTAATCCGCTAGGCTCTAGGTCTGTATTCACTTATAGAGACATTTAACAAGTTTAAAATTTGACCTCTAAAGTTTCAATGTAACACAATTTATTAGCGCAACATTTATTTCTAAAACTTCAAGTACGAGTTAAAATTATTTTGATCGAAACGGGATTTTTCCTGCTCGCACGGGCATTACAAAACAATACTTAAAACTTTTACTTTTTAATATTCTCGTACCCCGTACAAGTACCGCACATGGAATAACTTAAACCCTTTTTTGAACGCCCTTCTCCTAATTTCCCTTCAAGTACCTACCGTATCTACCACCCAAATTCCCTCTAAATAATACAAATGAATTTTTTTAGAAAAATCGTTCTTTAATTTCAACTTTTTTTACTCTAAATTCTATGGAAAAACGACATGGTGCCCTATAACAAAACTAACATAGTATCGCTTTAAAATTAAAGAATTTCAAAATTTAATAGATCGAAAATCTCCAATTTTGAAGCGTATTTAAGAATTAAAAAAATAATGCTGTCGAGTTAGGAATTTAAAACAAATCTTTGCAAAAACCAACTTAATATTGTCACTAAAAGCACTTAACTTTGGCAGTGAGAAATAACTGACACCCCTGCCCACACCCCCTAATATTTTATAAATATTTTGACATGTGCGTCAATTTTTTTGACAGACAAAATATATTTCTTGTCACCTTATATGACATACATAGAAAATACCATGTTAAGTATTTATTATATTTTATAAGAGCCATTTTACACACAAAAACAGTAGGTATACTAAAATCTATCATAATTGCTATACACTGCCAGATTTAATAATTTTCGGATCAAAGTGTAAAAGTAACATTTCTACGGAAAACACAGTTTTCCGCAGAATATTACACATACCAAGGGTTTGCAGTGTTGTCAAACCATTAAGCTACCACGAGCCGCCGCAATTGAACTTCCCCCGTCCAGGCCAGCCAGTGTCGCTTGAAACGTGAAAGTGACACACTCATAAGGACTGACCTCTTCAAGTCAGACCGTCAGGGAAAACCGTTAAGATAGCTCCGTCCACACACGAGGTGTTATCTGACGTTTTAGGTCTTCAAGTAAGACTGTCAGGCAAAACGGCTTTAAAACCCGTATCTACACTTTCTGCTGTTCACTGTTTAGTGCTTATATTTCAGATCAGTTTTAGAAGGTTGCTATGGAGGAAACATTGCTTTTAGGTTTTTATCTTTGCCCGCTTTATCTCTATCGAGACAGACGTCTTGCATGAACAAATAAAACGTCAGGTAAAACATGGTGTGTTGACGGCGCTTAATGTGTTCTGTAGAATTACTGCGCTTATACTCTATCGGGAAATTATTAAATATCTTCACATTTAGTTTGGCCCACAGTGTGTGCAGCATTTATGGTATTTTTGTAAAGTTATAACTGTGGTGGGTAGTGTGTAAAACGACTCTCCCTCCTAAAACCGACGTAGAATTTATTTATGAGCCGAGTTTTTGGACAAAAGCTAGCCAGAAGTATAACAGCCCTCGACCTGTCAAAAGAACTGACAAGTAAAACGAAGAAGAGTTCATTTGCGATGAAATGTAGCGAATTTCTTTTATTTTAACACTAACTAAAGTAAAGGAAATTCCTCTACCAACAATAGGTCACAAAAAAAACATAATTATAATAAATATAATAAAAATATAAAGCTTACGGCTTTCTTTTTTTACAAAGACAATAGAAAAATCACAGAGCTGCGGCGCCGCAAACTGACAGTTTAACTGTCAAATCGGGCGCCATTTTATATATTTATAAATCACAAAAAGAAAACAATTTGTGGTGCCCTCTAAACCTCTGCAGAAAAGACTGTTTCGTTTCATTCGGGCGAAATCAAAAACATTTATTGTTTTCAAATACAGGGTGTTTCACGGTGAGAGCCGGTTAAAATATTTCGGAAACTAATGCGATTCGAATCCTGACATTTTAGATAAGCGAGTTTTCGGATACGCTCTCTTCAAATGAAATAACAACACACCTACTACGACTTCCGGTTATTAAATTTTTGGATTCTAGTAAAGCAGGTTCTGTTCAACCAACCAGGCATCCCCAAATTAAATAATAGAGGCTTCCTTACAGGAAAACTTAATTTAAGGCGTGCAAATGACATTTTTGACATAAAACCAAAAATGTCAAACACGCTTAGACTTAGGTAGAGAACATGTCATACGAAATCTGCCTAGAATCTTGCGTAGAATCCAAAAATGTAATAATAATATAGGGTGTTCCATTTAAAACAAGCAAGTTGTAACCAGGAGGAGCGTGAAAAGCCACTTCCCGAAATATTCGCATGGGCGGTCGCAGCGAGACACCCTGTATATCTTCGAAATATTTTACGTTTTTAAAACCAACGGAAAAATATCTTTTTAGCACCCATAGTTTCCATACCACAAAAATCGGAATTAATTTTTGTAAATCCTTCTTTTTTACCAAATTTTTGGCACAAAACGTTACGTTAACAGAAATTTCCCTCCGTTCTTTCACAAT
The DNA here is from genome assembly GCA_963991005.1 of Barypeithes pellucidus. NCBI lineage: Eukaryota > Metazoa > Arthropoda > Insecta > Coleoptera > Curculionidae > Barypeithes > Barypeithes pellucidus. Next base: position 17,987,039 of record OZ022563.1, read on the forward strand.
TAAAAAACCTTAACCTGACAAACATACTCGAAGCGTTCAGGTTCAGACTTTATAGTTATGTCGAACATAAACGGCATTTCTTTCAGCCAATTGAAAAAAAAAAATTATAACAATTTAAAAAAACAGATTGATTTCACCCGAAAGTCAAACTTGTTAAAATAGAATAAAAACATGAAATGACCATAACAACTTAAAAACGACAAAAATAAATAAACTTTTTTAAAGTATTTCTTCAATAACATATAATAGAGAATCTAACATATAGTGTTTCTTTTTTTTTAACACTGCACAATCTTGGTTACTGTTCTCGAAATCCTTCTATCGCCTATTTACTGCCCCACATTTTTTTTTAAAAGCATTATTATACAGTGCGATTTGGAGGAACAACCCTAAATCGTACGTTTCTACAGATCATCACATGCCCTAAACCTACCTAAATATAAATAGAGACTTTATTTAATAAAATCCCTATTTCCTTTCCAGTTTTGAACTGAATTTTATATAAATCTCTCTCCTTACATATATCACATACCCGTTATATCACATTCTCCGTTTTCGTTGAACCTGTGACCTAGTGACTTATTATACTATACGGGTGAACCCAAAATTTGTCGTAATAGTAACTCGAGCACATTAAATATGACAAATACTTCCTTCCTTGGCTACAATTCATAATACATTACTAATACTGTCAAATTGTTTTCGAATTATTAGGGGAAATCCATATTTTCCATAACTGTCGATTGATTACTGTAAATTTCTTTTACATATAACGAAGATTTTTTCGCAATCTTTTATAAAATTCAAATTGAACAGATTCTTTTGATTTTTTTCTTCAAATCTGTCAGTATCCAACATAATAAGAAACTTAAACAGTCCCAAACATAAAAATAAACACTACATATCATAACCCTACTATGTAGTTCAACTCAGTTCAATGACCGAAGTTTAGTTAGTTTACCGGGTTTGTTTGGAACTAAGCGGAAACCACCCAACTTAATAACGTACAAATCAGCCCTCCAAGGGACGCTGGGTGGTGACTTGGCCAGCCATCCGCTCCAAGCTAACATGAGCTTATCCCACACCTTAGGAGATTGCCACCACAACTAGGTATCGTGTAAATCATACCCAAGGGTCACTGGGGACCTGGTAAGCTGGCCAACCATCTGGTCCAGGCTAACATGACTAGAAAAGCAGCGACTGCAAACGAATATTCTTTTTGCGTGGTTACTTTTGGGCCTCATCGTATGTTCTCTCAAATAATTCCACAATTTGACATGTGTTACCAATTACCTCCAAAAAAGTTGCACTTCTCCAACGAAACGAACCTTTAGTCTCTAAGAAAACGGTATTGCTACGACCAATTTTCGGGTAACTCCGCATACCCACTTTCGAATCTATCGAGAAAAACCAACCGAAAAGTCACCAAGTCACATCACAAACAGCATTCAATTTAGGGTTCTCCCCCTAGGACGTTCGAACCGTTATACCTATACTCGATACAAAAAGTGTTTTTGTAAACAATTTCTAAGATATACAGGGGCGATAAACGGACGACAGTGTCTGACCAATTTTTTAAATTTGTTATATTAATAAATCTAAGGTTTTAGTCTAAAATGGGCGCACTAGCCTACTTTAAACTCGTCCCGCCATCTTGTTGGGTATTGTTGCCAACCTGAAAGAGAAATTTAAATTTTACTGGCTGGGTTATGGATTGAGCGATATGACATCACTGGGAAGACAATTAAAAAAATACCTGCACAATTTTAGGTCAACTTTGTTAAGTCAAAATAGGTAATATTGCTTGATCCGTTAGTTTTTTTTTTAAATTTATTTCCGCTCGAGAGAGCCTGTAATGGGAAAATGAAGAACAATTTGAAAAATAGTTTCAGGGCAACATAGTAGAGCATTGGGGCCTACATACCGGGTGAACACCATAAATTTTGGACATACAACTCAATAATCAACCATAAATTGACTTAGCAGATGGAAATAAAAACATTTGATCATAAGTTAGATGTTATGTAGTCCTCAGACCTTCAATAATATTGTTAATATTTTTATTGTCAATATAGAGACCTCACACGGCCACAAATTCATCAATACAGGGTGTTATGGAAATGACTTGTTATATTTAAATGGGTGACTCCTAGGGTGTCCTAGAGAAAGTCTACATACTTTTTTTTTATCAAATATCTAAATACTAAGGTAAAAACCCTTTTTACTCATATACTGTCGCGTCGTTCCATCTGGATTCAGTTAGCAACAATGTGGGTCACTAGAGTATACTAACAGTGGTGTCAGATCACACCGCATGTTTCGTCCTGGCTTGGATACCTGCCGCGCGCGACTATTGTTGCTTCAGTATGTTTCGAGACACGGGGGTGGAATGACGCTGTCGAGGGTTTCACGTGCTTGATGTATACGAATTTTAAACGTTTTGTTAGTTGTAGCATTACCCGATTTTTTTTCTGTTGTGAAATAATTCATAATAAGAATATTGTTATGTGATTTCAAATTTGTGTGATATTACCTATTGTTGGTTCTGTTGCCAAACCTACTTTTTGTGTTTTATTTTTTTATGGAATTTAATAATAAAACGGTAAGAGAGTATGTACCTTAAAATTGTAGTATTTATTTTCTAAAACGTTTGAAAAAGAAGTGATAACGCGGGTCAAAGACGTCTTGTTGTCAAAAACTGAACACGTGCGTTTACAATTCTGTGTTGCAATAAATGACAACACCGCCTCAATAAACTATTGATTGCGAACGTCCTCAGTAGCGGCCAAGTAAATTTTCAGATTTCATATAAAGTGTATTTTTCATACAATAATTCAAAGCGGCATTTAAGGTTATTTTTCTTCAATTGATTTTCATCTCAGGATTTGCCGGTTTAAATATAAAAAGTCATTTCCATAACACCCTGTATATTGACAATATCATAAAATATTGACAATATTATTGAACATGTGAGGGCTGCTTTAGAATAGCCCTGTAAAGGTGTAATAAACCTTTTCTGGATGAAGAGGAGGTAATCTGGATCATTATTTTATTTAAATATAAACTTAACAGATCAAGCTTGATTTGCCCCTTTTGAACCGACGGACTGCGAGCGATCTGAAAATCAGGTTAGGTTTATAAACCTTAAATTGTATTCCAGTTCGGTTATTTTGACTATTTGTTTAAAAAAAATGAAGGAAATATACTTTTTTGACGCTGAAAGCCATATAAACCCTATAGTTATAGTGTTCAGTCGGTATAAAAGCTTTCAGGAGTCGTCAGCGCATAATATTAACCTTATTTGTATTTAAATTTAAAAACCTAGGAGCAGCTTTTTTAAGTCGATCGGGCCATAGTTAGGGATAGAAATTTCTTTAATTTGCAGGGGAAACTTGTAAATTTATGAATGTAAAATAATGAATTTTTCAGCCTCTTATAGCTGGGATTAATGTAGACAGAGGTGAAGCGACCTAAAACTGGGTATTTAGTTTTTTAGGTTAAAATCATTTCCAACCCAATAATGCCATGTGGCATTTTTGTATAAATGTATAAAATTGTTAGCATTACGGCGGTATACAGGGCTGCCCAGAAGTCCGGAATAAAATTAATATAGCCTTAACCTGTAACTTTTGGGGAAAACGCGACACGTCAATTTAGTTTTATATATGCTCACATTTCAACGTTATTCGTTTGTTATTTTATAGACATTTGTCAAAGATATGACGACATCGATCTTTTTTTTAAATAGAAACATACAGCTTGTGATACATCATTTGAAAGCTAATATCTCGTACAGTATGCTCATAAATTTTTAGCGCGATTCTGTCAAGCTATTTCAAAATGGCGACTGTTAAAAGTTTTTAAAAAATCTCTATTTAAATAAGCGGAAATTATAAATCATTGATGTTTTTTTACCTTTCAAGGTAAGAAATCTTCTGAACGCGACACAATGAAGCCTGATGCATTATCTGAACACCCTGTATTTATCTGTATCGGCATATTTTGACGACATTATTTAAAAAGTTCGGAAATCCCCATAAAATTAAATTGCAATGTTGCCCCTATTAACGGCTATTCCCTAAATTTGAAGATTTAATAACTTTTCAATTACATTGAAAATACTGGCCGATATTATAGGCATCGATTCCTAACAAAACGGTATCGGTCGATTATCGGTATCGGCACAAAACGGTATCGGTCGATTATCGGTATCGGCACAAAAAGTATCGGCCGATTACTAATTTTTGCAGCCAAAAAATTGAAATTTTTGCCAAATATGTGAGGATCATTACAAGTGATAAAGCCCAAATGCGCGATCGGGTCAAAAAAACCACTCCTGGTAACGAAAAAAACCTAATTTTTCATTTTAAACCATACCTCAGTCGACCATCACTGCAAGCAAAACAGAAATATTATAGTGAGTAATACATAACACACAGTTAATCAAAATATGTATTTTATTAAATTTCCCCAAAATAACATTATTTATTATGACACCTTAGTATTTAACTACAAAGTAAATTAACAAGTTGATATTTTTCCCAAAAATTATTCCGAATTTGGACTCTAGCGCCATTTATGAATTTTGGACTGTATTTATTGAGGTAATTACCATTTTGTCGGAATAGCGTGAAACGTACTTTAGACACTTTCATCCCGGTCATAATAAAATGTTATATTTTATACAGTGGAGGAGGTACAGCTAGCAACAAACTCAAAAAACATGCGACGAATTTAAATCGTTGTATTGGTTAAAACGAGTGACCTACTTTTAAAGTCAATATACTCTGAACACGGATAAAGAAAAAAAAATATTCTAATTAATTTTATCAATACTAAATGGGTGACTTGCGACCGAAAATATTTAATAACTACCGATCTAATAGAGTTGCCACTATTTCGTAAAATTGGTTTTGTGGATAAGAAGATAAAGAACAAAAGGGTATTTTTAAATTAATTTAAGATAGGGGGGGAACTATACACCGTGTCCAAGATAAGAAGGGCCAGTACAGGGATCTCGGAAACCGTAAGAGATACGAAGTCGGTTAAATTGAGGTAAAGTTGCGCATTTACGTGCCTAATAATATGCCGTTTAGAAAGTTTTAAAATTCCAAGTAGTTCCGGAGATATCCGGAAAAAACGAAATTCTGAAAAATCGTTTTATTGTTTTCCTGGGTTTTTTTGAGATCGAACTTTTTCCTCTCTATCTAACAGCGTTAATTGTTTTGTAATCCGACCAGTCGTCTTCGAAGGGCCATTATCAACTTTCTTCTTTTAAATACGGTCCTATTTTCTGATATTGGAATTTGAGAGATTTTTTTCTTCCGAATGCAATGATGTATGACACATTGTGGTTTAATGACGTTTCGAGGATTTTTTGAACAATATCAGGAGATTTTGGGATACAGTCCTGTATTTCTCCTAATTTTATAAATAATATCTCATAAGTAAGCTCTAAATTTTTACTTATGTTGGACTAGTTCAATAAATAACAAATAATTTAATAATAAACACCAATAAAGAACAAAAACATACCAAAACAGTAATAAAACGAACAACGAAAGAAGTAAGGAACTACATAATCAGGTGTTCAAAATGATTTCTGTTATTTTCTAAGCACAAATAACACCTTCTAACTGTCGATTCTAAAACATTTGACAACATTTCTAGCGTATAACTTTGAAAGGCTTCAAGCACCAACCTCCTAAGTTCGTCTTCTGTATCGAAGTTGTGCTTATAAACATAATTTTCGAGATACCCCCAGAGGGAAAAATCTAACTGTGTCATATCAGGCGAACGTGCTGGCCATGGTGGTTCAGAATACGTGCCAATCAGTTTTCCAGTAAATCCCGAATCAACAGAAGTTTGATATAATGTTTCTGTATTTTGCTCACTTATTTGTGGTTTATTATTAAATTATTTGTTATTTATTGAACTAGTCCAACATAAGTAAAAAATTAGAGCTTACTTATGAGATATTATTTATAAAATTAGGAGAGATAGAGGACCGTATCCCAAAATATCCTGATATGGTTCAAAAAACCCTTGAAATGTCATTAAACCACAATGACCAAAACCACAAGAAAAAATGCTCTCTAATTCCAATATCAGGAAAACATTACCGTATTTAAAAAAATAAAGTTGATAATGGCCCTTCGAAGACGACTCGTCGGATTACAAAACAATTAACGCTGTTAGATATAGCGGAAAAAGTGGCAATGTGAAGGTGAAATTTACTTTAGAATTCGATCTCAAAAAAAAAACAGGAAAAAGATAAAACGATTTTTCAGAATTTCGCTTTTTTCCGGATATATCCGGAACTATTGGAATTTTAAAACTTTCTAAACGGAATATTATAAGGCACGTAAATGCGCAACTTTACCTCCATTTAACAGCCTTCTTATCTCTTACTGTTTCCGAGATCCCTGTACTGGCCTTCCTAATCTTGGACACGGTACATAAACAATTAAATTATTATTTTGTATTTGTTCACAAATGACAATTTTCAAGAAAATCCTGAAATACGTGTCAACTAATGATATGTATACAGTGAGTCCCAGAAGAAATGTCTAAATTCATTTAAAATTCAGCGGTAAGTTTTTCAAAAAACGCTCGTACCCGTCGATTTTGATTTTTTAATTTTTTTTTTGTGGTAATTTCATGTATACAGGGTAGCTCAAAAATAAGTTACGACCATCAACTTCATTTTTTCAAATGAAAACATATATTTTTTATTTCATTTTTGAATTTTGCATTGAATTCTAAGCATGTTTCATGTACCATGTCCTATACATAAACTCAACAGTTATTGAAAAAATTAGGATTGAATATATCTATAAGTAAGACCTGTTTATTAAAAAAAAACACAACAAAATCAAATTAAATGTTGAAAATGTGCGCCATTTACGGCTTGACAATATCCAAGACGATCAATAAACTCTCTTTGCACGTTTCCAACCATTTCCGGAGTTATGACAAGCACGTCTCTTCGGATCCTTTCTTTCAACTCCTGCATATGGTTTGGCCTGTTAACAAATACTTTTGATTTGAGGTAACCCCACAAAAAAAAGTCCAGCGGAGTTAGGTCTGGCGACCTAGCAGGCCATTCGATAGGTCCTCTCCTTCCAATCCACCGATTGGGAAAGGTTTCATCCAAAAATGTGCGCACAGTGGCCGCATAGTGCGGAGGAGCACCATCTTGTTGGAATATCAGTTCTTCGTCAGGGGAGTCTGGATCCAATGGATTCGGAAATAAAGCCACTAATGCTGGAATTATAAAGACTGTTCAAAGAAAAATGGACCAATTACTCTTTCGCGTACAATTCCACACCAAACATTTATTTTCTTAGGGTACTGGCTGTGAACCTCTATCATCCAATGCGGATTTTCTGTTGCCCAATATCGACAATTTTGTCTGTTCACATTACCATTCAAATAGAACGTAGCTTCATCCGAAAAAATATTTTTTGCTAAATTATTATCTAGATTGCACATATTTTGCATGCGTCCGCAAAACTCACTTCGCCTATCGAAATCATCTTCAAATAACTCATGCACTGGAATAACTTTGTATGGGTGATATTTGTGCTTTTGAACTACTCGGTGAACAACAGATTTCGGCATGTGTAAATCGGCCCCAATGTGCGACAGGGGAGTACATGGATTTTCTTCCAAGGAAAGCAAAACGTCAAGTTGTTCATTTTCATCTCCAGTAGGACGACCAGATTTAGGCAAATCTCTAACATGACCGAATTCTCTAAACTTAGCCTCTATTCTACTCACCATCTTTTGACATATGGGAGGACGATCAGGATGGATTTCATTAAATAATTGGGCTGTTTCTATTTGAGTACGTGTTTTATCACCAAACCCAACCATGCATAGAATTTCAATTTTTTCCCGTTCCGTTAACTTCACCATTATCGTGAAAACCGCAACTTTGAAACTACGCTTGACAATAATTATACTTATTTGAAATAAAATTGTCATACAGTTTCTATGGAAATAAACGGTGACAGTGAGACAGTACACTCTTACTTATTATGGAGCCCAAAATGCCATATTGCCAGAAGATTTGATAGATCGTTGGATTCCCTAAATGATATGTTCAATCCTAATTTTTTCAATAACTGTTGAGTTTATGTATAGGACATGGTACATGAAACATGCTTAGAATTCAATGCAAAATTCAAAAATGAAATAAAAAATATATGTTTTCATTTGAAAAAATGAAGTTGACGGTCGTACCTTATTTTTGAGCTACCTTGTATACATGAAATTACCACAAAAAAAAATTAAAAAATCAAAATCGACGGGTACGAGCGTTTTTTGAAAAAACTTACCGCTGAATTTTAAATGAATTTAGACATTTCTTCTGGGACTCACTGTATAAGTTGTAAAAAAAATTCCGACGATTCTAAAATGTCAATGTTAAGAAGTGTGCGGTTTGTAAACGAATGACCTATAATAAGCATCCCTTGCCTTTATCAATCGACAATAAAAAAAAACATGCAAAGTGAAGAACCGAAACGGCCCATGTGAAACTAACTCCTACAACATTTACACGGTACTCACCAATGGATGAGGTTGGTCCTGCCCTCCTAATCCTCCGCCAGTCTGCTGGGCGCCGCTGCCGCCCGCCGGTTGTTTAATCTTATCGCAATAGTCGCTGAGTATGTCGCGGAACCTCGCCCAACTCTTTTCTGGCAATGTAATGGCGGTGCGGAAGTTGGTCTTGACTTCGGAAATGCGCATGTATACGCCGCGGTTGTTTTGACCTGTGAAACGAACAGTTTTGTTTACTCTATGCCAATCTTATTTTTAACACACGGAAACGGCTCAGGTGGTTCGGTGGTTAAAGCGGCAGTCGCTAAGAACTCCCGGACGCGGCCGGTAAACCGGTTTCGCCCTCGCTGATCTACAGGTCGACAAGTGGATCTGTGTCTCCCACGTATCGGTAAGGAGGAAGCAATATCTTTTGGTCTAGTCACAGACGTGCTATTCTTATTTTAAATAATGTAAAAAAAGTAGGACATTTTTTAGTAATTGCATTTTATGTTTGAAGGTAGGGAACTATTTTTATCAAGGTTTAAAAAATTACTTTTTACAAGATATAATTTTTTCAACATGGAAAAAAACAGCTCAATGATTTTTCTTTGGTCGTATTAATGTCCCTTTCTAGATTTATGATTCCTCTTCACATACCCCATAAACATTTGCAATCACTTCACGGGTCTGACTGTGAAGGTTTTTACTGGAGTATACTCATTCATTGCCACAACGTTGAAAATTTTAAAATAACACCCTAAAACCCGACACAATGAACACTTATTTATAAAACACAATTTAACATAATACAATAACCATTCCCTTTCTATCAGTAGGCAACTGGGTGGGTACATCCATCAAATATCGGGCATCGCCGAACAAGTCCGATGGCCCATCGGGTGTATCGGGAGACGCATGCGCTATCAACTGTACGCGATATAACCTATCAAAATAGCCCTAGCTCCCTGTAACCATTGACACCACACTATGTTGCCATACTTTTACATTAAAGGTAATTTAATAAAAGAAATATGTTATATTGCGTTTAAATATCAAAATAAACAGTATGTAAAGAAAGTTTTAATAGTATTGAAACTACACTGGCCGGCACAAACTTCCGCCACCCTGAAATTTTGGTCAAGTTTGATATTTTATAACTTTTTTATTTTTTATGCGATTTTCATGATTTTATTATCAGTTTGTAGATCCGTTTATTGTGTTTTTCCTGAATTATTTTAAAAAGTTACATTTTTTGATTAGGCTACATTATACGGGAGTAAATCAAACTGTTGTTTTTGTCTTAATTTCAAAACACCCTGTAGGAAAATTGAGGTGGATAATTTTATTTACATACTGATTCTGATAATCTTTGATGTATTCTAAATAGTACATTTTTTTGATTCACTCCGTTATGTCCTTTCTGCTGCGAGCTGCAAAATTTTAAATGAAACGATGTTATTTTTATACAATGTATGTCAAGCTTTTGGTTAAACTTTATCGACGTTGGCTAAGTACGCGATTATTGTGACAGAATATTTGAGAGTGACAATATTCTTACGTACTATTTACTGATGAATCGAGGGTTTGTTTAAGGTCGCCGGATGGTCGTCGGGTATACAGACGTAGAATTGAAAGATATGATGACTGGCATCATATCAGAACGAATCCCATATCATGGGGGTTCATTATTTAGGCGGGCACTTAAGGCCAATTTATAAACTCGACGGTGACGATTGACGGTGCAGTTTGACGATGCTGTTTGACGATGCCGTAAAAAGCTGGATTTATAAACTTGACGGTGGCGACGATAACATAACCTGTTTTTCTCGGCTTTTCTGTATTTTTATGTGTTATATTAATTTTGGTGCTTATGTGATCTGAATGATACTATCAACACTTATCAACAGTACACTTTAAAATGGTTAATAAGATGGTATAAAATAAAATAATATTTACTAAATATCACGTGTCAGGCAAACACGATTTTGATTGGCTGTGTAAACTTGCTACGAACGTTGCTACGACCGTCCACCGTCAAAAGATAAAATTGGTTCATGTCGGCCGTCACCCACCGTCAAACTGCACCGTCATCGTCAAATATAAATGTTCTTATGCATTTCAATATGTTTAAGCTGTACCGTCACCGTCAAACAGCACCGTCAATCGTCAACGTCGAGTTTATAAATTCAGCTTTATACCGAAGCACGCACCAATCTTGTATTTGTTGAAAATGGAGCTTTAACCGCCAACCGTTACATTGAGGAAATCCTCCAAGAAGTTGTTGTTCCATTTGCTCCTTTCATTGGGAACCAATTTACATTAATGCATGATAATGTTAGACCTCACGTTGCACATGTAGTGAGCGAAAATCTGGATGAAGTTGGACATCCAAGATGAGAATGGCCCGCATGTAGCCCGGATCTCAACCCAATCGAACATCTTTGGGATCAACTCAAACGGACCGTTCGTCGCCGTCCTGTACAACCACAAACCTTGCAAGCAAGATTTACAACTGAGGATTACTGAAGAATATCATGCTATCCTCAAAAAAGGATAAGTAACCTTATTCATTCGATGCCACGAAGACTGCAAGCTGTCATTATTGTGAGAGGAGGAAATACACAATATTAAAATTGTTTTTGTTATTTAACTTCATGATATACCTAGTGTTCGTCTTTGTTAATAAAAATAGGCTTTAATCAGCGTTTTATTTAATATTTGCAGCTCGCAGCAGACATGAGATAATGGAATGAATCAAAAAACGAAATGTTTAGAATACATCAAAGATTATCAGAATCAGTATGTAAATAAAATTATCCACCTCAATTTTCCTATAGAGTGTTTTGAAATTACGACAAAAAACAACAACTTGATTTACTCTTGTATAATATAGCCTAATCAAAAAATGTTACTTTTTAAAATAATTGAGGAAAAACACAACAAACGGATCTACAAACTGATAACAAAATCATGAAAATCGCATATAAAATAAATAAGTTTTAAAATATTAAACTTGACCAAAATTTCAGGGTGGCGGAATTTTGTGCCGGTGAGTATATAATAGAATATTGCCTTCTTATATACCTATTACAATTTATTTTAAAAAAGTAAAATGTAATAGATGTGACAACATTGTTAACCCCAGAAATTTTTTTGCCCGCATTTCTTTCGTAGCTACAGATAAACTTGTCGACCTGCAAGTTGTTTGTTCGTACGCGTCATACGTCATTTATTTTGAAATTAACTTTTAATCACCCGATTTAATATTTCAAAAAATCGATGATCAAAAGTAAAAAAAGCAATTTATCAAACTATAACATGTTCGAAAATGATGAAATGTAAAATTTTGCTTTTAAGATATCTCGGTCGAAAATACGGGCGTCTTAGCAGCGGCAAGGGGGAAAGTCAGATTCTGACTCAGTTGTGACAAATCGTACGTGCAACTAAGTTACTTCTCTGGAAGTTAGGTCAGAATATACGATCTTCGTAAGCAGAATATCTGTACTTACCAATGTCAAAGTAGAAATTCTTATTATCGACGTGCATGTGTCTACCTTCGGGTAAGTCCGGTTTGTATGCGTGTTCATCGGTACTAAACTCATCCAAAAGATCTGTCAGGGCATCTCGAAATTCGATCATTCCTTGTGCTGGTATCGCGACCTAAAAAAAAGGCCAATTATATTAACGATATCAATAAATGTTTTCTTAATTGTAAAGTCTTACTATATACGGATGATCTCAAATTTTATAGACAAATTAAAACTCTATTTGATTGTGTGCTTATCCAAGAAGATCTTACCCGCCTTGAAAGCTATTGTAAGCGAAATAGCTTATTTCTTAATATAAAAAATGCTGTATAATCTCTTTTACTAAGAATCGTGACCCTATATCATTTCACAGCAATTCTGAGCTGAATCGAGTATTGAGCGTAATTTTTGATAGTAAGCTCATCTTCGATAGGCATATTACTTTATTAGTTTGTAAGACTTTTCGAATGTTAGGTTTTATTAATAGGCAAGCGAGATCTTTGAAAAATCCAAAACCATATTTAACTTTATATTATGCTTTTGTGCATAGCAGACTGAATTGTCGGATGTCGGAAGTTATGTTCATGAGTAAAATTCTTTGTAACATCGCGGATTCACCTGATTTGTTGGGTAGAGTTGCTTTTAAGGCTTCTCCGCACCAATTCAGATCTGGTACTTTCTTCAGAATACCCTTTAAAGCCGTATTAGAGTCGGCAATTTTTGTCTCTTGCGCTGGCAAATGGCAATTATAATTACAAGTATTCATGGTCACTAAACCGTTCTCGATCAGCTGGCCCAATACTGCTCGCATTGCCGGCGCAATGCGCGAATGGAATCCGTATTACAGTCGGCAATTCTAATCTTCTGACAATTAAAATTGCACGAATTCATGCCGCAGTACACCGTTCTCGATCAGCTGTCTCGCATTGCCAGTCTCGGTAGGGATGATTATTCTGTTATTTTTAAATGTTTATTACTTGGTCGAAGCACCTATGAAGAGCTAATGGCTATTTAAACTAACTGGTACTTAAATTAACAGTTCACATTCTTTATTAAGCATATGTACTGCTAATTCGTAGCATTGCTGCACTGCCATTTGTAAGTAGCAGTAGCTTCTTTAACTGCTAATCAAAACGAACAGGTTTGCCCATCTCTAATGCTGGGGGTATTTTAGGGATTTCGACACTACCAACTGCTGTTCTGACTGTTAGCAATGCGCCAGCTGATCGAGAACGGTTTACTGCGCATAAATTCATGCAATTATAATTGCCATTGCACCGGAAATTTTTATTGCTGACTCTAATACGGCTTTTAGATACACTAAAGTATTAGAGTCGGCAATTCTTCTCTTGCGCCTGCAATGGAAATTATAATTGCACGTATTCATGCGCAGTAAACCTCGATCAGCTGGCCCATTGCCAACAGTCACAACAGCAGTTGGTACTGTCGAAATCCCTAAAATACCCCCAGAATTAGAGATGGGCAAACCTGTTCGTTTTGATTACCAGTTAAAGCGGCTACTGCTACTTACACATAGCAGCTCGAAAAAATGCGACGAATTAGCAGTACATATGTTTAATAAAGAATGTAAACTGCTAATTTAAGTACCAGTTAGTTTAAATAGCTATTAGTGTTCATAGCTGCTTCGACCAACTAATAAACAGTTAAAAATAACAGAATAATCATCTCTACCCTGACTTGCAGCGCCAATGGCAATTACTGGCACGACCCATTTCTGGCAATGCAATACTATTTGCGCCAGCTGATCGAGAACGGTGTACTGCGCATGATTCCGTGTAATTTTAATGGCCGCAAGAGTAGAATTGCCGATTCCATTTTCGCAATGCGCTCGCAATGCAAGAAGTATTGTGCCAGCTGATCGAGAACGGTTTACTGAGCATGAATACGTGCAATTATAATTGCCATTGCAGGCGCAAGAGAAAAAATTGCCGACTCTAATACGGCTTTAACAATGCTCAGTATTCCCATTTATGCAGAATGATGAGATTATCAAACTAGATATTGACTTTTTTAGTGTCGCAAGCCGTGCCGAGGGAAACAGTAAAAGATATTTATTGGAATTATTGTTTAAGCTTTTTGCACTATGGAAATGAACAGATTGTAGTGTTTCGTACAGGGTACCTTAAAATATATTAATTTAATATATCTTTATTTATTATTTTTAATTAGCTACATAATATATTAAGTGGATACTGTATTCGGCCTTGCCTCTTTGTTATCCTGAATAAATAAATAAATCAAATAAATTCAGTAACTATATAAAAAAATGTTGGGGTTTATTTTTAAAAGACTGCTTAGCTGACAACTTTTGGTACAATAACCTTCCTAGATAAACGCGGGGAATTTAAATATATTTAAAAATTTATTAGGTGACTGGAATGCTCCCTGTGACCGAATGCTCCCCAATCTCCCCTAATTACTGTTCAGATTTGATCTATTTATCCGAAATCCCAATGGTGAGCATCGAATTTGCGACACGCAAAATCGTATAAAAATAATAAAGCTTGCCCCGTTGTTATTCCGACTGTTAAATTTATCTCACAGCGTAGCATGTTGAATTTGTGACTAAGAAAATGAAAAAAAGTATTTTAAAAGTGGGATTAAAAGTGGGACTACAAAATCAACTTACATCAAAGTGAAAAAGCTGATTTACGCAAAAAAAACTTTTTCGTTTTTAGATTTCCGCTATACTTAGCCTAGTGATTCTTACACGCCCACTGCAACATGAAGAAAAAAACAAATCATCGTATTTTTAAAAAAATAAATGCATTTAAAACGTCGAGTCAGTGATTTGAAAGGATTCGCCCTCGCGAAAATTAGTTCGTTTTTAAGCGTTTTCTTGATGGAAATTACAAAAAATAGCACATTGTTTTATTGAAAAACAGTTAAAAACACATAGATGTTCTTATAAGTTTCGTTTGAAAATCTTGCTGTCCAGTACTGTTCGAAAAGTTAACGGAATGTGGTTATATATTTTGATATTCTCAAATATAAGAGAATTGTTTGTCAGAGTTGTTTTCGGAATTGGAAGAGGTACATCATTTCGAATACGCGTGTTATACGACCTGCTGTCAGGAGAATGTTTGTATTTTTTATGACTTAAGGAACCGTTTCAAGAATAAAGATTCCAATTACAGTTCAAATTCTTCCTCTACTGAAAGGTTTGCAATGTTCACGTAAATTAACACTACAAAGATATCATAGGGCTCTCTTTCGCAACACTGATACGGAATACAACAACTCTTGACTGCAGAAAGCTATAGCATATCATAAGTTACTCTCTATTAAAGAAAAGTAAACAACTCGAGCCATATGTGTTCACAATTCTTTTGACAAAACTATGACCGCGTAATAACCTGAAGCCAATTTTCTACCTATTGTAAGAATATGAACCCTAAACATAAGTCTATCATCGATTTGAACACCCAAGAACTTTTCAACTCTTCCATTGTCAACAAAAACCTTTTCTAAGATCACGTTACGAAATGAAAACTTATATTAGTTAGAGAGACGGTGACAATAGGGGGTCCGTGAAGTGGAATATCAGTAATTTGGTTTCTCGTGGAGTTTAGGTCCCCCTCTACAACTTTTATATCTGATGAAATGCCGTAGAGCGTTGCTGGGAGGCGCTGTACCGCTTTAGATAGGAACTTCTCAATAAATTCAAAATTATATCGAGCCATGTCTGAAAATGAATTTACAGCATCTGCGTGACCCCCAAAGTCACGGAAAACACATTTTCTGACAAGTCAACCCTTGCATATACTTTTCCGAGTGTGTCAAAAAAAAAATGAATGGAAAAATTATAAAGTCTCAAGTGACATGGGTCCAAGTGGGCTTAATCGATTTGTATTCACATGGGGATGACTCGTAAATAATTTTCTGATAAAAAGAATATTGCGGATCATTTTTCCCGTCATACAACTGAACGATACCTGCCTTTCTCTGCGTAATATTCAGAATTCCGCCTAGCTAGGTGCGATTCTTCTGAAATTTTTTTTCCCACAATATTTGGGTGTCAATGAATGTAGTGTGACAATTTTTTTTTTCAATTTAGAAAGTTTCAACCCAAATTCGTTTTTTTTTTCATTTTTTTTGACACGCTCGGAAAATTATATGCAAGGGTTGACTTGTCAGAAAATGTGTTTCCCGTGACTTTGGGGTCACGCAGATGCTGTAAATTCATTTTCAGACATGGCTCGATATAATTTTGAATTTATTGAAAATTTCCTATCTAAAGCAGTACAGCGCCTCTCAGCATCGCTCTACGGCATTTCATCCGATAAAAAAAGTTGTAGAGGGGGACCTAAACTCCACGAAAAAACAAATTACTGATATTCCACTTCACGGACCCCCTATTGTCACCGTCTCTCTAACTATATGTAAGGATATTCGTTTTATTAATATTAAAGCATAAGAGGTTAGGATCACACTACTACTTAATCAGCAATAAATCGTTCTGTACAACTAGCTTCAAATTGAGTTAATCTTTTTTTAACACCCTGTATTTCGAAAACGAAACGACAAGCGAAAAACTTCTATACCACATTTTCGTCTTAAAATAAGGTGAGGATTCACCTCCTTCATTTTTTCAGAGAGGTTAGGAAACACCCTCTATAATTTTTTAAAAAAATATTTAAAATTAAAAAAAATAGTCATAGTTTACTTTATAATTTTCTTGTATTATTCAACAGTGACTGACACGACAAAAAGCAAAACCTTAACGTCAAAAAATTCGTAGAAAAAAAAATGTCAGGTTTGTTGACGTTGGAAGGAAAACTATACTCTATTGTGTTTTTTTACACAGATTGAAAAATTGTGTGGGACACATTTCACACAACTCATTACGTCGTTTGTTAAGTCCTGCTTAAAAGTAGCCATTATTCATGAGACTAATAACAAAGGAACATTAAAAGTTGATCGATAAAACGAGAGTACCATAAAATGTTGATCAACTGTGAACGATTCCAACATTACTTAGGTAGGTGTTTAATATGTTTTGTTCAACCTCGTTTCAATCATGATAAATACTGAAATATATATTTTTTAAATTATTAAATTGTAAAATTATTTGTATTTCAATTTACATGCATCTACAGATTCTACAGCATGTCCACGGATGGCGTTCGCAAGAGGACAAATGGACTAAAAATTGAAAGATATGAAAAAAAGTCACTCTTAATAAACGTTTTTGCTTGTCTAGAAAATACGATTCATCATAAGAAACTTCAATTTTTTTTCGATTTCATAATTCAAAAACTCCACCCCCATACTCGACACATTTTTCTAATTGCTTTCTCAAATAAGTGAAAGAATTTCTGATTTCTTCCTGAGATATCGATTGGAGAGCCTGGATAATTCTGCCCTTCAGCACTTCAATATCATTTGGTATTGCGGTTGCAAAAACAATTGTTTTTCTGCATGACAGTAGTTGTCAGTGTCATAGTCGTTTGAATTTCGTTAACTGCATATCAGAAAAATGGTTTATTTAACAGAAATGCACAAAATAACAGTTCTACAGATGATTGGTTATGGAGATAACACACGGACACAAATGGAAGTTGCTAGCTTATTTCATGAAAATTTTCCAAATTTGCCGCCTATGACACAAGGGAGAATTAGTAAAATAAAAAAGCAGTTTCAGCTTGGACATGTAAAGCGGATAAAAAAATTAGCTGCCAATGCAATAAGTGATGATACAAAACTAGATATTATGCTTGAGTTTGAGGAAAACCCACATACTTCTAGTCGAGAAGCAGCCCCAATATTCGATGTTGTTGTTCATCGATTATTCGAACATTACAAGAAAATAAAATGTATCCCTATAAAATGATACCTACTCATGAGCTCATAGAAGACGATTTTGATAGGAGAATGTATTTTTGTGAACAAATGATGGCAATGTTAGATAACAATATGATCCAATTAGAACATGTTTTGTTTTCTGATGAGTGCACCTTTACACTTCACGGTAATGCTAATCGTCAGAATTGCCGCTATTGGTCTTGAGAAAATCATCACTGGATTAGAGAAGAACATACACAATATCCTGAAAAGGTTAATATTTCGGCAGGAATTGTTGGAGATCATATCGTAGGTCCCTTTTTCATTAATGGCAGTTTAAATGGCGATAATTATTTATCACTGCTCCAAAATAATGTCTTGCCAACTTTAACAAACTTATATCCTGATTCAGCAAACCCACAACTTCCAGCGAATATGATATGGTTTCAGCAAGATGGAGCACGTCCCATTACCAAATCAATGTCCGGCACTATCGCAGGCCGAGTATTTCCAAATCGGTGGATAGGGAGGTGTGGATCGATGGAATGGCCAGCACGATCCCCTGATCTGACGCCATGAGACTTCTTCTTATGGGGTTATGTCAAAAATATTGTATACAAAACTAAACCCCTGGATTTAGCTGCCTTAAGAAGACGAATAACGCTTGCAATTAGATCGGTCACGCCTGAGATGGTCAGTAACGTTAGAAGAAATTTCTATTTAAGATTAGGATGTTGTTTCAATTTCTACTACATTTATATATTTTTTGGTTCAGGTTTGTTAAATTATCAAGAAATAAACAGTATTACTTATTAGTTTCTGAGTGATCCAAAATTTGAATAATATACAGGCTGTTGCATTTAAAATAAGAAAGTTGGTATTGGCCATTGTTACATGACACACACTGTATGAAAAGCTTTTATTGAAAAAAATGCGCAACTAAAAATACCAATCGACGTGTCCGAGCGCCTTTTCGTACACGTCGATTGGTACACGTCCCCATTTATTTATGACAGAATTTATTCCATTTGGCTGATACAAGCTGTATGTACCAGGACGTAATTCTAGAATCCGAGTCCTATCAGTTAAAACAAAAATTATTAAAATTGGTTCATTATTAACGGAATAGCAGCTTATTAATTTAATCGGAGTAGTGCATTTTAAAAAAGTAATATTTATGAAATTTTATTAGGCAGACATTTCATGGTGTCGGGAGTATACTGGGTGTCCCATTTTCCAGACTTTCTGGGGGGTATTAGAGTTATTACCAAAGATAGAATGTTGCCGTTTTCACTTTGGTTCCCCCCTTTTTAACTAATCGGAAGATTCGAGTGTTAAATTTGTCATGGCCCTCTTTGTTTACAAAACAAACAAAAAGATAAAAACTGATCTTTTGTTAGAGATTTTCACGTCCAGTGGCGTAGTCTCTAAAAAGTTTCGTTTTTGAAATATTAACAAAAATAAAAAAAATAAAAATGCAACGACCTATATATTTTTGGGTTCTATACAGGGTGTTATAGAAATAACTTATTATATTTAAATGGGCGACTCCTTGGGTGTCCTAATCGAATATATAAATGCTAAGGTAAAAACCCTTTTTGTCCACATACTGTTCCATCTGGATTTACTTAGCAACAATGTGGGTCACTAGAGTATACTAACAGTGATGTCAGATACACCGCGTGTCTCGCCCTTGCTTGGATACCGACCGCGCGCTACTATCGTTGCTTCAGTATGTTTCGAGACTCGGGCATGGAATGACGCTATCAAAGGTTCCACGTGCTTGACGTATACGAATTTTAAACGTTATGTTAGTTGTAGCGTTACCTGATTCTTTTTCTGTTGTGAAATAATATAATAAATGTTGTGATGTGATTTCAAATTTGTGTGATATTATCTACTGTTAGTTCTGTTGAAAAATATACTTTTTGTATTTTATTTTTTATGGAATTTAATTATAAAACGGATTATTTTAAAATAAGACCGAAGGTAGGAGAGTATGTAGCTTAAAATTGTAGTTTTTATTTCTAAAAAGTTTGAAAAAGAAGTGATAACGCGCATCAAAGACGTTTTGTTGTCAAAAACTGAACACGTGCGTTTACAATTCTGTGTTAATATGACAACACTGCCTATAATCCGCTAACCTCTTTTGAACCTCGAGACTGCCTCAATAAACTATTGGTTGCGAAGGTCCTCAGGAGCGGCCACGTAAATTTTGAGATTTCATATAAAGTGTATATTTCGCTTAATAATTCAAAGCGCCATTTATGGTTATTTTTCTTCAATTTATTTTCTCTCAGGATATGCCGGTTTAAATATAATAAGTCATTTCCATATATATCCATTTTTTAAATTAATTAACAACATTCTATCCTTGACAATAACTCGAATCTGTACAGTATTAAAATGAAGTTACTGACCGACATACTGGCAGTCTTTGTCCTATGACGTCACGGAGCATGTTTGAAACCTTTTTATAATGCGTGAAGGGTGGCTTTGGCAGCCGACAAACAGGAAAATTTTAAAATAAAAAAAGATTCATCGCCAAAAGCATTACCTTACCTGCGAACGGGGCCCGCCCCGCGTGATGGTCTGCGACACGCGCAAGAAGCGCCCTCTGGAGTTCTCTTTCAAATCCAAGTAGTAGCGACGATTGTCCTTGATCATCATCTCGGATTTAAGCTTGCCATCTTCGGGGACGTTGTCGGGATTAGGGGGGCCTAAAAGAGACACTAAACGGATGAATGAGCGAATTAGGAAGTGAGACTGTTGTCCCGGCCGCTTAAATATAAAATATACGCGGTAATTTTAGAAAATTGAACGTTCAAAACATGGTTCGCATGATTTATTAATCATATATCACAAGACCTATAAATTAGTGTTGTGATCGCTCGATTATTAAAAAAAACTGCTCGAGTTATAAATTCAAGCGAAAATCGTCGCTTGTTATTTATTACCTTTCGCTCGATTCCAGAGCTTCGCTTGACGCCGACCGAAATGTGCTGCTTGGTAGTGTGATCGCTCGAGGTAAAAACCTGCTCGTATATTCGAGCAGTTTTTCGCTCGATTGGAAATACTGCTCTAGTTATAAATTAAAGCGAAAATCGAGAATCGTTGCCTTCGACTTGGTACCCGGGTACCCGACCTTCCATCGCCGCGCCGCTCCACCCGAAATGTGCCGTTTTGGTGTTTGACGCTCAGAAGGCTGACACGACATACGTCTGTGTTAAAGGCACATAAACGAGAAGGTGCATACAAAAAAGGAATGCAAAACATCTTATTCAACGCGACATGGGTTTTGTTTCGACTGGCTAGCCAGCGGCGATTGTAAATTTTTTAAAAATGATAGGATGTAATTTTTTTTAAATCAGAATCAACTGTTCTTCCTTAATAAAAACTCTAGATTAAACTTCTAAAACTTACAAAAACAACCTATGGTGTTTTATCAACACATTCTTCTTAGTTATAAAAATTTCAAGTGATTAATCGCTCGAGCGATTCACTCGATTATTAAAATCGCTCTAGTATCAAGTATTCGATTATTAAAATCATCGGTTTTTCCCAACACTACTACTATTATTTGCATGACACTATTTGCCAAAAACACAATCGTGCAAAAAATATTTGGATAGTTTAATCCATTTAAATTTATAGGTCGAGTGGTATACGGCTAGATTATTTCCTGAATAACTTAAATTAAAGTCAGTAACGAAGAATTTTATTGATAATAAAATTTGACATTTTGAAATTTGTTAGCGATTAAACAGGTCTTGTGATTTAATCACTTATCTAAACAAAATTTATTCAAAAAATGGTGAAAATGATTGGTCTATTTCGCAATGAGGGTAATAATCACATTAAATTATTACCGGGAATATAAAATTTTTGGAATTCTCGCTACAAACAGTGCATAAATATTAAAATCTAAACACTTTTCAGATACCTAACTTTTTTTTTTCGATATCTCGTCATCTAACACCAGTTTTTCATGACGAATTGTATATTTTTTTCAATTTTTCAGTCAAACGAGTAGTCAAGTGACAAATGTCAAAATAAGTTTTTAGGTTGCCAATCATGCAGAGGCAATCGATGTAACAAGTTTTTTCAATATTTCAATAATAAAAAAAGATTTCCATATGTGGCTAACTTTTTGCCGGTCACTGTATACAGGGTGTCCGCTAATTAATGGTACATGAAAAAACCACAGACTCCTTACGTAAAAATATTAGGATTTAATTATACTTACCTATACCCGAAAGTTGATATTAACTGAGATACAGGGTGTTAAAGTTAAAACTTCATTTTTGTTTTTCTCTAAGAACTCTGGGCGAAACCAACGTTTTTTAAAAAAATTTGGCAATTATGTTTTTTTAGGACGAGAAAGTGATTTTTTTGGGAAAATTTAATGTACAATGTAGGAGGCGCTGTCTGCGGCATTTTTCGCATATTTATTAGGTCATAACTTTTTTGTGCCTAGGTATACTAAGTACAGGTCACCCAGAGTTTGGATTTAAATTGTTTAGTGCACCCTGCCCAATTACTATTAATTTGCCAACAAATTTTTTTTTTAAAGTAACCTATAGAAAACAAATGAAATTTAGAGATGCAGTTGCTATGAAACCTACATGTTGTTATTGTTTGTTGATTATTGTAAGAGCTATATGAGAAAATGTTTCATTTTTTGGTTTATCGTAAGTTAAGTAACAATACCGAGACAAAATTGTTTTCAAACGCGGGATATGTTGTGTGTATACGCGCAGGAAAATTTTAATGGACGAGGTGCGCAGAGACGATATTCGGAACTCTATCCAAATCGAAGACAACCTGATATTAAGATCTTCAAACATATTTACGACCGATTAGGCGAAACAGGTACCTTTCGTCCAAACCGGGATTCCATGGGGCGCGGACCAGAATTTCTTCTTCTTGTTCCGGAGTTAAAGTTCTCGTTAAATTGAATTCTTATTAAAATTATAAAATAATATTTTCATTAGTGACCGTTTAAAGTTTCATTTAAATATTATAAGAAGCGCACTGAGCATTTTAAATGCAAAAATCTCGAAAACGGTTAGTCGGTGGGACATTTACAAAGTATACATTTTTTGCGTAAAAATGATGGGAAAATTGATATTTTTAATAAAAACATAATTATACTAAGTCCCAAAAAAGTTACACTTCTCTTTATGTATCCAGAGTATCGCAGAGAGTGTCCCCTACAATCTACATCAAAATTATTAACAAATTCAAATTCCTTGCCCCAAAAAAACCTTAGTCACAAAATTTTGTGCAAAAATATTGATTCAGAAATAAGTTACCTAGGTACAGTTGTATTCATTGAAAATGGGGACAAGTCCTATAACTAGTTTTGTCATATTTGCGTAAATCAGGCTTTTCTGATTGATTTATTGTTTTTAAGGTTATGAAACAAAATAAAAAATAATCTAATTAAATGTGATAAATACTGATAAATGAGTTAAATGTATAAAAATATTTCTGTAATAACATTTAAGGGTTTTTTAAGCAGCTACCCAGTTTTTTAGCTCCGATTCTTTGGGTCGGAAGTGCGGGCCTAACCAGTAGCTACCAGTTTTTCTTTTCAGAGACCCCTCTTGCCCCCAAAGTTGCTTAACTGTTAAAATTGTGTTCTTGCCTTTTCAGTATAAATTTGCTAGTGCCCGTATTGACCACCCACCTTCAATTACGGCTACTATTTGAAATTTTTCAAGTTCTGTTTTGAGAATTTTGACAGCGACTGTGTTGTCGACCATAAACTTTTGAAGAAATCAAAATCAGTGAAGACCGAATTACATTATAACAAATTTAGTGTCCCCATTTTCAATGAATACAACTGTAAATCGAAAATTAAATTTTTACTTGGACACCCTGTATCTCAGTTAATGTCAACTTTAAGTATAGTTGTTGCAGAATTATACCGTCGATTCTTACTGCCCTAAATAAACTACCTGATTAAACCATATTGTATACGCCTGAACCTCTTCAAAGCTCAATCAATTCAGGGCCGCCTTGAAAATGTATACCACACCAAATGATTTATTTTTATAATTTAAAATAAATAGATAGGTATTTTTAGTTTTAGGTACCTATAATAAATGTAAAATAATGATAACAATTAATGATATTGAAAATAATATAATTTAAAAGTATAACTATTACAATAAAAATTAATTAAATTCTAAGAAACTATTGATAATTTATTAAAAATTTAACTCTGTATCACAATCACTATCTTCATCTAAGCCTAAACTAATAATTAAGGGTTGAACATTTGTAATCATACAATTGTAAGAATTTTCCACCGTAAGTACATGCTGTACACAGTTTTTCCAGCTGTATGCAGAAATTTTTCTTACTTCGTTTTTAATTAATTCTACTACAGATGCATTTAATGTTCTCCTAATATTGGATTTGAATTGGTGCCATATTAGCTCAATAGGATTGAATATACAATAGTACGGAGGAAGACGCAACACTGTATGTCCATTTTCTGCTGCAAGTTTGTCACACTCGTATTCCTTATTTATTTTCAAAGCTTTTAATACTTCTAGCAGTTCTCGTTTTTTGTAAGTTTCTTCAAAATATATATCATTTTCAATCATAAAATTTTGAATTTCTGCTTCTGTATTATTAGAATTGGGAATGATTCTTGCTTGCCGACTATGATAACTAGCATTGTCCATTACAATGACGCTATTTTCAGGTATATTTTTAAGGAGTTTATGTTTAAACCAATCTTCAAAAAGTTGTGCGTCGGTATCTTGATGGTAATCTAAAGAAGAATCCGCTATGTTTTTAGCTGAAAGCAACATACAATTTGGAACAAACCCGTTCTCTGAACCAGCATGTAATATTGTGATTCTGTTGCCTTTATTTGATGGTGCCTTGGTTTGACATTTTTTGGAAGAATCATCCCAACCGTTTCTTGGAGTGTCATGGGTATCGAACCATGTTTCGTCAAGGTAAATAATTTTACGATTTTCTTCTCTAAATTGTTTAACAGCTGTTAAATATTTAAGTCTCCATTCCCGACACTTGAAGATGCCCCCTTATCAGCACAATTCCAAGGACGCCACATTCTACCACTAATAAGCCTAACTAAAAATTACTCGCCGGAAAACCACTAAAGATTATTAAAAATCACTTTGTATTTATATATGCATCATGCATAGGCATAAATTGAATCTGTATACCTGGTCCGGCTCTGCTCGAAAAGGTTTTAAAATTTCCTTATTTATTTTATGGTCGAATAGATAATGAGGTTTTATTGCAGTCAAGAGATCAACGATATAATTCTGCAAAAACTATAGTACTAAAAGTATAGGTATAGGTCGCAAATCGCAGTATTTTTACCCAAGGAATCTGCAGTGTACCATTAATTATGGGACACCTTGTATATTTAAATTAACAATAAATTTGGCTGTTTAAAAAAAAATTCTACTTTTGTATACAAAATACCTAAGTTCTGTTCTTGGATATTCAAAATAGCTGTCTTTGTAGGTTGTAACAGAAAGAGAATTATTAAAACTGTGGATTATTAAAAATGCAGTAAAAATGATAAATTCACGAATATTACCGAAAATTATCGAATATTCGAAGTGCTCTCGAGAATTTTACGCCTCCTAATACTTTTCCATTTTCTTTGCCGTTTTAATAATCCAAACATCAATAATAGTACCAGCAAATTAGCTTTTTACGATATACCGATTATTGTTATTCATTAATAAAGTTATGGCTGAACTTAAATCATTCTGCATAACTTATTAAATAATATCTAAATATGTCGATTGATATCCCGGTGAAAAAAATTAGTTAATTTATAAAATTATCTGATGACTCTTTGCCCCAGGTGACCAATATTCTAATTTAAACTGTAATAAGCCTAAGTAAATAAAACATATCAAATTGTCACAACGAATATATCCAACTTCATTATTCAGATTAGAAGAAAAAAAACAAGTTTTACTACTAACTAGTTTCTTAAAGAATCCTAATGAGTATTTATTTTATTTAAATCACAATTATCTAGATACATTTCTCGGCTTTTAAAGTCTAAAGTTTCTTTCAATTCGGTCAGATTTTATTGATTTTTTTTTCATCCCTATCTCGACCAATCTGTGAGAAAAAAAAAGTTGTGACATACAGATTCATAAATGCCCCGTTTCCAAATTTTATGCAAGGACTACTAAAAGGGGAAATTAAAATGGGTATCATTTAACTGGTTAGCAAAATATTCTTATTTTTGCGAACAGAAAAATGTAATCGGTCAGCCAAAATGGCTACTCGGTCAGCAACTTATGGACAGCAAACATTTCTGAATCGGGCAGTAATTAATGTCATACTAGAGTGCTCTAAATTATTTTGGTACGCAAATTAAATATATAAGCTGCTATGAGCGATCCACTTTTTTAGATATGAGTAAGCAATCAGCGGGTAAGCAAATCATTAATCTTGGTCATCAAAAAAAAAGCAATAAAACGTGAAATAGTGACAGTGCCCTGGGAAAACAAGTGAAAACCCGCCCTCGGTACACCTTTTGGGCCTTGACTGCTACACCGAATGAAAACACACGCACGCAATTAGCTACTCGTATCACACGACTGCTTTCGCTCCGCCCACAATAACGAACTTTGCCGATTATTCAAAACAAACGCAATCCAATGATTTATATTGATAACCATTCTTTTAATATGCAAACCTCTGAAGTAAATTACTTTTGTACATGTTTTTTTCTACTGCCCAATTGTAAAATCTTGCTGATCAAGTAATCATTTCGCAGCTCGACTGTTAATTAAGCGAACACCTGATATTACAAGCGGACTGATATATGTTAAATTCCTGACAATTTTTAGCATTTCCAATCCCGCACCCAAACTTTAATCCCGCAAACCTGCGGGATTGAGCCCATCGATCCCGCGGATCCGCGGGATTTGCGGGATAGCAAACAATGAACTGCGGTATTTTTGGTCGACGGGTCGGGGATTCCCCGCCATGCTGGGCTATTGAAAATACGTTAAACAGAACAGTTTTCTTGCGTACGTGCGAAAGTAAGGGCGTTGTTCTACTAGTAGGTATCTAGTGACATTTATCAAGTGGTTGAATATAATACATGGAATTTAAACAGCAATCACAAAAATAAGTGTCAGTGTAGTTTACAAATACAATAAAGGTTCAAGTTTAGTTTGGAATTATTTTTTAACGTCTGAAGATGGTGTTACAGCTAAATGTAAGTTATGCCCTAGCATTATCAAAATCTCTGCTCGTTCCACCAAAGGTCTTCACACCCACTTGCAAACAAAGCATAATATTAATTTGAAAGTCCAGAGTAGCAGCGGTAGTGTTGATTTTGATAAAATAACACAGGAAATGAAAGCTAGTACCAGCAGTTCGAGTAGTTCGTTTAGTTCTATTGCTAAGCGCTCAGCAGATGTTAGTGGTTCTTCTGTGCTATCTAAGAAAATGAAAATTACAGATTTTTTTTCATCTGAGAAAAAAGTTTCGATCGGAGAAAGAGGGTTTCGAATGGTAGCTAAAGATGGTATACCCTTTGGAAAGTTTATCACATCGACCGATATGCGCCAACTATTCGAATCAGAGGGCCACAAATTGTGTAAAATCTATTCCGCCGACAAGTGTCGAAGCTGAACGTGCGTTTTCAGCCGCAGGATACATGTGCAATAAAATAAGATCAAATCTAAAAGATGAAACATTAAACATGTTATCTCTTCTCCGAAAATACTTTCAAAATCAATGTAACATGTAACCGTACTATTGTATTGTACCTATATGCAATAAATATTTTCCTGCTATTCTACTCTGTTTCTAATTGCATAAAACAACTTTTTATTAACATACAGTACCCACATCGAGTCCCGGAAATCACGCGAATCACGCACGTTTAATCCCGCAATGTCAATCCCGCGAAATCACCGCGGGATTGGATTCCCTAGTAGTGGCACTGGATCCTCGATGGAAACAAAATTTAAATTTAGGTAAATAATATAAGAAATAACCAAATTTAAATAACAAAGAAAATTTATAGTTAAAGTTTACAGTAACTGAGAGAGACTTACCGAGAGAAGAATAGTAGTCACTAAATGTAGATAGATGATCACGGAATTCTGCGGCAGTAGACAGGGCAAGGAATATTTGCGACCTTCTACCGTCGGCGCCAATCTAAAAGTACAATTTAGATTAGATGGAGGACTTTACTTAAAATTATGTAAAAAAAATCAATTCTTGATATAACTTACTTCAGCAACCTTAATAAATCTGCCTCTCCGATTTTGCTTGACATCTAGATAGAATCTCTTGCTTTGGATCTGCAGCATCTTAGTTGCTAATTCTTGCTCAATTTGGCCTTGTTGGCCTGAAAGTAAAAAAATCATTTTAGGTCAATTTTTATGGCATGTGCAATTATTTCATGTCGTCAGTGTAACACCAGAAACAATGACCATTAAAAAAGAATCAATTCAAAATATAGTGAAAAATCATTTTCATTTGAAGGAATAATATTTATTATCAGCTACCTAATATATAATGAAGCTGAATTCTAACGCTCAATTTTTCCACATGGCGTTAAAAAGTTAAGGGTAGAAAAGTAACTTTTTTTTCTGCCTGTATAATGATCAAGATATAAGCATTTCTTGAAACTAAAATTCAGGATATCATCACAAGACACAAGTCTATATTTTGCTAACAATTTCACCAAGATCGGACAACAATTAAAAAAGTTAGAGGACTATAAACCTGACTAAGTATTCAAAGTACCCTAAATTTAAAAGAAAAACAGCGCATTTCTTTTTGGAAAATATATAAACATAATTAGTTAATTACAAAGAACCATCTCTAATCGCACAAGGCGAAACAATTAAATAATTAATTTGTGTGGAGAACAAATACAAATGGCGATTGCAGGATTTCTCTCAGACGCCTTCACTCTCAATGCCGGTGTTCCTCTAGGGTACATATTGTCTCCCATCCTCTTCCTTTTTTACTGTTCATTGAAATAGATGAAATACTATTTGTAAAGAACAACTAATTTGTCATCAAATTAAATAAAAATATACAGGGTGTTCCATTTAAAATAAGAAAGTTTTTAATGGCTGAATTCTCTCACAATGAACTTTGAATTGTGACCACCCTGTACATTTTCTGCCAAGTTTGAATTATTTTTGAGACTTGATGATCTTCTAGCTATTCGGTAAGAAAAAATTTTAGTCCAAGGGCTAAGGTAAAAAACTTATATGGATTATTAAATTTCATCACCATGCATTTGCCGAATAATTACAAAAAGTCCAGATATCTCAAAAACTAATAGAGTCTGACAAAAACATTTTCTATAAAATGTGCTTAGTATTTAATGCTTAATCGAAAAATGTAATAAAAATTACCATGTTGTATTTAAAAAACGAAAGTTGGCAGCTACTTCCGGTATAACCGAAAATGACAGGAACATGTCAATATTTTAGTTAAAGAGAGCATATCGATAAACCCAAATCCCCAAAGTTTCAGGAACATATATTCAGTAGTTCTCCATAAAGTTCTAATGCACGCTCGTCCTGAATCACCCTGTATATTCTACAGAAAAATGTTTTCTACAGAAGTTTTTTCTATTGATTTTGAGTAATCTGTCGTTTTCAGAATAAGTATACGGGGTCAGGTAAAAAAGTTATCGGACCTAATCTCATTTTTTTAAATGGAACACCCTGTATATATTAATCTAAAAATATACTATTTTAAATTCTCCTTTCAAATAGATAACACACCATGGATGATATTGGTTTCCTAGGTAATTTATTTAAACTTTATTACTTTGAAACGAAATAAAGATTCAGATTAAGGTAAAAAATAACGGGAATCATCGCAAATGTTCGGAATATGTCCTTAAATCGTTACCGTCTCTCCGGATAGCGAACAAAATATACATTTTGCGCCATTTCTTCGTTTTTTCCACTCTCAATATAAACTGATATCATATCAAATTTTTCAAATTGTTGATAGGTCATTTTCGCAAATGAATATGTAAAAATGAAATTGACGTTAAATGTAAATAGTCAACATAGTTGTTTCTAGGATATTAGCCTTTGTTTCATGGTCTCCTGGTAAAAGTAATAAAGTTTAAATAAATCGCCTGGGATACCAATATCATCCATGGCGTGTTATATATTTGAAAGGAGAATTTAAAATAGTATCTTTTTAGATTAAAATATACAGGGTGTTCCATTTAAAAAAATGAGGTTAGATCCGATAACTTTTTTACCTGACCCCGTATACTTATTCTGAAAAGGACAGATTATTCAACAATCAATATAAAGAAACTTCTGTATAAAACATTTTTCTGTATCTCTTTTAACTAAGAAAATATAGGGTAATTTTGATATTGTAAATTTTTTGATTTTCCCCCATATCTCTTAAGCGAGCCAAAATTTTCTAATTTTCATTTTACCATTTTAAGTTTGACCCAAAAAGAGCACATGACACCTACATTACTTTTTTGATAGCACTAACAATTACGGAGATACCCTATAAGGGTTGAAAATGGGACACCCTGTACAACTACATCTTGAAGACGCCCACACTAGAGTGAACCCAAACTAAGTGTATATCTGGGTAGTACTAAAAAATAAAAAATATTAATTTGGCATAATAATAATAATGGCATATAATAATAATGTTTGGCACAATAGTGTAATAAACTTAAATTAGGGACAAACGGGTCAATATCAAGAGAATTTAAGAATGCATATGCCAGATGGAATTTTTACAATAATTTTAATAGCGCTATTAAAATTTTTTGCACTATTAAAATTATTGTAAAAGTCCCATCTGGCATATGCATTCTTAGATTGTCTGAATATTGACCCGTTTGTAATTTAAGTTTATTACACTATTGTGCCAAACATTATTTATTATACCAAATTAATATTTTTTATTTTTTAGTACTACCTATATTATATACACTTAGTTTGGGTTCACTCTCGTGTGAGCATCGTGAAAATGTAGTTCTACTACGAAACGGCTGTAACGCCAAATCCCTTTTAATATATTGACAATTAACAAAGTAAACCTTTAGTTTCATTTTATATATTTAAAATGTATTGTCACAAAGTAACGGACGAGTCAATCAATTCTTAGAATTTTATTTTTAATCGTATAATAAAAATTACCACGTTGTATTTAAAAAACGAAAGTTGGCAGCTACTTTTTGTATAACCGGAAATTACAGGAACATGTTAGTTAAAGAGAGCTTATCGATAAACCTAAATCCCCAAAGTTTCAGAAACATTTGTTCAGTAGTTCTCCATATAATTCTAATGCAAACTCGTCGTTAATCACCCTGTATGGGTTTGTTGACGAGAGCACAAGTCTCATCTTTCACTTTGAATTCTCAAACATCCATTGCTCACTAACATCTTCTCAAGCAGCATGAAGTATCACGACATTCAACAAAGATCTGGAAGAAATTTTCTTGGGGTAACAAAGTCAAATTTAATGCTAAGAAAACCCAGGCAGGCAGCAGGTTTATCTAAATAGGTAGAACCGCATATAGTCATAGCAGGACACTAAATTCCACTGGCTACATCCATTAATTGTTTTGGTGTCAATCTGGAAGGAAATATGTCTTGACATAACCATTTACGCATTAGCCACGGTAGCTTCACAGAAACTTGGGTGTACTTTTCCTGACCAAAAAGCTGTATACACCACGACAAAGTCCAGATTCGACCATCACTAGAGTACTGCTCTCATGTCTGGAGCACTGCACCCAAGCATACTCTTCGGTTAGAGTGATTTGTATAATTGGGGACCACAAGCTCGACAACCTAGAACATCAAAGACAAGCTCCACCTAGGGCGACAAATAACAGAAATACACAACCAACCACTGTCGCCCATCCATATGTAGTCCTGCTTAGTACTCCTGGAACTTCATTGCTTAAAAATTCCTTTATCTGGAGGACATCATTCTTGTGGAACGACCTTCCCGAGGTCGTGTTCCTCACTTTTTCTATAGTGCTGTTTGACCACACAAACAGCGTTGGTCAAAATAAAAATGAATAAAGATAAAACTCTTATCATTGGTAATGTATGTAGAAATGCATAACCCTAATTATAAATTTGTTATATAATTCCATTTGCAAAGATTTATGTGCTATTTATCTTAGAGGACCCATTTTGTCATTTTGAAGTTCTCTCAAAGCGCCTTTTTTAGATTAAAAAACTGACAAGACGGTTTATTTGACACCAAACTTGCCCAGTCGTGGCACAATTTTTAATAACTTAACCAAAACATCCTCGAAATGAGAGAGAAGTCCCGCCATCGCTGGCTGGGCGGTCCCCTGGCACCAGGCCAGTTTTACCAAGTAGGTATCCGGCCAACTATAGAAAAAAAAAACAGAAAAATAGTTCATTTTTCTGTATACATAGAACCTAGACTAAAACTTTTAAATTTCCAAAGCTCTCTGCCCGTCAAAAACTGACATTTTTCACTCAAGAATGTTGGCTTTTATAAAAAATTGTAATACGGTTTTGTTGACAAAGATTTATTTATAATTAGGGATATACCGGGAATCCGGATATTATTGTCCAATTAACAAGTAGTAGAATACAACAAATAACCTAGACATGAACTTCCAAATTTACAAAGGTGTCAATTCCCCGCCATTCAATGACACTTTATGCTCACTAATATGGTCTCAAGAAACTTAATTAATGAAAATATCAAAAGAATTTTATAGAAATTGGTTTTTAAGTTACTAAATTTGTTCCCAGAAAAAAAATGGGGCGCTTATCCGGCTATCCATATCAATGCAACTGTAGTATAGTACCTTAAATAGGACCGCACAAGAGAGTATTTTCTTTGGATCAATTTTATTATAATTTTTTTTGTACACTTGTTCAAATTTTTCAGATATATCCTAGTCAATATACAGGGTGGTTACTAACCTCTCTGAAAAAATGAAAGAGGTGAATCCTCACCTTATTTTAAGACGAAAATGTGGTATAAAAGTTTTTCGCATGTTGCTTCGTTTTCGAAATACAGGGTGTTAAAAAATATTGTATTTTTCATTTTATTAATTAATGTCAATGATTTGATCATGCATATGATTTAAAAACTTTGAATAATGAACTCATATGTACAAAACTCAAATAAATTGCTTGAAATGTCCTCCATGAGCCAGTAAACACCCATGATGTACACGACGTGCTACATTGTCTCTTATGTGTTGGAAAACTTCGGGGCTGGCGAGAATCATATTAAAACCATCGATAATACGCAGTCGAAGGTCTTCTTCAGCTTCAATAGGAGTAGTATAAACGAGTTGTTTAACAAATATCATTAGAATATCGTTTGGCATTAATTAATAAAATCAAAAATGCAATATTTATTTTAAAACCCTGTATTTCGAAAACGAAGCTACATGCGAAAAACTTTTATACCACATTTTCGTCCTAAATTAAGGTGAGGATTCACCTCCTTCATGTTTTCAGAGAGGTTAGGAAACACCCTGTATAAATTCTTAATACAGTGCAACCTCGATAATCCGGACTAATTAAAACCGCGATCATCCGGATTAGTAAATAATCCGGATTATTGAAGCGAGACAGTTTTTTTTATTGAAAAACGAAACATTTAATACAAAACAACTAGAAAATAGTACATAAACAAAAATTATTTAAAACAGAAGCATACTTATTAAATTTTATATTATTTTCTGAAGTAGGTAATTTGTAATTTTTGTTTGCTTGAATTACCGAGTCCTATCAATTTTTCAGGATGATCATAAAGTACACAATGCAGTTGAAATGTTTGGCCGGATTATTGAAGAATCCGGTCTAACGAAGGTTCAGATTATCGAGGTTGCACTGTATAGTGGAAAATTTGAGAGTTTATGTCATTTCTTTATGTGTAAAATATAATAATTTTTCTTTTTTCTAGTACATAGTGAATCCCTTTCTCCCCTGGAACTCTATATAGGATATCAAAGAGAAAACCTAGTTTCACATATTCCTCATTAGTGTGGCGACCAACCTAGAAACTCAAAAATCAAGTCCAGCAATTTCTCTTGGCCATTTTTATAAAAACGAATGTCTAAAGCTGTACCAGTAAGGTTCCAAGATACAGCTGGAGACCTTTTTTATTTGGCCACCCAGTAGATACATATGGGATATTAATGATATAAATCCCACTTTATCCAGCAACGAAATTTGTGGGAAAAAGCATATGCTTTCATTTTGTAATAACCATTTCATTATCATTTCAAAAAATGTATAAATGATATTTCTAAACCTAATAAAAGGGTTATTCATTGGAGCAATATATGTATGAACATGTTTACACAAAACAAACTAGTGATTACAAAAAACAAACTATATAAAAGCAAACTTACTTTCGCCTAGTTAAAAACAAAGACGTTTCTATCTACTTATACATATATGTATAAGAAT
This sequence comes from Barypeithes pellucidus, assembly GCA_963991005.1. Classification (NCBI taxonomy): domain Eukaryota; kingdom Metazoa; phylum Arthropoda; class Insecta; order Coleoptera; family Curculionidae; genus Barypeithes; species Barypeithes pellucidus. The sequence goes on from OZ022563.1 coordinate 18,021,384, forward strand.
TAGTTTGTCGAGAAATATATTATATCCAGAAGCCTTGCATATTCTATATCTTCTATCAGGCTTCTTGACAAAATGGTGAGTCCATCTTGATTCTACCCACATGTGTTAATATCTAGGTTAAGTATTTTAAATCAATACTGTACTATTCAATACTGCTTCATGTATAAAGTACAATTGTTTCATTAAAGTAATGCAAGTTACTTCCAAAAAAGAATGAATATCACAGAGACTAGTGTTTACTTACATTTTACTGTCAGTTCTTTTAGCGACTCTTTTTATTGGCTAATGTAATAATAATAGAAGTCAGTGCTGAGTGACAGCGAACATTTTTTATATGCTTACAGCTGTATGTACATACAGCTAGCAATGCATTCATCCTCAAAGGTAACATTGTTGATTTTAACTGTTAATCGTTTCCTGTTCTTATTCAAAAAGGTATACAAACAATTTTTTAAAATAAGACAAATCAATTTTTAAAAACATGTTAAGAAACCCAAATTAGGTAGTACTTAAAATAAATATACTAAATAGGAACCTACTTGGATCATGCCAATATTGAATCTTTCCAAGAACCCACTCACTATTACTTAATTCCATAATTAATTAATTATCACTCTTAAAACTCAGGTATTTCTAAAAATGCTGCTAAACCGGCAAAAATCGCGTTCAAACTAAATATGAATCATTTAATGAAAGAGCAATAGTAAAATCTACTACTACAGAACTCACAAATTCCCAGGAAGGCAGTGAGTCATCCTTGGAATCTCATTCAGAAATTTGCAGAATTGGGAAAACAAGCGGCGAGGTCTTGATAAGAGACTTAAAGGGTCCATGACAAAGAGACAAAGGGGCAGTTTTCGTTTTAGAAGGGCAGAGTAGGGAACAAAAGGACTTACCTGAATCATATTCGCTTCCTTGCTCCATACCGTGGTATTCTAAAATAAAGCAAGAAAATAAGCGTTAAAAAAGATTTGCCGTGTCGGTGAACCCTAGAAACCGCTGCCCTACTAAACTACCAGACAGCAAAATTTTTTTTCGTAAAATTGATCAAAAACATTAAAATGAACAGTAAGGTCGAAAATCCCGTATTTTGACGTTCACTTTAAAGTAGAAAGGCAACCGAAATGACGTTGGCCAAGGTCACTTTATTTGACTATGACAATATTTTAGATATTGCAGACTTTCTGCTGGTTTTCTGGCCTAATTAACGAATTGCTTTATCTTTAAAAGATTAGAAAACTATGCCAATAGTCCTTTAAAAGTATTTCCAAGCAAAAATTTTCGCGAAATTTAAAGAAAATCGCGGAAATTCAGATTATTCTTGGGTCGGACAATCGAATTTTACGCCATCTTGGTACACTTGTCAGGTTTAAAAACGGATTTTCGAGACTAAACTAGGGATTCGTTCCTTGAAATTTCGCACACGGGTAAAGAAAAGTGTAAGTTTTCTTTCGGTAATGGATATTTCAACGATATTTTACTCACTTTGCGAACTTGAACCTTCATCTCCACTACCTATATCCGACATCGCAAGCCCTACTCACACACACACAACCTTCTGTCTAGGGAAAAAGTGGGGAAAAATCGAAAAGTCACTAGGAAATATGTCACCATTTAAATCCAGGACCGGGTTCAGGTACATGTAACAAGATATTTGATTTATTTTTTAAAAATAATGAATAGTAATAGTCTCACAGTTACGCTATTTCATGTTTGCAAAGTGTATAACATATCTGTTGGATTAATTATGGCTAGTAAACACTTGATAAGATAACGCATACAAATTTGCATTATACGAGGATGAATTGCAAAGTAATCCTTTTCCTTGTAGATCTACAATGGTAGAGTTAAATCACTAAATTTATTTAAATCATGGGACCACTTGATAAAAATCAAATGAGATCATGTGATTAACTACCTACCCAATCAATGTTCGGGTTCGTGAAAGTATTACGTAAGCAAGCAAGTTTAAAATGAGAGCTATCTTTTAAATTTTTGACATAAATAAGAATTTTAATTTTGCGGTATTTCAATAAAATATATGTCTCAGGGATGGGTGACCTCTTGTAGATAATATGGAGCTAATCCTCGAAGCCGGTGTCTTCCGACCTTCACTATAATAATAAATTTCTATTACTTTTTTCGAAAAAGTTTATGTTTGGTAGGAAGATCCTTTCTAGTCTAGCTACAATCGCTCTAAAGTTCAGAAAACAAAATATAAAGACTTATTTGATCATTAGCACAGAGGAATAGATGGTCGGCACTGTCATTGGACTCGAGAGAGAAGAGAGAGGACACTCTTAGTTCTGAAATCAGGAACTAAACGGATATTTCTTCAATGTGACGGAAATTCCACCATCCAAAAAAATGTTCATTACCCTGCACGACATTTAGTTTTGGTAAGACCATTCTATATAAATAATTGACATACAATTTGACTTTTATAATACGTTTCATTGACATTTTAAGATCCTTGGTAGATTCGAGACAAAACCGATATCCGGAAGTTTGACATACCCTGGTATCATCTCGAACCTTTAAAGATGGTCATTCATTTTCAAGTAGTTTAAAAATAAAATAATAAATAACAAACAATATAGATTTCTTGGAATCAATTATTGATAAAATAACAATTTCTAAAGAGTTTGTACGATAACAAATGATAATAACAAAAATGTTGCATAACTCTAATTCAATCACCGCTAAAATTTTAAACTTGAATAAAACATTTTCATTGGGAGCAAAAATAACTGGAACTTGAACTCATCATCCAGTCATGACGATGATCTAATAACAAATTAATAAGAACGTCATAATTATGTCATAAATTTGTTGGTGTAATGGGCTACTCGGAAAATCATGCGCCGATTTCTTTGAACGTGTGACACAGGCTTTATTACTGCGCGGGCGCCAAACCTTCCCGTATCCGAGGTGCTGCGACGTAATGCAAGGGGAACAAAGATGGCTATGGATCTATCCGCCATTTTCTAAAGTGAGACAGAATAAAGTGTTTTTTGTGAATTCTTATGAAATTTGAAGATAATTCGGAGATTTTCCTGGATTAACAGGTAAGGAATGTTTTAAAGAATGTCGGATAAGAGTTTTCCGTGAGGTTTAAGTGAAAATCCTGGTGAAAACGGCTGGGTAAAGACAGCGTCTTTCTTGAAGAGACAGAGTGAAGGTAAATCGTTTTCTTTGTTACTTCTATATACACTTATTTCATTTTATCACATCGTCTTTGTTGTGTAAAAAGAGATAAATTTGGAGGAAGGACAGACGGTCTTTTAAATTGTCGCTTTTTTCTTCTCCATTGGGGAATATCACAAAATAGAAAAATGTTGAAAAATTTTTATATTAAATGCCACGCCCTTGGTATTAAATATCGCTTGGTGACGCTATGGAATTTTGCCATATGCATATGTTTATTCCACATTTTTTTTTTTAATTTCTGGTGATTCTAACCGGCTTTTTACACACTTGGAGGAAAAGTTAAAAATAGATTAATTACGGATCAGCGGATACGTAGAGTAGTCAGTGCCTAGGTAACAAGTTAATTTTTTAACTGCTAGGTAGTGCTTACATAAATTTAATGACAAAAAGGAAACTTTTTGGTTCCTCTCACCTCACTTAGGCAGTGACGGCGATAAAGATTGGGGCACCCCCTCGCCAGATTTTACAAAGTGCATTTTTACCAGAAATTAGCAAAGCACCTTAGTGTGGGGGGTCTTTCTTGAAGCTGGGACCTCCCAGCTCGTTGATCCCTACGGACCCCTTATCGCTGCCAGTGCACTTAGGGTGCTTTACTAGGTATGTAATTGGTGGGTCACATTGGTACGGTTTGTTACAAATGTAATAAATACCCTAATAACTACCATTAAACACCATCCTCGGATTTTTATCACTGACATGATTAGCTGATTATCGAGATTGTGATAGAAGTTATTTGTCAGTGGAATTTATCGTTCCACTATTGATTGGTTGTGATCCATCTGTCACTGATATTATGAAGGAAAAGTGTCCCCTGTTGGTTTACACTAAGGAAGTAGGTACTATGTTGGGAAGCCATAATTTCTCAATCTCTGTGTTTCAGCCTATCAAGCTTTGTTTTGGCAGTTGGTACCCGTTCCTTAGCACAGTAGAATGGCTCAATGTGACTATAATTATCAGGAAGGGCTTGTAATTGTTTTTTAAAGGAGCCTGTAGTATACAGAGTGTCTGGGAAAATGTGGGAAATCTCTTGAATATAAAAAAACAAGAGAAAAGAGTACTTTCAGTTACTATAAATATAATAATAAAAAAATTTTTTTAATATTATGTATACCAGGTAAGACCCTCTAAAATTACTATCCAAGAAAGTTTTGTGAATTACTCACAGCTGCAGGGAGGGACTAGCTGTGACACTCATGGCCCCTTTTTTAACGCCCTGTATGATAAGAACTTTGTACAACGGTTTTTACATACCTTTAACTATTGACTAAAAATGAAGTACTCTTCATTCATGTCGCTAATCATAACCGTTTTCGAAAAAACGTCATTTTATTTACACTGGTCCGCTAACTTCTCACGGGTTAAATATGAAAAATCCGAATTTTGAAGGTTGAACATTTGGTTGGAACAAAGATGTATCTTTTATTGAAATACGCCAAATACATGATGTATAATACCGTTTTTTCGAAAACTGTTAGGATTAGAGACTTGAATGAAGACTACTTAATTTTTAGTCAATATAAAGGTATGTAAAACCGTTGGCGTTGTCCAAAGTTCTTATTTATTTATTTATTTATTTATTTATTAAATCTACGGGATACCCTATTGTATAATTTTACAATTAATTACTTATCAATCTAACAAAGTAAAAAGATTTAGAACTAGTTAGTAACATTAGAACATTAGAATACATAACAATTGAAACAGATTTAATTAAGGATCGCAACATAAACTAAAAGAAAAACAGATTTACAGAGTCTTGACATATATCATATTATTATGTTTAAATGCCCCCAGCGATATATTGAAAATATCTACAGTTCTGCTCATGTCATTAAGAGTACGAAGAGTTCTATTCAAAGTCAATTTTGATCCATATTCAGTTCTATGATAATCCAAATGAAAAATGTTATGCTCTCTTAAAACTCGACTAGGAACATTCAGTCAAATTCTGGAAAGCAAACCTAAACAGTCACACAAACCCCTTATTACCTTATACACAAAACATAGATCCAAGTATACTCTCCTCTGTTCCAGCGTAATTAATTCGGTGCGTTGGAGAATGTTCTCTCTGTGGTAGTCGCGAAAATCAATACCCATCTTAAAAACATGCCACTCTCAAGAACTTGTTTTGGACGCGTTCGATATTATTAACATATGTGCGATAGTAGGGAGACCATGCAACACTTGCGTATTCAAGATTCGAGCGAACTAAACTTATATAAATAGTTTTTAGCGTCTCTAGTGACAAATCTTGACAATTTCTATGAACGAAACCCAACAGTTTTATACCATTCTGAGAAATTCTCACTATATGGTCATTGAAAGTTACTGGCTCATCAAAATAAACACCTAAATCTTTTACTATGTTTTTGATTCAAGTTAAATATTATCAATATGACACACAGTTGGAGTTCTTAGGAGCCTTTTATAAAAACTAGTATAGCAACATTTTCGATGTTAATGTTAATATGGTTTACTTGAGACCACTTCCACAGAGCATCAATATCTCCCTGCAAGTCAATGCTATCCTGAATGCAGTTTATTGTCTTATACAACTTCAAGTCATCAGCATAGAAACTTCTCTTGGCATGCAAAATATAATCAGTTACTGAAAATGTTGAACAGAAGCGGTGAGCAATGAGATCCCTGCAGAACCCCAGAGGAAACCTGAAATGATTCTGATACAAAACCATTGATCTTAACACTCTGTGTGCGCCCCTTCAGAAAACTTGCAAACCAACGAACTGAGCTCTCATACAGGGCGTAAAAAAGGGACCAAGAGTGGCACAGCTAGTCCGTTCCTGCAGCTGTGAGTAATTCACAACACTTTCTTGTATAATAATTTGAACGGTCTTACCATCATATTTAAATATACCTGGTGGTTCAATAATTATGTGTAAAAAAACTTGGTTCCATGTTTCAAAAGTTTATATGAACTTGTAGTAAGTACTCTTTTCACTTGTTTTCTTCATATTCGGGAGATTTCCCACATTTTCCCTGACACCCTGTATAAGTACCTAGCTTTATTTTCATAGGTACATTAAATTATTTTAAAAAATATGCCATTTCAGCTGACATTTCTTGAGAGAAAATCTCCTTCCTTGACAAAAATCCTTGTAATGAGTTTGAGCTTGATTGTTTATAACTAGAATTGAATAGGTAAAGGCAATAAAGACGTCCTGTTCTCTTAGACAAGGAACTAAGGCTTTCCATTGAAAACTGATGAACATGAGGTGGTGTTATACTTGCCTCAGTCCACTTTTGTGCAAATATTTCCGAAATATTTACAGTTTCAGTTGATCTGAAATATTCGCTTCTATGTACCTATATTGCTCCTAAGAACTAGTTTTGATTTTTGCAGAATTCTCTAAAAGATGTTTGACCCAAACGTCATCACAACTACCACTCAACAATCTCAAATCCAGTATCAGCAACAACCACAACAACAGACTGAAAAGGACAAAAATGGCCAAGAGCAGAAACAGGATTTTGCCCCGTTTTGCTATGCCAATGTCAACATGATACAGAAGATCACACCGCAGACGCAACATTCGACCGTCAATATGTCACAGTTGACAGATGACAAGTGCTACATTACTCAGCCCGCATTTAGTTATAATTATACTTTGGTAAGTTATTCGCAACTAGCAGAGCTACCTCCCTTATAGGATTTTGTTAAGATATATTTGTTGTTAAAGGTCTATTGTCTATAATCTAAATACTTTATAGGGCCTGAAGGACTTTTAAAAGCATATGAAGCATTTTATAATAAATAAATCGACTCAATATTCACATCTTGCTTATTTTTAGGTTAATCAAAATTTACTGACTCAAAACGCAATATCGAACATAACCTTCAAATGCGACGTCTGTGGCTTGATGTTCGCCCATCTCAGCCTGCTCAACCACCACAAGAAGGTCAGTCATGGACAGACTGACCAACAGCAGGCCCAGCAACAACAAATTACTGTTCAGGTAAGACATGAAATAATTAATAAATAAGTTTTAGTTAGTTAGTTAATAGGAGGATGTACATATTACCGGTTGGGCGGAGACTTTGAAAAAGTTTTAGTTAGTTAACAGAAGGATTTACATATTACTGGTAGGACAAGCGCTATTAAAAATAAGTTTTATTTAGTTAACAGGAGGATTGACATGTTACCGGTTGGGGAGAGACTTTAAAAAAAAGTCTTAGTTAGTTAACAGAATGATTTACATGTTACTAGTTGACCAGGCTCTATTAAAAATAAGCTTTAGTTAGTTAATATGAGGATTTAGATGTTACCGGTTGGGCAGAGGCTTTAAAAAAAGTTTTAGTTAGTTAACAGAAGGATTTACATGTTACCTGTTGGACACACGCTATCAAAATATGCTTAAGTTAGTTAACACGAAGATTTACATGTTACCAGTTGGGCCGAGACTTTTAGAAATAAGTTTTAGTTAGTTAACAGGAGGATTTACTTGTTATCGGTTGAACAGACACTTTTAAAAATAAGTTTTGGTTAGTTAACAGGTGGATTTACATGTTACCGATTGTGCAGAGACTTTTAAAAAGTTTTATTTAGTTAACAGAAGGATTTACATGTTACCTGTTGGACAGACGCTATCAAAAATAAGTTTAAGTTAGTTAACACGAGGATTTACATGTTACCAGTTGGGCCGAGACTTTTAGAAATAAGTTTTAGTTAGTTAACAGGAGGATTTACTTGTTATCGGTTGAACAGACACTTTTAAAAATAAGTTTTGGTTAGTTAACAGGTGGATTTACAAGTTACCGGTTGGGCAGAGACTTTAAAAAAAGTTTTAGTTAGTTAACAGAAGGATTTACATGTTACCTGTTGGACACACGCTATAAAAATAAGTTTAAGTTAGTTAACACGAAGATTTACATGTTACCGGTTGAGCCGAGACTTTTAGAAATACATTTTAGTTAGTTAACAGGAGGATTTACTTGTTATCGGTTGAACAGACACTTTTAAAAATAAGTTTTGGTTAGTTAACAGGTGGATTTACAAGTTACCGGTTGGGCAGAGACTTTAAAAAAAGTTTTAGTTAGTTAACAGAAGGATTTACATGTTACCTGTTGGACACACGCTATAAAAATAAGTTTAAGTTAGTTAACACGAAGATTTACATGTTACCGGTTGAGCCGAGACTTTTAGAAATACATTTTAGTTAGTTAACAGGAGGATTTACTTGTTATCGGTTGAACAGACACTTTTAAAAATAAGTTTTGGTTAGTTAACAGGTGGATTTACATGTTACCGATTGTGCAGAGACTTTTAAAAAGTTTTATTTAGTTAACAGAAGGATTTACATGTTACCTGTTGGACAGACGCTATCAAAAATAAGTTTAAGTTAGTTAACACGAGGATTTACATGTTACCAGTTGGGCCGAGACTTTTAGAAATAAGTTTTAGTTAGTTAACAGGAGGATTTACTTGTTATCGGTTGAACAGACACTTTTAAAAATAAGTTGTGGTTAGTTAACAGGTGGATTTACATGTTACCGATTGGGCAGAGACTTTAAAAAAGTTTTAGTTAGTTAACAGAAGGATTTACATGTTACCTGTTGGACAGACGCTATCAAAAATAAGTTTAAGTTAGTTAACACGAGGATTTACATGTTACCGGTTGGGCCGAGACTTTTAAAAACGAGCTTTAGTTATTTAACAGGAGGATTTACATGTTATCGGTTGAACAGATACTTTTAAAAATAAGTTTTGGTTAGTTAACAGGTGGATTTACAAGTTACCGGTTGGGCAGAGACTTTAAAAAAAGTTTTAGTTAGTTAACAGAAGGATTTACATGTTACCTGTTGGACAGACGCTATTAAAAATAAGTTTTAGTTAGTTAACAGGAGGATTTACTTGTTATCGGTTGGGCCGATACTTTTAAAAATAGGTTTTGGTTAGTTAACAGGAAAATTTACATGTTACCGATTTGACATACTTTTAAAAATATGTTTTAGTTAGTTGACAGGAGGATTCCCATGTTACCAGTTGGGCAAACACTTCTTTTGTCAAATATGCCCAATTTTTTTTTAAATCTAAAACCGGCTACATAAATTTAACTTTGTTTTTGTTTTCTGAAAGTGTTTGAAGTCTGAATGAACAAATGTTTTTATTAAACTGCGACCTCAGGGTTAGAAGACTTACGTACATCTGACTTTCTACGGATTATTAAAAGAATATAACGTTTGTTTCGATGTTTATCTTTCAACACTTATTAACGTCACGTCCGCGTCGACACTATTTGCCTTTGCGTTTACTGCGGCCGATCACTAATTGCCATACAAGAGAGGAGTATTAAAGTCGCCGTTTTTTTAGCTTATGCCTACTCAGGTACAACAAGCTCAGCAGCCCACTCAAATTCAGATAGTATCAGCCGACAGGATAAGGTTTTCATGTGAGGAATGTGGCATGACTTTTGCGACGCAGGGCGAGTTAAAATCGCACAAGATACAAAACCATCAACAGGCGCAACAGCAACAACAACAGCAGCAGCAGCAGCAACAACAACAGCAGGTATATTTACATGTATACATACACACAATATGGCTTCATTTCACTACTATTGTTTGGCACATAAGTCTGAAACAGTAAAAAGAATGTGTGCAAAAATAGAAACCGTGTTGTTGCTTCTTTTTTGATAAAATTGGAGAATTTTTTTCGTGTTTTTTCCACCAGTTAAATGGATTTTGATTGTTTTGTTGTAAATACTCGGACTCTAAGGGCCAAGAAGCTTTGTGAGGTTGTCGAACCCGGTTGGCCATTTATGGTCTAATCCATAGAAAGTCTAAAATATATCTTTTTGAAATAGTTATAATTGGTAAACTATACCTTTTTGTAGCAGTTTTAAATCATGGTAAACTGACAAACAGATTTACCGCACCAGTACGTTAAAATGTTACGTTTACCTGCTAATTTCTTGTTGTTTTGACAGTTAGTAATTAAATTCTATTCCTATAAATATCTAATATTTGTCTCATTATCTTTCTAGCAAGTTCAGGCTCAGCCACAGCAGCAAACTACAACCCAAGCAAATACGCTAAAAATTAAAAACTGCGAAACCTGTGGCGCCCCCTTGCCGCAGGATACTAACAAGAAAAGGGCCGTTATGAAAGTAAGTATTATAAATGATTTTTCTTCATGAATTTTGAACTTCAAGTCGATATTGTTCTTTAGGAACTGCATCCTTACACTTACCAGACCTTGTCATACCCTGTTTGGTGCTCTTATCGGTCAAGGCGTGTTTCCTAGCGCCTGGAAGAAAAGCTTCTTAATACCTGTCTTTAAATCGGATGATCCCAAAAAGAAAGAGGCGCCTGTAATCAGAATAAAATGGCAAAAATATTGGATAGTCTTATTTATGACCAAATTGTGTATACAGACTTCTCCAGGGCTTTCGATAACGTTCGATTCGGCCTTCTCCTGGCCAAGCTGCGAGCGACTTGTTTTAGAGTGAGATCAGTTCGTTGGTGCGCAAGTTTTCTTGAGGGACACACACAGGGTGCTCAATATTATCGACGAATGTTGCTATATTAGTTTCTATAGCAGGGTCGCATGAATTCCAACATTGCATCATATTAATTATATCCGACTTGACTACAAAAACAAAGTAAAATATTTAGGTGTTTATTTTGATGAGCGTGTAACTTTCAATAGTGCGGAAGTCTAGTTCCTAGAATAGAATGTTGAATATGCAAGTGTTGTATGATCTCCTAACGTATGTCTCAGAAGTTTTTTCACAAATTTCAGATGCCATGAAATTGATAATAAGAAGTTAATATCAAGTTGGTAACAAAAACTTGTTTGACACCTTCACTTAACGTTAACAGTTCAGTTTTTAAATTGATTAAGTCGATATGGCTTACAAATTAGAAATTCGGAAAAGTATTTATAAGTTAGTTGGACGGGTCCCCAAATCCGAAATAATACGCATTTTTGAAAATCAAAATATATCGCGTAGAACCATTTATCGGACAATTGCTGAATATGAGTAAGGTGTTCCTTCCAAAAAGTAGAAGACCTAGAATTTTTATCAGAGTCAGATCAGAAAGACTGGTAAGAAGGGCGAAACACATACTTGACAACAAGAAAACTAGCACGACAATATCGAACATCTACGAACACCATAGCGCGGGAACTATGGCGGAATGGCCAGAAATACCGAAAAAGAAGAAAGGCTCCGAAATATACAACCAACCAACTAGCCAGAATCCCCAGATGCTGCCGTTGGTTGCTTAATGCTGTCGTGCATTAAGAAGAGTATATTTTGCTAACAACCGGGTGATAATTATGGATGACGAAAAGTATTTCACACTAAGCAACTCCGAAATGAAGGGAAATGATGATTTTTATACTGACAATATTGCACAGGTTCTTGATAATGTCAAATTTAAACAAAATGCCAAAGTCGCTGATAAGGCGTTAGTATGGTTGCTCTATTTCCACCAGGGGTGTATCCAGGCCTTATGTGGGTCGAGTAAGAGGTGAAGCCCTGGATAGTCAAAGGTATATCAATAATTGTCTTACGAAACTGGTTAATTTGATTGAATCAAATATGCTGGAGACGATATTATGTTCTGGCTAGACCATGCGTCCTGTCACTATGCAAGGCAAACCCAAATTTGGTTAGCAGACCAAAACATACCATTTGTTCAGCAAAAATACAACAATCTTAACCTTCTCCAGGCTCAGCCCATAGAAGATTTATGGGCTCTTTTATCTCGAAAAGTTTACGATGGAGGATGGGCAGCACAAAATGAGGAGGAACTTCGACGCAGGATATATAGACAAATCCGAGAAATCGATATAAATGCCGTCCAAAACCTAATGCTAGGTGTCCTCCGCAGAAAGTTGCGTCTAGTGGAAGACCATATATTTAATTTAAGTTCTTAATTTTGTTGCGTATGAAACAATTAGTTATTATGTATTACAAAACTTGATTTAAATATATTTTATTATAAAAAAACAATTTGTTGAAATTTGTGCCAAAACTTATGGGACATGTTGTTATTATCGTGAGAGTTCAAAACAAGTTCCTAAAGTCGGCAGCCTTTACGATAGGGTTGGAGTTTCGCGACTACCACAGAGCGGAGATTCTTCAATGCACCGAATTTATTACGCTGGAATAGAGAAGAGTATACTTGGATGTATGTTTTGTATTTAAAGTATTAACGAATTTATGTGAGGTGGCGGTTGGCTCTCCAGAATTGGCTTGAATGTTCCTAATCGAATTTTAAGAATAAATGTATAAATCTAAAAGATTTGTTCGGGTTTGTTCATTCCAAAAGATTTATACAAATGCAACACACACACACGCTGTGCTATTACGACTATAATTTTTGTTTCTTCTTAGGTGAAGTGCGAAAATTGCCTCAGTGCCGAATCAATACAGCCACAGATATTTGTAGTAGCGGCGGCTCCAGAGCCTACAGCTGTTAAATTTGAGGAGAGTACCGGGACGCAAACCCAAAATACATCGGCTTTAGGTAAGTAAATTACAGTCGAACGTGACCATTTTCGAAAGATTACGATTTAATACTTTGGTGTACGAGGGTGACCCTCACGAACTCCAACAAAAGTATGTGGTCGTCTCCAATAATAAATAACAAAAAATATCTTTTCGGATTTCCGGTTTTGGTTTAATTTTTTTCGTTTTTTTCCAATTTTTCCAATGCTCGAGAAAAAAATACAGAAAAAACAATTTTGTATTGAAGAACGTAACGACTTCATTACCTGTATACGTCAGTATCAGCGCGTACGCCGACAATTCTCCCTTCGCTGCCACCATGACGCGCGAGCGAACTTTCCTCAGGTCTCTTCCGATCTGTTCGATATGGATCGAAGCTCGGGAGAAAGACAGTGCCTCTACAAACCGCGTGGGATTGTTATTATTTCAACATAGGAGATACAAAATCTAGCCGCGGAAAAAGATTGACGAAGTCTAACAAATCAGCTTATAAGGAGGTAAAGAAACTCACAGTCTGCTCCACTAGTTTAATAGCAATTAATTAGAAATAAAAATAAAAGCCATACATGTTTCGAAGGCTTAAGCCTTCATCCTCAGTGAAAGGAAAAACATCAAAACATCAAAAGGGGGGTACCTATGACATTGTTATAACTAGAAAGCAGGAAAAGAAAAACTTTTTAATATGTAAAAAATTGAAATATATGAAATAAAAAGTAAAAACTAAGGTTTATTTTTTGGAAAAACATAATAAAAATTCCTTTTTAATTATTCTCAGGAAAAACACGATAAAAATTATTCCTATTTTAATTTTAATAAAATCTTTTTAAAGATATTTAATTAAAAAAAAAAAAAAAATAAAATAAAATAAAATCTTAGCTTTCATCTTAGAACCTCGTGTAAGATGAACATTAGCTACAAAATGAACGAGTTTTATATCAAATTCAAAATTAAATATCTTTAAAAAGATTTTATTAAAATTAAAATAGGAATAATTTTTATCGTGTTTTTCCTGAGAATAATTAAAAAGGAATTTTTATTATGTTTTTCCAAAAAATAAACCTTAGTTTTTACTTTTTATTTCATATATTTCAATTTTTTACATATTAAAAAGTTTTTCTTTTCCTGCTTTCTAGTTATAACAATGTAATAGGTACCCCCCTTTTGATGTTTTGATGTTTTTCCTTTCACTGAGGATGAAGGCTTAAGCCTTCGAAACATGTATGGCTTTTATTTTTATTTCTAATTAATTGCTATTAAACTAGTGGAGCAGACTGTGAGTTTCTTTACCTCCTTATAAATTCACTCCACTTTGAGATGGACTACTTCAAGAAAATTTAAATCAGCTTATGTTGGGTAGGAGAAATATTTTAAACAATAATTAGCTAACCAGACAACTGTAATTATGACATCAATGACATTAAATTAAATCCTAAGACCTGTTTAATCGCGAATAAATTTCAAAATGTCAAATTTTACTATGAATAAAATTGCTTCGACCTATAAATTTAAATGGATTAAACTATCCAAATAGTTATGTGCGAGATTGTGCTTTTTGGCAAATAGTTTCATGCAAAATTATTTTAAAATAAAAACCCTTGCTCCTGTTAGTTTGCATTCAACTATTTTCCAAACAAAATCATGACAAAATATTTTGGAAAGTTTAATTGATTAAATTTATAGGTCTTGTGATATAATACAGGGTGCCCAAGATGAGGAGGGCCTAATGGTAACAGATACAACTTCGATTAAATGGGAAAAAGTATCGCCATCAAAGCCTGAACAATATGAAGTATAAAAAGTTTTGGTAAGGTTTTTAGTTTTGAGTTATTTAAAAAAAAAAAACTGAATTTTGCATTCTTGATTAATTTTTTTTCGACGTTCATATTAAAGTTAGAGCAAAACAGACAAACCATTCTCACAGCAACTTTTAGTGAACTCGAGGATTACATAACATATTTTTCTAATAAGGCTTTGATTTTATTGATTTATTGATTTATTTGATTTATAATGTCAAATTTTCAGACCTTTTTTATTCTAAATTCTATGATGTACCACACAATATTCTTTAATTACGTTTCGATACATTTTAATCATCTTAATGAAATGTTCAGGATACGGACCTGTATTTTTCATAATTTTGTAAAAACGGTTCAGTGCAGTAGGTACTAAATGGAATATTTTTAAAATTCTTTTATAATAATACAGTACATAATAATAATCATAATTCTCCAGAAACCTTAGACGACTAGTAAAGTTATTGAAGCCTTTCAAAGCGTAAGGCCACAAATGCTAATGAATGGTTTCAATTCTGCAATTTTAAGATGCTGGGTGTTTGGAGACTGACGGAAATCATTTTAAACACTCTTTGGAAAATTAATTTCTAATAATTTGCTATTAGTTTTACTTTGATTAATGTTTTTTTGCCGATGTACCTATTTGTTGTTTATTTTTTCATACTTACTGTGTTGTTATTGTTAATAAATTATTCTGTTTTATGATTATTATTATGTACTGTATTATTATAAAATAATTTTAAAAATATTCATTTTAATACCTACTGCATTGAACTGTTTTTACAAAATTAAGTAAAATACAGGTCGGTATCTTGAAAATTTCATGAAGATGATTAAAAGACTCGAAACGTAATTAAAGGATAATGTGTGGTACATCATTGAATTTAGAATAAAAACCGGGTTTAAAATTTGAGATTATAAAATGAGGGCCGTATTAGAAAAAATTAAGTTGAAAATGAGTGTTTAAAAACGAAACGTCTTACAACAATATATTGTGTAATCTTTGAGTTCACTAGAAGTTGTTGCGAGAATGTTTTGCTCTAATTACGCCGAAAAAAAATTAAATTAAAAATCCAAAATTTCAGTTTTTTTTTAATTACCTAAAAATCTTACCAAAACTTTTTGTACGGATAATTGTTCGTGCTTTGATTGCCATACTTTTTCCCTACTTAATCGCAGCTGTATTTCTTACCATTAATGAGATCTCCATAGAGGCCCTCCTTATCTTGGTATATAAAAAAAATTCTCCTTCTACTAATGTAATTTAGTTACAATTATAGTCGTCCGGTTAGTTAATTATTGAAAATCTTTCTACAACCCTGCAAGTAAGTATTTTAGATTTTTAACGTTTACCGTTGGTTAGTGTCCCAGTATTTTTTTGAGGGTACCAGTAATTTGCTACCTGCAACAGGAAATATCTTGAGTGACACTAACCGTACTGTTACAGGTACCCAAAATACCATTCCCATAGGTGTCAAGAACAATCATCCTGTCAAAAGACGTGGCGTTGCCAGCGTAACCAAATGTACAAAGTGCAATGGCAGCGGTATTATATTTATCGGAGGCACGAAAAATCCCCAAAGCAATGTTGACAAACCTTTTCATTGCAATATTTGTAATGGTAAGTGAAAAATTGTTTCAGCTAGAATTGATTTACTTTAAGATTAAGCCATTTACGTCATTATTTCCCCTCCCCCCTTGATTATTTGCAGGACTCTCCCTGCCTTTTCAAATGTGTAAGAACCGTAATATGACAAACTCGAACAAAGTTGCAATAGTCTTTACATTACGGAGCATTATCAAAATATCAGTTTTTCGCTTGGTTTTTCTCATTTACTATGACGTATAGAATATGGATTATGGTATAAACCAAAATAAATGGTCTAAACTGTGAATTTTGAAAATATATATATTTTTTTGCATTTTATAGGTTCTTTTAGTAGATACTCATCACTATGGTCGCATAAACGACTGCATACAGGGGAGAAAAATTTCAAGTGCAATATTTGCGGTCTGGCATTTGCCAAGGCAGCCTATTTGAAAAATCATTCCAGAATACATACCGGAGAAAAGCCCTACAGGTAACAAACTTGGTATACTGGGTGTCCAGAAACCAGTGGTCGTAAACGTAGACATAAATTTAACTTTTTACTACTCACCCCATAAGTTGTACGTATCCAAAGTTAGAGGTCGGTGAGTTTGCACTTTTAGCTTCATCCTTAACTTGATGAAAATACATATTAAAATTATTAAAAAATACCTGATTCCTTCGTTTATGACTACTAGTTTCTGTACACCCTGTATATATGATGCAGGGCGGTTTTTAGAAAATCAGTGACGGTGTAGACTGAGGATTCTTCTTCAAAAATAGATTGTTAGATTCTTACGCTGTTCCGTCAACGTTCGAAATTCTAAGGTTTAGACGTGTGTGTCTTTTTTAGATGTAACGTTTGTGGAATGCAATTCTCCCAGTCTCCCCATCTGAAGAACCACGAACGGATACATTCAGGAGAGCGACCGTATGTCTGTGAAGTTTGCGATAAATCTTTTGCCAGGCATTCGACGCTATGGAATCACAGAAGGATTCATACAGGGGAAAAGCCATATAGGTATGTAAAAGATAAGGATGTTTTATTAATTGTTGTGAATTAATGACAAAAGTATGATTTTGAGAAAAAAGAAGGGATGGTAAATACATTACATATTTTGACAGAATAACACACCTATACTCTATTCAAAACCGAGAGTCAGTGCACGTAAATAAATCACGTGTTCTTTAATATAAACCAGGACCGCACTAAGAAATGGTAATATTTTTCATGTATATTTTGTTCATACAATGGCGATTGGTTCATTTGCGATATCAGTTATTATAAATATTAAAAAAATAACTAATTTATTTTATAGTGTAATCCATAAAATGTTATTTCAGATGTGATATTTGCAGTTCCTGCTTTAATCAGGCTACTCATTTGAAGAATCATCAAAAAGTCCATTCCGGTGAAAAACCATTTAAGTGTGATATATGTTCAGTAGGATTTTCAGACAGGTATGTTTGTTATGTACGTTAAATCACGACGGGTGCAAGGAAAGAAAGCGGGATATCCGTTTTGGACCAAAACTAATAATTATATCCATTACATAACGCAAGTACAAATAGATTCCGTCATTGTCTATTTGACTCAAGGAGGGATGTCCATTATTTTGGCCCTCCCTTCAGACGGGCAGTATACAGGGTGATTGGTAGTGGATGAGTTATTAGACGTTTTTGAAGACCTAGCCAATGGATCACTTTGAAAATTTGGTAGCTTCTATAAGTGGAACTGCTTCCTATTTTAAAAATATTTTAAGCCATACAGTGCAGCCGCTTCTACTCGAAAGTATTAGGAACTTTGATAATACTTTCTAGTGGAAGCGGCAGCACTGCACGGTTGAAAATATGTTTGTACTTGTATAAGCTGCAAAATTTTCAAATCCATTGACTAATAAACGTCAAACAGGCCATCCACCATCAATCATCCTGTATGCCTCCCTATCTGCTGTATTTCTTTTTTGCAAAATGATTTATTATCGAATTTTCTTTCTTCCATTTAGATTTGCCCTCAAAAGGCACAGAAATATCCATGAGAAGTACGGTCGTACCAAACCAATGAACCAGACCAGTGACGTAACTGGTGCAGTCGATTCTTCCACCGATACGTCCGTGCAGACGGGAGTTCAAGACGGGTAAGATATGGCGATTTAATACAAGATGTTATGGAATTGCTTTATTATATTTAAATCCTCATATCCTGAGATAAAAATGAATTACAGAAAAATAACCATAAATTGAGCTTTGCAAGTCGCGTGCACTACTGAACATTTGTAAACAAATCAGTATGATTAGTGCAGCGACGTTGCCAATTTTACCCGTTATTTTTCCCGTAAGTTTAAACTCTAGTTAATATACAGGGTGTTATGGAAATGACTTATTATATTTAAACCGGCAAATCCTTCGCAATCAATAGTTTATTGAGGCAGTCTCGAGGTTCAAAATAGATTAGGGCATTATAGGCGGTATTGTCATATTGCAACACAGAATGTGTAAACGCACGTGTTCAGTTTTTGACAACAAGACGTCTTTGACGCGCGTTTTCACTTTTACAAACTTTTTAGAAAAAAAAAACTACAATTTTAAGGTACTCTCTTACCTTCGATCTTATTTTAAAATAATCCGTTTTATAATTAAATTCCATAAAATAATAAAACACAAAAAGTAGGTTTTTCAACAGAATCAACAGTAGATAATATCACACAAATTTGAAATCACATCACAACATTTATTATTATGAATTATTTAACAGAAAAAAAAAATCGGGTAATGCTACAACTAACAAAACGTTTAAAATTCGTATACGTCAAGCACGTGGAACCCTCTCGACAGCGTCATTCTACCCCCGAGTCGCGAAACATACTGAAGCAACGATAGTGACGCTCGGCTGGTATCCAAGCAAGGGCGAGTCACGCGGTGTGATCTGACATCTATGTTAGTATACTCTAGTGACCCATACTGTTGCTAAGTGAACCCAGATGGAACGGCGCGACACTATGTGGGTAAAATAGTTTTTACCTTAGTATTTAGATATTCGATTTAAAATAAAAGTATGTAGACTTTCTCTAGGACACCCAATGAGTCGCCCATTTAAATATAATAAGTCATTTCCATAACACCATGTACATTATATCTTAACAATTCGTTTTACAATTTCCATAAAAATTACAGCGAAAAATGTCTTTCAAACGACAAAAATAAAGATATACTAATTTAAAATCAAAGTTTTATACACATGCACGTGGAAATGAATAATTTCACAGCAGAGAACTTTGCGAGACATCCAAAACCTCGCGACGACGTGCATCTGACTAGTTTCAATCGATTGAATGTAGTAGCGGTATAGGCGTGTTACACCTCGCATTGCGGCAGTTGCTAGAGAGCAAGCGATGGTGCCAAACGCAGAATTTAGTCACATTTTATTAGGTCGTTTAACTGTGTTTTAATACATATCGATGTATTACTGTTATTTATTTATTGCTTAATTTAACAATTTTACAATTATTTTTGAATACTTCCTAGGTTTAATTATGTTCGCAGGTCCGAACATGAAGAGCATGAAATGGTAGAAGCTAAATTTGAAGGCAAATATGAGGATTCTGAAGAGATGACTGGCGAGGAAATGGAAGATATAGCGGAATTACAGGTCCAGTTGCAATAAAAATCCCCTAAAAGCTTTTTATCAATAATATAGGTAACGTTAGCATTATCTATTGCAATAATAATAGCCCCAGAATGTATATAGTTAGCACAAAATACTAGAAAGTTTTAGCTTAATGCAACTGAAGCAAAAAGTCAAACCCGAACAGTGTTTTTAATGCTACCGATGCTGCTTTGTGCAGTGTCGTAGTTATTTATTATTATAAAATCATCAAAAACCGTTTATAAATATTGAAAATCTATATCGAATTAAGCTTGAGCTCCATATTGGAACCTATTTGTGGAACAGGTATTTTTTTTTTCTTTGACTTGGATTACCCGTTCCTGGTGAAAACCGGCAGATATTTCGCTCTATCACAGTTCGTTAGGATCCATGATACAATAAACACAAGGTATGCTATCTAGCCGTTCCAATTTCGTTTGGCGCGCGCAGTTACGTCATGGTATAAGTTTAAATTGCCTATGGAGATTCACGTTGTTGTTAAAGTTTTTAATTATCTTTTATTGGTATTAAAGTAAAGGTTTCATGCATTTGTAGTAGGCGAAATGAAAGAATAATATCATGGTATAACATAGATTAAAGCTATAATCCTACCTAGGCTCTTACCGAGGTTGTTACGTATAAATTTAAAAAAAATGCCAAAGTATCAAGATCCGTATAACAGTTATAGTATAGATTCAAATAAAACTAACGAAAACAAAGCCTAATTTCATTTCATAAAATCTGTTTTGCTACAAAAAGATGCGTTGTTTATCGTCCCTTTAAAGCAGAACTGGCCTAAGTATTTTTGTCAAAGGACCCTGTGGGCCTGTGGTCTTAACTTACGGAACTTACTAATATGTCAATGTTCTTATAATCTGGAAAGCTTATTATATCTTATAATCTGGGAAGCTGATGATAAGGATATTGACATAGGTTAGTTCTGCATGAAAACGGCACGGTCCTAATGCATAATTCCTGTAAAAATCTGAAATTTGATAAAAATGGACTTCGTTCTAAAATATTAGATTCCGACTGATTTCTAGAATAGTTGGATCGTGAACATTACTGTCTTTCACCAAGGTTATTATCTTTCTCAATATCACTTAAAGCAATGTGTGAGGTTACGGCATCTAATATTCATAGTCGACAAAGTCGGGGAAGTCCCGCCATATAGTCTTTTATGCTTTGCACTGCAAATCGAGAACAAGGGCGTTTTAAACTAAAAATAAATATTTTAAATTAAGTAGTAAAAGCAGCTTCGCTGTTTCCCGAACCTCGTTATAAGCAGGATCGTATAACCGGCAAAAATACACGGTTGTTTATGGATGAATTTTCGTATAAGGGAAAATGGTTCGTTTTAACCGGATGTTCGTTATAAGCGAACTTTACTGTATAACAAAATTATGTTTCTGCCAGTGTTGGCAAATATCATGATATTTATATAAATATCAAATATCGGATATATATCCGATATATATCTGATATATACCAAATAATTTTTTTCAGCCAAAACAGATAAAATTATACTTATACTAGAGCCAAGTAAAATCAAGGAAGTATATATTTGAGTAAATATTTTTATTAAAACATAAATATTATTTCTAAACAGAACAAGCCTCGGAACAAGCATAAAAGCTAACAAAATAATAATAACAGATATTCACCTAGACAACAGATATTTACCTAGGGTGAATGCGTACAACAAAAAACAATCCCGAAAAAAAAAATAATATAAATAACCATCTTAAATTAGCCTTATCAATGGTAAGTCATCGCCAGATTCGTCAGAATCAGAAATCGATCCCGGTAATTCTTCTGGTACAGTTCCTGCCCAAATCCAATCAATATTTTCTTTTTTATTTGTTTCTATTTGATTAGAGTATTTAAATAAAAACGTTAATTTTCCAGCTTCTTCATTTCCAAGCCTATTGCGTAGTTTCGATTGCACGAGTCCAAATGATGAAAAGGTTCTCTCAATGGACGCAGTAGATGCAACTGCAGTAAGCAGTTGTTCACATAAAGCCAGGAAGTCTTTTTTATTTGGCCAATCCTCATCCTCAATAACAATTCCTTTCCACCACACCATAGGAACTGTATTTTTAAACTGAGATCCAAATACATATTTGGGGAATGGTGTTGCTTCAACTAATAGGGCCATTACAAATGGAACGAAGTCTGCCCTATAGACTCGCCTATAAGTGATGATAATATTTCATCTTCATGTTGCTCAGTTTGAGTTCCTAAACATTTAACATAATGATCATTTAAACGTTTTGTTATGCCTTGCATTTCTTTCTTACACTTCTTACATTTTGCCCATTTTCCACTGTTTCCAACCTTTTTTGTTTCTTCAAAATATTTCCAAATATTTAGCTTACGTTTTGGCATTTTAAATTTAAAAACAGATTAACGTTGTAATAAAAAAACCACACACGATGCACAGTTGCATCGAAGAACGCTTCAGTAATGAGAAATAATAATGAAATAAATAGGGGATTCCTAGAAGCAAACCCGAAACAAATTCGGAGAATTAAATATGTACCAAGCCAGTTAAATTACTAAATAGTATTACCAACCGTAATACCAACCTAAACCATACAAAATTTGGCGGTAAATTAAAATTTATTTTTTAATAATAAATATCATGATATATATCGAGCTATAAATATCATTGATATATATCGTGATATATATCAGTGATATATATCATGCCAACCCTGGTTTCTGCACAACCGAACATAGCGCACCTGCTATTATGACATTTATTTTAATAAATATACAAATACCTGAGCAACAACCACTGAAATAAGAAAGAATTCCGGTAAATTTTCCAAAATATCTGTTGAAGAAGCGTGTGTGTTACCTTACCTTGTATTTATTGTATCATGGTTAGGATCTGATCCACTGACTTATATCTATGGAGAGCCAAACTCTAAAAGCAAAACTGGCAAATTTATGGCCTCGCGCATGTAAACAAAGCAATATTTTGGCACATCAAGACCATCTTTACTAGGAAATAATCCATTTTCTCGCATAAAAGCAAGCCTTGTGGCCATCACTGGAAAGCCAGTTTTAGAAGTAATTTTGATATCTATTGTCCTTGTATCGATAGATTTTTAATATCGTTACATCCTTACGACTGATTTCGGTTCTGGACGGTCGTCGTTGGTTGGCAACCAAACCGGCACCAATACGGCGAGGTTGCCTATATGACGGCGACAATATTGTGCCCAAGACGATCGACGAGCAACTTTTAGAAATGTGACCGATACACCGTGCGCACCAACCCATTTTTTCACTTATAAAATTTAACTTTTTACTGCGCACCCCATAAGTTGTACGTATCCATAGTTATAGGTCGGTGGTGCTGCCAGATCGAAAATTACAAAGACGGAAGATTCGACATGTGTTCTAGACTTGATATTCTTGATTTTATCTACTAACTATTTTGTGCTAAAATTATACATAATACATAATAACCCCGAACTTAGCATTATCAAAACATTGTTTTAAATGTTTTAAAATTTCGTACTCGATTGTTGCTTTATTCTACTGAACATTTTGTGATTATGATTTACTGTATATAGTATTTCGATAATTTAAATTTCGGACCATTTAGTCGATGAAAATATATTTTTTTGTGAAAATTATTCAATTTTGAGTATAAAATTTCTCAAAATGTTCGAATTTTGGGTGTTTTATTCCTAAGTTTATAAAATAATAAAAAAAGGTCATTTAAAATAATGTGCATTATTTATGTAATTTTTTATTATTTTCTGATGTGAAAAGGCTGGTTTTGAGGCCCGGTCCACAGAGAACGTTTTTTTTTAAAGATTTAAGCGTTGGTTAGTGAACCTTATTTCGTTCTTTTCCGCAGTTGGCTTTTAAACTTTCAGCCCCATTCATTATAACTTTAAAACCCAGGGTGTCGGGGGGAAATCGCATATTATATAGGGTGTTGAAAAAAGGTCGGCACCCTGGAATAACTCCGCAGCGGAAAATATCTAGGGAAAAAGTTGTTTGGTTTTGAAGGAGGAATAGTTTGCAATTTAAACCACCGCCATCCCCCAGGCGCGGGTGGGGGTAAGTTAAGATTTTCAAATGAAATCCCAACAAACCCGAACAAACCCATATTTTTTATTGGCGTATCGTGTTCTCCGACCGGAAAAAGTTGTTTGTATTCCACGGGCATTTTTTAGTACAAGACTGAGAAAAAGTGTATTTCCGGGATAAAACTTGATTTTCGCACGGTTCTGATTTTGTCTTTCTCATGGTGATTATCGGTGAAGAATGGGCCCGAATAAAACAAAATTTCCGACAAAAGATGTTTATTTTTGGTCGGAGAACAAGATACGCGAATAAAAAATGTGGGGTTCTATTTGAAAATCTTAACTTACCCCCAACTACGCCCGGGGGTTGAGAGGGTGGGGGTGGTTTAAATTGCAAACTATTCCTCCTTCAAAACCAAACAACTTTTTCCTCAGACATTTTCCGCTGCAATGCAATGCACCGGAGTTATTCCGGGGTACCGATCTTTTTTCAACACCGTGTATAGTGACCGGTAAAAAGTTGATATAATATGGGAAATTTTACGTGACTACTCGTTTGGTTCGAAAATTGAAAAATATATACATTTTGTCATGGAGAACTGGTATTAGATGATGAGATATCGAAAAAAGTTATTTGAAAAGAGTTTGTTTAGATTTTAATATTTATGCACTTTTGTAGTTTAGTAGCAAGTTTGTAACGAAAATTCCAAAAATGTTATTGTTTCAGAATATCCAGTATTCGAACCATTATTCCCAGGAGTATAATAATGAAAATGTGTTACGATGATCGGAAACCAAGGTAACACTGCATTATTTAAACATTTTTGTTGCGTTTAAAAAATTGTATATGTTGAAACTTGGCTTTTTACATTGTAACTGGGTGTGGCCAGGCCCTGTAGCTGGCAACCGTTTATAGTTATTTCTGGAACACAATATGCTTACGAAAGGCCGTTATTCTAATTTTGAACAACGAAATTTCATAAAACTAATTGATTATATCGACTTTACCCAATTAAAGTTACTGTAGGTTCCAGAGAATCCAGTTTTTAATTTTTTTATTTCGTTAGAGCAACTTTGGGACACATGGTAAAACTTGTTCAAAACTAGAAAAAGCGGCGTTTCGTAAACATATTGTTCCAGAAGTAACTATAAATGGTAAATATGGTTGCCAGATACATATATGGATATAACGATATATCTATGGATAGCCAAACTCTAAAAGCAAAAGTGGCAAATTTATGGCCTCGTGCATGTAAACAAAGCTGATCGTCAGATGTCATAACCGGCGAACAGGCCCGTACTTCGCCCTTAATGAAAACGGCAATGTTTTGGCACACCAAGACCTTCTTTACTGGGCAATAAACAATCTATTTTCCCGCATAAAAGAAGGCCTTGTGGCCATCACTGAAAAGCCACTTTTAGAATTAATTTTGATATCTATTGTCCACGTATCGATAGATTTTTAATATCGTTACATCCCTATGACTGATTTCGGTCATGGACTATCGTCGTTGGTTGGCAACCAAACCGGCACCAATACCGGCGGGGTTGCCTATATGACGGCGACAACATTGTGCGTAAGACAACTGTCGAGCAACCTTTAAACATATGACCGGTAAACCGTGTGCACCCACCCATTTTTCACTCATAAAATTGAACCTTTTACTACGCACCCACTCACTCATAAAATTTAACTTTTTACTATGCATCCCATAAGTTGTACATATCCATAGTTTTAGGTCGGTGGGTACAGGACCTGGCCACACCGTTACATTCATGGTAAAAAGCTATATTTTTACAAAAAAATTTTTTAAAACAACATAAATGTTTCAATTGGTTTAAGTTGGTTTTCGATCATTTAACACATTTTCATTTTATTCCTGGCAATACGAAACTAATACTGGATATTTTTCTGAAAAATATAAATATTGGAATGAACAGTTTAATTGTATAGAACGGCCATGAAAACAAAAACAATTTTCTACTAACGGGATGGTATAGTAAAGTTTACATTATACCGTCGACCTTTACTGCAATAAATCAAATACCTGATTAAACCCCATTGTGTCGGTCCCAACATCTTCAAACCGCAATAAATGGGTGCATGGTCTGCTTGAAAATATATGTATCTACATATCGATTTATTTTGAATTAGAAACGCCTACTTAAAATGGTATAATAATTAGGGATGCAGGTAAATAAAATTAGTACTCCAGCTCTGCCCGAAAATATGTAAATTGTACGGCGTTTTATGGTCAGAAGGATAATTTGGGTTTTATGGCGGTCAAAAGATGAACGGCACTATTCCGATCGCGTACGGTTTTCTTTATGGTTTCTCAGCTTTAGGTTCAGTGGGAAATAAAACAAAAAAGGTTTTCAAGAAGTATGATTTATTTTTTCTTTTAAATACGCACATATACCTGCTATAATTTGTTTTATTATTAATTAACTATGGTAAAATGTAAACGATAGCGGTAGCGCGGAACGTGAAATTACTTTTTTAAATTTAAATAGTGTCGCTTGGCCAAATAGTGCTGCCACAAATAATTATTAATGGCAGAATTATTAACATTTGCACGTGCAAAAAAAAACGGTATTACAAAATTTTCATTAAGTTTTAGGCTTATAACTTTTGTTATTTGTAGTCCGATGTTGGTGATTTTTTTTAGACGTATCCAAGTAGTAATTAGAGTTAGA
Source organism: Barypeithes pellucidus (assembly GCA_963991005.1). Taxonomy (NCBI): domain Eukaryota; kingdom Metazoa; phylum Arthropoda; class Insecta; order Coleoptera; family Curculionidae; genus Barypeithes; species Barypeithes pellucidus. The sequence goes on from OZ022563.1 coordinate 18,047,844, forward strand.
GGAGGCAAAGGCATATTTAAGTTAAAATGTTTGCTCTTAAATTATATATCGTATTTAATTTAATAAGCATATTTAAGTAAAAGTTGGTAGTTTTTTTCTAAATGAATTTGTAGTTAAATATTGACTACAACGATAACTTCTACGTCCCGATAATCTTGTGTTTATCCATCAAAAATTGTATTCTCAATTGAACAACAATAATGAAATTATTATGGAAAAATTGGAATTATTGATAACCAACAACAACACTTTGCATTGTGTGGGAATAAATGGCATGTATTGGCACGAACCAAAACACGAAATGTACAGAATGGATGACTCTAAATGAAATCTGGTCTTTTGAAATAATTTTGCTACTTGATTATTCCACAGAGTGTTTTGAAATTAGATAAAAACAACATTTTTACTATCCTTTTATAATATGTCGAGAAACCAATGTTACTTAAAATTTGCAACAGACATGTTCAAATTGATAGTTGTACATACGGTTCTCTTAAAAAAAACCGTAATATCGGTCTAAAAAAAAAGTTATTCAGCCTAAAAGTTTTATAAACATTTTGTAATAACCGTTTTTTTGCACACGAGTGTATATTTAAATTTAAAAAAATGTAATTTTGCTCCACCCTACAAAACAGTTACAAATATTTAACAAGAAAATGTCCAATAAATACAATAATTTAAATGGAATGGAATATTATATTTTACAATAATTATTTCGTTGAGAACAGTCATATCATTTATCAATTTAATCAACTCTTCGATTTACAGTAAACTACAGGTAGCACCAAAAACTAAGACATTCTTACATTGTGAGCTTAGGCGTCGGGTTGCATGACGACTTTGATTGTGAGTACATCGTTTCATCCAATATCATTGATGTCACAAGCAAAGTTGCCTTATCAGTTAAATATTGTTTAAAATCCTTCTGCAACCAGACCTTAGTAACATATTATCAAGATTATTCATTAATTTAATACAGAGTCGTACAAATAATGTTTTAAACGGTTTTTTGCTTGGAATTTTGGCTCTCGGATGCTCATTTATATAGTAGGTGAAGGTAAGCAGCAAGATACATCCGTAAAATGTTGATTCTTAATTTAACTCACTCTGTATAAATATATACCGGGTGATTAACGACGAGTTTGCGTTAGAACTTTATGGAGAAGTACTGAACATATGTTCTTCTACGACCGTGAGTGAAATACACTCACCTACAACTCTTGTTGTAAACTCCTCACTCATATTAAAACATGTCTTCGTGCACTCGTTACACAACATCCTATTTTGAAGCTTTGGAATTTTAAAATTAAAACTATTATGTTGTATAATGTCAGTTTTATGTTGGTAATACTATCAAATTATTGATTTATCAAAGTGATCCACAGACCACACAATTTATCTGTGTTTGCCATTTTATCGCGAAAATTCAAAAACTTTCATAATAACAATTAGAACTAAGATGATTTCAGTTTAACTTCTCCCAACTCGAGGGAAATTGCAAAGCTTTAAATTAATATACATTTGAAAAATATTGCTGTGATCAGCTTTAAAATGAAAGTAAACTTGACAAGTGTGAGGTTAGTTTAGTAATTGTTTCTGCAACCAAACATACATGGCCGCATTACTAACATTCAAAGAAGAAAAAAATGTTTCATAAAAAGCTTACTATGATACTGTGACATCGAAATAGCTTTGATATGAAACCAAAATAGAAAAAAGTTATAATGCAGCCTTGTCGTGAATCGCCCTGTAGTGCTGAATCATTCCAATCTAAACTTTGTGGCTCTACCTTTATATGACCTAAATTAAGTATACGCTGTACAAAACAAGTTCCAATGCCAGTCATTTCATCAAAATTTTGACGAATTAGTTGGCGGATTCAGATCCAAATTTTAGGAAGTAAGCTCGTATTCTTTAATGGTCTGATTCATATTAGAGCTACTGTTTATATCATTGGTTCAAGCAACTTTTGGTTTTCAATCGCATTCACGAATAGTTATCACCGTTCTTATCAGTGGACCGCGTGATCGATTTGAGATTTCGCCGCGGGATAGCATAAGTCATTGTTATTGAACAATGAGACAACATCGCCATTCCAAGATACGACGAGCCAGCGTGCTGGCCGGCTGTATCGAGGGAGTAGGAGACGTTTTTCTTATTCTTCTGCCTTCGATCATCCGAAGCGTTGCCAAATCACTTTAGAGTTGCGATTTCAGATATTTTTCCTGAAAACCTCGGTGCGATACTTTCACAACTGACTGTATAACCTTATTTTTTCAATTTAATCGTTATTTACCGTTTTTTTTTTAAATAAATTCTTTTTCGAAAAATTCAAGATTATACATATAGTCATGTATTACCATATTTCGAAGCTAAATTAAAAAGTTTATCAAATTCTATCCAATAGTTTTCTTGTAGTTTATCAAGGGTATCATTTAACTGTTTAGCAAAATATTCTTATTTTTGCGAACAGAAAAATGTAATCGGTCAGCCAAAATGGCTAGTTGGTCAGCAACTAATGGACAGCAAACATTTCTGAATCGGTCAGTAATTAATGTCATACTAGAGTGCTGTAAATTATTTTGGTACGCAAATTAAATATATAAGCTGCTATGAGCGATCCACTTTTAATCAGATATTAGTAAGCAGTCAGCGGGTAAGGAAAATATTTAATCTTGGTCATCAAAAAAAAAGCAATAAAACGTGAAATAGTGAGAGTGCCATGGGAAAACAAGTGAAAGGCAGGACAACGGACAAATGAAAACGCGTAAAGGCGCTAATTTCGAAACCAATGTGTGAATAAAAACAGTATTATTATTATTCATGACGTTATCGACTTGCGCATCGATCGATGACGTGGCACTGTTCTTGTCTTGTACCAAATTTGAAACGATGTAAGATCGTAAAATTAGGTGCTTAAGATGGCTAAGAAACGACAATAAAAACTTATTGCAAATATTGTTGGCCTTATCGAAATTATGTCAAACGGCCGAATATTACGATTTCATTCAGCGGAAATCACTCGTATTGATTTTAAATACATATTTATAATAACGTTTTAATTAATCAATAAGTAGGAAGATGTAAGATTTTATGAGTAAGTATTATAGTAAACAAATTGCAAATATCTTAAGAAATAAATCTAATAAATTAATAAAGAAGTAAGCGATTGGATTAAGTATCCATTAAAACAATTAATCATGTCATAATATAAAAAGTATATAGTTGAATATCTTTTAGAAAAATCCAGCTAAAGAAAATTAATGCGTGGTACTGACCAATTCTAATCACAAAAAACAATATATAGATTAATTAAAATTGACGTCTATGGTACAAGCAAATCAGATCTTTTAAACTGACCTGTCGGGAACTAAATAAGATATTCGTTTAAAATATTGGTACTCGCTGTAAAAAAAGGCCGATATTTTTAATGAAGATAGTTTCACGAATCTAACACATCCGGTTATACCGGAAGTTCGGCTAAACATTGTTATTTTAAATAGAGTACCTTCTATATTTTGACATTTTGTTTCTATGTAAAAATCCAAGTACTTTTGTTAACAATTTCAAAAAATATGTCATAGGTATATGACCTTACTTTGCAACTAAATGTATGGCCACAACGGCGCACCGCACCGACCCTCGCTCATTGCCTTGCCTGTCGATCAGTTTGTCTCTCGACATCGAGTTATGAACATGGACTGTGCGTTGTCATCTTCTTCCGATGAAGAAGATATTATTTTAGACGCTAATATAACCAAGTGGTATATGTTTAAACAGAAATCAAGATTACCAGTGCATCCTATTAACACAAGCGAAGATTCTATTGAGAATTTTATCAGATCTAAGGCAAGATCCCCAACGCGTTTGTGAATATACGAGAATGCATATAAATACCAGATTTTTGTTTAAGCATATAAGTACCACTTTGTTAAATTAGAGTCTAAAATAATATCTTCTTCATCGGAAGAAGATAACAACGCACAGTCCATGTTTATATCTCGATGTCGAGGGACTACTGTGCGAAGCTCAAGCGAGGCTGTGCGGTGCTATGGGACAAGGCTGTGGGCGAGAGTCGGTGCGCCGTTGTGGACACAGCCTAACGCAGTTTTCTCAAATTTTAAAAGGTTTAACTGCATTAGTTACAAATGACATGTTTTTTATAAAAAAAATCCTTTAATGAATTTTATCTCAGAAATGGAACAGGAGATGGGTATAGGAAATAGAATCGGGGCATTTTATTTAAAATAACAATGTTCAACGTAACTTCCGGTATAACCGGAAGTATTAGACATAGTCAAAATATTTTTATTAAAAAAAAATCGGTATTCTTATAGCGAATACCAATATTTCAAACAAATATCTTATTTAGTTCCCCAGATCTTTTATTAGGCACTCGCCCTCATTTTCAGCTGAAGTTTCAAATTCTATAACGCTTGTGGCATATTTTATGGATTCACTTTGCCAATCTAACTGGACCTAATGCGATAAACCGTTTTTTATTAATAATTGTAGAAACATAATAATAATCGTACCAATACACCAAAAAGTGTAATCTAAAAAGTGATTTAAATCGTCTGTTGCAATCTACTTTCCTAAGATGTGTAGTAATTTAAAAATGTGACAATAAATTTAGCATATTTTTTGTCATAATCTTTACATATTATGCGCCACTTGACATCCCTTCCCATTGAAGATTTTAAGGGTGGAAGATTGTAAATATTCTTTAACCCCCCCCCCCCCATCACACACAAATCTTGAAACTCCCTAAATAAAGGGCATGAGAGAATTTACATTCTACAAATTTACACTGTTATCGTCCCTCGGATGAAATGACGCTAAAATTAAGAAGGTAAGGCTATACAGTGAGTCCCAGAAGAAATGTCTAAATTCATTTAAAATTCAGCGGTAAGTTTTTTCAAAAAACGCTCGTACCCGTCGATTTTGATTTTTTAATTTTTTTTTTCTTGTGGTAATTTCATGTATACAGGGTAGCTCAAAAATAAGTTACGACCATCAACTTCATTTTTTCAAATGAAAACATATATTTTTTATTTCATTTTTGAATTTTGCATTGAATTCTAAGCATGTTTCATGTACCATGTCCTATACATAAACTCAACAGTTATTGAAAAAATTAGGATTGAACATATCATTTAGGGAATCCAACGATCTATCAATTTTTCTGGCAATATGGCATTTTGGGTTCCATAATAAGTAAGAGTGTACTGTCTCACTGTCACCCTTTATTTCCATAGAAACTGTATGACAATTTTATTTCAAATAAGTATAATTATTGTCAAGCGTAGTTTCAAAGTTGCGGTTTTCACAATAATGGTGAAGTTAACGGAACGGGAAAAAATTGAAATTCTATGCATGGTTGGGTTTGGTGATAAAACACGTACTCAAATAGAAACAGCCCAATTATTTAATGAAATCCATCCTGATCGCCCTCCCATATGTCAAAAGATGGTGAGTAGAATAGAGGCTAAGTTTAGAGAATTCGGTCATGTTAGAGATTTGCCTAAATCTGGTCGTCCTACTCGAGATGAAAATGAACAACTTGACGTTTTGCTTTCCTTGGAAGAAAATCCATGTACTCCCCTGTCGCACATTGGGGCCGATTTACACATGCCGAAATCTGTTGTTCACCGAGTAGTTCAAAAGCACAAATATCACCCATACAAAGTTATTCCAGTGCATGAGTTATTTGAAGATGATTACGATAGGCGAAGTGAGTTTTGCGGACGCATGCAAAATATGTGCAATCTAGATAATAATTTAGTAAAAAATATTATTTTTTCGGATGATGCTACGTTCTATTTGAATGGTAATGTAAACAGACAAAATTGTCGATATTGGGCAACAGAAAATCCGCCTTGGATGATAGAGGTTCACAGCCAGTACCCTAAGAAAATAAATGTTTGGTGTGGAATCGTACGCGAAAGAGTAATTGGTCCATTTTTCTTTGAACAGTCTTTAACTGGACAAGTATATCTCGAATTTCTCCAACTAGAATTAATTCCAGCATTAGTGGCTTTATTTCCGAATCCATTGGATCCAGACTCCCCTGACGAAGAACTGATATTCCAACAAGATGGTGCTCCTCCGCACTATGCGGCCACTGTGCGCACATTTTTGGATGAAACCTTTCCCAATCGGTGGATTGGAAGGAGAGGACCCATCGAATGGCCTGCTAGGTCGCCAGACCTAACTACGCTGGACTTTTTTTTGTGTGGTTACCTCAAATCAAAGGTATTTGGCCAAACAATATGCAGGAGTTGAAAGAAAGGATCCGAAGAGAAGTGCGTGTCATAATTCCGGAAATGGTTGGAAACGTGCAAAGAGAGTTTATTGATCGTCTTGGATATTGTCAAGCCGTAAATGGCGCACATTTTCAACATTTAATTGAATTTTTTCAATAACTGTTGAGTTTATGTATAGGACATGGTACATGAAACATGCTTAGAATTCAATGCAAAATTCAAAAATGAAATAAAAAATATATATTTTCATTTGAAAAAATGAAGTTGATGGTCGTAACTTATTTTTGAGCTACCCTGTATACATGAAATTACCACAAAAAAAAGAAAATTAAAAAATCAAAATCGACGGGTACGAGCGTTTTTTGAAAAAACTTACCGCTGAATTTTAAATGAATTTAGACATTTCTTCTGGGACTCACTGTATATTTAGCAGGAGAGGATATTTTAACCTTCTAACCTTTTTTGATTAAACCCGGGTTCACACGGCAATACACCGCACGTTTTGTTGCAGTATTAATCTTACCGAATAAGAATTGGCGCATATATTGACATAGAACCGTTCCCACATCGTTTGCACTACAAATAAACGTATACGGTTGAAGATGTCCACCGAATACTCACCGGACTTGCGAAGCAAACCGATAGAATTGAAACGTATTCGGTTTGCAGTTTCACACGGCGCGATACATAGTACATAATATCTGTATTAATTTTTGATAAATCTGCATTGCCGCTGCTTATTCGGTTAAAATCGAATAATGTAAAAAACGTGCAGTATATTGCCGTGTGAATCCAGCCGAATAACCTAAATTTTCACCGTCCTTTAACAGCACTGTCCGTCCCTACTTGGCCGATTGTGGCATGACAACATTTAGAGTGAGACAAAGCTAGCACAATATTAATGAAATAGTTTGAAAAACGTTTTAAAGAGATTATTCATTTTGCACCAATAATTTTTTTTTACCTACAAAGAAACTCGTAATGAAAATGATGTTCTTAAAACCTACTTAGGGTAATACCAGAATACTTTTCATTACAAAACAAAAATAAGATTACTATTAGCCGCGTTCTTTATGTATGCCAGACTGTTAGGATCAATCTGAATCGTTCTTTAATTGAGTCCGGATGTTGTGGAGGTAATCTGGATCGTTCTTTTATTTAAATTTAGATCAAGCTCGATTTGCTCGAATCTTTTGGACCGACAACTGCGGGAGATCAGAAAATAAGGTTTGTTCGGTAAATGAACCTTAACCTTAAATTATCTTCCAGTTTGTTTACATTTGGTTTATCTTGCATATTAGTTTTAAAAAATTATGGAAATCATCGAGCGAGGAAGCAAGGACAACAATTTTACGAACCCGTCTGTCAAATGTTTTATTGTCACATAATAGTACATTACGTATCAAGGGCCGAAAAGAGGCTTTTACGCACGAGTCCGTAAAAGCCTCCGACGGCCCGAGATATGTGCCGTACTTTTTTTTACAAGTGCTCCGAGGCTTTGATGCCAAATAATTAAAGAAATTCTTCAGACAGTTTTCCTGTCTACATGACATGAAAACACTCTCGCATGGAGAACGTAAATATCTATTTATTATCGTTGATATGTATGGCTCCATGGCCTAGTAGCGGAGTGTACGCCTGGCGATCTGAGTCGGGTTCAAATCCCGCACCGACATCTCTGGTTTTATTTATTTATCAGTTAAAACACTATTGAGGAGAACATGGTGACTCGAGGCGGACGGGAAAACTCTTTCCCGCCCGCTTTCTCGGAGAGGTCTGGAAATCGCCACTTTCGGTGAAGAGAACATGCATGAAAAGAGGCACTTTCGGGGCACATGTAAAAAAAGTTATGTTTATGATTCCTGACTAAACATCTGCTCTGTATCGTTTCTTTTACGGCAGATTACTCCAACTTGTCTGGGGGGTCACGCGACCAAAAATCCCTCCAAATCTAGATTACAATAAAGAACGCGACTACTATTGATGACTGTCAAACGGTCTTTCTTTTCGAACGCGTAGTTCTCACAACCAACGATTAATCTAATGTTTTCCATATGTTTATAAAATTTAAGAACCTCTTATAGACGAATCGTTTTGCGCAACACAATTTTTACAAATGGCCTACAATTATTTAGGTCCATTTATAAACATTTTTAGATCAGTTTAGTTCAGTTCAGACTCGAACGAACCGCAGTGGAGTTTATAAATGATCTGACATGTTTTCATTTGTTCATGTCGGCCGAACTGAACTCAACTGCGCGCAACAGAACTGAACTGCAGCGACAAAGTTTATAAATGCCACTTTTACCTTTTTGACAGTTAAACGTTTGACTGCTTAGAATAAAATAGAAATAATCCTAATCTCATTTGTGACTAAAATGGTTACTTTATTTTTAATAATCAATTGCATAGGCTATAACCAATTCATTAGGTATCGCCCCGCCCACCCAAGTCACAGTCTAAACGTCTACGCTCAATCAAGAAAAGATAAGGTAATTTTCAAAACGAGCCCAAAAACAATCCAGTAGTACAGAATTGAGCGCTAAAATTTTTGGTTCCCTATAAATTAAAAATGTTACATTTACTACATTTGCTACATTTACTACTTTCACCTTTCATTTTTAGAATATTTTTATTTAGATCAAATCGTAAAGCAAAAACAACATGAGAACAATAACCAAAAACTACTATTTTCGACTTTTCCACCCGAATTTCCAACTTTTAACATCAAATTTATAATAATAAAGTTGAGGTTATGTAGTCTTTTTGACACTTTCAGCCAATCAAAACAAATTTACTACGCTTGCGACATAGTAGTAACTGTAACAATGTAGTAAATTCAATTTGACTGCGACATTAACAAACTTGGTCATAGAGGAACGACGTAGATTATGAGTTAGATGACACTTTTGTAGCGTGAAATTGAGTAAACACAATAAATTGTAATAATTACATTTTAGGACAATTCGAGACATAATGTACATCTATTTAAGCTGTATACCGTTTAAATTTCTTTGCGTTTCTGAAAATGTATATAAAATATCTTCTAACCGAGAATTTGTCTCGTATAGAAAAAAATGAAGGCGCATAATAAATTAACAATAATAATCCTAATCTCATGTGACTAAAATGGTTACTTTATTTTTAATCAGTTGCACGGGCTAGAGACAATTATAGACGACTTTTTTTGTTCAGTACGTGTCAAATTAGGTCGATACAATCAATAAAAAAAAGTAAATTTTAGGGACTTTAACGACGTTCCGACACATTTTATTAAAGTCATCTATCGTTTACATTTCTCTTCGGTTTGGTAAATGTATTTTCTGTTTCTAATTTTTCTTCTAATTGACATTTTTTCTCAGATAGAAAGAAAATGTAGATAGTTTACTAACTCACCACCAAAATAATCGATCTATGCAATATTTGTATGGATTTTGATCGCAAATAATTGTTAATGAATGTAGGTAAATTAATCGAAAATCTCGCATATGCATGACATTTCAAGAAAGTTAAGAATTTGTTCAAACTATACAGGTTGAAACAAGAACTGTTTTTTACTCAACCTTTAAAACCCTCTGTGGAGTGATGGAGATGCAAATTTTTTCATTTTGTCATTTAATTATCAATCTACATCTATTCTTAACATTTTCGTTCTTGGTTCATTTCAATAATTACAATTTTGTAGCAGATACGGGTTTTTTAAAGAAACATTACAATTTTCACGGGCGGACTTGGTAATGGCCAATGGAGGAGCTATGACAGCGGATAGGGACATTAGAGACACATTTTGCGTCATTTATCTGAGCAGATTTCATGCTGATGCAAGATAATGCTCAACCTCATGTTGCGAGAATTGTTAACGAGTATTTAGACGAGGTCGAAATCCCAAAAATGAACTGGTCACCACGCAGTCCCGACTTAAACCCAATGGAATATGTCTGGGACACACTGGGCGACAAATACGACCTCTGATACCTGCTCCTGCAAATTTACATGAGCTCTATGCAGTTCCTGTTGAAAAATGACAGCAAATTAAACAGAATTACATATGGAACCTCGTATTGCAGCCGTCATTCGTGTTCGTGGGGGGAAGCAGCCGTTACTGAGGTCTATGTTATTTTTAAGTTGATTTTCATTTTATTCACGCCATTTTAAGTTTCAGTTTTTGTTATGTTTGGAAATTAATACGATTTTCTCAAACGTGTTTGTTTCTTTAAAAAAAATCGTATCTGCTACAAAAATGAAAGTATCGAAATGAACCAAAAGCGAAAATGTTAAGAATATATTGATAATTAAATGACAAAATAAGAAATTTTACATCTCCATCACTCCACAGAGGGTTTTAAAGGTTGAGTAAAAAAACAGTTCTTGTTTCAACCTGTATATTATGAACATATTCTTAATTTTATTGAATTCTCACACACAGGCGAGATTTTCGATAAATTTACCCACATTATAAAAAAAGAATGATAAAAAACGGAATTAAAATAAAACAATTATTGACAATCAAAATCCATCCAAATATTGCGTGGATCGATTATTTTGGCTGTGAGTGTAAATACAATTTTAGTACGGCAGCCCGGTACCAAAATGTCCTGTTATCACGCCTTCATCTAGTCGATGACTAATCGCTAGATTATTAAAAAATAAGAAAGTTTTACTCGAGCGAAAAAGTTCGGCAACGCTGCGCTTACCCGTCAGAGTGATTTCAGTCCGTAAGAAAGCGATCGTCTTTTTGTTACTACACCTTGTCCGTTCTTGATGAAATCATATTAAAAATATAAAAAAAAACGTGAATTCATCGACAACGGACGTTTTGAGTGTTGCAAAAATTCCATAGTTTAAATAAAAGATGTAAAGAAAATGGGTATAAAAAAAGTTACAGCGCCCGGGTACCAATTTTTTTTTAAATTGTCTAAAAAATAGTAAATCGAGTCGAACGGACATTTTCCGTGTTGCGCAGCTACAGGGTGGGCAGCGGAGTCGGATCTCGAATCTGTATAATTCATGATCGCGGTACACGGCGCGTGCATGGGCCAGCTTGCTGTGTGACTTGGTTGTCTACAACAACTCAGCATCAGCTATGTCCCTATATTGTATTATTATTGATACACGTGCTGTGTTGATTGAAAGCGGTTTTGCTAAAAAATGCGTGTGTAAAAATGTCAGTTCATATTTTTCCCCCCATTTTCCGAGCCACAATACACGATTTCTGCTTGAAAACGGACGAGGCGCGATAACTCGAACAGCGTTAAAAAAAGACATACTTAAGATCCAACATTGCGGTTGCGCGTCGATGAAAATGTCAATTTTTGCCAGTCACGAATAACGAAAAATAACATCCGACAAGTAAAACGGACGAGGCGTGATAAGTTGAATTTTCCGCTGTAAACAAATTTCGATATTTCTCAAACCAAAACTATTCACCGTACGGAAAATGTCAGTTACTATTTCCATTTCCTCAAAACAAAAACATAACTCTCAGTCAAAAATAAAAAGAACGGACGAGGCGCGATAACTATTACGACCACTTTTTTTACATATGATTTCGCAACGTTGCCAATGTCCGTTCTTGTTAATTTCCTTCTCAAGTCCTTATTAAATAACCAAAAAACTCAAAAAAAAACTTTAGGTCGTGATCAGTCTGAAATCCTGGTAACGGGCTGCCGTACTATTCAGATTATATCAAAATAAGAAATTTATAATGTCAAGAAATGTAACTTGATACCGCCGTACAAAAAAAGCTATGGACCATGTAAGTAGAACAGAGCGCTTTGTCACATTGAGCTTGTTCTGTGCTTTACTTACCTGGTAGATAGCTTGGCCGAAAAACTATCGGAAAAAAAATGTATTTAAATCCTCTTAGATTTCATACGGCAGGTATGCTTTAAGCATAGCATCGGTAATTAATCATATCAATGTCTGATCTATCTCATATAAATAAAATAAAAAAATACCACAGATAAAAATTGAATAATCTAAAAATCTATACAATATTTTAATTAATAATAATAAATTGGTTCCTAAACATTGCTGTACAGACTACCTTCGTCTCGTAGCCCAAAATCTAAAAGTAAATTTATACACAAACGAAAAACACTTAAACCTATCGCAATCGGTTTTTTTTTGGTTACTCGATGGGGTTTTTAGGAATTATCGGCGCTCACGTATTATTGTAGTCAGATTTTAAATTGGCAGTTTCTCTATTTTTGCTTTCAAAAAGTCCGCAATCAGATCAATATAAGCAAGATACATTTGACAAACTTAATGCAATCTTAATTACAAAGCTTTTTACAATAATTGTACAAGAAAATTGCGCTCTATTATTGCATTGAAGTAACTTTTTTTTTCTTTAAATTGTTCAGGCAGTTTCCTGACAGAATATTGTGCTTTGGCATTTTCTTTTATTTGTAAATTTTATGTTATTTTCAAATAAAAGATGTTTATTTATTCAAAAAAAATAGACTTACAGGATCAATGCATTAGGAATCTACCGGGTGTGCATCGTTAAGTTGAACATAGGAAATCCCATGTATTTTTTGAGGTGGCTGATTATTGGCTCCCCTGTGCGTTTTATAGCAAAACTGCATTATAACTTATTGAAGAGGCCGACATGGTAAATCCATGTGCCGAGTCTCAATACATTTTGGTGAGTCAATTCTAAGCTATTCAATTAAACGTGATGACAAAACCACGAAACTCTCATAGTTCAGGTAATACAGCAAACACCAGCAAATTAAATTTTGACATTGACCAAAATGAAAATTAGTGTCAGTAACAATATTTTCATTAATCGTTATTATTTGCTAGTGTTCGCTGTACTAACTATGAGAACAATGAGAGTTTCGTGGTTTTGCCATCACGTTTAATTGAATAGCTTAGGATTGACCCAACAAAATGTATTCAAACTTGGCACATGTTTTGACCATATCGCCCTCTTCAAGAAGCTATAATGCAGTTTTTCTAGAAAATGTACAGGGGAAGCAATATTCAGCCACCTCAAAAATTATATGGGATTTTCTAGGGTCGACTCAACGACGCAATATACAAACATGCGCTAAAAACGACCAAAAAACCTATCGGAACATACAAAAAACCGACCGCCTTATAAACCACAGTTGTGTGTATAACTTGACTAGGCAAAGAAGTGATTGATTTCAATTGTTTTAATTCCTAACCCAAAATAACCGGCTTAGTAGATTCACCACTTGGCTTGGCCTCGCATATCTGCAATTTAAAACGTCGAGTCTCTTACTTTAAATCTAGAACAGAGCAGATTTTATTGGTTAGATCTTCCGATATTTATCTATAGAATCGCCTAACAAATAAAAATGTTATTTTCCCTTATAATCTGATATGACACAATATCAAAAATAGTAAACGTTCACAATTAGGTAAATATTGTTTCACGAAAAATGGATATAACTTAATGACTGCAGTAAAAGTACCTGGGGCCATCCCATTATTTATGACCGTTTGTTATTATTATGTGGAAAGGACCGGATTGTAATAATTATAATTAAATATAGCCACATCAGGTAGGTTAGGTTGCTTAATTTATATTTAAATATCTTTTTGTGGTAAAATTTGTTAGTTTTTGAGGAATGGTTCAAGAATTGCCTTTTACCAAACATTCCTCAGAATAGCGTGATAGTAATGGACAATGCGAGCTATCACAGTCGGCAATTACATAAAGCTCCAAGCTCAAATAATACAAAATTGGAGATTCAGAACTACATGGCGGCGAATGATATATATTTTGAAGAAAGTTATAAAAAAAGTGATCTTTTAGAAGTTTTAAAGACATTTTGCATAAAAAAAGTATATGTTTGTGACACATTGGCAGAAGAAATTGGACATACAGTGCTACGGCTCCCACCCTATTATTGCATTTTTAACCCCATAGAGGATATGTGGCACCAGTTAAAATCACTGGTTAGGTCTGAAAATAATTCTCCGACTTTAAGTTCTAGTGTTGTAGAATTAATACGAAAATGCTTTAATGATATTCCCCCAGGTAGTTGGAAAAATTCAGTCCGTCACGTAATAACTGTAGAAAATTCGTATATTGGTCTGGATCGTATAATTAATCCAATTATAATTAATTTTGATGAGGATAGCGATAGCGAAACAGAACTATTTATAGAATGACATTAGAAATGTAAATAAATATGACTAGCAATATTTAAAAAAAAATGTTATTTCATTTGATTACATTAATATAATCATCATTACGTCCGTCCCTTCATACTTCACTTGTTTATTGCCAAGCTCTTGTCGACACAATGGGACCGACCAAGGAAATCATTAAGTCGTATCCAAATTTCGTGAAACGTACTGTACCTAAAGTCTGTATCTTTACCCATACGTAATAGATGTAGGGATCAAGGGACATCGTGAGTTAAAACTCCCCATCTTTATTTATTACACACTTAAAAGTGAATAAAACCATAATAGTGTGTTGGCGGAGTTCCGCAATACGTTCTGAATGCAATAACTTGTTAGACAAAGACAAAAGTTACAATCGTAGTCGAGTATTGATTTGTAACCATTAAATATGGACCCCGTCTGCAATAAGGAACCAACTGACAAAACCAAAAAAGGGAGAAAAACGGTATTAAAAGAACTGTCTTTAAAAAAAATTGGTAGTGAATATAAAAAGCTGTAAGTTGTTTCTTAACTGGTATTTATTATCAAAAACATTACAGTGTATTTCTTCATCTAAAAAAATAATTTTTTGTCGTATTTTCTTAAAGAAAAATCGCTTGGTTCTTTTTTGAAAAATGCAATTTATTGAAAAAGAAAAACGCATAACGGAAACACAATGAAAGGCACGATATAAAAACACCACAAATGTGTTATTAGTCTTCTATTAAATTTGGTCTTCAAAATGAATCAATCAATATTTCCATTCAAGCCCCCAGTATCTTCCTGTAAGGTTTCATCGCCCATAAGGTTAGTATAAAAATGTTGATCCGCAGCGGGAATCAGGTCCATGTAAGATTTTATATCGTTCAGTTTAAGTGTTGGTATTGCTTTACTTTGAAGCACTCTTCTAAGCTATTACAAAATACTACGCCTAAAGTTGGTATCCTTCGTTTCCTTTTTTTAATGTTTATCCAGTTTATGTCGCTCTCCCAATCTAATTTTATAAAAATGCTGTAAGGTTTATTTTTGACAATTTTAATTTTTTTTATATGTAACCAGTTAATCTTTTCATCTAAAACGTCTTTTTTTATTTGTAATTTTTTTTTTACACTAAAATAAACAAGTTCTAAGCTTATTTGCCACATTGTTTAATAAATCAATATTTAACAAATTAACTTTATTGTTAATATAAACCGACTGTTTGTTGGTTCCGTCTTGCATAACGCTCTGCCAAGTACTTTATTGCGAAACTTGAATACAGGTTTCTCTAATTTTCAATTAGGTCATATTCCTCATAAATGGCGTCCATAGGTGTTTTAAGACGGATCTTAATTGTAAATAGATAAAACACTTTTTTGTGATTCTAAAGAACCAGCTAACCAATTTTAGCAAAAATTGTTAGTTGGTTCCTTATTGCAGAAGGGGGTCCATATTTGCCAGCTGTTAATTCATCGTTGCTATTTTGATCGAGACATCAAGTGTCAATGTTAATTTGTTTTTTCAAGTTCTTGTCCCTTCAAGTTGAATTTAATCCTAAAAACAGTTTCAGAAATATTTCATCGTACTCTTGTGCTTCAGTAAGTATGTATGGACACTTATTGCTAATATAACCTTGTTTTGTCATGTTATTGAGAATTTATGAGGTCAATCATCAACTTTGTTTTTAAATAGTAAACGAAATCTTAAAAATCCCCAAATATCTCGATATCAGGACGTTGCAGAACTCACTAATGCGCAAATTTATTCCAATTTGATCTTTCTGTATGGTTAACGAAATTATGATCAAACATATACACACACACACACACACACACACACACACACATGCACTTTTTGACTTATTTTGGGGTCTACAGGGTGTCCCAGATACGAATGCATTCTGTAGGAAATAAAAAAATAAAATAAACATGCCCTGAAAATGTATCGTAAGGGACTAGACATAAAGTCGGTTCGTTTTATGAAGTCCGATATCGGATAAAATCATTAAAGGTTGTTAAACAGTAAGACGGTTAAGTTAACAACGAACATTCCACTGGTTCACTGTAGTCGGCTGGGCAAAATCAGCGGTTCCAAAACAAAATCATCTTAGAATTATGTACCGCGATAAATATTTTCATCAACAAAAAAAACTGATGATTATCACGGCAATATGGATGCTGAAATTTTTGAGTATTAGTTCGAGGAAACACTTTAAAAAAGTTTAGAAAACCGTTCCTTAATTGTTTTAGACAATGCCTCTTACCATACCTCTACTCGAAGAGAAATTTCCTACAAGCAGCTGGAAAAAGGAGGAATTAATTGAGTGGTTGTCAAAGAAAAACATAAACCATGAAGATTTATTTTTAAAAAGTGATCTTTTAAGCAAGTGTAAAGAGCAGTCATTTAAAAAAAAAATATGTTGTTGACGAATTAGCCCTCAAATATGGACATCAAGTTTTGAGATTACCGCCCTACCATTGACATAACAACGCAATTGAATTGGTATCGGGAATTAGCAAAAATTATTATGACAAACATGCCTATAAAAATATCAGTAAGCCTAGCGTTATAAAGTTATGGGAGGAGGCGCTTAGCCAACTGGGCAAAGAAGAATTGCGGAAATTCATTGAACACACGGAAAAAATTATTTTGGAATTTTCTGAGACAGAATAGGTTATAGACGAAGTAAGACCGTTAATTATTAGGGATGATGATAATGATTCGGATGAGTCTGAAAGCATGGATGAAATTTCAAATGCAGAGGAAGAGTAAAGTATGTATCTACAAGTAGGTAGGTTCTATCACAGGACTACAACATCGGTTCTTTTTAGATAAAAAAAGAATTCGTCAAACTAATTTGCCTAAATACTATAAAAGCTAAAAAATAATTATTTTTCTTTACCTAAACTAATTTTTTATTTACTTTAATTTATTTTATTTAGAAAACACCTAAAATATAATTTATTGTTTGAGAGCCACCGACAACCCTGCTCGAGAGGTTTTATTGCTTAGTGGACTTCATACACCGTACCGACTTTAGCTAGTATTTCAGGGCCTGCGGGCCTACAATAGATCCAAACATCGGTTATAAAACTTACCTGGTGTGTACACCGGTACATCACCTTGGTTCAGCGCTGCGCTCTCTCCAGAACCGCTAGGAGGCGGCGGCATGGCATATACTGGATTGTTGGGTCCCTTTTTAGGGGAAGGTTGGTTGGTCACCGGGGAGCCTCCTCTCGATCCCTGTCTGTCTTCGTCGCTGATGTCATCCTGCAAAAAAATTATTCATTTTCTTATGCGATTCTCAAATTAAAAACACATCAACCTCAACGGAATAATCGGTTCGAGGATGGACTTTAGAAAAAACAATATATTATCTTTTGTGGGACAAATATGAAAATTTCAAAAGATTGATCAAAATTTTATATTAATTATTACTATTCGTCCGCAACATAGAGAGTTGAAATTTGTGAAAAAGAAACGGTTTTTCCCTAGAAAAATTGGAAATTTTGGAAAAAATTACTTTCCTATAAGCTACAAATAAGGTGTTTAAATTGCTAGACATGCTTTATATTGTTAAATGTAAGTATTTCAAATAGGTAATATAAATTATTTTCATTAAAATGTGCATGCTACAAACACGCGCGGCGATGTTATTCACCGGTAAATCCATTTTTGTCTTGTCATCAAACAACTTGCCTGCAGTTGGTATTTGTTGTTGTTTTCAGTTAGTTTCGTTTTTATTACTTTAAAATAAAATATTAGGTTAAGACACTCGCCGGCACAAAATTCCGCCACCCTGAAATGTTGGTCAAGTTTGATATTTTATAACTTATTTATTTTTTATACGATTTTCATGATTTTGTTATCAGTGTGTAGATCAATTTATTGTGTTTTTCCTTAATTATTTTATAAAGCAACATTTTTCGATTAGGCTATATTTTACAGGAGTAAATCAAACTGTTGTTTTTTGTCGTAATTACAAACACCCTATAGGATAATTGAGGTGGATCATTTTATTTACATACTGTTTTTGTCATCTTTGATGTATTCTAAACATTACGTTTTTTGATTCATTCCATTCTCTCATTTCTGCTGCGAGCTGTAAAATTTTAAATGAAACCATGTTATTTATAGAAAATGTATGTCATGGGCATTTCTACCGAAGCACGCACCAATCTTGTATTTGTTGAGCTCTAATCGCCCACCGATACATTGAGGAAATCCTCCAAGAAGGTGTTGTTCCATTTGCTCCTTTCATTGGGAACCAATTTACATTAATGCATGATAATGCTGGACCTCACGTTGCACATGTAGTGAGCGAATATCTGGATGAAGTTGGACTTCCAAGATTGGAATGGCCCGCATGTAGCCCGGATCTCAACCCAATCGAACATCTTTGGGATCAACTTAAAAGGGCCGCTCGTCGTCGTCCTGTACAACCACAAACCTT
Source organism: Barypeithes pellucidus (assembly GCA_963991005.1). NCBI lineage: Eukaryota > Metazoa > Arthropoda > Insecta > Coleoptera > Curculionidae > Barypeithes > Barypeithes pellucidus. The sequence continues at coordinate 18,066,690 of OZ022563.1, forward strand.
GCAAGACTTACAACTGGCGCTGACCAAAGAATATCAGGCTATCCCTCAAGAAAGCATAAGTAACCTTATTCGTTCGATATCGCGAAGACCGCAAGCTGTCATTGCTGCGAGAGGAGGAAATATACGATATTAAAACTGTTTCTATTAATTAACTTTATGATATACCTAGTGTTTGTTTTTCTTAAAGAAAATAGGCTTCAAATCAGCGTTTCATTTAAAATTTTACAGCTCGCAGCAGAAATGAGATAATGGAATGAATCAAAAAATGAACTGTTTAGAATACATCAAAGATTGCAAGAAACAGTATGTAAATAAAATTATCCACCTCAATTATCCCATAGGGTGTTTTGAAATTACGATCAAAAAAACAACAGTTTGATTTACTCCTGTATAATATAGCCTAACCGAAAAATATTACTTTATAAAATAATTAAGGAAAAACACAATAAACGGATCTACAAACTGACAACAAAATCATAAAAATCGCATAAAAAATAAAAAAGTTATAAAATATCAAACTTGACCAAAATATCAGGGTGGCGGAATTTTGTGCCAGCGAGTGTATATTCTCGGTTTCTCCGAATCTATGGCCGCTAGCGAGCTGACAACAGCGCATGATCTTTATTTTTCTATTGACTAACTTAAAGATACTGTGAAAATATATGTATTTATGTAAATTTCACTCATAAATGCACATTAGATCATATAACAAAAAATATCTCTCTTAAATTATTTATTTAGTGGGAAACTAACTTGTAATGTCATTAGTAATCGCTAAATATCGTAGCGATAATTTTAAAAAAATATTATTTAAGATTTAAGTCCCAATAATATGAAAATCATTTTTAAAAAGGGCAGACTGGTACTGTACACCATCGATCTATATCTATGGATAACCAAACTCTAAAAGCAAAAGTGGCAAAATTATGGCCTCGAGCATGTAAACAAAGCTGATCGTCAGATGTCATGCGCATTGACGACTGATAAACTATTTACCTTAACCGGCGAACAGGACCGTACTTCACCCTCAATGAAAATGATTACCGGGCAATATTTTGGCACATCAAGAACTTGTTTACCTGGAAATAAACAATTTACTTTCTCGCATAATAGAAGGCCTTATGACCATCACTGAAAAACCACTTTTAGAATTAATTTCGATATCTATTGTCCACGTATCGATAGATTTTTAATATCGTTACATTATTACTTTGATTAGGAAAGAAAGGGGATACCGCGCATCGTACTCCGGCCAGGTTATCCGTCTGTGACCAAAAACTAACAGTCACGTGTAATTTTGGTGGAAAACAAACGAGTTGGTACAGTTCAGTTTCTTGTGATATTTTCGACTGTCTTAAACTTTATTGTAAAAAAACTGTGTACAGCATAAAGATGGGATGTGCAGCCTAATGTTGTAAAAGCCACAGCAGTAGGAAAGATCCTGGAGTTACTTTTTACAGGTAATTAATAAAATGATATATTTAATCTGCCATATATAATCGCAAATATCTTAAAAAGTAGCTACTTTATTTCCATAGCTTATAAATATAATTTATGTTATACCCTTTTAACGCCAATAATAATGGTTTGGAGTGTATACTTTTTAATTTTCATTCATAAATTAGCTTGTTTTTAAAATTGTGCAGAGTAAAATCGCCATTTTTCCAGTGGCGTTCGTGCAATTAAGGGTAATTATTTGGTTTTATTTTATAATCGATTATTTTTATTTTATAAATTGTAGATTTCCGAAGGATCTCCAGAGACGGAATTCTTGGATTAGTAATTATGAAGGTTGATAAGTGGCAACCATCCAACAATGACCGAATGTGTTCAAAGCATTTTGACGAGCGTTTTTTTTTATAAGACAGTTGAAAAAGTGTGTTTGTTGAAGGAAGCAGCCCCAACCATATTTCAGGAACCTCCTAAATATTTCCAATCTAATGTGGTACCTATATGTTATTTCATTGCCTTATTATTTATTTAAAATAGAACATTCAATTTGTATCTTACGATTTATAAAGTTTAAGGACATTATGAAATTAAAATAGAAATAGTATTATTATATTTGTATAAATGTATAATAAAACAAGATTTCATCACGTTTAATTTTCGTTTATTTTGATTTTAGTAATAAGCAATGTATACTTTTTATTACCATCGTATTTTTTATTATTCCTATATTGGTTAAAAAAAAACCAAAAATTGTTCTTATATTGCTCACACCATTTTTTTAACTCGTAATTTCACAATTTATTAATTTCCATTTGTCCTCTATTTTAAAATAGTTTCGCTTCATATATCTGTGAAACTACAACTACACTACAAAATGAAGCATATTGCAATAATAACAGAGATACTGACATTGCTTTCTGACGAAATTTTCATTTAAAAATCCGTGGTGTAGATTTATACATTTGCATATTAGAATCGGTTGATATGACAGCATTTATATTAAGAACAATCACATTACAACATACTCTGAATGAAAAATCCAAAATAATCACTCGATGTAAGTGTTCTTTCTATTCATAAACTAATAGACTAACAAATATTAATTTACAATCTTTTTTATTTTATGGCTGCGGCAACTCGAATGATACGCCACTGGCACTTTAACTTTGGTGCCAAATGGTATCAAACTCAGTCGGCGCGTTATCCGTCCTTTTTCTTTTCTAGTCTAAGCATTATTACGACTGATTTCGGTTCGGGACGGTCGTCGTTGGTAGGCAACCAAACCGGCATCAATAAGGCGGGGTTGCCTATATGACGACGACAACATTGTGCGCAAAACAACCGACGAGCAACCTTTAAAAATATGACAGGTAAAAGGTGCGCACCAACCCATTTCTTGACTCATAAACTTTAACTTTTTATTGCGCACCTCAAGTTGTGCGCACTCCATAGTTATAGGTCGCTGGTGTACACACAATAAAAAAAAATTCTGTATTTTCTACGCGGATCCATTTGCCTATAGGGTTACAATAGTACGATAAAGTAAGAAAAACTCATCTGTGGTTAAAAATACAACAACATCTTTTTATAGAAGCGAATGCACATCTTGGTGAAAGGTACAGGAGTGGCCGAAAATTAAGCTCCACAACAAATTTGTACTCTTTATTTCATTCTTAAACCAAATTAAGTTGCTGTTATACGGGGTGTCAACCTAAAAACTTCTCACCCTCCCAGTAAATAATATTAAAACCCGAAAAGACAAGTCAATTTTATTAAAGAGTATTTGAAGCCTTTTTGGTTTAACCACCTAAAAGGGGTAGATGTTATCCTTAAAATCTTAGGAGGGGGAGGGGGGACAAGTGGCACATCATTTAAAATCTCTTTCCACTAATACCAAAATTCATTATTTTTTGAGTAGTAGTTTCCAAGAGATCGCGTTCAAAAAATGGACTTATTCAGGTAAATATTTATGCGCCTGGTAAAGACTTGGAAAAGTAGTCACCCGGAACGACTATCCACCAACCATTCTACTAAACCAGGAATCAAAATAATGATGTTTTTTTTAAAATAATACACTAAGAATCATAAATTTCAGTGCAGGTACGTCCATTTTTGAAACGGCGATTTCTTGGATACCATTACTCAAAAAATACAGTTTGTACAGTTAATATTAAACTATTTGTTTATATATTAAGAAACGAAACTAAGTATAGGTAAGTGCCGATCTTATTAGGTAGATCATAAATTGGAAATATTAAAAATAAACATAACATTCAACATTAAGTGAAACTTACCCGTCTTTTGGCAGGTTGCGATACCACTGGTTGACCCGTGCTCGGTCCACCCTCGCGCTGAAAACATCACTACAGTCAGAACTCACTAACAAAACAAAAATCAAATAAAAAATAAAACCACAAACGACTTCACTGTCCTGGAAAACTTGAGTTTTATTCGTATTTCCATTCGCGGTTTATAAAACCGACCGAAATTAAAATATATTTGAAATATTTATTTGATTTTTAGTTCTTCGAGCATATATGAGGGGGTATTTTAAAAATTCTACCTTTCGATTATTAAATCCAAAATCATTGTGCAATAAAAAACGTTTGTGAAATCAGCAAAAATGAACGCATTTCTATGGACTATTTTTAAAAAGGAGAAAATGTCAGCTTATACCCTCGACTAGGAGCTGTTCCGTTTCACAAAAAACATACTGGACCTGAAGATAGTGGGTTTAGTTTGGCACCTCCACCAAGTCATTTTAAATTTAAGATTCATTTTACCACTTTTTATATTTTATTACACCAAAAACCTTATTACTGTAAGTAAATTATGAGGTTTGCTAACCGCAAACAAGTCTTGTCAGTTTTTCAAAAAGAGTCATTGTTAATTTCGGCTTGTTATACAGGGTGTTTATTAACAACACGCCAATATTCAAGGGGGTTATTCTTGGGTCAATTTTCAGAAAAAACTTCATATGAACATATGACCTAAACATCTTAACATTTGAGATACACCCTGTATCTTCATGTTTTTTTAATGATCTCTTAAGGTTAATGACTTAAATATGTGACAACTAGACTAGGTAAGCAACTGTCAAAACTGTTTATGTTTACAAAACAAAATCTGCTTTTTACCTACTTACTAGATCCTTTTTAATATTTGTTAAAGTCTGTTTCGTTGCCGTTGATAGCTCGATACCCTCATTAAAGATTCAAAACAAGGGCCCGGTGGCCTAAAATATTTTACCTATAAAATGGTCTTTTTACGTACATCTAGCATAAAGATGAAGAAATTTTGACCTATTCCACCGGGTAACAGATAAAGTAACAATAGAGCCATAAAATGAAATGAAAGGATAATGATTAAAACGGCCCATCATGGTCGGAGAGTTGGGTTTTTAATGTAACCGCTTATTATTTTATTTAAATGTAATAGATTTTATGATTTTATGAATTTATTTACAAGAAAACTAATTTATTTACAGATCAAAAAATATTGACAATTTCAATAATTATAACTCGATAAAATGGTCCTCAGAAGAATCTGAAGAGTCATCATGTCCTACGCTTATTACTAAAGGCTCAATTTCCATAGTTGTGTCAATTACGTTGTCAAGTTCCCACATTTTTTGTTCCTCTACTATAGCATGTTTTATGGCGTTTTGCCAATTTTCTGATGACACATTTGCTAAAGAATGAAGCAAGAGGTGTCGCACTTCTTGCATTTTAAAAGTTTTGTTATTTCTAGCAACATATCCTTTTACTTGAGCCCATATTAATTCGATAGGATTTAGCTCACAATGGTAAGGTGGTAAACGGAGCACTATAATACCTCGATCTCTTGCCATCTCGTCAATAACATACTTTTTATACTGTGATTTATGTAGCCTAACAATATCCAAAAGTTCTTTTTTTACCATGGTATTATCGTAACTCAATTCCTTTCGTTGTAACCAGTTTACGATTTCCGCCTTTTTCCATGAAGTTGTGGGAAGATTCTCTTTTAGCCTAGAGTGATAGCTGGCATTATCCATCACTATTACAGAATTAGCGGGAATGTATTCTATCATTTGCTTAAAATATTCCTCGAAAACATCAGCAGTCATTTCTTCATGATAGTATTTAGTAGAATTCGACTGGAATTGTAATAATCCTTGATCCAAAAAGCCATTTGAACTTCCTATATGAGTTATAATAAGTCTGCGTCCCTTTCCAGATGGTGGTCTAAGTCCTGTTGACCAGCCTTCCATGACAGCTTGTCGAGAACTTAGGACATTTTTATCTTGCCAAACTTTAGATACGGTGTGCCCTTCGTTCAGCCAAGTTTCATCCAAATAGAAAATGTTTTTGCCTTCGCTGCGGTATTTTCGGATGGACCTTAAGTATTGACGTCTCCAGCAAATAATATCTGCTCTATCAATAAGAAAAGATTTTCTGTTTTGCTTCTCCCATCGAAAGTTCATATCATGAAGTATTTTCCATAGTTTCGTTCGTGATAGCTGTGGTAAGTCCTCGTCGTAGTTAATGGCTTGTAAAATTTTGTCTATAGTTGGTATTTCCTTGGCAAAATAAAAACTATGTACTTTTCTTCTAATACCATTTTTAATGAAATTGTCAATTTCTAACGGTTTCTTTCCTGGGAGTGGTTTTGGCTCACTGAGGTTCTTAGATTTTCTTTCACGCAAGAACCTATATATAGTAGCCTCTCCAACTCCTACCATATTGGCACACTCTGCAATGATGCTACGAACATCACTTGCAGGTTTCTGGTACACTAGAGCATCATGCACGTTTAATATTAATGTCTTTTCTCGGAGAGAATATGCACTCTTGCTAATTTGACGAAGACACGTTGGCGAAAAACTTGAAGCCATTGTTACAAGTATAGGAAATAATTCAACTTTGAGATAATGCAGTATCTAAATACAACTAAATACATAGTTTGACAAACGCACATCAAATGGCGTAATAACATCCTAAAGCAGGCAAAAATAGGTAAATTAATTACCCCTGTTGTACCTACTTTAACCCTAATCCTACTTAACAATGGACAGAGGCCAATTTTCTTATTAAATAAGGTAATTACTATTGGCAACGCCTATGGTTTACGGTTGTTTTATGGCTTCAACCCTCGATATGAGCTATCAACTGCAACAAAACGGACTTTAATACCTAATTTTACAACAGACTGCAAATGAATGAATTTCATTTTTTATACGAAAACTGTACGTCAAACGACAAAAGATCAAGAGACGACATTTGCTTAGCAAGGAATGAGAATTTCAAAAATAAGTTTTATTTAAAAAAAGAGAAGTGGCGTACCGTTCTTTTATTCAAAAAATACCGAGGGCAATTCCGGCACGAACGCCACTGGTCTGAATAAAAAAAACATGTTATACATCACAAAATGTCTCTTGATGAATTGAAAGTGTGTACCAAATTTCACAAAAATATCTAGAGCAGTATCACAGATATTAGTATGAGGACCCCAAACCATCCCAAATTACCAATCAGAGCCATTCTATGTTGCATCAATTTAGTTAAAAAATATGCCGCTTTTTGCCCGGTTAGAAAGAGACGAGAGTCATCAGCTGATCAATATTTCTTTTCGTGAAGTTTTAGCCGTTAATAATAAAGTTTTTTAGGTAATTTATTGATATGTAGATTGTCTGACATGTCGATTGGGGTATCAACAAGTTTCAGGAAGAACTGTGACAAAAATTTGAAAATTATTCATATATGAAATTGTTATTATTATTCTTATAAAATTATATTTTTTAACGCAATTTTTTCATACCCTTTTCTAATCCTTCAACTTTACAAATCCAGTTTTAGATTAGAAAAAAACTAAGTATATTTGGCTAAACGTTCGCATAAAATAGTGCCTGCTTGGCAACCTGTGTCAAACGCAGCTCTTAAGAAAAAAGGAGATTTTCTAAAAATCTTTAACACTTGTATTTCAAAAGTTCAGACGTTTAGGACATATGTTCATATGTTTCTGGAAATGGACCCAAGAATAACCTTGTCCAATAATTTGTTGATATAATATACAGGGTGTTACAGAAATGGCTTATTATATTTAAAAGAATGACGCCTAGAGAAAGCCTACATACTTTCTTTTTTTTTAAATCGACCATATAAATACTTGGGTAAAAACCTCTAACATTACCTCACGCCACGTGCTACGCCATACACATCTGTGTGTAGGACGGTAGACTAGCAGTGATGCCGGATCACAACGCGTACCTCGACCTTTGTCGTTGGAAACCGTTGCTGAAACGCGCCTGTTGTAGCATTACCAGTTTTTTTCTTCCGTTGTAAAATAATTCATAATAAAAAATGTTGCGATTTCAAATTTGCGTGTTATTATCTTATTGGTTATGTTGCAAAACACACATTTTTCGCCTTTATTTCAAATTGTGGAAATAATTGTTCAAAAAGAAAGAATGAAAAATATTACATTCTTTTTTTGTAGAGTTGACGTGTACTACTGTAAATATGACAACACTGTCCAACATTCAAGAGGTCTTTTGAGAGCGTAACATGACCTAAAACAATTGATTGTGTACATCTCTCGCCAGTTCCGACCATGTGGTTTTTCGGGTTTGACATAAGGTCTTGGTTATTAACCATTCCATAACACCTTGAATGAAATAATGATTTTATTTATTTTAGAGTTTTTCTGTCTTTAAGATGTCGAATAGGTATTTTATTTTGGTAAAGTTGAATATAAAATAAAAACTTTTATTGAAAAAAAATGTATATTTTAATAACAACCCCCCCTTCAATACAACATGATATTATAACAAATTAGAAATAATACCCATAACAAAGGCCAAACTACCATTCCTTTTCCACTGAACTCGTTGCCCTTTGGACAGAGCTTTTAAAACAAACTGGTAAATCTTTCCACAAAAATATTTTAGGAAAGAAAGGCCCATAGTCTGGGAAAAAGAGAAACAAATCTCATTATGTCAAAAAGAAGATAGAGATGAAAAAGTAAAAAATAAAACAATTGATTATCTACTAACACATACCGGGTGAACACTATTTGAGTAGTTTCGGAAATATTTGTATTTTTTATAAAAATTCAGTAAATAAACTTTACTGAATTTTTATAGCAACCTGTTTTATCTCAACATTTAATTCAACAAACAAACCCGAACAAACCCCCCGGTGTGCTAATCACACCCTGTACATACAACGTGGCCCAGGAAGTTCTACACTAATGGGCAAGTTTTACTAGGCGTTATATGAAAAAAAAAATGTATCTTCTTGAGATGAGATAAACTTTTCACTGGAGGGCAGTCCCACACATTGACGTAGCAAAATTAAATTTTTTTCAGATAATTGAATAAGTATACGGGATAAAACAAAAAGTGGTATTTTTTTACTAAAATTTAAATTGCGACAAGGGGGGTTTTCAGTCAGTGAAAAGTTTATCAAAATCGATTAAGCGAATCAAAAGATGAGATGTCAAAAGAAGTACTTAAAATTATAGTGAGTCCTTTCGTATGTCCTTCAGTGTAGAATAAAGTTTTAATTTTCACCTTTAGTGTAAGCGGTCCGCAAAAAAGTATTAATTATATACCGGTCCGTCGGAATAAAAGGTTGGAGACCGCTGTTATACAGGGTTCTCAAAAAGTACAAGAATGTAAAAAATGGTCCAAGGGAGAACGACCCCTATTTTTAAGCAAAACTACACAAAATTAGAATTGTTTTTAAAAACACCTTCACGACTTAATCAATCACAATTTCCCAGAAGAACCGTCAGGTGTATGAAAAAATGGTGGTCATGTGGAAACTTAAGAGCTGGGTTTGCGTTTATGCTCATTAGGTTTTGTTTTTTGCTCGTTTCTAAAATTTTTATATTGAAACGCATAATAAAAAAGTCTACGATTAAATTTGTGTAGAACTTCATTGGACACGTTGTATATCTTAATAAAATAATCTTCTTTATATACAGGGTACACCAAGTAAAGTGGCCTATTAGAAGTATCTCGAGAACTAAATGAGATTTTATTTTGGAACTTTGGCTGTAGCTATAAGAGATGGTTTGTTGGCTCTTAACCATTCATGAATTGTGGTCATAACATGTTCATTTGTCACCTTTTTAATTTCTTCCCCTTCTAGAGACCCCAGAGCTGTTCTTACTCGATTTTCTAAATCTTCCATTGTGGTGACGGGTGTCTTGTATATTATTTCTTTAATCCTATCCCATAGATAAAGATCTAGGGGGGTAAGATCCGGAGACCTTGGGGCCATTTCCATGGACCTCCTCGGCCAATAAACTTTTTATGGAGTCATAGGAGCTGCATCAGGATGAAGTTCATTAAATTGTCTGCAAGTTCTAGATAAAACTCTACCACACTCCCCATGAATATAAAATAAACTTAAAATATCTAAGCTCGAATAATGTGAATTAGCCATTTTCATTACAATGACACAGACGTAACGTGAAATGGATTTTTCATTATTTTGTTTCTATGAATCCATTCCACATCCAACTACCAAAAAATATATTTTTATAAGATAATTTTTAAATTTCGCTATAAGTCCGAAAATATTGAAGATAGGTATAGGAACACTTAATATCATTATATAGAAAATTCGATCCTCCATTAGCAAAACATATCAAATACAGGGTGTCCCATTTAAAAAAAAAGAAGATTTTTGCAATAATTCATCTCCCTCAGAAATATTGTTATGGAGACGCACTGCATAAAACTAATTAAATACTGTTCAAAATTATAAAATGTCGATGGTCTTGTGAAATTATTGTCAAAATTTCAGCTTTCTAGCTGTAACCGCTAAAAAGATATGATTTTCTTTTCAGGCCCCGATACGGCGATAAAAAATCACAAAACTATTTATAATTTAAAAACTCTTAAAGATAGGTGTATGATATTATACAGAAAACTGTTCTAGATTTTTACCTAGATTCCAAAAAAAATAATATATAGGGTAATTCATTTAAAATTCCGAAGTTGCTACCACTTTCGGTATGATCCGACAACACCGCACCATCCAAAATATTTTATAAACGTAGAAAACCATATCTTATAGCTACAGCCAAATTTTCAAAATAAAATCTCATTTAGTTCTAGAGATACTTCTAATAAGCCACTTTACTTGGTGTATCCTGTATATTGCAGATTACACTGGGGAACAGCAAAAATGTTTCCGAGACCAAAATAGCAAAATCTTACTTATTTTATTATACTAATTAACAATCTGTCTTGCAAAAGGCTCAGTTGGCTCCGGTTTTATAGATCCATCCCAATTATGATAATTTACCTACCTGCCCTTAATATATGGGAAAATTTCACCATTAAATGAGAAATACCTGGATTTATTATAACAGGTGTACTTTATAAGGGGTTTAAATACATATAATATAAATCCTAAATTGTTAGTTAGTTGTATTTCAACCACCAGTTGATCGAGAGCTGTTCGTATTTGAGAAATTAGAGAGTTTTGAGCAACATGTCGCGAGTTTGTGTAAATAAGCCGGATCATTTTTGTTATATATGTGGTGAAATGACTTTTGTGAAACAAAAACGTACGCTTAGCCCTTTAATAAAAAAGGCTTACCACTTGTATTTTGGCTGCAAAGTTGGAGACCAGGATAAAAATTGGGCTCCCCATATCTGCTGCTACAAATGTGCGTCCAACATTCGCGGCTGGCTAAGTGGAAAAAACCGTAAGATGCCCTTCGCTGTTCCTATGATCTGGCGAGAACCGAAAGACCACGTTACTGACTGTTACTTTTGTTTGACACCTCCCATCAAAAAAGGCTTTTCAGAGAAAAAAAGGTCTGCGATACAGTATCCAAATTTACAATCCGCCATACGCCCGGTGCCTCATAGTGACGAGTTGCCTATACCTAATCCACCTCAGGAATATACCCTTCATTCTGATGATGATCAAGAGGATTCAAACGGTAGTGTACCGGAAAATGTCGCCGGCCCATCAACCTCGCAAGACTCCGATTTTGTCTGTGAACTTCCAAGTAAAAAGCCTCACAAAATAAGTCAAAGTGAATTAAGTGACCTTATAAGGGATTTGGAACTGCCCAAGACAAAAGCAGAACTATTGGCCTCTCGATTGCAACAATGGAATTTACTTGAAGATGAAGTAAAAGTTTCTGTGTACCGAAGCCGTCAGAAAAACCTAACACCATTTTTTAACATGGATAACAATTTGGTAGCCTGTAGGGACATTGAGGGATTAATGGCAGCTTTAAATCTGGACTATGATCCAAAAGAATGGAGACTTTTCATTGATTCCTCAAAAGTAAGTCTTAAAGCTGTGTTACTCCATAATGGAAACAAATTGCCTTCAGTCCCAATTGGTCATGCAGTCCATATGAAAGAAACATATAGCAATTTGAAATTGTTACTTGAGACCATACAATATGAAAGATATAAATGGCAAATTTGTGGGGATTTAAAAGTTGTGGCGATCTTGCTTGGAATGCAGCTAGGTTATACCAAATACTGCTGCTTCCTCTGCGAATGGGACAGTCGAGCACGATCGGATCACTACAGAAAGAAAATTTGGCCACCGAGAGAGTCTTTTGAGCCAGGAAAGAAAAATGTGACCAGCGCGCCATTAGTTGCCCCAGAAAAGATTTTACTACCGCCACTTCATATAAAATTGGGACTTATGAAAAATTTTGTGAAGGCAATGGACAAAGAAGGCCGTGCTTTTAGTTATTTAAAAGAAAAGTTCCCTAGAATCAGTGACGCTAAAATTAAAGAGGGAATATTTGTGGGTCCCCAGATTAGGAAACTTTTCGGAGATGCGCAATTCGATTCCATACTTGAAGGCAAGGAAAAAGACGCTTGGGATGCCTTTAAAATGGTTGCAAAAAATTTCTTGGGAAACATAAAAGCAGAAAATTATAAAGACCTGGTTGCCCAACTTCTTTTGTGTTACCAAAACCTAGGGTGTAATATGTCGTTGAAAATTCATTTCCTGGATTCTCATCTGGATTACTTTCCGGAAAATTGTGGTGCTGTAAGTGACGAACACGGTGAGAGGTTCCACCAGGATATTTCGAACATGGAAAGAAGATATCAGGGAAAATGGAACTGTGAGATGTTAGCCGACTACTGCTGGACTATTACGAGAGATGCCCCAGAGGCTGCTTTCAAAAGGCAAGCTAAGAAGCGCAAAATGAGTGTCTAAACTTTGGATTCAATGATAAAAATGTGCTATTTAGTTGCTTTTGTTGAACCAACAATATATTGTTATCTGTATTTTGTATGTCCATTGTATATGCCTATGAATTAAAATTTTGTAACAAATAATTGAGATTTTTTTTTTTGCGAGCCAACTAAAATCTTTAATAGGTATTTTTTAGTTACTTGGGTACAGTTGAATCCAAAAAAATAGGTTTTGTTCAGGAAACAAAAAAAAAGTTGAAATTTGTTTCCCAGTGTTATTATTAAATTTAACCCATGGACGACAAATTACCAATTGTTACTGAAAGAAGTGCAAGTGAACTGACCCATAATTTACAGTCCTTTTTAAGAAATCAAAAGTGGATTAATTACTTCAATTCATTTTAAAAATAATTAGTAATATAACCAGTCTTGTCTTGCAGACTTTTTAGCTGGACCAGACTTTCATCCCCAATTTTAGAACCTTTTAAAACATTTAAATTAAAAAATGGACAGGGTATTATATTTTTATATACTACCTAGGAACAAATAAACCAATATTCCAGAAACCAGTATTCTCCTAGGCCCCGAATTATAGTGCTCACCCGGTATGTAGATATACTGCATATTCCTTAAGCTGGGTTCACACGGAACACACTGCAAGTTTTTTGCAGGATTAATCTAACCGAACAAGCAGTGGCCGTTACACATCGTTTGTACTGCAAAAAACGTATACCTAATACTCACTTGTTAAGCAAGCCGAATGAATTAAAACGTATTGGTTTGCAGTAGTGCATAGTATTAGACAATCTCGTTGACATGGCGCGATGCAACACATGTTTTAACGAATAGCAACCGATTATTAAATAATTCAAGTATATATTTGTATTAATTTTTGGTAAATTTCAATTCTCTAAACGATTTAATAAATTTTCAAAACTTTCTATGGACATGTGCCTGTTCTCACCAAAGCAATTGGCAACGGCAACGCAACTGCAACTTCAGTTGAGTTGCTCATGCGTTCCCACTGGAATCAAAGCAACCGCAACACAACTGCAACGCGACCGCAACTTCAGTTGAGTTGCTCGTGCGTTCCCACTTGAATCAACTGGTTTGAAGTCTCTTTTGACATGAGCAAAATGTCGTCTTCGTCAGATAAAGATATAACCGCAACATACTTGCTCGTTAAAAGCTAAAAAAAACTGAGCGCAATTTTGGGTTAACCCTTTTTATACCATAATTTTGAGACTAGCTCGTATACAGGGTGTTTCGGGAGGAAAGGGAAATATTTTGGGAACATGTTCAGAAGGTCAAAATAAGAGAAATTAACCCATATGTTTTAATCCGATTCTTAACCGTCTCTGAAATAATCGGTTCTAAAGTTTTTTTTGTAAAGTTTTGGAGTAATTAAGAAGTTTTGTATTTCTAACTCCAGTTTGTAGGTATTTCATTGCTTGTCAATACCGAATTTAATTGACAAGCATGGTTGTCAGTTTGATTTATTCTGAGCGTTTCGACCCGAAAAGAGAAAAGGTTCCATACGTAATGCCTCACATATTCGCCCATAGGGAGTATGCTGATATGATATTCGTGTATGGTTTCTGTAATGGTAGCGCATTACGGGCTGTTGATGAATACCGACGTCGTTTTCCAAATCGAAGAGTTCCTAATCGAAAAGTGTTTCAAAAAGTTTTTGCAAATGCTCAGGAAACAGGAATGTTTCCAAGCGTAAGGATTGGCGGATTACGAAAGAACTTCGATTAGAATCACATGTGGGCGTTTGGAAGACACTTAGAAAAAAACTGTTTAAAGCCTTTCCATGTTCAACCGGTCCAACATCTTCAAGAAGGTGATTATGGCTTAAGGATTCAATTTTGTGAATGGATCCAACAAAATCGAGGCCTACATAAACACATTTTATTTAGCGATGAAGCTCAGTTCACCCGCGATGGAATCAATAACTGTCATAATGAACATCGGTGGTCAGATGAAAATCTTCATGCCACGTTTGAACGAAACTTTCAACATCGATTCAGTATTAATGTGTGGTGTGGACTGCTCAACGACCAGTTGTTTGGTACTTTTGTATTGAATGAGCGTCTTACTGGAGATGGATATTTACGGTTTTTGGAAGACCATTTAACACACATGTTGGATGATGTTCCGCTAATTGTTCGACACCGAATGTTCTTTCAGCACGATGGAGCCCCACCTCATTTTAGTCGCCGGGTGCGTAATTTCTTGAATAATCATTTTCCTGATCGTTGGATTGGCCGAGGAGGACCTCAAGCTTGACCACCGAGGTCACCAGACCTAAACCCACTGGATTATAGCCTCTGGGGGTGGATAAAATCACTAGTATACAAAACAGGAGTAGAAACCGTGGAAGGACTCCACAATCGAATTTTTAATGCTGCAAATATCATTACAAACAATCCCCAAGCAATTCAACGCGCAACACGAGCGTGGTGCAGCTTGTATTGAAGTTGGTGGGGGTATTTTCGAAAACATTCTAAATTAGTGGAATTTTGTTGTTTTACTAGTATCTATTGGTGTTGCTTTTGAAATAAAAAATAGTTACAAAAAAAACTTTAGAACCGATTATTTCAGAGACGGTTAAGAATCGGATTAAAACATATGGGTTAATTTCTCTTATTTTGACCTTCTGAACATGTTCCCAAAATATTTCCATTTCCTCCCGAAACACCCTGTATAGTGGCACAGGAATTAAATAATGATCCGGTTAAATTCCATAGGTTTTACCGAATATGCCACAAAAGTTAAATATTTTGCTGTCTCGTCCGCCATGACACTTCGGTTGGAAGCCACTGACGACGGCGACGCGGTAAGCCGGGCAACTTATAAGCAACTAGTTGCGTTGCAGTTGAGTTGCCTTAAGTCAGTGGGAACACGCGTATTTAAACATTAGTGCTGTGTCGCGTTGATGTTGCGTTGCGGTTGGCAGTTGCTTTGGTGAGAACAGGCACTAAAAGTAATGAAAAAAATTTCGTCATCGTTCGGTCATTATTGCAGCATAGCCAGATTGACATATTTATCGTAAAGGTATCTTTCAATCAAAATTCCAATTCCAATAATTTATCTTTTCATTTTTCATATTTAACCATCTGATATAACCAGACTTCAACATTGTTGCCATTCAGCCAACAAATATGTCGTTCTCTCTTCCACCCATTACTGATTTTCAACAACATTTCACACAACCACAGCACTTTCCAAGAGTTTTACGAATGGATTATGGGATCTGTAGTTTACAATACCTTTGGGTTATTCGCATTCTTACGGGAATGAAAATATATCGTGTGAACATCTCTATGTTTATTCGGCTAAAACCGAATAATGTAAAAACGTGCAGTACACCCCTCGTAGTTGAATTTCAAAATTAGAATTAACATTAGATTATTTTTAAAATGCATATATTAAATAAAACCGGTCGAATACATAAGATCAAATTAGTACGAGCGTTTTAATTGAAATTTTACAGTTAAACTAAAACCAAAACCCACTTAAAATGCAACAAACACAAAGAAAGTTAAAATATAACTTCTACTAAGGAGGAAATTAGGACACAAGAGTTGGACAACACACCCAGAAGTATACCAAAGAAATAGAATAAAAGAGAATTCAAATAATAGTATCAGTTAGTACCCTATAACATTACCTGTATCATGGACGAATATTTGTATGGTTGGACTGAAGTGTACAACATCAAAACGATATTAATGTGTGCTACCTACCTTTATTAGATGTACGAGATTTTCTTTAATATCCTCGATTACCTTTTGACGATTTTGACTGGTTAAAACAATATAAGATATGGGTCGTTCTTCTACAAACCGCATACTTTTAACCTTAACAATTTAGAATTGTCCGAAAATTGTAAAAAACATATCATTAGTTGACACGTATTTCAGGGTTTTGCTAAAAATTTTCCAAACCTACTACACATGTATTTTTGATAATTTGTTGGATATTCTCCAATATTCTCATACGAGATATTTCATATCTCCAGCTCTACTGACAGTACAATGTCGGTCTTTTTTTATTTAACACTTTGTTAGGTTAGCTTAAAAAAATTATCATTGTGAAAAAATGCAAAATAATAACAAATTCATTGTTTAAATAGTTTTAACATGCACGCCCCTCACCTTAAATTAATTTTAAAAATACAGTTTTGTTCTTTTACGAAAAAGTGGCATGTCTATTAGATCAGTAGTTATTTAATATTTTTGATCGCAAGTCGCCCAGCGGGCGACGGGTCGGAGCGTCGCAGAACTACGCTTTCCAACGACGCAAGGGAGGGGAATATTAGGAGCATGTTAAAACTATTTAAACCATTAAATTGTTGTTATTTTGCATTTTTTTTATGATCAAACACAAGCACTACGGGGAAAATCCTTGACTGGTGCGGGTGCGCAAAAAGCGATTCACGTTGGTTTTGAATCGTTGGAGGTTATATTCGTTGGGAAAAACCACCTCGGGAAGGTCGTTCCATAAGGATGAAGTCCTCCAGATGAAAGAATTATTAAATAATGAAGTTCGAGGAGTACTAAGCTTAACCACATATGGATGGGCGGCAGTGGTTCGTTGTGTATTTCTGCTATTCGCCGCTCTGGGCGGAATTAAGAGGGCAAAGTCAGCAGAGCACTTTCCATGAAAACATATGTAAAAGAGAGTCAAATCCCCAACCTGTCTTCGATATTCTAGGCTGTCGAGGTTCTTCGTCAGCTCGTGGTCTCCAATTAGACGAATGGCCCTCCTTTCGATGGAATCCAGTAGCCGAAGGGTATGTTTGGGTGCAGAGCTCCAGACATGAGAGCAGTACTCTAGTGATGGTCGAATCTGGGCTTTGTATAATGTCAAAAGTTGTTGAGGTGTGTACAACTTTTTGGATCGGAAGAGTACGCCAAGTTTCTGAGAAGCTATCTTCGTGATTGCCACAACGTGGCTCCTCCAACGTGCTTCCTCCCAGATTGACGCCTAGCAAATTAATAGATGAAGCCAGTGGGATTGCGTGTCCGTCCATGACTATATCCGGTTCTGTAATGTTAACCTTTTTAGAGAAAACTGCTGCCTGGGTTTTTAGCGTTAAATTCGAGTTGGTTACTGTCACCTCAAGCCAAAATTTCTTCTAGGTCTTTGTTGAGGCGTGATTTGTTCACAATTCACATTTTTTTAATACACTTTGAAAGCTAACATAACATAGTGTTAAATAAAAAAAGACCGATATTGATATGATCAGTACAATTGGAGATTTTAAATTTCTAGTATGCGAAGATTGGAGAAAATCCAGCAAATTATCAAAAATTCATGTGTGAATATTTTGAAAAATAATTCTTTTTTCAGCAAAATCCTAAAATACGTGCCAACTAATTGTATGTATACAGGGCGTCCGGTAATTAATGGTACATGAAAAAACCACGGACTCCTTAAGTAAAAATATTAGGATTTAATTATACTTACCTATATGCGAAAGTTGATATTAACTTAGATACAGGGTGTTAAAGTTTTGTTTTTCTCTAATATCTTTGAGAGAAACCAACGTTTTTTTACAAAATTTGACAATTATGTCTTTTTAGGACGAGAAATTGATTTTTTTGTGAAAATTTAATGTACAATGTCTGTGGCATTTATCGCACATTTATTAGGTCATAACTTTTTTGTGCCTCAGTGTATTTAAGTTTTTAATGAAAATAATACTTTTATCATATTTATTACGCAAAAATGGTATACTAAGTTCAGGTCAACCAGAGTTATCGTTTCGGAGATATTTGCATTTAAATTGTTTAGTGCACCCTGCCCAATTACTATTAATTTACAAACAAATTTTTTTTTCTTAAAGTAACTTATGAGAAAACAAATGAAATTTAGAGATGCAGTTGCTATGAAACCTCCATGTTGTTATTTGGTTGTTGATTATTGTTAGATAGCTGTGTGAGAAAATGTTTCATTTTGAGTTTATTGTAAGTTAAGTAACAATGCCGAGACACTTGTTTTCAAAAGCAGAAATGCGGGACATGTTGTGTGTATACGTACAGGAAAATTTCAATGGACAAGGTGCTCCGAGACGATATTCGGAATTCTATCCAAATCGAAGACAACCTAATTTAAAATCTCCAAAAATATTTACGGCCGATTAGGCGAAACAGGTACCTTTCGTCCTAAACGGAATTTCAAAGGGCGCCGGAAGACTTTAACTCCGGAACAAGAAGGAGAAATTCTGGTCCGCGCCCTATGGAATCCCGTTTAGGACGAAAGGTACTAAGGTGCTAAAGGTGCTAATATCTCCGAAACGATAACTCGACTCGACCTGCACTTAATATACCGTTTTTACGTAA
Source organism: Barypeithes pellucidus (assembly GCA_963991005.1). Lineage (NCBI taxonomy): Eukaryota > Metazoa > Arthropoda > Insecta > Coleoptera > Curculionidae > Barypeithes > Barypeithes pellucidus. Next base: position 18,085,668 of record OZ022563.1, read on the forward strand.
TAAATACGAGAAAAGTATTATTTTCATTAAAATCTTAAATACATTGAGGCACAGACAGTGTTATGTCAATCAAAAGATTAAACTTTACTATACCTAAATAGTTTTATAAGAACAGAAGTCCATTTTGCTTGTCGGGTGGTAGTACTACGAGTGCCAAAAACATAAAAAATTACTTCCTTATTCGATTGAAGTATTTTTCTTTAGTTTTGGCATATTCCGGTTAAACTTACTGTCCTATAATCCTTTAAATATCCTTTCCAAAACGATAGGCTAGCTCTAAACAAAACAGAAATGAGCAAGAATAAGAACACTTGTAGGTTAAGTTAAGAAATCTCAGATTTGACAGTCGACGGTTTGGCATTTGTACCCGTTCACAGAAGACAAAAGGGATCAGCCAGGGAACAACATTTGCAGCCGGTTTGAAAGTAAATTTTTATTGTACCATAAATAAAAACGTCGTTTCTCCCATCCGAGAACCACTTACCTTTTGTAAAAGAACACTGATTAATAGAAGCATCGACGGATCGGGTAAATCTCCTGGTTATAAGCATAGCAACAAACATACAGGCTTCTTTCTAATGGCTTTAAACATGGTATAATGTATCGTTAACATCCGATATGACGGCCTGTTTTTTCAAAAACATACATTGTATTTAAATTAGATGCAACATTTTTAAAACCATCAAAAAAACACCCTATAAAGCTAAACAAGCGAATATTATAATACTATCTCGTCCATATCGTCAGATACTTAATATGGGGACGACAATTCCTTTCAGTCGGAAGCAAAATAGGATATGGTCGGCATAATAATCATCGAGCTCCGAAAATAACTAGAGGGGTTCACATATTGACAAAGCTAACGTCAATGGCACCTAGGGGTGCCAATCCCTAGGATAGATCAATCTCGAAAATCCCGGGATTAAGCCCTCAAACTCCAGAATAAATGACATAAAAGAATTCTTTAAAAATGAACTTATTTTTTAAATATTTATTTTAAAACTAACACTTTCATTGTAAATTATATTTTATTAATAAATCTCTGACTTGGAAACATGTTTGGATAGCCCCTAAGTGTATGGCCATAACGGCGCACCGCCCTAAGCCCTCGCTTGGTACCATAGCACCGCACAGTAGTGGCCACAACGGCGCACCGACCCTCGCTCATTGCCTTGTCTGTCGATCAGTTTGTCTCTTGACATCGATATATAAACATGGACTGTGCGTGGTCATCTTCTTCCGATGAAGAAGATATTATTTTAGACGCTAATATAGCCAAGTGGTATATGTTTAAACAGAAATCAAGATTACCCGTGCATCCTATTAAGGCAAAGCGAAGATTCTATGGCGAATTTTATCACCTTTATAAAGATCTAAGGAAATATCCCCAACGCTTTTGTGAATATATGATTATATCGTAAGCAGCAGTGAAAGGAGAATAAATAAAAATTAGAAGGACTGCCATTCTGAACCTATATCAGTGGAAGAAAGAGTAATGGTAATTCTCATATGTTCAAAAAAAGCGTTGGGAATATTTCCTTAGATCATTATAAAGGTGATAATATTCATTATTGAATCTTCGCTTTACGTTAATGGGATGAACTGGGTAATTTTGATTTTTGTTTAAACATATAAGTGCCACTTTGTTATATTAGAGTCTAAAACAATATCTTCTTCATCGGAAGAAGATGACAACGCACAGTCTATGTTTATATCTCGATGTCGAGGTACAAGCCTATGGCCATCGACTAATACAAATATACAATTTACAAAATAATGTAATTTTTTAGCGCCGATTTTCAGAGATCACTAAAAAAGGGAATTAATTAACGTCGGGCCAGTTTTCCCGGGCTTTTAATAGTGCATTATATAACTAGGGACCAAAAAGACATTTTAGTCACGAGGTTTATATACTATTTTATGCACTTTAAGATAGGGAAAAATTAAATTTCATTAACGATCAACAAATTTAATTTTGAGGGATTACATTTTTTTTTAGTCCCTAAGGATCAAATTTTTATCCCCTACAGATTACATGTTTTTTAATCCCTTATTTTTAGGGTTTAAGTGTAGAAACAGAACGCTGCTTCTCATCAGCTGCCTATACTTGTAATAAGTGATGATCAAGTTTCAGATGTTTTTTCCATTTTGTTAACAGTAGGTAAGATCTGTGTTTAGTGTCTTTTAGTAAACAAAATCTTTCTCATGTAAGTTTTTTTTAGGGATTATTACCGGGATTAGATACTCTTTATCCCGAAAATCCCGGGATTGGAACAAGGCTTCGGGACTAGCGCCCTTAATGGCACCACACCCTTGGTGGTATCACTCTCCTAATTTTTTTTCTGTGTCTGGGCAAAGATATCGGTCTAAATGAGAAAAGTTAAACAGTTTTTTATTGTAAACATTTTTAGTGACCCTGAATTATGTTTTGTTATCTACACGGGGTGTTACTTAATGATATGTACAGGGTGTCCTATTTTCGACACATTTATAGGTTATCTCCGTTATTGTTAGTGCTATCAAAAAAGTAATAGGTGTCAAACTTTGGGTCAAACTTAAAATGGTAAAATCAAAATTTGAAAATTTTCGCTCGCTTAAGAGATACGGGGGAAAATCAAAAAATTGACAATATCAAAATTACCCTATATTTTCTTAGTTAAAAGAGATACGGAAAAATGTTTTATACAGAAGTTTCTTTATATTGATTGTTGAATAATCTGCCGATTTCAGAATAAGTATACGGGGTCAGGTAAGAAAGTTATCGGACCTAACCTCATTTTTTTTAAATGGAACACCCTGTATATTTTAATCCAAAAAGATACTATTTTAAATTATTCTTTCAAATATATAACACACCATAGATGATATTGGTTTCCTAGGCGATTTATTTAAACTTTATTACTTTGAAACGAAATAAAAGATTCAGATTAAGATAAAAAAATAACGGGAATCGTCGCAAATGTTCGGAATATGTCTTTAAATAGTTGCCGTCTTTCTGGATAGCGAACCAAATATACATTTTGTGCCATTTTTTAATTTTTTTCCACTTTCAATATAAACTGATTACATATCATTTTCACAAATGAATATGTAAAAATGAAATTGATGTTAAATGTTAATAGTCGACATAGTTGTTTCTAGGATATTAACTTTTGTTTCATGGTCTACTGTGGTTTAAAGTAATAAAGTTTAAATAAATCGCCTAGGAAACCAATATTATCCATGGTGTTATATATTTGAAAAGATAATTTAAAATACTATATTACAGGGTGTTCCATTTTAAAAAATGAGGTTAGGTTCGATAACTTTTTTACCTGACCCCGTATACTTATTCTGAAAACGGTAGATTATTCAACAATCAATATAAAGAAACTTCTGCATAGAACAATTTTCTGTCTCTCTTCTAACTAAGAAAATATAGGGTAGTTTTCAATTGTCAATTTTTTGATTGTCCCCCGTATCTCTTAAGCAAGCGAAAATTTTCAAATTTTGATTTTACCATTTTAAGTTTGACCCAAAAAGAGCACATGACGCCTACATTACTTCTTTGATAGCACTAACAATTACGGAGATACCCTATAAAAGTGTCGAAAATGGGACACCCTGTACGTCTTTTAATGAGCGACTCCTGGACCACTTTTAAGTCAAAAAGTTCATATACACCTAAAATGTTTTATTTTCAATTTTTTTTGGTTTTTATCAAAAAATCCGAAACCATTTCGAGATATAAAAATATAATCCAAACGTTTCCTTAACTTGATTATATTTAAACGATACTTAATAAAGATCTCTATAAAATATTAAACAAAAACGGATGCAGAATTATTATGATGTCATTTTCTTGCAAACGGTATACATGGAAATTACTTATCATATTTAAATGGGTGACTCATTGGGGGTCCTAGAGAATGTTTACATACTCTTTGTTTTTAATCCAATATCTAAATACTAAGGTAAAAACCCTTTTTGCCTACATGTTGCGGAGCCGCTCCATCTGATCTTAGTTAGCAATAATGTAGGTCACTAGAGTAAACTACAGTGATGCCAGATCACACCGCGTGTCTCGCCCTTGCTTGGATAACCGCCGCGCGCGCATTGATATGTTTAACCTTCAGTGTCGTTGCTTCAGTATGTTTCGATACTCGGTGTTGGAATGACGTTGCCGAGGGTTCCAGTTCCACGTGCTTGATGTATACGAATTTTAAACGTTTTATTAGTTGTAGAGTTACCAAATTTTTTAACTGTTGTGAAATAATTCATAATAATAAATGTTGTGGTATGATTTCAAATTTGTGTGATATTATGTACTGTTGGTTCTGTTTGCAAAACATACTTTTTGTGTTTTATTTTTTTATAGACTTTAATTATAAAACGGATTATTTTAAAATAAGATCGACAGAGATGCACCTTAAAATTGTAGTTTTTTTTTTAAAGTTTGGAAAAGAAGTGATAACACGGGTCAAAGACTTCTTGTTGTTGTTGTTGTTAAAAACTGAACAAGTGCGTTTACAATTCTGTGTTGTAATATGACAACACCGCCTACAATGCGCTGACCTCTTTTGAAACTTGCGACTGTCTCAATAAATTATTAATTGCGAACGACGTCAGTAGCGGCCACGTAAACTGTCAGGTTTTATGTAAAGTGTATACAGTGGTACCTCGAGATACGAGTGCCCTAACATAGAGTTATTTGAGATACGAGCTGTCGAGTGAGCGAAGTTTTGTTTTGAAATACGAGCGACATTTGAGATACGAGGAACAGTCAACTGCGACGTGATCTCTACAAGTGAGATAAAAGAGATCTTGGGAATGTGGGAGAGTTTCACAGTTCGTGAAAAAGAAACACCCCGAAAAAGTTGCAACTGGTCGTGCATCGAAGCTATTTAAAGACACTTGCATAACTCATTTCCGCAGCATTCTGAAAGGGAGGAAGAAACAAACCTCCTTGGAAAGTTTTTTTTTTTAATCCGGCGAAAAAGGCAAAGACCAGTGAAGAGAAAAGCAGTGACTAAAATTAAGCATACAGTAGCATTTAAGTTGTGTGTAAGTTATTATGTTTTTATACAATATTTGTCATTTATAAATACATTTTTCTTATTCAAAAACAAGTAACAAAAACATTGGGGTAGCATTTTTGGGGCTGGAACGGATTAATGGCATTTCAATTGATTTCAATGGGGAAAATTGCTTTGAGATACGAGCAAATTGACATACGAGCAAGGTTACGGAACGAATTAAACTCGTATCTCGAGCTATCACTGTATCTCGTTTATTAATTCAAAACAATATTTATGGTTATTTTTCTTCTATTTAGTTTCATCTCAGGATTTGCCGGTTTAAATATGATAAGTCATTTCCACAACACCCTGTATTTTAAGAGAAAGATGGAACAGACCTTTTTTGTTTAAAATTGAATGATAATTATTAATAAACTAATTATCTCGAAAATATCAGTATCGTAACATACTGTATTGAGGCGTAGCTAAGCCACGCCAAAAAAACGTTGTGGGGTAAAATGTGTGGGTTTTATATCAGGACACCAAAATTCAGTGTAATATCTCGAACTATTTTCGATATTTTTGATAAAAACCGAAAAAAAAAACTTTAACGCCCGTATATCGAAAAAATGCCTTTTAGGACATATGTACATAAAATTTTTCGACTTAAATTTAATCCAGAAATCACCCATTAAAATAAGTAAATCATTAAGCAACACCCTGTATATTTTTCATGATAATAACCCAAATAGTATCCCGTCAGATCTGTCACATAGTGTAACTTTACACCCATACCATCTGGTTGCTTTCATTGCTCGCTGATAATAGCACAGTCAAATGTCGATTTGGAGCGATGGACCGGTAATGATCGCGGTTATATGTGGTTATAACCTCGGTTAACCTTGCATTTGCCCTGTTAACAAACCGCAATCACTACAACGCCAGTGGTAAAAACCAATTTGAAATAGTTACAACCAGCCCGTCGCTACAAATCGCTGATAATAACCAGTAAACTTACATTTAATGTGTGATAATCTCCAGAGTCCTCTGGTGGCCTGGGCTTGCACTTGCCACAGCAGAAGTTACAGCAACAGCATAGACAGCAACAACAGTAACAGCCGGTTATGATGCCGCATACAACAAACAGGGCCTGAAAAAAGGAGAAATATCGAATGAGAAAAATAAGTTGCTTTCGGCTGGGTTCCCTTCATCATTTGAAGGCTTGAACCAGAGTCGGTCGTACAAATTTATTTATAGAGGAATTCTTGTCTTTGGTTAAATTACACAATTAACTGAAATGCTCTTTCAACAATAAAGAAAATGTCCTACAAAGCATTTGAAATTACTATTTATTGTAGCTGTATATAGTTTATAAATAAATGTATTCATGACCTGAACAAGAATGTTTTAAAACTACGATCACGAGCACTATACCCAAGGTGTTAATGAAAATCACAGTCTATTTACTATATATTTCTTAAAAACTAATTGAATTTAAATTAGCTACAAATATTTATCAGAAAAGTGTTAATATATTTTGTTTAACGAGATTTATTAAGTTAATTGACTAATTTAAATCTGAATACCATATCGGCAATAACATCAGCAATAAATTGAACAATTTCCAGTAGATTTGTCCAATTGGAGAGTAAGAGTGCCAATTTATCAAAATATTCCTATAAAACGGCTCTACGAGAAAAGGACTACATCCAAAATGTTTTGAAGTGTATATTTATTTGATATTTATACTTCTTAAAAATAATAAAAATACAATAACAAAATATAAAAGATCAACATAAGACAATTACTGCAGGTTTGCTATTCTTCTTAAGTATGATAATTTGTCCTCTGTTTCTTGATATTTTTCTACACAATTAGCTACAAGCGAGTAAAGTTGCCTGTATTTCCTTTTCGTAGGCTCCAGTCGATTAGCTTGGGAGTTCGCTAATAGTAGCTTGTGGCATGCTAAATCTCTTCTCAATGCCAAAATTAAAATTCTGTTTGGTTCGTCCATTCCCGAGTCGTGTAACACTAAGTCCAAGTATTTTTCAGGAATTGCAAAATGGTCGTTGATGGATTCGGCAAATGCTTTTCTGCTCGGTGGTTTCGAAGAATTCTGGCAAGGGACGATTGCTTTGGAATATAAGCAAGTGCATCATTGCTTACTCCCGATAATGTGTCTCCAATAACATTGCGAGAGGTAGCATTGAGTGCTGTCATAGCTTCTCGCATTCGGCTTCTGGCTATGTTTGCTTCTGCTTTTTGGGAACACGAATCCATGACAATGACTGCCTGGCTCTTGTACAATGTCCTTGTTATTCGTTCTTAGTAAGGAATGACAATTAGTTTTTCGATTTTCACGGCACCTCCATGAATCTATCCTATTTGTTGTGCGAAAATGTAGATATTCAAAACCACCGTATGCAAGGACTCGCTTGCCTTTCTGAGTAGTTGAATACTCCATTCGTTTATTTAAAAAATCTAACTTAACTTGCTCAAGATAGAGAAGACTAAATAAACTTTTAATTGTTTAGCCTATTTATAAGACCACTTTTATTACCTCATTAACACGAAAGGGCTATTTAACTTAGGTATACCTGAATTACTGGAAATAGTAATTCAATTTTTAACAATCATAACAATTTAATAATATAGGTATTTACACTAATATTCACTCTTGAAAAGGGATTTGGATTAATACTTATACAGCTATTTACACGAATTTTATTTACAGATTTTTTAATTAAATCCATTACAGAAGTACTTAGTGTAGCAGAAGTGTTTTCTCTCCTAATCAATGCTTTTGCGTTTTTTTCCTAATGCGCTTTTATACAAGCGAGGCTTTGAATAAATTTTAAACAAAAAGATAGGTTTAATGATTAGTAAAAGTGAAATACGTACTAAAAAGTGATTTGTTTAAACTGTGATCACATCACGCTTTTTATTGCTGCTAAGGAACTGTAACTACCTGTGATTTGTTGACATCAGTGATTAAATCACAGTTCGTGAAATATCGCTCACTACTATATCATACCTACTTCACATTTCCACCCCAAAACTGACAAACTTTTAATGTACGACACACAAATTAAAGTATTACAATTATCGGGCATATTTTTATGTACGTTTTATAACGAACACAATTATCTAACATAACGAAAAACAATACTGGATTATTTTAAAACACATATAATGTGAAGTTGTCTACATTTTTAAGGTTAAGTCCTTTTGATTCTGTTTTGCCCTTATCAAGTTTTAAAATTAAAAATTGTGTGTATTACTCTTACTCATAAATAACTGACTGATAAGTGATAACACCAGAATTGTTTATTAGTCTTGTATCTGGAACTTATCAGCGGGTTATGGCGTATTTTAAAGATGGCGTATTTAAGAAAGTCACGTATTGCGCTGGACAAAACAGTTGATATGATTACGTTGTATTGTAACAGTAATGACCTGCGAATATTTCAGAGTGTCATTCCTTAAGGTATGGTTCCGGTAGAACTGCTGGCAGTAACGTTTGACAGTCACGATCAGCCGTTAACTGTAGAGTGTTTTCCCTGCAACTGCTGGAAGCCATCGGAGTCAATGATCCCCGTTGAGAAAAGCAGGCGTACCGTGGTATTTGTGTATACAGTATGTCCACGGATGGGGTTTACAAGAGGACAAATAGACTAAAAATTGAAAGATACGAGAAAAAGTCACTCTTAATAAACGTTTTTGCTCGTCTAGAAAATACGATTCATCATAAGAAACTTCAATTTTTTTATACAGGGTGGGTAAAAACTGAAAAAATGGTATTTTGCTTAAGAGTAAACATACTTTATTTTGAAAGATACGAAAAAAGTCACTCTTAATGAATGTGTTTTCTACACAACAAACCGAAGTAGAACAATTCATTACAAGGTTTACCTATGTAAACATTATTTCCCAAAAAGTATTCTCTGGCACACCTCTGACTGGTGAACCTAGTTAAAATAATGACACTGGATTATCCAGGCTGTCCAATCGATATCTCAGGAAGAAATCACAAATTCTTTCACTTATTTGAGAAAGCAATTAGAAAAATGTGTCTAGTGTGGGGGTGGAGTTTGTGAATTATGAAATCGTTATCGTATTCTTTTCATGTTAATAAAAATGTTCGTTATTATTATTATTATTATAATTACTTCATTAAATAAAGTATCACCTATTCATTATTCAAGTAAAAAAGTCACTCTTAACTTTTTTTCGTATCTTTCAAAATAAAGTATGTTTACTCTTAAGCAAAATAACAATTTTGCAGTTCTTATCCACCCTGTATAAAAAAATTGAAGTTTCTTATGACGAATCGTATTTTCTAGACAAGCAAAAACGTTTAATAAGAGTGACTTTTTTTCGTATCTTTCAATTTTTAGTCCATTTGTCCTCTTGTAAACCCCATCAGTGGACATACTGTATATCAAAATATTTTCTCGTATTTCTAAATTTTTATAATCCTTATCTTGATGGTCGTATAACTGGTCTCGGAGCAGTAGGTACACAGCAGTCGACTGCCAACCGTTGAACCGTGACGTCCCGGACTTTCTAGGGAGCCACAAATTTTATTTTCCTAAAGACCACCTGACCAGTGCTCGACTGCCAGACGTCGCGGCCAGACGTCACTGCCGGCAGTTCTACCGAAACCATACCTTTAGGTATTCGAATTTTTTTTATATCGTTAGTTCTTAATAATATACAGGGTGATTGATCAAACGAAACCAAGTTCGTCGCATTTGGTTAAGGTAGACCAAAGTTACGAGTATTTCTTTCATTAGTGGTTCCCCCTCCACCCGCGTTAGAGCAAAATGTATTAATCACCGCATATTTCAACGAATACAACACTTAACTTTTGATATAACTTATTTGGCATATTATCGATAAATAACCAAAAACATTTAATTAATAGATAGACAGAATTGTTTTTATTCTGTCAGAATCATACAAAGTTTTAAACAGTAATCAATGATGCCATGTCTGTACTCTGAGAGTCCTTAATCTACTGCCTGCCTTTGAAACCGAAAAGTATAATATTATCCCAAGAACATAAAATGGCAATGTTTTAAGGAAATCACAGTGGCAACGCTGTTTGCTCATTTTAACCTGCTAGTGTTTACCCTGAAGTTTACAAATTTCATTCATCTTCGCCGGGGGTGTTGTTCCCTGTTTATCGCTGCTAATTTTGTATTTGTTTGTGTTTTGGATTCATTTTGAGTGTTTTTTCGAACTAAAATTATTTAGAGCTATTTATTAACCATCTACAATGGTTCGTCAGTGCGTGGTGTGTAAGAAATTCGACTATTCAAACCCCGGATTAATATTTCGTCGGCAAGTCAGATTAATGAGGTTGTGTTTTTTTTTAGGTTGGTGTAGCTAATTTTATATTTTAAGTAAATATTGCAAATGGATGTTTTGTCTCCCCTTATATGTTTATGTAAATAATCGATAACCTTCTTAGTCACAGATTGAGCGCCCTCTAGCACAATGCGTGGTGTGTAAGAAATTCGACTATTCAAACCTCGGATTATTTCGTCGGTAAATGATATTAATGAGGTTACGTTTTTTAGGTTGGTGTAGCTAATTCTATATTTTAAGTAAATATTGCAAATGGATGTTTTGTCTGCCCATTTATTATATGTTTATGTAAATAATCGATAATCTTCTTAGTCATAGCCTGAGCGCCCTCTAGCGGTAAATTTCGAAACTTGAAAATAATTTCCTTTCTCTTGGTCGATTTTGTAATTATTATTTTTACTTCAAAGCTTTGTGACGAACGGTTCCTGAGATATGGCCGGCGTCCATTCTTCTTTGGTCACCAGGTACAATACACTCCTGGAGTCTTGTGTCTTGAGAGAAGTTGCGTATATTTGCGTACATTTTTCGTAAAAACAGAAACTTGTTCATCATTAAAACGTTAGACGTGTGCACTAAAACTCCATTGTGTGCCATTTTTTTAAAAGATAATTGTGTATTCGTCCAGAGAACGAAGTGATAAAAATAAAATTATTATCTGCATAGATAAACCATCCAATAGTCATTATTTCCCGTTTTAAACTAAATTAAACAACCCATTTTCTGTCGTTAGTAATATGATAAACGTTAAAATATACAGGGTGTTACTTTCCAAACAACTGTATTTGGACAGATGATGCCAATTTGACAGTAAAACTGTCCATTTAAAAATTAACAAGCTGTCGGGACCCCGAACAAACTTGGCGGAATTCCGCAAATACCTCCTCGTTTAAAATCTACCACTTTCAACACTCGTTATGTAATATACTAACCCGCGGGCAAAGCTGAAAAGCAAAATCTACTAAACAATAAACACTTACCTTGCACCATGTCGATGTGACTACAAAGTATGCATTGACGTTTTCTTCTCCAAATTGTTCCGCAATGTATAATCCGAGGGAACCGTAGTTGTCATAGATATTTCTTTTCGTTGGATCACTCAGGATTGAATGAGCCCTGTAATAAATAAAATTAGTAAGAAACATACCCCTGCGTCCAAGGTAGTTCACAGCCTAAACGAATATTAACGACTTTATTACGGCACTCATTGGATACACTATGACCTACTGGAATTATGCTTCTGAGTACACATGCAGCTATAGTATATTCATTTCCAAGATAGACCGACCACAACAAACGCACGTGATCGTTGAAACTAACAGTGAACAGGGCAGTGCTTATATTGTCCCAATATTGTTGAAAACAATTTGGAAGTATCGGAATGTAAATAAGTATTCATGGTAAAATATAAAATAAATTAATAAATACAGGGTTTCCGGAAAATACAGAATTGTCAATTTATTCGAAACGAAAGAATCCGTGATCCAAATTGTCATTAAAAAAATTCTGTTTAGTGATGAAGCGTGCCGTACAAGATCCGAATTCAACAACCTGTATTGACCAACCTGTATATCTTATTGATTCTATTGTGATGAAATTATTCTGATAAGATTGAGGAGTTATCGTTGTCATCGTCGCTTTAGTCTACAGTAATACTTAATTAGTCATTCAACTTGTATCTCGATAATATTATCGAGTTCCCACATTCTGGTTCCTACTTTTTGATGCACTAATACATTTTTTACTCTTCTCAGGTGTAATAGATGCTAATGCACGGTCAAAAAGGTCTTTCATATCGACAAACTTGTAGGTTGAATTATGTTTGGCAACAAAAGTCTTTAAAATGACTTCTTTCATTTGAAGACTAAAATGATTTTTCTTGTGACGTTTCTTAGATGGACTCAAATTAATATACTCGTGGGCTTCGTCTGCAGTATCGATGCTAGACATTCCTTTAACAAATATACAAAGGTAGGTATGTTAAGTAGTACTCACAACAACAACACCAAAGAAAAAATTAAAGGACAAAAGTAAAAACGGAATAATCACAACTTCCGCAACACGAAACTTGGCCTCAATGACCAACTGACTAATGACTAATTTCCTGATTTCAACTCTGTAAAAATTATAAGCCCCGACCCGTCCCACGTTCGCGCCATATCGAACGGCCAATAAGAATACGCATGCGCGGAGGCTCCTCCTACTCACGTGATGATCATGCGCTAACAGTGTTTATGCCTAGTCTATCTTGGAAATAAATAGACTAAGTTGTAACCATCGACCTATACCTATGGATACGTACAACTTATGGGGTGAGCAGTAAAAAGTTAATTTTATGAGTAAAAAAATGGGTTGGTGCGCACGGCTTTCCGGTCATATTTTTAAAGGTTGCTCGTCGGTTGTCTTGCGCACAATGTTGTCGCCGTCATATAGGTAACCCCACCGTATAGGTGTCGGTTTGGTTGCCAACCAACCAACTTCAATCACGCAAACCTGCGGGATTGAGCCCATCGATCGGATCCGCGGGATTTGCGGGATAGCAAACAATGAACTGCGGTATTTTTGATCGACGCGTCGGGGATTCCCCGCCATGCTTGGCTATTGAAAATACGCTAAACGGAGCAGTTTTCTTGCGTACGTGCGAAAGTAAGGGCGTTGTTCTACTAGTAGGTATCTAGTGACATTTATCAAGTGGTTGAATATGTATAATGAATTTAAACAGCAATCACAAAAATAAATGTCAGTGTAGTTTAAAAATACAATAAAGGTTCAAGTTTAGTTTGTAATTATTTTTGAACGTCTGAAGATGGTCTTACAGCTAAATGTAAGTGATGCCCTAGAATTATCAAAATCTCTGCTCGTTCCACCAAAGGCCTTCACACCCACTTACAAACAAAGCATAATATTAATTTGAAAGTCCAGAGTAGCAGCGGTAGTGTTGATATTGATAAAATAACACAGGAAATTAAAGCTTGTACCAGCTTGTTCCAGCAGTTCGTTTAGTTCTATTGCTAAGTGCTCAGATGTTAGTGGTTCTTCTGTGCTACCTAAGAAAATTAAAATTACAGATTTTTTTTCATATGAGAAAAAAGTTTCGATGGAGGAAAGAGTATCTCGAATGGTAGCTAAAGATGGTATACCCTTTGGAAAGTTTATCACTTCGACCGATATGCGCCAACTATTCGAACCAGAGGGCCACAAATTGTGTAGAATCTATTCCGCCGACAAGTGTCGAAGCTGAACGTGCGTTTTCAGCCGCAGAATACATGTGCAATAAAATAAGATCAAATCTAAAAGATGAAACATTAAACATGTTCTCTCTTCTCCGAAAATACTTTCAAAATCAATGTAACCGTTAAACTAGTCGTACTATTTTATTGTACCTATTGCAATAAATATTTTCCTGCTACTTTCTAATTGCATAAAACAACTTTTTATTAACATACAGTACCTACATCGAGTCCCGCAAATTCCGCGAATCCCGCACGTTTAATCCCGCACTGTCAATCCCGCGAAATCACCGCGGGATCCAGCATTTGCGGGATTGGATTCCCTAGATGTCACGATATAACTGAAAATATTACCTATTAACTTCCTTAAATTTCTCTGAAGCATCTGGATTGTTGGGGTTTTTATCTGGATGGTATTTCAGAGCCAAGCGACGATAGGTTTTCTTTATCTCGTCTGCTGACGCCGTTTTTGGGAGCGCAAGTGTTTCGTAGAGCGAGTCTCCTTGAGTGCTGTAAAAAATTGATAATATTATATTAAATAGTTTTTGCATGTTCAGAAGTAACGCAGGTACATTAGGCCTTTTGAAAATAACACAACATAAAAGAGACGGGGATCTCCCCATCTCTCTTTATCTTCTGTTTCCATTCAGATTACCTGGTTTGATGTCTTGGTTAGGAAAAATAAACAATCGACGGACGTGACTCAAAGTCTATATTTTCATCCAGTTTGCGGCAGTCTTACCATGTTGAGTTAAGAATTACTATCTTTCAACAAACAATACTTAAATTTAACACAGGAAACAAACAATTTTTTTTTAACAATAGCGACAAATATGACAGTTTTTAATCTGGTAGTGTCAAAAGTGAAAACGGGTATACGGGTTCAAATAACGGGTTTATAAAAAGTACGTTCCGAAGGCTCGAAGGCGACGTAAGGTCTGCCGCTAATTAACAGAAAACGACAAAGAAAAATTATACAAATTTTCAGAGCTCCGCGTTTGTTTTTCTGGAAAGTTGTTTACAATCCACCTAAGAATGTGATCCTCCTCGATGTAAGATCCTTGACTTTATTCCTTCGAATTTAAACGAATAATGTGGCCCTTTTATCAAGAAATGTTCACGTTTTCATATATTTTTATTTTTACAAAAGTTAATAGGAAAATATATTAAAAAATATAATGTTTAATATCTAATTGTGAGCGATATTTCACGAACTGTGATTTAATCACTGATACCAACAAGTCACAGGTATAGTCACAGTTCCTTAGCAGCAATAAATAGCGTGTGTGATCACAGTTTAAACAAATCACTTTTTAGTACGTATTTCACTTTTACTAATCATTAAAGCTATATTTTTGTTTAAAATTTATTGACTTGTTGTGACACCATTAGAAATACATTTATTACATTTGCCATAATCGGCCTTATTGTGTTGTACCAACACCTGTGTTAAAATAATAAAGGCCATTTTCGCATATCCCCGTTAGAATAACATGAGTGATACGTTTAGGGCCTTATTGCTTTTTGGTGGATTTTCTCATATCACATCTCATATACACCTAATATTTAAATTGTGATTCCGTGAAGTTGTCAGGTCGTTACTTGGTATTTGACTGTGACTTCTGAATCTTGAACTTGAAACCGTGAAATGAAATGAGTAGTAATATTCGAAAGACTAGCGAGCTCTGGGCATTCTTAAAGAAACAGGCTAAGTAATAAGAAAACTCAAATGATTAACGATCCTATTCTTAAATGATAATATACAATACGCACAAAATGATTAAGAAACAATGCGTATTTGCATGAACAAATAGTTTGTTGTAAAGTACACAGTTTCATAGTTTTTTTTAAAGGTATAATTATTCTACTATAATCTAGGTGAAATAACGTTTTCTTTTGTTTGTTATCAATGTTGTGTAATATTTTTACAGATTTTAGTTTTCTTTTGTTACAGTTCTTTTAGTAGTAAAGTGTATATACATAATTTAAATCCATCGACCATCACCCACTAATTATTTTACGATGCGCGCAATATTCTCTTACGTATGACAGTGGTAAAAATTTATAAACCGTGATCACGTCACGCTTTAATTTCACTGATATCAAAAAAATAACAATCACGTTTCACAATGTGATTGAAGAATCACAATATCGCTCAGCACTATTGTCCCTCTTAAGGCGCGTTCTCAGAGCTACGTACTGTCGCCCGCGACACCAACACGTCATTACCCCTCATCCCCACGCTGATCTAGCGGTGTTGCCAGGTATCTGGTGAAATTTCACCAGATCTGGTGATTTTTTGTGATTTATAAAATATACCGCCCCCAACACGAAACTGGTAACACCAGAAAACAGACTTTTTTAAAAAGATTTTCATGGACCACCGGATTATTCATAAAATCACAAAAAGATCAACAGATCTGGTGACATTTCACGAGATACCTGGCAACACTGCGCTGTAGTATTATTAATTTTTTATTTTGTTTTGAAATTTGAACCTCAGTTTTCCGAAATAAGTATTCGTTGTTTCCGAACAAAGGTAATTACTAATTATTTGGTCTTAAAATATTGTGAATAGTATGTACTTTTGCTTTTAAAATTTATTTGATCATTACCTACCTAAATCCCACAAAATATTTAAATAATTTTAAATTACATTGGTTTTTTTAATCACATTGGTTCATTTTTTACTAACTAGAATAAATATACATATTTTGAGGAGTAGAATACGAAAATAAAAATCAAATTTGACGCTGTCGTCGAACAAATCTTTTAAAAAACAAACCTATAACCTCCGAGAGGGGAAAATTTTAATCCAACATCCGCATTCCACATACTCACACCCTTAAAAAACGTAAATATTGGCCTGCTGCAATCGGAAGATAAAATTTTAGGTTAAGCGAAAACCATAATATGGATGTGGACACAAATTCAAATTATATTCCTGTGAAAATTCTTCACTGTTATGAATTTATAATAAAGTTTATCTGCAGAAGAATGTGCAAGAGTTAATAATACTGGTAAAACATAATTTTGAATTAAAATTGTAAACTGTTTTTAAGGTCACAAGGTATTTTGTTAGCCCTACTTTTGGCAATTTCGTAATGTTATCTAAAAATTAGTTTTGTAGCGCTATAGATGCCTAAATCTTATAATATAAATATTTTTAGATTATTGTAGATACAAATTACAAAGGGCAAGTATGCTCTGCACGAAGATGGCTTTGTATCTGCTTGGACTGAAGATATAGAGGAGCTACAAGCTAGTGAGTAGCCAAGCTATCGAAAGCCTGTTTATTACAATTAGTACAACGAGACCTAGGATGTGGAATATGAATGACGAGGAGACACTGTCAGAAGGAGCATGACTATGCTTTTAGACTTCCTTATTGGATGAAATTATATTAGAATGAAATGGTTCTTCTACCTACCTACTTAACAGTGGTTAATAAAAACTACCTAATGTGTAAATGTATTTGTTTTTCTAGTGCATCATAGTCCTAAATACAGTAGAGTCTCGATGTAGTGCATGCGTGTGCTACTTTACAATTTCAAGTTTATGATAAAAAATACAGGAATAAAACTGGGCGGTTTTCATTACATTTATATTTTGAGCTCTAAAATGCACAAATTAGTTAATTTAGTCCGTTTTTTTGGCTTCTTGTAACGTTTTTTAACGAAATTAGCTCTTTAGTCTGGAAGAATAATCATATTAAAATACACTGCCAGACATTATTCAAAGATTTCATTGCTTCGCCGCTTTCATTATCAGAGTCTCAATCAGTATGATAAATTATTCAAAACGAAATTTGTACAAAACAAATTGTTTTCATTTAAAAAACAATAACAAATTATTGTAAGGTTAGGTTTCACCCGAATGACAAGTGACAGACGTCACCCCCTACAAAAGGAGTGGGGGACTGTCGCTGCGACACGTCGAAGCTGTGAGAACGCGGCTTTAATGGTACGGGAATTACCTTCATTGGGAAAGTGAGTCAACCATAATAATAATCTTTATTTCTATTGGTTACAGTGAAAAACAAAGCAAATAAATGAAATGACGTCACATTAAATACAACAAACAATACAATAATACACCGTCGTAGATAAGGGGTCCATCCATGTGTGGTTAAGCTTAGTACTCCTCGAACTTCATTATTTAAAAATTCTTTCATCTGGAGGACTCATCCTTATGGAACGACCTCCCGAGGTCGTTTTTCCCAACGAATATAACCTCCAACGATTCAAAACCAACGTGAATAGCTTTTTACGCACACGCACCACTCCCAGAGTGCCCTAAAGGATTTTTCCTATAGTGCTTGTGTTTGATCATAAAAAAAAAGGGAGGGGACTGGGAGACCATATCCCCCCAGAAGCCGGAATTTGCTTCGAAATGGGAACCGTAAAGTGAAGGTTGCCATACCAGCAACAAACCCGAAATCTTAGCACCTCATTAAGGAACACCCTGTAGGTATACATGTTAGAATATTAAATAATATTTGTTGGCTTTGCTATGAGTGATGTCATCGACTTGAGTCGTGTAACAGTATCCCTCTTGATATAAACATTTTTGGCCCATTATTGTAACTTTAATTTAGGAATTTTAGGATTATTTTAAGTAGTTGGAACGTAGCTTTTGTATACGAAATATGTGGTGCATTTTTGTCTACAAAATTAAAGGCACTTTTAAATGTACTTAAGTGTATAATTTACATAAACTGAAAACATACATGTTTTCTTCAAGATGCCTTAGCTTATTGTTATAAATTAGGTGCTTTATTAAGTGGGAATAAATAGATAGATAATTGGGAAAAGATTAATTATTTTATCATCATTGCAATTGGTGAAAAATAATTATGTGTCATTGCTTATTTACTGTGAAAGTTATCTTTAGAACGTGTCGATAATCAATAATTATGTACCTATTAGTAATTTGAGGTGTAATTAATTTGTTGACTTGCTTATCTATATCATAATTTTATTATTTGGCAGTTTATTTTGCATGGTAACCCTATGGCAAGTGTAATTTTATTGGTACCTACTGTAATTTTTCTTTTTGAACAACCCGGGCGGTTTTATTAGAACACAATAAGAATATTTGAAGTAAAAACACAAATTGGTAAAGCTGTTAAATTTGCACCATTTAATTTCGACATTTTTCGTTCAATAATTGAATAATGTGGTCGCCTGAAAAAAAAAACAGGGTTATTAGTAGGGATGGACCGAACCGGGAATTTGGCCGGACCACCGGAACAGTAAAATCCGGCTTATGACCGGACCGAACCGCCGGAATTCCGGCCACCGGATCGAGTTCTCTCTTATAGACATCCTACAATGCTTGCGACGACGCTTGCCTGTGCCTCAAGACTGCTTTTTTTCCTACAATTCCTACAAACACACAGGCGCGGAACTACTATGCAGCAGGACCATGCAACGCGGGGGGGCCAGGCGTCAAGGGGGCCCACGGCCTAAAGTGGCCTCCCGTTACGCAATGCGAGGCCCCTCGCCACTTCAAAAAGTGTTTTTTTCTTACGCAACATTAATTTATTATGTTTAATACTATCATCAAGAAAAGGAATTCCTACACATCTGTCGATTGCCTTAGATTTTAAGAACCTTTACAAATTTTTTTTTGTGTTATATAAGCATACCTATTCGTTTTGCAAACAAGGTAAGTTTTTGACTTATTTGCGTTGAACAAGTATAGAGACGCGCAATCCAAATGCTGAGCTCCTCTGAAAGTGGGGCCCCAGGCCTACCGGGCCTAGTAGGAAAATAGGTCCTGGATAATGTTTATCGTATCAAAGAATTAACAACTACAACGTTTTAAAGTTTTTATGTCACGGTAGGTATTTTTTATTGAATGGAAATTTCTATTCCTAACCAAATAATTTAAGGAAATTGAGCTTAAAATTATTAACTGCTTAGAAATATTTGGTCAGAAAATTAATTATAAATGGTTAATTGAGTGAAATATCAAAAAATCTAAAAGATAAAAGGAACTCAATTTTTGTTATTTAATTAAGTGCCTACTACTTTTTATTAACACAAATCTTGTAGGTTTTTAACTTATTTATTATCAACAAAACGATGCTTTGAATATGGCTTTTCAATTTTAAAATAGATTTGGCCTTTCGAACCTTTGATCCAGCCGGAACAGCAGATGCGTACTACTGCCGTCCCATCCCTACTAATGAATACTAAATAAATATACTCTATTTGTGAAATTGTGCATAAGTAATAAAATTACTCATAAGCACCAAAATACTTTCTATGATGAATAATTTTATTTAAATATATTTTTGAAGTTATACTATACTATATAGGATAATATGCAGTAAACTTCTGCTATAACGTACATGGGATATACTGTACTTCCAGTTATTAGTGCAATGTTAGGCCTTAAATTGGCTCTTCTGCAAATACTAAAATTAAGGACATTTAAGTTATTTATATTGGCTGTCATACAAGTAACAAGTTTTCAAGGTCCAAACAAAGACTTTATTTATTTGAATAAACATAATGTGAAGTTTATGATCTCACATTAATACAGACAATAAACCAATCAATACCATGAATTTTAACGGTAACATATATTTATAACTTTGATAAAGTTCCCAAAATTACCATTAAAATCTTATAAATAATAATCAGCTTGTAAAAATTCCTTCATAAGTATCAAATTATCAATTTCTTTTTGACATGCTTAGAAATGATAAAATTTTAAAAGAAAATTCAGTTTACTAAAGCCTAGCAAACATATTCAGCATTCAGGGTCTGATAAAATCATAAAAATCAATTATGCAGGCACCTTGGGAAAATAAATCCAGAAAATAATGAGGTGGGTAGCCCTTGAAAATGTCTTCATGAAAATAATGTCCTTGTATAATTTAAACGGTTTTTCGCTGAAAAAAGGCAAACATATATTATATAGTGCCACCATTGCGACTAAGCAAAATGCGTCTTTTCTAGAATTTTAAGAATAAGGCGAGAAAATATGTAACAAGTTCATTGCGGAAGGTTGGTCCTAAAATTTATCGGTTTACCATACTTACGATAGTTTCCGTTTGGCGTCCATTCCGGCGAGCCTAATTCACAAATAGAACTTTCTTCAATAAACATACACAGTCGTAAGACGAGTTTTTCACCCAAAAATAGAATTTTTCACAAACTTAGGCACATATTTACTAGATTCTGCATTATACATCCGCGAGAAAGTGAAAATGTCACATATAAAGATAAACTGACAAGAATGTCAATAAAACGGTTATAATTCGGTACCAACAAAACTACGTAAAAGTCTCCAACTGTCAGCTGGCATGAGAAATGGCCGCCAAGGTCGTTGATATTATCAGTGATTTCTGAAAAGTACTTCTAATTATAAATTGATTGATAAGGTTTGTAAAAAATGCATGAAATATTTTTCTTCCTTGTGCAAAAATTAGCCATTGCAATAATTTATAATTAGTGGTTATAAGTTATGATTGTTTTAGATGAAATTTTCTATTCATATTGATGATGTCACAGCTTTATTACCAAATTATTGACTCCATTAATTGGACACCCAAAATTGCCTATGAGATGCTCGTTTGACGTCTGTCACTGTCAAGAAGTCGGCGTCCAAACCAAAGAAAATAAACAATCAATTTTTGATAAAAAAATAATATCTTTGATCATCGTATTTTCAGCACAATATTTAGCTATAATTTTGGTTGGAATTTAAAGAAAATACATCAATATGTCCATCGGAGTACCAATTAAAGTCCTCCATGAAGCGGAGGGTCATATAGTTACTTGCGAAACAATAACCGGCGAAGTTTATAGAGGAAAACTCATAGAAGCCGAAGATAATATGAATTGCCAAATGACCCAAATAACTGTGACTTATAGGGACGGACGAATAGCTCAATTAGAGAACGTTTATATTCGGGGCTCTAAAATTAGGTTTCTGATATTACCAGATATGTTGAAAAATGCTCCGATGTTTAAGAAGCAAACGAAGGCTGGAATGGCTGGTAGAGGAAAATCTGGCATACTTAGGGCTCAAGGTAGGACACGGAATATTCTGTAGTATATTTTAAAAGGTTTAGACGAGAAGTTTGATGTGTATTAATTTTTGGGGGATTATAAACGTCCTGAAATATGTAACTTCTGATATTTATGATTCATAATACATCACAGTTTTATTAGAAATGAAATGGTAAGACTTTCAGAAGATTTGTGAAATGAAAAATAATGATTTAAATTATTAATGTGCTTAGAATATACTTACAAAATAAACCAGTGATGTTATTTTTTATAGTGGCACGAGGACGAGGTAGGGGTGGCCCACCGATACGAGGACGAGGTGGTGCTCCATGGCAAAATCAGCAAATGGGCCCAGGGGGTAGAGGAAGATAATCATTCACATGAACAATGTTTATTTAATGTCGTATTAGGTTCTACATGTGTATATAATTAAGAAAAATGTTCTTAGGTTTCTCTGACGATCCTATTCTCTGCAAGATCATACATAAGTATTAAGGGTTATAAAATAAAATAAATAAATAATTTTCCAATACTGGGGGCCAATAGTGTAAGTAGACCCAGTGAAATTAAATGTTTTTAACTTTTTCTAATTGTCCAAGAATTGCTTCGACTGTTGTTTATTTTCACTGGATGTACTTTAATAATGGTTTATACACGTAAACTATTTTATTAAAAATATACAGGGTGTTACTTATAATGCTATGATAATATCATTAGTACATAATATGTACTTATTTTAATGGTTGATTCCTGGTCCAATTTTAAGTCAAAAAGTTCATATGCACACATCCTAAAATGCTTTGTTTTCAATGCATATGCAAGGTGTAGTCTATGCCAAAATTTAGTGTAATATCTCAAACTGATTCAGAGATTTTTGCAAAAAAAACAAACTTTACACCCTGTATATCGAAAGCGAAGCATATTAGGACATAATATGTATATATGAAGTTTTCGGGGACGAAAATTGATCCGGGAATTGCCAATTAATATAAGGTGTGATTGGTCGATACTAATATTGATATTGTATTTGCCAATAAAAATTTCTTATTAAAAAAATTTAAGATTAACTATTTTAGTAACTTCTAAGTGAAAACCCATTTTTAAGAATCTCCAGCGGTTGCGGGGATAACTTCTTTATCTAATAATTGTGACCTATCTTGTTCTTTTGGTTTAAAAAATACAGATGTGTTTTTTTATTATCGCTAGTTATTCCCGTTGATATCTGAAGTGGCAGTTCGTTTCAAGAACTGAGCAGTAAAACGGGGAACCATCGCTGGTATTCGGACTCTTGGGGTGGTCAGAGAATTACCTATATATCAGTATCGGCAAAAAAATCTGTACTGGTCGATCATTAAAAATAAGTACATAGCATCAAGTAACACCCAGTATTAATCACTCGCCGGTCCCAAATTATTTTATTTTAACAAATATAACAAACTTATGTCCGAAAATAAATATTAGTGTTTGGCAAAACCGATGATTTTAATAATCGAGTACTTGATACTCGAGCGATTTCACGCGAAATTCATATTCATCAAGCGATGACTGTACAGGCATTATGTTATAGCTAGGGTGACCGGAATATTTTCCCAATTTTTCGCGGGTTTCGGATTGCTGTGTTTAATCCCGTATTAATAACGTATTACTTTCTTTTTATCTCTAAATTATAAAAATCTGCCAGAAATTCCCGATGAAAACAAAGTTTCTCCTCAGAAACTCTGGAGACAATCCGGCAAACATAATTATCGTGCGCCTTCGGCGACGATTTTCGCTTGAATTTATAACTTTGTATTTTTTCCAATAATCGCTCAAGCGGTTTTTAAAATCACTTGAACACCGATTTACCGAGCGCGCGACGGCGAGTATCGAGTGAAACGTTGTAAGTGACAATTATCGCTTAAATTTATAAGTGGAGCAATTTTTTCAATAATCGAGCGATGTCGGTTATTTCAATAATCGAATACTCGAGCGATCCCAACACTGATTTTTAGCTTCTGCTCTCACAAAATTGTTTGTACAGGGTATCCCATTTTCGACACTTTTATAGGGTATCTCCGTTATTGTTAGCGCTATCAAAGGAGAATTTAAAATAGTATATTTTTAGATTAAAATATACAGGGTGTTTTATAAAAAATTAGGATACGTCCGATAACTTTTTTACCTGACCCCGTATACTTATTCTGAAAACGGCATATTATTCAACAATCAATATAAAGAAACTTCTGTATACAACATTTTTCCGTATCTCTTTTAACTAACAAAATATAGGGTAGTTTTGGAATTGTCAATTTTTTGATTTTCCCCCGTATCTCTTAAACGAGCGAAAATTTTCAAATTTTGATTTTATCATTTTAAGTTTGGCCCAAAAAGAGTACATGACACGTACATTACTTTTTTGATAGCACTAACAGTTACGAAGATACCGTATAAAAGTATCGAAAGTGGGACACCCTGTACATTGGTGACATTTCTAAGTCCAGTTTGATTGATCCGCGGTAGTGTGCGACCTCTACTTAAATATGCTTCTCAAAATTTCACCATCAACTATAATATAACCCATTAAGTTATTTCCTTTTAAAATACTGTTTGTGATGAAGTCCTATTGGTGGTCTTGTAACTACTATATGTATAAGAACTTACTAGTTTGGTTTTTAAAAACCCGATTACCCCATGAGAACAGAAGTTAGCAGGTTTGAATGTAAGCAGTCTGATTCCAAAACAGATAATAAGGTATAGCGAGTTGAACGCTAATTAATTGTAGTCTATTGTTTTTATTTTGTAAAACTGACTTCGTTTTGAAATAAAACAAAAAAATAAAATTTGTCTTGTATTTTTTTTTAATGCCAACTTCATATTTTCATCTGAAAACAATTAAAAGGAATTTTCGAGAATAAATTTCTTAAATTAGGCACATTAATGATTATAGTTACAGAATGTCCCAATTTTGGAATAATCTAGAAGTTATATTTAAATCACTTGAAGTATCAGCAGTAGATGTAACTAGAGCATTGGAAACAATATTCGGTAAGTCAGTTACCAACAACAAAAGTAGTGCGGGATCCAAAACAGAGCCCTGTGGTGGGGGTGTAGAACTAATTGTTTCCTGTATGTATTAGACACTTACCTTAATAAATCAATGTTAAATTCTCCAGATCGACATGTTAATATGCCTACTATTTTGTGAAGTACTGTAAAAATCTATAAGTTCGTTAAGTCAGGTTCTGTGTTGACCAAAATGAAATAAAATTCATCTAGCATTGGTAATAAGTATTTAAGTAACCAATAATTTTATACCTTGATGTGTGAATGGTTGTAAACATTTCCTATAGATGATTAATTCGGTATTTTCCATAATTTAAAATATCTCATTGAGATTGTTTATAAGTTTTTCATCGGGTTCCCCGGTTGGGCGGGAACAATTTGGGTTGGGCGCTCGTCCAACCGCGCCCATTTCTGGCGCCGCTACTGAAGACAAATCATGACTCGGTTATTGGAAAGAAAAGTCACTTATAAAGTTATAATTTAAAACCTGAATGTATTGCAACAATTCCTACATTTAAGTTTTCATAAGTCACTTGTCGAAATCCAGCTTCTTCAATCATATTTTTGAAATTTTCCTAAAAATGAGCAAAATAAATTAGTCCAACAGCTAAGATAAACAAATTCTAAGGATTATTTCATTGCCATGCATTTGCCAAATAATTACAAAAAGTCCAGATATCTTAAAAACAGAGTCAGGCATAAACATGTTCTATAAAATTTGCTTCGAATTTAATGATTAAGCAAAAACTATAATAAAAATTACAATGCTCTATTCAAAAAACTAAACTTGACAACTATTTCAGGTATAACCGGAAATGACAGAAACATGTCAATATTTTAGTTAAAGTTATCGGTAGTCCAAAGTTTCAAAAACATATTTTCAATAGTTCTGCCTGCAGTTCTAATGCAAACTCGATATGGATCACCCTGTATAATTTATATTTGTTCTTGTCTGTCATATGAAATTAAAAAAGACCCAGTTTTCTCAACACGTTACCTAGATTTATTATATTATACACCGTGTCCAAGATAAGGAGGGCCAGTACAGGGATCTCGGAAACTGTAAGAGATACGAAGTCGGTTAAATGGAGATAAAGTTGCGCATTCACGCGTTAATTGTTTTGTAATCCGACGAGTCGTCTTCGAATCTATCAACTTTTTTTTTAATACGGTCCTGTTTTCCTGATATTGGAATTTAAGAGCTTTTTTTTCTTCCAAATGCAACGATGTATGACACACGTTTAATGACGGTTCGAGGGTTTCTTGAACAACATCAGGAGAATTTGGGATACGATCCTGTAACACCAGAAATGTTGTCAAATGTATTAGAATCGACAGTTAGATGTTATTTGTGATTAGAAAATAACGGAAATCACCTGATTATTTAGTTCCTTACTTTTTCGGTGTTCATTTTATTACTGTTTTGGAATGTTTTTGTTCACTTATTGGTGTTTATTATTGAATAATTTTTTGTTCACTTATTTGTGGTTTATTATTAAGTTATTTGTTATTTACTGAACTAGTCGAACATAAGTAAAAATTTAGAGTTTACTTATGAGATATTGATAAAATTAGGAGAAATACAGGACCGTATCCGAAAATCTCCTGATGTTGTTCAAAAACCCTCGAAACGTGATTAAACCACAATGTGTCATACATCGTTATATTCGGAAGAAAAAAAGCTCTCAAATTCCAATATCAGGAAAACAGGACCGTCTTTAAAAAAAGAAAGTTGATAATGGCCCTTCGAAGACAACTCGTCGGATTACAAAACAATTAACGCTGTTAGATAGAGCGGAAAAGTGGCAATGTAAAAGTGCAATTTACTTTAGAATTAGATCTCAAAAAAACCCAGGAAAAAAATAAAACGATTTTTCAGAATTTCGTTTTTTTCTGGATATCTCCGGAACTACTCGGAATTTTAAAACTTTTTAAACGGCATATTATTAGGCACGTAAATACGAAACTTTACCTCCATTTAACCAACTTCGTATCTCTTACGGTTTCCGAGATCCCTGTACTGGCCCTCCTTATCTTGGACACGGTGTACCTATATAGTTTTCATAATTACTCTATTTTAAATTTACAATTTTACGTTTTTACAAACTTAAATAGTATGTGATTTGAAAGAACTTTAACGCGCCTATTTATTCTGAATAACTTTCTATTTATCCAAATCAGAAGAATTTGCAGATGAAAAAAAAATTAAATATTTATATTACCTGGCTTGGAAACTGCCTGATACTTTCAACCAAATACTGGTAGGGCTTCCATTGTCCTGCTATTAATTGACCTAATACTGGTATCACTTGAAAGCTATATTGATCATACAGCCTAAAACAAACTTGTACTGTTAGAAAATAGGATACTCAAAACCTTTTATCGATCTAAATTTGTTTTTCTTTTTTTTTTAAAGGCCAATTAGAAGCGAGTTGTCGTAAAAAGTATGTTCATAATACATGGTGTCCATTTTTCGATGGTTTTACGGGGCATCACCGTTATTATTAAAGATAGAAGGATGGGGTTTTCGCAACACTGTGCTCCTTTTAGAATTTTTCTAGGCCTCCTCGTTTTTGATATACGGGATGTTTTTGAGAATTTTACAGTCGGGACACTCCCCATATTTCAGATACCCTGTAACTTATAAAAAAAAAGTTCTCTTTGTAGTATATTACGTAGAATCCACTGACGTACTCAGATTTTTTCTGCGCTCAATACTTTTCTAGAAAAAAAAAATTTGCTTTTTATTAAAAGGGTCACGCTATATATTTTTAATGATGTAATTCAGTTCTTAATAAGCTTCTCAGAAATGTATAATACTTTATTTTTAGTCTTAATATTATGCCGGGAATTTACGTTTTTTCGAACATACAGGGTGTTATGGAAATGACGTATTATATTTAAATGGGTGACTCCTTGGGTGTCCTAGAGAAGCGCAACATTTATTTTTTTTAAATCGACCGTTTTAAAAGTGGGGTAACAACCACTCTTACTCACAGGTCAGTCCGCGCTACTGTACATTTCACCCAGAGCCAATGGCAAAGTTGTTAAACTTAATGTAAAACTGAAATTCCATATAAAATTATAAAAATAAATTATTTTCTACGTACTTGTATTTATCTTTATACCTAAAGAGCGAGGAAATCCAGGCACAAACACAACCAGTTTTTTTTCTTTTTCATGGGAACACTCCTGGAAACACTTTATGTACACACAGTAATAGTGAAACAGAACCGATAGTTAGCTTTTGAAAATACAATAATACAGATTATACTACAGATTATTAGTTTTTATTACACGCGACGAAATTGACGTCCAGAAGAAACGCGGCAATAAAAACAATATTCAAAGATTATTTATGGACGGGCAAGATACACGCGTAAACCGAAAAAACGGAGCGGATTGCTGACAGTGTAGTGGTGATCCACGAGACACAACGTATCCGGCCGCTGGTTGGTCTACAACTAACAGACCGCAAGCGTGCGGCGCTATATGAAACTACTTCGCTCAAACGATATAAGGCGTCAAGAAGTCATTGGCATTTGACCTAGTGACATACGTGGCTATTACTATTCCATATGTTTTTTCGGGTTGTTTAAAACATAGTCCGTCATAAATGTTCTTCAATTAATTGTACAAAAAGGTATTACAGAATGGAAAAGTGTTTAAATTATTTTATTTTGTCTAAAGAGTTTAAGGTGTACATATGACTAGAGATCGACCGATATGATTTTTTGTGGCCGATACCGATATCGGCCGATACCGATATACTCATAGCCGATATCGGCCGATACCGATATATCGGCCATAAAATTTTGTCGTAATTTGTTTGCTTTATAAATGAGGTAAAAGTGATTTATAATGATATACTGTTACCGTTACATGGATTAACCATAAAATCACTAAAAAAAATGCAGAGCAAATTCAATATTTTGTGAAATCACCTAGCGGAATAAAAATAAATACGGTAATTCCCCGAATTCAACAAAGCCCGGCCGTTCGGCCCGAGAAGAGCAACCGTAATTCGGCGGCGCGGCGTTCGCTCGGTCGGGGAATACCAGAATTTCCGAATACGGTTGGAAACAGTAAGCAGGGTTGCCAATCTGTGGGTAATTCCCCAAAATGTGGGGAATTTTGTCGAATGTGGGGTTTTTTTGAGGAATTGTTATTTGTGGGGAATTTTAGTGAACCTGAGATTTCCCGATTTAATTTAAATTAACTAATTAAGGTAACTAAATATCATAATTGGCGGTCCCCGCTGATATGCAGTTTTAGTTATTAGGGGAATCAGGCTTTCATTTCTTTGTTTCGTTTTTTCCAAATTTAAAAACTATTATCTCTTTGATAGTTATATTGCCATTTTCGAACGCATCAGTAGGAAGGCTTTTTAGCAACTTAAATGATATAAAAACCGAAACTCGTACAAATTTAGATAATTGGTCAATAGAAGCTCTATTACAGACTAAAGGGGGGCTTAAACTAAATGGAGGCGTCGTGTTTTTTGAACCGGATAAAGAAATGTTGAAAACAAATGTTTGGGGAAAAAATGATAGATTAATCAGAATTCGGTATTATTATTTATTAATTTAATAATATTAAAATAACCATTTGTTTAATAATGTTTATTTCAATATTTATCTTAAAGTATAAAGTTTGTAATTACGTTACAAAGATGAATAAATAAACACAAAATCGATTTGTTTATAATAAATTCCGACTCCCCAAAATTCAAAATACTATATAAAGCCGAATAAATTGTAATGTGGGGTATTGTGGGTAATTGCGAATCTTGTTGGGGGTATTTGTTCCGAGAATCATTGGCAACCCTGACAGTAAGTAAATAAAACTCGTAGTATTGCTCTGATTTTTCACAAACATGGATCGTTTTGTAGTGCGTTCTCCATGCATACAGTCGTCGTCGTCATCTTTACAAGAGTCTGGTTCTGGTTCATTATCTTCAATAAGTAGCAGTATTAGTGGCAACATAACTAGTAGTAAAAGTTTTTACTGGAAGTATTTCTCCAAGAATGAAATTAATGCCCTTACAATAAAATCAAATGCCACCTGTAAATTATGTAATGCTGTTGTTTCTTTGGGAGGTAAAGGCAAAACAGCAAATACCACCAATTTAAAGCATCATATGGCGAAGATTCACATTGAAAAATTAAGTGAGGAGTCAAAAGAAAAAAATGTTGATGGCAGTAAGTAATATAATAAATTTTCTTTTAGAAATTAGTAATTTTGGCTGCAATATCGACAATTTATTAAATTTCTATTTTTGTTTTGGCGTTAAGTCAGTTAAGTGAGTACTTTTTCTTCTGAGCCCTGAAGCCAAACCGCACCTCTGATTATGAATTATGAAACACCCAGTATTTAGAAGGGTTTTGTTTTTTAGATGCACTTTTCAGGGGTGCAGAGTACCAAAAATGAGCTTAAAGACTCCTTGATTAAGAGATGCAAAGCATGCTTCACTGATAGAAACCTTCTTTTTGCCACTTTATTGGACCCAAGGTTCAAGACATCTTTCTTTGATAATGATTTATCTCAAGGAACCTTTCCAGATTTAAAAAAAGAACTTTTAAAAATTAATGGGCAAAATTCAGACTTGCTGAAAGATAATGCAGGAGAATCTGAAGTAAGCGACGATGATGTTCCTTTAGCGAAAATCGCCAAAAAATCACACGAGGTAAACCAACAAATTCAGGAAAATGTCCCAGGCTCAATTTCTCATAGTTTATTTTGGAATACTTTTGATGAACTTACTGGTATGACGACAAGTAAATCAGTGTCATATAAGAGAAGTACTGATGATATGATGAATAAAATTGATGATGAGATTGAATTGTATAAGAAATAAGAAAAAATATCAAGAAATGATCCTTTGACTTGGTGGGCGCAAAAAAAAGACATTTTTCCATTGATGTATAAAGTTGCAATAATATATTTAGCGTCGTCGCTAAGTAGTGTTGCTAGTGAACAGCTATTTTCTTCAGCCGGAAATGTTTATGAAAGCGCAAGAAATCGTCTAACTCCGGAAAGAGCAGAAAGCCTAATTCTGTTACATTACAACTTGCCAAAACTTAACTTTAAATATTAATTTGTTTAATTTAGTGTGTTACTTTACTTCTACATTTTTAATGACTTTTTTGTTAAATTTTCAATAAGAATAAATTTGTTTGTTTGTTGTTTGATTTTTATTTATAATTTCTGTTTTAATTTCTTTTAAAAAAGGCTTAGCAACTGAAATATTAAGCAATTTTAATTTTTTTAGGCCGATACCGATATAGGCCGATATCGTGGTTACATATCGGCCGATACCGATATCGGCCAAGAAGGCCGATATACCGATACCGATATCGGTATCGATCGATCCCTACATATGACAAATGATTGCTTACATGTATCGCAGTGTCACACAGGTGTTGGTTTGACGTCAGGTCACTTTTACCGCTGAATGAATTTAAAGCACCATTTATGGCTATTTGTCTTCAATTTATCTTTATCTCAGGAATTGCCGGTTTAAATATAATACGTCATTTCCATAACACCCTGTATACAATTTTTTTGAGTAGACCATGAGGGATATTTTAAAAAAAAATACTTGTGCGATTAAACATAATTCAACTTTTATGAAACTTTCCCATAAATGTTTCTCAAACGTTTCACACATATTTATTATTATAATAGAATTTGTTTCAATTGATGTAAAAGTGCATTTATTTCATCTCGCGATTTTCCTTATGGTACATTTTAGGCTAAGGAGGTTAAGAAAATGAATCTTGTTCAATTATCTGGCCGTTGTCTTTCTTAATATCTACAATAAGTAATTTAAGAAATTTGATGAACGTTATAGAATTATGTAGAAATAAATAAAACTGTATGTCACTGGGTTCTATGTAAAAAGCTAAAAAGAGAATATCTCAGTTCTTTCTAATAAGTTACGGGGTAACCGAAATATGGGGGTGTCCCAAAATGTAAAATTCTCAAAAACATCCCATATATCAGAAACGAGGAGAAAAATTGAAATTGGGACACCTTGTTTCACAAAAATTAGCACAGTGCTGCGAAAACCCCATCTTTCGATCTTTACTAATAACGGAGATACCGTGTAAAAGTAAAACCATTGGAAAATGGACACCCTGTACAATAAAAAATAATAGAAACTATTTCTAACCATTGAACGGCGGAATACTCCAATCGGCTGAATTCCAAGCATAAAAATCTACCTCCAGGTTGTAAAACTCTGTATGCCTCGCTCAAAACCCTATCAATGTGGGTACAATTTCTTATTCCAAAGGCTATAGTATAGGCATTGAATGTGTTGTCGTTAAATGGCAATTCTTCTGCATTTCCTAGAAAGAAATTTTAATATTTGTACCACCCCATCGTGCCTAAAATTATGGAATGTATATTTTCCTCAGTAGGGTCGGTTCCCTTGTCTTGAAAATGAAACCAATGTAATTGTAATGCTCGACTACTTTTGGAATTTCTATAAATAAAACAACCTAATTCCTTAACTTTTATTAGGAGCAGAGGAAGTCAGACGCTCCAATGCCACCAACGTAATTCTTTTGATTCAATCTCAAAACAAATTAGAAACAAGTGTTTGTCATAATTTTACTCTTTGATTCTTTAATTATATGTAATATCCTAAAAGGGCAATATTTTATTTCCTTGGAGTTTAAAAATGTTTACCTAGTTTAAATTAGCTTAATCTTCACTACTTTTAACATTGTAATATTACCTTCTTTCCAACTGATCAAGTCAGGATCATGATTTAATGCTTTACTTCTTGTTTTTCCAACTTCTAGCATATGGGAATTAATGTCAGTAACAGTAACATGACAGTCTTTAATATTGTTTGTATTTACATAGTTAATAAAGCGAAAAGCAATATCTCCTGAAATAGATATCTAGAATTATCAATGGAACCCTAAGAAGTAACTCACTGGTTTATAGTGAATACTATGTACCTGTTCCTCCAGCTACATCTAATAACTTAGTCCCTTTAACAGGACCAAGGCCACACATGAAATAGTCTTTCCATATTCTGTGGACTCCAAGTGACATAGCATCGTTCATCACATCATAGTCTTGTGCAACAACTTCAAACACCTTATGAACTAAAAAAATAAGTAAAGAAAGTTACAAATTGGTTACAAGTACAGGATGAAACATTATAATGGAGATAAACCATAAATTTGAAAATTACTTGCCCTCGTCTTCTTTCTCATTTTCCTTAATAATTTTAAATCCAAAATGTGTGCTTTTCTCTTCAGATTCAGTGTAAGCCTGAGTTGTTGCTCGCCTAAAATTTCTAAAGCTATTTTTTATAAACCTATTTAAAGTTAAAACATTTTTTAACCGAAGGGACATTTTATATTTTCAATTTTGAGGTTAAGATCTCATTTATTTGACACATATTGAACTACTGTTCATTGGAACTATTTATAAGGCGTTTTTGGCAGGACCAATGTGAATAGTTAGTTCTCGAAGAATCGAAAACGCTTCAAGAATTTTGACATTTAACTTAGACATTTAATTTGTTTATTTATGGTGGTGGAAGTTAAGATCCTAAAAGAAAATACCGTTTCTTGCACTTATTATCAATACAAATTGTATTTTTCAAAAGAATAATAAATTTAATTACTTCACAATGGCCCTTCGAACTTACGGTGATAAACCTGTTAGCTTTCAACTTGAAGAAAATAGCGAATATTATTGTGTTGGATCAGAGGTAGACGCTTT
Source organism: Barypeithes pellucidus (assembly GCA_963991005.1). Classification (NCBI taxonomy): domain Eukaryota; kingdom Metazoa; phylum Arthropoda; class Insecta; order Coleoptera; family Curculionidae; genus Barypeithes; species Barypeithes pellucidus. The sequence continues at coordinate 18,119,082 of OZ022563.1, forward strand.
TTATTGAAAAATTTGGTGTGGTCTTGTTATTATTTTTCGACTAAAAACTACTTACCTGATTCTTACGTTTAAAAAATATTATTCTTATTGCTATTCTTCTTTAGGTTGGAAATTACCTTAGACTTTTTAGAGGGTCTCTCTACAAAAGATACCCTGGCATGTTCAGAAGATCAATAACGAATGAAGAAAGAAAAAGGCTGATTGACCTAGGGCTGTCTCAACATTGTCTTGCAAGCAGTGTATCTCTGCTTAGAGCATCAGAAGTTGAAGATATTATAGAAGGAAATGATGAGAAGTAAGGCCACAAAATAATTTTTCAATATATTTAAATCTTTACATTTTATTGGTATATGGTATGTTTTATACTAGGTTTTATAATATTATGATATAAGATAAGCATTTCTTGATTGTTTTTTTAGGTATAAGGCTGTCTCAGTTCACACAAGTGATCCACCTTTACCTAGAGAAGGAAAAAGCAAGAAGAACTTGCAGTGGGTACCATCTTTACCCAATTCAAGCCATTTGGATGCTGTTCCGCAAGCTACTTCTATAAATAGAAATCGTGTGGCAGCTAAAAAAGTATGTGTAAATTTAAAATCCTCACGTTCTTATCCACTTATTGTATTAATTAGGTATATCCAAATTAATATTATAAAAATAATATATAAAACTCACATAATCATTTGGGATAAGGTTATTTTGATCTTCCTTTCCTTATTTATAGGTAAGGACATTCCCATTATGTTTCGATGACACAGATCCTCAGCTCAACATAGAAAATGCATGCCAGCAAGAAGTTTTGGTACCCATTCGGCTTGACATGGAAATAGAGGGTCAAAAGTTGAGGGACACATTCACCTGGAACAAAAATGGTAGGTATTATGGAAAAAAAATTCTAGTTAAGGATTGATAAAAATTAATTATTATTACAGCAATTACAAGTGCCTTTCATAGTTCTTAGTGTGAGGTCTTTATGATTGTGACATAAAATTAAATTTCTTCTTTTAGAAAGTCTAATAACTCCAGAACAATTCGCCGAAGTCCTTTGTGATGACTTAGATCTGAACCCTCTGACATTTGTCCCTGCGATATCACAAGCTATTCGTCAGCAATTGGAAGCTTTTCCCAATGATCCACCTAGTATTATTGAGGAGAACTGCGATCAAAGGGTCATTGTTAAGCTGAATATACATGTTGGAAATACTTCATTGGTTGATCAAGTATGTTGTTTAAATATATTAATAATTGCTTGTTGCTGGTTGGTTTAATTTTTACAAGGCACGCATCGCATCACAGTGTATTTTAAAGGGACCAGTTACTTAGAATATAATTATTTTTGTGTTTTGTTGCAGTCTTGTTTTAAGCCTAAAACCTAACTGATTGTTTAAAATTAAAACATGATTAAAACAAAACAACCCTCCTCAAAATATGTAGTTTATTGTATTTCAGTAAATATATACATATGTTTTGAGTCCTGATGTTTTTTTAGGTTGAATGGGACATGAGCGAAAAACAGAATAACCCAGAGGAGTTTGCATTGAGACTGTGTTCCGAGTTGGGACTGGGAGGGGAGTTTGTCACTGCTATAGCATATTCAATAAGAGGACAGTTGAGTTGGCATCAGAGGACTTATGCTTTCAGTGAAGCCCCATTGCCTACAGTTGAAGTTCCATTTAGGTAAACATTTTTAATGGAAGAATTCACAATGTTACTCTTTAAAATTAGTTAAATGGACTTTAGGAAAAGATGTGATTGATGAATATCTTACATACTGCATACTTACCGCATACAACTCGGACAGACCGACAATCATACTTGCATAGTGCAAAGTACCATCAAAATGAAGTGTAACATTAAAGTTTTCGTTTCTTTAGGGCGCCATCTGAATCTGACCAGTGGGCGCCATTTTTGGAAACTTTGACAGACGCTGAAATGGAAAAGAAGATCAGAGATCAGGATAGGAACACCAGGAGAATCAGAAGGTTGGCAAATACAACCCCTGGTTGGTAAAAAAATACAACAATTTTTCTACTCAGTTTTAGCATTTATAAGTAACTTGTTAGGATCAATAATAGTATGTCAGTATTTTGTTGGGTCTGCGAATATATTTTAAAACAACAATTAACTAACCAGACAACTTTGGTTGTGACCTTAACGACATTGGTCAATGTAAGTTTTCTGGTTAGTAAATCAATATACATATAACTAACCCGGGACTTTGATTGTGAATAATTCATTTCTTCCAATGTCATCGATGTTACAGTCAAAGTTGCCAGGTTAGTTAACTATCGAATAAACGCTTTCTCCAAGCCAACATCAGTAAACATGAACTAGTGTTATATAATATTATGTCTAAGCTATAAAAAAATATATGTTGGTGTGACAGCAAAGTGTATTTTTTCCAAAGAATAAAGGATTCCTTTTACGTTTAGCACAAAATAATAATACAACGCTTGAACAACTAAATTTAATTTTTATTATAAATGACTAAAAATCAGTCCAGGGTGAGATCGCCGGCAGTATTATTAAGGTTTATTAATAAATATACGATTTAGCAATATCCCGAATCATAATATACTATAAACTAACAACAAAAATACATATTAAATTAAACAATACAAAAGTTAATAAAACATCAAAATGGAATAAATAAATAATCATGAACCATTCAATAGTGTGTTGGTCCCCCTTTTTAAAACGGCCGCACATCGCCTGCCCATGGTTGAGATGCAGTTATTTATTTTTTCCTTGAGGTGACAAAAGTGTAAGTTGCCTCATCATGTATACCCTACATATGAGTAGGTAGGTACATACATATACCGGGTGTCCCACTAAGAATGGCTCTCGGCCGTATCTTTGAAAGTGCTAGTCGTATGGCTTGCGGAAAAATTTTTTAATGGGAAAAGTGATTATAAGAAATTGCTGGAAATTATTTTCAAGTTTCTCAGTCGAGCGCTGGAGGGCGCAACCGTAACGGTAAATCCGTAAAGCTCAGTTTTTTCAAAAGTTGCCGCGTTAAGGTATATTGAAAATAGCATTTTCGTATACTTTAAGGTTTTATGAAGAAAATTTACTTATGACATATTTTTGTCACTTTTAAAATAAAGTGGTGGGGGAAGGTTGCACATTATTTTAAATAAATTCCTACAACTCCGGGTTGGCTCAACAGAATTTAGTGAACTTTGTTTTGTTAAAAAGAGGTTCCCTTACTCTATACTTTACTCTATAAACTATGACAATATGACTTTTAAAGTAGACGCTAGAGGGAGCTATTTTACAACTTAACAAACATTGCGCATTTTTTCAAAATTTTTAAATACAACAGTATATTTAATTTTACTTCATCACAAAGATTAATAAAAGCCTAAAAAACTGGCGAAAACCACAACTTGATATCTTTTTTCAAACCGGAGATATTAACAAGAACAAAAATAAACACGGAAAAATATGATTATATTTAAGTTTCAACGGTACAGGTTTTTCAAAAGTCAAATAGGCCTTGGAAAACAAAATATAATTTAAAATTAGGGCTTTCACGTCAAAGTTTTTATTACGTCAAAATTATATTATATATATACCTAATTATATTTTGTTTTTCCAAGGTCTATTTGACTTTTGAAAAAACCTGTACCGTTGAAACTTAAATATTTTTCCGTGTTTATTTTTGTTATTGTTAATATCTCCGGTTTGACAAAAGATATCAAGTTGTGGTTTTCGCCAGTTTTTTTTGGCTTTTATTAATCTTTGTGATGAAGTAAAATTAATAATATACTGTTGTATTTAAAATTTTTGAAAAAATGCGCAATGATTGTTAAGTTGTAAAATAGCTTCCTCTAGCGCCTACTTTAAAAGTCATATTGTCATAGTTTATAGAGTAAAGTATAGAGTAAGGGAACATCTTTTTAACAAAACAAAGTTCACTAAATTCTGTTGAGCCAACCCGGAGTTTTAGGCATTTATTTAAAATAATGTTCAACCTTCCCCCACCACTTTATTTTAAAAGTGACAAAAATATGTCATAAGTAAATTTTGTTCATAAAACCTTAAAGCATACGAAAATGCTATTTTCAATAAACCTTACCGCGGCAACTTTTGAAAAAACTGAGTTTTACGGATTTACTGTTACGGTTGCGCCCTCTAGCGCTCGACTGAGAAACTTCAAAATAATTTCCAGCAATTTCTTATGATCCCTTTTCCTATTAAAAATTTTTTCCGCAAGCCATACGACTAACACTTTCAGAGATACGGCCGAGAGCCATTCTTAGTGGGACACCCGGTACATAAAATGTAATGTTCTGGAAAAAGCGGTATAGCATTAAAACTGTTAAAGATAATAAGACACACAAAGACGAAAAATGTAGAAAACATACTAATCTTTACTTTCGTGAGTAGGTACTAAGCTATACCTAAGAACCCTCGCAATTTAAATTTTAGAAAAAAAATACCACTTTATTTTTATTGAATTAAATTAACGGAAAATTAAACTTTTTTTTATGGTCAAACACGAGCACTATAGGAAAAATCCTTTAGGGCACTCTGGGAGTGGTGCGTGTGCGCAAGAAGCGATTCACGTTGGTTTTGAATCGCTGGAGGTTATATTCGTTGGGAAAAACGACCTCGGGAAGGTCGTTCCATTAGGATGAAGTCCTCTAGACGAAAGAATTCTTAAATAATGAAGTTCGAGGAGTACTAAGCTTAACCACATATGAATGGGCGGCAGTGGTTCGTCGTGTATTTCTGCTATTCGCCGCTCTGGGCGGAATTAAGAAGGAAGGTCAGCCGAGCACTTTCCATGAAAATATCTGTAAAAGAGTGAAATCCCCCAACTTTTCTTCGATGTTCTAGGCTGTCGAGGTTCTTCGTCAGCTCGTGGTCTCCAATCAGATGAATGGCCCTTCTTACGATGGAATCCAGTAGCCGAAGAGTATGTTTGTATGCAGAGCTCCAGACATGAGAGCAGTACTCTAGTGACGGTCGAATCTGGGCCTTGCAGAGTGTCAAAAGTTGTTGAGGTGCGTACAACTTTCTGGTTCGGAAGAGTACACCAAGTTTCGGAGAAGCTATCTTGGCGATTGTTACAATGGTTATGCCAAAATATATTTCCTCCCAGATTGACGTCTAGCAAATTAATAGATGAAGCCAGTGGGATTACGTGTCCGTCCATGACTATATCCGGTTCCGTAATGTTAACCTTTTTTGAGAAATCTGTTGCCTGGGTTTTTTTAGCGTTAGCTACGTCAATGTGTAGCTAAATAGTGGGGCTACCAGCCAGTGAGAAGTTTATCAAGGTCCATTAAGCGGATCAAAAGATATGATGTCGCAAACGGCAGTTAAAATTATAGTGAGTCGTTTCCTATGTTCATCAGTGTATTTGTATGGGTATGTTAAAAAAACGTAACGACCACACCAGCTTGTTAAAATGTCCATTTTTGTGGTTTATTCTGTGTTTATATTATTATTAGTCTTTGATATTTTAGTTTAGGTATTCCAAGGTGTCCAAAGTTAAAATCTTTGACAAATTTAAAGTTCTTTTTGAACGCCCGACAATCGACTCAAAATTCGGAACAAACCCAAAATTCTGTGACAGACGGCAAGTCGGCAGTCAAGTTGACATTTTATTTTCTGTTATTAATTTTTAAGAATTTTGGAATGTTTTTTTTTTTTTGGAAATTATACTGTAACTAATATTGAGTAAGTTGTTACTTTGTTTCTATTTAATAAGTGACTTCTTTAATTAAAAAAAAATTAAAATAATATTTTGTCGTCATAAAGCCATACTTTCTCTTACAACTTTTACAGAAGTATTTTAAAATTGTTTATAGCGTCATAAACGGCAATGAAATCAAGTTGCGATTCCCCCAAAACCCATTTCCACCAGGGAAATTGACGGTTGAAATTTTGAATGTAAAATTCTATGGTGGTAAAAACGTATTTTGGAAAAATTGCCCCATAGAGCACTATTTGTCTACTATGTCTATTCTGTTATACCTTTTTGAACAATTATTTCCATAAAAATGACGAAATCGTACATATGTTTTATTTGCAACACAGCGAATATATCACATAAAATTCAAATAACATCACAAGTCCGTGAAGGCAAATTATTTCACAGCAGAACAGGAAAGCGATAGTGCTACAACTGGTCAATTTTACACCATAATTTATTAGGCGATAATTGTCTTAAACAATTAAGACTCGCACTGGCACGTGGGAATTCAAGGGAACCGCGCGTCGACGATGCGCAGTCACTCACGCGTTTAAATGGGATGGTTGGTCGTTTATTTGCGACTCGTCGAGAGCGAATGACGGAAGGTCGAGCCGCGAGTAGGGATGTGGCAACACTGCAAAACCTTGTAGATGGGCCAACGTTATACGTAGCACGTGGGATAATTTTAGGGGTTTGTTCAATTAAAATTACCGAAACCAAGTAAAAATTTGTCGGAATAAAATATACAGAATCCAAATAAAATTTGTCGGAATTCAAATAAAATACACTGCCGAGCATTAAATTAGGGTCACCCCGTAATTTCAAATTATTTCAGATATTTTTAGTTTATTGGTTTGTTTTCCGGTTGTAACAAAGTTTACTATCTTTATTCGATGATTTGTTCGTGATTGCTTGTATAAAAAAGTTGTTGTTGTTTCGATAAGCGTTTGACAAGAACAGTGCCCCTTACCCAAATTCGTAAAACCATTATCAGCATATTTTTGGGTTCTGTACTTTTCTCTGTCTATTGCAAATTGTTTGTGTTTGTGTACCCGAACAAACCCATAAATCCTATTGTTGCTGCACGAATTGTGGCGGCTATAGAAGATTGCCGCGGTCAACGCGAAATTGCGAGGAACGTGGGTGTAAGTCTCTCCAGTGTGTAACGAGTATTTCACCGGAACGAAGAGACTGGTCTGCTCACTCGAAGGCCTGGTTCTGGGCGAGGGAAGACTACAATAGCTAGAGAAGACCGCTTTCTTCTGGTTTTTAGTGCTTTGAGAAACCGGACGGTCATGGCAGTTTCTCTTCGAAATCATCTGCAAGAAGTGAGAAATGTAAACATAAGTGAGTGGACAGTTAGGAGGCGACTTCATGCTGCTGGATTATCTTCTCGAACTAGAGCTACTGGGCCGCCGCTATCCCGTGACCACCGGATTGCAAGGTTGAATTTTGAAGGAGAACACTTGGCTTGGACAATAAAGGATTGGAGTCGCGTTTTGTTTTCCGATGAATCGTGATTCTGTCTTACGGGCTCAGATAGACGTGTAAGAGTGTGGCAACGACAAGGCGAGAGATATGCTCTAGCGTGTATTGCCGAGCGATTTCCGTTTGGTGGAGGATCAGTTATGGAATGGGAAGGCATATCTTTTGAAGCTCACACGGAGTTAGTTTTTATCCAGAATGGGACGTTGAATGCGCATAGGTACCTGACAGAGGTTCTAGAAGACCATGTTGTACCGTTCATGGTTATTTGTTTCTGCATATCTTGACGAAGTTGACATCACGCGATTTGTTTGGCCTGCTCGCAGTCCAGACTTAAATCCTATTGAACATGTTTGGGATGAGATGGGAAAACGTTTACGGAGACATGTGCCGACCCCCACAAATTCTAGAGAGCTTCGCGACATACTGGTGCAGGAATGCGACAATCTTCTACAGGATGTGATTGATAATCTGATTCGAAGCATGCCTCGTCGTTTGTAAGCCGCTATCACTGCCAGAGGAGGGAATACTCACTACTGAAGTCCTTAAAATTTCTTTTGTTTGAACTATCAAATTAAAATTTTCATTTTCATTACTTTCAATAAATAATAAAACGAAACAAACATTTTTTTTTAAAGCAATCATGACAAAATCATCGCATGACGTTAGTAAACTTGGTTACAATCGGAAAACAAACCAATAAACTAAAAATGTGTCAAATAATTTGAAATTACGGGGTGACCCTAATTTAAATCGAATCCAAATAAAATTTGTCATAATAAAATATACAGAATTCAAATAAAATTTGTCAGAATCAAATAAAATATATCGAATCTAAGTAAAATATAAACATTATATAAATGTCATGAGTCCACAGCACGCTCCAAAGAAATGTCGAGACATATGCAATGAAACTGTATCCCCTGAAATCAGACATTTTTTCTACGCTATTGGTTTTCTGTTTCTTGTACGACGAATTAATAAACTTGAACCCTGGACACCGATTTTAGTTTAGTGTGTAAGAGGAGCCAAAGATGTGTATTCGGTCGCCCTCGTTGTATCCACCCGACACCATATGCCCCTTCAGGAGACCCTGGCTATATCAAATTGGCGCCGCAGCACCTGCACCTAATACTCAGCATAAAGAAATTAAAGGCATTGTGGCAGGTAAGTAACTTGGAACGGCTAAGATATCTTACCTTATGTTTATCGTATCAGGTACGCTTTGTCGGTAGGAAATGGCGTGATGCATTAAAATCATAATATAAGATTGGCATATATCGGATTGTTCATTTAAACTTAATTTCTGAAAAATGCAATAAATAAATATCACCAAAACACTGGCATCATCAGAGGAACGGGCAAAATTTACGCTAAGTTCGTCTTTATTTAAAGAAAGTAAAGATTTTTCGGTAATTTTTGATACTCTCTGATAAAATACAGTTTTTTTTAAAAAAGGACATTCTTGCAAATTTAATTTTATTTGAACCATCTATGGCCCTCACATAATGACCCGAACAAACCCTGTATTTCCCATAATACTTAATATATCAGAGTGAATAAATATAGACAATGTTCAAGAAAGATCAGGCCACAAGTGGTTAAAATAAAATGATTTTAATTATCCTCCACACTACACAGAATTTCGAAAAAAAAAACAACTGAAAAATCGTTACCTGCTTTCCGCCCATATATCCTACATAAAGACAAATCATTCAGCAATATTAATAGGCCAACATCATTCCTGAACAACCAAAGCTACAATTTAGAAAAATAGTTATCGGAATCGAGTGAAGGGTTCAGGAGAAAATTAATTTTAAAGTTATGGTAAATTTTGCCCCTTTCCCTAACTGTGCCGATGTGTTTAGTCTAATTTCTCTAATTATTTTCTCAACTTCGAAGGCATTAACACATTATAAAAATATTTACCGTTATCCCTCCTATAGGGGACAAGTTCGACGGTGTTAAAACTTTGTAGCTGATACTGCAATTTTGGTTTCAAATTGGGATTGGGATTGGGATTACGTGTCCGCCCATGACTATATCCGGTTATAATGTTAACCTTTTTAGAGAAAACTGCTGCCTGGGGTTTTTAGTAGTGCTAGGAACCAAACTCGGATAATTCGACTATCCGAATATTCAAATACTCAAATATCGAATATTTTTTAAAAAAATTATTCATTTGTTCGACTATTCGAATACTCAAAAACTGAATATGAATATATTCGACTATTCAAATATTCAGATACTCAAATACGGAATATGTATTCATATATTCGACTATTCGAATATTCAGATATTCAAATAACGATTATTTTTATTTAAAATTATTCATATGTTCGAATATTCAAATATTTCAATACTCGAGAATTTAAATGTCAAATATTTTCATTTTAGAATTATTCAATTGTTACGTGGCACGGCGTCTCGGCAGATTTGAATTGTGTGTTTCGGACTTCGGAGTAGTTTTAGCTTTTGGCCTTGCATCGAGCATGAATCGATATCAACAACCGTCAGCAGTTTTTATCGTCTTTGTGTAGGTGGCTGATTGCTTTTTATAGTAGGGGAAACACCGAGACTCTCAGTTATCATATTCAATTTTATTTTTTCATGTGGTTCACTTTGAGTCTTCCAGCAAAGAAAACTGACTTAGATATTTTATTTCCTAATGAACAAGTGGTCTCAGATGAAGTAGATTTGTATTGTGCGGAATCAATGTTGCCAAAAAATATGTCTCTACTTCAGTGGTGGAAGAACAGTGAAGATAAATATCCCAGACTAGCAAAGTACGCAAAAAAATATCTTTGTATACCAGCAACTTCAGTGCCCTCTGAGCGATCATTCTCGAATGCTGGAACTATAGTCAGTGCAAAACGGGCGTGCCTAAAATCTGAGAATGTACAGAAGATTTGTTTTCTTAGTACCAATTTATAAAATAAGTTTTATCTTTGTTCTATTTTCTATTTCCCTCTTGTAGTCTTTTTATATTTAAGAAAATATTTTTATTCTGTTAGAAAATACTTGTTTCTTGTTAAAAAAGAGTTAATTGTATTAAATAAATGTCGTATCTTAATGGTTTTTTTTATGAACAAATACCATTTCTGTTCACTAATACGGATGTATTAATGGCATAATATATTATATACTTCCTCTTTATAGGCCAATTCTTAAACGTTTTCATTTTTTAAATATGTAGAAGCTAAAACTCTAAAACATTAACAATAAAATATTCGATTTCGTAAATATCCGCTAATTTAAATTCTCGAATATTATTTGAATATTCTAATTTGAATATTTGAATATTTGAATATTTGAATATTTGAATATGTGAATATGTGAATATTTGAATATATGAATGAATACTCGTAGATGATATTCGAATATTGAATAATTTGAATATTTGAATAATAAATTAAGTGAATATTCGAATACTTAAATTTCAAAAATTCCGAGCCCTAGTTTTTAGCGTTAAATTCGACTTGGTTATTGTCACCCCTGTGGTCACTCATTTATTCTGATTGTAGGTGGTATAGCCGGTGGTATCAACGTATGTATAACATACCCAACCGACTTCGTAAAAACACAACTTCAATTAGACGAAAAAGGCGCCGCCAAAAAATTCGACGGTATAATCGACTGTGTTGTAAAGACCGTACAAACTCGAGGGATAACTGGTCTTTACAGAGGCCTAAGTGGGTTGGTATATGGATCTATACCCAAGGTTGCAGTGAGGTAGGTACCGTACTTTGCCACACTAAACGGCCACCCTGTATGTGTCAAAGCGGCGTAGCTGCCAGGTGTTCCACTACTTCACCTTGCGAGTGGGTGCTGACCTCTGACCTATAACTACGGATACGTACAACTTATGGGGTGCGCAGTAAAAAGTTAAAGTTTATGAGTGAGAAAATGGGTTGGTGCCCACGGTTTACCGGTCATATTTTTAAAGGTTGCTTGTCGGTTGTCTTGCGCACAATGTTGTCGCCGTCATATAGGCAACCCCGCCGGTATTGGTGCCGTTTTGGTTGCCAACCAACGACGACCGTCCAGAACTTAAATCCGTCCTAGGGATGTAACGATATTAATAATCTATCGATACGTGGACAATAGATATTAAAATTAATTCTAAAAGTGGCTTTTCAGTGATGAGTCACAAAGTGTTCTTTTATGCGAGAAAATAGATTGTGTATTTTCCACAAATTTGCCACTTTTGCTTTTAGAGTTTGGCTATCCATAGATATAGGTCGGTGACGCTGACTCATGTACGCCCATAATATTGTGAAGATTGTTGACTGATACATTGATATATTCTAATATTTATAGATTTGGTGCCTTCGAGACATTCAAGGAAATGATGATAAAGAGGCAAGAGGATAATAGATTAAGACCTATTGACAGATTACTCTGCGGTTTAGGGGCAGGAATGTGCGAGGCGGTTTTTGTCGTTACGCCCATGGAAACGATAAAAGTAAAATTTATCAACGACGCCAGATCCGCGAAGCCACGATTTAGGGGATACCTACACGGTGTAGGCATTATTATTAAGGACCACGGTATGTGGTAGAATGGACGAGCAGTCTCTTTTTTAAATGTTTAAACAGTCTTATGCGATACTGAAGGGTGTTTACAACAAGAAACGGAAAATCCCTGGGGACACGAGGCAAAGAGGGTAGGTCCAGTATCCTCGGCTTTGTTCGTGTCTGCGGTTAAATTAGTACTTGAATTAGAGGGCTAAAGGAATTAATGGGGTGTTGTAGAAAAAAATGGGACTATACAGGGTGTAGCAAATTCGTGGCTCACCATTTCGGAAACGGTAACAGATACGAAGTCGGTTCAATTGGGACAAAGTTTTGTAATTATTATGGGCCCAATAATATGCCGCAAAAAATCAGAAATAAATACAGGGGCTCTCAAAATATTTGGAAAGATCTAAAATTTTGTGTTTCGGTTTTTATTTTTTTCCTACTTTGTTCGAAGAGATGTCCGAAAATAAATTTCACTTCCTCATTGCTACTTTTTATTGTCTACAATATGGCATCATTTTTTTTTTTTTTTTTATGATCAAACACAAGCACTATAGGAAAAATTCTTTTAGGGCACTCTGGGAGTGGTGCGTGTGCGCAAAAATCGATTCACGTTGGTTTTGAATCGTTGGAGGTTATATTCGTTGGGAAAAACGACCTCGGGAAGGTCGTTCCACAAGGATGAAGTCCTCCAGATGAAAGAGTTCTTAAATAGTGAAGTTCGAGGAGTACTAAGCTTAACCACATATGGATGGGCGGCAGTGGTTCGTCGTGTATTTCTGCTATTCGTCGCTCTGGGCGGAATTAAGAGGGCAAGGTCAGCCGAGCACCTTCCATGAAAATATCTGTAAAAGAGAGTCAAATCCCCAACCTGTCTTCGATGTTCTAGGCTGTCGAGGTTCTTCGTCAGCTCGTGGTCTCCGATCAGACGAATAGCCCTCCTTTCGATGGAATCTAGTAGCCGAAGAGTATGTTTGGGTGCAGAGCTCCAGACATGAGAGCAGTATTCTAGTGATGGTCGAATCTGGGCTTTGTATAATGTCAAAAGTTGTTGAGGTGTGTACAACTTTCTGGTTCGGAAGAGTACGCCAAGCTTCTGAGAAGCTATCTTGGCGATTGCCACAACGTGGTTATGCCAAGACATATTTCCTCCCAGATTGACACCCAGCAAATTAATAGATGAAGCCAGTGGGATTGCGTGTCCGGCCATGACTATTTCCGGTTCTGTAATGTTAACCTTTTTAGAGAAAACTGCTGCCTGGGTTTTCTTAGCGTTAAATTCGACTTGGTTACTGTCACCCCAAGCCAAAATTTCTTCCAGGTCTTTGTTGAGGCGCGATACTTCATGCTGTCTGCGAAGATGTGCGTTGGCAGCCGATGTTTGCGAATTCAAAGAGAAAGATGAGATAAGTGTGCTATCGTCAGCAAAACTAAATATCGGATTTTTAGTTTTCACCAAAAGGTCGTTAATGTAGAGTAAGAAGAGAGTGGGAGACAATATGGACCCTTGAGGAACACCGGCATTGATGGTGAAGGTGTCTGAGAGAAATCCGTCAATCGCCACTTACAGAGAGCGGTCCTTAAGAAAGCTAGACACCCATGCACAGAATCGACTGGGCATACCATAGGATCGAAGTTTACTTAGGAGCCCCTCATGCCAAACACGATCAAGAGCTTTAGAAATATCCAGCGCAACAACCCGAGACTCCCCATGATGTTCGATTGCGTTGTTCCAAATATGGGTGACATAGGCTAGAAGATCTCCAGTTGATCTGGACTTCCGAAAACCATATTGATGATCGCTGATAATGTTGAAGCCTTCCAGGTACTTTAGAAGATGTTGGTTAATAGCTTTCTCCATTACTGTTGATATAACTGAAAGCAATGCGACTGGTCGATAGTTGTTAGGCAGGGTTCTCTTACCTTTCTTTTTAATAGGCTGGACTCGCGCCGTCTTCCAGCAAGATGGAAATATTCCTTTTTTGTAGGATAAGTTGAAAAGTCTACAAAATACTGGTGTTAGTTCATCGGCGGATGTCTTGAGAACTATAATAGGAATTTCGTCTGGACCAGTAGCTTTTTTGACGTCGAGTCCTTTCAGGATTCGTTTGACGGGACGCTGACGGAACACGATTTCGGTCATTTCGGATTCAACTGCAGGAATGTCGGGTGGTGTTCTTCCCTGAAAATCTACAGTGGAATGCGAAGAAAATAGTTCAGCAAGTAAGTTTGCTTTGTCTCCGGCTGTGGATGCTATTGTACCATCGGGACGTGTTAGAGGTGGAATAGTTGATTTGGTAAAATTTTGGCTGACGGCCTTAGCGACTGACCAAAAGGACCTTGATCCATTTGGACAGTCAAGAAGTTTGTTTCTGATCCTCACGTTATGGGCTTCTTTGCTTTGATCTATTGTTAGCTTACATTGGTTTCGAGCGGTAATAAAGATGGTACGATTCTCAGTGGTAGGGTTTTTACGCCACTGCCGGTAAGCCAGATTTTTTGATTTGACAGCACGCTCACAATCCTTGCTAAACCAGGGCTTGCCGTTGGAAGGGCGTTTTTGGGAGGAGGGGATAAATGCTTCCATGCTCGTTAGAATGACGTCGGAGACCTCCCCAGCACAGACGGATGGATCATCAGAAGAGAAGCATACGCTCATCCAAGGAAAAGTCAGAAAATGGTCTTTCAGGTCTTCCCACTTGGCCGATCTGTAATGCCATATCTTGCGAGGTTTAGGAGGTTGTTCAGAATTAATTGGTAATTGAAGAGTATACTTTCTATATGGTCTAAGTGCCATTTTCTGTTTTTTCGAGATTTTTACATTAAATGGGTCTATGTGCCAACGCCAATGTTTCTGTAAACGCGCTAAGTGCCAACACTGTTTTGTGACTTGCAGGGGCGCTGGAAAGATGGCGCAATCTGCAAATACCAGGGATTGTTAATATTGAAATGGTCTATGTGCCACGTATACATATTCTGTGGTTGTTGTTATTATATTTAGTCGGTATGTAACCACTATTTTGTGCGTGTCGTTGCGTGTTTTTTTTCGTTATGCAGGAAGAAAATCAACAAAAACGAAGGCCTAAGGGTAGTGAAAGTGTAGTAAAAGAACGTAAAAGACTAAAAACAAGTGGTTCTGAATACAAAAATTATAAAGGCAGGGTGATTACGGCAAAAAAAGAACCTTCACGAGACGTAAGTTGTTTTGATTTTATGGCATGAACTGTTGGATTCTAATTTAAAATTATTGTTATAGGTTCGCTGTAATTGCAAGTGGAAATGCAATAACCTTACATTTGAGCAGCGGCTTAACCTTTTTCATTCTTTCTATGAAACAGCCGACGACGTCAAACGAAGCACCTACTTACTTGGCCTAATGCAGGTGGTTGAAATAAATCGTAGACGTCATGGAACTTACTTAGATCCAAGGGACAGCCGTCGTCAAACAACTATCTGTTATACGGTTCCTAATGGAAAAGGACAGCACCTGCAAGTATGCCGCAAGGTATTTTCCGAGATTTTTGCAATTTCTCACCATAAAGTACAAGGGTTAGTGAAAAGAAAAAAAATAGGCCAAAATGTGTTCAAAGATATGAGAGGAAAAACAAATGGCCCCCGAAAATTCACTGAAGATATCGTTCAACAGGTTACCGCTCACATAAAAGAATTTCCAGTAGAAGAGAATCACTACAGTAGAGAAAAATCAAAGAAACAATGCTTGAGTGCTGATTTGAACATAAACAGATTATTTAAAGCGTTTAAGAAGAGGCATCCGGAGACATGCGTTAACTACCGATTTTATGCTGCAGTTTACAAAAAACACTTTCCGAATTTAAGATTTGGTAGGCCTAGATCGGACACATGCTCTACCTGTGACCTCCTTAATAATAAGATCAAAGCAGATCCGGGAAATCGCGATCTTTCCACGAAACTTGATTGGCACCATCGAAAAGCAGAAGCTGCTAGAAAAGCTATGTAAGACGACAGTGTTGAATCACAACAGCCCGGTAGCAATACTATGGTCTTATCTATGGATTTGGAACAAGTTATATCTATTCCCACGTTGACACATTCAGAAATGTTCTACAGTAGACAGCTGTCATGTTACAACTTTGACATTCATATTGCTGACAATAATAAAGCAACAATGATGTTATGGAATGAATCAGTGACAGGCAGAGGGGGTAACGAGATAGGCTCCGCGCTTTTAAAGTTTTTGCTGTCCGATAATTTGGCCGTCAAGGAGAATCTCTGCATCTGGAGTGACAATTGCAATGGTCAGAACAAGAACAGAATGATCCTCATAACAATGATATATCTTGTTGCTTGTGGTAGATTTTCACAGATAGATCAAAAATTTCTTATATCTGGGCACACATATCTTCCATGTGATAGAGATTTTGCCCAGATAGAGAGGCGCAAAAGATTGACTAAACTGTATGTTCCGAAAAACATTGAAGCAATGATCAAAGACAGTTGCCACAAAAGCCCATATAATGTTGTACACATGGAAAAACCTGACTTTAAAGATCTGCACCGTTTCGCCGATGCATACATAAATATTTCAAAAATAAATATTTCCCAAGCATCCTGGGTAAAAATTTCAAATGATAACCCTTTCGTGGTAGCTGTTCGCAAAAGTTTTAGTGATGTAGCACCCTGGGAAATCTCCAATATTCTGAAAAAGGGAAAACAACTTGTCACTTTTAGATCAGGGCCTATCCCATTATTGGAATGCAAAAATCGCATCACAAAAGCCAAAATAGACAATTTGAAGTCTATGTTAGATTACATTCCTTTGGCATATCTTGGTTTTTATGAAAATTTGATTGCAGAAACCACCGAACAAGATTTGCCTCAAGAAAACCCAGATCATGAGGGTACTTAGACTGGTAGTTAGACCGTTTAAAAATAAAGTTATATTTGGCACTTAGACCATTTACTAAATTTTCAGACATTTTGTATTTTTTCACCAAAAACTTGTTATTTTTTTTAGTTTTTATTTCATTAATAATGTTTGTTTGGGTTTCCAGAAATAAAATAAAAATAAAAAGCAAACTAAATTTGTTTTAATTTAAAGATATTCAGTTTTTATTGATTCTCTCGTTTCGTGATTTTTGGCACTTAGACCATATAGAAATTATACTCTTCAATTCGCTTAGAGTTGAAATAAGTTTGTGATCGGAAGATCCTAACGGAGGCTGTACGGTGACTGTATATAGATCGGGATTTGACGTTAAGAAAAGATCCAAAAGACTAGCAAAATCTCCAGCTCGGTCTGGAATCCGAGTTGGTTCTTCTACGAGTTGAGTTAGACCAGAACTGATCGCGAAGGATTCGGCTTCGCGGCCTTGCTCATCGTCTGTATTTGAAAATTTAAGCCAGTTGACATTGTGGACGTTAAAGTCACCAAAGATAGCAATCTCGGCATTTGGATGGTTGGTTTGCAAGAAGTCGACTGTATTGGCTAGTGATGAGAAAAGGTCTCTATAATGGGTATCACTTGGAGGGCGGTAAAGGCAGCAGATAAACTTGGTGATCATTAGATTTTTAATGCCACGTTTCGTCTTTGGGTCACCATCATCAACTTGATTTTTTTAAATACCGGCGTGGATTTTTTGTTTAAATTATGAAAGAGGACCTAAATCTACGTTCAGCACTATACGACAATTACTGGGTTTCCGACGTTTTGTTCCTTGAATTGACCAACTTCATTAAAACAACCCTGGTACGCTTCTGTATTTTCTTTTATTTCGGAGAAACTGAAGGTTATTAAATTATTATTGCTATTTCTGCCCTTAATTATTAATATTACGTACTACTACTATTCGTTTGAAATAAGCCAATATTGCATTGAGTTTTACAGTTCGAAGTTTTTAATTTTCGAATTATACCGAATTTTTTTAAACGAAAGTAAATTATAGGGTATCTCCGTTATTGTTAGTGTTATCAAAAAAGTAATGTAGGTGTCATGTGCTCGTTTTGGGTCAAACTTAAAATGGTAAAATCAAAATTCGAAAATTTTCGCTCGCTTAAGAGATACGGGGAAAAATCAACAAATTGATAATTTCTAAATTACCCTATATTTTCTTAGTTAAAAGAGATAGAGAAAAATGTTTTATACAGAAGTTTATTTATATTGATTGTTGAATAATTGCCTTTTGCAGAATAAGTATTCGGGGTCAGATAAGAAAGTTATCGGACCTAACCTCATTTTCTTAAATGGAACACCCTGTATATTTTAATCTAAAAAGATAGCATTTTAAACTCTCTTTTCAAATTTATAATACACCATGAACGATAGATATCATATAAAATTTTTCAAAATGTTGGATAAGTCATTTTCACAAATTAATGAATATGTAAAAATGAAATTGACGTTAAATGTTAATAACAACTAGAATATCAACATTGTTGTCTCTAGGATATTAGCTATTGTTTCATGGCCTACTGTGGTTTAAAGTAATAAAGTTTAAATAAATAGCCTAGGAAACCAATATTATCCATGGTGTGTTATTTGAAAATAGAATTTAAAATGCAATCTTCTTAGATTAAAATATACAGGGTGCTCCATTTAAATAAATGGGGTTAGGTCCGATATCTTTTATACCTGACCGCGTATACTTATTCTAAATACGGCAGATTATTCAAAAATCATTATAAAGAAACTTTTGTATTAAACAGTTTTCTGTATCTCTTTTAACTAAGAAAATATAGGGTAATTTTGAAATTGTCAATTTTTTGATTTTCCCCTGTATCTCTTAAGCGAATGAAAATTTTTTAAGTTTGACCCAAAGAAAGAGTACATGACACTACATTTTTTTGTATAGCACTAACAGTAGGGTGGAGTGAAAAATTAAAATTTCGATTTTTGGATCGCCTATATGTTGAATAGTTGACAAGGAGGAAACTAAAAATTCCTGAAAAGATTTTTGAATAAAAAAAAAATCTTCAGGTGGCGCATTGTGTTTAAAGTTTTAAGTTAAGTCAAAAATTAAAGTTTTGATTTTTTCCTCGCTTATATGTTCAATAGGTGACGAGAAGCATGCTAAAAATATCCATTAATGGATTTTGAATAAAACAATTATTTTCAGGTAGCACATTGTGCTTAAAATTTTAAGTTCGAAGTTAAAAAATGATAAATAAACAATAATAATTTCTAACTAAATTTACAGTGACTTTATACAATCTTGTATAAAGTCATTGTAACTAAATCCTACTTATCGCGCCCTCTAGTATAGATGCAGCAAAATATATGTGAAACAGCTGAGCATGATCAAATTCAGGTTTTCCCGCGATTTGCGCCGAATTAGATGCCTACTGCCTAACCTAAAATTTCGTGTCGGGCTGCTAATCGTGTTTGTTCACAGTTGAGGTGGTGTTTATCTCATTTTCTTAATAATGAATATGAAAAGAAGAAGCGAAACCAATTGTGCTGTATTTTGTGCTCCGGAAAGGCTTAAAGACAATATGTTACCGACATACGCCGACGTTATGAGACATTATTTGTGGGTGAGAAGCGATCTTGTATCGAAATTAAACAACAAAGATCCCGCTATCGGTGAAATTTGTCAAATAGTTACCCAAGATATTGAAACTATTTGGAGGAAGGCTTCAATTCCAATAATATCTCATCAACAGGTAATTTGGTTCTTTATTTTGATCGATCTTGCTTGCTCGGTATATTACATAGTTATTTTGTATTTAATTTATTGTAGGTGATCCATTTATTGAAGACTTACTATATTAAGTATAAGAACGTCAAAAAATGCCCAAAGTCTCGAAATAACGAAAAGAAGACCGAAGAGTTTCTTGGAGTAGCAGTACAAAAACTTTTTGATATATCAGTTTGTAAATGTTATGATTATTGTAAATGTCAATGTAAAACTAAAATTCCAATAAGTGAACGCGATTTTTTAATGGACCAAAGGAAAGAAATAAATATGGTTATCGGAACACTGGATGTGAAAACAAATAAAAAGCTAGAACAGAGACTAGAAAGAAAACGAAAGCATATTGACAGAGAGAAGCAAAAAATGGAATTAGAACTGAAAACAACTACAAATACCGAGGTTTTTGAAGATGGATCCACTTCTGAAGAGGAAAATGCTTATGCCGAAGCCTACTTTTTAGACAAGCCTTCCACTTCAAAGACTAACCAGATGAGGGTTCGCTTACCTAATTTAGCTGTTGCGTGCGACAGAACAGGTGTGTCCGATAGGGCAGCAGCTATTATTGTTTCTGCAGTCCTTCAAGACATTGGCGTCGTAACTCCAGATAACCAAACAAAAATTATCGACAGGAGTAAATTGAGAAGGGAACGGAAGAAAACGAGAGAAAATTTACAGAACACTTCGCTACCCTTAGAACCCTTGAGTATCTTTTTTGATGGTAGAAAAGATACTACTATAGTTCAAGAGAAGAAAGGAGACCGCTTCCATAGGAAAATTATAAAGGAGGAACACGTGGTTATTTTAGCGGAACCCAGTTCACTATATATGGGCCACGTGACACCAGACAGCAGTTCTGCGGAAAATATTCGAAAATGTATGGTGAATTTTTTCAAAACAAATAACATAAACCTTAATAAACTAGTTGCAATTGGTTCGGATGGCACAGTTGTCAATACAGGGACAAAAAATGGTGTGATATCACAGTTAGAACATTTCGTAAGTCGACCATTACATTGGTTTATCTGTTTACTTCATTGCAACGAATTGCCGCTCCGTCATTTATTTCAAGAGCTGGATGGAAACACATCGGGCCCTAAGCAGTTTTCTGGCATAATTGGTCACAATCTTCAATCTTGTGAGCGCCTAAAAATTGTTGCTTTCGATGCAGTCCCCGTAGAATTGCCCGCTGTTGATTTAAAGGGCTTAAGTAGCGATCAAAAATATCTTTTCGAGATTTGTCGCGCTATTTCAGAAGGTCAGTTACCAACGGACCTTGTAAACAGAGAACCAGGTAAGATGGCTCACTCGCTGGTGGCTAACTACTGCCAATGGAATACTTCGACTTTATGTATCCACTGAAAATCCAACGGAAAATTTAATAATTTTAACAAATTTTGTAATGATAGTTTATGCTCCTACCTGGTTTGAAGTTAAGACTTCTCCACACGTCGGAGATGCTCCAAAGCACTTGCTTGGCATGATAGAAAAGTCCGCATACTTACCGGAACATCTTAAAGAGATTGTGCACAAAGTCATTCAGAGAAATGGGTTTTACGCACATTCTGAAAATAGTTTACTCGCTATGCTCCAAGACGAAAGAAAACACATTCGAGAGCTAGCACTAAGGCGCATTATAAAGGTGAGAAAACAAACTCAGTGTCCGAAGATACATAAATTCGAAGTACCAAAATTGAATTTCAATGCAGAAGAATACTTCAATTTAATTAGTTGGTCGGATAAATGTTTGAGTGAGCCTCCAATTACCCAACATCTGACGAATGACGAACTTGAAACGATGATACAAACGGGCTCTGTGATGGAACTTGCCAAGTTTCCCTGTCACTCTCAAGTAGTTGAGAGACATATTAAGTTGGTAACTGAGGCCTCAGCTAGCGTTTGTGGTGAAAAAGCTAGAGATGGATTTATAAGAAGTCGTCTGAAGTCGCGTTGTGATATGCCCCAATTTGAGACAAAAAGACACTTTTTTTCGAAATCTCGTGCTTCCGCGCCACCTGAAGATGATGCATAGAAAAGCTAAAACGTCGCAGATGACATTTCTTAGCCCAACGGCTTTCAATATAGATATAGGCATTAATAATATAAGAAAAAAATATATATTTTTTATCTCTTAAATTTTCAAGATTTTTATTAAGTTTACCGATGTGGCGCCACCTGAAGATGTAACTTAAACAAGCCCATATTTTGCAGAAAAGTTTGTCTAACCAATAGGCAGTTATTGTAAATATAGGCGCTAATAAATATTGAAAAAGATTTTTTTTGCCTTATTTCACTCCACCCTAACTAACTAACAGTTATGGAGATACCCTATAAAAGTGTCGAAAATGGGACACTCTGTACTAGGGTTGTTTTAATGAAGTTGATCAATTCAAGGAACAAAACGTAGGAAAACCTGTAATTATTGTATTTCATAATTTAAACAAACAGTTGATGATGGTGATCCAAAGACGAAACGTCGCATTAAAGATCTGATGATGCCATATTGTGGAGAATAAAAAGTAGTAATGAGGAAGCGAAATTTATTTTCGAACATCTCTTCGAATAAAGTCAGAAAAAAATAAGGACCGAAACACAAAATTTTAGATTTTTCTAAATGTTCTAAACAATATGAAAACTATTCTCTTGCAATTTTTATTTAAGGTATCGGCGGTATATACAAAGGCGTGACTGCTACTGTAATAAAGCAAGCTTCCAATCAGGGCATAAGGTTTTTCATCATGGAAACGATGAAGGATGTCTATAGAGGAGAAGAAAAAGACAAGAAAGTTCCCACGTATTTGGTGGGCTTGTTTGGTGTTTTAGCTGGTAAATAAGTCACTTTATCTTAAGATAATCTGATCAAAATGTATTCTTTCTTCATTTTCTCTCGACGCATGTATTGAATGCGGGGTTGTTAATGTCGCAGAAAAATTGAATCTACTACATTGTTACATTTGCTACGTAGCAAATGTAATTATTGTTTTGATTGGCTGAAAGTGTCAAAAATACTACATAACCTCAACTTTATTATTATAAATTTGATGTTAAAAGTTGGAAATTCGAGTGGAATAGATTACGTACCGAGGTGGAAAGTGTTTCATTCATGTCGAGAGAGTCGGTAGCTAAACGAGGCACGAAGAGGCGAGGTTAACTAAATCTCGAGACAGTAATGAAACTTTTCACCGAGGTTTGTATACTATTTTATTTACAACCACATCTAACATCCACTTCTTATTATTTCGAATTAAAATGATTCATAAAAGATAAATGTTATTTTGACTTTTCCATTGAAAAATTAGACAGAAATTTCAACTAACCGCAGGTGGTAAAATAACGTAGGTAATAATACACATCAAGATGGCAAATATCATTTTTTAAATATAGTCACTAAACAATATATTATTTTAACAACAGAAAAATCAGATGAGGAATTTGATTTTGCTGCTACTCCAACAGAAATTCGAGAAGCAGCAAAAATAGTAGAAGAAGATCTTCTGCAAAAACTGCAATTCATTGTCGTTAAATTTGTGTAATGGGTTGTATGTTGGTGTGTTCGTATATTATTTTGAGATATCGATTTTTAAAAAAATTACAAAATAATAATTTACTTTCCACCCGAAAAGTAAAAAAACGTCAACTTTCCACCTTTCAAAGATAGATGAAATGTCATTATTACATGCATGGTTGTAAATAAAAAAATAGTAGTTTTTTTTTATGATCAAAACAAGCAGGAAAAATCCTTTAGGGCACTCTGGGAGTGGTGCGTGTGCGCAAAAAGCGATTCACGTTGGTTTTGAATCGTTGGAGGATATATTCATTTGGAAAAACGACCTCGGGAATGTCGTTCCATAAGGATGAAATTCTCCAGATGAAGGAATTCTTAAATAATGAAGTTCGAGGACTACTAAGCTTAACCACATATGGATGGGCGGCAGTGGTTTGACGTGTATTTCTGCTATTCGCCGCTTTGGGAGGAATTAAGAGGGCAAGGTCAGCCGAGCACTTTCCATGAAAATATCTGTAAAATAGAGTCAAATGCCCAACCCGTCTTCGATGTTCTAGGCTGTCGAGGTTCTTCGTCAGCTCGTGATTTTCAATCAGACGAATGACCCTTCTTTCGATGGAATCCAGTAGCCGAAGCGTATGTTTGGGTGCAGAGCTCCAGACATGCGAGCAGTACTCTAGTGATGGTCGAATCTGGTCTTTGTATAGTGTCAAAAATTGTTGAGGTGTGTACAACTTTCTGGTTCGGAAGAGTACATCAAGTTTTTGAGAAGCTACCTTGGCGATTGCCACAACGTGGTTATGCCAAGACATATTTCCCCCCAGATTGACGCCCAGCAAATTAATAGATGAAGCCAGTGGAATTGCGTGTCCGTGGTGTTAATCTTTTTAGAGAAAACTGCTGCCTGTTTTTTAACGTTAAATTCGACTTGGTTACTGTCACCCCAAGCCAAAATTTCTTCCAGGTCTTTGTTGAGATGTGATACTTCATACTGTCTGCGAAGATGTGCGTCGGCAGCCGATGTTTGTGCATTCAAAGAGAAAGATGAGATCAGTGTGCTATCGTCAGCAAAACTAAATATCGGATTTTTCGTTTTCACTGGAAGGTCGTTAATGTAGAGTAAGAAGAGAGTGGGAGACAATATGGACCCTTGAGGAACACCGGCATTGATGGTGAAGGTGTCTGAGAGAAATCCGTCAATCGCCACTTGCAGAGAGCGGTCCTTAACGAAGCTAGACAACCATGCACAGAATCAACTGGGCATACCATAGGATCGCAGTTTACTTAGAAGCCCCTCATGCCAAACACCAAACACGATCAAAAGCTTTAGAAATATCCAGTGCAACAACCCGAGACTCCCCATGATGTTCGATTGCGTTGTTCCAAATATGGGTGACAAAGGCTAGAAGATCTCCAGTTGATCTGGACTTCCGAAAACCATATTGATGATCGCTGATAATGTTGAAGCCTTCCAGGTACTTTAGAAGATGTTGGTTGATAGCTTTCTCCATTACTTTTGACATAAGTGAAAGCAATGCGACTGGTCGATAGTTGCTAGGCAGGGTTCTCTTACTTTTCTTTGGTATAGGCTGGACTCGCGCCGTCTTCCAGCACGATGACAAAAACAAATCGGGGGTATATAGGATTAAATGGAAAGATTGTGAAGCTGTCTATGTAGGGCAAACCGATAGAAACATCAAGATAAGATTAAAAGAACATCGCAATTCTATTTTGGCTAACATAAAAAATTCCGGAATCTCCACACTATATATGTATAGAAAACAACCATTTTATAGATACGGACAACATTAAACTGTTACATAACGAAAGAAAGGGCCAACGTTTTGATCTTCTAGAACAGTACGAAATTAAAAAGTTTATAAAAAATAATCCCCTCACAACTAATGATCAACAAAATTTCGTAAACACGCCCTTGATAGAGAGCTTTCTCAAGTCTACCTACACTAATCTGGGGAAAAACCTAATTCCTAGATAATAAAAAAAGTTTATTAGTGACTGTATAAAGACCCGTAAAATATTTTTTAAGTTCAGTATTCATCTTGCAATGCTCTTGAAAAAGGCCTAAACGCCTAAACGCCTAAAAGCCAAACCCGAACAAACCCGAAACATGTAGAGGAATCCTCTCAATATATTGAAACATGTAAGAACAAATTTCTTCTTTCTTACATTAAATTATTTAAAACATGTTTCATAAAGAACCAACTGTGGAATCAGTTGAGATATACAAATAACTCAATATGTACTTAATTAAATTTTTAAAAATAAAATTAATTATGGAAAACGATGGAAATACACTTTTAAAACTTATTAGCACCAACTCAACTTTAACCTCACCACTAAACTGGGGAATCTGATTGAATTTCTCAAGCCTATCGATGACATATTGTTGGTATCAACTATCGAAAAACTTGCGTCCATTTAGCTTGCTACCTCCTTACCAGGGCCCTGCCTTCCATTATGTTTATGACATAGCTGAGACAAGGTATTTTCTTATGGAAAATTGCAATGTAGTAAGCGACTTTCCCGATTTGTACGTTGGAAATCTGATTACAGGTGCGGCATCCGTATATGGAAATAATCCCGTAGACGTAGTCAAAACAAGAATGCAAGGTCTCCATGCAGCCAAATACAAAAATACTCTGGATTGTGCGGTACAAATATGGCGAAACGAGGGTGTGCGAGCATACTACAAGGGCACCGTGCCCAGGTTGGGCCAAGTATGTTGTAACGTGGCCCTCACCTTTATGTTATATGACACCCTTATAGATCTGATCAATACATTTTTGTCCTAGATGCTTTGTTTCATTGGTGTAATGCTTAGCTGCTCTGTTCTCCGTACATTCTTATAAAGGAGAGTGTCAAATTCACACAACTTTGCCCATAGGTGCACACCTATTTCGGAAAATATTTCACGTTTTTAATTTAAGGGTGAAGGAAAAGAACAAGGAATGTCCTTTTTCAATAAACCGATTTTATCGCGCAATCTAATATATATTTATATTCACTCCATATTTATAATTCGACCTGCGGTTATTTAAAATTTCAGCGCGATCGGCAAAAGAGTCATGTTTTCATATGTTTTCCCCTGTTCCAAAGATTTAAGACATATGTCGCAGCCTTTTAGTGTAATCAGCCGTTTCATGAAAGTCTGCTCTTTTCATGAAACGCTGCCAAACACTGAAACAAATAACTATTACGCCAAAAGGCTATAAATCGGAGACATTATTACATGAAACGTCTGCCTGTTTCGGCCTCTTGATGAAAACGAGCAAAATTACGTTAAGTGGCTGACTTTACTGGACTTTTCATGTAACGCTCCGAATCTACTTTGCACTTACTGAATTAACAACGACATAACTTTTACTAGAAAAGAAAATAACTTTTATTACAAATAAGGTAGCGGCTAGCTACAGTACAGGATAAACAAAAATACGAATGAAAGTATCAATTATTAAAAAAAAAACAACGGCTATTACAAAGTACGCTATTTTTTTACAGATACACTTATCCCTATAGTAAACTGTTGTTTGCTAGGTTTACATGAACATTTCAGTATGCCTTGACCACCTGATTCGAATGACACAGCTTCTCTTAAGCTGAGTGATTTTTCCAAGGGGATTTTCTCTTTAATAAGAAATACTGAACCCGCAATAGTAAGACTTTCAGCACCAAACCATCCCATTGTAGTAGCGTGCTTACCAGCAATCTGATTTACGCCATTTTTCTGATCTATTATCAAACAAACCATATTCCTGGAATCTCCTGGAACTCTGTCGACTTTGGGAATATTCAATAATACACAATCGCATACATTAAAAGTCGGCATTTTTTTTGCCGAATTACTTAACATTTTGCTTAGCTACTTCAATTTCCTGTATGACTGCTTCAATTTTTTGCTTTGTGTAAGGTTTTCTCAGTGGTTTTTGGGAATAGACCTTCGAATTTCTTGTAGAATTGCGTTTGTTGTATAACACTAGAACTGCCGTCGCCATTTTCAGGTTGTACAATATTCATTTTATTACATCAAGTGCAAAGTAGATTCGGAGCGTTACATGAATAGTCCAGTAAAGTCAGTCACTTAACGAAATTTGGCTTGTTTTCATCAAGAGGCCGAAACAGGCAGACGTTTCATGTAACGTCTACAATTTATAGCCTTTTGGCTTTTAGTTCTTTGCTTCAGTGTTTGGCAGCATTTCATGAAAAGAGCAGACTTTTCATGTAACGGCTGATTACACTAAAAGCATGCGACATATATATTAGTTAATATATTAGTAAAATATTATATTATGTTGCTAAACAAAAAGAAATTATCGAATGTAATACCACAAGATGTGGTCCTTCGGAGTCGTAGTGTTGTTGCCGGGTAACGCGTTTCGTGTCAGGTAAAAGTATTATTCGGTAATCCCGAAACATCGAGTTGTATTCAAAGGATTATACAACGAAATAAAATACATACATATTTGTCGGAACGCTCGGTATTTTTGGGCTTCACATTTTTAATAGCATCGTCGACTTTAGACAACAAAATTTTACCAAATCTTTCTTTTGCCATTTTGTAACAAGAACTGACAGAAATTACTTCTGAAGTAATTTGTCAAAAAATGACAATTACAACAATGTGACCACCAAGTGATAATCACTTAAATGATTATCACTTATTAATCACATCCTTCTATATGGGAAAAATCTACATGGAGTTGTATAATCGAATGTAATACCACAAGATGTGTCGGGATTACCGAATAATACTTTTACCTGACACGAAACGCGTTACCCGGCAACAACACTACGACTCCGAAGTAGTCCGAAGGAGGAGTAGTGTTGCCGGGTAACGCGTTGAGTGTCAGGTAAAAGTATTATAGGTAATACCGAAACATCGAGTTGTATTCAAAGGATTATACAACGAAATAAAGTACATATATCTTTCTGAGTTAAACATTTTTATTACAGTAATTATTGTTAATTACGAAATTACAATTATTATAGTTAAAACTTGAACTATTGGATAAATTAATGATGTCATCATGTCATTGAATGGATCTATGTGGCGATTATATTTTTCAAAATATAGTTCCTGGAGCATTTTGGCCGTTTTGTTCCATAAAAGCTTGACCACACCTTCTTTATAATCGCTTCCGTCGGATTTTCGCATATTATATGCCCAGTCTTTTAAAATGTTGCACAAATCCTTGTCTGTTGACATTTTCTCAATTTCGAAACTTCGCGCAAGGCAAAACTCAGTAAACTGCTTCCATACATATTTGTCGGAACGCTCGGTATTTTTGGGCTTCACATTTTTAATAGCATCGTCGACTTTAGACAACAAAATTTTACCAAATCTTTCTTTTGCCATTTTGTAACAAGAACTGACAGAAATTACTTCTGAAGTAATTTGTCAAAAAATGACAATTACAACAATGTGACCACCAAGTGATAATCACTTAAATGATTATCACTTATTAATCACATCCTTCTATATGGGAAAAATATACATGGAGTTGTATAATCCTTTTTATAAGTCTTGGCTTCTTGAAGTAATTCGGCCGCAAAAGTTAAAAATCCAAAACAACGGTAATGTGACATTCCTTGTTCTTTTCCTTCACCGTTCAATTAATGTCATATCACCTTGCTAGGGCTTTTCTACATAGTGGGCGAGGAAACTTAAAGAGCTTTGACGTGACTTATGCTAACTTTGACAGCGCTTTTACTATCTTGTAAATGAAGCATCAGTTCTAATTAGAGCGAGATGGTATTAAGACGTCAGGTAAGTAATTAGGTTTGGACACCGCTTTAGGTGGGGGCGCCGTGGTGAATATTCAGGAGCGCCGTAAGCTGAGCGCTTTTTTTATGTGGCATCTGGTGGGACTCTCATAGGAAAATAACGACCTTTTTTTTTGGGATACTCTTGAGTAGGGCGCAGCGACAAAATCTAAGCGCGTCGCGAACTGGAAAATTTTGGGAACCCCAGCTCTAATAGAATGGTGAACGGTGCAAGCGGAAATTGATTTTGCAGTATTGTCAGATCCATTAGAAAAATCAATAGAACACCAAATAAAAATGAAAATAATAAGTAAAGCACACAGTCATGGTATTTCAAATGAAATCGGTGTCAACAGTTTTTATTGTCATCGAATTTTACCAATATTTTGGATATAAGAATGGTAAAAATGTGAAATGTAATTTTTGTTGTGAAAAAGTGGCAACATTGCATTAGTTTGACGTCTCTGACTGATTAAAAGGCCGTTTGGAGGTTAGGCCGAGCCGAGCTGATATTCCACTTTCAGTTAATCAAGTTTTAATGCTTTTGCAGCATGTTTTTGTAATTCTACAAGTAACCAAAACTGGGTAAGTTTTTTGACATGTTTATCTATGCAATATATGCGATTTTCTACCATATGTGTAAAAATTGTAACATATTTGAAGTGCATGTTTAAGGCTAGGATCATTTACATGAGAGTGAGACGTGGTCAGAATATTAAACAAAACATGTTTCTATGGTAAAAATTATTTAATATCTATATATGTTACATAATATACATGACAGTTTTGTTAAAGGGACATAATCTTTCTAATTTACATATTGTGGCATATTTGAATATATCAGAGGTCATTATAATAATTTAGTTTCTGTCTCTGAAATTTAGTAGTTTCTTAGGTTTGCTTCATAATTTCATTTCTTAAATTAATGGTCTCATTCAGTTCATATATTTTGATCTTTCCAATAATATATATTGAATGTAGTTACATATTATATTATTGGTATCTACGGTTACCATTCTGGGAGTTCACTTAAAAAGACCTAGATTTTGAGATTACTTCGTCGTTCATTATGGGAAGTTTGTAGTCTAAACTTTTCTATTCTAGATAATGAATTAGCTTAAATTTAAATCAACCTATAACTAATATTAACTAAGGGATTCTGTCAAAATGATGTCATATTCATATTCATATTTTATTGTTTAAAATCTTTTTGCAACCTGAAACATTATAATAAGCCAGGATCCATGATCTCTTCAAATAGAATCAGAAAACAAGAACAAGGAAAACATAAAAATTCGGTTTTGCTCAAAATACCTTCGGAAATATTCGGAATTTTTTTATTTTAAAAACATGACATTGCAGAACTCAATAATGTCCAACTTTTGTCTAATTTGACCATTTCTCTATGTCCTACACCCTGTATATAATAGAGGTGTCTACTTTACCTTCATTTAAGAAAGCAAAGAAGCCAAAAAAGTGTGAAAAAGTTTATGTCTATCTTCTATTCGAATTTACATATAATATCAAAAAAAAATTCTAAATACTATATCAAGTACTATGTAACTTGAATCCTAATCTATTTAACAATAAAAATATCATTATTATATCTTGATAAATACCACTTTAAATTATCACTTATTTTAGTTTAAGATAAATTATTATATTTAGTCCAAGTTAGTTACACAAAGTAGAACTGGTAGGTGCATATACTATACTCGCCAGCATAAAATTCCGTCACCCTGATATTTTGGTCAAGTTTGATATTTTATAACTTTTTAATTTTTTATGCGATTTTCATGATTTTGTTGTCAGTTTATAGATTCGTTTATTGTGTTTTTCCTTAATTATTTTATAAAGTAACATTTTCCGATTAGGGTATATTATACAGGAGTAAATCAAACTGTTGCTTTTATCGTAATTTCAAAATACCTTGTAGGAAAATTGAGGAGGATAATTTTATTTGCATATTGTTTCTTGTAATCTTTGATGTATTCTAAACATTTCGATTTTTGATTCATTCCATAATCTCATTTCTGCTGCCAGTTGAAGCTTATTTTCATTAAGAAAAACAAATTAGGTATATCATAAAGTTAATTAACAAAAACAATTCTAATATCCTGTATTTCCTCCTCTCGCAGCAATGACAGCTTGCAGTCTTCGTGATATTGAACGAATAAGGTTACTTATCCTTTCTTGAGGGATAACCTGATATTCTTCGGTCAGCGCCAGTCGTAAGTCTTGCAAGGTTTATAGTTGTACAGGACGACGACGAACGGACCTTTTAAGTTGATCCCAAAGATGTTCCATTGGGTTGAGATCCGGGCTACATGCGGGTCATTCCAATCTGCACAGTCTAACTTCATCTTCATCCAGATATTCATTCACTACAACGTGAGGTCTAGCATTATCATGCATTAATGTAAATTGGTTCCCAATGAAAGGAGCAAATGGAACGACAACTTCTTGGAGGATTTCCTCAATGTGACGGTGGGCGATTAGAGCTTAACAAAAACAAGATTGGTGCGTGCTTCGGTAGAAATACCAATGACATACATTTTCTAAAAATAACATCCTTTCATTTAAAATTTTGCAGCTCGCAGCAGAAATGAGATAATGAAACGTGTCCCCCCTGCCACATTGAGGAAATCATCCAAGAAGTTGTTGTTCCATTTGCTCCTTTCATTGGGAACCAATTTACATTAATGCATGATAATGCTAGACCTCACGTTATAGTAAATGAATATCTGGATGAAGTTGGACCTTGAAGATTGGAATGGTCCGCATGTAGCCCGGATCTCAACCCAATCGAACATCTTTGGAATCAACTTAAAAGGTCCTTTCGTCGTCGTCGTGTACAACCATAAACCTTGAAAGACTTACGACTGGCTCTGACCGAAGAATATCAGGCTACCCTCAAGAAAGGATAAGTAACCTTATTCGTTCGATATCACGAAGACTGCAAGCTGTCATTGCTGCGAGAGGAGGAAATACACAATATTAAAATTGTTTTTGTTAATTACCTTTATGATATACCTAGTATTTGTTTTTCTTAATGAAAATAGGCTTCAACTCGCAGCAGAAATGAGATAATGGAATGAATCAAGAAACGAAATATTTAGAATATATCAAAGATGACAAGAAACAGTATGTAAATAAAATTATCCACCTCAATTTTTCCACAGGGTGTCTTGAAATTACGACAGAAACAACAGTTTGATTTACTCCTGCATAATATAGCCTAATCGAAAAATGTTACTTTATAAAATAGTTAAGGAAAAAACACAATAAATGGATCTATACAAACTGATAACAAACTCATGAAAATCGCATAAAAAATAAAAAAGTTATAAAATACCAAAATTGATCGAAATTTCAGGGTGGCGGAATTTTGTGCCGTTGAGTATACAGGGTGGCCCATCGAAAACAGTCCAGGAAGGTTTACGGCTGTGTACTTGAAAATTAAAAAAAAAACTCGGACCCGTAAACTTGTGTTTTCAGGGGGGACACGTTTCATTATTAATTTCATCCCTTAACCCCCCTAGCGGGGCCGGCTACTGCCCTTGTTTTTCAAATGGGAATGGGTTTGTTCGGGTTTGTTGTGATACATCTTTTTAAAGGGCATTAAATTCTCTTTAAAATGGCGCTTTGTTTTGTAAATTTGAGCTATGCGCCGACGAGAAATTGCGTTTTAAAAAATGTAATTTTATTGATCAATACTTACATGTTATCTTATTAAATGTTGAAAATGTCCGCCATTCACCTCCATACAATAGTACAACAACTGTTCAAAGTGTTCTCGGACATTATGAAGAACATCTGGTAAAGATTGTTTCACGAAAAATGGATATAACTTAATGACTGCAGTAAAAGTACCTGGGGCCATCCCATTATTTATGACCGTTTGTTATTATTATGTGGAAAGGACCGGATTGTAATAATTATAATTAAATATAGGCACATCAGGTAGGTTAGGTTGCTTAATATATTTAAATATCTTTTTGTGGTAAAATTTGTTAGTTTTTGACCACCACCACCAAACATTCCTCAGAATAGCGTGATAGCAATGGACAATGCGAGCTATCACAGTCGCCAATTACATAAAGCTCCAAGCTCAAATAATACAAAATTGGAGATTCAGAACTACATGGCGGCGAATGATATATATTTTGAAGAAAGTTATAAAAAAAGTGATCTTTTAAAAGTATATGTTTGTGACACATTGGCAGAAGAAATTGGACATACAGTGCTACGGCTCCCACCCTATTATTGCATTTTTAACCCCATAGAGCATATGTGGCACCAGTTAAGATCACTGGTTAGGTCTGAAAATATTTCTCCGACTTTAAGTTCTATTGTTGTAGAATTAATACGAAAATGATTTAATGATATTCTGATATTCCCCCACGTAGTTGGAAAAATTCAGTCCGTCACGTAATAACTATAGAAAAATCGTATATTAGTCTGGATAATTAATAATAATTTTGATGAGGATAGCGATAGCGGAACAGAACTATCTATAGAATGACATTATAAATGTAAATAAATATGACTAGTAATATTTAAAAAAAATGTTATTTCATTTGATTACATTAATATAATCATATCATTACTTGTTTTCCTTAGTCCGTCCCTTCATACTTCACTTGTTTATTGCCAAGCTCTTGTCGACACAATGGGACCGACCCAGGAAATCATTAAGTCGTATCCAAATTTCGTGAAACGTACTGTACTTATTACTTAAAAAAAATTGTTTACTCATGTTGAGAGTCCCCTGTAATGAGTTCATTCGTAATAACAAAAATAAACCATTTATAGATTTAGTAAGCTTACACTTGTTTATACAACAATATGCTGAATATAGGTTTTTAGTTTCACCGAAGTTAAACGGCAGAAAGGGCTATCGAGAGCCGCCAGTCTTTAATTATTAGTCTAAGTTTTAAGTTGACATTCCACTGTTAGAGAGGACGTGAATAAAAACAATATTAAAAGTACAATTCTCTTTTAATGTGATTGATCTACCCATAACTCCCAATAACGCAGGAACCTGTGTACTTGATAAGAGGTGCAGTGAAATGTTTCAAATTCCGCTGCTCGGCGGCGCGTAGCTCAAATTTACAAAACGAAGCGCCATTTTAAAGAGAATTCAATGCCCTTTAAAAAGATGTATCACAACATACCCATTCCCATTGGAAAAAACAAGGGCAGTAGCCGCCCCCGCTAGGGGGGTCGAGGTTACAGGGCTGAAATTAATAGTGAAACGTGTCCCCCTGAAAACACAAGTTTACGTGTCCGAGGTTTTTTTTTTTAATTTTCATGTACACATCCGTAAGCTGGACTGTTTTCGATGGGCCACCCTGTATATCACAAAATTAGGGAACTGCGTGAAATATTGTAATATGTATATTCATTAATCATCAAGTAACACCCTGTATATTTATAAAATTTTTATACATTTTAAATTTTTAATAGGCTTGCATTAAATAATATCACGTTACAATCGCAATTTAAGATTGTTGTTGGGTGAGTTCATGAATTCGTTATCGTGGTATCGTGGTTCAGTATGTATACTTCATGTTATGTAAAAGGTTAAATGTTTTTGCCCTTCAAATGTTTTATATCGTTTTGTGGAATAATTTGTAATTTCTTTAAATTATTTTGTAAGTTTTTAGTGTGATTAGTTCTATATTTAATAGTGTTTTAAAATTCTAAAGTTCGGCAAGTAATTTTTAAAAATAAACATACAATAAATCACTCGTATATTATTGCTAAAATATTCATTTTTGCATTAGTAACTTTTGAGTGTTTCGCATAAAAACCAATTAATCTCGAAAACGTCCCTTTTCTAAAGAGAAATGACCAAAGTACAGTAAAGCCTCGCTATTACGGACCTCTACTTGACGGACTTTGGATATAACGGACAAAAAATCCGGTGAAATGTAAAAAAATTCGCGTGTTTTGTATTTTTTATTTATATCTAAATACACTGTTTTTTCAAAAAAAAAGTTTTTCGACTTATTTTCTACCTATATCGATATAACGGACTTTCGGCTTTAATGGATACCCCCTCCCCCCAATTAGTCCGTTATATCCAGGCTTTACTGTATTCAAAAGATCAGTTTTCAGCTGTCAACTGACACCAGTCAAAATTTCGGCCCTACGAGTGCGGTGGCAAGTCCGTTTCCTGACGATATAAAACATCTACTGTACTACGATTTAAGGACTCTTATGGTTTCTATAAAATATTAAAATTTCATTAAATTATACCGGTCAGTTCAAAAGTTATGAGCCAAAACAGTAAATCGCTAGAAACCCCTTCGGGGCTCTGTATCTCCATTAAGGGGCACTTTAGGATTTTTGTTATTTATCCCTATGGCCTCCTTTTTTTCCCCTAATACGGCACTGTTTGCGCTCGGCGCTATATTTCTTTTTTAAGGACGTGAAAACGTCTATATTTGTTGTAGTTAATTTTATGATAAAATTTAATTTTTCCATTGTTAATTGTTTAATAAGTGTCACAATGGTAATGATAAGTAGAAGAAATGACCCTGACGATCACATGCGAAAGTTGTTACTTTGAGGTCACTTTAGTAATAATAGGGTACAAAAAAGTCGTTCTCTTGTTTCGCTTAGGCTGTGATTTGCTGTTTTAGGCGTCATCGGCACCAGGGTTGTGCTGATTTATATCCAGTGATTTAAATCACGATTGATATTATGATTTAAATCAATTGGTTTTTAAAATTTTCGTTATAGTATAGTATAAACAAAAATACTAGTTTTCCTCCTCTTTCTATTCCTAATATGTGAGTGTACAAGGCCAAAAGTGCTGAATAGTGGTTCTACTGACGCTGAGGAAGCAGTTGCGCATAGGGAATGTGTTATTAGTGGCAGCTACTTTGCGATTTCCGGCTCATACCTTTGTGATAACCACCACTGCATTCCATTTACGCTTTTTAATACTTACTTCGAAAACATAATATGTTTAAATGGACTACCGCGGCATAAAACTTTATTGCTAATTGTAGGAGTCCAGTGTTTCCATGTAATTCATTAATTATTTATAAAGCCAGATTATTTTCTTCAGGTGTTAACGCGTATTTTTGTTTTTGTGGGTTGAGCATATAGGCTATAAAATGAGATGGCCTGAGTGCTTGCTTATATTTTTTATTAAAACCGAAAAAATCATGACAAGAAAAATCAATGATTTTTGATTTTTTTAATAAAAATCAAATTTTGCACAACCCTTATCTATACAATACAGGGTGATAAATCTGTTCACACCATAAGCAGGGGAGACAAAACATTCCATTCATAAAACACCATTTATTTACAATCATGCACAGTTCTACAGTTTCAAATAAGTTAGAAGAAGATGGCTTTAAAAAATGGCAACGTTTAAATAAGTTCGATCTAACCAGTGGCGGAACTTCAAACTTTGGCCCCCCCCCCCCCCCCCCCCCGCAAAATTATTTATTAGGCCCTATAAAATGGTATATTGAGTTAAGCTAGAATAACGTAAATTGGTGAATTATAGATATAGATGTTACTCCATAAGAATTTAAAATAGAAAACTGATGATGATTCTATGAGAGATTGAATTCTAAAGTAAATTGCACTTTTGCATTGCCACTTTTTCCGCTCTCTAACAGCGTTAATTGTTTTGTAATCCGACGAGTCGTCTTCCAAGGGCCATTATCAACTTTCTTTTTTTAAATACGGTCATGTTTTCCTGATATTGGAATTTGAGAGCTTTTTTTCTCCCGAATGGAACGATGTATGACACATTGTGGTTTAATGACGTTTCGAGGGTTTTTGAAGAACATCAGGAAATTTTGGGATACGGTCCTGTATTTCTCATAATTTTATAAATACTATTTCATAAGTAAGCTCTAAATTTTTTACTTATGTTGGACTAGATCAATAAATAACAAATATTTTAATAATAAACCAAAAATAATTGAACAAAACTCATTCCAAAACAGTAATAAAACGAACAACGAAAAAGTAAGGAACTACATAATCAGGTGTTCAAAATGATTTCCGTTATTCTCTCTGCACAAATAACATCTTCTACTGCCACATAACAGTTTTTTTGAGATAAAATAAAACATGCGATAGAATATCAAACTTTTCAGCATTTGTAAATTTATGTTCCATATTTTCTGGAAAATAGAAAACATCTTAAAACGCTCTCAAACGATCACAATGGGAATGTCAAGTGAAACAAATCACGCGTCACCATCTTAATTTTTTTGTTTCAAGCGCCTACTTTTCTTTTAAATCCCGATTCAACAGATGTTTGAAATAATGTTTCTGTATTTTATTCACTTATTTGCGGTTTATTATTAAATTATTTGTTATTTATTGAACTAGTCCAACATAAGTAAAAAATTTAGAGCTTACTTGTGAGATATTATTTATAAAATTAGGAGACATACAGGACCGTATCCCAAGATTTCCTGATGTTGTTCAAAAAGCCCTCGAAACGTAATTAAACCACAATGTGTCATACATCGTTGCAGAAAACAAGCTATCAAATTCCAATATCAGAAAAACAGGACCGTATTTAAAAAAAGAAAGTTGATAATGGCCCTTGGAAGACGACTCGTCGGATTACAAAACAATTAACGCTGTTAAATAGAGCGGAAAAAGTGGCAATGCAAAAGGGTAATTTACTTTAGAATTCGATCTCAAAGAGACCAAGGAAAACAAAGTGAATAAAACGATTGTTCAGAATTTCGTTTTTTTCCGAATATATCCGGAACTACTCGGAATTTTAAAACTTTCTAAACGGCATATTATTAGGCACGTAAATACGCAACTTTACCTCCATTTAACCGACTTCATATCTCTTACGGTTTCTGAGATCCCTGTACTGGCCCTCCATATCTTGGACACGTTGTAGAATATAATATTAGCGTGGAAATTACTGTGGAAAAGTATTTACCCATGTTTTTAAATTAGAGTGCTGTGATAGTATATACACCCTGTAGCTTAGATTGTATAAGTTTTAAGCTTTTAAGTCAGGTATCGTACTTACTGTTGATATTGCCTGATCTGTTATATAATAATTAATATATCCCGATAAATCTTATCGTAAATAAAATCTTTTTAGATTAGATCAAGTATTTATTATGGATTATTTAATAAAAATTAAAGATAAAATAACATTTTTATATCGATATAAAGCAGTAACAGGGATTAAAATTTCTGTCACTTGACAAAATATGCAAATAAATACATCAGATATCAGAAAGTGATTTTCAAACAAATGACAAGAATGATAATAAGCTGAATAAAACATGTCCTGTTTTTCTTACGCTCGCTCACTTCTTAAAAATAAATATTTTATTGCGGTAAACTATCAAGATCACTTGAACTTCGCCCCAGATACATGACAATTATGAAACGACTTTATTCCGATAACAGCGATAACTATCATTTTCATTATTCACATAGTTTTGTTTATTTCAGTTGTAGGTACGTTTTAGCACCCAGAACACGCCGATTTTAGTTCGTAAGGAGTCCGGAAGATGTCTAAACAACCTCCGTTTATATATCCCTTTAGCCGGCCTTGGTTGTGTCAAAATGGCGCCGCAGCGGCGGTCGGTGGAAGTAATAAAGGACTTAAAGGAGTAGTTGCTGGTAAGGTAGGCACCGTTCGCTGTAAGAAAGTGAGACAGGTGACTTATGACGCGCCTTGGTCTTTTTCAACGGAGTATATTCGCTAACAGCCGTATTAGAGTCGGCAATTGCGTGCAATGGCAATTATAATTGCACTTATACATGCGCACTAAACAGTTCTCGATCAGCTGGCGCATTGCCAACAGTCAGTCAGTTGGTACCTACTGTCGAAATCCCTAAAATACCTCCAGAACTAGAAATGGACAAACCTGTTCCTTTTGATTACCAGTTAAAGTAGCTACTGCTACTTACAAAAAACAGGTAAAAAAAGTTGCGACGAATTAGCAGTACATATTCTCTACTCTTATATGCTTAATAAAGAATGTGAACTGCTAATTTAAGTATCAGTTCGTTTAAATAGCCATTAGCTGTTCATAGCTGCTTCGACCAAATAATAGACAGTTAAAATTTACAAAATAATCCATCTCTACCCAGACTTGCAGCGGCAATGGCAATTAAAATGGCGCTTGCCCCATTTCTGGCAATGCGAGACAGCTGACCGAAAACGGTGTACTGCGCATGAATCAGTACAATTTGAATTGCCAGAAGAATATAATTGCCGACTGTAAAGGCCGTTTTAGACTAGGCAATTTTTTCTCTTGCGCCGGCAATTATAATGGCACGTATTCATGCGCAGTAAACCGTTTTCGATCAGCTGGAGCATTGTCAACGGTCAGAACAGCAGTGGGTACTGTCGAAATCCCTAAAATATCCCCAGAATTAGAGATGTGCAAACCTGTTCGTTTTGGTCACCAGTTAAAGCAGCTACTGCTATTTACAAATAGGAGGTGCAAAAAGTTGCTGCATTAGCAGTCCATAAGTTTAATAAAGAATGTAAACTGCTAATTTAAGTACCAGTGGGTTTAAATGGCCATTACCTGTTCATACCTGGTTCGGCCAAATAATAAACAGTTAAAAATAACAGAATAATCCATGTCTACCCAATTGCGCCGGCAAGGGCAATTAAAATGGCGCTTGCCCCATTTCTGGTAATGAGAGACAGCTGATCGGGAACAGTGTACTGCGCATGAATCCGTGTCATTTTAATTGTCAGAAGAGTAGAATTTCTGACTGTAGTACGGAGAACGGTGTACTGCGCCTGAATCCTTGAATTATAATTGCCATTGCTGGCGCCATAAAAATTCCCAAGTGTAATACGGCCTTAAAAGCCGTATTAGAGTCGGCAATTTTTTTTCTTGCGCCGGCAATTATAATTGCACCTATTCATGCGCAGTAAACCGTTCTCGAGCAGCTGGAGCATTGTCAACAGTCAGAACAGCAGTTGGTACTGTCGATATCCCTAAAATACCCCCAGAATTAGAGATGGCAAACCTGTTCGTTTTGATTACCAGTTAAAGCAGCTACTGCTATTTATAAATAGGAGGTGCAAAAAGTTGCTACGAATTAGCAGTCCATAAGTTTAATAAAGAATGTGAACTGCTAATTTAAGTACCAGTGGGTTTAAATGGCCATTAGCTGTTAATACCTGCTTCGACCAAATAATAAACAGTTAAAAATAACAGAATAATCCATCTCTACCCAATTGCACCGACAATGGCAATGAAATTGGCTCGTGCCCCATTTCTGGCAATGAGAGTCAGAAGAGTAGAATTTCCGACTGTAATACGGATTCCATTCTCGCATTGCGCCCGCAAACGAGCAGTATTGGAACAGTTGATCGAGGACGGTGTACTGCGCATGAATCATTGCAATTATAATTGCCATTGCTGGCGCAACAAAAATTGCCGACTCTAATACGACTTTAATAATGTTCGCATTCTCGCATTGCGCCGGCAAGGGGTTTTTGGTTTAGAAACGTCCTAAATTGACAGTTGGTGGTTTAAAATGACACCTGTAAGCCGACCAAGTTTTGTATTATAATTACTTTCAAATTTATATAAATAAAGTATACAGTATAAAGTGTACCATTTTGGC
Source organism: Barypeithes pellucidus (assembly GCA_963991005.1). NCBI lineage: Eukaryota > Metazoa > Arthropoda > Insecta > Coleoptera > Curculionidae > Barypeithes > Barypeithes pellucidus. Next base: position 18,159,366 of record OZ022563.1, read on the forward strand.
AACAACTTCCCGGTAAAAATATTTATTGGAAAAAGGGATTAATTGTCAAAATATTAATTTAAGACACATAGGACACACGGTGGACCAAAAAAAGGGACCACATTACTGGGGGGACTGTACGTCCGAATTCCAACATTTTCTTTAAAATAATTCGAGATAAGTTATCTGAATTCCCACCTTTTAGCGTAGAGGTTTTGTTGTTTTTGCTTAATGTCCTAATGAGGAGAAGGAGGCCATTCCAATACCGAAGGTGGTACCTACTGGTTTTACCACTACAGTACTGCTTTTTGAACCGTTGTCCTGGTTAGTCTCAAAATCCAACCAGTACACAAAATTTACTGTCTCGAAGGCATAAAAATAAACAAAACCTAATAATTTTACGCGAAACTTCGCTTTATATACAAAAGTTGACAACGCGTTGGGCGTTTATAAACATGCATATGTATAATAAAATGAATTAATAAAGATCTCGTTGTAGAATTAACAAACAATGAACTTTTTTACGATGAATTTACGGATTATTTTGCATTATAAATTAATAGAAAATTAATTGTAATTACTGCTTCTTAAAATAAATATGGAGTTCATTTATGGTTTCTTGTCCACTGTCTCTTCTTGTATATAGGTATTGTCGTAAAACCGGGATCGCTTTGAAGTCCGGAAAAAATCTTACTATCACACTACTCTCTGGAAGACTCCTCGAAAAAACAAACCTTTCTTCTTCTGTTGTGACTGACTGTTGGTAAAAATGTAACGCTTTTTAAATTATAATGAAGATAAAGCTATGTACATACATCACTGACAAATTATTCTTTCCGACAATTATTCCGTTGCTTTAGGTGCTATAACTGGAGGTATCGAAATATGTATAACATTTCCCACGGAATACGTAAAGACCCAACTTCAACTAGACGAGAAAGGTGCAGCGAAAAAATACAATGGTATAGTGGATTGTGTTAAAAAGACCGTACAAACCCGGGGGTTTTTCGGTCTATACCGAGGCTTGAGCGTGTTGCTGTATGGATCCATACCCAAGAGTGCTGTGAGGTAGGTAATGTATAATTTTATTCGTTACATTCATATACAGATGAACAGAGTTTGTGAAGCTGTGTCCACACCAAAGAAACACACGGGAAAATTTTGTTGTTGGTTACCGTATCCTGTTCATGGAAACAGTTCGAATCTTCCGTTTGAATTAAAGGAGCCACATTGCACAGTAACCATACCAAATCAATGCTAATCATACGATAAAAGATTTTCATATTTCCATTATCAATCCGGCATTTTGATATTATATCATCTTTCTTTGAGATGTATAACACAAAGTGTCTTTCTTTCTAAAATACTTGGTGCAGCCCAACATTTACGGACTCTTGTTGATGCAATAAGAAACATTCAATATAGATCAGTGCAGTGTGCGTTTCTTCAGCCCCTTCCACGGCACATAACGGTCAGTGTCCACACTGATACAAATACCGTTGAGAACCAACAATGTTTTCCAATGTCGGTGTCTACGTAGCTTAACGGTAAAAATAGTTTCCAACTTAGGCAAGGCATACACAATCTGCCAAGGTTTCATTAGTTCCCAAGCTGCTTCCAGTTTATTGTATAGGTCGTCGGGCAATGTTGAGGCAAGTTGACGCATCTTCATGTTCAGCTCGTCTCATTTTAATTCAATGTTATTTAAATCGGGGCTCTGGGGAGGCCATTTCATAAATTTCACAACACCTTGTATTTCTAAGTCGCGTATGTAATCTTTAGGTAGTTTCGATCTGTTTTTTGGGTCATTGTCTTGCTGTGAAATAAGGTAGATCATACGTTTCTAAAATTTCACGGTTTCCTTCTTTTCCTAAGATACTTTCTTCTCTCACGATGCCACCTACGCATGTGCCAGGAAAACAACACCAAAGCATAACTGAACCACCTTCATGTTTAACGGTAGGAGCAAGACACTCCTCTCTTGCACGTTCACCTACCGCTCTTCGAACAAATACACGTCTCTGTGAACCGGACACAATACTTTGTTACAGTCTTGTAATGCATTTGTCTGTCTACTATAAAAGTTCCCTGGCCAACTGTAGCTTTTTTAAAATTTCGTTCACAACTTCTTCATTGCTATTCGTCCATGAAGTCCAGATTTTTGCAGGCAACGTTTTCCAACGGCTTTAGCGTCTGTTTCTCTTGCTAATCATCTCTATTGTACGTACATCTGAAGATGGTATCGGTTTTGGTCTCCCATTTCTTTGTTTGTTTAAGACACTTCCACTTTCTTGGTATTTTTTTTACAGTATAGCCTGTGTCTCGACATCCAAGAACTTTGACTGAGATGCTATAAGAATATTTTTATTATTTACAGATTTGGTGCCTTCGAAACATTCAAAGGATTTATGCAACAAGATGATGGAACTTTATCCCCCGCTGGCAGGATGCTGTGCGGTCTAGGAGCCGGAGTTAGCGAGGCCATATTCGCAGTGACGCCAATGGAAACGATAAAAGTAAAATTTATCAATGACCAGAGAAGCGAGAAGCCACGTTTTAAGGGTTTCCTTCATGGCGTAGGGGTTATTATTAAGGAACAAGGTATATTTTCAATCAACTGTTGTCGATGTAGTTAAGGTAGAGCCCGATAGAAAAGTCCCAACTTACTCCTTAGTTTTCTATTGCCTTTGTAATAGTTTTTTGTAATTTAAGGAATCGGTGGAGTATACAAAGGCCTGACTGCTACTATAATAAAGCAGGGTTCCAATCAAGCCATTAGGTTCTTTACCATGGAAACGCTAAAGGAATTGTACAAAGGAGACGACAAAAAGAAACATGTTCCTAAGTATATGGTTGGATTTTTCGGTGTTATAGCTGGTAAGTAATTAAGGTTTATACATGGTGTTCCTTAATGACGTGCTAATATTTCAGGGTGTGATTCCTTAGGTTATTTTATAAAGAAAAGTTCATATGAACATATGTCCGCAATAGCCTAAATTTTTTGCTACAGGGTGTTGAATTTTTATTTTTTAAATGGTTTTTTGATCTTTTAATATCTCCGAAAGTACTTTAGATATTATTTCCAATTTTGGTATGTGTTAATAGGATATAGAACCACAAATTTTAATTAGAAAAGTTATTGTTATTGTAAGTTAATTGTTCTACCAGTGGCGTCCCTGCAAACATGTCCTCTGATATTTTTTACAAAAAAGATGGTACGCCACTGACATTTTTCTACGTGGATATTTTTTCTGATTAGACTGATCAATTCCACATGAAAACGGTCTCTTGAGTTTTTCTCGTCAGACGAACCGTTCTTGATTAAAACCACTAAATTCATATTGAGACTCATTATTATTAACATTGATAAAATAATTAATGATAAATTTCGATTTATAAAAATTGTTGAAGTGGGCAATTCGATGCGAAGACGGGCGGAACAAAACATGCCTTTTAAGTGAAGGTTGCCATTTCCAACAATTTTTATGAAACAAAATTTATCATTAATTATTTTATCAATATTAATAATAATGAGTTTCAATACGATTTTAATTGTTTTAATCAAGAACGGTGCGCCTGACGAGCAAACACTTAAGAGACCGTTTTCATGTAGAATTTACCAGGCTAATCAGAAAAAATATCCACATGGAAAAATGTCAGTGGCGTACCATATTTTTTGTAAAAACATCGGAGGACATGTTTGCAGGGACGCCACTGGTGGAAGAATTGAATAACTTTTCTAACTAAAATTTGTGGTTTGTTTGGGTTTAACACATACCAAAATTGAAAATAATCTCTAAAGTACTTTTGGAGATATTAAAAAATAACCATTTAAAAAATAAAAATTCAACATCCTGTAGTAAAAAATATAGGGTGTTATGGAAATGACGTATTATATTTAAATCGGCAATTCCTGAGATAAAAACAAATTGAAGAAAAATATCCAAAAATGGCGCTTTAATTTAATATGCCCTGTACATGACCTTATGTCAAACCAAAAATGACCACGTGCTGCCCCTGTCAGGAAGGTAAACAAAGCAACATATGCCAACAGTGTTGTCATATCTTCAGGGTGAATTCTTTAGAAAGTCAATAACCGTTTGACAGATTGCAAGTTGTTTATTTTTCAGGGTACATTATTATAAACTTTTACGTTCGGTTCAGTTCGCTAGGAAACAATCTCTGATTTATAAACTTGAACTGACTCGAACGAACCGCCGCGGAGGTTTTATATGGTCAGGTATGTTCTCATTTGTTCAATTCGAACGACACCCGTCAGATCTGGACAACTTAAAAGTTTATAAATGCCACTTACCCTTTAGAAAAAAAATGCAATTTTATTTAGCTTTTCGAACTTATTTAACACCAACTTAATTTATAAAAAACACCAAGTACCTAGGTAACTTGAACAAAAACAAACCGGCACAATAAAATCACATAACACATCTAAGTACCATTCAATCTGAATTAGTATTTTAAAGTGCTACTGTGTAGACAAAAATACGCCCTTATTGTCTAAGCGGTCTGGGAAATAATGTATTTAACATCTAAAAATAAATAACACGTTGTTTCTCTCATCGATATCGGCCTGCTTCTTTAAACAGCTGATTGTGGACATCGGGCTAATATTTAAAAATACAGCGTTGCCGCTTTCGATGTTTTATAAGCGACTATCATAAATTGCCGAATTTCCTTATAATATTACTTTCCTGTATAATTATAGTCTCGGAAATGGCAACCGCGCTGGCTCTAGAGAGAAAATTTGAGACGACTGGTCGGAAGACAGACGAGACCATTATTTCAGAGGGTAGTTCCTGTAAATTGTTAACATAATTGTTTCATTTTATCTTTAGTAAGGGGTTAATGGCCCATATAAATTAGCGTTTTTATTATTTCTATTGCGAGATGATTAAGTGCTCTTGTTCTATGTGTGTTATTGTAAAGTGTAATTATGCGTTAGTGTTGAGGTTTAGTGATAAGCTTATTATGCACTCCCACACTGTCATCAGGACACGTGATGAGCATACAGTTTTTCCTATAGAACAAAGAACTGAAAGTGTCTGTGCCCTGGATTCCTTAATCGCGTCCTGGATTTACTTTCTAAGTAAGCTAAATATTTATTTTTATAAGGAACTAAAGTTTAACACTTTTAAACATTTTGGCAACATTCTGCTTGAACATCTGTTGATTAATCAGCTGGGCAATGTAATATCTTCATATATGAATGTGCCGAGGAGGTTTCGGGGTGAATTACCCCACTTTTTAAACCTTCGATTTAAAAAAAAAATATGTAGCGCTTCTCTAGGACACCCCAGGAGTCGCCCATTTAAATATAATACGTCATTTTCATAACACCCTGTATAAGGCGTTGCGGACATATCTTCATATGAACTTTTCTTTATAAAATGACTTAAGGAATCACACCCTGAAATATTAGCACGTCATTAAGGAATACCCTGTATATTTATGTGTCGGCTCGAAATCTCAAGAATTACTAAGTAGTAAGATTTTTAAATTTTATTTACAGGTGCTGCATCAGTTTACGGAAATACCCCCGTTGACGTAGTCAAAACGAGAATGCAAGGTCTCGAAGCCTCAAAGTACAAAAATACCCTAGACTGTGCGTTACAAATATGGAAAAACGAGGGTCCGCGTGCATTCTACAAGGGTACCGTGCCTCGGTTAGGTAGAGTATGTCTTGACGTGGCCATAACCTTCATGATATACGACAGTTTCATGGATCTGTTCAATAAAGTTTGGGTCTAATTGGTTGGAGTAAGAGGGTTGCGTTTGTAGACCGAGGTTTATGGTGGTAGGAAAGGTGCGATAGAAGGTATATACTTGGAGAGGTAAAATATTATGCTGTGAAAAATGTATAGTGTAGAGGGCGGTCTAAAAATACCTACTCGTAGGGTGCAGTATAAAGGTTAGTGCCATTTTTAGTTGTAGGTTCCAAATTTTTGTTTGTAAAAGTAATTTTTATTCAAAAGATTTCACCGATCAAGGAATCTAGGAAAGATGGGACACTTCCACGTTCCCATTTCGTCCTCTATGTCCTTCAAACAAAAAATATTCAAATTCAATCGATGACATAATGAGCCCTTATCCTGTAGGTCGTAGATAAAGTGTATTATGCCACTCCAACATAATTATTAGGGATTCCATATTACTATAAAAAGTCATTTTGTAGTTTACGTTGCCATATGTGGTAAAAAAATCGTCCAGGTCAGTCGCAGTCTAAACGCATATCATGTAGATTATTGATGACAATGTCCTTAATGCTGTAAATAGATGGACGGTTTTTTTTTACTACGGCTGTACCTATTTTCTTTATTACGGTTTTTTTAAAAGTAACATTCCTATATTTACCATTTACACTGTACTTTTTAACTATATCTTATTGTTGCACGAAGACTATATTTATTTACTTGTTTTATAAAAAAAAATTATTTTTATTTAAAATTTTTATATCTATTACCAGTTTCGTTGAACTGAATTAAACTTTATACACAGTTTTATTACTACAAATATACATCTTCATTATACCGGGTGATGCATCATTGAGTTGAACATAGGAAATCCCATGTTATTTTTGAGGCGGCTGAATATTGGCTCCCCTGTCCAATTTATAGAAAAAGTGCATTATAACTTCTTAAAGAGGCCGACATGGTAAACCCATGTGCCGTGTTTGAATACGTTTCGGCGAGCCAATCCTGAGTTATTCAATTTAACGTGATCGAAAACCCACGAAACTCGCATAATTCAGCAAACACCAGCAAATAATTTCTATGACGCTATTGCCGTAATGACGTAAAGCTGAATATAACGAATAATGAAAATATATGTCACTGACACTAATTTTCGCTTTGCCAATGTCAAAATTTCATTTGCTGGTGTTTGCTCTATTACCTAAACTATGCGAGTTTCGTGGTTTTGCCATCACGTTTAATTGCCTCACCAAAATGTATTCAAACTCGGCACCTGGGTTTACCAAGGCGGCCTCTTCAAGAAGTTGTAATGCAGTTTTTCTATAAAATGTACAGGGCCAATATTCAGTCAATGGAAATTCCTATGTTCCGGTATAGTCTTTATACAAAACCATATTTTACAATCTTTATAGCATTCCATTTTATGTATTGTGTTCAGTTCTATTCATAAAAATAAGTAACAGTGTTCAATGTTACTTTCTGTTATACAAAGTAAATACCTGGTGTAGTCCATGAAGTCTTGCACAAATTGATTTAAAACTCATTGGTTTATTTATTTTTTAAACGCTCGGACGCGTCAATTTGTATTTTTAGTTGCAAAACGTTGATATACAGGGTGTCCGGGAACATGTGGGAAATCTCCCGGATATGAAGAAAACACGTGAAAAGAATACTATAGGTTCATATAAACTTCTTTCGTATCGGCCTCCTCTTCGGAGATATGGGCTCCCAAAGAGCACCAATGGAATCAAGTTTTTTACACATAATTATTGAACCACCTGGTATATTTCAATTATTTTTTAATATGATGTATACCAGGTAAGACCCGTCAAATTACTACCCAAGAAACTGTTGTGAATTACTCACAGCTGTAACACTCATGGGCCCATTTTTTTACGCCCTGTATGATGAGAACTTTGGACAATGTTTTTTACATACCTTTAACTATTGGCTAAAAATTAAGTACTCTTCATTCATGTCGCTAATCCTAACCGTTTTCGAAAAAACGGCATTTCATATACATCATGTGCTTCGGGTATTTCAATAAAAGATACATCTTTGTTCCGATCCAATGTTCAATCTTCAAGATTCCGCTTTTGCATATTTAGCCCATGAGCAGTTAGGGGACTCAGTGTAAATAAAATGACGTTTTCTCGAAAACGGTTAGGATTAGCGACATGAATGAAGAGTACTTAATTTTTAGCCAATAGTTAAAGGTATGTAAAAAACATTGTCCAAAGTTCTCATCATACAGGGCGTAAAAAAATGGGCCCATGAGTGTTACAGCTAGTCCGTCCCTGCAGCTGTGAGTAATTCACAACAGTTTCTTGGGTAGTAATTTGACGGGTCTTACCTGGTATACATCATATTAAAAAATAATTGAAATATACCAGGTGGTTCAATAATTATGTGTAAAAAACTTGATTCCATTGGTGCTCTTTGGGAGCCCATATCTCCGAAGAGGAGGCCGATACGAAAGAAGTTTATATGAACCTATAGTATTGTTTTCACGTGTTTTCTTCATATCCGGGAGATTTCCCACATGTTCCCGGACACCCTGTATATCAATAAGGTGTTTCCAGGTGGGAGATATGACATCATCTAAGATTTTTAGAATGTTATTAATTATATTATGTCAATTTCGAGTTCTATGATAAAAACTAAAAACTTTTTGTATAACCAACCGTACCTCCGGCAATAGCAGTTTTCGAAATAGTTACGTTTGAAAATTCTAATAATTATGACCTCAGCAAGTTAATAGGGGCGCGATATCAGCCTTAAATAAAATAATCTTAAGATTTTTTTTTGTTGCGTTTCAATTTAGTTTTACTTTCATTTTAATGTAATTGAAATAGATCGTTGCAATATTAATTAATAATCAATTATTATTGCTACTTGCTTCCGGTTATACGGGAAGTTGGTGTCAACTTGTTTATTTTAAATGAGACACCCTATATATTATTACAGATTGTGTATATCATGTCCTATACCTATGTGTAAGCGTGTTTGACATATTTAAGGTTATATGTCTAAAATGATGTTTTCTGACCTTAAAATAATTATTAATTTTTCCTATAAGCCTTTTTGATTTAATTTGGGTTTGATTTCTTGTTGGACAGGACCTGCTTTAATAGATTTTTTATAGTATATTGATAACAATTAATACAGGGTGTAAAAAAAATAAGATTAAAAATGAAATTGAATAAACTACTACAGTGCAACCTCGATAATCCGAGCCTTCGTTACACCGGATTCTTCAATAATCCGGCCAAACATTTCAGTTGCATTGTGTACTTTATGATTAGGATTTGATAGTACTCGGTAATTCAAGCAAACAAAAATTACAAATTACTTCACAAAATAATATAAAATTTAATAAGTATGCTTCTGTTTTAAATAATTTTTATTTATGGACTATTTTCTAGTTGTTTTGAATGTTTCGCTTTTCAATAAAAAAAACTGTCACGCTTCAATAATCCGGATTATTTACTAATCAGGACGACCGCGGTTTTAATTAATCCGGATTGTCGAGGTTGCACTGTATTTGAAATGGAAACCCACAAATTTTATAATTATTTTCTATTTAGCGTTCAAAAGAAGGGTTTGTTCGTTTGTGTAAGGTTGTCTATTCCGAAAATTTGTAGTTTTCGAAATATTGACAATTTAATATTTATGGCGGTTTTGCTGCTGATGTTAAGTTCAGGTGCTCATAGTTGGCTATGACAGCGTTGAAAAACAGTGAAATTCTACAGAAATCTGTGATAAAGTCTGCAAACGTAATTTTAGACATAAAACCTTAAATATGTCAAACACACTTAGACTTAGGTATATGACATGATATACGAAATCTGTCTAGAATCTTACGTAAAATCCAAAAATGGAATAATATATAGGGTGTATCATTTAAAATAAGCAAGTAGCCGGAAGTGATTGATACGTCCAAGTATCTTCATTCAAAAGACCGGCATCTTTTATAGCGAGTAACAATATTTCAAACAAATATCTATTTTAGTTCCCGATATCTTTTAATAGGTCAGGTGAACGACCCTGTATACCAACGTTTTACCTTGTCCGGGCGTTTAAAAAATCAAATCCCTGGAATTTAAATCAATTTATGGACGCACTGTATATGCCACTGGCGGATCCTGGGGTGGAGTTTCGCTGCAGAAATACAGATAACAGATAGAACTGTACCAATTATTTAATACTGTTTTTTTGAATTTACATTCCTTCAGAAATGTATTATTTTATCCGGTTATTGTTTGTTACTATTGTATATGTTGTATTGTCGTGGTCGCCTGTTTTAAAGGAAAATGAAACCTGCTTGCCACGTCTGCATCTTTTTGCCAACCTAAAATATTTTAATTTTTTGGTTTTTTAAATTTTTGTTTACAAATTTTATATCTTCTGTTATTTTTGTTTAAAATGGTTTTAACATAATACAATTTGATAATTTTCATACAAAAATGTTCAAGCTTTAAAAGGTATTTTCCTAGTTTTTTTAAAATCTACTATAATTGTTAAATAGGGATGCACTGGGTACTCGGTACCTGGCAAATTCACCGACCTGTATCTATGGATAGCCAAACTTTAAAAGCAAAAGCAACGAATACTTATAAACAGGGAGAAGACAAACAGCCGTGTTAACAAATCGAAGCAGGTATGAACTAACGAACAAGCCCGGCATCCATTACGTCTGGCATCAGCTGACAAACGCACGTGCTTTTCAAATGTCACTTTTGTCCAAATTTTTATTAATGTCAATATTTTAAAGTGACATTTAGCCAACAAAAAACATTCAAAACCCTTTTATTTGATTTACTAAGTGGTGAAAATCAAAATTAGTATTCTGACATGTTTTAAGCTGTAAATATCACTTTAAAATAATACTTACACACTCTCATATCATTTTTTGAACTAGTAACATAACTACAAATGAAAAATTACTTCAGAAATAAGCTTGTACGTAGTTTTATTAAAAAATAGGAAGTAAATCATAATTTACATAAAATATTTTACCATCTTCAACTGGGCTCTAGGTCCTAGCAAATATTTCAAGCTTCAAGCCCGAGCATATTTTTGGGCTCCGTATGATTTAGGAAAAGAAATTATTATTGATGCTTACTCTCAGTAAAGATGACTAAATGAATATTTCAATTACAAATTACTCACTTGTACCAAAAAGGAAACGACGTTTCTCGTGAAAAGATTAGAAAATTAAAAATTATTTTAAACTTAAAGATGCTGCGTCTTCTCCATCATTTTAAATCACATCAGATGTTCCTTGATTTCCATTCCCGCCAGACGAAGGAAGTTAGCTTGTTTAACAATTCGTGCTGTTCGCACCTGATATTGACGCTTAAATGAGTGAAACAGATAGATAAAAGTAGGTTACTTGTGAGCGCATGGAGCAGAGTAGGCTTAGCATCACTTCCAAAGCCTTCTTACGTGTTTCGATCCCCCCCCCCCCCCCCCCCCCCCATAAGCAGTCTCACCGGGCTGAGCAAAAGTGGCAAATTTATGGCGCATGTAAACAAAGCTGGTCGTCAGTTGTTATGCGCAATGCCAACTGATAAACTATTTACCTTAACCTGCGAACAGGACCGTACTTCGCCCTTAATGGAAACGATTACACGGCAATATTTTAACACATTAAGACCTTCTTTACTGGGAAATAAACAATCTATTTTCTAGCTTAAAAGAAGGCGTCGTGGCCATCACTGAAAAGCCACTTTTAGAATTAATTTTGATATCTGTTGTCCACGTATCGATAGATTTTTAATATCGTTACATCCCTACGACTGATTTCGGTTCTGGACTGTCGTCGTTGGTTGGCAACCAAACCGGCACCAATACCGGCGGGGTTGCCCATATCACGGCGACAACATTGTGTGCTAGACAACCGACGAGCAACCTGTAAAAATATGACCGGTAAACCGTGCGCATTAACCCATTTTTTACTGCGCTACGCATAAGTTGTACGTATCCATAGGTATAGGTCGGTGGGCAAATTATTAACCAGGTGTCTAGTACACTCGAACAATAGTATATTGTACAACAATATATGCTTGATTTGCTTGCTATAGAAATATGTCATATTCTCACGTGTCGTACACTGTACTTTTTCTACGGATACGTTCTTTTTACGTGTTTAAACCGAGGTTCAGAATTAATAGTATATTGTCCAACAAGTACTACACCCGTTTGGCAAGTTGACAGCAATAATAATTGTGCAGTGTTTCGGTTGTGTTGTTATGGAAACGCCGGCAAATGTTTTCATTGCCTAAGGCGTCGTCAACATGGAAAACGTGCCGTATCAATTTGCCATATAAGAATTCATGGCTGCCTTGGGTTATCATAGTAACAGTGAGAAATTATTTCTCACTATAATGGCGGATATTTCTCACTGCGTGATCATCCATAGAAAAAAATTATTCTACATTTGCCGCCAGCTGGGTACCCGGTATGCGGACGGTTTTTATATTTAGGTACCTAAAAAAAAACACTTGCCTATTCCAGATGTTAACTTAAAATTTGTGCGAGTTATTTTACTTTACTTAATTTATTTATGTATGGTTATTTACTTTCTACTTATTTAAAAATTTTATGTATACTCTTTTTTTTTGTTTTAAATGGTTTGTTCGGGTTTGTTATGGTTAAGAACTAAAACGATAAATCCAATTTTGAAATTATTTATTGTGTTCTAAATTAAATGTTAAGGCTTGTTGAGTGTTTGAGAATCATTGTTAAACTGGACCTTTCGTTTTGTTTTCAATTCGACTGGCAGATGTCCAATTTGGTAAATGATTATAGCGACACCTAACCGAGGCTTGAGGATTTACTCATCACGAAGGTTTTTAACAATAGCTTATACGCTCGGGTCTATGTACAAAATTGTTAAATTTTTGTTTTTGTTATTTATTTTATGTACTTTAATGATCTTTTAGGGACACTCCGATAATTGAACCATGTAGATATAAAAATTACTCTATATCGCGAAAACTATGCAGTTTAGGTCATATGTTTATAGGTCTGTTCGTTAGCGCCACACCACTTGCCCTTTCACCTTCCTGTATACAGGGTGATTCACGACGAGCTTGCATTAAAACTTTATGGAGAACTACTGAATATATGTTTCTGAAACTTTGGGGATTTAGTGTTATCGATATGCTCTCTGTAACTAAAATATTCACATGGTTTTGTCATTTCCGGTTATACCGGAAGTAGCTGCCAACTTTCGTATTTTAAATACAACATGGTAATTTTTATTACATGTTTCGATTAAGCGTTAAATACTAAGCACAATTTATAGAACATGTTTTTGTCAGACTTTTAATAATTTTTTTTACCTTAGCTCTTGGACTAAAATTTTTTTTTCACCGAATAGCTAGAAGATCAAATCTCAAAAATATTTCAGATTCGGCAGAAAATGTACAGGGTGGTCACAATACAAGGTTCATTGTGAAAGAATTCAACAATTAAAAACTTTCTTATTTTAAATGGAACACCCTGTATATTTTTGTTTCATTTGTTTGCAAATTAGTCGTTCTTTATAAATAGTATTTACTGTCCTATACCTATATCAAAGCGTTTTCTCAAAAAATCCAATTTTATTCCGAAAATACTATTTGTTCAAGTGTGCTATGAAAACAATTGTACTTAGGGGCTGTATACTGATGTCTATACCGAGGAAAAGTGATTGATTGCTTGAAAATACAACGTTCTAAAGCGTTTCTTAATTGAATTTCTAAATAAAATGCAGTCGATTGTTTTAAATTTAATGGTTTAAATATTATTTTTTTAAAAAATAGCAAGGAAACAAGGTTTTAAACTTTAAATTCTTTAATTAAAAATGTATTTCAACAGTATACCTAATATCTTTTGATTATATCTTTAAAATATGTTCGAAATTATTGCCATTTACTTCCAAGCGTTTATGTATTCTTTTCATCATACTATTTCTTGTAGTGTTCCTAATTTCTTGTGCAGTGAGAGATTGAAATGCTGCCCTCACCCATTCAATTAGATTTTTCTTCAGTATCTCTTCAGTACATCAGTATACAGCCCCTAAGTACAATTGTTTTCATAGCACACTTGAACAAATAGTATTTTCGGAATAAAATTGTTTTTTTTTGAGAAAACGCTTTGATATAGGTATAGGACACTAAATACTATTTATAAAGAACAATTAATTTGCCATCCAATGAAACAAAAATATACAGGGTGTTCCATTTAAAATAAGAAAGTTTCTAATTGTTGAATTCTTTCACAATGAAGCTTGAATCGTGACCACCCTGTACATTTTCTGCCGAATTTGAAATATTTTTGAGACTTGATGATCTTCTAGCTATACGGTGAGAAAAAAATTTTAGTCCAAGAGCTAAGGTAAAAAAATTATATGGATTTTTTTCATCGACATGCCTTTGCCAAATAATTACGAAAAGTCCAGATATCTAAAAAATTAACAAAGTCTGACAAAAACATGTTCTATAAAATGTGCTTAGTATTTAACGCTTAATCGAAAAATGTAATAAAAATTTCCATGTTGTATTTAAACAACGAAAGTTGGCAGCTACTTCCGGTATAACCGGAAATGACAAAAACATGTGAATATGTTAGTTAAAGAGAGCATATCGATAAACCATAAAGTTTTAATGCAAGCTCGTCGTGAATCACCCTGTATATACAGATCGCCAGCAAGATCATTAGTGCACAAAGTATAAGTAGTGCGGCGCCGACGAGCAGACCTTATTCAAGAAATACACGGTGTTCGGGTAATGCATCAGGATACATGTTAAAATAAAGGTGGTAAGGCATATAACACAAAGTTGAAAACTCGATACTTTTTTTGCTTCCATTTGAAGAACTGATTGAAGTGCTAACAAAAACCCAGTTGGCGCCTAAACGGCGTGGTTTATCGACTCGAATAAAATGTAAAGTACGTTTCACGAAATTTGGATACGACTTAATGATTTCCTGGGTCGGTCCCATTGTGTCGACAAGAGCTTGGCAATAAACAAGTGAAGTATGAAGGGACGGACTAAGGAAAACAAGTAATGATATGATTATATTAATGTAATCAAATGAAATAACATTTTTAAAAAATATTACTAGTAATATTTATTTACATTTATAATGCCATTCTATAGATAGTTCTGTTTCGCTATCGCTATCCTCATCAAAATTAATTATAATTGGATTAATTGACGCCATTCCTGTAAACGGTGGGATTCCATGAGTACTTGCCTTTTGTCATTTCCGACAAAACTCTCCAAAGGCTAGTGCGGCTACAACTTAATTGGGTTTCATCATTGGTGAGCCGTTGCTTCAGAGAATCTAATGTAGGTACGCGTTGCTCTTCGTACATGTGTAGATTTTTGGCCTTATCAAGTCCTTGTCGCTTTCGTCGAAATATTTGGTGAAACCGGCATCTTTACGCTTCTTTCTAGATTTAATGGGATTTGACGCGATTCTTTTCACTGTAGTCAGAGGTATCTTAGTCAAATCAGACGTTTCAGTCGCAGCAGCACTAGCATAAAGTCCTCTGTTGAGTAAAGAAGTATATACTCTTTTTACAATTTCCCTAGCATCGAGAGATAAATGCATTTTCTTCACTGCAACACTAGAAGAAGCACCATCAATGTTTTTCCATGGACGCCACATACTGTTTTTTTATACGTTTGGTAAAATAATATCGGTAATACAACTAAACTCTTCCAGCAAGAACTAAAAACTAACAAATTTTACCACAAAAGATATTTAAATATAAATTAAGCAACCTAACCTACCTGATGTGCGTATATTTAATTATAATTATTACAATCCGGTCCTTTCCACATAATAATAACAAACGGTCATAACTAATGGGATCGCCCCAGGTACTTTTACTGCAGTCATTAAGTTATATCCATTTTTCGTGGAACAATCTTTACTTTTCTTTATTAAATATTCTTAGGGCCGCACATATCCTTATGTCAAGTTAAAAAAAGGAGAGATAATTTATTAAAAATACCAATTCATGACAAAAAACGAGAAGAGCAAACGGCTTTGTATTTATCTAGGTACCCATGACGCCATAATGGTAACAAACAAATGAACATAATAATTACTAATTTAAACTCGGCTATAATTTGACGGAAGAAGTAAACCATTTTAGACAATTCATAACAATCTAGATGAGAAAATAGAAATTATTTAAAGTATCAAAAAGTGACGTATGGGGTGTCATTGAATTTGTTCTCAATCGATATAGCCAAAAATATACTGGGTGTTCCATTTAAAAGTCCACAGTTGAAGTCGTTTCCGGTTAAACCGGAAATGACAAAATGGAGTCCGTCATGTCATAAGATGCAAAATAATATCACATACGAACCCACCAAATGTTATTTCTGTAATTTAAACAATAAAAAATTAATAGGGGTGAGCGCTGCCGTGCAATACAAGAACCTAGCAAGTCGATTTACAATAAAATAGAGTAGTAAGTTTTTAATATTTATTTAACTGTTTATTTTTTAATAAAAATCAATTATTTTTTGGAAAATGAAACTATGTAACAAGAGCTTACAGTGTATGAAATTTTAGAACAGTAAATTAAATATTAAAGAAGTTGTGCAATTTTTAAATGGAATGTCTTAAATTTTACTTTTACGAGTTACTAGGTTCTTGTATTGCACGGCAGACTGCGTTCCTCCTGAAACACACTGCATAGATGTTCAATTTTCGAAGTTGGGCGTGGTAATTATCCGTACTTTTTTTGTCAATATTGTAAAGGTATACTTATTATGTGGTGCATTTATTTGAGGATGTGACAAAATATTTTAGTTTTTTGTAAAGGAAAAGGAAAAATTTATGAATATAATATTTTTTAAGAAGTAAATTTGCAGTATTATTGTAGTACTAGGTAAGTCAGGTCGTTCGCTAAGGAGATTACCGGTGAAAATGTAAGAGGTAATATGCAAATTGTAGAGTAATCGACTGTTCACCAAATACTATCAGTGTTACGCCCCCTAGCGGCCGATCTACAAACTTTCAAATAGTTTCCCGTAATTTCTCTTGGTAACTTTCCTATAAATATTTTTTCCCGAAGTTGTTCGGTGAACGGTTTCCCAGATACAGCCACGTAGCTTGCTTATATGGCCACCCTGTACAATATTGAACCAACAATTTATAAATTCAACTATCTACCGATGAATATTAGAAGCACGTGGTTCAAAACTTTTCACTTGCCAGGAAAAATGGCTCATGGTCTCGACGGCGACTGAATGCACTTAGCTCATGCACATGCGTACGAGAAGTGATGTACGAAGACGCCCATAGATGTCCTTATGATACAAGAAATATTGTACAAAACACTTTGCCCCAGGGTCCTCTTTGCCCTAATCTCCCCTAAGTACCAATTATTTACTAATATACCCAAAAATAATATCCAAATTAATAATGTTGACGTTTAGAATTGCAAATTGACATTTACGTTGTCAAGGCGACGCGATGCTACACAGCCAACTTTGAGCAAAATCTATTGGAAACATCCACGGTTTTGACATATCGCGACTAATGTGATTTGTGGAACTTGTACGTAATATATATATTACGTAACAGTCATTAGGTAACAGCGCGTGGAATGCGGGCAATACAATTTCTAGGGTTAACAATGTTGTCACATATATGAAATTTTAATTTAATAATATCTTACCGAGAAAGCCCTAAAAGTACATTTACGCATTAAAAATAAATTGTAAAAGGTATATAATAAACTAATATTCTATTATAGTTTCAACCTTTCTTTTCATATTATTTATTTTGATATTTAAATTCAAAATAATATAATTTTTTGAGTAAACTACTTTTAATATAAGAATATGGCAACATTGTGTGCTGTCAATGGTTACAGAGGTAGCTAGAGCTAATTTGATAGGTTATATCCCAGACAACTGATAGCGGATGCGTCTCGTGAGTCACCCGATGGGCCATGGGGCTTGTTCGGCGATGTCAAATATGGCAACATTGTGCGTTGTCAATGGTTACAGAGGTATCTAGAACTAATTAGATAGGTTATATCCCAGACTAGCGCATGCGTCTCGTGAGACACCCGATGGGTCTCGAGCTTGTTCGGCGACGTCAAATATGGCAACATTGTGCGTTGTCAATGGTTACAGAGGTATCTAGAACTAATTTGATAGGTTATATTCCAGACAGTTGATAGCGCATGCGTCTCGTGAGTCACCCGATGGGCCATCGGGCTTGTTCGGCGATGTCAAATATGGCAACATTGTGCGTTGTCAATGGTTACAGAGGTATCTAGAACTAATTTGATAGGTTATATCCCAGACTAGCGCATGCGTCTCGTGAGACACCCGATGGGTCATCGAGCTTGTTCGGCGACGTCCTATATTTGATGGATGTACCCACCCAGTTGCATAGTGCTAGAACGGGCAATAGTTATTCTATTGTGTTTTATAAATAAGTGTTTTAGGGTGTTATTTTAAAATTTTGAACTTTGTGATAATGCATGAGTATACTCCTGGTAAACACCTTCAAAACCTTCTCAGTCAGACCCGTGAAGAGGTTGCAAATGTTTATAGGGTATGTGAAGAGGAATCACAAATTAACATATTTAAATTGCCACTTAAGCGAAAGCTAGAATGGGACACTAATATGACCAAAACTGAAAAATCATCATTAATCATGTAGGTAGCTGTTTTTTTCCATGTTGAAAAATGTACATCTTGTAAAAAGTATTTTTAAACATTGATAAAAACGTAAAATGCAATTACTGAAGAATTTCCTATTTTTATTTCATTATTGGAAATAATAATAGTACGCCCGTGACTTAGGCTATATTGCTTCCCCCTTACCGATATGTCGGAGACACAGATCCACTGGTCGACCTGTACTAATATAGGAATAGAAAAAAGTAATTTAAAGTGTACTTTTAACCGGTATCCGGTAGCTACACCCAGATTTTGTAGTCGCCGCATCGGCAACACCGTACAATCGTCTGTCGACAACGGAGATCCCCAGTCGACCAACTAAATTGCGTGGGTCCGCCGCCGCTGATCCGTCGTTGTTGTTCACTTGTTCCATTACCTAAACAGCTTTGAAATTATTTTTATTTACTCGTTTCTGGCGGACGAGGGAAGTCATCGATAATCTATCGGTTTAAAACAGTGAAAATAATTAAACTATATCGGTGTGAACTTACAACCGTGCTGACTTTATTCGTTTATAATATCAAAGCCAGTTCATTCTTTCCTGTGATCTTTTTTCTATAATAATCAGTTCGCTTGGGAGAACGGGAGGTGCTGTCGGCGTTCTCCTTTGCACATTCTGCCATTACCGCACTGCGACCTTGTGTATACCGGGGACGTTTGAGAAATTATCTAAAAAGATATGATGGCTTTTTAAGCCGGATATTTTTAAGGTTGTGGATATAATACGAATTAAAGGAAAGTAATTTGGTGATCCTCGCTCAGAATGCTCTAAACGAAGTCGAATATTACTTTTCAGCTAATAAGTAAAAGATTCATATAGCGAGAATATAGTTGAAAGATTTGCCATAAGACGTTTATCAGGCGAAATAATAATAACCTTTTATGTTAATTGTTAACTAAAGTTACCTACTTATTGAATTTCTACATACAGCAGGGTCCTGCAATAGTGGCGTCAGGCTTCGATATAGCTCCTAGGGGTGCCGCTTTGGAACAGGACCTGTTCATTTCGAAACAGCTAGCTTTTTATGTGAAACAGATAGGAACACCGGTATTTGTCAATAGGTTTCCCTGTTTCCCTAGAATAGTCTGTTCCGATGGAGCAGCTCGCTTCGTTGGAGCAGTCGGCATCGCTGGAGCAGTCGGCTTCGCTGGAGCAGTCGGCTTCGCTGGAGCAGTCTGCTTCGCCGGAACAGTCTTGTTCGCCGGAACAGCCGTTTCGATGAAACAGTAAGCGAATGGTCGGAGTGGTCGGACACTGTCTGTTGCAGGTTGCAGGTGCAGAAGCAGCAGGGTTGTTAAAGTAGGTAGTTAATGTAACATTTACTACGTAGTTTACTACCGTAGTAAATGTAATTTGTTACATGCTCTTACTGTGTATGTATTTTGTTACATTTACTATATTTCCTACATTTACTACTTTCACCTTTCATTTTTAGAATATTTTTATTTAGATTATAAATTGTAAAGTAACAGAAGAACAATAACCAAAAACTACTATTTTCTACTTTTCCTCTCAAATTTCCAACTTTAACATTAAATTTATGTTGTTATAAAGTTGTGGTTATGTAGTATTTTTGACACTTTTAGCCAAAACAATAATTACATTTAAAGCCGTATTAGAGTCGGCAATTTTTTCTCTTGCGCCGGCAATTATAATTGCACGTATTCATGCGCAGTAAACCGTTTTCGATCAGCTGGAGCATTGTCAACCGTCAGAACAGCAGTTGGTACTGTCGAAATCCCTAAAATACCCCCAGAATTAGAGATGGGCAAACCTGTCCGTTTTGATTATCAGTTAAAGCAGCTACTGCTATTTACAAAGAGGAGGTGCAAAAAGTTGCTACGAATTAGCACTCCATAAGTTTAATAAAGAATGTGAACTGCTAATTTAACTACCAGTGGGTTTAAATGGCCATTAGCTGTTCATACCTGCTTCGACCAAATAATAAACAGTTAAAAATAACAGAATAATCCATCTCTACCCAATTGCACCGGCAATGGCAATTAAAATGGCGCGTGCCCCATTTCTGGCAATGTAGACAGCTGATCGGGAACGGTGTACTGCGCATGAATCCGTTCAATTTTAATTGTCAGAAGAGTAGAATTTCCGACTGTAATACGGATTCCATTCTCGCATTGCGCCCGCAATACCAGCAGTATTGGACCAGCTGATCGAGGACGGTGTACTGCGCATGAATCCTTGCAATTTTCATTGCCATTGCTGGCGCAACAAAAATTGCCGACTCTAATACGGCTTCTACATTTGCTACGTCGCAAACGTAGTAAATGTAATAAAAATAAACCTCCTATTTGTAAATAACAGTAGCTGCTTTAACTGGTAATCAAAACGAACAGGTTTGCCCTCTAATTCTGGGTGTATTTTAGGGATTTCGACAGTACCAACTGCTGTTCTGATTGTTGACAATGCTCTAGCTAGCTGATCGAGAACGGTTTACTGCGCATGAATACGTACAATTATAATTGCCGGCGCAAGAGAAAAAATTGCCGACTCTAATACTGCTTTTACAATGTATTAAATTAAATTTTCCTGCTACATTAATAACCTTGAGAAGCAGAGAGTATAGTTACAGCAGCGAAATGATACACGGGATAGATTACGCGGTGTTGTCGATGTTTAATATTATTCAGAAATACGGAAAAAAATCAAAACTAAATATTTATCAAAAATACTGTTTATAGCACAAAAATTAATATATGAAATAAAAATTCTTCTTCAATGTACAAAGATAAAGTTTATCTATCCATAGTATCAGTATGCTTGTTATAGAAGATGTGCATATGACATTCGTAACTTGAATATATTACATTGCGTTTTATCTATTATTGTATTGTCAAAACACGGTTTTTTTTTCCTGTTGATAAACTTTTTGTTAAAACAAAAATAGAACTTCGGCAATCCGGCCCGCTTGATCAGAATGTACGCCGCGTTGCGATGTAACAGAAGAGCCAGCGAACCTTTTGAAACAGTTCGGAACTGAAACAGGTTTCTTGAAACAGGTATTTTTTATAACCCGAACAGGTTGCACCTATTATTTAAACATGCCCTGTTCCAACCATCGCTAGCTCCTATACGAATTACCAAAGTTAGGAATTTCCTTCATATATACTGATTTATACTGTATGGATGTATTTCAGGAAAATATTTTTCAACATAAGGGCGATAACATAAAGTTTTATATATTTTTAAATGGGACACCCTGTATTTTATTGCATATTTAACTTCAATAGTGTCATTTATAGTGACGTAAAATGTTATTTAATTTGCTTTGGTAGTTTAAGAGCAAACGACACATTTCAAAATATCAAGATTTTCAAATGGACGTGTATATTATTTGTCGATTATTTGGCTATGAGGATTATTTTTGCACTACAAGCATAAATATAATTTATTTCCAGCTGTATTCGAAATAATTCCAAATTTCATAAATTATGTTGTTTAAATAACATAGGCGCCTTGACTATAACTGTAAACTACAGGAGATGTTCAAAATATCCTTCCATTTAGACCTGTGCACAAGTAAACACAAAAAATGCTAAAATGCATTCTATTTAAAATAACTTGTTAAGCCTAACTTCCAGTATCGGCGATATATTTATTACAGAGATCGGATCTTTTCCCGAGTTATAGTGATCGGCCGACACGGTTTATTTTGTCGATACCGATAGTATATTCGGCACCACACTCTTATATTATACACGGTGTTGAAAAAAGGTCGGTACCCCGGAATAATTCCGGTGCATCGCATTGCAGCGGAAAATCTCTGGGGAAAAAGTTGTTTGGTTTTGAAGGAGGAATAGTTTGCAATTTGAACCACCCCCGGGCGCAGTTTGGGGTAGATTAGATTTTCAAATGGAACCCCATATATTTTTTATTGGCGTATCGTGTTCTCCGACCAAAAATAAACATCTTTTGTCCAAAAAATTTTTTTATTCGGACCCATTCTTCATCAATAATCACCATGAGAAAGAATCAGAACCGTGGGAAAATCAAGTTTTATCTCGGAAATACTCTTTTTCTCTGTCTTGTACTAAAAAATGCCCGTGGAATACAACAACTTTTTGATTTGGTTCTGATTTTGTCTTTCTCATGGTGATTGTTGGTGAAGGATGGGCCCGAATAAAAAATTTTTTCGGACAAAAGATGTTTATTTTCATTTGAAAATTTGAATTTCCATTTGAAAATCTTAACTTACCCCCACCCGCGCCCGGGGGTTGAGGGGGAGGGGGGGGGGGGGCTAGATTGCAAAATATGCCTCCTTCAAAACCAAACAAATTTTTCCCCAGACATTTTCCGCTGCAATGCGAGTTATTCCGGGGTACCGACCTTTTTTCAACACCCTATATATGAAAAACCTTACATAGGAACATTTTGAAAATTGCTCAGTAAGCTAATGTTGATGCGGGCAACTCGGCTAAAATATTTTCAATATAGTGGCACGTCCGGTTATACCGAATGTCTGTGTCAACTTGCTTATTGTAAACGAAACACCCTATACAGGGTGTCCGGGAACATGTGGGAAATCTCCCGGATATGAAGAAAACACGTGAAAAGAATACTATAGGTTCATATAAACTTCTTTAGTATCGGCCTCCTCTTCGGAGATATGGGCTCCCAAAGAGCACCAATGGAATCAAGTTTTTTACACATAATTATTGAACCACCTGGTATATTTCAATTATTTTTTAATATGATGTATACCAGGTAAGACCCGTCAAATTACTACCCAAGAAACTGTTGTGAATTACTCACAGCTGCAGGGACGGACTAGCTGTAACACTCATGGACCCATTTTTTTACGCCCTGTATGATGAGAACTTTGGACAATGTTTTTTACATACCTTTAACTATTTGCTAAAAATTAAGTACTCTTCATTCAAGTCGCTAATCCTAACCGTTTTCGAGAAAATGTCATTTTAATTACATCATGTATTTGGCGTATTTCAGTAAAAGATACATCTTTGTTCCGATCAAATGTTCAACCTTCAAAATTCCGCTTTTTCATATTTAACCCGTGAGAATTTAGGGGACTGGTGTAAATAAAATGACGTTTTTTCCGAAAACGGTTAGGATTAGCGACATGAATGAAGAGTACTTAATTTTTAGCCAATAGTTAAAGGTATGTAAAAAACATTGTCCAAAGTTCTCATCATACAGGGCGTAAAAAAAATGGGCCCATGAGTGTTACAGCTAGTCCGTCCCTGCAGCTGTGAGTAATTCACAACAGTTTCTTGGGTAGTAATTTGACGGGTCTTACCTGGTATACATCATATTAAAAAATAATTGAAATATACCAGGTGGTTCAATAATTATGTGTAAGAAACTTGATTCGATTGGTGCTCTTTGGGAGCCCATATCTCCGAAGAGGAGGCCGATACGAAAGAAGTTTATATGAACCTATAGTATTCTTTTCACGTGTTTTCTTCATATCCGGGAGATTTCCCACATGTTCCCGGACACCCTGTATATTATTACATTTTTGGATTTCATTTATATGTCTTACACTAAGCATGTTTGACATAATTGTGTAAGGTTTTTATGTCTAAAATTACGTTTGCAGAACTTATTAATTTTTCCTATTAGGAAACCGTACATTATTATTTAATTTGAGTGAGATTTCTTTTTGGAAAGGACCTGCTTTAATAGATTTTTTATAATATTTTTAAACTATTAATACAGGGTGTTCAAACAATAAGATTTAAAATGAAACTGAGAAAACTGCAAGAAATCTACATTTTCAAATGGAAACCCACAAATTTTATAATTATTTTCTAATTGGCAAATGTATAAGGTTGTCTATTCCGAAAATTTATAGTTTTCGAAATATTTCCAATTTAATCTTTTAATCAGTCTAGTTGGGTTGCGTTGCAAAACAGTCAAATGCCAAAGAAATAAATTTGTCACATGTTCTTGTTATTACTTTGTCACGTTCTCCATGAATAATAAACACGTTTAATAATATTCAAATGATCATACCCATGGTTCATACATCCTAAAAATACCGGCAAAATTTGCCGATAAAATACCGATGTATCGATATTTATATCTTATAGGTAGTTTGTTCCTGGGTCTCGGTTACTTTTGAAATGAAAATCCAATTTTCAGTCAACGATTCGGTTCATTTTATTTAAACCATCGTCAGAACTATTTGAACACAAATAAAAAAGGCGTATAAACAAAATTAGAAAGAAGCAACATTTTTTGATGGTGTTAAAAGCAAAATTCCTATTTTATGTTTGGAAACGGTCGATTATTTGCTAAAGTAAGATAGTTAGCGCAGAATGTTAAATACAAAACTTTTAGAGTTTTTAGAAATCTATTATACTACACATAAACTAAGTATACAGGATCAGTCAAAAAGCCATGGAAGAACAAAGTTACTTTATTTTAAATGGAACCCCCTGTATATTATTCAATATTTCAATTATTTACAAGATTCTAAAAAAAAATGTTAAGCACACCACATACCCAATCTTAACCGTTTTCGAGATATCGAGTTTCGAATTTCGTTTTCAAATAAATCTAATAACAATAATAAAAAAGACAAACTAAGTTTTAGTAAACAACATTTTAAAATCCTATTTTATAAGGTGCTCAAAGTGTCCACCGTTTACCTCCTGGCAGTAATGAATTCGGCGAACAAAATTTTGTAGCGAATCTAAAAGGATATTGGGAGCAATAATGGAAATTTCATGCATTATTCTTTGTTGCAAATCTTCGATATTTTGTGGCTTATTTTTGTACACAAAATTTTTGATATGGCCCCACAGGAAAAAGTCAAGAGGGGTCATATCAGGAGACCTAGCAGGCCATTGAATTGCATCTCTGCCCATGCAAAATGTGGTGGAGCCCCATCTTGTTGAAACCATATTTGTTCAGCCGGTAAATTGGGATTATTATGGTTCGGGAATAATCGTCTGAGCTGTGGAACAATATTCTCTTGTAAAAGTAATAAATATCGTTCAGAGTTCAAATTTCCATGTATAAAATAGGGTCCTATGACGTTTCCACCAATAATGCCACACCAAACATTGGTTTTTTGTGGTCGTTGGGTATGAACTTGTTCCATCCAATGTGGATTTTGGTCTGATCAATATCCACAGTTGTGTCGATTTACGTGCCCGTTTAAACAAAACGTTGATTCATCAGAAAATAAAATGTGGTTGACAAAGTTGACATTTTGATTCAATTTATCCATAATGATTTCGCAAAACTGAATTCTGCGATCAAAATCGTTCGTCGTTTCTCTTTTGGTAATTTTTTGAATGGAATATCGACTCGTATTATGATTTAAAGCCCGCTGTTGCGTCGAATTTATTGGATTTTCTACCACATCTAACATGAGATTTAGAGAATTTTCTTCATTAGTAACGCTTACCGGTCTTCCACTTTTTGGTCGATCTTTCACACCTCCAGTTTCATGAAAATGCTGCAATCTTTTGGAAACAGTTGATTTAGTTGTAGTTTCCCGATCTGGATGCAATTCATTAAAAATATTCACCACTTGGGTAAAACTCCGTGTCCTATCGCCGTACCCTATCATCATTAAAATTTCAATGCGCTCGGTATCACTTAAACGTGCCATATTTACGCGAAAATTGTTCACAAATTGTAAATGTAAGGATTTTTGACATATCTGTTGTCAAGACGACAAAACAACATTGTTATGAAGATAAATATTTTCTAAGGTAACTTGATGGCGTAGAATTAATGGATTTAATAATTTATTTGGAAACAAAATTCGAAACTCGATGTCTCGAAAACGGTTAAGATTGGGTATGTGGTGTGCTTAACATTTTTTAGAATCTTGTAAATAATTGAAATATTGAATAATATATAGGGGGTTCCATTTAAAATAAAGTAACTTTGTTCTTCCATGGCTTTTTGACTGATCCTGTATACTTAGTTTATGTGTAGTATAATAAATTTCTAAAAACTCTAAAAGTTTCCATACATAAAAGCCACCCTGTATATATAGGAATTTTGCTTTTAACACCATCAAAAAATGTTGCTTCTTTCCAATTTTGTTTACTCACACTAGATGCATCGGTAATCGTTTTTGAAGCATGGTAATGGGTATCCGCTATAACAACCAGCCAGGTAAAGAAATCATGCTTTTTAGTTGGCCATAATTTTTTCAAGACAAAAAAAATATTTTTTTAATACCCACTGGTTTCCTACATCGTTAAGCAGATCGCTCTAATACAATTATTTTTTCTTAGGTTGAAACACCCATTGGATAGCCATGGACACAGCGATGGAAAATACCAAAGAGAACACCGGTGAAGATGTAAAGGATTATGACGCGTCAATTCCCTCAAAATTCCTAGTTCAACAAACACCTAGCGGTACAAATGAGTCTAACAGTGGCATTAACACTACTGATACTAACACAGAAAATTCTGAAGCTACCCTCTCTACAGATCTCGCTGTACAAGATGCATCAGATAATACAAATGGAGGTAGTAAAGATATTGGCACTGCCTATACGGACAAAGAAAATACTGAAGCTACTAACAGTAATAATGATGATAAACAACATTATATCTCTTACGAAGGATTTCCATACGTTGTGGATCACGAGGGAAAAACTTACGTACGTTGGAGGTGTCAGCGACACGGTCAAGGATCAACGCAATGTCAAGCGTTGCTAAATATCGGTAAATATCCCAATGAAGGAATCGACCGACGTTTGGACCACAATTGTATTTCTATGACAAAAAACTGGATAACTGTGACAGTAATAAACAAAAGTCACCCTGAAAGTTGGTCAGTAGTTACTAATGATCTGACTTCTATAGTGATTTATACGAATGAATCTGGACGTAAATTGGTTTACTATAATAAGTCTAATTATGCGATTACAATAGACTCGCATTCAGAAGACTGTTTGCTTTTCAAATGTACTACCTTATCAACTTGTACAGCAGTATTAAAATTAAGAAACGAAGATAATTCGGGCGACACTAGTAAGATAATGCTCCTTGAGGACGGCGTGCATAGTTGTAAATTATTGCAGGAAGAAATGCGTTACCTCAGGATTGAACGCATGATTGAAATTAGGAAGCGCCAAAGAGACTTTGTATATGTTAAAGTAATCGATTACGTAGATAATTATGATCAAGACCTGAAGACATTACTGCGTTTACAAGAGGTTCCTGACTTGGACCCGAATGATACAACTACCATAGTAAGGTACCGGAACGAATACAACAAGAACATGGTATATTATAAGGGATATGAGTACATTTTCAAAAAAAAGAAACATGTTTGTTATAAGTCCTCTCAGTGCAAGGCTAGGCTGATAGTAGCTTTGACAACATCGAAAGTTTTAGAGTTCGGTAAGCATACTTGCAATGGCAATAACACTGCTTCAATTAAATCTGAGGTCGTTGAGTGGACTTCGAAGGATGATAATAAAATATGTTCTAATGATATGAGTAAACAGCGAGAATCTATTGAAAATCTTGACAGCTCTGATGGCTTGGGTTCGAAAGGTGTAGATGACGAAATTGAAATGGTTTACGAAACAAAAATTGACTTACATTCTTGTAATGAAATAGAAGGAAATACAATTAAGGACGAGGATATAGTTAATATAACTAATGCCGAAATACAAGAACCTACTAGTCAATCATATAGACCTTTTATATTTGACAATAATTCACTAACAAAGGGTAAAAATCAACTCTCATTGGATCCTACTGGTTGCGTTGAGGAAATCGAAAATAAAAATGACGTAAATTTTTGTATTGAAGGTAAACAAAATACAACAAAGGGAGAAGACCGAATTTTTATAGTTGATAGCTTACCATATACACCTGTAAAATTTAGAGACTATTCTCAAACAAAAGGTAATAATGTTAGTGGCGTTCCTAGGTTAAAGACAACCAATTCAAGTATTGTAACTGTGTACATGGAGAAGGGTAACAGAGCACAGTTACAGAAAGTAATGTATTATAAAGGATATACTTATCTTGATGATGGAAAAAGGACGCTTCTATATTTGTGCAAATCGTTAAAGTGTTCTGCTGCTCTGAAAGTAATTGGATCGAAAAAAGGCGTCTGTGTGGTAGGAACACACAATTGCAAAAAGGCTGATTCGGTCGACGGAATATCCCGCCGTAATGATGTTCCCAAAACGTGCCCAGAATCTACGTCCGAAACCCAAACAGCTAATACTGTTGAAACATATGAATTAAATAAATTTAATCCCGATAATGGGTCTGAGCTCGAGACCGAAACAGCTAAATCCAGTCGGTATACTTCAGTTGGTCGTAAAAATGTTCGGCCAGATCAATCTGTGTCCAATCTTTATAAATATGACGGAAACAAATACGTGTGCTACCAAAAACAGATTTCTGTTGACAAGGAAGAATCGTATCCCTTATTAACTCATAGTTGCCTTGCCAGTGATCCGATTTCTAAATATCCTAGCCTATCTGACAATGGACAAACTGGCAATGTCCCTAGTATTATTGATCTTGTTGACGTTGAAAACACCCTAAAAGTAAATAACGCTGAGATAATCGAGGACGAAATTAAGCTAGAAATTGAAGAAATTAAAGTAGAAATGGACGATGCGATTATAAATGAAGCTAATTCTCTGGAACAAGATTATCTTACTTTTAAAACAGAACCTGGGGGGCCTGATAATGCCTGTAATGACGTTCAAGGTAGTAACAATTCTTCGTTTGATAATTATGTGCCCATTTTACCTAATATGTTAGGCCAGCCTTATTTAGAGGTAATACCAGATGCAAGATCAGCTGGCAACATATTTCCAACTAGCGCTGAAAATGTCCAAGTTAGCTCTAATACTGATTTTGCATATGTCACTGCAGCTAACGCTTTAGATCAACCTTATGTAGTATCAACAACTCTTGCTGTGTGTGATCCAATAGGTCAACCTTGCAGAGAAGTAGAAACATTGGGGACTCCTTCCCAAGTTAATTTAGGCGAACATGGGACAGAAAAGGGAAAAAAATCTGCCCCTCTTGTGGAGTATAGAGATGTCAAATTGAAAAATTTTCTTGAAGAAACAATATGCGATAATTCGTTAGAAGAATTCGAACAAACCCTCAAGATGGATTCTGATGGTGCTAAGGACTACGATGTTGCTGTCTTTCGTGATAAGAAAAATCGAAACTTATTTTACTATCAAGGTCATACCTACCTGGCTGATAAGAAATCTCTGTCTATGTGCAGTAACCAAGCGTGTTCCGCTGCTCTCAAAGTTCGCTACGGCCCGACTACTGTCGAGGTTGCAGAGTTGGGTGTACACGATTGCTATTTAACTGATTTAGAAATTCAGTCAGCTGTGCAACGTATTTCCGTTGAAAGTGATGCGCCAGTTACTGCTCCCAGTACTAATATCAATAAGTTAAACTTAGGACGTAAGCGTGCACAAGCCAGAACTAAAAGCAAAGAAGATTTAAATCTAAAAAGGCGTACGATAAAAGCTAACAAATCATTATACGACACTTTAATCGAAAAAGTAAAAAAAAATAAAAACATTAAAATAATAAATGACTTGGTAACTAAGTTCGTCAAAATACCTGTGGACGAGCAAACGCGTTTTTCTGTGGTTACTAATAAAAATGAAATGTTTATTAAGTTTAGAGGTTTTACACATCAAAAGATTAGAATCGAAGCTAATACTAATAAAAACATAATGTCGTATATATGTATAAAATTTAATGAATTGTGTGATGGGTCACTGCTCATGGCCGGCGATAAGGTTATTGAATTCAGGGACCATTTTTGTCAAGGACAAGAACATTCATATATACCAAACGATCGCAATACATTGAGGATTTACTACAATACTGCAAATGCTTGTCCCGAACTATCGTACAATGGGTTTAAATTTTGGAATACGTACTGGAACAAGTGGAAGGTAGCTGATGGTTCTTACTGGATATGTTCACAAGCAAATTGTTACGTGAACCTAAAAATAACTGATAATATGGTCAGCCAGCTACGCCAACATCAGTGTGGAGCTAGTAAAAAAAATACGGTTGAGCGAAAAGGAACAGCTGAGAACGTACTTATTCCCGTTAAGGATGAAGAAGGAATGTCTTGTATGATTTATAATGGGTTCGTATACCGCTTAATGGAAAACAAGGAACCTGTCCAGTCATCGTGGGTTTGCATAAAAAAACAATCGAGCGACTGCACTGGATCGCTTCACATTAATAAAAGCAAAGTATCGTCGATATCCAAACATTGTTGCTGGCAACAAGGAACATCGAGTAACGGCGGCGAGCCGCAGAAAAATAAAACTAATTCAGAAAGGCACTTACTTAATCTTTCCGATATTGAACTTGGCGAAAACAGATCTTGGCATTGTGTCTCGGAAACAAACGCCGATGAGAGAATACTTTTTTATGCACCCGCAATATCCAAGAACAAGAAGGCCGCTAAATATATTTTCTACCGAGGATATATTTATCGATCTGTTGCTCTAAGCAATATGGGATTCCAACGAGGGGATTGTATTTATGGGGGCTCAAATTCTAGTTGTCGTGGTGTTTTAACTTGTAAAAAATTTATGCCTATAGCTGTTTCAAATCATTCCTGTCGAGAAGAAAGGATGGGTAACAAAAATAGTGACGTAACTATTATTGAAGATGATATTCAGCCATTTGTTAAAGCCGGAAACCCGATCAATGAGAGTATAGACATAAAAGAGGAAGGAGTTCAAGGAACACTTGTCAATGAAAATTTTGAAATACCAGAAGATGATATAACAGGCGGAAATGAAAAAAATATTGACCTCGCTCTTCAACTACTTGATCGCATTGAAACTTCAGCAGGCGTTAAGAAAAGGAAGCACATTCAAGAGGAAATAGGTACCATGAAACTTCCGACAAAAATAGTTAGACTCCAAAAAATAAGCGGTGTGAAAAATATTGCTGAAGAAATCAATTTTGCAGAAAACATGAATCGGGTAGCAAGTAATTTTCGATCGGACGACGATATTGAAGCAACTCTTCCATGTACCATTATTCAAACACCCAATAAATTGGGTGAAAATGTGAACAATGTCGTTATTGAAATCAGCGATGATGAAGCATAATATGCTTAATTTTAAAGCTCCGTTGAAAAAACAATTATCTAACAGTTAAATTTGAAATATAGATGTTGTTTAACTACATAGTGTTCTAATTGAGGACTTTTTGCCAAAAGAACACCATAGAAAGTGATGATGGCTGTAACTGGAATAGTTTTTTTTCTATTAGAGGTAAGTCATTACATTCACTGTTAAAAAAGGGCATACCCTTGTAAATACGTGGTTAGTTGCCAATGGCGTGCGCTGCATGTAACTCTTACCCAGGGCCGTATACAGGGTGTCCCAGAATATGTGGGCAATCTCCCGGGATCAGATAGGACACTTAAAAATAACAGGATAGGTTCATATACATTTTTCTTCCTACGGCCTCCCCTACGGAAATACGGGCCCATAACGGACGTCCCTGGGAATCGTTGATTTTTAAATGATTTTTTAAGTACTAGGTGTAATTTTATAATTTTTAGTGTAATGTTTACTAGATGAGTCTCTTCAAAATTCTCCCTTTTAAACACATTTGGCTTATTTAGTTTGACAGGGACGGACTAGACGTAACACAAAACGGCTTTTTTTTACACCCTGTATGATGAAGGAACGACAATATTACACAAAAATGCTTTTTTTACCCCTGTATGATGAAGGAACGACAATAATATTTTTTTTGGATACTCTAAACCTTAAGCTGGAAAAAAGGTACTCTTGATCAATGTCGATAAAATGAACTGTTTTCGAGAAAAAATAATTTTTGTTCATACATTAAATGCTCGTCGGCATATTCAGTATACGTAAATTCCATTACTAAGTCAGTAACTAATAAGACAAAGGAGAAAAATCGCAAATTTCAAGACACTACCATAAGCTGACAATGGCATAAATATTCTTATTTAAATCGTTACATGTGAAAAATACCATAGCAACAATGAGGAAATTTTATGAACATAAAACAACAACCAATGCAAAACAAAAATATTTTTTTTTGGAAACAGTTCATTTTGTCGACATTTTTTTTTTCTGATCAAACACAAGCACTATAAGAAAAATCCTTTAGGGCACTCTGGAAGTGGTGCGTGTGCGCAATAAGCGATTCACGTTGGTTTTGAATCGTTGGAGGTTATATTCGTTAGGAAAAACGACCTCGGGAAGGTCGTTCCACAAGGATGCAGTCCTCCAGATGAAAGAATTCTTAAATAATGAAGTTTGAGGAGTACTAAGCTTAACGACATATGGATGGGCGGCAGTGGTTCGTCGTGTATTTCTGCTATTCGTCGCTCTGGGCGGAATTAAGAGGGCAAGGTCAGTCGAGCACCTTCCATGAAAATATCTGTAAAAGAGAGTCAAATCCCCAACCTGTCTTCGATGTTCTAGGCTGTCGAGGTTCTTCGTCAGCTCGTGGTCTCCGATCAGACGAATAGCCCTCCTTTCGATGGAATCCAGTAGCCGAAGAGTATGTTTGGGTGCAGAGCTCCAGACATGAGCATTGAGCATTGAGTATCAAAAAAAAATATTATTGTCGTTTCTTCATCATACAGGGTGTAAAAAAGAAGCATTTTTGTGCTACGTCTAGTCCGTCCCTGTCAAACTAAATAAGCCAAATGTGTTTAAAAGGGCGAATTTTAAGGAGACTCATCTAGTAAACATTATACTAAAAAATTATTAAATTACACGTAGTACTTAAAAAATTATTTAAAAATCAACGATATCCAGGGACGTCTGCTATGGGCCCATATCTCCGTAGGGGGGTTTGTTCGGGTTTTTTAAGTGTTCTATCTGAACCTGGGATATTGCCCACATATACATATAGTATACAGATTTCAGGGGGTGGTGGGTTTGTAGCCAAAAATCTTTTGATGACAAAAAAAGGGCCTCGCGTTTACTCAAAAATGTATGATGTGCAAAAAAAAAAAAAGGTAAATTGATCTCTAAAGGTGGGGGGTCAGGACTAATGAAACAGTAATGAAAAGTGGACGAAAATAAACAGATCAAAATATATTAAGGGGGGGTTGTTGTTGACCCCCCCCCCCTTATACGGCCCGCTCTTACCCAATTTTTTGAAGGTCGATTAAAAAAAGTAAATTATTGTTAATGTCGCAGAAAAATTGAACTTACCACATTATTATTTTGATTGGCTGAAAGTGTCAAAAATACTACATAACCTCAACTTTATTATTATAAATTTAATGCTAAAAGTTGTAAATTCGAGTGGAAAAGTAGATCATAGCAGTTTTTGGTTATTGTTCTTCCATTGCTTTTTGCTTTACGATTTGATCTAATTCTAAAAATCCTCCGAAACAAAAAAATATAGACTTTCCGCGAGTTCTAGTTCCATTACAAAGTTTTTTCCTTTGACATTTTTCTCCTAAAACAGCAATAAACGCTTGGGAAGAAAGCTAGTTTACAGATACTCCGGAATCCTGTTAAGATGCTATTTATGTTTGAAGAATGACGAAAATCATTTCGAACACCTTTTGGAAAATTCATTTCTATTAATTTAATGTTAGTTTTAATTTAATCGTAGTATGTTATTGGCGATATACCTCCTTGTTGTTTGTTTTTTCATACTTTACGTTTTTAAATTGTTAATAAATTGTCTTGTTTTATGATTATTATGTTGCATTGAACAATTGTTACAAAATTATGGAAAATCCAGGTCCATATCCTGAAAATTTTACGAAGATGATTAAAAAGGCTCAAAACGTAATTAAACGTTAATGTGTAGTACAATATTGAATTTAGAATAAATAAAGTTCTTGAAATTTGACATTATAAAATCAGGACCGTATTTGAAAAAAATAAGTTGATGAATAATTGCGTGAAAACGAGCAAGAAAAATTTCGCCTAAATTTAAAAGTTAATATTTTCTGAACCAGATATGACATCGATCTCCGGTTTTTAATGGTTGATAGATTTGTCCTTTAGGAAACAATTGCCAAAGTTGGATTGTCTTAAACTGTCAGCAAATTTTATATACATGGTGTTAAAGAGGACGATGATTTTTGATCCAATTTCAATAGCATGTAACTTTCACAATAATATTTTTAAATTTGATCACTGTACGTCAATTGAATCACTGGTTCATAGCAAAGAAAGTGATCTGTCAAATTTTTTATATCTGCTATATTTTAAGAGATACCGATTTTTTTTTAAAAACTTTGCTTTTTCAACTTTTTGTTAGCTAGATCCCACTGTGCGTCGTATCGTGCAAACTTTGCAAGTGGCTATTATACCTTATGAAAAGCTTGTTTATGTTCGGTAACAACAATTGTACCTAAATGTTGTGATGTGCAGTGGCGTACTTATAATCACTTATATGTCTATGCTTTATGAGTATCTCACAATTTTTTTGTATTGGAAAGTACTCGCCTCTAGATTAGGCAAGTTTTTCCTTATTTTTTAGTTTTTCATATCGCGCTACAGGTATATTATACAGTGTCTACAAAATGTTAAAAAAGATAAATTTTTTATTTAATTGTTTGAAAAAAAAACGCATTAGCATGGCTGACTCGATATTATTTTTTTTTCGTGATAATCTTAATTCAAATTAATACACTCGGATGGACGGGGTTTGGTTTGACGGCAGCTAGTGATATTTAATATTAAAGTGCCTTTCAATGTAAGTTTAATTTTAGGAATAGTGTCGTGTTAGAAAGTTAGAAATTAATAAATCAATTTTCTCAAACAATTAAATAAAAAAATTATCTTTTTTACAATTTTGTAGACACTGTATAATATACCTGTAGCGCGATATGAAAAACTAAAAAATAAGGAAAAACTTGCCTAATCTAGGGGCGAGTACTTTCCAATACAAAAAAATTGTGAGATACTCATAAAGCATAGACATATAAGTGATTATAAGTACGCCACTGCACATCACAACATTTAGGTACAATTGTTGTTACCGAACATAAACAAGCTTTTCATAAGGTATAATAATCACTTGCAAAGTTTGCACGATACAACGCACAGTGGGATCTAGCTAACAAAAAGTTGAAAAAAAGTAAAGTTTTTCAAAAAAATCGGTATCTCTTAAAATATAGCAGATATCAAAAATTTGACAGATCACTTTCTTTGCTATGAACCAGTGATTCAATTGACGTACAGTGATCAAATTTAAAAATATTATTGTGAAAGTTACATGCTATTGAAATTGGATCAAAAATTATCGTCCTCTTTAACACCCTGTATATAAAATTTTCTGACAGTTTAAGACAATCCAACTTTGGCAATTGATTCCTAAGGGACAAATCTATTAATCATTAAAAACCGGAAATCGATGTCATATCTGGTTCAGAAAATATTACCTTTTAACTTTAGGCGAAATTTTTCTTGCTCGGAAGCAAATGGCCAGCAGTTTAGAACAAATTATTGTGTAATCTTTGGGTTCATTAAAAGTTGCTGTATGAATGTTATGTCAGTTTTGCTCTATCTTTACTATTAACGTCGGAAAGAAATTCAATTAAAAATTAAAATAACTGAAAACTTAAACATTTTACCACTACTACTACTTTTTGTAAAGCATATTGTTAGTGCTTCAATTGCGATACTTTTTTCCCATTTATCGAAGTTGTATCCGTTACCATTAACCAGATTCCATAGAGGCCCTCCTTATCTTGGACACCCTGTATTATCAATAATTATTAATACGTAAAAAAGTTGAAAACAAGCACAAAGGGAGAAAAGAGCAAAAAAATTAACTATCTCAATATACTTAGTTTTGCGTAGTTCGTGTAGAAATCAAATAATCCCATGGCTGCTTATACAATTCAGCAATAAGCATAATGCTTGAAGTCCGTTGTCATATGAGCGTTCTACTAGATCACGACACATATTTAAATATAATAAACCATTTCCATAACACCTTGTATAAGCATTTATTCTGTTTATTTTCAGTTCTCCGAGCTTCTCAACAACTATGCCTTGTCAAACGTCTCGATGTATGCAGAAATTGGAATTTTCCTGCCACTTTATTTGTATTTAGCACATCCAATTGTGAACATTTTAAGGATTTTTGGAATATAATTTGGTCAAAATGAATTTGGAATAAATTTTTTATTGTTATAATAATGAAAAATGAAATTATATTCTTTTTGAGAGACAAAATATTCTTTTGGCTATAAATTCTATACAGGGTGATCTGTAATGAATGCACTATAAAATAACCATATTCCAATATTCCGTGGGCGTAGCCAAGGTTTGCTTCAGGATGGGACAAGCAAACGTAAGACACCTACGGGACCGTCTAAATGTGTCCGCCTAATAGAGGTGTCCGCCCATGGGAAATTTGTTGTTAGGTAATATGTAAATACAAAATTATTACTATGTATATGTATGTACAAATAAACATAACATAACAAAAATACACTAGTTTTAGTTAGTACTAAAAATATCTAATAACGTGGTTTGACGTGTTTGCGTTTTATACTTGCAATCTAGAAAATGTAATTCCAAGTCTGATAACAATTCCGTTGCTGTAGAGTCACCTCTATTCTTTGCATACTCTTATAATTCCTTTACCATACTAATGGTTTGTTGATAATTGGTGACATTTGTTTGATTACTGCATTCAACTTCTTGAGTCGTCAGATAGTGATGTGGTTTCAGTTTGGGCTACATAATCGGTAGGAATGGGGTCACTATCATCTTCTAATAGCACATTGCTATAAATGTTAATGAACTCGCCCAAATCATTATCAAATTACAAACTTCCACAACATCAATATTCTCTTTCAGACGCAAAATGCGACATTTTTTTGGGCCATTGTTTACGATTTTAACCTTACAACTCACTGGGTCACACCCACAATTCGTCAACAACTGAAATGCCACTTTACCCTTTAGAATAAAAAAATGCAATTTTATTTACCTTTTCGGCCTTATTTAAAACCAACTTAATTTATAAAAAACATCAGATAACCCGATCAAAAACCGTCACAAAACACCAAAACAATGTCATATAAATTCCCATTAGTTATCGCGCATTTCATGAACACATCTAAGTACCATTCAATCTGAATTAGTATTTTAAAGTGCTACTGTGTAGACAAAAATACGCCCTTATTGCATAAGATTTCATAAGCTGGTGGAGTGGGAAATAATATAATTTTTCCATACATTGGTATTTGACATCTAAAAATGTTGAAACTAAATAACACCTTTGAGCCTGTTCGTGTCTTGACGTTGTCTGTTCGGGTTTACTCGATCGGTCGATCGATATTAAGCTCATCGGTAAAAATACAGCCTTGCCACTTTCCATGTTTTTTAAGATTATATTCATAAATTGCGGAATTTCCTTCTGTAATATTACTTTAATGTATAATTATAGTCTCGGAAATGGCAACTGCGCTAGCTCCAGTTAGTTTCTTAATGTGCAGAAAGAAAGCACCTTGGACTCGACCATTTATTTCAAAGGATAGTTCCAAACATAATTGTTTCATTTTATCTTTAGTAAAGGGTTAATGGCCCATAGAAATTAGCGTTTTTATTATTTCTGAATTTTTATTGCGAAATAATTAAGTGCTGTTGTTCTATGTGTGCGGAAGTGTAAAGTGTAATTATGCGTTAGTGTTTAGTGCTTTCGTGTAATCTTATAATATGAGCATATCTTCAAAAGAACTAATTTGAAACTAGTGGGTACTATCTGTGTGTTTCCTTAAGTGATTTAGTGCAATTCGCACGTGATGAGCATAAAGCTTTTCCCATAAAAAAAGAACTAAAAGTGTCTGGATTTCTTACTCCTGTCAGCGTGGATTTACTTTCTAAATAAGCTAAATATTTATAAGAAACTAAAGTTTTACATTTTTACACAGTTTGACAACATTGCACGTAACACCTATTTTCTGATATGCCACCACAGGGTGACATGACGAACATACCCGAACAAACGCCGGATCAGGTATGGGTTTAAGGGGTTGTACCCCACTTTTAAAACGGTCGATTTAAAAAAAAATATGTAGCGCTTCTCTAGGACACCCAAGGAGTCACCCATTTAAATATAATACGTCATTTCCATAACACCCTGTATGATATTTTAAGAACTTCGAAATATATAAAAATAAGTACCCGTGTACAGGACACGTCACTCTCGTGGCGTTTTGTTTATAGGAAAATATCGTAGAAGGATTCGAGGAAAATATCGCGAAACCCGAACAAACCAAACCACGTCTTGTTTAGAGTTATTATAAATACCTCTCGCGAATCATTGTGAAGTCAGCTTTTAGTTACTCTTTAGTTTCTCTTCGGCTCTCTTAAGAGATTATTTTAACACAGTCTTGAGTTTCATCTTTAGAAAGTTACTAACAATACCATGCCTAGCACAGAATTAAATTAAATTCGCCAGAATATCGAGAGTAAATAAGAATTTAAAAAAATGTAAAAAGTGAGTGTTTCCTTTAAAAATTACAATGAAATTAATATTTATTTTATAATAAGAGATAAAATTGGATGGCTTACTATAATATTTTGTAAATAAACTGTACGATTTAACAAAAAGTGGAATACAATTTCAAAAGGATTAAAGCGTGTTTTCATAGCAGACAAAGATTAACTCATCAATCAAGGTAAGGTAATAGAACAAATAGGCCAAAATGATCTGCAGTGATTTACCCGAACAAACTTTGGGGTTGTGTTTGAGATAATATAGAGATAGGGAAAGCCACTATACAAGCACTGGCGGCTCGTGACCTATGATAGAGGGGGTTCACAAGTATGGTGAAATTATTTTTAAAATTTTATTTTTGTGTAACGGCCAAACAATTACTTTCTAGGCGTTTTAAATGTAGAAAGAAAAAAAGTAATAAGAAAATGCGTTAGGTAAAACATATTTTCATTTATTTTTTAATTTTACCAAGGAAATACAACTTTTGGAAAATAAGAAAGGGTTTCTTAGTGTATAGCGTGTCGGATCTTAACGTCGTCACATGCAACCCTCGTAACAATATTTATACAGTCCACTACTAATCCTACTAAAGCCATCTACGAGCTATCAAGAAAACCGAATGATGTCCAATACTACCACCGCCATCTACGAGTTATCAAGAAAACCGAATGATGTCTAATAACGGCTACGTCATTAGGCACAACCAAGACGAGAACAATAGTTAACTGTTGTATGACGAGAACGAATCGAGGAGGGAGACTGACAAGTCGGTATTCTTCATATTTTCAGTGTTTTTTAGTTTAAATCCTTAAATAAAACGGTTTAAAATCATATTTTAGTATCATTTATCGAAATACACAACATTTATCGACCCTACACAATAGTACTTAAACGTAAAGTCCATTCTTCGGTTCTTAATTATAGAAAATTGATCAATAACAGCCTCATTAAGTTTGGAATACCCTCTATAAATTGTTTTTTCATATATTTAATTTAATAATAATAAAGTCCCTAGATTTACCCTTAGTGGTCTGCGTTAAATTAATTTCGGGTTTAGGCATTCTTCACTTCAATTTTTTGCTCCAAACTCAAAGAGCTAAAGTAGTTATTTCTTAAATAGTCCACCGTCAACTATTCATTTTAACTTAATAAATATATAATATTAAAACATACGCGCTCGAATTTCTAACTAGATGCACGAGCAGACAACAGCGCGGTGCACACAAAAACTGTGCTTTCAATGGTAAATCGCCATAGCCCCGCTATCCCCCGCTGCCACCTGTCACCACAGAGAAACTGCACTACTTAATCGCACTTGCGAGCAAGTCTCGTCATAATCGTCATTT
Organism: Barypeithes pellucidus; assembly: GCA_963991005.1. Lineage (NCBI taxonomy): Eukaryota > Metazoa > Arthropoda > Insecta > Coleoptera > Curculionidae > Barypeithes > Barypeithes pellucidus. The sequence goes on from OZ022563.1 coordinate 18,199,572, forward strand.
ACCTCGACCGAGGCACGGTTGCCGGATCTATACAGTTTTGTTTGACGGGATGATAAAATATTAGGGAGGGTCGAACTTTTTTAGTTTGACGGTACGATAAAATATTAGGGAGGGTCGGACTTTATACGATAAATAATATTCAATGAATATAATTTAATATTTTTTATTAGTTTTGTTTTGGGGATGCACGTGCGCATGTACTCATGTGGAAGAACCGCCACTGATCGATTATCGAAAACCCAGATTTGATATCACTTTTCGTTCTCGGTCTCTGGTTTCTTGACTCAATGCTGGAGGTAAATTTAATAAAAAAATCTTTAATGATTATATTATCCTCAGTTAGGTCTAAAACAACGTCACTACGCGGACGCCAACGCGTTTTTTAAGCAGCGCTATCATTCACGTCGAAACACAAAAAAAACCATCTCTATATAATGGCCTAAAAAAATAAAAAAAACAATTTTTCCGTCACATGCTGCCACCGTCCGTTTTTACCCCGAACCAACCGCTTGAATTTCGCATTGCGAAGTTGGAATAGAGGTAAATTTTCAGCCGTTTCAGTAGCGAGTTTTCAGCAGACGCGAGGCGATCTTTCAGTCGCCCCCTCGATCACGTCTCATTAGGATTAATATAACGGGTGTGCCAAAAAAAAATTGACGCGGAGCGAAGGTGGGCTATTGATTTTTTTTTTGATTCGGTATTGGTGTGTGTCGAAAAATTTCGTAAAACAGTGCGAGGATTGGAAACTATTTATCGTGTATGGTAAGTTTTTTGGTAGAAATTTGAAAATTAAAAGTGTTACTTATACAGGGTGTCCGCTAATTAATGGTACATGGAAAAACCACACAGACTCCTTACGTAAAAATATTAGGATTTAATTATACTTACCTATATCCGAAAGTTGATATTAACTGAGATACAGGGTGTTAAAGTTAAACCTTCATTTTTGTTTTTCTCTAATAACTTTGCAGGAAACAAAGTTTTTTTACAAAACTTGGCAATTTTGGTTTTTTTAAGATTAGAAACTGATTTTTTGGTGAACTTTTAATGTACGATGTAGAGGGCGCTGTCTGCGGTATTTTTTGCACATTTATTTGGTCATAACTTTTTTTGTGCTTTAGTGTATTTAAGTTTTTCATGAAAATAATACTTTTCTCATATTTATTACGTAAAAAAGGTATACTAAGTTCAGGTCGCCCAGAGTTACCGTTTCGGAGATATTTGTATTTAAATTGTTTAGTGCACCCTGTCCAATTATTATTAATTTGCAAACAAAATTTTTTTCTTATAGTAACCTATGAGAAAACAAATTTAGAGATGCAGTTGCTATGGAATAAAAAATGTTTCATTTTTGAGTTTATCTTAAGTTTGTGTTTTCATTGCTGTTGGTTTCTTTCGACACGATTCCTTCTAGGGTCAAAGTTATTTTAATTAAAGTAAGTTAAAGAATAATCCAATTGTTGTATTTATTATTCCCAATCACCATTACTAGAATATTAATTATCATGTAAAAGTTAATTGGTAAGAAGTAACAAAATATTATTTGCTTGCAGAGCTAACGCACTAAACACTTTAAATGCAAATATTTCCTACACGGTAACTCTGGGCGACCTGAACTTAGTATACTTTTTTTATACAATAAATATGAAAAAGTATTATTTTTATTAAAAACTTAAATACGGTGAGGCACAAGAAAGTTATGACCTAATGCCGCAGACAGCGCCCTCTGCAGTGTACTTTAAAATTTGACCAAAAAGTCAGTTTCTCATCCTAAAAAACCATAATTGCCAAATATTGTAAAAAACCGTTGGTTTCTGTCAAAATTATATTTTTACATAAGGAGTCTGTGGTCAGTCCCATTAATTAGCGAACACCCTGTATACGATAGGGTGTTACTTATAATGATATGCACTGACTTTAATTGCTGATTCCTGAACCAATTTTAAGTTGAAAAGTTCATATACACATATGTCCTAAAATGCGCTGTTTGTTGATTTGGTTTTCATCAAAAATCTCGAAACCACCTGAGATAAAAGAAATAATCCAAACCTTTCCTTAGCACGGATAACAGTAGTAACTTGATTTTTAAAATAATTGTTTCGAAATCATCATTGACGTAACATATTTTTTGGTTAAAATTGTATTGGGGCCTAGCTCTATCTACGCCACTATAATAATAGTCCATACTAAAATATAGTGTAAAGTCACTGTGGTCGAGCTAAAAACCAAAACAAACATAAACTTGTATCTCGAAAGACATAATGTACGTGTATACGGACTTTTCAACTTAAAGGAATCAAGAACTCACCCATTACAATAAGTACAGCGTGTCCCATTTTCGACACTTTTATAGGGTATCTCCGTAATTGTTAGTGCTAACAAAAAAGTAATGTAGGTGTCATGTGCTCTTTTTGGGTAAAACTTAAAATGGTAGAAGCAAAATTAGAAAATTTTCGCTCGCTTAAGAGATACGGGGGAAAATAAAAAAATTGACAATTTCTAAATTATCCTATATTCTCTTAGTTAAAAGATATGCAGAAAAATGTTTTATAGAGACGTTTCTTTATATTGATTGTTGAATAAGCTGCCGTTTTCAGAATAAGTATACGGGGTCAGGTAAAAAAGTTATCGGACATATATAATCAATTGAAGTAGCCGTTACTTGATGAAGATTCATTATAAAACTAGGTAAATAATACAACAATGTGTAGAAATCTTCACTGAATTTTATTGTACCATGACAATTGTTTCGGCACACAGTTCCTTTATCAAATGGAGAAACCAAAGTGACTGACGGACATATATATTTTAATCTGAAAGATACTATTTTAAATTCTCCTTTCAAACCCATGGATGATATTGGTTTATTATGCGATTTATTAAACTTTATTACTTTAAACCATAGTAGACCATGAAACAAAAGCTAATATCCTAGAAACAACTATGTTGACTATTAACATTTAACGTCAATTTCATTTTTACATATTCATTTGCGAATATGACCTAAGTATCAACATTTTGAAAAATTTTATATGATATCAGTTTATATTGAAAGTGGAAAAAACGAAGAAAAGGCGCAAGATGTATATTTTGTTCGCTATCCGGAAAGACGGCCACCATTTAAAGACATACTCCGAACATTTGCGATGATTCCCATTATTTTTTTACCTTAATCTGAATCTTTAATATCGTTTCAAAGTAATAAAGTTTAAATAAATCGCCTAGAAAATCAATATCATCCATGGCGTGTTATATATTTGACAGAAGAATTTAAATTAGTATCTTTATAGATTAAAATATACATTACATCCATTTAAAAAAATGAGGTTTGGTCTGCTAACTTTTTACCTGACCCCGTATACTTATTCTGAAAACGGCAGATTATTCAACAATCAATACAAAGAAACTTATGTATACAACTTTTTTCCGTATCTCTTTCAACTATAACTATATAAAATATAGGGTAATTTTGAAATTGTCAATTTTTGGATTTTCCCCCGTATCTCTTAAGCGAGCGAAAATTTTCAAATTTTGATTTTATCATTTTAAGTTTGACTCAGAAAGAGCATATGCCACCTACATTGCTTTTTTGATAGCACTAACAATTACGGAGATACCCTATAAAAGTGTAAAAAATTTATACACTCTGTACATATTATATTAAGTAACACGACCCTGTTACTATCTCTCCCACCTAAAAAAATATACCGGAATTTTTGTCGCCTTTAATTCAGACCTATAAATATGGGTAATAAGAGAATTAAAAATTCAAGGCTTCTTTGGCTCTAAGCTCTTGGCTCTTCTTCAACGCTGTAGTCTTAAAGTCTTATTATTCGCATATGTTATACCGTGCTATGTATTTTTAATCCAAGAGTGTTTGTAAACTATCCCATAATGGGACAGCAAGAAAATTCACACAGTTTATTTAAGAAAAAATGGGTACACTGCAGTTCCATATACAGTTCTTTTTTTAAGGAGAGGGGGGCACTTTTCTAAACTTAAATTGTATGACATCAGCGTCACACACACCTAAATTTGGTCAATAATTTATAGTAAAGTAAAGTCGGATAACTTGACAGAAATTTCTACGATGGTATACCGTCTCTCCAGAAAGATTATATTTATTATGAGGAAGAACAAAATGCAACTAAACTGTTTCTATTACACGGTGCAAAATTATTGACTTATACTATAAGAGCAAACTGCAACATGAACATGTTTAGTACGTATAAAATAATAATATAATATTTAGTTAATCATTGTTCAAACCAAAATCGATCTAGCTCAGGAACTGTGTAAATTCCATGTGTCCATGAAAACTTACCATTAATGTCTCGCTTAAAGACTCGTCAATTTTCTTGTAAAGGAGGACGCTTTTTTAGAATATATGCACCCTTCTTGGTGTTTAAAAAAACATTATTGTGTTGGCTCGTTAATAGAATAATTAAGGCTCCGCAAGTAGTTACTTCTGGCGACAATCTTTCCAATTCTTTACAAGGGGTTTGTTCGTTCATCTAAAAATTAAATAAAAAAGTTCATTTTTGGAAACTATTACTGAAAAAATAATAAATTATTGAAGTATTGGAAAGATATTTCGTTATTTCGTGTAGACCATTTCCATGACAGCTCCTGCCTCGAAGAAGTCGGTCTTTTTGGCCGGAAACAGTTTCGTTCACAAGAAAATACCGCGAATTCTTCAATCTTTTTCGCGATAGATTTCAGCCTCTATGTTGGCGACGAATCTAGTCACGACCATTATTTTTACAGAACGAAATAGAATCGCATTTTATCGTAAATGCCTTCTTGTCTCGCATCTCTACAATCACCCGAGTCTTGCAATTGAATTGGCCGAAGTTCAAGTTGTACAGGGTGTCCATTTTTCGGTGGTTTTACGGGGTATCTCCTTTATTAGTAAAGATAGAAGAATGCGCTACTTTTTTGTTTAACAAAATATGCCCCAATTATAATCTTTCTAGGCCTTCTCGTTTTTGATATAGGGATGTTTTTGAGAATTTTACATTTTGGGTTTGTTCGGGTTTGCTCGGTTACTCTGTACTTATCAAAAATAAATATAATGTTCTTTTTGTAGTCTTTTACGTAGAATACAGTGACGTATTCAGATTTTTTCTAGGTTTGATATATTTTTCAAGAAAAAAGCAAATTTGCCCTATATTTTTTAGTAATGTAATTCAGATTCTAAGAAGCTTCCCATAAATATATAATACTTTATTTTCTGTATTAATATTATGCCCGAAATTTACGTTTTTTAAACAATATTCAATTTTTTGAGTAGGGAATTAGGGATATTTAAAAATACAATTACTGGTGCTATTAAATATAAGAAACAATAATTCAACGTTTATGGAACTTTCTCATGAATGTTTTCAAATTGTTTTCCATTATGCATTAGACATGTTTCACATAAAGTTATTATAATAAGATTTATTTAAATTTTTTTTTTTTTTTTTTTTTTTTTTTTTTTTAAGATGAGACACAAGCACTATAGGAAAGCAAATGCATATTTATTTCATCAGTTTCGCGATAAGGTATCCTTTCAAAAAATTATTTTGTCCGGCTGTCGCCTTTCGAGATATCTACAAGTAATTCAAGAAATTTTATAAATTCAATAGAATCCCATACTACAAGAACACTTATATTTACCATTGAAATACACTTAGGTATAATGCTGCATCTGTAATTTCGTTACATCACTGGTATAGCAAACGAGCATGTCATATTTTAGTTTACATGGGCTGTAGTAATTATGACAAACTGTTTTTTTACTATTAATTAGAAATTATAAAACAACGTAGGTAACCTGAATATTCTGACAGAAATAGAAGAATTTTTCATTATGACACAACTGACTGTTCTTTTGTTCTTTTTTCAATATCCGTCATGGCCTACTCAAAAAAAATGAATATTTTTAAAAAAACGTAAATTTCTAAAGACTAAACATATAAGTATTATATATTTCCGAGAAGTTTGTTAAATACATTTTTAAAAAATATATAAGGAGACCCATTTAAAAAAAAGAATTTTTTTTTTTGAAAACTATTGAGCGTAGAAATCTGAGTACGTCACCGGATTCTACGTAAAATACTATAAAGAGATCATATTATTTCCTTTTGATAGGTTACAGGATAATCGAAATATGGAGAGTGTCCCAAAATATAATTTTCAAAAACATCCCGTATATCAAAAACGAAGAGGCCTAGAAAAATACTAATTGGGGCATGTTTTGTTTCACAGAAAAGTGCTGCAAAAACCGCATTTTTCTATCTTTACGGAAGCACCTCGTAAACCACCGAAAAATGGACAAAGTTTTTAAAAAATTTTTTTTTAATGACACAAGTTGAAAATATTGCCTATATTTAATAATGTTAGTCACATATTACTAAATAAAAATCAGATATTCTCAGGTATCTTCAATTAAGTCCAGAGAACGGAGAAGTTTCAATTATCCATAAATATCCCTTTGATATGCAAGCTAAAATTCACATGCAAGATTAACGTCTCAATATCTCATACTAATTGCTTAACTAGACAGCCGAAACTATCTACAAGGAGTGTTACAGACATCCTCTATATTGATTAACGTACATCAATCGAAATTTTGTTCAAGAAATCTGAATCGACTTTAATTTACTAATCGATCGTTGGCTGCATTCAGCAGAGCCCATCGATTTATAAGCGATTTTTAATGGGTGACGTCACGATGTGCATCGATTTGTAGTTCTGCTGAATGCATTTTGTGTGTTAGTTTATTGTTTGGTTAGGATCCCCTCTAAATATTTTCTTCAAATATTACGTTTATATCTCTACTAAATGGATATTTTTTTTGTTAATGCTCCTCTTCACTAGCGGAGATCGTGTATAATATGTTTTTATTATTATAATTCACTTCTTTCGCTATTTTTTATAAACGATACGCCAAAACCGTGAATGTTTCCAATAGATTTTGCGCATTGCGTAATACATCACGTCGCATTGACGTAAATGTCATATATTAACATAGGCACTTCTAGTTAGAGATACGGTGACAATAGGGGGTTCGTGAAGTGGAATATCAGTAATTAAGTTTTTTGTGGAGTTTAGGTCCCCATCTACAACTTTTATATCTGATGAAATGCCGTAGTGCATTGCTGAGAGGCGCTGTACTGCTTTAGATAAGAAATTCTCATTAAATTCAAAATTATATCGAGCCATGTCTGAAAATGAATTATTTTTACATGTGCCCCGAAAGTGCCTCTTTTCATGCATGTTCTCTTCACCGAAAGTGGCGTTTTCCAAGAGAGCGGGCGGGAAAGATTTTTCCCGTCCACTTCGAGTCACCATGTGCTCATAAATAAATAAAACCAGAATTGTCGGTGCGGGATTTGAACCCGCCACCCTCAGATCGCCAGGCGGACACTCTACCCACCGAGCCATACTATACAAGCGATAATAAATAGCGGATTATATATAAATTAAATTGGCAGTTAATTTTTCAAAGATGTTTTAGAAATATGTCTGAAGAACTTCTTTATTTATATGGCCTCAAAGACCCGGGCACTTGTAAAAAAATAAATAAAACCAGAGATGCCGACTGCCGGATTTGAACCCGCAACTCTCAGATCACAAGGCGTACCTACGCTATACCACTAGGCCACCACCACCATTTGTCAAAAATAATAAATAAATAGATATTTACATTCTCCATGCGCGAGTGTTTTCATGTCATCTAGACAGGAAAACTGTCTGAAGAATTTCTTTATTTATTTGGCATCAAAGCTTCGGAGCACTTGTAAAAAAAAATACGGTACATATCTCGGGCCGTCGGAGGCTTTTCGGCCCTTAATACGTAATGTTCTATTACAGCCCAAAGTCACGGAAAACACATTTTCTGACAAGTCAACCCTTGAATATACTTTTCCGAGCGTGTCAAGAAAAAAATGAATGGAAAAATTATAGTCTCAAGTGACATGGGTCCAAGTGGGCTTAATCGATTTGTATTCACATGGAGATGACTCGTAAACAATTTTGTGATAAAAAATAATATTGTGAATATAATATCCCGTCATACAACTGAACGATACCTGCCTTGCGGTATCTCTGCGTAATATTGTCAGAATTCCGCCTAGCTAGGTGCGATTCTTCTGAGATTTTTTTTTCACAATATTTGGGTGTCAAGGAATGTAGTGTGACAATTTTCTGACATGTCACGATCGTTTTCCTCCGAGGAGATTTAAAAAAAATTCCAATAATGAAATGGCGAGACCTGGAACAACACAATTATTTTCACATAATCTTTAACATATGTATAATGTTCCATTCTAGAAAGTGTCAACTTCAAATTCGCTTTTTTTCTTTTTTTGTTAATTTCCATTTTTTTTTACAGGCTCGGAAAAGTATATGCAAGGGTTGACTTGTCAGGAAATGTGTTTCCCGTGACTTTGGGGTCACGCAGATGCTGTAAATTCATTTTCAGACATGCCTCAATATAGTTTTGAATTTATTGAGAATTTCCTATCTAAAACGGTACAGCGCCTCTCAGCAACGCTCTACGGCATTTCATCAGATATAAAAATTGTAAAGGGGGACCTAAACTTCACGAAAAACTAAATTACTTCACGGACCCCCTATTGTCATCGTCTCTCTAACTATTCTAAAAGTCAACATTATTAATATGCCTCAGCCAAGGCATCTCTTAGTGATTTTCTACTGAGTATCCATGTCTTTAGTGAATTCTTGCTGCGCATCCATGTCTCTTAAACAGCCCTATTTTTTAAATATTTTTTCTGACTCTGATCAGTTTAAAGCATTTTTAGGTATCAGTCATCACTGGTATCAGTTCAGTAGTTTTTAAATTACTAAGTAATTAAATAATTTCTGGATCCATTTGATGTTTACTTGGTATCCAAATAAAAGGCCTGCGTATCCAAATGGATACTCAAAAGTACGTTAAAAGATGCCTTGTGCCTCACCAGGCGAGCCGCGACTGTCTTAAATGTAATTTAAACGAAACTAATAAAAATTTGGGAATTTGGTCAATATATATATACCTTTTTATGTTCAAATCGCATTTCTCTATCGTACGCAATAATTAAATTGTCGTTTAAAATTATTTTTAATTTTTATATAGGTATTAAAATTTTAAGTACTTAACGGCAATTAATTTTCCGAAAACATTCCGCTGCTGATTGGCAAATATTTTCCCAGATATTTTTAGAGGCTCCGTTTTTTTTTTTTTGGCCAAAGTGTTATTCCTTCCGTCGTCGCAGGACGATTTGATTTTTGATTTAATAAATGGTCTCGGAATTTGTTTCGGGGGGACGAAATCCATGTAAGAAGTTGGCGTCAAAAAGTCTATGATGCGAAACCCGATCAATGGGTAATTGTCTTCTTTTTTCTGTTTTCTTTACTTACAGGATCGGAGTCGGGCGGTTAAGAGGAATATTATATTCACGCACGGCCTCGGGCAATCGTTATTTACTTTATAAGTTCTGTACTTAGGTGATTTTTTTTTTTTTGATAAAACACAAGCACTATAGGAAAAATACTTTAAGGCACTTTGAGAGTGGTGTGCTAATAAAGCGCTGGGCTTGAATCGTTGGAGGTTATATTCGATGGGAAACACCACCTCAGGAAAGTCGTTCCATAAGGATGACGTCCTCCAGATGAATCCTTGAATAATGAAGTTCGTCTAGTACTAAGCTGTATTCGCGTATCTTTGCTATTCTTCGCAGTCGAACATTTTTCAATGGAAATGTAAAACAGAGTCAAATCACCAACTTCTCGTCGATGCTCTAAGCGGTCGAGGTTTTTCGTCAGCTCGTGGTCTCCGATCAGACGAATGACTCTCCTTTCGATGGAGTTCGGTTACCGAAGAGTATATTTGGGTGCAGAGCTCCAGACATGAGAGGAGTACTCTTGTAATGGATGAATTTGGACTTTATACAGTATACAACGTTTTGGCCCGGAGGAGTACACCACCAAGTTTCTGCGAAGCTATCTTGTCTGGGCTTTGTATATTGTCAAAAGTTGTTGAGGTGTGTACAACTTTCTGGTTCCGAAGAGTACACCAAGTTTCTTAGACGCTATCTTGGCGATTGACACAACGTGGTTATGCCAAGACATATTTCCTCTCAGATTGACGCCCAGCAAATTAATAGATGAAGCCAGTGGAATTGCGTGCCCTGCCAATCTGCCATGACTATATCCGGTTCTGTGATGTTAGCCAGTGACGTAGACAGGATCTGGGGTCAGGGGGGAAGGCGATGCGAAGTCCTTCTGCGGCGCATATATTTTTAACTATATTTCATATTAAGTATTTAAAAGGAAGTTTTTTATTTTAAAACCGGCACTTACAGGGTTTGTGGTTTGATTTTTTTGGTAGTATATCCTTTTTGTTATTGTTGTAAAATTATATTTTTTCAGTTAAAAAATAAATAATAATATTTTTTGATGGATGTGAGTCTTTGATATAAAATCAGACTGGCCGCTTATAATTTTGTAGTGTCAGCGGTTCGGTTCCCGCTTTCTCTTGTTGTAACGGCCGCTTCGTCAGCAGTAGATTAGAATGACGCAATGTAGCGTTGGGAAGTGAGTCGATTTTGGATTCTTCAAGTACGCGGTATACCGTCGATTGGGGAATCCCAGAGTCATACTCAAACGCGATTTAGTTTTTTTTATTAATTTTTTATGTAAGGTTTTAGGTGTTTTAGAGTGTTTATCACCGAAAATTCCGAGAAAAGTCAAACCGCGGATTTTTCCCTCAGTAAATTTTATTTTCAAACACTCATATGTTTCAGTGCGAGTATAAATAACGCTGACTCTTCTTCAAACACTCGTGTATTTTGGGGCGAGTATAAATAAAAACCTGAAATTGATCCTCGAAAATTCGTAGCCTTCCGTACGAGTATAAATAATGCTGAGATAACTTCAAACACTCGTGTTGGTGCGAGTATAAATAAGTTCAACCATTAAGAAATTTCGTTAATGCAACGTGGGAGAGACACTCTGTATTTCTGAATACAGAGTATAAACACCATCGTTTTGACGTTTATCATCTTCGTTGGAAAAAGCAGACTGGTGCGTACCCCCAGTAACGGTCCACCCGCGATTTCCAATTTAACCCGATTGTGATAAAAGACACGTGCGTGTCAAGTCGGCAATGGCATTATGCCTGGCATCCCTGACCAATGAACAACGAAAAATCGAAAATCGAACATAGCGTCCGTAAAACTAATTAAGGAGGAACGTCTTCGGTTGCGATGACTTTTTCATTAATTACTGAGACTGGCGACATAACTGATAGTGTCGACCAGCAATCATACATTTTCAAAATTTAAAATGATTCAAATAGTTAGATTGGCCCTAAATAAATAATTCCTGGGTGGGGAATTCACCTCTGGATAGAATTAAAAAATGGGGACTATTAAATAGCGAATGGGGCACCAGGTCAACAGTACGGGAGGCATCCGCCCCCCTTCTCTCTCGTACGGCTAAACCACTGATGTTAACGTTTTTAGAGCAAACTGCTGCCTGGGTTTTCTTATCGTTAAATTTGATTTGGTTAATGTCACCCCAAGAAATTTCTTCCAGGTCTTTGTTGAGACGTGATACTTCATGCTGTCTGCGAAGATGTGCGTCGACAGCCGATGTTTGTGCATTTAAAGAGAAAGATGAGACATGTGTGCAATCTTCAGCAAAGCCAAATATTGGATTTTTAGTCTTCACGAGAATTCACTTTAATGCATAGTAAGAAGAGCGTTGTAGACAATATGGATCCTTGAGGAACACCGGCATTGATGGTGAAGGTGTCTGAGAGAAATCTGTCAATCGCCACTTGCAGAGAGCGGTCCTTAAGAAAGCTAGACAACCATGCACAGAATCGACTGGGCATACGTAGGGTCGCAGTTTACTTATGCCAAGCACGATCAAAGGCTTTAGAAATATCCAGTGCAACAGCCCAAGACTCCCCATGATGTTCGATTGCGTTGTTCCAAAGATGGGTGACATAGGCTGGAAGATCTCCAGTTGATCTCGACTTCCGAAAACCATATTGATGATCGCTGATAATGTTGAAGCCTGAAGCGTACTTTAGAAGATTTTTTGTTAATAGCTTTATCCATTACTTTTGATATAACTGAAAGCAATGCGACTGGTCGATAGTTACTAGGCAGGGTTCGTTTACCTTTCTTTGGTATAGGCTGGACTCGCGCCGTTTTCCAGAACGATGGAAATATTCCTTGTTTGTAGGATAAGTTAAAAAGTCTACAAAAAACTGGAGTTAGTTCATCGGCGCATCTCTTGAGAACTATAACAGGAATTTCGTCTGGACCAGAAGCTTTCTTGACGTCGAGACCTTTCAGGATTCGTTTGACGGGACGCTGACGGAACACGATTTTGGTCATTTCAGACTGAACTGCAGGAATGTTGGGTGGTGTTCTTCCCTGAAAATCTACAGTGGAATGCGAAGAAAATAGTTCAGCAAGTAAGTTTGCTTTGTCTCCGGCTGTGGATGCTATGGTACCATCGGAACGTGTTAGAGGTGGAATAGTTGATTTGGTAAAATTTTGGCTGACGGCCTTTGCGACTGACCAAAAAAGACCTTGATCCGTTTGGACTGTCAAGAAGTTTGTTTTTGATCCTCACGTTATGGGCTTCTTTGCTTTGATCTATTGTTAGCTTACATTGGTTTGTTCGAGCGGTAATAAAGATGGTACGATTCTCAGTGGTAGGGTTTTTACGCCACTGTCGGTAAGCCAGATTTTTTGATCTGACAGCACGCTCACAATCCTTGCTAAACCAGGGCCTGCCGTTGGAAGGACATTTTTTGGAGGAGGAGATAAATGCTTCCATGCTAGTTAGAATGACGAATCATGCACAGAATCTACTGAGCATACCATAAGATGGCAGCAGGCCAAACACGATCAAAGGCCCACAGGTTACGGTATAATATTTTATAATATGCTTTTAATCAGTGTCTATTCAGAGGAAATAGTGGAAGTACCACTTCCTCCCTTTAGACGTGAATTACAATGACTTGTAACGATGGTGTGTTTAAGAATATTTTTGCTTCATAGCCTGTTATTTAATTATCTAAATATTAGTGTTAGCTTGTTGTTTGTCTTAATCATTAATTTTATTTCGTGGACAATTATTAGATTGGGAAATTCGACCAGTTTAACTCTTCCTCTGTATTGTCGCCCACGAGCCGCCACTGCCTATTTGTTTTTTAATTTCGCCAGTCCAAAAAGTTTTCTCCAAGCAGCATCACCTAGTTTCATTAGACTGCAACGGTAAAGTTTTGATCGAATTTAAAGTAAAATAAAAGTTCACTCTTAAAATATTTTATTTTATTTATTTATTCACTTATAAAGAATGTTATGAAGTTATTTAAATTCAGATGAATGTATGCACAATGGACTAAAGTCTGTGTGTGCACACTACCATAGAGTAAACATACAATATGCTTATAAATAAGCTCATATTCCCTATTGTTATTCAATCACGTTAAATTCTCAATTACAAAAGGACAAGGACCATAAAACCAAGGCCTGCACTGAATTCGAAAATAATTTTATTTTATATCCAGTTATTAGATCATCTTCTTTGTTATTTATTCTTTTTGATATTTTACATATAAAAATAAATCTTTTATTGCACAACTCATCGTGCAAACGGGAAAATACAAACTCGGCACATGCCTCAGGTAGACATAATAAAAATAGTCAAACTCGGCACAGAGTTTCAAATGTCCCTTTTTAAAATGATCAAACTATCAAGTAAAAATATTGTACTAAATATGTGTGTGTTTTTTAAATTTTCTACTCTTAAAGTTCTTTATATACAGGGTGTCCCATAACTAATGGTACACAGGAAAACTGCAGATTCATTGGGTAAAAATACTGCGATTTGGCCATACTTAGTTTAGTTCAATAGCTGGTAATAACGGAGATACAGATAGAAATGTAACTTTTTTGTGCCTTAGTATAATTATATTTTTATTAAAAATATCAGTTGATCCGTCTTTTTTAAGCAATAAAGGTATACTTTGTAAATGTCGCTCCGACTAACCGTTTTCGAGATATTTTCAATTACAATTTCTAATGCGCCCATTTCAATTTTGATTTGTAAATGTGAAATTTGTCACAGTAGGCTTTGGTAAAAACAAATCCAATAAAAGCAATTTGAAACCTCATTTCTGTCAAAGTTTATTTTCATTTGTCAGCATTATGGGTGTTTTTAAGGAGTTTTTGAAGATACTATTATCAAAAATTTAACTAAAAATGCCGCGACATAACTGTTTTCTAACGGAGAAATGCGAGACATGGTATGTTTATACGCACAAGAAAATTTTAACAGGTATTTGGAAATGTATCCAAAAGAAAATTTTCTTGTGCGTATAAACATACCATGTCTCGCATTTCTCCGTTAGAAAACAGTTATGTCGCGGCATTTTTAGTTAAATTTTTGATAACAGTATCTTCAAAAACTCCTTAAAAACACCCACATTGCTGACAAATGAAAATAAACTTTGATAGAAATGAGGTTTCAAAGTGCTTTCATTGTATTTGTTTTTACCAAAGCCTACTGTGACAAATTTCACATTTACAAATCAAAATTTAAACGGGCGCATTAGAAATTCTAATTGAAAATATCTCGAAAACGGTTAGTCGGAGCGACATTTACAAAGTATACCTTTATTGCTTAAAAATGACGGAAAAACTGATATTTTTAATAAAAATATAATTATACTAAGGCCCAAGAAAGTTACACTTCTTTTTATGTATCCAGAGTACCGCAAGGAGCCCCCCCCTATAATCTACATCAAAATTATTAACAAATTCCAATTCCTTTCCCTAAAAAAACCCTAGTCACAAAATTGTGTGCAAAAATATTGATTCAGAAATAAGTTATTTAGGAAAATTGAAAATTAAATTTTTACTTGGACACCCTGTATCTCGGTTATTACCAGCTATTGAACTAAACTAAGTATGGCCAAATCGCAGTATATACATACCCAAGTATATACATACCCAATATATAGCAATACCCAAGGAATCTGCAGTTTTCCTGTGTACCATTAGTTATGGGACACCCTGTATATCCCAGGAACATCAAATTGCAATTTATAGTTCTCTAATCAGTGGCGGAACTTCAAAATTTGGGCCCCTCCGCAAAATTATTTATTGGCCCCCATATAAAATGATTTAAAAAGGGACCACACTATTCTTTTCTGAATAACTTTATTGTTTAAAATTACTTTTAAACCAAATTTCCAGGAAATATTTACAAAAGTATAAGTTCTCGTAAAATTAATTTAAAACTACATAATAAGATCGAATAATTAGAATCATACAGGGCAGGTTAAAATTTAAATAAGTCGCAAAAAAAGTTAAAAAAAAGCATCAATTTAACACGAAAAATACCATAAATACTGGTTTGACAGGGTATTACTTTTCGTAACTTTTCCTCCCCCCCCCCAACGAAGTTTGACCACCAAACCGAAGTTCTGCATCCATCCTTGTGTTAAATCTTCTTATATTCTGACCAAAAAATATGTTAAGAGATTTTTTGATATTTTACTCGATTAACCATTTATAACTAATTTTCTGACCAAATGTTTCTAAGCTGTTAATAACTGAATATCACAATGTTTAGTCATCAGCTATGGAAACAATTATTGTATAAAATGAAACATAAATAATATTTGAATAAAAGGAATGTATTTCATAATAATAATCTACAAAAAACATTATTTGAAAAATTGTTCAATGCATTTCTGTAAATGTATTTTCCCTAAATTGAACCATTGGCCAACTTTTCAATTAATTTCGTTTATAGACTACTATATTACTAGTAAGTTATTCTTTTGATGTTAATAATTCTCAGTAAGAAATAATTCTTTGAAAACTTAGCGCCGCCATACCGCCAAATAAGTATAAAACATATTATTTATAAATAACAAGTGCTGTATTTAGACCAGTTTGCTGTCGCTCCGGAGCACCTATTTCGTTGCGCTAGGGATATTTTATATTTTAAATTCAATTTCCTTAAATTATTTGTTTAGGAATAGGAAGTTTGCATTCAATTAAAAATACCTACGGTGTCATAAAAACTTTAAAACATTGTAGTTGTTAATTCCTTGTTACTATAAACATTATCAATGACCTATTTTCCTCCTAGGCCCGGTGGGTCTGAGCCTGGGGCTCCACTTTCAGAGGAGCTCAGCACTTGGCTTGCGCGACACTAACTTATTCAGCACAAACAACTTATTTGCAAAACGAATAGGTACAGTACGTTTCACGAAAATTGGATACGACTTAATGATTTCCTGGGTCGGTCCCATTATGTCGACAAGAGCTTGGGAATAAACAAGTGAAGTATGAAGGGACGGACTAAGGAAAACAAGTAATAATATGATTATATTAATGTAATCAAATGAGATAACATTTTTTAAAAATATTACTAGTCATATTTATTTACATTTATAATGTCATTCTATAGATAGTTCTGTTTCGCTATTGCTATCCTCATCAAAATTAATTATAATTGGATTAATTATACGATTCAGACTAATATAGGAATTTTCTACAGTTATTACGTGATGGACTGAATTTTTCCAACTACCTGAGGGAATATCATTAAAGCATTTTCGTATTAATTCTACAACACTAGAACTTAAAGTCGGAGAAATATTTCCAGACCTAACCAGTGATTTTAACTGGTGCCACATATGCTCTATGGGGTTAAAAATGCAATAATAGGGTGGGAGCCGTAACACTGTATGTCCAATTTCTTCTGCCAATGTGTCACAAACATATACTTTTTTTATACAAAATGTCTTTAAAACTTCTAAAAGATCACTTTTATTATAACTTTCTTCAAAATATATATCATTCGCCGCCATGTAGTTCTGAATCTCCAATTTTGTATTATTTGAGCTTGGAGCTTTATGTAATTGGCGACTGTGATAGCTCGCATTGTCCATTACTATCACGCTATTCTGAGGAATGTTTGGTAAAAGACAATTATTGAACCATTCCTCAAAATCTAACAAATTTTAACACAAAAAGATATTTAAATATAAATTAAGCAACCTAACCTACCTGATGTGCCTATATTTAATTATAATTATTACAATCCACATAATAATACATTCCACATAATAATAACAAACGGTCATAAATAATGGGATGGCCCAGGTACTTTTACGGCAGTCATTAAGTTATATCCATTTTTCTTGAAACAATCTTTACCTATGCTTTTTTATTACAAACAAGATTGTAAAGGTTCTTAAAATTTAAGGCGATCGACAGATGTGTAGGAACTCCTATTCTTGATGATAGTATAAAATCATACTAAATTAGTGTTGCGTAAGAAAAAGACACTTTTTGAAGTGACGAAGGACCTCGCATTCCGTAACGGGAGGCCACTTTTGGCCAAGGGCCCCCTAGACGCCTGGGCCCCCCTGGGTTGCATGGTTTTGCTGCATAATAGTTCCGCGCCTATCTCTAATTTATTTATATGTAGAATAGCTGTCGACCGGTTTGCGCTCGAATTTTGTTTTTTCAAATTAAAATACAATAGGAAATCGTCTCCAAAAGGTGTATCATGGCGGGTTTTCACTTGTTTCCCCAGAGCATCTATAAAAGATGTTACCACTTTGTGCCGAGTTTGTAGTTTTAAAAATCTCATTAAAAATGCAAAAGGGATTAAGAGATTAAGATGTGCCGAGTTTGATGCCGCCCGTGCAAACTATACGTTTTATATCCAATGGGGTTAAATATCGATTTCCAAAGCCGATTCAACATTTATTTTGTCAAACAGAAACATTTACTGAATAAATACCAAGTATTGATTAGTAATATTACACTACCTTGGATTACTTGTGTTGCATTGCTATTATCTGCGGCTTCGCTTGAGTAAAATTGATTTCCCTGATTCCGATAAACTCGAAGATAACAAAGGAATATTAAATTAGCAGATTGGGCGAGAACAATTTGGGTTGGGCGTTTGCCCACACCAGTCTTCCGCTACTGCCTAGAGAAAAATTATTTAATCACGAATTATACAGGGTGTTACAAATTCGGCCTTCACCATTGGGATTTCGGAAACGATAAGAGATACGAGGTTACACTTTCTCATTGCTATTTTTTATTCTCCATAAGATGGTATCATCAGTTGTTTAATATGACGTTTCGTCTTTGGATTACCATCATCAACTTGAGCTTTTTAAATACTAGCCTGGATTTCTTGTTTAAATTATGAAAAAGGACCGAAATCTACGTTCAGCAGTATACAACAATTACTGATTTTCCGACGTTTTGTTCCTTAAATTGACCATCTTCATTAAAATACCCCTAGTACGCTCCTGTAATATACATTTGTTTCGAAGAAACAATTATTATTGCTATTTCCGTCTTTAATTGTTAATATATTGTTATTATGTACATTGAGTTTTACGTTTTCGATTTATACAAACAAAATTTAAAAAAAAAGTAATTTACAGGAACGTACTAGGGGTATTTTAATGAATGTGGTCTATTTAAGGAACAGAACGTCGAAACCCCAATAAGTGTTGTATCAACGTAGATTTCGGTCCTCTTTCACAATATAAACAAAAAAATCCAAGGCCCGTATCTTAAAAAATTAGTTTCTATACAGGGTGTTCCCTAAATATATAATATTTAAAGTATGATTCCTTTCATGAAGAAAATTTATATGAGGAAGGGGCTACAAGGTGAGGGTTAAGTAACTAATTATTAAACAATTATTTAGTATAAAATTATACAGTGTGTCTACGTAAGTTGGCGGCATATGGGCAACTTTTTATTATTAATTTTACGAAAAAAAATTATTCGTCATAAAAAGTTCTGCATGGTCCAAAACCTAAAACGCAACCATCAGATATTTAATTTTTTCAGTCGTATACGAAGTTTGTCAAAAAATGTAATTTTTGCTCTAGAGTTAAGTACTTTTATTTTTGACAATATCGAAAATTGTTATAAAGAAAAGATTTTTAAAATTAAAAATAGCTTTCAAATATTCAACATTGTTTATTTACATTAAAAAAATATTGTTTCCTACATTTTCTTTGCGATTACGTTCGAAATTTAAGTTTACACATTAATGCATTACATTTAATAATTATAAATTTGATAAAACAATTCTAAATAAACTTTTAAAAACAATTATCTGTTAATTTTTATTGAACACTGATAACCTTTAAGTAGCTTAATCACTAGTGTGTAACGTCTAACGATGCATTTAAATGAATAACAAGTTGTATGTTTAATTTACTTTGTTACAATAAATACTAATGAACAATCTCTATCTTCAATTTACTAATGCCTCCACATACGCTCCATTTCTGTTCATACATGTAACAGTTCTATTACAAAATTCTCTTAAGACATTGCTAACCATTTGGGGAGTTATATTACGAAACGCTTCTGCAATTATTCTCTCTAAATGGTCAACATCTTGAAATGGCCTGTGAAGGTAAAACTTTTGCTTTAAGTAACCCCACAAGAAAAAATCGAGTGGGGTTAAATTTGGAGACCGCGGAGGCAAAGGAATTTCCGAAAAACGATGAAAAACTCTTCCATTGAAAATATTTTCAATGTATTGACGTACATCTAATCTGCTGTGACATGGGGCACCATCCTGCTGGAACCATATCTGTTGACGTTCAAGTAAGGGAAGGTTGTCAAGAAAATCAGTTATTTTATTAGGAGGTAAAGAAACTCACAGTCTGCTCCACTAAACGTTAATAAAAACCATACATGTTTCGAAGGTTCAAACCTTCATCTTCAGTGAAAAATACAAATGACATTGTTAAGCTGTAAGGAAGAAAAAAGTTGTTTAAATAAGTTGAGTTTAAGTAAAAATAGTTGAAGGACTAGTTAATTGACTACATAAAGTAGTATAATTAGAGGAAAGTAAAAAGTAAGAAAACTCTTTCTTACCTAACCAAGCACTAGTGTAAACTAGTGGAGCAGACTGTGAGTTTCTTTACCTCCTTATAACTTCATTCCACTTTGAGATGGACTATTTAAAAAAAAAAGTTATTTTATTGTTTAAAAGGCACAAATAACGATCCGTATTCAAGGTTTCTCGGAAGAAAAAGTCCAATTATTTGATTTTTATACATTCCGCACCACACGTTTGTTTTGAACGAATATTGGTCCCGCGTTTTCAACGTAAAATGTGGATTTGTATCACTCCACCAACGACAGTTTTGGCTAGAAACTGTCCCATTTGATGAGAATGTTGCTTCATCCGAAAAAAGACATAAATGAATTATCTGCTAAGATTCCCTGTATGTCACAACAGAATTCAAATCGTCTATCATTATCTCCTGGTCTTAAAGTATGAATTGCTTGAGGTTTGTAAGGATGATATTTGTATTTTTTTAGAATCTTTGAAACTGTTTCTCTTTTATATCCTTTGGCAATAAAGATGCCCTTTTTCTCAAAGGATATTTAGGATGCTTAGTTGCAGAGAGCATTACTTGCAACGAAATGTCATTATTTTCTACCATGGTTTGGCATTTTTTGCTAAATTTATTATGTACATCTCCACAAGTCTTAAATTTATTAAATATTTTTCTTACAGTTTCATTGTGAATATTTTTATCTGGATGTCGGAAATTAAAAATGTCTGTTGCTTCTCGAAATATTTTATACGTATCACCCACTATTAGCACAATCTCAATTTTCTCTTCCAGACTTAATGTTTGTGGCATGTCTAACTTTTCATAAACAAATACGTCTGTCAAACATAAAACTGTACAATATGGATCTCTAAAAACTATGAAAAACACTGTTACACTGCCTAAAAAAAGTGTTTATACCGTGGCACTTTTTGAAATACGATTGTTGACATTTTTGATATTTATACAGTTCGCAAAGCCTACTTTAAATATCAGTTTTAAAAAATGCCAGTACATCCTAGATTAATATGCATTAATGTGCAAACTTAAATTTCTAACGTGATCGCAGATAAAATGTAGGAAAAAATATTTTTTTAATATAAATAAACAATGTTGAATATTTGACAGCTATTTTTAATTCTAAACGTCTTTTCTTTATAACAATTTTCGATATTCTCAAAACTAAAGGTGCTTTACTCTAGAGCAAGAATCACATTTTTTGACAAACCTCATATACAACTGAAAAAATTTAACATCTGATGGTTGCACTTTAGGTTTTGGACCATGCAGAACTTTCTATGCAGAATAATTTTTTTTCGTAAAATTAATAATAAAAAAGTTTCCCATATGCCGCCAACTTACGTAGACACACTGTATAAGATAAAAAATAATCCAAAACAAAAAATTAAAACAAATAAGTGATGACAATTTTCCATGAGTCACACAATTTCACATAAGTCATACATTTTTCAATTATGATAAACGAACGAGAATATCTCTTTTATTTTATTCCATTCCACTTTGTCCTTGTAAAATTAAATATTTACATAAAATATGAGGAAGATCACTTTTCTTATATTAAAGTGCGGAAATGTGTGACAAGTAAATTCTATCTGACTGATTAATGTCGGCTGTAGGTGTGACGCGAAGTTGTTGAAGAAAATGTCTGTTTTTTATGATTTTAAAATTATTTCGCGGAACGTGCACAAATATTTAAGAGGGAGCATTTAACAGATGAAAAAAGGGCACCAGGGCCATGTTTGTATGAACTCCTTGTTTTATTTTAAGGTCTAGTTTGCACAGAAGAAATATTGCGTGGTAATTTCGAGATACCATGTATAAAGTCCATTCTACTCCACCATACTGCACTAATCAATACAATGAGAGTTTAATTTTGCGAATACCTACCGGGCTGTTGCATTGGATATTTCTAAAGCCTGTGATCGTGCTTGGCATGAGGGACTTCTAAGTAAACTGCGATCCTATGATATGCCCAGTCGATTCTGTGCATGGTTGTCTAGCTTTCTTAAGGACCACTCTCTGCAAGTGGCAATTGACGGGATTGGGGTGACAGTAACCAAATCCAATTTAACGCTAAAAAAACCAGGCAGCAGTTTTCTCTAAAAAGGTTAACAATACAGAACCGGATATAGTCATGGACGGACACGCAATCCCACTGGCTTCATCTATTAATTTGCTGGGCGTCAATCTGGGAGGAAATATGTCTTGTCAAAACCATGTTGTGGCAATCGCCAGGATAGCTTCTCAGAAACTTGGTGTACTCTTCCGAACCAGAAAGTTGTACACACCTCAACAACTTTTGACACTATACAAAGCCCAGATTCGACCACCACTAGAGTACTGCTCTCATGTCTGGAGCTCTGCACCCAAACATACTCTTCGGCTACTGGATTCCATCGAAAGGAGGGCCATTCGTCTGATTGGAGACCACGAGCTGACGAAGAACCTCGATAGCCTAGAACATCGAAGACAGGTTGGGGATTTGACTCTCTTTTACAGATATTTTCATGTGTTAATTCCTCCCAGAGCGGTGAATAGCAGAAATACACGACGAACCACTGCCGCCCATCCGTATGTGGTTAAGCTTAGTACTCCTCGAACATTATTTAAGAATCCTTTCATCTGGAGAACTTCATCCTTATGGAACGACCTTCCCGAGGTCGTTTTTCCCAACGAATATTACCTCCAACGATTCAAGACCAACGTGAATCGCTCTTTGCGCACACGCACCACTTCCAAAGTGCCTTAAAGCAGCGTTTCTCAAACTGGGGTCCGCTGTCCCCTTGGGGGTCCGCGAGCAGTTACTTGGGGGTCCGCGAATAGCTCAGTGGGAATAAAATGTCACAAACACAAAATATCGTAATCAACTTAATGCCGAACCAGATATATGAGGCTGCAGCTTTCTTCAAATTAAGCCCGACATAACGTAGCTGCGTGGAAGAAGAAGAAAGCAGAACTATCCATCTCACTAAGTACATTTGCTGCAGTAGTGATATATTATTCAGATTTTTGCTTATTAATTCTTTTTGATTTGTGCAAAATAATAAGATTCGAATAAAAAATATTTTTAACTAAAGGTAATTAGTTAGGCATGACATCCTATCCCAGAATTACTTCTGTACTAATGTAGTGAGCAGCTGGGGGTCCACAACAAAATTCTAGAATCAAAAGGGGTCCGTGGTCAAAAAAGTTTGAGAAACGCTGCCCTAAAGGATTTTTCCTATAGTGCTTGTGTTTGATCATAAAAAAAAAGAAAAAAAAACCTTATCCTTAAAATATTTGTTTTCTCAAAATCTTGCTTCCTCTATACCAAAAAAAGGTCTTTAAAATTTCGAATTTATTCATAATCCTGAATACTACGACTCAAACATAATTTCTGAGCTTGTAACTTTCCTGCCTTATAGCTTCCTGTCCTAAATCTAATTTAATTTGAAAACTTGGTTCGAATTAGCCCCCCCAAAGAAATTGCCGACAATTTAAACGAAAATAGAATTTGGGCAATTTCTTTATCGATGAACAAACTGATTACGGCTGTTCTTTCAGAAATCTGAATAAGTGGAGAAAGGGAAGCGAGAAAACCGAAAATTATCTCCATAGAAAGTTTATTATATCATCAGTCTTTTAAATAGGAAATTAATATTATTGGAAAACAAATAAATGGCTATGTATGGAAACTATGGCACACCGCCGGAGATAAGAGAGAGTGCTGGGAGGAGAGTACAAAAAAAAACACATTAACATTAGCTCAATCAGAAAATTATTGCACTTTCATATACTTGGTTATGGTTATTAAAACGTTATTTGTATAATTAATGTCGTAAGTGTAAGTGTGTCATTTCATCTCCAAATCTTTATTGCCGATAATGAGTTTTTAGACTGGGCGCGACGGCATCGACGCATCTTATTTCTTCAGAGAGGCGATGATAATATCGCCTCTTAATTTGCTCTGTAGTATATTCGGCAAAGTTAAATAATTAAATTATAGTTTATGTCAATTTATTCGTAATCTGTAATTAATGTCTTAAGTGCAATTGACACACGTTGGCGAGAGTCATTTCATCTCCAAATGTTTATTGTCGATAATGAGTTTTTAGACTGGGCGCGACGGCATCGAGGCATCTTATTTCTACAGAGAGGCTACGATAATATCGCCTCTTAATTTGCACTGTAGTATATTCGGCAATTTATTCCATTCGGCTGATACACGCTGTATTGTTGGCCCTGCTTACTATTGGGAGAAACGTGTAGACTTCCGATGGCTACGTCGATTTTAAGAGTTCTTTCTAGAGTTGTGAAATAATTTTTTCAACACAAATATTTTTAAAAACCGAGAAAGCTCTTCCTATGACGAATTGCAAAATACACTTTGATTTATTATGATATCTGACTAAATCTGGAAGTGTACTGGTCCGACTAAAAAATCCTACTAGGTAAAAGTAAAAATGTCACGGGGTAGGTATAAAGAATACGGCATCCGAGTAAGTATTTTTCAAAGGTGAAATTTTCTTTTAAACTTCCAATCTATATCAGAAAATCAATCTATGTAGCGCCAGACAACAGTAGAATACGAATCTAAGTTTAGATAGTATTCGTGACAAAGTACGCCAGACACTTCCAAATCTAATTCCTACTAAAATCAATAGCGCAATGAATTATAAAGATGTTATTACCTAGATTATCTGACACAAAGTAATGTGAAACCCTATGTTGTTCAGTTTTAATTTCCTTTACTCGGAAGCGGACGCCAGAATTCAGTAAATTCGGCTCTGATGGCTCCGCGGTTAAAGCAGAGGTCGCTGGGGGTAATTTCAAACTCCACAGCCTGCCTGTAAACCGATTCGCACTCGGTGGATTTTAGTGGTATAAGTCATAGAGTTACTATCCGGCGTCGTGCAAAAAATAGAGAAGTGTAAGAAATGTATCATCTCCCATCCCTACCCAATTCACACCGGTAACCAGGACGAATGAGACTGGATCGGTCATACCCACATATATATAAACAGTAAATTGCCAATACGAACGTTAAAAAATACAAGCAGTGTCCCCCCTATGGGAGATAGCGCGGACCTATTGAGTTTGCGCAGTAGGGTGGACATTTTATCGATCGCGTCAGAGCCGGCCCGACATTATTTGTTTGTTGTTATTCGTCGCCATCTTTGGTTCTGGATGATTTTTCAAAATAAAGAATAAAAAGTGGTTTATCCACATTGTTGTCGTTATATTAGTGCTTATAAACTTTCATTACCTAACAACAATTGTTGTAAAGGAGTATTTAATTTGTGGTGATTCGATTCGCTGTTTGGTAGGTTAGTGACTTGTTTTGTTTTTTTAATGGTGCTTCATGGTATTTTAGGTATGTACCGGGTGTCCCACTAAGAATGGCTCTCGGCCGTATCTCTGAAAGTGTTAGTCGTATGGCTTGCGGAAAAATTTTTTAATATGAAAAGTGATCATAAGAAATTGCTGGAAATTATTTTCAAGTTTCTCAGTCGAGCGCTAGAGGGCGCAACCGTAACGGTAAATCCGTAAAGCTTAGTTTTTTCGAAAGTTGCCGCGTTAAGATATATTGAAAATAGCATTTTCGTATACTTTAAGATTTTATGAAGAAAATTGACTTATAGCATATTTTTGTCCCTTTTAAAATAAAGTGGTGGGGGAAGGTTGAAAATTATTTTAAATAAATGCCTACAACTCCGGGTTGGCTCAACAGAATTTAGTGAACTTTGTTTTGTTAAAAAGTGGTTCCCTTACTCTATACTTTACTGTATAAACTATGACAATATGACTTTTAAAGTAGGCGCTAGAGGGAGCTATTTTACAACTTAACAAATATTGCGCATTTTTTCAAAAATTTTAAATACAACAGTATATTTAATTTTACTTCATCACAAAGATCAATAAAAGCCTAAAGAACTGGCGAAAACCACAACTTGATATCTTTTTTCAAACCGGAGATATTAACAAGAACAAAAATAAACACGGAAAAATATGATTATATTTAAGTTTCAACGGTACAGGTGTTTTCAAAAGTCAAATAGGCCTTGGAAAAACAAAATCTAATTTAAAATTAGGTGCTTTCACGTCAAAGTTTTTATTTGACTTTTGAAAAAACCTTTACCGTTGAAACTTAAATATAATCATATTTTTCCGTGTTTATTTTTGTTCTTGTTAATATCTCCGGTTTGAAAAAAGATATCAAGTTGTGGTTTTCGCCAGTTTTTTTAGGCTTTTATTAATCTTTGTGATGAAGTAAAATTAAATATACTGTTGTATTTAAAATTTTTGAAAAAATGCGCAATGTTTGTTAAGTTGTAAAATAGCTCCCTCTAGCGCCTACTTTAAATGTCATATTGTCATAGTTTATACAGTAAAGTATAGAGTAAGGGAACCTCTTTTTAACAAAACAAAGTTCACTAAATTCTGTTGAGCCAACCCGGAGTTGTAGGCATTTATTTAAAATAATGTTCAACCTTCCCCCACCACTTTATTTTAAAAGTGACAAAAATATGTTATAAGTAAATTTTCTTCATAAAACCTTAAAGTATACGAAAATGCTATTTTCAATATACCTTAACGCGGCAACTTTTGAAAAAACTAAGCTTTACGGATTTACCGTTACGGTTGCGCCCTCTAGCGCTCGACTGAGAAACTTGAAAATAATTTCCAGCAATTTCTTATGATCACTTTTCATATTAAAAAATTTTTCCGCAAGCCATACGAATAACACTTTCAGAGATACGGCCGAGAGCCATTCTTAGTGGGACACCCGGTACATATATACGAAAATATTTTGCTTATCACATTATCCGATCTTCGGAACCGAATTTCACTAAAGAACTTGTAAAAAAAGAAGAGAGTGTCACTCGTATACAATATAATATATATGTGGTCATTACTTAACCTAAAAATTAATGTATCTTTAATTTGGTGCATTAGTAGCTGATAATAATTCCCAAAATAGTAATTCATTCTTAATTTTTGGTTTAGAAAAAAGTGAGGTTAAGAAACATACGACGTCGGATGAAAGTTAAAATAAAGCTCATCGTGTCGATTGTTACAAATATTCGGACGGAATTTGGCACCAAAAGTTTACACCAATCAGGTCACCGTCGGATCATCATATCGTCAGAATGGTATGCATGGAACGCTGTCTTAAATCGAACTAATCGAAATTTTGATTCCAATATTTTTCCTAACTAACCAGTGAAATTTACATTAAAAAAGTTGAAATCCGGTCCTGTCGAATGTTTACTTTCACAAGTAAATTGCGCAAACTCACAACGCCCCCATCGATGTCCATAGCGGGGACATAATTGCAGATGGTATTAGCAATATACTGTTTATATATATGCGGTCATACCGGAATGCGAGATGCCAATAGTTGATAGCCCTTGGGGTAGGTTCCCTCGGAAATGGCTCTGTCAGACGAACGAAGAGGATAAAAATTGAGACAGAAAAAAAGGCAAGTTTATGAGACTACTAGAATGCGGATTTATCGGTCTATGTTGTGAAAGTAAATTCATAATTACCGGAATTTTGTCTTATTTTAGTGGTATTTTAACTCTAATCTGTTATAATACCGGGTACGCCAACGAAGATTGATCATTGTCGAAGAACTTATGAAAAATGATAAAACATGTGTCCCATTTAACACTGTATAATGTAAAATATTTTTAATCCCATACCTCAAGCTGTTTTAGCATTTTTGATAATTTTCATAAGTTCTTGGATAATGATTTTCTTCTGTCCCCGCTTCGTTGGTGGACCCGGTATACCTAAATAACATGACATTATTATTTCATTTCACCTACTATCAAATCCGTAAAACCTTCTAATACCTTTAAAGGGCGCTTAAAACTAGTGTTGTAATCGCTCGAGCGAAAAACCGCTTGAGTACTGGATTATTGAAATAACCGACATCGTTGGATTATTAAAAAAACTGCTCGAGTTATAAATTCAAGCGAAAATCGTCGCTTGTTCCTTATTACCTTTCACTCGTCGATACCCGAGCTTCGCATGATGTCCACCGGTATATGCTGCTTGGTAGTGTGATCGCTCGAGGTAAAAAACTGTTCCTATATTACAATAAATTTTTAAACAACAACAACAAGCAATTTAAAAATCGATCGCCACTTGACGTCACCGCGCGCGCCGAACGAAATTAGATCGGCCAGATATCTTCCCTTGCTTTTATTGTATCATGTATACAATGTAAAGTAAGCATTCTACCTGAGTAATACACAGTTTCACATTTACAGTAATTTACAAGCATTCAACGGGCTTCACAATCCCTTGATGTGTCCCTCTGGGGCCGTATAAACAAAACTCCTTGTAACTTTGGCAACTTTCCAGGAGACGAAGTAAAAGAAAAGTATATACGGGGCTTATTGACAAACTTTCAGAATTCTATTTTAGTATTATTTCATACAGGTGCGTGTGCGGGTTTGTTCGAGTTTGTTAATTTAAAATTTAATGGGAGGGTAGAAATTTTTACAAACTTATTACTACTTTATATCATTTTAAAGGCAAGAATTACAATTCACAAAGACAAAAGTGAATATAATATATATTTTTTTTATGATCAAACACAAGCACTATAGGAAAAATCCTTTAGGGCACTCCGGGAGTGGTGCGTGTGCGCAAAAAGCGATTCACGTTGGTTTTGAATCGTTGGAGGTTATATTCGTTGGGAAAAACGAACTCAGGAAGGTCGTTCCATAAGGATGAAGTCCTCCAGATGAAAGAAGTCTTAAATAATGAAGTTCGAGGAGTACTAAGCTTAACCACATATGGATGGGCGGCAGTGGTTCGTCGTGTATTTCTGATATTCGCCGCTCTGGGCGGAATTAAGAGGGCAATGTCAGCCGAGCCTGAAAATATCTGTAGAAGAGAGTCAAATCCCCAACCTGTCTTCGATGTTCTAGGCTGTCGAGGTTCGTATAGTCTCCAATCAGATGAATGGTCCTCCTTTCGATAGAGTAGCCGAAGAGCATGTTTGGGTGCAGAGCTCCAGACATGAGAGCAGCACTCTAGTGATGGTCGAATCTGAGCGTTATATAGTGTCAAAAGTTGTTGAGGTTTGTACAACTTTCTGGTTCGGAAGAGTACACCAAGTTTCTTAGAAGCTATCTTGGCGATTGCCACAACGTGGTTATGCCAAGACATATTTCCTCCCAGATTGACGCCCAGCAAATTAATGGATGAAGCCCGTGGGATTGCGTGTCCGTCCATGACTATATCCGGTTCTGTAATGTTAACCTTTTTAGAGAAAACTGCTGCTTCGGGTTTTTAACGTTAAATTCGACTTGGTTACTGTCACCCCAAGCCAAAATTTCTTCTAGGTCTTTGTTGAGGCGTGATACTTCATGCTGTCTGCGAAGATGTGCGTCGGCAGCCGATGTTTGTGCCGATGTTGGTCGGCGCGTGCAACAATGCCCAGTTCGTCTTCTGATTGTTCAGATTAACTACTATATAAATCTTTTGTGATAACTTCTCCCTCTTGATCTGTGTTACTATCAATCTGCCTATCGTATTCTTCCCTCTCGCCTTCATTCTTTTCATCTTCTAGTTCTCTCACAACTTCATTTACAGCATTTTCCAATTCACTTTGACTTTAGCTTTCGTGACCTGAGAAAAACACGAACAATTTACTTTAGATTTATTTCATCTAAAACAAATAATCAAAAATAAGCCACAATATACTTCCACATGTAAATATCATTTATACTACACTTATACAGGGTGGTTGATTAGTGCGAGGAAGTCAATTATCTCCGTTGTTCTTAAAACTATCGAAATTTATTAAATACAAAGGTTCTAGGATAAATAAAAACACACATTTTAAAAATATTTTTGGATATACAGGATGCTCCAAAAAAAACGGGGCATCATATAAGTATTTTTTTTTAAATAGTACCCCCCATTTCTTTTTGTCTCATCGAATTCGGCATAAAAATTTTACATAAGATATGCTATTTTATTCTGGTGATTTATACTTCGTTGCCAGATTATTCAATTTTTCCTAAAATTTTTTCGAAAAATATCATATCAAAAAAATTATTTTAAAATATTACTAATTTAAACTAAAAAAGAAATTTTTATATTTTTATAAACCTTAGAGGTGTCCGAATAATTTTACTAAAAAAAAGCATCAATATCGTATACAGGGTGTTTTTACATCGGTACAAATGTAGCAATCTTTAGATAAATATTACTCGATTTTTTCAAATGGATCCCCTGTATATTATTATGTCAATTTACAGATAATTTCAACCCCTTTAAATAGGCAATTATAATAAATGCTAATCTAAAACGTAACATTCTTTTAATATTTTATGTTTTATTTAAAAAATGTAAAAATATCTTCACTTTCAATAAGGCCATGAGTTGAACAAAAATAATAATAAACGAAATAAAAAAACTATAACAAGTGTTCAATATGACCTCCATTAACATCTAAACAGGTCTCAACGCGTTCTTGAAATGATCTACTAACTTTATTTAATACATTGTTGTTGATATTCCGAAAAAGTTGTGTAATGCGGTTTTTCATATTCTCTTTCCAAAAAAATAAGGACCAATGACATAATTTCCAACTATTCCACCCCATGCATTTAGTGACCATCTAGTTTGACTGTGAGTTCTAATAAAATGTGGGTTGGCGGTTGCATAATAATGGAAATTATGCCTATTGACATTTCCATTTTTATGAAATGTAGCTTCGTCAACGAACAATACATAATTAAAAAAATACCTGTCTTGGTGTATTTTTTGTTGAGCCCATTCACAGAAAGTAACTCTGGTTCCATAGTCCTGATCGTTCAGCTGTTGCATCAGTTGAATGTGATGTGGGTGCATTTTATTTTTAGTCAAAATATTTTGGACAGTATTACATCTGTTTCATTGGAAATTGTTCTTTGGGAGATATGGGGATTTTCAGTTACTTTCAGCAACATGGTTAATTTAGTATTAACACTTTTAGTTCTTTCAGTATTTTCATATTCTACTTTTCCTTTAATTTATCTAATGCTTCTTTTCTTGGTTGCCTTCTATCAGGATAAGTTTCCCGATAAAGCCTTGTAGCAAGTAGACAGTTTCTGTCACTTGCTCCTAGTATGAAAACCATATCGACTAATTCGTCTGTAGAAAAATTCATAGCGTGTCAACAAAAAATACTTTTTTATCTACAATAATTACCTTAATACCGTAAAGTTGTTAATCAAAATATGCCAGAAATCTAAATCCATTATGATGACAGTACGAATTGTTGATTTTTGTTTAACTCATGGCCAACTTATTGAAAGTGCCGATATTTTTACCTTTTTTAAATAAAACATAAAATATTAAAAGAACGTTACATTTTAGAAATTGCCTATTTAAAGAGGTTGAAATTATCTGTAAACTGACATAATAATATACAGGGGGATCCATTTGAAAAAATCGAGTAATATTTATCTAAAGATTGCTACATCTGTACCGATATAAAAAACACCCTGTATACGATATTGATGATTTTCTTTAGTAAAATTATTCGGATACCACTAAGGTTTATAAAAATATAAAAATTTCTTTTTTAGTTTAAATTAGTAATATTTTAGAATAATTTTTTGATATGATGTTTTACGAGAAAATTTTAGGAAAAATTGAATAATCGTATAATAATCGTATAATCGTATAAATCACCAAAATAAAATAGCATATCTTATGTAAAATTTTATGCCGAATTCGATGAGACAAAAAATTCTCAATCAAGGGCAAAATTTCAACTGCCCCGTGGTCCCCTTTAAGCTGTATGTGCACACGATTCGAATGACAAATACCTGAGCCGGCGAGACGTGCGGTTTTCTGAAATTATTATACGAGAAAAAAATTAACATTTGCGGCATGTTGCCGCATGTGCGCCCGCCGGAGGGTTAAGGTAACTATCAAATATCGGCCCATAAGCCCGCATAATTACCAGCAACAAGTTTACACTTCGTGTTGTCGCTGTTGTCTTATACGGAAAGTTATGTATAATTAATATCAATTAATTTGAAAGCAATAACAACACAGCTAATTTGATTCATCAGTATGCTCCGTCAGGTCCTTGCTTGAACATTCGTTGCAGCAGCCATTAACAGCATAGTTGCCAAATAATAAAGTGGAAACGTGATGTGAAATTTACGCTGTAAGGCCGGTATTAGGCTATAAAATATATTTGACCAAGATCTTTTATAAAATATTTTGTAGCCATTTCTTTGATAATATTTCTTTTATAAAAGTTTATGACCATTATAAGTGCAGTTACACTGTCAAAGAACTTATCGTCAATTTTTGAAGGTACTTGCCACGTGTTTACAAGTAAAAATTAAATACGTGCTTATGCTGATGCTTGAGCAGCGATAAGTGCTGCTGTCATTAAAATGTGTTTAGTATTAAAAAGGAAAAATATAAAGAACCAGGCGACTTTGGGAAGGCGATGGCTATAACGGCGCACCGACCCTCGCCAATAGCCTTGTCCCATAACAACGCAGAGCCTCGCTTTAGCATCGCACAGTAGTCCCTCGACATCGAGATATAAACATGGACTGTGCGTTGTTATCTTCTTCCGATGAAGAAGATATTGTTTTAGACTCTAATATAACAAAGTGGTACTTATATGCTTAAACAATAATCAAAATTATCAGTTCATCCCATTAACGCAAAGCAAAGATTCAATGGAGAATCTTGTCACCTGTATAATGATCTAAGGAAATATTCCCAACGCTTTTTTGAACATATGATAATTACCATTACTCTTTCTTCCACTGAGTATTGTTGTAGTTGAGAATGGCAGTTTTTCCAATTTTTATTTATTCGCCTTTCACTGTTGCTTACGATATAATCAAAGGTATTTATATACATTCTCATATATTCACAAAAGCATTAGGGATCTTTCCTTAGATCTTCATAAAGGTGATAAAATTCTCCATTGAATCTTCGCTTTGCGTTAATAGGATGCACGGGTAATCTTGATTTCTGTTTAAACATATACCATTTTGTTATATTAGCATCTAAAATAATATCTTCTTCATCGGAAGAAGATGAGAACGCACAGTCCATGTTTATATCTCGATGTCGAGAGACAATCTGATCGACAGGCAAGGCAATGAGCGAGGGTCGGTGCGCCGTTATGGCCACTATTGTGCGGTGTTATGGTACAAGGCTATGGGCGAGGGCTCTGTGCGGTGCGACGTTGTGGTTATACACTAAGGCCCTGGGTGGCAAGGCATAATTTAAGGGGTGTCCACCACAATCTCTTTCTGAAGTTACAATTTGAAAATATTAGGAGTTATAAGAACTATTTAAGAATGGACGATTAAACATTTAAGTTTATTGTTTTAAAGATAACACAATTTGTATCCCGACAAAATACACATTTGAGGAATTCTACCAACGTTGAGGAACGCCTTATAATACCGGCCTTAGGACTGTGATAAGCTTGGGATATTTGCTTATATCTTTTTTTTTATGATCAAACACAAGCACTATAGAAAAAATCCTTTAGGCCACTCTGGGAGTGTTGCGCAAAAAGCGATAAACGTTGGTTTTGAATCGTTGGAGGCTATATTCGTTGGGAAAAACGACCTCGGAAAGGTCGTTCCATAAGGATGAAGTCCTCTAGATGAAAGAATTCTTAAATAATGAAGCTCGAGGTTTGTTCGTCGTGTATTTCTGCTATTCGCCACTCTGGGCAATGTCAGCCGAGCACTTTCCATGAAAATATCTGTAAAAGAGAGTCAAATCCCCAACTTGTCTTCGATGTTCTAGGCTGTCAAGGTTCTTCGTCAGCTCGTGGTCTCCGATATCGACTTGATTATTCAAAATTACCTTTATTTTAGCTTGAGCATGACCATAAAGTAGGAGATTTAATAATGTAAATTTCTTAAAAATACGTTAATCTGTTCGCTGAAACTCTACACTTGCTTTTAGTCCTATTCCATTTAATAAATGTATTAAATATTCCTTTTTTTAAGCTTCTATCGAATTTTCAGGCTTTAAATTTTGTGTTGCTTCCTTGGCTTTAAGCCCAGGCAACGAACGACACAGATGCTGTTTTCATGGCAACTTGATATTATAAGCATTCAGAGAGAAGTGAGAATATTACTCGTTACTGCATTTTTTTAAACTTGCTACTGTAAATATTTTTCCTGCGGTAATTAAAATTTTTGTTGCAGGTTCCAGTTTAATCAGAGGCCGCCCAATCAAGCTACCAACGCCTAACGATATTTAGTGAAACAGTAGTGCCAACAAATTATAGTAATAAATAACATAATAGGTGCCAAAGAACCAGAAGACTAAAAACATAATATACAGGGTCATTCACGGTGAGTGACATATTTAAATATCTCGGGAACTAAAACGATATTCGTTTAAAATATTGGTATTTGCTATAAAGGATGCCGATCTTTTTAATCGACATATTTGGATGTATCTATCATATCCGGTTATACCGGCAGTTGGGATTCACATTGTTCTTTTAAATAGAATGCTCTGTATACATGGTGTTATGGAAATGACTTATTATATTTAAATCCGCAAATCATGAGATGAAAATAAATTGAAGAAAAATAACCATAAATGGCGCTTTGATTTATTAAGCGAAATATACACTTTATATGAAATCTCAAAATTTACGTGGCCGCTACTGAGGACGCTCGCAATCAATAGTTTATTGAGGCGGTGTTGTCGTATACGCAGAATTATAAACGCTTTTTGACAAGACATAGAAAGACGTATTTGACCCGCGTCATCACTTCTTTTTCAAAC
Source organism: Barypeithes pellucidus (assembly GCA_963991005.1). Classification (NCBI taxonomy): domain Eukaryota; kingdom Metazoa; phylum Arthropoda; class Insecta; order Coleoptera; family Curculionidae; genus Barypeithes; species Barypeithes pellucidus. Next base: position 18,234,307 of record OZ022563.1, read on the forward strand.
CTTTTAGAAAAAAAACTACAATTTTAAGGTACATACTCTCTTACCTTCGATCTTATATTAAAATAATCCGCTTTATAATTAAATTCCATAAAAAAATAAAACACAAAAAGTATGTTTACAGAACCAACAGTAGATAATATCACACAAATTTGAAATCACAATATTTATTATTATGAATTATTTCACAACAGAAAAAAATCGGGTAATGCTACAACTAACAAAACGTTTAAAATTCGTATACGTCAAGCACGTGGAACCCACGACAGCGTCATTCCAGTCCTGAGCCTCGAAACATACTCAAGCAACGATAGTGGCGCGCGGCCGGTATCCAAGCAAGGGCGAGACACGCGGTGTGATCTGACAACACGGTTAGTATACTCTAGTGACCCACATTGTTGCTAAGTGAATCCAGATGGAACGGCGCGTCAGTATGTGGGTAAAAAGGGTTTTTACCTTAGTATTCCTAACATTAAATCCTGATACTAATTCTGATTCCCCGTTCGCCAAATTAAAAGGAGTTCGATTAGATATTCGATTTAAAAAAAAAGTATGTAGAATGTAGGACACCTAAGGAGTCACATATTTAAATATAATAAGTCATTTCCATAACAGCCTGTATGAGATACTAAATTTTCAATGTTATCAGTTGACTAGTTCTTCATAAACGTCTAATAGACCATCCACCATCAATCACCCTGTATATGAAGTACATTAAGTTCTTACTTGAAACTGATATGGCTTTGCGTATATACAAACGAAATTTTCACTTAGTTTAAGAATTTTTGCCTTCGTGAAAGTATTGAACAGCTGATTGTCGACAAAATTGTTGGTTCCGTTTAGTGTGTGGACTAATATATTTATAACCTGTAACTCTTGGAAATAATAGAAAACAATAAGAAAAACGGCCACCTAATTAATTGTTTTATACAAAGAAATAATAATAATTCGAAAACAATTGACACTACATGTCGTCTGATACTTCTACACTTTTAACTGGAGTTAATTAATATGGGAAACTTATAATCCATTACACCATTAAAATGTAATTCAAAATAATTAATCAAACACGGAAAATATACAATACAACAATCTCCGTTAAAATCCCGAGAAAATTGCTAATAAATTAGCCCACACCCTTACGGAAAATCGATTTCGCCTATGATTGTTATTGTGCTGGTTTACCATTCAATTTTAGAGCCACAGCAAATATTAATTCAGATCAGTTGGAAAATAATGCTAATAAAATTATTAAATATTTCTAAATACCTAATCGGGTTTTATTATAAATTTATTTAGTATATTTTCGAGCTATTTTTATGCAACTATAAATGTGCTCTTTTCAATTCTTTTTTAAAACTAAGCTTTATCTACAGGTTTGGCAAACATCTATAGCAATCGGTAGCCTAACGCACAGGAAAGAGAACGTAATATACTAGCTATAAGTTAAATAAAGAGAAGCGAAATTTCCCGTCCTATATCTAAAGCATCTTGATTTCTCCTTATGTTTATCGCCGCAATGTTGCCAGGTCAAAAATTTAAAAATCATTAGTACAAGATAGTGCTCAAGAAGTCACTAAAATGTCATTAGATTAATAATAATCTTACTAAATAACATAACATTTTATTTCCAGAATAAAAGCCAAAAGACAAAAATATAAAAATTCAAAAAATATTGTTTACATTCAACTTACATAATTTAGGCCAATTACTGATTGAGGTTGCGCCATTTATTTAGGTATTCTACATTGAAGACTTAGCAACACAAAGATATTTAAGGAAATTATATGGCAAAACAATAGATTCAAACTTTCAAATAATATTTATTACATTTTGCATGTGAAGAAGGTAATCAATAGATTTTTTAAAAAGTTTTCACTAAATCACTATTCTATCTAGTGAAATTTTAGTAAAACATTGTGCTTGCCTTGTCAAGTCTGCGAGAGGAGACCTCAAAAATCTTCCTAACGTGGTAGAGGGGGAAAGGAAGTGAAATATAGGATACGACAAGGATATATGTTTCGGGTTTGTAGCTGATCCACGGTGTTGAAATAAGGTCGGTACCCCGGAATAACTCCGGTGCATCGCATTGCAGCGGAAAATGTCTGGGGAAAAAGTTGTTTACTTTTGAAGGAGGAATAGTTTGCAATTTAAACCACCCCCACCCCCTCAACCCCCGGGCGCGGGTGGGGGTAAGTTAAGATTTTCAAATGGAACCCCATATTTTTTATTGGCGTATCGTGTTCTTCGACCAAACATAAACATCTCTTGTCTGATTTTTTTTTTATTTTGGCCCATCCTTCACCAATAATCACCATGAGAAAGACGAAATCAAAACCGTGCGAAAATCAAGTTTTATCCCGGAAATACTCTTTTTCTCTGTCTTGTACAATCCATGGGCATTTTTTAGTACAAAAAATGTTTCGGACAATAGATGTTTATTTTTGGTCGGAGAACACGAAACGCCAATAAGAAATATGGGGTTCCATTTGAAAATGTTAACTTACCCCCACCCTCGCCGGGGTTGAGGGGGTGGGAGGTGGTTTAAATTGCAAACTATTCCTCTTTCAAAACCAAACAACTTTTTCCCTAGACATTTTCCGCTGCAATGCGATGCACCGGAGTTATTCCGGGGTACCGACCTTTTTTCAACACCCGTGTATACGTTCTCTTTTCTGGCCATTAAGCTGCAAACACACTATTATTACGTCACGTGAGATCACATGCTATCACGCAATGTCACGGCATACCCGAAATATCTGCAAGACGGTTTATGCGTGCTTATAAATAGATTTAGAAGTACACTATAGTCACCTCGTGCAGCTCACGGAAAGTCATACTTGACAGTACAATTTTATTTCTGCAAATTTACATATTCGGCACGCGTGATAACACTGTGTCAGAGTTTCAAGCTAGAAGGCTACAAGATTCACTTGCGATCTTGACAACCACAAAATATGTAACAAAAATGATCTGCAGTGTATGTAGTAGGTATGTTTCTAAGCCGTGACAGCTTGTGCTATTTCGCCGATATGACAACACGTGAATTCACGTGACGTGATAATAGTGTGTTTGCTGCTTAAATCTATTTATAAGCACGCATAAACCGTCTTGCAGATATTTCGGGTGTGCCGTGACATTGCGTGATAGCATGTGATGTCACATGACGTGATAATAGTGGGTTTGCGGCTTACGGCATCTGATTGTAATAGATGTTGTGTGCCAAATCTGTATAGTTTCTGCATATTAAAATGATAAATAATTCCTAACAAAAAATAATTGCATGACTTTTACACACACAAAGTATCATAAATTAAGCAATATGTCTTTCTGTTTTCCGATTTTCGAGATTAGGAGTAAAAACTTCCGAAATTGACAGTCGTGCTATTGTTTAATTATTTTATTAGGTTTTAAACAAACCCCGCAGCAACATAGTAACATACAATAAGATTCAACAAATCACCGGCACCAGCAACGAACCCAACGAACGAACCTTTTTAAGTTGATACCGGCATAAAGGCGACTAAAGCACATAACCTTCCTCAAAAACTCAAAAAAGTTACTCGAAACGTTTAAGGCCTATAATCGGCTTGGTTCGGGTTTGTTCGTCGACGATCGAAACGCGGTAACGATAAAATGCGGAGAAAATGAAGCTGAGCGTGTCGGCCTACCGCGCACACGCATCTGCGCACAAGAAGATCTTGGACACCTCGTACAGTCAGTACTATGGATCGACGAGTGCGTCGCACCTGCATCCTGGACCATCGGGAGCTTCTGGATTTCAGGTGAGTTTAGCGTTTTAATAGAAATATGTTTAGCGATGTACAAATAAGAATTTTTTTTTAAATGATAAAAAATTCCAAAAAGTATAAATTTTAATTTTTTTTTTTTTGGTATAAATTCATGCAATAGAAACGTTGTAAGAGACAAGATTATGTATTTTTAATTATGTCACGCTTTCACGCTATTGTCTTAGCTGTAGAGGGTGTTATGAAAAGGGCTTATTATATTCAAATTAAAATTCAAAATATGCTTTGTCTATTTGGGTTTCATAATGGCTACATTATGAAATGCAAAAAAATTGAATAATCTGCCACTTTATGAAACTGAAATTTTATTTTTTATGTTGACAGCAAGTAGGGTTCGAATTTTAGGCTTACTTCGATTTCGTTGCAATTAGTTTTCTAGGCTTCATGAATTCGACAAAAATTTTTTATAGAATACTTTAAAATACTATCCTTTAACCTTGCAAATAGATCATTTTTACTAGATATTTATCTGAAATACCTATACTCGGAAATATACAACATTCTGACGGTGTCCGTCAACTAATTTCTAGTCACAACTATAAAACAACATAACCTAAAAATAATATAAATATCTTCCAGTTTATTCTCTATTTATAAAGTTTTATTCAATAAAATACTATTTTTATTTTTAATTCAATATAGTATTATACATATTACTTTATATATACATATTTATAGTTACTGTAGACATTTCCTGTGCATTAATTGTAATTCCTGTCAGATTCTATGTCGACACAATATTTTGTTCAAGATTTTGAACTTTTTTTTTTTTTTAATTAGTCCATCTCGAAGTGGAGTGAAGATATAGTGAGGTAAAGAAACTCATAATCTGCTCCACTAGTTTAATAACAAAATCAAAAACCATACATGTTTCGAAGGTTCAAACCTTCATCTTCAGTGGAAAATATAAGAACATTAGGAGAAACTCATGACATTGATTTAAACTGAGCAAAGCAGGAAGAAGAAAAAATCCATTTATAAATTATGAAAATTAATTACATATATAGTTTGTGTGTATAGTTTTTGCAGAATTGCAATAAAACCTCATTATCTATTCAACCATAAAATAAATAAGGAAATCCCAAATTTTAAAACCTTTTCGAGCAGAGCCGGACCAGGTATACAAATTCAATTTATACCTATGCCTGATGCATATATAAATACAAAGTGATTTTTAATAATTTTAATCTTTAGTGGTTTTACGGCGAGTAATTTTTAGTTAGGCTTATTAGTGGTAGAAGGTGGCGTATTCGGAATGGTGGTGATAGGGGGGCATCTTCAAGTGTCGGGAATGGAGACTTAAATATTTAACAGCTGTTAAACAATTTAAAGAAAAAATCGTCCAATTATTTACCTTGACGAAACATGGTTCGATACCCATGACACTCCATAAAAAGGTTGGGATGATTCTTCCAAAAAATGTCAAACCAAGGCACCATCAAATAAAGGCAAAATAATCACAATATTACATGCTGGTGCAGAGAACGGGTTTGTTCCAAATTGTCTGTTGCTTTCAGCTAAAAACATAGCAGATTCTTCTTTAGATTGTCATCAAGACACCGACGTACAACTTTTTGAAGATTGGTTTAAACATAAACTCCTTAAAAATATACCTGAAAATAGCGTCATTGTAATGGACATTGCTAGTTATCATAGTCGGTAAGCAAAAATCATTCCCAATTCTAATAATACAAAAGCAGAAATTCAAAATTTTATGATTGAAAATGATTTATATTTTGAAGAAACTTACAAAAAACGAGAACTGCTAGAAGTATTAAAAGCTTTGAAAATAAATAAGGAATACGAGTGTGAAAAACTGCAGCAGAAAATGGACATACATTGTTGCGTCTTCCTCCGTACTATTGTATATTCAATCCTATTGAGCTAATATGGCACCAATTAAAATCTAATATTAGGAGAAATAATATTTCTCCTACATTAAATGCATCTGTAGTAGAATTAATTAAAAACGAAGCAAGAAAAATTTCTGCAGACAGCGGGAAAAACTGTGTACAGCATGTACTTAAGGTGGAAAATTCTTACAATTGTATGATTACACATGTTCAACCCTTAATTATAAGTTTAGGCTTAGATGAAGATAGTGATAGTGATACAGAGTTAAATTTTTAATAAATTATCAGTAGTTTCTTAGAATTTAATTAATTTTTATTGTACTTGTTATCCTAATAGTTATACTTTTAAATTATATTATTTTCAATTATCATTAATTGTTATCATTATTTTACATTTATGTTAGGTACCTAAAACTAAAAATACCTATCTATTTATTTTAAATTATAAAAATAAATCATGTGGTGTGGTATACATTTTCAAGCCGGTCCTGATCCCATTTATTGAGCTTTGAAGAGGTTCAGGCGTATATAATAGGGTTTAATCAGGTAGTTTATTTATGGCAGTAAGAGTCCATGGTATAATTCTGCAACAACTATACTAGTAGCTACCGGCTCTCTCGACAGGAATGAAACACTTTCCACCTCGGTACGTAATATACTATATCCTAAGGCGCCATCTAATTGTAGGAGGCGAACTAAATGTATGTTTCGCTAGTTTTCTACGCACTTTTCATTTCTAACTATATACTTAATTGCTTTGTGACCTTAACTTTCGTTTGAATATGGAAGCATCGAGACGATATTTCTTTTGAAATTTATCATTGCTAAATCCCATTCTTAGTAAATTCTCCATTTGAATAAACCTTTATACCTAGTCTTACAAAATGATATATATCTCTCGGAAATAATTTCGACATTCCTTCCGTTAGTTTACACGCATTAAGCGGTTAAGTGTATAATCAATTCCCCACCGCTTATTAAATTCCTTTAGGGTGTTTTAATGTATTATTTAATGTCTAGTAAATTTTAATTTTTCCTTTTGAAATGTACTACAGGGTGATTTACGGTGGATTCCAGATAACCGACCATGGTCTATCGTTTTTAAATATTTTCAGCAATGCGGCCTTGCATTACATTGCTATGGAACTACTTTTATCAGATTTCCAACTCAGAATTGATATACATATAGGGTGTCCCACCCGGGCATATTTTCAAGTAGCATACAAACAACTATTTTTGGACCACTCTGTATGCTTGAATTAAGATATGATCAACAAAATCAAATACCTAAAGGCCTCTTTAAACCGTATGCAACATTTCAACTTACGAATATTCTAGAGCTTGGAGTATTGAATTTGAAAATATATAGGGAGTTCTATTGAAAATAACGATGTCGCCACCGGTTTTAGGTAGAGGCGACAACATCGCATTGCTTAAAATATGTTAAAACGGACCATGGTAGTATCTAGGAAATTTTCAAAATAAACCGTTTTCGAGAAACGTCTAACGTTCCATTCACCGTGAATCACCCTGTATAGCTTTTTGTATTCTGAATTCACGGAAAGTTTTATTCTTGGTGATAATTTAAGGAAATCCAAGGTATTCAATCTCCATGACAAAAATCATATAGGGGAGGTTGAAATTTTGTTTATTTGCGTTACTTCTAAACCGTGATCAATCGGTGTTTCTTGGAACCCCTGGTATATTATTTTTAAAACTAAAAGAAGTGTTTAATTGAAGTGTTTTTAAAAAAATGTATGCCGCTCCCTTAGCTCCTTTTACCTGGCTATGCCACTATATTCAGCCAAGAAACATATAAGCAACAACTTTTTTTTACAAATCTTGCTTCTATTCAGAAAATTCCCCCAAATTTAATTTCAGCGTGATTTCCAGCCTAATTGTACGTGGAGTTTCTGTCAGCGTCAACAATTAAATCGTGATAAATCATTTATATTTCCAAAATTTATCATTAAACTTTTAGACCTCTCAAATAATCTCCGATGCCCTTCTCATATTCAACTTCCTTCATTCAAAATCATTATTATTTATGTATGAAGTATGGAATTTTTATGGTAAACAACATTTGTTTGATAATTTTATTTTTCCACATAATTTCCTTTAAACTTTTTAACTTTAAATTATCTTTACGTAAAATCTAATGATTATGCAGTGGCTTGGCAACATTGCAATACGTTGAATGATTACCATATGGATTGTTATTATTATTTTTTCCTAACCACATATATATAAACAGTATATTGCTAATGCCATCTGCAATTATGTCCCCGCTTTGGGCATCGAAGGGGGCGTTGTGAGATTGCGCAGTTCGGAAATATCCTTGTGAAAGTAAACATTCGACAGGACCGGATTTCAACTTTTTTAATGTAAATTTAACTGGTTAGTTAGGAAAAATATTGCAATCCAAATTTCGATTAGTTCGATTTAAGATAGCGTTCCATGCATACGATTTCTGACGATATGATGATCCGACGGTGCCCTGATTGGTGTAAACTTTAGGTGCCGAATTCCGTCCGAATATTTGTAGCAATCGACACGATGAGCTTTATTTTAACTTTCATCCGACGTCGTATGTTTCTTAACCTCACTTTCTTCTAAACCAAAAATTAAGAAGAATGACTTATTGATTATTTTGGGAATTATTATCAGCTACTAATGCACCAAATTAAAAATACATTAATTTAAAGGTTAGGTAGTGACCACATATATATATTATATTGTATACGAGTGACACTCTCTTCTGTTTTTATAAGCTTTTTAGTGAAATTCGGTTCCGAAGATCGGATAATGTGATAAGCAAAATATTTTCGTATATATGTACATACCTGAAATACTTTATACCTGGTATTGATCCACGACTTTTGCAAAAAAGCACCATGCACTTGTGTCCTTTCATCTTAAACAAAATAAGCCACTAATAACCTACCAAACAGCGAATCGAATCACTCTACAAAAATTGTTGATAGGTAATGAAAGTTTATAAGCACTAATATACCGACAACAATGTGGATGAACCACTTTTTATTCTGTAATTTGAGAAAGCATCCAGAACCAATGATGGCGACGAATAAAAACAAACAAATAATATCGGGCCGGCTCTGACGCGATCGATAAAATTTCCATCCTACTGCTCAAACTCAATAGGTCCACGCCATCTCCATAGCGGGGACACTTTTTGTATTTTGGAACGTTCGTATTGGCAATATACTGTTGATATATATGTGATCCTAACAGATTGATAATACACTTGTCAATTGAACATGTGTTCTCAACGCGCTCCACGAAATTAAAAAAAACGTATGTGTTGTCGTGACAACTAAGAACTCATCCATTTAAATAAATAAATAATTTCCATAACAACTTCTACTATACAAATAAGAATAAAAACTTTTTACTAAGTTAAAATTAACAAAAAATTAAATTGTAATAAATCAATTATATTATCAAAATTTACTCTTAAAAGTTTTAATGGGCCTTTTCAAATATTACCAAATTTCTCTTTACATCCCTTATCCTCTCCGACCCGAAATCTCTATATTATATTACAAATAAATTGAATTTGCTGTTGAAAATCTCACCTCGGGAGGAAATATGCTTTTCTCAGCCTATAAAAAACGCTTCGACAAAAATGTTTTTGGGCTGAATACATAATATATCACAAAATACATAATATATCACAAAAATCATTTTTCAGCGCAGGTTTCATGGATATTTTAGTAGGTATTTTGGGGGTATGTTTAGGAAAATGTTACACGACAAAAATATTGATATATTATGTGGACTCATGTTATTAGCGGTAGGTTATTTTGTTAATGTATTACCCGTAGGTAACTACTATTATTGTAGTGATCTTTGGCATATATTTAATAAGAATAGCCCCTTATTGGTCTTAAAAGACGGTGGCCATTTCCAGGAATGTATAACCAATCGAATTAATTTATTCACAACGGTCAAAGCGGTCGCAAGATCTTAAAGGACCCGTGAACGGAAAAAGTTTAAGTAAACACTTTAAGAGATAAGAAAAAAACTGTTGACATTATGTTCTAGATTTAAATTTAGAAAGAAATTATTGTTGACCAACAAGTCAAAAGTCAACGCAAAAGTATGTAGTGTTTCTCTAGGATATCCAGGAGACACCAGATATAATAGGTAATCTATTTGCATCTCTGAATATTATAATTTAAAAATTATATCATTTAAAAAAATATTTGTTCTAGAAATCCTTAGTTTTTTTAGATCTCTTGTCAAATAAATCGCTTTTCAATATAATAATAGTAAGTTTAGAAAAAAAGCAAACTCTCGAAATACCGACAATTTCCACGAGAGGCAGTATTTCTGAAAGTTACTGCGAGATTGCATTTCCTTTACAATCCGATAAGAGCTCGAATCTCTGATTGTAAGTGGATATCTATGGAATGGGTATTTTCTTAGAAAAGCTGTTTCCAAGTGCAAATCGACGTATGAAGCTTGGATCTTTACCTCTGGAAAGGTATAATCGGACTATTTACTAATCTACAACAAGGTTAAGAGGAGGAAAAAGGATTATCGGCCATTGTGCGAAGAGACTGCCAAATATAATTGACATTCCTGGGGTCAGGACTTTAGCAATTCTAACAACAGAAAAACTGCATATATCAAATTAAATTTGCGATTTTTGCGGAATCTGGTACAGTGGCCGAAGCCTAATATTCTCATTTTATGAAAATGTTTACTAGATATAGCCAAAAATATAAATATGAAATCTGTATAAGTCTCATAAGTTTAAAATTGTATAAGTCTTATTAATCAACATGACACCACAACTGTGTCGTGTTCGTGAAACAACTCAGTTTATTTTTTAAGTAAATTGGTGGTGTTTTATAAAAGTTTATTGAAAATAACTCAAAGGTAGTCTACACGTGACTTATAGTTATATTAAATTGTTAATGGTTAATATCATATTGTATGTGTGCCATTTTATTTTGCCTAATATTGGGAATTTTGCATATTTCAAAACATTTTTTTCTATTGATCAGAAGAATTTTGCTTTTTTAGATTAGTTAGAAACTAAAATATTGTTACTAGACTAGATAGTCTAAAATTTTGGGATATACACGTGATTAAAACAAGCTTTTCTAGCTTACATAGGTCTACTATTTATTAGACATAATGCTGTATGCAATGCAATAAAACCCACTAATCGATTTTTATTTAACTATATTTTTATTTTAGGCCGTAAATCAGTTTTTTGTTCGTCCTATAAAATTGTTCATTTCGGATTTGCGCAATTTCCATATTAGCCCAATGATATTCATTACACTGTGTACCAATTTAGACACTTTTCAGAGGTATTATCAAAGATAGAATGTTGCGGTTTCACTTTAGTTACTCCCTTTTTAACGGAACAAAATATTCTGTGTCAAATTCGTCATGGCTGGCTCTAGTCTTTAATTTACAGGGTGATTTTGAAAATCTTCGCTTTTTAGACACTCCTTGTATTTTCGTTATGCTGTAACTTATCAAAAAGGTAAAAGCTGATCTTGTTAGATATTTTTACGTAAAGTTTAGTGGAGTACCTAGCCACTTATTATCTAAAAAGGTTAGTTTTTGAGATATTAACAAAAGTTAAAATTTTGAAGATAAATTTTTGTAATTCCCAAAGTATACTCAATTGTGTGCTTGTTAATATCTCAAAAACTAAAGTTCTTAGAGAAAAGCTATCTAAGCCACTCAACTTTACATAAAGATGTCAATCAAGATCAATATTTACATTTTTGAGGCAAAGATCTTCAAAATCACCTCGTAAATTAAAAACTGCCATGAGAAATTTGACACCGACATCTTTTGTGTCGTTAAAATGTATTAAACTAAACTGAAAAGCGATATATTTTTTGTTTACAACTGTAGTATACCCTGTATATATTAACATACCTACCCTCCATCTGACCTACATTACTCTCAATCAATCAATTCTCGAATACATTTTTTGGATGAAAGTATTACCGAATAAATAAAATTTATTATCAGCGGGATGCATCACCTATGTAACATTTTTATTGTTGCACGTCACACCTGTCATATGGAAAGTGCCATAAAAATGTAAAATAGAGTTTCCGTATTCATGGTTTTAAATAGAGCAAAAGTAGATTATGTAAATGTACCTAGCAAAACTTGTAACTCAATTATTTACAGGATATTCGGGCAAATCAAATCATTTCTGAAATATTTAATTGTGTAACAACACTTGAAAAGCGTATCGAGCAGGATATATAGCAGCTGTGCAATGCGCGAATTTTCAAGGCAATCAAAGTCTAACTCTGCAACTCATTCTTTGTGAGTGTGAACTGAAACTTTGCTCAGTCTGATTTATTTTTATTCAGTAACATGGAGTGTCGGCATTTGTATCAATATTATCAAACTTTATCCTTTATATACAGGGTGTTTCTTAAAAACGTGATGATATCTCCTAGTGTAATTCTTTAGTTCTTGTCATTTTATGAAGGAAGGTCCAAAACGGCTTAAATATAATTATTTCTTGATTTGTAGATATAAGACCAACCTTTTTATAGCTTTTTGATCATTTGTAGTAATACGACTAACCCTTTTTTAATAATAATGATAATTAATAACATTCTTTATTTCAGAATTACATTACGTAACATAAAATGAAATAGTGTCAAAAATACAGCAGATTATTGCGAATCATAGATTTGACATGTTTGTTAAATATTCTTCAATGTTGTAGGGTTCAATGTCTTTAAGTAGCTTAAATATACTTTTCTAAACTTTTTTAATGTTGTCACAATTTTTAATATGATTGTATATTTTTATACAGGTGTAATACGCACCACTTTCGTACAATGTCAGTCTGTGTTTGGGAAACGTTTAATTCAAAGTTCTTGTTGAATATACATTTTGTGATTTACGACTTCTAAACAAATCTCTATTTTTGAAAAATAATAATATGCTTTCTTGTATGTAAATTGCAGGGACAGTAAGAAGCCCATTCGCTTTAAATTTATCTCTACAACTTTCTCTAAAATTGTAACTAATCTAATACGTGATTCGAAATGTGCGTAGTACATCATTCTACACGCTTGTCTATCCAAGTATTTATATAAAATGCACAAGGTGTAGCACACCTTATTCAATTTACCAATCACATACATACACATGAGAGAGTATTGTCCAAGATCATTCTCAAAAATTTAGTTGTTCGTGATATGATGATATTTTGAGGTGTTTAGTATGAGCTTATATTTGACAAACCCCTCATCTGCTTCCATAATGATTTTTTAGTCCTTATGCCAAGAGTAAACTGACTTGGAGCCGTAATAAGAAAATTGGTATCATCTGCATAATTTGTTAGTGTATTTTCAGTAGAAAGCAGCTCGGTAATATCATTCACTTAGATAACAAATAATAGTGGTCCCAATACACTTCCCTGTGCTATTCCCAGTGTTATATCCGCTCTAGTAGATGTTACTCGGACCTTTCCCTTACCCATTACTACTTTTTGACATTTTGACTTTTTATAGTTTGTTCATCATTTGTGGTAATACGATCAACCTTTTTATAGTTTTTCCATCACTTGTAGTATTACGACTAACCTTTTTATAGGTATTTCATCATTTGTAGTAATACGACCAACTTTTTATAGGGTTTTCATCATTTCTGATGATACGGCCAACCTTTTGCCAAAACGAGTTTTGTTTGATTAATCTTTTTATATACGTGAATAAATCATGAAGCACGTAACCTTGTGAATAATTCAATTTCTGTCGCTATATAACAATTTGTCCACTACATATTGAGTCCATCTACATAATGACATGTAACTCAAATTAGCTTCGTAATTTTCCAATTAACTTTTCTACAATCTAGTAAGCTCCTAAGGGCATTTTTGGCCAAAAACAATTGCCCACACAAAAAAACAAAAATAAATTGTTATTGACGGCTGCCCCCGGGTCAAACTTTACGCATAAAATTTACATTTAATTTTAAAATTAACGCTGTTTTGTGTTTGTTTGGGCCTTACTCTCCGAATTGGAGTTTGCATAACGTGCTTTACGTGGATATGCTTTAAGGATCAAAATTAAATCTGCAACATTTTTGCATATATTTCCGGTTGAAGGTTACTGTAAATTGTAATATGGAAAAAGGAGGAACAATTTTTTAATTGAAAGGAAACGTATGTCAGAATTCCGTTAAAACGATGATATGGCTTATGGATTAAGGGCCTAACGAGTGAATAATATTTGCCTCTGATGCCAGTAATTTATGGATATATTTTCCTGGCGACTTTTAAATTATTTTGGACACTTTAATTAATGATTATTATTAACACTCCGCCGTCGGTAAGTTAAAATAATATACAAGGTGTGATCATCATATTTAATGTTTTAGTAAGCTCATTGTGGAAATACTGCAACTATTTAGATATATTTATTAGGTATCTACAATGGTTCGCCAGTACGTGGTATGTACGGAACTTGACAATTCTAATATTTCGGCGGAGGATATATTATTGAGGTCATGCTTTTTAGCCTAAGCAGTGGTGTAGCTAATTCTATATTTTAAGTAAATTTTATGTATGTCTAAAGTTTAAGGAAATTAAATTAAGTAAATATTATACAGTGAGTCCCAGAAGAAATGTCTAAATTCATTTAAAATTCAGCGGTAAGTTTTTTCAAAAAACGCTCGTACCCGTCGATTTTGATTTTTTAATTTTTGTGGTAATTTCATGTATACAGGGTAGCTCAAAAATAAGTTACGACCATCAACTTCATTTTTTCAAATGAAAACATTTATTTTTTATTTCATTTTTGAATTTTGCATTGAATTCTAAGCATGTTTCATGTACCATGTCCTATACATAAACTCAATAGTTATTGAAAAAATTAGGATTGAACATATCATTTAGGGAATCCAACGATCTATCAAATCTTCTGGCAATATGGCATTTTGGGCTCCATAATAAGTAAGAGTGTACTGTCTCACTGTCACCGTTTATTTCCATAGAAACTGTATGACAATTTTATTTCAAATAAGTATAATTATTGTCAAGCGTAGTTTGCGGTTTTCACAATAATGGTGAAGTTAACGGAACGGGAAAAAATTGAAATTCTATGCATGGTTGGGTTTGGTGATAAAACACGTACTCAAATAGAAACAGCCCAATTATTTAATGAAATCCATCCTGATCGTCCTCCCATATGTCAAAAGATGGTGAGTAGAATAGAGGCTAAGTTTAGAAAATTCGGTCATGTTAGAGATTTTCCTAAATCTGGTCGTCCTACTCGAGATGAAAATGAACAACTTGACGTTTTGCTTTCCTTGGAAGAAAATCCATGTACTCCCCTGTCGCACATTGGGGCCGATTTACACATGCCGAAATCTGTTGTTCACCGAGTAGTTCAAACGCACAAATATCACCCATACAAAGTTATTCCAGTGCATGAGTTATTTGAAGATGATTTCGACAGGCGAAGTGAGTTTTGCGGACGCATGCAAAATATGTGCAATCTAGATAATAATTTAGTAAAAAATATTATTTTTTCGGATGAAGCTACGTTCTATTTGAATGGTAATGTGAACAGACAAAATTGTCGATATTGGGCAACAGAAAATCCGCATTGGATGATAGAGGTTCACAGCCAGTACCCTAAGAAAATAAATGTTTGGTGTGGAATCGTACGCGAAAGAGTAATTGGTCCATTTTTCTTTGAACAGTCTTTAACTGGACAAGTATATCTCGAATTTCCCCAACTAGAATTAATTCCAGCATTAGTGGCTTTATTTCCGAATCCATTGGATCCAGACTCCCCTGACGAAGAACTGATATTCCAACAAGATGGTGCTCCTCCGCACTATGCGGCCACTGTGCGCACATTTTTGGATGAAACCTTTCCCAATCGGTGGATTGGAAGGAGAGGACCTATCGAATGGCCTGAGGTCGCCAGACCTAACTCCGCTGGACTTTTTTTTGTGGGGTTACCTCAAATCAAAAGTATTTGTTAACAGGCCAAACAATATGCAGGAGTTGAAAGAAAGGATCCGAAGAGAAGTGCGTGTCATAACTCCGGAAATGGTTGGAAACGTGCAAAGAGAGTTTATTGATCGTCTTGGATATTGGCGCACATTTTAAACATTTAATGTTGTTGTGTTTTTTTTTAATAAACAGGTCTTACTTATAGATATGTTCAATCCTCATTTTTTCAATAACTGTTGAGTTTATGTATAGGACATGGTACATGAAACATGCTTAGAATTCAATGCAAAATTCAATAATGAAATAAAAAATATATGTTTTCATTTGAAAAAATGAAGTTGATGGTCGTAACTTATTTTTGAGCTACCCTATATAAATGAAATTACCACAAAAAAAAAATTAAAAAATCAAAATCGACGGGTACGAGCGTTTTTTGAAAAAACTTACCGCTGAATTTTAAATGAATTTAGACATTTCTCTGGGACTCACTGTATATGTTATATATGGATTTTTCTATAATAACAGAATTTCTATACTTTAGATTTATCGGCTTTTGTCTAATTTTAGATCGACATAATCTAATTGATAAAATTATTGCCAAATTTTAAGCTGGATTTGCCATTTTTAAACAGTAAATAAGTTTGTTCCATCTCTTCAAAATGCAGGGAAATAAACTTGTATTTTGTGAGCCAGCATCCATAGATAAATAACATTTTTGACAAAATTACTTTTATTTTTTATGATCCTAAAAAACCACAAGCAACTTCACTAGTAAGGATAACGCATGGACGCGCAACTTACAGCGTTGCCATTTTTAAAAGCCATCTTCTTTTAACTTATCTGAAATTGTGGAAGAATGTATGATTGTAAATAAACGGTGTTTTACGAATGGGATGTTTTGTCTTCCTTTTATACAGGGTGGCCAATTAGTGCGACAAAGCTCAATATATTTTTTACCGCTTGGGATAGCGGAAAACTTTTCTCACGAAAGATATTGAGCGTTAAGAGGTGCATCTTCTAAAATTATTTTCGACCATACAGGGTGCTCCAAAAGGGCGATGTGATAAAATTTTCATATTTTTTAAATGGGACACCATGTATATTTTTACATATTTGAATTCATAGTAAAATTCTACACATAGCACCGTAATTATTTGTACACATTTTTGCAACGTTACCAAATAGATTGGAAAATTCCTAAAATTTGTTCAAAAACATGGTTCAATGAAATGTGTAATATTTCTTAACTAATTTGAAACAAAATATTTTTATGTCGGAAAGAGGAATGTTGACAGAAGTCCCGTATGATAACACATATCAATATTTTTGTACAGGGTATTTTCTATGGATATGCCAACATTACGAACTTCAAACCTGAGTTTTGTAAGTTTTTTTAAATGAAACACCCCGTAATGATTACGTTATCTTGTAGATGTTTTAATCATCTCTAATTTTTATTAAGGTCTTTCTATACCTATCTCTATCAATCTTGGTGGTATTTCAACTTTCATTTAAACTCCTTTAGTCACCTATGACAAAATAGAAGCAATATTTTAAAAAAGAATTATATTATCAGCCAAATGTAATAAATTATATAATAAATAAATGGGGGTGGGGCGTATCATGTAATAGTGGCCAATGCCAACTTTCTATTTTAAATCCAACGTCCTGTATATTATTCAATTTTTGGATCGCTCATAAAATTTTAGACATATTTAATGTACAATATCCTATACCTATATTCAACTGTTTCGGAAATATTAAGTGTTTTCAGATTTATTGCAAAAATAAATAACACACTCAAAAACTAAAAGTAAAAAGTAATACTGTTTATTTATTGATAATGTAAAAAACAAAAAAAAAACATGAATGTAGGAGATGTTGAAACTGCTCGCCGCGAACGTGTTGGCAACATCATGTCTATGGATTAGTTCGCCTCCATAAATGTATATTGTCTTACGTGGTATCTTACGTTTAGTGTTAGTTTCTCAGAAAGCAAGAACATTCGATTAGAAGGGGAAGGGTAATATTTTTCCGCTTTATTTAATAATTAGTTCATTAGTTGCCATTGTATTCTTCATTATTGTACTCGGTTATACCAGAAGGCCCCCTTTCAATATTCTCTGGCTATTTATTTAATTAGTCCACGTTTATAAAGTCTTTGACATATTTCTTGATTAATGGCGACCCGATGGCTACAATATGAATTCTATAGAGTCCTTTTGTGGATTTATACAGCGTGCCTAGAAACAATTTTAACAACTGGGATATTTTTCTCTTTCTGCATTTAGGAAAAAAAGTATCCCTCATGAAAAGTTCTGGTTATTGTGAAAATAGCCAGTCAAATCAAAGATTTTGAGCCAGCTTGTACCGGGTGTCAAAAACAGTAAAACATATAATTGTCGTAGACGGAAAACTATATTTAATTTTAAATGCTAATTGCAATAATATAATAAAGGGTCGCCTAGGAGTGATAGTATATCAACTTTTACAAAATACCTTTATGATATAGTGATGAAGAATTCAAAGAAATACAGAATCTAAAAGAATTGGAAATAGAGGCAACCATAAAATTTTACAATTTGTTAAAATAAAATCCAGATACTTTGCTCATACATTTTTTTTCTAACCGTTCAGATAAAGAGGCAAGCGCACGCAAACATTAATTTGGAAAAAATGCAATATCTCAGGAATGTACGTATAATAATTTATTATAATATTATAGGAAGAAGTAAAACAGTTGAATTTGTAAATTTCCACTATATTACATAAAGGAACATAACATGTTTTGGCTATACTATAGCTCCGTCAAATGAAAGTGATATAATAAGGAGATAATAAAAAAATGTACAATAAATTCACATTATTAAAATTATAAAGAAGGAAAGAGGGAGGGTTATAATGTCGGGAAAACCAAAATTATGGTCACTGTGATTAAATAGAGTACCTGATGGGATTTTACAATGTTTAGGTCAACAAAATAAGTTTAATAATGGAGAACCATTTAAATCTAATTGATCATTAAGTAACAGATCATATTTTTAAGTTTATTAATTTCCATAGACTCCAACAGATTAAGTTTAAATCCTTTATTGTCAGTATGTAAAATTTTAAAAGATGGATCAAAATTATGTTTGTTGTCAAGTAAATGGATAGCATAGTTCGAGTCGGTTTTGTTTCTGATGAAACTATTATAATGTTCTTGTATTCTTTTATTGGACTGTCTACCTGTTTGGCCTATGTATGTTTCCGGACAATCTTCGCATTTTAATTTAAAGACGCCAGATTTTTTGTTATTGTCGTTTTTGATTTTATTGTTTTTAATAAATTTTCTTAAAGGGTTATTAGTTGTGTAAGCCATATTAATGTCAAGATTGTTTAGAAAATTACCTATTGTCTTGCTAGGTTGTCCAATGAAAGAGATTAGTTTGAATTTGAGGAAGGTTTGATATTAGGATAAACTAGGTCAATAGTTTTTTTGTAAGTTTTCTTTTTTAAAATTAATAAACTTAAAAATACGGATCTGTTACTTAATGATCAATTAGATTTAAAAGGTTCTCCATTGTTAAACTTATTTTGTTGACCTAAACATTGTAAAATCCCATCAGGTACTCTATTTAATCACAGTGACCATAATTTTTGTTTTTCCGACATTATAACCCTCCCTCTTTCCTTCTTCATAATTTTAAGAATGTGAATTTATTGTATATTTTTTCATTAGATCTTGATTATATCACTTTCATCTGACGAAGCGATAGTATAGCGAAACATGTTATGATCCTTTTTGTAATATAGTGGAAATTTGCAAGTTCAACTCTGTTTTAATTCTTCCCATAATATTATAGTTATGGATTTCCACCTAGTATCGACTGATTCAATTAATTTAATAACTTATTATTATTATCATCGTCTCACCCCGATTTCACATATCACCTAACAAGCTTGCCGTTTAAAGGGCGTTTTTTGGAGGAGGGTATAAATGCTTCCATGCTAGTTACGTCGGAGACCTCCCCAGCACAGATGGGTGGATCATCAGAAGAGAAGCATACGCTCATCCAGCGAAAATAGCCTTTCAGATCTTCCCACTTGCGAGGTTTAGAAGGTTGTTGAGAATTAATTGGTAGTTCGCTTAGAGTTGAAATAAGTTTGTGATCAGAAGATCCTAATGGAGGATGTACGGTGACTGTACATAGATATGGATTTGATGTCAAGAAAAGATCAAAGAGACTAGCAAAATCTCCAGCTCGGTCTGGAATCCTCGTTGGTTCTTCTACGAGTTGAGTTAGACCAGAACTGATCGCAAAGGATTCGGCCTCGCGGCCTTGCTCGTCGTCTGTATTTGAATATTTAAGCCAGTTGAGATTGTGGACGTTGCCAAAGATAGCAATCTCGGCATTTGGATGGTCGGTTTGCAAGAAGTCGATTGTATTGGCTAGTGATGAGAAAAGGGCTCTGTAATAGCCTATATACTCTGAGTACGAATCTGTATAGCCACATGCATAACTCGAAAACTCTTGGAAATAAATTATCCGACAAGACCTCCTGTGCTCGCTTGTCGGGCGTGGCCTGGTCAGCTTCGTCCGGTCACACTGCTACCCTTTTACCAATTTCGGTTCGAAATAGCAAAAGTTAGAGTTCGCGAACGCAATAAGCTTCCGTAAACAAGTTTATTATTCCCGCTTCCTACATTAATGAATTAAATAAACCCCGACCATTTTAATACACTTCTCGATTAGGATTTTCGCACCCAATTAAGGTGGGAAAGTTAATTAAGGGAGTTTGCCGAAGAGGTAATAAAATTTCGGAAAGATTTTATTTCCTTCCCAACTTACTACCGTCTCTTCTTTATAAACCTTCGTGACAGTCGTCCCTGGTAATTTGTAATCTCTATATCGCAAATATTATTCTCCTTCCTAAGATGTTTTGAAATTAATTTGCATTTCTTAAAAATACAAATAATATATCGTCGGCCTCAAGGATATTAAAGCAAGAAGGATCCGGCTTCGGTTCACAGTCCTTGAAGAATAAGCAATTAACATATAGTTTTTGCAGAATTATATCGTTGATCTCTTGACTGCAATAAAACCTCATTATCTATTCGACCATAAAATAAATAAGGAAATCCCAAATTTTAATACCCTTTCGAGCAGAGCCGGACCAGGTATACAAATTCAATTTATACCTATGCCTGATACATATATAAATACAAAGTGATTTTTAATAATTTTAATCGTTAGTGGTTTTCCGGCCAGTAATTTTTAGTTAGGCTTATTAGTGGTAGAATGTGGCGTCCTTGGAATTGTGCTGATAGGGGGGCATCTTCAAGTGTCGGGAATGGAGACTTAAATATTAACAGCTGTTAAACAATTTAGAGAAGAAAATTGTCCAATTATTTACCTTGACGAAACATGGTTCGATACCCATGACACTCCAAGAAAAGGTTGGGATGATTCTTTCAAAAAATGTCAAACCAAGGCACCATCAAATAAAGGCAAAAGAATCACAATATTACATGATGGTTCAGAGAACGGGTTTGTTCCAAATTGTCTGTTGCTTTCAGCTAAAAATATAGCAGATTCTTCTTTAGATCACCATCAAGATACCGACGCACAACTTTTTGAAGATTGGTTTAAACATAAACTCCTTAAAAATATACCTGAAAATAGCGTCATTGTAATGGACAATGCTAGTTATCATAGTCGGCAAGCAAAAATTATTCCCAATTCTAATAATACGAAAGCAGAAATTAAAAATTTTTTGCATTTTATATTTTGAAGAAACTACAAAAAACGAGAACTGCTAGAAGTATTAAAAGCTTTTAAAATAAATAAGGAATACGAGTGTGACAAACTTGCAGCAGAAAATGGACATACAGTGTTGCGTATTCCTCCGTATTATTGTATATGCAATCCTATTGAGCTAATATGGCACCAATTAAAATCCAATATTAGGAGAAATAATATTTCTCCTACATTAAATGCATCTCTGGTAGAATTAATTAAAAACGAAGTAAGAAAAATTTCTACAGACAGCTGGAAAAACTGTGTACAGCATGTACTTAAGGTGGAAAATTCTTACAATTGTATGATTACAAATGTTCAACCCGTAATTATAAGTTTAGTTTTAGATGAAGATAGTGATAGTGATACAGAGTTACATTTTTAATAAATTATCAATAGTTTCTTAGAATTTAATTAATTTTTATTGTACTTGTTATCCTAATAGTTACACTTTTAAATTATATTATTTTCAATTATCATTAATTGTTATCATTATTTTACATTTATTATAGATGCCTAAAACTAAAAATACCTATCTATTTATTTTAAATTATAAAAATAAATCATGTGGTGTGGTATACAGCCGACCCTGATCCCATTTATTGAGCTTTGAAGAGGTTCAGGCGTATACAATAGGGTTTAATCACTACCGCATTAATAACTGTCATATTTGTCGTTATTGTTAACCGGTTTGGTCGAGGCATTTACAATCGAGCTCGGTGCGGTGGCTAAGCATCGAACCGTCGCGCGCTGGGTGACTTGCGATCGAAAATATTTAATAACTACCGATCTAATAGAGGTGCTATATTTTTCGTAAAATAGCGTTTGCAGATAAGAGGATAAAGAACAATACGGTATTTTTTTAATATGTTTAAGGTGGGGGGCGAGCATGTTAAAATTATTTAATCAATTAAATTGCTATTATTTTGCATTTGTAAATTTTTGCAATAAATTGTTAAATAAATAAAGGCCGACATTGATACGATCAGTACAACTGGAGATATTAAAATTCAAGTATGAGAAGATTGGAGCAAATCCAGCAAATTATCAAAAATTCATGTTTGGATATTTTGGAAAATAAATTTTCTTCAGCAAAATCCTGAAATACGTGTCAACTAAAATTGTATGTATATAAGTTGTGAAAATTTTTTCGGACGATTCTAAAATGTCGTAAAAGAATGGTCCAAAGACAAAAATATTCTGAAACACACAGACTATGGTTACGCATCAATATAATTCAGGCCTAAGGCAAGAAAGTGTCACTTCCCCTACTCCCTCTGCATAGCACTGATAATAACGATAAATTTATAATTATGCAGTAATTTTCGAATTTGTTTTACTATAATTTAGAGATTTACATGGAGTGGATTTTAATCGCAAACCAACTCTGGCAAAATACAAAGAAAGAAATATAATTTCAGCAAAGAGTTGTACGACAAGAAAAACTTTTTGTTTACTTGCATTTAAAAAAGGTCCCCTTGTCAAACACCATTACTCAAGAAACTTTTCGAACTCTATTTAACTTTGTCAATTTCGCAAATAACTCTGGATTTCTCATTTAAAAGTCGTGCGGATTTAAACGACCGCAATAACACAAGGGATCACGTTGTAAGATTAAAGCCCTATCAAATCCACCTTAAAGTACATTGTTGTTTTAGAAATTTGAATTCGTATAAATTAAGGCAGTAATACAGTTGGCAATTCTACTCTTGCTGCAATAACACGCTTAGCTGGAACATTGCCACATGGAAAAAAACTGAGTTAAATTTACTATAAAAATAGTAAAACTAACCATAATTTATAGCTTTATATGCGGAATAACGTTTATTAAAAAAATGCCATTAAATTATAGTAAAATTCACTAAAATTTTGAAGATTGCATGTTCCATTCCCGAGAGGTCACCCATCCAAGCGGTAACCTCGCCTGGTGTCGCTTGAGTTCTTCGAACGATGGTATACTTGCTGTATGAGTTCTCCACTTATCAGCGGTTACGACGATCGAAATTCCAGGGATCCGTTACATCTGATTTAAGACTTTTATTCTTATAAAAAAGGAATTTTTACAACACTTCATTTAAACTTGACCATTTTAACAATAAGAAATCCTTAGATAATACAAAAATAAAAATTCTATACTTTTCAGGTGGTATTAATATATCAATGTATGGGAAAATTATTATTTCCCAGACCACCCGATGATACCTTATACAATAAGGACGTATTTAGTCTACACAGTAACACTTAAAATACTATTTCAGATTGAATGGTACTACAAAGAAATGGAAGCCTTCTCCATTGATAGGATGTCACCACCTGCGGACCCTTTTCGAACTCTTTTGTTCTCGCCAGTACAGGGTAGGTGGTTGCATCCTATCAATAGAAAATGCTTTCTTTTCTTGGTAGTAGGTACCATTCAATCTGAAATAGTATTTTAAGTGCTACTGTATATACTAAATACGCCCTTATTGTATATGGTATCATCGGGTGGTCTGGGAAATAATAATTTTCCCATACATTGGTATTCGAATTAAATAGTAGTGAAATTTACATAATTATGTACAAAAATATTTTACTATTGGAGTTATAAATAATTATTATTTTCACTTACTTATATTCGTTGGATAATTTAAAATATATTTTAGTATTTACTTGATTATACTAAATTAATTAGAAATACTAAGTATACTTTTTTTATAAATTAATTGTATCTATGTACAATATAATTTTGGCACTAAGGATCTTACATCAAGGAAGGTACGGCTTTGGTTTGTTCTCACAGTCTTTGAAGAGTAAATAATTCATATTCTTAGGTGGATTGTAAACAACTTTCCAGAAAAAAACAATCTAGGAGCTCTGAAAATTAGTATAATCTCTTTCTCGTCATTTGTTAATTAGATAAAGACATTACGTCGCCTTTGAGCGTTCGGAACATACTTTTTATAAACGCCTTATTGGAACGGTAATCTTTCATACCTGCTTTCACGTTTGACACTACCAGATTAACAACTGTCATATTTGTCGTTATTGTTAAATAAAATTCCTTGTTGTCTTTCAGTGTTTGCGTGTTAAATTTAAGTATTGTTTGTTGGAAAAATAGTAATTCTTAACTCAATATGGCAAGACTGTGCCAAGTCTGTCGTAAACTGGTTAAAAATTATAGCGTTTTGAGTCACGTCCGTCGATTGTTTGTGTTGACAGATCAAACCGGTTACCTGAATAAAAACAGAAATAGACACAAGTTATTTGTTATGAAGATGGCGATTCTACAGATAGAATCCCCATCTCTTCTTTGTTGTGTTTATTTCCGTTATAACAGGCATCATATTGACGTATATAGTATTTGCAGAATTATACCCTTGATCTTTTGACTTCGACCATAAAATAAATAAGGAAATCCCAAATTTTAAAACCTTTTCGAGCAGAGCCGAATCAGGTGTACAAATTCAATTTACACCTATGCCTGATGCATATATAAATACAAAGTGATTTTTAATAATTTTAATCTTTAGTGGTTTTCCGGCGAGTAATTTTTAGTTAGGCTTATTAGTGGTAGAATGTGGCGTCCTTGGAATTGTGATGATAGGGGGGCATCTTCAAGTGTAATTTTTAAAAGAAAGCATTTATCTACCGATGCAAAACTAATAATTAAAAATGTGTATCAATCGTTGTTGAGTAGAAATTTTAATTCGATGGATGCTTTAGCAGAGATGTCTACTTTGACAATAACTTCTTTATCTTCGGTAAGAGACATAGTAGCTAAACCTGCTAATCCTAGAAACAATCGTAGTGATTCTGGCACATTTAGAAGCATTGCCGAAAATGACATGGATTTATTAAGAAGAAAGATTTACCAAATGTATGAGGCACAAACGGTACCCACTTTGATTTCCCTCAAAGAGCGGCTGATTAAAGACGAAACAAATATCTCTTGTAGCCTTTCAAGCCTTAGAAATATGTTGCGTAAAATGGGTTTTAAATACCGAAGCATTGATAAAGACAAACATTAATGGAATCTCAACGTTTACGGGAATGGAGACTTAAATATTTAACCGCTGTTAAACAATTTAGAGAAGAAAATCGTACAATTATTTACCTTGACGAAACGTGGTTCGATACCCATGACACTTCAAGAAAAGGTTGGGATGATTCTTCCAAAAAAGGCACCATCAAATAAAGGCAAAAGAATCATAATACTACATGCTGGTTCAGAGAACGGGTTTGTTCCAAATTGTCTGTTGCTTTCAGCTAAAAACATAGCAGATTCTTCTTTAGATTACCGTCAAGATACCGACGCACAACTTGGTTTAAACATAAACTCCTTAAAAATATACCTGAAAATAGCGTCATTGTAATGGACAATGCTAGTTATCATAGTCGGCAAGCAAAAATCATTCCCGATTCTAATAATACAAAAGCAGAAATTCAAAATTTTATGATTGAAAATGATTTATATTTTGAAGAAATTACCAAAAAAGAGAACTGCTAGAAGTATTAAAAGCTTTTTAAATTTAAAATAAATAAGGAATACGAGTGTGACAAACTTGCAGCAGAAAATGGACATACAGTGTTGCGTCTTCCTCCATACTATTGTATATTTAATCCTATTGAGCTAATATGGCACCAATTAAAATCCAATATTAGGAGAAATAATATTTCTCCTACATTAAATGCATCTGTAGTAGAATTAATTATTTTAAATTATAAAAATAAATCATGTGGTGTGGTATACATTTTCAAGCCGGCCCTGATCCCATTTATGGAGCTTTGAAGAGGTTGAGGCGTATACAACAGGGTTTAATCAGGTAGTTTATTTAAGGCAGTAAGAGTCAACGGTATAATTCTGCAACAACTATACAAAGGAGATCCATCTTTTTTTCATATTGGTGTTTGGTACGGATTAGTAATGAAAAATGTAATTAATAGAAAATCGTACATCGTACATCTTTACTATAATAATTTTACTTTAGTGTTTCTTCCATGCAGAATAATTTTAGGTATTTCGATACTACCAGCTGCTGTTCTGACTTTTGGCGGAATTGGGAGATGACAGAACAAACAGAAACGTCAAATTTTTCATATTTCCTTGTTTTCATGTTGTTTAGAGTTGAGAGTAAACTTTAAAACATCCATCTTAACAATTAGAACTTCTTTTGCTTATTTGTAACAGTTCCGTCGGTCCGTTCTGTCATCTCTCATTTCTGCAAAACGTCAGAACAGCAGTTGGTAGTGGCAATGGCAATTAAAATGGCGCCAGAACCATTCCTGGCATCTCAAGAGGTATTGCGCCAGCTGAGAGCAAACGCTTTACTGCGCATGCACCACTTTAACTTTTTAGACCCATCCTGTATTCTTGATTGAGGTACAATATCGTTACGAAGGTATTAAAGATAAACCCTCGTTTACCCTGTATAGAGCAATTTTCGCAAATACCAGGAAGCACAGATTAGCAAGTGTTTATTTCATCCCTCTATCATTTCGTAGTTGGAAAGGGTATGCTTATGTTCCCTTTTATAGCTTGTAACGGGTGTAATTTGTTGCGTAATTCAAACGCCCTAAGTCGCCTTTTCACACTGTCAGGAATTATATTCTAAAGCATCAGATATCTTATATTTCCATTGAAATTGTCGGAAAAATTCCTTGAGGGTGGATTTAAGCTATTTTCATTTCTTGGATAAATATCAAAACTTCGAAAGGTTCATAAAGTTAACTAATATTTGATAAAGTACGCGAAGAGCACTTATCAGTGACCTCCATTATGGTAAAAATGTGCGACAAACTACAAGAAATCTATTCAATAGAATTTGTTAAAATTTTAAATTTAGATTCGAAATATGGTACTTGAATTATTAAGCGAAATTATATACTTTATATGAAATCTGAAAATTTACATGGCCGCTACTGACCACGTCGGTGTTGTCATATCTACACGGCAAACTCTTTAGAAAACAAAGTATAATTTTAACAATTTCTATCATTTATGAACAAATATGATTCCAGAAAACCGACGGCGAAAGATGTTTTGCAAAACAAATAATGGTAATGTTAAACACAAGTTTCGAATTCGTCACAAGCACAGGAAAGTAAATAGCTCAAACGTCATTGACTTTTCTATTATTTGTCAACTCTTTTAAAAAAATGCAATTTTATTTAAGACACGTGCTACCTATTTTACCTTTACTTATTTAAATACAATTATTAGTTTCATAATTTCACAAAAACCACACAGAATCTAAGTTTTAGGAAAAAACCTCTCACATAAAATCACAAATAGCAGCTATTCAAATAATACACGGGAAAACTGTTTTAATTTTGTTCCTTTTTTTCTCGCTTAGATTTATTTATTTAACTAATTTAAAAAACACACACTTTAAATACAATTCTTTCAATTTAAGAATTACATTTTATCTACGAACGGCCACGGTAATTGAATCATAATAATAGGCGTTACGGGACGGACTAAGATCGCTTAAATGCTTTTATTATGGTGATAAACGAGATTCTTCCCTGAATTGAACAAAATGATAGTAGTGATATATCCATCAATTAAAGTAAGGGATAATACTGCGACTGTACTTGAGAAGCTCAAAAAATTAAATTAGCTCAGCTCTACTCTAAATGACAAGACCGACGAAGATTTAATTTTCTTTCTCACACTGTCATCTCTCCATATCTTTCACACAATCCACTGGGCGCCGGGGCAACGTAAGTCTAGGCGTACAAGCGTGCGTCTTGAAAGTGGCAGTATTAGAAGATACGCGTTAGAATACTGTCGGCTTTGTTGCTTAACATTTACACTCTTGGCTATCCGCTTTGTTTTCAGAAGGTACGCGTATAATAATTGGTTTGTAATGAATTTCGGGGTACGCGTCCAAACTTTGTATATTATTTGACATGTTTTTATTGACGAACCTAAAACGAGTAGATTGTTCGGGTTTGTTCGTTCGGGTTTTAGACGTTTGACTTGATGGAATGTTTCAGCATAAAGTGTTTCCAGGAGTGTCCCCATGAAAAAGAAAAAAAAAATTGTGTTTGTGCGTGGATTTCCTCGCTTTTTAGGTATAAAGATAAATACAAGTAGGTAGATAAATAATTTATTTTTATAATTTTATATGGAATTTCAGTTTTGCAAAATTCCACGTAACACCTGTTTTCTGACATGCCACCACAGGGTGACGTATTACAGTGAAGCGGGATGAGCTGTGGGTTTATGGGGCTGGAACCCACTTTTAAAACGGTCGATTAAAAAAAATATGTAGCACTTCTCTAGGATACCCAAGGAGTCACCCATTTAAATATAATACGTCATTTACATAACACCCTATATGATCTTGAATTTTGCGAAAAAGAATATTATTTTTCCCAAAGCGATAAATCACGTTTAAATTGAAAAAATATGGTTATATAGTCATTTTAGAAAGTATTGCATACATCAATAATCTCAATTAATTTCATAGTTTAGTTTTAATGCAAAACAAAGTCAGGCCGAGGTTTTCCGGAAAAATATTTAAAATCGCAACTATCTAAAGCGATATGGCAACGCTTCGGGTGATCAAAAGGAAGAAGAATAAGGAAAACGTCTTTTACTCTCTCGATACAGCCAGCCAGAATGCTGGCTCGTCGTGTCTTGAAATGGCGATGTTGTCTCATTGTTCAATAACAATGATTTATGCTGTTCCGTGGCGAAATCTCAAATCGGACCACGCGGTCCACATATAAATACTCTTAATATAAAAAGGAATTGCATAAATGGCGCTTTGAGTGAATAAATGAGCAAAATAGCCTTATGACTTTTCATATTCCAGGAATCTTGTATGCAAGAATTTAAAGGTGGGGTTCAAAATGTAAAAAACGAACAACATTTAATTTAAAATAAATATATTAAATCTGAACAGTATTTACGCAGTGATTTGTTTAATCTGAAAAATTTAACTAGGGTTATAAGAAAGATACTTATATAGGGGACAATAAATTGCAGTAATAGTAAAGTCGCTTTATAATATTACAAAGCCACTTACGACCGATTGAAAAGATACTTAGCTGGAACAATAAAAGATTTTATTTACAACCATGTATGCATTACGGACTTTTTAAAAGTTTGAAAGGACAAATTTAAATTTTTGTAAAGTAACATTGCTGAAAATAGGGTTGTCTGAAGTATTGGTATAGGTGGTGGAGAAAAAAGAGGAGACGACATATTTTTACAATCTATTTATTTAATATAAACATATAAAACATGTGACATCTATTCAAAAACATTACTGAGGATTGGTTGTTATGTTAATAAAAAATATATTGCACAAGGTATGATACAGCGACAAAAAATTTACTTTTTCCTTTTGTGGTCTGTAGCATCATCCCTTTTTAGAAACCAACAGTAGTTGCCCAACATAAATGGGCTCTAGCGTCCCTGGTATCTTGTTTCCATCGTCCTGATGTCCTGGTTAAACCTCTCTCCTTGTTCATCGCTTACTGCACCCAAATTTTCCGGGAAAAAATTCAAATGGGAGTGCAAAAAATGTATTTTTAGAGACATGCGACACCTTAGTACTTTATAGGTTTTCAACAGTTCCTCTATGAGTCTTTTATAGTCTTCATCTTTCTTGTTGCCCAGAAATCTTTTCACTACACGTACAAAACACGTCCAAGCTGCCAATTCCTTTTCATTTAATTATTCTTGAAAACGGAGATTATCTAGGAGCTTCCTTATCTGCATGTATCTTAATTTTGCATCACTTAGGTGAGGAAATATTTCTCTTAGGTACTGGAAAACACTACCTTCTTTGTCCATGGCTTTGACAAAGTTTTCATTAGTCCAAGCTTAAAATGGAGAGGCGGTAGCAGCACCTTTTTTGGGTTAACAAAGGGGGCATATTTAATGTTTGAAGTACCAGGTTCAAAAGAAGTTCTACGAGTCCAATCCTTTTTACTGTTCTTTTGTTGCACTACTATCCCACAGACACAAAAACAGCAATACTTTGTAAAACACCCTTGAAGTCTATATCACCTATCACTTTTAAATCTCCACAGATATCCCACTGATCATATTTAACACGATTTAATATGGTTGCTAAGTTGTCATACGTTTCCATCATTGTCACTGATGGTTTTTTGTTTCCATTATGATGCAGGACTACTTTTAGGCTGTATTTCGACGAAACTATGAATAAACGCCACTCGCTAGGATCATGTTCCACATTACGCTCATTCATTACACCATCAATATCACAACAGACACATAGCTACCCTTCCATTAAAAAAAAACTTGATAATGTGACATTCCGTTTTCAGTAAAGTGAAACACTTGTTTTTATCTAACCAGTTCCTCTGTTGGAGGCTGGAACCAGGAAGTTCCGTTTTTGGTTTTGACAATCCTAGGTCACGTAACAAGTCATTTAATTCATTCTGAGTTATTAAGTGAGGTTCACTGTGAGTTGGTAAAAATGTTGGGTCACAACTGGTGTTCTCAGGAAGTTGTAGATCAGATTCGGATGAAGAATTAGAATCACCGGGAAACACGATGTCCAGGATTAAAGGCGCTATCGGTACCGCTAGTTCCTGGCAATGAGGAACTGGCCTTCGCGCAGAGGGCAGAATTGGATACTCTATTTTGCCTCTATGCTTTTTTGAAATCCCTTCTGTTTTAGTTATGCAAAAGTAGCAATCACTTACATGGTCAGTAGGTTCTCTCCACACCATAGGAACAGCAAACGGCATAGAATTTTTCTTGCGATACATCCACTGCACTAAATTTACGTAACAACTCACACAACAAACATGAGGAGCCCAACTTTTATCCCTAATTTGGCACTTAAAATACTGCAGAAAACAATAAAACTCTTAAATGTTCGTACAATATTGTGAAAATAACCCCTCTGCGGTCTTGTTGTACTTTCCGGTCCTAAGGCAGGTAACAGGTACTTGAAAATGAGACGTGCTAGGCCATTTCTGGGAAAAAGTGTTTTAATAACTTCCTAAATGAAACGCAAAATAAGCATTGTTATATATGTTACAAAAATTATGTCGACTTGTGTTATAGGACAGCGTATTGCTGCCCCAGCATATAATATAAATATAATGACACAAAATAATGTTTCTAAAGACTTATTTACTGTCACTATAAAGTAAATAGTTCTAAAACAGCAAAGTTTCTTCCGATGAACCAAACTTCATTTAAGTTTGCTTACTTGACAAATGACAATAGAATTCTTGCCGAAACTGATTTTGAATTGTATGGCGGCCACACCACTATTTCGAATCACGTTTAAGATTAAACTGCAATAAATTGTCGCCCGGAGTGCATTCTCGCCCCGGAACATTTGGTTTAGTTTATTTGCACTTTTTTTAATTTACGAGGAGCAATAACAATTTTTACCATAACAATGCAAATCAATCAAATACAAGGTGTTTCTTAATGACGCGCTGATATTTCAGAGGGGTCATTTTATGAAGAAGAGTTTATGTGAATATATTATGTCCGCAAGGGCTTAAATTTTTTCTACAGGGTATTGAAATATATTTTTTTAAATCGTTATTTTTTAATGTCTCCAAAAGTACTTCAGATATCATTTTCAATTTTGGTATGTGTTAATTCCAAAAACATTTAATTAATAAATAGACAGAATTGTTCAACGAGAGAGAATCATACAAAGTTTTAAGCAGTAAGTTTTAAAGCAGAAGTCTGTACTAAGGTCCTAAATCTATCGTCTGCGTTTGAAACCGAAAAGTATAATATTAATTTAATTCATTTCTCATGTGTTCCTATTAACTAGAAATATTATACTAAATATTTGTGTATTTCTTAAATTTTCTACTCGTAAAGTTATTTAAATACAGTAGACACACTGTATATCCCAAGAACATGAAATTGTAATGCTTTAAAGAAATCACACTGGCAACGCTGAAGTTTACTAATTTCATTCTTTGTCGCCGGCGTTGTTGTTACCGTTTTATCGCTGCTGCTTTTGTATTTGTTTGTATGTTTTGGTTTCATTTTTACTGTTTTTTCGAATTATAACTATTTAGACCTATTTATTAGCGATCTACAATGGTTCGTCAGTGCGTGGTGTGTAAGAAATTCGACTATTCTAACCCCCCCGGATTAATATTTCGTCGGTAAAGCAGTGGTGCAGCTAATTCTATGTTTTAAGTAAATATTGCAAAAATATGGATTATTTCTATATATTATCAGAATTTCTGTAAAAAAATACCTACAACGATTACTTACGATTACGATTACTAATGTTAAATCGAAATTATCTAAACGTATACCTTATTACCCATTATTTTAAAATGGGAAAGGAGTTCTTTTAAATTCATCGGAGACAAAATTCATTAAAAACAATTAAATTAAATCAATTACATTTGATGGGAACTATAACATCAGGATAATTACCTCAAACTAACCAACCGGTGGTCGGTACATAGAAATAAACACAATTATTCGAAATGTGCGGTGTGGAATTTTACCTATGTGATTTATGCGGTTGTAAATTTCCCGTAATTGGCTTTGAGAGGATTCGACCACTCTAAAAATCTGCCCCAGATTACAAAATAACTAAATAATATGTATAATATTGAGTACAAAAGGATCTTTCAGAAAAACAATCGGAGATCTCTGAAAATTAGTATAATTTTCTTTTCTATTTGGGTTTTATGATGGCTACATTATGAAATGCAAAAAATTGAATAACCTGCCACTTTATGAAACTGGAATTTTATTTTATATGTTGGCAGCAAGTAGGGTTCGAATTTTAGGCTTACTTTGATTTCGTTGAAATTAGTTTTCTTGGCATTATGGATTCGATAAAAATTTTTTATAGAAAACTTTAAAATACTAACCTTTAACCTTGCAAATAGACCATTTTTACTAGATATTTATCTGAAATACCTATACTCGGAAATATATAACATGCTGACGGTGTCCGTCAACTAATTTATAGTTACAACTATAAAACAACTAAAAATAATAGAAAAATCTTCCATTCGTGTGTTCAATTTAAGTTATTTTGTGGAAAAAAAACGGTCATAATTAAGTAAATATGGTAAGCCTGGGCAAAGTTTGCCGTAAACTGGATAAGAATATAGCCCAGATTCGATCATCACTTGAGTAGTACTTACATGTCTGGAGCTCCTCACCCAGACATACTCGTCGGCTACTGGATTCCGTCGAAAGGAGAGCCATTCGGCTGATCGGAGACCACAAGCTGACAAAGAGCCTCAACAGCCTAGAACATCGAAGACAGGTTGGTGATTTGACTTTCTTTTTTGGATATTTCCATGGAAAATGCTCGGCTGACCTTACCCTCTTAATTCCACCCAGAGCGGCGAACAGCAGAAATGTGGTTCAGCTTAGTACTCCTCGAAATTCTTTCATCTGTAGGACGCCATCCTTATGGAACGACCTTCGCGAGGTCGTGTTTCCCAACACGAATATAACCTCCAACGTTTCAAAACCAACGCGAATCGCTATATTCGCACACGCACCACTCCCAGAGTGCCTTAAAGGATTTTTCCTATAGTGCTTGTGTTTGATCATAAAGCAAAAATAAAAATAATCTAGAATCTAGCAAAATATGTCGCTGATATCTGTTCAACGTTTCCATCCGAAAATATGGGTCACATAAACGAAACAATATTTTATTTGCTCCGCTGAACAGTAGAACTGAGTAACCGGAAAAACAGGCAGAGGATGATTTATTCTGTTGCCTGAAGACAGTGTTGCCAACAGTATAATGAATAATATCCCAAATACTAGGACGGAATGTAACATATTTTCGAAAAAAATATCCCACCGCTAATCATTAGGTGGTATACGGTCTCTTCCTGGTACAAATAGAAATATAATTGTTCTGTAAATTTACTAATTACTAAAAAATGGCCATTTCATACGATGGAGGAAACCAAGAAATGATGACTTGAAAAAATTATGCCGTTTAGTTTAACATAGGAAATACCACGTAATTTTTGAGGTGGCTGAATATCGGCTCCCTTGTATATTTTATAGAAAAACTGCATTAAAACTTCTTGAAGAGGCCGATATGGTAATTCCATGTGTCGAGTTTGAATACATTTTAGTCAGCCAATCCTAAGCTATTCAATTAAACATGATCACAAACTCTCATAGTTCAGCAGTATAGTTAGTATTGTCAGTATTGTAGATAATTCGGGGTAGGGGTGGAAATACCAGATACTGACTTTTTATTTACTTTCAGTTTTGGGTATTTTTTATGATATTTAGGGCCGATATTTGAATATTACCTTAAATTAGACCTTAGCTATGGTAGCCTTAGTGTTATGGTGACGCTTAAAAAATTATAACCTAAACCCAGTTAATAACAGTTAACTATTAGAAATGCAAAGTACGCAGATAACCAGCGAAACAAGATTTTGTTTATATTAGTTCCAACCCTACCACTGGATGGCGCCACATTGCAAATTTTTTTTTCGTGGCGGGCTTTTCAAAATTCATTTTTTTTTTAATTTTTGGATTTTTAATCGTACTTTAAATTTATAAAGACATTATTTTTTTTAAGCTTAAATAATCAATAATCTATATGTCAGATTTTATCGATTACTTAATGTTCTACAAGAAATAACGTCTTTAAAAATATAAATCTAGATAGGTAACTATTAAACTAGGCATATAAATACAAATAGATATTTTGTTAAACAGCACTAAACACACAATAACCGAAAATAAACTCGGCAACAAATAAAATCTTCAACAATAATAAATTTAAGAGTTAATAAACAATTCTAACTACCAAAAGCACTAAAATGATGTAGTCTTTAACCTTAGAAACTCACTTATCACATACCAAAAACACTAAAATTATTATGTACTTTTTAAGGTACTTTCACTTATCACATTTTATTATTATTATTGGGAGGTATTGGGGTCATAATTAGGAACAGGATGTCATAATCAGGTACAAACTTACGTGAATTTAAAATTTGGAAAAACAATCCATTATTTCATTTCCTCGTCGACCTGCTACTGGATTGAATTGGGACAAGTTTCCTGGACAATATTATATGCTAAAAACAGAAAAAAAAGCTAAAATTAATCATAAATTATAACATGCCTAACCTTTGAAGATAAAAATAAAATATTTTTGGTAAAATACCTGATATGGAATTCTTTAATCATTCTTAGTCTCCTCTTGGTCATTTCCTGGTCTTTTTTTTGGTTTCGAGGTGGTCGAATGCTACAAACAATCCACAAATAATACACAAAATTGTTAATATCATAAATACATAAACACTTTGCATGTTCACATCGTTTCGTTTGCGATGAAAATGGCGGTCTCCAAGTTCCCCATTTAACTTTCACCCCGGTGCGTAAACTTTTAGATGAGATTTTTTTTTGAAGTAGTCCATCTCGAAGTGGAGTGAAGTTATAGGTAGGTAAAGAAACTCATAATCTGCTCCACTAGTTTAATGAAAAATTAAAATCAAGAACCATACATGTTTCGAAGGTTCAAACCTTCATCTTCAGTGGAAAAAAAAATTAGAACATTAGAAGGCACTCATGACATTGTTTTAAACTGTAAGAAAGAAGAAAATTGTTTGTTTAAGTTAAGTTTAAGCAAAAATATTCTTTATTAAAAATAATAAAAGGAATTGAAGGTAATGGAATTGACTAAATGATTTAGTATAATTAGAGGATAGTGAAAAGTATAAAATCTCTTCCTTACCTAAGCAAAGCAGGAAAAAGGAAAGCCTTTTATAAATTGTAAAAAAATTTAAAGAAAAAATTAAATTCAATTCATTCCTATGAAAATAAAATGCACTCCCTATAAATGAGAGTTAAAAAGAACTAAAATATGCTCTCAGACTTGTGTCAAGGATGACGTATGTCATTCTGTACCTTAAGGTGACTTTGAAATATCGGCATTTATTGTTGTTGCAATAATTAAAGCAATCGCATATTTTATAGAAATTCTGTATTCCATGAAGTAGCAGAGATAAACAAATGAATCAAAAAAGAAAATGTAAAGGAAACATGCTACTGCCATTTGGCTCCATCTGCATTAACATGCAATTGCCCATTATACTCCACAATATACAGGGTGTCCCATAACTAATGGTACACAGGAAAACTGCAGATTCCTTGGGTAAAAATACTGCGATTTGGCCATACTTACTTTAGTTCAATAGCTGGTAATAACCGAGATACAGGGTGTCCAAGTAAAAATTTAATTTTCAATTTTCCTAAATAACTTATTTCTGAATCAATATTTTTTCACAAAATTTTGTGACTAGGGTTTTTTGGGGGAAAGGAATTTGAATTTGTTAATAATTTTGATGTAGATTACAGGGGGCGCTCTCTGCGGTACTCTGGATACATAAAAAGGAATGTAACTTTTTTGTGCCTTAGTATAATTATATTTTTATTAAAAATAACAGTTTTTCCGTCATTTTTAAGCAATAAAGGTATACGTTGTAAATGTCGCTCCGACTAACCGTTTTCGAGATATTTTCAATTACAATTTCTAATGCGCCCGTTTAAATTTTGATTTGTAAATGTGAAATTTGTCACAGTAGGCTTTGGTAAAAACAAATACAATGAAAGCACTTTGAAACCTCATTTCTGTCAAAGTTTATTTTCATTTGTCAGCATTGTGGGTGTTTTTAAGGAGTTTTTGAAGATACTGTTATTAAAAATTAAACTAAAAATGCCGCGACATATCTGTTTTCTAACGGAGAAATGCGAGACATGGTATGTTTATACGCACAAGAAAATTTTAACAGATGCGGGGTACATCGGCGATATTTGGAAATGTATCCAAATAGAAGGCAGCCAGATTTTAAAATTTTTAGAAGCCTATAAGACAGACTGGGAGAAACAGGATCCTTGCGTCCAAAACGTAATAGTGGAGGATCCTGTTTCTCCCAGTCTGTCGTATAGGCAGAAACTCCTTAAAAACACCCACAATGCTGACAAATGAAAATAAACTTTGACAGAAATGAGGTTTCAAAGTGATTTCATTGTATTTGTTTTTACCAAAGCCTACTGTGACAAATTTCACATTTACAAATCAAAATTTAAATGGCGCATTAGAAATTGTAATTGAAAATATCTCGAAAACGGTTAGTCGGAGCGACATTTACAAATTTATTGCTTAAAAATGACGGAAAACTGATATTTTTAATAAGAACATAATTATATTAAGACCCAAGAAAGTTACACTTCTTTTTATGTATCCAGAGTAGGTACCGCAGGGAGCGCCCCCTATAATCTACATCAAAATTATTAACAAATTCAAATTCCTTTCCCCCAAGAAACCCTAGTCACAAAAGTTTGTGCAAAAATATTGATTCAGAAATAAGTTATTTAGGAAAATTGAAAATTAAATTTTTACTTGGACACCCTGTATCTCGGTTATTACCAGCTATTGAACTAAACTAAGTATGGCCAAGTCGCACTATTTTTACCCAAGGAATCTGCAGTTTTCCTGTGTACCATTAGTTATGGGACACCCTGTATATAATACTAAAGTTATATTCTTAAGAAAAAACCTACAATTAAAAAAAATCAATTAAACAACCGACAAATTTCGAAAATACATAACATCAAGGTGGAGGCAAATTTTTGATTGTGCTCTAAACAAGTGGTGCTTTATTCCTGTTTACACTAGAATGCACATTTGTTAGCATGTTGATCGAAACGAAAAATACAGGAAATATAAATTGATCCATTGATCGGCCATACGCGAAATTTGTTCTTTTATTATGATACTTATAAGGGCTAAAAAGCGGAAACAAATTTTAAAAGCTCTTACATTTTTAATTTTGCCACTGGGAGCAGAAAAGTGGGACTTGACTTTTTTAAGATTAATGAACTTGGCTACGTTTTCGCTGGGGTATTTTATTCTGACGAATTTAAAAGGACAAAAAAATATTAACTTATTAATTAGGGCCACACACTTACGGTGAGTAAATCACTCATTTAGAGACAATCGAATCAGTAACTGACTGATTAAAAAAAAATTAACGAATCTTTTCAATCAATCATTCCATCGTTTCTCAAACTAGGGTCCACGGACCCCTTGGGAGTCCGCGAGGAACTACCTAAGGGAAAAGGTCACAGCCCCTAATAATATTATTTTTCTCTTACGCCGGTATTAGACTATCAAATATATTTGACAATGAGATATCTGGACTTTTTGTAATTATTTGGCAAATGCATGACGATGAAATAATCCATATAATTTTTTTACCTTAGCGCTTGGACTACAAATTTTTTCTCACCGAATAGCTAGAAGATCATCAAGTCTCAAAAACATTTCAAATTCGGCATAAAATGTACAGGGTGATCACAATTCAAGCCTCATTGTGAAAGAATTCCACCATTAAAAACTTTCTTATTTTAAATGGAACACCCTGTATATTTTTATTTAATTTGATGGCAAATTAGTTGTTCTTTATAAATAGTATTTACTGTCCTATACCTATATCAAAGCGTTTTCTCAAAAAATCCAATTTTATTCCGAAAATACTATTTGTTCAAGTGTGTTATGAAAACAATTGTACTTAGAGGCTGTATACTGATGTCTATACGGAGGAAAAGTGATTGATTACTGGAAAATACAATATTCTAAAGTGTTTCTTAATAATTTATAAATAAAATGCAGTTGATTGTTTTAAATTTAATGGTTTAAATATTATTTTTTTAAAAATAGCAAGGAAACAAGTTTATAAACTTTAAATTCTTTAATTAAAAATGTGTTTGAAAATTATACCTAATATCTTTTGATTATATTTTTAAAATATGTTCGAAATGATTGCCATTTACTTCCAAGCATTTATGTATTCTTTTCATCATGTTATTTCTTGTAGCATTCCTAATTTCTTGTTAGAGATTGAAATGCTGCCTTCACCCTTTCAATTAGATTTTCCTTCGTGGTGATGGGACGCGCGTAAACTTTATCTTTAATGGTTCCCCAGATGAAAAGTCCAGTGGAGTTAAGTCTGGCGAACGAGCTGGCCAGTGGAAGGGACCTTGGTTTGCGATCCACTGGTCATGAAAAAGTCTGTTTAGGGCAGTCTTAACAACTTAGGCGTTGTGTGCTGGAGCCCTATCGTTTTGATACCAATCACTTTTCCTCCAGTATCAGCATACAGCCCCTAATTACAATTGTTTTCATAGCACACTTGAACAAATAGTATTTTCGGAATAAAATTGGATTTTTTTAGAAAACGCTTTGATATAGGTATAGGACAGTAAATACTATTTATAAAGAACAACTAATTTGCCATCAAATTAAATAAAAATATACAGGGTGTTCCATTTAAAATAAGAAAGTTTTTAATGGTTGAATTCTTTCACAATGAGGCTTGAATTGTGACCACTCTGTACATTTTATGCCGAATTTGAAATGTTTTAGAGACTTGATGATCTTCTAGCTATTCGGTGAGAAAATTTTTTTAGTCCAAGCGCTAAGGTAAAAAAATTATATGGATTATTTCATCGTCATGCATTTGCCAAATAATTACAAAAAGTCCAGATATCTCAAAAACTAATAGAGTCTGACAAAAACATTTTCTATAAAATGTGCTTAGTATTTAATGCTTAATTGAAAAATGTAATAAGAATTACCATGTTGTATTTAAAAAGCGAAAGTTGGCAGCTACTTCCGGTATAACCGGAAATGACAGGAACATGTCAATATTTTAGTTAAAGAGAGCATATCGATAAACCCAAATCCCCAAAGTTTCAGGAACATATATTTAGTAGTTCTCCATACAGTTCTAATGCACGCTCGTCGTGAATCACCCTGTATATATAAACAGTAAATTGCTAATACCAGCTGCAATTATGTCCCCGCTATGGGCATCGAAGGGGGCGTTGTGAGTTTGCGCAGTTCGGAACTTTCCTTGTGAAAGTAGACATTTGACAGGACCGGATTTCAACTTTTTTAATGTAAATTTCACTGGTTAGTTAGGAAAAATATGGCAATCAAAATTTTGATTAGTTTTATTCAAGACAGCGTTCCATGCTTACGATTTCTGACGATATGATGATCCGACGGTGCTCTGATTGGTGTAAACTTTTGGTGCCAAATTCCGCCCGAATATGTGTAACAATCGACACGATGAGCTTTATTTTAACTTTCATCCGACGTCGTTTGTTTCTTAACCTCACTTTTTTCTAAACCAAAAATTAAGAATGAATGACTTTACTGACTATTTTGGGAATTATTATCAGCTACTAATGCACCAAATTAAAAATATATTAATTTTAAGGTTATGTAGTGACCACATATATATTATATTGTATACGAGTGACACTCTCACGTAGCATTTAAACTAAGTAAGTATTGGTAAGAAAATCTTTGTTCTTAAAGCCGTATTAGAGTCGGCAATATAATTGCACGAATTCATGCGCAGTAAACCGTTCTCGATCAGCTGGTGCATTTGCCAGCAGTCAGAACAGCAGCTGTTATTGTCGAAATCTCTAAAATACCCCAAAAATTAGAGATGGGCAAACCTTTTCGTTCTGATTAGCAGTTAAAGCAGCTCCTGCTACTTACAAATGACAGTTCAAAAGAGTTGCAACGAATTAGCAGTACATATGCTTCATAAAGAATGTGATGAACTGTTAATTTAAGTACCAGTTAGTTCAAATAGCCATTAGCTGTTCATATGTGCTTCGACCAACTAATAAACATTTAAAAATAACAGAATATTCCATCTCTACCCAGACTTGCACCGGCAATGCCAATGAAAATGGCGCGTGCCCAATTTCTCGCAATGCGAGACAGCTGATGGAGAACAGTGTACTGCGCATGAATCCGTGCAATTTTAATTGCCAGAAGACTAGAATTGCCGACTGTAATACGGATTCCATTCTCGCATTGCGCCGGCAATGCGAACACTATTGTGCTAGCTGATCGAGAACGCTTTAGTGCGCATGAAT
Source organism: Barypeithes pellucidus (assembly GCA_963991005.1). Taxonomy (NCBI): domain Eukaryota; kingdom Metazoa; phylum Arthropoda; class Insecta; order Coleoptera; family Curculionidae; genus Barypeithes; species Barypeithes pellucidus. The sequence goes on from OZ022563.1 coordinate 18,275,655, forward strand.
ACGTGCAATTATAATTGCCATTGCTAGCGCAAGAGACAAAAATTGCCGACTTTAATACGGGTTTAAACGTGAACGTTATATTTTTTCCGTGTACTCGAGCAATCACTTCTTTTTTAAAAAAATAGAAAGATTTTCAATTTCTTAGATTTTCCCCACATTTATTACGCGGTCGACATACAATTTTCGCTCCGAGACCAGGTCAGCATATCAGAAGGTTTTCTTCGAAGGAAAACAATGGAATTCCCCATAGTAATAGTTTATCTCATGCTTTATCATAAAATGTAGGTCAAATAAACCGAGCTACACAATATTTTATCCGCACGGCTGCAGACTATGACTGACTGGCGAGAAAAGAACGGGGGAAGGAAGAGTGATATATCTTTATAGCCTTCATTTAAGTATACGTAAAAAGTGACTATCGATTGATGAGTATAAAATATTCAAAAATAAAGAATAAACGGGTGATACGAGAAACACTGTATAGTAAAGTATATGTTATACCGTTGGTCTTTACTACAATAAATCAACTACCTGCTTAAACCCCATTGTTTGGGTACCAATATCTTCATACAGCAATAAATGGGTACTGGGTTTGTTTGAAAATCTAGCTCTATACAGGGTGTCCCAGAATATGTGGGCAATATCCCGGGTTCAGATAAAACAATTAAAAATAACAGGAGAAGTTCTTATAAATTTTTCTTCCTACGGCCTCCCCTACGCAGATACGGGCCCATAACGGACGTCCTTGGAAATCGTTGTTTTTAAATAATTTATTAAGTACTAGGTGTAATTTAATAATTTTTTAGTATAATGGTTAGTAGATGAGTCTCCTTAAAATTCGCCCTTTTAACACACATTTGGCTTATTTAGTTTGCCAGGGACGGACTAGACGTAACAGAAACATGTTCCTTTTTTGTACACCTTGTATGATAAATGAAGGACAATAATATTTTTGGATACTTTAAACCTTATGCTGAAAAAAGGTACTCTTGACCAATGTCGATAAAGTGAACTGTTTTCGAAAAAAAAATATTTTTGTTCAATATGGTTTTTTGCATTAGTTGTTGTTTTATGTTCATAAAATTCCCTCATTGTTGCTATGGGTTTTTTTTTTACATGTACCGATTTGAATAAGGATATTTATGCCAGTGTCAGTTTATGGTAGTGTCTTGAAATTTGCGGTTTTTCTCCCTTGTCTTATTAGTTACTAACTTAGTAATGGAATTTACGTATACTGAATATAAATCATATTGAACAAAAATATCTTTTTTTTAATACAGTTCATTTTATCGACATTGATCAAGAGTACCTTTTTTCAGCTTAAGGTTTAGAGCATCCAAAAATATTATCGTCGTTCCTTCATCATACAAGGTGTACAAGAAAATAATTTTTGTGTTACGTCCGTCTCTGGCACACTAAATAAGCCAAATGTGTTTAAAAGGGCGAATTTTAAGGAGACTCATCTAGTAACCATTATCCTACAAAAAATATTAAATTCCACCTAGTACTTAAAAAACAACGATTTCCAGGGACGTCCGTTATGGGCCCGTATCTCCGTAGGCGAGGCCTTAGGAACAAAAATTTATAGGTACTTCTCCTGTTATTTTTAAGTGTTCTATCTGAACCCGGGAGATTGCCCACATATTCTGGGACACCCTGCATAAAATAGTATACTACTTAGGGATGCAGGGACATAAAATGTGTACTTAATGATCAGAGGAATAATTAGGGTTTTATGTCAATAAATACCCGTTATTGTTACACAAACTATCAATAAATTAAGAACGGTGTAAATAAAAATATTCTTAAATTTTGCAACCTTCTACCGTACTTATTTCCAACTGAAAAGCCTCTCGCAAATTTTAGAATCTGTTATGAAAACAAAATGAAAATGTTATTTCTGTTATCAGATTTGTTCAACTTTTATTTATAAAGTTTATTCTTTATATTAGATTTGGGTCACCCTCTGACATTCTGCCACTCAAAACCGGTGAAAATTCGTTTGTTGTCTTGTAAGAATTTTCTTAATATGCTATCCAGTGCTATAATATGTATATCCTTAATGTTATGTTTTATCGTAAAAGCGGTTAAATATCCGTTTTTGGTCCTTATTTACCTAGAGATTGAAGTTTATAAAATTTTAATTAAATCACTAATCAAGGCAAGAAACGAAATTTGGGAAAACCAGACAAAAATTAAATGTTTACTTTTTATACGCTACCCAACTAATTATTGAATATTCAAAACTGTACATCCAAATTAATAAGCTGTTATTTCATTAATAAGCAACCAATTTTAATGATTTTATAGAGAACAGATTCTAGAGTTTAAGGCAGAGTAGTCTACGTCTTGATACATTTTAAATTTGTTAGATCGTGGACTGGACGTCAAAAAAGCTACTGGTCCAGACGAAATTCCTATTATAGTTCTCAAGAGATGCGCCGATGAACTAACACCAGTATTTTGCAGACTTTTCAACTTATCCTACAAAAAAGGAATATTTCCATCGTGCTGGAAGACGGCGCGAGTCCAGCCTATACCAAGGAAAGGTAAGAGAACCCTGCCTAACAACTATCGACCAGTCGCATTGCTTTCAGTTATATCAAAAGTGATGGAGAAAGCTATTAACCAACATCTTCTAAAGTACCTGGAAGGCTTCAACATTATTAGCGATCATCAATATGGTTCTCGGAAGTCCAGATCAACTGGAGATCTTCTAGCCTATGTCACCCATATTTGGAACAACGCAATCGAACATTATGGGGAGTCTCGGGCTGTTGCACTGGATATTTCTAAAGCTTTTGATCGTATTTGGCATGAGGGGCTTCTAAGTAAACTGCAATCCTATGGTATGCCCGGTCGATTCTGTGCATGGTTGTCTAGCTTCCTTAAGGACCGCTCTCTGCAAGTGGCGATTGACGGATTTCTCTCAGACACCTTCACCATCAATGCCGGTGTTCCTCAAGGGTCCATATTGTCTCCCACTCTCTTCTTACTCTACATTAACGACTTTCTAGTGAAAACTAAAAATTGTATTTAGTTTTGCTGACGATAGCACACTTATCTCATCTTTCTCTTTGAATGCGCAAACATCGGCTGCCGACGCACATCTTCGCAGACAGCATGAAGTATCACGCCTCAACAAAGACCTGGAACAAATTTTGGCTTGGGGTGACAGTAACCAAGTCGAATTTAACTCTAAAAAAAAACAGGCAGCAGCTTCCTCTAAATATGTTAACATTACAAAACCGGATATAGTCATGGCCGGATACGCAATCCCACTAGCTTCATCTATTAATTTGCTGGGCGTCAATCTGGGAGGAAAGATGTCTTGGCATAACCACGTTGTGGCAATCGCCAAGATAGCTTCTCAGAAGCTTGGGGTACTCTTCCAAACCAGAAAGTTGTACACACCTCAACAACTTTTGACACTATACTAAGCCCAGATTCGACCATCACTAGAGTACTGCTCTCATGTCTGGAGTTCTGCACCCAAACATAGTCTTCGGCTGCTGGATTCCATCAAAAGGAGGGCCATTCGTCTGATTGGAGACCACGAGCTGACGAAGAGCCTGGTCAGCCTAGAACATCGAATACAGGTTGGGGATTTGACTCTCTTTTACAGATATTTTCATGGAAAGTGCTCGGGTGACCTTGCCCTCTTAATTCCGCTCAGAGCGGCGAATAGCAGAAATACACGACGGACCACTGCCGCAGACCCATATGTGGTTAAGCTTAGAACTTCATTATTTAAGAACTGTTTCATCTGGAGTACTTCATCCTTGTGGAACGACCTTCCCGAGGTCGTTTTTCCCAACGAATATAACCTCCAATGATTCAAAACCAACGTGAATCGCTTTTTGCGCACACGCACCACTCCCAGAGTGCCTTAAAGGATCTATAGTGCTTGTGTTTGACCATAAAAAAACAAATTTAAAAAGTACATGAATATTGCATAAGTCCTATTAAACAATATTGGACCAAATGAGGTGTGGTGTTTGTAAAACAACTTCGCTTAGGTAATGGTTAATGCAATATTGCTTCATGAACCTCCTTCTAGTTAAAACAATAAAACCTACTCATTAATTTTTGTTTAATTATATTTTCATTTATTTTTATTTTAAGGCGTAAATCAGTTTTCGTTCCCCCTGTAAAATTGTTTACTTGGCACTTGTGCAATTTTTATATTAGGACGAGAAAATATTTATAAAAAAAAGGAAATACCGAATGCGTCCTAACTCTAAAACGTTTAAAGCCAACCAGAGCAAATTAGGTTATCAAAAACAACCACCATTAAAGTTAATATCGGTGCAAAATTAATAATAGTATTCTAATATTGGTGTCTTATAACCCTATAATCAGGAAGGGTGTAATTCTATTCCCCCTAAATGCCATTAGCATCTCATTTAGTTTTGAAATTATACGCATGATAAGCAAATATTTGTAGAAGTAGCAATTTTGAGAGCATTAAATCAAATATTTATTTTAGTGACTAATTATAATGAATTAGGTGATAATTTCCTAATCACTGTCAATAATTGACATTCAATAATGAACCAGATTATAGTATAGAGGGTGCCCAAGATAAGGGGGGCCTCTATGGGGATCTCGTTAACGGTAACAGATACAACTTCGATTTAATGGGAAAAAGTATCGCAATCGCAATCGCAAAGTACAAGAAGTTTTGGTAAGATTTTTAAGTTTTGAGTTATTTATTTAATTGAATTTTTAATTTGACGACGTTAATATTAAAGTTGGAGCAAAGCTGCACAGCAACTTTTAGTGAACTCTAAGAATACATACAATTCTTTTATACGACGTTTCGCTTGCTAGCAATCATCATCAACTTCATTTTTTCCAACACGGCCCTAATTTTATAATGTCAAATTTTAAGACCTTTCTTTATTCTAAATTCAATGATGCATTATCGTTTAATTAGGTTACGAGTTTTTTAAATCATCTTCATGAAATTTTCAGGATACGGACCTGTATTTTCCATAATTTTGTGCAGTAGGTATTTAAATGAGTATTTAAAAGAAATATATATATATACAGGGTGTCCCAGAATATGTGGACAATCTCCCGGGTTCAGTAGAACACTTAAAAATAACAGGAGAAGTTCTTATAAATTTTTCTTCCTACGGCCTCCCGTACGGAGATACGGGCCCATAACGGGCGTCCCTGGAAATTTGTTTTTTCAATAATTTATTAAAGGTGTAATATAATAATTTTTTTGTATAATGGTTAGTAGATGAGTCTCCTTAAAATTCGCCCTTTTAAACACATTTGGCTTGGATTTAGTTTGCCAGGGATGGACTAGACGTAATACAAAATGTTTATTTTTTTGTACACTTTGTATGATGATGGAACGACAATAATATTTTTGGATACTCTAACCTTAAGCTGAAAAAAAGTACTGTTGATTGTGTTTCGGCATTGTTACTTAACTTAGGATAAACTCAAAAATGAAACATTTTTTTACACAGCTATTTTACAATAATCAACAAGCAAATAACAACATGGAGGTTTCATAGCAACTGTATCTCTAAATTTCATTTGTTTTCTCATAGGTTACTTTAAAAAAAAAAAATTGTTTGCAATTTAATAATAGGCACTAAACAATATAAATGCATATATCTCCGAAACGGTAACTCTGGGCAACCTGAAATTAGTGTACCTTTTTTACCTAATAAATATGAGAAAAGTATTATTTTCATTAAAAACTTAAATACACGGAGGCACAAAAAGTTATGACCTAATAAATGTGCAAAAAATTCCGCAGGCAGCGCCCCCTATATCGTACATTAAAATTTCACCAAAAAATCAGTTCCTCATCCTAAAAAAACCATAATTGCAAAATTTTGTAAAAAACCGTTGGTTTCTATCAAAGTTATTAGAGATAAACAAAAATGAAGTTTTAACTTTAACACCCTGCATCTCAGTTAATATCAACTTTCGGATATAGGTAAGTATAATTAAATCCTAATATTTTTACGTAAGGAGTTTGTGGTTTTTCCATGTCCCATTACTTAGCGGACACTCTGTATATAAAATAAAATTGCTACAGTACTGTCAAACGGGAAACCAGGTATGAAAGACGGCTGTTCCAAAAAAGGCTTTATAGAAACTACGTTCCCAACCCTCGAAGGTGACATAAGGTTTTTGTCAAATTAACAGAAATATACTAATTTTGAGAGCTTGTTGTTTACAACTTACCTAAGAATGTGAACTGTTTATTCTTCAAAGACTGTGAACCCAAGTCGGATCCTGCTCGTTTTAAGATCAGTTAAAAACAGTTTTTCCTCGATTATTCAATTCCGTATATATTTTCTTTTACAATAATTATTACCGATGTATTAAAATAAAAATAACATGATGGGTGACTTAAAAATATTAATTAACTCGTCCGACAGACTTTCGAAAAATGGGGTCGCCAAACGAGAGACTTAAGAATGACCCGAAAAAGGAAACTGAAATAATTGATTTTTTTTCGAGCACTCTTTTAAATGCCCGTGCATGATAAAAGAGGTCGTTTTGGCTTCTTCATTTCCCAAATTATTGGATTAAATAATTTGTAAAAATTATTTCTTGCGAGTTTCGGTAGGGTAATTTGCTATGTACGAAGATGTATGGGTAGTTGACGACAGTGGCGTGCGGTTAAATTTTAAGCAAATGACAAGCAGTTTGTATGAACTTGTAAAGTTGCATTTTTATGCTTTGATCGAATTTAAATACAAATTAGAATTATCTTCAAAAATAAAATATTCTTTTTGCGGCCAATAAAACCGTCGGTGCCCAGCCATTTACATGTCTACCTGTTTGGCCGATATCAGGTAAAATATATTCAAAATTAATTTATTAACATAACTTTTTAACTACACTACTCCAATTAATTATCGAATATTCAAAAATTCCCGTCCTAATGAATAAGCTGTTATTTCGTTAATAATGAACCAATTTTAATAGTTCTTGTTTCATAGAATACAGATTCTCCTGATATGTCTAATTGTACATTGCATACAAATGATTGTCCTTCTTGAAAACTCTGACAAAGCGTTTCCTGATCATATGAGGAGTAACTAGCCGGATACACTGCCTTATAGTTTCTTATGGGTGATCAATATCACGGAATGGTCTGTGCGTGTACATACATGCCTATAGAACTAGGACCATCTGGAATTTATTATACAATGTAGTCAAATGTGTGTATAAATAAATAAATAAATAAATAAATAAATAAATGAAAATTATATAAAATTTAAATCGGACATATAAATTCAATTAACTTTTTAAACTAAACCAATTAGAGATATAGCTGGGTTAGACACTGGCCTAAAGGTATCGCCATGACAGATAGCAAAGAAATGTCCATTTCTTTTAAACAGGTAATATTGTCGAAAAAATGACGTGATTTCATCCCTTTCTTACCTAATGGGAAACTTTTTAATTATTAACTCTATGAAAAAAAGTGCCTCTTCCGAAAAGTCGTGCTTGGTGAGAAAATAAATTTGCATAAGAATATTTGTATGTTAGACATACAGGCTTCAAAAAGTACCGGGTTTAAAATTTATAAAAACGTCGGCTATATTTACAAAACTAAAAACTTGTAGAGTGCATGTTTAAAGGCTAACAGACTATAACAATTACAAAATAAAAACTCTACTTAAGAGAACTACTTTTATGACGGATAAAAATTAGTTCACTAATTTCTATGAGGTGGCCAATTTCTAATTTTCCAATGACAAATAAATCTAAATGACTCCAAAAATAATCTAGGTCTCCAGATGGCCCCCGTCTTTTTGCATACAAATGATTGTCTTTCTAGAAAACTCTGACACAGCGTTTCTGATCATATGAGGAGTATCTAGCCGGATACACTGCCTTATAGTTTCTTATGGGTGATCAATATCACGGAAAGGTCTGTGCGTGTACATCAATTGCTTCAAATGACCCCACAAGAAAAAATCTAGGGGCTTAATGTCCGGTGACCTAGGTGGCCAGGGTACTTCTGAACGGCGTCCTATCCATCTTTGTGGAAAAGTTCTATCCAAATATTCGTTGACCCTGGCTGCGCTGTGACAAGGAGCTCCATCATGCTGATACCAAACAGCCTGTCGCGCGTTTAATGGCAGGTCGTTAATAAATATAAAAATTTCGGTTCTTAGGAAATTTAAGTAAATCTCACTATTAATATTTTGATGAAAAAAATATGGACCCAGTATTTGATTATTTAAAATACCGCACCAAACATTCGTTTTGAAATACGTTTGGTCACGGCATTCGATTACGAGATTGGGGTTCACATCGCTCCACCAACGACAATTCTGGGAACATACGACACCATTGGAAGTAAATGTTGCCTCGTCACTGAATAAAATTCTCCTTGAAAAGAAAATGTCGTCTTCAACTTCTCCTTGAAACAAAGCACAGAACATGAAACGCGATTCCATATCTCCAGTTTGAGCGTGTGTACAAATTTTGGCTGATACGGATAAAATTTATTTATTCTAAGTATCTTACCTGCAGAAGCTCTTGACACGTTATCTTGAACTGTCTTCTTTATTCCTTCCAATGAAATTTTTGGATTTCCCACAACCGCTTGCAATACTTGTAATTGATTTTCTTCAGTAAGTGTTCGAACTGCATGTTTCTTCTTGAAATTATTTCGACCGAGCCAGTATTTTTAAATTTCTTGACGACATTGCCGACAGTTATGTGGCTAATATGTTTATTTGGGTGTCCAGTATTAAAAATGTCGGCATCCTCGCGATGCGTCTTATAATAAGAACTATTTCAATTTTTTCATTAAGAGTCAGTTTAATCATCACTATTATTGTTTAAAGTAACTAAGAAACGGAAAAACCGTTTTTAACAAGAAGTTCGCGTTTTGAAACAGAAATTATAATTGCCAAAATAACAACAATCAATTGTTCAAAGCCTACCTATCCAGAAATATTTATTACCAAATCTTTACGACTATTAGTTTTGTAAATATAGCCGACGTCTTTTATAAATTTTAAACCCGGTACTTTTTGAAGCCACCCTGTATATTCAACATACAAATATTCTGTGCAAATTTATTTTTTCACCAAGCAGGACTTTTTAGGAAGAGGCACTTTTTTTCGTAGAGTTAGTAATTAAAAAGTTTCCCATTTGGTAAGAACTTCCGAAGACACGCTGTACAGGGTGTTTTTTAATTGAGTGCCGATACTTAATCCTTGAGTGATTTTAAGAAGAAAAGTTAATATTAACATATATCCTAAACCTCTTAATTTTTGAGCTACAGAATGTTAAAATTTAAACACTTTTTTTTTATTCAACCATTCAATATCAAAAATGGTCCTCAATGATTATTATTGAATGTAGAAAAAATCTGAGTACCTACGTCACTGGATTCTAGATAAAAACTACAAAAGAAACATTTTATTTCTGTTTGATAATGGTGTGTACAGAATTTCATAAAATTATCTAATAGTGATTATAATTATGATAAAAAGTTATTGTTTAAATTTTAACATTCTGTAGCTCAAAAATGAAGAGCTTTAGGACAAATGATAATATTAACTTTTCTTCTTAAAATCACCCAAGGATTCACAACCTTAAGTATCGGCACTCAATTAAAAAAAAAAACTGTATATTATAAACTTTATTTGTTGAAATTGTTTTTATTTTAGCAAAAGCCGAAAGTGAACAAATGTCGCATTAAGTGGTTACAAAACGTTTTTTCGGCTCCTTACTTCGAGTTACATGCCCATTCCTTTGGGCCAGCATCTGACCCCCGATATCTATAAATGGCTAAAGATTTTATGCAATTAGACATATCAGGACCACCGACCTAAAACTATGGATACTTATGGGGTGCGCAGTAAAAAGTTAAATTTTACGAGGGAAAAAATGGGTTGGTGCGCGCGGTTTACCGGTAATATTTTTAAAAGCAGTATTAAGGCCGTATTACACTCGGGAATTTTTATGGCGCCAGCAATGGCAATTATAATTCAAGGATTCAGGCGCAGTACACCGTTCTCCGTACTACAGTCAGAAATTCTACTCTTCTGACAATTAAAATGACACGGATTCATGCGCAGTACACTGTTCCCGATCAGCTGTCTTTCATTACCAGAAATGGGGCAGGCGCCATTTTAATTGCCCTTGCCGGCGCAATTGGGTAGACATGGATTATTCTGTTATTTTTAAATGTTTATTATTTGGCCGAACCAGGTATGAACAGGTAATGGCCATTTAAACCCACTGGTACTTAAATTAGCAGTTTATATTCTTTATTAAACTTATGGACTGCTAATTCTGCAACTTTTTGCACCTCCTATTTGTAAATAGCAGTAGCTGCTTTAACTGGTAATCAAAACGAACAGGTTTGCACATCTCTAATTCTGGGGATATTTTAGGGATTTCGACAGTACCCACTGCTGTTCTGACCGTTGACAATGCTCCAGCTGATCGAAAACGGTTTACTGCGCATGAATACGTGCCATTATAATTGCCGGCGCAAGAGAAAAAATTGCCTAGTCTAATACGGCCTTGGTGTTCATGCGCACTAAACCGTTCTCGATCAACTGGCGTATTGCCAACAGTCAGAACAACAGTTGGTACTTTCGAAATCCCTAAAATATACCCCAGAATTAGAGATGGGCAATCCTGTTCGTTTTGATCACCAATTAAAGCAGCTACTGCTACTTACAAAAAACAGGTCAAAAAAGTTGCGACGAAGTAGCAGTACATATGCTTAATAAAGAATGTGAACTGTTAATTTAAGTACCAATTTAAATAGCCAACTAATAAATAGTTAAAAATAACAGAATAATCCATCTCTACCCAGATTTGCACCGGTAATGGCAATTAAAATGGCTCACGACCAATTTCTGGCAATGCGAGACAGCTGATCGAGAACAGTGTACTGCGCATGAAACCGTGCAATTTTAATTGCTAGAAGAATAGAATTGCTGACTCTAATACGGATTCCATTCTTGCATTGCGCCGGCAATGCGAGCAGTATTGGGCCAGCTGATCGAGAACGGTTTAGTGCGCATGAATACGTGCAATTATAATTGCCATTGCTGGCGCAAGAGACAAAAATTGCCGACTCTAATACGGCATTTAAGGATCCTCGTTGGTTGTCTTGTGCACAATGTTGTCGCCGTCATATAGGCAACCCCGCCGTATTGGTGCCGGTTTGGTTGCCAACCAACAATCAACAATGACTGTCTAGAATCGAAATCCGTCTGTAGCGATGTAACGATATTAAAAATCTATCGATACGTGGACAATAGATAACAAAATTACTTCTAAAAGTGGCTTTCCAGTGAAGGCCTTCTTTTACGCGAGAAAATAGATTGTTTATTTCCCAGTAAAGAAGGTCTTGATGTGTCAAAATATTGCCGTGCAATCATTTTCATTAAGTGCGGTCCTGTTCGCCGGTTAAGGTAAATAGTTTCTCAGTCGGCATTGCGCATGACATCCGACGATCAGCTTTGTTTACATGCGCGAGGCCATAAATTTGCCACTTTTGCTTTTATAGTTTGGCTATCCATGGATATAGGTCGGTGATCAGGACGTAAACTGCTCTGCCCTAAACTCTCGAATTTATAAAAGTTAAAAAAGGATACGAAAATTGGTTCATTATTAACGAAATAAGAGCTTATTAATTGAGAGGTGAATTTTTGAATAATCGATAATTAACTGGCGTTGTGTACTTAAGGAACTCGAAGAAATATAAAACGATCACAATTATTATCAAATTATTATTATTATTTTATTCCTAACGATGATTCCATTACAGCCAATATACAGGGTGTTCCTTAATGACGTGCTAACAATTTCAGGGTGTGATTCCTTACGCTATTTTATATAGAAAAGTTCATATGAACATATGTCCGCAACGGCTTAAATTTTTTGCTATAGGGTGTTGAATTTTTATTTTTTAAATGGCTATTTTTTAATATCTCCGAAAGTACTTTAGATATTATTTTCAATTTTGGTATGTGTTAATAGGATATAGAACCACACATTTTAGTTAGAGAAGTTATTCAATTGTCCCACCAGTGACGTCCCTGCAAACATGTCCTCCGATATTTTTTACAAAAAAGATGGTACGCCACTGACATTTATCCATGTGGATATTTTTCCGATTAGCCTGATCAATTCTACATGAAAACGGTATCGTGAGTTTTTCTCGTCAGACGCACCGTTCTTGATTAAAATCACTAAATTCATATTAAAATTCATTATTATTAACATTGATAAAATACTTAATGATAAATTTTATTTTATAAAAATTGCTAGAAATGACCCAAATGCATTACCGCCTTTTTAGCATTGGTATAATTCACCATATTCGAATAAAAACAGCGAAAAAATAAAATAAATTCGATGAAACACTAAAAATCGAAAAAATAATACTTATAAGATGGTTTTGAACACCAACAACTTACTTTATGTCAACAAGTATTGTTTGGAAAATGATGTTTCTAAAAACATTCCAGGATAACTAGATGTATGTGTTTAAAAATTATTCGTCAACACTGCTAAATGAACCAATTTGAATTTAATTGTTTTAGTCAAGAACTCACAAAAAACACTCAAGAGATCGTTTTCATGTAGAATTGACCAGGCTAATCAGAAAAATATCCACATGGAAAAATGTCAGTGGCGTACCATCTTTCTTGTAAAAATATCGGAGGACATATTTGCAGGGACGCCACTGGTGGAACAATTAAATAACTTTTCTAACTAAAATTTGTGGTTCTATATTCTATTAATGCATACTAAAACTGAAAATAATATCTAAAGTACTTTCGGAGATATTAAAAAATAACCATTTAAAAAATAAAAATTCAACACCCTGTAGCAAAAAATTTAAGCCGTTGCGGACATATGTTCCTATGAACTTTTCTTTATAAAATGACCTAAGGAATCACACCCTGAAATATTAGCACGTTTTATGGAACACCCTGTATAACTCTTAACAGACTAATTGATAATATTTTCGATTGTGAAGTGGTATACTATGTTGTTCGGGTTTACTGCTTTTCCAAAGTTTTATGGATCCGCAAACTCACTTTTGCAAAAAGTCAAAAATCAACCATATTTTCCTTGATCCAAGGCAATAAAAATTTTATGGTCTCTCGAATTTCTTTAGATAACTGAAAAATTTATAACTTATAGATCGTGCCACGTTCAATACATTTCAATTAGTTCCAGATATTAATCACCGCTTCCGAAACATAAAGTTTTGCAATAAAAGGAAAAATCAAACTTTTCCTTTTCTTCAAGATGGGCATTAAGCGAAGCATTAAAAGCTTGTGTAGTTTATATGTTTATTATTTAAATTATTTGAGGAAAGAATCAGTTTCATTTTCGTGCGTAGTTTCGTTGTTTTGTAAGATTCTACTACGAATGCGTTATTAGTCTCCAAAATGAGGAAATTATCTATCGAAATATTCTTATAAAAATGAAAATATAGTCTATTCAGTTTGCCAATTCAGCAAAACAAATATACGCGACGAGCACGTGAACAGCACACAGAGTGGCATTAAGAACAACATAAAAGTACAATCTCTAACCACGCATGAAGAGACCTAAAATAATAGCCTACACTAATCAACGACCCTGTTCTCGCCTGCATCGGAAGCCTTATCGCTGTTTGACCAATAGCAATGAGTTTATGTATCGAGTATGTGGCTATCACGCGCTGATGTTTCATTTTTGAAAGAGCCACACTGGATTCCATCGAAAGGAGGGCCATTCGTCTGATTGGAGACCACGAGCTGACGAAGAACCTCGACAGACTAGAACATCAAGGACAGGTTGGGGATTTGACTAGCAGAAATACACGACGAACAGAAGAACAGCGAACCTTTTGAACAGTGTGGAACGGAAACAGGTTTCTTAAAATATGTATCTTTTAAAACCGGAATGGCCTGTTCCAACCATCCCTACTTGTAACCAGCGGCGAATAGCAGAAATACACGACGAACCACTGCCGCCCATCCATATGGGGTTAAGCTTAGTACTCCTCGAACTTCATTATTTAAGAATTCTTTATCTGGAGGACTTCATCCTTATGGAACCACCTTCCCGAGGTCGTTTTTCCCAACGAATATAACCTCCAACGATTCAAAACCAACGTGAATCGTTTTTGCGCACACGCACCACTCCCAGAGTGCCCTAAAGGATTTTTCCTATAGTGCTTGTGTTTGATCATAGAAAAAGGTACCATTTGGATTCAAAATGGCGGTTAGGTTGTTCGGATTTGGTGAATCCATTGACATACAAACAAATAGTGATTTACAAAGTTGTTCAAATTTTTGTAGCGAATAAAAAATTATTCTTTTTTTATTATTATTTAATAATAATTAAATACCATTTTATATAAATAAACTGACTGACTAAGCCGACGCGACGCGGTGTTGCGATATAACAGAAGAACAGCGAACCTTTTGAAACACTTTGGAATGGAAACAGGTTTATTAAAATAGGTATCTTTTAAAACCGGAATGGCCTGTTCCAACCATCCCTACTTGTAACCATTCTCAACTTAAAAAATATCATTATATTAATTTTTCACGGTGGCTTAGTTCGATTTAAATAATAAGAAGCTAATTTGTATATGGCATGTCACCTTTCTGCCTCGAAAATGCATATGAAATAGGAAAACTCAAAATAATATTTTAAAATACAAGTTTTATGAAGCATCATATTTTAGCAGTCCATGTTCTAAGGGGACAAGTGCTATAATAGGTTTATAAAACATGTATTTTATACTATTGTTTCTATTTTACGTCTTATTGAATAAAGAAAATCCATAGTTAAAAAAAAAAACTACATATTATATAGGGTGTTTTCTAACCTCTCTGAAAAAATTAAGGAGCTGAATCCTCACCTAATTTGAAGACGAGAATGTGGTATAATATTGTATTTTTCATTTTATTAATTAATGCCAATAATTTTATAATTATGATTTAAAAACTTTGAATAATGAACTCATATGAACAGAAGTCAAATAAATTGCTGCAAATGTCCTCCATGAGCCAGTAAACACCCATGTACACGACGTGCTAAATTAACTCCTACGTGTTGGAAAATTTTGGGACTGGCGTGAATCATATTAAAACCATCAATAATACGCAGTCGAAGGTCTGCTTCAGTTTCAATAGGAGTAGTATAATCGAGTTACTTAAGAAATAAAAATCCAATGGATTCAGATCTGGCGAACGGGGTGGCCATGGGTGAGGTAATCCTCTACCTCTCCACCGAGCAGGATATTGTTGATTTAAATAGTTCCTAACACGTGCTGCCATGTGGAGGGGGAGCACCGCCAAGCATGAACCACATTAAAGTTCTCGTTCTTAATGGCACTGCTTCCATCAATTCTGGCAATTCATCTCTAAGAAAGTTGTAATAGACATCACCAGTCGATTTGGAAAAAAATACGGTCCAACTAAGCTATCTCCAATAATCCCTGCCCAAATATTAAACGAAAATTTATACTGGTGATGTCCTTAGATGATAGCAGGAGGATTATCTTCTGCCCAACTATGGTTATTGTAAAAATCCATGATGCCTTGCCTGAAAAATTTTGCTTCATCTGTAAATAGTATTTTTGCCGAAAAATATGAGATCCTTAAAGAATTCTCTTGAAACCAGTTACAAAAATTAACTCAA
This sequence comes from Barypeithes pellucidus, assembly GCA_963991005.1. Classification (NCBI taxonomy): domain Eukaryota; kingdom Metazoa; phylum Arthropoda; class Insecta; order Coleoptera; family Curculionidae; genus Barypeithes; species Barypeithes pellucidus. The sequence goes on from OZ022563.1 coordinate 18,291,333, forward strand.
GCTGGAAAGTCTCTAGGCAACAAAACTAGCACTCTTGGTACGTGATAAGGATAAAGTAAATAGTCCTTTAAGATACTCCATACTGTTTTGTAACTCATATTCAACTCGTTCCCAATGTTCCTCGTATTTGTATGTGGAGATTCTTCCACCATGTTTAAGATCTCTTCCTCAAGTTGTACGCGGTTCTAACTGTAAGTGGTCGGCCGCCTATTTTGCTTCCTGCAAAGCTATCTGTTTCCTCTAACCTGAGGTGCAATCTTGTAAATGTTTCCGAACACGGTACTCGTCTATTAGGAAAACGTTCTGTATATAAACGTCTCGCCTCTAGTGCGTTTCCTTTTGCCAAACCGTACATAAAATTAATTTGAGCCATTTCTTGATTGGTAAACTCAGCCATTATGAAAAGTATGTAATGTAAGTAGTACAAAGAAATTCAAAGGATATTATTTGAAAGATGTTAAACAGGAGACAAATGTCACGGAGAAAACAAATGTGGTTTCCATGGAACGAAGCTAAGCCTCTCGTATAATTTGACGATAAAAAAAAATACGAAAATAACTAAAAAATTAAGGTATTCTTTTACCCAGATCCCCGCAAATGAATTAATTGTAAAATTTATTGCTGTGCTGTGTTGCTGTGTGCAGATTTAAAAAGAAAGTAAATTTGACAGGTGTGAGGTTAGTTTAGTAATTGTATCTGCAACCAAATATACATGACCGCATTATCAATGTAACCAAAATAGAAAATAGTATATTAAGATACAAGTTTCATAGGACAGTATCTCAGAGCACGCGTATAAGAAAACGACCCGCGAAGCTGGGAGTTATCTAAAACAAGTGCTCTAATTGTCTTATGAACCGTGTATTTTATAATACTTTTCCTATTTGGGTCTTTAAAGCCTGAAAAACTTTATTCCATTTGAATTAATATTTTCTCTTTGGGTTGGCAATACTGTTACAATTTAATTAAATGTTACAAGTATCAAATATGCCATGATAGAAACAATTGAATACAACAAAGATTCTTTCCATCCGTCATAATTAAAAATAAATATATTTTTAAAGTTAATAAAAATGAGTCAGGAAGAAAGTTGTACTCCGTCAGAAATACGAGAAATTGCAGAAAATAATCTAAAAAAACTTTTAAAAAGAATATGCAAAACTGGAATAAACAAAAATAATAAATAATACTATTGAACAAAATATTGTGTCGACACAGAATCTGACATGAATAACAATTAATGCGCAGGAAATGTCTACAGTAACTATAAATATGTATACAACGTGTCCAAGATAAGGAGGGCCAGTACAGGGATCTCGGAAACCGTAAGAGATACGAAGTCGGTTAAATGGAGGAAAACCCGAAATTGTGAAAAATCGTTTTATTGTTTTCCTGGGTTTTCCGCTCTATCTAACAGCGTTAATTGTTTTGTAATCCGACGAATCGTCTTCGAAGGGCCATTATCAACTTTATTTTTTTAATTACGGTCCTGTTTTCACGATATTGGAATTTGAGAGCTTTTTTTCTCCCGAATGCAATGATGTATGACACCTTGTGGTTTAATGACGTTTCGAGGTTTTTTTTAACAACATCAGGAAATTTTAGGATACGGTCCTGTATTTCTCCTAATTTTATAAATAATATCTCATAAGTAAGCTCAAAATTTTTTACTTATGTTGGACTAATTCAATAAATAACAAATAATTTAATAATAAACCACAAATAAGTGAACAAAACAGTAATAAAACGAACAACGAAAAAAGTAAGGAACTACATAATCAGGTGTTCAAAATGATTTCCGTTATTCTCTAAGCATAAATAACATCTTCTAACTGCCACATAACAGTTTTTTTAAGATAGAATAAAACATGCGATAGAATATCAAACTTTTCAGCATTTGTAAATTTATGTTCCATATTTTCTGGAAAATAGAAAACCTCTTAAAACGCTCTCAAACGATCACAATGGGAATGTCAAGTGAAACAAATCACGCGTCACAATCTTAATTTTTTTGTTTCAAGCGACTACTTTTCTTTTAAATCCCGAATCAACAGAAGTTTGAAATAATGTTTCTGTATTTTGTTCACTTATTTGTGGCTTATTATAATGAACTATTCCAATATAAGTAAAAATTAAGATGTTACTTATGAGATATTATTTATAAAATTAGGAGAAATACAGGACCGTATCCCAAACGAACAAACCCGAACAAACCCTCGAAACGTCATTAAACCACAATGTGTCATACATCGTTGCATTCGGAAGAAAAAAGCTCTCAATTTCCAATATCAGAAAAATAGGACCGTATTTAACAAAAGAAAGTTGATAATGGCCCTTCGAAAACGACTCGTCGGATTACACAACAATTAACGCTGTTAGATAGAGCGGAAAAAGTGGCAATGCAAAAGTGCAATGTAGTTTAGAATTCGATCTAAAAAAAAAATCAGGAAAACAATAAAACCACTTTTTAGAATTTAGGTTTTTTCCGGATATCTCCGGAACTACTAGGCACGTAAATCCGCAACTTTACCTCCATTTAACCGACTTCGTATCTCTTACAGTTTTCGAGATTCCTGTACTGGCCCTCCTTATCTTGGACACGTTCTATATAAAGTAATATGTATAATACTATCTTGAATTAAAAATAAAAATAGTACTTTATTGAATAAAACTTTAGAAATAGAGCATAAACTGGAACATATTTCTATTATTTTTAGGTTATATTGTTTTATAGCTGTGACTAGAAATTAGTTGACTGATACCGTCAGCCAGTTATATATTTCGGACTATAGGTATTTCAGATAAATATCTAGTAAAAATGATCTATTTGCAAGGTTGGTATTTTAGTATGTTGCCTAGAAAACTAATTTCAACGAAATCGAAGTAAGCCTAAAATTCGAACCCTACTTGCTGCCAACATAAAAAAAATAAAATTTCAGTTTCATAAAGTGGCAGGTTATTAAATTTTTTTGCAATTCATAATGTAGCCATTATGAAACCCAAATAGAAAAAGGAATTTATTGCCATTTCACTTGCAATTTATTTAAATTATGTGGCTTCTTCCCGTGTTCAAATTGATAAATCCATGTTTAAGGCCGTATTACACTTGGGAATTTTTATGGCGCCAGCAATGGCAACTATAATTCAAGGATTCAGGCGCAGTACACCGTTCTCCGTACTACAGTCAGAAATTCTACTCTTCTGACAATTAAAATGACACGGATTCATGCGCAGTACACTGTTCTCGATCAGCTGTCTCTCATTACCAGAAATGGGGCAGGCGCTATTTTAATTGCCCTTGCCGGCGCAATTGGGTAGACTTGGATTATTCTGTTATTTTTAACTGTTTATTATTTGGCCGAACCAGGTATGAACAGGTAATGGCCATTTAAACCCACTGGTACTTAAATTAGCAGTTTACATTCTTTATTAAACTTATGGACTGCTAATTCAGCAACTTTTTGCACCTCCTATTTGTAAATAGCAGTAGCTGCTTTAACTGGTAATCAAAACGAACAGGTTTGCACATCTCTAATTCTGGGGATATTTTAGGGATTTCGACAGTACCCACTGCTGTTCTGACCGCTGACAATGCTCCAGCTGATCGAAAACGGTTTACTGCGCATGAATACGTGCCATTATCGCAAGAGAAAAAATTGCCTAGTCTAATACGGCCTTTAGATTGAATTCTAAGAAGATGTGGCTTTGTTGTCCTCTTCCCCCGAGCCCTTCAATTATTAAGCATGACGGAGTAATTCTTAAAATAGCTAAACTTTACATCTCAAAAATTGTTCATAAAATATCGCTACCAAAAAATATCCAGTTTTATTTGCTTGTTCTTCAACTTTCCGGTTCGATAATTTTACCTTTCAGAGATTATTAAAATTGTAATCCGACCTAAAGCCCAATGATGGAAAAACGGCAAAAAGCGGAGAGAAGAACACAGATAATTTGCGATCTGAGACTTATAAAACACGAAAACGGATTTTACGTCTTATAATATTATGACAATGATCTGATAACGTTAATACGGAAAATATTGGGAACGAACATTTATATTTATTTTTTGAATTAAAATTAAAATTTTTCAAGAAGTGGTCCATTTTACAGTGGTTAAAGTAAAATTAAAGAAACAAAGGTCTGTCTATACTACAAATGTAGAATTTTTGTCTTTCTCCTTTTGTCAAACTCATTATCAGACTCGGGAGAGGCGAAGGATTTTTGCAATGCTATTAATTGCCCAGAATGAATACTCGATGTGACATCTCGTGATATACAGGGCGTCCCATTTTCGACAGTTTTATAGGGTATCTCCGTAATTGTTAGTGCTATCAAATAAGCAATGTAGGGGTCATGTGCTCTTTTTGGATCAAACTTAAAATGGTAAGAGATACGGGGAAAAATAAAAAAATCGACAATTTCAAAATTACCCTATATTTTCTTAGTTAAAAGAGATATAGAAAAAAGTTCTATACAGAAGTTTTATAATGATTGCTGAATGATATGCCGTTTTCAGATTAAGTATACGAGGTCAGGTAAAAAAGTTATTGGACCTAACCTCATTTTTTGTATATTTTAATCTAAAAATATACTATTTAAATTCTCCTTTCAAATATACAGTGTGGCCGTTTAAGTGTGCAACATATGGGAAAGTTTTTTATTACCGATTTCTCAGAAAATTATATTCTTGATAAAAGTTGGTGCATGTTCGATAATCGTATTTGGTGCACTTGGAATGGTTGCAAGTCAAATGACGTACAGGGTACGACAAAAAATATAAAACTTGTACAAGAATAAAGTACCCCTTTTCAGAAAATTCAGCGAAATGTTATTAAGAAAAGGTGTTTAGAATTAAAAGTTATGCATAGGTTTGAAAACGTGGCATCATAAAATAAAAAACAATTATTATTGTTTCCAATTATTTCCCAAAAAAAAATTTTTTTTTATTATCACCCTAAAAACCTTGATAAATTAAACAAAATCAAATCAATTTCACACATCTTTGTTCAAATTCAAGCATATTTGTGAAATTAACTTAGCTTTTTAATTTATTAAGGAATCACAAATTTCATGTTTGTTGCAAGGACATTAAACACAACTTTAAAATACCGTAAAAATTATTTTTAACAAGATAAAACATTAGTAATGATAATTTTCAAATTAAAAACTCCCATTTAAAGTGCAAAAATTTTTATTTTAAATGTTTATTAGAAAACTGTACAAAATAATCGACAAGCATGAAATTCTACTAAAATAGTCGCAGATACCTGGAAAAAAACAAATAAGGGTTAAAAAGTAAACATTATGACAGTTTGGTGGCATTATTCATTCTTAAATAATTATTGTTATTAGCTGATCTCAAATGCCTCCTCCAGTACAGTTAACGTTAGCCGAAAAGGCAGAATTAGTGCTAATATGTGGAGATAACTATAAAACAGTGCGTGAAGCAGGAGTTATATTCAATGAACGACATCCAGATAAACAAGTCCATTATTCAACCATAAGCAGAATTTTAAATAATTTTAAACAGACAGGGTCTTTAGAGTATAAATATAAAAATGAACGTACCAAAACTGTATGTACTGAAGAAAATCAATTAGAAGTACTTCAAGCAGTTGTTGAAAACCCTAGAAGATCCACCCAAGAAGTGCATGCTTATACGGGTATAAAAAAAACTCTATTAAGGAGATTCTTAAAAAACATAAATATCACGCCTATAAGCCAATGTTTATTTGCACGTTTCAAAGACGAGACTATGACTTGCGGTATGAATTCTGCATGTGGATTCAAGGAGAAATAGAAAATCAACGGGATTTCCATAGACACATACTTTTTGGGGATGAATCCACGTTCACTACAAATGGCGTTGTTTCTTCCCAAAATTGTAGGTGGTGGTCGGACGAAAATCCAAATCTTGTCATTGACAACAAAAACTAGTATTACCAAAAAACAAACGTTTGGTGCGGTATTATTAACGACAAATTAATAGGGCCGTTCTTTTTTCGCCAAAACCTAACTGGTGCTACCTATTTACATTTTTTGGAAAACGAACTAACAGATTTTTTGGATAATATGAGTATACAAGAACGACGTAAATTATGGTTTGTACATGATGGTTGTCTGGCTCATTCTGCTAGAATTGTTTCTGAATGGTTAAATGGAGAATTTGGCGATAAATGGTTAGGACGAAATACCGATCCACGGTGGCCTCCTGGTTCGCCAGATCTCACTCCACTAGATTTTTTTTTATGGGGATATTTAAAGCAAAAAGTGTACAAGGATCGACCCTTTAATAATGTTAGGGAGCTTGAAATTTCGATACGATTTCATTGCAGAAATATTCCAGCAAGTGTTTTGCGATCCACGCTTAGTGAATTTTATGATCGGACAATTAAATGCATTGAACGTGAAGGTGGACATACGTAGACGCGTTGATAATTTGTTAATAATGCCACACAACGCCATTTTTTTAGTAGAATTTCATGTTTGTCGATTATTTTGTACAATTTTCTAATAAACATTTAAAATAAAAATTTTTGCACTTTAAATGGGAGTTTTTAATTTGAAAATTATCATTACTAATGCTTTATCTTGTTAAAAATAATTTTTACGGTATTTTAAAGTTGTGTTTAATGTCCTTGCAACAAACATGAAGTTTGTGATTCCTTAATAAATTAAAAAGCTAAGTTAATTTTACAAATATGCTTGAATTTGAACAAAGATGTGTGAAATTGATTTGAATTTGTTTAATTTATCAAGGTTTTTAGGGTGATAATAAAAAAAATTTTTTTTTTGGGAAATAATTAATATTTTTTAAAAATTTTGGTTTTTTATTTTATGAGGCCACGTTTTCAAACCTATGCATAACTCTTAATTCTAAACACCTTTTCTTAATAACATTTCGCTGAATTTTTCTGAAATAGGGGTACTTTATTCTTGTACAAGTTTTATATTTTTGGTCGTACCCTGTACGTCATTTGACTTGCAACCATTCCAAGTACACCAAATACGATTATCGAACATGCACCAACTTTTATCAAGAATAAAATTTTCTGAGAAATCGGTAATAAAAAACTTTCCCTTATGTTGCACACTTAAGCGGCCACACTGTATAACACACCATGGATGATATTGGTTTCCTAGGCGATTTATTTAAACTTTATTCCTTTGGAACGAAATAAAAGATTCAGATTAAGGTAAAAATAACGGGAATCATCGCAAATGTTCGGAATATATCCTTAAATGGTTACCGTCTTTCCGGATAGCGAACAAAATATACATTTAGCGCCATTTCTTCGTTTTTTCCACTTTCAATATAAACTGATATGATATCAAATTCTTCAAAATGTTGATAGGTCATTTTCGCAAATGGATATTTAAAAATTAAATTGACGTTAAATGTTAATAGTCAAGATAGTTGTTTCTAGGATATTAGCTTTTGTTTCATGGTCTACTGCGGTTTAAAGTAATAAACTTTTAATTAATCGCCTAGGAAACCAATATCATCCATATATTTGAAAGGAGAATTTAAAATTGTATCTTTTTAGAATAAAATATACAGGGTATTCCATTTAAAAAAATGATATTAGGTCCGATAACTTTTTACCTGACCCCGTACACTTATTCTGAAAACGGCATATTATTCAACAATCAATATAAAAAAACTTCTGTATAAAACTTTTTTGTGTATCTCTTTTAACTTAGAAAATATAGGGTAATTTTGAAATTGTCAATTTTTCGATTTTTTCCCCGTATCTCTTAACCGAGCGAAAATTTTCAAATTTTGATTTTACCATTTTAAGTTTCTAAAAGCGGCACATGACACCTACAGTACTTTTTTGATAGCCCTAACAATTACGAATATACCATATAAAAGTATCGAAACTGGGACACCCTGTACTTACCAAACCAACGTACTATCTTAGAGAAGATCAGATGCAGTCGGTAATTGTTACTAATTGGTTGACCAAATATGCCAGACCTGCGAATTAAAGGTTCAAGAAGGGGTCCATTTCACAGTGGTTAAGGTGAAATAAAAATAGTTTTTGCCCTTCTCCTCTTGTCAAATCCACCATCAGATGCGTTTAGCCGTATCACGGCTCAAAAGGAGGGCGAAAATTCTATATTTATGGTTTAGACACACCTTTATTTATTTTTTTTTACTATAGCCACTGTGAAATAGACTACTTCTTGAGCCCTTAATTCGCCAGTCTGGCATATTTGGTTCGCCAATTAGTAACAACCATCCACGGCGCCCAAGTTGGGAACCCCTGCTCTATATTGTTTAATTGTTTATAAGCAGTGGCGGATCATAACCTATGATAGAGGGGGTTTACAAGTATGGTGAAATTATTTTTAAAATTTAATTTTTGTGTAACAACCAAACAATTACTTTCTAGGCGTTTTAAATGTAGAAAGAAAAAAAGTAATAAGGAAATGCCTTAGGTAAAACTTATTTGTATTTATTTTTAATCTTACACAAGGAAATACAACTTTTGGAAAATAAGAAAGATTTTCTTAGTGCGTATAACTGTCGAATCTTAACGTCGTCGCATGCAACCCTCGTAACAATATTTATACAGTCCACTACTAATACTACTAAAGCCATCTACGAGCTATCACGAAAACCGAATGATGTTCCATAGTACTACCGCCATCTACGGCTACGTCATTAGGCGCAACCAAGAAGAGAACAATAGTTAACTGACGAGAACGAATCGAGCCACGAGACTGACAAGTTGGCATTCTTCATATTTTCAGTGTTTTTTAGTTTAAATCATTAAATAAAATGGTTTAAAATCATATCGAGTATCATTTATCGAAATACACAACATGTATCGACCCTACACAATAGTGCCTAAACGTAAAGTTTATTCTTCGGTTCTTAATTGTAGAAAATTGATCAATAACAGCTTCATTAAGTTTGGACTATCCTGTATAAATATTTTTTTCATATATTTAATTTTTAAACTTTCTAATAAAGTCCCTAGATGTACCCTTTGTGGTCGGCGATAAATTAATTTCTGGTTTAGGTGTTCCCGCATTCTTCACTTCAATTTTTTGCTCCAAACTCAAAGAGCTAAAGTTATTTCTTAAATGGTCCACCGTCAACTATTCATTTTAACTTAATAAATATATAATATTAAAATATTAAAGCTCGAATTTCTAACTAGATGCACGAACATACAACAGCGCGGTGCCCTCAAAAACTGACTTTATACGATAAATAATATTCCATGAATATAAATTAATATTTTTTATTCGTTTTGTTTTGGTGGTGCACGCGCGCATGTGCTTCTGTGGAAGAACCGCCACTGTTTATAAGTACACTTTTTCAGTGTTCTTGGTACCTTCCCTCTGCAAATATTTTTGATGAACTCTGCATTGTAAAAGTTTTATTAAAATGGAATTCTTATAGAGGGGTTTTCAACTTGGCCACTTGTCAACGTGACCTTTCCGAATAGAATAGACACTCTAATGTTATTCGCTCGGATCTTGTTCTCAAAAAGATTTAAAACGGTAAAACTGTCGCTGTTGAAAAATTACCGAGTTTCTTTTTAAATGACACTGGGGCTTTAAAAACATCCAAGAATTTATTTTATTTTGGCTTAGGAAAAGTTATCAAAATCCTATTTTACGAATTGTTCTTGCAACCTTTAACGGCTCTGGTGGCTCCGCGGATAAAGCGGCACTCACGTAGATCTCTAGGACGACGGTTAGTAGATTCAAACCTCACGGCCGGTAAACAGATTCGCACGAGGTGGATTTTAACGGTATAAATCACGGTGGTACTGTCCGGCGTCATGAAAAAAATAAGGAAGAGTGATTCACGCCGGTGACTAGGCCGGATCGGATATCTCGTCGAGTATGGTAAAGAATCAAAAAATAAATAAGAAAGTTTGAATCAGTTGGCCATGTAAGCAAAGTATTATTTACACGAAAACGAGAAACAAAATAAGTCATATGCAAGCCACTGGTTGTGTCCATTTATTGAAATTTCGTATTGGGTCGTTTTAAGAGATGCCAAATCGACCTGTGATATTAGTTTCGAATGAAATAATCGCTATAGGTATCCTTACAAATCCGTACGCCAATGAGGTAAAGTCTGTTCGTTTTATGAAGTCCGATATCGGATTAAATCATTAAATGTTGTTAAACAGTAAGACGGTTAAGTTAACAATACCTTCGCTATACTTGATCGTACCGAACATTCCACTGGTTCACTGTAGTGGGCGTGGCAAATTCAGCGGTTCCAAAACAAATGTACCGTGATAAATATTTTTATCTTGTTTATTTTTCACTCATAGTTTTTTTTTATTTATCAAATGAAAAACATTTTGCGTCAATAAGTTAAAGATTTTCTCAGGTACTTTTTCCGAGAATTTAATTATTTTGGGATCATTATAGTTAAATCCTATATAATATTCACTATTTTCAAAGAAATAATTAAAATTTGCTCAAGTGGAGGATGGTATGTTCTATTTTAAATAAGTAATTATGCTTTTTGCTTTTAGTTTGTTTATGATTGTGTGTGAATTAAAAGCAGTTATAAAGGAAAGTTATGGAAAATGTTCAGCAAGGTGACACAACTCCTAGAAGGTGTTTATCTCCAGGTGATCGTCGTTTTGTATTACAACTGGAACGTTATTTTACTTTAGAAAAAGATAACGCGGGCCCGTTAGTGTCTGTTTTGGCAGTGCAAAAACGAACGTCTGATGCTTGCTGCATTTCAGATAAGACCTTAAGAAGACTTCGAACAAAGAGTGAAGAGGAATTGGACAGACCATATAAAAGAGTTCGACTCCATCCTAAAACCGTTGATTTATCCCAAAGGATAAAACTATCGATTAGGAATATTGTTTATGATATGTATAAGGAATATGTTACCCTCAAAGCTATTCTTGAAAAGATAAAGATGAAAGAACTTTGCGATATTGGAACTACCAGTTTGTCCATTATTTTAAATGATCTGGGCTTCAAATACAAAACAACGAACAACAGAAAAGTGATTTGCGAGCTGTCCAATAATGTTTAAAAAAGATGGCAATTGTTTAAGGGAACATTTAAGAAACAGAAAATCGGCATTGTCAAGGCAAGTTGTTTTTCTTGACGAAACAGGATTCATTGCAGGATGATTCGAAACATTGATATTCCAGTACCCGTGAGATTACTGCCCTACCATTGCCATTACAACGCAATTGAATTGATATGGGGTATGTCGCAAGACTACAACATCGGTTCTTTTTAGAACAAAAACTTGATAAAAAAAAATTCGTAAAACTAATTTGCCTAAATAAATATAATAATATAAGGATAATTATTTTTCTTTACTTAAACTAATTTTTTATTTACTTTAAATTATTTTATTTAGAAAATACCTAAAATATAATTTATTGTTTGAGAGCCACCGACTACCCTGGTCGAGGGGTTTTATTGCTTAGCGGACTTCATACACCGTATGAACCCGAACAAACCCGACTTTATATTACATTTTAAATAATAGAGGAATTAAACAATAGAAGAATCAATTCAGGAATACCGAAAATGGGTGCACCCTGTATATAGGAAAATTATTATCATTATTTCCATTGATATGTCCATCTATAGGGATAATTGAGATAATTAAACAATATAATTGTCAAAGTTACCCGTTCGTATAAATAGGACTTGGTTTAACAATTAAGAGAAAAGTTTCACTTACCTTGGCAGTGTACTATAGCCGATGTTGCCAGATATAAATAAACACATTAAAGTTTTCGCCTAGAAAGTAAATTAAAAAATTCACCATTGTGAAAGCTAAATCCTACATTGCTAAAGGGTTACGTAGCGCGAAAGGACAGAAAACGTGAAAATAAAACCAATTAAAAATGTAATAAAACTTTATAAACAGTAACTTTTAAATTTTTGAAAAGTTTTAATACGCTTTGATAATATTTAGAATAATCCCATTTTTTTCTAGGTTGCTTAGTTAAATTTACAATAAAAATAATGAAACTAACCATAATTTATGGCTCTATACAGGGTGTTATGGAAATGACATATTATATTTAAACCGTAAAATCTTGAGATGAAAATAAATTGAAGAAAAATAACCATAAATGGCGCTTTGAATTATTAAGCGAGATATAAACTTTATATGAAATCTCAAAATTTACTTGGCCGCTCCTGAGAACCTTCGCAATCAATAGTTTATTGAGGCAGTCTTGAGGTTCAAAAGAGGTTAGCCCATTATTGGCGGTGTTGTCATTTTTCAAACTTACTAGAAAAAAAACTACAATTTTAATACTCTCTTACCTTCGATCTTATTTTAAAATAATCCGTTTTATAAATAAATTCCATAAAAAAATAAAATGCAAAAAGTATGTTATTCAACAGAACCAACAGTAGATAATATCACACAAAGTTGAAATCAAATCATCACATTTATTATTATGAAATATTTCACAACAGAAAAAAATCGGGTAATGCTACAACTAACAAAACGTTTAAAATTCGTATACGTCAAGTACGTGGAACCCTCGATAGCGTCATTCCACTCCCGAGTCTCGAAACATACTGAAGCAACGATAGTGGCACGCGGCCGGTATCCAAACAAGGGCGAGACACGCAGTGTGATCTAACATCACTGTTAGTATACTCTAGTGACCCACATTGTTGCTAAGTGAATACAGATGGAACGTCGCGACAGTATGTGGGTAAAAAGGGTTTTTACCTTCGTATTTAGATATTCGATTAAAAAAAAAGTATGTAGACATTATATTAAATTAAAATAATTTAATGAAACAATTCATTAATTGTTTCTTAAGTGGCTATTTAGTGCGAATTAAATTATATCATTATATAATTTTTTTCGCAATAATTAGGCATTTCTTTCCTTCAAATTTTCCCCAATTATTCAGTAAGATTTGTAATTTTTATGAAAATCACTTAATAAAAAAACGTATATATTGTTTTATTAAATATGTATGTCACGACACGAAGACAAAGCGGATGCCTAAGCTGTTCCCGGAGGAACATTTATAAATTCATTAAAAGGGGATCTCAATTCCCTAATTAAATTCTGGATATAGTAAACATAGTCCGGCCGGTTGTTTATCAACTTTGGAAAGACCCGAAAGTGGACGCTTATAAATTACTTTAATAAAATAATTTACTATTGAACCATATGGAGGCGACAGTAGAGGATTTGTTTGGATAGGCAGATTTGTGCAAACTCCAAATATACAACAAACAATAAATAAAACATAAACAACACAAATTATTATCTCTTAAATTTCTATCGCGCTACTAAACAACAACTAAAGTATAATAAAAATATATAACATGCTCCATACATAGCTGAAATAGTATTCTGGCAATGGTATAATAACACAAGGCATCGCGCCCAGTGACGTCACAGTGAGAGTCATTTTTAAATTCCTTATGGAGATTTACATTGCTGTTAGCGTTTTTAATTGTCTTTTGAAAGTATTAAAAGGTTTTACGATATTAATAGTACGTGAAATGAAAGAATAATATCATGGTATTTAGGAATATTAATTTCATAAAAATATAACACACATTAACGCTAAAATACCACTCAAAATAAGACATAATTTCGGCAAACTTATAAAACATCCATTGAGAACATACCACATAAATATAAACAGTATATTGCTAATACCATCTGCAATTATGTCCCCGCTATGGGCATCGAAGGGGGCGTTGTGAGTTTGCGCAGTTCGGAAATTTCCTTGTGAAAGTAAACATTCGACAGGACCGGATTGCAACTTCTTTAATGTAAATTTCACTGGTTAGTTAGGAAAAATATTGCAATCAAAATTTCGATTAGTTCGATTTAAGAGAGCGTTCGATGCATACGATTTCTGACGATATGATGATCCGACTGTGCCCTGATTGGTGTACATTTTTGGTGACAAATTCCGTCCGAATATTTGTAACAATCGACACGATGAGCTTTATTTTAATTTTCATCCGACGTTGTATGTTTCTTAACCTCACTTTTTTCTAAACCTAAAATTAAGAATGAATATATTGACTATTTTGGGAATTATTATCAGCTACTAATTCACCCAATTAAAAATACATTAATTTTAAGGTTAGGTAGTGACCACATATATATTATATTGTATACGAGTGATACTCTCTCGTTTTTTACAAGCTTTTTAGTGAAATTCGCTTCCGAAGATCGGATAATGTGATAACCAAAATATTTTCGTATATATGTACATACCTGAAATACTTTATACCTGGAATTGACCCACGACTTTTGCAAAAAAGCACCATGCACTTGTGTCCTTTCATCTTAAACAAAACAAGTCACTAACCTACCAAACAGCGAATCGAATCACCACAAATTAAAAACTCCTTTACAATGAAATAACCACTTTTTATTCTGAAATTTGAAAAGCATCCAGAACCAAAGTTGGCGACGAATAACAACAAACAAATAATGTCGGGCCGGCTCTGACGCGATCGACAAAATTTCCACCCTACTGCGGAAACTCAATAGGCCCGCGCCATCTCCCATAGCGGGGACACTTTTTGTATTTTGGAACGTTCGTATTGGCAATATACTGTTTATACATATGTGGAACATACGGGAAGTGTTCAAGCTGCTAGTCACCGCTTGGCGTCTGTGACGTCATGGGGAGGTATAAGCCACGCCTCGATCTGCGTGGGATCTTACCTGGTCCTATTTATACCATAGCGGTGTGCAGCTAGGATTAAAAAAAATTAATATAGCTTTAAACCCAGAACCGCCACACAAACGCGCTAATCAATAACGCCACAGCAAATATTTGGGGATTTCAAACAGGGGAGGGTGTTATTAAGGGATAGGAAAACACGCATGATCATTTATAATTAAGAAGTGCTGCTATATTTTATTCAGATGCCTCGTCGACATACAGTGTGTTCCAGAAATGGCTTATTAAATCTAAATGGGTGACTCCTTAAGTGCCCTGGATAAACACTACATACCTTTTTTAAAACCGAATGTATAAATACTTAGGTCTAAACCGCCATACACATCTGTTTGCAGTTAAAGTTAACAAGTGTATGTAGTTCAATAGGCAAGCAGTGATGCCAGTTCACAAACGCGATTTCTTCAGTTTTTGTTGATATGCGAGTGGCACATGTCGCGAGCTTATTTCCCTTGAATTCCCTCGTCTTTCTATACGAATTTTAAAGGTTAAGGTATTTCTGGTTTAATAAATAAGGCGTTAAATTTACCAGTTGTGTTATTACCGTTATTTTGTCCTGTTACTCAATATATAAATAGCAATATTGTTCTGTCATACACGGAAAGAAAAACTTAGTTAAATTTACTATAAAAATAATAAAACTAGCCATAATTTATGACTCTATATGTGACTGGAATAACTTTTAGTAAGAAATGCCATTAAATTATATCAAAATTTTAACCTAAATGTTTAGAAACAATTACAAAAATATTTATTAAACCATTTATACACTTAGCAGCAAAAATAACGCACAACCAAAAATTATGCTCAATTTCAAACTTGATTTTCTCGCGAACCGATGAATCGATTTGGCTAATTTTTGAACCGTAGCTATTTTCTATAGTAATTGCACTATGATAGAATTTTTTTATTTAGATTGCAGTTTTAGGTTTATACAGGGTGCAAAAATGAGAATAGTTCTTTTACGTTAAATTTGAGACACCCTGTAGGAAGCATTAGCAGCAACAGCGAGTGTATGATGAAATAATACTATAGCCTCATGTTTTCTAAACATGTTGTTCCTTTAATTTCTCTGATATCTGTAATATCAAAGAAAATACACAGTTTTAACCAGAACATGTTTTTTTTAAAATTAAAATAACACTTTGACAATACTAAACTAAGAATAACACTAACAATAATTAACAATAAATAGCAAAAAAGCACATTAGTAGCGCGTGTTCCCACCTTTACTGCTAATGACTGCTTCACATTGCATCCGCATACTCGATATTAAATTAGATATTTTATTTAATCAAGTCCATTCCAAATATCGTTAACCATTATTTGGACATCTTGCAGGTTGACAGGAGTGGATTGATGCTGTATCAGTGCCCCATCATCCCAGAAGTGCTTTATACGATTCAAATCAGGACTGCGCGGTGGCCAATTTAGAGTTCGAATATTTACTTCATTTAAATATTCATTGACGATGCGCTCAACATGAGGTCTTGCGTTATCGTGCATTAGTAAAAAAAATATTCCCAATGCACGGAGCGAAAGGGACAACATCCTCAGACAAAATGTCACCGCTATAGCTCTCGCTATTTAAAGATCTCCCACGTGACGGTACGATATCCGGCCAGCTCAAAACATCACAGAGCCTCCATTAAATAAAGTTATTTCATGTATGCACTGTGCATAACATGTTCTGGTATAAAACTGTTACAGATATCAGAGAAATTAAAGGAACAAAATGTTTAGAAAACATGAGGCTACAAATTGAACGTAAGAATCTATTCTCATTTTTGCACCATGTATAAGCCTAAAACTGAAATCTGAATAAAAAATTCTATCGCAGTGCAATTACTAAAGAAACAAGCTACAGTTAATTAAAAATCAGCGAAATCAATTCATCGGTTCGCGAGAAAATAAAGTTGGAAATTGAGCATAATTTTTGGTTGTTAGTTATTTTTGCTGCTAAGTGTATGAAAAGTTTTTGTAAAATTTACTAAAATCTTTTGTAAAAATTATACATTGGATTCCCAACCGGCTACGTATCCAAGGGGTAAGCTCGCCTTGCCTTGCTTGACTTCTTTGAACGATGGTATATTCGCTATACAGGGTGATTGATGGTGGATGGCCTATTAGATGTTTATGGAGAACTAGTCACCGGATCACTTTGAAAATTTGGGAGCTTATAGACGCGGATATGATCTCTATTTTAAAAATATTTTTAGCCATGCAGTGTTGCCGTTTCCACTTGAAAGTATTAGCAACTTTGATCATTTAAACGGAACACCCTGTGTATTATTTTTGTTTTAGAATCCTTATTAATTTCTAAATAACTTTCCTATACCTATTTGTTATAGTACTCGAGATAATAATTATTCCTCCTTTAAAACCAAACAACTTTTTCCCTAGACATTTTCCGCTGCAATGCGATGCACCGGAGTTATTCCGGAGTACCGACCTTTTCTCAACACCGTGTATAATATTAAAATACATGCTCGAATTTCTAACTAGATGCACGAACAGACAACAGCGCGGCGCACACTAAAATTGTGCCTCTTTTCCATGTTAAATCGCCATAGTCCCGCTATCCCCCGCCACCTGTTACTACAGAGAAACTGCATTATGCCCCGCCCACTTATTCGCATATGCGAGTATATCGCGTCATTCGCGTCATTATCCTTGCTGAGTTGCCGGATGAAGCGAGAGCTTATAATATACAGTGTGGTTTGACGGTACGATAAAATATTAGGGAGGGTAAGACTTTATACGATAAATAATATTCAATGAATATAAATTAATATTTTTTTATTCGTTTTGGCGGTGCACGTGGTGGAAGAACCGCCACTGTTCATTATATTGAAGTGAACGGTCAGGAAAATAGAAACATAGTAATATTATATTTTATAGGAAATCGTGCAATAAAATTTTTACTATAATAAATACATTCCTGTCCAGTAAAGGGCCAAATACTATAAATAAAACTGTTAAATTTTTCGTCCTTTATGTAGCGATCGGGGGGGGGGGGGGGGGGGGGGGGCATCGTCGACTATAAAAATCCCCAGGCCTGCGACCTAAATCAAACCATTGCTTTAAAATAAAGGAAGTTTTTTTTATAGCTCCCACGAGAACGCGGGGTTATAAAAAAGAATTGCCATAAATTAGGGTCGCAGTGTAAAAGTGAATTATTTCCTCTGCTCGAAGGAACCTTCGATCGCGAGTTGGAAAATATATTGTTATTACACACAACTGAAAAGTTAAACTTTTTACACTAATTTGGGTGCGAAAAGTTTCACATTAAAGTGCGGAAAGTAATTGATTTTCCACATTAGATATTGTTTGTTTTTATTTGCATGAAAAATAATAAAATCTAAAGTACCGAATGGTTTCAGGCAAGCGCGGTGATAAGTATAATCAAAATTGTTCAAATGACAACTCGCTTTCCAAAAATAGAAGTTCCAATTAGAATATTTTCGAGAAACTACGTTATATCTCTTCCACTATACAACGTGTCCAAGATAATGAGGGCCAGTACAGGGATCTCGGAAACCGTAAGAGATACGAAGTCGGTTGAATGGAGGTAAAGTTGCGCATTTACGTGCCTAATAATATGCCGTTTAGAAAGTTTTAAAATTCCGAGTAGTTCCGGAGATATCCAGAAAAAACCGAAATTCTGAAAAATCCTGGGTTTTTTTGAGATCGAATTCTAAAATAAATTGCACTTTTACATTGTCACTTTTTCCGCTCTATCTAACAGCCTTAATTGTTTTGTAATCCGTGTAATCAACTTTCTTTTTTTAAATACGGTCCTGTTTTTCTGATATTGGAATTTGAGAGAGTGTCACTCGTATACAATATAATATATATGTGGTCACTACCTAACCTTAAAATTAATGTATTTTTAATTTGGTGCATTAGTAGCTGATAATAATTCCCAAAATAGTCATTCATTCTCAATTTTTGGTTTAGAAAAAAGTGAGGTTAAGAGACATACGACTTCGGATGAAAGTTAAAATAAAGGTCATTCGATTGTTACAAATATTCGGACGGAATTTGGCACCAAAAGTTTATACCAATCAGGGCACCGTCGGATCATCATATCGTCAGAAATCGTATGCATGGAACGCTGTCTTAAATCGAACTAATCGAAATTTTGATTGCAACATTTTTCCTAACTAACCAATGAAATTTACATTAAAAAAGTTGAAATCCGGTCCTGTCGAATGTTTACTTTCACATGGAAATTTCCGCAAATATAGCAAAACTAGTCATAAGACTTGTCCCCATTTTCTGTGAATACAACTGTACCTACAAGAAGTTTATTATATTAATATGAATAAAATTTGACTCTTAAAGTCAGCACTTTTTTAAAACTTTTAAAAAAATTCATTGAGTTTTACAGTTTCGAATTAAATCGAATATTTTGATACAAATAAATTAGATTTAGTTCCCCCTTCATAATTTAAACAAACAAATCCAGGGACGTATTTAAAAAAAATAAGTTGATGATGGTAACCCAAAGACGAAACGTCGTATTAAAGACCTGATGATGCAATCTTATGGAGAATTAAAAGTGGAAATGAGAAAGTGATTCCCTAACAAACCTGAAAACCCAATGTTGAAGGATGAATTTGTTACAGCCTGGATACCTGTAAATGTCGAAAAGTAGACACAAAAACCTTTTTCGGTCAGTGGTTGGAAAATAACATCGATTCGCCGATGCGATAAACCATAATGACATTTTCACTCTGTCCCCTCATCGTATCCTTAACATTATTTACTTTCCCCTTGTTAGCGGATCCACAAAGCGAACCCTTAAAGCTCACGTCAGCAAACGACAGTGCCTTCGAGGAATAGCTTATTTCCGGTAATTCATTATAACAAGTCGTGTACGAGCCGGGGTTCCGACATGTGTTTCCATTAGATTTACAGTAAATTAATATAGCGTTATAGATCTTAAAAGAAATACAGGGTGTTATGGAAATGACTTATTATATTTAAATGGGTGACTCCTTGGGTGTCCTAGAGAAGCGCTACATACAAGGTGACCAATTAGTGCGACAAAGCTCAATATCTCTTTTACCACTAGGGATAGCGGAAAACTTTTTCCACGAAAATTATTAAGCGTTAAGATGTGCAGCTTTTAAAATTATTTTCGACCATACAGGGTGCTCCAAAAGGGCGGTGTGATAAAAATTTCATATTTTTTAAATGGGACACTATGTATATTTTTACATATTTGAATTCACCGTAAGATTCTGTACATAGCACCGTAATTATTTGTACACATTTTTGCAACGTTGCCAAATAGATTGGAAAATTCCTAAAATTTGTGCAAAAACATGGTTCATTGAAATGTGTAATATTTCTTAACTTATAATAATTTGAAATAAAATATTTTTATGTCGAAAAGAGGAATGTTGACAGAAGTCCCCTATGATAACACATATCAATATTTTTATACAGGGTATTTTCTATGGATATGCCAGCATTACGAACTTGAAACCTGAGTTTCGTAAGTTTTTTAAATGAAACACCCTGTATATGATTACTTTATCTTGTAGATATTTTAATCCTCTCTAATTTTTATTAAGGTCTTTCTATGCCTATCTCTACCAATCTTGGTGGTATTTCAATTTTTATTTAAACTCCAAAGTGGATGTATTTTACCATTGTCCTTTTTCTAGTCACCTATGACAAAATAAAAACAAAATGTTGTAATTTAAAAAAAAAGTATTTATTCAAACGGGAGGATACGGCACAAAAATATTTTACCGATTCAAGCTTGTGGACAATTTCTAAAGTAAATTATTACTTAATTATTTGTTCATATAGTGACCCCCATTAACTTGAACACATAATTCAATACGTTTTTCAAAAGAATGAGTCATGTTTCTAGACATTTGCTAGAGTTTACACAATAATTGAAATACCACCAAGATTGGTAGAGATAGGCTGTTATATAAATGCTTTGTGATTACCTTTCTACCTAATTCATGTTACTGGTTACAATTATTATGTTTGTCTATTTGACACTGTCAAGTTATTCAATCTTGTAAAGTTCTGCTAATTAAAGCCTATAATCGCAAAGGTTTTCTTATTTCATAGGCGTAGAAAGACCTTAATAAAAATTAAAGAGGATTAAAATATCTACAAGATAAAGTAATCATATACAGGGTGTTTCATTTAAAAAACTTACGAAACTCAGGTTTCAAGTTCGTAATGTTGGCATATCCATAGAAAATACCCTGTATAAAAATATTGATATGTGTTATCATAGGGGACTTCTGTCAACATTCCTCTTTTCGGCATAAAAATATTTTATTTCAAATTATTATAAGTTAAGAAATATTACATATTTCATTGAACCATGTTTTTGCACAAATTTTAGGAATTTTCCAATCTATTTTGCAACGTTGCAAAAATGTGTACAAATAATTACGGTGCTAGGTACAGAATTTTACGGTGAATTCAAATATTTAAAAATATACATAGTATCCCATTTAAAAAATATGAAATTTGGAGCACCCTGTATTGTCGAAAATAATTTTAAAAGCTGTACCTCTTAACGCTTAATAACTTTCGTGAAAAAAGTTTTCCGCTATCCCTAGCGGTAAAAGAGATATTGAGCTTTGTCGCACTAATTGGCCACCCTGTATATTCTCTTTAAATTGACCGTTTTAAAAGTGGGGAACAAACACTCTTACTCATAAGTCAGTCCCTGCTACTGTACAACTTTTCACCCAGACCCAATGGTAATGTTGCCAAACTTAATGTAAAACTGAAATTGCATATAAATTATAAAAATTAATTACTTACTTGTATTTATCTTATAACTAAAGAGCGGGACATCCAGGCACATACATAATCAGTTGTTTTTCCTTTTTCATGGGAACACTCCACACACTCGGCTCGAAAAGCAGACGTAGTTCCTATATGAGTGTATGCTAGCGACTGCGGCCGGTCAGTATAAAACGAACAGCGTCGGTTTGTGGTTGATTTTTTATCACCAATATACACCCAAGTAATCCGATCGGTTTTGCAGATGTTTGTTCGGGTCGTTCTATTGCAATACATAAATCAATATGAATATTGTTGTTATTGATGAAACTAAATTGCTCAGTTTAAGACCGGTAGTTTCTTCTGGACGCAACAGCTAGCGTTTGACAGAAAATATGGAATGTCGGAACAAGTCAAATTTCGTCGCGTCGCGTGTAATAAAATCTAATAATCTGATAGCGTCTTTACAAAAAACTTATTAGTTCTCTTCTACTAGGTATATGTTGTTCAGTGTTGCCGTGAAAATCTGTGTACCGTCCATGAAGTATTCTTATGAAAAAGAATAAACAACTGATTATGTATGGACCTGGATGTCCCGCTCTTTAGTTATAAGATAAATATAGGTAAGTAATTAATTTCTATAATTTATATGCAATTTCAGTCTTACATTAAGTTTGACAAGAGTGTTTTTTCCTAAAACTTAGTTTTTTTTATAGAAATTATGAAACTAATAATTGTTTTTAAATAAGTAAAGGTAAGAGAGTACGTGTCTTAAATAAAATAGCATTTTTTTTTTAAAGTTTGAAAGATATCCATTCAATTCAGGTCAAGGTTCAACGTCAATGACGTTTGATCTATTTACTTTCCTGTGCTTGTGGCGAATTTGAAATTTGTGTGTGATATTACTATTATTTGTTCTGCAAAAACGTTTTTCACCGTCGGTTTTCTGGAATAATATTTGTTCATAAATGATAGAATGAAAGATTGTTAAAATTTAAATTTTTTTTAAAGAGTTTGCCGTGTAGATATGACAACACCGGCCGAAATACGCTTGCGATTGCGATCGTTGTCAGTAGCGGCCATGTAAATTTTCAGATTTCATATAAAGAGTATAATTTCGTTCAATAATTCAAAGCGCCATTTATGGTTATGTTTCTTCAATTTATTTTAATCTCAAGATTTGCCGGTTTAAATATAATACGTCATTTCCATAACACCCTGTATATGCAACCAATAGAAAATCACACAGATTTGAAACCACATCACAACAGAACAGAAAAACGGCAATGCTACAAATGGTAAAGGACCCCGCAGTTTTTAAATGGAAATTGGGTTTCACTCAAATTTACTACAAAATATTGCATCATACGAATTGTATTATCCTGATAAAATGTCTCCATGGGCGCAATGAAAAATAATGACAGGATTTCGAGATACGAGCCATGCAAGGTGGTGATGTTTCAAGTCCAAAAGTCGTATCTGACCGGTACGTATTACGAATAATGATCAATATATTCACGTATATTCTCATTCTCGGGTGGCGTTGAATCCGAAAATCTCGTGTATGTGTGTATATACATGAAGAGGGTAGATAACTATCTATGTTTATATGTACGATGTTTATGAGAATATACGTGAATATATTGATCATTATTCGTAATACGTACCGGTCAGATACGACTTTTGGACTTGAAACATCACCACCTTGCATGGCTCGTATCTCGAAATCCTGTCATTATTTTTCATTGCGCCCATGGAGACATTTTATCAGGATAATACAATTCGTATGATGCAATACTTTTTAGTAAATTTGAGTAAAACCCAATTTCCACTTAAAAACTGCGGGGTCCTTTAACGATTTATTTATTAATCCACGAATACCTTAATATTTGAAATTCGTATACAAATACGTGGGAATTCAAGGGAAACCGGCTCCGGAGAAGTATCTCTCTCGCGTATCAAAAGAACTGAAACGTTTGAGTAACGGTTTTCAGCGACCGAGGTCAAGGCACGCGTTGTGATCTGGCATCACCGCTAGACTACTGACCTACATACACATTGATAAGTAAAAACAGATGTGTATAACGTGGCAGCACGGGGATAATGTTAGTTCTTTTTAGCTAAGTAAAGTACTTTGGCTTTCTCTAAGACGCCCAAGGAGTCACCCATTTAAATATAATAAACTCTTTCCCTGTAGATTAAATATAAATTCTTCATTAGTTCGTATGTATAGATCGTAATGCTGAAATGTCAGAGGAAACATAGTCCTTGCTTCAATTTAATCATTAAAAACATATAAATATATCAAAAATCATCGATCCTTTAATGTAAAAACCGTAATGACATTGTCACTCTTCCTCCGCATCGTATCCTTAATATGATGTATTTTATTTACTGTCCCCTCGTTAGCGGACCCAATGTGGATCCTCAAAGCTCCCGTCACCAAACGGCAATGCCTTCGAGGAATGGCTCAATATTTCCGGTAATTTATTATAGCAAGACGTTATTTAGAAGCCCAAGTGGAAACACGTGTTCTGCATAAAAGATTACGTTAAATTAATAATGCGTTATAAGGTTATACAGGGTGTTAATTTGAAATTTTCCCAACCTTATTATCTCGCTTCTAGCAAAAAAAATCGGATGCACGCCAATTTTATCGTGATAGAATAGTTTGAAGCCCTCGTGGTTTAATTCCCGGGGAGGAGTAGATGTTACCCTTAAAATCTTAAATTACGATTACTGTGGGGAAGCGCTCTGTCGTGCATAAGCAAAAAATTCGGTCCTATATATGGTGCATAAGGTACAATTTCAAGGATATCTGGAATGAAGTTTTGGTGTGGCTGTGTGTAAAGGGTACCCCATTTTCGACACTTTTATAGGGTATCTCCGTAACTGTTAGTGCTATCAAAAACTTAAATAAAATCAAAATTCGAAAATTTTCTCTCGCTTAAGAGATACGGGGGAAAATCAAAAAATTGAAAATTTCAAAATTACCCTATATTTTTTTAGTTAAAAGAGATACAGAAAAACATTTAATACAGAAAGAAGTTTATTTATAATGATTGTTGAATAATCTGCCGTTTTCAGAATAAGTATACGGGGTCAGGTAAGAAAGTTATCGGACCTAACCTTATTTTTTTAAATGGAACACCCTGTATATTTTAATATAAAAATATAGCATTTTAAATTCTCTTTACATATATATAGACACCATGTATGATATTGGTTTCCTAGGCGGCTTATTTAAACTTTATTACTTTAAACTTTAAACCATAGTAGGCCATGAAACAAAAGCTAATATCCTAGAGACAACTATGTTGACATTCCAATTTCATTTTTACATATTCATTTGTGAAAATGACTCATCAACATTTTGACAAATTTGATATGATACTATCATCCATGGTGTGTTATAAATTTGAAAAGAGACTTTAAAATGCTATCTTTTTAGATTAAAATATATAGGGTGTTCCATTTAAAAAAGTGAGGTTAGGCACGATAACTTTCTTACCTGATCCCGTATACTTATTCTGAAAACTTCAGATTATTCAACCACCATTATAAATAAACTTCTGTATAAAACAATTTCCTGTATCTCTTTTACCTAAGAAAATATAGGGTAATTTAGAAATTGTTAATTTTTTGATTTTCCCACGTATCTCTTAAGCGAGCGAAAATTTTCGAATTTTGATTTTACCATTTTAAGTTTGACCCAAAAAGAGCACATGACACCTGCATTACTTTTTTGATAGCACTAACAATAACGGAGATATCCTATAAAAGTGTCAAAAATGGGACACACTGTACTTCACAATGGAGATTTAAGTGCAAGATTTGAAAATTTTTTTTATTTGCAGAGCGTTTTTGACCTTACGGTCATCTTGTCAGGAATCCAGTAATACTCCGTCGTTTAAAAATCATACAGAAGCATGTAGGTTCTAAGTAGTCTAGTAACATTTACAAAATTTTCAAAAAAACAGTCAGATGCTTTTTTTATGAAAGAGAAAATAAGCTTAGAAATACTATTAAAATTAAAATTCAAACATAAAATTCACGTGAACGGCTTCTTTATCAATAAAAAACAATGGTTCCCAAGAATAGTAATTATAGGGTTATTGTAAATTTAACTTTAAACGGGTGGCAACAATGAGGTTAAGATATAGAGAATATTGAATATGAGAAAGATATTATCTGATTTGACCACTGATGGTCCAAAGTTTAAATTGCAGTGAATCTGAATTAGTATTTTTTAGCTACTGTGTGGACAAAAATACGCCCTTATTGTATAATGTATCATCGGGTGGTCTGGAAAATAATAATTTTTCCATACATATTGGTATTTGATATTAATACCACCTGAAAAGTAAATAGACTTTTAATTTTTGCAGTGAATAGTCAGAGTGAAAATTTAAGCTGAAGTTATTGTTCAAAATGTTAATTATGAGAGCTAAAAAAAAGAGGAATGAAAAGTGTTTGAAAATCAGATTCCCACTGAACACCTAACATACAAGAATGAACCCAAAAGACAAATCAAATTAATAATAATTAATAAAACTTCTTGACGCTCCCGCGCAAGTCTGCTTAATACGAAACAAAACTAAACAATATTCTTTAAAGTTTTCCTGGTAGAAGTAAAAAGTTCATTTTCTCTTATGCGATATACAAGAGTGACATTTTCACTTTTCTCATCGGGTTTTTTACATGACGTGTTTTATTTACGTTTCCCTTGCCAGCCTTTCCAGTCCGAACCCTTCAAGCTGGCAAGTCAGCAAGCGACAGGGCCTTGGAGAAATGGCTCAATATTTCCGGTAATTCATTATAGCAGGACATTCTTTAGAGGACGACGTTCTGACATGGGCATTGATTTAGAGACTTACACTAAATGGGTCTGCTCTACTCAATCGATTTTACATCAGATATACAGGATCTAATGGAATTGTCTTGTCATAATTTTTACCTTTAATAGTATTTATCAGTGGACCGCGTAGTCTGATTTGGGATTTCGCCTCGGAACAGCATAAGGCATAATGAGACAACATCGCCATACCAAGACAGGACGAGCCAGCGCGCTGGCCGGCTGTGTCGAGCGAGTAGCAGACGTTTTTCTTATTTTTTTGCCTTTGATCACCCGAAGCGTTGCCAAATCACTTTAGATAGTTGCGATTTTAGGTATTTTTGCTTAAAACCTCGGTGTGACATAGTGCATGCTAATACGGGGTGTTTCGGGAGGAAAGGGAAATATTTTGGGAACATGTTCAGAAGGTCAAAAAAGAGAAATTAACCCATATGTTTTAATCCGATTCTTAACCGTCTCTGAAATAATCGGGTTTTTTTTGTAACTATTTTTTATTTCAAAAGCAACACCAATAGATACTAGTAAAACAACAAAATTCCACTAATTTAGAATGTTTTCGAAAATACCCCCACCAACTTCAATACAAGCTGCACCACGTTTGTTAATCGCTCGCGTTGCGCGTTGAATTGCTTGGGGATTGTTTATAATGATATTTGCAGCATTAAAAATTCGATTGTGAAGTCCTTCCACGGTTGCTACTCGTGTTTCGTATACTAGTGATTTCATCCACCCCCAGAGGCAATAATCCAGTGGGTTTAGGTGTGATGACCTCGGTGGCCAAGCTTGAGGTCCTCTTCTGCCAATCCAACGATCAGGAAAACGATTATTCAAGAAATTACGTACCCGGCGACTAAAATGAGGTGGGGCTCCATCGTGCTGAAAGAACATTCGGTGTCGAACAATTAGCGGAACATCATCCAACATGTGTGTTAAATGGTCTCCCAAAAATCGTAAATATCCATCTCCAGTAAGACGCTCATTCAATACAAAAGGACCAAACAACTGGTCGTGGAGCATTCCACACCACATATTAATACTGAATCGATGTTGAAAGTTTCGTTCAAACGTGGCATGAAGATTTCCATCTGACCACCGATGTTCATTGTGACAGTTATTGATACCATCGCGGGTGAACTGAGCTTCATCGCTAAATAAAATGTATTTATGTAGGCCTCGATTTTGTTGGATCCATTCACAAAATTGAACCCTTAAGCCATAATCACCTTCTTGAAGATGTTGGACCGGTTGAACATGGAAAGGCTTTAAACCGTTTTTTCTAAGTGTCTTCCAAATGCCCACATGTGATTCTAATCGAAGTTCTTTCGTAATCCGCCTCGTTCTCTTCAGCCATATCCAGAACATTGTCTTCATTTTCCACATTTAGACTCGCTGCTTTGTCAGAATCAATCCTTACGCTTGGAAACATTCCTGTTTCCTGAGCATTTGCAAAAACTTTTTGAAACACTTTTCGATTAGGAACTCTTCGATTTGGAAAACGACGTCGGTAGTCATCAACAGCCCGTAATGCGCTACCATTACAGAAACCATACACGAATATCATGCCAGCATACTCCCTATGGGTGAATGTGTGAGGCATTACGTATGGAACCTTTTCTCTTTTCGAGTCGAAACGCTCAGAATAAATCAAACTGACAACCATGCTTGTTAATTAAATTAGGTATTGACAAGCAATGAAATACCTACAAACTGGAGTTAGAAATACAAAACTTCTTAATTACTCCAAAACTTTAGAAAAAAAACTTTAGAACCGATTATTTCAGAGACAGTTAAGAATCAGATTAAAACCTATGGGTTAATTTCTCTTATTTTGACCTTCTGAACATGTTCCCAAAATATTTCCCTTTCCTCCCGAAACACCCTGTATAGTCATGTGTGTTCCATTTTCCGAAGCTAAATTTAAAATTTTGACAAATTCTATCCAATAGTTTTCTTGTAGTTTGTCACACCTTTTTACCTTAATGGAGGTCCGTTACCGTAATGGCTCTTAAATCGTGAGATGAAAAGAAATTGCAGAAAAATACCCATTAATAGTGGCGGCCATAAGAATTCCCCACCAAGTAGTGTAGTAGCACAGTGCTGCGAAAACCGCAACCTTCTATCTTTACTAACAACTTCTACTAAGCTGAACTACATACGGATGGGCGGTTGTTGGTTATTGCATTGCTTTCAATGATACATTATCTCATTTCTTGAATAACAGAAAAGTTTTGGACTTGCATTGTCTTTATTTGTTATATATCACAACGTTTCAACTGGTAAGTATCTCCAGTCGTCTTCAGGTGAATACTAAATAAGAAAAGCAACTACAGGTCTATTTATACTAGCTATGTGCACTGAAGCATAATTGAGATGGGTGCAGTCGTGCGTTCAGTTTTGCGCGATATTAGTAATTCTAAGCTGCATCTACTTAACAAGGGCTTCCAGATATTTCTTAAATCTAATGAAGGTTTACTAAAACAGCCAGGGTTCTGGTGTATGGTAGCAGCTTCCTTGAACTTCCTCTTCCTCCAGTGTGGTTCTTTGAGCAGGATTTCGGCTTCTGTCCACCTGATGTGATGGCCGTGTGTCCAGGCATTTCTTTTTCCTTTAATCCTTGTTTCCAGTGGCCGTAGTGTTTCCCCAATATACGATCGGCCACATTCTGGAGGAAGAGGAAGTTCAAGGAGGCTGCTACCATACACCAGAACCCTGGCTGTTTTAGTAAACCTTCATTAGATTTAAGAAATATCTGGAAGCCCTTGTTAAGTAGATGTAAGCTTAGAATTACTAATATCGCGCAAAACTGAACGCACGACTGCACCCATCTCAATTATGCTTCAGTGCACATAGCTAGTATAAATAGACCTGTAGTTACTTTTCTTATTTAGTATTCACCTGAAGACGACTGGAGATACTTACCAGTTGAAACGTTGTGATATATAACAAATAAAGACAATGCAAGTCCAAAACTTTTCTGTTATTCAAGAAACACCATTGTCTACAACCTTCAAACAGACATCTCATTTCGTATTGCAATGGGCTATTCATGTCAGGTTGGCGGGTTTAAATATCATAAGATCTTTTTTCGATTTTGTTCGTTAATTGAAAACTTTGCAAACTTCCCATGGACCAATTTTTAATACACTCGAAAGTGCCCTTCTTCAATTTTGTACAACGTACAGTTTTTGTGATAATAAATCACTAAACTGAAAAACTACTTTCCTCGTTGGATGTTCAGAAAATAAATCGTAATTTTATAAAGGACAAGGGAATTATTAAACCGTCAGAGAGAATAGGGACAAGATCTTTAGAACGCTTGCTCAAGGGCTATTTTTATTCTTCTCTTGACAGCTTGACCTTCCGGCATATAAAATAGACTCTAGAGGATAGAGTATTGTTCTGCGGCCGGTATTTCCCGCCCTAACATAAAATGAAAATAATATAAATCTTCAAAAAAAATTAACACTTAGTTGTTATGTTTTTAATTATACCGAGATATAATTAAATTGCTCTTCAGATTTTGCCTTATCTTTACCTAAACCATTTTTTTTAACCTAAAATTGTTTATTATGCATTCGGACCTGAATCACTATTTTCCTTCGATAAAGCTTTGGCTTTTTTTTATGATCAAACACAAGCACTATAGGAAAAATCCTTTAAGGCACTCTGGGAGTGGTGCGTGTGCGCAAAAAGCGATTCACGTTGGTTTTGAATCGTTGGAGGTTATATTCGTTGGGGAAAACAACCTCGGGAAGGTCGTTCCACAAGGATGAGGTCCTCCAGATGAAAGAATTCTTAAATAACGAAGTTCGAGGAGTAGTAAGCTTAACCACATATGGATGGGCGGGCAGTAGTTCGTCGTGTATTTCTGCTATTCGTCGCTCTGGGCGGAATTAATCCATGAAAATATCTGTAAACGAGAGTCAAATCCTCAACCTGTCTTCGATGTTCTAGGCTGTTCGATGGAATCCAGTAGCCGAAGAGTATGTTTGGGTGCAGGTCTCCAGACATGAGAGCAGTATTCTAGTGATGGTCGAATCTTTTGCTTTGTATAGTGTCAAAAGTTGTTGAGGTGTGTACAACTTTCTGGTTCGGAAGAGTAGTCCAAGCTTCTGAGAAGCTATCTTGGCGATTGCCACAACGTGGTTATGCCAAGACAAATTTTCCTAATAATTTTTAATGCTCCTCTTCACTAGCGGAGATATAATATGACTTGACATAATCGCTGTCAAATCATAAATCTCTTCTTAAATTCGATTGAAAAAATGACTGATTGATTTTTTTAGTGCATTCAACAAATGATTACTAATCGCTTTCAAATCGATGGGTTCTGCTGAATGCGCCGCGCCGCGCCCTTTGCTATCAATAAAATCCGGAAAAAATACCCGAGAAACTACCACTGTACTAGAGAACGTCACTTTCTACCCCGAGAAAGGGACGTAAATGGTACTTTTCCTCTAAGTTTCTTAAGACCTTTAAGAACCAACGGTATTTAAGAACCTCGTCTATTTGATTTTGTATGAAGAAAATTTATGAAAATCTTTACATATTATAATAATATACAAGGTGTCTTACCTCGATTGGCCACTATCGATATGAAGTATGTATGTATGTGTAGATCCAACAAAAAACTTTTCAAAATGGTTATACCGGAAGTAGATACTGACTTTGGTTATTTTAAAAGCAATAGTCTGTACATTTTTACATATTTGAATTTTCCTCAAAATTCAAATACTTTTTCGTGCAGAGCTCCACTATCACTAAATAATATATACAGGGTGTCCGCTAATTAATGGCACATAGAAAAACCACAGACTCCTTAGGATTAGGATTTAATTATACTTACCTATATCCGAAAGTTGATATTAAGTGAGATACAGGGTGTTAAAGTTAAAACTTAATTTTTGTTTTTCTTTGATAGAAACTAACGTTTTTTTTTACAAAATTCGACAATTATAGTTTTTTTAGGACGAGAAATTGATTTTTTTTGTGAAATTTTAATGTACAATGTAGGTGAAGCGGTCAGCGGCATTTTTCGCGCATTTATTGGGTCATAAATTTTTTGTGCCTCAATGTATTTAAGTTTTTAATGAAAATAATACTTTTCTCGTATTTATTACGTAAAAAAGGTATACTAATTTCAGGTCGCCCAGAGATACTGTTTCGGAGATATTTGTATTTAAATTGTTTAGTGCACCCTGACCAATTATTATTAGTTTGCAAACAAAATTTTTTGTAACCTATGAGAAAATAAATGAAATTTAGAGATGCAGTTGCTATGAAACCTCCATGTTGTTATTTGTTTGTTGTTTATTGTAAGATAGCTTTGTCAGAAAATGTTTCATTTTTGAGTTTATCGTAAGTTTGTGTTTTCATTGCTGTTGGTTTCCTTCGACACAATATTTTCTAGGATCAAAGATATTTTAATTAAAAAAAGTCAAAGAACAATCCAATTGTTGTATTTATTACTTTTTTATTACAAAGTTAATTGGCAAGAAGTAACAAAATATTATTTGCTTGCCTGAGCTAACGCACTAAACAATTTAAATGCAAATATTTCCGAACCGGTAACTCTGGGCGACCTGAACTTAGTATTCCTTTTTTACGTAATAAACATGAGAAAAGTATTATTTTCATTAAAAACTTAAATACACTGAGGCACAAAAAGTTATGACCTAATAAATTTGCGAGAAATGCCGCACACAGCACCCCGTACATTGTACATTAAAATTTCTCATTTCTCATCCTAAATAAAACATAATTGCCAAACTTTGTAAAAAAACGTTAGTTTCTCTCAAAGTGATTAGAGAAAAACAAAAATGAAGTTTTAACTTAACACCCTGGTATATAGGTAAGTATAATTAAATCCTAATATTTTTACGTAAGGATTCTGTGGTTTTTCCATGTACCATTAATTAGCGGACACCCTGTGTAATTATTGAAAATCGACTTTTTCAACATTGGCTCCTTATAAAATCGAAATGGTTGAACTAGTAGTAGAAGAAAAAACTATATACATACCTCAAGAGGAAAATGCATCTCCTCCCTTGGATGTTAACGCCCTTTGCTTCGCGTCAGGCATCAAATTATCCACGGGAGGAAAAGCACTATTTTCCTCCCTTCGTATGTAAAAAATATAAAAATATGCAAGAATATACAGAACAATCCAATTGTTGTATTTATTATTCCCAATTACCATTACTAGAATATTAATTATCATGTAAAAGTTAATTGGTAAGAAGTAACAAAATACTATTTGCTTGCCTGAGCTAACGCACTAAACAATTTAAATGCAAATTTTATTAGTATATCTTATTTACGTAATAAATATGAGAAAAGTATTATAAAACTTAAATACACTGAGGCACAAAAAAGTTATGACCTAATAAACTTGCGAAAAATGCCGCAGACCTACAATGCCCTACATTGTACATTAAAATTTCACAAAGAAATCAATTTCTCATCCTAAAATAAAAATAATTGCCAAATTTTGTAAAAAAAATGTTAGCTCTCAAAGTTATTAGAGAAAAGCAAAACTGAAGTTTTATCTTTAACACCCTGTATCTCAGTTAATATCAACTTTCGCATATAGCTAAGTATAATTAAATCCTAATATTTTTACGTAAGGAGTCTGTGGTTTTTCCATGTGCATCAAATTATCCACGGGAGGAAAAGCACTATTTTCCTTCTTTCGTAAGTAAAAAAATAAAAAAATGTGCAAGAATATACTTTAAAAATGCAAGCATATGCTTAAAATATTCAAATTATTCAGTTCGGTATGTGAAATAATTTAATAGTAATTAATTACTAATTATTTTTTAAATTTATTGTGGAGTCGTCCGGGCGAAAAGAAACGGCTCGAAAATCCCTTGACGAAATCGAGTAATTTTGTCCCTTAATCGACACAGTAGCTTGTGAACAAATTGAATCTGGCCTGTTCCCCCCCATAACTCCCCTCCTAATTGCCCCCCTCAGCCTCCGGCCTATCAAAGTGCTCGGTGTTACCCGTTGATTTGCGAAAAATTGATGCCCTATCTTCGGTCCTTCTCGAGATATAATTAATTAAATTTTATTTTTTATATAAGATATCGGGATTGGTTGAAGGTTTGTTCGAGCTTACGCGCTCTGTCAAGGTCTTCAATTTTGCCCTTCACATTTTTTTTGTAGCATCTAAACCGGCTGAGTTATTTAGGAAAATCCGTTGTCGGATATATTTATGGAGCGTGCCCCCCTCCCCCCGCATTAGTCGCCCCCTACAAATCATGTCAGAATGTCGAGGGGATCCTACTGTATCGATTGGGGGAAAAAAGAATACTCGATTTCGTGAAGGGATTTTCGTAAACCGGATCGACTCCACTATTAATAATATAACAGCTTAATAAATCGATATTTAGATATTGCCTGAAGTAAAAAAATAAAATCCTTCCTAGAGAATTAACAATTTCAAATGGCAGATTTAGAAATTAACAGGTTATTATTAT
This sequence comes from Barypeithes pellucidus, assembly GCA_963991005.1. NCBI lineage: Eukaryota > Metazoa > Arthropoda > Insecta > Coleoptera > Curculionidae > Barypeithes > Barypeithes pellucidus. Next base: position 18,325,145 of record OZ022563.1, read on the forward strand.
ACAATAAATGTTTCTTTATTATATTTGGAAAACACATGTTTTAAAGTATTTGCTGCACCTAATCAAATATCAAAATGTAACGAACAAAATATAATTTGCGAACTTAGAGTTTTTATTTCTTCCTAAGTAAATACAAGATAATACGTGTGTTTATTTTGTCCGAAGGAAGTCTGGAAATTGCTTTAATCAAGGTCAGCCTTTTAACCCTTTAACAGCGTTGTTGACTAACAAGCCAAAGTGGCATGGCGCAACGGAAATAACAAGGCGAAAATAAATAAAACGTATACAAGGAAATGATGTAAAGAGGAAATGATAATAATCGTGAAGATAGTGATTATACAGGGTGTTTCGGGAGGAAATGAAAATCTTAATGAGGTGTTCTAGAGGTCAATATAAGGAAAATATAGAGTGTCAAACAAACAAGTTATATCATGTATTTCTTCAATACTTCGAGAACGGTTTATGATTGATGTTTTTTTTTCGATATCAAGATATTTGTATACTAATACAGTATAAGGTGTCCCATTTTCGACACTTTTATAGGGTATCACCGTAATTGTTAGTGCTATCAAAAAAGTAATGTAGGTGTCACGTGCTCTTTTAGATCAAACTTAAAATGATAAAATCAAAATTTGAAAATTTCCGCTCGCTTAAGAGATACGGGGGAAAATCAAAAAATTTACAATTTCAAAATGACCCTTTATTTTCTTAGTAAAAAGAGATACAGAAGAATGTTGTATACAGAAGTCTCTTTATATTGATTGATGAATAATCTGCCGTTTTCAGAATAAGTATACTGGGTCAGGTAAAAAAGTTATCGGACCTAACCTCATTTTTTTAAACGGTACAACCTGTATATTTTAATCTAAAAAATTAACTATATATTAACATATATAACACACCATGGATAATATTGGATTCCTGGGCGATTTATTTAAACTTTATTACCTTGAAACGAAATAAAAGATTCAGATTAAGGTAAAAAATAACGGAAATCATCGCAAATGTTCGGAATATGTCCTTAAATGGTACCGTCTTTCTGGATAGTGAAGAAAATATACATTTTGTGCCATTTCTTCGTTTTTTCCACTTTCAATATAAACTGATATAATACCAAATTTTTCAAAATATTGATAGGTCATTTTCGCAAATGAATGTGTAAAAATGAAATTGACATTAAATGGTAATAGTCAACATAGTTGCTTCTAGGATATTAGCTTTTGTTTCATGGTCTACTATGGTTTAAAGTAACAAATCACCTATGAAACTAATATCACATGGTGTGTTATATATTTGAACGGAGAATTTAAAATAATATCTTTTTAGATTAAAATATATAGGATGTTCCATTTAAAAAAATTAGTTTAGGTCCGATAACTTTTTTTGCTGACACCGTATACTTATTCTGAAAACGATTATTCAACAATCAATATAAAGAAACTTCCGTATAAAACATTTTTCTGCATCTCTTTTAACTGAGAAAATATAGGGTAACTTTGAAATTGTCATTTTTTGATTTTCCCCCGTATCCCTTAAGCGAGCGAAAAGTTTAAATTTTGATTTTACCATTTTAAGTTTGACCAAAAAGAGCACATGACACCTACATTACTTTTTTGATAGCACTAACAATTACGGAGATACCCTATAAAAGTGTCGAAAATGGGACACCCTGTGCAATTAAGCAACAATACATTTTTCTTTGATTATTTCCATCATCTATTAAATTTACCGTTTCGACCAATTAAGTTGTCTCATTTACATCAATTACACGTAATTATTTTGATTATACAACTCCATGTATATTTTTCCCATATAGAAGGATGTGATTAATAAGTGATAATCATTTAAGTGATTATCACTTGGTGGTCACATTGTTGTAATTGTCATTTTTTGACAAATTACTTCAGAAGTAATTTCTGTCAGTTCTTGTTACAAAATGGCAAAAGGAAGATTTGGTAAAATTTTGTTGTCTAAAGTCGACGATGCTATTAAAAATGTGAAGCCCAAAAATACCGAGCGTTCCGACAAATATGCATGGAAGCAGTTTACTGAGTTTTGCCTTGCGCGAAGTTTCGAAATTGAGAAAATGTCAACAGACAAGGATTTGTGCAACATTTTAAAAGACTGGGCATATAATATGCGAAAATCCGACGGAAGCGATTATAAAGAAGGTGTGGTCAAGCTTTTATGGAACAAAACGGCCAAAATGCTCCAGGAACTATATTTTGAAAAATATTCAAAGCGCCCGTTTTGCCCGTAATGCAAAACGAAAAGAGTTGCAGGCGGTACCTGGTGCACGAAAGGAGAGTTCCACGGGTTTGACGAGACAGGAAATAGAAAAAATGGCCTTTAGTTTGGATGAAAATACCCCAGATGGGCTTCAACGGAAATTTTTCCACATAGCTGCATCCGAACTAGCATGGAGGGGAAATGAAGCAGTTTTTTTGCTATTGGAATATTTTAAGGAGGAAAAATATAATAACGGGTCTAGTACCGGTCGTCTGGAATACAACCCAATATTTTCTAAAACGGCGCAAGGAGGAGCAAGTCGAACATGCGAAAGTAAGTGGCTTGTAAAAAATCTTGTGAATCCGGATTTATGTCCAATACGGTTATATTTTAAGCTAATGTCCAAAAGAGGCGAAAACATTAAAACTAATCGATTCTTTTTGACGGTCAATCAGAAATGGAAACAGAATGATAATTTCCCATGGTTTAAGAATTGTCCAGCAGGTATTAACATTATAAGAAACTGGACAAAAATGGGAGCAATCAACATCGGCCTAGATACGAAATATAAAAAGATTACGAATCACTCTAATAGAGCTTCAACAGTAAGTGCCCTTAGCAGTTCAGGTGCTAATCTCCAGGAAGTTATCAAAATAACGGGCCATAGTTCTATAAATTCTGTTACTCCCTATCTCCAGCTCAGCGAGCAGCATCATCTGAAGATTTTGTCGCAAATGAGAGCCGAAAATACATCGTCATCTACTTCTGATGCTGAAGCCCAATTTCAAACACCTCCAACCTATGATAATAATTTATCCAATAGTTCAAGTTTTAACTATAATAATTGTAATTTCGTAATTAACAATAATTACTGTAATAAAAATGTTTAACTCAGAAAGATATTATATGTACTTTATTTCGTTGTATAATCCTTTGAATACAACTCGATGTTTCGGTATTACCTAATACTTTTACCTGACACTCAACGCGTTACCCGGCAACACTACTCCTCCTTCGGAGTCGTAGTGTTGTTGCCGGGTAACGCGTTTCGTGTCGGGTAAAAGTATATTCGGTAATCCCGACACATCTTGTGGTATGATTCAATATAGCTGCTAAATAGTGTTGGTCGCATTAAACGTGCTCCGTAAATAATCGCCGTTATTTCGGGGTTTTAAAGCTATTGAGTCGGTTTTTTCGCGAAAATAGTAAAGTAAATTACCTAATTTTTGAATAAAATATCGGTTTATACAACGGTCTTGAAATAAAGTCATAATTGTAGAAGATAGTTTTCACAATGGAACTAAATGAATAAATTTCAACAAAGGTGATTAAAAAGGGAATGTAAACAAACTGATACTGATAAGAAATCTGCAAGGTATTGTTAGCAGAATCGGACTAGGAACTTTGTTATGATGGTGAATAATAAAAATAAACAACGAAATATAAAGTGTAATTGCGGAAAATTAATCACAAAGACCCAAGAGAAAATCCAGTGTGCCGGAAAATGCGAAGGTTGGTACCATAAAGAATGTAGTGGCCTAACAGATAGGGAATTTAGAGAACAACAATCAAAACGGGCACAAAGGAAATGGATTTGTAACAATTGTAACGAATGCATAGGAAGCGACTCTGAAGTTGAAGAAGAGGAATTCGAGGAAGAGGATGAAGTTGAACTGGTTAAACCTAAAACCGCCAAATCCAGAAAATCATACCATCTTGACTTTGAGGAAGTTCTGGATCATCCGAATCCAAGCAACAGAGAGATTCTTGGGGCTTTGAAAGGTATGTTTCGAGAACTGAAGAGCTCTCTGTCTTTTAATAGCAAGATGATTGAAGATCTTACGACCAATCTGGACAAAATAAACAAGGAAAATAAGAAACTAAAAAAGGAGCAGTCACAGTTAAATGACAGAATTGTGGAATTAGAGAAGGAAATTGTCTATCTTAAGGCCTCTCCCGGCATTGAGAAAATGGAAGAGAGATCGAAAAACATTATAATTGTTGGACTTAATAACGACCAGAATGTAAAAAATAATGTGGGAAAAATTATCACCAAACTGGATCTTAAGATATCACAGGAAAATTATGAGGTAAAAACGCTCCCAGGGCAAGGAGAGAGAAAACCATTACTAGTAAGCTTTTCCCAAAAGGTAGATAGAGACAGAATTTTCGAAAAACGAAAAACAATGGCTCTGGATACAGTAAGCTGTGGTATAGTTTCGAAAGAACCAGTTAGAATTTTCCTTAATGAGGACCTGTCCAAGCACACAAGAGAACTATTTAAAAAAGCAAGAGAACTAAAGAAGAGTGGTTTCAAGTATGTTTGGTGTAAGGATGGGAAAATATTTGTAAGAAAGAGTGATAATGACTCCATAAAAAATATTGTAACAGCGGCACAAATAACGGCTCTCATCAAGTAATACTGGTTGATTATTTTTTTTTGTGGTTTTCTATTGATATATATTGATTTCACTGTTAAAATGGCTAATAAAATAAATATTGCTCACATTAATGTGAGATCTTTACTTCCTAAATTTAATTTGTTTAAAGATTATGTATTGGAAAAAAAACTAGATATTATAGGAGTAACGGAAACTTGGTTAAGCAACAATATATTAAATGAATTGATACAAATAAATGGTTATAGAATTATTAGAAGGGATCGTATGCTGGGACGAGGAGGAGGCGTTATGCTTTATATAAGAAACAATATTAAGTTTTCTGAAATAATAGATATTAAGTCTTTAAAGGCTGAACAGGTTTGGATTAAATTTAGCATTAATAATATTCAAAATATTCTTGGAGTTTTATACAGAACCCCTCCACTCGCAGAAATTTCAGATTTTTGTCTGGAATTTGAAGATAATATTAGTGTTCTTATACCAGAGTGTGATAGTTTTGTATGCATGGGGGATTTCAATATTAATGTTTTAGACATGGGGTGTAGACACGTCGACAGATTCTTATCTATTGTCAGTGATTTTGGATTGAAGCAACTGGTAAGTGAACCCACCAGAATTGGACCAAATGGTGGGACTCTTTTGGATTTAATATTGACGTCAAATTCAAATTTGTTGGTTGATGCTTTTGTTGATCACAATATTAATATATCCGATCATGCTCTCACAAAGTGTAGCCTAAAGCTAAAAATAAGTAAACCTAAGCCTTTTTACTACACCTAAAGGGATTACCGTTATTTCAACAAAGAATTTTTTAATGCAGATCTCTCTCTTGTCCCTTTCGGTGATATATATCGTTTAGGAAATATTAATGAGAAGGTTGATTTATTTAACAAATTAATTTTAGATCTTTTTGATGTTCATGCGCCTGTTCGTACAAGTCGTATAACAAAAAAGAAAGCACCTTGGATTACCCAAAATGTAAAATACATGATATCACTTAGAAATAAAGCTCTTGCAAAATATAAAACGAATCGAACGGCACAAAACTGGGAGTCTTATCGTCAATTGCGTAATTATGTTACGGGAGCAATTAATAGGGAAAAGAAGGCATATCTTGAGAACAAAATTAGGTTGAACGGGCCAAGGGAAAACTGGAGGATATTGAGGGATATGGATGTGTATGGGAAGAGGGTTGGTACGGTGCCGCCAGGGTTGGGAAGCGCTGATGAGATTAATGACTATTTTGTTAATGTTCCACAGGTAGATCCGGATCCGGATCTTTTAAATTTTTATTTAACCAATAAAAGAGAAAATGTTAATAACTTTGAATTTGTATTGGCTACACTGGAAGAAATAAAACAGGCTATACTATCAATAAAGTCGAATGCTGTTGGTGATGATCGCATAGGAATTCGGATGATATTGCACTGCTATCCTGTTATAATCCCAGTTATTGCTCATCTGGTAAACTACAGTATCGAGACGCTAACATTTCCGGACACATGGAAACTATCTCACGTTATGCCTTTACCCAAAGTTCATGAACCTGTGGATTTGAAGGATCTACGCCCGGTAAGTATCTTGCCAGTTCTGTCTAAAATAATAGAAAAGGTACTGAACACTCAAATTAATAATTATTGCAGTCAGTGCTCTATTTTGCCGGGTGAGCAGTCGGGATTTCGAAGGGATTACAGTTGCACTACAGCCTTATTAAAGGTAACAAATGATATATTTGAGGCAACGGAAAGAGGAGAACTTACACTGTTAGTATTGTTAGACTACACCAAAGCATTTGACAAACTTAATCACACTCTTTTTTTAGCCATTCTTAAATATTTGGGGTTTCAGGATGATGCATGTAATCTCATCAGGAGCTATTTATCAGGTAGGAAACAGGTGGTTGTTTTAAACGGTGGTAGGTCGGAAGAAAGATACCTTCGATATGGGGTTCCACAGGGGTCAATTCTGGGGCCTCTGTTTTTTACTATATACACTTCCCAACTTGTGACATACCTTAGACATTGCAAGGCACACTTTTATGCGGATGATACTCAGATCTACATATGTTTTAAACCTAGTGATATTGATAATGCCGTTGAGAAGATCAATGCGGATCTGAGGACTCTTCTGCAGGTGTCTAACTTCCACTGTCTTGGTATAAATCCAAGCAAATCCCAGGGACTTCTTTTTGGTAGGAAAAAGGATCAGTCATTTTATCAAGATCGGGTAAGAGTTTTAATAAATAATGAGCAACTTAAACTGGTTAGTGCGGCAAGAAACCTGGGTCTGGTCATTGATACCGGCCTCAGATTCTCTGAGCACGTCAGTATGTGTATTAAGAGGGCTTTTGCGAATCTTAAGTTAATATACGCTCAACGAAATATTTTAAATGCGAAACTTAAAAAAATGCTCTGTGATTCCATCGTATTGTCACATTTTAACTATGCTGATGTTGTGTACAGCCCATGTCTATTGGATGCTGATGCCCGAAGAATTCAGTTAATTCAAAATTGTTGTGTACGTTTAATAGGGGGTATAAGGAAGCGTGAAAGGGGAGTGTCTGCAAAGCTGAGAGAAATAAAATGGTTAAGAATGAATGAACGTAGGGTGCTCCATTCCTTAGTTCTTTTTAATAAAATTATTAGTAAAAAATGTCCGGACTACCTATATAGGAGTATTAAATTCCGTAGTGATGAGCACAATTTAGATCTCCGTCATAAATGTATTTTAACGACCCCAGCACATACATCTTCTTACTTTGAAAGATCATTTATTTTTAATATCGCTAAACTATACAATATGGTTCCCATCGATATCAGATACCTTTCTGGTTTGCAATTTAAATTATCAATTCAACATATATTACCTGTTTTTGTTTGAATCTGTCTTATTGCTTTAATGAAATTGTACTTCTAAATGAAAATTATTAAATTGAGTAACTAATGTAAATTATATTTTTTTATATAATGTTAGGTATTGTGTAGGTTAAGTGAGGAAGCGCAGTCTTCAACTTCGCCCTTTGTAGCTTTTAAATGTTACAATAAAGACATCATTTATTTATTTATTTATTTATTTATTACATTCGATAACATTTTCATCTTCCTTACAGGTGATAAATCTGTCTCATTGGTCCACATTTTTAAAAGGCGTTTCTTGAGTAGACCGAGTACTAGATAATAAATTTTAATAAATGTCAAGCTTGAGTGACCTTTTTCTTTTAATAAATGCATATTCTTTCAGATTTTCATTATTATTTCCTTATGACAATCGGAAAACTACTTTAAAGGCAGGATTTAAGTAAAAAATATGTATTTCCTGTTTATTTGCAATTTATTTTCCTATTTATACTGTCTGCTTGTTTTCTTTTGAAATTTTTGTCGCATAACCTAAAACTTACGAAACGTCAAAAGGTTTGAAGTCTGGAGTAGAGAGCATAAGCTAATAAATATCGATATCGACGTCTATCGATATTATATTAAAACTATTTCTGGAATTTTTATATAATTAATTTAGATTCGGGAAATAATCTTATCAGTTTCGACTAATTCGCTGACATTCGGGCATTACTTTTTAATGAGCCTGAATCGATTAAATTTGTGATATATTTGAATGTTTTTAAGCAAGCTTTTCGTGTTACTGTTATATATTACTGATATTTAATTTTGTACGATTAAGAATGTGGTATGCATGGCCAGTTTTAGCAGCAGTAATTAGCTTCCTGTAAAGCGTTAGCTTGCATAAATTATTAATAATTTTGCAAGAACAGAAATGTTCCTACAAATAATTTTGGCTTTTCAAGGGAAGGATCGGCATACTTATTGTTGTTGTAGTAATTGAAGAGAATAGAACTTGGTTCATCATATTCGAAAATATTGTCAACGAATTTAATAACCGATAGAAAAGTGTGCCCTAGGATTATTTGTAACCACACCAACATTCAAAACAATCAATTCAGAAATGCCGAACAAGTAAGCGTGTTTCCATTATTTTAACATTCTGCAAAACCTACATAGTCACACTACATACAGGGTGTTATTGAAATGACGTATGGGTGACTCCTGGGATGTCCTAGAGAAGCGCTACATATATATTTTTTTAAATCGAACGTTAAAAAGTGGGGTAATTCACCCCTAAACCCACACACAACTCCTCGGCACATTCATATATGAACATATTACATTGCCCAGCTGGGTAATAAACCGATGTTCAGGAACAATGTTGCCAAAATGTTTAAAAGTGTGAAACTTTAGTTTCTTATAAAAATAAATATTTAGCTTACTTAGAAAGTAAATCTACGACGCGATTAAGGAATCCAGGTCCTGATGATAGTGTGGGGGTGCATAATAAGCTTATCACTAAACCTATATATAATACTAACGTATAATTATACTTTACAATAACACACATAGAACAAGAGCACTTAATCATTTCGCAATAGAAATAATAAAAACGCTAATTTCTATGAGCCATTAACCCTTTACTAATGATAAAATGAAACAGTTATGTTAACAATTGACAGGAACTACCCTTTGAAATAATGGTCTAGTCCGTCTTCGGACCAATCGTCGACCTTTCTTTCCGAGAAATCTCCTCTCTCTAGAGCCAGCGCGGTTGCCATTTCCGAGACTATAATTATACAGGAAAGTAATATTATAGAAGGAAATTCGGCAATTTATGATAGTCGCTTATAAAACATCGAAAGTGGCAACGCTGTATGTTTAAATATTAGCCCGATTGTCCACAATCAGCTGTTTAAAGAAGCAGGCCTATATAGATCGAAAGAACCAACGTGTTATTTATTTTTAAAATTTTTAGATGTTAAATACATTATTTACCAGACCACTCAGACAATAAGAGCTTATTTTTGTCTACACAGTAGCACTTTAAAATACTAATTCAGATTGAATGGTACTTAGATGTGTTATGTGATTTTATTGTGCCGGTTCGTTTTTGTTCCTAGGTATTTGGTGTTTTTTTATAAATTAAGTTGGTGTTAAATAAGTCCGAAAAGCTAAATAAAATTGCATTTTTTTTCTAAAGGGTAAGTGGCATTTATAAACTTTTAAGTTGTCCAGATCTGACGGGCGTCGATCAAATTGAACAAATGAGAACATACCTGACCATTTAAAAACTCCGCGGCGGTTCGTTCGAGTCAGTTCAAGTTTATAAATCAGAGATTGTTTCCCAGCGAACTGAACTGAACGTAAAAGTTTATAATAATGTACCCTGAAAAATAAACAACTTGCAATCTGTCAAACGGTTATTGACTTTCTAAAGAGTTTACCCTGAAGATATGACAACACTACGTGGTCATTTTTGGTTCGACATAAGGTCATGTACAGGGCATATTAAATTAAAGCGCCATTTTTGGATATTTTTCTTCAATTTGTTTTCATCTCAGGAATTGCCGATTTAAATATAATTCGTCATTTCCATAACACCCTGTATATTGGCATATTCACACTACATATACATTACACTTCTTTTTTCAGGAATTCCATTTATAATTTTAAAGATATCTTTTTTAAAACATTTATTTAACAAGTAACAGAGGTACAAGGATTGCACTCACAAATAAATGAAATTATTGCTTCCAAAATGGAAATTTTGAACTAGAAAATTTTGCGAAGAAATTAGGGCAATTTTAATATAACAGTCCAACGCAGGCCATTTCTTAAAATTATGCGAGAGATTAAAATAAAAATGGGAATTTAATTGCTTTAACTCGTGCTGAACTCGAATTTAAATTTACATTAAGGTGTTAATTTATTTTAAAATTTTTAAAATATTACTTTGTAAAAAAAGTATCTTGTATATTCTTTGCCTATTACAGCAGCTTAGTGAAATTTGTAAAAAAATATATCAGTGCTTGACAATATCCTGTTTATCTTGACTTATACAGGGTGCACCAAGTAAAATGGCCTATTAGAAGTATCTCGAGAACTAAATGAGATTTAATTTTGAAAATTTGGTTGTGGCTACAAGAGATGGTTTCCTGCGTTTATAAAATATTTTGGATGATGCGGTGTTGCCGGATCATACCGAAAGTGGTAGCAACTTCGGAATTTTAAATGAATTACTATATATTATATTTTTTGGAATCTAGGTAAAAATCTAGAACAGTTTTATGTATAATATCATATACCTATCTTTAAGGGTTTATGAATTATAAATAATCTTGTGATTTTTTAACTCTGTATCGGGACCTGAAAAGAAAATCATATCTTTTTACCGGTTACAACTAGAAAGCTGAAATTTTGACAATAGTTTCACAAGACCATCAAAATTTTATTATTTTGATCGGTATTTAATTAGCTTTATATAGGGCGTCTCCATAACAATATTTCTGAGGGTACACACAGCAACACCAATAAAATAACTAATAATTAAATTGTTGGCTCTTAAACATTCATGAATTGTGGTGATAACATGTTCATTTGTCACCTTTTTCATTTCTTCCCCTTCTAGAGACCCCAAAGATTTGGAGACTTTAGGGCCATTTCCAGGGGCCTCCTCGGCCAATCAACTTTCAGTCGTAGGAGCTGCATCAGGATAAAGTTCATTAAATTTTCTGCAAGTTCTAGATAATACTCTACCACACTCCCCATGAATATAAAATAAACTCTAAGCTCGAATAATGTGAATTAGTTAGAAAATTCGATCCTGCATTAGCAAATCATATCAAATACAGGGTGTCCCATTTAAAAAAAAAAGATTTTTGCAATAATTCATCTCTCTCAGATATATTGTTATGGAGACGCCCTGTATAAAACTAATTAAATACTGTTCAAAATAATAAAATTTTGATGGTCTTGTCTTGTCTTGATCAATACCAGGTATAAAGTATTTCAGGTATGTAGGTACATATAGGTATATGAAAATATTTTGCTTATCACATTATCTGATCTTCGGAACTGAATTTCACTATAAAGCTTGTAAAAAAAAAAGAGAGTGTCACTCGTATACAATATAATATACAGGGTGTTATGGAAATGACGTATTATATTTAAACCGGCAATTCCTGAGATGAATACAAATTGAAGAAAAATATCCTTAAATGGCGCTTTCAATTCATTTAGCGGTAAAAATGACCTGACGTCAAACCAGGAATACCTCTGTACCGCACTGCGGCACATCCGAATTCTCACCGGTGTTGTCAGAATTACACCTTAAGTTTGAAATACCCAACTAGGTGACTAGGTCAAATGTCAATGACCTTTTGATTGGCTGATTGATTTTTTAATGTAATTTTATTTAGGCCACACACATACACTTACCTTGTCGGTCTTATTTAAAAATTAATGTCAACTTCTATAAAAACTTATACAGCGTTTTAGTAAAGAAACCAGCACATCACATAACCCATAACAATCATAATCGGAAAACTTCACATGAACATTGGCCAAAACACACACAAAATTCACTTGGAGACATCGTTTTTTATTAACATTGGGTTGTCTCGCCTAGATTTGTATGAACTTTTGTTTTTAATTATAAAACACATTGTAAAATGTAAACACTTTTAAAACATGAACTGTCAAAAACTAGAAATGTATTAATGCAAATGCACGTTTTCCGGTAGATTCCTGCGCATTCACCAAAAAAGGTTGAAATAAATAATTATAATAATCTACAGCACTTATTCTTCACTGCTGTAGATATGTAGATGTAGATACCAATAAAGATTAAAAAACTTGTTAATCGCTGCTTTATTTCATTCGAAAAGCTTAAAAAAATTAAATCGATCGTTTCACAGCGGGATTTTAAAACCAAAGATTATAGCCACATCTCTAGTATAAATTGACACAAGGTTAAAAGTTGACATTTGCTTGACAACAAGATATTCCTCATTCCTCTGCGGAAAGCTTAGGCGGAAAGAGTTTTTCGGGATATTTAATCAACTGTACAGTGCGAATAAGTGGGAAAATGTTTAGTACATACAGAAAAATCAAGTCGAAGGCATATTAGAAAATGTTCCTTTAGTAAGAGACTGGAAATCGCATGGTCACCGGATCTTACATCATGCAATTTTTTCTATGGGGTACGATGAATAAAGAAATAGTTGATAAAGTCGAAGATATGGATCAGCGATATAAGATATTGGATGCAGCAGATAAAATAATTGCTGAACGTTTTAGTTTATAAAGTGCCAATTGTGTCCTATGTCCTATTTGTGTGTTTGTTAAAGAATGCATTAGTATGTAGCGATTTTGTGTGACAAGGGCCTATCTTAAAAAAACTAATTTGAAACATGTGTGTTTCTTTAAGTGATTTATGGTAACTTGTTCAGTGTTTCACTATTTGTTCTGTGTCTCTGACGATATACAGGGTCATGTTCTGAGATTGGAAGAAAAACGCCGAAGGGGTTTTAGTGGTGGGTTATAAGCTTTACCCACTAAAACCAAAAAAACTGAAGATTTATGTGCCCTGGATTACTTGCTAGTATACTGGCACCTGGATTCACTTCTATTTGGATACTAGGTAGCTAAATATTTATTTTTATAAGAATCTAAAGTTTTACACGAACAATTTGGCAACATTGCGCCAGAACATCTGTTTATTACACAGCTGCTCGGTGTAATGTGACTGTGCTGAGGAGTTGTGTGTGGGTTTATGGGTGAAGTACCCCACTTTTTAAACGTTCGATTTGAAAAAAAAAATATGTAGCGCTTCTCTAGGGCACCCCAGGAGTCACCCATTTAAATATAATACGTCATTTCCATAACACCCTGTATATGTGGTCAATATCTAACCTTAAAATTAATGTATTTTTAATTTAGTGCATTAGTAGCTGATAATAATTCCCAAAATAGTCAATATAGTCATTCATTCTTAATTTTTGGTTTAGAAAAAAGTGAGGTTAAGAAACATACGACGTCGGATGAAGTTAAAATAAAGCTGTCGATTGATATTCGGAAGGAATTGGGTACCAAAAGTTTATACCAATCAAGGCACCGTCGGATCATCATATCGTCAGAATACGTATTCGTGGAACGCCGTCTTAATTCGAACTAATCGAAATTTTGATTGCAATATTTTTCCTAACTAACCAGTGAAATTTACATTAAAAAAGTTGAAATCCGGTCCTATCGAATGTTTACTTTCACAAGGAAATTTCCGAACTGCGCAAACTCACCCATACCGGGGACATAATTGCAGATGGTATTGGCAATTTCCGATTATAAATTAATGAAAAATAAAGTTTTTACCTGCATAATTAAACTATATCACTAAGTGGCGTAACTACGTCAGAAAAACTTGTGTTCGGTGACGGTAGGTTACTTTATAGAAAACGACATTTCTAAGCGTAGAACATAAGTTTATTTACAGCCGACAGTAACATTACAGGTTTCATAATATTTAAAAAGATTTTTTTCGACTATTTGCATTCGCAAATGCTGTTACCAAGTTTTGTACATCCATCTTTTTCGCTATATTATTCTCGATTGAAATTACAGCCAGGAGAGCTTAATCGATTTTGTCCCATCGTATTGCGAAGATAATTTTTTATTATCTTTAATTTCGAAAACGATCTTTCTGCTTTTGCGACGGTAACTGGGATGGTGAGAAACAGACAACATGCTGTAACAATTTCAGAAAAACTACTGCTTGAGGAGTAATTTTTTAAGAGAATGGCCCCCAAAGATCTGAATTGCTAAAAATGTGATTTTTCATGAATTTTCCGTAATCCACGACACCACAAAGGTGATGGTCACAAAAATTTGCGCAGCTTCCTAAAATTTCCCAGGCCCCAGCCTTGCAGGTCCCCGAGCTTTGGGGTGCCCGAAGGGGGGCCTGTGTTCCTGGAACACATGGAACACCGGTAGTTACGCCACTGACATCACTTTAAAATACCAAATGTCACACGCCTACATGGGTTTCGCTGAAACGTGACTCGTCTTTAACACTATGACATAAAAAGTTAAACTACCTCCTTATAAAGTTTAACAAAAAAGTGTTTGGCATCGATGCTTGCCGTTTACTAAAATGCGCTTATGTTGTTATTTGTACCGTGCGCTCTATAGGCAGTAGCTAAACGTCTACGGGGATGGATGTTGCGGCCCGCATACCCACCAATGCATTGGTAGTCTAGCGCGTATATCTTCTGGAAAACTATCGTGTGAAAATTTGATTTATAATTAGTGTAGTGAACATTTCTCGTTGTGATTTTTGTGCAAGTATATACATATAGCATAGGATATTTTATAGAGTTTGAACTTATGGACAAGATAACGTGTAAAATTGACATTATGGCTGATGACCGACGTCTCTTAACTAGTCATATGGGTTTATTTACAATGTCAGCAGCGCACAAGGCTTTTTATGACAAAAATATAAGGTGAGCGTTCTTGCTTATTAACATTTATACATGGTTAATTTTCTCCAATTTGTCTTCAATTCATGATGTGCGGTGCGGTTTAAGGGCCGATGTTTGAATGTTACGTTAAGTTAGACCTTACCGGCTCTAGAGCACTTTAGCACCCACGGAATTTAACAATTTTTGAAATAGAAACGGAAAGAGTATTTAATTTTAAGTTATTTAGAAAAAAAAAATTTGCGAATGAAAAATTTTTTACAAAGATATTTACAAGAAACCAGATACAGATTGTATTACAAGGGAATGCTTGGGAATGTTTTTACCCGTTTCTTAACTATTTCTTAAAAATCCAAATTGCTAACATACACACACAACAAGAATAACATTAAAGGGCTGATAATTATTATATTAATACTCTCTTCCACAACTTGTCACTGGTGATTGAAAGGCCGTATTAGACTCGGCAATTTTTTCTCTTGCGCCGGCAATTATAATGGCTGGAGCATTGTCAACGGTCAGAACAGCAGTGGGTACTGTCGAAATCCCTAAAATATCCCCAGAATTAGAGATGTGCAAACCTGTTCGTTTTGATTACCAGTTAAAGCAGCTACTGCTATTTACAAATAGGAGGTGCAATAAGTTGCTGAATTAGCAGTCCATAAGTTTAATAAAGAATGTAAACTGCTAATTTAAGTACCAGTGGGTTTAAATGGCCATTACCTGTTCATACCTGGTTCGGCCAAATAATAAACAGTTAAAAATATTTGAATAATCCATGTCTACCCAATTGCGCCGGCAAGGGCAATTAAAATGGCGCCTGCCCCATTTCTGGTAATCAGAGACAGCTGATCGGGAACAGTGTACTGCTCATGAATCCGTATCATTTTAATTGTCAGAAGAGTAGAATTTCTGACTGTAGTACGGAGAACGGATGTACTGCGCCTGAATCCTTGAATTATAATTGCCATTGCTGGCGCCATAAAAATTCCCGACTGTAATACGGCCTTTATGCATTGTTGTCAATTCAGAAAGTTATACTTCAGTTGATAAATTTCGTTAACGTATTATTTGATTTACAATTAGTAATATATTTGAATTTGAATACAGAAGGAAATCGGCTACAAAAGGTGTAGCGGGGCGGGTTTTCACTCGTTTTCCCAGGGCACTGTCAAGTTATGTAACGTTCTTGTGTTTTCCTTCGCCGAATACAGAAGGAAATCGGATATAAAAGGTGTAGCGGGGCGGGTTTTCACTCGTTTTCCCAGGGCACTGTCAATTTATGTAACTTTCTTGTGTTTTCCTTCGCCGAATACAGAAGGAAGTCGGCTTCAATAGGTATAGCGGGGCGGGTTTTCACTCGTTTTCCCAGGGCACTGTCAATTTATGTAACTTTCTTGTGTTTTTTTTCCGAATACAGAAGGAAATCGGCTTCAAAGGTATAGCGGGATGGTCTTGCACTTGTTTATTAATTATTTTTCTGTTGAATAAAATTTTTGGAAGTTGCTTTGTGTTCCCAAAACGATGCCTTTATTATGTTTCCTGTAAATTTGTATATGATAGTAAACGTGGCAACCATGTTTGCGACTGACTGACGTAACTGTCTTAAACGGGGAGTTTTCGCATAAATATTGCTGTCAAAGTCGACCTTTTTTCAATTTTTCTTATAGAAAAACTGTATCATCCGCAAATTTTTTTGTTTTAAAGTGTTCTATACAACCATATCTTTACATTGAATTTTCAAAAATTGTTAAATTCCGTGGGTGCTCAAGTGCTTCAGACCCGCGGCATAATTTTACAACTAAATTTTCCAACGTTACTATTTTGCTTTCAAACCTTGCTAAATATTATATTTAAATGCCATTTTTATTGCCATACTACAGCTGGAAGTAATAGTCACAATTTCGTTGGATAGTACCATTATTTTGCCAAAAAAAAAAGGTATTTTATGGACAATGCCATTAGGTCATAATATTTAGCTGTAAAGTTGACTTTACTGCTAACAAATGGAAATCCAACAACACCATACAATAATGTAGTAAATTAGAGGCCAAAAAGTGGTAAATATTCCTTCAAAATAACTGGATAATTAATCACCATGTCTTATGTTGACGGCCATTTATTTCGTACAACATTGGGGCAGAAGAATAAAAGAGAACATCGACCATTTTAAGAAAATTGATAATTTTTATTTTTGCTTTTAAAAACAACAATGTTAACGAATAAAAATGAGCACATCTAACTTTTAATTAGACAAACTATGTTCAGGAATATTTTTATTGCATTTTTATCGTCGTTTACACAGAAGACAAATTAAAAAAACGTATAGTTTTATAAAAATTTTAAACAGTTACATATGGCACCTAGGTATCAAATATCTGTATGTGCCTATTTTTGGAATTTAACATATTTAGAACTATCACAGCTACTTAAGCGTTATATGCAGTAAATTAGTCTCCATAAACCTCAATAAATGCACTATCAGTGCAAAAACAACAAATCCAAGCAGCTAAAATCACAAAACCTGCAGGGAGTGCAACAATCTAAAGGCCGTATTAGACTAGGCAATTTTTTCTCTTGCGCCGGCAATTATAATGGCACGTATAATGGCGCAGTAAACCGTTTTCGATCAGCTGGAGCATTGTCAACGGTCAGAACAGCAGTGGGTACTGTCGAAATCCCTAAAATATCCCCAGAATTAGAGCTGTGCAAACCTGTTCGTTTTGATTACCAGTTAAAGCAGCTACTGCTATTTAAAAAATAGGAGGTGCAAAAAGTTGCTGAATTAGCAGTCCATAAGTTTAATAAAGAATGTAAACTGCTAATATAAGTACCAGTGGGTTTAAATGGCCATTACCTGTTCATACCTGGTTCGGCCAAATAATAAACAGTTAAAACTAACAGAATAATCCATGTCTACCCAATTGCGCCGGCAAGGGCAATTAAAATGGCGCCTGCCCCATTTCTGGTAATGAGAGACAGCTGATCGGGAACAGTGTACTGCGCATGAATCCGTGTAATTTTAATTGTCAGAAGAGTAGAATTTCTGACTGTAGTACGGAGAACGGTGTACTGCGCCTGATTCCTTGAATTATAATTGCCATTGCTGGCGCCATAAAAATTCCCAAGTGTAATACGGCCTTAAATAACACCGCTATCACAATAGGCCAGTAAAAATATTTAAATTAGTCAAGAAGAATTTTTTAAACTGAGTTTTAAAATGTTTTTCATCTTTTATATTTCGTACTTCTAACGGTATTTTGTTGTATAATTTTGGACCCAGATATATGATATAAAGTGTTGACCCAAACTGTTGTTACAATGGGTTGTGTTTAAAAATTTATTTTCCACTGAAATAAGCTAGTAGCACCGACCCAGAACCAGGATTTTGAACTTTGTTTCACCATTATTTTAAACAGTTATATGCCTCGGGCGGCTTTTAGTTGGCAGAAGATCTTCTTCTATTGGTTTTGCTGCTTCTCGAATTTCTGGTGGAGTAGCAGCAAAATCAAATTCCCCTTCTGATTTTTCGTTAAAATTATATATTATTTAGTGACATGGAAATCATATTAAAAAAATAATAATTGACGTCTTGATGTGTATTATTTCTGTCTAATTTTTCTATGGAAGAGTCAAAATGAAATTTATCTTTTATTAATAATTTTAATTCAAAATAATGAGAAGTGGATGTTAGATGTGGTTGTAAATAAAATAGAATACAAACCTCGGTGAAAAGTTTCATTACTGTCTCGAGGTTTAGTTTAGTAACTACCGACTCTCTCGACAGGAATGAAACACTTTCCACCTCGGTACGTAATATACTATTTCTCTACATATTTATGTGATATTGCAACCACCAAATAAGCAAAGTAAACTTCTGTGTTCTTACGTTAATGATTTTGTTTAACTAATATTCATATGGAGACATTCTACGTATGGAATTATGTTTTAATTAAACCACCAAAATAATAATTATTAGAAAAGCCACTAAAGCGGGGAGCAAAGTCAACGTTAGAGGATCCTTATTAGCCTTATAACGATCGACCGCTGTGTGAAACAAGATTATAACGACGAGAAAGACGGTCTTTCAAGATAAACTGGATGGAAAAGTTACTTTTGCTAAGTACGACAGAACCGGAAACTACAGGAAGATTTTAGATACTTATAGTTTGTTCACCAAGGTAGTCACTTTTAACTTTTTATTCCGGGGCGCAAAATAGTACTTTCGAGAACTAGAAAAGAAAGTGGGATGCTTGGAACTTAAATACAAGAACAAATAATCATAAATGAAAAATTTTGTACTGAAAAACAAAAAGACATTAAAAATAACAGGTTTTTGGTATTAGTGCAAAGTTATAACGCACGTTAATTCTTCTCAGGCTTAACTGTATAAACTTTTAACTATAAAAGTTTATCGATATAGGAAAAAAAAACATAATACAACGCAGTTCTTAGTTCTTTCATACTTTCGAAAGTTTTTTTTCCTCAGTGCATAAATAACCATTTCACAAGTATGTTTATAAAAACTGTTCGTCATATAAAACAACTTCAAAATCCTGGTCAACTCCTAGTTTCTTTTATATCGCTTGTACAGGACAAGTCGATGTGTGTCTCCGACGTATCGGTAAGGGGAAAGCAATATCGTTTGAAACATGGTCTAGTCATGGGCGTGGCGTGTTAATATTATTTTAAATAATGTAATCAAGTAAATAGGAAGTTCTTCAGTAATTTCATTTTATGTTTGAAGGTAGGTAACTATTTTTATTATGGTTTAAAAAATTGCTTTTTGCAAAATGTAAATATCAGCTACATGATTGATTGATTAATGATTATATTTTTCAGTTTTGGTCGTATTAATGTCCCTTTCTAACTTTCGCTTAAGTAACAATTTAAATATATTGATTTGCAATCACTTCACGGGTTTGACTGAGAAGATTTTTACCAGAAGTATACTCATTCATTATCACAATGTTCAAAATTTTAAAATCACAGCCTAAAACGCGACACAATGAACACGTATTTATAAAACACAATTTAACACAATACAATAACTATTGCCCTTTCTATCACTATGCGACTGGGTGGGTACATCCATCAAATATCGGAGATCGCCGAACAAGCCCGATGGCCCATCGGGTGTCTCACGATACGCAGGCGCTATCAACTATTTGGGATATAACCAATTAAATTAGCGTTAGTTACCTGTAACCATTGCAAAAGGACTATTTCACCATATTTTTAAATTAAAAGTATTTTAATCAAAAAAATATATTATTTTGCATTTAAATATCAAAATAAATAAACTCGCCGGCACAAAATTCCGCCACCCGGAAATTTTGGTCAAGTTTGATATTTTATTACTTTTTTATTTTTTATGCGATTTTCATGATTTTGTTATCAGTTTGTTGACTCATTTATTGTGTTTTTCCTTAATTATTTTATAAAGTAACATTTTTCGATTAGGCTATATTATACAAGAGTAAATCAAACTGTTGTTTTTTTGTTGTAATTTCAAAACACCCTGTAGGAAAATTGAGGTGGATAATTTTATTTACATACTGTTTCTTGTCATCTTTGATGTATTCTAAACATTCATTTCTTCTGCGAGCTGCAAAATCATAAATGAAACGCTGACTTGAAGCCTATTTTTATTAAGAAAAACAATCACTCGGTATATAATAAAGTTAATTAACAAAAAAATAGTCGTAGAAGTCTTGTAAGGTTTGTAGTTGTACAGGACGACAACGAACGGCCCTTTTAAGTTGATCCCAAAAATGTTCGATTGGGTTGAGATCCGGGCTACATGCGGGCCATTCCAATCTTGGAAGTCCAACTTCATCCAGATATTCGCTCACTACATCTGCAACGTGAGGTCTAGCAATATCATGCATTAATGTAAATTGGTTCCCAATGAAAGGAGCAAACGATCTCGATCTCTTAAAGAACTAACGGTGAAAAAGTGATCATCAGCTGCAGTGGTAATTCTACTTCTGCCAGAGCCTTGCCGCCTAGTAAAAATTCCCGTCTGTAAATACCTATTCCAGGCATCTCGAACTGTAGACCGAGCAATGCTCAGAGTACGGGCGGCATAACTTTTGCTACGGCCATCCTTTATTAACCCGCGTCTGCTGGAGTTAATACCATATTGACACACAACAAATTATAATATTGTCACTCTCAAACATTCTGTCACAATAATCGCGTACTTAGCCAACGTCGATAATTTCTTATCGAAAGCTTGACATATATTTTCTAAAAATATCATCGCTTCATTTAAAATTTTGCAGCTCGCAGCAGAAATGTGATAATGGAATGAATTAAGAAACGAAATGTTTAGAAAACATCAAAGATAGCTAGAAACAGTATGTAAATAAAATTATCCATCACAATTTTTCTACAGGGTGTTTTGAAATTACGACAAAAAACAACAGTTTGATTTACTCCTGTATAATATAGCCTAATCGAAAAATGTTACTTTATAAAATAATTAAGGAAAAACCACAATAAATTGATCTACAAACTGATAATAAAAAGTTATAAAATAACAAACTTGACCAAAATTTCAGGGTGGCGGAATTTTGTGCTGGTGAGTGTAGTTTGAAAAAAAGATTTTAATGGGAGTTGCATAATCTAATGTTTTAATAATATTGAAACTATAATAGATGAGGGTGCCTATATACCTATTACAATTTATTATAATATTATAAATGCGTAAATGTAAATTTAGGTTTTTCTCGGTAAGAGATTATTAAATTAAAATTTAATATAAGTGACAACATTGTTAACCCCAGAATTCTTTTTTCCCGCATTTCTTTCGTAGCTACAGATAAACTTGTCGACCGGTATATATCGCCGAACAGTCTATATACACACGGACCGTTGAGGCCTATCCGGAGGATTTATACCTTCGTATCCATGGAAACGGTCTAGGATATTCGACTAGGGCGCTCGAATCTTTCCAAACTAAACCCGACAGTTCACAAGAAACTTTGTAAAATGGGCCAGCTGGCTGAAAAATGTAGGAGACCGTTGCCGGGGGACGATCAGGATTACTACTACGACTAAACTTTATATCAATTAATTAAAAGCAATATTTTATTGATTCGCAATATATTAAGGATGTTTCAAGTTCCTTAATGTTGGTCTATTAATTAATGATAATTTCATGGCTTGTCTGCAAATTTTAATTTAAATTGTATTTTTATGACGACGAGGGGGCGGTCCATGGAAGCTAAACATCTACAAACAGTTATTTGGATATGGGTCAAAATTTTTTTAAAGGCAACTTTCAGTAAATCGAATTTTAGAAATAAATAATCTCAAAAACACCTGTTTATCTTTTAATAGGTTTCTTATAGTATCTAATTAGAGGAATTATGTATGTCCGCGCAATAGATCATCGTCACAAATATCTTGGTCTATAGCATCGATTTTTTAATAATTTAACGCCGGTCACATGGCTAATTTTACTCTTCTGAATCATATACCGCCAATATTTGGAACCGAGTTATTTTAATCAGTCACTATAACCATTTTCCTATTATTTATAACAGCCTTGTCTTATATTTGTTTAAAATTTTGGAATGTTCCTTATAGAATGTTAAAACTAAGAAAATTAGTCATACTTTTAATCGACCTAAGGTGTAAACGAAACTTGCACATCAAAATATAATTTTCCTTAATGGTTTATAAATGGTTAATAAAAAAATATTGTATATAAATATATTGATAGATAGATAGATAGATAGATAGATAGAAACGTCTTTATTTTTAACTCGGGGAAGGGCAGCATTGCTGTTTGCTTAACCGAGTATACACATACAATACAATTTATAAAGTTTAGTATAATATGTAGGTACATAATACTTTAAGAAAAATAGGTACAAAAAACTGTAATATAATATTCATTCATGAATTAACTAACGATTCTTAAATTCTATAAATTCTAAATATTACACGATCATTTTAAAACCCCTATTGAACTTTAAACTTTGATATTTACTAAACGATTAGTTTATTTTTGGGAACGTTAAATTCTAATATTTATTAAGCAAATAATTTTTAATTCTTTTTTTGAACGATTTACAACTGATATCCGGGAACCTATTCAGAATTTCAGAATTATATAATTTGGGAATCACCAAAGAAAATCAGCGCTCATAAAGAGCCGTTCGGTGACGCGATATGTGAAGTTGGTCATTAGGTATATAGCTTCGGATAACAAACCGTCACATCAATGAACAAACCCGGTAATATTTTCATGCGTGACCGGCGATACTGTGACCGACGATACAAAAATGCACACATTCGTGGATAACAGCTAATATAAGATAATTTCTTAAATTTTTTTAGACTGAAATGAGTATATGTACTCAAGAGAATGATTTCGTGTAGTATTTTCCCCTTAATTATGACTACTAGGTCCGAGTTAACCCTGTGACCGGCGATACAACATAAAAACATACGCCTGGTAAATAGTAGGCAATGTTCTAGTTTGTACCTAAATAAACATAATAAGGAACTTACCTATAAAGGAGCACGCTTTACACAAATTCAAACACATACCGTCATATATGTAAAACTATTAGGCCGACCTCTAGTGGCGTTATTTATAAGCAATTTCTACTGTGACCGACGATACATGCAGCTGCGGGGACGGAACTTCTGGTTAATAATTGCGTTAGAGAAACTAAACTGTTGATCTTTGAACATTATTTTCTCAATACAAATTGTAGTAGGAGTATAAAAGGGTACAGTAAGAAATTGGGGACATGTGACCGGCGATACATTTTTAAATTCAAATTTGAATACTGCAGCTATAATCTAAAAAAACTTAAAATTGCTTTCTAATGCAGGAAGTAACATATATTTCGCAAATTATAATCGTTTCTACAGGCAAATAGTTTATTTTAGTAAAGTTATATGCTAAGGACTGAAAGTTGCCTCTAAAAATTTTTTACCCATACCGGGTGATACATCGTTGAACATAGGGAATAGGAAATCCCATGTAATTCTTGAGGTGGCTGAATATCGGCTCCCCTGTATATTTTAGAGAAAAAGTGCATTATAACTTCTTGAAGAGGTCGATATGTTAAACTTATGTGACGAGTTTTAACACATTTTGGCGAGCCAATCCTAAGCTATTCAATTAAACGTGCAGGCAAAACCACGAAACTCTCATAGTTCAGGTAATTTCAGCACATCATTTTTATGACGCTATGTCAAAATTTAATTTGTTGCTTTTTGCGGTATTACCTGAACTATAAGAGTTTCTTGTTTTTCCATTACGTTTATTTGAATAGCCTCGGATCGGCTCATCAGAATGTATTCAAGCTCGGCACATGTGTTTACCGTGTCGGCCTAGTCTGTTCGTTTTATAAACTCCGATATCGGATTAAATCATTAAAGGTTGTTAAACAGTAAGACGGTTAAGTTAACAATACCTTCGCTATACTTGATCGTACCGAACATTCCACTGGTTCACTGTAGTCGGCTGAGCAAAATCAGCGGTTCCAAAACAAAATGATCTTAGAATTATGTACCGAGATCAATATTTTTATTTAGTTTATTTTTCACTCATAGTTATTTTTATTTATCAAATGAAAAAGATTTTGCGTCAATAGGTTAAAGATGTTCTCAGGTACTTTTTCCTAGAATTTAGTTATTTTGGGGTCATTATAGTTAAATCTATATAATAATCACTATTTTCCAAGAAATAATTAAAATTTGCTCAATTGCAGGATAGTATGTTCTATTTTAAATAAGTTCAAATGAAAAAGATTTTGCGTCAATAGGTTAAAGATGTTCTCAGGTACTTTTTCCTAGAATTTAGTTATTTTGGGGTCATTATAGTTAAATCTATATAATAATCACTATTTTCCAAGAAATAATTAAAATTTGCTCAATTGCAGGATAGTATGTTCTATTTTAAATAAGTAGTTATGCTTTTTTGCTTTTAGTTTGTTTCTAATTATTGTTTGTGAATTAAAAGCAGTTATAAAGCAAAGTTATGAAAAATGTACAGCAAGGTGACCCAACGCCTAGAAGGTGTTTATCTACAGGTGACCGCCGTTTGGTATTACAAGTGGAACGTTATTTTACTTTAGAAAAAGATAACTCGGGCCCGTTAGTGTCTGTTTTGGCAGTGCAAAAACGAACGTCTGATGCTTGCGGCATTTCAGATAAGACCTTAAGAAGACTTCGAACAAAGAGTGAAGAGGAATTGGACAGACCATATAAAAGGGTTCGACTCCATTCTAAAACCGTTGATTTATCCCAAGGGATAAAACTATCGATTAGGAATATTGTTTATGATATGTATAAAGCCAAGGAATATGTTACCCTCAAAGCTATTCTTGAAAAGATAAAGATTGCGATATTGGAACTACCAGTTTGTCCATCATTTTAAAAGAGCTGGGCTTCAAATATAAAAAAACGAACAACAGAAAAGTGCTTTGCGAGCTATCCAATAATATTTCAAAAAGATGGCGACATCGGTTCTTTTTAGAATCAAAATTATAAAAAAAGAATTCGTAAAACTAATTTGCCTAAATAATATAAAAGCTAAAAAATAATTATTGTTCTTTGCCTAAACTAATTTTTTATTTACTTTAAATTATTTTGTTTAGAAAATACCTAAAATATAATTTATTGTTTCAGAGCCACCGACTCGAGAGGTTTTATTGCTTAGCGGAATTCATACATCGTACCGACTTTAGTTATAATGCAGTTTTTCTATAAAATGTACACCCCACCCCACATTTACCTTACACCATCATTTAACCCAGCTTCTTATTAATATGCTGTTTATTTGTGGAGAATACTGCGAGTCCCTTTTACCATTTCCAAACGATTGTATCACATTTGAATGCCTATTAACCGAGTATTGTCAATTACAAATGTTCCCGGATCCCTACAACAGCATTTAGACTTAACCGTCAAAAATAGTTTTCCTGTAAAATAGTTGGTAGACAAGTTTGCAACCCAGACTAATTTCGAGTAAATGTTTGGAACGTTTACAGACCGCAACCTCGGTTTAAACCGGCGAAATCCAAAAGTTAAAAGCAAAGTTTCTGTTACTACGGCACGAGACGGTTTTAAGTAAATTACGCTTGTGTATTTAAAAGTTTTCACGGCATCAGGTTAGATTTCGGGACCATATTTATTAATTTCTTGATTCGGACTCTACACGATGGCCTAATAGTATATTAAGATCCAAGTTTCATAAGACACTATCTTAGAGCAGGGTTGTTTCGTTTTAAACATTTTGTATAAAATTGTATAAAACAATTGTTTTAAACAATCGTTTGAGGCCAAAACAATGTTTTGTTAAAAATGTTTAAAACATGTTTAAACAGATAAATTAAACACAGGTTGTTTTTTTTAGTAAATTGATTATTTAACAGGAGTATACTTAATTTATGCATCAACTTAGTGTGAAAAATATTTATTGATAAATAGTAATAAAACTACTTATTAAAACAGTAATTTAAATTCAAATTAATAAAATAATAAAAGTTAGGATCCTAATGAACATCATGCAAAGAACTTTGGTATGTTCAAAAAACTACAAATAAGTGCATAACTCGTAAGAAAAAAAAGAAATAAGGTAAAAATGTATAACAATCACTGATTGGAAGTGACATCAGTTAGCTCCGTAAGTGGGTGCATTAGAATTTAGTTCTTTAAAAATTGTAACCAACTTAGCTGCTCTGAAATTGCTTAAATGCAATCTTGTGTCTTACCAAAACTTTATAATTTTAACTAAAAATGTTTCCAAAAATATTTATCTTCGCGTGTCGTTAATGTATCGACACTATGGTTTGTAAAATATTTCGAAACAAACACGTCTTTAAGTGTTTCTAATAACTGGATTCGAAAATGTGTCGCAAAAGTTTCGCAACACATGTGTCTCGATACAACTTTACAATTTTAATCGAAAATGCTTCAAAACGTTTCTCGGCAAAGAATGGGTGTCCAATTTGTGTCTAAAAATGCTACTTGGGTTGTGTGTGGAAAAATAGTAGTTCTTAACTCAATATGGTAAGA
This sequence comes from Barypeithes pellucidus, assembly GCA_963991005.1. Classification (NCBI taxonomy): domain Eukaryota; kingdom Metazoa; phylum Arthropoda; class Insecta; order Coleoptera; family Curculionidae; genus Barypeithes; species Barypeithes pellucidus. Next base: position 18,352,139 of record OZ022563.1, read on the forward strand.
CAGTGCCAAGTCTGCCCTCGACGGGATAAAAATATAGACCTTTGAGTCAGGTTCGTCTATTGTTTGTTTTTCCTAACCAAGACAGAATCAGACAGAAGATAAAAAGATATTCGGATGTTACAGATAGAATTCCTATCTCTTTTTTGTTGTGTTAATCTTCATAATAACAGGCGTTACATTGACGTGTACAAAGCAGATAGAATTACCGGCTCTATGTTTGTTTCAAGTCAATGGTCTCAATCGACTTTTCCAAAAATTTTATAAAATTCAAAGTGCACTGCTGATTTATGCATCAGACATTAATTCATTTAAAATCACTTAAAATACGACTCTAGCTCAGCTAGACACCAAAAAACGAGACGCCTCGCCAATTCCTAATTTAATTCGTCTTTTTCCAAACAAAGAAAGTCTTTGAACTTGTCTAAGCTCGTGCGATATCTATCAGACGCTAATAATCCCACTTCGAAAGCTCAGCCACATATTTTCTTGTTTTTTTGGATTTTCCTCTTTATTCGTGAATTCGATATTTCATTTGGAAACGATGGAGCTTTCCCGTGAACGTGCATTTCATACTTGATGTTTGGATAAATGGGCAAGACAGAAGTTGAACGGTTCATTCAGATTTCAGCTCTAAATTTGGTGAAATCGCTTAGCTTTGCATTGTAATTCTTGCGAAAGTTTCAGACATTTGGCATTGCAAGCGGAAACCCCTCTATTGTGTAAATGAAAAAATATTATTTTGTAATTCATACTATATTTTATAGCAAATCGTACAATAAAATCTTTAATAATTACTGTAGTGTTTGTTAAGACACATACATTTGTTGTAAAATTTACAATATATTTTAGTAATTGCTTGATTCTACTAAATTATTTATAAATCCTAACTATAGTTTTTGTAAATTATGTTTACAATATTATTTTGGTACTGATAACTAAAAAAAATATAATTAATACTATCCCAAGTAGCATTTTTGGACACAAATTGGACACACATTCTTTGCTGAGAAACGTTTCGAAACATTTTCAATTAAAATTATAAAGTTGTATCGACACACATGTGTTACGAAACCTTTGCGACCCATTTTCGAATCCAGTTACTAGAAACACTTAAACACGTGTTTGTTTCGAAATATTTTACAAAAAATAGTGTCGATACATTAACGACACGCGAAGATAAATATTTTTCGAAACATTTTTAGTTAAAATTTTAAAGTTTTGGTAAGACACAAGATTGCATTGAATTTCCCATAAGATAATTTTTATAGCATCGGTGTACGTTTATAAGCGATAAATAAGCAACTTCTTTATATTATTTATATTTTAGGTGTTATTATTGATCCATTTTCAACCACAAATTGAGGCAAGTGTTTTAGGTGGATTTTTAATCACCATCTGAACAAGTTTTAGGTTATGTTATTGTTTAGCGAGATTTAAATTGTTTTTACCTTTAAAAAAAATTTACTTTACTGGATTTATTAACATAAAGTATGTCGCTGTTTTTAACAGAAAAATAACATTTTAAATCTCCCTATGTAAACAATAATAACATAATCTCAAACAAGATGGTGATTAAAAATCTTCAAAAAAACACTAACTTCAATCTGTTTCTGAAAATGAAAAAATAAATAAATATCATCTAATATAAATATAATATGAGAAAATTGCTTATTTATCCCTTATAAACGTGTACCGATGCTCTTATGGGATTCTAGTTTGTTTGGAAAAGGTTTTCCTCTCGTGACGTTAGACTTAGGCTATCCATACCCAACCTTTGTTTTCTGTGCATACAAGAAACCTTTTTTCTGTGGCATTCACCCATAATAAACCTTTTGTTTTTCTGTGCATCATACGAAACATTATAGAAGCCAAAGACTAGAAATTGTGTGTTGAGTCCATTTAGGACCAGAATAATTTATTGTTTTTTAGAGGCCATTTTGTGAAATGAATTTTTTATTTTGTTAAAATGAGTTTTAATGAATCTTTTGAGAAGCTAAAAGTTGATACATAAGTTCCATTTTCCTAGCTAAGTCGATTTATAAAATAAATAAATAAAATTTTGAAAATATTTTAATTTTTATATATTTGACAAAGTATATTTTTTTCTGTAAATGCAAATAAATCGAGGGCACGTTAAAAATATAAAGCCAAATTACTAAACTGCACGATAAAATTTACTGCCATAATAATTTTTTGGTTCTTATGTGCAATAACTATAGGAAATGAAATAAATTTATATTAAATATACTTATAACGAATTCATCATGGCTAAATTATTGTTTCCTATTGTTTCTCTATTATTTTACAACAGTGAAGGTATTATAATTGTTTTGCGAATGGTTTAACATAGCCCCGCCCCGTTATACTCTCATTTTTGTATAAACAGAAGTAACAGTTTAGAAATATTTTCGAACATTTTCGAAACATTTTCAATAAAAGATTCGATTTTGCATCGAAACAGCGAAAGTCACAGCTAATACCAACCACTTGAAAACACGTGTAAATGTTCCATTTAAAATGTATACGTTTCGAGAATATTTCCATTTTTTTGCCAACAGTTTCCAATTTTGATCGGAAACAGAAACGATAGTTAAGATACATTGACCATAATGTGTCTAAAAATGCTACTTGGGATATTTTATAGGAAATTTTACAATAAAATCTTTACTATAATTTTACTCCAGTGTTTGTTAAGAGCACATATATTTGTTGTAAAATTTAGAATATATTTTAGTAATTGCTTCATTCTACTAAATTTCTTATAAACCCTAACTATAGTTTTTTGTAAATTATGTTTACAATATTATTTTGGTTGGGATTACTATTAAACAATGTAATTGGAACTATATTAGTTTTACAATAAAACCGTTGCTATACCTAATAATTTTACTATAGTCCTTTTTCCGCGTAAGTAAGCAGGAAAGTAAATGTGTAACTTTGTTATTTATCCGCCATTGTTGGCTTACCCAGAATGAAAGAGATGAATATTATAAAAGCGTTAAATTCAATGCATTGAATTCCATTAAAACTTTAAACCGCTTCTGGCTGAGAAGTTTTGAATTTCAGAAACACCAATAAAACCACCCCAGTGAACCGGAAAGATGTGCCAACATTTGAAACCCCTTAGTTTGATGTGCAGAAAATAAAACTATTTAAATGTGACAAAATACAGATATAGGGACCGTTAAAATGAATGGACTATTTTTAAATTTAATTATATTTTATTCATAAAACTTTCGATTGAATATGTAACGGTATAATAATTACAATTAGTTGGGCATCATTTTTTAAGGAAATATACAGAGTGTTATGGAAATGACGTATTATATTTAAACCGGCAATTCCTGAGATAAAGACAAATTGAAGAAAAATACCCATAAATGGCGCCTTCAATTCGTGCAGCGATAAAAGTGACCTAACGTCCAACCAGAAAAACACCTGTGTGGTACTGCGATACATGTAAGCAATCAAGGAATTCTGGCCGGTATTGTCATATGTACACCTTAAACTCTTTAGACAAAATAAAATAATTTAAACAACTTTCCATTCTGTAATACCTTTTTATACAATTAATTGAAGAACATTTACGACGAACTATATTTTAAACAACACGAAAAAAGATATGGAATAGTAATAGACACGTACGTCACTAGGTCAAATGCCAATGACCTCTTGACGCCTTACATCGGCTCAGCGAAGTAGTTTGATATAGCGCCGCATGCTTGCGTCTGTTAGTTGAAGACCAACCAGCGGCCGGATACGTTGTGTCTCATCGATCACCAACACACTCTCAGTAATCCGCTCGGTTTACGCGTGTATATTGCCCGTCCATAAATAATCATTAAATATTGTTTTTATTGACGCGTTTCTTCTGGACGTAAAATTTCGTCGCGTGTAATAAAATCTAATAATCTGTAGTATAATCTGTATATTATTGTATTTTCAAAGCTAACTATCGGTTCTGTTTCACTATTACTGTGTGTACATAAAGTGTTTCCAGGAGAGTTCCCATGAAAAAGAAAAAACTGATTGTGTTTGTGCCTGGATTTCCTCCTAAATACAAGTAGGTAGAAAATAATTTATTTTTATAATTTTATATGGAATTTCAGTTTTACATTAAGTTAGGCAATATGGCCATTGGCTCTGGGTGAAATGTTGTACAGTAGCGCGGACTGACCTGTGAGTAAGAGTGTTTGTTACCCCACTTTTAAAACGGTCGATTAAAAAAATATATATGTAGCGCTTCTCTAGGACATCCAAGGAGTCACCCATTTAAATATAATACGTTATTTCCGTAACACCCTGTAGTATTGGGAAAACCGATGATTTGAATAATCGAGTACTGGATACTCGAGCGATTTTAATAATCGAGTGAATCGCTCGAGTGACTAATCACTTGAAATTTTTATGACTAAGAAGAATGTGTTGATAAAACACCAGGGGTTGTTCTTGTAGTTTAGAAGTTTAGTCTAAAGTTTTTATTAAGGAAGAACAGTCGATTCTGATTTAAAAAAAAATATAAATGCTCTATTTTTTTTAAATTTACAATCGCCGCTGCTAGCTAGTCAAAATAAAACCCATGCATGTCGCGATGAATTCACTAAGGGATTTGGCATATTTTTTGGTATGCACCGTCTGAGCGTCAAACTCAAACGTCGCCATTCGGCACATTTCGGGTGGCGCGCGGCGTCGAGCAAAGATCACGTATCAAGTGAAAGGCGACGATTTTTCGCTTGAATGAAAATGAAAAACTAGAGTAGTATTTTCTATCGAGCGAAAACCTGCTCGATTATACGAACAGTTTTTTTACCTCGAGCGATCACATTACCAAGCAGCACATTTCGGTCGGTGTCAAGCGATCTAGTGAAAGATAATAAGTAACCAGCGACGATTTTCGCTTGAATTTATAACTTGAGCAGTTTTTTTAATAATCGAGCGATGTCGGTTATTTCAATAATCGCGTACTCAAGCGGTTTCTCGCTCGACAACACTATATAATACCACCGTTATTCTCAATGCATTCATGTAAAACTTGAACGAATTTGGAACAGAGTTGTTGAAGAACAGCCAATTGCTTTAATTTTAACACCGATGTTCCTGTTGAGTTCCTATAAGGTTGTCGGTTTCTCTTTGTACGCTGAAACAACACTAAAATTATTAAAGTAAAGATTTTATTTTACAATTTCCACTAGAAATATAACTAGTGCATAATTATAATTCCAGAAATTTTTGAAAATTTAAAAAATTTATTCAATTTTTTGAACAATGATTCGTGCACAGCACTCATGCTTTTGTTAAAAAAATTGGCTTCCGACTAAATTTTTAAATTTTCTATTAGTAAATATTTTATGCACGTGTTATGTTTTGATGTGACATTTTCCGAGTTTAAAGAAAAATTTATTAAGTTGTGAAGAAGTTTATTACGTTGTAACAAAACCGTAAAAAGCAGGTAATACTCTATTTACGACAGCTATTTTGCTTGACGTCTATGGCAACAGGTAAATAAGCCTACGATACCACGTTATGTCTATTTCAAAACTTTGATAGGTGCTACGTTTTCATTGGATTTGTTCAATTTGTAATTGATTTTTAAGTGGTAACTGGGCATAATGGCTACATTATGAAATGCAATAAAATTGAAGAACTTGCCACCTTATGAAACTAAACTTTTATTTTTTTCATGTTGGCACTAAGTAGGGTTCGAATTTTAGGCCTACTTCGATTTCGTTGAAATTAGTTTTCTAGGCATTATGGATTCGACAGAATTATTTTATAGAAAACTTTAAAATACTAACCTTTAACCTTGCAAATAGTTAATTTTTACTAGATATTTGTCCGAAATACCTATACTCGGAAATATATAACATACTGATGGTGTCCGTCAACTAATTTCTAGTCACAACTATAAAAACATAATCTAAAAATCTTCCAGTTTATACTCTATTTCTAAAGTTTTATTCAATAAAGTAGTATTTTTATGTTTAATTCAATACATATTACTTTATATATACATATTTATAGTTACTGTAGACATTTCCTGGGCATTAAATTTTATTCCTGCCAGATTCTGTATGGACACAATATTTTGTTCATTAGTATTATTTAGTATTTTGTTCAATATTTTGAACTTTGTTCTGGTCGCACCATAACTTAAAGTTTTTGCTAAATTATTTTCTGCAATTTCTCGTATTTCTGACGGAGTACAACTTTCTTCCTGACTCATTTTTATTAACTTTAATAATGTATTTATTTTTAATTATGACGGATGGGAAGAAGGTTTGTTGTGTTCAATTGTTGCTATTATGGCATATTTGATACTTGTAACAGTTTCTGAAATTGTAAAAGTATTGCCAACCCAAAAAGAAAATATTAATTCAAATGGAAACAATCTACTATATTTCTTAAAGTTTTTAGACTTTAAAGACCCAAATAGAAAAAGTGTTATAAAATATACGGTTCAATAGGCAACACTTGTAAAGATTGTTTCACGAAAAATAGATATAACTTAATGACTGCAATAAAAGTACCTGTGGCCATCCCATTATTTATGACCGATTGTTATTATTATGTGGAAAGGACCGGATTGTAATAATTATAATTAAATATAGGCACATCAGGTAGGTTAGGTTGCTTAATTTATATTTAAATATATTTTTGTGGTAAAATTTGTTAGTTTTTGAGGAATCGTTCAAGAATTGTCTTTTACCAAACATTCCTCAGAATAGCGTGATAGAGATGGACAATGCGAGCTATCACAGTCGCCAATTACATAAAGCTAAAATAATACAAAATTGGAGATTCAGAACTACATGGCGGCGAATGATATATATTTTGACGAAAGTTATAAAAAAAGTGATCTTTTAGAAGTTTTAAAGACATTTTGTATAAAAAAGTATATGTTTGTGACACATTGGCAAAAGAAATTGGACATACAGTGCTACGGCTCCCACTCTATTATTGCATTTTTAACCCCATAGAGCATATGTGGCACCAGTTAAAATCACTGGTTAGGTCTGAAAATATTTCTCCGACTTTAAGTTCTAGTGTTGTAGAATTAATACGAAAATGCTTTAATGCTATTCCCCCAGGTAGTTGGAAAAATTCAGTCCGTCACGTAATAACTGTCGAAAATTCGTATATTAGTCTGGATCGTATAATTAATCCAATTATAATTAATTTTGATGAGGATAGCGATAGCGAAACAGAACTATCTATAGAATGACATTATAAATGTAAATAAATATGACTAGTAATATTTAAAAAAAATGGTATTTCATTTGATTACATTAATATAATCATATCATTACTTGTTTTCCTTAGTCCGTCCCTTCATACTTCACATGTTTATTGCCAAGCGCTTGTCGACACAATGGGACCTACCCAGGAAATCATTAAGTCGTATCCATTTTTCGTGAAACAATCTTTACAACAACTTTTTTACTTTTGACTAGAGTTCAAGAGTGAACTACAGTTCAAAGTGTTTATACCACCGGCCCTTAATGTGTAATATTATGTTCTAAAGATGGTTATTATTATATAAATGTGTGAAATATCTAAAACTTTTAGCAATTTGGTTAATCTAAAAAATTTAGAGCAAAGTTGATTTTGGCCGTAAATCTGCCAAAGGGATAATGCAATATTTTATATTGTTTTATGGTAAACCCTTTTATACGAAATTTTATCTCGATATTCTGAAAACGGTTTAGGACTGGACCCTTTAATCGAATATTTTAGCCTGCGAGAGCCTAATCCTCCCACACCTAAACCCATAATAAAAGAATTAATATTTTTCATGTTGCATGTAGATTGACGCCAAATAAATTCCTAAGGCTTTAACGTAATTTTTATGAAACCTTTCCTACCCTCGTCTACAAATTATTGTATTTTGTCGTTAGGCCAGGAAGTCGTATTTACGAAAACATTATAAACAAATAGGGCTAATTAAAGTTGTACGAATATATTTGTCGTTAACTGTACAGGGTGATCCAACCCAGTTTAGTGGTATATTTTTGAGTTGAGTTTCCCTGTATTATTCTTAAAAACCAATATAGCCATTTTGTTTAAGTTTTTCCATAGAATATGAAATTGTCATTCACATTCTTTTAATAGGCCATTCACCGTTAATGACCCTGTATTGTGGATGTAATATCGAAATACGATATAAAAATTTGTATTTACCACGGGAATTAGTACATGTAAAGAAATACTTAGTTAACTTTACTATAAAAATAGTAAAACTGACCATAATATATTGCTCTATATGTGACTGTAATAATTAGTATTAAGAACTGTCATAAATTATAGTAAAATTTTTAACCACCATATTTAGTAAAAATTACAAAAATACTTAGTAAACCATTTATATGAGAAGTTTTTATAAAATCTTCTGTAAAACTTACTAAATTCTTTTGTAAAATCTTAGATTATACAACTCTACAGATGGAAAAGTTCATACGCAACTAATGCAAACGTGCTTTCCCCACCTTTCTGTTATGATTGCAGCATAGCCAGATTGTCATATTTATCGCTAAGGTATCTTGCAAAATCATTATTAAAAATTTGCCAATTTGACAATTACAACTGGCTTAAGGTTAATCCACAAATTTATTTCCCAATAATTTTACTACAAACTGTGAAAAGCATGAGAAATTCTTTAAACTAATATTATTATACTTAAAAGTATCAAATGAATATGAACTAATGCAACTGCACTCTGGCAACGTCTGTTACTATTTTACTACACGATCACGCACCATGGGTGTGGCTAAGGAGCTAGGAGGGGATATCAGAATGAACCATATTCTAACAGTGTTACTATAGTTTACGTTCATTATTTTACAATATTGTTTATTATGTTTGTTTTGTGTTTTTTTTTGTGATTATTGGTGAAATATCGTCTTTATTATAAACAATCATGGTGCATTCATGTATAGTTTGTAAAAGAGTGGATCATTTAAATAAGGATTTAACATTTTATCGGTAAGTATGGTTATGTTTTAATATGTAACCAACTGATATAACCATTGATGTTTAAAAGATTAAGGACAGGTCCGTGGAGCTAGTCGGGGCAAAAAGAACCCCATTTGCCGGTGAATCCTGTGTTGATATTGTTAATACCGCAGTATTTTTATTAATTATTTGATATTGTGTTCATTTGATTTAATTTCAGTTGAGTTTGTTTATTTCTTAATATAAATCTTGCATTTGCAAGATGGTTGAGTCTTGTGCGGCCATAAAATGCTTCACTAGAAGATGCAAGGGTGTTAAATTAAAATTTCACAGGTTAGTAAATATATTTAGAAATTTGATTTTGAGCTTGCAACTAGGTTTGTTTAAGAACGTACCAAATGTTTATCCACTTCTTTAGGATACCAAAAGATGACCAGAGTGTCGTTGGATTATTCCAAGATTTATTTGATAGTTTTTAGTATAATAATACTCTTTTAAAGAATTTCTCATCCTTCTCACAGTTTCTAGTAAAATTATTAGGAAATAAATTTATTTTAAGAGCAATTGTGGATTAACCTTAAACCAGTTGTAATTGTCAAATTAACATATTTTTAATTGGGATTTTGCAAGATACCTTAGCGATAAATATGACAATCTGGCTATGCTGCAATCATAACAGAAAGGTGGGAAAAGCACGCTTGAATTTGTTGCGTAGGCTAGAAATATATACTTTTCTGGAGAGTATCATCGAGTAATGAATACACTAAAAATATTGATGCTAAGCATAAATCCATGGACACACTGTATATAAAAAGTGGATTTAAAAAGGCCATCAATATTTCTGTCTTTTTTTATAAATAACTAATATTCGAAACTACACTTTTTGAATAGGTAAATGCAAAACGTACAGAATATCAATGTAAATTATAGGCCCTTGTCGGTTTTTTTGCCTGTACTAGCTCTGTCTCTTTCTCGGTAAACGAGGAAGGCCGGTCGATAACCTTATAAACGTTATTGGATATAACCAGACTTCAACATTGTTGCAATTCAGCCAACAAACATGCAGGTCTCTCTTCCACCCATTACCGATTTTCAATAACATTTCACACAATCACAGCTTCACTTTGTAATAGTTTTATGAATGGAGTATTGGTCCTGTGTGTAAGATTTACTTGCAAACAAATGATATTCCCAAGCGGTCACCCATCCAAGTACTAACCGTGCCCAACGTCGCTTGACTTCCGTGATTGATGGACTATTTCCTATTAACAGTTTGGCCACTTATTATTTGTTAGGACAAATGAAATCCCAAGAATCCGTTGCACCTTATTTATGCCTTTTATTCTTGTAAATATATGTTTTAATTGAAAATCGGTCATTTTTACACGTTATAAATAAAGTATTTTCACTATCGTTGTAAAATTTATAGTATATTTTAGTAATTACTTAATTTTACTAAATTTATTAGAAATTCTAACTATACTATTTTTTATAAATTATTTGTATCTACAATATTATTTTGTTATGGATTAATAATGGAAATTGTTGTTAATACAATATTTTATAAGAAATTGTAATTTTACAGAAGGAAATACAACTTTTGGAAAATAAGAAAGGTTTCCTTAGTGTGTATAGCTGTCGGATCTTAACGTCGTCGCATGCAACCCTCGTAACAATATTTATACAGTCCCCTACTAATACTACTAAAGCCATTTACGAGCTATCAAGAAAACCGAATGATGTCCAATACTACTACCGTCATCTACGAGTTATCAAGGAAACCAAATGATATGTAATACCACTACGCCATCTAAGGTTACGTCATTAGGCGCAACCAAGACGAGAACAATAGTTAACTGTTTTATGATGAGAACGAATGGAGCCACGAGACTGACAAGTTGGCATTCTTCATATTTTCAGTGTTTTTTAGTTTAAATCCTTAAATAAAATGGTTTAAAATCATATTGAGTATCATTTATCGAAATAGACAACATTTATCGACCCTACACAATAGTGCTTAAACGTAAAGTCCGTTCTTCGGTTCTTAATTGTAGAAAATTGATCAATAACAGCCTAATTAAGTTTGGAATAACCTCTATAAATTTTTTTCATATATCTAATTTTTAAACTTTCTAATAAAGTCCCTAGATTTAGCGTTTGTGGTCTGTGTTAAATTAATTTCGGGTTTAGATGTTCCCGCATTATCCACTTCAATTTTGTGCTCCAAACAGAGCTAAAGTTATTTCTTAAATAGTCCACCGTCAAACTATTCATTTTAACTTAATAAATATATAATATTAAAATATTAAAACATACACGCTCGAATTTCTAACTAGATGCACGAACAGAAAACACAAAAACTGTGCGCCTTTTCCATGTTAAATCGCCATAGCACCGCTATCCCCCGCTGCTACCGCCACCTGTTACCACAGAGAAACTGCACTACTTAATCGCACGTGCGAGCAAGTCTCGTCATAATCGTCATACAGTTTGGTTTGACGGGATGATAAAATATTAGGGAGGGTCGGACTTTTTTAGTTTAACGGTACGATAAAATATTAGGGAGGGTCGGACTTTATACGATAAATAATATTCAATGAATATAAATTTATATTTTTTATTCGTTTTGTCTTGCGGGTGCACGTTCGCATGTGCTCCTGTGGAAGAATCGCCACTGGCGCCGAGTACAAGTACGAAAGTGACCGCCGAAAAGGCAATCGCCTACTACCAAAAAAAAATTGGATATGATAATATTTTTAAATTCTTATTGTCATTAAATGTGTTGCTTATGTTCAAATTTCTTACTATTAAAGTTCAATAAAAATTATATATAAGTATTAAAAATGAAACAACAACGTCTGATCCATCCTATTCCATCTCTGGTTTCACCCAGCTTCTTATTCAGACTCAATAACGGTTTTTGTTTTGCAGGTAAACTAGAACCAAATCGAATCGACCAAGAATATCGGAATTAAAAGCCAAAAGTAGTAATTTAACTCCGTACTCGAATGCCGTACTGTACTCGATTCTCGAGACAAGTAGACAGCGAGTACATTAAAGAATCGAGTTCTTCTTAGGTTCTTATACTCTAGTACCGCATCACTACTAATCAGCTACTTAATACACTGGTTACATAAATCACTATAATATCAACCAAGTATTTAAAAAATAGCAAATTTGATGCAACTAAAAAATGCCTTATCGTAACGGGATAACGACTAAATCGTTATACGGATACAAAATAGCCCTGTTAACACAAAAGAACTTTTTACAGTAATCAGACCCCAATTAGTCTCAACACTAACCTTAAACGGTTTAAGATTAAGGCCTAAATGGTTCTAAATTTCATACCCACTCCCACACCACGACTGAAATAAACACCCCCGACCCGTAAATTAATAGACCAAGAAAGCTATTTACCCTTAAAGGGACTCGGAATATCCTGCATATCCTTAAGGCGAAGCCAAGTTCCGACGTTATTGTGGTGAAGACAAGTGTCTGAACAGCAGTTCTGTTTTGGAGATGGAGACATTGTGTCTTACGTTTAGTGAGACGGGTCAAAATACGAGGGGAACTCTAAATGGTTACTAATAATTTAACTGTAGCTTAATAACTTTAAACCATACTCATATCATTAGTCACCAGGTTGTACGTAATTCACTATACAGTATGTCCACGGATGGGGTTTACAAGAGGACAAATGGACTAAAAATTGAAAGATACGAAACAAAGTCACTCTTAATAAACGTTTTTGTTTGTCTAGAAAATACGATTCATCATAAGAAACTTCAATTTTTTTATACAGGGTGGGTAAAAACCGCAAAAATGTTATTTTGCTTAAGAGTAAACATACTTTATTTGAAAGATACGAAAAAAAGTCACTCTTAATAAACGTTTTTACTTGAATAATGAATAGGTGATACTTGTTGTCAATGTCTTTATTTAATGAAGTAATTATAATAATAATAATAATACGAACATTTTTATTAACATGAAAAGAACACGATAACGATTTCATAATTCAAAAACTCCACCCCCCATACTCGACACATTTTTCTAATTGCTTTCTCAAATAAGTGAAAGAATTTCTGATTTCTTCCTGAGATATCGATTGGATAGCCTGGATAATTCTGCCCTTCAGCACTTCAATATCATTTGGTATTGCGGTTGAAAAAACAATTTGTTTTAAACGGCCCCATGAAAACATATCGGCCAAGGTTAAGTTGGGACTTCTTGGGGGCCACAAAACTGGGCCATTCCTACCAATCCATCTTGGACCAAATCTGCGGTCAAGCCATTTTCTAACCTCACGAGCGAAATGGGCTGAAAATACATATTTTGTCGAAAATTTAATGGTAGATTTTCGAGTTCATCATTGAAAAATGTATCCAGCATTTCTAAATATGATAATCTATTTTTTTTAACATGAAAAAAATATGGCCCTATAATGCCATGGATGGATATCGTACACCACATGTTCGCTTTTGTGACATATTGTCTTCTCGTCATAATTCTGAATTCGGGATTTTCTAAAGACCAGTACCTAACGCTCTGGGTCGCAACGGTTCTATTTGTTGAAAATGTACTTTCATCAGAAAACATGATACATTTACAAAAATCAACATTTCCACTTAAAATTTTGTCTCCTATCCACAGGCACAAATCAAGTCGTTTCGCGTCGTCTCCCTCTTCCAATCTTTGATTAAAGTGCGGTTTATATGGATACAATTTATTTGCTTTAAGGATCTTCTGAATTTGACTTTTTTTCACAACTTCCAACTGAGTAACACGGTAAGACTGTAGCAGCATCATCATGGTCGTATTTCTTCTTTTTTTTTGAGGTCCAAAACCGAACCAGTTCTCTTAAACTTTTTTATTAACTTGCAGCTTGCCATCCTAGTTATTGGAATTCATACAAATTTCTGGGTAAATTGCTCCATGACGTAGCGGTATGAATCTTGACCATCCCCATAACATTGTATTATAAAAACTCTTTGTTCAGTAGATAGCATTTCTACTTAAATAATAACTTCATTAAATAAAGATATTGGCAACAAGTAACCTATCACCTTAAGTGTCATTATTATTTTAACTATGTTCACCAGTCACAGATGTGCCAGAGAATACTTTTTGGGAAATAATTTTTACATAGATAAACCTTTTAATGAATTGTTCTACTTCGGTTTGTTGTGTAGAAAACACATTTTTAAGAGCGACTTTCTTTCGCATCTTTCAAAATAAAGTATGTTTACTCGTAAGCAAAATATCATTTTTGCAGTTTTTACCCACCCTGTATAAAAAAAATTGAAGTTTCTTATGATGAGTCGTATTTTCTAGACAAGCAAACACGTTTATTAAGACTCCCTTTTTTTCGTATCTTCCGAACAAACCTCCGAGAGGAGATGCACTATAAGAAGAAGAAGAAGATTAGGTATTACCAATAAGAATAAAATGAATTAAACAAATAATTATACTATTTGTAATTCTCGTAAACATAGGCAATGAAATTAAATTGACCTCTACGTAGCCCCACTATTTAGCGCGTAACAAAGTTTTATTTTTCCGTTCATTTAATTCAATATACCGGATAAAAAGAAAAGAGTTATTTTTTACTAAAATTTAACCTGCGACACGATTTTTTCAGGTATATCTAAGTAATGACAAACTCAAGAGGGTAAAGGTTAGTTGTTTTCTCTACATTTTCCCTTTTTTTCTGTCTTTTTATCTTTAACGGTTTTAAAGTTATACCGCTTTTACAGAACATTACTATGTATACCTACCTACTATACATAAGGTACATATGAAGCGACAACATTAAAACAATACAATAAACATATACAAATAAAAAACCGAAATGAAATAAAGAAATAATCATGAACCATTCATTGATGGATTGTGTGGACTCTCGATTTTAAAATGACCGCACATATGCTTGAGTTGGAGTTATTTATTTTTGGGTTTGTTCGTCATCATTTAACTGGTTAGCAAAATATTGTTATTTTTGCGAACAGAAAATTGTAATCGGTCAGCCAAAATGGCTAGTTGGTCAGCAACTTGTGGACAGCAAACATTTCTGAATCGGTCAGTAATTAATGTCATACTAGAGTGCTCTAAATTATTTTGGTAAGCAAAGTAAATATATAAGCTGCTACGAGCGATCCACTTTTAATCAGATACATAAGCAATCGGCGGGTAAGCAAAATATTTAATCTTGGTCATCAAACAAAAAAAAGCAATACAACGTGAAATAGTGACAGTGCCCTGGGAAAACAAGTGAAAACCCGCCCCCGCTACACCCTTTGTAGCCGATTTCCTTCTGTATTCGGCAAAAGAAAACACAATAAAGTTACAAGAATTGACAGTGCCCTGGGAAAACAAGTGAAAACCCGCCCCCCGCTATCTTTTGGGCCTTGACTGCTACACCACGCGACTGCTTTCGCTCCGCCCACAATAACGAACTTTGCCGATTATTCAAAACAAACGCAATCCAATGATTTATATTGATAACCATTTTTTAATATGCAAACCTCTGAAGAAACATGTTTTTTTTTACTGACCAATTGTAAAATCTTGCTGACCAAGTAATCATTTCGCAGTTCGACTGTTAATTAAGCGAACACATGATATTACGAGCGGACTGATATCGGTTAAATTGTTGACAGTTTGTAGCATTTTTTGCAGCACCAGTGTTGCAGCCCTATTCTTATTTATTGCAAGCAAAATCTTTTTCTGCTGAACAAATGATTTAATGGCTATTTTATGCTGCGAACCAATTTAAATAACGACAAACCATTTAATTACTTCTCTTTATTTTTTCTCTGATGCTGTAAAAATGAAAGTTGCAGCTTTGTATGAGTAGATAGGTGGTAGGTATACATAAAATGCAATGTTCTGAAAAAAGCGGTATAACCTTAAAACTGTAAAAGATAAAAGACATATTAGAAAAGAAAATCTAGGGAAAATACTAATCTTTACCCTCGTGTGATCACTTAGATATTCCTGGAAAAAAATCAGTAAAAAATATTACTTTTTCTTTCATCCCGTATATTGAATTAAAGGAATGGGAAAATAAAACATTACTACGCCAGTGTGTAGCTAAATAGTAGGGTTTGTTCAATGCAATGCACTGAAATGTAATTTGCATATTATCCGCCCTTTTGATATAATATTTCAATTTAACATATTCTACATATCTGTACTCTTTGGACAAGGGCTTTAAAATATTACCACAGTCCAACGTCGATTAGACATACGATTATAAAACATAAATCATTCTCGGAATGAGATTCCTCCTAATTCAAACTAGCACGTGTAATGATTTTGTGATCCGATTTGCCGGGTTTGCAAGATGCTCATAATTACGGAGCACTGGGCCTCAACTTGTGAATATGCTTTGCATGCATTAGAGAATTTATGCATTTTGAAAGTCTGTGCCAGTCGGAATTTATAAACTGGACATTGATAATATCAAGATTGATGATGATGATTGGGTCCGGTAAAATGTATTAGATCATTTAGTATTTTTTTTCAGAAAAATTGTATGTATTGACATGAACCAACAAACAATATGTACAGAATAGATGTCTAAAAGAAAACTGGCATTTTGAATTAATTTCGGACTAAAAATAAAAAAGTTATTCAGCTTAAAAAATTTATATTGACCGTTTTCTGTGCACGTACAGCATCAGCTGACAAAGCGCACGTTCTTTTCAAATGTCGCTTTTGTCCAAATTTTTATTACTGTCAATATTTTAAAGTGACATTTAAGCAAAAAACATTCAAAACCTTTCTATTTGATTTACTAAGTAGTGAAAATCAAATATTAGGATTCTGACATCTTTAAAGCTGTAAATATCACTTTAAAATAATCCTTACACAAATTTACATCATTTATTCAACTAACGTAACTACAAATGAAAAATTTAAACTTTAGAAATAACTTGTAAGTAGATTTATTAAAAAATAGGAAGTAAATCATAATTTACCATCTTCAGCTGGGCTCTAGGTCCTAGCAAATATCTTAGGCTCCAAAAATTATTTTAGAATTTAAGGACGCTTTGCTCTCGCCATTTTCATTCACTTTATATATCATTCATATGTTGCTTGATTATATTAGATGCCATACGAAGAAAATTGACTTATTTAACAACTCGGCCTAGTCGCATTTTATGTTCGTCTCTGTCTGCGTCAACCTTTCCCGATTCGATAAAGTGAGACAAATATGGCCAAGATCAAATCGCCTTTATTAAACACGCCCACTGTATGGCTTCCAGATATAACTACGTAAGTCTGATATTGACACATAGGGATGTTTGACACACATTGAAAACGTAGGTCTTAGCGGCGATAGGCATGGCTTGACGTCACTTGCATGGCCTTCTTACGTGTTTCGATCGCCCCCATAGGAAGTCTCACCGGGCTGAGTTTATCTGTAGCAACGAAGGGAATGCGGGCAAAAAAATTCTGGCGTTAACAATGTTGTCACATATATTAAATTTTAATTTAATAAACTCTTATCGAGAAAATCCTAGAATTACATTTACACATTTAAAATAAATTGTAAAAGGTAAATAAGAAACCAATATTCTATTATAGTTTAAATTTTTTTAAAACTTTCTTTTCATACTATTTATTTTGATATTTAAATGCAAAATAATATATTCTTTGATTACAGTACTTTTAATCTAAAAATATGGCAACATAGTGCGTTGTCAATGGGTTACAGGTAACTAGCGCTAATTTGATTGGTTATATCCCAGACAGTTGAGCCCATGCGTCTCGTAAGTCACCCGATGGGCCATCCGGCTTGTTCGGCGATGTCCGATATTTGAAGGATGTACCCATCCAGTTGCGTAGTGATAAAAAGGGCAATAATTATTATATTGTGTTTAATAAATTCATTGCGTCGTGTTTTATGGTGTTATTTTGAAATTTGACAATGTGACAATTAATGAGTATTCTCCTGGAAATGGCCTTCACAGTCAGATCCGTGAAGTGATTGCAAATGTTTATAGGGTAGGTGAACAGGAATTACAAATCAATATACTTAAGCGAAACCTAGAAAGGGACATTAATGTGCATGGTTGTCTAGCTTTCTTAAGGACCGCTCTCTGCAAGTGGCGATTGACGGATTTCTCTCAGACACCTTCACCATCAATGCCGGTGTTCCTCAAGGGTCCATATTGTCTCCCACTCTCTTCTTACTCTACATTAACGACCTTCTATTTAAAAATAAAAATCCTATTTAGTTTTGCTGACGATAGCACACTTATCTCATCTTTCTCTTTGAATGCGCAAACATCGGCTGCCGACGCACATCTTCGCAGACAGCTTGAAGTATCACGCCTCAACAAAGACCTGGAAGAAATTTTGTCTTGGGGTGACAGTAACCAAGTCGAATTTAACGCTAAAAAAAATCCAGGCAGCAGTTTTCTCTAAAAAGGTTAACATTACAGAACCGGATATAGTCATGGACGGACACGCAATCCCGCTGGCTTCATCTATTAGTTTGCTGGGCGTCAATCTGGGAGGAAATATGTCTTGGCATAACCACGTTGTGGCAATCGCCAAGATAGCCTCTCAGAAGCTTGGTGTACTCTTCCGAACCAGAAAGTTGTACACACCTCAACAACTTTTGACACTATACAAAGCCCAGATTCGACCATCACTAAAGTACTGCTCTCATGTCTGGAGCTCTGCACCCAAAGATACTCTTCGGCTACTGGATTCCATCGAAAGGAGGGCTATTCATCTGATTGGAGACCACGAGCTGACGAAGAACCTCGACAGCCTAGAACATCAAAGGCAAGTTGGTGATTTGACTCTCTTTTACAGATATTTTCATGGAAAGTGCTCGGCTGACCTTGCCCTCTTAATTCCGCCCAGAGCGGCGAATATCAGAAATACACGACGAACCACTGCCGCCCATCCATATGTGGTTAAGCTTAGTACTCCTCGAACTTCATTATTTAAGAACTCTTTCATCTGGAGGACTTCATCATTGTGGAACGATCTTCCCGAGGTCGTTTTTCCCAACGAATATAACCTCCAACGATTCAAAACCAACGTGAATTGCTTTTTGCGCACACGCACCACTCCCAGAGTGCCCTAAAGGATTTTTCCTATAGTGCTTGTGTTTGATCATAAAAAAAAAAAAAAAAAAATTTAATATAAAACAGAAAAATAATAATTATTAATCAATTAATCATGCAGCGGTCAAATTTATATCTTGTAAAAAGTAATTTTTTAAACCTTGATAAAAATAGAAGTACTTTTTAATTCTATGAACCAACTCTAGTTAACGTTGCCTAAAAGCATTCATAGTGTACGTGCTCTTTCCTGATACATACTTGGATAAAAACTAATTGCGCTTTCCAGATTCCAGATTTTGCTTTTCCATCTAAATATGCCGACGTCTTTCCGATTTTTTGCTTATAATCAAGAAATTCTGATGGATGTGTACTTAATTAATACATCTTTCTTGAAGCGAGATTCTAATCAAATATAACCAACAAACCTAACGATTATGTTATGGCTTTTGCAAGTTGTCAAGATGCTCACAACTGCGAGGCAAACGACCGCAATTTGCAAACCTGCTCTCGAATGCAGCAGCCAGAATTTATGCATTTTGCAAGGTTTTGTCAGGCTTTCCTGCAATTCTAATTTATAAACCGTGAGCGGTCTAAGTTAAAATTAATACTAAGCTTTTTGTTCAACGAACACTGCAGTTCGCGGTAGTTACCAAAATCAGTCAACTCGGTTTTGTGGCATACAGATCGACAAGTTTATCTGTAGCTACGAAAGGAGTGAGGGCAAAAAATTTTCTGAGGTTAACAGTGCTGTCACATACATTAAATTTTAATTTAACAATCTCTTACTGAGAAAATCCTACAATTACATTTACGCATTTAAAATAAATTGTAAAAGTTATATAAGAAACCAATATTCTATTATAGTTTCAATATTATTAAAAATTTCATTTCACACTGATTATTTTGATATTTAAATGCAAAATAATATATTTTTGATTAAAGTACTTTTAATCTAAAAATATGGCAACATCGTGTGGTATTAATGGTTACGGGAGGTATTTTGATAAGTTTATCCCAGAGAGTTAATAGCGCATGCGTCCCGTTAGACACCCGATGGGCCATCGGGCTGGTTCGGTGATGTCCGTAATTTGATGGATGTACCCACCCAGTTGCGCAGTGATAGGAAGGGCAATAGTAAAATCTTCAAAATGTTTACAAACAATTTTAGGATTTTTTACAAAAACTTTTTTGGTACATTTTACAACATTTATTGTAATTATTACAAAAAATTAGGTTAAAAGTTTCTTAATAAAAGGTATTCTAGTCATATACAGGGTGTTATGGAAATGACGTATTATATTCGCCAGAACATGTGTTTATTACACAGCTGGGCAGTGTAATATGATTGTGCCGCGGAGTGATCTGTGGGTTTATGGGTGAATGACCCCACATTTTAAACGTTCGATTAAAAAAAATAAGTATGGCTTCTCTAGGACACCCCAAGAGTCACCCATTTAAATATAATACGTCATTTCCATAACACCCTGTATACAGCCATTATTTTTAAGCTAAATTTAACTAAGTTTTTCTTCCATATCCTTATAGATTATTCGGTCTTTACCGTCGCTCGGAGATCAAAGATCAGCATCGTTTTAATATTGATGTAGGCAAGATAACCCAACTTGGCCCGATGTATAATATATTATGTAGATTATGCAGTAGTTTGCTTTCAACATAAGCTTCGATTTACTGTATTATATTACAAAATACCTATTTCGTACTATGTTACTGATTTTTAATAGCAATTTTAACCTCTTTGTTCGCTGCCAGGGGCCTTTCCCGAGGAGATCTACAGCTTAACGTGGATTCCGAATCATACGATGCGCCCCCTCAAACTTGACATGACATATTCCTCAGAACAAAGAGGCGAGACACACACAACCTTTATAGATTTTTGTTACATAAGGGAGGATTTCGTAAAAACTGAATATCATTTATTCATATTTAGGAATAAGTTTACAATTTTAGGTGAGGCATTGCATCCCTTGTTTCATTGATAAATTCGTCTGTATATCTCAGAGCATGACACTTTAAAAGCATTTTTGATTATACAGTGAGTCCCAGAAGAAATGTTTAAATTCATTTAAAATTCAGCGGTAAGTTTTTTCAAAAAACGCTCGTACCCGTCGATTTTGATTTTTAATTTTTTTTTGTGGTAATTTCATGTATACAGGGTAGCTCAAAAATAAGTTACGACCATCAACTTCATTTTTTCAAATGAAAACATATATTTTTTATTTCATTTTTGAATTTTGCATTGAATTCTAAGCATGTTTCATGTACCATGTCCTATACATAAACTCAACAGTTAAAAAATTAGGATTGAACATCATTTAGGGAATCCAACGATCTATCAAATCTTCTGGCAATATGGCATTTTGGGCTCCATAATAAGTAAGAGTGTACTGTCTCACTGTCACCGTTTATTTCCATAGAAACTGTATGACAATTTTATTGCAAATAAGTATAATTATTGTCAAGCGTAGTTTCAAAGTTGCGGTTTTCACAATAATGGTGAAGTTAACGGAACGGGAAAAAATTGAAATTCTATGCATGGTTGGGTTTGGTGATAAAACACGTACTCAAATAGAAACAGCCCAATTATTTAATGAAATCCATCCTGATCGTCCTCCCATATGTCAAAAGATGGTGAGTAGAATAGAGGCTAAGTTTAGAGAATTCGGTCATGTTAGAGATTTGCCTAAATCTGGTCGTCGTACTCGAGATGAAAATGAACAACTTGACGTTTTGCTTTCCTTGGAAGAAAATCCATGTACTCCCCTGTCTCACATTGGGGCCGATTTACACATGGGGAAATCTGTTGTTCACAAAGTAGTTCAAAAGCACAAATATCACCAATACAAAGTTATTCCAGTGCATGAGTTATTTGAAGATGATTTCGATAGGCGAAGTGAGTTTTGCGGACGCATGCAAAATATGTGCAATCTAGATAATAATTTAGTAAAAAATATTATTTTTTCGGATGAAGCTACGTTCTAATGGTAATGTGAACAGACAAAATTGTCGATATTGGGCAACAGAAAATCCGCATTGGATGATAGAGGTTCACAGCCAGTACCCTAAGAAAATAAATGTTTGGTGTGGAATCGTACGCGAAAGAGTAATTGGTCCATTTTTCTTTGAACAGTCTTTAACTGGACAAGTATATCTCGAATTTCTCCAACTAGAATTAATTCCAGCATTAGTGGCTTTATTTCCGAATCCATTGGATCCAGACTCCCCTGATGAAGAACTGATATTCCAACAAGATGGTGCTCCTCCGCACTATGCGGCCACTGTGCGCACATTTTTGGATGAAACCTTTCCCAATCGGTGGATTGGAAGGAGACGACCTATCGAATGGCCTGCTAGGTCGCCAGAACTCCGCTGGACTTTTTTTGTGTGGTTACCTCAAATCAAAAGTATTTGTTAACAGGCCAAACAATATGCAGGAGTTGAAAGACAGGATCCGATGAGAAGTGCGTGTCATAACTCCGGAAATGGTTGGAAACGTGCAAAGAGAGTTTATTGATCGTCTTGGATATTGTCAAGCCGTAAATGGCGCACATTTTCAACATTTAATTTGATTTTGTTGTGTTTTTTTTTTAATAAACAGGTCTTACTTATAGATATGTTCAATCCTAATTTTTTCAATAACTGTTGAGTTTATGTATAGGACATGGTACATGAAACATGGTTAGAATTAAATGCAAAATTCAAAAATGAAATAAAAAATATATGTTTTCATTTGAAAAAATGAAGTTGATGGTCATAACTTATTTTTGAGCTACCCTGTATACATGAAATTACCACAAAAAAAAATCAAAATCGACGGGTACGAGCGTTTTTTGAAAAAACTCACCGCTGAATTTTAAATGAATTTAGACATTTCTTCTGGGACTCACTGTATAGGCAAAGTGACTTTAAAATTAGAATAAATGTGTTAACATTTAGATTCGCCGTAATTTTGACAGTTTTATTATTGTAAATTGACATCTTGCGATATTTTGATAAATTTCGTAAATTATTCTCTGATCAGTTTATACAACTGTGAGTAATAAAATCACGAACTATCAGTTAATAATGATAACGGCTGAGGTTGCATTGTGGTTAAAGGTGGATTTTAATGGTATAAATCATGGTGTTTTTGGCGCCTGGCGCAAAATTTAAATTTGGCGTCCCTTCCTTCCTCTTTTTCCAGAAAATACATATTATGCTCATTTGAAATTTAAAGTATTAAATTGCAAGTCATGTGTTGTCTGGCTAGTTCTTTTTTTATATACCTATACTTGAAAAGCCTGTTAGATCCTGTTTCGCTACAGCGCGCGTACGGGTCTGAGATTATGGAAAACTTGTGTATGATTGTAAAAGGAGCTGTAGTTCCATGTTTAATATTGCTAGATCTTTGATTTTAATACCCAATATACAGGATGGGAATTTAGTGGATAATTGTAGACCGAAAATAAATGCTCTTCCTATAACATTTTTTCGAAAATTGATTATTACCGGAGTTACATATTGTTAAAGTTAAATTTTATTTGTAGTTTTTTTGCAATACCTTTTGCCACGCTCATAATATGTTGACAAAATCTCGTATGGGACTTTTTCGGGATGAGGATTACAAATTTACCCACCGTCTTTCGCTTGTAGAGGGCACCACATATGAACCTATACTTTAATTTGAATTGTCCCAGCTTTTTTGTGCTACACTGAATGCACATTTTTACTGAATATTTTTATTCTCCTAACCTTCTGACTTAAAAAGGTATATTACTATTGTTTCGATAAATCTAATCGTTTTCGAGAAAAATATTAAAATAACATTGCTTGCATGTGATGAATACGTAATCATGTAAATTTATTTTGAACCTGCTTTGAAAACATGCGCAGTAAACCAAAAATAAATAAATAAAATAAATTTAAATGATCTCTTAGTCATCACATGCAAGCAATATAATTTTAACGTTTTTCTCGAAAACGGTTACATTTATCGAAATAAAAGAAGTATACCTTTTTTATGCCAAAAGGTTAGGAGAATAAAAGTATTCAGTCAAAACGCGTATACAGTGTAGCACAAAAAAGTTGAGACAATTCAAATTAAAGTATAGGTTCATATGTGGCGCCCTCTATAAAATTCGAAAGAACGATGGGCAAATTTGTATTCCTCATCCCGAGAAAGGCCCATATACGAGATTTCGTCAAAATATTATGAGCGGGTCAAATGGTATTGCAAAAAAACTGTAAATAAAATTTATTTTTGACACCCTGTAACTCCGTTAATAATCAATTTTCGAAAAAATGTTCTAGAAAGAGGTAGCATTTATTTTCGATCGAGTAAATAGTTTTTTTGTAATTTAAATAAAAATCGATATCTCAAAATAAATAGACGAACACTCCAACATAAAACTCATTACACAAATTTAACGACAATGAATTTTTTTAAAATTTTTTAAAATAAACCTAATGATATTTATAAAAAATTAACATGGTTATTGTTTTACTTATTTACATTAAATATTACATTGACATTATTGTAGGCAGTCACTGATATGTTAAAGCATTGAATATTGTGACCAAATCGTTGATATCTTAGTAGCGCTGATTCAGAACCAGGATTTTGAACTTTTTTTCCCGTACACCATTCTTTGAAACAGTTATATGCCTTGTCATATCTCGGGCGGCTTTTAGTTGGCAGAAGATCTTCTTCTATTTTTGCTGCTTCTCGAATTTCTGGTGAAGTAGCAGCAAAATCAAATTCCTCATCTGATTGATGAGCATTATTCTGTTGTTAAAATAATATATTGTTTAGTGACATGGAAACCATATTAGAAAAATGATATTTACCATCTTGATGTGTATTATTACCTACGTTATTTTATCACCTGCGGTTATTTGAAATTGCTGTCTAATTTTTCAATGGAAAAGTCAATATGACATTTATCTTTTATTAATAATTTTAATTCAAAATAATAAGGAAGTGGATGTTAGATGTGGTTGTAAATAAAATAGTGAAAAGTTTCATTACTGTCTCGAGATTTAGTTTACCTCGCCGCTTCGCGCCTCGGTTAACTACCGAGTCTCTCGACAGGAATGAAACACTTTCCACCTCAGTACGTGATATACTATTATATGGCTATGACCGATTTGATCCACCCCAGTGATTTTGGCGCCCCCAGATCGATGCGCCCGGGCAGTTGCAATAATTGCCATCCCCTTGAACCGGCCCGGCTGCCAGACGAACGAGGAGAAAAAATTGAGAAAAAATTAAAACATTATTAAAAGATGGCTTTACTACATGACTATAGGCAGGGAAAAAATTGTACAGAACAATATCATACAAAAGTCGAACTATGGCTAAAAGTGAAATTCAAATTGTTTCTTGACAGAATTCATGCCCTTCCTGGATTTATGTTTATAAATCGTTTTATCCAGAGCGTTGACTGTATAAATAAGGAGAGACAAGAAGCGGTTCATTAGGCATCTTTACAGCAAAAAGTTTCGACAAATATTAGGTTTCATGATTTTGCGTTTGCTTAAATTTGAAGTGATTGTGTGCGAATTGAACTACAAAAATAAATTTAGTAAAAATAGTTGTGCTATATTGCCATACTCATCTTAATCCACTAATAAAGACGCTATAGTTCTAATACTGTTATACGATATTTATATACAGTTGGGCAGGAAAACGAATGAATGAAAAAAGTAATATCAAAGCCCTGTTATTGGTGTTTTCAAATTGCTCAAGTTTTTAAACGAAAATACTTTGCTGCATAGAATTTATTCGTCAAAATTAGTTCTTCTGAGAACTGTTACTTATAAAATTGTTTTTTTTGTAAGTTCTGTCTATCTGTTGTATATATAGGGTGGTTCTTGGTTGGTTGGTTAAAGGAAATAGAATGTATTCATCAAAATTAGTTCTTCTGAGAACTGTTACTTATAAAATTGTTTTTTTTTGTAAGTTCTGTCTATCTGTTGTATATATAGGGTGGTTCTTGGTTGGTTGGTTAAAGGAAATAGAATGTATTCATCAAAATTAGTTCTTCTGAGAACTGTAACTTATAAAATTGTTTTTTTTTCTGTAAGTTCTGTCTGTCTGTTGTATATACAGGGTGTTTCTTGTTTTGTTGGTTGGTTAAAGGCGGCGGTCGGGTTTAACGCCCGAACTTCTATCACTGCAGCCTTCCGGCTTACTGTGTACCCCGATCTTCTGTCCAGTAATCTTCTACCAAGCCTGTCATGTAGGTTGTCACCACGTTGAATATTCCCGAAGATATTTTGTCTTCTGCGAGGCAGCGCTATGCATCGAGGGTGTTTCTTAATAAAATGCTAAGATTGAAGGAGGTTATACTTGTTTCCATTTTCAGAAAAACTTCATATGAACATAGATCTTAAACGTCTTAACTTTTGAGGTACAGGGTGTTAAAGATTTTCAAAAATCTCCTTTTTTATTAATATCTGTGATACTGCTCTAGATATTTTTTGTCAAATTTGGTACTCACTTTATTCATCAAGAGGCTAATGCTAAAATAAAAATTATTTTTGAAATTCTCATTCCTTGTTGAGCAAGTGTCGTGTCTTTTGATTTTTTATCGTTTGACGTACAGTTTTCGTATAAAAAAATTAAATTCATTCATTTGCACTATGTTATGAAATTATGTATTAACAAAGATTAAAAAGGATCTAGTAGGAAAGAAGCAGATTTTGTTTTGTAAACATAAACAGTTTTAACAGTTGCATACCTAGTCTAGTTGTGACATATTTAAGTCATTAACCTTAACAAATTGTTTAAAAACGTGAAAATGATTAACACCCTGTATCTCAAAAGTTAAGACGTTTAGGACGTATGTTCATATGAAAATGCATCCACGAATAAGCTCCCTAAATATTAGCATGTTATTAAGAAACACCATGTATAGTTATAAAAAATTGTATTTTGTTTTAATAATCTATAACAATTAGTACTGGGAATCGGAAGCTCCAAATATTTCATCGGCAAGAACAAACATTTCATCTCAAGAGCTTGGTCTAATGAAAATATTTCTCTAGATGAAACGGGGATCTGTTCAAAGAGTAACGACATACGTTCTTGGCAGTTTTGTAAGCAATTGGTCATCTTTATTAAGAAATATTATTATATTTTAAACAATACAAAATATTTGAATTGATATAATTTTAAAAAATTATCAACTACCATTTGAAATTAAATTTTTGAATTCACTACAATAAAGAAGTTACTTATATCTACGGTCTTCATAATAGTCCGGCAGCCCGTTACCAAAATGTC
The DNA here is from genome assembly GCA_963991005.1 of Barypeithes pellucidus. Lineage (NCBI taxonomy): Eukaryota > Metazoa > Arthropoda > Insecta > Coleoptera > Curculionidae > Barypeithes > Barypeithes pellucidus. Next base: position 18,379,463 of record OZ022563.1, read on the forward strand.
CTGTTATCACGCCTTCATCTAGTCAATGACTAATCGCTAGATTATTAAAAAATAAGAAAGTTTTACTCGAGCGAAAATGTTCGGCAACGCTGCGCTTACCCGTCAGAGTGATTTCAGTCCGTAAGAAAGCAGATCGTATGTGGCTTGGTTGTCTATAACAACTCAACAACGGTTTTGCTAAAAAATGCGTGTGTAAAAATGTCACTTCATATTTTTCCCCCAGTTTCCAAGCCACAATACAAGATTTCTGCTTGAAAACGGACAGGGCGCGATAACTCGAACAGCATTAAAAAAATGTCATACCTAAGAGTTCTCATTTTTTTCTGGCCAGGAATAACAAAAAATAACAGCCGACAAGTAAAACGGACGAGGCGTGTTAAGTTTAATTCCCCGCTGTAAACAAATTTTCGATTTTTCTCAAACCAAAACTATTCACCTCACGAAAAATGTCAGTTACTATTTTCATCTCATCAAAAACATCACTCTCAGTCAAAAAATAAAAGAACGGACGAGGCGCGATGTTTATTACGACCACATTTTTTTACATATGTAAAGATGATTCTCAATGATTTCGCAACGTTGCCAATGTCCGTTCTTGTTAATTTCCTTCTCAAGTCCTTATTAAATCACCAAAAAATTCAAAAAACTTTAGGTCGTGATTAGTCTGAAATCCTGGTAACGGACTGCCTTAACGTAGCTGCTGCTGCATTAGCTGCTGACGTAGTTTTGTCTTCCTTGTTCTACATAATCTCGATATGAATCATATTGTTATAGGTGATGACGCATATTCATTCTTTATCCGGTTCAACTGAATATTATTTAAAAATTTAAACCATTAATTTTTTTTCTTTTTTCTAGGTAAGTTCTAACATGGTGATCTTTCTAAGAGCAATAAATTGGTAAGTATTTGTGCTATTCGCCGCTCTGGGTGGTTGTAATTGCAAGATACGTTTGCGATAAATTTGTCAATCCGGCTATACTGCAATAATGACCGAAAGAGGTGGAAAATACTGTTTGCATTCGTTGCGTAGGCTAGAAATGTACATTTTTCTATCTGTAGTTTACAGTATCTTTGCTTAAAATCCATTTTGATTTATTCTAAGAAATCGGGGACAAATTGAAAACACTGTATCACTCTTTATGTGACTTGTCTGAAAAAAATGGAGAGATTTCGAAAATTTGTTATTCAAATGGTGTCAGCGGTAAGCGACTTTATAATGGCATGTCATATTTGGAACAAAATCCCAACTTTGTTTCCAAAAGGAACTAAAAGGAAAGTTGTCGGATTTACATAACGTATAACCTGGCAAAAGCAGCATCAGATTATAGTTTATACAATTTGTATGCAATACTTTCTCAACTTTTACTTGAACGATTTTCTTATTTATTTACCCAAAACTTAGTATAAAGTCGTCGGCAAAAAAAGCCTATACCCCAAAATTTGATTGATCTTCAGTTTCTTTCCAATTTTTCTGATTCTCTTACCGATTTCTGTGTAAAACAAATAACACATAGTACTGGTTGATAATTTGGAATAAAGTCAGTAAATCCAGTTATTAGTACTTTTAATCTAAAAATATGGCAACATAGTGCGCCGGTAAATGGTTACAGGTAGCTAGCTCTAATTTGATTGGTTATATCCCAGACAGTTGAGCGCATGTGTCTCGTGAGACACACGATGGGCCATCGGGCTTGTTCGGCGATATCCGATATTTTGAAGGATGTACCTACCCAGTTGAGTAAGAGATCATAAATTGTGTTTACAAATAGTTGTTCATTGTGTCGTGTTTTAGGGTGTTATTTTAAAGCGATAATGAATGAGTATTCTCCTGGTAAAAACCTTCACAGTCAGATCCGTGAAGTGATTGCAAATATTTATAGGGTTTGTTCGTGTAGGTGAACAGGAATCACAAATCAATGTATTTAAATTTCCACTTAAGCGAAAGCTAGAACGGAACATTAATACGACAAAAACTGAAATCAATTAATTATGAGCTGTTTTTTTCCATGTTAAAAAATTTACATGTTGTAAAAAGTAATTTTTTCTATTTGGGTTTCATAATGGCTACATTATGGAATGCAAAAAAATTTAATAACCTGCCACTTTATGAAACTGAAATTTTATTTTTTTTATGTTGGCAGCAAGTAGGGTTCGAATTTTAAGCTTACTTCGATTTCGTTGAAATTAGTCTAGGCATTATGGATTTGACGAAAATTTTTAATAGAAAACTTTAACATACTAACATTTAACCTTGCAAATAGATCATTTTTACTAGATATTTATCTGAAATACCCATACTCGGAAATATATAACATGCTAACGGTGTCAGTCAACTAATTTCTAGACACAACTATGAAACAACATAACCTAAAAATAATAGACATATCTTCCAATTTATGCTGTATTTCTAAAGTTTTAGTCAATAAAGTACTATTTTTATTTTTAATTCAATACAGTAGTATACATACTACTTTATATATGCATATTTATAGTTATTGTAGATATTTCCTGGCAATAATTGTTATTCCTCTCAGATTCTATGTCGACACAATATTTTGTTCAATAGTATTATTTATTATTTTGTTCAATATTTTGAACTTTGTTCTGCTCGCACCATAACTCAAAGTTTTGCATATTCTTTTTAAAAGTTTTTCTAGATTATTTTATGCAATTTCTCGTATTTCTGACGGAGTACAACTTTCTTCCTGACTCATTTTTATTAACTTTAATAATATATTTATTTTTAGTTATGATGGATGGGAAGAAGCTTTGTTGTGTCCAATTGTTTCTATCATGGCATATTTGATACTTATAACATTTTATGAAATTGTAAAAGTATTGCCAACCCAAAAAGATAATATTAATTCAAATGGAAAAAATCTACTATATTTTTTAAAGTTTTTCAGACTTTAAAGATCCAGATAGAAAAAATATTATAAAATACACGGTTCATAAGACAATTAGAGCACGTACTTTCGTGGGTCGTTTTCTGAATTAATCGCGTGCTCTAAGATAATGTCTTATGAAACTTATATCTTAATATACTATTTTAAACCTTGATAAAAATAGTTATCTACCTTCAAACATAAAATGCAATTACTGAAGAGTTTCCTATTTTTATTACATTATTTCAAATAATAATAGCACGCCCATGACTACACCATGTTTTAAACGATATTGCTTTCCCCTTACCGATACGTCGGATACATTGCTCCACTTGTCGACTTATACCTGCAATACTCAAGTTAAATTGTGATTTTACCAGGAAAGTTGTGGAGTAGTTTTGATTTTTTCCATTCTACATGTTTTTTGGGGTGCTTTTATACGTACCAGTACCGACATTTATATAATAAAATATTTCGAAAGCTTGGAGGAAGCAAAACAATTTGTCTCCTAAGTAATTTATATGTCTTTGCGTTGGCGGTAAGAATTCATCCAATTTTAAAAATGATAAAGTTGAGGTGCTTCGTGAAACGATTTTTCTTAAGAAGAAACTGGAGATTTTATTGCAAGCAAATTTTGGATGTTTTTTTAAGTATAATTGAAAACATTTTTCAGGCTTAACTTTTTGAGTATTTAATTTTAAAATACAATTATGAGAAAAAATGCTTGCTTTAAAATAATTTAAACTACATATGAGGCAACGGTAAATTTTTATAGTTCGAGAGCCCCTTGCATAATAAATTAAGGGTTTGTCATTTAACTGGTTAGCAAAATATTCTTATTTTTGCGAACAGAAAAATGTAATCGGTCAGCCAAAATGGCTAGTCAGCAACTTATGGACAGCAAACATTTCTAAATCGGTCAGTAATTAATGTCATACTAGAGTGCCCAAAATTATTTTGGTACGCAAATTAAATATACAGTGTGTACATAAAGTAAGGAACAAATTCATTATCTAGGAATCTAAAAATATTTCGGAAAAATCCTTGGACACGTGTATAATAATTTTTAATGGCGCATTTTTTTCCCATACAAGCTTAATATACAAGGTGGCTCATGTAGTAGATATGACATTATCGACGATTTTTTTAAATGGGAACCCCTATATTTTAGCTCAGATCTGTAATCTCCAAGAACGGCTGATTTCAAAAACATAACACACTTAGGGCCTAAAATTCATAGTTTCGTTACTACAGGGTAAAACCAATAATTTTATTTAAGATATTTTTAATTTAAAAAAATGTAAAAAAATTAAATAAGCTATTTAATTAAGTGTTGAAATTGTCCTCCTTCTGCTGCCTGACAGTACCCCAAGCGATCAATAAATTATTGTTGGACTTTTCTTATGGTTTCTTCTGAAATGTTCCTGCATTCTCTTGTTATTCGATTTTTTAAATCTTCAATATTGGCAGGTCTGACTTTATAAACAACATTTTTCAGGTGACCCCACAAGAAAAAGTCCAGTGGTGTAAGGTCTGGAGACCTAGGCGGCCATTCAACAGGCCCACGTCTTCCAATCCACTTGTTCGGAAGAACTTGGTTTATGTAATGGCGCACTACTGCTGCATAATGTGGAGGTGCGCCGTTTTGTTGGTACCATAAATTTTCATCTAGAATTCCTGGATTATTTCTACTAGGGTATAAGTTAACTAGCGTAGGGATAAGAAAGTTCTGAAGAAAATGAAGATAATTTAGCCCGTTTACATTGTTGTCAAAAAAATATGGCCCAATAATTTTGTTTTTCACAATACCAGCCCAAACATTAATTTTTTGAGGATATTGAGTATGGTGCTCACGCATCCACCTGGGATTTTCTTTTGCCCAGTATCTACAGTTTTGCCGGTTCACTTCTCCATTTAATTTAAAGGTAGATTCATCCGAAAATAGGATATTTTCAACAAACAAAGGATCTAAGTTACATCTTTCCATTAATATTTGACAAAACTCCATCCTACGATCTGGATCATCTTCATTCAACTCATGAACCAATCGGATTTTAAACGGGTGCCATTTTTCTACCGTCAATAGGTTATGAACGGTCATAGCAGCCGTCCCATGATCAATGCTAATCTGGCGGACGCTGTTGTGGGGATCTTCTTCCATAGCCAATAAAATATCTAATTTCTTATCATCCGGAATAGTTGGACGGCCTTTTCTGGGAATATATTCCACTGAACCCGTTTCCCGAAATTTTATTTCAAGTTTACTTACAGTTGATCTAGTAATTGGTCTTGCTGGATACTTAGTGTTAAACAAAATGTAAACTTCTTGTTGAGTACGGATCCTATCACCATATCCAATCATCATAAGAATTTCTATTCTTTGTGTTAAAGATAAACGCATAGTAACTCAATATGTTTTAAAATAAAATTTATTACTTCTAATAAACTTACTAGAAAATACAATGTAATGACAATGACATTATCTAAATACCATAGTTACATAACAGCAAATAAGCCTACTTGAGAAAAAACATAAGTAACAGCAAATGATGGTGCGTCCATTAATTACGTAAGGCTTTCAGGTAAAATTGGGTGATGGCGGAAGGGATTGAGCCAAATGTCACGAAATCTTTTATTGGGGGAAGGGGGGTTGAAAAATCGCTAAAAACGCCTCACGTAATTAATTGATGCCTCCCAAGCCAAAAAAAAATATCTTAAATAAAATTATTTGTTTTACCCTGTAGTAACGAAACTATGAATTTTATGCCCTAAGTGTGTTATGTTTTTGAAATCAGCTGTTCTTGGAGATTACAGATCTGAACTAAAATATAGGGGTTCCCATTTAAAAAAATCATCGATAATGTCATATCTACTACATGAGCCACCTTGTATATTAAGTTTGTATGGGAAAAAATGCGCCATTAAATATTATTATACACGTGTCCGAGGATTTTTCCGAAATATTTTTAGATTCCTAGATAATGAATTTGTTCCTTACTTTATGTACACATTGTATAAGCTGCTATGAGCGATCCACTTTTAATCAGATATTAGTAAGCAATCAGCTGGTAAGCAAAATATTTTATCTTGGTCATAAAAAAAAATAGCAATAAAACGTGAAATAGTGACAGTGCCCTGGGAAAACAAGTGAAAACCCGCCCCCGCTACACCTTTTGGGCCTTGACTGCTACACCGAATGAAAACACACGCACGCAATTAGCTACTCGTATCACGCGACTGCTCACAATAACGAACGCCGATTATTCAAAACAAACGCAAACCAATGATTTATATTGATAACCATTCTTTTAATATGCAAACCTCTGAAGTAAACTGCTTCTAGACATGTTTTCTTCTACTGACCAATTGTAAAATCTTGCTGACCAAGTAATCATTTCGCAGCTCGAATGTTAATTGAGCGAAAACATGATGATACAAACGGACCGATATCTGTTAAATTCTTGACAGTTTGTAGCATTTTTTGCTGAACAAATGTTGCAGCCTGATTTTTATTTATTGCAAGCAAAATCTTTTTATGCTGATCAAATGATTTATTGGCTATTTTTTGCTGCGAATCAATTTTATAACGGCAAACCATTTAATAACTTCTTATAAATGAATGCCTTAATTTATTATATTTTGAGCTGTACTTGCCAAGAAATCTCGTTCCGAAAATGTACTTTTTAATGTGTAAATTTTTACGCGGTAACTTTGACTTTACAAAGGGTATCTATCATCCAGAATAACTACCGTACTCCTAATCATTCTGCTAAAAGAGAAACCAACACAGTAATGTTTAAATATAATTTGTTTCCTTTTTCCCTTTGCCAAACTCATACTTTGCCGTTTTAATGGCTTACCAGCAAGGCCCGAGTCTGACAAAGGGAAAAATGATCTCTGAGCACTATCAGGTGCACTGGCCGAACTTCGAAAGGAGTATAGATCTCGTCGCGACATCTCGCGGTTTATTTGCCTAACCTAAAGCAGCATCTTATAGAAGAAGTATTTCCCAGTAAGGTGTACTTGAGAAACATTACGTTCTTAACCATGTACAAACTTGTACTTCACTTCGTTTTCTATTACTTTTACTTTTTAATGTTATTTTTAGGAAAAACAATAAAGATCCTTTTATTTTATAATAAATATATTACGGTTTATAATTTACATATTCAACTACTGTGCACTATCATTAAAGACTGAGAGAACATAGGAAATCTCATGTAATTTTTGTGGTGGCTGAATATTGGTTTCCCTGTTCATTTCAATCACTACTATTCATTTATTAACGGACAAAGCCCAATTTTACAAAAATAACGAAAGTAAACTATCAAATTTATAAGTGTAAAATATAAAATAATAATGAATTGAAAGTTTATAATGTTAATTCAGTCATTCATAGTAAGTAGTTGCCTCATAAAATCTGATCTACCTAAAAAGAAATCAAGCGTGGGATATTCATTATCTAGCCTGCATGATCGTGATGTAAAGATATTTTGGCCATAGTTAGTTCCATGAGGTGGTACAGAAAATTTATTCCTCTGACGTGTTTCCCTAGATGGTACGTGCAATCCTATTCTGTCAAGTAACAAAGGACAATTATATTTGTTATGTAATAGGTTATACAACATTATAAGATCCCTATGATCCCGACGTAGCCTGAAGGTTCTGATCTGGATACTTGACTCAAGCTGAGCATAATCTAGTTGCGGTGTATTAAGTTTATAGGCCCATGTAATTCCAAAATTTATGTTGAACCCTTTCAATATTCAAGATATGTACTTATAATGTAGGTTTCCAGACACAGAAGGAGTATTCCAGATGGGTTCTTATTAATGAGCAATATAATTGTTTTAAAGCTTTGGTATTAGTAAAGTCACTGGTTATCTGCTTAATAAATCCTAGGAGTTGGAGAGATTTGGATATGGTGTTCTGAATGCGAGGAATCAAAGTAAGCTTAGCATCCATAGTCAGACCCAAATCGTTAACTTCGGGAACAATAGAACAATATAGAAAAACTGCATCATAACTTTTTGAAGAGACCGACATGGTAAATCCATGTGTCGAGTTTGAATACATTTTGGTGAGCTATGTAATCCTAAACTATTCAATTAAACGTGATAACAAAACCACGAAACATTCATAGTTCAGGTTATACAGCAAACACCAGCAAATCGTTTCTATGGCACTATTGCCAAAAATTGACGTAAAAAAACATAATAAATAATGAAAATATTGTCACTGACACTAATTTTTATTTTGTCAATGTCAAAGTTTAATTGACTAGCTTAGGATTGTCTCACCAAACTGCATTCAAACTCTACACATGGATTTACCATGTCGGCCTCTTCAAGAAGTTATAATGCAGTTTCTCTATAAAATCTACGGGGGAGCCAATATTCTGTCACCTCAAAAATTACATGGGATTTGTTATGTTCAACTTAATGATGTATCACCCGGTGTATTCACCAAGTCCCTATAGTGAAAACCATAACGTGCATGTTTTGTTTACCTAGTTGATTAAACGGCCGATGTACAGGATGTCCCAAATTCCATTCTCATCATTGGGATCTCGGAAACTATAAAAGATACACGAAAGGTTAAAGTTGTGACAAAGTTGCAGAATTTGGAGCTTAAGTGAATGCCGGTGACAAATTAAGAAAACCCTGACTACTTCCGGAGATATCCTCCTCGGAGATATATCTTATTGGGAATTCCAATGCACTTGTCTACTTTTTGAATTTGTACGGCACTAAACATAAAATTATGGCATTCATTATAATACAAAATTATGGCAGTCATTTTATATCCATTTCCTTCTAGCACCTTCAATCGCCAACCACTTGTACTTTTCCTTTTGCCTCTCGTTTGGAACGAATTCTTTTTTCAACTTTTCACCATCCGATGATTCTTCTGGGCGCTTATCTCGCAAAAGTCCCATTATATGACCTAAACAGTGTGCAAATTCCCCAATCCTTGCTTCTAGTTCAATTTCTTGAAGCCATCCTTCGAAGGTATATTTCTCGGTGGGAACCTTCACCTCTTCGAGCTTTTCGATGAATTTTTCATAGTAGAATTTGATAAAATAATCGAATTTTTCTTGAATCAGAGCAAAGTTAACAGAAGTAAATAAAAGGAACAATAAGTCGGCAGCGGGACTGCCCAAGAACGGAAATGCAAGGTCCAGAAGTATTATTTTCGGGTCCTCCCCTTCATTTACCATTACATTCCTCAACCAAACATCCATATGGACCACCGTAACCCATGGTTCTCTCAATGGTCGTCCCACGAAAGGTTTCCCATCATATATACCTTTTTTAACACGGTCCATTATTGGCTGAATCTCTGGAATTGCATCAAATATGAGGAAGCTTATTTTATTACGTTCAGAGTTTAATAATTCGGTGTCTCCCAGCGTTGATAAGTATGGTCTGATTTTTGCATCGAAGAGTTCTGGATTTTGAAGTTTTAACGCTAGGAATACTGCGTGATAGGTCACTAGATCAGTGATGATTTTCTCTGTCATTCGGAGGTCGAAACCAGCGTGTCCATCTACGATGTGGTAGCCTGTAAAGGATAGAAATACTAAAGATCTTTCCTCAAGGAGGATACGACTTTGGTTTACAGTCTTTGAAGAAGAAACAATTCACATTTTTAGGTGTAGACCATTCTTCGAGCATTCGGAACAAACTTTTTATAAAGCCTTTATTGGAATGGCCATATATCATACCTGATTTCACGTTTGACACTACCAGATTAACAACTATCATTATATTTGTTTTTATTGTTGAATAAAATTGTGTGTTGTTTTTCAGTGTTTGTGTGTTAAATTTAAGTATTGTTTGTGGAAAAAGTAGTAATTCTTAACTCAACATGATAAGACTGTACCAAGTATACCGTAAACTGGATAAAACTATGGACTTTTGAGTCACGTCCGTCGATTATTTACTTTTTCTTACAAAGAGCGCTTTCAGCAGAGCCAGTCGATTTGTAAGCGATTAGTAATCTTCTGCTAAAGTAAAAAAAAAGATTTCACAAATGGACGGGAACTCGGACGCAATTGTTTCGAGATTTGTGATTTGACAACGATTTATGTCAGCGTTGTTTGTCAGGTTGAGGAGTGAAAATTATCAAAATAATATTTGATGAAAATATGAGGGATTCTAACCAATGAAAAATTGTCTACAAAATTCATTCAGTAGAACTACAAATCGATGCGCATCGTTACCGATTAAAAATCGCTTATAAATCGATGGGTTTTGCTTAATGCAGCCAATCACGTATCAAACCGGTTATCTGTTAACAGAAACAGACAGCAGATAAAAAGAGACGGGGATTCTACAGATGGAATCTCTATTTTGTAGTGTTTATTTTCGTAATAACAGCCATTGGACATGGAAGTGTATAAAGCAGATAGAAATACCGCTTCTATGTTTGTTTGGTCGGTGAATGTAACCATAAGGTAAATCGTAGTTGGCACACCACCATAAATTGAATATTTACCTAAATCTAATAAATTAGGTGTCAGTAAAATTCCATCCAAATCGACCTTATCGCTTGTGGGGTCCAAGTTGATCCTAGCCCCGTAGAGGGGTTGGAAAAAGTCGATTTCTTTTTTTACCCCAATGTCTTTTGCGAACTGCTTCATCGTCGGTATGACGGTGGTGTACCAGCCTATTTCAGACTTGAACGTTTCTTGAGTATTGAATAATTTCTGAGCTTTGCTGTTCTCTGGTGGGCATTTGCCTACTGCGTGGTATTCTTCTTCTTTGCCATTTTTTCTTACCTACGGAAAGGATTGTGAAATAAGTGTGTTTTCTTTAATAATTTTATTATAGATGGAGAACAAATAATTATTAGCTTGTCCTCTTTGCTATTTTTTATACCTCTCGGAAAAAATGAAGGAGATGAATCCTCACCTTATTTTAAGACGAAAATGTGGTATAAAAGTTTTTCGCATGTCGCTTCGTTTTAGAAATACACGGTGTTAAAAAAATATTGTATTTTGTTAATACCAATGATTTGATAATGCATATGATTTAAAAACTGAACAAAAGTCAAATAAATTGCTGCAAATATCCTCCATGAGCCAGTAAACACCCATGTACACGACGTGTTAAATTGTCTCATACGTGTTGAAAAATTTCGGGACTGCCGCGAATCGTATTAAAACCAACAATAATACGCAGTCGAAGGTCTTCTTCAGTTTCAATAGGAGTAGTATAAATGAGTTGTTCAAGGTGACCCCAGAAATAAAAATCAAATGGATTCAGATCCGGCGAACGGGGTGACCATGGGTGAGGTCCTCCTCTAGCCATCCACCGAGCAGGATATTGTTGATCTAAATAGTTACAAACACGTAACATTACAGTGCACTAATCCTTGTTGTTTGTTTAACAAATATCATTAGAATATCGTTTGGCATTAATTAATAAAATGAAAAACACAATATTTTATTTAACACCATGTATTTCGAAAACGAAGCGACATGCGACAAATTTTTATACCACATTTTCGTCATAAAATAAGGTGAGGATTCATCTTCTTCATTTTTTCAGAGACCCTGTATTTAGAAAATTATACTTTCCTCCTTTATTTTAGATAGGAAAAATACACTTTACCTCCCTATTGAATTTTATATACAGGGTGTTATGGAAATGGCGTATTATATTTAAATCGGCAATTCCTAAGATGAAAAGAAATTGAAGAAAAATATCCAAAAATGGCGCTTTAACTTAATATGCCATGTACATGACCTTATGGCAAACCAAAAATGACCACGTGGTGCCCCTGTCAGAAAGGTAAACAAAGCAACATATGGCGAAAAACGTCACTGAATCTTGAACAGTGTTGTCATATCTTCAGGGTAAACTCTTTAGAAAGTCAATAACCGTTTGACAGATTGCAAGTTGTTTATTTTTCAGGGTACATTATTATAAACCTTTACGTTCAGTTCAGTTCGCTGGGAAACAATCTCTGATTTATAAACTTGAACTGACTCGAACGAACCGCCGCGGAGTTTATAAATGATCAGGTATGTTCTCATTTGTTCAATTCGAACGATACCCGTCAGATATGGACAACTTAAAAGTTTATAAATGCCACTTATCCTTTAGAAAAAAAATGCAATTTTATTTAGCTTTTCGGACTTATTTAAAACCAACTTAATTTATAAAAAACACCAAGTACCTAGGTAACCCGAAGAAAAACAAACCGGCACAATAATCTCACAAAATCGCGTCTCATGAACACATCTAAGTACCATTCAATCTGAATTAGTATTTTAAAGTGCTACTGTGTATACAAAAATACGCACTTATTGTCTGAGTGGTCTGGCAAATAATGTATTTAACATCTAAAAATTTAAAAAATAAATAACACGTTGGTTCCGTCGATCGATATTGAACTGCTGGACTGGTTCACTGCCGTCGCGAAAAGAAGAAGAAGAATAACTTAATAATTTAAACTGGTTTAAGTACTAACACACAATTTAACACACAAATCTGTTTGAAAAACAGTAGGAAACTGGCCGGCTTTAAACAGCTGATCTTGGACAATCGAGCGGGTTGCCTATTCTTGTCGCGACTGCAGCGGCTGGGGTTAATATTTAAAAATACAGCGTTGCCACTTTCGATGTTTTATAAGGTTATATTCATAAATTGCAGAATTTCCTTCTGTAATACTTTTCTGTATAATGATAGTCTCGGAAATGGCAACCGCGCTAGTTGGGCGAGACTATTTATTTTGGAGGGATTGTCCTGTCTATCAACATAATTATTTCATCATTCTTCTTCAGTGAAGGATTAATAAGTTTGATTAGCCCATTAGAAATGAGCGTTTTTATTATTTCTGAATTTCTTTTGCGAAATAATTTGTATCCTATAGTGCTGTTGTTTTATGTGTACGGTAGGTTATTATAAAGTGTAATTATGCGGTAGTATTTATTGCTTTTGTGTAATCTAATAATAAGTGCATATCTTCAAAGAAACTAATTTGAAGCTCGTTGTTGTTTGTGTGTTTCTTTAAGTGATTTAGTGCAAATGTTCCGAGAGATTGAAAATAAGAGGCCGATTGGGGTTTAGTGGGTATAAGCTTATTATGCAGTTCCACATTATCATTAGGGTACGTGATGAGTATAAAGCTCTTCCCATAGAAAAAAAACAAAAACCTGAAGATGTCTGTGCCCTGGATTATTTGCTAGTGTACTGACACCTGGATTCACTTCTATTTGGATACTAGGCAAACTAAATATTATTTTTATAAGAATCTAAAGTTTCACATTTTTTACACACTTGGCAACATTGTGCCTGAACATCTGTTGATTACACAGCTTGGCAATGTAATATGACCATATATGAATGTGCCGAGGAGTAACCGATGGGTTTAGGGGTGAATTACCCCACTTTTTAAACGTTCGATTTAAAAAAAAATATGTAGCGCTTCTCTAGGACACCCCAGGATCACCCATTTAAATATTATACGTCATTTCCATAACACCCTGTATTTATATAAAATTATGTAAAAATAAAAGCGAAGAAAGTTAATCACATATTTAAAACCACATAATTACGTACATCTTTAGCAAAACGGAGAACTTTAAATTAACAAAATTATATGGAATTACTCATATTTATTCTTTTAAATTACGTGACAACGTCTGGCCATGCTTGATTAGATACGGGGTTTATATAGTCTGTCCCATAACTGATGGGCCATAGAGCAACTGCAGATACTAATGGCTGATATGTGAATGTTAAGTTAAGTTATACGTAAGCTAAGGTAGCCTTAATGTTATGGTAAACCTAAAAAAACTATGTTTTAAATTGACAATTGGCCCGTTAAGTGGAAGATTGCCTCGCCCTGAAATATCTATTCCATTAGATGAGAGTTAAAGAGAACTTTAATATACTATCAAGTTTGGGTTAAGAATGACTTACCTTATGTTATACCTTAAGATGACTTTGAAATATCGGCCCTAAGCATCAAGCTAGTCCGATTAATTTAAAACATTCTTCTTCTTAAAACGTTCTTTTAAGGTTTACCTTAACGTTAAGGCTACCTTAGCTTACTTAAGGTACCATTCAAATATGGGCCATTCATTAGTCATATAAGTTTTTTTCGAAATATTTTTCGTTCTATACAGGGTGCTGAGAGTGAAAGTTTATTTTCGAACATAAGCCATAATATGACATTTTCTTCGTTATATTATATGAACTATCCATATTCCTCCCTGTTAATGCAAATTGCTATTTAAACAATAATTGTGTTCATTATACAATAAAAATATTTGCAAATTATACAAAAAAAACTTTTTCAGCGCATTAATTATCTTATAAGCCATCTTGTCACTAAATTGACTTAGTTTTTATTGGTTAAGCAACTTGCGTACCTTAAAATCGATTTTATACACTGTACTACCAAAAGTTGATCCAGGGGGCAGCAAGGACGACACTGTCTGTTCCACTAACTCGCCACCAATGTTATCTTTGATCAAGTCTTCCAATTTTTCGATTTTTGTTCTGTCGGCCATGGTCATTTTTATCAATATGTATATACGTTCTTTTATGTGAAGTCAAAATTTTTCTACAATGGAGGAACGAACTATAACTGCGGTGTATATTGTTATCACGGATTCTGATAATATTTAGTGTGTTCGAGCAGTATAAATAGTTCGCTGTATCTCGCTGCGATTTTTTTGCTATGATTCAAATTAAAGTTTTTAATAGAGTTCTACAGCAGCTAACGAAAACCGTATAGTTGTTGCAGAATTATACCGTTGACTCTTACTGTCATAAATAAACTACCTGATTAAACCCTATTGTATACGCCTCAATCTCTGCAAGGCTCAATAAATGGGATCATGGCCGGCTTGAAAATGTATACCACACCACATGATTTATTTTTATAATTTAAAGTAATTTTAATTAATTCTACTACAGATGCATTTAATGTAGGAGAAATATTATTTCTCCTAATATTGGATTTTAATTTTTGCCATATTAGCTCAATAGGATTGAATATACAATAGTACGGAGGAAGACGCAACACTGTATGTCCATTTTCTGCTGCAAGTTTGTCACACTCGTATTAAATTTTGAATTTCTGCTTTAATATTATTAGAATTGGGAATGATTTTTGCTTGCCGATTATGATAACTTGTATTAACTTCAAAAAGTTGTGCGTCGGTATCTTGATGGTAATCTAAAAAAGAATCTGCTATGTTTTTAGCTGAAAGCAACAGACAATTTGGAACAAACCCATTCTCTGAACCAGCATGTAATATTGTGATTCTTTTGCCTTTATTTGATGGTGCCTTGGTTTGACATTTTTTGGAAGAATCAGAACCTTTTCTTGGAGTGTCCATTGGTATCGAACCATGTTTCGTCAAGGTATATAATTGGACGATTTTCTTCTCTAAATTGTTTAACAGCTGTTAAATATTTAAGTCTCCATTCCGGTAAACGTTGAGATTCCATTAATGTTTGTCTTTTATCAATGCTTCGGTATTTAAAACCCATTTTACGCAATATTTTCCTAAGGCTTGAAAGGCTACAAGAGTTATTTGTTTCGTCTTTAATCAGCCGCTCTTTGAGGGAAATCAAAGTTGGTACAGTTTGTGCCTCATACATTTGGTCAATCTTTCTTCTTAATAAATCCATGTCATTTTCGTCAATGCTTCTAAATGTGCCAGAATCACTCCGATTTTTTCTAGGATTAACAGGTTTAAGTACTATGTCTTTTACCGAAGATAAAGGAGTTTTTGTCAAGTAGACTCGATCGAATTAAAATTTCTACTCAACAACGATTGATACACATTTTTAATTATTAGTTTGGCATCGGTAGATAAATGCTTTCTTTTAAAAATGACACTTGAAGGTGCCCCCCTATCAGCACAATTCCAATGACGCCATATTCTACCACTAATAAGTCTAACTAAAAATTACTCGCCGGAAAACCACTAAAGATTAAAATTATTAAAAATCACTTTGTATTTATATATGCATCAGACATAGGTATAAATTGAATTTGTATACCTGGTCCGGCTCTGCTCGAAAAGATTTTAAAATTTGGGATTTCCTTATTTATTTTATGGTCGAAGGGATAATGAGGTTTTATTGCAGTCAAAAGTTCAACGATATAATTCTGCAAATACTATACACGTAAACGCAAAAACAATTTTGTAGATTAGGATGGTCTACATAGACTTGTGATATACGGTCATGTGAGTTCTCATGTAATCCAATACCCGGCATGGCATATAAAGGATACAGAGAATCATCAGAGCACTATTGAAAATTTGTAAACAAACCCATATGATTAGCCAAGAGAAGTCACTGTGAACCATTATTTTTCCCGCAAGTTCAGTCTATAGGAATGTCTGAATTGATTGTTTCGAATTTGTTTCACAAAACAAGCACAAGCCCTGTAGGAAAATCTTTTAGGACACTCTGGGAAAGGTGCGTGTGCGCATAAAGCGATTCACGTTGGTTTTGAATTGTTGGAGGTTATATTCGTTGGGAAAAACGACCTCGGGAAGGTCGTTCCATAAGGATTACGTCCTCCAGATGAAAGAATTCTTAAATAATGAAGTTCGAGGAATGCTAGGCTTAACTACATATGAATGGGCGGCAGTGGTTCGTCGTGTATTTCTGCTATTCGCAGCTCTGGGCGAAATTAAGAGGACAAGGTCAACCGGGCACTTTCCATGAAAATATTTGTAAAAGAGAGTCAAATCCCCAACCTGTCTTCGATGTTCTAGGCTGTCGAGGTTCTTCGTCAGCTCGTGGTCTCCGATCAGACGAATGGTAACTCATTGGCGCACGGATTTATAGGGGGTTTTAACATAACAAGTATAAGAGTCAAGTACCTATATTTCAAAATTAATATCAAAAGTCGATTTGGCATCCCTCAAATCGACCACATACAAAGATTCAATAAATTTGCACAACCAGTGACGTGCGTATGACTCATTTAAAGTTTATTTATTTTTTAACAATATTTACATCTAAAACACGCGCGATAAGGAACAAGCTAAAAAGTTAAAATTTTTTCCCAGATCGAAACCTTCCAAAGTCTCACAGTGTTAAAATAATTGAAACTTGACTTTCAAAATAATTTGGTTTCCCGTGCAGTTTAGATGTTCGAATTGAAAATCTAGTTGTCTTTGACTAGGTGATATAGAATGAACGTATTCTAAGTGAAACCTCTCATAACGGACACCTCTGATAAGCGGACATCTCTATTAAGCGGAAATTTTTTCATAGTCCGGAACTAGGTATATGAAATTCCATGAAAATCAACCTCTCTTGGCCGGACTCTCCTTTGGGCGGACGCGGACAGGCTGTTTCCATACAAAGAGTGCGAGATCTCTCTGTAGACAGACCGGCAACCAATCGCGAATGCGAGGCAGAGCGAAAGGACTTCACCCAATGAAACTATGTGTGATTCCCCGACAGCAGTTCGCAGTTTATTTTTGGATGTAAATCGTAAACAATGACAGAAAAACGTCGCGTTTTGAGTCTGGAAGAGAAAATTGATGTTGTGGAACTTTTTAATTTGATAACAATGGTTTGGGCGACTTCATTAACATTGATAGCAATGTGCTATTAGAAGATGATAGGGACCCCATTTCTACCGATTATGTAGCCCAAACTGAAACCATATCAATATCTGACGACTCTGATGAAGAAGTTGAATGCAGTAATCAAACAAATGTCACCAATTATCAATAAGCCATTAGTATGGTAAAGGAATTGTAAGAGTATGCAAAGAATAGAGGTGACTCTACAGCAATGGAATTATTATCAGACTTTGAATTACATTTTCTAGAGTGCAAGTTTAAAACGCAAACACGTCAAACTACGTTATTAGATTTTTTAGTACTACATCCTAACTAAAACTAGTGTATTTATGTTTATTTGTACATACATATACATAGTAATAATTTTGCATTTACATATTTCCTAATAACAAATTTTTCCATGGGCGGACACCTCCATTAGGCGGCCACATTTAGACAGTCCCGTAGGTGTCCACCTAAGGGTTTGACTGTACAGACTTTTACTTAAGATTGTGTTGTTTTTAGAACAGTGTTAGAGAAATTTGTTGATAAGTTTGTTGCTTTACTAGTAGAGTGTTAATTTAAAAAAAATTGAGTACAACTAAAAATAATTAGCGCAAATAATTACGGTTCCGATAAGAACGCTCTTTTGCGACTAGTCTCTATAACCTTATTATATTTTATAATGTAATCTTGATTCATAAAAACTGCACTTCATAGTGACATTGATATTTATTTTTATATATATTTTTATTTCCTAATCCTAATTGCATAATGCCCGCTCTCCCAATTCATCGCTTAAATATGGATTTACTAAGGAAATCGTAGAATTTAAGTTAACCTTAAAATTAATTTGCTTGCACCAGCTGCTACCACAAGCATTTTTTTTCGAAATATTTGACATTTGGTAAAATAATCTGTTTGTGACTTTTGTAAGGGAACAAACAAATATCAGGAAAAGAGACCCAAATTATACGTCAGAAGAAAAATAAGTTCTTTAGTCTCTTGAATGATATGGAAAACGTCCAGGTCGTCATTGGGAAACTCCATGTGAAAGAAATTATTTGACACTAAAACTGATAACTTCATATTTGATTTAATCGAAAATTTAGGTTATAAATCACTTAAAATTTTAAGTACAGAAATGTGGCTACTTAACGTATGATACACTTACATGGTGTTTACGTGTCGGTGCAATGCACAAAGGTAATTCAATCTGCTTAACGTATTTTTAGTAAATGTGGTGCAAGCCTGCATTACTGGATCAATTCTAAGGGCCGATATTTCAAAGTCACCTTAAGGTATATAATGACATAAGTCATCCTTAACACCACATATATATAACCATTATATTGCTAATACCATCTGCAATGATACGGCTATTAGCATCGAAACGGGCGTTGTGAGTTTGCGCAGTTCGGAAATTTCATTATGAAAGTTAACATTCGACAGGACCGGATTTCAATTTCTTTAATGTAAATTTTCCTAGTTAGTTAGGAAAAATATTGCAATCAACATTTCGATTAGTTCGAATTAAGACGCCGTTCCATGCATACGATTTCTGACGATATGATGATCCAATGGTGTAAACTTTTGGTGCGAAATTCCGTCCGAACATTTGTAACAATCGATACGATCAGCTTTATTTTAACTTTCATCCGACGTCGTATGTTTCTTAACCTCACTTTTTTTCTAATCCAAAAATTAAGAATGAAAGACTATATTGATTATTTTGGGAATTATTATCAGCAACTAATGCACCAAATTAAAAATACATCAATTTTAAGGTTAGGTAGTGACCACATATACAGTGAGGACGTAAAGTAAGGAATAAATTCATTATCTCGCAAACTACAATTTTTTTAAGAAATCGCTCGGACCCTTCGATTTTGTTTTTCGAACGCGCATATTCTGACATAAAATGTAGATATACAGGGTGTTGCAAATAAGAGTGACACAAAAAATTTTTTTTTCTTAAATAGAACCCACTGTATATTATTGCATGTACGGATTCTTCGGAAAATCCTATACATTTTTCATGTAGCATGTACAATACCTTAGCCCACGCGTTTTGGAGTTATTCTCATTCAAAATTTGAAAAGTGGAAAAAGTCATGGAGAAAACAAAGAATAAAATTATTTTAAAAATGTCTTATTTATCGAAAAAACAGTTAGGTGAACTTAAAAATAATTTTTCTAAAGTAAATGTTCGAAGTGTCTTCCGTTGGTCAACTGACAATAGCCTAACCGATCTACAAATTCTCGCTGAACATTTCGAACCATTTGGGGTGTAATTTGCCGAATTTCTTGCCGGATCCGATCTTTTAAATCACCTAAATTTGCAGGCTGGCTTTTGAATACTTTTCCCTTAAGGTATCCCCATAAAAAAAAGTCGAGTGGTGTTAAATCGGGTGACCTTGGCGGCCACTCAATAAAACCACCTCTTCCAATCCACTTGTTTGGAAAAGTATCGTCCAAATATGTACGAACTCCCACAGCGAAATGTGGGGGAGCACCATCTTGTTGCAACCAGATATTATGATGTGGCAAATCGGGACGTTCTAACTCAGGAAAAAGGGTGGCCAGGGCTGGAACAAGTTATTGTTCTAAAAAACTCAAGTATCTCTCGCCTGTTAAATTTCCGTCAAAAAAGAAAGGCCCTATAACAATGTCATCGACAACGCCAGCCCACACATTGATCTTTTGATTAAATTGTGTGTGTCCTTCCCTCATCCAGTGTGGATTTACATCGGACCAATATCGATAATTTTGGGTATTTACGTCACCATTCAAGCAAAATGTGGACTCATCGGAAAAAATTATATTTTTTACAAAATTTCTTTTTTACGAAACACATATCCTGTAAACGCTCACAAAATTCAAGGCGCCTCTCAAAGTCCCTTTCCAAAAGTTCTTGGAGAACTTGCATTTTATAAGGATGGTATTTATTTGTATGCAGTATTTTAAGAACTGTTGTTTTTCCAATATCCACGTCACTTGCTACCTGCCTAGACACCACATGCTGGTTATCTTGAACTGCCATTAAGACTTCTAATTGTTGATTTTCATCAACTTGAGGACGACCAAATCTAGGGACATCTCTTACATGACCGAATTGCCTAAACTTGTACTCAATTTTGCTTACTGTTGATTGTGATATTGGCGGACGATTGGGGTATTTTTGATTAAATAACTCACAAGTTTCTTGCTGTGTTCTAACCCTATCACCGTAGCCCATCATCATCTAACCTCTATGAATCAATGCAAGTCTTGATTGATTGCGAAATATCTGATTTTCAAATTTTGAATGAGAATAACTCCAAAACGCTTGGGCTAAGGTATAGCACATGCTACATGAAAAATGTTTAGGATTTTCCGAAGAATCCGTACATGCAATAATATACAGTGGGTTCTATTTAAGAAAATAATTTTTTTTTCTGTCACTCTTATTTGCAACACCCTGTATATCTACATGTTATGTCAGAATATGCGCGTTCGAAAAACAAAATCGAAGGGTCCGAGCGATTTTTTTTAAAAATTGTAGTTTGCGAGATAATGAATTTATTTCTTACTTTACGTCCTCACTGTATATTATATTGTATATGAGTGACACTCTCTTCTTTTTTTACAAGCTTTTTAGTGAAATTCGATTCCGAAGATCGAATCCAAATATTTTCGTATATATAAACATTGTACATCACTGAAATACTTTATATCTGGTATTGATCCACGACTTTTGCAAAAAAGCACCATACACTTGTGTCCTTTCCTCATAAACAAAACAGGTCACTAACGTACAAAACAGCGAATCATCACAAATTAAAACTCCTTCACAAAAATTGTTGTTAGGTAATGAAAGTTTATAAGCACTAATATACCGACAACAATGTGGATGAACCACTTTTTATTCTGTAATTTGAAAAAGCATCCAGAACCAAAGATGGCGACGAATAACAACAAACAAATAATGTCGGGCCGTCTCTGACGTGATCGATAAAATTTCCACCCTACTGTGCAAACTCAATAGGCCCGCGCATCACCCATAGCTGGGACAATTTTTGTATTTTGGCACGTTCGTATTGGCAATATAATGGTTATATACAGGGTGATTCACGACGAGCTTGCATTAGAACTTTATGGAGATCTACTGAATATATGTTTCTGAAACTTTAGGGATTTAGGTTTATCCATATGCTCTCTTTAACTAAAATATTCACATGTTTCTGTCATTTCCGGTTATACCGGAAGTAGCTACCAACTTTCGATTTTTAAATACAACATGGTAATTTTTATTATATTTTTCGATTTAGCGTTAAATACTAAGCACATTTTATAAAATATGTTTTTGACAGACTCTGTTAGTTTTTGAGATATCTGGACTTTTTGTAATTATTTGGCAAATGCATGACGATGAAATAATCCATATAATTTTTTACCTTAGCTCTTGGACTAAAATTTTTTTTCTCACCGAATAGGTAGAAGATCATCATCATCGCAAAAATATTTCAAATTCGGCAGAAAATGTACAGGGTGGTCACAATTCAAGGTTCATTGTGAAATAATTCAACCATTAAAAACTTTGTTATTTTAAATGGAACACCCTGTATATTTTTATGTAGTTTGATGGCAAATTAGTTGTTGTTTATAAATAGTATTTACTGTCCTATACCTATATCAAAGCGTTTTCCCAAAAAATCCAATTTTATTCCGAAAATACTATTTGTTCAAGTGTGCTATGAAAACAATAGTACTTAGGGGCTGTATACTGATGTCTATGCGGATATTCAAGTGAAGATTTTTTAAATTTATTTACGGTTTACATTGAATGTGGCAAAATTAAGTTAAGAGCATGCCGAATATATCGAGATAAATCTCCGAATAGGCCGATTCCCACACCTGATATTAGAAGACTAAATAATAATTCTTTAATATTTGGATCATTTGAAGCCAAAGTACGAAGAATTAAACCAATACTGGACAATGAGGTATTTAAAGTTACCTAAGAATTTAAAGTTTATAAACTTGTTTCCTTGCTATTTTTTAGAAAAATAATATTTAAACCATTAAATTTAAAACAATTTAAAACAGTCAACTGAATTTTATTTATAAATTCAATTAAGAAACGCTTTAGAACGTTGTATTTTCAAGCAATCAATCACTTTTCCTCCGTATAGGCATTAGTATACCCCTAAGTACAATTGTTTTCATAACACACTTGAACAAATAGTATTTTCGGAATAAAATTGGATTTTTTGAGAAAACGCTTTGATATAGGTATAGGACAGTAAATACTATTTATAAAGAACAACTAATTTGCCATCAAATTACATAAAAATACACAGGGTGTTCCATTTAAAATAAGAAAGTTTTTAATGGTTGAATTCTTTCACAATGAACCTTGAATTGTGACCACCCAGTACATTTTCTGCCGAATTTGAAATATTTTTGCGACTTGATGATCGTCTAGCTATTCGATGCGAAAAAATTTTTAGTCCAAGAGCTAAGGTAAAGAAATTATATGGATTATTTCATCGTCATGCATTTGCCAAATAATTACAAAAAGTCCAGATATCTCAAAAACTAACAGAGTCAGACAAAATCATGGGCTATAAAATGTGCTTCGTATTTAACGCTTAATCGAAAAATATAATAAAAATTACCATGTTGTATTTAAAAAACGAAAGTTGGCAGCTACTTCCGGTATAACCGGAAATGACAGAAACACGTGAATATTTTAGTTCAAGAGAGCATATCGATAAACCTAAATTCCCAAAGTTTCAGAAACATATATTCAGTGGTTCTCCATAAAGTTCTAATGCAAGCTCGTCGTGAATCACCCTGTATATATATGTGCTTAACACACGTTTGTCAGCATATTAAAGTTATTTTTAACAATTATCTAACAATTGATATTTAAGGACGTGGTGATATTACACTTCAATTGACCCTCAAATTAATTTAAAACATAGTCGTTTTAAGGTTTACCTTGACCTTAAGGCTACCCTGGCTTAAACCTTAGCTAAGGTAGCCTTAACGTTACGATAAACCTTAAAAACTATATTTTAAATAAAGCTAATGCTAAGATCTTTAGGGCCGATATTTCAAAGTCACCTTAAGGTACAGAATGAGGTACAGAATTAAGGTCATCCTTATCATAAGTTTAATGGTATATTAAAGTTCTTTTTAACTCTCATCTAAAGGAATATATATTTATTTCCACTTAACGCTTCAATTGACCCTCAAATTAATTTAAAACATAGTTTTTTTAAGGTTTACCTTAACGTTAAGGCCACCTTAGTTAAGGTAATATTCAAATAGAGGCCCTTAGGGCACGTTAAGGTACAGAATGACATAAGTCATCCTTAACACAAGTCTGACAGTATATTAAAGTTCTCTCTCACTCTCATTTAAAGGAAAATATTTGAGGACGTGGTAATTTTCCACTTAACACATCAACATAGTTTTTTAAGGTTTACCGCAACGTTAAGGCTACCTTAGCTAAGTTCTAACTTAAGGTAACATTCAAATATAGGCCCAAAGATTGGTTAGATATGTATATTAGTCAGCGTGAATATAATCAACTTGAATGTATGCACATGATGAAGCACTTTACATAAAATTATTTGAATTAATTGTGTTTCTAAAAAAATACTTAGTGACGAGATATAAAACTGAACAATCATATATTATTTGAATGTAATCTGAAATACTTTGCTTTAAATGCGTAGTTGCGATAAATAAATTTGCTAATTAAGGAGTCGATACTTGAGAAACAATACGTTCTTAACCACTTATAAACTTATGCTCATTGTATTTTATCTTTCTTAATCTATTTTGCCTTGCAAGTTCAATACTTCAACGCCAGGACGAACACAAATAAATGTTTTAATAAAAAATAATACTAGTAGTTCATACAATCATTTTTTCTTTCTAACAAAGATATCGGACCCCCAAAGATTTACATGTTCGATTATTTCAACTTTTAGCAGCCCTGTATGAGATGAGAATTTGTAGCTTTGTACAGGGTGTCCCATTTTCGATACTTTCGATCTCCGTAATTGATAGTGCTATCAAAAAAGTAATGTAAGTGTACTCTTTTTGGGTCAAACTTAAAATGATAAAATCAAAAATTGAAAATTATCGCTAGCTTAAGAGATACGGGGAAAAATCAAAAAATTGACTATTTCAAAATTAGCCTATATTCTCGTAATTAAAAGAGATACAGAAAAATGTTTCATACAGAAGTTTCTTTATATTGATTGTTGAATAATCTGCCGTGTTCAGAATAAGTATACGGGGTCAGGTAAAAAATTATCGGACCTAACTTAATTTTTTAAAATGGAACACCCTGTATATTTTAATCTAAAATGATACTATTTTAAATTCTCCTTTCAAATATATAACACACCATGGATGATATTGGTTTCCTATGCGATTTATTAAGCTTTATTACTTTAAACCACAGTAGACTATGAAACAGAAGCTAATATCATAGAAACAACTATGTTGACTATTAACATTTAAGTCAATTTCATTTTTGCATATTCATTTGCAAAAAAGACCTATCAACATTTTGAAAAATTTGATATATCAGTTCAAATTGAAAGTGGAAAAAAACGAAGAAAACGACGCAAAATGTATATTTTGATCGCTATCCGGAAAGACGGTATCCATTTAAGGATATATTCCGAACATTTGCGATGATCCCGTTATTTTTTATCTTACTCTGAATCTTTTATTTCGTTTCAAAGTAATAAAATTTAAATAAATCTCCTAGGAAACCAATATCATCCATGGTGGGTTATATGTTTGAAATTAGAATTTAAAATAGTATTATTTAGATTAAAATATACAGGGTGTTCCGTTTAAAAAAAATGAGGTTAGGCCCGATAACTTTTTTACCTGACCCCGTATACTTATTCTGAAAACGGCAGATTATTCAACAATTAATATAAATAAGTTTCGGTATAAAACATTTTTCTGTATCTCTTTTAAATAATAATATATTATAGGGTTATTTTGAAATTGTCCTCTCCCGTACCTCTTAAGCGAGCGAAAATTTTCAAATTTTGATTATACCATTTTTTGTTTGAACCAAGAAGAGCACATGACACCTACACTACTTTTTTGATTGCACTAACAATTACGGAGAACAAACCCTATAAAACTGTCGAAATTGGGACACCCTGTACAACCCATATGGACTAGTGATGGGTCGCTATTCCATTAACGGTTTTTAATAATGTTATTTTATTATAACGTAACGGAACGTTATCAACTTGGCGTGCAACTCGTTATTCAATAACGTTTATATTACCTTTTTTGGAGAATTGTTTTGTATACCCTATTTCTTCCAATTTTGAGAAGTGAAAAAAATTACTTTTACTAATCTGTTACGGGGTTAATTACGAACACAAAATCAGTGTAGGAAATTGAAAGTAACGTTTCGTTAATTTATTAACTTTAATTGTTTATCTAATAAACATGTAATAAAATGGAAATCCGGCAACATTGAATATCTAACGAATTGTTTATTTTTTCTAATACTGCTGTCAGGAACCAAAATTTAAAAAAAAATGCCCTAGGGAACTAAGTATTCGCAAATCCGTCTGGTACATCCGTGGACATGGAAATACGGCGCCGTCGTGCGAAATACTGACAGGCGCCTTTACGGCCTTGGCGCCGTTGTGCGCCGCACGACCTTGTCCATATGGACGGAGCGTCCCTGGATACATCTTATCACAGTTCTTAAATAGTTATATAGCTTGTCGTAACAGGTTAGTAAAAGCAATTTTTCTAAATTATCAAAATTGGCAGAAATGGGTATATGAAACAATTATCCCTTTTTTATGCGCAGTAACCATAATAACCTCGTTCCAAAATAACGTTATCTTGGAACGTTATTCTTCTATAATGTTCCTATCTGTAACCTTATCGAATTACAACAGTTATTCCCATCGCTAATATGGACTAACTACCCTATTCTCCGTTTTAAGATGTTATCGCGATTCGTAAAACCGGCTTCGTTGACTCGGATTGATTAGTTATTCACCGGGTACCGTTTTGGGAATCCAAGAAATCAATTTGGCAACAGAGGATTTTCATAGAATAAAAATAAAAAATAGGATAAAGTAGGTTAAACAGGAGAGATCCGTCACTTTACTTTCAAAAGCAAACGCTGTTTTTTTTTTAGTATTGCTTAAAAGAAGTAATTTCATAGAGGAGAAAAGAAGTACTAATTTTCCACCGAGTGAAAAGGACTACCTTTTTAACATTATCGCGACTTATGCTCATATCTTAGAGATATAGTTATTTACTTTGCAATAATACGACTCGTATATATTGTACAGGGTGTCCGCTGATTAATGGTACATGGAAAAACCACAGACTTGTTACGTAAAAATATTAGGATTTATTATACTTACCTATATCCGAAGTTGATGTTAACTAAGATACAGGGTGTTAAAGTTAAAACATTTGTAAATAAAATTGTTCTAATAACGTTTTTTTAGAAAATTTGGCAATTATGGTTTTTTAGGACGAGAAATTGATTTTTTTGTGAAATTTATTTGATCATAACTTTCTTGTGCCTCAGTGTAGTTAAGTTTTAAATAAAAATAATACTTTTCTCATATTTATTACGTAAAAAAGGTATACTAAGTTCATGTCGCCCAAAGTTACCATTTCGGAGATATTTGCACTTAATTTTTTTAGTGAGTGAGCTGAGGCAAGCAAATAATATTATTCTGTTACTTCTTACCAATTAACTTTTAGATGATAATTAATGTTCTAGTAATGGTAATTAGCAATAATAAATACAACAATTGGATTGTTCTTTAATTTATTTTAATTAAAATAACACTAGAAAATATCGTGTCGAATGTGAAGAAACCCTGCCAAAAATGCCATATAGAAACTTATAAAAAAAAACTTATAGATCTATAAGATTGAATATGTATTAATACAAGTAAAATCCTATAAATCTATAGGATTCTATTAGGATAGTGAAACAGCAATTTCTTATAGGTATATAAGACTGTATATGACTCTTCAAAAACGTCGCCTACAAGCTTGAATAGTTTTGAATATGTAATATTTCAAGTAGTTTAATAGGATTCAATCAGTTTTAATGAGTCCTTACCAGTCTTGATAGTATAAAACTTATAAGCAGTAATATACCACCTCATAGGACGTCTTAAGAGTCTTTACATGTCTTAACAGTATAAAACACATATATTATATTATGGCATTTATAGGTTTATACATGGTCTAAAAAAGTCTTTATCTGTCTTAATAGTATAAAACACATATATTGTAGTATGTCATTTTATAGGTTTGTACGTGGTTCTCTACAGTCTGTACACGTCTTAATAGTATAAAACACATAATAATATAGTATCATATTATGGCATTTTATAGGTTCGTACTTGGTTCTCGACAGTCAGTACACATCTTAATAGTATAAAATACATATATTGTAGTATGGTATTTTATAGGTCTGTACAGTTGGTATAGGTCTTAATAGTATTAAACACAATGATAATTAGAATAATACTTACCCTTAAATGTATATTTTTGGTAGATTTGCCCTTTACTGATTTTTTTGATATTGCTAAATAGTTTTAAAAAACGGAAGAGGAACTGTGGTGTAAATTAGTAAGCACTGGTTAACTTTTCCATAACAAATTTATTTAATAAAAATCAAAAATCATCATATCAATAAAATATATTTCATGTGTCATCTTCCATTCTAAAAAGAAAGAAAAATAAATCAATAAATATTTTGAAAATAATTAATTAATTCATCAAATATTAATTAAATGCTTAAATTAAAACTTGCAAAAATGTAATATTTGCATTTAAGGTTAACATGCTGGTAAAATTAGATGTTTTTAATATCACTGGCCTATATAATACCTCGTAAGTACATCAACCGCCAAAAGAGATGCTTTGCAATACCTCAGACGCACATTTCGCGTGCAATATATTATTATACTGAAAAGTTTTTTTCGTTATACAGCTACAAGTGTTATTCAGAGCACATACAAGGTATTCCACCTAGAACAGTGATATTTTTTAAAAATAAACATAAATAGGTTTTCCATACCTCAAGACCTCTTCGTCAAAATTCAAATCTTCTTTCCCAATATCTTTCACGCATGTCTGTTCATCTAAAATAATTATATTATTATCAGTAAAGCGAGTAAACATATAGTATTTATAGCGAATCCTCAAGCTTTTTCGACAGTTGACATCATTAATATGTCATCGATCAGCTGTTTGGGGACTTAACCAAATACCCCAGTTTTATAGGAACCGTATTGAGCGTGTTTGGTTTTTATATTTTTCGAGTTTGATTAGTGCTAATACGTTTAAAAGTGTATTTCCGTCGTTTTAGAAGTGTTTATTTTGTGTTGAAAACTTTGATTAATTACATATTGAGTTGTTTGTATATCTGGTAAACCACAGTAAGTACTTGTCACGTTATGAAAAATTTTAAGGTTAATATTTTCATTTATCTGTTTTTAGGCGAAAATAATAATTATGGAGCATAATTATTGTCTGCCTTCTACCTCAGCTGATGCCACCGTTAGAGAAACTAAGGTGAATTTAATATTAATAAAAAAATTTCTAGATGTTTCATTTCTTTCTGATCGAGTTGAGATTTGTTTCAGTTAAATATCAGGTAATACTTTTGTGTGGCGACTTGAATGTAGACAGTTTGGTTAGCTGGGAAAGTAGAAAATATCTGCACATTTTTTTGCAGAGAATACTAAATATATTGTTTATTAAAGTGGATGTTGAAATTTCAGTTCTTGGCACGAGTGGTTGCACAATAAGATTCCACATAAAAAATGTCGAATGGTTTTTAAGTCTTTTTAGGGGTGAGGGGTCACAGGCCCGTGGTAGTCCCAATAAGCCTGAATGTAATAATGTAAACGCCAACTACTACAAAAATATAAAACGGTTTCAAGTGAAAGATAAATACATTTTTGTTTATGTTTGTTTGTTCCAATAATAATGGGTTGCTCCTATTTTCTTAGGCAAAGGCGTATTCATATTTACATGGTAATGAGCTAGCCCAGCAGTTCGTTCAAAATGTTTATAGCTACTTTAAAGAATGCCATGCTCACTTAAGTGCTGTTCAGGTGAGACATTTTAAAATGTTTTTATATATGTGTATATAGCTACATTTATTATTTTTAATTAAACTTACACACTCGACTCTCCTTACATTTCTTATTCATCTATTAAAGCATAATATGAGGGATATTACCTGTATTAATTTTCCAACATTATTAACTTTACGAAAAGAAAAATAATTAAGCAAATGGCAGGCAAATATTTTAGAAATAATTTTAAAAAACTGTTGGTTTTTTATAATTTTTCAATTACTATATCATAAAATTTATCCTTTAAACCTACAGGAAACTGCAAAAGCGATGCAAATATCTGCTTTCACAGTTAGAAGATATAAGGATGGCCATATCGAAGAGCCTTCAATAATTATACTCGATAATGCTAGTTATCACAGCAAGCAAGTTGAAAAGTGGCCTGCTAAGAGATGGAAAAAAGCGGAGCTACAGCGGTGGCTTACAAACAAGCAAATCATCTTCTCAGCTACTGCTATAGTAAAAACCCTATGGCAGCTTATCGATCAGTTGCCAAGAGCTGATAAGTCCTACAATGTGGACCAACTAATACGAAATGCTGGTCATGAAGTTCTGCGGTTGCCTCCATATCATTGTCAGTTTAATGCTATTGAAATGGTATGGAGTATGGAGCTTGGGAAAAGGCCTTAAAAGGTGTAAGTAAGGAACAATGGGCAAATTATGTTAAGCACACTGACAAGGTTATTAAAGCAGCATGGGAGACGGAGCGATCAATAATCGCTCATATGCAGGAACCTATTATTATCAATGTTGATAGTGATGTTGATTTTTCTGACAATGATGATGATTTTTCAAATTAACCAACATCAATATATTTCTGTATTGAAGTAATAGGTTCTAATATTCTCTCTTTGTGGTATATAATTTGTCCTTGTTTCCTTATTTGACTTACGTAGCCTACATAGACCCAAAAATGGTTCATATATAATTCGTTCGTTACACTTATAGTTAACTTTCTAAGGTTTGTTGGTTCACATCATGTTAAATACTTTAATTCAGCCAGATATTTAATGTTACTATAAAATACATTTTATCAGTTTTTTGCATTTTTGCAAACAGTAACAGTGCAACAGTAAAATTTATTCAACATGAAACCCTCCAATGTCGACACATTTGCCCATCCTTTCTCGAAATTCGTCTATGTGAGTTTAAGTACTGCGCACAGAACTAACGAACAAACCACTGGTGCTTGGGTATGATTACTTGGACTTTTATCACTTAATTTCAAATTTCAAACTACTTGGCAAGCAGTTTGTATCACGTTTTGATTTTATTAAAACGGCAGTGGATCGTTTAATTATAATGGGTAATAACGACCATGCTCATATTGTTCATTCCTTCATAAAATGCCATCTTGAGGAGAATGAAAAGTGGCAATGAGAAAGTTAAATTTATTTTTGGACATCTCTTCGAACAAAGTCAGAAAAAACTAAAAACCGAATCGCAAAATTGTCCCAATTTAACCGACTTCGTATCTCTTTACTCTTACCTTTCCCGAAATCCCAATGGGAAAGGCCGAAATACCCATTTTATTAGTTTTTTGCATATATGACTTACGTAACCTACATATTTGCAGTATACGTAGCCTACGTATACAAAAGAAGGGTGCATATAGAATTTGCTTGTTATGATACTATACGCTTATAAGTTACTAGTGAACATTAAAGTTAAAACAGAGGTAACAAGAGTGAACAATCTTTAAGCAAACCGTATATTTAGTCCATAGTTATTTTCAAAAATGTTTTTTTGTGCATCCGGTACAAAACATGGAAATTTTTCCAAGTGATTTGTATTTACATAACGGGGAAAAGAAATGATCAAGGATGACTTTTTCGAAAAATTGAAGATTTTAGAATAGAATTTATTACAGGTATAGTTAAGTCCATGTGTAGACACACTGTATACAGTTTACAGTAGGTAAAGATGGACATGCATGTAGATGCGTACTTCCTATCTTTTTGTGAAGATAGAGGTACCTACTAGACATGTAATTATAAAATAATGACTTTATTTTATATATTTGAATAAATAAATAACAAAAAATACAATGTGTTATGTTTTATTCCCTATAATAAATAATAAAAGATGTATTTAAAAATATAAATAGACTCGTTTCATTTTTAAAATAAACGTACGTACTATTGTAGTACGGTCCTGGAAAGGCCTGGAATGTCATACAAACCTAGGCAAAATAAATAACCAGAAATAAGCAGGCAAGTCATTATGTCACGTGACACTTGACATATCTGGCGCGAGGATTCGCTGGAACCACTATAACGTAGGTATAGTTTTCATCCGTATCTACTTGTCCTCTACCTCATCCAATCGCTTTTTCCTTTTTGTGGCTCGTTAAAACCTATCAATCTGTGTATCACCCACAGAATGAGAACTAATATAGCCCATATTTTGATTTGGAATCCAATCAGGATGGCCCTTCTGAAGTAATGCAGCAGGCGCACCTAAAAAAGGAGTTTTTTAGAATTTCATTCCCTGATGTCATCTTTATATTTTATTACCAGTTTTGAAATGTCTAGAGCAAACACGTCCATGCATCATTTGGGATTCACTTAATGGTCCCCTTTGATAATAGATAATTGGTTCACATCCCTTGCCTGTGTTTAGATAAAGCATTTGGGCGGTTACCAGCATTTTTCATAGCAGCAGGTATATTCTAAAACGCCTTACATTGTCTCTATTTCCTCTTATCCCACACGGCACTACTGCACAAAATGACGGCATTAGCAGTTTATTATCTTATAATAAAGTCACTTAAACGATCTCAAAAATACAGGAAAGAAACACAAGACATCACCTAACCTAGTTTGCCGGGTTTGCCCCTCAGGCAAAATGGCTGCCGCGTTGTGACGTCATTCGAAAATTGTCAATTAAATAAATTTCAGTATGTTTTTTCTTGCCATGTTATGAAACTATATGTATGTATATGAGGAAAAACAAACTTATTTAGAATCATAAATCACCTATGAAAAAATACTCATAAGGAGACAAATAAGATGTTGCGTATTCAAACCTACAAAATACATATTAATAGTTTGACATATTTACTCTTATTGAAACATATTAAATGCTCTATGTGTCTTTGCATATAAAAATGTATCAAAATTATGGCTCATTGAAACTTATTAAATATTAAAGTTTTTTGCTTGTTGAGTCGTCTAAAATATATGCCTTATCAAAAACATAATTAAATCCCAAAGAAATTTTAATAGATTTATTATTATAAAAATGTATGGTTTATTTCTATAAGGATTTATGATACATTTCAGTATGTTTTTTCTTGCTAATATTATGAAACCAATTCAGAACCATAATCACCTATGAGAATATACTCATAGAGATTCCAACCAGGTATTGCGTATACAAACCCCTACAAAATATTTAAATGAAAATACATATTAAAAGTATGACATATTTACTCTTATTGAGACATATTAAATGCTCTATGTGTTTTTTCATATAAAATAGCTTAAGAAATCTGCCATATCATAACATATTTATACATATTAAACCTATTCATTTTAATCCTTTCAAAATGTGATTTTTGTAACTTTATAAGAAATGACATATAGACTTACTTAAATGTCAATAAGGTTTTCCTTATAACCAGCTTTTCTTATAGAATAATAATAGAATCCTATAAAGGCCAGGCAAGGCTAATTTCGAGACATATAGAAAACCAGCTTGCCTTATTGAATCCTTTTAAAACTTATTAAAGTTCTATATTTTTTTACAAGACTGTATATGGCATTTTTGGCAGGGAACCAACAGCAATGAAAACACAAACTTACGATAAACTAAAAAATTAAACATTTTCTGGATTAATAGCAACTGCATCTCTAAATTTCATTTGTTTTCTCATAGGATACTATAATTGGGCAATTTGCAAATATCTCCGAAACGGTAACTCTGGGCGACCTGAACTTACTATACCTTTTTTACGTAATAAATATGAGAACATTATTATGTGCTAAAAATGCCACAGACATTCTCAATTTCTCGTCCTAAAAAACATAATTGCTAAATTTTGTAAGAAACCGTTGGGTTCTCTAAAAGTTATTACATTACAGAGGAACAAAAATGAAGTTTTAACATTAACACCCTGTATCTCCGTTAGTATCAACTTTCGGATATAGGTAAGTATAATTAAATCCTAATATTTTTACGTAAGGAATCTGTTGTTTTTTCATGTACCATTAATTACCGGATACCCTGTAGATTGTTATATTCTAATTGTTCCTTAATAGTAATTGAAGAACAATTAGTTTGATGAGCAGGAATCTTCTTTTATTATTATCCATTTCATTAAAATAGGAAAAATATGATCTAATCTGGATTAAACCCTTACGGAGAAAACGGGCATGAGAAACTGAAATACTGTATCTGTATCTCATTTACGACCAACATTTTTTTGAGAGATATTTAGCTCAAACCTGTAATTATCATGTTTCACGGTATACATATGTCAATCATTTTTATCCTAATTAACTCTTCATTCGTAATCAGAAGACGAAGACTCTGGGGGTATTTTTAAAGTATAACAAATCGTTCCTATACACGTGTCGTGAGATCGTGAGATCTCGCACCTTATTTTAGCTAGCTGCGCATGTTTTAGCTAGCTGAGCCTTATGTTTGTCAACTACACCTCATTTTAACGAGCTGCGCATGTTCTTAGCTAGCTGCACATAGTTTTTAGCAAGCCGCGTCTTATTTTAGTTAGCTGCCATTGGTTTTTTTGATGAAATCTTGCACCCTTTGTAGTGTATATTAAAGTCAGTATCAGCGTTATTTTAAAAGAAGTGCAACTGCAACACAGCAAGTTATATTTTACAATATATTTATGTAACATGCACCTATATAAATATGGTCTTAATTAAACAAAGTGTTAATAATAATAATAGTAACAGAGAAATAAATAATATAATCTGTTTTATATCCATTTCCTTGCAGTAGCTTCAGTCGCTAGCCATTTGAACTTTTCCTTCTGCCTCTCATTTGGCACGAACTCCCTTTTAACATTTTCGCGATTAATTAAATCATCTTTGTCGTTTTCGTTCAAAAGCCCAAGTACATGGCCTAAACAGTGGGCAAATTCTCCCGTCTTTCCTTCTATTTCAATTTCTTGAAGCCACCCTTCAAAGGTGAATTTTTCTGTTGAAACCTTCATTTCTGTGAGCTTCTCGATGAATTTTTCATAGTAGAAATTGAGGAAATAATCGAATTTCGCTTGGATCAGATCAAAGTTTACGGATGTAAGTAGGAATAACAATAGGTCACTTGCAGGACTGCCCAAGTTCGGAAACGACAGGTCGAGAAGCATTATTTTCGGGTCCTCCCCTTCAATTACCATTATATTATTCATATAAACGTCCATATGGACTACTGTAACCCATGGTTCTCTCGATGGGCGTACCTCAAAAGGTTTCCCATTATTTACACCTCGTTTAATTCTATCCATTATTGGCTGAAGCTCTGGAATTGCATTGAACGTAGTAAAACTTCCTTTATTGCGACGGGAATTTATTTTTTCTGTGTCGCCGAAAGTCGATAAGTAGGCCTTAACTTTTGCATCGAAGAGTTCTGGATTTTGAAGCTTCAGCGCTAGAAACACTGCGTGATAGGTTGCTAGATCGCTGATGATTTTTTGTGTCAGAGGAAAGTCGAAACCAACTTGCCCATCTACATTGTGGTAGCCTGTAACCGAAATATTCAGAATGTTATCAAAATGGAAAAATAGTTATTTATGTATAAACTATATTTTTTTAAGCAAATCAACGTAAAAAATTCTTCGTCATTTTGTAAACTAGTTATCTAGCTAAAAAAAGTAGTTTAGCGCATTTTTTCACTTCTCTCTGAATGCTTGTAATATCAAGTTGGCATGAAAACAGCATCCACGTGGCTTGTTTCCTGGGCGCCGCATTGTTATTGTTACCATACAAATGTCTATAATAATTGAAAACATCAGAAATGGAAGAAATCCGAAGAAAAAAACTCATTTCAATGCCCTCCAGATGAAATAATTAATAAAGCCAATGAAGCAACACAAAATTTATTGTCTGAAAAATTGAAAGTAGCTTAGAAGAAGAAATATAATACGTCTATTAAATTGCATTGGCCAAAACCAAGTGAAGAGTTTCAGCGAACGAATATTGTTAACGTATTTTCAAGAAAGATAAAACCATAAAATCTTTGGTTTTATGGTTATGCTATTCCAAGTTAAAATCAACATTAATTCTGAATAATCAAGTCGATATAAGCAAATATTCCAGACTTATTGCATTCTTAAGTGAACGTGAGTTGGTTATACAGGGTGTCCGCTAATTAATGGTACATGGAAAAACCACAGACTCTTTACGTAAAAATAGGTATTAGGATTTAATTATACTTACCTATATCCGAAAGTTGATATTAACTGAGATAAAGGGTGTTAAAGTTAAAACTTCATTTTTGTTTCTCTCAAATAACTTCGAGAGAAACCAACGTTTTTTTTTTACAAAATTTGACAATTATGGTTTTTTTAGGACGAGAACTTGTTTTTTTTTTGTGAAATTTTAATATACAATGTAGGGGGCGCTGTCTGCGGCATTTTTCGCCTAATCTGTCGTAGATTTTAAAATCAGGTTGTCTTCGATTTGGATAGAGTTCCGAATATCGTCTCTGGGCACCTCGTCCATTAAACTTTTCCTGCGCGTATGCACACATCATATCCCGCATTTCTGAGTTTGAAAACAAATTGTGTCTCGGCATTGTTACAATGTACAAAAAAATTAAACATTTTCTCACAAAGCTATCTTACAATAATCTACAAAGAAATCACAACATGGAGGTTTCATAGCAACTGTATCTCTAAATTTTATTTGTTTTCTCATATATAGGTTACTTTAAGAAAAAAATTTTATTTTGCAAATTAATAGTAATTGGGCAGGATGCACTAAATAATTTAAATGCAAATATCTCGAAAACGGTAACTCTGGGCGACCTGAACTTAGTATACCTTTTTTACGAAATAAATTGACAAAAGTGTTATTTTCATTAAAAACTTAAATACATTGAAGAACAAAAAAGGTATGACCTAATAAATGTGGGAAAAATGCCGCATTGTACCGCGTGGTGCATCGTGGTTGGAAACATAGGAAATCCCATGCAAGTTTTAGACTGTCCAAATATTTGCTCCCCTGTTGACTTTAGAGCGGGGTTGTAAGGAGAATTTTTTAGGGTCTCTGTGTGGTGAGTGCACATGCGAAGTTTGAACAATTTTGGACAAGCCGATCTTAACTTATTTGAATAGTGTTGCGGCTGGGTTTTCATTGAAATTCAACAGGTAATTCTGCGACACCAGCATTGTGACTTGTCAACCTGTGATTTGTCATTGTCAAACGTAATTTGCAAACGGTAGGCTCTTTAAAAATCTTTGACAGATTCATTTTACACTGGAACTAACATTTTCGAATAAAACGAACATTATTTTCTAAACGGATCTTTTAATAGAAAACGAATTATTTTACTTACAATAGAACATATTAAATAGTATTAAAATCATCAAGAATTGCTAAAAGGGGAAGGAAATAAGAGGACGTTTAAAAATAAACTTTCAAATTACGTTTGACAATGACAAATCACAGGTTGACAAGTCACAATGCTGGTGTCGCAGAATTACCTGTTGAATTTCAATGAAAACCCAGCCGCAACACTATTCAAATAAGTTAAGATCGGCTTGTCCAAAATTGTTCAAACTTCGCATGTGCACTCACCACACAGAGACCCTAAAAAATTCTCCTTACAACCCCGCTCTAAAGTCAACAGGGGAGCAAATATTTGGACAGTCTAAAACTTGCATGGGATTTCCTATGTTTCCAACCACGATGCACCACGCGGTATATTAAAATTTCACAAAAAATCAATTTTTCGTCCTAAAAAACCATAATTGCCAAATTTTGTAAAAAAACGTTGATTTCTCTCACAATTATTAGAGAAAAGCAAAAATGAAGTTTTAACACCCTGTATCTCAGTTTATATCAAGTTTCGGATATAGGTAAGTATAACTAAATCCTAGTATTTTTACGTAAAGAGTCTGTATACCAATATATATTTTTTAATTAATTTCGAAAAACATAACTAATACGATCGTAGAGAAAATATTATATGCAACTTATGCCTAAAGTTACTTTTTTTCACGAGGGGAATTCTCAGCGTACGAGCCGAAGGCGAGTGTCGCAATCCCCCTATACGTAATATTTTATGCAGAGGAGTGATTTTTCAAAGCGCCATATTTCCATTAGAGATAATTTTTCAGAAACCAACAGATTTCTGTAGATGGTGGGAAATTATAAAGTTAAAGAGTTAAAAAAAATTAAAAATGGGATGGGAAACCACCAATAATACATCTGATCCGAAGTAGTATTGTACATTGAATTTCAATTAAAAATAATAGAAATGTTATTATTAATAATTATTTGGAAATAAGACCATTTGTTCGATACTACAGGAAATAAAACCTTTTATAGGAAATTTAATAAAAAGTTACAACACTTCACCACGAAACTTTCGACTACGTTCCACGGCTCACGTTTTCAATGATGAATGAATCGAGTTTTATTGTTCTAACATAATGTCAAGGAAATATGACTCTTTGTTCAAGTTACTGTATGACCATCTTAGAAATTATTGAGGAACTGTGACGTTTTGTTTCAAATTTAATACCTAACCAACTAAATGGACCAATTATGTAAACCATTTGTGGAAATATGTCTTTTTGTATGAAATTCCTGTTTAGATATTGCTTTCCTCATAGGGAATAAGACTTTTGAATGGTTCTATCGTCGTTAGAAGATGCCTTTTAACCTTACGATTTGATTTTCGTCGAAAGTTATTTTGGGTGTAAGAATGGAAATACGGCCTTTTAAAAAATCACTCCTCAGTTACCTAAATATTTCAAATTTTGTGTCAGTAGAATTCCATCCAAATCAACCACATCGGTCTTAGGGTCCAAACTGATCCTGGCCCCGTAGAAGGGCTGAAAAAAGTCAATTTCTTTTTCAACCCCAAGGTCTTTTGCGAACTGCTTCATCGTCGGTATGACGGTGGTGTACCAGCCTATTTCGGACTTGAATGTTTCTTGGGTATTAAAGACTTCCTGAGCGACCACGTTCACTGGTGGGCACTTGCCGACTGCGTGGTATTCTTCTTCTTTACCATTTTTTAATACCTGCATAAAGGAAAGTAAAATAAAAGATATAAAGGGTGTCTCATAACTTATGGGCCATAGAGCAACTGGAGATACTGAACATCAAACTAGGCCGATTAAGTCATATAAGTATTTTCGAAATGACCTATCAACATTTAAAAAAAATTTGATATGATATCAGTTGATATTGAAAGTGGAAAAAACGAGGAAATGGCTCAAAATGTATATTTTGTTGGCTATCCGGAAAGACGGTAACCATTTAAGCACATATTCCGAACATTTGCGATGATTCCCGTTATTCTTTACCAGTGGCGGCTCGTTACCTATGATAGAGGGGGTTCACAAGTATGGTGAAGTTATTTTTAAAATTTTATTTTTGTGTAACGACTAAACAATTACTTTATAGGCATTTTAAATGTAGAAAGAAAAAAAGTAATAAAACATATTTTTAAATTAAATTCGGGTTTAGGTGTTCCCGCATTCTTCACTTCAATTTTTTGCTCCAAACTCAAAGAGCGAAAGTTATTTCTTAAATAGTCCACCGTCAACTATTCATTTAACTTTATAAATATATAATCTTAAAATATTAAAACATACACGCTCGAATTTCTAACTAGATGCACGAACAGACAACAGCGCGGTGCACACAAAAACTGTGCTCCTTTTCCATGTTAAATCGCCATAGACCCCGCTATCCCCCGCTGCCACCCGCCACCTGTTACTACAGAGAAACTGCACTACTTAATCTCACGTGCGAGCAAGTCTCGTCATAATCGTCATTTACCTCGATCGAGGCACGGTTGCCAGATCTATACTGTTTGGTTTGACGGGATGATAAAATATTAGGGATGGTTGGACTTTTTTAGTTTGACGGTACGATAAAATATTAGGGAGGGTCGGACTTTATACGATAAATAATATTCAATGGATATAACTTAATATTTTTTATTCGTTTTGTTTTGGGGGTGCACGTGCGCATGTGCTCCTGTGGAAGAACCGCCACTGTTCTTTACCTTAATCTGAATCTTTTATTTCGTTTCAAAGTAATAAAGTTTAAATAAATTGCCTAGGAAACCAATATCATCCATGGTGTGTTATATATTTGAAAGGAGAATTTAAAGTAGTATCTTTTTGGATTAAGATATACAGGGTGTTCCATTTAAAAAACTGAGGTTAGATCTGACCCCGTATACTTATTCTGAAACCTACAGATTATTCAACAATCAATATAAAGAAACTTCCGTATAAAACATTTTTTTTCTTTTAACTAAGAGAATATAGGGTAGTTTTGAAATTTTCAATTTTTTGATTTTTTCCCGTATCTCTTAAGCGAGGGAAAATTTTAAACGTTTAATTTTACCATTTTAATTTTGACCCAAAAAGAGTACATCACACCTACATTACTTTTTTGATAGCACTAACAATTACGTAGATACCATATAAAAATGTCGAAAACGGGACCCTCCCCCTGTACAGTTGCATTCATTGAAAATGGGGACAATAAATTTGTTGTAATGTAAATCGGTCTTAATTGATTTTGACTTCTTAAAAAGTTTAAGGTTGATTAAACTGTCATTGTCAGAATTCACAAAATGCGCGCCATTTAACAGAACTTGAAAAAGTTCACATAGTAGCCAGAATTGAAGATGGGTTTGTTCGCCAATGGTTTTTGGCTCATAACCTTAAAAACAATAAGTCAGTCAGAAAAGCGTGATTTATCCAAAACTAGTAATAAGACTTGTCCCCATTTTCAATTAATACAACTGTAACTAGCGCCGGCTAAAATGAAACTACAAAAATTAATTCCACAATTTCTTATTTCTTACTCATAAAAAATCATACCGCCAATGCTCTATGACCTATAAGTTATTGGAGATAATTTAGTTAGATAGCGAATTTGAGAAAAATATATGACACTCCTGCTAAGAGGTCGATCTCTTTGAAACCCTTTTATTACGAGCGTTTTTGTATCATCAAATTAACATTCTATACTTTTCTGATTTTGGTCGGTGTCTACACTCTACTGGATAGCTGGTAGCTATTACTTCATCTAAATTGATTATTATACAGGGTGTTATGGAAATGACGTATTATATTTAAATCGGCAATTCTTGAGAAAAAGGCAAATTGAAGAAAAATAGCCATAAATGGCGCTTTCAATTCATTCAGCGGGAAAAGTGACCTAACGTCAAACCAGAAAAACACCTGTGTGGCACTGAGATACATGTAAGCTTCTGGCCGGTGTTGTCGTATGTACACTTTAAACTATTTAGACAAAATAAAATAATTTAAACCCTTTTCCATTCTGTAATACCTTTTTGTACAATTAATTGAAGAACATTTACGACGGACTATGTTTTAAACAACCCGAAAAAACATATGGAATAGTAATAGTCACGTACATCACTAGGTCAAATGCCAATGACCTCTTGACGCCTTACATCGGCTGAGCGAAGTAGTTTCATATAGCGCCGCACGCTTGCGTCTGTTAGTTGGAGACCAACCAGCGGCCGGATACGTTGTGTCTCGTCGATCACCAACACACTCTCAGCAATCCGCTCTGTTTTTCGGTTTACGCGTGTATCTTGCCCGTCCATAAATAATTTTTGAATATTGTTTTTATTGACGCGTTTCTTCTGGACGTCAAATTTCGTCGCTTGTAATAAAATCTAATAATCCGTAGTATAATCTGTATTATTGTATTTTCAAAAGCTAACTATCGGTTCTATTTCACTGTTACTGTGTGTACATAAAGTGTTTCCAGGAGTGTTCCCAAAAAAAAAGATTGTGTTTGTGCCTGGATCCTCGCTCTTTAGATATAAAGATAACACAAGTAGGTAGATAAATAATTTATTTTTATAATTTTATATGGAATTTCAGTTTTACATTAAGTTTGGCAACATTGCCATTGGCTCTGGGTGAAATGTTGTACAGTAGCGCGGACTGACCTTTGAGTTAGAGTGTTTATTACCCCACTTTTAAATCGGTCGATTTAAAAAAAAAATATTTAGCGCTTCTCTAGGACACCCAAGGAGTCCCCCATTTAAATATAATACGTCGTTTCCATAATACCCTGTATACTTTAAAATAGTCTAATCTTCTTTAAAGCAGAAAATTATGCCAAACCTAAATTTTAATTAAACTAAATCACCTTTCTTAAAGACCCTGTATAAATGAATGGGACGTACCTTAAAATCGATTTTATACACATCACTGCCAAAAGTTTCACCTGGGGCCAGCAGCGACGACACTGTCTGTTCCACCACCTCTCCGCCAATGGTGTCCTTGATCAATTCCTCTAATTTTTCGATTCTTGTTTTGCTCGCCATGTTCCTATTTCATTAATTTCATTAAACCCGAAAGTTTTTGATTGTTTAACTATTAATTTAACATTTTTTCACAATTTTGTTCACTCTAACTGGTTATCACGTCT
Organism: Barypeithes pellucidus; assembly: GCA_963991005.1. Classification (NCBI taxonomy): domain Eukaryota; kingdom Metazoa; phylum Arthropoda; class Insecta; order Coleoptera; family Curculionidae; genus Barypeithes; species Barypeithes pellucidus. Next base: position 18,421,710 of record OZ022563.1, read on the forward strand.
ATCTCATAAAAAACAAATATGGCATGATATACGTGTATCCGGGCGATTGTTATTATTATTATCATAATTACAGATGATTTAGGTAATAGAAGTTTATAGCAGAAAAATAATTACCGTATACGTTAACGCAAAATCGAAATTGTACAGAAAAACATGCCTACACGCTCATAGTCTGAGGTACATTTGCTGTGAAGAACCCGCTCAGTAGGTGTTTAGACTATTAAGGATATACAGGGTGAGTTGGGACGAACGGGTTAATCCGCAATTGCTCTTAAAATAAATTTATTTCCCTATAATTTTACTATAAACTGTGAAAAGACCATGAGAGACTTTTTAAGAAAATACTATTATATTAAAAAATTTTAGGTAGTTTGTTCCTGGATCTCGGTCACTTTTGAAATGAAAATCCAATTTTCAGTTAACGTTTCGGTTCATTTTATTTAAAACCATCGTCAGAACTATTTGAACAAAAATAAAAAAAGGCGTATAAACAAAATTAAAAAGAAGCAATGGGGTTAAAAGGGGTTGCTTTTAACCCCATCAAAAAAATATATACAGGGTGTCCGGGAATATGTGGGAAATCTCCCGGATATGAAGAAAATACGTGAAAAGAATACTATAGGTTCATATAAACTTCTTTCGTATCGGCCTCCTCTTCGGAGATATGGGCTCCCAAAGAGCACCAATTGAATCAAGTTTTTCACACATAATTATTGAACCACCTGGTATATTTCAATTATTTTTTAATATGATGTATACCAGGTAAGACCCGTCAAATTACTACCCAAGAAACTGTTGTGAATTACTCACAGCTGCAGGGACGGACTAGCTGTAACACTCATGGGCCCATTTTTTTTACGCCCTGTATGATGAGAACTGTGGACAATGTTTTATACATACCTTTAACTATTGGCTAAAAATTAAGTACTCTTCATTCATATCGCTAATCCTAACCGTTTTCGAAAAAAACGGCATTTCATATACATCATGTATTTGGCGTATTTCAGTAAAAGATACATCTTTGTTCCGATCAAATAATGTTCAACCTTCAAAATTTCGCTTTTTCATATTTAACCCGTGAGAATTTAGGGGACTGGTGTAAATAAAATGTCGTTTTTTCCGAAAACGGTTAGGATTAGCGACATGAATGAAGAGTACTTAATTTTTAGCCAATAGTTAAAGGTATGTAAAAAACATTGTCCAAAGTTCTCATCATACAGGGCGTAAAAAAAATGGTCCCATGAGTGTTACAGCTAGTCCGTCCCTGCAGCTGTGAGTAATTCACAACAGTTTCTTGGGTAGTAATTTGACGGGTCCTATACATCATATTAAAAAATAATTTAAATATACCAGGTGGTTCAATAATTATGTGTAAAAAACTTGATTCCATTGGTGCTCTTTGGGAGTCCATATCTCCGAAGAGGACGCCCATACGAAAGAAGTTTATATGAACCTATAGTATTCTTTTCACGTGTTTTCTTCATATCCGGGAGATTTCCCACATGGTCCCGCACACCCTGTATATAATGTTTAGAGTCCAATGGCGATATTTTTGAACGCGTATTAAAACCCGAATAAACGCGGACCCTGTATAGAGTATTGATGGAGATTACGATAAAATTGCTTCAATAATGACCGACCATTATACAAAACTTGCTGTCAAAATAATAAAACTAATAATAATTCATTGCTGATGTGACGGGAATGTCTTTTATTAAGAAATGCTATTAAATTATAATAATAATATATACTTTATTTAGCATCTGGCTAGTAAAAAGAACAAAACAAATACATATTTACATACATTGTTTACAAATACAAAATTCTAACATAAACTCAGTTTTCGCAAATACACAAAAAGTTTTCTACAAAATACAGTCAAACTAGGTGAGCTCCTTATCACATCGGGTTTGCGCATTAAAACGGCGAAGTCTCTCATAAAAAAGAGTTTTTTGCCGACCAACAGATTTTACCATACCATAATTGCGACAGTCATATCTTCTGTCAAGACATGAGTTGAGATAATGAGGCAATAAATTATTTTCCATTTTATATATTAAAACGAGGTTCGCCCTTCTATATTATACTAAAATAATTACAAAAAAGTTTGTAAAATTTAATACAAATCCTTGTACTGCAGTGAGACTCTGATGAACGGAAAATTGTTTTAGAATCGCAAAATTACGTTTTTCCTTTTTGTACCGCTTTAAAATACAGGGTGTTATGGAAATGACTTATTATATTTAAATGGCTGACTCCTTGGGTGTCCTAGGGAAAGTCTACATACTTTCGGATCTCTAAATACTAAGGTAAAAATCATTTTTACCCACATACACAAATTTTAAACGTTTTGTTAGTTGTGGCATCACCGAACAAACCCGAACAAACCCGATTTCTCTGTTGTGAAATAATTCATAATAATAAATGTTGTGCTGTGATTTCAAATTGGTGCGATATTATCTACTGTTGGTCCTCTTGAAAAACATAATTTTGTGTTTTATTTTTTTATGGAATTTAATTATAAAACTGATTATTTTAAAATAAGATCGAAGGTAAGAGAGTATGTACCTTGAAATTGTAGTTTTTTTTTTCCAAAAAGTTTGAAAAAGAAGTGACAACGCGCGTCAAAGACTTCTTGTTGTCAAAAACTCAACACGTGCGTTGTGTTGTAATATGACAACACCGCCTATACTGCGCGAACCTCGAAACTGCCTCAATAAATTGATTGCGAAGGTCCTCAGGAGCGGCCACGTAAATTTTGAGATTTCATATAAAGTGTAATTTCGCTTAATAATTCAAAGCGCCATTTATGGTTATTTTTTTTCAATTTATTCTCATCTCAGGATTTGCCGGTTTAAATATAATAAGTTATTACACTCTGTATAAGGCAACATTTCACATTAATGCAAATTTGATGTCAATTATATAATTGTAATTCAAAATCCGTCATCGGCAAGTTTTCCTAACCTAAAATACCTAAGTATTTTAGAAAAAAGCCGATATTTTTCTACCCATAATTCGAAAGTCAAATGTATTTTATTGAAGTCTCAAAATAGATTTCTAATTAAAAATTTTCAAGCGGATTTATACGCAGCGAATCTAAAAATTCTATTTATCAAGGTCCCACCCTTGCATGCCAATCGCGTCTTCGATTTATTTTCTCGTTGAAAATAGTGGAATCGTCCTTGCGAAATAAGCGGCTCGAAAATCCCCTGATGAAATCAAGTAATTTTTTTTCCCAATCGATACAGTAGGATCCCCTCGACATTCTGAAATGATTTGTGTAGGGCGCCGCATGGGGGGGGGGGAAGGGGGGCCCGCACCGTAAATCTGACCTACAACGGGAAATTGAAAATAACTGAGCCGGCATTGATTCTACAAAAAAAATGTGGAAAGCAAAATTGAAGAGCTTGACAGAGCGCGTAAGCTCGAACAAACCCGATCCCGATATCTCAATGACTTCGCGAATTAACGCGATTTTCAACTGCAAAAACAATAAACTTTAATTAATTATATCTCGAGAAGGGGCGGAGTTGGGGCATCATTTTTTCGCGAATTAACGGGTGATACCGAGTACTTTGATGGGCCGGAGGCTGGGGTTGGTGGGGCAATTAGGAGGGGAGTAAGGGAGATTGGAAATTTTTTAGATAAATGCTAATAAGTAGTTTATTAATCGAGCTACGGGGATCAGGCCGGATTCAATTTGTTCATTTTTTTATCAGCTACGAGGTGGGATTGGCAAAAAATAGGATATAGAACCTCAAATTTTAGTTAGAAAAGTTATTCAATTGTTCCACCAGTGGCGTCGCTGCAAACATCCTTTTGTCCTTTGATATTTTTTACAAAAAAGATGGTACGACACTGATATTTTTCCATATGGATATTTTTCTGATTGGCCTGTTCAATTCTCCATAAAAACGATCTCTTGAGTTTTTCTCGTCAGACGCAGTCTTGATTAAAACCACTAAATTCATATTGAAACTCATTATTTTTAACATTGATAAAAGAATTAATGATAATTTTTTTTTATAAAAATTGTTGTAGTGGGCAATTCGGGACGGGAGACATGCCTTTTAATTTTTATTTTCGCAAATGAAATGAAAAAAAATTATCATTAATTATTTTATCAATGTTAAAAATAATGAGTTTCAATATGAATTTAGTGGTTTTAATCAAGAACTCTGACGAGAAAAACTCAAGAGATCGTTTTCATGGAGAATTGAACAGGCCAATCAGAAAAAATATCCACATGGAAAAATATCAGTGGCGTACCATCTTTTCTGTAAAAAATAAAAAAGGACATGTTTGCAGCTACGCCACTGGTGGAACAATTGAATAACTTTTCTAACTAAAATTTGAGGTTCTATATCCTATTAACACATTACAAAAAACATAATATCTAAAGTATTTTCGGAGATGGCCATTTCTTGTATGCTGCGCTCAGAGTGCGCATTTGGGAAAATTCAAATTTTTCGCCAATCCCACCTCATAGCTGATAAAAAAATGAACAAACTGAATCTGGCCTGATCCCCGTAGCTCGCTTAATAAACTACTTATTAGCATTTATGTAAAAAATTTCCAATCCCCCTTACTCCCCTCCTAATTGCCCCACCAACCCCAGCCTCCGGCCCATCAAAGTACTCGATATCACCCGTTATTTCGCGAAAAAATGATGCCCCAACTTTGCCCCTTCTCGAGATATAATTAATTAAATTTTATTGTTTTTGCAGTTGAAAATCGCGTTAATTCGCGAACTCATTGAGATATCGGGATCGGGTTTATTCGAGCTTACGCGCCCTGTCAAGCTCTTCAATTTTGCTGTTCACTTTTTTGTTGTAGCATCAAAACCGAGTTATTTTCAATTTCCCGTTGTAGGTTAGATTTACGGGGCCCTACACAAATCATTTCAGAATGTCGAGGGGATCCTACTGTATCGATTGGGGGAAAAAAGTTACTCGATTTCGTCAAGGGATTTTCGAATACCGGAACGACTCCACTACAATGAACTTGTCGACTTTTAGGATTTTTACGTTGTGATTGAAAAAATGATCATGCCATAGTAACTTTATATCCATTTTCTTTTAGCAGCTTCAATTGCCAGCCACTTGTACTTTTCCTTCTGCCTCTCATTTGGCACGAACTCTTTCTTGAACCTTTCCCGATCAAATAGTTTACCCTTTCCTGTATCTCTTAAAATTCCAATATTATGACCTAAACAGTGACCAAACTCTCCTATCAGTGCCTCCGTTTCAACTTCTTGAAGCCAACCATCAAAGGTGTATTTTTCCGTTGCCATTTTCATTTCCTCAAGCTTTCCTATGAATTTTTCATAGTATAATTTCAGAAAATAATCGAATTCGTCTTGGATCAGACCAAAGTTCACGGAAGTAAGCAGGAAGAACAATAAGTCGGCCGCAGGACTGCCAAGGTTCGGAAATGAAAGGTCCAAAAGTATTATTTTTGGGTTCTCTCCTTCTATTACCATTATGTTGTTCATCCAAACGTCCATATGGATGACGGTAACCCATGGTTCTCTCAATGGACGTCCCGTAAAAGATTTTGCATCATACACGGCTTTCTTGAGTCTGTCCATCAGTGGCTGGATCTCGGGAATCGCACTGAATATCGTAAAACTTGCACTGTTACGGAGAGAATTTAGCTTGTCTGTGTCTCCAAGAGTCGATAAGTAGGGCTTAACTTTTTCGTCGAATAGTTTTGGATTTTGAAGTTTCAGTGCTAGAAACACTGCGTGGTAGATCGCTAGGTCACTGATGATTTTCTGTGTCATCGGAAGATCGAAACCATCGTGCCGGTCTATATTGTAGTAGCCTTACCAAAATAAAAATGACGGATAAAGTATATCTAGTGATGCATCGTTAAGTTGAACATATAAAGTACCTTGTAATTTTTGAGGTGGCTGAATATTGGCTTCCCTGTATATTTTTATAGAAAAACTGCAATGTAACTTGAAGAGGCCGACATGGTAAACCCATGTGCCGAGTTTGAATACATTTTGATGGGCCAATCCTAAGCTATTGAATTAATCGTGTTGGCAAAATCTCGAAACTGTCATAGTTTAGGTACTACAGCAAACCCAAATTTTGACATTCTTCTTCTTACGACGCCCTCTCCTTACGACGGTTGACGATCCGGTGAAGAGCACCCAAACCATCTTCGAAGGTTCTTCAATCGTGAGCTTTGCCTTCTTCCTACAGATCTTTTTCCTTTAATCTTTCCCTCAAAGATCAGTCTCAGGAGTGCATACCTATCGCCTCTCATTATATGGCCTATACAGGGTGTTCCTTAATGACGTGCTAATATTTCAGGGTGTGATTCCTTAGGTTATTTTATAAAGAAAAGTTCATCTGAACATATGTCCGCAACGGCTTAAATTTTTTGCTACAGGGTATTGAATTTTTATTTTTTAAATGGTTATTTTTTAAAATTTCCGAAAGTATTTTAGATATTATTTTCAATTCCGGTATGTGTTAATAGGATATAGAACCACATATTTTAGTTAGAAAAGTTATACCATTGTTCCACCAGTGGCGTCCCTGCAAACATGTCCTCTGATATTTTTTACAAGAAAGATAGTACGCCACTGACATTTTTCCATGTGTTTTTTTCTGATTAGCCTGGTTAATTCTACATGAAAACGGTCTCTTGCGTCTTCCTCGTCAGATGCACCGTTCTTGATTAAAACCACTAAATTCATATTGAAACTCATTATTATTAACATTGATAAAATAATTAATGATAAATTTTGTTTTATCAAAATTGTTGGAGTGGGCAATTCGATGCGAAGACGGGCGGAAGCATGCCTTTTAAGTGAAGGTGTCCATTTCCAACAATTTGTATGAAACAAAATTTATCATTAATTATTTTATCAATGTTAACAATAATGAGTTTCAATATGAATTTTTAATCAAGAACGGTGCATCTGACGAGAAAAACTCAATAGACCCTTTTCATGTAGAATTGACCATCTGAAAAAATATTCATATGGAAAAATGTTAATGGTGTACCATCTTTCTTGTAAAAAATATCAGAGGACATGTTTGCAGGGACGCCACTGGTTGAACAATTGAATAACTATTCTCACTAAATTGTTTTGTTTAATATCCTATTAACAGATACCGAAATTGAAAATAATATCTAAAGTACTTTCGGAGATATTAAAAAATAACCATTTAAAGAATAAAACTCCTACACCCTGTAGCAAAAAATTTAAGCCGTTGCGGACATATATTCATATGAATTTTTCTTTATAAAATGACCTAAGGAATCACACCCTGAAATATTAGCACGTCATTAAGGAACACCCTGTATATCCAGTTTTTCTTTCTTTAACGCTGGTGAATAATTCCTTCGACTTTTTCATTCGTCTAAGTCTAAGTACTTCTTCGTTTGTAATTCGCTGAGTCCATGAAATACGTTGAGTCCATGACATTGACAACACGAAAATTAGTATCAGCGATAATATTTTCCTTATTCGTTATATTATGTTCAGCTTTACGTTAATTTTTGACAATAGCGTAATAGAAATTTTTTGCTGGTGCTTGCTGTGTTACCTGAGTTAGGAGAGTGTCGTAGTCTTGCCATCGCCTTTAATTGAATATCTTAGCATTGGCTCACCAAATTGTATTCGAAATCGGCACATGGATTGACCATATGGAACTCGTCAAGAAGTTATAATGTGCTTTCTCTATAACATATTATACAGGGGAGCCAATATTCAGCCACCTCAAAAATTACATGGGATTTCCTATGTTCAACTCAACGATACCCGAAATTACATAGGCGATAACATACAGGGTGAAGTGTTAGAAGGCGATACCTCCAAAACGATTTATAATATTATCATGAGAGAGAGAGAGAGAGAGAGAGAGAGAAAACCGTAAAATACTCGTTACTCGCGTATCTAAGGTGCGAAATACTACTTTGGTGATCGACAACGAAAATTTTTTGACGCGGAGTAGTCGAACGTGTCCCAGGTATAACTATGGAAACCAATACGTTTGACAACAGCCAATATGTTTGACAACAAGTGCTCTAATTATCTTCTGACCTGTGTATTTTATAATACTTTTTCTATTTGGGTCTTCCAAGTCTAAAAAACTTTAAAAAATATGGTAGATTTTTTCCATCTGAATTAATATTTTCTTTTTGGGTTGGCAATACGTTTACAATTTAATAAAATGTTACAAGTATCAAATATGCCATGATAGAAACAATTGAACACAACAAAGCATCTTCCTATCCGTCATAATTAAAAATAAATATATTATTAAAGTTAATACAAATGAGTCTGGAAGAAAGTTGTACTCCGTCACAAAAACGAGAAACTGCAGAAAATAATCTCAAAAAACTTTTAAAAAGAATATGCAAAACTTTGAGTTATGGTGCGAGCAGAACAAAGTTCAAAATATTGAACAAAATAATAAATAGTACTATGGAACAAAATATTGTGTCGACACAGAATCTGACAGGAATAGCAATTAATGCCCAGGAAATGTCTACAGTAAATATGTATATATAAAGTAATATATATAAACTATATTGAATTAAAAATAAAAATAATACTTTATTAAATAAAACTTTAGAAATAGAGCATAAACTGGAAGATATTTCTATTATTTTGAGGTTATGTTGTTTTATAGTTGTGAGTAGAAATTAGTTGACGGACACCGTCAGCATGTTATATATTTCCGAGTATAGGTATTTCAGATAAATATCTAGTAAACATGATCTATTTGCAAGGTTAAAGGTTACTATTTTAAAGTTTTCTATAAAAAATTTCTGTCGAATCCATAATGCCTAGAAAACTAATTTCAACGAAATCGACGTAGGCCTAAAATTCGATCCCTACTTGTTGCCAACATGAAAAAAATAAAATTTCAGTGTCATAAAGTGGCAGGTTACTCAATTTTTTTGCATTTCATAATGTGGCCATTATGAAACACAAATAGAAAAAGTAAAATAATACATAAGATAATAATAAAGAGTCTCGAAAGTGAAGATAACTTATCCTGTAGAAATATCAGTCATGTCAATGAAAAAAATGTCTTATTTTTGACAGTGGCGTTAATTCGCAAACATTGTCTTTTTTGACGGTTGTAGAAAAAAAACTTTGTATATTGAATATTTACCTAAATATGTTAAATTTTGTGTCAGTAGAATTCCATCCAAATCAACTACATCGGTCTTAGGGTCCAAGCTGATCCTGGCCCCGTAGAAGGGCTGAAAAAAGTCAATTTCTTTTTCTACACCAATATCTTTTGCGAACTGCTTCATCGTCGGTATGACGGTGGTGTACCAGCCTATTTCGGACTTGAATGTTTCTTGGGTATTAAAGACTTCCTGAGCGACCACGTTCACTGGTGGGCACTTGCCGACTGCGTGGTATTCTTCCTCTTTGCCGGTTTTCCTTACCTGCGAAAATAAATGGGATAATTTAAAAAAAATTTGTTAAAAGAGTAATTTTCTTTCATTGGTTCCGTTTTGCGGAACATTCATTAATCACGCAAATCGCGAGATGAAAACATTCTTTGTTTCATAATTACATTACTTAACATAAAATGAAATAGTGTCAAAAATACAGCAGACTATTGCGAATAATAGATTTGACGTGTTTGTTTAAATATTCTTCAATGTTGTAGGGTTCAATATCTTTAAGTAGCTTAAATTCACTTTTTTTAACTTTTTTAATGTTGTCACAATTTTTAATACGACGTGGAACTCTATTGTATAGTTTTATACAGTTGTAATACGCACCACTTTCGCACAATGTTAGTCTGTGTTTGGGAAATGTATAATTCAAAGTTCTTGTTGAATATACATTTTGTGATTTACTACTTCTAAACGAATCTCTATTTTTGAAAAAGAATAATATGCTTTCTTGAATGTAAACTGCAGGGATAGTAAGAAGCTCATTCGCTTTAAATTTACCTCTACAACTTTCTCTAAAATTGTAACCAAATATGGTTCTCACTACTCTTTTTTGACATACAAACAACTGTTCTGCATCCCTACAATTTCCATACAGAATAATTCCATTGTAATAGATGTTGATGGTTCGTAATAAAACATCAGCGGACATTAGCCATGCTAAAGGTATATTTTTAGAACTACATTTTAGATCAGTCTTAATATCAACAACCTACTCAAAAAAGGGTTGAGTATTGATTATTATCTCTCCTGTTACAATCATCCTTATATTATCCTATTATAACCTTAACTACTTAATCTACAACCTTAACCCATAAGGTTCATGTACTTGTTATTGTTATATTATTATACATGTAATTACATCATTAGCACGTCTGACCATCGATCGTGATATTGAAATCAGAACCAATGTCAAATAATATTATAACAATAATAACCATAACTGTTTTACAAGAAATGAGTAAAAATAGAATATGCCTCTATTTTTACCTCACACCATATCTAATACGTGATTCGAAATTTGCGTAGTACACCAAGGTGGAGCACACCTTATTCAATTTTCCAATCACGTACTGTACATGATGATCCCATGACAGAGTATTGTCCAAGACCATTCCCAAAAATTTAATTGTTCGTGATATTTTTAGTTGCTCGACATACATTCCAATTCTTCTAATGTGGATCTTGTTGTTTTAAATATTATAGCATTGGTTTCTGAGGTGTTTAGTATGAGCTTATTTTTGACAAACCACTCATCTGCTTCCATCATGACTTTGTTTGTTCTTATGCTTAATGACTTGGAGCCGTAATAAGAAAATTGGTATCATCTGCACAATTTGCTAGTGTATTTTCGGTAGAAAGCAGCTAGGTAATATCATTCGCATAGGTAACAAATAATAGTGGTCCCAATAATACACTTTCCTGTTGTATTCCCAGTTTTATGTCCGCTCTACTAGATGTTACTCGGTCCTTTCCCTTACCCATTATTACTTTTTGACATCTTTCCGTTAGATACGATCTGATCCATTCCAAGGCAGGTCCCCCCGAACTCCATACAGTTCTAATTTATCAAGTAAGATAATATAATTTATTGTGTCATACGCCTTCGAGACATCGAGAAATGCCCCCCAAAGGGATCAGTCCGTTATGCGAAGACACCAAAATCTGCTCTGTACACTGAAACAAAGCTGTTTGCGTCGATCTACTCATCAAATGTCCGTGCTGCAATCCACTGACAAGGTCAGGTGTAAACATGAACTCTATAATACGGTTAACCATCACTCGTTCAAAAATCTTAGAAAATGATGGAAGCAAACTAATGGGAGGATAGTTTTCAACTTTTGTTTCGTCATCTTTTTTAAATACCGGGACTATCAAGGCTCCGGAAATATTCGATACTTTAACGAATTTATTATGTGGGTTCTAAAATTTGTATTGCTATATTTGTTTAAATACTCATACTACAATTTATTATTTAACACGAATTGATAGGGAGTACCTTAGTACCAGTTATTATGTCTACATGGACTCTGATCCGTTATATAGTAATAATAATAATGTTTATTCCCAACGAGCTATTTTAGTCCATTACAGGGAATATTATAACATAGAACATAAATAAGTAATTAATCAATATAAAAATAAAAAATAAAAATTATTATAAATGTTTTTTTTAAGTAATTTGTATGTTTTCCAAAAAAAATTTCTTTGCATTTTTTTTAAACAATTTTAAATTAAAATTTTCTTTTAATACTTTAGCTAATGTATTATAAATATTTATTCCATCAAATAAAATAGATTTCATCCCTATTCTACTTTTAACTTGTTTTTTTTAAATGATCAATATTTCTGGTATTTAGATTGTGTATATCATTTAATTTTACAAATTTTATACAAGATTTTTTATTTTGATTATTAATTGCATGAATTAGTATACTGATTTTTAATTTATATAAACTATTCAGATCTAGATATCCTCTTGGTTTATATAAATTTGTTGTCGGTTCCAAAAAATTTTTATTTATGAATACATTTTATAATTTTGTTTTGTAGTCTTTTTAAAGGATTTAATATTGTGGCACATGCAGATCCCCAAGCTGATATTAAATATTGAAATTTCGAACAAACTAATGAATAATAAATATTTTTTAAATGTATTAAAGGTATATAATCTCTAATTTTAAATACTAGTCCAATGAGTGGTGATAAGCTTTTTCGAAGGTTTTCAACATGTTTTCTCCAATTTAAATTTTCGTCTATTTATTAGCCTAAAAACTTTACGGATTTTGCATACTTAATTTCGTTTCCATTAAAAATTATTGGTGAAATATTGTTCCCAATTGCACATTTAGAAATAAACGTGAAAGATGAGTTTTCAAAGTTTAAGGAAAGTTTATAGGATTGTAGCCATGAAAGTATAATTTTCAAATCATTAGTAATATCAGTTTGAATATTGGATAAAGACCTTGTTACCTCACGTACCTTAAAATCGATTTTATACACATCACTGCCAAAATTTTCACCTGGAGCCAGCAAGGGCGACACTGTCTGTTCCACCACCTCTCCGCCAATGGCGTCCTCGATCAAGTCTTCTAATTTTTCGATTCTTGTTTTGTTCGCCATGTTCCTATTTCATTATTTTCATTAAACTGAGTATTTTGGTTCTACTTGTTTATTTATTATATAGTTTTCATGCATCCTGGTGTGACTATTATTGTTCTGAATTAGATTGCACCTCCCAATAGAGATTTATGGCAAATAAAGGATACCGTAAATATAAATACGAAAAGAAAATTGTTTAAAAATACAGGGTGTTTATCAAAGACGTGCTAATATTTCAGCGTGTGATTGCTTAGGTTATTTTATGCAGAAAAGTTCGCCTTAATATATTATTTTGTCCGCGCCGACGGCGAATTTTGTTTCTATTTTTTTAATATCTCCGAGAGTACTTCAGATATTATTTTCAATTTTGGTATGTATCAATAAGATAAAAAACTACATATTTTAGTCAGAAACGTTATTATATCTATCTACCAGTTGCGTCCCTATAAGGTAAACCACTGTAGTAAAATTATTATAGTAAAGATTTTATTGTACGATTGATTTCCTATAAAATATAATATTAATTACATGTTTTATAAATAGTCCGTATCAAAATAATATCGTATAATTAATAAAAAACTATAGTTAGTATTTCTAATCAATTTAGTACAATCAGGGGCGGATCTACGGGCCTGACTAACATTTAAATTGGGTGCGGTAAAGTTGAATGGCTTAGCACCATATATATATATATATATATAAACAGTATATTGCCAATACGAACGTTCCAAAATACAAAAAGTGTCCCGCTATGGGAGATGGCGCGGGCCTGTTGAGTTTGCGCAGTAGGGTGGAAACTTTATCGATCTCGTCAGAGCCGGCCCGACATTATTTGTTTGTTGTTATTCGTCGCCATCTTTGGTTCTGGATGCTTTTTCAAATTACAGAATAAAAAGTGGTTCATCCACATTGTTGTCGGTATATTAGTGCTTATTACTAACAACAATTTTTGTGAAGGAGTTTTAAATTTGTGGTGATTCGATTCGCTATTTAGTGGCTTGTTTTGTTTAAGATGAAAGGACACAAGTGCATGGTGCTTTTTTGTAAAAGTCGTGGATCAATACCAGGTATAAAGTATTTCAGGTATGTATACCTATATAAATTTTAGTTTTATTTATTCAAAGCTGTAGCTTAAAGCATCCCATGCATACTGTTTGTCACAAGCATTAATTTTTCGTACGAAAATATTTTGCTTATCACATTATCCAATATTCGGAACCGAAGTTCACTAAAAAGCTTGTAAAAAGAGAAGAGAGTGTCGTTTACAATATAATATATATTTGGTCACTACCTAACCTTAAAGTTAGAGTATTTTTAATTTGGTGCATTAGTAGGTGATAATAATTCCAAAAATAGTCAATATAAGTCATTCATTCTTCATTTTTGGTTTAGAAATACGACATACGACGTCGGGTGAAAGTTAAAATAAAGCTCATCGTGTCAATTGTTATAAATATTCGGACGGAATTTGGCACCAAAAGTTTACACCAATCAGGGCACCGTTTGATCATCATATCTTTAGAAATTGTAGGCATGGAACGCCGTCTTAATTCGAACTAATCGAAATTTTGTATGCAATATTTTTTCTAACTAACCAGTGAAATTTACATTAAAAAAGTGGAAACCGGTCCTGTCGAATGTTTACTTTCACAAGGAAATTTCCGAACTGCGCAAACTCACAACGCCCCCTTCGATGCCCATAGCGGGGACATAATTGCAGATGGTATTAGCAATATACTGTTTATATATATGTGCTTAGCACTCGCTAATATAAAGCCTCTCCGTCTACAAACCTCAAATTGGGATTAGATATGTTTTATTCCTTCTTCCCTTTAATTATTTTATTGTATGTAGATATTGAATTTTAATAAATAAAAAATGTGTATTGTTTATCGCTTTAAAATACGAACTATTTTTCAAAAATTATTAATTTAGCAGTGCCGGCTATCGAGAGGAAATAGGGGAAGTGTCACTTGCTCTTGGCGTGAATTATAATGACGCGTAACGATAGCATGTGTGTTTAAGAATATTTTTCCTTGGCTCTTCCTCTATATTTTCGCTCTCGAGCCGCCACTGTAATTAAGTGTTAAAGTTACTTGACATATTGTAAAAATCATCAACATTGCTGTTATTTATCCGAATTCACACCTTACCGTATCAGTTTTTCTAGTACTATTAATATAAATTATTAATTAAATTTAACGATATTTGGGCCTTTCTGAATAACTCTCTAGATCTAATCGTAGATGCGCCACTGAGTATAGTCAAGTAATTACTAAAATATATTTTAAATTTTTAAAAACGAATTTGTATGCGCGGATCCAGGGGGGTCATGGCGGTCATTACCAAATTTAAATGAAGCTTTGTAAAAATGCCGTTTTAAAAGAATCAAATGCTTAAATCAGATGCAACGAATCCATGAAATTAAGATCTTGGTAACAGATGATAGGTAGAGAACTTATATAGCGAATATACCATCGTTCGAAGAAGTCAAGCGAGGCAAGACGAATTTTTACAAAAGATTTTAGTAAATTTTACAAAGACTATTCATTAATGGTTTAGTAAATACATTTGTAATTATTACTCAATAGCTTGAAATTTATTACGAACACTGTAAATGCGGGTAGCTGCGGGATCCTTTTAATTAAATACATTTTTCCGAAAAAACTCGAATATGAGATGTCGCCTAGCGTAAATAATAACGTTTTTGACAAAACTCTTCACTTGCAATAGGTCTCCATGTCTTTATCGCTATGCAAACAATTCCTAAAAATAATCAGTTATAAGTACCTACCTATGGAGTAATATAATTCAAAATATCATCGTTATTCTTTGACCGGCGACCTTACATTCGTTTACAATATATTTTAAGTACTTTATTTTACTAAATTTATTAGAAATCCTAGCTGTAGTTTTTTGTAAATTATGTTTACAATTAGAGATCGGACGGAAATACGGCAGTAGTACTGAGTTCGGCCGATCCGGCCTTAACGGCGGATCTGCTGTTCCGGCCGGGTCGAAGGTTAAGTCCGACCGAATCTATTTTAAAATTTAAAAACCATTAAAATCATAATTTTGTTGATAAAAAAATAAGGTAAAAAAAACCTATAAAATTTGTGTAAATAAGAATAGTACTTAATTAAATAACAAAAATTGAGGACCTTTTATCTTTTATCGAAAATGTAATTTCTTCTGATCAACCTTTATTTATAAAAGTAACAAACTGTTAAATCGCCGTTGAAAATACGCAAAGGCGTATCTCGTTTTTGACAACTTTTCAGGAGAGCGATTTAAAGAAATTTGGCTTTACTATCTTAAATACAAGTTAAAAAGTAATAAACTTAGAGGTTTAGTTTCTGGAGGTTATTTGATACAAAGTAAGGTCAGTAAGGTGCACAAACCAAGTTGTCGATATATTTAATATAAGTATACTATTTTAACATTTATTCAAGATACGCCTTTAGGTTACGGGATTAACAATTGCATTTGCCTCTACGTATGAGATACGCCCTTATCGAATGTAAAGAAGTGTTGGATCTTAGACAATTAATTTCTTATGAACATAGTATTTATTTTTTCAAAGAACTATACAGCAAGTGAACAACAGGAAGCTATAGTAATAGTCCAGCAGTTATAAGAATAATAATAAAAATAGGCTACAAAACAAGAACTATTAGCATGTATAACATAAAACGGCTTAAAAGTGATGAGTATGAGGTAAATTTTTATAAAACTGCACGTGTTCTGGTAGGCTTATTACCGGGTTAGCTCCAGCACATAGTGCCATTAGATTATTGTATTTTTCTAAAGTTATTGGACGGGTTTCTTTATTCAACTGTTGAAGACTTATTTTTTGCAAGGGACCGACTTGCCGCTTTAAGGACATTGCTTTATAGTTTTTATTTAAATGACTGGTTTTGAAAAACAGTTTATAGGAGTTTATGGAACTCAAATATATCGGTCCACTTGAATTGGTTTCCCTCATCGTCGATCCGAATTGATCGCAATCTAAGATTTTCGCTAAATTTTTTAAAATCTAGGAAATCACTGTATGTAAAAGAAAAAACATTGGAAGGTTTTGCCCGTCTCGCAAGGCGGAAAATTGGTGTAAGCTGGGAGGGCACCCTAAGTTCTCCTGCCTTTTTAATTGCATAAGAAATTGCACTATGTGCCGAGTCCCCCTCACTTTGCCCATGATTAGGTGTGAAAAACCTTAGACTTATTTCGTGTATGTGCTTTAGTGTCGACAAAATATACATAAGAGCTCCGGCAACTATGGAATTTTTGTTCTGTCCCCCACAACCGTCTGCAAATAAATAGACAATGTTAAATTTGCAAAATTTTTAATAGGGCGGTTGATATTTCCGAGGCTCCTCGGCCACTGTCACATTCGTTCCAAGTACAACAATAACACTAACGAGAAGCAACATCATAGAAAGTAAGATTATATACCGCAAATCTTCTCTTGTAGAAAACTGCACCATCGCTAGACATTGGTAGGTAAATAACTTGCTGTAAATCAAAACAGCAACACATTACTTTGGGATCATTCTGAGCAGCTATCTTGCAAGAGTTTTTTATTTCTCGTATAGCATTTTTTGATTGGGTATGTTGCTCATAAACTTCTTGCAATCTTAATTTTGTTTCTGGAGCTCCATCGTAATAGGTTTTACACAATCCGCGCATGTCTTTTTTGGGTCTTAGAAATGAGAGATTCATTGTGTCAAAGACGGAACGATATGTTGTAAGGCAAGGTTTATTTGCTTTTGGTCCCAGTTCGTCTATAAACCTCGAATAAATTTTTCTAATTGTCAAATCACTATGCAGGTATTCTCGGGACGTATCTTTCCTGCAATAGTGAGATTCAACTTTTTGAAATCGATTAATATGGTTTTTGATACTTTACGTGACACTTTAAACCACCCCAAAACAGCTTAGACTGAATAATGACTGGCCAACTCGTTTATTTTCTGCTTGGACGACGGACTTCCAGACAGGCTGCGACAGGAAAAATTGAGATACGCCTTGCCATTGCACAATTTACCAAATTATGTTGTGACGCTAAGGCGTATCTCCGAGATCCGCCTTTTTGATATTTATATGAAAGGCGTATCTTGAGAAACGCCTTTAAGTCTTAATTTATTTCTTTAAATTTTGAGTAACGCCTTTTACTTATCGTTTTCTATATAATTAACAGTGCGTATTTGAGATAAGCCTTGTCGTCACAACTTGAAGAACATTAATGTATGTATATAGGCGTATCTATCTCATTTTTACCAAATTTCGAGATACGCCTTTACGTATTTTCAACGGCGAAATTATCTGTATCTGTTGATACTTCCTTGTCATCTTTCTTAAAGTTTTTCATATGTTCAGAAGGATGATGTAGTTTTAAATGCATTATTAAAGATGATGTCGATTTACTACTGCCTCGTTATGAAACGATCCTTTTACAAAAATTGCAAATGTTTTATTATTATCCGATGTTGTGTGCAGGGTGTCCCATTTTCGACACTTTGACAGTTTATCTCCGGAATTATTATCAAAAAAGTAATGTAAGTGTCATGTGCTCTCTTTGGATCAAACATAAAATGGTAAAATCAAAATTTAAAAATTTTCGCTCGCTTAAGAGATACGGGGGAAAATAAAAAAAATTGACAATTTCAAAATTACCCTATATTTTCTTAGTTGAAAGAGATACAGAGAAATGTTTAAGTTCCTTTATATTGATTGTTGAATAATCTGCCTAACCTCATTTTTGAAAAAATGGAACACCCTGTATATTTCTCTGCATATTTATAGTTAATTCCTTTTATAATTGTGCACCTAGGTAAATAAATACCTGTTTGTGCACGTTCCTGATTCTTCCTCAAATTGATACAATAATGTAATTCAAATTTTTGTCATTAATTTATGTAGTTGTAATATACAGTGTGTCCACTGGTTGACTATCGAAGAGGGAAAACTTTTTTATTTGTGGGTTTATGAAAAAAAGTTATTTTTCATAAAAACTCCTGCTTGTTCTCCAACGACCAAAAAGTATATTATTTTTTCAAATTTATATACCGGGTGTTCAGAATTTAGAAAAATATGAAAAAAGCTAAGAACAAAGTACCCTTATGTGTAAAGATAGGATAAAAACTAATTAGTAAAAGTTGTTGTGGTTGAGAACCTACGTCTCATTACCAAGTTTTGACTTATTAGCTAAATGTACAGAGACAGGCAAAAAATTCCAACTCATAAAATATGATTTGCTTTAAATTAACGCATTTTACAAATTAGTTAATCTTTAGAACGTATTTCTTTGTAAAAACTTTATAGTATACGTTGCGATGACAATGGACGTACATTTTACCGACAAGACGGCGTTGAAAACACATCGCGGAGCGACGTATTTAACAAATGAACAAACAAATAAAAATGTTGTCAATGTCATATTGCTTAATTTATGACAGTGAAAAAAAATGCTAACGTTAGAACAAAAAGTATTTATTGTCCAATGTTATGGTTTAGGGGAAAATATCTCATACTCGTATGTCACAAGAATGTTTAACGAGAAATGGCCAAATATTACCGTTAACCGAATATCAGCGTTTTAAATATTAAAAAGAAGAAGACTCCTATCAATGAAGAAGAAAATGTTGGGGCAACTCTTGCGCTGGATTCCGTTCGGCATTTTCCCAAAACATCGCTAAGGATTAGAGCATCCCATATTGGAAACATTAGTAAATCATATTTGCAAATAATTTTTAAAGCTAATAAAGTCAGGCCATATAAACCTAAATTTGTTCATACTCTAGAAGCAAATGATGATGCAAAAAGACTTGATTTTTGCTTATGGGTTGGTCAGAAATACTTACAAAATAGAAACTTTTTTCATAATATTATTTTTTCCGATGAAGCTACTTTCTCAACTAATGGAGTGGTTAGTTCCCAAAATGTACGTTACTGGTCAACTGAGAATCCCCATTTTCGAATTCATTGCAGAAGACAGTACTCCAAGAAAGTTAACGTTTGGTGTGCAGTTACGTACAACGGAATAATTGGACCGTACTTCTTTGAAGCAAATATGAATCAGCATAGTTGTTTAGAAATGCTAAATTCAATTTTTTTTCATTATTTAAATAATATGCCACTTATTGACAGGCAAACTGCATATTTTCAACAAGATGGTCATCCTGCGCATTCCACTGTTATTGTGCGGGAATGGTTGAATCGACAATTTCCGGAGCGCTGGATTGGGAGATATGGACCAATCCCTTGGCCGCCAAGAAGTCCCGACCTTACAATAATGGATTTTTACTTATGGGGCTACCTTACCCAGAAAGTGTATGCATCTCATTTGGAACCTGATCTTGACAATTTAAAAATTAGAATTAGAGAAGCGATTCAGGCTATCCCTTTGCAAGAGATACGAAATGCATATAAAGCATTTATTAAGAAAGTACAACGATGCGAGGAGGTTGGTGGAGAAACCTTTGAATAGTTTTTTTTTGCTGATAACCTGCCTTTTTTCACTTACATTTGTTATACTTGTTACAATTTTTTACTCTTCATTCGTTCTCTAATAAATTCGTTTAATTATGAATAGTGCACGGTTTTATTTTAAAACGTATTGATTTTTTAATAACATGGGTAGTTACTTAGCCGTTTTCGACAATTCCTCGTATAAAGATAAATATTATACAAAGAAATACGTTCTAAAGATTAACTAATTTGTAAAATGCGTTAATTTAAAGCAAATCATATTTTATGAGTTGGAATTTTTTGCCTGTCTCTGTACATTTAGCTAATAAGTCAAAACTTGGTAATGAGACGTAGGTTCTCAACCACAACAACTTTTACTAATTAGTTTTTATCCTATCTTTACACATAAGGGTACTTTGTTCTTAGCTTTTTTCATATTTTTCTAAATTCTGAACACCCGGTATATAAATTTGAAAAAATAATATACTTTTTGGTTGTTGGAGAACAAGCAGGAGTTTTTATGAAAAATAACTTTTTTTCATAAACCCACAAATAAAAAAGTTTTCCCTCTCGATAGTCAATCAGTGGACACACTGTATATACTATTCAAAAAAAGAAAAATTTAAACTTAAATTAAAAACTAATTCTATCTAACAATTAACCTAACAGTTTAATTTACTATCTATTTTGTTAATTTATATTAATAAAAAATGAGAATTTATATAAATTTGTGAAAATAAAATTACGGCACTTTTTACTAAACTTTTTGATATTTGTGGATGACTTTATCTCTGTCGAAATAATATTGTAGAATTTTGGAGCAAGATAATCTATAAACCTATAACTAATATTCTTATTTCTAGTTGGCACTTGTAGGTGCTTGTTATTTCTACTTCTGGTTGCGTACGAGTGATTTATATAGTTTCTTAACTTAGTTGTCTTATGAACATAGATACAGTATACAAAGAACGAACATTAAAAATGTTTTCGGTGTAGAGTAATTGCGTCGGATATCTCTTTTTTTTCTTAAAAATAACTTTCAAAATATAATTTTGGACTACGCATAGTTGATTCAGGGAATTTTGATAAAGACCATCCCAGACAATTATTCCATATCTTATTAAGGACTCGACTAATGTTTTATAAATATTAACTAGCATTTCCCTATCGAAAATGTCTCTTAGTATATAGAACTTATGAATTATAGTTCTGATGTTGGCCGTTAACTTTAGAACGTGCTGATCCCATTTTAGGTTTTTGTCAACAGTTATACCCAAATATTTCGTGAATGGTACCTCCTCTATTTGAAGATCGTTTGATTTAATATGATCAAAGTTTGGTCGGTTTGAGGCTGTAATTGAGAATGCTATATAATGCGTTTTATCTACGTTTAAAGTAAGCTTAGAGGAATCCAACCAGTTCTTTATTTGAGATAAGCCAATTTCTGTCGATTCTCTAACTTGAGACCACGTGTCTCCCGTAAAGATAGCCACCGTATCGTCTGCATAGGATATTAAAGAGCAGTTTTCTATCTTCATATTTGTTAAGAGTTTATATACGCGATAAAAAGTATCGGTCCTAACACGGTACCCTCATCATAGTTGTTTCTAGGATATTAGCTTCTGTTTCATGGTCTATACTGTGGTTTAAAGTAATAAAGTTTAAATAAATCGCCTAGGAAACCAATATCATCCATGATGTGTTATATATTTGAAAGGAGAATTTAAAATAGTATCTTTTTAGATTAAAATTACAGGGTGTTCGATTTAAAAAAATGATGTTAGGTCCGATAACTTTTTTACCTGACCCCGTATACTTATTCTGAAAACGGCAGATTATTCAACAATCAAGATAAATTAACTTGTGTATAAAATATTTTTCTGTATCTCCTTTAACTAAGAAAATATAGGGTAATTTTGAAATTGTCGATTTTTGATTTTCCCCCGAATCTATTAAGCGAGCGAAAGTTTTCAAATTTTGATTTTACCATTTTAAGTTTGACCCAAAAAGAGCACATAACACCTAAATTACTTTGCGGGTGTAATTGGCAATGGCCCCTGAAAATCCATAAGATTCAATGATGACAAATTTTATCGAACCGGTGCCTTGCCCGTGCCGATCACGTACCTTGCACGATAGTGAGAATCGGCCTTTAGTCCTAAACTAATAAATAATTATACAGACACACCAGACCACAATCGCAGAATATTACTCAGGTACTTCCCCCATTCTGGTATTCAATGAAACAAAACACCTAGCGTCATAAACGCGAATTAGTGCTGGGACATCGAAACGGAACACCGATGTTGACCATCGATGTTAACATCGAAAGCTAACATCGATGGCGTAGAAACATCGGTTGTAAAACATCGATGTTTTCTAAACATCGATGTTCAAACATCGACATTTAAAAAATGTATATTTGCGATTAGGAATAAATTAGATATAAAAAATAAAAATAAACTTGTTATTAGAAAGAATTGAAAAATTATGAAACGTCAAAAAACAAAATAACAAAAATTAAAAAAAATAATATGAACAAAAAAATTAAGCAAATATTAAAACATAATATTTTATAACTGCATGAATTCCAGTCACTAACAACTTGTAAACTATTTTTTTTTTGTAAAACTAGATTAATGATGATTCCTTGCAATCTATTTCGTTTCTGGGGCCATAGTTTCGCCGGCTTTTGAAAAAAAAAAGATTTCAACTACCTTTTAAGCACGTATTAATGCGCACTAAACCGTTCTGTATCAGCTGGTCAAATACTTCTCGCATTGCGGGCACAATGCGAGAATGGAATCCGTATTACAGTCGGCAATTCTAGCCTTCTGGCAATTAAAATTGCACGGATTCATGCGCAGTACACCGTTCTCGATCAGCTGTCTCGCATTGCCAGAAATGGGGCACGCGCCACTTTCATTGCCATTGCCGGTGCAAGTCTGGGTAGAGATGGATTATTCTGTTACTTTTAAATGTTTATTAATTGGTCGAAGCACCTATGAACAGCTAATGGCTACTGCCATTTGTAAGTAGCAGTAGCTGCTTTAACTGCCAGTCAAAACGAATAGGTTTGCCCATCTCTAATTCTGGGGGTATTTTAGAGATTTCGACACTACCAACTGCTGTTCTGACTGTTAGCAAGGCGCCAGTTGATCGAGAACGGTTTACTGCGCATGAATTCGTGCAATTATAATTGCCATTGCACCGGAAATTTTTATTGTCGACTCTAATAAGGCTTTTAGCAAATGAAATTAAAAGCTTTCGCTCTTATTTTCTTGTGCTGGGAAAATTGAGTTTAAGATTATAACCTAGTTTTCTTGTTTTGTTATAACATTGAACATCGAAAGGTAAACATCGATGTCGACATCGATGTTTGACCTCTAACATCGATGTCGAAAACATCGAACATCGGTAACAGAACATCGATGTTTCAAAAACATCGATGAACATCGCCCAGCACTAACGCGAATTGCATTACGGACAAGCATTGTTGGATGTCGACACGACAAAACTCGATCCGGTGGCCGGAATTCCGTCGGTTTGTTCCGGCCATAGGCCGGATTTTAATGTTCCGGTGGTCCGGCCAAATTCCCGGTTCTGTCCATATCTATTTACAATATTATTTTGATGGATTACTAATGAAAATTGTAAATAATATAATATTTTATAGGAAATCGTACAATAAAATCTTTACTATAATAATTTTACCATAGTCGTTTTTCCGCGTATTTTTTGCAACACCCTGTATGAGAGACTCGGCGACTGTATTTTATTATATGAATTTTTTAACAGTATCTTGATACTATAGCTCTGTAAACCAATATTCCCTATGTCATGTAGATAAATCGGATATCCACGGCCCCATTTGCCGATTAATCGATAACGTAGAGAGACGAATGGAAAAGAAAGGAAAGTTTTCGACTATGAAGGCCACTAAACTCGAGGTCAATGCAATCTTCTTCGAGTTCGCGTCAGCGTCGCCGCGTTTCCGCAGGAAGTGCAATACATTTTCTGCCAGAATAAGAATAATACAAGTAGGAAATATTTTTAAAAAATCAATAAATAATTTCTTAAAAGGTTTTTTATTTTGGATGGAATTTGACAAGTTAAAGAAATTCACATGTCATTCAGTGGCGGCTTGTGACCTATGATGAGGGGCTCACAAGTATGGTGAAATTTTTCTAGGCGTTTTAAATGTAGAAAGAAAAAAGTAATAAGAAAATGCGTTAGGTATAACATATTTTTATTTATTTTTTAAATTTACACAAGGAAATACAACTTTTGGAAAATAAGAAAAGTTTTCTTAGTATGTATAGCTGTCGGATCTTAACGTCGTCGCATGCAACCCTCGTAACAATATTTATACAGTCCCTTGTCTAAGTACAGTCCACTACTAATACTACTAAAGCCATCTACGAGCTATCAAGAAAACCGAATGATGTCCAATACTACTACCGCCATCTACGAGTTATCAAGAAAACCGAATGATGTCTAATACCACTACGCCATCTACGGCTACGCTATTAGTTTACTGTTTTATGACGAGAACGAATCGAGCCACGAGACTGACAAGTTGGCATTCTTCATATTTTCAGTGTTTTTTAGTTTAAATCCTTAAATAAAATGGTTTAAAATCATATCGAGTATCATTTATCGAAATACACAACATTTATCAACCCTACACAATAGTGCTTAAACGTAAAGTCCATTCTTCGGTTCTTAATTGCACGTGCGAGCAAGTCTCGTCATAATCGTCATTTACCTCGACCGAGGCACGGTTGCCAGATCTATACAGTTTGGTGTGACGGGTTGATAAAATATTAGGGAGGATCGGACTTTTTTAGTTTGACGGTACGATAAAATATTAGGGAGGGTCGGACTTTATACGATAAATAATATTAAATCAATATAAATTAATAGTTTTTATTCGTTTTGTCTTGGGGGTAAACGTGCGCATTTGCTCCTGTGGAAGAACCGCCACTGATGTCATTTCATTTCAATAAAGCAGATCTGCTGACTCCCATCCAATTTAATTCGTAATTGATTACTGTAAGTTCACTGACGAGCTGTGATACAGCGAAACGCGCCTATTGATCGGCCGAGGGGAACAAAAACAAACCCTCACGGTTACAAACCAATTCTTTTCGGTTTAATACGGACGCCAGGCATAGACCTCTCGCAACTGTCATCTTTACAGTGCAAGCCCATGGTATAAATAACTAAGAGGTATGATTCCACGCCGATGGAGGCGTGGTTGTGACGTCACCAGGAGAGTGATTTTTAAATCTCTTATGGAAATTTATATTGCTGTCTGCGTTTTTAACTATATTTTAGAGGTATTAAATGGTTTACGCACCGGTTTTACGCACTTAATGGTATGTGAAATGAAAGAATAATATCGTGGTATTTATGTATATTTATTTCATGAACGTACAACAAAGATTAAAGCTAAAATACGAACTAGTTATAAACAAATTAAACTATTTTTTAAATAGTCTCTCAGTGGAGTGAAATTATGAAGAGGTAACTAAACTCATAGTCTACTTCAGTAGTTAAATAAACAATATTTTATGTTCCATATACAACAAACGAACAATCCCGAACAAACCCGAACATACCTGGTTATCCATATCACAACCTAACCCAACGCATTTCATTTATCTTAATAAACACACACGACTAAATAAGAAAAATTCTGGTTAACTTTCAAAATTTTCATGGAAAACTACGGCGAAACGGCACTACGTGGCAACCAATGTTGACAGAAATCTTTGATCAATAGTAACCTAATAGAATAATAAAAAACGGTGTCAGAGTAAGAAGAGTACGAACAAAAAGGTCGTTACTTTATGATATGGGGGTCATCTCCAGATTGAACATAAATGTAAATTGTTAAAATAGTAATGGATATATTACAATTGTAAAAGTCTGACAATGCTGGTGACAACGAGGAGGGGGTCGCCGAGCAGCTTCGGCTATCGTCGACCGGTTCCAATGGCGCGGCGGTTGTTGTAAAAGTTTGTCGGAATCTTTTGGTATTTTAGTGGTATTTTAGCTGTAATGTGTGTTATATTTCTATGAAATTAATATAAGTAAATACTTGTCATATATTATTTTTTCATTTCACATACCATTAAAATGCGTAAAAGCTTTTAATACCTTTAAAATAGAATTAAAAACGCTAACACCGTATAAATCTCCATAAGAAATTTAAAAATCACCCTCCTTGTGACGTCACTGCGCGCGGCAGATGAAATTGGAACGGTTAGATATCGTACCTTTAGTTATTGTTTCATGGTGCAACCCTTGGTAACTGAACTTTATGGATGGGAGCTAGCAGGTACCATTTGATGGTACGAGAAGGCGCGATGGGTTATAGTGTACCGTTTGAATTCGTTGTTGTTCTTGCTGCTTCAAGTGATTAAAAGTTCTTTTTCTTTTGGTCAGATCCTAGCCTCACTAATGAACCGCGATACTGCGGCGATACAGAGGAACACGTCTGTGAGTGGATCTGTCGAGAGGAAAAAGAGGAGCATCATGGTTTCCAGCTAAATAAAGAAATATTACTTGCAAACATATTTAAGATCTCGGGAATTCAAAAAGATATTTTTTTGAAATACTCGCTATAAAAGATGGTTTTAATATTTTGACGAATCATTTCCGGCTATACCGGATGTTAGGCTTATTTTTTCCTCTGATAATAACTCTGAAACGAAAGAAGATATAGAACTGCGGTTTTCACATTCTTTCAAATTTAATCTGCTCTCTCATTATGACATCATATTTATACCGTACGATTTAAG
The DNA here is from genome assembly GCA_963991005.1 of Barypeithes pellucidus. Classification (NCBI taxonomy): domain Eukaryota; kingdom Metazoa; phylum Arthropoda; class Insecta; order Coleoptera; family Curculionidae; genus Barypeithes; species Barypeithes pellucidus. Next base: position 18,448,535 of record OZ022563.1, read on the forward strand.
TTCTCGGAATAAAATCAAAAATATTTTTAATTGCGCCTTCTAACAATGAGATATGGGGGGTGTCCCAAAATGCACAATTCTCAAAAACATCCCGTATATCAAAAACAAGGCGGCCTAGAAAAATTCTGATTACGGCATCTTCTGTTTGACAAAAAAGTAGCAGAGTGCTGCGAAAACCGCATCCTTCTATCATTACTGATACAAACATACATACCTTCGATCTTATAATCCGTTTTATAATTAAATTCCATAAAAAAATAAAACACAAAAAGTATGTTTTGCAACAGAACCAACAATAGATAATATCACACAAATTTGAAATCACATCACAATATTTATTATTATGAATTATTTAACAACAGAAAAAAAATCGGGTAATGCTACAACTAATAAAACGTTTAAAATTCGTATACATCAAGCACGTAGAACCGTCGACACCGTCATCCCATTCCCGAGTGTCACATACTGAAGAAAGGATAGTCGCGCGTGGCAGGTATCCAAGCATGGTCGAAACATGCGGTGTGATGTGACAACACTGTTAGTATACTCTAGTGACCCACATTGTTGCTAACTGAATCCAGATGGAACGGCGCGACAGTATGTGGGTAAAAAGGGTTCTTACCTTAGTATTTAGATATTCGATCTAAAAAAAACTATGTAGACTTTCTCTAGGACACCCAAGGAGTTATCTATTTAAATATAATAAGTAATTTCCATAACACCCTGTATATTATCTATAAGTACATCGCTCTAACTTACTTTAAATCGTCAATGAATCAATAACCGAGGAAGGCGAAGGAAAAATATACGTTTTCCGTTCGATAGAGTCTACAAAGGCCACCATCTTAAGGTCAATGCAATCTTATCTCATTCCGCGTCAGCGCCGCCTGGAAAATTCAATTTTCATGGGAAATATACATTTTCTGAATAAGAGGGAAAATAATACAATCCATGAAGTTTAAGATTTAGCTATTTCTGTTATAAAGGAGGGATTTAGCATAAATCTTATTTTGATTTGTGGGCCTAAACTCAAATGCTTGCAATTTTATAGCCATACTAAATGCTTCTTTGTTGCCATTCGACAAGGAAACTCGTTAAATACTCTCCTCGGCAAAAAATTTTGACTTTGAATAACTTTTTTATTTTAATCCGATTTTTATGATTTTTTTAACTAGTTTGTAAACACATTTATTGGGATTAGTCTCTCCTTTTTTAATAATTAAAATTTTTCGCTTAGGTGATGTTATACCAGGATAAATTAAAATGTTGTTCCTTGTCACAATTTGAAAAATACCCCGAGGAAAAATTTATTAATTGATCTTTTTGCCATAATCTTATTTGTATTCCTAACATTTTCTTTTTAAAATTATCCCATTATCTCATTTCTTCTAAGAGCTACACAATTTTAAATAAACACCGATACAAACTTTGCATGTCTGGTTTGGTCTCCTTATTATCACATTCATATACATAGATTGGAAAGGATTCGATCACGTTTTCTCAGATTTTTAAACTTTAGAATAAACGGCGTTTATGAAATAGCGGATATGTGTCAAGTGAGATAGTGCTTCTCTATCACAACTCTTCAAGTTAGACGTATGCAATCCTGTTTCCTGTTTTAATACAAATTGCTTAACAATTTTATTGATTCACCAACATTAATATCAATTATATCTTTCACATTCAACCTAGAGAAACGAGAACTCATCAATTATTTGATATTAATTATAGAAGAACAAATTTTGGGCAAAATTCACCTTTAGTAAGAATGTGCACAATTTATAATAACAATTGTGAAGATATTGATATATTCAATACAACTCTGTTTCCTTTCAATATGCAAATAAAGGGATTGAAGCTTTGACCGGTCGAGTCTATTGCTTTTTGGATTTTATAGTCTATTGTTTTTTGGATTTTATAATTTATAATTTATTGAATTGGTTTGAATGGTTTCACATGACGCCATGGTTGGTGTATGGGAGTGGTCCCGAATAATTTGTTCATATTTAGATTTAGTTAGGACATAGCTTATAACGTACTTGTACACGTAACTGAAAATTAGTGGGTATATTTTTGGGTCTAGAACCTGTCAGTACCCCAAATCGTAAATAAATAAATAAATAAATAAATAAATAAATGGGATGAACTGTTCATCGTCGTCCTATTCCCCCACAAACCTTGCAAGAGCTAAGGTCAGCAGTGTAACAAGAAATAAGATGAAGTAATTTAAAAAAGAGAATTTTAAGAATACAAATAAGATTATATGATATTCCTCTATCACTGCGAACCTTGTCATCTTGTTCCACCACAAACCTTACAAGAGCTGAGTTTGGCAGTGCTAGAAGAATATCATATAATCTTATTTATAGTCCTAACATTTTATTTTTTGAATTATCACATTATCTCAGTTCTTGTAAGAGCTACACAATTTTAAATAAGTGAATATCATATAATCTTTTTGTATTCTTAAAATTTTCTTTTTTAAATTACTTCAATATCTTATTTCTTGTAAAACTGATAAACTGGATAAACTGTTCATCGCCGTCCTGCTCCACCACAAGCCTTGCAAGAGCTAAGGTTCACAGTGACAGAGAAATATCATCTTACTTGTATTAGTAACATTTTAATTTTAAAATTATCTCATTATTTCATTTCTTGTAAGAGCTACACGATTTTAAAATTAATGTTCTTCTTTAATTAAAAATTTGTAGGAAATGTGACCGTTTTACCTTAAAAAGTATTTTTGGAGTTCTATTAGTTAATATTAATAACATCTTTTAGAAGAATATTTAACAATTTATAATTTTTTTTATGGTTTAACTTTTTTTTAAATTTTTTTAGTTTATAAATTAACCATTAAAATCTTACGCATAATAAGTCTGTGATTTAATATTTTATTATAAAAAATTTATACCATCGAAATAATATTTCAACTTAATTGGTCATTAGTCAAAACTTGACCGCCCAATTAAATAATTTCCGGTGAATTATTCCCCAAAAATTAATTATCTACCTTCTGATCCGATTAAATAAATCTTAACTAATACTTTGAGGTTTGAATCAATAGGGTGAACAAAGGATATTGTATAATGATTCATTAGTCATTGAGAATGATATATTCATCATCGTATTTAATGATAGATTATTAATTATTAGTATTAAACTAAGGATATAATGCCACCAACCGCACATCCAGAACTTCGTCATTCCAGGAAAGTAATAAGCTGCCGCGTTATTCATAATAGAACATATGTTATTTGTTGCGTCTCGTTGCTTATTTGAGGGGTCATGACCCTTCCCCCCTGGATTCGCTCTTGACTACCAGAATGTATTGTATGCCCGGCCGTTTCTGAACATCGGAAGGAATGCGACCAAAAAAATAATCATCTAATTTCCAATTAGAACTAGCAAACTTTACCAGTAATATAATAAATTTTGATGTAATGTTATGCATAGCGTTATCAAATCAACCTAGATAAATATGAAGATGCGTAATAGTATATTACGTACCGAGAGGTGGAAAGTGTTTCATTCCTGTTGAGAGAGTCGATAGTTAACCGAGACACGAAGCGGCGAGGTTAACTACATCTCGTGACAGTAATGAAACTTTTCACCGAGGTTTGTATACTATTTTGTTTACAATCACATCTAACATCCGCTTCTTATTATATTGAATTAAAATTATTAATAAAAGATAAATGTCATTTTGACTTTTCCATTGAAAAATTAGACAGCAATTTCAAATAACCGCAGGTGGTAAAATAACTTAGGTAATAATACACACCAAGATAACAAATATCATTTTTTTAAAATGGTTTCCATGTCACTAAACAATATATTATTTTAACAACAGAAAATTGCTATCAGATGAGATATTTGATTTTGGTGCTACACCACCAGAAATTCGAGAAGCAGCAAAATTAGAAGAAGAAGATCTGCCAACTAAAAGCCGCCCGATATATAACAAGGCATATAACTCTTTCAAAGAATGATGTACGGGAAACAAAGTTCAAAATCCGGGTTCTGAGTCGGCGCTACTAGCTTATTTCAGTGAATATGTCAAGACAAAGAAGATATCAACGATTTGGTCACAATATTCAATGCTGAGGACCACTCTATCCATTAGGGAAAAACTCGACATATCTAAACACGCAAAGCTATTAGCATTTTAAAAAAGTGTGTTCGTACCTATATTATTTTGAGATATTGATTTTTTTAAAAATTACAAAAAATAATTTACGTTCCACCCGGGTAGAAAGTAAAAGTAAAAAAACGTCAAACTTTCCACCTTTCAAAGATAGATGAAATGTCATTATTACACGCATGGTTGTAAATAAAAATATTTATTTTTCATAATATTTAAATTAATAAAAAATAAATCTCTATTTATTGTCTTTAGATATATGGCCGGGGTTCTGGTTTTTGCTAAGAGTCGAAACCATGCAAGATTTTTTCATAGTATTTCATTAAGCTAACAAGAAATAATTAGGTCAAGATTTGCTCAAATATAAATAAATTGAAGATAATTTGTTAAACCGACTCACACGCACACAGGAACGTACTAGTGATATTTTAATGAAGATGGCCAAGTTAAGGAACAAAACGTCGGGAAAACTAGTAAGTGTTGTATACCGCTGAACGTAGATATAGTTCCTCTTTCATAATTTAACCAAAAAAATCCAAGCCCGTATTCAATAAAATCAAGTTGATGATGGTGATCCAAAGACGAAACGTCCGTTAAAGATCTGATGATGCCATCTTGTGGAGAATAAAAAGTAGCAATGAGAAAGGGAAATTTATTTTTGGACATCTCTTCGAACAAAGTCAGGAAAAAATAGGAACCGAAACACAAAATTTTAGATTTTTCCAAATATTTTGGAAACTTCTGTACTTATTTTTGGTTTTCTTACGGCATATTATTGGCCCCATAATTACGCAACTTTGCCCCAATTTAACCGACTTCGTATCTCTTACCGTTTCCGAAATCCGAATGGTGAAAGTCGAATTTGTAACACCCTGTATAAGCTACCAAATTTTGAAAGTGATCCGTGATCCATAAACGTCTAATGGGCCATCCACCATCAATCACCCTGTAATTAGCACTCGATGAGGCCTATACTGTCTGTGTTAATTTAAAGAAGCGTATCTACAAATGACGTCAAAACTTACTTATACCGTTCAAGCACAGTGTCATGAATGAGGTCATCTAGAAGGCTATTAAATTTGAAAGCAGTATATGCTACCAAAATCTATTACTACGTCTGTAACTACAAATATGGACATAATTGAAATTTGGAAGCTAAATCATCGATATATTTCGCAATTAAATTTTTAGTAGATACGTCCGCTTGCATTAACACGGCAGTATAGCCCGAAGAATAGCTATTTAGCATTATTTGTTTATTCTGTATTGTATATGGTATCTTCAGGTGGGTAGGAAATGATTTTCCATACGCATTTATATAAATCGTTTCTCTTTTGTTTCGTTGTTAGGTAATTTTTTTTATTATCCTTTGTAGCCCAACCTAAAAAAGTGCTTCACAGGAATCTCGTTATCTATAACAAAGAAAAAAATGAAATTTAATTAGAAACCACACAAAATAACAGACAATGAGGAAACGAACATAAATGTATCTCTTCCTTTGCGATAAATTAGTTGAAGGTAGTAAAACTTTTAAAGTTTTCTAACGATCTAACAAATCAATTGGATAGGGGAATGATATATCTCTCGAAGTAAAACGTTGCAGTTTACATTCTTACCGCTGAAATAAATCTAAAACTTATGTTTGAGGGTAAAGACCTAGTTTAGTCACATTCTTTGTTCCTTATGACTTTATTGTTTTTGTCATTAGGGTAGAGTGGCCGAAGATGACGCCCCTAAGGATAATTAGGGATTGTCTCCTTTGTTTCTTAATAAAAAAATATTGAACTAGAACTAAAGTTTTCGGAAGTCCAGATCAACTGGAGTCTCCGGCTGTTACACTGGATATTTCTAAAGCCTTTGATCGTGTTTGACATGAGGGGCTTCTAAGTAAACTGCGATCCTATGGTATACCCAGTCGATTCTGTGCATGGTTATCTAGCTTTCTTAAGGACCGCTCCTGCAAGTGGCGATTGACGGATTTCTCTCAGACACCTTCACCATCAATGCCGGTGTTCCTCAACGGTCCATATTATCTCCCACTCTCTTCTTACATTACATTAACGACCTTCTAGTGAAAACTAAAAACCGATATTTAGCTTTGCTGACGATAATACACTTCTCTCATTTTTATCTTTGAATGCACAAACATTGGCTGCCGACGCACATCTTCGCAGACACCATGAAGTATCACGCCTCAACAAAGACCTGGAAGAAATTTTGGCTTGGGGTGACAGTAACCAAATCGAATTTAATGCTAAAAAACACAGGCAGCAGTTTTCTCTAAAAAGGTCAACATTCCAGAACCGGATATAGTCATGGACGGACACGCGATCCCACTGGCTTCATCTATTAATTTGCTGGGCGCCAGTCTAGGAGGAAATATGTCTTGGCATAACCACGTTATGGCAATCGCCAAGATATCTTCTCAGAAACTTGGTGTACTCTTCCGAACCAAAAAGTTGTACCAACCTCAACAACTTTTGACATTATACAAAGCCCAGATGCGACCATCACTAGAGAACTGCTCTCATGTCTGGAGCTCTGCACCCAAACATACTCTTCGGCTACTGGATTCTATCGAAAGGAGGGCCATTCGTCTGATCGGAGACCACGAGCTGACGAAGAACCTCGACAGCCTAGAACATCAAAGACAGATTGGGGATTTGACTCTCTTTTACAGATATTTTCATGGAAAGTGCTCGGCTGACCTTGCCCTCTTAATTCCGCCCAGAGCGGCGAATGGCAGAAATACACGACGAATCACTACCGCCCATCCATATATGGTTAAGCTTAGTACTCCTCGAACTTCATTATTTAAGAATTCTTTCATCTCGAGGACTTCATCCTTATGGAACGACCTTCCCGAGGTCGTTTTTTCCAACGAATATAACCTCCAACAATTCAAAACCAACAATCGCTTTATTCGCACACGCACCACTTCTAGAGTGCCCTAAAGGATTTTTTCTATAGTGCTTGTGTTTGATCATAAAAAAAAATTAGTTCGTCATCTTTGACAAACTTGCAAGCTAACAAAAAAATGTTGTAAAAAATAGTATGCCACAATTTAATACTAATTTGGTTAATTCGTAATAAATGGCACATAACAAATCTTTTAAAACAAAGCAGCAAACCCCAACAAACTTGCAAGCTAATAAAAAAAAGTTGTTGTCGAAAACCCGGATCTGATATCACTTTTCGTACTCCTGTAAAACCGTTTCGGAACATTTGCCCAACCCTGTATAGATCGTGGGGCATCCCGGTGGGACACTCCGTATGTCTTTTATTGAAAACCTATTCCTGCTGCACATGATACCCTGATACATAAAACCAGATTAGTTTCGTCTATTTCGCCTGGCCAATCTAAAACTAAAATAAAACGGCTCCTCTTTCATCTACAACTGGGCGATGAGCCAATGGTTCTCGGAAATGTTCAGGAGTAGTCTAGTGTCTCCTGATGCTTAAAACAAAAAAAAAATGGAGAAAATTTATCGCGCTTTTAATTAAAGTTTGCATTAAGGCTAAGGAAGTAAATTCGCAAGAAAATGGACTTTTTATCTTTAGAAGATTTGTGTATTTTCCTGTTCACTTTGTGGTGGATAAAATATTTGTGTAGAAAATACGAAACACGAAACTTTACTATGAAAATAGTGAAACTAACCATAATTTATGGCTCTATACAGGGTGTCATGGAAATGACGTATTATATTTAAACCGGCAATTCCTGAGATGAATACAAATTGAAGAAAAAATCCTTAAATGGCGCTTTCAATTCATTCAGCGGTAAAAATGACCTGACGTCAAACCAGGAAAACTTCTGTACGGCACTGCGGCACATCCGAATTGTCACCGGTGTTGTCAGAATTACACCTTACACTCTTTAAGTTTGAAATACGCAACTACGTAACTAGGTCAAATGTCAATGACCTTTTGACTTTTGATTGGTTCTGTGTCTCTGACGATATACAGGGTCATGTTCTGAGATTGGAAGAAAAACGCCGAAGGGGTTTTAGTAGGGTATAAGCTTTACCCACTAAAACCAAAAAATCTGAAGATTTATGTGCCCTGGATTACTTTCTAGTATACTGGCACCTGGATTCACTTCTATTTGGATACTAGGTAGCTAAATATTTAATTTTATAAGAATCTAAAGTTTTATACGAACAATTTGGCAACATTGCGCCAGAACATCTGTTTATTACACAGCTGCTCAGTGTAATGTGACTGTGCCGAGGAGTTGTGTGTGGGTTTATTGGTGAATTACCCCACTTTTTAAACGTTCGATTTGAAAAAAAAAATATGTAGCGCTTCTCTAGGACACCCTAGGAGTCACCCATTTAAATATAATACGTCATTTCCATAAAACCCTGTATGTGACAGGAATAACTGCCATAAAATTATAGCAAAATTTTAAAAACAAATTTTTAGTAAAAATTACCATAATATTTAATAACAATAATAGTTATTTATTTCAAATTACAAGATACTAGATAATTACAAACCACAAGGCAACTATAAAGTGAAATGACGTCACAAAAAGCAATAACGACAAGAACTCACTGAAGTCAAAAGTCCCAATCAAAAAAGTCTCTCAAGATATATGGTTCCATTTCAATTAATAACCTATTTATTGACCTTTTCCACACTCTTATATTACTTATCCTTTTAATGTTAATAGTCAATCTATTGTATAATTTAACGCACATGTAATATGGGCTTTTTTCAGAAATTGTTAAATGGTGAAGTGGATACAAAAAATTCAAAGTTCGAGTACCGTAGCTATGCTCATTAAGTTCCTGGAAAATTTCTTTGATTTTGAATAAGAACATTAAACACTCATAAATGTAAAGCGCATGTATTGTCATTATATTTAGCTTTTTAAAAACGCCTCTACAGGTCTCGAGGTACTGTACTGTAATCCCTGCATCAACCTCGCCACTCTTTTTTGCATTACAAAATACTTTTTGTCTTCCCAAACTGCTTCCCCCAAAAAAATTTAGCGTCTTAAAACCGACTCAAAATTTGCAAGATTCAAAGTCTTAATTCTTTGAAAATTCATGTAAGATGACACAATCCTTATACCATAAGCAACAGAGCCAAGCCTCAAACACAGCCGACTCACATGTGAGTCCTATGACAAGAATTAATTTATTATCACCCCCAAAAACTTGGTTTCTGTTTCCATATGGAGTTCCGTTCCATACAGTTTAAGACTATTTGGCAGATCTATTTTATTTTGCTTAGTTCTAAAAATTATTATGTTAGTTTTATCCTTATTTAAGATAAATTTATTTTTACTAAACCAATCGTTAATCGCCCCAAAGGCCACCTCAGCTTCATGAATCAGTTCTGCAAAATCTAAACCACCAACAAGCATGTTGGTATCATCACAATAGTTTGTTAAGGAAACATTATTTTCATTTACAGTTAGATAATTTATAAAAATTATAAACAATATAGGCCCCAAAATGCTACCCTGAGCTATCCCCATCAAGTTTTCCCTGAAAGCCGATTTAACCGTCCGATTCCCTTCCTGAATTATGACTCGCTGATGTCAATCTGAAAGGTAGGACCGCATCCCAATCTGCGCATTTCCTGATGTCATACTTATTAAATTTATAGAGGAGCAATTCTCTGTCAATGCAGTCATATGCTTTACTAAGATCCACGAACATCCCTACTGCTAGGTTTTTATTTTCAAGGTGTTCCAAAACTATTTTCGTAAACTGAAAAATCGCAGACGTGGTCGACCTACCTCCCAGATATCCATGTTGCGTTTTAGCAATGAGTTGACCCTCTTGGAAAAATTCCAACAGTCTCGAACATATCACCATTTCAAAAACCTTTGAGAAACTCTATAACAAGCTTATGGGTCTGTAATTGTTCAAATCTGTTGGACTGCCCTTTTTGTATAAAGGCTTAATTTTTGCAAATTTAAATTTATCTGGGAAAGTTCAAAATTTCATAGAATTGTCAATAATATACGCAAGAATTCCAGCCACATCTTTAATAGACAATTTAACTATGCTAGTTGGGATCTCATCTTCACCACTGCTATATTTATTTTTTAGTTTGCTGGATATTTCTAACAATTCTTTTATACAGGTAGGTTTGAGAAATATGGACTGACCATTTTCGGGAATGTCTCACTGAAATTGTACATGTGTTTTATCTTGAAAAAACTTTGGAACTATATTTACTAAATGCTCATTAAAATCATCTGCTAGTTTTTGACAATTTTCGGTAGAGGGACCCTGACTAGTCTTGGTCTTGCCGTTTATTTCGTTACATATTGCCCACATACTTTTGTTTTCATTGTCTGAAACTCTAATCTTATTTTCAAAATTATTTGATTTAGTAAACCATTTACATTTGTGTAAAATTTCCTAAAATCTTCTGTAAAATTTATTAAAATGTTTTGTAACATTTTTGATACATGGTGTTCGCAAGCAGTCACCCATCCAAGTACTGTAACCATGGCCAACGTCGCTTGACTTCTCGATCGACGGTATTCGTTCCCTGTTAAGTGCGCCACTGTTATTTGTTGTGCAGAACGACATCCTGAGAACCCATTGCATCTGATTTATGTCTTATATTCTGTAAACATGATTTTACAACACTTCATTTAAACTTGGCCATTTTCACAATAACAAAATACTTAAAAACAATAATAGTCGACAGGAAAATGTTTTAAAATATTTAACTACTGGGGTTAGAAATAAATTATTGTCACTTACATTCATTGTAAAACTTACAATATATTTTACTTGAGTTAACTAAATTTATTAGAAATACTAACATAGTTGTTTTATAAATTATGTGTGTCTACAATATTATTTTGTAATTAATACTATATTTCTAGCAAATCGTATAAAGTCTTTACTAGAATAATTTTACTGTAGTGTTTGTTCCGTCCACATACATTTGTTGTAAAATTTACAATATATTTTAGTAATTACTTGATTTTATTAAATTGCTTAGAATTCTTAACTATAGTTTTTGGTAAATTATGTTTACAATATCATTTTCGTACATATTACTAATAATACTATATTTTATAGGCAATTTTACAATAAAATCTTTACTATAATAATTTTACTATAGAGTTTGTCCCGGGCACATACATTTGTTGTAAAATTTAGAATATATTCTAGTAATTACTTGATTTTACTAAATTCCTTAGAAATCCTAACTGTAGTTATTGTAAATGTTTACAATATTTGTTTGGTGCGGATTACTATCTTTTTCCAGAAATTTTAAATCTCTTGACAAAAACATCGATTTTCCATAAGAGTGCATGTTAATTTATTAGCAATTTTCTTTTTGGGTGGGGTCTTAGAAAAATAAATACAACTTGGCATAGTATAGTAGGAATCAGAGAGGGGATAAATGCTTCCATGCTAGTTAGAATGATGTCGGAAACCTCCCCAGCACAAATGGATAGATCATCAGAAGAGAAGCATACGCTCATCTAAGGAAAAGTGCGAAAATGGTCTTGCAGGTCTTCCCACTTGGACCCATGTGTAAATTAATTGGTAGTTCGCCTAGAGTGGAAATGATCGGAAGATTCTGTACGGTGACTGTATGTAGATCAGGGTTTGACGTCAAGAAAAGATCCAAAAGACTAGCAAAATCTCCATCTTGGTCTGGAATCCGCGTTGGTTCTTCTACCAGTTGAGTTAGGCCAGAACTGATCACAAAGGATTCGGCCTCGCGGCCTTGCTCATCGTCTGTATTTGAGTATTTAACCCAGTTGACATTGTGGACGTTAAAGTCGTCAAAAATAGGAATCTCGGCATTCGGATGGTTGGTTTGCAAGAAGTCGATTGTATTTTCTAGAGATGAGGAAAGGGATTTGTAATGGGTATCACTCGGAGGACGGTAAAGGCAGCAGATAAACTTGATGATTTTCTGCGTTGATATTTTAAATCACGTTAAATCAAAGTCTTTCGGTTCAAGTGTAAGTTCTCGTTGGCAGCAGAGATCATCTCGAATAAAAAAACATACCCCGAAGTTGCGTCGAAATCGGAAATGCAAATCGTAGCCAGGGTATAAATAGCTGACGGTGTCTGTTGACGATCTGACCTTTGTCTCGGTCAGTGCGAGCACGTGAGGCTTGGAAGATTGTTGCGAGAGTGCTGTTGAACTGATGTTATGTGATGAGTACTTTACGATCCCAGAATATTATGTCCCTATTCGTATCCAAAACAACAACAAAAAAGATTTTACAACTTGGCATAAAGCAGTGAGTATCAGCCATCTGATAAATTGAGTTTCTACGAAGTTGTAAAATCTATACTCTAGATTGTTTAAAAAGCCTCCATTTTGTTTTGAGATACAATATTCTGGGATTAAAGAACCGCCACTGTATAGTTATTTTTTTAAAGGTGTCAGTGTAAAATATTTTTCTGTATCTCTATAAAAAAAACCGTATTCTCCTGAAAGCCGTCGGATGTAAAATATTCATGAGGGACCTTGGGTTAAATCCTCATTTATTATATGGCTGGCTTTTTAAAATTAGGAACATTTTTTAATTTTTTTCGGTCCCTCGACGCCACGTTCGTAGAAAGTAATGTGACAGAGTAAATAATTTAATGAACGAACAAAATTTAAATTACAATTTAAAAATTTTATTAATCTATTTTATGTATTAAATACCAATGTATGGAAAAATTATTATTTCCCAAACCACCCGATGATACCTTATACGTATTTTTGTCTACACAGTAACACTTTAAAATACTAATTCAGATTGAATGGTACTATCAATAAAAGGAAGCATTTTCCATTGATAGGATGTCACCTCCTGCAGACCGGTTTCGAACTCTTTTGTTCTCGTCAGTACAGGGTAGGTGTACATGCCCATCATTAGAGAAGGCTGTAATACTTCACGCTGTATTATCAACGGTAGTCGAGAAAATAGAGCGCGCAGCGCCATCTCGTGCCGTATCTTCGGGTGGCCTGGGAAATAATAATTTTTCCATACATTGGTATTTGATATTAATACAATACCACCAGAAAAGTATAGACTTTTTATTTTTGATTTATTCAAATAACGTCTGTTCAGATTGTGTGGGACTGCTAAGAGATGGCACTGCGCGTTGTATTTTCTCGATTACCGTTGATAATACAGTGTGAAGTATAGAGTCTTCTCTGATGATAGGTATGTACACCTACCCTGTACTGACGAGAACAAAAGAGTTCGAACCCGGTCTGCAGGAGGTGACATCCTATCAATGGAAAATGTTTCCTTTTCATGGTAGTACCATTCAATCTGAATTAGTATTTTAAAGTGCTACTGTGTAGACTAAACACGCTCTTATTGTATAAGGTATCATCGGGTAGTTTGGGAAATAATAATTTTTCCATACAATTGGTATTTGATATTAAGACCACCTGAAAAGTATAGACTTTTTATTTTATGTATTACTATTGTGCAAAGTGGAAATTTCATACAGAGTGTTTCTTAATAACATGCTAATATTTAAGGAGGTTATTCTTGGGTCCATTTTCAGAAATAAACTTCATATGAACATACGTCCGAAACGTCTTAACTTTTGAGATACAGATACGAAAATTATCTTTTTTTTTTTAAATGTTTCATCCCTCAGATTCACTCTATATTAATATAAAAATATAGTTTTATAAAAATAGTCCATGTAACTCTCATAGAAGAAGGGGAAGCAACTAGAAAACTATCAGGTTTCTTTTACACTTTATAAAATACAAATTTCAATATGCTATTTTTATTACAATTATTCTGGGCCGTTGAATAAGCTTCGCGAAAATCAGTAATTCTTTCTGTAATTCTGCTAAATCCTGGTAAATCTTTCATTTCACGGCTTTCAAAAAGTTCTCCTTTGTTACAGCTTTCGGCCATAACTAAGTCTACTTGAATACCTTTATTTAAAAGCCAGTTTATTCTCTGGCTATATCCCGTTTCGTCTATGTAGCTTAATTACCGTTGGTGCCAGGGCAGAGGAAGTTTGCTGCCAAGTTAGCCACGTTTTTGCCTTTTTCAAGGCAAACGGCGGCGGAAATTCGCATACCTACAAGAAATATCTCAATCTACTGGCGTTTTCTTCAGTGAAAATAGCCTTATTATCAACAATATAGTAATACACAACCTTTTTAGATTCCCCCCCTTAGGGCAAGATAACAATAGAACCTCAGGATGCCGTCGGAGGCTGATCCCCACGCCATCATCACCATGGAAATGTTTGTAGCCCAGCTTGCAGAAAAGCAAACGGAGATGCAGAATAGACTAGAGCTGCAATCCAACCAGCATGCAGCACAGCTGGACGTCCACGAAGCCCAGCTAGCGCTCCAAGCCCGCGAATATGCTGAACAAATCAGCAGAACAGAAGCTACTATGCAGCAATACACCACCACAGCTGTATCAAACTCAATGAAGGACATGGAGCAGCAGTTCCAGATCATCCTGTCTGCAAAAGACCAGCAGATCTCCGAGCTCAAGGCTGAACTCCAAGCAGCAAGGGAAGCAACAGCAGCAGCGCTGTTGCAAGGTATAATTAAAAACAAGGTTAGTAAAACCAAAAATAACGTAGACACAGCTATCTTGCATGCCATGCCTTTAGAAAACATTAAAGTTATCGTAGAAAACCCTGTAGACGTACTCAGTGAAGACGAGGTAATGGAGATTGAGACAGAGTCCAGCTCCTCGTCTGAGAGCGATATTGTAGAAGAAAGCCCTGCTTCCCAGGGCTTCCAAAATGTATTAAACCGAAAACAAAAAAGGGCGAGACAGAGGGAAACGCACTCTGACAGCGAGGGCTACTCAAAAAAACGTTCGAATGCGGAGTTCCCCGCGCTGTATGTGCCCCCCCGTCTCCCTACTACCACCAATCCTGCTTTATTAACACACATGCGAAAAAATTTAGACAAAATCCAGCCGAAGGCACGGCCAAATTTTGTGACCATGTCAGACCCTAGACAAGAATCCCACCAAATATCATCGTCAAAAAATGCACAGGATGGGACTATTGTGACCGAGGCGACCCCCAGAAAAATTGTGACCATGGCAGCCCCCAGTCAAAAAGCCGGAGAGTCATCAGTGTCTAATTTAACACGTAAAGGGAAAATTGTGACCGAGGCACCCCCCAGAATAAGAGTGCCCCCCATCGTCATAAGGGACAAAACAGTGTACAATGAGGTAACGCGACACCTTAAGGCCCTAAAGATCGATTTTGGGAACGCGATAAATGTGTCTGAGGGTGTGAAGATCCACCCAGCCACCCCAAACGATTACAATAAAATATTAAAACATCTGAACGATAACAATATACCGTCGCACTCATTCCGCTTCACGGATGAGAAGCTGCTGCATGTAGTTATCCGAGGTGTCCTCGAGACCTGGTCTGAGGACAAGATAAAGGCCGACCTGGAGGAGCTTGGCTTCACACCCTCCAGTGTAAGATCTTGGAAACGGCGCGACGGATCCGCCATGCCATTTTGCACGGTTTTAGTCCCGAAAACGCAAAATGAGATATACAAGCTATGTTACTTGGACAATCTCAGGGTTCGCGTGGATACCCATCGATCAAAACATACAGACACGCAGTGTCATAGGTGTCAGCTCTACGGACACACACAAGTAAAGTGTACTGCACAATTAAAGTGCATGAAATGCGCGGAGAGTCATCTCTCAAGGGATTGTCCAGGCAACTCGCAAACTAGGTGTAGCAACTGCAACGGTGCACACCTATCTAATTCCAGGGAGTGTCCTCGGCACCCCAGGAACCTGCAGGAGGCTGCTGCTGCTCGAAAGACAGCAGCAGGCCCAGGCAAGTTCGTCTGGGGAAGTCAAAATAATAAAAAACTGTCTAACAACAATACTAACCAGAGTCAGAACCTTATAGCTACAGCGCAGCCTGCAAAGGAAGTCAACGCGCTCCAAGCGACTCTTCAGAGCATGCAGACCATGATGGCGGAGTTTACCAAGATCATGCAGGCTCTAACTCCAGTAATGAAAATGTCTAAGTTAAATCCATAGTGGTTGCACGCCCAGTGGACTTTCTAAAGATTTGCACTATAAACGTAAATGGGATTAAGGGCAAGAAACTTGAACTAACAAAATTCTCAGAAGAGCACAGCCTTGATGTGATTCTGATACAAGAAACATGGTTAAAGGAAAAAATGCGTTTTTCTTTCCCAAACTACAACGTTTTTAGAAATGATAGAGTAACTAAATTAGGTGGAACCATGGTTCTTGTTAAAAAACACATTCTGGCGAGCTCTATGCCTAATCCGGATAGTTGCAGAAAAATAGAAGGGACATACGTTAAGATCAGGGTGAGCGGAAGGAACGTAGTGCTCGGTTCCGTGTACTGCGGTCCTGCTGCAATCTTTGATTTTAACAGGCAGTGTATCGAAGACATTTTTGACAACAATAACACCATGATAATCGGGGGAGATCTGAATGCCAAAAATCGTATTTGGGGATGTAGAACCACAAACAAGCGAGGGCAGCTGTTATACAACAACTCAGGTGTTCTTGACTACCATATGCTCCCACCTGAGGACCACACCCATCTAAGTCCTATCGGATTACCGGAAACCCTGGACATATTCGTGATCAAGAACACTGACAGGGTATCTCAGCCTAAGGTATGTCACGATCTAACGTCAGATCACTTGCCCGTGATAATGGAATATGGTGACCCTCGCAGGAGGGGGAAAAACACCGTAGCCTTAACCAAAACGAGTTGGGAAAAATTTAAAAATGAATTAAAGGGCTGCGATGCGATTCCTCCTATTGCGAACAAACCAGACATTGACGAGGCAGCGGTAGTGCTAGTCAACAACATAAAGCAAGCACTTGCTAGAGCATCGAGCACTGTGACAATAAACTACTCCAAATACGGTGAACTAAGCTATGATATAAAGAATGAAATAAGAGAGAAGAACAGACTCTTACATCAAGCCTACAGAACTGGTGATCCGGCGATCAAAATCCAAGCTAATCTGGCAACACAGCGCATCAAGAAACAACTGATAGATCTAGAGTCTGATATGTGGGATAGGAAGGTCAAAAGCCTGAATATCGAAGACAACAGTCTCTACAGAATGACAAGAACTCTAACGAAGGGCTCACGCCAACAGATGCCGCCACTAACAACCGCAGAAAACGTCATTCTGACAGACGCTCGAGAGAAAGCTGAGAAATTTGCTGAAGTTCTTTACGAACAGTTCAGCGAAAATCCAGCTAACAATAAAGAATCAGAAAACCGGATTAACAGAACTGTAGAGATCTATAAACGCATGGATCCCCACCCCGATCCCAACCTGCAACACATCACAGCAGACGAAGTGAAAGGTCTAATCGCCAAGACCAAAATAAAGAAGGCACCCGGTATCGATGGCATCTCCAACAAAGCCTTAAAAAATCTACCGGATAACATCATAAATGACATAGTCTGTATAACAGAAGCAATGCAGACCCTCGGACACTTCCCTGTCGCCTGGAAGAAGGCAAAGATCGTTATGATAGGGAAGGCTGGACAAGATAAGAAACTCCTGAGTAGCTATAGGCCAATCAGTCTACTGTCTAACTTGGGCAAATTAGCGGAAAGGTTAATCTCGGGTAGGCTATCAGCCTTTGTCGAAATTAATCACTGTATACCAGAGGAGCAGTTCGGCTTTAGAGCTAATCTGTGCACTGTTAGACAGGCGACAAGGTTCGCCTCTAATATTCTTAGGGGTTTCAACACCAGGAGAAGCACAGCGGCCGTGCTATTCGATGTCAGCAAGGCGTTTGATAAAGTATGGCACAACGGGCTTCTACTAAAAATGATAAGGATGGGAGCACCTGACTACCTGATAAGACAGATTGCGTCTTATCTAGAAGACAGGTCTTTCCAAACATGGATTGACGAAGAACTGTCATCATCAAAGAACATTCGAGCTGGTGTACCTCAGGGTTCAGCAATAGCCCCCCTGCTTTACAACATCTACACTGCTGACATGCCGAAGTTTCCCATGAGCGACAATTATACATACGATAATTATATATACGCAGACGACACGGCGTTTGCAGTATCAGGAAAAAGCCCTAGAATACTAACACTACGGCTCAACAGGAACATCGCCCTCTTCGAAGAGTGGCTGTCAAAATGGAAGATAAAAATCAACCCGAATAAGACTCAGGCAATTTACTTTTCCAAGGCTCGCCTAAAACTCCCAACGGGGAAACTCAAGGTGGGAAACCAAGATATCGACTGGAAACAGAGTGTTAAGTATCTTGGTTTACACTTTGATAAAAGGCTGACCTGGAGGGTAAATTCAGCTAACATCATGAAGAAGGCCAACCAACAACTTGGCGCCATATATTGTCTGCTCAACAGAAGGAGCAAACTCAATCTAAGGACGAAGGTTAACCTCTACACGACGTTCATCAGATCAGCGATGATGTATGGTGCCCCAGCCTGGTGCACCCTATGTAAGTCGAGCCTTCAGAAAATACAGGTGATGCAAAACAAGGTATTAAAGATAATAGTAGACACTCCGCGATACACACGAAACGACATCGTACACAGAGACCTCGAAATTGCTACAATTTCGGAGTTTCTTGACAAAACCATTACAAAATATCACTCCAAGGCTAACATTGCCAACAATAGCACGATCGCTGCTTCCCACATACATTCTCGACCTAACGCCACATACAAATTACCGAAAGACTGGCTTACCCGCAACCGCGTTTGAGTCCAAAACAATCATAAAACCAAAAACAATAAAGATTGCCTTGCTTTGCACAACCTGCAAAAACCAGGTGGAAACTGACCACTACGCCTACCCTACTACCTTATACGTTCGGAGCTCTCGAAATTTGTTCACTCGATTAATCTCGAGTGAAAAAATCTCTAGAGCTGGCACCCAACATAAATGTATAGCATAGCTAGATCAAAATCAGAATATGCAGTTAACTAGTCATATCAGCGAAATCGAGTTATAGGTATGATACCTAACTCAGACGGTGAGTTTTAGTCAGTCGGCTCGTCTACACTCGTAGGCGAAACCTACATTCTGTAGGTTGACATTGGTCTGGTCTTTCCCCGCAATGTTGCTAACCTGACACTACCTGACCCCCGCGAGGGTCAGGTGTCTGTAAGCAGATTTCTCATCGTGTGTCCCAAAAAAAAAAAAAAAAAAAAAAAAAAAAAAAAATGTAGCTTAATTTTAAAAAATATTAAAACCCATAAAAAAGCGTAAAAAAATTATATAATTTTTTTACACTAAAAATTAATTACACTAAAAGGGTTTTTTAAAATACACCATTGTCATAAAAAGGCGCGTGCACTACTGTAAATTTGTAAACAAATTAATATGGATTCAGAATATAAAGTGGAGTTCAAGCATGCAAAAATATTTTACTAGTATTTAAAAAAACAAAATCGCATAATTTAAATGAGACAAAGGGATTGAAAAAATGGAGAACTGGAGAAGCACGCTTTATCTTAACAATATTAAGTTTGAATCGATGAACCGAAGCGTACCAATCCAGTTAACTACCTCCCTATACAGGGTGTAGCAAATTGGGCTTTCACCACTGGGATTTCGGGAACGGTAAGAATACGAAGTCGGTTAAATTGGGGCAAAGTTTGGCAATTATGGGCCCAATAAGATGCCGTAATAAAATCAAAAATAAATACCGGAGCTTCCAAATTATTTGGAAAAATCTAAAATTTTGTATTTGGATTTTTATTTTTTCCTGACTTTTTCCGAAGAGATGTCCACAAATATACTTTCTCATCGCTTCTTTTTATTCTCCACAAGTCGGCATAAGCAGATCTTTAATCCGACGTTTCGTTTTTGGGTCACCATCATCAATTTAATTTTTTTTAATACGGGTTTTCTTCTTTAAATTATGAAAGAGGAACTAAATCTAAGTTTAGCGCCATACAACACTTACTGGTTGTCCGACGTTTTGTTCTCCTAATTGTCCATCTTCATTAAAATACCCCTAGTACGTTCCTGCAATTTACTTTTGTTTCGAAGAGACTGGAGATTCTTGAATTATTATTGCTATTTCTGCCCTTAATTATTATTCTTACGTATATTACTGTTTTTTTATTTCAAACTAATTATTTTCTACTTAGTGTACCTACAAGTAAAGCCAGCACTTTTTAAAGACTTTTTACAAAAGGCATTGAGTTTCACAGGTTTGAATTAAATCGAATTTTTTGAAACGAAACTAAATTACAGGAACGTACTAGGAGTATTTTAATGAAGACGGTCAATTTAAGGGACAAAACGTCGAAAAGTGTTGTATCCGCGGAACGTAAAGTTTGTTCCTCTTTTATAATTACAAAAAAAAATCATGGCCCTTATTTAAAAGAAATAAGTTGATGATGGTGACGCAAAGACGAAACCTCGCATTAAAGATCTAATAATGCTATCTTGTAGAGAATAAAAAGTAGTAATGAGGAAGTTAAATTTATTTTTGGACGCTTCTTCGAACAAAGTCAGGAAAAACTAAAAACCGAAACGCAAAATTTTAGATTTTTCCAAATATTTTGAAAGCCCCTGTATTTATTTTTGATTTTTGCGGCATATTATTGGCCCATAATTACGCGACTTCGTATCTCTTACCATTTCCGAAATTAAAATGTTGAAGGACGAATTTGTTACAACCTGTATATCGGGGTATAGTTCCTTGAGTATATGTAGGAATAATATTAATCAAGAGGAATGGATGTAGTTAGAGAGACGGTGACAATAGGGGGTCCATGAAGTCGCTGTAGATAGGAAATTCTCAATAAATTCAAAATTATATCGAGCCATGTCTGAAAATGAATTTACACCATCTGCGTGACCCCCAAAGTCACAAATACATTTTCTGACAAGTCAACCCTTGCATATACTTTTCCGAGCGTGCCAAAAAAAATTAATGGAAAAATTATAAAGTCTCAAGTGACATGGGTCCAAGTGGACTTAATCGATTTGTATGCCCATGGAGATGAGTCGTAAACAATTTTCTGATAAAAATAATATTGCGAAAGTGCGGTATTTTTTCTCAAAATTTTTTTTATTAGAAGGCTGGTTTATTCTGCTATAGTTTCTAAAATATTCCCCTTGGAGAATTATTTCTAGGTTTATCTGATTCCCTCATATTTTCCCAATATTTTGATATATATAAAGTTACCAGAAACATCTCCTATCTTGGAGAAAATTAAGAGAATTCGTAACGGTGATAGCAAAATTTCTAAACTTTGCTCGAAATGCATGAAAGGCGTGGCTTTTACTCTAATTAGTGAAAAGTAGACAAGGGCAAATGTTTAAATTCATCAGATTTGAATAAATCATACACACCTTATGGAAAAATAGGCTTAATTTGTTAATATGGCGAATATAATATCCCGTCATACAACTGAACGATACCTGCCTTCCGGTATCTCTGCGTAATATTGTCAGAATTCCGCCTAGCTAGGTGCGATTCGTCTGAAATTTTTTTTCCACAATATTTGGGTGTCAAGGAATGTAGTGTGACAATTTTCTGACATGACACGATCATTTTTCGAATTTCCACCGAGGAGATTTTTAAAAGATTCCAATAATGAAATGGCGAGACCTGGATCGATAAAAATTTTTTCACATAATCTTTAACATATAATGTTCCATTCTAGTAAGTTTCAACTTCAAATTCGCATTTTTTTTTGACACGCTCGGAAAAGTATATGCAAGGGTTGACTTGTCAGAAAATGTATTTCCCGTGACTTTGGGGGTCACGCAGATACTGTAAATTCATTTTCAGACATGGCTCGACATAATTTTGAATTTATTGAGAATTTCCTATCTAAAGCGGTACAGCGCCTCTCAGCAACGCTCTAAGGCATTTCGTCAGATATAAAAGTTGTAGACGGGGACCTAAACTCCACGACAAACCAAATTACTGATATTCCACTTTACGGACCCCCTATTGTCAGTCTCTCTAACTAATAACAGATATTCAAATTTATTTCAACTTATGCAATTAAATGCACCAGGTATTAAATATATTTATGCAGTTCATTATTATTACATATTATCATATTAATGAGTAACTTATTATTTGCGCATTGAAGTCAGCGTCTTTAATTTGAACATCAACTGACACCAGTTTAATTAATTATCTTACAATCTACAAGGATGGAGCCATGTTAAGCCAATTCTAGGATTGTAAACTTTATCATCAGCCCTATAAAATTGAAAGTTTATAGTTTAGATTATCAATTAATTCTATCGCGTGCAAAGTTTGAACTAACTAGAACTAGACCTCACAAACCTGGATAAAGTAAGGATTTTCTAAAGGATATACGGGATTTCCTAGTAAACTTGTCGAAATAGTAATAATTTCAAATAGGTCCATTAATGCGTATGTTATAAATAAGTCAGTCAGAGGGATCAGGGGACTTTAGGTTTCACTTTGGAACTGCTGGCCAATAACCAGGGCTTTAAAATCTTCAGGAAGGTAAATGTCGTGATTACTTGAGACCCTTAAAATTGTCACTTGGTTATCGTCAGTTGCTAAAGTCGGTACGGTGTATGAAGTCCGCTAAGCAATAAAACCTCTCGAGCAGGGTAGTCGGTGACTCTCAAACAATAAATTATATTTTAGGTATTTTCTAAATAAAATAATTTAAAGTAAATAAAAAATTAGTATAGGTAAAGAAAAATAATTATTTTTTTAGATTTTATAGTATTTAGGCAAATTAGTTTTACGAATTCTTTTTTCATAAAGTGTTGTTCTAAAAAGAACCGATGTTGTAGTCTTGCGATAGAACGTACCTACTTGTAGAACGAACGAACGAACAAACGCGTACTTTACTAAAAACAATCTTCCTCTGCTTTGAAATTTTATCAATGCTTTCAGACTCATCAGAATCATTATCATCATCCCTAATAATTAACGCTCTTACTTCGTCTATAACCTGTTCTGTCTCATAAGATTAAAAAATATTTTTTCCGTGTGTTAAATGCATTTCCGCCATTCTTCTTTGCCCAGTTGGCTAAGCGCCTCCTCCCATAACTTTATAACGCTAGGCTTACTGATGGCATGTTTGTCGTAATAATTTTTGCTATTCCCTTAAAAATTGCCATCTTTTTGAAAGATTATTGGACAGCTCGCAAAGCACTTTTCTGTTGTTCTTTTTTTTTGTATTTGAAGCCCAGATCGTTTAAAATGATGGACAAACTGGTAGTTCCAATATCGCAAAGTTCTTTCTTCTTTATCTTTTCAAGAATAGCTTTGAGGGTAACATATTCCTTGGCTTTATACATATCATAAGCAATATTCCTAATCGATAGTTTTATCCCTTGGGATAAATTAAAGGTTTTAGAATGGAGTCGGGTTTGTTCGGGTTTGTTCGGGTTTGTTCGGGTCTGTCCAATTCCTCTTCACTCTTTATTCGAAGTCTTCTTAAGGTCTTATCTGAAATGCGGCAAGCATCAGACGTTCGTTTTTGCATTGCCAAAACAGACACTAACGGGCCCAAGTTATCTCTTTCCAAAGTAAAATAACGTTCCACTTGTAATACCAAACGGCGTTCACCTGGAGATAAACACCTTCTTGGCGTTGGGTCACCTTGCTGAACATTTTCCATAACTTTGCTTTATAACTGCTTTTAATTCACACACAATAATGAGAAACAAACTAAAAGCAAAAAGCATAACTTCTTATTTAAAATAGAACATACCATCCTGCACTTGAGCAAATTTTAATTATTTCTTGGAAAATAGTGATTATTATATAGATTTAACTATACTGATCCCAAAATAACTATTCTAGGAAAAATTACCTGAGAACATCTTTAACTTATTGACGCAAAATCTTTTTCAATTGATAAATAAAAAAACTATGAGTGAAAAATAAACTACATAAAAATATTTATCGCCGTACATAATTCTAAGATAATTTTGTTTGTTGGAACCGCTGATTTTGCTCAGCCGACTACAGTGAACCAGTGGAATGTTCGGTACGATCAAGTATAGCGAAGGTATTGTTAACTTAACCGTCTTACTGTTTAACAACTTTTAATGATTTAATCCGATATCGGACTTTATAAAACGATCAGACTTTACGCTCATGACCTATAGCGCCCTTGTTTTGGATGAAGCAGAAGTTATACTTGTTAAATACATGAGAAACGCCACACTACAATGATGCATATTTTAATAATTAAGGAAGATCGTCACAAAATTGCGCTCCTTTTCCATTAGAATGAGCGCCTTCACAATTTTCTAAATTGATTAGGGTAACCTAAATACATTAGGGTAACTTTGTAGTGCTGGACCACCCGTTGTATAGTCCAGATTTGACTCCGCCTGATCTTTTGTTCACATATGCACTACCCGAATTAATTATCGAATATTCAAATATTAAATTTTAATATTTTTTATTTAACCAACAGAAAACAGATCCTAGAGTTTAAGGCAGAGTAGTTTACGTTCTGATACGTGTACGGATTACCGCATAAAATCTACCCCCGTACAATTAGACGTATTAGGCCATAAACTACTCTGCCCTGAACTCTGGAATGTGTTTTCTATCAGCTAAAAAAATGATTAAAATTCATTATTCGACAGAACAGCGTATTAGTTAGGATGTGCATTATTGAATATTCGATAATTAAGTGGGGTAGTGTTATTAATGACGACTTCAGGCGACCTCATTTTGCGGACGATATCGATAATTTAATTCCGATTGAATCAGCACAGGTGGCGCTAGTGCGTAATTGGGATAACACTTCGTTTAAACTTTTTTGCGATAAAATAAACTGAAATAATAGACAGACAAATTTACGATACATTTTAAAAAATTTAACTACTAGAGCTAACGGGACCGTCTAAATGTGTCCGCCTAATAGAGGTGTCCGCCCATAGGAAATTTGTTATTAGGTAATATGTAAAAGCAAAATTATTAGTATGTATATGTATATACAAATAAACATAACATAACAAAAATACACTAGTTTTAGTTAGTATGTTGTACTAAAAAAAATGTAATAACGTAGTTTGATGTGTTTGCGTTTTATACTTCCAATCTAAAAAATATAATTCCAAGTCTGATAACAATTCCATTGCTGTAGAGTTACCTCTATTCTTTGCATACTCTTATAATTCCTTTACCATAGTAATACTCGGTGATACTCGGTGACATTTGTTTAATTACTGCATTTAACTTCTTCATCAGAGTCGTCAGATAGTGATGTGGTTTCAGTTTGGACCACATAATCGGTAGGAATGGGGTCACTATCATCTTCTAATAGCACATTGCTATCAATGTTAATGAACTCTCCCAATTGTTATTAAATTACAAACTTCCCCAACATCAATATTCTCTTTCAGACTCAAAACGCGACATTTTTGTGCCATTGTTTACGATTTTAACCTTACAACTCACAAATAAATGGCGGACTGCTGTTGGGGAATCACATATACTTTCATTCGGCGAAGTCCTTTCGCTCTGCCACGCTTATGCGATTGATTGCCGGTCTATCTTCAGAGAGTTTTGCATCGTACTTATTCGTCTGCCAAATACTTTAAATTTTTTTTTATCCGTTTAAAGGAAGGTTTTCGCACTCTTTGTATGAAAACAGCCTGTCCGCGTCCGCCCAAAGAAGAGTCCGCCCAGGAGAGGTTGATTTTCATGGAATTTCATATACCGAGTTCCGGACTATGAAAAAATATCCGCTTAATAGAGATGTCCGCTTATTAGAGCTGTCCGTTATGTGAGGTTTCACTGTATTTTAATACAGTACGAATTAATAATGAAAATTGTAATTAATACAATATTTTATAGGAAATCGTACAATAAAATCTTTACTATAATAATTTTACTCTAGTGTTTGTTCCGTGTATATACCATACGGGAAATATCGCAATAAAACAAACACAACTCTAGTTTTTGTTTAATCATCTACAAAAACATGCAACTTTAAAGCGTAAATAGTCCGTAATGAATTGCAAATATTGTCACAATCGGTGTTAGCTGTGAGGGTGTTTTAGAGAATTATATTAAATCTCTAGATTCAAGATAAACGCTTAAATCTAGAGCATAAACACGACTTTATAATGGTTTACGAGTAGTTTAATTTAAGTACTTATTTACTTTATCCACGTAGACTAATGCAACCTGTCATAAAGCAGACATTTTAACTGATTACATTGTCACTTTAGCATTTAGTTTTCGTTCGTCTGTTGCAGAAGATATATCATTCCCACAACTATGTGGGAAATTCTTAAGTACGGTTGAACCAGTGCGAGAACGAACGTGTCTGTAACATGTAATAGTATGATGAGCTTATGCATATGTTCATTTTATGAAAAACCTATAAATACGTGGTCCAAAGTGCCTCGTTTTAAATTTTTAGATTTTATATATGGAAAGAAACGTTGCTCCATGTATCATATTTTCTCAGTAGGTACTTTAAAATATATGCAAGTCACCTAGATTTGAATAGAGATATTAAAATCACAATTTGATGATTGATAAAAATAAGAGACTAATTAGAATGTTGGTATGTTTGGGAGCAACTGAAAATTATAAATATATATACTAAAGTCTATTTTAAAATTGTCTTGTATATTAATTACGATAATCAATAGAACTAAGAAAGATTGTCGATGATCTAATAGACCCGCAAAATAAGACCTATTTTTACTATATTTGATAAACTACCACCTGTCTGTTACAATTATCGGAGTTATGACTGGCAAGTTTTCATTTGCTATCACAACTAGTAAGATTATGATCTACACTTGTCTGTTACAATTATCGGAGTTATGACTGGCAAGTTTTCATTTGCTATCACAACTAGTAAGATTATGATCTACACTTTATTTTAAGTACTTATACAGTTGGGATGGGGAAAGAATAAATTGCGTTATAACATTACTGTAGCATCAAAAACCTATAATTTTTAATGTCGTCTTGTTTTATCAGTCATTGAAAAAGTATGAAACAGAAGTTTTCCCTGTGAAACGGAATACCGTTAAAGTGTATTGGATGGAAATGGCAAAATTAGGAACATTGTAATGTCGTTCTTTGGAAAATTATATATTTTTCACTGATTTTTCAAAGGCATTTGATAGATTAGATCATAAAGTTCTACTACTTCTACTTAAACTCAGTTCGTTTGGAATTTCAGATGGTCTTATAACATTTTTTCATTCTTACTTACATGAACGACAACAAGTAGTGGAGTGTGGTGGTCAGTCATCTGGGCAAATAGATGCTACATCAGGAGTACCACAGGGGTTCATCTTGGGTCCTTTACTCTTTGTTGTATTCATTAATGACATATTTTATTCTCTGGACATTAATAGTTTGCTTTATGCTGATGATAAGAAAATATATGCTTGCATCTGTAACTTGGCGGACTGTGGAAGGCTTCAAGCGTCTATTGACATGATATTATATAGGTGGTGTGTTCAAACTAAACTACCGTTAAATATAAGTAAATGTAGCGTAATGATCTTTAAAGCGACATACCCATTTGTACGATTGCAAAATTAACAACGTACCACTGAATAGAGCTGATACTTTTCGCGATTTACGTGTGTTATTTGACAGTAAACTCTGTGTTGATCCGCATATAAATGAGCTTATTGCAGCTTGTTCGTGTTTGGGTTTCGAAATCGTACGTAATAGGCTTACCATCCGTTGGTGCATTTGACATGCCAAAAATTAAAAAAAAAATGAGTAAACAACTTGAAAAATTAAGGCACACTTAAAATAGGTTGAAGGAATTAAAAACGTAAACCTCTAAACTCCTTATAATCATTCAGGAAAAGAATACCTATCAAATAAGCTCCCCAGATCATGAATCAGAACAGAAATATATTAGCACAACAGATAGACAAAAACATGAAATGTACGATCTAAAAAAACAATAAAAAAAAATCAGAATCATTTCAAAACAGATTAGCACAATAGATAAAGAAAAACATGAAATTTACGATCTAGAGCAAAAAATACAAAAGAACATCAGAATCATTTCTAAACAGTGTGAATAACTGGGTGCTAAGGACAAAAAATTATTGAAGAGATAAATAATCCAAAATAAAGCAAATAATTTGTTAATAGCCGGCATTTTTCTATTTTTGTAAACAGCACAACGAATTGACACCTGACAAAATTTGACAGTATTCTGCCGTCTGCTGGTGTCGTGTCGGTGCCGTGCTGGTGTCGATATCGTATCGGTGTCATGTCCGTAAGTATGAAAACGCCCATTGAACACATAAAGTTTTTAAAAGTATAAATCTATAGTGTTTTATATAACTTATAATTCCATAGGGACATATAACTTATACTTTATTGTAGCTTCAAATGGCAGAAACGAAATGTGGTAGCTCATAATGGGCTTTATAAATAATTACGTGTCAAATAAAGAGATAAGCCTCTATTAAGTTAAAATATGACGTTTATATCCTGTTTTCAAGGTAGCGATAAAACTCGATTCTTTTATGATATTTTTCTTCTGACGATAGGAAACTTTTTTTTTGCGGGGTGTGCTCAAAATTGTAAGTTTTATCTATACATTTATACCAACATAATAACTTTTTTTTCAGACATCAAAGTGTTTGCAAATAAATTTAAGTATGACATTAATTATATTAACATTTTAAAAAATTGCTTAATTATTGCAAAATAAATGTATTGCGGTATTTAATTGTTCTAGATTTACGTTGATAGAAAATGCTTTGTTGATCAAAGAATGTCAGTAAATTAAACAAAGGTGGAAGACCACAGCAATCACAGAAAAGTTGCTTGCAGGGTGTGTCAAAATATTTGGAAGAATCTAAAATTTTGAGTTACGGTTTTCATTTTTCCTGACTTGTTCGGCGAGATATCTAAACATAAATTTCGCTTCCTCATTGCTACTTTTTATTCTCCACAAGATGGGATTATCAGATTACTTAAATACGGACCTACGAAAATGTAAAACTTAATAACTTCTTTAAAAGTCTTAGGAAAGCTGACTATAACTGACTAAATATCTTAACGACGGTGTATTTGCCAGAGTTGTTCTACTAAAAGTTTTTCTTAATAATAACTTAAAAAACATAAAGCTCATTGAAGGTAAGTCGTAATTTCTAATTTCTTGGAGAAACTACTACTCAACTAATAATAATAATAAATTATGGTATGGGAAAGAGATTTAAGATTTAAGGGTAGCTTAATATAATAATAATGTTTATTCCCAACAAGCCATTTTAGTCCATTACAGGGAATATTATAACATAGAACATAAATAAGTAATTAATCAATGTAAAAATTAAAAATAAAAATTATTATAAATGGTTTTTTTTTTAAGTAATTTGTATATTTTCCAGAAAAAATTTCATTGCAATTTTAAATAAAATTTTTTTTTAATACTTTAGGTAATGTATTATAAATATTTATTCCATCAAATAAAATAGATTTCATCCATATTCTACTTTTAACTTGTTTTTTTTAAACGGTCAATATTTCTGGTATTATGATTGTGTATATCAGTTAATTTTACAAAGTTTATACAAGATTTTTTATTTTGATTATTAATTGCTTGAATTAGTATACTGATTTTTAAGTTATATAAACTATTCAGATCTAGATATCCTCTTGGTTTATATAAATTTATTGTCGGTTCAAAAAATTTAGTTTATGAATGAATACATTTTATAATTTTGTTTTGTAGTATTTTTAAAGTGATTAATATTGTGGCACATGCAGATCCCCAAAATGATATTAAATATTGAAATTTTGAAAAAACTAATGAATAATAAATATTTTTTAAATGTATTAAAGGTATATAATCTCTAAATTTAAATAATATTCCAAGGAGTGGTGATATGCTTCTTCGAAGGTTTTCAACATTTTTTCTCCAAGTTAAATTTTCATCTATATATAAGCCTAAAAACTTTACGGATTTTGCATACTTAATTTCGTTTCCATTAAAAATTATTAATGAAATATTGTTCCCAATTGCACATTTAGAAATAAACGTGAAAGATGACTTTTCAAAGTTTAAAGAAAGTTTATAGGATTGCAGCCATGAAAGAATAATTTTCAAATCATTAGTAATATCAGTTTGAATATTGGAAAAAGACTCGCCAAAATATAAAATTGTAGTATCATCCGCAAACAATTTGATTTTACCTTTTAGATTTAACTTAGAAATTGAATTTATATATATAGTAGAATAAAGTAGGTCCTAAAATTGATCCTTGAGGAACACCGCAAGTAATATTTTGTTGCGAACTTGAGCAATCATCCATATAAACGTACTGTTTTCTGTTATATAAATAATTTTTAAACCAATTGTAAATATTTCCTCTAATACCAATATTGAAAAGACTTTGTTATACAATTTCGTGATTCACAGTATCAAATGACTTTCGCAAGTCTAAAGGTAATAAACAACATTTTTTGTTATTGTCTAAAGTTAATTGAATGTCAGTAATAATATCATATAATAATATTTCTGTATCTTTAGACTTACGAAATCCATATTGACCACTAAATAATGTAATTGTCATGTTCTTATTCATTATTTTTTCCAAAATTTTAGATAAAAAAAAGATTGTATTCCCTCACAATGGCCTAAACAACGAAGGCTGTAAATATCCTTTAAAAGCATCCCCCATTACAATACAATTCACCTGTCTTTCCGATTTTTTATTATTATTTACTGGAAGCCAGATATTAAGAGTGAGAAGTTATCAAACACCCTGTATAGTTGATGAAATTACAGGATAACAATCATAAATATGACTTTACATTGTTTTACAAGTAAGTTTAAATTTATGCAGTTATTCGGAAACTTTGTTGATCTTGTCTGCCTCGTCTTGTCATAGAACAAACATTTTAGAGTTGATTAAATTTTATGTTGATGCTAAATTTTAATTCGAACGAGACACTTCTAATGCTTAAATTAGTTTAGTTTAAAGGGTATAAGTAAGGATAAATAATCTAAGTTTGAAATTATGTATTTTTTTATATGTATACACACACCGTCAGAATAATAGATCCACGCAATTGTGGATGTACACTTAGCAGCAAAAATAACGCAGATCCAAAAATTTTGCTCAACCGATAAATCGATCTCGCAATTTTTGTTTTGAACTGTAACTTTTTTCTTTGGTAATTGCACTGTGATAGAATATTTTATATAGATTTCAGTTTTAAGCTTATACAGGGTACAAAAATGAGATTAGCTTTTTACGTTAAATTTGAGACGCCCGGTAGGGAGCATGCAACAACAATGGGTGTATGATGAAATCATACTGCAGCCTCATGTTTTCTAAACATTTTGTTTCTTTAATTTCTCTGATATCTGTTATATCAAAGAAAATACACAGTTTTATACCAGAACATGTTATGCACAATGCAACATACGTGAAACAACTTTATTTAATAGAGGCTCTGTGATGTTTTGAGCTGAAATTTCCTTAACAGCATGCACGGATATCGTACCTTCACGTGTGGGCTCTTTAAATAGCGAGAGATATATTCGTGACATTTTGTCTGAGCTCCGTACATTGGGAATAATTTTTACCGATATTTGGAATGGACTTGACCAAAATCAAATATTCAATTTAATATCGAGTATGCCGAGGCAATCATTAGAAGCAGAGATGGGGGAACACGCGCTACTAATGTACTTTTTTTCTATTTATTGCTAATTATTGTTAGTTTTATTCTTAGTTTAATGTTGTCGAAATGAGCATAATTTTTGGTTGTGCGTTATTTTTGCTGCTTTGCATCGTAAATAATACTTTTTTTAATTCCTAATTTTATCATTCTTTTTTTATATCGTAGGTAAAATTATCGAAAATCACACATATGTGTGATATTTCAAGAAAGTTAAGAATATGTTCATAATATTCATTATTGGTTGGTTGGTTGGTAGGTTAAAGTAGAGGGCCGGGTATGTGACCTGAACTTCTATCACTGCAACCTTCTGGCTTATTGTGTATCCTGATTAGTTAGAAAATATTTGTTCCTTCTATGAGGTCCAATAAGCTACTACCAAGTCTGTCATGTGGGAGGTTGCCTCCACTTTGAATGTTCCCGAAGATCTTAAGTCTTCTGCGAGACAGCGCTTCGCAGGGAGGCGGTTTCATCCTCTTCGCAGCAGACCCTGCACTCAATGGATCCATTGTAGATTCCTATACGTTGAAGGTGTTTTCATAAGTGACCATAAGTAGACCAGTCATCTGTTCCAACTGGGGCCGCGTCAGCGTTAGCATCCCATTCGATAATATTTTCGATGGTTTTCCACCACCAGGCAACCTATGCCATCGAGAAAGGTGTTGTTTTTGCGACCATCTATCTAATGTTGTTTTCGTTGCCTACTTTGATATCCCAAAGGCCGGTTAATGGCCTCTGAGACTTTGAGCGGATCTGGCTCGAGCTAGTTTATATGCTTTCTCATTACCTAATATCCCAGTCTTTTTGAAGTAAACCAATTAGAGTTCAGGGCCTTAAGAGCAGCTTGGATGCAATATAGGATGTAAATCTGTCGGTCATTGTAGCTCTTTTCAAGATTTTGTAGTACGCATGCTTGTATGGCATAGGCTTCCGCTGATCCTTTCCCCAAATACACATGCCCCACACCGTTGGCGGTTTTTGATCCATCGGTGTACCAAACTAGACCCTTGTCAAACGACGGGGTTGCACTATTCGTCCAATTATCAAAGTCCCAGTCGATCTTGGAAAGCTTTATGCAATCGTAGATCGCCCTCATATCATTGGTTTGCATTTCCAAGAGGTCGTCGTTGATTAGAAGATCCTTGAGGCGCTGCAGTTAGCCTCCCATTCTGATGTAAATATCTAGGGGTGTTAGTCCCACTATGACTTCCATTGTTGCTGTAGGGATGCTTCTCATCGCCCCACTGATACACAAACAAGCCAGCCTCTGCACACTGTTAAGATTGTTCGCTGTCGTAATCTGCTTTGTTTTGTCCACCAGACTACAGACCCATGTGATATCAGGAGTCCGATGAATGTGATATACAGCCATTGCATTATCTGGGGCTTGGGCATCTTCCCAACCCGCATTAGGCACGTTTTGCTTTGTTTAAGTTTTTAGTTAATTGTTGGTTCCATGTCAGTTTGGCGTTCAAGGTTAGTCCTAGATACTTTACCTCACTGACTGTATTTGTGTGTCCATCAGAGGTAGTTCAATAACTGTTTTTCTATAAAATGTACAGGGGAGTCAATATTCAGCCACCTTGAAAATTACATGGGATTTCCAATGTTCAACTCAACGATGAATCACCCGGTATAAACTCGCCCTAAGTAACTACTATTAGTTAAAAGTGAAACACTTCTACTTTGAGTAATCGTCGCCGACATCTCAATTGGATAAGAGTTTCCTTCCGCAGAGTATCTTCTTGAGCCGAATACTTTAAGTTGAAGGGTCTTGGGTATAATGATTAATTGCCTAAATCTATTACTGCTAATTTTTGAAACAATTTGTGGCAATTCTAAACGGAAAAACTAGACATTCAAATGAAAAATGATGTTACTGATGAAGGAAGGATTTAGATAATGTAAAATGGAAAAAAGTTTCGTCTGAGGCACGAGGAGCCAGCCGAATGCGGACATCCACCGTACAATGTACTACCAAAATATCTAATATATATAAAATAATGGAAAAGACTAAAACCAAAAACAATATTCCTAGGAAGGAAACTTGGATACCATACACGCGCTAATAATGTACGTGTTAATAAAAAATTGAAATAACGGTCAGAGAGGGTTGTGACTATCCATTGTGATTCAAGGGATTTTATAAATTTAGTAACTTTTAAATTAGTTGTTAGCAAATATATTTGAAGTATGTCAGGAGCCACCAGATAGATAGATTAGATATTAGGTTATAAATACTAGTAACGGGTTTTCCAAATTTATTCGAAAAATCCGCTAATAGTGGAGTCGTCCTGGCGAAATAAACGGCTCGAAAATCCCTTGACGAAATCGAGTAATTTTTTTTTCCCAATCGATACAGTAGGATCCCCTCGACATTCTGAAATTATTTGTGTAGGGCCCCGTAAATCTAACCTACAACGGGAAATTGAAAATAATTCAGCCGGTTTTGATGCTACAAAAAAATGTGAAAGGTAAAATTGATAAGCTCGAATAAACCCGATCCCGATATCTCAATGAATGCGCGAATTAACGCCATTTTTAACTGCAAAAACAATAAAATTTAATTAATTATATCTCGAGAAGGGGCGGAGTTGGGGCATAATTTTTTCGCGAATTAACGGGTGATACCGAGTACTTTGATGGGCCGGAGGCTGGGGTTGGTGGGGCAATTAGGTGGGGAGTACGGAGGATTGGAAATTTTTTACATAAATAGTTTATTAATCGGGTTACGGGGATCAGGCCGGATTCAATTTGTTCATTTTTTTTATCAGCTACGAGGTGGGATTGGCGAAAAATTTCTATTTTCCCAAATGCATGGGCATATGGGGCATATCAAAGGACATGTTTGCAGGGACGCCACTGGTGGAACAATTGAATAACTTTTCTAACTAAAATTTTAAGTTCTATATTCTATTAACACATATCAAAATTAAACATAATATCTAAAGTATTTTCGACAATTGCCATTTCTTGTATGCAGCGCGGAGCGCGCATTTTGGAAAACAAAAATTTTTCGCCACTCTCATCTCGTAGCTGATAAAAAAATGAACATATTGAATCTGGCCTGATACCCGTAGCTGGATTAATAAACTACTTATTAGCATTTATGTAAAAATTTTCCAATCCCCCTTACTCCCCTCCTAATTGCCCCACCAACCTCAGCCTCCGGCCCATCAAAGTGCTCGGTATCAGAGATATAATTAATTAAATTTTATTGTTTTTGCAGTTGAAAATCGCGTTAATTCGCAAACTCATTGAGATATCGGGATCGGGATTGTTTGAGCTTATGCGCTCTCTCAAGCTCTTTAATTGCTTTGCACATTTTTTTTGTAGCATCGAAATCGGCTGAGTTATTTTCAATTTCCCGTTGTAGGTTAGATTTACGGGGCGTACCCACCTCCCCCTCATGCGGGAGTGGTGCGCATTGCTTTCAGTTATATCCAAAGTAATGGAGGAAGCTATTAACCAACAACTTCTGAAGTACCTGGAATGCTTCAACATTATCAGCGATCATCAATATGGTTTTCGGAAGTCCAGATCAACGGGACAGTCTATGTCACCCATATCTTTGGAACAACGCAATCGAACATCATGGAGAGTCTCGGGCTGTTGCACTGGATATTTCTAAAGCCTTTAATCGTGTTTGCAATGAGGAACTTCTAAGTTAACTGCAATCCTATGGTATGGCCAGTCGATTCTGTGCATGGTTGTCTAGCTTTCTTAAGGACCGCTCTCTGCAAGTGGCGATTGACGGATTTCTCTCACCATCAATGCCGGTGTTCCTCAAGGGTCCATATTGTCTCCTACTCTCTTCTTACTCTACATTAACGACCTACTAGTGAAAACTAAAAATCCGATATGTAGCTTTGCTGACGATAGCACACTTATCTCATCTTTCTCTTTGAGTGCACAAATATCGGCTGCCGATGCACATCTTCGCATGGACGGACACGCGGGAGGTCGTTTTTCCCAACGAATATAACCTCCAACGATTCAAAACCAACGTGAATCGCTTTTTGCGCACAAGCACCACTCCCAAAGTGCCGTAAAGGATTTTTCCTATAGTGCTTGTGTTTGATCATAAAAAAAAGGCAGCATGAAGTATCACGCCTTAACAAAGAACCTGGAAAACAGAACCGGATATTGTCATGGCAGGAAATGCAATCCCACTGACTTCATCTATTCTGGGCGTCAGTCTGGGAGGAAATATGTCTTGGCATAACCACGTTGTGGGAATCGCCCTGATAGCTTCTCAGAAACTTGGTAAGATAAATGATGGAGAGGATCGGGCCCAAAACCGTTCCCTGAGTTATCAAAATATTATGAAAAATCTGTTAAAGCTGATCCTTTTCAACAGGGAATTCAATCCAAATTAAGTAATTAATTAATTATAGAAATAAATTAACAACTATTCTACGAGCTAGGTCTACGAGTCTACTAGTCCATATTTTAGACATAAAACCTTAAATATGTCACACATGCTTAGACTTAGATGTTGGACATGATATATGAAATCTTCCTAGAATGTTCCGTTTAAAATAAGCCAGTTGACACCGACTTCCGGTATAGCCGGGAGTGCTATACAAAATTTTCCTATATATAGCCTTAGATCGAAGCGATTCCCGATAGGACATTTTTTATCTTTTTTGAAATGACATATTAATTACTTCTAACTTGAGGGCATCGTAATATTGTCAACATTGTATTTTGTCGTCAAGTAAATAATGATTTATTAATCATCCATTGATTAATTTTTGAGATTATCGTTTACTTAATCCAACATTAAACCCATCATATATTTATCTTAATAAATATAATGGCTCTTTCTCAAGGCTATCTCTAATATTATTGCGCGTAGCCATTGTTTACGCGAGGCAGAACAAATGAACACCCTCGGCGGTGTCACGGCCCCCTCGACGTCCTTTGCGAGGTTTCCTGTGTAAACAGATGACAGTCACTTCAGCTGCATAAGTGACCCTGGCCAACTTGACGGGATAAAAATAGACAACAGGGAAGCTCGACAATGCGAACTGTGAATGTCTGTTGTTTTGATTGTTTTTATTGAAATTCAGCTTTTTAATTACAAACTAATTTTCAATTTTATGTCCAATTAAATTAGTGAAAACTCCGGCAAGTATAAACGTTACGCTTTTTATTTTTTTAAGAACTTTCACTGCCAATTATTGGGATTCCTCGGACTCCCCCGATTGAATTTTGAGTAGCAACAACCTACCTCAACGTCTCGTGAACTGTTTAAGACAGTATTGCAGCCAGCAATTGCAATAAACTTGACGGAAGGCATGCGCATTAAGGAGCCAGTTGATTTCTTTTTGCAGTGTTCTTGGAATCTGCAAGATTTGCCAAAAAATTGGTCTGCTCGATTTTCGTTGCTGTTTCAGCTGCAAGTCTGGTCGAAAACATAGTGATTTTTTCATTACCAACCAGAAATAAAAGTGAATATTAACCTTAAAATACGTCTCGAGTGTTTATTGCTGATCGTGTATTCGTGTTCATTTAAACTCTTATTCAGTTTTTAGTTGAGTTTTGCGGAGTTTAAGCGTCGTATTTTGACAGTTTCACGGTACTGGGCTGGCAGCCCTCGCTGTTGAAACCGCAATAGAATTTCCGACTGTATAACGATTTGCATGCTGTATGCGGCTTTAACCGGTATCATTTTAAGGATTGGAGATTGACTTCAACCTCCACCTTCCCCCCACTAACAGTTTCCTATAAATTTAAATACATAATTATTCATCTACTTCGCCCAAAATCTGACGAAAACTTGCCCGAAAGATACTTAAAATAAAGCTGGCACCTTTAATCGTGTCTCTAAGCCACTCTAACTTTTCTGATTTATTACTTTACATCAAAGGGACTACTAAGGATTTGAAACTTTACTTACATTTCATTAATAAGGGTTTTTTTAGGTTAACACGAAGTTTCCATTGAGGTAATTAATCCATCTTTTAAAAGAAAATTGTGAAGCTTAATTAAATTACTTACGCTTTATTACTTACAATTTATTACTTTCAGAATGAATGTCAAGTTGTACGGTTTTTTTTTAGCTGGCTATAAAAAGAAGGATTTTGAGAACCTAATAATTGATAATCAATATTTTAAAATAATCTTCGTTTGTATAATTTAAGCGCCCTGACATGATCATTAATGATTTTCAAATGATAAATGACAGCTTCATACATTTCTTTAGTATTTGCCTGTTTTGCAACGCCGTCATAGCCAGCTAGGCTTAACTGAGCTTATCTGTAAAAGAGAGTCAAATCCCCAACCTGTCTTCGATGATCTAGGCTGTCGAGGCTCTTCGTCAGCTTATGGTTTCCGATCAGACGAATGGCCCTCCTCTCGATGGAATCCAGTAGCCGAAGAGTATGTTTGGGTGCAGAGCTCCAGATTCTAGTGATGGTCGAATCTGGGCTTTGTATAATATCAAAAGTTGTTGAGATGTGTACAAGTTTTTGTTTAGTTTCCACCAGAAGGTTGTTAATGTAGAGTAAGAAGAGGGTGGGAGGCAATATGGACCCTCGAGGAACCCCGGCTATTGATGGGGAAGGTGTCTGAGAGAAATCCGTCAACCGCCACTTGCAGAGAGCGCCTTAAGAAAGCTAGACAACCGTGCACAGAACCAACTGGGAATATCATAGGATCTCAATTTACTTAGAAGCCCCTCATGCCAAACACGATTAAAGGCTTTAGAAATATCCAGTGCAACAGCCCGAGACTCCCCATGATGTTCGATTGCGTTGTTCCAAAGATGGGTGACATAGGCTAGAAGGTCTCCCATTGATCTGGATTCCGAAAACCATATTGATGATCGCTGATAATGTTGAAGCCTTCCAGGTACTTTAGAAGTTGTTGGTTAATAGCTTTCTATGCTAATGAGAACCGAAATCTACTGGTTTTCTGACGTTTTGTTCCATAAATTGACCATCTTCATTAAAATACCTCTAGTACGTTCCTGTAATGTATTTTTGTTTTGAATAAACTGAAGATTTTAAAATTATTATTGCTATTCCTGTCTTTAAGTGTTGTTGTTATTGCGTACTACTACTGTTCTCTTTTTATTTAAAACTAATAGTTGTATCAAATTTCTACTTAGCGTAAGTATAAGTAATTTAATTAATTAATACAAATAGAAGTTGACTCTTAAAGTCAGTACTTTCTTAAGACTTTTAAAAGGCATATATTTTCGAATTATACCGAATTAATAAAAAGTAAATTACAAGAATGTACCAGGGGTATCTTAATGAAGATGGTCAATTTGAGGAACAAAACGTCGGAACACCAAGTATTGTCCTCTTTCATAATTTAAACAAAACGATCCAGGTCCGTATTTAACAAAATTAAGTTGATGATGGTTACCCAAAGACGAAACGTCGCATGAAAGATATTTTATAATATTTTGAAAGCCTCTGCATTTTTTTTGTGGTATTTTATTGGGCGCAACTTTGCCACAATTTAACCGACTTATACAGGGTGTTATGGAAATGACGTATTACATTTAAATGGGTGACTCCTGGGGTGTCCTAGAGAAGAGCTACATATTTTTTTTTTAAATCGAACGTTTAAAAAGTGGGGTAATTCACCCCTAAACCCACACACAACTCATCAGCACATTCATATATGAAGATATTACATTGCCCAGCTGATTAATCAACAGATGTTCAAGCACAATGTTGCCAAAATGTTTAAAAGTGTAAAACTTTAGTTTCTTATAAAAATAAATATTTAGCTTACTTAGAAAGTAAATCCAGGACGCGATTAAGGAATCCAGGGCACAGACACTTTCAGTTCTTTTTTCTATGGGAAAAACTTTATGCTCATCACGTGTCCTGATGATAGTGTGAGAGTGCATAATAAACTTATCACTAAACCCCAACACTAACACATAATTACACTTTACAATAACATACATAGAACAAGAGCACTTAATCATTTCGCAATAGAAATAATAAAAAGGCTAATTTCTATTGGCCATTAACCCCTTACTAAAGATAAAATGAAAGAATTATGTTAACAATTGACAGGAACTAACCTCTGAAATAATGGTCTAGTACATCTTCGGACCAGCCGTTGAACTTTGTTTCCGAGAAATCTCCGCTCTCTAGAGCCAGCGCGGTTGCCATTTCCGAGACTATAATTATACAGGAAAGTAATATTATAGAAGGAAATTCGGCAATTTATGATAGTCACTTATAAAACATCGAAAGTGGCAACGCTGTATTTTTAAAAATTAGCCCGATGTCCACAATCAGCTGTTTAAAGAGTCGATCGAGGAAACCAACGTGTTATTTATTTTTAAAATTTTTAGTTGGTAAATACATTATTTCCCAGACCACTCAGACAATAAGGGCGTATTTTTGTCTACACACTAGCACTTTAAAATACTAATTCAGATTGAATGGTACTTAGATGTTTAATGTGATTTTAATGTGCCGGTTTGTTTTTGTTCAAGTTACCTAGGTATTTGGTGTTTTTTTATAAATTAAGTTGGTGTTAAATAAGTCCGAAAAGCTACATAAAATTACATTTTTTTTTCTAAAGGGTAAGTGGCATTTATAAACTTTTAAGATGTCCAGATCTGACGGGTGTCGTTCGAATTGAACAAATGAGAATATACCTGACCATTTAAAAACTGCGCAGCGGTTCGTTCGAGTCAGTTCAAGTTTATAAATCAGAGATTGTTTCCTAGCGAACTGAACTGAACGTAAATGTTTATAATAATGTACCCTGAAAAATAAACAACTTGCAATCTGTCAAACGGTTATTTACTTTCTAAAGAGTTTACCCTGAAGATATGACAACACTGTTGACATATGTTGCTTTGTTTACCTTCCTGACAGGGGCACCACATGGTCATTTTTGGTTTGGCATAAGGTCATGTACAGGGCATATTAAATTAAAGCGCCATTTTTGGATATTTTTCTTCAATTTGTTTTCATCTCAGGAATTGCCGATTTAAATATAATACGTCATTTCCATAACACCCTGTATAATAATTAATATAAATTTTGGTTTCAAACACATGCGTAGATCTAAATCAATCAGCAGAAATTTGGGTTCATTGATTTATGTTAAAAACGATCTTTGATGGGGAAATGCAAACAAGTCCTTTTATATTATACATAATTTAATTAACATTTTTTTACCGTGTAGTATTTTTTTGTCGTCCCTTTTAATGACCCCATTAACCAGCCATTGGCCCGAAACAGAACAAAAATTGATTACCAACAATTTACGAAAATTTAATTTTCCTAAATGCTCATTTTCGTAGTAAGTTACATTGAGCCACTTCGAAGATATAATCCAAAATAATTAATACTTAAGTTTAATGGTTCTCGTAAAACGTTTTGAGGCCGTGTCATGCTTTGTTTGTGTTATTAATGAAAGATCTATTTTTATGCGTAGTTTCTTTGACGCTGGTAGACAATCATCATTTACATTCAACTTATAAAGAATCAATTGAATACGAGTTGTTATGGAAATAATAAATTGTATTTAAATGGGTGACTCCTTCGGTATGCTAGAGGAACACTATTATATGTCCAGCCGTTTCTGAACATCGGAAGGGATGCGCAAAAAAAATTAGGCTATGATGCCGTTAGTTGTGTTGTAAAAATCGTTAACAGAAAATAATCATGTAATTTATAATCAGAACAACTAAACTTGCCAGTAATATAATACATTTTAATATAATGTTATGCATAGTGTGATCAAAACAACCAAGACAAGCGTGAAGAGGTGTAACAATGATCATTTTGCACAATATTTATTGGATATTATTTAACTGGTTAGCAAAATATTCTTATTTTTGCGAACAGTAAAATGTAATCGGTCAGCCAAAATGGCTAGTTGGTCAGCAACTTATGGACAGCAAATATTTCTGAATCGGTCAGTAGTTAATGTTATACTAGAATGCTCTAAACTATTTTGGTACGTAAATTAAATATATAAGTTGCTATGAGCGATCCACTTTTAATCAGATATTAGTAATCAATCAGCGGGTAAGCAAAATGTTTAATCTTGGTCATCAAAAAAAGCAATAAAACGTGAAATAGTGACAGTGTCCTGGGAAAACAAGTGAAAACTCGCCCCCGCTACACCTTTTGGGCCTTGACTGCTACACCGAATGAAAACACACGCAAGCAATTAGCTACTCGTATCACGCGACTGCTTTCGCTCCGCTCACAATAACGAACTTTGCCGATTATTCAAAACAAACGTAATCCAATGATTTATATTGATAACCATTCTTTTAATATGCAAACCTCTGAAGTAAATTGCTTCTAGACATGTTTTTTTTCTACTCACCAAGTGTAAAATCTTGCTGACCAAGTAATCATTTCGCAGCTCGACTGTTAATTAAGCGAACACATGATATTACAAGCGGGCTGATATCGGTTAATTTCTATGAAATCAAAATGAGAATCAATTTGGAAATAAAAATTTGAAGAGTCGAGTAAAATAAATCCTAGGAAATATTTATAACGTATATAAAGAAGAGAACTAATAATTAAATAATAATACCCGTCAGAGGTATATTTTGAGAAAGAAAAACTATAACGGTAATTTGACTTTATCTTGTAACTAATACTCTCTACTAATCTAACTAATCTCTAACTAATGCTAACCAACTCTTCTTACTCTACATTAACGACCTACTAGTGGAAACTAAAAATCCGATAGTTAGCTTTGCTGACGCAGACAGCATGACGTATCACGCCTTAACAAAGACCTGGAAGAAATTTTGGCTTGGGGTGACAGTAACCAAGTCGAATTTAACGCTAAAAAAAACAGGCAGCAGTTTCTTTTAAAAAGGTTAACATTACAGAACCAGATATAGTCATGGCAGGACACGCACCCCACTGGCTTCATCTATTAATTTGCTGGGCGTCAGTCTGGGAGGAAATATGTCTTGGGGCATAACCACGTTGTGTAG
Source organism: Barypeithes pellucidus (assembly GCA_963991005.1). Taxonomy (NCBI): domain Eukaryota; kingdom Metazoa; phylum Arthropoda; class Insecta; order Coleoptera; family Curculionidae; genus Barypeithes; species Barypeithes pellucidus. Next base: position 18,491,267 of record OZ022563.1, read on the forward strand.
CCTTAGCCCAGATTCGACCATCACTCGAGTACTGCTCTCATGTCTGAAGTTCTGCACCCAAACATACCCTTCGGCTACTGGATTCTATCGGAAGGAGGGCCATTCGTCTGATTGGAGACCACGAGCTGACGAAGAACCTCGACAGCCTAGAACATCAAAGACAGGTTGGGGATTTGACTCTCTTTTACAGATATTTTCATGGAAAGTGCTCGGCTGACCTAGCCATGTTAATTCCTCCCAGAGCGGTAAATAGCAGAAATACACGACAAACCACTGCCGCCCATCCATATGTGGTTAAGCTTAGTACTCCTCGAGCTTAATTATTTAAGAATTCTTTCATCTGGAGGACTTCATCCTTATGGAACGACCTTCCCGAGGTCGTTTTTCCCAACGAATATAACCTCCAACGAATCAAAATCAACGCGAATCGCTTTATTGGCACACGCACCACTCCCAGAGAGTGCCCTAAAGGATTTTTCCTATAGTGCTTGAGTTTGACCATAAAAAAAATGCAGCTAAAAATTCGAGGAAATTTAGAAAATATTTGGGTCTTTTCATTTTATAAAGATACTATATATTTCTTATACAGGGTATTCTAAACATTATACCTTCGTAGTATAACATGTGGTTGTATGAGCAATTTAGTTTTTCTTATAACGAATTGTATCAACCAAATTAAGACATTTTTGATTTTGATTCGATTTGATTGGATAATATAATAATTAAAGTCAATTTCTATATAAAATATCAAATTTAAGTCTCAGGAAAGTTACATGCATATAGATTTTATGCGCTACCCCGAAACTGCTCTTCCCTAAATTCTAGACCCTGTTTTCTATCAGTTAAAACAAAATTGGTTCCTTGTTAATGAAATATCAGCTTATTAATTTGGGGGGGCATTTTTGAATGTTCGATAATTAATTAGGGTAGTGTAAATCTTTGATATTTGTTCGGGTGTGTTCGTAGTCTACGAAGAAAAAAGTCTCCAAAATTGTTTCGATGATTTACTTTTATCACGTAAATAATTAAATTAAATTTACATATTTTTCTATATTTAGTTTATTACTTAGAGGGTGAAAAAAGGTGTCTGGTGCCCATCTTACGAATATATCCAAGCAATATATCCAAGAATTATTTTCAAACCCTTTTTGTCAAATTTAGGATTGGGCTTGTTTGCTTCGACGAAAGCTTTGACGCAACCGCCCGAAAATCTAATAAAGCGCACACATAAAGATTCCAATCAAACATAAAACTTACTCGCAAGTTTCTGCAAAAAAGATAAAAAGGTTTATATTGCTGCAGATATCGTTCCCAAAAACTGATAAATCTTCAAAAGTATCCCGTCTGGGTTTGTACTGTGTAAGTATTTTATTTGCACAAAAGAAAATTCGGGAAAAATTTCATTTAGTTTCATTATGAACGTTAAGTAGGCAGTAGGCCACAAGTATTTTTGCAAATTAATTTTACAAACATATTTTTCTACGATCGTTATAGGAACTAGTGTTGGGAAACACCGATGATTTTAATAATCGAGTACTTGATACTCGAGCGATTTTAATAATCGAGTGAATCGCTCGAGTGAATCGCTTGAAATTCCAATTCACCAAGCGATGACGTCACCGACTGCTCCACCGGCAGCCTAGCCGTTTACATGTGATCAGGTAGGGTATTTAGCATTTAGCGTAACTACGGGTGGGCACAGGTTTAGCTAAAAAAATTGTAGTAGCCTCCAAAAAAATTCCAGAAATTTATTTATTTGTGAATAATGAATTTTTACCACGTGTCTCTATACAAAACAAAAAAACTGCAAAAAATCACCCAAATATGTATTTATTGTTCGGGTTTATTATTGTGCGTTTTTAACCCGAACAAAAAGTATTACCAAGAGTTATTTTTCCTCACATCTTTCTCAATCTACGAGCATAAAATAAGTAGATATTTAAAATAGCTTGTCAAATTCTTCCACTTTAAATTATCAGGTGCCTACTGTGTGCACTTCAAAAATTTAGGCTTTGTTACGCGACTGGCAAAATAAGAAAATTGGTTATTATTTTTTTAAATTCATGTACTCATGTATTCATAGTTACCTAAAAGTTCCTGTTTAAATTTAAGAATGCTTACTGTTAATTACCAAAAAATTTGTCGATACCTATGTTTTGTTAACTATTTTGCTCGTTTTCTTATTTCCATTAACATTTTCTATAATGTATGTTATTTTTGAGAAGTCTTCTTGAGTTTAATAATAAAAAGTTCCTGTTTAGATTCAAAAATGTTTACTATAAGATTACCAACGAATTTTTCTATATATTTTGTTAACCATTTTGTTCGTTTTATTATTTTTCATTAACAATTTCTATTATTATGTTTTTTTTGAAAAGTTTTCTCGTGTTTATAGTAATTAAAAATTTTAAAATTATATCCTTTATTTTTTTAATATTTACAATCGGAGACCTAAACTACGCCGCTGGCTAGCCAGTTAAAACAAAACTTTACAAAATGCATGTCGCGATGACTCCGCTAAGGGATTCGGCATATTTTTTTATAAGCACCTTCTCGTTTATGTGCCTTTAAGAAAGACGTATGTCGTGTACTTGCTCAGCGTCAAACTCGGACGTCGCCAATCGGATGACGCGGCTCGTAGACCGAAAGTCGTCTATCAAGTAAGCGGCGATATTTTTCGGTTTTTCGCCTGAATTTATAACAAGAGTATTTCCTATCGAGCGAAAAACTGTTCGAATATACGAGCAGTTTTTAACTCGATCACACTACAGCGGTATATTTCCGCTGGCGTCAAGGAAAGCTCGTGTATCGAGTGAAAGATAATTTCGGTTTTCGCCTGAATAGATAACTCGAGCGGTTTTTTTAATAATCGAACGATGTCGGTTATTTCAATAATCGAGTGATCAAGCGATTTTCCGCTCGAGCGATCACAACACTAATAAGAACTATATTTTTTTAACGCAAATGGGTAATTTTTTAACGAATTAAAAAAAAGGAATTTGGCGTTGAAAAAAGTACCATAACGTGTCATTTTTTCACTTCTCTCTCAATGCTTATAATATCAAGTGGCCATGAAAACAGCATCCGCGGCGTTCATTGTCTGTGCGCCGCATTGTTATTGTTACCGTACAAATATTCGTAATATTTGAAAACAGCAAAATAGGAAAGAAATAATTCGGATTACGAATAAGAAAAGTAATTTCAATGCCAATATAAAAGCCAATGAAGCAACACAAAATTTATTATCTGAAATATCGAAAGAAGCTTATAAAACGGAATATCATACGTTTTAAGTTACATTGGACCAAAAGCCAGCGAAGAGTTCCAGCGAACGAGTATTGTTAATAGTACGGCAGCCCGTTACCAAAATGTCCTGTTATCACGCCTTCATTATAGTCAATGACTAATCGCTAGATTAATAAAAAATAAGCTGCTCTTACCCACCAGAGTGTTCGTCAGAAAGCAGATCGTCTTTTTGTTACTACACCTTGTCCGTTCTTGATGAAATCATATTAATAATATAAAAAAGAAACGTGAATTCATCGACAACCCCAGCGAACAAACCCGACAAACCCGACAACGGACGTTTTGAGTGTTGCAAAAATGCCATAAAAGATGTAAAGAAAAGGGGTATCAAAAATTACAGCGCCCGGTTTTTTTTTAAATTGTTGATAACACTCTATAAAATAGTAAATCGAGTCGAATGGACATTTTCCGTGTTGCGCAGCTACAGGGAGGGCAGCGGAGTCGGATTTCGTATCTATCGCGGTACACGGCGCGTGCATGGGACGGCTTGCTGTGTGGCTTGGTTGTCTATAACAACTCAGCATCAGCTACGTCCCCATATTGCATTATTATTGATACACGTAAAATATTTTTATATTAAAATATACAGGGTGTTCCATTTAAAAAAATGAGGTTAGGTCCGATAACTTTCTTACCTGACGGGTTTGTTCGAACAAACCCGTATACTTATTCTGAAAACGGGAGACTATTGAACAATCATTATAGAGAATCTTCTGTATAAAACATTTTTGTGTATCTCTTTTAACTAAGAAAATATAGGGTAATTTTAATTATCAATTTTTTGATTTTTCCCCGTAATCCTTAAGGGTGCGAAAATTTTCAAATTTTGATTTTACCATTTTAAGTTTGACCCAAAAAGAGCACATTACACCTGCATTACTTTTTTGATAGCACTAACAATTACGGAGATACGCTATAAAAGTGTCGAAAATGGGACACCCTGTACTGAGTGCTATAGTTGTTATTTTTTTGATTCCTCGAAAATCTTGAAAACAGATTGAGATATTACACTAAATTTCGGTATATATAAATAATATATTGCCATTTTCCATTAAGTTTTCAACAAAATAGGTCTGTTTCATCTTTCTCTTGAAATTCACCAGTTGGAAGAAAATAACATGATAATAATGATTGAAGGACGAAGGAAAAAAACAAGGAATGTCACATTGTCTTTGTTTTGAGATAATTGGATTTTGAACTTTTGCGGTCCAATTACTTGAAGCCAAGACTACTTATAAAAAGGGAAATTCCTTTTTATTTAGCAACATAATATAATATTTTACTAATTGCTAACAATATTAATATCAAACCTTTATATAACAGAGGGAAAAGCATGAAAATCTTAAACCTTTTTCCACGTGGACATTCCCTGTTGGTTTCTTAGCGCTAAAATTTTAGAAATCGTTATTAAGAGTATTTATCAGTGGACCGCGTGGTCCGGTTTGGGATTTCGCCGAGGAACAGCATCAGTCATTGTTATTGAACAATGAGACAACATCGCCATTCCAAGACAAGACCAGCCAGCGCGCTGGCCGGATGTATCGAGGAAGTATGAGACTTCTGCTTATTTTTCGACATTTGATCACCCGAAACATTGCCAAATCACTTTAGATAGTTGCGATTGTAGATATTTTTTCTGAAAACCTCGGTGTGACTTTTTTTGCGTTAAAACTAAGCTATAAAATTAATTGGGTTATTCGTAGTGCATGCAATACATTCAAAAATTACTGTGTAACCCTATTTTTTCAATTTAAACGTTATATACCCTTTTGAAAAAAAAAATTCAAGATATTATAGTACTATATTTCGAAGCTAAATTTAAACAAATTCTATCTAACAGTTTTCTTGTAGTTTGTTCGGGTTTGTTAACACCTTTTTACCTTAATGGAGGTCCCTGATAAGTGCTCTTAAGGGCCTTGTTAGTAAGGTAAATCAAGCCGAAAATACATCTATATGAAGGTAAAATATGCAACATGCTTCGGTATGAAGAGTTTAAAACAAGTAACCAATATTGGACTGACAGTTCAGATAAGCATTAACGAACGAAAATGCGTCATATTTGGTGTTGTTTTCACACAGAAAGAGGTCCGGTTACTCTTGAGATGGGGCGATGTCTGGCCCGCAGGTGGTACCGACGTAAGGCGAGCGATATAAAAACCTTCAATTTTACAAGGATCAAAGTCGAAATTTTACACACGAAAAGAATGTGTTACGCCAAAAGATAAATAGTATTATTTGCAACCATAGGGCGACATCTATGTAATGTTTTTTAATCAAATTAGATTGACATATAATCGTATGAAAATGGCGGCGTTACTAGACCCTTAAGCAAGAATCGTTTAAATAAAATAAATATTATAACAAGAAGGAATGTATAATTATTATTCATGTTATTTTCTTCCAAACGATAAGTTTTAATAGAAAGATGAAAGAAACGTTCTTTGTTTATAATTGAATGATAATTAATAATAACATAATTATTTCGAAAATATCAGTAGCGCCACATTTTCTTTGGTTAAAATTGTATTGAGGCTTATCTGTATCTACGCTGTTTATTTGAGAAAAAAATCTTTTTGAGATAAAAACTTATGGTTTTATATAACAGCCTTTACCAAAAATTTAGTGTAATATCTCAAAAGGGTTTCGAGATTTTTGGAAATGAACGAAAAAAAAAACATACGTGTTTATGAACTTTTCATATCATTAAGTAACACCCTGCATAGACAAGCTATTTATTTTCCTCAATCTGTTCCATTTATTTAATAATCTGCATAAAAGACTTGAGAAAATAATTGCTTACTTGCTGTAAACTTTGAAATAAATAAATAAATAAATACACTCCCCGACTGTAAAACCAGGACAAATATAATGTTAATTACGTTTATAGTCCTGTAACTTTTTTAAGTGTTGTTCGATCTTGGTGAAATTTTTAGCAAAATGTCGACTTGTGTCTTGCGATGATATCCTGAATTTTAGTTTTCAAGAAATACTGATGTTTTGATTATTATACAGGAAGGAACAAAAATAACTATTTTATCATTACGTTCTTAAAGCCTTGTGGAAAAATTGAGGGTTAGAATTTAGCTAAATTATATTTTGTTTTGAAGTATGATCTTCTCTTAATACAATGTTTTTTGGTTCACGTCGATAACTGCTTTGTAAAAAAGATGCAAATTTTTAAAGTATTGCAATTTTTCAATTTTATTCACAATTGAGAACATTACATGATTTTATGAAGTAGCATAAACAAATATCCAAGAATTAATAGCACGTATTGCCACCTCATGTTTTTATCACTTCTACCATATGACGAGGCATGCTTCTATACAATACGGGCTATTAATTTTTGGATATTAATTGTTTATGCTACTCGATAAAACGATGTGATGTTCTGAGTTGCGAATAAAATTGAAAAACTGCCATATTTTCTTTTACAAAATAGATAATGACGTGAACCAAAATACATTGTGTTAAGAAAACTTCGAAACGAAATATAATAAGCACACTTCAACCGCTTAATTTTTCCATAAGGCGGTAAGGAATTAAGCGTAAAAAAGTTGCTTTTGTTTCTGCCTCTATAATGATCAATACATGATTATTTTTGAAAACTAAAATTCAGGATATCATCAAGTCTACACCTTGCTTAAAAATTTCACCAAGATCGGACAACATTTAACAAAGTTACAGAATGAACTGTAACTAAAATGGGAAAACTGCAGTACTTTACAGCTCAAATAAAATACATTCGAGAGCCTGCACTCTCCTCTCAAATATCGTCCATTTTTTTTTTAGTCTGACATTTTCTAATTCAGTTTCGAAAATTGAAAAAGGTCATGACTGTATTTCTGTTATTTCATTTATCGAAATCATAATGAAAATTCTCCGATCTTGGCCTGCAAACAGTGGCGGTTCTTCCACAGGAGCACACGCGCACGTCCACCCCCAGATCAAAACAAATAAAAAATATTAATTTATATTCATTGAATATTATTTATCGTCCGACCCTGACCCTCCCTAATATTTTATTGTACCGTCAAACTAAAAAAGTCCGACCCTCCCTAATATTTTATCATCCAGACAAACCAAACTGTATAGATCCGGCAACCGTGTCTCGGTCGAGGTAAATGATGATTATGACGAGACTTGCTCGCACGTGCGATTAAGTAGTGCAGTTTCTCTGTAGTAACAGATGCCAGGTGGCAGCGGGGGATAGCGGGCAATGGCGATTTAACATGGAAAAGGCGCACAGTTTGCGCTGTTGTCTGTTCGTGCATCTAGTTAGAAAGTCGAGCGTGTATGTTTAAATATTTTAATATTATATATTTATTAAGTTAAAATGAATAGTTGACGGTAGACTATTTAGGAAATAACTTTATCTCTTTAAGTTTGGAGCAAAAAAATGCGGGAACACCTATACCCGAAATTAATTTAACGCAGATAGCAAAGGGTAAATCTAGGGACCTTATTAGAAAGTTTAAAAATGAAGTATATGAAAAAAAATGTATAGAGGGTATTCCAAACTTAATGAGGCTGTTACTGATCAATTTTCTACAATTAAGAACCGAAGAATGGACTTTACGTTTAAGCACTATTGTGTAGGGTCGATAAATGTTGCGTATTTCGATAAATGATACTCGATATGATTTTAAACCATTTTATTTAAGGATTTAAACTAAAAAACACTGAAGATATGAAGAATGCCAACTTGTCAGTCTCGTGGCTCGATTCGTTCTCGTCATAAAACAGTTAACTATTGTTCTCGTCTTGGTTGCGCCTAATGACGTAGCCGTAGATGGCGTAGTGGTATTAGACATCATTCGGTTTTCTTGATAACTCGTAGATGGCTTTAGTAGTATTAGAAGTGGACAGTATAAATATTGTTACGAGGGTTGAATGCGACGACGTTAAGATCCGACAGCTATACACACTAAGAAAACCTTTCTTATTTTCCAAAAGTTGTATTTCCTTGTATAAAATTAAAAAATAAATAAAAATATGTTTTACCTAACGCATTTTCTTATTACTTCTTTTCTTTCTATATTTAAAACGCCTAGAAAGTAATTGTTTGGTCGTTACACAAAAATAAAATTTTAAAAATAATTTCACCATACTTGTGACCTCCTTTATCATAGGTCACGAGCCGCCACTGCCTGCAAACCGATAATTTCGGGGCGAGCAGTTTAATAAAATAGAAATATCTCGTACATTTTTCATTAATATCCATGGCTTGGATTTTTTCTGCATGAAAATAACTTCCGAATACACACATAAACGCCATCTTTCAATTTGTAAAAAATAACTCAGTTCCTAGCTTAGCTTGATTTGTATTTGCTTGACTCTAGCGCTGTCGGATCCTCTTAATCGACGAGAGTAAGACTTTTTGGGCCTCTTAATATTTATTCATTATCTAATGGTCTTTTCCCTCGATTAATTTTCAAATCTCTTTAAAACCTTCAAACAGCCAACAATACTAAATTGAATGTAAAGGGCTTAAAAGGTTAAAAAGCCAAGGGGCTCCTGAATACAACGTCATTTACATTTAATTAACCCACCCCTTTTATTTGAAGTGTTTCCAGGTTAAAATTCGCTTTATGACCTGTGTGGTTTAATTATAAAATAAAGGGAAATATTTCCTTGTACGACACTTTGGTTTTGTATTAGGCGACAGTAACAATATAATCCTATTCTGAAGCCTTTGATCGTGTTTGGCATGAGGGGCTTGTAAGTAAACTGCGATCTTATGGTATGCGCAGTCGATTTTGTGCATGGTTGTCTAGCTTTCTTGAGAAAGGATTGACGGGTTTCTCTCAGATACCTTCACCATCAATGCCGGTGTTCCTCAAGGGTCCATATTGTCTCCCACTAAACTAAACTAAAAATCCGATATTTAGCTTTGCTGACGATAGCACACTTGTCTCATCTTTCTCTTTGAAAGCACAAACATCGGCTGGTTCGCAGACAGGTTAAAGTATCACGGCTTAACAAAGACCTGGAAGAAGTTTTGGCTTGGGGTGACAGTAACCAAGTCGAATTTAACGCTAAGAACACCCAGGCAGCAGTCTTCTCTAAAAAGGTTAACATTACAGAACCGGATATAGTCATGGTAGGACTCGCAATTCCACTGGCTTCATCTATTAATTTGTTGGGCGTCAATCTGGGAGGAAATATGTCTTGGCATAATAACGTTGTGGCAATCGTCAAGGTAGCTTCGCAGAAATTTGGTGTACTCTTCCGGATCAAAAAGTTGTATACACCTCAACAACATTTGACAATATACAATGACAATCACTAGAGTACAGTTCTCATATCTGGAGCTCTGCACCTAAAACATACTCTTCGGCTACTAGGTTCCATCCAAAGGAGAGCCATTCGTCTGGTCGGAGACCACAAGCTGACAAAGAGCCTCGACAGCCTAGAACATCGAAGATAGGTTGGTGATTTGACTCTTTCTTACAGATATTTCCATGGAAAATGCTCGGCTGACCTTGCCCTCTTAATTCCGCCCAGAGCGGTGAATCCATATGTGGTTAAGCTTAGTACTCCTCGAACTTTATTATTTAAGAATGCTTTCATCTGAAGGACGTCATCCTTATGGCACGACCTTCCCGAGGTTGTGTTTCTCAACGAGTATAACCTCCAACGATTCAAAACCAATGTGAATCGCTTTTTGCGCACACGCACCACTCCCAGAATGCCTTAAAGGGTTGGGCAACAAAATATGCATTTCTACAGATTATAACTTTTTATTTCTTTGTATTTCTGTTGAAAAGTGAGATATTGGACTTCTCCACACTCTGTAGAAAATTAGATTAACCGTTCGTCAGTTTTGAGGAAAATAAAGCGTTTGCACGAACCGAAATTTAGTAAATGAAAAGGAGAAACAAGGCCTAATTGTTGACGTATCTGATTTCATATTTTTTTATACGCCTTTGACTATCAAGGGGGAATACTTGCTGTCGGTGTATCTCGCCAAAAAATTAAGAAAATTTACATTTATTTTGATTATATGACCTTACAGCTTCTGCATACAAATACTTCGTTCTTACTGAAACAGATATAAAAAAAAATTAAAGCCTAGGGGAAATGAAACACGTTTAACCATTCCCATTTATTCTAGGCTAGCTTGGCACGAAACCTGCTTAATGCAATTTTAAATTTAAATTGGTGGTTTCTACCTCAATTCTCGATTATTTGTCTTGGTTTCGCAATAAACGAAATAATTATTTTCAATTCTAATCGATTACAAATTGCAACCTACCTCACTCGTACAGTGGAAATTTAATAAATTTTCTATTAGCAAATAATTTTCTAATATTAATTAAACTTACATAAGTTCAATTTAGACGAGAAAAATTCAAGAGACCGTTTTCATGTAGAATTGACCAGGCTAGTCAGAAACATGGAAAAGTGATTTACTGATTTACGACTTAAAATACAAATATAGTTAAATAAAAATTAATTAGCGGGTTTTACCTCTTTAGTGGCGGATCGTGCCCTATGATAGAGGGGGTTCGCAAGTATGGTGAAATTATTTTTAAAATTTTATTTTTGTGTAACGACCAAACAATTACTTTCTAGGCGTTTTAAATGTAGAAGGAAACGAAGTAATAAGCAAATGCGTTAGGCAAAACAAATTTTTATTTATTTTTCAATTTTACACTAGGAAATACAACTTTTGGAAAATAAGAAAGGTTTTCTTACTGTGTATAGTGCTTAAACATAAAGTCCGTTCTTCGGTTCTTAATTATTGTAGAAAATTTATCAATAATCGCCTCATTACAGTTTGGAATACCCTCTATAACCCTTTGTGGTCTGCGTTAAATTAATTTCGGGTTTAGGTCTTCCCGCATTCTTCACATCAATTTTTATGCTCCAAACTCAAAGAGCTAAAGTTATTTTTTAAATTGTCCACCATCAAACTATTCATTTTAGCTTAATAAATATATAATATTAAAATATTAAAACATACACACTAGAATTTCTAACTAGATGCACGAACAGACAACGGCGCGGCGCACACTAAAATTGTGCGCCTTTCCCATGTTAAATCGCCATAGCTCTGCTATCCCCCGCTGTCTCCCGCCACCTTTTACTACAAAGAAACTGTATTATGCCCCTCCTACTTAATCGCACATGCGAGCAAGTCTCGTCATAATCGTCATTAATCTGGGCCGAGGCACGGTTGCCGGATCCAGAGCCTATAATATACAGTTTGGTTGACGGTACTACAAAATATTAGGGAGGGTCGGACTTTATGCGATAAATAATATTAAATGAATATAAATTAATATTTTTTTATTCGTTTTGGGGGTGCACTTGCGCATGTGCTCCTGTAGAAAACCGCCACTGTTCATCATCTATTTTAAAATGAACTTGTGCAAAAATCATGAAAAGCTCGTTGTAATCACGTTTTTTTCATAAAATTCGAACTAGTAATAATATTTTCGTATCTATAACTAATCTGAAAAAACCTTCTTCTAATTAACAGAAAAAATGTTTTGAGATAGTATGCATAATTTCGAATATTAGGCAAAATAAAATATTATTAAAATTATAATTCGAAATACAAACGCGTTTCATGTAGCAATTTTGAAATATCCATTAAAGTCCTCTTCATACGGACTTGGATGTATTTATACATACGTTTTACTATAACTAGGAGTCCCTTGTAAGCTTTGAGTATTTTTAACTCAGTTCAATTCCTTATAAAACACCACCAATTTACTTTGAAAACTAAGCTAAGTTGTTTCAAATACATGAGACCGCATTTGGCGCCATGTTGCTTAATAGGACTTAGGCAAAATTGACGTACTTTTTAAATTTGTGGGACTTATGCAGCAGATTTCATATTAATATTTTTGGCGATATCTAGTGGCAATCTTCATAAACTGAAATATTAGCTTACAGCTTCCGCCACTTTCTACCAGATTCCACAAAAAGCACATTTAGTATATTTGAACTTGTACATTTTTCATATTAGGTCGACGATGCGTGGTTATACAGGGTGTCCGGGAACATGTGGGAAATCTCCCGGATATGAAGAAAACACGTGAAAAGAATACTATATGTTCATATAAACTTCTTTCGTATTGGCCTCCTCTTCGGAGATATGGGCTTCCAAAGAGCACCAATGGAATCAAGTTTTTTACACATAATTATTGAACCACCTGGTATATTTCTATTATTTTTTAATATGATGTATACCAGGTAAGACCCGTCAAATTACTATCCAAGAAACTGTTGTGAATTACTCACAGCTGCAGGGACTGACTAGCTGTAACACTCATGGGCCCATTTTTTTTACGCCCTGTATGATGAGAACTTTGGACAATGTTTTTTACATACCTTTAACTATTGGCTAAAAATTAAGTACTCTTCATTCATGTCGCTAATCCTAACCGTTTTCGAAAAAACGGCATTTCATATACATCATGTATTTGTCGTATTTCAGTAAAAGAGACATCTTTGTTCCGATCAAAAAATGTTCAACCTTCAAAATTCCGCTTTTTGATATTTAACCCGTGAGAATTTAGGGGACTGGTGTAAATAAAATGACGTTTTTTCCGAAAACGGTTAGGATTAGCGACATGAATGAAGAGTACTTAATTTTTAGCCAATAGTTAAAGGTATGTAAAAAACATTGTCCAAAGTTCTCATCATACAGGGCGTAAAATCAATGGGCCCATGAGTGTTACAGCTAGTCCGTCCCTGCAGCTGTGAGTAATTCACAACAGTTTCTTGGGTAGTAATTTGACGGGTCTTACCTGGTATACATCATATTAAAAAATAATTGAAATATACCAGGTGGTTCAATAATTATGTGTAAAAAACTTGATTCCATTGGTGCTCTTTGGGAGCCCATATCTCCGAAGAGGAGGCCAATACGAAAGAAGTTTAAATGAACCTATATTCACGTGTTTTCTTCATATCCGGGAGATTTCCCACATGTTCCCGGACACCCTGTATATCCTACTAACACCTTATATGTGTATGCAGATTATAAAAATGCATATCAATTGATTATATTACTTTTTTGTTTTCAGGTACGTTTGGGCACTCCGTTTATTAGAAGAATATACTTACTAAGAAATTCAGGTAAGTTTAAGAGCTCCCAAACAACATTTCTTCTCTCTCTCTCTCTCACCCAATGACTCGTTTATCTTCGTTAATCTTTTGACACGTTTAGGTTTTTGTGTGGCGGACTATCTCTATTACCTACTTAAAGAGTGGTGCTGACTTTTATTTAAAATTATTTTGCTATTCTGTGATAGTATATTAAATAACGAATGTTTAAAGTGGTAGAATAAACCAGAAGAAATTTAGAACGAGGAGCAAGCCGAGTTCGGAAATACGTCGAGTTTGATAAAATCCATTCACACAAGTAATGTATCCCATTTTCGTATTCGTAATTGTTAGTGCTATCAAAAAAGTAACGTAGGTGTCATGTGCTCTATTTGGGTCAAACTTAAAATTTTAAAATCAAAATTTGAAAATTTTCGCTCGCTTAAGAGATACGGGGGAAAACCAAAAAATAGACAAAAATTACCTTATATTTTCTTAGTTAAAAGAAATACAGAAAAATGTTTTATACAGAAGCTTCTTTATATTGAATAATCTGCCGTTTTCAGAATAAGTATACGAGGTCAGCTAAGAAAGTTATCGGACCTAACCTCATTTTTTAAATGGAACACTGTATATTTTAATCTAAAAGGATACTATTTTAAATTTCCTTTCAAATATACATATAACACACCATGGATTTATTAAACTTTATTACTTTAAACCACAGTAGACCATGAAACAAAAGCTAATATCCTAGAAACAACTATGTTCATCAACATTAAACGTCAATTTCATTTTTACATATTTATTTGTGCAAATTTTTTGAAAAATTTGATATGATCAGTTTATATTGAAAGTGGAAAAAAAACGAAGAATGGCTCAAAATTATATTTTGTTCGCTATCTGGAAAGACGGCAACCATTTAAGGACATATTCCGACGATTGGAACATAATTTAAAAATATACGACTCTCTTACTATGCCTAGATCAAAAACTTATAATAAAGAAAACAATGAAAATGAATAAAAGTTTAAATAAATCGCCTAGGAAACCAATATTATCCATAGTGTGTTATATCGCCGTTGAAAATACGCAAAGGCGTATCTCGTTTTTGACAACTTTTCAGGAGAGCGATTTAAAGAAAATTGGCTTTACTATCTTAAATGCAAGTTAAAAAGTAATAAACTTAGAGGTTTAGTTTCTGGAGGTTATTTGATACAAAGTAAGGTCAGTAAGGTGCACAAACCAAGTTGTCGATATATTTAATATAAGTATACTATTTTAACATTTATTCAAGATACGCCTTTAAGTTACGCGATTAACAATTGCATTTGCCCTACGTATGAGATACGCCCTTATCGAATGTAAAGAAGTGTTGGATCTTAGACAATTAATTTCTTCTGAACATAGTATTTATTTTTTCAAAGAACTATGAACAACAGGAAGCTATAGTAAAAGTCCAGCAGTTATAAGAATAATAATAAAAATAGGCTACAAAACAAGAACTATTAGCATGTATAACATAAAACGGCTTAAAAGTGATTGTTGATTAATTATATTCTACCTTAAAGTTAGGTAACTTCGTCGAAGATAACAAAAAAAGTAATAAAAAATGTAAACTACAAAATTATTTAGAAGTTGTAGTATGGGGTAAATTTTTATAAAATGCACGTGTTCTGGTAGGCTTATTACCGGGTTAGCTCCAGCACATAGTGCCATTAGATTATTGTATTTTTCTAGTTGCTTTATAGTTTTTATTTAAATGACTGGTTTTGAAAAACAGTTTATAGGAATCTTTTTTAATTACCATAAACTCAAATATATCGGTCCACTTGAATTGGTTTCCCTCATCGTCGATCCGAATTGATCGCAATCTAAGATTTTCGCTAAATTTTTTAAAATCTAGGAAATCACTGTATGTAAAAGAAAAAACATTATAAGGTTTTGCCCGTCTCGCAAGGCGGAAAATTGGTGTAAGCTGGGAGGGCACCCTAAGTTCTCCTGCCTTTTTAATTGCATAAGAAATTGCACTATGTGCCGAGTCCCCCTCTCTTTGCCCATGATTAGGTGTGAAAAACCTTAGACTTATTTCCTGTATGTGCTTTAGTGTCGACAAAATATACATAAGAGCTCCGGCAACTATGGAATTTTTGTTCTGTCCCCCACAACCGTCTGCAAATAAATAGACAATGTTTGTTTCTTTTTCGTCATAAATTTGCAAAATTTTCAATAGGGCGGTTGATTTTTCCGAGGCGTATCTCCGAGATCCGCCTTTTTGATATTTATATGAAAGGCGTATCTTGAGAAACGCCTTTAAGTCTTAATTTATTTCTTTAAATTTTGAGTAACGCCTTTTACTTATCGTTTTCTATATAATTAACAGTGCGTATTTGAGATGCGCCTTGTCGTCACAACTTGAAGAACATTAATGTATGTATATAGGCGTATCTATCTCATTTTTACCAAATTTCGAGATACGCCTTTACGTATTTTCAACGGCGATATATTTGAAAAGAGATTTTAAAATGCTATTGTTTTAGATTAAAATGTACAGGGTGTTCCATTTTAAAAAATGAGGTTAGGTCCGATAACTTTTTTACTTGACCCCGTATACTTATTCTGAAAACGCCAGAATATTCAACAATCATTATAAGGAAACTTTTGTATAAAATATTTTTCTGTATCTCTTTTATCTAAGAAAATCTAGGGTAATTTTGAAATTGTCAATTTGTTGATTTTCCCCCGTATCTCTTAAGCGAGCGAAAATTTTCAAATTTTGATTTTACCATTTTAAGTTTGACCCAAAAAGAGCACATGACACCTACATTACTTCTTTGATAGCACTAACAATTACGGAGATAACATATAAAATGGTCGAAAATGGTACACCCTGTACGTTCCTGTAATTTACTTTAGTTTCGAAGAAGCTAAAGATTTTTGTTTATTATTGATATTTCTGTTCTTAATTCTTATTATTATGAACCTATATTGTTCTTTCATGTCAAAATTTTACTCTTAAAGGCAGCACTTTCTTAAAACTTTTAAAAAAGGAATTGTATATAAATACATTTTCGAATTATATCGATTAAAAAAAAAGGTAATTACACTAACCTGCCATGCAATATAAGTCATGTCTAGTAAGTCGACTTATTATAAAATAGAATAATAAGTTTTTAATATTTATTTAATTGTTTATTTGTTAATATAAATCATTGATTTTTGGGAAAATGAAACTACAAAAGCTTACTGTGAGAAGTTGTGCAATTTTTAATGGAATGTCTGAAAATTTACTTTTACAACTTACTAGGTTCTTGTATTGCACGGCAGTAATGTACTAGGAGTATTTTAATCCAGATGGTCAATTTAAGGAACAAAACGTCGGAAAACCAGTAAGTCTTGTATACCGCTGAACGTAGATTTAGTTGCGCCTTCATAATTTAAACCAGAAAATCCAGGTCCGTATTTAAAAAAAATAAGTTGGTGATGGTGACCCAAAGACGAAACGTCGCATTAAAGATCAGATGATGCAATCTTATGGAGACTAAAAAATGGTAATGAGAAAGTGAAATTTATTTTTGCACATCTATTCGTACAAAGCGAGGAAAGAATAAAAACGGATGCGCAAACTTTTCCAAATAAACTCCTGGACAAAATTAATGCAACACCATAAATTTGTCATATTTTTGAAGCTACTTTTTTTCTGAATTAATGATCCGATTTGAATGATTTAATTTCATTGTAGGTTGGTTCCTTGACAATGTTATAGTTTTCGCTGTTTATGATAAAAATTAAATTTTTGATTTATACTGGGTGTACTAAAAATGCAATGTTTTTTCCGAAAATTCGCATCACCCTGTGGAGTATATTAGCAACCGAAACATATTGCAGTTGACATTAAACGGTAGGTCCATCTTTCCCCAACATTTTCTTTTTTGGTTTACTTCATTATCTCTGTTATTAAGGGAGATACACCGTTTTATAGCGTAACATGATTTTAAAGACTTTAATATTCAACACATTCATTGTTAAATGTTTTCAAGTAAACTATGGACTTTTTCTGACATTGCAAGCGATGTGTCAGCAGATGTTGTATTTTAAAGTTACAAAGGTGAAATAAAATTCGCCATACTGATAAAAACTATTTGGAAACTGCTTATTAAACGTTCGTTTCGTATGCCCAGTTGCCCGACGAGTATTTTAATCTTGAAACCTACTTGAAAACATTTAACAATGAATGTGTTGAATATTAAAGTCTATAAAAACATGTTACGCTATAAAACGGTGTATCTCAGTGTTTTCGGAAAAAAACATTGCATTTTTAGTACACCCAGTATAAATCGAAAATTAAATTTTTATCATAAACAGCGAAAACTATGACATTGTCAAGGAACCAACCTACAATGCAAAAAAAAATCATGCAAATCGAATCATAAATTAAGAAAAAAAAATAGCATAAAAAATACGAGAAACTTATGATGTTGCGTTAATTTTGTCCAGGAGTTTATTTTGGAAGCCCCTCTATTTATTTTAGATTTTTTTACGGCATATTTCTAGCCAAGTTAGCAGTGCTTTTTGTCTCATTTCCATAGGTGATCGTACGAAAAGAATATTTTTATCATAAACGTATTGCCACATTACTATCCTTAAATGGGCCCCGAACATAGGTACTGTTAATGATTAATAGTCGTCGTATTAGTTTTACTTTTCAGTCTCCGATTTAAAACGAAATAGCGATATTGGATTCGCACTATCCTTTACATCCCTTTAATATTTTATCGATCTACAGCCTTAAATCTGTCACTGCATTTTACCTTCAAGGAGAAATACGGATCTTATTCCCGCTCCAATAAGCATGATGACCTACTTTCGGTTTAAGTGGTTGGCAGAGACATATTTGTTAGTAAAGGATGTCCCGGCAAGCGCGGTTTAAATACAGCGGATCAATTTGAAAACATTCAACCCTTAATATCTAGCTTTCGGTTTAGTTCACACCCTACCACTTGATGGCGCCACATTGCAAATTTTTTCGTGGCGGGTTTTTCAAAATTACTTTTTTTAATTTCTAGATTTTTAATATTTTAAAGACATTATATTTTTTAAAACACTTAAATAATCTTCCAAATGTATTTGAGATTTTATTGATTATTTAATGTTCTAAAAAAATAAATGTCTTTAAAAATTAAATACTGATAAATCTACATATATAACTAATAAACTCGGCATATCAATATAAATGTATATTTTATTAAAAACACTAAACACACATTAACCGAAAAACAAATCAACAATAAATAAAAACTTTCAACAATAACAGCTAATAAACATTTTTAGCTAACAAAAAAAAACACTAAAATTATTACGTAGCTTTAACAGGTCTTAGGAACTTTCACTTATCACTTTGTTATCAGAAACAGGGTGTCATTTTCAGGTTCATGTCACAGTTTAAAATTTATTACATATTCCTCACAGCCAGGCGTATGTTTTAGCTCAATGAAATTCATGAAAAAGAAAAATTGTTAGTGCTAACAGTCTTACAATATCTGTAGTTATTATTTGAGGATTAACATAAATTAAGAGAATGATATCCTATTAAAAACCTAATTTAATTTAGTTGATTTAATTTTTTTTACTTTATTATCATATCCTGTGGTATAATCTTCCTTTGACATATTATCAAATATAACAAACCCGATCATGACCTTGATAATCATTTATATAATATATTTAAAAATATCAAGACCAATGGTTTCGTCGATTAAATGATTATCAAGGTCATGATCGGGACAAGATAGGAGCTTAAAGTTGATGGGTATTAAGCCTTAAAGGTGTTTAGTAAATTTGTTTTATGACCATGGTGACTAAGGAACGGTATAATCGGTGGCGGCTCGTGACCTATGATAGAGGAGGTTCACAAGTATGGTGAAATTATTTTTAAAATTTTATTTTTGTGTAATGACCAAACAATTACTTTCTAGGCGTTTTAAATGTAGAAAGATGAAAGTAATAAGAAAATGCGTTAGGTAAAACATATTTTTATTTATTTTTTAATTTTACACAAGGAAATACAACTTTTGGAAAATAAGAAAGGTTTTCTTAGTATATATAACTGTCGGATCTTAACGTCGTCGCATGCAACCCTCGTAACAATATTTATACTGTCCACTACTAATACTACTAAAGCCATCGACGAGCTATTAAGAAAACCGAATGATGTCCAATACTACTACCGCCACCTACGAGTTATCAAGAAAACCGAATATGTCTAATACCACTACGCCATCTACGGCTACGTCATTAGGCGCAACCAAGACGAGAACAATAGTTAACTGTTTTATGACGAGAACGAATCGAGCCACGAGACTGACAAGTTGGCATTCTTCATATTTTCAGTATTTTTTAGTTTAAATCCTAAAATAAAATGGTTTAAAATCATATCGAGCATCATTTATCGAAATATATAACATTTATCGACCCTACATAATAGTGCTTAAACGTAAAGTCCATTCTTCGGTTCTTAATTGTAGAAAATTGATCAATAACAGCCTCATTAAGTTTGGAATACCCTCTATAAATTTTTTTCATATATTTCATTTTTAAACTTTCTAATAAAGTCCCTAGATTTACCCTTTGTGGTCTGCGTTAAATTAATTTCGGGTTTAGGTGTTCCCGCATTCTTCACTTCAATTTTTTGCTCCAAACTCAAAGAGCTAAAGTTATTTCTTAAATAGTCCACCGTCAACTATTCATTTTAACTTAATAAATATATAATATTAAAATATTAAAACATACACTAGATGCAAAAACTGTGCGCCTTTTCCATGTTAAATCGCCATAGCCCCGCTATCCCCCGCTGTTACCCGTCACCTGTTACTACAGAGAAATTGCATTACTTAATCGCACGTGCGAGCAAGTCTCGTCTTAATCGTCATTTACCTCGACCTATTCACGGTTGCCGGATCTATACGGTTTGGTTTGACGGGATGATAAAATATTAGGAAGGGTCGGACTTTTTTAGTTTGACGGTACGATAAAATATTAGGGAGGGACTTTATACGATAAATAATATTCAATGAATATAAATTAATATTATTTTATTCGTTTGGGGGTGCACGTGCACATGTGCTCCTGTGGAAGAACCGCAACTGCATACAAACCCACCAAATTTTATTTCTGTAACACCCGGTATAGTAAAGTACTGTCGTTTAGAAGCTTTAGAAATTTGGGAATCACACGAAACACAAAATATAATTATCAGCAATTTAATTTAGCCATTTCCGTCTATACACTGCAATGCTATTCATTTCAAAAGAAAAATATTCTCTGTTTTTATCGTTTTTCATTAACTGATAAAAATATATATTAAAAATATCAGGTCTTTGATATTACTGTGAAGTTTTGACGCATGTTCATTCTTTCCCCGCCCCAACTGTACTTAGTCTCAATACGCATATGAACCACATATATATAAACAGTATATTGATAATACTATCTGCAATTAGGTCCCCGCTATTGGCATCGAAGGGGGCGTTCTGAGTTTGCGCAGTTCGGAAATTTCTTTGTGAAAGTAAACATTTGACAGGACCAGATTTTAACTTTTTTAATGTAAATTTCACTGGTTAGTTAGGAAAAATATTGCAATCAAAATTTCGATTAGTTCGATTTAAGACTGCGTTCCATGCATATGATTTCTGACGATATGATGATCCGACGGTGCCCTGATTGGTGTAAACTTTTGGTGCTAAATTCCGTCCGAATATTTTTAACAATCGACACGATGAGCTTTATTTTAACTTTCATCCGACGTCGTATGTTTCTTAACCTCACTTTTTTCTAACCCAAAAATTAAGAATGAATGACTATATTGACTATTTTGGGAACTATTATCAGCTACTAATGCACCAAATTAAAAATACATTAATTTTAAGGTTCGGTAGTGACCACATATATATTATATTGTATACGAGTGACACTCTTCTTTTTTTACAAGCTTTTTAGTGAAATTCGGTTCCGAGGATCGGTATAATGTGATGAAGCAAAATATTTTCGTATGTACATACCTGAAATACTTTATACCTGGTATTGATCCACGACTTTTGCAAAAAAGCACCATGCACTTGTGTCCTTTCATCTTAAACAAAACGAGCCACTAACCTACCAAACAGCGAATCGAATCACCACAAATTAAAAACTCCTTTACAAAAATTGCTGTTAGGTAATGAAAGTTTATAAGCACTAATATATCGACAACAATGTGGACGAACCACTTTTTATTCTGTAATTTGGAAAATCATCCAGAACCAAAGATGGCAACGAATTACAACAAACAAATAATGTCGGGCCGGCTCTGACGCGATCGATAAAATTTCCACCCTACTGCGCAAACTAAATAGGCCCGCATCATCTCCCATAGCGGGGACACTTTTTGTATTTTGGAACGTTCGTATTGGCAATATACTGTTTATATATTATATGTGATATGGACGAGAAATGAATGTAATCTGTCCTTAATCCATCTCTCTTCCATACTCATATTGAGAACACATTGTTATCCGTTTTAAGCCTCGCGTCAACAAAGCAAATGTTAACAATCCGAGAACGCCAGACATCGCTTTTTTAAGTCAATTACGGGCCATACGACAATAATACGCCTTTTAGGCGTCGTCTTTATTCCAAATCTTTTTTAGAAAAATGGATAGGCGGAGTTCTTGCCGATCTAATGATGTTTTTTTTGTCTTTTGAGCTTTTAAAAAGTCTTCGGCATAAAGGACTTACGAATAAGCCGAAAGCAAAAAAAGAAATTATATTAAATATTTGCTTAATACCTTAATTATACAATTTTTTTTTTAGGAAAAATGTACAGCCGCTTATTCGTTGACGATATAACGGAAACTCAATTTTAAAAGCGAAAGTTTTGAAACGCCCGAGGGGCATTAAAAAGTTTTCCCCCTAGCAAAATGATTTTTTATGTCATACCAGTGCATTATTGTATTTTTATACCTTAGATACCATCTATATAATGGATTACTTTATGCCCGTGCGGCCATAAAATACACAATATGGCCCTGGCTGGCATTAAGACCAAATATATGAATAGATATATAATGATATATTTTAATATTATATATTTATTAAGTTAAAATGAATAGTTGACGGTGGACTATTTAAGAAATAACTTTAGCTCTTTGAGTTTGAAGCAAAAAATTGAAGTGAAGAATGCGGGAACACCTAAACCCGAAATTAATTTAACGCAGACCACAAAGGGTAAATCTAGGGACTTTATTAGAAAGTTTAAAAATGAAATATATGAAAAAAAAATTATAGAGGGTATTCCAATCTTAATGAGGCTGTTATTGATCAATTTTCTACAATTAAGAACCGAAGAATGGACTTTACGTTTAAGCACTATTATTGTGTAAGGTCGATAAATGTTGTGTATTTCGATAAATGATACTCGATATGATTTTAAACCATTTTATTTAAGGATTTAAACACTGAAAATATGACGAATGCCAGTCTCGTGGCTCGATTCGTTCTCGTCATAAAACAGTTAACTATTATTCTCGTATTGGTTGCGCCTAATGACGTAGTCGTAGATGGTGTAGTGGTATTAGACATCATTCGGTTTTCTTGATAACTCGTAGATGGCGGTAGTAGTATTGGACATCATTCGGTTTTCTTGATAACTCGTAGATGGCGGTAGTAGTATTGGACATCATTCGGTTTTCTTGATAACTCGTAGATGGCTTTAGTAGTATTAGTAGTGGACTGTATAAATATTGTTACGAGGGTTGCATGCGACGACATTAAGATCCGACAGCTATACACACTAAGTAAACCTTTCTTATTTTCCAAAAGTTGTATTTCCTTGTGTAAAATTAAAAAATAAATAAAAATATGTTTTACCTAATGCATTTTCTTATTACTTTTTTTCTTTCTACATTTAAAACGCCTAGAAAGTAATTGTTTGGTCATTACACAAAAATAAAATTTTAAAAATAATTTCACCATACTTGTGAACCCCCTCTATTATAGGTCATGAGCCGCCACTGGGTTCGACTTGACATCTTTTATATCTAAATTGTCAATGCCTGGCAGTTTTTGCACATTAAATAAGAATATAAAACATAATATATATTAAATCTATAGAAAAGGCCATCTAGCGACTACAGTACAAATGACAAACCCGAACAAACCCACCTATAGTATAGCTGAAAGGGCAATAAAAACTATTTGAAAAACTCTTTTTAATGACACTGATTTTTTAATATTTTCTGGTAAGGCAAGGTATATTGCGTTTATTCAGTCAAGTCGATGCTTGCGTTACCCCCACCATGGAAGTGTGTAAGCAAAGTTGTTCATCAATGTGAGTGGCGGCTCGTGACCTATGATTTCACAAGTTCACAAGTATGAAATTATTTTTAAAACTTTATTTTTGTGTAACGACCAAACAATTACTTTTTAGGCGTTTTAAATGTATAAAGAAAAAAAGTAATAAGAAAATGCGTTAGGCAAAACATATTTTTATTTACTTTTTAATTTTACACAAGGAAATACAACTTTTGGAAAATAAGAAAGGTTTTCTTAGTGTGTATAGGGCTTAAACGTAAAGTCCGTTCTTCGGTTCTTAATTGTAGAAAATTGATCAATAACAGCCTCATTAAAGTTTGGAATACCCTCTATAAATTATTTTTCATATATTTCATTTTTAAACTTTCTAATAAAGTCCCTAGATCTACCATTTGTGGTCAGCGTTAAATTAATTTCGGGTTTAGGTCTTCCCGCATTCTTCACTTCAATTTTTTGCACCAAACTCAAAGAGCTAAAGTTATTTTTTAAATAGTCCACCATCAAACTATTCATTTTAACTTAATAAATATATAATATTAAAATATTAAAACATACACGCTAGAATTTCTAACTAGATGCACGAACAGACAACTGCGCGACGCACACTAAAATTGTGCGCCTTTCCCACGTTAAATCGCCATAGTCGCGCTATCCCCCGCTGTCTCCCGCCACCTGTTACTACAGAGAAACTGCATTATGCCTAGCATACTTAAGCGCACACGAGAGCAAGTCTCGTCATAATCGTCATTAACCTCGACCGAGGCATACCTTATCTAAGTAAATTGTAAAGAAACATACTGTTACAAATTACTATTACTATTACGCCCCCTAGCGGCCGTCCTTAGAAGCTTGCGAATAGTTTCTAGTCATTTCCCTTGATAACTTTCCTCATAAATATTGTTTCCCCGAGAGCTGTACGGTGAACGGTTTCCGTGATACAGCCGCGCACCCCGCTTAGTTGGCCACACTGTACATATATCGCAAACATATTCTAATAAAACACATTTGCAACACAACATTCGAAATCCGCAGGAAACATATAAACAATATGGCAACATTGGACAAGTAATAATAAATATAAACTAAGCTTAGTAACTAAGCAAAACACTGCGAAAATTAAAATTAACCACTAAACAATAATTTCGTTCACGATAAATAGCCATTGGAAAAATTACTGTAAATACGGAATTCATATGAAATTTGACAGGGGGTAAATTTAAAAATTCCGGAGGTGCCCGATGTCCGAACCTACCCCACTTTACCCTACGCATATTAAAATAGGAAAAAACACAAATAAATAAATACCCAAAAAAAATTCATGACGACTGTTAGGCGTTGTTAGTCAGTCGCTGTTGTTCGGTAGATTAAGTTTATTAGTGTTTGTGCTTATGAGAAAGTATGTTCGTGCTTATGTGTGTATTTTTCCTGGTTGCACGTAGCTATGAGAGTGGAGGTGATAATATGGTACATGTCTGACATAAGATTACTTTCTAGTTTGAAAAAGGTATGTACCTACTTTAAATGTAATTGTAAATAGTGTTTGTATAGTTGTAAAATCTCTTAACAACTCCAAAACTCCTTGTTACAAGGGAGTATAAAAACTGTTTGTATTCTTATTTGACTAATATAATATGAGGTTTACGCTTGACGTTTCAGAAGCTTTGGGATTATTTTTTAGTTACAAGCTTTTTTCGGTGTAATAACCGCCCGATGTCGCTAAAATATTATTTAAAATGTGGTGATATGGTATCACAATCAGGGCGACGCAATGTAATTTTTCTATTTGGGTTTCATAATGGCTACATTATGAAATCCAAAAAAATTGAATAATCTGCCACTTTACGGAACTGAAATTTTATTTTTTTTTATGTTGGCAGCAAGTAGGGTTCGAACTTTTTTATAGAAAACTTTAAAATACTAACCTGTAACCTTGCAAATAGATCATTTTTACGAGATATTTATCTGAAATACCTATACTCGGAAATATATAACATGCTGGCGGTGTCCGTCGACTAATTCCTAGTCACAACTATAAAACAACATAACCTAAAAATAATAGAAATATCTTCCAGTTTATGCTCTATTTCTAAAGTTTTATTCAATAAAGTACTATTTTTATTTTTAATTCAATATAGTATTATACATATTACTTTATATATACATATTTATAGTTACTGTAGACATTTCCTGGGCATTAATTGTTGTTCCTGTCAGATTTTGTGTCGGCACAATATTTTGTTCAATAGTATTATTTATTATTTTGTTCAATATTTTGAACTTTGTTCTGCTCGCACCATAACTCAAAGTTTTGCATATTCTTTTTAAAAGTTTTTCTAGATTATTTTCTGCAATTTCTCGTATTTCTGACGGAGTACAACTTTCTTCCTGACTCATTTTTATTAACTTTAATAATATATTTATTTTTAATTATGACGGATGGGAAGAAGCTTTGCTGTGTTCAATTGTTTCTATCATGGCATATTTGATACTTGCAACATTTTATTAAATTATAAAAGTATTGCCAACCCAAAAAAAAAATATTAATTCAAATCGAAAAAATCTACTATAGTTTTTCAGACTTTAAAGACACAAATAGAAAAAGTATTATAAAACACACATAAGACAATTAGACCACTTGTACTTTAGAAAACTCCCCGCTTCGCGGGTCGTTTTCTGAATTAAACGCGTGCTCTAAGATAATGTCTTATGAAACTTGTATCTTAATATACTATTATATAATAAAATTATGTAAGTAGGGGGTAAAGGTTGGAACATATTTTATACAGGGTATCCGGAAAAATGTGGCAAATCTCCCGGATATGAAGAAGAAAACAAGTGAAAAGAATACTACATAAATTAGTCTAATATTTTTATCTTAATTATTACATTCTAATCAAAATGCGCAGCGATCAATACAGAACCACCACTTCTGCCTTAAGATGGAAATAAATTGTTCTAAAATTATGTAAAAATATGTAAAGAGCAACCGGAAAGCCAATACAGAATAAAGCACCGTCCTATGCCCTATTTTAAAAGAGGAGCTGGGATGACTTTTAAAAGGCTTCATTGTTCGAACTTAATTCGATGAACAGTTTGATATAAAAATAAATGCGTCTAAAATGATCATATACATTATACGTCTTTAAGTTTTTTAAGTTTATAGAAGATCTAACTTATGTAATAATAAAATTAAATAATAGATACGTTCGCAGAGCAGTCGGATTGAGCTAATAACTGGCCGAGTCATGCACAATTGGTTGACAGTATTCACAGAAGGAAAATCTGTTACCGTTTAGATCAACAATATCCTGCTCAGTGGATAGGTAGAGGAGGACCTCATCCATGGGCACCCCGTTCGCCGGATCTGAATCCATTTGATTTTTATATCTGGGGTTACTTTAAACACCTCATTTGTACTCCTCCTATTGAAGCTGAAGAAGACCTTCTACCGCGTATTATTAATGGTTTTAATACGATTTGCGCCATTCCCGAAATTTTGCAACACGTAAGAGACAATTTACCACGTCGTTTACGTAGATGTGTACTGGCTCATGGAGGACATTTGCAGCAATTTATATTTCTCGCCCTTACAAACCCTCAAACCAAAAATTTTATGCTAAAATATTAGCTAAAAAGTAAGTTTATAAAAAAAAAGATTTCCACTTGGACACCCTGTATCTCGATTATTATTAACTTTTGAGCTAAATAAAGTTTGATTAAATGGCAATATTTTTACCCAAAGAATCTGCACTTTTACTGTGTACTATTAATTTTGGGACACTATGTATAAGATTTTTAACAAAACCGCACTTTGAGCGTGATTATGAATAGTTGGGCACTGATAAACGTTTTTAAACGATTAATAATCGGGTACTGCGCGACGCCCGGGGTGCTACAATAGCCACATTTCAATTTGCCGCCCACTGGAGTTACCGCCCGGGGCATGTGCACCCTACATTCGGGGCTGCCTATTGAATGGTGGATAGAAATGAATTTGAAAGTTCATGGCTATAGGGTTTATTTTTACCATTTGTCTGTCGATAAAAACTTATAGAGGACAATGATGCCAAACGAATAAAACCGAAACGTTTTTATAAAAAAAGGTACTTATTTAAATATCCCAATAGGTTTACATCTTGTTTTCATTCCTTGTCCTTGACTTTATTGTAAATCATTTTTGAGAAACCCCAGAACCGAGTTCTGTCTCTACAGACGTGTTTTAGGTGTTCTTAAAGCATTATTTTTTCAGCTTTGTCTTGTTAAAGAAGTTTATATTGATAAATGATTTCTCGAATAGGCTTTCGCAAAGGATTTTACGTTGCTGTTGGCTTTCGGTAAGTTTTTGCAGCAGATAGAAAAATATTTATATAAGTTTGGGAAGCCATAAAAATGTTTTGAAAAATAAACGGTCACGGTCGCCCATAATATTTGTCTGTATAGAGTAAGATTATTTGTCGCTTCATTTTACGGTAATTGATTCTTTAAGAGCTGCGTTTAAACACAGGTTGCCAAGCAGGCACTATTTTAGCCAAAAATACTTAATTTTTTTCGAATCCAAAACTGAGTTCGTAAAGTTAAAGGATTGGAAAACGGTATGCAAAAATTACGTTAAAAAATATAATGTTATAAGAATAATAATAACAATTTCAAATATGGACAATTTTCAAATTTTTGTCACAGATCTTCCTGAAACTTGTTGATATCCCAATCGACATGTCAGACAATCTGAATGTCAATAAATTAACTAAAAAACTTTATTATTAACGGCTAAAACTTCACGAAAAGAAATATTGATCAGCTGATGACTGTCGTCCCTAAAGCCAAAAAGGGGCATATTTTTTAATTAAATTGATGCAACATAGATGGCTCTGATTGATAATTTGGGATTTGGGATCCTCATCTTAAGCATATTTTTTTATTATTTGTGATTATTATGACAGAAAGACTTACAGGAATACTTATACAGTGTGTGGATATAGTCTGAAAACGGCTTAATAACTCTTGATTCGGTAATTTTTTTTTTACAAAATTTGGGCGTGGCTTATAGGGGATGGAAACTACTTTTTAACGGAAGAATTACGGTATTCGGATGGGCGCCATCTTGGTAAAGAAAATCAAATAGGAAGAGGGTTCTTGCGATACATCATTTTAAAGGTCATTGAGTACTTTACGATTCCAGAATATTGTGTCCCTATTCGCACTGAAAACAAAATGAAGACATTTTAAAAAATAATATTTACTATCTTTTTTTGCTATTTTTCTTTAGATTTTACAACTTGGCATCAAGCAGTGAGTATCAGCCAGCCGGTAAATTGACTTCCTTCAAAGTTGTAAAATCTGAACTAAAATAGCATAAGAAAATATTATTTTTTTAGAAAGCCTCAATTTTCTTTTGGGTACGAATAGGGACACAATATTCTGCGATCGTAAAGTACTCGATTGTTATTTTGGACACGTTGCAAAATATTGTAGAAGTGACGTGTGCTGTCATAAATGTGGTGAAAAACATGAAGGTCGACAGTGTCCTGAAAGTAATCAGTTGGACTGTCCAAACTGCAAACGCATAAACTTAAATGACAGGATACATACTGCTAGAGACCCAAAATGTCCAGCTTACTTACAAAAACTGGAAAGACTGCGACAAAACACGAACTATGGCATGACCACTAACAGTAATTTTTTATAGACAGTTTAGGGTCATATGGAGAACAAACGAAAAGTACGACATATAAAAACAATGTTAAAAATGAACACTACGGGATAATTCACCAAAATGTGCAGTCAATTGGAAATAGTATTGACAGTTTAAACCATATGCTCCAAGAACACTCAGAATGCATTTTTCTATGTATCTCTGAACACTGGAAAACCGCTGAACAGCTGAAAATGTTTGTTTTAAATAATTTTAGACTGACATCGAGTTTCTGTCGAGAAGAAGGATATGGTGGTGCAGCAATTTATGTGCGAAAAGACATAAACGTTAGAAAACGTAAAAAAGTGGATTTATTATCAATAAAGGGCCACTTTGAGTGCGCGTGTGTCGAGTGCGAGCTTAACGGTGAGTCCTTTATTATTGTAGCAATATATAGACCTCCCAATGGCGATTTTAAAACTTTTCTTAAACAAGTTGATAAATTATTGATCCAAATAGGGACCGAAAATAAAAAGCTTTTTGTGGGGGGTGATTTCAACATAGAATTAATAGGAAAGAACAAGAATAGAACTGAATTCTTATCAGTTATGAAATCCTTTTTAATGGTACCTACAATTTTTGAAAATACACGTATTACATCAAACTCTAATAGCTGCATAGACAATATTTTTTGTAATATCCCAAGAAACTATTTAAATAGTTGTGTTTTACATACTTATATATCGGATCACACTGCTCAAAAAGTAATTTTTGAAAGTAAAAAAACAAAAGGATTCAAACCATATTTTAAAAGATTTTTTTCGCAAAACAATAAAGAAATGTTTGTCCGGAATTTACAGGAACAGGACTGGTTGGATGTTTTCAGAGCGGAGAGATCCGATGTAAATAGGCAATGGTCACTTTTTGTGGGTTCTTTTTTGAATATTTTTAATGAGTGTTTTCCAAAAAAATTAACTAATAAAAAAGACAAAAGAAGTTATTTGTATAAAAATACGGAAGACATAAAAGAGGTAAAAAATAGATTAGATATCTTGTTAGCATTAAAAAATGTAGATAATAAATATAGGGAAATGTATAAAGTTGTTAAAAAAGAATATGATGATATATTAATTAAAGCTAGATCTGAAAATTATGAAAATAGGATAAAAAATTCGGATAACAAAAATAAATGTATGTGGGCAATTTATAACGAAATTACAGGCAAACTAAAAACGGACGACAAAATGGTTTCTGGAAACACTGAGCACATATCAAACACATATAATGATTTCTTACTAAACGTAGTTCCAGAACTAATGAAAAATTCAAAAAAGGTGGATGGGCACTGTAGCATACAAAAAAATAACAACACCTTTGAGGTAAAAACTATAACAACTGAAAAGTTACTAAAATTAAGTAAAAAAATTAAAAATAAACACAGCAGTGGAGACGATGAAATTCCCACAAGTTTGACAAAAATTCGGTATTCCAGTGATCAGTGATGTTGTTTGTTACATAATAAATAACTCCTTGCAAGAGGGCGTTTTCCCTGAACAATTAAAACTAGCACTAATAAAACCACTTTTTAAAAATAAGGGAGACGTTGAAGTGCTGGACAATTATAGGCCCATAAGCTTGCTCCCGGGTTTCTCGAAGTTGTTTGAACTAGTGATGTGTGATCAATTAATGGAATTTATGAAGAACAGTGAGCTCCTCTCGGGTAGCCAGCATGGATACCGTGAAGGGAGATCCACTGAAACAGCTGTCTTTCAGTTCACTCAGGCAATTTTGGGACATCTGGAGAATGGAAAAATGGCAATGGGAATATTCTTGGACTTGTCTAAGGCCTATGATTGTCTGGACAGAGATCTTCTTTTAAAAAAACTTGAGCTGTATGGGATAAGGGGAAACGCCCTAAGGTGGTTTAAATCTTATTTAAGTCAAAGAACTCAAAGAGTTATTATAAAGAATAATGAAGATAGCTCAAAGTCAAAGATATTGCAAAGTACAGTTGGTATCCCTCAAGGAAGCATACTTGGACCAATCTTATTTATAATTTTTATCAATGACCTCAATTTTGAAATTAATAATGACATTTCCAGGATTACAGTATATGCGGATGACACGAACCTGTTAGCTGAAGGTAAAGAAATTGATGAAATAATAAATAACGCAACTGATATTTTTTCAAAAAGCAAAAATTGGTTTGAACAAAATAAATTACTTTTAAATAAGGAGAAAACAAGCACTGTGCTATTTAGGACAAAGCTATGCAGGAAAGAAATTGTTAATTTGTTAATTTAGACGAGAATCTTTTTTCTTTTGGAAAAAATACAAAATTTCTTGGTATATATATTGATGAGTTTCTAGACTGGTCATATCAAATCGATTATATTAGTAGTAAATTGAATAAGACATGCTATTGTCTACGTATTGTGTCAAAGTATCTAAACGAAACTGCCAGAAGGACACTGTATTTTGCAAATTTTGAATCTACCGCCAGGTATGGTATTATTTTTTGGGGAGCAAACTTAAAAATACAGAACATTTTTGTAATTCAGAAACGAGTATTAAGAGTTTTATATAATATGCAATACTTGGAGTCTTGTAGAGGTGTTTTTAAAGCAAACAGAATACTAACAATCTATGCGTTGTATATTTTTAATGTAGTTTTGTTTTTATATAAAAATAGAGATATGTTTGGTATACATTATCAGGATGCCTATGATATTCGTACTAATAACATAAATTATCCAACTCATCGATTAACGTTATCAGAAAAAAGTCCCAACTATATGGGTGTTAAATTTTACAATAAATTAGACAATGCGATTAAGAATGCACCTACAGAGAAATTGTTTAAGATAAAATTAAAAAATATGCTTTTAGACTTAGAACCATATAGCTTAAGTGAGTTCTTGGAGATGTGATTGTAATTGAGAAGAATGCATGAGCAATGGGATAAAATTCATTTTCTATTGACGTCATTTCATTTTATTTTGTTTGCATTGTAAATCAATTTAATCTGAAATAAAGATATGTCTATGTCTATGTCTATGTCTATAAGATCTTTAAATTTATGTATCGCAATACCTCACATCCTATTCAATTTTTTTTTATCAAGATGGCGCCCATCCGCCATTTTGAATTTGAGCACCACGACATATGCAAGAAACTGTAGCTCTATTATACCTACTATACTTTTTTTTCCTTTATGATCAAACACAAGCACTATAGGAAAATTGATTGATTTAGCCGATACTTGATGGAAATCCATTATAAATTTGAACAGAAACAAAAAGTTATAAAATTTCCACAATTTTTATTTAGAAAAAGCCGTAACATGTTTCGGCACACGGTGCCTTCTTCTGACGGAATAAATATAAATGTGGTAAAATTTGATTTAAATATCTTAGTAGGTACAAGATGGAACGAACGATTTTATGGTATGGGGTTTACACTAATCTTAATAATTATACCCAACAGAAGGGTAATATTTATGCTAATGTTACAAATAGGTGTAAATTCCTAATCTTATTGTGTAGATTTATATAAATTCAGTAAAGGTGAATAATTAGTGTCTAATTGTTCATTCAACAAACCCGACCTTTTCTTTTTGTTAATTTCCATACTTTCCAAATAGTTTAATTTCTTTGATTTTTTCTCAGTTTGTAAAATTTTAAAATCTTTGGAAAAATTGTGCTTCTCTGAATTTACATGTAAGGCGAAATGTGAAAGATTATTGTTTTTTAGTAAACTAGATTCGTGTTCTTTGATTCTTGTTTTGAAAGATCTGCCTGTTTGTCCAATGTACATTTTAGGACACGAACCACATTCTAGCAAATATACTCTTGATTTAGTTAGTTTATTTGGTTTCGATTTGTTGTTTTTAATTAGTTTACCTAGATTATTATTGGCTCTAAAAGCGGTTTTTATTTTGTTTTTGGAGAGAGTTTTGGAAATCTTTTTCGTAAAATTGCTTGTGTATGTGATATATTTAAATTTCTGGTCGAGTGTATTATTATTGTTATATGCTTTTTTCTTAACTAAATCATCCACCATACCCGCATTATATCCGTTATTTACCGCAACCTGTTTGATGATATTTAGTTCTTTTTTGTAATTTTCTGGTGATAATGGGACATTTAGAAGTCTGTGCACAAATGAATTGAAAGATTCCATTTTATGGGAATATGGGTGGTTAGATTTATTATGAATAACTGTGTCTGTATCTGAAGGTTTGTGGAAAATTGAAAATTCATGACTATCATTTTTATTGGTGATGGTTAGATCTAAGAAGTTGATAGATTTATTATCTTCTAATTCGACCGTGAACTTGATTTTAGGATGTAAATTATTAATAAATGAGAGGAACTGATCTAGCTGTCTATTAGTGCCTGAAAAACATGTTCCTCTCATTTATTAATAATTTACATCCTTTGTGTTTAATTTAATAAAATTCTGTAATTTCAACAACATTTGTGTCATTTCAGCAACAGTTGTGTCCCTTTCTGCAACACGGTAAATCTATAAAACAACAGCTTCTTTGTTAAATACATTCACAATTTACCTATCGTTGCGGAAATTACCTGCAATATATAAAACAATCTTACTCCTCCTAATATATAATTATAAGTTTAATACCTATATCATAAAAAAAAATTAGATGTAGCACAACTCGAATTGGCCAAAAGTTTTGAATTCACCCGTATGCGATGGCGGCAGTTTTAAGTTTATGCTCGGCTTCGAAATAAAATCAAGATCCGGGGCTGCGGCCACATGTAAACATATTTCGACTGATTCCGCTGTTGGTTCATTATGAAACATTTTTTAAATAATTTAATGTAAAAATTGAAAAAGGCCTAAAAAGCCGAAACATGTAGAGTAATCCTCTAAATATATTGAAACATTTAGAAGTAAATTTCTCCCTTTTTTACATTAAATTATTTAAAAATATTCCTTTTAAAGATTTCTCCAAATTAGTCTAACAAATTTCTTTTTATTTTCCGTCCAAGATTTTTATTGTTTCCGAGGAACTTTCGCCGTCGTTCTTTCCTAAAGATAATGTATTTTCCTTAAACACTTCTTGTAACTTTATCTCGGAGATCATTTGTCAAACCATCCTAATCTGTTTTTTCTCGCGTGTCTTCTTCAAAAAAGAAGTAAAATGAAATAGGAGTTAAGGGACGCTTAAGTGTAGTGTTGTTCCGTCTGGGTTTGACGCCGAAATCTATGGTTTTTGCTTAGGTATACGGTTTTTTCCACGATAGGTTTTAGTAAGTTAGAATCTTGATGAACTGCGTTCAGCGAAGTTCCGATAAATTGATTTTGTAACACCTTTTTTAAAGTATAGAAATTTTAAAACATTTTTCTTTGTAGATTAATTACAGTATATAAGTCGGGCATTATCTTATCTCTTCAATGTTATACAGAGTGACATAGAAATTCGTACAAAAAAGATAAAATACTTGGCAACAATCATAATGTTCCAATAAGGAACCTATCTATTTCGTTTCGTTTAAAAGTGGGACACTAAAGAGAAAACCTCAACATTATATCTTTGATAATATCTCTAATATCATCAGAAAGTGTAAAAAAAGGGACACCCTGTACATAACATTGATGTTTCGTTTCGACAGCGTTGTTTAGGTAGCTCTAAGTGCCCGTTCTCACCAAAGCAACTGGCAACCGCAACGCAACATCAACGCGACTCAGCACTAATGTTTAAATACGCGTGTTCCCACTGACTTAAGGCAACTTAACTGCAACGCAACTAGTTGCTTATGAGTTACCTGGCATACCGCGTCGCCGTCGTTAGTTGGTTCCAGTCGCGGTGTCATGGCGGAGTCATGGCGGACGAGACAGCAAAATATTTAACTGTTGTGACTCATTCGGTAAAACCTATGGAATTTAACCGGATCATTACTTAATTCCTGTGCCACTATATACATATATATATAAATTGTAGCTCAGTTTTTTTAAGCTTTGTTGTGGCCATATTTTTATCTGACGAAGACGACATTTTGCATGTCAAAAGAGACTTCAAACCAGTTAATTCCAGTGCAGTGGCGGATTTAAGGAAAAAGGCCTAGTGGGCAAAATTTCTTCAGGACTTTTTTACATCGAGAAAATTTACCTATTTTTGAATCCTCTTGTCGCTTTCTTCTCCGCTTCTGCACTCATTGTAGAACATTGACGATCTTTGACTCTCTTCAATGAACTCATTGTTCGTTCGGCGCTGGCAGTGCTGACGGGAAGGGTCAAGCATAAACGCAATAAACTGCAGCACTCCGGGAAACTGCTGATCAAATTTTTTTCAACGATGAAGTTCAAATATTGCAATGGACTATGCTTGGTAGAATCTTGTTCTTGTGAGAAATATATATCCGCAAAACTGATTAACTCATACTTCAGGGCAGTTGTAAAAAAAAGTTGGATATTTCTCCATCAAATTGCGCACATTTTTTTCAAATTCTTTCTCTTCCATGTTTTTGAAGGATTCAGGTTTGAGAAATCCGAAAAATGAGTTTATCTCATCAAACCCTTTCTTGTAATTCACTGCACATTCTGTCCAGAATTTCAAAGTACCCAATGCTATGTTTCCAGAGAACTGTCCTCTGTTTTCTCGCCTGGCATTTTTTTCGTTCGTCGTTGTCTAATGATCGGATAATCCGGATTCTTCCATCCCATCTTCTCCGATTGAGATTTAGCTTTCGAATCGAAAGAATCATACTTGCTCTCCTCACGCAAGTTTTGCAAGTTCTTCAATACATTTTCGAGACAATTTTGGGCCATCAAAAGATCAACTACTTTTTTCTGTAATTGCACTTCAGCAATGTCAATGAATGATAGGACTGAATGCCACCATGTCAGGTTTAGTAAAAATAGCCAATTAATCGCCGAAAGTAGAGAATTTGCGTCCATTATATCTTCTCCAGTAGCCTTTTCTCTCGATGTTTCTCGTTCTAAACATAGTTATCAAGCATTGCAATTATTCTGATAACAGGGGGTCCCTGAATGGAAATTGGACTTGTGCTGTCCACAAGGGACTCACCGAAGCATTCGAAGGTGTAACTTTCAGCAAGAGGGGCCCTGAAAGCCTTTCGTCGGGAGGGGCCCAGTGGGCAAGCGTGCTTTTGCCCACCTGTTAAATCCGCCACTGTTCCATTGGGAACGCAAGAGCAACTCAACTGAAGTTGCGGTCGCGTTGTAGTTGGGTTGCGGACCGGCACTGGTTTATGCAAAAATTAAAATCTTTTTACGGCTTTAGTTCACAATCTTTCATTCATAAATAATTCACATTCTTAGGTAGGTTGTAAACTACTTTCCTAAAAAACAATCGGGGAGCATAATTTTTCTTTATCATTTTCTGTTAATTAGACATTACGAAATTACGTCGCCTTCGAGCATTCGGAATATACTTTCTATAAAGCCCTTATTGGAACTCCCGTCTTTCATACCTGCTTTCAGGTTTAACACTACCAGATTAACAACTGCCATAATTGTCAATTTGTCATTATTGTTAAATAATAGTATATTAAGATACAAGTTTCATAAGACATTATCTTAGAGCACGCGATTAAATTAGAAAACGACCCGCGAAGCGGGGAATTTTTCTAAACTACGCGTGCTCTAATTGTCTTATGAACCGTGTATTTTATAATACTTTTTCCATTTGGGTCTTTAAAGTCTGAAAAACTTAAAAATATATAGTAGATTTTTTCCATTTTAATTAATATTTTCTTTTTCGTTAGGCAATACTTTACAATTTAATAAAATGTTACAAGTATCAAATATGCCATGATAGAAACAATTGAACACAACAAAGCTTCTTCCCATCAGTCACAATTAAAAATAAATATATTATTAAAGTTAATAAAAATGATTCAGGAAGAAAGTTGTACTCCGTCAGAAATACAATTGCAGAAAATAAGCTAGAAAAACATTTTAAAAGAATATACAAAACTGAGTTATGGTGCGAGCAGAACAAAGTTCAAAATATTGAACAAAATAATAAATAATACTATTGAACAAAATATTGTGTCGACACAGAATCTGACAAGAATAACAATTAATGCCCAGGAAATGTTTACAGTAACTATAAATATATTATATAAAGTAATATGTATAATACTATATTGAATGAAAATAAAAATAGTACTTTATTGAATAAAACTTTAGAAATAGAGCATAAAATGTATGTTAAATTTAAGTATTATTTGTGGAAAAACTAGTAATTCTTAACAAAATATGGTAAGACTGTGCCAAGTCTGCCAGCAAAACTGAATAAAAATATAGACTTTTGAGTCACCTCCGTCGAATGTATTTTTTCATTACCAAGACATATCATACCGGACACCTGAATGAAAACAGAGACAGACAGAAGATAAGAATAGATGGGGATTCTACAGATAGAATCCCCGTCTCTTTCTTGCTGTGTTTATCGCCGTAATAACAGGCGTCACATTGACATGTACAAGGCAGATAGAAATACAGGGTGTTATGGAAATTACTTATTATATTTAAACCGGCATATCCTGAGATGAATTGAAGAAAAATAACCTTAAATGGCGCTTCGAATTATTGTACGAAATGTACACTTTATATGAAATCTGAAAATTTACGTGGCCGCTACTGAGGACGTTCGCAATCAATAGTTTATTGAGGCGGTTTTGTCATATATTGCAATACAGAATTGTAAACGCACGTATTCATTTTTTGACAACGTCTTTGACCCGCGTTATCACTTCTTTTTCAAACTTTTAGAAAAAAAAATACTACAATTTTAAGGTACATACTCTCTTACCATCGATCTTATAATCCGTTTTATAATTAAATTCCATAAAAAAATAAAACACAAAAAGTATGTTTTGCAATATAGGTAATATCGCACAAATTTGAAATCACATCACAATATTTCTTATTATGAATTATTTCACAACAGAAAAAAATCGGGTAATGCTACAACTAACAAAACGTTTAAAATTCGTATATATCAAGCACGTGGAACCCTCGACAGCGTTATACCATTCTCGAGTCTCGAAACATACTGTAGCAATGTTAGTAGCACGCGGTAGGTATTCAAGCAAGGGCGAAATATGCGTTGCGATCTGACAACACTGTTAGTATTCTCTAGGGACTCACATTATTGCTAACTGAATTAAAATGGAACGGCGCGACAGTATGTTGGTAAAAAGAGTTTTTACCTTAGTATTTAGATATTCGATTAAAAAAAAAGTATGTAGCGCATCCTTAGGACACTCAGCGCGTCACCCATTTAAATACAATAAGTCATTTCCATAACACCCTGTATAGGGTCCATGTTTGTTTCAAGTCGGTGATCCGTTCAATAAAATGTCTCATCAAGCTGACACCAACTGTCAATTTCGGACTGTTTAAAAGTAAATTGCAAGAGTTAAAGTAATAATTTGTCATTAATAAGATATTCTAAGAAGAATTTTCTATATATATGTCCCCATTCTCGCTTCTTCTTTATCCCACCTGATTTTCCATAACGCCTTTCCATCGAATTTCACTCTGACGATTACCGAAAGGTGTGATGTAGAATATTTGATAAAAAGGAAGGTCAATCCTTGGAAAACCCTTTTATTTACCTGC
Source organism: Barypeithes pellucidus (assembly GCA_963991005.1). NCBI lineage: Eukaryota > Metazoa > Arthropoda > Insecta > Coleoptera > Curculionidae > Barypeithes > Barypeithes pellucidus. The sequence continues at coordinate 18,530,232 of OZ022563.1, forward strand.
TAAATCTGCCTAGGAGGCCGTCTAGGGCTTTTCGACCTTTTAAAAGGGTTGAGACAGTTAAGACTATGGGGAAGTCGAGTTGGGTGACACGATTGGTAAAGTGGCTTCATTTTGGTAAACCTCAATATGGTTTCCTTGTTAAAATATAAATCCCGAACTGCGTGTTATAATCGCAGAATTACTTTATTTGGACTTTTGTACAAACACAAACACAGTGAAAACAAAAAGTGAAAATGTATATGTAATATTACCCAGTATAATATTATTTGCAATTTAAAGTAGTAAATTCCTACTACTATTTTCTACATTTTTGATTCTACTTGCAAACTGGCAGACAAAATTCCTCGAAATCGAACTGTTTGTAGTTATTGACTTGTTCGTGCATGTCTCGGTTTCCCCTGATAAGCTATTGCTGACCAGTTATTCGTATCTTGTAATTTAGGATATATGAATAGCTCTAGGACTCTGCGACAAAAACTTTTCGGGTAAGCAAATATAAAAGTTAGGTTTTCTTTTGAACGGAATGTATTTTCAGTTTAAGTTGACCACAACTTCTCGTTTGTTGGCTCAATAAGAATCGGGTTTGCTCGGGTTTCTATGCATGTGCGATCCAAGACTTAATTTGTTTCTGTAATTTTTTATGGATTGAAGAGACACAAGGTCGGTGTGGCTTCATATGAGGATTTCCGCGTCTAAATACAGGGTGTCCCATAACTTTTGGGCCATAGAGTAACTGGAGATACTAAATAGAAATTAGACCGATTGCCATATAAGTTTTTTCGAATTGTTTCTCGTTCTAGAAATACAGGGCGTTGAAAATGATAGGTTTTTCGAAAATAAGCCATAATTTCTCAAAGAAGGCCAATGTATGAACTAAAAAGGTATACTTGGCTCAATCTTACACTCTAAAAATGGTCTGGTTTAGGATACCAAGATCTTAGTCTCAATAATAAGAAAATTTAGTGACAATGGCGATAAGAGGAAATTTAGTATCGAAGGCCAAATTTTATTGCTACGATTATTCTAGTTGAGTCACTAATAACTCTTTTTAAGTCAACCAAGTACTCCTAGTACCCGAAACAATAAATATTCTTACGGTAACCAATATAGTTAGTTATTAGGAGCAACATCATATTGTTGTTTCAACAATTGTGTTTGTTAATTATTACCTATTTTATTGTTCAAAGAGCAAAGAAATATTAAATACCAATGTATGGAAAAATTATTATTATTCCAGACCACCCGATGATACCTTATATAATAAGGGCGTATTTTTGTCTATACAGTAGCACTTTAAAATACTATTTTAGATTGAATAGTACTACCAAGAAAAGGAAGCATTTTCCATTGATAGGATGTAACCATCTGTAGACCGGTTTCGAATTCTTTTGTTCTCGTCGGTACAGGGTAGGTGTACATACCCATCATCAGAGAATACTCTAATATGTCACGACGTATTATCAACGGTAGTCGAGAAAATAGAGCGCGCAGCGCCATCTCCTTGCCGCAAATGGCGGCAGTTGGTGTGAATTCTCTATCGTACCTACTTATTACTACTATCTCTATCTGGCCAATAGCAATAACTAGGTAAATTAGTAAGGGAGTTAGGTAATAAAAAAGTATTGGCTTCAAGATGATAATGTAGTTACGTTAACTAAGAAGTAGTTAAAATTAAGAGTTACTTCCGTTAACTAGATCACCTTATTCATCGTAATTCAGTTAAAACGAAAATTTGTTTTGCTAACTAGAAATTACTTTTGCATAAGCTAAAACTTTAACAGCAAGATAGAATTAGTCTTAGATACCAATGCATTTTTTAGAGTGTAATAGCTCTAATCTTTTTTCAGATATTTCCATTTAAACAACACAACATCACAAAAAATCAAAGTAAAAACATTATAGGGCCAACATTCATCCTATTAAATTATGGCCTATTTTCGAAAATAATTGGTTGATTGCTAGGAAATTTTTGTATTATACCCTCATATCAAGCCGCTAAATCTCTGCACCCATCTTGACCCTGTCCAAAGACTTAACTTTTTTCAAGTCAAGGATAAAGTGATGGACGTCAGTGTGAACTTAACCGTGCTGAAAGTTAGAATGCTCTTTCGGTCCGAGATAAATTGCAAAAATATTGTGCGTAAACGGTACAGATTGCCGAAAACGTTTCTATATTCCGGTAATAAACAACCAAAAACAGCTGTGGCGAACTGAAACGAAACGAGGTTTTGATTGCGGTAAATTAATCACGAAAACTATTTATTATTGTTTACTGCAAGGGGAATAATGTGCCATTTTAAAATCTGAAATAAAATAATTTCTACGGCTGCAAGGGAATGTGTTTATTGTATGTATTCAATTGGTAAACACATATGGTACATTATAGTCGGACTTTCATTAATTTATAAATTTTAACTAATACGGCCACGGCTGGCGCATCAAGAAATTAAATTAAATATAATTCAAACGTTCAAATTAACGATAACGAGATTTTAGGACTACTGAAAAATTATTTATTTCTGAGCCCACCGCGACGCTGTCCGACCAACATATCTTCCTACAATGTCACCATTAAAGTGGGAACCATATTGGTCACTCTTTTACAAATCGCACACTCTTAATCTTGACATTTCAGAATCGTTTTTTAACAACTTATGTACATACAGGGTTATCAATTTAGTTTGTTCCACTTTTAAGAGCCTGTAACTTTTTTTTAATTTTATTTTGAGTTAGCGCGTTCATTCAAAAAACAAGATGTAGCATTTTTAGCCAAGTTTTTATGAGTGTTTAGTCATATGTCACACCGAAAAACAATTATTATTATTTTTTAAATGGGACACTCTATACAGGGTATCCCAGAATAAGTGGGCAATCTCCCGGGTTCAGATTGAACACTTAAAAATAACAGGCGAAGTACCTATAAATATTTCTTCCTACGGCTTCGCCTACGGAGATACGGGCCCATAACGGACGTCCCTGGAAATTGTTGTTTTTTGAATAATTTTTTAAGTACTAGGTGTAATATAATAATTTTTTAGTATAATAGTTACTAGATGAGTCTCCTTAAAATACGCCCTTCTAAACATACTTGGCTTATTTCGTTTGACAGAGACGGACTAGACGTAACACAAAAATGCTTTCTTTTGGTACACCTTGTATGATGAAGGAACGACAATAATATTTTTGGATACTCTAAACCTTAAGCTGAAAAAAGGTACTCTTGATCAATGTCGATAAAATGAACTGTTTTGGAACAAAAATATATTTGTGTTCAATATGATTTCTATTCAGTATACGTAAATTACATTACTAAGTTAGTAACTAATAAGACAAAGGAGGAAAACCGCAAATTTCAAGACACTATCATAAACTGACACTGTCATAAATATTCTTATTTAAATCGGTACATTTGAAAAAAACCATAACAACATGATGGAATTTTATGAACATAAAACAACTAATGCAAAAAACCATATTGAACAAAAATTTTTTTTTTTTTCGAACACAGTTCACTTTATCGACATTGATCAAGAGTGCCTTTTTCAGCTTAAGGTTTAGAGTATCCAAAAATATTATTATCGTTCCTTCATCTTACAAGGTGTACAAAAAAACATTTTTGTGTTAAGTCTAATCCGTTCCTGGCAAACTAAATAAGCCAAATGTGTTTAAATGGGCGAATTTTAAGGAGACTCATCTACTAACCATTATACTAAAAAATTATTAAATTACACCTAGTACTTAAAAAATTATTTAAAAAACAACGGTTTCCAGGGACGTCCGTTATGGGTCCGTATTTCCGTAGGCGAGGTCGTAGGAAAAAAAATGTATAGGTACTTCTCCTGTTATTTTTAAGTCTTCTATCTGAACCCGGGAGATTGCCCACATATTCTGGGATACCCTGTAAATCAGAAGCGCATTAGATGGCGCCTTTTCTTCCGATCTTAAAAATATAACACACATATGCATTCTTTTCTTCATTCCATCAAACATTGATAAAAATATGTAAAAATATATTATTGTTAAAAAGCATCAAGATAGGTATGCAACTGTTTTGGTTGCTATGAATTTTATCTTTATTTATATTTCAGTCTGTCATTCGCAGCATTATTAATCGTTTCGAATTTTGTAGAAAAGTTATTTTGGATGTAAAAACCAACTAATATGAGATATTATTATTCAGTGGGGGAAAAGTGTTTTATGTTTCATATTTTTCGTCAAACGGGCAGTGCAACATTAGCACTTAGGAGGTATAGGCTTCAGTTTACCAATAGACGGGTTCTTTCCAAAAAAATATTTTATCGGTTGACATTTTTCGAGAGTGGAGATTTAAATAAAAAACGAATAACTACGGAAGGAATGGAAGAAGTTCTATTAAAAATTAATAGTCACATTGTAAAAGTATTTCGTAAATGTATCGAAATGGAAGTAGTCATGTGGAACAATATAGATTATGAAATAATTATTATATAATTCTAGTTATTAAATTAATGTTATGAACTTTTGTTATTTTCTAGTTATGCCAATATTAATAACATTGTTTTTCTACTGCTCACTTGAAGAAAATAATGCATATGTGTGTTATATTTTTGAGATCGGAAGAAAAGGCGCCATCTAATGCGCTTCTGATAATATATAGAGTATCCCGTTTTAAAAAAATAATAATTGCTTTTCGGTGTGACATATGACACCTACTGTCATTTTTAACAATACTCGTATAACCTTGGCTAAAAATGCAACATCTTGTTTTTTGAATGAACGCGCTAACTCAAAATACAAGAAAGTTACAGGCTCTTAAAAGTGGGACAAACTAAATTAGTCAACACGTATTTCAGGATTTTGCCGAAAAAAACAGCAACAACCACGTTATATAGCAGAAAGTGACATTTTGATAATTTAAGTTACTTTAAGCTGCTTACGAACAACCACTTATCTTACCTAAGTTCAAGTAAGTTTCTGACCTGATCTAAGTTGTTTGTTCGCATGCTTCATTCGGCATTTTTTTGAAATTAACTTTAAATCACCAATTTTACATAATTAATAGATACCATCGTGCCGAAATAAAACTGGGACAACAAAATTCTGGTTGTAGAGCATCTCCTAGGCTATAAAGAGTATGCAAAATCATTGTTGGATTATTATTGTTGTAAAAAATACAAAGAGAAATCAAAATACATATAGTTTATTGTTTTAAAATGTAACAAAAATAAAAAAATTTAATTTCAATCATATTTAAACTTTAATATAACACAAAATAACATATTTTTTAATATTTGGTATCTGCAACGTTATTATCGGAAGGCTTGAAAACGTCGTGGCATATTTAACACTAGGTTTCTCGTATATTCTTGCGTTATTTCATCCCATGCTTCCATTATCCTTCGGCGCAATTCATCGTGAGTTCTAGGCCGGAAGGTATGTTTATACATAAATTTTGCCATTTCACCCCAAACGTTTTCAATTGGGTTGATATCGGGACTGTTCGAAGGACACGGCAGAGCACCAATATGATTTTCTTCTAAATAATTTTGTACTATGCGATTATTATGAATCGGAGCATTATCGTGCTGAAAAAATAAAATCGTGGCCATGTACTGCGCCGATTGATAGTATCATAAGTTGGTTTAGTATATTGCAATATAATGGTGCATTGAGCCTTCCCTGCACTATTTTCCAAACTCCTGGGCCCCTTGCACTAATCCAGCCCCAAACGTTTATAGAAAAGCGTCCACTTTGATCGGTCTTATGTGTATATCTTTCATCGTATCTCGAATCAGACCTGCAAACGCGGATTCTCCCATTGTTGCAGGATTGAAAGGTTTTTCATAGGAAAATATTACGGTTTCCCACATGTTATCTCGATTTATGTATTCATGAGCAAATTCTAATCTTCTTTGCTTGTTTGCTTCGGTCAAAAATATTTTATTTGTAGCACAACAACTTTTTATATGCGAATTACGAATTATACTACGAGCTGTATTAGCTGAATTAGGAAAATGTGTCTCTTCTTTAGCCCTTATTGCTGTTACGAATGGATTATCCCTTAAAAAATTAATTAATTGTATATCTTGGCCTTCATTCCAAATTTTGAGCTTAGCGAACGGTATGGCATTTTTGCTAATTAATAATTCATCTGTGATGTGTCTTATTTGATGCCCATCTTTCAATCGCTTTTTGCTGGACGGTTAACGCGGGCATTTTTAAAAAAATATTTCGTTCGACAAGTCAGTCACAAAATTAAATCAAACTCACAACTTCAAAACAAACTAATAGTCTGGGAGATTTAAACTACATCTTGCTGTCCCGGTTTTATTTCGGCACGATGCCGACGGTACCTAAGATATTTTGAAAAATCGAAGACCAAAAGTAAATAAAGCAATTTATGAAATATAGCCTGTTTAAAAATGATAAAATGTCAAATTTTGCTCAACTTAAAATCTCAGATGCGGGCGTCTTAGGAGGTGAAAGGGGGGAATCAGATTCTGACTTAGTTGTGACAAATCATACGTGTAACTAAGTTACTTTTCTTAAAGTGATAGTTAGATAAAGTTAATATATCAAACTCGATAATTAATTTCGCCATATTTAATAAATAAAAAAAAATATTTTTTTTATATTCTAAATATAATGTTAAAACACCTTTGAAGTTTCATTCATACTTTTGGCGATCGTTTCAAACTTTAGTGTCTTTTTGTGTTATTTTAAACAAGGTTAATTTTGAGAATATTATAAAATATTTGCAAAGTGAAATAAAAACTCCAAATGGAAATCTGCAAAAGGGATCCAAATATAGCTTTTGCTTTGGCTCGTGGGTCATCTTTAAAAATGTACTTTCACAGCAGAAGGAGAAGAGTAGTTCCATGGAATAAATATCAGGTAAAATATGTATTTTATGACTAAAGAGTGGAAATAATGCACTAGAAATTTTAAGAAATTGGCATTTTTTACGCCTATATTTTAAACAGACCTACCTGTATAGTGTATACCTTATTCGTATCGACATGGGGTACCTTCCTCCATGACCTGAACAATTTGTAAATAGTTCTAGATTAATAGAATTTACATGTACTTAGATTTGTAGTTTTTAGGTTATTATCTAAAAAAAAACATTATTGTATTGACTTTTTTTTTAATGATCAAAAACAAGCACTATAGGAAAAATCCTTTAGGGCACTCTGGGAGTGGTGCGTGTGCGAATAATCGTTGGAGGTTATATTCGTTGGGAAAAACGACCTCGGGAAAGTCGTTCCATAAAGATGAAGTCCTTCAAATGAAAGAATCCTTAAATAATGAAGTTCGAGGAGAACTAAGCTTAACCACATATGGATGGGCATATCTGTAAAAGAGAGTCAAATCCCCAACCTGTCTTCGATGTTCTATGCTGTCGAGGTTCTTCGGCAGCTCTTAGTCTCCGATCAGACGAATGGCCATCCTTTCGATGGAATCCAGTAGCCGAAGAGTATGTTTGGATGCAGAGCTCCAGATATGAGAACAGTACTCTAGCGATGGTCGAAACTGAGCTTTGTATAGTATCAAAAGTTGTTGAGGTGTGTACAACTTTTTGATTCGGAAGAGTACACCAAGTTTCTGAGAAGCTATCTTGGCGATTGCCACAACTTGGCATTTAAGAAAAAAAAATTGTTTGCAAATTAATAATAATTGGGCAAATAATAATAAATGCAAATATCGCCGAAACGGTAACTCTGGGCGACCTGAACTTAGTATACCTTTTTTACGTAATAAATATGAGAAAAGTACTATTTTTATTAAAAACTTAAATACCCTGAGACACAAGAAAGTTATGACCTAATAAATGTTCAAATAATGCCGCAGACAACAAAAATGAAGTTTTAACACCCTGTATCTCAGTTAATATCGACTTTCGGATATAGGTAAGTATAATTAAATCCTAATATTTTTACCTAAGGAGTCTGTGGTTTTTCCATGTACCATTAATTATCGGACACCCTGTATAATTTAAGGTGAAAACTATCCGATACTGTCTACATTCATCTGTGAGCATTATTTTTTTAAGCGGATATCCAGTTTTTCAGCTCCGATTCTTTTGGGTCGGAAATGTGGGCCCGACCAGTAGCAGTTTTTCTTGCCTCCAAAGTTGATTAACTGTTAAAATTGTGTTCTTTCCCTTTTCGTATAAATTTGCTAGTGCCAGTATTGATCACCGATCTTCAATTCTTTCTACTATTTGAACTTTTTCAAGTTCAGTTAAATGGCGAGGCATTACGGCTTTATTAACCATAAACTTTCGAAGAAGCCAAAATTAATGAAGGCCGATTTGCATTATAACAAATTTAGTGTCCCCATTTTCAATGAATACAACTGTACATCATCCTATCCTTCTAACGACACCTCCAAAATATAGGGAGAAGTGTGTTTAAATACATACTTATCTCTCTCTACTACCTCACCAAAATTTCATAAAAATATTTTAAGCCGTTTTTGAGATAACGCCTTTGAAAACTTTCTCTGTATGCTATTAATATAATGACATTTTAATAAATATTTTTTTCTATATGCCCAAGCAGGAGCTAATGTTTTTAAACTTGTGCATAAAAAGAAATGTAGACTTTTTATTTTTGGATTTATTCAAATAACGTCTGTTCAGATTATGTGGGACTGCTAAGAGATGGCACTGCGCGTTGTATTTTCTCGCCTACCGTTGTTAATGCAGCATGAAGTATAGAGTCTTCTTTGATGATAGGTAGGTACACCTACCCTGTACTGGCGAGAACAAAGAGTTCGAAGCCGGTCTGCAGGTGGTGACATCCTATCAATAGAAAAGGCTTCCTTTTCTTGGTAGTACCATTCAATCTGAATTAGTATTTTAAAGTGCTACTGTGTAGACAAAAATACGCCCTTATTGTATAAGGTATCATCGGGTGGTCTGGCAAATAATAATTTTTCCATACGTTGGTATTTGTTGTCGCGATTGGACGATGGTATTTTGTCCGCCCGTTTATGTGTCGGATAATTTCTAATACTACTAACTCGAATTAAAAGAAACTAAGTAAATGCTATTTTATTAACAAATAAATAATACACGGCTTACTTTTATACAATTTTTTTACAAATATTCAATCAGGATCTTCTAACTTTGTTACAATTTTTCTTTGTAACCTAGAAGGCCCTAAAAAATATAATATTTGGTTATTGCCAGGTACACTAGAAAAGTTCTTTCGATAGTAATGAATGAAAGGATTTTTCAGCAAATATTATTTTTTACATATTATTATTCCTTAAGTCAATCAGCAAAAAATTGTTTTCCTACGACAACCTAGGAAAATGAGAGAAAAATGCACGGCTAACCTTCCTAGAAAGTGTCCTATATCACATGCGTGTTGAAAAAAAATCACTTCAACACTAGAGTTGAAATATTACATTTCAATGCTTATACAGGGTGTTTCTTAACCTCTCTGAAAAAGGAAGGAGATGAATCCTCACCTTATTTTAAGACGAAAATGTGGTATAAAAGTTTTTCGAATGTCGCTTCGTTTTCGAAATACAGGGTGTTAAAAAAATAATTGTATTTTTCATTTTATTAATTAATGCCAAACGATATTCTTATGATATTTGTTAAACATAAATGATTAGAGAACATTACTTTCGGTCAATTTTAAATTTTACAATTAATTCATTTGCGGGGTTTTTGGTAAAAGAGTACCTTAATATTTTAGTTATTTTCTTATTTTTTTCGTCAAATTATACGAGTAGGCTTTTCTTCGTTCCATGGCAACCACATTTGTTTTCTCCGTGACATTTGTCTCCTGTTTAACATCTTTCAAATAATATTCTTTTGAATTCATGGCCACCCCGTTCTCCGGATCTGAATCCATTGGATTTTTATTTCTGGGGTCACCTTAAACAACTCCTATTGAAACTGAAGAAGACCTTCGATGCCTACTATGGTTTTAATACGATTCGCGCCAGTGCCGAAATTTTCCAAAATGTAAGAGATAATTTCGCACGTCGTGTGCATGGGTATTTACTGGCTTTGGCATTAATTAATAAAATGAAAAATATAAAAAAATTTTAACACCCTGCATTTCGAAAACGAAGCGACATGCAAAAACTTTTATACTACATTTTCATCTTAGAATAAGGTGAGGATTCACGTCCTTCATTTTTCCAGAGAGGTTAGGAAAGGCCCTGTAGAATACTCGAATAAATCCTAACAACCTATCGGACTAAATTGGGATGTTGGAAGGGGTAGGGGCACTAGATTATACTAAATTACATATATTTGTCTTCTTCTTTGTGGAGATCCTTATGGGGTTTTTATGATAAATATAAATAAAGGTAACAGAGAACATCATTCCATTCGTACACGGTAATAAACATAAATAAAACAACAAACATAAATAAATCTGATTTATGTAATTATTTGTTGTAATAATAATTTGAATATTGTTTTAAGCAAATAAATATGTAAAAATTTCATAATTTACAAATTAACGACATTTAACTTCTCTCTCTCTCTCTCTATAAATATTGGGGTTAGGTTATGAGTTTTATGATTTTCTTGGAATTATATGTATTTATTTAATGATGGTACTGTCTGGAAAGCTGCATGTAATGCGGACTTTAATAATAATGCTGGCAATTGGAAACGGTTTTTTCGGATATTCTATTTACCGGTTTCGGATTATTCGGTTAATTTACAAAACCGAAACTGGTTATTCGGAAGCCCGATTATTTGAATTACCGATTATTCAATAATCCGATTAACCGGTCAAAATAATATGAAATTAATAATTAATTGATGTGAAATTACTGAAAGACATTAATTTTTAAATGTAAGTATTTGTAATGTAAACTAATAATGTAATTTTTTGGCAATTAACAATTTATTCGAATATCCGGATATGCGGAAAACCTGATTTAACCCGAATAACCGGTTATCGGAAACCGTTTTTTAAGAAAACCGGATTCAAATTTTTGCAAGTTTTTGCCGGCATTATTTATTATACTGATTATGAATTGGATGCCGGGCCGGATTTAGGCGCTGTGGACCCCTAGGAATAAACCTATGGCGCGGGTCCTACAGTCTCTGATTTCGCGAAAACTCAACAAAAGGTCAACAAAATTGAATAGTAATACACCGTGTTCAATATATCTCGGAAACCGTAAGAGATATGAAGACTTTCTTTTTTTAAATACAGCTCTCCTGATATTGGAATTTGTGAACTTTTTTTCTCCCAAATGCAACGATGTATGACACATTGTGGTTTAATGACGTTTCGAGGGTATTTTGAACAACATCAGAATATTTTGGGATACGGTCCTGTATTTCTCCTAATTTTATAAATAATATCTCATAAGTAAGCTCTAAGGTTTTACTTATGTTGGACTAGTTCAATAAATAACAAATAATTTAATAATAAACCACAAATAAGTGAACAAAATACAGAAACATTATTTCAAACTTCTGTTGATTCGGTATTTACTGGAATACTGATTGGCACGTATTCTGAAACGCCGTGGCCAGCACGTTCGCCTGATATGACACCGTTAGATTTTTTCCTTTGGGGGTATGTCGAAAATTATGTTGACACAACTTCGAAACAGAAGACGAACTTAGGACCTGATTATGTAGTTCCTTACTGTTTCGTTGTTAGTTTTATTACTGTTTCCGTATATTTTTTGTTCACTTATTGTTGTTTATTATTGCATTATTTTTTGTTCACTTATTTATGGTTTATTATTAAATTATTTGTTATTTATTGAACTAGTCACATAAGTAAAAATTTAAAGCTTACTTATAAGATATTATTTATAAAATTAGGAGAAATACAGGACCGTATCCCAAAATCTACTGAAGTTATTCAAAAAACCTCGAAACGTCATTAAACCACAATGTGTCCATACATTGTTGCATTCGGAAGAAAAAAGCTCTCAAAGTCGAATATCAGGAAACAGGACCGTATTTAAAAATAGAAAATTGATAATGGCGCTTCGAAGACGACTCGTCGGATTACAAAACAATTAACGCTGTTAGATAGAGCGGAAAAAGTGGCAATGTAAAAGTGCAATTTACTTTAGAACTCGATCTAAAAAAAAACAGGAAAAAAATAAAACGATATTTCAGAATTTTGTTTTTTTCCGAATATCTCCGGAACTACTTGGAATTTTAAAACTTTCTAAACGGCATATTATTAGGCACGTAAATGCGCAACTTTACCTCCGACGTCGTATCTCTTACGGTTTCCGAGATCCCTGTACTGGCCCTCCTTATCTTTGACACGGTGTATAGTACGTGGTGGATTGTAATTGCACCAGAACACTACGCGGGGACCCTCGTGGTGCGTGCCCCTAGGCTGAAAGACTATGAAGCCTATTGCTTAAATCGGGCCCTGATTGGATGAACGATTTCTTTGGCAGTATCTGTACTTACTACTGTCCATTAACTAATGTCATCTTTCTTATCTTCCCCTGTGTCCTCAATTCGAAAAATTTTCACATATATCAATTTTTTTATCGTTTCCTTGTCAAGTGACCGAATACCACCTATAAACTGTTTTATTATAGCCAGGGGTTCAAAGTCATCGGTAAATGCTTTCAGAAACTTTGTGGCCGATTTCAACATATATTTAATTGGACTGTAGAATAAAGTGCCTTTAGTGTATGAGTCGTTTTTATCCATTTCGTCTATGATAAACAATACATTACCATCGACCACGTTTACCTTTCTAGATTGGCTGATTACGTCTGATAAATTGGCACATTCTAGCACACAAATACAAGTTTCTATGATAAGCACAAATATTACCAGAGCTATATTTTTATTTAGTCCCATTTGAGCCTAAAAATATGAAGTATGTAATTTTTAAATTTAAATATACAGGATGTTATGGAAATGACTTATTATATTTAAACCAGCAAATCCTGAGATGAAAATAAATTGAAGGAAAATAACCTTAAATGGCGTTTTGAATTATTGTACGAAATATACACTTTATATGAAATCTGAATATTTACGTGGCCGCTACTGAGGACGTTCGCAATCAATAGTTTATTTAGGCGTTGTTGGCATATATTGCAACACATAATTGTAAACTCACGTGTTCAGTTTTTGACAACAAGATGTCTTTGACCCGCGTTATCACTTCTTTTTCAAACTTTTTAGAAAAAAAAATACTACAATTTTAAGGTAGATACTTTTTCACCTTCGATCTAATAATCCGTTTTATAATTAAATTCCAAAAAAAAAAAAACACAAACAGTATGTTTTGCAACAGAACCAACAATAGGTAATATCACACAAATTTGAAATCACATCACAATATTTCTTATTATGAATTATTTCACAACAGAAAAAAAATCGGGTAATGCCACAATTAACAAAACGTTTAAAATTCGTATACCTACATCAAACACGTGGAACCCTCGACCGCCGATCCCCGAGTCTCGAAACATACTGAAGCAACGATAGTCGCGCGCGGTAAATATCCAAGGAAGGGCGAAACATGCGTTGTGATCTGACAATACTGTTAGTATAGTCTAGTGACCCACGTTGTTGCTAACTGATTCCAGATGGAACGGCGCGACAGTATGTGGGTAAAAAGAGTTTTTACCTTAGCATTTAGATACTCGATTAAAAAAAAAGTATGTAGACTTTCTCTAGGACACCCTAGGAGATTTAAATATAATAAGTCATTTCCATAACACCCTGTATTTTGTTTATCTCATCAAATATACAAGGTAATTTATTTTCTAGCCCCCTGAAGATACAATAATAATAAGGATACGATAAGGAATATGCAAATAAATAATGCTGAATGTGCTGAACGAGCGTGGAAAAATCTTCACGTAAAATGTTTATGAAGTTGTCAAAATTTCGAATTTCTTGAAAAAAATTTGTTGTCCCACGAAAGAAAACAGGGTAGCAATTTGACAACTTCCCTTAAATATATTTTTTTTAATCGAATATCTAAATACTAAGGTGAAAACTCTTTTTACCTACATACTGTCGCGCCGTTCCATCTGGATTCAGTTAGCAACAATGTGGGTCACTAGACTATACTAACAGTGTTGTCTGATCACACCGCATGTTTCGCCCTTGCTTGGATACCTGCCGCACGCGACAATCGTCGCTTCAGTATGTTTCGAGACTCGGGAATGGGATGACGCTGTCGAGGGTTCCACATGCTTGATGTATAACAATTTTAAACGTTTTGTTAGTTGTAGCATTACCCGATTTTTTTTCTGGTGTGAAATAATTCATAATAATAAATATTGTGATGTGATTTCAAATTTGTGTGATATTACCTATTGTTGGTTCTGTTGCAAAACATACTGTTTGTGTTTTATTTTTTTCTGGAATTTAATTATAAAAATAATTATTTTAAAATGAGATCGAAAGTAAGAGAGTATGTACCTTAAAATTGCAGTATTTTTTTTTCTAAAAAGTTTGAAAAAGAAGTGATAACGCGAGTCAAAGACGTCTTGTTGTCAAAAACTGAACATGTGCGTTTACAATTCTGTGTTGCAATATATGACAACACCTCCTCAATAATCTATTGGTTGCGAACGTCCTCAGTAGCGGCCACGTAAATTTTTTAGATTTCAAATAAGGTGTATATTTCGTACAATAATTCAAAGCGTCATTTGAGGTTATTTTTCTTCAATTTATTTTCATCTCAGGATTGGCCGGTTTAAATATAATAAGTAATTTCCATAACACCCTGTATATTGCCGTTTCTATTCCTGGATTATTTTAACAGCTATAAATATTAGTTATTAGTTAGTATTTTGGTCGCTGGGGAGCATTCGTCCATATAGACCTGGTGCACATTCGGCTAGTGGCCAGTAGTCGAAAACTTGGACTCTCAAAAGTTTACACTGACACATCAGAAAAGAACGGATTAAAGGAAATCTGGCGCGAATAGAAAAAAAAGTGTCCCAAACGAGACTTATTTAATAAAACTGGATTAGGAGACAAGGACTGGATTAAGAGACAATAAACAACCGATAAAGAAACTTAAACTATTTAGATGAAGATGCTAGCAATGATCTTAACGAACTAAATGAGAAGAAGCTAAGTCAGGAAGATTTTGTCCTTTTAAAATTTAAAGTAAAAAACGTTTTGGTTAATTTTGTTGGGCAAATTTTAAGCAAAATAAACGAGAATATCGTAAGAATTAAGGTCTTAATACAAAAGACCTATCTACAAAATTTTATTTCCCCTTAATTGACGACATAACTGAAGTAAACAATATATACATTATTAAAAAAATGAATTCCTCTTCAAAGTCTGGAACTGCTATAACTGCCGCGTGTTATCATATTTGTTAATAACCGAACAATTTTTTGTTTAGCTCTGTAAATTTACCAACCTTGTTTGGCTGATTCCTCCCCTTATGATGGCCGAATGCTCCATTGGGAAGGGGAGCAATCGGCCATTTTTTACATGACGTTTAAAAGTATTTTTTTCTTTTGAAACTCCACATTTAAAAAATGTTTGTAATGTAATACATTGCTAAGTATCTCCTATTACTGATAAGCTAACTTGGTTATCCTTTCATGAGCGAAATAAGTTAATAATCGAAAAATTGTTCTTTATGGCCCAATGCTCCCCTGTCTACCCTACTTGGTTGCTAGAATCCTTACCTGATATACGTATATATCCAAAGACGCATTTCTCTAATAGATTTTATAAAGCTGAAATATGTGCAATTAGAAATTTTTTCTATAAATATATTCCATTATGTACCAATCTAAAAAAAAAATGGCGGTATTTCACTGTTTTTATAATCAAAATATTTAAAAAATTGTTTTATTTTATTGCTGGCAAAATGTTGGAGTTAGAGAGAACTATTTTTCTATTATAGTAAATATAGTAATAAAACTTCACGTACCTTATTATTTTTTTGATTTTCCCAATCACGAACGATACTTTTAATTAACAATACATTTAATGTACCACGCAACATTAATTAATATTAATTGTTATTCAAACAGAAGGTATTTCAATTGTTATTAAACCTGCATTGTTTTTAAACCATTATAAAATTTATTTGGAAAGCCAACGAGCAAAGGATGGAATACATACAGGGTGTGCCTGAATGACTGCTAATATTTCGTGTGATTACTTAGGTTATTTTACAAACAAAAATTCAAATTCAACATATTCAACGCCATAAATACATAGTTACATAGTCAAGTGGCTGCGACGCGTCACGTTTGAGTAACGTTTTCCAATGGCCGAGGTCGAGGTTCGCCTGGTGAACTGGTATCACTGCTCGCCTACTGACCTATATACACTTGTTAAGTGAAAACACTTAAGATAAAGGAGTTTGTACCTAAGTATTTAGCCTTTCGATTAAAAAATATAGTATCTCGGTTTTGAACATTACTAAGACCAAACTGTGTTATCGAATCAGATCTATGTGAAGACTGTGCTGTTTTATGTGATCTGGACCACATATTTTTCGAATGCACCCAATACTCCAACAATATATATAATGCTTTAATAAAAGATTGCCATTTATCGGCTCCTCTTAACATATTGCATGTCTTATCGAAATTGAATGATGCCAATATACAGAAGACCATAATGTCCTTTCTACATCAAAATAACATTAAATTATGATTCTTAAAATACTTTAGATATCTTTGTTTCCCTTTGTTATGTGTTTTCCCCGGGCCCTCCTGTTTGTCTATAGAATGCTCTGATTGGCCCAGAGCGAGAAGAGTGTGACCTTGTGTTCTTCCTGTCAGGGAATAAGTTTAAATTGAACTACCTTAATCTAAATGTTTGAACGATCGAATCAATAAACCAATTAGCGACTGGACGAATGGCAGACCTCCAAAGCCAAAAAAACAAAAAAGACCAAACTGCTCGTTTTCTCTAAGGCTCCGATAACGGCAACGATCTCAGTCAAAGGTAAACATATCCAACAAGTGTCCTCCTTTAAGTATCTGGGCACCATCATCAACACGCTATGTGATCCGAAACGCGAGATAAGGTCTAGAATTAACACAGCAAGCTAGAAAGAATTTCACTAATATGAAAAACCTTTTCACCTGTCTTGATCTGAGCTTGGAGCTTAGAGTCTGGATGATCAAATGCTACATCTTTAGTGTACTGCTATACGGATGCGAATGTTGGAATCTGAACCCAGCGACTGAAAGGAGAATTGAAGCTTTCGAGATGTATTTGTACTGCCGTATTTAATGGACTCATCTTCTTCTTCTGGTGCTTTATCCTCGGCGGATGTTAGCTATCATCAACACAATTTGAGCCCTGTTAACGGCCCGTCTAAATAAAGTGGTTGTATTGACTCCAAACCATTCCCTAAGGTTCTTGAGCCAAGAGGTACGCCTGCGACCAGGACCCCGTCTGCCTTCTATCTTGCCCTGCATAATGTTGTGTAGTAGTTTGTACCTTTCGCTACGCATTACGTGACCAAAGTATTGCAATTTCCTCTCCTTAATGGTGATCATCACTTCCAAATCCTTGTTGAGATATTGAAGAACGTCCATGTTCCTTACCCTGTCGACCCAAGATATTCGGAGTATTCGCCTGTAGCACCACATTTCAAAAGCTTGGATCCGATCGCTAGAACTTTTTGTTAATGTCCAAGCCTCCACGCCATACAGGAGAACTGAGAAGACATAGCAACGAAGCAGTCGCACTCTTAGCATCAAGGGCAGGTCTCTCCAGCATAAAACTTTCTTCATTTTATTGAAAGCAGCTCGACTCTGTTCAATTCGAGACCTAATTTCCGAGGAAGATTCCCAGCGGTCATTTACGCAAGTACCCAGGTATTTAAAGCTTGAAACCTGTTCGATTAGTTCCCCGTTTACTCTTATCGCCGCGTTTACATTGCCCCGTTTACTAATTGTCATCACTTTGGTCTTTCTGATATTTAATTTTAGGCCTGCTTCCTGACTTTTTTCATTTACGCATTCCAATAACATTTGCAGATCATCGGCACTCGTTGCCAATAAAACTGTATCGTCTGCATAGCGTAAGTTGTTTATCGTTTCTCCGTTTAGGATTATTCCTTGTCTCTTATCTCTCAGTGCTTCCGCAAACACCTCCTCCGAGTACAGATTGAAAAGTATAGGTGAAAGAACACACCCCTGTCTAACTCCTCGCTTGATTTTGATCTGTTCGGTCTTACCATTCTCCACAGTTACTGATGCTGTTTGTCCCCAATACAGATTTGCAATAACTCGAATGTATTTTCCATCCAGACCAATCTTCTGTAGCAATCTAACAAGCCGTTCATGATTTACACAATCAAAAGCCTTCTCATAGTCGATGAAGCAGGCATACACGTCGACTGATATATCCCGGCAACGTTGGATTAATACCTGTATACTGAATAGGGCCTCTCTCGTGCCGAATCCATTACGGAAACCGAATTGTGTGTTGCTTAGATGTTCTTCACATTTACTATAGATTCGCCGATGAATAATCTTTAAAAATATTTTTAGGACGTGGCTCATTAGGCTTATCATCCTATAGTCACCACAGAATTTTGAGTTTTGCTTTTTTGGGATAGCTATAAAAGTGGATGTTAACCAGTCTGAGGGTATTTTGCCACTATTATATATTAAATTAAAGAAATCCACAAGCCTATTCAAGCATCGGTCTTCCACTATTATTTTTAGGATCTCTGATGGTATATTGTCAGGTCCTAATGCTTTACGGTTTTTTGCGTTCCTAATGGCATACTCGACTTCGTCTCTTGTTATCGGGGGGCCGTCTTCACGATTCGCCATCTGAAGGTCCGGACTCCTGTTGTCATTAAAGAGATCTGATATATATCGTGTCCATTCAATCAGCTTTTCCTCAACATCCAGAAGCATGTCTCCATTCTGTTTGCATAGTATGCTTAGTGGTCTATTTTTAAATAATCCTGCAGCCTCCTTTACTTTCTTGTGCATATTGAATGAATGGACTCAGCGAATTACAAACGAAGAAGTACTTAGACGAATGAAAAAGTCAAAGGAATTATTGACCACCATTACAGAAAGAAAAACTGGATATACAGGCCATATAATGAGAGGCGATAGGTACGAACTTCTGAGACTGATAATTGAGGGAAAGATTAAAGGAAAAAGATCTGTAGGAAGAAGGCAAAACTCATGGTTGAATGACCTTCGAAGATGGTTTGAGAGCTCTTCAATTGTTGAAATCTTTAGAGCTGCGGTGTCTTGAACAATGTTAGCCATGTGGATCGCCAACCTTCGTAAGGAGAGAAGTAGAAATTCACTAGATAACTTTATTTGTTTGGAAAACACGTTTCTTCTTTTAAAAGAGACCTTAATATTTTAAAATACATTTTTTCTACACCGTTAAAAAATGACAAAGTTTGCGCGTTAACGCCAGTATCAAAAATAAAACATTCTTTAATTGACCATGACCCCGCGCGCAAAATAGTGTGCAAAATATTTTGCACATCACCAAAATTAAACAAAAAAGTTGAAAAATATTTATTGTTTTATAGATTTTTTTAAAGTGTTTGTATTAAAAACAGTATAGTTTCTTGTACAGTTCTTGCCATTATTATTTACAATATTAACGTTAATTGTGCGACCACTACAAAATGTAATATTTATTCCTGAGGAATCTGCTGCTGCTCGAGGGGATAGAGGTTAATTATTGTTATTTCCATTTGTTACTGGATTTAAATTTAAAGTGTCGCAGTCTAGAATTTTGTTTGAAATATTAGTTTAATTATTTATTGAGCACTCTTTGTATGAAAACAGCCTGTCCGCGTCCGCCCAAACGAGAGTCCACCCAAGAGATGTTGATTTTCATGGAATTTCATATACCTTCCGGACTATGAAAAAATGTCCGCTTAATAGAGATGTCCGCTTATCAGAGGTGTCGGTTATGAGAGGTTTCACTGTATTATAATACAAAATATCGTTTTATGGTTTTAGTTTAATGAAATTGAAGTCGTAGAAAAAATATTGTTTGCAACTAGTTTGCGAAATTCTTTGGTGATCTGGAACGTTTTTTCGACTAGGCTGCGCGGCGTCAAAAAATTGTCGTTCTCGATCGTCCTAGATATAGTATTTCGCACCCTAGATACAAAAATAACTATTTTTAGAGAATGTTTAATACAAGGCAGGAATATCAAAACGGCCTGGCATTTGCTTCGACACTTACACATGTTAAAAAGTAAATCGCAAGCCTTCATCAGTGTTAGTCAAGGCATTGTTTTCGCTGAAAGATAAAACACACGATTAAACAGCAGGCGCTGCTAAATTGGTAATCTGAACTGCTTGGGTCGTTCCACGAAAACCAAAATTTGCACGGAGAAAAAATTCCAATACCTGGTATAAAAAATATTATATAAG
This sequence comes from Barypeithes pellucidus, assembly GCA_963991005.1. Classification (NCBI taxonomy): domain Eukaryota; kingdom Metazoa; phylum Arthropoda; class Insecta; order Coleoptera; family Curculionidae; genus Barypeithes; species Barypeithes pellucidus. Next base: position 18,550,566 of record OZ022563.1, read on the forward strand.
TTATTGGATTTCCACATACGTATTTGGACAGCGCGACAGTTTGTTGGCTACTGTAATAATCTCGCTTTTCTAAACTGTGGTTATAGTGGCAAGGTACTAATTATATTACAGAAGCGGTTATTCGTTTTATACCCAATATAAAGATATTTTAATAACAGTTAGTGGCTGTATTGTAAGTATTATAATACTGATACTAGTGACCAGTATACACTCGGTATAACGTTTATGAGAATTTCTAATACCAGTGATAATATAGAATAATACTGAATAATACTGAATATCATACTGTTTATTTCCACATAAAAGATAGCTTATACCCAATATATGAAAGATTCTAATACCTATAACAAGAATCTTCTTATAGTGTATATTACACTATATCTGATATACTAAGTGGTCCACCTAAACAAGAATATATTGCATATATAAGCATCGGGTACTTTTTACACTAATATTAATATTCTATATTATAAGAAAAAAAACTATATATTGTGTATATTTATATATTACGAAAATTTTTTTATTAAAGCTTAGAACATTTATATAACCATATTTTTCTTAAATTAAAAAAATAACATAACACATAACAGTATATATATTTTTAATGATACGTATAAAATATACAGGGTGACAATTTAAAAACTTGAAATGGCCATATATTAGAAACGAAAAACTGAAGAAAAAAACGCAAAAACAGTTTCTATAAAACGAAGGGGGAACAAAAACAATCGTATTAGCCCACCCCTATCTGCAACCCCTTGGACAGGGTGAGATAAACCCTTAAAATCTTAAATAGAAAGGGGGGTCGAGTGATACATCATTTTGAAGCTCTTGATGGTACCGTAGAAAGGTACATTTCAGGAAATTCTTCTCTGTTTATTAAGGAAAACAATTTTGAAATTTTTTATTATTAGTTAATTAAATGTTCAAAATGATTGCTACCAATATCCTGGCATATTAAGAGATATCTCTTAAGAATTCTAAACAGTTTAAGCCTCGGTATTTCGTTTTGGCTTATTTGCTATTTTTAATATAAAGAGAAATCAACCGAGACTAGCTGACGAACTTTATCAACTCGTCAAGGTAAATTCTGTGATAATAAAATGCGAATATTTATAAACAATTTTTTTTTTCGACAAAAAAAAATAGCAAATAAACCAAAACGAAATACCGAGGCTTAAACTGTTTAGAATTCTTAAGAGATATCTCTTAATATGCCAGGATATTGGTAGCAATCATTTTGAACATTTAATTAACTAATAATAAAAAATTTCAAAATTGTCTTTTCATTTATTGTTTTCCTTAATAAACAGAGAAGAATTTCCTGAAATGTACCTTTCTATGGTACCATTGAAAAACATTTTTCAAGAGCTTCAAAATGATGTATCACTCGACCCCCCTTTCTATTTAAGATTTTAAGGGTTTATCTCACCCTGTCCAAGGGGTTGCAGATAGGGGTGGGCTAATACGTTTTTGTTCCCCCTTCGTTTTATAGAAACTGTTTTTTGCGTTTTTTTCTTCAGTTTTTCGTTTCTAATATATGGCCATTTCAAGTTTTTAAATTGTCACCCTGTATATAATTCTCTCACTTATTATAAATATCGAATAAACCCGAACAAACCTAATCCCAGAGGAAGCAACTTAATTAGCTGTTATGTCACTGTCACTCAAGTAAAGATATATCTGATATAGACACTGGCTCAGAAATATCAACATGTTACTAGAGGTAACAATAAAATTACCATTTATTTTACAGGGTGTCCGCTAATTAATGGTACATGGAAAACCCACAGACTCCGTACGTAAAAATATTAGGATTTAATTATACTTACCTATATCCGAAAGTTTATATTAAGATATGAGAGATACAGGGTGTTAAAGTTAAATCTGCATTTTTGTTTTGCTTGTTCTAATAACTTTGAGAGAAACTAACGTCATTTTACACAATTATGGTTTTTTATGACGAGAAATTGATTTTTTTTTGTGAAATTTTAATGTACACTGTAGGGTTTGTTCGGGTTTGTTCGGACTGTCTGTGGCATTTTTCGCACATTTATTAGGTCATAACTTTTTTGTGCCTCTTTGTATTTTAGTTTTTAATGAAAATAATACTTTTCTTATATTTATTATTTATTACGTAAAAATGGTATACTCAGTTCAGGTCGCCCAGAGTTACCATTTCCGAGATATTTTCATTTAAATTGCTTAGTGCACAATTATTATTAATTTACAAACAATTTTTTTTTCTTAAAGTAACCTATGAGAAAACAAATGAAATTTAGAGATGCAGTTGCTTAGAAACCTCCATGTGGGTTTGTTCGGTGGTGTCGGGATTTGTTTGTTGATTATTGTGCGATAGCTTTGACAGAAAATGTTTCACTTTTGAGTTTATCGTAAGTTTGTGTTTTCATTGCTGTTGGTTTCTTTCGACACGACATTTTCTAGGGTCAAAGTTATTTTAATTAAAGTCAGTTAAAGAACAATCCAATTGTTGTATTTATTATTCCCAATTACCATTACCAGAACATTAATTATCATGTAAAAGTGAATTGGTAAGAAGTAACAGAATAATATTATTTGCTTGCCTGAGATAACGCACTAAACAATGTAAATGCAAATATCTCGGAAACGGTAGCTCTGGGCGACCTGAACTTCGTATACCTTTTTTACGTAATAAGTATAAGAAAAATATTAGTTTTATTAAAAACTTAAATAAATTGAGGCACAATAAAGTTATGACCTAATTAATTTGCGAAAATATCCGCAGACATCGCCCCCTACATTGTACTTTAAATAATTAATCACAAAAAAATCAATTTCTCGTCCTAAAAAAACCATAATTGCCAAATTTTGTGAAGAAAAATGTTGGTTTCCCGCAAAGTTATTAGAGAAAAACAAAAATGAAGTTTTAACTTTAACACCTTGTATCTCAGTTAATATCAACTTTCGGATATAGGTAAGTATAATTAAATCCTAATATTTTTACGTAAGGAGTCTGTGGTTTTTCCATGTACCATTAATTAGCGGACACTCTGTCTGTATACGTTATTATTATCGAAAAAAACGTTTCGTAAACACACAATGCGACATTTTATCACTTTCGGCTTTTGCTAAATAAAAAATAAAAATCATTTGATCAAATAAGGTCTATAATACAGAGTGTTATGCAATTATATACTAATTTAATTGATTTTCTTAACAGTAAAAAAGTTTTCCGATAAAATGATCTATATCTTCTCTATATCTCGGATTTCCTCCACAATTTTCAAATTTTTGTGCTTAATTTTTTATTATAAATATTAAAGACAAGTTCGGTCTTCCTAGGGACACGACTTTCAATGTTTTCGGAGAATAATTCTAATACTTTTTTGTTGAGAACGCTGAAATGCGGTATTGTTACCGGGATGCTAGCAAAGTTGCTTTTGTTCTGAACAAGCTTTTGTCAAACGAGACATTGGAAAAAAATTCAATACATCAAGAAGTAAATAATAGCCTATTTATTATCAAGTTATGAGTGCGTTATAGATGTGAAACCATAAGCGTCGCAAGTGGTTTAACATCTCGTGTGCCAAAAGTAAGATTATTGAACATGTTTCATAGGTACAATAATTTTTGGCATTCCATTATGTAACATGATAAAATTATAATTTGGTCGGATTTATCTTAAAATAAGAGAACACATCTTGTAGAAAAAATTATTAATTCTAGACAACTAAAAACAGGGTGGTCAACTTATTTAATTGTTGGTCAGGTAATTTAGACTGTTAGTTCAAAAGGGTGGTTACTGCGGTAAATAGAAACGATTAGTTGTTCGTTTCAATATTATTTAATCTGTGTAAACTGGTTTTATTTTATTTTACAAACAGAAAAATGTGTGGTTGTGTATTTATGACAGTTTTGACATTTTATGACAGTTTGACATTTTATGACAGTTTTGATATTTTATGACCGTTTTGACATTTTAAATAGCAGACAATATACAATTATAAAAATTTACGGGTCTGGAGCACTTGAGCACCCACGGAATTTAACAATTTTTGAAAATGCAATGTAAAGATATGGTTGTATAGAACACTTTAAAACAAAAAAATTTGCGGATGATACAGTTTTTCTATAAGAAAAATTGAAAAAAAGTCGACTTTGACAGAAATATTTATGCGAAAACTCCCCGTTTAAGACAGTTACGTCAGTCATTCGCAAACATGGTTGCCACGTTTACTATCATATACAAATGTACAGGAAACATAATAAAGGCATCGTTTTGGGAACACAAAGCAACTTCCAAAAATTTTATTCAACAGAAAAATAATTAATAAACAAGTGCAAGACCATCCCGATATACCTGATTTCCTTCTGTATTTGGAAAAAAACACAAGAAAGTTACATAAATTGACAGTGCCCTGGGAAAACGAGTGAAAACCCGCCCCGCTACACCTATTGAAGCCGACTTCCTTCTGTATTCGGCGAAGGAAAACACAAGAAAGTTACATAAATTGACCAGTGCCCTGGGAAAACGAGTGAAAACCCGCCCCGCTACACCTTTTGTAGCCGATTTCCTGTTGTATTCGGCGAAGGAAAACACAAGAACGTTACATAACTTGACAGTGCCCTGGGAAAACGAGTGAAAACCCGCCCCGCTACACCTTTTGTAGCCGATTTCCTATTTCCATCAATTCAAATATATTACTAACTTCCATTGTAAATCAAATAATACGTTAACAAAATTTATCAACTGAAGTATAACTTTCTGAATTGACAACAATGCATTAATACAATCACCAGTGACAAGTTGTGGAAGAGAGTATTAATATTTTGTGGTCGAAAGAAAGTAGTTTTGATATTATAATATAACACCATGTTATTATAATTTTAACTTGCCAATATTAGTAGTTTTTTTTAAATAATCAACTCTTTATACTATTTTTTTTTCTAATAATCAGCCCTTTAATGTTATTCTTGTTGTGTGTGTATGTTAGGAATTTGAATTTTTAAGAAATAGTTAAGAAACGGGTAAAAACATTCCCTTGTAATACAATCTGTATCTGGTTTTTTGTAAATATCTTTGTAAAAAATGGTTCATTCCCCAATTGTTTTTTTCTAAATAACTTAAAATTAAATACTCTTTCCGTTTCTATTTCAAAAATTGTTAAATTCCGTGGGTGCTAAAGTGCTCTAGAGCCCGGATTACCTTAATTTTGTAGATAAAAAAGGATATAATTTTTTCTCAGTTCTCTGGGTGAGAATGGACAACCTCTTTTTAAAGTAAAAAAGGACTTTTCTTTTACGTTTTAAAAAATGCAGATGATTCAAAAAAACAAAAAATGTTGTTGTATCGTTTCCCGAGCAAATAACAAAACGACATGTGTTTTATTATGATTGGTCAGGAAAAATAAGGAAATTTTAAGATGATTCGGTTAACGATTAAATTTTACCGGGAAAAGAAAAGGTAATGATTAAAATTATCAGGTAACGGCAACACTATTGTTGGAACTGGTTTTCCAACATATAATTTGGTCGGATTTATCTTAAAATAAGAGAAAACATCTGCTAAAATATCCACTTTAATTTCATTGTTTTGTTTTGAAAAATATCAATCGTGGATAATTCACAAAGATTGTATCAATAGAAAATATTTAACCACCGAATCCTTACTGGTTAATATCAATCAATCATTTATGTCAAACGTAATATACAGGTCGACAAATGGATCTGTGTCTCCGACGTATCGGTAAGGGGGAAGCAATATCGTTTAAAACATGGTCTAGTAATGGGCGTGCTATTATTATTTTATTTGAAAGTAGGTAACTATTTTTATTAAGGTTTACAAATTAATTTTTTATAAGATAATAATTTTTCAACATGGAAGAAAACAGCTACATGATTAATTTATTAATGATGATTTTTCAGTTTGGGTCGTATTAATGTCCCTTTCTAGATTTCGCTTAAGTAGCAATTTAAATATATTGATTTATGATTCCTCTTCAAATGCCCTATAAACATTTGCAATCACCTAACGGGTCTGACTGACACGGTTTTTACCAGAAGGAACTCATTCATTATCACTGTAGATTAAACTGTGCTACATAGATTGTTTTTCCATATGTGTTTATTACGTTAGTTATTAAGTTATTTAACATGTATTTCGTTACAAAAAAGAATGGCGTTTTGAGACCTCGTGTTGTTCTCTCTTGGGAGTCTTGGGGAGAAGGGTTGCTTCTTAAGAATGCAGACAGCTGCTGCTACTGCGATCGGGTGAACTCGGGTCCCGTCGGGATATTGTTTGCGTCGGCGTACAAGGCGGCTGCGATCGGGTGAACTCGGGTTCCGTCGGAATATGGTTTGCGTCGGCGTACAAGGCGGCTTGTTGACCTTGTTATACTGAGGATAGCACAGAGGCGGAGCCAGGGATAATTCAGAACAATCACAAAGTTCAAAATTTTAAAATAACACGATACAATGAAGACTTCTTTATTAAACCATCGACCAGTCGCATTGCTTCCAGTTATATTAAAAGTAATGGAGAAAGTTATTAACCAACATCTTCTAAAGTACCTGGAAGGCTTCAATATTATCAGCGATCATCAATATGATTGTCGGAAGTCCAGATGAACTGGAGATCTTCTAGGCTATGTCACCCATCTTTGGAACAACGCAATCGAACATCATGGGTAGTCTCGGACTGTTGCACTGGACATTTCTAAAGCCTTTGATCGTGTTTGGTATGAGGGACTTCTAAGTAAACTGCGATCCTATGGTATGCCCAGTCGATTCTGTGCATGGTTGTCTAGCTTTCTTAAGGACCGTTCTGTGTAAGTGGCGAATGACGGATTTCTCTCAGACACCTTCACCATCAACGCCGGTGTTCCTCAAGGGTCCATATTGTCTCCCACTCTCCTCTTACTCTACATTAACGACCTTCTAGTGGAAACGAAAAATCCGATATTTAGTTTTGCTGACGATAGCACACTTATCTCATCTATCTGTTTGAATGCACAAACATCGGCTGCCGACGCACATCTTCGCAGACAGCATGAAATATCACACAGCAGAAATACACGACGCCCACCCATATGTAGTTAAGCTTAGTACTCCTCGAGCTTCATTATTTAAGAATTATCTCATCTGGAGGACTTCATCCTTATGGAACGACCTTCCCGAGGTCGTTTTTCCCAACGAATATAACCTCCAACGATTCAAAAACAACGTGAATCGCTTTTTGCACACCCGCACCACTCTCAGAGTGCCCTAAAGGATTTTTCCTATAGTGCTTGTGTTTGATCATACAAAAAACAACGCAATGCAATAACTATTGTCCTTTCTATCACTACGCAACTGGGTGGGTACATCAATTAAATATCGGACATCGCCGAACAAGCCCGATGGCCCATCGGGTGTCTCACGAGACGGCATGCGCTAGCTCTAGCTACCTATAACCATTGACAACGCACTATGTTGCCAATTAATATTTTTTTGCACCACCCCTTCAAATGAGGACGATCCGCCACTGGTAAATAGTTTTGGAGTTATTGGAGCATTTTGGTAAATTGTCCTTATTCAGCAAAAGCCACTGAGTCGAAATAATATATTGCTGTGAATTTTTTTATTTTTTATCGCCGAGCTTCCTGGGTAACGACGAAAAATCGAGTGCATTTTAAAGTGTCTCATTTTGTAATTTATCTATTCGAACAGACCCGGGCGGAAAGTAGGGAGCATAACACCAGAGTCATTAATATTGGGACAGGGGCAATTTGTTGTGGTGGAGTTTCAGTATTAAGGTAGAAAATTTGTGTAAATACCGGCTGGGTAATTTATCGATGTATAGTTGCGCCAGGGAAAGTATAAAGTTATAATCAGCGATCGTCAATATGTTTTCGGAAGTCCAGATCAACGGGAGACCGTCTAGCCTATGTCACCCATCGTTGGAACAATGCAATCAAACGTCATGGAGAGTCTCGGGCTGTTGCATTGGATATTTCTAAAGCCTTTGATCGTGTTTGGCATGAGGGGCTTCTATGTAAACTGCGATCCTATGGTATGCCCAGTCGATTCTGTTCCTTAAGGACCGTTCTGTGCAAGTGGCAATTGACGGATTTCCCTCAGACACCTTTACCATCAATACCGGTGTTACTCAAGGGTCCATATTGTCTTCCAACCTCTTCTTACTCTACATTAACGACCTTTTAGTGAAAATTAAAAGTCCGAAATTTAGCTCGATGACGATAGCACACTTGTCTCATCGTTCTCTTTGGATGCACAAACATCGGCGGCCGATGCACATCTTTGCAGGCAGCATGAAGTAGCACTCCTCAATAAAAACCTGGAAGAAATTTTGGCTTGGGGTTACAGTAACCAAGTCGAATTTAACGCTAAGAAACCCCAGGCAGTAGTTTGCTCTAAAAAGGTTAACATTACAGAACCGGATATGGTCATGGCAGAGGACAAGCAATTCCACTGGCTTCATCTATTGATTTTCTGGGCGTCAATCTGGGAGGAAATATGTCTTGTCATAACCACGTTGTGGCAATCGCCAAGATAGCTTCTCAGAAACTTGGTGTACTCTTCCGAACCAGAAAATTGTACACACCTCAACAACTTTTGACACTATACAAAGACCAGATTCGGCCATCACTAGAGTACTGCTCTCATGTCTGGAGCTCTGCACCCAAACATACTCTTCGGCTACTGGATTCCATCGAAAGGAAGGCCATTCGTCTGATTGGAGACCACAAGCTGACGAAGAACCTCGACAGCCTAGAACATCGAAGACAGGTTGGTGAGTTGACTCTCTTTAACAGATATTTCCATGGAAAATGCTCGGCTAACCTTCCCCATCCATATGTGGTTAAGCTTAGTAATCCTCGAACTTCACTATTTAAAAATTCTTTCATCTGGATGACTTTATATTTATGGAACGACCTTCCCGAGGTCGTGTTTTCCAAGGAGTATAACCTCCAATGGTTCAAAACCAACGTGAATCGATTTATTCGGGTTTGTTCGAGATTATGTTGATCAAATAAGAATTGTAACACTTTAAAATCGTCACCCTGTATAATGAATTTTTTATTTTGGGGTTTATTGATTGAATAAGTAACGCAAATATCACCAAAATATTCCCAGTTGACGAATTGGTCTTTCAAAATTGAAAATCTAAGCTAAACGTGTAATAAAAGGAACTAAAACTGGAGAAGTTGCAAGTAACAGTCCTAAAATAAAAGTCAAATGATCAAGCCGTCTGAAATTATTTTATTCCAGAACCTTTTCTTCTCTTCCAGAATGGGTATCCATTAGATTAGACACCTCATTTCATCGTACTTTAATATCGTTTCGTGCCCTTTGCACCTTGAAAAGTGCACTTTCATCAATACGAATAGTAGGGGAACGATGGGTAGAATATAACCCTATATAACGCAACCTCAATAATTATTTATTTTTTATCATTTATTATACTAACAATATATTCTTAAAATCAATAATAGATCGAGTGGAGACGGGTGATCAAAATTGGTGTTCCTTAGGGAACGGTTTTGGGAACGATCCTCTTCATCATTTATCTTAATGCTCTTTTAACGGAAAATATAGGAGGTACAGTTATATCTGATGCTGACGACACGGCTATATTATTTTTTGGTAAAGATTGGGAAGAAGTTGAAAACCAGACAATAGAAGGTTTTAAATTGGTTATGAGTTGGTTGGAAACTTATAAACCATCAATTAATCAAAATAAAACAAATTACTTAGCTTTTTCATTAACAAGGGCTGGTCATGCCAATTTTTACTGATATTACTATCGGGAATGATAGAATTGCTGAAATAACCCATACAAAATATCTTGGTGTGCTGGTTGACCAATTTAGGAAGTGAAGTCCACATATTGACCATGTTTCTAATAAAATACGTAGACCTTCCCGAATATTTTATCGTACCGTCAAACTAAAAAAGTCCGACCCTCCCTAATATTTTATCATCCCGTCAAATATAGATCCGGCAACCGTGCCTCGGTCGAGGTAAATGACGATTATGACGAGACTTGCTCGTACGTGGGATTAGTAGTGCAGTTTGTCTTTAGTAACAGGTGGCGGGTGGCAGCGGGGATAGCGGGGCTATGGCGATTTAACATGGAAAAGGCGCACAGTTTTTGTCTGTTTTTTGCATCTAGCGTATATGTTTTAATATTTTATATTATATATTTATTAAGTTAAAATGACTAGTTGACGGTGGACTATTTAAGAAATAACTTTAGCTCTTTGAGTTTGGAGCAAAAAATCGAAGAATGCGGGAACACCTAAATCCGAAATTAATTTAACGCAGACCACAAAGGGTAAATCTAGGAACTATTAGAAAGTTTTAAAATGAAATATATGAAAAATTTTTTATAGAGAGTATTCCAAACTTAATGAGGCTGTTATTGATCAATTTTCTACAATTGAGCACTATTGTGTAGGGTCGATAAATGTTGTGTATTTCGATAAATGATACTTTATATGATTTTAAACCATTTTAGTTAAGGATTTAAACTAAATAACACTGAAAATATGAAGAATACCAACTTATCAATCGCGTGGCTCGATTCGTTCTCGTCATAAAACAGTTAACTATTGTTCGTATGGCGTAGTGGTATTAGACATCATTCGGTTTTCTTGATAACTCGTAGATGGCGGTAGTAGTATTGGACATCATTCGGTTTTCTTGATAGCTCGTAGATGGCTTTAGTAGTATTAGTAGTGGACTGTATAAATATTGTTGCGAGGGTTACATGCGACGACGTTAAGATCCGACAGCTATACACACTAAGAAAACCTTTCTTATTTTCCAAAAGTTGTATTTCCTTGTGTAAAATTAAAAAATAAATAAAATTATGTTTTACCTAATGCATTTTCTTATTACTTTTTTCCTTCCTACATTTAAAACGCCTAGAAAGTAATTGTTTGGTCGTTATACAAAAATAAAATTTTAAAAATAATGTCACCATACTTGTGAACCCCCTCTATCATAGGTCACGAGCCGCCACTGTCACTAATATAATACGGAATAAGTGTCTGGGGTGGTGCCTATGGCACAGTACTTAATAAGTTAAATATAACACAAAAATGTATTCTTAAAATTATATTCAAAAAAAAAAAAAGATTTCCAACAAATTTATTGTTTTCGGAGGATACTATAAATATCAGAACTTTATATATTAGCCGTATATGTAATTTTGTTTATCGGTGTAAGACCAAGCTAAACTATGTACCTAGTTCACTCTACCGAAACAAGGACTAAATCTAATAACAAATTTAAATTGCCAAAGAATTTAACAACCGCCAATAAAAAGTTTATGGATTTCTTAGCACCAAAGTCATTAAATTTACTTCCAGATAATATAAAATCAATTAAAAATATAAAAACTTTTAGTTAAAAGTGTAATCAGTATGTTTATCGCAATACAGAAAAGTTTTCAATATTTTTTCAGTAATTCACTAAATCTTTAAGGATTGTGGGCATGTTTCAGTAACTTGTGTCACATAGAATTATAATATCGGTATGTAAATAAAAATACAAAATAATAATATGTCTAATTTTCGATTTCGACACATACGGATGTTTTGCACCTATATAGGTGTCTATTATTAGTTTTTGCTATTCATATAATATATTAAAAATGTTAAAATGTTAAAAAATAAATGTTAAATGTTAAAATATATGGAAGTTCGCTAATTTCCCAGAGTTAAAAAATATCAACCCTTTTTGGAGCATATGTTTTCCAAAAAAAAAAAATTATTTATTATTTCGAGAACGATAACAGATAGGTATAGGAAAATCTAATTAAGAAAAAAGTCTATGCTTGTCAGGTAGTATTAATGTCAAAAAATATGGAAAATTATTGTTTCCCAGACCACCCGATAATCCTTATACAGGGTCCGCAAACGAAGCGTGGACGGAAGATTAAATCGTCATAGAAGAACTTATCAACAATACTGAAACAGCTTGAGATATTGGATTAAAAGCGGCATGTTTTAAAAATATTTTACATTATACAGGGTGGCCCAAAAAAGTGTGACAGCATAAAGTTATATTTTTTTAAATGGGACACCCAGTATTTTATTGCATATTTTGGTTCGTATTACTATCGTTTATAAGTGCCTCAAATTTTATTTAATTTGGTTTTGTAGTTTCGGAGAAATAAATTAAAAACTAAAAAAAAAAGTTTTGCAGTCCTGAATAAAAAAATCAAAAAAAACAATCCAGAACTTTTTTTTTTAACCTGGCATTGAGTGAAATTTATGACAAGAGGTCTAGAGATACTATGAATGTAATTGCGTTTATTTATTTTATACAGGGTGTTCATAATAAGCTTTCAAAAACCCCATATTTTAAAATAATTTTTCTCAAGTTTTTCAAATGGAACACCCTGTATATTATTTGGCTATTTGACGTAGAATTCGTAGACAATTTTTTTTTGTAATACAAGCATATAAGTTATATCCAGCCGTTTTCGAAATAATTATAAATATCATAAATTATGTTGTTTAAATAGAGTTTTTATTGGGAAATTTTGTTATAGGCGACTAGACTAATAATTGTAAACTAAAGTAAAAGTTCAAAATAGCTTCCTTTTACTCTTAGAGTTTACCGTACTTTAGTTATTTCGATATAAATTCTAAAAGCATACATTTTTGCTACTTTTATTATTTAATTTTATTTTTTATTCTTAATCGAGTTGCCATAATTTCTTTTTGTTTAGATTGTCACTATGACAGTTAAATAAAATTATTTACATTTGTTCAGTCGTCGAAATTAAGTACTAACTTACACAAAATGTCGAATTTTAGAAATGGTAAATATGATTTTTATACTGGATGAATGTGCAAAAAATTGCCTTCTCGCGAGCCGAGTGTATGCTGAAAGATATCCAGATATTGAGAGATAGCCGATAGCAAAAACCTTCGAGAAGTTGTTGCAAAAATTTGTAGCAACAGGAAGCACTGCGTACACAAAAAGGATAATAATCAATAAACCCGTTATTAATGAAGAAAATGAATTAAGAGTTATGTTGGCAGTAGAAGAAAATCATTAAATTAAGTAAAAGGAAGCTATTTTGAACATTTACTTTAGTTCACAATTATTAGTCTAGTCGCCTATAACAAAATTTCCCAATAAAAACTCTATTTAAACAACATAATTTATGATATTTATAATTATTTCGAAAACGGCTGGATATAACTTATATGCTTGTATTACAAAAAAAAATTGTCTACGAATTCTACGTCAAATAGCCAAATAATATACAGGGTGTTCCATTTGAAAAACTTGAGAAAAATTATTTTAAAATATGGGGTTTTTGAAAGCTTATTATGAACACCCTGTATAAAATAAATAAACGCAATTACATTCATAGTATCTCTAGACCTCTTGTCATAAATTTCACTCAATGCCAGGTTAAAAAAAAAAGTTCTGGATTGTTTTTTTTGATTTTTTTATTCAGGACTGCAAAACTTTTTTTTTTAGTTTTTAATTTATTTCTCCGAAACTACAAAACCAAATTAAATAAAATTTGAGGCACTTATAAACGATAGTAATACGAACCAAAATATGCAATAAAATACTGGGTGTCCCATTTAAAAAAATATAACTTTATGCTGTCACACTTTTTTGGGCCACCCTGTATAATGTAAAATATTTTTAAAACATGCCGCTTTTAATCCAATATCTCAAGCTGTTTCAGTATTGTTGATATGTTCTTCTATGACGATTTAATCTTCCGTCCACGCTTCGTTTGCGGACCCTGTATAATAAGGGCGTGTTTTGTCTGCACAGTAGCACTTTAAAATACAATTTCAGATTGAATGGTACCATCAAGAAGAGGAATCCCTCTCCATTGATAGAATGCAACCACCAGACCGATTTCGAACTCATTTGTTCTCGTCAGTACAGGGTAGGTATCATCGGTAGTCGAGAAAACACAGTTCGCAGCGCCATCTCTTAGTAGTCCCACACAATCTGAACAGACGTTATTTGATTAAAACAAATTTTAAAAATCGTAAAGACTCCCTTTGTATAATTATCATCGGGTGGTCTGGGAAATAATAATTTTCCATATTGGTATTTGGTATAGGAAAATGTTAAGGAAGGTTATTAAGAATTTAAGAGGGATTCTAAAAAAAAATAATAGACAAGGTATTCTATTTAAACTATCAAAGTCGCTAATACATTCTAGTAGAAGCGGCAGCATGTCCACTTATATAAGCTACCAAATTTTCAAAGTCATCCGGTGACTAGTTCTACATAAATCTCTATTATATACTATCCACCATCAATCATCCTGTATATAAATCAATAGGATGGTGCATCATGGTCTTGAAGTCAATTTACTTTCGAAAATAAATAAAATATTCCAGTAACTTGTCGTTCTCCAAATGTACTCCAAATCGCGATCATACTTAGGCGTATAATTTTTTTTTTAGACTCAAATTCATAATTGCATCTCGAAATTCCGAGTTGTATTTCGGAATTCCGAGTTCTAACGCAAAATTCCGAGTTGCATCTCGCAATTTCGATTTCTAACTCGGAATTATGTAAATTTCAATCTGTTTGACCTTGTTTAGTAGGGGAGAGTCCGCTATGATGGCATGATGAACATGATGAGGCTGCATAATGTCCTTTATGAAATCGCAATTGCAGTTTTTTTACAATTACAATGAAACCTCTCATAACGGACACCTCTAATAACTGGACATCTCTATTAAGCGGACATTTTTTCATAGTCCGGAACTTGGTATATGAAATTCCATGAAATAAAGTATTAGGGAGACGACTAAGTACGGTGCAAAAACTCTCTAAAGACAGACCGGCAACCGATCGCGTATGCGTGGCAGAGCGAAAGGACTTTGCCGAATGAAAGTATGTCCCCAACAGCAGTCCGTCTTGTAATTTGATAACAATGATTTGGGCGAATTCATTAACATTGATATCAATGTGCTATTAGAAGATGATAGTTACCCCATTCCTACCGATTATGTAGTCCAAACTGAAACCACATAACTATCTGACGACTCTGATGAAGAAGTAGAATGCAGTAATCAATCAAATGTCACCAATTATTAACAAGCCATTAGTATGGCAATGGAATTACAAGAGTATGCAAAGAATAGAGGTGACTATACAGCAATGAAATTGTTATCAGACTTGGAATTACATTTTTTAGATTGCAAGTTTAAAACGCAAACACGTCAAACTAGGTAATCAGATTTTTTTAGTACTATATCCTAACTAAAACTAATATATTTTTGTTATGTTATGTTTCGTTGTACATACATATACATAGTAATAATTTTGCATTTACATATTACCTAATAACAAATTTTCCATGGGCGGACACCTCTAGTAGGCTGACACATTTAGACGGTCCCGTGAGTCCACCTAAGAGAGGTTCCACTGTATTGAACATTGCTTCCCTGAATGTTTACATTTTATGGTGCATCAAGTACCCCGAAGACGCAAGGACGACAGACAGGTGAAAGTTAATATTGTCAGGTGATATAAAGAGGGAATACGCTTGAACAAGACGCTAAGGCAGAATATGTAGGGCGTTGTGCCAGAACTAACATCGGTATCGATCTAAAAGGAAACACCTGACAAGAGACCTACAAGTGGACATTGTCATTTATGTCCACAAGATAACGATCGCAAATCTAGGCAATCTTGTATGCAGAGTGAAAACTTCATATTTATAGAACACCACATTCAGGGAGTAAAGGGTATTTTAACTGGTTGAATTTGATAATAATTTTTAATGTGGATTACGCTTTCATATAACAAACACATTTTTTTAAATTAACAGATAATAAATAATTTTTATCATGTGGTACAAATGAAACCCACGTGGGTCACCATGTAATGTTTTGGACGGGCGAAAAGGAAGATTAAGTTCTGTGAGGAGGAATGCTTGTTCTTTCAATGGATAAATATGTACTAAACAATTCCACATAAGCACACAGGTTGAAATTTACATAATTACGATCAACGACATTTATTATTCCTTTCTTACCATAAGAAGGATCCTATAGTAACGTAATCCAGACTGCTCAACTTTCCCCTATCTTTTGTCCCGAGCTCTCCAGAATACACAAAAGTGGTTTGTTTTTATTGTTTTCTCGATGTTTGATTTTAATTTAGTTAAAATGAAACTTTCCAGACTGCAGTTAAATCCGACTCTTTCGTATGTTCCATAAATCGTCCTGGCTATAATTGTCATTTATACCTGAATGTAGGTAAAATTTTCCGACTCGAACAATTAATATAATTGAAAATGATGCATTTTAATTTTAGTTTAGTTGATAAAAACAATTATGTGAATTATATTTTTATACGACTATACATACAGACTGTTATGGAAATAGTTTATTACTTATACTTAACTGGGTGACTCCATGGGTGCTCCATACCCTATTAATTTTACCAATTCAGGAGCATAAATAAATATCAGCGCGTGGAAGCCATATGCTCGATTCATAAACGGCGATAAAACCTCCGATGGTGGCCATGTGCATTTCTAACAGGGTCGTAGTTCAGTCAGTGGCGGTTCTTCCACAGGAGCACCTGCGCACGTGCACCCCCAAAACGAATAAAAAATATTAATTTATATTCATTTAATATTATTTACATTATTTATTGTTGTTTATATTTATATTCGAGTTGAATAATTTACGTTACTTATAACAGTAGGCCATGGTCAATTTATTAGAAACAAATTCAAAATTTTGACAGCTGTTCTAAATATTTAATTGAATTATATAAAACATGCCACATATCATACCTTTTTATAATTATAAACGGAAAAGAATAATTAAATAAAAATAATATTATGAAAACTCGTACGTAATAGGTATATCATAAATAAAATATGAAAGATCTAGCCAGTTTTGACTATTTGGATTTATTTCTAATAAATTGACCATGGCCTAGTGTTCTAAGTAACGTAAATTATTAAAAATATCGCATTTTTAGGATATTTTAAATATAAGTACAGTAGACACTCGATAGTGTGAACATCGCCTAACGGAAACCTTGCATAGTGTGAAAAAGATGTTAATTATACAAGACCACCGTATACCGTGAACAAACTAAACCTTCGCTAATGGAAACAAAGTCATTGACCCTAAAAATTTATATTATGTGGCAGTCGTTGTTCCGCGGTGCTGTAAATCCCCGATATATGCGGTAGTTTCCCACCGCGGGCGCTGTGTTAGCTAGAAATCCAGTTGTTCGATGTTAATGCGTATTTGGGTCACGTAATTTCGGTAAATATCGGTGAAATGTCGCCTAAAAAACCAAAGTGTCTTACTCTTTATGAAAAATCGCTGGTGATTCAAGGATTAAATGAAGGGCAAAGTGTATATGAAAATATTTAGGAAAAAATATGGTGTTGCAAAATCCACAATTTTTAAAAGAAAACAATAGAAGGAACTGATTCCTAAAGCTGTGAAAGATACATATGTGTGCCCAGGTAAAAGACAAACATGAATGAGTTCGGGTTTGTTCCCACAATGGACAAAAAATTATATAAGTGGTTCCTGGAGCAAAGAAGTAAACATTTTATTTTAAGTGGGGATATGATCAAGCAAAATGCAGAAGCCATTCCATTTACAAATTAAAGATAATGATAAGCAATTTACAGCCAGTGAGGGATGGATACAACGCTTTAAAAAGAGATTTGGAATCCGATTTTTGAAAATTTCTGGAGAGAAATTGTCCTCACAGTCAGAACTTGTGGATTCATTTAAAATCCAATTAAAAACAAAGTAGAAGAACTTGGTATCACATTAGCCAACTTTACAATGCTGATGAAACAGGACTTTACTGAAAATTTTACCAGACAAACATTTGTCTCGGCGGCGGAAAAAAACTGCGGCTGGTAGGAAAGCTGAAAAGCAGCGAATAACTTTTTTAGGTTGCAACTTGAAGTTGAAGATACTGAAGACTGCCAAAGCGATGAGATTGAGATAGCCGAAGAAAATCCGGAATCATCAACTTCGTTTTTCACTATAGATAGAGCTATAGAGTCTTTAGATGTAGTAAACCAGTGGGCTGAGGAAAATGACATTGATATTAATGATCTTGTAGTGATAAAAAAGCTAAAAGACAAAGTCATTACTCAGAAAATTAAAAATCCCCGAAAACAATAAAAAATTTCTGACTTTCTTAACAAAAAATAATTCTTTATATTATGTTGGTTATAAAAAGTTCTAACATATTAAATTTAACCTCCGTTAACGTGAATAAATCGATAATGTTAACGGACGTTGTTTTTTTCGGTTCACACTATCGAGTGTCTACTGTATATATAACTATATATGGTTGTAAAGCCCAAAGTACGCTAAATTAAGTAAACGATATAATATATAGCGTGTCCCATTTAAATTCTTTTATTTGTGTTAATATCTCAAAAACGAAACTCTTTAGAGGAAAACTGGCTAAACCAATGAACTTTACGTAAAAATCTCTAATAAGATCAGTTCTTACCTTCTAGATAAGTTAACGCGTAACGGAAATATGAGGAGTATCTAAAAAACGAATATTTTCAAAATCACCCTGTAGATTAAAAACTACGAGAGCCCACGAAAGATCTTTAGTTTCATTAAAAAGTGGGACACTAAAGTGGAAAAGCCTTGAAAATGTGACGACACCCTGTATTCTTGTTATGCTACTATATGTTTTGAGATTAAATGACCTGGTAAGGGGGTACGGGTAGGTATGGGATATGTCGTATGTGTATTTTTTGAACGGTGAGTATAAAAAAAATATGCTGTGGTTCTCTGTATGGACAACCATAGAACGTGTGATGGTATTAAAAATGTTTAATAATACATTTTAGGGAGTAAACTTGCAAGTTGAAATCTTGCACACCATTTAAAAAATACATATTTTTTAAATAGTGATATAATTTAAA
The DNA here is from genome assembly GCA_963991005.1 of Barypeithes pellucidus. NCBI lineage: Eukaryota > Metazoa > Arthropoda > Insecta > Coleoptera > Curculionidae > Barypeithes > Barypeithes pellucidus. Next base: position 18,569,494 of record OZ022563.1, read on the forward strand.
AGAGAACGATTTAATAAAAGGGAATTAATTTTCATTAAAAAATTAATTATTTTTCAATAATGGTTCACTAAATTAGTTATTTTATAAACGGGTTTATTAACACGGGTTTTGTAAAAAGTGACCTGTAATGCCGAACGCTTCCCTATCAATTTACGCCATTTTAGGAGAAAAAGGGACACAAAGAACCCATTGATTAATATGCTTCTTTGTTAGAGTTTTTGTGAAAGTTAATTATTTTGTAAGAATAAAATTGTAAAAAAAGAAGAAATTTGCTTTTAAATGTTTCAATATATTGAGAGGATTAGTCTACATGTTTCGGTTTTCTAGGCCTTTTTCAAGAGCATTGCAAGATGAATACTAAACTTAAAAATTATTTTACGGGTCTTTATACAGTCAATAATAAACGTATTTTTTCTATAAGAATTAGGGTTTCTCCTCCGATTAGTGTAGGTATACGTGAGAAAGCTGGCTATCACGGGCGTGTTTACGAAATTTTGTTGATCATTAGTTGTGAGGGGATTATTTTTTATGGACTTTTTAATTTCGTACTGTTCTAGAAGATCTAAACGATGGCCCCTTCTTTCATTATATAATAGTATAATGATATTCGTATCTATAAAATGGTTGTTTTCCATACAATGTGTGGAGATTCCGGAATTTTTTATGTTATTCAAAATAGAATTGCGATGTTCTTTTAGTCTTGTCTTGCTGTTTCTACCGGTTTGCCCAACATAGACATCTTCACAATCTTTACAATTAATTCTATATACCCCAGATTTGTTAAGTTTACCTAGTTTGTCTTTATTATTCACCAACATAGATCCTTAACTACATTTGTTGCAGCCTAGGCTATTGAGTTTTTTTGAGACTTTATTACTTAATGTAGGTACATAATTTATAAATCTATAATGTTTTGGTGTTTTGTTATTAACACGGTAAAAATGTTTCTTAAGTATTTTACGTTTTTTATTTTTAATCATCATATCTATTATAGACTCCCTATAGCCGTTATTATTAGCTATCTGTTTGATTATATATAATTCCTGTTTATAGTCTGTTGAGTTTAGAGGGAAATTTAACAGCCTGTGCGTGAGGCTATGGAAGGGTGACATTTTTATTTTCCAAGACTGCTGAGAATTTATATGAATGACCGTATCTGTGGTGATGGGTTTCCTGTATATACACAGTACGAAATTAAAAAGTCTATAAAAAATAATCCCCTCACAATTAATGATCAACAAAATTTCGTAAACACGCTCGTGATATACAGCTTTCTCAGATCTACCTACACTAATATGGGGAAAAACTCGAATTCTTAGGCAATAAAAAAGTTCTGTATAAAGACCCGTAAATAATTTTAAAGTTTAGTATTCATCTTGCAATGCTCTTGAAAAGGCCTAGACAGCCGAAACATGTATAGTAATCCACTCAATATATTGAAACATTTAAAAGCAAATTTCTTCTTTTTTTTACATTAAATTATTTAAAAAATGTTTCATAAAGAACGAACCGCGGAATCAGTCGAGTATAAATAAAATTGTCTTGTACATACTTGTCAACCAGGCATTAAATTATATATAGCTGGATGTCTGGATTATTATAAATAATTCCAGAGATTTATGAAACTATACTACGCCAATTAATTGACTACTCAAAAATTCACGTCCAAATTAATAAGCTATTATTTCGTTAATAATTAACCGATTTTAATATTTTTTTAACTAAAGAAAATAATAAATATTAATATCAAATACCAATATATGGAAACATTGTTATTTCCCAGACCACCCAATGATACCTTGGTTTATACAATAAGGGCGTATTTTTGTCTACACAGTAGCACTTTAAAATACTATTTCAAATTGAATGGTACTACCAAGAAAAGAAAGCCCTTTCCATTGATAGGATGTCACCACATGCACACCGGTTTCGAACTCTTTTGTTCTCCTCAGGACAGGGTAGGTGTCCATACCAATACTGTATATGGGTACTGGCATTCACATGAAGACGACTAGAGATACTTACCAGTTGAAACGTTGTGATTTATATCAAATAAAGACAATGCAAGTCTAAAACTTTTCTATCATTTAAGGACATATCCCGAACATTTTTTACCTTAATCTGAATCTTTTACGTCGTTTCAAAGTAATAAAGTTTAAATTAATCGCCTAGGAAACCAATATCATTCATAGTATGTTATATATTTGAAAGGAGAATTTAAAATATTATCTTTTTAGATTAAAATTTACATGGTGTTCCATTTAAAAAAATGAAGTTAGGTCCGATAACTTTTTTACCTGACCCCGTATAGTTATTCTGAAAACGGCAGATTATTCAACAATCAATATAAAGAAACTTCTGTACAAAATATTTTTCTATATCTCTTTTAACTAAGAAAATATAGAGAAATTTTGAAATTGTCAATTTTTTTGATTTTCCCCCGTATCTCTTAAGCGAGCGAAAATTTTCAAATTTTGATTTTACCATTTAAGTTTTACCCAAAAAGGCCACATGACCCCTACATTACTTTTTTGATAGCACTAACAATAACGAAGATACCCTATAAAAGTGTCGAAAATGGGACACATTGTACAATTTACATTATTTATAAAAATTATTACTACCCCATTAGTATCAACAAATAGCCGGTAATCTAAAAAACACCGTGATCATAATTAGTTAATTAATGTCAATAGAAATGAAATTAGACATAAAAATGAGATCATTATTTCAGACGTGTGAAAAATCGGCCGTAACAAATAGCGCCAGATCTTCCCTATCAATTTATACCATTTTGAGAAAAAGGCGACACAAAAATGTCATCAATCTTGTCCTTTGTAGATCTTATCCGGTAAAAATAAATCACCTATTGGGGATAATTTTTTTTTTCACTATCGATTTTTATATAAAGTAATTTCTTGCTCTAAAAAATACTTATTTAATTTAGATTTAATTTTTAACAGGATTCCGGAGTACCTGTAAACGAGTTTTCTTCCCAATCGTTTATTATCGTTTTAGGAAAAAAATTAATATTGGGCAAAACCGATGATTTTAATAATCGAGTACTTGATACTCGAGCGATCTTAATAATCGAGTGAATCGCTCGAGTGAATCACTTGAAATTCCATTTCACCAAGCGATGAGGTCACCGACTGCTCGACCGGCAGCCTAGCGGTTTACATGTGATGAGGTAGGGTATTTAGCAGGCACATAACTACGGGTGGGCACAGGTTTAGCTAAAAAATTGTAGTAGACACCAAAAAAATTCCAGACATTTATTTATTTGTGAATAATGAATTTTTACCACGTGTCTCGATACCAAACAAAGAAACTGCACAAAATCACACAAATATGTATTTATTGTTCGGGTTTATTCTTGTGCTTTTTTAAAACAAAAAGTAATACCAGGAGTTATTTTTCTTCACATCTTTCTCAATCTACGAGCATAAAATAAGTAGATATTTAAAATGGTTTGTCAAATTCCTCCACTTTAAATTATCAGGTTGCCCACTGTGTGCCCTTCAAAAATTTAGACGCGACTGGCAAAATAAGAAAATAGGGGACAATTTTTTTAAATTCATGTTTATAGTTACCTAAAAGTTCCTGTTTAAATTTAAGAATGTTTACTTTTGGTTACCAAAAAATTTGTCGATACCTATGTTTTGTTAACTATTTTGCTCGTTTTCATATTTTCCATTAACATTTTCTATAATGTATGTTATTTTTAAGAAGTCTTCTTGAGTTTAATAATAAAAAGTTCCTGTTTAGATTTTAAAATGTTTACTAAAAGATTACCAACGAATTTTTCTATATATTTTGTTAACGATTTTGGCTTTTTGTTATTTTTCATTAACAATTTTTATTATTATGTTATTTTTGAGAAGTTTTCTCGAGTTGATAGTAAATAAAAATTTAAAAATTATATACTTTTTTAATATTCACAATCGGAGACTTAAACTACGCCGCTGGCTAGCCAGTTAAAACAAAACTTTACAAAACCCATGTCGCGATGACTCCGCTAAGGGATTTGGCATACTTTTTTATATGCACCTTCTCGTTTATGTGCCTTTAAGAAAGACATATGTCGTGTTACCTGCTCAGCGTCAAACTCGTACGTCGCCAATCGCTATATTTCGGATCGAGCGGCGCGTAGTACGAAAGGTCGGGTGTCAAGTGACAGGCGATATTTTTCGGGTTTTCGCCTGAATTTATAACTAGAGTATTTCCTATCGAGCGAAAAACTGTTCGAATATACGAGCAGTTTTTTAACTCGATCACACTACAGCGGTACATTTCTGTCGGCGTCAAGCGAAGCTCGTGTATCGAGTGAAAGATAATAAGTGACGAGCGACGGCTTTCGCCTGAATAGATAACTCGAGCGGTTTTTTTAATAATCGGGCGATGTCGGTTATTTCTATAATCGAGTAATCAAGCGATTTTTCGCTCGAGCGATCACAACACTAAAAAAATGTCACAGGAAAAAAGACTTTGTAATAGAACTAGAACTCGCGAAAAGTCTATATTTTTTTATTTCGGAAGATTTTTAGATTTATTTTTTTTTACTGACATGAATTTAGACATCTTTCGTTAAAAAAAATTTTACGAAAACTCCGTTTTTCAGCGTAGAAAATTGAAGTATAGACCCCGATCACGTGCAGTCTCTTTCTTCCTATTATCGTTGTTTCTATCGGCGTACCGATTACGAGAGGACGCTCGACGTATTTTTCTAACTGCAAGGGAAGATCCAATTCGTCTCGTGCCTTCAAAGCGTGAAACGAGCAGGTGTCAAATCGGAGATTTCGACTAACTCCGGCATCATTTTTAAGTGTTAAAAATAAACTGCTCTTGTGTTTCAAGAAATAGTCCATCCATGTATAGGACAAGAAGGCGATATGTCCGTCCTGAACCAAAAATGAGATACAGAGTTAGACAAATTCAGTGTCCATGATAGGTAACTTTGGTATTATTAAAGATATAATTAATTGTTCAAGTAAGCATACTAGTTGTATTTTTAACGCTTCTTTGGATTCAATTTGGATTTTGGTAGGAAACAACGAACAAACCCGAACAATTATACTTTTCTGTTAAAACTTCAAATAATATCTCAAAAAGTATGCAGGATGTCGGAGGAAAAACCACAGACTCCTTAAGTAAAAATAATAGGAATTAATTATACTTACCTATATCTGAAAGTTGATATTAACTGAGATACAAGGTGTTAAAGTTAAAACTTAATTTTTGTTTTTCTCTAATAACTTTGCGGGAAACCAACGTTTTTCTTCACAAAATTTGGCAATTATGTTTTGTTTAGGACGAGAAATTGATTTTTTTATGAAAGTTTAATGTACAATGCTGCATTATTTGCACATTTATTAAGTCATAACTTTTTTGTGCCTTATATTTAAATTTTTAATGAAAATAATACTTTTCTCATATTTATTACTTAAAAAAGGTATACTAAGTTCAGGTCGCCCAGAGTTACCGTTTCGAAGATATTTGCATTTAAATTGTTTAGTGCACTATTAATTTGTAAACAAAATTTTTTCTTAAAGTAACCTATGAGAAAACAAATAAAATTTAGAGATGCAGTTGCTATGGAACAAAAAATGTTTCATTTTTGAGTTTATCGGAAGTTCGTGTTTTCATTCCTGTTCATTCCTGTTCAGGGTCAAAGTTATTTTAATTAAAGTAAGTTAAAGATCAATTCAATTGTTGTATTTATTATTCCCAATTACCATTATTAGAATATTAATTATCATGTAAAAGTTAATTGGTAAGAAGTAACAAAATACTATTTGCGTGCCTGAGCTAACGCGCTAACAATTTAACTGTAACTATGGGCGACCTGAACTTAGTATACCTTTTTTACGTAATAAATAAGAGAAAAGTATTATTTTTATTAAAAACTTAAATACACTGTGGCACAAAAAAGTTATGACCTTATGAATGTTCGAAAAATGCCGCAGACAGCACATTGTACATTAAAATTTCACAAAGAAATCTGTCTCGTCTTAAAAAACCATAATTGCCAAATTTTGTAAAAAAAACGTTAGTTTCTAGTTAGTTATTAGAGAGTTATTAGAGAAAAACCAAAATGAAATTTAAACTTTAAAATCAGTTAATATCAACTTTCGGATATAGGTAAGTATAATTAAATCCTAATATTTATTAAGGAGTCTGTGGTTTTTCCATCTACCATTAATTAGCGGACACCCTGTATAGGTGTTAAGTATAAAATCCCTAGAATAAAAAATACATATAAACATCCTATAGAATGCAATGTAGATTTTGGGATTTTTATATATAGGATGGTCAGATCATACATTAGGATACATGCAGAGATGATTCTGATGATTTCCATTCCTGTGGTGTGGTTTATCGACTCGACTACGTTCTTTATTATATATATTTGTGTTTTAAAAATTACATGTCCTCCAATGACTGTAAAAACAAAAAAGATATGCCAAAAATTAAATTTGAATTTCAGCGGCTTCTGGTGGCGCAGTAGAGAAACATTTTTATATCAGAATGATAAAAGTCGTTAAGCGTAGGCCCTGTGCCAAATATCAATTGTTAGATTGAAAACTAACGGCAATTGGTTAAATATAAAAAAAATAGAACTTTGAAAAAAAAAATCGAAAAATATTGAGTTTTCGACTTTTTTGTTGCACGATTTACTATCTTTATTTCAACATACAGAGTCACCTGTCCAAGTTATGCATTATCGAAACACCCTAGATTTTAAATAGTAACCTTTGGCTATTGTATTTTTCCGTAATAAACGGTGACCATCCTGCAGGGTGGATAACCCAAACAACCGCAGTCCTATTTTTCCGTAGCTAGATTTTATTTTTAGGAAGCATTTCTTTGTAAAACCCTACCAAATTGCTACTGACGATTTTAATGCTTCCCGAAATCTCTCTAAAGGATTTTCTAGCCTTAGTATACAATTTATTTTTAGAGCATGAGACTACCAGAGGGTAAGATTGATTAGGGACTTTTTGTCGCGTTTTTTTCGGTAAAACGGTGAAGATTGAAAGCAAAGCACTAGTTATTTGTTAGTCTCACGTCGTGGATCTTTTTTATACGAAGCGCTGGTAATGAACAGCTCCATTTTTATTTTATTTTATTGAGTTTAGGTAGAAACTAAAAACTATTGTTCCTTTTATGGCATTTTATTAAGATGAGCATTCAAATTAGGAGCCTTTTATAGCCATCAGCTGATTACTTTCTTATTATTTAACTATAAGTTTGCGAGTTACTGGTAGTTTTTAAATTAATCTTTTGATATTAAGTTTTCTTCTAAATTAAACGAGAAATAAAATTATTAATTTCTGGATGAAATTTATTTTGATTATACTAAATAATATTGATTGCATCTAATAAAAAATGCCTATCGTGTTTCAATTTATAGTGATTGAATATTAAAAAATGGATATCATACACCACCAAGTAATGTTACAAAAGTTGGTTGGTGATGTTTACGTGAGTAAGAATAAAAATTAAATTATTTATTTGCAAGACGTTACCACAGAATAATGAATAAATCTGTATTTCAATATTTCATTAATTTTGATATTTATTATACTTACTTTGCCTTCAAATATTATTATTATAATTGATCTTTATTTTCATTTAGTTTAAAATGTCCCTTTAATGCAAAATAAAAATAAATCAATATGTATACTGGGTGTTTCCTAACCTTTCCGAAAAAATGAAGGAGGTGAATCCTCGCCTTATTTTAAGGCGAAAATGTGGTATAAAAGTTTTTCGCATATCGCTTCGTTTTTGAAATACAGGATGTAAAAAAAATATTGTATTTTTCATTTTATTAATTAATGGCAAACGATATTCTAATGATATTTTTCTATTTGGGTTTCATAATGGCTACATTATGAAATGCAAAAAAGTTTAATTACCTGCCACTATATGAAACCGAAATTTTATTTTTTTTATATTTGCCGCAAGTAGGGTTCGAATTTTATACTTTGAGTTCGTTGAAATTAGTTTTATTGGCATTAGGGATTCGATAGAAATTTTTTATAGAAAACGTTAAAATACTAACTTTTAACCTTGCAAATAGATTATTTTTACTAGATATTTATCTGAAATACCTATACCTGAAAATATATAACGGTGTCCGTCAACTAATTTCTAGTCACAACTATAAAACAACATAACCTAAAAATAATAGAAATATCTTCCAGTTATGCTATGCTCTATTTCTGAAGTTTTATTCAATAAAGTAATATTTTTATTTTTAATTTAATATATTATTATACATATTACTTTATATATTCATATTTATAGTTACTGTAGACATTTCCTGGGCATTAATTGTTATTCCTGTCAGATTCTGTGTCGACACAATATTTAGTTCAATAGTATTATTTATTATTCTGTTCAATATTTTGAACTTTGTTCTGCTCGCACCATAACTCAAAGTTTTGCATATTCTTTTAAACAGTTTTTCTAGATTATTTCCTGCAATTTCTCGTATTTCTGACGGAGTACAACTTTCTTCCCGATTCATTTTTATCAACTTTAATAATATATTTATTTTTAATTATGACGGATGGGAAGAAGCTTGGTTTTGTTCAATTGTTTCTATCATGGCATTTTTGATACTTGAAACATTTTATGAAATTGTAAAAGTATTGCCAACCCAAAAAGAATATATTAATTCAAATGGAAAAATCTACTATGTTTTTTTAAAGTTTTTCAGCTTTAAAGACCCAAATAGAAAAAGTATTATAAAATACACGGTTCATAAGACAATTAGAGCACTTGTACTTTAAAAAACTCCACGCTTCGTGGGTCGTTTTCTAAATTAATCGCATGCTCTAAGATAATGTCTGATGAAACTTGTATCTTAATATACTATTATAAAACATAAACGATTAGAGAACTTTACTTTGGCTCAATTTTAAATTTTTTACAATTAATTAATTTGAGAGATCTGGGTAAAAGAGTACCTTAATTTTTTAGCTATTTTCGTATTTTTATCGTCAAATTAGACGAGAGGCCTTGCTTCGTTCCATGGCAACCATATAGGTTTTCTCCGTAAATTTTGTCTCCGGTTTAACAGCTTTCATATCCTTTTGTAGCAATTTATTTGACTTTTGTTCACATAAGTTCATTATTAAATGTTTCTAAATTATATGCATTATCAAATCATTGGCATTAATTAATAAAATGAAAAATACAGCATTTTTTAACACCCTGTATTGCGAAAACAAAGCGACATGCGAGAAACTTTTATACCACATTTTCGTCTCAAAATAAGGGGAGGATTTACCTCCTTCATTTTTTCAGAGAGGTTAGGAAACACCCTGTATAGCGAACAAACCCGAACAAACCGACCCTTCACGCACTTATTGCGGGTATAGGCAAAATGGATTACTCAGGCAGTTGAGTTATTGCAGTAAAAATCAACGATATATTTTGAACAACCCTATAGTATTAGTTAATTAGTTTTATTACCTTTTTTAACATTTTTTTTATCCCATTAATTTCAAAAATTACCTCTAAAATTCAATTTCCTTTGTGTATTTTCTTGGCTTTCTTCGAAAACGTTATAAATCACTTTAAATTTCAATTTTAAACGCAATCTTCTTATAATCACGCACCTATTTACAATCAAATGGGAGGGAAAATGAGATTCCTCAAAGTCAAATAATTAAGGTATTTGCAATATCGTGTCGGCTGGTTACTGATTACGCCAGTGAATTGATTCGTTTGATTGCAATATAGAAGATAGGATGTATTTAGGCGTACGAATTAGACGTTTAGAAGAGAACATACTATCGGTAATCATCCATGATACTATCAACACAAGGTATGATATCTAGCCCTTTCAAGTTGGTTTGGCGAGCGCCGTGACGCCATAGTGTGAGTTATTTTTAAATTGTTTATGGAGATTTACGTTGTTGTTAGCGAAAACAATATTAGATAGATGGGAGCAATGGCAAAGATTTCCTGGCCAAATAAACGCAAGGGCATAATGTTATCGAATGGAATGCTACCGTTAATGCGGCCCCAGTTAAAACAGGTGACTGGTTTGCTGTTACTTACGAAATAGTATATTAAGTACCGAGGTGGAAAGTGTTTCATTCCTGCCGAGAGAGTCGGTAGATAACCGAGGCGCGATGCGGAGAAGTTAACTAAATATCGAGATAGTAATGAAACTTTTCACCGAGGTTTGTATACTATTTTATTTACAACCACATCTAACATCCACTTCTTATTATGTTGAATTAAAAATATAAATGTTATTTTGACTTTTCCATTGAAAATCTAGAGAGAAATTTCAAATAACCCCTGGTGGTAAAATAACGTAGGTAATAATACACTTCAAATATCATTTTTTAAATATGGTTTCCATGCCACTAAACAATATACAGGGTGGCCCATCGATAACAGTCCAGCAAGGTTTACGGCTGCGTACGTGAAAATTTAAAAAAAAACTCGGAACTGTAAACTTGTGTTTTCAGGGGGACCATTTTCACTATTAATTTACAAGACAAAGCGCCATTTTAAAGAGAATTTAATGCCCTTTAAAAAGATGTATCACAACATACCCATTCCCATTTGAAAAAACAAGGGTAGTAGCCGCCCCCACTAGGGGGGTTGAGGTTATAGGGATGAAATTAATAGTGAAACGTGTCCCCCTGAAAACACAAGTTTACGGGTCCGAGGTTTTCTTTTAATTTTCACGTACACAGCCGTAAAAATTGCTGGACTGTTTTCGATGGGCCACCCTGTATTATTTTAACAACAGAAAAATGCTATCAGATGAGGAATTTGATTTTGCTGCTACTCCACCAGAAATTCGAGAAGCAGAAAGAATAGTAGAATAATATCTTCTGCCAACTAAACGCCGCCCGAGATATGACGAGGCATATAGCTATTTCAAAGAATGGTGTACGGGAAACAAAGTTCAAAATCCTGGTTCTGAATGCTAAGTACTAAATTATTTCAGTGAAAATGCCAAGAGAAAGAAGAAGATATCAACGATTTGGTCACAATATTCAATGCTGAGGACCACTCTATCAATTAGAGAAAAACTAGACATATCTAAACACGTAAAGCTATTAGCATTTTTAAAAAAGTGTGTTCGTATATTATTTTGAGATATCGATTTTTAAAAAGTTACAAAAAAATAATTTACTTTCCACCCGGGTGGAAAGTAAAAGTAAAAAAACGTCAACTTTCAATCTTTCAAAGATAGATGAAATGTCATTATTACATGCATGGTTGTAAATAAACACTTTCACCGTATAGGAATCTAAGCGCTGACTCTCGGAAGACTTAAGATCTTCGGGAACATCAACGTGACGATAACCTCCCGCATGAGAGACTTGGTAGAAAGCTATTGGACCTCATAGAAGGAACAAATATTTTCTAACAAGATCGTAGTGCACAATCGTAGAACACACCCGACTCGCGCCTTTAACCAACCAACCAACCAAATACCGCTAAAATAAGAAAACATTACTTTGAACTTTCGAAAGATTCATTGAAATCATAAGCCACGCATGTTTTTGGCGCGTTATCTTATCTTGTGTTCATTGAATCATGATAATAATCGTTGCTAATATAGAGGAAAGGCGGAAATATTAGGATGGTGTCTACTATTGGATACCTATGAATTTTTAAAAGTAACCTAAATATGTCCGCCATCTATAAACCATATTCTGGGTTACACCTTAAACCACTAATAAATTTGCAGGGTTTCACAATTAATTGATTAGTACAGTACCTGTGATAGAGTAAATGTTCTAGAGATTTTTTGTAACAGAATTTTGTTTATTTTTGGTAATATACTCGTCGGCACAAAATTCCGCCACCCTGAAATTTAGTTCAAGTTTAATATTTTATAACATTTTTATTTTTTATGCGATTTTCATGATTTTGTTATCAGTTTGTAGATCCATTTATTGTGTTTTTCCTTAATTATTTTATAATGTAACATTTTTCGATTAGGATATATTATACAGTAAATCAAACTGTTGTTTATGTCGTAATTTCAAAACACCCTGTGGGAAAATTGCGATGGATAATTTTATTTACATACTGTTTCTTGTCATCTTTGATATATTTTAAATATTTCGTTTCTTGATTCATTCCATTATCTCATTTCTGCTACAAGCTGCAAAATTTTAAATGAAACGTTGTTATTCTTAGAAAATGTATGTCATGGGTATTTCTACCGAAGCATGCACCAATCTTGTATTTGTTGAGCGAACAAACCCGAACAAACCCAACCGCCCTCCGTTACATTGAGGAAATCCTCCAAGAAGTTGTTGTTCCATTTGCTTCTCTCATTGGGGACTAATTTACATTAATACATGATAACGCTAGACCTCACGTTGCACATGTAGTGAGCGAATATCTGGATGAAGTTGGACTTCCAAGATTCGAATGACCCGCATGTTGCTCCGATCTCAACCCAAACGAACATCTTTGGGAACAACTTAAAAGGGCCGTTCGTCCTGTACAACCATAAACCTTGCAAGACTTACGACTAGCGCTGACCGAAGAATGTCAGGCTATCCCTCAAGAAAGGATAAGTAACCTTATTCGTTCGATATCACGAAGACTGTAAGCTGTAATTGTTGTGAGAGGAGGAAATACACGATATTAAAATTGTTTTTGTTAATTAACTTTATGATATACCTAGTGTTTATTTTTCTTAATGAACATGGGCTTCAAATCAGCGTCTCATTTACAATTTTGCAGCTCGCAGCAGAAATGAGATAATAGAATGCATCAAAGATTACAAAAAACACTATGTAAATAAAATTTTCCTCCTCAATTTTCCTATAGGGTTTGTTACGAAAAAACACAAGAGTTTGATTTACTCCTGTATAATATAGCCTAATAGAAAAATGTTACTTTATAAAATAATTAAGGAAAAACGCAACAAATGAATATACAAACTAATAACAAAATCATGAAAATCGCATAAAAAATAAAAAAGTTATAAAATATCAAACTTGACCAAAATATCAGGGAGGCGGAATTTTGTGCCGGAAGTGTATAATTCTAACCTAAAAATCTTATTCCTTATATTGGACTTGATATAAGTTCCCAATATAGGATGCCGATACTAAAGGCCAATATTATATCTGCGACTTTTGTATGGATGGATGATTTGGCCTTTATTTTGATGTGAATTAATTTTTTTAAATTTTGTATTTTACTCTTTTTGTAACGTAATCATAATAAATAATGATAACCTAGCTTCTCATTATTTCTTAAAATTGGTGAAGAAGTAACTAATTTCTATCTTAATATGAGAATGCTAAAGTTGTGATGATGATTTGATTGTATACAAAATATCCATTGAAACTAGTTTATTTTTGCAGGTAATAAAATATGCGCAAGTACGTTCAGCAGGAATACGCCTCCAGTGAATAGAAGGCCTGGCCAGTGGTAAGTAATAATTTCAAATAGGCCATGCTACAACTTTAATTACATTTTATTAGCTAATTATAATAATTTCTTTCTTTAATTAAAACATACAATATTTAAAAATAAAAACACAATTCTCAAGATGCTTCCAAACGTCCTCTTCCCTCTGACTCAACAAGGTTCATTAATCCAAAATGCAAATTCCAAACAATACAAGTACACGGTTTATTTCAAAAGGCATTGAACTCATTTTGAAATTAAAGTTCGACTTCTTGTAATGATAATATGTTTTATGATTCAAGGAAAATATTTTCGCCCACAATCTTTTGCAAACGCTAAAATAAAACTCCGATGTTCCTATTGTTCTCTCTGAAAAGGTAAAAATATGAATAATAAAAAAATTTGTCAACAAACTGAATAATTATATGTAAACTGCTGGCCATTTGCTTTCGAGCAAGAAAAATTTCGCCTAAATTTAAAAGTTAATATTTTCTGAACCAGATATGACATCGATCTCCGGTTTTTAATGGTTGATAGATTTGTCCCTTAGGAAACAATTGCCAAAGTTGGATTGTCTTAAACTGTCAGAAAATTTTATATACAGGGTGTTAAAGAGGACGATGATTTTTGCTCCAATTTCAATAGCATGTAACTTTCACAATAATATTTTTAAATTTTATCACTGTATGTCAATTGAATCACTGGTTCATAGCAAAGAAAGTAATCTGTCAAATTTTTGATATCTGCTATATTTTAAGAGATACCGATTTTTTTGAAAAACTTTGCTTTTTTAAACTTTTTGTTAACTAGATCCCACTGTGCGTTGTATCGTGCAAACTTTACAAGTGATTATTATACATTATGAAAAGCTTGTTTATGTTCAGTAACAACAATTGTACTTAAATGTTGTGATGTGCAGTGGCGTACTTATAATCACTTATATGTCTATGCTTTATGAGTATCTCACAATTTTTTTGTATTGGAAAGTACTCGCCCCTAGATTAGGCAAGTTTTTCCTTATTTTTTAGTTTTTCATATCGCGCTACAGGTATATTATACAGTGTCTACAAAATCTTAAAAAAGATAATTTTTTTATTTAATTGTTTGAAATAATGTATTTATTAATTTCTAACTTTCTAACACATGGTTAGCTTTGTTGCTAAACGCATTAGCATGGCTGACTTGATATTGTTTTTTTTCGTGATAATCTCGATTCAAATTAATACACTCGGATGGACGGGGTTTGGTTTGACGGCAGCTAGTGATATTTAATATTAAAGTGCTTTTCAATGTAAGTTTAATTTTATGAATAGTGTCGTGTTAGAAAGTTAGAAATTAATAAATAAATTTTTTCAAACAATTAAATAAAAAAAATATCTTCTTAAAATTTTGTAGACACTGTATAATATACCTGTAGCGCGATATGAAAAACTAAAAAATAAGAAAAAACTTGCCTAATCTAGTACTTTCCAATACAAAAAATTGTGAGATACTCATAAAGCATAGACATATAAGTGATTATAAGTACGTCACTGTACATCACAACATTTAGGTACAATTGTTGTTACTGAACATAAACAAGCTTTTCATAAGGTATAATAATCACTTGCAAAGTTTGCACGATACAACGCACAGTGGGATCTAGCTAACAAAAAGTTGAAAAAAAAGCAAAGTTTTCAAAAAAATCGGTATCTCTTAAAATATAGCAGATATCAAAAATTTGACAGATTACTTTCTTTGCTATGAACCAGTGATTCAATTGACATACAGTGATAAAATTTAAAAATATTATTGTGAAAGTTACATGCTATTGAAATTGGAGCAAAAATCATCGTCCTCTTTAACACCCTGTATATAAAATTTTCTGACAGTTTAAGACAATCCAACTTTGGCAATTGTTTCCTAAGGGACAAATCTATCAACCATTAAAAACCGGAGATCGATGTCATATCTGGTTCAGAAAATATTAACTTTTAAATTTAGGCGAAATTTTTCTTGCTCGAAAGCAAATGGCCAGCAGTTTAGATGATCTCCAGGATGAAGCGTACGACAATTATATAGGGGATATATAGGAGGTGTTCATTTAATATTTAATCTTCGTATTTTGCTGGAAATATCTCCAAACGTGTATTTTTTAACACTAACTTTTTAATTAGGTTCTAAAGTTAGCGCTAGGAAAATGTGTTGCATTAAAATTCTGACGTGCACAAAATTATCGTTCCTCGACCTGAGGGTACATTGACAAAAATGCATTAATGTCGTGGTTTACAAAATTGGAGCTACCTCAACACACTTCTCTATGTTATTCTAACTGAGCCTATGAATTATCACAAATTATTTAAAAACGCTACAATAACTCAGGTTCTTTTGGTTCGCCTCAACCCAGGAAGAGACTTTTTATCAACATTTTAAACATATTTGGGATCACCACAATTCCTCATCTTGTAACTATTTTATGAGTTACCTGAACTCAATTTTTGAGTTGGGAAAACTTACTGATTGATTATAAAGTGTCGTTTTAACCCGGACGTGCATTATTTTAACTCATTACCATGTGTAAATTATTTTGAGTTGGAATAATTCAAGAAACGTGCTCCAAAATCCCATATCGAGGGTACATCACAAGATCGTAAGGTCACGGAAAGTTCCGAATCCGTGCTCGTGCAGGTTTGGCGCGGTTCATTCCCTTTTTATTCGTCAATTCTCCTTCGATCGCGCGAATAGACACCTGTTGGCCGTTGTGCCGATTGCGGGATTTTTCATCCTTGTTCTCTGTGCGTGAAAATTTG
Source organism: Barypeithes pellucidus (assembly GCA_963991005.1). Lineage (NCBI taxonomy): Eukaryota > Metazoa > Arthropoda > Insecta > Coleoptera > Curculionidae > Barypeithes > Barypeithes pellucidus. The sequence continues at coordinate 18,585,699 of OZ022563.1, forward strand.
TGTTCTGCATAATTTTGGTCAGTTGACGTAAATAATCACGCGCTTCTTTACAGTATATTAAATCAAGGTGCGTTTTGAAGCAATCGTCATCACTTCGTCCGCATGGTTTCTTAGCAGTAGTATGCTCTCCTGTCTATAATTCATTTGATTATTTTTTTTTAAATATACAACAAATATGTCATATCTTGAAAAAACAGAAGCCAATTGAAGTCCACAATAGGCAGGCGTTAAATCAAAGAAATATTTTTAGTTCCAATAGTCCACAATTTAGGTACCGGTAGTCCAAAATTTGGAGTCTGGTAGTCCAAAGAGTGAGTTATTCCAGCCACCATCGTAAGCTAGAACAACTTAAATGTCAAGTTTTGATAGCTCGAATCATGAATTAATCTAGCCCGACTAGTAACGCATTACAATTCACATACTGGTAGCTACGGTAGCCTATCAATAATTTAAGACGGTGGGGCGTGAGCTATTCCAACGCATAAAATAACCCATATTCTGTGCTATCATAACTTATGAATAGTGAGTTGATGCAATTTCTTCGATTTGGTTGCCGTAATTCAGAGGTCTGGGCTGTCCCCTATTAGCAACATGCTTCGGTCTAGGACAACTCATATTTGAGTTATATCAACTCGAAATTTCGCTCAGTGTATCTTTCACTGATAGAAAGCAGATCCTAGAGTTTAGTTCTGATGCGTCTAATTGTACGGGGTAGCGCATACAATTTAGATGCATTCCTTAAATTTAAATCGACATACCTTACAGAAAAGTAGAATTTAACTTATTATTTAAACTAAACCAATTAGATATATATCTGGGTTAAACATAGAGCCAAAGGTATCAGCATGCCACTCGGAGTAACATTCTTCTAAATATGTTATATGGTCGAAAAAAGTTTGGTAAACAAGCAATTTGACATTTTATCACTGTTGAGTTTTGCAAAATTTAAAACAAAAATCATTTCAGTCTATAATACAGAGTGATAGGCAATTATCTATTCATTTACATAACATTAAATATAAATAATAACGATACAAATGCAAAGTTCAGTGGTGCTAACCAAAATAAAAAGTAAAAACTTTAATACCCTGTATATCGAAAATAAAGCGTCTTAGACTCTTAGACATACATGTATATTAACTATTCAACATCAAATTGTTCCTTGAATCACCTATTAAAATAAGTCAGTATATGTCATGAAGTAACACCCTGTATAAAAATTAATTAAAAGATGTATGAATGAGTTTTAACTCTAATTTCAACCCTACATTTATAATTAACCTCTTGCATTTTGACCCAGATTACTCCAAACTTTTCTTCCTGAACTTATCAAATTTTTAATTATTAAATTTCGTCCGAAATCAAGGGAAATTTTTTAAAATTTAAAATGCTCTGGTAAATAAGATTTCCCGGAACACAGATGTCTTAATTAGGTCAGTATCTTCCGTTTTTGTATATTTTTTAAATGTAACGTTTCCTTAATTGGCCGCTGAGCTTAAGAAACGTTTTATGCTAAAAGATATTTTATGCTTAAAAATGTATTTCTGTATTTTTCGGTAATTTCGGAAAAATTTCCATATATTTTATTACTTGGTGCATTTATTTGGATATTTTGTTAAGTTGACAGAAATTTTATTGCTTCCCACTGCATTATCTAGATTAATATTATACAGGGTGTCACAGAATATGTGGACAATCTCCCGAGTTCAGATAGAACACTTAAAAATAACAGGAGAAGTTCATATAAATTTTTCTTTCTACGGACGTCTCTGGAAATCGTTGATTTTCGCCCATTTAAACACATTTGGCTTATTTACTTTGATAGGCACGGACTAGACGTAACACAAAAATGCTTCTTTTTATCCTGTATGATGAAGGAACGACAATAATATTTTTTTAGATACTCTAAACCTTAAGCTGAAAAAATATTTTTGTTCATACATTAAATGCATGTGGGCATATTCAGTATACGTAAATTCCATTACTAAGTTAGTAACTAATAAGACAAAGGAGAAAAACCGCAAATTTCAAGACACTACCATAAACTGACACTGGCATAAATATTCTTAATTAAATCGGAACATGTAAAAAGTGCCATAGCAACAATGAGGGAATTTTATGAACATAAAACAACAACCAATTCAAATAACCATATTGAACAAAAATATTTTTTTTTCCAGGGACGTCCGTCATGGGCCCGTATCTCCGTAGGGGGAGCCGTAGGACGAAAAATTTATATGAACTTCTCCTGTTATTTTTAAGTGTTCTATCTGATACCGGAAGATTGCCCACATATTCTGGGACACCCGGTATACATATATTATAACTATTTACAAACTATTCATTAAGGAAGGTACCCTATTTCGTTACCTATACACAAGCATCCTATACCCAGGTATACAGGTAGGAAGTTTACCGTATTGGTACGCTCCACTGACATTAATCAAACATGTACCCGGTATTTCCATCTGCTTTGTACACTATCTGTTTAATATACATTTATCTATCTATCTATCTAGAGCAAGATTTGAAAAGTGTTATAGACCCTGTGATTCAAAGAAATGCATATTTTGTTCATGCTGAAAATCTTCTGATATGTATGCTGCATGACACTCGCCCCCATATAAGAGAGCTTGCACTTCATCGCATTCTAAATGCAAAAACTAAGGGCAATAGTTCAACCAACATCCGACCTTTTATTATTCGACAAATTAATTTTGACGCAGATAACTATGTTGATCTGATTGATTGGCAAAAAAATAAAATATCTTCCCCCATTGCTTCAATCTTTGGAAGTGGATGAATTGAAAAATATTATTTCCGGTTCTCCTGGAAAACTCATCGATATCGCTGCATTTCCCTGTCACACTCAATCAGTAGAGAGATGCGTGAAACTTGTAACCGAAGCATCTTTATCAGTTGTTGGATCACAAACAAAAGAGAGATGGATTTATTAAGGCAAAAATTGATTTCTCGCAAACTTATACCAAATTTTGAGTCAAAAAAAGACTACAAGCAATAATTAATCAAAATAGACGAGAGAGGGTGGGATGGATGTCGCCGAGCAGTTACCTATTCTTATTGAGTTATGGGTTATTTAACAATACTGAATATTTATATTTCATATATAAATTTAATATCCTTTAAACAAGTGAAAAACTGCTCTGTTCGACGTACTTTTCACTCTCTGTTTAAATATTTATTTAAAAAAAAAAACAGTTTTGGACAATGAACATGGATATAGACTAGACTGGGTAGACGGATAAACATGACATATTTTAATTGGATATGATTCTTATAATATCAAAAGGTACTTATTACCTAACATTCCAACTAAAAATTATAAGTTTGTATTTTTTTTTAAAATCCTGGTAGAGGGCAGAAGATGCAAAAATTTTCAGGAACCAAAAATAGACATTAGTTTTGTATTACCAATTGGCAACTTTTGCGCACTATTCCAAAACGATTTTAGAAACTTTGATTTTTCGCTCCGCCCTACTGTATATACAGGGTGATTCACGACGAGCGTGCATTAGAACTTTATGGAGAACTACTGAATATATGTTCCTGAAACTTTGGGGATTTGGGTTTATCGATATGCTCTCTTTAACTAAAATATTGACATGTTTCTGTCATTTCCGGTTATACCGGAAGTATCTGCCAACTTTAGTTTTTTAAATACAACATGGTAATTTTTATTACATTTTTCGATTAAGCATTAAATACTAAGCACATTTTATAGAAAATGTTTTTGTCAACCTCTATTAGTTTTTGAGATATCTGGACTTTTTGTAATTATTTTTCAAATGCATGACGATGAAATAATCCATATAATTTTTTTACTTTAGCTCTTGGACTAAAATTTTTTTCTTACCGAATAGCTAGAAGATCATCAAGTGTCAAAATCATTTCAAATTCGACATAAAATGTACAGGGTGGTCACAATTCAAGCATCATTGTGAAAGAATTCAACCATTAAAAACTTTCTTATTTTAAATGGAACACCCTGTATATTTTTATGTAATTTGATGGCAAATTAGTTGTTCTTTATAAATAGTATTTACTGTCCTATACCTATATCAAAGCGTTTTCTCAAAAAATCCAATTTTATTCCGAAAATACTATTTGTTCAAGTGTGCTATGAAAACAATTATTGTACTTAGGGTACTGATATCATATTATACTTTTTTTAAATTCTTTGTATACTCGAATAAGAAACTCTTAATTGCATTGCAGCTCACGAATTGAGTCTGTTGGAAAAGCGTAAAAATAGGCTAAAATGGTAACTTCAAATACCTCATTGTCCAGTATTGGTTTAATTCTTCGTACTTTGGCTTCAAATGATCCAAATTTTAAACAATTATTATTTAGTCTAATAATACCAGGTGTGGGAATTGTCCTATTCGGATATTTATCCCGATATGTTCGACAAGCTCTTAGCTTAATTTTGCCACATTCAATGTAAACCGCAAATAAAATTAAAAAAGCTTCACTTGAAAATACGGAGCGTGACATTTTTTAGTAACAGAATAATTGACAGTTCGAAAATACGCCAAGAAATAGCAGACAATTGTTTTTCTTGTCAAAGCACACTAGAAAATATTGCCGTCATTATTAATTTTCCTCCGTATAGACATCAGTACCCTAAGTACAATTGTTTTCATAGCACACTTGAACAAATAGTATTTTCGGAATAAAATTGGAATTTTTGAGAAAAAGCTTTAATATAGGTATAGGACAGTAAATACTATTTATAAAGAACAACTAATTTGCCATCAAATTACATAAAGATATACAGGGTGTTCCATTTAAAATATGAAAGATTTTAATGGTTGAATTCTTTCACAATTAGGCTTGAATTGTGACCACCCTGTACATTTCATGTCAAATTTGAAATGTTTTTGAGACTTGATGATCTTCTAGCTATTCGGTGAGAAGTCCAAGAGCTAAGGTAAAAAAATTATATGGATTATTTCACCGTCATGCATTTGCCAAATAATTACAAAAAGTCCAGATATCTCAAAAACTAATAGAGTCTGACAAAAACATTTTGTATAAAATATGTTTAGTATTTAATTCTTAATCGAAAAATGTAATAAAAATTACCATGTTGTATTTAAAAAACGAAAGTTGGCAGCTACTTCCGGTATAACCGGAAATGACAGAAACATGTCAATATTTTAGTTAAAGAGAACATATCGATAAACCCAAATTCCCAAAGTTTCAGGAACATATATTCAGTAGTTCTCCATAAAGTTCTAATGCACGCTCGTCGTGAATCACCCTGTATATCTGTAGAATCCCCATCTTTTTCCATCTTCTGTCTATTTCTGTTGTCATTCTAACAGCTGATGGGTTGGTTAGGAAAACAAACAATCGACGGATGTACTCAAAAGTCTATATTTTTATCCAGTTGACAGCAGACTTGACACAGACTTATAATATTGAGTTAAGAATTACTATTTTTTCCACAAACCATACCTAATTTAACACAAAAACACTGAGAAACAACAATGAATCTTATTTAACAATAACGACAAATATGACAGTTGTTAATCTGGTAATGTCAAACGTGAAAACAGGACTGTTTCAATAAGGCCTTTATAAAAAGTACGTACCGAATGCTCGAAGGGGACGTATGTCTTTGTCTAATTAACAGAAAACTACAAATTATACTAATTTTCAGAGCTCCCCGATTGCTTTTCTGGAAAGTTGTTTACCATCCACCTAAGAATGTCAATTGTTTATTCTTCAAAGACTGTGAACCAAAGTCGTATCCTCTTTGATGTAAGATACTGGGTGGATTTATTTTTATAGTTGTCATCTTATCCCACAACTGTCAATATAAGACGATTTTAAATTTAATAGTTTTATAGTTAATACAAGTTTCATAAGACATTATCTTAGAGCACGCATTTAATTTAGAAAACGACCCGCGAAACGGAGAGTTTCCTAAAGTACAAGTGCTCTAATTGTCTTATGAACCGTATATTTTATAATACTTTTTCTATTTGGGTCTTTAAAGTCTGAAAAACTTTACAAAATATAGTAGATTTTTCCATTTGAATTAATATTTTCTTTTTGCGTTGACAATACAATTTCATAAAAAGTATCAAATATGCCATGATAGAAACTATTGAACACAACAAAGCTTGTTCCCATCCGTCATAATTAAAAACAATTATATTATTCAAGTTGATAAAAATGAGTCAGGAAGAAAGTCGTACTCCATCAGAAATACGAGAAATTGCAGAAAATAATCCAGAAAAACTTTTAAAAGAATATGTAAAACTTTGAGTTATGGTGGAGCAGAACAAAGTTTAAAATATTGAACAAAATAATAAATAATACTATTGAACAAAATATTGTGTCGACATAGAATCTGACAGGAATAACAATTAATGCCCAGGAAATGTCAACAGTAACTATAAATATGTATATATAAAGTAATATGTATAATACTATATTGAATAAAAAATAAAAATATTACTTTATTGAATAAAACTTTAGAAATAGAGCATAAACTGGAAGATATTTCTATTATTTTTAGGTTATGTTGTTTTATAGTTGTGACTAGAAATTAATTGACGGACACCGTCAGCATATATTTCCGAGTATAGGTATTTCAGATAAATATCAAGTAAAAATCATCTATTTGCAAGGTTAAAGGTTAGTATTTTAAAGTTTTCTATAAAAAAATGTTGTCAAATCCATAATGCCAAGAAAATTAATTTCAATGAAATCAAAGTAACCCTAAAATTCGAACCTTACTTGCTGCCAACATAAAAAAAAATTTCAGTTCCATAAAGTGGCAGGTTAATAAATTTTTTGCATATCATAATGTAGCCATTATGAAACCCAAATAGAAAAAACCCTTTTGTGACTACGGCTGTTGGTGAATTTAATATAATGTTTTTGTGGAATTCTTAAATCGTTCAAACCCTTGCAGTTTGCTCCGGAATAACTCCAAACTTTTATTTCTTCAGTTATTATCAAGTTTTCAATTTATTATTAAATTTCGTCAGAAGTCAGAGGCATTCTTTAATGGGGGATAATCAGCTAAATTGAATTTTCTGGTTCGAGAAAGGGTTTAAATTGGAGAGCAAATTTCTTGGTTGCTCCGCTTTATTTTTAAATAATAAACGGCTTTATTCGAAATAAGATATTGTGCGTAAGGCTATTCATTATTAACTATTTTGTTCTGTTTTTATGATCAAACTCTAGCACTATAGGAAAAGGCACTCTGTGAGTGGTGCGTGTGCAAATAAAGCGATTCGCGTTGGTTTTAAATCATTGTAGGTTATATTTGTTGGGAAACGCGACCTTAGGAAGGTTGTTCCACAAGGATAACGTTCTCCGAAGGAATTCTTAAACATTGAAACTAAGCTGAACCACACATGAATGGGTGGCAGTAATTCACCGTGTATTTCCGCTATTCGTCGCTCTAGTTGACGGGGAATGTCAGTCGAATATTTTCACCAATCTTTGGAACAATGCAGTCGAACATCATGGGTAGTCTCGGGCTGTTGCACTGAATATTTCTAAAGCCTTTGATCGTGTTTGGCATGAGGGACTTCTAAGTAAACTGCGATTCTATGATATACCCAGTCGATTCTGTGCATGATATTCTGGCTTTCTTAAGGACCGCTCTCTGCAAGTGGCGATTGACGGATTTCGCTCAGACACCTTCACCATTAGTGCCGGTGTTCATCAAGGATCCATATTGTCCCCCACTCTCTTCTTACTCTACATTAACGACCTTCTAGTGAAAACGAATCATCCGATATTTAGTTTTGCTGACGATATCACACTTATCTCATCTTTCTCTTTGAATGCACAAACATCGGACGGACACGCAATCCCACTGGCTTCATCTATTAATTTGCTAGGCGTCAACCTGGGAAGAAACATGTCTTGGCGTAACCACGTTGTAGCAATCGCCAAGATAGATAGTACACACCTCGACAACTTTTGACACTATACAAAGCCCAGATTCGACCATCACTAGAGTACTGCTCTCATGTCTGGAGCGCTGCACCCAAAGATACTCTTCGGCTACTGGATGCCATCGAAAGGAGGGCCATTCGTTTGATTGGAGACCACGAGCTGACGAAGCACCTCGACAGCCTAGAACATCGAAGACATGTTGGGGATTTGACTCTTTTTCATGGAAAGTGCTCGGCTGACCTTGCCCTCTTAATTCCGCCCAGAGCGGCGAATAGCAGAAATACACGACGAACCACTGCCGCCCATTCATATATGGTTAAGCTTAGTACTCCTCGAACTTTATTATTTAATAATTCTTTCATCTGGAGATCCTTATGGAACGACCTTCCCGAGGTCTTTTTTCCCAAGGAATATAATCTCCAACGATTCAAAACCAACGTGAATCCCTTTTTGCGCACACGCACCACTGCCAGAGTGCCCTAAAGGATTTTTCCTATAGTGCTTGTGAGTGATCATAAAAACAAAAACAGTCTGTTTGGATTTCAGGTGGTATTAATATCAAATACCTGTATGGAAAAGTTATTATTTCCCAGACCACCCGATGATACCTTATACAATAAGGGCGTATTTTTGTCTACACTCTAGCACTTTAAAATAGTAATTCAGATTGAATGGTACTACCAAGAAAAGGACGCCTTCTCTATTGATAGGATGTCACCACCTGCAGGCCGGTTTCGAACTCTTCTATTCTCGTCAGTACAGGGTAGGTGTACATACCTATCACCAGAGAAGACTCTATACTTCACGCTGTATTATCAACTGTCTCAACGCACTACGCGTTGTAATTTGGCGACTACGGCGTCATATCAGGTTATAAGTGGAAATATATCAGTTCATAAAATTTGCAAGAAATATTCTTCTCGTAAAAAAACTGCGGTTATTACCGATAAGACGATCCTCCTCCATCGTTATATTACTGTAAATAATTTATCGGAGTTGAATTCATATAAAACAAACTGATATAATTTGTTCAAATGCCTCAGGGCATCTGATCATTGCCCTCTTAATGATAATGGAGTTGAAGAACTCTGAGAATATATTAAACCTAATTAAAGAAATGCGAATTCTTGTATTAAATTTATTATCCACCCGGCGAGACGTAAGGCGATTTGTAAAAATTGAAAGAGAAATGTGCCTTGAATTAAATTCAAATTGGATACTTATTTTGAGTAGCTCATAAACATATTTTCGGTAAGAATTTAGTGGAGTCATGACCAGAGCGTCGATTTTTCAAATATCTCTAATGCCCAGTCGATTCTGTGCATGATATTCTGGCTTTCTTAAGGACCGCTCTCTGCAAGTGGCGATTGACGGATTTCGCTCAGACACCTTCACCATTAGTGCCGGTGTTCATCAAGGATCCATATTGTCCCCCACTCTCTTCTTACTCTACATTAACGACCTTCTAGTGAAAACGAATCATCCGATATTTAGTTTTGCTGACGATATCACACTTATCTCATCTTTCTCTTTGAATGCACAAACATCGGACGGACACGCAATCCCACTGGCTTCATCTATTAATTTGCTAGGCGTCAACCTGGGAAGAAACATGTCTTGGCGTAACCACGTTGTAGCAATCGCCAAGATAGATAGTACACACCTCGACAACTTTTGACACTATACAAAGCCCAGATTCGACCATCACTAGAGTACTGCTCTCATGTCTGGAGCGCTGCACCCAAAGATACTCTTCGGCTACTGGATGCCATCGAAAGGAGGGCCATTCGTTTGATTGGAGACCACGAGCTGACGAAGCACCTCGACAGCCTAGAACATCGAAGACATGTTGGGGATTTGACTCTTTTTCATGGAAAGTGCTCGGCTGACCTTGCCCTCTTAATTCCGCCCAGAGCGGCGAATAGCAGAAATACACGACGAACCACTGCCGCCCATTCATATATGGTTAAGCTTAGTACTCCTCGAACTTTATTATTTAATAATTCTTTCATCTGGAGATCCTTATGGAACGACCTTCCCGAGGTCTTTTTTCCCAAGGAATATAATCTCCAACGATTCAAAACCAACGTGAATCCCTTTTTGCGCACACGCACCACTGCCAGAGTGCCCTAAAGGATTTTTCCTATAGTGCTTGTGAGTGATCATAAAAACAAAAACAGTCTGTTTGGATTTCAGGTGGTATTAATATCAAATACCTGTATGGAAAAGTTATTATTTCCCAGACCACCCGATGATACCTTATACAATAAGGGCGTATTTTTGTCTACACTCTAGCACTTTAAAATAGTAATTCAGATTGAATGGTACTACCAAGAAAAGGACGCCTTCTCTATTGATAGGATGTCACCACCTGCAGGCCGGTTTCGAACTCTTCTATTCTCGTCAGTACAGGGTAGGTGTACATACCTATCACCAGAGAAGACTCTATACTTCACGCTGTATTATCAACTGTCTCAACGCACTACGCGTTGTAATTTGGCGACTACGGCGTCATATCAGGTTATAAGTGGAAATATATCAGTTCATAAAATTTGCAAGAAATATTCTTCTCGTAAAAAAACTGCGGTTATTACCGATAAGACGATCCTCCTCCATCGTTATATTACTGTAAATAATTTATCGGAGTTGAATTCATATAAAACAAACTGATATAATTTGTTCAAATGCCTCAGGGCATCTGATTGCCCTCTTAATGATAATGGAGTTGAAGAACTCTGAGAATATATTAAACCTAATTAAAGAAATGCGAATTCTTGTATTAAATTTATTATCCACCCGGCGAGACGTAAGGCGATTTGTAAAAATTGAAAGAGAAATGTGCCTTGAATTAAATTCAAATTGGATACTTATTTTGAGTAGCTCATAAACATATTTTCGGTAAGAATTTAGTGGAGTCATGACCAGAGCGTCGATTTTTCAAATATCTCTAATTAATAAGTGTTATACAGTATTTGAAGAGTTCATAAATTGTCTTTGTAAAATAGTGACTTTTCTATCTTGTCTCATTCTTATAAAATTTCGCTTTACATAGCCCTTTTTTTGAGGTCAAAAAATGATATTTTTTCACTCTTGACAAAGTAGCGCACTGAAATTTGATTGGGAGTCTGGTAATGCCCAGAGGCCTGATACTCTGTTTAAAACTGTTAATTATAATAGTACAGGGTGTATCAAAATAGAGATATTTTGATTATTTGGAAAAATGATAAAAAGTTTTTTTTTAAGGAATCACCATTTATTTGATCTATTTTCCGAAAAAGCTATTGCCTATTTTTCAATATGCAATATCAATATATCATTTTTCAATATGCAATATTGCTATACCTATCTCAAACAGATTTTGACTTATGAGCATTTATTTCGTCAAAGAAAAAAAATTCTGTAATAATAATTCATTTTGCTGAATAAATGCTCAGTCAAAAGTCAGGTATAGCAACATTACACATGCAAGATAGATGATTTCAAACGCTTTTAGCACCACAGATATAATATGCAATTGCATTTAAAATAACATACTTTTTCAAATTTTTCAAATCCATTTGTAAAAAGATTTGAAGAAAATTTCAGTCAAAATTCAATGTTTCTAGATCCAGAGGAAGTTTTTAAGCAAGCTCTCATTAAATTATCATTTATTACAAGTATTTTTCCAGAAAAAATGAAATTGGCAAAGATATCTCCAATTTTTAAAAATGGTAAAAAAGTGATCCTAATAATTATAGGCCAATTTCTGTTTTACCTGTTTTATCTAAAATTTTGGGAAAAATAATGAATAAGAAATTAACAAATTTTTTAGAAAATCAAAACATGCTATTTAGTGGTCAATATTGATTTCGTAACTCTAAGGATACAGAAATATCTGCTATTGATATTGTTACTGACATTCAATTAAGTTTAGACAATAACAAAAAATGTTGTTTATTATCTTTAGACTTGCGAAAGGCATTTGACACTGTGAATCACGAAATTGTATTACAAAGTCTTTTCAATATTGGTATTAGAGGAAATATTTACAATTGGTTTAAAAATTATTTAACAGAAAACAGTATGTTTATATTGACGATTGCTCAAGTTCTCAACAAAATATTACTTGCGGTGTTCCTCAAGGATCAATTTTAGGACCAACTTTATTCCTTATATATATAAATTCCATTTCTAAGTTAAATCTAAAAGGTAAAATCAAATTGTTTGCGGATGATACTACAATTTTATATTTTGGCGAGTCTTTTTGCAATATTCAAACTGATATCACTAATGATTTGAAAATTATACTTTCATGGCTGCAATCCTATAAACTTTCTTTAAACTTTGAAAAATCATCTTCCACGTTTATTTCTAAATGTGCAATTGGGAACAATATTTTACCAATAATTTTCAATGGAAACGAAATTAAGTATGTAAAATCCGTAAAGTTTTTAGGCTTATATACATATAGACGAAAATTTAAATTGGAGAAAACATGTTGAAAATCTTCGAAAAAGCGTATCACCACTCATTGGAATATTATTTAAAATTAGAGATTATATACCTTTAATACATTTAAAAAATATTTATTATTCATTAGTTTATTCAAAATTTCAATATTTAATATCAGTTTGGGGATCTGCATATGCCACAATATTAAACCATTTAAAAAGACTACAGAACAAAATTATAAAATGTATTCATAAACTGAATTTTTTGGAACCGACAGCAAATTTATATAAACCAAGAGGATATCTAGATCTGAATAGTTTATATAAATTAAAAATCAGTATACTAATTCATGCAATTAATAATAAAAATAAAAAATCTTGTATAAAATTTGTAAAATTAACTGATATACACAATCATAATACCAGAAATATTGACCATTTAAAAAAAATCAAATTAAAAGTAGAATAGGGATGAAATCTATTTTATTTGATGGAATAAATATTTATAATACGTTACCTAAAGTATTAACAAAAAATTTTAATTTAAAATTGTTTAAAAAAAATGCAAAGACATTTTTTCTGGAAAACATACAAAATACTTAAAAAAAACCATTAATAATAATTTTTATCTTGAATTTTTATATTGATTAATTACTTATTTATGTTCTATGTTATAATATTCCCTGTAATGGACTACAATAGCTCGTTGGGAATAAACATTATTATTATTATTATAAATTTAAAAAATGCATTTTGAAACACCCTGTACTGTATTTTGGAACGGAGTGCCTCTAGGCCGTACCTAAATGCCAACCAAGTTCCAATCAGCTAATTTGTCATTGCTCAGAATATCAGTCCTTGTTAAAAGACCATTTTTTCAAAAAAAAGTAAAAAAAAATACTATAAATGTTGTTCCATTTAAATTATCACAGTTGCCAATACCTCCGAGTAGAAGCGGTAGCAGTGCACGGCTGAATTTTTTTTTTAAATAGAGAGCATATCCACTTATATACACTTAGCAGCCAAAATAACGCACAACCAAAAATTATGCTCAATTTCAAACTTGATTTTCTCGCGAACCGATAAATAGATTTCGCCAATTTTTCTTTTGAACTGTGAATTTTTCATTCAAATTTCAGTTTTAGGCTTATACAGGGTGCAACAATGAGAATAGTTTTTTACGTTAAATTTGAGACATCCTGTAGAGGGCATTAGCAGCAATAACGAGTGTATGATGAAATCATACTGTAGCCTCATGTTTTCTAAATATTTTGTTTCTTTAATTTCTCTGATATCTGTAATATCAAAGAAAATACTCAGTTTTATACCAGAACATGTTTTTTTTTTAATTAAAATAGAATAACACTAACACTAATGCATAATAAATAGCAAAAAAGAACATTAGTAGCGCGTGCTCCCACCTCTACTTCTTCACATTGCCTCGGCATACTCGATATTTTATTTTGGTCAAGTCCACTCCAAATATCGGTAACCATTATTTGGACAACTTGCAGGTTGACAGGAGGGGGTTGATACTCATTGCCCTACCAATAATATCCCATAAGGGCTCTATAGGATTCAAATCGGGACTGCGCAGTGGCCAATTTAGAGTTCGAATATTTACATCATATTAATATTTATTGACGATGCGCGCAACATGAGGTCTTGCGTTATCGTGCATTAGTAAACAATTATTCCCAATGTACGGAGCGAAAGGGACAACGATAACGTGCTCAGACAACATGTTACTGATATATATACAGGGTGACAATTTAAAAACTTGAAATGGCCATATTTCCAACGCCAACGAAAAACTGAAGAAAAAAACGCAAAAAACAGTTTCTATAAAACGAAGGGGGAACAAAAACAAGCGTATTAGCCCACCCCTATCTGCAACCCCTTGGACAGGGTGAGATAAACCCTTAAAATCTTAAATAGAAAGGGGGGTCGAGTGATACATCATTTTGAAGGAATGGTACCATAGAAAGGTACATTTCAGGAAATTCTTCTCTGTTTATTAAGGAAAACAATAAATGAAAAGACAATTTTGAAATTTTTTATTATTTTCCTTCAGTTTTTCGTTTCTAATATATGGCCATTTCAAGTTTTTAAATTGTCACCCTGTATACCTCTCGCTATTTAAAGAACCCCCACTTGAAGGTACGATATCCGTCCGTGCTGTTAAGGAAATTCCAGCTCAAAACATCACAGAGTCTCCATTAAATAAAGTTGTTTCACGTATGTTGCATTGTGCATAACATATTCTGGTATAAAAATGTGTATTTTCTTCGATATTACAGATATCAGAGAAATTAAAGAAACAAGATATTTAGAAGACACGAGGCTACAGTATGATTTCATCATACACCTGTTGGTGTCTCAAATTTAACGTAAAAAACTATTCTCATTTTTGCACCCTGTATAAGCCTAAAACTGAAATCTGATAAAAAATTCTATCACAGTGCAATTACCAAAGACCAAAGTTACAGTTAATGCGAAATCGATTTATCGGCTCGCGAGAAAATCAAGTTTGAACTGAGCATAATTTTTGGTTGTGCGTTATTTTTGCTGCTAAGTGTATATATTCACCATCAATCACCCTGCATACTGATTTCCATAAATCGTTATATAATTCACCTTATAGTATAACTTCCCCAATTCCAATAACATAAGCTTCTTTACCCATAAAGTTGTCCATACGCCAAAATCAATTTTTTAAAGTTCAGAAATTCAATTAAACTTGCGAGAATAACTCGTGTTCGTTCAATAGGATTACCAAACTAAACTTGATCTTTAATGCTGGCTGCTCGAGAGATTTCGGAGACACATTCATTTGCCGGAATTAATTGATCAGTGGCTGGGCCACGTATTATTTCTGAGCGAACAGATTAAATAATGTGGGTAGATATTGTTTGTTGGGAGTTTCCTAATAATTTTATTTATATTGCCGAACCTATTTACTGCACCACCAAAAATTTTGATGTTATTTATTTTCGAAATTTGTTGGTCGATTTAATTGATTTGTTTTTTCTAATTGTAGGTTTTTTTTTCAAGAATATCACTGTCTTTATGGTTTTGGTTAAAAAAGTAACTTTAATGTTATACCGGGTGTTATAAAACTGTTTTGTTTTTACGAAAATTCCAAACATTCTGTCGAGTATACTGGCAATGCATGTCATTGCAGATACACTCAAATCAAAGTCTCATGATTCCTCTACATTTTGTTTTTTGATTCATTTGTTTATTTAGTGAAATTGGCGATAAGAGGAAATTTAGTATCAAAGGCCAAATTTGATTGCTACGATTATTCTAGTTGTCACTAATAAGTCGTTTTAAGTACTTCTAGTACCCGAAAGAATAAATATTTGTGATAACCAATATAGTTAGTTATTAGGAGTAACATCATATTGTTGTTTCAACAATTTTGTTTGTTACTTAATACCTATTTTATTGTTAAAAAATGAGCAAAGAAATATAAAATATGGAAACATAATTATTTTTCCAGACCACCCCCTTATACAATAAGGGCGTATTTGGTTGGTTGGTTGGTTAAAGGCGGGGGTCGGTTTAAAGGCCCGAACTTCTATCACTGCAGCCTTCCGGCTTATTGTGTACCCCGATCTTGTTAGACGATGCTTGTTCCTTCTATGAGGTCCAGCAACCTTCTACAAAGTTTGTCATGTGGGAGGTTGTCACCACATTGTATGTTCCCGAAGATATTTTGTCTTCTACGAGACAGCGCTACGCAGCGGTATATTATGTGTGAGGCGGTTTCATCCTCTTCGCCGCAGAGTCTGCATTCAATGGATCCGTTGTTTATATCCATCCGTTGAAGGTGTTTTCGCAAGTGGCAGTGGCCTGTTAGCAGACCCATCACTTGTTTCAACTGGGGCCGTGTTAGGGCTAGCATCCCATTCGATAGTATCCTTGATGGTCTTCCAATTACGGCCCGTGCGTGTATTTGACCAGGTAACCCTTGCCATCGAGATAGGTGTTGTTTCCTCGACCATCTATCTAATGTTGTTTTCGTTGCCTGTTTTGATATCCCAAAGGTCGGTTCGGGGCCCCTGAGATTTTGGGCGGATCCGGCTCTCGCTAGTTCATCCGCTTTTTCATTTCCTAATATCCCAGAGTGACCAGGGACCCACAAGAGCTCTATCTTGTTCCCCCTGGCCGCCAGTACTTTTAAGTTGGTATGGCACTCCAGTGTAAGTTTGGAAGTAAATCGATTGGAGTTCAGAGCCTTAAGAGCAGCTTGGCTGTCCGACAGGATGTAAATCTTTTGGTTGTGGTAGCCCTTTTCAAGATTTTGTAGTACGCATGCTTGTATGGCATGAACTTCCGCTTGGTATACTGTGGCGTAGTTTCCCAGAGGAATGCTTATGTCCATCCTGGGTCTTTCCCCAAATATACCTGCGCCCACACCGTTGGCGGTTTTTGATCCATCGGTGTACCAAAGTAGACCCTTGTCAAACGACGGGGGTGCACTGTTCGTCCATTCATCAAAGTTCCAGTCAATTTTGAAAGGCTTTGTGAAATCGTATGTTGCTCTCATACACGTATTTAGTCTACACAATAGTACTTTAAAATACCATTACAGATTGAATGGTACTACCAAGAAAAGAAACATTTTCTACGAGTCACCCATTTAAATATAATAAGTAATTTCCATAACATCCTGTACAAGGAACCAAATTCTATTATAGTTTCAATTTTTTAAAAACTTTCTTTTCATACTTTTTATTTTGATATTTAAATACAAAATACAATTTTTTTTTAATTCAAGTACTTTTCATCTAAAAATATGACAAGAGAGTGTCATGTGTCAGTGATGGATACACCACCCAGTTGCGTAATGATGGAAAGAGCAATAGTTATTGCATTGTGTTAAATTGTGTTTTATAAATAAGTGTTCATTGTGTCCTGTTTTAGGGTGTTATTTTAAAATTTTGAACTTTGTGATAATAAGTATACTCCTGGTAAGACTCCAGTTAGACCCGTGAGGTGTTTGCAAACGTTTATAGGGTATGTGAAGAGGAATCAGAAATCAATATATTTAAATTGCCACTTAAGCGAAAGCTAGAAAAGGCCATTAATACGAACAAATCTGAAAAATCATCTTTAATTAATCATGTAGCTGCTTTTCCATGTTGAACAATTTACATCTTTTAAAGAGTATTTTTTAAACCTTGATAAAAATAGTTACCTACCTTCAAACATAAAATGCAATTACTGAAGAATTTCCTATTTTTATTACATTATTTAAAATAATAATAGCACATTTGGATTTCACTTAAGGAAAATACCATTCTTTCCCTCAGAGTTTAGATCCAACTATCCTCGGGAGGCAATGATGCACTTTCCTCCCTTGTAATGCAATAGTACATTACTTATCAAGGGCCGTGTGGCCGCATCTCGTCCGTAAAAGCCTCCGACGGCCCGAGATATGTACCGTATTTTTTTTTACAAGTGCTCCGAAGCTTTGATGCCAAATCAATAAAGAAATTCTTCAGACAGTTTTCCTGTCTACATGACATGAAAACACTCGCGCATGGAGAATGTAAATATCTATTTATTATTTTTGACAAATAGGCTCAGTGGCCTAGTGGTATATAGTACGCCTTGTGATCTGAGAGTCGCGGGTTCAAATCCCGCACTCGGCATCTCTGGTTTTATTTATTTTTTTACAAGTGCCCGAGTGTTTGAGGCCATATACATAATAAAGAAATTCTTCAGACATTTTACTAAAACATCTTTTAAAAATTAACTGCCAATTTATTTTATATATAATCCGCTATTTATTATCACTTGTAGTATGGCTCGGTGGGTAGAGTGTCCGCCTGGCGATCTGAGGGTCGCGGGTTCAAATCCCGCACCGACAATTCTGGTTTTATTTATTTATGAGCACATGGTGACTCGAAGCTGGCGGGAAAAATCTTTCCCGCCCGCTCTCTTGGAAGACGCCACTTTCGGTGAAGAGAACATGCATGAAAAGAGGCACTTTCGGGGCACATGTAAAAAAACAGCTATTATCTACGTCCCTATATCTCCCGTGAAAAGGAAAACCTAGTAGAGTGCCTTGCTAGGTTGTTGCTTAGCATCGATTTTATAAAAGAACTGCACTCCCTCTATCGGCTGGTATAAACAGTTTTTTACAAATCGAATATTCAAACGATTTATTGTAGATGGAAAAACCTAGTAAAATGCAAATTTTTATGGATAAACCTAGCAACCCGGAATTACCAGGGATAAATCTAACAATTTTTTTTTTGTCAGGATATTTTTTGTTCACTTTCATATTTTGTTTAAGGAAAAACATAACAAAGTTCTGTACTAGTGCTTTCCACTAGGAGCTTTATTTATAGTTCAATATTTTAAATTTGAAGTTTCTGGCATCTTACTTTAATAGTTTTATACCCAAAAAAAAGAACATAATTTATCGTAACAAAAAGCTAGCAAATTACTTTACTACATATTTCCACTTCATTACTGTGCCTATTTAACTGACCGTTTCATTTCTAAGAGACTTTGCTAGGTTTTTCCAATTTAAAACTGTTCCATAGCAAAGTTTATACTGTTGCAGAAGCTTGCAACCAATGTGTTTCATTTGAAATTCACCAAGATGCATATATTTATATAAAAGCTTATAACTATGACAGGAACAAAGACTATCCTAATTCACCTAGAGTTTATTATGCTGATATGCAAAAAGTTTTGCTGCTTCCTAAGTTATCATTAAAATCTTCAGTCTTTGTAAGGTGTTTTTAACGAAACTTTTGCGTCTTTAACAAAAGACGAAGAAAATATTTGCGTGTTATGGCAACGATCTTCAGTAGAAGTGGAGCACTGTGAATTTTGGTGTGACAACTGCAGCCGAAAATAAAAATTGGAAATTACATACTTCATTTGTAGTAATTGTAAATTCTAATCGGGGTCCTCAAAGTATCACAATAAAATACTTTGAACCTGGATACTACTGGGCCGACAGTGTCCATGGAAACATTGGCAAGTCGTGGAAAAAGAAAAGCAACATATATTAAAAACGAATTAAATGAGCTAGTATTGAAAACATCCAGAAAAAACAATGAAACACGAAGATTTTTATGACTTTAAAGATGGTATTAGACGAAGGAAAAAAAAACGATGAAATTTACCGACACTTAACTTACTTAAAGTATTACAGTTTTGAAAAGGTTCTTGGCAAATGTTTTATCAGAAAAATTACATTGAGAAAGAATTTATAACTTCAGATTTTTTAAAACCGAAATTTTACCTTAAGATACCTGAAAAAAGAAAACTGAAATCGAGGTATAAATCCTCAAAAAAAGGAAAAAATAGTGAAGGATCTTGTTCCATCAATGCCAAATCAAAAAAGGGTATAAAAATTACCTGTTTCTGAGACATCCACTGATTTACTAAATAACCGAATTTAACTTTTAATGTTCTATAATTTGTCTAAACGCTTTCTTGAATTTTTTATAATTACATTAATTTGTATAAACAGTTTGAATTTTTTTTTTATTCAAAAAACTAAAACCATAATGAGCTAGGTTTTATTTGGGTCGATGAAGAAAATGTGAAACATACATTTTGTAGAAAGTGACAATATGTACCAGGTTTTCCCTTGGAAAAAATGTTTTCTATTAATTTATTAAGTAAACATACTAGCTTTTTCCAAAGTAAAGTGAATACTTATTTACAAAGAAAAAATATTAAGTCACATAAAACTGTACAAAACTATAATTTTGTATTTTAAATGTCACTAAAAAATTTTAAAAAAATATTATGTCCTAACACAGCGGCAATAATTTTTGCTTATTTTGTATTTCCTGAAAAAAACAACAAAAATCAGTTACTACGTTTTTCCTTTTTACGGGAGATATATTATTAGAGGAAGCGCCTCTGTGCGGACACGGCGATAAAATTGAAAAATGAAACTCCGCCCATGAAACTCATTATTAATAGCAAGAAATTGATAATTTCCCGGTAGCTTTTCGTCCCTTTCAAGCCTAGCTTCAAAACAACTTTAAACAGGAGTTGTTGCCAACGATCAGTCTCGCTCCGAATCTCATCACGAACGGTAACGGAGTTTTTGTCACTCAATCACCACTCAACCGAGAAGTTTATTACTTTGTGTCTCCGAGAATTTACGGATAATCCATAAAATATAACGTATAATATGTTCAATGTTTAATATCGTTTGGCCAGCCTTGCGTGTAATATTACTAAAATATACTTACTGTCCTTTTCTTGTAATTAAATATTATTCGAGCACTGGTTCAGTAGTTATGCTGTTCCAGTTTCCATGATTCAACATATCCGAAATGAGTAGAGTTCCTCAACGTTCTGTTGCAAAAAGTCTTACACCTATAATTGAGGTTAGATGTAGATTCTGTTGTACTAGCAACTGCATGTGGTTTGAACTTATATTTAGAATTTGTGAAAAATTATTTATTTTATTTTAATTATTTTATTACCAAATGGCGAAAAAATGCACGAGAAATGTTTTAAAAAGCACATTTTTTAATTAATTTGGATACAATCTCCCAGATATGAAGGAAACAAGTGAAATGAGTATTATAAGTTTATAAAAACATTTTTCTAACATGCCTCCTCTTCGGAGATATGGGCTCATAAAGAGCTCCAATGGAATAAAGTTTTTTACACATAATTATTGAACCACCAGGTATATTCAATTTTTTTTTTAATATGATATATACCATGTAAGACCCCTCAAATTACTATGCAAGAAAGTGTTGTGAATTACTCACAGCTGCAGGAACGGACTAGTTGTGATACTCATGACCCTTTTTTTAAAGCCCTGTATGATAAGAACTTTGGACCCCTAACCCTTAACTATTGGCTAAAAATTAAGTAATCTTCATTCATATCGCTAATTCTAACCGTTTTTGAGAAAACGCCATGTTATTTACACCGAGTCCCCTAACTTCTCACTGGTTAAATATGAAAAAGCGAAATTTTGAGGTTCAACATTTGATAGAAACAAAATGTACCTCTTACCGAGCTACGCCAAATACATGATGTAATTAAAATGTCGTTTTTTCGAAAACGGTTAGGTTTAGCGACATGAATGAAGAATATTTAATTTTTAGTCAATAGCTAAAGGTTTGTAAAAAACGTTGCCCAAAGTTCTTATCATACAGGGCGTTAAAAAAAATGGGCCATGAGGGTAACAGCTAGTCCGTCCCAGCAGCTGTGAGTAATTAACAACACGTTCTTGTATAGTAATTTGAAGGGTCTTACCTGGTTGACATCATATTAAAAAACAATTTAAATCTACCTGGTGGTTCAATAATTATGTGTGCAGAGGAGGCCTATACAAAAAAAGTTTATATGAGCTTTTAGTACCCATTCACTTGTTTTTTTCATATCCGGGAGATTTCCCACATTTTCCCGGACATCCAATCATATCTACTAAATCGATCTAAAATATTTTCAGCTATTGTCGCTTCTACAGACAAATGGTAGCAACCTTGTTTCATTAATTGAACAACCCGTGTATTATTAAGTTTTTAGGGTTTGTTCGGGTTTGTTCACTACTAATAATATTTTTTTATAATTTTAACATACCTTAATAGTGAAGTCGTTCTGGCGAAATAAACGGCTCGAAAATCCCTTGACGAAATCGAGAATCGTAAATCTAACCGACAACGGATTTTCCTAAATAACTCTGATGCTACAAAAAAATGCGAAGGTCAAAATTGAAGAGCTTGACAGCAGAGCGCGTAAGCTCGAACAAACCTGATCCCGATATCTATCTCAATTAGTTCGCGAATTATCGCGATTTTTAACTGCAAAAACAATAAAAATTTAATTAAATATATCTCGAGAAGGGGTGCAGTTGGGGCATCAATTTTTCGCGAATCAACGGGTGACACCGAGTACTTTGATAGGCCGGAGGCTGGGGGTGGTGGGGCAATTAGGAGGGGAGTTATGGGGGAGAAACATAATACATAAATGCTAATAAGTAGTTTATTAATCGAGCTACGGGGATCAGGCCGGATTCAATTTGTTAATTTGTTTATCAGCTACGCGAGGCGATTGGCGAAAAATTTTTATTTTCTCAAATGCGCGCTTGTCGCGGTATACAAGAAATGGCCACTTTTTAATATCTCCAAAAATACTTTAGGTATTATGTTCAATTTTGGTATGTGCTAATAGGATATAGAACCACAAATTTTAGTTAGAAAAGCTATTCAATTGTTCCACCAGTGGCGTCCCTGCAAACATGTCCTCTGATATTTTTTACAAAAATATGGTACGCCACCGATATTTTTCCATTTGGATATTTTTTCTGATTAGCCTCGTCCATTCTACATGAAAACGGCCTCTTGAGTTTTTCTCATCTGACGCACCGTTCTAGATTAAAACCACTAAATTCATATTGAAACTCATTATTATTAACATTGATAATGATTTAATGATAAATTTTGTTTCATAAAAATTATTGGCAATTCGATGCATCTGACGAGAAAAATTCAAGAGACCGTTTTCATGTAGAATGGACTAGGCTAATCAGAAAAAATATCCACATGGAAAATATCAGTGGCGTACCATATTTTTTGTAAAAAATATCAGAGGACATGTTTTCAGGGACGCCACTGGTGGAACAATTGAATAACTTTTCTTACTAAAATTTGTGGTTCTATATCCTGTTAACACATACCAAAATTGAACATAATATCTAAAGTAATTTCGGAGATATTAAAAAGTGGCCATTTCTTGTATGCCTCGATAAGCGCGCATTGCGAAAATAAAAATGTTTCGCCAATCCCCTCTCGCAGCTGATAAAAATATGAACAAACTGAATCCGGCCTGATTAATGAACCACTTATTAGCATTTCTACAATATTATTGTTTTTGCAGTTAAAAATAATAACTAACTAATTGAGATATCGGGATCAGGGTTGTTCAAGCTTACGCGCTCTGTCGAGCTCTTCAACTTTGCCTTTCACATTTTTTTGTAGCTTCAGAACCGGCTGAGTTATTTAAAATCCGTTTTCGATTAGGTTTACGGAGTGTGCCCCCCCCCCCCCCATGCGGTGCCCCCTACAAATCATGTCAGAATGTCGAGAGGGTCCTACTGCATCGATTGGGGAAAAAAAATTACTAGATTTCGTCAAGGGATTTTCGTAAACCGGATCGACTCCACTATAATGTTTTCGAGATAAAAATAGTATATTACGTACCGAGGTGGAAAGTCTTTCATTCCTGTCGAGAGAGTCGGTAGCAAAATCTCGAGACAGTAATGAAACTTTTCACCGAGGTTTGTATACTATTTTATTTACAACCACATCTAACATCCACTTCTTATTATTTTGAATTGAAATTATTAATAAAAGATAAATGTCACTTTGACCTTCCAATTGAGAAATTAGACAGAAATTTCAAATAACCGCAGGTGGTAAAATAACGTAGGTAATAATATACATCAAGATGGCAAATATCATTAGATATCAACGATTTGGTCACAATATTGAGGACCACTCGATCAATTAGGGAAAAAGTAGACATATCTAAACACGCAAAGCTATTAGCATTTAAAAAAAAGTGTGTTCGTATATTATTTCGAGATATCGATTTTTAAAAAACTTACAATAAAGTTATTTACTTTCCACCAGGGTGGAACTTTCCACCTTTCAAAGATAGACGCAATGTCATTATTACATGCATGGTTGTAAATAAAAAATATAGTATGTCTAATATTGTGCAAATTTTGCACGTAAATTTGAATGAAAGTTGAAACTTTTGTGATGGTTTAAGGAAATGTGTTCATTCAACCCCCATGAAAAAATCGATTCGATATCAAGGTATACTTTATGATTTTTTGAGTACGTTGTTTCCAAAAAAAATCGTGTTCCACGCCCTTTGAAATAAAGTAACATCTCCTCCTCCTAGAGGGGTAAAACAACGAAGGCTGTAAATATTATTTCCCCTTTTACAATAAATTTGACCGATTTTTAAGATTATTTATTGCAACCAAGATATTAAGTGTGGGAAGTTTTGAAATTGACACTCTGAATAATTGAAAAAAAAAACTGTATTTTCAAAAACTAGGACGGTGTATCTTTTTTTAATCAGATTGAATAACAGGTTTCAGTGGCGGTTCTTCCACAGGAGCCCATGCGCACGTGCACCCCAAAACGAAAAAAAAAATATTAATTTATATTTATTGAATATTATTTATCATGTAAAGTTCGACCCTCCCTAATATTTTATCGTACCGTCAATTATCGTATAAAGTCCGACCCTCCCTAATATTTTATCGTACCGTCACCAAACTGTATATTCTAGGCTCTCGATCCGGCAACCGTGCCTTGGTCGAGGATAATGACGATTATGACGAGACTTGCTCGCATGTGCGATTAAGTAGGCGGAGCATAATGCAGTTTCTCTGTAGTAACAGGTGGCGGGCGACAGCGGGGAATAGCGGGGCTATGGCGGTTTAACCACCATTTTAGTGTGCGCCGCGCCGTTGTCTGTTCGTGCATCTAGTTAGAAATTCGAGCGTGTATGTTTTAATATTTTAATATTATATATTTATTAAGTTAAAATGAATAGTTTGACGGTGGACTATTTAAAAAATAACTTTAACTCTTTGAGTTTGGAGCAAAAAATTGAAGTGAAGAATGCGGGAAGACCTAAACCCGAAATTAATTTAACGCAGACGACAAAGGGTAAATCAAGGGACTTTATTAGAAAGTTTAAAAATTAAATATATGAAAAAAATGTATACAGGGTATTCCAAACTTTAATGAGGCTGTTATTGATCAATTTTCTAGAATTAAGAACCGAAGAACGGACTTTACGTTTAAGCCCTATACACACTAAGGAAACCTTTCTAATTTTCCAAAAGTTGTATTTCCTTGTGTAAAACGAAAAAATAAATATAATATGTTTTACCTAAAGCATTTTCTTATTACTTCTTTTCTTTCTACATTTAAACGCCTAGAAATTAATTGTTTGGTCGTTACACAGAAATAAAGTTTTAAAAATAGTTTCACCATACTGGTGAACCCCCTCTATCATAGATCATGAGCCGCCACTGTTTCTAATGCATCAATTTTCACAAAATTTTATCTTAATGTCTTTTGTTAACTATGGTTTTTCTTAATAACATCCGCACAAACCCTTTCAGGACATCATACTGCAAGAAAAAGTGTAAGAAGGGCCGAATGCCCACACACTTAAAATCTTATCAAAGAAGTTAAAAAAGCGTTTTGTAACTGGCCCAAAGAATTATTATGTCATGTTATCCAGAATTTATGGTCCGTCATAAAATAAAATGGAGAATATTACGATATGCTTCGGGTCCTTATATTTTTATAACCTGTTTATTGAAAGTTACTGGAGTGAAATAATATTTTAGATTTGTTCTAATATTTGGGTTTAATAAAATGTTTAGGATATAGCGTCCTTAATTATAAATAAGGATGAATCTACCAGGCATTATGTTTACTTTACTATTTTTCTGTAGGGTCCCAATTAAAAACATACAATACAGGGTGTTATGGAAATAACGTATTATATTTAAATGGGTGACTCCTGGGGTGTCCTAGAGAAGCGCTACATATTTTTTTTTTTTAAATCGAACGTTTAAAAAGTGGTGTAATTCACCCCTAATCCCACACACAACTCCTCGGCACATTCATATATGAAGATATTACATTGCCCAGCTGATTAATCAACAGATGTTCAAGCAGAATGTTGCCAAAATGTTTAAAAGTGTAAAACTTTAGTTTCTTATAAAAATAAATATTTAGCTTACTTAGAAAGTAAATCCAGGACGCGATTAAGGAATCCAGGGCACAGACACTTTCAGTTCTTTTTTCTATAGGAAAAACTTTATGCTCATCACGTGTCCTGATGATAGTGTGGGAGTGCATAATAAGCTTATCACTAAACCCCGACACTAACGCATAATTACACTTTACAATAACACACATAGAACAAGAGCACTTAATCATTTCGCAATAGAAATAATAAAAACGTTAATTTCTATTGGCCATTAACCCCTTACTAAAGATAAAATGAAACAATTATAAATAAATAAATAAATAAATAAATTATGTCTTTATTGTAACATTTAAAAGCTACAAAGGGCGAAGTTGAAGACTACGCTTCCTCACTTAACCTACACAATACCTAACATTATATAAAAAAATATAATTTACATTAGTTACTCAATTTAATAATTTTCATTTAGAAGTACAATTTCATTAAAGCAATAAGACAGATTCAAACAAAAACAGGTAATATATGTTTAATTGATAATTTAAATTGCAAACCAGAAAGCTTTCTGATATCGATGGGAACCATATTGTATAGTTTAGCGATATTAAAAATAAATTATCTTTCAAAGTAAGAAGATGTATGTGCTGGGGTCGTTAAAATACATTTATGACGGAGATCTAAATTGTGCTCATCACTACGGAATTTAATACTCCTATATAGGTAGTCCGGACATTTTTTACTAATAATTTTATTAAAAAGAACTAAGGAATGGAGCACCCTACGTTCATTCATTCTTAACCATTTTATTTCTCTCAGCTTTGCAGACACTCCCCTTTCACGCTTCCTTATACCCCCTATTAAACGTACACAACAATTTTGAATTAACTGAATTCTTCGGGCATCAGCATCCAATAGACATGGGCTGTACACAACATCAGCATAGTTAAAATGTGACAATACGATGGAATCACAGAGCATTTTTTTAAGTTTCTCATTTAAAATATTTCGTTGAGCGTATATTAACTTAAGATTCGCAAAAGTCCTCTTAATACACATACTGTCGTGCTCAGAGAATCTGAGGCCGGTATCAATGACCAGACCCAGGTTTCTTGCCGCACTAACCAGTTTAAGTTGCTCATTATTTATTAAAACTCTTACCCGATCTTGATAAAATGACTGATCCTTTTTCCTACCAAAAAGAAGTCCCTGGGATTTGCTTGGATTTATACCAAGACAGTGGAAGTTAGACACCTGCAGAAGAATCCTCAGATCCGCATTGATCTTCTCAACGGCATTATCAATATCACTAGGTTTAAAACATATGTAGATCTGAGTATTATCCGCATAAAAGTGTGCCTTGCAATATCTAAGGTATGTCACAAGTTGGGAAGTGTATATAGTAAAAAACAGAGGCCCCAGAATTGACCCCTGTGGAACCCCATATCGAAGGTAACTTTCTTCCGACCTACCACCGTTTAAAACAACCACCTGTTTCCTACCTGATAAATAGCTCCTGATGTTATGTTAACAATTGACAGGAACTACGCTCTGAAATAATGGGCTACTCTGACTTCGGACATCAAACCGTTCCGCTGTCTAGAGCGCGGTTGCCCTTTCCGAGACTATAATTATACAGGAATGTAATATAATAAGGAAATTCGGCAATGATAGTTGCTTATAAAACATCGAAAGTGACAACGCTGTATTTTTAAATATTACCCGATGTCCACAATCAGCTGTTTAAA
This sequence comes from Barypeithes pellucidus, assembly GCA_963991005.1. Classification (NCBI taxonomy): domain Eukaryota; kingdom Metazoa; phylum Arthropoda; class Insecta; order Coleoptera; family Curculionidae; genus Barypeithes; species Barypeithes pellucidus. Next base: position 18,613,576 of record OZ022563.1, read on the forward strand.
GAAAAGAGAAACGTGTTATTTATTTTTAAAATTTTTAGATGTTAAATACATTATTTCCCAGACCGCTCAGACAATATGGGCGTATTTTGGTCTACATAGTAGCACTTAAAATACTAATTCAGATTGAATGGTACTTAGATGTGTTATGTGATTTTACTAGGTACTTGGTGTTTATTATAAATTTAGTTGGTGTTGTTCGAAAAGCTAAATAAAATTGCATTTTTTTTTCTAAAGGGTAAGTGGCATTTATAAACTTTTAATTGTCCAGATCTGACGGGTGTCGTTCGAATTGAACAAATGAGAACATACCTGACCATTTAAAAACTCCGCGGCGGTTCGTTCGAGTCAGTTCAAGTTTATAAATCAGAGATTGTTTCCCAGTGAACTGAACTGAACGTAAAAGTTTATAATAATGTACCCTGAAAAATAAACAACTTGCAAGCTGTCAAACGGTTATTGACTTTGTAAAGAGTATTTACCCTAAAGATATGACAACACTGTTGACATATGTTGCTTTGTTTACCTTCCTGACAGGGGCAGCACGTGGTCATTATTGGTTTGACATAAGGTCAAGTACAGGGCATATTAAATTAGAGCGCCATTTTTGGATATTTTTCTTCAATTTGTTTTCATCTCAGGAATTGCCGATTTAAATATAATACGTCATTTCCATAACACCCTGTATAAAAGGTGAGACAAAACATTCTATTCATAAAACACCATTTATTTACAATCATGCACAGTTCTACATTTTCAAATAAGTTAGAAAAAGATGGCTGTAAAAAATGGCAACGCTGTAATAAGGTACACGTTTTAGATACTTTCGATCTAACATTAGTCATAAATAGGTAATCGTTTTTAGGTATTTTTTACAGAAATTCAGATAATAAAGGGTGTTATGGAAATGACTTATTATATTTAAACCGGCAAATCCTGAGATGGAAATAAAACCTTAAATGGCGCTTTGAATTATTGTACGACATATACACTTTATATGAAATCTGAAAATTTAGATAACCGCTACTGAGGACTTCGCAATCAATAGTTTATTGAGGCGGTGTTGTCTTATATTGCAACACAGAATTGTAAACGCACGTGTTCAGTTTTTGACAACTAAACGTCTTTGACCCGCGTTATCACTTCTTTTTCAAACTTTTTAGAAAAAAATACTGCAATTTTAAGGTACATACTCTCTTACCTTCGATCTTATAATCCGTTTTATAATTAAATTCTATAAAAAAATAAAACACAAAAAGTATGTTTTGCAACAGAACAAACAATAGGTAATATCACACAAATTTAAAATCACATCACAATATTTCTTATTATGAATTATTTCACAACAGAAAAAAAATCGGGTAATTTACTAACAAAACGTTTAAAATTCGTACACATCAAGCACGCGGAACCCTCGACAGCGTCATTCCATCCCGAGTCTCGAAACATACTGAAGCAACGATAGTCGCAAGGGCGAGACACGCGGTGTGATCTGACAACACTGTTAGTTTACTCTAGTGACCCACATTGTGGCTAACTGAATCCAGATGGAACGGCGCGACAGTATGTGGGTAAAAAGGGTTTTTACCTTAGTATTTAGATATTCGATTTAAAAAAAAAAGTATGTAGACTTTCTCTAGGACACCCTAGGAGTCACCCATTTAAATATAATAAGTAATTTCCATAATACCCTGTATAAAGGAATAATTCATATTTTTCCAATATTTACTTAAAATATAGAATTAGCTACACCACTGCTTTACCTAAGAAAAAAACATAACCTCATTATTCTCACTCACCGATGAAATATTAATTCGGGGTTAGAATAGTGGAATATCTTACACCACGAACTGACGAACTATTGTAGATGGTTAATAAATAGCTCTAAATAGTTTTAGTTCGAAAAAACACTAAAAATTAATCCAAAAACACAATAGATCACAAACAATCACAAAAACAGCAGCGATAAACTGGTAATAACACCGCCGCGAATATAGAATGCAATTAATAAACTTCAGGGTAATTTTTACACTAGCATGTAAAAATTAGCATACAGCGTTGCCACTATGATTTCCTTAAAGCAATGTTCTTGGAATATATATAAATAGCTTTACGAGTAGAAAATTAAAAAAATACACACATATTTAGTACAATATTGTTACTTACACACATGGGAAATGCATTCAATATAATTAATATTATACTTTTCGGTTTCAAACGGAGGCGGTAGATTTAGGACTCTCAATACAGACTTTGCATCATTTATTACTGTTTAAAACTTTGTACGATTCTGACAGCATAAAAACAATTCTGTCTATTTATTAATTAAGTGTGATTGAATTTCTTAATGCTTCCAATGCTAAACTGTATTTATTTATGCAATTAAATTGAGTTTATATTTCAGTTGAATGAATATATCTAGGGTTGGACCACCAACTTGAAACAAACAGTGAGTATTTCTATCTGCTTTGTACACGTTAATGTGACACCTGTTTTTACAAAAAATAAACACAACAAAGAAGATATGGGGATTCTATTTGTAGAATCCCCATCTCTTTTTATCTTCTGTCTGTTTCTGTTTTCATTGTGACTATTGATCGGTTTCATATGTCTTGTTTAGGAAAAACAAACAATCGACTCAAAAGTCCAGTTTACGGCAGACTTGGCATCAGTCTTACTTTATTTAGTTAAGAATTACTATTTTTTTCCACAAACAATGCTTAAATTTAACAATTTAACACACAAACACTGAAAAACAACAAAGAGTTGTATTTAACAATAATGACATATATGACAGTTGTTAATCTGGTAGTGTCAAACGTGAAAGCAGGCATGAAAGATGGCCGTTCCCATACGGGCTACGTTTAAATTATGAAAGAGGATCGAAATCTACAGTCAGTGGTAGATATACAGCACTTACTGGTTTTCCGACGTTTTGTTCCTAAAATTGACCATCTTCATTAAGATACCCCTAGTACGTTCCCGTAATTTACTTTGTTTCGAAGAAACTGAAGATTTTTAAATTATTACTGCTATTTGTGTCTTTAATTGTCATTGTTATTACGTACTACTACTGTTTTAGTCAGTTAAAGCATCAAAGTTTTATTTAGCGTAACTACAAGTATTTTATTACATTAATATAACTAAAATTTGGCTCTTAAAGCCAGACTGCTGATTCAGCTTAAGACTTTTAAAAAAGGCAAGTTTTACATTTTCGAATTATACCGAAATTAAAAAAGAAGTAAACTTATAGGAACGTACAGGGTGTCCCATTTTTAATACTTTTATAGGGTTTGTTCGTAACTGTTAGTGCTATCAAAAAAGTAATGTAGGTGTCACGTGCTCTTTGTGGGTCAAACTTAAAATGATTTGAAAATTTTCGCTCGCTTAAGAGATACGGGGTAAAATCAAAAAATTGACAATTTCAAAATTATTTTCTTAGTTAAAAGAGATACAGAAAAATGTTTTATACAAAAGTTTATCTATAGTGATTTTTTAGTAATCTGCCTTATTTAGAATAAGTATACGCGGTATACAGGTAAAAAAGTTATCGGACCTAACCCAATTTTTTAAAATGGAATACCCTGTATTTAAAAAGATACCATTTTAAATTATCTTTTCAAATATATAACACATCAGGGATAATATTCCCAGGCGGTTTATTTAAACCTTATTACTTTAAACCACAGTAGGCCATGAAGCAAAAGCTAATATCCTAGAGACAACTATGTCGACATTCTAGTTGTTATTAACATTTAACGTCAATTTCATTTTTACATATTCATTTGTGAAAATAACTTATCAGCATTTTGAAGAATTTGGTATGACATCCATGGTGTGTTATAAATTTGAAAAGAGATTTTAAAATGCTATCTTTTTAGATTAAAATGAACAGCGTGTTCCATTTAAAAAAAATGAGGTTAGGTCCGATAACTTTCTTACCTGACCTCGTATACTTATTCTGAAAACGGCAGATTATTCAGCAATCATTATAAATAAACTTCTGTATAGAACATTTTTCTGTATCTCTTTTAACTAAGAAAATAATTTTGAAATTGTCAATTTGTTGATTTTTCCCCGTATCTCTTAAGCGAGCGAAAATTTTCTAATTTTGATTTTACCAAAAAAGAGCACATGACACCTACATTACGTTTTTGATAGCACTAACAAAAACAAACCCGTACTAGGGGTATTTCAATGAAGATTGTCAATTTAAGGAACAAAACGTCGGAAAACCAGTAAGTATGGTATACCACTGAACGTAGATTTCGGTCATCTTTCGTAATTTAAACAAAAAAATCCAGATCCATATTTAAAAAAATTAAGTTGATGATGGGGGGACCCAAAGACGAAACGTCGCATGAAAGATCTGATAATGTCATATTGTGGAGAATAAAAAGTAGCAATGAAACTGAAACTTATTTTCGGACATCTTCCGAACAAAGTCATGAAAAAATAAAAACCGAAACGCAGAATTCTTGTTCTTTCCAAATATTGTGAAAGCTCCTGTAGTTATTTTTGATCTTTTTGCGGCATATTATTGGGCCCATAATTAGTTTGCACTAATTTAACCGACTTCGTATCTCTTACCGTTTCCGAAATCAAAATGGTGAAGGCCGAATTTGTAACACCCCCGTATACATTGCGATTTCTGGCAAAAATATAAATTCTAAAAAATTAATTTTCCTTGCTTCTTTCCCTCAAAGCTTATTACTTATTGCCTCATCAAAACATTATTTATGATACCTTCTCTCATTTTATCATAAAATTTAATGGTTGGCTCGATTTTCTACATTTGCTTAATTAAAGGCTTCCGTGCCCGTTTCTACTAAAAGATACTAAAAAAAAATTCTTCGTATTTTTAAATAACGAATAAAAAAAAAGTGTTCGCATTATTAAAGGCTTTTACGTTAAAGTAAATTTTACCCAAGTTATAAAAGCACATATTGCATTTTTTTATCATCAATGGAAAAGTATCCATATATGTATAAAAAAACTCAACATAAGGCGAGTGGCCTATTAAAAGATCTGGGGATCAAAAAAAGATATTTTTGAAATATTGGCACTGGCGATAAAAGATGCCGATCTCTTTAATATTATACAGGGTGTTATGGAAATGACGTATTATATTTAAACCGGCAATCCTAAGAATAAACAATAAATTTAAGAAAAATAACCATAAATGGCGCTTTCAATTATTGACCTGATTATATCACCTTATGTCGAATCAGACAAACACATGTGGGGCACTGGCGTAATATGTAAATAATCAACACTGAGGTCTGCAGGGTCAAAAGACGTCAGCGCATTTCGGCCGGTGTTGTCATATCTACACGCCAAACTCTTTAGAAAAAAATTTATAATTTTAACAATTTTTAATTCATTCTGAACAAATATGATTCCAGAAAACCGACGGCGAAAGATGTTTTGCATGACAATGACATACGGTAGTTTTTGTCGCTAGTTAACTCAAAGCGCGGCGATTTATGGCTCTTTCTTCGTAATTTGGTTTAATCTCAGGATTTGTAGGTTTAAATATAATAAGGCAACTCCTAGACAAAGGCCATAGACATGTTTGCATCATTCTCGTTAGGAATCAAATCGAAAATTGGCAACAATAAATTCCAGTTTCCAGTTATCTTATTGGAATTGTCCTTATGGGAATTTAATACATAATATGGTTATTCTAGTCTAGTTCTGAATTCGATGCGCTAGATCTCTCTCTACCTTCTCGTATTCCGATTTATATACAGAACACGTACATTTACAATGTTATAGAAACATGAACATAGTACTTATGTTACAGAATAAAGTTCCCGTGTTTTCACGATAAAGGTTTTACATTTTAACGGAAAACTTTGTTATTTTAATTAAAGGTCCGTATTAAGTAGTTTTCTTATTTAAATTTATTACTTTTTACAAATAACAAACGTATTAACTAAATAACTTGGGGATTACATGTAAAGATATTTATTGTTACCTAAACAAGTAATCTAAAAGTTTTAAACAATTTTTCTAGATTTGTTTTTTATATTCTTAAAAAATGTATCACTAGATAAAATGTAATTAAATTGATATATATTTAACTAGACAGTAAAATAGACGTTAAAGTAGCGACTGGAGTTTATTCGGACTAGAATATACAGAGTGTTATGCAAATTACTTATTATATTTAATCTCACAAATCCTGGACATATACAGGGTGTTATGGAAATGACGAATTATATTTAAACCATTATATCCCGAGATGAAAATAAATTGAAGAAAAATAACCATAAATGGCGCTTTGAATTATTAAGCGAAATATACACTTTATATAAAATCTCAAAATTTACGTGTCCGCTCCTGAGGCCCTTCGCAATCAATATTTTATTGAGGCAGTCTCTAGGTTCAAAAGAGGTTAGCGCATTATATGCGATGTTGTCATATTGCAACACATAATTCTAAACGCACGTGTTCAGTTTTTGACACCAAAACGTCTTTGACGCGCGCTATCACTTCTTTTTCAAACTTTTTGGACAAAGAAAACTACCATTTTAAGGTACATACCCTCTTACCTTCGATCTTATTTTTAAATAATCCGTTTTATAATTAAATTCCATAAAAAAAAAAACACAAAAAGTATGTTTTTCAACAGAACCAACAGTAGATTATATCACACAAATTTGAAACCACATCACAACATTTATTATTATGAATTATTTCACAACAAAAAAAAATCGGGCAATACAACTAACAAAACGTTTAAAATTCGTATACGTCAAGCACGTGGCACCCTCGACTCGTGGAACCAACGTCGATTCACTCCCACCTCTCGAAACATACTGAAGTATGAAGCTACGGCGAGACACGCGGTGTGATCTGACAACCCTGTTAGTATACTCTAGTGACCCACATTGTTGCTAAGTGAATCCAGATGGAACGGGGCGACAGTATGTGGGTAGAAAGGGTCTTTACCTTAGTATTTAGATATTCGATTTAAGAAAAAGTATGTTGACTTTCTCTAGGGCACCCAAGGATTCACCCATTTAAATATAATAAGTTATTTCCATAACACCCTGTATTGTAGAAAAATAACCATAAATAACGCTGTGAGTTCTTACCTCAACCACTCCTGTCACAATTTCCGTAAAGATGACAACAGAAATGTGTTTTTAGCAAATGAGATGAACGCGCATGGAAGCAAATTATCTAACAACACAACATACCTTCACGGTAGTGGACGAAACGAGGTTAGATGTTGTATCCGCGCTGTTAAAATAATAACAACTGATAAGTTGTGTACCATATTTATTGGAGAATAGCACAATTATACGTTTAAACCATACGTACGCGTAAGGAAACCGTAGCTGACGTACCGCCGCCTTCACGTCTTGAACAGCACTGAGCCTCGTCTCTAGATTTAATATAGAGATGGAATAGACGTACGGGGGCCTTCGATCGCGCTAGCCACGCTGACTAGTGTCTTATAATTTTAAGAAATAGGAAATCATGCAGGCCTAAGCAATCAAGTTGTTTAAAATTTCAGAATCCCATAAAAATTTGAAATTTTTTCGTTGATATTTAAATTTGGAAGGTAATAATCGCCTCTTGAAACCATAACTTCCGAAATATAGTTATATTATACCGCATATTGTAATGTAATCCATTTAATTTAGCTCAATTCAACCCTGGCGCGGAAAGTTGTTAAAACTTTATTTGGAACCGCTCTCTCGCTTGAAAATAAAATGCGCAAAGGAAAGAGAATAATCGTATTATGGAAACAGCTCAGTTTTACGGATTCCTTCTCTACGAAAACCTTCCTATTTTTATCTGGCCTTATCTTGTCTCTTTCCGCGATAGTGAACAAGCAAAAATACACTCGCGACAATGTCGATCTATATCTATATATTATAAGAACTTTTTGTGTACTTATTCGTTGCAAGTCATAGTTCGTATTCCTTTCTAAACATCGTCAAAGTTTAAATAATTTGGGTTCGAATTAAAAATTGTTCGTAAAAAAAAAAGCAAACTTCAAGGTGAATTTAAAACGATCTACTACTGACGCCAAGTCACGGGTTTAAAAAAAATCGGTTACATGTTTCGCCCTATGGGAGCATCATCAGACCTTGCTTACTTATATCGAACGAATAAGGTTACGTCAATTAAAATTAAAAAACAGGAACCCGACACATTACGGTACGTAACTATACCAGCAGTAAATGTATGAGAAATCTGATGATGGTAGAATAGAACGAAACGTGTAACCGCAAAACAAGAATTTTTTGAGACGGAGTGTACTTTTAATGATTAATATATCGATTATCCTGTGTCTTAAAGAAATTAACAATTTTTTTTTTAATAAAATTTTTACATACAGTGATGGGCTAAAATATGGAACAAATTCATTTAAAAATCAGGTTTTATTTTTTTGTAAAAACGCTCGGACACGTCGATTATAATTTTTTCTTCCGGATTTTTTGCCTCAAAAAGAAATTATACTGGGTGTGTCAAAAAGTAGATGTTGTAAAATTTTTTTGTATTTTAAATAGAAGCACCCTATTTTTACTTATCACATAAATTCTACGTCAAATTCTGAGCATAATTCATGTAGCATACTCTATCCTTATCTCTAACGGTTTTAGAGAAAAATTACATCTTAAAAAAGAAATTTCTTTAAAAAAAGGTACATGTACCTACTTAAAGGTAAACAGGTAAATTTAAATTAATTGTTACTACGATAGCAAGTCATGTGTCAATCAAAAAGAATTTTAAGTATAATTTTGAAAAACGGTGATCATGGTGCATTTAAATGAAACTCAAAGAATCGAAATTTTAATTTTAATTGGATGTGGAGACAAAACAAGAAGTCAAGAAGAAGTTTGTAACTTGTTTAGCGCTAAGTATCCAGAACGACGGATTACAAGATCTACAGTGAGTAAAATTGAGAAAAAATTCAGGGGAACAGGGAATGTAAAGGATCGTCTACGGCCAGGTCGTCCAAAAATAAGTGAAAACACAAAATTGAACATTTTGTTAGAAGTTGAAGATAATCCCCATAGTGCATCCACTGAAGTAGCCCTTAATAATGATGTTAGCCGACGATCTGTTTTACGGGTATTGAAACAAGAAAAGTACCATCCGTATAAAATTAGATTGCTGCACGAGCTACAGTTTTGTGAAACTATGATGGAAATTTGCAACTTAAATCTATTTTTCCATCGCAGCGTACTTTTTAGCGATGAAGCCACATTTTGTTTGAATGGTTCGATAAACAGACAAAATTTTCGGTATTGGAGTACAAATAATCCCCGTTGGATGAGAGAACAGCATACGCAATACTCACAAAAAGTAAATGTTTGGGCAGGGATATTAAATTATTATTAATTAAATAAAAATTATTGGACCTTTTTTCTTCGATGGAAATCTTACAGGAGACCGGTATTTACAATTTCATCAAAATTAATTAATTCCCACACTAGGAGCGGATTTTCCAAATCCGAATCAGCCTAATATACCAGAAGCGTCTATTTGGTTTCAGCAGGATGGTGCTCCGCCTCATTTTGCTCGACAAGTACGAGAGTATTTGAATACTATTTTTCCCGAACGATGGATAGGTATAAGAGGACCCATAGAATGGCCTGCAAGATCTCCCGATCTTACACCAATGGATTTCTTTCTTTGGGGTTCTTTGAAATCAAAAGTGTATAAGGATAAACCACAAAATTTGGAAGACTTAAAATTTAAAATTAGATATGAAATTAGGCAAATTAATGAAAATACTGTAAATAATGTTTTAGAAGGGTTTTTAAGTAGATTGGCATATTGTCAAGAAGTTAATGGTTTGCATTTTCAACACTTAATAAAATAATTTTTCAAAATTATACCTACATCTACTTTTTGACACACCCAGTATAATTTCTTTTTAAGGCAAAAAATCCGGAAGACAAAATTATAATCGACGTGTCCGAGCGTTTTTATAAAAAATTAATACCTGATTTTTAAATGAATTTGTTCCATATTTTAGTCCATCACTGTACATGTTTTATTATAAATTTATTTATTCAAAAAACATCTGTCAGCATTCGTATTGTGATTCGTTACCCAAAAATAAAACAAATAGTTCATATTAACGTGGCTCTGCAGATGCTTTGTTTCAAGGATACAGGGTGTTTTTAAAATTTGTTACGAAACTGCTTTAGAAATTTTAGTGAAATTTTGGATATGAAAATAGCACATATTTTATAAATAAAACTGTATGAACAGGTTTACCAGCGGCGTACCTGCGAGCAGGCGCTCTAATTGTTTTTAACGAAAAATAGATACCACCCTTTTTTTTCACATTCTGCACAATTTGTTAGAAATTTAAATTATTAAAAAAACATCTCGCTTGCAAGATAAATACAATTTTATTCAACTACTTTAAATATAAAGCTTAAGATAAATAATTTAAAAAATCTGATATACTACACTCGCTACATTCCGCCACCTTCTTGTTATTTTGGTCAAGTTTCATATTTTATAACTTTTTTATTTTTCATGCGATTTTCATGATTTTGTTATCAGTTCTTAGATCCGTTTATTGTGTTTTCCTTAATTATTTTATAAAGTAACCATTTTTCGATTAGGCTATATTATTCAGGAGTAAATAAAACTGTTGTTTTTTTATCGTAATTTCAAAATACCCTGTAGGAATATTGAGGTCGATAATTTTATTTACATACTGTTTCTTGTCGTCTTTGATGGATTCTAAACATTTCGATTTCTCATTCATTCCATTATCTCATTTCTGCTGCGAGCTGCAAAATTTTAAATGATAACAAACCCGAACAAATACTAGGTATATCATAAAGTTAATTAACAAAAACAATTTTAATATCGTGTATTTCCTCCTCTCGCAGCAATAACAGCTTGCAGTCTTCGTGATATCGAACGAATAAGGTTACTTATCCTTTCTTAAGGGATAACCTGATATTCTTTGGTAAACGCCAGTCGTAAGTCTTGCAAGGTTTGTGGTTGTACAGGGCGACGAGGAACGGTCCTTTTATTGATACCAAAGATGTTCGATTGGGTTGAGATCCGCGCTACATGCGGGCAATTCTAATCTTGGAAGTTCAACTTCATCCAGATATTCGCTCACTACATGTGCAACGTGAGGTCTAGCATTATCATGCATTAATGTAAATTGGTTCAAAGCAAATGGAACAACAACTTCTTGGAGGATTTCCTCAATGTAACGGAGGGCGGTTGGAGCTCAACAAATACGTACGATACGATAATAAGATTGGTGCGTGGTTCGGTAGAAATACTCATGACATACATTTTCTAAAAATAACATCGTTTCATTTAAAATTTGGCAGCTCGCAGCAGAAATGAGATAATGGAATGAATCAAAAAGAAAATGTTTAGAAGACATCAAAGATGACAAGAAACAGTATGTAAATAAAATCATCCAGCTCAATTTTCCTACAGGGTCTTCTGAAAATACGCCAAAAAAAAACAACAGTTTGATTTACTCCTGTATAATATAGCGTAATCGAAAAATGTTAGTTTATAAAATTATTAAGGAAAAACACAATAAATTGATCTACAAACTGATAACAAAATCATGAAAATCGCATGAAAAATAAAAAAAGTTATAAAATATCAAACAAAAAATTTCACGATGGCGGAATTTTGTATGTATATTTTTTTCCTGGAATTTGAAGAAACCAAAATTGTCAGCGTATGCCATTTTTGATTGACTGAGCGTTAATATCCATTTATAATGGTGTTCCGTTAAAATATAGCGGATGTTCCTTAATATCTTAATAACATGCTAATATTATTCGATCCATTTTTGAGGAAAAAAGTTCATATGAACACATGTCCTAAATGTCTTAACTTTTGAGATCCAGGGTATTAAAGATTTTCAAACAATCTCCTTTTTTATTATCTGTGATACTGCTCTAGATATTTTTGTGAAATTTCGAACACACTTTCTACTCATCAAGAGGCATTTTATGATGTATATGAGGTATTTTTTTATTTCGACCAGTGGCGTTCGTGCGGGAATTGCCCTCGGTATTTTTGAAGAAAAGAATGGAACGCCACTTCTTTTTTTTTTAATTATTTTTGAAATTCTCATTCCTTGCTGAGCAAATGTCGTCTCTTTATTTCTTGTCGTGTGACGTACAGTTTTCGTATAAAAAAATAATTTATTCACTTGCACTCCGTTATGAAGTTAGGTATTAACAAAGATTAAAAAGAATCTAGTAGGTAAAAGGCAGATTTTGCTTTGTAAACATAAACAGTTGACAGTTGTCTACCTAGTCTAGTTGTCACGTATTTAAATCATTACCCTTCACAAATTATTGAAAAAACATGAGAATTTTTAACACCTTGTATCTCAAAAGTTAACACGTTTAAGACATATGTCCATATGAAGTTTTTTTCTGAAAATAAACCCAAGAATAACCTCCTTAAATATTAGCATGTTTTAAGAAACATCCTGTATATTGTTACGTACAAAAATGGATAAAATACATTTAAACATTCCTTTGCAATGGAAACAGTATTCATGTGCTAAATAGTTTGTGATATTTTGAATACTTAACATAACAAGAGGACAACGGTACGAGTCAGAACGACGAGTTACAGAAGATTACCAGCAATTAGGGTGCGTATATAAATATAGAAATAGTTTATTTAGATAATAATAGCTGCAAAGAATAATTCTTATTGCTTAGACGATGGAAAACTTTTATTGAATTAATGGTGGTCCGTTTCACAGTGGTTAAGGTAAAAGTAAAAGAAATGAAGGTCTGTATAAACAACAAATAAAGAATTTTTGCCTTCTCCTTTTGTCAAACACATCCTTAGACGCGTTTCGTCGTCCGAGAAATTATTTATGTTCCTATTAAAATTATTATACCCGAAAATGGTATATACAGGGTGTCAATCTCCCGGATTCAAATAGAACACTTAAAAGTAACAGGAGTAAAGTTCATATAAAATTTGTCTTCCTACGAACTGGCTTGTTTAGTTTGCCAGGGACGGACTAGACGTAACACGAAAATCCTTTTTTTACACCCTGTATGATGAAGGAACGACAATAATATTTTTTTTGGATACTTTAAACCTTAAGCTGAAAAAAGGTACTCTTGATCAATGTCGATAAAATTAACTGTTTTCGAAAAAAAATATATTTTTGCTCATACATTCATGTCGGCATATTCAGTATACGTAAATTCCATTACTAAGTTAGTAACTAATAAGACAAAGGAGAAAAATTCTCAAATTTCAAGACACGACTACAAACTGACACTGGCATAACTATTCTTATTTAAATCGGTACATGTGAAAAATACCATAGCAACAATGAGGGAATTTTATGAACTTAAAACAACAACCAATGCAAAAAACCATATTGAACAAAAATATATTTTTTTTCGAAAACAGTTATTTTTATCGACATTGATCAAGAGTACCTTTTTCCAGCTTAAGGTTTAGAGTATCTAAAAAAAATATTATTGTCGTTCCTTCATTATACAGGGTGTAAAAAAAGCCTTTTTTGTGTTACGTCGAGTCCATCCCTGGCAAACTAAATAAGCCAAATGTGTTTAAAAGGGCGAATTTCAAGGAGACTCATCTAGTAAACATTATACTAAAAAATTCTTAAATTACACCTAGTACTTAAAAAATTATTTAAAAATCAACGATTTCCAGGGACGTCCCTTATGGGCCCGTATCTCCGTAGGGGGGGCCGTAGGAAGAAAAATGTATATCAACTTCTCCTGTTATTTTTAAGTGTTCTATCTGAACTCGGGAGATTGCCCACATATTCTGGGACACCCTATATACCTTCTCAATGTCTCTCCTAGCAACTGCTTTCGAGTTTTTGGCATTTATAGTGTCCAGTGCGCTTGAAATAACACATTATGTTAGATATTACTAATTATTACATTATATGTAATAGAATTTAGCTACAAATAATTCAGATTACAACAGGAGAAATTAATAGAGATTATTAAATTATCAAATAATACTTTCTGGATGACGCGGCAACACTGTATCGCTAAAAAATATTTTTAAAAGAGAATTAAGAGCATTTATCAGTGGCCTCCATTGCGGTAAAAAGGTGTGGCAAACTACAAGAAATTTCGCTTCGAAATATGGTATTACATGACTATATTATATTGAATTTTTCGAAAAAGAATTTTATTTTCTTCAAAACTCTAATTGAAAAAATATGGCTAAGCAGTCATTTTATGCAATATCAATAATCTCAATTAATTTCATAGCTTAGTTTCAATGCAAAAACGTCATATCGTTCATAGAAAATATCTAAAATTGCAACTTTCTAAAGTGATTTGGCACTGCTTCGGGTGATCAAAGGCAGAAGAATAAGAAAAGTGCCTGCTACACAATGTCTTAAGTCCATGTTCCATCTAATGGTGAATGCTTCAAAACAGTAAATAACCGAGGTATAATTTAATGGCGACTATAAAATAAAGATTTAATATTTGCAATAAAATTGAGAAAATTTATTCCCGGAAACCCAAACAACTTAAATATTTATCATCACAACGATTCCTTTTGTTACTTATATGTGTTATCACCTACTCAACTCAAATTTAAATAGCATTAATAAACACAACACATCATTTTTGTAACATTGATGAGAATGCTTATTTTGCGTTTCATTTAGGAAGTTATTAAAACACTTTTACCCTGAAATGGCCTAGCAAGTCTCATTTTCAAGTACCTGCTTCTCTTTTATATAATGCGATCTTTGAAATCATTTTTACCTGCCTTAGGACCGGAAAGTACAACAAGACCGCAGAGGGGTTATTTTCACAGTATTGTACGAACCTTCAAGAGTTTTATTGTTTTCTGCAGTTTAGTTGGTTCCTGTCTCGTTTACAGTACTGTTAAGTGTTTAAGTCGATTTTGATATAAAATGGCAAGTGCGAGTCGTCGATGTTGCAACAATCCAGCCGATAAGTTTTGTTGTATATGTGGACGATTTATTATAAAGTCCCAAGCCTATTTTTTATATTTTAAGTGCCAAATTGGAAATCAAGATAAAAGTTGGGCTCCTCATGTTTGTTGTGTGAGTTTTCACTTAAACTTAGTGCAGTGGATGTATCGCAAGAAAAATTCTATGCCATTTGCTGTTCCTATGATGTGGAGAGAACCTACTGACCATGTAAGTGATTGCTTTTTGCATAACTAACACAGAAGGGATTTCAAGAAAGCATAGAAACAAAATAGAGTATCCAAATTTGCCTTGTTCGCTAAGGCCAGTTCCTCATTGCCAGGAACTACCGGTACCGATAGCGCCTTTAAACCTGGACATCGTGTTTCCCGGTGATTCTAATTCTTCATCCGAATCTGATCCACAACTTCCTGAGAACACCGGTTGTGACCCAACATTTTTACCAACTACCAGTGAACCTCACTTAATAACTCAGAATGAATTAAATTACTTTGTACGTGACCTAGGCTTGTCAAAACAAAAATCGGAACTTCCTGGTTCCAGACTCCAACAGTGGAACTTGTTAGATACAAAAGCAAGTGTTTCACTTTACCGAAAACGGAATGTAACATTATCAAGTTTTTTTTAAAATGGAGGGTCGCTATGTGTCTGTTGTGATATTGATGGTTTAATGACTGAGCTTAATATGGAACATGATCCTAGCGAGTGGCGTTTATTCATAGTTTCGTCGAAATACAGCCTAAAAGCAGTCCTGCTTCATAATGGAAACAAAAAACAATGATAGAACGTATGGCAACTTAGCAACCAAGATAGATATGTATATTGCTAGGACTTCAATGGGGTTTTACAAAGTCTTTTGTATCTGTGGGACACTAGGGCAGCAAAAGAACACTACAATAAAAAGGATTGGCCTCATAGAACTTGTTTTGAACCTGGTAGTTCAAATATTAAATATGCCCCCCTTGTTAACCCCAAAAAGGTGCTGCTACCACCTCTCCATATAAGCTTGGACTAATGAAAAACTTTGTCAAAGCCATGGTCAAAGAAGGTAGTGGTTTCCAGTACCTAAGAGAAATATTTCCTCACCTAAGTGATGCAAAATTAAAAGAAGGCATATTTATTGGACCTTAGATAAGGAAGCTCTTAGATAATCTCCGTTTTCAAGACAATTAAATGAAAAGAAATTGGCAGCTTGAACGTATTTTGGGTAGTGGAAGCATTTCTGTTCAATAAGAAAGATGAAGTCTATAAAAGACTCGTAGATGAACTGTTGAAAACCTATGAATTACTAGGCAGTCGCATGTCTCTAAAAATACACTGAACCAAAAGTGAACATAAATACAAAGAAAAAGTTCATTGAATTAATGATTGACATCATTAATTTTGAGCCGATGAACCAATACATTAATATAATGAAAAGTCGTTCATTTAATGTATGAATCTATTCTCATCATATTGATGATCACTGTTCATTGATTTTAGGAATAATTTCATTGATACAATGTACGCAGTTTCATAGCTTTAACGAATATCATTCATTGTTACAATGAACGCCTTCATTGTTACAATGAACATATAACATGAATGCAATGACTACAGATTCATTGTGTCAACGATTGCGTTCATTGTTACTATGTACTAATTCATTGTTACAATGAACTTCCAACATGAATTCAATAATTGCAGATTCATGGATTCAACGAACACGTTCATTGTTTCAATGTACGCATTCATTGTTGCCAGTTTGGAAAAAGGTAATTTAATAAAACTTACGTAAATTACTTAAAACATTGGTGAATTTATATCTTATATCATCAAAATTGATAAATATTTCGTCGATAGAAAATATATCTTGGCCAACACAGTAAATGGAGGGCTGGATTGAAATGCTTGTTTTCTTTAAATAGTTGATTCGATTTTCAATTTCCTGTTGATTCTTTCCAACAAAAATAACCGATTCCTGGGAGTCTTTGATTGTAAATTTTGTAGTGCCCGTTATCAGGTCTTTTTTTACAACTTTATTCGTGGGTTCTAGATATCCATGAAGAGCCCAAAATATCGCTGCATTACGACTATCTGCGAAAAAATAATGTCTAAATTAGATACTAAAGGATATTATTGTTAATGTTAATTATTAACATAAATAAACAAAGAAAACGCAAAATGCTTAAGATGCTTACTTTCAGTTACTGATGCAGTGTTACTATTTAGTTTCTCCACCAATTGTTTCACATTGCGATCTTTAATGTGGTTGTCGATAGTTAAAAAACAAAGAATTTCCTCTTGCCTCTGCTCCCATTCGGCCAACAAACCATCCTTGTTTTTAAAATCAGCCTTGAAGTTCATGTCAACCTAGAAAAGATTGGTTAAGGAAATAGAATAAAAGAAGAGAATAATTAATTTTACCAGTCGAAATCCAGATGGGTTTTTATAAAAGGGCCATTTATCCATTATTTGGACTATGTCGTTAGACTTAATAAACTGTAGCCGGAATTGACAACATGCTTTCCATGTGCTATCGAATTGCTCAGAAGTCAAATTGTCGAATTTAACTGCTCGAAGGCAGCTTTCACCATCTTCTTCTGGATCTATAAACAATATAAAAATTATAATGTGTTAATTAATTAATGCAAGTATGTATAATTTTATCTTGACCATGTTTGATTCTTTCAGGAACGTGTTAGATATATTTCAATCATTCATCTCATTTCATAAATAATTTTAGATGTGTATCTACTAACCACAAATATGATATTATATTATACAATTTGATTTTACCTAAATCTTTTTCATGTCTAGATTTGGTTTGTTCTTTTCCTTGTATTTTTTCTTCATATACATGTTTGGAAACCGCTGCTTTAAATGATGTCGTTAAATTACAAAACTTGGTGTATATTTTCCCTCTTTTATTAGTTCTAAAATATTCCTAAAATAACATTAGTTTCATTAGAAGCCATATATTAAAAAGTTTTACAAATTCATATTAGATTTTAAAATGCAAACTCTTACCAATTTTTCTGACTGAAATCTTTCAAGAATTTGTCGTTCTATCTGATGACTAGCACCCAACGTCATTTTAATTCCTCTTTCGTCGAAATAGAATTCAATAAGTGAAATTAGCGAGGATCTCTGTTCCTCTTGAGACGAAGGTCTTTCATACGGTGATCTTTGTGGGGTATTTGCTCTGCTGAGCGATCCAGAAGAAGCTGGGGATGGTGGACTTTTCAGGTTCTGATGAAGGAACAATGCTTCTTGGGTCTGCAATAATTAGCCTTTTATTTAATTCAAAAATTGTTAAATTTCGGTTGTCAAGGGCTCTTACCTTTGAAGTAACAACTCACTACACAGATATAATAATACCTACTCGATTTATAAAATAAATCACACGTGCAAAGATCTCAAGATGAGACTTGCCTCTGTCGATTTCTTTTCAATTATTCCAACAGCAGCTACCGTTTCTGGTGGGGATATCGTTTAATGACGTATTCATTAGCTTGATGAAACTCGTACATCAATACAATGAATAAGTCGTTTTTTATGTTCGATACCTTATATTAATGAACGCATACATTAATGTAATGAAGACTTGTTCATCAAGTAAATAATTATTGTTCATTAATACTAATACCCACTTCATTAATCTGTGATTTTTACATTAATGTAAGGACTAGGGTTCATTAAAATTTAAGAATTAAGACGATGGACGAATTCCTTGAATCAATGAAAATGTTCATCATTTTAATGAACATATTATTATAATAACGAACATTTTACATTAATATAAGCATATATAAATCATTATATAGATGAACACGAATTCTTAATATTAATGAATGCAGGTATTAATCTATGAACAGCATTTCATTACTTTGATGAAAAAGTTCATTGTTTCAATGAAATATTAGTTAATAATTGCCGTTCATTAATATTATGAACGATTTTTTTTTCAGTGTACATTTTTTGCACCCCCATTTGAATTTTTTCCCGGAAAATTTGGGTGCAGTAACCGATGAACAAGGAGAGAGGTTTCACCAGGACATCAGGACGATGGAAAAAAGATACCAAGGACGCTGGAACCCATGTATGTTGGGCGACTACTGTTGGTGTTTAAAATGGGATGATGCTACAGAATACAAAAAGAAAATCATATCTTGTGCAATATATTTTTTATTAACATAACAATCAATCCCCAGTAATGTTTTTGCATAGATGCCACATGTTTTATATGTTTATATTAAATAAATATATTAGATTGTAAAAAAATGTCGTCTCCTCTTTTTTCTCCAGCACCCATCCCTTATAACAAAAAAAACTGTACGTATTAAAGTAATTAGCGGTAATTTTCGGATTTAGGACTCTAAAATACTTCAGACAAACTTATTTTATCAATGTTACTTTACAAAAATTTAAATTTGTCGACTTGTGTAATTAGTTAAACACAATTTAAACCCTATATCTAAGGTAGAAATGGTGTTTAAGATTAAAAATAATAATTGTAAATGTAATAGTAAGAACTATGTATAAATGAATTTTACGTAATTAAAAACCTTTAGCATAAATAAAGGGAAATCTGTAAAAATATAATAATTATTCATTGATACCTAAAAGAACGTAAGGACGAAACAAATACACTCCTGGAGTTTGGTTCGGTCCTCCTCACTCACTGTATTTCACGAAAAAAAAATCGCGCACCCTCTCCAACAAACTGTAAATAAAACAATAAATATAACCCTTGAAACGAACGAAGGAAACAAGGACAGCGTGAAATAATGTTATCTGTGTGGACACAGACCGTGATACGGTAAACATTTTAGCTTAACTAAGTCTGAAGTTGAACGAGCTAGGATATGACCGGCATAATATGAATTTGTTGAGGATGACTGGCGACATTTTTACTTATTATACGGTTTTTACTTATTATGTTGGTCACATTTGCTCGCGAGCATGCATGAATAGCAAAGTTTGCATGCAAATGTGAATTGCAATATGATATACTGACTATTTAAGTAGACTGAGCGATCCTCTCATTTTTATAGACGCGTAAATCAGCAGAAGCTGACGATCAACGTAGTCCTTGATGAAAGTCGAATGTTGTTGCACACAATATACCTTGGTAATGTAGCAAAATATTGATAAGTTGCACGTTTTTTCCTACATACTGTATCACGCCAGTCGGCACGCATGCCAAAATTCAAGCAGCGACAGATCATTTCACATCGCGCCAGAGTCATGAAAAGTGGTCAGTTTTTGACCAAACATTGTCAAATTTGCATGCGTGCCTCCATGCATGCGACTAAATGTGACCGTCAGTGGCCCGCATTATACGCATAATAGTACGGCTGCCCGTGACCAGGATTTCAGACTGATCACGACCTAAATTTTTTTGAGTTTTTTGGTGATTTAATAAGGACTTGAGAAGGAAATTAACAAGAACGGATATTGGCAACGTTGTGAAATCATTGAGAATCATCTTTACATAATAATATATAAAAAAAAGTGGTCGTAATAGTTATCGCGCCTCGTCCGTTCTTTTTTACTTTTTGCCTGAGTGATGTTTTTGATGAGATGAAAATAGTAACTGACATTTTCCGTGCGGTGAATACTTTTGGTCTGAGAAAAATCGAAAATTGTTTACAGCGGAGAATTCAACTTATCACGCCTCCTCCGTTTTACTTGTCGGATGTTAGTTCTCGTTATTCGTGAACGGACATTTTCATCGACGCGCAAGCGCAGTATTTGATCCTAGGTATGTCATTTTTTTTAACGCTGTTCGAGTTATCGCGCCTCGTCCGTTTTCAAGCAGAAATCGTGTATTGTGGCTCGGAAAATGGAGTCAAAATATTAACTGACATTTTTACACACGCAATTTTTAGCAAAAACCGTTTTCAGCCAAGAAAAAATGTGTATCAATAATAATGCAATATGGGGACATAGCTGATCCCGAGTTCTTATAGACAACCAAGCCACACAGCAAACCGTCCCATTCGCGTGCGGTGTACCGCGATCATGAATTATACAGATACGAGATCCGACTCCGCTGCCCTCACTGCAGCTGCGCAACACGGAAAATGTCCGTTCGACTCGATTTACTATTTTTTAGAGTGTTATCAACAATTTAAAAAATTGACCCGGGCGCTGTAACTTTTTTTTATATCTCTTTTCTTGACATCTTTTATTAAACTATGGAATTTTTGCAACACTCAAAACGTCCGTTGTCGATGAATTCACGTTTTTTTTTTATATTTTTAATATGATTTCATCAAGAACGGACAAGGCGTAATAACAAGAAGACGATCTGCTTTCTTACGGAGTGAAATCACTCTGGCCGGTAAGCGCAGCTTTGCCGAACTTTTTCGCTCGAATAAAACTTTCTTATTTTTTAATAATCTAGCGATTAGTCATTGACTAGATGAAGGCGTGATAACAGGACATTTTGGTAACGGGCTGCCAGACCATAATGGTTTCACGAATACGCGGTTCCTCCTCTATCAATATTAGCTCCGTTAAAACTGTCATAATCTCTCAAATGGTTTCATCTCAGGGTTTTCTGTTACTATTCTATTTTAACATGTAGTATCACCTCTCCAAGTATACTGTTGTATTATGCGAACACCCTGTATAGTCTTTGATGAAATAATCGTAGAAAAACTATAGTATTGTTCACGCGATAATAATTACTATTTACTCGGTGATAATATACTATTATTTCTCGTGAATAATATACTATTATTTTCCATATGCGTATTTTCTACCTGTCACTGTATAACAAAACAAAAACGAAAATATCATGATAAATGTCATCGACAAAAGTTCTAACTTGCACATGTCCGTCATTTCACTAAAGAAACCTTTTAAAAAGAATAAGAGAAACTTTTACGATTCGTCCTAGAAGTTCCAAGTGTTACCAAGCGCCATTCATTCAGAAGCGTTGCCCAAAAGTTATATGGGAAGTTTTCAAAAGTATTTATTTTACTCTATAAAGGGGTTTATGCTTACAAATTCGAGTTTTGACGGATTATTTACAATATATTTTAATAGTAGTGTATCAGTATATGATATACAGTGGTGGTTCTTATTTAAAATTATAAATATTTATTCAGTGGCAGCAGAAGTGTTATGGGAAGTTTTCTAAGATATTCTTTTTACTGTATAATAGTTTCATAAGACATTATCTTAGAGCATGCGTACAAGTGCTCGAATTGTCTTATTTTATAATGCTTTTTCTATTTGGGTCTTTAAAGTCTGAAAAACTTAAAAATATATAGTAGATTTTTTCCATTGAATTAATTTTTTTGTTATTGGGTTTGCAATATTTTGACAATTATTTCATAAAATGTTACAAGTATCAAATATGCCATGATAGAAACAATTGAACACAACAAAGCTTCTTCCCATCCGGCATAATTAAATATAAATATATTATTAAAGTTAATAAAAATGAGTCAGGAAGAAAGTTGTACTCCGTCAGAAATACGAGAAATTGCAAAAAAGCTTTTAGAAAAAATATGCAAAACTTTGAGTTATGGTGCGATCAGAACAAAGTTCAAAATATTGAACAAAATAATAAATAATACTATTGATCAACATATTATGTCGACACATAATCTGACAGGAATAACAATTAATGCCCAGGAAATGTCTACAGTAACTATAAATATGTATATATAAAGTAATATCTACAGGGTGGCCCATCGAAAACAGTCCAGCAAGGTTTACGGCTGTGTACGTGAAAATTAAAAAAACAACTCGGACACGTAAACTTGTGTTTTCAGGGGGACACGTTTCACTATTAATTTCATCCCTGTAACCTCAACCCCCCTAGTGGGGGCGGCTAGTGCCCTTGTTTTTTCAAATGGGAATGGGTATGTTGTGATACATCTTTTCAAAGGGCATTAAATTCTCTTTAAAATGGCTCAAATTTACAAAACGAAGCGCCATTTTAAAGAGAATTTAATGCCCTTTAAAAAGATGTATCACAACATACCCATTCCCATTTGAAAAAACAAGGGCAGTAGCCGCCCCCGCTAGGGGGGTTGAGGTTACAGGGATGAAATTAATAGTGAAACAGTAACCAAGTCGAATTTAACGCTAAAAAAACCCAGGCAGCAGTTTTCTCTAAAAAGGTTAACATTACAGAACCGGAAATAGTCATGGCCGGACACGCAATCCCACTGGCTTCATCTATCAATTTGCTGGGCGTCAATCTGGGAGAAAATATGTCTTGGCATAACCACGTTGTGGCAATCGCCAAGATAGCTTCTCAGAAGCTTGGGGTACTCTTCCGAACCAGAAAGTTGTACACACCTCAACAACTTTTGACACTATACAAAGCCCAGATTCGACCATCACTAGAATACTGCTCTCATGTCTGGAGCTCTGCACCCAAACATACTCTTCGGCTACTGGATTCCATCGAAAGGAGGGCTATTCGTCTGATCGGAGACCATGAGCTGACGAAGAACCTCGACAGCCTAGAACATCGAAGACAGGTTGGGGATTTGACCCTCTTTTACAGATATTTTCATGGAAGGTGCTCGGCTGACCTTGCCCTCTTAATTCCGCCCAGAGTGACGAATAGCAGAAATACATGACGAACCACTGCCGCCCATCCATATGTGGTTAAGCTTTGTACTCCTCGAACTTCATTATTTAAGAATTCTTTCATATGGAGGACTTCATCCTTGTGGAACGACCTGCCCGAGGTCGTTTTTCCCAACGAATATAACCTCCAACGATTCAAAACCAACGTGAATCGCTTTTTGCGCACACGCACCACTCCCAGAGTGCCCTAAAGGATTTTTCCTATAGTGCTTGTGTTTGATCATAAAAAAAAAACTGAAACGTGTCCCCCTGAAAACACAAGTTAACGAGTCCGAGTTTTTTTTTTTAATTTTCACGTACACAGTCGTAAACCTTGCTGGACTGTTTTCCATGGGCCACACTGTATTGAATTAAAAATAAAAATAAGTACTTTATTTAATAAAACTTTAGAAATAGAGCATAAACTGGAAGATATTTCTATTGTTTTTAGGTTATGTTGTTTTATAGTTGTGACTAGAAATTAGTTGCCGGACACCGTCAGCATGTTATATATTTCCGAGTATAGGTATTTCAGATAAATATCTAGTAAGAATCATCATGTGCAAGGTTAAAGGTTAGTATTTTACAGTTTTCTATAAAAAAATGTTATCGAATCCCTAATGCCTAGAAAATTCATTTCAAAAATCGAAGTAAGCCTAAATTTCGAATGCTACTTGCTGCCAACATAAAAGAAATAAAATCTCAGTTCCATAAAGTGGCAGGTTATTAAATTTTTTTGCATTTCATAATGTAGCCATTATGAAACCTAAATGGAAAAAGTGTTTTATGCTTATTGACGTCACAAGTCCAATGTAACATTTCATAGATGTGATTCACTTACCTTAGGGAAGGTAAACTAGGTATTAATTTTGCGACATATTTACCTTATTTACATATTTATATATTGAAATTACTTAAAAACCAGTGAAGTGATCGAATTAGGGTAAATGAAAAAGTCTTAAAATTCAAAGTTTACCAAGTTTACTTTCAAATGTATGTATATCTACCTTCGAAATCCCTGCAATCGATTTATATTTTTGAGGCGTCAAAGGCGTCGCATTCAGGTGAACTTTAAAAAATGCTAATCGATCTACCTAATGACGTTTTTTTAAATGAAAAACCCTGTATAAATAATATGTCATCTAATCTTTTAGTGACCATATCTACTGTAAGTCTCGAGTAAGAAACTTTAGCACAGACATAAATATCCGAATGAAAATGCAAATTCAACCTCGAAACTAGGAAACTAGAGTGCTGGAAGTATCACTTTATTAACTGAAGGTTCTACCTGGAACGAGTTCTAAAATTTGCCGTTTATAATTTGATTTATTATTGAGAACTTGTGCTAGTAAAGTTCTCTCTTAGTGCTGTGATAACTTGAAGTTTCGAGTAATTCTCTGACATTCGGGCATTACTTTTTAATGAGCATGAATCGATTAAATTTGTGATATATTTGAGGGCTCATTTCAAAAACAAGCTTTTGTGATACCGTTTTACGTTACTGATATGTAATTTTGTACGATTAAGAATATGGTATGTGTGGTCAGTTTTAGCAGTAATAATTATCTTTCTTTAAGGCGTTAGGTTGCAGAAATGATTAATACATTTGCACGAACAGAAATATTCCTAAAAATAATTTTGGCTTTCCAAGGGAAGGATCGGCATATCATATTTAGCGCTATTGTAGTAATTGAAGATAAAGTTTAAATAAATCGCCTAGGAAACCAATATCATCTATGGCGTGTTATATATTTGAAAAGAGAATTTAAAATGCTATCTATTTAGATTAAAATATACAGGGTGTTCCATTTAAAAAAATGAGGTTAGGTCGGATAACTTTTTTACCTGACCGCCTATACTTATTCTAAATACGGCAGATTATTCAAAAATCATTATAAAGAAACTTTTGTATAAAACATTTTTCTGTATCTCTTTTAACTAAGAAAATATAGGGTAATTTTGGAATTGTCAATTTCTTGATTTTCCCCCTTATCTCTTAAGCGAGCGATAATTTTAAAATTTTGATTTTATCATTTTAAGTTTGAATGAGTACATGACACCTACATTACTTTTTTGATAGCACTAACAATTACGGAGATACCCTATAAAAGTGTCGAAATGGGACACCCTGTACATCCAACATACAATAAAATAATTAAATTGAATAGGGATAAAGCATATCTAATCACATTTTCACGTTTCGAGACGACGAGTCTTCATTTTGTAAAAAGTGTAAACCATTTCATAAATGTCAATCTCCGGCGACGAATTTAAATTAGCGATTGCTAAGCCATTCAACTTACCTCACCCATTTGAAATGTTGGGGGGGGGGGGGGGGTAGCCCCTCTAGCCCCTTCCCCTCGTACATATGATACTGCTTATTACCAAAGTCAAAAATTTAATTTTAGAATGGTAGTTTATGTATTATACATATATTTAATTTTATTTAATTATATCAATTTGAATTTGAATTATTGTTTAAAATATAACAATATTTCTTGATAAAGGTAATCAACTGCTTACCAAACATGCCAAGAAAATGTTCCGTTGCCCTAGGAATAGAGCCACGTTTCATCTGGAAAAACAATTTCATGCTATTTTCGTAGAAACCACAGCCATGAAATGTTTGTCCTTACTGATGGGAGCATCAACTGGAAAGAAACATGAACCCGCTGTTTCTATCTGCTTCGTACACGTCAATGCGACGCCTTCTATTACGAAAATAAACACAACAAAATTCTGTAGCTAGAATATGCGTTTCTTTTTAATTTCCAGTCTGTTCTGCTTCCGTTCTAACAGTTGATCGGTTTCATATATGTCTTGGTTAGGAAAAACAAACAATCTACCTACGGACGTGACTCAAAAATCTATATTTTTATCCAGTTTACGGCAGACTTGGCACAGTCTGGCCATATTGAGTTAATAATTACTATTTAGATATTCCCGGTTAGCAGTACTGGTTCAAATTGGTTGTTATTGTTATTCAAGCAAAATACCAACTTTTATAACTAAATATGCAAAATTTAACACTGCTTACAGAAAGGAAAAGAAATTTGCAATTAATACTCCTTCTAAGAACTGATTTTGATGATTGCATATAGTAAGCACTTTCGTTTAGAGACTTGAACAATTTGTGAACCACAATATGAAACATAAATAATGACATGTCAAAGTTTTAATTTATTTCCGTATAATACACTGGAATTGTATTTTATTTCCAAAGAAAAACGTTTGTCTGTTTAACGCTTTTTCATTAACTCATAAAACAAACATACATTAAAAATAATTGATCATTGATATTACTGTATGTATTTATCTGTAATTAATTAGAAAAACAGTTCATGCAAAAAATGTACTATTGCCATGAATGGCTGAAACACCTATACTTAATGCTGTCCAATTATTTTAACATCCCTTATTTTAATGTGAATTTTTTACATTACATTACAGGAACATTCATAACACTAGGAAAATAAAAATTTACAATGTGATATACATATGTATTTAGAGAACTCTTGTCAAAGTCAAGTTGTATTTATTAATATGAATAGAAAATCATATCCCAAACCACCTCAGTTCATTATCTTGATTAGAAAAAAATAAATTAAAATTTACAATCATTATTAAGTGAAGGTGGCCACTTCCAACAATTTTTATGAAACGATATTTATCATTATCAATGTAAATAATAATATGACACACATGCATTCTTTCCACGGTCTAACTGTATGTATTCATCTGTATTTAATTAAAAAAACAATTTATACAAAAAATAAAGTGATAAAATATACTATTGCCATGGATTGATGAACCACCTATAATGGTGCCCAATTATTTTAACATCTCTTATTTTAATGTGAATTTTTTACATTACATTACAGGAACATTCATAACACTAGAAAAATAAAAATTTTTTTATTGTGATATACATATGTATTTAGATAACTCTTGTCAAAGTCAAATTGTATTTAATTTCATATGAGTAGAAAATCATATCCCAACCGCCTCAGTTCATTATCTTGATTAAAAAAAAAATTAATTAAAATTAACTCTCATTATACTAAGAATTTTTATGAAACAAATATCATTATCAATGTAAATAATATTCAGTTTCAATTTGAATTTATTTGATAATCATGAACTTGCCTGATCAAGGTATGGTTTTCATGTAGAATTGATTAGGCTAATCAGAAAAGATATCCACATAGAGAAATGTCAGCAGCATACCATTTTCTTGTAGAAATATCAGAGGATTGCAGGGACACCACTGATGGAGCGATAGAATAACTCATCTACCTAATTTTTTTTTATATTCTATTAACACAAGCTAAAATCGGAAATAATATCTAAAGTACCTACTTTCAGAGACATTAAAAATAAGTATTTAAAAAAATTACAGCAATAAGTTTAAGCCATTGCGGCCATACATATGTTCATATAAACTTTTTTTCATAAAATCACACCTTGAAATACTAGCACGTCATTAGGTAACACCCTGTCTAAAGCATAACACCCAAAAATACATTTTTACCCAGTTCTTAAAGTATCCCGCAACTCTATTTATAAACAAAAACACTTTTACCACTAAGAGCATTCAATAAAGATGCTTTTACAAAAAATGCTCCCAATAAATTCCGTCTGAACGTCTAAACCACTTTGTTGACAACTTTATTATGCTGAATGTGCAATAAAAAGAAATATATTTTACCCAAGGTATTTTTCTCTGAATATTAGTCTTCATGTCATGTTAAATAAAAGTTGTAATATATGAAACTTCATATAGCGGCATTCTTATACAATCCCGCGCAATATACAGAGTGTTCCTGTATATAAGATAAGATACTGCTTTCGGTGGTGGTAAGTTCATCGTTAGAACATTAGATGTAGCGACGGGTTTGTTCGGGTTTTATACCGCCGTAGACATTCATTCTGGATACTTGATAGCGTTGCCAAGACCCTCCTTTCGTCGGACTCTAGCCCATGGTATAAATAACTAAGAAGGTATGATTCCACGTCGATGAAGGCGTGGCTTGTGACCTCAGAGGGTGAGTGATTTTTAAATCTTTTTTGAAGATTTATATTGCTATCAGCGTATTAAACTAACTATCTTTTAAATTTATTAAAAGGTTTTACCCATTTAATGGTATGTGAAATGAAAGAATAATATCATAGTATTTAGGTATATTTATTTAATGAACATACAACAAGAAGTTAAAATACGACCTAAATAGTCCATCTCTCAATAGAGTGAAATTATGAAGAGGTAAAAACCCATAGTGTGCTTCAGTAGTTAAATAAACAATATTTTAATTTCCATACATGTTTCGAAGGCATATATCCTCATCAGCGTCAGTGTAAAATACTTAACAAGTAAATGTTAACAAAATAAATAAAACCGCATCCATTCTAATTTCTTGTTTTTATCCTTAGGAAAGCGGAAGCACTTTATATTTCTATAAATTTCTTTGCCTAGTTAACTATATCACAAATGAACACAGCGCACCTCATTTTATGAAAATTCAGATATTTATTTTAATAAACACACACGACTAAATAAGAAAAATTTTGGTGAACTTTCAAAATTTCCATGGAAAACTACGGCAAACGGCACTACGTGGCGACCAGTGTTGCCAGAAATCCTTGATCGAAAGTAATAGGTTGACGGTTCGAAACCAAATAGAATAGTAGAAAACGGTGTCAGAATAAGAAAAAAAGTCGTTACTTTCCTATGATATGGGGGTCACCTCCAGATTGAACATAGATTTCATATGGGGAGCCTCACAACAAGAATGAATATCTAAAAGATTGTTAAAATAGTAATGGATATACAGGGTTATTGATGGTGTATGGCCTATTAGACGTTCATGGAGAACTAGTCATCGGATGACTTTGAAAATGTGGGAGCTTATAGAAGCGGACATTATCTCTCTTTTAAAAATATTTTTAGCCATGCAGTGTTGCCGCTTCTACTTGAAAGTATTAGCAACTTTGATAATTGGAACGGAACACCCTGTGTATTATTTTTGTTTTAGAATCCTTATTAATTTCTTAATAACTTTCCTTTATATTTTCCTATACATATTTGTTATAGTTCTCCAGATAATAATTAATTTTACTTTTTTTTCCGGAAAACATGTCCTACAAAAAGTGATATTTTTAAACTCTGACAAATTAAAGCACTGAAATTTGGTATGGAGTCAGGTTATATCCAGAGGTCTTTCATCCTCTTTCCAAATATTAGTTATAATAGTACAGGGTGTTTCAAAATACAAATATTTTGATTATTTGGAAAAATGGTAAATAATACGTTTTTTAAATGAAATACCCTATATTTTATCTGTTGTCCTAAAAGCTATTGAAATTGTCTATCTTCCTATGTATAATGTTACTATTACCTATCTTGAACAGTTTTTGACTTATGAGCATTTATTTAGCAAAATTAATTATTACAGATAACAATCACACTTTTTTAGACGAATTTGGCAAGTGGCCTAATGTAAATGTAAATAAAAAATCAAAATCAAAAACTATATATTTTTTTTTATTAAAAAAGACGTAAAATTAGCAAAATAGTGTAAAGTACATGTCTTATAAAGCTGTTATGGCACTGATCCCATTAAAAAATTCGAGGCAAGCGCCTCGTTTTCTAACATGGGCGCGTGTTAAAATCTTAAGCTTTATAAAACTTCTAATTTAATATAGGTACTATTCTCTTTCCCTGGTAATGATAATGGATCTAGTACATTAAGTCGGCCTTACCATTATCTTTACCAAATCAGTAAATCAACCTGTTTTCGACAGATGAATAGCCCGGAGAAGTCATTATTTTACAGTTTATAGCCTTTTTGTCTCTCTATATTTAGGTGAAACTTGGACTAGACAAGCATCGATCTAATTTACAGAAGTCTGATTTATAACAGCAAGGCCATAAATATTTTATACTTGTTAAATCAAGGTATTAAAAGAACTACAGTTGGGACGTGGAAAGTATGAACCTACGTCATAACTTAACAGTAATATCAAAGACCTGATATTTTTATTGTATTTTTGTTTTATTAGTTAATTGATAAAACACACAATGTTTTTCTATGTAAACGAAATATAATTCCAGTGTAATAGAAACAAAATTATTTTGCTTTTTTTTATTTGTAATATTGGTTTTAATAATTATTAATATTCATTTGCATTATTGACATTTATATTTTGTGTTTCATGTGGTTTACAAGTTTTTCAAGTTTCTAAACGAAAGTTTTTGTGCTATATAGGGTGAGTTTTTTAAAGTGTTACAAGGCGATATCTCGCAAACGGTTTAAAATATTTTCTTGAAATTTTAATGAGGTAAAGTGAGATGGGGGAACATATTTAAACATATTTTTGTTATCTACCCCCTTTCCCCATTTTGAGGGTGATACGACTTGGAGTTGCTTTGGCGCAATAATTCTTTTAAGAGCTAGGGGTATTATGACGAATACCCCTAGAGCAACCGCTGTTGGTAAAATTACTGAAATATAAAAATAAAAATAAGAGAAACTGACAATGGACGACAGTTGTTCCAAGCTAAGGGGATGGTTAAGAGGCGCGCAGCAGCCAGCTAACTCCCTGCGGCAGAAGGTCCCTTTGCGCCACCAGCTTATGCCAGATTTAAGCTGGAAATCTCCCGGATGTTATGGGATCCCCTTAACTTGCACCCACTGGTCGACACCACTGCATAATAAAAAAAAAGAAGTGCAGCGAACTAAATAAAACACATAGTAAAGATTAATTGACTTGTCATTTATTAAAAAGAAAATAAAGATAGAAATGAATATCTAGCTTACAAAAACCCAGTGTTGCCCTGTAACGATGATGGTTAGTAAATAAAAACAAAGAAATTAACTTATTAACTAGAACGATACCGTATGTTGATTGATGGTCGAACAGATTACTCTCGTTGATGAAAACTGGGTAGGTGTTAACCCAGGTTGATGGTAACCAGGTAGGAAGACCAAATTATGGTGACCCAGTAGGAGGAACGGGTTATCTTTTGACCCGGTAGGAAGAATGGGTTTTCTTTTGACCCGGTAGGAAGAATGGGTTTTCTTTTGACCCGGTAGGAAGAATGGGTTTTCTTTTGACCCGGTAGGAAGACCCTAGGAATATAAACACTCTCTAGTATAATGATATAAAAATGAAAATCAAAGCAAAAGCAAAGTGATTAAATCAAAAATAATCTTAATTAAATCAAAGCCAAAAGCATTTAAAATATTGTTACACAATCCTGAAGGGAACCAAAGAGTCTAAAATATTATTAATCAAAATATAAAGCAAAGAAGAATTTAAAGTAAAAAGTACCATCCATCACTGACCATCATTAATGACAACTGGTACGCAATAAAAGTTTTATAAATGCACCCAAAATAATTAATCTTAATACACTATTAAATTAATTAAAACGAGGATTGCTATCAATCCAAGTATCAACAATCAAAATTGAAATTATTAAACAAACTACTGAGCAATATTAAAGTAAGTCAATTAAACAAAATCAGATACAAAATATCAATTAAAATATAATCACAGAAATTAATCAAGGTAATCAAAGCAAATAATTAACAGCCAATATGCACTTCTGAAACAACAATCTAGCAAAACCAAAAAGATAAGCGAATTTAAAGCCAGGTACTTGAATGGTTTCTTTTATTACCAGGTGGTAATGACTATTGAA
The DNA here is from genome assembly GCA_963991005.1 of Barypeithes pellucidus. Taxonomy (NCBI): domain Eukaryota; kingdom Metazoa; phylum Arthropoda; class Insecta; order Coleoptera; family Curculionidae; genus Barypeithes; species Barypeithes pellucidus. The sequence goes on from OZ022563.1 coordinate 18,645,816, forward strand.
ATTATAAAATTGAGCCTAAATGCCTCATTCAAATAAGTAAGAACTACTGCAGTTCATTCTATTATAAAATACCATGATTAAAAATAAAAATCCTTATGGGACCTCGGAGGCTCGTAACCATTCTAATACCCCATTAATAAAGTAAGAATTAAAAGTAATAGCAACAATATTAATGCTGTTTCAAAACGGCATACCAAACACTGTAACAACTGACGCAGAGATAAAACTATATACATATATACGATAGGTAATAAGGCCAATATTTATTTGAAATCTAAAACAACCCAATTTAGCAAGGCAAAGAACTAGTCATAATGAATTAATAAACTACTCTTACATCAAAGCTACAAAATATCGTCACTGTTAATTAAAAATCCAAACTGAAGAACTTAAAACAGAAATCTTGGCCCTATGCCCCCCTCGTAACATAAATCACAATTAATACATTGGCCCTCATGGTCATTGTTCACTATATAAATTTTTGCCTAATGAAGGAAACCTTAAATTTATACTTAAAATTTCATATTGAGACATATCTATTCAAATTTATTATTTTCGATAATTAGTCTGTCTGGAGACATAGTAGACAAAATGAACTTAATATGTAGGTATTGAGAAATAACGATACTTGCATTAATTTTAGCCAGAGAGAATTTTACAGTAAAGCACGTGGCGTGCGAATTTAAGACAATAATTTATTTTAATGAAATATAATAAAACCCGAAATTAAGAAAACTAAAACCGTCGCTGAGTTAATTAAAAAAATATTATGCGAGACCAATGAACCGTTATTTAAAGCAAAATAATATGTAAGATAATATACCTTATAAGGTGGTCAAGGGTTCTTTATGAGGTTCCAAAATGGCCTCCGTCAGGAAAATGGTGCCTTCAATGTCGAACCAAAAACAAGCAAATCCCAGTATGTGCAGCTCCAAAACCAAAGGGAGAAAACTTGCACTATTTTTACACTTTTTCGAAGAACTAAATCGCCTCACGGCAGGGAATATTTCCCAGGTGTTTTTCGAAAACTAGTGGCTTGTGGCCTCGTCGACACTTGACTTGAAAAGGGACGACTTATAGGGATTTTTCGCCTAATATAGTGGGCCAACCGAACAAAAAAAGGACAAAACGACCATTTTTTTTTTAATATCTCTATGCTTCCTGCCTGCAGGTAACATCGGTTTCTCTAATGCCGATCCGGAGACACAAAGCAGAAAATAAGCCAGCTCAGGGCACATACCAAACTAAAGAAATAGAAAGCAACCGTGTTCACAGACACCCGACGTTGCGGACAAACCATAGTCGCAGCTTTAACAAATTATCGATACTCTATCCATAAAAGAGAATAACAGCGAAGGAGAATGAAATTGCAACAGTACCATGCATTAAACCAAAAATCTTCTCTAGTGTATATTACAACAAAAATCACGATCCACTCTAGGCCGTGCAACCCATGTCACAAGAGCGAAAGGAATCCAGCTAGAAGATATAACCTCTAATCGTAATTGGCTGTCACATCACTCAAAACTGAAATAAACAACGAACATTGAGATTAAATTCGTAAAAACAAAAGCAAGGGACACAAACCGAAGGCCGGAATCCCACGGAAAAGATACAGGTGAGTCTGAATTATTGTTGTGCAAAGGCCTACAGAGAGAGATGGCCCTTAAATCAGAGAAAGAATGCATACAGAACCAACGGTAAATTTTCAGAGATGGTTTTAAAGCTTTTAGATGCCCATAACTGAGGGAATCAGTCCTGAGAACCCAAGATGAACCCAGAATGAAGTCCTACAACCAGTGCAGACTCTTCCCAAAAAGTATTACGCTAGATACAGCATGTGAGAAGTCTTTAACAGGTTTTACGAGGCATATTGGAGACAAAACCCCATAAAGTCAAGGCACATCAGGCGGTAACGTCAGGATGCAAGGTTAGTACTGCAAGCCTGTCACTGTATATCTATAAAACTCAAAAGTTCAACGAATAAATAGCAAAGCACTTTAGTGACCACATTGAAACGTTACAAGGGGTGGGGGGTAACTTTGAAATTTTAAATGGGAATATGTACTTTTGTTTATTAAATGCGGATCTACGTAAAAAACTACGTATTTGTACAAAAAAAATTTTTGGTTAGCTCCACTGATTACCGAATTATAATTAATTAGGTTATAAAAATTTAAAAAATATTATTTACCCTTTTTTGTACAAATACGTAGTTTTTTACGTAGATCCGAATTTAATAAACAAAAGTACATATTCCCATTTAATATTTCAAAGTTACCCCCCACCCCTCAAAATGGGGAAAGGGGGTAGATAACAAAAATATGTTTAAATATGTCCCCCCATCTCACTATTACCTCATTAAAATTTCAAGAAAATATTTTAAACCGTTTGCGAGATATCGCCTTGTAACACTTTAAAAAACTCACCCTGTAGAATTCAATCATCAAAATCAGTTTACAGGAACTATCAGTTACAAATCTCTCGGTCTCCTCTTCTGTAAGTGGTGTTATATTGTATATTCAGTTGTAAAAAATTATATTTTATTTGGATATCCTATAACAACCAGTGCTGGGACCGGCAGTGGATAATGACCCATTGGTAAGGACAATCATTTCATTTCTACGGACGGGTTTATCAGTGGAGTGTTAAGATCATTTACCTTAGAGCTAAATTATAACTGTTAGGGCTAAACTTTTATCCATGTCCATGTGATACCAAAGAAAATGTTAATGTTTGAGGTTAATTAATACGAACTTGAAAGTGCGTATCTTGGAGTTGATCTTTGGGTTATTTTTAAAATTCGGTTTTCTTTATCCTCATCCATGTTAATATAGTCTTAAGAGTAGATGCTGCGATTCTCCACCAAAACGCAGATTTATATTCTGACGTCTGTCAAATAAAACTGGCTGGTTTGTTCGACGAGCTAATTTAACTTTCCACCCGGGTGGAAAGTAATTTTATTTTTATAATTTTTTAAAAAATCGATATCTCAAAATAATATACGAACACACTTTTTAAAAAATGCTAATAGCTTTGCCTGTTTAGATATGTCTAATTTTTCCCTAATTAATAGAGTGGTCCTTAGCATTGAATATTGTGACCAAATTGTTGATATCTTCTTTATCTTGGCATTTTCACTGAAATAAGCTAGTAGCGCCGACTAGAACCAGAATTTTGAACTTTGTTTCCCGTACACCATTCTTTGAAACAGTTATATGCCTTGTCATATCTCGGGCGGCTTTTAGTTAGTTGAAGAACTTCTTCTACTATTTTTGCTGCTTCTCGAATTTCTGGTGGAGTAGCAGCAAAATCAAATTCCTCATTTTTCTGTTGTTAAAATAATATATTGTTTAGTGACATCGAAACCATATTCAAAAAATGATATTTCCCATCTTGATGTGTATTATTACCTACCTTATTTTACCACCTGCGGTTATTTGAAATTTCTGTCTAATTTTCCGATGGAAAAGTCAAAATGACATTTATCTTTTATTAATAATTTTAATTCAAAATAATAAGAAGAAAGATGTGGTTGTAAATAAAATAGTAAATAAACCTCGGTGAAAAGTTTCATGGCTGTCTCGAGATTCAGTTCATTAACTACCGACTCTCTCGACAGAAATGAAACACTTTCCACCTCGCTACGTAATATACTATTTAAATGGCAATAGTATTCATAAACGTGAAATTATTTTTACAGATGAAATGTGGATCTATTCCAAGGGTAACAAAACATTTTATCGACATAGTTTGTTCAGGTATTAGTTTTCCTTTTTTAAGAAATTATATTTTAAACAAAAAAATCATATTCGAATGACGAGCGAGATGTGCAGAAGCTCCATCGTGCTGATAATACAGTTGCATAGTGCCTAATAGAAGAAGAACAAATATTTGTGTATATGGATGTGTGAGACTGCGGACCAAACGCAGGAATTAATCTCAAGGATAAAAATTGTAAGAGCTACCTTTATAAAACTTAGGAAATTTCTCTGCAGTAGGAACATAAATTTGCAATTAAGAACTCGAATGCTTCTTTGCTATGTGTTTTCAAAATTGCTACATGGAGCAGAGGCTTGGACATTGAAGCAAGAAGAAATCAACAAGTTAAAGGCGTTTGAAAGATGGTGTTATCGTCGGATCCTGCAGATATCATGGCTTGATAGGGTCACAAAAACTGAAGTTTTGCACCGAATGGGAAAACAAGAGGAAATAACAAGAACTCTTAAAGCTTGAATATTTTGCACATAATAAGAGGTCTAAGTATCCACTATTGCAAAATATTATGGAAGGTAAAATCAAGGGAAAACATAGTCAGGGCAGAAGAAGAACATCCTGGCTGAAGAATCTGAATGAATGGTTTGGAATGTCCTCCAATGAACTATTGAGAGTAGCGGTTAATAAAGTCAGAATAGCCATGATGATAGCCAACCTCCGCTGGGAGGAAGAAGGAACTAAAATTTAACAACCAAATGAAGAGAAAACACATTGCAGTCAGAACGCGTTGGGGCCGACAGTTTTAAATAGGAAATAGTATTGATCCGTCATTTACATCTTAAATTAAACTGATTAAAAAGGCTTGCTTGCTCATCTCGCCTAATTAACTGCATTAAGTCTGACGTCATCCTTTTTTGATACCGACGAGGATCAGTTACCTTCAGTCTGTCGAACTGAAAATCAGAATCGGCATTTGACAGCTTAATTAGAGAGGTTACGCTGAAATTTTTATCCAAGAATTAAAGCTTTAGTTCCCTCTTTATAAGTTTGGTGGACAGGTCAGAGTTAGGTTTATATAAATTAACAGTAACAACCAATAATATAATGAAGTGTTGGAGTTCGTTAATATCTAACAGAAAAAATTATTATTAAATTATATTTCCTAAATTTTAACATGATGAGAGCTAATCAGTCAATAATAAACAAATTTGTATAAATGGTTACCAATATTTTAGAGTTCAATCTTGAGGTAAGCCTTTTTTTGTTGTTAATTTATAGCCTGGATTTTATTTTCTTGTTTTTTGCTGGGTTCCTAACATTATTTATGTTATAATACTTATTTTTTTTAAGAACGGGAAATTTGAATACACCAGCCGAAGGCGAGTGACACAATCGCGTACGTGAAAAATATTAACTCTATGCATAAGTTGCATACAATATTTTTTCTACGATCGTATCAGTTTTCTTGTTCGAAATTAAAAGTTATACAGGGTACTCCAAGTAAAGTGGCCTATTAGAAGTGTCTCGAGAACTAAGTGAGATTTTATTTTGAAAATTTGACTATGGCTATAAGAGATGATTTCCTACGTTTATAAAATATTTTGGATGGTGTGGTGTTGCCCGATCATACCGAAAGTGGTAGCAACTTCGGAATTTTAAATTACCCTATATATTATATATTTTTTGAAATCTTGGTAAAAATCTAGAACAGTTTTCTGTATAATATCATATACCTATTGAATTATAAATAATCTGGTGAATTTTTAACGTCGTATCGGGACCTTAAAAGAAAATCATATCCTTTAGCGGTTACAACTAGGAAGCTGAAATTTTGACAATAGTTTCACAAGATCATCAAAATTTTATAATTTTGAACAGTATTTAATTAGTTTTATTATATTATATTACATAACAATATTTCTGAAAGAGACGAATTATTGCAAAAATCTTGTTTTTTTAAATGGGACACCCTGTATTTGATATGTTTTGCTAATCATATTAAGTATTCCTATACCTAGTTTCAATATTTTTGGACTTATAGCGAAATTTATAAATTATCTTATAAAAATATATTTTTTGGTAGTTGGCTGTGGAATGGATTCATAGAAACAAAATAATGAAAAATCCATTTGACGTTATGTCTGTGTTGTTGTAAAAAAATAGTTAACAAATAATCAATTTATTAATAAAAAAATAAACAAAATTAAAATTATGCAACAACACCAATAAAATAACTAATAACTAAATTGTTGCCTCTTAAACTTTCATGAATTGTGGTGATAACATGTTAATTTGTCACCTTTTTCATTTCTTCCCATTCTAGAGACCCCAGAGCTGTTCTCTCTCGATTTTCTAAATCTTCCCTTGTTGTGACAGGTGTCTTATATACTATTTCTTTAATCCTACCCCATAGATGAAAATCTAGTGGGGTAAGATCCGGAGACTTTGGGGCCATTTCCATGGACCTCCTCGGCCAAGCAACTTTTTGGGAGTCATAGGAGCTACATCAGGAAGTTCATTAAATTTTCTGCAAGTTCTAGATGAAACTCTACCACACTCCCCATGAATATCAAATAAATTTAATATTTAAGCTCGAATAATGTGAATTAGCCATTTTCATTACAATAACGCAGACGTAACGTCAAATGGATTTTTCATTATTTTGTTTCTATGAGCTATATCTTTATAAGATAATTTTTAAATTTCCCTATAAGTCCGAAAATATTGAAAATAGGTATAAGAACACTTAATATCATTAGATAGAAAATTCGATCCTCCATTAGCAAAACATATCAAATACAGGGTGTATCGTTTAAAAAAAAAAGATTTTTGCAATAATTCATTTCCCTCAGAAATATTGTTATGGAGACGCACTGTATAAAACTAATTAAATACTGTTCAAAATATAAAAGTTCGATGGTCTTGTGAAACTATTATCAAAATTTCAGCTTTCTAGCTGTAACCGCTAAAAGATACGATTATCTTTCCAGTTTCCGTTACGACGTTGAAAATCACAAGATTATTTATAATTCAAAAACTCTTAAAGATAGGTATATGATATTATACAGAAAACTATTCTAGATTTTTACCTAGATTCCAAAAAAAATATAATATATAGGATAATTCATTTAAAATTCCGAAGTTGCTACTACTTTCGGTATGATCCGGCAACGCCGCACCATCCAAAATATTTTAAAAACGTAGAAAACCATCTCTTATAGCCACAGCCAAATTTTCAAAATAAAATCTCATTTAGTTCTCGAGATTCTTCTAATAGGCCACTTTACTTGGTGTGCCCTGTATATTGGTGTATAACCAACTGACTGTCTGATCTGATCTGATAAGTCGGGGATATTTGCTTATATCGACTTGATTATTCAGAATTAACGTTGATCTTAGCTTGAAATAGCATGGCTATTAAGTCGAAACATTAAAAAAAATTTTACCTTTCTTGAAAATACTTTAACAATACCTGTTTGCTGAAATTCTTCACTTGGTTTGGTCCAATACTATTTAATAAACGTATTACATTCCTTTTTGTAAGCTTCTTTCGATTTTTCAGACAATAAATTTTGTGTTGCTTTATTGGCTTTATTATTAGATTACGACATGTTACGCCACTTTTTTTTTAATTCTAAATTCATTTTTTAACTCTAACTACTCCGAAGCGACTAATAAATAATATGTGTCATATATCATGGAATTCAGAATATAAAGTGGATCTTATAATAGTATATTAAGATACAAGTTTCATAAGACATTATCTTAGAGCACGCGTTTAATTAACGTGTTTAAAGTACAAGTGCTCTAATTGTCTTATGAACCGTGTATTTTATAATACTTTTTCTATTTGGGTCTTTAAAGTCTGAAAAACTTGAATCATTTGAATTAATATTTTCTTTTTGGGTTGGTAATACTTTTACAATTTAATAAAATGTTACAAGTATCAGATATGCCATGATAGAAACAATTGAACACAACAAAGTTTCTTCCCATCCGTCATAATTAAAAATAAAGATATTATTAAAGTTAATAAAGATGAGTCAGGGAGAAAGTTGTACTCCGTCAGAAATACGAGAAATTGCAGAAAATAATCTAGAAAAACTTTCAAAAAGAATATGCAAAACTTTGAGTTATGGTGCGATTGAACAAAATAATAAATAATAACAATTAATGCCTGTCTACAGTATCTAAATATGTATAATTATATAAAGTAATATGTATAATACTATATTGAATTAAAAATAAAAATAGTACTTTATTGAATAAAACTTTAGAAATAGAGCATAAACTAGAAGATATTTCTATTATTTTTAGGTTATGTTGTTTTATAGTTGTGACTAGAAATTAGTTGACGGACACCGTCAGCATGTTATATATTTCCGAGTATAGATATTTCAGATAAATATCTAGTAAAAATGATCTATCTATTTGCAAGGTTAAAGTATAGTATTTTAAAGTTTTCTATAAAATTTTTTTGTCGCATGCATAATGCCAAGAAAACTAATTTCAACGAAATCGAAGTAAGCCTAAAATTCGAACCCTACTTGCTGCCAACATAAAAAAAATAAAATTTCAGTTTCATACAGTGGCAGGTTATTAAATTTTTGTGCATTTCATAATGTAGCCATTATGAAACCCAGATAGAAAAAGCATAAAATATTACTACTAGTTGATGAGGGTTGGGAAAATTTAATTAAATTACCTTTAGATGAAGAAGAGAATGTAAAATTTCTATTCCCATATCTCTTCAAATAGAATCAGAAAATAAAAAGATCGAAATCGTAAAAATACGATTTTGCCCAAAATATTCGAAATTTTTTATATTTGAAAACATGACGTTACAGAACTCACTTATGCACAACTTGTCTAATTTGATCATTTCTATATATCCTTTGGTTTGTTCGGGTTTCCTATACAGTGCATTCTTATCTTGGACAGCCTGTATATTTAGTTTCATTATTAGGAAAAGAAGTTTTCAAATGTCCTTGTAAATGTGGAATAACATGTACTTTATTTGTTTCGTCGCGGGTATCGGAAAACTCCAGTTTTCATCCAACTTTTTACTTAAAAACACGTTCAGGTTGCTCAATTTAAAAAGGAGCAATTTTAAACTTTTACTCGTAAACATATCTTTAAGTCTGTTCTTTGAAGGGTTCAAGTTGTTTTGGTTAAAAGTTTTGTTTAATAGTAATATTCTGACACAGAAAACAAAGTCGATTTACTTCCAGTCATATTCATAATTTCGAACTTATAAGTTCTCTTAAGAATGCATCATTTAAGACTGCAGCGTTATCCAAATTAAATGACCACAATTGGTAAATCTGTTATTGTTAAAGATGTAAAATTTTAAATTAGCGAACTGATAATATATTTAACGCTCTTTAAAATACAACAACGTAAAAAATAAATGAACATCCTATTTTTCAGTTTGGATGTAAAATATAATTTTTTTCTACGACCGTTATAAAAACTACAGTGAAACCTTTCATAACGGACACCTCTAATAAGCGGGCATCTCTATTAAGCAGGCATTTTTTTATAGTCCGGAACTAGGTATATGAAATTTCATGAAAATCAACTTCTCTTGGGTGAACTCTCCTTTGGGTGGACTCTCTTTTGGGCAGACGCGGACAGGCTATTGTCATACAAAAAGTGCGAAAACCCTCCTTTAAACGAAATTAAATATTTGGTAAACGAATAAGTATTGTGCAAAAACTTTCTGAAGACAGACCCGCAACCAATCGCGTATGCGAAAGGACTTCGCCGAATGAAAGTATGTGTGATTCTCCGACAGCAGTCCGCCGTTTATTTGTGAGTTGTAAGGTTAAAATCGTAAACAATGGCACAAAAATGTCGCGTTTCATGTCTGATAGAGAATATTGATGTTGTGGAAGTTTGTAATTTTATAACAATGATTTGGACGAGTTCATTAACATTGATAACAATGTGCTATTAGAAGATGATAGTGACCTCATTCCTACCGATTATGTAGTCCAAACTGAAACCACATCATTATCTGACGACTCTGATGAAGAAGTTGAATGCAGTAATCAAACAAATGTCACCAATAATTATCAACAAGCTATTAGTATGGTAAAGGAATTATAAGAGTAAGCAAAGAATAGAGGTGACTCTACAGCAATGGAATTATTATCAGACTTGGAATTACATTTTCTAGATTGCAAGTATAAAACGCAAACACTTCAAACTACGTTATTAAATTTTTTTAGTACTACATCCTAACTAAAACTAGTGTATTTTTGTTATGTTATGTTTATTTGTACATAGTAATAATTTTGCATTTACATATTACCTCATAACAAATTTTCCATGTGAGGACACCTCTATTAGGCGGACACATTTAGACGGTCCTGTAGGTGTCCGCCTAAGAGAGGTTTCACTCTATATTTTTTTAAGCAAGAAATTGGTCTTTGTTAACAAGTTAAGAAAAGTAATTTAGCATCGCTAAATGCTTATAATATCAAGTTGTAATGAAAAAGCATCCGCGTCTATCGTTGCCTGAGCGCCGCATTATTTTTGTTACATTACAAATGAAATGAAAACACCAAAAATGAAAATAAATAATTCCGATTCTATCGAACAAAACTGATTTCAGTGCGCTGCAGACGAAATAATTAATAAAGCCAATGAAGCAACATAAAACTTATTGCCTGAAAAATCGAAAGAAGCTTACAAAAAGGAATATAATACGTTTCTTAGTGCATTGGATCAAAACCAAGTGAAGAGTTTCAGTGAACAGGTATTGTTAACGTATTTTCAAGAAGATTTTTGAATCTTTGACTTTAAGGTCATGCTATTTCGAACTGAAAATCAACATTAATTCTGAATAATCAAGTCGATATAAGAAAATATCACAAACTTCTTGCATTCCTAAGTGACAATGAGTTGGTTATACATTAATATATATATTTTAATTTAAAAAAAGAGAGTTTATACGATCGAAGAAAAAAATATTGAATGAAACTTATGCATAAAGTAACTTTTTTCACATACGGGGTTGCGGTACTCGCGTTCTGCTCATATGTTCACATTTTCCTTCCTAGTCTATAAACTATATGAAAGGGAGGTTCTGTCTGTCAAATTATTTCATCATTCTTCAGAAAAGGATTAATAAATTTTATGTAGGCCGCCCATCCATTAGAAATTAGCGTTTTTATTATTTCTGAGTTTTTATTGCGAAATAATTTGTATCCTATTCTAAGTGCTGTTGTTCTATATGTACAGTGTCATTGTAAAGTGTAATTATGCGTTAGTATTTAGTGCTTTTGTGTAATCTGATAATAGGTGCATATCTTCAAAAAAACTTATTTGAAACTCGTGGGTGTCTGTGTGTGTGTTTCTTTAAGTGATTTAGTGTAATGCAGTCCCACATTATCATTAGGGCACGTGATGAGCATAAACCACTTCCCATAGAAAAAATAACTGAAGGTGTCTGCCCTGGATTCCTTACTCGCGTCGTGTCAGCGGCCTGGATTTAATTTTAAAGTAAGCTAAATATTTATTTTTATAAGAAACTAAAGTTTTACATTCTTACACAGTTTGGCAACTTTGCACGCAACAGGTGTTTGTGATACACTGCCTCAGGATGTTATGATTCATTACCGTGGAGTCACCTGTGAGTAAAAGGGTTTATTACCACACTTTTAAAACGGTCGATTTAAAAAGGAATGTGTAGCGCTTCTCTAGGACACCCAAGGAGTCACCCATTTAAATACGTGTCATTTCCATAACACCCTGTATAAACAAAATGAGTTGTCATTATTTAAAATTTAAATTACTCAGAGCAAATGAAATTTCTGGTAACAATCGTCGATGCGACCGAGTATAAGAAAATTGAATATGGAAAATTAATTTCAAAACTTTTCGTGTAAATTACTTAAGTTTTCAGTTGCATCGCTATGCAAAATGAGTAATTAATATGAAGGGTTACGGAACTTTCTCCCATAGGAACTCGTCCCTTATTAATTTTGAAACGATTAGAGATCTTAATTGCGACATTGGGGTTTCCCAGAGGCCTAATTTTCGATAGGACTATATGACCTTCTTATTACCAGGGGCAGTGGCAAAGTTTTCTCCCTAATAGTGAATCAAAAGAATTACCATTTTATTTTTCGGCATAATCTCAGAAAATTTTAATGTTCTTGCCACTTGCGCCACCTATGATGCACCGACTTCATTCCATCAGAAAAAAATATTCCATTCCTTCAACATGACCCCCCCCCCCCCTTCAATTTTTATCATCTTCTAAATGACGTCCGAAAGTTATAACGTTATATATTAACTGAGATACAGGGGGTTAAAGTTAAAACTTCATTTTTGTTTTTCTCTAATAACTTTGACAGAAACCAGCGGTTTTTTACAAATTTTGGCATTATGTTTTTTTTAGGACGGGAAATTGATTTATTTTATGAAATTTTAATGTACAACATAAGGGGTGCTGTCTGCGGCATTATTAGCACATTCATACGGTCATAACTTTTTTGTGCCTCAGTATATTTAAGTTTTTAATAAAAATAATACTTTTCTTATATTTATTACGTAAAATAGGTATAATAAGTTCAGGTCGCCCAGAGTTACCGTTTCGGAGATATTTGCATTTAAATTGTTTAGTGCGTTAGCTCAGGCAAGCAAATAATATTTTGTTACTTCTTACCAATTCATTTCACATGATAATTAATATTCTAGTAATGGTAATTGGGAATAATAAATACAACAATTGGATTGTTCTTTAACTTACTTTAATTAAAATAACTTTGACCCTAGAAAATATCGTGTCGATAAACTCAAAAATAAAATATTTTCTGTTCTATAGCAACTACATCTCTAAATTTATTTTCTCATAGATTACTATAAGAAAAAAATTTTGTTCGCAAATTAATAATAATTGGGCAGGGTGCACTAAACAATTTAAATGCAAATATTTCCGAAATGGTAACTCTGGGCGACCTGAACTTGTATACCTTTTTGACTTAATAAATATGAGAAAAGTATTATTTTCATTAAAAACTTAAATACACTGAGGCACAAAAAGTTATGATGTTAAATGTGCAAATAATGCCGCAGACAGCGGGTTTGTTCGGGTTTAGCCCTCTCCATTGATAGGATGCAACCACCTGTAGACCGGTTTCGAACTTATTTGTTCTCGTCAGTACAGGGTAGGTGTACATATCAATCATCAGAGAGGACTTAACAACTTAACGCCGTACTATCGACGGTAGTCGACAAAATACAGCGGCGCCATCTATTAGTAGTCCACACAATCTGAACAGACGTTATTTGATTAAATCAAATTTTAAAAATCCATCTAAGAATTAAAAAGTAGTGTCAGGTGATATCAAATACCAATATGATAAATTATTATTTCCAGACCACCCGATGATCGGGTTTGTTCGATAGTACGGGGTTAAGTTAAAGTCCTCTCTGATGATTGGTATGTACACCTACCCTGTACTGATCAGAACAACTAAGTTCGAAACCGGTGTACAGGTGGTTGCATCCTATCAATGGAGAGGGCTTCCTTTTCTTGGTAGTACCATTCAATCTGAAATAGTATTTTAAAGTGCTACTGTGTAGACAAAAATACGCCCTTATTGTATAAGGATCATCGGGTGGTCTGGAAATAATACTTTTCCATATTGGTATTTGATATTAATACCACCTGACAAGTATAGACTTTAGGTCAAAATTCACTCAAATGTAATTAAATTCAAGACAATTTGTAATACTGACTCATTATCCGTTTCATAAATATCATTGAACACTAAAATATCACTTCATTTACTTAATCTTATTTATTATGAAGTTCCGCTCTTCGTAGCGCAATTAAACGCAAAGAAATTGGTCTCTACAGTGGCGTAAAACGCGGGTAGGAAATTTTGTCTTTGTTTACTATACTGGCCTTTTCGTTTTCCTAATAATTTTCTTCTATCAATTACGTGATAAATCAGATAATAATTAGAACTAAACATTAGAAGAGTTAAGTAAAATAAATCGTGGAAAATATTTACAACGTATATAAAGAAGAGGGATAGTAATTGAATACTAATTCCGGGAGAATCCAACTGCGGAATCAATAAAGTGTTTTTATTTATTTTACACTTAATAAGAGTACGCGTATGATAAGACGCTTCTAGCATGGCTTTTCTCCTTTCGTTTTTCATACGGAAACGTTAAAATGAAACTGAGCAAACAATAGAAACTCGTCCACAACCGAAACTGCGAACAAACCTAATGTTAGTTTCAGAACGAAATTGTATACCGACCGCGATCATTAAATATTCCGATAAATTTTCTTCTTCGTAGACCGGACAACCTAAAATTAGTTTTTTCCATTATCTAAAATATTTTTTCTGGTAATGGAACAAGTTTTCCGCGGCCAGAAAATTGATTATAATTAAAATGAAATGTAAAATTAATTATTATTCCATTCTGAGTTTTTCCCGTTAATACGTAAGGTCTAAAAAGCTTTTGCTTCGAAAATGTGACGGTTTTGGGCTTTTAAATCCGAAATTAAATTTCGATATTAACTCGATTTGCCGCATGAGTGAATAAATTACATTTTAGGAGAATGCTCGTTCAAAAAAAGGTCGCTCTACATTTAATTTAAAGGTCACACGGGCGTACTTCAAACCTCTATAATTTTCATATTACTAAATATTACACTAATTTTTTTATTTAATAGTATATTAAGATACAAGTTTCATAAGACATTATCTTAGAGTATATCTTTAATTTGCGTACGTACAAGTGCTCTAATTGTCTTATAAACCGTGTATTTTATAATACTTTTTCTATTTGGGTCTCTAAAGTCTGAAAAACTTTAAAAAATATAGTAGATTTTACAGTTTCATGAAATGTTACAAGTATCAAATATGCCATGTTAGAAACAATTGAACACAACAAACCCTCTTCCCATTCGTCATAATTAAAAATAAATATATTATTAAAGTTAATGAAAATGAGTAAGGAAGAAAGTTGCATTTCGTCAGAAATACGAGAAGTTGCAGAAAATAATCTGGAAAAACTTTTAAAAAGAATATGCAAAACTTTGAGTTATGGTGCGAGCAGAACAAAGTTCACAGTATTGAACAAAATAATAAATAATACTATTGAACAAAATATTGTGTCGACATAGAATCTGACAGGAATAACAATTACTGCCCAGGAAATGTTTGCAGTAACTATAAATATGTATAATTTGAATTGAATTAAAAATAAAAATAGTACTTTATTGAATAAAACTTTAGAAATAGAGCATAAACTGGAACATATTTCTATTATTTTTAGGTTATGTTGTTTTATAGTTGTGACTAGAAATTAGTTGACGGACAACGTCAGAATGTTATATATTTCCGAGTAAAGGTATTGGAAATAAATATCTAGTAAAATTGATCTATTTGCAAAATTAAAGGTTAGTATTTTAAAGTTTTCTATAAAATTTTGTTGTGGAATTCATAATGCCAAGAAAACTAATTTCAACGAAATCAAAGTAAGCCTAAAATTCGAACCCTACTTGCTGCCAACATAAAAAAAATTAAATTTCAGTTTCATAAAATGGCAGGATATTCAATTTTTTGCATTTCATAATGTAGCCATTATGAAACCCAAATAGAAAAAATTCTTTAGTAAATATAATTGTTATAGTTATTAGTAAGGCTGGCGAAAAAATGCACGGAAAGCATTTAAAAACTGGCATATTTTAATGAACAATCATATTTTTTAATTGGGATGATATAACCCAAAGATTTAAGATGTCCCCCCCCCCCCTCAAAAAATAAATTACCCCTCGGCAATGTACATGAAATACATACAACTTAAAAATCAAATCACCCATTAAAATAAGTACAGGGTGTCACATTTTCAACACTTTTATATGGTATATCCGTAACTGTTAGTGCTATCAAAAAAGTAATGTAGGTGTCATGTACTCTTTTTGGGTCAAACTTAAAATGATAAAATCAAAATTTGAAGATTTTCGCTCGCTTAAGAGATACGGGGGAAAATCAAAAAATTTACAATTTCAAAATTACTTTATATTTTCTTAGTTAAAAGAGATGCAGAAAAATGTTTTATAGAGAAGTTTCTTTATAATGATTGTTGAATAATCTGCCGTTGTCAGAATGAGTATACGGGGTCACGTAAGAAAGTTATTGGATCTAACCTCATTTTTTAATATAAGAAGATAGCATTTTAAATTCTCTTTACAAATATATACACGCCATGCATGATATTGGTTTCCTATGCGATTTATTTAAACTTTATTACTTTAAACCACAGTAGGCCATGAAACAAAAGCTAATATCCTAGAGACAACAGTTGACATTCTAGTTGTTATTAACATGACATCAACATTTTGAAAAATTTGATGATGGTGTGTTATAAATTTGAAAAGAGAGTTTAAAATGCTATCTTTTTATATTAAAATAGACAGGGTGTTCCATTAAAAAAAAAGAGGTTAGGTCGGATAACTTTGTTGGCTGACCCCGTATACTTATTCTGAAAACGCCAGATTATTCAACAATCATTATAAATAAACTTTTGTATAAAACATTTTTCTGTATCTCTTTTAACTAAGAAAATATAAGGTAATTTAGAAATTGTAAATTTTTTGATTTTCCCTCGTATCTCTTAAGCAAGCGAAAATTTTCGAATCTTGATTTTACCATTTTAAGTTTGAGCCAAAAAGAGCACATGACACCTACATTACTTTTTTGATAGCACTAACAATAACGGAGATACCCTATAGGAATGTCGAAAATAGTACATCATCATTAAGGAACACCCTATATATAAAAATATCTACATATTTTAACAATTCGTATACAAAAGTGTTGATTATAGGGTATTGATTTCAATAAGGCCTCTATTCGACACAGTTACGTGGATTCCTTAACTTAATAGTTTTATTCCAGAAAATCCTTGTTCGATAAAGTAGGTAACGAAAATAACTTATTTTTATTGCCTAGGAAAACTTTTCAGGTAATGGAAAAACTTTCCCATTGTCGAAAATTGAATTATAATGGAGGCCGGAAGCTATTTTTGGGATACGTGTTACACATGTAGAAATGAATCGAATGGAACCCACAATTTTTTAAATTTATAGTTTTATATTCAAACGTCCACAAAAGGACTTACCGGGGAATTCCTAAACAGGCATGGTTTGTTTATGATGACCATACAATCTGTCCTCTTAATCTTTCGGTAACATACAGAGGAGGTCAAAATAAACCTATTTTGTTATAGGAAATAAATTCCTAAACAAAACCGACATCGCTCGATTATTAAAAAAAACTGCTCGAGTTATAAATTCAAGCGAAAATCGTCGCTTGTTACTTATTACCTTTCACTCGATACCCGAGCTCTGCTTGTCGCCGATCGAAATGTGCTGCTTGGTAGTGTGATCGGTCGAGGTCTTAAACTGCTCGTATATTCGCGCGCCACCCGAAATGTGCCGATTGGCGACGTTCGAGTTTGACGATCAGAAGGCTGATACGACATACGTCTTTGTTAAAGACACATAAACGATAAGGTGCATACAAAAAAGTATGCCAAATCCTTTAGTAGATTCATAGCGACATGGGTCTTGTTTTGACTGGGACTGGCTAGCCAGCGGCGATTGTAAATTTTTAAAACATTCAACTGTTCTTCCTTAATAAAACTCTAGGCTAAACTTCTAATCCCTGGTGTTTTATCGATACATTCTTCTTAGTCATAAGAATGATTATTCACCAATGGTGAATCGGAATTTCAAGTGATTAATCGCTCGAGCGATTCACTCTACTTTTCAATATCAAATACTCGATTATTAAAGTTATCGGTTTTACCCAACACTAAAATTTTACCTTTACCTGTTGTGTGACCGTTTCATGACCCCCATAGACCCGCGTATGATGGGGGCAAATTATAGTTTGATTCGGTGAACGGAACTTTAATTTCAGTCGAGGTAGGCAGATCCCTTAATTAAGCGATATTTTAAAATGGTGACAATAATTTACGTTATTCTTTAATCTAGTTCAACAGTTATCAGGAAAAAAAAGTAATAATTTTGGTTTAAAAATAGGTAAAACTTACCAGTTTTAAGTACCGGATACAAAATATTATGTCCATGTACTCTAAGCTCTGGATACGGTTTGATCCACATTGGATTACACTTCCTTCACTTTTGGCATTTTATAAAAATCAAATATTAACGATAATAAGTTTGAAACGAGGCCTGCCTATCTTTATATCGGGGTATATGTATGTACCAAAATGGGATACCTTTCTTAATGACATGAATAGCGTTTAAATAGTCCAAAGAATGAACTAATCTAGATAAGGAGAAACATGGATTAAAATCTTTACCAATTTGATAAAATATGTAAACAAATGCATCTGGTATCATAACTATGTAAAAATATATTAACGAGAATAGTGCATAACAAATGTTTTAGTATCTCGATTGTTGCGATATAGACATCTGCTAAATAAATTTTGCCTCTTAAAGCAATCCACCCCAAGATCATTCTGTGAAGAGGTGTGTATAAATTAACCCCCGTTCAAGTTCAGTGAGAAATCCAATTCTCGATATTTCTGCTCCAGAGGTCCCCGAGCCTGGGCTCACCAGCCTTGTTTATTTCTCTGTGGACTTTCCGTTTGATGTTTTATATTGAGAAGAGTATCAGTTTCGATTTAACTTCTGTGCCGACTAGATCATCACGGTGAAACGCCAAGGTTTATCTTTAATAAAAATGTTAATGTCATTTGCGATTAAATGTTTTAAATTAATAAAATAATGTGCGTGTATATAAAAAATACTAAAATTATACGAGTAAAGTGCGGGTTAAACATTTAAAGCGAAACCGCTAACTTTAATCAAGGCATTGCTAATTATATCGAACAAACCCGAACAAACTCCGTGAAGCTACAAGAACAATTATTAATAATTATTATTAACATCTTTTGTGGGCCATAAAATTCTATACAATTTTATTTCCCGGCAAACTTAGGTACATTGCGACTTAATCGCGTCCAAGTCTGTCGTCTAACTATTATTTCACACTTTAAGGTCTTAATTTACCAAAATTTACTTCTTGGAAACGTATTTATTTATACAGGGTGTTAGGAATTGCATTAATATCTTTAAACTTATAAATCCTGATATGAAAATAAATAGCATCGAGTTAATAAGCATGAAAAATTATCTCATTTTCGTAGAATGGCGAGTCCACTACTGTTTTCTTTGAGTTTCCCTCTCCTCTTCTGCGATGTTGCAAACCCTACCCCTTAGTTCTCGCCTAACTATTTAGAAACGATTTATGCTACAATATCATTTAACAAATCCGTTCACTGTTTTTCCGAAAGTTTTATGGCAGTAATCACTAAACGTTTCACAACAGAAAATACTATATTATTGTTTTAGTGTTTGCCTTCTCTCTTTTTAATTCTCGTCCGATTGATGTAAATTTTGACTTCGTTTAGAACTAGCACACTATACTCTATTCGAAACCAAGAGTCAGTACACGTAAATAAATCCACGTGGTCTTTAATATTCACCAGGACCGCACTAAGAAATTGTAATATTTTCCATGTATATTTTGTTCATACAAGGGAGACAATCAATGGCCATAGGTTCATCTACGGTTTCAGTGCTGCTAGACATATTTATTTAACGGCGATTAAAAGCAGTCGCCTCGGTTTAGGCCCCAAAGGCAGTACGGTTATAATACTATTATAAAACAGTATTAAAAACACAACAAACTGAATAAGTCCAATCCTGTCCCAAGCACCGCCCTCCTCGCCGCCATTATATATTTGATGACTGATTAACCAATTACAATGCAGGATTTTCAGTATCGATCGCTGATCAAGCGTGCCATACGCGGTGCCTAGCGTTTACATTTACTGACTCTAGGTTTTGAATAGGGTAGCTTCAAGGACATCAGGCTGCAAGTCGACTTACACTTAGTTCGACGCGGTTTCTAGTGGCACTGTATTTAGTGTTTATCTAGAAAAAATATACAGCGTGTTATGGAAATGACGTATTATATTTAAATGGGTGACTCCTTGGTTGTCCTAGAGAAGCGCTACATACTTTTTTTTTAATCGACCGTTTTAAAAGTGGGGTAACAAGCACTCTTACTCACAGGTCAGTCCGCGCTACTGTACAACATTTCACCCAGAGCCAATGGCAATGTTGCCAAACTTAATGTAAAACTGAAATTCCATATAAAATTATAAAAATAAATTATTTTCTACCTACATGTATTTATCCTTATACATAAAGAGCGAGGAAATCCAGGCACAAACACAATCAGTTTTTTTCTTTGTCATGGGAATACTCCTGGAAACACTTTATGTACAAATAGTAATAGTGAAACAGAGCCGATAGTTAACTTTTGAAAATACAATAATACATATTATACTAAAGATTATTAGATTTTATTACACGCGACGAAATTTGACGTCCAGAAGAAACGCGTCAATAAAAACAATATTCAAAGATTATTTATGGACGGGCAAGATACAACGCGTAAAGAAACAGAGCGGATTGCTGAGAGTGTGTTGGTGATCGACGAGACACAACCCATCCGGCCGCTGGTGGTCTTCAACTAACAGACCGCAAGCGTGCGGCGCTATATGAAACTACTTCGCTCAGCCGATGTAAGGCGTCAAGAGGTCATTGGCATTTGACCTAGTGACGTACGTGCCTATTTAAAACTTATTTAATACTATTCCATATATTTTTTCGGGTTGTTTCAAACATAGTCCATCGTAAATGCTATTCAATTAATTGTACAAGAGGGTATTACAGAATGGAAAATTGTTTAAATTATTTTATTTTGTCTAAAGAGTTTAACGTGTACATATGACAACACCGGCCAGAATTCCTTGATTGCTTACATGTATCGTAGTGCCACGTGTGTTTCCTGGTTTGACACCACTTTTACCGCTGAATGAATTGAAAGCGCCATTTATGGGTATTTTTCTTCAATTTGTCTTTATCTCAGGAATTGCCGGTTGAAATATAATACGCCATTTCCGTAACACCCTGTATACAAGGTACCTATTTCATTAAGATCGGCCACCGGCCACATCTCGAAAACTATTTGGCATATAAATTCAGTGAAAAAAACATTATAAAAGTAGCTATGGGAAAATCCTGGAAATTATTTTCAAGTTCCGCATTTCGCCGCAAGGGGACACTATTGAAAAGTAAATATCTCCGGCAACATTGTTAGAAAGTTTAGAAAATTATGTTTCATTTTAGTCCAAGGCTCATTGACTTACCGACCTTGATAAGAGTGGGGCAAACTTCTAAACGACTTTTCCATTTTTAGTAAACAGCTGTAAATGTAAGTATATTAAATTTGCAAAAAAAATCGCAAGATCGCAGTGATATGTCTTCTTTCAATATACAGGGTGTTATGGAAATGACTTATTATATTTAAATCGGTAAATCCTGAGATAAATATAAATTGAAGAAAAATAACCTCAAGTGGCGCTTTGAATTATTGTACGAAATAAACACTTTATATGAAATCTGAAAATTTACGTGGCCGCTACTGAGGACTTGCGCAATCAATAGTTTATTGAGGCGGTTTTGTCATATATTGCAACACAGAATTGAAAAAATACTACATTACTACAGGTACATACTCTCTTACCTTCGATCTTATAATTTTATAAATAAATTCCATAAAAAATAAAACACAAAAAGTACAGGTTTGTTCGGGTTTGTTCGGGCTTGTTCGCACAAATTTGAAATCACATCACAATATTACTTATTATGAATTATTTCACAACCGAAAAAAATCGGGTAATGCTACAACTAACAAAACGTTTAAAATTATACATCAAGCACGTGGAACCCTCAACAGCGTGATCCCATTACCGAGTCTCGAACAATATTGAAGCAACGATAGTCGCACGCGGCAGGTATCCAAGCAAGGGCGAAACATGCGGTGTGATCTGACAACACTGTTAGTATACTCTAGGGACCCACATTGTTGCTAACTGAATCCACTGGATACGAAACTTGGACCTAAATGATACGGAATTGTCCAAACTTTTTAACGATGTTACCAAAGCTTAATGTGGGAATATTCGGAGAAATTTAGAATTTTAATATTTACTTTTCGATTGTGCCCCCTTGCGGCGAAATGCGGACGTTCCAGGATTTTCTCATAGTCACTACTTTAATATCGATTTTTTTCCCTGAAGTTTTATGTCCATTAGTTGCCGAGATATGGCCGATGGCCCGCCTTAATGAAACACCCTGTATATAATAAACCATTTTCATAACACCCTGTATGTTTAAATGGTTTTTATTGGAAAATGTTTAGCGGCATGCCGACAAACTTTTTTAAAATTGAAAAAGATTGGTCTCCGCTGGGAAATGAAGCCATAACTTTTATTTGTTGAAATGATTTTTATTTTTAATCTAGCACAAGCCAAAAGTGATAAAACGTCGCATTAATTCCTTATGAATCGTTTTTTGGTAATTCTTTGTTACCTCGAGTAAGATGGGCGATACTTTTGAACCAATATGTAACCGTGACAGCTCTCTAATTAATTAAATTAAAAAAATAAATCAAATTAAATTTTTGATTTGATATTTCAAATTTAAATTTTAGGAAATATAAATGAATCTAGATTTTATGCGCTACCTGTTAGAATTAAACGTATCCTCTTTGCCCTTAAATGTAAAATCTGTCTTCTATTAGTCAAAAAAGCATTATTCAAATTAGCCAAGAAATAAAACTCTCAGTCTGCTCCACCAGATTAATCAGATATCAATAAAATATCAATAAACTGGACACGTTTCGAAGGCAATAACCTTCATCATCAGCAGTTATAGCTAAATAAAACCAAAAATGGCTGGGACACTAGAGACATCAAGCTTGCGAACGTTCATGAAATAATGGTGCAAAAAAGATAAAATAGAAAATTAGGGAAGACATTATTATGTAGTTACTAAAACGTTAGTTAGTTGAGGGTTAATCCCTAATTTTCTATTTTATCTTTTCCTTTTTTCTTTCTGCACCATTATTTCATGAACGTCTGCAGTGGCGGCTCGTGACCTATGATAGAGGGGTTTCATTATTATGATGCAATTATTTTTTAAATTTTATTTTTCTGTAACGAGCAAATAATTATATTCTTCGGCGTTTTAAACGTAAGAAAAAAAGCTATAAGAAAATGCGTTAGGTAAAACATATTTTTATTAATTCTTTTAATTTTACATAAGGAAATATAATTTTTGGAAAATAAGAAAGGTTTTTTAGTGTATAGTGCTTAAACGTAAAGCCCATTCTTCGGTTCATAATTCCCTCTATACATTTTTTTTTCAATGGATAGCATTGCTAGGGCTATTAGCCTTTCTTCATTCAATGAACTTCGCAAAAATGTTTTTATTTCTTTTAATGTTGAAAAACATCGTTCACCTTCGGCCGTGGTCATTGGTATGGTAACAATTATTTGTAAAAATGTACAGGTGGCTGAAAATATGCTCTGAGGATTATTTTGTGTTCCATTTTTTGTCCAGACAGGCTCCGCAACGCCGCGACCAAACAACAAACAGAAAAAGCAAAACAAACGGTTAGTTGTGCTGCATCCACAAATCCAGTTATTTTTTTTTGTATATTTCATTTTTAAACTTTCTAATAAAGTCCCTAGATTTACCCTTCTGGGGTATGCGTTAAATTAATTTCGGGTTTAGGTCTTCCCGCATTCTTCTCTTCAATTTTTTGCTTTAAACTCAAAGAGCTAAAGTTATTTTTTAAATAGCCCACCGTCAAACTATTCATTTTAACTTAATAAATATGTAATATTAAAATATTGAAACATCCACGCTTGAATTACTACATACATGCACGAACAAACAGACAAATGCGCACACCAAAATTGTGCCACTTTCCCATGTTAAATCGCCATAACCCCGGCATCCCCGCCTCCACCCCTAAAGAGAAACTGCATTATGTCACGTCTAAATAATCGCATATGCGAACATCCCTCGTCATCAAGGACGTCGGCGACGACGGGCGCGATGGCCGGAACGCGCCACGGTGAGATATATATAGTTTGGTTTGACGGTACGATAAAATATTAGCGAGGGTCGGACAATATACGGTAAATAATAATAAATGAATATAAATTAATATTTTTTTATTTGTTTTGGGGGTGCAAGTGCGTATGTGCTCCTGTGGAAGAACAGCCAGTGAACGTCTGGATGCTTGATCTCTCAGGTGTCCCAATCATTTTTGGTTTTATTTAGCTGTAACTTTTGACGATGAAGGTTATTGCCTTCGAAATATGTCGAGTTTATTGTTATCTGATTAAATTAGTAGAGTAGACCGGGAGTTTTGTTGATTTCTATAATTTCACTCAACTGTCAGATGGACTACTTCCGTCAAATTATTTAAATTGTTTCATTTATTAACGAAATAACAGTTTATTAATTAGGACGTGCATTTTCGAATTTTCTATAATTAGTAGGGATAGTGTACAGGGTTTCCCATTTTAGATACTTTTATAGGGTATCTCCGTAATTGTTAGTGCTATCAAAAAAGTAATGTAGGTGTCATGTGCTCTTTTTTGGTCAAACTTAAAATGGCAAAATCAAAATTTGAAAATGTTCGCTCGCTTAAGAGATACGGGGGAAAATCAAAAAATTTACAATTTCAAAATTACCCTATAATTTCTTAGTTAAAAGAGATACAGAAAATTATACGGAAGTTTCTTTATATTTATTGTTGAATAATCTGCAGTTTTCAGAATAAGTATACGGGGTCAGGTAACAAAGTTATTGGACCTAACCTAAATTTTTAAAATGGAACACCCTATGTATTTTAATCTAAAAAGATACTATTTTAAATTCTCCTTTGAAATATATAACACACCATGGATGATATTGGTTTCCTAGGCGATTTATTATTTTAGACCACAGTAGACCATGAAACAAAAACCAATCTCCTAGAAACAACTATGTTAACTATTAACATTTAACGTCAGTTTCATTTTTACCTATTCATTTGCGAAAATGACCTATGAACATTTTGAAAAATTTGATATGATATCAGTATAGGAAGAAATGGCTCAAAATTTATATTTTGTTCGCTATCCGGAAAGACGGTAACCATTTAAGGACATATTCCGAACATTTGCGATGATTCCCGTTATTTTTTCCTTAATCTGAATCATTTATTTCGTTTCAAAGTAATAAAGTTTAAATAAATCGCCTAGGAAACCAATATCATCCATGGTGTGTTATATATTAAAGGACAATTTAAAATAGTATCTTCTTAGATTAAAATATACAGGGTGTTCCATTTAAAAAATGAGGTTAGGCCCGATACTTTTTTATCTGATCCCGTATACTTATTCTGAAAATATCAGGTTATTCAACTATCAATATAAAGAAACTTCTGTATAGAACATTTTTCTGTATCTCTTTTAACTAAGAAAATATAGGGTCATTTTGAAATTGTCATTTTTTTGATTTTGCCTCGTATCTCTTCAGCGAGAGAAAATTTTCTAATTTTGATTTTACCATTTTAAGTTTGACCCAAAAAGAGCTTATGACACCTACATTACTTTTTTGATAGCACTAACAATTACGGAGATACCCTATAAAAATGTCACTGTATATTGAATTTTTAGTGGGAACAAATTGAGTCTTCGCCTACCCTAACTAATCTTTTCTCTGACATATTATAAAATAAATACCCATTTACAAGGGCAAGAACCGTGATTGACCCAGTAAATATCAATAGTGGAGACATCATCTATCAATATGACGGTGTTTCATTAATCCCCTCCCACACCGTAGACGAGTCTCTCTAAGATTTTTTTTTTATTTCGATGTTATTTCTCCTTTAATGTTTTTTATATTGAAGAAAATAACAGTTTCGCTCGAACCTCGGTGTCGGATAGAACATCGGACGGAGAAAGTTAATTTAAAATCGATAAAAAAAATATTTTACATAAAAGTAAATAAAAATATACGAAACGGTCGAGTGCAAGCCAAGATCCCTTGATATACCGGGCGATGAATCGTTGAGTTGAACATAGTATTTTTGAGGTGGTTGACTATTGGCTCCCCTGTACATTTTGAAGAAAACTGCATTATAACATTTTGAAGAGGCCTACATGGGAAATCCATATGCCGAGTTTGAATACATTTGGGTGAGCCAATCCTAAACGGTTCAATTAAACGTGATGACAAAACCATGGACACTAATTATCGTTTTATCAACGTTAAAATTTGTTTAATTGAATAGCTTAGAATTTTACTCACCAAAATGTATTCAAACTGGGCACATGGATTTAACATGTCGGCCTCTTCAAGAAGTTATAAGTCAGTTTTTCTGTAAAATATACAGGGGAGTCAATATTCAGGCACCTCAATAATTACATGAGATTTCCTATGTTCAACTTAATATTTTTTTGTGTATCTTCTTCATAATTATTATTATCACCATGCCATGCTCTCTAATCAGAATACTTTGGATAATTTTTTTTTCAATATGGTCTGCAAAATAGACATCTATATCCTCTTATATTTGTCATTTTTAGTTTATCTGATGGAATGAAGTCATTACATCACAGGTGGTCCAAGTGCATTGTAGTTAGAAAAGATAAAATCGAAAAATACAATTATTCAAAAAAATTCTTCGTTAGGGGGAAAATGTTTCTGGTAAAGTTGGATTTTTACTCTGTGATTTAATTTAAAATGAAATAAAGTCAAAATAGTCCTTTTTATACAAGATGGCTACTATGGGTATCTTTTGAACGGTAATTTCTACGACGCTTCTTAAATTAGAGAAAATGTGCAGTTTTTAAAGTTTCTTTAGAATCCATTATCGCCGTTGCGATTGAATTGTTTTTGATTCATGCGATGCAGGGCTATTTGTTAAAAGGTCTAAAAGTAATTTCTTTTATGTCGTACCAGTGCATTATTGTGTTTTTATACCTTAGATACCACCTACATAAGGTATATATTATGGCCCGCGCTGGCATTAAGACGCAAAAAACAGTTTTCGGTTAACTTATTCTTTATTAACAAAATAACAAAATATAAATATACGATTATATAATATTTGGTTGTATTTCCATAGAACTGGCAATTCTGGAAGGTTCCGCTAATAGCTAAATTTCCTGCAGCAAAGGTTGACTCATGATTCATTGTCTGGGTCTCTAGTTTCTGTGATGATAGATGATACGCCTGCAAACATACTTGAAACCTCATTTTTTGAGGATATGCTATCCTCTAAATATCCTTCAGCTACTGTGGTACTCATCTAATATTCTTATTTACCATTAAAGTGTTCTTTATCATCGAATATTTAGCCCACAGAGAGCTCGGGGAAAATTTTTCAGATAGATCATTAAAGTACCCTAACAGCACAGTTTCGTTAATGTTTTCTACAGCATTTTATGACATAAACTTCAAAAATTGGTCACATTCTTTGTCGTATGAGTCTCTGGATTTTCTCGGTAACAGGATTTTACGTTGCCTTTTCAGTCTTTCTTTCAATTTCGTCGGGAATTTCAAAACCTTGTTCCATTTTTGATTTTCGACTTTGACAGATTAAATATTTGAATACTTATCTCCCTAGCAACAAAAACGCAGGCTATAATAATGTCAAGGTAATGTCGCAGGTAAAAATAAAAAATTGGTAAATCAAATTAAATTAATAAAAAAATATTTATTATTTAAAACGAACTGGTATGACATAAAAGTTTGTATGTACCACGGGTACTAATAGATATATACCCTCGGGCGACTTACGAACCCTCGGGCCAGAGGCCCGCGGCTTTGTAAGACTGTCGCCCTCAGGGCATAATCATCTACTTAGTACCCTTGATACATCAATAACTATAATGACTCGAAAGGTTTTGATTTTGGAAAAACGCCCCTTAAATCAGAACTTAGTATTTTTTTTATTGTGTATTAAATATCGTTATCGTGTGTTACAAAATGATATAAAATCCAAAATAATATCACATACTAGCCCACCAAATTTTATTTCTGTACTTTAAATAATAAAAAAGTTATAGGGGTGAGTGTTCCTTCTGAAACACCTGGTATATAAACGACTGATCCATTTCTTTATCATAACCGTACCATTTATAAATTTAAATAATTCTTGACCTTTGTCTTTACATGTTTCCAAATTCTGATCAATTTTAGAAACTGTATTTTGCTCTAACATCGAAATAAATCAGTTGTTCTGAGGTTCAAAACTTTTCAATATTCGAGAAGTTTGTCTAATATTTGTTACTGCACTTTAAACTTTATGGTGATGGTTTGTGCTATTTGAAGTTGCTTTAATATAACAGAAACAATCTAACTATTAAATATCTCTGGATGTTTAACTAACTTAAAACTAATTTGATAGTGTTACTTGAGTTTTATAGTACAATATGATAACAAATATTTTGGGATTTAACCTTAAGGTAAGTAAAACAATATTATATTATTCATGTGCAGTAATAGTATATTAAATACCAAGAGTGGTAAGAAGCTTATTACACACGATTTCGAAACTTACGGTAAGCGCGTAGAGAGTGTCGTACTTCGAGACAGTGTGTAATAGATATTATACTTTTTCCACGACTTCATATTTATTTTTATGTTAAATTATCGAAATGCCAATAAAACGTTTCTGACTAGTACTCAAATGGTTATTAGTACAACATCATGGTGAGTCTCGGGCTATTACACTGGATATTTCTGAAGCCTTTGATCGTGTTTGGTATGAGGGACTTCTAAGTAAACTGCAATATATAGGCCTAGTCGATTCTGTGCATGGTTGTCTAGCTTAAGGATCGCTCTCTGTAAGTTGCGATTGACGGATTACCCTCAGATACCTTCACCATCAATGCCGGTGTCCATATTATCTCCCACCCTCTTCTTACTCTACATTAACGACCTTCCAGTGATAACTAAAAATCTAGCTTTGCTGACGATAACACACTTGTCTCATCTTTCTCTTTGAATTCACAAACATCGGCTGCAGACGCATATCTTCGCAGACAGCATGAAGTATCACGCCTCAACATAGACCTGGAAGAAATTTTGGCAGCAGTTTTCTCTAAAAAAGTTAACATTATAGAACCGGATATAGTCATGGCAGGACATGCAATTCCACTGGCTTCATCTATTAATTTGATCTGGGAGGAAATATGTCTTGGCATAACCACGTTGTGGCAGTCGCCAAGGTAGCTTCACAGAAACTTGGTGTACTCTTCCGGGCCAAAAAGTTGTACACACCTCAACAACTTTTGGCACTATACAAAGGCCAGATTCGACCATCACTAGATTACTGCTCTCATGTGTGGAGCTCTGCACCCAAACATACTCTTCGGCTACTGGATTCCAAGAGAAAGTAGAGCCATTCGTCTGATTGGAGACCACGAGCTGATAAAGAGTCTCGACAGCTTGGAACATCGAAGACAAGTTGGTGATTTGACTCTCTTTAAGATTTCACAGTGAACTTTACATCAAATCTATTGGAAACATTGACTGTTTTGACATATCACGTATAATGTGATTTGTGGAACTGTCGTCATTACGTAACTGTGTCATTACGTAACAGTAGGCAGTGCGTAAGTAGGTTCTTACTAATATATGGAGCTGCGGCGCTACACCGCTACAAAATATTGTTGTTGGGTAAATTACGGTAAATTTTAGCCATGTAATTCAGCGTTAATAACACACATCACAATAAAGAGAAAGTCAAAGATCATAGAACAGTTGCGCAGTAAGTTGTTTACCTACTCAATTCGCTCTTTTAGAAGCTTTTACCTTTTCGTCGTATTTATGTTTACCCACATTATGCGAGCAGCCCATTGAAAGACCAGTGTACGAGAAAGGAAACCGATTTGGTTGAAATGTAAAAGCATTCAAAGCATTGTGGCAGAAGGACATAACAAATAAAATCGCCGTTTATTTACGATAAAAATATAAACGTAATCCGAATAAAAATTGACGTAAATATAAAAACAGTAAACTTTATTAGGTATATATGTGCATATTTATTAATCAATCATGCGATTTTTAAGAAATTAAGCAGTTACTGCCAATGAGTAACAAAGCATTATTAACTATTACCTATTATTAGGGCTCGATGATTAATATTAATATTATTTTCTATGACTCGACCATTACCACGTCATTTTTGGGAAATTATAACTAAATATAATTATTAAATCATAGCGCTGATAGTTCGTTATGGTGAGAGTAATAATTGATCACTCACTGTGTATGTCCAACCACATGAAACCAAGTAATACATTATTGGTATAAGAACATAGAAGTGTACTTTGCTTGTCAGGTCGGCCTAATAAGAAAAATGCACAAGTCCAAATTTATCAAATTTGATTTATTATTTTTTGAGTAGCAATTTTCAAAAATTCGCTTTCATAAGACGTGACAATCTTTAAAATCCTTTGTTTTTATGATTAAACACAAGCACTATAGGAAAATCCTTTAAGGCACTCTAGGAGTGGTGCGTATGCGTAAAAAGCGATTCACATTGGGTTTGAATCGTTGGGGGTTATACCCGTTGGGAATCACGACCTCGGGAAGGTCAGCCGAGCATTTTCCATGGAAATATCTATGAAAGAAGAACTTTTTGGTGCGGAAGAGTACACCAAGTTTCTGAGAAGCTGCCTTGGCGATTGCCACAACGTTGTTATGCCACGACATATTTCCTGTCAGATGGATGCCCAGCAAATTAATAGATAAAGCCAGTGGAATTGCGTGTCCTGCAATGACTATATCCGGTTCTGTAATGTTAACCTTTTTAGAGAAAACTGCTGCGTGGGTTTTGTTAGCGTTAAATTCGACTTAGTTACAGTCATCCTAAGCCAAAATTTCTTCCATGTCTTTGTTGAGCCGTGATACTTTATGCTGTCTGCAAAGATGTGCGTCGGCAGCCGATGTTTGTGCATTCAAAGAGAAAGATGAGGTAAGTGTGCTAAAGCTAAATATCAGATTTTTAGTTCCCACTAGAAGGTCGTTAATGTAGAGTAAGAAGAGAATGGTAGACAATATGGACCCTTGAGGAACACCTGCATTGATGGTGAAGGTATCTGAGAGAAATCCGTCAATCGCAACTTGCAGTGAGCGGTCCTTAAGAAAGCTAGACAACTATACACAGAATCGACTGGGCATACCATAAGATCGCAGTTTACTTACGCACACTTCTTATCATTTTTTAGTTAATTTAATACCGGCAACAAAAACTAATATTAGTAATAAAAATGTATTATTAACATTTATGGCAATCTTTCGATATAATGAATCAGTTTTATGCCGCTCGGTCAAAACAAATTAGGAAAGAGAAAAGAAACGAAATTTCTTTAGTTTTTGACAAGTATATTATATAGGCCTTAAGGCTTCGCAAAATAAATATATTTTACCAAAGACGTATTTCTTTTATGGCTTACATCGATCTTGATTTACGTTCAATATATATTCTTAATATTTTTTTTTTCTTTTTGTAAGGTCCCAATGGTCTTTGAAAGTTTGATTTTATATCGTCTTGAATTGGTGATTTGTTATTTTCCATTAAGAAAAAATGTAATAGCTCTGTAATATCTTTATGTATGCAAAGTAAAAAAGGGATATACATTTGTTCGATTTTGTATATTATACATATGTACACCTACTGGGTGGTGCATCCGGTCAGGACGAATTCGCTCCCCTATTTATTTTAGCTCAAAAATATACTTAAACTTAAGACTACAATAAGAAAAATGCCCTTGTTCAATTTAAAGTGTATTTTCCGAGTGATTTAGTTAGTTAATAAAATATATTTTAAAAATTATAAACTAGGAACTACTGTGATACATTTCTGTCAGTGCTCCGTCAAATAAATTACTAAAAATTTGTGATTTATTTGCCGGTGTCATTTTATGTTAATGTTAATATTTTTTTCTACTCCTATATTAGTACGAACCTACTGACACTGTCAAATGTTATGTCATGATTTTTACGTAATATATAGGGTGTTATGGAAATGACTTATTATATTTAAATTGGTGACTCCTTGGGTGTCCTAGAGAAAGTCTACATACTTTTTTTTTAAAGCGAATATCTAAATACTAAGGTAAAAACCCTTTTTGCCCACATACTATCGCGCCGTTCCATCTGGATTCACTTAGCAACAATGTGGGTCACTAGAGTTTACTAACCGTGTTGTCAGATCACCTTGCTTGGATATCGGTCGCGCGCCACTATCGTTGCTTCAGTAAGTTTCGAGACTCGGGGATGGAATGACGCTGTCGAGGGTTCCACGTGTTTGATGTATACGAATTTTAAACGTTTTGTTAGTTGTATCATTACCCGATTTTTTTCTGTTGTGAAATAATTCATAATAGCAAATGTTGTGATGTGATTTCAATTTTGTGTTTTATTTTTTTATGGAATTAAATTATAAAACGGATTATTGTGAAATAAGACCGAAGGTAAGAGAGTATGCACCTTAAAATTGTAGTTTTTTCTTCTAAAAAGTTTGAAAAAGAAGTGATAACGCGGGTCAAAAACGTCTTGTTGTCAAAAAGCGTTTATAATTCTACGTATATGACAACACAGCCTCAATAAACTATTGATTGCAAGTGTCCTCAGTAGCGCCCACGTACATTTTAAGATTTCATATAAAGTGTATATTTCCCTTAATAAATCAAAGCGCCATTTATGGTTATTTTTTTTTCAATTTATTTTCATCTCAGAATTTGGGGTTTTAAATGTAATAAGTCGTTTCCATAACACCCTGTATATATTACGTAACAGTTCCCCAAATCATATTACTGGTGATATGCCAAAACCGTCAATGTTTCCAATAGATTTTATGCAAAGTTGACTGTGAAATCCATGACGACGTAAATGTCAGGAGATTTTAAATGTCAACATTTTTCATTTGCATGTTATTTTTGGATGTATTAGTAAAGTATGAGTGACTACGCTATTCTGATTGATGGACCGCCACTGGAAATTATATTATAAGCTGCTTCCGCAGCAAATAATTTGTTACTATAAAAATCCGGAGAGCGGTATGAAAAAGTGTATCAAAAATGTATTGACTGGTGTACTAATAATCACTCAGAAATCACTCAGAAAATATTTTATTACACAACTCGAGTGGTAAGTCTATTAAACACGATTTCGAAATTTACTGTACGAACGAAGCGAGTACCATACTTCGTACTCCTTCCACTCTTGTTATGTAATATACTGTTATGTTATTGAGACTATTTCCGCCAAGGTACCATTGAATCATTGTAAGTAGTTATAGATGGGGTGTTCTGCATCAATTTGCACACCCCCTACTGCGCATGCGCGGATCAGTGGTTTATTATGGCGGTTCAGCGGATCAGCCAAACCCAAACCAGCGGATCAGTGGTTTATTATGGCGGTTCAGCGGATCAGCCAAACCCGAACAAACCCAAACCAGCGGTTTGGCTGATCCGCTGAACCGCCATAATAAACCACTGATCCGCTGGTTTGGGTTTGGCTGATCCGCTGAACCGCCATAATAAACCACTGATCCGCGCATGCGCAGTAGGGGGTGTGCAAATTGATGCAGAACACCCCATCTATAACTACTATTGTAACTTTTTCCTCCATAGAATAGCCCATGCCGATTACAACTATTCAAAGCGAAAATTAGTTGAACATATTAAATACATTGTCAAATATTGCCAATTAATTGCATAAGTGATTCGAATTTCATACGTAGGCATAAAATTACAATACAACCACTTTTTCATTTAAATTCGATCAATAAATTCCATTATTCGACATCACATTTAATTATGTCATTTTTGGTCTTTCTTGAATCAAAAAACTTATGATAAATTTTAGTTTTACCTAAATCGAATAAATAGATAAATATTCCCCGTACTGTCCCAACTTTAATGGTAACACTGTATTATACCTAGAATTACTAATGAAAAACAAGATTGAAATATTAACGCTCGCAAACATTGTCTACGAGTTGTAAAAGTACATTAATTTACCGTAGTTAACTTTATACCGATAATGAATGAAGTTTATGAATGTTAATTTTATGAGAACTTTAATAGCTTCTATCTGAACTTAGATTAAGCACTCTCCATATTAAGTAGCGAGTTCGTAATGTTTATACCTGGGTATCAATAAGTGATAGACATATTTTGGACATCCATATTGTCTTTATTTATTTATAACACAATGTTTCAACCAGTAATCGTCTCCAGTCGTCTTAAGTAGAGTATACTACTGAGGCGGGGTGGATAGTTATATAGTTAAGCATAACCGAGGTGGGTGCAGTCATGTGTAACAACTGGATGACGTACTTAACCTATGTTTACAATTTCTTAACAGGGGTTTTCAAATCCTTTTTTATGTCTAAAGAAGGATTGCTGGAGCATTCAGGATTTTCGTTTATGACTGTTGCTTCTTTCAATTTCCTTTTTCTCCAATGTGCTTCTTTGAGTATGATTTCTAACATTTTCCATTGCAAGTGATGATGTTGTAAACCTGGCTTTTTCCAATTAAAGATAATTAATGAGGATTTTACGTTAGATTATTTTTCAAATAATTTAACAATTAAATAGGATCGAAGATTGACGTAATCTTTCAATATGCTTCATCGGCAAAAATCAGGAGAACGGCTTTACGGGCGTCGCCGGCAAGAGATTAGATGTTTTACGAATGACGCAATGTAGCGTTGGGAAGGATGAAATAAAAATTGTTTTACAAGGCAGTCGGTTTTCTGGTATCCCCAGAACCGCGTTCACTCGCGATTTTATTTTTCAAAACGGGAGCCGCAATGGTGACTACAGGTTTCATCGTGTTTTTACATTCAAGAATTCCGAGAACAGTTAACCGCGGATTTTCCCTGAGAAAAATTTTATCTTCGCCTTAAACACTCGTAGTTTCCGTTCGAGTATAAAGAACTCTGAAATATCTTCGAACACTAGTGAATTTTAGTGCGAGTCTAAATAACAACTAAAATTGATTTACGAAAACTCGTAGCTGTCCGTGCTAGTATAAATAATGCTGCGATATCTTCAAACGCTCGTTTTTGTAGCGAGTATAAATAGTTAATATTAACTAGCGGGGAAAATTATTCTATAAAGACTTTGTGCCAAAAGCCTAGAATATTTTTGAAATAAAAAATTACCCGATTGTGACATCAAAAGTAAGAGTTAAAATATCTTAAGTTAGTATTAATAGTTACTACCGTGAGTTATAGTTTTTTTTGGTAATTATTAGGATAGTTGAGATCCCTTTAGTTGGGATCAAAATGCTAGCTTAGGTTTATTTTATATTCTAAATAATGAAAATAAATCTAAATTTAAACAGAGTACGTGGCAGATGAATGATAGGTTGGTTGAAACAATTGAATGATAGTTCAGGTTAATTCTGATTGTAAATAAATTGTACATAATTAACTACGATTACTTCGGGTCGCGTTACTCGACATACGCAAAGACAAAGACTTTAAGAAATTAAATAAAACTAGCCCTCCGTGTTCAATATAATAACTTGCATTGTTATTGTATTCATTTGACATGCCCGAGCCAATACAACAATAAGAATAGCTTGAACAAAAGTTAGGCCTCGTCCTACGTTCGACTAACTATACTTTTAAATTAAAATCAGTCATTTACTTTCAGACAAAATTCTTGCCCTCATTTCTTCATGCGCTCTGGTGGACTGCTGACATCTTCCAGTTAGCGGGGAAAGGATGGTGAATTTTTCATTTAATTATCAAGACTGGCGACATTACTGATAGTGTCGACCAGCACTCACACATATATGCAAAATTTAATGATTAAGAAAGTTAGATTTTCTCTAAATAAATTATTCCTGGGTGGGGAATTCACCTCTGGATAGAATTAAAAAATGGGGACAAAATTAAATTTCCAACAAATAGCCGTCTACTTAATAATCTGATTAAATTAAATTC
Source organism: Barypeithes pellucidus (assembly GCA_963991005.1). Lineage (NCBI taxonomy): Eukaryota > Metazoa > Arthropoda > Insecta > Coleoptera > Curculionidae > Barypeithes > Barypeithes pellucidus. The sequence continues at coordinate 18,681,500 of OZ022563.1, forward strand.
AAATAAAATTTAAGGGGAAACTTGGTTATAAGGGGGCTATCAAAAAACGTCTAACGTGAAACGCGCAGATAAGGAGAACGTTTAGAGTTACCTATCATTTATTAAGCGCAAAACGGACGCACGTTTCGGGCTACGTACTCCACTCATATCATGGTATAATGTACGTACGTTCCTCTTGGAAAAAATTCCTTCGGGTCCTTTTCTCAATTTTGCGACAATGGCCGTAGGTCCAAGCTTGGTCTGCTGCCCCAGATCTGTTTGTTTCTTTTTTTCGTGTGTGGTTCTCATGTTTTTTGAACCGTGTTGAAAGTGGTCGTAGAGTTTCGCCAACGCAGGTCTGGCCGCACTCGCAATGTAATCTATATACACAGTTCTTATGTCTTTTAAGTTGGTTGGTTATGTCTTCATCAGGTGTCTTCTTAACGAGCCCTTGTTAGTACTCTTCGGATGTTGTATTGTTTTCTTATCCTTCGAATCCTTTCAGAAATCCCTTTGACATAGGGTATGTTGATGGTGGGTCCAGCTTCGGTGTCATCTGTCATTCTGTTTGTAATTTTGACGTTTTTTGATGGCTTGATCTACTAGTCTCGTGGGATAACCACTCATATCAAGGTCCTTTGTGATGTTGTTGAGTTCTTATGTTATAGCCTCCTGTGACAGAGTATTCACAATTCTATAATAAGTATGATTATTGTTAAATGACCAAGTTTGAATAAATTGTTGTAAAAATTCTTTTTTACAAGAATGACGCCCTTAAATCAGCTGCACGGATCAGAAATCGTTCTTGGTAAGAACGGGTGGGAACTGAAGAGGAATCATTCTATTGATCACCGAAGACAAGCGACGTTGGGCACGGTTAGTACTTAGATGGGTGACCGCCTGGGAATACCATGTGTCGAAATTTTTCAAAAGATTTTAGTAAATTTTACAAAACATTTTAGTGAACGTTACAAAAGATATTTTAGTAAATTTTACAAAAATATTAATGGTTTACTAAATATTTTTGTAATTTTTCCAAAAAATGTTTGTTAATATTTTGCTATGATTTTATGGCATTAATTCCAGTCTCATATAAAGCCATAAGTTATGGTTAGTTTTACTGCTTTTATAGTCAATTAAACTTAGTTTTCCTTTCCGTATTGATAAATTTGTGAACCACACGAAACACAGAATATAAATCTAAATGATGACATGCCAATATTTAAATATTGCATTTTCTGTCTAATACACTCTACATATCCTTTTATGGCGCACGTTAATTATTTTTCTAACTAAACTGTACTTTTCTGACGGTCGGGTCTGTTCGCTTGTCGCTTAAAAATGTTCTTCTATGAAAGGTCGTTATTCCAATAATAAGTTAAGAAGATAACAATTACTCCTATTGATCAATTCTCCAGTCTCAAGAAGGGTAAGAATTTTTTGTACAGGCAACTTTCAGTAAATCGGAATTTAAAAATAAACAAACACCTGTTAATTTTTCAATAGGTTTCTTATAGTATCTAATTAGAGGAATTATATGTACGCGCAAAAGATCATCGTCACAAAGATCTTGGTCTATTTTTGGTATAACATCGATTTTTTAATAATTTAAAGCTCGTCACATGGTTAATTTTTCTCTTCTGAATCATATAAAATCAGTCACTATAACCATTTTCCTATCATTTATAACAGCCATGTTTAATATTGGCTTAAAGTTTTGGAATGTTCCTTATATAATGTTAAAACTAAGAAAATTTGTCATATTTTTAATCGACCTAAGGTGTAAACGAAACTTGCACATCAAAATATATTTTTCCTTAGTGGTTTATAAGTGGTTAATAAAAAATATTGTATATAGCTTCAGATAACAAACCGTCACATCAATGTATCTACGGTAACATTTTCATGCGTGACCGGCGATATAAAAATGCACAAAGTCGTGGATAACAGCTAATACAAGCTATTTCTTAAACTTTGTTAGACTGAAATGAGTATCTGTGTGCAAGAGAATGACTTCGTGTAGTATTTTTCCCTTAATTAAGACTACTAGGTCTGAGTTTACCCTGTGACCGGCGATACAACATAAAAACATACGCCTGGTAAAAAGTAGGAAATGTTCTGGTTTATCCCTAAATTAACATAATAAGGAACTTACCTAAACATGAGCACGCTTTACACAAATTCAAATACATACTGTCGTATTTGTAAAGTTATTAGGCCGACCTCTAATGGCGTTATTTATAAGCAATTTCTGCCGTGACCGGCGATACATGCAGCTGCGGGGACAGAACTTCTGGTTAATAATTGCCGTAGAGAAACTAAACTGTTGATCTTTGAACATTATTTTTTCAATACAAATTGTAGTAGGAGTGTAAATTATTTATATATAAAAGTAACTTCAGTAAAATGACGTGAAATATAAAAGGGTAAAGTAAGAAATTATTAACTGGGGACACGTGACCGGCGATACATTTTTAAATTCAAATTTGAATACTGCAGTTATAATCTAAGAAGAAACTTCTAAAATTTCTTTCTAATGCAGGAAGTATCATATATTTCGCAAATTATAACCGTTTCTACAGGCAAATAGTTTATTTTAGTAAGTTATATGCTAAGGACTGAAAGTCGCCTGTAAAAAATTTTTGACCCATAACAGAATATCGCACTGGACATTATCAGACACCCTGTACAATAAGTTTAAATAAAATCTTATTTCATGAAACTTCGTGTCTTGAAATATTTCCAACATATTTCGTGAAATCGGTTGGTCATTTGACTTTTAAATTTAACCAAATCATTTCACAAACATTGTATGTCTCGCTTCGTTTCGTCAAACAATCTTGTCTCCAAAAATGGTTATTGGATAACGGAGCCAACGCCAGTTGTCATCGAACGTCCAAACTGATAACAAGGCGTCCTAATATATTATAACGGAATTTTTAATATCGAGCGTCAAGGAAAGTGTCAAGAAGGAACATTTTCGAGTGAAATTTGTTGGGAATAGAGTATGATCACTAATGTCTTGGGATTTCAACTTAAGGTACTGATTACTTTAAATGTGCCACCTATATTTAGATTTAATAACTTATTTATACACCTACCTATAAATGTTACGAACAGGTTTTGGCACGATAATTTATTATCGCATCAAAAAGAACAACGTCTGTGGGGGGGACAAAGTAATCGTAAAGAGAAAAAAAAATATCACACGTGCTACATGTCAGGCTAGCTGACATAGATAGGAACTTTTCCACTTTCATAGATTTCCCAGAACAACGTCTGTGGGGGGGACAAAGTAATCGTAAAGAGAAAAAAAAATATCACACGTGCTACATGTCAGGCTAGCTGACATAGATAGGAACTTTTCCACTTTCATAGATTTCCCCCAAATGTCATTTTGTGTTGATTTTGAAAAATATTAAAACACAATCTTCTGCAAAATAAACATATAAATATACTCGCCGGCACAAAATCCGCCACCCTGAAATTTTGGTCAAGTTTGATATTTTATACTAACTTCTTTATTTTTTATGCGATTTTTATGATGTTGTTATCAGTTTTTAGATCCATTTATTGTGTTTTTCCTGAATTATATTGCAGTAACATTTTTCGATCAGGCTATATTATACAGGAGTTAATCAAACTGTTGTTTTTTGGCGTAATTTCAAAACATCCTGTAGGAAAATTGAACTGGATAATTTTATTTACATACTGTTTCTTGTAATCTTTGATGTGTTCTAAATATTTCGTTTTTTATTCATTTCATTATCTGATTTCTGCTGCGAGCTGCACAATTTTAAATGAAACGCTGATTTGAAGCTTATTTTTATTAAGAAAAACAATCACTAGGTATATCATAAAGTTAATTAACAGAAACAATTCTAATATCGAGAATCTCCTGCTCTCAACAACAACTTCTTGGAGGATTTCCTTAATGTAACGGTGGGCGGTTAGAGCTCCATTTTCAACAAATACAAGATTGGTGCGTGCTTCGATAGAAATACCCACAAATCATGACTGAACCGCCAAGATATGAGATTCGTTCTGAGTAAGCATATCTCTCATTTTTACGCCTGTATACCCGCTCACGACCATCCGGCAACCTTAAACAAACCCTGGATCAGTGAATAGTCCGTAATAATATTGTCACTGTCAAATATTCTGTCACAAGAATCGCGTACTTAGCCCACGTGGAAAATTTTTAAACGGAAGCTTGACATACATTTTCTAAAAATAACATCGTTTCATTTAAGATTTTGCAGCTCGCAGCAGAAATGAGATAATGGACTGAATCAAAAAAGGAAGTGTTAAGAATACATCAAAGATTACAAGAAATATTATAAAATTAAAATTATCCACTTCAATTTTCCTACAGGGTGTTTTGAAATTAAGACAAAAAACAATAGTTTGATTTACTCCTGTATAGTATATATATATCGAAAAATGTTACTTTATAAAATAATTAAGGAAACATACAATAAATTAATCTACAAACCGATAACAAAATGATGAAAATCGCATAAAAAATAAAAAAGTTATAAAATATCAAACTTGACCAAACTTTCAGGGTGGAGGAATTTTGTGCCAGCGAGTGTAATTAGAATGATTCATAATTGTTAGCTAGCTAGCATAGTTCTTATATGCATTGACATCAACTTCCTTTGACAATGACCATACCATATCGATTAACTTGTCGTGCCCGATCAGTTTAGGGACGTCGGGCGCGGTTATACTTGGGGGGTGACCGCTTGGGAAATACTTTGTGATTTAGCCCCCTGTGCCATCTTATTGTTTGCAAACATGAAGAAATAGCAGGGTGGAAAGATTCACATGAAATGAGGAAGTCATCGCCGAAACAGAGCTGTATTTTGCAGAATTCGACAAATCTTATTATTCAAAAAAATTTAAAAAGTTGGAGTATTGCTGGGCTAAGCGTATAAGCTAGAAGGACACTATGCTGAAAAACACGAATACTTAATACTCTTCCCTCACTCACGTGTATAATAAAATGAAACGAAAAAACAGTTTTCTGTTTCCGCACGAACAGGCAAAACGCGAACGTCAATCAATTAAATAAAAAGTCGGAAAAACAAAGTTTTGTTTTAAATTCAGTTTAATCCGCACTTTAATCGGACGGATTACGAGGAACGTTTTAACGAAGAACGCCGTATGGTTCAATTACAAAGGAGATTTCGAGAGTTTGAACAAAAGCTTTTAAAATATCCGTTTAATTTCGCTTCTCTACTTTTATTTTTTAATTTGGGCGTATTATAAAGATTTATTAATTTAATCATAGAAAATGAGTACATTTGAAGCTTTGCTTCTATATCGATTGATTGGAAGTAAATGAAAATTTTAAACGAATATTTCTAGATACAAAATAAACATAATAATTTTTGACACTCTCACTGCTACAGGGTGTTATGGAAATGACGTATTATAATTAAATGGGTGACTCCTGGGGTGTCCTAGAGAAGCGCTACATATTTTTTTTTAAATCGACCGTTTTAAAAGTGTGGTAACAAACACTCTTACTTACAGGTCAGTTCGCGCTACTGTATAACATTTCACCCAGGCCCAATGTCAATGTTGCCAAACTTAATGTAAATCTGAAATTGCATATAAATTATAAAAGTTACTTACTTACTTGTATTTATCTTATAACTAAAGAGCGGGACATCCAGGCACGTACATAATCAGTTACTTTTTCTTTTTCATGTGACCACTCCTGTAAACACTTTATGCTCGAAGATTAGATTTTGGCAGCAAGACAGAACACAATAATAGTGAAACAGAACCGATAGTTATTTTTTTGAAAATACACAATAATAAAACATAATCTGATTATTAGATTTTATTACACGCTACGCGACGAAATTTGACTTTAAATAAAAATTTCTACAACATTAAAAACACCACTTGTAAAACCCAGCGAATTGTTGCGCGTGTATTGGTTTTAACGAAATCAACCATATCGTCACGCTCTCGATCTTACACTGACAAGTCCGCAAGCGTGCGGCGACCTATAAGAACACAAGGTACGTCAGCTCTTGGAAGCCGAGTGTGTGTCATCATTTTAACTTTTGTACCGAATCCGGTACAAAGTATTGGCTGCATTCAGCAGCAATATTTTCAACAATTTTACATTTTATTCTGTGCGAAATCAATTATTTTATTTTTAATGCTCCTTTTCACTAACGGAGATCGTGTTTATAATTTTAATTCATCTCTTTCGTATTTTTAAAAAAATTTAACTCCTCAACCTGACCAACAAAACTGACATAAATCTGTTAAATCACAAATCGGCTTTTAAATTCCATGGAAAAAATGGCGTCCGATTTTCCATCGATTTGTGAAATCAATTTTTTTTAGTGCATTCAGCAGATGATTACTAATCGATGGGTGCTACAAGTTCACTTTCTTGGTGAAGGTAACGGCCTTTTTTTAAGTTCACTTTATTGGTGAAGGTAACGACCTTTTCCTTCCTTAGGACTTTTTTTAAGAGTTTAATAGTTAATTAGTTTTTAGTTTAATAAATTTAAGCGAGGAAAAAAGGACCAAAATTAATTAAAACAACGTTCCCGTGTAATATTCGATGTAAATAGCTGCTATTTGTGAGGTTATGTGAGAGGTTTTTACTAAAATTTAATTTTTTTGTAGAAATTATGAACTAATAAGTAAATGTAGGGGAGCATGTGTGTTAAATAAAATTGCATTGTTTTTAAAGAGTTTGAAAGATAACCATTCAAAAGGTCATGACGTTTGATCTATTTACTTTCCTGTGCCTTTGTCGATTTGGAAATTTGTATGTGATATTACTATTATTTGTTTTGAAAAACGTTTCTCGCCGTCGGTTTTCTTTGAATCATATTTGTTCATAAATGATAGAGTGAAAACATTTTTTAAATTATAATTTTTTTCTAAAGAGTTTGCCGTTTAGATATGACAACACCGGCCGAAATGCGCTGAGATCTTTTCACACTGCAGACCTTTTATTTTATTGATTGCTGCCGTCGTCAGTAGCGGCCATGTAAATTTTCAGATTTTTCATATTATAAAGTGTATAATTTCGCTTAATAATTCAAAGCGCCATTTATGATTAGTTATCTTCAATTTATTTTCATCTCAGGATTTGCCAGTTTAAATATAATATGTAATTTCCATAACACCCTGTATTTATAGAGATGGAGTTGGATACCATTAATTTGTTGATTATGAAAGTTTTACATAATCAAATTATACTTAAAACAAATATAAATCTATAAATCACTTTATTTACCCTGTATATGAATATTTTATATTTGATAATTGTAAAAATCGAAAATAAGTCAGCATTTATCATATTACTACTCTACCCAAGCAGTTATTATATTTAGTGCGTTACCTAACAATTCTATGTTACAAAAAAAACTGAAAGAATTCCCACAATTAAAAGAAAAGACAAATATATGTATTTTTTTTAATACGCAGTATTATTCTAATGCCCTTTACCCCCACCCAGTACCTCAATTCACGCTCCGTGTCCCAAAAGTAAGTTATTTCTGAAATAAGCAGTTTTACTGTCAAATTGTCACCATCTGCCAACTGTGTCTCATGTTGAATAAAAATTTGTTCAATACGCGTGTGTTAGAAAACACTTTCAAGCCAAGTTACTCGTACTTTCTCTCTCGTTTTCGTCGGTGATCGTAAAAAAATTTAAATATCCGTCTTCCCATTTTACTATGAGCATACAGAGACCTCGTACATCCATCGTCTTCATTGGACAACTTCGAAGAATGTTGCTAGATGACGCCTACTTATGAGCAAGGACGTAGCGAATACAATTACATTTTTTGGATTGACTTTTCTTAAATTAGTGTTCTACTTCAAAAATAGAATAAAAAACGTATTATACCGATAAAAAATAAAATCTATCTGACCTCAGATGACATAAATTACACCCAAGGTGACACCGAATGGAACGTCGTGCTATCCAGAATCCGGGATAATCGATAGACAATCTAAATTATTGCGGTTTTGTATCCCAATTTCATCTTAGGACTGTCACTCTTACCTCTCTCCTTTTTTGACTCCCACACAATCTACCCTATGTTAAATCGAATAAGCGAAGATTGACATTACGTGATCTATCGCACTGTAGATAATATGTAGACTTTATTTCAAATGTTAAGGCCGATCCGCACTTAAGCATGTTCACTCTGCATTTTTTTTTTGAGTTTTCCACAGTTGAAATAGGAACAGCTCTCTGTTTACTTGCACACCAGCATGCAGTTTTGTCAAAATTCCCTATACTAAATCCAATAAAAGAACGGAGGGCGTCAAAACAAATGCATAAAAGTTATTTTAGATTATACAGGGTGTTATGGAAATGACTTATTATATTTAAACTGGCAAATCCTGAGATGAAAATAAATTGAAGAAAAATAACCATAAATGGCGTTTTGAATTATTGTACGAAATATACACTCTATATGAAATCTGAAAATTTACGTGACCGCTACTGACGACGTTCGCAATCAATATACGCACGTTTTCAGTTTTTGACAACAAGACGTCTTTGACCCGCACGGCTTTTTCAAACTTCTTTTTCAAATTTAGAAAAAAAAATACGATAATTTTAAGGTACATACTCTCTTACCTTCGATCTTATAATCCGTTTTATAATTAAATTCCATAAAGAAATAAACCACAAAAATTATGTTTTGCAACAGAACTAACAATGTTAATATCACACAAATTTGAAATCACATCACATTATTTTTATTATGAATTATTTCACAACAGAAAAGTCGGGTAATACTACAACTAACAAAACATTTAAAATTCGTATACATCAAGCACATGGAACCCTCGACAGCGTCATTCCACTCCCGAGTCTCGAAACATACTGAAGCAACGATAGTCGCGCGCGGCAGGTGTCCAAGCAAGGGCGAAACATGCGGTGAGATCTGACAGCACTGTTAGTATATTCTAGTGACCCACATTGTTGACTTTCTCTAGGACACCCTAGGAGTGACCCATTTCAATATAATAAGTCATTTCCATAACACCCTGTATATTGAGTTCTAAAATATTGAAGTTTGTTTGAATAACGTATAGCAACCAATCAGTACTGAGAAGAGACTAATGCCCCCCCCCCCCCCCCGCCGGCCGGCAAGGACAAACATTTCATCACTAAGGACTTGGTTTGAAAATATTTTAATATTCGTAATAGTTTTCGTAAACGTGACATAATTTTTCTAGGTGAAACGTGGGTCTATTCCAATGGTAACTAAACAGTTTCCTGGCATATTTGGTAAATAAATGTTATTATAAAATATCTGGTTCCATTGGTAGTGAGGAAACCTTTACGAGCCACGTTCAAATTGCATTTCTGTGTTAGTTTTCTGTCTCTGAAATCCAAAATGGATAATCCAAATTATTGCGATATTTCACCCCAATTTAGTCTTATAACTGTTACCCTCATACCACCTTTACACCCCCCTAAACTATCCTCGTTAACTCGAATAACAGGGGATTGACACTACCCGATTTATCGCACTTGCATATGTATTTATCACGTCAAATGCATGGTAGACGTTTTAGAGATGTGTTATATATGTATCTAGTATGTTTAGCATGGTATTTATACAGTGTGTCTCAACGTCTCGATGAGAAGTGATAAGTATGGATAAATTAGAAAAGTTTTGTGGTGGTGTTTACAAATGATTTCAATATTCTTTTAAAAAATTTTCAAATGCATTCACCTCTTAATATACGGGGTTTGTTCTCGTTTATAATAAATAGTTAATTTTGCTAAATGTTCGAGATAGGTACTGAGACATTACACATAGAAAGATTCCACAATTTCAAGAGCATTTAAGACCACAGATAATATACAATCTAATAAGAAAATATAACACATTTTTTAAAAGTATTAGAAAAGTGAGAGTCTAATTTTATTTGTATCAATAAAATAAATTACTTTCGTACTTACACTAAGTAGAAATCTTAAACAGCTATTAGTTTTCAATAAAAAAAAACAGTAGATGTATACAGGGTGTCCCAGAATATGTGGGGAATCTCCCGGGTTCAGATAGAACACTTACAAATAATAGGAGAAGTTCCTATACATTTTTCTTCCTACGGCCTCCCCCACGGAGATGCACGCCCATAACGGATGTTCCTGGAAATCGTTGTTTTTTAAATAATTTTTTAAGTACTAGGTGTAATTTAATCATTTTTTAGTATAATCGTTACTAGATGAGTCTCCTTGAAATTCGCCCTATTAAACACATTTGGCTTATTTAGTTTGCCAGGGACGGACTAGAGGTAACACAAAAATGTTTTTTTTTTAAAACCCTGTATGATGAAGGAACGACAATAATATTTTTGATCAATGTCGATAAAAATGAACTGTTTTCGAGAAAAAAATATTTTTGTAAATACATTAAATGCATGTCGGCATATTCAGTATACATTAATTCCATTACTAAGTTAGTAACTAATAAGACAAAGGAGAAAAATCGCAAATTTCAAGAAACTACCATAAACTGACACTGGCATAAATATTCTTAAATAAATCGGTACATGTGAAAAAATCCATAGCAACAATGAGGAAATTTTATGATCATTGAAACAACAACCAATATTGAACAAAAATGTATTTTTTTCGAAAACAGTTCATTTTATCGACATTGATCAAGAGTACCTTTTTTCAGCTTAAGGTTAGAGTATCCAAAAATATTATTGTCGTTCCTTCATTATACAGGGTATAAAAAAGAAGCATTAAGCCAAATGTGTTTAAAAGGTAGAATATTAAGGAGACTCATTTAGTAACCATTATACTAAAAAATTATTAAATTACACCTAGTACTTAAAAATTATTTAAAAAACAACGATTTCCAGGGACGTCCGTTATGGGTCCGTATCTCCGTTGGGGAGGCCGTAGGAAAAAAAATGTATATGAACTTCTCCTGCTATTTTTAAGTGTTCTATCTGAACCCGGGAGATTTCCCACATATTCTGGGACACCCTGTATATATTATAGTAAAGATAACTAAGTTTTTCTTTCCGTGTACATCGCGTGAATAATTTACTGGTACCGTTTTAATAAAATATATTCCTATTCTTAGCTCCGTCGCATATAAAATGTTGCTCGGTTAGTTGCTATTAAATTTAAAACGAAGCTTCACCAAATCGTGACAGGATAACGGGAAATCGACTGGAACGAATTTATCCCACTTGCATATGGATTTATCACGTCACATGCATGTTGAGAATATTGTTAGGGTGTTATGCATGTATCTAATACATAACTGAAATGATATTAATTAATGGTGGTCTTTTAAGAGGATCCTACTTTTCTAATTTCCAGCCGTTTTTAGTCGTTATATGAGCAAAATTACCGAAGAACAAAGCAAGATATTGCCATTTTTTATCAATGGAAACAGGGTTTCTTGATTTTATCTGCAAAATACGGTTAAACTATAGACAGTTAAGAATAAGCCGAATAATTCTGGGGCTTTGTCTGAGTGTAGGCCAAGGTTAAAAGAAAAAGCCAATGCATGAAAAACAAATTCTAGAGATAAAGTGAACCTTAGATTAAGTAGCACCTAATCCAAGCAATGCAAACGACCATAAAATAAGTACATATCATTAAGTAAGACCAAAAACATTTTAATAAATAAAGAGAAAAAATTCTTTTTATTCTGTTAGAATCATACAATGTTTTAAACAGTAATCAATGATGCCGAGTCTGCACTGAGGCTTCTAAATTTACCGCCTGCGTTTGAAACCGAACAGTATAATATTAATTATATTGAAATATTTCTCATTAAGTAAATATATTGTCCCATTTTCGATACTTTTATAGGATATCTCCCTAACTGTTAGTGCTATCAAAAAGTAATGTAGGTGTCGTGTACTCTTTTTGGACCAAACTTAAAATCGTAAAATCAAAATTTGAAAGTTTTCGCTCGTTTAAGAGACACGGGGGAAAAATCAAAAAATTGACAATTTCAAAATAACCCTATATTTTCTTAGTTAAAAGAGATACGGAAAAATGTTTTATGCAGAAGTTTCTTTATATTGATTATTGAATAATCTGCCATTTTCAGAATAAGTATACGGGGTCAGGTAAAAAAAGTTATCGGACCTATCCTCATTTTTTAAAGTGGAACACCCTGTATATTTTAATCTAAAAATATACTATTTTAAATTCTCCTTTCAAATATATAACACACTAGGCGATTTATTAAACTTTCCTACTTTAAACCCAAGTAGGCCATGAAACAAAAACTGATATCCTAGAGACAACTATGTTGACATTCTAGTTGTTATTAACATTTAACGTCAATTTCATTTTTTACATATGCATTTGTGAAAAAGACATCAACATTTTGAAAAATTTGATATCTATCATGTGGGTGTGTTATAAATTTGAAAAGAGAGTTTAAATGCTATCTTTTTAGATTAAAATATACAGAGTGTTGCATTTAAAAAAATGAAGTTAGGGCCGATAACTTTCTTACTTGACCCCGTATATTTATTCTGAAAATGACAATCAGTATAAAGAAACTTCTGTATAAAATATTTTTCTGTATCTCTTTTAACTAAGAAAATATAGGGTAATTTAGAAATTGTCAATGTGTTGATTTTCCCCGGTATATATTTTCAAATTTTCAAAAATTTCAAAATTCAAAAATTTTCAAATTTGGATCTTACCATTTTAAGTTTGACCCAAAAAGAGCGTATGACACATGGCACATGACTTTTTTAATAGCACTAACAATAACGGAGATACCCTATAAAAGTGTCGAAAATGGGACACACTGTACTAAATATGTGTGTATTTTGAAAACTTTCTAGTCGTAAAGTTATTTATAGTCTCCAAAGAACATCAAATTGCAATGTTTTAGGGAAATCACTGTGGCAACGCTGTATGGTTCTTTTCACCTGCTAAAGTACAAATAACCCTGAAGTTTACTATTCTCATTCATTTCTCGGCGGCGATGTTGTTAGTGCTTATTCGCTGCTGGTTTTGTGATTGTTTGTGATCTATTGAACGTGTTTTTGGATTAATTTTTAGTGTTCTATCGAACTAAAACTATTTAGAACTATTTATTAGCCATCTACAATGGTTCATCAGTGCGTGGTGTGTAAGAAATTCGACTATTCTAACCCCGGATTAATATTTCGCCGGTAGGTGAGAATAATGAGGTTTTTTTTTTTTAGGTGAACCAGTGGTGTATCTAATTCTATATTTTAAGTAAATATGATGACTGACTCTTTATATCATCTGAATTGTGTGAGAAATGCCTAAAACGATTACCTATTTATGACTAATGTTAGATCGAAATTATCTAAACGCTTACCTTATTACAGCGTTGCCATTTTTTAAAGCCTTCTTCTTCTAACTTATTTGAAACTGTAGAACTGTGTATGATTGTAAACAGTAAATGGTGTTTTATGAATGGAATATTTTGTCTCCTCTTTTACATTATATGTTTATGCCCACACAAGCACAAGTGATTCAAGTGCTTTGAATTTACGCTAGTTTGTGTTTTGTCGTTGTTTTGCTAATTTCAAATAGTACTTTAACTTTCAATTTCCCCCCCATATAATATAAATCTTTTATTATCCTTTCAGCCAGTACTTGGGATTAATATAGGCCACATCAACCACTATTTACTTTTATTTCCGGTTATATAACTTTAAAGTCCGTGACTTTATGGCAGGAGATACAGCTGCTGTGTTTATATATTATTTTAAAATCCCAACGAATATTTTTATCGTCCACCATAAAAATGTAAACCTTACGTTCTTATAAGAGTATCTATCAGTAACTTTTGAAATACATTCTACGACAATAAATGCGGGACAAAGATAATGTAAGTCAGGTTTATAGTAATTATTGATGAAGTTTTTAGCAGCGTACACTTGTATCTCGAAATGTTAACCTGCATTTTAGGATTCACCAAATACTTCTGATGTCTGGATCACCAACAGAAAGTGACTTTTTTACCCTTAATTTGCCCGTGCGGGCATAAAGTAGACATTATAGCGCGCTCTGGCATTAAGTCGCAAAAAACAGTTTTCTCGATTAACTTATTCTTTATTAACAAAATATAAATTTACGTTTATATATTATTTGGTTGTATTTACATAGAACTATCAATTCTGGAAGGTTCCGCTGATAGCTAAATTTCCTGCAACAAAGGTTGACTCATGATTCATTGTCTGGGTCTCTAGTTTCTGTAAGGAAATGCGAGATCCAGATGGAACGCCTGTCAACATCCTTGGAACCTCATTTTTTGAGGATATGCTATCCTCTAAATATCCTTCAGCAACTGTGGTACTCTTCCATCCACCATGGCGCTTCAGCGTAGTCATACTTGCTCCAGCTTCTGCTAAAAGAGTTGCCGACCATCGACGTAAACAATGATGACCAGTGTACTTTTCGGGGTTGTACAAACCCAAATATTTTGCAATAATACAGGCAATTTTCCCAAATGTGTTTTTTCCAATAGGTTGTACAATACAACGGCCTTGTCTGTAGGTTATGCGTTGCTTTTCCGCTTTTTTTTCATTTTCGTCAGGAATTTCAAAACCTTGTTCCATTTTTGATTTTTGACTTTGACACATTAAACATTTGAATACTTATCTCCCTAGCAACAAGAACGCAGGCTATAATAATGTCAAGGTAATGTCGCAGGTAAAAATAAAAAATTGGTAAATCAAGTTAAATTTTAAAAAAATAATTAAAACGAACTGGTATGACATAAAAGTTTGTATCCACCACGGGTACTAATAGATATATACCCTCGGGTGACTTACGAACCCTCAGGGCATAATCATCTACTTAGTACCCTTGATACATAGATAACTATTATGCGATCAATCAAGGTAAAAAAATTATGTGGATTATTTCATCACCATGCATTTGCCAAATAATTGCAAAAAGTCCAGATATCTCAAATACTATCATAGTGAGACAAGATGTTCTATAAAATTTGTTTAGAATTTAAAAATGTATTTAAAAAACGATAGTTGACATCTACTTCCGGTATAACCGGAAATGACAAGAACATGTCAATATTTTACTTAAAGAGAGCGTATCAATAAACCTAAATCCGCAATGTGTCAGATACATATGTTCAGTAGTTCTTTATCAAGTTTTAGTGCAAGTGACATTCTAGTGAATCACCCTATATACAGGGTGTTATGGAAATGACATGCTTCTTTTTTTTTTAATCGAATATCTATATACTAAGGTAAAAACCCTTTTTACCCACATACTGTCGCGCCGTTCCATCTGGATGCAGTTACCAACAATGTGGGTCACTAGAGTATACTAACAGTGTTATCAGATCACATCGCATGTTTCGTCCTTGCTTGGATACCTGCCGCGCGCGACTATCGTTGCTTCAGTATGTTTCGAGACTCGGGAATGCCTCTCCTTCTACGTGCTTGATGTATACGAATTTTAAACGTTTTGTTAGTTGTAGCATTACCTACCCGATTTTTTTTCTGTTGTGAAATAATTCATAATAATAAATATTGTGATATTGTGATTTCAAATTTGTGTGATATTACCTATTGGTGGTTGTGGTGCAGAACATACTTTTTGCGTTTTATTTCTTTATGGAATTTAATTATAAAACGGATTATAAAATCGAAGGTAAGAGAGTATGTACCTTAAAATTGTAGTATTTTTTTTCTAAAAAGTTTGAAAGAGAAGTGATAACGCGGGTTAAAGACGTCTTGTTGTGAAAAACTGAACACGTGCGTTTACAATTCTGTGGTGCAATATATGACAAACCGCCTCAATAAACTATTGATTGCGAACGTCCTTAGTAGCGGCCGCGTAAATTTTCAGATTTCATATAAAGTGTATATTTCGTACAATAATTCAAAGCGCCATTTAAGGTTATTTTTCTTCACTTTATTTTCAGCTCAGGATTTACCGGTTTAAATATAATAAGTAATTTCCATAACACCCTGTATATTAGAGATTGTTCTCCCATAAATTATATTTTAAAACTATTTCATATCACCAGTCGAGAGTAACGAAATTGTCAACGACTTGTTGTATTGAGTTGTGGTAAACATTTTTCTTATCCCATAATATATAACATTCTTATAAGGACTAAATCATGTAGAAAAATCCACAACGGTGACAGAGAAATATATTGACGCGCCTTTAATGCTAATATGGCTCCATTCAGTATATTTCCGTCTTTTGTAGAGGAGACTGAAGTAAATAAATACCGTGCTATACCATTACAGTTCTTTGATTTTTATACCAAAAGAATAGGAGAGAAGATACGAAAATAATTACGAAGGTCACCGGTGAAATTTCTTCTCTCTGACATAGAACGAAAGGCAATGCAGTTTACGTTATGTTTTGGATTTAAGTGTCTACTTATATCACTTTAAGTGTCTACTTAAAGCCAAAACACAACGTAAACGCATCTCAACTACGTATACCTTAACAAATCATGGTTACGAGACAACTTGTTCCGTTAAAAGCCGATTCTCGGCTGTAAACCAATAATAAATATGGAGATATTTGGCTGGATGCTCGAAAGCAGGAGCGCATTGGAATTTCGAACAGAACAGAACCGCTTCTTTGACAACCATAAACACAACGGCATTTCTGACAGGTATCATGGCATAAATAATTTTGGTTTGATGCTATGCTAGCTAGCGAGAGAATGGTTTAACTAAAGTTAGGGAAATCAGTCTCTCGCTTGGCTAGTATCGCCACACGCAGCTCTATTGCGTCCACGGCTTCACTTACGAGATTGATTCTGGGCAAGAGTATTTGCTCCCATCCTTATCTGGAAGCCTATCTCTTAATTCCACCCCTTTCACCCCATTCATTTAAAGTTAGCCGAAGGTATATAATTTTTAATTAAGCACGAAGGGTTGTTATAAAAGAATAATTTCTCTCTGATGGAAATAAGGAGTAGCAGCACCGGCTCTTTCTTAAAAATATCAGAATTAGATAATAATTTCCTTATTATTAACTATTATTATTGATAGGTACATCAATGTGTGAAAATAAAGCCCCGAATAGAGGAATCTGTGAGAAATTCTGGAAAAATATACCCAAGCTGCACGGATTTGTTCGGATGTTCCTGAATGCCATGTTAATATTTTATATTGTGACGGAGGCCATTAAGTTAAGCTATTAAGGGCTAGCTTATCAGTGGAGTCTCATCTCTGTAATCTAGGTCAAAGTTTGTTTTTCAATGTTTATGTGTTAAATTTAAGTATTGTTTGTGGAAAAAATAATAATTCCTAACTCAATATGGTAAGACTATGCCAAGTCTATAGTAAACTAGATAAAAATATAGCCTTTTGAGTCACGTCCGTCGATTGTTTGTTTTTCATAACAAAGATATATATTAATTATCTATTACCTGAACGAAAACAGTGCGATGCGCGCGACGGTTGGAAGAGTGGCAGAACTACGCTTTCGAACGACGCAAAGGATGGAAATATTAATGATTCACACTGCACCGAACTCGATTGTATATCCCTCGACCCGTCGCGCTGATGCATTCCCCGCTCTCCGGCGTGACTTGCGATTGAAAATTTTTAATAACTTCCAAACTGAAAGAGGTACCACTTTTTCGTAAAATGGGGTTTGTAGATAAGAGGTTAAGGAACACAATGATATTTTTTAAAAATAATTTAAGATGGATTAAGAGCATGGTAAAACTATTTAAACAATTAAATTGGTATTATTTTTCATTTGTTCACAATGACAATTTTTTTTTAATACACTTCAAAAACAAAGTGGCAAATAAAAAAAGGCAGATATTGATCCGATCAGTATAACTGGAGATATTAACTTTCAAATATGAGAAGATTGGAGACAAAATTATTAAAAATCTAGTGTGGATATTTTCGAAAAAAAAAATTCAGCAACTAGAGGTCGACAACTTTATCTGTAGCTACAAAAGGAATGCGGGCAAGAAAATTTCTTAGGTTAACAATGTTGTCACATACATTAAATTTTAATTTAATAACAGTAAACCCTAAAATTAAATTTACCAATTTAAAGTAAATTGTTATAAGTATATAAGAAAATAATATTCTATTATAGTTTCAATGTTCTTAAAACTTTCTTTTCATACTATTTACTTTAATATTTAAATGCAAAATAAAATATGTTTTTATTAAAGTACTTCTAATCTAAAAATAGGGCAACATGGTGCAATATCAACGGTAACCATGGGTAACCGGTGGCCCATTGTGCCGGCGTGGTTGTTCGGCGATGTCCAATATGCTTCATCCAGTTGCGTAGTGATAGGGTTTGTTTTAAAACTGTGATAATGAATGAATATACCCCGGTAAAGCCCTTCATATTCAAACCCGTGAAGTGATTGCCAATATGTACAGGGTGTGTGAAGAGGAATCACAAATTAATACATTTAAATTGCCACTTAAGCGAAAGCTAGAAAGTGTCGTAATGTATACGGGAGTAAGCGTAGGTGCAGTAAAAAACATTCATAAAGAAATACGGAAAGGAAAGAAAATAACCCGGATCAATTATTGTCATCTCTTGTCAAAAAGGGCCCGTCTCTCTGTTGTCGAAAAAATCGAGGCCTAATAAACTGGTGATACAAATATATTCATGCCTTGAAAAAATATATATTATTACATTATTAAGATAATAATAGCACGCCCATGACTGGGCCATGTTTTAAAAGATATTGCTTCCCGCTTACCGATACGTCGTAGCTATAGACTCGCTTGTCGAGCTGTAGTTTTATGTATATAAGTTGTGGGGTCCTTCAATATTTCTTTAAGTGGACTGTATATATTTCTTCTACCATGAATTAAACTACTTTGTTCCTTCTAAAATCTTATAATTCTACTTCTCCAAAAATATGACAACTTATCAGAATTTTTACAAAGCATGGTCGTCAGTCAACAATAACAACTAAGAACACCAGCATATCAGAATAAACGTCGAATCCTAAATAATTGGTGGCGCAAGTGGGATGCCGGTGAGACCACAAGTCGCACTGACATACCAGTGACACATTAACACATTAATAAAATGTACAAGATGCAACATCCTCCCCCCCTTGAAGCGTTGCCTTCAAGTAATTACCTTCAAATGGTAAAGGACATAACTTTGTTATCGAACGTGTAAATATTCCATCCTTCGTTTTGATGCTTGCCATACGCACCTTTCCATCAGATCCGGGTATTACATTTATGATGCGAGCTATTACCCATTTAAGAGGCGGAACATTGTCTTCTTTAACAAGTACAATCATGTCTTTATCTAAATTCTTGGTGGGGTAAAACCACTTCGGTCTATTTTGAAGCCTAGTCAAATATTCCACTAACTTTGACAGTCTCTACGATTTTCCAATTGTATACCTGAAAGTATCTACAGTTTTCCAGTTATACTCCTGAAATTCTTTACGGTTTATCCCAGTTACACTCCAGAAAATCTCAACTCAACATGCTGGAGAGCATCCCATATTCCCAAACTTTTGAAACTCTATCCTAGCCTTACTTGTGCCATCATACCATCCGGCTCGAAGGACCATTTGTGGGGTCCTTCAATATTTCTTTAAGTGGACTGTATATATTTCTTCTACCATGAATTAAACTACTTTGTTCCTTCTAAAATCTTATAATTCTACTTCTCCAAAAATATGACAACTTATCAGAATTTTTACAAAGCATGGTCGTCAGTCAACAATAACAACTAAGAACACCAGCATATCAGAATAAACGTCGAATCCTAAATAATTGGTGGCGCAAGTGGGATGCCGGTGAGACCACAAGTCGCACTGACATACC
Source organism: Barypeithes pellucidus (assembly GCA_963991005.1). Classification (NCBI taxonomy): domain Eukaryota; kingdom Metazoa; phylum Arthropoda; class Insecta; order Coleoptera; family Curculionidae; genus Barypeithes; species Barypeithes pellucidus. The sequence goes on from OZ022563.1 coordinate 18,701,294, forward strand.
AGTGACACATTAACACATTAATAAAATGTACAAGATGCAACATAAGTTGTAAAAGAAATTTGGGACGATTTTAATATGTCAAGGTTTGTTAAAAAATTCCCCATTTGCAACTAAAATTTATGCCAAAAATAAAGAGCAACAATTAATCACAATTATAACCTTATAACATAACCTTTAAGGTTCAAATATTTTGGTACCATACCTATTATATCAATCAATCAATCAATCATTCTAGTCCTCGTTGAAAAAAAATAGAAAATATCAAATGTTAAAGCTTATGGATTTGATTTGTTTGACGTAGTAGTTTGATTGCAATAATAAAATACTATACGTTGTCTATAACTAGTAAAATTAACCCCTTCGGGTTCTTTTATAACAACCCAGAATAATAAGTCTCTATACCAACCTCTCAATTAAAACAAAAAGCTTTTAGTATTATACTTGCCAACAAATGCTAGCTTACAATTTAACTGCCTATAACAATAAACTTCAATATACCAATAAAACGGTCTTTATGTTGTTTAAAGCTTTTGAGCCACCCCTTTATTGTCATTATTTCGGTATTTTACGTTTTTTTTTTAGCGCAGGAATAATAGAGTCTTTGACCGGGCAGAGTTGTAAAATAGCAGTTTTCTGGCGTTGTCTTTTATTAGATGCTCTGCATTTCCTAACGATATTTTAAAAATTATAAATTAATTTACTTTAATTTAGGTAAAATTATCAGCCGTAGGGCGTATACGCACTAAGAGGGTAACCGCATTGCGGCCAGCCGCAAAAAAGGATCATTTCGAAGATGGACTCGGAAGAACTTGTCCCGTCCATCCAAAGTCAAGTAGTCCTAAGTCCGTATCCACAACGGGGCTCCCATCCTCGCTTATCGCCCTGGACCATAGCACGGCACAGTCCTCGCTTGAGCTTCGCACACTAGTCCCTCGACATCGAGATATAAACATGGACTGTGCGTTGTTATCTTCTTCCAATGAAAAAGATATTATTTTAAACTCTAATATAACAAAGTGATATTACTTTAGGGTATATTACATAAATACCGTTGAGCATTTGACGTAAAATTGGGAAATCAATTAATATACAGGACGTCATATGAAAAAAAACCTTTAAACCGGGCCTGATTTATCACTAGGAGCTAGCCTAGAGCCTCGTATTTAAATGGGCTTCGAAAAGATAAAAAAAAAACAAAGTTTAAAATAAAAAATACGATTTTAAATTGACAAATTACGCACAGTCCATGTTTATATCTCGATGTCGAAAGACAAACTGATCGACAGGCAAGGCAATGAGCGAAGGTCGGAGCGCCGTTGTGGCCACAACTGTGCGGTGCTATGCTATGTTTTTAGCTGAAAGCAACAGACAATTTGGAACAAACCCGTTCTCTGAACCAGCGTGTGATTCTTTTGCCTTTATTTGATGGTGCCTTGGTTTGACATTTTTTGGAAGAATCATCCCAACCTTTTCTAGGAGTATCATGGGTATCGAACCATGTTTCGTCAAGGTCTAAATTGCAGCTGTTAAATATTTAAGTCTCCATTCCCGTAAACGTTGAGATTCCATTAATGTTTGTCCATCAATGCTTCGGTATTTAAAATCCATTTTACGCAATAATTTCCTAAGGCTTGAAAGGCTACAAGAGATATTTGTTTCTTCTTTAATCAGCCGCTCTTTGAGGGAAATCAAAGTGGGTACAGTTTGTGCCTCATACATTTGGTTAATCTTTCTTCTTAATAAATCCATATCATTTTCGTCAGTGCTTCTAAATGTGCCAGAATCACTCCGATTTTTCTAGGATTAACAGGTTTAAGTACTATGTCTCTTACCGAAGATAAAGGAGTTTTTGTCAAAGTAGACGTCTCTGCTAAAGCATCCATCGAATTAAAATATCTACTCAACAACGATTGATATACATTTTTAATTTGGCATCGGTAGATAAATGATTTTCCTTTAAAAATTACACTTGAAGATGCCCTCCTATCAGCACAATTCCACCACTAATAAGCCTAACTAAAAATTACTCGCCGGAAAACCACTAAAGATTAAAATTGTTAAAAATCACTTTGTATTTATATATGCATCAGGCATAGGTATTAATTGAATTTGTATACCTGGTCCGGCTCTACTCGAAAAGGTTTTAACATTTGAGATTTCCTTATTTATTTTATGGTCGAAGGGATAATGGGGTTTTATTACAGTCAAAAGATCAACGATATAATTCTGCAAATACTATACCAGGCTATGGTCGAGGGCGAGGGTCCGCGCTCCGTTGTGGACATACACTAACAAGACAACGGCAAAACCGTGCAGTGCGAACAAACCTGACCAAACCACGCGGCTGGCCGCTCTTTGCCAAATGCCAAAAAGCACAGCCATGCAAAAAATACAATGGTTGTGGTGTAGGAATGGCTGTATAAAGTCTGTACGTTGCGTCACAAGTTCATCGATCAAGTGCAATCGTGAATTATAAACTGCCCATCTTTATTTATTACAGCCTTAAAAGTGAATAGTAGAACGTTCCGCAATACGTTTTGAATTCAATAACGTGTTAGATAAAGACAAAAGTTACAATTGTTGCTGAATATCGATTTGTAGCCATTAAATATTGGCCAGCTCAAGTTGCTATTTTGAACATTTCGACGTGTCAATCGAGTATCAATCTGAATTATTTTTTTTATTAGTTTTCATGTATTCAAGTTGAATTTAATCGTAAAGCGTTTCATCTCAGAGCTATTTAATCGTACTCTTGTGTGTGTTCGGTAAGTATTTATGGACATTTGTTACTAATATAACTGAATATAACCTTGTTTGGTAACTACTGGCTAAAGCCTGTTGAATGGATGTATTCATGATTTTAAAGTTTATTATGAAAACACCGAATTTTGAAAACGAAATAAATGGCGACCGAGGTTTGATTATAATGCTCTTACGGTAAAAAATAGAATGCCAGTTTCTCATTTAAATTTTTTTCAATTTTGGTATATCGGAACGCTAGGAGCGTCTACTATTGGCGTCAGAATTTCTATTTTGGGTTGCGCAACCCCTCAAAACCGCCAAAAACCACCCCCCGGAGGGGTTAAACGCGCTTCAAGAGGTTTCCCTGCAGAGAAGCACACTTTCCCCCCGTTTTCGAGGATGCTGAGCACGGAGGTGGTGCTGGATATCGCGTCCGACCCGTTTCAACCCCTCCATCGACCAATACTCGCCCCCTTTATGGAACGACATTACCTTTATAAAAAAAAAATTTCGAAAAAAATTACAATTGCTTAAAAATGTTTTTTTTTTTAAATTACTCTTTCTGTTTAATGATTTTTTTAATTAATTGAAATTTAAAAAAAAATTAACTTAAAAAAAAAAAAAAATTTCTAAAAAATTTAAAATAAACTGACCACGCCTTGGCGTTTTTCGCGCAATTTGATTATATTTTTTCAGTTGGACCGGAATGAGAGACCATTACAACCAAAAAGAGAAGTACAACTATTTTCCCCATTCTCAACATCCGGAAACGGGAGAGGGGTGGGGATCGGACGCGATATCCAACACCACCAACGTGTTCAGCAACTCGAAAACGGGGGTTTGTTCGGGTTTGTTCACTTTCAGGGTTGCCGCTGATACTTTTTAAAAAAATTCACCCCTTCCAGGGGCGAGTATTGGCCGGTGGATGGGTTGGAAGGAATCGGACGCGATATCCAAGCAGAAATAGATTATTAACAGAATTATCTTCCACTCAGTAGATAGTGGCAAATCAGCAAAAAACAATTCCTGGTGGCTGTGATCCTAAATATCTTTCGGCTTTAGAGTTTTTTCAACTATTAAAATTATATGAAATGGCTAATAACGGGAATAGAAAAGGTAATTTTTGTTTTCAGATCGACCCCCCTCCCACCGCAGCACCCCAGGTAGCATCGAACGGCGCCGGTCAGCCCGGCGCTGCCCAGGGGGGCCATGGGGGTCACCTGATGGTATCGGGTGGCATCGGCGGAGACGACGGCAGCTCCGATGACGCCAACACGCCCCTTCACAGCCCGAGGTCGCATAACACCAGCAGGGAGGAGGACGACAGTTCGAACGCGAATGAAAGCGACTGTAAAAGTCCGAATCAAAGGTAAGTGAGGAGGGTAGAGATGTTTGTTGCTCAAGTACATTTTGCCATCAATCATCTAAATTTTAAAAACGTTATTTTTCCGTCCTACCTCCAAAATTACAGGGTGTCCATTTTTCGATGGTCATTAGTAAAAATAGAAGGATGCGGATTTCGCAGCACTGTGCTCCTTTTGACGCTAATTGAGGCATATTTTGTTTCGTAAAGAAGTAGCACAGTACTGCGAATACCGCATCCTTGAATCTTAACCATAAACATACAATATAAAAGGAGAGACATAACATTCCATCCATAAAACACCATTTATTTACAATCATGCACAGTTCTATAGTTTCAAATAAGTTAGAAGAAGATGACTTTAAAAAATGGCAACGCTGTAATAAGGTACACGTTTAGATAATTTCGATCTAACATTAGTCATAAATAGATAATCGTTGTAGGTAATTTTTGCAGAAATTCAGATAATATAAAGAAATAATCCATATTTTTCCAATATTTACTTAAAATATAGAATTAGCTACACCACTGCTTTACCTAAAAAAAAACATAACCTCATTATTCTCACTAACCGAAGAAATATTAATCCGGGGTTAGAATAGTCGAATTTCTTACACACCACGCACTGAAGAACCGTTGTATATGGCTAATAAATAGCTCTAAATAGTTTTAGTTCAAAAAAACACTAAAAATTAATCCAAAACAAACAAAAAATTCCAAAAGCAGCAGAATAATTAACTGGTAAACTTCAGGGTCATTTTTACACTAGCGGGTTAAAATGAGCAAACAGCGTTGCCACAGTGGTTTCTTTAAAACATTGCAATTTTATGTTCATGGGATAATATTATACTTTTCGGTTTCAAACGAAGGCGGTAGATCTAGGAATCTCAATTCAGACTTGGCATCATTGATTACTGTTTAAAACTTTGCATAATTCTGACAGAATAAAAACAATTCTGTCTATTTATTAATCAACTGTTTTTGATCTTAACTAATAATGGAGATACTCCGTAAAAACACCAAAAAATGGACACCCTGTACAAATTATAAATAGTATGTGAAAACACTTAGTTAATGTTATTTATATCTTATTGTTAAGTCGATAACCAAGTAATGAACATGAACACATTATATTATTTAGCAACAATGTGACATAATATATACAGGGTTAGCCAATTTAAAATTATATCTTGTGCGGAAGGGGGAAACCTCTTGCTTATACATATTTTCAACCTTATAACTTTCAACATCCGGCCAGGTTTGTGGTTCGCCTATTAAATTTTAATTGGGAATAAGGATCAAGCGATAACACATTTCAAAGCCCATTAAATTCTCTTTTCGATGCCGGTGGGTTTTTTAAATCTGGTTTCCTAGTTTTTGACCCGCCAAATAACTAATAATGGATTGCTTATACAGTGTGTCCCAGAATAAGCGAACTTATAGATGTCAATGATTTCCAATTGAAATTTGTCCATTTGACATCTATGCTTGCTTGATTAGATAATAAAATTTAACATATTTTGATTTTTAATACATTATGCGGGCTAGAGCAGTATTTTCTGTCCAGGTAAAGTACCTCCTCTTCACAAAATACCGAACAATTGTATTAAGAAAAGTTGCTTAGAATTCAAAATCATGCAAGCGTAACAAATTTAATAACCATCAGCCTAATTATTCAATTTTATCTAATCAAGCAGGCCTAGCTTCTAAATGGCCCAATTTCAAATCGAACATTTCTTGTAATTTTCACTTATAAGTTCGCTTATCCTGGGACACACTATATATATTTATATAGGGTGTTGAAAAAAGGTCGGTACCCCGGAATAACTCCGGTGTATCGCATTGCAGCGAAAAATGTCTAGGGAAAAAGTTGTTTGGTTCTGACGGAGGAATAGTTTGCATTTTAAACCATCCCCCTGGCGCGGGTGGGGGTAAGTTAAGATTTTCAAATAGAACCTCACATTTTTTATTGGCGTATCGTGTTCTCCGACCAAAAATAAACATCTTTTGTCCGAAATTTTTTTTTATTCGGGCCCATCCTTCACCATGAGAAAGCTAAAATCAGAACCGTTCGAAAATCAAGTTTTATCCCGGAAATACTCTTTTTCTCTGTCTTGTACTAAAAAATGCCCGTGGAAAAACTTTAAAAAAGCTTAAAATATAAAATAAGTAATCAGTAGACATTTTTGTAGAACAGAAAATGAAGATAATGACGTGATAGGACATTAAAGCTGCAAACACACTATTATCACGTCCCGTGAGATCACATGCTATCACGCAATGTCACGGCATACCCCAAATATCTGCAAGGCGGTTTATGCCTGCTTATAAATAGGTTTAGAAGTACACTATAGTCACCTCATGCAGCTCACGGCAAGTCATACGTGACAGCACAATTTTGTTTCTGCAATATTCGGCACGCGTGATAACACTGTGTCAGAGTTTAACGCTAGAAGGCTACACGATTCACTTGCGATCTTGTCAAACACAAAATATGTATTAAAAATGTAGTGTTGTGATCGCTCGAGCGAAAAACCGCTTGATCACTCGATTATTGAAATAACCGACATCGCTCGATTATTAAAAAAACTGCTCGAGTTATCTATTCAGGCGAGAACTGTCGCTCGTCACTTATTATCTTACAATCGATACCCGCGCTTCGCATGACGCCGACGGAAATGTACCGCTGTAGTGTGATTGAGTTGAAAAACTGCTCGTATATTCGAACAGTTTTTCGCTCGATAGGAAATACTCTAGTTATAAATTCAGGCGAAAAACCGAAAAATATCGCCTGATAACCAATCTTCGCCATCGAATTGGCGACGTTCGAGTTTGACGTTGAGCAGGTAATACGACATACGTCTTTCTTAAAGGCACATAAACGAGAAGGTGCATATAAAAAAGTATGCCAAATCCCTTAGCGGAGTCATCGCGATATGAGTTTGGTAAAGTTTTGTTTTAACTGGCTAGCCAGCGGAGTAGTCTAGTTCTCCGATTGTAAATATTAAAAATTAAAGGATAAAATTTTAAAATTTTTATTTACTATAAACTCGAGAAAACTTCTCAAGAATAACATAATAATAGAAATTGATAATGAAAAATAGCAAAACGAACAAAATGGTTACCAAAATATATAGAAAAATTCGTTGGTAATCTTATAGTAAACATTTTTAAATCTAAACAGGAACTTTTTATTATTAAACTCAAGAAGTCTTCTTAAGAATAACATACATTATAGAAAATGTTAATGGAAAATAAGAAAACGAGCAAAATAGTTAACAAAATATAGGTATCGACAAATTTCTTGGTAACAAAAAGTAAACATTCTTAAATTTAAACAAGAACTTTTGGGTAACTATAAACATGAATTTAAAAAAATAATAACCAATATTCTTATTTTGCTAGTCGCGTAACTAAGCATAAATTTTTGATGGGCACACAATGGGCACCTGATAATTTAAAGTGGAAGAATTTGACAAGCTATTTTAAATATCTACTTATTTTATGCTCGTAGATTGAGAAAGATATGAAGAAAAATAACTCGTGGTAATACTTTTTGTTCGGGTTAAAAAAGCACAATAATAAACCCGAACAATAAATACATATTTGGGTGATTTTTTTAGTTTTTTTGTTTGGTATCGAGTGGAAAAAATTCATTATTCACAAATAAATGAATTTCTGGCATTTTTTTGGTGGCTACTACAATTTTTTAGCTAAACCTGTGCCCACCCGTAGTTACGTGCCTGCTAAATACCCTACCTGATCACATTTAAACGGCTAAGCTGCCGGTGGAGCAGTCGGTGACGTCATCGCTTGGTCAATTGAAATTTCAAGCGATTCACTCGAGCGATTCACTCGATTATTAAAATCGATCGAGTATCAAGTACTCGATTATTAAAATAATCGGTTTTTCCCAACACTATAAAAATGATCTGCAATGTACGTAGTCTGTTTCTAAGCCGTGACAGCATGTGCTATTTTGCCGATATGACAACACGTGAATTCACGTGTCGTGATAATAGTGTGTTTGCGGCTTTTTTGTCGTGATATAGGTAATTTAATGTCGTGATAGAATATTTTAAGACGTGATATACGACCAAACCTTTAGGACATGCTAAAAAGTATGAGAAATATTTAATTACCTTTAATCAAATTAACGACCATAAGGCACCGTGCACAAGAGTTTGGGCATCCATCACCGACCAATATCTATGGATAGCCAAACAATTGGCAAATTTATGGCCTCGCGCATGTAAACAAAAGTGATCGTCTGATGTCATGCGCAATTCCGACTGATATACTATTTGCCTTAATCGGCGAACAGGATCGTACTTCGCCCTTAATGAAAATGATTACACGGCAATATTTTGACACATCAAGACCTTCTTTATTGGGAAATAAAAAATCCATTTTCTCCCACAAAATATGACCGTGCGCACCAACCCATTTTTTCACTCATAAAATTTAATTTTTTACTGTGCACACAATAAGTTGTTCGTATCCATAGTTATTGATCGATGGCAACAATTGCTACGTTGCCAAAGACTCTTTAAATTCCTGAAATATTAAACGGCGCCATCTATCTCGGGCTTGCCATACTTGACTAGAATTCACAACATCTCTGATCACAGAAAATATTTAATAATACCACTTTAAATTACTTTTCGAATTTTAATATGAATGAGCTTCAAATTCCCGTCGAATTGGCCGAAATTTTATTTACGGAGGTGTCGAAACAGGGTCCCTCGTACTAATCGTCCTTATTTGCAATTCAGATTAGATTTTGAGAAATGAATAATTTTATGTCCTTCACTTAGTTGTAAGATTCGCCAGTATAAAAATTTAAATGGCTTTTACATGGTTTATACAAGGTGTTCCTTAATGACGTGCTAATATTTCAGGGTGTGATTCCTTAGGTCATTTTATAAAGAAAAGTTCACATGAACATATGTCCGCAACGGCTTCAATTTTTTTGCTACAGTGTGTTGAATTTTTATTTTTTGAATGGTTATTTTTTAATATCTCCGAAAGTACTTTATTATTATTTTTAATTTTGGTATGTGTTAATAGGATATAGAACCACAAATTTTAGTTAGAGAAGTTATTCAATTGTTCCACCAGTGGCGTCCCTGCAGACATATCCTCTGATTTTTTTTACAAAAAAGATGGCACGCCACTGACATTTCTCCATGTGGATATTTTTCTGATTAGCCTAGGCAATTCTACATGAAAACGGTTTCTTGAGTTTTTCTCGCCAGACGTTCTTGATTAAAACCACTAAATTCATATTGAAACTCATTATTATTCATTACCGGCCTGTAACTATCCACTGCTGGATAAAGGCCTCTCCTTCCGTCTTCCATGCACCCATGTCCCTCGCTAGCTGAAACCAATGTCGTCCCACGTGTTGTCTAATGTCGTCAAGCCATCGTTTTTGGGGTCTTCCCCTGCTTCGGTTATTTTCGCTGGGTCTCCAATGAACGAGTCTCGTAGTCCATCGATCACAGTCCTGTCTAGCCACATGTCCAACCCACTGACATTTCATGTGTGCGATGCGCTCGATAATATCTGTTATCCTGGTGCTGTCTCGAATGTCTTCGTTTCTTATTCTTTGTCTGAGAGTTACTCCCAGCATTCTACTCTCCAAAGCTCTTTGCGATTTTCTTAATCTGTCGGCGCTTTTCTCTATCATAGTCGCAGTCTCCAGTCCATAAGTAGCCACGGGCAAGACACAGGCATCGTACACTTTTCTTTTTAGACACATAGGGATGGTTTGGTTCTTGAAGATATAACTTAGGCGACCGAAAGCGCACCAGGATAGTCCGATTCTTCTTATAATTTCTGGGGTCTGGTTTTCTCTTCCAAGTTTTAGTGAGTGTCTAAGGTAAACATATTGGTCAACATTTTCAATTATCTGATTGTCAATTATTATTTGTATGTTAGCTTGGGTCATAATTTTTGTTTTGTTCAAGTTCATTTTTAGACCCACTCGACTAGATGCTTGGTTTAATTGGTGCAACATACTTGTCAGTTCATCAGTGTCGGTACTTATTAGGACAATATCATCGGCAAACCTTAGCTGATTTAAATATGAGCCGTCGATCTTAATTCCCTTATTCTCCCACTCTAGGTTCTTAAAAATATCCTCCAATGCCGCTGTAAATAACTTTGGCGATATGGTATCTCCCTGGCGTACCCACCCCTCTTCCAATTTTAATTTCTTCGGTCTTGGTGTCCGGGTCGATCTGGACCTGTAGCGTTGCATTTTTATAAATATTTTCTATTAAGTCAGAATATCTGGAGTCAATTCTGGCTGAATCTAATGATTTTAGGAATGCCCACGTTTCAACATTGATAAAATAATTAATTATAAATTTTGTTTCATAAAAATTGTTGGAGTGGGCAATTCGATACGAAGACGGGCGGAAGCATGCCTTTTAAGTGAAGGTGGCCATTTTTTTAGCAAAACCGTTTTCAGGCAACGCAGCACGTGTATCAACAATAATGCTACGCAGCTGCGCAACACGGAAAATGGTCGGCTCGATTATCTAGAGTGTTATTAACAATTAAAAAAAATATTGACCCGGGCGCTGCAACTTTTTTATACCCCCTTCTCTTTATGCATTTTATTTAAACTATGGAATTCTTGCAACACTAAAACGTCCGTCGTCCGTGGATGAATTCACGGTTTTTTTTATATTTTTAATATTATTTTATCGATTTTATCAAGAACGGACAAGGCGTATTAACAAAAAGACGATCTATCTGCTTCCTTACGAACTGAAATCGCTCTGACGGGTAAGCGAAGCGTTGCCGAACTTTTTCGCTCGAGAAAAACTTTCTTATTTTTTAATAATCTAGCGTGGTGTTGAGTACTTATCACCTCTCAGGATATGTCACGATGTCAAGAAGCTCTCCCTGCACAGGGGCAATTGTCAACACTTCCTCGTTGGATGTGTGTGCAGTCCAGGGAATACGTAGCAGCCTACGCAGAGTCCACATCTCAAAAGCTTCTATGCGGTTCAATGTTTTTACCTTCAGAGACCACGCTTCTGCCCCATATAGCAGGATAGGCCACACGTAGCACTTGATTACTCGAAGCCGGAGAGCCAGTGGAAGAGTGCGTGCAAGGAGAAAGTTTTTTAATTTAAGAAACGTGGTCCTTCCGCCCAACCCGAATTTATACCTCAAAATATTAAATCGGTTTATCCCCTACCTACCTAAAATTGAAAATATTTAAATACATATCAGTATTACACAAGATAAGGAAGGAAGGAATAGGTACAGTACATTTCACGAAAATTGGATACGACTTAATGATTTCCTGAGTCGGTCCCATTGTGTCGACAAGAGCTTGGCAATAAACAAGTGAAGTATGAAGGGACGGACTAAGGAAAACAAGTAAATATATGATTATATTAATGTAATCAAATGAAATAACATTTTTTTTAAATATTACTAGTCATATTTATTTACATTTATAATGTCATTCTATAGATAGTTCTGTTTCGCTATCGCTATCCTCATCAAAATTAATTATAATTGGATTAATTATACGATCCAGACTATATGAATTTTCTGCAGTTATTACGTGACGGACTGAATTTTTCCAACTACCTGGGGGAATATCATTAAAGCATTTTCGTATTGATTCTACAACACTAGAACTTAAAGTCGGATAAATATTTTCAGACCTAACCAGTGATTTTAACTTGTGCCACATATGCTCTATGGGGTTAAAAATGCAATAATAGGGTGGGAGCCGTAGCACTGTATGTCCAATTTCTTCTGCCAATATGTCACAAACATATACTTTTTTTATACAAAATGTCTTTAAAACTTCTAAAAGATCACTTTTTTATAACTTACTTCAAAATATATATCATTCGCCGCCATGTAGTTCTGAATCTCCAATTTTGTATTATTTGAGCTTGGAGCTTTATGTAATTGGCGACTGTGATAGCTCGCATTGTCCATTACTATCACGCTATTCTAAGGAATGTTTGGTAAAAGACAATTCTTGAACCATTCCTCAAAAACTAACAAATTTTACCACAAAAAGATATTTAAATATAAATTAAGCAACCTAACCTACCTGTATTTAATTATAATTATTACAATCCGGTCCTTTCCACATAATAATAACAAACGGTCATAAATAATGGGATGGCCCAGGTACTTTTACTGCAGTCATTAAGTTATATCCATTTTTCGTGAAACAATCTTTACATCGGGTGTCAGTCGCAACCAACGACGTCAAGGTCGAAATCTGTTAAGGGCAATAATTTTATTTCCGAGAATGCAAACAAACATATTCTTCGCGGGATATTTTTATTTGGATTCGTCATAATAGTTTCGTGCGTGTAATGTGGTTCAGTGTTTTGTTAGTATTCGCTGGTTCAAAGTGGTGTGGCAGGCATACGAGTTTTCATTGGCTTATCGTTTTATTTTTCTGGATGAATATAAATTTAGCACACTAACGTAAATATCATCTTCCATCTGTGCAAAAAAGGCGGAATATTTAAACAAAAAAAAAACTGTTTCGTTGAAACTTGGGTCAAAGAAACGCCTGAAAAGAGCTGGTTTTTAGTGCCGTCGAATCCCGTTAAAGAAGGTCAAAATCGTTTTTAAAATCAAGAGATTTAATATAAATTTAAATATCGCGAAGATAAATTTACATACAAATAGTATGCAAACCTTGTTAAATTCAAATTTCAGTAATATCGCCGTACACACAGTTTATTTTAAATTTACCATAGACCGTGAATAATTTCGTTGACAATTAAAACAATGCGGGATGCATGGTTTTTCTTTCTTTATAGACTCGGCCAGGCGTAGTTGCAATTTAAAACCTAATCTGATAGTGGTGGGTTTAAAACAAGTTTAAGAATGAGGCAACACACATACGGTTATTTCACCGATCTAGGCGGCCAAGATTATTTCTTTAGTTTTATTGATTCAAATTGAATTTTCCTATTTGGACGTTGTGTTTTAAGTGCTCAGGAACGTGAAACATATATTTAAATCAAATACTTAGACGATAGCGATACTAAACTTTAATCTCTATAAATCAAACTAGGTACAAATTGTGGTGGAATATTTATAATACATGTATCTATAATAATATAAATAAATAATTATAACATTTAAAATAAATATATAATAATTATTTAGTTATTATTAGATATGTTTTGCTAATGGAGGATCGAATTTTCTATGTAATGATACTAAAAGTGTTCCTATAACTATCTTCAATATTTTCGGACTTGTAGCAAAATTAAAAAATTATCTTACAAAAATATATTTTTTGGTAGTTGGCTGTGGAATGGATTCATAGAAACAAAATAATGAAAAATTCTTTTGACTTATGCCTGTGTTATTGTAATAAAAATGGCTAATTCACATTATTCGAGCTTAGATATTTTAAGTTATATTCATGGGGAGTGTGGTAGAGTTTTATCTAGAACTTGCAGAAAATTAAATGAACTTCATCCAAAAACCCGAACAAACCCAAACTTTTTATAAAATATTAAGGACAGACGAATGCAAGTTTTCAAAAGAAGGAATGTCTTGTGAAGCTATTGTCAAGATTTCAGCTTCCTATCAGTAACCGCTAAAAAGATATGATTTTCTTTTCAGGTCCCGATACGGCGTTAAAAAATCACAAGATTATTATAATTCAGAAACTCATAAAGACAGGTATATGATATTATATATGTTGGGGAAACACTACCCTTTTCCCTCATAAATTCCTTATAAAATACTTAAATTTGCATAAACTTATATTCCAGAACATATAAACACGTTTCAACAAGTTTCGACAACATACAGAAAAACACATGACAAATATAAGACAAAACTCATTTCCCAGTGCATTCCGTCCTGCATAAATAGTCAAAACTTACTTCCGACGTTTACTTTCAGCCCATATCACATGTTAAAACTACCATAAGAAAAATCAATACTTCAAACCTTGAAATATTCACGATGTAAAAAAGAACTATCTTATGGTGTGTGACCACAATAAAAATGTCATATCAAACATATTAAATTCTGTAATAAACAAACTACCGCAGGTTTAGTACTCAGGTGCTTTCTAACTATCAACTTGAATAAAGAACATAATTACCTAATTGTACCATGCATACGACATACTAATTACATAAATCACCCGACAATTATAACATTCCCTTGCGTTTTGGCTATACAAACTCGTCATCCCCCAATGGTACAGGCGCGAAGCGCCCATCGCATAGCGACAGATTATCTGGGCTGTGATTGGCCAGAGAGACGTACGCCGTACCGCTCCCCGTCTACCGAGTGTTTCACCACGATAGAAAGACATTGTTGTCTTGCCTGTGACAGGGTACGGTTAGAATAAACACAAATTAGTGAATTTCGCGAATAATCACGCCCCACAAGTTTTAAAAGGTCAGCAATCATTGCCGATATGCATTATCGGCTCTTATTTACCACGAAAACCACGGCAGATAAATAAACCGGGTTTTCAAACCACGATTAGTGAATCGGATTAAATCGGACTTTTTACTTACCTACATCGAACTTTCTACCTTTCTAATTGAACTTTCTACCATTCTACATCGCGGCAATCCGACGGAACCGGGAACTTTGAACTACCTACTACAGCAAAGTGCATATTACCATGAACTATACATTAAACTAATTTAAGCAAATATCATTACTCGTGAACCGAAGCGTTAACAGTCAAAACAGGCAGGTTTACCATCAAAAATAAACCCTTTTGTACCGTACCCATACATCTAACCGTTGAAAATAGATAAGTTATTTGTGATATATTTCTGTGTTTGTTTTTACGCCTAATTAACAGAACCAGTGAAATTCCTATGCTACACAGTACTACAAAACCCGATTGGACTTCAGGATATAACACCGTAGCCCAACAATATAGAAAACTTTTCTAGATTTTTACATAGATTCAAAAAAAATATAATATATAGGGTAATTCATTTAAAATTCCGAAGTTGCTACCACTTTCGGTATGATCCGGCAACACCGCACCATCCAAAATATCTTATAAACGTAGAAAACCATCTCTTATAGCCACAGCCAAATTTTCAAAATTGAATCTTATTTAGTTCTCGGGATACTTCTAATAGGCCACTTTACTTGGTGTACCCTGTATAGGGTGCCCCCATCAACATTAGCATACTAGCCAATTTTCAAAATTTTCCTACATATAGTTTTCCATAATATAGATCGAGGTGGTTCCCGGTGGGACACCCTGTAGACAATATTAATATCATGTTCAATAGAAGACAATTTTGTAGCGCGTATATTTCATTAAGGTAACTCAATTATAAATTTACCTGGCGACTCGCGAACTCTTAATTAAATCTTTCGAGATGTGAACGTGACACCAATTTCACTAAATGTCAGAGCAATTCTCCCACGAGCAATTAGGGCAAATCCGGGTGGGAAGAGACTCGTACAATGTAGGCCGTGTTCTCATTTTAGGTCATAACATATTCACTAGAGTTAAAAATAGAAGAAAAAAATTAAATACATAACCAATAACTTATTACGTGTATTTTAAAGTAATCAATGCCAGCCAATGTAGAAGAAGAATAATTAAATCTGGATTCATAGTTTTCGTAACGAAAGTCGCAAGAAGTAACGGTAAGCCGTAAAGATAACTTTAAAATTGCAAATAGTTCACTTGTACTAGATATTTATCTGAAATACCTATACTTGGAAATATATAACATGCTGACGGTGTCCATCAACTAATTTCTAGTCACAACTATAAAATTATAGTTACTGTAGACATTTCCTGGGCATTAATTGTTATTCCTGTCAGATTCTGTATCGACACAATATTTTGTTCAATAGTATTATTTGTTATTTTGTTCAATATTTTGAACTTTGTTCTGCTCGCACCATAACTTTGCATATTCTTTTAAAAAGTTTTTCTAGATTATTTTCTGCAATTTCTCGTATTTCTGACGGAGTACAACTTTCTTCCTGACTCATTTTTATTAACTTTAATAATATATTTATTTTTAATAACGGATGGGAAGAAGTTTTGTTGTGTTCAATTGTTTCTATCATGGCATATTTGATGCTGATCGTTTTCTAAATTAAACGCGTGCTCTAAAATAATGTCTTATGAAACTTGTATCTTAATATACTATTACATAAGCACAACATTGCTCCCACTCTTATTGCGTCTTCATGGCTTGTAATCATATTTTACAGTTATAAATAAAGAAAGATGTGTCATGTGAAAACAAAAACCATAGCCTATAAATTCGTAACCTACTAATTCTTAACGAAACTATAAACGTGCATATCCTTACTGCTTAAGTCTTACGTCTTACTTCTTACGTTACGGCAGATATGAATCCAGCTTGACAGGTTCTTTTACTGGAAGTCGGGAGGTTGTGAGGAAGTGCCTCTATTATCCTAACAAGCGCCTCGCAGGTTTGAACCGACATGTGTGTTCTTTGCCTTCCTTTTACATTTCAGAAAACCTTTAACAGAACTACTAGAGGACCAACAAACTATTACATGAAAAAAAGTCTATTATATAGTTTTATATTCAGAATCGTAGGATGGAATTATTTTAATTTCTTCCGAAAATAATATAGGGATATGGAGAATATTTGTAACTTCTGGTTGTTAATAAATTCCTTGAATATTAATATTTTAACGGAGCCTATAACTTATACAAAATGATCATTTAATTGTAAAGTAGCTACCATAACTAATCGAGTATTGATAATTTAATAGCTATTATAACCTATTCAATATTGATAATTTAATAATAAAATGGGAATCATATCCTATTGAGTTTAATAATTTGATAGTAAAATGCCTATCATGACCTATTCAGTAATAATAACTTAATGATAAAATGGGAATCATGTCTTATTGAGTATTAACATTTTGATAACAAATTGGCTGTCATAACTTATTCAGTATTATCAAACAGTATGAAACAAAAGTTTATTTTGTTATTTGTCAGTATATTAAAAGAGATTTGGCGTTACGGCCGTTTCGTAGTACAACTACATCTTCAAGACGCTCACACTAGAGTGATCCCAAACTAAGTGTATATAATATAGGTAGTAAGTAGTAAAGATTATAGGTAGTAGTAAAAATAAAAAATATTAATTTGGTATAATAAATAATGTTTGGCACAGTAGTGTAATAAACTTAAATTAGGGACAAACAGGTAAATATTCGGAGAATCCACATGCCAGATGGGATTTTTATAATAGTTTTAGTAGCGGGGAGTTGCCGAGATCTAATTGCGTGCTTAAAAAGTTAATATTACTGTCTTTTTATTTTTATAAATTTCAATGTTTCCTAGTAAATCAATTTATGGCCTTTTTATTCAGTGTGTAAGATTTGTAGGTTACTTATATCTAGAAATGTGTGGTTTGTATCTAAGAAGTGATTCGCAAAATTAGATGATCTTTTATTAAGTCTAAAGCATGCATTGTGTTCTTTAAATCTCGTTTCAAAATTTCACAGGGACTGAGGAAGAACTTAAACGTATTATAAACCACCTTAACTCTACACATCCCAAAATTAAATTCACACTATAAATAGGAAACGACTCAAACAATTTTTTAGATCTCAGAATATCAAAAATCTCGAATAAAAAACTACAGTTTGACATTTACAGAAAACCTACATTTACAGATATCACAATACCACATGACTCAGTACATCCAAAAGCGCATAAATTGGCAGCATATAGATCAATGGTACATAGAGCTCTTTCTCTACCACTCTCTAAAGAAAGTCTAAAGATTGAGCTCGATACCATCAGAGCTATTGCCGTCAATAATGGGTACACAGTAAAAGAAATAACATCTCTTATGAATAAAAAACAACATACACTAGCTATAACACAAGTATACCCCATAAAAAAGAACGAAAAATCAAAATATTTCATAGCCTTACATATTCAGGTCCGACCTCAGACAAAATTGCAAGTATTTTATCATCTGATCAGGTAACAATAGCATTCAAACCCTCAAATAGTTTATCTAAATTATTTTTCAACGTCAAAGATAAGCGCGAAAAATTAAAAAAATCAGGAGTTTATAAGTTAAAGTGTAATGGCAATATAGGACAAACGGAACGAAATTTTGAAACGAGATTTAAAGAACACAATGCGTGTTTTGGACTTAATAAAAGATCATCTAATTTTTCGAATCACTTTTTAAATACAAACCACACATTTCCAGATCTGCCGTCAATTCAAAGAGTCAAGCAACTCGACTTACTTCATTCTTACTTTGGATGCATATATGGGCTTCCCTTTGACCCCTTATTGTCTCCAACAATTCTGATAATTCTGTGGTGTTACATTACCAAGCTATTTACAACTAAATTCTAGCATCTCTACTGCTACTATTAAAATAAACAAACTGCTCTAGTCAAAACCTTTGAATTAGGAGTTACTTGATTCTTGGTTTGTACCGCAGAGATATAAGTAACATACAAATCTTACACACAACAAAAAGGCAATAAATTGAATTTACTAGAAAACATTGAAATTTATAAACATAAAAAAGAGAGTAATATTAACCTTTTAAACACGCAATTAGATCTCGGCAACTCCCCACTATTAAAACTATTGTAAAAATCCCATCTCGCATGTGGATTCTCTGAATACTGACCCGTTTGTCCCTAATTTAAGTTTATTACACTACTATGACAAGCATTATTTATTATACCAAATTAATATTTTTTATTTTTTACTACTACCTATATTATATACCTTAGTTTGGAATCACTCTCGTCTGAGCGTCTTGAAGATGTAGTTGTACTATGAAACAGCCGTAATGCCAAACCTCTTTTAATATAGTGACAAATAACAAAGTAAACTTTTGTTTCATTTTATATATTTAAAATATATTACAAAATAACGGACGAGTCAATCAATTCTTATTCAGTATTGATAAATTTGTACTTCGGCTGTGCCCGAAAAGATGTTAATTTTATGGTCAAAGGGTTAATTAGAATTTAATGTCAGTCAAAAGATCCAAGGTATATTATAAAGTATACTATACTACTACTTACTAAGATTTTATTGTCCAAATTATTATTTCTTATTAGCATTAGCATGTATTATATTTAAATGATTTACATTCAGTCATTTCGACTCTACGGTACAAACTCAATGAATCATCTGTTATCTTTTTCCCAACAATTTCCTTCTCCAACAAGTTTTCATCAAATTTCATCACGAAAAAATTCTAAAATTTAACGCAAATGAGCTGTTTATGTTTACGTAGAAGATTAAGAGTCTCAAAGCTTAAATTTCTGAAAATAAAGGAGAATATCCCGAAAGATACAATAAGAACGCCTCAAATAGGCCACAATATTAGGGACGGCGTAATACTTATGCAAATTTTGTTTTTCTTTCTTCGGGGGTTCCAAATTTATATACAGTGGATAAAGTGGAGTAATGGATAAAGGTATTAGCATTTCTTAAAATACTTAATGCTTTTTCAATTTATTATATTTAAATAACATAGATAGTGTGTATTTTCGTCTATACAGGGTGTCCGCTAATTAATGGGACATGGAAAAATCTCAGACTCCTTACGTAAAATTATTAGGATTTAATTATACTTACCTAAATCCGAAAGTTGATATTAACTGAGATACAGGGTGTTAAAGTTAAAACTTCATTTTTGTTTTTCTCTAATAACTTTGACAGAAACCAACGATATTGTACAAAATATGGCAATTATGGTTTTTCTAGGATGAGAAATTAATTTCTTTGCGAATTTTTAATGTACAATGTATGGGGCGCTGTCTGCAGCATTTTTCGCACATTCATAAGGTTATAACTTTTTGTGCCTCAGTGTATTTAAGTTTTTAATAAAAATAATACTTTTCTCATAGTTATTACGTAAAAAGTATACTAATTTCAGGTCGCCCAGAGTTACCGTTTCCGAGATATTTGCGGTTAAATTGCTTAGTGCGTTAGCACAGGCAAGCAAATAATATTTTGTTGCTTCTTACCAATTAACTTATACATAATAATTAATGTTCTAGTAATGGTAATTGGGTTTGTTTTTAATTTACTTTAATTAAAATAACTTTAACCCTAGAAAATATTGTGTCGAAAGAAACTAACAGCAATGAAAACCCCAAAAAAAAAACTTACAAAAAACGCAAAAATTAAACATTTTCTGTTCCATAGCAACTTCATCTCTAAATGTCATTTGTTTTCTCATAGGTTACTTTAAGAAAGAAGTTTTGTTTGCTAATTAATAGTAATTGGGCAGGCAGGCAGTTATTAGAGAAAAACAAAAATGAAGTTTTAACTTTAACACCCTGTATCTCAGTTAATATCAACTTTCTGATATAGGTAAGTATAATTAAATCCTAATATTTTTACGTAAGGAGTATGTGGTTTTTCCATGTCCCATTAATTAGCGGACACCCTGTATATGGATAAGTTCTCATTTTGTCCCTATACAGGGTGCTTCTTAAAAACGTGCTAATATTTCAAAATGTGGTAATGGTAATTCTATGAAGAAAAGTTGTTTCGTATAAGTGTAACTAAATATCCGCAACGGCTTAATTTTTTTGCTACAGAGTGTTAATTTTTTTTTAAATCATTATTTCCGAAAGTATTCTTGTTTTAAATGTTCGTATTAAAAAATATAAAACCACATATTTTAGTTAGAAAATTACAGGATTTCATTTATTCAGGTTAAGTTTAGTGCGGTATCTAAAATTTATTAAATTTTGGTGTTGCATAGTGCGTTTTTTGAAATAAGGTAATTAAAACTAAAATATTTATCTACAGTTTTAAAAACATCATTTAAATTGGATTACGGAAAAAAGTTATCATATGTTGAAATTGAACAAAATTTTGGATCGAATTTAATGTCGATATATTACTTAAGTAGTTGCTCATCATTTCACTGTTAATTCACAAGTGTCTTCTGACGTAGCTAAAGCGTAATGGCGAAACGAGTTTCGTTTTTTTAATACAGTAGAAATATACCAACGTAAACTTTACGTTTTTCTTTTTAACTCATAGTAACATTAGTTAAGGATTTTCATCAAGTATCGGTTGTTTCAATTAGTTTCCCTTTAGAACTGACATTTTCGTGGTAGATTCTGCTAAACTTAAATTTGGCTCGAGGTTATCTGGAACTAATTAGTATGTATCAGGTTCGAAGCCTAAAATTATTGTTGTACCGTTTTGTACCAGTTCATTACTCAACTTAATTTTGCCCGAATGTAAGAAGTATGAGAGCTTCAAGCGTAGGGTTGTCAGGTGTCCTGAATTTCGCAAGATGTCCTGAAAATGAGGCAATATAAGCGTCCTGCGGAGACCTGTGGCAGGACGCCTAATATCCTGGATTTCATAAATACTAAAATTATAAATTGTGGTACACAGGAAAACTGCAGATTCCTTGGGTAAAAATACTGCGTTTTGGCCATACTTAGTTTAGTTCAATAGCTGGTAATAACCGAGATACAGGGTGTCCAAGTAAAAATTTAATTTTATATTTTCAAAAATATTTCTGAATCAATATTTTTGCACAAAATTTTGTGACTTTTTTTTTTTGTGGAAAGGAATTTGAATTTGTTAATAATTTTGATGTAGATTATAGGGGCGCTCTCTGCGGTACTCTGGATACATAAAAAGAATTGTAACTTTTTTGTGCCTTAGTGTAATTATATTTTTATTAAAAATATCAGTTTTCCGTCATTTTTAAGCAATAAAGGTATACTTTGTAAACGTCGCTCCGACTAACCGTTTTCGAGATATTTTAAATTACAATTTCTAATGCGCCCGTTTAAATTTTGATTTGTAAATGTGAAATTTGTCACAGTAGGCTTTGGTAAAAACAAATACAATGAAAGCACTTTGTAACCTCATTTCTTTCAAATTTTCATTTGTGAGCATTGTGGGTGTTTTTAAGGAGTTTTTGAAGATACTGTTATCAAAAATTAAACTAAAAATGCCGCTACATTCTTCGTTTTGGACGCAAGGATCCTGTTTATCCCAGTCTGTCGTATAGGCTTCTAAAAATTTTAAAATCTGGCTGCCTTGGATACATTTCCAAATACCGCCGATGTGCCCCGCCGTCTGTTAAAATTTTCTTGTGCGTATAAAAATACCATGTCTCGCATTTCTCCGTTAGAAAACAGTTATGTCGCGGCATTGTTAGTTTAATTTTTGATATCAGTATCTTCAAAAACTCCTTAAAAACACCCACAATGCTAACAAATGAAAATAAAGTTTGACAGAAATGAGGTTACAAAGTGCTTTCATTGTATTTGTTTCTACTCTACAAATTTCACATTTATAAATCAAAATTTAAACGGGCGCATTAGAAATTGTAATTGAAAATATCTCGAAAACGGTTAGTCGGAGCGACATTTACAAAGTATACCTTTATTGCTTAGAAATGACGGAAAAACTGATATTTTTCATAAAAACATAATTATACTAAGTCCCAAGAAAGTTACACTTCTTTTTATGTATCGAGAGTACCGCAGAGAGCTACATGAAAATTATTAACAAATTCAAATTCCTTTCCCCAAAAAAACCCTAGTCACAAAATTTTGTGCAAAAATATTGATTGAGAAATAAGTTATTTAGGAAAATTGAAAATTAAATTTAAACTTGGACACCCTGTATCTCGGTTATTACCAGCTATTGAACTAAACTAAGTATGGCCAAATCGCAGTATTTTTACCCAAGGAATCTGCAGTTTTCCTGTGTACTATTAGTTATGGGACACCCTATATATATATATACAGGGTCCGCAAACGAAGCGTGGACGGAAGATTAATCGTTATCGAAGAACTTATCAACAATACTGAAACAGCTTGAGATATTGGACTAAAAGCGGCATGATTTAAAAATATTTTACATTATACAGGGTGGCCCAAAAAAGTGTGACAGCATAAAGTTATATTTTTTTAAATGGGACACCCAGTATTTTATTGCATATTTAGGTTCGTATTACTATCGTTTATAAGTGCCTCAAATTTTATTTAATTTGGTTTTGTAGTTTCGGAGAAATAAATTAAAAACTAAACAAAAAACTATTTTTTAACCTCGGCATTGAGTGAAACTTATGACAAGAGGTCTAGAGATACTATGAATGTAATTGCTTTTATTTATTTTATACAGGGTGTTCATAATGAGCTTTCAAAAACCCCACATTTTAAAATAATTTTTCTCAAGTTTTTCAAATGGAACACCCTGTATATTATTTGGCTATTTGACGTAGATTTCATAGACAATTTTTTTTTGTAATACAAGCATATAAGTTATATCCAGCCGTTTTCGAAATAATTGTAAATATCATAAATTATGTTGTTTAAATAGAGTTTTTATTGGGAAATTTTGTTATAGGCGACTAGACTAATAATTGTAAACTAAAGTAAATGTTCAAAATAGCTTCCTTTTACTTAATTTAATGATTTTCCTCTACTGCCAACAGAACTCTTAATTCATTTTCTTCATTAATAACGGGTTTATTGATTATCATCCTTTTCATGTACTCAGTGCTTCCTGTTGCTACAAATCTTTGCAACAACTTCTCGAAGGTTTTTGGTCTCGGCTTTCTCTCAATATTTGGATATCTTTCAGCATACACTCGGCTCGCGAGGAGGCAATTTCTTGCACATTCACCCAGTATAAACATCATATTTACCATTTCTAAAGTTGTAAAATTCGACATTTTGTGTAAGTTAGTACTTAATTGCAACGACTGAGCAAATGTAAATAATTTTATTTGGCTGTCATAGTGACAATCTAAACAAAAAGAAATCATGGCAACTCGATTAAGAATAAAAAATAATATTAAATAATAAAAGTAGCAAAAATGTATGCTTTTAAAATTTATATCGAAATAACTAAAATACGGTAAACTCTAAGAGTAAAAGGAAGCTATTTTGAACTTTTACTTTAGTTTACAATTATTAATCTAGTCGCCTATAACAAAATTTCCGAATAAAAACTCTATTAAAACAACATAATTTATGATATTTACAATTATTTCGAAAACGGCTGGATATAACTTATATGCTTGTATTACAAAAAAAAATTGTCTATGAAATCTACGTCAAATAGCCAAATAATATACTCTACTACTACTACCATTTGAAAAACTTGAGAAAAATTATTTTAAAATGTGGGGTTTTTGAAAGCTCATTATGAACACCCTGTATAAAATAAATAAACGCAATTACATTCATAGTATCTCTAGACCTCTTGTCATAAGTTTCACTCAATGCCGAGGTTAAAAAAATAGTTCTGGATTGTTTTTTTGATTTTTTTATTCAGGACTGCAAAACTTTTTTTGGTTAGTTTTTAATTTATTTCTCCGAAACTACGAAACCAAATTAGATAAAATTTGAGGCACTTATAAACGATAGTAATACGAACCTAAATATGCAATAAAATACTGGTTGTCCCATTTAAAAAAATATAACTTTATGCTGTCACACGTTTTTGGACCACCCTGTATAATGTAAAATATTTTTAAAACATGCCGCTTTTAATCCAATATCTCAAGCTGTTTCAGTATTATTGATATGTTCTTCGATAACGATTTAATCTTCCTTCCCCGCTTCGTTTGCGGACCCTGTATATATAACTCGGCGCCCTTTTTCTTTTAGAAAATAATTTGTTTTCAAAATTATCTATTTTTTATCTAAAAAGACCGTTTAAGTTTGATTCAGTCGTGAAAATTGTTACTAACTTGTCCATTTAACTAAACCTTGATAATTTATATGAAGAATATTGTATAATGAAACCCACCTTTGAGAGAGCTTGCAGTTTACCTGAAGGCTCTATTCACAAATGGAATAACATTTTCATAGCTAATCCCGAAATGAATAATTTTTTGAAAATAATACATTTTGTTTTTCAATATGTGGTTCAAATGCTGACTCTGAAAGAGTTTTTTCTTTTGTGCAATGCGGTCTGGAGCGACAGCCGCAATAAGCTCTTGGTTGACCATATTAAAGCCGAGCTTTAGATTAAAATAAATTTTGGTTTAACTTGCAAAGAAGTTTATAATATGACGACAGTTAAAAACAATAAGCTCTTGGAAGCCATCAAGAATGATAAAAAATATTGTTTTTCAACCAAATAATTCATTTGCTTAAACCATTTTAAAGGTATTTTAAATAACTATACACTTATGTTAGAAAAGAAGTATTTTGATTATTTGAAATTTTCTTTCTTATTTGAAATATGTCCTTTCATTTTCAAACTTGTATCATTTGATTTAAAAATTTAAACCTGGCAACCCTAATCGAGCGTCGAAATTAGGAAGAAAGGTAGAGAGTAATCAAACTTTCGTTTTACCGAAACCTTAAAGATTTAATTCGCTATTATACTGTCTTAAAATAAAGTTATCATTACATTTAATTTTTTCGAGAAAATGTTTACTTGTATTTCGTCTTTTAGCGGCGACGGCAAAACTCAAGGCTGCATGTAAGAGATGTAATTTTAAATATTATGAAATTTACATGCATCCAGATTTTATGAGCTACCCCGTATAATTAGACGATTCGGGAAGTAAACTTCTCTGCCCTAAACTGTAGAATCTATTTTCTATAAGTTGATCATTTTTTCCTGATCATAAATAAAATGTAAGGGCCCGTAATGGACAGCCTAAGTGATGACGTCAGAAACGTCAAAATTTTTGAAAACCTTTCCAAACAAAAAAAGATTGCATTGAATTTCCCATAAGAGATTTTTTATAGCATCGGTGGACTTCTTGATATTATTTATATTTTAGATGTTATTATTGATCTATTTTCAACCACAGATTAAGTAGATTTTTAATCACCATCTGAACAAGTTTGAGGTTATGTTATTATTGTTTAGAGAGATTTAAATTGTTATTTTTCTGTAAAAAAGCTTATTGGTCCGTCCACACAAGCGTGTGTCGTCCAAGTTAATTTAGTTTGTGTGTTAATTACTTTTCTCTAATTGCATTTAAGTTTACTTTATATTTTTCATTTATTAATTCACATTTTCTTTCTAATTCAACATCCAACCTTCAATACTTCAATACCTACAAATTTTGTTTCATATCTCCGCGTGCATGGACGCCTTTAAGGTTCCGTACTACACTACGGCGATGCATGCAGAGAGTCGAGTTAATTCCGTTAATCCGACCGGACTGTTTTCGGGAGTGAACGAATATAATTTTCATTTTTATCACCCGCATCCGCAAATAACGAAACCAGGAGATACCCCAAGCAGGCCTGCTGAAACCCTTCTCCGAGTATACAAGGTAAGGAATTTTAAAGGCCCGTTTTTAACATCATCATAATTTTGGAGAGTCCATTTTTCTCTCCAGCTGAGAATCGAAGGTATTTATTTTTATTACATCCGCACAAGTCACTTATTGTACTGTATTTATCAACATAAAGTATGCCGACCACCATATAGCTTGAAATATTTTTTATTATAGATTCGAAATCTGCAAAAATGGTTGTGTTTTATAATGAGAAGTACCTACATTTGCAAAGGAAGAAAAGAAAGCCTGGATATCACTGACTTATAAGGTACCTTCTACTACATATATGAACACAATGATTGGGTAAATCAATTATTATGTTAATGTTTGCTATTTAAAATAGTTCCTTTTTTTAGAAAAGATAGGAAACCTTTACGGTATTCTTTGGTTTGTAGCTGCTATTTTGTGACGAAGACAGCTATGCCAAGCAGCATGAAAACTTATACTAGCTGACGAGGGTTTTTTAATAAAAGAGTTGCTACCTGAATGAGTCCGTTTAAATATACCATAATTTTTGAGCACACATCAATTTATAGAAGCTCGGGTTTATGAAATCCAGACAATTATAAATGCATTCATAAATATTGTATTTATTTTTTAAATTTTCAGTGGTTAATATTTAAACATTATACTTTATTGCCAAGTAGTGTTTTATTTCTTTATAGGTATGAAAATTTCCGTCCTCGAGAACAAAACTATATAGCGTTATAGTGTTTACATGAGCATATAGGTCAAACTCTAATTTTCCATGCTGCCGGACGTAGCTGTCTTGGTTCACAATACGGCACCTAAAAATCAAAATGTTGGGAGGGTTCCCTATTTTGTCTAAAAAAAAGAAACTAATTTGTAAAGCAGGCATTAACATAAATAATTGGGTTACCCAATAATTGTTTCAATATATTTATGGTGATATCCAGACTTTCTTTTCTTCCTACTTTGTAGGCAGTGTAAAAACTTTCAAATTTTCTTTTCATTATAATGTTTACAATCTGGTATGAAACACAATCATTTTTGCAGGTTTTCAATCTATAATAAAAAAAATATTCCAAGCTATAGGGTGGGTATACTCTATGTTGATAAATACACTGCAATAAGCTGTTTTTAACAGAAAAATAACAATTTAAATCTCTCTAAACGATAATGCAAACAATAATAACATAACCTCAAACTTGTTAAGAAGGTGATTAAAAATCTTCAAAGAACACTTACGTTAATCTGTTTCTGAAAATGAATCAATAATAACATCTAATATACAAATAATATCAGGAAATTGCTTATTTATCCCTTATAAATGTGTACCAATGCTTTAAAAAATTTCTTATGGGATTTTCAATGTAATTTTAGTTTGTTTGGAAAGGTTTTTGAAACCACGCCTCTCGTGACGTCAGACTTAGGCTGTCCATACGGAAGAATTGGTATATGTCATTTATTTTGGTCAATAACTCCAGTTCTAAAAACGATACGAACTTGCGTTTTTTGCCGAAATGTTAAGGATTTAATTCTCTATGATATCATGATAGAAAAAAGTAGCAATGCATTTAACTTTTTTGAGAAAAATACTAATTTTAGCTTATATTTGATTTAACTCCATCTATCGGCGACCGAAAACTAAAGGATGCGACAACAAAAGCGCATTTTGCTCTCTTTAAACGAGAGTTTGTTGAAATCGGTTGAATCAAATCGAAGTAACAGTAGCTTATTTAAAACAACATTGAATTCTTCCCACCACTTTATTTAATGCATTGGACAATTTGCGTTAACTATTAAGAAATATGTAAGGATTACATTTCTATCGGAATCAGTCAAAATCATCTTATTTTATTTAAAGGAAAGTCACAACGTGCAGGTAAATTAGGCATCAAGGACTAGGATTAAGTGCCTTTTTGTTTTATAGTAAAAGGAGAACAAACATATCACCAGAAAGTGACAAACGCTTCTAATAATTTACCCAATAACTTTAAACACCAGTACATATTTTATTTGGCTAGAAAACGAGGCATACAACACGAATTACCTAACATTTATTAAATCATTTAATTCATCTTAGAGTATTAGCACTAACACTCTTTTCAGCAGCATCGACTCAGAAGACAAGAAAACCATCACTTCTGAAAAAAGTACGACTAAACCCGCTACTCAGAGTTGGAGAAATCTCCGAGCTGTTATGGCGTATTACCATTCACTGCGAAAAATCAAGAGGTTTTTTAAATTTTGATAATTGTATTGTGTTCATTCATTACTTTCTCGGTGGGTGTGGTACCAGAATGTATATTATTCGAACGGTAATGACAACGATTACTTACAAGGATAGGATTTACAATACTAGCACATGGCGAGTGTCGTAAATCATCTACGTAACTAATTGGTAGTCATTGTAACACAAAGAATAATATATGTACTTTTTCTACGACTGCTACGGATTTTTAAAATACATTTTTAGTAGAAGTTAGAGTTTAAGAAGGTCGAAATTAAAATGAGTGGAGGCCTTATTGTAAAATATAATTGGCCTGCGTTTCTCAGACTTTCTTGACAACGCACCCCTTTTGATTTTACAATTTTAACTTGCTACATTAGTACAGAATTAATTCTAGGACAAGATGTCATACCATATAAATTACCTATATATAGCGTGTATCAGCGAAATATTATACAACGTGTCCAAGATAAGGAGCGCCAATACAGGGATCTCGGAAACCGTAAGAGATAAAAAGTCGGTTAAATGGAGGTAAAGTTGCGCATTTACGTGCCTAATAATATGCCGTTTAGAAAGTTTAAAAATTCCAAGTAGTTCCGGAGATATCCGGAAAAAAACGAAATTCGTTTTATAGTTTTCGTGGGTTTTTTTGAGATCGAATTCTAAAGTAAATTGCACTTTTGCATTGCCACTTTTTCCGCTCTCTCTAACAGCGTTAATTGTTTTGTAATCCGACGAGTCGTCTTCGAAGGGCCATTATCAACTTTCTTTTTTTAAATACGGTCCTGTTTTCCTGAATTTGAGAACTTTTTTTCTCTCGAATGCAACGATGTATGACACATTGTGGTTTAATGACGTTTCGAGGGATTTTTATACAACATCAGGAAATTCTGGGATACGGTCCTTTATTTCTCCTAATTTTATAAATAATATCGCATAAGTAAGCTCTAATTTTTTTACTTATTTTGGACTAGTTCAATAAATAACAAATAATTTAATATTAAACCACAAATAAGTGAACAAAATCCTTCCAAAACAACGAGAAAAAACTAAGGAACTACATAATCAGGTGTTCAAAATGATTTCCGTTATTCTCTAAGCACAAATAATATCTTCTAACTGCCACATAACAGTTTTTTTGAGATAAAATAAAACGTGCGATAGAATATCAAACTTTTCAGCATTTGTAAATTTATGTTCCATATTTTCTGGAAAATAGAAAACGCTCTCAAATGATCACAATGGGAATGTCAAGTGAAACAAATCACGCGTCACCATCTAATTTTTTTGTTTCAAGCAGCTACTTTTCTTTTAAATCCCGAATCAACAGGAGTTTGAAATAATGTTTCTTTATTTTGTTCACTTAGTTGTGGTTTATTTTTAAATTATTTGTTATTTATTGAACTAGTTCAACATAAGTAAAAATTTAGAGCTTACTTATGAGATATTATTTATAAAATTAGGAGAAATACAAGACGGTATTCCAAAATTTCCTGATGTTGTTCAAAAAACCCTCGAAACGTCATTAAACCACAATGTATCATACATCGTTGCATTCGGGAGAAAAAAGCTCTCAAATTCCAATATCAGGAAAACAGGACCGTATTTAAAGAAAGAAAGTTGATAATGGCCCCTCGAAGACGACTAGTCGGATTACAAAACAATTAACGCTGTTAGAGCGGAAAAAGTGGCAATGCAAAAGTGCAATTTACTTTAGAATTCGATCTCAAAAAAAACCCAAGAAAACAATAAAACGATTTGTCAGAATTTCGTTTTTTTTTTCGGATATCTCCGGAACTACTCGGAATTTTAAAACTTTCTAAACGGAATATTATCAGGCACTTAAATACGCAACTTTGCCTCCATTTAACCGACTTCGTATCTCTTACGGTTTCCGAGATCCCTGTATTGGCCCTCCTTATCTCGGACACGTTATATAATAACTAAAACAAATAATAGTGACAAACAAAACGAGGCCGGTTTACCGAGCTTAAATAATCGAAACTATTACAAGGCTCCAGTAATTACTTTTTCGTCAGCTTCCGTAGAAGAAGTATAAAAATTCCACTGCTCGATCTGGTACCCGTCCATATTGTACAGATACTTCTCCTTTACAGACTTGGTACCTACTTAGAGGTAATTTTTCCCTGTTGGTTGTTCTGCATTGTTTTTTGATGGTCTGTCTCTATTTTATTTACTTATCACTGATTCGTACACCCTTGCAATGATTTTGATTTAAATTGACAATACGAAAAAAGGACTATGGGAGAGGTGGATACAGATGGTCTATAATGAATACGCCGTAGAGTAATCACAAATTCTTCACATGAAAATAAGAGGTTTGAGCTAAACATGCCTTAGTAAAGATGTTGGGCGTTAATGATGTACAGGGTGTCCCATTTCCGACACTTCTATACGGTATCTCCGTAATTGTTAGTGCTATCAAAAAGTAATGTAGGGGTCATGTGCTCTTTTTGGGTCAAACTTAAAATGGTATAATCAAAATTTCAAAGTTTTTACTGGCTTAAGAGATACGGGGAAAATAAAAAATAGACAATATCCAAATTACCTTATAATTTCTTAGTTAAAAGAGATAAAAAAAAAATGTTTTATTCAGAAGTTTCTTAATGATTGTTGAATAATTTGCCGTTTTCAGAATACGTATACGGGGTCAGGTAAAAAAGTTATCGGACCTAACCTCATTTTTTTAATGGAACAATAGAAAGATAGCATTTTAAATTATCTTTTCAAATATGTAACACACCATGTATCATATTGGCTTCCTAAACTATTTATTTAAACTTTATTACTTTTAAACGAAGTAAAAGATTCAGATTAAGATACAAAATAACGGAAATCATCGCAAATGATCGGAATATGCCCTTCAATGGGTACCGTCTTTCCGGATAGCGAACAAAATATAAATTTAGCGCCATTTCTTCGTTTTTTCCACTTTCAATATAAACTGATATCATATCAATTTTTTCTAAATGTTGATAAGTCATTTTCACAAATGAACATGTAAAAATTAAATTGACGTTAAATGTTAATAACAACTAGAATGTCCACATAGTTGTTTCTAGGATATTAGCTTTTGTTTCATGGTCGACTGTGGTTTAAATTAATAAAGTTTAAATAAATCGCCTAAGAAACCAATAGTATCCAGGGTGTGTTATATATTTGAAAAGAGAATTTAAAATTCTATCTTTTTAGATTGAAATATACAGGGTGTTCTATTTAAAAAAATGAGGTTAGGTCCGATAACTTTTTTACCTGACCCCGAATGCTTATTCTGAAAACGGTAGATTATTCAACAATCAATATAAAGGAACTTCTGTATACAACATTTTTTGTATCTCTTTGAACTAAGAAAATATATGGTAATTTTGAAATTGTCTAGTTTTTGATTTTCCCCCGTATCCCTTAAGCGAGCGAAAATTTTGATTTTACCATTTTAAGTACCCATAAAGAGCACATGACACCTACATTACCTTTTTGATAGAACTAACAATTACGGAGATACCCAATAAAAGTGTCGAAAATGATCGGAATATGTCCTTCAATGGGTACCATCTTTCCGGATAGCGAACAAAATATAAAAAATATAGAAAATGTACAGGGTGTTAAAGAATTAATTTTTTTTTATAGCTTAAGCTGTTTTTGAGATGTAAATGTATATGTGTAATTGAGAGTATTTGACGGCAAATAGCAATAATCTTTTCCTATTTTTCAAATAACTTTATTTGGATTCTTATAATAGAATGCTCATTTCAAAAAGAAAAAATATATACCCCATTTATTTTTTTAAATAAATTCGTATTTGGATTTTTAAGCAACATTGCATGGAAGTTTTTATTTTCAACAAAAACCATTATTCCGTTTTGACAAAGCATTAGAATGAAAATTATAAATTAAAATAATTTCAACAAATATGAAAAATGCCCTTAACTTTTAACAAATAGTACCTTACCTTAAATAAAGTTCTTTCTTTATTTTAAATTGCATTAGATTTCACAATGCAACAAAGTATTAGATTGTAAATATCTCCGAAAATGATGGATTTCGCAAAATAAATGACGTATGTTTATTCTTTAGAAACGATCATTCTGTTATAAATTTTAGTCAGAATTCGAAGAAAGTTACCCGCAAAAATTATTGGGCATAATATAATAGGCGTAACTACCACCATCTGCACGCTATTTGATAAGCATGAACAGATTAAATCAAAAATAAAAAGTCTATACTTTTCGGGTGGTATTAATATCAAATACTGATGTATCGAAAAATTATTATTTCCCAGACCTATACCTTTTATACAATAAGGGCGTATTTAGTCTACACAGTAGCACTTTAAAATACTATTTCAGATTGAATGGTACTACCAAGAAAAGGAAGCCTTTTCCATTAATAGGATGTCACCACCTGCAGACCGGCTTCGGACTTTTTTATTCTCGTCAGTACAGGGGGGTGTCCATACCTATCATCAGAGAAGACTCAATACTTCACCAGTGCAATCTCTTAGCAGTCCCACACAATCTGAACCGAAGTTATTTGAATCAATCAAAAATAAAAAGTCTATACTTTGAATATTCAAATAACGTCCGTTCAGATTGCGTGGTACTGCTATGAGATGGTACTACGCGTTGTATTTTGTCGACTCCCGTTGATAATACAGCGTAAAGTATCTTCTCTGATGATAGGTATGGACACCTAACCTGTACTGACGAGAACAAAAGAGTTCGAAATCGGTCTGCAGGTGGTTGCATCCTATCAATGGAAAAGGCTTCCTTTTCTTGGTAGTACCATTCAATCTGAAATAGTATTTTAAAGTGCTACTGTGTAGACTAGATACGCCCTTATTGTATAAAAGGTATCATCGGGTGGTCTGGGAAATAATAATTTTTCCATACATGATGATTAACTTTACTCGCCATCAGAAACTCCTAATTAAATATTTTCATGTCATTGAGCTATGGAAAAACTTTTATCAGAAATTACACTTTAACACCCTGTATCGCATTAACGACCAACATTTTACTAAGGCATCTTTAGCTCAAGCCTATTATTGTCTTCTGTAGGTGAAACTTGCTCCAGGATAAGCGAACTCATAGGTGTAAAAGACAAAACATTTTTGAATTGAAATTTGACCATTTGGGATCATAAAATTTAACATATTTTGATTCTTAATAAATCAAGCAGGCCTTGATCGGAGCATCATTCTTATTTTCTGTCTAGGTAACATAAAATATCGAAAAATTTCTCTGAATTCAAAATCATGCAAGCGTGCCAAATTTAATAACTTCCCAAGAATCAGTGTGATTATATACTTACTTATTATACTTCTAACATTGCAGTTTCTTACTGAAACCGACTTACCTTTAGTTAGATGTTATGTATTTGTTATTTTTTCGTGTTGTAAGGTGTTAGGTACAGATTTGAGGTTAACTAAACTAAACTACTTTAAACTAAATACAATATGTCAAAATAAACTTGCGTTACCATTGAATGTAACATTAGCTAAACGTGATTTTACAGACAATTTTATTCTTGATATAACGTTTTCTGCATCCTCATAAACTAGAAAACCAAATTTTTCTTAAACAATTCAAAAAAATTTTGCCGTTTCTTTTTGAGTAATTAGATCTCCAAGAGATGGCACTGCGCGTTGTATTCTCTCGACTATGATTGATAATATAGCGTGAATTAGTCTCCTCTGATGATAGGTATGTACAGGGTGTCCCATTTTCGATATTTTATAGGGTATCTTTTTTTGGGTATATCCGTAATTGTTAGTGCTATCAAAAAAGTAAGTAGGTGTCATGTACCCCAGCCCGGTGAGACCTCTTATGGCGGGGATCGAAGCATATAAGTAGGCCGTGCAAGTGACGTCACAGCCAGGCAGGTTACTCCATACGTTTATCCATTTGTGTCTATCGTTCTGTGTCAATATCAGACTCGGGTTTGTTCGATTTGACCTAGGCCATATTTATCTCCCTTTAATGAATCGGAGAAGGTTGATGCAGACAGAGACAGACATAGAATGCGAGCAGCACAAGTTCTTAAATTATTTTACGACCGAACATCCTTCGTCTGGAATGGAATAAAAATCAAGTAACTTATGATTTATAATGTGATTGAAAATGGTGGAGGAAACGTCATTAAATTCTAAAATAATTTTTAATTTTCTATTCTTTTCACGAAAGCGGACCTTTTCGTTTTGTTGCTGGTAAGTAATTTATGATTGAAATATTTGCTTATTAATTTTTATTCGTTATTGTTATTTTACATTATGAAATTGTCCCATTATGTCCCAAACTTCTCACGCAAACTAGCAACAAACACATTTTTAAAGAATTTTACTTAAATTTTACAATCTAAAAGTCAAAAGCTACAACATAATATTTACAGCTATATAAGTTATATTAACCCGTAGTCAGAATTTTGATAAGTCCGGTAATATATTATTATAATAATTCTTTCCTTTCATAGTTTAATTGAGAATCCTATAATGACTGAACATTAAAGAGGACTTCGATCACTAATGTTGCCAGGTGTATGCTACGAAACAAACAAATTGGAAGCCCATAATCATAATGATGGTTTATATATTTACTTGGTTAGTAGCTGTACATATAGTATTGTATTTACCTTGATTTGTTTGAAGTTTAAGATGGTAAAATATTTTATGTAAATTATGATTTATTTCCTATTTTTTAATAAAACTAATTACAACCTTCAATCTCTGAATTCTTTATTTCTAGTTTCGTTACTAGTTCAATAATAATATAAAAGTATGTAAGGACAATTTTAAAGCGATATTTACAGCTGAAAACCTATGTCAAAATCCTAATATTTGATTTTCTCTACTTATCAAATGAAAGGGTTTCGATGTTTTCTTTGCTTAAATGTCACTTTAAAATATTGACAGTAATACAAATTTGGACAAAAGTGACATTTGAAAAGCACGTGCGCGCCAGGCATAATGGATGTCGCCGTATCATCGCCTGCTTCGAATATTTAACACGGCAGTTTGTCTTCTTCCTGGTTATAAGTATTCGTTGATGTACCCTTTTTGGGGCCAAACTTAAAATAATAAAATCAAAATTTGAAAATTTTCGCTCGTTTAAACGATACGAGGGAAAATCAAAAAATTTATAATTTCAAAATTACCCTATATTTTCTTAGTTAAAAGAGATATGGAAAAATGTTTCATACAGAAGTTTCTTTATATTGATTGTTGAATAATCTGCCGTTTTTCGAATAAGTATACGGGGCCAGGTAAAAAAGTTATTGGACCTATTCTCATTTTTTTAAATGGAACACCCTGTATATTTTAATCTAAAAATACACTATTTTAAATGATCCTTTCAAATATATAACACACCATGGATGATATTGGTTTCCTAGGCGATTTATTAAACTTTATTACTTTAAACCAAAGTAGGCCATGAAAGAAAAACTAATATCCTAGAGAGAACTATGTTGACATTCTAGTTGTTATTAACATTTAACATCAATTTCATTTTTTACATATTCATTTGTGAAAAATACTTATCAGCATTTTGAAAAATTTGATGATATATTATCTATCATCCATGGTGTGTTATAAATTTGAAAAGAGAATTTAAAATGCTATCTTCTTAGATTCAAATATACAGGGTGTTCCATTTCAAAAATGAGGTTATGTCCGATAACTTTCTTACCTGACCCCGTATACTTTTTCTGAAAACGGCAGATTATTCAACAATCAATATAAATAAAGTTCTGTATGAAACATTTTTCTGTATCTCTTTCCAATTTGTTGAATTTCCCACGTATCTCTTAAGCGAGCGAAAATTTTCGAATTTTGATTTTACCATTTTAAGTTTCACCCAAAAAGAGCACATGACATCTATATTACTTTTTTGATAGCACTAACAATAACGGAGATACCTTATAAAAGTGCCGATAGTGGGACACCATGTACACCTAGCCTGTAGTGATGAGAACAAAGAGTTCGAAACCGGTCTGCAGGTGGTGACATCCTATCAATAGAGAAGGCTTCCCTTTCTTGGTAGTACCATTCAATCTGAATTACTATTTTAAAGTGCTACTGTGTAGACCAAAAAATATGCCCTTATTGTATAAGATATCATTGGGTGGTCTGAGAAATAATAATTTTTTCATACATTGGTATTTAAACCTAATTGCTCCAAAAATAAAGGAATTTTGGCATACTTTCCTTGAATGGTTTAAGAAAAATTAGACATAACGATAAAATTAAAGATTGGCCAATATTCTAAAAGTGAATATTAAAAACAATTTAATGCCTTCAATCTAGCCTCTATACCTGTTAAGACGTTTTTGAATAGATGGCCGTGACCCCGTATTCGGACATAACTTCTAACTAACCTTTTTAAATGAAAACTTTATCTAAACGAAAAATACCAGTACTTTACTCGTGAGCAACTTTTAATAAATTTACTCTGCCTAGTATGTACTAGGCTTTATTCAACTTTAATGAGCGTTTTTTAATTTATGCGAAAGCAGAAACTTTTATCAAAAACACCGATTTCTGATAAGTTAATAATGCATTTTTCTATATCAAAGCGAGAACTCTGCCTAGTGCACAGAGAACAGTAGAACCTGCAGATTCTTTGGATAAAAATATTGCAATTTTTGCTTAGTTCAAAAGTTGATAATAACATGGAAACAGGTGTCCAAGTGAAAAGTTTCTTTTCTAATTTTATAATTAACTTGCCTTTAACCAATAATTTTGCTTACATGTTTGTGATTTTGGGGCGAGAAATTTGAATTTGTTAATAATTTTTATGAAGGGTTTGCTAGGGTTCGTTTCGGGTGTGTAGAATCAAGTGAAACTTTTTTGCGCTTTAGTGTATTTATGTTTTTATTAAAAATATCAATTTTCTTATCATTTTTACCTATGGTGTAATTCCGTTGCTCCGAGCAGCGGTTTCCGAAATTTTTTAATTTACAATTTCTAATGATAAAAATATTTATTGATAGTTTTGTATTTATTTATCTAAAAATAAAAGTCTTATTTCATTTTTTATTTAATAATAGTTTTAAATATACAGGGTGTCCGCTAATTAATGGTATATGGAAAAACCACGTAAAAATATTAGGATTTAATTATACTTAGCTATATATACAAGTTGATATTAACTGAGATACAGGGTGTTAAAGTTAAAACTTCATTTTTGTTTTTCTCTAATAACTTTGACAGAAACCAACGCTTTTTTACAAAATTTGGCAATTATGTTTCCTTTAGGACGATAAAGTGATTTTTTTATGAAATTTTAATGTACAATGTAGGGGGCGCGGTGCGCTGTCTGCGGCATTTTTCGCAGATTTATTAGGCCATAACTTGTGTCTAAGTATATTTAAGTTTTTAATGGAAATAATACTTTTCTCATATTTATTACGTAAAAAAGGTATACTAAGTTCTGGTCGCCCAGAGTTACCGTTTCGGAGATATTTGCATTTAAATCGTTTAGTGCACCCTGCCCAATTACTATTAATTTGCAAATAATTTTTTTTTTCTTAAAGTAACCAATGAGAAAACAAATAAAATTTAGAGATGCAGTTGCAATGGAACGTAAAATGTTTCATT
The DNA here is from genome assembly GCA_963991005.1 of Barypeithes pellucidus. Lineage (NCBI taxonomy): Eukaryota > Metazoa > Arthropoda > Insecta > Coleoptera > Curculionidae > Barypeithes > Barypeithes pellucidus. Next base: position 18,739,507 of record OZ022563.1, read on the forward strand.
TTTGAGTTTATCGTAAGTGTGTGTTTTCATGATGTTGGCTTCTTTCGACACGATATTTTCTAGGGTCAAAGTTATTTTAATGAAAGAACAATTTAATTGCTGTATTTATTATTCCCAATTACCATTACTAGAACATTAATTATCATGTAAAAGTTAATTGTTAAGAAGTAACAAAATATTATTTGCTATCTCCGAAACGGTAACTCTGGGCGAACAAACCTAAACTTAGTATACCTTTTTTACGTAATAAGTATGAGAAAAGAATTATTTTCATTATAGACTTAAATACAAACCCGAACAAAAAAGTTATGACCTAATAAATGTTCAAATAATGCCACAGACAGCGCCCCCTATATTGCACATTAAAATTTCATAAAAAATCTATTTCTTGTCCTAACAAAACCATAATTGGCAAATTTTGTAATAAAACGTTAGTTTCTCTCAATTTTATTAGAGAACGAAAATTAAGTGTTAACTTTAACACCCTGTATCTCAGTTAATATCAACTTTCAGATATATGTAAATATAATTAAATCCTAATATTTTTATGTAAGAACATTTTTGGGTAAAAGTGGTGATACAATTAATATTTTTAATAAGACTAGAAATACACTAAAGCGCAAAAGAGTTACACTTGTTTCAATGTACTTATAGTGCCGCAGCGAGCGCCCTCTACAATCTACGTAAAAATTATTAACAAATTCAAATTTATCGCCCCCAAGAAACCCCCAGTCACAACATTTTTTTGCAAAAATATTGTAAGTTAAATAGAAAATTAGGAAGCAAAATTTTGCCATAACTTTTGAACTAAGCAAAGTTTAGCCAAATCGCAATATTCTTACCCAAAGAGTCTGCAGTTTTACTGTATACTATTAATTATGAGACATCCTGTATAGTAGCAATAAGTTCTATCCAGGGTGATTCACAATGCGCGTCCGTTAAAACTGTTGGTAAGGAAACTGCTATAATATATTTTTCTCAAAGTTTTCTCGATTTGCCAACAAAAAAAAACTTAAAATTTTTCTCCTAGAAGTAATAACTTTTTTGTGTTATCTGAAATGATCAGTAATTTTGCATATTTCAGTCTGTATTTAGTTTATAGCGGTCCTATTAGAAAGTTGTATTTGGCATGTTGAACATAGTAGATCAGTGATTAGAAGAATTAGAACCATTACCCAAAACAGATGAAGAGTATAATAAAATGTGGTCAATATTTTTTTTCTTGCACTTTTCATAATATTACCATTATTTCACGACTGGCCATCGACAGGATATATCAGAATATACAGGATGTTTCTTAATAACATGCTAATATTTAAGGACGATATTCTTGGGTCCATATCTATTCAGCTTTTAGGTGGCGAAACTGATAGTTGTACCTACATACAGTTCTCTGAAAAAAGGATTAGTATCGGGCTAAAAATAAAAAAGTTGTTCAGCCTAAAACTTTAAAAGAAATTTAGCTTATTTCATTTGCCAGGGACGGACTAGCTTAAACATAATAATGCTAATTTTCTTTACACCCCGTATTATGAAGCTACAATAACAATATTTTTGAATAGCTGAAACCTTAAATTAAAGAAACGGTACTCTTGATCGACATCTGGAAAATGAACTATTTATGAATAAAAAAAAAGAATTTGTGTGTAGTTAGTCAAGCGTACACATAATGGTATTATTTAGTTCTTAACAATTAAGTTATTTTAAATTAGATTTAATAAATTTTTCAAAGAAATAGTACATATTGGAAGTGCTTTAAATTTTTAATAAACCACCTCTTCATTTGTTCGGGTAAAAATATATCGTTTTTTTTAGACTTAAAAGCTAGTTCACGAACTTGTTGGTAAAACACAACTATACTAGATAGTTTATGGTGTTAGAACTGTCACTATTCATTTACAGAGGTTCTGTAAATATCTACTAAGTAATGAATGCTAATATTCTGTACCAAATTTTATAGCACAATAATCTTATATTAAGATACAGCCGCATCCAGAGATAGGTCAACCATTGGATGAGAGTATTTGAAGCACCAAGCACACGATGATTTTCTTTTTGTAATACTATTTTTATAATTAATATTATAATGCTGGTAAGGATTCGTTATGTTTGATTAAACCACTCAACCCAGCTTATGTAAAAATTAATGATAAATAACGATATGTTTCTTAATCAATTATCTTAGTTTTCGCCTGCAGCTCATTCAGATATGTTGATACCTTATATTTTTCTAGATTTGCATATTTTGTTGTATCATAGATTATTTTGATTACAAGTTGTTCATATTAAAATTCAAATGTTAATATAATAATTTTTTATACAAGGTGATTAATGGTGGATTTGACGTTAATGAAAAACTAGTTAACGGATCACTTTGAAAAATTGGTAGCTTATATAAGTGGACGTGCTCTCTTTTTAAAAAATATTTTCAGTCGTGCAGTGCTGTCGCTTCTACTAGAAAGTATCAGCCACTTTGATAATTTAAATGGAACAACTATGTATTATTTTTTATTTAGAATCCCTATTAATTTTTTAATAACTTTCCTTAATATTTTCCTATACCTATCTGATCACGTTCTCGAGATGATAATTAATTTAATTTTTGGAAAACATGTTTTTCAAAAAGGGCTTATGTTTTTAAACTAGATTTTCTTACCTTACTTTTACTTACTTTACTTTTTTTACCTGTATAGGTAAAAAATTATCAAAGTTAATACTTTCTAGTAGAAGCGGCAGCACTGCATGACTGAATATATTTTTAAAAGAGAGAGCATATTCACTTATACAAGTGACCAAAATTTCAAATTGATCCGTTGAGTGGTTCTTCATAAACGTCTTAAGATGCATCAAATATCATTACCACAAAGACACTAGAGTCAAATATTAACGGAGCCCAGGCTGCTTCTAATTTGAATGGTACTTGGCTACTGGGTAATAGTGTCGACTAGCAGGCTTCTTAATATAGTCAACATTAGTTTCGAGAATACATTCTTCGTGGGAATGTCAATTAACTTACTAACTAATATACTATTATACTAAATAATTATAGTATACCTGATTGTTTGTGCCAATATAAAATAGTAATTTTATATACTTGCTTCAGATACTTTCATTTATTTTAAATACTTAACTTGCTAAACTAGAGACATTATTTTAAGTACCTCGCCCGGATTAGCAACTTTACTACAAGCAATAGTAAAATACAAATTACATAATTCTATATAATTTTTCGTAAAAAATCCAAATTTTATACCAAAAATTATGTTCCCTCACAAATTTGACCGATAATCTTGAATATCTTTAAATGGAGACGGCCAATTTCCATCAGACCAGTAGATTCTACTTGTCGGACCGATTTAAAAAATATGTAATTGGCATCACTTATTTTCAATAATTTCGGAGATACGAGGGTTCAAGAGTTGACCTTTTTAATTTTGTCTGTCATAATTTAAATATGCCTGTCAAATTAAAATTTAAAACTAATTTGGGATACCGGGTGTAACATCGTTGAATTGGACATAGGAAATGTCATGTAATATTGGCTACCCTGTATATTTTATAGAAAAACTGCATCATAACTTCTTGAAGGCGCCAACATGGTAAACCCATGTGCCGAGGAACCCGAACAAACCCCTGTGCCGAGGTTGAATCCATTTTGGGGAGAAGATCCTAAGCTATTCAATTATACGTTATGGAAAAGGCACGGAACTCGCATAGTTCAGGTAATACAGCAAAAATCAGCAAATAATTTCTATCACGAGAATTGACGTAAAGCTGAATACGAATAATGAAAATATTTTCACTGACACAAATTTTCGTTTTGTCAATGTCAACATTTAATTTGCTAGTGTTTGCTGTATTACCTGAACTATGAGAGTTTCGTGGTTTTGCCATCACGTTTAATTAAATAACTTAAGATTGGCTAACCAAAATGTATTTAAGAGCTGCGTTTAATTACAGGTTGCCATGCAGGCGCTATTTTATGCGAACGTTTAGCCAAATATACTTATTTTTGTTCTAATCTAAAACTGCATTCGTAAAGTTAAAGGATTGGAAAACGTTATAAGAAAACTGCGTTAAAAAATATAACGTTATAAGAATAATAATAACAATTTCAAATATGAACAATCTTCAAATTTTTGTCACAGATCTTCCTGAAACTTGTTGATACCCCAATCGACATTACAGACAATCTAAATATCAATAAATTAACTAAAAAAACTTTATTATTAACGGCTAAAACTTCACGAAAAGAAATATTGATCAGCTGATGACTCTCGTCTCTTTCTATCCTGCCAAGAAGCGGCATATTTTTTTTAAATTAAATTGATGCAATATAGATGGCTCTGATTGCTAATTTGCGATTGTTTGGGATCCTCGTCTTAAGCTCGGCGCATTGATTTAACATGTCGGCCTCTTTAAGAAGTTATAATGCAGTTTTTCTACTAAATGTACAGAGGAGCCATATTCAGCCATTTCAAAAATTACATGGGCTTTCCTATGGTCATCTCAACAATGCATCACCCTGTATAGAATTACGCTATTTGTTTTTCATTATTTCCTGTAGTAAGGTTGCTAATCCGAGCGAGACACTTAAAATAAAGTCCCTGTACGCACCGTTGTTAGTGTTAGTTTATTGCGTTAATCAGTGGTTAAGGAATATTACAATAAAATTATTAATTCACAAGAACAACAAAAAAGATAGAAATGCAAAATACATTAAGCCATTTTAACAGATGCTGAAAAATTAAGTAAGGTTTCTACTGCAACACGAAAAAATAATGACTTCATAAAACAGAAGACGTTACAACGGGCTATAGAAAAATTCCATTATGTCTATAATTTTATTTTCCAATTCACTTGCTCCATCAAAAAGTTATTCGCCTTGATAGCTCTGTCTCACTCATTATCTTGAGAACTAAAAAATATATTGGTTTGCAATATTGGTACTCGCTATAAAAGATGCCGAGCTCTCTAATGCAAATATTTCGACGATACCACTTCAATTTATACCGGAAGTTAGGCATAACATTGTTATTTTAAATACCCTGTATTTATGTTGATGATAAAGATCGATATCTTTTATAGCGAGTACCAATATTTCAACTAATTATCTGTTTTAGTTCCTGAGATCCTATAATATGCCATTCGCCGTGAATGAGCCTGTATAGTATACAAACTGTGATTCGAAATACTGAACTGGTTTACTTTAAAAATCTTTACACGACGAGATCTGGTTTCGGTAGCGCTGTAGTAGGCGCTAACGTCGGCGGCCTACAAACGGTCTGCATCGCTCAAATGCCTTCGACTTGTCCAGCAGCGAAGCTTCCCCTACATGCGTCTCCTATAACATCACAAAATGAGCAGTATATAGTGTACAGGCCGACGCGACGCCGACGTCGGCGACGGCGCTACCGAAACCTTACCTTCTTTAGGACTACAACTCTGTAAGTGTATCAATATAACTATATTAACGTAACTGTATTATTAGATTTTAGAACTGTACTTTACCTGATGCCGTTTATAGAGTTTTACATGACTTTTTCTCTATTAGGTTAATATTGTTTCTCTATTCTCCTTAGTTACTGTATTTTGTACTCTACTAATTGTATTTACAATTCTTCGATGTTTTTAGATAGGTATGTTTGTGTAATATGTAAATGGTGATACAATTTATGCATTGTGATTTTTATTTGCCTGTCATTTTATTATTGCCTTACTAAACTGTTTCTTTCTGATTTCAGAACGAAGTCCAATCAGCGATGGATGAAACTTAGAACTACTGTACAAATATCCTCAGCAATATCAGCAAAAGTAAGTGTTTATATCTACGACCTTCATAATGTTAATCACGTCCATTAGCTGTTCAGGTGATTCTTCTTCTCTCTTATTTGATCTACATAATTTCGATTTGAATCATACTATTACGGGTGATAACGCATGTTCATTCTTTCCCCGCTCCAACTGTCTTAAAATTTAGATAATAAATTAGTATACTTAGTTAACATTCAGACAATTCTGTATTCATACGTCTTCGCAAATATCTATTATTGATCCTAACAAATAGGCCAAGTTCTCATTAAAATGCCGCGTCAGTATATTCTGAATATGTTCAGATATATAATTTTTTTCCCAAATCTGCCTCCGGAACTCGAGAATATATATTTTTAGATATGAACCCCTATTTTCAGATACAAAACTAGGTAGATCAATATGACCTTTTAAAAATTTTAAATACCCATTACGAACGACGTGCTACTAAAGTTATTAAAAAGTTATCATATTTAGCTAATATTGGCCTCGATAATCTATTTAAGGTTGGGTCAAGGAAAAAAGTCCAGTTTCTTTTTGTGGGACAAAAATCAAAATTTCAAGAAATCCAGTGTGTCCTATGTTTACTTCCTACAATCCATGGAAGACTAGCTGGCATATAGTGTCCCATTCAAAAATTTGTTTATTTTTGTTAATATCTTATAAACGTAAATTTTTAGAGAAAAAGTGGCCACGCTATTGTATTTTACGTCAAATCTCTAACAAGATCAGTTTTTACCTCTTTGATAAGCAACGAAAATCGAGGGTTGTCAAGAAAGCGAATATTTTCAAAATAACCTTGTATAAACGAACGAAACATTCATAGTTTAGGTTCGTTGGTTAAAGGCGGAGGTCGGTTTAAAGGCCAGAACTTCTATCACTACAGCCTTTCGGCTTATTTTGTTCCCCGATCTTGTTAGAAGATGTTTGTTCCTTCTATGAGGTCCAGTAACCTTCTATTAAGCTTGTCGTGTAGGAGGTTGTCACCACGTTGTATATTCCCGAAGATATTATGTCTTCTACGAGACAGCGCTACGCAGCTATATATTATGATTGAGGCGGTTTCATCCCCTTCGCCCCAGAGTCTGCATTCAATGGATCCGTTGTTTATACCTATCCGTTGAAGGTGTTTTCGCAAGTGGCAGTGGCCTGTTAGCAGACCCATCACTTGTTTCAACTGGGGCCGTGTCAGGGTTATCATCCCATTCGATAGTATTTTCGATTGTTTTCGAATTACGACCCGTGCGTGTATTTGACCAGGTATATCTAATGTTGTTTTTGTTGCCTGTTTTGATATCCCAAAGGCCGGTTCTGGACCCCTGCGACTTTGAGCGGATCCGGCTATCGCTAGTTCATCCGCTTTTTCATTACCTAATATCCCAGAGTGACCAGGGACTCACAAGAGCTCTACCTTGTTCCCCCTGGCCGCCAGTACTTTTAGGTTATCATGGCACACCAGTGTAAGTTTTGAAGTAAACCGATTTAAGAGCAGCTTGGCTGTCTCACAGGATGAAAATCTTCTGGTAGCCCTTTTCAAGATTTTGTAGCACGTATGCTTGTATGGCATGAACTTCCGCTTGTGTGGCGTAGTTCCCCAGAGGAATGCTTATGTTCGTCCTGGGTCTTTCCAAACTATGGTCCAATTATCAAAGTTCCATTCAATCTTGAAGGGCTTTGTGAAATCGTATGTTGCTCTCATACGATCAGTTTGCATATCCAAGAGCTCATCGTTGATTATAGTTTAGGTGGTAATATAGCAAATTTAACATTGACAAAACGAAAACTAGTGTCAGTGATAATATTTTCATTATTCGTTATGTTCAGATTTAAGTCAATTTTTGTCAATAGGGTCATAGAAATTATTTACTGGGGTTTTCTGTATTACCTGAACTCTAAGGGCCGGTTGTATAAACACTTTGAACTGTAGTTCACTCTTGAACTTAAAAGTTGTTCTACAAACTGTATTCTACACTGATCTAAGTTCAAATCAGGAGTTCACGTGAACGTCCACTTTTGGCGGTTCAGAAGTTGAACTGTCGATCCAAGCCACTTTCTAACCTTAAATATATTTTTTGTGTCAGGTCAGTGTCATATTATACAATACAGTAAATTATCGTTTTTTATTGTTTATAAAAATGTAGGAATTTAATGAAATTATAACTGATGACGATGGGTCTTGTGGATACAGCAGTCAATGCTGTGAACACGGACGTACCGGAGAAAAACCTGATCAATTTGCTAATTGAACAGACAATGAATATTTGCAAAGATTACGCTTAACAAGAAACATAGCTGTTTGTTTTTATTTATTATACGTAACTAAAAATATTATTTTAAACAATACTTTATAAGTACACCGAGTAGAAGAGCCTGGAAAGCAAGCCCGCCAAACGCCAAATCAAATAAAAGGATATATTTTATGTCACAAATCTAGAAAAAATAAAAGTAACTAAATAATAGTAATGCCAACATAAACTGATCGTAGTTCAGCTGAACTAAAGTTCAATTTATATTGAACAACGTAATATTGAATGAACGTAGTTCACAGGTTGATCGGCGTTCCGTTGAACCTAAGTTCAGAATTGTTTTATACAGGGTTCCCCATAATAGACTACCCATTTTATATTATTAATAAATTCCCTACGAGATAACTAAATAGGTTGTTCTCTATGGGATTATCTTCTGTAGTCTTTGGGATTTAAGTAAATTATTAATCAAGTAGGCGAATGTCACAAATAAATTTTAAATTAATAATTTCGTGGAACGTCATTTTTCCGCGAGAAGTTTGTTAGTTTTCATCAATAATTATTTAAGTTTTTTGCTTTGAGACATTATTTCAACATCCGTTTTAACTTTCATGGATTACTCAGTCCAACAACGTGTGTTTTGTGTAGAAACTTAAATAAGAAGCAATTCGATAGAAGAAGTTAGGAGTGCATTCCGGCGTCAGTTTAATAACAACAATAGGGGCCACGCGCCAAATCGTAAAACTCTTAAGTTATGGGTTCGTCATTGGCGTGAAAAGGGTTCTGTACAAAATTTGAAGAAGCCTGGACGTCGAAGAACAGTTCGTACACCAGAAAATATTGAACGAGTTAGAATGGCGTTTACGAGAAGTCCTAAAAGGTCTGCTAATCGACAAACCCTTATCCTAGGAGTATCTAAGGGAAGCTTAGATCGAATTCTTCAAAGGGATTTAAAATTTCATCCCTATAAATACCAAATGGCACAGCACCTTAGCAATCAAGATAAAGAAGCAAGGTTAGTATTTTGTCAAGAATTTTTGGATTTACATCAAGGAGCGATTCACAGTCTCCTAATGACCGACGAAGCAAATTTTTATTTGAACGGCATGGTCAATAAACAGAATTTTGGATACTGGTCAAATGAAAATCCTCGTGAAATCTTTACACAGAACCTCCATAATCCAAAAGTTGTTGTGTGGTGTGGAGTAGGATCTTTTGGTATTATTGGCCCTTATTTTTTTGAGGATGAAAATAACCGCGCTGTAACAGTAACATCCGAGCGCTACGTTAATATGCTAGAGACATTTCTCATTCCAGAATTAAATAGACGAGGATTACTAAACAATGCCTTACTATTCCAACAAGATGGGGCAACAGCTCATACCGCCAGAAACTCAATGAGGGTCCTGCGAGAAATGTTTAATGGCCGACTCATTTCTCGATTCGGACATTTGCCTTGGCCTTCGAGGTCCCCCGACTTAACGGCACCCGATTTTTTCCTGTGGGGATATATAAAAGCCAAAGTGTTTGCGAGTCATCCAGGTACTATCGAGGAAGTGAAAGTCAAAATTCGTGAAGAACTTGAAGGAATAGACGAAGGTGGAGGTCATTTAGAAGACGTGATTTTTAAAAGTTAGAATTAAATTAGCCAAATAGTTATAAGTTATCATAAATCCCAAAGAGTTAGCTGTAATTTAGTAAGATAAAAAGTTTGTTTTGTTAACTAAAAAAATTTTAATTCAACTATTAAAATGGGTAGTCTATTATGGGGAACCCTGTACAATCGACCCTAAGAGTTTCGTGGTTTTGCCGGTCACGTTTAATTGAAAAACTTAGGATTGGCTCATCAACATGGATTCAAATTCGCCACATGGGTTCAACGAGCCAACGGCCTCTTCGAGAAGTTGTAATGTAGTTTTTCTATAAAATGCACAGGGGAGTCAATATTCAGTCACCTCAAAAATTACATGAGATTTCCTATGTTCAACTCAATGATGCATCACTCGGTATAACTTTTATATTATTCCTGAATAAATTATTTAATTATTTTTAAAATTAGCGCATCCAAAACTAAAAAAGATAATAAAGTTTTAATTATTCTCCTAGAGAATATTTATAGAAAATGGTAATAAGAGACGTTTTTACAGCCGGAAGTTTTTAACTAACTGAAAACATTTTCCGGTAATATAAAATTTAATTAAATTTTAACTTTTAGAATCGCTATGATGCTCATACTTACCTTTCAACATATTAAAAACCTTCTATTTAATTAAGTTTTATAGTTAGCAGCTTTTTATTCGGTAATTTGCCTTATGAAGTAATAAAAACTATATTCCGGCGATAATTTTATTTTAAAAATCATGATATTTGAGATTTAAGAGTTTTGCTAAGTATATTTCATTCACAGTCCGGAAAAATGGACTTTTTCGTGCGCGTGCAACAATGGAAAAATCCATTTCCGGAATTATACTTTAAACGATGGGTTCCAATCTAAAGCAATAGTGCGAAAAGTAATTAATTTTTCGCAGTAGTACGAAAATAAGATGTGTTTTTAGTAGCATGGAAAACAGTGGCGGCTCATGACCTATTATAGAGGGGGTTCACAAGTATGGTGGAATTTTTCTAGGCGTTTTAAATTAAAAAGAAAAAAAGTAATAAGAAAATGCGTTAGGTAAAACATATTTTTATTTATTTTTTAATTTTACACAAGGAAGTACAACTTTTGCAAAATAAGAAAGGTTTTCTTAGTGTGTATAGCTGTCGGATCTTAACGTCGTCGCATGCAACCCTCGTAACAATATTTATACAGTCAACTACTAATACTACTAAAGCCATCTACGAGCTATCAAGAAAACCGAATGATGTCTAATACCACTACGCCATCTACGGCTACGTCATTACGCGCAACCAAGACGAGAATAATAGTTAACTGTTTTATGACGAGAACGAATCGAGCCACGAGACTGACAAGTTCGCATTCTTCATATTTTCGGTATTTGTTATTCAGTTTAAATCCTTAAATAAAACGGTTTAAAATCATATCGAGTATCATTTATGAAAATATACAACATTTATCGACCCTACACAATAGTGCTTCAATGTCCATTCTTCGGTTCTTAATTGTAGAAAATTCATCAATAACAACCTTATTAAGTTTGGAATATCTTCTATAAATTTTTTTTCGTATATTTCATTTTAAAACTTTCTAATAAAGTCCCTGGATTTACCCTTTGTGGTGTGCGTTAAATTAATTTCGGGTTTAGGTGTTCCCGCATTGTTCACTTTAATTTTTTGCTCCAAACTCAAAGAGCTAAAGTTATTTCTAAAATAGTCAACTATTCATTTTAATTTAATAAATATATAATATCACAATATTAAAACATACACGCTCGAATTTCCAACTAGATGCACCAACAGACAAAAACTGTGCGCCTTTTCCATGTTAATTTGCCATAGCCCCGCTATCCCCCGCTGCCACCCGCCACCTGTTACCACAGAGAAACTGCACTACTTAATCGCAAGTGCGAGCAAGTCTGGTCATAATCGTCATTTACCTCGACCAAGGCACGATTGCCGGATTTATACAGTTTGGTTTGACGGGATGATAAAATATTAGGGAGGGTGGGACTTTTTTAGTTTGACGGTACGATAAAATATTAGGGAGGGTCGGACTTTATACGATAAATAATATACAATGAATATAAATTAATATTTTTTATTCGTTTTGTTTTGGGGGTGCACGTGCGCATGTGCTACTGTGGAAGAACCGCCACTGATGGAAAATAATAATTAAAATAAGGAATAGCTCGTTTTTATTAAATTCGATACATTCTTTTAAATATGCAATATCGATAGTCGTCGATATCGATACTAGCTTATGCTCTCTACTTCTAGACTTCAACCCTTTAACGTTTTAAGATTATGTGACTATAATTTCAAATGAAAGGATGTCAACAAATCGGTAAATAAGAAAATACATTGCAAATAAACAGTAAGTACTGGATGTCCCATTTTCGACACTTTTATAGGGTATCTCCGTAATTGTTAGTGCTACCAAAAAAGTAATGTAAGTGGCATGTGCTCTTTTGGGTAAAACTTAAAATGGTAGAATCAAAATTTAAAAATGTTTGCTCGCTTAAGAGATACGGGGGAAAATCAAGAAATTGACAATTTCAAAATTACGCTATATTCTCTTAGTTAAAAGAGATAGAGAAAAATACTTTATACAGAAGTTTCTTTATATTGATAGATGAATAATCTGCCGTTTTCAGAATAAGTATACGGGGTCAGGTAAAAAAGTTATCGGACCTCACCTTATTTTTTTAAATGGAACACCCTGTATATTTTAATCTAAAATGATACCATTTTAAATTCTCCTATCAAATATATAACACACCATGAATGATATTGGTTTCCTAGGCGATTTATTAAACTTTATTACTTTAAACCACAGTAGACCATGAAACAAGCAAATATTCTAGAAACAACTCTATGACTATTAACATTTAACGTCAATTTCATTTTTACATATTCTTTTGCGAAAATGACCTATCAACATTTTGCAAAGTTGATATCAGTTTATATTGAAAGTGGAAAAAAGAAGAAATGGCGCAAAATGTATATTTTCTTCGCTATCCGGAATGACGGTAACATTTGCGATGATTTCCGTTATTTTTTACCTTAATCTGAATCTTTTATTTCGTTCCAAAGTAATAAAGTTTAAATAAATCTCCTAAGAAACCAATATCATCCATGGTGTGTTTATATTTGATAGGAGAATTTAAAATAGTATCTTTTTAGATTAAAATATGCAGGGTGTTCCATTTTAAAAAATGAGGTTAAGTCCGATAAATCTTTTACCTGACCCCGTATACTTATTCTGATAACGGCAAATTATTCAACAATCAATATAAAGAAACTTCTGCATAAAACATTTTTCTGAATCTCATTTAAATAAGAAAATATAGGATAATTTTGAAATTGTCAATTTTTGATTTTCTCCCTTATCTCTTAAGTGAGCGAAAATTTTCAATCTTTGATTTTACCATTTTAAGTTTGACCAAAAAAGAGCACATGACATCTGCATTACCTTTTTGATAGCACTAATAATTACGGACATACCCTATAAAAGTATCGAAAATGAGACACCCTGTACATATTTTTTTTATTTAAATCCTACCTTTAAAGTTGTTTTCCGTTTGTCATGGGTAAATAATAATGAAAATCTAAAAAAATATGCATATATTAGAGGAAAAAGTCATTTAAACTTGATATTTATTAAAAGTCATTTTCTAGTTCTCGGCCTACCTTGAAACGCCTTTTAAAACTGTTTTATCACTTGTACCGAAGATGAAAAATTTCATTAAAATAATTTTGTTCAATTGGTGTAAATAACACAATTTGATTGGTCGAACTAGTAAATTTGACAGGTGATGGAAATAATCAGCAAAATATGCCATACATTTTAAAATATTTAACTACTACTTATTTTCACTTATATTCGTTGTAAAATTTAAAATATATTTTAGTACTAAATTTATTAGAAATACTAATTCTAATACTTTTTATAAATTATGTGTACAATAACACATCCCAACAAAATAAATTTTTGTCTTGGTGCCGAAGAAAAAACAACTGATTTTAGTTATTTTATCATCAGTATTAGTTCTAGTTTTGACAGAGACTACTCATAATAAATTGCAATAGTATACAGGGTGACAATTTAAAAACTTGAAATGGCCATATATTAGAAACGAAAAATTGAAGAAAAAAACGCAAAAAAGAGTTTCTATAAAACGAAGGGGGAACAAAAACAAGCGTATTAGCCCACCCCTATCTGCAACCCCTTGGACAGGGTGAGATAAACCCTTAAAATCTAAAATAGAAAGGGGGTCGAGTGATACATCATTTGGAAGCTCTTGAAAAATGCTTTCCAATGGTACCATAGAATGGTACATTTCAGGAAATTCTTCTCTGTTTATTAAGGAAAACAATAAATGAGAAGACAATTTTGAAATTTTTTATTATTAGTTAATTAAATGTTGTTTTGAAGACAATAATAAAGCCTACTTTCAAATTCTTCACGTACATTTGCAAAGGTTTCTCTGGATATAGCACGGCATTCCTGAACTATTCTATGCTGAAGTTGCTCTAGTGACTCAGGTTGCGTTTTAAAAACCACAGATTTTAGGTGACCCCACAAAAAGAAGTCAAGAGGTGTTAGGTCCGGGGATCTAGGTGGCCATTCAACAGGACCTCTTCTTCCAATCCACTGGTTGGGATAATTATCATCCAACCACTGCCTAACGGGAACTACATAATGCGGAGGTGCTCCATCCTGTTGGAAATGTAGTAAGCGTTCTTCTAAAGATAAATTTCCGAGTATGTCCCTCTGATTTTCTAATTCTCGCACTATTAGTGGTTCGATAGACCTCTGTAGCATTTCAGCATACCTGTCGCCATTTAAATTTCCTTGTATAAATATTGGGCCGATAATACCATCTCCCAATATACCAGCCCAAACATTAATTTTCTGGGGGTACTGGGTATGCCCTTCTCTAAATACGTGGGGGTTCTCGTCATTCCAGTAACGACAGTTTTGCTTATTAATATGCCCATTTAAATAAAAGGTACACTCATCACTGAAGCAAATATTTTTAACTAGTCGAGGTTCTGCCGTAATTCTATCTGTCATTATTTCACAAAACTGTATTCTTCTGTCAGGGTCGTCGTCACCAAGTTCTTGCAGTATGTGCAGTTTATAGGGGTAAAACTTATAAATTTTAAGTACCCTTCTTATTGATTCACGAGATAATCCAGTTGCTACAGCTGCTTGACGAGTTGATAAAGTTGAATTCATTGCAAACTGCCCCAGAATTTTAATTTGCGCTGCTTCGTCGGCTAGTCTCGGTTGATTTCTCTTTATATTCGCGACAGAACCAGTTTCTTTAAATTTGGCTACTAGTTAGCGAACATACTCCGGGCTTACATTTTGACCTGGATGCCTTTCGTTAAAACGTTGAGCTATTCTTAAAATACATTGATCCTGGGAACCATAAATGAAAATAATTTCTACCCGTTCAGCTGTGCTGTACACCATTGTTAAAGATAAGAAGTGCTGCTTTTCGTTTAAACTGAACCGAAAGTTAACTGTTCTTAAAATAATAATACTAGTAGAAATGGTTAAGGTAAATTCTGTGATAATAAAATGCGAATATTTATAAACAAATTTTTTTTTTCGACAAAAAAAAAATAGCAAATAAACCAAAACGAAATACCGAGGCTTAAACTGTTTAGAATTCTTAAGAGATATCTCTTAATATGCCAGGATATTGGTATTTTGAACATTTAATTAACTAATAATAAAAAATTTCAAAATTGTCTTTTCATTTATTGTTTTCCTTAATAAACAGAGAATAATTTCCTGAAATGTGCCTTTCTATGGTACTATTGGAAAGCATTTTTCAAGAGCTTCAAAATGATGTATCACTCGACCCCCTTTCTATTTAAGATTTTAAGGGTTTACTCACCCTGTCCAAGGGGTTGCAGATAGGGGTGGGCTTCGTTTTATAGGAACTGTTTTTTGCGTTTTTTTCTTCAGTTTTTCGTTTCTAATTTATGGCCATTTCAAGTTTTTAAATTGTCACCCTGTATATATTCATTAGACAATTATTATAATGGTTGTAAATTTTTTCAAAAATTTAACTAATTCCAATACAAATGCCTTTTTAATTATACCTAGTAATTCATAAATCCCTGGAAATACCTAATCTTATATTGGCAAAAGGCCATATAATTATTACAGATAAGAAATAATTTTTCCTTGAATTTTTTTGGACATGCAGATTTCTTATTTTCGTATTTGCAATTTGCACAAAATATAAATTAGAAGGCAATAAAAGAGAATGAAATTGGATACCGTAAGCCTCATAAATTAAATCGTTAACTTGGCTTGTGTCCTAAGGTATTAGTACCTAGATAATCCCCATATGCGGAATATTGCCTGCATGCATTTGCAAAATTTAGTTGAAACTTAAATTTCATTGCAAGAGTGTGTTTTTTGAAAAATCGTTTTAAACATGGCTTCTACAAGTAGGCGTAATTGCGTAAACCATTCGGACGTTTCTTGCTACATATGTGGATTTTAAAAGTAGAAGAGTGATTTGTGAATGTTTGAAAAAGCTTATTTGGCCTATTTTGGTGTTCACTTAGGAGACCGAGATAAACCCTGGCCTCCGCATGTTGTATGCAAAACCTGTGTCGAACATCTGCGACAATGGAAAGAAGGACAAATAAATTGTTTAAAGTTTGGTGTTCCGCTGGTATGTATGGAGGGAACAAAAAAGCCACTTTGACGATTGTTATTTTTGTCTTGTGAAGATAAAAGGCATTAATCGTAACAATCGGCATAAGTGGAACTATCCTAACCCGGAGTCAGTAGGAAGACGTGTTCAGCATTCTGTTACCAGAGGATACAGTCGAAACGTCATCTGACGAGCTGCAGAGTGACCGGTTTGAAAAAGAGGACAGCTATTTTGCAGGAGATTTAATCAGACCTCATCAGAGATTTAAACCTCCCAAAAGAGTCTTCCGAGTTACTTACCTCCAGACTAAATGAAATTAATCTTCTATCTTATAAAAGGAAGTTTTTGGCTGATGCAGATTAGCTACTATTTATTTATTAGTTTAGGTTAATTTAAATTAATAACTTAAGTTAATATTGTTAATGTTATTGTATCGTTGTGGTGCACAATAAACATTTTTCTTCCATTCCTGAGTTGTTTTTTTGGTGGTAGCAGTAATACATATATAATTATGCGATATAAAATACCCTTAATCTCGAAAATATAGCTTATACCCCTAGTTTTTGAACATAATCTGATGGAGCAAATATGAGGTTATTCTCAGGGTTTAGCAGACCCAAATTGCCTAGAAATAGTAACAAAACAGCCGGCACCAAATTATGTGTAATATTTTCCTACATATTAATGCTAAACATTTTATATGAACTCGTATACAATAAAATCTTTATTATAATAATTTTACTACAGTGTTTTTCCGTATAGGCTGTTTCATATTGACGATTTGATTTAACAGGCATCACCAGACTTGCAGAATCTTCTATCTGACATGTCATTTCGTTCTTTTCAGATTTATTTTTATTTTTATAGATAATAGAGCCTAAAGGGCGGCTTCAGGCACGCCCGATGACAAATAATCAAAATTCTATAACAAAAAACTCCCGTCAGTTACCGTAGTTACGATAATCCTTGGGATAATTTAATTTATTTTTTGAATGTTTGATGTATGAAATAGTTATTTGTGTAACATATGCATACGGAATTGCGGCACTCTCATTCGGCTTCGAATTTAAAAAATATTTATTGGTGTATAACCAACTCACTGTCACTTGGGAATGCAATAACTTCGGAATATTTGCTTATATCGACTCTCGATTATTCATATATTATATCACAAGACCTATAAATTTAATCGATTAATTATATTGAGCAGAATTTTGCTTGGAAAATAGTTGAATGCAAAATAATTTAATAAAACACTATTATTTTCCAAAAAGTTTTAAAAAAAGGACGAACGACATCCTTCATTTATTTTGAAAGTGAGCAAAAATATACATTTTTTCGAAAACAAGTTAATCGATTTATTATTTCATACAGTGTTAAATAATAAGAAACATTATGATGTAAATGCAAAAACGATGCACCAAGTTTTACCTTCCCACGCGACATATTCACAGTTTTCGCCGAAATGGCGTTAGACAGCAATTTATGGCAAATAAATTTAAAGTTTAATAGGAAATACCTCGAGAAACTTCCTGTCATTTAACACAGCGGAAAATTTAGTGGAAAAACGGGAGAGGCACTAAAGAAGTATCTTGTCTTGACTATGCCGAAATGAAAATCATCCCGAATGTCAATATAAAGTGAACAAATATTATACCAATAGGGGTACCAATTTGAAAGCTTCCCACCCTTCATATTTCGCTTGTAGCAAATAATATTAAAAAACGGAAAGACAAGTAAACGAATGGGTATGCTTTTAAAATATATTTTCCCCCCTCGTGGTGTAACCTCCTTAAAATGTTAAATGGGAAAGGGATCCTTGAGCATCCGGTTTTTAAAAACATTAAGCGTAGGAGAGGTAACAATCTCGTCCGGTAAGGCATTCCATTTTTTCACTGCTCGATTTGTAATAAAGCTTTTCCTGATTTTTCTATGAAACAACGATTTCCAGGGACGTCCGTTATGGGCCCGTACCTCCGTAGGGGAGGCCGTAGGAAAAAAAATTATAGGAACTTCTCCTGTTATTCTTAAGTGTTCTATATGAACCCGAGAGATTGCCCACATATTCTGGAACACCCTGTATATGTTATGTAGACTCGCAAAAGCACCTGTGGGGACATATCTCTGAAACGTCGTATAAGATAGACTATAGTGTTGGCCCTCTTCACAATTCCATTTATATGTTGTTCCCATGTAAGATCCTGTGTCATACAAACACCCAGGTCCCTCTGGTCAGTAACCTTCTTCAGCTCACTATTTTCAATGTAATAATCAAATATGGGCGTTGTTGTATTCGATGTGGAGCACTGTGCACCTGGCAACATTCAGTCGAAGCAACCACCTCTCAGTCCATCTCTCCAACTCAGCCAAATCCTCAACCAGATCGCACTGTGGGATCACAGAATATTTTGGTATCATCTGCATAGAAATTCCCAGTGGTAAAGGCCGTATTTGTAATACTCTGTATATGCCTGAGCCTGAAAAACTGGATATTATAGAAATAGGTAACTTATATCAAAATAATTTGGATTTTCCACTAACTGGAAATATCCTCTATGGAAATTGACGGACGAAAAGCGGCGAATTTAAATTAATTGTTATTATAAACAGTGAATGGATCCGTCAGTTTGTGGAAACGAAGGTTTTCTGGAAATCCGTTCGGTTTTGTATTAATAGGTTCCCGGGATATTGAGTTTAATGTAGTACCTAAATGAAACAATGTTCGAAGTTATTCGGAAAATAAATTGCTTTCGTATATTGTAATGCTAATTACATTTTCGGTTTAAGGACAAACTTAGGCAGAATATATACAGGGTAGGGATGGTTGGAACAGGACATTTTAGATAACAGGTTAAACCGTTTTAAAAAATACATATTTCAGGAAACCTGTTTCAGTTCCAAACTATTTCAAAAGTTCTTTTGTTATGCATCGCGACGGGTTACCCGGGTTTGTTCGAGTTGGAACTTTTTACCATGATAGCTAAAACAAACGCAGAGTATAATATATTCGTTACAAACGTCGTATTCCTACGTCTTCTATAATACACTTAAAAATTCATATTAAAAGAAAACATCCGACAGTGCAAAGAGAACGATCCTTTTTTATCTAGATGGTACTGATAACTGTTTCTAGGTAATTTGAGTCTGCTAAACCTTTCCTCCTGAGAGACAAATGGCAAAAGATACTTTTCTCTGTTACGGTAGTACGTAATTTTGGTACCTGGATCAAGAATATTCTTTTCATTTAGTCTTTAGGCAAGTAACTCGTCAGACTCTATTGGGATGGTTTAAATCTCTGACTCTTCTGGTAACGTAGGCAGGCTGCTATATGTTGGAATTGGTATTTCTTCAGAATGCTGAAAAGGTCTTCTTGCTGAGGATAGTTCCACTTATGTCGATTGTTACAATTAATGTCCTTTAACTTCACAAGACAAAAAAAAATAATAATCTTCAAAGTGGCTTTTTGTTCCCTACAATATCATCGGAAAAATAAACTTTAAACACTTTCTTTGCGGAGCCCATGGTTTATCTTGGTCTCCTAAGTGAACACCAAAATAGGCCAAATAAGCTATTTTCACAAAGTCATAAATCACTCTTCTACTTTCTTTTAAAAGGTACTCGCCACATATAGTATGTAGCAAAAAAACCTCCGGATGGTTTACGCAACTACGCCTACTCGTAGAAGCCATTGTTAAATACGATTTTTAAAAAACACACTCTTTCTTTGTGCGCAAAAAGCGATTCACGTTGGTTTTGAATCGTTGGAGGTTATATTAGTTGGGAAAAACGACCTCGTGAAGGTCGTTCCATAAGGATGAAGTCCTCCAGATGAAAGAATTCTTAAATAATGAAGTTCGAGGAATACTAAGCTTAACCACATATGGATGGGCAGCAGTGGTTCGTCGTGTGTTTCTGCTATTCGCGGCTCTGGGCGGAATTAAGAGGGCAAGGTCAGCCGAGCACTTTCCATGAAAATATCTGTAAAAGAGAGTCAAATCCCCAACCTGTCTTCGATGTTCTAGGCTGTCGAGGTTCTGCGTCAGCTCTTGGTCTCCAATCAGACGAATGGCCCTCCTTTCGATGGAATCAAGTAGTCGAAAAGTATGTTTGGGTACAGAGCTCCAGACATGAGAGCAGTACTCTAGTGATGGTCGAATCTGGGCTTTGTATAGTGTCAAAAGTTGTTGAGGTGTGTACAACTTAATGTTAACCTTTTTAGAGAAAGCTGCTGCCTGGGTTTTTTTAGCGTTAAATTCGACTTGGTTACTGTCACCCCAAGCCAAAATTTCTTCCAGGTCTTTGTTGAGGCGTGATACTTCATGCTGTCTGCGAAGATGTGCGTCGGCAGCCGATGTTAGTGTATTCAAAAAGAAAGATGAGATAAGTGTGCTATCATCAGCAAAACTAAATATCGGATTTTTCGTTTCCACTAGAAGGTCGTTAATGTAGAGTAAGAAGAGAGCGGGAGACAATATGGACCCTTGAGGAACACCGGCATTGATGGTGAAGGTGTCTGAGAGAAATCCGTCAATCGCTACTTGCAGAAAGCGGTCCTTAAGGAAGATAGACAACGAGTGGACATACCATAGGATCGCAGTTTACTTAGAAGTCCCTCATGCCAAACACGATCAAAGGCTTTAGAAATGTCTAGTGCAACAGCCCGAGACTCCCCATGATGTTCGATTGCGTTGTTCCAAATATGGGTGACATAGGCTAGAAGATCTCCAGTTGATCTGGACTTCCGAAAACCATATTGATGATCGCTGGTAATGTTGAAGCCTTCCAGCTACTTTAGAAGATGTTGGTTAATAGCTTTCTCCATTACTTTTGATATACTACTTGTAGAAGCCATGTTTAAATACGATTTAAAAAAAAAACACTCTTACAATGAAACTCAAGTTTCAACTAAATTTTGCCAATGCATGTAGGCAATATTCCGCAAATGGAGATTATATGTATAGGTAGTAATACCCTAGGACACAAACCAAATTAACGAATTATTTATGAGGTTTACGGTATACAATTTCATTCTCTTTTATTGCTTTCTAATGTATATTTTGTACTAATTGCAAATACGAAAATAATAAATCTGCAGGTGCAAAAAAATGGAAGGAAAAATTATTTCTTATCTGTAATAATTATATGGCCTTTTGCCAATATAAGATTTGGTATTTCCAGTGATTTATGAATAAATAGGTATAACTAAAAAGGTATTAGTTTTGGAATAATTAGTTAAATTTTTGATAAAATTTATGACCATTATAGACCAAATATACTAATATGACAATTTATTATGAGTACGCTCTATCTCAAAAAACTTATCGATATCATCTCTAGTTTGGGATACCGTCTATCAATATATTATTTTATAAAAAGGTCACAAGTTAAATTAATACCCCAGTCGGAGCAATTTTTCCAAAGAAACAACTGTACTGAATTTATACAAGTCAGAAACTCGCAATGTATAAGTAATTTTGAAGCTCCCAATATTGATCCAGCTGACAATTTTCCATTTTGCTACAAAGCTACATTGCAATTACGGAATAATGTATGCGTAACTACGTTTCCGGATAATAATTTCCGAGCTCACGTTTTCCGCGTGAAAGTGGAACACAAATTCGACCGCCTCGTTAAAAGGCATTTAAAACGGCATAATTTCGAACTTAATGACACGTGCAGCCGTTCTTATATTCTAGGTCGTGACGGTCAGAAAGTTCACTGCCATGGTTACAAGCCATTCTACGTAGCAAGGTCCGCTGCTAGTATTCTACGGTGGGATCGAAAATAAAAAAAATTTCTATGACTATACAGTAGAATATTCATTATCATGCCATTTTTATGAAGTAATAATACTAATTATGCACTGGTAGTTCATCTCCAATGTGTCATTACTAACATGGTGCAACTATGACTGTATTTTGGACTTCCATTGTCTTCATTTATTTAATATCACAACGTTTCAACAGGTAAACATCTTCAAGTGAAATAATCAACTGATAGAGTGGTCCTCAGCATTGAATATTGTGACAAAATCGTTGATATCTTCTTTGTCTTGGCATTTTCACTAAAATAAGCTAGTAGCGCCGACTCAGAACCAGGAATTTGAACTTTGTTTCCCGTACACCATTCTTTGAAACAGTTATATGCCTTGTCATATCTCTGGCGGCTTTTAGTTGGCAGAAGATCTTCTCCTACTATTTTTGCTCCTTCTCGAATTTCAGGTGGAGTAGCAGCAAAATCAAATTCCTCATCTGCATTTTTCTGTTGTTAAAATAATATATTGTTAAGTGACATGGAAACCGTATTCAAGAAATGATATTTACCATCTTGATGTGTATTATAACCTACGTTATTTTACCACCTGCGGTTATTTGAAATTTCTGTTTAATTTTTCAATGGAAAAGTCAAAATGACATTTATCTTTTATAAATAATTGTAATTCAAAATAATAAGAACTGGATGTTAGATGTGGTTTTAAATAATATAGTATACAAACCTCGGTGAAAAGTTTCATTACTGTCTCGAGATTTAGTTTAGTAACTACCGACCCTCTCGATAGGAATGAAACACTTTCCACCTCGGTACGTAATATACTATTTATAAAGAACAACTAATTTGTCTTCAAATTAACTAAAAATATACAGGGTATTCCATTTAAAATAAGAAAGTTTTTAAAGATTCAATTCTTTCACAATTAACCTTGAATTGTGACCACCCCGTACATATTCAGCCAAGTTTGAAGAGACTTAATGACCTTCTTCTTCTTCTAGCTATTCGGTAAGAACTTTTTTTAGTCCAAGAGCTAAGATAAGAAAATTATGTGCATTATTTCATCACCATGCATTTGCCAAATAATTACAAGAAGTTCAGATATCTCAGAAACTGGCAAAGTCAGAAAGAAAGATGCTCTATAAAATTTGCTTAGAATTTAACGAATTCTTAATAAAATTTTCACGTAGATAAATGCACCGTACTTGTGGGAAATATTTTCTTTCCTGCAAATTTCCAAGACATACTTGATTTTTCGAAATTAAAATTATGACACAAATTAATTCCTTTCCAAAAAGTGCTGAATCGTAAAAGATGAAGTTTCAATTTAAAATTTGACCATTTTTGGTTATAGCTGAAAATATTAAATTACCTTTTTCTATTTGTGTTTCATAATGGCTACATTATGAAATGCAAAAAAATTGAATAACCTGCCACTTTATGGAACTAAAATTTTATTCTTTTTATGTTGGCAGCAAGTAGGATTCGAATTTTAGGATTACTTCGATTTTGTTGAAATTAGTTTTCTAGGCATTATGGATTCGACAAAAACTTTTAAAATAGTAAAATACCGTTGAAATTAGTTTTCTAGGCATTATGGATTCGACAAAAACCTTTAAAATAGTAAAATACCGTTAACCTTGCAAATAGATCATTTTTACTAGATATTTATCTGAAATACCTATACTCGGAAATATATAACATGCTGACACGGTGACTAATTTCTAGTCACAGCTATAAAACAACATTACCTAAAAATAATAGAAATATCATCCAGTTTATGCTCTATTTCTAAAGTTTTATTCAATAAAGTACAATTTTTATTTTTAATTCAACATAGTATTATACATATGACTTTCTATATACATATTTATAGTTACTGTAGACATTTCCTGGGCATTAATTGTTATTCCTCTCAGATTCTGTGTCGACACAATATTTTGTTCAATAGTATTATTTATTATTCTGTTCACATCATAACACAAAGTTTTTCATATTATTTTTAACTGTTTTTCTAGATTATTTTCTGCAATTTCTCGTAGTTCTGAAGGAGTACAACTTTCTTCCTGCCTCATTTTTATTAACTTATTATTTTTAATTATGACCGATGGGAAGGAAGCTTTGTTGTATTCAATTGTTTCTATCATAGCATATTTGATACTTGTAACATTTTATTAAATTGTAAAAGTATTGCCAACCCAAAAAGAAAATATTATTTGAAATGGAAAAAATCTACTATATTTATTAAAGTTTATCAGACTTTAAAGACCCAAATAGAAAAAGTATTATAAAATACACGGTTCATACGACAATTAGAGCACTTGTACTTTAGAAAACTCCCCGCTTCGCGGGTCGTTTCCTAAATTAAGCGCATGCTCTAAGATAATGTCTTATGAAACTTGTATCTTAATATCAAATATCAATATGGAAAATTATTATTTCCCAGACCACCCGATAATAAAAATACTATTTCCTCTCCATTGATAGGATGCAACCACCTGCATCCTATCAATAGTATTTTAAAGTGCTACTGTGTAGACAAAAATACGCCCTTATTGTATAAGGATCATCGGGTGGCCTGGGAAATAATAATTTTCCATATTGGTATTTGATATTAATACCGCCTGACAAGCATAGACTTTTTGTTTCTTAAATAGATGTATCTTAATATGCTATTATTGTATATTTTGGCAACGTACAATATTGTGACTGTGACGAAGCAGGCGGTAGTCCGCACAGAACAAAACGTTCGCTTTCATTCTTTTGTTCCGATTTTTGTTTTTGAGTGAATGACGGAAATGGATAGGCCCGTCCTGATTTTTATTATAAAACTCACGTTGAATTTAATATGCTTTTGAAATGGCATAAAGGATGACTTGAATAATAATGAATTTCGCGTGCTGACCCCTAATAAAAATAAGGCTTTGAATATTTTATGTTTATTAGCAGAAATTTTGTATATGTGAAGAGTGGCCAAAGAAAATCTTCATCTAACAATATAGCTCTTAATATTTTTTAATTTCGTGTGTATGAAGGCTTCGTGTGTATGAAGGGTAGCCTTCATACACACGAAATTATATCAGTTTATATTATAATTTGAGGTTTCTTTAAATACAGTGGCATTAAATAAATTAATTTTTACTCTTTCGTCATATTTATGGAGGATTTGAGCATAGGCTGCCTATGGGCTCGCACCACAAAGATGACGCGCTACCATTGTCAAGGTGAAAAATAGTTAGAAACATAGCATAGATGCATATGTTGTATAAATACTTTGAACTGTAGTTCACTCTTGAACTCTAGTTCGTTGGTACTCACATGGTTATCAGTAGATGAGACCGAGGAGGGTTGCGACAATTTTTACTTAAAGAACATATCTCAATAAACAAACATAACACTACTATGAATTGTATGTCGCAATGTAGCTCAATCCTTGCTCTTTTAAAAACAGTCATCAAAGTCAATAAAAGATATAAGGTTTCTGAGAAAATTTACGGAAACTGAAACTACTCCCTTTGTCACAACTCTCCTAACACCTGGGTAAATTGTGACAGGTACCAAGGTAAGTTGTGACAGCTGTGTATCTAGACTAATTTTAATAGATAAAATTACTTTTATATGAATTATAAACA
This sequence comes from Barypeithes pellucidus, assembly GCA_963991005.1. Classification (NCBI taxonomy): domain Eukaryota; kingdom Metazoa; phylum Arthropoda; class Insecta; order Coleoptera; family Curculionidae; genus Barypeithes; species Barypeithes pellucidus. The sequence goes on from OZ022563.1 coordinate 18,765,268, forward strand.
AAACACACGTTTTCTTGCATAAAATTACTTTAATTATCATTTGGCATAATTGTAGAAACTACAATAACATGAAACATTAACATAACAGTAAATCTATTATAAGTAACTATGGCATCATTATATCAAACTTAGGTTGTAAGAATTGACCAAAGCAAACGAACAGGAACAGAAATAAACAGAAAAAACATTGCAAAAAGCGTGTAAAATAAGCTAACCAGAAAATAACCTTTAATAGGAGAGTTGTGACACGCAGTCACAACTCTCCTAGTGCCAAGAATCGCGATCTGGTCAGAATAATAATTCGTAATTTCGAAACAAGATGCAAACACAGCAAGACAATGCCACGCTTTGAAACTCCAAATCCACACAATATAAGAAAATATAGCATAACCACGTGAATGTAATAATATATCATGATATAAATACAATCAAAAATTTTATAAAAAATTTACTTTTCGGTTGTTTTTTCATGCAGACGTCGTAGTCACGCAACCGCTTGTCGTGGGCCATTGGCTCGTACTGCGTCAAGTAGCGCGTCTATCAACAAACAATCGTGCGCTGTTGTCAGCTCACTAACGGCAATAGATTCCGAGAAATCTTCTTTGCCACAACTCTACTGTGTCACAAATCTCCTCGGTCTCCCCTACACCAGTCAATGAATTTTTGATACATTTTTCATACCACTGGATTTTTCTAGTAATAGATTATTTGTTGCGGATTCAGCTTCTAATTTAATTTTCCGTGGCGTTCCCTTCTGAATATCGTAATCACTCATGCTTCGCCAACACTCGTACACCCAAAAATAATATCCAAATTAGAAATGTTTAAAATTGCCTCACATTTACGCTGTCAGGGCAACGCAATAGAATTCACCGCAAATTTTGCATAAAATCTATTGGAACCATTCACGATTTTGGCATATCACGGGTAATGTGATTATTGGAAGTCATTACGTAACAGTAGATAGAGCGTGAGTAGGTTCTTACTAATAAAGGGGTAGAGAATAGTATATTGAGATACAAGTTTCATAAGACATTATCTTAGGGCATGCGTTTAACTTAGAAAACGACCCGCGGTGCGGGGAGTTTTCTAAAGTACAAGTGCTCTAATTGTCTTATGAACCGTGTATTTTATAATACTTTTTCTATTTGGGTCTTTAAAGTATGAAAAACTTTAAAAAATATAGTAGATTTTTTCCATTTGAATTAATATTTTCTTTTTCGGTTGGCAATACTTTTACAATTTAATAAAATATTACAAGTGTCAAATATGCCATGATAGAAACAATTGAACACAACAAAGCTTCTTCCCATCCGTCATAATTAAAAATAAATACATTATTAAAGTTAATAAAAATGAGTAAGGAAATTGTACTCCGTCAGAAATACGAGAAATTGCAGAAAATAATCTAGAAAAACTTTTAAAAAGAATATGCAAAACTTTGAGTTATAGTGCGAGCAGAAGAATTGTGTCGACATAGAATCTGACAGGAGTAACAATTAATGCCCAGGAAATGTCTACAATGTCTAAATATGTATAATACTATACTACAATAAAAATTAAATACTCAATTAAAAATAAAAATAGTACTTTATTGAATAAAACTTTAGAAATAGAGCATAAACTAGAAGATATTTCTATTATTTTTAGGATATGTTGTTTTATAGTTGTGACTAGAAATTAGCTGACGGACACCGTCAGAATGTTACATATTTCCGAGTATAGGTATTTCAGATAAATGTCTAGTATAAATAATCTATTTGTAGGGTTAAAGGTTGGTATTTTAAAGATTTCTATAAAAAAAATTTGTCGAATCCATAATGCCTAGAAAACTAATTTCAATAAAATCGAAGTAAGCCTAAAATTCGAACCCTACTTGCTGCCATCATAGAAAAATAAAATTTCAGTTTCATAAAGTGGCAGGTTATTCAATTTTTTGCATTTCATAATGTAGCCATTATGAAACCCAAATAGAAAAAGTATTTTTCAACACGCGTGTGTTTAAGATACTTTCTAGCCTATTTAGCCGTGCCTTTTTCCCATTTTCGTAAGTGTTCGTACGGAAAACATTTTTCAGTAATTAGTCATGTTTAAAAAATCGACGCCACGTTCAAAGCACACTAAAACTCGATCCATTCAAGATGAAAAACGACATAAATAATCAGAATTTATTTTTGTAATTAATTAAAACTTTATTCTGGGTTTAGATTTAATAACGTAAAAAAGTTGGAGCCATGTGGGAAATATTCTAAACGTTTTAATTTACTTTTTAGTCATGAATAATGCGTGTAACGTGAAGCGTTTTAACAAGATAAATGACTGTCGTAATTTCGTTTAACCGTTTAAATTAAATCTGGAGAAGAATTGAATGGGTTATTGTTATAATTTTCACATCGAATTAGCCAGCTTTCCTTTTAATTTCGTTATTACGTTCACTAACAATGACACAAGAAAAATAGAAAAAGATTAAATATTTCTTTAATTTCGGCGTACTTATATGAAAAATAACCATAAATTGAACTTTGGATTAATAATCGAAATATCGACGTTCTGTCAAACCCGAAAAACCACGTGGTCCATTTCCGACACTTTTATAGGTTATCTCCGTAATTGTTAGTGCTATAAAAAAAGGTATATAGGCATCATGTGCTCTTTTTGAGTCAAACTTAAAATGATAAAATCAAAATATGAAAATTAAGAGATAGGTACGTGGAAAATCAAAAAATTGACAAATTCAAAATTGTCCAATATTTTCTTAGTTAAAAGAGACACATAAAAATATTTTATACAGAAGTTTCTTTATATTGATTGTTGAATAATCTGCCGTTTTCATAATAAGTATACGGGGTCAGGTAAAAAAATTATCGGACCTAACCTCATTTTTTAAAATAATTATAACACCCTGTATATTTTAATCTAAAAAGATACTATTTTAAATTATCCTTTCAAATATATAACACACCATGGATGATATTGGTTTCCTAGGCGATTTATTAAACTTTATTACTTTAAACCACAGTAGACCATGAAACAAAAACTAATATCCTAGCAACAACTATGTTGACTATTAACATTTAACGTCAATTTCATTATTACATATTCATTTGCGAAAATGACCTATCAACATTTTGAAAAATTTGATATGATATCAGTTGATATTGAAAGTGTAAAAAACGAAGAAATGGTGCAAAATGTATATTTTATTCGCTATCCAGAAAGACGGCAACCATTTAAGGACATATTCCGAACATTTGCGGTGATTCCCGTTATTTTTTTACCTTAATTTGAATCTTTTATTTCGTTTCAAAGTAATAAAGTTTAAATAAATCACCTAAGAAACCAATATCATCCATATTTGATAGGAGAATTTAAAATAGTATCTTTTTAGATTAAAATATACCGGCTGTTCCATTTAAAAAAATGAGGTTAAGTCCGATAACTCATTTACCTGACTCCGTATACTTATTCTGAAAACGGCAGATTATTTAACGATCAATATAAAGAAACTTTTGTATAAAACATTTTTCTGTATCTCATTTAACTAAGAAAATATAGGGTAATTTTGAATTTGTAAATTTTTTGATTGTTCCCCGTATCTGTTAATCGAGCGAAAATTTTCAAATATTGATTTCGCCATTTTAAGTTTGACCCAAAAAGAGCACATGACGCATATATTACTTTTTTGATAGCACTAACAATAACAGAGATACCCTATAAAAGTGTCGAAAATGGGACACCTTGTACATTATCAATAATTGCGATAGGTCAAGTCTCAAACGACGTCAGTGAATGTTCGCTGGCCAACACGGCAAACATTTAAAAAAAAAATACTCTCATTTTAACACTCCATCATTATTTTGAACAATTCTTTCAACAATTTAAAATGTCCGTGAAAAATATACGTTTTGCAACACAACCAATAGTATTATCACACACATTTTAAATCGCATCACAACATTTATTATTATGAATTGTTTCACTACAGAACAAAACAACGGTAATGCTTCAACTGATAAATTTAACAGCTTATGTTTTAAATTGATATACAAGCAAGTGGAATTTCAAGGGAAAGACGTGCGCGACGACGTGTCTCTTTCACACACCCTGGTTTGAGCAACGGTCTCATATCATGCTGGGATTATCTCAAAATATATAAGGGTTGTGTCATCTTGTCTGCTATGTCATTTTTGGAAGAGCTCCCTTGATCGTAATTTTCAATTGCCAACTACTTTCCGCCTTATGTCAGTTTTTCTGTTAATAAATACAACATCTTTTGTTTCAGCAGAAGCCCCCTTTAAAACGTGAAGATTCTTTTTTAAAACGGTTTTCAACGAGGCAGATACCAGAAGCTCAAGAAACAGTGGAAGATACCGGAAGTGAAGGCTGTGCAGGTAACTTTATTTTAATTTATCATTAGTTTCGAGGAGATTGATAGAATCATGACCGCATTGCATAACAGCAACCAGTGTAAGTGAATCCATTCCGAATTTTAACCCTGATCCGAGAGTAGCGGAAGCGCTGCTCTTGGCTCTTCACAAGTTCATATATGCAGAGTGCCTACTTAACGGTAAGGGGCAAATAAAAAATATATTTGTTTCTAATATTGGTACTCCTCGCTATCCCAGAAGTTCCGGTTATGCCAGAAGTCTGAAAATTGTTATTTAAAATGTAATGCCCTGTATATTTTAGCATTTTTCAATTCTTTGTAAAAATCCTAATAAGTTTTGTTCATAATTTCCTGTACCCATATTATTTGCCCTAGTTATAAACATAAAATTGGATTATTAGATAGCCAAAATTGTAACGTATGGGATGAAATAGCTGATCCACAACATATATTACTAATACATTAAATATGAACAATAGGTTCGTTCCAACCATCCTAAAAATCGTACAATGTACGGTCACGCAGATACGCGTTTCAACCAACACAAAACCTAACAAAATCATAACTATGGTTTGAATCCAGACAACCTGATTATTGTATTGTCTCTTTATTAAAACAGTTGTCGGATGACCGTATTAATTTTTTATGCCATTTTCATGATTTTGTTGTCAGTTTGTAAATCGATTTATTGTGTTTTTCCTTAATTATTTTATAAAGTAACATTTTTCGATTAGGCTATTTATTCTACAGGAGTAAATCAAACTGTTGTTTTCTGTCATAATTTCCAAACACCCTGTAAGAAAATTGAGGTGAATGATTTTATTTTCATACTGTTTCTTGTTATCTTTCATGTATTCTAAACATTTCGTTTCTTGATTCATTCCATTATCTCATTTCTGCTGCGAGCTGCAAAATTTTAAATGAATGATGCTATTTTTAGAAATGTACGTATGTCATGGGTATTTCTAAAGAAGCACGCACCAATCTTGTATTTGTTGAGCTCTCGTCACCCACTGTTACATTGAGGAAATCCTCCAAGAAGTTGTTGTTCTATTTGCTCCTTTCATTGGGGACCAATTTACATTAATGTAAGTAGTGTAGCGAATATCTGGATGAAGTTGGACTTCGAAGATTGGCGAATGGCCCGCATGTAGCCCGGATCGCAACCCAATCGAACATCTTTGGGATCAACTTAAAAGCGCCGTTCGTTGTCGTCCTGTACAACCATAAGCCTTAAAAGACTTACGACTAGCGCTGACCGAAGAATATCAGGCTGTCCCTCAAGAAAGAATAAGTAACCATATTCTTGCCTTATTCATTCGATGGCACGAAGTCTGCAAGTCATTACTGTGAGAGGAGGAAATACACGATATTAAAATTGTTTCGGTTAATTAACCTTATGATATACCTAGGTTTGTTTTTCTTAATGAAAATAGGCATATAATGGAATGAATCAAAAATCGAAATGTTTAGAATATTTTATTTTTTTATTTATTTAATCTTTATTTCAAAATTACATCGATATATACATAAAAAGTAAATAACAAGTAAAGAGAAATGTCGTCAAAAAACAGAACAAAAGCAAATTTAGTTGTTTCAACACCTGTACCTTAATAAATAAATTTAATTTTCCTGATTACGTAAGTAATCGCTTAACGTGTAAGGTTCTAAATCAGTTAAAAAAATTTTCAGTTCCTTTTTAAATAAACGTTCAGTTGGTGCGTTCTTAATTCTAACATTCAATTTATTGTACATTCTAATACACATATAGTATGGATTTTTCTCAGAAAGTGTTAATCTATGTATTGGGTAATTTATATCTTTTGTTCTTGTATTATAATTGTAATTGTATTAAACCTATCTCTGTTTTTATAAAAGAACAAAATAGTTTCATATATGTATAATGCATAAACAGTTAATATTTTTTTTGACCTGAAAATGCCTCTGCATGACTGTAAATAAGACATTTTATATATTATTTGCAAGACACGTTTCTGAATAACAAAAATTTTTTCAAGTTTTGAATTGCTTCCCCAAAAAATAATTCCAAACTCGATGTGGCCTCAAAATTGGCGAAATATTTGGTTATAATGCGTAAACTGTAGCATATCTTATTTAATTTGTTACTAAGGTAGTCAATATGGTGTGACCAATCTAAAAATTCATCGATGTGAATGCCTAAAAATTTGGTATTATTTTCCGCTAGCAGCTGATATTGTTCGAGTTCTACCATATCTGGTCGTTCTTTTTTACTTAGTTTGGTTTTAAAAATAACAATTTTTGTCTTATCTCTATTTAAAAGCAATTTGTTCTTTTCAAACCAAACCTTTGTGTCCTGAAAAACTGTTTTTGCATTAGTTGTTATTTCTAAAATATCCCTACCACTTACTAAAATGTTAGTATCATCAGCATACTCTATAAGACTATAAAATGGATATAAATCATTAATTTCAAAATTTAAATCATTGATAAATATAATAAACAATATTGGCCCTAATATGCTCCCTTGTGGTATTCCTATTGTATTTTGCAATATTTTTGACTTATATATACAGTTTTCTTTTTCTAACACAACTCCTTGTGTACGATTTTCTAAATATGATGAAATCCATCTCAGGGCGCAGCCCCTAATGCCATAACATTTAAGTTTATTCAAGAGAATGTTTCTGTCCAAACAATCAAAAGCCTTTGATAGATCTAAAAATATACCCATAGCTATTTTCCCATCCTCAAGGTGGTCCAAAATCAGACGGGTAAATTGGAAAATGGCAGATTGCGTTGATCTTCCGTTGAGGTAACCATGTTGGTTCTCCGAGAAAATATTACATTTGTTCATAAAATTAATTATTCGATCACACATAATCAACTCAAAATACTTTGAAAAGCTTGGAAGAAGGCTTATAGGTCTATAGCTGTCCATGCTTTCTGAATCTCCTTTGTTTTTATAAAGTGGTTTAATTGATGCCAATTTAAGCGGGTCTGGAAAAACACCCTCCTTAAGTGAATTATTGATAATGTAGCAAAGTACTTTACAGATTGAAGAAATGCTAAGTTTCATAATACTAGCAGGTATCTCATCATCTCCACTGCTATGCTTGCTTTTAATTTTTTTTGATAGTTCTAAAATTTCTAAACAAGTAACTGGTTTTAAATACATTGATTTTAAATTATTTTGTGTATTACATTCCCAATCCACTTTTTTAATATTTTTAATTAAGTCCGGAACAATCTGAAGTAGAAATTCATTATAACTATTAGATGTTTTTTCCGGATCTCCAGAAAGCATGTCATCACTCTTTTTATTTCGTCCAGAGATTTCATCATAAATGGTCCACATACATTTATTTTTATTGTCTGATTGCTTAATCCTATTTTCGTAATGCTTAGATCTAACTGATAAGGGGTCCTCTAGGTCCTTACCATTTGAATTGAATGGAGGGTGTTTCCATAGATCGTGGTCGGTTAAGGAAAAAACACTGCTTTGAACTACTACAACGTATATTTTCTGTATACGGGATTTATAATGGTACATAATATACAGCCTAATCACAGTTCACCCTTTTTACACAAAAAAAAACTTTAATTTAATTAACACTAATAACTGACTAACTATATTTACATTGGTAGAGCATGAATGTCACAGAGGTACTCTATGATACGCAAAAGAGAAAGAAATCGAATATTTGAAATACGCGGAGTACCGAACGCTGAAATTAGGAAAAAGTAGTAAACGAAATATCTACTTCCCGATATACGGGCGAAAATAGAGAATAGAAATGTTATGGACTAAGAACCACCGACCGTCGGTTCTAAGACATGAAGCGGTACTGTTCCCGATATACGGGGAAAAGGGAAAATAGAAATTAAGAAAGTTATGAAATAAGAACCATCGACCGTCGGTTCCAAATAAAGGAGGGTTACTGTTCCCGATATAATTAAAATTTGGAAAGCACGTCTACTTAGTAATTGAAATTATACAGACAGACATATTTTATGATGCTTTGTACGGATGCCGATAAATTGTTATTCTAAAAGATCAAAGGAATATTATTATACTTTACAACCCCTGAACACTAACATTTACTAAAACCTTATCGTACTCTTTTTTTACCTGCTTATACCTTTCATTAAACTCATTATTATGTGTTTTCAACTGCAAGAGTATATCTAACCTATCTTTTACCTCCTTTATCTGCCTGTCGTGTTTATAAAGAGATCGCTTAAATTTTTTTGTGTTTACTAGCTTCTTAGGAAAACATTTATTAAAAATAGGTAAAAACAGATTCATAAAAACTAACCATTGTTCATTAACATTTGACTTATCTATTTGATACACACCTAACCAATTTTCTTGTCCTAACATATTTACAAAATCGTTTTTATTAGTTAACGAAAAAAATCTTTTATAGTGTGGCTTAAAACTTTCCTCGCCTTTACAATTAAAAACCACCTTCTGTGCAAAATGATCGGATATTGACGTATGTAAAATTGAACCCTGCAGCTCGGAATTGGAAATATTTGAAAAAATGTTATCTATACAACTCTTAGACGTGCTCGTAATTCTAGTGTTCTCTAAGATTAAAGGACTCATATTGAAAGATTTCATTATTTACAGAAAGTCCGTTTTGTTGTTATTGTTTTCTAATAGTTCAATATTAAAATCACCTGTTAAAAATACACGGTGTCCTTCTTCTATAATCTGAACCAACAAACTGTCGATTCTTTTTAAAAAAACGTTAATATCTCCCCCAGGGGGTCTGTATATGGTAATTACAATAAACTTTTCCACACCAATATGGCATTCTGCACAGGCACATTCAAATTGTCCACTTATTGATAATTTATTAATTTTTTTCCGAACTTTAACTTTAATGTCTTTTTGAACATAAACCGCTGCTCCTCCATACCCATTTTCTCTACAGAAAGATGTTGCAAGCTTAAAATCACTTAAAACGAACGTTTCCAGCTGCTTTTCATTTTTCCAGTGTTCTGTTACGCATAAAAATTTACATTGTGGATGCTCTTCTAACAGATGGTTTATTTTATCAATAGAGTTTCCAATAGACTGTACATTTTGGTGTATTATACAGGGACTAGGGAATTTGTTTTTTCGCGCTTTCAAACTTTGATTTTGGTCAGTCTGATTAAATTCGTCTATAAAAAATCATTTTCTCTAGCTGTTTTGTCACCGAAATCAGTATGCCGCCGTTGTTGTTCTAGCTTGTGCAAATAAGCTGGACATCTAGGATCTCTAGCAGAGTGTATTCTATCGGGGAGTTTCATTCTTTTACAGTTAGGACAATCTAATGGACTATCTTCTGTGCATCGATGACTTTCGTGCTCTTTACCGCATTTATAACAGCACAATATTCCTTTACAGTGTTTAGCAGTATGTCCAAAATAGCAACACTTAAAACACATGGTTAGATTGGTATATTCCTGTACATATGCCTTCATCAAGTCAAAAGTTACATTCTCATTTTTTATAAGCCATTTGAATATTTCTGGTTTTGTTTGGAATATCCAATTTTCTTTGTTCTTGTTTCTACACTCTTTTTTCGTAATGAATTTGATCTGAGTTTTCACATTTTCTCCAAATAGATCCTTTATCTGTGGATTATCCTCTATAAGTTTACTTATAAACTCTTCAGGTGTATAACCTTTTTCTATCCCACTGATCATTAGCATTGGTTCGTTATTCTCCAATTTTTTTGTATGAAAGTTACTTTCATTTTCCAATAGATTATGCAGTTTTTTGTTTTGGTTACATTGAATACATCAAAGATTATAAGAAACAGTGTGTAAATAAAATTAGCCTCCTCAATTTTCCGACAGGGTATTTTGAAACTACGATAATAAAACAACAGTTTGATTTACTCCTGTCTAATATAGCCTAATCGAAAAATGTTATTTTATAAAATAACAAAATCATGAAAATCGCATAAAAAATAAAGTTTTAAAATATTGAACTTGACCAAAATATCAGGGTGGCGGAATTTTGTGCCGGCGAGTGTAGTTTTATTAAAAAAAAAAAGGAAAAGTCTGGCCTGTTGAAATAATTTCCAGTGCAATTAAAACATAAACAAATATATACAGTGATGGGCTAAAATATGGAACAAATTCATTTAAAAATCAGGTATTAATTTTTTGTAAAAACGCTCGGACACGTCGATTATAATTTTTTCTTCCGGATTTTTTGCCTCAAAAAGAAATTATACTGGTGTGTCAAAAAGTAGATGTAGGTATAATTTTGAAAAATTATTTTATTAAGTGTTGAAAATGCAAACCATTAACTTCTTGACAATATGCCAATCTACTTAAAAACCCTTCTAAAACATTATTTACAGTATTTTCATTAATTTGCCTAATTTCATATCTAATTTTAAATTTTAAGTCTTCCAAATTTTGTGGTTTATCCTTATACACTTTTGATTTCAAATAACCCCAAAGAAAGAACTCCATTGGTGTAAGATCGGGAGATCTTGCAGGCCATTCTATGGGTCCTCTTCTACCTATCCATCGTTCGGGAAAATAGTATTCAAATACTCTCGTACTTGTCGAGCGAAATGAGGCGGAGCACCATCCTGCTGAAACCAAATAGACGCTTCTGGTAGATTAGACTGATTCGGATTTGGAAAATCCGCTGCTAGTGTGGGAATTAATTCATTTTGAAGAAATTGTAAATACCGGTCTCCTGTAAGATTTCCATCGAAGAAAAAAGGTCCAATAATTCTATCATTTAATATCCCTGCCCAAACACTTACTTTTTGTGAGTATTGCGTATACTGTTCTCTCATCCAACGGGGATTATTTGTACTCCAATACCGAAAATTTTGTCTGTTTACCGAACCATTCAAACAAAACGTGGCTTCATCGCTAAAAAGTACGCTGCGATGGAAAAATAGATTTAAGTTGCAAATTTCCATCATAGTTTCACAAAACTGTAGTCGGCGGTCGGGATCATCTTCGTTTAGCTCGTGCAGCAACCTAATTTTATACGGATGGTACTTTTCTTGTTTCAATACCCGCAAAACAGATCGTCGGCTAACATCATTATTAAGGGCTACTTCAGTGGATGCACTATGGGGATTATCTTCAACTTCTAACAAAATGTTCAATTTTATGTTTTCACTAATTTTTGGACGACCTGGCTGTAGACGATCCTTTACATTCCATGTTTCCCTGAATTTTTTCTCAATTTTACTCACTGTAGATCTTGTAATCCGTCGTTCTGGATACTTAGCGCTAAACCAGTTACAAACTTCTTCTTGACTTCTTGTTTTGTCTCCACATCCAATTAAAATTAAAATTTCGATTCTTTGAGTTTCATTTAAATGCACCATGATCACCGTTTTTTTTTTTAAATTATACTTCAAATTCTTTTTGATTGACACATGACTTGCTATCGTAGTAACAATTAATTTCAATTTACCTGTTTACCTTTAAGTAGGTACATGTACCTTTTTTTAAAGAAATTTCTTTTTTAAGATGTAATTTTTCTCTAAAACCGTTAGAGATAAGGATAGAGTATGCTACATGAATTATGCTCAGAATTTGACGTAGAATTTATGTGATAAGTAAAAATAGGGTGGTTCTATTTAAAATACAAAAAAATTTTACAACATCTACTTTTTGACACACCCAGTATAATTTCTTTTTGAGGCAAAAAATCCGGAAGAAAAAATTATAATCGACGTGTCCGAGCGTTTTTACAAAAAAATAAAACCTGATTTTTAAATGAATTTGTTCCATATTTTAGCCCATCACTGTATATTGTTTGTAGCCTTTCAAAATGTGTGCGCTGATTACTTATGGTTGCAATTTTGATTATATTTTGATATATTTGATATATCAATCAAGTGCCAATCGTTATTGACCCTGCATATCATCAAATTAATTAAACAACTACCTCATAAAGCTCGAAAATTGAGTTTAAAAAATATAGCGGCATATTTTTTAAATTAATTGTTGTCACATTGATGACGCTACTCCGTAATTCCGGATGTCCAACGGATGCTCGTATAAATCGCATTCATTTTATAAAATATTTATTTACATTCGATATTTTAATACTTTCTTTTTCCTTTTTACAGGTGACAATAGATCAGCACCAAGAAGACGAAGAAAAAGATTAAGACAACCGCGCTCCGTAGTGAATCCGGACTCGAACTTTTATTTTTATTGGTTATTTGTGTTAACGATTTGTGTGTTGTATAATATGTGGACTTTAATTGTTAGGCAAAGTTTTCCTGAACTTCAGGTAAGAGTTTTTAATTATCTAAGTTTTACATTTAAAGTTTACCAGCAATATTATTATCTATTGACGACAGAGAGCCTAACTAAACTATAACTAACATCTAGCACAGGACCGTATTTAAGGGCGAGGAGGGGGGAGTTCAAACCTCTCCCCGCTCATATGTTACCTTATTGGATCAAACTAAGCTGATGATAAATAAGAATCTATTTTTATTATTCTTTTATTGCCCCCCCCCCCCCCCCTAGAGATGTGTGAAATTTGGATTATTCTCGGCGCAACATTGCAATAAACATATACAGGCTACACCAAGTAAAGTGGCCTATTAGAAGTATCTCGAGAACTAAATGATATTTTATTTTGAAATTTTGGCTGTGGCTATAAGAGATGGTTTTCTACGTTTATAAGATATTTTGGATGGTGCGGTGTTGCCGAATCATACTGAGAGTGGTAGCAACTTCGGAATTTTAATTGAATTATCTTATATATTATATCTTTTTTGGAATCTAGATAAAGATCTAGAACAGTTTGCTGTATAATATCATATACCTATCTTTAAGAGTTTCTGAATTATAAATAATTTTGTGATTTTTTAACGCCGTATCGGGACCCGAAAAGAAAATCATATCTTTTTAGCGGTTACAGCTAGAGAGCTGAAAATTTGACAATAGTTTTAAAAGACCATCAAAATTTTATAATTTTGCACAGTATTTAATTAGTTTTATACAGGGCGTCTCCATAACAATATTTCTGAGGAAGATGAATTTTTTGTAATGATATTAAGTGTTCCTATACCTACCTTCAATATTTTCGGAAATTTAAAAATGATCTTGTAAAATACCATATTTTTTGGTAGTTGGCTGTGGAATGGATTCATAGAAACAAAATAATGTAAAATCCATTTGACGTTATGTCTGTGTTGTTGTAAAAAAATAGTTAACAAACAAGCAATTTATTAATAAATAAATAAACAAAATTAAAATTACGAAACAACACCAATAAAGTAACTAATAACTAAATTGTTGGCTCTGAAACATTCATGAATTGTGGTGGCAACATGTTCATTTGACACCTTTTTAATTTCTTCCCCTTCTAGAGACCCCAGAGCTGTTCATAATCGATTCTCTAAATCTTCCCTTATTGTGACGGGTGTCGTGTATACGATTTCTTTAATTCTATAGATAAAAATCTAGGGGGTAAGACCCGGAGACCTTGGGGCCATTTCCATGGACCTCCTAAACAAAACAACTTACTGGGAGTCATAGGAGCTGTATCAGGATGATGTTCATTAAATTTTCTGCAAGTTCTAGATAAAACTATATCACACTCCCAATGAATATAAAATAAATTTAAAATATCTAACCTCGAATAATGTGAATTAGCCATTTTTATTACAATAACACAGACATAACGTCAAATGGATTTTTCATTATTTTGTTTCTATGAATCCATTCCACAGCCAACTACCAAACATATAGTATTTTTACAAGATAATTTTTAAATTTCGCTTAAAGTCCGAAAATATTGAAGATAGGTATAGGAACACTTAATATCATTAGACAGAAAATTCGATCCTCCATTAGCAGAACATATCAAATACAGGGTGTAACATTTAAAAAAAAGAAGATTTTTGAAATAGTTCATCTCCCTCAGAAATATTGTTATGGAGACGCCCTGTATAAAACTAATTAAATACTGTGCTTGTACTGTGTGTGTTTAAAATTTCGATGGTCTTGTGAAACTATTGTCAAAATTTCTACAGCTTTCTAGCTGTAACCGCTAAAAAGATATCATTTTCTCTTCAGGTCCCGATACGGAGTTAAAAAATCACAAGATTATTTATAATTCAAAAACTCTTAAATATAGGTATATAATATTATACAGAAAATTGTTCTAGATTTTTACCTAGATTCAAGAAAAATATATAATATATAAAGTAATTCATTTAAAATTCCGTAGTTGCTACCACTTTCGTTATGATCCGGCAACACCGCACCATCCAAAATATTTTATAAACGTAGAAAACCATCTCTTATAGCCACAGCCAAATTTTCAAAATAAAATCTCATTTAGTTCTCGAGATACTTCTAATAGGCCATTTTATTTGGCCTAACCTGTATAATACAGTAGGCACTATTTTATGTGAAGGTTTAGCCAAAAATACTTAATATTTTCCTAATCTAAAACTGGATTCAATAAGTTAAAGGATTGGAAAACGGTATGAGAAAATTGCGTTAAAAATACAGGGTGATTCACCACGAGCGTGCATTAGAACTTTATGGAGAACTACTGAATATATGTTCCTGAAACTTTGGGGATTTGGGTTTATCGATAGCTCTCTTTAACTAAAATATTGACATGTTTCTGTCATTTCCGGTTATACCGGAAGTAGCTGCCAACTTTCGTTTTTTAAATACAACATGGTAATTTTTATTACATTTTTCGATTAAGCATTAAATACTAAGCACATTTTATAGAAAATGCTTTTGTCAGACTCTATATATCTGGACTTTTTGTAATTATTTGTCAAATGCATGACGATGAAATAATCCATATAATTTTTTTACCTTAGCGCTTGGACTAAAATTTTTTTCTCACCGAATAGCTAGAATATCATCAAGTCTCAAAAACATTTCAAATTCGGCATAAAATGTACAGGGTGGTCACAATTCAAGCCTCATTGTGAAAGAATTCAACCATTAAAAACTTTCTTATTTTAAATGGAATACCCTGTATATTTTTATTCCATTTGATGGCAAATTAGTTGTTCTTTATAAATAGTATGTACTGTCCTATACCTATATCAAAGCGTTTTCTCAAAAAATCCAATTTTATTCCGAAAATACTATTTGTTCAAGTGTGCTATGAAAACAATTGTACTTAGGGTACTGATGTCTATACGGAGGAAAATTAATAATGACGGCAATATTTTCTAGTGTGCTTTGACAAGAAAAACAATTGTCTGATATTTCTTGGCGTATTTTCAAACTGTCAATTACTCTGTTACTAAAAAATGTCACGCTTCGGATTTTCAAGTGAAGATTTTTAAATTTATTTACGGTTTACATTGAATGTGGCAAAATTAAGCTAAGAGCTTGTCGAATGTATCGGGATAAATATTCGAATAGGCCAATTCCCACATCTGGTATTATTAGAAGACTAAATAATAATTGTTTAAAATTTGGATATAAAATTGGATTTTTTGAGAAAACGCTTTGATATAGGTATAGGACAGTAAATACTATTTATAAAGAACAACTAATTTGCCATCAAATTAAATAAAAATATACAAGGTATTCCATTTAAAATAAGAAAGTTTTTAATGATTGAATTCTTTCACAATGAGGCTTGAATTGTGACCACCCTGTACATTTTATGCCGAATTTGAAATGATTTTGAGCCTTGATGATCTTCTAGCTATTCGGTGAGAAAAAAATTTTAGTCCAAGCGGTAAGGTAAAAAAATTATATGGATTATTTCATGGTCATGCATTTGCCAAATAATTACAGAAAGTCCAGATATCTCTAAAACTAATAGAGTCTGACAAAAACATTTTCTATAAAATGTGCTTAGTATTTAATGCTTAATCGAAAAATGTAATAAAAATTACCATGTTGTATTTAAAAAACGAAAGTTGGCAGCTACTTCCGGTATAACCGGAAATGACAGAAACATGTCAATATTTTAGTTAAAGAGAGCATATCGATAAACCCAAATCCTCAAAGTTTCAGGAACATATATTCAGTAGTTCTCCATAAAGTTCTAATGCACGCTCGTCGTGAATCACCCTGTATAATGTAATAAGAATAATAACAACAATTTCAAATATGAACGATTTTCAAATTTTTGTCCCAGATATCCCCGACTTGGTTTATACTCCCCATCAACATGTCAGATAATCTAAATATTAATAAATTAACTTAGACAACTTTATTATTAACGGTAACATTCAAATATCGGCCCTAAGGGAGCGGTTAAATTTAATTATTTCATTATATATTTTTTTTTCAAAACTCAAAAATGTATTTTTCCGCGTCAATTTCATCATATTATTATTATTTCTTCCAGGAAATGCTATCTACCTTTTGGCTCACCTGTGATTCTATAAGTGACTTGGTTTTTTTATTAGATTTGGCTGTACAGTTTAGAACAGGATATTTAGAACAAGGTAAATGTTATTTTAGATTTAATTTCGATTAAAAGTAAATAGTTACGAAAATAGAATATCATTTTTCTAGCGGATTACCGCTATAAAGTAAATTTTATTTTGGAGAAGTATGCTACCCCAATTAATTATTGAATATTCTAAAATTCTCGTCCAAATTAATAAGTTGTTATTTCGTTAATAATGAACCAATTTTAATAACACAATGGAAAACAGATTCTTGAGTTTAGGACAGAGTAGATTACGTCCTGATAATTATAATTGTAGGGGTAGTTAATAAAATAAAATTATTTTTTTTATGATCACACACAAGCAATAAAGGAACAATCCTTTGGGCACTCTGGGAGTGGTGCGTGCGTATAAAGCGATACACGTTGGTTTTGAATCTTTGGAGCTTATATTGGTTGGGAAAAACGACCTCGGAAAGGTCGTTCCATAAGGATAAAGTCCTCCATATGAAAGAATTCTTAAATAATGAAGTTCGAGGAGTACTAAGCTTAACCACATATGGATGGGCGGCAGTGGTTCGCCGTGTATTTCTGCTGTTCGCCGCTCTGGGCGGAATTAAGAGGGCAAGGTCAGCCGAGCACTTTCCATGGAAATATATGTAAAAGAGAGTCAAATCCGCAACCTGACTTCGATGTTCTAAGCTTTTGAGGTTCTTCGTCAGCTCGTGGTCTCCGATCAGACGAATGGCCCTCCTTTCGATGGAATCCAGTAGCCGAAGAGTATGTTTGGGTGCAGAGCTCCAGACATGAGAGAGCACTACGCTAGTGATGGTCGAATCTGCACTTTGTATAGTATAAAAAGTTGTTGAGATGTGTACAACTTTCTGGTTCGGAAGAGTACACCAAGTTTCTGAGAAGCTATCTTGGCAATTGAAACAACGTGGTTATCCAAAGACATATTTCCTCCCAGATTGATGCCCAGCAAATTAATAGATGAAGCCAGTGTGATCGCTTATGCTTACAAAGCCACTTTTCACCGATTGAAGGGACAATTTGCTGGAGAAATAATTTTCAAAATGTGTTCTATTATGCAGGGTGTTATAAATTCGTCCTTCAACATTGAGATTTCGGAAACGGTAAGATTGGAGAAAAATTGCGTAATTATGGGCCCAATAATATGCCGCAAGAAAATCAAAAATATGTGGCTTTCAAAATATTTGAAAAAATCAAAAACGTTGCGTTTCGGTTTTTATTTTTTCCTGACTTTGTTAGAAGAGATGCTCAAAACAAAAGTTTGTGTCATCATCAGATCTTTCATGCGACTTCATTTTTTTAAATGCGGGTCTGGATTTTTTTGTTTAAATCATGAAATAGGACCGAAATCTACTTTCAGTGGTATACAACACTTACTGGTTTTACGTTTTGTTCCTTAAATTGACCATCTCCATTAAAATACCTCTAGTACGTTCCTGTAATTTACTTTTGTTTCGAAGAAACTGAGGATTTTAAAATTATTAGTTTTATCTTTAATTGTTTCGTTATTACGTACTACTACTGTTTTTTTTTTAATTTCAAACTAATCTTCTTCTTCTGTTGCATATCCATTAATGGATGTTTGCGATCACATTTGTCCATTCTTCCCTATTACGTATGGTATTCATTAGTTCCTGCATTGTCCTCAGTCCCGTCCACTGCCTGACGTTGCGGAGCCATGACATCTTTTTCCTGCCAATTCCTCTCTTTCCCTCAATCTTCCCCTTAATTATCAATTGCAGGAATTGGTACCTCTCGTTACGTATTACGTGGCCGAGGTATGCTGTTTTTCGACGTTTAATGGTGTCCAATAGTTCGCGATCTCTATTGATTAACCTCAAGACCTCATCATTGGTTCTTCTTGCGGTCCATGGTATCCTCAGTATACGCCTATAGATCCACATCTCGAATGCTTCCAGTTTGTTCATAGTGTTCACCTTCAGTGTCCAAACTAATAGTCGAATCAAATTTATATTTATCATAGGTTTAAAAGAAGCATTGAGTTTTATATTTTCGAATTTAATAAATTTCAAATTATCACTGAGTTTTACTGAAACGGATATTTGGATCTCCGCCGAGACTAACCGAGCAAGCCACAAACATCGTGTTCCAATCAAAGTATTTGCCATGACAGTAAAAAAAATTACTGGCTTTGCAAAGGAATGTTTATAAAGTTTTTTGTTAATAACAGTAAAGTGCATCTCTGTGCCAGCATATATAAAGATAATAACAAAATATTGTTTTAAAGATTTATTTAACTGTCAGTATAAAGTAATTATATCTGAAACAGCAAAGTTTCTTCGGACTCGAATAAGGAATGTCCAGAAAATGATTTCTACTGTCACAAGAGATCAATTTCGCTATTGCAGTTAGAAAATATACTATCCCAGCTAAAATAATCGTAGTAAAGATTTTTTTGCTTTTCACAGTGCAGTACAATTAGATGAATCAAGACGAAAATTACCCTCATACATTAAGCTAGAGGTGTTGTTTTTGATTAATTACATACCCCTAGCTATCGAAAACAACCCCTCTAGCTATTGAACACAAAACCATAGTAACCTTCTTAAAACGCCATTATTGGAATAGTATGTCAGTCGGGAAAGGAATTAATCGAAGTAATTCAAGAAAAGATTGCACAAAGTGTCCCAAAATACACTAAAAATAGCAAGCAATATATCTGGCATCAATTTATTATATTTTGTGAAGAGAGAAGGGATGTTTTTAGCAAGAATTAAAAAGCTTGCGGACATACTTCAAGACTGGGCTTACAACATGAAAAGCAAAACGGTGAGGAATACAAAGATTTTACAACAAAAACAATATGGAATTTAATAGCGAAGATGCTTCAGCAAATGCATTTACAAATATTGAGTTTAGAATGGCTAGTGAGGCGAAGTGCGCAAAACGCAAGTAAGTGCAGTATCTACTAGAAAAGAGAAAAGTAAGTTCAGCTTTTTTAAAATATGATGAATTTAAAAGAATTGTTGATAGTTGCGATGAAAGTACTCCCGATGGCCTAGAAAAAAACTACATTTTATACTATCCTATGAGCTGGCTGGGAGAGGAAGTGAAGGAGCTCGCTGTCATTTAAGATATTTTAAAAGGGAAACTAACAGCAATGGGGACAACACAGGGCGTATAGAATATAATCCTATTTTTTCGAGAACCGCACAGGGAGGAGATAAACTCTGTAAAAGCTCTAAATGTTTAATTTCAAACACGAGGAATTCTAATATTGGTGCTATACGTCTTTTTGACAAATTTATATAAAAAATAAGTCAGATTATTCATTAACGGTTATTTTTAACAGAAACCCCTTTCTGGACACCATCAGGAAACTGGTATAAGAATACTCCAGTTGGCAAAAATACCATAGGTCAATGGACCACCAGTCAAGCCAAGAAAATGAGTGTAGATACAAAAAACGGAAAAATCCCCAACCATTCTTTACGCGCAACAGCTGTTTCAAAACTAGCCAAGCAGGGAGTCGGCGAGCAGCAGCTTATAAAAATCACGGGACATTCGAACACAAAATAAATTTCGTCATATCTACAAATGGATGAGGAACACGATAAGCTTGTTATTCAACAAATGAGAACGAATTAAATAGATGCCCAACCTAGTTGCTCGAAAATGTTCGAACCAACCTCAAGAGATTCTTTCAAATTCCGAGTCAAATTCTAATATTAATTATTACAACTGCGTTATTCATAATTATTAAAGTAAAATATATAATACGTTATTGTATTTAACTTTTGTTATTCGAGTAATTTTCTCCATAAATAACACTCCTGCATAAAAATGTTCAGAAAATTTTTAAGCACTCGTGTAATTACCCCCGAAGACAACTCAACCTCTAGAATATGTTGTCTATCAGTTAAAACAAAAATGATTAAAATTGGTTCATTGGTAACGAAATGACAGCATATTAATTTGGATTCGATAATTAATTGTGGTAGTGTAGTTCCCCATTTAAAATTTATTATTAGTTTATTTTACCGTCCGTCATAAAACTGCAATATTGTATTCTGTACCCTCACTTCGTTTTTCTCATCCGATGAAAACATTGTGTTGTGAAAGCAATTATCATGGAACAATACAAATTTAGTGAAGATTTCTACATATTGTTGTATTACTTGTATTTTTTAATAAATTATTGACGTTTATTTTAGGTTTAATGGTATATGATTCTAAAAAACTGGCCTGTCATTACCTTCGCTCACGTGCCTTCTTACTGGACCTGACTGCGTTATGTCCAGTAGACCTGCTTCAGTTGAGGATAGGCCCGAATCCTTTGCTGAGGTGTCCTAGATTTTTAAAAGTAAGTTCACTCAATAAGATATTACACTCGTGACAAAGATAATATTGGTCAAGTTTATAGTCATGTAACTTTTTAAATATTTTTCCGATCTTGGTGATATTTTTAGCAAAGTGTAGACTTGTTTCTTGGAATGACAGCTTAAATTTTAGTTTTCAAAAAATACTGATGTCTTGTCATTATACAGGAAGAAACAAAAGATACTTTTTACCCTTGATTTCTTAATGCTCCATGGAAAAATTGAATGTTAGAATTTAGATGCATTGTATTTTGTTTTGAAGTGTGTCCTTTTCTTAACAACATATTTTTTGGTTCACGTCATTATCTGCTTTTTAAAGGAAGATATAAATTTTGAAAGGAAATCGTGCAGTTTTTCAATTTTATCGAGTAGCATGAACAATTATCCAAAACTTAATAGCGTGCATTGCAATCTCGTGTTCTTATCACTTCTACCACGCGACGTGGCATTTCAATGAAGTTTTGAATTGCTTCTTGAGAAATATTTTCCCCTCCTTAGGAATGTCTGTTGTATTTAATAATATGAAGCAAGTATAGCTATTAAAACACTTTCTTTCTAGTTTACGGGTTATAACTGTATAATAATGTTATGTTGTGAAATGTGAATAAAATCGAAAAACTGTACGACTTTTTTTCAAAATGTGTATCTTCTTTTAAAAAGCAGATAATGTCGTGAACCAAAAAACATTGTGTTAAGAAAAGGTCACACTTCAAAACAAAATACAATGTATGCAATTTCTACAGCTCAATTTTTCCATGGGGCGTTAAGAAATTAAGGGTGAAAAAGTAGACAAGACATCAATATTTTTTGAGAACTAAAATTCAGAATCTGATTCCAAGACACAAGTCTATGCTTTGCTAAATATTTCACCAAGATCGTGAAAATATTTAAAAAGGTACAGGTCTACAAACTTGACTATCATTATGTCCGGAATTTAGTGTATATTATTCATTTATTAAAAGTTCCTAGAGGGCGCCATGGATTTCTTTAATATATTTAACCCTTCAAATACTGAGATGAAAAAAAAATTGCAGAAAAATAACCATTAATTAAATGGTTTCTTGAGTTAATAAGCCAGAAAAACCAAAAAAAATTTTGATTCTAATTGAAAAATTTTGCTGCTGACACAAACTTTAATTCCAGTTTTACGCCTTTGTAATAGGTAGTCTCTTATCTTTAAAAACGACATATACCTAACTGTCAAAATAGATAGATATGACAAAAAATTAAATTTGAATTTCAGGTAAAGTGGCCTCTGATGGCACAATAAAGAAACATAAATTTGAAATTTGACGGGCTGTAACTTGAAAATTATTAAGTTTTCGACTTTTTGTTATGTGACTTACTATTTCCTTTTAAAACGTAGAATTACCTCCACAAGTATGCATTATCCAAACACCCTGTACAGGGTGTCCCATTTTCGACAGTTTTTTAGGATATCTACGTAATTGTTAGAGCTATCAAAAAGTAATGTAAGTGTCGTGTGCTCTTTTTGGGTGAAACTTAAAACGGCAAAATTTGAAAATTTTCGCTCGCTTCAGAGATACGAGGAAAACCAAAAAATTGACAATTTAAAAATTACCCTATATTTTCTTAGTTAAAAGAGATCAAGAAAAATGTTTTATACAAAAGTTTCTTTATTTGTTGAATAAACTGCCGTTTCCAGAATAAGTATGCGGGGTCAGGTAAAAAAGCTATCGGACCCAACCTAATTTTTTTAAACGGAACACCATGTATATTTTAATCTAAACAGACAGCATCTTGAATTCTCTTTTCAAATATATAACACATCATATTGGTTTCCTAGGCGATATGTTTAATCTTTATTACTTTAAACCACAGTAGGCCATGAAACAATATCCTAGAAACAAGTAGGTATGTTGACAATCTAGTTGTTATTAGCATTCAACGTCAATTTAATTTTTAAATATTCATTTGTGAAAATGACTTAACAACATTTTGAAAAATTTGATATGATATCAGTTTATATTGAAAGTGGAAAAAACGAAGAAATGGCTCAAAATTTATATTTTGTTCGGTATTCGGAAGGACGGCAACCATTTAAGAACATATTTCGGAGACTGGAACATAATTTTAAAATATACTGCTCTTTTACTGTGACGAGATCAAAAACTTATAATAAAGAAAACAAGAAAAATGAAGAAAAGTTTAAATAAATCGACTAAAACAACAAACCCGAACAAACCCGAACAAACCCAATATCATCCATGGTGAATTATAAATTTAAAAAGAGAATTTAAATGCTGTCTCTTTAGATTAACATATACATGGTGTTCCATTTAAAAAAATGAGGTTGGGTCCGATAACTTTTTTACCTGACCTCGTA
Source organism: Barypeithes pellucidus (assembly GCA_963991005.1). Taxonomy (NCBI): domain Eukaryota; kingdom Metazoa; phylum Arthropoda; class Insecta; order Coleoptera; family Curculionidae; genus Barypeithes; species Barypeithes pellucidus. The sequence continues at coordinate 18,788,742 of OZ022563.1, forward strand.
TTGTTATTCTGGAAATGGCAGATTATTCAACAATCATTAAAAGAAACTTCTGTATAAAACATTTTTCTGTATCTCTTTCAACTAAGAAAATATAGGGTAACTGAGAAATTGTCAATTTTTGATTTTCCCCCGTATCTCCTAAGCGAGCGAAAAGTTTCAAATTTTGATTTTACCATTAAGTTTGACCCAAAAAGAGTACATGACACCTACATTACTTTTTTGACTAACAATTACGGAGATACCCTATAAAAGTGTCGAAAACGGGACACCCTGAACCTGTAGCAAAATTATTGCTCAATTAACCTTTAAAAACCATAATGGCGAAACAAATTAACGGTAGAAAATGAATTCCAATTATAAAGTTGTTATATTTTAAAATAAATTTGAACATTTTGCCAATTAAAATACATACAATAGTTAATTTAAATGTAGATACTATAAAAGTAAAACGGACCAAAATTATATGATAATAAAATAATATTAAACATAATTATAAAATATATATTTTATATTATAAAATTTATATATGTGTATAATATATTCATTTTATTCGGTTTAGGAAATTCGGGTTTCCGTTTATGTTTATATGAAAATGAAAAACGAAATGTTATTTTTCGCTTACTTCGAACTTGATTAACTTTTTTTCATCTATTTCTATTCTACACTGGCTGACATAAAATTCCGCCACCATGAAATTTTGATCAAGTTTGATATTTTATAACTAATTTATTTTTTATGCGATTTTCATGATTTTGTCATCAGTTTGTAGATCCGTTTATTGTGTTTTTTGGTAATTATTTTATAAAGTAACATTTTTTGATTAGGCTATATCATACAGGAGTAAATCAAACTGTTGTTTTTTGTCGTAATTTCAAAACATCCTGTAGGAAAACTGAGGTGGATAATTTTATTTACATACTGTTTTTGGTAATCTTTGATGTATTCTAAACATTTGGTTTTCTGACTCATTCTATTATCTCATTTCTGCTGCGAGCTGCAAAATTTTAAATGAAATGCTGATTTGAAGCCTATTTTTATTAAGAAAAACAAACACTAGGTATATCATAAAGTTAATTAACAAAAACAATTTTAATATCATGTATTTCCTCCTCACACAGTAAGACAACTTGCATCCTTCGTGGAATCGAATGAATAAGGTTACTTATCCTTTCTTGATGGATAGCCTGATATTCTTCGGTCAGCTCCAGTTGTAAGTCTTGCAAGGTTTGTGGTTATACAGGACGATGACGAGCGGCCCTTTAAGTTGATCCCAAAGATGTTTGGAGCAAATGGAACAACAACTTCTTGGAGGATTTCCTAAATATAACGGTGGGCGGATAGAGCTCCATTTTTAACAAATACAAGATTGATGGGTGCTCCGGTTGAAATACCCGCCTAAATCATGAACGGCCATGATATGAGATTCGTTCTGATATGATGCAGCAGCAAATCTTTCATTTCTACGTATGTATACCCGCTCACGACCTTCCAGCGACCTTAAACAAACCCTGGATTCATCAGTGAATGGACGTAAGAATATTGTCACTGTCAAATATTCTGTCACAATAATCGCGGACTTAGCCAACGTCGATAATTTTTAACCGAAAGCTTGGCCTACATTTTCTAAAAATAACATCGTTTCATTTAAAATTTTGCAGCTCGCAGCAGAAATGAGATAATGGAAAAAAATTTTTAGAATACATCAAAGATTACAAGAAACAGTATGTAAATAAAACCATCCACCTCAATTTTCCTACAGGGTGTTTTGGAATTAAGACAGAAAACAACAGCTTGATTTACTCCTGTATAATATAGCCTAATCGAAAAATGTTACTTTATAAAGTAATTAAGGAAAAACACAATAAATGGATCTACAAACTGATAATAAAATCATGAAAATCGTATAAAAAATAGTTAAGTTATAAAATATCAAACTGGACCAAAATTTCAGGGTGGCTGAATTTTGTGCCGACGAGTGCACGAAGAGGCGCGATGGAGCTTCTCTTCCCGTTGAATATGGATCGAACTGCGAGAGAAGAATCGCAGCGGTTAGAATCACATTGGTTTGTTCGAGTTTGTTCGGGTTTGTTCGGGTTGTTACTGCACGCGTCTTTTTATGACAATAACATAAGGTGACTTTTCTCGCGTGTTAACTCAAAGCGCCATTTATGGTTATTTTTCTGCAATCAATTTAATCTTATGAATTGCGGATTTAAATATAATCAGGAAATTCCATACGACCCCGTATGCGGTTCCGTCTTTATAGGCACAATGGCATTACAGTCCCTCTTTAATTATTTTTTAATTTTTCTAGGTATACAGGGCTGTCAACTATTATTACATGGTAGAATCAAGAACGATATGGCCGAACTTGTGGCGGGTGGTCAATCTGATCCATATTCTACTGATCCTTGCTCATTGGTTTGGTTGCTTTTATTTTTTATTATCAGAAGCGGAAGGTTTCCAGGTAAGTAAATATACAGGGCAATTCACGATGAGTGGCCTATTAAGGCAGGAAACACACTGAGCGACCATGATACAATTCCAACACATAGATTCTTACCAGAAAAATTATACTGAACCATCGTTTCCGACCGTGTTTGAAATTCCACCAACGGAGAAACCACAACTGTCCTAAAATGCATCTGTCCTACTACTCGGACGTCACTTCGTGTTGAACCGGTAATCTTCGTTTCTCCAATTGCCCTACCCACCCTTACGATGCGGAGGGAGCGGAAGTCGACAAACAAGGATGGAATATGCATACTTTCTTTGTTGTTTCGTGTGTGTTTCGTTATGGAAAAATTATTTGGTGTAGTGTGTAAGTTTCGGGTTCGAGCAGGATTCGAAATTTGGATTGGATGTTGGCAAATGAGATCGCAGAGGACAGATGAACATTAGGATAGAAATAATAAGTACTTGTTATACTTCTCTAATTTATTTATATGTAGAGTAGCTGTCGGCCGGCTTGCACTTGATTTTTGTTTTTTCAAATTAAAATACAATAGGAAATCGTCTCCAAAAGGTGGATCGGGGCGGGTTTGCACTTGTTTCCCCAGGACATCTATAAATATTATTACACATTAATTGTCTTCTTATGTAAGAATAAAATTTCTATAATAAAATAACTACTACTAATGGCGTAGTCAGGTAGCGTGCAGGAAATCCCAAAAATATTACAGTTCTAATATGAAAATAAAGATAACATAACCATTCAATCGTTCGATGCTATGAGCATACGAGCTTAACCGAACATCACCCGAATACACTCGAGTTGCAGGACAGATGAACGTTAGGATAGTTGAACAGTAGGACAGATGAAGCCATCTCCCACCAACTTGCGTAAATTTTGGTTGGTCTCGAACAAATTGACTTAATGCGCATGACAAAATTGCTAGTTATTTTTTATTTCACACCAAGTGGCGTACCAACTCCTCTAACCCGAAGCTTCTAACCTTACCATACTTTGTTTAGTCGGTTTTATTAGGGCGAGTTGTGTTTGTATACGACAAAATATTCTCTACAGAAGAAGAATATTTTAACAATCATTATTTAGATAACATATACAGGGTGTCCCAGAATATGTGGGCAATCTCTCGGGTTCAGATAAAACACTTACAAATAACAGGAGAAGTTCTTAAAAAATTTTGTTCAATATGGTTTCTTGCATTAGTTGTTGTGTGGGTTTGTTCATAAAATTCCCTCATTGTTGTTATGGTTTTTATCACATGTACCGATTTAAATAAGAATATTTATGCCAGTGTTAGTTTATGGTCTTGAAATTTGCGGTTTTTCTCCTTTGTCTTATTAGTTACTAACTTAGTACCTAATGGAATTTACGTATACTGAATATAAATCATATTGAACAAAAATTTATTTTTTTACAGTTCATTTTATCGACATTGATCACGAGTATCTTTTTTTCAGCTTAAGGTTTAGAGTATCCAAAAATATTATTGTCGTTCCTTCATCATACAAGGTGTACAAAAAAGAAGCATTTTTGTGTTACGTCTAGTCCATCCCTGGCAAACTAAATAAACCAAATGTGTTTAAAAGGGCGAATTTTAAGGAGACTCGTCTAGTAACCATTATACTATAAAAATATTAAATTACATCTAATATTTAAAAAATTATTTAAAAAACAACGATTACCAGGGACATCGTAAAAGTCGTAAAAGTAAATTTTAAGATATTCCATTTAAAAATTGCACAACTTCTTTAATATTAATTTATTATTCTAAAATTTTATACACACGAAGCTCTTGTTACATAGTTTCATTTTCCAAAAAATCATTGATTTTTAATTAACAAATAAGCAGTTAAATACATATTAAAAACTTACTACTATATTTTATAGTAAGTCGACTTACTAGGTTCTTGTATTGCACGGCAGTATGGGCCCGTATCTCCGTAGGCGAGGCCGTAGGAAGAAAATGTTATAGGTACTTCTCCTGTTATTTTTAAGTGTTCTATCTGAACACCAGGAAGATTGCCCACATATTCTGAGACACCTAGTATAAAAGGATATTTTAATTAATGGAAAGTTATGAAACATACGTAACCTAAAATCTCAGAACTTGAAAATATGTATTGACATTTTCATGACAGCGGTCGGCTCAGGTCGGTCGACCGGTGTGACCTCGAACCGTTTATTTTGCACTATTTCAATTGCGATCGCAGACGGTCCGCTGTGATTCCTGGCTAAAAGATCTCTAAAAAATATATTTACTTGAAATATTGATGATATATGATATTCGCTATAAAATATGCCGATCTTTTTAATTAAGTTATTGTAATATAACTAGCACTTCCGGTTATGCCGAAAGTTAGGTTTAATATTGTTATTTTAAATAAAATGTACCTGTATAATTTAGCACTTTTCGTTTCCATGTAAAAATCAAAGGAACTTTTGTCAAAAAATTTATTATACCCCAACCGTTTCTGAGATATAATTCATTAAAAGCATTTTTTATAAGCAAAAGTAATTTGACCTTATTATGTACCATCGTGCCGATAAAAAACTAGGAAAGCAAAATCACAAAACTGGGAACGGAAATACAGTAAAACCTCTCATAACGGACACCTCTAATAAGCGGACATCTCTATTAAGCGGACATTTTTTCATAGTCCGGAAATAGGTATATAAAATTCCATTAAAATCAACCTCTCTTGGGCGGACCCTCCTTTGGACGAACGCGGACAGGCTGTTTTCATATAAAGAGTGCGAAAACCCTCCTTTAAACGGACAAAAAAAAATTTAAAGTATTTGGGAGACGAATAAGTACGGTGCAAAAACTCTCTGAAGACAGACCGGCAACCAATCGCGTATGCGCGACAGCGCGAAAGAACTTTGCCCAATGAATGTATGTGTAATTCCCCGACAGCAGCCCGCCGTTTATTTGTGAGTTGTAAGGTTAAAATCGTAAATAATGGCACAAAAATGTCTGAAAGAGAATATTGATGTTGTGGAAGTTTGTAATTTGATAACAATGATTTGGGCGAGTTCATTAACATTGATAGCAATGTGCTATTAGAAGATGATAGTGACTCCATTCCTACCGATTATGTAGTCCAAACTGAAACCATATCAATATCTGACGACTCTGATGAAGAAGTTGAATGCAGTAATCAAACAAATGTCACCAATTATCAACAAGCCATTAGTATGGTAAAGGATATAAGAGTATGCAAAGAACAGAGGTGACTCTACAGCAATGGAATTGTTATCAGACTTGGAATTACATTTTCTAGATGGCCAGTAAAAAACTCAAACACGTCCAACTATGTTATTAGATGTTTTTAGTACTACATCCTAACTAAAACTAGTGTATTTTTGTTTTGTTATGTTTATTTGTAGATACATATACATAGTAATAATTTTGCCTTTACATATTACCTAATAACATACATATCCCTAATAAAAGCCCCGTCTCGCAACCGACTGTAGATAATAGCCTTTTGCTGATGGAATATTTTTAAAAGATTTAAAAGAAAAATGTGCTCGACAAGTTAATGATCAAGCGACAATCTATGTTGACATGTAAAATTTGTATATAACATTTTACTGTTAATAATTCCTAATAGTCAAGGAGAAAATAGCAAATTTTGATGTCCTAGTTTTTTATCGGCACGATGGTATTTAATGCAGTTAAAGATTTAAAAAATTTCAGAATTGATGGGTCTCTTTATTTCATAAAAATACTAGATAATTTTTATACAGGGTATTTTAAGAATTATACCTTTCTGGTATAATATAATAACTACTCATATCATTTTGTTTAAATGGAACAGACTGTATTTTTATTTACCGTTACGTGTAGAACCATTTTTGTTATCTAATTGATCAGTAGGTACATATGTACAGTAGTATTCATTGACAATGGGGACAAGTCTTAAGACTAGTTTTGTCACATTTGCGTAAATCAGGCTTTTCTGATTGATTTATTGTTTTTAAGGTTATAATAATAATAATAATAATAATAATCTTTATTGTCTAACAGAGTAAAATCCAATTACAAGACAATATGACCTATAAAAAGAAAAAAAAATAAAATACATAAGCAACAAAAAATCCAAAAGATAGGAAAAGAAGAAAAAAAAAGAGAACAAAATAATGGTTGCATCAAGGTAACAGTTTATGTTTTATAAGTTTAGTAAATTGGGTATTGGACAAACCGAATACATCAATGTCATTAAGGGTATTATTGAAAATCAACATGGATTGGTATACAGGTGTTTTAATCAGAAAGTTAGAGGAGGGAGTTGGGAGATAAAAGACTGCCTAACTGAACGAAGAGGAACATGGAAAAGAATACAAGACAGCAGCTCCGGGGAATCGATGAGCGAACAGCAAATACGATACAAAAACTGCATAAACATGAGGTATCTGCGGTTAAGGAGCGATGGCATCTGGAATCTAGACAACAGTGCATTCTGGTTAGTACCCCGGGTAGGATATATACCATCTTTTCTATAGGCGATAAACTTGACAAACTTTCTTTGTACGTTCTCTAGTAAAATAATATATTTATGAAAGACCGGATGCCAAATAACACCACCATACTCCAACTTAGACCGCACAAAACTGTAATAAAGGGTTTTCAGGGTTTTGGTGTTTGAGAAATCAGTCGAATTCCGTATGATAAATCCCAGGGCCTTCATCGCACTGCTGTGAATGCTCCTAAAGTGGTGGGAGAAGGAAAGCTTATTGTCGAAAACTACCCCGAGGTCTTTAAACGTTTCGCAGTGCTCAATGGTTGTGTTGTCAAGAGTGTAATCAAAATAAACGTAATCGGCTTTGTTCGTAAAAGACATAGTGAAGCATTTACTTAAATTTAGCGGCAGGTTGTTTGTCTTACACCACATCTCCAGAATGTTCAAATCCCTTTGCAACAATATACAGTCCGTAATATCAAGTATTATTCTGAAAAGTTTCAAGTCATCAGCGAATAGTAGTACTTTGCTGGATAGATTTACACTTATGTCATTGATAAACAAGAGGAATAATATGGGGGCCAAATTACTACCCTGCGGAGCACCACTCGAGGCTAAAAAAGTAAAGGATTTATGACCACGAATCATCACATATTGTACACGATCCCTAAGATATGAGTTAAGAAAAGAGACAAATTTATTAACAAAACCCAAGCCGGCCAGTTTATGTAACAGGATGACTCTGTCAAAGGCCTTCGAGAAATCCGTATATATCGCATCTACTTGCTTGCGGTCATCCATAGCCTGCCCAACAAATTGGGTAAAACAAGCCAGGTTAGTCACTGTGCTACGAGCATTGAAGAAACCGTGTTGATGAGGTGAGATAAGCAGTTTTACCTGATTAAAAGTACATTCATAAACCGCCATCTCGAAGACCTTGGCAAAGGCCGACAATATAGAGATAGGTCCGTAATTGGATATCACACTGGCATTACCTTTTTTAAGTACTGGGGTAATCCTTGCTTCCTTCCATACATCAGGAAAGGAACTAGTTTTAAGCGATAGGTTAAAAATAAAAGATAGAGGTTTAAGAAAGGGAGCGGCACAGTCTCTGACAAGAAAACTAGGCACATTGTCGGGCCCATGAGTTGGCTTATTTTTTAATTTCTTTAGAGACTTCAAGATTAGTTCGTCAGGAAGGTGTTCCAGGGAGATAGATGAGCTCTCCATAGATAAGTGTGGTGAAAGAGCTTGCCTGGAAGGGGTGGAATAAGCAGATTTGAAAAAGTTTGCAAATGCATTTACGATATCGTTAGGCTTAGAGTATTGGGTGGTGTTGTCAGTGAATATCTCAGGTAAAGCGCAGGTTTTGTTTTTTGAGTTGATGAAGGACCAGAAGTTATTCGGATCGTTGGATATAGAAGTTTCGGCTTTATTGGTGTAGGCTTTATAGGCAACATTGATCTTCCTCTTAATACTAGCACGGAGTGCTCTATATTGTTGCTGGAGCACTAGCGAGTAGGATTTTTTGATTTTTTTGAGAAGTCTATGTTTGCGCTTTGTCTCTTTAATAATGTCAGGTGTAAACCATAAGGGAAATGATCTCTTGTGGATGACAGATCTCGGAACGTAAGCATCGAAAACTTCATACAGTAAACTTATAGAAACAGGCACAAGCTTCATTAGCATTAGACGAGGTATATAGAGTTGACCAATCCATATTCAAGATCACGTCATATAACAGAGGATAATTTACTCTCCTGAAATTATACTTAAGTTGAGATTGATTTACAGGGAAACCTGAATCAATGCCGGATAGAAGGGATAGGTTAATTCTTAGACAAGGATGGTAATTGTCCTCTTTGACTAGAGGGAAAGATTCGCCGGAGACATCACATATAACATTGGAAAGAACAAGATCTAGGAATGAACCATAGGAGTTTGGGATTTTGTTTACTTGCTCTAAGGCGAGTAGGTGAAGGAAATTGTTGAGAGATTCGGATTTAGCGTCGTCGGCATTATTACCGTAGAGTGCAGGTATGTTGAAATCACCCATGATGACAATATTACTATCATATAAGTAGTGGAGTGATTCAAGACATTCAAAGAAGGTTGTCAGGTCGTTATGAGTTGCACTAGGCGGTATGTAGACAACTAGTATGAGCAATGAGACAAAGTCAACGCTCACCCTGCAACTCACAATATCCACTTTGATGACATTGGTGCGAACGGCCTGAAAATCTAGTTGAATTGCTTTAAGTTTATTGTTCACAGCCAGTATAACTCCACCACCCCGTGATACACCCACACCAGCCAAGTCTCTGTCACAACGGAATACTGTGTATCGACCATCGAAGAGTTCGCTCGAAGAAACACCATCCTGGATCCAACTCTCGGAAATTGCTATAACATCTTGATCAGCTTCACAAACCGATTTGTAAAATTCGATAGATTTCGTATTGATTCCCCGTACATTTTGATATAAACAGGATATTGTTAGTTTTGAGGATGGTGCCGCACTGTTAGACAGGTTAATTAGTTTAAATTTACTTTAATTTTAATAATCTTAGGAAAACCATTGAAATATTTAATCTTAAGATTTGTTTCACCATTCACTAAACGGGAGTCAAAGGTTGTTTTTAATTGTTTGTATTCTTCAATCTGCTTGGGCGTTCTATCATAGGCCAGAGAGATATTTTTGTAGGCACCAATTTTCTTTACTTCCTTAGCCTGACGGACAAAGCTTTAACATCAGTAGCGGAATCCAGTATCACTTTAATTGGTCTAGGTCTTAAATTGTTTTCACGGCCAACGCGGAAGACCCTAATATTCTCAACACGTTATGACCAATAAGCATTGGCGTCGCTAAACAAAATAAAATAATCTAATTAAATATGATAAATGAGTTAAATGAATAAAAATATATCAGTAATAAAACATATTTGTTACTCAACCACAATTGACAGTCGCGGAATATATAATTTAATGTGAAACTATCCGAGCTCCGATTCCTTTTATCAGTACCAGTTTTTCCCTTCAAGGCCTCTCTTGCCCCCAAAGTTGCTTAAGTGTTCTTGCGTTTTCCGTATAAATTTACTAGTGCCCGTATTGACCACCCACCGTGGCTACTATTTGAACTTTTTCAAGTTCTGTTAAATGGCGAGGCATTTTGGGAATTCTGACAGTGACAGTTTTGTCGACCATAAAATTTTGAAGAAGTCAAAATCAGTGACGACCGATTTACATTATAACAAATTTAGTGTCCCCATTTTCAGTGAATACAACTGTACATGTTTTTATCCCAACTAGTTTTTAACTTAAAAATTACTTATTATATTATGTTAATATTATAACCGAAACGTATAATTTTTAAAATACCCTGTATAAAAGATTTTATGGAATAAAAAGTCCCTTCTCTAAAATTTCTCAAATTTTTAAATCTTCAATTGCCTTAAGAGTATTTATTAGTGGACCGCGTGGTCCGATTTGAGATTTCGCCGCGGAACAGCATAAGTCATTGATATTGAACAATGAGACAACATCGCCATTCCAAGACGCGACGAGCCAGCACACTGGACTGCTGGATCGAGGGAGTAAAAGACGTTTTCCTTATTCTTCTGCACTTGATTACCCGAAGCGTTGCCAAATCACTTTAGATAGTTGCGATTTTAGATATGTTCCCTAAAAACTCCTTTGTGAGATTTTCTTGCATTAGAACTAAAGTATGAAATTAATTGAGATTATTGATAGTGCATGCAATACTTTCAAAAATGACCATTTTGAAAAAAATTAAATTCTTTTTCGACAAATTCAAGATAATTTAGTCATGTAGTACCATATTTAAAATTTTAACAAATTCTATCCAATAGTTTTCTTGTAGTTTGTCACACCTTTTTACCTTAATGGAGGTCACTGATAAGCGCTCTTAATTGCAAAGTAAGGTCAAAACTTGACATTTTTTTGTAAAAAAATAATACTTTAATAAATTTTATCTCAGGAATGGTTTATTTATTTTTATTTATATATACTTTATTTAGCACTTGGCTAGTAAAAAGAACAAAATAAATACATATTTACATACATTGTTTACAAATACAAAATGCTAACATAAGCTCTGTCCTCGCAAATACACAAAAAGTTTTCTACAAAATACAGTCAAACTAGGTGAGCTCCTTATCACATCGGGAAGCGCATTAAAACGGCGAAGTCCCTCATAAAAAAGAGTTTTTTGTAGACCAACAGATTTTACATAGTGAATGTTGTAGTTTCTTGCTGATCTGATACCATAATTGTGACAGTCATATCTTCTCTCAAGATATGAGTTGAGATAATGAGGCAATAAATTGTTTTCCATTTTGTATATTAAAATGAGGTTCGCCCTTCCAATCCACTGCCCGACGTTCAACCAGCCCAACTCTGTTAACATACAATCTATTGGTGTATATTTATTACATCCGAGCAAAATCCTCATGACCTTATTTTGCTGTACCTGCAATCTACCAATCTCCTCCCCCATACATGAAATTAACAAAGACGTACAGTAATTAAAATGCGGCAAAATAATTGTTTTATAAATTAATCTTTTTGTCCATTGAGACACACAGGAAGATACTCGATAAAAAAACCCAATCTTTTTTGCCAACTTTTTACAGAGATAGTCAACATGAGCAACTGGTTGGAGATGGGTATATGAAATTCTTAACAAAAGTTACTTGGATTTTGACATAGAATCGAAAAATGCCAAAATATGGAGGGTATTCTATTTCCAATATGAGCCTTGATGAGCTAGTGATATTATGTGTAATTTTAGGGCGATTGGGTTTATCCATATCGACCTGGAGATTATGCTACACTCACGAGGAAATATTTAGGATCCCTTTACTGGTCCACTCTAACCCTTACAACTATAGGAGATTTACCAACGCCTGAAACAAATGCAGAGTAAGTATACTAATATAAGTTTTTTGAGTAAATTAACACAGTTATCATTTTCCACGCAGCCCCTGTACATGCTGCATAGTAAAACGACTCCTCAGTAGCAAGAAAGCTTAGAACAAACCCGTCATTCTGTAATTGTTATTCTGTTTAAACCAATATAGTACTCTAAAGATACGGTTCCCTTCCTTGGGGTTCATTTTACATTGAATATTGCTAATCAAATAAAAATAACCTTTAAAATGGCACATGTTGACATCAACACCTACTCTCGATCATATGTAATTATTTTTCGTAGCACTTTAATAGTACATTACGTAATAAGAGTAGTAACTAGCATTTACGCACGAATGTATGAGTATGTAATTGCATTACAACTAGAATTAAGTACCGTACTTTACCTACGATCATATTTATTAATTTTAAAACACAATTAGGCTTTAATATTTCTTTCAACACTCTTTCTCATCAAACTGTCAAATTATTATCGTACTGAAATAACGTGACGTGCGGAAAAGTTAGTGCTTTTGTCCTTTTTCCCTGCCGTTTGTGATAGTAGCCACCTACGACGTTCGTGGTACTCTTAAAAAGAACCTTATTGAAAGGAGAGCGTACTTTTGTTGAAAATAAACACGGCGGCCTTGTTTACTGTGTGATTTACTTTACAAGAACCGCGCAATTTACTTTACAGTGCGTAAAGTGTAAGTTATGTAGATCAGGGTTGCCAGATTTTGCGAATGAAAAACCGGGACATGTGGCTGATCCAAGGTGTGATTTTGAGGGCGCATAGAGGAAAGCTCGCCGAATGCGAAATATATTGCTAAATTTAGTCAATAATTTATGGTAAAAACTGAGGAGGTAAGGTGTAGATTCAGATAACTCGACTTGAGAGATTTTGAAGATTTTTTAGTTATAATTTAAAAATTAATAAAAATAATATCACGAAACTCGTGCTGTAAAATTATTATATTGTTATACCATACCAGCGACCTATAACTATGCGCAGTAAAAAGTCACTGTCTACCGGTCATATTTTTAAAGGTTGCTTGTCGGTTGATGACGATGACCGAACTCAGTCGTAGCGAGGGAACGATATTAAAAAAATCTATCGATACGTGGACACAAGTCATTCTTCATAAAAAGTCTGCTCGTGTCGAAACTACAATTTCTAATACCAAATTTACAATTACTATACAGGGTTAGTCAGAAATAACATTTTCAGTTTTTTCGATTTCGATTTTTTTTTTAAATTTTATGAAAATATTTTCAAATCCGTAATTTATTTCACCAATTGTGCAGAAAACCTAATATACTTTTTTCAAAGTGGTTAATTTCACAGCTAATACTAAAATAATAAAATATCAAGTAGCCTGTTCTAAATAAATGAAATGTTTAGTTTCTTTGTATGTTTCAAATTATTGACAGTTGTGTCATACTTTTCTCATAAATCTGCATAATAGTGAAAACAGAAAATGCTTACGTTAGAACAAAGAATTTATATTGTCCGAAGTTATGGTTTAGGACATAAAAAAGCTATATGGCAGTTCTCCGACTATTCCATGAGATGGCCTGATGTTCCTCTCACGGACGTGGGATTAAAAAAAAATTGTAATGCATTTCATGAGAACTGGTAGTGTTTTGAATAAAAAAACGGAGAAGAAAAAGTATGATGAAGATGATGCTGTAACTGTAATGATAATGGATTCGGTTAGAAATTTTCCCAAACTGTCTTTAAGAAAAAGATCTTCTCAAATTGGTAATGTTAGTAAATCTCTAGTAGAAGAGATATTAAAATTCAATAATATTCGTCCGTACAAACCTAAATTTATTCATTTTCTGGAAGAAAATGACGACATGAAGCGATTGGATTTTTGTTTGTGGATAGGGGAAAATATCCTTAGACATAGAAGTTTTGTTAATAATATTATTGTCTCGCACGATTCCACTTTTAACACAAACGGGGTAGTCAGTTCGCAAAACTGTCACTAATGGAGCTGTGACAACCCTAATTTTCGTATTCGCTCAAGAAGACAGTATTCAAAAAAAGTTAACGTGTGGTATGTTTCTTACAATGGAACAATTGGACCATATTTTATTGAAAACAATTTAAATCAACACACTTATTTGCATCTTCTGAACACTTTTTTTATGATCATTTGCAAGACATACATTTAGCTGATCGAATAAAATTACACTTTCAACAAGACGGCTGTCCCGCTCATTCCACGATAATTGTTCGTGGTTGGCTAAATCATCAGTTTGGGAATAAATGGTTTGGAAGGTATGGTCCAAATGTGTGCGCACTTAGGAGTCCCGATCTCACAATTATGGACTTTCATTTGAAGCAACATGTGTATAAAACCAATTTCAATAATATCTTGGATCTCTTGAAAGACAAAATAAGAGAAGTAATTGTAAATATCCCAATACAGCAAATTAGGAACTGTTATCGTGAATTCAGATATCGAGTTGAACTATGCGCTGAACTCGGTGGTATCACGTTTGAATAGAACTTTATTTATTTTAACATTTTATAATTTATAATTGAATGAATTAAAGAAATATGACATGTAATAATGAAAATACAAATAAAAAATAGTTTTCTTACAACAAAATCGTTATTCGGCCAGATATAAAATTATATTTTAATAAGAAAGCAACAATAGTTGTTTGTTTTTACGTAAATCTGTTTTAAACAAAATCAAAAAATTAAAAATGTTATTTCTGACTAACCCTGTATAGTAATCGTAAATTTTGTATTAGAAATTGTAGATTCGACACAAGCAGACGTTTTTATGAAGAATGATTTTTTCATCTAAATCTACAAATAAAAAAGTTTTTCCTCTTCCGAACTCTATCCGTGGACACATTGTATATCGATGTACCATACAGCAAGCAACGCAAGCGCAACAAATAATATCGGTCCGGCCTTGAGTGGTTACACTTTACACACATAATCTTTTCACGCGTTTTTAAATGGTACGTCCAAAACCGCGTGCCAGCGACGCTCCAAGTATAGTATTTGCAGAATTATACCGTTGATCTTTTGACTGCAATAAAACTTCATTAACCCTTCGACCATAAAATAAATAAGGAAATCCCAAATTTTAAACCCTTTTCGAGCAGAGCCGGACCAGGTATACAAATTCAATTTATACCTATGCCTGATGCATATATAAATACAAAGTGATTTTTAATAATTTTAATCTTTAGTGGTTTTCCGGCGAGTAATTTTTAGTTTGGCTTATTAGTGGTAGAATGTGGCGTCCTTGGAATTGTGCTGATAGGGGGGCATCTTCAAGTATCATTTTTAAAAGGAAGCATTTATCTACCGATGCCAAACTAATAATTAAAAATGTGTATCAATCGTTGTTGAGTAGAAATTTTAATTCGATGGATGCTTTAGCAGAGACGTCTACTTTGACAAAAACTCCTTTATCTTCGGTAAGAGACATAGTACTTAAACCTGTTAATCCTAGAAAAAATCGGAGTGATTCTGACACATTTAGAAACATTGACGAAAATGACATGGATTTATTAAGAAGAAAGATTTACCAAATGTATGCGGCACAAACTGTACCCACTTTGATTTCCCTCAAAGAGCGGCTGATTAAAGACGAAACAAATATCTCTTGTAGCCTTTCAAGCCTTAGGAAAATATTGCGTAAAATGGGTTTTTAATACCAAAGCATTGATAAAAGACAAACATTAATGGAATCTCAACGTTTACGGGAATGGAGACTTAAATATTTAACAGCTGTTAAACAATTTAGAGAAGAAAATCGTCCAATTATTTACCTTGACGAAACATGGTTCGATACCCACGACACTCCAAGAAAAGGTTGGGATGATTCTTCCAAAAAATGTCAAACCAAGGCACCATCAAATAAAGGCAAAATAATCACAATATTACATGCTGGTTTGAGGAAACGAGAACTGCTAGAAGTATTAAAAGCTTTTAAAATAAATAAGGAATACGAGTGTGAGAAACTTGCAGCAGAAAATGGACATACAGTGTTGCGTCTTCCTCCGTACTATTGTATATTAAATCCTATTGAGCTAATATGGCACCAATTAAAATCCAATATTAAGAGAAATAATATTTCTCCTACATTAAATGCATCTGTAGTAGAATTAATTAAAAACGAAGTAAGAAAAATTTCTGCAGACAGCTGGAAAAACTGTGTACAGCATGTACTTAAGTTGGAAAATTCTTACAATTGTATGATTACAAATGTTCAACCCTTAATATTTTAAGGTTTTAAGTTTAGGCTTAGATGAAGATAGTGATAGTGATACAGAGTTAAATTTTGAATAAATTATCAATAGTTTCTTAGAATTTAATTAATTTTTATTGTACTTGCTATCCTAATAGTTATACTTTTAAATTATATTATTTTCAATTATCATTAATTGTTATCATTATTTTACATTTATTATAGGTACCTAAATCTAAAAAAACCTATCTATTTATTTTAAATTATAAAAATAAATCATGTGGTGTGGTATACATTTTCAAGCCGGCCCTGATCCCATTTATTGAGCTTTGAAGAGGTTTAGGCGTATACAATAGGGTTTAATCAGGTAGTTTATTTATGGCAGTAAGAGTCAACGGTATAACTGTGCAACAACTATACATGAAGTTCTATTGTCGCGACAAATTTACATTTACACAGACGAGCTTTCGCGAACGATTTGAATGACTCGTAGTAATGCTACGGGAAAGAATGCAAGTATAAATCTGAATTTATAAACTCGACGTTGACGATTGACGGTGCTGTTTGACGGTGACGGTACAGCTTAAACATATTGAAATGCATAAGACGATTTATATTTGACGATGACGGTGCAGTTTGACGGTGGGTGACGGCCGACATAAACCAATTTTATCTTTTGACGATGGACGGTGGTAGCAACGTTCGTAGCAAGTTTACACAGCCAATCAAAATCGTGTTTGCCTGTCACGTGATATTTTGTAAATATTATTTTATTTTATACCATCTTATTAACCATTTTAAAGTATACTGTTGATAGTATCATTCAGATCACATAAACACCAAAATTAATATAATCACATAAAAATACAGAAAAGCCGAGAAAAACAGGTTATGTTATCGTCGCCACCGTCACGTTTATAAATCTAGCTTTTTGCGGCACCGTCAAACAGCACCGTCAAACTGCGCCGTCGAGTTTATAAATTGGCCTTAAAGGTACCTATTTGAAACGAATGACGAATCGACTACTGGGATCATATTTGTTTATCGGTCGGGACGTTCAAGTTCAACCTACACTTTTTAAAACTATTCTTAAATCGGAATTATCGACGTGCAAATGGGACCGCGGGACAAATCGTTACACATCAGATTAAATCGGGACAGCCTTGCCTAAATCGGGACGTCTAGCAACCCTGACTTAGATAGTAAGTAGTATGTTATTTTGTTATTTACGATAGTGATCGTAGGTAAAAATATATTTTAGGTTTTATATTATTATAATTAAGATACTAAATTTAAGCACTTTTTTTTAATAGAAAGACGGATTCAGTGGACGGCCCTCGGTCGCTGCCGCGCAGAGGGGTAAAATCACGTCTGCTGCAGTTCTCCACTCACAACGGGTAAACGAATGTTTCTCAAATTTGCACCCCTTCGAATGTACGACACTGGCAGCGGCAGGACTGAGGGTTGGTCGCTGTAACGAACACATTTTTGCTATATTTATTTTTATTTTTACGTATAAACGTAACAGATATTAATTTGTTTTCGCTTTTGTCGGACAGGCCCTGCCGCTGCCAAGTTTTGTAAAGTTTGTTTTGTTGCGATTCCTATTTTTGGTAGCAATTAATTGCTTTTATTAGATTATGTCTGCTCTTATCTTATTATTTTTTTTAACTAAGCGGTGGGTCTTCGCCATAATTTCTTCAAATTATTAAGTGATAATGAAGCGTTTCTAAAAATATAATTTCAAAATATAACAGCGACTTTCAAAAGTTTTAATTGGGAAGTAACCAAGACGATAAAGCGGTCGTTTTTAAGAATTTCTTGATCAATTAATATCGATTTATCGTATCGGTTGCATAACCGGAAGTATCGCCTGTAAAAGCCTATATTCCTGCTTAAATTCTGAACAACTTTTTGGCACTTTACCTCTAAACCTACCATTTTAGTATTCAAATATCCGATCTGTACCTGTCACAGAAACGGTGAATTCAGGAAAACTTTCAGAATATACAGGGTGTCCCAGAATATGTGGGCAATGTCCCGGGTTCAGATAGAACACTTAAAAATAACAGGATAAGTACCTTTAAATTTTTCTTCCTACGGCCTCGCCTACGGAAATACGGGCCCATAACGGAGGTCCCTGGAAATCGTTGTTTTTTTAAATAATTTTTTAAGTACTAGGTGTAATTTAATCTTTATTTTAGTATAATGGTTAGTAGATAAGTCTCCTTAAAATTCGCCCTTTTGAACACATTTGGCTTGTTTAGTTTGCCAGGGGCGGACTAGACGTAACACAAAGATGTTTTTTTTGTACACCTTGTATAATGAAGGAACGAGACTAATATTTTTGAATACTCTAAACGTCTAAACCTTAAGCGGGAAAAATAGTACTCTTGATCAATGTCGATAAAATGAACTGTTTTCGAAAAAAAAAAAATATTTTTTTTCAATATGATTTATATTCATATACGTAAATTGCATTACTAAGTTAGTAACTAATAAGACAAAGGAGAAAGACCGCAAATTTCAAGACGCTACCATAAACTGACACTGGCATAAATATTCTTATTTAAATCGGTACATATGAAAAAACCATAACAACAATGAGGGAATTTTATGAACATAAAACAACAACTAATGTAAAAAACCATATTGAACAAAAATATACTT
The DNA here is from genome assembly GCA_963991005.1 of Barypeithes pellucidus. Taxonomy (NCBI): domain Eukaryota; kingdom Metazoa; phylum Arthropoda; class Insecta; order Coleoptera; family Curculionidae; genus Barypeithes; species Barypeithes pellucidus. The sequence continues at coordinate 18,807,497 of OZ022563.1, forward strand.
TTTCAAAAACAGTTCACATTATCGAGATTGATCAAGAGTACCTTTTTTTCAGCTTAAGGTTTAGAGTATCCAAAATTATTATTGTCGTTCATTTATCATACAAGGTGTACAAAAAAAACATCTTTGTGTTACGTCTAGTCGGTCCCTGGCAAACTACATAAGCCAAATGTGTTTAAAAGAGCGAATTTTAAGGAGACTCATCTACTAACCATTATACTAAAAAATTATTAAATTACACCTAGTACTTAATAAATTATTTAAAAAACAGGGACGTTCGTTATGGCCCCGTATCTCTGCAGGAGAGGCCGTAGGAAGAAAAATTTATAAGAAATACCCGTGTTATTTTTAAGTGTTATCTGAACCCGGGAGATTGCCCACATATTCTGGGACACCCTGTATATTTTTTAAAAGAACATTACGGGTCATTCTTTTACCAATCGCATTGAAATTTTAGAATTTTTTTATAACTCAAAATTAATCGGTTACCTACGGTTAAAGTGTTTAGTTGGCTAGTTTATAGACTATCTGGATAGTACACAAACTATCCAAATGTCTGGTTATTTTGATGGAAAATCATATTTCTACTAAAATACGTACGAATATTAGCTAGTTTGTATACTATCCAGCTAATTTACAAACTATACAAGATGTGTCGCTAAAGTACAAGCCACAATAAAAGTACACAAATTACCCGGTGTTTTTGGCTAGTTTATAAACTATCCATAGTAGTCGGTTAAAGTGTGAACTTTAATCAAGGCATCTTTAAACGTACGTTTGAGTATCCATTTAGATACGCAGGCCTTTTATTTGGATACCAAGTAAACATCAAATGGATCCAGAATTTTTTTAATTACTTAGTAATTTAAAAACTACTGCACTGATACCAGTGATGACTGATACCTAAAAATGCTTTATATTCCGACGTGTCATAATGACATTATTATGGATTTCATTTTCAGTGTCAAAATGACATACTTTATAGGACTGAGTACTATAATGATTTCATTATAGGACTGAGTACTATAATGAAAAATAGACGCAAATATGCTTCCTTGAAATATGCCAAAAGTACGTTTTCGTGTACGATATTGACAATCTTTTTCTGGGAACACCAAGTTTTGTAATTGGCATAAGTGTTTTCATATATGCCTTTAGACTTTTCGGGCAACAAACCAACAACTGCTTTATTGGCCAATTCTTCGATTTCTGATGGCAAATTATCCATATTATATTATATAAACGTTAAAATTAAAAATTCAATTCTGATAATGACAATACAAACAAATATTTCTATAGTTACCTTGTTTTATTAAAATCAAGCTATTAGTTTACTGACGAAAACTTAAAATTCATCAAAAAAAACACAAAAATCGTCGGAATATAAAATATTTTACGAAATTCGGATCATAAACAATCATTATGGTACTAGCCGTGAGTATTATTGGACGAGGCGTCAGCCGAGTCTAATAACACGGCGCGTTATTATGATCCTTCTAACATAAATATGTATTAAAATGATCAGAGTAAGAAAAAATATTAAAAAAATAGGGCTGTTTAAAAGATATGGATACGCAGCAAAAATTCACTAAACACATGGATACGCAGTAAAAAATCACTAAAAGATCTGTAATAACTGGTGCTGGGACATCGAAACGGAACATCGATGTTGACCATCCATGTTAATTAACATCGAAAGCTAACATCGATGGCGTAAAAACATCGGTTGTAAAACATCAATGAACATCGCCCAGCACTATAATAACCAACTCGTTGGTTAGTATATATAATGACCTATCCTCTTTGGTTAATTTAGTTTATACAGGGTGTTACAAATTCGCCCTTCACCATTGGGATTTCGGAAACGGTAATAGATACGTAGTCGGTTAAATTGGAAGAAGTTCCATAACTATGGGTCCAATAATATGCCGCAGAAAAATCAAACTTAAATATTTGGAAAAATCTAAAATTTTGGGTTTCGCTTCTAATTTTTCCTGACTTTGTTCGAAGGGATGTTCGAAAATAAATTTCATTTTCTCATTGCTCATTTTTATTCTCCACAGGATGGCATCGTCATATCTTTAATGCGACGTTTCGTCACCATCGTCGACTTAATTCTTTTAAATACGGGACCGGATTTCTTTGTTTAAATAATGAAAGGGGAACGAAATTTACGTTTAGCAGAATACAACAATTACTGATTTTCCAACGTTTTGTTCCTTAGACCATTTTCATTAAAATACCCCCAGTCCCGTTTTTAATTGTTATTGTTATTACACAGGGACGTACTAGGGGTATTTTAATGAAGATGATCTATTTAAGGAACAAAACGTCGGAAAACCAAAAGTGTTGTATACCAGTGACGTATATTTCGGCCCTTTTTCACAATTTAAACAAAAAATCCAGTCCTCGTATTTAAGAAAGGAAGTTGATGATGGTGACCTAAAGACGAAACGTCCCATCTTTTGGAGAATACAAAGTAGCAATGAGAAAATTTTTGGATATCTCTTCGAATAAAGTCAGGAAAAAAATAAGAACCGAAAATCAAAATTTTAGATTTGTCCAAATATTTAGATTTTATTTTCGATTTTTTTGGGGCTATTATTGGGCCCATAATTACGCAACTTTGTCCCAATTTAACCGACTTCGTATCTCTTACTATTTTCGAAATCCCAATGGTGAAGTCCGAATTTGTAACACCCTGTATATTATCCCAATTAATTATCGAATATTCAAAAATTTACGTCAAAATTAATAATGTTATTTGGTTAATAATGAACCAATTTTAATAGTTTCTCTTTAACTGATAGAACATAGATTATAGAGTTTATGGTAGAGCAGTTTACGTCCTGATATGTCTAATTGTACTGGGTAGCACATAAAATCAAGATGCATGTAAATTTGCAAAAATTTAAGTTGGCATATCTTCAATAAAAATGTAGTTTAATTTATTTTTAAACTAAGCCAACTGGGTTAGACGGATCAGAACGTAAAGTACTCTGCCCTAACTGTTAGTAATTAGTTTATTTTTCTACGTCAGAATCCTTTGTCGCCAAACTGTTTCAACATAAATAGCTAATTATTTTAGTTTTTCGAGCGAAAATTACAAAATGAAATGCGATTTATGGAAGTAGAAATAGATTTCTAATTAAAATAGTCGAAACGTATTCAAGCGAAACGAATTTAAGAATTCTAATTATCAGAGTCCCGCTGCAGGTTTAATAAAATTCCTTTAATTAATTCCAATATTTTTGAAGAGTGTTGGTTATATTTTCGTTACTATTTCATTACTTTAGCAATTATATTTATCCTTTTCTCTAAAATCAGGTTTAATTTTTTACTAATAACGTTAAAAATGGACAATCCATACTTAGATAATTTGAAAACTTCCCATCTTTAATATCTCGCTTTTAATATTATATTAATTGATTCAGCCGATACTTGGTGGAAATCCATAATTAATATTATGAGGAACCATAAAACTACGTTATATTTCTTTTACACTATATTCTTAAAAATTACATGTTTCGCTATCACTGTAGCTTCTTCAGATTGAGAATGAATGAATATTTTTCTATATCTAACAAAGTGTACAATCTTAAAATATTACTACAGGTATAAGGATGGCGTAGGGCGTAGGGGATATAATAGTAACAGTGGTATTTTCCAAATGGTCAGTAAAGTGATTAGATAAATTATTTTATAGATTCATTTATACATGTAATAGCGGATTAGTGAAATAAATTTAACAAAGGAGAATTTTTAAGGTATATTTGATCATTCAGTAAAACATCGGTATTTTTAAGTTATTTATTTCCATGGATTCTAACAGATTAAGTTATATACCTTTATTTTTAGTATGTAAGATTTTAAAATTTGATTCAAAATTATGTTGTTTTTCTTTTAAATGGTTGGAATAATTAGAATCTGTTTTATCTTTCATGTAACTATTATAATGTTCTTGTATTCTTTTTCCAAAATGTCTTCCTATTTGGCAAATGTATGTTTTCGGACAATCTTTACATTTTAGTTTATACAACCCTGATTTTCTATTTTTATAATTTTTAGTTTTATTATTTTTTATATATTTCCCTAAAGTGTTGTTAGTTTTGTAAGCTACCCTTAGGTTGAGTTTATTAAGCACCTTACCCACATTTTTACTAGGTTTTTTAATGAAAGTAACAACTTTAAATTTATCTGCTGACGTTTTATTATCTGGGAAAACTGAATCTTTTTTTAAACAGTTTCTCTACTGGCACAGGTATGTTGACGACATCTTAACATATTTTCTCGGAACGGACAGACAGATAAAAATATTTCTCGAATATATCAATAGTTTACATAAAAATATCAATTTCACAATAGAGGAAGAAAACCAGAATTCCATTAACTTCCTAGATTTAACTGTAAAAAGAGAAAATAATAAACATATTTTCTCAGTCTTCCACAAACCCTCTCATACAGACACAACGATCCATAATTCTTCTTTTCCCCCAATACAACATAAGTTAGCAGCTTTCCACAGTACGATTCATAGACTATTAACTTTCCCACTTAACAAAAATAACTTTTATAAACAACTAAATATCATTAAACAAATAGCAGCCAATAATCGTTATTCATCGAATTTAATAAACAAAATCTTAAAGAAAAAGACTTACAAAAAACTATTGATTTAGTTTTCCCAAATAGTAAAACGTCACCAGATAAATTTAAAGTTGTTACTTTCATTGGAAAACTAAATAATAATGTGCGTAATGTGCTTAATAAACTCAACCTAAGGGTAGCTTGCAAAACTAAAAACACTTTAGGGAAATATATAAAAAATAATAGAACTAAAAATCATAAAAATAGAAAATCAGGCGTGTATAACTAAAATGTAAAGATTGTCCGAAAACATACATTGGCCAAACAGGAGACATTTTGGAAAAAGTATACAAGAACATTATAATAATTACATAAAAGATAAAACAGATTCTAACTATTCCAACCATTTAAAAGAAAAACAACATAATTTTGATTCAAATTTTAAAATCTTACATACTGATAATAAAGGCATAAAACTTAATCTGTTAGAATCGATGGAAATAAATAAACTTAAAAATACTGATGTTTTACTGAATGATCAAATAGACATTAACAATTCTCCGCTGTTAAATTTATTTCACTAATCCGCTATTACATGTATAAATAAATCTATAAAATAATTTATATAATCACTTTACTGACCATTTGGAAAATCCCAGTGTTATTATTATATCCCCTACACCCTACACCATCTTTATACCAGTAATAATATTTTAGGATTGTACACTTTGTTAGATATAGAAAAATATTCATTCATTCTCAATCTGAAGAAGCTACAGTGATAGCGAAACATGTCATTTTTAAAAATATAGTGGAAAATAAATATAACGTAGTTTTATTGTTTCTCATAATATTTAATATTATACTTAAACTTTTAAAAAATATATCTCTGTTCAGTAATGGTTGGACGACCCTGTACATACTTATGTTTAATACAACAATTTTTTTTTCAGATATATTTTTACAATAGTTAGTTACCTGATAGGAGTTTTTATTTTCGCCACGATCGTGGGCCAAGTCGGAAATGTGATAACCAACCGAAACGCCAACCGATTAGAATTCGAAAGACTACTTGATGGTGCTAAAACGTATATGCGACATCACAAGGTAAGATATACATGTTTATACAATATCGCTCAGTTGTGAGAATACCGGCACAACTCGAAAAACTTCAATTTGAGATAATTAGGTTTGAAAATTATTAGTTTTAATATTCGGTTTTGTATCCACAATTTAAAAGATATAACGGCAACATTTTCCTGACCAAAAAATACATTTCTTGAGGTGCGTCACTCTTTCTGACAAAAGGCATAACATTACCTCAAGGCAGTCAACACAAATAAGATGTGTCACTGTATTGAATTTGGTAAATTCGAAAGGCTGAATCCTGCGATAAGCCAACGGCAGTATCGCCATCTCTCGAAAATCACTAGAATGGCGGATTAGGGGAAAAGGAGGCCCGTGGCAAAAAATCCTGGGGGAGGGCTGAAAGGTTAAGGGGTGGTAATGTAAGACACAGAAAAAAGTGGTACAAAAGTAAGACAGGGAATTTTTTTTTAAAGAAAAATCACCAATTTTAAGTTATCAAGGTCAAGGTAACCTGAAACTTATTGTCCCTTAATGCACAATTGAAAGCCGTAACCAGATTTAATTTACAAGGGAAGGGATAGAAGGGATGGAGTTTCGACCCACATATCAATCGTTACTTATTCCAGTTAAAGCGTGGTCAAAAAATTGGTGCTTGTAGATTTAAACGTAAGTGCTCGTTACGTCGACAATAAAATTGAATTGAGATTTAATGTAAGCATTAAGTACTTAAAAGTCTGTTAAATGTTATGTTTAAAACACAATTTCGCGACGAAATAAATAAGTTGAATGGTTTAGTTGATGTTTACTACATAAAACTGAAATAAACTTATATAATATATAAATAAAGAGCCAGTAAATTATCTTTTCATTTTACACTACACAATAAACAATCAAAAACCTAATGATACATTTTTACAAGATTGATAATATTTAGACCGGTAGGAATTATTTTAATTACTGTTTAAGCAGATGCTCGAACAACCCTCCGTTAGCCGCCAAACAATATCCTAAACGATTACAAAACTTTCTTCTTACATTGGCCAATTGGTGTGCCAAAATTCTATGTCAAATAAAATTGCTTCAGCTGTTCCAGATTTTCGAAGCGAACATTTTTACAAATTTTACCAGTTATGTGTCCTCATAGGAAAACGTCGTTTGGGGAAAAATCAGGAGACCTGGCTGGACAGCTTATCATATGGTGTGGCCCAATCATATTTCCTTGGAAAGCGTCGAAAAGATGATGCCTAACTACGATGGAATTGTGGACTGGATGAGCCATACATCTGAAACCAATTTTCACTAGCGACAGCTTCCAATGCAGGTTCAATTTGATTTTGCAACAGATTCAGAAAACTTCCAGATGTTAAAGTTTGATTCAGAAAAAAAGGCTCAATTATATGGTGTCCAAAAATCTCTGTCCCAACATTAATTTTCTGGTGTAGCTATAAAACGATGATCGTTTTCCTGACTCCAGTATCTGAAGTTTTGAACATTTGGTTCATGGTTTAACGTGAAGCTAGAGAGCTCGAGCTCTTAAAAAATCTCTGTCATTGTTATAGCGTTCCATCATTTTAAAACAAAAGTCTGATCTTCGTTCTTCATTTCAATTCTTGGTGTTCTTGGTATTTGTGTTTCTGTAAAACTCGTAACGCTGTACTGTGATGTTTGTCGTCAACGATTTTTTCTAGCGTCATAGTACCTATACCTTTATTTTCTTCGACATGAAGCAGTATATTTAGGTCACTACCATTATCCCTCTCTTCGGTCCTCTTATTTTCATTATTATATCCGCACTTATTAAGCGCTGTATCTTTGAATTCATATTTTTTAATTATTTTTCTTATTATTGATCTGCCTGGAATGGGTTTGATCGGGTTTGTTCGGAAAATCTAGTGAGAACAAGTTGGATACCAATTGATAACTATCTCTGCCGTAGTACCATTTAAACAAAGTAACTTTTTCTTCAATCGATTAGCTCATTGCGATATTCAACGGGAAAATTATTTGAGCGACACCAAAAACGCTGTCAAATATTGACAAGTGTAATCCTGATTACAAAGGTGTTTACTGGTATTTTAATTTTTGGCCAGAATTAAAATTGAACAGAATCGTACTCCAGGTTTGAGCTATAGTGGAGTCGTTCAACCTGATCCCGATATCTCAATGAGTTCGCGAATTATCGCGATTTTTAACTGCAAAAACAATAAAATTTAATTAATTATATCTCGAGAAGGGGCAGAGTTAAGGCATCAATTTTTCGCGATGACGCGGGTGACACCGAGTACTTTAATGGGCCGGAGGCTGGAAAAAATATTACATAAATGCTAATAAGTAGTTTATTAATCGAGCTACGGGGATCAGGCCGGATTCAATTTGTTAATTTTTTATCAGCTACGAGGGGGGTTGGCGAAAAATTTTTAATTTCGCAAATCCGCGCTTGTCGAAAATACTTTAGATATTATGCTCAGTTTTGGTATGTGTAAATAGGATATAGAACCACACATTTTAGTTAGAAAAGTTATTCAATTGTTCCACTAGTGGCGTCCCTGCAAACATGTCCTCTGATATTTTTTACAAAAAATATGGTACGCCACTAACATATTTCCATGTGGATATTTTTCTGGTTAGCCTGGTCAATTCTACATAAAAACGATCTCTTGAGTTTTTCTCTTGATTAAAACTTGAAACTTATTATTATTACCATTGATAAAATAATTAACGATAAATTTTGTTTCATAAAAATTGTTGGAGTGGGCAATTCGCAACTGATTGAGATATCGGGATCAGGTTTGTTCGAGCTTACGCGCTCTGTCAAGCTCTTCAATTTTGCTTTTCGTATTTTTTTTTGTTGCATCAGAACTGGCTGAGTTATCTAGGAAAATCCATTGTGGGTTAGATTTACGGGGCGTGCCGCCCTCCCCCCCAATGCGGCGCCCCCTACAAATCATGTCAGAATGTCGAGAGGATCCTACTGTATCGATTGGTAAAAAAATTACTCGATTTCTTCAAGGGATTTTCGTAAACCGGATCGACTCCACTACTAGTTTGAAGACAGAATTTTCCTAATATGCTAAAAACAGTATAAAAAAGTTCAAATTTGGTAGACTTTTTATTCTCATTATTCGGTAAAAATAATAATAATAATAATAATAATAATAATATATTACTTAAAAATTTTTTTACAAAATCTCATAATACATTGGTTGTTGGTATTTTCTATATTTATAGTTAATTCCTTTTATAATTGTGCACCTAGGTAAATAAATACCTGTTTGTGCACGTTCCTAATTCTTCCTCAAATAATGTAATTAAAATTTTTGTCATTAATTTATGTAGTTGTAAAAATATATATATACTATTCAAAAAAAGAAAAATTTAAACTTAAATTAAAAACTAATTCTATCTAACAATTAACCTAACAGTTTAACTTACTATCTATTTTGTTAATTTATGTTAATAAAAAAAAATGAGAATTTATATAAATTTGTGAAAATAAAATTACGGCACTTTTTACTAAACTTTTTGATATTTGTGGATGATTTTATCTCTGTCGAAATAATATTGTAGAATTTTGGAGCAAGATAATCTATAAACCTATAACTAATATTCTTATTTCTAGTTGGTACTTGTAGGTGCTTGTTATTTCTACTTCTGGTTGCATACGAGTGATTTATATAGTTTCTTAACTTAGTTGTCTTATGAACATAGATACAGGCATTCAATATATACAAAGAACGAACATTAAAAATGTTTTCGGTGTAAAGTAATTGCGTCGGATATCTCTTTTTTTTCTTAAAAAATAACTTTCAAAATATAATTTTGGACTACACATAGTTGATTCAGGGAATTTTGATAAAGACCACCCCAGACAATTATTCCATATCTTATTAAGGACTCGACTAATGTTTTATAAATATTAACTAGCATTTCCCTATCGAAAATGTCTCTTAGTACATAGAACTTATGAATTATAGTTCTGATGTTGGCCGTTAACTTTAGAACGTGCTGATCCCATTTTAGGTTTTTGTCAACAGTTATACCCAAATATTTCGTTCCTTTATTTGAAGATCGTTTGATTTAATATGATAAAAGTTAGGTCGGTTTGAGGCTGTAATTGAGAATGCTATATAATGCGTTTTATCTACGTTTAAAGTAAGCTTAGAGGAATCCAACCAGTTCTTTATTTGAGATAAGCCAATTTCTGTCGATTCTCTAACTTGAGACCACGTGTCTCCCGTAAAGATAGCCACCGTATCGTCTGCATAGGAAATTAAAGAGCAGTTTTCTATCTTCATATTTGTTAAAGAGTTTATATACGCGATAAAAAGTATCGGTCCTAACACGGTACCCTGAGGAACTCCTATTTTAATATTGAGCGGTTCGCTGTATGTCTCGTTAATCTTTAAAATTTGTTTTCTGTTGCTTAAATAGTTTTCAAAAACATCCAGAGCAATGCCCCTTACACCATAAGTATTTAATATTGTTAGAAGCGAATCGTGTGGCACCGTGTCGAAAGCTTTTGCTAAATCCAAAAACACCGCTAGGCATTTCTTATTGCTATCAAGGCTTTTAGTTACTATTTTAGTAAATTCATAGACTGCATCAGAAGTACTTAAACCCCTAGTAAAGCCAAACTGATCCTTTGAAAGTATTTTATTGGTTTCTAGAAAATTTATAAGTCTGTCTTTTAAACATTTTTCGAATATTTTTGCGAAATTATTTATGACGCTAATGGGGCGGTAGTTATTTATACATGTGTTGTCGCCTGTTTTGTGTATAGGAGAAACTATGGAAATTTTAAAGAGACTGGGTACTACACCAGTTTTAAGAATTAAATTTATTATATGTAACAGTGGCTTAATTAAATAAATGTGAAAACGTTTGATAAACCGGGAATGTATACTATCGAAACCCGATGCGCAGTTATTTTTTAGGGAGTTTATCTGTTTTATCATTTCCTTTTCCCCAACCGGTCTAAGAAACATTGAAGAAACGGCTTCATGTCGACATTGAACCTTATTTGTTGGATTTTTGATTTTTTCCATCATATTGATGCCTACATTAATAAAAAATTTATTACAATAATTTGCCATATCTTTATTATCCGAGAACGTCTTACCGTTATCTTCTATTTGTATTTTATTTGTATTTTTATTAGTAATTTGACCTGTAGCTTCGTTTATTACTTTGTAAATTTTTTTTAATGTCGTTTTCATTATTTTTTAATTGATCTTTATAATAAGAGCATTTACATTTGTGTATTAATTTATTTAGTGCATTTCTGTAATCTCTATACTTTTTTTCGTTAATTTGATTGAATTTTTTTCTCAGCTCTTTTTTCATTCTATCTCTATGTTTAATTGACAATATAATGGCAGATGTTATCCATGGCTTTATTTTCTTAATTTGTTTATATCTTACAATTTTTTTTGTTTCGGATTTTTTTATGATTTGTGATATTATTTCAGAAAAATTTTCTGTAGCAACTTCCACATTATTGTTTCCTACTACACATGTCCAATCCTGTTCAGTAAATAGACGTTCTACACTTACGTAGTCGACTTTAGTGATAGTTTTTGTTATGAAATTGGCAGATTCCTGTAAGTTATTCGTTTCCTTGTAAAAATTTATCATAGTCGGAAAATGATCAGTAATGTCGGAATCAAGGATATATGTATCATATTTAAGGGAGGAACCAACTTGGTTTTTCCTTATGAAAATATGATCCAGACATGATATACTTGTTTGTGTAACACGTGTTGGCCCATTTATAAGTGATTTAAATCCATGCGAGAATAAAAGGGATAGATAATCATTTGTGTGAACATCAGTTTTTGATTCTAAATTAATATTTATATCACCCATAAATAATTCAATATGGTTTACAAGTTCGGTAGATAGATGTTCATCTAGATCCTGAAGAAAAAAATAAAGTAAAAATAATCGAATATTTCCAATGTTCGAAATGAGTCTTCCTACATCACTATTTCCATGCACTGTGTAACTATAATAACAGACAATGATATTGTTTATGAGATGAAAAGGCTGAAATGGCAATCATTGGATAATAAATATCCATTAGGAAACCAGGATAAATATTTTATGGACACTTCCGTGGGAAAGGTATCCCTATTTTCGTTTCATCTTTATTCGCTTCACGACGTGCTCAGGAGCTCCCATGAGAACGTTTTAACTACATTTTATTTTTCTTCGAAACGGTATCGAATCAAAATTATGACGCCGCTTTACGTGATCTGGGATTAAATAGTTTTTATCTGAGATTTCGTGAAAGAATGTTAGATAACGTTGGACATATACATATCAAGATATATCTAGTATATTTAGATAAGTCAAGATATTTCACAACAGATTCGGAAAATATCCTCTGGAATTGGGCAATATATAAAATATTAATTATAAAATGAGTGTGTTTTTATATACTCGACTGATTCCGCGATTGGTTCTTTATGAAACATTTTTTAAATAATTTAATGCAAAGAAAGAAGAAATTTGCTTTTAAATGTTTCAATTTATTGAGAGGATTACTCTACATATTTCGGCTTTTTAGGCCTTTGTCAAGAGCAGTGCAAGATATACTAAACTTAAAAATTATTTTACGGGTCTTTATACAGTCACTAATAAACTTTTTTATTGCCTAAGAATTTGGGGTTTTCCACAGATTAGTGTAGGTAGATTTGAGAAAGCTGTCTATCAAGGGCGTATTTACGAAATTTTGTTGATCATTAGTTGTGAGGGGATTATTTTTTATAGACTTATTAATTTCGTACTGTTCTAGAAGATCTAAACGTTGGCCCTTCCTTTCGTTATGTAATAGTTTAAAGTTGTCCGTATCTATAAAATGGTTGTTTTCTATACAATGTGTGTAGAGATTCCGGAATTTTTTATGTTATTCAAAATAGAATTGCGATGTTCTTTTAATCTTGTCTAGATGTTTCTATCGGTTTGCCCAACAATAAGCAGCATCACAATCTTTATATTTAATCCTATATACCCCAGATTTGTTAAGATTACCTATTTTGTCTCTATTATTCACCAACATAGATCCTAAACTACATTTATTCACAACCACTGTGTTGCAACCTAGGTTATTGAGTTTTTTGAGACTTTATTACTTAATATAGGTACATAATTTATAAATCTATAATGTTTTGGTCTTTGGTCATTAACACTGTAAAAATGTTTCTTAAATATTTCATTTATTTTTAATCATGTTATCTATTATAGACTCCCTATAGCCGTTATTTTTAGCTATCTGTTTGATCGTATATAATTCTTGTTGATAATCTGTTCAGTTTAAAGGGAAATTTAACAGCCTGTGTGTTAGGCTATGGAAGGGTGACATTTTAATTTTCCATGACTGCTGAGAAAGTTGCAATTTTCATATTTTATTTTGTCTAATAGTGGGAGTTTACATATTTCAAAACATTTTTTGTGAAATAAACGCGATTAAAACAAGATTTTCTGTCATGAATTTTGCACAAGTCCAAGTTAGGGAATGAATATTACATAAGTCCACTATTTATCATGGACATGCTGTATAATCCAAATATTATTATACCCTTCTAATTAAAGCAATAAAACCCAATAATTGATTTGTATTTTACTATATTTTTATTTTAAGCCCTAAATTTGAAGTATCCGTTAATTATTATATTTTAATAGTTTTGCTTTATTTAGTTCGTGACAAATGTAAACAACAATGTAACAGAAACAGACTTACTACGAATTTTTTTTCGCTAAATAAAGCACAATAATTGTCCGTACTATCCTAGGTTTCCCCTATATTTCTATTCTTCTACAAAACGAACAAAAATAATTGAAAAGGGCAAAGTGAAAATAACGTACGGATGTTATATTTTACGACTTGACGTTAAATTACTGAAACTAGGGAGGGACTCAATTTATTTTGTTTACGGAACTGCTCTGCTTTATCAGCTCTTTATCTATTTTTAAAAATACTCAGAAAATATACAGTTTCTGATGAATTTTTCCACCCCAAAGTAAAATTAGAAGGGATTAGAAGCCCTTATTTTCTTCTTCCTGACCTCAGTATCTAAAGAAATTCTCTACGAAGTCTGTCTGACTTTCTATATTGTGGAAGGACTATGTTATATGTTACAATGTCATTGTTTGGATTACTCAAATAATTGGTAATTATCTAATCAATAATATTTTTTTTTCAATTTTCAAAAGTGAATTCGCAAGATAAATATCATAGTGCCCATAATGTTATAAACGATAGGTACGATATCGCACAGGAAGAGTCGTATCTTAATGACGTCATTATATTATGTACGCTTCTGTGGTTCCCATATGATTTCAACAACGGATTTTTTGAAAGTTTACTGGATTTTTCTTATTTTAGTAGTGTCTGCTCAGGTATTTTCGTATTTATTACAGTAAATATCATAATATTTATAATATGAAGTGTGTTCAGTTACGGAGTGAATAACCAGAAAAATACTTCTCTCCTTTCCTAGAAATAAAAGAAAAATTACGGAATACAGGGTGTAACAAATTTGGTGCTGAATGCAAAAAGAATTATATATACGATTTTTGTATGGATTCATGTTTTTTCCTTTCTTATATTACGCTGTCAATTGATTTTTTTTCATTTTGTATTTTACTCAATGAAATATTGAAATCATAATAGTATTTGAATAAAAAATGGCATCCTAATACATGTCCCATAAATGGATAAAATCGACAATTTTGATTAAAAATATATACAGGGTGTTCATTTGAAAACTTCTCACCACGGATTTATCGAAAACCACTGATTAAAAGAAAAAACGCCGAGACATGTCAAAAGATTTGCCAAATGGGACAACTTTTTAACCAAAAACTACTTCACCCCCTTTTACCCTCTGGCCCCCGGGGTCATCCCCTTAAAAATTTTAAATGACAAGGGGTAGCAAGAAATAGCTTGTTTGAAAGGTCTTTCAAAGCGCTTTATTTTGACGTTTGATTTTTTAAAATCGGTCGATTCGTTTTCGAGAAAATTAGAAAAAATTTTACCGCCTTCTTTTTATCAACACAGATAACATTGGCGAACTGTTTTTATTCTTATACCTGATACCGGATACCTTTATAGTTGCTAAGGGAAAGAAACAATTTAACTTGCTGTCAATTACCTTTGTGACAATCTTGGGATAGTGAAAATTAATTTATTGATTCAGATTTTACTTCCAAAATGGTTTACACACTAGCGGAAAGAGTGGAAATTTATGGTGTCCAAAATCAATGTGCTCGGCAAACCGCCGTTATATTTAACGCCAGACATCCGGAAAAGATAACTTCGCATAGGTATGTTTTGGACCTTGTTACTAAATTTACTCAAACTGGATCTGTTGCAAATAAAAAACGTAATTGTTTTTGATGAAGCCGCTCAGGTTGAAGTTTTGGGTCACTTTGCCATAAATCCTAATACTTCATTACGCAAAATTGTTGATGCGACTGGTATTTCATTAGGCTCTGTACACACAGTTACTAAATTACATAAATTTCATCCATTAAAAATGAAAATATTGCAAGAGTAAACCGAAGATGATTTCGATAGGCGAGTTGAGTTTAGTGAACAAAAGACTGCAGCGATTAATGATAATACCATTTATGTAAAGAATATCTGCTTCAGTGATGAATGCACATTTTATCTAAATGGATTTGTTAATAAGCATAACTGCAGGTATTGGAGCTATATCATTGTTTGGCCAATAACGGGCAACATTTTGAACACTTATTGAAATAAAAAGTGATTTTTCCAATTTTCTCGAAAACGAATCGACCGATTTTAAGAAATCAAACGTCAAAATAAAGCACTTTGAAAGACCTTTCAAACAAGCTATTACTTGCTACCCCTTGTCATTTAAAATGTTTAAGGGGATGACCCCGGGGACCAGAGGGTGAAAGGGGGTGAAGTAGGTTTTGGTTAAAAAGTTGTCCCCTTTGGCAAATCTTTTGACGTGTCCCGTGGTGGGAAGTTTTCAAATGAACACCCTGTATGTTAGTTCTCTTAAGCATAAATAAAACAATCTCAAAATAAACCCAGTAAACTGTTAAATAGGAGAGTTATTTCGTCAAAATCGCAAATCATCCATTGTTTTTCCGAAATAAAATTTCCGGTAAAATGGGTCAGAAGACGATATAAATTATTATTGAGTAGATGCGTTTATGTCGTTTTGAAGGTAAACATTTATCACGCAAATCGAAGGGCAAAAATAAAAATCTTGTTTTTGTTCAGATTTGTTTCCAGGACGGTAATATTCCATCGGGAATATCCAATAAATGTTTGTCCTCAATTCGAGAAAAATGATTGTTTGTTTAACTGGAAAGATGTGATTATTTGTAACTACTACCGATTGCTTTTAAATAATAGATACATCTTTAAATATACTAAGTCAATTAATTATCGAATAATATGTTGTTGCGTTAATAATGAACTAATTTTAATAATTATGGTTTAAACTACACTGAAACCTCTCTTTGGCGGACACCTACGGAATCGTCTCAATGTGTCAACGAACAAACCCGAACAAACCCTAATAGAGGTGTCCGCCCATGGGTTATTAGGTAATATGTAAATGCAAAATTATTACTATGTATATGTATGTACAGATAAACATAACATAACAAAAATACACTAGTTTTAGTTAGGATGTAGTACTAAAAAAATCTAATAACGTAGTTTGACGTGTTTGCGTTTTATACTGGCAATCTAGAAAATGTAATTCCAAGTCTGATAATAATTCCATTGCTGCAGAGTCACGTCTGTTCTTTGCATACTGTTATAATTCCTTTACCATACTAATGGCTTGTTGATAATTGATGACATTATTTGTTTGATTACTGCATTCAACTTCTTCATCAGAGTCGTCAGATAGTGATGTAGTTTCAGTTTGGACTACATAACCGGTAGGAATGGGGTCACTATCATCTTCTAATAGCACATTGCTATCAATGTTAATAAACTCGCCCAAATCATTGTTATCAAATTACAAACTTCCACAACATCAATATTCTCTTTCAGACTCAAAACGCGACATTTTTGTGCCATTGTTTACAATTTTAATCTTACAACTCACAAATAAACGGCGGACTGCTGTCGGGGAATCACACATACTTTCATTCGGCGAAGTCCTTTCGCTCTGCCACGCATACGCGATTGGTTGCCGGTCTATCTTCAAAGAGTTTTGGCACCGTACTTATTTGTTTCCCAAATACTTCAAAAATTTTTTTGTCCGTTTAAAGGAGGATTTTCGCACTCTTTGTATGAAAACAGCCTGTCCGCGTCCGCCCAAAGTAGAGTCCGCCCAAGAAAGGTTGATTTTCATGGAATTTCATATACCTAGTTCCGGGCTATGAAAAAATGTCCGCTTAATAGAGATGTCCGCTTATTAGAGGTGTCCGTTATGAGAGGTTTCACTGTAATTGAAAACAGATTCTAGAGTTTAGGGCAGAGTAGTTTGTGTTCTCATACGTCTAATTGTACGGGATAGTTAAAATCCAAATGAATGTAAATTTCCTAGAATTTAAATGCGAAATATCTTTATTGCATAAAAATTTAATTTAACACATACACAGTCTATAATACATAGTGCTACGTAATTATCTATTAATTTAATTGATTTACTTAAGTTTAAAAATACAAACTAGGTACAGCTTATGTATCTAATAATTTTATATTTTTAATGCTAAGTAAATTAAGTATCACTATGTATTATGGTATTTATTTGATGAATTTATTTTTATTTTTAATTTAGAGCTTCGATTTTCTAAACGTTGTATATAACTTATTTAGAAGAAACGATAGTTTTTTGGTACCCATTGGTGGCAAGGTAATTGTTTTGGGGCAGTGTCCAACTCAAATATATACATAAAAATTATTAGGATTTAATTATACTTACCTATATCCGAAAGTTGATTTTAACTGAGATACAGGGCGTTAAAGTTTAAAGTTCACTTCGGTTTTTCTCTAATATTTTACAAAATTATGGCTTTTTTAGGACGAGAAATTGATTTCTTTGTGAAATTTTAAAGTACAATGTAGGGGGCGCTGCCTGCGGCATTTCAGTGTATTTAAGTTTTTAATAATAATAATAATACTTTTCACATATTTAGTACGTAAAAAAGGTATACTAAGTTCAGGTCGCCCAGAGTTACCGTTCCGGAGATATTTGCATTTAAATTGTTTAGTGCGTTAGCTCAAGAAAGCAAATATTATTTTGTTACTTCTTACCAATTCACTTTTAGATGATAATTAATGTTCTAGTAATGGCAATTGGGAATAATAAATACAACAATTAGATTGTTCTTTAACTTACTTTAATTAAAATAACTTTGACTCTAGAAAATATCGTGTCGAATGAAACCAACAGCAATGAAAACACAAACGTACGATAAACTCAAAAATTAAACATTTTGTGTTCCATAGCAACTGCATCTCTAAATTTTATAAATTTTATTTGTTTTCTCATAGGTTACTTTAAGAAAAAAAATGTTGATTGATGAACTCTGGGCGACCTGAACTTAGTATACCTTTGTTACGTAATAATTATGAGAGAATAGTATTATTTTCAGTAAAAACTTAAACACACTGAGGCACAAAAAAGTTATAACCTAATAAATGTGCAAATAATGCCGCAGACAACCCCCCTACATTGTACATTAAAATATCAAAAAAAAAATTAATTTTTCGTCCTAAAAAAACATAATTGTCAAATTAATCAGAGAGAAACAAAAATGAATTTTTAACTTTAACACCCTGTATCCCAGTTAATATCAACTTTTGGATATCGGTAAGTATAATTAAATCCTAATATTTTTACGTAAGTAGTCTGTGGTTTTTCCATGTAACTGGTTTAGTTTAGAAATAAAATCTAATTAAATTTTTATGTAAGATAATATATCAAATTTAAATTTTAGGAAAGTTACATGCAATTAGAATGCGCTATGTACCCCGTATAATTAGACGTATCAGCATGTATACTACTCAGCCTATTAATTTAAACGTGCATTTTTGTATATTCGATAATTAATTGGGGTAGTGTACTTTTATTTCCTTACCATATTCAAGATATTTGTTTATACAACCTAAACGATAACGCATCTTAATGCTTTTAGGTGCCAGGAGGTATGAAACGACGCGTACTTCGATGGTACGACTACTCATGGTCAAGGGGTAGAATACAAGGAGGTGGGGACATTAATACAGCCTTAGGTCTTTTGCCCGATAAACTTAAGACCGAACTAGCTCTTCATGTCAATTTAAGCGTCCTTAAGAAGGTAAGCTATATGAACAAAGAAGAACTATACATACAACGTGTCCAAGATAAGGAGGGCTGTACAGGGATCTCGGAAACCGTAAGAGATACGAAGTCGGTTAAACGGAGGTAAAGTTGCGCATTTACGTGCCTCATAATATGCCGTTTAGAAAGTTCTAATATTCTGAGTAGCTCTGTAAAATCGTTTTATTGTTTTCCTGGTTGTTTTTTTTAGATCGAATTCTAAAGTAAATTGCACTTTTACATTGCCACTTTTTCCGCTCTATCTAACAGCGTTAATTGTTTTGTAATCCGTAGCCTTCGAAGGGCTATTATCAACTTTCTTTTTTTTAAATACGGTCCTGTTTTTCTGATATTGGAATTTGAGAGCTTTTTTTCTTCCGAATGCAACGATGTATTCCACATTGTGCTTTAATGACGTTTCGAGAGTTTTTTGAACAACATCAGGAAATTTTGGGATACGGTCCTGTATTTCTCCTAATTTTATAAATAATATATCATAAGTAAGCTCTAAATTTTTTAGTTATGTTGTTGCACTAGTTCAATAAATAACACATAATTTAATAATAAACCACAAATAAATGAACAAAATACAATAACATTATTTCAAACTTCTGTTTGATTTGTTTCCCTTGACATTCCCATTGTGATCGTTTGAGAGCGATTTAAGAGGTTTTCTATTTTCCAGAAAATATGGAACATAATTTTACAAATGCTGAAAAGTTTGATATTCTATCGCATGTTTTATTTTATTTCAAAAAAACTGTTATGTGGCAGATAGAAGATGTTATTTGTGCTTAGAGAATAACAGAAATCATTTTGAACATCTGATTATGTAGTTCCTTACATTTTTCGTTGTTCGTTTTATTACTATTTTGGAATGATTTTTGTTCACTTATTTGCGGTTTATTATTAAATTATTTGTTATTTATTGAACTAGTCCAACATAAGTAAAAAATTTAGAGCTTACTTATGAGATATCATTTATAAAATTAGGAGAAATACAGGACCGTATCCCAAAATTTCCTGATGTTGTTAAAAAATCCATCGAAACGTCATTAAACCACAATGTGTCATACATCGTTGCATTCGGGAGAAAAAAGCTCTCAAATTCCAATATCAGCAAAACAGGACCATATTTAAAAAAAGAAAGTTGATGATGCCCCTTCGAAGACGACTCGTCGGATTACAAAACAATTAACGCTGTTAGATAGAGCGGAAAAAGTGGAAATGCAAAAGTGCAATTTACTTTAGAAATAATACACCCTGTATAACACCGGTCCAGATCTAGTTAATAAGGCCTCATATGGAAGAGATAGCAGGAAATGCTACACATTAATTATGGTTACTGTATCAATAATTTTAATTTCTCTATGATATTTTTCTTAATTAATAAAAATGTTTTATTTTTCCAAGGTGACGATATTCCAAGAGTGCCAACCAGAGTTCCTTAGAGATTTAGTTTTAAAAATGAAAGCCTATATTTTTACCCCAGGCGACTCCATTTGTAGAAAAGGCGAGGTGGCCCGAGAAATGTTTATCATAGCCGACGGAATTTTAGAAGTTATAAGTGAAGCGGGAAAAGTCCTAACAACAATGAAGGCGGGTGATTTTTTTGGAGAAATTGGGATCCTTAATTTGGATGGATTAAATAAGTAAGTAAATTGTTTCTTTGCTTGCTTTGTGTCACTTTCCGTCACTGTCTAAAAAATGTTGTCTCTTATACTCGGCATATACATATAAAATTATGTTCTTAAAGCATTAACGAATATCAAACCTTGGTCATGCAGAATTAATCCTATATTATGTCACATTCGAATATTATTACGATATATTACACTGCAGAAAGAATAGATAATATTTAATTGGGTTAAGGCTCACACTGGTCTGGCGGGTAATGAATACGTTGCTACCTTAGCCAACGACAGTATTTTAACGGATCGCCTATTGGCTCTAGTCTTACTGTTAGTCAGTGATGCCGCTGTAGTCCTTAAACCAGCGGTGTTGAATAAATGGAATATAAAATGGTAGACCAATTACAGCACCTCTCCAACATGATATTAATTATTTGTTGAAAATATAACTACTCATAAAGATCTAACAGTTCCGAGACGTTTTATTACAATCATTACTCGACTTAAGTTGGGACATGCCTGTTATCCAGAATCCTGAATAAAATTCATATTGTATCCTCTGACAAATATGAATACTACCACGTCAAATGCGATTTGGACCATATTATGTTCTTTGAGTGCAAAAAGTATTACAATCGCATTAACTCATTTATTCAAGAGTGTAAAATCGAATCTCTTTATAATATCCTAAACTTTTTATCATTAGAAAATATTAAAATTTAAAGCTCTAATCCTTTCAATGTGCGTAAAATAGTTGACCATCCTAATTTATACCTATATGTATTCCCTTTTTATAGTGGTCGTCATTCCTTGTGTGTCATAAGATAAAGTCGCCCTGATAGACCCCAGAGCGTGAACGTGTGACCCTGTTTTATATGTTTTAAAATCCGAATAATTATAATTTATTGAAATATATCATTATATTAATAAAATTGTAATACGCATTAATTTCCTGAGAAATCGCCCATCTCCCAGTGCAGTAAACGTATAGGAAGAGAAGTAAAAACTTACAGTCTGTTCCACTCACTTATGCGAGTGTTTTAAACGAGTTGGGCAGATTGTGAGTTTCATAAACACATATTTTAGAAATACAACACAAACCTTATATTATACTAGGGTGACTTAGGTAAAGAATTTTGCAACAAAAAATTAACTTTATTATTGCGTTGAACGGTTTAAAGGCCTAATACTACGCAGTGTCGTTTTTGCTAATTAAGCCGTTTACTTACTATCTCTTACTATGTTCGTTGACTGTTCAAGTTGTTTGATAATCTCAACGTAATTAAGTTTTTGCGATGTCCACTCTGAAATAGTCTTTAATTTTACTGTGCAAAATGTTTACAAAATATTAAGATATCAAATAGTTTCATAGTTATTTGGAAAAAGGTACCTTATCACCAGAAGGATTATAAATTAGCTTTAGCTACATGAATCTTGCAAACAATAAGCCATAGATAGTTACAGAATTTAAACAATATCTTTAATTGACGTGAGTGTATGAAATATTTATGTGTGAGATAACGCAGAACTAGGAAGACATTCTAGCAAGAAAAAAGAGTATATAGACGTGTAATGAACAACATTTTTTTAAAGCACAAACATATTTTTATGTTTATCTCGAAGTTCAAATACACTCAACCTCCAACGATTCAAAACCAACGTGAATCGATTTTTGCGCACACGCACCACTCCCAGAGTGCCCTAAAGGATTTTTCCTATAGTGCTTGTGTTTGATCATAAAAAAAATACCCCAATTAACTAACTAACTAATTTTTTTAACCGGTAGAAAACAGGTCCTAGAGTTTACATCGTGATACATCTGTAAGGTAGCACATAAATGAGTGTAAATGCTCTAAAATTGAAATTTGGAATATCTTATATAAAAAATTTAATATAACTTATTTTTTAAACTAAACCAATGGCAAATACATATCTAATTATAATAATATATAAATATCTGGGTTAGGCACCGACCCAAGAGTATCGAGAAGCCATTCGAGATAACTTACCGTTTCTTTTAAATTCATTATATTGCCGAAAAACGTTTCGTAATCAATCAATGCGACATTTCATTACTTTCGGCTTCTACTAAATTAAAAATTAAAATAATTTCAATTATCGATACAAAAGTTCAGGATAAAATAATTGCGTAGCACTCTATATTATAGGCTTTATTTGTTGAAATTAGTTTATTTTTAATTTAGCAGAAGCTTAGAATGATAAAATATTGCTTGATTGGTTAAAAACATTTTCTCGATAATATAACGTATTTAAGAAAAAAGAAAAATTCATTTCATTTTTAACGTAATAACAGCATATTAATTTCGACGTGCATTTTTGAACATTCGATCAGTGTTGCCAATCTGAATTTGTGAAATTACACAATTAGCCTGGACAAATTACATATTTTTACACGTTCTTAGTCACATAAATACACGTTTTTTACACATCATTTATAATACAGTCAATTTGTACTCACAAAGGCCCCTAGCGCGAAGGTTCTGGGGTAGTTTTGATTTCTTCAAAATTATATTTATTGTGGGGTGCCGAATCCGAATCTGGGGTTTCTTAACAAAATTTCGTGCCGCAACATTAAAAAAAAATGCAAAAAAGGAAAAAATCTTATTCTTTGGCTTTTTTTGATTATAATTCAGAAACTGTTAACTTTCCGTAAGTAACCCATAGCCTTTTAATAATAAATTCGAATTTTCAAGTGTAAAAAATGGGTTATTGATGAGATGTCTGAAATACGTGAAATTCAAGCTATCGCTTGAGCCTGGAGGGTCGGTCGGAGAAAAAAAGGTACATTATATAATCTATAGGAAATTTTATTTACTATCATTATGACTAGGATGGTTGTTTACGAGAAGTTTATAGTTTCCGAGTTATAAGCAGAAAACAGCCAAACAATTAGATTTTTTACTTTTTTTTTTGGATTTTGCGTCAAGAACTTTTGTTCGCAAAACTCAAATTCGGATTCAGCACTCCAAAAACATGTAGATTCGAATAAATCAAACTACTCCACAACTTTCCTGGTAAAAAGCCAATTTGAGTAGTACCGGTATTGTTGAGCTCTGATGTTTAAAAAGGAAGGTCTACAAAACTGAAATTAATATACATTATGTGGGCTCTGATGTACAGGGTGTCCCATTTTCGACACTTTTATAGGGTATCTCCGTAATTGTTAGTGCTATCAAAAAAGTAATGTATGTGTCATATGCTCTTTTCGGGTCAAACTTAAAATTTTCGGGGAAAAATTGACAATATAAAAATTACCCTATATTTTCTTAGTTAAAAGAGATACAGAAACATCTTTGATACTGAAGTTTCTTTATAATGATTGTTGAATAATTGCCGTTTTCAGAATAAGTATACGGGGTCAGGTAAAAAAGTTATCGGACTAACCTAATTTTTTTAAATGGAACACCCCGTATAAAATATTTTAATTTAAAAATATAGCTAATTCTCTTTTCAAATATATAACACACCATGGATGATATTGGTTTCCTAGGCGATTACTTTAAACTTTTCTTCATTTTCCTTGTTTCCTTTATTATAAGTTTTTGATCTCGGCATAGTAAAAGAATTGTATATTTTTAAATTATGTTCCAGTCGTCGGAATATGTTCTTAAATGGTTTTGCGCAATTTCTTCGTATTTTCCACTGTCAATATAAACTGATATCATATCAAATTTTTCAATACGTTGATGTCATTTTCACAAGTGAATATGTAAAACTGGATTTGACGTTAAATGTTAATAATAACTAGAATGTCAACAGTTGTTTCTAAGATATTAGCTTTTATTTCATGGCCTACTAAGGTTTAAAGTTATAAAGATTAAATAAATCGCCTAGGAAACTAATATCATCCATGGTGTGTTATATATTTCAAAATAGAATTTAAAATGCTACATTTTTAAATTAAAATATACAGGGTGTTCGATTTAAAAAAAATGAGGTTAGGTCCGATAACTATTTTACCTGATCCCGTATACTTATTCTGAGAACGGCAGATTATTCAACAGTCATTATAAGGAAACTCTCTTTTAACTAAGAAAATATAGGGTAATTTTTAAATTGTCAATTATTTTATTTTCCCCCGTATCTCTTAAGCGAGAGAACATCTTCTAATTTTGATTTTACCATTTTAAGTTTGACCCAAAAAGAGCACATGACACCTACATTACTTTTTTGATAGCGCTAAGAATTACGGAGATACCCTATAAAAGTGTCGAAAATGGGACACCCTGTACTTGCCAAAATAAAGGTAAACTGAATAGCGACATAGGTGATGTCTTTCAAATTGCACGCATATTATCCACACCTTGTGTTGCACAAAAATTACACACGAAGCAATGAAAATGCACGCAAATTGACAACACTGCATGCGATAATTAATTGGGGGTAGTGTAGTTATTTAAAAATGTTGTTTTCAATATTCTACAAAACCTTTTGAGTTTAGCCAGCCTTCTAATTACAATGATATTCTTGCACAAAAAATCCCAATGGTGAACATCGAACTTGAGACATACTGTATGCGTAGTAAAAAATATGTCCATTATTTTATTTTTATCTCACTGACTTGGGCAAAGAATTTTTCAACAGGAAGTAAATTTCGTTACAGTAATAAAATGTCAACGGCCTCACACTACGCAGAAGTTTCTTCTGTAATTAGACCACACTATTACTGTCTCTTATTGTGTTTTGTTTTTGTTCACGTTGTTTTGTAATCCGGCCGTAATTAGGTTGGTTCTATTTACTTCTGCTTTGGCAAACTTCCGATGAGTATTACATGGGGGTATGAAGATTCGTAGATTACAAAAATCGCCTTTGAAATAGCTCTTTATAGTACAGGTGGGATATGTTCTATATTATTCATATTATGTTTTACATAAACACTTTCAAAATAGGTCCGTTTGTTATATTATGTTTTTATTATACACCAATTCAATCGCCCCAGTTAATAGTATATTACGTACCGAGTCTCGAGACAGTAATGAAACTTTTCACCGAGGTTTGTAAACTATTTTATTTACAACCACATCTAACATCCACTTCTTACTATTTTGAATTAAAATTATTAATAAAAGATAAATGTCATTTTGACTTTTCCATTGAAAAATTAGACAGAAACTTCAAATAACCGCAGGTGGTAAAATAACGTAGGTAATAATACACATCAAGATGGCAAATATCATTTTTTGAATATGGTTCCCATGTCACTAAACAATATATTATTTTAACAACAGAAAAATGCTATCAAATGAGGCATTTGATTTTGCTGCTACTCCACCAGAAATTCGAGAAGCAGCAAAAATAGGAGAAGAAGATCTTCTGTCAACTAAAAGCCGCCCGAGATATGACAAGGCATATAAGTGTTTCAAAGAATGGTGTACAGGAAATAAAGTTCAAAATCCTGGTTCTGAGTCGGCGCTACTAGCTTATTTCAGTGAAAATACAAAGACAAAGAAGATATCGACGATTTGGTAACAATATTCAATGCTGAAGATCACTCTATCAATTAGGGAAAAAGTAGACATATCTAAACACGCAAATCTATTAGCATTTTAAAAAAAGTGTGTTCGTATATTATTTTGAGATATCGATTTTTTTTAAAAATTACAAAAAAATTGTTTACTTTCCACCCGGGTGGAATAAAATAATTTCCTTTTTCTGCGACTAGCTACGAAAATGAGAAGAAAAGCAAAGCTAACTGGTCTAGAAAGTGTCATATCACACGCGTAATGAAAGAACTTTTGAATATTAGTGTTAATTCAAACAACTGTAATTGAGTAGATGACAGAGAGAGAAACAACTGTAATTGAGTAGATCCTTAGTAAGGAATTCTACAATACTGACAAATATTTTAACCATGACTTTACTGATCTATGATTGTCAATTTTAACATGTTGTGAAGTTTCCTTTTTGTTTGATTTTATTAACTTGTTTTAAATGTTCCTACTTTATATGTGAAGTTGGGAAAACATTAACGTAATTTTCATTGTCTTTCTCGTGTAATTTCTAATCTTATTAATATTTTGAGCTTTAATCTTATTGACATGTGTAAATACTGTTGTATATTGACATAAATAAATGATTTGATTTGATTTGATTATACAATCTCAAGGACAAAATAAGGTTATCCGGATCATTGACGAAAAAACGTGCATTTTTATTATAACGACAAATCTTGTTTTACAGACGGACGGCAGACGTACGATCGGTCGGCTACTCCGAGCTTTTTTCCTTATCCAGAGAAGACGTCCTGAATGCGATGAAAGATTATCCAGAAGCCCAAGAAATATTACAAGCTTTAGGAAGAAAAAGACTGATGGAGGTAATCTAATACTTATTACTGTATTTCCATGCGTCGCAATTAATGATTTGTTATACAGGGTGTGTCAGTAAGATGTCTGGCTTCGATAGCGCCTAAACTATTAAGATAGGAAAAAAGTTCCATATAAAAATTAAAGGGTTAACTAAGTGCATAACCCAAAAATACACCACACGGACACACCCCGTATACTTTTAATTCATTATTCATTCATAGTCGATATGAATTCTAGCGGTCCAAATCATGAAGTTTTGTATTTATTTTTTGGTATTAAAAATATTCGTCTTTAGTAGATTATAACGTGAACGGTAAGTTTATGCAGATTGCAAGAATAACCGCCTTCTAATTATCTTAACTTTCCCTTACAACAAGCTGTCTTTGTTACGAATCGAGCGCCTTAATTTCTTATACAGGGTGTTATGGAAATTACTTATTATATTCAAACAGGCAAATCCTGTGATGAAAATAAATTGAAGAAAAATAACTATAAATGGCGCTTTGAATTGAATACACTTTATATGAAATCTGGATATTTACGTGGCCGCTACTGAGGACGTTCGCAATCAATAGTTTATTGCGGCGGTGTTGTCATATATTGCAACACACAATTGTAAAGGCACGTGTTCAGTTTTTCACAACAAGACGTCTTTGACCCGGGTTATCACTTCTTTTTCAAACTTTTTAGAAAAAAAATAATGCAATTTTAAGGTACATACTCTCTTACCTTCGATCTTATAATCCATTTTATAATTAAATTCCATAAAAAAATAAAACACAAAAAGTATGTTTTGCAACAGAATCAACAATAGGTAATATCACATAAATTTGAAATCACATCACAATATTTCTTATTATGAATTATTTCACAATAGAAAAATAAAAAAATATCGGGTAATGATACAACTAATAAAACGTTTAAAATTCGTATACATCAAGCACGTGGAACCCTCGACAGCGTCAATCCATCCCCGAGTCTCGAAACATACTGAAGCAACGATAGACGCGTGCGGTAGGTATCCAAGCAAGGGCGAAACATGCGGTGTGATCTGACAACACTGTTAGTATACTCTAGTGACCCACATTGTTGCTAACTGAATCCAGATGGAACGGCGCGACAATATGTGGGTAAAAAAGGTTTTTACCTTAGAATTTAGATATTCGATTAAAAAAAAAGGATGTAGACTTTCTCTAGGACACCCTAGGAGTCACCCATTAAAATATAATAATAATCATTAAGTTTAATTAAATAATAGTCATTTCCATAACACCCTGTATACAGGGTGTCAATTTGAAAACTTCCCGCCATTAATATCTCGCTTGCAGCAAATAATATTAAAGATCGGAAAGACACGTCAATTTTATTGTGAAGGGGACGCTTTTAATGAATACTTGCAGCCTTCGTGGTTTTACCCCTTGGGAGGGGCAGATGGTTACCCTTAAAACCTTAAATGTGAAGGGGATCAAGTGGCACATAATTTTAAAGGTCGTTTAAATATCTTTGAAATATTACCATAAATACCTGTTAAGCATTATTTGTTTATTTCTTAGTGTATAAGGCAGCGTTTCTCAAACTGGGCACCACGGACCCCTTGGGGGTCCGCGAGCAACTACTTAGGGATCCGCGAACCACCAAATGAAAATAAAATGTCACCAAAACAAAATATCGTAATCGACTAGATGTACGAGGTGTGGTCATAAAGTTCGTAGACTGATATTTATTCTTTAAATCTGGCAACGCTGAAACCAATGTTTTTATTGGAGGTCGTGCACTAACGTCTGGTGAGTATTCACTTAAAATCTGGGCCTTGCCGAAGCAACATTTTTTTTTGTGGCGTCGTTTCTCATGCGAGCGTTATGAAAGGATTGTCACGGATTGTAAAGATTGGAAAAACACGGCAGAGGCTTCAAATTTCTTGCAAAAAGTGGTAACTGGTGATGAATCGTGGATCTACGAATACGATCCGGAAATCAAAAGACAAAGCGAAGAGTGGAAATTTCTGGACGAGCCTCGTTCCAAGAAGGCTCGTAAGAGTCGCTCGAAGATCAAGCCATGGTCATTGTTTTTTTCGATATTCGTGCTCGTCCAGAAATTTCCACTCCTCGCCTTGCCTTTTGGTTCCCGGACCGTATTCGTAGATCCACGATTCATCACCGGTTATCACTTTTTGCAAGAAATTTGAAGCCTCTGCCGTGTTTTTCCAATCTTTACAATCCGTGACAATCCTTTCATAACGCTCGCATGAGAAACGACGCCACAAAAAAAATGTTGCTTCGGCAAGGCCCAAGTTTGAACTGAAAGCTCACGAGACGTGTGAGCGTTGCCAGATTTCCAGAAAAAAATCAGTCTAAGAACTTTATGACCATACCTCGTATATAGGGCTGCACCTTTCTTCAAATCAAGCCGAACATAAAGTAGCTGTGCGGAAGAAGAAAGTAGTACCATCCATCTCACTAATGCCCCTTTTATCCACGCGTTTTATATCACTCGATAAAAATCGCTGCGTTTCCTAAAAATATTGTTCTTAATGTGCGCTTTTATGCAATGATGTCGTTTGTCCAACATAAAAGCGCACATTTGGAACACTGTTTTAAAATACGCTGCGATTTTCATCGAGCGACACAACGCGTGCATAAAAGATGCCTAAGTACATTTGCCATTGCCATTATTCAGCTTATTGCAATACTTTTTGATTTGTTAAAAACAATAACATTCGAATAAGAATAATTTTTAACTAAAGGCAATTACTTATACATGGCATCCTATCCTATTAATTCTGTACTAATATAGCTAGCGGCGGGGGTCCCCCACAAAATTCTAAAATCAAATGGGTCCGTGGTCAAAAAAGTTTGAGGAACGCTGGTATAAGGCATCTAAAGCCGCAAGCACACTATTATTACGTCACGTGAGATCACATGCTATCACGCAATGTCACGGCACACCCGAAATATCTGCAAGATGATTTATGCGTGCTTATAAATAGGTTTAGAAGTACACTTTAGTCACCTCATGCAGCTCACGACAAGTCATACGTGACAGCACAATTTTGTTTCTACAAATTTACATATTAGGCACGCGTGATAGCACGGTGGCAGAGTGTGACGCTCGAAGGCTACAAGATCTTCACAAACACAAAATATGTAACAAAAATTGTCTGCAGTGTACCTAGTCTGTTTCTAAGCCGTGAGAGCATGTGCTATTTTGCTGATATGACAACACGTGAATTCACGTGACGTGATAATAGTGTGTTTGCGGCTTTGAGGTGGTTCGAAAATGATTTTCCATAACTATTTATATCATATTGTCGCAAATAAACAAGTTTGTTAAAAAGCAAACTATTTTCTTCATTTCCTTTCTTTGCTGTAGCTTTCTCTTCTTCTTTCTTTATCTTTATTTTCCATATTAATAAAATGCGAGCTTCGTAGTGCTTTTGTATAATTAATCGACATGCTGTTTACATCTACAGCTTTTACAGGTAAAAGCTAGCGCGAAACATCTTTCCCATCCAAAAGCAATCCATCATCACCACCACCACGGGAATGATAATAGGGGATTGGTCGATAAGATCAAGAACGAAGCAAAGGTAAGAATAAGCTATACTATAGTAGTACGAGGGAAATAGATACGTTTATTTACAACCATGCATGTAATAATGGCATTTCATCTTTCTTTGAAAGATGAAAAGTTGACGTTTTTTTACTTCTACTTTTCACCCGGGTGGAAAGTGCTCACTCTCCACCTGGGTGTAAAGTAAATTATTTTTTGGAATTTTTATAAAAATCAATATCTCAAAATAATATATGAATACACTTTTTTAAAAATGCTAATAGCTTTGCGTGTTTAGATATGTCTACTTTTTCCCTAATTGATAGAGTGGTCCTTAGCATTGAATATTGTGACCAAAGCGTTGATATCTTTTTTGCCTTGGCATTTTCACTGAAATAAGCTAGTAGCGCCGATTCAGAACCAGAATTTTGAACCTTTTTTCCCGTACACCATTCTTTGAAACAGTTATATGCCTTGTCACATCTCGGGCGGCTTTTAGTTGACAGAAGATCTTCTTCTACTATTTGTGCTGCTTCTCGAATTTCTGGTGGAGTAGCAGCAAAATCAAATTCCTCATCTGATAGCATTTTTCTGTTGTTAAAATAATATATTGTTTAGTGGCATGGAAACCATATTCAAAAAATGATATTTGCCATCTTGATGTGTTATTACCTACGTTATTTTACCACCTGCGGTTATTTGAAATGTATGTCTAATTTTTCAATGGGAAAGTTAAAATGATATTTATCTTCTATTAATAATTTTAATTCAAAATAATAAGAAGTGGATGTTAGATGTAGTTGTAAATAAAATAGTATACAAACCTCGGTGAAAAGTTTCATTACTCTCTCGAGATTTAGTTAGTTTAGTTCTCTCGACAGGAATGAAACACTTTCCACCTCGGTACGTAATATACTATTTCACCCTTTCTAGTATGAAATATTTTAATCCACATTATCGAATGGGTCAATCCTATGCAAGAAAGAATAATTTTGACATGAATTGTCATCGGAAATTAGTATAAAATGCTAAATTTCGGGAACAATAGGAAATTATTGAATATGCCCTGTTTTAAAGAATAATATATTTATTTTACAATGCATGAAAAACAATGTGTTCATCCTTCATATTTTGTGTTTATTGTCATTCATTACTTTGTTAACATATTCCGAAATATACAACAACAATATTTTAATTAAATTGGCCAACATACCTGGAAATCATTTTAAAAAATTCTTAAGGAAGTTTATTTATTTCTTCAACTAAATTCAGATGCTCACATGAAGGTAAATATAAGAAATCTATATTACTTTTTCTTCTCGAGGTTTCTGCAAATGACACAGAAGCGTCGATAATGGTTTTGGTCGTTTTTTATCAGCTCCTTCTATTAAACTTTACTACAGTACTGAATTCATCACTTTCCACGCATTGCTTCACAAGGTAGCACTTCGTAGTAAATTTTGAAAACAAAGCTAATTGTCAGAAAATTTGTCCCTGTCACTCTCACCTCCACCTAAACATGGCTGCATTCAGCAGATCCTATCGATTTATAAGCGTCACGAAGCACATCCGATCTGTAGTACCGAATGCATTTTGTTGTCAGTTTCTGGTTTGGTTAGGATCCCTACTAAATGTTTTCTTCAAATATTACATTTTTTTGAAGTAGTCTCAAAGTGGAGCGAAGTTATAAGGAGGTAAAGAAACTCACAGTCTGCTCCACTAGATTAATAAACGTTAATAAAAACCATACATGTTTCTAAGGTTCAAACCTTCATCTTCAGTGAAAAATACAACATTAGAAGAAACTCATGACATTGTTAAACTAACAAAGCAGGAAAAAGAAAAAACCATTTATATAATTATACAAAAATAATAAAAAATAAAAAACTAAAGTTTTCTTCTTAAAAAATTAATAGAATGCATAATTAAACTTAAACTTCTGAATTCCCATCGATTTGTGAAATCGATTTCAGCAGATGATTACTAATCGCTTAAAAATCGATGGGCTATGCTGAATACGCCATGTAATTCAATAGAAGTATTCAATGCATTTGGCGCATTCAGCAGAGCCCATTTATTTGTAAGCGATTAGTAATCTGCTGAATGGACTAATTTCACTAATCGATGGGAAGCGAGTTGTGATTTGACATCGGTTTTGCTTGTCGAGTTGAGGTGAAAATTATAGAAAAATTACAAAAGAAGTGAATTATAATGATTATAAAATCATAGTATCTCCGTTAGTGAAGAGGAGCAGTAAAAATTAAAGTGTCCATTTCGTTCAGAACGTAGCCAAACAAAAAACTGGCAACAAAATACATTCAGCAGAACTACAAAACGCCGCACATCGTGACCTCACCTATTAAACATCGCTTACAAATCGATGGGTTCTGCTGAATGCTGCCAATGGTAACAAGCTTATTGTGTGACATAATGTCACCTTCGATCAAAGATACTAGGGATAGAGAATACGTAAACGGAATATGGGTTTGGAAAAAAGAAACAGCCAATCCAAGACATGTAGATGTACAGTTGTAATTTAAAGTTATAGTAAGTTCCTATTAAACAAGTAGTGGAACAAATTATGAGTTTTACGTTTCATTCAAGATATTTTCTCTCTGCTGCGAAATGAAATATTTTCAAAATTTTCATTTATTTTATTTTAGGGATTGAAAAACGCCTTAAGAAAATCCCGGGCTCATCGTCGTTCCGAAGAGAGCCTAGAGATGCAGCCACTTCAGCCACATACTCCGAGCACAATCAACGGTAACGGCGCTGCCAAGGGCACGTTGAAGAGGATGTCGAGGTGATGTGAAATAATGATTGTAGTTTTAGGAGAAAAATAGCAGAATAGAATCAACCTAACAAATTTCTTAGACTTGTTTCCATTATGTCCTGTTTATAATAGTATGAGGTTCAATTTCACTTTTTGTACATAGCTTTAGCCATTGACTTGAAACAAACATGGACCTGGTATTTCTATCTGCTTTCTACACGTCAATCTAACTCCTGTTCTTACGAAAATAAACACAACAAAAAATAGATAGGAATTCTATCTGTAGAATCCCCATCTCTTTTTATCCTCTATCTGTTTCTGTCATGTTTAGGAAAAACAAACAAACGACGGGCGTGACTCAAAAGTCTATTTTTTTAAACAGCGTACTTATTACTATTTTTTCTGCAAACAATACTTAAATTTAACACATAATTTAACATTAATGATACAAAAACCACAAACTCCTTACGTAAAAATATTAGGATTTAATTATACTTACTTATATCCGAAAGTTGGTATTAACTGAGATACAGGGTGTTAAAGTTAAAACTTCATTTTTGTTTCTCTCTAATAACTTTGAGAGAAACTAACGTGTTTTTACAAAATTTGGCAATTATGGTTTTTTTAGGACGAGAAATTGATTTCTTTGTGAAATCTTAATGTACAATGTAGGGGGTTTGTTCGGGTTTGTTCGGGTTTGGTCTGCGATATTTTTCGCACATTCATAGGGTCATAATTTTTTTGTGCTTAAGTGTATTTAAGTTTTTAATAAAAATAATATTTTCCTTATATTTATTACGTCTAAAGGGTATACTAACTTGAGGTCGCCCAGAGTTACCGTTTCGGAGATATTTACATTTAAATTGTTTAGTGCGTTAGCTCAGGCAAACAAATAATATTTTGTTACTTCTTACCAATTAACTTTTACATGATAATTAATATTCAAGTAATGATAATTGAGAATAACAAATACAACAATTGGATTGTTCTTTAACTTACTTTAATTAAAATAACTTTTACCATAGAAAAAATCGTGTCGAAAGAAGCCAACAGCAATGAAAACACAAACTTACGATAAACTGAAAAATGAAACTTTTTCTGGTAAATCTATCTTACAATAACCAACAACCAAATAACAACATGGGGGTTTCATAGCAACTGCATCTCTAAATTTAATTTATTTTCTCATAGGTTACTTTAAGAAAAAAAAATTGTTTACAAATTAATAGTAATTGGGCAGGATGCACTAAACAATTTAAATGCAAATATCTCCGAAACGGTAACTCTGGGCAACCTGAACTTAGTATACGTAAACGTATTATTTTCATTAAAAACTTAAATACACTGAGACACAAAGAAGTTATGACCTAATAAATATACATGAGAATTTCATAAAAATCAATTTCTCGTCCTAAAGAAATGCCGCAGACACTCTACATTGTACATTAGAATTTAAATGTACCATTAATTAGCGGACACCCTGTATATTGATTGAAATATTGATAATCCGATAGTGTCAAACGTGAAAACAGGTATGTAAGACGGCCGTTCCAATAAGAGCTTTAGAAAAAGGATATTCTGAGGACTCAAAAGCAACGTAATGTCTTTGCCTAATTAACAGGAAACGCTAAAGAATTAGAATACTAATTTTCAGAGCTCCCCGATTTTTTTCCTAGAAAGTTGTTTATAACCTACCTAAGAATGTGAATTGTTTATTCTTCAAAGACTGTGAAGGAAAGCCATATCCTCTTTGATTTAAAATTCATGCCTTTAGCTAACTTTGACAGTTTTTTTACTAGCTGCCGAATTTTATTTTATACTTTTCCAACGACTACCTACGAAAATGAGAAAAAAACATGGCTAATTTGGTTAGAAAATGTCTCATATCACACACGTATTGAAAAAATGTTGTATTGAAATAGTGATTATCCCAACAAGTGCACGCGTCATTCCGATAAGCAGTTGGTGCGGAAAGACGACTTTTCGTTTGCGTTAGGATCAACATTTTTTCTACAAGCATTAGAAATATTGACTGTATCGAAAATAAAAAAATAACAATATAATTCTTTAAACTATCTTTTATGAAATGTGCATATGAGCGCAATAAATACGATTTGTGCTACAATAATTTTCGAACGAAAACAATTTTTACAAAATCTCATTCTAAATATTAATTATTTACTTATTATTAAATAAATTTATTATAGTAGGTTTATTTAAACACTCAGTATGTAATATACTATAATAATTGTCCCGAAAATCAATGTATAAATATCTAGGAAGAAATATTTCTATATTTAAATATTTTCTTTATATTAGGGTAAAATCACATGACCTAAGTCAAGAGCATAGCGAGGGTGATAAGAGAGAGAGGAAAGACAGCATTGTTCCGGAGCAAGAGAAACCTCATACGGGAGTATCTCCACTCGGAGCAGGACTGCCATTGTTACACAGATTGAGGTAGGGTCGCAATTTATTTATCAATCTAAGTCACTAGCAGGAAAATTTATAATCTTTTGGAAATAGTCCATTTCTCGGAGTGAAGCTGTAGAAATTCGAGTAAAAGAAGCTCTAAGTTTAACGCTTAAAAAATAAATATGTACATAGGCAAGTGCCAAGCCGAATTATAGTAAAAATAAATAGCGTAATTCGATATAATTTTTCGTACAGATTCTAAAGTTTTGTCAAAAATAATTTTGTCAGTCAGATTTGACAGGTAAAGAGCCATCTGGAATATTTTTAAACGGAAACCGCCAATTTCGATCACACGAAACGTTCTAGTCAGTACATTATAATAAATATAGATTTTGTGATAAAAGCGACCCTAAGGCAACACTGTATAGTGTCTTACAGATAAAGAAACACTGCATTTTAAATTAATATTTTAATGGATCATAACTTCGTGAAATTAGTGTCATAACTTGTTAAGTTATATTTCAATGATAAAAATATAATATAATTAACATTGACAATTCAAAAGTAAAAGTACCATCATATTTTCTTAAGTATTGACTATTTAGTTGTAAGATAACTATCATATCTTGCTAGGTATTGATAATTATCAATACAGTTCAATTATAATTCAACATAAAGGTAATAACTAAAATTAAATAATACTCAGAATACATTAAACACGTAATACCTTGTGTGACGTAGTGACCTCATTAAGTGCAATAGGTGTCCTATATTTGGTTGTAGTGTGGATAACCAGCAAAAAAAATTGATAAGGATATATGTTTTATGAACTTTCATGCTTCAAATTGGCTCAAGACTAAATACTTCTATCACACACTCTTTCATCTTGCCTACAATCAAATGCATGAAACCTTTTAATACCTTTAAAAGAGAATTAGAAACGCCAAAACAATGTGAGTCTCCATAAGAAATTTAAAAATAACTCACAACATGAGCTCACTGCGCACGCCAAATGAAATAGGAATGCCTAGATATCAACCCTTCTATTTATTGTAGCATGGGTAAAATTTTATATATAATAGAAGCCAATAATTACCTAATCATTATTATTGCAGACTACTGAAAGAGAAACAAGATAAAGAAGAAAGAGCCAAAGGGGGTCCAACATCTCCACTTCTCTCACCTCAATCCTCCACGCTACGATCGCCCCCTCCAATCATGGAAGAAACATCATTAAACGAGGAGCCAATTGGAGAGGGATTACCTCTTCTGCAGAGGATACTAATGCTTAAAGCTAAAGAAGATAAAGCAGCGAAAGCCGCAAAAACGGGAGTCGGAGGAACAAAGCCGTTTTTAAGTAGCATCGTAAAAAGTAAGTTAATAATTAAGCCTTACCTTACCTTTAATTTTTTGAAAGCTGTGATGCTTGATATCCATTTTAAATTTACTTGCCTATCATAACATTATATCATTTAGGACCTTGAGAGGCTACATAATTAGATTTTTACGTCAGTAAGAAGATCATACCCATCACTTGGAATTTTACACATGACATGTATCTTCGGTCACTTTTCTCGAAAATGTTTCAATGTTATTATAATCAGTACTTCATTGGCCATTTCGTATAGTGTCAATGTCATTTCAATTTTAGGTAGTCCAGCAAGCAGTCAACCAACGTCACCGACCCCACTGACCTCGCCGAGTGTAACGACGTCTTCTTCAAGAGCATCGTTTTCAGCTTCTGCTAAAGGAGTTTTAGCAGTTCCTGCAAAAAATGTTTTAGCTGTAGTGCCAACCAAATTACTGACAAATAAAATATCTTTTAGGTAATAAAATTTATATTTAAAATAAACATAATAATTATATCATATACAGGGTGTTATGGAAATGACGTATTATATTTAAACCGGCAAATCCTGTGATGAAAATAAATTGAAGAAAAATACCCATTAATGACCGGATTATATCACCTTATGTCAAATCAGACAAACACATGTGGGGCACTGGCGTAATATGTAAACAATCAACACTGAGGTCTGCAGGGTCAAAAGACGTCAACGCATTTCGGCCGGCGTTGTCATATCTACACGGCAAACTCTTTAGAAAAAAAATTTGAATTTTAACAATTTTTCATTCTATCATTTATGAACAAATATGATTCCAGAAAACCGACGGCGAAAGATGTTTTGCAAAACAAATAATGGTAATATCACACACAAATTCCAAATTCGTTACAAGCACAGGAAAGTACATAGGTCAAACGTCATTGACCTTTTAAATAATAATTATCGTTCAAACTCTTTAAAAAAAAATGCAATTTTATTTAAGACACATGCTTTCTTACCTTTACTTATTTAAATACAATTGTTAGTTTCATAATTTCACACAAACCACACAGAATCTAAATTTTAGGAAGAAATCTCTCACATAACCTCAAAAATAGCAGCTATTACATGAAAAGAATACACGCGAACGCTGTTTTAATTTTGATTCTTTTTTTTCTCGCGTAGATTTATTTATTTAAATAATTAAAAACACACACAATGCAATCCTTCAATTTAAAAATAACATTTTATCTACGAACCATAAAACAATTAACCTACGAACGAAATAGATACCTTCAAAACTCGGAATAGTGATGTAATGTAATATTTGACAGTTTGATATTTCACGAGATTCTTCTCTATTACTTGGCTATTTACCGCGAGATCTCTTTCATGACATTTAATTGATATGGCGTTAATGGAATTTCGACCAATTTGAATAAAATGATAGTGGTAGCTGATAATACTGCGACTGTACTTTTTCTTTTGAGAAGCTTTAAAAATTAAATTAGCCAGCTCTACTCCAAATGACAAGACCGACACACACACAGGTCTATGCGGGTACAAGCGTGCGACTTGCAAGTGTCAGTAATAGAAGAACAGCGTTACGATGCGGTTGCTTCTGTTGATAACCATTTACACTGTCGGCTATCCGCTTTGTTTTCAGAAGGTACGCGAGTACTTTGTAAATTATTTAACATTGTTTTTATAGACGAACCTAAGTTGCTCAGTTAAAACGAGTACTTTGTTTTGGATGTTTGACTTGACAGAAAAAAGTCAAATTTCGTCGCGTCGCATGTAATAAAATCTAATGATCTGATCTGAGTGTATTTTTAAAAAACTTGTGCCTGGAGGTATAAAGATAAATACAAGTAGGTAGATAAATAATTTAGTTTTATAATTTTATATGGAATTTCAGTTTTGCATTAAGTTTGGCAACATTGCACGTAAGAACTGTTTCCTGATATACCACCACAGGGTGACATGACGAACAAACCCGAACAAG
Organism: Barypeithes pellucidus; assembly: GCA_963991005.1. Lineage (NCBI taxonomy): Eukaryota > Metazoa > Arthropoda > Insecta > Coleoptera > Curculionidae > Barypeithes > Barypeithes pellucidus. The sequence continues at coordinate 18,846,501 of OZ022563.1, forward strand.
CGCCGGATGAGGTGTGGGTTTATGGGCCCCATTTTTAAAACGGTCGATTTAAAAAGAATATATGTAGCGTTTCTCTAGGACACCCAAGGAGTCACCCATTTAAATATAATACGTCATTTCCATAACACCCTGTATGTATGATTAGAGCATTATGGTTTTGTTTCAGGGATAGAATAAAGATGCACACAAACGCCAAAGAAAAAGACCCAAGCATTAAGGATTCCTTATTAAAAGACAGCGAACCGCCAGCTGTCGCAGAACTGTCAAAAACGAACGTGCCAAACCCACCGTCCAGTACCTTAATAAGCAGTAGCGTAACCACCGAACACCCTGTACATAGTAGCGAAAACAAATCTAGTGATAGTGTTAGTGATAGTGACAAACCTAGTGATAATAAAGTGCTAAGCAAACCTGACAAAGCCGAAACTTCCCGATCGGAACTAGGAGTGCGCTTTACGAGTATCGAGAGTACGGACAAGAATGAAGCGCATTGGTTAAAATTGAAAAGGGCGGCCATTTCGAAAGACGTGTCGGCGGAAGTGATGTCAACGTCGATGGGGAGCAAAGACGAACCAAGTAGCGGTGAAGGGAAGGGGGAGAGTGAGGAAAAGACTGTGAAGAAACGTAGTATGGTGTTATCAAGAAAGACTAAACATTATAGGTAAGTATAATCAATTAAAAATATAATTGTAAGAGAGTTGTACAAAACCAGTTAAACCGGTTTTACTACTTTGACTAACTAAATAAGTTCTCTGAAGCTAAAAATATAATCTTTTATTCAAATAAGAAGCCTTGGAAGCAGTGGAGTATTTGGAAACGACAAGTTTGCTGCCGCAAATTGATGAGTACGAAAAATTTGTGGAAAACACGACCAATGTTTTAAGCCAATTTGTGGTCGAGTCTGATTGTGAACCTGCATAGTGCTACAGTCTGGGCAACAAAGTTACAATTAATGTTGACAGACTATTGACTAACAAATGTATACAGGGTGTTCCATTTTCGACACCATAGAAATAAGGGTTTTAGAGCTAATATCAAAGATAGAATGTTGCGGTTTCACTCTAGCTTGTTACTTTTTAACGAAATGAATGTATTTTTGTCGTATTTCCGTTACGCGTTAACTTATTAAATAGGTAAGTACAGGGTGTCCCATTTTCGTCACTTTTATAGGGTATCTCCGTAATTGTAAGTGCTATCAAAAAAGTAATATTATATATTAAATGTGATCTTTTTGGGTCAAACTTAAAATGGTCAAATCAAAATTTGAAAATTTTCGCTCGCCTAAGAGATACGGGGGAAAATCAAAAATTTTACAATTTCAAAATTACCCTATATTTTCTTAGTTAAAAGAGATACAGACAAATGTTTTATACAGAAGTTTCTTTATGATTATTAAACAATCTGCCGTTTTCAGAATAAGTATACGGGGCCAGGTAAAAAAGTTAGCGGACCTAACCTCATTTTTTAAATGGAACACCCTGTATATTTTGATCTAAAAAGGATCGCATTTTAAATTATCTTTTCTAATATATAACACACCATGGATGATATTGGTTTCCTAGGCGATTCTCCATTGAAAAGAGATATAAAATGCCATAATTTTAGATTTAAAAATACAGGGTGTTCCATTTAAAAAAATAAGGTTAGGTCCGATAACTTTTTTACCTGACCCCCTATACTTATACTGAAAACGGCAGATTAGTCAACAATCATTATAAAGAAGCTTCTGTATAAAATATTTTTCTGTATCTCTTTTAACTAAAAAAATACTTATAGGGTAATTGATATTGTAAATTTTTGGTTTTTCCCCATATCTCTTAAGCGAGCGAGAATTTTCAAATTTTAATTCTACCATTTTAAGTTTGACCCAAGAAGAGCACGTGACACCTACATTACTTTTTTTATAGCATTATGAACAATCTCGAATTCTTAGGTTCTGTTTGAATATAAATATAAACAACCATACATTTTTGTAAAGACCAAATATGCTCGATTAATTTAAGAAATAATATACAGGGTGTTATGTGCAGTAATTTTAAGAGACCATTCTTTGGGTGATTCTAAGATGAAAAGTTCATATAAACATGGATTCGCAAATGCTTCGTTTTCAAGATACTGGGTGTTAAAAAAAAATTTATTTTAATCGGGTTTTCGTAATTATTATCTTAAACATCCTTCCATCGATATTATTGAAATTTGGCAGTTTTATTTACAGTGTTAAGGGGCTAATTTAGCTCTAAGTATATTAAATTTATTGAGTCCAATGGCGTCCCCGGCGACACCTTAACGAATATTATTGGAAAAAAGTAAGCCACTGCTCTTTTGGAATTTTCATATTTTTCTCGAATTAAGCAACTAAAAATACAATACTTTGTCTCTTTAATTTTTGTCGTATCTTACTTTGTTTTCGAGAAAAAAAATAAAAATCAGTTGTCAGCTTCAAATAAAAGTGCCAAATTTCAACAATATCGACAAAAGGATATGTAAGATATTTACGAAAACCCGATTAAAATTTTTTTTTAACACCCTGTATCTTGAAAACGAAGCATTTGCGGACCCATGTTTATATGAACTTTTCGTCTTAGAATCCCCAAAGAATCGCCTCTTAAAATTACTGCACATACTTAATTAGCATCCTGTATAAGGTGTGCAATTTAAGAATTTTTACTTTTGTTAAAATCTCAAAAAATAAACTAGAGATAAACTGGCTACGCCACTGAACTTTACGTAAAAATCTCTAACAAGATCAGTTTTTAACTTTTTGATAAGTTAACGCATAATTGAACTACGAGGGATTTCTGAAAAGCGAAGATCTCTAAAATCACTCTGTACATTAAAAACTAAGAAAGCCTGACAAATTTGACACCGGAATCTTTCGTTTCGTCAAAAAGTATGAAGTGAAAACCGCAAGATTCTATCTTTGATAATATCTCTAATACCCTATTTCTAGGGTGTCGAAAATGGGACACCCTGTACAGGTTGTGCCATTTTCGACACTTTTATCGGGTATATCCGTAATTGTTACTGCTATCAAAAAAGTAATGTAGGTGTCATGTGCTCTTTTTGGGTCAAACTTAAAATGGTAAAATCAAAATTCGAAAATTTTCGCTCGTTTAAGAGATACGGGGGAAAATCAAAAAATTGACAATTTTAATATTTAATCTATTTTAATCTAAAAAGGTTCTATTAAATTCTCCTTTCAATATATAACACACTATGGATGATATTGGTTTCCTTGGCGATTTATTTAATCTTTATTACTTTAAAACACAGTAGGCCATGAAACAATATCCTAGAAACAAGTATGTTGACAATCTAGTTGTTATAAACATTCAACGTCAATTTCAATTTTAAATATTCATTTGTGAAAATGACTTATCAACATTTTGAAAATTTTGATATGATATCATCAGTTTATATTGAAAGTGGAAAAAACGAAGAAATGGCGCAAAATGTATCTTTTGCTCGCTATCCGGAAAGACGGTAACCATTTAAATACATATTCCGAACATTTGCGATGATTTCCGTCATTTTTTACCTTAATCTGAATCTTTTATTCCGTTTCAAAGTAATAAAGTTTAAATAAATGGCCTAGGAAGCCAATATCATCAATGGTGTGTTATATATTTGAAAGGAGAATTTAAAATAGTATCTTTTTAGAGTAAAGTATACAGGGTGTTCCATTAAAAAAAAAGAGGTTACCTGACCCCGTATACTTATTCTGAAAACAGCAGATTATTCAACATATAATATAAATAAACTTCTGTATAAAATATATTTCCGTATCTCTTTTAACTAAGAAAATATAGGGCAAATTTGAAATTGTCAATTTTTTTATTTTCCCCCATATCTCTTAAGCGAGCGAAAGTTTTCAAATTTTTATTTTACTATTTTAAGTTTGACATAAAAAGAGCACATGACACCTATATTACTTTTTTGATAGCACTAACTGTTACGGAGATACCGTATAAAAGACATTAAAAACTAAGAGAGCCTGAAAATTTATTTGATAATAACTGTAATACCCTATTTCTAGTGTGTCGAAAATGGGACACCCTGTACACATTTGTTAGTGAATAGTCTCTCAATATTAATTATATCTTTGTTGTCCTGACTTTAACACTACGGGACACTCTGTACATTAGTGCGAGAATGCGATAAATGAATTTTTACTCGCTCGCAATAACGGCCTTTCTATAACGACTAAAAACCTAAAATACTTTTGTGGCCGCCATTTAAAGCTTTAACTGTATTTTGATTAAATGTTATCTTATTTTTTTAAAGATTCGTACAATCTAGTAAATACAGAGACGCCCAGTCGGTTCCTGCCGAGACATTTTATGACTATCGTTATAGGTTTGTAAATAATTTGTATAGACAGTTTAGACACCCTTGTAATGAAAAGACACTATACTGATGGGTCACATTCTGGTGAAAAAAATGTCAAAATGTCATTAGGTTGAAAGGAGCATAGAGATTGGAACGCAATAATTTCTAAATAAATCACCAATCGATAAAAATTGGCCTCGGAATGGGCAGGGTTCCACTTACCTTAAGTAAGAACTTAGCTAAGGTAGGCATAAGTCGGCTTAACCTTAAGGAAAACTTTTAAAAACTATGTTTTAAATTAATTTGAGGGTCAACGACTTCCTTACAGATCTATTCACTTAGATGAGAGTTTTAAATCACTTTAATATACTGTCAAACTTGTGTTAAGGATGACTTACGTCATTCTGTACCTTAAGGGCCGATATTTCAAGTCACTTTAAGGTATAGAATGACATAAGTCATCATTAACACAAAATTGACAGTATATTAAAGCTCCATTTAACTCTCATCTAAAGGAATATAACTTTAAGGACGTGGTAATCTTCCACTTACCGCCTCAATTGACCCTCAAATTAATTTAAAACATATCTTTTTAAGGTTTACTATAACATTAAGGTGACCTTAGCTAAAGTTTAGCTTTTAGGTCTGATGATGCCCAGATGGGCGAAACATGTAACCATACGTACATTTTTTTAATATACTAAAGATAAGTTGTGAGACCGTGACTTTGAGTTCACCCCTTGTTAGTTGTCAAACAGGTCTCTTGGAGAAAATGGACTTTTTCTTTGATAAAGTTTTTTAAGGTTTACCATAACATTAAGGTGGCCTAAGTCTAACCTAAGGTAACATTCAAAGATCGGCCCTAAGTAAATTAAACTTCTCTTTAACTCTTATCTAAAGGAATAGATCTTTAAGGACGTGGCAATCTTCCACTTAACACGTCAATTGACCCTCACATTAATTTAATATAGTTTATTAAGGTTTACCTTAACCTTAAGCTACCTTAGCAAAGTCTAACTTCAGGTAATATTCAAATATCGGCCCCAAGTTTCGATGAATAAAGCAGCTACTTGCTCGCTATGATTCTGTTTATAGTTTCTACATTAATCACATTTTTTTAAATTCAGATCCGCCCGAATCTGGTACAAAATCCGATCGAACCGGATACTAAAAAATAAGAGCGGATTTACTAGATACCGAATCCAGGTCCGGTTCCGGGGGCATCGCTACTTTTAACATTAACGTTACTTAACTGTGCCAATACTTTTACTAACATGACTTTCCTCTTACTAAATTTCTCTTCTCCTTTTTAATATAACGAAATATGTCGTCTTTTTTCACCAGAATATTGCTCATTATATTTCTGCATTTACAACCTAGTGAAGTATATATTTTATTCCTCCTCCGCTTTTGAATAAAAATTGATTTTCACTCATCTTTACCTTCTAGTGCTATAGTCGCCCTAAACCCGTAAACTTTCTTCTAGAAATCTATCCATAGTTTTATTCTCCAATGTAAATATTTCTTAGCTACTTTGCATTATCTATCTATTTTCCTACGAGCGTGCAAAAAGTATAACTTTTCCGCATTCATTTTCGTGCTGTTAAATGTTTCCCGAACTACTACGGAAACGTGGACTTACTCATACGCTCTGAGGAGAAACATTGTACTTAAAGCGTGCAGAAAGTGTATTTTCCACACTCTAATACTCACCGAATTCGTCTACGGCAGTCCCGAAAAGTAGCACTATTCGCAATTAAATACAGTTGGCCCGGGCAAAGAATATCAACGACCTGCTATTCTTAATGTCTTTTTATTTTATCAGTTTATGAAAATCATAAAATAGACAACGGTTTTCTTTGGAAACGAAATGCAATTCCAGTGTCCCATCGGTAAGGACAAATATTTCATCTGTAAGAACTTGGTTCCTATGAAAATATTTGAAAAATCGCGATGGTATTCATAAGCTTGAACTAGCTGAAACATGGACCTATTCGAGGGGTAACGAAACATTTTCTTGGCATGTTTTGTAAGTAAATGGTGTAGAAAAGTACACTGTTCTGCACGCTTTTAGGATAATAATATAGCGGCGTTTTAGCCAGTGAATCATTTTACCTGTTTTCCAGAATTATGCACAGGTAGTGTTTATCAACAATTACTAACTTTAATCTTATTAGAAGCAATTGTTTAATCGCAAATGATATCTGAACCACGCTTATTTCTATCCTTATTGTATCCAGTAGCGGATCTACGGGGGGGGGGGGGGGGGCTATAGCCATGACTAACATTTAAAATTGGTGTGATAAGGTTGAATGGCTTAGCAGCACCGTCCTATAACTCTGGGGTGCGCAGTAAAAAGTTACATTTTATGAGTGAAAAATGGTTTGGTGCGCACGGTTTACCTGTCATATTTTTTGCGCACAATGTTGTCGCCGTCATATAGGCAACCCCGCCGTATTAGTGCCGGTTTGGTTGCCAACCAACAACGTGAACCAACGACGACCGTTCGCCTTCTTTTATGCGTGAAAATAGATTGTTTATTTCCCAGTGAAGAAGGTCTTGATGTACCAAAATATTGCCGTGGAATCATTTTCATTAAGGGTTTGTTCGGGTTTGTACGGTCCTGTTCGTCGGTTAAAGTAAATAGTTTATCAGTCGGCATTGCGCATGACATCTGCGATACCATAAATTAGCCACTTTTGCTTTCAGAGTTTGCCTATCCATAGATATAGATCGGTACTTAACACTCGCTAATATAAATTCGTGGGTGGTTGGTGAAGTGGTTAATACTTTTTGCAAAATGAACCCGCGTCGCCTAGAAACGTCAAACTGGAATTAGATAAGTTTTATAGGCGGGAAATGTCGGATGTCAGCGGTCGATTTGTTTTCATTAATTATCATTAATTATTATTAATTATCATTAAGTAAGCAGTAATGGCTATTCAGAGGAAGTAGGGGAAGTGTCACTTCCTCGCCTTTGACGTGAATTATATTGACGCGTAACGTGTATGTTTAAGAATATTTTTCCTTGGCTCTTCCTCTATATTTTCGTCACAGTAATTAAGTGTTAAAGTTACTTGACATAATGTAAAAATCATCAACAGTTCTGTTATTTAACTGAACTCACACCTTACCGTATCAGATTATCTAATACTATTTACAACAACATCGAAGTTTCCTTAGCCCCCCCTAAATCTGATCCTAGATCCGCCACTGATTGTAACTGCATTGTTTTTGCTTAATTTTATCATATTATTTATTATTATAGGTCGATAGATGATTTATCGCCGGAATACGGTCCTCTTCCCTTCGTCAAGAAACTAAAAATTCTCAACGAACGACAAAAACTAGAAGAATTAGAAATAGCAATGAAAACACGAAGTTTTTCACTGGATATACCAGAAAGTCAAAGCGAGGCTAGTGATACATTAACGAGGTATGATTCTTAGACAATTCTGTCTGTATATGATTTTTTTAAAGGCCGTATTACAGTCGGGAATTTTTATGGCGCCAGCAATGGCAATTATAATTCAAGGATTCATGCGCAGTACACCGTTCTCCGTACTACAGTCGGAAATTCTACTCATCTGACAATTAAAATGACACGGATTCATGCGCAGTACACCGGGCCCGATCAGCTGTCTCTCATTACCAGAAATGGGGCAGGCGCCATTTTAATTGCCCTTGCCGGCGCAATTGGTTAGCCATGGATTATTCTGTTATTTTTAACTGTTTATTATTTAGCCGAACCAGGTATGAACAGGTAATGGCCATTTAAACCCACTGGTACTTAAATTAGCAGTTTACATTCTTTATTAAACTTATGGACTGCTAATTCAGCAACTTTTTGCACCTCCTATTTGTAAATAGCAGTAGCTGCTTTAACTGGTAATCAAAACGAACCGGTTTGCCCATCTCTAATTCTGGGGGTATTTTAGGGATTTCGACAGTACCAACTGCTGTTCTGACTCGTTGACAATGCTCCAGCTGATCGAAAAAGGTTTACTGCGCATGAATACGTGCCATTATAATTGCCGGCGCAAGAGGAAAAATTGCCGAGTCTAATACGGCCTTAAGAAGTTTAAAAAATGTATATACCCTCGGGCGACTTACGAACCCTCGGGCCGGAGGCCCTCGGCTTTCTAAGACTGTCGCCCTCAGGGCATGATCATCTACTTAGTACCCTTGATACATAAATAACTATAAAAGCAAACATATTATATTCTTAAATGGGGTACTCTGTATATCATGTCCCTTTTCTTCCGATTTCAAAAAAATAACACACATATGCATTCTTCTCATAATTCCACCAGACTTGACAAGAATAGACGGTGTTATGGAAATGACGTATTATATTTAAATGGGTGTATCCTTGGCTCTCCTAGAGAAGCACTACATATTTTTTTTTAAATCGACCGTTTCAAAAGTGGGGTCCAGCCCCATAAACCCACAGCTCATCCTGCGTCACTGTAATACGTCACCCTAGGGTGGCAGAAAGCAGGTGTTACGTGGAATGTTGCCAAACTTAATGCAAAACTGAAATTCCATATAAAATTATAAAAATAAATTATTTATCTACCTACTTGTATTTATATTTATACCTATAGAGCGAGAAAATCCACGTACAAACACAATCAGTTTTTTTTCCTTTTCATGGGAATACTCCTGGAAACACTTTATGCTGGAAACATTCCATCAAGTCAAACGTTCAAAACAAACTACTCGTTTTAGGTTCGTCAATAAAAACAATGTAAAATTATATACAAAGTTTGGACTCCTAGCCCGAAATTCATTACAAAACAATTCTTATACGCGTACCTTCTGAAAACAAAGCGGATAGCCGAGAGTGTAAATGGTAAGCAACAGAACCGACCGTATTCTAACGCGTATCTTCTAATACTGACACTTGCAAGACGCACACTTTTACGCCTAGACTTACGTTGCCCCGGCGCCCAGTGGATTGTTTGAAAGAGATGGAGAGATGACAGTGTGAGAAAGAAAATTAAATCTTCGTCGGTCTTGTCATTTGGAGTAGAGCTAAACTAATTTAATTTTTTGAGCTTCTCAAGTACAGTCGTAGTATTATCCCTTACCTTAATTGATGGATAATCACTACTATCATTTTATTCAATTCAGGGAAGAATCTCGTTTATCACCATAAAAAACGCATTTAAGCGATCTTATTCCGTCCCGTAACCCCTATTATTAGGATTCAGTTACCGTGACTGTGAAATATAAAATGTCATTCTTAAATTGAAAGAATTCTATTTAAAGTGTGTGATTTTTAGATTAGTTAAATAAATAAATCTATGCGAGAAAAAAAGGACCAAAATTAAAACAGTTTTCCCGTGTATTCTTTCCATGTGAATAGCTGCTATTTATGAGGTTATGTGACAGGTTTTTTCCTAAAACTTATATTCTTTGTGTTTTTTTTTAAAGAATTTGAAAAATAATTGGAAGGTCAATGACGTTTGACCAATTTACTTTCCTGTGTTTGTGACAAATTTGAAATTTGTGTGTAATATTACCAGTATTTGTTTTGCAAAACATCTTTCGCCGTCTGTTTTCTGGAATCATATTTGTTCATAAATGAAGAAAAGAAGAATGAAAAATTGTTAAAATTATAATTTGTTTTCTAAAGAGTTTGCCGTGTAGATATGACAACACCGACCGTCGTCAGTAGCGGCCATGCAAATTTTCAGATTTCATATAAAGTGTATAGTTTCGCTTAATAATTCATTTATGGTTATTTTTTTTTCAATTTATTTTCATCTCGGGATTTGCCGGTTTAAATATAATACGTAATTTCCATAGCACCCTGTATATAGAAATGATATTGTTAAAAAGCATCAATACATTGCAACTCTACTATACGATATACACTTTATTGTCTTTTTATTCTCGCAGATCTCATTCAGAAGGTTCATCGGTACACCATCAAGATCAACGACAGGATAAGCATTTATTGACCACCCCGTTAGCTCCCTCGCCCCTTCATTCGTCGAACGAGTCCAACGAAACGCCGGAACGAAGAAATCTCCGGTCAATTTTAAAGAAACTTTCCGAGGATACAAAGGAGAAGGTAAAAGACCCGGAAACTAAAGAGACCAAGGAGCCGGAAGAAAAAATGCCTAAGAAGATGGATTCGACCGAGTTTAAAAGGTAGAATAGAATTTTTACAAGTAGAATATTAAAAACTCCATTCAAATCCAAAAGGTTGGATACCGACGAAATTTTGTCAACGAAAAGTTATTCCGCTTGACGTGTGTCATTATTAAGTGACACGGGTTATCGGTTCTTTGTTTCTATAGCAATCACGATTTTCCACAATAATAATCTGCCGCCGAAAAACTTCGTTCAAATCCAAAAGGTTCGAACACACCCGACGAAATTTCGTCAACGAAAAGTTATTCCGCTTGACGTGTGTCATTATTAAGTGATGCGGGTTATCGGTTCTTTGTTTCCGGATATATCACTAGGCATACTAGGCTCTAGCCTACGGCCTCGTATTTAAAGGGGCCTCGAAAAGAACCAAAAAATAAAAGAGTTTAAAATAAAAAATTCGATTTTAAATTGACAAATTAAATTAGGCGTGCGGTGCCTCAAACTGGCAACAGGGCAAGAAAATCTACGGCAGAATAAAGAATCGGCGTAACTAAACGCGCTCATTATTTTTACCGACTTTATAATTATTAATAAATCGGAATATACAATGTGCCTATTTTTAGTTATAGGGGTCCTTAGGCCCGTTACGCAATTCGGGATCCTTTATCACTTTAAAAAATGTTTTTTCTTAATAAGTTATGCAAAAGTAATTTATTATGATTTACTAATATCGGATGTAGCAGCAACGAACTATTTAGGGCTGCGGTCTCAAAAATAAGAATCACCTTGATGATTGCCAACCTTCGCAGCGGAGATGGCACCTAGAGAAGAAGAATATCATACGATCACGTAAATTACTTAGTTGCATATTATGAAAGAGGTATCTAATAAAGGGCCTCAACACACCATGTTAACTAAAACCAACCCTACTTATAAATCAACAGATCTAAATGATATTTGTTCCCATTGCAAATACTACTTTAAAAACCTTGTATACCAATCGTTTTAATTTTTCTCAAGTACGTAAAATAAAAAGGTTAAGATGGGGGGACATAATACGTGATCACCCTGTACAAATGAATCTATTAATATCGTCCATTTTTAACCACGCACTTGTACTGCAGTAAAAATCACACATGTGACCAAATGACCAACGACGAACTTTTCCGTTCCAATCCACCGAAATATTTCGTAACGAAATGTAATAAAAACCAGGGCTTTTGATAAGAGTTAAAGAGAACATTAATATACTCTCAAACTTCTGTTATACTGACTTACGTCATTCTGAACTTTAAGATGACTGAAATATCGGCCCCTTGAGCCTGTTATTTGAATGTTACCTTAAGTTAGACCTTAACTAAGGGAGTCCTAACGTTAAGCTACACCTTAAAAAGCTATGTCTTGAATTCGGGGGCGGGGGGCTTAATTGACGCGTTAAGTGGAAGATTACCATGTTCTTACAGATGTATTCCTTTAGATGAGAGTTAAATAAAATTGTTATTCATCATTTTTAGGTTGATGCGAGCTCCTACAATAGAAGGTTACGCTGCTAGACATAGCAAGCTATCAAAAAGTGTGACCTTCAATCGAGACACGTTGCAAAGTCCTCCAAATAGTGCTAATACCGTCCATGGTACACCACAAAGTTTGTTTCCATTTGTCAATTCACCCACCGATAATGGGCTAGATGTTAAGGAAGAGGTAGAGCATTTAATTTTTTTCTTTGAAACTTCCCAAGCAACTGGTACTGTCTCAAGAAAATTAAATTCTAGAACGTGGACGAATCAATTGATTATATTTTTTCAAAATATTTCTTATACAGGGTCATTCACGATGAGCGGCCTATAAAAAGATCTCGGGAACTAGAAAATATATTTGTATGAAACTCGTGTACTCGCTATAAAATATGCTGATCTTCTTAATGGAGATATTTTGACGCTTTCGGTTATATCGGAAGGCGGTGTCAATTTTTAAACGGAACATCCTATATATTATTACATTTTAGGATTCTACGCACGATTCAAGGCAGATTTCAAACATCATGTCCTATACCTAAATCTCCACGTATTTGACATATTTAAGGTTTTATGTTTGAAATGACGTTTGAACACTTTAAATAATTATTAATTTTTCCTATTAGAAAGCTTTATTATTCAATTTCGGTCAGATCTATTGTTGAAAAGGACTTACTTTAATCGATTTTTTTATAATATTATTTTAAACTGTTAATACAGGGTGTTCAAACAAAACATTTTAAAATGGTTGTTGATGCATTAGACCTATTTTAAATTTTATTTAGTTAAATCAATATGATTCATTGTTTAAAATGTAATATTTCTATGGATAACCAATTGCTTACAAAACGTGCCAAGAAAAGATAATGTTTCCCTTGGAATTGAAATATAATTTCACATTTATGAATACCAATATACAATATACTGGGTTGCCCAGAAGTCCGGAATAAAGTTAATATAGCCTTAACCTGTAACTTTTGGGGAAAATACTCGGACACGTCAATTTAGTTTCGTTTGTTTCTTATAGATATTTGTCAAAAATATGGCGACATCGATCTTTTTTTAAATAGAAACATACAGCTTGTGATACATCATTTTAAAGCTAATATCTCGTACAGTATGCTCATAAATTTTACCGCGATTCTGTCAAGCTATTTCAAAATGGCGACTGTTAAAAGGTTTTTAAAAAATCTCTATTTCAATAAGCGGAAACGATAAATCATTTTGATGGTGAATGATGATGGGTTTTTTTAGCTTTCAAGGTAAGAAATCTTCATTGTTTCACATTCTGACATATTGTGACTTAACAATAGTTATTACGTAAAAAAACCATCAATGATTTATCATTTCCGCTTATTTAAATAGAGATTTTTTAAAAACATTTAACAGTCGCCATTTTGAAATAGCTTGACAGAATCGCGCTAAAATTTACGAGCATACGATATATTAGCTTTCAAATGATGTATCACAAGCTGTATGTTTCTATTTAAAAAAAAGATCGTCATATCTTTGACAAATGTCTATAAAAAACAAACGCATAACGTCAAAATGTGAGCATATATGAAACTAAATTGTCCGAGCGTTTTCTCCGAAAGTTACAGGTTAAGGCTATATTAATTTTATTCCGGGCTCCTGGGCAGCCCAGTATAACCGTTCTTACAGAAAAGGAAACAAATTTGACTACACTTTAGTTTAGAAACTTGAAAAATTTGTGACCAACACGAAACACCAAATATAAGTGTCAATAATGACATATCAATATTTTAATTCTGCCGTTTCCGTCTAATAAACTGAAATTGTATTTCGTTTCCATAGAAAAGCGTTCTACGTTTTAACCTTTTTCATTAACTAATTGATTAAACAAAAATACATTAAATATAACTGATGTACCTACAGTAAAATCATGGCGCACCTTCATTCTTTCCCCTGCTGAACTATAGGTAAATCATTCCAATTAAATATTTATTGTATTTATTTGTAGGAAAAAATTAACGAAATTGAACGATGTGGTGTACAGATAGTGCCTAATAAAACGAATAATCAAGTTAAAATAATCAAAGGTAAGTTCAACATACCCATTGGCAGAGTGTTAAACCCGCCGACCTATATCTATGGATAGCCAAACTCTAAAAGCAAAAGTGGCAAAGTTATGGCCTCGCGCATGTCATGAGCAACCTTAATCGGCGAACAGGACCGTATTTCGCCCTTAATGAAAATGATTACACGGCAATACTTTGGCACATCAAGACCTTATTAATGGCAAATAAACAATCTGTTTTCTCGCATGAAAGAAGGCCTTGTGTCCATCACTTAAAGGTCACTTCTAGAATTAATTTTGATATCTATGGTCCATGTATCTATAGATTGTTAATATCGTTACATCCCTATGACTGATTTCGGTCGTCGTTGGTTCACGTCGTTGGTTGGCAACCAAACCGACACCAATACGGCGGGGATGCCTATTTAAGACAACCGACGAGCAACCTTTAAAAATATGACCGGTAAACCATGCGTACCAACCCATTTTTTCACTCATAAAATTAAACTTTTTCCTCCGCATCAAATAAGTTGTACGTATCCATGGTTATAGGTCGGTGGTTAAACCTTGTAACAAAAATTGTACGCTTTAAGATTTTAATCTTTACTAGGCTTGATTCTAATACCATAAACAAGAAATCTAACCAGGTCACAGCGAACAACATATGTCCAAGGTTCACATTTATTCCCACTATACTATGTATGTCCTATATCAAAATACAAAAAGACTATATTATTATTTTTAGCTTCTTTAGAAGACGAGCAACAATACTTTGCAGACATACTGTTGGCGATAAAACAAGTGATGAGTTCTCATCTACTAGAACTCCAACAAAAATTTCAGGAACGGTTCGAAAAGATGGAGGAAGAATTAAGACATAAAAACGAAATTATTCTTAAATTGAAGGCGCATATTTTGGAATTAGAGAAATTGAGTGACGATTCATATACGGTAAGTGCAGAATAGTATAATCTACAACAAATTATGAAATGGGCAATTCCCAAGGCAATATAGGAAATAACCTTAATTTTCTTTAAATTTTTATTAAGTACAAACAAAATAACAATGATTATTTCTTTTTTAAATATTTTCCAATAGGATTCAATAGACACCATTATCAGTAAAGACCAGCAATCTTGGGAAGAACCTACCCACGAAGAGGAGGAAGAATTGCAAGAGCTACCTCAACCTTTGAATGCTTGGTCTTCATCCAGGTCGAATAGTGTGGTTTTAAACATTGATACTACAACAGGTGAACAAGTTAATATTATGAAAATTTGAATTAACGTGGATATGTAAAAAAATAGGGGAGGTAGAGGTAACACAAGACGGCATCAATGACAAAGGACGTCCTTGTTGCTGAGTTAGGAAAAAACCCGGACAAACATTTATATTAAATTTATTTTGTTAACAAATTCTCCAACTGAATTTATTAATTTATATACCTGTATAATTACTTCACTACATTCTCTGTTAAACTCCAAATCCAATTAAGGTAATACCCCAATTGAAATCTTGGTTGCGTTTAAAAAATCGATAAACTTGTTTGTTCTGATAAAAACTTATATAAATATTTTAGCAATGGTTCAGCTTAACTGTCACGTTTTTATCTAGTCATGTTTGTTAGAGTTTAAATTGGTAAAATCTAGATAACAAAAATCAAATATTTTAATGCATGACTGGATTTAATTCCAAAAAATGAGCCCATTCTTTAAAATTAATAAAATTTAAAGCCGTATTAGAGTCGGCAATTATTCTCTTGCGCCTGCAAAGGCAATTATAATTGCAAGTATCCATGCGCAGTAAACCGTTCTCAGCTGGCACATTGCCAACAGTCAGAACAGCAGTTGGTAGTGTCGAAATCCCTAAAATACCCCCAGAATTAGAGGTGGGCAAACCTGTTCGTTTTGATTTCCTGTTAAAGCAGCTACTGCTACTTACACATAGCAGCTCCAAAAAGTTGCGACGAATTTGCAGCACATTTAGTTTAAATAGCCATTAGTTGTTCATAGCTGCTTCGACCAACTAATAAACAGTTAAAAAGAACAGAATAATCCATCTCTACCCAAATGGCGCACGACCCATTTGTGGCAATGCAATACTAATTGCGCCAGCTGATCGAGAACGGTGTACTGCGCATGATTCAGTATAATTTTAATGACCGCAATAGTAGAATTGCCAACTGTAATACGGATTCCATTCTCGCATTGCGCTCGCAATGCAAGAAGTATTGTGCCAGCTGATCGAGAACTGTTTATTGCGCATGAATACGTGCAATTAGAATTGTCATTGCAGGCGCAAGAGAAAAAATTGCCGACTCGAATACGACTTTTATACATATCTAATTACTGAATTTCAGATACAGATTCAGACAACGCAGATGGTGAGACTTCTGAGAACGAACCGACAGACTATGAGTCGGGCGAAGGGGAATTCGAAAATTCCAGTGCCAATTGGGAAATAGAGCTCTTAGCTGCTCAAATGCGGGAAAGAAGAGCTGGTAGTTTGGATCACAGTATCGGTAGACCACCATTAAGAAATAGGTCAGTAGTACTTCTACTTATAATTGTATTTTTATTGCATAGTCATAATAGTCAATTTCAACTCTAGACCACCAAAATCCATGAACCTATTTTGCTCCTAGGGTATGATTATTAATTCTTTACAAAGGACACAAAGTGAAACAATCCATTTTTCTTACTCACGTCTTACAATGCCGTTCAAAAGAATCTTTGGAAGATTTTCGCGCATTACATTTTATAATGTTTAATTATACAGTGTGGTACAAAAGTTCGTCAAACGGCCATTTTTCTAGGAAGCCCTTGTATCGAAGTGTTTCAAATTTTAGACGTACATAGATGTAAAACATGATTTTGCATCCGTTGGTAATCTGCGACGTTGTCAGACCGACCGCTCGTCAGATATTGACACTATGTTTTGATTTTCTGAAACACCATGTATTAAAAATTAAAGAAAACATTATATTTTGAACGCAGCAAGGTCCTAGGAAAAGCTAATTCAATTGTGTAAAGGAGGCTTCTACTAGAAGTCAGCAGTAAATTTTAAATAATATATGTCAAAATGACAGTGTTAAGTTAACTGACACTGTCGACATTGGCATTTTTACATGTACAGGGTGTCCCATTTCCGACACTTATATAGGGTATCTCCGTAATTGTTAGTGATATCAAAAAAGTTATGTAGGTGTCATGTGCTATTTTTTCGTCAAACTTAAAATGATAACATCGAAATTTGGAAATTTTCGCTCGCTTAAGATATAGGGGGGAAAATAAAAAAATTGACAATTTCAAAATTACCCTATGTTTTCTTAGTTAAAAGAGATACAGAAAAATGTTTTATGCAGAAGTTTCTTTATATTGATTGTTGAATAATCTGCCGTTTTCAGAATAAGTATACGGGGCCAGGTAAAAAAGTTATCGGACCTAACCTAATTTTTTTTAATTTTCCTCATACTTTAATCTAAAAACATAGTATTTTAAATTCTCCTTCCAAATATATAACACACCATGGATGATATTGGTTTCCTAAGCGATTTATTTAAACTTTATTACTTTGAAACGAAATAAAAGATTCAGATTAAGGTAAAAAAATAACGGGAATCATCGCAAATGTTCGGAATATGTCCTTAAATGGTTATCGTCTTTCCGGATAGCGAACAAAATATACATTTTGCGCCATTTCTTCGTTTTTTTTCACTTTCAATATAAACTGATATCATATGAAATTTTTCAAAATGTTGATGGATCATTTTCACAAATGAATGTGTAAAAATGAAATTGAAGTTAAATGTTAATAGTCAACATAGTTGTTTCTAGGATATTAGCTTTTGTTTCATGATTTACTGTGATTTAAAGTAATAAAGTTTAATAAATCGCCTAGGAAACCTTTTTGTCTCTGTTGTTTCCTTCGTCAAGAACCAATAACTCACATAATGAGAATACTTCAAAACTTATATTATTATTTATATTAATTTGCAACGTTTTTATGAAAAATACTAAAATAATTTGATTGTCAGGTTTCTACGAGGATCGAGCGTGGACGGGAACGATTGATATTTGGTGATCAAAAGAACCAGGACCAAACTACCCACGGATAAAAAGGAGTACCGAATATATGGAGGAAGCTGGTTCGTAGTGTTAAATACGTATTTAAAAATGAAATAAAATCAAAGGAAATGTTTGGAAAATGGGTAATAAACGGGAAGTGGTTAATTTTTGATAAATGGGAAATCGATATTACTATTCTTGTTCTGGTTTGTTCGGGCGGTCAGTCGTATTTTGTTTTTTAAAGGTAATCAATCGTAAGAGTCAATGTTAAAAACTAATAATCCTTCAAAATATTATTATTTTTTTTCAATATGAATGAATGGACATTGTCTTCCTCATTTTCAAAATAATATAGGAGAATTGATGTAATATTTTAAGCTTCCGGATGTAAGAACTGAGAATAATTCCTTAATCTCCATTTTTTTTAGCAAGGAATTCTGAAAATAACAATATTGACAGTAGTTAATTAAAATATAGATATTCAGTTGAATCGTATGGATGTAACGATATTAAAGGATCAACATTTTTTTGCAGGCAACATTTAGTAAATCGGAATTTAAAAATAAATAATCTCAAAACACCTGTTCATTTTTTAATAGATTTCTTATAGTATCTAATTAGAGGAATTATATATGTCCGCGCAAAAGATCATCGTCACAAAGATCTTGGTCTATTTTTGTGAAGCACCGATTTTTTAATAAATTAACACCCGTCACATGATTAATTTTACTCTTCTGAATCATAAAACGCCAATATTTGGAACTGAGTTATTTTAATCAGTTACTATAACCACTTTCCTACTGTTTATAATAGCCCCGTCTTATGTTGGCCTAAAGTTTTGGAATGTTCCTTATAGAATGTTAAAATACTAAGAAAATTATTTATATTTTTAATCTACCTAAGGTGTAAACGAAACTTGCACATGAAAATATATTTTTCCTTAATGGTTTATAAATGGTTAATAAAAAAATATTGTATGTAGCTTCGGAAAACAAACCGTCACAAATTCGTGGATAATAGGTAATACAAGCTATTTCTTAAACTTTGTTAGACTGAAATGAGTATCTGTACTCAAGAGAATGACTTCTTGTAGTATTTTTCCCTTAATTAAAACTACTAGGTCTGAGTTAACCCTGTGACCGGCGAAACAACATAGAAACATACGCCTGGTAAAAAGAAGGCAATGTTCTAGTTTATACCTAGATAAACATAATAAGGAACTTACCTAAACAGGAGCGCGCTTTACACAAATTCAAACACATACCGTCATATTTGTAAAACTATTAGGGCGACCTCTAGTGGCGTTATTTATAATCAATTACTGCCGTGACCGGCGATACATGCAGCTGCGGGGACGGAACTTTCGGTTAATAATTGCGTTAGAGAAACTAAACTGTTGATCTTTGAACATTATTTTTTCAATACAAATTGTAGTAGGAATGTAAATTATTTATATATAAAAGTAACTTTAGTAAAATTACGTGAAATATAAAAGGGTAAAGTAAGAAATTATTAACTGGGGACACGTGACCGGCAATACATTTTTAAATTCAACTTTCAATACTGCAGCTATAATCTAAGAAAATACTTTTAAAATTGCTTTCTAATGCAGGAAATAACATATATTTCGCAAATTATAATCGTCTCTATAGGCAAATAGTTTATTTTAGTAAGGACTGAAAGTTGCCTGTAAAAAAATGTTGACCCTAAAAATCTATCGATACGTGGATAATAGATATCAAAATTAATTCTAATAGTGGCTTTTCAGTGATGGCCTCAAGGCTCTCTATTATGCGAGAAAATATATTGTTTCTTTCCCAGTAAAGTACGGTCCTGTTCGCCGGTTAAGGTACAGTGTTTATCAGTCGGCATTGCGCATGACATCTGACGATCAGCTTTGTTTACATGCGCGAGGCCATTAATTTTCCATTTATGCTTTAAGAGTTTGGCTATAAAAAATAATTGTTATGTAACCTTCGGATTCATTAAAAGGTGTAATATTTTATCAGTTTGCTCCAACTTTAATATTAACACCAAAGAAAAATTAAATCAAAAATTCAAAATTTCAGTTTTGTTTAAATAACTCAAAACTCAAATATCTTACCAAAAACCGTTTGTTTTGTTTTTTCCCATTTAATCGAAGATATATCTGTTGTCAGTAACGAGATCTTATCTTGGGGGCACCCTGTATAGCAAATTACTTTCGTTTAAAAATATGAAAATTTTGTGAACCACATGAAACACGAAATATAAAAGAGGGCATTTAGATGGTGAAATGAAATTGACAAAGCCGAGTTATTACCCATTTTTCAATTAACGATATTCAGATTGGACGGATGTACTTATATATACATCATGTGATGAATAAATGAGTGAGCACTGTGGCTGTCCTAAAAATTGTAAAAAGTTGTAAAAATGTGTATAAAGAAACGCTCAAAGTCGAAAAATTACTAAACAATTCTTTGTAGATAAAATCCGTTAACGTAGTGCCAATAATTAAATTGATAACAGAGAAAATTATATTTAAAAAATTGGGATCTTAGATTGATTGTACAATAATGAGCAGACGAAAATATTCCTGGCTATTTTCCAAAGGTTTAAGATTTTTAAATTTTTCTCCTATTGCTTTATTTTCTTATGATTTTTATGAAATCCGTACTCAACAAGAGAACTAGAGGCTATTCAAGAAAATCGATATCTCCGGAGTAAGAATTGTGAAATTAAATGAAATGGTTCATTATGTTATTTGATTAATAATAAAATCAACCAAATTTTAATATTATGTTTTTAGCTGGTAGAAAATAGATTCTACAGTTTAGGACAGAACAGTTAACGTATTGATACGTGTAATTATACAGGACAGAACATAAAATCTAGATGCATATAAATTATAGATATATCTGGGTTAGACACTGTCCTTAGGCCGGCATAGACTATAAAACATATTCGACAAAGATCTTTTATAAAATATTTTTTAATTGTAATATAATATTATAACCATTATAAGTAGTACTATGCTGTCAAAAAACTATGTCAATTTTTGAAGGAACTTGACACGTCTTTACAATTAGTTAAAATTGAAATAAAATACGTGCATGAGCTTACGCAGCGATGAGTGCTGCCGTCATTATTGGTTTAGTGTTAAAATACAAAAAGAACCGGGCGACTTTTGGTAAGGCCCTGGGTGGAAAGACGTAATTTAAGAGGTGTCCACCACAATCTCCTGCAATCTGAAGATGTTAGGAGTTGTTTTAAAGATAGCACCATTTATATCCCGACAGCATACATATTTGAAGAATTCTATCAACGTTGAGGAACGCCTTATGGTTACCTTTTGATTTCTGGCAACAGGAGGGAGTTATGCCAGTATATCCTCCACCTTGCCCCCACTTCATAATGCCGTTATAACTATAACTATAACACATTTTGTATATACAGTATGTCCATGAAATTTTGTTGCTGAAATCCACCGGGCAAACTTGTTTTCCGCCATAGTATTTTAATACCAGTCGCAGTCACAATATGCCATATTGTCACGAAATAAGGTTACTTAAAATCAACTATAAAATCTTTTATCAAAGTTAATCGTCTGTTATTATCTTTTATAAAATACATATAGATTCAAAAGTTTTGCATCACTCTGATTCTCGAATAAGTAATTACGCCATCGCGAAAATAGACCAAATATTAGTTCATTGATAAGTTTAAAATAAAAACCAATGAGTTTTAAAAATTTTATTTAAACCTTCTAAAAAAAAAAACTTAACAAAAGTAAAATTTATTTATATTGTATAATTTGTGAAATTTAAAAAAATATAGCTTCTAATAAACTGTATTTCCTCCTCTGGCCTCAATGTAAGCTTGAAGACGACGCCGCATGCTGTGCGTAAGGTTAGCAATCCGATATTGTGGAATAGCCTGCCATTCCTCGGTAGTAGCGACAACAAGCTCCTGGAAAGTTCTAGGGTGATTTCTTCTAACGCGGACTGCCCTAGAGAGCATGTCCCAAGCATGTTCTATCCGGTTCATATCAGGGGACAAAGCAGGCCACTCCCAGCGATTGATTCCCTCACTTTCTAGGTATTCATCCACAGCTCTAGTAAGATGGGGCCGGGCATTGTCGTCCATAAACACAAAATTGTTACCAACAGCCCCTCTCCACGTCCTAACATAAGGATGTAGAATATCCCTAATGTACATGTCGTCAGTCATTGTGCCTTGAACGTGGACTAACTCAGTAAGCCCGTCCCGCGAATGGAGGCAAGGGGCGAGCATGGGCAAGTTGGGCGACTCTTGTTGGTTCTCTCCAAACACGAATCCGGCGACTATCGTTTACCAGACAAATCCTGGTCTCGTCGGAAAATAGGACAGAATTCCAAAATTCTTCGGGTAAGCGAGCGTTTCAGCCCAATGCAGTCGACGAACTCGGTGGCCATATTGTAATTGGGGAACTCTTACTGGCCGCCGACATCTTAAACTGGATTCAAGAATGCGTCTTCTTAATTTAGAGACGGATACGCGAACTCCAATTGCATGTGTAACATCTCTCTGAAGTTGTGGGACTGGCATAGTATAATTTCTCCGAATTGTTAACGTAATATAGCGGTTCTGCTGTTCGTTAGAAACACGCCATCTACCACTTCGTGGTCTGTCTCGCACAGAATTGGCCTCTAGATAGCGATTCCATATGGGAGATACATCGCTTTGAAAAACCCCTATTCGTTCAGCAACAAATCTTTGGGAATGACCTTCCTCAAGTAAAGCTACTATTCTTGCACGATCAATTTCAGATATTACTCGGCGATTAATTTTTACACACTGAACCGAAAAATTTAACTGGCCAGCGCCAACAAAATACCACACTGAAAATGTTATCTTAAACAAATGTCTTGATAATATTTGTTTTGCTACAAAAAATGATATCGTTTTGACTGATAAACATAAACATTTAAAAAAAAAAAATTCATTCCTGAAATTATCTTAACATGCCAAAATCAGAGTGATGCAAAACTTTTGAATGTAACTGTATATTTTATAAAATAAATATTTTATAAAAGAACTGATGTTACACTCTGTCAAACATTTTATAAAATATATTTGTCAAATATTTTTATAGTCTAATATACCATTTCTTCTAAATTATTGTCAAAAAAGCGTTTCTTACAGATTCAATGCAATATTTCATCACTTTTGGCTTTTGCTAAATAACAACAATAATTTCACCAAATAACATTAACATTAAAAGTACAATCTAGGTATGGCTTATGTATCTAATGATATTTATTGTTAAGTCTTAAATGAATTAACTGAATAGATAATTGTGTAGCAAGCACTCTGTATTATAGATCTTTTTTGTTGAAATAATTTTTATTTTTACTTTAGTAAAAGCCAAACGCTTCTTCGGCAATATAACGTAATTAGAAGACACGGTAGTTTTTACCTCGAATGGCATGGCGATACTTTTGAGTCGATGTCAACAATCTCTATTTCGTTCCATTTTTTGATTACTGATTGATATTTGTTTTTTTTCCTTTTTAATTCAATTTTTAGGTATTTGCATGGTATTTTGCAACGATCACCGTACCACTTGACAACGGCTTTGGTATTGAATGCTATCATATGTAACTTTCTTAATTTCTTCTCTCTTATTTATTCGCTATGGTAATTTTTTATTTGCTTCTATTAAACTGAATTTATTTTTTTTAGATTGTGGTAATTTATTAGCTTTTATTAAATTATGTTTTACCAATGAAATGAATCAGGCCATGGTTGCCCGGTAGAACGACGATGAATGATGAACCAGAAATATGGATATATCCAAAGTCTAATAGTAAAACAGATAGTAAGGATTCAGATAGACAGGATTTAAAGTATGAGTAAATTAGTGAAAAATGGCACCTTTACCGTGAAAAGACAATTTACTTAAAACTGATAAATTGATATGGAATGCACTCATAAAACCGCATAATATTTATAATTTTTTATTTACTATGCCTATTTTCATTTCCGTTGCATTCATTTTGTTTTTTTATTTGTATTTTTTTCTTGCCAGTAGATACTAGTTTAGTATTTATGATATTGAATTCTATTTCGCCAGAAATTCCTCCAAAAACCTACTTATAATGTTTGCAGCGAACCCTCTAGCCAGATAATGACAGTATGTAACATTAATGACAGTAGGTAACATTAAACAGTATGTAACATTAATGACCTGCCTTCTTATTCTTAGGTCACTATTGGTTGGTCACAAATTGCAATTGATTCAATTTATTTTTAAACAATATATCGGTTTTGACATTTATTCCGTCAAAGTAAATTTTAAACATTTTGAAGAAAATATTCCGGGTGTGAGGCTAAAGGCTGATTCTCACTATCATGTAAGGCACGAGCTTGGCGGAGGCAAAGCCAATTAATTAGGTTAATCATTGTGTCTTATGACTTTTGACGGGCCGTCGCTTGCCGAGACATTTTGAGCAGAGTATGAATTTACACCAGCAATTTCACTAAAAAGCTTGTAAAAAAGAGAGAGAGTGTCACTGTATATAATATATATGTGGTCACTACCTAACCTTAAAATTAATGTATTTTTAATTTGGTGCATTAGTAGCTGATAATAATTCCCAAAATAGTCAATATAGTCATTCATTCTTAATTTTTGGTTTAGAAAAAAGTGAGGTTAAGAAGCATACGACGTCGGATGGAAGTTAAACTAAAGCTCAACGTGTCGATTGTTACAAATATTCGGACGGAATTTGGCACCAGAAGTTTACACCAATCAGGGCACCGTCGGATCATCATATCGTCAGAAATCGTATGCATGGAACTAATCGAAATTTTGATTGCAATATTTTTCCTAACTAACCAGTGAAATTTACATTAAAAAAGTTGAAATCCGGTCCTGTCGAATGTTTACTTTCACAAGGAAATTTCCGAACTGCGCAAGCTCACAACGCCCACTTCGATGCCCATAGCGGGGATATAATTGCAGATGGTATTAACAAAATACTGTTTATATATCTGTGAGTGAGAATCGGCCTTAAGGCTCACTTCCCCGACTTGGTAATACAATAAGTAGTTTTTCGAATTCAACTTATTTGAGGATATGTCGGAAGATAATTTTAAATGTTTATTTGCAATTTATGAATTAATTCACAGCGATACAATGTAATACAATGTGAATAGCAGAGGAAATAATAAACTCTGTCATGTCAGGAGAAGCTCTTACAAAAAAAAAGCTTTAAAAAACTTAATACAAGTTTATAATGAAATTACCCTCTCCTTTTCTTGTATAATCAAATTCTAAGAAACCAAGAAAATTATAAATTTGATATTTCTAAAAGTACCTACCGGGTGTTTCAGCAGGGATGCTCACACCTATAACTTTTTTATTGTTTAAGTTACTGAAATAAAATTCGGTGGGCTTATATCTGATATTATTTTGCATTTTACGAGATGACGGACTCCATTTTGTCACTTCGGGTTTAACCGGAAATGATCTCCACTTTGGATTTTTAAATGGAACACCCAGTATATTTTTGGCTATATCGATTCAGAATACGATTCCAAACTTAACGACACTCCATACGTCACTTTTGACGCCATGATTCATTGTCTGGGTCTCTAGTTTCTGTAAGGAAATGCGAGATCCAGATGGTGCGCCTGTCAACATCCTTGAAACCTCATTTTTGAGGATATGATATCCTCTAAATATCCTTCAGTAACTGTGGTACTCTTCCATCCACCATGGCGCTTCAGCGTAGTGATACTTGCTTCAGTTTCTGCTAAAAGAGTTGCCGACGTTCGACGTAAACAATGACCAGTATACTTTTCGGGGTTGTTCAAACCCAAATATTTTGGAATACTACAGGGAATTTTCCCAAATATGTTTTTCCAACAGATTGTACAGTACAGCGGCCTTGTATGGAGCTTAAAAATAGTATTTTTTCGGAGCAGCCATGTGGCCGCAAAGACATATAATCTCTTATAAGTTTCAAACTATTCATTTCGTCTTCGTCAATAATGGTGAAAACTCGTTTTTTGTCAGTTTTTGATTCTGGCACCGTTACAGACTGATTTTCTATTTTCTACATGTGTGACTAACATATTTACAAGTTCTTGCCGCCGACATCCACCAAATACCAAATAATAATAATGCGACCTGTTCATTAAAAACGTTTCATTTGGTGCCTCATGAATAAATTTTAGGATATTTTCTCTAGATAACACACTGGATTTTTTTGGTTGGTACCCTTTTAACCTTTGCTTTAAATACTCGCATAATTTGTGAAAATTACATATATTAATATTCTTATTTACCATTAAAGTCTTCTTTATCATCGAATATTTAGCCCACAGAGAGCTCGGAGAAAAATTTTCAGATAGATCATTAAAGTACCCCAACAGCACAGTTTCGTTAATGTTTTCTACAGCATTTTTGACATAAACTTCAAAACTTGGTCATATTCTTTGTCGTATGAGTCTCTGGCTTTTCTCGGTAACAGGTTTTGCTTTGCCTTTTCAGCCTTTTTTCAATTTCGTCGGGAATTTCAAAACCTTGTTCCATTTTTGATTTTTTACTTTGACATATTAAACATTTGAATACTTATCTCCATAGCAACAAAAACGCAGGTTATAATAATGTCAAGGTAATGTCGTAGGTAAAAATAAAAAATTGTTAAATCAAATTAAATTTTAAAAAATATTTAATAATTGAAACGAACTGGTATGACATAAAAGTTTGTATGAACCACGGGTACTAATAGATATATACCCTCGGGCGACTTACGAACCCTCGGGCCAGTGGCCCTCGGCTTTGCAAAACTGTCGCCCTCAGGGCATAATCATCTACTTAGTACCCTTGATATATAAGTAACTATTAATTTTTCTTCTAAATTGCTATGAACCCCTAAAATGGTTTACTGCTAAGCCAAATTCTTGCTTTCATTTTTATCCACATTTTTAATTTTTTAAGAAGGCTTTTTAGCAGAAAACTCATTTTTTCAAATGGAGACTATTAGCTCACTCGAGCAAAAAAAAAGAGCACACAAATGAACATAATGACAAATTTAAAATTGGCCATATATTGGCTCAGAAGTAAACCCGACAAACCCGAATGGCAGACCTGCCAAAGCAAAAAAAAAAAAAGAAAGTATACCATTTTAGGGAGTTCATAGCAATCTCGATGAAAAAAATAAGAAGAAAAATGATCTAAAGTGTCAAAAACTGACGTATGATGTGTCGTTTGATTTGCAATGGTAGATATTCTGAATGGGTATAGTCAAAAATATACTGGGTGTTCCATTTAAAAATCTAAAGTTGAGGTCACTTCCGGTTAAACCGTAAGTGACAAAATGGAGTCCGTCATCTCATAAAATGCGAAATAATATCACATAGAAACCCACCAAATTTTATGTTTATTTTTATTAAACAATAAAAAAGTTATAAGGGTGAGTGTTCCTCCTCAAACACCCGGTTTATGTATATACCAATTTACATATTCATAGTACCTCTTACTTTTGTAAAAAAAACTAGATGTAGATGTAGAGAAGTTTTGTTTATACGGTTATATAGATATTTTACATCGAAATAAGTTTTTATAACAACTTTATACTAATATAATTAACAACTCTTACGCAATAAGGTTTAAAGGTGTTACTAAACAGTATCTTAAACAATAGAGGGCTGTCGGAGATTTTGTAACGTGTACCGTAATCGGCTGTTGTATATTAATATGTTGAATAAATTAGGTTAACGATACTAATACAAAAACTGCGAGCGGTCTCTAATCGTAAAGTTAATATTATAGACGAAATGACCACTTTAGGAAATGTATCAAGCAGAGAGTGTAGAAAAAATTTAATTAATACTAATAAAGATAGATTTAAAACTGTAATATATTATATTGTAAAATTACTAATATAAAGAATTACTAAACAGGACGAGTTGGTTTTATTTATAATTATTTATAGTCAAATATATTTGCAGATAAAGAAATAGGTCACCACCAGTGTAACGCCCCACCCCTATTCCTATACTTTTATTATAAGGGCAGAAGCACTGCAGAACTTTGAAGGGGAACTGGGTCGGTCCTAGAGCACAAGTCTATCATAAAAAACCCTTTTTGGTATGATTTTCAAACATATATTGTAAAATAATTAAATTTCCACATTACAATAAATGGGCAAAGTGCATCATTTCTAATAATTCAAAAATTGTCAGCATTCCAGAACAATTGTTATAATCCGCACAAGTTTCACCGAGTTCAGAATTGTTTACATGGATTTTCCGCAAACATCAACATACAAAACATACAATTTACAAGTTTTCTGAAAATGTTTTAACTTACTCAAATGTTACAACTTATTACTACTACGAGCCACCCAATTAACACACTTTTCATCTTTTTCTTGTAATGTAAAATACTCACTTTTTACTACTGACAAGTAAAACTCCCTCGGATTTCAGCGTCACGACGAGGCAGACATTCAATTGAACCGGCAACTTTTTAGGAAGTATTTTGACTTTTAAAGGAACTTTCTACATAACTTTGATAAACTGACAGACCAATTACGGCAACGTCCGATTACTGCTTTTTCAGACTCTTCTAAGACCGTGTTTAGACTGTTCTAAGACCACTTGTCAACTAAAAAACTGCAGTCCGCAGACTGTTGTAGACTCTTGTAGACTAACTTTACCACAGACGTGTGACGGTATTTATAGAGGGTTCTCGTTACGTATGTTGTTGATCGCGTGATTTTTATTTGTGCCAAAAATGGTATTTCCACGAAAAACTCATGGTCAACGCTGACTTCGCTAAGAAATTTTGCTCTTATAACTAATTTCGTATGTTAATTTGGTTAGCTGCACCTTTTTAGATCCTCTAATTTTGAACCGAAAGACTTTGCGGTATGCGCGACTCGAGCAGAGTATCTACCACGAATTTTGTTATTGAAAACAAGTTGGAATTTTTCCTAAGAAAATCTCACGGCGATGACAAAATAATATTGCACAACTTCTTTCCACTCCTTGAACCTTCCGTAGGGTTGGACTTTAGGAATCTTTTTAGTTTATTGTTGTTGGTGGAAGTGATTGCTCGCGACGGTCTTTAAATTTTATTTTTATTTTAAAGTAAGTTTATTTTATTCTCAAACTTTAAGATTATTTTTCAAGGAAAGAATTATTTTCTAAACTTAATCCTGATTTTAATTTACATTGATTAAGAATTTTTATGAAGAATATTTTAAAAATATTGACCTTTTTTAAAATTCGAATTCCCGAATGTTTTACTTTAGAACCACTATCTTAAAATCATTTCATTTTTAAATTAAATAAAATCTTTGTTTTATTTTAAGAAGTTTAGTAAATCCTTAGTTCATGAATTATTTTTAAAAATATTATCTTATTTTTAACATTACTTTATTTGTTCAAAACAAAAGGGCAGATAATTCCCCGGGGTACCACACCAGTTGAGGAGCTCGCGTGCAAAACCGGGTATATCCTGTTTTGTAAAATGTTCAGGAAATGTCAATATAAAAATTTGAAAATATAAACATTTTTTGAAGAAGAGTTTTTATTTTATTTTTTTTTATTAATCAGAGTAATGTATATTTCCTTCTCCATCTTGATTTTTCCTCACTGTTGGCCTGCAGTAGGTTTCTATACCATAGAAGATCCTCCTTACTTTCCTATTCTTCCCCATACTTGATGAAGGAGCACCTTCATCAAGTGGCGTAAACTTTTTTTTCTTTTTGTATGGGATAGAGTTACCAAGTCGTGCCATATTTAGCCGAATGTTGTCAGATTTTCCTTTTTTTAACAGAGATTGCCAAGTATTATGTGAAATAAATCGATACTATTGAAGAGTTCTTATTTTAACAGTAACTTCATTTTTTTTGTTTATACATTTTTACAATTCAATTCTTTTGCAACTGGAAATTCCTTTAACCTTATTAAATACCTTTAGAAGTTCTTTTATGTTATACATCTACCAATCCAAACCAAGCGATTTTACAGATCCCACTTCTGAATTAAGGTCCACATATTCTTGTTTGGCTGTCACCATTGGATTTTTCCTTAGAATTTTCTTCGCCCTTCCGAAAACTCTGTCCGCCGGTAGGAAGCTATGTCCTCGAACTGGAAATGTTACAACTATTTTGGTTACATGCACATTGGTCTTATTTTTGAGCCGAAACATCAAAGCATGAATAATATAAGAGTTTTTGTTCGGTCCTGCACATCCGTCGCAAAATAATCTGATAAAACTTTTTTTCTTCGTAATTTAAACTCTCGAGATGGTGCAAGAGTGCTGAACCAATTTGTATAGCTCCATTGCCAGCAAGATCTTCTGTCCACACATAAAATGTGGGATTTTTTGAAGTCCTTGGAACGCAGCAAAATGCATACCAGCTAATTTGGTGAGCATAGAATGCATCTCCGATCGGTGTACGAGTGGATATATACGCTTTTGCTACAAAAATTTGGTTATAACCGGTTTTGTTCACGAGAGCTAACTTTTCCTAACCATTTTAACGAGTTATGTCAGAAATAGATCAGTCGATAGATCCCACGAAATTGATTCAAAAACCTCGGAAAAGTGATTTTGTGTAAAAAGTGGATATATCCGGTTTTGCACGCGAGCTCCTCAGTTAATTTGAATGAATATTCATTTTCATTCACTTATAATTTAAAAAATTATATAAAGAAGCTCTTTATACTTCGGGTTTTTTTCTTATACAGGGTGATTCACAGTCTATGGTATATTAGATGTATATGGAAAACGAGGAAAATTGTAGCAACTTTGTTATTTTAAATTAGTGTTGTGAAAAACCGCTAGTGAAGAGTGAATCGCTCGAGGGATTAATCACTTGAAATTTTTATGACTTAAGAAGAATGTGTTGATAAAACGTTGTTTTTGTAAGTTTCAGAAGTTTAGTCTATAGTTTTTATTAAGGAAGAACAGTTGATTCTGATTTTTTTTTAAATTGTACCCTTTAATTTTTTTAAAATAGTGAAAGGTAATAAATATCAAGCGACGATTTTCGCTTGAATTTATAACTCGAGCACTTTTTTTAATAATCGAGAAATGTAAGTTATTTCGCTTGAGCGATCACAGTACTATTTTAAATGGCGTTTAAAATGTTTAATACCAATAAAAAAATCTATTTGATATAGGTCAGGGTAGGTTAAAATTATGTTTATTTCCGTTGTTTCTAAGCGTAGTCAATTGCTCTTTTTTTAATGGAACCCCCTGTACAGGGTGATTCATTAAGGTCGGCAGCCAGCTATATCTCGGTAACTATTGGGCATAGACATATATAAATTATTCTATTCTAATAAATACAATTTTTACATACAATATATACCGATAGAAAAGAAAACACATTTCCTCAGTGTAAATAGCTAAAACTCCATTTTTTAATACACCGAAAGATATTGCAAACTACATTTTAAAAATGTACATTTCTAGCCTACGCAACGAATGCAAATATTCATTCTTTCGGTCATTATAGCCAGATCTACATATTTATCGCGAAGGTATCTTGCAAAATAAAAATTAAATAATTGTTAATTTGACAAATTACAACTGGTTTAAGGTTAATCCGCAATTGCTCTTAAAATAAATTTATTTCCCAATAACTTTACTATAAACTGTTTGTGTTTTTAAGAAAATACTATTATATTTAAAGTATCAAACGAATCTTGAACTAATCCAACTGCACTCTGGCAACATCTATTTCTATTTTGCTACGCCTTACTTGTGCGCTAGGTTTCGGACCCCCCAAATATGAATGAATATTAATCTCGTAAACACTACAACGTTGTTGATTTGATCTCACGGATTGATTATATATTTTGATTGATTTGTATTTTTGTTGTTGTGATTATTGGTGAAAAATCGTCTTTATTATAAACAATCATGGTTCATTCGTGTGTAGTTCGTAAAAGAGCGGATCATTTAAATAAGAATTTATCTTTTCATCCGTAAGTATGGTTATGTTTTAATATTTAACCATCTGATATATAACCAGACTTCAGCATTGTTGCCATTCAGTAAAGAATCATGTAGTTCTCTCTTCCACCCATTACTGATTTTCAATATCATTTTACACAATTACAGCTTCACTTTCCAAGAGTTTTATGAATGGATTATTGCACCATATACTAAATTATGTCACGTCAGTTGACTAATAGTAATAAAAACAAATTTCCTTCCAATAAACTTTAGTTTTTATCATTTAAAAGTTTCTTTTAGCCATAGGTACTGTAAAATTTTGCTAACTGGAGTTACGCACTATGCGATTTACACTGACGATTTGTAACTAATAGTTCCTTTAATTTGTATTTCATTCCCAAAGAAAAACGTCTCTTTCATGCTTTTTCATTAACCGATAAACCACATACAGGGTGTTATGGAAATGACGTATTATATTTAAATGGGTGACTCCTTGGGTGTCCTAGAGGAGTGATACATATTATTTTTTTTTAAATCGACCGTTCTAAAAGTGGGGTAACAAACACTCTTACTCACAGGTCAGTCAGCGCTACCATTTGTCCAATATTTCACCCAGAGCCAATGGCAATGTTGGGAAAACTTAATGTAAAACTGAGATTCCATATAAAATTATAAAAATAAATTATTTTCTACCTAAATTCAGGCACAAACACAATGAGTTTTTTATTCTTTTGCATGGGAACACTCCTGGAAACACTTTATGTACACACAGTAATAGTGAAACAGAACCGATAGTTAGGTTTTGAAAATACAATAATACAGATTATACTACAGATTATTAGATTTTATTACACGCGACGAAATTTGACGTTCAGAAGAAACGCGTCAATAAAAACAATATTCAAAAATTATTTATGGACGGGCAAGATATACGCGTAAACCAAAAAAACAGAGCGGATTGCTGAGAGTGTGTTGGTGATCGACGAGATACAACGTATCCGGCCGCTGGTTGGTCTTCAACTAATAGCTATATGGAACTACTTCGCTCAGCCGATGTAAGACGTCAAGAGGTCATTGGCTAGTGACGTACGTGGCTGTTACTATTCCATATTTTTTTTCGGGTGTTGAAAACATAGTCCGTCGTAAATGTTCTTTAATTAATTGTACAAGAAGGTATTAGAGAATGGAAAACTGCTTAAATTATTTTATTTTGTCTAAAGAGTTTAAGGTGTACATAGGACAACACCGGCCAGAGTTCCTTGATTGCTTACATGTATCGCAGTGCCACACAGGTGATTTTCTGGTTTGACGTCAGGTCACTTTTACCGCTGAATGAATTGAAAGCGCCATTTATGGGTATTTTTCTTCAATTTGTCTTTATCTCAGGAATTGCCGGTTTAAATATAATACGTCATTTCCATAATACCCTGTATATTCATGCTTTCCCCGGTCTGACTGTATGTGATTACACAACGTATTTCGTAAATATGTATGGATGATATACAGTGTGTACATAAAGTAAGGAACAAATTCATTATCTAGGAATCTAAAAATATTTAAGTTAAATAAGCTATTTAATTTTTAAAAAAATTAAAAAAAAATATCTTAAATAAAATTATTTGTTTTACCCTGTAGTAACGAAACTATGAATTTTAGGCCCTAAGTGTGTTATGTTTTTGTAATCAGCTGTTCTTGGAGATTACAGATCTGAACTAAAATATAGGGGTTCCCATTTAAAAAAATCGTCGATAATGTCATATCTACTACATGAGCCACCTTGTATATTAAGTTTGTATGGGAAAAAATGCGCCATTAAAAATTATTATACACGTGTCCGAGGATTTTACCGACATATTTTTAGATTCCTAGATAATGAATTTGTTCCTTACTTTATGTACACACTGTATAATAAAAAAAAACACGAAATTACAAAGTAGCAACAATTTATTTTCATCAATTAATTGTTTCGTAAGATCGATATATTATGTAAGATTAATTCTTAAAAAATTCTTATTGCAGAATCTAACATTTTCAACCCAACTGCTGTAAATTCGAAAACGAATCCTAAAATGTTCCTATTTTTTACGAAGTAGTTACATATAATAGAAAACGGTTCTATTTCTATGTACAGCATATTTTTTTATAGAAAAATGTCATTTCTAAAACGACTTATAATTGGTTAAAACAATGCAATGTGTTAACTAATAAGTAAGACAAAACAGAAATCTAAAATTATGCGAAAAAAAAGGTTACTACATATTGGCTATTATTTTAATATTTAATTTTTACACACACTATTACACGAAAATAACTGAATATTTATAATTAGGATTCGCTTTATATGAAAATTTACCTGTTTCTAAATAGAAATTGTTATTTCTGTTCTATCTTAATTATTTATAATTAAGAAAACATTCTATTGCTATATCTACACTTAAAATCATTTAATTTTGTAAACGGCAGCCGAAAATTATTCTTAACTATCTAACGCTGCTGCACTGACCAAAAAATTGATTTTCCTCGTAAAAAAAATTGTAACATTAAAAACATTTTATAGTACGGCAGCCCGTTATCAGGATTTCATACTGATCACGACCTAAACTTGTTTGGTGATTTAATAAGGACTTTAGAAGGAAATTAACAAGAACGGACATTGGCAACGTTGCGAAATCATTGAGAATCATCTTTACATATGTAGAAGTGGTCGTAATAGTTATCGCGCCTCGTCCGTTCTTTTTATTTTTTGACTCAGAGTGATGTTTGTGAAGAGAAGAAAATAGTAACTGACATTTTCCGTGCGGTGAATAGTTTTGGTTTGAGAAAAATCGAAATTTGTTTACAGCGGAGAATTCAACTCGCCTCGTCCGTTTTACTTGTCGGACGTTATTTCTCGTTATTCGTGACGAGAAAAAATGAGAACGGACATTTTCATCGACGCGCAACTGCAGTGTTGGATCTTAGGTATGTAATTTTTTTACCGCTGCTCGAGTTATCACGCCTCGTCCGTTTTCAAGCAGAAATCGCGTATTGTGGCTCGGAAAATGGAGGAAAAATATGAAATGACATTTTTACACACGCATTTTTTAGCAAAACCGTTTTCAGTCAATACAGCACGTGTATCAATAATAATGCAATATGGGAACATAGCTGATGCTGAGTTATTATAGACAATCAAGCCACACAGGAAGCCGTTCCATGCACACGCCATGTACCGCGATCATGAATTATACAGATACGAGATCCGACTCCGCTGCCCTCCCTGTAGCTGCGCAACACGAATAATGTCCGTTCGGCTCAATTTACTATTTTTTAGAGTGTTATCAACAATTTTAAAAAAAATTGACCCGGGCGCTGTAACTTTTTGACACTCCTTTTCTTTACATCTTTTATTTAAACTATGGAATTTTTGCAACACTCAAGACGTCCATTGTCGATGAATTCCCGTTTTTTTTTATATTTTTAATATGATTTCATCAAGAACGGACAAGGTGTAGTAACGAAAAGACGATCTGCTTTCTTACGGACTGAAATCACTCTGACGGGTAAGCGCAACGTTGCCCAACTTTTTCGCTCGAGTAAAACTTTCGTATTTTTTATTAATCTAGCGATTAGTCATTGACTAGATGAAGGCGTGATAACAGGACATTTTGGTAACGGGCTGCCGTACTATTAGGCAAGCCCTATTCTGCCAAATTTCATCAGCATCTATAATAAGGCCTTCTGCACACGGAGCGTATCGTCATAGACGCGTAAAAGATTTGTTCTGCAGCGACGATTAGTCTCGACTTTAAAAATCCACAAATGAATAGTTTTTCTTCTTTATTAGTAGTGTGACCTCGGTGCTTACACTGTGAAGATGTCCAGTGATAAAGAGGAACTACTTTTGTTAAATTATCTTCATAACCGTAAGAACAAAAAGAAACGTAAGAAATTTTGGGTGCATTCCTATATCTACAAATATGGTAGTAAAAGGTTATTTATTGTCGCCAAAGAGTTATCAGAAGACGACTCTAAATTGCAGACATTTTACAGAATCTTACAGTTTCACCGCTGTATGGCCGGCGTATTACAGCTTGGCTGTTTTGATGAACCCGCGTCGCTTACGCCTCGTATACAGTCGCTATTAGAGCCCAAAGGAGCAGCACCTTTCGTATGTCCCGTCTAATACGAGTCTATGACGATAAGCTCCATGTGCAGAAGGCGTTTTATCTTCATGACGCACGATATCGAAAGCTTCGGTTTCCTACAAAGCGGTATAGCGGGTGTAATTTGACGGCCAGTGGCGTCATTAAAAAATGTGTACATGCTTACAGAACACGCAGTACGTCGAGGAGATTCTGGGGTTGTGCATGTGCATGAATTTTGACAATGTCCGAACAAATGGATTGGTCTAGTGAACAAGACGAAATATTGATTGCCTTTGTTAGGAGGCATGAAGCTCCATACAATGTAAAGGCAACTGGATGCTTTGTTATTAGATGACAGCATATCAGAATTTCATATGCGCCTTCTGTCTGTCGTCTCCTGTCGTCTTATATCAGTTCTCTTCGTTTGATGATTCTTCACCTTCAAGACAAGTTAGGATGACCAGATCTAAATCGTCCATCTTGCAAAACGCCACAATGTTTACATGTGTACTGTCAGAGCGACCGTATTCTACGGCACCCACAAAGCGGCCTTCAAATTATACCCGCAATTTTACGGTACCGCTTTGTAGGAAACCGAAGCTTAAATAATCTTTAAAATGACGTTTTCTTGAAGCAATTAATGACCAAAGTTTCCAAAAGGATTAACTCGTTGGATACAGGTCAGAAAAAAAAGACTTAGAAGATCAAATTTTGTAAAATTAAATAGCTTAGGATTCGCCGGCCAGAATATATTTAAACTCGGCACATGGGTTTACCATTCAAGAAGTTATAATGCAGTTTTTATATAAAATATATAGGGGAACCAATATCCAGAGTGAGTTCAACAATTACATGGGATTTCATATGCTCAACTTAACGATGCATTACTCGGTATACGAAATGACCCTATACAATTTTTTTTTCCTAAATATCAATGATAATGAAGTCACAGTATTATACAGGGTGTCCGCTAATTAATGTTACATGGAAAAACCACAGACTCATTACATAAAAATATTTAAATTTAATTATACTTACCTATATCCGAAAGTTGATATTAACTGAGATACAGGGTGTTTTTGTTTTTCTCTAATAACTTTGGAGGAAACCAACGTTTTTTTAGAAAATTTGGCAATTATGGTTTTTCTAGGACGAGGTGAAATTTTAATGTACAATGTATGTGGAGCTGTCTGCGGCAATATTTGTACATTTATTAGGTCATAATTATTTTGCGCCTCAGTGTATTTAAGTTTTAATGAAAATAATACTTTTCTCATATTTATTACGTAAAAAAGGTATACTAAGTTCAGGTCGCCCAGAGTTACCGTTTCGGAGATATTTGCATTTAAATTGTTTAGTGCATCATGACCAATTATTATTAATTTGCAAGCAAATATTTTTTTTTTAAAGTAACCTATGAGCAAACAAATATAATTTAGAGATGCAGTTGCCATGCAACAGAAAATGTTTAATTTTTGAGTTTATCGTAAGTTTGTGTTTTCATTGCTGTTGGTTTCTTTCGACACGATATTTTCTAGGGTCAAAGTTATTTTAATTACATTAAGTTAAAGAACAATCCAATTGTTGTATTTATTATTCCCAATTACCATTATTAGAATATTAATTATGTAAAATTAAGAAGTAACAAAATATTATTTGCTTGCAACGCACTAAACAATTTAAATGCAAATATCTCCGAAACGGCAACTCTGGGCGACCTGAACTTAGTATACCTTTTTTACGTAATAAATATGAGAAAAGTATTATTTTTATTAAAAACTTAAATACACTGAGGTACAAAAAAGTTATGACCTTATGAATGTTCGAAAAGTGCCGCAGACAGCGCCCCCTACATTGTACATTAAAATTTCACAAAGAAATCAATTTCTCGTCCTAAAAAAGCATAATTGCCAAATTTTGTAAAAAAACGTTAGTTCCTCTCAAAGTTATTAGAGAAAAACAATAATGAAGTTTTAACTTTAACACCCTGTATCTCAGTTAATATCAACTTTGGGATATAGGTAAGTATAATTAAATCCTAATATTTTTACGCAAGGAGTGGTTTTTCCATGAACCATTAATTAGCGAACACCCTGTATATGTGGTGTTTCTTAATAACATGCTAATATTCAAGTGGGTTATTCCTGGGTACATTTTGGGAAAAAACTTGATATGAACATATGTCCTAAACGTCTTAGCTTTTGAGATACAGGGTTTTAAAGAATTTCACAAAATCTCCATTTTTATTAATATCTGTGGTACTGCTCTAGATATTTTTGTGAAATTTGCTACACACTTTATATTCATCAAGAGGCATTTTATGATGTATAGTGGCGTTCGTGCGAGAATTGCACGCGGTATTTTTGAAGGAAAGAATGATACGCCACTTTTTTTTTTAATTATTTTTGAATTTCTCATTCATTGCTGAGCAAATGCCGTCTCTTATGTTTGTCGTTTGACATACAGTTTTCGTATAAAAAAAATGAAATTCATTCATCTGTTATGAAATTAGGTATTAACAAAGATAAAAAGGATCTAGTAGGTAAGAAGTAAATTTTGTTTCGTAAACATGAATAGGATTGACAGTTGTCTACCTAGTCTAGTTGTCACGTATTTAAGTCATTAACCTTAACAAATTATTAAAAAAAAAACATGAAAATCTTTAACACCCTGTATCTCAAAAGTAAAGACGTTTGGAACATGTTCATATTAAGTTTTTTTCTGAAAATGGACCCAAGAATAACATCGTTAAAATAAATATTAGTAAGTATGTTATTAAGGAACACCCTCTGTATATTAACTTGTAAAAAAAATTCGCGAACACTCTCATCTTGTTATTAAAAACAACTATCACATTGAAATTATTAACAACATGATATTCTGGCATTTATAGAAAAAAAACCATTTACATTACAAGAAAGCAATGCGCAATTAACAATTCAAAGGCACTATTTTCTAATATAATATAAACAAACAACAAATTCTAGCCAAGCATGGTAAAAGACCGCAAAAACAATATTATGAAATTAATTGAATAGATGTAGAATTAACGTTAAAATTACTTGATTTATTTAATTTCGTTTGCTTACCCACAGGAGAAACAATACCCTGATTAAAAAATAATATCACAATAACCATAATAAATTACTAATTAATACTAAATTTAAAAATGTAAGATTTTGTATTAAACATACTGAAAAGAATTTTACCGACGGGCCGATAAAGTTTTTAAAATTGAAGAAAGTTATATTCCCGTGCAAGGAATCGAACCTAGAACCAAGAACATCTCTCACGGCGGCTATATTTCACCATATTCCATTTTTTATTAGTTCTATAAAGTTTGGAATATTCGGCGAATTTAAACCGGATATTACTAAGAAAATGCAAATTCACTCATGACTAAGGTTATTAAAATCTAATTTTGTACCTCCGGGACTAAAGTGGGTACTTTAGTACCGCCCAAGAGGGGCCATTTAGTCCCGCGCTTGGGCGCTAAAATTATACAAAATTATTTAAACTTATTTATTACGTATGTGTCATTGTGGCATATTTATTTCTTCAGCAATAGCCTGTATTTCCACTCCGACGTAGCCAACTAGCAGTACCTGAACTTAAAATCCTCAGGAAAATGGCCATATAAAAATACTAAATTATTTCGAAACCTACAAATTTTCGGAATAACAATCTTATACACCCTTCTTTGTAATGGTAAATAGAAAATAATTATAAAATGTGGGGGTTTCCGTTTGAAGATGTAGACTTTTTGTTCTCAATTTTATTTTTGATCTTATTGTTTCAACACCATATGTTAATATTTATCAAACTATTATAAAAAATCTAATTAAAGCATGTTCTTTTTAACAAGAAATCTAACCCAAATTAAATTATAAAGGCTTCCTTATAGGAAAAATTAATAAATAATTTAAGGTCTGCAAAATAAATACTTCCTTATAGGAAAAATTAATAATTAATTTAAGGTCTGCAAAATAAAGGCTTCCTTATAGGAAAAAATCAATAATTAATTTAAGATCTGCAAACGTCATTTAAAACCTTAAATAATTATATCAAACATGCTTAGATTTCGATATGCTATACGAAATCTACCTAGAACTTTGCGTAGAATCCAAAAAGTAACAATATATAGGGTGTTCTATTTAAAATAAGGGTGGTTCAACCGGAAAATTATTTGAGAATAACTAAAAACGCTGTCAAATATTGACAAGTGTAAACCTGATTATAATAGTACATTAAGCTACAAGTTCCATAAGACATTATCTTAGAGCATGCGTATAATTTAGAAAACGACTCGCGAAGCGGGAAGTTTTCTAAAGTACAAGTGCTCTAATTGCCTTATGAACCGTGTATTTTATAATACTTTTTCTATTTGGGTCTTTAAAGTTTGAAAAACTTAAAAAAATATAGTTGATTTTTTCCATTTGAATTAATATTTTCTTTTTGGGTTGGCAATACTTTTACAATTTAATCAAATGTTACAAGTATCAAATATGCCATGATAGAAACAATTGAAGACAATAAAGCTTCTTCCCATCCGTCATAATTAAAAATAAATATATTATTAAAGTTAATAAAAATGAGTCAGGAAGAAAGTTGTACTCCGTCAGAAATACGAGAAATTGCGGAAAATAATCTAGAGAAGCTTTTAAAAAGAATATGCAAAATTTTGAGTTATGGTGCGAGCAAAACAAAGTTCAAAATATTGAACAAAATATTGTGTCGACACAGAATCTGACAGCGATAACAATTAATGCCCAGGAAATGTCTACAATAACTATAAATATGTTTATATAAAATAATATGTATAATATTATATTGAATTAAAGATAAAAATAGTACTTTATTGAATAAAACTTTAGAAACCGAGCATAAACTAGAAGATATTTTTATTATTTTTAGGTTATGTTGTTTTATAGTTGTTTATAGTATGTTGACTAGTATAGGTATTTCGGATAAATATCTAGTAAAAATGATCTATTTGCAAGGTTAGTATTTTAAAGTTTTCTATAAAAAAATTTCTGTCGAATCCATAATGCTTAGAAAACTAATTTCAACGAAATCGAAGTAGGCCTAAAATTCGAACCTACTTGTAGCCAACATGAAAAAAATTAAATTTCAGTTACATAAAGTGGCAAGTTATTCAATTTTTTTGCATTTCATAATGTAGCCATTATGAAACCCACATAGAAAAATGTTATTACTGATATTTTCTGTTTAACCTGAATTAAAATTAAACAGAATCGTATACCATATTTAAGCTAGTTTGAAGACACAATTTTGTTAATATCTTAAAAACGGTATGTGGAAAAATGTTCAAATTTGGTGAGTTCTTCAAGCTCATTATTCTCTTTGAAATTGTTTAATGTTTTCTTTTAAATCAATACGAGACCGAATATTTAGCCACCTTGCAATTTACATGGGAAATCTCATATGTCCTGTGTGGACGCACCACCCGATATACGTATAACTTTATTAATACTCTTCCCGGAAGTACAAAAAATAATGTATATACCTCGAACAATCCCTTGAACAATGGAACAAACTCCGTTCCTTGGACTAGCAAGTCACTTTGGTTTACAATAACACACTGAAGAAATATAAACAATAATTTTTTTAAAGAATATGTAATTATAATAAACACATTTATGATAAATTAAATAAAAAAATGTTTATAACACTAATTTTAACAATACTTTTATGGTTCTTGTATAACCTGGTTTAACCTCGCCAAATCTACTTTCGGTTCAAATTATTAGTGATATTTTAATTATATTTACCAATTTTTTATTGTGTTAAAATACCGATGATATAATAATGCGATAGGTGCTATCAAAATTAAATTATAGGAACAAACCGGAAAACGGGTTTCTGTCACCTGATAGCTGAAGATAGCAATATACACGGTTGGCAAAAAGAGTGGAACACCACCCAATATCTTCATAATCACGTATATTTTCGAAAAACGGGCTCGTTCCCGTTATTTTATTTTTCACTTTTACAAATTCTGAGAGATTTAAATATTATACAGAATTGCTCATAAGATTCGGACACGCGTCAACTTTAGTTTCTTAAATGGAATATCCCAAATTTTGTTCGATTTTTTAATTCTACTTGTAATTTTGAATATTTTTGATGTAACATACCAACAACTCCTAGAAAACAAGGACAAAGCGCTGTCTTGTGACGTCATCATCCGTGGTCCTATGATTGCAATATGCAATATAATATTATATGCCTTCTGTGGGGGATTTATATTTTGCGTGACTTCTAAAATTACTTATACTATACACTTCAGACGATCGTTATTTAAATTTTTAAACTTGTATTTAAGTAAATTATGCGTTAAAGGTTAATAACGTAAGTGAGAAAAAAAATTAGTGCATCTGGGCATATTTATTTTAAAAATAACTAAGTATTTTGTGTAAAATGATTTAGCCACTGTAGGTAGGTAGTTGTTTTTGGATAAATATCTGGATAAATATGTAATAATACAAATATTAAACTACCAAATCCTAAAAAGTTTGTCTTGGATGTGTGTATCCTCAAATAACAAATTATTCAAAACTTTAGATACTCAAGGATTTATGAGTAAATTTTGAGAAAAATTCATTGAAATTCATCATTGGATTACTAAGTACATATAGATTTAAAGTTAAAAAGTAACATTGTAGGTAAGTAAGTATGTCGAATTATTTTGAATATGTATTTAATTTCCTTTTATGACCTTTACCTAATTGATGATTGATTGATGATGGATACAGAGCTTTTAAATTTAAAGAAAAGCCAAATTTTAGTAACATGGTTTGTTCAAAGTCATGCAGTTTTTTAAGAGAGGCAAAATATGCCACTTTTTCTTCTCCAGTAAAAAAGTCGGGATATGTAAATGTCTGATCAGGTTTTGAGTTTAGCCAAGCATTAAAAATACATTTTAACAGATGGACAGAATCGAACAAGTAAAATAAAGGTCTTTTAGCATCAACCGGATGTGGGAACACTATATTAAGTTCCTTTTTTGGTGAAAAATGTGACATGGCTTTTCCATTAATTGCATTGTTGTCACTCAGAACACAAAAAACTTTATATCCGATAGCCTCTAAACGAGTTATGATTGTTTTCACAAAGTTGAAAAGTAATTCATGGTTAATTTTAGATATAGGGGCAATGTGAACAACTTCTTTTAAATCTGAACCAATA
The DNA here is from genome assembly GCA_963991005.1 of Barypeithes pellucidus. Lineage (NCBI taxonomy): Eukaryota > Metazoa > Arthropoda > Insecta > Coleoptera > Curculionidae > Barypeithes > Barypeithes pellucidus. The sequence continues at coordinate 18,889,841 of OZ022563.1, forward strand.
CTTGTAATCATAAAAGTGTATGCAGTCGTTGCTAACAATTCGTTATTATTTACTGATGCCCCCACTACATTTCCTCCTTTATAGTCTAAATAAGGGTTAATATGAATTTCGTCCATTAGCAGACAAACATATTTGTCTTGATCATTCAAATATTTGAAAATATTCCTCGCATATGTCAAAAACATTTTTTTTCATCAATATGAGGATCCGTTAAAAGGATGGGGTAAAATTATTGGCCAGTGATTTCTTAAATATCTGTATGCATGAGGACTGATTGTATATACTATTGAACAAAATACCATAGTTGTAGTGGAATATCTGTATCGTTCTTTTGGCAAAGTTCTTAATTTTACTTGTTCGGAGAGAAATTGCAGTGCTTGCGCTAAACTATCATTGTCTACTTTTAAGTTTTTAAGCAAATCAGAAACAAAGTTTAAAACTTCATTAATGTTTGACATATCGGTGTTATTTTTAACATTGTCACATTCGGGATTAGGGTCATGATTGGAGTTATTGTCTTGTTCAGTATCTAAAGGAAGAATATTCATCGAACAATCAATAATATCTAGTAAATTTCGCAATTCATCCAAACTACATGAAAAAAAGGTGTCTTTTGTTGATCAATTTTTACGCTTACTGGTTGCCCATATAAATATGTACTTATTTCTAAATTATTATTTATTTTAACGGCCCCGGATTATGCTTAATCTTAAAGAGAGTCTTGCAAGTTTTTTCATCGATGATAAACCATCCTTCCTTTAAATTAAATGTTATAAACAAATTATTAAATTCTTCAAAAGTGTCATAATTCGTAAGTTGTTTATGTGTTAAAATTTCACGTTTGCTTTCGTCAATACCTTTTTGAAATTGCATTTCATCTAGTTCTCTAAGCTTTTCTTCTCTACTTTTTCGATGCGTTAAAGTTTTTGTAAGATATTTTGGACAATTGGGAAATTTACTAGGTACGCTATTTTCCTTTAATCTGGGTATATTTAATTTTAATGAAACGATCTCACCCGTTTTCGTGTCTTGTTGAGAAATCTGCCAAATAAAATCCTCCTCTGTAAAATGACACTCACATACTCTGCTGTTTGTATTAGGAATAAAATTTTCACGATGAATAGCGGTTTGCCATTTTAAGCGTCCTGCCGCACTTTTGGGGAAACGAAATACCCGCACTGATGGCCCATTTACGTAATTACCTTTACAACCAACTACAGAGCATTTGTATGGCATTTTCAAATTATTTAAAATACAATTTAAACCGGCAATAAACTCGAATTTTGCACTAAAAACACTCGCACACGAAACGACAACAAATTAAACTACCGCCAAATGACAGCCAAATTAGTGCATGATTAGTGCAACGTTGCCAGATCGACTTTAGCGATTCGCTTGTCTACTGGCCCATTTATTAAAAATTGTTATTATATGTTTTTATTTAATTTCAAAGTACTTCCAATGAAATAATTCTGCTGTAACATTATAGTTGGCCTATGCTAATAACCAAGTTTGTTATTAACAAAAAATACAACTTAATTCATGCCAATTATAATAATCGGGAATTATGGACCAATCTGACAATGTTGCGGTCAAGACAAAGCGGGAAATACGAATTGGCATTTCGAGACAAACAGCACGGTCCGATAGCATCGGCCTACATGCAGTGACGTCATCAGCAAATATTTCTTAAGCGCTGTGTCCTTGTTTTCTAGGAGTTGTTGAACATACCCGGTTTCGATCTTCAATAGAAACAAGATTGAAATGTTCACGGAAATGAGTAAATGTCACTTAAATTAAAATTACAGTAGGTATCTAATTAAATATAATACATAGGTTGCTTATAGTATGTAATTAGGCGAATTATATATGTCCACGCAAAAGATCATCGTCACAAGATCTTGGTCTATTTTTGTATAGCACCGAATTTAACGCCCGTCACATGGCTAATTTTACTCTTCTGAATCATATAACGCCAATATTTGGAACTGAGTTATTTTAATCAGTCACTATAACCATGTTCCTATTATTTATAACAGCCCTGTCTTAGGTATATTGGCTTAAAGTTTTGGAATGTTCCCTATAGAATGTTAAAATAATAAGAAAATTAGTCATATTTTTAATCTACCTTGCATATCAAAATATATTTTTCCTTAATGGTTTATAAATGGTTAATAAAAAATATTGTATATAGCTTCGGATACAAACGACACACGTCACATCAATGTATCTCCCATAACATTTACATGCGTGACCGGTATTACTGTGACCGGCGATACAAAAATGCCCAAATTCGTGGATAACAACTAATACAAGCTATTTCTTAAACTTTGTTAGACTGAAATGAGTATCTGTACTCAAGAGAATGACTTCGTGTAGTATTTTCCCTTAATTAAGACTACTAGGTCTGAGTTAACCCTGTGACCGGCGATACAACACAAAAACATACGACTGGTAAAAAGTAGGCAATGTTTGAGTTTATACCTAAATCCTTACCAAAGAGCACGCTTTACACAAATTCAAACACATACCGTCATATTTGTAAAACTATTAGGCCGACCTAGTGGCGTTATTTGTAAGCAATTTCTGCCGTGACCGGCGATACATGCAGCTGCGGGGACGGAACCTCTGGTTAATAATTGTGTTAGAGAAACTAAACTGTTGATCTTTGAACATTATTTTTTCAATACAAATTGTAGTAAGAGTGTAAATTATTTATATGCAAAAGTAACTTTAGTAAAATGACGTGAAATATAAAAAGGTAAAGTAAGAAATTATTGACTGGGACACGTGACCGGCGATACATTTTTAAATTCAAATTTGAAAACTGCAGCTATAATCTAAAAAAAACTTTTAAAATTGCTTTGTAATGCAGGAAGTAACATATATTTCGCAAATTATAATCGTTTCTACAGGCAAATAGTTTATTTTAGTAAGTTATATGCTGAGAACTGAAAGTCTGTAAAAAAGTTTTGATCCAGATAATATTTTCTATATTTTCTTCTGATATCTCGAAAACAGCCGAAGATCGAAATAGGGTATGTTGTATATAAAAAATATTCAGAATTTGAAGTAGACTTCAAAAATGAAATAAAATTTTGGATATTCCATTTGAAAAAATAATGTTGGCATGGCCCCGACTTTTGAGCAATCCTGTATCTATAATACTAAAAATTCTCTTTATGGTAAAAGTGGAAAATAAAGTCGACGGGTCTGAGCATTTTTCGAAAATATACATAGTTATGAAAATATTATGGGTGTTTCATAAATAAATAAATAAAAACCTAATAAAACATTGTATATAAAATCGAATTGATGAAATTTTAATCAAGTCAGCATTTCAATTTTTTAATTTTTTGTTTGTCTATTGTATAATTTATTAACAACCATATCCATTTTTTTCTGATTTATTTTGATCCTTTACGCAAAAAATCTCCTATTTTCTTATTCCTTGTTTTTTTAAGTCAGTTCTTGAGAAGGAAGATGACCAGTAAAAATGTCATTATTTATTGCCTAATATAGCAATAATTTCAGAGGTAATACACTACGATATAATCGCCATTTTTGCAATAAACCCGAGCAACTTTAGTGAATTTCTGTCAATTATATAAAAAAGTGGCTTGATTACGTAAAAATTAAGTTGTCTTATAATCCAGCATTTATAGTACTTTGTTGTGTATTGTAAAATATCAGCAACTTTAATAGTTTTTCACAGTAATTAGGCTAAAAATATTCTTATCGCGTTTTAACTGATATGGAAATAATTTCGGATAATCGAATTAAATTTAAGTAAATTTTTCTATTAACTATTTTTTTTTTACCTTTTAAATCCATTTATTTAAATGATTCCAAACTATTAAGCCGAAAAAATGTATAAGTATATTTACTTTTCAAATAAAAACGGGGTTTTAATACCATAGAATATAACGTATAACATAAATAACATCGCACTATCTGTGGCTGTCAGAAAATAGGTTCGTTAGAAACTCAAAAATGATGCAGGCCACTTCTTATTCTCCACTTATTTCGTCGTACTGTGCGAATTTTAAAAATACCTGTTCCAATGTTGTTTGACTGAAACTGTATTCTTCAATATCTAATTCTAGTTTAGCTGAAAAAAAAAAAACAGAAAATTAGATCACTTTTAGATACGTCACCCTACGTCAATTAATTATCGATTTTTCAAAAATCCACGTCCTAATTAATAAGCTGTGATGATATTTCGTTAATAATCAATTTTAATAATTTTTTTTAACTAATAGAACATAGATTCTAGAGTTTAGCCCAGAGCAGTTTGATCTAAACCATTTAGAGATATATCTGGATTAGGATGCGACATTTTACCACTTTGGGTTTTTGCTAAATTAAAAATAAAAACCATTTCAACAACTAATGCATGTTGGTCCGTGCGTGGTGTGTCAGGAAAATCGACTATTCTAACCCCTGATTAATATTTCGTCAGTAAATGAGAATAATGAGGTTATGTTTTGTTAGGTAAAGCAGTGGTGCTAATTCTATATTTTAAGAAAATTGCAAAAATATAGATTATTTCTTTATATCATCTGAATTTCTGTAAAGAAAATACCTACAACGATTACCTATTTATTACTAAATGTTAGATCGAAATTATCTAAACGCGTACCTTATTACAGCGTTGCCATTTTTTAAAGCCATCGTCTAACTTTAAAGCTATAATAGAGCTGAGAATGATTCTAAATAAATGATGTTTTATGAATGGAATGTTTTACCACCCATTTTATACACATAGATTCAAAAGTTTTGCATCACTCTGATTTTGGCATGTTAAGATAATGTCAGGAATGAATTTATTTTCTAAATGTTTATTTATGTTTATCAGTTTTTTGTAGCAAAAAAAATATTATCAAGACTTGTTTGAGGAAGGTCATTCCCAAAGATTTTTTGATTAAAGAATAGGGGGTTTTCAAAGTGATGTATCTCGCATATGGAATCGCTCTCTAGAGACCAATCCCGTGCGAGACAGACCACGAAGTGGTAGAAGGCGTGTTAATAACGAACAGCAGAACCGCTATATTATGTTAACAATTCGGAGAAATCGTACTATGCCAGTTCCACAACTTCAGCGAGATGTTACGCATGCAATTGGAGTTCGCGTATCTCTACAGTGAGAAGACGCATTCTTGAATCCGGTTTAAGATGTCGGCGGCCAGTAAGAGTTCCCCAACTACAATATGACCACCGAGTTGGTGGACTGCAGTGGGCTGAAACGCACGTTCGCTTACCCGAAGAATTTTGGAATTCTGTCCTATTTTCCGACGAGACCAGGATTTGTCTGGTAAACGATAGTCGCCGGATTCGTGTTTGGAGAGAACCAACAAGAACCGCCCAACTTACCCATGCTCGCCCCTTGCCTCCTTTCGCGGGAGGAAGCGCCATGTTTTGGGCATGAATTATGTCTGACGGGCGTACTGAGTTAGTCCACGTTCAAGGCACAATGACTGGCGACAGGGACATTAGGGATATTCTATATCCTTATATTAGGACGTGGCGAGGGTAACAATTTTGTGTTGGTGGACGACAATGCACGGCCCCTTCGTACTAGACCTGTGGATGAATACCTAGAAGTGAGGGAATCAATCGCTTGGAGTGACCTTCTTTGTCCCCTGACATGAACCCGATAGAACATGCTTGGGATATGCTTGACATATGCTTTCTAGGGCAGTTCGCGTTAGAAGAAATCCCACTAGAACTCTCCAGGAGCTTGTCGTCGCTGCTACCGAGGAATGGCAGGGTATTCCACAAGAACGGATTGCTAACGTTACTCACAGCATGCAGCGTCGTCTTCAAGCTTGCATTGACACCAGAGGAGGAAATACACTTTATTAGAAGCTATATTTTTTTAAATTTCACAGATTATACAATATAAATAAATTTTACTTTTCTTAAGTTTTTTTTTTTTGGAAGGTTTAAAATGTTGCGGTAAAATAAAAATTTTTAAAACCATTGATTTTTATTTTAAACTTATCATTGAACTAATATTTAATCTATTTTCGCGATGACGTAATTACTTATTCTAGAATCAGAGTGATGCAAAACTTTTGAATCTATGTGTATTATATGTCTATGGTTTAAACTAAACTTACCTTTTTCTAACTGCATAAAACAATTGGCTAACGATGGAACGCTGTGCTGAGGAACACTAAATACCAATCTATCTACAAATGTCTCCTGTAAAGACGCATCAGGGAACAGATCTAATAAAAATTAAAATATTGTAAAATTTATAACGTTATTAAAACTTATTTTTAGAAAAATTATGCTTGCACTGTCTTAACATTTTATAATACCAGTAATAACGGGTGGGCCATATATTATGTTGAATTATAAATTAGCAATGAGAATAAGAAAAATTAAATTTGTTATTATTATTTTTATTTTATGTGATACAATGTTTATTCCGATTAAGTATGGAAAATGATTTCATTCAAGTGGCCACCTCGGCTAGCTCGGCAGTAGCCCATCCTGGAACACCAATTTTCGAGCACATTATTAACAGTTTGCAGCTCTATTTGAGCGATTTGAGCTTGAATATTTTGTTTTAAGCGGTCAATTGTTTGAGGATTGTCCGCATAAACTTTAGCCTTCAATGCGCCCCAAAGAAAGTAGTCGAGTGGTGTTATATCGCAGCTTCGAGGTGGCCAATTGACATCTCCAAAACGACTGATTACACGATTGTTAAATTTTGTGCGCAAAAGGTTGATGGTGAGCGCGGCGGTGTGGCAAGTTGCCCCGTCCTGTTGAAACCAGACTTCATCGAGATTGATATCTTCCAATTCGTGCCACAAAAAGTCATTTATCATATCTCGATAGCGGCCGCCATTAACCGTAACGGCGCGACCAGCCTCATTTTGAAAAAAAAGGGTCCAATCACGCCACCACTCCAAAATCCACACCACACAGTGACTCGATCTGGATGCATGGGCTTCTCTATAACGGAGTGTGGATTTTCCGTGCCCCAAATCCTACAGTTTTGCTTGTTGACGTACCCGCCAAGGTGAAAATGCGCCTCATCCGAAAAGATTATTTTTGTAACAAAATCAGGATCATCGTTCAACTTGTTTAAAGCCCATTCAGCGAAGCGAAAACGTTGTTGATGGTCAACTTGCTTCAACTCCTGAACAAGCTGGACTTTGTACGCATACATACCAAGATCTTTATGCAGAATCCTCCTCAAAGTGGTTCGGTGTTGAGTTGTTGACTTCTGCGCCGAGTTGATGTAGACGCGTTAAGACGCACACTCTCGGCCACAGCAGCGATTGCTTCAAGTGTACGCCTAGGATGAGCATGCGAAACATGTTTCACGTCCACCAGCATTCCAGTTCTGAACACTTTATCGATAAAATTCTTAATTCCTTGGTTTGACGGCGCCTCATTTCTTCCAAACTTTCTACGCAAATTTCGTGCTGTCTCGGCAACCACAGAGCCACACTCAAAGTAAGTTTTCAGTATTTCTAAACGTTGATCCAAATTAAAGCGATACATATTCTATCAGCGGAAATTTCAAACTAAACAACTGTCTACAATTCATGGCACTCTAGTCGACAGCGCCATTAATAGCACGTAGTTTAAAATTCAACATATAGATGGCCCACCCTTTAGAACTATTAGGTTTATAATTTTTTAACATAAATCTAGCAATAGAAATTAAGATGTTTTACCAGAAACGAATTGCTTTAATTCGTTATGTCTATCGCCAGTTTCTGACGTAGGAGTAGATTCTTCGCCTTTTATTTTCATTTCTAATGTATATCCAGCACCGTATAGATTTTTTAAATGTTGTGTAGAACCTATACACCTAGAATTTAAGAAAATATTGTGAAAAATTTCGCAGGTCGTCAGCAAATACAGTATATATATTTTATCCTAACCTCAATCCCCCATTCACCATTATTCCCACTCTGGAACAGAGGGCATCTGCTTCTTCCATGGAATGTGTAGTTAGGATTGCTCCTTTAGACCCCTTAACATAAAACAAAATTTGATACATACACGGTATCCAGCAACTAGTGGTCATAAATGATTAAGCTATATAACTGATGTTACTAATTGGGTCTTCACCGTTGGGATTTCGGAAACGGTAAGAGATACAAAGTCGGTTAAATTGGGGCAAAGTTGCGCAATTATATGCTGTAAAAAAAATAATAAATACAGGGGCTCTCAAAATATTTGGAAAAATCTAAAATTTTGCGTTTCAGTTCTTGTTCGACGAGATGAGCAAAAATAAATTTCACTTCCTCCTTGCTACTTTTTATTCTCCATAAGATGGCATCATCAAATTTTTAATGCGACGTTTCGTCTTTAGGTCACCATCATCAACTTATTTTTTTTAAATACGGGCCTGGATCTATTGTTATGAAAGAGGACCGATATATACGTTCAGTGGTATACAACACTTACTGGTTCTCCGATGTTTTGTAAATTGACCATCTTTGATCATCGAATTATTTTAATGATAATGGTCAATTTAAGGAACAAAACGTCAGAAAACCAGTAAGTGTTATATATCACTGAACGTAGATTTCGGTCCTCTTTTAAAATCTAAACAAGAAGATCGAGGACCATATTTAAAAAAATTAAGTTGATGATGGTGACCCAATAGTTAGAGAGACGGTGACAATAGGGGGTCCGTGAAGTGGAATATCAGTAATATGGTTTTTCGTGGAGCTTAGGTCCCCCTCTACAACTTTTATATTTGTTGAAATGCCGTAGAGCGTTGCTGAGAGGCGCTGTACCGCTTTAGATAGGAAATTCTCAATAAATACAAAATTATATCGAGCCATTTCTGAAAATTAATTTACAGCATCTGCGTGACCCCAGAGTCACGGGAAATACATTTTCTGACAAGTCAACCCTTGCATATACTTTTCCGAGCGTGTCAAAAAATATGAATGGAAAAATTATAAAGTCTCAAGTGACATAGGTCCAAGTGGACTTAATCGATTTGTATTCACATGGAGATGACTCGTAAATAATTTTCTGATAAAAAGAGTATTGCGAATCATTTTTCCCGTCATACAACTGAACGATACCTGCCTGCCGGTATCTCTGCGTAATATTGTCAGAATTCCGCCTAGCTACGTGCGATTCCTCTGAAATTTTGTTTCCAAAATATTTGGGTGTCAAGGAATGTAGTGTGACAATTTTCTGACATGTCACGATCGTTTTCCGAATTAACTGCGAGGAGATTTTTTAAAAATTCCAATAATGAAATGGCGAGACCTGAAGCGACAAAATTTCTTTCACATAATCTTTAACATATAATGTTCCAGTCTAGAAAGTTTCAACTTCAAATTCGCTTTTTTCTAAATTTTATTTTGACACGCTCGGAAGAGTATATGAAAGGGTTGACTTGTCAGAAAATGTGTTTTCCCTGACTTTGGGGTCACGCAGATGCTGTAAATTCATTTTCAGACCGTCGATATAATTTTGAATTTATTGTGAATTTTCTATATAAAACGGTTGCCTCTCAGCAACGCTCTACGGCATTTCATCAGATATAAAAGTTTTAGAGGGGGACCTAAGCTCTACGAAAAACCAAATTACTGATATTCCACTTCACGGACCCCCTATTGTCACCGTCTCTCTAACTACAATGACCAAACGTCGCATGAAAGATCTGATAATGCCATCTTGTGGAGAATAAAAAGTAGCAGTGAAAAAGCGATATTTATTTTTCGATATCTCTTCGAAAAAAGCCAGGAAAAAATAAAAAGGGAAACGCAAACTCTCATCAACAACTCTATTTCTTTTTTTTTCGTAGACATGTCGACCTCCGAAATAAGTATCTCGCTATAAACACTTGATGCAGGCTTTTTTTGATGGAATGTTTACAAAAATTTAGTGAAATAAAAATTTTTAAATTTAACATGCCTAGATGTTTTGAATAAAAAAAAAATGTAGAGGTCCTTCATGTGCAAAAATGCACACGCTAATATTCTTACCTGAAAACTAGCCAATATCGTATCCCACAAAAACCGTTTGCTTCTAGGATCCATTCCTGTACTGGGTTCATCCAAGAGTACAATTTTTGGATTACCAACCATAGCCATAGCAAAACTAAGTTTCCTTTTAGTGCCACCAGAACATTGTTTGACCTGTTTGTCGGCATGTTCATTTATTTGTAGGCCGCTAAAAAATATATAACAATTGAACTAAACTGAAGCCAACTATGCTGGAGTTATTGAAGGAATGAAATAGAAAAGAAATATATAAGAAATTTGAAATGAAATTTTGTAAGCACAATATAACGTGAAAAGAAAATAAAAATAAATCCAAAAAAAAGATGAATTACACCTACAGATTAAGCTAATCTGAATCTGAATTTTTGTGACATTATTTTACAAGGTAGAGAGTAGTCACTGTTACTTACTTAATAAATCTATTAACAATTTTATTAATATCAGAATGAGGTACACCTCGAATAGCTGCGTACGTTTCTATATGTTCTCGTACTGTTATATTCTTCCATAAGGCATCGTGCTGAGGACAATATCCCAACAGTTGAAACGCAGAGTTAATATTTGAAGTGATACTTTGCCCCCCTATATATACCTGCAACGAATAACATTATATTTAAATGGAAAATATTATTACGATTTCCAAACATCTACATTTACAATAACTTGTAAATCAAGGAGCAATGAAAATAACCAGAGAGAAAATGTATAAGAAAAACGCCATTAACAAGTGACAATAATATGACCCCCTGATAGTCATAGAGGTTAAACCGAATCTTATTAAAATTACTACCACAAAAAGAAGTTCAAGCATTATCGCAATTAACATGAGAAGCACAAAGTTACTCCTTATTTACTAAAAAGTTAACTCCATTAGAATGTTAAGGTCTTATTGTCACCCAGTTGTGTTTTCACCATAACAGTTTTTTTAATATGCCATATTAGGGCTCTTTGAAACTTAAAACTTTTTAGTGCTGCTGTTTATGTTTAGAGTTTCCAGTCGGTTAGATTGTCAAAAAATCGGATTGAAGCCACTAGCCACACGGTACTTGAAGCCCCAAAATCAATATTACTTACTCTTCCTCTGGTGGGTGCCTCTTCAGCAGTTATAATTTTCATAGTGGTAGTTTTTCCTGCGCCGTTATGTCCCAAAAGACCAAAAACCTCGCCTGCATCTACAGCAAGGGATAATGATTTTATCGCAACCTTTTTCTTCTCTTCAAGTTCCTCTGGTTTAAAACAGCACGCGCAACACATCTTGTTTCGGTTTTTATAATCTTTGTGTAAATTCTAAAAATTCGACACTAGAAATATTATATAAGTAAATAATATTATAAATAATAACAATAACTGGTTTGTTGCCTGTAAAACATTGATATCTTGATCATTATACAGGTAGAATCAAGAGTTACTCGTTTACCTTTCCGTAACAAAATGCTTTTTGGTTCACGTCATTATCTGCTTTTTAAAAGAAGATACACATTTCTAAAGAAAGTATTGCAGTTTTTCAATTTTATTCACAATCCACAACATTATATGATTTTATCGAATAGCATAAACAAGTATCCAAAAATTAATAACTTGTATTACAACCTCGTATTCTTATCACTTCTACCATGCGACGTGGGGCATGCTTTCAATGCAGTTTTGAATTGCTGCTTGAGGAATATTTTCCCATTCCTCAGTAATGGCTGTTGAATTTAATAATATACAGCAAGTCTAGCAATTTTAACACCTTCTTTCTACTTTACAGGTTGTGAATGGGTATTTAGACGAGGTGAACTTCAGATTTAAAAGCAATTGAACATGAATGGGGTATGCTATGTAGACGTGATCACAATCGACACCCATAAATATTTCCAGATCTTAAAACAGTTCTTGTTGCAGAATGAGAAAATATTCCTCAAGCGACAAGTCAAAACTGCATTAAAAGCATGCCCCACGTCACACGGTAGAAGTGATGTGATAAGAACTCGAGGTTGCAATACACGCTATTAAATTGTGGGTATTTGTTCATGATATTCGATAAAATAATGTTATGTCGTGAATTGTCAATAAAATTGAAAAAATGCACAACTTCGATTTTGATGATTAAATTATTAATTAAATTAAGGTATAGCAAAGTACTTTCGTTTAGAAACAGGAATAATTTGTAAATTATACAAAATATAAATGTCAATAATGTGCTGTCAATATTGCAATTTTGCCATTTCTGTCATTGGACAGTAGTGTATTAACACTGGAATGTATTTAGTTTCCACAGAAAAGCGTTGATTATTTTATCCGTTTTTATTAACTGATAAAACAATAAGACACTAAGAATAATAGGTCTTTGATGTTACTGTTATGACGTTCGTTCATTCTTTTTTAAAATTGTTAGGAACCCTTGGGAATGGTTAAAGATACTAACTACAACCGAAACGTTTGATTCAGTTATAAAATAAATGCATTGGAAGGTCATTAGAAGTGCGACAAAATTAGTTGTTAGTTTCTTTTAAATAATAATAATATTAGATTTCTAATTATACGAAATAAATCAGTGGATCTTACTTGAACTATAACAGGAGGTTTGCCAACTCTTTCTGAATGACTTAAATTTGTAACTTTAGTTCTCTCTGCTTTCACATCTTGGTCTTCATTATCGCCTACGTCTACGTCTGATGCTTCATTAATAATATCTTCCCTTCCTTTCTAAAAGGCGATTTTGAAATATTACTGAACTAATTAATAACTATACATATACAGGGTACACCAAGTAAAGTGGCCTATTAGAAGTATCTCGAGAACTAAATGAGATTTTATTTTGAAAATTTGGCTGTGGCTACAAGAGAAGTTTATAAAATATTTTGGATGGTGCGGTGTTGCCGGATCATACCGAAAGTGGTAGCAACTTCGTAATTTTAAATGAATTACCCTATATATTATATTTTTTGGAATCTAGATAAAAATCTAGAACAATTTTCTGTATAATATTATATACCTATCTTTAAGAGTTTTTGCATTATAGAATAATCTTGTGATTTTTTAACGCCGTATCTGGACCTAGAAAGAATATCATATCTTTTTAGCGGTTACAGCTAGAAAGCTGAAATTTTGACAATAGTTTCACCAGACCATCGAAATTTTATAATTTTGAACAGTATTTAATTAGTTTTATACGGGGCTTTTCTATAACAATATTTCTGAGGGAGATGAATTACTGCAAAAATCTTCTTTTTTTAAGTGCCAAGTACCAAACAATATATTTTTATAAGATAATTTTTAAATTTCACTATAAGTCCGAATATATTGAAGATAGGTATAGGAATACTTAATATCATTAGATAGAAAATTTGATCCTCCAATAGTAAAACATATCAAATACAGGGTGTCCCATTTAAAAAAAAAAAAGAAGATTTTTGCAATAATTCATCTCCCTCAGAAATATTGTTATGGAGACGCCCTGTATAAAACTAATTAAATACTGTTCAAAATTATAAAATTTCGATGGTCTTGTGGAACTATTAACAAAATTTCAGCTTTCTAGCTGTAACCGCTAAAAAGATATGATTTTCTTTTCAGGTCCCGATACGGCGTTAAAAAATCACAAAATTATTTATAATTCAAAGTCTCTTAAAGATAGGTATATGATATTATACAGAAAACTGTTCTAAATTTTTACCTAAATTCCAAAAAAAATATAATATATAGAGTAATTCATTTAAATTCCGAAGTTGTTACCACTTTCGGTATAATCCGGCAACACCGCACCATCGAAAATATTTTATAAACCTAGAAAACCGTCTCTTATAGCTACAGCCAAATTGTCAAAATAAAATCTCATTCAGTTCTCGAGATACTTCTAATAGGCCACTTTACTTTTTGTACCGTGTATACAGGGTGTTTGGATATTTTGCTCCAGTTTGTTCATCATAAATTTTTTTTCTTATTTTTAACATCTTGGGGTTACTTATGCAACTATCGATATTTGGTCCTGGGACTGACTTTTAAGAACTATATGTCTAAAACTCTTTCATATCATATACAGAGTGGAAGATATTACGTGTATAAATATAATTGGGACCCCAGTACGTTTAGGCGCAAAACTGGAATTAAAGCTTCTATCGGTAGCAAAATCAATTTTTCAAATGGAATCAAAAAGAAATGTATAGAGTTTTCGACTTATTGTTATATGACTGACTACCTTTATTCTAACACCCTGTATAAATGGGTACGATAAATTTATGATAAGAAAATTAAGAAGCCATCAAATGGATATTTCTAGTTTCGATTTACCTTTTTCAGAAACGAGAACGCATCGCCAGCCTTGCCCCCGCTCTTCTTGATATCGACAATTTTCAGCAACATAAACCATAAAGGTATATTAAGTATCATGCCGACGAACAGGATTCCAATTTCTAAAGTAAAATAGCTGCCTAATGTTAATTTATCACAGGCGAAATTGACGTTACACGACGAGTAGACACGCTGGATATAATAGACTATGGAATACGGTATATACATGGTATTCGTCAACGCAAAGATGCAGTGCAGAACTATTGCCACTCGTTTGCCTAAAAAATAATAATACTTATATAAATTAAAACAAATATGCACTCAGGGACGAAAATAGTATGTATGGGAAGAACAATGTTCATATTTAAAAACTTTTTTAAACTAATTTAAACAGAAGGATCTTAAAACAAGGAGGATACGGCTTTGCAGATTCAGGGGGGGATGGGGTCACGCCCCCCCCCCCCCCCTCCAACCAACAATGGAAGACGAAAAATGTGCTTATGTTTCATTTATAAAGAAAAGTTCATGTGAACATAAATGTCCGCAACGGCTTACATTTTTTGCTTTTAAATGGTTATTTCTTAATATCACCGAAAGTACTTAGATATTATTTTCAATTTTGGTATGTGTTAATAGGATATAGAACCACAAATTTTAGTTAGAAAAGTTTGTTAGAATTGTTCCACCAGTGGCGTCCCTGCAAACATGTCCTCTGATATTTTTTGCAAAAAAGTTGGTACGCCACTGACATTTTTCCATGTGGATATTTTTCTGATTAGCCTGGTCAATTCTACATGAAAACAGTTTTATGAGTTTTTCTCGTCTTGATTAAAACCACTAAATTCATATTGAAACTCATTATATTAACATATAAAATAATTAATGATAAATTTTGTTTTATAAAAATTGTTGGAAATGGCCACCTTCACTTAAAAGGTTTGCTTCCGCCGTCCTCGCATTGAATTGCCCACTTCAACAATTTTTATAAAACAAAATTTATCATTAATTATTTTATCAATGTTAATAATAATGAATTTCAATATAAATTTAGTGGTTTTGGGACGAGAAAAACTCAAGAGATCGTTTTCATGTAAAATTGATCAGGCTGATCAGAAAAAATATCCACATGGAAAAATGTCAGTGGTGTACCATCTTTTTTTGTAAGAAATATCAGAGGACATGTTTGCAGAGACGCCACTAGTGGAACAATCGAATAACTTTTCTAACTAAAATTTGTGGTTCTATATCCTATTAGCACATACCAAAATTGAAAATAATATCTAAAGTACTTTCGGAGATATTAAAAAATAACCATTTAAAAAATAAAAATTCAATACCCTGTAGCAAAAAATTTAAGCCGTTGCGGACATATCTTCATATGAACTTTTCTTTATAAAATGACCTAAGTAATCACGCCCTGAAATATTAGCACGTCATTAAGGAACACCCTGTATACCGGTGCGAGAGTCTTTTGAGGAGTGGGAGGATTGGGGGGGGGGGGGGGTTTGTTTTAAATCCCCCCCCCCATCCCTCAAAAAACTCCATGCCAAGTCGTCCTGACATGAAACTCACTAAGTTATCAAAAAACGCATAAAAATAGCTTCGAAAATAACATAATTATTGAATTTACGCGATTTTCTGTAAAATTATTGACTTAGCCAAAATTGCAAATAAGCTATCTTTGGCGGTCATGTTTGGACACTGTGATTAAAATTTATCTGCATATTTTTTTGTGAATTAAATCAATTTAGCTGCTTTATTCTGTGGATGCAACTAAATTTAAAAAAAAATTTAATTTTAAAACAAAAATTTGATATTTTAAAAAAATTTATTAAAAAAATTTTTTAAATTCAGTTAGCACTGACACTCTTCCGCCACAAATTAATTTACCTTCCCCTATAAACCACACGCATATTTTATAAAAAAAATTATGGAATCAAAAGTTATTAAGCCGTTTCCAGACTATACAGGGTGTTTCCTAACCTCTTTGAAAAAACGAAGGAGGTGAATCCTCACCTTATTTTAAGACGAAAATGTGGTATATCGCATATCGCTTCGTTTTCGAAATACAGGGTGTTAAAAAAATATTGTATTTTTCATTTTATTAATTAATGCCAAACGATATTCTAATGATATTTAATTTTGTTAAATATAAAGGATTAGAACACGTTTATATTACTCCTATTTAAACTGAAGAAGACCTTCGACTGCGAATTATTGACGGTTTTAATACGATTCACGCCAGTCCCGAAAGTTTCCCAACACGTAAGAGACAATTTAGCACGTCGTGTACATGGGTGTTTACTGGCTTATGGAGGATATTTGCAGCAATTAATTTTACTTTTGTTCAAATGAGTTCATTATTCAAAGTTTCATATCCATTATCAAATCATTGGTATTAATTAATAAAATGAAAAATGCAATATTTTTTTAACACCTTGTATTTTGAAAACGGAGCGACATGCGAAAAACTTTTATACCACATTTTCGTCTTAAAATAAGATGAGGATGCACCTCCTTCATTTTTTCAGAGAGGTTAGGAAACACCCTCTATATACACACACTATATATTTTTTAATTTAGAGAAGGAAAACTGATGGAAAAAATATTGTATGAAACTTATTCATAAAGTCACTTTTTTCACGAATGGGTAAAATGGGTAGTGATAAGTACCATTATTAAAAAATGGAAATTCCGTTGGTAAAGAATGATTTTCCAATAATACTAAAAAGAAGGAAGTTGTTAAAATTATAAATTTATCCAACAGAGCGAAGACAATCTGCACAGAGGGGGAAAATTATTTGAAGGCTCTGCCTCTATATTTTCGACACGAGCCCCTACTTGCAGGCTCATTCTTGACCCCCCCCCCCCCCCCTAAATCTAATCATGGATCCGCCACGGGTTTATTCTATTTTTTTCTTATTTGAATATCTGTTATTGTATTTATAAGGATTGTATCAGGAGGTTATGATCTCCCGAACAAGCAATGGTCTGTGTTCGTGCAAAGGAAACAAGGAATTTGCACAAAGAGTTTTATACCTTACTTTCCTCTGCCTTTCAGCAGAAGCAAATAAGTAAATAATAAATGTTAAAGATGCCTTAAAAATGAGCGCATGAGCCGAAGGCGACAAACCCGAATAAAACTTTTTTTCAATTGACACTCACCAAAATCCATCATATCCAACAAAGCAACGAACAAAAACGGCAACCATCCCACGAAGGTAGCAATATTCGGAAGAATAGATTGCGCCGAGTCAGTTTTATCAAATATGTAACTAAAACAGGTACAGCTCAATATTGACGATGGACAGTATACAAATATCAGCGCGCTAAAAATCACAATCGCTGGCCATTCTCTGAATGCCGGAATATCGAAGGCTATCATCATTATCACCAAGGACGCACAAATTACCACCATTATTGCAATAAGTACTATAAAGTATGTTATGAAGTACATTGTTGTCGATAACCCATTGACACGGAGTTGATTTTTCGTCTTTAGCTAAAAGAAAAATTAGGTTTATAAAAAATAAAAATAGTATACAGCCTATACAGGGTGATTGATGGTGGATGGCCTATTAGACCTTTATGAACAATTAGTAAACGGATCACTTTGAAAATTTGGTAGTTTATACAGGGTGTCCGCTAATTAATGGTACATGGAAAAATCACAGACTCCTTACGTAAAAATATTAGGATTTAATTATACTTACCTATATGCGAAAGTTGATATTAACTGAGATACAGGGTGTTAAAGTTAAAACTTCATTGTTGTTTTTCCCTAATAACTTTGCGAGAAACTAACGTTATTTTACAAAACTTGGCAATTATGGTTTTTTTAGGACAAGAAATTGATTTTTTTATGAAATTTTAATGTACAATGTAGGGGGCGCTGTCTGCGGCATTATTTGCATATTTATTAAATCATAACTTTTTTGTGTATTTAAGTTTTTAGTTTTTAATGAAAATAATCTTTTCTCATATTTATTACGTAAAAAAGGTATACTAAGTTCAGGTCGCCCAGAGTTACCGTTTCGGAGATATTTGCATTTAAATTGTTTAGTGCACCCTGCCCAATTATTATTAATTTGTAAACAATTTTTTTTTAAGTAACCTATGAGAAAACAAATGAAATTTAGAGATGTAGTGGCTATGAAACCTCCATGGTGTAATTTGTTGTTGTTTATTATTGTAAGATAGCTTTATCAGAAAATGTTTCATTTTTGAGCTTATCGTAAGTTTGTGTTTTCAGTGCTGTTGGTTTCTTTCGACACGATATTTTCTAGGGTCAAAGTTATTTTAATTAAACTAAGTTAAAGAACAATCCATTTCTTGTATTTATTGTTCCCAATTACCATTACTAGAACATTAATTATCATGTAAAAGTTAATTGGTAAGAAGTAACAAAATATTATCTGCTTGCCTGAGCTAACGAACTGAACAATTTAAATGCAAATATCTTCGAAACGGTAACTCTGGGCGACCTGAAGTTAGTATACCTTTTTTACGTAATAAATATGAGTATTATTTTCATTAAAATCTTAAATACACTGAGACACAAAAAAGTTGTGACCTAATAAAAGTTCGAAAAATGTAAATTAAAATTTCACAAAAAAAACAATTTCTCGTCCTAAAAGAACCATAATTACTAAATTTTATAAAAAAATATTGGTTCCTATCACAGATATTAGAGAAAAACAAAAATGAAGTTTTAACACCCTGTATCTCAGTTAATATCAACTTTCGGGTATAGGTAAGTATAATTCGATCCTAATATTTTTACGTAAGGAGTACGTGGTTTTTCCATGTACCATTAATTAGGGGACACCCTGTATAAATGGACATGCTCTCTTTTAAAAACTTTGATAATTTAAATGGAACAACTATGTATTATTATTTTTTTAGAATCCCTATTAATTTCTTAATAACTTTCATTAACATTTCCCTGATATCGTTCACGAGATATTAATTAATTTAGTTTTTTTTTGGAAAATATATCCTCCAAAAAGGGCTGATATTTTGTAACTCTGGCAAACTAGCGCACTGAAATTTGGTTGGGAGTCCGGTAATACTCAGAGTCATTTCACTTTGTTTCCAAATATTAGTTATAATAGGACAAGCTGTGTAGAAAAATACAATTATTTTGATAATTCGGAAAAATTATAAAAAGTTTTTTTTTTTTAAATGAAACACCAAGTGTGGTTATAAAAGCTTTTAAAATTGTTTATCTTTGTTGCTATACCTATATGGACCTATGAGCATTTATTTAGCAAAATTAATTATTACAGATAACAATCACAAATCAATTCGTAATAGATTTAATGCAGTTTTAATTTGTTGGATACAAGGCGACGTACAAACTTAAACCCTTCTTACCTCTCTATCATAAACCAAATCAATTGCTAAACTAACAGGTACCATAACGAAAACCATTCCAACAAAGATGGTAGCTGTAACGGACCCGATATTTATACCCTCTGGCTGCATGGTTTGTTGAAACGGTTGGGCCATTATTTTTATAGGCTCGAAAGTGCCGCGTCTAATTTTTTCAGGTGTGTATAACCTAAAAACATAAAAAATATTTGGTTCATAAAACCGCCTATGAAGTACTAAAGCAATACAATGATGAAATATTGGGTGAATGTTGTATTGTATCAACCAAGCGAGAAAATGATCTACTGGATATACAGGGTGTTATGGAAACTAATTATTACACTTGAGATAAAGGAGTTTGTAATGTTTCTCTAGGACACCCAAGAAGTCATCCATTTAAATATGATAATCCATTTCCATAACTACCTCTATATATTGTCACGGGAATGAATATCCTCTTCCGGTGATAGACGACATCTTGACGTACCTAGGAGGAGCAAAGTATTTTTCAACACTGGATATATTCTCTGGATATTGGCAAGTGGAAATAGACGAGGAAGATAAACACAAAACAGCATTTGTAACCACTGATGGTTTGTTTGAATTCAATAGACTCAGTTTTGGTCTTACAACAGCACCAAGTACGTTTCAACAACTCGCGGATGCAATTTTGGGAGAGTTAAAGTGGAATGGAGCAATGACGTACCTGGATGATATACTAATATATGGAAAAACTTTAGAAGAACATAACAGGAACCTGAAGAAAGTGTTAAACAGACTTAAAGTAATGGGCCTAAAATTGAAACCTTCGAAATGTCAGTTTGCGTACAAAAAAATAACTGTATTAGGTCACACTATAAGCGACAAAGGTATTCTTCCAGATTCATCAAAACTAGAAGCAGTGCAATAGTTTACAACACCAAATAACAAGAAGTCATTGCAAAGTTTCCTAGGACTTGCAAACTACTATAGGAAGTTTATCGATAAATTCAGCGTGATTGCTAGACCATTGTACGACCTACTGAAGAAAAATATGCCATTTGTATGGAAGTCAGCACAAGAAAAAGCATTCCAGACATTAAGAACCCTTTTAGCATCACCTCCAGTCCTGACACACTACCTCCCAGAAGCAGAAAAGGAATTGCATGTTGATGCCTCAGAACATGGAGTAGCGGCAGTTTTACTACAAAAAGTCAATGAAGAAATGCATCCTATCTGTTATGTTTCCAGGACGCTCACGAAAGCTGAAAGAAATTACGGAGTTGGAGAAAAGGAAGGACTTGCCATCGTATGGAGCCTGACTTATCTGAGAAGTTATTTGGGGACAACATATCAAAATTTTTTCTGATCACCAGCCACTGTGTTATCTAAACAGTATAAAAACTGTAACAGGAAGACTTGCCAGATGGAGTTGTAAGCTACAGGAATTCGACAACGAGATAATACATAAATCAGGAAGATGTAACCAGGATGCGGACTGTCTGTCTAGACAACCTTGTTTTAAAGCAGCGGAAAAGGATGAAACTGATGCAGAGGAAGTACCGACATATTTATTGCTCTTATTAGACATTGCGGAGTTCCAGGAAGAAGATCCAGTCATATCAGACTTATTACAAGCAGTTCAAAATCCACATTATGGTAATTCGCACCTGCAACGCCGTGCAAAAAATTTCACGACAAAAGATTGTATCCTATATAAAAAAGTCAGCAGTGCCGCACGAAGAAGACAAGTTAGTCATTCCACATGGGCTAAAAGCACAGCTGATGCAGCAGCTACACTGCGAAGCACTATCAGGACATCTAGGATTTGCAAGAACGTATGATAAAGTAAGCTCACGTTATTACTGGGACAAAATGCACGTGGATATAAAGAAATTTATTAGGGGATGTCCAGACTGCCAGACAAGAAAAGGACCAATAAACGAATAACCAGCAGGAGATCTACAACCAATAAATATTGACGATTTACAGCCTTTTGAAATGATAGGAATCGATATTTTAGGACCTCTAACAAAAACAAAAAGCCAAAACAATAACATAATCGTGTGTACAGATTATGTAACCCGTTATGCTATCACCAAAGCAGTTCCGAGTGCAAAAGCAGAAAGAGCCGACGCGTGGAAAACCGTTAATACAGGGTGAATTGGTGACAATATGTATACTTTTGGTTAAATACAGCTGTATCAATGATATTAGGAACATACGTATTCCCTCTCTCCCTTGTTTTCGGTGCTGGCAGATTAAAACATAATAATATATAATATAAATAACTTACCTGTATAAACTATTGCTTAGTAAATTCAAAGTTACTGGCAAACTATGTTGAAATGTGTCGTTGTACAAAATGGTAATACTATATTCGCCGTCCACAAAGCTGTGGACATCAAAAGCAGCTAGGTGAGGAGAAAAGTCTAACAAAGACGAAAAGTTGCCGTTATATGGGTCCACTTGCCGTACACCGAGATTTATAAGTTGATCTGCAAGAACACAATAAAATATATATTTATAGATACTCTCCAGAGCTTCCATTATTACATAGTTCTAATAGAAGTTTTATATAAAACGACAAATATTTATCAATCTCGATTTTAACCAGAATGTAGTGACAAAAAAAATAAAAATCATTTATGTTGGTAGCCGAAACAGAGACCTTTGACATGTTTACAAATTAGAAATATATAATCACTAGAATCAATCAAAAGAACAACTCTATTTGCTTTTCAGATGGTATTAAATATCAAATACCAATGTATGGTAAAATTATTACCCAACCGCCCGAAGAACCTTATACTATAAGGGCGTATTTATGTTGGACACTGTAGCACTTAAAATACTAATTTAGATTGACTGGTACTACCAAGGAAAGGAAGCCATCTCCATTGATAGGATGTAACCACCTTCGAACTCTCTTGTTCTCGTCAGTACATGGTAGGTGTCCATATATATCTTCAAAGAAGACTCTAACTTCAAGGTGTGTTATCAAACTTAGTCGAGAAAATACAACAGATAGTGCCAAGTAGTTTTATACAATCTGAGCAGACAGAATCAATAAAAAGAACTAGTCTGTATGGACACCTACCCTGTACTGACGAGAACAAAAGAGTTCGAAACCGGTCTGCAGATGGTGATATCCTATCAATGGAGAAGGCTTCCATTTCTTGATAGTACCATACAATCCGAATTATTATTATGTGCTACATTGTTTGCAAAAATACGCCCTTATATACTATATCCAAGGAACGAACCGAGGGAGTCACAACAATATCGCATAACCTATAAAAGTCAGAATGTTTGTGCAGAGTTGCATTAATAACCCTAAATGCAACTCTACACAAATATCCTAACTTTGATAGATCATTAGTATAAGGTTCGTCGGGTGGTTAGGAAATAATTTTTCCATACATTGGTATTTGATATAATCACTAGGGGCTCCCTGGTCTTATAGGGGTTTTGTAGGAAAATTGAGTACTACATAACCTCACCGCGATAAGAGATGTCGTACCGAGCCCGCTTACATTAATTCTAAATGCAACATAGGCTTAATATAATTTTCTATATTTATATTGTTAAGGTTAGCATCGCATTATTTTAACTTGCAGATAGAAATCGTTTTTTAGAGACAGTGCTTCCTGCAGATCCTTATTTAAATAACTTTCATCTAGCTTACCAACGAAATTAGTAACATCATCCTCTGATCCATTATGAATAGCAACCGTGCTCATACTACCATAAGTAGTACCATTTAGTTCCAAAGGTTTACTAATTGTTTCGGCACCTTGGAAGTAGTTATTAAAATACAAGCTTAACGCTGCACAAACAACTGGCAGCAAAATCATAAAATAGAGTTTTTGTAGATCACGAATCATCCGAAGAGATCTTAGCTTTATAAGAGCTATTATTGTTTGACAAGCATTTGGTTTGCACTCTATTTTATCTAATCCTATACCGGTGATTGGTGATTTCGTTTCTGAGATTGCTTCTAAACCACCGATGTCTAAGGCATCCCCAACTAAAAGAAAAATATATTTAATATTATGAGAAACAATAAAACTACGTTATATTTCTTTTCCACTATATTCTTAAAAATTACATGTTTCGTTATCACTGTAGCTTCTTCAGATTGAGAATGAATGAATATTTTTCTATAACTAACAAAGTGTACAATCTTAAAATATTATTACAGGCATAAAGATGGTGTATAGTATAGGGGATATAATAGTAACCGTGGGATTTTCCAAATGGTCAGTAAAGTAAAGTGATTATATAAATTATTTTATAGATTTATTTATACATGTAATAGCGGGTTAGTGAAATAAATTTAACAAAGGAGAATTATTAAGGTCTATTTGATGATTCAGTAAAACATCGGTATTTTTAAGTTTAGTTATTTCCATGGATTCTAGCAGATTAAGTTTCATGCTTTTGTTTTCAATATGTAAAATTATAAAATTTGGAACAAAATTATGTTTTCTTTTAAATGGTTGGAATAATTAGAATCTGTTTTATCTTTTATGTAACTATTATAATGTTTTTTTTTTGTTTTTCCAAAATGTTGGGCTAATGTATGTTTTCGGACAATCTTTACATTTTAGTTTATACACCCCTGATTTTCTATTTTTATGATTTTTAGTTGTATTATTTTTTATATATTTCCCTAAAGTGTTGTTAGTTTTGTAAGCTACCCTTAGGTTGAGTTTATTAAGCACCTTACCCACATTTTTGCTAGGTTTTCCAAGAAAAGTAAATTTATCTGCTGATGTTTTACTATTTGGGAAAACTAAATCAATAGTTTTTTTTGTAAGTCTTTTTCTTTTTGTTTTTTAAATTCGAAGAATAACCAGGGAAATATATAAAAAATAATAACACTAGAAATCATAAAAATTGAAAATCGGGGGGGGTATAAACTAAAATGTAAAGATTGTCCGAAATCATACATTTAGAATCCATGGAAATAAATAAACTTAAAAATACCGATGTTTTACTGAATGATCAAACAGACCTTAACAATTCTCCTTTCTAAATTTATTTCACTAATTCCCTATTACATATATAAATAAATCTATAAAATAATTTATCTAATCACTATACTGACCATTTGGAAAATCCCACTGTTCCTATTATATCCCCTACACCCTACACCAACTTTATACCTGTAATAATATTTTAAGATTGTACACTTTATTAGATATATAAAAACATTCATTCATTCTCAATCTGAAGAAGCTACAGTGATAGCGAAACATGTAATTTTTAAGAATATAGTGGAAAAGAAATATAACGTAGTTTTATTGTTTCTCATATTAGTTATGGATTTCCACCAAGTATCGTCTGAATCAATTAATTTATAAATATATATTTAATTGAAATTGCATTCTTTTATATGATAGTGATAAAAAAACTAGATCTGGTAAATGTTCTAGCACCAAATATTTAAAAAACCGAAACTAAACAACCGAAGCTTACTAATACGAACAAACCTTTTATATCTTGGCCATTTAGCATATTATTTCCTTCATTTTCTAAACTTTGGTAACTTGTACTTTTGCTTTGTAAACTTAAACTTCTACTTAAAGCTCGATTTCTAACAATTTTCTTAGATAAATTATCGACAGTCTCATCAGGTTCTTCGTCAGATGCCTTTTCTAGATGAAGAAATACTTCTTCTAGTGTAGTCATGGAAACGCCATAACTTGAAATACCTGCAAATTTGTAGAAGAGCTAAATAATGGAATCTTAGTAGGTAGTAGATCGCACATTTAACACTCTCCGCCCCTCGAGATTCGTAATTCGTATCATATGATGTCATTAAAGATCGCTCCAGAATTAGGAAGGAAAGGAAGGACACGGAATAGACAAATTCGACCATTCCTCGTACAAAATTACTATAAAATATGACTTGACGGTAACGCAGAGATCGTGTTCGAAAAGTTTTGTTCCGCAAAAATAATAATATCGCATTCTGAATAATTTTAAAATAACATTTCGTAATCTTACCTAATTTACTACTTTTATTATTAAGTTCTAATTCTATAGCGCTAAATAGAGGGGCGAAATGGTCCACTGCATTATGTGGCAAAATAAAACTTAGTTCTCTTCCATGTCTTCTGGCTTTTTCTGCTTTTGGAACGTGAGTTGTAACTAGTCTAGCAATTGCTTGTTCCTTGGCTTGACCTGAAACATAAGTAGGCACATAGATAAATAAGTTTCTAAATGTAGTACTTTGGGTTCAATGAATAAGTTTAAGAGCACTTATCAGTGACCTCCCTTAAGATAAAAAAGTGTAACAAACTACAAGAAAACTATTGGATAGAATTTGTTAGAATTTTAAATTTAGTCGAAATATGGTACTACATGAGACTATATTAGCTTGAATTTTTCGAAAAAGAATTTTATTTTTTCAGAATAACGTTTAAATTGAAAAAATATGGTTATACAGTCAATTTTGAAAGTGTTGCATGCACTATTACTAATCTCAGTTAATTGCATAGTTTAGTTTAATGCAAAAAAAGTCACACCAAGGTTTTCAGGAAAAATATCTAAAATCGCAACTATCTAAAGTGATTTGGCAACGCTTCGGGTGATCAAAGGTAGAAGTATAATAGTACGGCAGCCCGTTACCAAAATATCCTATTATCACGCCTTCATCTAGTGTCAATGACTAATCGCTAGATTAATAAAAAATAAGAAAGTTTTAGTCGACAACGCTGCGCTTACACGTCAGAGTGATTGCAGTCCGTAAGAAAGCAGATTGTCTTTTTGTTACTACACCTTGTCCGTTCTTGATGAAACCATATTAAAAATATAAAAAAACAAAACATGAATTCATTGACAAAGGACGTTTTGAGTGTTGCAAAAATTCCATACAAGATGTAAAGAAATGGGATATCAAAAAGTTACAGTGCCCGAGTAATTTTTTTTTAAATTGTTGATAACACTCTAAAAAATTGTAAATCGAGTCGAACGGACATTTTCCGTGTTGCGCAGCAACAGGGAGGGCAGCGGAGTCGGATCTCATATCTGTATGATTCATGATCGCGGTCCACGGCGCATGCATGGAACGGCTTGCTGTGTGGCTTGGTTGTCTATAACAACTCAGCATCAGCTATGTCCCCATATTGCATTATTATTGATACACGTGCTGTGTTGACTGAACACGGTTTTGCTAAAAAATGCGTGTGTAAAAATGTCAGTTCATATTTTTTTCCCCATTTTCCGAGCCACAATACACGATTTTTGCTTGAAAACGGACGAGGCGCGATAACTCGAAACGCGTGAAAAAATTACATACCTAAGATCCAATACTGCGTTTGCGCGTCGATGAAAATGTCCGTTCTAATTTTTTCCGGTCACGAATAACGAAAAATAACATCCGATAAGTAAAACGGACGAGGTGTGATAAGTTGAATCCTCCGCTGTAAACAAATTTCGATTTTTCTCAAACCAAAACCACGGAAAATGTCAGTTACTATTTTCATCTCCTCAAAAACATCACTCTCAGTCAAAAAATAAAAAGAACGGACGAGGCGCGATAACTATTACGGCCACTTTTTTTACATATGTAAAGATGATTCTCAATGATTTCGCAACGTTGCCAATGTCCGTTCTTGTTAATTTCCACCTCAAGTCCGTATTAAATCACCAAAAAACTCAAAAAACTTTAAGTGGTGATCAGTCTGAAATCCTGGTAACGGACTGCCGTACTATAAGGAAAACGTCTCGTATTCCCTCGATATAGAAGGCCAGCGCGCTGGCTCGTCGTGTCTTGGAATGGCAATGTTGTCTCATTGTTCAATAACAATGCTGTTTCGCCGAGAAATCTCAAATCGGACTATGCGGTCCAATGATAAATACTCTTAAGTTCCGACGGGTTTCAAATTTTCAACTTGTTCCATATAGAGCGTCATCATCAAAGTTGGAACCATATGGGGAAAACTATTATTTATTCTTTTAGGTAAAATTTAAAGTTACCATAAGCTTTTACTTCAATAAAGACCAAAAAAGACATAATTAAATGGGAACATGCAGCTTCTGTTAACTGTCAAACTTGTAATTTTGTCCATAATTTATTTTTAATGAAAACGGAGACCCTAGCACCGTAATTATAACAACAGCTCTAATATTCTAATCTCCATTTTTCTTTTCAACGTATTTATTATTTTAAAACAAGCCCTTCATCTTCTTAATTCTTTAAAGTTATGAGGAGTTTACTCCACAGATGGCAACATTTTGAAACTGCAATTTAATTTTTTGAGGAAAATGAATATTTTGGTACAATTCTTGGTATAAAGAATGTCTAAATCAATGAGCATTATATAAATAAATAGATTTACTGTGGTAGAATCGACTTCCGTTTTCAATGAAAATAGATATTGGCCAAGAATAGATAGAAAACAAAAAAAAGTTATTCAAATTTAGTGTATGGCAAAAAATTACAATACAAAGAACTTTGAAAAATAACATTTTTTAAAATTCGATCAGTAAATACCCTTTTTCCATATTTTGTGGAGAAAATTTGACAGTTAACAAAAGCCGCATGGTCCCATTTAATTACGTCATTTTTGGTCTTTATTAAAGCAAAAACTTATGGCGAAGTCAAATTTTACCTACATACATCGAACAATATATTTTTTCCCCAATGGTTCCAACTTTAATGGTGACAGAGTATAATAATAATATAATATATGAAGTTAAATTAGCAATATAACTATAATTCATTTTTGTAATAAGCGTATTACCTTCTAGAACTAATGTTAGGTGGTAGCCAATGCCAAACTTGTTTTTAAGGAATAAGGAGCTTCCACAACATCGTATACTTCCTTTTGACACAACTGCTTTTCTATCGGCTGAAATTGAAAAAATAGAATTGTAATAAGACAACGACTTAGTTGGAGAGACACCAACACGTAGTTATCAATATTCATTAAACATCCGCACTTTTAAAGAGTCAGAGAATAGAATTGTAATAAGACAACGACCTAGTTGGAGAGACACCAACACGTAGTTATGGATATTCAGTAAACATCGGCACTTTTAAAAAGTCAGAGAACCAACTTGCGAATTAATGATATAAAATATATCTCTAAATAAGGGAGGATATTGAAGAGGAAACATTTCTGTTTCATTTCCATTTTACTGAGTGGTCACTGGTCATCTCTCTGGCAACATGATTTTGTATTTTAAAACACTTTAAGATCAAGGAACTACAGTTTAAAAATGAAATGTCGTTTAAAACATCAATTAACTTCCACTATTATTTATTTTTTTTTGTATTGTTTAAAGAACAATTAATTATCCCTCGTTTACCTAAAATGTCCGCTTCATCCATAAAATGTGTAGTCAATAAAATTATTTTTCCGTGGCGTCTACTTTGCAAAAAGTTCCACATGTGCCTTCTAGAATACGGGTCAACTCCTGCAGTAGGCTCGTCTAGTATAATTATCTAAAAATCATTATGTGACGGTGAAACACGTGTCATGTTGACAAATTAAAGTGAAAACAGTCATCTCTAATAG
Organism: Barypeithes pellucidus; assembly: GCA_963991005.1. Lineage (NCBI taxonomy): Eukaryota > Metazoa > Arthropoda > Insecta > Coleoptera > Curculionidae > Barypeithes > Barypeithes pellucidus. Next base: position 18,918,996 of record OZ022563.1, read on the forward strand.
TGTTTTCTTTAATAGGTTGTAAACAACTTTCAAGAAAAATAATCGGCACTGAAAATCAGTATAATTTTTCTTTGTCGTTTTCTGTTAATTAGACAAAGACATTAAGTCGCCTTCGAGCGTTCGGAACGTAATTTTTATAAAGCCCTTATTGGAACGGCCGTCTTACATACCTGCTTTTACGGTTGACACCACCGAATTAACAACTCTCGTATAAATAAAATTCTTAGTTGTCTTTCAGTGTTTGTGTGTTAAGTTTAAGAATTGATCTTGGAAAATGGTAATTTTTAACTCAATATCGTAAGGCTGTGCCAAGTCTGCCATAAACTGCCATAAATATAGACTTTGAGTCACGTCCGTCGATTGCTTGTTTCTCCTAACCAAAATATATCAAACCGATCATAGGTTAGAACGAGGATAGAAACAGACAGAAGATAAAAAGAGATGGGGATTCTACATCTACTATCCCTTTTTGGTTGTGTTTATTTTGGTAATAACAGGCGCGACATTGCCGTGTACAAAGCAGATATGTTTGTTTCAAGTCAATGGAATAAACTAATTATATTTTTGTTCATTTGAGAATTAAGACAAATGAGGCCTCTTGTCAGTAAAATGAATTTCAAAAATATTAGAGGTGGGTTCAATTTTGTCAATTTCTTCGGGATGGTTAATTTTCAGCTTTTTAGTGATTGGATTCTCAAACGTATTGCTCCTTGTTTGATACTCAACTCACCTTGGGATCACCAATAACGGCGATACCAACGGAAAGCTTCCGTTTCTGACCACCACTTAAATGTCTAGCGAAGTCATTGGCTTTATCACTCAGATCTATATCTTTTAACGTTTTAGCTACTTCCTGTTCGATCCTCGAAGATGGAATTCCCTAAAATAAACTTGAATTTATACAGGGTGTTTCAAAAACATTTGCCATCGCTCGTGTGGTGATTCCTCATCCATAAAATAAGACAAATAGTTCCTATGAACGTGGATACGCAGTGCGCAACTTTTTTTGGTGTTTTCAAGATATTTTCTAAATGGCTTTAGCAATTTTTAAATGCTGGTCGTCCGTTGTCTTGCGCACAATGTTCTCGCTGTCATATGCCGTTCCTTAGGCAACTCCGCCTACACCCATGATACAAATACTAAAGGTAAGATATCTAACCGTCCCAATTTCGTCTGCCGCGCGCAGTGACGTCATCGGGCGAGTAATTTTTAAATCTCTTATGGAGGTTAATATTGCTGTCAGCGTTTTTAACTCTTTTTTGAATGTATTAAAAGGTTTTATACATGTAATTGTATATGAAATGAAAGAATAATATATGACAAGTATTTACGTATATTAATTTCATAGAAATATAACACACATTACAGCTAAAATACCACTAAAATAAGGAAGGATTCCGACAAACTTTTAAAAGATTCGCTGCGCCATTCGAATCGGTCGACGATAGCCGAAGCTGCTCGGCCACCGCTGCCCCCTACCCTGATTAGGGTAAATGCCTTCGAAACATGTATGGAAATTAAAATATTGTTTATTTAACTACTGAAGCAGACTATGAGTTTCTTTACCTCTTCATAATTTCACTCCACTGAGAGATGGGACTAGTTAAAAAAATATATTTTACTTGTTTGTAATTATGTTGTATTTAAGCTTTAATCTTACATTTCTGTTATAAATAATAGGAAAATGGTTATAGTGACTGATTAAAATAACTCAGATCCAAATATTGGCGTTATATGATTCAGAAGAGTAAAATTAGTCATGTGACGGGTGTTAAATTATTAAAAAATCGATGTTATAGACCAAGATCTTTGTGACAATGATCTTCGGCGCGGGCATATATAATTCCTCTAATTAGATACTATAAGAAACCTATAAAAAATTAACAGGTGTTTTTAAGATTATTTATTTTTAAAATCCGATTTACTGAAAGTTGCCTGTAAAAATTTTTAACCCACACACATTTTTATTGCTAAAATATTTTAAATACCACTCAAATTTCTCTAAAATTACTAAAGCCTTTTCGAAAATATCTTACAAACACCAAAAAAATTAAACATTTTTGAAACATCCTGTATATGTTACGAGTATTGTGTAATTTTAACTCTCATCTGATAAGCTTGCATTAAGTTGCGAGAAATTTATTTGCACAATGAGAATATTTTTTATTTTATATTTTTCTAGAAGCTTGCAGCTTTACTTGCATTTATCTGACTCTATCCTCTTCGGATAAATTAAGATAATGGTTAGTATTCATAGATGTTTTAAGGCGCCCACAGACTACGGTGTTCGTGACTGTTTGTTCGACGATAAGTCGCTGAATCTGAACGCCAACATGAACAAAAGATTTCAAGCCACACAATTTCGTCACTTTTTGTTCGATGACTAAAACAAATAATTTGACGACAAAGAAATTATCTTATTCATTCTTTTCCGAACGATATAACTTTTGTGGATTTGTTGATTTTTTTAGTTCATTTCTTATACAGAGCATAAAAATTTCTATTATATTAAATTCTAGAAAATGCCATTTGCATACTTTGACTGTAGCGAAGAACTCCAAGTGCTCCTTAGGCGTTAAATTATCAAAGAGAATATCATGCTGTGGACATACTCCCGTCATTCTCCGGACTTGATCCATTTCATTCTGATTTCTGGAAGAAAATGTTATATTAGAAATATTTTTGCTGGATGCAATATTTAAATACACAAGCAGAAAACTCTTTACAGCAAACCAGGCAATTTATTTTGTATTTTGTAAATTTTTGCTATTTTACCCCCATGTAGAATAACAATAACAACTTACCTCACATCGTATCCAAATATGTACGCCGTTCCAGAAGTAGGTGCTGTTAATCCCGTCAATATATTAAATAAAGTTGTTTTTCCGGCACCATTATGTCCCAAAATGGCCGTGATATGTCCTTGATAGATTGTCAAGTTAATACCGTTAATAGCTTTAACTTCTGGTTTACGAAAATTCTAAAAGTGAAGACTTGTATTAAAACAATTTTATGGAAAGTGAAGATCGTATATTCAACAGTACCTACACGAGAAAAATATTGTTTTTTTAATTGACTTACTTTAAAGCTTTTAAACAAATCAACAATTTTAATTGCTTCTCTCCCTTTCATTTCTCTGGGTACAGGTTCGAAATCTGTCGATCCTTCTTCTCCGGTATTTAAAGAACCGACTGAACCAACTGATTCGCCATTGGTAAGAGGCATCTATAAATAATTATACCTTTGAATTTCGATCTTTATAAGAAAGTCAAGAAATTTCCAATATTACTGAGAAATTTCTCTTTTAAAGACATTGGATGTCTTTTTTGGATAATTATGAATCAAATTAATAATTCGGTTGTTTTTTACTATCTACTATACAAATATAAGTGTACCTTGTCTGCAGGCTTGTTACTACACCAAAACACAGGACTGAAGCAGAAAAATGGGGATCTTTTAACCCCATATTCACCTAAAAGAGATCATGAATTCATATATTTCGTAGATTTATATGGTATTATAACAAAAAGATTCTTATTGTGTTAAGCATGAGTATGTAACAAAGCGATATCACTAAAACGGTTTAAAATCAGTGGCGGTTCTTCCATAGGAGCACATGCACCACGAAAACGAATAAAAAATATTAATTTATATTCATTTAATATTATTTATAGTAATATTCTATCGTACCGTCAAAGCAAACTGTATAAAGGCGGGCACTCACCGTGGCGCGATCTGGCCGGCGCGCCAGTCGTTAGATTGATGACGAGAATTGCTCGCATATGCGCTCAAATAGGCGGGACATAATGCAGTTTCTCTTTAGTATCAGGTGACGGGGGATAGCGGGGATATGGCGATTTTACATGGAAAAGTCGCACCATTTTGGAGTGCGCCTTTGTCTGTTTGTTCGCGCATGTATGTAGTAATTCGAGCGTGGATGTTTCAATATTTTAATATTAAGTATATGTTTATTAAGTTAAAATGAATAGTTTGACGGTGGACTATTTAAAAAATAACTTTAGCTCTTTGAGTTTGGAGCAAAAAATTTGAGTGAAGAATGCGGGAAGACCTAAACCCGAAATTAATTTAATGCAAACCACAAATGGTAAATCTAGAATGCAGGAAGACCTAAACCCGAAATTAATTTAATGCAGACCACAAATGGTAAATCTAGGGACTTTATTAGTAAGTTTAGAAATAAAATATACGAAAAAAATAACTGGATTTATGGATTCAGCACAACTAACCGTTTTTTTTTTGTTTTTCCTGTACCTCTATTATCGTTCTCGAGATAATAATTTATTAAACTTTATTTTTTTTGGAAAACATGTCCTTCAAAAAGGGCTGATATTTTTGAACCCTTGACAAATTAGTGCAAAATTAAAATCAGTTTCAATTTGTGTAAAACTACATGTATTTTGATTGTATAATTATTTGTATGTCTCCTTGTATGTAACAATTAAGATTTCTACTACTACTTGAAAGTATTAGCAACTTTGATAATTTAAACGGAACACCATATGTATTATTTCTGTTTAGAATCTTTATTAATTTCTTAATAACTTTCCTTAATATTTTCCTATACCTATTTGTTATAGTTCTCGAGATAATAATTAATTTCACTTTTTTTTCGGAAAACATGTCTGCAAGTGATGATATTTTTAAACTCATTGAAATTTGGTATGGAGTCAGGTTATATCCAGAGGTCTTTCACCCTCTTTTTAAATATTAATTATAGTTCAAAATACAAATATTTTAATGGTTTTGAAAAATGGTAAATAGTACGTTTTTTTTAATTAAATACCCTATATTTTATTTATTGTCCTAAAAGCTATTGAAATTGTCTATCTTCCTATGTATAATATTACTATACCTATCTTGGACAGTTTTTGACTTATGAGCATTTATTTAGCAAAATTAATTATTACAGATAACATTCACACTTTTTAGACCGATTTGGCAAGTAGCCTATGAAAATTGTTGTCTTGTTATCAGTTGGTGTATTTAAATATTTTAATTTTTTAAAGTTAAATTTAAAGTTTAAAAAAAATGGAAGAAAACAGAGAGATCATGTCCGCTTCTATAAGCTCCCAAATTTTCAAAGTGATCCGATGACTAGTTCTCCATAAACGTCTAATAGGCCATCCACCATCAATCACATTAAACAAGAGCTTTTAGGACCACTGATAAAATACATGGTGTTTCAGGTTAAAACTTCATATTTGTTCTTCTCTAATAACTTTGAGAGAAACCAGCGTTTTTCACAAAATTTGCAATTATATGATAATGATTCCAATATCTTCTGTTATACCAAAAAACCCGAATAATGTAATAAACGTGCAGTATAAAGCCGTGCGGTGCGAACCCAGCCTTACGCTTTCCTCTTGAAATATAGTCTAATAAATTGTCGAATACACTTCATTTTACTATAAAGTTGTAGAAAAAAATGTATTACTTGGTATAACGTTGTCCAAATAGTACGCTATCCAACCATATAGTACAACATCCACAGCCATCATGATTAAGCTGCCGCCAAACGGCATATCTGGACCACTCCATATATTTGATATATTTACACCTTCGCCTGCCAGATCCATAAGCAAAGCCTTAAAAGATGAATTTTTAATGATTTTTAAACAGTTTATATATTTCCCAACGTTCTAATATTTCGGAACTTTATTCCTTCTATTCCAGGTCATTGTATGAGAGAAGTTCATATGAACATATGTCAGTAACGGCTTAAATTTTTTGGTACAGGGTGTTGAATTTTATTTTGCGGGTAAAAATTTTTTTACAGGCAACTTCAGTCCTTAGCATATAACTTACTAAAATAAACTATTTGCCTGTAGAAGCGATTATAATTTGCGAAATATATGTTACTTCCTGCATTAGGAAGCAATTAGTATTTTTTTAGATTATAGCTGCAGTATTCAAATTTGATTTTAAAAATGTATCGCCGGTCACGTGTCCCCAGTCAATAGTTTCTTACTATACCCTTTTATATTTCACGTCATTTTACTAGAGTTACTTTTATATATAAATAATTTACACTTCTACTATAATTTGTATTGAAAAAATAATGTTCAAAGACCGACAGTTTAGTTTTGCCGGTCACGGAGAAACTGCTTATAAATAACGACACTACAGGTCGGCCCAATAGTTTTACAAATATGACGGTATGTGTTTGATTAGGTAAGTTCCTTATTATGTTTATTTAGGTATAAACTGTTGCAAGCTTTCGAGATGTGGTCATACCGTAGGATGTTGAGAATACCATGGACGGAACATGTGACAAACGTGGAAGTTTTAAGAAGAATGGGGAAAGGAGTGGATATCCTGCACGAGGTGAAAAAGAGAAAACTACAGTATCTCGGACACGTTATGAGAGGTCAAAGGTATGAGATTCTGCCACTCATAATCCAGGGAAAGATCGTGGGAAAAAGGTCTGTTGGAAGGAGAAGAATATCCTGGCTTAGGAACTTACGAAAGTGGTTCGGTGTCACGTCCTCCAATCTATTCAGGGCCGCGGCTTCCAAAGTGAGAATAGCAATGATGATAACCAACCTCAGACATGGAGATGGTACATGAAGAAGGTGTAAACTAGAACATTGCCTACTTTTTACAAGGCGTATGTTTTTATGTTGTATCGCCGGTCACAGGGTTAACTTAGACCTAGTATTCTTAATTAAGGGAAAAATACTACACGAAGTCATTCTCTTGAGTACAGATACTCATTTCAGTCTAAGAAAGTTTAAGAAATAGCTTGTATTAGCTGTTATCTACGAATTTGTGCAATTTTGTATCGCCGGTCACGCATGAAAATGTTACCGGAGATACAATGATGTGACTGCTTGTTATCCGAAGCTATATACAATATGTTTTATTAACCGTTTATAAACTATTAAGGAAAAATATATTTTGATGCAAGTTTCGTTTACACCTTAGGTAGATTAAAAATATGACTAATTTTCTTAGTGTTTTAACATTCTATAAGGAACATTCCAAAACTTTAAGCCAATATAAGACAGGGCTGTTATAAATAATAGGAAATGGTTATATGAGTAGTGACTGATTAAAATAAGTCAGTTCCAAATATTGGCGTTATATGATTCAGAAGTGTAAAATTAGCCATGTGACGGGCGTTAAATTATTAAAAATTCGATGCTATAGACTATAGACCAAGGTTTTTGTGACGGCGATCTTTTGCGCGGACATATATAATTCCTCTAATTATATACTAGAAGAAACCTATAAAAAAATTAACAGGTGTTTTTGAGATTATTTATTTTTAAAATCCGATTTACTGAAAGTTGCCTGTAAAAAAATTTGGGCCCTTCCAATGACTGGTACGTCACTGACATTTTTCCATATTCATATATGGATATTCTTAGCTTGGTCAATTTTACATGAAATCGATCCCTTGCGCTTGTCTGCAATGCACCGTTCTTGATGAAAACAATTAAATGCAAATTGATATTCATTATAATTATTAATATTGTTAATGATAAATTTTGTATAAAAATTGTTGGTAATGACCTCTTTACTTAAGAGTATTGTAGCAAAAATTTGGCCGATGCGGACATATATTAATATGAACTTTTCTTCATAAAATACACAGGAATCACGCTTTGAAATATTAGCACCTCATTAGGTAACTCCCTGTATCGTTCTCACCTTATCCATGGCCAAAGCGAACCCAGCTGGACTTATTAAAGACACGATCCACAAGGCCACTGAACTTGAATCTCTTACGAATACTTGAATGAAGTAAAGTAAACTTAGTATGGTAACAGCAAAGTTACCCAATATTCCAGCCGTCTAAAATTAAAAGAGAAAAATAATAGATAACGAGTTCTTATGCGAAAAGAAATATAGTGGATAATGATACGGTTTTGAAGTACTTATTAGCAAGCATGCTGATGAAACGTCGGTATGCGCGAGAGGATGGGATTGCGAGAAGAATTCCGAGTTTCCGTGTGATTGCGAATGATTTTGGAGGAGATGTACCATCGTGCCGATAAAAAACTACGACAGCAAAATCTCCAAACTGGGAAAAGAAATACATATCTCATAGACTATAAAATGTGCTCTCTGTAAAGGTAAAAACACCTAACTTTTAGAAAGTAACCTAGATTACATAATTTAAGGTTTGTATTTTGCGCTATGAGGAGGCATCAAAATATGTTACTTGTTTTTAAAGTTGAGCGACAACATAACAACCTTATACAGTTTCGGAAGGAACTTTGAAATAAAAATATCAGGCCGAGATACCTGGAAACAAGGCCCTCCAATACAGGCCGAACATTCATGGTATACAGACGGCTCCAAAACAGAAGAGGGAGTTGGAGCTGGTATTTATGGGCCCAAGTCCAAAACAACCATCTCGGTGAGCCTAGGAAAATACGCAACAGTATTTCAGGCGGAAGTAGTAGCCATACAACACTGTGCAAGAGAAATAATAAATCAACATATATCAGGCAAATCCATTGCCATATATTCAGACAGCCAAGCTGCCTTAAAGGCAATCGGCTCCCCAGAAGTCAAATCAAGACTAGTGGATAACTGCATAAAAGATCTAACAGAGCTAAGCAGTCATAATAAAGTGACCTTGGCATGGGTACCAGGCCACGAAGGTCACCAGGGCAATGAGAAGGCCGACGAATTAGCCCGTAGCTCGAACATGGCCATGATAGGCCCTGAACCGTTTGGGGGCTGTGCGAAAGCATTAAAGAATGCAGCCATTAAACAATGGCTGGAAGACCCATCCAATTCATGGTGGAGTAATCAACCAGGAATGAGACAGGCTAAACAGTTCATTAAAGGACCATTAGCCAAATTCATAGCAGATCTACTAAGCCAAAAAAGGCCGACAGTAAGAATCATAGTAGGTCTACTTACAGGACATTGCCGACTAAGAAGGCACATGAACATCATTAACCGAACAGAAGAAGCAACCCTATGCAGATTCTGTGAAGAAGAAGAGAAAACGCCAGTCCATGTCTTATGCCAATGTGAAGGCCTGACAAGACTAAGATTCCTATGTTTAGGCGAAGAAAAACCAAATGCATCCAACTATATGCAGGAGCCACTGTCAAAACTAATGAGTCTAATAAAAAGGCAGGGCTAGACAAGACACTCTAATCAAACGGAGTCTCCACAATAGATCTGAAAAGGTCGCGGTGGACAAGGTCGGACGACCAGCTCTAATCTAATCTAATCTAATCTAATCTAATCTAAAGTTGAGCGGAAGATTATATGGAGGAACTAAATGTATTACGCATTCTATATTAAGAAAAAGTCAAATGCTTTATTTAAAGTAGGTATATTTAATGTCGCCAAAAACTTAAAATAAATCTGAATAATAAAAGAAATTTAACAGGAAGTAAAAAAATATACAAACACAAGATTTGTCGTAGCAATAATTTTTTTTTTAATATGTTGTCATAGAACATTCCTGTTTATTACTTCTTGATAATTAGTATCTTCTATTTTCATCATTAGACATTCTAGGGAAACCTGAAACTGCTCCTAATAATAGTTCGATGCCTTGCTATTTTTTGTTTTGAAAACAACACGGTATTTCTGTTTACTCCCAGTTCGTCTGCAATAGCACCATCTCGCAACCGACTGTAGATAATAGCCTTTTGCTGGGGGGTTAATTGTGGTATATTTTTAAAAAAACGTGCTTGATAAGTTAATGATAAAGTAACAATCTATGTTGACATGTAAAATTGGTATATGACATTTTACTGGTACCAGGCTCGACAGTAAATAATTCCTAATAGTCAAGGGGAAAATAAGAAATTTTGCTGTCCTAGTTTTTTATCGGCACGATGGTACACGATGTATTGCGGCAAGCACTTACCCTGGACTTATCAAAAAACGGCGTTATCATAAATCCAAACATTATTATACTAAGCGAGTATATAAATATCAGCATAAATACCAAGATAAAACTTGTATTCGTAAAAATATTTAAGGCAAACAGTAAAGAACAGCAAATTATTGTCAGTAACAGCACAAAAATGGCGTAGATAATAAACCATGATAACCTGAAACAAAGGAAATTACGGTTAAGTTTATTTCTTGTAAGATCTTTCATTCCCTTTCCCATTCTGAACAAACCTTGTGGGTGGCGCGGATAGATTTCCTCTCTAAGTCGATGGCCATAACGGCGCACCGCCCCTCGCCCATAGCCTTGTACCATAGCGCCGCACATCCTCGCTTGAGCATCGCACAGTAGTCCCTCGACATCGAGATGTAAACATGGACTGTGCGTTGTTATCTTCTTCCGATGAAGAACATATTGTTTTAGACTCTAATATAACAAAGTGGTACTTATATGCTTAAACAAAAATCAAAATTACCGGTTTATCCCATTAAGGTAAAGCGAAGATTCAATGTCAATCAATCAATCACCTTTATAATGGTCTATGGAAATATTCCCAACGCTTTTTTGAACATATGAGAATTACCATTACTCTTTCTTCCACTGATATAGGTTGAGAATGGCAATTCTTCCAATTTTTATTTATTCTTCTTTCACTGTTGCTTACGATATAATAAAAGGTATTTACACAAAAGCGTTGGGGATCTTTCCTTAGATCTTTATAAAGGTGATAAAATTCTCCATAGAATCTTCGCTTGGCGTTAATGGGATGCACTGGTAATATTGATTTCTGTTAAAACATATACCACTTTTGTTATATTAGCGTCTAACATAATATCTTCTTCATCGGAAGAAGATAACAACGCACAGTCTATGTTTATATCTCGATGTCGAGAGACAAACTGATCGACAGGCAAGGCAATGAGCGAGGGTCGGTGCGCCGTTATGGCCATACACTTAGGCATTAAGATGGTAAATCTTGTTATTTCTAGCGGATATGTCTACAGATTGGGGTGTTATTGCTTCATTTATTAACAATTAAATTTTAAATTAAACTCACCAAAAAACGGAATCATACAGTCCCATAATTTTCATCCCCTCCTTTATTTTCGATTCCTTTTCACCGACGATAAGTATCAGTAAATATGTAATGAACTGGGACAGCGCTACGACCGTGTACAATGGGATAAGCACACGGACTATAACCATCCAGTTACCGGTATATGAGGCTTTCGGAAACATTTCTAGAAGGATTCTTGGTATTCGGAAATCGTCGATTCCAGCGTCCAACTGTAACAAAAAGAGTATCGGTTGTTTATAATCTATTAAATAATATGTATGATGGATGCAATGTCATCAGTAGGCAGTGGCGGCTCGTGACCTATGATATGATTTCACAAGTAGGTATGGTGAAATTATTTTTAAAATTTTATTTTTGTGTAACGACCAAACAATTACTTTCTAGGCGCTTTAAATGTAGAAAGAAAAGAAGTAATAAGAAAATGCGTTAGGTAAAACATATTTTTATTTATTTTTTAATTTTACACAAGGAAATACAACTTTTGGAAAATAAGAAAGGTTTTCTTAGTGCGTATAGCTGTCGGATCTTAACGTCATCGCATGCAACCCTCGTCACAATATTTATACAGTCCACTACTAATACTACTAAAGCCATCTACGAGCTGTCAAGAAAACCGAATGATATCCAATACTACTACCGCCATCTACGAGTTATCAAGAAAACCGAATGATGTCTAATACCACTACGCCATCTACGGCTACGTCATTAGGCGCAACCAAGACGAGAACAATAGTTAACTGTGTTATGACGAGAACGAATCGAGCCACGAGACTGACAAGTTGGCATTCTTCATATTTTCAGTGTTTTTTAGTTTAAATCCTTAAATAAAATGGTTTAAAATCATATCGAGTATCATTTATGGAAATACACAACATTTATTGACCCTACACAATAGTGCTTAAACGTAAAGTCCATTCTTCGACTCTTAATTGTAGAAATTGAACAATAACAGCCTCATTAAGTTTGGAATACCCTCTATAATTTTTATTCATATATTTCATTTTTAAACTTTCTAATAAAGTCCCTAGATTTACCCTTTGTGGTCTGCGTTAAATTAATTTCGGGTTTAGGTGTTCCCGCATTCTTCACTTCAGTTTTTTGCTCCAAACTCAAAGAGCCAAAGTTATTTCTTAAATAGTCCACCGTCAACTATTCATTTTAACTTAATAAATATACAACCAAACAGAACTCGCGTTTCGTTAGGAGCAGGTGGAGCTAACAAGAGGAAGCGTTTCATCGGTCACTAGAAGTTTTTACAACATATGTTGATAAATTTTACAAAAGATTTTAGCAAATTTTATAAAAATATAAATGGTTTACTAAATATTTTAGTAAATTTTACTAAACATTTTTATAAAGTTAACTTAAGTTTTTCTCCGTGCAAGTAAAACGTATGGTAAGACCGTCTGACGACCCTGATGTCTACACCTAACATAACTGATACGTTTTACTTGGACTAGTAAAATGTGCGGACTCTGTCTACACCTAATGTTTTAACTGATACGTTTTATTTGAACAAGTAAAACGGCAGGTAAAACCTTAAGTGTAGACAACGCTTAACTTTAAGGTTGGCGAGGTAATTTAACATTTAAAAACATTATTTTTGACATTTCTTAGTTTTGAAGAGGGGAGGGAGGAATAACTTTGGAATTATAAATGAGGTGATGTACTTTTGTTTATGATATTCAAAGGTCTATTATTACTTAGGATTAGTCGGATATATCCTCCTTCTTGTAGATTTTTATTTTTTGGGATCATAATGTGTGAAAAATGTCAGGTTTTTTATAAAAAACAAGCTTTTTTTAATCAATTGTCCTACTTTTACACATTGTCCATCTGACAACCCTATTTTGGATTGATGACAGACACAGATTGCGATATTAACAAGCTTTCTCACTCACCTTTATCTTTGCAAAGTCGATCAGAGCCTGCAAAGCCAGAAACCCGGAATAGTAGTATTGATTTACCGGGCAACTTTCGCCCACTTCCAGAGCTTCTGGTAGAACGGGAGTCGGTACCCCCGGCACATTCTGCCAAATGGAGTCGTACTGTCTGCACGAAGCGGGCGATCCGAAAAGCTGTGTGGTAGAGGGTGTACCGTAGAGGTTCGGGTTTGTACGAATTTCGTAGCTGAAATTAAGAAATACTCTTCAATATACAGGGTGTTTCAGAATAAGATGCTGATCCTTAACGTTGTGAATCCTTAGGTGATTTTAAGAAGAAAAGTTTAAATCCTTTTTATTTTTTTTGTCGGAAACTGTTTGTCGGACGATAAAAAGACAAGATATTAAATGTGTCCTAAAATGAATGAGTATTTTAAAAATAATTTTTATTTTGAGAAAAAGCAGTGGCGTACATAATATTTTTCCAAAATGTCTAGTCCAAACCCTTTCAGGACGCCACTGGTTAAAATTTTTTTTAAATTTTCTACACCAAAAAAAGGCTATTGATGCTTAGAGGGCATGTGTGAAAAATTCATAAAAATAGCTAGAAAGTTGTTAAAGTTATGATAGAAAAACGATTTTTTTTTTAAACTTTAACGCCCTGTAGTTCGAAAGTTGATAGGTTAAGGATATATGATAATTTAAACTTTTCTTCTTAAGGCCGTACTTTGTAGAGAAAGAAATTTATTAGCGACTGAAACTCCCGCGAGCTGGACATACTAGCGATATCACGACGTGGTGCAAAATACTCCTTGAACAGCGGCTCCACACTGAAATACAACAACCATCGAATTGGGCCAATCGGTGAATCTTCCGTTTCGGCATATTTCAAAGACAATGTTATTTTAATGCTCGCAGTAGTCATAGTATTCCCCTTACCTCACCGCCCGGCACGGCAGTTCGAATAAAATATAATTTCTTCTATTTAGCCCTTTCTTGAATACTCAAGGAAGGTCAGTGAGAGTTTTCGCGTTACCTACGTAACATAATGAGAAAAAGCTCTTACCATATCCGAACAATCGAAAGTACACAATAATATTATTATATATATATGCTCAAGAACACTAAATATGTTTAAATTAAAACAATCCAAATACACAATATTACACAAACGATCAATAATTATTAAAATTATTATAAATTCAAATAAAAAGAATGACGCTGCAAAAATGGCCAAACAAAAGGCGATTTGCTGGAAAATATAAGCCGCATGCCGGTACTTCTACGGAAAGCTACCACCTCGCGTTCGCGAAATCAGAGAACAATAGATAGGCTTTTATAGGACTCTTCAAGCGCATATAACTACGTTATTTTTTAACCTATTTAAAAATGTAAAATAAAAAATATTTATGATTTTCTGCGTGCGTCGATGAGTTTAGAAAATCGATATTTTCGGTTTGAATTTAAAAAAAATTAATTTTGCCAAGAAATTATACACAAACTACACAAAAATAGAAAATTTATTAAAATCGCACTAAAAATGATAAACGATTGTTGGTTTTTTTGAAAAGGTGGTTTTAGACGAGTGGTAGATCAGCCTTAAAATCTTTGCTATGAAAATATCTGCCAAATGTGGCATAATATTACGGAATCCACCTGTAATTGGTTTCTATCTACTTAACCCTTTCGCTGCGGAGAGGTATTCAACCTAACTCCAGTGCGTGATACTTTATAGTACTGTAGCATGGGAGCAGTTTGCAAAAATCCAAAATTTCCACAAGAAATACAATAATATCGAAATAATCAATGTTTACTCATGCTTATATAGGATAATAATAGTAGTAAGTACTTTCACGCGCACTCGCAAAAGTATTTGCACACACAGTCGCATACCCGTAAGCATAAAAAATACCGGCTGTTTCAGGAGGAACGATCCTATAAGTTTTTTGTTGTTTAAATTACTGAAATAAAATTCGGTGGGTTTGTATGTTTTGCATTTTACGAAATGACCGACTCCATTTTGCAACTGCCGGTTTAACCGGAAATGACCTTAACTTTTATTTTGTTAATAGAACACCCGGTATATTTTTGGCTATATCGATTCAGAACACCATTCCAATCAACGACCACACACTAAATAACTTTTCTTTTTATTTTTCATCTAGATTGCTATGACTCCCTAAAATGGTTTACTTTACTTCTAAGCCAATTTCTCGATAAAAATGCAATTTTCTAGTTTTATTGTGTTGTAAATTATGTACACACTTTTTAAATTTTTAAGAAGGCCTTTTCTTAGAAAATTCAATTTTTTCAAATGGAAACCTATTGGCTCACTCCGGCAACAAGATTCAATCAATCAAACAATTTGATAACACATACCCTTATGTCAAGTTAAAAAAGGAGAGATCATTTATTTGCATTATAGTATGCACTTAGCCAAAATTATACTGGGTGTTCTATTTAAAAATCCAAAGTTGACGTCATTTCCGATTAAACCGGAAGTGACAAAATTTAGTCCGACATGTCATAAAATGCAAATTAATATCACATACAAACCACCAAATTTTATTTCTGTAATTAAAAAAATTAAAAAGTTATCGTTCCTGCTGAAACACCCGGTATAACACACCCAAATATAACTAACAATTAGTAACATGCACACTCTCGCACATGAACTCGCTCAACCTAACAGGTATGATTTCAATTCATACTAAATATCGGGCGATCGCACCAACGACACGGAAAATCAAGGTCCGAAAATTCGGACGTCCGCAACGAACGGGTACTATTTCTTTAGGCAATGTAAAAAACTGAAAAGTCAGGAAGAACAGGACATCCACTTACAATCTCAACAACAAATCTAAAGTTAAATAACAAAAGAAAAATAGTAGTTATATTTTATCAAACCGCCATTTTGTTTTGGTTATCCAATATTCTGGGATTGTAAAGTACTCGATAGCACCTTTAAAACGACGTATCGCAAGACCTCACTTCCTATTCAATTTTTCTTATCAAGATGTTACTCCGCGGCCAATTTGAATTTGAGTACCATGAAATATACAAGAAAGAGTAGCTCTCTAATTCCTACTATACTATGTCAAGTTGCATTTATTTTCCTAAGACGATAAATGAAATAAAAATAAAAAATAACAACTATGCAATTTTTTAAATGCCGCCATTTTGTTTTTGTTGGGCATACAGAAGTAATATTCTGGGATCGTAAAGTACTCGATAGTATCTTCAAAATGATGTACCGCAAGATCCCCCTTCCTATTTAATTTTCTTCCCTAAAATGGCGCCCATCCGCCATTTTGACAGTTAGTACTGTCATTATTCCTCCAAAATGAAGTTAACATTCCCCCATAACCAACACCCAAATTTTGTAAAAAAAAAATTAGCGGCTCAAAAGTTATTATGCCGTTTCGACTAGATACACATACTGTATATGTGAATATGCAAGTGGTTTTAGATCTAAAAGTTAAAAGTAAAACTAATAGTAACGCCTTATAAAATTAATACAGATATTATGTGGTTGGCAGTGACAATACAAAATAACACAATTTAGCCCTATTTTCTAACCAATATATTTTTCTCAGTGTAGCATAATCCTGTACCGTGATAGCTTGTTTCACGTCTACCGACAATAAATAATGCTGGACATAGGCAACTTCTAATACATTTCACCAAAATTTTTCTAAAACATGCTTCGCGCGCTGCAAGATTACTCGCTTAGAACGAAATTGTAATATCTCAATTTTTGGAATTGTAAAGTTAAGACATGAAAGTTCTAAGGTACATCGATACTTTTTTCAAAAAAAAAATATCAGCGACGATATTAACCTTGAAAAATGCATAAAAATATGCACTTTTGGTCCGATTTTAAAAAATTTTTTACTTACTTTTTTCAAAAAAGGGCCATGTACCTTAGAAATAGAAACATTTCTTTACTAAAATTTAACTTGTCCCGTCAGGTAGTTCAAATAGCCTTTCCAGAACCCTGCAGTAGCGAAACGTTGTTAATCATCCTATAAATTTGCGCATTGTACGCCCTTAAAATCACCTAAGGATTCACAACGTTAAGGGTCAGCATCTTATTCTGAAACACCCTGTATTGAAGTAAATATGCTGAAAAATAGAGTCTTGGAAATAGAGCATGTCAAAAATGATCAAATGCACGAGTAACCCTAATTTTTTTAATTTCTCTTCTTTTTTTATGCAAATTAAGACTTCTAACATGCATACATATTCAAATAAGTCATTTTAAAAAAAGCTTACTTCTGCCACTGACATAAAAAAGAAGAACGCCTCTATTATGTTAGTTCATATAATTACTTATGTTAAACTATAATCACTGTTCATTTTTAAACATAGAGAACTAGAGTACTGATTATAGACGCAAGAGCTCTTTATAAAATAATATGTTCTTGCTTGATGGGAATTCTGAAAATATATTCTCTTCGATATAATGCCCAAACCCAACCCGAGACAAGAAAAAAGTTAAATATTGAGTATAATTAGGAATTTAAGGGAAAAATTATATCTAGCTCATCTACACCTATTAGCCTTATTTTCAAAAGTACAAGGACTGTCAAAATGAATAGATTATATTATTTAGTTGCATCATAAATATTAAATAGACAAGAAATTTAAATTGGACCCCGCAGAATCCTTATGGAAAATGGCTCCCGATCAAATTGGTCCAAACTTTCCACATTGATAGGATTCGGCGAGTATATAAAAAGTGTCCATGGGCGCCCAGCGTAAAAACTCCCTGTCGAGACTGTCGAAACTAGGTTCTTTTTAGCTGCCTAGTGTCTTGCAATAGTGTGTCAGGCTTCCATAGCTCCTATACGAATTAACTTAGGAATTTCATTCGTATGCCGATTTATACTATATTATAAGGTGCATTTCAGGAAAATATTTTTAAATATACAGGGTGGCCCAAAAATGTGTGGTAACATAATGCTGCCTTTTTTTAAATGGGACACCCAGTATTTTATTACATGATTAGGTTCGTGATTAGTGTCCTTTATAATTGCCTAACGTTTTATTTCAATTGGTTATGTAGTTTATGAGTAATAAATTAAAAACTAAAAAAAAGTTTCGGAGTATTGGAAAAAAGGAAGTAGGAGTCTTAGAAATAAGGAAACTGTAGTGCATATGAGAGAGATTCAATTTTTTTTTAAAGTTGCTCAAGAGTACGTTTATTTTTCATTTTAGATACAATTTTCATTTGTAGAGGTTGTTTAGAATTAAAAGTTATGTACGTCACGGCCTTCATTCAAAAATTTTTAAAAAATACTAACATGGTAGGCATTTTGAACATTTACTGTAGTTTATAATTATTAATCTAGTCGCCTGTGCATAATTTTCATAATAAAAACTGTATCTAAACAACATAATTTATGGCAATTATTCGAGAACGGCTGGAAATAACTTATATGTATCCATTACAAAAAAAAAATTATTATTATTAATTCTACATCCAATATCCAAATAATATGCAGGGTGTTCCATTCGAAAATCTGTAGAAAAATTATTTTGAAATGTGTCGTGTTTGAAACCTAATTATAAACACCCTGTATAAAATAGATAAACGCTATTATATTCACCGTATCTCTAGACCTCTTGTCTTAAATTCCACTCAATGCCTTTGTTAAAAAAGTTATTTTAGGTAGTTTTCTTGAATTTTTTTCTAAAATTCCAAAACTTTTTTTTTAGTTTTAAATTTATTACTCTTAAACTACATAACCAACTGAAATAGAACTTTAGGCAATTATAAAGGACACTAAATACGAACCTAATTATGTAATAAAATACTGGGTGCCCCATTTAAGAAAATACAGCATTATGTTACCATACATTTTTGGGCCGCCCTGTATATTTAAAAATATTTTCCTGAAATTCCCCTATAATACAGTATAAATCGGCATATGAATGAAATCCTAAGTTAATTCGTATATGAGCTGTGGAAGCCTGACAGAGTATTGCAGGACACTATAGGCAGCGGAAAAGAACCTAGTTTCGGATGAAGATATCTCTCGACAGGGATTCTTTTACGCTGGGCGCCCATGGACACTTTTTATCTACTCACGGAATCCTATCAGCGTGAAAAGTGTGGGCCAATTTGACCGGGAGCCATTTTCCATAAGGATTCTGCGGGGTCCTTTAAATTCATCTAGTAATGGTTTGGTAGAGTAGGCTTTGGAGAAATTTAGACAATAGTTGGCAACACATTATATCCCATTATAATATATAATCTATCACTAATTATAATTATTATGCCGTTTCACTTTGTGTTGAAAGTTTTATGAATAAAATAGAATTAAAGTTGAAAAATTCATTTGTCGGTCCCTATACTGGGTGTTATGTTATTCTATTTAAATGGGTGACTCCTAGGGTGTCCTAGAGGAAGTCTATATACTTTTTTTTTAATCGTATAGCTAAATACTAAGGTAAAAACCATTTTTACCCACATACTGTCGCGCCGCTCCATCTGGATGCAGTTAGCAACAATGTGAGTCACTAGAGTATACTAACGGTGATGTCAGATCACACCGCGTGTGTCGTCCTTGCTTAGATACCCGCCGCACGCGACTATCGTTCTTCAGTATGATTTGGAGATGCGGAGATGGAATGTCGAGGGTTCCACGTGCTTGATGTATACGAATTTTAAACGTTTTGTTAGTTGTAGCATTACCCGATATTTTTTCTGTTGTGAAATAATTCATAATAACAAATGTTGTGATGGGATTTCAAATTTGTGTGATATTATCTACTGTTGGTTCTGTTGCAAAACATACTTTTTGTGTTGTGGTGTTATTTTTTTATGGAATTTAATTATAAAACGGATTATTTTAAAATGAGATCGAAGGTAAGTACCTTAAAATTGTAGGTTTTTTTTCTAAAATGTTTTAAAAAGAAGTGATAACGCGCGTCAAAGACGTCTTGTTTTCAAAGACTGAACACGTACGCTTATCATTTTGCGTATATGACAACACTGCCTCAATAAACTAATGATTGCAAACGTCCTCTGTCGCGGCCACGTAAATTTTGAGATTTCATATAAAGTCTATATTTCGCTTAATAACTCAAAGCGCCATTTATGGTTATTTTTCTTCAAGTTATTTTCATCTCAGGATTTGCGGGTTTAAATATAATAAGTCATTTCCATAACACCCTGTATATATATGTCCGTATGCAAAGGGCCTCGCCCAGAAGCACTGCCTCAGAGCATCGGTACAAATTAATCCATATTGTTAATGAATAAAAGAAAATTTCATACATAAATCAAGCGATTAATCGATTCTTGTCATTTAATTGGCTTCTTACTGTATTAACTGTTTTAAATAATTGATTTAATTAATTTAAATTAAGAAATAGATTGGTTAGAAGGTATATTACTGATTTAATAAAACCAATTTAAATATTTTTAATAGTCGATATTTTTCTTGTATTTTAACCATGATAAAATAAACAAATTGAAATAAAATTATATTTAATTTAAATTAATAAATTGTTTATTTGAATTAATTGATGTTCGATGCTTGTGAGGGAATTTGTTTGGTTTAATTTATTGTTTCGTGTAGAATTTTATTAGGTCTTATACTAGGTCTGATGACGCTCTCATAAAGCGAAACGTTTATTACTGATTATTCAAAAATGTACGTTCAAATGAATAAGCTGTTACAACAAATTTTAATATTTTTTTTAACTGATTGTTGTAAAAAAAATCGGATGATTCTAAAATGTCAAGGTTAAAAAGTGAGGGTTTGTTTTTGTAACAGAAAGAAAAGATTCTTGTAATTAATGGAGCCGATCTGGTTTACGAAAATCCCTTGACGAAATCGAGTAATTTTTTTTCCCAATCGATACAGTAGGATCATCTCGACATTCTGACATTATTTATAGAGGGCGCCGCATTGGGTTGGAGGGGGGGCACGCCCCGTAAATCTAACCGACAACGGATTTTCCTAGATAACTCAATCTGTTCTGATGCTACAAAAAAAAATGAGAAGGACAAAATTGAAGAGCTTGACAGAGCGCGCAAGATCGAATAAACCTGATACCGATATCTCAATTAGTTGACGAATTATCGCAATTTTTAACTGCAACAACAATAAAATTTAATTAATTATATCTCGAGAAGGGGCGGAGTTGGGGTATCAATTTTTCGCGAATCAACGGGTGACACCGAGTACTTTGATGGGCCGGAGGCTGGGTGTGGTGGGCCAATGAGGAGGAGAGTTATGGGGGGGGGGGATATATTACAAAAATGCTAATAAGTAGTTTATTAATCGAGCTACGGGGATCAGTCTGGATTTAATTTGTACGGGGATCAGTCTGGATTTAATTTGTTCATTTTTTTTATCAGCTACGAGGGGGGATTGGCGAAAAAATTTGATTTTCCCAAATGCGCGCTTGGCGCGGCATACAAGGAATGGCCACCGAGGAATGGCCACTTTTAAATTTCTCCGTTAGATATTATTTTCAATTTTGGTATGTGTTAATAGGGTATAGAACCACAAATTAAAACTACATTAAAACTATTTGTTCCACACTTGATTGTTTTAACCCAACTTGCTAATTAATCCTTTAAAAAATGCTAATTAGTTTTAAAAGAGCCAATGTCACGAGTATTATAAAACCAGTATAAGATCCATAGGGGATTAAGAGCAAATAGGTTTTTTATTTAAATTTAAAGAGTGTATTAAATTCTTTGAACAACAATAATTGGTTT
Organism: Barypeithes pellucidus; assembly: GCA_963991005.1. Lineage (NCBI taxonomy): Eukaryota > Metazoa > Arthropoda > Insecta > Coleoptera > Curculionidae > Barypeithes > Barypeithes pellucidus. The sequence goes on from OZ022563.1 coordinate 18,940,589, forward strand.
TTAAGAACTTTCAGTTTATTTTAAGGTAACTTTAAAACAAACATATTTTTATTAAACATATTAAAGCACTTTTAAACCATAAATAAATCAAAAGTGTCTTACAATTGTTATTTGGGCGTGGTTATGAAAATATTTCCAATCGTGTAAAATATTACTAGGCTCTTATAGAAAATGTTACTCTGTTCGAACCTTTGCGACAACCTACCCGTGTAACAACTAGACCCTCTCTCCCCTATTCTTGATAACATAACGTGAACAAACCTTAGGGGCCCGGTGATTGGATCAGGCGACTGAAAAATTACAGCTATAGGTATATCGTTGGGTTCCATCCAATAGGCTGTCAATAAATCTTCGATTGTGGGGTAAACTACCCAGGATATAGGCGGCACTTTTCTGTTTTCGTTCTCGTTCAGTTGTTCCCATAAAATGTCAATTGTTTTTAGAAAATCCTAAAAGCAAAAATATTTTAAACGTTATAGTTCCTATAATGAAACTAAAAACATAGGGTGCCTTATTATACAGGGTGAGGGTGATGGTAGATGGCCTATTAGACGTTTATGAAGAACAAACGGATCACCTTGAAAATTTGGTAGTTTATACAGGGTGTCCCAGAATATGTGGGCAATCTCCCGGGTTCAGATAGAACACTTAAAATTAACAGGAGAAGTTCATATAAATACGGGCCCATAACGGACGTCCCTGGAAATCGTTGATTTTTAAATAATTTTTAAGTACTGCGTGAAATTTAATAATTTTTTAGTATATGTTTACTAGATGAGTCTCCTTAAAATTCTCCCTTTTAATCACATTTGGCTTATTTATTTAGTTTGACAGGGACGGACTAGACGTAACACAAAAATGATTTTTTTTAAACCTTATATGATGAAGGAACGACAATAATATTTTTTTTTTGATACTATAAACCTTAAGCTGAAAAAAGGTACTCTTGATCAATGTCGATAAAATGAACTGTTTTCGAAAAAAAAAATTTTTTTGTTCAATATGGTATTTTGCATTGGTTGTTGTTTTAAGTTCATAAAATTCCCTCATTGTTGCTATGGTATTTTTCACATGTACCGATTTAAATAAGAATATTTATGCCAGTGTCAGTTTGTGGTAGTGTCTTTAAATTTGTGAATTTTTCTCCTTTGTCTTATTAGTTACTAACTTAGTAATGGAATTTACGATACCGTTCATTTTATCGACATTGATCCAGAGTACCATTTTTTCAGCTTAAGGTTTAGAGTATCCAAAAAAATATTATTGTCGTTCCTTCATCATACAGGGTGTAAAAAAAAAGCATTTTTGTGTAAAGTCTAGTCCGTCCCTGTCAAACTAAATAAGCCAAATGTGTTTAAAAGGGAGAATTTTAAAGACACTCATCTAGTAAACATTATACTAAAAAATTATTAAATTACAGCTAGTACTTAAAAAATTATTTAAAAATCAACGATTTCCAGGGGCGTCCGTTATGGGCCAGTATCTCCGCAGGGGGGCCGGCCGTAGAAAGAAAAATGTATATAAACTTGGGACTCCGCAGGGGGGACGGCCGTAGGAAGAAAAATGTATATAAACTTGGGAAATGGCGCGAGCCTAGTGAGTTTGCGCAGTAGGGTGGAAATTTTATCGATCGCGTCAGAGCCGGCCCGACATTATTTGTTTGTTGTTATTCGTCACCATCTTTGGTTCTCGATGATTTTTCAAATTACAGAACGAAAAGTGGTTCATCCACATTGTTGTCGGTATGTTAGTGCTTATGAACTTTCATTACCTAACAACAATTTTTCTAAAGGAGTTTTTAATTTTTCCCTGTTTGGTAGGTTAGTGGCTTGTTTTGTTTAAGATGAAAGGACACAAGTGCATGGTGCTTTTTTGCAAAAGTCGTGGATCAATACCGGGTATAATTAATTGTACATATATACGAAAATATTTTGCTTATCACATTATCCGATCTTCAGAACCGAATTTCACTAAAAAGCTTGTAAAAAAACAAGAGAGTGTCACTCGTACACAATATAATATATATGTGGTCACTACCTAACCTTAAAATTAATGTATTTTTAATTTGGTGCACTAGTAGCTGATATAAGAATATAGTCATTCATTCTTAATATTTGGTTTAGAAAAAAGTGAGGTTAAGAAACATACGACGTCGGATGAAAGTTAAAATAAAGCGCATCGTGTCTATTGTTACAAATATTCGGACGGAATTTGGCACTAAAAGTTTACACCAATCAGGACACCGTCGGATCATCATATCGTCAGAAATCGTGTGCATGGAACGCTGTCTTAAATCGAACTAATCGAAATTTCTATTGCAATATTTCCTAGCTAACCAGTGAAATTTACATTAAAAAAGTTGAAAACCGGTCCTGTCGAAAGTTTACTTTCACAAGGAAATTTCCGAACTGCGCGAACTCCATAGCGGGGACACAATTGCAGATGGTATGAGGAATATACTGTTTATATATATGTGGGATGAACCTGTGACGCGGGCCCTACTGCCAAATTACACGATTAGATGGAAAAATTACACGCAATGAAAGTGTGTTGGGCTCCGATTTCCAAAAAAATGGTCAACAAAAGCTGAATAGTAATTATTTTATTGATCAAATTGAATAAAAAAGTCAACCATTCAACAAAGCTCAATATTAGTATTCATGCTCTAACAAAAAGTCCTCAAAATTGAATAGTAACAGTGTAAGTGGTGGATTGTAATTTCACGCAGCTAGACGGAGATCTTATGGGTGCGGGCCCCGAGCCTATGCTTAAATGCTATTGCTACTGCATCGACGTTCGTCCCACAGTATGTGGTTCGTCCTAAACATAGCGGGCTTTTCAGCATGCGTGGTTCTCGCCCAATGTCAAAATTATACATCAATAATCGTTTATTTCGTTAGCGGAAAAGATAGTATGTTTTTTCTATTTTTTTTCTCAAATTTGGTACGTATTTTTAAAATCTAAAGTAAATTTGACATTCGAGGCGGTGCATAGTCGGATATTGTTTCTTCAAAATTGCTTTTCTTAATCGAAGCTCAGCCAAACGAAGAAAAATTATAATTTAACGGATCCGAAGCTGCTATATGTATGAACAAATTTATAAAGAAATTTTTAGCACCGTTATTATTTAAATTAAATCTAGATTTTCGGACAACAGTGGATTAAATTTTTTCGATTTATTGACCAAAAATAATTTTAAATCCTATTCACATTTGCTTCCGCAAGAACTATTTGACATTGAAGCAATTTACGATGAAATTATTGCATATTTGGCATTACAACCGTAGAATACCATTAAAATACAAATAAGCATACTAATCAATGTTACTTAAAATAAATAGACATGGAGTTATTTTTTAAAAATACTGAAAAATCCTCAGAAAAAGAAAAAAAAATTACTTTTGCTCGTCTGTTGTAACTTAAGTAAAAATGTTGCGTTTCTTAAACTGAGTATAATGAGAACACCTTAATGACCGAACAAACCTCCCCCCCCCCCCTACAAAACTTTCTAATGACGCCCGTGAGTGCAGTTATTTCAACTATTCCAATCTTTTAAAAATACTGCTGATGATGAAATAACGAACAAACCCGATCAAACTCTAGCAAGGCTTCATAAATATTAAAATGTGATATGTCGTTAAAAGAGGAATTACATCATATTAATAATTTTTAAACTGTTAAGAAAAAAGGTTAATGATGTTTAACACACAAATTTCATGGGGGCATTTCATTACCCTACCTAATATGCGGGAAAAGTCCTATATTTTTAAAGAAACATTTTATCATATTTTTCTTTGGATACCGTGTATAGCTTATTTTTACGTATAATTTTTATATGATAAATAAATTTAGTAGATTATTCATAAATATCGATATACTCAAATTTGTTTGACACCGAATTCCGAAAGTTTAACTATTAAAGCGGAAAATATCTGTCTCATAAATAACAAAATGAAATAGACAATAGCCAATAAAGTGGTAGGAAACTAGGTCACCAACATCCAGCATGGATATATCTGTTGGCGAGTGGCTTGACGAGATTTGGAATAAATCCAAGGGATAAACAATTCGAAGCAGAATTTTTTACTGAAACGTTTTATTTGCACAAATTGTAATGGTTTCCTAAAACAGCTCTTAATTTACGAATGAAACCAATACAAAAGTCATATGAATATGAATTTGAATATCAACAAGATCACCACAATTTGGAGGAAAGTTCATTTGGAAAACCAATTAATTTCAGACTCACTACAAGTTTGCTTTTATTTTAAATGAGACACCCAATATATTTTTTAATAATATAATTAAGATTCAAGATAACAAGCTTCTCAGAAATACAGGGTGTTATGGAAATGACGTATTATATTTAAATCGGCAATTCCTGATATGACAACAAATTGAAGAAAAATATCCAAAAATGGCGCTTTAATTTAATATGCCCTGTATATGACCTTATGTCAAACGAAAAATGACCACGTGGTGCCCCTGTCAGGAAGGTAAACAAAGCAACATATGTCAACAGTGTTGTTATATCTTCATTTTAAACTCTTTAGAAAGTCAATAACCGTTTGACAGATTGCAAGTTCTTTATTTTTCAGGGTACATTATTATAAACTTTTACGTTCAGTTCAGTTCGCTAGGAAACAAACTCTGATTTATAAACTTGAACTGACTCGAACGAACCGCCGCGGAGTTTTTAAATGGTCAGGTATGTTCTCATTTGTTCAATTCGAACGCCACCCATCAGATCTGGACAACTTAAAAGTTTATAAATGCCACTTACCCTTTAGAAAAAAAATGCAATTTTATTTAGCTTTTCGGACTTATTTAACACCAACTTAATTTATAAATACCAAGTACCTAGGTAACTTGAACAAAAACAAACCGGCACAATAAAATCACATAACACATCTAAGTACCATTCAATCTGAATTAGTATTTTAAAGTGCTACTGTGTAGACAAAAATACGCCCTTATTGTCTGAGTGGTCTGGGAAATTATGTATTTAACATCTAAATATTTTAAAAATAAATAACACGTTGGTTCTCTCGATCGATATCGGTCTGCTTATTTAAACAGCTGATTGTGGACATTGGGCTAATACATCGTTGCCATTTTCGATATTTTTAAAGCGACTATCATAAATTGCCGAATTTCCTTCTATAATATTACTTTCCTGTATAATTATAGTCTCGGAAATGGCAACCGCTCTAGAGAGCGGAGATTTCTCGGAAAGAAAGTTTGACGACTGGTCCGAAGACGGACTAGACCATTATTTCAGAGGGTAGTTCCTATCAATTGTTAACATAATTGTTTCATTTTATCTTTAGTAAGGGGTTAATGGTCCATAGAAATTAGCGTTTTTATTATTTCTATTGCGAAATGATTAAGTGCTCTTGTTCTATGTGTGTTATTATAAAGTGTAATTATGCGTTAGTGATGGGGTTTAGTGATAAGCTTATTATGCACTCCCACACTATCACCAGGCCACGTGATGAGCGTAACGTTTTTCCCATAGAAAAAAGAACTGAAAGTGTTTGTGCCCTGGATTCCTTAATCGCGTCCTGGATTTGATTTACTTTCTAAGTAAGCTAAATATTTATTTTTATAAGAAACTAAAGTTTTACACTTTTAAACATTTTGGCAACATTGTGATTGAACATCTGTTGATTAATCAGCTGGGCAATGTAATATCTTCATATATGAATGTGCCGAGGAGTTGTGTGTGGGTTTAGGGGTGAATTACCCCACTTTTTAAACATTCGATTAAAAAAAAATGTAGCGCTTCTCTAGGACACCCCAGGAGTCACCCATTTAAATATAATACGTCATTTCCATAACACCCTGTATATCTGTATATTGTTAGTCTTAATATTATGCCCGAAATTTAAGTTTTTTAAAAAATATACAATTATTTTGAATAGGCCATGACGGCTATTAAAAAAACAAAAGAACAGAAGGAAATTGTGTCAAAATGAAAAATTCTTCTGTTTGTCAGAACATTCAGGTTCTCTAAGTTGTTTTAAAATTTCTATTTAATGGTAAAAAATCAGTTTGTGCTAATTATTACAGCAAATGTAAACTAAAATATGACATGCTCGTATGCTATATCCAGTGTAACGAAAATGCCGATAGAGCATTAGAAGTGTATTCAATTTTAAATATAAGCCTTTTGTAGTATGTAATTTATAAAATTTCTTAAATTACTTGTAAAGATGACAGTCGGATAAATAAATTTTCCCAAGGATAAAATCAAATTTAATTGAACAAGGATCATTTTCTAAACCTCGGCCTAAAATCAACCATAAGGAAAATTGCGAGAGATGAAATAAATGTGTTTCATTCCTGTCGAGAGAGTCGGTATATATAATAAAAGATAAATGTCATTTTGACTTTTCTATTGAAAAATTAGACAGAAATTTCAAATAACCGCAGGTGGTAAAATAACGTAGGTAATAATACACATCAAGATGGCAAATATGATTTTTTTAATACGGTTTCCATGTCACTAAATAATATATTATTTTAACAACAGAAAAAGATGAGGAATTTGATTTTCCTGCTACTCCTCCAGAAATTCGAGCAGCAGCAAAAACAGTAGAAGAAGATCTTCTGCCAACTAAAAGCCGCCCGAGATATGACAAGGCATATAATTGTTTCAAAGAATGGTGTACGGGAAACAAAGTTTAAAATCATGGTTCTGAGTCGGCGCTACCAGTTTATTTCAGTGAAAATGCCAAGACAAGGAAGATATCAACGATTTGGTCACAATATTCAATGCTGAGGACCACTCTATCAATTAGGGAAAAAGTAAACATATCTAAACACGCAAAGCTTTTTAGCATTATTAAAAAAGTGTGTAAGTACATTATTTATCGATTTTTAAAAAAATTACAAAAAAATAATTTACTTTCCACCTTTCAAAGATAGATTAAATGTCATTATTACATGCATGGTTGTAAATAAAATTATTTATAACTCAAGTTGCTACAACACTATATAGACGGACGAGACGGCGGAAACTACATAACTTTGCTAAATAGGAAGAAAAAAAAGCGAAACTTACTATTACCTGTACTTCCGTCGAATTGGGAACAACGGCTACAGTACGGCTGACGTTTCTAAAATTCTCCATCAGGGTGGCTTCGCCTCTAGGTCGACTTATTTCGGAAAAGTTCGGGTTTGGCACGGCTACTTTTATTAGAAAGAGAACTCCCAAGGTGTAAATTGGCAGGAGGACTTCCTGTAAAAAATAAATTTATTTATTAATTATTATTATTTCGAATGGCAAGTAAAAGTCACTCCACTGGTTAGTAGAGCTTTAATAAATCTACCTTTAAACTTTACTTTGTTAGGATTTATAAGAAATTTAGTAAAATCAAGTAATTACTAATTTATATTGTAAATTTTGCAACAAATGTATGTGCACGGAACAAACACTATAGTAAAGTTATTATAATAAAGATTTTATTGTACGATTTACTGTAAAATACGGGGTGTTATGGAAATGACGTATTATATTTAAAGCGGCAATTCCAGATTCCGACAAATTGAAGAAAAATACCCATAAATGGCGCTTTCAATTTATTGAGCGGTAAAAGTGACCTGACGTCAAACCAGTGGCCGGTGTTGTCATATGTACACCTTAAAACTCTTTATACAAACTAAAATAATTTAAACACTTTTCCATTCTGCAATACATTTTTGTACAATTAATTGAAGAACATGTACGATGTTTTAAACAACCCGAAAAAACATATGGAATAGTAATAATGACGTACGTCACTAGGTCAAATGCCAATGACCTCTTGACGCCTTACATCGTCTGAGCGAAGTAGTTTCATATAGCGCCGAACGCTTGCGGTCTGTTAGTTGAAACCCAACCAGCGGCCGGATACGTTGTGTCTCGCCGATCATCAACACACTCTCTGCAATCCGCTCTGTTTTTTCGGTTTACGCGTGTATCTTGTCCGTCCATAAATAATCTTTGAATATTGTTTTTTTTAACGCGTTTCTTCTGGACATCAAATTTCGTCGCGTGTAATAAAATCTAATAATCTGTATTATGGTATTTTCAAAGGCTAACTATCGGTTCGGTTTCACTATTACTGTGTGTACATAAAGTGTTTCCAGGAGTGTTCCCATAAAAAAAATTATTGTGTTTGTGCCTGGATTTCCTCGCTCTTTAAGTATAAAGATAAATACAAGTAGGTAGAAAATAATTTATTTTTATAATTTTATATGGATGTGTTTGTTATCCCACTTTTAAAACGGTCGATTTAAAAAAAAATGTAGCGCTTCTCTAGGACACCCAAGGAGTCACCCATTTAAATATAATACGCCATTTCCATAACACCCTGTATAGCGTTATTTACAAAATAACATTCTAGCTACACATAATTTATAAGAAAGTATAGTTAGTATTTCTAATACATTTAGTAAAATTAAGTAAAATATATTGTAAATTTTACGACGAATGTATTTGAAAATAATTTATTTATAACTGCTGTAGTTAAATATTTTTAAATGTATGCTACATTTTACTGACTACTATTAGATATTGTATTTTTTATTGTAAAGATAACCAAGTTTAAATGAAGTGTTGTAAAATATTGTTATAAGAATAAAGGCATGGTGTCGTTTTTCACAACAAATAACAGTGGCGAACTTAACAGGGAAGAAATACAGTCGATCGGGTAGTCAAGCGTCATTGGGCATGGTTAGTACTTGTATGGGTGACCGCTTGGAAATACCATAGTTCAAAATCTTTATAAAAGATTTTAGTAAATTAAATTTTTCAAAAATTTAAATGGTTATAAATATTTTGATAATTTTTTGTCATTATTAGATTTTATGGCAGTTCTTAATAAAAGTTAGTCCAGTCACATCTAGACCCATAAATTATGATTAGTTTTACTATTTTTATAGTAAAGTTACCTGTTTTTCGTTCCGTGTGCGCTAGAGCGACTGAACGACCATTACACGGTGGCTCTGTTGAGGTATTTTGTTCGTTAGAAGTAAAATACACTTAACAACTTTCCGGATTTGTACGACAGTACAAACCCAGCCAATATTTTTTCAAGCGTTTATATGCATAAACACAGTTCATTTCGCAAATTGGCACTGTTCCCTTAAAAATATTTACGATTTTTCTGTTGACTTAAGCGTATCTACAAAACCATTTATGTTTGAAAAGCAGCAAGAAGAAAAATATAACGTTTCCCACGAGCTTATTTTATGTTTACTCGGTTTTATTGAGATTGGCCTAGTTCTTTCGAATATGAAGTCGGTAGTCTGTTAATTTCAAATTTTTAACCTAACAGCAGCTTTTTTTTGAAAATGTTGTATGAACAATAGTAAATTTCTACCAAAAACATGGTCCTCCCAATTATGGTGTACTACTTTTAAAATAAATTACAGAAATTAAGTATAGATTAGTGAAATAGGACAGCCATCAATTTTGGCTTTATTTTACAGTAATATCAAAATCCTGTTATTTTTAATAAGTGTCTCTCTCTTATCAGTTAATGTAGAAATATAAAACAGACAACATTTGACATTTATATTTTGTGTTTCGTGTGGTTTTCAAGTTTCTGAACGAAAGAACTTTGCCATATATTTGATCATCAAAATCCGTTCTTATAAGAACTTTTATTAACAGATTTGTCTCCTTTTATGTAAGTAGTGTTAAATATTTATATTTAGTTATAAAAAATTGTATTTTATTAATATTATATAACAACCAGTGCTGGGAATACGAAGTGTCTAATGTCCCATCGGTAAAGACAAACCTTTCATCTCTACTAGCTTGGTTTCTACGAAAGTATTTTTCTAGATGCAACGTGGATCTATTTCAATGGCAACGAAACAATAGAAAAAACCGTTAGGGCACTCTGGGAGTGGTGCGTATGCGAATAAAGCGATTCACGTTGGTTTAGAATCACTGGAGGTTATATTCGTTGGGAAGCACGACCTCAGGACGGTCGTTCCATAAGGATGAAGTCCTCCAGATGAAAGAATTCTTAAATAATGAAGCTCGAGGAGTACTAAGCTGAACCACATATGGATGGGCGGCAGTGGTTCGTCGTGTATTTCTGCTATTCGCCACTCTGGGCGGAATTAAGAAGGCAAGGTCAGCCGAGCACTGTCCATGAAAATATCTGTAAAAGAGAGTCAAATCCCCAACCTGTCTTCGATGTTCTAGGCTGTCGAGGCTCTTCGTTGGCCCTCCTTTCGATGGAATCCAGTGGCCGAAGAGTATGTTTGGGTGCAGAGCTCCAGACATGAGAGCAGTACTCTAGTGATAGTCGAATCTGGGCTACAGTACACCAAGCTTCTGAGAAGCTATCTTGGCGATTGCCACAACGTGGTTATGCCAAGACATATTTCCCCCCAGATTGACGCCCAGCAAATTAATAGATGAAGCCAGTGGGATTGCGTGTCCGTCCATGACTATATCCGGTTCTGTAATGTTAACCTTTTTAGAGAAAACTGCTGCCTGGGTTTTTTTAGCGTTAAATTCGACTTGGCTTCTGTCGTTTGTAAGCAATCGTTTTATAAGCAATTGGTTACCTTTGTCAAACATTTAAAATAAAAATTTTTGCACTTTAAATGGGAGTTTTTGATTTGAAAATTATCATTACTAATGTTTTATCTTGTTAAAAATAATTTTTACGGTATTTTAAAGTTGTGTTTAATGTCCTTGCAACAAACATGAAGTTTGTGATTCCTTAATAAATTAAAAAGTTAATTTTACAAATATGCTTGAATTTGAACAAAGATGTGTGAAATTGATTTGATTTTGTTTAATTTATCAAGGTTTTTAGGGTGATAATAAAAAAAAAATTTTTTGGGAAATAATAAATATTTTTAAAAAATTTTTGTTTCTTATTTTATGAGGCCACGTTTTCAAACCTATGCATAACTTTTAATTCTAAACACCTTTTCTTAAGAACATTTCGCTGAATTTTCTGAAATAGGGGTACTTTATTCTTGTACAAGTTTTATATTTTTTGTCGTACCCTGTACGTCATTTAACTTGCAACCATTCCAAGTGCACCAAATACGATTATCGAACATGCACCAACTTTTATCAAGAATAAAATTTTCTGAGAAATCGGTAATAAAAAACTTTCCCATATGTTGCACACTTAAACGGCCACACTGTATAGTACAAGAGAAAATAGTTTTTTTGTCTATTGCCCCTTTCTCGTTAATACAGATCAACATAATTTCGCAAACTACGTTCTAGATAATATATTTAGTATATTCGATGGAAGTACACAACATGGAATTGTATTTTAACCACTTCGTGATTCCCATTCGATGAAGACACTGTGTGGGAAACACCCCGTATCGAAAAGTATGAAAAATATAAAAGTTACGAGGGGGGGGGGAGGGCTTTACACGTGATCACCCTGTATTCGTAATGCGAATCTCAAAGCTATTAACTATAATATCTTAATAAAAATAATTTTCCTTACGGAAAAACTTCGAAGGTCAAAAATGTATCATTTTCGTGGCTTAATTTGCGTTTACATTATTTGGAAACGAGTCATTAACATAAAACAGTAAGTTTGACCTAGTTCCTTTATGGAGGAAAATCTATACCTAATAGTGTCGACGAAATTATTATATAATTTATTTAAAGATTTTCACTCAATAGAATATAAAATACATCTCCTACGATATTATCATGACATTTTTAGTAATAATGATATACAATATTCAGGTTTGACCAGTTTTTGCAACCTCCCCTGTATGACATCAAATCGATTATTCCGTGAGGATTGAATACATTGAGTTTCCTTACACAATTAAATTACTTAAGTCTAAGAGTGTTTGACATAGTTAAGGTTTTACGACTAATAGGACTTTCAACAGACTTTAATTATTAATATTTCCTATTCCTTCCTTTTTCCTTTATTATTTAATTTGGGTTTGATTTCTTATTGAAAATTACCTGCTTTAATAGATTTTTATAACATTTTGATCACTATTAATACAGGGTGTTCAAATAAGATTAACGATTAAATTGAGAAAACTGTAAAAAATGGAAACCCTCAAATTTTATAATTATTTTCTATTTAGCAATAAAATAAGGGTAAGTTCTATAAAGTTACCTATCCCGAAAATTTGTAGTTTTCGAAATTTTACCAATTTAATATTTTTTGCTATTTGGGTTTCATAATGGCTACATTATGAAATGCAAAAAAATTTAATAACCTGCCACTTTATGAAATGAATGAAATTTTATTTTTTTATGTTGGCAGCAAGTAGGGTTCGAGTTTTAGGCTTACTTCGATTTCGTTGAAATTAGTTTTCTTGGCATTATGGATTTGACAACAATTTTTTATGGAAAACTTTAAAATACTAACCTTTAACCTCGTAAATAGATCATTTTTACTACATATTTATCTGAAATACCTATACTAGGAAATATATAACATCCTGACGGTGTCCGTCAACTAATTTCTAGTCACAACTATAAAACAACTGAAAATAATAGAAATATCTTCCAGTTTATGCTCTATTTCTAAAGTTTTATTCAACAAAGTACTATTTTTATTTTTAATTCAATATAGTATTATACATATTACTTTATATATACATATTTATAGTTACTGTAGACATTTCCTGGGCATTAATTGGTATTCCTGTCAAATTCTGTGTCGACACAATATTTTTTCAATAGTATTACTTACTATTTTGTTCAATATTTTCAACTTTGTTCTGCTCGCACCATAACTCAAAGTTTTGCATATTCTTTTTAAAACTTTTTCTAGATTATTTTCTGCAATTTCTCGTATTTCTGACCGAGTACAACGTTCTTCCTGACTCATTTTTATTAACTTTAATAATATATTTATTTTTTAATTATGACGGATGGGAAGAAGCTTCGTTGTGTTCAATTGTTTCTATCATGGCATATTTGAGACTTGTAACATTTTATGAAATTGTAAAAGTATTGCCCAAAAAGAAAATATTAATTCAAATGGAAAAAATCTACTATATTTTTTAAAGTTTTTCAGACTTTAAAGACCCAAATAGAAAAAGTATTATAAAATACACGGTTCATAAGACAATTAGAGCAATTTTACTTTAGAAACCGGGTCGTTTTCTAAATTGAACGCGTGCTCTGAGATAATGTCTTATGAAACTTGATTATGTCTTATGAAACTTGTATCTTAATATATATTGCGATATATATCATATTCTCCATAAATAATAAATTAGTTTAAATAATCTTCATTTGTATAATTTAAGTGCCTCGGCATGATTATTAATAATTTGCAACTGGTAAGCGATTAAGATTACAGCTTCATATATTTCTTTAGCACTTGGCCATTTTTCAACGTCTTCATAGCCAACTAGGAGTAACTGAACTGAAAATCCGCAACAAAATGGCCATATAAAAATATTAAATCCTCAATATTTCGAAAACTACAAATTTTCGGAATAGGAAACCCTATACAAACTTACCCTTATTTTGGATGCTTAATAGAAAATAATTATAAAATTTGTGGGTTTCCATTTGAAAATGTAGATTTTTAGCATTTTTTTCAATTTAATTTTTAATCTTATTAATACACCCTGTATTAATAGTTTTGCATATAAGCAAAATATAATAAATAATCTATTATCTTTTAAACAGAGAATATATACCGAATATAAACGAAAATGAACATTAAAGGCTTCCTTATAGGAAGAATTAATAACGTCTGTAAACGTCATTTTTCATATGAAAACTTAAAGATGTCAAACATTAGATAGATTTAGGTATAGGACATGATATATGAAATCTGCCTAGAATCTTGCGTATAATCCAAAAAGGTAATCGAAAACAGTCCAGCAAGGTTTACGGCTGTGTCCGTGAAAATGAAAAAAAAACCTCGGACCCGTAAACTTGTGTTTTAATTAATTAATTTCAGCCCTGTAACCTCAACCCCCCCTAGCGGGCGCGGCTACTGCCCTTGTTTTTTCAAATGGGAATGGGTATGTTGTGATACATCTTTTTAAAGGGCGTTAAATTCTCTTTAAAATGGCGCTTCGTTTTGTAAATTTGAGGTACGCGCCGCCGAGCAACGCAATTTGAAACATTTTCACTGCACCTCTTATCAAATACACAGGTTTGTGCGTAAACAATTTTAATCCCCGACCCGACAACCCAACCCGAATCCTTAGAAGATTTACGGAACCGCATTACTAATGAATGTCAACAAATTACCAGATTACAGATGTTCTTCACAATGTCCAAGAACACTTTGAACAGTTGTTGTACTATTGTATGGAGGTGAATAGCGGACATTTTCAACGTTTAATAAGATAACATGTAATTATTACTCAATAAAATTACATTTTTTAAAACGCAATTTCTAGGCGGCGCGTAGCTCAAATTTACAAAACAAAGCGCCATTTTAAAGAGAATTTAATGCCCTTTAAAAAGAGTATCACAACATACTCATTCCGATTTGAAAAAACAAGGGCAGTAGCCGCCCCCGCTAGGGGGGTTGAGGTTACAGGGATGAAATTAATAGTGAAAAGTGTCCCCCTGAAAACACAAGTTTACGCTTCCGAGGATTTTTTTTATTTTCACGTACACAGCCGTGTTTTCGATGGGCCACCCTGTATAGAGTATTGCATTTAAAATAAGCACGTTGACACCTGTATAACCGAAAGTGCCACCATATTGAAAATATTTTAGCCAAGTTGCCGCCATCAACATTAGTATACTATAAAGACTTTTCGCGTGCTTTTAACTTAGTGAATCATGAACGACTTTTTTAGCTAAACTTTGTCGTTATGGTGTAAGAGGTAAACCGTTGGATTATATAAGATCATACCTACGAAATAGAATACAATATGTTAGCGTGAATGTCGTCACGAGTAGTTGCAGGACGATAGAAAGGGGAGTTCCGCAGGGCTCCATTCTTGGACCTTTTTGTTTCTGGTGTTTGCCAACGACCTCATAAGTTTTATAACCAAAATTGCGGAAAATATATACTTGGTCGTGTATGCTGATGATACGAATATTCTGATTGTCCGGGATAATATTATTTCTGTGATACCTGCTTGCAGAAATGATATACAGAAGAATTATTTTTTGGTTTGGAAAAAATAAGCTTAATTTAAATAGGGATAAGGCTACAGTTGTGAATTTTTCATTGAGGTCGACTGACATTGATTTTGCTCATCGTGACGAATCTGGATTGACTGTGAGATTGTCTGAAACGGCAAAGTTGCAGGGTGTAACTTTTGATAACAATCTTAAATGGCTGCCACAAATCGAGGTGCTTTGCTCACGATTGCGCAGCTGTTGCTACGCCCTTAATTTCTTGTGACTGCACTGTAGTCAAAAAGTGCTCTTAACCCTTTTGACAATGTTCACTCGCGAATTAGGTATGGTATTCTCAAGTAAGTATGTAGGGTCTTTATTTTGCAAAAATATGCTGTTCGCTAGTTGCAGGACTGTCATATAGGGGCTCACGTCGGGAAGCTTATTGAATATTGAGAATTTTGACGGTCGCAGGTATTTACATTTACGAAGTATGTAGTTTCGTTTACCGCAACAAAGCATATTTTCGGGGCGTCAGGTCTAATCATAATCACACGATACTAGGCTGAAAACTCTCTTATTACATGAAAACCACAGATCTGCCGAATATCAAAAATATACATTATTGCAGGCTGTCAATTTTTCAATAAGTTAAATTCTGAACTTAGAGATGCCGTTAATTTAAATGTATTTAGAAGAAGGTTGAAGGAGTTGTCGTTGGAGGTAAACTGTTATTCCTTACAGGAATTTTCTTAAGGCTTGTGACCAAAGATCTTACAAACTCCAGATAGAATTGTTTACATTTGAAGTCGACGTAAGGACTGTAAACGTGCACTCCCCACCTTGCTGTTATGCTTGCAGCATAGCAAGATTGTCCTATTTATCGCTAAGGTATCTGCAAAATCCCAATTAAAAATTTGTTAATTTGACAATTGCAACTGGTTTAAGGTTAATCCGCAATTGCTTTTAAAATAAATTTATTTCCCAATAATTTTAATATAAATTGTGAATAGGCCTTGAGAGATTTAGAAAAAAAATATTATTATTATACATAAAAGTTTGAAATAAACCGACTGCACTCTGACAACATCAAGTTAAAAGTTACTACGCTCGCCGGAAAAGATCAAACTTTATCAATGGATCGGATTATAGTAAAGAATACACTGTTGCTACTCGCTGCTAACTGCTTTTAAGGGAGTGTTTATATATTTTGGTTGTTTTTATTTTTTTTTGTGAGTATTGGTGAAAAATCGTCTTTATTATAAACAATGATGGTGCATTCATGTATAGTTTGTAAAAGAGTGGATCATTTAAGCAAGGATTTATCTTTTCTTCGGTAAGTATGGTTATGTTTTAATATGATTGTATTGATATGATTTCTGATATAACCATTGACGTTTAAAAGGTTATGGACCGGTCCGTGGTGCTAGTCCGGGCAAAAAGCAGTCGAGTTGGTTTATTTCTTAATATAAATCTTGCATTTGCAAGATGGTTGAGTCTTGTGCGGCCATAAAATACTTCACTAGAAGATGCAATGGTGTTAAATTCAAATTTCACAGGTTAGTAAATATATTTAGAAATTTGATTTTGAGTTTGCATCACTAGGAAAATTCGGTTTGTTTAAGAATGTACCAAATGTTTATCCACTTCGTTAGGATACTAAAGGGTCGTAGCCTACGCCAAATTTGGATACAGGCCCTTAGAAGGAATAATTATAGTCCAGGTGATACAACAGTTTTTTGTGAGAAACACTTCACAAAAGAAGATTATGGAGGTAATGTACATGGGAATAAAATACTGAAGAAAGGAACAGTCCCGTCAAAATATTTTACATCTTTATTTTTCTATATTTAAACAACGTTTGCAGTGTAACAAGTACATGAAGACAGGTTTTATATAATTTATTTATTTATTTTTATTTATTTGATCTAACTTGTTTAGGTACATATCATTTTAATTTACTTATTTAATTAATCACTTTAGTGTACAATATGCCTTAGTGGCTTGTGTGTGCATTTTTTTAAAGAATCATCCTTTTCACAGTTTATAGTAAAATTATTAGAAATAAACTTATTTTAAGAGCAATTGCGGATTAACCTTAAACCAGTTGTAATTGTCAAATTTACAAATTTTTAATTGGGATTTTGCAAGATATCTTAGTGATAAATATGACAATCTGGCTAGAAATATACACTTATATATCTGGAGAGTAACATCCAGTAATGAATACATTAAAAATATTGATGCTAAGCATAAATAGTTAAATCTATCCTTGAATACACTGTATATAAAAACTGGATCAATATTTCTATCTTTTTTATAAATATCCAATATTCGAAACTACACTTTTTGAATAGATAATATAGTTAAACGTAAAGAATCTCAAAGTAAATTATACGCCCTTGTTGGGCTTTTTGCCCAGACTAGCTCCGCTCCGAAACGAGGAAGGCCGCTCCATAACCTTTTAAACGTTATTGGATTTAACCAGACTTCAACATTGTTGCCATTAGCGAGACAAACATGTTTTGTCACTCTTCCAACCATTACTAATTTTCAATAACATTTCAAACAATCACAAACTCACTTTCCAACAGATTTATGAATGAAGTGTTGGCCCTGTGCTTGTGACAAACATGATTAACAAAATTTATTTAAATTTTGTTCTCTTTCTGTATTTAGTTTCATATCATATAGTTGAATTGTATTTAGTTTTTAACTTTACATTTGACGTTCTATTCAATTAATGTCATGTCTCTTGTCTCGTGCTGTTAAATTGAAGAAATAAAAGATTTTAAATTTGAATTTGAATCATATCTTTAAAACTTTCGTACGTAAAGATTTCTACTACTACTATGTATAGATCGAAGCGATTTTCGGTGGAATACCCTGTATAAGAGATCAAATTTTTGAAACGATCCTATTAAACGTTTTCGACATACCATAGATCGTGAATCACCCTGTATGCAGACTGAATTTGTTCACGATAAAATTGGCTTTTATATGTTATATGTACAGTCTTCTCCTATTTCCTGGACACTATCGGCCTGTCATCGAATATGTTTCCTATCATTTTTACGCTTCTTAGATCAAGTTTCCTTCCCCAGATATGTACACTATATTTCGTATCCACATATTTCCTGAAAACCAATAACTCGTCGAGAATGCGTCCCACTTGCTCTCGCTCTGTTCTGTTTTCAATTTATATCAACGTGTATGTATGTACGAACTTTTTATCCCGAAAGAAATGCCAGAACCTGGACAATGTAACTTTGCACAGGGGATTTTTGTCCATTCGGTTTTTTAAGCTGTAATTTACATAAAATAGTTGGGCAATAGTTTTGAAAAATAAAAATTTCCTTTATTTACAACCATGCATGCAATAATGACATTTCATTTATCTTTGAAAGGTGGAAAGTTTACGTTTTTTTACTTTTACTTTCCATTCGGGTATAAAGTGCTCACTTTCCACCCGGGTGGAAAGTAAATTATTTTTTTGTAATTTTTTTAAAAATCGATATCTCAAAATAATATACAGACACACTTTTTTAAAAATGCTAATAGCTTTGCGTGTTTAGATATGTCTACTTTTTCCCTAATTGATAGAGTGGTCCTCAGCATTGAATATTGTTACCAAATCGTTGATATGTTCTTTATCTTGGCATTTTCACGGAAATAAGCTAGTAGCGCGGACTCAGAACCAGAATTTCGAACTTTGTTTCCCGTACACCATTCTTTGAAACAGTTATAGGCCTTGTCATATCTGGGGCGGCTTTTAGGGCAGAAGATCTTCTTTTACTATTTTTGCTGCTTCTCGAATTTCTGATGGAGTAGCAGCAAAATCAAATTCTTCATGTGATTTTTCTGTTGTTAAAATAATATATTGTTTAGTGACATGGAAGCCATATTCAAAAAATGACATTTGCCATCTTGATGTGTATAAATTACCTACGTTATTTTACCACCTGCGGTTATTTGAAATTTCTGTCTAATTTTTCAATGGAAAAGTCAAAATGACATTTATCTTTTATTAATAATTTTAATTCAAAATAATAAGAAGTGGATGTTAGATGTGGTTGTAAATAAAATAGTATACAAACCTCGGTGAAAAGTTTCAATACTGTCTCGAGATTTAGTTAAGAAACTACCGACTCTCTCGACAGGAATGAAACACCTTCCACCTCGGTACGTAATATTCTATTTATTGACGTTATGAATGAAGTTTCAATTCATTTGGAAACTTTCAAATAATTGAAACAAAAAAACCACAAATACACAAAACTTTTGCGGCTCTCTTTTCATCAGACTCATCCTTATACGAGTTTCGCCATATCACGGCTCATCAGTGAAGCTCGAGTCCGCTATCGAGATAGCGTTGCCAAGACCGTTCTCCTTAGGTCGGACCTTAGCCTTACTGACAAGCCGTGATACGGCGAAACGCGTCTAAGAAATCTGACCAAAGGAGAACGGCAAAAATTCTATATTTGTGGTTTATAGAGAGAGACATTTATTTTTCCATTTAATACTTTAGCCACTGTGAGATGGGACTACTACTGTAATTTGAAATCAGTCACTCTGGCATTATTGGAATAGCCAATTTAGGAATAGCCGCCCACTGTATCCGATCTTTTCTAAGATGCTGCTGTGGGTCGCACGTTCACCGTTAGATCGTTAGATGTCGCGGCGAGTTTTATACCGCCAGTAGACATTCTTTCTGGGTATTTGGTAACGTTGCCACGACCGTTGTCCTTTCGTCGAACTCTAGCCTTAATGACGAGCCGTGATACGGCGACACGCGTTTAAAGATGAGTCTGGCGAAGGAAAGAAGAGCGGCAAAAGTTGTGGTTTAGACAGACATTTATTTCTTAAGCTGTGAAAAGGCGATGAGAGATTCGTTAAAAAAATATTATTATAATTAAAAGTATCAAACGAATCGTGAACTAATCCAACTGCACTGTGGCAACATCTATTTCTATTTTACTACTGCGCTACGATTCAGGAGCCAAAATATGAATGAATACTAATCTCGTTGATTTGTGTTTTTTATGTGATTATTGGTAAAAAATCGTCTCTATTATAAACACTCATGGTGCATTCGTGTGTAGTTTGTAAAAGAGTGGATCATTTAAATAAGGATTTATCTTTTCATCGGTAAGTATGGTTATGTTTTAATATTTAACCATACGATATAGCAAACATTGTTGCCATTCAGCCAATAAACATGTAGATCTCTCTTCCACCCATTACTGATTTTCAATAACCTTTCACACAGTCACAGCTTCACTTTCCAAGAGTTTTATGAATGGATTATTGGGCCTTTAGAAGATTCCCCCATCACAACAAATTTGCTATGTCTCTCTAATTTTTATATTATTTACTGGAAGTGAAATATTAAGGGGGGGGGTTAGTTTTCACATTGATACCATGTATACTCGTAAACAATAATAAGTTTCTGTTATTATTTTCCAAGCTGTTTGCTATGAAGAAAAGTATATTCTATAAATAGAAGTGTGTGTCACAGAGAGCTTGTTAAATTGGATATATCATAGGAAACTTTAGTTTACCAAGTCTTCTTTACATCACTGACCTTTATCCTTCGGAACTTTAATTGGCTTAAGTTATTAGAAGATCACGGTTAAGGAAAATAAATATATTTTTAATACTATTTTTTTATAGAAAAATTTCAAGCACCTTCTGCAGCTTCAATGAAAATACAGTATATAGTGTGGTTCAAGATATACCGTTGACTTTTACTGCAATAATAAATGAAATACCTGATTAATCCCTATTATGTCTACCCATAAATCTTCAAACCTCAATAAATGTGCAGGGTCGGCTTGAAAATATAGCTGTTTATATATTGATTTATTTTTATTTTGATTAAAAGAAGCATTTTAAGACATAGTAAGTATAAAAAAAATAAATGATATCTATAATACAGATTTCTTCGCTTTTTCATGAAAAAATAATTATTAAAATCAGTTTGCTATTTATACAGGGTGTCATGGAACTGGCAAATCCTGAGATGAAAATAAATAAAAGAAAGATGACTTTAAATGGCGCTTTGAGTTATTGTACGAAATATTCACTTCATATGAAATCTGAAAATTTAAGTGGTCGCTACTGACGACGTTCGCAATTAATAGTTTATTGAGGCGGTGTTGTCATATATTGCAACACAGAATTGTAAACGCACGTGTTCAGTTCTTGACAACAAGACGTCTTTGATCCGCGTTATCACTTCTTTTTCAAACTTTTTAGAAAAAAAATACTACAATTATAAGGTATATACTCTCTGTCCTTCGATCTTATAATCCGTTTTATAATTAAATTCCAAAAAAAAATAAAACACAAAAAGTATGTTTTGCAACAGAACCAACAATAGGTAATATCACACAAATTTGAAATCACATCACAATATTTCTTATAATGAATTATTTTATAACAGAAAAAAAATCGGGTAATGCTACAACTAACAAAACGTTTAAAATTCGTAAACATCAAGCACGTGGAACCCTCGACAGCGTCATTCCGCCCCCGAGTCTTGAAACATACTGAAGCAACGATTGTCGCGCGCTGCAGGTATCCAAGCAAGGGCAAAACATGCGGTGTGATTTGACAACACTGTTAGTATACTCTAGTGACCCACATTGTTGCTAACTAAATCCAGATGGAACGGCGCGACAGTATTTGGGTAAAAAGGGTGTTTACCTTAGTCTTTAGATATTTGATTAAAAAAAAATATGTAGACTTTCCTCTAGGACACCCTAGGAGTCACCCATTTAAATATAATAAGTCATTTCCATAACACCCTGTATATTATTAGGTATTTATACCTATCTACTTAGAATGTTATACTGAGATGCAGGACTAGGGTTTTATGCACTGACCTGTATCTATGGATACGTACAGCTTATGGGATGCGCAGCAGAAAGTTGTATTGCGCACAATGTTCTCGCTGTCATATGCTGTTCCTTAGGCAACTCCGCCTGTACCCATGATACAAATACTAAAGGTGAGATATCTAAGCGACCCGATTTCGTCTGCCGCGCGCAGTGACGTCATCGGGCGAGTAATTTTTAAATCTCTTATGGAGGTTTACATTGCTGTCAGCGTTTTTAAGTCTTTTTTGAAGGTATTAAAAGGTTTTAAACATGTAATTGTATATGAAATGAAAGAATAATATATGACAAGTATTTACGTATATTAATTTCATAGAAAAAATACTTTAGAGGATTGTAGATAACTGTGGATATGGATAAGCCTAAATTTATATCGATAGTAACACATTACAGCTAAAATACCACTAAAATAAGGAAGGATTCCGACAAACTTTTAAAAGATTCGCCGCGCCATTCGAATCGGTGGACGATAGCCGAAGCTGCTCGGCCACCCCTGCCCCCTGATTAGGGTAAATGTCTTCGAAACATGTATGGAAATTAAAATATTGTTTATTTAACTACTGAAGCAGACTATGAGTTTCTTTACCTCTTCATAATTTCACTCCACTGAGAGATGGGACTAGTTAAAAAAATATATTTTACTTGTTTATAATTATGTCGTATTTTAGCTTTAATCTTTGTTGTATGTTCATGAAATAAATATGTATACCTAAATAGCATGATATTCTTTCATTTCACAATGGTATGCGTAAAACCTTTTAATTAAAACGGCGTAAAAAGAGTACGAAAAAAAAGGTCGTTACTTTCCTATTAGATGGGGCCGCCTCCAGAATGAACGTAAATTTCATAGGGGGAGCCCCGCAACAAGAATGTTAAAAATTGAATTGTTAAAATAGTAAATGGATATATTACAATTGTAAAAGACTTGGAACGCCGCGCTGTCTCAAAACCAGCAGTGGTCGCCGAGCAGCTTTCGGCATGCTTCGGCTATCGTCGAATGGGGCGAAAAGTTTGTCGGAATATTTTCTTTTTTAGTGTTATTTCTGTGTTATATTTCTATGAAATTAATATACGTAAATGCTTGTCATATATTATTCTTTCAATTCATATACCACTACATGCATAAAACCTTTTAATGCCTTCAAAAAAGACAATCTAAATCCCCATAAGAAATATAAAAATTACTCGCCCAATGACGTCACAAGCGACGCCATCATCGACGTGCAATCGTGCCTTCTTAAGGCGGGTACAGACCGAAATGAAGAGTTCGCGAGCTGTTCAAGAACAGCTCCCGAACTGAACCCGCTCAGCTCGCGAACGTATCGTCCAGACCAGAAGAGGTTCAGTCCTGTGTTCAGTTCGGCCGAGTTCGTTGAGTGTTCGAAATAATAAAAAATATTTAATCCTCCATTTTTTATTACAAATTGAAATAATTAAATAAAAAAATGTCATCGCTGGAAAGCGACGAAGATAGCGATCTAATAATTGCTTGTACAGCCTATTTTTTAGTAAAACAAAATATCGAGTCGAAAAAAACAAAAAGTAAGACCAGGCGATGGTGGCAAAGAAGTTTATTTCAAAATCGCTTAAGATATGGTGGAATTCCTTTGCTTAGAGATTTACAAATGGAGGACCAAAGTTTATTTCGAAATTTTAGCCGTATGTCTGTAGCAGATTTTGAAAAACTCTTGGTTCTAGTAGAACCAATAATATCAAAACAAGATACAAATTATCGGAAGTGTATTTCATCCAGGGAAAGATTGGCTTTGACTTTGCGATTTTTGGCAACAGGAGATTCCTATACAAGCCTGATGTATTTATTTAAAATTTCCAAGCAAAGTGTTTCTGCGATTATACCAGATGTATGTGAAGCTTTAATTGCAGTGCTGAGTGACTTAATAAAGGTAAGCAATATGTTTTACATATCTAGTCATTTATTTTAAAATACATAGGTACAAAATATTATTATGCTCGTTAATTTAAATTCTGATAAGTTCTTGTCATAATATAATCATTCAAGTTAAAGTGGTCTCCTTCTGGGGGGGAAGGCATTGGTGTACTACAAAAACCTGGCCGTACTTGAGCATTTTGTACATTAGATGAGTTGCTACTTGTATCATGCAATGGAGATCCGACATGCTGTTGGGAGGATTGTAATTCGAGAGTGCTAGTGTCGCTGTCATAAATTGTGCAAGGTAAAGACATTGCAGTACTACGAACGTTTGATACACCTGGGGGTGAGGTGACTTGTCTAGTGAATTGCGGTTGTAAGGTACTAATATCCGCCTCATAAATTATTTTGCTAATTTTAAACTCGACATGTGCTCTGGTTAACGGATCAAATCCTCTTAGCTTCATAGCAACATGATTTGCAAATAAGGAGCAAGCATCAGGCGGCACATTCTTTTTTTCATATATAGTTTTGAGAATACCGAAAGCTTCTGCGGCTTGGTTGTCATTTTCTGTTATCTTCATGTTTTTTGACACGTGTTGCTTAGTTGTCAACACAATTTTTCGTTTCTTGCTTACTTTGTCCAAACCTTCTGTTGCATTTTCTGTTAAGTCATTTTCCTGAAGTTCATTGCTGGTGGTCATATTCGCTGCCGTATTCGCTTCATCGACGGCGACGTCATTTGTTTCAGAGATTTTCACATTGGCATTAGCATCCTGAACCTCCTAAAACAATGTTTAATCTACAATTTTTTATATGACTTTAATTTTAAAAATGCGTTACAGAGTTAGAATAATTAATTTGTATTTTATTTTCAGATTCCGGATTCACCTGAAGAGTGGCTCACG
This sequence comes from Barypeithes pellucidus, assembly GCA_963991005.1. NCBI lineage: Eukaryota > Metazoa > Arthropoda > Insecta > Coleoptera > Curculionidae > Barypeithes > Barypeithes pellucidus. Next base: position 18,965,342 of record OZ022563.1, read on the forward strand.
GTTGCCGAAGAATATAATAATAGATGGAACTTCCCACACTGTATAGGTGCTATCGATGGTAAACACATCACACTGCAAGCACCATTTAATAGCGGAAGCGAATATTTTAATTATAAGGGGTACTTTAGCATTGTTCTTATGGCAGCAGTTAAGGCTGATTACTCATTTTTATTTGCCAATGTAGGATGCCAGGGAAGGATTTCTGATGGAGGGGTTTTTAAAAACACTGATCTGGCCAAAAAGCTCCAAAATGAAACCTTATCTCTGCCGGCAGCAACAGCATTGTTAGAACAGGAACAATATACACCTTTTGTTTTTGTAGCTGACGACGCATTTCCTCTACAGGAACACATAATGAAGCCTTACCCTGGAATGCATTTGAAGGGAAGCCCTCAACGAGCGTTTAATTATAGATTGTGTAGAACTCGACGAATAGTTGAAAATTCATTTGGGATAGTGTCGTCCGTGTTTCGTGTTCTACGTAAGCCACTTTTATTGGAACCGAGCAACGCTACCTCCGTAGTACTTGCATGTCTCTATCTTCACAATTTTTTAATTCGAAGTAAACAATCTACAAAGATATATGCTCCCGAAGACGCCTTTGATCGTGAAGATTACGAGACGATGCAAATAATTCCCGGCTCGTGGAGAAGAGATCAATCTAAAACTAACTCATTTCAGAGCTTTAGAAACATTCCAAGAAAATGTAATCTAAAGTCACGTGAAATTCGAGACAATTTCGCTGAATATTTTTTTACGGTTGGAAGAGTACAGTGGCAAAGTGATTTTGAATAAAAAAAGCTGCATATACAATTCTACCAGTTACATAAAATAAAAAATACTCACTGTTTCCCGTGTTTCATTTGGCGTATATCTGTCACTTAAAAAAATCATATGTTTGTATCCAAACCACGCTTCTTTAATAATGTCTTCTGTGCCCATTCCTGATTTTTTCATTCGTTCAGCCTTTTGACGACTTCTTCGGTATTGGGCTAAAATAACACCGATTTTCCTTTCCACTTCATCTTTGGGTCTTGACAAAATCGTGCCTATGTTTTCATATGCGTCTTTTTTTAGATGTCTCTTTTTATAATCTTTGTGCCTGGGATTCCACAAATTCTCATGCCGGCGATATTCTTCTATCAACCACACAATTTCGTCCTCTGGCCAGTCCATGTTTAATTAAAAACTACTATAATATTCTCGATAATATATATTAAAATCTATACATCTAATAATAAGAACAACGCGTATTTTTTATTAATATGGACCAAAATAAACTACTGCCGAACAGCCAACGTCCACACATATACTGAGCTCGCCACGTGTTCGCAAACAAACCCTTTGATCTACCGACTCGACTCGGAACCCTGAACGAACTGCCGAGTTGCTCTAGAACTGTTCGCGAACACGCGTATACACCAAGCTCGGGAAATGTTCGAGAACAGCTCTAGAGCAGCTCGCGAACTTGGTCTGTACCCTGCTTTAGATTCTTAAGCGTGTTTTACATTATCCCATTTCTTGTCCAAGAAATTGTACAATTTTTTCATACAGCAAATTGCGTCATAAATTGTATTGGGTTATAAAATTGTATGAAAAATAGAACAGGTCCTATTTATCATACAATTTTCAATTGCGCTTGCGCCAATTTGACACTTGTCGTATTTATCGCCAGTCGCCATTTCCACGTTTTAAAAACAAAGTTCTTAAATATCAGATTATCTGATTAAAAATAGATAAATAATACAAACCTTAAAAACCTTAGTTAAAACTAAAAACACATTTATTTAGGTTATAAGTCTTACCAACATTTTTGTTGTTACCAACATAAAAACAAACATTACTCTAAAATCACTGACTTAAAGCGCAGAATCCTAGGACATTTATTGTACAATAAATTTGATAAGTTTAAAACAGACAATATTACAAACTATTTACCATCCCAATAATATTGTGTCTATTTATTGCACAAGAAATTGTACAATTTCTTGGACAATAAATGGGATAATGTAAAACAGCTTTTATACCATGGCCTACACCCATGCCGGCCAACCATCGTACAAGACCGAAACCAGTCGTAAGGATGTAACGATATTAAAAATCTATCGATACGTGGACAATAGATATCACAATTAATTCTAAAAATGGCTTTTCAGTGACTACCACAAGGCCTTCTTTTATGCGAGAAATTAGATTGTTTATTTCCCAGTAAAGAAGGTCTTGATGTACCGAAATATTGCCGTGTAATCATTTTCATTAAGGGCGAAGTACGGTCCTGTTCGTCGGTTAAGGTCGAGCGTTTATCAGTCGGCATTGCGCATGACGACGAGCGGCTTTATTTACATGCGCGAGGCCTTAAATTAACCACTTTTGCTTCTAGACTTTGACTATCATTAGATACAGGTCAAAAGGCAGTCAAAAGATTAACGGTAAGCAACAATACAGTGCACCACAATTCTGCTTAACATAAGTGTAAGTTTATAATGCAATGTCGATTGCATGGAAGTGGATACCGCTTCATGGCCTGAGGTTATTTAGTACCTATTATAGACCTTAATTACTTTTTGTTGTTGACAGCTCCGAAACGAGGCCATAGCCAAAATGTCCAACGTCCTACGTAAATCGAAACTCTTAAAGTAAACAAAAATATTCCTTTTGTGAAAGATTCGATAATTTCGTATTCCAGTCCAGACCAAAAAGTTTTGTTGTTTTTAGACATATATACTTATCCAAATGGAAAAATAAAAGTTGTTTATTCTCGTCACGTATTAGATTTCAACGAAACTTTTAGAGAGAAAAATGAGTTGTCTGTCAGTGTTTTTATAAAGTTATTATACAGGGTGTTGAAAACTTTCCACCCTTAATGTCTCGCCTCTAGTTAAAATCGGAGACAGACACGTCAATTTGATTGTGAAGAGGGACGATATTAAATAATATCAACCAACAGCTTTCGTGTTTTAATCCCCTGGGTGGGGTACATGTTACCCTTAAAATCTTAGATGGGAAAGGACGTTATGTGGTACATTATGTGGTAAACAAATCCACGTATGTTTAAAATAAATACAGGGGCTTTCAAAATATTTTCAAACATCTGAAATATTGTGTTTCGGTTTTTGGTTATTCCTGACTTTGTTCGAAGATAAGAAACAAAAATAAATTTAACTTCCTATTGCTATTTTTTATTCTCCACGAGACGGCCTCATCAGATCATTCATGCGACGTTTCGTTTTTAGGTCACCATCATCAACTTAATGTTTTTAAATACTGGCCTGGATTATTTTGTTAAAATTATGAAAGAGGACCAAAAACTACGTTCAGTGGTATACAACCGTTACTGGCTTTCCACTTTTGTTCTTTAAATTGGCCATCATCTCCATTAAAATCCCCTAATACGTTGCTGTAATTTACTTTTGTTTCGAAGAAACTGAAAATTTTAAATTTATTATTTCTATTTCTGTCTTTAATTGCTATTGTTATTACGTACTAATACGGTTTTTCTTTTTTCAAAGTAATAGGTGTATCAAATTTCTACTTAGAGTAAGTACAAGTAATTTATTTTATTAATACATATAAAATTTAACTCTTAAAGCCAGCACTTTTAAAAGAGGTACGATAGTATAGCTTGAAGCGCAAAATTTTAGATTTCAGACTACCCTTACAACCAAGAAGATACCGTCTTCATATAGAATTGCCCAGGTTAATCAGAAAAATTATCCCAACAGAAAAATTTATCTACGTGTAGTGGAGTCGTTCTAGCGAAATAAACAGCTCGAAAATTCCATGACGAAATCGAGTAATTTTGTTTCCCAATCGATACAGTAGGATCCTCTCGACATTCTGACATGATTTGTAGTGGGCGCCGCATGGGGGGGGGGGGGGGGGGGGGTAGGGGGCATGCCCGGTAAATCTAACCGACAACGGATTTTCCTAAATAATTCTGTTGCTACAAAAAAAATGTGAATGGCAAAATTGAAGAGCTTGATAGAGCGCGTAAGCTCGAACAAACCCGATTCCGATATCTCAATGAGTTCACGAATTAACGGATGACACCGAATACTTTGATGGGCCGGAGGCTCGGGGTAGTGGGGCAATTAGGAAGGGAGTTAGGGGGGGGGGGATATTACATAAATGCTAATAATTAGTTTATTAATCGAGCTTTTGTTCATTTTTTTATCAGCTACGAGGGAGGATTGGCGAAAAATTTTTATTTTCGCAAATGCGCGCTTGTCGCGTCATACAAGAAATGGCCACTTTTTAATATCTCCAAAAATACTTTAGATATTATGTTCAATTTTGGTATGTGTTAATAGGATATAGAACCACACATTTTAGTTAGAAAAGTTATTCAATTGTTCCACCAGTGGCGTCCCTGCAAACATGTCCTCTGATATTTTTTACCAAAAATATGGTACGCCACTGACATTTTTCCATGTGGATATTTTTCTGATTAGCCTGGTCAATGAAAACGGTCTCTTAGAGTTTTTCTCGTCAGACGCACCGTTCTTGATTAAAACCACTAAATTCATCTTGAAACTCATTATTATTAATATAGATAAAATAATTAATGAAAAATTTTATTTCATAAAAATGAACAAATAGAATCCGGCCTGATCCCCGTAGCTCGATTAATAAAGTGCTTATTAGCATTTATGTAATATCCCCCCCCCAACTCCCCTCCTAATTGCCCCACCACCCCCAGCCTCCGGCCCATCAAAGCACTCGGTGTCACCCGTTGATTGGCGAAAAAAATCTTGGTATGACCTTTTTCATGTACTAAACTAAACAATGATTAAATAGTATTTTAGTTGTTACAAATAGTTTGGCAACTTAAATGTTGCAACTGCCCGACGCGGTTCCATTTTTTAAAGATAAGCGTCTAGAAATTAACCCGATTGATTACGAATTAAATTTTCTGGTAAATACCGATAAAAATAATCAGGCGTCCTACTTTTCCACCCAAAAAAATTGAGACCAAAAATAGATATTCAATAATTGTGTTGCAGTATTACCAACTTACGTATTTTATATCGCCCCAGTAACCTTTAGGGACTTATTAATAACTAACGCGACCAAAAGCGGCCTTGTTTTTATTTTAATATATTTACATTTCCACTAAATAAATAATATTCTAAACACAGGGTGTACTGTCGGGGACCGATTTATATATGGAAAGCTATACATTGAAAAATTTGGCAAATTGAACAGTAAAAAATAGACGTGGCGACCTCCAGAAAGTAATGAGGAATTATTTTACAGCCGGTGTTAAACATTATATTAGCCAGAAGAATTTGTACGTGTCGCTGACGTGGCCTGGTGAATAGCGACAATATCATAAATGAAGCCAATAACATTAAATGGCAGTGAACAGTATAGGTTTATTTAATATATGCCTATACAGGGTATCCGCTAATTAATGGTACATGGAAAAACCACAGACTCCTTAAGTAAAAATATTAGGATATAATTATACTTACCTATATCCGACAGTTTATATTAATTGAGATACAGGGTGTTAAAGTTAAAACTTCATTTTGTTTTCTCTAATAACTTTGAGAGAAACTAAGGTTTTTTTAATTTGACAATTTAGATTTTTTTTAGGACAAGAAATTGATTTTTTAAAGAAATTTTAATATACAATGTAGGAGGCGTTGTCTGCGGCATTATTTGAATATTTATTAGTTCATAACTTGTTTGTGCCTGAGTGTATTTAAGTTTTTAATGAAAATAATACTTTTCTCATATTTATTACATAAAAAAGGTATACTAAGTTTGCATTTAAATTGTTTAGTGTACAATGCCCAATTATTATTAATTTGCAAACAAAATTTTTTTCTTATAGTAACCTATGAGGAAACAAATAAAATTTAGAGATGCAGCTGCTATGGAACAGAAAATGTTTCATTTTTGAGTTTATCGTAAGTTTGTGTTTTCATTGCTGTTGGTTTCTTTCGACACGATATTTCTGGGGCAAAGATGTTTTAATTAAAGTAAGTTAAAGAACAATCCAATTGTTGTATTGATTATTCCCAATTACCATTACTAGAACATTAATTATCATGTAAAAGTTAATTCGTAAGAAGTAACAAAATATTATTTGCTTGTCTGAGCCAACGCACTGAACAATTTAAATGCAAATATCTCCGAAACGGTAACTCTGGGCGACCTGAACTTAGTATACCTTTTTTACGTAATAAATATGAGAAAAGTATTGTTTTTATTAAAAACTTAAATACAGTGAGGCACAAAAAGTTACAACCTAATAAATTTCCTACATTGTACATTAAAATTTCACAAAGAAATCAAGTTCTCGTCTTAAAAAATTATAATTTGGCAAATGTTGTAAAAAAACGTTGGTTTCTCTCAAAGTCAAAACAAAAATGAAGTTTTAACTTTAACACCGTATCTCAGTTAATATCAACTTTCAGATATAGGTAATTATAATTAAATCCTAATATTTTTACGTAAGGAGTCTGTGGTTTTTCCATGTACCAATATTTAGCGCACACCCTGTATATTATTACATTTTTAGATTCTACGCACGATTCTATTCAGGTTTCTATGTCATATAGGTACCTAAGTCTAAGCATGTTTGACATATTTAAGGTTTTATGTCTAAAATAACGTTTGTAGACCTTGAAATAGTTGTTAATTTGTTCCTATAACGAAGCCTTTAATATTTAATTTGGGTTTGGATTTCTTGTTGAAGGGCTTGGCTTTAATAGTTTTTTGTAAAATTTTTAAACTATTAATACAGGGTTCTCATACAATAGAATTTAAGATAAAATTGAGGAAACTGCAAAAATCTACATATTAAATGGAAACCACAAAATGTTATAATTTTAGCATTAAAAGCAAGAGTAAGTTTGTATAAAGTTGACTATTTCGAAAATTTGTAGTTTTCGAAATATTGCCAATTTACTATTTTCATATGGCGATTTTGCTGCAGATTTTAAGTTCAGTTGTTCCTAGTTGGTAATTGTTGAAGGTGGTTGAAGAACAATGAAATGCTACAGAAATAAATTAGCCACATGTTCTTGTTATTACTCTATGGCATTGCATCGCATAATAAATATATTTACATAATTAAATTTTCATTTGTATACAGGTGTTATGGAAATGTATTATTATATTTAAATGGGTGACTCCTAGGGTGCCCTAGAGAAAGTCTACATACTGTTTTTTTAATCGAATATTTAATTAATAAGGTTAAAAGACTTTTTACCTACATACTGTTGCGCTGTTCCATCTGGATTCAGTTAGCAACAATGTGGGTCACTAGAGTATACTAACAGTGTTGTCACATCACACCGCATGTTTCGCCCTTGCTTGGATAACTGCCGCGCGTGACTATCGTTGCTTCAGTATGTTTCGAGACTCGAAATGACACTGTCGAGGGTTCCACGGTTTTTTCTGTTGTGAAATTATTCATAATAAGAAATATTGTGATGTGATTTTTGTGTGGTATTACCTATTGTTGGTTCTGTTGCAAAACATACCTTTTGTGTTTTATTTTTTATGGTATTTAATTATAAAACGGATTATATGATCGAAGATAAGAGAGTATGTACCTTAAAATTATATTATTTTTTTCTAAAAAGTTTGAAAAAGAAGTGATAACGGTGGTCAAAGACGTCTTGTTGTCAAAAACTCAACACGTGCGTTTTCAATTCTGTGTTGCAATATATGACAACACCGCCTCAATATACTATTGATTGCGAACGTCCTCAGTAGCGGCCACGTAAATTTTCAAATTTCATATAAAGTGTATATTTCGTACAATAATTCAAAGCGCCATTTAAGGTTATTTTTCTTCAATTTATATTCATCTAATTCCATAACACCCTATATAATAATTTAAGCCCAATGGCATGATTATTAATAATATTCAAATGGTAAGTGACAGCTTCATACATTTCTTCAGCATTTGACTATTTTTTAATGCAGCTCAAGCAAACTCGGAATAACTATACTTAATATCCGCAGGGGAATCGCCATATAAAAATATTAAATTGGCAACATTTAGAAAACTATAAATTTTCGGAATGGACGATCTAATACAAACTTTTTTTGATGGTAAATAGAAAATAATATTTTATGCGAGTTGTCCCCATCAACATTAGCATACTGTATAATTTTCAAAATTTCCCTGCGTTTATTTTTCCATATATAAATCGAATTGGTTCCTGCCGAGAGACAATAATCGTTTATGACCTTTTGAGCTGTGTGGGATGTGATTAATGACGTCGGAGAGCAAAATAATGAAATCTATTTCACGGCCGGCTTCATCCTTAGGCTTATTAAAAGGACTATTTTTATAAGTTGTATGTTTTTACATCACTAGCTTTCGCCAAAGAGCGATCGAACATTCTATTGGGTCATTAAGAGATTCTTCTAATGGTCTGCCTCGTATTTTTTCCGCTAGATAATTTTTTTTCAAGGAACTAATTTATTTGGCGAATTAAGAGCTCACATGATTTGAACTTTATGGAAAATAAGGCATGGCTGTAATTCCACTAGCTTCATCAATTAATTTGCTGGGTGTCCACCTGGAAGGAAATATGTCAGAGCATAACCGCGTTGTGGCAATCATCAAGATAGCTTCTCAGAAACTCGGTGTACTCTTCCGAACCAAAAAGTTGTATACACCTCAACAACTTTTGACAGTATACAAAGCCCAGATTCGACCATCACTATAGAGTATTGCTCTCATGTCTGGAGTTCTGTACCCAGACTTGCTCTTCGGCTACTGGATTCCATCGAAAGGAAGGCCATTCGTCTGATCGGAGCCCACGAGCTGACGAAGAGCCTCGACAGCCTAGAACATCGATGGGGATTTGACTCTCTTTTACGGATATTTCCAAGGAAAGTGCTCGGCTGACCTTGCCCTCTTAATTCTGCCCAGAGCGGCGAATAGCAGAAATACACGACGAATCACTGCCGCCCATCCATAACGTGGTTAAGCTTAGTACTCCTCGGACTTCGTTATTTTAGAATTATTTCATCTGGAGGACGTCATCCTTATGAAACGACCTTCCTGAGATCGTGCTTTCCAACGAATATATCCTCCAACGATTCAAAACCAACCTGTGCCTTAAAGGATTTTTTCTATAGTGCTTGTGTTTGATCATAAAAAGAAGGCGAGTATGCGAGCGTTATTTTTATTAAAAAAACAAATAAGGGCTCATTTTACATACTTTTTCTTGAATTTGTTGTTCGGCATAGAAATGCTAAAAGAAAACGGCCAGATTATTGTTCTGCAGAGACTACTTTATTTTAATGAAAAAATAAGTTTTTTAGCAGAAAGTAGGACCGAAGAATTTGAAGTATCTGATGTTTTTCAAAAGCGTTTCAGCAGACAAATTATTTGTTTATTCATTGAATCATTAGATTACATTGTGTTTGCATTATTTAGATACGATTTCCTTCTTAACATAATGTTAATTCTGTGCAAATTATACGTTATATATAGAGTCTCGTATAAATGAGTGGTTATGAATAATTAATTTTAATAGCTTATGCACGTAAACGAGTAATGGTAAGAGTACATAATTACATTTTAATAAAATAATAAATAATGATAATTAAAATCGAGATTATATCTTTAAATAACAGACTGAAATATTTTAGTAAAAACAGCAAGGTTTGATACCTGGGTCAAAATTTTTTTACAAGTAACTTGAGTAAATATCTGGCCATACTTAGTTTAGTTCAATAGCTGGTAATAACCGAGATACAGGGTGTCCAAGTAAAAATTTGATTTTCAATTTTCCTAAATAACTTATTTCTGAATCAATATTTTTTCGCAAAATTTTGTGACTAGAATTTTTTGGGGGAAAGGAATTTGAATTTGTTAATACTTTTGATGTAGATTATAGGGGGCGCTCTCTGCGGTACTCTGGATACATAAAAAGAAATGTAACTTTTTTATGCCTTAGTATAATTATATTTTTATTAAAAATAACAGTTTTTCCGTCATTTTTAAGCAATAAAGGTATACTTTGTAAATGTCGCTTCGACTAACCGTTTTCGAGATATTTTCAATTACAATTTCTAATGCGCCATTTAAATTTTGATTTGTAAATGTGAAATTTGTCACAGTAGGCTTTGGTAAAAACAAATACAATGAAAGCACTTTGAAACCTCATTTTTGTCAAAGTTTATTTCATTTGTCAGCATTGTAGATGTTTTTAAGGAGTTTTTGAAGATACTGTTATCAAAAATTAAACTAAAAATGTCGCGACATAACTTGTTTTCTAACAGAGAAATGCGAGACATGGTATTACGCACAAGAAAATTTTAACGGACGCGGGGCACATCGGCGGTATTTGGAAATGTATCCAAATAGGAGGCAGCCAGATTTTAAAATTTTTAGAAGCCTATACGACAGACTGGGAGAAACAGGATCCTCCACTATTACGTTTTGGACGAAAGGATCCTGTTTCTCCCAGTCTGTAGTATAGGCTTCTAAAAATTTCGCTGCCTTCTATTTGGATACATTTCCAAATATCGCCGATGTGCCCCTCGTCTGTTAAAATTATCTTGTGCGTATAAACACACCCTGTCTCGCATTTCTCTGTTAGAAAACAAGTTATGTCGCGGCATTTTTAGTTTAATTTTTGATAACAGTATCTTCAAAAACTCCTTAAAAACACCCACAATGCTGACAAATGAAAATAAACTTTGACAGAAATGAGGTTTCAATGTGCTTTCATTGTATTTGTTTTTACCAAAGCCTACTGTGACAAATTTCACATTTGCAAATCAAAATTTAAATGGCGCATTAGAAATTGTAATTGAAAATATCTCGAAAACGGTTAGTCGGAACGACATTTACAAAGTATACCTCTATTGCTTAAATATGACGGAAAAACTGTTATTTTTAATAAAAATATAATTATACTTAGGCACAAAAAAGTTACATTTCTTTTTATGTATCCAGAGTACCGCAGAGAGCGCCCCCTATAATCTGCATCAAAATTATTGACAAATTAAAATTCCTTTCCCCCAAAAAATCCTAGTCACAAAATTTTGTGAAAAAATATTGATTCAGAAATAAGTTATTTAGGAAAATTGAAAATTAAATTTTTACTTGAACAACCTGTATCTCCTTATTACCAGCTATTGAACTAAACTAAGTATGGCTAAATCGCAGTATTTTTAGCCAAGGAATCTGCAGTTTTCCTGTTTACCATTAGTTATGGGACACCCTGTATATAAATAAGTTACACTCCTACTATAATTTGTATTGAAAAAACAATGTCAAACAATGTAAGATCAACAATTTAGTTTCTCTAACGCAATTATTAGCCAGAAGTTTGATCCCCGCAACTGCATGTATCGCCGGTCACGGCAGAAATTGCTTATACAAAACGCCACTGCAGGTCGGCCTAATAGTTTTACAAATATGACGGTATGCGTTTGAATTTGTGTGAAGCGTTCTCTTGTTTAGGTATAAGTTCCTTATTATGTTTATTTAGGTATTAACTAGAACATTGCCTACTTTTTACCAGGCGTATGTGTCATAGGGTTAACTCAGACCTAGTAGTCTTAATTAAGGGGAAAATACTTCACGAAGTCATTCTCTTGAGTACAGATACTCATCTCAGTCTAAAAAAGTCTAAGAAATAGCTTGTATTAGCTGTTATCCACAAATTTGTGCATTTTGGTATCGCCGGTTACAGTAACACCGGTCACGCATGAAAATGTTACCGGAGATGTGACGGTTTGTTATCCGAAGCTATATACAATATTTTTTTATTAACCATTCATAAACCATCAAGGAAAATTATATTTTGATGTGCAAGTTTCGTTTACACCTTAGGTAGATTAAAAATATGACTAATTTTCTTAGTATTTTAACATTCTATAAGGAACATTCCAAAACGTTAAGCCAATATAAGACATGGCTGTTATAAATAATAGGAAAATGGTTATAGTGACTGATTAAAATAACTCAGTTCCAAATATTGGCGTTATATGATTCAGAAGAGTAAAATTAGCCATGGGACGGGCGTTAAATTATTAAAAAATCGATGCTATAGACCAAGATCTCTGTGACGATGATCTTTTGCGCGGACATATATAATTCCTCTAATTAGATACTATAAGAAACCTTTTAAAAAATTAACAGGTGTTTTTGAAATTATTTATTTTTAAAATCCAATTTTCTGCAAGTTGCCTGCAAAAAATTTTTAACGGTTTATATTTGTGTAAAATGAATATTTAATAAAAATACAATCTAATTAAAAAAATTTCGACTTTGACTAGATAGGGTCCCTGTACTCAAGGAAAGCAATGCCCAAAGAGCAGGTTTCCCTTACAAAATTTTAAAAAAAATATGTAAATAGTTATTTTTGAAACAAGTGCTAAAAGTGACATTTTACTTTGTGAGATGTTGTTGACCATAGAATCACTTACAGCTGTATGCACGGTATTTATTGTTAACCAAGAGATTGTTAACCAAAGTTAGTAAATCGATGTACTGTTCTTAAGCGCCGCATAAAAATTAGTTCACTTTTAATTAGCTCAATAAACATTTGGCAACATGGCGATTGTATAGGGATTTTCTGTTTAAACTACTTTCAACTGTCATTGACATAAAAAATTTGAGGTTAGATAGGTATGTCAAAAATAAAAAGTTTTTCTAAGTTCATAGCAATTTATTATGTAACTGAGTAGATCCTGAGTAGATTCAAAGTTATATTGACAAGTTTGATAGTATAAATATGACGGATGTTAAAAAAAAGGTCCCGCAATTTTACGCAACACGAAAAACATTCACTAATTAATATAAATTCCAACTCTTCTTCCATCAGTTCTAAAATACACAAAACAGTGTATTTTGTCAATATAAACCTCCTAAAAAATGATAATTCGTCCATATCCTCAAAATAATTTGATTTTTCATAGTTTCTTCTTTGAAACCCGAAATCGATTATATCAATCACATCCAGGACCGTCATTTAACAACAAATCCTCCTCAGTTTCAATCATTTTTATTATTAGTAGCAATTTGGAAACACAAATTTTGCATAAATGGGCCTTTCTAAAAAAGTTAAAAAACCATTTATACAGTATACATTTTTTCACAATAATATTTGAAACCGTCAAAAATGGATAGATATACCTAATTCCGATTCCGAGAAGAAACTTCACTTCAATGAACTCCAGACGAAATAATTAATAAAGCCAATGAGATAACACAAAATGTATTGCCTTGAAAACCGAAAGAAGCTTCCAAAATGGAATATATAATAAATTTGTTAAATGACAGTGGACCAAATGCAAGTGAAGAGTTTTAGCGAACGAGTATTGTTAACTTATTTTCAAGAAAGGTAAAACATTTTTAAATCTTCGATTGTATGGTCATGCAATTCCAAGCTAAAATCACCATTAATCCTGAATAATGAAGTCAATCCAGGGTGTTATGGAAATGACTTATTATATTTAAATAGGTGACTCCTAGGGTGTCCTAGAGAAAGTCTATACATACCCTTTATTTTTAATCGAATATCTAAATACTAAGATAAAAACCCTTTTTACCCACATACTGTCGTGCGATTCCATCTGGATTCAGTTAGCAATAATGTGGTTCCCTAGAGTATAGTAACAGTGTTATCAGATCACACCGCATGTTTCGCCCTTGCTTGGATACCTGCCGCACGCGACAATCGTTGCTTCAGTATGTTTTGAGACTCGGGGGTGGAATGACGCCGTCGAGGGTTCCACGTGCTTGATGTATACGAATTTTAAACGTTTTGTTAGTTGTCGCATTACCCGATTTTTTTTCTGTTTGAAGTTGAAGTTTGAAAAAGAAGTAAAACGCTGGTCAAGGACGTCTTGGTGTAAAAAACTGAACACGTGCGTTTACAATTCTGTGTTGCAATATATGACAACACCGCCTCAATAAACTATTGATTGCGAACGTCCTCAGTAGCGGCCACGTAAATTTTCAGATTTCATATAAAGTGTATATTTCGTACAATAATTCCAAGCGCCATTTAAGGTTATTTTGATTCAATTTATTTTCATCTCAGGATTTGCCGGTTTAAATATAATAAGTAATGTCCCTATAACATCCTGTATAAGCAAATATCTCAAATTTATTGCATTCCTAAGTGACAGTGAGTTGATTATACGCCAATATATATTTTATAAAACTTATGAATAAAATTACTTTTTTCACATACGGGATTGCCTCGCCTTCAGCTCGTGCGCTCCAATTTCCCATTCGTGATAAACGGAATACTTTATGCCTTTAAGGAGGTAAAGAAACTCACAGTCTGCTCCACTAGTTTAATAACAATTAATAAAACCATACATGTTTCGAAGGCTTAAGCCTTCATCTTCAGTGAAAAATACAACATCAAAGGGTACCTATAACATTGTTAAACTGTAAATAAGAAAAAAGAAGTTTAAATAAGTTAAGTTTAAGCAAAAATGATTGAAAGAAATGGAATTGACTCAATGGAGTAGTATAATTAAAGGGGAGTAAAAAGTATGAAAACTCTTTCTTACCTAACAAAGCAGGAAAAGAAAAACTTTTATGATTATACAAAAATAAAGAATAGAAATAAAAAAGTAAAAAACTAAAGGTTTTTTCTTAAAAATACGAATGCATAATTAAAATTTTAAAATTTTTTAATTTTGAATTTTATATAGAATTTGTTCATTTTGAAAAGGGGTTCATCTCTACACGAGGTTCAAAGATGAAAGAAAAAATTTTTTTTTAAACAATTCTTCTTAGGTTAGAGTCAGATAAAGAAAACCAATGTCTCTGTCTCTAATGTCTTTTCAAAATGAACAAATTCTATATAAAATTCAAAATTAAAAAATTTTAAAATTTTAATTATGCATTCGTATTTTTAAGAAGAAACCTTCAGTTTTTTACTTTTTTATTTCTATTCTGTATTTTTGCATAATCATAAAAGTTTTTCTTTTCCTGCTTTGTTAGGTAAGAAAGAATTTTCATACTTTTTACTCCCCTTTAATTATACTACTCCATTGAGTCAATTCCATTTCTTTCAATAATTTTTGCTTAAACTTAACTTATTTAAACTTTTTTTTTCTTCTTTACAGTTTAACAATGTCATAGGTACCCTTTGATGTTGTATTTTTCACTGAAGATGAAGGCTTAAGCCTTCGAAACATGTATGGTTTTATTAATTGTTATTAAACTAGTGGAGCATACTGTGAGTTTCTTTACCTCCTTATAACTTCACTCCACTTTGAGATGGACTACTTCAAGAAAAAAGCTTTATGCTTTTGTTACATAAATAACTATTTATACACTGACGGCATGCGTTAAAAATGGTGTCCCGTCAATTCATCGTACGACATTTCACCGCACGACTTTTCATCGCAGTCAATTCGTCGAAAGTTCTTCTATATTTTTCATGACTTAATCCTCTTCCTTGAAATACCAAAATTATATATTCATTTTGGGTTAGGTTGAGTACTATAATTACTTAATACTATAATTAGTTAATACTATAATTACCGAATCCTCTTAAGGGGTTTGTTCGGGTTTGTTCGGGTTTCTATTTTCCTAGATATAATGGATGACCATTATCTTATTTAATAATAAAGTAATTAGTGTTTTTCTTGAATAAGGGGAATGTAAATTTGTAAAACTAATGGGTTTGTTCGGACACTGTCAATTTATGTAACTTTCTTATGTTTCCTGTTTCCGAACAGGAAATCGGCTACAAAAGGTGTAGCGGGGGCGGGTTCTCACTTGTTTTCCCAGGGCACTGTCAATTTATGTAACTCTTTATGTTTTCTTTTGCCGAATACAGAAGGAAATCGGAAATGTTAATTAAGTTATTGTATGCATTTCCATATGCATATATTATTATTTCAACTACTTGGTTATTATTATGATTGATGCTTATGATGATTATGATTATTTAATCGCTATTAAACGTCTATTTTTGTTCAATTTATTTGTATTATTGTAATAAATTGCAACGATAAATTGTCGCACGATGAATTGTCGTAGCGATGACTTGTCTCTGCGATGAATTGTCGGCGATGAATTGTCGTTCGATGTATTGTCGCGCGATGTGTTGACGCTAAATCGTTAAAAATTATACTTTTACTGATGTTTCTAAAAGAACTTTTCTTTGATTAGTACACCAAAAATAACATTAATTTGTAAATTAATGGGCTAAAAAGGCCCTTATTTGTAATGTCGCGTACAGTTAAGGAAGAACTGTTAACCTGACAAGTAAAAAAAATTGAATCCATTATTTCAACAAGGTGCCGTCCCTTACTTGGAAAAACGTGTATAAGAGACAAATTGCTTGACCCTTTTCGGAACTTCCTTTTCTGATCCTCTTCATCACGTACATCGTTACGTCGGTGTAATTTCCAAGCAATATTTGATTTACTTGAGTGAGTAAAGAGCTATTTGTGGATCTAGCTAGAGTAAGCAGAGGCTCACTTTGGTAATAATCATTTTTTAATTAATCGGAATTTTTGAAAAAAAATCCAAAAAAGTTTTACAAGTCATTTTCTAATTAGAAATTCGGAAAAGTATTTATAATTTAGTTGGACGGGTCCCTAAACCCGAAATAATACCCATTTTCGAAAATCAAACTATATCGCGTAGAACCATTTATCGGATAATTGCTGAATGTGAGCAAGGTATTCCTTGTATGAACCTACCAAAAAGTAATAGAAGGCCTAGAATTTTTACCAGAGTAAGATTAGAAAGACTGGTAAGAAGGACGAAAAATACACTTGATACATCAACAAGAAAACTAGCACGACAATATCGAACATCTAAGAACACCATAGCGCGGGAGCTATCGCGGAATATCTAGAAATACCGAAAAAACAAATGTTCCGAAATATACAGCCAATGAACTAGCCAGAATCCCGCGATGCTGCCATGCATTAAGAAGAGTACATTTTACTAACAACCAGGTGATAATCATGGTTGATGAAAAGTATTTCACACTAAGAACTAAGCAACTCCAAATTGAAGGAAACTGATGGTTTTTATACTGACAATATTGCAGAGGTCCCTGATAATGTCAAATTTAAACAAAAGGCCAAAGTCGCTGATAAGGTGTTAGTATGGTGCGCTATTTCCACCAGGGGTGTATCCAGGCCTTATGTGGGTCGAGTAAGAGGTGAAGCCCTCTATAATCAAAGGTACATCGATAATTGTCTTACGAAACTGGTTAATTTTATTGAAGAAGTGAAGAACTGGAGACGATATTATGTTCTGGCCAGACCTTGCCTCCTGTCACTATGTAAGACAAACCCAAAATTGGTTAGCAGATCAAAACGTAACATTTGTTCAGCGAAACGACAACCCCAAGTTAGGAAACTTTCCCCAGGCTCGGTCCATAGAAGATGTTTGGGCTCTTTATCTCGAATAGTTAAACGATGGAGGAGGGGAAACACAAAATGAGGAGGAACTTCGACGCAGGATATATAGAAAAGTCCGGGAAATCGATATAAATGCCGTCCAAAACCTGATGCTAGGTGTCTAGTGGAAGACCATGGTCCTCTGTATTTAATTTAAGTTCATACTTTTGTTGCTTATGAAACAATTAATTACTATGTATTACAAAACCTTATTTAAATATATTTTATGCAGGATTGTCATTTAAGGAGAAAATTGCTCGAATTAACAAAAGTTAAATGCAATAATGTTTTATATATTTTACTTTAATAATTATTATTAACGCAGTTGTAATAATTAATATTAGAATTTGATTCGCAATTTGAAGAATCTCTTGAGGTTGGTTTCGACATTTTCGAGCAACTAGGTTGGGCATCTATTTCATTCGTTCTCATTTCTCGAATAACAAACTTATGGTGTTTCTCAATCATATACAGTGTGTACATAAAGTAAGGAACAAATTCATTATCTAGGAATCTAAAAATATTTCGGAAAAATCCTCGGACACGTGTATAATAATTTTTAATGGCGCATTTTTTCCCATACAAACTTAATATACAAGGTGGCTCATGTAGTAGATATGACATTATTACGATTTTTTTAAATGGGAACCCCTATATTTTAGTTCAGATCTGTAATCTCCAAGAACAGCTGATTTCAAAAACATAACACACTTAGGGCCTAAAATTCATAGTTTCGTTACTACAGGGTAAAACAAATAATTTTATTTAAGATATTTTTTTTTGGCTTGGGAGGCATCAATTAATTACGTGAGGCGTTTTTAGTGATTTTTCAACCCCCCTTCCCACAATAAAAGATTTCGTGACATTTGGCTCAATCCCTTCCGCCATCACCCAATTTTACCTGAAAGCCTTATGTAATTAATGGACGCACCATCATTTGCTGTTACTTATATTTTTTCTCAAGTAGGCTTATTTGCTGTTATGTAACTATGGTATTTAGATAATGTCATTGTCATTACATTGTATTTTTCTAGTAAGTTTATTAGAAGTAATAAATTTTATTTTAAAACATATTGAGTTACTATGCGTTTATCTTTAACACAAAGAATAGAAATTCTTATGATGATTGGATATGGTGATAGGATCCGTACTCAACAAGAAGTTTGCATTTTGTTTAACACTAAGTATCCAGCAAGACCAATTACTAGATCAACTGTGAAAACTTGAAATAAAATTTCGGGAAACGGGTTCAGTGGAAGATATTCCCAGAAAAGGCCGTCCAACTATTCCGGATGATAAGAAATTAGATATTTTATTGGCTATGGAAGAAGATCCCCACAACAGCGTCCGCCAGATTAGCATTGATCATGGGGCGGCTGCTATGACCGTTCATAACCTATTGACGGTAGAAAAATGGCACCCGTTTAAAATCCGATTGGTTCATGAGTTGAATGAAGATGATCCAGATCGTAGGATGGAGTTTTGTCAAATATTAATGGAAAGATGTAACTTAGATCCTTTGTTTGTTGAAAATATCCTATTTTCGGATGAATCTACCTTTAAATTAAATGGAGAAGTGAACCGGCAAAACTGTAGATACTGGGCAAAAGAAAATCCCAGATGGATGCGTGAGCACCATACTCAATATCCTCAAAAAATTAATGTTTGGGCTGGTATTGTGAAAAACAAAATTATTGGGCCATATTTTTTTGACAACAATGTAAACGGGCTAAATTATCTTCATTTTCTTCAGAACTTTCTTATCCCTACGCTAGTTAACTTATACCCTAGTAGAAATAATCCAGGAATTCTAGATGAAAATTTGTGGTACCAACAAGAGGGCGCACCTCAACATTATGCAGCAGTAGTGCGCCATTACATAAACCAAGTTTTTCCGAACAAGTGGATTGGAAGACGTGGGCCTGTTGAATGGCCGCCTAGGTCTCCAGACCTTACACCACTGGACTTTTTCTTGTGGGGTCACCTGAAAAATGTTGTTTATAAAGTCAGACCTGTCAATATTGACGAATAACAACAGAATGCAGGAACATTTCAGAAGAAACCATAAGAAAAGTCCAACAAGAATTTATTGATCGCTTGGGGTACTGTCAGGCAGTAGAAGGAGGACAATTTCAACACTTAATTAAATAGCTTATTTAATTTTTTTACATTTTTTTAAATTAAAAATATCTTAAATAAAATTATTTGTTTTACCCTGTAGTAACGAAACTTTGAATTTTAGGCCCTAAGTGTGTTATGTTTTTGAAATCAGCTGTTCTTGGAGATTACAGATCTGAACTAAAATATAGGGGTTCCCATTTAAAAAAATCGTCGATAATGTCATATCTACTACATGAGCCACCTTGTATATTAAGTTTGTATGGGAAAAAAATGCGCCATGAAAAATTATTATAGACGTGTCCGAGGATTTTTCCGAAATATTTTTAGATTCCTAGATAATGAATTTGTTCCTTACTTTATGTACACACTGTATATAGATATGACGAAATTCATTTTGTTTTCGAATGTCCCGTGGACCAACTTCCTGCTTGGCTAGTTTTGAAACAGCTATTGCGCGTAAAGAATGATTGGTTATTTTTACGTTTTTTGTATTTATACCCATTTTCTTGGCCTGGCTAGTGGTCCATTAACCTATGGTATTTTTGCCAAGTGGAGTGTTCTTATACCAGCTTCCTGATGTTTTCCAGAATGGGGTGTCTGTTAAAAATAATCCTTAATGATTAATCTCGTTTCCTTTTTGTATAAATTTGTCAAAAAGACGTATAGGACAAATATCAGAATTCCTCGTGTTTGAAATTAACCATTTAGAGCTTGTACCGGGTTTTCTCCTCCCTGTGCGGTTTTCGAAAAAATAGGATTGTACTCTATACGCTCTGTGTTGTCCCCACTACTGTTGGTTTCGCTTTTAACATATCTTAATTAACAGCGAGCTCTTTCACCTCCTCCCCAAGCCAGCTCATAAGTATAAAAAATATTTTTTTTTCTAGGCCATCGGGAGTACTTTCATCGCAACTATCAATAATTCTTTTAAATTCATCATATTTTAATAAAGCTGAACTTACTTTTCTCTCTTCTGGTACATACTGCACTTGCTTGCTGAAGCATCTTCGCTGTTAAATCCCATATTGTTTTTATTGTAAAATCTTTGTATTCCTCACCGTTTTGTTTCTTCATGTTGTTAGCCCAGTCTTGACGTATGTCCGCAAGCTTTTTAATCTGAGTCGCCTTGGTAAAAACATACCTTCTCTCTTCGCAAAACATCATAAATTGACGCCAGACATACCGCTTGCTATATTTAGTGTTTTTGGGACACTCCTTGCGCTCTTTTCTTGAATTACTTCGATTGATTCCTTTCCAAAACGTGACATTTTTGAAACTAAACTCGGAACAATGAGAATATCAGACCGACATACTATCCCAATAATGGCGTTGTAAGAAGGTTACTATGGTTTTGTGTTCAATAGCTAGAGGGATTGTTATCGATAGGGGTATTGTTCAGCCCCCCATAAGCAGTGAGACTGCTTATGGGGGGATCGAAACACGTAAGAAGGCCTTGGAAGTGATGCTAAGCCTACTCTGCTCCATACGCTCACAAGTAACCTACTTTTATCTATCTGTTTCACTCTCTCATTAAGCGTCAATATCAAACTTACGTAGAGTTAATATGAAATGCCAAAAAGTGATTGTTTATGCAGGCGACTTGATCCTGGTCATATTTGTCTCACTTTACTGAATTAGGGAAGGTTGCTGCTGACAGAGACAGGCATAGAATGCGAGCAGCACGAATTGTTAAACAAGCTAACTTCCTTCGTCTGGCGGGAATGAAAATCAAGCAACATCTGATGTGATTTAAGATGGTGGAGAAGACGCAACATCTTTAAATTTTAAAATAATTTTTAATTTTCTAATCTTTTCACGAAAAACGTCGTTTGCTTTTTGGTGCAAGTGAGTAATTTGTAATTGAAATATTCATTTAGTCATCTTTACTGAGAGTAAGCATCAAAAATAATTTCTTTCCCTAAATCATACGGGGCTCAAAAATATGCTTGGACTTGAAGCTTGAAATATTTGCTAGGACCTAGAGCCCAGTTGAAAATGGTAAAATATGTTCTGTAAATTATGATTTACTTCCTATTTTTTAATAAAACTACTTCCAATCTTATTTCTGAAGTTTAATTTTTCATTTTTAGTTACGTTACTAGTTCAAAAAATGATATAAGAGTGTGTAAGGATTATTTTAAAGTGATATTTACAGCTTAAAACATGTCAGAATCCTAATATTGATTTTCACCACTTAGTAAATTAAATAAAATGGTTTTGAATGTTTTTTGTTGGTTTTTTTTTTATTATTTATTTTATGGCTCTGGTTTAAACCAAATGGCCAGATTTTTTGTTGGTTAAATGTCACTTTAAAATATTGACAGTAATAAAAATTTAGACAAAAGTGACATTTGAAAAGCACGTGCGTTTGTCAGCTGATTCCAGACGTAATGGATGCCTGGTTTGTTCGATTGTTCATACTTGCTTCGATGTGTTAACACGGCTGTTTGTCTTCTTCCTGTTTATAAGTCTTCGTTGGTATTGTTTTCGTTGTAATCTATCAAAAACAACAGCTCTAGCTTAATGTATGAGGGTAATTTTCGAAAAAAGCGATAAAGCGATGTCCGGGAACATAATTACATAAGTAAAATTCCTATTATAAAGTTCTGTTCTTATTTCTATAGGTGCGCTTAGCTTGAGTAAATTGTTATCCACTCTGACCTTTTTTTAGGCCCCTAGGAGTGAGTACCTACGAACTTCTTATCATTCTACTAAAACAACACAATAATGTTTTTTAAAATGATAACCTAAAAACAATACATTTCATTTCAGGTAAATACTAATTACTTCGAACGCGATTTTTTTGAAACCACTACTAAACATTTAAGGATACCATCCCTCCCAGGAGATTAAACAAGCTGTAAATATTCTCTAACGGTGCCCCCTTCACAATAAAATTGACTTGTCTTTCTGATTTTGAATATTATTTACTGGAAGCCAGATATTCAGTGTGGAAAGTTTTCAAAGTGACACCCTGTGTAGCTCAAGACACTCAATAAACGAGGTAATGCGAAATCGTTCTCGACCGTAGAAAGTCAAGCGCAGAGGGTATTGTTAACGTTATCAAGTGGACTAGCCCGAAGTTCATAGCACTTCAAAATAAGACTATGAGGAAAGGAGAAAATTGGCCGACTACTGTCAATATTCTCATACTTCTTGTCACTTTAGAAAGCGATGAAGTCGCATTTCTTCTACCGCCTAGTTTTTCGAATCTTTGGCTTCATTTTATTCGTAAACGACGTATTTATAATTACCGTGGTTGATTACTCAATACCATAGAGTCAATACATAAGAATCATAATATAAAAGAACTTAATGATTAATCAAAAATAAATATGAGATAGAGATAAGAAGCTCTCAATCTGGTACACTCAGTTAGAGAGACGGTGATAATAGGGGGTCCGTGAAGTGGAATATCAGTAATTTGGTTTTTTCGTGGAGTTTAGGTCCCCCTCTACAACTTTTATATTTGATGAAATGCCGTAGAGCGTTGCTGAAAGGCGCTGTACCTCTTTAGATAGGAAATTCTCAATAAGTTCAAAATTATATCGAGCCATGTCTGAAAATGAATTTACAGCATCTGCGTGACCCCAAAGTCACGGGAAACACAATTTCTGACAAGTCAATCCTTGCATATACTTTTCCGAGCTTGTCAAAAAAAAATTAAAATTTAAAAAAAAAAAGAATTTAAAGTTGAAACTTTCTAGAATGGAACATTATATGTTAGAGATTATGTGAAAAAAATTTTGTCGTTCCACGTCTCGCCATTTCATTATTGGAATTTTTTAAAAATCTCGGAGGAAATTCGGAAAACGATCGTGACATGTCAGAAAATGGTCCCCTACATTCCTTGACATCCAAATATTGTGCAAAAAAAAAATTTCAAAAGAATCGCACCTAGCTAGGCGGAATTCTGATAATATTACGCAGAGATACCGGAAGGCTGGTATCGTTCAGTTGTATGACGGGAAAATATATAAAAATATTTCGCAATATTCTTTTTATCAGAAAATTGATCTCCATGTGAATACAAATCGATTAATCCCACTTGAACCCAAGTCACTTGAGACTTTATAATTTTTCCATTCATATTTTTTGACACGCTCGGAAAAGTATATGCAAGGGTTGAGGGTCAGAAATTGTGTTTCCCGTGACTTTGGGGTCACGCAGATGCTGTAAATTCATTTTCAGACATGGCTCGATATAATTTTGAATTTATTGAGAATTTCCTATCTAAAGCGGTACAGCGCCTCTCAACAACGCTCTACGGCATTTCATCAAATATAAAAGTTGTAGAGGGGGACCTAAACTCCACGAAAAACCAAATTACTGATATTCCACTTCACGGACCCCCTATTGTCACCGTCTCTCTATCTAACTAGCTTATTAAAGAAATTATTTTATTGTATTTATTGAAAATGGAGACACTAAATTTGTTATAATGTAAATCGGTCCTCATTGATTTTGACTTCTTCAAAAATTTACGGTTGACAATGCTGTCACTGTCAGAATTCTCAAAATACCTCGCTATTTAACAGAACTTGAAAAAGTTCAAATAGTAGTCAGAATTGAAGGTGGGTGATCAATACTGGCATTAGCAAACTTATAAGGAAAAGGCAAGAACACAATTTTAACACTTAAGCAACTTTTGAGGGCAAGAGGGGTCTTTGCAAAGAAAATCTGCTACTGATCGGGCTGAAAAACTGGGTAGCTGCGTAAAAAAATAATGCTCACAGATGAACGTAGTCGGTCTCTAGATGAACTCCGCGACTGTCAGGGGTTGGTTGGTTGGTTGGTTAAAGGCGGGGGTCGGTTTAAAGGCCCGAACTTCTATCACTGCAGCCCTCCGGCTTATTGTGTACCCCGATCTTGTTAGACGATGTTTGTTCCTTCTATGAGGTCCAGTAACCTTCTACCAAGTTTGTCATGTGGGAGGTTGTCACCACATTGTATGTTCCCGAAGATATTTTGTCTTCTACGAGACAGTGCTGCGCAGCGGTATATTATGTGTGAGGCGGTTTCATCCTCTTCGCCGCAGAGTCTGCATTCAATGGATCCGTTGTTTATACCCATCCGTTGAAGGTGTTTTCGCAAGTGGCAGTGGCCTGTTAGCAGACCCATCACTTGTTTCAACTGGGGCCGTGTTAGGGCTAGCATCCCATTCGATAGTATCCTCGATGGTTTTCCAATTACGGCCCTTGCGTGTATTTGACCAGGTAACCCTTGCCATCGAGATAGGTGTTGTTTTTTCGACCATCTATCTAATGTTGTTTTCGTTTCCTGTTTTGATATCCCAAAGGCCGGTTCGGGGCCCCTGAGATTTTGGGCGGATCCGGCTCTCGCTAGTTCATCCGCTTTTTCATTTCCTAATATCCCAGAGTGACCAGGGACCCACAAGAACTCTATCTTGTTCCCCCTGGCCGCCAGTACTTTTAGGTTGGTATGGCACTCCAGTGTAAGTTTGGAAGTAAACCGATTGGAGTTCAGAGCCTTAAGAGCAGCTTGGCTGTCCGACAGGATGTAAATCTTTTGGTTGTGGTAGCTCTTTTCAAGATTTTGTAGTACGCATGCTTGTATGGCATGAACTTCTGCTTGGTATACTGTGGCGTAGTTCCCCAGAGGAATGCTTATGTCCATCCTGGGTCTTTCCCCAAATATACCTGCGCCCACACCGTTGGCGGTTTTTGATCCATCGGTGTACCAAACTAGACCCTTGTCAAACGACGGGGGTGCACTGTTCGTCCATTCATCAAAGTTCCAGTCAATTTTGAAGGGCTTTGTGAAATCGTATGTTGCTCTCATACGATCGGTTTGCATATCCAAGAGCTCATCGTTGATTAGATCCGTGGCTCTTGTGTGTCCAATTTTTACGGGGTGTTGTGTCCATTCCCCATTTGTGATCATCCTTGAGGCGCTACAGTTAGCCTCCATTTTGATGTGTATGTCTAGGGGTATTAGTCCCCTGTCAGGGGAATGCGGTAGTGTTTACTGACGAAAAGGTTTTTCAATCTAAATATAGGTCATAAATTCGGATACCTACACGTTATTAAGTTGAGTAAAAAATATATGTTATTGCAGAAATATTTTTATACATTTATCAAATTTAATTAGATTATTTTATTTTTTGTTTAGCGACGCCAATGCTTATTGCTCATAACCTTAAAAACAATAAATCATCAGAAAAGCCTGATTTACGCAAATATGGCAAAATTAGTAATAAGACTTGTCCCCATTTGCAATGAATACGACTGTATCATCGGGCCGATAAAAAAAACTAGGACAGCAAAATTTCTTATTTCCTCCTCGACTATTAGGAATTATTTACTGTCGAGTCTGGTACCAGTAAAATATCATATACAAATTGTAGATGTCAACATAGGTTGTCACTTTATCATTAACTTATTATTTTATGATTAACTTGTCAAGCATATTTTCTTTTAAATATGCCACAATTAACCCCCAACCAAAGGCGATTATCTACAGTCGGTTGCGAGATGGCGCTGTTATTAGGGATATTGCAGACGAACTGAGAGTAAACAGAAATGCTGTGTTGTTGGCAAAACAAAAAATAGCAAGGCATCGCAATATTATTAGGAGCAGTTTCAGGTTTCCCTAGAATGTCTTCTAAAGATGAAAATAGAACATACTAATTATCAAGAAGTAATAAACAGGAATATTCTATGACTATATTAAAAAAAAATTGTTGCTACGACAAATTTTGTGTTTGTATCTTTCCTTAATTTCTGTTAAATTTATTTTATTATTCAGTTTTATTTTCATTTTTTGGCGACATTAAATATACCTACAAAATATACCTACTTTAAATAAAGCATTTGACTTTTTCTTAATTACAAATGCCTAATACATTTAGTTCCTCCATATAAATTTCCGCTCAACTTTATAAAACAAGTAACATATTTTGATGCCACCTCGTATCGCTCGCAA
Source organism: Barypeithes pellucidus (assembly GCA_963991005.1). NCBI lineage: Eukaryota > Metazoa > Arthropoda > Insecta > Coleoptera > Curculionidae > Barypeithes > Barypeithes pellucidus. The sequence continues at coordinate 18,991,787 of OZ022563.1, forward strand.
AATACAAAACTTAAATTATGTAACCTAGGTTAATTTCTAACTAACAGTTAGGTGTTTTTACCTTTACAGCTGTCGAGCACCTTTTATAGTCTATGAGATATGTATTTCTGTTCCAAGTTTTGAGATTTTGGTGGCCTAATTTTTTAACGGCACGATGGTACATGTTTCGAAGGCATAAACATTCATTTTCAGTGGAACTTTACAAAAGTACTTATGACATTGTCGAATATTTAAACTTAAAAAGAACTGTAAAAAGAAGAGAAAATATTTTTAAAAAAGGTTCGAAAAAAATTTTAATATTATTTGAATTTTATTTTAGCATAAGTTTTAAAAATTTGAAATCCAATGTTAAAATGTACTTTAATGCTAGTATGCACCATTGATATGTTTCTCGACATAGTAATTTTGGCAAACCCACCCCTCAATCTTTATCGCCGCTACTGCTTCATATCCGTCTCGAGATCGAGAGAGATCGAAATTCAAAGGCTTAATGAAATTCTGAAACTTACCGCCATCGTTCTCCTCTTATCCCGCTTTTTCAATAACAGATTCCGTTTCAGCATAGCCTTAAGCTGCGCCAGGTATATCTTTGATCGACGCTGGTCCCCCATTTCTATCGAATCTCCTTATCCTTTACGTATTTTTTCCTAATTTTTCTGCCGGGATAAGAAGCTCCGGTGCCAAATCTCGTTAGAGCGTTGCTAAATTGGAAAATTGTTGATGGATAAATCGGTCTGAATCATTTCTGGAACAAAAATATATATCCTATGACAAAATTTTATAAGTTTATGTTTGATAAATAATTAGGATGTTAGGATACATTTTTCCAAGTTTGGCTATTAACACATTCACAAAACCTAATAATTATGGTTTAAGATAAACATATGTAAACATTCTTAAATGATACCAGGGCGTTTCTTAATAATATGCTAATATTTAAGGGAGTTATTCTTGGATCCATTTTCAGAAAAAACTTTATATAGGGTTCTTTCTGGAAATGACGTATTATAATTAAACCGGCAATTCCTGAGATGAAAACAAATTGAAGAAAAATATCCAAAAATGGCGCTTTAATTTAATACGCTCTGTACATGACCTGACGTCAAACCAAAATTAAGCACGTGGTGACACTGAGAGAAAGATAAACAAAACAACATATGGCGGAAAACGTCAGTGAATTTTGAGAAGTGTTGTCACTCTTTAGAAAGTCAATAACCATTTGACAGATTGGAAGTGGTTTATTTTTCAGGGTACATTATTATAAACTTTTACGTTCAGTTCAGTTCGCTGGGAAACAATCTCTGATTTATAAACTTGAACTGACTCGAACCAACCGCCGCGGCTTTTATAAATGGTCAGGTATGTTCTCATTGGTTCAATTCGAACAACACTCGTCGGAACTGAACACTTTACCCTTTAGAAAAAAAACCGCAATTTTATTTACCTTCTCGGCCTTATTTAAAACAAACTTAATTTATAAAGAAACACCAAGTAGGTAATCCAAACAAAAACCGACATAATAACCTCACAAAACACAAAACAAAAGCACAAATTCACATTAGTTTTCACGTAAATTTGTATGCATCTCATGAACAGATCTAAGTACCATTCAATCTGAATTAGTATTTTAAAGTGATACTGTGTAGACAAAAATACGCTCTTATTGTATAAAGCTTCACCTGATGGTCTGGGAAATAATATAATTTTTTATACATTGGTCTTTAACATCTTAAAATTTCTAGTAATTACACGTTTTAGTCTGTTGCGGGTTTATTCGGTCGATCGATATTGCGGAAATATTTAAAAATACAGCGTTGCCACTTTCGATGTTTTATAAGATTATATTCTTAAATTGCGGAATTTCCTTCTGTAATATTACTTTCATGTATAATTATTGTCTCGGAAATGGCAACCGCACTATTTTTCCGAATATGTACGAAGCACTCGACCCTTGGTTGGACTCGTCTATGTTAAGACTGAAGGGGAGGTCCTGTTGTTGTCAACATAATTATTTCATCATTTTTCATTAAAGGATTAAAAATTGTTTTAGGCCCATTAGAAATTAGCGTTTTTATTATTTCTTACTTTCTACTGCGAAATAATTTGTATCCTATCTTCTGTGTGTGCTGTTGTTCGGGTTTGTTCGATAGTGTAATTATGCGTTAGTGTTTAGTGCTTTTCTGTAATCTGATAATAGGTGCATATCTTCAAAAAAACTAATTTGAAACTCGTGGGTGTCTGTGTGTTTCTTTAAGTGATTTAGTGTAATTTGTTCTGTTTGACTATGTATTTTTTTCTCTCTACGATATGCCGGTTATGTTCCGAGATTGGAAATAAGAGGCCGAATGGGGTTTAGTGGGTATAAGCTTATTATGCAGTCCCACATTATCATCAGGGCACGTGATGAGCATAAATTTATTCCCATAGAAAAAATAACTGAAGGTGTCTGTGCCCTGGATTCCTTACTCGTGTCGACGGCCTGGATTTAATTTCTAAGTAAGCTAAATATTTATTTTTATAAGAATTTTTTACACTTTTCCACAGTTTGGTAACATTGCGCCAGAACATGTGTTTATTACATAGCTGGGCAGTGTAATATGATTGTGCCGCGGAGTGACCTGTGGGTTTATGGGTCAATTACCCCACTTTTTAAACGTTCGATTTAAAAAAAAATATGTAGCGCTTCTCTAGGACACCCTAGGAGTCACCCATTTAAATATAATACGTCATTTCCATAACAACCTGTATGTCCTAACACTTTTGAGATACAGGTTTTAAAGATTTTCGAAAAAACTCATTTTTCATTAATATCTGTGATATTGCTCTAGATATTTTTGTGAAATTTGATACGCACTTTCTATTCATCAAGATTTTATGATGTATAACATGTTTTTTATTCCGACCAGTGGCGTTCGTACGGGAATTGTCCTCGGTATTTCTGAAGAAAAGAATGGTACTTTTTAAATAAAGATTATTTTTGAAATTCTCATTCCTTGCTGAGCAAATTTCGTCTCTGATTTCTTGTCGTTTGACGTACAGTTCTCGTATAAAAAAAATGAAATTCATTCATTTGCACTCTGTTATGAAATTAGGTATTAACAAAGATTAAAAGGGATCTAGTAGGTAAGAAGCAGTAAAAATAAAAGTTTTGACAGTTGTCTACCTAGCTTAGTTGTCACGTATTTAAATCATTAACCTTAACAAATTATTTAAAAACAAAAAAGAGAATCTTTAACACCCTGTATCTCAAAAGTTAAGACGTTTAGGACATATTATGTCCATATGAAGCTTTTTCTGAAAATGGACCCAGGAATAACCTCCTTAAATGTTAGCATGTGTTATTAAAAAACACCCTGTATATTTTTGTTAAAAATATTGAAAATTATTTTATACATTATTCGTTATGCGGACATGATTTGGAATTCTGAGCAACTTTCCTTAATAACATTTTTCGATGTTCTGTTAAGAAGAGTAACTTTCCCAATACAAAAAATAAAAATATTGATCCGGTCAAGGCCTGCTTGATTTATTAAAAATCTAAATATGTAAAATTTTAGTATCTAATCAAGAATAATATGAAAATTGCACAACGAGACCTGTAGAATTCCATTCGAATAAAAAAATGTTTGGGACGAAAGTTGCTTGTATTTTAATGAAGGTTCGGAACCTGCGAGAAAAAATACGGGTTCCCACTTTAAAAAAAAAGTTGCCCTGCGCAGGGCACCACCTGAACACCGCAGGTGAAAAAAAACCTGCGCCATTTGATTTCCCCCCTAAAACTACGAAAATCATCTGAGGAGGTCGAAATCAAAAAATGCAATCTGAACAAGAAAAAAGGGTGTCCGGGTGTTAAAAAGACACCCTGTATATGGTATTTTTCGTGTTAAATTGTCCGTTTGGGTGGGGTCATGACCCCCACCCCTGGATCCGCGCTTGATTTACAGAAGCCCTTAGAGATATTGTCATATCACAAGCATAAGCTTTATTGTTATTTCCACTATCGATTAAAATAATTTAAGTGTATTTTTGTCCCTGCCCTTTGTACTATGCCCGTTTCACCTTCCTAAACGATTAACGAGCGCGATAAAGGCAATTTTGGCAAAGGTCGGGAACTGTTTTCCTCAGTGTATGGCGTGCTTCAGTTAGGCGATGGTGTGATATTAGCTTTGCATTCTTCATAACTTGCTATAGCATGACATTTAAATATATGTATGTTCAGTATTCCTCAACGCTTCAGGATCGTCTCGTTAAATTACAAAAAGTTTTATTGTAATAATTAACTACAATTTACTATATTTTACATACAAAACCATTACTTTCATATCATTGCAATATTCTCAAGTTTACCCTTTTTAGAAGTCGATATGAATTATTTATACAAACCACCCTGTACGCTGTGAAAGTACCAAATGTTAAGTTTATATATACAGTACTTAATATTATAGATATGACATTACAATTTTTGAAATTAGCCTTATAGTTAGAGAGACGATGACAATAGGGGTTTTGAATAATCATGGTATGGAAAGGTATGGTTTTGGTAGAACTGCTTGCAATAACGTCTGGCCGCGACGTCTGCCATGTCGAGCTCTGGTCTTTAGGACCTGGAAAATAAAATATGTGATTCCCCTAGAACGTCCGAGACGTCACGGTTCAACGGTTGGCAGTCGACTGCTGTTGCCTGGTTCGAGACCAGTCTAGACGTGACTGCCCGACTGCTTGCATGTAAATTGTATAACCAAATTTGCTTCTAAAAGCCTTTAATGTTGTTATTCGCTTGTGTATGAAAAAGTTTGAGTTCTGCCATGAGTAGCAAAATTGAGGATGATGAAATGCCCATTTCAGAAGTCAGCAAATTCGTGAAAATATTTGGATATCTACAGGGTGTCCCAGAATATGTGGGCAATCTCCCGGGTTCAGATAGAACACTTAAAAATAACAGGAGAAGTTCATATACATTTTTCTTCCTACGGCACCCCCTACGGACCCATAACGGACGTCCCTAGAAATCGTTTATTTTTTAAATAATTTCTTAAATACTAGGTGTAATTTAATAATTTTTTTGTATAATATTTACTAGACGAGTCTCCTTGAAATTCGCCCTTTTAAACACATTTGGCTTATTTAGTTTGACAGGGACGGACTAGACGTAACACAAAAATGCTTTTTTTACACCCTGTATGATGAAGGAACGACAATAATATTTTTTTTTTGACACTCTAAATCTTAAGCTGAAAAAAAGGTACTATTGATCAATGTCGATAAAATGAACTGTTTTCGAAGAAAATATATTTTTATTCAATATGGTTTTTTGCATTGGTTGTTGTTTTATGTTCATCAAATTCCCTCATTGTTGCTATGGTATTTTTCACATGTACCGATTTAAATAAGAATATTTTTGCCAGTGTCAGTTCATGGTAGGGTCTCGAAATTTGCCGTTTTTCTCCTTTGTCTTATTAGTTACTAACTTAGTAATGGAATTTACGTATACTGAATTTGCCGACATGCATTTAATGTATGAACAAAAATATTTTCTTTTTCGAAAACAGTTCATTCTATCGACATTGATCAAGAGTACCTTTTTCTCAGCTTAAGGTTTAGAGTATCCAAAAATATTATTGTCGTTCCTTCATCATACAGGGTGTAAAAAAAGCATTTTTGTGTTACGTCTAGTCCGTCCCTGTCAAACTAAATAAGCCAAATGTGTTTAAAAGGGCGAATTTCAAGGAGACTCGTCTAGTAAATATTATACAAAAAAATTATTAAATTACACCTAGTACTTAAGAAATTATTTAAAAATCAACGATTTCCAGGGACGTCCGTTAATGGCCGACCCGTATCTGAACCCGAGAGATTGCCCACATATTCTGGGACACCCTGTATACACAGATACCACAGTACGTCTAAATTTTCTCAACGGGGATAATTGACTACGGATGGCTTCTAGCAGTTGCAGGGAAAACACTCGACAGTTAACGGCTGATCGTGACTGCCAGACGTTACTGCCAGCAGTTCTACCGAAACAATACCTTAAAGTACCTTCTGGAGTTTGCTCCGTTATTCTCGACTCAACCTGCATTTCAGTACAAAATTTGCAGTCATTTAAAAAATAAGTATCGCAGTATTACAGTCCCTAGGATTTACATCCAAGAATTACCGCAATAATTGATGCCAAATTGCCGTACCTATTTAAATAGAGCTAATAGAAAAATAAATCTAAAACTTACAAACTTTTTAAACTTGGGCCAAACTATAAATTTTTACTGAAAGCGTGACTTTAACGTAAGGACAAATTTATCTTTATCTACATCACCGTAATTTATGCATTAGGGCTTATCTTGTATATTTGAAAACTGGAACAACAAAAATTATCTGCTTTGATTTATTATTAGTATAAATGCTTTTGGTAAAAACGTATATGGAATCAATAAAACTTATTTTGCATATTTATATATACAGGGTGACAATAATTTAAAAACTTGAAATGGCCATATATTAGAAACGAAAAACTGAAGAAAAAAACGCAAAAAACAGTTTCTATAAAACGAAGGAGGAACAAAAATAAGCGTATTAGCCCACCCCTATCTGCAACCTCTTGGACAGGGTGAGATAAACCCTTAAAATCTTAAATAGAAAGGGGGTCGAGTGATACATCATTTTGAAGCTCTTGAAAAATGCTTTCCAATGGTACCATAGAAAGGTACATTTCAGGAAATGCTTCTCTGTTTATTAAGGAAAATAATAAATAAAAAGACAATTTTGAAATTTTTTATTATTAGTTAATTAAATGTTCAAAATGATTTCCGTTGTTTTGAAGACATAATAAAGCCTACTTTCAAATTCTTCACGTACATTTGCACACGTTTCTCTGGATATAGCACGGCATTCCTGAACTATTCTATGCTGAAGTTGCTCTAGTGACTCAGGTTGCGTTTTAAAAACCACAGATTTTAGGTGACCACACAAAAAGAAGTCAAGAGGTGTTAGGTCCGGGGATCTAGGTGACCATTCAACAGGACCTCTTCTTCCAATCCACTGGTTGGGATAATTATCATCCAACCACTGCCTAACGGGAACTACATAATGCGGAGGTGCTCCATCCTGTTGGAAATGTAGTAAGCGTTCTTCTAAAGATAAATTTCCGAGTATGTCCCTCCGATTTTCTAATTCTCGCACTATCAGTGGTTCGATAGACCTCTGTAGCATTTCAGCATACCTGTCGCCATTTAAATTTCCTTGTATAAATATTGGGCCGATAATACCATCTCCCAATATACCAGCCCAAACATTAATTTTCTGGGGGTACTGGGTATGCCCTTCTCTAAATACGTGGGGGTTCTCGTCATTCCAGTAACGACAGTTTTGCTTATTAATATGCCCATTTAAATAAAAGGTACACTGATCACTGAAGCAAATATTTTTAACTAGTCGAGGTTCTGCCGTAATTCTATCTGTCATTATTTCACAAAACTGTATTCTTCTGTCAGGGTCGTCGTCACCAAGTTCATGCAGTATGCGCAGTTTATAGGGATAAAACTTATGAATTTTAAGTGCCTTTCTTATTGATTCACGAGATAATCCAGTTGCTATAGCTGCTTGACGAGTTGATAAAGTTGAATTCATTGCAAACTACCCCAGAATTTCAATTTGCGCTGCTTCGTCGGCTAGTCTCGGTTGATTTCTCTTTATATTCGCGACAGAACCAGTTTCTTTAAATTTGGCTACTAGTTGGCGAACATACTCCGGGCTTACATTTTGACCTGGATGCCTTTCGTTAAAACGTTGAGCTGTTCTTAAAAAAACATTGATCCTGGGAACCATAAATGAAAATAATTTCTACCCGTTCAGCTGTGCTGTACACCATTGTTAAAGATAAGAAGTGCTGCTTTTCGTTTAAACTGAACCGAAAGTTAACTGTTCTTAAAATAATAATAGTAGTAGAAGTTACCTTTAAGGTAAATTCTGTTATAATAAAATTCGAATATTTATAAACAAATTTTTTTTTTCGACAAAAAAAAAAATAGCAAATAAACCAAAACGAAATACCGAGGCTTAAACTGTTTAGAATTCTTAAGAGATATCTCTTAATATGCCAGGATATTGGTAGCAATCATGTTGAACATTTAATTATCTAATAATAAAAAATTTCAAAATTGTCTTTTCATTTATTGTTTTCCTTAATAAACAGAGAAGAATTTCCTGAAATGTACCTTTCTATGGTACCATTGGAAAGCATTTTCCAAGAGCTTCAAAATGATGTATCACTCGACCCCCTTTCTATTTAAGATTTTAAGGGTTTATATTACCCTGTCCAAGGGGTTGCAGATAGGTGTGGGCTAATACGCTTGTTTTTGTTCCCCCTTCGTTTTATAGAAACTGTTTTTTGCGTTTTTTTCTTCAGTTTTTCGTTTCTAATATATGGCCATTTCAAGTTTTAAATTGTCACCCTGTATATTTGTCTTTTTGAAAATAGAAATAATAGATAATAATTTTTTTTTTGGACACTCTAAATCTTAAGCTGAAAAAAGGTACTATTGATCAATGTCGATAAAATGAACTGTTTTCGAAGAAAATATATTTTTATTCAATATGGTTTTTTGCATTGGTTGTTGTTTTATGTTCATAAAATTCCCTCATTGCGTCTTGAAATTTGCAGTTTTTCTCCTTTGTCTTATTAGTTACTAACTTAGTAATGGAATTTACGTATACTGAATATGCCGACATGCATTTAATTTATGAACACAAATATTTTTTTTTCGAAAACAATTCATCTTATCGACATTCAACGATCCCAAGTACCTTTTTTTCAGCTTAAGGTTTAGAGCAGCGTTTCTCAAACTGGGGTCCGCGGACCCCTTAACTGAAATCGACAAGAAAAGTTGTACCAATTTTCAGAGCTCCCCGAATGTTTTTCTGGAAAGTTGTTTACGATCCACCTAAGAATGTGCATTGTTGATTCTTCAAAAACTGTGCACCAAAATAGTATCTTAATTTATGTAAGATCTCTGGGCCTTATGATCCAATTCCAAAACTTATGTGGAAGCGCGCAATTGCAAAAAGATGATTTGGGGATTAAATCGTTAAATCTTAAAATAAATTAACTAGGACCCCGCTACTGCATGAAATGAATACTCTTTTGACCGATAAGTGATTTCAAGCAAGCTCGTGTATTAAGAGCTGCGTTTAATCACAGTTTGCCAAGCAAGCACTATTTTATACGAACTTTTAGCCAAATATACTTAATTTTTTTCTAATCTAAAACTGGGTTCGTAAAGTTAAAGGATTGGAAAACGGTATGAAAAAATTGCATTAAAAAATATCATATTATAAAAATAATTATAACAATTTCCAATACGAACAATTTTCAAATTTTTGTCACAGATCTTCCTGAACCTTATTGACATGTCACACAATCTAAATATCAATAAATGAACTAAAATACTATATTATTAACGGCTAAAACTTCACGAAAAGAAATATTGATCAGCTGATGACTCTCGTCTCTTCATAACCTGCGAAAAAGCAGGCATATTTTTTAATTAAATTGATTCAGCATAGATGGCTCTGATTGCTAATTTAGGATTGTTTGAGATCCTCATCTTAATCAATCCAACAAACATTTATAAAACTGTATTGACGTTTTATTAAAAAAAACTGTAACGTCCGTTTCTCCGTCACTAGAAGGATTTATATTTAATGAGAAAATAAAATTAGAACTTTCCATCTTTACTATCCACTTACATGTTCAGTAGCTGTAAAAAACTATCTTAAAATAAAAAATCTCGACCAATCTACAAGATCTGTCAGGCATTTCAATATTGAAATCCTGAGGCAAGTGTTCTACATTCTTGTGACACTGATCTACTTCAAGGTCCCTAATCCAATTAGATTTGCTATGTTGATGTGATATTTTTCATAATCACTGAATTTTCTGTGTTTTCGTATTCAATTATATGACGACAAAATTATTATTTATGTTTTTCTTTTTTGACAAATTGCGTCAATAGTTCATTTGTTAATAAGCGACCATTCATTGTATACGTTCAGAAGCAAATTTAGCGTTGTAGCGCGTTAATGCTTGAGTTGACAATAGACATTGACATTTTGGTTGACATTTAAAGTATTAAGAACGCCGCACATTTGATATTTCTAAAACTGTGTACAGATTGGCGTTTTGAGGAGGATTTCCTTGGATATTTAAATCAGAAACAAGCCCAAATGAACAACGCCGCCTGTCACCTTCCTACAGAAACTCCTACGGTGCCAACGGCAGCGCCAAATTTCGAACTGTAAAGGGCTTTTTTATTCTTACGATATCTTCTGATAACATTGGAAAGAATGAATGTACAGTGAAGCCTCTCAGGCGGACACCTACGGGACCGTCTAAAGGTGTCCTCCTAATAGAGGTGTCCGCCCATGGGAAATTTGTTATTAGGTAATATATAAATGTCAAATTATTGCTATGTATATGTATGTACAAATAAACATAACATAACAAAAATACAGTAGTTTTAGTTAGGATGTAGTACTAAAAAAAACGAATAACGTAGTTTGACGTGTTTGCGCTTTAAACTTGCAATCTAGAAAATGTAATTCCAAGTCTGATAACAAACCCGTTGCTGTAGAGTCACATCTATTCTTTACATACTCTTATAATTAATTTACCGTACTAATGTATTGTTGATAATTGGTGACATTTGTTTGATTACTGCATTCAATTTCTTCATCAGATTGTGATGTGGTTTCAGTTTGAACTACATAATCGGTACGAATGAGGTCACTTTCAACTTCTAATAGCACATTGCCATCAATGTTAATGAATTCGCCCAAATCATTGTTATCAAAATACAAACTTCCACAACATCAATATTATCTTTCAGACTCAAAACGTGACATTTTTGTGCCATTGTTTATGATTTTAACCTTACAACTCACAAATAAACGGCGGACTGCTGTCGGGGAATCACACACGCTTTCATTCGGCGAAGTCCTTTCGCTCTGCCACGCATACACGATCGGTTGCCGGTCTGTCTTCAGAGAGTTTTTGCACCGTACTTATTCGACCACCAAATACTTTTAAAAAAAATTTGTCCGATTATAGGAGGGTTTTGGCACTCTTTGTATGAGGTTGATTTTCATGGAATTTCATATACCTAGTTCCGGACTATGAAAAAATGTCCGCTTATTAGAGGCGTCCGTTATGAGAGGTTTCACTGTAATTATTGAATGATTCAAATTGAGATTATGTATATCAATTCAAATAATATTTATTGCTTAAAATATAATAATATATCTTGACAAAGGTAACGCCCAGAGTTACCGTTTCGGAGATATTTGCATTTAAATTATTTAGTGCACCCTGTCCAATTACTAGTAGTTTGCAAACAAATTTATTTTCTTAATTTAACCTGTGAGAAAACAAATGAAATTTAGATGCAGATGCAGTGGCTATGAAACCTCCATGTTGTTCGGGTTTGCCTATTTTTGGGTGTTTAACTAAATTAAACGACATTCAGTTGTCATATAGTCCTCTTAAAAAAAAATCAGACTAAAAATAAAAAAGTTATTAAGACCAAAACTTTATCAAAATTTTGTAATTGCTGTTTTCTTTGCACGTCTACATGTTTATTTTAGTGATGGCCTTCCCAATCGAACGTTAATTGCAATAATTATTATACGTGTCTTAGTTATCGTGTCTAGCTGTTTAGTGCTAGACAGCATTGTAAAATAGGGCATGAGGATTAATAAAAACTTTGACTTTGAATTTATTTGTTAATTTCATGCAACCAAAGCGACCACAATGAAAATATCGACACACACAATATAAATACAATAGCTCGTCATCCCCATTTAAACCACGCAATACCCATAGGATATATACAATTACTTGTCTGACCTTTGAACCATAAAACTTACACACAAATGCTTCTTGACCCGCAACGATGTCAAGTGGGGTAATAGCCGGTTCAACAAACATTTACAAAAATGTCGGCCTACGTTTTATTGAGGTACCCTTTTGCGTCAATAGACCAATGCATATTTAATAAGAACATAAAACGAGGCCATAAAAATCTATTAATTTAATCCTGGCAATCCACTTACCTGGATTAGTTTCCCGATGCATCAATAAAAAAGGTCATTATTTCATCACTGATTTGAGTGTTTTTAAAGACTACAAATTGACAATTCTCGAACAATCTAAACAATATTTAAATATTCTATGGCCTCGTGACACTGGCCTACCGCATTGTCCCTAATTCCAGGCCGTCCTTTCCCGTCGGCCATCTTGAATTTTCGGCAATAACTGATTTTCCTTGTGCCGGTAAAATTACGACGCCGATATTTTCACGCTTCCTCCTATTTGACACTTACAGAAGCACATGAACGATCGGTAAAACGAAAGAAATAACAAGACGCGCTTGAACGTTTGCAGGCAATCAGTTTGTCATTGTTTCTGGGGTGGATTTCACCCCTGAACAAAGAGAAACGAAATAGAAATATCGCCTGACAAATGTGCGTCTTCTGGGGTAGGTGAAGGGGGGGAGACGGTTGGGGGAGCGGCGCCGCGGCTTCGACGCTTTCGGGGTTCGGGATTAACGTCTATACGAGGGAAAATTAAAGATGGGGTAATTTAAATTTTTATTGATTGATCGAATTTAAATAGAAAAAAATTCTCTTCAAAGTAAAATATAAATAATACCACCGACGGCGCCGAGCCGTTTAGATGAACATTTGCTGAACAGTGGTCCGGTATCAGATAAGATAATTGGAAAGATAGTTTTTAATATAAGCTCATGCTATTTAGTAAATGTGAACAAAAATAGTACATTTTTTACCGAGTAGGTCCAGGAATGTGGCTTTTCCTACGAGGTAAATATACTATTTTTCCGAAAATCGTTTAAAAATCGACAGATATTGATTAATTTTGAAAAATTGGCGAATAATTTTACTTACGTAGAGTTAATATAAAATGCCAAAAAGTGAGTGTTTATGCAGGCGACTTGATCCTGGTCATATTTGTCTCACTTTACTGAATTAGGGAAGGTTGCTGCAGACAGAGACAGGCATAAAATGCGAACAGCACGAATTGTTAAATAATTTTACAAGTCAATTTTCTTCGTCTGCCATTAAATATAATCAAGCAACATATGAATGACATGTAAAGTGAATGAAAATGGCAAAAGCGAAGCGTCCTTAAATTCTAACATAATTTTTAATTTTCTAATCTTTTCACGAGAAACGTCGTTTCCTTTTTGGTGCAAGTGAGTAATTTGTAATTGAAATCTTCATTTAGTCATCTTTACTGAGAGTAAGCATCGATAATAATTTCTTTTCATAAATCATATGGATTCCAAAAATATGCTCGGACTTGAAGCCTGAAATATTTGCTAGGCCCTAGAGCCCAGTTGAAGATGGTAAAATATTTTATGTAAATTATAATTTACTTCCTATTTTTTAATAAAACTACTTACAAGCTTATTTCTGAAGTTTAATTTTTCATTTGTAGTTACGTTACTAGTTCAATAAATGATATAAGAGTGTGTAAGGATTATTTTAAAGTGATATTAACAGCTTAAAACATGTCAGAATCCTAATATTTGATTTTCACTACTTAGTAAATGAAATAAAAGGGTTTTGAATGTTTTTTGTTCGCTAAATGTCACTTTAAAATATTGACAGTAATAAAAATTTGGACAAAAGTGACATTTGAAGAGCACGTGCGTTTGTCAGCTGATGCCAGACGTAATGGATGCCAGGTTTGCTCGTTTGTTCATACCCGCTTCGATTTGTTAACACGGCTGTTTGTCTTCTTCCTGTTTATAAGTATTCGTTGGTATTAATGTTGAATTGTCAAACTTCACGCATATAAATTTAATTGTTGGTGTTTCCGAAAGCAAAATAGTATAAAATGATAAGTGATGATGAATTTTCCAAGAAAAGTACGAATATGCATATAAACGTTTTATGAACTATCGCAAGAGTAAAAACACGAGTTTTTCTCGGAAAAGTTGTAATTGCATACTTCCAAGACCTTTGTTTAAAGATGAAATCTTCAACATTATGGGCCAATTATTCCATGTTGAAGTCAACCCTTGCAAAAAAACACAATGTAGATATATCTACATATTCAAAACTTCGTTCTTTATTGAAACGGTAAGCTCAAGGTTATAGGGCAAATAAATCTAAGATTTTAACGGAGGGAAGGAAGGAATCGACAAATTCATCCCGGAAGCTCCAGATAAAGAAAATTTAATGATTAAGGTAATTTGCATGGTTTTAATTTCTATTTAGATTACACATTTATTTATTTTTTAGGTGGCTTTAATATTTGGTATTTCTGGGAACTGTAGAATGAATGAGTTAGTCCGAATGACTACACGATGTAGGAAACCTAGAATTTAAGCTTTTAATTAGCATACCTAATTCGAAGACCAACAAACCAAGATCAATTGTAGTTAATCAGATGTACTTGAATGTTTTTCGCAAGTATGTTTCGTTAAGACCAGAACATATGAACAGTGACCGATTTTTCTTTAAATATCGAAACCGGAAAGGGTTGTAGACAAGTGGTAGGAATACATGAATTTAGAAAAATACCTAAAATAGTTTCTACTTATTTGAACTTGGTAAATCCGACAGAATATACTGGTCACTGCTTTCGTCGATCTTCTGCAACAATATTGGTTGACTCTGGTGCCTACATAGTTTAAAGAGGCAGGGCGGATGGAAGTCATCAAACGTTGCTGAAGGATATATTGAAGAATCTCTTAACAATAAGGTTGAGGTGGCAAATAAAATTTTCACAGTACAAAATATTCAACAAGATAACCCTACTACCTCGCATGTTGTCCAAAATGTTTCTCATAGTTCTAATAATGTTCCTCCAATTTTCAATAATTGTACTAACTGTCAAATAACTGTGAATATGACTATATATGAACTAATTTCAAAATATATTCTGCAATGCATTGAGGTTTTCAAAATATAAATTAATTCCTTATGAACAACGTGTTTTCAATCATTTATGTAGAACACTAACAACTGTAAGGAAATATAATTTCCATACAGTAAGGAAATTAATATTTACTAACAGTTATTTTCCGTTGCCTAGCAACGACTAAGCGTATTGAAATATTGACTTTTTCTTTCAAAAATGTTATCAAAATGTTAATATTTCCGAACGATTTTCGGAAAATAAAATTATCATACATATTAAATACAGGGTGTCCCATCGGGAACCGCTTCGATACTACAATTTTATATTTTGGAACTTTAAGTACAACTACTCTCGCAGAAGTCTATTTACTCTTCATTTTAAAACCGAAGTTGCTTTAATATGTTCAAGCTCGTGCCCTTATTGATTTAAAGTGGTCTGGCGCGCGAATGAAATCTTAACCTTACAAATTGTACCTGTTTTGGCGGCATTTCTTCTAACCAAATTGACTAAATTATAACCTTTGAGTTTTAAAATATTCTTAATGTACTCTCTAGAAAGGAAAAATAATATTTTTGAATTTAATGTGGCATTTTATTGAGCATATAGGCTTGGGATGAAATAGTTTTCTTAATGGGTTTTATTCAGTGCATCAAGGGTACTTCACCAAACTACATTAAAACTATTTGTTCCAAAATTGATTGTTTTAAAAACATCCTTGTGTTAGATGGAACACTAAATATATTTTAATATTGTTGGTTTCTACGTAAGATTCTAGGCAAATTTGGTATATCATGGTCCTATACCAAGTCCAAACGTATTTGGTATATTTAAGGTTTAATATCGTTTACATTATTAATTTCTCCTATAAAGAAGTATTTAGTATTTAATTTCGGTTGGATTTCTGGTTGAATAGGACCTTGAATAATATTTTGATGCTATTAATACAGGGTATTCAAACACTAAGATTAAAACTGATATTGAGAAGACAACAAAAAATCTACATTTTTAAACGGAAACACTCAAATTTTATAATTATTTACTAGTTGTGGGAAAAACCGATGATTATAATAATCGAGTAATTGATACTCGAGCGATTTTAATAGTCGAGAGAATCGCTTGAAATTCCAATTTGCCAATCGATGACGTCACCGACTGCTCGACCGGCAGCCTATCCGTTTACATGTGATCAGGTAGGGTATTTAACAGGCACGTAACTACGGGTGGGCACAGGTTTAGCTAAAAAATTGTAGTAGCCACCAAAAAAATTCCAGAAATTTATTTATTTGTGAATAATGAATTTTTACCACGTGTCTCGATACCAAACAAAAAAACTGCAAACAATCACCCAATATGTATTTATTGTTCGGGTTTATTCTTGTGCTTTTTTAAAACAAAAATTATTAAGAGTTATTTTCCTTCACATCTTTCTCAATCTACGAGCATAAAATAAGTAGATATTTAAAATTGCTTGTCAAATTCTTCCACTCTAAATTATCAGGTGCGCACTGTGTGCCCTTCAAAAATTTAGGCTTAGTTACGCGAACGGCAAAATAAGAAAATAGGTGATTATTTTTTTAAATTCACGTTTATAGTTACCTAAAAGTTCCTGTTTAAATTTAAGAATGTTTACTTTTAGTTACCAAAAAATTTGTAAATACCTATACTGTTTTGCTCGTTTTCTTATTTTCCATTAATTTTCTATGATGTATGTTATTTTTAAGAAGTCTTCTTGAAGTTAATAATAAGAAGTTCCTGTTTAGATTTAAAAATGTTTATTATAAGATTACCAACGAATTTCTCTATATATTTTATTAACCATTTTGTTCGTTCTGTTATTTTTTATTAACAATTATTATGTTATTTTTGAGAAGTTTTCTCGAGTTTATAGTAAATAAAAATTTTAAAGTTATATCCTTTAATTTTTTAATATTTACAATCGAAGACCTAAACTACGCCGCTGGCTAACCAGCATCAAACTCGAACGTCGCCAATCGGCATATTTCGGATCGCGCGGCGCATAGAACGAAGGTCGGTATCAAGTAACAGGCGATATTTTTCGGTTTTTCGCCTGAATTTATAACTAGAGTATTTCCTATCGATCGAAAAACTGTTCGAATATACGAGCAGTTTTTAACTCGATCACACTACAGCGGTGCATTTCCGCCGGCGTCAAGCGAAGCTCGGGTATCGAGTGAAAGATAATAAGTGACGAGTGACTGTTTTCGCTTGAATATATAACTCGAGCGGTTTTTTTAATAATCGAGCGATGTTGGTTATTTCAATAATCGAGTAATCGAGCGGTTGTTCGCTCCAGCGATCACAACACTATTATTTACTATTTAGCATTAAAAATAAGGGTAAGTTTGTATAAAGTGGTCTATTCCGAATATGTATAGTTTTCAAAATATTGACAATTTAATATTTTTATATCGCGATTTTGCTTCATCTGGTGTACCGGAGATTAGACACCAATGGCTTTATAAAAACGTTCATCTTTGATCATGACGGACTCCGACCTGTATAGTGGTATAATTTGTACACAACATACGCGTTACGTTATTTTTAGAAACAGTTACCATTTCCCGCCATATCGCAAACTAAAAGGGGTAAATTTGCTTTCACTTTGCTTTCCTATGTCACGCCATAACTAACTTTAAAGTATAGGGGAAAGTCGATTCCTCTATAATTTTTTCGTTCTTTCTTGTTATATACTTAATATAAAAATATTATATATTTCATAAAGGAACCTTTCAGAACTTTTAATGTGTAAATTACGGATTCTGTCATAAATACGAAATAGGGTATCTGCTAGTATCACATAAATTACGATTAAAAACATTCTTTCAAATGAGAATTACTCATTTCAGCGGTCATTATCATATCACAACCAGGAGTGTCCGCGATTTACATTTTAGTTTAAGTTCTACAACTAACAATAAGCATGAAAGGTTTCAATACACATATAGTGTAATGTTATAATGATACATAAGAAAAAAAATTATTAAATAATACAAAAAAAATTCAAAAGTTAAATTTTATGAGTAATGGTGCGCACGGTTTTCCGGTCATATATTTAAAGATTGGTCGTCGGTTGTCTTGTGCACAATGTTGTCGCCGTTATACAGTGAGTCCCAGAAGAAATGTGTAAATTCATTTAAAATTCAGCGGTAAGTTTTTTCAAAAAACGCTCGTACCCGTCGATTTTGATTTTTTAATTTTTATTTTTTTGTGGTAATTTCATGTATTACCTCATTTTTTCAAATGAAAACATATATTTTTTATTTCATTTTTGAATTTTGCATTGAATTCTAAGCATGTTTCATGTACCATGTCCTATACATAAACTCAACAGTTATTGAAAAAATTAGGATTGCACATATCATTTAGGGAATCCAACGATCTATCAAATCTTCTGGCAATATGGCATTTTGGGCTCCATAATAAGTAAGAGTGTACTGTCTCACTGTCACCGTTTATTTCCATAGAAACTGTATGACAATTTTATTTCAAATAAGTATAATTATTGTCAAGCGTAGTTTCAAAGTTGCGGTTTTCACAATAATGGTGAAGTTAACGGAACGGGAAAAAATTGATATTCTATGCATGGTTGGGTTTGGTGATAAAACACGTACTCAAATAGAAACAGCCCAATTATTTAATGAAATCAATCCTGATCGTCCTCCCATATGTCAAAAGATGGTGAGTAGAATAGAGGCTAAGTTTAGAGAATTCGGTCATGTTAGAGATTTGCCTACATCTGGTCGTCCTACTCGAGATGAAAATGAACAACTTGACGTTTTGCTTTCCTTTGAAGAAATTCCATGTACTCCCCTGTCGCATATTGGGGCCGATTTACACATGCCGAAATCTGTTGTTCACCGAGTAGTTCAAAAGCACAAATATCACCCATACAAAGTTATTCCAGTGCATGAGTTATTTGAAGATGATTTCGATAGGCGATGTGAGTTTTGCGGACGCATGCAAAATATTTTAGTAAAAAAATATTATTTTTTCGGATGAAGCTACGTTCTATTTGAATGGAATGTGAATAGACAAAATTGTCGATATTGGGCAACAGAAAATCCGCATTGGATGATAGAGGTTCACAGCCAGTACCCTAAGAAAATAAATGTTTGGTGTGGAATCGTACGCGAAAGAGTAATTGGTCCATTTTTCTCTGAACAGTCTTTAACTGGACAAGTATATCTCGAATTTCTCCAACTAGAATTAATTCCAGCATTAGCGGCTTTATTTCCGAATCCATTGGATCCAGACTCCCCTGACGAAGAACTGATATTCCAACAAGATGGTGCGCACATTTTTGGATGAAACCTTTCCCAATCGGTGGATTGGAAGGAGAGGACCTATCGAATGGCCTGCTAGGTCGCCAGACCTAACTCCGCTGGACTTTTTTTTGTGGGGTTACCTCAAATCAAAAGTATTTGTTAACAGGCCAAACAATATGCAGGAGTTGAAAGAAAGGATCCGAAGAGAAGTGCGTGTCATAACTCCGGAAATGGTTGGAAACGTGCAAAGAGAGTTTATTGATCGTCTTGGATATTGTCAAGCCGTAAATGGCGCACATTTTCAACATTTAATTTGATTTTGTTGTGTTTTTTTTTAATAAACAGGTCTTACTTATAGATATGTTCAATCCTAATTTTTTCAATAACTGTTGAGTTTATGTATAGGACATGGTACATGCAACATGCTTAGAATTCAATGCAAAATTCAAAAATGAAATAAAAAATATATGTTTTCATTTGAAAAAATGAAGTTGATGGTCGTAACTTATTTTTGAGCTACCCTGTATACATGAAATTACCACAAAAAAAAAATTAAAAAATCAAAATCGACGGGTACGAGCGTTTTTTGAAAAAACTTACCGCTGAATTTTAAATGAATTTAGACATTTCTTCTGGGACTCACTGTATAGGCAAACCCGCCGTATTGGTGCCAGTTTGGTTACCAACCAACGACGTGAATGAACGACGACCGTCCAGAATCGAAATCAATCGTGGGGATGTGTGGGATACGTAGACAATAGACATAAAAATTAATAATAAAGGTGACTTTTCAGTGATGGTCACACTACCTTCATTTATGCGAGAAAATAGATTGTTTATTTCCAAGTGAAGAAGGACTTGATGTGCCAAAATATTGCCGAGTAATCATTTTCATTAAGGGCGAAGTACGGTCCTGTTTGTCGGTTAAGGTAAATAGTTTATCAGTCGGCATTGCGCATGACATCTGACGAGCAGCTTTGTTTACATGCGCGAGGCCATAAATTTGCCACTTTTGCCAAAAAAAGCAATTTGCCTCGAAATACAAGTAAAACTTAAGCTTAAGGAAACTGTAAGAGCAGAATGTCCGAATTCCAATATTTTCTTTAAAATATCTCGAGAGAAATTATCTGAATTCACACCTTCTAGTATCTAGGTTTGGTTATTTTTGCTTAACGTCATAATAAGGAAAAGGAGGCCATCCCAGTACCGAAGGTGATCATTCGTACCTACTGATTGTACCACTATAGTACTGCTTTTGAACCGTTGTCCTGGTTAGTCCCAAAATGCAACCAGTACACAAAATACAGTGGCTTGGGGGCATAGAAATAAACAAAACTTAATACAGTGAAACCTCTCATATTGCGGACATCTCTATTAAGCGGACGCAGACAGGCTGTTTTCATACAAAGAGTGAGAAAACCCTCCTTAAAACGGACAAAAACAACAAAAATTTTATTAGTATTTGGGAGATGAATAAGTAAAGTGCAAAAACTCTCCGAAGACAGACCGACAACGAATCGCGTATGCGTGGCAGTGCGAAAGGACTTCGCCGAATGAAAGTATGTGTGATTCCCCGACAGCGGTCCGCCGTTCATTTGTGAGTTGTAAGATTAAAATCGTAAACAATGGCACAAAAATGTCGCGTTTTGAGTCTGATAGAGAATATTGATGTTGTGGAAGTTTGTAATTTGATAACAATGATTTGGGCGAGTTCATTAACATTGATAGCAATGTGCTAGTAGGTATTCCTA
Source organism: Barypeithes pellucidus (assembly GCA_963991005.1). Taxonomy (NCBI): domain Eukaryota; kingdom Metazoa; phylum Arthropoda; class Insecta; order Coleoptera; family Curculionidae; genus Barypeithes; species Barypeithes pellucidus. The sequence continues at coordinate 19,012,762 of OZ022563.1, forward strand.
CCGATTATGTAGTTCAAACTGAAACCACATCACTATCTGACGACTCTGATGAAGAAGTTGAATGCAGTAATCAAACAACTGTCACCAATTATCAACAAGCCATTAGTATGGTAAAGGAATTATAAGAGTATGCAAAGAATAAAGGTGACTCTACAGCAATGGAATTGTTATCAGACTGGGAATTACATTTTCTAGATTGCAAGCATAAAACGCAAACACGTCAAACTACGTTATTAGATTTTTTTTAATACCACATCCTAACTAAAACTAGTGTATTTTTGTTATGTTATGTTTATTTGTACATACATATATACATAGTAATAATTTTGCATTTACATATTACCTAATAACAAATTTCCCATGGGCGGACACCTCTATTAGACGGACAAGACAGTCCAGTAGGTGTCCGCCTAATAGAGGTTTCACTGTAATTAATAATTTTACGCGAAACCTCGATTTGTATACGCAAATTGACAACGTGCGGCGTTTAAATCAATAATTTCAATTAATATAGATCTCGTTGTAGAATTAACAAACACTGGACTTTTTACGATGCAATTACTGATTAGTTTGTATTACAACCGTACATTACCATTAAAATATAAGAGTAATTACTGTTCCTTAAAATAAATATGGAGTTCATTTATGGTTTGTTTGCCGCTATGTCTATTTGTGTATAAGTAATATCGTAAAACGGGTGTCGTATTAAAAGTGCTGAAAAAATCACTACTTTTACACTACTCTTTGGAAGACTCTCCTCTCTTTGTTCTTCTTCTGTTGTGACTGAGTGTTGGTAGAAATATCGGCTCGTGACCTATGATAGAGGGGGTTCACAAGTATGGTGAAATTATTTATAAAATTTTATTTTTGTGTAACGACCAAACAATTACTTTCTAGGCGTTTTAAATGTAGAAAGAAAAGAAGTAACAAGAAAATGCGTTAGGTAAAACATATTTTTATTTATTTTTTAATTTTACACAAAGAAATACAACTTTTGGAAAATAAGAAAGGTTTTCTTAGTGTGTATAGTGCTTAAACGTAAAGTCCGTTCTTCGGTCCTTAATTGTTGAAAATTGATCAGTAACAGCCTCATTAAAGTTTGGAATACCCTCTATAAATTTTTTTTCATATATTTAATTTTTAAACTTTCTAATAAAGTCCCTAGATTTACCCTTTATGGTCTGCGTTAAATTAATTTCGGGTTTAGGTCTTCCCGCATTCTTCACTTCAATTTTTTGCTCCGAACTCAAAGAGCTAAAGTTATTTTTTAAATAGTCCACCGTCAAACTATTCATTTTAACTTAATAAATATATAATATTAAAATATTAAAACATACACGCTCGAATTTCTAACTAGATGCACGAACAGCTAACGGCGCGGCGCACACTAAAATTGTGCACCTTTCCCATCTTAAATCGCCATAGCACCGCTATCCCCCGCTGTCTCCCGCCACCTGTTACTACAGAGGAACTGCATTACGTCCCGCCTACTTAATCGCACACGCGAGCAAGTCTCGTCATTAACCTCGACCGAGGCACGGTTGCCGGATCAATACAGTTTGGTTGACGGTACGATAAAATATTAGGGAGGGTCGAACTTTATACGATAATTGACGGTACGATAAAATATTAGGGACGGTCGGACTTTATGCGATAAATAATATTCAATGAATATAAATTAATATTTTTTATTCGTTTTGGGGGTGCACGTGCGCATGTGCTCCTCTGGAAGAACTGCCTCTGGTTTCAAATCATAACGAGAACATTGTCAAAACTTTTGTTTGTCAAGTTATCTGAATTCACACCGCACAGCATCGGATTTTCTAGTATTTACTATAAATTATTGACCAAATGTAGGAATGTATTTTGGGCGTTCTTTCCGTTGATGTCCTACATTTTAAGCTTATAAAAACTTTATAGCCTCACAAGAGAGCACTACTTAAGATGTGTGCAAAATGAATTACAAGGACTATTAGAGGATGATAAATGATGGAGCTCCTGCATATTTCGCTCATCAGGTGAAGCAACAGCTCGACAAGAGGTTTCCAGGGCTTTGAATTGGTCGCGGTTGTCCTATTAGTTGGCCTCCAAGATCTCCAGACTTTCCACCACTAGACTTTTGTTTATGAGGCAGCTGTAAAAATGTCCTCTTGACGGGTATTGTTAATTAGGTACTAGCCCCCTCTTCTTTACATACGTTATAAATAAATATGTGCCATGATTTATTTTGCTTGATTCTTCAAATGTTTATTTCTAATTATTGTCTGATCCAGCACGTAATTGTTAGAAAAAAATGTTAGCAAAACGTCAACGCCGGTAGAATAAACAAACACAAAATTTCCTTCCCGCGTTTCACGCCACTATAGAGACAAATTTCGGCGCAAATAACGGCGCTACGAAGAGCGGAACTACATAAGAAATAAAATTAATGTAATAAAGCTTTTGTTTTAGTGTGGGATGTCAAATTTGATTACATATATTATGAGACCTATAATGAGTCGGTATAACAATGTATTTTCAATTTACCGGCTAAATGTGTCCGCCTAATAGAGGTGTCTGCCCATGGGACATTTGTTATTAGGTAATATGTAAATGCAAATTATTACTATGTATATATGTACAAATAAACATAACATAACATAAATACACTAGTTTTAGTTAGGATGTAGTACTAAAGAAATCTAATAAAGTAGTTTGACGTGTTTGCGTTTCCAAGTCTGATAACAACTCCATTGCTGTGGACTCATATCTATTCTTTGCATACTCTTATAATTCCTTTGCCATACTAATGGCTTGTTGATAATTGGTGACATTTGTTTGATTACTGCATTCAACGTCTTCATCAGAGTCGTCAGATAGTGATGTGGTTTCAGTTTGGACTACATAATCGGTAGGAATGGGGTCACTATCATCTTCTAATTGCACATTGCTATCAATATTAATGAACTGGCCCAAATCATTGTTATCAAATTACAAACTTGCACAACATCAATATTCTCTGTCAGACTCAAAACGCGACATTTTTGTGCCATTGTTTACGACTTTAAACTTACAACTCACAAATAAACGGCGGACGGCTGTTGGGGAACCACACATACTTTCATTTGGCGAAGTCCTTTCGCGCTGCCACGCATACGCGATTGGTTGCCGGTCTGTCTTGAGAGAGTTTTTCACCTTACTTATTAGTCTTCCAAACATTTTTAAAAAATGTTGTCCGTTTAAAAGAGGGTTTTCGCACTCTTTGAATGAAAACAGCCTGTCCGCGTCCGGCCAAAGGAGAGTCCGCCCAAGAGAGGATGATTTTCATGGAATTTCATATACCTAGTTCCGGACTATGAAAAAATGTCCGGTTAATAGAGATGTTCGCTTATTTGAGGTATCCGTTATGAGAGGTTTCACTGTATTTACTTTTGAATCAATTTTAACCTAATTATTTGTTCTTAGCTTGATGGTTATGAAAAAAACTTGCATGGTTTCGCACCTTAACAAAAAACAGACCGGGGTACAGTGTTCTGATATATCCGAAGACAATGAATAGAAATTTTATATTTTATACATTTGAAGATTGTGGTTGATTTGATTACACTATGCATAACATTATATTAAAGTTTATTATATTACTGGTAAGTATAGTTGTTCTAATTATAAATTACATGATTATTTTCTGTTAACGATTTTTCCAACACAGCTAACGGCAGCAAAGACTAATTTTTTGCTCGCATGCCTTCCGAAGTCGACTTACAAGTTTCCTAGTGCGTTACATCCCAAATATTCCCCTATATGTTTACTAAAATTGCCGAGGTTATAATTTTACATAAAAAGGGGAAAACTTTCTGTTTGCATTGTATGCGATATCGGAGCGAAATGCTACTACGTGACCGGCGAGGTAGCGTCACAATGGCTATGCTTTGTTTCAACCCCAGTTCCATGTTAATTATTAATAACAATAATTATACTGGACTACAGGGGTAGAGGGAAAGTAAGTTCTGTATACTTACATTGAAAGTGCAACTTTGTGTTAATTTTCCGTAAATTCGGCTATACTGGGCACACCAAGTAAAGTTACCTATTAAAAGTATCTCGAAAACTAAATGAGATTTTATTTTGAAAATTTGGCTGTGGCTATAAAAGATGGTTTACTACGTTTATAAAATATTTTGGATGGTGCGGTGTTGCTGGATCATACCGAAAGTGGTAGCAACTTCGGAATCGTACCATCTTTGTTACTGCTCGAAACCAATGTAAGCTAACAATAGATCAAAGCAAAGAAGCCCATAACGTGAGGATCAAAAACAAACTTCTTGACAGTCCTTTTCGTCAGTCGCAAAGGCCGTCAGCCAAAATTTCACCAAATCAACTATTCCACCTCTAACACGTCCCGATGGTACAATAGCATCCACAGTCGGAGACAATGCAAACTTACTTGCTGAACTATTTTCTTCGCATTCCACTGTAGATTTCCAGGGAAGAACACCACCCGACATTCCTGCAGTTCAATCCGAAATAACCGAAATCATGTTGCGTCAGCTTCCCGTCAAACGAATCCTGAAAGGACTCGACGTCAAAAAAGCTACTGGTCCAGACGAAATTCCTATTATAGTTCTCAACAGATGCGTCGATGAACTAACACCAGTATTTTGTAGACTTTTCAAGTTATCCTACAAAAAAGGAATATTTCCATCTTGCTGCAAGACGGCGCGAGTTCAGCCTATTCCAACGAAAGGTAAGAGAACCCTGCCTAACAACTATCGACAAGTCGCATTGCTTCCAGTTATATCAAAAGTAATGGAGAAAGTTATTAACGAACATCTTCTAAAGTACCTGGAAGGCTTCAACATTATCAGCGATCATCAATATGGTTTTCGGGTTTGTTCCAGATCAACTGGAGATCTTCTAGCTTATGTCACCCATATTTGGAACAACGCAATCGAACATCATGGGGAGTCTCGGGCTATTGCACTGGATATTCCTAAAGCTTTTGATCGTGTTTGACATAAGGGGCTTCTAAATAAACTGCGATCCTATGGTATGCCCAGTCGATTCTGTGTGTTCCTCAAGGGTCCATATTGTCTCCCACTGTCTTCCTACTCTACATTAACGACCTTCTAGTGAAAACTAAAAATCCGATATTTAGTTTTGCTGACGATAGCACACTTATCTCATCTTTCTCTTTGAATGCGCAAACATCGGCTGCCGACGCACATCTTCGCAGACAGCATTAAGTATCACGCCTCAACAAAGACCTGGAAGAAATTTTGGCTTGGGGTGACAATAACCAAGTCGAATTTAACGCTAAAAACCCCGGGAAGCAGTTTTCTCTAAAAAGGTTAACATTACAGAACCGGATATAGTCATGGACGGACACGCAATCCCACTGGCTTCATCTATTAATTTGCTGGGCGTCAATCTGGGAGGAAATATGTCTTGGCATAACCACGTTGTGGCAATCGCCAAGATAGCTTCTCAGACACTTGGTGTACTCTTCCGAACCCGAAAGTTGTACACACCTCAACAACTTTTGATACTATACAAAACCCAGATTCGACCATCACTAGAGTCTACTCCCAGAGTGCCCTAAAGGATTGTTCCAATAGTGCTTGTGTTTAATCATAAAAGAAATTCATTCAGCATGAAAATCATTATAGTTCCTCCTCGTATATTCTATTTGAAGGATACATGATAAAAAAAAGGAGTCAATTCATAGTTTAACACTTTTAGGGAATCAAACTTAATGTTTCGGACCAATTAAAAATGATATGTTAATTTTATTAATTTACATAATTTATCAATCAGCGACGCAGAAGTTTTCGAAAAACGTGGAAACGCCTGCGGGGGCTGCAAGTTTAAGTATTCCTCAACTCATTAGTAATTTAGCAAATATATTTTGGAATATCCATCAGACTGATCATAATTTTCCATCGAATAATTTCAAAGGATCGAATATCTTTCCAGCATAGAATCACGCGAAAGGCGCACCTAAAACGGTTCATTAGCTTTTCATGCAGACACGATTAAACCTTGAGGATTTTTTGTTTGCTAAGGATGACCGGAAAATCGATAAAATGAAAAATATAAAAAATCATTAAACCAGCTTAACTAAGCTTTCCTTAGATCTCTAATGAGATTGCATTTGAAACTGTATGCGATTTCAACAGATTTAATAAGTGGGTGTCCAGAAGAACAGCATATTGTGTCGGAAGGCATTTATCACTTTCTATCAAATTTGAGTTTAGCAACATTGATGGTTATACCGGGTGGTGCATCGTTGAGTTGCTTAAAAGAAATCCCATGTACTTTTCGACGTGGCTGAATATTGGCTCACCTGTACATTTTATAGAGAAACTGTATTATAACTTCTTGAAGAGGCTGATATGGTAAACCCATGTGCCGAGTTTGAATATACTGTGGTGAGCCAATCGTAAGCTATTCAATTAAACGTGATGGCAAAACCACGAAACTCGCATAGTTCAAGCAATACATCAAACACCAGCAAATAATAAAGCCGAAATAATTAATAACGAAAATATTATCACTGAAACTAATTTTCGTTTTGTCAATGTCAATTAATTTGCTGGTATTTGCTATATTGCCTGATCCGTGGTTTTGCCAATAGCTTAGGATTGGCTTAACAAAATGTATTCAAACTAAACACATGGGTTTAAGATGCCGGCCTCTTCAAGAAGTTATAATGCAGTTTTTCTATGAAACGTACAGAGAAGCCAATATTCAGCCACCTCAAAAATGGCATGGGATTTCCTATGTCCAACTTAACAATTCATCATCCACTATAGTCGTGCATACAGTTCCCATGTACAAGGTGTCTGGTAAGTACAATGTGTCCCATTTTCGACACTTTTATAGGGTATCTCCGTAATTGTTAGTGCCATCAAAAAAGTAATGTAGGTGTCATGTGCCCTTTTTGGGTCAAACTTAAAATTATAAAATCATACGGGGAAAAATCAAAAAATTGACAATTTCAAAATGATCCTATATTTTCTTAGTTAAAAGAGATACAGAAAAATGAATGAAGAAGATTCTTCATATTGATTGTTGAATAATCTGCCGTTTTCAGAATAAGTATACGGGGTCAGGTAAGAAAGTTATCGGACCTAACCTCATTTATTTAAATGGAACACCCTGTATATTTTAATCTAAAATTATACTATTTTAAATTCTCCTTTCAAATATATAACACACCATGGATGTTATTGGTTTCCTAGGCGATTTATTTAAACTTTATTACTTTGAAACGAAATAAAAGATTCAGATTAAGGTAAAAAATAACGGAAATCATGCAAATGTTCGGAATATGTCCTTAAATGGTTACCGTCTTTCCGGACAGCGAACAAAATATAATTTTTACGCCATTTCTTCGTTTTTTTTCACTTTCAATATAAACTGATACCATATCAAATTTTTCAAAATGTTGATAAGTCATTTTCGCAAAGAATATGTAAAAATGAAATTGATGTTAAATGTCAACATAGTTGTTTCTAGGATATTAGCTATCTAATATCATCCACGGTGTGTTATATATTTGCAAGGGGAGTTTAAAATAGTATCTTTTTAGATTAAAATATATAGGGTGTTCCATTTAAAAAATGAGGTTTGGTCCGATAACTTTCTTACCTGACCCCGTATACTTATTCTGAAAACGGAAGATTATTCAACAATCAATATAAGGAAACTTCTGTGTGAAACATTTTTCTTTATCTCTTTTAACTAAGAAAATATAGGGTAATTTTGAAATTGTCAATTTTTTGATTTTCTCCCGTATCTCTTAAGCGAGCGTTAATTTTCAAATTTTGATTTTACTTTAAGTTTTACCCAAAAAGAGCACATAACACCTACATTCTTTTTTTGATAGCACTAACAATTACGGAGATACCCAATAACAACTATATTAGTATGATGTAATTGCATTATTACTGATCTTAAAGGTGTGCTAATGGTGTCAATATTTCAGATTTTCAATTTTTTATTAAACAAAATACCGACAATGGTATTCAGCCTTTTATTGAAAATATTTTTCTTTATGCCATTTATATAAATAAATATTAATGTTCCCATTTCCTTGTATTTCGATTATTGGAGTAAAAACACTTCAAGGAGTGGAGAAGTCGAGCAAAATTAAAATAGATTATTATTAGACGTCTTTTCCACTTTTCATGCCCTTGCCCTCATTTTATCGATTATTATATTTATTTTATGAACATCGCCGCCAGGAAATACTACTCTAGTTATAAATTCAAGCGAAAAATCGAAAATCGTAGCCATTCACCTGATACCCCATCTGCGCTCGAAGACGCGCGCCACCCGAAATGTGCAGAAGGCGACCACGACATACGTCTTTGTTAAAGGCACATAAACGAGAAGGTGCATACAAAAAGTATGCCAAATCCCTTAGTGGATTCATCGCGACATGGGTTTTGTTTTGATAGGCTAGCCAGCGGCGATTGTAAATTTTTAAAAAATTAAAGGACATAATTTCTTTTAAATCAGAATCAAGTGTTCTTCCTCAATAAAAACTGTAGACTAAACTTCTAAAACTTACAAAAACAACACCTGGTGTTTTATCAAAACATTCTTCCTAGTCATAAAAATTTCAAGTGATTAATCGCTCGAGCGATTTACTCGATTATTAAAATCGCTCGAGTATCAAGCACGATTATTAGATTCATCGGTTTTTTCGAAAACTAAACAGCACAAAATTTATAATCAACTTTTCTTCATAAAGTGACCTAAGCAATCAAAAATCATTTTAATAATTATATTGTTATAAGAAAGCAAACAACAGATTTATGTCACATTTTACTTACCCAGTCAAATAAATAAACACCTCGCAACACCATTAGTCACAAAAATAAACATCGCCAAATTTACGTGGGACGCCAATAGGTGTAATACCGGCAAACTTAGCGGCTAGACAAAAAAATTACATATATTTATTAAAATAGTTCAAAATGGACCGAAACTAACCTCTAAATACGTAGAAAAACATAACATTTCATTTCACAACACAAACACACCATAGTGTCTTCCGATTAGATAAGAGATTTGTTATTTTATAAATTGATTGGGTAAATATCCAAGAAAATTATAAATTTTAAGCACCGTTTAATTTTAATTTTAAATATAATATTGGTAATGTTTTAATTTTATAAATGCTGGGTGAGTGATGTCTGCTATCAGCTGTGATAAATTGGCATGCAGCCATATTTTGCGCTATAATGTTTTATGGGTTTTAAGTAGTATATACGGTGTCTCAAATAAGAATTCGCTCTACAGGGATATCTGAAACGTAACAGTATGATTCAAATCGAGATTAGTAATGTAGATCAAATAAGACAAGACCACATTAGCAGCTAATGGACGCTAAAACATTTAATTAATAAATAGACAGAATTGTTTTTATTCTGTCAGAATCATACCAAGTTTTAAACAGTAATCAATGATGCCAAGTCTGTTCGAAACGGAAAAGTATAATATTACCCCAACATCAAATTGCAATGGTTTAAGGAAATCACAGTGGCAACGCTGTTTGCTCATTTTTACCTGCTTGTGTAAAAATGACCCTGAAGTTTACAAATTTCATTCATTTTCGCCGGGGGTGTGTTGGTACTGTTTTATCGCTGCTGCGTTTGCCTTTGTGTGTGTGTTTGGATTAATTTTTGGTATTTTTTCGAACTAAAACTATTTAGAGGTAGTTATTAGCCATCAAAGTCAACGCTGCAAAGACTGCTATACTACCATTCACCAAACGAAGACAAATAAGGAACTACAACGACCTAAAAATCTTTGGTGGACGAATAAACACAGTCAGCGAGGGAAAGTATCTAGGATTAACCTTGGACGCCAAACTGACACGGAACCAACAATTAAATAGAAACCTAAACAAAGAAAAAATGTGCCTAATGCAGGAGCTTGGTTGGGAAAACCTGGGGACTCAAGCCCCAGCTGATGCAATGGCTCTATGTCACAGTTATCAGATCCCTGATATCATATGGGTCTATCGTCTGGTGGACAAAAATACAGCAGATTACGACAGCAAACAAACTTAACAGTTTGCAGAGGCTGGCCTGCCTGTGTATCAGTGGGGCGATGAGAAACACCCCCACTGCAGCAATGGAAGTCATACTGGGACTAATACCCCTAGACATTCACATCAGAATGTAGGCTAACTGTAGCGCCTCAAGAATGACCACAAATGTGGAATGGACACAACACCCCGTAAAAATTAGACACACAAGAGCCACGGATCTAATCAACGATGAGCTCTTGGATACGCAAACTGATCGTATGAGAGCAACATACGATTTCACAAAGCCTTTCAAGATTGACTGGAACTTTGATAAATGGACGAACAGTGCACCCCCGTCGTTTGACAAGGGTCTAGTTTGGTACACCGATGGATCAAAAACCGCCAACGGTGTGGGCGCAGGTATATTTGGAGAAAGACCCAGAAGCATTCCTCTGGGGAACTACGCCACAGTATACCAGGCGGAAGTTCATGCCATACAAGCATGTGTACTACAAAATCTTGAAAAGGGCTACCAAAACGAAAAGATTTACATCCTGTCGGACAGCCAAGCTGCTCTTAAGGGTCTGAACTTCAATCGGTTTAGTTCAAAACTTGCACTGAAGTGCCATACCAACCTAAAAACAAGGAAATAATTTAATTTGCTGTCATATACCTTTGTGACAATCTTGGGATAGTGAAAATTAATTTATTGATTCAGATTTTACTTCCAAAATGGTTTACACACTAGCGGAAAGAGTGGAAATTTACTCAAACTGGATCTGTTGCAAATAAAAAACGTAATCATCGTAGAGTTTTGGATGAAGCCGCTCAAGTTGAAGTTTTGGGTCATTTTGCCATAAATCCTAATACTTCATTACGCAAAATTGTTGATGCGACTGGTATTCCATTAGGCTCTGTACACACAGTTACTAAATTACATAAATTTCATTCATTCAAAATGAAAATATTGCAAGAGTTAACCGAAGATGATTTCGATAGACGAGTTGAGTTTTGTGAACAAATGAATGCAGCGATTAATGATAATACCATTCATGTAAAGAATATCTGCTTCAGTGATGAATGCACATTTTATCTAAATGGATTTGTTAATAAGCATAACTGCAGGTATTGGAGCAATGAAAATCCTCATGCTTTTGTAGAAGGGCATACTCAATACCCCCAAAAAATTAATGTATGGACAGGCATTTTAGGAAACAAAGTGGGCCATTGTTTATTAATGGGAATTTAAATGGAGGCATTTGTTTAGATATGTTGGAAAATACCATCAATCCGCTTATCACTGAAACCATTGAAAACCAAATCGAAGACGATGGAAACCCTATACTTGATGAGGCTGAAATATATTTCCAGCAAGACGGCGCTCCTCCTCACTATGTTCTTCCGGTTCGGCAATGGCTCGACGACGAGTTTCCAGATAAACGGATAGGGCGAAGAGGGCGTATAGAATGGCCTGCTAGATCTCCTGACTTGACGCCATTAGACTTTTTTCAATGGGGCCATTTGAAAACTATTGTGTCCACTCCCCAACCTAACAATTTGGATGAACTTCGTCAACGCATCACCGAAAGGTGCCATGATCTCCCACAACATGTTTTTGAAAATGTCCGTCAGGAATTTGAAAATCGCCTATATCATTGTTTGGCCAATAACGGGCAACATTTTGAACACTTATTGAAATAAAAAGTGATATTTTCGTTTGGTTTTTTTTCTATCTGAACAAATGAAGATAAATAAAGATTTTTCTAATTTTCTCTAAAACGAATCGACCGATTTTAAAAAATCAAACGTCAAAATAAAGCACTTTGAAAGACTTTTCAAGCTATTACTTGCTACCCCTTGTCATTTAAAATTTTTAAGGGGATGACCCCGGGGGCCAGAGGGTAAAAGGGGGTGAAGTAGTTTTTGGTTAAAAAGTTGTCCCCTTTGGCAAATCTTTTGACGTGTCTCTCCGTGGTGGAAAGTTCTCAAATGAACACCCTGTATGTATATGACTTATTAGACCTATACGAAAATTAGGATCATATTAGTTGTACCTGTAAATTGCATCTGCGTTAGGTAAACAAAATAATGCTAACGTTATATATTCTGCTAACCGACTCGAAATTGAAAAAATTAATGATTTAGTCAGAGAAAAATCAAGAGACTCTAAATTATTGACCAAATTTGGGTGTGGTCTAAATAATTTTTCGCGGTGTTTGTCTACCTTCTCCACACTCCCTGCTTCCCCTAAAAATGTATCACGAGCTGCCACTGGTCACGTACCGTTTTCGTTAGTTAAAAATTACTATTTCCTCCACAAACAATACTTAAATATAACATACAAACACTGAAAAACAACAAAAAAAATGTATTTAACAATAACGACAAATATGACATTTGTAGCGTCGAACGTGAACGCAGGTATATAAGACGGCCGTTCCAATAAGGGCTTTATAAAAAGTACGTTGTTCCAAACGCTCCAAGGCGACTTAATGTCTTTGTCTAATTAACAGAAAACTGCAAAGAAAGATTATACTAATTATACCTAAAATGTGATTTATTATTATGATTATTATTATAGTACGGCAGCCCGTTACCAGGATTTCAAACTGATCACGGCCTAAAGTTATTTGAGTTTTTTGGTGATTCAATAAGGACTTGAGAAGGAAATTAACAAGAACGGACATTGGCAACGTTCCCAAATCATAGAGAATCATCTTTACATGTCTAAAAAAAAGTAGTCTTAATAGTTATCGCGCCTCGTCCGTTCTTTTTATTTTTTGACTCAGAGTGATGTTTTTGAGGAGATGAAAATAGTAACTGACATTTTCCGTGCGGTGAATAGTTTTGGTCCGAGAAAAATCGAAATTTGTTTACAGCGAAGAATTCATCTTATCACGACTCGTCCGTTTTACTTGTCGGATGATATTTTTTGTTATTCGTGACCGGGAAAAAATGAGAACGGACATTTTCATCGACGCGCAACCGCAGTGTTGGATCTTAGGTATGTCGTTTTTAACACTGTTCGAGTTATCGCGCTCGTCCGTTTTCAAGCAGAAATTGTGGCTCGGAAAATGTGGGGAAAATATGAACTGACATTTTTACACACGCATTTTTTAGCAAAACAGTCAACACAGCACGTGTATCAATAATAATGCAATATGGGGAGATAGCTGATGCTGAGTTGTTATAGACAACCAAGCCACACAGCAAGCCGTCCCATGTACGCGCCGTGTACCGCGATCATGAATTGTACAGATACGAGATCCGACACCACTACCCTCCCTGTAGCTGCGCAACACGGAAAATGTCCGTTCGACTCGATTTACTATTTTTTAGAGTGTTATTAATAATTTTTAAAAAAATTGACCCGGGCGCTGTAACTTTTTATACCCCTTTCCTTAACATCTTTCATTTAAACTATGGACTTCTTGCAACACTCAAAACGTCCGTTGTCGATGAATTCACGTTTTTTTAAATATTTTAAATATGATTTCATCAAGAACGGACAAGGTGTAGTAACAAAAAGACGATCTGCTTCCTTAAGGACTGAAATCACTCTGAAAGGTAAGCGCAGCGTTGCCGATCTTTCTCGCTCGAGAAAACCTTCTTATTTTTTATTAATCTTGCGCAGCGTTACTCAAAGTGTGCTCCGCGGAGCCCCGGGGCTCCGCAAAGCCTACAGTAGGGCTTCGCCGGCAGCCATAATAAAATGAATACATGTATTAAAGTGGAACTTATAAGAATAAAGTTACCTAAGATAAAAATAAAGTACCAAAACTTATAGGTTTTATAGGTACATATACGTAAAGGACCCCCTCACGGAACATATGGGAATCAGCCCTCAGTTAAAAACTTTGATACTCGGAGATATTATCCAAAAATCGATGCTGATCAAAAGTTTCCATGGGTCCGAGGTCCGAAAGTATACAGGGTGGCCCAAAAAAGTGTGACAACATAAGTAATGCTGTATTTTTTTAAATGGGACACCCAGTATTTTATTGCATATTTAGGTTCGTATTAGTGTTCTTTATAATTGCCTAAAGTTTTATTTCATTTGGTTATGTAGTTGAAGAGTAATAAATTAAAAATAAAAAATAAAAATTTGCAGTTTTAGAAAAAAATTCAAAAATACTACCTAAAATAACTTTTTTAACCAAGGCATTGGGTGGAATTTAAGACAAGAGGTCTAGAGATACTGTGAATATAATAGCGGTCAACTATTTTATACAGGATGTTCATCATTAGGTTTCAAACAAGACACTTTTCAAAGTAAGTTTTCTCCAGTATCCTGTATATCATTTTGCTATTGGATGTAGAATTCATAAGCATTCTTTTTTTGTAATGGAAGCATATAACACCTGATTTCACGCTTTATTATTTATTGATAATTAACTAGCAAGAAAAACTGCACTTTTCTCTCGTATGTATGTGCTAGGCTGTTAGTCCTAAATAACAACAATACTAAATTAAAGAACTGTCAAACTACAATAAACAAACGAATTCTTATTTTATTTCAAAGCCTACCATGGTTTTTAGGCATGCATACCATCACTAATGAACCGTCTTGATAGTATTTCATCTGAAATGTTGAGGAATGTAAATAGATCATTTGAAGAGCATATTAACTTGTGCTCAGAGAACATTTACATTAGTTTACAATTATTTGTCTAATCGCCTATAACAAAATTTTCCAATAAAAACTCTATTTAAACAACATAATTTATGATATTTATAATTATTTCGAAAACGGCTGGATATAACTTATATGCTTGTATTACAAAAAAAAATTGTATATGAATTATACGTCAAATAGCCAAATAATATACAGGGTGTTCCATTTGAAAAACTTGGGAAAAATTATTTTAAAATGTGAGGTTTTTGAAAGCTTATTATGAACACCCTGTATAAAATAAATAAACACAATTATATTCGTAGTATCTCTAGACCTTTTGTCATAAATTTCACTCAATGCCGAGGTTAAAAAAATAGTTCTGGATTGTTTTTTTGATTTTTTTATTCAGGACTGCAAAACTTTTTTTTTTAGTTTTTAATTTATTTCTCCTAAACTACAAAACCAAATTAAATAAAATTTGAGGCACTTATAAACAATAGTAATACGAACCTAAATATGTAATAAAATACTGGGTGATATAATTTTATGCTGTCACACTTTTTGGGCCACCTTGTATAATGTAAAATATTTTTAAAACATGCCGCTTTTAATCCAATATCTCAAGCTGTTTTAGTATTGTTGATAAGTTCTTCGATAACGATTTAATCTACCGTCCACGCTTCGTTTGCGGACCCTGTATTGTTAAGTAAGCTCCCGACCTATTACATCGAAATGTTACTAGCTTAGGTTTAGGTCGTTTAGGGCTCCGTTAAAAATTTAGTCTTTTAAAAGGGCTCAGTCACCAAAAAAGTTTGAGAACCGCTGATCTAGCGATTAGTCATTGACTAATTTTGGTAACGGGATGCCGTACCAATACGTTGCCAATGAGTAAATATGAATAGTCACTATCATTGACAATCCGGGGTTGATATTATGATATATTCTAGAATTCAATCTTACATTAGGTTTCTTTGAACTGAGTGGCAGAGACTTGAATGTTACTGTGCTGCCTTCGACGAGTATTTGGTGCTGACCGTACTAATATTTTATGTACAGTCACAACAGTCACCTATCCATAAAAACAGTAATTAAATATCACTTAATTATTAACACCCACTAACCAGCGTAGGTACTTACATTAGCTAAAACATAACCAATGATTAGCAGAAAATATGCACATATATAACTAATTTCTACATATAATGGTATTCAAGTTATTGCTTCAATTATTTTTTATTCCCTATAAAATTAAAATGCAAATATACTGAGAACGTAATAATACTCCCATATAGATTTCGGTTAATTATCTCAAAAAATTACTTTAGAAAATGTAATATGTTCCTGAATTAAAAGGACTAGCTCTTTAAGGCCATGATACAATAAGTATAAAGGTAAGATATCTAACTGGTATTGGTAAGGTATTAAAAGGTTTTATGCATGTAATGGTGTATGAAATGAAAGAATGCCAAGTATTTACGTCTTTAAATTCATAGAAATATAACACACATTACAGCTAAATTACCACTAAAATAAGGAAAGATTCCGATAAACTTTTAAAACCATACGCCGTGCCATTGGCCAAATATTTCTGGCAACACTGGCCGCCACGTAGTGAGTGCCGTTTGCCGTAGTTTTTCATGGAAATTTTGAAAGCTCACTGTTCCTTATTAAGGGCCGGTTGTATAAAACAATTCTGAACTTAGGTTCAACGGAACGCCGATCAACCTGTGAACGTTCATTCAATATTACGTTGTTCAATATAAATTGAACTTTAGTTCAGCTGAACTAAGATCAATTTATGTTGGCATTACTATTATTTAGTTACTTTTATTTTTTCAGATATGTGACATAAAATATAACCTTTTATTTGATTTGGCGTTTGGCGTGCTTGGTGTTCTACTCGGTGTACTTATAAAATATTGTTTAAAATAAGAACTTAAATATTTCAATTTTATTTGCAGACTGGTGATCCATTTCTAAAGCGGATAGAGCTTATTGGTCCCATAGAAAACATATACAGGGTGTTCATTTGAAAACTTCCCACCACGGATTTATCGAAAACCACTGATTAAAAGAAAAAACGCCGAGACACGTCAAAAGATTTGCTAAAGGGGACAACTTTTTGACCAAAAACTACTTCACCCCCTTTTACCCTCTGGCCCCCGGGGCCATTCCCTTAAAAATTTTAAATGACAAGGGGTAGCAAGTAATAGCTGGTTTGAAAGGTCTTTCAAAGTGCTTTATTTTGACGTTTGATTTTTTAAAATCGGTCGATTCGTTTTCGAGAAAATTGGAAAAATCTTTATTTATCTTAATTTGTTCAGATAGAAAAAAAAGCACACGAAAATATCACTTTTTATTTTAATAAGTGTTCAAAATATTGCCCGTTATTGGCCAAACAATGATATAGGCGATTTTCAAATTCCTGGCGGACATTTTCAAAAACATGTTGTGGGAGATCATGGCAGCTTTCGGTGATGCGTTGACGAAGTTCATCCAAACTGTTAGGTTGGGGAGTGAACACAATAGTTTTCAAATGGCCCCATAGAAAAAAGTCTAATGGCGTCAAGTCAGGAAATCTAGCAGGCCATTCTATAGGCCCTCTTCGCCCTATCCATTTATCTGGAAACTCGTCGTCTAGCCATTGCCGAACCGGAAGAACATAGTGAGGAGGAGCGCCGTCTTGCTGGAAATATATTTCAGCCTCATCAAGTATAGGGTTTCCATCGTCTTCGATTTGGTTTTCAATGGTTTCAGTGATAAGCGGATTGATGGTATTTTCCAACATATCTAAATAAATGCCTCCATTTAAATTCCCATTAATGAACAATGGCCTAATCACTTTGTTTCCTAAAATGCCTACCCATACATTAATTTTTTGGGGGTACTGAGTATGCCCTTCTACGAAAGCATACCTGCAGTTATGCTTATTAACAAATCCATTTAGATAAAATGTGCATTCATCACTGAAGCAGATATTCTTTACATGAATGGTATTATCATTAATCGCTGCAGTCATTTGTTCACAAATCTCAACTCGCCTATCGAAATCATCTTCGGTTAACTTTTGCAATATTTTCATTTTGAATGGATGAATTTTATGTAATTTAGTAAATGTGTGTACAGAGCCTAATGAAATACCAGTCGCATCAACAATTTTGCGTAATGAAGTATTAGGATTTATGGCAAAATGACCCAAAACTTGAGCGGCTTCATCCAGAACTCTTCGATGATTACATTTTTTATTTGCAACAGATCCAATTTGAGTAAATTTAGTAACAAGGTCCAAAACATACCTATGCGAAGTTATCTTTTCCGGATCTCTGGCGTTAAATGTAACGGCAGTTTGCCGAGCACATTGATTTTGGGCACCATAAATTAGAATCATTTCCACTCTTTCCGCTAGTGTGTAAACCATTTTGGAAGTAAAATCTGAATCAATAAATTAATTTTCACTATCCCAAGATTGTCACAAAGGTAACTGACAGCAAATTAAATTGTTTCTTTCCCTTAGCAACTACAAAAAACTAAACAGGTATAAGAATAAAAACAGTTCGCCCATGTTATCTGTGTTGATAAAAAGAAGGCGGTCAAAATTTTTCTAATTTTCTCGAAAACGAATCGACCGATTTTAAAAAATCAAACGTCAAAATAAAGCACTTTGAAAGACCTTTCAAACAAGCTATTAATTGCTACCCCTTGTCATTTAAAATTTTTAAGGGGATGACCCCGGGGCCAGAGGGTAAAAGGGGGTGAAGTAGTTTTTGGATAAAAAGTTGTCCCCTTTGGCAACTCTTTTGACGTGTCTCGGCGTTTTTTCTTTTAATCAGTGGTTTTCGATAAATCAGTGGTGGGAAGTTTTCAAATGAACACCCTGTATATTATTAGATAAGTACGTTAAAGTAAATAAAAACAAACAGCTGTGTTCTGTCTGTTAAGCGTAATCTTTGGAAATATTCATTGTCATGTTCATTTAGTAAATTGATCGGGATTTTCCGGGATATCCGTATTCACAGCATTGACTGCAGTATCCACAAAATCCTCATCATCAGTTGTAATTTCATTCAATTCTTCTAAATTAAAATAATAAATAATATATATATATAAATATTTAATTTAAAAATAATCTATTGTATAATGTGACACTGACCTGACACAAACATATATTTAAGGTTAGAAAGTGACTTGGATCGACAGTTCACCTTCTAAACCACCAAAAGTGGACGTTCACGTGAACTCCTGATTTGAACTGAGATCAGTGTAAAATACCATTTGTACAACAACTTTTTTACTTTGATCTAGAGTTCAAGAGTGAACTACAGTTCAAATTATTTATACAACCGGCCCTTCGTCGTGTATGTTTATTAAAATAAATATCTGAATTTTCATAATATGACGTGCTCTGTGTACGGTTGTGCTATGGATAACAAGGAAAAGAAATTTGACAGAAATATAAGGTGTTTCCGCTTTCCTAAGGATAAAAACAAATAATAGAATGAATACGGTTTTAGTATCTTGCACTGAAGCTGATGAGGGCCTTCGAAACATACATGGAAATTAAAATATTGTTTATTTAACTACTGAAGCAGACTATGAGTTTCTCTACCTCTTCATAATTTCACTCCACTGAGAGATGGACTATTTAAAAAAATAATTTGTTTATAACTAGTTCGTATTTTAGCTTTAATCTTCATGAAATAAATATACGTAAATACCATGATATTATTCTTTCATTTCACATACTATTAAATGCGTAAAACCTTTTAATACCTTTAAAAGAGGGCTAAAAACGCTGACAGTAATATAAATCTCCATAAGAGATTTAAAAATCACTCGCCCGTTGATTTCGGTCCTCTATGGAATTTGAACAAAAAAATCCAGAACCGTATTTAAAACAATTAAGATGAGGATGGTGACCCAACGACGAAACGTCGCATGAAAGATCTGCCAATGCAATCTTGTGGAGAATAAGTAGCAATGAGAAAGTGAAATTTATGTTTGGACATCTCTTCGAACAAAGTCAGGAAAAAATCAAAACCGAAACGCTAAATTTTAGATTTTTCCAAATAGTTTGAAAGCACTATATTTGTTTTAGATTTTTTTGCGGCATATTATAGGGCCATAATTACGCAACTTTGCACCAATTTAACGGACGCCGTATCTCTTACCGTTCCCGAAAGTGGTGAATTTGTAACACCCTGTATACCTACTGAATCGTCACAAGACAATTTTTTTTAGAACGGTGTGGACTTGACAAGAGGAAAGGTCTTCCATCTCGCGCAAAGGGTATTGCCAATCACTGTATAACTAAAATCTATGATGCAAAACCTTTAAATGCGACTGAATTATATTCTATAAGGGTCATTCCGACCTAATATCAATTCATTTGTCCCATTATCAAGCCATGTGCAATGCAATAGAGCAGCGTTTCTCAAACTGGGGTCCGCGAGCAGTTACTTAGGGGTCCGCGAATAGCTAAGTGGGAATAAAATATCACAAAAACAAAATATCGTAATCGACTTAATGCCGAACCAGATATATAAGGCTGCAGCTTTCTTCAAATTAAGCCCAACATAACATAGCTGCGTGGAAGAAAAATAAAGCAGAACTATCCATCTCACTAAGTACATTTGCTGCAGCCAGTGATATATTATTCAGATTTTTGCTTATTAATTCTTTTTGATTTGTGAAAAATAATAAGATTCGAATAAAAATTATTTTTAACTAAAGGTAATTAGTTAGGCATGACTTCCTATCCCAGAATTAATTCTGTACTTATGTAGTGAGCGGCTGGGGGTCCACAACAAAATTCTAGTATCAAAAGGGGTCCGTGGTTAAAAAAGTTTGAGAAACGCTGCAATAGAGCAATTGGTCAAGACGCATAAAAACCCAAAAGCAACTACTTCTGACAGTATGCCACGGTGGACACTGAATTTAGGGTTGTCAGATGGACAATGGATAGAAGTAGGACACAAAAACAGATTTTTCTAATAACAAAGCCGGACATTTTTTCACAAATGCATTTAGACACATAAAATAAAAATAAAATTTTTGTATGTTTAATTTTTGCGAAAGTCAGCCCAATCGGTGTTGGGCACCAAATAATACGCAAATCAGTGTATGGCCATAACGGCTAGCCGCCCATAGCCCTCGCCCATAGCCTGGTACCATAGCACCGCACAGTAGTGGCCATAACGGCGCACCGACCCTCGCTCATTGCCTTGCCTGTCGATCAGTTTGTCTCTCGACATCGAGATATAAACATGGACTGTGCGTTGTCATCTTCTTCCGATGAAAAAGATATTATTTTAGACGCTAATATAACCAAGTCGTATATGTTTAAACAGAAATAAGATTACCAGTCCATCCTATTAACGCAAAGCGAAGATTCTATGGAGAATTTTATCACCTTTATAAATATCTAAGGAAAGATCCCCAACGCGTTTGTGAATATATGAGAATTTACGTTACGTTAATGGGATGAACTGGTAATTTTGATTTTTGTTTAAGCATATAAGTAGATACCACTTTGTTATATTAGAGTCTAAAACAATATCTTCTTCATCGGAAGAAGATAACAACGCACAGTCCATGTTTATATCTCGATGTCGAGGGACTACTGTGCGAAGCTCAAGCGCGGCTGTGCGGTGCTATGGTACAAGGCTATGGGCGAGGGTCGGTGCGCCGTTATGGCCATCGACTTATGCATTTATTTCCCCAAAAAATAAAAATCTACTTTACTAATCACGACTATAATAGGCATAGGAACTTTTCCTGGTATTACGATAAAGAAAAATTTAAAATATCAAGCGATTTCGCGTGGTAATGGTAAATTTTTATGGTTGACCGGTTGCCAGAAAAAAGCCGGATGGAAAGAAATAGCCGGACGGAGCTAGCAAATTCCCCAAAAAGGAGGACATGTCCTGCTAAAGCAGGACGCCTGGCACCCCTAACTGAACTATATAAGAATTCACGTACCCTTTGATCCAGTGGCGTATATAGGAATTTGTTACGGGGGGCGGCCTTACATAAAATTTCAATCAATACTTCGATACTTTTTCGTTTTTTCCTAAAAGCGGTTAATTACTCGTTTTTAGGGACCAATTACCTGAAGTTTAGGGTTGAAATTTTTTTATTTTAATTAATAATAATAAGCAAGAAACAAAATTTTGTCAATTTGCACAAATTAATTTTTTACTAGAAAATTTTAAAACTTTTTGTAATTGATTCATTAAACGGGTATGTTCGGATAAAACTAAAAACCAACGAAATATTGATCAAAACACAAAATGGAACTGAACAAAAATATACCGAGGGTTTAAACAACAACGAACAAAAGAAACATTATAGTAATATCAAGATTTATATGTTTCTTCGCGAATTCATTGAATAAATTGGTTAAAACATTACATTACGGGGGAGGACCGGACCCCCCCCCATTTATACGCCACTGCTTTGATCCTAAAGGCTATTTTGTGGACTCTTGCGACTTCCTCCTGACACTGAGTCCCCTAACTTCTCACAGGTTAAATTTGATTTGAAGCGGAATATTGAGGTGAGGAACAAAGATGCATCTCTTACCGAGATACGCCAAATATCATGATGCTAATTAAACTGTCGTTTTTTTCGAAAACGGTTAGGATTAGCGGCATGTACTTAATTTTTAGGCAATAGTTAAAGGTATGTAAAAATATTGTCCAAAGTTCTTATCAAGTGCGTTAAAAAAGGGGACCATGGGTTTCACAGCTAGTCCGTCGATGCAGCTGTGAGTAATTCACAACACTTTCTTGGATAATAATTTGAAGGGTCTTACATGGTATATATCATATTAAAAAAAAATTTAAATATACCTGGCGGTTCAATAATTATGTGTAAAAACCTTAGTTCCGTTGGAGCTCTTTGGGAGCCCATATCTCCGAGGAGGAGGCCTATACTAAAAAGATTTAAATGAGCTTGTAGTATACCCTTTTCATTTGTTTTTTTTTCGTATCCCGGACACTCTGTGTATAAAAACGGTATGAAGCCAGATATTAAAATGAACAAAAAACAACCTATTCTACAAAATTCAAAATTAAAGCCCTAAAAATCCAAAATCAAGGGACTTACCTTATTTTCTACGCTGTTAGTTACATAACATCGTTAGGGGAAAAGTCGCTGTTAATAGTACCTCAATCAAAAAAATCATTGTATTTATTTTTATCACTAGATAAAAGTACCACCCCACATTTAACACTAGTTTCATAAAATGAAATTTTAAACGCTGACAACAAGGGTTAAAAAGTCTTAGATCTACGCTCGTTACGTTTTTGCTCGTTTCCGTTCCACAAAATAAAATTACGCTGTTAACACTCGCTTCATACAATATTTTACTTACACTACAGGCATTAAAATGAACAAAAACATTAATACCTATTCTACTAAAAATCCATAAATCATGCGATGATGCAACTAAAAAAAAGTTAGTCAAAAAAATCGATGAAAAAAAGTTACTCGACCGTGACAGGACTCGAACCTGCAATCTTCGGATCCGAAGTCCGACGCCTTATCCATTAGGCCACACGGTCAGTAATTTCTAATTCGCTTATATGCCACTTGAATACTAAGGTAGTTAAGCTTATTAAACATAGATGGCAGAAATACAACCAGAAATACACGAATTTTGGGACACGAGGGTTTTAGGACACATTTTAATCAATAGAAGCGCGGAATTTAATCAATAATTTAATTGTTCTCAAACAATAGATCATTAAAATGAATTGTGACCAATAAATTTTTTCAGTTTCGGGTTTGTTTATGTGGTACTTAGTAAATTATTTTTCAAGGTGCGCTTTGTGACTACGAATCGGAACAAACCTTAAAGTACGAAACGTACAATATGTGGACAATTGTAACCAAAAGGTTTAAGTTATTATAAGACTCAT
This sequence comes from Barypeithes pellucidus, assembly GCA_963991005.1. Taxonomy (NCBI): domain Eukaryota; kingdom Metazoa; phylum Arthropoda; class Insecta; order Coleoptera; family Curculionidae; genus Barypeithes; species Barypeithes pellucidus. The sequence goes on from OZ022563.1 coordinate 19,036,319, forward strand.
TACATTACCCCCACCAAAGCAGATGTTTTTTAAGCAATATACAGGGTCCGCAAACGAAGCGTGGACGGAAGATTAAATCGTTATCGAAGAACTTATCAACAATATTGAAACAGCTTGAGATATTGGATTAAAAGCGGCATGTTTTAAAAATATTTTACATTATACAGGGTGGCCCAAAAAAGTGTGACAGCATAAAGTTATATTTTTTTAAATGGGACACCCAGTATTTTATTGCATATTTAGGTTCGTATTACTATCGTTTATAAGTGCCTCAAATTTTATTTAATTTGGTTCTGTAGTTTCGGAGAAATAAAATAAAAACTAAAAAAAAAAGTTTTGCAGTCTTGAATAAAAAAATCAAAAAAAAAATCCAGAACAATTTTTCTAACCTCGGCATTGAGTGAAATTTATGACAAGAGGTCTAGAGATACTATGAAAGTAATTGCGTTTATTTATTTTATACAGGGTATTCATAATAAGCTTTCAAAAACCCCACATTTTAAAATAATTTTTCTCAAGTTTTTCAAATGGAACACCCTGTATATTATTTGGCTATTTGACGTATAATTCATAGACAATTTTTTTTTGTAATACAAGCATATAAGTTATATCCAGCCGTTTTCGAAATAATTGTAAATATTATAAATTATGTTGTTTAAATAGAGTTTTTATTGGGAAATTTTGTTATAGGCGACTAGACTAATAATTGTAAACTAAAGTTAATGTTCAAAATAGCTCTACTGCCAACAGAACTCTTAATTCATTTTCTTCATTAATAACGGGTTTATTGATTATCATCCTTTTTGTGTACGCAGTGCTTTCTGTTGCTACAAATCTTTGCAACAACTTCTCGTAAGTTTTTGGTCTCGGCTTTCTCTCAATATCTGGATATCTTTCAGCATACACTCGGCTCGCGAGGAGGCAATTTCTTGCACATTCACCCAGTATAAAAATCATATTTACCATTTCTAAAATTCGACATTTTGTGTAAGTTAGTACTTAATTTCGACGACTGAACAAATGTAAATAGTTTTATTTAACTGTCATAGTGACAATCTAAACAAAAAGAAATCATGGCAACTCGATTAAGAATAAAAAATAAAATTAAATAATAAAAGTAGCAAAAATGTATGCTTTTAAAATTTATATCGAAATAACTGAAATACGGTAAACTCTAAGAGTAAAAGGAAGCTATTTTGAACTTTTACTTTAGTTTACAATTATTAGTCTAGTCGCCTATAACAAAATTTTCCAATAAAAACTCTATTTAAACAACATAATTTATAATATTTACAATTATTTCGAAAACGGTTGGATATAACTTATATGCTTGTATTACAAAAAAAAATTGTCTATGAATTCTACGTCAAATAGCCAAATAATATACAGGGTGTTCCATTTGAAAAACTTGAGAAAAATTGTTTTAAAATGTGGGGTTTTTGAAAGCTTATTATGAACACCCTGTATAAAATAAATAAACGCAATTACATTCATAGTATCTCTAGACCTCTTGTCATAAATTTCACTCAATGCCGAGGTTAGAAAAATGGTTCTGGATTGTTTTTTTTAATTTTTTTATTCAGGACTGCAAAACTTTTTTTTTTAGTTTTTAATTTATTTCTCCGAAACTACACAACCAAATTAAATAAAATTTGAGGCACTTATAAACGATAGTAGTACGAACCTAAATATGCAATAAAATACTGGGTGTCCCATTTAAAAAAATATAATTTTATGCTGTCACACTTTTTTGGGCCACCCTGTATAATGTAAAATATTTTTAAAACATGCCGCTTTTAATCCAATATCTCAAGCTGTTTTAGTATTGTTGATAAGCTCTTCGATAACGATTTAATCTTCCGTCCACGCTTCGTTTGCGGACCCTGTATGTATATTATTTTAAAACTGACTGCGTAATTTTATTTAGGATTAATAAAAAAATTTTATTTGCTCTTACACTTCGTTTAAATTGAATCCTGGCCGTAGTTAAGAGAGTCTCTATTTAAAAACTTTGACATTAACTGGCAATATTATTAAATCGTCGTCGTCGTGATAGAACCAGATAGAGCGCAGAGATCTTATACATTATAGGATTGTTCTGTACAGCATGGCGAATGCGCTAAACATTACAATTTTATAACCTATAGTATGAACTATTTAATTTATTTAACATTTATATTTATTACAACCAGTGGCGGTTCTTCCACAGGAGCACATGCGCACGTGCACCCCCAAAACAAAACGAATAAAACATATTAATTTATATTCATTGAATATTATTTATCGTATCCGACCCTTCCTAATATTTTATCATCCCGTCAAACCAAACTGTATAGATCCGGCAACCGTGCCTCGGTCGAGGTAAATGACGATTATGACGAGACTTGATCGTACGTGCGATTAAGTAATGCAGTTTCTCTGTATATAGTAACAGGTGGCGGGTGGCAGCGGGGGATAGCGGGGCTATGGCGATTTAACATGGAAAAGGCGCACAGTTTTTGGTGTGCACCGCGCTGTTGTCTGTTCGTGCATCTAGCTAGGAATTGGAGCGTGTATGTTTTAATATTTTAATATTATATATTTATTAAGTTAAAATGAATAGTTGACGGTGGACTATTTAAGAAATAACTTAAGCTCTTTGAGTTTGGAGCAAAAAATTGAAGTGAAGAATGCGGGAAGACCTAAACCCGAAATTAATTTAACGCAGACAACAAAGGGTAAATCTAAGGACTTTATTAGAAAGTTTAAAAATGAAATATATGAAAAAAAATTGTAGAGGGTATTCCAAACTTATTGAGGCTGTCATTGATCAATTTTCTACAATTAAGAACCGAAGAATGGACTTTACGTTTAAGCACTAGTGTGTAGGGTCGATAAATGTTGTGTAATTCGATAAATCATACTCGATATGATTTTAAACAATTTTATTTAAGGATTTAAACTAAAAAACACTGGAAATATGAAGAATGCCAACTTGTCAGTCTCGTGGCTCGATTCGTTCTCGTCATAAAACAGTAAACTAATGACGTAGTCGTAGATGGCGTAGTGGTATTAGACATCATTCGGTTTTCTTGATAGCTCGTAGATGGCTTTAGTAGTATTAGTAGTGGACTGTATAAATATTGTTACGAGGGTTGCATGCGAGGACGTTAAGATCCGACAGCTATACACACTAAGAAACAATTTCTTATTTTCCAAAAGTTGTATTTCCTTGCGTAAAATTAAAAAATAATAAAAATATGTTTTACCTAATGCATTTTCTTATTACTTTTTTTCTTTCTACATTTAAAACGCCTAGAAAGTAATTGTTTGGTCGTTACACAAAAATAAAATTTTAAAAATAATTTCACCATACTTGTGAACCCCCTCTATCATAGATCACGAGCCGCCACTGATTACAACACAACAAAAGGAGACGTGGATTCTATCTGTATTACCATTAATGATATGTCTTGGTTAGGAAAAACAAACAATCGACGGACGTGACTCAAAGTCTATATTTTTACCTAGTTTCGGGCCGACTTGGCACAGTCTTACCATTTTGAGTTAAGCATTACCATTTTTTCCACAAAGAATACTTAAATTTAACACGCAAACACTGAAAAACAACCAAGAATATTATTTAACAATAACGACAAATATGACGGTTGTTAATCTGGTAGTGTCAAGCGTGAATGCAGGTATGAAAGACGGCCCGGCCCTTCCAATAAGGGCTTTATAAAAAGTCTTTTATCTAATTACCAGAAAACGACAAAGAAAAAGTATACTAATTTTCAGAGCTCCCTAATTACTTTTCTGGAAAGTCGTTTACGATAAAGACTGTAAACCAAAGCCGTATCCTCCTTGATTTAAAATTCTTGGATCCTGAGGACTGATTTAACCCCAAACCTTCAGGTACAAACGTAAGTAAATAAAGCAAACCAACACAATATTATGTCAAAAAGTAACTAATAATTCTATAAATAAGCTTCCTGGAGAACTTCGATTTCACTTTGAAATCTCTCTATGTTTACAGACTGCTTCGCTTCTTTCGAAATTAACAAAGCGAAACAAAGATTCAGCAGCACTTTCAACCTGATAGGAAAGTAAGACAATAAAATAAAATTTTCAATCCTTTACAAAGTTAAATACAGTGAAACCTCCCTTAAGCGGACACCTACGGGACCGTCCAAATGTGTCCGCCTAATAGAGGTGTCCGCCCATGGAAAACTTGTTATTAGGTAATATGTAAATGCAAAATTATTACTATGTATATGTATGTACAAATAAACATAACATAACAAAAATACACTAGTTTTAGTTAGGATGTAGTACTAAAAAAATCTAATAACGTAGTTTGACGTGTTTGCGTTTTAGACTTGCAATCTAGAAAATGTAATTACAAGTCTGATATCAATTCCATTGCTGTAGACTCACCTCTATTCTTTGCATACTCTTATAATTCCTTTACCATATTAATTGTTGATAATTGGTGACATTTGTTTGATTACTGCATTCATCATCAGAGTCGTCAGATAGTGATGTGGTTTCAGTTTGGACTAAATAATCGGTAGGAATGGGGTCACTATCATCTTCTAATAGCACATTGCTATCAATGTTAATGAACTCACCCAAATCATTGTCATCAAATTAGAAACTTCCACAACATCAATATTCTCTTTCAGACTCAAAACGCGACATTCTTGTTCCATTGTTTACGATTTTAGCCTTACAACTTACAAATAAACGGCGGACTGCTGTCGGGGAGTCACACATACTTTCATTCGGCGAAGTCCTTTCGCGCTGCCACGCATACGCGATTGGTTGCCGGTCTGTCTTCAGAGAGTTTTTTCACCGTATGTATTCGTCTCTCAAATACTTTTAAAATTTTTTGTCCGCTTAAAGGCGGGTTTTCGCACTCTTTGTATGAAAACACCCTGTCCGCGGCCGCCAAAAGAAGAGTCCGCCCAAGAGAGGTTGATTTTCATATACCTAGTTCCGAACTGTGAAATAATGTCCGCTTAATAGAGATGTCCGCTTAGTAGAGGTGTCCGTTATGAGAGGTTTCACTGTATTACAAATTGCTGGACCATACATTGCGTGTTAGACGCAGCGTTTCAGCTGGACGATCCCATTTAAAACTACGTGTGGCTCCAAACCCCCAATGTGTGGTTCAGCCTTAGAATAGGTAAAAGAGTTCAGCACTATAAAGCCGCGTTCTCAGAGCTTCGACGCGTTGCCGTGAGCTGACGAGCGCAAGTGACGAACTAACCATTGGCGAACTTTTTTTTGATGAAAAAATAATTCTGCGAGCCCCTTCCAAATTTTCCAACATACTAAAAAATATAAAAAGGTTGAGAAATATTATTTAATGGGATTTTTACGCAACAAGCACTTTTTTTCAGGTACTTTTAAGTCTTATAAATAATTCTATTAAACAGTTAGAACTTAATTAATATGCCTTTTGAATTTATAGTCTTTTTAACAAGTCAACGAGTTCTTGTAGATGCTAACAAAATTAGGTATGTTAATTGAATATATCAGTTAATCTAACGATATTTGTGTTGCGATTTAGCCAAACTTTACTTAGTTCAAAAGATGATAATAACCTAAATTTTATTTTCTAATTTCATAAGTCAATCAGGAAATTATAGCAAATAAAATTTTCACTTGGACACAACTCGGTTATTATCAACTTTGGAGCAAGCAATGTTTGAAAAAAATATCGTTATAATGACCCTTGCGTTGCGTTGCTTTCTCGCCTGCAAAACAGTTTCCCATCGATTTCCCGTCTAAAAACTTAAAATATATTACGTCTGTGTTTGGTTTTGTCCGGGAATCGGGGCAAAACACCTGTACTTCTTATTTGTCATATACAGGGTCATTCGCGGTAGTGGTCTATTAAAAGATCTCAGAAACTAAAAAGTTTCAATGAAGATACTTTGACATATCTATCACTTCCGGTTATACCGGAACTTGCTTAATTTAAATAGAATATATTATTACACTTTTTCAACGCAAGATTCTAGACAAATTTCGTGTATCATATCATATACCTAAGTATAAGCATGTTTGACATGTTGAAGATGTTATGTCTAAAATGACGTTTGCAGGCCTTAAAATAATTATTAAATTTTCCTATAAGGAAGCATATATTATTTAATTTGGGCCGGAGTCCTTGTTGACAAGGACCAGCTTTAATGGATGTTTTATAATATTTTTAAACTATTAATACAGGATGTTCAAAAAATAAGATTAAAAATGAAATTGAGAAAAGTCCAAAAAATATACATTTTCAAATGGAAACCCCAAATTTTATAATTATTTTCTATTTAGCATTCAAACTAAGTTTGTATAGGATTGCCCGAAAATTTGTAGTTTTCAAAATATTGAGGATTTAATATTTTTATATGACCATTATAGATACTGCGGATTTTAAGTTAGTTAATAGAAGCGAAATATTAAGGGTTAAGTTTTCAAATTAACACCCTGTATCTAAAATCGAAGTCTTTTTTTCGAAAATAATAAATCTCGTCCGAAACTCAAGGAGTATCCTAGGAATAGAGTTTGTCAATTTTAGTACGGAATTAGACAAAGACAATAGTATATTACGTATCGAGATGGAAAGTGTTTCATTCTTGTCTAGAGAGTCGGCAGTTAACCAAGGCGCGAAGCGGCTAGGTTAACTAAATCTCGATACAGTAATGAAACTTTTCACCGAGGTTTGTATACTATTTTATTTACAACCGCATCTAACATCCACTTCTTATTATTTTGAATTAAAATTATTAATAAAAGATAAATGTCATTTTGACTTTTCCATTGAAAATAAGACAGAAATTTCAAATAACCGCAGGTGGTAAAATAACGTCGGTAATAATACACATCAAGATAGTAAATATCATTTTTTGAATATGGTTTCCATGTCACTAAACAATATACTATTTTAACAATAGAAAAATGTTATCAGATGAGGAATTTGATTTGGCTGCTACTCCACCAGAAATTCGAGAAGCAGCAAAAATAGTAGAGGAAGATCTTCTGCCAACTAAAAGCCGCCCGAGATATGAAAAGGCATATAACTGTTTCAAAGAATGGTGTACGGGAAACAAAGTTCAAAATCCTGGTTCTGAGTCGGCGCTACTAGCTTATTTCCATGAAAATGCCAAGACAAAGAAGATATCAACGATTTGGTCACAATATTCAATGCTGAGGACTACCCTATCGATTAGGGGAAAGTAGACATATCTAAACACGCAAAGCTATTAGCATTTTTAAAAAAGTGTGTTCGTATATTATTTTGAGATATCGATTTTTTTTTAAATTACAAAAAAATAATTTACTTTAAACCCGTTTAAAGCACCATACGAAAAATCCTTTAGAGCACTCTGGGCGTGGTGCGTGTGCGCAAAAAGCGATTCACGTTGGTTTTGAATCCCTCGGGAAGGTCGTTCCATAAGGATGAAGTCCTCCAGATAAAAGAATTCTTAAATAATGAAGTTCGAGGAGTACTAAGCGTAACCACATATGGATGGGCAGCAGTTGTTCGTCGTGTATTTCTGATATTCGCCGCTCTGGGCGGAATTAAGAGGGCAAGGTCAGCTGAGCACTTTCCATGAAAATATCTGTAAAAGAGAGTCAAATCTGTCTTCGATGTTCTAGGCTGTCGAGGTTCTTCGTCAGCTCGTGGTCTCCAATCAGACGAATGGCCCTCCTTTCGATCGAATCCAGTAGCCGAAGAGTATGTTTGGGTGCAGAGCTCCAGACATGAGAGCAGTATTCTAGTGATGGTCAAATCTGGGCTTTGTATAGTGTCAAAAGTGGTTGAGGTGTGTACAACTTTCTCGTTCGGAAGAGTACACCAAGTTTCTGAGAAGCTATCTTGGCGATGGTCACAACGTGGTTATGCCAAGACATATTTTCTCCTAGATTGATGCCCAGCAAATTAATAGATGAAGCCAGTGGGAGTGCGTGTCCGGTCATGACTATATCGGGTTCTATAATGTTAACCTTTTTAGAGAAAACTGCTGCCTGGGTTTTTTTAGCGTTAAATTCGACTTGGTTACTGTCACCGCAAGCCAGTCTGCGAAGATGTGCGTCGGCAGCCGATGTTTGTGCATTCCAAGAGAAAGATGAGATGTTATTGTTATCATCAACAAAACTAAAAGGGTGCAAAGTAAAAGTAAAAAAAGTCAACTTTGCACTTTTCAAAGACAGATGAAATGTTATTATTACATGCATGGTTGTAAATAAACTATTTGACTCCACCACTGCGAATGAACACCCGCCACTGCTTTACTATGCTCCCTGAGGATGAAACTCGTTTCTATGTGTTAGCGGTATATAAATACATGATTTTCTTCTATTTCTAAGCATAACGTATAATTTTCTAGAGTCCTGTATGCATGGAAATAATTAAATTAAAGGAGGATTTAGGTTTTCCCTTTAAGGGGACCATTTTGAATTTCAGATCAGGTAGGACTAGCTACGGTTGAATTTATAGGAGAGGGTGAAAGTGGAGATGCTGGATTCTTATCCAGCTAAAGTGGATTTTGTATAACTTGACTTAACACAAAGGTAAAACGTAAGATAATCTAAGAAACAGGAACAGTAAATATTATTAAGTTTGTAAAATAAACTATATAAATAAGGAGTAGGTAAGGATAAATAAATTCTATCGATCAGGTTTTTTAAAATACAAATTTTGTGCTTCAATATTCCAAAAACATGTTAATAAAAATTTAATCATTTACAAAATACAATTCCAGTGTATTGACGGAAATGGCAAAATTAAAATATTGACATTTATACTTTGTGTTTCGTGTGATTCAGAAATTTTTCAAGTTGCTAAACGAAAGTACATTGCTATACAGAATTCAATCGACAAAATAGCTTTATAAGACCCTTTTTTAAAAATAGTGTTAAATATTGTTAAATCCGTATTAGAGTCGGCAATAAAAATTTCCGGTGCAATGGCAATTATAATTGCACGAATTCATGCGCACGTAACCCGTTCTCGATCAGCTGGCGCATTGCCAACAGTCAGAACAGCAGTCGGTAGTGTCGAAATCCCTAAAATACCCCCAGAATTAGAGATGGGCAAACCTGTTCGTTTTGATTAGCAGTTAAAGCAGCTACTGCTACTTACAAATGGCAGTTCAAAAAAGTTGCTACGAATTAGCAGTACATATGCTTAATAAAGAATGTGAACTGTTAATTTAAGTACCAGTTAGTATAAATAGCCATTAGCTGTTCATAGCTGCCTCGACCAACTAATAAACATTTAAAAATAACAGAATAATTCATCTCTACACAGACTTGCACAGGCAATGGCAATGAAAATGGCGCGTGCCCCATCTCTGGCAATGCGAGACAGCTGATCGAGAAATGTGTACTGCGCATGAATCCATGCAATTTTAATTGCCAGAAGACTAGAATTGACGACTATAATACGCGTTGGCATTGCGTCGGCAATGCGAGCAGTATTGGCCAGATCGAGAACGGTTTAGTGCACATGAATACGTACAATTATAATTGCCATTGCCGGCGCGAGAAACAAAAATCACCGACCCTAATAAGGCTTTTCGCATTGTAATATGTTAAATATGTATCTCTTAAGTGTATTTATCAGTGGACGATTTGGGATTTCGCTGCGGAACTGCAGAAGTCACTGTTATTGAACGATGAGACAACATCGCCTTTCCAAGACACGATGAGCCAGCGTGCTGGCCGATTGTATCGAGGGTAGGCCTTTGATCACCCGAAGCGTTGCCAAATCACTTTAGTGGTTGCCATTTCCGAGACTATCATTATAAAGAAAAGTATTGCAGAAGAAAATTCTTCATTTTATGAATATTACCTTATAAAACATCGAAGGTAGCAACGCTGTATTTTTAAGTATCAACCCCAGTCGCGTAAAGAATATGCAACCCGTTTCTCCAAGATCGGCTGTTCCTCCAAAATTAGCCGGCCAGTTTCCTAGTGCTGTTTCAAGCAGATTTGTGTGTTAAATTGTATGTTAATACTTAAACCCGAGTTTAAATTATTAAGTTATTTGTTCTTTTCGCGACGGCAGTGCCCCAGTCCAGCAGTTCAATATTGATCGACGCAACCAACGTATTATTTAGACAATAAGGAAGTACTTTTGTCTACACAGTAGCACTTTAAAATACTAATCAGATTGAACGGTACTTAGATGTGTTGTGACGCGAAAACTATGTGATTTTGTGATGTGAGTACTTGGTGGTTTTTATAAATTAAGATGGTTTTAAATAAGTCCGAAAAGGTAAATAAAATTGCATTTTTTTTTCTAAAGGGTAAGTGGCATTAATAAACTTTTAAGTTGTCCAGATCTGACGAGTGTCGTTCGAATTGAACAAATGAGAACATACCTGACCATTTAAAAACTCCGCGGCGGTTCGCTCGAGTCAGTTCAAGTTTATAAATCAGAGATTGTTTCCTAGCGAACTGAACTGAACGTAAAAGTTTATAATAATGTACCCTGAAAAATAAACCACTTGCAATCTGTCAAACGGTTATTGACTTTCTAAAGAGTTTACCCTGAAGATATGACAACACTGTTGACATATGTTGCTTTGTTTACCTTTCTGACAGGGGCATCACATGGTCATTTTTGGTTTGACATAAGGTCATGTACAGGGCATATTAAATTAAAGCGCCATTTTTTGATATTTTTCTTCAATTTGTTTTCATCTCAGGAATTGCCGATTTAAATATAATACGTCATTTCCTTAACACCCTGTATAACTAATGTGAAACTAAAAAATTTCTATAAATTCTCATTTCTTAGTCATAAAAACTTAATACCGCCAACTTTCAATCCGATACATTTTCAAATTATGGCTTATTTTCGAAAATAAACTTTCACTTTCAACACCCTGTATTTCTAGAATGAGAAACATTTCGAAAAACTTATATGACTTAATCGGTTTACTTTGATGTTTAGTATCTCCAGTTGCTCTATGGCTCATAAGTTATGGGACAGCCTGTATATTATAATTATTAGATTATTATCAATTATTTAGTTAAAGCTGTTCACATTTCTTGCAGTTTTACTTGGTTTTATTACAGCTGGTGTCGAGTTTATTTAATTGATTATTACTTTATTTTACTATCAAATATTTTTGTAAATATCCCTCTTTTACAAAGAAATATCAAATTTCATATGAGGCAATATCGAGTCCCCCCTTCGGCTATAGCTCTATATCTCTTCCAAAACCAAATGCCCGTGAAATATGTTTGTTCGGGGTTTGTTAGTAGAATTGGTTTGCATTCGTTGCACGTTTAATTAAGTTGATGGGCACAGTCGGCCTGGCGGTAAACAGAAACCAAAGAAAAAGCATGTGAGAAAGAAACAGAACAACAACAGTCTCCATATTACAGGATGTTAAACCTTAGGTGGAAGTGAATTTCCACCATTGCTTCCACCCGCGGGGTATATTGTTTAAGAATGGTAATAATTTGAATTCGATAGCTACCAATTTATTAATGCCCGCTGCTGTTTGGTTCGTGAATTTTCCTTTTTGGAATTTTTTTTTTAATTTCTCTTTTTGCATTTTCTGTCTGAACTTTGATATAATCTTTCAAAATTTTGTAAAAATTACCAGTTCTCGAGAACCATCTAGGCATTTTATATTTGGTAAGATAAGGTGGAGTAAGTATGTAGCAGAACTTTTTGCTTCTAAGTTAATTTCTAATTAAATTTAGAGACTATTTAATAGTAATAAACTGAAATCAGTGCGTATGGCCATTATTAAATTTATTTATTCTTAAAAATAGTTACATCTAAAATTGGCGCGATACGGAACAAGCTGAATACCAAAAATATTGACTGTTTAACTGTTTAACATCTCAGAAAATACGTTTAAAGCAGTGGCATAGGTATTGTATTTTCTGTTATAAAATTTAATTTTTTACATAGGACATCTAATAATTTATATACAGGGTGTTATAGAAATAACGTATTATATTTAAACCGGCAAATCCTGAGATGAAAATAAATTGATGAAAAATACTCATAAATGGCGCTTTCAATTAATGACCGGATTATATTACCTTATGTAAAATCAGACAAACACACATGTAGGGCACTGGCGTAATATGTAAACAATCAACACTGAGCTCTGCAGGATCAAAAGACGTCTGCTCATTTCGGCCGGTGTTATCATATCTACACGGCAAACTCTTTAGAAAAAATTTATAATTTTACCAATATTAATCATTTATGAACAAATATGATTCCAGAAAACAGGCGAAAGATGTTTTACAAAACAAATAATGGTAATATCACACACAAATTTCAAATTCATTACAAGCACAGGAAAGTAAATAGGTCAAACGTCATTGATCTTTTAAATAATAATTATCGTTCAAACTCTTTAAAAAAAAATGCAATTTTATTTAAGACACATGCTTTCTTACCTTTACTTATTTAAATACAATTGTTAGTTTTATAATTTTACACAAACCACACAGAATCTAAGTTTTAGGAAAAAACCTCTCACATAACCTCAAAAATAGCAGCTATTCATATGGAAGAATGCGAGCGCTGTTTTAATTTGGTCCTTTATTTTTTCTCGCGTAGATTTATTTATTTAACTAATTTACAACACACAATGCAATCCTTCAATTTAAAAATGACATTTTATAAACAGTTAACCTACGAACGAACAAATATATACCTTCAAAACTCGGAATAGAGATGGGCAATACTTGACAGTTTGATATTTCACGAGATTCTTCTCTATTTCTTGCCTATTTACCGCGAGATCTCTTGCAAGGCGTTTAATTGATATGGCGTTAATGGAATTTCGACCAATTGAATAAAATGATAGTGGTAGCTAATAATACTGCGACTGTACTTTTTCTTTTGAGAAGCTTAAAAATTAAATTAGCCAGCTCTACTCCAAATGACAAGACCGACGAAGATTTTCTTTTCTTTCTCACGCGGTCATCTCTCCATCTCTTTCACACAATCCACTCGGCGCCGGGCCGACGTAGGTATATTGGTACAAGCGTGCTACTTGCAAGTGTCAGTAATAGAAGAACAGAGTTAGGGTTCGGTCGCTTCTGTTGATAACCATTTACACTCTCGGCTATCCACTATGTTTTCAGAAGGTACGCGTATAGTTGTAATGATAATCGGGCTACGCGTCCAAACTTTGTATAATATTTGACATTGTTTTTATAGACGAACCTACGAGTGGTTTGTTTTGGACGTTTCACTTGACAGAAAAATGGAATGTTGCCGACGAATAAGTCAAATTTCGTCGCGTCGCGTGTAATAAATCTAATGGTCTGATCTGAGTGTATTTTTAAAAAAATTATGCCTGGAGGTATAAAGATAAATACAAGTAGGTAGATAAATAATTTATTTTTATAATTTTATATGGAATTTCAGTTTTGCATTAAGTTTGGCAACATTGCACGTAACACCTGTTTCCTGATATGCCACCACAGGGTGACATGGCGACAAACCCGAACAAACGCCGGATGAGGTGTGGGTTTATGGGGCTGGACCCCACTTTTAAAACGGTCGATTTGCAAAAAAAATATGTAGCGTTTCTCTAGGACACCCAAGGAGTCACCCATTTAAATATAATACGTCATTTCCATAACACCCTGTATAAACATGCCCCGGAACCTCCTAAAAATTCTTAATTTAGTTAATAATTAATAAATAAATTTTGAATACGTATTCAGAACCATAAAATCCTACCCGATTAATTATCGTCTTGCCCTTGGCGCAAAAGCATTCCAGCCATAAAAACTGCAGGAGCCGCAACCGTTCGCTCCTGCTGCCTAAGTTTCGGCGCCTTCGTCACTCCGCAGCAGTCGATTTCGTGACGCCGCGACGCTTACAGCACGCGATTTTCACGTGACGGATCGTCGAAAGTTTGTCAGCAGAAGCCGAGCCGCGGCGCCGTTTTGTTTTGATTTTTTTTTTGAAAAGGAAAATAGGGCTAATTTGGATGGTAAAAGTTTGGGACTGTACAATAGGTAGAAATAAAATGTAAATAGAAAAAGCAGACATAGAGCTTTAGGAAATAAGGTAAGTTAACGAAGAGTTTTTGGAAACAAATTAGATTGACAAAAAGTTCGTTGATGTTATCGGTACGTTGCTGTTTGTCTTAATTTTGTTTTGATTTTTATGTGGCAATTCTGGGTAGGAATTAAAAGTCTAGGTAGAATTGATGTTAAATTTATACCGGGTTTGTTCGTTGCATAGTTGAGTTGAACATAGAAAATCCCAACTAATTTTTGAGGTGGCTGAATATTGGCTCCCCTGTACATTTTAAAGCAAACTGCATTATAACTTTTGCCGAAGAGGCCGACATGGTAAACCCATGTGCCGAGCTTGAATACATTTTGCGGAGCCAATCCTAAGCTATTCAATTAATTGTGATGGCAAAACCACGAAACTCTCCTAGTTCAGGTAATATAGCAACCACAGCAAAAAATATCTATGGCGTTATTGCCGAAAATGTACATAAACGTGAACATAACGTATAACGAATATATTGGTCATTGACACTAATTTTCTTGCTGTCAATGTCAAAATTTAATTTCCTGGTGTTTGCTATATTACCTGAACTATGAGAGTTTCGTGGTTCTGCCATACACTTATGACGCTCAAGTTCCTGTAGTTTCGGTCCTGTTTTCCACGGTTGTTAAAGTGTCAATACAAAAGTCCTTCAAGCACTTCTTTTATTGCTTTCATAGTAATTTTGTCGCAATTAATATAAATATACTATAATGTATGTTGATTTCGGATTTGTTCGGGTTTGTTCGTAGTACGGGTACTTTAGAGAAGCTAGTCCCGAAGACCTGCTTGGTCCAGGAACTTGAAACCCTACCTGGAAGGGCTAGTTGTTACTCTTAAAATCTTAAATGGCAAGGGCGGCTAGATGCCTTCTCCAAACGATTCAAAAAACACAATACAAAAAAGATAACTTAAATAAAGAATATCGCAGCGTTTTTTTCAAACACAAGCACTGTTGAAAAAATCCTTAAGGGCACTCTGGGAGTGGTGCGTGTGCGCAAAAAGCGATTCACGTTGGAGGTTATATTTGTTGGGAAAAACGACCTCGGGAAGGTCGAAGGATAAAGTTCTCCAGATGAAAGAATTCTTAAACAATGAAGTTCGAGGAGTACTAACCTATGGATGGGCGGCAGTGGTTCGTCGTGTATTTCTGCTATTCGCCGCTCTGGGCTGAATTAAGAGGGCAAGGTCAGCCGAGCACTTACCATGAAAATATCTGTAAAAGAGAGTCAAATCCCCAACCTGTCTTCGATGTTCTAGGCTGTCGAGGTTCTTCGTCAGCTCGTGGTCTCCAATCAGACGAATGGCCCTCCTTTAGATGGATTCCAGTAGCCGAAGAGTATGTTTGGGTGCAGAGCTCCAGACATGAGAGCAGTACTCTAGTGGTGGGCGAATCTGCACTTTGTATAGTGTCAAAATTTGTTGAGGTGTGTAAAACTTTCTGGTTCGGAAAAGTACACCAAGTTTCTGGGAAGCTATCTTGGCGATTCCCACAACGTGGTTATGCCAAGACATATTTTCCTCCCAGATTGACGCCCAGCAAATTAATAGATGAAGCCAGTGGGATTGCGTGTCCGTCGATGACTATATCCGGTTCTGTAATGTTAACCTTTTTAGAGAAAACTTTCTATATACTCAACAATCTTACATCTTAAAACCTTTATTATTATTATTGTTAATTATTGATTTAAAAGTCAAATTTCGATCTGAATCTATAAGTCAGACATCTAGTTTAGTAATAGAAACAATTTCTACCGCTGTCTAGACAGCTAGTTTAAATTAAATTTGAAAAATTTAATAGATAGTTAACCTCTTTAGAGAAAACTTTCTATATACTCAACAATCTTACACCTTAAAACCTTTATTATTATTATTGTTAATTATTGATATAAAAGTCAAATTTCGATCTGAATCTATAAGTCAGACATCTAGTTTAGTAATAGAAACAATTTCTACCGCTGTCTAGACAGCTAGTTTAAATTAAATTTGAAAAATTTAATAGATAGTTAACCTCTTTAGAGAAAACTTTCTATATACTCAACAATCTTACATCTTAAAACCTTTATTATTATTATTGTTAATTATTGATATAAAAGTCAAATTTCGATCTGAATCTATAAGTCAGACATCTAGTTTAGTAATAGAAACAATTTCTACCGCTGTCTAGACAGCTAGTTTAAATTAAATTTGAAAAATTTAATAGATAGTTAACCTCTTTAGAGAAAACTTTCTATATACTCAACAATCTTACATCTTAAAACCTTTATTATTATTATTGTTAATTATTGATATAAAAGTCAAATTTCGATCTGAATCTATAAGTCAGACATCTAGTTTAGTAATAGAAACAATTTCTACCGCTGTCTAGACAGCTAGTTTAAATTAAATTTGAAAAATTTAATAGATAGTTAACCTCTTTAGAGAAAACTTTCTATATACTCAACAATCTTACATCTTAAAACCTTTATTATTATTATTGTTAATTATTGATATAAAAGTCAAATTTCGATCTGAATCTATAAGTCAGACATCTAGTTTAGTAATAGAAACAATTTCTACCGCTGTCTAGACAGCTAGTTTAAATTAAATTTGAAAAATTTAATAGATAGTTAACCTCTTTAGAGAAAACTTTCTATATACTCAACAATCTTACATCTTAAAACCTTTATTATTATTATTGTTAATTATTGATATAAAAGTCAAATTTCGATCTGAATCTATAAGTCAGACATCTAGTTTAGTAATAGAAACAATTTCTACCGCTGTCTAGACAGCTAGTTTAAATTAAATTTGAAAAATTTAATAGATAGTTAACCTCTTTAGAGAAAACTTTCTATATACTCAACAATCTTACATCTTAAAACCTTTATTATTATTATTGTTAATTATTGATATAAAAGTCAAATTTCGATCTGAATCTATAAGTCAGACATCTAGTTTAGTAATAGAAACAATTTCTACCGCTGTCTAGACAGCTAGTTTAAATTAAATTTGAAAAATTTAATAGATAGTTAACCTCTTTAGAGAAAACTTTCTATATACTCAACAATCTTACATCTTAAAACCTTTATTATTATTATTGTTAATTATTGATATAAAAGTCAAATTTCGATCTGAATCTATAAGTCAGACATCTAGTTTAGTAATAGAAACAATTTCTACCGCTGTCTAGACAGCTAGTTTAAATTAAATTTGAAAAATTTAATAGATAGTTAACCTCTTTAGAGAAAACTTTCTATATACTCAACAATCTTACATCTTAAAACCTTTATTATTATTATTGTTAATTATTGATATAAAAGTCAAATTTCGATCTGAATCTATAAGTCAGACATCTAGTTTAGTAATAGAAACAATTTCTACCGCTGTCTAGACAGCTAGTTTAAATTAAATTTGAAAAATTTAATAGATAGTCTCCCCTAGCTATACCAATCTCTATATTTTATTATATCCTCGGGACGTGAGACGCTTTAGTGCCTACAGAATTATCTACTAAATTTTGCACGAAGTCTCGTAACTCGAACTTTACCAATGGTGGTAGAAAAACAAAAAAAACACTTTACATTTTAAAGGTATATTTAAAAGAAAAACTAAAGAATCACACTCTAACATATTAGCACATCGTTAAGGAACACATTGTATACAATTCAAAAACTTACCATCTTTAATATTTCGCTTCAAATACCAGCACGGATTCAGGAGGGGAGGGGGATCAAATATATTTAAAAAAATATATACAGGGTGTCCCAGAATATGTGGGCAATCTCCCGGGTTCAGATAAAAAACTTAAAAATAACAGGAGAAGTTCATATACATTTTTCTTCCTACGGCCCCCCCTACGGAGATAACGGACGTCCGTGGAAATCGTTGATTTTTAAATAATTTTTTAAGTTCTAGGTGTAATTTAATAATTTTTTAGTATAATATTTACTAAATGAGTCTCCTTAAAATTCGCCCTTTTAAACACATTTGGCTTATTTAGTTTGACAGGGACGGGTTTGTTCGGGTTTTTACTAGACGTAACACAAAAATGTTTTTTTACACCCTGTATGAGGAAGCAACGACAATAATTTTTTTTTTTGGATACTCTAAACCTTAAGCTGGAAAAAAGGTACTCTTGATCAATGTCGATAAAATGAACTTTTTTCGAAAAAAAAAAATGTTTGTTCAATATGGTTTTTTGCGTTGGTTGTTGTTTTATGTTCGTAAAATTCCCTTATTGTTGCTATGGTATTTTTCACATGTACCGATTTAAATAAGAATAATTATGCTAGTGTCAGTTAATGGTAGTGTCTTTAAATTTGCCTCCTTTGTCTTATTAGTTACTAACTTAGTAATGGAATTTACGTACATATACTGAATATGCCGATAATATGCATTTAATATATGAACAAAAAATTTTTTTCGAAAACAGTTCCTTTTATCGACATCTTTCAATAGTACCTTTTTTTCAGCTTAAGGTTTAGAGTATCAAAAAAAAATATTATTGTCGTTCCTTCATCATACAGGGTGTAAAAAAGTATATTTGTGTTATGTCTCGTCCGTCCCTGTCAAACTAAATAAGCCAAATATTTTTAAAAGGGCGAATTTTAAGGAGACTCTTCTAGTAAACATATTAAAAAAAATATTAAATTACCCCGAGTGCTTAAAAAATTGGTAACAAAGCTATAATTTATATCCAAAATATAAACGGTTAGATACGCCACTGTTAATAATTTATGGAAAAAATTTCAATAAAGGAATATTGCGGTACTAGTTCGGTGCCTTTGCTTCGCCATTTCCGATCGGTTGTTTCACAAAAGTCTGAAAATTGATACCTTTCCTACCAATGAATCTTAAAACGAATAATATGCTAATGCCATACAGAAGTATCGTATCGGACCTTTTATAACTTTTATCAAGGGTAGATTTTAGCAAAAAATATATATTTTCTTTCGCAGGATAAAAATTAAAACCTTCAAAGACATTCAGAAAAATATAAAAATTTCACGAAATTCAGAAGGTTCTTTTGATATAATTGCTGTAATCCGGCTTTTAAAATCTGCAGCTCTTTGATTTTCATTTGCATCTGTAATAACCTTAAAGCGGCATAATTTTACAACTAAATTTTCTAACCATTTTTATTGCCAAACTACAGCTGGAAGTAATAGTCGTAATTTTTTGTTGGATAGTACCATTATTTTGCCAAAAAAAAAGAAATTTTATGGACAATGCGATTAGGTCATAATATTTAGCTGTAAGCTAACAAATGGAAATCCAACAACACCATACAATAATGTAGTAAATTATAGGCCAAAAAGTGGTAAATATTCCTTCAAAATAACTAATAGACTTATTTGTCCATAATGTTTCCAATTAGCTGTCATTTGGCAATTTTTTATACAAAACGACAGGGAAAATGTCTTATGTTGATGGCCATTTATTTCGTACAACATTGGGGCAGGAGAATAAAAGAGAAAATCGGCCATTTTAAGAAAATTGATGATTTTTATTTTTGCTTTTAAAAACAACAATATTAACGAATAAAAATTAGCACATCTAACTTTTAATTAGACAAACTATATTCAGGAATATGTTTAATGCGTTTTTATTTCAAATATAAAATTTTAAATTATTACAAAATTTATTGAATTTTCTAAAATATAGGAAATAAATGAAGCTAGTGAAGAGAGAAAAACTACCGTATACATATTTAACGATAAACCCTTCCCACATTCATTTTGTTGTCCGAGAAGTTCGAATAACACCCATAAATAATACCACCTATAAATAACTAATATATCGCCATTATGCCTCGTCAACCATTAAAATCTATACATACAGGGTGACAATATAAAAACTTGAAATGGCCATATATTAGAAACGAAAAACTGAAGAAAAAAACGCAAAAACAGTTTCTATAAAACGAAGGGGGAACAAAAACAAGCGTATTAGCCCACCCCTATCTGCTACCCCTTGGACAGGGTGAGATAAACCCTTAAAATCTTAAATAGAAAGGGGGTCGAGTGATACATCATTTTGAAGCTCTTGAAAAATGCTTTCCAATAGTACCATAGAAAGGTACATTTCAGGAAATTCTTCTCTATGTTTATCAAGGAAAACAATAAATGAAAAGACAATTTTGAAATTTTTTATTATTAGTTAATTAAATGTTCAAAATGATTGCTACCAATATCCTGGCATATTAAGAGATATCTCTTAAAAATTTTAACAGTTTAAGCCTCGGTATTTCGTTTTGGTTTATTTGCTATTTTTTTTTTGTCAAAAGAAAAAATTTGTTTATAAATATACCTTTATAAATTTACCTTAAAGGTAACTTCTACTAGTATTATTATTTTAAGAACAGTTAACTTTCGGTTCAGTTTAAACGAAAAGCAGCACTTCTTATCTTTAACAATGGTGTACAGCATAGCTGAACGAGTAGAAATTATTTTCATTTATGGTTCCCAGGATCAATGTTTTTTCAGAACAGCTCAACGTTTTAACGAAAGGCATCCAGATCAAAATGTAAGCCCGGAGTATGTTCGCCAACTAGTAGCCAAATTTAAAGAAACTGGTTCTGTCGCGAATATAAAGAGAAATCAACCGAGACTAGCCGACGAAGCAGCGCAAATTGAAATTCTGGGGCAGTTTGCAATGAATTCAACTTTATCAACTCGTCAAGCAGCTGTAGCAACTGGATTATCTCGTGAATCAATAAGAAAGGTACTTAAAATTCATAAGTTTTATCCCTATAAACGACTAGGCGACGACGACCCTGGCAGAAGAATACAGTTTTGTGAAATAATGACAGATAGAATTACGGCAGAACCTCGACTAGTTAAAAATATTTGCTTCAGTGATGAGTGTACCTTATATTTAAATGGGCATATTAATAAGCAAAACTGTCGTTACTGGAATGATGAGAACCCCACGTATTTAGAGAAGAGCATACCCAGTACCCCCAGAAAATTAATGTTTGGACTGGTATATTGGGAGATGGTATTATCGGCCCAATATTTATACAAGGAAATTTAAATGGCGACAGGTATGCTGAAATGCTACAGAGGTCTATCGAACCACTAATAGTGCGAGAATTAGAAAATCAGAGGGACATACTCGGAAATTTATCTTTAGAAGAACGCTTACTACATTTCCAACAGGATGGAGCACCTCCGCATTATGTAGTTCCCGTTAGGCAGTGGTTGGATGATAATTATCCCAACCAGTGGATTGGAAGAAGAGGTCCTGTTGAATGGCCACCTAGATCCCCGGACCTAACACCTCTTGACGTCTTTTTGTGGGGTCACCTAAAATCTGTGGTTTTTAAAACGCAACCTGAGTCACTAGAGCAACTTCAGCATAGAATAGTTCAGGAATGCCGTGCTATATCCAGAGAAACCTTTGCAAATGTACGTGAAGAATTTGAAAGTAGGCTTTATTATTGTCTTCAAAACAACGGAAATCATTTTGAACATTTAATTAACTAATAATAAAAAATTTCAAAATTGTCTTTTCATTTATTGTTTTCCTTAATAAACAGAGAAGAATTTCCTGAAATGTACCTTCCTATGGAAGCTTCAAAATGATGTATCACTCGACCCCCTTTCTATTTAAGATTTTAAGGGTTTATCTCACCCTGTCCAAGGGGTTGCAGATAGGGGTGGGCTAATACGCTTGTTTTGTCCCCCCTTCGTTTTATAGAAACTGTTTTTTGCGTTTTTTTCTTCAGTTTTTCGTTTCTAATATATGGCCATTTCAAGTTTTTAAATTGTCACCCTGTATAGTAATCTAAATTGGCGTGCCCTAATCGATACCAACCAAAAAGTTTATAACAACCACTTATTGGCATTTATTGGCGCACTTTCAACTAAAAAAATTCTGCAGCCATATGGCTGTAAAGTCCATTTAAAAGCCGGAAAATGTTGTACCATTTCGGCTCACAGCGTTTTAAGGACGTCATAAGAGTGTCTATGCAGCTTTCTGTAAAAGCTAAAATGCTTTTATAAATATGCTTATGTAGCATAGGAAATTACTTCTTGAACATAATTTTGAAAAATGTTATGCTTATTTTACATCTTTATTTTGAGATTCAAAAAGGTTCTATCCCCATAAATTTTCACGTCAATAATGTGTCGTATATGCTTAATTTTTGTAATTTCTTTTATTTCAGATAAATATTGACGTCAACCTATTCTACTAATTGCCTTATTCAACTCGTGTATCTCCATTAACTCAAAATGAACGAAAAAACGAAATGGCACGACCGAATCTTCGGAAAGAAAATGATCAAATGCGACTCCACCAATAATTCAAACGACTTCATCCCTCTTTCCACCTCAGAAGTCCTCAAGAATGTTCAGATCACCGGAATCTACTTCAGTTTCGCCAACATAAACACTCAGTGTGACGACTTTTTGAAAAAACTCCGCGATCTATACGAAAAACTTAACGCTAGTTGTGCCAATGGTGACTTGGAGAAAAAACTGGAAGTTATTCAAGTGGTGATGTGGGCTCACAATGACAATTATGGTGATTTCGAACTTAGTCATAGAGATAGTTTGTTGGGGTTGCCGTGGTTCGCGATGCCGTTTAGTGAAATTAATTTAAAAGTAAGTATCCTTGTCATTCAAAATACAGGGTGTTATGGAAATTACAATATACAGGGTGTTCCTTAATGACCTGGTAATATTTCAGAATGTGATTCCTTAGGTCATTTCATAAAGAAAAGTTCATATGAACATATGTCCGTAACGATTTAAATTTTTTGCTACAGGGTGTTGAATTTTTATTTTTTAAAGGGTAATTTTTTTAATATCTCCGAAAGTACCTTAGATATTATTTTCAATTTTGGTTTGTGTTAATAGGATATAGAATTTTAGTTAGAAAAGTTATTCAATTGTTCCACCAGTGGCGTCCCTGCAAACATGTCCTCTGATATTTTTTACACAAAAGATGGTACGCCACTGACATTTTTCCATGAGGATATTTTTTCTAGTTAGCCTGGCCAATTCTACATGAAAACAGTATCTTGAGTTTTTCTCGTCAGACGTACCGTTATTGATTAAAACCACTAAATTCATATTGAAACTCATTATTATTAACATTGATAAAATTAGTGTTGGGAAAAACCGATGATTTTAATAATCGAGTACTTGATGCTCGAGCGATTTTAATAATCGAGTGAATCGCTCGAGTGAATCGTTTGAAATTCCAATTCACCAAGCGTTGACGTCACCGACTGCACGACCGGCAGCCTAGCTGATTACATGTGATCAGGTAGGGTATTTAGCAGGCACGTAACTACGGGTGGGCACAGGTTTAGATAAAAAATTGAAGTAGCCACCAAAAACATTCCAAAAATTTATTTTTTTGTGAATAATGAATTTTTACCATGTGTCTCGATACCAAACAAAATAACTGCAAAAAATCACCCAAATATGTATTTATTGTTCCTCATTGTTCCTCATGGAAAAATGTCAGTGGCGTACCATCATCTTTGTAAAAAAATATCAGGCAGGGACGCCACAGGTGGAACAATTAAATAATTTTTCTAACTAAAATATGTGGTTCTATATCCTATTAACAAATACTAAAATTGAAAATAATATCTAAAGTACTTTCGGAGATATTAAAAAATAACCATTTAAAATATTAAAATGCAACACCCTGTAACAAAAAAATTAAGCCGCTGCGGACATATGTTCATATTAACTTTTCTTTATAAAATGACCTAAGGAATCACACCCTGAAATATTAGCACGTCATTAAGGAACACCCTGTATTTAAATCTGAAAATCCTTAGATGAAATGGAATGGTAGAAAATAACCATAAAAGGCGTCTTGAGTGATAACCTTGTCTCATTATTAGAGACCGAATGAAAAATAGCAAAGAAAGCATAAAAATATTAAACAGAAAGTGCTAAAAGCATGAAATAAGGAACGCAAGTAAAAATTAAATTTAGAAGCAAATGAGAAAAAGAAATTTAAATTAGTTGTAATGATAATTATTTATATGCCGTTATTAATGCTTACAACAATACCATAATTAAATTTTTCGTAATTATATCGTCTGTCTGTTAGAATATCTTGGTACGTAGAAAAATACAACTACACTGGTTATTGATGCATATTTAAATTTCGGTATAATTGCCGCATCTATTACAAAATCAGAATCTTGCCCACCACTCAAAATAGTAGATTTTATTGCAATGTTAGGAAACCTCTATCTTTGAGATAGTCTGAACCAATATAGGTAAAGATTGTTTCACGAAAAATGGATATAACTTAATGACTGCAGTAAAAGTACCTGGGGGCCATCCCATTATTTATGACCGTTTGTGATGATTATGTGGAAAGGACCGGATTGTAATAATTATAATTAAATATAGGCACATCAGGTAGGTCAGGTTGCTTAATTTATATTTAAATATCTTTTTGTGGTAAAAATTGTTAGTTTTTGAGGAATGGTTCAAGAATTGTCTTTTACCAAACATTCCTCAGAATAGCGTGATAGTAATGGACAATGCGAGCTATCACAGTCTCCAATTACATAAAGCTCCAAGCTCAAATAATACAAAATTGGAGATTCAGAACTACATGGCGGCGAATGATATATATTTTGAAGAAAGTTATAAAAAAAAGTGATCTTTTAGAAGTTTTAAACACATTTTGTATAAAAAAAGTATATGTTTGTGACACATTGGCAGAAGAAATTGGACATACAGTGCTACGGCTCCCAACCTATTATTGCATTTTTAACCCCATAGAGCATATGTGGCACCAGTTAAAATCACTGGTTAGGTCTGCAAATATTTCTCCGACTTTAAGTTCTAGTGTTGTAGAATTAATACGAAAATGCTTTAATGATATTCCCCCAGGTAGTTGGAAAAATTCAGTCCGTCACGTAATAAATGTAGAAAATTCGTATATTAGTCTGGATCGTATAATTAATCAATCCAATTATAACTAATTTTGACGAGGATAGCGATAGCGAAACAGAACTATCTATACTGCAGCGTTTCTCAAACATTTTTGACCGCGGACCCCTTTTGATTATAGAATTTTGTCGTGGACCCCCTCAGCCGCTCGCTACATTACTACAGCATTGATTCTAGGAGAGGAAGTCATGCCTAACTAATTTCCTTTAGTTATTTATTTCCACTTAGTGGCTCGCGGACCCCTAAGTAATGGCTCGCGGACCCCCAAGGGGTCCGCGGACCACAGTTTGAGAAACGCTGATCTATAGAATGACATTATAAATGTAAATAAAAATGACTAGTAATATTTTTAAAAAATGTTATTTCATTTGATTACATTAATATAATCATATCATTACTTGTTTTCCTTAGTCCGTCCCTTCATACTTCACTTGTTTATTGCCAAGCTCTTGTCGACACAATGGGACCGACCCAGGAAATCATTAAGTCGTATCCAAATTTCGTGAAACGTACTGTAGTTTTATTATTTTTATAGTAAACTTAACTAAGTTTTTCTTTCCATGTAGAATGGGAATGAAACTATTAAAAATTGCCGCAATATTTCCAGTAAAGTCTTGCCCATTTATTAGTCCATTTTATCTTTATTCAATTTTTTCTAATTACTTTTTCGACTTAAACAATTTACGTCCCTTTGTGTAATCAGATGCTTCTTTACAACCCATATACGGAGTTTGTTTGGAATGGATTCGTAAAAACGTTGACAAACAAACACATAAAAGGAGATTTCGAGCTTTTTAGAGCAAGTTTAATAAAATTGAATGGAGTTCAATAAAAAAGCGGAGAAAAAGCGTAATGGACCAAAAAGAGATTTATGGAGATCATTTAAGTTGGAAAGCAGGGGAAAATGGTAATTTCTGTCAATTCGCTTTTAGAGTTTCTTTACAGTTTTTGCAGGAAATATGTAGTTGGTGAAAACTCTTTTTTTTATCTTACCGAGCATATTTTACCTCTGAAGGTCAAAAACTACACTTCTTAATCCTACACGGAACGAAAAACTTACTTAACTTTATTATAAAAATAGTAGAACTGAACATAATTTATGACTCTATATGTGACTGGAAATACTGGAAGTTTAATACTATTGAAACTAAAATAGAATATTGGTTTCTTATACAGAGTGTCCCAGAATATGTGGGCAATCTTCCGGGTTCAGATAGAACACTTAAAAATAATAGGTTCATATAAATTTTTCTTCCTACGTAGTACTAGCTGTAATTTAATAATTTCTTAGTATAATAATGATTACTAGATGAGTCTCCTCCTTGATATTCGCCCTTTTAAACACATTTGGCTTATTTACTTTTGGCTTATTTACTTTGACAGGGACGGACTAGACGTGACACAAAAATGCGACAATAATATTTTTTTTGGATACTCTAAATCTTAAGCTGAAAAGATGATACTCTTGATCAATGTCGATAAAAACAACAACCAATGCAAAAAAACATAATGAACAAAATTTTTTTTTCGGAAACAGGATGGGAGGGGGGGCGTAGGAAGAAAAATTTATATGAACTTATCCTGTTATTTTTAAGTGTTCTATCTGAACCCGGGAGATTGCCCACATATTCTTGGACACCCTATATACAGGGTGCCCCATGTAAAGTGGCCTATTAGAAGTATCTCGAGAACTAAATGAGATTTTATTTTGAAAATTTGTCTGTGACTATAAGAGATGGTTTTCTACATTTATAAAATACTTTGGATGGTGCGGTGTTTCCGGATCATACCGAAAGTGGTAGCAACTTCGGAATTTTAAATGAATTACCTTATATATTATATTTTTTTTTGGAATCTAGGTAAAATCTAGAACAATTTTCGGTATAATATCATATACCTATCTTTAAGAGTTTTTGAATTATAAATAATTTTGTGATTTTTTAACGCCGTATCGGGACCTGAAAAGAAAAGCGTATCTTTCTAGCGGTTACAGCTAGAAAGCTGAAATTTTGACAATAGTTTTACAAGACCATCGAAATTTTATAATTTTGAACAGTAATTAATTAGTTTTATATAGGGCGTGTCCATAACAATATTTCTGAGGCAGATGAATTATTGCAAAAATCTTCTTTTTTTTAAATGATTTTTAATTTGATATATTTTGGTAATGGAGGATCGAATTTTCTATCTAATGATATTAAGTGTTCCTATACCTATCTTCAGTATTTTCGGACTTAAAACAATAACCAATGCAAAAAAACATATTGAACAAAAATATTTCTTTTTCGGAAACAGTTCATTTTATCGACATTGATCAAGAACCTTTTTGCAGCTTAAGGTTTAGAGTATCCAAAAAAAATATTATTGTCGTTCCTTCATCATACAGGGTGTAGGGTGTATACCTTTTACAATTTATTTTAAATGCGTAAATGTAATTTAAGGATTTTCTCAGTAAGAGATTATTAAATTAAAATTTAACATATGTGACAACATTGTTAACCCCAGAAATTTTCTTACCCGCATTCCTTTCGTAGCTACAGATAAACTAAACTTGTCGACCTGTAAGTTGCCCGTTGGCAACATGGCAAGGCACGCCATCGCGTTATTGGTCGATTTAAAATAAAGACGTAACGTTCTATTTTATACCTCTCTGTGATTAAAAAGATCTGTGTTTGCTATTTAATTCCGTGTATATATATTATACATATACCTTAGGGAAAGATGAAAGAGTATCTCGTTAAATAAACAGAAACCGTTAAGTAAATGGAGTTGCTTGCATTTTAAAACATTTTTTCTCGTTACTTTAAGATAAGCTACCGCAATGGAATAGAAACAACGGAAATAAAATACAGTCGGGATTAAAATGTTGAAGAAGACTTGACAACATCTTAAGCAATTTGGTCTCAAGCATACGGGGTGTCCCATGACTTATGGGCCCTAGAGCAACTGGATATATTAAACATCCAACTAAGGGATTAAGGATTAAGTCATTTGATTTTTTTCGAATGTTTCTCGATCTATAGAAATACAGGGTGTTGAAGTGAAAGTTTATTTTTGAAAATACGCCGTGGTTTGAAAATGGTTCGATCTATCGGGTTGAAAGTTGGGCGGTATGATGTTTTCTGATGACTAAAAAAATTTGTAGAATTTTCAGTTTCAGAGTGCGTTAGTTACATACACTGGATTTAATAAATCTGTGATTCTTTTCTTATCGGTTGTTCAGTGCAGTGAAACGTCTCATAACGGACACCTCTAATAAGCGGACATCTCTATTAAGCGGAAATTTTGTGTGATTCCCCGACAGCAGTCCGCCGTTTATTTGGTTGTAAGGTTAAAATCGTAAACAATGGCATACAAATGTCGCGTTTTGAGTCTGAAAGAGAATATTGATGTTGTGGAAGTTTGTAATTTGATAAGAATGAGTGGGCGAGTTCATTAACATTGATAGCAATGTGCTATAAGAAGATGATAGTGACCCCATTCCTACCGATTATGTAGCACAAACTGAAACCACATCACTATCTGACGACTCTGATGAAGAAGTTGAATGCAGTAATCAAACAAATGTCACCAATTATCACAAGCCATTAGTATGGTAAAGGAATTATAAGAGGATGCAAAGAATAGAGGTGACTCTACAGCAATGGAATTGATATCAGACTTGGAATTACATTTTCTAGATTGCAAGTATAGAACGCAAACACGTCAAACTACGTTATTAGATTTTTTAGTACTACATCCTAACTAAAACTAGTGTATTTTTTATTATGTTATGTTTATTTGTACATACATATACATAGTAATAATTTTGCATTTACATATTACCTAATAACAAATTTCCCATGGGCGGACACCTCTATTACGCGGACACATTTAGACGGTCCCGTAGGTGTCCGCCTAAGGGAGGTTTCACTGTATTTCTAATCCAAGATTTTCAAAGAAATTAACTAAAAATGTATAGTTGCTCGATCTTACATCTCTAACAGTTTTTGAGATATTTCCATTTTTACTTTGATTTTTTCGATGCATTGTGATGTTTAAATGGAAATATCTCAAAAACGGCTGGAGATATCAAGATCGAGCCAAGTATACCTTTTTAGTTTAGAAATTGTCCTTCTTTGAGATTGTTGAAGACATATTTTGATCGGAGAATGTATTTTTGTGAAAAAATTATGGCAATGTTAGTTCAACATCTCCTACATTATTTTTTTTTTGTTTTTTACATTATCAAGAAACAAAACAGTATTACTTATTAGTTTACGAGTGTGTTGATAATTTTCGTAATAAATCTAATAATACTTAATATTTCCAAAATAGTTGAATATAGGTAAGTATAGGATACTGTACATTAAATATGTCTAAAATTTTCTGAGGGATGCAATAATTTAATAATATACAGGGTGTTGCATTTAAAATAAGAAAGTTGCTATTGGCCACTGTTAAATTACACACCCTGTATGAAAAGTTTTTATTGAAAAAATGCGCAAATCGACGTGTCCGAGCGTTTTTTCGCTCACGCCCCCATTTATTTATTATAAAATGTAGTACATTTGGCTGATACACTCTGTATATTTCTGAGAAGCTGTTTAAAAACTGAATTACATTATTAAAAAATATATATCGGGTGACCCATTTAAAAAAAAAGGAAATTTGTTTTATATTCTTGAAAACTATTGAGTGCAGAAAAAACTATGAGTACGTCACTGGATTCTACGTAAAAAACTACAAAGAGAACATTTGATTTCTTATTTTATAGTTACAGGGTAACCGAAATATGTGTCTCAAAATGTAATATTCTCAAAAACATCCCGTATGTCGAAAACGAGGAGGCCTAGAAAAATTCTGTTTCACAAAGAAGTAGCATAGTGCTGCGAAAACCGCAGCCTTCTATTTTTCCTAATAACGAACAAACCCCGTAAAACCAACGAAAAATTGACCCTCTGTACTATACTTGTATGATTAATATACAGAGTCTTATGGAATAGCCTTATTATATATACAGTGAGGACGTAAAGTAAGGAATAAATTCATTATCTCGCAAACTACAATTTTTTTTAAAAATCGCTCGGACCCTTCGATTTTGTTTTTCGAACGCGCATATATTCTGACATAAAATGTAGATATACAGGGTGTTGCAAATAAGAG
The DNA here is from genome assembly GCA_963991005.1 of Barypeithes pellucidus. NCBI lineage: Eukaryota > Metazoa > Arthropoda > Insecta > Coleoptera > Curculionidae > Barypeithes > Barypeithes pellucidus. The sequence goes on from OZ022563.1 coordinate 19,066,424, forward strand.
TGACACAAAAAATAATTTTTTTCTTAAATAGAACCCACTGTATATTATTGCATGTACGGATTCTTCGGAAAATCCTAAACATTTTTCATGTAGCATGTGCTATACCTTAGCCCAAGCGTTTTGGAGTTATTCTCATTCAAAATTTGAAAATCAGATATTTCGCAATCAATCAAGACTTGCATTGATTCATGCACGCTGAGGAAAACCTGTAGTCAGCATGCGTGAAGCGCAAGAAAAGTCAAGTAGGCTTTGGAGTTATGATGCAAGAACCAAAAGAATTAATGTCAATAGTTACTGTTATTGTCAGTTTTATGTGTATTTTCCTAACGTTTTACTAGTTTTCAAAAGACTCATTTCGTTTTTCATAACTAAATTAAATTAAAATGCGGCTCACTGAGAAACAGCGCATAGAGGTTTTGATGATGATGGGCTACGGTGATAGGGTTAGAACACAGCAAGAAACTTGTGAGTTATTTAATCAAAAATACCCCAATCGTCCGCCAATATCACAATCAACAGTAAGCAAAATTGAGTACAAGTTTAGGCAATTCGGTCATGTAAGAGATGTCCATAGATTTGGTCATCCTCAAGTTGATGAAAATCAACAATTAGAAGTCTTACTGGCAGTTCAAGATAACCAGCATGTGGTGTCTAGGCAGGTAGCAAGTGACGTGGATATTGGAAAAACAACAGTTCTTAAAATACTGCATACAAATAAATACCATCCTTATAAAATGCAAGTTCTCCAAGAACTTTTGGAAAGGGACTTTGAGAGGCGCCTTGAATTTTGTGAGCGTTTACAGGATATGTGTTTCGTAAACAGAAATTTTGTAAAAAATATAATTTTTTCCGATGAGTCCACATTTTGCTTGAATGGTGACGTAAATACCCAAAATTATCGATATTGGTCCGATGTAAATCCACACTGGATGAGGGAAGGACACACACAATTTAATCAAAAGATCAATGTGTGGGCTGGCGTTGTCGATGACATTGTTATAGGGCCTTTCTTTTTTGACGGAAATTTAACAGGCGAGAGATACTTGAGTTTTTTAGAACAAGAACTTGTTCCAGCCCTGGCCACCCTTTTTCCTGAGTTAGAACGTCCCGATTTGCCACATCATAATATCTGGTTGCAACAAGATGGTGCTCCCCCACATTTCGCTGTGGGAGTTCGTACATATTTGGACGATACTTTTCCAAACAGGTGGATTGGAAGAGGTGGTTTTATTGAGTGGCCGCCAAGATCACCCGATTTAACACCACTCGACTTTTTTTTATGGGGATACCTTAAGGGAAAAGTATTCAAAAGCCAGCCTGCAAATTTAGATGATTTAAAAGATCGCATCCGGCAAGAAACTCGGCAAATTACACCCCAAATGGTTCGAAATGTTCATGGAGAATTTGTAGATCGGTTAGGGTATTGTCAGTTGACCAACGGAAGACACTTCGAACATTCACCTAACTGTTTTTTCGATAAATAAGACATTTTTAAAATAATTTTATTCTTTGTTTTCTCCATGACTTTTTCCACTTTTCAAATTTTGAATGAGAATAACTCCAAAACACTTGGGCTAAGGTATAGCACATGCTACATGAAAAATAATTAGGATTTTCCGAAGAATCCGTACATGCAATAATATACAGTGGGTTCTATTTAAGAAAAAAAAAATTTGTGTCACTCTTATTTGCAACACCCTGTATATCTACATTTTATGTCAGAATCTGCGCGTTCGAAAAACAAAATCGAAGGGTCCGAGCGATTTTTTTTAAAAATTGTAGTTTGCGAGATAATGAATTTATTCCTTACTTTACGTCCTCACTGTATACCTGCAATGCTAAGATGATAACAAGTTGCAAAACAATAACCATAAACGGTGCTTTAAATTAATAAGCGACATAAAAGCCACAGCGTCATAAAAAGCCGAGTACACTACAGAAAATTGGTAACAAACACATATGATTACTCAAGAGATACCAGTTGTCAGTGACGCCCCCGTTCCAACGCAAAAGAGTTCAAACTTTAGAAAAAAAATGTAGGTATGCTACATTTTTCATTTCTTACCTCAACAATTCCTTCCAGAATTACAATAAAGGTAACAGTAAAAAAAGCGCAACTAATAGTTATTTATGTATCAAGGGTACTAAGTAGATGATTATGCCCTGATGGCGACAGTCTTACAAAACCTAGGGCCTCTGTCCCGAGGGTTCGTAAGTCGCCCGAGGGTATATATCTATTAGTACCCGTGGTGCATACAAACTTTGATGTCATACCAGTTCATTTTAAATAATAAATATTTCTTTAAAATTTAATTTGATTTACCAATTTTTTTATTTTTACCTGCTACATTACCTTCACATTATTATAGCCTGTGTTTTTGTTGCTAAGGAAATAAGTATTCAGATGTTTAATGTGTCAAAGTCAAAAATTAAAAATGGAACAAGGTTTTGAAATTCCCGACGAAATTGAAAATAAGGCTGAAAAGGCAACGCAAAATCTGCTACCGAGAAAATCCAGAGACTTATACGACAAAGAATATGACCAATTTTTGAAGTGGTCTTTATTGTAACGGTGCCAGAAACCAAAACTGACAAAATATAAGTTTTCACAATTATTGATGAAGACGAAATGAATAGTTTGAAACTTATAAGAGATTCTATGTCTTTGCGGCTACATGGCTGCTCAAAAAAAAGACTATTTTTAAGCCACATACAAGGCCGCTGTACTGTTCAACCTGTTGAAAAAAAACATATTTGGGAAAATATTCTGTATTATTGCAAATTAATATTTGGATTTGAACAACTGTACACTGGTCATTGTTTACGTCAAACGTCGGCAACTCTTTTAGCAGAAGCTGGAGCAAGTATGACTATACTGAAGCGCAATGGTGGATGGAAGAGTACCACAGTTGCTGAAAAATATTTAGAGGATATCATATCGTCAAAAAATGAGGTTTCAAGGATGTTGGCAGGCGTACCAGCTGGATCTCGCATTTCCTTACAGAAACTAGAGACCCTGACAATGAATCATGAGTCAATCTTTGCTGCAGGAAATTTAGCTATCAGCGGAACCTTCCAGAATTATCAATTCTATGTAAATACAACTAAATAATATATAAACTTAAATTTATATTTTGTTATTTTGTTAATAAAGAATAAATTAAGCGAAAACTGATTTTTGCGTCTCAATGCCAGCGCGGGCCATAATGTGTACTTTATGCCCGCACGGGCATAACGTAATCCATTATGTAGATGGTATCTAAAATATAAAAACACAATAATGCACTGGTATGACATAAAATTACTAATGGCCGTGTCCAAGCGTTAAAAAAACAAATTCCTAAATTTGAAATCAATTTGTGCAAGACTTTATGGACGCATTGTATATCCAGAGAATGGCATAACTGGATCTAAATTTGATAGTAGAATAAAGTGAAATCCCGTTCAGTGAATAAAGGGAAAAGGGTATCATTTTCCCAACAATTTCTTTTAATTTTTCCTTTTTCAGCATAAATTTTAACAAAAAAGATTAATGATAAAACTTTTTCATTTTAATCGTTCCACCGTCTATTTGAACATTTATTATTAAAGGCATCAAATTGCTTTTTGCCCTTGCTCATTTATTTCTATCTCCATTACCCACCTCGGGATTTTCCATGATGACTATATTTGTTATTAATGGACACACAATTTTTTTAGCGCCATTAATTTTCCATTAATTTTACAAAAAGGGAAGAAAAAACAACGCTAATACCAGTGTTATTTATCTAAGCAATTTCGGTTTGGGCTGTTAAAAAAAAGGCCTTGAGAAAATGGAGGTGCAAATTGAATGCTTTCCCAAAACAACAACATAATTCGACTTTTAAATCATTTTTACGTGACGTTCAAAAAAGCTAAGAGGACGTTTCATCTGATAGTCTAATGGATTTTGTCTAATTTTAAGTTATACAGGATGTCCTAACAGGTATGGTCAATATAATTATGCATTTCTTGTATTGGGCCAGTGTATTGAGTAGAACTTCATAGGTTCGTCCCCTCACTACCGAAACACAGCCACCCGAAGGGGGGAATCTGGAAATGGTTTCCACTAAATATTTTCGAAACTATCAACTAAAAAGGTGCATTTACACATGCATGGATTTAGTGGCGTGAGTGGTAGCGCCAGTTCTATTTGCACGTCAAGGTTTATACTTTGTTGAGGAAACAAAAATAAGTGGCACGCCAGTTTAAACTTTCCGAAGCCTGTAAAATAGTCGCTGAACTTTTAGTGGAAAAAAATTAAGATAAAAGAAATACAGAAAAAGAAACGACGAGAAGGCCGTGTCTGGATTAAACCATGGATTGATCGTCGACCTGCTTTGGGTGCTTCTGCAAAACTTCTAGTACTTAGAACTCGCAGCAGAGAACCATCTTCGAATTTCAAGAATTTTGATTGTCAGTTCTGCTGACCACTTTTTTTTTAGCAATAATAAACTATATAAACTGCAATCAACACAAATTAGAAGCGCAACCTGCGCAACCTAAACGAACGAACCTACGAAGCTATCTTGGCGATTGCCACAACGTGGTTATGCTAAGATATATTCCTTCCCAGATTGACGCCCGGCAAATTAATAGATGAAGCCAGGCGAATTGCGTGTCCTGCCATGACCATATCCGATTCTGTAATGTTAACCTTTTTAACTTCTGAGCGTTAAGCGACTTGGTTACTCTCACCCCAAGCCAAAATTTCTGCCAGATCATTATTGAGGAGTGATACTTCATGCTGCCTGCAAAGATGTGCATCGGCAGCCGATGTTTGTGTCAAAGGGGAAGATGAGACAAGTACGCTATCGTCAGCAAAGCTAAATATCAGATAAATAGATTTCACTAGAAGGTCGTTAATGTAGAAGAGGGTGGAAGACAATAGGAACCCTTGAGGAACATCGGCATTGATGGTGAAGGTATCTGAGAGAAATCCCTCAATCGCCACTTGCAGAGAACGGTCCTTAAAAAAGCTAGACAACCATGCACAGAATCGACTAGGCATACCATAGGGTCGCAGTTTACTTAGAAGCCCCTCATGCCAAAGACGATCAAAGGCTTTCGAAACATCCAGTACAACAGCCTAAGACTCTCCTAGTGGTGGAATACTATCGATGGCACTATCTATTGCTGTTGGTGCTGCCATCTATTGCTTTATGAACAAATTAAAGAAAAATCCTACAGGGAATCCCCGGCCCGGATCTATTAATTCAGTATTATGTGTGCTTTTTTGTTGTAGTGTACTACGTTTCACTGTCTTCCATAATTTTGATTAATTTAATTAAAATTTAAAAAATGAGTAAACGCGGGAAGTCATACGTTTGGGAGTATTTTATAAAAAGTGCATGTCAACCATAAGGTCCATAAGTAAAATGTATTACTGAACAACTCTACCACGTATCAAGGTTGGTATAGTTTCGATAGTACTATCGATACTATCGATAGTAACTCTTTAGACTATCGGACCACCAATAGACTCTCCATGATGTTCGTTTGCGTTGTTCCAAAGATGGGTGACATAGGCTAGAAAGTCTCCCGTTGATCTGCTGACGAAAACCATATTGGTGATCGTCGATAATGTTGAAGCCTTCCAGTTACTTTAGAAATTGTTGGTTAATAGCCTTTTCCATTACTTCTGATATAACTGAACGCAACGCGACTGGTCGGTAGTTATTAGGCAGGGTTCTCTTACCTCTCTGTGGTATAGACTGGACTCGCGCAATCTTCCAGTACGAGGGAAATATTCCTGCCTAATTATTGATCATACTTTTTAGGACACCGTGTATATGATTATACAAGAGTCCCTTCATTTTACAGCTCTGCGTTTCACACTTTTCGTCTGCCAGATGGTACACTAACCAAACATATCTTTAATTATTTTCAAAAGATAAACAATCCGCATACCTTTAAATAACAAACAGGGTCATGGTACGGTTAAAAAAAACCGGATGAACGATAAATATTGTTTAATTAAATAATTATCTAAAGAAAAAGTTAAGAAATGTGAATACAGGTGCGGAATAAAAAACAATGTCCGCCCAGTAGCGCAGATTGTATCTATTTAAGAATATTAACTTTGTAATGATAAGGAATAATTATTTAAAATCTTACCTGTCCCCGATTATGGAAAGTACCTTTATTAGTTACCATATTGAACAAAAATATTTTTTTTCGGAGACAGTTCACTTTATCGACATTGATCAAAAGTACCTTTTTTCAGCTTAAGGTTTAGAGCAGTGATTCCCAAAGTGGTCTATATCGACCCCCAGGGGTCTATGACAACCTGCAAGGGGTGTCAGCGAAAAAAAAATTTGGGGGTCCATGAAATGAAAATGGGGCTCCACGATAGTGGATCTCAACATCACTGATAGTACCAAACTATTTACATTATACTATCTTATAATATAATATAATAATATATATTATATTATAAAAGTACCTATGAAGTAAAAAATTTATTATATACAGTGAGTCCCAGAAGAAATGTCTAAATTCATTTAAAATTCAGCGGTAAGTTTTTTCAAAAAACGCTCGTACCCGTCGATTTTGATTTTTTAATTATTTTTTTTTGTGGTAATTTCATGTATACAGGGTAGCTCAAAAATAAGTTACGACCATCAACTTCATTTTTTCAAATGAAAACATATATTTTTTATTTCATTTTTGAATTTTGCATTGAATTCTAAGCATGTTTCATGTACCATGTCCTATACATAAACTCAACAGTTATTGAAAAAATTAGGATTAAACATATTTATAAGTAAGACCTGTTTATTAAAAAAAAAACACAACAAAATCAAATTAAATGTTGAAAATGTGCGCCATTTAGGGCTTGACAATATCCAAGACTATCAATAAACTCTCTTTGCACGTTTCAAACCATTTCCGGAGTTATGACACGCACTTCTCTTCGGATCCTTTCTTTCAACTCCTGCATATTGTTTGGCCTGTTAACAAATACTTTTGATTTGAGGTAACCCCACAAATAAAAGTCCAGCGGAGTTAGGTCTGGCGACCTAGCAGGCCATTCGATAGGTCCTCTCCTTCCAATCCACCGATTGGGAAAGGTTTCATCCAAAAATGTGCGCACAGTGGCCGCATAGTGCAGAGGAGCACCATCTTGTTGGAATATCAGTTCTTCGTCAAGGGAGTCTGGATCCAATGGATTCGGAAATAAAGCAACTAATGCTGGAATTAATTCTAGTTGGAGAAATTGGAGATATACTTGTCCAGTTAAAGACTGTTCAAAGAAAAATGGACAAATTACTCTTTCGCGTACGATTTCACACCAAACATTTATTTTCTTAGGGTACTGGCTGTGAACCTCTATCATCCAATGCGGATTTTCTGTTGCCCAATATCGACAATTTTGTCTGTTCACATTACCATTCAAATAGAACGTAGCTTCATCCGAAAAAATAATATTTTTTACTAAATTATTATCTAGATTGCACATATTTTGCATGCGTCCGCAAAACTCACTTCGCCTATCGAAATCATCTTCAAATAACTCATGCACTGGAATAACTTTGTATGGGTGATATTTGTGCTTTTGAACTAGTCGGTGAACAACAGATTTCGGCATGTGTAAATCGGCCCCAATGTGCGACAGGGGAGTACATGGATTTTCTTCTAAGGAAAGCAAAACGTCAAGTTGTTCATTTTCATCTCGAGTAGGACGACCAGATTTAGGCAAATCTCTAACAAACCCGAATTCTCTAAACTTAGCCTCTATTCTACTCACCATCTTTTGACATATGGGAGAACGATCAGGATGGATTTCATTAAATAATTGGGCTGTTTCTATTTGAATACGTGTTTTATCACCAAACCCAACCATGCATAGAATTTCAATTTTTTCCCGTTCCGTTAACTTCACCATTATTGTGAAAACCGCAACTTTGAAACTACGCTTGACAATAATTATACTTATTTGAAATAAAATTGTCATACAGTTTCTATGGAAATAAATGGTGACAGTGAGACAGTACACTCTTACTTATTATGGAGCCCGAAATGCCATATTGCCAGAAGATTTGATAGATCGTTGGATTCCCTAAATGATATGTTCAATCCTAATTTTTTCAATAACTGTTGAGTTTATGTATGGGACATGGTACATGAAACATGCTTAGAATTCAATGCAAAATTCAAAAATGAAATAAAAAATATATGTTTTCATTTGAAAAATGAAGTTGATGGTCGTAACTTATTTTTGAGCTACCCTGTATACATGAAATTACCACAAAAAAAAATTAAAAAATAAAAATCGACGGGTACGAGCGTTTTTTGAAAAAACTTACCGCTGAATTTTAAATGAATTTAGACATTTCTTCTGGGACTAACTGTATGTTTATAAAATTGTGTAAGTTGTAGGATGTGGGCATTCGCTTTCTGATCGCAATACATTTTGAACGTGTAAAAACCTACACATAATGATATACCAGTATCATCTTGTTACAAGCATACGCGCAGTAAAAATTCTTGCCAATTTTTGTCTAAGAGCTTCGTGAACTTGCAGTGACTTGTTCAATTCGTCACTCTATAAATACGAATGTGAGACAAAATCGTTTCCTGAATCTTGAAAAGGAAAGTGCTAAGAAAATATTTAAAAAAATATAAACTGGTAGTTTATCTTATCAGCGTTTCATGCCAGAGTTAAACAAATGAAGCAAAACATTGGACAGGGCGAATTTTCCCAGTTCCCCAATTTGTCACACACAAACTGCCAGGACGACGACGTTTCAACCTACGTTCAACATTTAAATGCCCTGTATTCAGATTCTGAAACTAGGTTTGAGGATGTTTTGACTATGATAATACCACCGTGGATAATTAACACATATGGTGACATAGAAGAAACGAATGTCATAATACAAGAGGAACTGACTGAAATAAGCACAAACGAAGAACTTGAGGTTCAGTTTAAGCACGGATATCAGCACTTCTAGCTGCAAAAAAACATACCCATTACTTATCCCGTATTATGTGGAATATAGCGAGAAAATTTTTAATTTCCTTTCCATCGTCATACCTAGTGGATAGGGGGTTCAGCGCTGTTACCAATCTCCTAACGAAAAAAAGAAACAGACTAGATATCATTAGCCGAGTAGATTTAAGATTAAACCTTCCAAAATTGACGCCAAATGTTGATAATTTATTATTAAAGCGTCAGGTTCATCCTTCCCACTAAAAACATTTAATTATTGCTTAGTTTATTTTATGTTACGTTTATTTTATATAACAGTTACAAAATTTTATTTTGAGTAGTTTTAATTTAAATTCAATTAACAAATGTATACAACTTAACATGTGTTTTTACTTTAAGTTTTTAACACTAAACTTCACTACAGTTAGACATTTACAAAAAAATCAATATCAGGTAAGTTGAAGGTCTACCAAAAACCGAAAAACATGGCAAGGGGTCTACGACACAAAAAGTTTAGGAACCTCTGGTTTAGGGTATCAAAAAATATTATTGTCGTTCCTTCATCATACAAGATGTACCGGGTGTCCCACTAAGAATGGCTCTCGGCCGTATCTCTGAAAGTGTTAGTCGTATGGCTTGCGGAAAAATTTTTTAATATGAAAAGTGATCATAAGAAATTGCTGGAAATTATTTTCAAGTTTCTCAGTCGAGCGCTAGAGGGCGCAACCGTAACGGTAAATCCGTAAAGCTTAGTTTTTTCAAAAGTTGCCGCGTTAAGGTATATTGAAAATAGCATTTTCGTATACTTTAAGGTTTTATGAAGAAAATTTACTTATAACATATTTTTGTCACTTTTAAAATAAAGTGGTGGGGGAAGGTTGAACATTATTTTAAATAAATCCCTACAACTCCGGGTTGGCTCAACAGAATTTAGTGAACTTTGTTTTGTTAAAAAGAGGTTCCCTTACTCTATACTTTACTGTATAAACTATGACAATATGACTTTTAAAGTAGGCGCTAGAGGGAGCTATTTTACAACTTAACATTGCGCATTTTTTCAAAAATTTTAAATACAACAGTATATTTAATTTTACTTCATCACAAAGATCAATAAAAGCCTAAAGAACTGGCGAAAACCACAACTTGATATCTTTTTTCAAACCGGAGATATTAACAAGAACAAAAATAAACACGAAAAAATATGATTATATTTAAGTTTCAACGGTACAGGTTTTTTCAAAAGTCAAATAAAAACTTTGACGTGAAAGCACCTAATTTTAAATTAGATTTTGTTTTTCCAAGGCCTATTTGACTTTTGAAAAAACCTGTACCGTTGAAACTTAAATATAATCATATTTTTCCGTGTTTATTTTTGTTCTTGTTAATATCTCCGGTTTGAAAAAAGATATCAAGTTGTGGTTTTCGCCAGTTGTTTAGGCTTTTATTGATCTTTGTGATGAAGTAAAATTAAATATACTTATTTAAAATTTTTGAAAAAATGCGCAATGTTTGTTAAGTTGTAAAATAGCTCCCTCTAGCGCCTACTTTAAAAGTCATATTGTCATAGTTTATACAGTAAAGTATAGAGTAAGGGAACCTCTTTTTAACAAAACAAAGTTCACTAAATTCTGTTGAGCCAACCCGGAGTTGTAGGCATTTATTTAAAATAATGTTCAACCTTCCCCCACCACTTTATTTTAAAAGTGACAAAAATATGTTATAAGTAAATTTTCTTCATAAAACCTTAAAGTATACGAAAATGCTATTTTCAATATACCTTAACGCGGCAACTTTTAAAAAAACTAAGCTTTACGGATTTACCGTTACGGTTGCGCCCTCTAGCGCTCGACTGAGAAACTTGAAAATAATTTCCAGCAATTTCTTATGATCACTTTTCATATTAAAAAATTTTTCCGCAAGCCATACGACTAACACTTTCAGAGATACGGCCGAGAGCCATTCTTAGTGGGACACCCGGTACAAATAAAAACATTTTTGTGTTACGTCTAGTCCGTCCCTGGCAAACTAAATAAGCCAAATGTGTTTAAAAGTGCGAATTTTAAGGAGACTAGTAACCATTATACTAAAAAATTATGAAATTACACCTAGTACTTAATCAATTATTTAAAAAACAACGATTGGGGGGACTGGGACGTCCGTTATGGGCCCATATCTCCGTAGGGGAGGCCGTAGGAAGAAAAATTTATAAGAACTTCTCCTGTTATTTTTAAGTGTTCTATCTGAACCCGGGAGATTGCCCACATATTCTGGGACACCCTCTATAGTTATGTTACCTTGACAAGCGAAACATACCCCTTATCATGCATATCATTAATGGTCATTTTTACATTTTACATTCATCAAACGAAAACGATCTGCTTTCGCCTTCCGGGCATTATAGTCTACTTAACGCCCTTTCGTACATAACTAATTATTATAATTACGCTAAAACGTGAAAAAAGATTGAAAATCGGATAAGGATGAATGAGTTTTTTATATTCAACACATTAGTTAACTGGTCCGTTCGGTTTTTTTCGGGTTTGTCAAAAGTATCTAATGTACTTTCATTCGTAACAGTCTCCCGTTTAAAAAACGGGAGCACATTATTATTTAGAGCCTTCCCGTTGTAAGTAACGTTTATTGGGCCGAAAGTGGAACAAAACAAAGCACTAAAAAATCTAGTATACTTATCTAATGTTCGTAAAAATCCACTTAAAAAGTTAGTCCTTTACTACTAGACTATTTTAATAAACGATAAGTGCAAAAGCCCAGTGGCGTGCGGTGAAATTTCTCAATTTATCGGTGAAGAAGCAATTTTTAGTAGCTAGAAGCTATTTCAACGGTAATTTTAATGAATAAAAGTGAAAGGCGGCTTTGATTTTCACATTTATTTATTGAAATGGGTATAGGAATAGTAGATAGTATAGATACAAGTTTTATAAGACATTATCTTAGAGCACGCGTTTTCTAAAGTACAAATGCTCTAATTGTCTTATGAACCGTGTATTTTATAATACTTTTCTATTTGGGGCTTTAAAGCCTGAAAAACTTTAAAAAATATAGTAGATTTCTTCCATTTGAATTAATATTTTCTTTTTGAGATGGCAATACTTTTACAAATGTTACAAGTATCAATTATTCCATGATAGAAACAATTGAATACAACAAAACTTCTTCCCATCCGTCATAATTAAAAATAAATATATTATTAAAGTTAATAAAAATGAGTCAGGAAGAAAGTTGTACTCCGTCAGAAATACGAGAAATTGCAGAAAATAATCTAGAAAAACTTTTAAAAAGAATATGCAAAACTTTGCGTTATGGCGCGAGCAGAACAAAGTTCCAAATATTGCACAAAATAATAAATAATGCTATTGAACAAAATATTGTGTCGACACAGAATCTGACAGGACTAACAATTAATGCCCAGGAAATGTCTACAGTAACTATAAATATGTATATATAAAGTAATATGTATAATACTATATTGAATTAAAAATAAAAATAGTATGTTATTGAATAAAACTTTAGAAATAGAGCATAAACTGGAAGATATTTCTATTATGTTTAGGTTATGTTGTTTTATAATTGTGACTAGAAATTAGTTGACGGACACCGTCAGCATGTTATATATTTCCAAGAATAGGTATTTCAGATAAATATCTAGTAAAAATGATCTATTTGCAAGGTTAAAGGTTAGTATTTTAAAGTTTTCTATACAAATTTTTTGTCGAATCCATAATGCCTAGAAACCTAATTTCAACGAAATGGCAGTAAGCCTAAAATTCGACCCCTACTTGCTGCCAACATAAAAAAAATAAAATTTCAGTTTCATAAAGTAGCAAGTTATTCAATTTTTTTGCATTTCATAATGTAGCCATTATGAAACCTAAATAGAAAAAAATCTTTAACTCCCTGTATCTCAAGAGTTAAGACGTTTCGGACATATTATGTTCATGTACATTTTTTTTCTGAAAATTTACCCATGATTAACTTCCTTAAATTTTAACCTGTTATTAAGAAACATCCTGTATATAGCAATAAATACAAGATGCTTATATTTAGTCGAGTTTGATGAATTGACCTTGAAATTTCTAAGACTAAGGACAAAGGTATTGTGTAGTGTTGGGAAAAACCGATGATTTTAATAATCGAGTACTTGATACTCGAGCAATTTTAATAAACGAGTGAATCGCTCGAGCGATTAATCACTTGAAATTTTTATGACTAAGAAGAATGTGTTGATGAAACACCAGGGGTTGTTTCTGTAAGTTTTAGAAGTTTCGTCTAGCTAGAGTGTTTATTACAGAAGAACAGTTGATTCTGATTTATTTTTAAATTACAATCGCCGCTGGCTAGCCAGTCCCAGTCAAAACAAAATCTATGTCGCGATGAATCCACTAAGGGATTTGGCATATTTTTTGTATGCACCTTCTCGTTTATGGGCCTTTAACAAAGACGTATGTCGTGTCAGCCTTCTGGGCGTCAAACTCGAACGTCGCCAATCGGCACATGCCGAGTTTGTTCGTCGCGTCGGCGGCGTCGAGCGAAGATCGGATATCGGCAACGATTTTTCCTTGAATTTATTACAAGAGTAGTATTTCCTATCGAGCGAAAAACTGCTCGAAAATACGAGCAGTTTTTTACCTCGAGCGATCACACTACCAAGCAGCACATTTCGATCGGCGTCAAGCGAAGCTTGGGTATCGAGTGGAAGGTAATAAGTAACAAGCCATTATTTTGTCGGTTATTTCAATTATCTACTAGTATTCAAGCGGTTTTTCGCTCGAGCGATCACAACACTAGTATTGTGTAATATTTAATATGATACTTCTTACGTGTCTAGCGTGCAATATTTTAGGGGTAAGTATGAACCGTACACGCCCCTGCCAAAAATCCCAAAATATAAGGAAAAGTTTTATGGGAAAACCCTTTTTAGTAATAAATTTCCTGCGCTTGCAATTCTCTTTGACGCTATTATTATCATTATAGCTTCTGGCCTGGCTTTTCGGTATTTCCGTCATGAAGTGGAGGAAATTTATTAGAGACGTATAGCGTCTCTTTCAAATGGTTATCGTCAGCTGGCAGGCTCACTATTCTTGTTGTATACGTGCCAATATTCCATATTCCTCTCTTAATCAGAAATTGGAAGAAGGGGATGTAATTTTACAGACGATAAAGAATTGGAGGAGGATATCGAAGTACATAGATTTTGAGGAATTGCGAAATAGACAACCTCGATTAATTATATCAAATAATCAAAAATTGACGTCCAACTTAATAAGCTGTTATTTCGTTTTAGATAGTGGCCCAAAAGTATAGCAATGATGACGCATCAGACCGTAAACTGCTTTGCCCTCAACTCAAGAATCTGTTTTCTATCTGTTAAAAAAAGAATTCTTAAAATTGGTTCATTAGTAACCAGTGGAGGTTCTTCCACAGGAGCACATGCGCACGTGCACCCCCCAAAACAAATTAAAAAATATTAATTTATATTCATTTAATATTATTTATCGTATAAAGTCCGACTCTCCCTAATATTTTATCGTACCGTTAAACCAAACTGTATATAGGCGGCTCTCACAGTGGCGCGATCCAGCTGGCGCGCCAGTCCTTAAATTGATGACGAGAAATTCTCGCCTATGCGCTCATATAGGTGGCGGGGGATAGCGGAGATGGCGATGGAAATATCGCCCCATTTTGGAGTGTCTGTTTGTTCGTGCATGTATAGTAAGTCGAGCGTGGATGTTGTCGCTGAATTGAGAAAAAACGAAACCGCGTTTGAGTACGACTCTGGAAACCTCAAGCCGGCGGCCGCCGCGTGCCCGAAGAACCCAACGACTGACTCCCGTTTCTGCCGCAAAAAAAAACGCTATCAAAACCAACATTCACAAAAAATGTTGGTTTTGATAGCGTTTCACAATTTTTAATTGAAAAAAACATTTTTACAACAATGTTTCAATATTTTAATTTTTAGTATATATTTATTAAGTTAAAATGAATAGTTTGACGGTGGACTATTTAAGATTAGGATTGGAAACAATCCCAAATTATCAATCAGAGTCATCTATGTTGCTTCAATTTAATTTAAAAATATGCCGCTTTTTGGCAGGTTAGAAAGAGACGACGTTACTAATAAATTATTGATATTTAGATTGTCTGACATATCGATTGGGGTATCAACAAGTTTCATGAAGATCTGTGACACAAATTTGAAAATTGTTCATATTTGAAATTGTTATTATTATTCTTATAACATTATATTTTTTAACGCAATTTTTTCATACCGTTTTCCAATAATTTAACGAATCCAGTTTTAGATTAGAAAAAACTTAAGTATATTTGGCTAAAAGTTCGCATAAAATAGTGCCTGCTTGGCAACCTGTGATTAAACGCAGCTCTTAAAAAATAACTTTAGCTCTTTGAATTTGGTGCAGAAAATTGAAATGAAGCATGCGGGAAGACCTAAATCCGAAATTAATTTAACTCAGACCACAAAGGGTAAATCTAGGGACTTTATTAGAAAGTTTAAAAATGAAATATACGAAAAAAATAACTGGATTTGTGGCTGCAGCACAACTAACCGTTTTTTTTGCCTGTTTGTTTTTTGGTCGCTGCGTTGCGGAGCCTGCCTGGATAAAAAAATGGAATAGCCTTCTTGGGGCATTTAACATAAAAAATTAAAAAACATGAAAACACTCAAGCTCATATCGATGCTCAGTTGGAGATACAGCTGTTGTTTTAAATAATTTCACGATACTTGTGAACCCCCTCTATCATAGGTCACGAGTCGCCACTTTTAGTAACGAAACATCGGCTTATTAATTTGCACGTGTATTATTGTATATTCGATTAGAATTGGTGTAGCAAGACATCTTTTAACGTCCTTTTGAGTCTACATATCAGGGCTGGCTTGAAAATGTATACCACACCACATGATTTATTTTTATAATTTAAAATAAATAGATAGGTATTTTTAGTTTTAGGTACCTATAATAAATCTAAAATAATAATAACAATTAATGATAATTGAAAATAATATAATTTAAAAGTATAACTATTAGGTTAACAAGTACAATAAAAATTAATAAAATTCTAAGAAACTATTAATAATTTATTCAAAATTTAACTCTGTATCCTATCACTATCTTCATCTAAGCCTAAACTTATAATTAAGGGTTGAACATTTGTAATCATACAATTGTAAGAATTTTCCTCCTTAAGTACTTGCTGTACACAGTTTTTCCAGCTGTCTGCAGAAATTTTTCTTACTTCGTTTTTAATTAATTCTACTACAGAAGCTTTTAATACTTCTAGCAGTTCTCGTTTTTTGTAAATTTCCTCAAAATATAAATCATTTTCAATCATAAAATTTTGAATTTCTGCTTTTGTATTATTAGAATTGGGAATGATTTTTGCTTGCCGACTATGATAACTAGCATTGTCCATTACAATGACGCTATTTTCAGGTATATTTTTAAGGAGTTTATGTTTAAACCAATCTTCAAAAAGTTGTGCGTCGGTATCTTGATGGTAATCTAAAGAAGAATCTGCTATGTTTTTAGCTGAAAGCAACAGACAATTTGGAACAAACCCGTTCTCTGAACCAGCATGTAATATTGTGATTCTTTTGCCTTTATTTGATGGGGGCCTTGGTTTGACATTTTTTGGAAGAATCATCCCAACCTTTTCTTGGAGTGTCATGGGTATCGAACCATGTTTCGTCAAGGTAAATAATTGGACGATTTTCTTCTCTAAATTGTTTAACACCTGTTAAATATTTAAGTCTCCATTCCCGTAAACGTTGAGATTCCATTAATGTTTGTCTTTTATCAATGCTTCGGTATTTAAAACCCATTTTACGCAATATTTTCCTAAGGCTTGAAGGCTACAAGAGATATTTGTGTCGTCTTTAATCAGCCGCTCTTTGAGGGAAATCAAAGTGGGTACAGTTTGTGCCTCATGCATTTGGTAAATCTTTCTTCTTAATAAATCCATGTCATTTTCGTCAATGCTTCTAAATGTGCCAGAATCACTCCGATATTTTCTAGGATTAACAGGTTTAAGTACTATGTCTCTTACCGAAGATAAAGGAGTTTTTGTCAAAGTAGACGTCTCTGCTAAAGCATCCATCGAATTAAAATTTCGACTCAACAACGATTGATACTTATATATTACTCGCCGGAAAACCACTAAAGATTAAAATTATTAAAAAACACTTTGTATTTATATATATGCATCAGGCATAGGTATAAATTAAATTTGTGCACCTGGTCCGGCTCTGCTCGAAAAGGTTTTAAAATTTGGGATTTCCTTATTTATTTTATGGTCGAAGGGATAATGAGGTTTTATTGCAGTCAAAAGATCAACGGTATAATTCTGCAAATACTATACTTAGTAATTTAAAAACTACTGAACTGATGACTGATACCTAAAAATACTTTAAAATGATCAGAGTCAGAAAAAATATTAAAAAAATAGGGCTGTTTAAAAGACATGGATACGCAGCAAAAATTCACTAAATGATGCCTTGTGGTGTAGTGTAGATCGTGCTAATTATGTTAATTGTACAAACGATTAAAATATGAAGTCCACCCATAAATTTGCCGAACAAACCCGCTAACGTCGCTATTCTCGATATCCCGGGG
Source organism: Barypeithes pellucidus (assembly GCA_963991005.1). Classification (NCBI taxonomy): domain Eukaryota; kingdom Metazoa; phylum Arthropoda; class Insecta; order Coleoptera; family Curculionidae; genus Barypeithes; species Barypeithes pellucidus. Next base: position 19,084,025 of record OZ022563.1, read on the forward strand.
AAACAAAACGAGAAACGCATTAAGAAAAATGGATCCACCGGCTAAAGGAAAATGCATAAAATGCGGAAATACTTTTCGAAATTGCTCCGTTTTACTCTTGTAACAGCCTTAAAGTATATCAGAACAGTTTGTGGGTTTTATCCGATTTTCTTTTGAGCTTTGCTTTGTTTGAGAAATGGAAAACATATATAAATATAAATTGGAAAAATTGTGTTTAAAAATCTTTTTACCTCTTTTTAAAGAAAGGTTTTTAGCAGTGGCGGTTTGTCCATTGGAGTACATGAGCACGTGCACCCCCAAAAACATTTAAAAAAATCATAGAATAGTAATTTATTTTCATTAATACGTGTCCAAGATAAGGAGGGCCAGTACAGGGATCTCGGAAACCGTAAGAGATACGAAGTCGGCTAAATGGTGGTAAAGTTGCGCATTTACGTGCCTAATAATATGCACTTTAGAAAGTTTTAATATTCTAAGTAGTTCCGGAGATATCCAGAAAAACCGAAATTCTGAAAAATCGTTTTATTGTTTTCCTGGGTTTTTTTGAGATCGAATTATTCTAAAGTAAATAACACTTTTGCATTGCCACTTTTTCCGCTCTATCTAACAGCGTTAATTGTTTTGTAATCCGACAAGTCGTCTTCGAAGGGCCATAATCAGCTTTCTCTTTTAAATACGGTCCTGTTTTCCTGATATTGGAATTTGAGAGCTTTTTTCTCCCGAATGCAACAATGTATGACACATTGTGGTTTACTGACGTTTCGAGGGCTTTTTGAAGAACATCAGGATATTTTGGGATACGGGCCTGTATTTCTCCTAATTTTATAAATAATATCTCATAAGTAAGCTCTACATTTTTACTTATGTTGGACTAGTTCAATAAATAACAAATAATTTAATAGTGAACAAATAAGTGAACAAAAATCATACCAAAACAGTAATAAAATGAACACGAGAAAAGTAAGGAACTACATAATCAGGTGTTCAAAATGATTTCCGTTATTCTCTAAGCACAAATAACATCTTCTAACTGCCACATAACATTTTTTTGAGATAAAATAAAACATGCGATAGAATATCAAACTTTTTAGCATTTGTAAAATTATGTTCCATATTTTCTGGAAAATAGAAAACCTCTTAAAACGCTTTCAAACGATCACAATGGGAATGTCAAGTGAAACAAATCACGCGTTTTTTTGTTTCAAACGCCTACTTTTCTATTAAATCCCGAATCAACAGAAGTTTGAAAAAAATGTTTCTGTATTTTGTTCACTTATTTGTGGTTTATTATTAAATTATTTGTTATTTATTGAACTAGTAAGTAAAAATTTAGAGCTTACTTATGAGATATTATTTATAAAATTAGGAGAAATACAGGACCGTATCCCAAAATATCCTTATGTTGTTCAAAAATCCCTCGAAACGTCATTAAACCACAATGTGTCATACATCGTTGCATTCGGGAGAAAAAAGCTCTCAAACAAAAACACAAAACAGGACCGTATTTAAAAAAATAAAGTTGATTATGGCCCTTCGAAGACGACTCGTCGAATTACAAAACAATTAACGCTATTAGATAGAGCGGACAAAGTGGCAATGTAAACGTGCAATTTACTTTAGAATTCGATATCAAAAATATCCAAGAAAACAATAAAACGATTTTAAAACTTTCTAAATGGCATATTATTAGGCACGTAAATGCGCAACTTTACCTCCATTTAACCCACTTTGTATCTCTTACGGTTTCCGAGATCCCTGTACTGGCCCTCATTATCTTGGACACACATTTTATCGTACCGCGAAACCAAACTTACGCATAGTAGCTTCCATCGTGTGAATATTTTAACACTTTTTCATTCTCATATTGTCGTTTTGAACAATTTTTTATGAAAATTATGTCGAAAAATTAGTGTTGTGATCGCTCGAGCGAAAAACTGCTTGATTACTCGATTATTGAAATAACCGACATCGCTCAATTATTAAAAAAACCACTCGAGTTATCTATTCAGGCGAGAACCATCGCTCGTCACTTATTATCTTTCACTCGATACCCGAGCTTCGCTTGACGCTGACGGAAATGCACCGCTGTAGTTTGATCGAATTAAAAAACTGCTCGTATATTCGAACAGTTTCTCGCTCGACAGGAAATATTCTAGTTATAAATTCAGGCGAAAACCCGAAAATCATCGCCTGTCACTTGGTACCCGACCTTCCATCTACGCGCCGCACCTTCCGAACTGTGCCGATTGGCGACGTTCGAGTTTGACGCTGAGAAGGTAAACTCGACATACGTCTTTCTTAAAGGCACATAAACGAGAAGGTGCAAATAAAAAAGTATGCCAAATCCCTTAGTGGAGTCATCGCGACATGGGTTTTGTTTTGACTTGTTAGCCAGCTGCGATGGTAAATTCTTAATTAATAAAAAAAAATTAAAGGATGTAATTTTTAAAAAATCAGCATGTTCTGTTCTTCTTTAAGAAAAACTCTAGACTAAACTTCTAAAACTTAAAAACAACCGCCGGTGTTTTATCGACACATTCTTCTTAATCATAAAAATCTCCAGTGATTAATCACTCGAGCGATTCACTCGATTATTAAAATCGCTCGAGTATCAAGTACTCGATTATTAAAATCATCGTTTTTCCCCAACACTACGAAAAATGTTTTGCAACACAAGTACCATTTACACATTCGATTAAAAATAATGATTCTAAACTACCTCTAGAATACCAAAGGAGTCATCCATTTAAATAGTATAATAAATAATTTCCATAACATTCTATGTTTATCTGTATAAAATTATTAGACTTAAATAAGTGTCTATTCTCTTGCAGACAAGACTTAGTAGAAGATATAGGATAAAATCAGGGGTGCCTACGTTAGTGCTACTGGACAAAGACGGCTCTACGGTCAGTGTATCCGCTCAAGAAAGGCTAATTGAAGATCCAAATGGTACTAATTTCCCTTGGAGGCCTAGACCAGTGGATGAAGTAAGTAGAAGACAATTTGAAGGTCCATTATAATATCACATATGGAATAAACAAGGAGGATTTTGCCAGAAATTCTAATTATTATCTATTAATTCTAATAAATTTCCTCCACAGGTGTTGAAGGATGTTGTATTGCAGCCTGGAGGCACCTACTACAAAGACCACCCAAACTGCCTACAAGGTGATATAAGATACAGTGACCTTGCCGATGGAGTTAGAGGATTCTACTTTTCCGCACACTGGGTATGTTATTGAGGGGAACATCCTACAACTCCGCTAATCAATTCTCTAAATCAGGGGTCACCAAACTTGTTGAAATCCTATTAGAACATCAGTTTACAGAGTAAACAAATCACAGAAATCTACGAGTCAACAAACATCTGGTTACCTCACATAATATAGAGAAACTCCCTTCATTACAACCCCACTACCTAATAATATTAATAGTTGTTAATAAATATATTTATGAATAATAGTCGGGCGGGATGAAAAAGTTTAAGGTGAATATGAATTATATACGCATTATATGTCTTGCGATTACAGAAATTAAATATTACTGTTGGCCTTTAAAATAACCGTCAATGGTCTGCAATATGTAGTCCTATGAAGAACTTTTTCAATCTTTTGAATAAAAATAAATCAAACTGAGTTAAATCTGGACTATACGGCGAATGGTTCAGCTCTAGCCAGATCCAGTAGCGGAGGATGAGTTAGAGTTTGATTGGAAATTTGTGTGATGTAAACCAGGGATGTTTTCAGTTAAAACAAAATATGTAATAATTAAGTGCTTTTTTTGTCGCTTTCAGTGCCCACCATGTAAAGCCTTCACACCTCATCTTGCCGAGGCCTACAAGTTAATACGAAAAAGGGAGACCAACTTCGAGATCATTTTTGTTTCAAGTGACAGGTAAGAAATTAATGTAGGGATCCGTCGTCCAGATCTGAATTAATCAGGATAAACCGAATCGCAGTTTTGACAATGTCTGGTATGAAAAATATCAGTGGTAACGGGTAGTCTTTTATTTTCGAGTAGTAAGGAAGAAATCTGTTACAAAACTGGGTGCGATAATATTAAAAATTTATCTCACTAGAAGTTGACATATGAAAAGTAGATGTACCTGTAAATGGCATCTTTTGGGCAAAAGAATAATACTAACCTTACAAATTCCGCTAACCGACTAGAAACTTAAAAAATTAACGTTTTGTTCACAAAAAATCGACATATCCAAAGGTATTGTAAACTACAAATCCCATAATCCATTCATAAAACTCTTGGAAAGTGAAGCCGTGATTGTGTGAACTATTTTTGAAATCAGTAACGGGTGGAAGAGAGAACTACATGTTTGTTGGCTGAATGGCAGCAATGTTGAAGCCTGGTTATATATATTATATAGGGTGGCCCATCGAAAACCGTCCAGCAAGGTTTACGGCTGTGTACGTGAAAATTAAAAAAAAACCTCGGACCCGTGAACTTGTGTTTTCAGGGGGACACGTTTCGCTATTAATTTTATCCCTGCAACCTCAACCCCCCTAGCGGGGGCGGCTACTGCCCTTGTTTTTTCAAATGGGAATGGGTATGTTGTGATTCATATTTTTAAAGGGCATTAAATTTTCTTTAAAATGGCGCTTCGTTTTGTAAATTTGAGCTACGCGCCGTCGAGCAACGGCATTTGAAACATTTCACTGCACCTTTTATATAACGTATGTAGATCTAGATCAACCACTTTACTGAAGATAAAGTTGAATTGACTGATACTTATTACTTAAAAAAAAATTGTTTACGCACAAACCTGTGTACTTGATAAGAGGTGCACTGAAATGTTTCAAATACCGTTGCTCGGCGGCGCGTAGCTCAAATTTACAAAACGAAGTGCTATTTTAAAGAGAATTTAATGCCCTTTAAAAAGATGTATCACAACATACCCGTTCCCATTTGAAAAAATAGGGGCAGTAGCCGCCCCCACTAGGGGGGTTGAGGTTACACGGATGAAATTAATAGTGAAACGTGTCCCCCTGAAAACACAAGTTTACGGGTCCGAGTTTTTTTTTTAATTTTCACGTACACAGCCGTAAACCTTGCTGGACTGTTTTCGATGGGCCACCCTGTATATTAAAACATAACCATACTTACCGATGAAAAGATAAATCCTTATATAAATGATCCACTGTTTTACAAACTTTTTTTATGATCAAGCACAAGCACTATAGGAAAAATCCTTTAGAGCTCTCTGGGAGTGGTTCGTGTGCGCAAAAAGCGATTCACGTTGGTTTTGAATCGTTGGAGGTTATATTCGTTTGGGAAAACGACCTCGGGAAGGTCATTCCATAAGGATGAAGTCCTCCAGATGAAATAATTCTTAAAAAATGAAGTTCGAGGAGTACTAAGCTTAACCACATATGGATGGGGGGTAGTGGTTCACTGTGTATTTCTACTATTCGCCGCTCTGGGCGGAATTAAGAGAGCAAAGTCAGCCGAGCAATTTCCATGAAAATATCTGTAAAAGAGAGTCAAATCCCCAACCTGTCTTCGATGTTCTAGGCTGTCGAGGTTCTTCGTCAACTCGTGTTCTCCAATCAGACGAATGGGATTGTTCGGGTTTGTTCAGACTCCTTCGACGGAATCCAGTAGCCGAAGAGCATGTTTGGGTGCAGAGCTCCAGACATGAGAGCAGTACTCTAGTAATGGTCGAATCTGGGCTTTGTATAGTGTCAAAAGTTATTGAGGTGTGTACAACTTTCTGTTGTAATGTTTACGAGATTAGTATTTATTCATATTTTGGCTCCTGGATCGTAGCGCAGTAGTAAAATATAAATAGATGTTGCCAGAGTGCAGTTGGATTAGTTCAAGATTCGTTTGATAGTTTTAAGTATACTAATATTTTTTTAAAAGAATCTCTCATCGCCTTTTCACAGTTTATAGTAACATTATTGGGAAATAAATTTATTTTAAGAGGAATTGCGAATTAACCTTAAACGAGTTGTAATTTTCAAATTAACAAATTTTTAATTGGAATTTTGCAAGATACCTTTGCGATAAATATGTCAATCTGGCTATGCTGCAATAATGACCGAAAGAGGTGGGAAAAATTGGTTGTATTTGTTGCGTAGGCTAGAAATGTACATTTTTCTATCTATAGTCAGTAATATCTTTGGAGATGTCTTAAATCGATTAAATCCTTTTGTTCTTCTGTTGTGACTTAAGGCAAAAATGTCCCGCTTTTTAAAGTGTAACGAGAAAATCGTTACAACTTCTGTCAACTTTTTCGCGGCTTCTGTATACCTACACACCCATGCCTCCCATAAAAAATATATCACTATCCGCCACTGGAAACGAGCTGTTTTTTTTGTGGTGGACCAAACTACTGCAAATAAGTCAAAAGTGAACATTGATTGACGTTCTCCTACAATATCAAACGTATTACTTTGCATTCAATTTTGGTTTTGATAAAAATTGTTGACTTATTTTGTGGGGGGATTAGCCCTCTTGTAATTTATACTTCTGGGGATTCTTTCATTAAATGTATCACGGTTTTATGACAACAGTCGTGAAAATACGACCGGTTTAATTAAAAGAATTTATAAATTTTGCTAAATGAATTTTGTCTCTAGTTTTTTTTTAAGTAATTTAATAAGACTGGGGATTCTATAGTTCGGTGTCCCATTTTCGACAATTTTATAGGGTATCTCCGTAATTGTTGGTGCTATCAAAAAAGTAATGTAGGTGTCATGTGCTCTTTTTGGGTCAAACTTAAAATGGTAAAATCAAAATTTCAAAATTTTCACTCTCTTAAGAGGTACGGGGAAAAATCAAAAAATTGACAATTTCAATATTACCGTATATTTTCTTAGTTAAAAGAGATACAGAAAAATGTTTTATACAGAAGTTTCTTTATAATGATTGATGAATAATCTCCCGTTTTCAGAATAAGTATACGGGGTCAGGTAAAAAAGTTATCCGACTTAACCTCATTTATTTAAATGGAACGACTTATTTAAATGGAAAGACGATTTATTTAAATTTTATGACTTTAAAACGCAGTAGACCATGAAACGAAAGCTAATATCATAGAAACAACTATGTTGACATTCTAGTTGTTATTACCATTTAACGTCAATTTCATTTTTATATATTCATTTGCGAAAATGACTTATCAACATTTTGAAAAATTTGATGTTTGTATTGAAAGTGGAAAAAACGAAAAAATGGCGCAAAATGTATATTTTGTTCGCTATCCGGAAAGACGGTAACCATTTAAGGACATATTCCGAACATTTGCGATGATTCCCGTTATTTTTTACCTTAATCTGAATCTTTTATTTCGTTTCAAAGTAATAAAGTTTAAATAAATCGGCAGGAAACCAATATCATCCATGGTGTGTTATAATTTAAAATGCTATCTTTTTAGATTAAAATATACAGGGTGTTCCATTTAAAAAATGAGGATAGGTCCGATAACTTTTTCACCTGACCCCGTATACTCATTCTGAAAACGGCAGATTATTCAACAATCATTATAAAGAAACTACTGTATAAAACATTTTTCTGTATCTCTTTTAACTAAATAAATATAGGGTAGTTTTGAAATTGTCAATTTTTTTGATTTTCCCCTGTATCTCTTAAGCGAGCGAAAATTTTCAAATTTTGATATTACCATTTTAATTTAGACCCAAAAAGAGCACATGCCACCTACATTACTTTTTTGATAGTACTAACAATTACGGAGATATCCTATAAAAGTGTCGAAAATGGGACATCCTGTACATAGGTACTTGAATAATTAAGTTATCCTTTATTCAAAGTTCAAAGCTAGTCCTGAATATTTTTGATTCAAATATGACCGTGAATGAAAAATCACACCAATTAAGCACACTCGACCCTCCAATTAATAAATACATCTTTTCTACCCCCCCACATTATGGCCAATCTACGCGTCATTACAATATTGCCCATTACCTTTCAAAATAAGCTTATACCTAAGCTTCACCGCCTCCCAATTCGAATTTAAATACAAATTACTATCAAGGGCTGCTATGGAAGAAGGAAGGGGTGCGACCGGGGGTAGTTTACGATTTTCGCCCCCCCTTAATGAACCGGAGGGTAATGGCCCTGCAAAAACAGGGTTAGTCTTAATTTAATTACCACTACGCCTTAATATCTTGTTTGTATTGAATAGCGTAATCTGCATACTAAAATTAGGGTTCATAATTAAGGGGATAATTACAGCAAAGAATTTATATACAACAGCTGAATAGGTTAGGACGGCAGGAACTAGAAAAAATATCTACCTAGCGATCAAATAGACAAGTAACTGTGCTTTGAATAATATCTACCTAGCGATAACATAAACAAGTGTTTTGAATTTGTACAAGTACACGTACTTTGAACAGAATCAATATAAAACTTGCACCTTGGGCAAGATAAGGTGCGATGACTGCATTTAAAACAGCCGAATTATATATGGCGACTGTCGTGGACAATAGTTTGATGATTAAGACGTTACGTGTTCAAAATTGTGTTTTATTACCGGAGATGAGGGCATTTTTTATGATCAAACACAAGCACAATAGGAAAATGCTTTAAGGCAGTCTGAATCATTGGAGGTTATATTCGTTGGGAAACACGAGCTCAGTGAGGTCGGTCCATAAGGATAACGTCCTTTAAATCAAAGAGTTCTTAATCATTGAAGTCCGCCGCTCTAGATGGAATTAAGCAGGCAATGACAGTCGAACATTTGCATTGAAATATCTGTAAAAGAGAGTCAAACCACGAACCCGTCTTCGATGTTCAAGGTTGTCGAGATTCTTCGTCAGCTCGTGGTTTTCGATCAGACGAATGGCTTTCCGATGGAATCTAGTGGCCGAGAAGTATGCTTAGGTGCGGAGATCCAGATATGAGAGCAGTTACTCAGAAGCCTTTCATGCCGAACACGATCAAAGGCTTTACAAATGTTCAGTGCAATAGTATACAAATCGGGCAGATCAATTAGTCTTTACAGACAAAATTAAATAATGTATGTTGGACTTGGGTTTGTTCGATGGGATATTATAAAACAGTGTCCCCATAACGGAGTTTCGGCAAGCGCGCCGTGGTCTCTAAACGATTGAGGATAATTATCTGGATCGTTATCCCATCAGCGATCAAAACACTCGGCTTCAACAGTATAACTTCTAAACTCGTAAGACGTTGGCGCAATAATATCCGCATAGCCGGAGGAGTGCAGGTATAGAAATCCCCCAATAGCGAAGACGACACGACCGCTTGGTTCAATCAAAATTAAATAGACTGTATAGCCAGATGGATCACCATCAAAATGTTGCAAATACAGACAGTGCTGGATCCTGCTGGGTATGAATAGAACTGCGAAGTAATTGAGACATCGACAAAGTGAAAAAGGAAACACATTCTACAGCGTGTATTCGGAAGATCTTGCCAAATGGGAAACTTTTTAATTATTAACTCTACGAAAAAAAGTGGCTCTTCCAAAAAAGTCCTGCTTGGTGAGAAAATAAATTTGCACAAGAATATTTGTATGTTGGACATACTTCAAAAAGTACCGGGTTTAAAATTTATTAAAGACGTCGGCTATATTTACAAAACTAAAAACTTGGAGAGTACATGTTTAAAGGCTAACAGACTATAACAATTACAAAATAAAAACTCTACTTAAGAGAACTACTTTTATGGCGGATAAAAATTAGTTCACTAATTTCTATGAGGGGGCAAATTTCTAATTTTCCAATAACAAATAAAACTAAATGACTAATAATCTAGGTCTCCACATGGCCCCCGTCTTTTTGCATACAATTGATTGTCCTTCTAGAAAACTCTGACATAGCGTTTCTGATCATATGAGGAGTAACTAGCCGGATACACTGCCTTATAGTTTCTTCTAGGTGATCAGTATCACGGAATGGGCTGTGCATGTACACCAATTGCTTCAAATGACCCCACAAGAAAAAATCTAGGGGTGTAATGTCCGGTGACCTAGGTGGCCAGGGTACTTCTGAACGGCGTCCTATCCATGTTTGTGGAAAAGTTCTATCCAAATATTCGTTGACCCTGGCTGCGCTGTGACAAGGAGCTCCATCATGCTGATACCAAACAGCCTTAATAAATATAAAAATTTCGATTCTTAAGAAATTTAAGTAAATCTCACTATTAATATTTTGATGAAAAAAATATGGACCCACTATTTGATTATTTAAAATACCGCACCAAACATTCGTTTTGAAATACGTTTAGTCACGGCATTCGATTACGAAATTGAGGTTCACATCGCTCCACCAACGACAATTCAGGGAACATACGACACCATTGGAAGTAAATGTTCCCTCGTCACTGAATAAAATTCTCCTTGAAAAGAAAATGTCGTCTTCAACTTCTCCTTGAAACCAAGCACAGAACATGAAACGCGATTCCATATCTCCAGGTTTGAGCGTGTGTACAAATTTTGGCTTATACGGATAAAATTTATTTATTCTAAGTATCTTACTAGCAGAAGCTCTTGACACGTTATCTTGAACTGTCTTCTTTATTCTTTCCAATGAAATTTTTGGATTTTCCACAACCGATTGCAATACTTGTAATTGATTTTCTTCAGTAAGTGTTCGAACTGCATGTTTCTTTTTGAAATTATTTTCGACAGAGCCAGTATTTTTAAATTTATTTAGGACATTGCTGACAGTAACGTGGCTAATATTAAAAATGTCGACGGCCTCGCAATGCGTCTTATAATTCTCGCCAACAATAAGAACTATTTCAATTTTTTCATTAATCAGTTTAATCATCACTATTATTGTTTAAAGTAACTAAGAAACGGAAAAACCTTTTTTAACAAGAAATTTACGTTTTGAAACAGAAATTATAATTGCCAAACTGTCACTACTAAAACGCCTATTCTTTTACCAATAACAATCAATTGTTCAAAGCCTACTTATCCAGAAATACTTATTACCAAATCTTTACGACTATTAGTTTTGGAAATATAGCCGACGTCTTTTATAAATTTTAAACCCAACATACAAATATTCTTGTACAAATTTATTTTCTCACCAAGCAGAACTTTTTAGGAAGAGGCATTTTTTTTCGTAGAGTTAATAATTAAAAAGTTTCCCATTTGATAAGAACAAACCCGAAGACACGATGTATATATTCTGTTTTACGGGACATTTATCCGTTTAGAGACGCATTTGCTGTATTTTTCCTGTTATTGCAGAATGGACCCTCTGCATTGGTCTTTTATAAGATGCTGCTTTGGGTGAGCAAATACACGGCGAGGTGTCGCGGTGAGTTATATAACTCATTTTGAAGTTCGTTCCGTACACACCTGATAGTGCTGCGAGATCATTTTCCTGTTTGTCAAACTCTAGCTTTACTGATGAGCCGGAATAACGACGAAACGCGTCTAAGGATGAGTTTGAAATGGATTTTCTTTTCGATAGACATGCCTAACTTATGAAAATTCCCGCAAAGGACTTCTGCAGAAATTTTATAGATGAAGAAGATGGAATAGGAGAAAGTATAGAGCAATTTCTGTGTGAATACGTTGGCCTTGCAACAAGGACGTTAGACGTCATTATCTAACGGATTAGACGAACTAAATAGCGTACAATTGAGCCAACTAGTTCATTTTATTAATCAGTGACAGATTTTAGTGACTTGTACAAGATCCTTTCGAGACCAGCACAACCAGCAGAGAGACAGCTGATGCAGATGCCATCGGCGAAACACCTGTGGTATCACAGCGGACCTTAAGGTCTATGTGAGATCGTTTGGCGGGACCCGAACCTTTGTTGTAAACCCGAACAAACCTGAGAGGCTGCCTCTTTAACTTTCGTCAAAAAATACAATATAGGAAGGGAAGTCAATAGAAGCAATTATTTTCGATCTTTCCTAAATTCGAACCACAGTATGATGTTTGGACTGGAATTTACAATTACTTTACCGTCACTTTAAAACATATATTCTTAATGAGAGTGCGATACCGCGCCTAAAGTGACATTATTCCCGTGAGCGCCTTATTAGGAACGGGGAGGTAATGAGACTATTAAAGCAACCGTAGCTATGGAAACGGGGGTGTGTGAATGCCGAGGCGTCAGAAGGGCTTGCTCGTGAATAATCAGATTCCTCTTGTTTGGCGAACGCACACATTACATACAATGCTGGTGTTTTTGTGTGTATGTTGCTAAATTACAGGCGTGCCGCTCGTAGACGGTATTTTGTAATTATTCTGTAATATAGATGTGTTTAGCAGTAATGAAGTTAAAGCTAGAATAATACTCACATAATATAACTGCTACAAGAAGGGTCTTATGACAATGACTTTTATATTTAAACCTGCAAATCCTGAGATGAAATAGTATATTACGTATCAAGGTGGAAAGTTTTTCATTCCTGTCGAGAGAGTAATGAAACTTTTCACAGAGGTTTGTATAGTATTTTATTTACAACCACATCTAACATCCACTTCTTATTATTTTGAATTAAAATTATTACTAAAAGATAAATGTCATTTTGGCTTCTCCATTGAAAAATTAGACAGAAATTTCAAATAACCGCAGGTGGTAAAATAACGTAGGTAATAATACACATCAAGATGGCAAATATCATTTTTTGAATATGGTTTCCATGTCACTAAACAATATATTATTTTAACAACAGAAAAATCAGATGAGGAATTTGATTTTGCTGCTACTCCACCAGAAATTCGAGAAGCAGCAAAAATAGTAGAATTAGATCTTCTGCCAACTAAAAGCCGCCCGAGATATGACAAGGCATAGAACTGTTTCAATGAATGGTGTACGGGAAACAAAGTTCAAAATCCTGGTTCTGAGTCGGCGCTACTAGCTTATTTCAGTGAAAATGCCGAGACAAAGAAGATATCAACGATTTGGTCACAATATTTAATGCGGAGGACCACTCTATCAATTAGGGAAAAAGTAGACATATCTAAACACGCAAAGCTATCGGCATTTTTTAAAAAGTGTGTCCGTATATTATTTTGAGATATCGATTTTTTTTAAAATTACAAAAAAATTATTTACTTTCGACCCGGGTGGTTAGTTAGGTTTTCAAAATATGGGATTGTATACAGGGTGTTTTGGAAATTACTTATTATATTTAAAATCATGAGATGAAAATAAATTGAAGAAAAATAACCATAAATGGCGCGTCGATTTATTAAGCGAAATATACACTTTATATGAAATCTCAAAATTTACGTGGCCGCTAATGAGGACATTCGCAATCAATAGTTTATTGAGGCAGTGTTGTCATATACGCAGAATTATCAACGCACGTGTTGAGTTTTTGACAACAACACGTCTTTGACCCGCGTTATCACTTCTTTTTCAAACTTTTTAGAAAAAAAATACTATAACTTTAAGATACATACTCTCTTACCTTCGATCTTATAATCCGTTATATAATTAAATTCCATAAAAAAATAACACATCATAAAAAGTATGTTTTGCAACAGAACCAACAGTAGATAAATCACACAAATTTGAAATCACATCACATTTGTTATTATGAATTATTTTACAACAGGAAAAAAATCGGGTTATGCTACTACTAACAAAACGTTTAAAATTCGTATACATCAAGCACGTGGAACCCTCGACATTCCATCTCCAAATATACTGAAGAACGATAGTCGCGTGCGGCGGGTATCTAAGCAAGGGTGAGACACGCGGTGTGATCTGACATCACCGTTAGTATACTCGAAGGACTCACATTGTTGCTAACTGAATCCAGATGGAACGGCGCGACAGTATGTGGGTAACAAGGGTTTTTACCTTAGTATTTAGATATTCGATTAAAAAAAAGTATGTAGACTTTCTCTAGGACACCCTATAAGTCACCCATTTAAATATAATAAGTCATTGCCATAACACCATGTATACAGTTTCAATTTAAAAGTAATTATTTTAATCAAGAACGTCTGTCGATAAAAACGCGAGAGACCGTTTGCATTTAGAATTCACCAGGCTAATCCGCAAAAACAATCACATGAATTTCAGTACCGTAACACCTGTTTGTAAAAAAATAACAAAGACTGGGACGTCACTGGAGGAACGATAAAATAACTTCTAACTAAAATATGTGGTTTTTGCATCCTATAATACATACCAAAATAAAAATAATATCTAAAGTACTTTCGATTTTTAAAAAAATATCACCCATTAGCAAAAAATATAAGTCGTTACGGACAACAATTACAAATAGCATCAGTAATATATATTTATGTACAAATTGCCCAACGTGTTGTGTAAATACGGGCATAACTCACGGTTTCATGATTTATACCAAAAACAGCGTTAATCTCAGATATCCATTATCCTATCATCTCTCTCAATCGTTTCCTTTCTCTCTCTCTCGTCATTCCTTCTCGCTGTTTAAGTTGAGGCAAACAAATTTATAATAATAATGGTGACAAATTGCCACAAGCTTTAAATATTTCACTTAGAAGGATATTAACCACCTTACATTTGTTATAAATCTATTAACTATAATCCAAAGCTTAAGCTAAATATAAATACGAGGGACGATAGAAAAATATTCTCTCTAATAATGAATGAGTATTTATTATATACTCGCCGGCTCAAAATTCCGCCACCCTGAAATTTTGGTCAAATTTCATATTTTATAATTTATTTATTTTTTATGGGATTTCCATGATCTTCTTATCAGTTTGTAGATCCATTTATTGTGTTTTTTCTGAAGTATTTTATTAAGTAAAATTTTTGGATTAGGCTATATTATCCAGGAGTAAATCAAACTGTTGTCTTTTGTCGTAATTTCAAAACACCCTGTAGGAAAATTGAGGTAGATAATTTTATTTACATACTGTTTCTGGTAATCTTTGATGTAATCTAAACATTTCGTTGTTTGATTCATTCCATTATCTCATTTCTGCTGCGAACTGCAAAATTTTAAATGAAACACTAGGTATATCATAAAGTTAATTAACAAAAACAATGTTAATATCGTGTATTTCCTCCTCTTACAGTAATGACAGCTTGCAGCCTTCGTGGCATCGAATGAATAAGATTACTGATCCTTGAGTGATGATATATATTCTTCGGTCAGCGCCAGTTGTAAGTCTTGCAAGGTTTGTGGTTGTACAGGGGTGGAGATCCGGGCTACATGCGGGCCAAGTCCAACTTCATCCAGATATTCGCTCACTACATGTGCAACGTGAGATCTAGCATTATCATGCATTAATATAAATTGATTCCCAATGAAAGGAGCAAATGGAAC
Source organism: Barypeithes pellucidus (assembly GCA_963991005.1). Lineage (NCBI taxonomy): Eukaryota > Metazoa > Arthropoda > Insecta > Coleoptera > Curculionidae > Barypeithes > Barypeithes pellucidus. Next base: position 19,099,277 of record OZ022563.1, read on the forward strand.
CACAACTTCTTGGAGGATTTTCCCAATGTATCGATGGGCGGTTAGAGCTCCATTTTTAACAAATATAAGATTGGTGCGTGGTTCGGTAGAAATACCCGCCTAAATCATGATCCGCCATGATATGAGATTCGTTCAGATATGATGCAGTCAGCATATCTTTCATTTCTACGTATGTATACCTGCTCACGACCATACAGGCGACCTTAAACAAACCCTGGATTCATCAGTGAATAGTACGTAAGAATATTGTCACTGTCAAATATTCTGTCACAATAATCGCGTACTTAGCCAACGTCGATAATTCTTAACTGAAAGTTGGATATATATACATTTTCTAAAAATAACATCATTTCATTTAAAATTTTGTAGCTACCAGCATCTTTAACCCCTTTAGTTATAAAGTAAAGGCAATTTACCTTTGGCGTGTTTTTCTATGCAGTTAATGAATTTTATCTCTGAAATGGTTGGAGATAGGTATATGAAATTGTTAACAAAAGTTACTTGGATTTTTGGATAGAACCGAAAAATACCAAAATATACAAGGCATTCAATTTAAAACAACAATCTAACTTCCGGTACAACCGGGAATATAATCATAAAAAAGATGGGCATTTATAGTAAGTACCAATATTTCAAACAATTATTTTTTCCCTAGATCTTTTAATACGCCACTCACCGTGAATGACCCTGTATATCTAATGAAACTATTTAATTACATTCATCTGAAATAGCTAAGTATTTTAAAAGTATGTAGCTATCAAAGAATAGGGGCGCGACACAAACAAACATTTTCCACAGTTATGAGTCACGGAGGGCCTGTAGTAAACGAAGGTGAAGCACGATAAAATCGCTTGTATTGGCCACTTGAGCTTTCCTATCTTGATAAATTGGATAATATAATGTTGAAAGTTTAAACCATAAATTTGTTTGACAGATAGATGTATGATAAATGTTAATCAGGAGAGTTTATAAATTTATAACGATTTTAACTCAACTTTATTTAAATAATAATTTATAAAAATTAACAAAACCTAACAAACCCACACGGCCGAACAACACATTATATATATATCACCATTATAAAATAAAAGTTCATTGAAATTAATATAATTTTAAATAAAATGTATATCATACTCAATAGAGTTGTGATGACTAATGATAAATGTGAATCATATTACCTGATATTGTGATGACAATGCGAACTTGAATTTAATTGAATATTCCATAAATATATCAATTGCAATTATTGTAAATGTAAGTTCCTAATATTGTTTAAATGTATTTTTTTTAGAAATACCATAAGAGAGGAAGAAGCTTATTCAAATTCATAGTTAATTTACCAAAAAGAGATCTCCACGGCTCAATATATACTTATCCTTCAACACTTTTATTGCCAAAACCAAGGCTGCTTAATTTCTGGGCCACATTATGCCAAAGAGCGTTTCCCCTTGCCTTTCCGTCCACTCAGTTAAATTTGCTTGTTATTAGTTATGCAATATTGTCGCACAAATCTACACATTAACTGCGAATGGTCTATGCGATACCACATGCTTTATTAAAATATGTGTTTTCAGAACAGAAATGAATAAAACTATTATACATTTGAGGTGAGGTTTATTACATTCATTAAAATAATTTTTTTCCATCGAGTGAGTGAAATGCGTCCCAATATGACGTCAAACGAGTACATTTTTTTAAATTAGTGGTGTTTTACCGTGCCAATTTGCTTGCCCCCACCACACAACTTTAATCTAGAATCCATGTCACCAACCATTGATGGTGCTGGTTACTTCCTCTCATCCAATAAACATAGCTATCTTTGGGGTCAAGATTTCTTCTTGTGTGGTCAGGGCATTCATAAACAAGAGCTGAACACTCTCTTCCTCTTCATCATCTATGCAGCTTCTGCAATAGTCGTTTATGGTATTTTTAAATCCTTCCGTCTATGTCTTACTAACTTGACAAAATACAACAATCTGGAGATGCCTACAGATTGTGCCAATTGCTTGGCTGTACAGTAATTCTTGATTGAACCAAACGATCTGGCCACTATCGTCTCAGCTAAGGCGATTATCATGCCTGCGCGTTTTTTCTTTATTCTACAGTGTGTACATAAAGTAAGGAACAAATTCATTATCTAGAAATTTAAAAATATTTCGGAAAAATCCTCGGACACGTGTATATTAATTTTTAATGGCGCATTTTTTTCCCATACAAACTTAATATACAAGGTGGCTCATGTAGTAGATATGACATTATCGACGATTTTTTTAAATGGGAACCCCTATATTTTAGTTCAGATCTGTAATCTCCAAGAACAGCTGATTTCAAAAACATAACACACTTAGGGCCTAAAATTCATAGTTTCGTTACTACAGGGTAAAACAAATAATTTTATTTAAGATATTTTTAATTTAAAAAAATGTAAAAAAATTAAATAAGCTCTTTAATTAAGTGTTGAAATTGTCCTCCTTCTGCTGCCTGACAGTACCCCAAGCGATCAATAAATTCTTGTTGGACTTTTCTTATGGTTTCTTCTGAAATGTTCTTGCATTCTGTTGTTATTCGATTTTTTAAATCTTCAATATTGGCAGGTCTGACTTTACAAACCACATTTTTCAGGTGACCCCACAAGAGTGGTGCTCACGCATCCACCTGGGATTTTCTTTTGCCCAGTATCTACAGTTTTGCCGGTTCACTACTCCATTTAATTTAAAGGTAGATTCATCCGAAAATAGGATATTTTCAACCAACAAAGGATCTAAGTTACATCTTTCCATTAATATTTGACAAAACTCCATCCTACGATCTGGATCATCTTCATTCAACTCATGAACCAATCGGATTTTAAACGGGTGCCATTTTTCTACCGTCAATAGGTTATGAACGGTCATAGCAGCCGCCCCATGATCAATGCTAATCTGGCGGACGCTGTTGTGGGGATCTTCTTCGATAGCAAATAAAATATCTAATTTCTTATCATCCGGAATAGTTGGACGGCCTTTTCTGGGAATATCTTCCACTGAACCCGTTTCCCGAAATTTTATTTCAAGTTTACTCACAGTTGATCTAGTAATTGGTCTTGCTGGATACTTAGTGTTAAACAAAATGCAAACTTCTTGTTGAGTACGGATCCTATCACCATATCCAATCATCATAAGAATTTCTATTCTTTGTGTTAAAGATAAACGCATAGTAACTCAATATGTTTTAAAATAAAATTTATTACTTCTAATAAACTTACTAGAAAAATACAATGTTATGACAATGACATTATCTAAATACCATAGTTACATAACAGCAAATAAGCCTACTTGAGAAAAAACATAAGTAACAGCAAATGATGGTGCGTCCATTAATTACGTAAGGCTTTCAGGTAAAATTGGGTGATGGCGGAAGGGATTGAGCCAAATGTCATGAAATCTTTTATTGGGGGAAGGGGGGTTGAAAAATCGCTAAAAACGCCTCACGTAATTAATTGATGCCTCCCAAGCCAAAAAAAAATATCTTAAATAAAATTATTTGTTTTACCCTGTAGTAACGAAACTATGAATTTTAGGCCCTAAGTATGTTATGTTTTTGAAATCAGCTGTTCTTGGAGATTACAGATCTGAACTAAAATATAGGGGTTCCCATTTAAAAAAATCGTCGATAATGTCATATCTACTACATGAGCCACCTTGTATATTAAGTTTGTATGGGAAAAAATGCGCCATTAAAAATTATTATACACGTGTCCGAGGATTTTTCCGAAATATTTTTATATTCCTAGATAATGAATTTGTTCCTTACTTTATGTACACACTGTATATTGAAGTGACCAGGAATTCAGCACACGGGATCTCCATAAAATCACACACACATTAAAAGAAGTGTAAGTAATTTTTGAGCAAGGCCCATTGAGTAAAGAAAACAGATGCCACAGCAGGATCCCATATAACAGTGCTAGGGGGGCTTAGGGCTGCTGGGGTGCATGCATCTAACACTTTAAAGGGCCTTCTTTTTTATTTTAAATAACATAACACAAATGCGCATTTATTAACATAAAACCACCTTTTTTTCTCATATCATGGAAAATCTTTTACCTCTATGTAACAAAAGCCAAGAAAATTTCTTATTATAATTTTACTACCAATAAAGCTTTAGTAGAAGAGAGAATCTGACATTAAGGTAATAAAATTTAAAAGTCTGAAGGTAACCTTTTTGCTTTATTTTGAGCGTTCGAGCCACAGAAGATGTTTGGATATAAATTGGAGAGAGCCATGAAAGAATAATAAATGTAGCAGGTGAATTTATCTTTTTTACATTTTACAGTAAGAAAATGTGTATACTATCGTTACTTTTTTGTGATAAAGTCGACATTGAGACATAAGTAAAACAAAGTACAAGGCAAATTACCTTTTCTAACTTTGCAATGTTCAATTCCTAACACGTTCTGTTTACTTCCCATACTTAAAATAGGTAAAATAATTATTTAACTTCATACCTTTAAAGTTTACTTATTTTAAAAGGAAATTTAAAAAATGTTTCAGTTTTTGCAGATTTTAAAAGTTTGCAGCTTTCTTTGCGTTGAATTAAAATTAAAATTAAAAATAAAAAGTCTATACTTTCAGGTGGTATTAATATCAAATACCAATGTATGGAACAATTATTATTTCCCAGACCACCCGATGATACCTTATACAATAAGGGCGTATTTCGTCTACACAGTAGCACTTTAAAATACTATTTCAGATTGAATGGTACTATCAAAAAAAGAAAGCCTTTTCCATTGATAGGATGTGACCACCTGCACACCGGTTTCGAACTCTTTTGTTCTCGTCAGTACAGGGTAAGGTGTACATACCTATCATCAGAGCAGACTAATACTTCACGCTGTATTATCAGCTGCAATCTGAACAAACGAAAACAAGAAAGTTCGAAACCGGTCTACAGGTGGTGACATCCTATCAATGGAAAAAGCTTCTATTTCTTGGTAGTACCATTCAATCTGAAATAGTATTTTAAAGTGCTACTGTGTAGACGAAATACGCCTTTATTGTATAAGGTATCATCGGGTGGTCTGGGAAATAATAATTTTTCCATACATTGGTATTTAAAATTAAATTGTTTGCATTTCTCACAATTGCCCCTAGAATAGAAAACAACCATATTTACAGAAACTACTAGCCACTGTCACACATGCCCCTAATTGTAGAGAAAGTGTGACATACTGACAAGGTTTTAAAAAAATTCTTTTAAAAATGTTGGAATTAATTTTATCTCTGTAAAACGATCACAGGCTGCAGTCAGATCTTAAGACATAATGCAGGAAAAAGAACGGACTCGAAAACATTACCACAGGCGTCAGAGACAGAAAATATTAAACCACTAATAAGAAAAGGGATCACACTCACACCAGCTTACCTTCCTTATTCTTTAAAAAAATTGCCAATGTTTTACTTAATGCGTTCAATAACATTGTCAATATTTTTATTGTCAATATAGAGACCTCGCACAGTCACAAATTCATCAATATATTGACAATACTGCAATATTATGCCTGACACGATCAATATTACTGTCAATATTATCAAAAATTGACAACATTATTGAGCGTGTGAGGGCCGTTTTAACCATGTCGATTAATATTTTTATTTTACTGGAAACAATGAATCATAAATTGTGATAAAAATTTCTAATTGCACATATCCTGTAAACCGAAAGCCTTCCGTGCTTCGATAAATTTTCACGATCAGACTGATTTACGGGTTAATTTCAACCACGTGCATGGCAGTTTATTTGCCGTCACACGACACCCTGTCACGAGTCTAAAACAAATAAAGTACGCCAGTATCGGCGGTATGGATGTCTGGAAACACGATTTCATCCTGAAATATTCGAATTGGTGACGTGCATATGTTTCAAACATAGTAATATCAGGATCGTATTGCAAAGAAAATTAAGCTGCTGATGATGTATCTTGGGTCGAAACGGTGAAATGTTGGTAAAATATTTTGGGGGAACGACATAATTCAAAAGGTAATATTTGAATTTCAGGTCCATATTTAAAAATTCTCATTTGAAAACCTAAAGGTTCATGTTTAAATTAATAACTATCCTTAAATGCAGCTTACGAAACTGCATGCAGTAAGTGTTTCCCGCTTTACAATATGTGTATAAATATTTTCATAAAAAAACAAGAACGAAAAATGAAATTTTCGTTTTTTTTCGGATATCTTCGGAAGTAGTCCGCCATTAACTTAAGCTCCAAATTCTGCAGCTTTGCCACAATTTAACCTTTCGTGTATCTTTTATAGTTTCCGAGATCCCAATCGTGAGCATCGAATTTGGGACACCCTGTACTTTATACTATTTTTTCTACTATCGTTATAAAAACTGTATTTTGTTCTAAGAAATTGAATGCATAAACTGTGTCATTTTTCCACAAGTTAAAAAAGTAATTTGGCGTTAAAAAGTGCCGCAACTCTCTCACTTCTTTCTTTTTTTTTTTTTTTATGATAAAACACAAGCACTATAGGAAAAATCCTTTTGGACACTCTGGGTTTGTTCGGGTTTGTTCGCGCGCGCAAATAGCGATTTACGTTGGTTTTGAATCGTTGGAGGTTATATTCGTTTGAAAAAACGACCTCGGGAAGGTGGTTCCATAAGGATGAAGTCCACCAGATGAAAGAATTTTTAAATAATGAAGTTCGAGGAGTACTAAGCTTAACCACATATGGATGAGCGACAGTGGTTCGTCGTGTATTTCTGCTATTCCCCGCTCTGGGCGGAATTAAGTGGGCAAGGTCAGCCATGAAAATATCTGTAAAAGAGAGTCAAATCCCCAACCTGTCTTCTGTTGTAGGCTGTCGGGGTTCTTCGCCAGCTCGTTGTCTCCGATCAGACGAATGGCCCTCCTTTCGATGGAATTCAGTAGCCGAAGAGTATCTTTGGGTGCAGAGCTCCAGACATGAGAGCAGTCAGTACTCTAGTGATGGTCGAACCTGGGCTTTGTAGAGAGTCAAAAGTTGTTGAGGTGTGTACAACTTTTTGGTTCGGAAGAGTACACCAAGTTTCTGAGAAGCTATCTTGACGATTGCTACAACGTGGTTATGCCAAGAGATATTTCCTCCCAGATTGACGCCCAGCAAATTGATAAATGAAGCCAGTGGGATTGCGTGTCCTGCCATGACTATATCCGGTTCTGTAATGTTACCCTTTTTAGAGGAAACTACTGCCTGGTTTTTTTAGCGTTAAATTCGACTTTCTGAATACTTATAATATCAAGTTGCCATGAAAACAGCATGTACGTCGTTCGTTGTCTGGGCGCCGCATTGTTATTGGTATCTGTCAAAAAATCTCAATAATAATTGAATACATCAAAAATGGAAAGAAATCATTTCGATTCCGATGAAGAAAACTCATTTCAATGCGCTCAAGATAAAATAGTTAATAAAACCAATGAATCAACAGAAAATGTATTGCCTGAAAAATCGAAAGAAGCGTTGAACCAAAAGCAAGTGAAGACTCTCAGCGAACGGATATTGTTAACATATTTTTAAGAAAGGTAAAACATTTTTAAATCTTTGACTTTATGGTCTATTCCAACCTAAAATCAACATTAATTCTGAATAATCAAGTCATAACAAATTTTTTTTTAATTTCGAGGAAGAAAGCTGATACGATCGTAGAAAAAATATTGTATGAAACTTATATATAAAATAACTTTTTTTAACATATGGGATTGCAGAACTCGCCTTCGGCTCATGCGCTCAAATTTTCCGTTCGTAAAAAAAGTAATACTTTGTGCATTTGTTACATTCATAACTATTTTCTATTTTACGTCTTTGTTGTTATAAAAATACAGGGTGTTATGGAAATTACTTATTATATTTAAACCGGCAAATGCTCAAATGAAAATAAATTGAAGAAAAATAACCTTAAATGGCGTTTTGATTTATTATACGAAATATACACTTTATATAAAATCTGAAAATTTACGTGGCCGCTACTGAGAACGTTCGCAATCAATAGTTTATTGAGGCGGTGTTGTCATATATTGCAACACAGAATTGTAAACGCACATGTTCAGTTTTTGACAACAAGACGTCTTTGACCCGCGTTATCACTTCTTTTTCAAATCTTTTTCAAACTTTTTAGAAAAAAAATACAATTTTAAGGTACATACTCCCTTGCTTTCAATCTTATAATCCGTTTTATAATTAAATTCCATAAAAAAATTAAACACAAAAAGTATGTTTTGCAACAGAACCAACAATAAGTAATATCACACAAATTTTAAATCCCATCACAATATTTCTTATTATCAATTATTTCACAATAGAAAAATAAAAAAAAATCGGGTAATGCTACAACTAGCAAAACGTTTGAAATTCGTATACATCAAGCACGTGGAACCCTCGACATCGTCAATCCATCCCCGAGTCTCATACTGAAGCAACGATAGTCGCGCGCGGCAGGTATCCAAGCAAGGGCGAAACATGCGGTGTGATCTGACAACACTGTTTGTATACTCTAGTGACCCTCATTGTGGCTAACTGAATTCAGATGGAACGACGCGACAGTATTTGGGTAAAAAGGGTTTTGACCTTAGTATTTAGATATTAGAATTTAAAAAAACAGTATCTAGACTTTCTCTAGGATACCCTAGGAGTCACCCATTTAAATATAATAAGTAATTTCCATAACACCCTGTATATACCATATAAATTCTTAAAAAGTTTTATGTTGGTAATACTATCAAATTATTATTTTATCAAAGTAGTTTTTGATAAATTATCCGCGTCACGAAAATTGAAAACCTTGGTGAGTGAGTTAAGGGAAATTACAAAGCTTTATATATTTGTAAAATATTATAGTACTGTGCTCTGCCTTAAAAGTGAAGTAATCTCTTGAGGTCAGTTAAGTAATTATTGTTTCTGCTAAACATACATGAATAATCTTTAAAAAAGAAAAACGGTTTCATAAAAAGCTTACTACGATACTGAAAACGATATCGAAATAGTTTCGATATGAAACCAAAATAGAAAAACACTTCTATAGTACCTCTCGAACAAATTGGTCGTCAAAACTTTATGTCAGCCATAAACTGGGAATTTAACCGCCTTAAAGTTATATTTTTAAGGTGTTTTTTAAATTAAAGTTTGAGCAACCAGGAAGAAAGAAATAAAACTATTCGCAATCTCCGAACTTTCCCGATTTATTTTTCTCTAGTATTGTTTAAGGTAAAGTTTTCTTGGGTTTATGCACATTGCATATACAGGGTGATTCACGACGAGCTTGCATTAGAGCTTTATGGAGAACTACTGAATATATGTTTCTGAAATTTTGGGGATTTAGGTTTATCGATATGCTCTCTTTAACTAAAATATTGACATGTTTCTGTCATTTCCGGTTATACCGGAAGTAGCTGCCTACTTTCGTTTTTTAAATGCAACATGGTAATTTTTATTACATTTTTCGATTAAGCATTAAATACTAAGCATATTTTATAGAAAATGTTTTTGTCAGACTCTAATAGTTTTTGAGATATCTGGAATTTTTGTAATTATTTGGCAAATGCATGACGATGAAATAATCCATATAATTTTTTTACCTTAGCGCTTGGACTAAACATTTTTGCTCACCGAATAGCTAGAAGATCATCAAGTCTCAAAAACATTTCAAATTCGGCATAAAATGTACAGGGTGGTCACAATTCAAGCCTCATTGTGAAAAAATTCAACCATTAAAAACTTTCTTATTTTAAATGGAACACCCTGTATATTTTTATTTAATTTGATGGCAAATTAGTTGTTCTTTATAAATAGTATTTACTGTCCTATACCTATATCAAAGCGTTTTCTCAAAAAATCCAATTTTATTCCGAAAATACTATTTGTTCAAGTGTGCTATGAAAACAATTGTACTTAGGGTACTGATGTCTATACAGAGGAAAATTAATAATGGCGGCAATATTTTCTAGTGTGCTTTGACAAGAAAAACAATAATTGTCTGATATTTCTTGGCGTATTTTCAAACTGTCAATTATTCTGTTACTAAAAAATGTCACGCTCCGGATTTTCAAGTGAAGATTTTTTTAATTTATTTACGGTTTACATTGAATGTGGTAAAATTAAGCTAAGAGCTTGTCGAATATATCGGGATAAATATCCGAATAGGCCTATTCCCACACCTGATATTATTAGAAGACTAAATAATAATTGTTTAAAATTTGGATCATTTGAAGCCAAAGTACGAAGAATTAAACCAATACTGGACAATGAGGTATTTGAAGTTACCATTTTAGCCTATTTTTACGCTTTCCCAAAAGACTCAATTCGTGAAGCTGCAATGCAATTAAGAGTTTCGTATTCCAGTATACAAAGAATTTTAAAAAAATATGGCTGGAGGCCATATTCATATGCCCAAGTTCAGCATCTAAAACCACAAGATTTGCCAGCTCGAGTCGAACTTTGCGAGTTTTTTCTAATCAAAACCCAAGAAAATGAGCAATTTACTAATTCTGTAATATGGAGTGATGAAGCCAAATTTACTCGTAATGGTTTTCATAACAGACACAACAGCCATTATTGGGCTCACGAAAACCCCCATATTGTCAGGATAGGACGTTACCAGGAATCATTTCAATTTAATGTTTATTGTGCTATTAAACATGACCGTATATTTTGCTTACACATTTACGACGAAAATTTAAATGGTCAGAATTATTTGACAATTCTTGAGGATCAGTTAGAAGAACGTCTGGATGATTTGTCGCTCCAAGAGCGAATAAATGCATGGTACCAAAACGATGGGGCTCCAGCACACAACGTCCAAGTTGTTAAGACTGCCCTAAACAGACTTTTTCATGACCAGTGGATCGCAAACCAAGGTCCCTTCCACTGGCCAGCTCGTTCGCCAGACTTAACTCCACTGGACTTTTTCATCTGGGGAACCATTAAAGATAAAGTTTACGCGCGTCCCATCACCACGAAGGAAAATCTAATTGAAAGGGTGAAGGCAGCATTTCAATCTCTCACTGCACAAGAAATTAGGAATGCTACAAGAAATAGCATGATGAAAAGAATACATAAATGCTTGGAAGTAAATGGCAATCATTTCGAACATATTTTAAAAATATAATCAAAAGATATTAGGTATAATTTTCAAACACATTTTTAATTAAAGAATTTAAAGTTTATTAACTTGTTTCCTTGCTATTTTTAAAAAAATAATATTTAAACTATTAAATTTAAAACAATTTAAAACAATAAACTGCATTTTATTTATAAATTATTAAGAAACACTTTAGAATGTTGTATTTTCAAGCAATCAATCACTATTCCTCCGTATAGACATCAGTATACAGCCCCTAAGTACAATTGTTTTCATAGCACACTTGAACAAATAGTATTTTCGGAATAAAATTGGATTTTTTGAGAAAACGCTTTGATATAGGATAAGACAGTAAATACTATTTATAAAGAACAACTAATTTGCCATCAAATTAAATAAAAATATACAGGGTGTTCCATTTAAAATAAGAAAGCTTTTAATGGTTGAATTTTTTCACAATGAGGCTTGAATTGTGACCACCCTGTACATTTTATGCCGAATTTGAAATGTTTTTGAGACTTGATGATCTTCTAGCTATTCGGTGAGCAAAAATGTTTAGTCCAAGCGCTAAGGTAAAAAAATTATATGGATTATTTCATCGTCATGCATTTGCCAAATAATTACAAAAATTCCAGATATCTCAAAAACTATTAGAGTCTGACAAAAACATTTTCTATAAAATGTGCTTAGTATTTAATGCTTAATCGAAAAGTGTAATAAAAATTACCATGTTGTATTTAAAAAACGAAAGTAGGCAGCTACTTCCGGTATAACCGGAAATGACAGAAACATGTCAATATTTTAGTTAAAGAGAGCATATCGATAAACCCAAATTCCCAAAGTTTCAGGAACATATATTCAGTAGTTCTCCATAAAGTTCTAATGCAAGCTCGTCGTGAATCACCCTGTATACACTTCATTAAGCATAAAGAGAACCAAATTTTAAACTTTTTAAAACCGTTGCAAAAATGTAAAAATCTGTGTATCGTTTGTTTTTCACTACGTCTGCTTTCCTGCTTTATACAATTTAACGCGATGTAGTTAACATCCACCCTCAATGACTTTAAAATTAAATTTTGCCGCTATCAAACCACTGATAAACTTCCTCATGAGGGAGGATGTTATAGATTCTACCAACCACCCTAGAGAATTGCCTTTGAATTTTTATTTTTGTATTTCCGTTTTATATACCGTGTCTGTATAAAGTCTGGAAACGGCTTAATAACTTTGGACCCGCAATTTTTTTTTACAAAATTTGAGTGTATAAGGGAAGGTAAACTACTTTCTGACGGAAAAATGACAGTACTAACTGTCAAAATGGCGGATGGGCGCCATCTTGGTAAAGAAAAGTAAATAGAAAGAGGGGGTCTTACGATACATGAAGGTCCTATCAAGTACTTTAAGTCCGTGTCCACAACGGCGCTCCGAACCTCGCTCATCGCCTTGGACCATAGCACGGCAGAGCCCTCACTTGAGCTTCGCACACTAGTCCCTCGACATCGAGATATAAACATGGACTGTGCGTTGTTATCTTCTTCCGATGAAGAAGATATTATTTTAGAATTACGTTGATCATTTGACGTAAAATTGGGTAATCAAGTAATATACAGGACGTCACATGAAAAAAGCCTTTAAACAGGGTCGGATGTATCACTAGGAGCTAGCCTAGAGTCTCGTATTTAAAGGGGCTTCGAAAGACCCAAAAAAACAAAGTTTAAAATAAAAAATACGATTTTAAATTGACAAATTACGCACATTCCATGTTTATATCTCGATGTTGACAGGCAAGGCAATGAGCGAAGGTCGGAGCGCCGTTGTGGATACTACTGTGCGATGCTATGGTACCAGGCTAGGAGCGAGGGCGAAGCTCGGCGCTCCGTTGAGGACATACACTAAGACGCCAGAATATTACTTCTCTAATCGTAACGAAAACTGTATGGCGGCGTTTTAAAAATTACATTACAACGTTATTATTTTTTCATTATCCTTTATTTCAATTAAATAAAAAAATTATGAAACAGAAAGTAATTAAAATTTTTAAACACTTTTTTCGAAATTTTTTTTTTATTAAAAGGTAATATCGTTCCATAATAGGGGCGAGTATCCAACACCACCAACGTGCTCAGCATCCTCGAAAACAGGGGGGATATATATATAACTTGAAAAAAAAATTCACCCCTTTCAGGGGCGAGTATTGGCCGGTGGAGGAGTCGGACGAACACCACCACCGTGCTCAGCATCCTCGAAAACGGGGGGAAAGTGTGTTTCTCTGCAGGGAAACCTCTTGAAACGCGTTTATCCCCTCTGGGGGGTGGTTTTTGGCCGTTTTGAGGGGTTGCGCAACCCAAATGAGAAATTCTGACGCCGCCATGTTCCGCATCCTCGAAAACGGGGGGGGACTCTTGTTCCGGCTTAAAATATTTTTTCGGGGTCTTTTTCCGACTCACAGACGACACTATATCAAAAACGCATCAATAGCAGATTAAACTCCCTAAAATGATGTCATTATAATCGCTGCCAGACTCCCTGGAGATTAATATTTGCATTTTCGGGAGTTGTCCTTAGTGTCCATGTGACATCTTAATGATTTTCATATATTTATGCTGGTTTTTTGAAAATATTTTTTGAAACTCATCTATTCATACCTTAATATAGCCGTATAGAAATGTTTGATTACTTAAATATTCTAAACAAAATTCACCATATGTATTTTCAAATGAAGATCTTCCGTATCCCCTCATTTGTTTCGAAAACTAAAAATCCGATATTTAGTTTTGCTGACGATAGCATACTTGTCCCATCTTTTCTTTGAATGCATAAACATCGGCTGCCGAAAGCATATCTTCGCAGACAGCATGAAGTATCACGTCTCAACACCTGGAAGAAATATTGGCTTGAACAGTAACCAAGTCGAGTTTAATGCTAAAAAAACCCAGGCAGCAGTTTTCTCTAAAAAGGTTAACATTACAGAACCGGATATAGTCATGGCAGGACACGCAATTCCACTGACTTCATCTATTAATTTGATGGGCGTCAAACTGGGAAGAAATATATCTTGGCCTAACCACGTTGTGGCAATCGCCAAGATAGATTCGCAGAAACTTAGTGTACTCTTCCGAACCAAAAAGTTTTACGCATCTCAAGAACTTTTGATACTATACAAAGCCCAAATTCGACCATCACTAGAGTACTGCTCTCATGACTGGAGCTCTGCATCTAAACATACTCTTCGGCTACTGGATTCCATCGAAAGGAGGGCCATTCGTCTGATCGGAGACCACGAGCTGACGAAGAGCCTCGACGGCCTAGAATCTAGAACATCGAAGATAGGTTGGGAATTTGACTCTCTTTTACAGATATTTCCATGGAAAGTGATCGGCTGACCTTGCCCTCTTAATTCCGCCCAGAGCGGCGAATAGCAGAAATACACGACGAACCACTACTTTACAGGGTGTTATGGAAATTACGTATTATATTTAAACCATCAATTCCTGAGATGAAAACAAATTGAAGAAAAATATCCAAAAATGGCGCTTTAATTTAATATGCCCTGTACATGACCTTATGTCAAACCAAAAATATACACGTGGTGACACTGGGGGACAAGTAAACAAAGCAACATATGGCGGAAAACGTCAGTAAATTTTGAGCAGTGTTGTCATGTTCTCAGGATAAACTCTTTAGAAAGTCAATAACTGTTTGACAGAATCGAAGTTGTTTACTTTTCTGGGTACATTATTATAAACTTTACGTTCAGTTCAGTGTGCTGGGAAACAATCTCTGATGTATAAACTTGATCGACTCGAACGAACCACCGCGGAGTTTATAAATGATCAGGTATGTTCGCATTTGTTCAATTCGAACAATGTTGAATCTGAACAACTTAAAAGTTTATAAATGCCACCCTTTAGAAAAGAAAATGAATTTTATTTAACTTTTCGGACTATTTAAAACCAACTTAATTTATTAACAAACAAAAAGTAGGTAACCCGGACAAGAACCGGCAAAATAACCTCACGAAAAAACATAAACTCACATTAGTTTTTGCGTAGATTTGTATGCGTCTCATGAACACATCTAAGTACCGTACCATTCAATCGGAATTGGTATTTTAAAGTGCTCCTGTTTAGACAAAAATATGCCCTTATTGTATAAGGTTTCATCGGATGGTCTGAAAAATAATATAATTTTTACGTACGTATTTGACATCTAAAGTTTTGAAAGTAAAACACGTTTGAGTCTGGTTGACACGTTCGGGTTTACTCAGTCGATCGCTTTTGTGCTACCTTGGGTCAATATCTAAAAATACAGCGTTGCCACTTTCGATGTTTTATAAGATTATATTCATAAATTGGGGAATTTCCTTCTGTAATATTATTTCCTGTATAATTATAATCTCGAAAATGGCATCCGCGCTAGTTAGTTAGTTATTTTCCGAATATGCACGAAGCATTCTACCGTTGGACGCGTCTATAATCTATATGAAAGGGAGGTCCTGTCTGTCAAATTATTTCATCATTCTTCAGAATAGAATTAATAAATTTTATGTTTAGGCCAATCCATTAGAAATTAGCGTTTTTGTTATTTCTGAATTTCAATTGCGAAATAATTTGTATCAAGTGCTGTTGCTCTACGTGTACAGTAGTGTTATTATTGTAAAGTGTAATTATGCATTAGTGTTTAGTGCTTTTGTGTAATTTGATAATAAGTGCATATCTTCAAAAAAACTAATTTGAAACTCGTGGGTGTCTGTGTGTTTCTTTAAGTGATTTAGTGTAATTTGTTCTGTTCACTATGTGTTTTTTTCTCTCGTCAATATGCCGGGTATGTTCCGAGATTGGAAAGAAGATGCCGAATGGGTTTGTTGGGTATAAGCGTATTATGCAGTCCCACACTATCATCAGGGCACGTGATGAGCATAAACCTCTTCCCATAGAAAAAAGAACTGAAGGTGTCTGTGCCCTGGATTCCTTACTCGTGTCGGCGGCCTGGATTTAATTTCTAAGTAAGCTAAATATTTATTTTTATAAGAATATAAAGTTTTACACTTTTCCACAGTTTGGCAACATTGCGCCAGAACATCTATTTATTCCACAGCTGGGCAGTGTAATATGATTATGCCGCGTAGTGACCTGTGGGTTTATGAGTGAATTACTACACTTTTTAAACGTTCGATTTAAAACAAAAATATGTAGCGCTTCTCTAGGACACCCCAGGAGTCACCCATTTAAATATAATACGTCATTTCCATAACACCCTGTATATATAGTTGAATAAAAATATCTGGTCGGCATTAAACTCGGCACATCTTAATCTCTTAATCCCTTTTGCATTTTTAATGAGATTTTTAAAACTACAAACTCGGCACAAAGTGGTGCACCTGAGCCTGTAATAATTATTACTAACATCTTTTATAGATGCCCTGGGGAAACAAGTGAAAACCCGCCCCGATTGAGACGATATCCCATTGTATTTTAATTTGAAAAGCAAAATTCGAGCGCAAACCAGCTGACAGCTACTCTACATATAATAAATTAGAGAACTATAACAATTATAACGGGATAACACCGTCACTGTGATTTCCTTAAAACATTGCAATTTGATGTTCCTTGTTATAAAGATACAATCTTTTTTTTAATTTCTAAATTAATGTGCCTAGTTTGATCATTTTAAAAAGGGACATTTGAAACTCTGTGCCGAGTTTGACTGTTTTTATTATGTCTACCTGAGGCATGTGCCGAGTTTGTATTTTCCCAAATATCTTGTACGCGGTTATATGGATTTCCCAACGAATTATGATTAAACTTTCGTACTAGATCACCCTCTTTAACAAATTGCATTTCGTCCCATCATAAATTGAGGGATAACGTATTCTTTGGGTAATTTGAAGCAGGTACCCTCGGTATTTAACCAGGGTTGTTTCGTTTTAAACATTTTGTATAAAACAATTGTTTTAAACAATCGTTTGAGTTTAAAACAATATTTAAAACAGGTAAATTAAACACACGTTATTTTTTTTTTTTAGTAAATTGATTATTTAACAGGAGTATACTTAATTTATGCAATAACTTGATGTGAAAAATAGTTATTGATATATAGTAATAAAACTACAGACTAAAACAGTAATTTCCATTCAAATTAACAAAATAATAAAAGTTAGGTACCTAATGAACATCATGCACAGAACTTTGGTATGTTCAAAAAACTACAAACAAGTGTATAACCCGTAAGAAACAAAAATAAATAAGGTAAAAATGTATAATAATCACTAATCGGACGTGACATCAGTTTGCGCCGTAAGTGGGTGCATTAGAATTTCGTTCTTTAAAAATTGTAACCAACTTAGCTGCTCTGACATTGCCTAGCTTATTGCGGAGTTTGGAATAAACTAACTAAAGACGAAAAAGTCTTCCTATATTGGCGAACGAAGCAATAGCTGTATATAGCTGTCGGAGAAGTTCCATTGCTCTTGTATTTAAATGTTTAATAGGCCGCCACCATGCTAATGGTTTTATATTTTCAAGTATCTGTTGAGAAAACATATATGGCATAAATGGTGCACACCTAGCCTGAAAATTAACACTCGTTGGCATTGTTCCTGAATGGTAGGTTTTTACATATTCCACGACAATTTCTAATTGACTTTGAGTTAGTCTATCTCCCCTAAAACGATGATCAAGTAAGTTTGCGAAAAAATGAAGTGGAGTTAGAGCCATCTCCAAACGATCTAACCTTATTTACGTCACTCATTGAAAATTCCCAATTTGATTTTTGTTTTCAAACGTCTCCAATAGTTCGAGCAATATTTCTGTCGCTTTTCTCCTATCCTGCAAGTGTTTTTTTGAACTTTATCTAGAGCAACAGCAATGCATTTTAATTTTTTGTGATACTCCTGTGCATTAACTTTTAAATTAACGGCAGTAACTAATTTTATGATGTCGTTCTCTATAAGTATTCTGTTTTTAGTACACACATCAAATAATATTGGTCAGTTTTTCAAATAACTCTCCAAGCAGTCTGATAGTGTTCCAGCGAATATCCTGAGGAAATACGCGAGCGGAGTCAGCAGCTTCTTTAAATTTTGCGCTAGCGAAATGCACATTTCTAAAGTATTTACAAATTTTCTTTACGTTACTCTCGACTCCAAGTACTTCTAAATCATGAGCAAGTAAGTTGAATATATGAGCGGAACAACCATAAGTTATTATATCCTTTCGGTCTAATACAACAACAAGGTTTCTCCTCATTTTAGTCATATTCGAAACGTTGTCTGTTACTACACTGGTAACTTGACATTAATACTCTTCTTCGCATTTTTGTATAGCTTTTTTCAGTAGTTGTAATAAACACTCTGATGTGTGACTACGAACTCTATTAGATGCACCCGTTCACTTTCTATATCTGTGACACATATGCCTATTATAGGTTCATTATGGACGTTACTCCAACCGTCAAGGGCTAGACAAACTTTCTTCTGACACAAATTGTCTTTCATTGTTGTTTGCACTGAGTTATAGACCGTATCAAGCAAATTGTTGGAAACAATATTTCTGTTTGGTGGTGAATATCCAGGACGTAGCAAATTAATCAACAGTTTAAACTCACGATATTCTACTGCACGAAATGGTGCGTTCGTCGCATATAAATATCTGGCGATTGTATATCCATCTTTTTCTTATTTGATTCGCTGGTTCGAATAATAAAACTTGACATGCTGCTACTTGATACTGAACCAGTAGAAGTAGCGATTTCGAGAGCACCACAGCGTTCTATCATCTAACAAACTAAGCATTCTCGGCAAAAATCATAAATGTCGTAAAACTCTATGAATAGGAAACAGAAATAGAAGTCCACTGGGAAAGGAGTTTAAGTTATCTTTTAAATTCTACTAAAACATTGAACACATGTTTTAAACTATGTTTTTAATAAGGTTTTATTTGTTTAAAACATGAACTTTAAAAGCAAATGAAAACATGTTTAAAACAAAAAAAAACGTTTAAAACAATTAAAAAATACATGTTTTTGTGCAATCCTGTATTTAACTAAGTCGTTTATTAGTGAACACCCTTCTTCATTGAAAATATAATATTTTTAAGGGTATAAAATCACTTTTGCGACAGTCGAAAAACTATTCCGCAGGTTTTGCATGATGCAATAAAGATATCTCGCAACTTGTACTCACATGAGTGCCAGACCAGATGAACTTCTCACCAAATTCTGATACGAAACCACCCTCTTCCCTAAACTGCGTGACGTCTCATCATAAATTGAGGGATAACCTTTTTTTAAGGTAATTTAGGCCCAGCACCCTCGATGTTTTACCGCTATTCGCTTATCGCCCAACCAGATGGTGTTTCGTATCCCCTGTGAAAAATATACAGCAGGCAGTGAAAATTGGGGATTGTTTAATGGAGATAAAGTTAAAAAGCATATTAAACCAAAATTGGTTTCCTTTTACATAATCATGTCGCAATGCATAAAATTTTTAAACAATAACACAAGTCGACATCATTTTTGTAACATCGATGAGAATGCTTATTTTGCGTTTCATTTAGGAAGTTATTAAAACACATTTATTCCCAGAAATGGTCTAGCACGTCTCATTTTCACCTGCTTCTCTTTTATATAATGCGATCATTGAAATCATTTTTACTTGCCTTAGGACCGGAAAGTACAACAAGACCACAGAGGGATTATTTTCACAGTATTGTACGAACCGTTAAGAGTTTTATTGGTTTCTGCAGTTTAGTTGGTTCCTGTCTCGTTTACAGTACAGTCAAGTGTTTAAGTCGATTTTGATATAAAATGGCAAGTTCGAGTCGTCGTTGCAAAAATCCAGCCGATAAGTTTTGTTATATATGTGGACGATTTACTATAAAGTCCTAAGCTTGATCTATATCTGAGCCTATTTTTTATATTTTAAGTGTCAAATTGGAGATCAAGATAAAAGTTGAGCTCGTCGTGTTTGTTGTGTGAGTTGTCACGTAAATTTAATGCAGTGGATGTATCGCAAGAAAAATTCTATGACGTTTGCTGTTCCTATGGTGTGGAAAGAACCTAATGACCCTGTAAGTGATTGCTACTTTTGCATAACTAAAACAGAAGGGATTTCAAAAAAGCATAGAGACAAAATAGAGTATCCAAATTTTTAAACGTGGACATCGTGTTTCCCGGTAATTCTAATTCTTCATCCGAAACTAATCCACAACTTTCTGAGAACACCAGTTGGGACCCAACATTTTTGCCAACTACCGTGAACCTCACTTAATAACTCAGAATACATTAAATGACTTGGTACGTGACCTACGATTGTCGAAACAAAAATCGGAACTTCTTGGTTCCAGACTTCAACAGTGGAACTTGTTAGATAAAAAAGCAAGTGTTTCACTGTACCGTTATGGAATGTAACATTATAAAGTTTTTTTAAAATGGAAGGGTCGCTATGTGTCTGTTGTGATATTGATGGTTTAATGAATGAGCTTAATATGGAACATGATCCTAGCGAGTGGCGTTTATTCATAGATTCGTCGAAATACCGCCTAAAAGCAGTCCTGCTTCATAATGGAAACAAAAAACCATCCATTCCTTTAGCCCATTAAGTGACAATGATAGAAACATATGACAACTTAGCAACATATTAAATCGTGTTAAATATGAACAGTATCAGTGGGATATCTGTGGAGATTTAAAAGTGATAGGTATATTGCTAGGGCTTCAATGGAGTTTCACAAAGTATTGCTTTTTTTGTGTCTGTGGGACAGTAGGACAACAAAAGAACACTACAGTAAAAAGGAGTGGCCTCATAGAACTTCTTTTGAACCTGGTACTTCAAACATTAAATATGCCCCCCTTGTAACCCATAAAGGTTCTGCCACCTCCAATTCCATATTAAGCTTGGACTAATGAACAACTTTGCCAAAGCCATGGACAAAGAAGGTAGTGGTTTCCAGTACCTAAGAGAAATATTTCCTCACCTAAGTGATGCAAAAAAGAAGACATATTTATTGGCCCTTAGATAAGGAAGCTCTCAGATAATCTCCATTTTCAAGAACAATTAAATGAAAAGGAATTGGCAGCTTCGACGTGTTTTGTGCGTATAGTGCAACAAGAAAGATGAAGACTATAAAAGACAAAGATGAACTGTTGAAAACCTATGAATTACTAGGGTGTCGCATGTCTCTAAAAATACATTAGAGACATACATTTTTTATTCGAATCGATCCTGAACTCAGACAAAGTAAGTGGCAAAATGAAATCAAAAACAATTTTGAGGTTGAAACTAATTTTTTAAGTCTGGTGATCTTGCTGGCTATAATACGGGGCCGAGCCGCCCGACCCACCGTCCAGGAAAATGATCGTTTAATCATTGGCGAACAGGTACCGTGAAATGAGCCGGGGCTCCATCTTGTTGGTAGGGGAACAATTCGTTGTTGAAAGGTTCAAGATCGATTCGAATAAAAAAATTATTGAGACGAAAGTTGCTTATTTTTTAATGAAGTTTCCGAACCTGCGAGAAATAAAACGGGTTCCCGTTTAAAAAAAAAAGTTGCCCTGCGCAGGGCACCACCTGAACACCGCAGGTGAAAAAACCTGCGACATTCGATTTCCCCCTCAAAACTACGAAAATCATCTGAGGAGGTCGAAATCAAAAAACTGCAATCTGAGCGAGAAAAAAGGCTGTTCGGGTTTCAAAAAGACACCCTGTATATATAAAATAATTATTTCAAGAGAGCATTTTTATTTCTTTTAAATCATTTCAAATAAAAAAATAAACTTTACCCAGGTGAAGCTATCTCCAAGTTCTGATACAAAGTCCCCCTTTACGTAACTGTAGTACGTTTGATCATAAATTGAAGTCAAATCTATTTTTTAGGCAATTTAGACCCTACACCCTCAATGTTATCGCTCAAGCAGATGATGTTTCGTATATCCCTTATGGAAGAGATACAGCAGGAAGTTAAAATTCGGGATAATTTAATAGAGATAAGGTTGGGCTTGGGCGACAATAAGCTAAATATGATATGTTTAATATTTTAGATATGGTCATTGCGTTTTATAACCCCTGTTTCCAAAAGATACAGAATGAAGAGGTCACATGATTAGTGTAATGCTTTTTAGCGATGTTTTTAGGTACATACAAAGGGTACAACAATACATACAGGTATACAACATTTTTCGATAGTTTTACGGGTTTTTTTCTATGTTTAATAGTTTCCAAGAAAAAAAACAGATTTTCTTTGTTTTTAAATAGGTCACCCTATATATTTTTTTATTATAATGCAATTCAGTTTTTAACAAACTTTTCAGAAATAATACTTCTTTTTTACGAAGTTACGTTTCTTAAAAAATATACAATTATTTTTAGTAGGTAGGTCAGTTCTGTCATAATGAAAAATTATTCTGTTCAAATTGTTTTAAAATTTCAAGTTAATAGTAAAAAATTAGTTTGTCCTAATTACAACAGCTTGAACTTTGAAAAAATCAACATCTCGTTTGCTATACCCAGTGTAACGAAAATGTAGATGGAGCATTAGAAGTGTATTTCAATGGTAAATATAAGCCCTTTTCGTTATATTTAATTCTTTGAAATTTATAAAATTTCCTAAATTACTTCTAGAATAATTTTTTTTTTTTTAGTTTTTAATTAATTGCTTTTAAACTACCCAAGCAAATCAAATAACATTTTAGGTAATTATAGTGGAAAATAATACCAACATAAATAGGCAATAAAATACTGGGTGTCCCGTTTAAAAAAGTACAATTTTATATTATCACACTTTTTTGGGCCACCCTGTATATGGAAAATTATTTTCCTGAAATACACCCTATGATACAGTATAAGTTATCATATGAATGAAATTTATAACTTAATTCGTATAGGACCTATGGAAGCCTGACGCACTATTACGGAACCCTGTATATTTCTGAGAATCATAAAATTAAAAACTAAATTACATTATAAAAAATATTACTTACATCAGTGGGGTTTACGTAAAAACTACAAAGTCAACATTTTATTTCTTTTTGAAGTAACAGGGTAACCGAAATATGTAGGGTGTCCCAAAATGCAAAATTCTCAAAAACTTCCCAGAAATCAAAAATAAGGTAGCCTGCATAAATTCTAATTGCGTCTTCTTCTTTTATTTCACAAAAAATAGCCCAGTACTGCGAAACCAACATCCTTCTATCTTCACACACTGTACATACATGCATCGAAAGTATCGAATACGGACGGATTGCACAGGGTGTGCAAAAAACATGATTATCTGTTATCTGTATGGCAAAAAAACGTTTCATAGAGTACCTACCAACGAATACTTATAAACAGGAAGAAGACAAACAGCCGTGTTAACACATCGAAGCAAGTATGAACAAACGAACAAACCAGGTATCCATTACGTCTGGAATCAGCTGACAAACGCACGTGCTTTTCAAATGTCACTTTTGTACAAATTTTTAATACTGTCAATATTTTAAAGTGACATTTAACCAACAAAAAACATTTAAACCCCTTTTATTTGATTTACTATGTGGTGAAAATCGAATATTAGGATTCTGACATGTTTTAAGCTGTAAATATCACTTTAAAATAATCCTTACACACTCTTATATCATTTTTTGAACTAGTAACGTAACTACAAATGAAAAATTAAACTTCAGAAATAGTAGTAGTTTTATTAAAAAATAGGAAGTAAATCATAATTTACATAAAATATTTTACCATCTTCAACTGGGCTCTCATCATCATCATCATCAATCAGCCCTTTGCATCCACTGCTGGATATAGGCCTCCCCCATTTCTGCCCACCGTCCTCTATTTTGAGCGCTCTGCACCCAGTTTGTGGTTATTCTTTTGATATCGTCCGTCCATCGCGTTGGGGGTCTTCCCCTGTTTCTCTTATCAGCCCTTGGTCTCCACTCGAGCAGTCTTTTTGTCCATCGTCCATCTGTCATGCGGGCCACATGTCCAGCCCAGTTCCACTTCAGTTTTGCCACCTGGTAGATAACATCCGTGACCCCTGTTCTCGCCCGTAAATCCTCATTTCTGACGTGGTCACGAAGTGACACCCCGAGCATCGATCTTTCCATTTTGCGTTGTGTTGTTCTGAGCTTCTTAGCAGATGTGACCGTCAGAGTTAAAGTTTCAGCGCCGTAGGTCATAACCGGCAGAATGCACTGATTAAAAACCTTTCGCTTCAGACAAATTGGGAGATTGCTCTTAAATACGTCCCCAAGTTTGCCATATGCAGCCCAAGAGAGCGTAATTCTTCTTTTTAACTCGCATGTTTGATTGTCTCTCGAGATTCTTATTTCATGACCGAGATATGTGTACTTATCCACCAGCTCCACCTCACAGTCACCAATATTAATATTTCCACTAGGGACCAGATTTGTCATAAATTTCGTTTTTGATATATTAATTTTTAGCCCCACCTTAGCACATACTTCCTGAAGATCTTCTAGCATTTTCCTGATATCTTGTAGGTTGTCAGACAACAGAGCTATATCATCCGCGAAACGCAGATCTGTTAGGTTTAATCCATCAATATTCAAACCCTTTCCGCTCCATTCAAGCATTCCTAAGGCATACTGCAGAACAGTGATAAACAGTTTGGGTGACATAGTATCACCCTGTCGTACTCCTCTACCGATTTTTATGGGGTTGGTGTTTTCGTGTAGTTTTACTATCATTGTAGCATTTTTGTATATGTTATATTATTAGTTTGGTGTAACGATAGTCGACACGACATTTTTGTAAGGAGTCTAAAACTGCACTCAACTCAACAGTGTCAAATGCCTTGTGGAAGTCCACAAAGGCAATGACAAGCGGTCTATTGTATTCGATTGATTTTTCGATCAGGGTTTTGATGCCTTGAAGATGGTCATTGGTTCCAAATCCTCTGCGGAACCCGGCCTGTTCTATTGGTTGGTAAAAGTCTAATTTGTTTTCCAGTCGTGTAGTAATAATTCTCGTAAAGAGTTTATAAAGGTGACTAAGTAAGCTTATTGGTCGATAGTTTTCTAGTTCGGCTGTATCTCCCTTCTTGTGAATTAAGATCACGATGGCGTTGTGCCACCTATCTGGTATGGCGCTGTTAAAAAGACATAGATTAAAAAGTTTTGCTATTTTCTTGAGTAGACATTTACCACCTATCTTAACTGCATCGGCAACTACGCAGTCCTCTCCAGGGGCCTTGTTGTTTTTTGTTTTCCTTAGTGCTAGCTTTATTTCGTCCAAGGTAATATCAGGCAGCAATTCTGACCCTTGGTTAACGATGCCTTTCTTGCTTGTCAGTATCTCTAGTTCTGTTTCTGAGTCTAAATTTACTTCATTGTGACTTTGATATAGTAGACAGTAGAAGTCCTCAATTATCTTCAGAATGCTTTCTCGGTTTGTTGTAATATGCCCCTGTTTATCCTTTACCTTCGTCATTTGCTTTTTTCCGTTTTCTAGTTTTCTGCGTAAAACCTTCATGCTTTTATTGTTTTCTATTGTTTGTTCGATCTGATTTTGGTTGTATGTTCTAATGTCGCGTCTTATAGCTTTTGATACTTCTTTGTTAATTTGTCTTAGCTCTTCAGCAGTAGTCAGTTCTTCACTTCTCATATCTCTTCTTTGTTTCATTTTCCGCACGGTAGTTTCGCTTAATTTCGATTGTTTCCTGGTTGTTGGGCAGTATTCGTTTTGACTCTCTAGCAGGGCAGTAGTGATGTTCTCGTTTAAGACATTGATGTTATCTTCTGCTTCAGTGCCATTTAGCTTATTTGTGATGCATTGCTGGAAGCAAACCATGTCCGACGGGCTATTCCATGGTCTGTTGCTGTCGGTTTTCATGATCAGCCTATGCCTTTCTTTACCAACGTCAATCATCAATTTGACTCGTACAATCCTGTGGTCACTTCCGGTGGTTACTCTGTTCAGTACCGACACGTCTTTAACTATGTATCTTTTGTCGGTGATTATGAAATCTATTTCATTTTTCGTTCGTCCATCCGGGCTTCTCCATGTCCATCTCCTATTTGGTCTCTTAGGAAAGAAGCTATTCATCTGGAATAAGTTGTTTTGCAGCAGGAAACCAAGCAGTGTTTCACCCCTATCATTTCTTCCTTCCAGTCCATGGCTTCCCAGTGAAAACTCATCAGCGCTCAACCTTGCTCCCACCTTGGCATTGAAATCACCACATAGAATAGTATAATGTGCTTGTTGATCGCTGAGGGCATCTCTGATGTCGTCGTAAAACAAGTCTATTTCTTCGTCAGTATGATTTGAGGTAGGCGCGTATACTTGTATAATTTTGATATTGTATCTGGTGCTGAGTCTGAGGACAAGGCATATTACTCTTGTTGAGATTTTCTTCAGGGACACAATGTTTGCTTTGTGGCGCTTATGTATCAGAAAGCCAGTTCCTCCTACTGAGCTGTTATCGTCTCCTACGTAATAGAAACCGTGTCCGGATTTCAAAGTAATGAGCTGTTCCCCACGTCTTCTAACCTCGCTAAGACCCACGATATCCCACTTGATGTTTTCCAATTCGCACTCAAGTTCAGTTAATCGTTCTTCTGACAATAATGACAATGCATTGTATGTTGCGATGTACATAACTTTTTTCTTCTTATTCTTTTTACATCTCTTAGGTTTTTTCCTCGCCAGATGATTGTCCCCCCCAGAATCCATGGGACAGACTGATTTAACATCAGTGCGAGATTCTGAAGATCTTCTACTCGCCTGGGGTACTTGAATCTTCATACCTGGCATTTTCATAAGGGGGTATTTAGCCATATAACACCACGCTGGCTAGACGTCTTGGTGAGAATGTATTTCAGCCGCCCAATCTGGGTCAGACGCTGTTTGCCGCCGCCCATTCTGGGTCAGACGCCGCAGTGCTAGTTTTGGTCCGCCCCGGCTATTTGATTTCACCGGTACCACCCATATCTGGGAGGCATTCCCCTATCCGCCACCTGGGGAGGCGCCCGGTGGGGGACTAGCAACCCCCGCGGGCAACTGGGCTCTAGGTCCTAGCAAATATTTCAGGCTTCAAGTCCGAGCATATTTTTTGGGCCCCATATGATTTATGGAAAGAAATTATTATCGATGCTTACTCTCAGTAAAGATGACTAAATGAATATTTCAATTACAAATTACGCACTTGCACCAAAAAGGAAACGACGTTTTTCGTAAAAGATTAGAATATTAAAAATTATTTTAAAATTTAAAGATGCGTCTTCTTCACCATTTTAAATCATATCAGATGTTGCTGGATTTCCATGCCCGCCAGACGAAGGAAGTTAGCTTGTTTAACAATTCGAGCTGTTCGCATTCTATGCCTGTCTCTGTCTGCAGCAACCTTTCTTATTCAGTAAAGTGAGACAAATATGACCAGGATCAAGTCGCCTGCATAAACACTCACTTTTGGGCTTTCCATATTAACTCTACGTAAGTCTGATATTGACGCTTAAATGATAGAGTGAAACAGATAGATAAAAGTAGGTTGCTTGTGAGCGTATGGAGCAGAGTAGGCTTAGCATCACTTCCAAGGCCGTCTTACGTGTTTCGATCCCCCCCATAAGCAGTCTCACCGGGCTGGTACCTACGGTAGTCGCCCAGTAGGACTTCAGACTGTGAACTAGCTGGAACTTTATTTTAATTATGGTTTATTCGTTGGTTCCTTTAAACTTGATTTAAATAAAAGATTGGACATTAATCTACTGAAAATGTGCGTTGTACCTTTTTTCCTCGAAAGAATATACGAGAAAGCATCTGGTCATGCGATAAGCGAAAAGCCGGAAATTACCCGGGAATGAAAAAGCGTCGAAATAACCTAAAAATACAGTTTATCTGTCAATTTATGAGTGGATATAATGCAACTCAGCAGACAGGGTGGATTGGTTCGGCAATTTTATTATTTGGTGAGATTCGCAACAAGGAAAGTGAAGAAAGAGCCATCATAAAATTCGATCACATAAAAGATATTTCGTAACGTTACTTAGTTTGGTAAGGGACATAACTAATACAGTACACGTTTAGATAGAGGTCGATACTTGCATCGAATAACATTGTAAGTGACATTTTGACCAATCTCAGAGTTCAAAATAAATTTCAATGTTTAAAGCCTAAAATTTGGTTTTTTAGCTTAATTTTTTTTTAAATGCCGCTTTCATCCTATTTGTATCTAATTATTTTGGTATTTTGGCTGTAGTATCATGGAAAAATAATATACCGAAACTTTTATGTCTTCTCCCCTGAGAATACGATTTGTCAGTTACAATGTTATTCGATGCATGTATCGATGTGTACGGGTGTGGCAACATAGCAGCCGAGGCCTACATTCACACAAGGACAATTTTTTTTCGAAGAATTGTCCCCAGAACCTTTCGCAACACAGAAAGTTTGAATATTTCTCAATCGGCTTTAACATAACTTTTTCCTAAGACCACCTAAGTTGGCTAGAAAGTGCCTTATATCACAGTGTAACAGATCTCAGGATGGTGAGTAGGTGGGGTGAATAATCGTACACGTTGATTTGAGGAACAGGTTGATTTAATGACTTTGATTTTACTAGCAAATAGAGAAAAAACATAATTAGTCGTCATAGAGTGGCGTTTTAAGCAGGTACTTTCAGATTACATTGAAACGTACGAATATTACATAATAATAGTCAAAGGTAATTCACCTACCTAGCACTACAGACTCAGGAGTAGATTTTAAACACTTAATTAAACTCTACACACAGAACGTCGAGAAGCTGCCAGCAAAATGAAATCAAATAGCAGGCAGTTGGTACCGTATCGACGTGGGCCTTTGAGATAAGGAAGACCACAAAAAACTGTTCATACGAAAAAACACGGCTGGGTAGGTCTGGCCAGAATGGCGAAGGCATACCGAAATAAAGTGTCCCGCTTTATCCGCCCCCCAAAACTTTTTTATGCAAATCACAGCAGAAAAAAGCTTATAACATTCAAATAAGGCTAAAAACAGAGCAGAGAGAACAGCGCACTATCGCCCTCTCAAGTAGGCGACGGCACATAGGGTCGCAAATGGCTGGCATGGAACATTCCCCTCTCCTTTCCGCTTTCTGGTTCCTCCAAAACATAGGTACAGAAGCTAATAGACTTTTTAATTCTAAATGGACCACTGAAAAGTAACAACATCTTTTTTGTTTCGGAGGACAAAGCCGAGGACTTAGGGTCCTCACGCAGGAGAACCAAATCGCCAAGTTTAAAAGCGCGAAAAGGACGCGACGGGTACTTAGCTGCTCTCCTTGCCGCTCTTCCCTGCAAGCATTCGCGGGCCAAAAACAACTTCTGCGCGTGAGTCATATCACCCGGGCAACGCGGATATTGTACCTTAGATGGCAACAAAAAGGGTCGGTCCATCCCGAAATGCAATTCCATAGGGGCAAACCCCGTGGACTCGTGGACCACGTTATTCAAAAAATGTTCGAAATTTTTTATTTCGCACGCCCATCTTGTATTCTTCGAGTGGCAGTACACACGACACAACCGCCCCAGCTCGCGCATAACTCTTTCCGAATTATTTGCCTGTGGATGTCGAACAGAACAATGAGAGATCTCGATCCCTAATGACGTAAGGGTAGTTTTCCAAGCTGTCGACGTAAATTGGGTGCCATGATCAGCCAACACCCTCAATGGACGGCCAAAACGTGGGAAATAATTTAAGGTTAACCGGCTCAAACAAGCCCGGGTGGTGGCTTTCTTTAACGGGTATAAAGCCACTATTTTTGAAAAAACATCCAAAACTACGAACACATAAGTCGCGCCCCCCCGACTAGTAGGCAACGGCCCATAAAGATCGACCGCGACTAGCTCACTCTTGCCAGTAGGTATGACCGGGTGGATGGGTGGCTTAGGCAGAATGGTATGTTTGGTTTTTTGACAAACGTCGCACGAACGAAGTATCCTCTTAATATCGCGGTACATATTCGACCACCACGCTTCACGCTTTAACGCGCACCAGGTTTTATAAGCACCAAAATGGCCTGTACGCTCATGAAAATAGCAAACAAAATCTTGTGTTAATGCTTTAGGGACACATAGCACATACGGTTCTTCCAAATCCGAACGGTAATATAATACACCCTCGCGCAATGCAAAACGACTTTGAAGCTTTTCGTCGCTATTTAAATTATTTTTTATATCCTGGATTTTTTCGTCAGCTGACTGGTATTCTTTTATGTTTTTAAGGACATCCGTAAAAGCAGGCGCCGTTTTAAAATTACTGAGGATTTTAAACTCTCTACTCATAGGGGTAGGTAGACGCGAAGTCCCCGAAAAACGCGACAGCGCATCAGCCACGTAGTTTTCGCGACCCGGTATATATTTAATGTCAAAGTTAAACTCTTGCAGCGCCAAGGCCCAACGCGTTATTCTGGGCGAAAGTAAACGACACGTATTTAAGTATGTAAGTGCCCGGTTATCCGTGTATAAAGTGAATTTTTTTCCCAACAGATAAATACGGAAACGTTCCATAGCCCACACGGCACCGAGAATTTCCTTCTCTGTCGCACTATATCGTGTTTCACGTGGCTGCAAAATCCTGCTAGCTCATGCGACCACCTTCTTATCTCCGCTATCAGTCAATTGAAACAGCTGCGCGCCCAGAGCCGTATCGCACGCATCGACGACAACGTACCATTCTCGTACCGGATCGGGATGGTATAACAGGGTGGCATCGATAAGTAGTTGTTTCACACGCTCGAACGCAGTTTTTTCAATTTCCGACCATTTCCAGCGTTGTTGCTTGCGTAAAAGATTAGTCAGTGGTTGGCTTACAAAGGAAAAATTTGGGCAAAAGGGTCGATCGAAATTACATAACCCTATGAATTTTTGCAATTCTTTTACATTTTGTGGTTCATGGTACTCCGTAATTGCCTGAACCCGTTCCAACGACGGCTTTACTCCTTCCGGCGTTAAAATGTACCCGACGAACTTAATTTCGGATCGGAAAAAACAACATTTTTTTAATTTTAATTTAAGTCCGCATTCCTTTAGTCTAGAAAAAACTTTTTGTAAATGTGACACGTGATCTTCAAAC
The DNA here is from genome assembly GCA_963991005.1 of Barypeithes pellucidus. Classification (NCBI taxonomy): domain Eukaryota; kingdom Metazoa; phylum Arthropoda; class Insecta; order Coleoptera; family Curculionidae; genus Barypeithes; species Barypeithes pellucidus. The sequence continues at coordinate 19,130,430 of OZ022563.1, forward strand.
GAATTCGACAATATCAAAACGTCATCAACATAACACTTTAGAAAACTTTTAAATTCGCTTCCGAAAATGACGTCCATACACCGCACAAATGCTGATACCGCTGTGGATAACCCAAAAGGCAAAACTCGAAATTGGTAGGTCTTTTGACCCACCATAAACCCGGTGTATTTTTTTGATTCGGGGCTAAGTGGAATTTGATAATAGCCCATTGTTAAATCTAAAGTGGACATATACTTACAACCGGACATAGATAACAAAATTTCCTCAATCGGAGGAGGCATTTCGTATTCTTTGCGCATGCGTTTATTTAAAAAACGAGCGTCCAGGCATATTCGAACGCTGTTATCTTTTTTTATTGTGGTCATAATAGGAGAAACGAATGGAGTCGCGGCGCGCTCAATTATCCCCCACTTTTCCATATCTTGCAACGCGCGTTCGACAGCATCGCGGTGCGCTAAAGGCAAAGGATAGGGTTTTATAAAGAAATCTTTATCGTCGTGCAGTTTTATTACGTGAGAATACTTATCCGTTAACCCTGGTATATTCGAAAAAACCGATTTGTTCGCCTCGAGCACCTTATTAAATTCTCCTCGCTGTACTATGTTCAACGATTCACAAGTGGACAAAACTTCCTCGAACTCGTTTTTCTTTTGTTCGACGACGTGCGCTATCATGCGCCCCCTATCACAAGCCACGATTCTTATTCCGCGGTCGATTTTTTGTTCGAACTCATGAAAAAAAACTTCGGGGATCACGATTTTTTTATTTTGATAAAAACAAACGAGTTGTTTCTTTGAAAAATCAATCTGCGCATGCGTCATGCGTAAGAAGTCCGCGCCCAGAATGACGGGGAAAACAAGATCGGGTACAAGTAAAAATTCATGTTCAAAAGTAAAATCGCCAACGGTAAACTTCAACAAGCATTGTTTTTTAACTTTTTTTTGCTTTGATTTAAAGGCACCGGACAACTTCACCCCGGAACATGAGAATGATGGGACAATATCATGAAAATCGCTTAAAACTACCCAGACGTCCTCTGCAATGCATGATACCTCTGAACCACTGTCAATTAGGGCGATACTATTATAGCCATAAAAATTAATTTTAATTTGTGGCGATCTAGATTCATCGCTTTTATGTTCAAAATCACAGGCTTCATGCATTTCTTCGCGAGGGGTTCTCAAAATGACGTCCGCTGAATTTAGACTCCCCGCCACTACGCCTGGTGGGGGGAATCCCTCCCGTTTTCCGAATCAGGAATCGAGAAGTCTTCGTCTAAATGCATATTTGCTACATTTTTCCGTACAAAATCCGTTCTATTATTATTACTTTTATTTCTTGTGGCGTAATCAGCAGGTTTAAAGGTTGTTTTATTAGAATTACCGCCATTCGACCCTAAAATATTTTTTCTGTTAAAGTAGTAGTCGGCTTGTCTTAGTTTTTCTAATGCTTCCTGAAAATTTTTCACTCCCACTAAAATTGATGAAATGTTCGGTGGGAAATGCCTCGCGATTATTTGTATTAATTGTTCAGGAGGGTATGGTGGAATTAAAAATTTTGCCTGTGCAACAAAATAATTAAAATGGTCTACAAAAGAGATGTTATCACTGTATGAGTAAAAAGCAGCCTCAATTTTTAATTTTACCCCTAACTGTTTTGTAGGACCCCAAAAATGGTCTAGAAAAGCCTGTTTAAATTCTAGGTAACTTGTGAAAGACGATAGGTATGCGTCTGCCCATAATTTGGTTTTTTCTGAAAAAAGCGAATTTATTTGCCATACTATTTGGTCGTAAGGTACCCCTTGACCTTGGTAATGGTACTCAATATTATTAAGAAACTCAACCGGGTGTATTGCATCGTTATCGAATGCTGGCAGCTTTTTTACATCAATTATATTTCTAAAATTATCATTTCTATTGTTTAAATTACACTGCTGTTGGAATTGTGTGATTACTTCGGTGACCAAGCGAGTGATACCTTCCGGTGAAAATAAAGGCATTGCTGGCTGCGCCAGTGGTTGTTGGAAAAATCCATTGTCGCCTTCCATTCTTGGCCGAAAAAAATAATCTGGGGGCGGTGGCTGTACGCCTCCCCTTTCTGGAGCAGAATTAGGAAAGTAAACGGGCCTACCTGATGATGTACTCGGGGTAGACGCTGGTGGGGGAGGGGGTACCTCCGGAATAAGCCTCAACGGTGACTGCTGCGGTGGTAATCCGCCGAAATCCCGGAGGATTGGTCTTCTTCTCAAGTCGTATCGTTGAGTACTTGATGTAGAAGCATTCCTTGGTGTTTCGTTCCTCGTGTTGTTCATCTTTATTGTGTAACTTTCACCACTCCTCGTGGGCGCCAGATGTAACAGATCTCAGGATGGTGAGTAGGTGGGGTGAATAATCGTACACGTTGATTTGAGGAACAGGTTGATTTAATGACTTTGATTTTACTAGCAAATAGAGAAAAAACATAATTAGTCGTCATAGAGTGGCGTTTTAAGCAGGTACTTTCAGATTACATTGAAACGTACGAATATTACATAATAATAGTCAAAGGTAATTCACCTACCTAGCACTACAGACTCAGGAGTAGATTTTAAACACTTAATTAAACTCTACACACAGAACGTCGAGAAGCTGCCAGCAAAATGAAATCAAATAGCAGGCAGTTGGTACCGTATCGACGTGGGCCTTTGAGATAAGGAAGACCACAAAAAACTGTTCATACGAAAAAACACGGCTGGGTAGGTCTGGCCAGAATGGCGAAGGCATACCGAAATAAAGTGTCCCGCTTTAACAGGCGTGTAGAACAATACTTTTCAAACCCTGTATTTGCACTTATCTCATCTCTATCAAACTATACTCGCATTTAACATCGAAAGGAGGGCCATTCGTCTGATTGGAGACCACGACCTGACGAAGAACCTCGACCGCCTAGAACATCGAAGACAGGTTGGGGATTTGACTCTCTTTTACAGATATTTTCATGGAAAGTGCTCGGCTTACCTTGCCCTCTGAATTCCGCCCAGATCGGCGAATAGCAGAAATACACGACGAATCACTGCCGCCCATCCATATGTGGTTAAGCTTAGTACTCCTCGAACTTCATTATTTAAGAATTCTTTCATCTGGAGGACTTCATCCTTATGGAACGACCTTCTCGAGGTAGTTTCTCCCAACGAATATAACCTCTAACGATTCAAAACCAACGTGAATCGCTTTTTGCGCACACGCACCACTCTCAGAGTGCCCTAAAGGGTTTTTCCTATAGTGCTTGTGTTTGATCATAGAAAAAATAGCAGGTTAAAATATATGCTTTATTTAACAGTTTGATTCAAGCAGTGACAACAGACAACCTGCTTTTTGATAGCACTCACTCATGTTCACATGCCAATTCAAGAGTTAAATCTTGAGACCTCAATAAGTTAATCTGCCACGTCGCTGTCTTCTGTACAAAGAAGCCAACACTTGTTGTAAAATTTAAAACATTCATAACACTAAATATACTAAATCAAACAAACAACAAATCAATTTTTATTATCAGAAACCAGTCCTATAAATTCACAGTTCAAAACACCTGACCAACTATTAAGTACGTTGGTCACCCTGTTTTTAATTGCATAGAACCCATTCAGTTCTCCTACAATGAACCATATGTTTAAATGCACCAAACTAGATTAGGGTTTTAAAATTTCTCTTCGAGTGCGGGTTAGGCGACGTGAAGTGGTAGTTTGACACTAAAACACCTAATATAAAAACTATGTAATTATAATGTTTTACTTTGCGACCATTAAATGAGTGACAAGCTTCTGCAGAAGAACCGAATGCAATTTTCCTACAAATTTTCGTGGAAAACAGAGAAAACGGGCAGATTTAAAGAGATGTGACAGCACGTGATTATCCCGATAACAAAATTTATATAAAGAAAATAGAGAGAAAAAGGAATTGCTCGATATGTCGTAACAGAAAAGGCCTGAAAGAATAAAACTCAAAGTAGGGAATAATGTAGGGGGGGGGGGGGGGGGTTGCTTGGGGATTATAATGCTAAACTTTGATTTTGGTTTCAATGAATCTTTGGGTTTAAATATTTCTGTGTTTATTTAAAATATAATATGAACTCCTTAAAATGGATCACTTCTAAGCCAAATTCTTGGTACGTATGCAATTTTGAAAAGTTTTATTTTGTTTAAAATTTTTTACACGTTAACTTTTAAGAACTCTTTTTCTCCCAGAAAACTCATTTTTTTCAAATGGAAACATATTGGCTCACTCGGGCAAAAAGATAGACCACTTTTTTTTCCACGCTGGCATGTCAAATTAAACAAGGACAGATATTTTATTGAAAATACCAATTCATGACAAAAAATAGACCAAGAAGCGCAAACGGCTTTGCATATTTATCTAATTGATTAATTACACATTTAAAATCCGCAATAAGTTGGCTAGAAGTAAACCATTTTAGAGTTCATATTATTCTAGATGACATAATAAAAACAATAATGATTTAAAGCATCAAAACGTGACGTATAGGGTCTAGTTGAATTTGGAATGGTGTTCTGAATCGATATAGCCCAAAAATATACTTGGTATTCCATTTAAAAATCCTAAGTTTAGGTCATTTCCGGTTAAACCGGAAAATGGTGTCAGTCATGTCACAAAATGCAAAATAATATCACATATAAACCCACCAAGGGGGAGAGCGTTCCTCCTGAAGCACCCGATATGTGCTAGTATATACAGGGTGTCCCATTTTCGACACTTTTATAGGGTCCGTAATTGTTAGTGCTATCAAAAAAGTAATGTAGGTGTCTGTGTGCTCTTTTGGGGTCAAACTTAAAATGGTAAAATCGAAATTTGAAAATTTTCGCTCGCTTAGGAGATACGGAGGAAAATCAAAAAATTGAGAATTTCAAAATTATCCTACATTTTCTTAGTTAAAATATATGCAGAGAAATGTTTTATACAGAATTTTCTTTATATTGAATATTGAATAATCTGCCGTTTTCAGAATAAGTATACGGGGTCAGGTAAAAAAGTTATCGGACCTAACCTCATATTATATATATATATTTTAATCTAAGGAGATACTATTTTAAATTCTCCTTTCAAATCTATAACACACCATGGATGATATTAGTTTCCTAAGCGATTTATTTAAACTTTATTACTTTGATACGAAATATAAGATGCAGATTAAGGTAAAAAATAACGGCTATGATCGCAAATGTTCGGAATATGTCCTTAAATGGTTACCGTCTTTCCGGATAGGGAACAAAACATACATTTTGCCCCATTTCTTCGTTTTTTTCACTTTCAATATAAACTGATATAAATTTTTCAAAATGTTGATAGGTCATTTTCGCAAATGAATATGTAAAAATGAAATTGACATTAAATGTCAACATAGTTGTTTCTAGGATATTAGCTTTGGTTTCATGGTCTACTGTGGCTTAAAGTAATAAATCGCCTAGGAAACCAATATCATCCATGGTGTCTTATAGATTTGAAAGGAGAATTTAAAATAGTATATTTATAGATTCAAATATACAGGGTGCTCCATTTTAAAAAATGAGGTTAGGTCCGATAACTTTTTTACCTGACCCCGTATACTTATTCTGAAAACGGCAGATTATTCAACAATCAATATAAAGAAACTTCTGTTTAAAACATTCTTCGTATCTCTTTTAACTAAGAAAATATAGGGTAATTTTGAAATTGTCAATTTTTTTGATTTTCCCCCGTATCTCTTAAGCGAGCGAAAAGTTTTGATTTTACCATCTTAAGTTTGACCCAAAAAAAGCACATGACACCCAGATTACTTTTTTGATAGCACCAGCAATTACGGAGATACCCTATAAAAGTGTCGAAAATGGGACAACCTGTACTTTTCATAACCCAAATTTCACTAAAATGACTAAAGCCGTTTCGAAAATATCTAGAAGAATTCCGCGGTTAAGTGGCTAACTTTCCGCGTTTCCCAACAGGAATCATGCTCCAAAAATCTACCCCCGGAAGAAATGCGGAGGGTAAAATCTACTTACGCTAAAACGAATTCAATTAATTTTAACTCAAACTTGAAGTGCTAAAGCTCATGGAGATCTCAAGCCCGGTCCGTGGACCATGCATCAACTCGTTCCGCCCCCCAAGTACAACAATTCTAAAAAACCCGAGTAAATTCTAATGAAAAGCGGTGCCTTGTGTGTATTTTGCGCGCTGCGTCTCGGGCAGGAAAATAAAGGAAATTACTCCACTTATCCGGAGTTTGCAGGGAAGTTCGGAGCTTAATGAGCGGAAGTTTAATTTTAGACGGGCGAGCTGGGTTATTAGGCGCCAAGGGTCAACGAGTTTCATTCTAAAGGATTCATAGAAGACGGGTCTAGGACGTATAGTTGTTGCAGAATTATACCGTTGACTCTTACTGCCATAAATAAACTACCTGATTAACCCTATAACCTCAACCTCTTGAGAGCTCAATAAATGGGATCAGGGCCGGCTTGAAAATGTATACTACACCACATGATTTATTTTTATAATTTAAAATAAATAGATAGGTATTTTTAGGTCAAATAATGAAACAATTACTGATAATTGAAAATAATATAATTTAAAAGTATAACTATTAGGATAACAAGTACAATAAAAATTAATTAAATCCTAAGAAACTATTGATAATTTATTCAAAATTTAACTCTGTATCACTATCACTATCTTCATCAAAGCCTAAACTTATAATTAAGGGTTAAACATTAGTAATCATACAATAATTGTAAGAATTTTCCACCTTAAGTACATGCTGTACACAGTTTTTCCACGTGTCTGCAGAAATTTTTCTTACTTCGTTTTTAATTAATTCTACTACATATGCATTTAATGTAGGAGAAATATTATTTCTCCTAATATTGGATTTTAATTGGTGCCATATTAGCTCAATAGGATTGAATATACAATAGTACGGAGGAAGACGCAACATGTATGTCCATTTTCTGCTGCAAGTTTGTCACACTCGTATTCCTTATTTATTTTAAAAGCTTTTAATACTTCTAGCAGTTCTCGTTTTTTGTAAGTTTCTTCAAAATATAAATCATTTTCAATCATAAAATTTTGAATTTCTGCTTCTGTATTATTAGAATTGGGAATAATTTTTGCTTGCCGACTATGATAACTAGCATTGTCTATTACAATGACGGTATTTTCAGGTATATTTTTAAGGAGTTTATGTTTAAACCAATCTTCAAAAAGTTGTGCGTCGGTATCTTGATGGTAATCTAAAGAAGACTCTGCTATGTTTTTAGCTGAAAGCAACATACAGTTTGTGCCTCATACATTTGGTAAATCTTTCTTCTTAGTAAATCCATGTCATTTTCATCAATGCTTCTAAATGTGCCAGATTTTTTCTAGGATTAACAGGTTTAAGTACTATGTCTCTTACCGAAGATAAAGGAGTTTTTGTCAAAGTAGACGCCTCTGCTAAAGCATCCATCGAATTAAAATTTCTACTCAACAACGATTGATACACATTTTTAATTATTAGTTTGGCATCGGTAGATAAATGCTTTCTTTTAAAAATGACACTTGAAGATGCCCCCCTATCAGCACAATTCCAAGGACGCCACATTCTACCACTAATAAGCCTAACTAAAAATTACTCGCCGGAAAACCACTAAAGATTAAAATTATTAAAAATCACTTTGTATTTATATATGCATCAGGCATAGGTATAACTTGAATTCATATACCTGGTCCGGCTCTGCTCGAAAAGGTTTTAAAATTTGGGATTTCCTTATTTATTTTATGGTCCAAGGGATAATGAGGTTGTATCGCAGTCAAAAGATCAACGGTATAATTCTCCAAATACTATACAACACAACACGAATTGAAGTATATACAGTGTGTTATGGAATTGCCTTGTTTACACTCACAGTCAAAATAATCGATAAATGCAATGTTTGGATGGATTTTGATCGTGAATAATTGTCTTATTTTAAGTCCCATTTTTTTATGTTGTGGGTAAATTTATCGAAAATCTTGCACATGTATGAGATTCTAAAGTTACGAATATGTTCATAATATACAGGTTGAAACAAGGACTGATTTTTGACTCAAACTTTAAAACACCCTGTAAAGTGATGGATATTAAGTGACATATATTCTTAACGTTCTCGTTTTTGGTTAATTTCCATACTTTAATTTTGGTAGTAAATGCGATTTTTTTAAAGGAAACATTACAATTTCCTCGGAAGGACCTGGTAATGGTCAATGGAGGAGCTATGACAGCGGATAGGTACAGGGTGTCCATTTTTCGATGGTTTTACGAGATATCTCCGTTATTAGTAAATAAAGATAAAATAATGCGATTTCCGGATGCCCCAATTTGAATTTTTCTAGGTTCCCGTCTTTAATATACGGGATTTTTTGAGAATTTTACATTTTGGGACCCCCCATATTTCGGTTACCCTGTAACTTATCAAAAAGAAAAAAAATGTTCTCTTTATAGTTATTACGTAGAATCCAGTGATGTGCTCGGATTTTTTTTTTCTTAAAGTAACCATATAAATTTTAATAATGTAATTCAGCTTTTAACAAGCTTTTCAGAAATATATAATACCTACTTTATGTCATACCAGTGCATTATTGTGTTTTTATACCTTAGATACCATCTACATAATGAATTAATTTATGCCCGTGCGGGCATCAAGTACACATTATGGCCCGCGCTGGCATTAAGACACAAAAAACAGTTTTCGATTAACTTATTCTTTATTAACAAAATATAAATTTACGTTTATATATTATTTGGTTGTATTTACATAGAACAAGCAATTCTGGAAGGTTCCGCTGATAGCTAAATTTCCTGCAGCAAAGGTTGACTCATGATTCAGTGTCTGGGTCCCTAGTTTCTGTAAGGAGATGCGAGATCCAGATGGTACGCCTGCCAACATCCTTGAATCCTCATTTTTTGAGGATATGTTATCCTCTAAATATCCTTCAGCAACTGTGGTACTCTTCCATCCATCATGGCGCTTCAGCATAGTCATACTTGCTCCAGCTTCTGCTAAAAGAGTTGCCGACGTTCGACGTAAACAAAACGTTCAAACCCAAAAATTTTGCAATAATACAGGGAATTTCCCCAAATGTTTTTTCCAACAGGTTGTGTACTGTAGTACAGCAGCCTTGTCTGTAGCTTAAAAATAGTATTTTTTCTGAGCAGCCAGTGGCCGAAAAGACATATAATCTCTTATAAGTTTCAAACTATTCATTTCGTCTCCATCAATAATGGTGAAAACTCGTTTTTTGTCAGTTTTGGTTTCTGGCACCGTTACAACATCTTCTACATATGTGACTAACATATTTACAAGTTCTTGCCGCCGACATCCACCAAATACACCAAATAATAATGCGTTTCATTTGGTACCTCATGAATAAATTTTAGGATATTTTCTCTAGATAACACACTGGATTTTCTTAGTTGGTACCCTTTTGACCTTTGCTTTAAATACTCGCATAATTTGTGAACATTACATATATTAATATTCTTATTTACCATTAAAGTCTTCTTTATCATCGAATATTTAGCCCACAGAGAGCACGTGGGAAATTTTTCAGATAGATCATTAAAGTACCCCCAACAGCACAGTTTCCTTAATGTTTTCTACAGTATTTTCTGACATGTCGTATGAGTCTCTGGATTTTGTCGGTAACAGGTTTTGCGTTGCCATTTTTGATTTTTGACTTTGACACATTAAACATTTAAATACTTATCTCCCTAGCAACAAAAACGCAGGCTATAATAATGTCAAGGTAATGTCGCAGGTAAAAATAAAAAATTCGTAAATCAAATTAACTTTTAAAAAAATATTTATTATTTAAAAGGAACTGGTATGACATAAAAGTTTGTATGCACCACGGGTACTAATAGATATATACCCTCGGGCGACTTGCGAACCCTCGGGCCAGAAGCCCTCGGCTTTGTACGACTGTCGCCCTCAGGGCATAATCATCTACTTAGTACCCTTGATACATAAATAACTATTATTTTTAGTCTCAATATTATTCCCGAAAGTTCTTATGATTAAATAATCCACTAGGTTGAAGAGGTGAACCAACGCCTGAACAGTATTAATTTAATTAACAAACCAGAAACTATATATTACTCGGCTGGTGCCCGGTGCTAAATATCTCCTCGTTTGACATCTACCACTTTCAGCACTCGTTATGTAATATACTTAAAACCATATCCATAACAATATATGTAAATGATTCTGTTCACTCGGTACACAAATACTTTATGAAGGTTTTGAAGGGTGATCCGATACAATTCCCTTTGTGGGTTAAAGATCAAAATTTGAAGAAATTCACTAGGTTGACAACAAACTAACTTTTCAAATCATCCTTTTAAATACTTAATTTGGTTTTTTCGATTTTGTTCCTTGAACGGTTTTATGTTGCTAAATAAAGAAGCCTGAAATCTTATCCAAAAATGTCCTCCACAGAAACTTGACGGATAAAAGTTATTTAAGTATTTGCAAAAGAACAATATACCGAAATACAAAATGGCTAGATAAGCTTTTATAGCGTAGAAAGCTAGCTAATCTTCCAAGGCCTAAAGGGCACTAAAGCCATTAAAGGAAAATTATCGAGTTTCGTAACAAAATTTAATACTTTTACAACACCAGCATAAAAGAACAACAGAGGAAAATGTAATTGCGAGAGTTAATAAACTAGCAAATCTAAATGTAATCGGTTTGTTTACAGGAAGCTTTAATGGCTGTTTGCTGAAGTAGTTAGCCAGTGCCTCACATTTTCCATATAACCCTTTCTCTATATTATAAATCTAACAAATTTATTTTATGGCAAACAAACTCAAACAAACTTTTGAAGTTTAGAGGGCTGTTGAGAGTCTTCTCAACATTGGAATAAAATATCATTTTAATAATGTTATTTTAACATAATCCCTTTTAACTTCTTATCAATAAATGGCGGATAATATACATACAGGGTGTTATGGAAATGACTTATTATATTGTCACGCCGTGCGTATTTAAGATCGGCGCATTCGCCAAATGTCACGCTGTGCGTATTTATTATCAGCGCTTTCGCCAAGTGGCACGCTGGGGGGTAGCGTATGGAATGAAGGGTAGACAAGTCTTCCAAAAATAACACTTATATTATTAACAACGGGATAACTGGTACATAAATATACAGTGAGTCCCAGAAGAAATGTCTAAATTCATTTAAAATTCAGCGGTAAGTTTTTTCAAAAAACGCTCGTACCCGTCGATTTTGATTTTTAAATTTTTTTTTTTGTGGTAATTTCATGTATACAGGGTAGCTCAAAAATAAGTTACGACCATCAACTTCATTTTTTCAAATGAAAACATATATTTTTTATTTCATTTTTGCATTTTGCATTGAATTCTAAGCATGTTTCATGTACCATGTCCTATACATAAACTCAACAGTTATTGAAAAAATTAGGATTGAACATATCATTTAGGGAATCCAACGATCAATCAAATCTTCTGGCAATATGGCATTTTGGGCTCCATAATAAGTAAGAGTGTACTGTCTCACTGTCACCGTTTATTTCCATAGAAACTGTATGACAATTTTATTTCAAATAAGTATAATTATTGTCAAGCGTAGTTTCAAAGTTGCGGTTTTCACAATAATGGTGAAGTTAACGGAACGGGAAAAAATTGAAATTCTATGCATGGTTGGGTTTGGTGATAAAACACGTACTCAAATAGAAACAGCCCAATTATTTAATGAAATCCATCCTGATCGTCCTCCCATATGTCAAAAGATGGTGAGTAGAATAGAGGCTAAGTTTAGAGAATTCGGTCATGTTAGAGATTTGCCTAAATCTGGTCGTCCTACTCGAGATGAAAATGAACAACTTGACGTTTTGCTTTCCTTGGAAGAAAATCCATGTACTCCCCTGTCGCACATTGGGGCCGATTTACACATGCCGAAATCTGTTGTTCACCGAGTAGTTCAAAAGCACAAATATCACCCATACAAAGTTATTCCAGTGCATGAGTTATTTGAAGATGATTTCGATAGGCGAATTGAGTTTTGCGGACGCATGCAAAATATGTGCAATCTAGATAATAATTTAGTAAGAAATATTATTTTTTCGGATGAAGCTACGTTCTATTTGAATGGTAATGTGAACAGACAAAATTGTCGATATTGGGCAACAGAAAATCCGCATTGGATGATAGAGGTTCACAGCCAGTACCCTAAGAAAATAAATGTTTGGTGTGGAATCGTACGCGAAAGAGTAATTGGTCCATTTTTCTTTGAACAGTCTTTAACTGGACAAGTATATCTCGAATTTCTCCAACTAGAATTAATTCCAGCATTAGTGGCTTTATTTCCGAATCCATTGGATCCAGACTCCCCTGACGAAGAACTGATATTCCAACAAGATGGTGCTCCTCCGCACTATGCGGCAACTGTGCGCACATTTTTGGATGAAACCTTTCCCAATCGGTCGATTGGAAGGAGAGGACCTATCGAATGGCCTGCTAGGTCGCCAGACCTAACTCCGCTGGACTTTTTTTTGTGGGGTTACCTCAAATCAAAAGTATTTGTTAACAGGCCAAACAATATGCAGGAGTTGAAAGAAAGGATCCGAAGAGAAGTGTGTGTCATAACTCCGGAAATGGTTGGAAAAGTGCAAAGAGAGTTTATTGATCGTCTTGGATATTGTCAAGCCGTAAATGGCGCACATTTTCAACATTTAATTTGATTTTGTTGTGTTTTTTTTTAATAAACAGGTCTTACTTATAGATATGTTCAATCCTAATTTTTTCAATAACTGTTGAGTTTATGTATAGGACATGGTAAATGAAACATGCTTAGAATTCAATGCTAAATTCAAAAATGAAATAAAAAATATATGTTTTCATTTGAAAAATGAAGTGATGGTCGTAACTTATTTTTGAGCTACCCTGTATACATGAAATTACCACACAAAAAAAATTAAAAAATTAAAATCGACGGGTACGAGCGTTTTTTGAAAAAACTTACCGCTGAATTTTAAATGAATTTAGACATTTCTTCTGGGACTCACTGTATACCACTGTTTAAGTTCTATAATTATTATACTTACATAACGTATAACCTAACCAATAAATCTCTCAGGTAACTCTAAGGGCTTAGCTTTTAGGCTGTCGTCTACAGCGGCGGGCGTAAGGGCTTTAGCTGAGCGTCGCAGAGTAGCGCTTATTGGACCCAACTAAGACTGTTGATCTTAGTAAGAGAATGGGTATCGTCCAAGCTTGTCGACCTGCTATTTATACTGATCGTCCTTTGTTTAATTAGACCAGTATAAATAAAACAAACCTATGTTTATGTGCAGTTTGCAAAACAAGCTTGGACTAGATTTAAGGTACTTACAACAATAATTATAAAACAAATAAGAATATTAGGAAAATGCCCTATTTTCGTGACAATATTTAAATGGGTGACTCCTTGGGTGTCCAAGAGAAAGTATACAAGGTAGAAACCAGTAACAGAGTAAAATACAGTCACGCCAGATCACACCGCCTGTCTCGCCCTTGCTTGGATAACAGCCGCGCTTATTTATATGTTTAACCTTCGGTGTCGTTGCTTCAGTATGTTTCCATACTCGGTATTGGAATGACGTTGCCGCGGGTTCCACGTGCTGTATATATGTATACGAATCTTAAACGTTTTGTTAGTTGTAGCATTTTTCTGTTGTGAAATAATTCATAATAATAAATGTTGTGATTTTAAATGTGTGTGATATTATATAAACTGATGATTCGGTTGCAAAACATACTTTTTGTGTTTTATTTTTTTTATGGAAGAGAGTATGTACCTTAAAATTGTAGGTTGAAGATAACGTGGGTTAAAGACGTCTTGTTGTCAAAAACTGAACACGTGCGTTTACAATTCTGTGTTGTAATATGACAACACCGCCTACAATGCGCTGACTTCTTTTGAGACTTGAGACCGCCGCAATAAATTATTGATTGCGAACGTCGTCAGTAGGGGTTTCAGATTTCATATAAAGTGTATATTTCGCTTAATAAGTCAAAGTGCCACTTATAGATATTTTTCGTCAAATTATTTTCTCAGAATTTGCCGGTTTAAGGTTTAAATATAATAAGTCATTTCCATAACACCCTGTATACACTCAAGCGTGGATCGAAGGAGGTCATGACCCCCTCCAAACACACAATGGAACACGAAAAATTGCATATATACTGGTTTGGGTTTGTTCGGTATATAAGTAACTTTTAACGACAATTGCAGATACGCATCTTTGAATTAACACGACAGATTAGGTATCTTTTCTATTCACTTTACTCAAAAATACATTGGTCGAACAAACCCCGATTATTATCCCTTTATTTTCCACGCTCTTTATTCAAAGTGCTTTACCGAAAATGAATCCTCACTTTCGTTTACGTTTTAATCAAAACTTTGATTAAAAAAGAACATTTTTCTTTCGAAATTAAATTTCCCAAACTCATTTATGTTAACTAAGTTTTTTTTGTTTCCTTTTGTGCTTCCGTTTGATACTCGGAAAATAATGTTTATTATTATGGGATTTTACAAAATACACATAGATTCAAAAGTTTTGCATCACTCTGATTTTGGCACGTTAAGATAATTTCAGGAATAATTTTTTTTTAATGTTTATTTATGTTCATCAGATAAAACGATACCATTTTTTGTAGCAAAAAAATATATTATCAAGACATTTGTTTAAGGTAACATTTTCAGTGTGTAAAAATGAATCGCCGAGTAATATCTGCATCGTGCAAGACTAGCTTTAGTTGAAGAAAGTAATTCCCAAAGATTTGTTGCTGAAAGAATATGGGTTTTTCAAAGTGATGTATCTCGCATATGGAATCGCTATCTCGAGACCAATTCTGTGAGAGACAGACCACGAATTGGTAGAAGGCGTGTTACTAACGAACATCAGAACCGCTATATTACGTTAACAATTCGGAGAAATCGTACTATGCCAGTCCCACAACTTCAGAGAGATACGCATGCAATTGGAGTTCACGTATCCGTCTCTACACTAAGAAGATGAATTCTTGAATCCGGTTTAAGATGTGGGCGACCAGTAAGAGTTCCCCAACTACAATATGACCACCGAGTTCGTCGTCTGCACTGGGATATTCTACATCTTTATGTTAGAACGTGGCGAGGGGCTGTTGGTAACAATTTTGTGTTTATGGACGACATTGCCCGGCCTCATCGTACCAGAGCTGTAGAACTCTCCAGGGGCTTGTCGTCGCTACTACCGAGGAATGGAAAGCTATTCCACCAGAACGGATTGCTAACCTTACGCACAACATGCGGCGACGTCTTCAAGCTTGCATTGAGTCCAACTGAGGAAATACACTTTATTGCAAGCTATATATTTTTAAATTTCACTAATTAAGTATACGGTATAAATAAATTTTACTTTTGTTAATTTCTTTTTTGGAAGGTTTAAAATGTTGTGGTAAAATAAAAAATTTTAAAGCTCATTGATTTTTATTTTAAACTTATCAGTGAACTAATATTTAATCTATTTTCACCATGACGTAATTACTTATCGCGAATCAGAGTGATGCAAAACTTTTGAATCTATGTGTAAATATGAAAAAGCTTATATTTAAATTCTCGAGTATTAGTCAGTGATGGCTTTACGGGATTTTAGAAAATAAATCTGACTATTTCATTCGCTTAAAAAACACCAATAGGACGGGTAGATTCGATAATTTAGAACCATATAATAACTAATAACATATGGACAGGATATTTCTAAAGCTTTTGATCGTGTTTGGCATGAGGGGCTTCTAAGTAAACTGCGATGGTGCATGGTTGTCTAGCTTTCTTAAGGACCGCTCTCTGCAAGTGGCGATTGACGGATTTCTCTCAGACACCATCAATGCCGGTGTTGCTCAAGGGTCCATATTGTCTCCCACTCTCCTCTTACTCTACATTAACGACCTTCTAGTGAAAACTAAAAACCCGATATTTAGTTTTGCTGACGATAGCACACTTATTTCATCTTTCTCTTTGAATGCGCAAACATCGGCTGCCGACGCACAAAGACCTGGAAGAAATTTTGGCTTGGGGTAACAGTAACCAAGTCGAATTTAACGCTAAAAAACCCAGGCAGCCGTTTTCTCTAAAAAGGTTAACATTACAGAACCGGATATAGTCATGGACGGGCACGCAATCCCACTGGCTTCAAATATTAATTTGCTTGGCGTCAAACTGGGAGGAAATATGTCTTGGCATAACCACGTTGTGGCAATCGCCAAGATAGCTTCTCAGAAGCTTGGGGTACTCTTCCGAACCAGAAAGTTGTACACACCTCAACAACTTTTGACACTATACAAAGCCCAGATTCGACCATCACTGGAGTACTGCTCTCATGTCTGGAGCTCTGCGCCCAAACATACTCTTCGGCTGCTGGATTCTATCGAAAGGAGGGCTATTCGTCTGATTGGAGACCACGAGCTGACGAAGAACCTCGACAGCCTAGAACATCGAAGACAGGTTGGGGATTTGACTCTTGACTTTTACAGATATTTTCATGGAAGGGGCTCGGCTGACCTTGGCCTCTTAATTCCGCCCGAACGACGAATAGCAGAAATACACGACGAACCACTGCCACCCATCCATATGTGGTTAAGCTTAGTACTCCTCGAACTTCATTATTTAAGAATTCTTTCATTTGGAGGACTTCATCCTTGTGGAACAACCTTCCCGAGGTCGTTTTTCCCAACGAATATAACCTCCAACGATTCAAAACCAACGTGAATCGCTTCTTGCGCACACGCACCACTCCCAGAGTGCCCTAAAGGATTTTTCCTATAGTGCTTGTGTTTGATCATAAAAAAAAGAAGAAATATCCACCACACAATACATAGTAATAATTATCGTAAGCAAATAGGAGAATAGCTATATATTTATTTACAACCAAGTAAGCCAAAATGTTCAAATAATTGGGAACTGTATTCGTGGTCGTAGGAAAAATTTTGTACATTACTTGTGTGAAAATTACTTTCTCAAACGAGGAGGTATTTAGCACGAGGCTCAAGCCGAGTGCGGAAATTCGCCGAGAATATACTTTAAATTGAACACGGACATTTTTTTATTGTAGACTTTAAAAAGTTTAAGTACATTTTTGGGCTAAGATTGAAATATGATAGTAATTTATGCTTAAGTTTTCAATTTTTATCACTCAGGTTCGTTTAAATATAAAAATATTGTTTCAGAAGTGCAGAATCGTACAGTGCCTACGTAGAATCAATGCCCTGGCTATCAATACCATTCCAACAAGCCTCAGTTAGAGCAGAATTGGCCCAACTATATGGAATAAGGGGTATCCCTACCCTATTGCTATTGGACAGCAACGGTCATGTGATCAGCATGGATGCTAGGACCGAAATGATAGAAGATCCTCTAGCACAAGTATAGTTATCAAACTTTTTTACTAAATTCACTAAACTGATTAACATTTAGGTAAACGATTAAATTTACAATTTGTAGCAGATGTTATGGAAATGGCGTTATTATACAGGGTGTTATGGAAATGGCGTTATTATACAGTGTTATGGAAATGGCGATATTATACAGGGTGCTATGGAAATGACATATTATATTTAAATGGGTCTCCTTGGGTGTCCTAGAGAAAGTCTACATACTTTTTTTAAGTCGAATATCTAAATACTAAGGTTAAAACCCTTTTCACCCACATACGGTCGCGCCGTTCTATCTGGATTCACTTAACAACAATGTGGGTCACTAGAGTATACTAACCGTGTTGTCAGATCACACCGCGTATCTCGCCCTTGCTTGTATACCGGCCGCGCGCCACTATCGTTGCTTCATTATGTTTCGAGACTCGGGGTTGGACTGACGCTGTCCAGGGTTCCACGTGCTTGGCGTATACGAATTTTAAACGTTTTGTTAGTTGTAGCAGTACTCGAGATTTTTCTGTTGTGAAATAATTCATAATAATAAATGTTGTGATGTGATTTCAAATTTGTGTGATATTATCTACTGTTGAGCTGTTGAAAAACATACTTTTTGTGTTTTATTTTTTATGGAATTTAATTATAAAACGGATTATTTTAAAATAAGATCGAAGGTAAGAGAGTATGTAGGTACCTTAAAATTGTAGTTTTTTTTCTCTAAAAAGTTTGAAAAAGAAGTGAAAACGCTTGTCAAAGACGTCAAAAACTGCCGGTTTAAATATAATTAGTCATTTCCATAACACCCTGTATTTAATGAGTGTCGAATCGAATCTAAATACTTAGGTAAAACCCCTTTTATCCCAAAAGTTGACGCCATACACATCCGTTTTCAGTTAACACGTGTATGTAGGTCAGTAGGCGAGCAGTGATGCCAGATCAGAACGCGGGCCTTGGACATCGAAGGGGGCGTTGCGAGTTTGCGCAGTTCGGAAATTTTCTTGTGAAAGTAAACATTCGACAGGACCGGATTTCAACTTTTTTAATGTAAATTTCACTGGTTAGTTAGGAAAAATATTGCAATCAAAATTTCGATTAGTTTCATGTAAGGCAGCGTTCCACGCATACGATTTCTGACGATATGATGATCCGACGGTGCCCTGATTGGTGTAAACTTTCGGTGCCAAATTGCGTCCGAATATTTGTAACAATCGACACGATGAGCTTTATTTTAACTTTCATCCGACGTCGTATGTTTCTTAACCTCACTTTACATAATATGTATTATATATTATATTGTATACGAGTGACACTCTCTTCTTTTTTTTACCAGTTTTTTAGTGAAATTCGGTTCCGAAGATCGGATAATGCGATAAGAAAAATATTTTCGTATATATGTACAATGTACATACGTGAAATACTGTATACCTGGTATTGACGACGACGACGACGACTTTTGCAAAAAAGTTGTTCCCTTGCATCTTAAACCAAACAAGCCACTAACCTACCAAACAGCGAATTGAATCACCACAAATTAAAAACTCCTTTACAAAAATTATTGTTAGGTAATGAAAGCTTACAGATGTACTAATATATCGACAAGAATGTGAATGAACCACTTTTTATTCTGCAATTTGAAAAAGCATCCAGAACCAAAGATGGCGACGAATAACAACAAGCAAATAATGCCGGGCCGGCTCTGACGCGATCGATAAAGTTTCCACCCTACTGCGCAAACTCAATAGGCCCGCGCCATCTCCCATAGCTGGGACAATTTTTGTATTTTGGAACGTTCGTATTGGCAATATACTGTTTATATATATGTGGGTATGACAGAATGAAAGAGTATTAAAATTATAGTATTATTTTTTTCTAAAGTGTTTCGACGTATAAATATGGCAACACCGACCAACATTCACTGTCTTTTGAGACTTGACCTATCCTATTAGATTGTTGACACCAGTGCCTATAGCGTGGTTTTCCGGGTTTCAACTAAAGTGGCATATGACGCTTATTCATTTTTTAAAATACGATTTATGGTTATTTTTCTGCAATTTGTTTTCATTTCAAGATGTGCGAATTTAAATATAATAAGTCATCTCCATAACACCATAGAACAAAAGTACTTATATAAAAATCTCTAAAGAAGTGCTAGCCCGTTCCGTTTAAATGTTAAAACTCAATAGCATTGGTTCAGCCGAAGGCGATGACTTTTGGTGATAAAAATAAACTCTACTTTTTAATTCTAGAATTTTCCCTGGAAACCCAGAGCAGTCAACATCTTAACAGACCGATTTTTAACAAAGCTTCACGACTTTCCAGCGATTGTACTTTTCGTGGGTAAGTAGATAAGCAAGCACGCGGACAGGTTTAGATCGTATTCGTTATTGAAATAATGCAATTTGAGCTATAGCCTGTCAAAGGATAAAAAATGTATACAGGGTGGTAAGGGTGGCGAGTGGCTGTATCTCGACAACCATAGATGATACCTTGTATATGGATAGTTATCAATCACGTTGAATCCTTCACAATCATGCTTTGTATATTTAACAATAAAGAAATGAATTAAATTATATATACATTAATATACAGAGTTCTGCAATAGTGCGCCAGCCTTCCATAGCTCCTATATAAGAATGTTTTTTTGATTTTTCACTCCAGGACTACGAAACTTTTTTTTAGTTTTTAATTTATTGCTCTTAAACTACCCAAGCAAATTAAATAACATTTTAGGTAATTATAGAGGACACAAACCTAAATAATATGCAATAAAATACGCATCCCATTTAAAAAATTACAACTTTATGCAATCACACTTTTATGTACAGGGTCCGCAAACGAAGCGTGGACGGAAGATTAAATCGTTATCGAAGAACTTATCACCAATATTGAAACAGCTTGAGATATTGGATTAAAAGCGGCATGTTTTAAAAATATTTTACATTATACAGGGTGGCCCAAAAAAGTGTGACAGCATAAAGTTATATTTTTTTAAATGGGACACCCAGTATTTTATTGCATATTTAGGTTCGTATTACTATCGTTTATAAGTGCCTCAAATTTTATTTAATTTGGTTCTGTAGTTTCGGAGAAATAAAATAAAAACTAAAAAAAAAAGTTTTGCAGTCCTGAATAAAAAAATCAAAAAAAAAATCCAGAACAATTTTTCTAACCTCGGCATTGAGTGAAATTTATGACAAGAGGTCTAGAGATACTATGAAAGTAATTGCGTTTATTTATTTTATACAGGGTGTTCATAATAAGCTTTCAAAAACCCCACATTTTAAAATAGTTTTTCTCAAGTTTTTCAAATGGAACACCCTGTATATTATTTGGCTATTTGACGTATAATTCATAGACAATTTTTTTTTGTAATACAAGCATATAAGTTATATCCAGCCGTTTTCGAAATAATTGTAAATATTATAAATTATGTTGTTTAAATAGAGTTTTTATTGGGAAATTTTGTTATAGGCGACTAGACTAATAATTGTAAACTAAAGTTAATGTTCAAAATAGCTTCCTTTTACTTAATTTAATGATTTTCCTCTACTGCCAACAGAACTCTTAATTCATTTTCTTCATTATAATAACGGGTTTATTGATTATCATCCTTTTTGTGTAAGCAGTGCTTCCTGTTGCTACAAATCTTTGCAACAGCTTCTCGAAGGTTTCTGGTCTCGGCTTTCTCTCAATATCTGGATATCTTTCAGCATACACTCGGCTCGCGAGGAGGCAATTTCGTGCACATTCACCCAGTATAAAAATCATATTTACCATTTCTAAAATTCGACATTTTGTGTAAGTTAGTACTTAATTTCGACGACTGAACAAATGTAAATAATTTTATTTAACTGTCATAGTGACAATCTAAACAAAAAGAAATCATGGCAACTCGATTAAGAATAAAAAATAAAATTAAATAATAAAAGTAGCAAAAATGTATGCTTTTAAAATTTATATCGAAATAACTAAAATACGGTAAACTCTAAGAGTAAAAGGAAGCTATTTTGAACTTTTACTTTAGTTTACAATTATTAGTCTAGTCGCCTATAACAAAATTTCCCAATAAAAACTCTATTTAAACAACATAATTTATAATATTTACAATTATTTCGAAAACGGCTGGATATAACTTATATGCTTGTATTACAAAAAAAATTGTCTATGAATTCTACGTCAAATAGCCAAATAATATACAGGGTGTTCCATTTGAAAAACTTGAGAAAAATTGTTTTAAAATGTGGGGTTTTTGAAAGCTTATTATGAACACCCTGTATAAAATAAATAAACGCAATTACATTCATAGTATCTCTAGACCTCTTGTCATAAATTTCACTCAATGCCGAGGTTAGAAAAATGGTTCTGGATTGTTTTTTTTGATTTTTTTATTCAGGACTGCAAAACTTTTTTTTAGTTTTTAATTTATTTCTCCGAAACTACAGAACCAAATTAAATAAAATTTGAGGCACTTATAAACGATAGTAATACGAACCTAAATATGCAATAAAATACTGGGTGTCCCATTTAAAAAAATATAATTTTATGCTGTCACACTTTTTTGGGCCACCCTGTATAATGTAAAATATTTTTAAAACATGCCGCTTTTAATCCAATATCTCAAGCTGTTTTAGTATTGTTGATAAGTTCTTCGATAACGATTTAATCTTCCGTCCACGCTTCGTTTGCGGACCCTGTATATGGAGAAATATTTTTCTGAAATACAGTATAAATCAGCATATGAATGAAGTTCCTAACTTAATTCGTATAGGACCCTGTATAATAACTTTGTATTAAGTATAGACTTTATTTATTTATCTCTGGGAGGAAATATGTCTTGGCATAATCACGTTGTGGCAATCGCGAAGATAGCTTCTCAGAAGCTTGGGGTACTCTTCCGAACCAAACAGTTGTACACATCTCAACAACTTTTGATACTATACAAAGTCCAGATTCGACAATCACTAGAGTGTCTGGAGCTCTGCACCCAAACATACTCTTCGGCTACTGGATTCCATCGAAAGGAGGGCCATTCGTCTCATCGGAGACCACGAGCTGACGAAGAGTATCGACAGCCTAGAACATCGAAACAGGTTGGGGATTTGACACTCTTTTACAGATATTTTCATGGAAAGTGATCGACTGACCTAGCGCTCTTAATTCCGCCCAGAGCGGCGAATAGCAGAAATACACGACGAACCACTGCCGCCCATCCATATGTGGTTAAGCTTAGTACTCCTCGAACTTCATTATTTAAGAACTCTTTCATCTGGAGGACTTCATCTTTATGGAACGACCTTCCCGAGGTCGTTTTTCCCAACGAATATAACCTCCAACGATTCAAAACCAACGCACCACCCTCAGAGTGCCTTAAAGGATTTTTCCTATAGTGCTTGTGTTTGATCATAAAAAAAAATATACATTGAAATGATTTTTATTTTTAATTTACCAAAAGTCAAAAATGATTGATTGTTTACGAAACGGTTTTTCGAAAATATAAAATATTGAGAATAAATGGCAAATTTTTTGTTACCTAGCGTTACCTGTTTTCTACCAGTTAAAAACAAAAATTCTAAAAAATAATTTTTTCTACTTTTTAGACTCTGAAGAATCGGAAGTTCAGTTTGCCGAATCAGTTCTAAATCCCGCCGCCACCAACTACTATAAAATGAACAACATCAACATTTCTTCGGTGCCGGAAGACCGATTGTTCTCGACGTGTGACCAGGACGATTATTTTCTACAGTTTTTGGTGTGCACCGACTGCGAATCTACTGATATTTTGAGGGATCTTATAGGTTAGTAGAATGGTACTCTGGTGAAGTACGTTTCACACTCTTTCGTTGCCTTTCGACAAAATCATAATTGACTCATGCAATAAACATTTCTATTTGGAATAATTTTGAGAAAAATATTATGCACAGCGTAGCTATTTATCCCCGAAAACAAAAATGTACCACTTTCATACAGCTAATCCGAGAGCTTTTATAAAACTGTTATAATGACAAATGTCTCTTAAACAAATCATATAAGCTAAGTCTGCCACATCTGCTTATAAGGGTCAAAATGTTTTTACAGGCAACTTTCAGTCTTGAGCATTTAACTTACTAGACTTACTAGACTAAACTATTTCCCTGTAGAAACGATTATAATTTGCGAAATATCTGTTACTTCCTGCATTAGAAAGCAAGTTTTTTTAGATTATTGCTGCAGTATTCTAATTTGAATATAAAAATGTAACGCCGGTCGCGTGTCCCCAGTCAATAATTTCTTACTTTACCCTTGGTAAGTCATTTCACTAAAGTTACTTTTATATATAAATACTTTACACTACTAGTACAATTTGTATTGAAAAATCATGTTTAAAGATCAACACTTTAGTACCTCTAACGCAATTATTATCCAGAAGTTCCGTCCCCGCATTTGCATGTATCGCCGGTCACGGCAGAAATTGCTTATAAATAACGCCACTGGAGGTCGGCCTAATAGTTTTACAAATATGACGGTATATGTTTGAATTTGTGTAAAGCGTGGACTTGTTTCTTATTATGTTTATTTAGGTATAAGCTAGAACATTGCCTACTTGTGTTGTTTTTATGTTACAGGGTTAACTCAGACCTAGTAGTCTTAATTAAGGGACAAATACTACACGAAGTCATTCTCTTGAGTACAGATAATAATTTCAGTCTAACAAAGTTTAAGAAATAGCTTGTATTAGCTGTTATCCACGAATTTGTGCATTTTTGCATGAATATGTTACCGGAGATATACTTATTGATATGAAGGCGATACAACTTTTATTATCCGAAGCTATAAACAATAGTTTTTATTTATGAATCTTTGTAGAAGAATATAATCTGTTAAAAGCAAAATTAAAAAGAAATAGTAAGAAAAAGAGGCTGTACAAAAAGTAAATAGGTTTTAAAACCAAAAATGATATAAAACTAAATTTAAAATGTTAATTATTTTCGCATTAAAGCATTTTAAGTTCCAATAGTTTGATTTTTAAAGTTTTTAAAGTACCCATGGAACTATTTAATTATTGTAACACCGGTCACATTAAGTAACACTGGTCACACTTAAAATATTTGTATTGCTGGTACCCACAGCGGCCATAGATTTATTATTACTGTTTTAGGATATTGGCAACATAAATACCATTAAGGAACCATATATTTTGATGTGCAAGTTTCGTTTACACCTTAGGTAGATTAAAAATATGACTAATTTTCTTAGTATTTTAACATTCTATAAGGAACATTCCAAAACTTTAAGCCAATAGAAGACAGGGCTGTTATAAATAATAGGAAAATGGTTATAGTGACTGATTAAAATAAATCAGTTCCATATATTGGCGTTATATGATTCAGAAGAGTAAAATTAGCCCTGTGACCGGCGTTAAATTATTTAAAAAAATGATGCTATACAAAAATAGGCCAAGATCTTTGTGACGATAATCTTTTGAGCGGACATATATAATTCCTCTAATTAGATACTATAAGGAACCTATTAAAAAATAACAGGTGTTTTTGAGATTATTTATTTTTAAATTCAGATTTACTGAAAGTTGCATGTAAAAATTTTTTTACCCTTAAGTGGTTTATTTTGCATCTTTTCAAAGCAAAAGCTAATGAAAAAATTAAAACCCTAATTGAAATTTAATTAAATTAATGAAATGACATTATCTTTTCTAGGATTAGACGATGTCGTGCCACTATTGGTAGCAATAGACTTGCCAAACAGAAGATACGCGACCATGGAATACGGTACAGAAATCACAACGGACACCGTCAGCGACTTTGTAAGAAATTTTCAGCAGAACGACTTGAAATTCAAAGACATTAGTGAGGAGGGGGTGGAGAATGCTGGCAACTTGTAGAAATATTAGACAACAGGCAATAAAACATTTTTTTCTTTCATTTTCCAGTTTCTTAATAACATGCTAATATTTAAGCAGGTTATTCTTGGGTTCATTTTCAGAAAAAAAATTCATATCAACATATGTCCGAAACGTCTTAACTTTTGAGATACAGGGTGTTAAAGATTTTCAAAAAATTAATATCTGTGATACTGTTCTAGATAGTTTTGTGAAATTTGGTACAAACACAATTGCCCGGTATTTTTGAAGAAAATAATGGTACGCCACTTCTTTTTAATTAAATAAAAATTATTTTTGAAATTCTCATCCTTGCTGAGCAAATGTCGTCTCTTGATTTTTTTGTCGTTTGACGTACAGTTTTCGTATAAGAAAATGAAATTCATTCATTTGCACTCTGTTATGAAATTAATAGTACGGCAGCCGGCTACCAGGATTTCAGACTGATCATGACCTAAATTTTTTAAAATTTTTTGGTGATTTAATAAGGACTTGAGAAGAAAATTAACAAGAACGGACATTGGCAACGTTGCGAAATCATTGAGAATCATCTTTAAATATGTAAAAAAAGGTTTTTACTCACGCATTTTTTAGCAAAACCGTTTTCAGTCATGTATCAATAATAATGCAATATGGGGACATAGCTGATGCCGAGTTGTTATAGACAACCAAGTCACACAGCAAGCCATCCCATGCGCGTACCTTTTACAGCGATCATGAATTATGCAGATACGAGATCCGACTCCGCTGCCCTTCCTGCAGCTGCGCAACACGGAAAATGTCCGTTCGACTCGATTTACTATTTAAAAAAAAATTGACCAGGGCGCTGTAACTTTTTTATACCCCTTTTAATTAAACTACGGAATTTTTGCATTACTCAAAACGTTTTTCCTGAAAATGGACCCAAGAATAACCTCCTTAAATATTAGCATGTTGGCTTAAAATAAAAATACAGGGTGTTATGGAAATGACGTATTATATTTAAATGGGCGACTCCTGGGGTGTCCTAGAGTGCATAATAAGCTTATCACTAAACCCCCAACACTAACGCATAATTACACTTTACAATAACGCACATAGAACAAGAGCACTTAATCATTTCGCAATAGAAATAACAAAAAACGCTAATTGCTATGGGCCGTTAACCCCTTACTAAAGTTAAATGAAACAATTATGTTAACAATTGACAGGAACTACCCTCTGAAATAATGGTCTAGTCCGTCTTCGGCCCAGTCGTCAAACTTTCTTTCCGAGAAATCTCCGCTCTCTAGAGCCAGCGCGGTTGCCATTTCCGAGACTATAATTATACAGGAAAGTAATATTATAGAAGGAAATTCGGCAATTATGATAGTCGCTTATAAAACATCAAAAGTGGCAACGCTGTATTTTTAAATATTAGCCCGATGTCCACAATCAGCTGTTTAAAGAAGCAGGCCGATATCGATCGAGAAGATCGTGTGATTTATTTTTAAAATTTTTAGATGTTAAATACATTATTTCCCAGACCACTCAGACAATAAGGGCATATTTTTGTCTAGACTTTAAAATACTAATTCAGATTGAACGGTACTTAGATGTGTTATGTGATTTTATTGTGCCGGTTTGTTTTTGTTCAAGTTACCTAGGTACTTGGTGTTTTTTTATAAATTAAGTTGGTGTTAAATAAGTCCGAAAAGCTAAATAAAATTGCATTTTTTTCTAAAGGGTAAGTGGCATTTATGAACTTTTAAGTTGTCCAGATCTGACGGGTGTCGTTCGAATTGAACAAATGAGAACATACCTGACCATTTAACGGCGGTTCGTTCGAGTCAGTTCAAGTTTATAAATCAGAGATTGTTTCCTAGCGAACTGAACTGAACGTAAAAGTTTATAATAAAAATAAACAACTTGCAATCTGTCAAACGGTTATCGACTTTCTAAAGAGTTTACCCTGAAGATATGACAACACTGTTGACATATGTTGCTTTGTTTACCTTCCTGATAGGGGCACCACGTGGTCATTTTTGGTTTGACATAAGGTCATGTACAGGGCATATTAAATGAAAGCGCCATTTTTGTATATTTGTCTTCAATTTGTTTTCATCTCAGGAATTGCCGATTTAGATATAATACGTCATTTCCATAACACCCTGTATAGTTAAATTAATTTGTGGGGTTTATTGCTTTAATTAGAAGAGGATAATGATGTTTGGATGATTATACAGCACCTCCATAATAAATAGTGGACTATGTAATATTCATTATCTGATTTAAAATCAACTTGGACTTGTGCAAGATTCATAAAAGAAAAAATTGTTTTAATTACGTTCATTTCACAAAGTTCTCGTAAAATAGTAGCAATATTCTCAATCTAACTAAATCTAAAAACTTCAATCCAACTAAATAAACAAAAAAATTCTTCTGATTAATTGAAAGAATGTTTTGAAATAACTCCGAATATTACGCAAAATAAAGTGATAAAACAATGGCATAACGCCATTCAAAATGTAAACGAGGTTCATGGATTTAATATAAGTACAAGTCACTTCTGGCCTACCTTGCCAATTTCTTTGAAAATTGAGAGAAAATGTTTCACACGACACCGCATACTAATAGGACTTATGCAATATTCATGTAGTTACTTTTTAAATTTGCGAGACTTATGCAAATTTCATAGTAATATTTTTGGTTCTATCTAGTGGCAATTTTCAGAAACTGAAAACATTAGCTTATAGCTTCTGCCACTGTCTACCAGATTCCGCAAAAATCGCAACAACGGACTTATGGATTTTTCATATTAATATGACGATATGTATATTATATATTTGTCGTTTGTTAGTTAACTATCTCTTAGTAGAATGATTAGGGATCCGTATGTGGCGAGATATGTGGTCACTCCAAGTGACACCCCTTCCAGTTCATTACTAGGGGGCACCGCGTTAAAAATTTCCATTTTTGGAAACAAAAAATAATAAATTATGGTATTACTGGCAAGAGATTTAAACAAAAAGCAAACATTTCCTATCAAATTTTAACCCCCCTATTTTTATGCTATACTTTTACTCACTACATACTGGTCTCCGTTTGTATATAAAACCAACATACTGTAAAATGTAGATTATGAACTAAACACTGTCAATAATAATGACAAAAATTATGACTGTCTAAAAGCAAATATTAAGATACAGGGTGTTATGGAAATGACTTGTTATATTTAAACCGGCAAATCCCGAGATGAAAATGAATTGAAGAAAAATACTCCTAAATGGCGCTTTGAATTCTTAAGCGAAATATACACTTTATATGAAATGTGAAAATTTCCGTGGCCGCTACTGACGACGTTCGCAATCAATAATTTATTGAGGCAGTCTCAAGTCTCAAGAGGTCAGCGCATGGTCAGTGTATAGGTGGTGTTGTCATATTGCAACACAGAATTGTAAAAACTACAATTTTAATGTACACACTATATTACCTTCGATCTTATTTTAAAATAATCCATTTTATAAGTAAATTCCATAAAAACATAAAACACAAGAAGTATGTTTTGCAACAGAACCAACAGTAGATAATATCACACAAATTTGAAATCACATCACAACATTTATTATTATGAATTATTTCACAACAGACAAAAAATCGGGTTTGTTCGGGTTTGTTCGCTGCTACAACTAACAAAACGTTTAAAATTCGTATACGAACAAACCCTCGGCAACGTCGTTCAAACACCAACATATATTGTTGCTAATTGAAACCAGATGGAGAGGAGCGACAGCATGTAGGCACAAAGGGTTTTTGCCTTAGTATCTAAATATTCGATTACAAAAAAAATATGTAGCGCTTCTCTAGGACACCCAAGGAGTCACCCATTTAAATATAATAAGTCATTTCCATAACACCCTGTATGGTATTGATGGAATATCGACATAAAATAAAATTCAAAATATTATTGACCGTGTAGATATTCCTATGATGTATTGCCTTTTAGTATATTAACGTTCGACTATTTTGGGCTGTTATAAAAGTATTATTTTTATTTTTGTATAAAAATATTATTTGTTAGTAGAAAAATAACAATAAAATATAAAATTAAATAAATTTAGTATATACTAGCACTGTAGAGTTGTTTCCAAAGACTCCGATCGTCTTTAGATAATACAAATAGTCTTAGTATGTAGAGTCATTGTTTGAAAATTTTAAATAATCGACAAATAATTATTAAATAATTTTTAAATTATAAAATAGTTTTATTTTTAATTAATTTGATATATTTATGTTAATACGGTTATCACTGGTACCAGACTCGACAGTAAATAATTCCTAATATTTTTTATCGGCACGATGGTACATATAAACCACCTATTCTTAATCTTAGATTTACGAAAGTAAGCCGTAACTTCCTTTGTGAATCAACCCCCCCCCCCCCCCCCCAATCTGCATATAAACTTCCTTTGTGAATCAAACCCCCCCCCCCCCCCCCCCCCCCGATCGGCATATAATAGGTTATGCTAGCTACTGTATCCCGGGATTGGCATTCCTAGGTTTCATGTCAATAGAGCATGCATCACGAATAACAAATGTCAGTGGTCTGATGCACTATAAATCGCCTTATAAGTAATATCACCGGATTACAGGCCCCGTCGAACGCTCAATCACATAAGAAAAATTAGTCGTATTTTGTCTAACACAGATATGAATCACATCGAGTCGTACTACCAAGGAAAATTGACAGGGTGTCGATAGGGATGGTAACGATATATTTATCAAATATATAATTTATATACAGTGTGTCTAGCTTTATTATTAATTTCAGGAAAAAAGTTATTCTTTATAAAAAGTTCTGCATGGTCCAAAACCTAAAATGCAAAATGTCATATTTTTCAGTCGTATCCAAGGTTGTTAAAAAAAATATAAATTTGACTCCAGAGTAACGTACTTTTATTTGTGACCATATCAGTGGCGGCTTGTGACCTATGATAAAGGGGGTTCACAAGTATGGTGAAATTTTTCTAGGCGTTTTAAATGTAGAAAGAAAAAAAGTAATAAGAAAATGCGTTAGGTATAATATATTTTTATTTATTTTTTTAATTTTACACAAGGAAATACAACTTTTGGAAAATAAGAAAGGTTATCTTAGTGCGTATAGCTGTCGGATCTTAACGTCGTCGCATGCAACCCTCGTAACAATATTTATACAGTCCACTACTAATACTACTAAAGCCATCTACGAGCTATCAAGAAAACCGAATGATGTCCAATACTACTACCGCCATCTACGAGTTATCAAGAAAACCGAATGATGTCTAATACCACTACGCCATCTACGGGCTACGTCATTAGGCGCAACCAAGACGAGAACAATTCTTCATATTTTCAGTCTTTTTAGTTTAAATCCTTAAATAAAATGGTTTAAAATCACATGGAGTATCATTTATCGAAATACAAAACATTTATGGACCCTACACAGGTAAAGTCCATTCTTCGGTTCTTAATTGTAGAAAGTTGATCAATAACAGCCTCATTAAGTTTGGAATACCCTCTATAATCGCACGTGCGAGCAAGTCTCGTCACAATCGTCATTTACCTCGACCGAAGCACGGTTGCCGGATCTATACAGTTTGGTTTGACGGGATGATAAAATATTAGGGAGGGTCGGACTTTTTTAGTTTGACGGTACGATAAAATATTAGGGAGGGTCGGACTTTATACGATAAATAATATTCAATGAATATAAATTAATATTTTTTTATTCGTTTTGTTTTGGGGGTGCACGTGCGCATGTGCTCCTGTGGAAAAACCGCCACTGGACCATATCGAAGACTGTAATTATGAAAAGTTGTTGATGAAAATAAATTGAAGAAAAATAACCATAAATGGCGCTTGCGAAATTTACATTTTATATAAAATCTCAATATTTACGTGTACTGACGACGTTCGCAATCAATAATTTATTGAGGCAGTCTCAAAAGAGGTCAGAGCATTGTAGGTGGTGTTGTCATATTGCAACACAGAATTGTTCGGAATGAAAAACTATGTTCTAATATACAATTACATCCTTCTACACTGAAAAAAAAATTATTTTTTTATGTCTCTCAAATTGCCGTTGAGGTAGACGGATCTGATAACATTGTGTGTGAACGTATTTTAATTTAACGGTGTTATTTAAATTTTTAGAAATAAACCTTGTTGGAGAGAATTTACTTATTGTTTTCGGAACAGAAGAGTTATCATGTTTTTAATAAATAAATAAAAAATTTTGGTATCGATAATTTGAGAAAAATTTAAAAAATGAAATTTTTTTTCAGTATAGAAGGATGTAATTGCCAAGCCAAATTTATATTTTTTGAGAAACACGACTGAAAAATTTAACATCTGATGGTTACATTTTAAGTTTGATCATGCCGAACTTTTTATAAAGAATAACTTTTTCTCGCAACATTAATGAAAAAAGTTTCCCATATGGCGCCAACTGTATATTAAATATATGTATATAAATGAATAATTTTTTTTTCGTTTTACATTTTTATTAAATCAAAGAATAAAAATTCAACTGGACAAAGTAGCCAGCTTTTTGCCGCTTTACCGCAATATTACTTTTAGTTTTATAATTTTATAAGATCAAAGGCCAAAACCCTCAAAATGCTTTGCTAACGAGACAGACGCATTTAGTTTATTTTTGTATAAAAAGTTTATTAAATCTATACTTAATATTTAATTTGTACAATTTCTTTTTTAAATTATATACACACACAATCGCACTAAAATTGTTTTTTTTACCTAGTTGTCCTACATGGGCAGAAGACCTACAAGATGTCATAATATTGCGACAAAGTAAAATAACTTTTGGGCGTACGGTAGATAAAGCATTTTTTAGATATTTTTTATCAATTAAAAAATTGTATTTTCCGAACATCAATAGACTGGGTCTATACAGGGTGCCCCAAGTAAAGTGGTCTATTAGAAGGATCTCGAGAACTAAATGAGATTATATTTTGAAAATTTGGCTGTGGCTATAAGAGATGGTTTTCTACGTTTTTAAAATATTTTCGATGGTGCGGTGTTGCCGGATCATACCGAAAGTGATAGCAACTTCGGAATTTTAAATGAATTACCCATATATTATATTTTTTTGGAATCTAGGTAAAAATCTAGAACAGTTTTCTGTATAATATCATATACCTATCTTTAAGAGTTTTTGAATTATAAATAATTTTGTGATTTTTTAACGCCGGATCGGGACCTGAAAAGAAAATCGTATCTTTTTAGCGGTCACAGCTAGAAAGCTGAAATTTTGACAATAGTTTCACAAGACCATCGAAATTTTATAATTTTGAACAGTATTTAATTAGTTTTATACAGGGCGTCTCCATAACAATATTTCTGAGGCAGATGAATTATTGCAAAAATCTTCTTTTTTTAAATGGGACACCCTGTATTTGATATGTTTTACTAATGGAGGATCGAATTTTCAATCTAATGATATTAAGTGTTCCTATACCTATCTTCAGTATTTTCGGAGTTATAGCGGGTGGGGTGTAAGATCCGTAAGCTCGAATAATGTGAATTAGCCATTTTTATTACAACACAGACATAACGTCACATGGATTTTTCATTATTTTCTTTCTATGAATCCATTACACAGCAAATTACCAAAAAATATATTTTTATAAGATAATTTTTAAATTTCGCTATAAGTCCGAAAATACTGAAGATAGGTATGGGAACACATAATATCATTAGATAGAAAATTCGATCCTCCATTAGCAAAACATTTCAAATACAGGGTGTCCCATTTAAAAAAAAGAAGATTTTTGCAATAATTCATCTGCCTCAGAAATATTGTTATGGAGACGCCCTGTATAAAACTAATTAAATACCGTTCAAAATTATAAAATTTCGATGGTCTTGTGAAACTATTGTCAAAATTTCAACTTTCTAGCTGTAACCGCTAAAAAGATACGATTTTCTTTTCAGGGTTACGGCGTTAAAAAATCACAAAATTATTTATAATTCAAAAACTCTTAAAGATAGGTATATAATATTATACAGAAAACTGTTCTAGATTTTTACCTAGATTCCAAAAAAATATATAAAATATAGGGTAATTCATTTAAAATTCCGAAGTTGCTACCACTTTCGGTATGATCCGGCAACACCGCACCATCGAAAATATTTTAAAAACGTAGAAACCATCTCTTATAGCCACAGCCAAATTTTCAAAATAAAATCGCATTTAGTTCTCGAGATATTTCTAATAGGTCACTTTACTTGGGGCACCCTGTATCGCTAAAAAATCAATTTGCGTCATCAAACAACGTTTGATGGCACAGTTGGCTGTTGGCAAGCCTTTAGCAACGAGAAAATGCTTAGCAAGGAAAGGTTCCATATTTAACTAATTTAATCGTACTCCACTGTGTTGCCCAAGAGCTGTACCAAGAAAATAATAGTTATTTTGAATAGTCATACGATCTACAAGAGAACAGCTTATTTTATTACCAACATCATTAATTTTGGGTAGGTTTAGTTACGTAATAATATTCATTACTACACTTGTGATATAATGAACTTATTACATCACTTAGTTATGTAATGACCGTATATGTAACTACTTTCTCAGAATAAAAATAACATTTTACTGTTATTATTGAACTGGTAAGATAAAATGTACATTGCACGTGCGATATGGCATAAAATAGTGCTCATAAATAACCATTCCATTACTTTATAAGTGCGGTATGAGCGTTATTACAGTCACAATAATAATACATTTTATCTATGGCCATTTTAAAAAAAATATTAAATTTAAACAGTCACATACCTTAGAACTCAGCTTTTGTCATTTATGTTTTTAAATAAGTTACATACGCCCATCACATCACTAGTGCTGTAACAATTACGTTACAACACTAGGGCGGTAATACGTCCTATTACACAACTCAAACAACCCAAAATGAATGACGCAATAAGTTCTTATCATGTGGGTCGTGGATAAAAGGCCCTTTACGTAATAGTAGTCATAAATACTCTTCTGCTAATGTAGTACGTGGTACTTTTAAAAAATAAATTATTTTGCAAATATATTAAAAAATCAAACACTCAATGCCATAAAATACATACGCGCACAAGAATTCCGCTAAAAGTACAATGCGATTTAAAATTAATAATCAATTTTAAAAAAAACATGATTTACACTTAACGGACAAGGAAAGACTGGCTGTTCTGTATAACAGAAATAACGGCCACTATGTTAAAAAGGACTAATTCAATAATGCCGCCAGCGCATCAAAGAACCTCGTCCTATCCTTTGCATGAAGTTCTAAATCTAAAAAATAAATATTTCAAAAATTTCATAATTTACTAAAAAATTAAAAAATATAAAATACACTCATAGTAAAAAAAAAACCGATCCTCGCACATGTCAAAGATTCGCAGAAAGTTAAGAATATGTCCATAATACACAGGTTGAAACAAGAAAGGTTTATTGACTCAAACTTTAAAACACTCTGTACAGTGATGGCGATCTTAAACTTTTTATTTTATTATTTAATTATCAAGTGACATCTATTTTTAACATTTTCATTTTTGGTTGATTTTAATACTTTAAGTTTTGTGGCAGATACGATTTTTTTAAAGAAACAAACTCGTCTTAATTGTGTACATTTCACAAAATTACGATAATGGCGTGAATGAAATGAAAACCAACTGATAAAATAACAAAGCCCTCGGTAATGGGTGTTTCCCACACGAGCACGAATGACAGCTGTCCGTCAACCGCTTGTTGAGGTATGTACCGTCGCGCTACACAAAAATTAGATAGAAAATATACAGGGTGTCCCAGAATATGTGGGCAATCTGCCGGGTTCAGATAGAACAATTAAAAATAACAGGAGAAGTTCATTTAAATTTTTCTTCCTACGGCCCCCCTACGGAGTTACGGGCCCATGACGTAAGTCCCTGGAAATCGTTGATTTTTAAATAATTTTTTAAGTACTAGGTGTAATTTAAAAATTTTTTAGTATAATGTTTACTAGATGAGTCTCCTTAAAATTCTCCCTTTTAAACACATTTGGCATATTTAGTTTGACAGGGACGGACTAAACGTAACACAAAATTGATTTTTTTTGTACACCTTGTATGATGAAGGAACGACAATAATATTTTTGGATACTCTAAACCTTAAGCTGAAAAAAGGTACTCTTCAGTGGCGTAACTACCGGTGTTCCATGTGTTCCAGGAACACAGGCCCCCCCAGCCCGAAGGGGCCTCCAAAGCTCGGGGACCCGCAAGGCTGGGGCCTGGGAAATTTTAGAAAGCTGAACAAATTCTTGATTTCCTTCTCTTAAAAAATCTATCTAACAGCGTTAATTATTTTGTAGTCGGACGAGTGTCTTCGAAGGGCCATTATCAACTTTATTTTTTCAAATACGGACCTGCTTTCCTGATATTGGAATTTGAGAGCTTTTCTCCCGAACGCAACGATGTATGACACATTGTGGTTTAATGACGTTTCGAGGGTTTTTTGAACAATATTAATATTAATTACAACTAATTTTATAAATAATATCTCATAAGTAAGCTCTAAATTTTTTACTTATGTTGGACTAGTTCAATAAATAACAAATCATTTAATAATAAACCACAAATAGTGAACAAAAAATAATTCAATAATAAACAACAATAAGTGAACAAAAAACATACCAAAACAGTAATCAAACGAACAACGAAAAAGTAAGGAACTACATAATCAGGTGTTCAAAATGATTTCCGTTATTTTCTAAGCACAAATAGGTAACATCTTCAAACTCTCGATTCTAACTTTTCAGCATTTTTAAAATTATGTTCCATATTTTCTGGAAAATACAAAACCTCTTAAAACGCTTTCAAATATTGATAACGATCACAATGGGAATGTCAAGTGAAACAAATGACGCGTCACCATCTTAATTTTTTTGTTTCAAACGCCTACTTTTCTTTTAAATCCCGAATCAACCGAAGTTTGAAATAATGTTTCTGTATTTTGTTCACTTATTTGTGGTTTATTATTAAATTATTTGTTCTTTATTGAACTAGTCCAACATAAGTAAAAATTTAGAGCTTACTTATGAGATATTATTTATAAAATTAGGATAAATACTGGACCGTATCCCAAAATCTCCCGATGTTGTTTAAAAAACCCTCGAAACCTCATTAAACCACAATGTGTCATACATCGTTGTATTCGGAAGAAAAAAAGCTCTCAAATTCCAATATCAGGAAAACAGGACCGTATTTGAAAAAATAAAGTTTATAATGGCCCTTCGAAGACGACTCGTCGGATTACAAAACAATTAACGCTGAAGAATTCGATCTGAAAAAACCCCAGGAAAAAAATAAAATGATTTTTCAGAATTTCGTCTTTTTTCCGGATATCTCCGGAACTACTCGGAACTTTAAAACTTTCTAAACGGCATATTATTGACACTCAAAAGTTAAAGTATTGAAATGAACCGAAAACGAAAATGTTAAGAATAGATGCCACTTGATAATTAAATAACACAATAAAAAGTTTTTACTTTTTTGAAATCTCACACATGTGTGAGATTTTCGATACATTTACCTAAAAGATGAAAAAAGAATAACAAAAATCGGAATTAAAATAAAACAATTATTCACGATCAAAATGCGTCCGAATGTTGCGTGGCTCGATTATTTTGGCGGCGAGTGTATTTCATAATATTATAATATTCAATTTGACACTACTTACATGATGTATCAAAATAATCACAGCTCGCTTCACAGTTCATTTTTTCAGCTGCTTGCTCAAAAGCTTTGCCAAAAAAACTGAAAATGACATTAACAGGAAAAGGTAATTAGACTAATTAGCATTGTATAACATCTGTAAATAAACATATCATAACTTATTTTCGAAATAAAAACGATATGGAGGGTATAGTCTTTGCAGCGAACCCTCAAGCTTTTTCGACAGTAGTTGACATCAGCAATATGTCATCGATCAGCTGTTTGGGGACTTAATCAAATACCCCAGTTTTATACGAACCGCATTCAGCGTGTTGTGTTTTTATATTTTTCCAGTTTGATTGGTGCTAATACGTTTTAAAAGTGTATTTCCGCCGTTTTAGTATAGTTTATTTTGTTTTGAAAACTTTGATTAACTACATATCGAGTTGTTTGTGTATTCGCAAACCACAGTAAATACTAATTTCGTAACGAAAAATTTATAGGTTAATATTTTATTTATCTGTTTTTAGGCGAAAATAATAATTATGGAGCATAATTATTGTCTGCCTTCTACCTCAGGTGATGCCACCGTTAGAGGAACTAAGGTGAATTTTAATATTAATAAAAAAATTTCTAGACGTTTTATTTCTTTCCGAGTGAGTTGAGATTTATTTCAGTTAAATATCAGGTAATACTTTTGTGTGGCGACAGTTTGGTTAGCTGGGAAAGTTGGAAATATCAGCATGATATTTTTAATAGTTTTGGTCAGAATTCAAGTGGAATTATTGATCATGTAGTGTGTAATAAAATGTTTATCTAAGTTCACTATTTTTAGAACTTTGCAGAGAACACATATATTGTCGGAAGCTTTTGATTTATATATAGAGCTGATGATATTCGCCGAGCTCTAATGGAAAAGCCTTGTGTTGCTCAGAAGAGACGTAGATTTCTCGAAATATACATGGCGAATGAGCAACTTGGTGCCGAAAAAAATTGTCCCAATTTAACCGATTCTTTACTCTTAGCTTTCCCGAAATCCCAATGGGGAAGGCCGAAATCCCCATTTCATTAGTTTTTTGCATATATGACTTACGTAACCTACGTATTTGCAGTATACGTAGCCTACATATACAGAAGAAGGGTGCATATAGAATTTGCTTGTTATGATACTATACATTTATAAGTTACTATTGAACATTAAAGTTAAAACCTAGGTAACAAGAGTGAACAACCTTTAAGCAAACCGTATATTTAGTTTTTTTAATACAATAACTTTTCCTTCAAAAAGGTCCATAGCTAATTTCAGAAATGTTTTTTGTGCATCCGGTATAAAAACATGGAAATTTTTCCAAGTGATTTGTAATTATATAACAGGGAAAAGAAATGGTCAAGGATGACTTTTTCGAAAAATTGGAAATACAATTTATTACAGGTATAGTTAAGTCCATGTGTAGACACATTGTATAGAGTTTACAGTAGGTAAAGATGGACATCCATGTAGATACGTACTTCCTATCTTTTTGTGAATATAGAGGTACCTACTAGACATGTCATGTAATTATAGATAATGACTTCATTTTATATATTTGAGTAAATAAATAACAAAAAAAATACAATGTGAATGTGTGCTTTATTCCATATAATAAAAAATGCATTTAAAAATATAAATAGACTCGTTTCATTTTTAAAATAAACGTACGTACTATTTTAGTACGGTCCTGGAAAGTCCTGGAATTTCATACAAACCTAGGTAAAATAAATAACCAGAAATAAGCAGGCAAGTCATTAATGTCACGTGACACTTGACATATCTGGCGCGAGAGTTCGCTGCAACGACTATATTGTTGTAGTGCGTACCCTACGTTTTTATTTGCACTGCTAGTGTAAATCAGTAATTTTAGGTTGTTCAAGTTTCGTCAGTATATCATGCAGTTGGCACTGTCGAGGGAGGGAACTGTACGAGACAAATACTAAACTTTTGGAAAACTTCGATGCTAAATAATTAAGAAATATCGATGCTGCGACATAAATTCACTACAATTTTATTTCCACGGCCATTTTCGCACGATAAATTGTTTATAAGTTACAGCAAAAAGTAATTTTTGCAACTTATACAGCGTGTGTGAAAACATTGCCATGATATTATTATGCAAAACTTTTTTATCTTTGGGGAAAAAAACTATTATTCATAAAAAGTCCCCCAAAAATCACAAATATAATAATAATAATGTTTATTTAATTCCAAATGAGCTTTTACAGTCCATTATAGGGAATACTAATAACATAGAACGTAAATAATAATTACAGTTTTGTTTTCTGACCGTTTTTTCAAATTATCTATAGTTTGATTTGGGTTTCGGTCACTTTGAAATGAACTTCCAATATTTGGTTAACGTTTTGGTTTATTATACTAAACCATAGTCAGAACTATTTGTTATAAAGAAAAAAGCGTATAAATAAAATTGAAAGAAGCTTCTTCTATTTTATTATTATTATTATTATATATACTTATATACGCTTTTTTTCCTAACAATAACAAATAGTTCTGACGATGGGTTAGTATAATAAACCGAAACGTTAACAAAATACTGGAATTTCATTTCAAAGTGACAGAAAGCCAAAAACAAACTATCTATAAAATAAATAATAATTCTTAAAATGTAAATTAATCAATATAAATACAAAAAAAATTATATAAATGTTGTTTTTATTAATTAATTTGAATATTTTCCAGGAAAAATTTCTTTTCAGTTTTTTTTTAAATAATTTCAAATTTAAAATACTTTTCAACACTTTAGGTAACGTATTATAAATATTTATTCCATCAAATAAAATAGATTTCATCGCTATGTTACTTTTAATTTGATTTTTTTTAAATGGTAAATATTTATCGTATTATGATTGTGTATATCAGTTGATTTTATACAAGATGTTTTATTTTGATTATTAATTGCATGAATTAGTAAACTAATTTTTAATTTGTATAAACAATTCAGATCTAGATATCCTCTTGGTTTAATAAATTTGTTGTTGGTTCCAAAAAATTTAGTTTATGAATACATTTCACAATTTTGTTTTGTAGTCTTTTTAAAGTTAATATTGTGGCACATGCAGCTCCCCACCTACAACGGGAAATTGAAAATAACTCGGCCGGTTTTGATGTTACAAAAAAAATGTGAAGGGCAAAATTGAAGAGCTTGACAGATCGCGTAAGCTCGAACAAACCCGATCCCGATATCTCAATAAGTTCGCGAATTAACGCGATTTTCAACTGCAAAAACAATAAAAATTTAATTAATTATATCTCGAGAAGGGACGGAGTTGGGGCATAATTTTTTTCGCGAATTAACGGGTGATATCGAGTACTTTGATGGGCCGGGGGCTGGGGTTGGTGGGGCAATTAGGAGGGGAGTAAGGGGGATTGGAAATTTTTTACATAAATGCTAATAAGTATTTTATTAATCGAGCTACGGGGATCAGGCCAGATTTAATTTGTTCATTTTTTTATCAGCTACGAGGTGGGAATTTTTATTTTCCCAAATGCGTGCTGGGCGCGGCATGCAAGAAATGGCCATCTCCGCAAATACTTTAGATATTATGTTTAATTTTGGTATGTGTTACTAGGATATAGAACGTCAAATTTTAGTTAGAAAAGTTATTCAATTGTTCCACCAGTGGCGTCGCTGCAAACATGTCCTTTGATATTTTTTACAAAAAAGATGGTACGCCACTGATATCTTTCCATGTGGATATTTTTTCTGATTGGCCTGTTCAATTCTCCATGAAAACGGTCTCTTGAGGTTTTCTCGTCAGGCGCACCGTTCTTGATTAAAACCACTAAATTCATATTTAAGCTCATTATTTTTAACATTGATAAAATAATTAATGATAATTTTTTTTTCATTTCATCTGCGAAAATAAAAATTAAAAGGCATATTTCCGCCCGTCTTCGCATCGAATTGCCCACTCCAACAATTTTTATAAAAAAAAATTATCATTAATTATTTTATCAATGTTAAAAATAATGAGTTTCACTATGAATTTAGTGGTTTTAATCAAGAACGGTGGTGC
This sequence comes from Barypeithes pellucidus, assembly GCA_963991005.1. Taxonomy (NCBI): domain Eukaryota; kingdom Metazoa; phylum Arthropoda; class Insecta; order Coleoptera; family Curculionidae; genus Barypeithes; species Barypeithes pellucidus. Next base: position 19,171,520 of record OZ022563.1, read on the forward strand.
GTCCGACGAGAAAAAGTCAAGAGACCGTTTTCATGGAGAATTGAACAGGCCAATCCCACCTCGTAGCTGATAAAAAAATGAACAAATTGAATCCGACCTGATCCTTATGAGCATACTTATTAGCATTTATGTAAAAAATTTCCAATCCCCCTTACTCCCCTCCTAATTGCCCCACCAACCCCAGCCTCCGGCCCATCAAAGTACTCGGTATCACCCGTTAATTCGCGAAAAAATGATGCCCCAACTCCGCTCTTTCTCGAGATATAATTAATTAAATTTTATTGTTTTTGCAGTTGAAAATCGCATTAATTCGCGAACTCATTGAGATATCGGGATCGGGTTTACTCGAGCTTACGCGCTCAGTCAAGCTCTTCAATTTTGCCTTCCACATTTTATTTGTAGCATCAAAACCGCATGGTAATTGGCTGAGTTATTTTCAATTTCCCGTTGTAGGTTAGATTTACGGGGCGTGCAACTCCCAAAAAATAAAAACCGAAACACAAAATTTTAGATTTCTCTAAATATTTTAGAAGCCACTGTATTTAATTTTGATTCTTTTGCGGCATATTATTGTGCCGATAATTACGCAACTTTGACCCAATTTAACCGACTTTGTATCTCTTACCATTTCCGAAATCCCAATGATTGAAAGCCGAATTTGTAACACCCTGTATATTGATTTGAATCATACTGTTACAGGTAATGCCACTGGTTCATTCTTTTTCGGATTCAATTGTATATGTACATAGATATTTAAGAAACAAGGTCGTAATATTTTTCAACCAAAATCAACACTGTTGTTGAATAGTCCAGGTTTGAGTTCTTATGTTGAAGTTAAGAGAAAGTATGCCAAAGCCTCTCTTTAATTTTCAAATAAAAAAAAATTCTAGTGCCTACTGAACGTTTTACTATAAATAATATAACTTACTTTCTTGGCGAATTTTCACAAACAGGAGGAATTCCTACCAGTATACAAGTCCCAATGTCGATATTTTTAGGGGCCGATACTATTAATGGCAGCGTCGACGCTCTTCTATTTCTCGACATTGACACGTACGCTTTAAGTATAAATTGGGCTAATAATGACAGTATGTGGAGATGCGAAAACATGTACCAATCGAGACAACCCTAAAAAGGATAAACTATGAAGGATACCATCTTACAGCGAATATAGGATGTTTCTTGTGAACTGGTTGGGAGTCAGGTAATAATACCCAGAGGCATTTCACTCTGTTTCCAAATATTCTGTAGTTCTAAAAGCTAGCTATTCAAATTGTCTATCTTTCTATGTGTATATACAGGGTGATTCACGACGAGCGTGCATTAGAACTTTACGGAGAACTACTGAATATATGTTCCTGAAACTTTGGGGATTTGGGTTTATCAATATGCTCTCTTTAACTAAAATATTGACATGTTCCTGTCATTTTCGGTTATACCGGAAGTAGCTGCCAACTTTCGTTTTTTAAATACAACATGGTAATTTTTATTACATTTTTCGATTAAGCATTAAATATTAAACACATTTTATAGAAAATGGTTTTGTCAGACTCTATTAGTTTTTGAGATATCTGGACTTTTTGTAATTATTTGGCAAATGCATGACGATGAAATAATCCATATAATTTTTTTACCTTAGCGCTTGGACTAAAATTTTTTTCTCACCGAATAGTTAGAAGATCATCAAGTCTCTAAAACATTTCAAATTCGGCATAAAATGTACAGGGTGGTCACAATTCAAGCCTCATTGTGAAAGAATTCAACCATTAAAAACTTTCTTATTTTAAATGGAACACCCTGTATATTTTAATTTAATTTGATGGCAAATTAGTTGTTCTTTATAAATAGTATTTACTGTCCTATACCTATATCAAAGCGTTTTCTAAAAAAATCCAATTTTATTCCGAAAATACTATTTGTTCAAGTGTGCTATGAAAACAATTAATTGTACTTAGGGGCTGTATACTGATGTCTATACGAAGGAAAAGTGATTGCAATGTTTTTGAGACTTGATGATCTTCTAGCTATTCGGTGAGAAAAAAAATTTAGTCCAAGCGCTAAGGTAAAAAAATTATATGGATTATTTCATCGTCATGCATTTGCCAAATAATTACAAAAAGTCCAGATATCTCAAAAACTAATAGAGTCTGACAAAAACATTTTCTATAAAATGTGCTTAGTATTTAATGCTTAATCAAAAAATGTAATAAAAATTACCATGTTGTATTTAAAAAACGAAAGTTGGCAGCTACTTCCGGTATAACCGGAAATGACAGGAACATGTCAATATTTTAGTTAAAGAGAGCATATCGATAAACCCAAATCCCCAAAGTTTCAGGAACATATATTCAGTAGTTCTCCATAAAGTTCTAATGCACGCTCGTCGTGAATCACCCTGTATTGTTATATCTATCTCGAAAAGTTTTTGACTTTGAGATATATGCACGATCTTGTCTTTAAATTCTCAGTATTCTAAAAATAACCTAAAACGGATTCTATTCCCCGAAATCGCGCTTTATCTCCGCTCACCGATCATTCACGGCAGCTCTCGGACCTGTTGAACCGCCCCTCATTACTTACCGACATCTGTCTAATCTCTTTCAAGTAGTAAAATTGCTTTCCCGTTTCGAATAGAGTATCCGTACATCCGTTGTAGAGACAACTTGCGCTCGAGAGCTCTCTGACTGTCACGTCATCCACTCGGCTAGCAACATTGTCACCAATTCACCGTATTTTCACGGATACTCACGCGTCGGTCCCTCCCGCCGGCCCCGTAGCGCTGCTCGAGGGTGGCGCACGGTACTAAGGCGCTGCGGGGAGATAACCGGGGGTTTGCTGGGAAGTGTCCGGTGAAGCGGCAAGAACTTCAGCGATGAGTTGAAAGACATCAACCTAATAACGACCCTCTCGCAGCGAGCCAAGCTAGACACGAATTGGTGACATAGCAACCCCATCCAGAAGGAATAAACAGTACAAGGTGGGACTGGCTCTTTATATTTAATGTATATAGGGAAAAGGATAATTATACAAGTTGCATGGAAATGATGACTCTTTTATTTTAAACGCTTAAAATTTATGACCTCAACCAATGACAACCGCCAGATTAATTTACGGTTTATCACTGTGCTTTGACGGAAACCCGTGGCAGGTTAATATCAAACTACACCCTCGATAGTTTTGTTCAGTAGATGAGGCATCCCGGCGTATATATTCAATAAAAATAGTAACAAACCAAGACCCCGAATTGTGATAAAACTATGTATTGACTCGATGGAAGTGAAAATAATCAGGAAGAAACTAACTTTGCTGAACATGTAAATAGAGTTGATAGCGGCAACAATTGAGCAAGCTAACTCACTATATTATATCCTTTTTTTTAACCGACACTAAAAGAATAAAGGTAAACTGTTAACAATATTTATTTGCAAAGCAAGGCATTCTCAAAAGGTGATAATACAGTTGTATTGTCTATCTACAGTCAACTATAATTTACTTGTTAGTTGTATCTGTCTAAGAATATGTTTTTATATTAGTAAAATTAAGATAGGTATTCAAGTTTAAAACTGCAAGAATTTAGCCAAATCTAGGTTGTAGCATACAAGGCGACAACAAGTCATTTTTTTTACTTAGAAAATTATTTAAAGTTCGTAAAAAATAAGTCAAAAATATCTAATTCTGTAATAATTAATTTTGTTAAATAAATGCACATAAATCAAAAACTGCTGCGAGATAGGTATAGCAACATTACACATAGAAAGATAGACAATTTCATGAGCTTTTAAGACCACTGATAAAATACAGGGTTTTCATTGAAAAAAACACACTTTTTATCATTTTTCCAAACGATCAAAATATATCTCCAGTTGTACTGATCGGATCAATGTTGGTCTTTTTTATTATACACTTTGTCACGTTAGCGTTCATGTTATTGTGAACAAATGAAAAATAATAACAATTTAATTGTTTAAATAGTTTTAACTTGCTCGACCCCCCCCCCCCCCCCCCAATCATTAAATAAGTTTGAAAAAATACCATTTTGTTCTATATTCTCTAATCTACAAACCCCTTTTCCGTAAAAATGGAAGCTCTGTTAGATCGGAAGTTATTAAATATTTTCGAGCGCCCGTAGTGTCGAGGCGTCTACAATAGAGCGCGGTGCAGTGTGAATCATTAATATTCGTAGGTAGGTAAAGAAACTCATAATCTGCTCCACTAGTTTAATGAGAAAATTAAAAACCATACATGTTTCGAAGGTTTAAACCTTCATCTTCAGTGTAAAATACAAGGACATTAGAAGAAACTCATGACATTGTTTAAACTGTAAGGAAAAAAGAAAAATGTTTATATAAGTTGAGTTTAAGTACAAATAAGTTGAGTTGAAGGTAATGGAATTGACTAAAGGATTTAGTATAATTAGAGGAGAGTAAAAAGTATAAGATCCCTTTCTTACCTAAGCAAAGCTCTCCTCTAATTATACTAAATCATTTAGTCAATTCCATTACCTCTTATTTTTACTTAAACTCAACTTATACAGGGTTCCCCATAATAGACTACCCATTTTATATTATTAATAAATTCCCTACGAGATAACTAGGGCAACATCCTAAAATGGACAGCTCAATTACTATAACATTAACATTCTGCTTCGTAATCTGGCTATAACCTCTCTTTCATTACGAAACCTATTTGAAAATACTTCAGCTAAGCATGTTAATACAGTAGTCGCCTTTTCTTTAGTATTGAGCGCTTGTGCTTTACGGTTTTATTCTCTTTGAGCTGTTCATTAGATGGTCTTTAGATACCTGTGGTGCTCGACTATTGCTCTTAGAGACGTTCGTATACCTGTGTTAGTTATTAATTTATTCAATGTTTCGTGCCTCAAGGAAAAATGGTCCTGTGGGGATTTTTCTTGATATACATAATCGATAGATTTTGGAGTGGAGGCTACGACATGACGCAATCCGAAATAGGGCACGTCCACCCGACGAGATGGTCCGATGACATTAAAAGAATAAAGTCAAATTGGGGATAAGCGCAGCACTATGATCGCATGAGATGGATTGGAATACGGGAGGCCTATGTCCAGCGATTGGGCTGATTGATGATGATGCTGACAAGAGATCAATTCTATCCAAGCTGTGATTCTTATCGGATAGTTCCGACACTAAGTCCATCCAAACGAAGGCAAATTTGTTTTATTTACTCAATCAAGTAACACTATTTCTTAAACGTTTTTGTATTTATATAAAATCGCGGTATATACAGGGTTCCCCATAATAGACTACCCATTTTATATTATTAATAAATTCCCTACGAGATAACTAAATAGGTTGTTCTCTGTGGGATTATCTTCTGTAGTCTTTGGGATTTAAGTAAATTATTAATCAAGTAGGCGCCTGTCACAAATAAATTTGAAATTAATAATTTCGTCGTTTTTCCGGGAGAAGTTTGTTAGTTTTCATCAATAATTATTTAAGTTTTTTGCTTTGAGACATTATTTCAACATCCGTTTTAACTTTCATGGATTACTCAGTCCAACAACGTGTGTTTTGTGTAGAAACTTACATAAGAAGCAATTCGATAGAAGAAGTTAGGCGTGCATTCCGGCGTCAGTTTAATAACAACAATAGGGGCCACGCGCCAAATCGTAAAACTGTTAAGTTATGGGTTCGTCATTGGCGTGAAAAGGGTTCTGTACAAAATTTGAAGAAGCCTGGACAATGCCTTACTATTCCAACAAGATGGGGCAACAGCTCATACCGCCAGAAACTCAATGAGGGTCCTGCGAGAAATGTTTAATGGCCGACTCATTTCTCGATTCGGAGATTTGCCTTGGCCTTCGAGGTCCCCCGACTTAACGGCACCCGATTTTTTCCTCTGGGGATATTTAAAAGCGAGTCATCCAGGTACTATCGAGGAAGTGAAAGTCAAAATTCGTGAAGAACTTGAAGGAATAGACGAAGGTTTGCTACGCCGTGTAATGAACCACTTTTTATCCAATATTGAAAAATGTGTTGAAGTTGGTGGAGGTCATTTAGAAGACGTGATTTTTAAAAGTTGGAATTAAATTAGCCAAATATTTATAAGTTATCATAAATCCCAAAGAGTTAGCTGTAATTTAGTAAGATAAAAAGTTTGTTTTGTTAACTAAAAAAAAATTTTAATTCAACTATATATTAATAATATAAAATGGGTAGTCTATTATGGGGAACCCTGTAAAAACATTTTTCTTTTTTCCTTACAGTTTAAACAATGTCATTCAATAATATTTGTATCCATTCCGTTGTTCGAAAACGTAGTTCTGACACACTCCTCGCGCTTTAAAATATTTAATAACTTCCGATCTAAAAGAGGTCCCATTTTTTCGTAAAATGGGTTTTGTAGAAAGAGGAAAAGAAAATGGTAATTTTTCAAATTAATTTAAGTGGGGGACGAACATGTTAAAATTATTAAATTGTTATTATTTTTTATTTGTTCACAATAACAATTTTTTTTTTTAATACACTTGGGAAGCCAATGTGTAACCGATAGGAAATTTAACAGCATATTTAAACAACCTAGCCTTATTCGGATAAACTCACCTCTTGGATAATGTAATATATAAAAGGTCCTGCAGTAATAATCTGCTTCATAGCCAAAGCGCTCTGTACACTCTTAAACAAAGTTTTTGCGATTATTTTCGCCCTTTCTATCGCATTATTTATTACCTCGATTTTACTTCTCGATAGGCAATCTAAGGCTTGGTTAAACAGTTCGTCTGGTTTCTTATCTCTAGGCTAAAAAAAAGGAAACAGTGGTAAGAAAGAATGTTTTTAATAAGGATTTATACAGGGTGTTATGGAAATGACGTATTATATTTAAATGGGTGACTCCTGGGGTGTCCTAGAGAAGCGCTACATATTTTTTTTTTAAATCGAACGTTTAAAAAGTGGGGTAATTCACACATAAACCCACACACAACTCCTCGGCACAGTCACATTACACTGAGCAGCTGTGTAATAAACAGATGTTCTGGCGCAATGTTGCCAAATTGTTCGTGTAAAACTTTAGATTCTTATAAAAATAAATATTTAGCTACCTAGTATCCATATAGAAGTGAATCCAGGTGCCAGTATACTAGCAAGTAATCCAGGGCACATAAATCTTCAGTTTTTTTGGTTTTAGTGGGTAAAGCTTATAACCCACCACTAAAACCCCTTCGGCGTTTTTCTTCCAATCTCAGAACATGACCCTGTATATCGTCAGAGACACAAAGCAAATAGTGAAACACTGAACAAATTACCGTAAATCACTTAAAGAAACACACATGTTTCAAATTAGTTTTTTAAGATAGGCCCTTGTCACACAAAATCGCTACACACTAATGCATTCTCTAACAAACACCCAAATAGGACACAATTGGCACTTTATAAACTAAAACGTTCAGCAATTATTTTATCTGCTGCATCCAATATCTTATATCGCAACTGATCCATATCTTCGACTTTATCAACTATTTCTTTATTCATCGTACCCCATAGAAAAAAATTGCATGATGTAAGATCCGGTGACCTTGCGATGTCCAGTCTCTTACTAAAGGAACATTTTCTAATATGCCTTCGACTTGATTTTTCTGTATGTACTAAACATTTTCCCACTTATTCGCACTGTACTGTTGATTAAATATCCCGAAAAAACTCTTTCGCGCGAAGCCGCTTGTTGTCAAGCAAATGTCAACTTCTATCCTGTCGATTTATATTAGAGATGTGGCTAATCTTTGGTTTTAAAATCCCGCTGTGAAACGATCGATTTAATTTTTTTAAGCTTTTCGAATGAAATAAAGCACCAGAGCAGCGATTAACAAGTTTTTTAATCTTTATTGGTATCTACAGCAGTGAAGGAAAACAATAAATAAGTGCTGTAGATTATTATAATTATTTATTTCAACCTTTTTTGGTGAATGCGCAGGAATCTACCGGAAAACATGCATTGCATTAATACATTTCTAGTTTTTGACAGTTCGTGTTTTAAATGTTTCAGATGTCATTTTTAGTTCAAATAAATGTTATTTACATTTTACAATGTGTTTTATAATTAAAAACAAAAGTTCATACAAATCTAGGCGAGACAACCCAATGTTAATAAAAAACGATGTCTCCAAGTGAATTTTGTGTGTGTTTTGGCCAGTGTTCATGTGAAGTTTTCCGATTATGGTTATGGGTTATGTGATGTGCCGATTTCTTTACTAAAACGCTGTATAAGTTTTTATAGAAGTTGTCATTAATTTTTAAATAAGACCGACAAGGTAAGTGTATGTGTGTGGCCTAAATAAAATTACATTAAAAATTCAATCAGCCAATCAAAAGTCAAAAGGTCATTGACATTTGACCTAGTTACGTAGTTGGGTATTTCAAACTTAAAGAGTGTAAGGTGTAATTCTGACAACACCGGTGAGAATTCGGATATGCCGCAGTGCGGTACAGAGGTATTCCTGGTTTGACGTCAGGTCATTTTTACCGCTAAATGAATTGAAAGCGCCATTTAAGGATATTTTTCTTCAATTTGTATTCATCTCAGGAATTGCTGGTTTAAATATAATACGTCATTTCCATAACACCCTGTACAAGTGAAAATATTTCAAATTTCCCAGAAAACGTACAGGGTGGTCACAATTCACGGTTCATTGTGAAAGAATTCAACCTTAAAAATTTTAAATGGAACAACCTGGACATTTTTATTTAATTTATTTGATGACAAATTAGTTCTTGATAAATAGTATTTACTGTTCCTTACCTATAATAAAGCGTTTCCTCAAAAAATCGAATTTATTTCGAAAATACTATTTTTTCAAGTGTGCTATGAAAACAATTTTACATATGTACTGTATACTAATGTATAAGTCGGCGTCAATTAGTGAAATCCGTCATTCCCAGAAATGCCTAGTCATTTCACGTATTGCCGGCAAATAGTATAACTCTACTTTTGGTACACCGTTTGCCTAAGAGTATCAGGTATTCCCTGTAATGACGGAATTCTTTCAGTCAAACGCTGTACTTAACTAAATGATTTAAGTTACCTTGTTTGCCGGTTTTAGTCGAACGCTGTAATTGTTGTTAACATCTGAGTAGTGATTTTTTTTCAAAATGAAATGTTGAAGCATTCAGAATTGATTTATAAGAAGTTAGATGACTATTACTCCAATCAAAGTAAGAAAAAACCTTGGAATATTACGGAATTGACGGAGATAAGAAAATTCTTGTCAATTTTAAGGAAATTCCTGATAATAATCAGTTATTTAGAAACCGTTTAATGTAAAATACCTTATTTTCATGCACTACTGGCAACACTGCTCTAATTACCTAATTACAATGATTGACTAAAACCGGCAAACAGGGTAACTTAAATCATTTAGTTAAGTACAGCGTTTGACTGAAAGAATTCCGTCATCACAGGGATTTCACTAATTGACGCCGACATATATACCGATGTCTATACAGGGTCCGCAAACGAAGCGTGGACGGAAGATTAAATCGTTATCGAAGAACTTATCAAGAATGCTAAAACAGCTTGAGATATTGGATTAAAAGCGGCATGTTTTAAAAATATTTCACATTATACAGGGTGGCCCAAAAAAGTGTGACAGCATAAAGTTATATTTTTTTAAATGGGACACCCAGTATTTTATTGCATATTTAGGTTCGTATAACTATCGTGTATAAGTGCCTCAAATTTTATTTAATTTGGTTTTGTAGTTTCGGAGAAATAAATTAAAAACTAAAAAAAAAAGTTTTGCAGTCCTGAATAAAAAAATCAAAAAAAACAATCCAGAGCTATTTTTTTAACCTGAATATTGAGTGAAATTTATGACAAGAGGTCTAGAGATACTATGAATGTAATTGCGTTTATTCATTTTATACAGGGTGTTCATAATAAGCCTTCAAAAACCCCACATTTTAAAATAATTTTTCTCAAGTTTTTCAAATGGAACACCCTGTATATTATTTGGCTATTTGACGTAGAATTCATAGACAATATTTTTTTGTAATACAAGCATATAAGTTATATCCAGCCGTTTTCGAAATAATTATAAATATCATAAATTATGTTGTTTAAATAGAGTTTTTATTGGGAAATTTTGTTATAGGCGACTAGACTAATAATTGTAAACTAAAGAAAATGTTCAAAATAGCTTCCTTTTACTATTAGAGTTTGCCGTATTTTAGTTATTTCGATATAAATTTTAAAAGCCTACATTTTTGATACTTTTATTTATATAATTTTATTTTTTATTCTTAATCGAGCTGGGACCAGAAACCTTCGAGAAGTTGTTGCAAATGAACTTATGCATAACAAATGTAAACCATTAAAAAGTTACCGCTAGATTTTAAGAAAAAGTAGCAAAAATGTAGGCTTTTAAAATTTATATCGAAATAACTAAAATACGGTAAACTCTAAGAGTAAAAGGAAGCTATTTTGAACATTTACTTTAGTTTACAATTATTAGGCTAGTGGCCTATAACAAAATTTCCCAATAAATACTCTATTTAAACAACATAATTTATGATATTTATAATTATCTCGAAAACGGCTGGATATAACTTATATGCTTGTATTACAAAAAAATATTGTCTATGAATTCTACGTCAAATAGCCAAATAATATACAGGGTGTTCCATTTGAAAAACTTGAGAAAAATTATTTTAAAATGTGGGGTTTTTGAAGGCTTATTATGAACACCCTGTATAAAATGAATAAACGCACATTCATAGTATATCGAGACCTCTTGTCATAAATTTCACTCAATATTGAGGTTAAGAAATAATTCTGGATTATTTTTTTTGATTTTTTTATTCAGGACTGCAAAACATTTTTTTTTAGTTTTTAATTTATTTCTCCGAAACTACAAAACCAAATTAAATAAAATTTGAGGCACTTATAAACGATAGTGATACGAACCTAAATATGCAATAAAATACTGGGTGTCCCATTTAAAAAAATATAACTTTATGCTGTCACACTTTTTTGGGCCACCCTGTATAATGTAAAATATTTTTAAAACATGCCGCTTTTAATCCAATATCTCAAGCTGTTTTAGTATTGTTGATAAGTTCTTCGATAATAATTTAATCTTCCGTCCACGCTTCGTTTGCGGACCCTGTATAGAGGAAAATTCATTGGTTGCTTTAAAAAACAACTTTCTAAGGCGTTTCTTCATTGAATTTATAAATAAAATGCAGTTGATTATTTAAAATTATTTTGAATTGAATGGTTCACATTCAATGGTTAATGAATCACCCTGTATATATCGAGCCGGCTCCCGATGGGATACCCTGTATTTTGAATAGTTACATACATATCTTTAAAGAATGTGGTGCCGATACCGATATTAAATCGGTATTGGCAACTAAAACTTCGGTATCGATCACTAATATTGCCTTGTGTCACTTACTGATGCTTCCAAAATGGCTAGTAGCGCAAAAACCATGTCCGACGCACAATATTTATTTCTATATCCATACTGCAATACAAACGATGCAAATTCTATATCTTGAAGCCCATATTTTTCGGTTAATTTCTCTAGCGAACTGTGGAATTCTTTCCTAAGCTGAAGGTCCATAGATTTAAAATGTTGTCTACTTTGAATCAGTGGTAAACTAAAATATTAAAGATTGCTAGGTTAATCGAAGTAGGTATACTAAACTATCCCAATTAATTACACTAGTCAACACAAAACTTGGTGCCGGCAATTTTGTTACTCTTTCTAGGTAATTTGGGTCTGCTAAACCTAAAAATAACCTCAGATTTGCTCCATCAGATCGTTTTCAAAAACTAGGGTATAAGCTGTATTTTCGAGATTCAGGGTATTTTATATCGCATAATTATATATGTATTACTGCTATCACCAAAAAAACAACTCAGGAATGGATGAAAAATGTTTATTGTACACCACAACAAGTACAAAACTTAAGTTATTAATTTAAATTAACCTAAACTAATAAATAAAAATGAGCTAATCTGCATCAGCCAAAAAATTCCTTTTATAAGATTTTCTCGCATGAGATTGAAAAGGACAGTCTCGTTGAAGACTCCAGCAGTGATCGGCCATCACCCTGATATCTCTCTTCCATAGATGTTATATCCTGGTGGAATCGTTCTCCCTGTCCTTCACTAATTAATTTTGGTACCTGGATAAAGAAGACTCTTTTCATTTAGTCTGGAGGAAAGTAACTCGGCAGAATCTTTTGGGAGGTTTAAATCTCTGACAAGATCACTTAGCTTCTAATAAGTAAAGCATTCGGAACTTGTTAAATCTCCTGCAAAATCGCTGTCCTTTCTTTCAAATCGATCACTCTGCAGCTCGTCAGATGACGTTTCGACTGTATCCTCTGGTAACATAGGCAGTATGTTGGAATTGGTATTTCTTCAGAATGCTGAACAGGTCTTCTTGCTGACTCCAGGTTAGGATGCCGATTGTTACGATTAATGCCCTTTATTATCTTTACAAGACAAAAATAACAATCATCAAAGTGGCTTTTTTGTTCATTCCATACCATCGGAACACCAAACTTTAAACATTTTATTTGTCCTTTTGTCCATTGTCGCAGGTGTTCAACACAGGTTTTGCATAGAACATGCGGAGCCCAGGGTTTATCTTGGTCTCCTAAGTGAACACCAAAATAGGCTCAAATTTCAACTAAATTTTGCAAATGCATGCAGGCAATATTCCTCATATGGGGATTATAGAGGGTGTTATGGAAATGAGTTATTATATTTATACCAGCAAATCCTGGGATGAAAATAAATTGAAGAAAAATACCCATAAATGGGGCTTTTAATTAATAAGCGGATTATATCACCTTATGTCAAATCAGACAAGCACATTTGGGGCACTGGCGGAATTTGTAACCAATTAACACTGAGGTATGCAGTGTGAATAGACGTCAGCGCATTTCGACCGATGTTGTCATATCTACACGGCAAACTCTTCAGAAAAAAAAATTATAATTTTAACAATTTTTCATTCGATCATGTATGAACAAATATGATTCCAGAAAACGGACGGCGAAAGATGTTTTGCAAAACAAATAATGGTAATATCACACACAAATTTCAAATTCGTCACAAGCACAGGAAAGAAAATAGGTCAAACGTCCTTGACCTTTTAAATGATTATCTTTCAAACTTTAAAAAAAAAATGCAATTTTATTTAAGACACATGCTCGCTCTCTTACCACACCACACAGAATCTAAGTTTTAGGAAAAAACTCTCACATAACCTCACAAATAGCAGCTATTCACATGGAAAGAATACACGGATTACACGGGAACGCTGTTTTAATTTTGGTATTTTTTCTCTCTCTTAGATTTATTTGTTTAACTAATTAAAAAACACACATTTTAAATACGATTCCTTCAATTTAAAAATGACATTTTATCTACGAACGAACGAAACGGAAACGTTCAAAACTAGGAATAGATATGGGCAATGTTTCACAGTTTGATATGTCACGGTATTTGAATCCTTATAATAGACGATTTGAATCAATATACTTAAATAAAATTTAAAATATGTATAATGCATCAACTACCAATTTAAAATGCAATTCTTGACTTGTACAATAAAGAAGTTCTTTTACAGATCCATTAGCTGCTGATGTGGTTTCTACATCATCTCGATTTAAATGATGATGCATATTAATTCTTTCCCAGGCTAAACCACCGACCTATATCTGTGGATAGTAAAACTCTCAAAGCGAAAGTGGCGAATTTATGGCATCGCTCATGTGAACAAAGCTGATCGTCAGATATCATGCGCAATGCCGCGTGATAAATTATTTACCTTAACCGGCGAACAGGACCGTACTTCGCCCTTAATGAAAATGATTACACGGCAATATTTTGGCACCTTCTTTACTGGGAAATAAACAATCTATTTTGTCGCATAAAAGAAGGCTTTGTGGCCATCACTGAAAAAGCCACCCTTTAGAATTAATTCTGATATTTATTGTCCACATATCAATAGATTTTTAATGCTATGACTGCTTTCGGTTCTGGACGGTCGTCGTTGGTTGGCAACCAAACCGACACCAATACAGCGGGGTTGCCTATATGACGGCGACAACATTGTGCCCAAGATAACCGATAGGCAACCTTCAAAAATATGGCCGGTAAACCGTGCGCACCAACCCATTTTTTCACTTATAAAATTTAACTTTTTACCGCGCACCCCATAAGTTGTACGTATCCATAGTTATAGGTCGGTGGGCCAAACTTGTTTATATTTACCCCATATCAGCTAACAATTCGTGAATTTTCTTATCTCCTTTCAGCGTCCACAGTTTCATTCTGACTGCCGTAAACATTGAGTATTTCAAACTATGTTCCACCGTCCAATGTCGATACAGGGTTAGCCGCAAGTCTTTCTCAAATAATATTTTAAGTGATGTCAATACGTCGGTATCGCTCGTTTTATTTTGCAGCCTTTTACAGTGTGCTCGTAGAGTTTCTAGAAGGAAAAAAAAGATTTTTTGAATTTAACGATGATAAATTTCCATGAGCTATTTTTTCTTCTAAAAGAAATTACGAATTACAAAAGTTCATTATTCGTGGAATCATTGACATATACAATTTATAGTCAAAAAACATATTATGCCTATCGAAATAAAGATACAAAACGAAGATCCGTTTAATAACCAAACCAAACCAAAATATGTCTTTCTTTATAAAGATGTTAAAGGCCGTTTTATACACTGCAAGATTACCTGCAAGACGCAAGAGATCTTACCCAGAGGCATGAACAGTTTTGCAACACAATACACAATCAATAGTAAAACTACACAATTTTAAATCACATTACAACATTTATTATTATAGATTGTTTTTTAATTACATACAACGTGTCCAAGATAAGGAGGGCCAGTACAGGGATCTCGGAAACCGTAAGAGATACGAAGTCGGTTAAATGGAGGTAAAGTTGCGCATTTACGTGCCTAACAATATGCCGTTTAGAAAGTTTTAAAATCCCGAGTTCCGGAGATATCCGGAAAAAACCGAAATTCTGAAAAATTGATTTATTGTTTTCCTGGGTTTTTTTGAGATCGAATTCTAAAGTAAATTGCACTTTTGCATTGCCACTTTTCCGCTCTATCTAACAGCGTTAATTGTTTTGTAATCCGACGAGTCGTCTTCGAAGGGCCATTATCAACTTTCCTTTTTGAAATACGGTCCTGTTTTCCTGATATTGGAATTGACATTGTGGTTTAATGATGTGTCAAGGGTTTTTTGAACAAGACCAGGAAATTTTGGGATACGGTCCTGTATTTCTCCTAATTTTATAAATAATATCTCATAAGTAAGCTTTAAATTTTTTACTTATGTTGGACTAGTTCAATAAATAACAAATAATTTAATAATAAACCACAAATAAGTGAACAAAAATCATTCCAAAACAGTACTAAAACGAAGAACGAAAAAAGTAAGGAGCTAGTAGGTGTTCAAAATGATTTTTTGAGATAAAATAAAACATGCGATAGAATATAAAACTTTTCAACATTTGAAAAATTCATGTTCCATATTTTCTGGAAAATAGAAAACCTCTTAAAACGCTCTCAAACGATCACAATGGGAATGTCAAGTGAAACAAATCACGCGTCACCATTTTAATTTTTTTGTTTCAAGCGTCTACTTTTCTTCTAAATCCCGAATCAACAGAAGTACGAAATAATGTTTCTGTATTTTGTTCACTTATTTGTGGTTTATTATTAAATTATTTGTTATTTATTGAACTAGTCCAACATAAGTAAAAATTTAGAGCTTACTTATGAGATATTATTTATAAAATTAGGAGAAATACAGGACCGTATCCCAAAATTTCCTGATTTTGTTCAAAAAACCCTCGAAACGTCATTAAACCACAATGTGTCATACATCGTTGCATTCGGAAGAAAAAAAGCTATCAAATTCCAATATCAGAAAAACAGAACCTTATTTAAAAAAAGAAAGTTGATAACGACTCGTCGGATTACAAAACAATTAACGCTGTTAGATAGAGCGGAAAAAGTGGCACTGCAAAAGTGCAATTTACTTTAGAATTCGATCTCAAAAAAAACCAGGAAAACAATAAAACGATTTTTCAGAATTTTGGTTTTTTCTGGATATCTCCGGAACTACTCAGAATTCTAAAACTTTCTAAACGGCATATTATTAGGCACGTAAATGCGCAACTTTACCTCCATTTAACCGACTTCGTATCTCTTACGGTTTCCGAGATCCCTGTACTGGCCCTTCTTATATTGGACACGTTGTATACATAAATATACATAATTATTTTATGAATTACAGGAACGTACTAGGGGTATTTTGATAAAGATGGTCAATTTAAGGAACAAAACGTCGGAAAACCAGTAAGGTATACAACTGAACGTAGATTTCGGTCCTCTTTCATAATTTAAACAAACAAATCCAGGCCAGTATTTAAAAAAATTAAGTTGATGATGGTGACCCAAGGACGAAACGTCGCATGAAATATCTGATAATGCTATCTTGTGTAGAATAAAAAGTAGTAACGAGAATGTGAAATCTATTTTTGGTCATATCTTAAAACAAAGTGAGGAAAAAATAAAAACCGAAACGCAAAATTTTGTAAGCCACTCTGTTTATTTTTGATTTTTTTGCGACATATTATTGGGCCCCATAATTACGCGACTTTGCGCCAATTTAACCGACTTCGTATCTCTCTGGGATTCCAAAATCCCAATGGTGGGTGAAGGCCAAATTTGTAACACCCTGTATCTTTGCTTAATATGTATATTATTTATTCTATGCTAATACGTTGGTTAAAATAGAAAAATTTTAATAATAAAATATAACCTAAAAATTCTAATACACTTACCCATTTCAAGAATATACTGAGTGTTTTCTATTTTACCAAATAAAAGCTGCTCCGTCAAGGCCACTATAGCTAACCAAAGCAAGTCTTTGTCATCTTTATTTAATTTCCAAGCAAAGTCAAACATAAATATAGCACTCTAAAAAAGGTACAAATATAATAATTTGGGTGCTCTGCAAAGGGACGCTAATCGATTCTGGAGAATAGATCCCCTAGGAAAATAATATTAGGTTTGTTCCAACAACCTATTTTTGAATCGTTCTAGAACCGTCACGAAACTGTTGGGATCGATTTTGTGCGCAGGCGTTAATTTTGCACCGTTTGTTGCCGATGCACAAGGGACGCAAGGTCGGTACGTTTTATGACCATTCTCTGTAAAAATCTCAGCTGATTAGACTAGGAAAGAAGATTAGTTAATTATCATAAATCATAACCCTACTTTTGTTGCTTAATTTCTTCGTCTAAGCTCGACTGTTATCTTTTGTCGTTCCGTTTTGTTGTATTTAATAATTATGGCTGAGAATAACGTATTTAATGGTAAAAGGCCGTATTAGACTAGGCAATTTTTTCTCTTGCGCCGGCAATTATAATGGCACGTATTCATGCGCAGTAAACCGTTTTCGATCAGCTGGAGCATTGTCAACGGTCAGAACAGCAGTGGGTACTGTCGAAATCCCTAAAATATCCCCAGAATTAGAGATGTGCAAACCTGTTCGTTTTGATTACCAGTTACAGCAGCTACTGCTATTTACAAATAGGAGGTGCAAAAAGTTGCTGAATTAGCAGTCCATAAGTTTAATAAAGAATGTAAACTGCTAATTTAAGTACCAGTGGGTTTAAATGGCCATTACCTGTTCATACCTGGTTCGGCCAAATAATAAACAGTTAAAAATAACAGAATAATCCATGTCTACCCAATTGCGCCGGCAAGGGCAATTAAAATGGCGCCTGCCCCATTTCTGGTAATGAGAGACAGCTGATCGGGAACAGTGTACTGCGCATGAATCCGTGTCATTTTAATTGTCAGAAGAGTAGAATTTCTGACTGTAGTACGGAGAACGGTGTACTGCGCCTGAATCCTTGAATTATAATTGCCATTGCTGGCGCCATAAAAATTCCCGAGTGTAATACGGCCTTAAGAATATCTTGGCTCTTGTCCATGTATCGTTTTCACCGTTCAGGAACTGGTTTGCGAACGATCACAAATTTGGTTGGAACACAAACGGGATCGCCCGATACACCGTTTTGAGTCGGTTGGAACGGCTTTCGACTACTACGCATGTGCGTGACCATACATTGTACGATTTTTAGGGTGGTTGGAACGAACCTATCAAGAGTCAAAAACTCATTAAACCCATTTGCTCTCAATGCCAGAACTCACGAGCTCAACATGCATCTTGTTCCAGAGAAGTGGGATTCAAGGAACAGTAATACGTTGCCGCGTTAATCACAACAAAAGAATATATTATTTTTTCTGTGTTCCTCTGTTTGTTTCTTCGGGTCATGACCCCCACCCTGGCAAATGGTTCTTATATTAACATCATAATATGCAACAAGGTTGCAACAAGATGGTGCTCCCCCACATTTCGCTGTGGGAGTTCGTACATATTTGGACGATACTTTTCCAAACAGGTGGATTGGAAGAGGTGGTTTTATTGAGTGGCCGCCAAGGTCACCCGATTTAACACCACTCGACTTTTTTTTATGGGGATACCTTAAGGGAAAAGTATTCAAAAGCCAGCCTGCAAATTTAGATCATTTAAAAGATCGCATCCGGCAAGAAATTCGGCAAATTACACCCCAAATGGTTCGAAATGTTCAGCGAGAATTTGTAGATCGGTTAGGCTATTGTCAGTTGACCAACGGAAGACACTTCGAACATTTACTTTAGAAAAATTATTTTTAAGTTCACCTAACTGTTTTTTCGATAAATAAGACATTTTTAAAATAATTTTATTCTTTGTTTTCTCCATGACTTTTTCCACTTTTCAAATTTTGAATGAGAATAACTCCAAAACGCTTGGGCTAAGGTATAGCACATGCTACATGAAAAATGTTTAGGATTTTCCGAAGAATCCGTACATGCAATAATATACAGTGGGTTCTATTCTATGTCAGAATATGCGCGTTCGAAAAACAAAATCGAAGGATCCGAGCGATTTTTTTAAAAAATTGTAGTTTGTGAGATAATGAATTTATTCCTTACTTTACGTCCTCACTGTATGTCCTACCTATAACTATGGATACGTACAACTTATGGGGGTAGGTTGTCTTGCACACAATGTTGTCGCCGTCATATAGGCAACCCCGCCGTATTGGTGCCGGTTTGGTTGCCAACCAACGACGACCGTCCCGAAGCGAAATCAGTCGTAGGGATATAACGATATTAAAAATCTATTGATACAAGGACAATACATATCAAAATTAATTCTAAAAGGTGGCTTTTCAGCGATGGCCGCGAGACCTTCTTTTATGCGAGAAAATAGATTGTTTATTTTCCAGTAAAGGTCTTGATGTGCCAAAATATTGCCTTGTAATCATTTTCATTAAGGGCGAAGTACGGTCCTGTTCGCCGGTCAATGTAAATAGTTTATCAGTCGGCATTGCGCATGACATCTGACGATCAGCTTTATTTACCTGCGCGACGCCATAAATTTGCCACTTTTGCTTTCAGAGTTTGGTTATCCATAGATATAGGTCGGTGGTCTCGAGTAGATACTTAAACTTACCGCCCTGGCATAATACGTAAACTGAGAGTACTCAAAAACAAATTTCCTTCTATTTTCCTCCCACAGTCTTTTCTCTCTTCGTTTCATAATTTCCTCCTCCCCTAACCTTCTCCTTTTCGCCGTCCGATTTTCGCCGTCGTTGTCCGATTGATTTGCTGAGTCATCTTCATCTTCCGAGTCGGACTAAGAGGGGGAAAAAGTATCAGGTCAAGTGAAAGTCAAGCTAATATGTTAAGCGGTGCTTCTTTTTAAACGTGAATGCCATTTCTTTTTTAAGATCGAAGCAAACTAGAATGGCATGATACAACAAGACAAGGTAAGATATCTAACCGTCCCAATTTCGTCTGCCGTGCGCAGTGACGTCACCTGTAGAGTAATTTTTAAATCTCTTATGGAGGGTTACATTGCTGTCAGTGTTTCTAACTCTTTTCTGAAAGTATGGAAAGGTTTTACGCATGTAATGGTATATGAAATGAAAGAATAATATATGGCAAGAATTTACGTATATTAATTTCATAGAAATATGACACACAAATACCACTAAAAAAAGAAAAGAATTCGACAAATTTTTGTCGCCATTTGAGCCGGTCGACGATAGCCGAGCATGCCGAAAGCTGCTCGGGGACCGCTTCTGGTTTTGAAACAGCGTTGCCAGTCGTTTACAATTGTAATATATCCATTACTATTTTAACATTTCAATTTTTAACATTCTTGTTGTGGGGCTCCCCATATGAAATTTATGTTCAATCTGAAGGTGTCCCCATCTAATAGGAAAGTAACATAACATGTTTTTTTCGTACTCTTTTTACTCTGACGCCGTTTGAATTAAAAGGTTTTATGCATTTAATGGTATGTGAAATGAAAGAATAATATCATGGTATTTAGGTATATTTATTTCATGAACATACAACAAAGATTAAAGCAAAAATACGTGCGGATGATACACTATATTTGTCTTTCCGACAACACAACCGTATCCATTCTAATTTTTTGTTTTTATCCTTAGGAAAGCGGAAAAACCTTATATTTCTATCAAATTTCTTTGCCAGGTTATCCATATCACAACCGAACACAGCGCACCTCATTTTATGAAAATTCAGATATTTATTTTAATAAACACACAAGAATAAATAAGAAAAAATTCTGGTGAACATAAATTACTGGTGAACTTACAAAATTTCCATGGAAAACTACGGCAACCAGGCAGCAGTGTTGCCAGAAATCCTTGATCAAAAGTAATAGGTTGGACGTTTCGAAACCTAATAGAATAGTATATAATATATAATAGTACGGTGTCAGAGTAAAAAGAGTACGAAAAAAAGGTCGTTACTTTCCTATGAAATGGGGGTCAACCCACAACAAGAATGTTAAAAATTGAATTGTTAAAATAGTAATGGATATATTACAATTGTAAACGACTGGCAACGCTGTTTCAAAACCAGAAGCGGTCGCCCAGCAGCTGTCGGCATGCTTCGGCTATCATCGGCCGGCTCAAATGGCAGCAAAAATTTGTCGGAATGTTTTCTTTTTTTAGTGGTATTTGTGTCATATTTCTATGAAATTAATATACGTAAATACTTGTCATATATTATTCTTTCATTTCATATACCATTTACATGCTTAAAACCTTTTAATAACTTCAAAAAAGAGTTAGAAACACTGACAGCAATGTAACCCTCCATAAGAGATTTAAAAATTACTCGCCGGTGACGTCACAAGCCACGCCCAAACCCGACGTGCAATCATACCTCCTCTTACATTCTTTATACCATTCTAGAAAGGGCACTGAAAAAGTTTGGGATTGTTCCATATTATCACTTTGTTGGGGTTAATTATCAGTATTGGCACACAACAAATACATTACAGAAGTCAAGTAAAAGTAGAATTCTAAATTATAGAGAATGACTTAGTTTATGCTTAAATAAACAAAATGTTGAGTACATAAGTACTGGCTAATTTTTGTAATCAGCTGATAAATAACCTCTACAAATTGACTCTCAACTGGGGAGAAATCTTTTTAAAAATTAAGTATTACCTCATCCCTAAAAATATCGTTAAAGTCAGGTACTAAAGCATCCTCTTCAGGCTCATTCAATAATCGTACTTGACTAGTCGAGTATATATTACACAAATCTGTAGGTCTATGACTATCTAATATAAAAAACACAATGTCTTCATCTGGTTCAAGTTCCTCCACTATATCAATTGTTCCGCCACAGTTTAACAACACAAAATACTTGACATCTTCACAGTTTTCAAGAAATCCTTGCTTCAGGTCCTCTTTGCCTTGTACGAGGGCAAGGGTGTAAAGTATGTTGCGGTATTTCAAAAGCGATTGTAGAATTTTACATGCGCAGATGCTGTCAATGTCATAGTGCACCATCAAAAAGATTCTCTGAAAATATACAATCATTGTAAGCTCTTAAGGCTGTGTTAAAATTGCATGTGATTTTGGATTCACATTTATGCATGATAACGTGAATGAAAGTTGCATCATTTTTCACCCCAAAATCTCACTCATTTAATAACAGAATAAACAAGAAATCCATCAGTTTACCTGCTGCTTTTGGGGATTGCTAATTAAATATAGGTGCAAGAAGGGGACCATTTATCTGGAGCAAAGGCTCCGTCACTGCACTTAACTGTATCAAAATCAACCGATTTTGTATTACCAAAAATCAAATTTCAAATAAAAAAAATCATAAATGTGGACATAGAAGCACTTTTGATGCTGATGCAGTCATGATTCAAAATTGCAGGGTGAGCATAGTATGGGTGGGTCTAAGGAAGGGATAAAACAGCTCTTCTCAAAAAAAATTATAGGGGATTATATAAATGGATGGTCATTAGTATTACTCCCTGTGAGATAAATTCAGAAACCAATGAGTTTTTTAAAAATTTGTGAATATTTGAATGGTGGAAAAGCTTTGCAAATCTGGAAGGTAGGTTTATTTTTACCTAAATAACTTTTTTACTACCCGGTACATCCCTAAATACGGACGCTATTATTGGGACTCGTAAGAGTTAGGGATATACTAAGTGTATGGTACAAAGTAAGACGAGTATGTAGTTCTGTTTACTCCTATTCAAGGTCTAGTATATAAGCCCAAATCACATACATCTGTTTAATTGAATTTGCATGAGCGAATTCATATATATATTACAGGATTGTTTCAATATTTATAGTACGCAACCTTGTCAGTAAGGTCGAGTCCATGTGTTTATTTTCATGAACAGTATCAGTAAAAACAATGAAAAAATGTAAGTATACTTACTTCTTCATTATGTATTTGTTATTTATTGGACGCTACGCTATGAATAAAAAAAAGGATGCAAAGTCTTATCTTCATACAAAAAAACTGTGGGGTTATCTATTCCCTAACAATAAATGACAACAGATGGGATCCAATATGCATAGGACCTGATTTAGGAGACTTTTTTCCAATAAATCCGATTTTAATTAGTGTGTACTTACTTTTCCTGCTAAAAACTCATAGAAATCCTGTTTTAAATCATCCACATACATGATAAATAAATAAAAACTATTATATTAACATCATAGCCTGTCTTCGGACAACCGCCAAAACTGTGTGAGATTTAAATCTGTCAAAATCATGTGTCGAACTGTCAAGTGTCAATTACCTAACAGCACAAAGGATTAATAAGTCGACCCTGTCACTCCAACTTACAGGATCCTCAACTTACGGTTAAGTGTATTCCTTTTCTATGAGCAGTACGAATTCTTTTAGTGCCAAGTGTTGCATCTCTTCTAGAATTACTAGAATGACAAAACGAATTAATTATTCGCTGCAATGCAGTTAAAGTTTAGTCCGTTAAAGGTTAATCCTACTTCATATATTGTTACAATGGGGCGCAACAGCAGATTTCCGGTTGAAAAGCAGACAGCATAACAAATAACAGTGAAAACCTTCAAGGAAATACACCTAATATTTGAGGCAGGGCTGCCAACCATCCCTGCCAACCTACACCTTCAATGCGACTGAAATTTCTCTAGACGCATGTGCTTCGATTGAGGTTATGTTAAACGTCAGACATTTACAAAAATAAAGTATTTGTTGTTGAAATATTTTATTTAAATGTTAAATTATGTCACGGCCAGAACATTTAGCGCCCCCAGAGATTGTAAGTAGATTTTTGCACGTTTTAGAAACCTGAAGTTACCTAAACATTTAATATTTTAGTTCTACAATGAAAATGAAGCCAAAAAATACACCCAAAAGTAAGTTTAGCAGCCCTATTTGCTTGCGACCAAATCTAAAATTTGAAATCTAGTTATATATATCCATTTTCTTTTAGCTCGAGAATCATGGAGATTCAAGAGCAAATGTCTGAAAGGGCTATTGAGCTATTAGTTTTACCCGAAGATTCACCCTGTTTTATTTTAGACCTTGGATGTGGTTCTGGTCTTAGCGGGAGTGTTTTAGAGGAGAATGGTCATTACTGGGTTGGCATGGATATATCCACTGCTATGTTAGGTCTGAGAAACTACTAAATTTGTTCTTATAAGATATTAAATACAACAAAACGAGCTTTAAATGTTTTTTTCTTCAGATGTAGCACTAGATAGAGAAGTGGAAGGTGATTTGATATTATCAGATATGGGTCAGGGATGTCCTTTTAAGGCTGGTGAGTAGGTACATTGTTTCTTTGTGCGAAGATATTTTTATTATTCTAGGTAGATAGTAATTTGAAAATTAAAAACCTTCTCTTTTTAGGAGCATTTGACGGAGCTATTTCAATCTCAGCACTTCAGTGGTTATGCAATGCAGACAAGTCACATCATAAACCAGTTCAAAGGCTGTATAAATTTTTTAGTACCTTGTATGCCTGCCTGGTAAGTACTATTATAAGTTCAATAATATAAATACCAAAGTTTTTTAATACTACATCATCATTGTTTATTTCTGGTTCTAATATCCATAGAATATTTTAAGACACAACTACATACCTACTACTAGAAGACTTGTATTTTGTATTCCCCAACTTTATAAGGTGTCAACAAGAGCTTGGTGTTTTGTGTATGATTGGAAGACAATATATAAATAATATATTTTTTTTTTACAACAACAGTACTTTTTACAACATTACAATTTGTGCTTTACCTAACAACTATAGTTATTGTGAGTATAGAAATGCCATATACAGTGGAGCAAACAACCCCCCCACCCCGAATTACTTGTATTTGTTTGTAATAGACATTTTTAAGTAATGTATCATTTAACTGAAAAAACACAAATTTAATAAAACCCACCGAAAAAAATTCTGGGTGCGCCACTGGCCCTGTAATGGTGAATTTTTGTGATTCCATCAATGTGACAATATTATAATGTGGTATCACTCTACTTTCAAATGAATACTTAATGATAAATGGTGATACTGAAATATTCAACATTAATATACTAGAGCAGGTCAGCCCGTGCCGTCCTTCAATTTTATCCGGAAAATGGAGAACAGATGGAACTAGTAACCAGCCAAGCAATGAAGGCTGGTTTCTATGGAGGTGTTGTTGTGGATTACCCAAATTCCACCAAAGCTAAGAAGTTCTTTTTAGTACTAATGACTGGTGGAAACGTGCCATTACCCCAAGGATTGGGGACTCAAGGTGCCGCAGCAGGTTAGAGATACCTATGTTTATTCACAAAACTGTCATTTGGCAATATTTTTTATTCATATAGGTATACATACAGTACATTTCACGAAATTTGGATACTACTTAATGATTTCCTGGGTCGGTCCCATTGTGTCAACAAGAGCTTGGCAATAAACAAGTGAAGTATGGAGGGACGGACTAAGGAAAACAAGTAATGATATGATTATATTAATGTAATCAAATGTAATAACATTTTTTTTAAATATTACTAGTCATATTTATTTACATTTATAATGTCATTCTATAGATAGTTCTGTTTCGCTATCGCTATCTTCATCAATATTAATTATAATTGGATTAATTATACGATCCAGACTAATATACGAATTTTTATGTGACGGACTGAATTAAAGCATTTTCGTATAAATTCTACAACACTAGAACTTAAAGTCGGAGAAATGTTTTCAGACCTAACCAGTGTAGTAGTGTAGTTCTGAATCTCCAATTTTGTATTATTTCAGCTTGGAGCTTTATGTAATGGGCGACTGCGATAGCTCGCATTGTCCATTACTATCACGCTATTCTGAGGAATGTTTGGTAAAAGACAATTCTTGAACCATTTCTCAAAAACTAAAAAATTTTACCACAAAAAGATATTTAAATATAAATTAAGCAACCTAACCTACCTGATGTGCCGATATTTAATTATAATTATTACAATTCGGTCCTTTCCACATAATAATAACAAACGGTCATAAATACTGGGATTGCCACAGGTACTTTTACTGCAGTCATTAAGTTATATCCATTTTTCGTGAAACAATCTTTACCTAAAATGTTAATATTATTTATTTTCATCATACGAACCTGCAAATACGGACAATCCAGCCAGATATGTTCCTATAATACCGAAATTAAATAAAATTCAAAGATCTAAAGAGAAAGGTCACTTGTTGATCGTTCCTCGTACACCGTTATGGATTATTGGCACTCGTGTTTAAATACCACTTTTGTTCAGTTTTATTGCAAGTCAGGTTGGCCGAGCGGTCTAAGGCGCCAGATTTAAGCTCTGGTTCTCGAAAGGGAGCGTGGGTTCGAACCCCACACCTGACAAGCTTTTTTTTTATGATACGATTTTATAAATTTTTGATTTTTTTTTAAATTATTATTGCTATTTTAGGGGTTAATTACACTAAAAGAGACAGGGTTAAAAATCAAAGGGGAAAATCCCTAAAAAGTGTAAAAAATTGGATTCAAGATAAAAAGGAGAGACGGCGCCGACAAGGAAGAGATGTTAGGCCAGATTCAAAGTTTACCGGAAGAAAAAGAAGCGGTCGCTTTTAACAATTATAGGAAAAATCTAACAATAAGATAAATAATTTTGCTTTATGCAGAAGATAAGTATAAATTCTAAAAAAGGCTGTTAATAAAAATAAAATAAAAAACCGTTTTGATTATTCATATTTTTTAATTATAAAAATATCTGAAATTAAACCAAAAATACAATTTTTTTAAACTTATTCCATCACAAAAAAATGGAAAAAAGTAGACGGGCCTGTCCGGGATTTGAACCCGGGACCTCTCGCACCCGAAGCGAGAATCATACCCCTAGACCAACAGGCCGTTGCTATATAGGTTGAAGCTAGGCGATAATAAACCATTGAGGTTAGATCGTAAAATCGATTGCAAAATATTAGTGATTTTTTATTAAAATACTTTAGTTTAAATCAAAAATGTACTAAAACAAAATTACACTCAGTATGGCACCTTTTAATATTGTAATTAAGGCATGTTAATAATATTTTGTATTAAGTAGATATCATCCACACGATAATTTTTCAAGTTTTCTACACGTAAATCAAGTAACACAAATAATGCAGATCAACCTTACCAAATTCGATTTAAAACGTATAATATCATCTATAATTTTAATAATTATAACCCAAATAGCCTTGAAAGACCTTAGCTCGAGCAATATTGCTTTGTGCACTAAACTAAAATGATGTTTTATAAAAGATATTACAAAGTATGTTGTATGATTTTTAGATGGTGAATAATATTTAATTTATAGACAAAATGAGTGAAAAGAATAAAGTAGATTTATATAGAGACACTCCTATACGATATTTGGGTATGTTTTTGATTAAATTCTGCTAAACGTGTTTGTAATTACGGTTTTTTTTATGGTTGTTTTTAGGATATGCAAATGAAGTTGGAGAAGCTTTTAGATCAATTATTGGTTCAAAATGGGTTGCTGTAAGCTATGGAATTGCCACAATGTATGTTCTAGCAGATACTAGCGATAAAAGTGTTGAATCTTACAAGGTAAATTCAGGAATTCCACTAATTTATTAATTTTGAAATTGGGTATCGATTATTTTGTTTACCGTCTTACGCAACCATCAACACATTTAGCATTCAATCTTCTATTGCTCTCTGTTTTATATCGGTGGTGTACGACGTAAGTCTTTTATAATCGCAATGTGTCTTAATTTATCCATAGGAGTAACTGTATTGTTGGTTGCATATTGCAGAGATGTTATCTAATTTGATTAACGGGAAAATTTCCATTTTAGGCAAATGTTAACGAAAGAAACCATAAAACCAAAGTAGCTTATACGACAGCCGATACTCTTATTTGGCAACTTTTGGCTTCAGTCATAATTCCAGGATTTACAATTAACAGAGTTTGTGCTCTGTCGAACTATGCGATTAAAAAGTCGGAAACTTTACCGAAAAACGCTAGAAAATGGGTTGTAACTGCTATAGGACTCACTGCTATTCCATTTATAATAAAACCTATCGATAGATTCGTTGATTTTGCTTTGGATGAAAGTTTACGGAAGTATCAGCCAAAATAATAATATTTAGCGCAATTCTCAATGTTAAGCTGACAAATAGTTAATAGTAGGCTTTTTAAATTGGAAATATACAATCTTTCTTTCTTAAAAAACGTTTTATTGGTACAAAAATTAATTCATGGTATTGTTGATTTTAAGACCTCATAGATGGCGGTCAGGCGGTCACAAAAGTTGATGTCATTAAACGTCAGTACAGACTCAAGATCCTAACCTAAAAGTTTGTTTTGAATATTTTTAGAAAACAACATGAGAAAATTTTAATTTCTGTGCAATATGAGCAAAAGAAAAGCTGCTAGTAGTGACAGTAATCCAAACCATGATTTTTGTGAATTTTTAACAGGCAAGTAAACTATGTTAAAGCAGTTTAAATATACAATAAGTCAAAATCAAACAAATCTAACATCAAAAGCACCTAAATAAAATAAACTACACTAATAATAACATAACTCATCTATTTATGTATATCTAAAGTTTAGCATATTGTGTATGAATGTTTATTTGACTTTACAGAGCTTGCTGACTACGAAAAGAATGTGAACCGAAACATTCACAAATACAATATTTACAGAAAGGCTGCTGCTGTCATAGCAGCTCATCCTACACGAATAACTTCTGGTGCTGAAGCGAAAAAATTACCTGGAGTTGGCGAGAAGATATCCAAAAAAATTGATGAATTTTTACATACTGGAAAACTACAAAAACTGGAAAATGTAAGTTTTTTTTTTAAAATATAATTAAATCTGCAGTGAGATAAAAAAATATATCTTATGTGGGTGGGAACACTCATTCATTCATCAAGATTCATAAAATAAATCCTATTTTATGTAATACATGCTATGTGATATTATTACCTTAAGTGTTACAGAGCGTCACCTGCCCTACCTATAACTGAGAAATATTCATAAAATCTGAGCACTTGGGCATGTGGTAGAGAGCTATCCTGGTGTTGCATAACCCTTTGGGTATTTTTTTACCATTAATTTAATAAATTCTATGTGATTTCACCGGGTTTTACATAGATAGTACAGAGTGTCCCATTTTAAACACTTTCTGGGGGTATTAGAGTCATTATCAAAGATAGAATGTTGCGGTTTAACATTTTAACAAAACCAAAGATTATTTGTTATCACTCTCTTAGTTTTTAATCTACAGGGGTTTTAAACACCCCTCGTATTGCCGTTATGCGTTAACTTATCAAAAAGGTAAAAACTGGTCTGGTTAGAGATTTTTACGTCAAGTTCAGTGGGGTAGCCAGTTTTACTCTAAAAAGTTTCGTTTTTGAGATATTAACAAAAATAAAAAATTTTAAATGGGACACCCTATATATTATTTTTTTAATTAATTAAGCATACTTACTTTGGGCTTTACAGAAATGTATAGTTGTTTATATTTATGTAAAAATCTCTAACAAGATCAGTTTTTACCTTTTTGATAAGTTAACGCTTAAGGGAAATATGCAGGGTGTCTAAAAAGTGAATACCGCACATTCTATCTTTGATAATAACTCTAATACCCTCCAGAAAGTGTTGAAAATGGAACACCCTGTGCATCATAATTATTTCCAGATACATAACGATGAAACAAGTCAAGCTATAACCCTTTTGACTAGAGTATCTGGAGTAGGTCCGGCTAAAGCTCAAAAACTGGTACAAGAAGGAATCAAAACATTGGATGATTTAAAGGAACATAAGGATAAACTAAGTCACCATCAGAATATAGGACTAAAGTAAGAGAAATCAACAACTACAAGGAAATGTTCTTTTCACACAGAACCCAGTGAAATGAATTATCCCCAAAATGAGAACCTAAAGTATAACGGGAAATTGTGATCCATATAATAAATGGCATACACATTGTGGAGAATCTAATGAAGCTATTAAGTGGTTGTATAATAAATAAATTAAGTAAATAGCCATTTGCAACATTTATCAATTTTATCAAAAGGAGTATAAATCTCGCATTTTTATCTGTTTTCGCAGAATGGACCCTCTGCATTGGTCTTCTATAAGATGCTGCTGTGGTTTAGGGAGGCAAATACACCGCGAGATGTCGCGACGAATTCTACGTGTGTTATGGAAATGACGTATTATATTTAAACCGTCAAATCCTGAGATGAAAATAAATTGAAGAAAAATACCCATAAATGGCGTTTTCAATTAATGACCGGATTATATCACCTTATGTCAAATGAGGCAAACACATGTGGGGCACTAGCGTAATATATAAACAATCAACACTGAGGTCTGCAGGGTCAAAAGACGTCAGCGCATTTTGGCCGGTGTTGTCATATCTACACGGCACCCTCTTTAGAAAAAAATTTATAATTTTAACAATTTTTAATTCCATCATTTATGAACAAAATATGATTCCAGAAAACCGACGGCGAAATATGTTTTGCAAAACAAATAATGGTAATATCACACACAAATTTCAAATTCGTTACCAGCACATGTAAATAGGTCAAACGTCATTGACCTTTTAAATAATAATTATCGTTCACTCTTTAAAAAAAATGCAATTTGTTTTTAAGACACATGCTTTCGTACCTTTACTTATTTAAATACAATTGTTAGTTCATAATTTCACACAAACTACACAGAATCTAAGTTTTAGGAAAAAACCTCTCACATAACCTCAAAAATAGCAGCTATTCACATGGAAAGAATACACGCGAACACCGTTTTAATATTGGTCCTTTTTCTCGCGTAGATTCATTTATTTAACTAATTTAAAACACACACATTTTAAATACACAAATGCAATCCTTCAATTTAAAAATGACATTTTTATCTACGAACCATAAAATAGTTAACCTACGAACGAACGAACGAACGAAATAGATACTTTCAAAACTCGGAATAGAGATGGGCAATATTTGACAGTTTGATATTTCACGAGATTCTTCTCTATTACTGACTATTTACCGCGAGATCTCTTGCAAGGCGTTTAATTGATATGACGTTAATGGAATTTCGACCAAATTGAATAAAATGATAGTGGTAGCTGATAATACTGCGACTGTACGTTTTCTTTTGAGAAGCTTAAAAAATTAAATTAGCCAGCTCTACTCCAAATGACAAGAGCGACGAAGATTTTATTTTCTGTCTCACGCGCCCATCTCTCCATCTTTTTCACACAATCCACTCGGCGCCGGGCCGACTTAGGACTATGGGTACAAGTACTTTGTTTTCAGAAGGTACGCGTATAATAGTTGTAATGCTTTTCGGGCTACGCGTCCAAACTTTGTATATTAATTGACATTGTTTTTATAAACGAACCTAAGTTGCTCAGTTAAAACGAGTAGTTTTTTTTTGACGTTTGTTTGACTTGACAGAAAAATGAAATGTCGCCGACGAATAAGTCAAATTTCCTCGCGTCGCGTGTAATAAAATCTAATGATCTGATCTGAGTGTATTTTTAAAAAACGTGTGCCTGGAGGTATAAAGATAAATACAAGTAGGTAGATAAATAATTTATTTTTATAATTTTATATGGAATTTCAGTTTTGCATTAAGTTTGGCAACATTGCACGTAACACCTATTTCCTGATATGCCACCACAGGGTGACATGACGAACAAACCCGAACAAGCGCCGGATGAGGTGTGGGCTTATGGGGCTGGACCCCACTTTTAAAACGGTCGATTTAAAAAAAAAATATATGTAGCGTTTCTCTAGGACACCCAAGTAGTCACCCATTTAAATATAATACGTCATTTCCATAACACCCTGTATACTCCATTCGATGTTCTACCAGTGCACTTAATAGTGCTGCAAGATCCTTTCCCTTTGTCAGACCTAGCCTTACTGATGAGCCGTAGACGGCGAAACGCGTCTAGGGATGAGTCTGACAAAGGGAAAACGGAAACATTTTCTATTCATTTGTCTTTTTGTAGATATTTCGATGATTTTGAACTGAAAATACCAAGAGAAGAAATCCAAGAAATTGAGACAGTAATAAGAACAGAATTGAGAGATTTGGATCCCAAATATGAAATTACCATTTGTGGCAGTTATAGGTAATTTACATATTTGAAATAACTTCTTAAATATTTAGAAGATAGATGAATAAAAACACTTCTAATACGCGCTTCATACAATATTTTATCTACAAAACACTATTAAACCAGACACTAAAATCAGGGTTGCAAAAAATCATGTATTTTTTAATTTTAAACAAAACAAGTGTTTTTTTTTTTGTTTTAAACGGTTTTTTTTTGTTTTAAATGGTTTTTTTTGTTTTAAACATGCAAATAAAACCTTATTAAAATCATATTTTCAATGTTTTTAGTAGAATTTAAAAGATAACTTAAACTCCTTTCCCAGTGGACATCTCAGAATGTTTTCTATTCATAGAGTTTTTGCCGAGAAACATGACATTCTCGAGATGCTTAGTTTGTTAGATGATAGAACACTGTCGCTCTCGAATTCGTCTACTTCTACTGGTTCAGTATCAAGTAGCAGCATGTCAAGTTTTATTATTCGAACAAGCGAATCAGACAAGAAAAAGATGCTGGGAGTTAAGAGTAACGTAAAGAAAGTTTGTAAATACTTTAGAAATCTGCATTTTGCTAGCACAAAATTTAAAGAAGCTGGTGGCTCTGCTCTCGTATTAGCTCAGGATATTCGCTGGAACACTTTATCAGACTGCTTGGAGAGTTATTTGAAAAACTGGCCAATATTATTTGATGTATGTACTAACAGAATACTTATTGAGAACGACATCATAAAATTAGTAACTGGCGTTAATTTAAAAGTTAATGCATAGGAGTATCATAAAAAATTAAAATCCATTGCTGTGTCTCGAGATAAAGTTCAAAAAAACACTTGCACGATAGGAGAAGCGACAGAAATATGGCTCGAACTATTAGAGATGTTTGAAAACAAAAATCAAATGGAGAATTTTCAATGAGTGACGTAAATATGGTTATAGAACGTTGGGAGATGGCTCTAACTCCAGTTAATTTTTTAGCAAACTTGCTTGATCATCGTTTGAGGGGAGATAGACTAACTCGAAGACAATTAGAAATTGCCATGGAATATGTAGAAACCTACCATTCAGAGCCAATGTCAACGATTGTTAATTTTCAGGCTAGGTGTGCACCATCTATGCCATATATGTTTTCTCAACAGATACTTGAAAATGAAAATTAGCATGGTGGCGGTCTATTAAACATTTAAATACAAGAGCAATGGAACTTGTCCGACAGCTATATACAGCTATTGCTTCGTCCGCCAAGATACAAAGACTTTTTTCGTCTTATGGTTTAGTTCATTCTAAACTCCGCAATAAGCTAGGCAATGTCAGAGCAGCTAAGTTGATTACAATTTTTAAAGAACTAAATTCTAATGCACCCCCTTACGGCGCAAACTGATGTCACGTCCGATCAGTGATTATTATACATTTTAACCTTATTCCTTTTTTTTCTTATGGGTTATACACTTATTTGTAGTTTTTTGAACATACTAAAGTTCTGTGCATGATGTTCATTAGGTACCTAACTTTTATTATTTTGTTAATTTGAATGGAAATTACTCTTTTAGTAAGTAGTTTTATTACTATTTATCAATAAATATTTTTCACGCCAAGTTGTTGCATAAATTAAGTATACTACTGTTAAATAATCAATTTACTAAAAAACAAACAACGTGTGTTTAATTTACCTGTTTTAAATATTTTTAACAAAACATTGTTTTAAACTCAAACGATTGTTTAAAACAATTGTTTTATACAAAATGTTTAAAACGAAACAACCCTGGTTAAATACCGAGGGTGCTTGCTTCAAATTACCCAAAGAATACGTTATCCCTCAATTTATGATGGGACGAAATGCAATTTGTTAAAGAGGGTGATCTAGTACCAAAGTTTAATCATAATTCGTTGAGAAATCCATATAACCGCGTACAAGATATTTGGGAAAAGACAAACTCGGCACATGCCTCAGGTAGACATAATAAAAATAGTCAAATTCGGCACAGAGTTTCAAATGTCCCTTTTTAAAATGATCAAACTCGGCACATTAATTTAGAAATTAAAAAAAAAGATTGTATCTTTATAACAAGGAACATCAAATTGCAATGTTTTAAGGAAATCACAGTTAGTTATCCCGTTATAATTGTAATAGTTGTCGTCTAATTTATTATATGTAGAGTATCTGTCGGCTGGTTTTGGCTCGAATTTTGCTTTTCAAATTAAAATACAATGGGAAATCGTCTCCAAACAGGTGTATCGGGGCGGGTTTTCACTTGTTTTCCCAGGGCATCTATAAAAGATGTTAGTAATAATTATTACGGGGCCAGGTGCACCACTTTGTGCCGAGTTTGTAGTTTTAAAAATCTCATTAAAAATGCAAAAGGGATTAAGAGATTAAGATGTGCCGAGTTTGATGCCGCCCAGATATTTTATTCAACCATATATAGGGTGTTGAAAAAAGGTCGGTACCCCGGAAAAAAGTTATTTGTATTCCACGGGCATTTTTTAGTATAAGACAGAGAAAAAGAGTAGTTCCGGGATAAAACTTGATTTTCGCACGGTTGTGCGCAACGTGTGTTTAATTTACCTGTTTTCAGAGCTGGGCAAATACTTTTTAAAAGTATTTAAATACTAAATACTTAATTAAATTCAAAAGTATTTAAATATTAAATACTTTTTGAAGTAATGAAGTATTTAAATCTTAATTACAAAAGTATTTAAATACTTTTTAGGTTTAAATACTATATTTAAATACTTTCTAAGTATTTAATTACTTTTAAGTATTTATAAATACTTTCTGAGTATTTAATTACTTTTTTTTAAATATTTAAAAATACTTTTAAGAATGAAACACAAGATTTAAATACTTTGTAAACAATTACAGTCGAACCTCTCTTTAACTCGGACTTTTTAGTGTTTTTTGTACATTTTCCAAGATTTCTATGTACATATTTTAATGGTACATAGACATAATGTATGTAATAAAAAAAATGTTTTAGAATATTCATGTGGTTTTCCCTTCTCTCTTCCAACTCTCTGTAACTCGATCTTTTTTGGTTGTCCCTTCAAGTTCGAGTTATAGAGGTTCGACTGTAATTACTTTTAAATAGTATAGTAGTATTTTTGTCTCCTCTAAGTAGGCAGTTCAATAGGTAGGTACCTCAATCCTCAAAATATTTTAGAATCAAATAAGATCTAACAGCAATAAAAAGTGTGTTTTGTAATATTTTATTGGTATTGACAGTAAATTTTAATTAAAAAACCACGACAACATAAACTTAAGGGTACAGGAATAAAACAGGAATTGTCCATATTTATCGAAATCGAGATTACTAGCGCAACCTGTTGGCACATTTTGTTACTTTCCATGGTCAAAATATTAGCCGAATAAAACTAGGAACGTCTGTAGAAATTAGAGACAAAGTTTTACTGTACTGAAATAAAACTAGGGATGTCCATACTAAAAAATGCATTTTATCTCAAAACTGATTTTCTAACAATCCTTATTTTATCCCTGTATTCTTCAACTGATAACATAACAAAAGACTTTCTACCTAAACCTAATTACTCAAAATTTGTAATGCAAGAATAATAATTTATAATGCAATGTTTTAAATGTTCGATGCGTTAGCTTTCATAAGAACAAGATTTTCGAAATTATCGTCTGATAAAGCATGTCGTCGTGGCGTCTTAATGAATGTTGCAAATGAAAACATTCTTTCAACTGGGGCAGATGAGGGATAGTGTTATATTTCAAAAATAATTTGTTGATAATGGGATATTTTCTCAGCATTTCTATGTCTGTTTGTGAGTCTTGCATATATTGTGAATGCTTTCAAAGTGGGGACGATTTGCTTCCGTGAGAGAAAATGCAATGTAGTTAGTCTTTTGTACATTAAGTACATTCTTTTGTGATATGATAAAATTAAGCTGCAAACTTGGAGCTGAATTATATTTTTAAAAAACACACTTTAATAAATACAAAATACATTAATAATTTCGTATATTACGTAACATGTACTAAGATTATCGTATTTTTTTTAATTACTTTTGCCTGATTTCTCCAGTTTTTTTTTCTGTTTCATCGTATATGGGGGGTAATTACAACCAAGGGCCCCCCTCCTTTTATACGCGCCTGCATGACCTATTTTCGAGATTCCTACGCCATTGATCAGGATGAACAGCTATGATTTTCTGTCCAGAATCATTTGATTTTTGACCATCAAAGCTACCATTTCCTTCCTTCCACTTGTGTTGGCATCGTACGGAAACTATCTTTCGCTTCCTGACACGCGTGACAAGTGCAAACTTAGAATTTTCCACATGAACCATATTTAAATAGAAAACAGTACTTGAATAGTAAAAAGTATTTAAATACCCCAAAAAAATATTTAAATACTCCAAAAAATATTTAAATACTAAAAAAATATTTAAATACTCAAAAAGTATTTAAATACTAAAAAAGTATTTAAATACTCCAAAAAGTATTTAAATACTGAAAGGAAAATAAAAAAAGTATTTAAATACTAAATACTTTTGCAAAGTATTTGTGAAATAAATACAAATACCTATTATAAAAAAGTATTTAAATACTCAGTATTTAAATACAAAAAAGTATTTAAATAAAAAAAAGTATTTGTGAGTACAAATACTGCCCAGCTCTGCCTGTTTTAAACATTTTTAACAAGACATTGTTTTAAACTCGAACGATTATTTAAAACATGTTTAAATTGTTTTATACAAAATGTTTAAAACGAAACAACCCTGACAAAATTAACAATAAAAAAAATACCTATTGCACCAAATTCAAAATTAAAGCCATAAAAATCCTAAATCAACCGACTTGCTCTATTTATTTGTGATTAGTTAGGGAAAAAACTTGCTGTCAATATCTCGATCAAAAGATCCTTGTATTTATTTTTGAACACTAGTATTAAAGGAATCCACTTTTAGCACTAGTGTCATCAAATGACAATTTAGACACTGATGAGCGTTAAAACTCTATCAATATTTTTTTCGCTTCCATTTGAAAAAATGATTTTACTGCTAACAAGATTCCAGTTTTGGGCCTAAAGGTGCGGTTTATCGACTCGAATAAGGAGTACCTTTTTTATTAGGTATTCCTCATTTGTCTTTAAAATGACAGGTCTTTTTTTCTAATAACTATCAAAACGAGAAAGATATGTCAAAAATTAAGTTTAAATTTCAGGTAAACTGGCCTCTGGTGGCACAGTAAAGAAACGTTTTTATAACAGAACAATAGAAGTCGTTAAGGATAGTCTCTGTGCCAAATAGTAACTCGATAGTTTAAAAACTAACCTCAGGATGTTAAAAATAAAAAAAGAATTTTTTTGGCTGTACCTCTAACACGTAGAATCACCTCTCCAAGAATTCTGATGCATTATTCGACCACCCTGTATAATTAATAAACAATTCCATAACACCCTGTATTTTATTAAATGTTAGTATATGGAATTAATTATTTTTAGGAGAGGTAAACAAGAGAGTGGTGACATAGATGCACTCGTCACTCACCCGGACTACACGAGTGAAAAATTAGCGAAAAGGCATAAAGATATGGTTTTAAAACGTATTGTTCACAAATTGGAGGAATGTGGCTTGGTGACTGAAATTTTGTCTTTAGGGGATACGAAATTTATGGTTTGTAAAATAAAATATTTCTATTTTAGGTAGTAAGAGATGTACTTGGTCAGAATCCAAGTGCAATTGATTATGTAGTGGGTAATAAAATATTTATCTAAGTTCACTATTTTTAGAACTTGGAGATTTGTCAGAGATTTTTTTAGTCTTTTTCGGGGTTGTGAGGAGGGTCACAGGCCCGTGGTTGTCCCATTAAGGGTCATTCTTGTACAAATTGTCCAAAATTTTTTTTACAACTTATACAAGATGGGTGCCCTGCACATTACGCTGGAGAGGTCAAAGAATGGCTGAACAGAAAATTCGGTGTGAGATGGATAGGAAGAAATGGGCCAGTTTTATGGCCCCCAAGAAGCCCCGATCTGACATCAGCCGATTCTTACCTTTGGGGCCGTATAAAGCAGCTTACTTTTGCGCAACCAATGGATAGTAATGTCGAAATTTTAAAACTAAGAATTAGGCGAGCAGTGGAATCATTATTAGTTGAAGAGATTGAAGC
The DNA here is from genome assembly GCA_963991005.1 of Barypeithes pellucidus. Lineage (NCBI taxonomy): Eukaryota > Metazoa > Arthropoda > Insecta > Coleoptera > Curculionidae > Barypeithes > Barypeithes pellucidus. Next base: position 19,209,716 of record OZ022563.1, read on the forward strand.
CAGTTTTGATCACATTAGGAAGCAGTTGGAAAAATGTGTTGAATATGGGGGAAGAGTTTTTGAACTATGACTATTGTGTATGATACCTCGTCCATTGTAAATTTATTATTATTATTATTATTTATTATTTATTTTTATTAATGTTTAGTACTGTAAAGGTAATAACCAAGTAAATGTAGTAACTGTTTACTCTTATTATATTTTATGTTTTTGCATTTTTGAGACATTACATTTTTGTACAATAAGAATCAGTTTGCTCATCGTAATTTCTATTTTTTCGACAAGCAGACTTTTTTTCGTATCTTTCAATTTTTGGTCCATTTGTCCTCTTGTTAACTGCATCCGCGGACATACTGTACACATACATACCCAGTAAAGTAAAAACCTGTTGTTCTTATTTCAGGTTTTTGCTGAAAAAAATATATTTTCTAAAATATCTACACATGAATTTTTTATAATTTGCTGGATTTTCTCCAATCTTCCATACTAGAAATTTCTGGGCTTGGGATTTTTCATTTAACACTTTGTTATGTTAGCTTTCGTGTATTAAGAAAAATTGTCATTGTGAACAAATGCAAAATAATAACAATTTAATTGCTTAAATAGTTAGAACATGCTCGGCCCCCATCGTAAATTAATTTAAAAAAATACCCATATTGCTCTTTATCCTCTTATCTGCAAAATCGATTTTACGAAAAAGTGCCACCTCTATTAGATCGGTAGTTATTAAATATTTTCGATCACAAGTCACCCAGCGCGCGACGAGGCGAAGGTTGGTAGAACTACGCGTTCGATTGATGGAAAAATGGAAAATGATACACACTGCACCAAGCTCGATTGTAGACGCTTCGACCCACGCGCTGGTGCATCTCCCGCGCTCCGCGTGACTTGCGATCGAAAACATTTAATAACTGCCGATCTAATAGAGGCGCCAAATGGGGTTTGCAAAAACAAAACGGTATTCTTTTAAATTAATTTAAGGTGGAGACAAGCATGTTAAAACTATTTATAAAACTATTTAAACAATTAAATTGTCATTATTTTGCATTGGTTCACAATGACAATTTTTTTTTAATACACTTCGAAAGATAACATAACAAAAAAAGACCGACATTGATACAATCAGTACAACTGGAGATATTAACTTTCAAATATAAGGAGATTGAAAAAATCGAGCGAATTATCAAAAATTCATGTGGATATTTTCAATTTTCCCTATATTAAAGGGCATAAAATAGTACATAAACCACGGGACTAAAGTTACATCATTTCGTAAATTGGATATTTGTATTATGGGCTATCGAAACATAGTTGCCAAGTTACGGATTTTGTAATAAAATATAATTAGGTTTAAAATAAATATTTATAAAAACAAGTTAATTTTTATAGAACTCTTTTATATAATTTATCCCGGGATTTTCGAGATTGATTTTTTTGCCTCTTCCCTCCGTTTTTAATGTCTGTTTATTTAATTACTGTTTTTAGGGTGCTGGTAGACTAAAATCGGACCTTCCCACTAGAAGATTAGATATAAGATTTCAACCATACGATCAGTACTTTTGCAGTGTGCTTTATTTCACGGGGTCGGATATTTTTAACCAAAAAATGCGAGCGCATGCCCTAGAAAAGGGATTTACTTTGAACGAGTATACTTTAAGGCCGGTGGGAACCACAGGTAATAATAAATTATAAAAGAAAATTAGTTACATCCATAAATATAACGGATCTTGCTCTACCTGCGTTGCAACGTATTCGATCAGAAAAAAAAAATTCCTACTGGATTTAAAAAAATAGGGTTGTAATTCAACGAGGTTGTTGTTTATTTCGATGACCAACCACATATATATAAACAGTATATTGCCAATACGAACGTTCCAAAATACAAAAAGTGTGGGAGATAGCGTGGGCCTATTGAGTTTGCGCAGTAGGGTGGAAATTTTATCGATCGCGTCAGAACCGGCCCGACATTATTTGTTTGTTGTTATTCGTCGCGATCTTTGGTTCTGGATGCTTTTCCAAATTACATTGTTGTCGGTATATTAGTGCTTATAACCTTATATTACCTAACAACAATTTTTGTAAAGGAGTTTTTAATTTGTGGTCATTCGATTCGCTGTTTGGTAGGTTAGTGACTTGTTTTGTTTAAGATGAAAGGACACAAGTGCATGGTGCTTTTTTGCAAAAGTCGTGGATCAATACCAGGTATAAAGTATTTCAGGTATGTACAGTATATACGAAAATATTTTGCTTATCACATTATCCGATCTTCGGAACCGAATTTCACTAAAAAGCTTGTAAAAAAGAAAAGAGTGTCATTCGTATACAATATAATATATATGTGGTCACCACCTAACCTTAAAATTAATGTGTTTTTAATTTGGTGCATTAGTAGCTGATAATAATTCCCAAAATAGTCAATATAGTCATTCATTCTTAATTTTTGGTTTAGAAAAAAGTGAGGTTAAGAGACATACGACGTCGGATGAAAGCTAAAATAAAGCTCATCGTGTCGATTGTTACAAATATTCGGACGGAATTTGGCACCAAAAGTTTACACCATTCAGGGCATCGTCGGATCATCGTATTGTCAAAAATCGTATGCATGGAACGCTGACTTAAATCGAACTAATCGAATTTTTGATGGCAACATTTTTCCTAACTAACCAGTGAAATTTACATTAAAAAAGTTGAAATCCGGTCCTGTCGAATGTTTACTTTCACAAGGAAATTTCCGAACTGCGCAAACTCACAACGCCCCCTTATATGCCCATAGCGAAGACATAATTGCAGATGGTATTAGCAATATACTGTTTATACTATATACATATGTGTGACTAACAGGTATAATTTTTCTGATGAAATAACGTCGTTGCGATATGCCTTGAAATTAAGAGAAATTTAAAAAAATATATCTTTCTCGAAATTTTTTAGTAAATTATTTATAATTTACTGCAAACTATATTTTTTTTTGTATTTCTTCTAACAAATTCTATACACCACAAATTTCACTGGGCACTCATTTTACTGTGTTTGGATCATAAGGTATATATTCTATCGTACCAGGGTGTCCTGTATAAACAGGGTGTTCCTTAATGACGTGCTAATATTTCAGGGTGTGATTCCTTATGTCATTTTATAAAGAAAAGTTCATATGAACATAATAACAATATGAACAAACCCGAACAAACCCGGACATATTATGTCCGCAACTGCTTAAATTTCTTGCTACAGGGTGTTGGATTTTTATTTTTTAAATAGACATTTTTTAACATCTCCGAAAGTACTTTAGATATTATTTCCAATTTTGGTATGTGTTAATAGGATATAGAGCCACAAATTTTAGTTAGAAAAGTTATTCAATTGTTCCACCAGTGGCGGTCCTGCAAACATATCTTTTGATATTTTTTACAAGAAAGATTGTACGCCACTGACATTTTTCCATGTGGATATTTTCTCTCATTAGCCTGGTCAATTCTACATGAAAACGGTCGGAATTTTTCTCGTCAGACGCACCGTTCTTGATTAAAACCACTAAATTCATATCGAAACTCTTTATTATTAACTTCCACTTCCACTGAGAATCGTACCATCTTTATTACCGCTCGAAACCAATGTAAGCTAACAATAGATCAAAGCAAAGAAGCCCATAACGTGAGGATCAAAAACAAACTTCTTGACTGTCCAAACGGATCAAGGTCCTTTTGGTCAGTCGCTAAGGCCGTCAGCCAAAATTTTAAAAAATCAACTATCCCACCTCTAAAACGTCCCGATGGTACAATAGCATCCACAGCCGGAGACAAAGCAAACTTACTTGCTGAACTATTTTCCTATTCCAAAGAAAGGTAAGAGAACCCTGCCTAACAACTATCGACCAGTAGCATTGCTTTCAGTTATATCAAAAGTAATGGAGAAAGCTATTAACCAACATCTTCTAAAGTACCTGGAAGGCTTCAACATTATCAGCGATCATCAATATGGTTTTCGGAAGTCCAGATCAACTGGAGATCTTCTAGCCTATGTCACCCATATTTGGAACAACGCAATCGAACATCATGGGGAGTCTCGGGTTGTTGCACTGGATATTTCTAAAGCTTTTGATCATGTTTGGCATGAGGGGCTTCTAAGTAAACTGCGATCCTATGGTATGCCCAGTCGATTCTGTGCATGGTTGTCTAGCTTTCTTAAGGGCCGCTCTCTGCAAGTGGCGATTGACGGATTTCTCTCAGACACCTTCACCATCAATGCCGGTGTTCCTCAAGGGTCCATATTGTCTCCCACTCTCTTCTTGCTCTACATTAACGACCTTCTAGTGAAAACTAAAAATCCGATATTTAGTTTTGCTGACGATAGCACACTTATCTCATCTTTCTCTTTGAATGCACAAACATCGACTGCCGACGCACATCTTCGCAGACAGCATGAAGTATCACGCCTCAACAAAGACCTGGAAGAAATTTTGGCCACCAACCAAGTCGAATTTAACGCTAAAAAGACCCAGGCAGCAGTTTTCTCTAAAAAGGTTAACATTACAGAACCGGAAATAGTCATGGACGGACACGCAATCTCACTGGCTTCATCTATTAATTTGCTGGGCGTCAATCTCGGAGGAAATATGTCTTGGCATAACCACGTTGTGGCAATCGCCAAGGTAGCTTCTCAGAAGCTTGGGGTACTCTTCCGAACCAGAAAGTTGTACACACCTCAACAACTTTTGACACTATACAAAGCCCAGATTCGACCATCACTAGAATACTGCTCTCATGTCTGGAGCTCTGCACCCAAACATACTCTTCGGCTGCTGGATTCCATCGAAAGGAGGGCTATTCGTCTGATCGGAGAGCACGAGCTGACGAAGAACCTCGACAGCCTAGAACATCGAAGACAGGTTGGGGATTTGACTCTCTTTTACAGATATTTTCATGGAAGGTGCTCGGCTGACCTTGCCCTCGTAATTCCGCCCAGAGCGACGATTAGCAGAAATACACGACGAACCACTGCCGCCCATCCATATGTGGTTAAGCTTAGTACTCCTCGAACTTCATTATTTAAGAATTCTTTCATCTGGAGGACTGCATCTTTGTGGAACGACCTTCCCGAGGTCGTTTTTCCCCAAGAATATAACCTCCAACGATTCAAAACCAACGTGAATCGCTTTTTGCGCACACGCACCACTCCCAGAGTGCCCTAAAGGATTTTTCCTATAGTGCTTGTGTTTGATCATAAAAAAAAAAAAAAAAAAAAAAAAAACATTAACGTTTTATAAAAATTGTTTGGAAATGGCCACCTTCACTTAAAAGGCATGCTTCCCGTCTTCGCGTGCCCACTCCAACAATTTTTATAAAACAATTTATTTATATCATTAATTTATTTTATCAATGTTAATAATAATGAGTTTCAATGTGAATTTAGTTGTTTTGATCAAGAATGGTGCGTCTAAAGAGAAAAACTCAAGAGACCGTTTTCATGTAGAATTGACCAGGCTAATCAAAGTAATCCTGTATATTCATAATTAATTTATTTACCGTCAATTTATAAAAACACAATGACCAACCTATTATTATAAACAAATAAACAATTTAATATGGAGTAATATTATGCTAACTAAGGCCTTCTGAGCATGGACCTTATAGTCATAGGCTTGTATTAGATGGGACGGAAGGTGTAGGTACGCTTTGGTGCTACTCCTTTGGGTGTCGAACTGCATGCGAGGTGTAAGCGACGCGGGTTTGTCAAAGCAGCCAAGCCGTAATACGCCGGTCGTACAGCGGTGCCAGCGTACGAGAACACGTTTCCTTTGTAGAATGGCCGATGAAACTGTAAAATGGCTGGAATTTAGAGTCATCTTCTGATATCTATTTGGCGACAATAAATAACCTTTTACTACCATTTTTGTAGATATAGGGATGCGCCCAAAATTTCCTACGTTCCTTATTCTTCTTCTTCTCTTCTTCTTCTTTTAAATAGGACGGTGTCCTGTTTTCTTCGACGTGAATATCTTACTCCTGAGAGGCGGATGTCCAGCTATCATACCAGCGTTTGGGTGGCCTCCCGGGTAGTCTTCCGGTATTGGGCTTTGCAGTCCTAGCTATCCTTGCCAGGCGGTCCTCCGCCATTCGTTCCACATGGTCTCTCCACTCTCTGCGTCTGCCTCGGGTCCATCTCACGATGTCCAGGATTCCGCACTCGTGCCTTATTTTCTCACTTCGTCTTTGATCGATGAGTGTATTTCCAGTGATTGATCTTAACGTTCTCATTTCTGTACTGCGAAGAAGGCGCTTCGTGTAAGTGGTATCTGCCTTTGTTTCGGGAGCATAAGTCATTATTGGTCTCACACAGGTCTTATATATTCTCGCCTTACTAAGGATACTCATGTGTTTGTTCCTCCAAATAATGGCCCCTCATGCAGCCAGATATCATGGCTGCTTTGTTGGTTTGTCCTCGAATTTCCTCTCTAAGGTTTCTGCCGCTAGTAACATTGACTGCCAGATACTTAAAGTTCATCACTTGTTCAATGCTTTCGTTGTAAACTGCAAGCTTACATCTTATGGGCTCTTTAGCTATCACCATTGACTGTGTTTTTTGAGTTCATGTTCATGTTCCACTTTTTCGCTGATAGTTCGAACCTGTATAGCATCCTCTGCAGCTCGTCCTCGTTTTCAGCTATTATTACCGCGTCATCGGCGTAACAGACTATTTTGATTTCTTTATTATCCATTCTGTATACTCTGCCCGTGGCTTTTATATCGTTGATTATCTCGTCCATTATCAGATTGAACAGTGTCGGGCTTTGTGGGTATTTCTGTTGTCAGCTCGGTTCCCACTTTAATAAATGTCCTGTTGTTCGTGTTCAGCTCTGTTATGACCGCTACAACTTTCGGGTCGACACTGCGTTTGTTCAACAGTTTTACTACGTCGCGTAGGCGTACCCTGTCAAAGGCTTGCGTTAAGTCCACAAAGCACATGTATGCCGGTTTGTTAAATTCTATGGACTTTTCTGTTATCTGGCGTAAGATAAATATTGGGTTGATGGTGGATCTATTGGGCCTAAATCCCTGTTGCTCTTCATTCGTTCCGGTACTCATTACTTCCTCAGACAGTATCTTGGTCAGTAGTTTTAGCACAGCGCTCAGTAGGCTGATTCTTCGATAGTTCTTTGGGTCGCTTTTTACCCCTTTTTTAAAAATTGGTATGGTAATGCTTTCTTTCCATTTGTCGGGTACCCTCTTGAGGGTTAGTATCATATTAAAAAGTACATGTAGTTCGTCTAACAGAGCGTTTCCTCCATGTTTGATCATTGCATTCGTGATATGATCAGTCCCCGGTGATTTACGGTCTTTGAGTTTGGGGATGGTTTGTTTTATTTTTTCTTTTGTGATTAGCTGTCCCTGGTCATGATTTTGTTGTGGTGTCTCAGCCTGATCTTCCACAGCTTGTTCTTGCGGTTATAAAAGATAATTGAATAAAAGTAGGTCCTCTTCATCACTTGACATCTTCACAGTGTAAACACCGAGGTCACACTACTAATAAAATAGAAGAAAATCTATTTATTTCTGGATTTTTAAAGGCGAGACTAATCATCGCTGCAGGACAAATCTTTTACGTGTCTATGACCATAAGCTCCGTGCGCAGAAGTTAAAAGGCATAGACGAATCGTCGCAGCAAGACGAATCTTTTAGAAGGCCTTACATGCATTTAATTTATCGACAAGCACAATGCAATTCTCTGGAAGCAAGAAGAATTTATCCTGAGAGATTTCCAAGTCGAAATTTATCGGGTCGAGAAACATTTGTACGATTGATCGTCGACGGAATATTGCCCGCCACCCTAAAATTTAGGTCAAGTTCGATATTTTATAACTTTTTTATTTTTTATGGGATTTTCATGATTTTGTTATCAATTTGTAGATCCATTTATTGTATTTTTCCTTAATTCTTTCATTTTTCGATTAGGCTATATTATACAGGAGTAAATCAAACTGTTGTTTTTTGTCTTAATTTCAAAACACCCTGTAGGAAAATTGAGATGGATAATTTTATTTACATGCTGTTTCTTGTAATCTTTCATGTATTCTAAACATTTTGTTTTTGATTCATTCCATTATCTCATTTCTGCTACGAGCTGCAAAATTTTAAATGAAACGATGTTATTTTTAGAAAATGTATGTCAAGGTTTCGGTTAAAAATTGTCGACGTTGGCTAAGTACGTGATTATTGTGACAGAATATTTGACAGTGACACTGACAATATTATTACGTACTATTAACTGATGGATCCAGGGTTTGTTTAAGGTCGCCGGGTGGTCGTGAGCGGGTATACAGACGTAGAATTGGAAGATATGATGACTGCGCATCCTATCAGAACGAATTTTTGGCGGCTCAGTCGTAATTTGGGCGGGTATTTCTACCGAAGCACGCACCAGTCTTGTATTTGTTGAAATGGAGCTCTAACCGCCCACCGTTACATTGAGGAAATCCTCCAAGAAGTTGTTGTTCCATTTGCTCCTTTCATTGGGAACCAATTTACATTAATGCATGATAATGCTAGACCTCACGTTGCACATGTAGTGAGCAAATATCTGGATGAAGTTGGACTTCCAAGATTGAAAAGCCCGCATGTAGCCCGGGTCTCATCCCAATCGAACATCTTTGGGATCAACTTAAAAGGGCCGTTCTTCGTCGTCCTGTACAACCACAAACCTTGTAAGACCTACGATTGGCGTTGACTGAAGAATGTCAGGCTATCCCTCAAGAAAGGATAAGTAACCTTATTCCGATGCCACGAAGATTACAAGCTGTCATTGCTGCGAGAGGAGGAAATACACTATATTAAAATTGTTTTTGTTAATTAACTTTTTGATATGCCTAGCGTTTGTTTTCCTTAATAAAAACAGGCTTCAAATCAGCGTTTCATTTAAAATGTTGCAGCTTGCAGCAGAAATGAGATAATGGAATGAATCAAAAATCGAAATGTTTAGAATACGCCAAAGATTACAAGAAACAGTATGTAAATAAAATTATCCACCTCAATTTTCCTATAGGGTGTTTTGAAATTACGACAAAAAACAACAGTTTGATTTACACCTGTATAATATAGCCTAATCGAAAAATGTTACTTTATAAAATATTTGAGGAAAAACACAATAAATGGATCTATAAACTGATAACAAAATCATGAAAATCGCATAAAAAATAAAAAAGTTATAAAATATCAAACTTGACCAAAAGTTCAGGGTGGCGGAATTTTGTGCCAGCAAGTGTAGACATTTTAAAAAATACAGTTCGGCTAGAAAGCTAAAATTAGGTCTTATTGTTTAGAGTAAAATCGATGATAGAATGACACACGTATTGGAAAATAATATTCTACGCCTTTTGCTCTACGCACTTTTTTTCTTCATGCAGGAGTGCCCGGGGAACCAGTAGAAATAACATCAGAGGAAGATATTTTTGACATTATTGAATATCCATACAAAAAACCTGAGGAGAGAAGCGGATAAAATATTTACAAAACTTTATTTATAGGTACAGGGTCCTTCAAAAACTTGGCATCATTTGTTGTTAAGGATTTAACTTAAACGTTAACTTTTTCATTATGTTTTGGTTTAATTTGCCTATTTAACTACTTTGTACCATCTTAATCAATATATGTATACACATATACAGGTCGACAAGTTTATCTGTAGCTACGGAAGGAATGCGGGCGAAAAAAATTCTGGGGTTAACAATATTGTCACATATATTAAATTTTAATTTAATAATCTCTTACCGAGAAACCCCTAAAATTACATTTACGCATTTAAAATAAATTGTAATAGGTATACAGATACACCAAGTAAAGTGGCTTATTAGAAGTATCTCGAGAACTAAATGAGATTTTATTTTAAACATTTGGCTGTGGCTATAAGTGATGGTTTTCTACGTTTATACAATATTTTGGATAGTGCGGTGTTGCCGGATCATACCAAAAGTGGTAGCAACTTCGGAATTACCCTATATATTATATTTTTTTGGAATCTAGGTAAAAATCTAGAACAGTTTTCTGTATAATATCATATACCTATCTTTAAGAGTTTTTGAATTATAAATAATCTTGTGATTTTTTAATTCCGTATCGGGACCTGAAAAGAAAATCATATCTTTTTAGCGGTTACAGCTAGAAAGCTGAAATTTTGACCATAGTTTCACAAGACCATCGAAATTTTATAATTTTGAACAGTATTTAATTAGTTTTATACAGGGCGTCTCCATAACAATATTTCTGAGGGAGATGAATTATTGCAAAATCTTCTTTTTTTAAATAGGACACCCTGTACTGAATATGTTTTGCTAATGGAGGATCGAATTTTCGATCTAATGACATTCCTATACCTATCTTCAATATTTTCGGACTTATAGCGAAATTAAAAAATTATCTTATAAAAATATATTTTTTGGTAGTTGGCTGTGGAATGGATTCACAGGAACAAAATAATGAAGAATCCATTTGGGTTTGTTCCTTTTCATTTCTTCCCCTTGTAGAGACCCCAGAGCTGTTCTTACTCGATTTTCTAAGTCTTCCCTTGTTGTGACGGGTGTCTTGTATACTATATCTTTAATCCTACCCCATAGATACAAATCTAGGGGGGTAAGATCCGGAGACCTTGGGGCCATTTCCATGGACCTCCTCGGCCAATACATTTTTTGGGAGTCATAGGAGCTGCATCAGGATGTTCATTAAATTTTCTGCAAGTTCTAGATAAAACTCCACTACACTCCCTATGAATATAAAATAAACTTAAAATATCTAATCTCGAATAATGTGAATTAGCCATTTTTATTACAATAACACAGACATAACGTCAAATGAATTTTTCATTATTTTGTTCCTATGAATCCACAGCCAACTACCGAAAAATAAGATTATTTTTTAATTTCGGTATAAGTTGGAAAATATTGAAAAATCATTATTAATCAATTAATCAGGTAGCTGTATTTTTCCATGTTGAAAAATTTACATGTAATTTTTTAAACCTTGATAAAAATAGTTACCTACCTTCAAACATAAAATGACTGAAAAATTTCCTACTTTTATTATATTATTTAAAATAAAAATAGCACGTCCATGACTAGACCATGTTCTCTCTTACCGATACGTCGGAGACACAGATCCACTTGTCGGCCTGTAACAGTTAGGACTTTCTATTATTATTAACAAGTCACTCGATTGCATTTTTATGGCTTTAATTTTGAATTTGGTAGAATAAGTATTAATTTTTTTGTTGATTTTAGTGTCTCATTCAAAATATTATACAGTGAGTCCCAGAAGAAATGTCTAAATTCATTTAAAATTCAGCGGTAAGTTTTTTCAGTTTGGTAATTTCATGTATACAGGGTAGCTCAAAAATAAGTTACGACCATCAACTTCATTTTTTCAAATGAAAACATATATTTTTTATTTCATTTTTGAATTTTGCATTGAATTCTAAGCATGTTTCATGTACCATGTCCTATACATAAACTCAACAGTTATGGAAAAAAATTAGGATTGAACATATCTATAAGTAAGACCTGTTTATTAAAAAAAAACACAACAAAATCAAATTAAATGTTGAAAATGTGCGCCATTTACGGCTTGACAATATACAAGACGATCCTTCCAATCCACCGATTGGGAAAGGTTTCATCCAAAAATGTGCGCACAGTGGCCGCATAGTGCGGGAGGAGCACCATCTTGTTGGAATATCAGTTCTTCGTCAGGGGAGTCTGGATCCAATGGATTCGGAAATAAAGCCACTAATGCTGGAATTAATTCTAGTTGGAGAAATTCGAGATATACTTGTCCAGTTAAAGACTGTTCAAAGAAAAATGGACCAATTACTCTTTCGCGTACGATTCCACACCAAACATTTATTTTCTTAGGGTACTGGCTGTGAACCTCTATCATCCAATGCGGATTTTCTGTTGCCCAATATCGACAATTTTGTCTGTTCACATTACCATTCAAATAGAACGTAGCTTCATCCGAAAAAATAATATTTTTTACTAAATTATTATCTAGATTGCACATATTTTGCATGCGTCCGCAAAACTCACTTCGCCTATCGAAATCATCTTCAAATAACTCATGCACTGGAATAACTTTGTATGGGTGATATTTGTGCTTTTGAACTACTCGGTGAACAACAGATTTCGGCATGTGTAAATCGGCCCCAATGTGGGACAGGGGAGTACATGGATTTTCTTCCAAGGAAAGCAAAACGTCAAGTTGTTCATTTTCATCTCGAGTAGGACGACCAGATTTAGGCAAATCTCTAACATGACCGAATTCTCTAAACTTAGCCTCTATTCTAATCACCATCTTTTGACATATGGGAGGACGATCAGGATGGATTTCATTAAATAATTGGGCTGTTTCTATTTGAGTACGTGTTTTATCACCAAACCCAACCATGCATAGAATTTCAATTTTTTCCCGTTCCGTTAACTTCACTATTATTGTGAACCGCAACTTTGAAACTACGCTTGACAATAATTATACTTATTTGAAATAAAATTGTCATACAGTTTCTATGGAAATAAACGGTGACAGTGAGACAGTACACTCTTACTTATTATGGAGCCCAAAATGCCATATTGGCAGAAGATTTGATAGATCGTTGGATTCCCTAAATGATATGTTCAATCCTAATTTTTTCAATAACTGTTGAGTTTATGTATAGGACATGGTACATGAAACATGCTTAGAATTCAATGCAAAATTCAAAAATGAAATAAAAAATATATGTTTTCATTTGAAAAAATGAAGTTGATGGTCGTAACTTATTTTTGAGCTACCCTGTATACATGAAATTACCACAAAAAAAATTAAAAAATCAAAATCGACGGGTACGAGCGTTTTTGAAAAAACTTACCGTTGAATTTTAAATGAATTTAGACATTTCTTCTGGGACTCACTGTATAATATTGATGCGCATGTTACTTTTTATTTAGTTATCGTTTTATAATATTATTTGACTGAAAGGAAAAATACAATATGCTTCATAAATATGGTTTTATTGTGTAACAAATACATATTTTATCAAATATTTTCCTTCACATCGTTCTCATATAGATACATTTCAAATATTTGTCCTCTGTAAATAAAATTCTCGTTAATAATAAGGAACAAATGTATTTTTCTTTATTATCTGGATGTATAAAAGAGGTAGATCCAAAAACTACGTATACTCAGTGTTTAAAACGATCAAAGGGCCCCCCCCCCCTGGATCCGCGCTTGATAGTTACAGATGTTGCTTCTGTGAACACTTTAAAGAACTGCGCAGGCCTCGGGCAGGTTGTAACCATTTCTGACTCATCCGTGAGCGGACCTATTAATTATTTTGCATACTTTATCTAACATTTTTTTAAATTTTTCATTCGCCTAATTTACTATAGTGTCGTCTATGAGTCGGAAAAACCCCGAAAAATCGAAATATTTTCAGCCGGAACAAGAGTACCTCCTCCCCCCGTTTTCGAGGATGCTGAACACGATGGCGGCATCAGAATTTCTGTTTTGGGTTGAGCAACCCCTCAAAACGACCAAAAACCACACCCAGAGGGGTTAAACGCGCTTCAAGAGGTTTCCCTTTAGAGAAACACACTTTCCCCCCGATTTCGAGGATGCTGAGCACGGTGGTGGTGTTGGATATCGCGTCCGACCCCTTCCAACCCCTTCACCGGAAAATATTCGCCCCTGAAAGGGGTGAATTTTTTTTAAAGTATCAGGCGGCAAATATATATTCCCCCCCGTTTTTTGAGGATGCTGAGCACGTTGGTGGTGTTGGATATCGTGTCCGACCCCTTCCAACCCCTTCACCGGAAAATATTCGCCCCTGAAAGGGGTGAATTTTTTTTAAAGTATCAGGCGGCAAATATATATTCCCCCCCGTTTTTTGAGGATGCTGAGCACGTTGGTGGTGTTGGATATCGTGTCCGACCCCTTCCAACCCCTTCACCGGAAAATATTCGCCCCTGAAAGGGGTGAATTTTTTTTAAAGTATCAGGCGGCAAATATATATTCCCCCCCGTTTTTTGAGGATGCTGAGCACGTTGGTGGTGTTGGATATCGCGTCCGACCCCTTCCAACCCCTTCACCGGAAAATATTCGCCCCTGAAAGGGGTGAATTTTTTTTAAAGTATCAGGCGGCAAATATATATTCCCCCCCGTTTTTTGAGGATGCTGAGCACGTTGGTGGTGTTGGATATCGTGTCCGACCCCTTCCAACCCCTCCCTGGGTCGGACGCTATATCCAACACCACCAACGTGCTCAGCATCCTCGAAAACGTGGGAAATATATATTTGCCGCTGATATTTGAAAAAAAAATTCACCCCTTTCGGGGGCGAGTATTGGCCGGTGGAGGGGTTGGAATCCGCTCAGCATCCTCGAAAACGGGGGGAAAGTGTGTTTCTCTGCAGGGAAAACTCTTGAAGCGCGTTTAACACCTCTGGGGGGTGGTTTTTGGCCGTTTTGAGGGGTTGCGCAACCCAAAAGAGAAATTCTGACGCCACCGTCGTGTTCAGCATCCTCGAAAACGGGGAGGGGAGGTACTCTTGCCGGCTGAAAATATTTCGATGTTCGTCCGACTCGCAGACGCCAGTACTAGGCATACTGATGTGCTAAATTCCATCACACGACGAAAACAATTAAACATGTTTTACTGACCCTAAATAAAATAACTTAATCGACTAAAATAATGTCCACAATCATATTTTTTTACTTTACTAAAACTAATACCGTATAATTAATGCAACTGAACTGCGTATGAAATGAAATAATATAAACTCCTGGATTTTTTGCTAAGTTCGATAGATGCGGACATACCCTTTACTATTTTTTTAAACTTTAATACTGTTTTAAATTTTTTTCAATAAAAAATGCTTTGGAAACGAAAGTTTTATTTAAAAAATCGTGTCTCTTCTAAAAACAGAGATAACGTAATGAGTCAAGAAAGAAAATGTTAGGAATAAGAAGTAACTGTTAGTATGAAAAATAACAGCCAAAAACTCCATAGGGTGTTTAAAAATTAGGCGCCCAATCGTAGCAAAAAATTCAGAACATTCCTAATTAAATTATCTATGGAATGGTAAAAAATTGTAAAAATCGGATTAGAAACAAAAAGTTAGAAAGAATCAAACTAAGCAAAAATCCAGGTCGCCGGTTTTTTTTTGTCCGGGAGTTTATTATTTTTTTTTAATATAATTTTGAATATAATTTAAGATTCAGATAAATTCACCATGCAGGAATCAAGAACAATGTTACGCGATGGAATTCCCTTAAGTCAGATTGCCACATTTCCGATACCCCCTCCCCCATATGACGTCAGTTCTTCGTAAAAATCCGTAATAGTACATTACGTATCAAGGGCCGAAAAGAGGCTTTTACGGACGAGATGCGGAGATGGCCGACCGAGCCGGAAAAGCCTCCGACGACCCGAGATATGTACCGTATTTTTTTTTACAAGTGCTCCGAAGCTTTGATGCCAAATAAATATAAATAAAGAAATTCTTCAGGCATGAAAACACTCGCGCATGGAGAATGTAAATATCTATTTATTATTTTTGACAAATAGGCTTGGTAGCCTAGTGGTATAGCGTACGCTTGTGATCTGAGAGTCGCGGGTTCGAATCCCGCACTCGGTATCTCTGGTTTTATTAACTTTTTTACAAGTGCCCGAGTCTTTGAGGCCATATAAATAAAGAAATTCTTCAAACACTTTTCTAAAACATCTTTGAATAATTAACTGACAATTTAATTTATATATAATCCGCTATTTATTATCGCTTGTAGTGTGGCTCGGTGGGTAGATTGTCCGCCTGGCGATCTGAGGGTCGCGGGTTCAAATCCCGCACCGACAATTCTGGTTTTATTTATTTATGAGCACATGGTGACCCCAAGCGGGCGGGAAAAATCTTTCCCGCCCGCTTCGATACTTTCCCGCCCGCTCTCTTGGAAAATGCCACTTTCGGTGAAGAGAACATGCATGAAAAGAGGCACTTTCGGGGCACATGTAAAAAAAAGTTTATTTCCCAATAAGAAAATATTTCGATTTGCCTATCGATGTGTAGTGCAAGTTTATTGTCAATGGGCGCAACAAATAAAATGGCCACTTGAAATTTACCAGTACACCCCATTGGAATCTGTGCGCTACAAAACGAAAATCATGTCGTTTCTGGAGTTCAATGCATTGTGAATTGGTCATAATATGACAGATATGATTAGATATCCCTCTTTCCAATAGGTCGAAATTCAAAGGTATTAATAAATTTTAGATTACATGGTATTTAAGTTTAAACTATTTCGATGATATGATCTTATATGAGCGAATAGATACCAAATTTTAAAAAATCATTTCATACGCAGTTTGCAATCGTATTTGAGCAAAGGGACTAATTTAAACCAACATACGAAGCACATACTTTTATAGCTATGAAAATGTTCACTTTTTTATGGTGGAGCAGAGTATGCGTACTCTCCCTTCTATAGATTATATATTGCCCTAAGACAGAAATTATCCTAATTTTTTTCAATTGAATTATTTATCTTTCGAAAGATGCAATAAATACTTAGTGCATGATAAATTTTTCTTCTAAGCGGGAAATATGATCAATTCTTAGGGCTGATTTTTCAGTCACCTTAAGGTACAGAATGACATAAGTCATCCTTAACACAAGTTTAACAGTAGGTATATTAAAGTTCTTTTCAACTCTCATCTAAATGAATACTTTAAGGACGTGGTAATCTTAGACTTAACGCGTCAATTGACCCTCAAATTAATTTAAAACATAGTTTTTTAAGGTTTACCTGAATATTAAGGCTACCTCAGCTAAGGCCTAACTTAAGTAACATTCAAATATCGGCCCTTAGAAAATATATTTAATAGGTAACCTTTAACTTTTTACTGGGTGTCCCAAATTACGATAAAATTCGGCTATATTAGTTTTGAAAACTTAAACGTTTTAACTTAGCAAAACTTATATAAACATTATTTTAGTCAGATTGTAATTCTTATAATTTCAATAATGAATTTGTAATTTTATGTTTTAAATGAATAAAGGCATTATTTTAGTTGGGACACCGCGAAATTGAAGTTAAACATTATCTATTTTATTATAATAAATGTAAATACATTTTCTACGAAGAACCATGTTAACATCTCGAAAGCTTTTGATGCGTCTTTCAACAATAAGTAGACTTCAATGGACTGATATTCTTATAAAAACAGTTTGTACTTCGTTTTTGACATAAATTTAAAATAACACAGGAACTGGCAATCGAATACTTTTATAATACATAAAAAAAAGATTTCTATCTTTTCCTCAACCTGGCACCAATACAATTGTCTATTTTTAATATTCACCTAAAAATATATGGAGTTTTGTTCCTAAATATATTCTTCAATTTAATGTTTTCAGTTATAAATAACTGGGAAGGCTATTTTTTAAAGGAAGAGGTACAACCGCGGTCGAAAGAGATTCGTCCTCAAAGCAAAGAAAGCCACATTTTACATTTGGCCAAGCAATCGCGTGGTCTTCCCGAATTTCGACAGTTGCATGCACCGAAAATACGATTCAAACAATGTTAGCTGCTTCGTCTATGTCTAGCTTTCGCCTGAATCGTCTATATCACAATCCTGGCTTTCCGCACAGACTGTGAGTTTGACCGCATCTGTACGACTTAGCCACTATTTGTGCATTTATTAAGTCACTTTTTAGGGTTTCATATCTCAAATGATAAATTTGCCGATCCTTATAGCATTTGCCAATTGTAAATCGCTGCGCACTGAGCGTATACATCGTGTATCTTTTAATGTATAATGATCAAAATATCAGTATTTTTTGAAAACTGACATTCAGGTTATCATTCCAAGATACAAGTCTACACTTACAGGTTAACCGAACCGGTTACATGGATACCCGAAATATGGGGGTGTCCCAAAATATACAATTCTTAAAAACATCCCCTATATCAAAAATGAGGAGGCCTAGAAAAATTCTAATTAGGGCATCCTTGTTTCACAAAAAAGTAGCACCGAGCTGCGAAAACCGCATCCTTCTATCTAGTGTTGGGAAAAACCGATGATTTTAATAATCGAGTACTTGATACTCGAGCGATTTTAATAATCGAGTGAATCGCTCGAGCGATTAATCACGTGAAAATTTTATGACTAAGAAGAATGTGTTGATAAAATAACAGGGATTGTTTTTGTAAGTTTTAAAAGTTTAGTAGAGTTTTTCGTAAGAAGAACAGTTGATACTGGATTTATTTAAAAATTTCATTTTTTAAAAATTTACAATCGCCGCTGGCTAACCAGTCAAAACAAAACCCATGCCGCGATGAATCCACTAAGGGATTTGGCATACTTTTTAAATGCACCTTCTCGTTTACGTGCCTTTAACAAAGGCGTATGTTCCGAGAGTCAAACTCGAACTCGAACGTCGCCAATCGGCACGTTTCGGGTGGTGCGGCGCGTAGATGGAAGGTCGGGTATCAAGTGAAAGGTAATAAGTAACGAGCGATGATTTTCGCTTGAATTTATAACTCGAGCAGTTTTTTTAATAATCGAGCGATGTCGGTTATTTCAATAATCGAGTACTCAAGCGGGTTTTCGCTCGAGCGACCACAACACTACTTCCATCTTTACTAATAACGGAAATACGCCATAGAACCACCGAAAAACGGACACCCTGTACATATGTACTGTATGTATGTAGTAGTGATAAACGAATCGGCACGCTATAAGTTTTGTTTTACCTTTTGAGATAAGAACCCCATAATTATTTATAATGCGGTTTAAAAATAAAATATTATCACAAAAAATAATCTTACCCTAATCTTAGGTTTTTGAAGCGAAATTCCTTTAAACGAGCTTAGTAATTTCGCAATGTCACAGTACACGAATAAGTCGTCGAGTTGCATCTCAACTAGCAACCTCTCTTATAATTTTTTGGTTAAATAATGTATAAAAATATAAAAGTCATATACAGGGTGAAGCATCGTTAACTTGAACATATGAAATCTAAAACAATTTTTGAGGTGGCTAGATATTGGCTCCCCTGTACATTTTATAGAAAAACTGCATTATAACTTTTTCAAGAGGCCGACATGGTAAACCCATGTGCCGAGTTTGAATATACACATAGATTCAAAAGTTTTGCATTTTTTGTAGCAAAAAAAAAATTGTTTAAGATAACATTTTTAGTGTTGTATTTTGTTGGCGCTGGCCAGTTAAATTTTTCGGTTCGGTGTGTAAAAATGAATCGCCGAGTAATATCTGAAATTGAACGTGCAAGAATAGTAGCTTTAGTTGAGGAAGGTCATTCCCAAAGGTTTGTTGCTGAAACAATAGGGGCTTTTCAAAGTGATGTCTGTCTCATATGGAATCGCTATCTAGAGACCAATTCTGTGCGAGACAGACAACGAAGTAAGGCGTGATACTAACGAACAGTAGAACCGCTATATTACGTTAACAATTCGGAGAAATCGTACTATGCCAATCCCACAACTTCAGAGAGATGTTCCGCATGCAATTTGAGTTCGCGTACTACAATACGACCACCGACCAGGATTTTTCTGGTAAACGATCGTCGCTGGATTCGTGTTTGGAGAGAACCAAGCTCAAGTTGCCCATGCTCGCCCCCTTGCCTCCATTCGCCGGAGGAAGCGCCATGTTTTGGGCAGGTATTAGGTTTGACGAGCGTACTGAGTTAGTCCACGATCAAGGCACATTAGGGATATTCTACCTCCTTATGTTATAACGTGGAGAGGGGCTGTTGGTAATAATTGCTCTCTCTCTCTCTCTCTTCAATATATGTGTATTTTGGTGAGATAATCCTAAGCTATACAATAAACATCATGGCAAACCCACGAAACTCTCAAAGTTCAGGTACTACAGCAAACAGCAGCAAATTAAATTTTGACATTGACAAAACGAAAATTACTATCAGTTAGTATTAATTATTACGCGGGTATGTTATATTATGAAAAACATTATGGTGTCTTTTATTTTGGATGTGTGATTGCCGGATTGATACGAAAATGTTTATAATGTGAAACAGTCTTTAGTATTCGTTGTATTCAGCTGTACGTCAATGTCATAGAAATTATTTTCTGATGTTTGCTGTATTACCTGAACTGATGAGAGATTCGTAGTTTTGCCATCACGTTTAATTGAATAACTTAGGATTAGGAAATATATTCAAACTCGGCACATGGGTATACTATGTCGGCCTCTTCAAGAAGTTATAATGCAGCTTTTCTATAAAATGTACAGGGGAGCCAATATCCCGCTACCTCTAAAATACGTGCGATTTCCTATGATCAACTTAACGATGCAACACCTGGTATAGCAGCTGGGAAGCTTTTTGCTGTATAACTTGGTTGTTGGCGTTTCCTAAATGGTCTTATATAACTTTTGTGTAGCAAATTTGGGTTTCCTGCACTGATAGATCGGTTTTAATGGTTGCAAGACCGTTCTCGAGGAAATTTTATGTAGCTTGAAGCTCGAAATATTTGCTCTAAGAATATTCTGATGAACTTTATAAAGAAATGGTGGGGTTGTTACCCAGTTGCAAATTGTGCAAGCTAATAAAATCTCGAAGAGTCAAATATCACTGAATCCGGACACGGAATTTTACAAAACCAGCTAAACAAAAACCTTGTCCCAGAACAAGCAATTTCCTAGAATATCCGATTAGCGAATTTGCGAAAATACACTACGGCAATTAATTATCGAATATTCAAAAATTCACGTCCTAATCAATAAGCTGTCATTTCGTTAATAATGACCCAATTTTAATAATTATTTTTTTTTGGCTGCTAGAAAATAGATTCCAGTGTTCAGGGCAGAGCAGTTTACCTCTTAATATGTCTAGTTGCCCAGAGTAGCGCATAAAATTTAAATGCATTGAAATGTCCTAAAATTAAAAGAGAATTAAATTTATTTTTTAAACTAAATCATCCTAGTTTGGGTTTGTTCACTGGCCCAAAAGAATCGACACGCCTCTCAAGGTAACACTTCATATTTATTTGTATGTTAAATTATCGAAATACCTGTAAAACAATTTCTGAGTAGGTACTCACATGATTATCATCAGTACACCAGTCAATAAATTCTTGATACACTTATTTTTCATACCTATCTCTGGATTTCTTCTAGCAATAAATTATTTGTTGTAATTTCCGGTGGCATTCCCTCAATCTGAACATCGTAGTCACTCTACTCTACTAATATACCCAAAAATAATATCTAAATTAATAATGTTGGCGTTTAAAATTGAAAACCGACATTTACGTGTGTTATTCGACTCTTACTGATAAAGTCGCCCGTGCGTAAGTTATGCTTACTAATATAGGAGTAGAAATAAATTATTAAAGTTCACTATATACTTATTAGTAATGATGATGCGAATCGGTTTTTAGCGTCATAACAATTACTTATACTCGAGGGTTGTATGAACAGGGTCTATCTCAAGCAGATATTACCAGAATCCATCGCAAACTCGAATATGGCAGAATATTGACCATGATTATATTTTAAGCATGCCACAATGGTGTCACGCAATGGTGTCACGAAGTTCTCAATGCTCGTGGAGGAAATACCCATACACATATAATATAAAAGGGTTGACAAAACATTTTACTCATAAAATACCATTTATTTACAATCATGCACAATTCTACAGTTTCAAATAAGTTAGAAGATGGCTTTAAAAAATGGCAACGCTGGAATAAGGTACACGTTTAGATAATTTGGATCTAACATTAGTCATAAATAGATAAACGTTGTAGGTATTTTTTACAGAAATTCGGATAATATAAGGAAATAATCCATATTTTTGCAATATTTACTTAAAATATAGAATTACCTACCTACATCAATGCTTTACCTAAAAAAACATAGCCTCATTAGTCTCACTTACCGACGAAATATTAATCCGGGGTTAGAATAGTCGAATAGACGAACCATTGTAGATAGATGGCTAATAAATTGCTCTAAATTGTTTTAGTTCGAAAAAACACTAACTAATAATGAATCCAAAAACACAAACAAATACAAAAGCAGCAGCGATAAACAGCGAACAATATCCCCGGTGAAAATGAATGAAAGTAGTAAACTTCAGGGTAATTTTGACACTAGCAGGTCAAAATGAGCAAACAGCGTTGCCACTGTGATATCCCTAAAACATTACACTTTTATGTGTTATGTTCTTGGGATAATATTAGACTTGTTCCAAACGCAGGCGGTAGATTTAGGACTCTCAGTACAGACTTGGAATCATTGATTACTGTTTAAAACTTTGTATGATTCTGACAGAATAAAAACAATTATGTCTGTTTATTAATTAAATGTGTTTGGAAATACCCGATACTAATTTCATCGCTGAACTTTTTTTTTATATTGAGAAGATGAATTAGGTAAATGAATAGACAATTGAGTATACAGGGTGTTATGGAAATGACTTATTATATTTAAATGGGTGACTCCTTGAGTGTCCTAGAGAAAGTCTACATACTTTTTTTTAATCGAGTATTAAATACTAAGAAAAAAACCTTTTTACCCACATATTGTCGCACCGTTCCATATGGATTCAGTTAGCAACAATGTGGGTCATTAGAGTATACTAACAGTGTTGTCAGATCACACCGCATGTTTCGCCCTGGCTTGGATACCTACCGCGCGCGACTATCGTTGCTTCAGTATGTTTCGAGACTCGGGGATGGAACGACGCTGTCGAGGGTTCCACGTGCTTGATGTATACGAATTTAAACGTTTTGATAGTTGTAGTATTATCCGATTTTTTTCTGTTGTGAAATAATTCATAATAAGAAATATTGTGATGTGATTTCAAATTTTTGTGATATTACCTATTTTGGTTCTGTTGCAAAACATACTTTTTGTGTTTTATTTTTTTATGGAATTTAATTATAAAACGGATTATAAGATCGAAGGTAAGAGAGTATGTACCTTAAAATTGTAGTATTTTTTTTTTAAGTTTGAAAAAGAAGTGATAACGCGGGTCATAGACGTCGTGTTGTCAAAAACTGAACACGTGCGTTTACAATTCTGTGTTGCAATATATGACAACACCGCCTCAATAAACTATTGATTGTGAACGTCCTCAGTAGCGGCCACGTAAATTTTCAGATTTCATAAAAAATTTATATTTCCTACAATAATTCAAGGCGCCATAAGGTTATTTTTCTTCAATTTATTTTCATCTCCGGATTTGCCGGTTTAAATATAATAAGTCATTTCCATAGCACCCTGTATATTGTATTATAGGCTTTATTTGTTCATCTGATTTTTATTTTTAATTTAGCAAAAGCGAAAAGTGATGAAATGTTGCATTGTTTGTTTGCGAAACGTTTTTCGACAATAGAACATGTTTAGAAGAAAACAATTTTTTTGTCACTTCGAGTGGCACAGCGATTCTTTTGGGCCAGTGTCTAACCACAGGAAAACTGCAGATTCCTTGGGTAAAAATACTGCGATTTGGCCATACTTAGTTTAGTTCAATAGCTGGTAATAACCGAGATACAGGGTGTCCAAGTAAAAAATTAATTTTCAATTTTCCTAAATAACTTATTTCTGAATCAATATTTTTGCACAAAATTTTGTGACTAGGGTTTTTTTGGGGAAAGGAATTTGAATTTGTTAATAATTTTGATGTAGATTGTAGCGCTCGTTGCGGTACTCTGGATACATAAAAAGAAGTGTAACTTTCTTGGGCCTTAGTATAATTATGTTTTTTATTACAAATATCAGTTTTTCCGTCATTTTTAAGCAATAAAGGTATATTTTGTAAATGTCGCTCCGACTAACCGTTTTCGAGATATTTTCAATTACAATTTCTAATGCGTCCGCTTAAATTTTGATTTGTAAATGTGAAATTTGACACAGTAGGCTTTGGTAAAACAAATACAATGAAAGCACTTTGAAACCTCATTTCTGTCAAAGTTTATTTTCATTTGTCAGCATTGTGGGTGTTTTTAAGCAGTAAGATACCCAGTCTGTCGTATAGGTTTCTAAAAATTTTAAAATCTGGCTGCCTTCTATTTGGATACATTTCCAAATACCGTCGAAGTAGCCCCCCGAAAATGGTTAGTCGGAGCGATATTTACAAAGTATACCTTTATTGCTTAAAAATGACGGAAAAACTGATATTTTTAATAAAAATATAATTATACTAAGGCACAAAAAAGTTACATTTCTTTTTACGTATCCAGAATACCGCAGAGAACGTCCCCTATAATCTACACCAAAATTATTAACAAATCCAAATTCCGTTCCCCAAAAAAACCCTAGTCACAAAATTTTGTGCAAAAATATTGATTCATATATAAGTTATTTAGGAAAATTGAAAATTAAATTTTTACTTGGACACCCTGTATCTCGGTTATTACCAGCTATTGAACTAAACTAAGTATGGCCAAATCGCAGTATTTTTACCCAAGGAATCTGCAGTTTTCCTGTGTACCATTAGTTATGGGACACCCTGTATATCTAATTGGTTTAGTTCAAAAAATTAATTAAATTCAATTTCTATGTCAAATTTAAATTTTAGGAAATTTATATGCATCTAGATTTTATGCGCTATCCCGTACAATTAGACGTATCAGGACGTAAGCTGCTCTGAAAAATCAGGTTCATTATTAACAGCTTATTAATTACCACGTGGATTTTTGAATATATGATAAGTAATTGCGTAGTCTATATTGTCACCCCTTAAATATTCATAAATGGGTTTGGCAATTTTACAATGCAGTCTAACGAAATTTCACTTCATTACGTCAAAGTTACACTAGCATATGGGATACTGATATTACGCATACTCGTCATTGGGCAACTTTGAATACATACTAGCATCGCTCTTCCTCGCCCTATTCTTCGCCAAAACTAACAGAAATACTATCGCCGTCATAGCCAGAAACAGCGCACTCACCAAAATATACAAATTTGCTGGACTATCTAATAAAAATAAACTATTACACTCGGACTCCCACTGGTCCAGAGTCATCGTTATAGGAGACATGACCGCTTGGAAATGTTTTATATCACAATCAAATTCACAATTACGTACTTTAATCGGTCTAGCTTCGCTAGTATTTTTATAGTATAAGTTTACATACGTCCTGTCGGCCGACTTGTGCAGCTCAAAAATAATCGTAGCCGTGTACGGAGGAGGGTGATACTCGAACGCTTCCATAGAGTTTAATAAATTGGCTATTGTAGTGTCATGAGCGGAAAACATCAGGAACTTTGGCGCGTAGTACTGAGCTCCTGCAGGCGTAACAGTACGATTTGTAAAATAACTGATAAGGTTGTTAAAAAAGGGCCCTGTTTTTAACCTGGCCATGTCCGTGGTGTACGTGGCCGTGGCGAAACTAAGGAAAGCTGAAGGCTGCAGTTTATTAGGAAAAACCTTCTGCGCCCAATCGGGCAAAGTGAAGTTGTACCAGGTCTCTATTTGTAAGGTACTGTACAAATATTCCAAATGTTGTAGATCGCTTACCGTCGAGCCCGAATACCTACTCAAGTAAGCATAGAGATCATGATTTGCATGACTTATATTCCTAAAATACTCGGTTTTCATTAACTGTTTGAATAAATAATCATGCTTCTTGCAATGCTTTTTAGCGGCTAGCACCGCATCCAGTTCCTCAGGAATCGTATGTACGGGTATCGGTTGCCAAGAGAGACCGTTTTCCCAAATGTCATTTTTGACAGGCGGGTAAAGGCCTGCTAGATCGGCTTGCGCCGACATGAGGGTGCGGTCGACATCGGTGGATTGGACGCGGAGGTCTTTTTCGGAATACTGTAGCGGCAGGAAGTCGGCATAGCGTTGGCGAAAATATTGGCCTAGCTCGTAGTGTTGGCGTTTACCAATCTGAAAAAGGTAATTAGTGGAATATTTAACGTCTGTTAATAATAAATTAAATAAATATAGCGGCCAATAACGCTAATGACCAGGATACAGAAATATACGTTTCTTAGAACATAAATAAAATCATTTTTCGGGGGATTTTTGTATTGGTTGGTATTACTGATTAAAATGTCAAAAGGCCAAACCATATTTGTTAGAATATTGAATGATCACATGAAAACAACCAAAGGTTGTACGTTATATCTTTATACGTGCGTCAAAAACGTAGGAAGCAAGAGGCATCGTGACTTAAAACTCACCCATATTTATTTATTACTTAACTTAAAAGTGAATAAATACATAATAGAGCATCTGCATAGTTCCGCAATACGTATTGAATTTAATAACGTCTTAGATAAAAAAAAAAGTTACAATCGTAGTTGATGTGTCAATCACATGTCGAAAATTTAATTCTAAAGTCCGAAAAATTCCATAATTAAATGACTTTTGTTAGCTGTCAAATTTGACATTTACAAAATGTCGAAAAATTCCATTTATTGATCGAATTAAAAATTTTTTTATGTGAAATAGTTGTTTTAATTGTAATTATATGCACACATACCAAATTTGCACCACTTATGAACTACCACAGTAAATCAATCAATTTATTTATACAATACTCATCGTCTAAATTCATTCTTTATGCCAAAAATGCTACCAAAATTTAGGTATTAATTAAAGTACACAAAATGGATGTATTCTTTCCGCTGGTCTGCTGTCAGTTCTTGGTTCTTCTCCTTTCCGCTAAGCGCGCTACCATCGCCGACCAGCGCCATTCGTGTAAAACTATCCTAGACCATTAAAGTTCCAAGAGCCGAATCGTTTACTTTTTAACTTTAACAAATAAATACATATAAATCCAAGAAAATCATAACCTAACCTCAATATTTATAGGGATGGAGTTAAATGTCCTTAATTTGTCAATTATGAAAGATTTCCATATTTGCTTAAAACAATATTCAAATTATTATTAAAACAAAAATAATTATATAAATCAGGTTTTAACTTACCCTGTATGGATAATCTATCTTTGATAATTGTAAAAGTAGAAAATAAATCGGTACTTATCCCATTACTCCTTTACCCAAGCACTTATTATGTTTAATGGGTTACCTAACAATTCTCTGTTACCTTTTTTATATTTATCATAAACTATAATGATCCCCATAAAAAAAGACAAATACAGTGAAACCTCTCATCTCATAACGGACACCTCTAATAAGCGGACATCTCTATTAAGCGGACATTTTTTCACAGTCCGGAACTAGGTATATGAAATTCCATGAAAATCAACCTCTCTTCGGCGGACTCTCCTTTGGGCCGACGCGGACGGGCTGTTTTCATAGAAAGAGTGCGAGAACCCTCCTTTAAACGGACAAAATGTTTTTTAAAGTATTTGGGAGACGAATAAGTACGGTGCAAAAACTCTTTGAAGACAGACCGGCCACAAATTGCGTATGCGTGGCAGCGCGAAAGGAACTCGCCGAATGAAAGTATGTGTGATTCCCCGACAGCAGTCCGCCGTTTATTTGTGAATTGTAAGGTTAAAATCGTAAACAATGGCACAAAACTGTCGCGTTTTGAGTCTGAAAGAGAATATTGATGTTGTGAATGTTTGTAACTTGATAACAATGATTTGGGCGAGTTCATTAACATTGATAGCAATGTGCTATAAGAAGATTATAGTGACCCCATTCCTACCTATTATGTAGTCCAAACTGAAACCACATCACTATCTGATGAAGAAGTTGAATGCAGTAATCAAACAAATGATATCAATTATCAACAAGCCATTAGTATGGTACTGATAAGAAAGAGTATGCAAATAATAGAGGTGACTCTACAGCAATGGAATTGTTATCAGACTTGGAATTACATTTTCTAGATTGCAAGTTTAAACACGTCAAACTACATTATTAGATTTTTTTTAGTACTACATCCTAACTAAAACTAGTGTATTTTTGTTATGTTATGTTTATTTGTACATACATATACATAGTAATATTTTGCATTTACATATTACCTAATAACAAATTTCTCAAGGACGGACACCTCTATTAGGCGGACACATTTAGACGGTCCCGTAGGTGTCCGCCTAAGGGAGGTTTCACTGTATATGTAATTTTTTTAATGTTCAGTATTGCTCTACTGCCCTTTACTCCATCCAACATCCCAATTTACTCCAATTTACTTTATTTAGAGGTTGTTCGGGTTTATTCGGGTACTATATTCATTGCAATGTAATATTTAATTCTAGAGTTGAAATTAATTTTTTCAACACGCGTGTGAATTAAGACACTTTCTAGTTAGCCGTCCTTTTTTTCTTATTTTCGTAGCTGGTCGTAGGAAAAAATATTTTCCCTATATGGTTCCAAATTTAATGGCAACACTGTATAAAAACCATCCTTGTTGACGTAAATAATGAGGAAATAACGCCTTACTATCGAAATTGGTGTTTACAAGTTAACGTATCTAAATAATAAATACTGCTTGTAAAAACAATAAGACAAGGTCCATTTCATAATTTAAACTAATTTGATTAAAATTGTAATTAGCTTTATCTCCAATTGATATGTAAACCACAAGATTTGCTTCCTGTGTATAGTGAGATTAGTGGAATTACTTAAACATACTACGATATTAAAATCTTGTATTCAATGAACAAAGGAAATCATGAATTTCTAAGGCAAAAACATACTGGGCAGAGTTCAGATTCGATGTTATATAGGGTGTTTCTTAATGATGTGTTAATATCTTATGGGGTGATTATTAAGGTTATTTTATGAAGAAAAGTTCATATGAACATAATATGTCCGCAACGGTCTAATTTTCTTCCTACAGGGTGTTGAAGTTTTTTAATATATCCGAAACTACTTTTTAGATATTATTTTCAATTTTGGTATGTGTTCATCAGATATAAAACCACATAATTTGGTTAGAAACCTTATTCTACCGATCAACCAGTGAGTTAACAGTCGATTATACGTGACGGGTACTTTATAAAAAGACCTTTATTATGATCACTTAACATTAATTATAACAATATGAGTTTATAACTAATTATCCTATTCTAAAAGCCTACTATTTATATATAATTTAATGCTAACATTTGCATTTATTATTTGGGACGTCGATCGATGTTTTCTCGATGGTGAAACTGCTTACTAGGAGGTTCACCGAACCGTAATTTCTCTATCACCCGGGGAAGTTTTGTAAGGGACGAACCTTTGGGACGAACAAAACTGGGTCCTTGGTCGTCGGGTTTTCTGCATCCTGGGTTTCCTTTTCGTTTTCTTATCCCTGTATAGTTTAATTTTGTAGTCCCCGAACATGAGAACAATGGTTATAATTATGTCTATTGGGGTTGTCCAGAAATGAGTATGAGTGGTGGTCCATGTTCCTTGTTGAATTCGTTCTAAATGTTCTTGTTCTTTTATCAATTTGTGAAGTTCGTCGAGGGATATTTTGTCTAACTTGAGTGGTTTTACTTGCAGCTGTTGTTCTTCTTTTTTGATTTTGATTGGTAGTGTTAACGGTTCTTCTTGGATTGTTGTTTGCGAGTTTATGAATGATTCTTCATCGGTTTTAAATTCGCGTCCTGGTGGTAATTCAATTAGGAATGCACCTTTGAGAACCATAATTTTTGAGGATGTGCAATGGGTTTGTTATTTTGGTATCTTTAGGAAAGACTGGTATATAGTGGGTTTCTGACATTTCTTGTATTAGGGTTGTATTGATGGAGATGGGTACCCTTTGACAAGATGCTTCTTCGTTAGTGAGTTGAAGGATTTCTCCGATGCAGTCTTGGATTTGTGTATGCCCTTAAATAAGTTTTTCAGGGCATAAGTGGGTTGGTCCGAATCTTTTGCAGGGTAGGTCCATGTATTGGTAGAGCTTACTGTTGGAAGCTAGGTATGGAGCTGGTGGGATAATTGTGGTATGATTGTATCTAGGTAGGGTGTGTAGTGGCATCCATGCAAACATGTCCCCTGATATTTTTTACAAAAACAGTGATACGCTACTGACATTTTTCCATGTGGGTAGTTTTCTAATTAGCCTGGTCAATAATTCCACATGGAAATGGTCTGTTGCATTCCGCCGTCTTGTTTAAAATAATTAAATTCTAGTTAAAACTTATTATTATAAAATTGATTTAATAAAAATGGTTGGAAATGACCGCTATCTGGTTTTTGAATAAATAATTTCGACTAGACTTTCCGGGAAGCGCTTAAGACTAATTCAACGACAATTATGTTTTGCCGTTTGTATTTAATAATAGCGTAATACCTTTGGCACAATACCCATTCTATTTTTACAAACATGTAGGTATGTATCATTTTACATTTTTCCTCACATCCAAAAAAAATGCTAACTATGGATATTTATAATTTAATTAAAATTATGAACCCGCTCAAGTAACAATTGTAAGACACTTTTGATTTATTTATGGTTTAAAAGTGCTTTAATATGTTCAATAAACAGATAAACTAAGAGTTCTTAAAGGCAACTTATTCTTATGCAAAGAATTTAATACACTCTTTAAATTAAAATTTAAAAAACTATTTGCCCTTAATGCCCTATTGATCTTATACTGGTTTTATAATACTCGTGACATTGGCTATTTTAAAACTAATTTGCTTTTTTAAAGGATCAATTAGCAAGTTGGTTTTAAAACAATCAATTTTGGAACAAATAGTTTTAATGTAGTTTTATGGAGTACCCTTGATGTACTCATTAAAACCCATTACGAAAACTATTTCATCTTAAGCCCACATGCCCAATAAAATTCCACATTAAATTCAAAAATATAATTTTTAATATAAATATTTTAAAACTCAAAGGATTTAATTTAGTCAATTTGGTTAAAAGAAATGCCGCCAAGGCAGGTACAATTTTTAAGGTTAAGATTCCATTCGTACGCCAGACCACTTTAAATCAATAAGGGCACGAGCTTGAACAGTTTTAAAATGTAAAGTAAAGTACAGTGATACCTCGAGATACGAGTTTAATTCGTTCCGTAACCTTGCTCGTATCTCAACGCAATTAATTGAAATGCTATTAATCCGTTCCAGCCCCAAAAATGTTAACCCCCCCCCCCCCCCCCCCCCCCCCAATTGTTTTTGTTACGTGTTTTTGAATAAGAAAAATGTATTTATAAATTACAAAAATTGTACAAAAAAGTGTCCAAGGAGGTTTGTTTCTTCCTCCCTTTCAGAATGCTGCGGAAATGAGTTAGGCAAGTGTCATTAAATAGCTCCGATGCACGACCAGTTGCAACTTTTTCAAACTTTGAAACTCTCTCCCACATTCACAAGATATCTTTTATCTCACTTCTAGAGATCGCGTCGCAGCTGACCATTCCTCGTATCTCAAATATCGCTCGTATTTCAAAACAAAACATCGCTCGCTCGACAGCTCGTATCTCAAATAACTCGTATGTTAGGGTACTCGTATCTCGAGGTACCACCGTAAATAGACGTCTGCGAGAGTAGGTGTACTTAAAGTGGCAAATAAAACGCATTTTAAGTCTATTAAAATTTAAAATGTTAAATAACTGTAGAACGGTGTGTGTAAACATGCAATTTAATAAAAAAAAAAGTGCATTTAGATGGATAATTAATTTTGACTATATTTTTTTGTGATATTTTATCAGAAAGGTGCGATCCGTTGGTAAATTCTTTACAAGAATAGTTTGCATTTTAATTTCTATTTCACACAAAAGTTGTCCGACTATAGTAAATACAATAAAACTCTTTCAGGATTAATTAGAATGATCCTCAAGGTAATTTATTCTGCTGCAAGTATATTTTAAATGCAATGAGTTTTAATACATAAATTTAAAGTTGCCATATAAAATTAAAAATAAATGGTTTTAATCTAGCTTTAAAATTTAGTCTTGAAGACTCTTTTAGGATAGAAGCTGCTTTATGGTAGTCCTCAGACTGTCTTGAAATTCATTTGGTTTTGGGTATCATTTAACCGGTTAGCAAATTATTCTTATTTTTGCGAACAGAAAAATGTAATCGGTCAGCCAAAATGGCTAGTTGATCAGCAACATATGGACAGCAAACATTTCTGAATCGTGACAGTGCCCTGGGAAAACAAGCGAAACCCCGCCCCCGCTACACCTTTTGTAGCCGATTTCCTTCTGTATTTGGCAAAAGAAAACACAAGAAAGTTACATAAATTGACAGTGCCCTGGGACCGCGGAAGTAAACTGCTTCTAGACATGTTTGTTTCTACTGGCCAATTGTAAACTCTTGCTGACCAAGTAATCATTTCGCAGCTCGCCTGTTAATAACGGCAAACCATTTAATTACTTTTCTTTGGTTTTAAAGCGACCTTGGAGATCACAATAAGAGCAGTAGCGTTACTTGAGCGGTACTACCGGGTAGTAGAATAAACACAAAATTAATTGTAAAGTAAAAAAGGGAAACCTAAAAACAAGAACTTGCAAGTTTGCAAAGATGTTAATTTTTCATCATTCGATAATTGACGCTCGGAATCCGAATTATTTCTTTCCATTTCTGATGTTTTCAAATATTATTAGCATTTGCAAGGTAGGTAACAATAACAATGCGGCGCCCGGGCAATGAACGACGCGGATGCTGTTTTCATGGCAACTTGATATTCTAAGCAGAAGAGATGTGAAAAAGAACACGTTTTGTCATTTTTTTAACGCTAAATTACTTTTTTTAAACTTGTTAAGAAATTGCCAATTTTAGGCATTCATTTGCATACAAAAAAATATAGTTTCTATAACGATTGTAGAAAAAAACATTTAATAGATATGCATATAAAGATTAATTTGTAAAAGCTATTAAAATAATTATTATATTCACATTAAAAATACACTTTATGTTAATGACATACATACAATGTGTCCAAGATAAGGAGGGCCAGTACAGGGATCGCGGAAACCGTAAGAGATACGAAGTCGGTTAAATGGAGGTAAAGTTGCCCATTTACGTGCCTAATAATATGCCGTTTAGAAAGTTTTAAAATTCCTAGTAGTTCCGGAGATATTCGGAAAAAACCGAAAGCATGAAAAATCGTTTTATTGTTTTCCTGTTTTTTTTTTAGATCGAGTCCTAAAGTAAATTGCACTTTTGCATTGCCACTTTTTCCGCTTGTAATCCGACGAGTCGTCTTCGATGGGCCATTTTTCTTTTTTTAAATATGGTCCTGTTTTCCTGATATTGGAATTTAAGAGCTTTTTTCCTCCCGAATGCAACGATGTATGACACATTGTGGTTTAATGACGTTTCGGTGGTTTTTTGAACAACATCAGGAAATTTTGGGATACCGTCCTGTATTTCTCCTAATTTTATAAATATTATCTCATAAGTCAGCTCTAAATTTTTTACTTTTATTGGACTAGTTCAATAAATAACACATTATTTAATAATAAACCACAAATAAGTGAACAAAAATCATTCCAAAACAGTAATAAAACGAACAACGAAAAAAGTAACGGACTACATAATCAGGTGTTCAAAATGATTTCCGTTATTCTCTAAGCACAAATAACATCTTCTAACTGCCACATAACAGTTTTTTTGAGATAAAATAAAACACAATAGAATATCAAACTTTTCAGCATTTGTAAAATTATGTACCATATTTTCTGGAAAATAGAAAACCTCTTAAAACGCTTTCAAACGATCACAATGGGAATGTTAAGTGAAACAAATCACGCGTCACCATCTTAATTTTTTTGTTTCAAATGCCTACTTTTCTTTTAAATCCCGAATCAACAGAAGTTTGAAATAATGTTTCTGTATTTTGTTCACTTATTTCGGAAGAAAAGAAGCTCTCAAATTCCAATATCAGTATCGTATTTAAAAAAAGAAAGTTGATAATGGCCCTTCGAAGACGACTCGTCGGATTACAAAACAATTAACGCTGTTAGATAGAGCGAAAAAGTGGCAATGTAAAAGTGCAATTTACTTTAGAATTCGATTTCAAAAAAACCCAGGAAAACAATAAAACGATTTTTCAGACTTTCGGTTTTTTCGGATATCTCCGGAATTGCTCGGAATTTTAAAACTTTCTAAACGGCATATTGTTAGGCACGTAAATGCGCAACTTTACCTCCATTTAACCGACTTCGTATCTCTTACAGATTCCGAGATCCCTGTACTAGCCCTCCTTATCTTGGACACGTTGTATACCTGATATGGTGAAAAACAAGTTCCTTATTGTTCACCTTTAAGTTAATATTTCCTGCCTGTAGTAAACAATGAATATATTTCTGCATATTTACATCGATTAATATTTTGGTCGACTTAATAAACAAAATAACAAATTAACTTGGAGCTGACTAAAACTGAAAATGCAAACTTGTTTTTTCACAGAAGGCATACAATTATTGTTAAATGGGCATAATCCCAATGGTTTTAAAACTAATGCTAGCAAACTAAAACAATTTAGCAAACGAAATATCACAAACAAAAAAAAAATCATCTATGCTGTAGCAACACTCTAACATTATAAACTTAACTAGGCTAAGATTAATTCTTCTGCCTACCGTGGAAAGGCAATTAAATGGCATAAAAGGAGCTTAACTATTGAGAGACTCCTTTGTTGCTTTATCAGAAGATTGATATGGACAGTTGAGCAAGGGGAAAGAATGAACCTGCATCATCAACTGCAATGATTCAAATTGACAAATATGTAGTGGACCTAAGGATTAGTCAGCCTTTGGTATTACTTTAAAAAATGATGCACATTCATTCTTTCCCTTGCCCAACTGTATAATGTTGTCTAGCAACAGTACTAGTAATCTGCCTACTGGATGTCTCATACAGCAGAGGATTTTGACATGCTTATAATCTAACAGTAAATGTCATATGGAAGGTATTTTTGTAGTAAAATTTCTTTGCCACACAAATTAAATTAATGTTAATTGTTTAATTAATAAAATATATAAAGGATGAAGCCTTATTATTAGCAATCAGTGTTTCTATTCAATATTTGACCTAATAAAAACAAGGATACTCACATTGGTTAACATTCCCCAATCGGCAGGCCAATTTGATCTGTCTTTATATGGGTCAGTAGGATAGGGTCTCACTGGGGTCCTGTCACCATGTCGAAACACCTAATTAAGTTGGAAAAAATGTTAGGGAATAGAAGTTTGTCGACTAATAAATTGAAGAATAGTTAACAAACTTAAATGGCCTAAGGTAGAATTTGTTTCCCTATTGTTTAAATTAATAAATATCACAATGAACCCTACTTGATTCTGGTTCAAATTTTTTTTTTAAAAAGCACCATAATATAGGTGACAAAAATTAATTTTTATAGGTATCCACAGGTAAAACAGTAGGTAAAAAGGTAAATAATATAATTTTTCTTACATAATAAAGTGGGTATAATTAGTACACTTACCACTACAACTGCGTCCAAATCACTTGGGGTGGCAAAACACAAAGAAAAAGTTAGAATAGCCGAGAGGGTAGGAAGCAAACAAAAATTCGTCATTTTCAATTAAAGTACACAAAAATCAGTCTAATAAAATTGAGGAGACGGAAATCACAGCCATAAACTAATGAAAAATGAGAATCCGAAGCTAAAACATGAAACCTATGAACATTTTTGGAAACATATGGGAACTAATTTTTTTCTAAACTACCCTCAATAAAATCACCACCACCACTTTCCAAACGCGGTAAATAAAAATGCCAAGATAAGGTCCCCAAGGTCGTATATTATATTTTTACTTTGGTGATCGTTTCCGTATGTAAGTTATCATATAATAAAATCGACCTTATTCTTTCTATCTCGTTTTCGGCCCATACTAAGAAAGGATATTATTATGAGATGGTCTTGACACGGCAAGTAAGGAACCGAATTTCACTGGTTAGCAACGAATACTTATAAACAGGAAGAAGACAAACAGCCGTGTTAACACATCGAAGCAAGTATGAACAAACGAACAAACCAGGCATCCATTCCGTCTGGAATCAGCTGACAAACGCACGTGCTTTTCAAATGTCACTTTTGTCCAAATTTTTATTACTGTCAATATTTTAAAGTGACATTTAACCAACAAAAAACATTCAAACCATTTTATTTGATTTACTTAAGTAGTAAAAATCAAATATTAGGATTCTGACATGTTTTAAGCTGTAAATATCACTTTAAAATAATCCTTACACACTCTTATATCATTTTTTTTAACTAATAACGTAACTACAAATGAAAAATTAAACTTCAGAAATAAGCTTGTAAGTAGTTTTATTAAAAAATAGGAAGTAAATCATAATTTACATAAAATATTTTACCATCTTCAAGTGGGCTCTAGGTCCTAGCAAATATTTCAAGCTTCAAGTCCAAGCATATTTTTGGGCCCCATATGATTTAGGAAAAGAAATTATTATTGAAGCTTACTCTCAGTAAAGATGACTAAATGAATGTTTCAATTACAAATTACTCACTTGCACCAAAAAGGAAACGACGTTTTTCGTGAAATATTAGAATATTAAAAATTATTTTAAAATTTAAAGATGCGTCTTCTCCACTTCTCCACCATTTTAAATCATATCAGATGTTGCTTGATTTCCATGCCCGCCAGACGAAGGAAGTTAGCTTGTTAAACTATTTAACAATTCGTGCTGTTCGCATTCTATGCCTGTCTCTGTCTGCAGCAACCTTCCCTAATTCAGTAAAGTGAGACAAATATGACCAGGATCAAGTCGCCTGCATAAACACTCACTTTTGGGCTTTCCATATTAACTCTACGTAAGTCTGATATTGACGCTTAAATGATAGAGTGAAACAGATAGATAAAAGTAGGTTACATGTGAGCGTATGGAGCAGAGTAGGCTTAGCATCACTTCCAAGGCCTTCTTACGTGTTTCGACCCCCCCCATAAGCAGTCTCACCGGGCTGCTGGTTAGGTTTACAACGTCGATGGTCGAAAAATAATTTTTAAACGACTATTTTGTAAATTTTGTTTGACAGATTTTATTTTAATATAATACCATCAGATATTATATAATTAAAAATGAGTTAAATTATTGTTAATTGCAGGAAGAAAAACATAAAATTTTGGTTATTTGTATACGATTACTAAAATTCGCTGCTTCCATTATGTAAAATCGTTTTTATCGGCAATGTCAGCCAGATGACATTTGACAACATGTGGATGGAACCTAACCTTACAATAATTTGTTATTGTTTTGGGAATGAAATGTTTTGTACAAATTCCGTTTTGAATAATTTATCATACTGATTGAGACTTTGATAATGAAGAAAATGAAAGAGGCGAAACAATGAAATCTTTCAATAATGTCTGGCAATGTAGTTTAATATGATTAGTCTTCAAGACTAAAGAGCTAAATTCGTTAAAAAATGTAACGAAAAGCCAAAAAAACAGACTAAATTAACCGACTTATTTCCTTCCACTAATTTGTGCATTTTAGAGCTCAAAATATAAACGTAATAAAAACAGCCCAGTTTTATTGCTGCAATTATTTTATCGTAAACTTGAAATAGTCAACAACCTTGGTAGAGCACATGGGTGCACTAATTGGTTCACTATATCGAGACGCTATACTGTATTTAGGACTACGATCCAATAGAAAAACAAATAAATTTACACCTCATATTAGGTAGATTTTATTAACAACTGTTAAGTAGGTAGGTAGGAGAACCATTTCATTCTAATATAATTTCCTCCAATAAGGAAGTCTAAAATCATAGACATGGTCGTTCTGGCAGTGTCTCCTCATCATGCACATTCCACACCCTAGGTCTCATGGTACTAATTGTAATAGGCAGGCTTTCGATAGCTTGGCTACTACCCTCACTATCTTGCGTCTCCTCTATTTCTTCATTCCAAGCAGATACAAAGCCATTTTCATGCAGAGCATACTTGCTCTTTGTAATCTGTACCTACAATAATTTAAAAATATTTATATTATAAGATTTAGGGATCTATAGAGCTACAAAACTAATTTTTAGATTAGAGACATTATGAAAATGCCAACCGTATGGCTAACAAAATACCTTGCGACTTTAAAACTAGTTTATCAATTTTAATTCGAAACAATGTTTTACCAGTATTATTAACTCTTGCACTTTCTTCTGCAGATAACTTTATTCTAAATTTCTCAAAATATAAAATATATTTATTCTGGTTAGTAAAAAATGAACCAATGTAATTAAAAATTATTTAAATATTTTGTGGCATTTAGGTAGTTAATGATCAGATAAACTTTTAAAAGCAAAAGCACATACTATTCACAATTTTTTACGACAAAATAATTAGTAATTACCTTTGTTCTGAAACCTGAGGTTCAAATTTCAAAACAAAAAAAATTATTCAAACTACGCTTTGACGTGTGCCGCATATTTATGCAAACCATAAAACACCTGGTTATAAGTATTCGTTGATAAAACAGTTAACTATAACGACGCGATTGACAATTTATCGACTTCTAACCTCAAATTAATTATTAATTTTCAAAATTTTAAGGCATAGAAAAACCATGTAAAAACGCGTATTGTTATCAAATAAATAAGTTTAGTGTCCAGATATTATTTTTTTCGAAGTATCAACTTAATTATTAAATATTTATAATACATTTTCGTAATTACATATTACAAGTTTAGCATGTTAGATACATATGTAAATAAACAACTATATTAAGATGTTAGTAACATGTTTCCGACTAAAAAAAATCCATTTAAGAGTGCTCTTGGTTCTATCTTTAATTTTTTCTGTTATACTTCTATACTTAAATTATAAAACAAGTAATGAGACTCCCTTAAAAATTAAGGAGAACGTGATACTAAGTATTCAATTCGAGTTAAACTTAAAGGAATGGGAAAGCAAGATAATTCCAGGTTTGTCTATTTAAACAGTTATTAAATTATGTCTTATTTGTAGGGACTTGTACAAGTTACACAATGTATAACCTTTAAATACTATATTTCAAATAAATTCTTCTCGTTTGTATTTTAACTGACGCACAGGATTTGAAAATGGTATTTCAACTCACACATGAGGGTTTTTGTTTTAAGCTTCTTTTGCACTACTTTTAAAAAAAATTACGTAATTGTATATTCATACTATAAGAATTGACATGACATATTATAATTTATGGCCAAAAAACATACTTATGTCTCAAAATAAAGAAAAAAAGTATAATGCACATACGTTTTTTCACATTTTGTTCAATAAATTGGGCTTTTGTTTTGTTTGTTAATGGAATTTTGAAATCGGACCTTCTTTATTTTGTGATATCAAGTCCAATAATTAACACAGGTTCTGAGGCAGTATTGCCAGATGTAAGATATTATTATGGTGATGTACGATAGTGCATGTACGATAATGGTATT
Organism: Barypeithes pellucidus; assembly: GCA_963991005.1. Lineage (NCBI taxonomy): Eukaryota > Metazoa > Arthropoda > Insecta > Coleoptera > Curculionidae > Barypeithes > Barypeithes pellucidus. The sequence continues at coordinate 19,249,003 of OZ022563.1, forward strand.
TTGTATGATAATTTTGGATATAAGGAACTAACCGCATAAACTAAGCAATTTAAATGGATTCCAGGTGATTTAGGTGTTTAATTACCTTTTTTTTTGTAATGTATGTATGTAATAAAGTGAAGTAGTAAATATATTATATTAGAAATTATTTTCTAGGGTTAGGTGACAATGGGGAGCCAGCCTTTCTTAGTGGTGATGATTTTAATAGAGGAGAGAAAGCCCTTAAGAAAGTTGCTCTTAATACTGTTTTAAGTGATAGAATGCCTTTAGATAGAAAATTACGGGACCCAAGAAACAGCAAGTAAGTGGGTACTATATAAAATTTTAGAAGATGCTTCGTAAGAAGTGTCAAATTTATTATTATCAGGTAAAACAAATAAATAATAATTATTATTTTATTTATAACTCAAGTAACCAATACTTTTATTTTTACTTTAATTTTTAGGTGCAAAGATATTAAATACTCACCACATCTCAAAGCATCAGTTATTGTGATATTTTATAATGAGCATATGTCTGTTATTTTACGAACTGTATGGAGTGTTCTTTTACAAACACCGAGTCATTTACTGCAGGAAATTATCTTAGTAGATGACTGTAGTACAGATGGTAAGACTAGTTATATATCTTATCTTACTTTAAATAAATGCATGCCTTCCAGGGATTATTTTAAATGCTATACAGGATGTCCCAGATAATAAATCATTCTACAGGGATCTCATTAATCATAGGACATACAGAAACAATCAAATTAAACAAAGGTTGCACATGAATTAGTTCTGCAACATGATGTTTTCAAATTGGGCAAAACCGAATTTTTACGATTTATTTATTTTTTTGTTTCTCTCTACTTGAAGAAAGAGATATGTGAAAATAAATTTTATATTCTTATTGCCAGTATTTCTCCTAACCTCGCATAGTGTGAACAAGATGTTAATTATATAAGACCACCGTGTACGGTGAACAAACTAAACCTTCGCTAATGGATAAACAGTCAATTGACCTTAAAAATTTACATTATGTGGCAGTCGTTGTTCCGCGGTGCTGTAAATCCCCGATTTATGCGGTACTTCCCCACCGCGAGCGCTGTGTTAGCTAGAAATGCATACGTTTTGTGCCAGTTGTTCGATGTTAATGCGTATTTGGGTCACGTAATTTCGCTAAATATCGGTGAAATGTCGCTTAAAAAAACCAAAGTGTCTTACTCTTTATGAAATATCGCTAGTGATCCAAGGATTAAACGAAGAGCAAAGTGTTACGTATTTTGCAAAAAAAATATGGTGTTGCAAAATCCACAATTTGTAAAATAAAACGAAAAAGGAACTGATTTCTAAAGCTGTGAAAGATACATATGTGGGCCCAGGTAAAAGACAAACATAAAAGAGTTCGGGATTTCCCAGAATGGAGAAAAAATTATATTTAAGTGGTTCCTGGAGCAAAGAAGTAATCATTTTATTTTACGTGGGGATATGATTAAGCAAAAAGCAAAGCAAATCTATTTACAAATTAAAGAAGATTATAAGCAATTTACAGCCAGTGAGAGATGGCTACAACTAAAAAGAGATTTGGAATCCGCTCTTTGAGAATTTCTGGAGGGAACTTGTCCTCACAGCCAGAACTTGTGGATTCATTTAAAATCTAATTAAAAACAACATAGAAGAACTTGGTATCACAGTAGACCAATTTTACAATGTTGATGAAACAGGACTTTACTGGAAATTATTACCAGACAAAACATTTGTCTCGGCGGCGGAAAAAACTGCAGCTGGTAGGAAAACTGAAAAGCAGCGAATAACTTTTTTACCTTGCAACTTGAAGGTGATGATACTGAAGACTGTTACTGTGAGGTAAAAATAGAGGCATATTCTATTTTTACTCATTTCTTATAAAACAGTTTTGTTTATTATTGTTATAGTATTATTTGACATTGGTTCTAATTTCAATATCACGATCGACGGTCAGACGTGCTAATGTTGTAATTAAATGTATAATAATATAACAATAACAATGACATGAACCTTATGGGTTAAGGTTGTAGGTTAAGTAGTTAAGGTTATAATAGGATAATATAAGTATGATTGTAACAGAAGAGAGATGAATTAATAATCAACCCTTTTTTGAGTACATTATTAATATTGAGACTGAGCTAAGATGTAGTTCTTAAAATATACGTTTAGCATGGCTAATGTCCGCTGATGTTTTATTACGAACCTTCAACATCTATTACAAAGGCGATGAGTTTGAGATAGCAGCAGTGGCGGTTCTTCCACAGGAGCACATGCGCACGTGCACCCCCAAAACAAAAGGAATAAAAAATATTAATTTATATTCATTGAATATTATTTATACAATTAAGAATGGAGTTTATGTTTAAGCACTATTGTGTAGGGTCGATAAATGTTGTGTATTTCGATAAAGATACTCAATATGATTTTAAACCATTTTATTTAAGGATTTAAACTAAAAAACACTGAAAATATGAAGAATGCCAACTTGTCAGTCTCGTGGCTCGATTCGTTCTCGTCATAAAACAGTTAACTATTGTTCTAGTCTAGGTTGACGTAGCCGTAGATGACGTAGTGGCATTAGACATCATTCGGTTTTCTTGATAACTCGTAGATGGCGGTAGTAGTATTGGACATCATTCGGTTTCCTTGATAGCTCATAGATGGCTTTAGTAGTATTAGTAGTGGACTGTATAAACATTGTTACGAGGGTTGCATGCGACGACGTTAAGATCCGACAGCTATACACACTAAGAAAACCTTTCTTATTTTCCAAAAGTTGTATTTCCTTGTGTAAAATTAAAAAATAAATAAAAATATGTTTTACCTAACGCATTTTCTTATTACTTTTTTTCTTTCTACAATTAAAACGCCTAGAAAGTAATTGTTTGGTCGTTACACAAAAATAAAATTTTAAAAATAATTTCACCATACTTGCGAACCCCCTCTATCATAGGTCACGAGCCGCCACTCGATAGTAGAAGAAAATCCGGAATCATCAACTCCATTGGTTTCACTAGATGGAGTTATAGAGTCTTTAAATGTAGTAAACCAGTGGGTTGAGGAAAGTGACAATGATATTAATGATCTTGTAGTTATAAAAAGGCTAAGAGACAAAGCCATTATGCAGAAAATTAAATATCCCCGAAAACAAACAAAAATTTCTGACTTAACAAAAAATAATTCTTTATCCCTTTTTTTAAATATGTTACTGTTTGTTTTAATGAGTATTACTAATTTATATGTTTATTATGTTGGTTATAACAAGTTCTAACATATTAAATATAACCTCCGTTAATGCGAATAAATCGATAATGTGAACGGACGTTGTTTTCGGTTCACACTATCGAGTGTCTACTGTATTACTGCTATTTAAAAAACAAAATTGATGATGGTTGCGAAAAAACTCGCATTGAAAATTTAATTAAATTATCTTATACAGGAGAAAAAGTGACAACCAGAATGTAAAATTTATTTCCACATATCTCTTCCAATAGAATCGGAAAACAAAAGAGTACGAAATTGGAAAAATTCGGCATTGTCCAAATATCATCGGAAGTTGTTTAATTTGAATACATGGCTTTGCAGAACTCACTACTGCTCAAAAGAAATTAACAAACCCTGTAGAGTGGTGCATTTTTATCTGGGACACCCTGTATAAGATAAATTATGGTTTACCTGACTGTCGGTTAATTAGCCCTTTTTAGAGGGGGGAGTTTTAAGTCCTCTGGCGGCAAATGTCTAACCAGTTCTTGCGAGGAGTAAACCACCACCGAAAAGTTGTACAAACTCCTTTTAAAAAAAAATCCCTTTAAATACCTACAAAGATATGCATTAAATACCTCAAAGTACCCATAAATAGTGTTGTGATCGCTCGAGCGAAAAACCGCTTGATCACTCGATTATTGAAATAACCTACATCGCTCGATTATTAAAGAAACCGCTCGAGTTATCTATTCAGGCGAAAACCGTCGCTCGTCACTTATTATCTTTCGTGTGTAGTATGATCGAGTTAAAAAACTGCTGGTATATTCGAACAGTTTTTCGCTCGATAGGAAATACTCTAGTTATAAATTCAGGCGAAAAACCGAAAAATATCGCCTGTCACTTGATAGACGACCTTCGGTCTACGCGCCACGCCATCCGATTGGCGACGTTCGAGTTTGACGCTGAGCAGGTACACGACACACGTCTTTCTTAAAGGTACATAAACGAGAAGGTGCATATAAAAAAGTATGGGTTTTGTAAAGTTTTGTTTTAACTGGCTAGCCAGCGGCGTAGTTTAGGTCTCCGATTGTAAATATTAAAAGATTAAAGGATATAATTTTTAAATTTTTATTTACTATAAACTCGAGAAAACTTCTAAAAAATAACATAATAATAGAAATTGTAAATAAAAATAACAAACGAACAAACTCGTTAACAAAATATATAGAAAAATTCGTTGGTAATCTTATAGTAAACATTTTAAAATCTAAACAGGAACTTTTTATTTTTAAACTCAAGAAGACTTCTTAAAAATAACATACCTTATAGAAAAGGTTAATGGTAAATAAAAAACGAGCAAAATAGTTAACAAAACATAGGTATCGACAAATTTTTTGATAACCAAAAGTAAACATTCTTAAATTGAAACAGGAGCTTTTAGGTAACTATAAACATGAATTTAAAAAATAATCATCTATTTTCTTATTTTGCCAGTCGCGTAACTAAGCCTACATTTTTGAAGGGCACACAGTGGGCACCTGATAATTTAAAGTGGAAGAATTTGACAAGCCATTTTAAATATCTACTTATTTTATGCTCGTAGATTGAGAAAGATGTGAAGAAAAATAACTCCTGGTAATAATTTTTGTTTTAAAAAGCACAAGAATAAACTTGAACAATAAATACATATTTGGGTGATTTTTTGCAGTTTTTGTTTGGTATCGAGACACGTGGTAAAAATTCAATATTCACAAATAAATAAATTTCTGGAATTTTTTTGGTGGCTACTACAATTTTTTAGCTAAACCTGTGCCCACCCGTAGTTACTTGCCTGCTAAATACCCTACCTGGTCACATGTAAACGACTAGGCTGCCGGTCGAGCAGTCGTGACGTCATCGCTTGGTGAATTGGAATTTCAAGCGATTCACTCGATTATTAAAATCATCGGTTTTTCCCAATACTACCCATAAATACCTGAAAAATACCTAAAAACAACAAAATTTTTAAGATAAATTCCCAAAAAATACTCTTCATAAATAAAAAATTCGTTTCTCTGGTATAATTGAATACCCCAGTGGTTCACCCCTCGAATTCTTGTGACCACTGTTCTTATTATGTTTTTTTAACTGAAATCTTTTCTTCTATCTCTTCCTCCAACGCCTCCTCATGTTTCTACTTTCTTCCTGTTCCTCCTTCGGCTCCCGATCCGCCTTCGCCTCATCGCTCCAATGGAGAGCCAATGGGAACCTTCCTCTAAACCCAAGTGATTGTCTTAATTGATTAAATTTTTAAATTTATATTATGTTTCGATAGTAGACGAGCTAAAATCTTTATTTTGGTAATTGTGTGATTTTTTTGCAGATAATTTACGAGGTTTATTAGAATATTATTTAGAAAGTCGACTTAAAAACTACAATGTGAAATTAATTAAATTAAAACATAGAATGGGACTTATAAGAGCAAGGTTACAAGGAGCTAGAATAGCTACGGGCGATGTACTGATATTTTTAGGTAAGTGAAAAAATGTTTACTTTATGAAATAACATGATGGTGGTTCCGTTTTCTTTTGGTCCAGTCACAAACTGCAGTAGGATTCCATTACTGTGACCCTAGTCAACAATACATAATAAGGTCTAAATTTTTTTACAGGCAACTTTCAGTAATCGGAATTTGAAAATAAATAACCACAAAATCACCTGTTAATTTTTTAATAGGTTTCTTATAGTATCTATTTAGATTAATTATATATGTCCGCGCAAAAGATCATCGTCACAAAGATCTTGGTCTATTTTTGTATAGCATCGATTTTTTAATAATTTAACGCTCGTCATATGGCTAATTTTACTCTTCTGAATCATATAACGCCAATATTTGGAACTGAGTTATTTTAATCAGTCACTATAACCATTTTCCTATTGTTTATAACAGCCCTGTCTTATATTGGCTTAAAGTTTTGAATGTTCCTTATAGAATGTTAAAATACTAAGAAAATTAATCATATTTTTAATCTACCCAGGTGTAAACGAAACTTGCACATCAAAATATATTTTTCCTTAATGGTTTATAAATAGTTAATAAAAAAATATTTTATATAGCTTCGGATAACAAACCGTCACATCAATGTATCTCCGGTAACATTGTCATGTGTGACCGGCGATAAAAAAATGCACAAATTCGTGGAAAACAACTAATACAAGCTATTTCTTAAACTTTGTTAGACTGAAATTAATATTTGTACGCAAGAGAATGACTTCATGTAGTATTTTTCCCTTAATTAAGACTACTAGGTCTGAGTTAACCCTGTGACCGGCGATACAACATAAAACCATACGCCTGGTAAAATGTAGGCAATGTTCTAGTTTATACCTAAATAATCATAATAAGGAACTTACCTAAACAGGAGCACGCTTTACACAACTTCAAGCACATACCGTCATATTTGTAAAACTATTAGGCCGACATCTAGTGGCGTTTTTTATAAGCAATTTCTGCCGTAATCGGCGATGCATGCAGCTGGGGGGACGGAACTTCTGGTTAATAATTGCGTTAGAGAAACTAAACTGTGATCTTTGAACATTAGTTTTTCAATACAAATTGTAGTAGGAGTGTAAATTATTGATATATAAAAGTAACTTTAGTAAAATGACGTGAAATTTTAAGGGGAAAAGTAAGAAATTATTGACTGGGGACACGTGACCGGCGATACATTTTTAAATTCAAATTTGAATACTTCAGCTATAATCTAAAAAAATACTTTTAAAATTGCTTTCTAATGCAGGAAGTAACATATATTTCGCAAATTATAATCGTTTCTACAGGCAAATAGTTTATTTTAGTAAGTTATATGCTAAGTACTGTAAAAATTTTTTTGACCCAGCCCAATGTATTGTTGACTATCAATTTAGAAAAAGTTATGCTTTATAGCACAATTTTAATTTTTTTTATAGCTCTCATTTTGACATCTATTAACATCACTATTAACATGATGCAATAAACACAAGGTGATATATCTAGCCGTTCCAATTTCGTCTGTCGCGCGTAGTGACGTCAACTGGTGATATATTTGTAAATTACTTATCACGTTGTTGTTAATTCTCCTTTAAAACTTAAAAGATTTTACGCATTCGATAGTAGATGAAATGGAAGAATAATTCACTCACATTTGAAATAATCGATCCACGCAATATTTAGACGGATTTTGATTGTGAATAATTGTCTTATTTTAAGTCCCCTTTTTATTATTCTTTTTTATATTGTAGGCAAATTTATCGAAAATCTCGCAATGTATGAGATTTTAAGAATGTTAAGAATATGTTCAGAATATACAGGTTGAAATAAGTAAGGTTTTTTTCGACTCAAACTATATTATGTCAAACTTCTATTTTGTTATTTAATTATCAAGTGACATCTATTCTTAACATTTTTGTTTCTAGTTCATATCAGTACTTTAAGTCTTGTAGCAACATAACAAAAACTTCAACCTAAAATTACGAGAATGGGATGAATTAAATGAAAACCGACTTAAAAGATAACATGTGTTTTCCACACGAGCATGAATGGCAGTTGCAATACGCCTTGACATCAGGGTTGTTAATGCCGCATAAAAATTGAATTTACTACAATGGCTGCATTTAGCAGAGCCCATCGATTTATAAGCGATTTTTAATGGGTGACGTCTCGAGGCGCATCGATTTGTAGTTCTGCTGAATGCATTTTGCTGTCAGTTTGTTTGGTTAGGATCACTTCTAAATATTTTCATCAAATATTACGTTTTTATCTCACTAAATGGATAATTTTATTTTTAATGCTCCTCTTCACTAGCGAAGATCGTGTATAATGTGTTTTTATAGTTATAATTCACTTCTCTGGTCATTTTTTATAAATTTTACTCCTCAATCTGACAAACAAAACTGACATAATCGCTGTCAAATCACAAATGGCTTTTTAAATTCGATGAAAAAAAATAGCGTCCGATTTCCCATCGATTTGTGAAATCGATTTTTTTTGTGCATTCAGCAGATGAATACTAATCGCTTACAAATCGATGGGTTCTGCTGAATGCGCAAACGTAGTAAAAGTAATCAATATAATTATTGTTTTGATTGACTGAAAGTGTCAAAATACTACATAACCTCAACTTCATTATTATAAACTTGATGCTAAAAGTTGGAAATTCGAGCGGAAAAGTAGAAAATTACTTTTTGGTTATTGTTCTGCTGTTGTTTTGCTTTACGGTTTGATCTAAATAAAAATATTCTAAAAATGAAAGGTGAAAGTAGTAAATTGATGTGTACGTAGTAAATGTTACATTAACTACTTTAACAACCCTGCTTGGCATACCTTCAATAATGTTCCTTATGTAATTCTGGCCAATTTGCTGTTATTCTTCAACAAAGGCTGCATTGAGCTCATCTAAATTTGCAGGAACAGATTTAGATATACAGTGAACCCTCTCTTAGGCGGACACTTGCACTTTGCGTTTTATACTTGCAATCTAGAAAATGTAATTCCAAGTCTGATAACAATTGTATTGCTGTAGAGTCATCTTTATTCTTTGCATACTCTTATAATTCCTTTACCATACTAATGGCTTGTTGATAATTGGTGACATTTGTTTGATTACTGCATTCAACTTGTTCATCAGAGTCGTCAGATGTGGTTTCAGTTTGGGCTACATAATCGGTAGGAGGGTCACTATCACCTTCTAATAGCACATTGCTATCAATGGTAATGAATTCGCCCAAATCATTGTTGTCAAATGACAAACTTCCACAACATCAATATTCTCTTTCAGACTCAAAACGCGACATTTTTGTGTCATTGTTTACGATTTTAACTTTACAACTCACAAATAATCGGCGGACTGCTGTCGGGTAATCACACATACTTTCATTCGGCGATGTCCTTTCGCGCTGCCACGCATACGCGATTGGTTGCCGGTCGGTCTTCAGAGAGTTTTTGCACCTTACTTATTCGTCTCCCAAATACTTTAGAAATTTTGTGTCCGTTTAAAGGAGAGCTTTCGCACTCTTTGTATGAAAACAGCCTGTCCGCGTCCGCACAAAGGAGACGTTGTTTTCACGGAATTTCTTATATCTAGTTCCGGACTATGAAAAAATGTCCGCTTAATAGAGATGTCCGCTTATTAGAGGTGTCCGTTATGAGAGGTTTCACTGTATTAATTTCATCAACACAGATAACAGTTAAAATGCCTCTAAAATGGGAAAAAATTGCGGTAAACTTTTAAAATATCCATTGAAACTATATAGACACTGGTCGACGACTGCAGAAACTGCTATCCACTTAAACACCACTTGACGTCACTAAGCTTTGCCATCTTGCGCGACATATCTTGTGTTTATTGTATCTTGCTAAATTAAATATGAACATTTATATTTGCAGGTTAGTTATTGTTTCCAAATAATTCAAGTAAGCACAAGCAATATGCACTCTAACAGTGATATTTATTATCGGACGCATTTAGAAAATATATTAAACACCACTGTAGCTATTTAACAAATTATTTTTATAGATGCCCATTGCGAAGCTACAAAGGACTGGGCAGAACCGCTATTATCTAGAATAGAAGAAGATAATACTGCTGTTTTAGTTCCTATTATAGATGTAATTGAAGCAAGTAACTTGGCATATTCCACCAATGGTAAATGTATTAGAATATCTTGACTAGTATATAACATAAATTAATGAGTGGTAGATTTCAAACGAGGGGGTATTTAACCCGAAGCGATGCGGAAATCCGCTAAAGTCTGAGAAAATCGCTTTCGCAGAAGTAATATAGGTAAAGATTGTTTCACGAAAAATGGATATAACTTGATGACTGCAGTAAAAGTACCTGTGGCCATCCCATTATTTATGACCGTTTGTTATTATTATGTGGAAAGGACCGGATTGTAATAATTATAATTAAATATAGGCACATCAGGTAGGTTAGGTTGCTTAATTTATATTTTAAATATCTTTTTTTGGTAAAATTTGTTAGTTTTTGAGGAATGGTTCAAGAATTGTCTTTTACCAAACATTCTTCAGAATAGCGTGATAGTAATGGACAATGCGAGCTATAACAGTCGCCAATTGCATAAAGCTCCAAGCTCAAATAATACAAAATTGGAGATTCAGAATTGCGGCGAATGATATATATTTTGAAGAAAGTTATAAAAAAAGTGATCTTTTAGAAGTTTTAAGACATTTTGTATAAAAAAAGTATATGTTTGTGACACATTGGCAGAAGAAATTGGACATACAGTGCTACGGCTCCCACCCTATTATTGCATTTTTAACCCCATAGAGCATATGTGGCACCAGTTAAAATCACTGGTTAGGTCTGAAAATATTTCTCCGACTTTAAGTTCTAGTGTTGTAGAATTAGTACGAAAATGCTTTAATGATATTCCCCCAGGTAGTTGAAAAAATTCAGTCCGTCACGTAATAACTGTAGAAAATTCGTATATTAGTCTGGATCGTATAATTAAACCAATTATAATTAATTTTGATGAGGATAGCGATAGCGAAACAGAACTATCTATAGAATGACATTATAAATGTAAATAAATATGACTAGTAATATTTAAAAAAAATGTTATTTCATTTGATTACATTAATATAATCATATCATTACTTGTTTTCCTTAGTCCGTCCCTTCATACTTCACTTGTTTATTGCCAAGCTCTTGTCAACACAATGGGACCGACCCAGGAAATCATTAAGTCGTATCCATTTTTCGTGAACCAATCTTTACACATTTTTTCCTACAACCACAAATACAATGCCCAATTATTTGAACATTTTAACTTAGAATACTGCTAACCTGGTTGTAAATATAAATAATAGCTTTTCTCCTATTTACGCTAATTATTATGTACTGTGTATAGAACTTTATAGTTTCTGATTTTTTAACCAGATTAATATCTAAAAAAACAAAATTAAACCATGTAATCTTAATTTTGAATAAATACATCGTTCCAAGAAAATAATAAAACTCGTAACCTAAGCTCAATATTTATGGAGACGGAGTTGGATATCGCTAATTCGTTAATTATGAAAGTTTTATATGGGATTTGCTTAAAACAATTTTCAAATTATTAGAACAAATATATTTACATAAATAACGTCTATTTACCCTGTATGGATTTGGAAAAATCGAAAATAGATCGGTACTTATTCCATTGCTACTTTACCCAAGCCGTTATTATGTTTAATGGGTTGCCTAACAATTCTCTGTTACTTATTTTTTTATATTTATCATTAAAAAACCTAAAAGGATCCTCACAATTAAAAAAGGAGACAAATATATATTTTTTGTATGGTATATTTCTCTAGTGCCCCTGATCCGAATTCACTGCACGGCTCCCGAAAGATTCGTCATTTTTTATCTCATACCAGTGCATTATTGTGTTTTTATACCTTAGATACCATCTACTTAATGGATTACTTTATGCCCGTGCCCGAGTCTTTGATGCCATATAAATAAAGAAATTCTTCAGAAATTTTTCTAAAACATCTTTGAAAAATTAACTGCCAATTTAATTTATATATAATCCTCTATATTTATTATCGCTTGTAGTATGGCTCGGTGAGTAGAGTGTCCGCCTGGCGATCTGAGGGTCGCGGGTTCAAATCCCGGACCGACAATTCTGGTTTTATTTATTTATGAGCACATGGTGACTCGAAGCGGGCGGGAAAGATCTTTCCCGCCCGCTTCAATACTTTCCCGCCCGCTCTCTTGGAAAACGCCACTTTCGGTGAAGAGAACATGCATGAAAAGACGCACTTTCGGGGCACATGTAAAAAAAATAAAATTAAATACTTTTTACAGGCGATTCCACTTTTCAAGTGGGCGGCTTCTCCTGGTCAGGTCATTTTACATGGATCGATATTCAGGATGAAGGCGACCAAGGAAAAGTCACCCCAATAAAGTCCCCAACTATGGCGGGCGGATTGTTTGCAATCGAAAGGAAATTTTTCTGGGATATCGGGTCTTACGACGAACAGATGGACGGTTGGGGTGGGGAGAATTTGGAGATGTCGTTCAGGATATGGCAGTGTGGCGGCAGATTGGAAACGGTGAGTAATATTGCAGATATTCTCTTAATAATGGAGTAATGTAGTCGCAGCACAGGTGGCGCAAGGTTAAGTGCAATTATGCTGAAGAAGTGTTTAAAACTCATGAAATACTTATTAAGAAATTTGATAAGCTTGTATTTCGTGGTAAAATAACATTAAATTTATGTTATAATTGGTAAAAGTATCAGTTTACTTGAAACATTGAATTATGGAGTTCCATAAGGTACAATGCTAGGGCCATTAGGTTAACTTAAATTGTGAAGGATAGCTTAGGTTTACTGGCGTTTTTATGTCCGAAACATCAATACTTTTAATATAAACCTGCATAAGTGTGGTGGTCAGTCATCTGGGTAGATATATGCTACATCAGGGGTCCATTTTGGGTCCTTTACTGTTTGTTGTATTTATTAATGACATAGTTAATTCTCTGGACATTAATAGTTTGCTCTATGCTCGCGTCCGTAACCTGGTGGACTGTGAAAGGCTTCAAGTGTCTATTGACATGATATATAGGTGGTGTGTTCAAAATAAACTGCCGTTAAATATAAGTAAATGTAACGTAATGACCTTTGCTTTAAAGCGACATACCCTTGTGTCCGATTACAAAATTAACAACGTAACACTGACGAGAGCTGAGACTTTTCGCGATTTGGGTGTGTTATTTGACAGTAAACTATCTTTTGTTTTTCAGATAAATGAGATTATTGCAGCTTGTTATAGGTCCCTAGGTTTTATAATAAGAAATTCTCGTGATTTTTTAAATTGTCATATACTAAAAATACTTTTTTCTGCATTTGCAAGATCAAAATTGGAGTACGCCTCGGTTGTGTGGTCTCCATATTATCAGGTGTACCTAAATCGCATCGAAAAGGTCCAACGAAGTTTCCTAAAGTTCCTGAGTTTTAAAATTGATGGTCAGTATCCTGAGATAGGCATTCCAGATGATGTTCTATTGCGCAGGCATTCCTTTTGCTCCTTAGAGAATCGACGTACCATTGCTCAACTTAAATATTTGCATAACATCTTGCATAATAGAGTGGAATGCAGTGATATATTGAGACCCCTGCAATTTCTCGTTCCTAGACTTTTTATATACCAACAGCGCGTACCAATATCTGTAAATATTCCCCCATTTATCGATTGTGCAATACTTACAATCTGCACCAACATAAATTTGGCATTTTCAGCTGTAGCCTTATAAGATTAAATTAGTGTTTTCTTTAGGCATCTAATTACTTTGTTCAATATGTACATATATACAGGGTGTTATGGAAATAACTTATTATATTTAAACCGGCAAATCCTAAGATGAAAATAAATTGAAGGAAAATAACCATAAATGGCGATTTGCATTATTAAACGAAATATACACTTTATATGAAATCTCAAAATTTACGTGCCCGCTCCTGAGGACCTTCGCAAGCAATAGTTTATTGAGGCAGTCTCGAGGTTCAAAAGAGGTTAGCGCATTATAGGCGATGTTGTCATATTGCAACACAGAATTCTAAACGCACGTGTTCAGTTTTTGACAACAAGACGTCTTTGACACGAGTAATCACTTCTTTTTCAAACTTTTTAGAAAAAATAACTAAAATTTTAAGGTACATATCTCTTACCTTCGATCTTATTTTAATTTAATCCGTTTTATAATTAATGTCCATAAAAAAAGTAAAACACAAAAATTATATTTTTGAACAGCTCAACAGTAGATAATATCACACAAATTTGAAATCACAACATTTATTATTATTAATTATTTCACAACAGAAAAAAAATCGAGTACTGCTACAACTAACAAAACGTTTAAAATTCGTATACGTCAAGCACGTGGAACCCTCGACAGCGTCAGTCCAATCCCGAGTCTCGAAACATACTGAAGCAACGATAGTGGCGCGCTGCCGGTATACAAGGAAGGGCGAGACACGCGGTGTGATCTGACAACACGGTTAGTATACTCTAGTGACCCACATTGTTGCTAAGTGAATCCAGATGGAACGGCGCGACAGTACGTGGGTAAAAAGGGTTTTTACCTTAGTATTTAGATATTCGATTAAAAAAAATGATGTAGACTTTCTCTAGGACACCCAAAGAGTCACCCATTTAAATATAATACGTCATTTCAATGACACCCTGTAATATTAATATAATACCTTAATATTTCTTTCTATCAAATTTTTTTTTGTATTGTTATGAGTACTTATTTTATATTGTACATCTGTGATACCAATTTGTTAATTGGTTAATTTATAACTGTGAAATGGTGTAAAATAAAATAAAATAAAATAAGATGGCCTAATTTAACAAAAATACTTTTGTTACTATTTTTTTTAGGTTCCCTGTTCTAGAGTAGGTCACATTTTTAGAGATTTTCATCCATATTCTTTCCCAGATAACAAGGATACGCACGGTATCAACACTGCTCGTCTCGCTCACGTTTGGATGGACGATTATAAGCGATTGTTTTTCATGTATCAGCCCGGGTTAGAAAAGAATCCTATAGTCGGCGATCTGACCCATAGGAAACAGTTGAGACAGAAGTTAAAGTGTAAGAGTTTCAAATGGTAAGTGAATCGAAAACTTTTCTTAAGCTTAAGAGGAATCATCAGCGACCAGTGTTCACCAATTATATTCCGAGTTTTAAACGCTTACTGGGATTAACGGAAGAATCGAGCGCGTGTCCTCATAAAATTGTTGATGACTGCAGAACCAAATCCTAGAATATTCCAATAAATTTCCTGCATGTCCGGTTCGATGGTGACCACAACACCGACCTATAACTATGGATACGTAACTTATGGGATGCGCAGTAAAAAGTTAAATTTTATGAGTAAAAAAATGGGCTAGTGCGCACGGTTTATCGGTCATATTTTTAAAGGCTGCTCGTCGGTTGTCTTGCGCACAATGTTGTCGTCGTCATATACCCGCTGGTATTGGTGCCGGTTTGGTTGCCAACCAACGACGACCGTCCCGAACCGAAATCAATCTATTTTTTTGTTCGGGTTTGTTTTAAACACCCTGTGAAGATATTGGGGCTGTTATTTTCCTTAAATCAGTCGTAGAGATGTAACGATATTAAAAATCTATCGATACGTGGACAGTAGATATCAAAATTAATTCTATAAGTTGGCTTTTCCGTGATGGCCACAAAGCCTTCTTTTATGCGAGAAATTAGGTTGTTTATTTCCCAGTAAAGAAGGTCTTGATGTGCCAAAATATTTGCCTTGTAATCATTTTCATTAAGGGCAAAGTACGGTCCTGTTCGCCGGTTAAGGTCAGCTCGTCAAGCGAGTCTATAGCTACGACAGTAGTAAGGGGGAAGCAATATCTTTTAAAACATGGCCGAGTCATGGGCGTGCTATTATTATCTTAATAATGTAATAATATATATTTTTTCATGGCATGAATATATTTGTATCACCAGTGCAATATATTAGGCCTTTCCATTTACATTAATATTTTTCGCTTATTTTGGCATTTTCGCCAATAAAATCCATTTGATTTTAACATGCACCTCAAAGTTTCACGAGAAAACGGAAAGTTTATGTCACTTATCAACTTTTTTAAGGTAGGTACCACTTTTAGTTCCAAATAAAACTTTTGTATTGTTCTCCTAACAATGCCAAAGTTGAAGCCTTCGATTTTTTCGACAGCAGAGAGACGGGTCCTTTTTTGGACAGGAACTGATCCGGGTTATTTTCTTTCCTTTCCTTGTTCTTGTGAATGTTTTCTACTGCACCCACGCTTACTCCCGTATACATTGCGACCCTTTCTAGCTTTCGCTTACGTAGCAATTTAAATGTATTAATTTGTGATTCCTCTTCACACACCCTGTACACATTGGCAATCACTTCACGGGTTTGACTATGAAGGGTTTTACCAGGGTATATTCATTCAATATCACAATTTTAAAAGAAACCATATCACTACGCAACTGGATGAAGCATATTGGACTAATTGGACATCGCCGAACAACCACGCCGGCACAATGGGCGTGTCACCAGACGCGTGTCGTCATCCTCTGTCTGGGCTATAACCTATCAAATTACCTCTAGCCACAGGTTACCCATGGTTACCGTTGATATTGCATCATGTTGCCCTATTTTTAGATTAGAAGTACTTTATTAAAAAAATATTTTATTTTGCATTTAAATATTAAAATAAATAGTATGAAAAGAAAGTTTTAAGAACATTGAAACTATAATAGAATATTAGTTTCTTATATACTTATAACAATTTACTTTAAATGGGTAAATTAACTTAATTTTAGGGTTTACTTCGTAACATGTTATTAAATTAAAATTTAATATATGTGACAACCTTGTTAACCCAAGAAATTTTCTTGCCCGCATTCCTTATGTAGCTACAGATAAAGTTGTCGACCTGTACTTTATTAGTCCGCATTGTGCATGACATCTGACGACCAGCTTTTTTTACATGCGCGAGGCCGTAAATTTGCCACTTTTGCTTTTAGAGTTTGGCTATCCATAGATATAGGTCGGTGAAAATCGCTTTTAAATCGATGGGCCCGGCTGAATGCAGTCAATGGTAAAAATCGGCTTAAAAATAAAAAAGTTATAAAGGATCAAACTTAGCAAGCGATCCAGGATGCCGTTTTTTTTTGCCCGGGAGTTTGTACTGATTGAGAAACCCCGACTGAATAGTCAAGCCATAGAAATGTGTTTTTTAGGTATCTTGACAATGTATATCCAGAAAAATTCATTCCCGACGAAAACGTTTACGGATACGGTCAAGTGAAAACGGAGTTCGATTTTTGTCTGGACGATCTGCAACTGTCGGAAGATAAAGTCGGACCTTTAGGGCTCTATTTGTGTCACCCATTTGTGGCCGTTTCTCAGTATTTTTCTTTGAGTAGTACGGGAGAACTCAGAAAGGTAAGGATAACATCAGGTAATACAAATAAGGGCGAATTTGTACAGTGAGGACGTAAAGTGGTCTGGTAAAGTGGTGGGCTAAGGTATAGCACATGCTACATGAAAAATGTTTGGAATTTTCCGAAGAATCCGTACATGCAATAATATACAGTGGGTTCTATTTAAGAAAAATTTTTTTTTGTGTCACTCTTATTTGCAACACCCTGTATATCTACATTTTATGTCAGAATATGCGCGTTCGAAAAACAAAATCGAAGGGTCCGAGCGATTTTTTTAAAAAATTGTAGTTTGCGAGATAATGAATTTATTCCTTACTTTACGTCCTCACTGTATAAGCTTACCATTAGTGATGCCACCGGAACCGGATCCAGATCCGGTGTGCGGCGAATCCGGCCTTGTTTTTTAATATCCGGTTCGGCCGGATTTCGTACCGGATCCGGCATTAAAAAAAAGAAATATACTAAAATTATTTTTTTGTACCGGTAGATACGTATTTTTAATCGAAAATCAAAGAATGATAATATATCTATCTTAATATCAATAATGAAGGTATGTTGGAACTGTTTTGGACTATCCAATTAACACTATACAAAATTATTTATTTGACATTTTGATCTATTTCGAAAAATAAGGGGTGAGAAGAAGTTTGACTCATGTTGTAGAAAAACTTCGATAACTTTCAAATACATTAACCGATTTTATCGAACTTGGTCCTTGTTTTAAAGCTTGATAGAAGGGTCCATCCTAAAAGGGTCTTCAAGACTTAATTTTAAAGCTACATTAAAACCATTTATTTTAAATTTTATACAGGGTGATTCACGACGAGCGTGCATTAGAACTTTATGGAGAACTACTGAATATATGTTCCTGAAACTTTGGGGATTTGGGTTTATCGATATGCTCTCTTTAACTAAAATATTGACATGTTTCTGTCATTTCCGGTTATACCGGAAGTAGTTGCCAACTCTCGTTTTTTAAATACAACATGGTAATTTTTATTACATTTTTCGATTAAGCATTAAATATTAAGCATATTTTATAGAAAATGTTTTTTTCAGACTCTATTAGTTTTTGAGATATCTGGACTTTTTGTAATTATTTGGCAAATGCATGGCGATGAAATAATCCATATAATTTTTTTACCTTAGCGATTGGACTAAAATTTTTTTCTCACCGAATAGCTAGAAGATCATCAAGTCTCGAAAACAATTCAAATTCGGCATAAATTGTACAGGGTGGTCACAATTGAAGCCTCATTGTGAAAGTATTGAACCATTAAAAACTTTCTTATTTTAAATGGAACACCCTGTATATTTTTATTTAATTTGATGGCAAATTAGTTGTTCTTTATAAATAGTATTTACTGTCCTATACCTATATCAAAGCGTTTTCTCAAAAAATCCAATTTTATTCCGAAAATACTATTTGTTCTAGTGTGCTATGAAAACAATTGTACTTAGGGGCTGTATACTGATGTCTATACGGAGGAAAAGTGATTGATTGCTTGAAAATACAATATTCTAAAGTGTTTCTTAATAATTTATAAATAAAATGCAGTTGATTGTTTTAAATTGTTTTAAATTTAATGGTTTAAATATTATTTTTTTAAAAATAGCAAGGAAACAACGTTTATAAACTTTAAATTCTTTAATTAAAAATGTGTTTGAAATTTATACCTAATATCTTTTGATTATATTTTTAAAATATGTTCGAAATGATTGCCATTTACTTACAAGCGTTTATGTTTTCATCATGTTATTTCTTGTAGCATTCCTAATTTCTTGTGAGAAATTGAAATGCTGCCTTCACCCTTTCAATTAGATTTTCCTTCGTGGTGATGGGACGCGCGTAAACTTTATCTTTAATGGTTCCCCAGATGAAAAAGTCCAGTGGAGTTAAGTCTGGCGAACGAGCTGGCCAGTGGAAGGGACCTTGGTTTGCAATCCACTGGTCATGAAAAAGTCTGTTTAGGGCAGTCTTAACAACTTGGACGTTGTGTGCTGGAGCCCCATCGTTTTGATACTAATCACTTTTCCTCCGTATAGACATCAGTATACAGCCCCTAAGTACAATTGTATTCATAGCACACTTGAACAAATAGTATTTTCGGAATAAAATTGGATTTTTTGAGAAAACGCTTTGATATAGGTATAGGACAGTAAATACTATTTATAAAGAACAACTAATTTGCCATCAAATTAAATAAAAATATACAGGCATATTGTGACCACCCTGTACATTTTATGCCGAATTTGAAATGTTTTGGAGACTTGATGATCTTCTAGCTATTCGGTGAGAAAAAATTTTTAGTCCAAGCGCTAAGGTAAAAAAATTATATGGATTATTTCATCGTCATGCATTTGCCAAATAATTACAAAACGTCCAGATATCTCAAAAACTAATAGAGTCTGAAAAAAACATTTTCTATAAAATATGCTTAGTATTTAATGCTTAATCGAAAAATGTAATAAAAATTACCATGTTGTATTTAAAAAACGAAAGTTGGCAGCTACTTCCGGTGTAACCGGAAATGACAGAAACATGTCAATATTTTAGATAAAGAGAGAATATCGATAAACGCAAATCCCCAAAGTTTCAGGAATATATATTCAGTAATTCTCCATAAAGTTCTAATGTACGCTCGTCGTGAATCACCCTGTATTCTTAAAAAGTTCTTCAAGGCAACTTTATAAAACTCATTGCATTTAATTTAATCCATTTGGCTGATACACGCTGTATACGTTACTAGTTTATTTTGAACCAACATATTTTTATTGAACATATTAAAGCGCTTTTAAACCATATTTTTTAAGCCATTTTTTAAACTTTCTATTAAAAATTTATTATTCCAAGATGAATTTTTTTTTATCTTTCCCTATCCAGGAAAATGTCTGCGCCGAAGTCTTTAACGAACGGGAAGTCCAGCTGACCGAGTGCCACGGTCACAAGCGGGAGCAATACTGGATGTTATTCAATAACGGAACCATTTACAATCCGGTGACGAGAAAATGCTTGAGTAGCGAGGGCGTGGAAAACGGCAAAGGAGTAAAAGTGGATAGTTGCACAGCGGGTTTGTTCCAGAAGTGGTCGTTTACTAATTTAAACAGGACAGCGGTGTTGGTGTGATTGTACGTGATTTTTTTATGGCTATTTCTTATATGCAGTGGAAACGTGTTTATGTGGTTGAATATTTTGTTCCATGTCTTCCAATTAATCGATGTTTTGGTCACCATTCTAGAAAGTCATTCGTGCGTGTTATACAGTATCCAAAAAGACAAATCGGGGAAGGTATCCGCACTTTTCTTACGCCTCTATCAACCTTAGTAACATTTTTATATGATGTACTACAGGGTGGCCCTTTTTCCGATACTTTCTGGGGGGGGGGGGGGGGGGGGGTATTTGAGTTATTATCAAAGATAGAACGCTGCGGTTTTCACTTTAGTATCCGACTTTAACGAAACGAAAGATTCTGGTGTCCAATTTGTCGTGGCTCTTTTAGTTTTTAATCTACAGAGTGATTTTGAAAGTCTTCGCTTTTTAGACACCCCTCGTATTTCTGCTATGCGTTAACTTATCAAAAAGGTAATACAGATCTTGTTAGAGATTTTTACGTAAACTCCAGTGGCGTAGCCAGATTTTCTCTAAAAGGTGTAGTTTTTGAGATATTAACAAAAGAAAAATTTTAAAGCTAAATAAATATAAACAACTGTTAGAGATGGGATATACCGTCAATCGCTTGTCACAGTACATACCGTTTATATTTATTTAGCTTCGAAATTCTACTTTTGTTAATATCTCAAAAACTACACTTTTTAAGGCTACGCCACTGGAGTTTACGTAAAAATCTCTAACAAGATCAGTTTTTACCTTTCTGATAAGTTAACGCCTAACGGAAATACGAGGGGTGTCTAAATAGCGAAGATTGTCAAAATTGCTCTTTAGTTGTTAAAAACTAAAAGAGCCATGACAAATTTCACACCAGAATCTTTCGTCTCGATAAGAAGTGGGACATAAAGTGAAAACCACAGCGTTATATCTGTGATAATAACTCTAATACCCCCAGGAGTGTCGAAAATGGGACACGGAAACTATAAATGATACATGAAAGGTTAAATTGTGACAAGTTGCATAACGTGGAGGTTAAGTTGCCTTTGATTAAGAAAATTCCGACTACTTCTGGAGATATCTAGAAAAAAAAACGAAAATTTCATTTTCCGTTTTTGTTTTTTATGAGGTTATCTATGAACATGTTCCTATATGTTCATGTGCAAAACACTTTCTAGATGTACTTGTTACGATGCATTTAAAGATAGTTTCTAATTTAAAAAAATAATACGTTTTTACCCTGCAAATTATGTAACTTTGCCACAATTTAACCTGCCATGTAGCTTTTATAGTTTCTTAGATTCCAATGGCGAGCATCGAATTTGGGAAACCCTGTACAGTACAATGACGTAACTTTTAAAATCCGCTGCTATGTCCGCGTATTAAGAGGACAAAAGTATCCTTTGTCGCTCAGTGAGTAAAATAAATTTAATTTTTTGAAAGCTTCCATTTTGGGCTTAAATGCTGCCCAAGATTTTTATACACATTAACACGTTTTCAGTGTGGGAAGAGGAGCCTTATCCTGATCTTCCAGCAAAAATGTTTTCATTTGTTTTCCATTCAAGATGTACCTTTTTAAATTCGTATAAATTTTAATAAAGTTATCCACGCAATAATCAATCAATATCACACATATAAACAGTATATTGCTAATACCATCTGCAATTATGTCCCCGCTATGGGCATCGAAGGGATCGTTGTGATATTGCGCAGTTCGGAA
Organism: Barypeithes pellucidus; assembly: GCA_963991005.1. NCBI lineage: Eukaryota > Metazoa > Arthropoda > Insecta > Coleoptera > Curculionidae > Barypeithes > Barypeithes pellucidus. The sequence continues at coordinate 19,271,014 of OZ022563.1, forward strand.
ATTTCCTTGTGAAAGTAAACATTGGCAGGACCGGATTTCAACTTTTTTAATGTAAATTTCACTGGTTAGTTAGGAAAAATATTGCAATCATTTTCGATTAGTTCGATTTAAGACAGCGTTCCATGCATCCGATTTCTGACGATATGATGATCCGACGGTGCCCTGATTGGTGTAATCTTTTGGTGTCCGAATATTTGTAACAATCGGCACGATAAGCTTTATTTAAACTTTCATTCGACGTCGTATGTTTCTTAATCTCACTTTTTTCTAAACCAAAAATTAACAGTGAATGACTATATTGACTATTTTGGGAATTATTATCAGCTACTAATGCACCAAATTAAAAATACATTAATTTTAAGGTTAGGTAGTGATCACATATATATTGACACTCTCTTCTTTTTTTACCAGCCTTTTAGTGAAATTCGGTTCCGAAGATCGGATAATGTGATAAGCAAAATATTTCCGTATATATGTAGGTACATACCTGAAATACTTTATACCTGTTATTGATCCACTACTTTTGCAAAAAAGCACCATGCACTTGTGTCCTTTCATCTTAAACAAAACAACTAACCTACCAAACAGTGAATCGAATGACCACAAATTAAAAACTCCTCTACAAAAATTGTTGTTAGGTAATGAAAGTTTATAAGCACTAATATACCGACAACAATGTGGATGAACCACTTTTTATTCTGTAATTTGAAAAAGCATCCAGAACCAAAGATGGCGACGAATAACAACAAAGCATAATGTCGGGCCGGCCATCTCCCATAGCGGGGACACTTTTTGTATTTTAGAACGTTCGTATTGGCAATATACTGGTTATATATATATGTGATCAATATAAACAAATGAGACTTAAAATTTTCGTTGCCAAAATAAGTTTTTGACAAATAGTGACTTAAATAGATTATAATTTAAAAGGATTGAAAAATCAATATTTACCCTTTAAAGTTTTTACTTCAGTTAGGTAAAAAATAACTTCCGCAGAATTGAAAACCGCTTTCGATCTATTGACGATTGAAGATTGGCAAAATCCATAATAATAAAAATATTCCAAATATTTGAAAATGCGGGAATGAAAAAATCGAGATTGCCATGGAACATAAGGAATAAGGATAAGCCGTGTCACTTGTTTTATATCATAGCAGTCTCGATTTTCTTTCATTCCTGCATTTTTAGATATTTAGAATATTGGATTTTGTCGATCTTCAATCGTAAATACAGGGTGTTATGGAAATGACGTATTATATTTAAATTGGTCATCCTTGGATGTCCTAGAGAAAGTCTACATACTTTTTTTTGTAAATCGAATATCTAAATACTAACGTAAAAACCCTTTTTACCCACATACTGTCGCGCCGTTCCATCTGGATTCACTTAGCAACAATGTGGGTCACTAACCATGTTGTCCGATCACACTGCGCATCTCGTTGCTTCAGTATGTTTCGAGACTCGAGAGTGGAATGACGCTGTCGAGGGTTCCACGTGCTTGACGTATACGAATTTTAAACGTGTTGTTAGTTGTAGCAGTATCCGATTTGTTGTGAAATAATTCATAATAATAAATGTTGTGATGTGATTTAAAATTTGTGTGATATTATCCACTGTTGAGCTGTTGAAAACATACTTTTTGTGTTTTAATTTTTTATGGAATTTAATTATAAACGGAATATTTTAAAATAGATCGAAGGTAAGAGAGTATGTACCTTAAAATTGTAGTTTTTTCTAAAAAGTTTGAAAAAGAAGTGGTAACGCGTGCCAAAGACGTCTAGTTGTCAAAAATGAACACGTGCGTTTACAATTCTGTGTTGCAATATGATAACACCGCCTATAATGCGTTAACCTCTTTTGAACCTCGAGACTGCCTCAATAAACTATTGATTGCGAAGGTCCTCAGGAGCGGCCACGTAAATTTTGAGATTCCATATAAAGTTTCGCTTAATAATTTATAATTCAAAGCGCCATTTATGGTTATTTTTCTTCAATTTATTTTCATCTCAGGATTTGCCGGTTTAAATATAATAAGTAATTTCCATAACACCCGGTATATCGAAAACGGATGAATTTGGATTACATAAATTACGTGCAGAATATGACTTAGAATTTGAAAATCAGTTATTATACAGAGCGTCCATTTTTCGATGGTTTTACGGGGTATCTCCGTTATTAGTAAAGATGGATGCTGGGACACCCCCATATTTTGGTTACCCCGTAACTTATCAAAAGGAAATAAAATGTTCTCTTTGTATTTTTTTACGTAAAATTCAGTGATGTACTCAGATTTTTCTATGTTCAATAGTTTTCAACAATAAATTTGCTTCTTTTAAATGGGAACACCCTGGGTGTAACAAATTCGTCCTTGGGATTTCGGGACCGGTAAGAGATATGAAGTCGGTTAAATTGGGGCAAAGTTGCGTAATTATGGCCCCAATAATATGCCGCAAAAAAATTAAAAATAAATACAGGGGCTTTCAAAATATTTGGAAAAATCTAAACTTTTGCGTTTCAGTTTTTATTTTTTCCTCACTTTGTTCGAAGAAGTGTCCAATAATAAATTTCACTTTCTCATTGCTACTTTTTATTGTCCATAAGGTGGCATCGTCACATCTTTAATGCGACGTTTCGTCTTCGGGCCATCATTATCAACTTAATTTTTTCAAATACGGTCCTGGATTTTTTTGTTTAAATTATGGGAAATTAAATCTACGTTCAACACTTACTGGTTTTCCAACGTTTTGTTTCTTAAATTGACCAACTTCATTAAAATATCCCCAGTATGTTTCTGTAATTTTTTTTTAATTCGGTATAATTCCAAAATGTAAAACTCAATGCCTGTTTTAAAAATCTTAAGAAAGTGCTGGTTTTAACGGTCAAATTTTATTTGTATTAATATAATAACTTACTTCTGTACAGGGTGTGCCATTTTCGACACTTTTATAGGGTTCCGTTATTGTTAGTGCTATCAAAAAGTGATGTAGGTGTGCTCTTTTTGGGTCAAACTTAAAATGGTAAAATCAAAATTCGAAAATTTTCGCGCAAGAGATACGGGGGAAAATCAACAAATTGGCAATTTCTAAATTACCCTATATTTTCTTAGTTAAAAGAGATACAGAAAAATGTTTTATACAGAAGTTTATTTATAATGATTGTTGAATAATCTGCCGTTTTCAGCATAAGTATACGGGGGTCAGGTAAGAAAGTTATCGGACCTAACCTCATTTTTTTAAATGGAACACCCTGTGTATTTTAATCTAAAAGATAGCATTTTAAACTCTCTTTTCAAATTATAAGACACCATGGATGATAGATATCAAATTTTTCAAAATGTTTATAAGTCTTTTTCACAAATGAATATGTAAAAATGAAATTGACATTAAATGTTAATAACAACTAGAATGTCAACATAGTTGTCTCTAGGATATTAGCTTTTGTTTCATGGCCTACTGTGGTTTAAAGTAATAAAGTTTAAATAAATCGCCTAGGAAACTATTATTATCCATGGTGTGATATATATTTGAAAATATAATTTAAAATAATATCTTCTTAGATTAAAATATACAGGGTGCTCCATTAAAAAAAATGGGGGTTAGGTCCGATAGTTTTTTGACCTGACCGCATATACTTATTCTAAATACGGCAGATTATTCAAAAATCATTATAATGAAACTTTTGTATAAAATAGTTTTCTGTATCTCTTTTAACTTAAAAAAATATAGGGTCATTTTGAAATTGTCAATTTTTTGATTTTCCCCTGTATCTCTTAAGCGAGCGAAAATTTTCTAATTTTGATTTTATCAATTTAAGTTTGACCCAAAAAGAGTACATGACACGTACATTACTTTTTTGATAGCCCTAACAGTTACGGAGATACCCTATAAAAGTGTCGAAAATGGGACACCCTGTACTTACACTAAGTATAAAGCTGATACAACTTTAGTTTTAAATAAAAAAAACAATAGTAGTACGTAATAATATTAACAAAGAACAGATATAGCAATAACAATTTTAAAATCTTCAGCTCCATCGAAACAGAAGTAAATTACAAGAACGTACTAGGGGTATTTTAATGAAGATGGTCAATTTAAGGCACAAAACGTCGGAAAACCAGTGAGTGTTTTATACCACTGAACGTAGATTTCGGTCTTCTTTCATAATTCAAATAAGAATCCAGGCCCGTATTTAAAAAAATTAAGTTGATGATGGTGACCCAAAGACGAAACGTCGCATCAAAGATCTGATGGTGCCATCTTATGGAGAATAACAAGTAGCAATGAGTAAGTGAATTTTATTTTTGTCATCTCTTCGAACAAAGTCGAACAACAACAAACACAAACCTAAACGCAAAATTTTAGATGTTTCCAAATATTTTGAAAGCCACTCTATTTATTTTTGCTTTCTTTGCGGCATATTATTGGGCCCATAATTACGCAACTTTGCCCCAATTTAACCGACTTCGTATCTCTTACCGTTCCCGGAATCCCAATGGTGATGGACACTTGTTACACCCTGTACAGTTTTTAATAATGTAATTTAGTTTGCAACAAGCTTCTCAGAAATATATATTTTAATACTTAATTTTTTTTTAATTACAATTTTTTAGTAGAAAAATTCTGCGACATCCTCTGTTTCACAAAAAAATAGCACAGTGCTGCGAAAACCGCATCCTTCTATCTTTACTAATAACGGTAGCTCCGCTAATCGTAAATCTATCGAAAAATGGACACCCCGTATAGCTGTCTTCTTGCTCAAGCATCTAAATATGTTATTTAAGAATTACTAGGAAAAATATTTTGTGTACTAAATGAGAATTGTGAATGAAGCATGTATATGTGTGTATATCGACGAAGACGGTACAAAGTGTGATGTAAAATGATAGGAAGTTGAGTATTTTGGAATATGTTACTGCGAATTCGCGACTATATTTTATGCGCAGCAATTTTGTCTCTGTTCAGGGACGGAAATTTCGACAAGCCCACCAAAAATTTTGAAAAAATGACAGCGAGCGTTATAAATCCACTCCCCCGCGAAATTTAAATAATATAAAATAATTGTTTATTAAATAAGTTGTGTAAAGAATATTTTGCTCGTAAGTTGAGCGACGTCAAACTCAGTCAGTCATTTTATTCGTTGCTTGCCAACCGGTTAAGTAAACTCTTCAGAAATCAGTATTTGATACTGTCTTTGGAAGCGCAAAAACTAAAAGTAATTGCACAAGAATATTTACACCTTTACCTACCTAATAAGTAATTTACCTATATTTGATAACATTTTTTTAATGATGTTTTAATTGAATTTTAACGTATCTTACGCCAGAGACTAAAATACCTCTCTATACATACATAATTACATGTTTATTTTAATTGGGTGTATTATTTTCAACACTTATTGTTAAACATGTTTTTACATATAAAATTAAAAGTCTGATTTATTATACTTTTGTGTTTTTCTTCGTGTTTTTTGATAATTTATAATACGGGGTATTATTATGGTAACTTATACAGTGCGACTATTTAATGTCTCACCACGGCTTACTGCGCACGTTTACGTGCAATTATAATTTACATTGCAGGCGCAAGAAAAAAATTGCCTAAAGGCCGTATTAGAGTCGGAAATTTTTTCTCTTGCGCCGGCAATTATAATGGCACGTATTCATGCGCAGTAAACCGTTTTCGATCAGCTGGAGCATTGTCAACGGTCAGAACAGCAGTGGGTACTGTCGGAATCCCTAAAATATCACGAAAATATCCCCAGAATTAGAGATGGGCAATCCTGTTCGTTTTGATTACCAGTTAAAGCAGCTACTGCTATTTACAAATAGGAGGTGCAAAAGTTGCTGAATTAGCAGTCCATAAGTTTAATAAAGAATGTAAACTGCTAATTTAAGTGCCAGTGCGTTAAAATGGCCATGTTCATACCTGCTTCGACCAAATATTAAACAGTTAAAAATAACAGAATAATCCATGTCTACCCAATTGCGCCGGCAATGGCATTAAAATGGCGCGTGCCCCATTTCTGGTAATGAGAGACAGCTGATCGGGAACGGTGTACTGCGCATGAATCCGTGTCATTTTAATTGTCAGAAAAGTAGAATTTCGGACTGTAGTACGGAGAACGGTGTACTGCGCATGAATCCTTGAATTATAATTACCATTGCTGGCGCCATAAAAATTCCCGACTGTAATATTAGAGTCGGCAATTTTTGTCTCTTGCGCTGGCAATGGCAATTATAATTGCACACTAAACCGTTCTCGATCAGCCGGCCCAATACTGTCTCGCATTGCCAGAAATGGGGCACGCGCCATTTTCAATGCCATTGCCGGTGCAAGTATGGGTAGAGATGGATTATTCGGTTATTTTTAAATGTGTATTAGTTGGTCGAAGCACCAACAATGAACAGCTAATGGCTATTTAAACTAACTGGTACTTAAATTAACAGTTCACATTCTTTATTAAGCATATGTACTGCTAATTCGTAGCAACTTTTTTTAACTGCCATTTGTAAGTAGCAGTAGCTGCTTTAACTACTAATCAAAACGAACAGGTTTGCCCATCTCTAATTATGAGGGTATTTTAGGGATTTCGACAGTAATAACTGCTGTTCTGACTGTTGGTAATGCGCCAGCTGATCGAAAACGGTTTACTGCGCATGAATTCGTGCAATTATAATTGCCATTGCGCCGGAAATTTTTATTGCCGACTCTAATACGGCTTCAAAGCCGTAATTGTACAAAAAGCTATGACCCCAGATGTGAAAAAGTGTTTAAATTATAGTATTTTTTGCTAAAATGTAATCATGCACCGGCCAACAATCATTGACGTCTTTTGACACTTGACCTAAGACAAATCACTATATACATCTCTCGCAATGTCTTCCAAGTGTTTCTTTCGGGTTTGACACGAGGCTTATCTCGCTTATTAATTTAAAACGCCATTTATGGCTTCTCTTCAACTTATTTTCACTTCAGTATTTGCTTAAATAATGTAAATAAAATAAAGCCTCGACTCCAACACAGTTTATTTTTGTATCTGTAAACGCAAAGGACCCCGCACGGAACATATGGGAATCGGCCCTCGGTTAAGAACTTTGATACTCGGGGATATTATCCAAAAATCGATGCTGGTCAGAAGTCTCCATGGGAACGATGTTCAAAAATGCGATCCCGGGGAGCTACCTTCATCGCAATCAAAATAGTAAAAATGAGCAAATGCACTGGCAATAGTGTGTCAGGCTTCCATAGCTCCTATTCTAATTAACTTAGGAATTTCATTCATATGCCGATTTATACTGTATTAAAGGGTGCATTTCAGGAAAATATTTTCCAATATACAGGGTGGTCCAAAAAAGTGTGGTAACATAATGCTGACCTTTTTTAAATGGGACACCCAGTATTGTATTGCATATTTAGGTTCATATTAGTATCCTTTATAATTGGCTTTTATTTCATTTGGTTACGTAGTTTAAGAGTAATAAATTAAAAATAAAAAAAAAGTTTTGGAGTCTTAGAAAAAAAATTCAAAAAACTACCTAAAATATCTTTTTTAACCAAGGCACTGAGTAGAATTTAAGACAAGAGGTCTAGAGATACTGTGAATATCATCATCATCATCATCATCAACCAGGCCTCAAGACGTCCACTGCTGGACGTAGGCCTGTGAATATAATAACGTTTCTTTATACAGGGTGTTCATAATGTAGAATTCATAAGCATTCTTTTTTTTTGTAATGGAAGCATATAAGTTATTTCTAGTCGTTCTCGAAATAATTGCTTTTATAAATTATGTTGTTTAAATAAGTACAGTTTTCATTTTGAAACTTAAGCATAGGCGACTAGATTAATAGTTATAAACTACAGTAAGTGTTCAAAATCCCTACCATGTTGATCTGAGCACAAGTTAATACGCTCTTCAAATGATCTATTTACATTCCTCAACATTTCAGATGAAATACTAGCAAGACGGCTCATTAGTGATGGTTGTGCCTAAAAACCATGGTAGGCTTTGAAATAAAATAAGAATTCATTTGTTTATTATATGAATTCTTATTTTATTTCAAAGCCAACCATGGTTTTTGGGCATAACCATCACTAATGATCCGTCTTGCTATTATTTCATCTGAAATGTTGAGGAATGTAAATTGATCATTTGAATAGCGTATTAACTTGTGCTCAGATCAACATGGTAGGCATTTTGAATACCTACTGTAGTTTATGATTATTAATTTAGTCGCATATGCTTAATTTTCACAATAAAAACTGTATTTAAACAACAAAAATTTATGAATGCAATTATTTCGAGAACGACTAGAAATAACTTATATGCTTCCATTACAAAAAAAAGAATGCTTAAGAATTCTACATCCAATAGCCAAATAATATACAGGGCGTTCCATTTGAAAATCTTGGGAAAAATTATTTTGAAGTGTGTCGTGTTTGAAACCTAATTATGAACACCCTGTATAAATCAACGTTATTATATTCACAGTATCTCTAGGCCTCTTGTCTTAAATTCTACTCAATACCTTAGTTAAAAAAGTTATTTTAGGTAGTTTTTTTTAATTTTTCAAAAGATTTCAAAACTTTTTTTTTTAATTTTTAATTTATTACTCTTAAACTACATAATCAAATGAAATAAAACTTTAGGCAATTATAAAGGATACTAATACGAACCTAAATATGCCATAAATTACTGGGTGTCCCATTGGAAAATATTTTCCTGAATTGCACCATATAATACAGTATAAATCAACATATGAATGAAATTCCTAAGTTAGGTATAGGAGCTATGGAAGCCTGACACACTATTGCCAGTGCAATTGCTCATTTTTACTATTTTGATTGCGATGAAGATAGCTCCCCGGGATCACATTTTCGGACCTCGGGCCCATGGAGACTTTTGGATCAGCATCGATTTTTGGATAATATCCCCGAGTATCAAAGTTTGTAACCGAGGGCCGATTCCCATATGTCCCGTGCGGGGTCCTTTCTGGCAACTGAATAATATTCAATACTTAGTTAAACGTTTTTTATTATTTTGCAACCAAAAATAAAATAATAAAATTATTTTTCGTAACATTCCTCGCTCCACTGTTCTGCAGTAGCAGTAATAGGCTTTAAGATGTCCGCATATGCTGTGATATCACAGTTAAAAGCACAGCCAGCAACCGTTAGGGGACTAAAATGGGTACTATTTTTAAAATACAAGTTTAAGTATAGGTTTCCATCAGTTTCCTTTGGACTTTTGACTTCCCATATAACTGTAGAAGCAAATTCCGGAACCGCATTGTTAAAAACACCCATGGCGTTGATTCGATCAGCAATGGTGGTATCATGTGCGCTGAGCATCAAAAATTTAGGTGCTCCGCTATTATTTTTTATTGAATTTAAATGACCGAGTAAATAGTCAAAAAATGGACCGGTTCTTAGTCTGGCCATATCTTCAGTATAAGTACCAATCTCGAAATAGAAAGCAGCCAAGGACTTGATTTCTGGCCAGTAGTATTCCGTCCAATCGGGTAAAGTTAAATTATTTCCTTTGAAAATGGTTATCGATTGAAACAATCCCGACATTGTGCCGATCTCCACCGAATCCGCGGGATAACCGGTTACTTCAGAAATATTCTGGAATAGTTCGGCATATTCCTGGTTCAACAGTTGGAATTCTGTGGAGTTGAGTAACTGTTGGCGGAGTCTGTCGTACTTCGGACAAGGAATTTCTGCTGGTAAGACTGGGTCTTGTAGCTCCGGGATTGTATGAATCGGAATTGCCTAAAATATTATTAAAATCGTCAAGACATATTATGTGTGACTACTATGAGATGCCGCTGATAGTAGATACTAGAATTTGAAGTTCGAAGGAGTTTCTGATGGTATGGTATTCAGGTGGTGACATTCGACCAATAGAAAAAGCTCTGTTCCTTTGTTAGCGCTATGCAATCCGAATTATTATTTTGATATCTATTAGCCTTATATAAAATACGGAAAATTGTTGGATTAGATATCTATCTATACAGGGTGAGTCGGGAGAACCGGACCAAACTCCAAACACCAATGTAAAAACTCGTATATCTTCGTGTGCCAACGTATGGTGTGATATGGCCCATGATTATTTAAGGAAAATATATAGTTTGTTTCCCGCAATTGACAGATTATGAATTATGTGGGTGTATATTGTGGTGTATTTAAACCAGCAAATTAAAGAAAAACGATAAATGGCGTGAATTAATAAGCAAGATAAGCCACCTTATGCCAAATCCGAAACCCCACGTGGTAGGCTCTGGCGAGAAATGTCAACAATCTAATAGGATAGGTCAAGTTTCAAAAGACGTCAGTGAATGTTGGCCAGTGTTGTCATATTTACGCGTCAAAGACTTTAGAAAAACATAATTTTAATACTTTTCATTCATATAACAAATTTTTCCTTACCCATTGGGATATCGGAAACGAGATACGAAGTCGGTTAAATTGGGGCATAGTTGCGTAATTATGAGCCCAATAATATACCGCAAGAAAATCATAAATAAATACAGGGGCTTCCACAATATTTGGGAAAATCTAAAATTTTCCGTTTCGGTTTCTATTTTTTCCTGACTTTGTTCGAAGAGGTGTCCGAAAACAAATCACTTTCGCATTGTGACTTTTGATTCTCCACAAGATGGCATCATCAGATATTTATTTTTGATTTTTTGCAGCATAATATTGGGTCCATGACAGTGGCGGCTCGTGACCTATGATACCGGTACAAGTATAGTGAAATAATTTTTAGAATTTTATTTTTGTGTAACGACCAAACAATTTCTTTCTAGGCGTTTTGAATGTATAAAGAAAAAAAGTAATAAGAAAATGCGTTAGGTAAAACATATTTTTATTTATTTTTTAATTTTACACAAGAAAATACAACTTTTGGAAAATAAGAAAGGTTTTTTTAGTGTGTATAGCTGTCGGATCTTAAAGTCGTCGCATGCAACCCTCGTAACAATATTTATACAGTCCACTACTAAAGCTATCTACGAGCTATCAAGAAAACCGAATGATGTTCAATACTACTACCGCCATCTACGAGTTATCAAGAAAACCGAATGATGTCTAATACCACTACGCCATCTACGGCTACGTCATTAGGCGAGAACGAATCGAGCCACGAGACTGACAAGTTAGCATTCTTCATATTTTCAGTGTTTCTTTAGTTTAAAACGAGTATCATTTATCGAAATACACAGCATTTATCGACCCTACACAATAGTGCTTCAACCTAAAGTCCATTCTTCGGTTCTTAATTGTAGAAATTTGATCAATAACAGCCTCATTAAGCTTGGAATACCCTCTATACATTTTTTTTCATATATTTAATTTTTAAACTTTCTAATAAAGTCCTTAGATTTACCCTTTGTGGTCTGCGTTAAATTAATTTCGGGTTTAGGTGTTCCCGCATTCTTCACTACAATTTTTTGCTCCAAACTCAAAGAGCTAAAGTTATTTCTTAAATAGTCCACCGTCAACTATTCATTTTAACTTAATAAATATATAATATTAAAATATTAAAACATACACGCTCGAATTTCTAACTAGACACACAAACAGTGCGCCTTTTCCATGTTAAATCGGCATAGCCCCGCTATCCCCCGCTGCCACCCGCCACCTGTTACTACAGAGAATCTGCACTACTTAATCGCACGTGCGAGCGAGTCTAGTCATAATCGTCATTTACCTCGACCGAGGCACGGTTGCCGGGTTTGTCCCAAACCAAACTGTATGGTTTGACGGGATGATAAAATATTAGTGAGGGTCGGACTTTTTTTATTTTGACGGTACGATAAATTATTAGGGAGGGTCGGACATTATACGATAAATAATATTCAATGAATATAAATTAATATTTTTTATTCGTTTTGTTTTGGGGGTGCACGTGCGCATGTGCTCCTGTGGAAGAACCGCCACTGGTCCATGATTATTCAACTTTTCCCCAATTTAATCGACTTCGTATCTCTTACCGTTTTCGAAATCGCAATGGCGAAGGACGAAATTGTTACACCCTGTATAATATGAAAAAAATCTCAAGATGTTGTAAATGCCCTCCTGGTCTGCTCTGCATGCAGGAGACCAAGCGGTCAAGAAATCTATTTTCTTGTAAAATATTATTTCGTGCAGGAAAAATTTATTTAAAAAAAATCCGGTAGGTATGTATGTACGTAACAATTTATTGAATTTGTTTATTATTCATAACATTCTTGTGTCCACTGATCTACGGTTACAGTAATTGGTTTCAAAACTTCAGCGAAACTATCAATATCACAATCGAATGAACAACCAGGTACAGTTAGAGGACTGAAATGAGTGCTATTTTTAAAATACATGTTCACGAAGAGACTTCCGTTATTATTGCTTTTGACTTCCCATACGACTGACGAAGCAAACTCTGGTGCTGCGTCTGGAAACACCCCCATGGCATTCATACGATCACTTAACGTACTGTCGTGTGCACTTAACATTAAAAATTTTTGAACTTGTGTGTCTTGAGTCTTGAACGAATTTATGTGATCGATTAAGAAATTCATGCACGGCCCTGACTTTAGTCTTGCTAGATCTTGCGTATATGTACTTAATTGAAAGGCTTTGGCGGCGAGAGCCTTTATTTCAGGCCAATAGTACTCTGTCCAGTTTGGTAAAGTTAAATTAAATCCCCTATATATAGTTACGGCAGAGAATATACTGGCAAATGTTGCTATATCGACGTCATCCAGAGAATATCCTGTAAGGTCCGATATGTTCTTATAAAGTTCCAAATGTTCTTGATTAAATTGCTGAATTTCAGTGGAATTGAGCAATTCTTCGAGAAGTCTGTTGAGCTTCGGACATGAAACTGAATCTGTTAAAATAAGTGCGCTATCGTCGGGCGATGTGTGAATTGGAATTGCCTGAAAAAGATTGTGCGATTGACAAAAAAATAGTCTCGTATTTAGTACAGGGTGCCTAAGATAAGAAGCGCCTCTATGGGATCTGGTTAAAGATACAACTTACAAACCACGAACAATATGCCGCACAAAAGGTTTAGGTAGGATTTTTAAGTTCTGCGTTATTAAAGAAAAACTGAGAGTTCGAATTTTTTTTTAATTTTTCTTTGACGTTAATATTAAAGTTACAGCAAAACTGACAAAACATTCTCGCAGTAACTTTTAGTGAGCTCTAGGACTACATAACAGTTTTTTTTATACGACGCACACAAGCGAATTTCAGGTTTAGTTTTTGCAGAATTATATCGTTGATCTCTTGACTGCAATAAAACCTCATTATCTATTCGACCATAAAATAAATAAGGAAATCCCAAATTTTAAAACCTTTTCGAGCAGAGCCGGACCAGATATACAAATTCAATTTATACCTATGCCTGATGCATATATAAATACAAAGTGATTTTTAATAATTTTAATCTTTAGTGGTTTTCCGGCGAGTAATTTTTAGTTAGGCTTATTAGTGGTAGAATGTGGCGTCCTTGGAATTGTGCTGATAGGGGGGCATCTTCAAGTGTCGGGAATGGAGACTTAAATATTTAACAGCTGTTAAACAATTTAGAGAAGAAAATCGTCCAATTATTTACCTTGACGAAACATGGTTCGATACCCATGACACTCCAAGAAAAGGTTGGGATGATTCTTCCAAAAAATGTCAAACCAAGGCACCATCAAATAAAGGCAAAGAATCACAATATTACATGCTGGTTCAGAGAACGGGTTTGTTTCAAATTGTCTGTTGCTTTCAGCTAAAAACATAGCAGATTCTTCTTTAGATTACCATCAAGATACCGACGCACAACTTTTTGAAGATTGGTTTAAACATAAACTCCTTAAAAATATACCTGAAAATAGCGCCATTGTAATGGACATTGCTGCAAGCAAGAATCATTCCCAATTCTAATAATACAAAAGCAGAAATTCAAAATTTTATGATTGAAAATGATTTATATTTTGAAGTAACTTACAAAAAAAAAGAAAAGCTAGAAGTATTAAATGCTTTTAAAATAAATAAGGAATACGAGTGTGACAAACTTGCAGCAGAAAATGGACATACAGCGTTGCGTCTTCCTCCGTACTATTGTATATTCAATCCTATTGAGCTAATATGGTTACATACTTAAAGACCGAAATATACCAGTAAACCTCAAAAGGAAAGTATATGAGGCATGTATACTACCTGTAACCACTTATGGATTGGAAACAATGACACTCACAAAAAATAGTACCCAGAAACTATGAGTGACGCAGAGGGCGATCGAGAGAGTAATGCTGGGAATTAGCATAAGGGACAGGGAGAGAAATGAGGAGATCCGAAGAAAAACAGGAGTTACAGACGTCATGATACGCGTAGCACGATCAAAATGGGAATGGGTCGGACATGTCGCAAGGCAATCAAGAGAACGATGGACACCAAAAATAACAACATGGAGACCAAGGATGACCAAGAGAAGTCTAGGAAGGCCACAAAAAAGATGGCTGGACGACATTAAGAAGATTGCAGGCAAAAACTGGTCACAGGTGGCACAGGACAGAGTGACGTGGAAAAATTTAAGAGAGGCCTATGTCCAGGAGTGGATGCAGAATGGCTGAATAAGAAGAATAAGAAGAGCTAATATGGCACCAATTCAAATCCAATATTAGGAGAAATAATATTTCTCCTACATTAAATGCATCTGTAGTAGAATTAATTAAAAACGAAGTAAGAAAAATTTCTGCAGACAGCTGGAAAAACTGTGCACAGCATGTACTTAAGGTGGAAAATTCAATTGTATGATTACAACTGCAACCCTTAATTATAAGATTAGGCTTAGATGAAGATAGTGATAGTGATACAGAGTTAAATTTTGAATAAATTATCAATAGTTTCTTAGAATTTAATTAATTTTTATTGTACTTGTTATCCTAATAGTTATACTTTTAAATTATATTATTTTCAATTATCATTAATTGTTATCATTATTTTACATTTATTATAGGTACCTAAAACTAAAAATACCTATCTATTTATTTTAAATTATAAAAATAAATCATGTGGTGTGGTATACATTTTCAAGCCGGCCCTGATCCCATTTATTGAGCTTTGAAGACGGCGTATACAATAGGGTTTAATCAGGTAGTTTATTTATGGCAGTAAGAATCAGGTCGGTATAATTCTGCAACAACTATAAAAGCTGGTCCAAATAGATAAAACCAAAGTTATAATTATGTCGTAAAATCATTAGCACTTAATTAAGAAAGAGCCAGGGTATCATAAATCACCCCTGTTATATTTATATTATGGCCAACCTTAAAATTATTTCAGTTCAAAGTTTGGTTTTCTAGTGTGGTGTGTCAATTAAATTAGAGTGGTTGAAAAAAAATCAGTGTATTTTTAGTTCTGTTATTCCGCTAATTTTTTGTAAAAATTTTGAAAACCCATCATGGTGCCTATTGGTGGTAAGTACAATCCTATAAATTTTTTAAATTAAAAATATTTAAACTAGTACTTTTGATTTCATACATTATTATTATTAAATACATTGTTTCAACATAAGTTAAAATAAATTAAACAATTTTTTTTTTAAATTTTGTATCGCCCAAAATGCGACCAAACTATTTGTTTACTATTCTTTGAAGGGTCCTTGCGACCTTGCCGAAAATTGAATTTAAAAAAAAATTGTTAGGTACATTTTTACAAATATGTGATTAAGACATCGAACCAATTTTGAATAACTTTATTATTACTAAAACGATTCCGATAAAACGTACATAGTTTCCTGGAGAATTAAACATACTTTTAAATAGGCGAAAAAAAATTCCGATATTTTTCTTAGTATATAACTTTTTACAAAAAATCATACGGTTTGTCAATTTTTTAATGTTCTTGCAGGATCCCCAGCAAAATCAGAATCTTTCACAAGGATTCAGCTCGTGGAATGGTTAAGAGGCTGTCCATACAAAAACGCTAAAGAACAACATGAATATTTGGAAAAACAGTAAGCAGTATCCTTCAGAAATTTTGGCATTTTTGACGAACCCTTAGTCGGGAAAAAAGTATGAGCGGGAGTGATTCAGAGAATAGTTCAGATGAGGATGATGAATAATAGGTAGTATTTGTATGATATACAGGGTCCGCATACGAAGCGTGGACGGTAGATTAAATCGTTATCGAAGAACTTATCAACAATACTAAAACAGCTTGAGATATTGGATTCAAAGCGGCATGTTTTAAAAATATTTTACATTATACAGGGTGGCCCAAAAAAGTGTGACAGCATAAAGTTATATTTTTTTAAATGGGACACCCAGTATTTTATTGCATATTTAGGTTCGTATTACTATCGTTTGTAAGTGTCTCAAATTTTATTTAATTTGGGTTTGTAGTTTCAGAGAAATAAATTAAAAGTTAAAAAAAAAGTTTTGCAGTCCTGAATAAAAAATCAAAAAAAACAATCCAGAACTATTTTTTTAACCTCGGCATTGAGTGAAATTTATGACAAGAGGTCTAGAGATACTATGAATGTAATTGCATTTATTTATTTTATACAGGGTGTTCATAATACGCTTTCAAAAACCCCACATTTTAAAATAATTTTTCTCAAGTTTTTTAAATGGAACACCCTGTATATTATTTGGCTATTTGACGTAGAATTCATAGACAATTTTTTTTTGTAATACAAGCATATAAGTTACGTCCAGCCGTTTTCGAAATAATTATTAATATCATAAATTATGTTGTTTAAATAGGGTTTTTATTGGGAAATTTTGTTATAGGCGACTAGACTAATAATTGTAAACTAAAGTAAATGTTCAAAATAGCTTCCTTTTACTCTTAGAGTTTACCGTATTTTAGTTATTTCGATATAAATTTTAAAAGCTTACATTTTTGCTACTTTTATTTATTTAATTTTATTTTTTATTCTTAATCGAGTTGCCATGATTTTTTTTTGTTTAGATTGTCACTATGACAGCCAAATAAAATTATTTACATTTGTTCAGGGGTCGAAATTAAGTACTAACTTACACAAAATGTCGAATTTTACAACTTTAGAAATGCTAAATATGATTTTTATACTGGGTGAATGTGCAAGAAATTGCCTACTCGCGAGCCGAGTGATACCCAGATATTGAGAGAAAGCTGAGACCAGAAACCTTCGAGAAGTTTTTGCAAAGATTTGTAGCAACAGGAAGCACTTCATACACAAAAAGGATGATAATCAATAAACCCGTTATTAATGAAGAAAATGAATTAAGAGTTCTGTTGGCAGTAGAGGAAAATCAATAAATTAAATAAAAGGAAGCTATTTAGAACGTTTACTTTAGTTTACAATTATTAGTCTAGTCGCCTATAACAAAATTTCCCAATAAAACTCTATTTAAACAACATAATTTATGATATTTACAATTATTTCGAAAACGGCTGGATATAACTTATGTGCTTGTATTACAAAAAAAATTGTCTATGAATTCTGTGTTCCATTTGAAAAACTTGAGAAAAATTATTTTAAAATGTGGGGTTTTTGAAAGCTTATTATGAACACCCTGTATAAAATAAATAAACGCAATTACATTCATAGTATCTCTAGACCTCTTGTCATATATTTCACTCAATGCCGAGGTTAAAAAAATAGTTCTGGATTGTTTTTTTTGATTTTTTTATTCATGACTGCAAAACTTTTTTTTAGTTTTTAATTTATTTCTCCGAAACTACGAAACCAAATCAAATAAAATTTGAGGCACTTATAAGCGATAGTAATACGAACCTAAATATGCAATAAAATACTGGGTGTCCCATTTAAAAAATATAACTTTATGCTGTCACACTTTTTTGGGCCACCCTGTATAATGTAAAATATTTTTAATCCAATATCTCAAGCTGTTTTAGTATTGTTGATAAGTTCTTCTTCGATAACGATTTAATCTTCCGTCCACGCTTCGTTTGCGGACCCTGTATGTATATACGATTGTAATTATACGTTAGTTTTAGTATAGTCTACATTTACCCTTGACCTTTACTGCAATAAATCAATTACCTGTCTAAACCCCATTATGTAGGTCAAAACCCAAAATATTGAAACCGCAATAAATGGTAGTCTCGAAAATATACCTATCTGCATATTGACTTGTTTTTAATTTTAATTAAAGAGACACCTACTTAAAATGATAACAACTATTATTATAATTAGGGATGCAGGTAAATAAAATTTGTGACAATTAGGGTTTAGGCTCGAGGGTAATTAAAAAAATATATTTATTTATTTATTTAGCGTATGGCTACAATCACAGGTAGGTAAACAACAAAATAACAAAAATAAAAATTTCACAAACAAACATTAAGATTACAAATATATTCTATTGACTCTCTTGTCGCAATCAGGAAATCGGATGGGTTGCCACTGTAGGAACTAATTGGGCAGTCCTCTACCAGATGTTTAATAGTCTGCCTTTCAGCGCCGCAGTCACAGTTTGGGGAAGGTATTTTTCCCCACCTGAAGAGTGAGTCGGAGCACCTGCCGCAATTCGTTCTTATTCTGTTAAGTGTTGTCCAGATTCGTCTTGGTTGATCAAAGCCCTCTGGCCTGCTTGTAGCGCATGGCATATCCCGGTTGGCAGGTGTGGCCTTCTTCTCCCAGTCTTCTTTCCACCGCTCAATTATGTTAAAGTTTTCCTCGATAAGAGTTTCTGCCGTTCTCAGAGGGGGTTTTCGTGAGCGTAGTCTATTTATGGTCCTACCGGTAATTCCAACGTGGGAGCGGAGCACAGGGTCGGCGTTGATTTTTTCATATTCCCTCACCAGAGCATGCTCTCGGCGAATTTGTGGAGGGGCTATGTGGCTCAGTGTGGGTAGCCAATAAGTGGGCGTGGCCTTGATTGTGCCTGAGATGGTACGCATAGCTTGATTGAGTTGGGTTAAAATAAACCACCTTTGTCTATTCCAATTTCTAGAATTTAATAACCATAAAAAAGGGTGTGGAGAGGGGGCAAAAATGTAAAATATTAAAAACAAAATGCAATGTTACCATATTTTTAACGGTTTCTTACAATTAAAAACATTTTTTGTCTCATGTTACCAAGATAATCTTTTTGGCCACATTCTGTCGAAATTCGCCTGTGTGCGGTAGCG
This sequence comes from Barypeithes pellucidus, assembly GCA_963991005.1. Taxonomy (NCBI): domain Eukaryota; kingdom Metazoa; phylum Arthropoda; class Insecta; order Coleoptera; family Curculionidae; genus Barypeithes; species Barypeithes pellucidus. The sequence continues at coordinate 19,290,132 of OZ022563.1, forward strand.
GGAACTATAATAATATTAGTGGAGACTACGTAGCGGCGACTAAAATTGCTAGTTGAGGTATAAATGAGGCACGGGTAAAGAAATAACGTTCAGACTTTTATTTCTTACAGGTAAATATTTACAGAAAAAAAATCGGTGGCGCAACATTTTATTAAATTTATTATTCATAACATTCTTGTGTCCATTGATCTATGGTTACAGTAATTGGTTTCAAAACTTCAGCAAATCTATCAATATCACAGTCAAAGGAACAACCAGGTACAGTTAGAGAACTGAGGTGAGTGCTATTTTTAAAATACATGTTCACGAAGAGACTTCCGTTATTATTGCTTTTGACTTCCCATATGATTGATGAAGCGAACTGTGGTACTGCGCCTGGATAAACCCCCATGGCATTCGTACGATCACTTATTGTAGTGTCGTGTGCACTCAACATTAAAAATTTTTGAACTTCTGTGTCAGTCAGTTTCGAGAACTGATCTTGAGTCCTAAACGAATTCAGGTGGTTGATCAAGAAATCCATAAACGGACCTACTCTTAGTCTTGCCAGATCTTGTGTATATGTAGCCAACTGATGTTTTTTGGCGGCGAAAGCCTTTATTTCGGGCCAATAGTACTCTGTCCAATTGGGTAATGTAAAATTAAATCCCCTATATATAGTTAGGTCAGAGAATATACTGGAAAATGTTGTTATATCGACGTCGTCTAGAGAATATCCTGTAAGGTCTGATATGTTCTTATATAGTTCGGAATGCTCTTGGTTAAATTCCTGAAATTCAGTGGAATTGAGCAATTCATCGTAAAGTCTGTCATGCTTTGGACATGGTACTTTATCTGTTAAAATATGATCGCCCTCTTCGGGCAATGTGTGAATGGGGATAGCCTGAAAAATATTGTACGATTGACGAAAAGAAATAGTCTCGTATAGTCTGTATATAAATAGGACCATATTCTGATGGTTATCAAGTTAATAAACCAAAAGACTCTTAAATCAAGGATATGGCTCTGGTTCATAGTATTTGAATAATAAACACTTCACATTCTTAGATAGGTTCTAAACAACTTTCCAGAAAAACAATCGGGGAGCTCTAAAAATTAGCATTATTTTCTTTGTCGTTTTCGGTTAATTAGAAAAAGCTGTTTTTTCTTATGTCAATTTTTCCAGCTATAACAAGCTAGAATACTGTCACACCCCAACCTACAAAGCATGTAACCTTCCCGGCAGAGTTTATACCCCCAAAAGCCCCCTATATAAGGGTACTCGAAACCGGCTCTTAAAACACAACTAAAGTCACTAAACCTACCCATGGGCTAACAGCAGCCCCGTTACAGGTCTCGGCCTGGCCGAATCTCCTGAGTGGGAAACCTTCGTGGAATCTATCATGAGTGCACTTATCTTGAATATATTTTTTATACCTATCTATAGTGTTTAATATATTATAATATACAACATGTTTAGAAAAGGTGACGTGTGAACATACAGGGTCGCTTCTATGTATAGAAACCGTCGATTGTTTGCTAAAGTAAGATAGCTAGCGAAGAATGTTAAATACAAAACTTTTAGGGTTTTTAGAAATCTATTATACTACACAGAAACTAAGTATACAGGATCAGTCAAAAAGCCATAGAAGAACAAAGTTACTTTATTTTAAATGGAACCCCCTGTATATTATTCAATATTTCAATTATTTACAAGATTCTAAAAAAAAATGTTAAGCACACCGCATACCCAATCTTAACCGTTTTCGAGATATCGAGTTGCGAATTTCATTTTCAAATAAATCGAATAACAATAATAAAAAAGACAAACTAAGTTTTAGTAAAAAACAATTTAAAATCCTATTTTATAAGGTGCTCAAAGTGTCCACCGTTTACCTCCTGGCAGTAATGAATTCGGCGAACAAAATTTTGTAGCGAATCTTAAAGGATATTGGAAGCAATACTGGAAATTTCATGCATTATTCTTTGTTGCAAATCTTCGATATTTTGTGGTTTATTTTTGTACACTAAATTTTTGATATGGCCCCACAGGAAAAAGTCAAGAGGGGTCATATCAGGAGACCTAGCAGGCCATTCAATTGCACCTCTGCGCCCAATCCATTTACCAGGAAAAGTTTCCTCTAGATATGTGGTGGAGCCCCATCTTGTTGAAACCATATTTGTTCAGCCGGTAAATTGGGATTATTATGGTTCGGGAATAATCGTCTGAGCTGTGGAACAATATTCTCTTGTAAAAGTAATAAATATCGTTCAGAGTTCAAATTTCCATGTATAAAATAGGGTCCTATGACGTTTCCACCAATAATTCCACACCAAACATTGGTTTTTTGTGGTCGTTGGGTATGAACTTGTTCCATCCAATGTGGATTTTGGTCTGTGCAATAGCTACAGTTGTGTCGACTGATTCATCAGAAAATAAAATGTGGTTGACAAAGTTGACATTTTGATTCAATTTATCCATAATGATTTCGCAAAACTTAATTCTGCGATCAAAATCGTCTTCACTCAATTCTTGTAACAAATGAATTTTATATGGTATGAATTTTTCTCTTTTGGTAATTTTTTTAATGGAATATCGACTCATATTATGATTTAAAGCCCGCTGTTGCGTCGAATTTATTGGATTTTCTACCACATCTAACATGAGATTTAGAGAGTTTTCTTCATTAGTAACGCTTACCGGTCTTCCGTCCATTTTTTCATTGATCTTTCACACCTCAAGTTTCATGAAAACGCTGCAATGTTTTGGTAACAGTTGATTTAGTTATAGGTTCCCGATCTGGATGCAATTCATTAAAAATATTCACCACTTGGGTAAAACTCCGTGTCCTATCGAAGTACCCTATCATCATTAAAATTTCAATGCGCTCGGTATCGCTTAAACGTGCCATATTTACGCGAAAATTGTTCACAAATTGTAAATGTAAGCATGTTTGGCATATCTGTTGTCAAGATGTAGTATAATAGATTTTTGAAAACCCTAAAAGTTTTGTATTTAACATTCTTCGCTAGCTATCTTACTTTAGTAAATAATCGACCGTTTCCATACATAAAAGCGACCCTGTATAATATGAAAATAAATGCCATCTGCATGATCTGATCTTTAATACAGTGCAACATCGATAATCCGGACTAATTAAAACCGCGATCATCCGGATTAGTAAATAATCCGGACTATTGAAGCGAGACAGTATTTTTATTGAAAAACGAAACATTTAATACAAAACAGCTAGAAAATAGTACATAAACAAAAATTATTTAAAACAGAAGCATACTTATTAAATTTTATATTATTTTGTGAAGTAATTTGTGATTTTTGTTTGCTTGAATTACCGAGTACTATCAAATACTGATCATAAAGTACACAATGCAGTTGAAATGTTTGGCCGGATTATTGAAGAATCCGGTGTAACGAAGGTTCGGATTATCGAGGTTGCACTGTACCTGCTTTCACACTTGACACTACCGGATTAACAATACTGTCATATTTATCGTTATTACAATAAAATTCTTTGTTGTTTTTCAGTGTTTGTGTGTTAAATTTATGTATTGTTTGGGGAAAAAATAATAATTCTTAACTCAATCTGGTAAGACTGTGCCAAGGCCGCCGTAAACTGGATAAAAATATAGATTTTGAGTCACGTCCGTCGATTGCTTGTTTTTCCTAACCGAAACATATCAAACCGATCAAATGTCATAATGAGAACAGAAACAGAAAGCAGGGGTGGACACAACCTTTTTAGAAAGAATGCCACTATTTAAGAAAAATAATTATGCGTGCCATTTCCAACTTTTCCAATATATATACTAAAAAAACATAGAAAGTGGGATGGGATTTTTACGCAAAAGCTCCGTAAAATACATTTTTTCTCATGTCAGTTGTGCATATAAAGAAAAATAAAAAAAGTAATAAGAAATAAAACAAAAGTAGAAATTTAATTTTATGATAATAAACGTTTCTAAAGGTTCAGTCAGTTAGGTTTCTATTGTCCTTTATTTCAATTACCGTTTTAGAAAAATAAATACAACTTATCATAGTGCAGTAGGAAACAGAGGGTTACACTTTCTTGCATATTTCATGGTGCTGAAATTCAAAATGGCCGATGGGCGCCATCTTGGTAAAGGGAATTAAATAGGAAATGAGGCTTTGCCGTACATCTGTTGTAAAAATACCTTTTTTCCAATTCCAGAAAGTTAATGAATTTTATTTTCCGTTAAATTATTTTAAATAATCCCACATGCAAAATTAGACGGGCCTTTATAGTTTTGCGGTGTCGGCAGTATTTGGTTCCTTATCTTTGATGTCGCAACGAGTATGGCGTTACCGGTAGATAAATCGGCCAGGATGACGTAATGTAACGTTGAAAGAGACGGCTAAAGAAATTTCTGCAGGAGGTAGTTTTTTTTAGTGGGTTCTGGGTTTTTATCGTGGCCGGACGCCGCGGTCTCAGGACCTCACTCAAACGCGATCTTATTTTTTTTTCAAAACGGAAGCCGCAACACTACAGGTGTTAGAGTGTTTTTAGCCGCGGATTTTCCCTGAGAAAATTTTTATTTCAAACACTCGTGTTTCCGGCGAGTATAAAAAAAATACTGGACTGTCATTAAACACTCGTGTTTTCCGGTGAGTTTAAAAATACTGGAACGTCATTAAACACTCGTGTTTCCGGCGAGTATAAAAATACTGGACTATTTATTAAACACTCGTAGTTTCCGTGCGAGTATAAAAAACGCTGGAATCCCTTCAAACACTCGTTGCTGGCGCGAGTATAAATAAGTTATCCAAGAACAAACCCGATTGTGACAAAAGGAACAAAGACATTCTGAGTCCGGAATAGTGAGTAAGTGTGAAATAAAATATCTTAAGGCTAGTATTAGTAGTCACTGCCGCGAGTCATAATTTTTCTTTCGGAAATTCGGGATATCGGACTACCGTCCAGCAGGTGTTTATTTAAATGACTGGGCGCCGGCGGCTTATTCCTCGGAATAAACGATATTATTTTTGAAAATAATTGTAATTATTTTTTTGATCAAAAATTTTTTTTTAATGTTTTTTTAGCTTAAACATTAAATTATTATTTGTCGAGCTTCCTATCGGTGTGTCAAGAAGTAATGGCCAAGAATCAATAACTAAACATGTCCAGAGAGCTCTTACCTGCCATGGAATATTTTCGTTCCAGACCTGATCGCCAGATGGCGGATATAATCCTGCGAGGTTGGACGCGGCGGACATAAGGGTCCTATCTACGTCTGTGGATCGCACATAGATGTCGCTTCTATTATATCTAGCGGGCAGGAAACCATCGTAGCGATTACGGAACCATTGGCCTAGTTCGTAGTGACGTTGTTTTCCCATCTACAAAGGAGAGGTTTCATATTATTTATAATAATATAACGCCTTTGGTATACACTATACTTTACGCCGCATGCGCAGTGTTGGTTTAAAGCGTTCACAGAAGTAAAATCTGTGACGTCATAGAGCCAAATGTATCGATTGCCAATTGATTTATAACCGTAAGAATATCCATTCCAAAACGAAAGGCTAGCTCTATACCGGGTCCTGCATTAGTGCGTCGGGCATCCATAGCGTCCTTATTTACAACAGTAAAAAAAAGTTTAATACAAAAGCTGTAGGATGTGGGTTGATGCATATTTTGAAAATCTTTGAAATATACAGGGTGGTCCAAAAAAGTGTGACGTCATAAAATATATTTTTTTTAAATGAGACACCCTGTATTTTGGGCACATTTAGGTTCCTTTTGGTGTTCTCTCTTATGTGCAAAGATATTTTTTTTATTTGCTTCGATATTTTAGGAGCAATAAATAAAAAAAGATCAAAAGATCGTTTTGCACGATTGGAAAAATTAGAATAAAAATCTTGTTAGATATGCTTTGTTCCAGCTAGATAGCGTGAAAAGTAATGCTAGAGGTCTAATAATACTCTGACAGTTTTCAAGGGAAGAGTTAATTGATATGGTATTTGTGTTGGGAAATTGTGACAAAAATTGTTTACTGGCCAGTACAGTTTACGCGACTAAGTTTCCGGAAAGGCGTCATCCAGATCCCCTAAGCTTTACTAGATTGCCCGAGACAGGGAGTGTGGACTATAAAAAGGAAGAAAGAACAAAACCGGATACAAATGAGGAAAATCAACTAGGAGTTTTGTTAAGAGTTACTGAAAATCCAAACATAAGTCAGGCACGCGTGGGAGAAGAGGTTGAAATGAGAGGAAGGTCAGTTCCATGCATATCATATTCAGCTACACCAGGCTATGAGTGAAAATGACTTTCAGTGCAGGGTACAATTTTGCGAGTGGGCTCGAACACGTGTTCAAGAAAATCCACGTTTTTTATGTCGGTGTTATTTACTGATGAGGCGACATTTCACAACAACGGATGCGTAAACAAATACAATTTTCATTACTATGCCGCCGAAAATCCACGCATCTTTCGTGAAATGAACTACCAACATCGTTGGTCGATAAATGTTTGGGGAGGAGTGATTGGTGGTAATGTGATCGGTCCTCATTTTTTTGACGGTCACCTTACTGGTTAAATTTATGTTGAATTCTTGAGAAACGATTGACCTGAATGACTTGCTAATTTACCACCAAAATGCTGGCACAAATGTGGTTCCAACAAGATGGAGCTCCAGCCCATTATGCGCAACAGGTCAGAGCAGAGTTAGATAATACCCACGGAAATCGCTGGATTGGAAGAGGAGGGCCAGTTCGATGTCCTCCGAGGTCGCCCGACTTAACCAAATTAGATTTTTTTCTGTGGGGATATGTAAAAGATCTAGTTTATAAGGAACGGCCAACTACCGAGGAGAACATGCGGCAGAGAATAATTAACGCATTTGCGGCAATTACACCAGCGATGCTGGGCGATGTGGATAGGAGCTTACAAGTAAGAATAAACAAATGTTTGCAGCAAAATGGAAGATATTTTGAACATTTGTTAAAATGAATTGCAAATAGTTCTTGTTAAAGTCTGTAAAGTGATAAATAAACACCTACATATTGTTTTTCCATATCTGCCTATGATATTTTCCCAATACTTTTTCAGTTTAATGAGGATATTTATGGTTTTTGGTAAATATCTTTAAAACCATAGAGAATTTTAATACATTCGTTATAACAAAATATGCTTGTAATTAAATTCTGCATTAAATAATGAAATAAAATACAGCGTGTGTCATTTAAAAATACTAAGAAAAACTGATTTGAAAGTTGCCATTTTTGTAACCAAATTTTGATCACCCTGTATAAAATAAGAAAAACCTGTTTATTTTCAGAGTATTATTAGACCTCTAGCATTACTGTTCACACTATTTAGCTGGAACAAAACAGATCTAACAAGATTTTTATTCTAATTTATCCAAGCGTGCAAAACGATCTTTTTATCTTTTTTTATTTATTGCTCCTAAAATATCGAAGCAAATAAAAAAATATTTTTGCACATAAGAGAGAGCACCAAAAGGAACCTAAATGTGCCAAAAAAATACAGGGTGTGTCGTTTAAAAAAAATATATTTTATGACGTCACACTTTTTTGGACCACCCTGTATATTTCAAAGATTTTCAAAATATGCATCGCAGATATGCAGGACCCGATACAATTCAGAAATGAGCACGAATAAGAATGGTAGGTGCCCTACTACTTGTAGGCTAAGTTAAGAAGTCAATGCTCAGATTTGCACGTTCGGCATTTGGACCTGTTAATTAAAAAGTTCCTTCCTGGTTTACTTTTGAAAATAATTACTTACATTATTAAGTTGGCCATAGCCATCTGGCCAAAGAGACGAGTCGCCGAAATATGGATCGTTGGGCCAAGAAGATAACGGTGATCGATCTCCATGTCTAAAGAGCTAAAATCAAATGAAAATTATTGTCGGTGCTAAATTATCTAATAACAATCTGACGCCAAATGTTGTAATTTTATCAGTAAATTTCACATGTGATCCAGTAATTTATACAGGGTGTCCCAGAATATGTGGGCAGTCTCCCGCGCTCAGATAGAACACTTAAAAATAATCGGAGAAGTACCTATACATTTTTCTTCCTACGGCCTCGCCTACGGAGATACGGGCCCATAACGGATGTCTCTGGAAATCGTTGTTTTTGAAATAATTTTTTAAGTACTAGGTGTAATTTAATAATTTTTTAGTATAATTACTAGATGAGTCTCCTTAAAATTCGCCATTTTAAACACATTTGTCTTATTTAGTTTGCCAGGGACGGACTAGACAAAGGAGAAAAACCACAAACCACTACCATAAACTGACACTGTCATAAATATTCTTATTTGAATCGGCACATGTGAAAAAATCCATAACAACAATGAGGGAATTTTATGAACCTAAACCAACTAATAAACCATATTGAACAAAAATATTTTTGTTTTCGAAAACAGTTCACTTTATCGACATTGATCAAGAGTATCTTTTTTTCTCTTAAGGTTTAGAGTATCCAAAAATATTATTGTCATTCCTTCATCATACAAGGTGTACAAAAAAATCTTTTTTGTGTTACGTCTAGTCCGTCCCTGGCAAACTAAATAAGTGTTTAAAAGAGCGAATTTTAAGGAGACTCATCTACTAACCATTATACTAAAAAAATATTAAATTACACCTAGTACTTAAAATATTATTTAAGAACCAACGATTTCCATGGACGTCCGTTATGGACCCGTATCTCCGTAGGGGAGACCGTAGGAAGAAACATTTATAAGAACTTCTCCTGTTATTTTTAAGTGTTCTATTTGAACCCGGGAGATTGCCCACATATTCTGGGACACCCTGTATAATACCGAGAAATAGAAAATTCGCTATACAGAGTGTTTCTTAATAACATGCTAATATTTCAAGGTTATTCTTGGGCCATGTTCAGAAAAAACTTCATATGAACATATGTCCTAAACATCGTAACTTTTGAGATACAGCATAACATATTTTTCTATTCCGACCAGTGGCGTTGGTGCGGGAATTTCCCTCGATATTTTTGAAGAACAGAATGGTTCTTTTTTCTAAATAAAAATTATTCTTGAAATTCTCATTATTTGCTAAGCAAATGCCCTCTCTTCATATGTTGTCGTTTTACATACAGTTTTCGTATAAAAAAAATGAAATTCATTCATTTTCACTCTGTTATGAAATTAGGTACTAACAAAGATTAAAAAGGATCTACTAGGTAGAAGCAAATTTTGTTTTTTAAACATAAACAATTTCGACAGTTGTCTACCTAGTCTAGTTGTCACGTAGTTAAGTCATTAACCTTAATAAATTACTAAAAAAAACATGAACATCTTTTTTTTTACACGCATATATGCATTTTGTTCTTTCTTATCTTTTAATATTAACTACCTATTATAAAAATGTTGAATTTTTCTTTAAATGAAATACTGAGATCTTTTAACCCTACCTTAGGGGATCATTTTGCCCACCCAGGCAGGGTAAAATGATCCCTTTGCCAGTGGCGGTTCTCCCACAGAAGTACATGCGCACGTGCACCCCCAAAACAAATAAAAAAATATTAAATTATATTCATTTAATATTATTTATCGTATATAGTCCGACCCTCCCTAATATTTTATCGTACCGTTAAACCAAACTGTATATAGGCTATCACAGTGGCGCGATCCGGCCGGCGAGCCAGTCGTTAAATTGATGACGAGAAATGCTCGCATATGCGTTCATATAGGCGGGACATAATGCAGTTTCTCTTTAGTATGGTGGCGGGGGATAGCGGGGATTTGACGATTTTACATGGAAAAGTCGCACAATTTTGGAGTGCGCCTTTGTCTGTTTGCTCGCGCATGTATCTAGTAATTCGAGAGTGAATGTTTCAATATTTTAATATTACAGTGAATAGTTTGACGGTGAACTAAACTGCTGGCCATTTGCTTTCGAGCAAGAAAAATTTCGCCTAAATTTAAAAGTTAATATCTTCTGAACCAGATATGACATCGATCTCCGGTTTTTAATGGTTGATAGATTTGTCCCTTAGGAAACAATTGCCAAAGTTGGATTATCTTAAACTGTCAGAAAATTTTATATACAGGGTGTTAAAGAGTACGATGATTTTTGCTCTAATTTCAATAGCATGTAACTTTCACAATAATATTTTTAAATTTTATCACTGTACGTCAATTGAATCACTGGTTCATAGCAAAGAAAGTAATCTGTCAAATTTTTGATATCTGCTATATTTTAAGAGATACCGATTTTTTTGAAAAACTTTGCTTCTTTTTCAACTTTTTGTTAGCTAGATCCCACTGTGCGTTGTATCGTGCAAACTTTGCAAGCGATTATTATACCTTATGAAAAGCTTGTTTATGTTCAGTAACAACAATTGTACCTAAATGTTGTGATGTGCAGTGGCGTACTTATAATCACTTATATGTCTATGCTTTATGAGTATCTCACAATTTTTTTTGTATTGAAAAGTACTCGCCCCTAGATTAGGCAAGTTTTGCCTTATTTTTTAGTTTTTCATATCGCTACAGGTATATTATACAGTGTCTACAAAATTTTAAAAAAGATAATTTTTTTATTTAATTGTTTGAAAAAATGTGTTTATTAATTTCTAACTTTCTAACACATGGTTAGCTTTGTTGCTAAACGCATTAGCATGGCTGACTTGATATTGTTTTTTTTTCGTGATAATCTCAATTCAAATTAATACACTCGGATGGACGGGGTTTGGTTTGACGGCAGCTAGTGATATTTAATATTAAAATGCCTTTCAATGTAAGTTTAATTTTAGGAATAGTGTCGTGTTAGAAAGTTAGAAATTAATAAATAAATTTTTTCAAATAATTAAATAAAAAAATTATCTTTTTTAAAATTTTGTAGACACTAAAATATACCTGTAGCGCGATATGAAAAACTAAAAAATTAGGAAAAACTTGCCTAATCTAGGGGCGAGTACTTTCCAATACAAAAAAATTGTGAGATACTCATAAAGCATAGACATATAAATGATTATAAGTACGCAACTGCACATCACAACATTTAGGTACAACTGTTGTTACTGAACATAAACAAGCTTTTCATAAGGTATAATAATCGCTTGCAAAGTTTGCACGATACAACGCACAGTGGGATCTATCTAACAAAAAGTTGAAAAAAATCAAAGTTTTTCAAAAAAATCGGTATCTCTTAAAATATAGCAGATATCAAAAATTTGACAGATTAATTTCTTTGCTATGAACCAGTGATTCAATTGACGTACAGTGATACAATTTAAAAATATTATTGTGAAAGTTACATGCTATTGAAATTGGAGCAAAAATCATCGTCCTCTTTAACACCCTGTATATAAAATTTTCTGACAGTTTAAGACAATCCAACTTTGGCAATTGTTTCCTAAGGGACAAATCTATCATCCATTAAAAACCGGAGATCGATGTCATATCTAGTTCAGAAAATATTAACTTTTAAATTTAAGCGAAATTTTTCTTGCTCGAAAGCAAATGGCCAGCAGTTTAGTTAAAAAATAACTTGAGCTCTTTGAGTGTAGAGCAAAAAATTAAAGCAAAGAATGCCCTAAACCGGAAATTAATTTAACGCAGACTACAAAGTGTAAATCTAGACACTTTATTAGAAAGTTTTAAAATGAAATATACGTAAAAAATAACTGGATTTGTGGATGCAGCACAACTAACCCTTTTCTTCCTGCTTGTTGTTTGGTCGAGGCTTTGCGGCGGAGCCTACCTAGACAAAAAAATGGAATAGCCGACTTGGGGCATTTAACACAAAAAATTAAAAAACATGACAATACTCATATCAATGCTCAGTTGGAGATAAAGTTGATGTTTAAAATAATTTCACGATACTTGTGAACCCCCTCTATCATAGGTCACGAGCCGCCGCTGCCCTTTGCACAAGTTTATATTTCCGTAAATAAGATTATTATGCTTTATTATTAAACACTCTGTACATCTTAGTATGAAAGCATATGACTTGAGGAATTCCATAAAACCGATTATTATTCTCCCTAAGTCATATAGGTACTAGTTTTCCACGTGTTTTTTTTCCTTAAGGGGATCATTTTGGGCCCTTCTCCCCTACGATCTCCTATAAAATATGTTTTTCATTAATAAATCGTACCAAAATAATGTTGTAGATACACGTAATTTATACAAATTTATAGTTAGTATTTCTAATAAATCAAGTAAATACTAAAATATATTTTAAATGTTACAACGAATATAAGTGAAAATAATTTATTTGTAATTGAATTAAATCGATTCGGCCTCTATAATAAACATAAATTTGGTGCACAATTTATAAGCCAGAAATTCCAGTTTATTTGTAACTTGTAACCCCAGTAGTTGTATATTTTGAAATGTATGGTACATTTTACTTACTATTATTGTATTTTAAGTATTTTTTTTTTAAAAAACATAAAAAAGCGCCTTTTCTATGGTTTAAACTGTGGACTGTGAGTCTTGCCGCTCCGGCATTCAAGAGAAGAACCATCGTTTAAAAATTTATGCGGCAAAAAGTAACAACCAAAAACATTTCATTAATAAATAGATAGAATTGTTTTTATTCTGTCAGAATCATACAAAGTTTTAAACAGTAATCAATGATGCCAAGTCTGTATCGAGAGTCCTAAATCTGCTTTAGAAACCGAAACGTATAATATTAATTATCAAGAACATCAAAATTGCAATGTTTTAAGGAAATCACTGTGGCAACGCTGTATGGTCATTTTTACCTGTTAGTGTAAAAACGACCCTGAAATTTACTACTTTCATTCATTTTCCGTTGGCGGTGGTGTTAGGACTTATTCCTGGCGCTTTTATGATCATTTGTGATCTATTGGGTTTTTAGATTAATTTTTAGTGTTTTTTCGAACTAAAACTATTTATTAGCTATCTACAATGGTTCGTCAGTGCGTGGTGTGTAAGAAATTCGACTATTCTAACCCCGGATTAATATTTCGTCGGAAAGTGAGAATAATGAGGTTACGTTTTTAATTTAGGTAAAGCAGTGGTGTAGCTAATTCTATATTTTAAGTAAATACAGTGAAACCTCTCTTAGGCGGACACCGATGGGACCGTCTGAATTAGTCCGCCTAATAGAGGTGTCCGCCCTTGGGAAATTTGTTATTAGGTAATATGTAAATGCAAAATTATTACTATGTATATGTATGTACAAATAAACATACCATAACAAAAATACACTAGTTTTAGTTAGGATGTAGTACTAAAGAAATCGAATAACGTAGTTTGACGTGTTTGCGTTTTATACTTGCAATCTAGAAAATGTAATTCCAAGTCTGATAACAATTCCATTGCTGTAGAGTCACCTCCATTATTTGTATACTCTTGTAATTCCTTCACCATACTCATGGCTTGTTCATAATTGGTGACATTTGTTTGATTACTGCATTCAACTTCTTCATCAGAGTCGTCAGATAGTGATGTGGTTTCAGTTTGGACTACATAATCGGTAGGAATGGGGTCACTATCATCTTCTAATGGCACATTGCTATCAATGTTAATGAACTCGCCCAAATCATTGTTGTCAAATTACAAACTTCCACAACATCAAGACAACAGATATCAGACTCAAAACGCGATTTTTTTTGTGCCATTGTTTATGATTTTAACCTTACAACTCACAAATAAACGGCGGACTGCTGTCGGGGAATCACACATACTTTCTTTCGGCGAAGTCCTTTCGCGCTGCCACGCGTATGCGATTGATTGCCGGTCTGTCTTCAGAGAGTTTTTGCACCGTACTTATTCGTCTCCCAAATACTTTAAAATTTGTTTGTCCGTTTAAAGGAGGGTTTTCGCATTCTTTGTATGAAAACAGCCTGTCCGAGTCCGCCGAAGAGAGATTGATTTTCATGGAATTTCATATACCTAGTTCCGGACTATGAAAAAATGTCCGCTTAATAGAGATGTCCGCTTATTAGAGGTATCCGCTATGAGAGGTTTCACTGTATTGCATTTGAAACTGTAGAACTGTGCATGATTGTACATGGTGTTTTATGAATGGAAGGTTTTGTCTCCCCTTTTATATTAGATGTTTATGGTAACAACGATATCCGGCCAGCATGCGACCATAAATTATGGCATTTTTCCATTCATGGCTGATGCCACGACATATCGGGGAAGATTTCAGAAATTTGCATAATCCACTTAAGAAGTTCTCGTGTACAAACGAATAGGCAAAAATATTTTTTTGTTTATCAAGTTGCTACTTACCACAATGACAGCCTTTAAATCTCCGTCTTCTTGTCCCAATGCCAGAGCACTTAAGCTTAAGGTAACCAACAATATCGAGAGCCTAAAAGAGATCATTTTTTACACTATCAAGCAAAAACCAAAATGCGAAAACACAGTGATTTCATTAGCGTAAAACAATAAGATTAAAAGCGATAAGATTAAAATACACTTTGGTTGCAAATTATCGAATACTTAAAAAAATACTTGTCAATAAAGTTGATCAAGTGTATTTAAATATTTATTACATAGTTCTATCTATTGTTTAAATGTAGTAGGTACTCAAATACCGCTAAACTTGATAAAATGCTAAACAGTTGCCGTATCTTTTGAAGAATTGAAAATGATTAAAATGTTGTAACATTTTATGTACGTATTCATTGTCTTACATAATAAAAATAGGTTTTTATTTTTACACTTACAGGCTACGTATTCAAACGTGACCAATTCATAACTTAAAAGTTATACCAAATGGGTGTATCGAATTTTTCCAACTTTCTATAGGAATTCTATCTACAGGGGCAAGGGCGGATCCAGAACTTTGCGTACAGGGTGTTATGGAAATGGCTTATTATATTTAAACGGGTGACTCCTAGGATGTCCTAGAGAAAGTATACATACTTTTTTTAAATCGAATATCTAAATACTAAGGTAAAAACCCTTTTTACCCACATGCTGTCGCGCCGTTCCATCTGGATTCAGTTAGCCACAATGTGGGTCACTAGAGTCATGACCCCCAATGACCACCCCCCTCCTGGATTCGTGATTGCCGCAGGGTGGTATATGTGTGACTTATTATATTTTAAACATGCAAATCCTGAGGTGAGAACAAATTGAATAAAAATAACCATAAATGGGCTTTGAATTAAGAAGCGAGATAAGGCACCATATATCAAACCGGAAAAACCACGTGGTAATCACTCTGGAGAGATGTAAACAATCAATGTGGTAGGTCAGTTAAGGTGCCAAAAGACATTAGTGCATGTTGGGGAAACACTACCCTTTTCCCTCATAAATTCATTATAAAATACTTAAATTTGCATAAACTTATATTCAAAAACAAACAAAACACGTTTCAACAACTTTGGACAAAATACAAAAACATACGACGATTCTAATAGACAAAACTCATTTCCCAGTGCATTCCGTCCTGCACAAATACTCAAAACTTACTTCCGACATTTACTTCAACCCATATCATATGTTAAAACTACCATAATAAAAATCAATACTTCAAACCTTGAAATATTCACGACGTAAAAAAGAACTGTCTTTTTGGGGTATGACCACAATAAAAATGTCATACCGAACATATTAAATTCTGTAGTAAACAAACTACCGCGGGGTTAGTACTCAGGTGCCTTCTAACTATCAACTTGAATAAATAACATAATTACCTAATTGCACAATGCATACGACATACTAATTACATAAATCACCCGACAATTATAACATTTCCCTTGCGTTTTGGCTATACAAACTCGCCATCCCCCAATGGGACAGACGTGCAAAACACCCAGCACCCAGCGCCCAGCGACAAGTATCTAGGCGGTGATTGGCCAGATAGACGTACGACGTCACGCTTCTCTCAAGAGAGTCTTTTACCACCCTAGAACTTCACTGTTGTCCGAGACGTCGCTCAAGGCAGGGTGCCGATTCAGACTCTCGTGCGAACACGTCATTTTCAAGGCACTTTGTAGCCGATCTTCTATTTTAACCATTTCAATGTGAACTAAGAACTAAAGTTTAATCAACAAGAAAAATATAAAGTGAACCACATTCTAGGCACTTCGTGGCCGATCTTCGTGTGTAACTTAAAAGTGCAACATACATGTACAAATACAGTGAAACCAAAGTACATTATTACATTACTGTCGTTCAGACACGTTATTCTAGGCACCTCGTGGCCGATCTTCATTTCTAACTAAAAAGTGTATTATTATTTCACAAGACAATCATTGCCGATACGCATTACCGGCTATTATGTACCACAAAAACCACGGCAGATAAATAAACCGGGTTTTCAAACCACGAGTAGTGAATCGGATTAAATCGAACTTTCTACTTACCTACATCGAACTTTCTACCTTTCTTAAGTGAACTTTTTACCATTCTACTTCGCGGCAATCCGACGGAACCGGGAACTTTGACCTACAGACTACAGCAAAATGCATATTACGATGAACTATACATTAAACTAATTTAAATTAATGTCATTACTCGTGAACCAAAACCAAATCGTTAAGAGTCAAAACAGGCAGGTTTACCAGCAAATATAAACCTTTTTTGTACCGTACCCATACAAATCCAACCGTTGAAAATAGATAAGTTATTTGTGATATATTTCTGTGTTTGTTCTTACGCCTAATTAACAGAACCAGTGAACTACCTATGCTACACAGTACTACAAAACACGATTGGGCTTCAGGATATAACACCGTAGCCTAACATTTGTTCCATCAGAGCCGGACAGGCAAAGAACAACCAAAAGCAGATTAAAAATAACCTAGACAACGGAAAAATACACAGTCCAAAGGAGACAGGAAATAAAGATAGAAGAAAAATACCAGTGTCCAAGGTGAAAAACTGTCAGTGCCAACAAGGTCATAACCCAGTGATAAGAGACTTTCGTGTACCCTCTAACTAACGGGGTAATACAGCAGCCTGGTGATCTTCAAGCAGAAAAGCAATAGTTTATTTTTCAGGGAAGTGTTCATAAAATATTATTTTAATTTTCAGGAATTTGTTGATATATTTCATTGTATTAATTTTATAACTGTGTGACAATTTATTACCAGGTATTTTCAGCATTTTTTAAGTAAAACTAGTACTAATTTCAAGCTCATTTTTTTTGTGTGAAGTCATTAATTATTAAAAAATGGAAGAGTTAGACGTAGATTCTTTAGTGCAAAGGCGTGGCACTGCCAAAGGCGCAATCACGAGAATAAAAAATTGGTTCGACCAAAACAACAAAAATAACAATGAGTTATTGCAAGTCCCGCACCGGGAAGATTTGTTAAGGAAAGCATTTCAAAACTACTCAGATATTCAAGATCAAATCGAAATATTAAACATAGATGACTCAGACAGAAATGAGGTTGAAAGCAGATACTGTGCTCTTTTGGCTGAATTTGATAAATATAAAAGTAGTAGTGTACAGTCAAGCGCCAATAAGGCAAATATTTCTACGCCACAGGCGCATGCGCACGTTAAATTACCAGATATAAAAATCACGCCGTTCAATGGTACGATCGCGGATTGGAGGTCATTCTCTGAAGTATTCAACGCTTTAATCACGCAAAATTCAAATCTTGGCAACGTCCAAAAATTAATATATTTAAAATCAGCATTGCAGGGCGAGGCTTTTAAACTGGTAGATTCGTTAGAACTAATAGGAGATAACTTCGCATTAGCATGTGACATATTGAAAAACCGTTATGAAAATATTACATGTGTTTTAAATAGTTACTTAAATCAGCTACTAGACGCGCCTGTTTTGACGAGATCAACTTCGGCAACCCTGCGCGATTTTGTGGCTACAAGCAAAAAGACCATCGAGTCATTTAAAAAATTAAAATTAACCGAAAAAGAACTTTTTGAATACATGTTAGTGTATATTTTGGAAAATAAACTTGATTTCAATACAAAACGAGATTTCGAGACACAGAGAGACTTAGACAGATTACCAATGTTGCCAGATTTATTTAAATTCCTTGAAAAAAGATGCATTGCTTTTGAAAATTTATCCAGCAGTGACAGGAGTCACAAAGTCAATAATAATAGAAGTCCTGTACTAACAGGCACTGATCAAAATATTCACACTGTAAATCATAATAATAATAACAGTAATTATTCGACAAATCAAAATATGAACGATGCACATATTCGGTCGCAGTCACCTGTTCAGAATTTTAATAATAATACCAGACGAGTGTCTGAAAATTCAGCGTGTCAAACAAATCGACATTTTCAGAATAGAAACTCACATAGTTCAAATCGCAAGTCTCGGGAATTCACGACTAATCCGAATGAAGTTACATCGCTTTCCACGACTAGTACGCAGTCAAGCGCGTTATTAGCAACGGCGCAAGTAAACGTGATGACTCACTCCGGAGAAATTGTTACCGTTAAAGCCCTATTAGATAATGGCAGTCAGAGTTCTTTCATTACTCAACGACTTGTAGATAAACTACAAAGCAAAGTGTACGAACATAATTTAAATATTACTAGCATTTCAAACAGTGAAATTTCATCAAATAAAATGGCAGATATTTATATTCAATCTAAAAATCAAAATAAAGGCTATTCAGTATCATGCGTAATTTTGGATAATATTACGGCGCAGTTGCCACACCTCCCTATTGACATAAATAAATTAAATATTCCACAAAATTTGAAGTTACAGTTAGCAGATCCTACTTTTAACTTACCGTCGGGCATCGACATTCTGCTAAGCACAAACGTGTACTACGCGATCTTAAGACAAGGGTATTATTCTTTAGGCAAAAACAGACCCACCCTCGTAAAGACTACCCTCGGTTGGCTGATAGCAGGGAATATACCTAAAGCTTTTATTTTTAATGACAATTCTGGTAAATCACAGGACGTGGTTTCATTTGTTATACAGACAAGTCAAATTGGTGACTCAGCCAAATTTCCGGATACAGGAGAACTACCCTCAAATCCAATTTTAAAGGCAGAAACCAAATTAAAGAAATTAATTTCAAATAATAAGCAAGTAAATAAGAATAAGTTCTTTCAAGTAACCAAGCAAGTCAAAATATTTCATAAGCAAGTTCAGCAAAACAAGTTTTCACCTGTTCTACAAATACTAAAAAACAATAAACATGCACAAGACGTTCCGCTGGTCTTACAAACCAGAGAAATAGATAAGTGTGTACAAGAATATCAGCCTAGTTGCAAATATAAAAAGTCAAGTTTTTGCCGACGTCTGTTCAGTGGCGTACGGAGTAAACAGTTTTATCCGAAATTAAATAAAATAAATTCAAAGTCATAAATGGTTTTATAAATACTTTTATTAAGCGAAAACTTTTAAGAACAACTTTTTTAATAAAGATTTTATTTTTTCGTGGTCTTGCGTTTTTTGCATAAATTTGGTTTAAAATACTTTTTTAATGACAAGTATCATCTGCTATCATCCAGAAACCAGAGGAGTACGGTTTTAAGTTCAACATTTTTAAAAATTTGTATATTACATTTAAAGTGACTTTATAAATATTTTTGCAAATATCTTCCGCGTGTTCAAATACAATGAATACTATTGTGTTTATATTACACTTTACTCTACATTACTGGGCCTGGTAGGGTGCCCTTAAACTCTACTGGGAGCTACGGCCTGTCTCCCTGGGAAACCTAAACAAGTCAATGATCTTTGTTGTTTTTGTTTGGCCCTTTGCTTCAAGGAAAGCATCGTATCGAGTTGTTTTAAGCTTAACCGCTTAACAATTCTTTAATCTTACTCCTTTTTCTGCACTAGATACGCTCCTAGTGGCTAAACTTATCAGCGTGTTTTCACGGCAGATTTTTCTTCTGCACTTTCGTTGTATGTTACAGTTTACCTGTCCGCAACACCGGCTAGACTCTCTAGCACGCTCTCAGAGCCTTTTTGTTTTTAATTTTCTCACTGGGGCATTACAGTGTCTTTATAACCAAAAATGCCAGTGTCCCTAAACAAGGCACCCTTCTTTCCTCACCTGTCTATTGGGCCTGGTAGGGTGCCCTTAAACTCTACTGGGAGCTATGGCCTGTCTCCCTGGGAAACCTAAAAAAATCATTGATCTTTGCTGTTTTGTTTGGCCCTTTGTTTCACACTGAAACATCGTACGAGTTAATCTAAGTAAATCCCTGAACAACTCTTTTAACCTACTGCTTACGGAAACGTAGTTCAGCCTTACAACCTGGTCTACGATCTTCATGAGCATTCCTACCAAAGTTTTTGTTACCAAGTATTTGCCAAGAGTGCAAAATAAAAAGATGTGCCAGAAGTGCAACATAAAAATATTTATCTTAAATAAGTACACTAATTAAATTCTAGGTAATATGCCGCTTTAATAATTTAGTGTACTGATTTCCTGCCCTAAGGGCATTTCTACCAAAGCATTAATTCAAAAGTACTCTAACTACACTCTAGGTAATATGCCGCTTTAATGAGTTAGTGTACTGATTTCTTGCCACAAGAGTATTTCGACCAAATTTGCCAATGAAGCAAATTAAATTAAAGTTACTTCCTACAAGCGCAACTTACAAGTTTTTCGCAATCATATTTTTATACATTACTCAAACTACTTCTTATGAATACATAGGTCAGCCTTACAACCTGGACTATGATGTTCATAAGCACTCCTACAAAATATTTGCCAACGAAGCAAATTAAAAATAATTGCCATCAGTGCAAAAAATAAGTTCTTCGCCATGAGTGCAGAAGATAAGTTACTACCCTAGTAAAAACTTTCTATTTACTACGCTCGAATCGAGTTTCCTACATATTACTTGTTACTTGTTCGGTGAAACCTGGATAGACTTACAACCTATCTGGTGCTTTCATTCACATTCAGAGTTTATCTATGGTTATTATTTTTGTTAACGCCAAATACGGCATTATTATTATTCTTATCCTCTTCAGTTGTATTATCTTAATAATACTGGTCCTTCGAGCATAACTTATTTTTAAATTATTCCTCATTACTTTGTCTGCCTCACAGGCCACCCATAAAGTAATAACTTTGTCTATTTTCTCACTCCAACTTTACTTCAAAGCTTAAGGTAGGGTTCCGGTAGCGGTTGAGACACTAGCGGTTGAGGCACTAGCACTAGCACTAGTTTCCTCAAAGGGGGGAGAATGTTGGGGAAACACTACCCTTTTCCCTCATAAATTCATTATAAAATACTTAAATTTGCATAAACTTATATTCAAAAACAAACAAAACACGTTTCAACAACTTTGGACAAAATACAAAAACATACGACGATTCTAATAGACAAAACTCATTTCCCAGTGCATTCCGTCCTGCACAAATACTCAAAACTTACTTCCGACATTTACTTCAACCCATATCATATGTTAAAACTACCATAATAAAAATCAATACTTCAAACCTTGAAATATTCACGACGTAAAAAAGAACTGTCTTTTTGGGGTATGACCACAATAAAAATGTCATACCGAACATATTAAATTCTGTAGTAAACAAACTACCGCGGGGTTAGTACTCAGGTGCCTTCTAACTATCAACTTGAATAAATAACATAATTACCTAATTGCACAATGCATACGACATACTAATTACATAAATCACCCGACAATTATAACATTTCCCTTGCGTTTTGGCTATACAAACTCGCCATCCCCCAATGGGACAGACGTGCAAAACACCCAGCACCCAGCGCCCAGCGACAAGTATCTAGGCGGTGATTGGCCAGATAGACGTACGACGTCACGCTTCTCTCAAGAGAGTCTTTTACCACCCTAGAACTTCACTGTTGTCCGAGACGTCGCTCAAGGCAGGGTGCCGATTCAGACTCTCGTGCGAACACGTCATTTTCAAGGCACTTTGTAGCCGATCTTCTATTTTAACCATTTCAATGTGAACTAAGAACTAAAGTTTAATCAACAAGAAAAATATAAAGTGAACCACATTCTAGGCACTTCGTGGCCGATCTTCGTGTGTAACTTAAAAGTGCAACATACATGTACAAATACAGTGAAACCAAAGTACATTATTACATTACTGTCGTTCAGACACGTTATTCTAGGCACCTCGTGGCCGATCTTCATTTCTAACTAAAAAGTGTATTATTATTTCACAAGACAATCATTGCCGATACGCATTACCGGCTATTATGTACCACAAAAACCACGGCAGATAAATAAACCGGATTTTCAAACCACGAGTAGTGAATCGGATTAAATCGAACTTTCTACTTACCTACATCGAACTTTCTACCTTTCTTAAGTGAACTTTTTACCATTCTACTTCGCGGCAATCCGACGGAACCGGGAACTTTGACCTACAGACTACAGCAAAATGCATATTACGATGAACTATACATTAAACTAATTTAAATTAATGTCATTACTCGTGAACCAAATCGTTAAGAGTCAAAACAGGCAGGTTTACCAGCAAATATAAACCTTTTTTGTACCGTACCCATACAAATCCAACCGTTGAAAATAGATAAGTTATTTGTGATATATTTCTGTGTTTGTTCTTACGCCTAATTAACAGAACCAGTGAACTACCTATGCTACACAGTACTACAAAACACGATTGGGCTTCAGGATATAACACCGTAGCCTAACAGTGCACGTTGGCCGGTGTTTGTTCGGGTTTGTTCGATGATTTATTATATTTAAACAGGCAAGTCCCGAGATGAAAACAAATTGAAGAAAAATAACCATAAATGGCGCTTTGAATTACTAAGCGAGATAAGCCACCTTTACCGAACGCGAAAAACCTCGTGGTATGCACTGTGGAATGGGTGACAATTTAAAAACTTGAAATGGCCATATGCCATATATTAGAAACGAAAAACTGAAGAAAAAAACGCAAAAAACAGTTTCTATAAAACAATGGGGGAACAAAAACAAGCGTATTAGCCCACCCCTATCTGCAACCCCTTGGACAGGGTGAGATAAACCCTTAAAATCTTAAATAGAAAGGGGGTCGAGTGATACATCATTTTGAAGCTCTTGAAAAATGCTTTCCAATAGTACCATAGAAAGGTACATTTCAGGAAATTCTTCTCTGTTTATTAAGGAAAACAATAAATGAAAAGACAATTTTGAAATTTTTTATTATTAGTTAATTAAATGTTCAAAATGATTTCCGTTGTTTTGAAGACAATAATAAAGCCTACTTTCAAATTCTTCACGTACATTTGCAAAGGTTTCTCTGGATATAGCACGGCATTCCTGAACTATTCTATGCTGAAGTTGCTCTAGTGACTCAGGTTGCGTTTTAAAAACCACAGATTTTAGGTGACTCCACAAAAAGAAGTCAAGAGGTGTTAGGTTCGGGGATCTAGGTGGCCATTCAACAGGACCTCTTCTTCCAATCCACTGGTTGGGATATTTATCATCCAACCACTGCCTAACGGGAACTACATAATGCGGAGGTGCTCCATCCTGTTGGAAATGTAGTAAGCGTTCTTCTAAAGATAAATTTCCGAGTATGTCCCTCTGATTTTCTAATTCTGTCACTATTAGTGGTTCGATAGACCTCTGTAGCATTTCAGCATACCTGTCGCCATTTAAATTTCCTTGTATAAATATTGGGCCGATAATACCATCTCCCAATATACCAGCCCAAACATTAATTTTCTGGGGGTACTGGGTATGCCCTTCTCTAAATAGATGGGGGTTCTCGTCATTCCAGTAACGACAGTTTTCCTTATTAATATGCCCATTTAAATAAAAGGTACACTCATCACTGAAGCAAATATTTTTAACTAATCGAGGTTCTGCCGTAATTCTATCTGTCATTATTTCACAAAACTGTATTCTTCTGTCAGGGTCGTCGTCACCAAGTTCTTGCAGTATGTGCAGTTTATAGGGATAAAACTTATGAATTTTAAGTACCTTTCTTATTGATTCACGAGATAATCCAGTTGCTACAGCTGCTTGACGAGTTGATAAAGTTGAATTCATTGCAAACTGCCCCAGAATTTCAATTTGCGCTGCTTCGTCGGCTAGTCTCGGTTGATTTCTCTTTATATTCGCGACAGAACCAGTTTCTTTAAATTTGGCTACTAGTTGGCGAACATACTCCGGGCTTACATTTTGACCTGGATGCCTTTCGTTAAAACGTTGAGCTGTTCTTAAAAAACATTGATCCTGGGAACCATAAATGAAAATAATTTCTACCCGTTCAGCTGTGCTGTACACCATTGTTAAAGATAAGAAGTGCTGCTTTTCGTTTAAACTGAACCGAAAGTTAACTGTTCTTAAAATAATAATACTAGTAGAAGTTACCTTTAAGGTAAATTCTGTGATAATAAAATGCGAATATTTATAAACAAATTTTTTTTTCAACAAAAAAAAAATAGGAAATAAACCAAAACGAAATACCGAGGCTTAAACTGTTTAGAATTCTTAAGAGATATCTCTTAATATGCCAGGATATTGGTAGCAATCATTTTGAACATTTAATTAACTAATAATAAAAAATTTCAAAATTGTCTTTTCATTTATTGTTTTCCTTAATAAACAGAGAATAATTTCTTGAAATGTACCGTTCTATGGTACTATTGGAAAGCATTTTTCAAGAGCTTCATAATGATGTATCACTCGACCCCCTTTCTATTTAAGATTTTAAGGGTTTATCTCACTCTGTCCAAGGGGTTGCAGATAGGGGTGGGCTAATACGCTTGTTTTTGTTCCCCCCCTTCGTTTTATAGAAACTGTTTTTTGCGTTTTTTTCTTCAGTTTTTCGTTTCTAATATATGGCCATTTCAAGTTTTTAAATTGTCACCCTGTATAAAGAATAAATGTGGTAGGTCAGTTAAGTAAGCTGTCAAAATGCATCATTGAGCCTGTGTTGTAATATTTACACGTCAAATACTCTATAGAAATATGATATTTTAACAGTTTTTCATTCTTTTTGACACTTATTTCCTTAGAAATGAATGCGAGAATATTTTGCAAGACAAAGAATTGTAATATCGGACAAAGTACTACATGGAAAATCTTTATTGTACGATTTCCAATAAAATTACATTTTTCATTAATAATATACCAAAATTTTCATTAAAAATATACCAAAATAATATTGTACACATAATTTATAAAAAATAATACTTAGTATTACTAATGAATCTAGTACAATCAAGTACATTTTACAACGAATGTAAGTACACGGAAGCGTGCATATAATGACGTCACAAAGCCACGCCTCTTCCTGTGCAATATCGTACCTTGGTTAATTGTATCATGTACAAATATGACAATATTTTTCATATAGAATTAAATAAACGGTATACTAACCCTGTAGAATAGAGGCCAATTTTTTTTGGTGTCATGAGATTACTAATTTTCTTCACTTAATATAGGTATCACAGTTTTCGGAATTTTAATTTCTAGCTACCCGTATCATCACATTTTGGTCCTTATTGTATTTATTGGATGGTAGGTAGGTACAGACTTTTGGGTTTAATATCTGTCAAAGATATTTTCGTAACCTCATTATCATTTGTCTATTTATTTTTCAATATTGAGCGCATTCAGCAGAACCCATCGATTTGTAAGCGGTTAGTAATCATCTTGCTGAATGCACTAAAAGAAAAAATCGATGGGAAATCGGACGCCATTTCTCCATCGAATTTAACAAGCGATATGTGATTTGACAGCAATTTATGTCAGTTTGAGGATAAAAATTTATAAAAAATGAGGAAAGAAGTGAATTATAATTATACTCTGCTAATTAATGGTACATGGAAAAACCGCAGACTCTTTACGTAAAAATATTAGGATTTAATTATACTTACCTATATCCGGAACTTGATATTAACTGAGATACAGGGTGTTAAAGTTAAAACTTCACTATCGTTTTCCTCTAATAACTTCGAGAGCAGCTAACGTTTTTTTACAAAATTTGGCAATTATGGCTTTTTTAGTACGAGAAATTGATTTTGTATGAAATTTTAATGTACAATGTAGGGGGCGCTGTCTGCGCCATTATTTGCCAATTTATTAGGTCATAACTTTTTTGTGCCTCAGTGTATTTAAGTTTTTAATGAAAACAATTCTTTTCTCATATTTATTACGTAAAAAAGGTGTACTAAGTTCAGGTCGCCCAGAGTTACCATTTCGGAGATATTTGCATTTAAATTGTTTAGTGCACTCTGCCCAATTATTATTATTTTGCAAACAAACTTTTTTTCTTAAAGTATCCTATGAGAAAACAAATAAAATTTAAAGATGCAGTTGCTATGGAACAGAAAATGTTTAATTTTTGAGTTTATCGTAAGTTTGTGTTTTCATTGCTATTGGTTTCTTTCGACACGATATTTTCTAGGGCCAAAGTTATTTTAATTAAAATAAGTTAAAGAACAGTCCAATTATTGTATTTATTATTCCCAATTACCATTACTAGAACATTAATTATCATGTAAAAGTGAATTGGTAAGAAGTAACAAAATATTATTTGCTTGCCTGAGCTAACGCACTAACCAATTTAAATGCAAATATCTCCGAAACGGTAACTCTGGGTGACCTGAACTTAGTATACCATTTTTACGTAATAGATATGAAAAAATGATTATTTTCATTAAAAACTTAAATACACTTAGGCACAAAAAAGTTATGACCTAATAAATGTACGAAAAATGCTAAATTGTATATTGAAATTGCACAAAAAATCAATTTCTCGTCCTAAAAAACCATAATTGCCAAATTTTGTAAAAATACCTTGGTTTCTCTCAAAGTTATTAGAGAAAAACAAAAATTTTAACTTTAACACGCTGTATCTCAGTTAATATCAACTTTCGGATATAGGTAAGTATAATTAAATCCTAATATTTTTACGTAAGGAGTCTGGGGTTTTTCAATGCACCATATTACATAACGAGTGTTGAAAGTAATAGAGAGACGCTTTCTAGGAAACGGTTAGGATTGGCGACATGAATGACGAGTATGAATTTTTAATCAATAGCTAAAGGTATGTAAAAAACGTCCAAGGTACTTATCATACAGGGCGTTAAAAAAGGGGCCATGTGGTCACAGCTAGTCCGTCCCTGGAGCTGTGAGTAATTCACAACACTTTCTTTGATAGTAACTTGAAGGGTCTTACCTGGTATACACCAAATTAAAGAAAAATTGAAATATACCTGTTGGTTCAATAATTATGTGTAAAAAACCTGATTGCATTGGAGCTCTTTGGGAGCCCATATCTCTGAAGAGGAGGCCTATATGAACGAAGTCTATAATAACTTGTAGTACTCTTTTCACTTATTTTCTTCATATCCGGGAGCTTTCCCACATTTTCCCTGACACCCTGTATACAAGGTACACCAAGTAAAGTGCCTATTAGAAGTATCTCGAGAACTAAATGAGATTTTATTTTGAAAATTTGGTTGTGGTTATAAGAGATCGTTTTTTACGTTTATATAAAATTTTTGATGGCGCGGTGATGCCCGATCATACCGAAAGTGGTAGCAACTTCGGAATTTTAAAGAAATTACCCTATATATTATATATATAGATAAAAATCAAGAACAGTTTTCCGTATAATATCATATATCTATCTTTAAGAGTTTTTGAATTATAAATAATCTTGTGATTTTTTAACGCCGTATCGGGACCTGAAAACATAATCATATCTATTTTTTTTTTCTTGAAGTAGTCCATCTCAAAGTGGAGTGATATTATTAAGTTATAAGGAGATAAAGAAACTCACAGTCTGCTCCACTAGTTTAATAGCAATAAATAAAACTAAAAACCATACATGTTTCGAAGGCTTAAGCCTTCATCTTCAGTGAAACGTAAAACATCAAAGGATACCTATGACATTGAGGTAACTAGCAAGCAGGAAAAGAAAACTCTTTTTGATTATGTAAAAAATTAAAGTATAGAAAATAAAAAGGTAAAAAACTAAAGGTTTCTTTCTTTTATTCTTAGGAAAGCGAATGCATAATAAAAAATATGAAAAAATTTCTGAGGGAGATGAATTATTGCAAAAATATTCTTTTTTTTTTAAATAGGATAATTTAATAGGATAATATTTGATATATTTTGCTAATGGAGGATCGAATTTTCTATCTAATGATATTAAGTATTCCTATACCTATCTTCAAAATTTTCGGACTTATAGCAAAATTTAAAAATTATCTTATAAAAATATATTTTTTGGTAGTTGGTTGTGGAATGGATTCATGAAATTTTAACAATAGCTTCACAGGACAATCGAAATTTTATAATTTTAAACGTATTTAATTAGTTTTATACATGGCGTCTTCATAACAATATTTCTGAGGGAGATGATGGGACACCCTGTATTTGATATGTTTTGCTAATGGAGGATCGAATTTCCTATCTAATGATATTAAGTGTTCCTATACCTATCTTCAATATTTTCGGACTTTAAAAATTATCTTATAAAAATATATTTTTTGGTATTTGGCTGTGGAATGGATTCATAGGAACAAAATAATGAAAAATCCATTTGACGTTATGTCTGCGTTATTGTAATAAAAATAGCTAATTCACATTATTCGAGCATAGATATTTTAAGTTTATTTTATATTCATGGGAAGTGTGGTCGGGCTTTATCTAGAACTTGCAGAAAATGTACTGAACTTCATCCTGATGCAGCTCCTATGAGTCACAAAAAGTTGATTGGCCGAGGAGGTCCATGGAAATTGCCCCAAGGTCTTAGGATCTACCCCCTAGATTTTAATCTATGGGGTAGGATTAAAGAAATAGTATACAAGACACCCGTCACAACAAGGGAAGATTTAGAAAATCGACTAAGAACAACTCTGGGGTCTCTAGAAGGGGAAGGAATGAAATAGGTGATAAATGAACATGTTATCACCACAATTAATGAACGTTTAAGAGCCAACAAATAGTTATTAGTTATTTTATTGGTGTTGTTGCGTAATTTTAATTTTGTTTATTTATTTATTAATAAATTGCTTATTTGTTAACTATTTTGTTTTTTAAAAACACAGACATAACGTCAAATGGATTTTTCATTATTTTGTTTCTATGAATCCATTCCACAACCAACTACCAAAAAATATATTTTTATAAGATAATTTTTAAATTTTGCTATAAGTCCGAAAATTTTGAAGATAGGTATAGGAATACTTAATATCATTAGATAGAAAATTCGATCCTCCATTAGCAAAATATATCAAATATTATCCTATTAAATTATCCTATTTAAAAAAAAAAGAATATTTTTGCAATAATTCATCTCCCTCAGAAATTTTTTCATATTTTTTATTATGCATTCGCTTTCCTAAGAATAAAAGAAAGAAACCTTTAGTTTTTTACCTTTTTATTTTCTATACTTTAATTTTTTACATAATCAAAAAGAGTTTTCTTTTCCTGCTTGCTAGTTACCTCAATGTCATAGGTATCCTTTGATGTTTTACGTTTCACTGAAGATGAAGGCTTAAGCCTTCGAAACATGTATGGTTTTTAGTTTTATTTATTGCTATTAAACTAGTGGAGCAGACTGTGAGTTTCTTTATCTCCTTATAACTTAATAATATCACTCCACTTTGAGATGGACTACTTCAAGAAAAAAAAAATAGATATGATTATGTTTTCAGGTCCCGATACGGCGTTAAAAAATCACAAGATTATTTATAATTCAAAAACTCTTAAAGATAGGTATATGATATTATAGAGAAAACTGCTCTAGATTTTTACCTAGATTCCAAAAAGAAATCGGAAAGAGAAATACATAAAAAATATTTACGGTTCTCGTGGTTTAACCCCTGGGAGGGGTAGATGTTACCTTTAAAATTTTAAATGGGAATGGGAAGAGTAGTAATTTCCAAGAAATCGCGTTCCAAAAATGGACTCATTCATGCAAATTTTTAAGGGATGACTTTGCCACTGGTAAAGAATTGGAAAGGGTCTCACCCGGAGTGGCTATCTACGGACCCTAATCACTCTAAAGTCGTCACATTAATGTTTTTTTTTAAATAATAACCTAAAAACCATCAATTTTGTTGGAAAAACAAAAAAGTATATTCGGGAAAAATTTGCAAATCGATAGCTTTCATAGAAAATCATAAATCTCTCGACCAAATCTTATAAGGGACATCTGCTTCATATACGGCCACTTAAATAACATGTAGCAACAGATCTCTAACCTTCTCTAAGTCGGCTCTATATCACTCTCACAGGGTTGTTCCACAGCGTTCTTTCGTACCGAATTTGGTACAGTTTACAAAGTTTTGGTACACTTTTCGTTTCTATTGTTCAACGTTTTGTTGTAAAACTGGCTTTTTCCAATTAAAGAAAATTAACGAGGATTTTACGTTGGAATATTTTTAAATAATTTAACCAATAAATAGGATCGAAGAAACATAATCTTTCCACATGCGAATGCGAAATCAGACGACTTGATATCGTAATATGCATTATCGGCAAAAAATTATTACAACGGTTTTTTTTCGCGGCAGGAGGCGGCGGAGAAGTTAGTCGATTTTTGGGGCTTAGGTGCGCGCTCGGCCGCGGCGCGGTCAAAAAGTCGCGCTCAATCGCGTTTTTTTTTCTTTTTAATTTTTACGTATTTTTAGCTACAGGTTTTAGAGTATCTATCACCGAAAATTCCGAGAAAAGTCAAACCGCGGATCTTTCCCTCAGTAAATTTTAATTTCAAACACTCGTATGTTTCAGTGCGAGTATAAATAACGCTGACTCGTCTTCAAACACTCGTGTTTCCGGCGAGTATAAACAACACTGGAATATCTTCAAACACTCGTGTTTCCGGCGAGTATAAACAACACTGGAATATCTTCAAATACTCGTTGTTCCGGCGAGTATAAACATGCTGCGATATCTTTTAATACAGAGTATAAACACCGTCGTTTTGACGTTTATCATCTTCGTTGGAAAAAGCAGACTGGTGCGTACCCCAGTAACGGTCCACCCGCGATTTCCAAATTCACCCGATTGTGACGTAAAAAACATTCTGAGTCCGGAATAAGAAGTAAGTGCTAAAATATCTTAAGTTAGTATTAGCAGCCACTACCTCGAGTTATAATTTTTCTTTTGGAAATTATTAGGGTAGTTGAGATCCCTTTAGTTGGGAATATAATGCTAGCTTAGGTTTATTTTATATTGTAAATAACAAAATAAAACTAAATTTACAAAATGAGAGATCGTGATAGGAGGAATGATAGGTTGGTTTGAAAGAACAGAATGTTAGCATAGGTTAATTCTTAATTGTAAATAATTAACTTACGAGTACTTCGGTTCGCCTTACTCGACTGACGTAAGACTAACCCCTTAAATTCACCCTCATTGACAAAAGACATTCAAATTATATAAATAAAAGCCCTCCGTGTTCCAATATAATAATGTGCATTGTTATTATATTCATTGGACGCGCCCGAGCCAATATAATCAAAAGTATAGTCTGAACATCAGTTAGGCCTCGTCCTACGTTCAACTAACTATACTTTTAAATTAAAATCATTCATTCTTTCTCATGACAAATTTGCCCTCATCTCTTCAATTGCTCTGGTGGACTGCTGACAGCTTCCAGTTAGCGGGGAAAGGATGGTGGGCCCACACAATGGCATTAATTGCCTGGCATCCCTGACACACAAATCGGAATCCGAAACGAAAAAACCGCAATCGAAATTGGCGTTCGAAATACTAATTAAGTAGGGCGTCTAAGATTATGATAAACTCTTCATTACGATTGGCGACATTACAGATAGCGCCGACCAGTCCTCACATCTGCAAAATTTAATGATTCGAGAGTTAGATTGGCTTACTAAATAATTCCTGGGTGGGGAATTCACCTCTGGATAGAATTTAAAAATGGGGACAAAATTAAATTTCCAAAAATAGCCATCTACTTAATAATCAATTTAAATTAAATTCTAAAATAAATTCAAGGGGTAAATTGGTTTTACAGGGGTTATCAGAAAACGTCTTACGTAAACGCGCCGTAGGAGAACGTTAGAGTTACCTACCCTTGAGTAAGCGCAAAACGGACGGACGTTACGGGTTACGTTACGTTTACGGTTACGTACAATATTATTTTACAATTCAGGCGACAGTTTTTTGAATATATGCAGCTGCAAGATAATATTTAATAATAAACAATCACTTTTTGGCCAATCAATATTGTATTGATGACTCAAAAACAGAAAATCATTTTTGTTTGTGAGATTATCAATCATGTTATGGTACATTTTTACCAAATTTGGTACAATTTTGACGATCCAGACGGTACAAAAATTTGAAGCTTTGTAACAACGCCGATCACTTCCAAGAATGGAAGACATGAGTCATGAGGTCCATGTACACCGCGTTAATATAATGCCAATTAATTTAGCCAATAAACTGTTTGTTTATCGAGTCAATATTATTTTATACCTACAGGACGTGTCTTATTAGCTATTGGATGTTGTTACAGTAAACCCGGTTAAGTGATAGTCGGATTCGCGTGATACCATTTTCGCTTGATGTATAGTTGATATTTTATTCCCTGATCGAATTCCAATACAAATTAGAACTCTGTCTTAAAATAAAATATTTTTTGCGAACAAAATAAGCGCCGACGCGTGCTGGACAGTCCAATATCAGGTCAAATATTTTCAAAATTAATTTTTTAGCACAACTTTATAAATATTTAAAGAGCGCGAAAAAAAATTTTCACAAATCAACTCCTGGACAACATTAACGCAACATCATAAATTTGCCATATATTTTATGCTATTTTTTTTTTCTAAATTTATGACCGATTTGAATAATTTTTTTTTGGCATTGTAGGTTGGTTCCTTGGCAATGTCATAGCTTTGGCTGTTTATGATAAAAATTTAATTTTCGATTTATACTGGGTGTACTAAGAATGCTATGTTATTTCCGAAAATTCGCATCACCCTGTGGAGTATATTAGCAACCGAAACATATTGCATTAAACGGTAGGTCCATTTTTCCCCAACATTTTCTTTTTTGGTTTACTTCATTATCTCTGTTATTAAAGGAGATACACCGTTTTATAGCGTAACATGTTTTTATAGACTTTAATATTCAACACATTCATTGTTAAATGTTTTCAAGTAGACTATGGACTTTTTCTGACATTGCAAGCGATGTGTCAGCAGATGTTGTGTTTTAAAGTTACAAAGGTCAAATAAAAATCGCCATACGGATAAAAACTCCTCGGAAACTGCTTATTAAACATATAAATAAAACAAAACATCTAACTTGTATTCAGCGTAATATAATTCTACCAAACGCCTAGCGCTTTCGGCCTCTAAAAAGCCATCATCAGGGCTAAGGCTTCGTCAAAGTCACCTCAGGCACACAAGAAACATACCAAAAAGATATTGGGTGGTTGAAGTAACCACCACACAGTTAAATTAAAAAGGGTGTTTAATATCTTTTTGGTATGTTTCTTGTGTGCCTGATGGCTTTTTAGAGGCCGAAAGCGCTAGACGTTTGGTGGAATTATATTACGCTGAATACAAGTTAGACGTTTTGTTTTATTTATATGACAAAATCAGTGTAAAACGGTGTATCTCCTACAATAACAGAGATAATGAAGTAAACCAAAAAAGAAAATGGACCTACCGTTCAATGTCAACTGCAATATGCTTCGGTTGCACTCCACAGGGTGATACGAATTTTCGGAAAAAACATAGCATTTTTAGTAGGTAAACACAGTATAAATCGAAAATTAAATTTTTATCATAAACAGCGAAAACAATGACATTGTCAAGGAATCAACCTATAATGCAAAAAAAATCATTCAAATCGGATCATAAATTGAGAAAAAAATAGCATAAAAAATATGGGAAATTTCTGATGTTGCGTTAATTTTGTGCAGGAGTTTATTTACGGTTGTTTCATTTCTAAGGATATATATATTTCCATAAAGAGGCGTCAACACATAAGGCTTTACCTGACGTCTTACCTGACGTTTTAGGTATTCAAGTTACACTGCAGTGTTGCCCGGTGAAGAAATTAAAAATCACCAGAAATGGTTACTAAATATCTATATTACCCGAAAAGAGGGTCAAACATACTTTTATGACCCTATAACCAAAAAAAAATCATCTTCGTACCAAAACATATTTCGAAAATAAAAGGTCAAATTGTATACATTTTTTGTCCTACTGGTAACAGAAAATATGTAAATAAACTAAAAAATCACCAGAATTAACCAAAAAATAACAGATCACCAGAAATCGGTAATTTTTAAAGAAGTTTTTCATCAAACACCAAATTATTCATAAAATTATCAGATTTGGTACAATTTCACAAGACAAATAGCAGTGGCTGCTTTAAGTGCTAATCAAAGCGAACAGGTTTACCCATCTCTAATTCTGGGGGTATATTAGGGATTTCGACACTATACCAACTGCTGTTCTGACTGTTGGCAACGCGCCAGCTGATCGAGAACGGTTTTAACGAACGAATTATAATTCCCATTGAGAGATAAATACGGCTTTTAGTCAATTGCACTCAACCATTTAATTCCGTAATACGGAACTGGAATAGGCTCCCACATTCTGAACGACCGATGCTAAAACTCTATATAATATTGAAAATTTATCACAGGTGGTGTATGTTGAAATTAGATTGGAGGTGCTCTCAATGTCCCATAAAGCTTTTAGTGTTAGCTCTAAGGCAAAAGACAAATTTGTCGTCGAAGTTATCACCAAGAATATAGAAAATAAAGCTTAATGAGCACACAGAGATTAAACCTTATGTTTATACATTAAAAGCGAAAAATAGATCATAAAACCAACCTTAACAAAACTATACAAGTGATCTAATAAAATATAGAGTTGGATTTTTTTCTGTGATCGATGAAATAAAAATTTCCTCTTAAAATAATACATGATAATATACAGGGTGTCCGGGAACATGTGGGAAATCTCCCGGATATGAAGAAAACACGTGAAAAGAATACTATAGGTTCATATAAACTTCTTTCGTATCGGCCTCCTCTTCGGAGATATGGGCTCCCAAAGAGCACCAATGGAATCAAGTTTTTTACACATAATTATTGAACCACCTGGTATATTTCAATTATTTTTTAATATGACGTATACCAGGTAAAACCCGTCAAATTACTACCCAAGAAACTGTTGTGAATTACTCACAGCTGCAGGGACGGACTAGCTGTAACACTCATGGGCCCATTTTTTTTACGCCCTGTATGATGAGAAGTTTGGACAATATTTTTTATATACTTTTAACTATTGGCTAAACATTAAGTACTCTTCATTCATGTCGCTAATCCTAACCGTTTTCGAAAAATCTGCATTTCATATACATCATGTGCTTCGGGTATTTCAATAAAAGAGACATCTTTGTACCGATCCAATGTTCAACCTTCAAGATTCCGCTTTTTCATATTTAGTCCAAGAGCAGTTAGGGGACTCAGTGTAAATAAAATGACGTTTTCTCGAAAACGGTTAGGTTTAGCGACATGAATGAAGAGTACTTAATTTTTAGCCAATAGTTAAAGGTATGTAAAAAACATTGTCCAAAGTTCTTATCATACAGGGCGT
Source organism: Barypeithes pellucidus (assembly GCA_963991005.1). Lineage (NCBI taxonomy): Eukaryota > Metazoa > Arthropoda > Insecta > Coleoptera > Curculionidae > Barypeithes > Barypeithes pellucidus. Next base: position 19,325,608 of record OZ022563.1, read on the forward strand.
AAAAAAAATGGGCCCATTAGTGTTACAGCTAGTCCGCCCCTGCAGCTGTGAGTAATTCACAACAGTTTCTTGGATAGTAATTTGACGAGTCTTACCTGGTATACATCATATTAAAAAATAATTGAAATATACCAGGTGGTTCAATAATTATGTGTAAAAAACTTGATTCCATTGGTGCTCTTTGGGAGCCCATATCTTCGAAGAGGAGGCCGATACGAAAGAAGTTTATATGAACCTATAGTATTCTTTTCACGTGTTTTCTTCATATCCGGGAGATTTCCCACATGTTCCCAGACACCCTGTATACGGTGTTAAAAAAGGGCGGTACCCCGGAATAACTCCGGTGCATCGCATTGCAGCGGAAAATGTCTAAGTAAAAAATTGTTTGGTTTCATTTATTTTTATTTATTTATTTATTTATTCAGGATAACAAACAGGCAAAGCCCAATACAGTATCCACTTAATATGTTATGTGGCTAATTGAGATAACAAAAAGATAAATTAAATTAATAGATTTTAAGGTATAATTTATAAAAACTACAATAACTATAATCTATTTACTTTGATAGTGCAGAGAAAAAAAGGAACAAAAAACCTTAAACAATCACTCCAATAAATATTCCTTTACTTCACTGCTTGCGACATACTAAAAAAATCAATGTCAAGATTGCAATAATATAAGTTTGATAATCTCATCATTCTGTATAAAGGGGAATACTGAGCATTATTTGTGTATCTAAAGGGTATACTGAAGAAAGTACCAGATCTAAATTGACGAGGAGAAATACTAAAAGTAACTTTACTCAACAAATCAGATGAATCCACCTTATTACAAAGAATTTTACTCAAGAACATAACTTCCCACAGTTTCCTCCTATTTTCCAAAGTCATAATTCCAAAATGATGTCTACGATGATGGTTATCAAGGTTTGCTTTCACTGTGAGAGTTCTTAGAAATTTATTCTGTACTGATTCTAATCTATTTATGTAAACTTAATAGAAAGGGTTCCAAACAATCAAAGCAAAATTCAATCTGCTAAGCACAAAAGCATAATATAAAGCTAAATATGATTTTGGATTTTTGAAATATCTTGCTTGCCTATTAATACAACCTAACAATCGAAAGATCTTACAAACTAATGAATGGCTGTCGAACATCAGCTTACTGTCAAAAATGACTCCCAAATCCTTCACTTCAGAAACTTGATTCAGCTCAGAATTGCTGATCGAGTAAGTAAATGATATAGGGTCACGATTCCTAGTAAAAGAGATTATACAACATTTTTTTATATTAAGAAATAAGCTATTGCGCTTACAATAGTTTTCAAGGCGTTTTGAATAAGGAATAGTTTGCAATTTAAACCACCCCCCACCTCCTCAACCCCCGGGCGAAGGTGGGGGTAAGTTAAGATTTTCAAATGGAACCCCATATTTTTTATTGGCGTATCGTGGTCTCCGACTAAAAATAAACATCTTTAATCACCATGAGAAAGACAAAATCAAAACCGTGCGAAAATCAAGTTTTATCCCGGATGTCACATTAAAAAATATGTTTAAACAGGGTCGTAATTAATTAATTAGAAAAATATAAGGTGTAGGTACTGGAATAACTTTTAACATTTTAATTGTTATTTTAAATAGTATTGTCCTACATAAAATCCAAGTAATGATATAATCAAAAATATCTATATGCATTCTCATATACGCACAGTCCATGTTTATATCTCGATGTCGAGGGACTACTGTGCGAAGCTCAAGCGAGGCTGTGCGGTGCTATGGTGCCAGGCTAAGTGCGAGGGGCGGTGCGCCATTGTGGACACACACTTAGGTAGATTAAAAATATGACTAATTTTCTTAGTATTTTAACATTCTATAAGGAACATTCCAAATCTTTAAGCCAATATAAGACAGGGCGTTATAAATAATAGGAAAACGGCTGATTAAAATAACTCAGTTCCAAATATTGGCGTTATATGACTCAGAAGAGTAAAATTAGCCATGTGACGGGCGTTAAATTATTAAAAAATCGATGCTATAGACCAAGATCTTTGTGCCGATGATCTTTTGCGCGGACATATATGATTCCTAATTAGATACTATAAGAAACCTATTAAAAAATTTACAGGTGTTTTTGAGATTATTAATTTTTAAAATTCGATTTACTGAAAGTTGCCTGTAAATTTTTTTTGATCCTACAGTACTACAATTAAAATGGGAAGTTTAGAAAGCGATTTTGCGATTTAACTTCAAGTTTATAAAGAAAAAGTATTTGAGTATCAGTGGCGGCTCGCAACTAAGAACGTAGGGTCGGCAGATAAACCGCCGGAGGCAATGCGCCGCAGGCTAAAAAATGTCAAGGCCACGCCCAAAGTTTAAAAAAATTCACCTATTTAATACTGTCTTATTTCATAAATTAAATTAGATTGCATTTTTTTATATCGTTTGTTAACTCAGATAGAACAATTTAATATACGATAACAGGTTTTAAGATGCGTTTTAACGAACATAATTGATTTGAAATACGAAAACAATTGAATGACAAGAATCCTAAGAATTTTAAGAAGTATGACAGTGACATGTCTGTCAAAACTTGTTTATAAATTAGTTCTAAGCGACACAAGAATCCTAAGAATTTTAAGAAGTATGACAGTGACATGTCTGTCAAAACTTGTTTATAAATTAGTTCTAAGCGACCATCTTTTGATGTTGCGATGTGATTAATAACGCCATCGTCAAAATTAACAATATCAGATTTGTCCTTAATATTATTACTTACAGTATTTGTTCCGGCTTCGGTTTCCATCATCTGCATATTTCCCTCCATTTTTGTTATAAATTAAATTACTAAAAACTTTCAAACCTACCGCTTTTCTATTTTACTAAAAATTATAAACAAATAACACAAAATACAAACCACACTACCACAAGTCAAGTAACTTTAACACTGAATTTATAATTTTCCGAAAATAGTCCGTATATCTCTTTAAAAGATCGAATACAAACCGTAAGGAATCGAAATAATTAACCACTGATTTTGTTTCCCTAATTTCCCGCTTGCTAGAAAAGTCAGAACTACGTCACAGCTTGCGGCTCGTATTTAGTAGCCGAAATTATTTATTTTTTATGAATAAGAATACACTGGTTGCATATCCTCAACAGAATATGTTTCGTTTCTAAACCAATTAGGTGGTGATAATTCAAGGTCATTCGGCTCCGATCTCTTGACAACCACTATGTCTACGAGGGATTCGAATAGTAATCAAAGAATAATAATCTTGGAGATGCCGGTACAAGGGATATTTGAAAACAATAAATTTATTAAATTGTTAAACATACGATAATTTATTGAATATTACAAATATTATAATTGAATTGGTTGAATAAAGAATTATATTAAAATAAAAGATAAAAGTATAAATGAGCGGGTCGGCTCTGCCGACCCTGCCGCCCCTGACGGGCCACCACTGTTGAGTATATTCGGTAACTCCAAAAGGGTAGTTTAATGTGTATTTTTATTAAAAAATAACAATCAAAGGGCAGTGTTAACGTAGCAGAATTTAATCATTCGTGCTTTATGCCAACATTTTCCAGCTTAATGAGTTTTAATAGGGCAAACTGTAAATTTGGCCTTTTTTCGTTTTTATTACGCTAGCAAAACGAGTGTTTTACACTGGGCCGATCGTTACAAATACTACGGCAAAAAATTATAGATGCTATTTGCTGATATAGTCTTTGCAGCGAACCCTCAAGCTTTTTCGACAATTGACATCAGGAATATGTCATCGATCAGCTGTTTGGGGACTTAATCAAATACCCCAGTTTTATACGAACCGCATTAAGCGTGTTGTGTTTTTATATTTTTTCAGTTTGATTGGTGCTAATAAGTTTTAAAAGTATATTTCCGTCGCTTTAGTATAGTTTATTTTGTTTTGAAAACTTTGATTAACTATATATCGAGTTGTTTGTGTATTTGTAAACCACAGTAAGCAGTAATCACGTAACGAAAAATGTATAGGATAATATTTTATTTATCTGTTTTTAGGCGAAAATAATAATTATGGAGCATAATTAATGTCTGTCTTCTACCTCAGCTGATGCCACCGTTAGAGAAACTAAGGTGAATTTTAATATTAATAAAAACATTTCTATATGTTTTATTTCTTTCCGAGTGAGTTGAGATTTATTTCAGTTAAATATCAGGTAATACTTTTGTGTGGCGACAGTTTGGTTAGCTGGGAAAGTATGAAATATCTGCATGATATTTTTAATAGTTTTGGTCAGAATTCAAATGCAATTATTGATCATGTAGTGTGTAATAATATGTTTATCTAGTTCACTATTTTTAGAACTTTGCAGAGAACACTAAATATATTGTCGAAAGCTTTTGATTTATATATAGAGCTGATGATAATCGCCGAGCTCTAATGGAAAAGCCTTGTGTTGCTCAGAAGAGACGCAGATTTCTTGAAATATATACAGTGTCACCATTAAAGTCCGCACCATATGGAACTTTTTTTTATTAATGAGGTTAGTTAAAATTAAATTTCGGCAATCGTTTTTGCTTCAAATTAGACTAAAAATTATATAATCAAATGTCACCATCTGTCATTCGGTATCTGTCAAAAATTACATTCTAATCAAAAAATGCTGAAAAATGGCATTGTTTTACCGAATTTCAAAAAATTTTATTAGAAAAAGTTGTTTCTAGTACAATTCTTGGCCTAAATACAAAGTTTCAGTTTTCTAGCTCAAAGTTGATTTTTTTGCCATTTTTTCTAATTAACTTTTTTTTTATTTAATGTAAGTTCGCTTAATGGATATTAAACTATTTGCTTATACCATACTCAATATTTTATTTAGTTTGTATGAGCTTTTTTTTACTAGAATGCCATTTTTTTTCGAAATTTAAAATTAGAGGCAAAAAAATTTGACACAGGTGGTGCAAAGTTATCCTAATTTAAAAATTTTAACAGATAGACGTCAGATATTCCATTTTTTTGATAGTACATACACCTAAGAAGTTTAAAAAACTTATAATAAAATTCCCAGATATCAGATTAGTTCAAAATTTAGACACATTTTCTTTTTATCCACAATAAAATATCAAGGCAATTTTGAATTTTATAAGTAGGCTATGGAAAAAAATGAATTAGAGTGGCGAATAAATAAAAGAAATGTCATAAATGTGAATATTTTCGCAAGTTGTAGTTTTCAGTGTTATCACCAATGTTGTCCATTCAAGAAAAAATAGAAATTGTCTTAATTTGTGGAGAGAATATGCCTCACCGGCAAGTATCTGCCATTTTTAATGAGAGGCATCCAGAAAAAAATTTGCAGCATAGCACTGTTTCAAGAATAATGTCAAAATTTAGAGAAACTGGATCTGTTCGAAATAATTTTAAGAAACCTCACGCGGCAAGTAAATACGATGAAGCAGCACAACTTGATGTTTGTTTAACTGTTATTGACCACGGTCAAACTAGTGTAACCAAGATAAGTGATGCAACAGGGTGCAAGAGGGAAAGCGTTAGAAAAATTCTTCAGAAAAATCGATTTCGGGCATATAAACCCAAGTTTATAAACACATTAAAAGAACGCGATTTTGATATCCGACTTGATTTTTCGTTTTGGTATCAGGGACAATATGAGGAGAATATTCTTTTTCCATACAAGATATTATGGACAGATGAAGCCACTTTCTCTTCGAATGGTACCGTGAGCTCACAAAATTGCCGATGGTGGTCCCAAGAAAATCCTAACTTCACAATTGAATGTCGCGACCAGTATCATTTTAAAACCAATGTTTGGTGTGGAATTTTGAAAGATGAGCTTATTGGACCATACTTCTTTAGAGCAAACTTAACTGGTGGAAGGTACCTGAATTTTCTTGATAACGAGATTACCGAAGTTTTGGATAATATGCCCTTACACCATAGACATAACTTATGGTATCAGCTTGATGGTGCACCCATACATCAAACTGTAGCAGTGAAAGAACGCATAAACCAATTATTTCAAAACAGAGTTATAGGGCGTGATAGAGAATGTCACTGGCCACCCAGGTTGCCTGACATAACCCCACTAGACTTTTTTCTGTGGGGTTATCTTAAGCAGAAAGTTTATAAGAATCGACCGTTTAGAAATATCGAGCATTTGGAACAAACGATAGGACAGTGTTGTGCCGATATAAGACCAAGCTTTTTACAAAATGCTGTCAAAGACGTTTATAGACGGACGGGTGTTTGTATAGAGCGAGAAGGACGTCACACTGAAATGTGAAATTTATATTGCTTTTGTGTTACCTATTTAAAATGATTAAAGTTCCTTTTTGTTCCTTTTAATAATAATGATAGTTTTAAGTATAAAATAAAATTTTTATCAAATATTTAGATGTATTTGTCATTTGAAAAACGAAACATCTGACGTCTATCTGTTAAAATTTTTAAATTAGGATAACTTTGCACCACCTGTGTCAAATTTTTTTGCCTCTAATTTTAAATTTCGAAAAAAAATGGCATTCTAGTAAAAAAAGCTCATACAAACTAAATAAAATATTGAGTATGGTATAAGCAAATAGTTTAATATCCATTAAGCGAACTTACATTAAATAAAAAAAAAGTTAATTAGAAAAAATGGCAAAAAAATTAACTTTGAGCTAGAAAACTGAAACTTTGTATTTAGGCCAAGAATTGTACTAGAAACAACTTTTTCTAATAAAATTTTTTGAAATTCGGTAAAACAATGCCATTTTTCAGCATTTTTTGATTAGAATGTAATTTTTGACAGATACCGAATGACAGATGGTGACATTTGATTATATAATTTTTAGTCTAATTTGAAGCAAAAACGATTGCCGAAATTTAATTTTAACTAACCTCATTAATAAAAAAAAGTTCCATATGGTGCGGACTTTAATGGTGACACTGTATATGGCCAATGAGCAACTTGGTGCCGAAAAAAATTGTCCCAATTTAACCGACTTCGTATCTATATACTCTTACCTTTCCCGAAATCCCAATGGGGAAGACCAAAATCCCCATTTAATTAGTTTTTTGCATATTGACTTACGTAACCTACGTATTTGCAGTATACGCAACATACGTATACAGAAGAAGGGTGCATATAGAATTTGCTTGTTATACACTTATAAGTTACTATTGAACATTAAAGTTAAAACAGAGGTAACAAGAGTGAACCACCTTTAAGCAAACCGTATATTTAGTTTTTTAATACAATAACTTTTCCTTAGAAAAGGTCCATAGCTATTTTCAGAAATGTTTTTTTGTGCATCCGGTACAAAAAAATGGAAATTTTTCCAAGTGATTTGTATTTATATAACAGGGAAAAGAAATGATCAAGGATGACTTTTTCGAAAAATTGAAGATACAATTTATTACAGGTATAGTTAAGTCCATGTGTATGTCCATTGTATAGAGTTTACAGTAGGTAAAGATGGACATCCATGTAGATACGTACTTCCTATCTTTTTGTGAATATAGAGGTACCTACTAGACATGAAATTATTGATAATGACTTCATTTTATATATTTGAGTAAATAAATAACAAAAAAATACAAGTGTATGTGTGTTTTATTCTCTATAATAAATAATAAAAAATGCATTTAAAAATATAAATAGACTCGTTTCATTTTTAAAATAAACGTACGTACTATTGTAGTACGGTCCTGGAAGGTCCTGGAATAACCAGAAATAAGCAGGCAAGTCATTAATGTCACGTGACACTTGACATATCTGACGCGAGGGTTCGCTGCAACGAGTATAGCTTAGATACATACTCTTTAAATGGTGAAAACCATAGAGGTTAGTTCTGTTTTCTTCCGATAGATCCATGGCCAGACGCGTTTCACTGTATCACAGCTCAACAATGCGGCTAGGATCTGATGAAAGGAAATAGTGGGTACGTCTACCTCACGCCAGGCGACAACCCTATATAGGGTCTTGCATCTCATCTAACGTCTTCTATAGCTTAGGGCACATTTCAGGAAATTATTTTTTAATATACAGAGTGTATATTAATAAAAGGTATGACGTCACAATGGTATATTTTTTTAAATTACATGCCATATTATGTTATTGCTTATTTGGGTGTTTCGTATGACCACTTCCATACTCCCAAAAATTGATTGAAAACTAAAAAAATTCAATTTTGCATCACTTGTTTTAAAAGCTAAAAAAACTAGAATTAGTACATCGTTGACAGGAGTCCGGAGTACCTGTAAACGAGTTTTCTTCCCAAACGTTTATTCCTGCTTTAGGAAAAAAAGTTAAAGGAAAAAGAACTCACTAATAGAACTAGAACTCGCGGAAAGTCTATATTTTTTTGTTTCGGAAGATTTAAAATTTTTTTACTGCTCCATATAGAAAAATATTATGGACTTTCCAACAAAATTTAGACTTTCTTCTTTCGTTAAATTTTTTTTAAATGTACCGTTTTCATAGGAAGCGAAAACTCCGTTTTTCAGCGTAGAAAATTGAAGTATAGACCCCAATCACGTGCAGTCTCTTTCTTCCGATTATCGTTGTTTCTGTCGGCGTACCGATTACGGGCGGACGCTCGACATATTCTTGTAACTGCAAGGGAAGATCCAATTCGCCTCGTGCCTTCAAAGCGTGAACCGAACAGGGGTCAAATCGGAGATTTCGACTGACTCCGGCATCTTCTAAATAAAATTATACAAGCCAGTTATTAATTAAGGTCTAACAGTCTCGCTAACCACGTTTTATTGATACAGATTGTACAGGGTGTGCAAGATTTAGTGTCAAACTTTTCGAATTTTAAATCACTTTTTATTTCTTATTTTGAATTGTATATTTTTATGTCATTCGATGCGGAATTAAAAATCAAACATTATTTACAAAACTCATTTTATCAACTATTCCTATACTCAGCAATTTCAACGAATATAAATGGTTTTTCAAAGCTGTTTTCGATTTTTATTCAATAAAATTACCATTGGAACAGCTGCTAAAATTAGCTTCCTGCAAATAAAGTCAAATCAGCCTTTCTTTGCAGTTTGTATATAAAACTTTTTAATTATTAACTCTACGAAAAAAAGTGCCTCTTCCTAAAAAGTCCTGCTTGGTGAGAAAATAAATTTGCACAAGAATATTTGTATGTTGGACATATAGGGTGGCTTCAAAAAGTACCGGGTTTAAAATTTATAAAATACGTCGGCTATATTTACAAAACTAATAGTTGTCAAGATTTGGTTATAAGTATTTCTTTATAAGTAGGCTTAGAAGAATTGATTCTTGTTGGTAACAGAATAGGCGTTTTAGCAGTGACAGTTTGGAAATTATAATTTTTGTTTCAAAACGTGAACTTCTTGTTAAACAAGGTTTTTCCGTTTCTTAGTTACTTTAAATAATAATAGTGATGATTAAACTGACTGTTAATGAAAAAATTGAAATAGTTCTTATTGTTGGCGATAATTATAAGACGCATCGCGAGGCTGCTGACATTTTTAATACTAGACACCCAAATAAACATATTAGCCACGTCACTGTCGGCAATGTCGTCAATAAATTTAAAAATACTGATGGCTCTGTCGAAAATAATTTCAAGAAGAAACATGCAGTTCAAACACTTACTGAAGAAAATCAATTACAAGTATTGCAAGCGGTTGTGGAAAATCCAAAAATTTCATTGGAAGGAATAAAGAAGACAGTTCAAGATAACGTGTCAAGAGCTTCTGCTAGTAAGATACTTAGAATAAATAAATTTTATCCGTATAAGCCAAAATTTGTACACACGCTTAAACCTGGAGATATGGAATCGCGTTTCATGTTCTGTGCTTGGTTTCAAGGAGAAGTTGAAGACGACATTTCCTTTTGAAGGAGAATTTTATTCAGTGATGAGGCAACATTTACTTCTAATGGTGTCGTATGTTCCCAGAATTGTCGTTGGTGGAGCGATGTGAACCCCAATTTCGTAATCGAATGCCGTGACCAAACGTATTTCAAAACGAATGATTGGTGCGGTATTTTAAATAATCAAATAGTGGGTCCATATTTTTTTTATCAAATTATTAATAGTGAGATTTACTTAAATTTCCTAAGAACCGAAATTTTTATATTTATTAACGGCTTGCCATTAAACCCGCGACAGGCTGTTTGGTATCAACATGATGGAGCTCCTTGTCACAGCACAGCCAGGGTAAACGAATATTTGGATAGAACTTTTCCACAAAGATGGATAGGACGCCGTTCAGAAGTTCCCTGGCCACCTAGGTCACCGGACATTACACCCCTAGATTTTTTCTTGTGGGGTCATTTGAAGCAATTGGTGTACTTAGCAGTACACAGTAGACCATTCCGTGATATTGATCACCCTAGAAGAAACTATAAGACAGTGTATCCGGCTAGTTACTCCTCATATGATCAGAAACGCTGTGTCATAGTTTTCTAGAAGGACAATCATTTGTATGCAAAAAGACGGGGGCCATGTGGAGACCTAGATTATTTTTGGAGTCATTTAGTTTTATTTGTTATTGGGAAATTAGAAATTGGCCACCTCATAGAAATTAGTGAACTAATTTTTATCAATCATAAAAGTAGTTCTCTTAAGTAGAGTTTTTATTGTGTAATTGTTATAGTCTGTTAGCCATTAAACATGCACTCTCCAAGTTTTTAGTTTTGTAAATGTAGCCGACGTCTTTTATAAATCTTAAACCCGGTACTTTTTGAAGCCACCCTGTATGTCCAACATACAAATATTCTTATGAAAATTAATTTTCTCACCAAGCAGGACTTTTTAGGAAGATGCACTTTTTTTCGTAGAGTTAATAATTAAAAAGATTCCCATTTGGTAAGAACTTCCGAAGACACGCTGTATAAACAGTCAGTTGGTAGTGTCGAAATCCCTAATATACCCCCAGAATTACAGATGGGCAAACCGTTTTGATTAACAGTTAAAGCAGCTACTGCTACTTACAAATGACAGTTCAAAAAAATTACTACGAATTAGCAGTACCTACATATGCTTAATAAAGAATGTGAACTGCTAATCTAAGTATCAGTTAGTTTAAATAGCCATTAGCTGTTCATAGCTGCTTCGACCAAATAATAAACAGTTAAAAATAACAGAATAATTCATCTCTATCCAGACTTGTAGCGGCAATGACAATTAAAATGACAATTAATTGTCGCAAAGGGAAAAATTGCCGACCCTAATACGACTTTTAAGAATTTATAGGTTATGGTTTTTGTTTTTCACATGATATATCTTTCTTTATTTATAACGGTAAAATATGATTATAAGCGATGAAGACATCCTTATATTAGCGGCAGCAATGTTGTGATGCTATTAGCCAAAAAAACATTCAAAAACATATAATTTGATGATGTCAATATGGCAATTATGCACGAGTATGACCGATCCAAACCGATTTCGTAAGCCGTAACGTAAGAAATGGAACTGAACCATTTCTTACTTCTTACTGCTTTATTTTTATGCACTATGAATTGTTCTGTTGCGAATCACATGGTTATTTTTTATTTACGGCTTACCGTTACGTCTTAAAGCCGTATTAGAGTCGAAAATAAAAATTTCCGGTGCAATGGCAATTATAATTGCAAGAATTCATGCGCAGTAAACCGTTCTCGATCACCTGGCGCATTGCTAACAGTCAGATCAGCACTTGATAGTGTCGAAATCCCTAAAATACCCCAAGACTTAGAGATGGGTAAACCTGAACGTTTTGATTAGCAGCTAATGCAGCTACTGCTAGTTACAAATGCCAGTTCAAAAATGTTGCTACGAATTAGCAGTACATATGCTTAATAAAGAATGTGAACTGTTAATTTAAGTACCAGTTAGTTTAAATAGCCATTAGCTAGCATAGGTGCTTCGACCAACTAATAAACATTAAAAAATAACAGAATAATCCATCTCTACCCACACTTGCACCGGCAATTTCAATGAAAATGGCGAGTTCCTCATTTCTGGCAATGCGAGACAGCTGAACGAGAACGGTGTATTGCGCATGAATCCGTTCAATTATAATTGCCAGAAGACTAGAATTGCCGACTGTAATACGGATTCCATTCTCGCATTGCGCTGGCAATGCGAGCAGTATTGGGCCAGCTGATCAAGAACGGTTTAGTGCGCGATGAATATGTGCAATTATAATTGCCATTGCCGGCGCAAGAGTAAAAAAATTGCCGACTCTAATACGGCTTTTACGGCTTACGTTACTGAAACTATGACTACCTATACTTGTAAGAAGTCAAATCTCAGATTCGATAGTAGGAGGTTTGTATTCCGGACGTACAGTACGTTTCACGAAATTTGGATACGACTTAATGATTTCCTGGGTCGGTCCCATTGTGTCGACAAGAGTTTGGCAATAAACAAGTGAAGTATGAAGGGACGGACTAAGGAAAACAAGTAATGATATGATTATATTAATGTAATCAAATGAAATAACATTTTTTAAAAATATTACTAGTCATATTTATATACATTTATAATCGCATTCTATAGATAGCTCTGTTTCGCTATCGCTATCCTCATCAAAATTAATTATAATTGGATTAATTATACGATCCAGACTAATATACGAATTTTCTACAGTTATTACGTGACGGACTGAATTTTTCCAACTACCTGGGGGAATATCATTGAAGCATTTTCGTATTAATTCTACAACACTAGAACTTAAAGTCGGACCTAACCAGTGATTTTAACTGGTGCCACATATGCTCTATGGGGTTAAAAATGCAATAATAGGGTGGGAGCCGTAGCACTGTATGTCCAATTTCTTCTGCCAATGTGTCACAAACATATACTTTTTTTATACAAAATGTCTTTAAAACTTGTAAAAGATCACTTTTTTTATAACTTTCTTCAAAATATATATCATTCGCCACGATATAGTTCTGAATCTCCAATTTTGTATTATTTGAGCTTGGAGCTTTATGTAATTGGCGACTGTGATAGCTCGCATTGTCCATTACTATCACGCTATTCTGAGGAATGTTTGGTAAAAGACAATTCTTGAACCATTCCTCAAAAACTAAAAAATTTTACCAGAAGAAGATATTTAAATATAAATTAAGCAACCTAACCTACCTGATGTGCCTATATTTAATTATAATTATTACAATCCGGTCCTTTCCACATAATAATAACAAACGGTCATAAATAATGGGATGGCCCCAGGTACTTTTACTGCAGTTATTAAGTTATATCCATTTTTCGTGAAACAATCTTTAATAGTATTATTATTCAATATAATGTAACAAACAGAGTAAATAAGTAACCTGTTTAAATATACAGTAATAGACACAATACTTTGGCAATTGTTTTTGATGAATAACTGATCTGATTGGTTTTGAACAACTGTTAGTAACGAAATAATTTTCGTGTGTTTAGATGCAGGCCGTGAGCAATTAATTATTGGCACGAATTATCATCATTTCATAATAATTATTATAATTTCCTAAAATGGCATGACGATGGTTATTTTAATGTGTAGTCGTTTTCGTAAACTGTCCGGATTTTCCGAACAAGTCCCACTGTGTGCCTGTTCATTATAAACTTAACTGTTAAATTGTGTTTTTGTTAATTAATTTTCGCACGTTGTCGGACTATGTGCGCGGAGTATATATTTTTCACCATTTTCAGCTTTAATAAAGTTGTTCTATGTTGGAAACTCGTAATTGAAACGCTACAATTTAATATTCTTCTTCAATATTTCAAGTTGATCAGATTAGTTGTTACTTCAGATTACCGAATTTAAATTTAAGTTTAATTTTAAATCTGCCTATGTACATTGTACAGGGTGTCCCAATTTCGACACTTTTATAGGGTATCTCCGTAACTGTTAGTGCTATCAAGAAAGGTGTGATGTAGGTGTTATGTGATCTTTTTGGGTCAAACATAAAATGATAAAATCAAAATTTGAAAATTTTCGCTCGCTTAAGCGATACGGGGGAAAATCAAAAAATTGACAATTTCAAAATTACTCTATATTTTCTTAGTTAAAAGCAGTGGCGGTTCTTCCATAGGAGCACATGGGCATGTGCACCCCCAAAACGAATAAACAAATATTAATTTATATTCATTGAATATTATTTATCGTATAAAGACCGACCCTCCCTAATATTTTATCGTGCCGTAAAAAAAACTGTATATTATAGGCTCTCGATCCGGCAACCGTGCCTCGGTCGAGGTTAATGACGATTATGACGAGACTTTCTCGCGTGTGCGATTCAGTAGGCGGGGCATAAGCAGTTTTTCTGTAGTAACAGGTGGCGAGAGACACATAGCAGGGCTATTGCGATTTAACATGGGAAAGGCGCACAATTTTAGTGTGCGCCGGGCTGTTGTCTATTCGTACATGTGTTTAGAAATTCTAGGCTATATGTTTTAATATTTTAATATTATATATTTATTAAGTTAAAATGAATAGTTTGGCTGTGGACTATTTAAAAAATAACTTTGAGTTAGGAGAAAAAAATTGAAGTGAAGAATGCGGGAAGACCTAAACCCGAAATTAATTTAACGCAGAACAAAGGGTAAATCTAGGGACTTTAACCAACAACTGTAACCGTTTTTTCCTGATTGTTGTTCGGTCGCGGCGGCGTTGCGGAACCTGCCTCGACAAAAAATGGAATAACCGATTTGGGGCACTTAACACAAAAAATTTAAAAAAGTGAAAACACTCAAGCTCATCAATGCTCAGTTGGAGATACAGCTGTTGTTTAAAATAATTTCATGATACTTGTGAACCCCCTCTATCATAGGTCACGAGCCGCCACTGGTTAAAAGATATACAGAAAAATGTTTTATACAAAAGTTTCTTTATAATGATTTTTAAATAATCTACCGTATTTACAATAAGTATACGCGGTCAGGTAAAAAGGTTATCGGACCTAACCCCATTTTTTTACATGGAGCACCCTGTACACTTTAATCTAAGAAGATTGCATTTTAAATTCCATTTCCAATTTAATATCTAAATTTTTTATTGAGGATAATTTTAATTTTAAGATTTATCCATATTTAATACGAAAAAGGTTTTTTTTACTTTTCCAAACCCCCATGGACCCCACGCCCAAATATGCCACTGCACGTGATGCAGGGGCAGATAAGTGGTTTTTTTCCTTGGAAATGAAAATTTTCTTCAAATGGATTTTGATCTCTTTTTTGAACGTGATGTCGTAAATACAGCATCGGCATCCGGCATTTTCAAAAAGTGAGTCCGGTAGCATCACTAACAATAATGGTACAAATTATTAGTGCTGGGATCGCTCGAGCGAAAAACCGCTTGAGTACTCGATTATTGAAATAACCGACACCGCTCGATTATTAAAAAAACTGCTCGAGTTACAAATTCAAGGGAAAATCGTCGCTAGTTACTTATTACCTTTCACTCGATACCCGAGCTTCGTTTGACGCCGACCGAAATGTGCTGCTTGGTAGTGTGATCGCTCGGGGTAAAAAACTGCTCGTATATTCGAGCAGCGTTTTTTGCTCGATAGGAAATACTACTCTAGTTATAAATTCCAGCGACAAATCGTTGCCTTTCACTTGATAAGCGATTTTCGCTAGAGTCCCGAAATGTGCCGATTTGTGTTCGAGATTGACGTTCAGACACGACATACGTCTTTGTTAAAGGCACATAAACGAGAAGGTGCATATCTAAAAATATGTCAATTCCCTTAGTGGATTCATCGCGACATGGGTTTTGTTTTGACTGGAACTGGCTAGCCAGCGGCGATTTTAATTTAAAAAAATCAGAATCAACTGTTTTCCTTAATAAAAACTGTAGCCTCAACTTTTAAAACTTATAAAAACAATCCCTGTTGTTTTATCAACACATTCTTCACAGCGCCCTCGCTCATAGCCTGCTTCCGTAGCACCGCACAGTAATGTCCACAACGGCGCACCGACCCGCGCTCATTGCCTTGCCTGTCGATCAGTTTTTCTCTCGAAATCGAGATATAAACATGGACTCTGCGTTGTCATCTTCTTCCGATGAAGAAGATATTATTTTAGACTCTAATATAACCAAGTGGTATATGTTTAAACACAAATAAAGATTTCCAGTGCGTCGTATTAATGCAATGCGAAGATTCTATGGAGAATTTTATCACCTTTATCAAGATCAAAGGAAATATCCCCAACGCTTCTGTGAATATATGAGAATGCATATAAATACTAGATTTTTGTTTAAGCATCTAAGTACCACTTTGTTATATCAGAGTCTAAAACAAAATCTTCTTCATTGGAAGAAGATAACAATGCACAGTCCATGTTTATATCTCGATGTCGAGGGACTACTGTGCGAAGCTCAAGCGAGGCTGTGCGGTGCTATGGTACAAGGCTATGGGCGATGGTCAGTGCGCCGTTGTGGACACAACGTATCACACAGTATCAAGTACTCGATTATTAAAATCATCGGTTTGGTCCCAACACTACAAATTTTTACGCAAATTGTCGGCTGTAGGGTGATGTATTTTTTAATGGGTCGATTAATTTTTTTCAAAATTTAATTTATTTTTTAATTTTCTCCACGCATCAAATCCGAACATTAATTGAGAATCTGATCATCAATTTTTTTTATAACTAAAATACGGCTTATTATTACTCGACATAAAAGCAGATATTTAAAATATACGTTAATAAAACATGCTTTTATCGTCCGCTTTTACGCTCTACTCTCACGTTATCAATGCAATAAAAAATAAAGATAGCGTGTTTTATTGGCAATGAAGCTAACGACATACGTCCCTAATCGGTATCAGTCTAGTAATAATGAAGCTGTGTTACATAAAATTAACGAATTACTTTACTAAATGAATTGGGGTGTGGTTCGATGTAGTAATCCTTTATTTATATACGACTCAACATTTTTATCAAGAATTGTTTTCGATAACTATTCACATTTACTCCTCCTTTATTTTTCATTTTTTTTAAATCGAAGGTGGCTTTGCAAAAACTATTTATTCATTGAAATGGCTATAGGAATAGTTGCTTTTTATGATCAAACACAAGCACTATAGGAAAAATCCTTCAAGGCACTCTGGAAGTGGTGCGTGTGCGAATAAAGCGATTCAGAATCGTTGGGGGTTTTATTCGTTGGGAAACACTAACCTCGGGAAGGTCATTCCATAAGGATGAGGTCCTTCAGATGAAAGAATTCTTAATTAATTGGCTGGCAGTGGTTCGTCATGTATGTCTACTATTCGTCGTTCTGGGCGGAATTAAGAGAGCAAGGTCAGCCGAGCACTTTCCATGAACACATATGTAAAAAAGAGTCAAATGCCCAACCTGCCTTCGATGTTCTAGGCACCGAGGCTCTTTGTCAGCTCGTGGTCTCCGACGAGACGAATTGCTCTACTTTCGATGGAATCCAGTAACCGAAGAGCTAGACATGAGAGTATAGTACTCTATATAGTGATGGTCGAATTTGGGCTTTGTTTAGTATCAAAAGTTGTTGAGGTGTGTACAACGTTTTGGTTCAGTAGCGTGCACCAAGTTTCTCCGAAGCGATCTTGGCGATTTCCACAACGTGGTTATGCCAAGACATATTTCCTCCCAGTTTGACGCCAAGCAAATTGCGTGTTCTGCCATGACCATATCCGGTTCTGTAACATTTTTAGAGAAAACTGCTGCCTGGGGTTTTCTAGCGTTAAATTCGACTTTAACTGTCACCACAAGCAAAGATTTCTTCCAGGTCTTTATTGAGGCGTTATACTTCATGCTGTCTGCGAAGATGTGCGTCGGCAGCCGATGTTTGTGCATTCAAAGATAAAGCTGAGACAAGTGTGCTATCGTCAGCAAAGTTAAATATTGAATTTTTAGGATCCACTAGAAGGTCGTTAATGTAGAGTAAGAAGAGGGTGGGAGACAATATGGACTCTTGAAGCTAGGCAACCATGCACAGAATCGACTGGGCATACCATAGGATCGCAGTTTACTTAGAAGCCCCTCATGCCAAACACTATCAAAGGCTTTAGAAATATAGAGTAGAAGAGCCCAAGACTCCCCATAATGTTGGATTGCCTTGTTCCAAAGATGGGTGACATAGGCCTCCCAGGTACTTTTGAACTTGTTTTTCCATCACTTTTTATCTAACTGAAACCAATGCGACTGGTCGATAGTTATTAAGCAGGGTTCTCTTACCTTTCTTTAATATAGGCTGGACTCGCGAAGCCTTCCAGCACGATGGAAATTTTTTTTTTGTAGGATAAGTTGAAAAGTCTAGAAAATACTGGTGTTAGTTCATCGGCGTATGTCTTGAGAACTATAACAGACATTTCGTGTGGATCAAAAGCGTTTTGACGTCAAGCCCCTTCAGGAATCGTTTGACGGGACGCTGACGGAACACGATTTCGGTCATTTCCGATTGAACTGCAGGAACGTTGAGCGGTCTCCTTCCCTGAAAATCTACAGTGGAATGCGAAGAAAATAGTTCAGCAAGTAATTACTTTCGTGTTGAATCCACATAACTTTTTAATGAGTTAGAAATTACTATAATGGATTGTAATTAGAAAAATGTTTAATTTTTAATTCCAGATCGAATGAGATACAAATATACAGGGGCTTCAATTGAATATCAGAAAAATAAATTGCTTTAAAATTCGAAAAGTTTAACACAAAATTTTGGACACCCTGTACAATTTGTATCAGTCAAACAACGATACTGTTAGAGCTTATTTAATAACTGCCTTGTATGATTTTCTTAACGATTTCTATTTTTGATTAGTTTTTAAAACAAGTGGTGCAAAACTGATTTTTTTAGTTCTTGTTTTTTTTTTCTCTAATATCACTAAACCGATTTAAATAAAATTTGGGGGTGTTCCTGAAGGGTATAAAAACGGAACGGAAAACGAAACGGAAAACGAAAAATCCGATATTTAGTTTTACTGACGATAGCACGCTTATCTCATCATCATTCTCTAAAAAGGTTAACATTACAGAACCGGATATGGTTATGGACGGACACGCAATCCCACTGGCTTCATCTATTAACTTGCTGGGCGTCAATCTGGGAGGAAATATGTCTTGACATAACCACGTTGTGGCAATCGCCAAGATAGCTTCTCAGAAACTTGATGTACTCTTCCGAACCAGAAAGTTCTACACATCTCAACAACTTTTAACACTATACAAAGCCCAGATTCGACCATCACTAGAGTACTGCTCTCATGTCTGGAACTCTGCAGTCTGCACCCAAACATACTCTTCGGCTAATGGATTCCATCGAAAGGAGGGCCATTCGTCTGATTGGAGACCATGAGCTGACGAAGAACCCCGACAGCCTTGAACATCGAAGACAGGTTGGGGATTTGACTCTCTTTTACAGATATTTTCATGGAAAGTGCACGGTTGACCTTGCCCTCTCAATTCCACCCACCTGGAGGACTTCATCCTTATGGAACGACCTTCCCGAAGTCGTTTTTCCCAACGAATATAACCTCCAATGATTCAACCAACCAACGTGAATCGCTTTTTGCGTACACGCACCACTCCCAGAGTGCCCTAAAGGAATTTTCCTATATATAGTGCTTGTGTTTGATCATAAAAAAAAAAACAAAAACAAAACATAAGAGACATCCAAATAAGCAATAAAATATATGGCATGTATCTAAAAAAATACACTTTTGGGGACTGCCTGTATATTCAAATATTTTAAAATGCTTAAATAAAGAGCATTTTTTGATTAATCAATCATTACTCCGTTTTCTTGCCCCAACCTGAAGGAAATCCACGCTACGCCCATGTCGCAGTGTAATATTGTATGTATTCAGCATGATGAAACCTGATATTATGATCATTCATTCAGAGGCCTCATTTGAATGATTACAATATTGCACAGCACCTTAACACCCTGTTTGCACATCCACTAGGATCTTTCGATTGTGAAAAAATGCAACAAGTATTTATTATTAGTTCTTTGTAATTTGGTTCAAAAGAACGACTAAAAACGACTGGATTTTAGCGCATATCAATTAAAGTGTTGCCAACAATAGATTGTAACATCCATGTTTTGCTAAGGTAAAAGATATATTACACGTCTACTGAAGTGCCACAATGAATAATGAAATGTTTTCCTCTATCTTCACGAGGCTCATTATAAGTAAACCTCATTAAATTATATTTTTCTCAATTAATTTTCGTGCGTTGCAAAATTGAGGTTCGAATATCTTCATAAATTAGTCTGGCTTGGTAAAAGGGAAATATTACTAACAATAATTTGTTGTTACGCCCGAGTTGGGGTTTCTTTTCATCGAAATGGCTGAGTTGTATAACGTATGTTTGTTCTTATTGTAGGGCTGATGATGTTACATATAGTTTGAATTATATGATATCTACCGTATATTTTGAGGAGTATCATTTTATTTATTAGTAAAGTAAAGAAATTGTTTTTTATGATCAAATATTATAGGAAAAACTCTTTAAGGCACTCTGGGCGTGGTGCATGTGCAAATAAAGTGATTCACGTTGGGTTTGAATCGTTTGAGGTTACAATAGTAGTGTTAGATGGGGTGTTCTACGCCACTTTGCACACCCCCTACTGCGCAGGCGCGTCATCTGTCATCTGTCATCTGTCATGTCATCTGTCATCTGTCATGTCATGTGTCATCTGTCATGTCATGTGTCATCTGTCATGGCCCCAACTACCAGTGGCCCTAACTACCAGTGGCCCTAACTACTTGAGCCCTAACTACCATGGGTACTAGTGGCCGCGTATGTTCTCTGTGACAGGGGCGAAGCCATACCTCTAGGACCGGGGCCCCATGACTGTCCTACCTCTAGAACCGGGCGCCCCATGACGTCACTGCTAGTCACGTGGTCCATGATGTCGTCGGTGCCAATATTAAACCTGAAAAAAAGTATACCATCTGCAAGCCTCGAACCGCCGACCTCTAGATTGGTAGCCGGGAGTCATACCATTGAGCCGTCGCGGCAATTGATATAATTTCGCAACTATGCGTACCGTTAATACCACTGCATGCGCTTAATTAACCAAATTGTCAAGAAGTTGCTTAATAATAAGTAATGGTGACTGTTATATCAATATAAATGCTGTTAGAATATAGACGAGTTCACTATATTTGCGTTCAAGACCCTTTAACAGTAGGCAACCATATATTGTGCTAATACGAAGAAACATAGAAGGTGTTATTATTGAATAAAGTAACTAGGTGTATAGAACTATAAATACGAAGAAGCATAGTGTATTATTGATCAGATGTATAGGCCTATAGACAGATGGTATTATTGGCTTATAAAACATAGAGGGCGCTAATATCGTATTATTTTAAGTATAGAGGTCATTCAAGAATGCTATAGATGCAGCAATGCGAATATGGGGTATACTTAATTACAGTACGTATCAACGCAGAGTAACGCAGCAACTGTAATCAATACTGCTATCATACTTGGTAGTATCAAAGCGCAGGTAAAAAACGAGAACAACAAGAACTAAAAGTTTTTATTAACACTATCAAAATTACACAGAAATATCTAAAAAGTATAACCGCCGTTATGTAAATCAATGGTAATTATTAGGGAAAATATAGACTTAAAAGTATCCATGTGTAGTAAATATGGTATTAAGACATTGACCATGTGTAGTAAATATGGTATTAAGGCATCGTAGGACAAGTATCACAGAAGACATATTTCTGAAAATTACAATAACCTCAATTTAGGACCAGGCGAGTAAGGAAGCTATTATGAACAATATTATGGCGGTTCACCACTAGTTCGGGGTTCAGCTAAACCACTAATTCGGGGTTCGGGGTTCATCTAAACCACTAATTTGGGGTTCGGGGTTCATCTAAACCACTATTTTGGGGTTCGGGGTTCATCTAAACCACTAATTTGGGGTTCGGGGTTCATCTAAACCGCTATTTTGGGGTTCGGGGTTCATTCAAACAACTAGTTAGGGGTTCATTCAATCCACTGGTTCATGGATCAGTGGTTCATTCAAACCACTATGTTGGTAAAAATATACACAGTCACACTGTATATATCATGTTGGTAAAATTAGCCACCCTGTAAAATACCTGTTTCCTTTTATATCAAATAGCTGCCACAAATCATTAGATTATAAAAATATTAGATGCAAAAATGTGGATATGACAGTATAACAATTAATACTTCTAGTACGTATCATGTAACAAAGCGCAATCACTAGTGTGAAATTAAAGTTATTTCCTTGAGGATAATAAATGAGGGTGTGCGCAACATGCTATGACTCTGTAAACAGAAGAAGGTAATCAAAGTACGGGTCTGGTATATTAGTCATGCATTTAATAAAAGACGACAACATTCCGGAAACGCGTTAATTAGTATTCATACAATGTTACAGTTGCTTACATTAATAGTATTATTGACAACATAGTTATATCACATTGAAGCAAAAATACGGTACAGAGGCGGACTAAAACAGCTTCTATGACCAGAACAAAGCTAACGTAATAACAGTGTTCAATAAAAATCACCAATTCACTCCAGAAACCTCTGTAATAAACAGGAAAACACTTAAACCCCGTTTAGGGAACAATGCAGGGTAGTGTAAGTGGTGGCTTAGGGTACTGTCATGGTATTGTATACGTCGTGTAGGTGGTTTGTCTCACTATTAGCTGTTCAAGGGACCATACAACGTAAAATCAGTGGCGATTATACCAAACATAGCTTATACCTAGACGGTTCATCATTAAATCTTGAACAAAAACTAGGCCCTTTAACCTGAAAAACACTTAAACCCTTTAGAGAACAAGACAGTGTTATGGGCTTGTATGCGTACTGTCATAGTAGGCTCCTGTTAGTGACCTTGTACACCTAGAAATGGTTTTATTACAGTTAAACAGTTGCTATGCCTCAGAACAAAGTAAATTAACGTAATTGTATTGTACATGGTACGCATATGAAAAAAAATTAACATAGGATACCAGAGAAAAGCGGATTAATGCGACGCTATATGCTGAACCTTTAGCATATTAAATTAGCCATTATGCAGCTATTTTAGAATAGAATTATATATTTAAAAATAGGCATCAAGAAAATCATTTAATAAAGTGTTAACTCAACATTTCGGAACTGAAAAATATCAAAGTTTCATAAACAGTCGAGGCGATTTCAATAAAAGTACCAAAGAATAATAACGAATACGCTCCTGAAATAAAAAAATAGGCGGTGTATCAATTGCAACAGCACATGCATTCAGGATGTGAGGTAATCCAAATAAGGAAAACGACAACAGCAATTAATCATTATTTCATTCAATATTATAGGTATTAAAGATAGGCAACTAATTAAACTGCAAACATTCATACTTGCAATAATCGTGAATACTAAAAAGGTTCTCTAGAAATCTACATAACAAATACCGTAAACCAGATATAATTGAACAAATCTGAGCATGTTATGTCAGGGCGACATCCCACATCACAAGGTATGTATTAAATCCATAAAATCAAGGATGAGGTAGATACAATGAACCACAGGCGAGATATAATCACCACAACTAAAATATATGGAGGTTCTACTACTGGGTATGTATTATGTAATTAAAAAAAAAAAAAAAATAGAACGATGTACCTAGCCGCAGGCGAGAATTGGTGCTGGTATGTAATACATCGTACATGATATCCTACCCTCTGGTGTCCCCTCTAGAGCCTCCATATTAATCCGAAAAAGTAAGTACAATCCGGCCGGAACCACCGATCTATGGGCTGCTAGGTATGCATCACAGAGACGATCGACGGATTTATGCAAATAATCGTTTTGATGACGCCGTTACACGTGGTTAAGATGCAGAAATTAATCACCTAATTTGATATTTATTTCATAAAATTCCACTATATATGTTCTAGAATGTGTACTTAATATGCGGCAGAAATTACTGTTATTTTGATACAATAAGAGATCAATAATTATACCTATACGCGGCAGCGACTAAAAGCGAGGTTATGGTGTCGGTATATTAACATAATAATATATAACAATGATAGCAAGCTGGGATATTATACAACAAAACCACTATACATATTAAACATATTTAAATCTATAAGGTAATGTAGAAAAACATTATTATACTTAAAATTATAGGTATTAAAGATAGGCAACTAATTAAACTGTAAACCAATGTACATTAAAACAGGGTAGGCACAGACAACACATAACAAATACCCCATAAAACCAGATACAATCGAACAAAAACCAAGCAAAAAATAACGATGTAAGGATCAAGACGATTAGCGAATAAAAAGACGTTGCACAAAGCATCAAAAATAATATCACTACTGTATGCTATTACACAGATCATTAAGGTTAAGGAACCACAGGCGAGCATGCTATGCCAGGGTATCATTTTCACATCACAAGGTATGTAGTAAATCAATAAAATCAAGGATGATGTGGGTACAACCGAGCCGCAGGTGAGCAAGATATAATAACCACAACTAAAATATATGCAGGATTCTAGTTACTACTACTGGGTATGTATTATGTAATTAAAACTAAACATAGGACGATGCGACTATTAACGAGCAGCAGGCGAGAACTGACGATGGTATGTAATACATCAAACATGATATATTAAACACGATCAATACTTTATGTGTAATATAATTCACGCCTTCACAATTTCCGCTAAAGTACGGATCTGTAACTGAAATAGATTTAATCATCGAAAAACAAATAAACATACGCACCTTTAATAAGGAACCGGTATCAATAAATTACGAGACGGTGCATTAACATATTAAACAGCGGGTTATATAGAGGCAGTCATGTGGAGTGGTTTGCAGATCTTATTAATTTTTCCGATATTGTTTTCTCTGTAAAGGTTCAGGTATCGAGGCACTAAAACTGCAAATAAATATGTAGCCATTTTCTATGAACCGACAGAACGGTCAAAGCCAAGGACAAGGTTTTTACTGAATAAACATATCAAGAGGCGTGTTTATGGTAATTCCAGAACACCAGTATTTAAAATAACAGTAGTTTTGCAAGTTCAACAATAACATTCATTAATGATTGTAGTACTTTAAACTTAAGATATTAGAGCTTCTGTGACCATCCCAGTTCATTAAACGCTGGAATGTGTTCTAATGTTTTCCATGGTTTCCCATAGACACAGTTATTAAATAATTTCCATAAATTCTTCTCAAAATCGTTTTGGCAGCTTAGCATAAGTCCGTATTTAAAACAATGTATGAATTTATCCATGTAGATTGATTAAGCGCCAACACCCGTGCATCAGTTTAACGCCCAAAGCCAATACATACTTCAAGTTCCTATAGTGGATTACTGGCTTATTATGCAACTTTGTCAATAGTTTAACATTTTTTACATAGGGTGATATATCGCGATTTAGACACCGCCGACCTTCAACTTAGTAATCGTAAGCCATACCACGGGACTATGGAATTTTACCAATAAAAACACCAAGTATTATACGGGCGGATGTTCTAGAATGTGTACTTAATATGCAGCAGAAATTACTGTTATTTTGATACAATAAGAGATCAATAATTATACCTATACATAGCAGCGGCTAACACTAAAAGCTAGGGTATGGTGTCGGTATATTAACATAATAATATATAACAATGATAGCAAGCTGGGATATTATACAACAAAACCACTACACGCAGTATCTATTAAACATATTTAAATCTATAAGGCAATGTAGAAAAACATTATTATACTTAAAATTATAGGTATTAAAGATAGGTAAATAATTAAACTGTAAGCCAATGTACATTAAAACAACACAAACATTACGCAGATGAGCTGTATATGCATACTTGCAATAATCACGAATACTAAAAAGGTCCTCTAGAAATTCACATAACAACTGCCCGGCTAGATATAAACGAACAAAACCAGACAAAAATAACGATGTAAGGATCAAGACTTAACGAATAAAAAAGGAGCCTGTGTTATACAAAACATCAATATAATATCGCTATCTACTAAGGACGCGCTATTACACAGATCATTAATGTCAGGGTGCCATTCCACATCACAAGATATGTATTAAATCCATAAAATCAAGGATGATGTGGATACAGCGAACCACAGGCGAATAAGATATAATAATCACAACTAAAATATATACAGGTTTCTATTTACTACTACTGGGTATGTATTATGTAATTAAAACTAAAATAGGACGATGTGACTATTAACGAACAGCAGACGAGAACTGGTGATGGTATGTAATACATCGTACATGATATCATACCTATAGGATCTGGTACTCCTCTAGAGCCCCATATTAATCCGAAAAAGTAATTACAAAATTATAAATTACAGTTGTGTACAATTCCAAGACAAAAAACAACATAAACAGGGGTTATTATAAGTGACTTTTATTCCATTTGTATTGCAACAAAATTTTCATTAAAACCTAGTCGATTTTAAAGTTGGGTTTAGCACTCAATGTTTGAGCTACATGTTTTTTACCAATATTTTTCTCAATGTATGATTAATCTAATATCAACACGCATGGACAAGAACGTGTTCTATCAGAAAATTTTTCGATCGGAAATCATGTATTACAACCAACCGAAACATTATCTTTTGGCGCAGGAATATATGAGGATGCTTTAGCTAGATTATAGTTGGTTATGATAATCTCTAAATGTAATATTTTCCAAAACCCAACCTGATCTGTTTTCAGCAAATTTTTGGCATTTTTCTCATTTATATTGAATAAAAAACTTCTTATAAATTTCGCTTAAATCTGTTGTTTATGACATAGCCTCATTTTTAGTGTTAAATGATTTTTCTCTATTGTTTCTTTTGTTTGTAAACTATAATAACCAAATAATTCCACATTAAACTTTAGACATCTATGTTTTCGTTAATTTCCACGTGGTAATCACGTTTAAGTCTGCGATTGATGGTTTTTAAAAGATTGATGGATTAAAACATTTTTGTACTCACTGCACTGATACACCTTGTATGTTTAGAACTAATTCTTTTTCTCATCATTTTTTTTAAAATAACAGTAACAGAATGGTAACAATACCGTTTTTATGTTCATAGGGTTGTTCGTTAGTAGTAATGCCTTCTTGTGGTTACAAGGATTGTATGTCTCAGAATGTTGAAACATCAACTATCGTGACACCTTTTATAGTACAGTGAAAACAATTTAAAGATGGTTCTGAACAAAGATAAGCGTACTATTTTTTGTTCTAGGTGTTTTAATATGG
Source organism: Barypeithes pellucidus (assembly GCA_963991005.1). Classification (NCBI taxonomy): domain Eukaryota; kingdom Metazoa; phylum Arthropoda; class Insecta; order Coleoptera; family Curculionidae; genus Barypeithes; species Barypeithes pellucidus. Next base: position 19,352,818 of record OZ022563.1, read on the forward strand.
CTTTCAATTTTCACGTTATCATCACCTTTAGGCTGCTTTTTTTTGGATTCTTCTGTTTCTAAGTTTTAGGCTCATCACATAGTTGAGACTTAGATTTTTATGGATTAGAATAGTGTATTTCCATCTGCGTTTCTGCGCATTTTTAGTTTTCTTTTTTATGGTGAATATGAATTCTTTGACGGAATATTTGTATATATTTAGATGAACTAAGACGTCCTTTTGATCGTTTTCCTATTGTATGCGCAATAGTTGGCAATAATTTTTTGTTTATTGGTATTTAACTCCTTAGCAGTATTTTTATAGGATGACTCATGATTAGTAAATGCCCTTTAGTTAACTGAAATTCTTCCCCAACAACACCAAGTGTGATGTTGATAACAGTATTGGCTGAGAAGAAACAAACCATTATCACTTCTAAATCCGTACAATACAGGGTGTTCAAGAGATCGTTCATAGTATATCATGAACACAACTCAAAACGGATATTTTTAGTGAACAAATCCTGATTATTACCCTATTTTGTTACTACCAAAACAATATAACGACATATATAGGATTAAAATCAACTTCGCAGATAATAACCATACAATTGAAATACACTGCTTTATGAGAGATACGTAAACATGTTAAATTAAAGATTATTTTAAACTTTCGTGTGAAATGAGGCGGATTCTGAGGGCTTGAACTTTGACGTTTTCAAACACAGTAGACATGTAATAGGTGTTATATTTATCGCATAAATCTTCTTCAACATTATGTTATGACCTTTATAACCTTAATAACTTGATGCTTAACATTGAATCTATATAAGTTAGGATCTTAATACCAGCTAAACAGGGCTAATAACCCTGGGTTTTAACCCAATAACAGTTAAACAGGGTTTAATAACCCTGTTTCTAACCCAATAACAGCTAAACAGGGTTTAATAACCCTGTTTCTAACCCAATAACAGCAAAACAGGGTTTAATAACCCTGTTTTTAACCCAATAACAGCTAAACAGGGTTTAATAACCCTGTTTTTAACCCAATAACAGCTAAACAGGGGTTGTTAACCACTCAGTGGTTTGTTCGGGTGGTTAACAACCCCTGTTTAGCTGTTATTGGGTTAAAAACAGGGTTATTAAACCCTGTTTAGCTGTTATTGGGTTAAAAACAGGGTTATTAAACCCTGTTTTGCTGTTATTGGGTTAGAAACAGGGTTATTAAACCCTGTTTAGCTGTTATTGGGTTAGAAACAGGGTTATTAAACCCTGTTTAACTGTTATTGGGTTAAAAACAGGGTTATTAAACCCTGTTTAGCTGTTATTGGGTTAGAAACAGGGTTATTAAACCCTGTTTAACTGTTATTGGGTTAAAACCCAGGGTTATTAGCCCTGTTTAGCTGGTATTAAGATCCTAACTTATATAGATTCAATGTTAAGCATCAAGTTATTAAGGTTATAAAGGTCATAACATAATGTTGAAGAAGATTTATGCGATAAATATAACACCTATTACATGTCTACTGTGTTTGAAAACGTCAAAGTTCAAGCCCTCAGAATCCGCCTCATTTCACACGAAAGTTTAAAATAATCTTTAATTTAACATGTTTACGTATCTCTCATAAAGCAGTGTATTTCAATTGTATGGTTATTATCTGCGAAGTTGATTTTAATCCTATATATGTCGTTATATTGTTTTGGTAGTAACAAAATAGGGTAATAATCAGGATTTGTTCACTAAAAATATCCGTTTTGAGTTGTGTTCATGATATACTATGAACGATCTCTTGAACACCCTGTATTGTACGGATTTAGAAGTGATAATGGTTTGTTTCTTCTCAGCCAATACTGTTATCAACATCACACTTGGTGTTGTTGGGGAAGAATTTCAGTTAACTAAAGGGCATTTACTAATCATGAGTCATCCTATAAAAATACTGCTAAGGAGTTAAATACCAATAAACAAAAAATTATTGCCAACTATTGCGCATACAATAGGAAAACGATCAAAAGGACGTCTTAGTTCATCTAAATATATACAAATATTCCGTCAAAGAATTCATATTCACCATAAAAAAGAAAACTAAAAATGCGCAGAAACGCAGATGGAAATACACTATTCTAATCCATAAAAATCTAAGTCTCAACTATGTGATGAGCCTAAAACTTAGAAACAGAAGAATCCAAAAAAAAGCAGCCTAAAGGTGATGATAACGTGAAAATTGAAAGCCATATTAAAACACCTAGAACAAAAAATAGTACGCTTATCTTTGTTCAGAACCATCTTTAAATTGTTTTCACTGTACTATAAAAGGTGTCACGATAGTTGATGTTTCAACATTCTGAGACATACAATCCTTGTAACCACAAGAAGGCATTACTACTAACGAACAACCCTATGAACATAAAAACGGTATTGTTACCATTCTGTTACTGTTATTTTAAAAAAAATGATGAGAAAAAGAATTAGTTCTAAACATACAAGGTGTATCAGTGCAGTGAGTACAAAAATGTTTTAATCCATCAATCTTTTAAAAACCATCAATCGCAGACTTAAACGTGATTACCACGTGGAAATTAACGAAAACATAGATGTCTAAAGTTTAATGTGGAATTATTTGGTTATTATAGTTTACAAACAAAAGAAACAATAGAGAAAAATCATTTAACACTAAAAATGAGGCTATGTCATAAACAACAGATTTAAGCGAAATTTATAAGAAGTTTTTTATTCAATATAAATGAGAAAAATGCCAAAAATTTGCTGAAAACAGATCAGGTTGGGTTTTGGAAAATATTACATTTAGAGATTATCATAACCAACTATAATCTAGCTAAAGCATCCTCATATATTCCTGCGCCAAAAGATAATGTTTCGGTTGGTTGTAATACATGATTTCCGATCGAAAAATTTTCTGATAGAACACGTTCTTGTCCATGCGTGTTGATATTAGATTAATCATACATTGAGAAAAATATTGGTAAAAAACATGTAGCTCAAACATTGAGTGCTAAACCCAACTTTAAAATCGACTAGGTTTTAATGAAAATTTTGTTGCAATACAAATGGAATAAAAGTCACTTATAATAACCCCTGTTTATGTTGTTTTTTGTCTTGGAATTGTACACAACTGTAATTTATAATTTTGTAATTACTTTTTCGGATTAATATGGGGCTCTAGAGGAGTACCAGATCCTATAGGTATGATATCATGTACGATGTATTACATACCATCACCAGTTCTCGTCTGCTGTTCGTTAATAGTCACATCGTCCTATTTTAGTTTTAATTACATAATACATACCCAGTAGTAGTAAATAGAAACCTGTATATATTTTAGTTGTGATTATTATATCTTATTCGCCTGTGGTTCGCTGTATCCACATCATCCTTGATTTTATGGATTTAATACATATCTTGTGATGTGGAATGGCACCCTGACATTAATGATCTGTGTAATAGCGCGTCCTTAGTAGATAGCGATATTATATTGATGTTTTGTATAACACAGGCTCCTTTTTTATTCGTTAAGTCTTGATCCTTACATCGTTATTTTTGTCTGGTTTTGTTCGTTTATATCTAGCCGGGCAGTTGTTATGTGAATTTCTAGAGGACCTTTTTAGTATTCGTGATTATTGCAAGTATGCATATACAGCTCATCTGCGTAATGTTTGTGTTGTTTTAATGTACATTGGCTTACAGTTTAATTATTTACCTATCTTTAATACCTATAATTTTAAGTATAATAATGTTTTTCTACATTGCCTTATAGATTTAAATATGTTTAATAGATACTGCGTGTAGTGGTTTTGTTGTATAATATCCCAGCTTGCTATCATTGTTATATATTATTATGTTAATATACCGACACCATACCCTAGCTTTTAGTGTTAGCCGCTGCTATGTATAGGTATAATTATTGATCTCTTATTGTATCAAAATAACAGTAATTTCTGCTGCATATTAAGTACACATTCTAGAACATCCGCCCGTATAATACTTGGTGTTTTTATTGGTAAAATTCCATAGTCCCGTGGTATGGCTTACGATTACTAAGTTGAAGGTCGGCGGTGTCTAAATCGCGATATATCACCCTATGTAAAAAATGTTAAACTATTGACAAAGTTGCATAATAAGCCAGTAATCCACTATAGGAACTTGAAGTATGTATTGGCTTTGGGCGTTAAACTGATGCACGGGTGTTGGCGCTTAATCAATCTACATGGATAAATTCATACATTGTTTTAAATACGGACTTATGCTAAGCTGCCAAAACGATTTTGAGAAGAATTTATGGAAATTATTTAATAACTGTGTCTATGGGAAACCATGGAAAACATTAGAACACATTCCAGCGTTTAATGAACTGGGATGGTCACAGAAGCTCTAATATCTTAAGTTTAAAGTACTACAATCATTAATGAATGTTATTGTTGAACTTGCAAAACTACTGTTATTTTAAATACTGGTGTTCTGGAATTACCATAAACACGCCTCTTGATATGTTTATTCAGTAAAAACCTTGTCCTTGGCTTTGACCGTTCTGTCGGTTCATAGAAAATGGCTACATATTTATTTGCAGTTTTAGTGCCTCGATACCTGAACCTTTACAGAGAAAACAATATCGGAAAAATTAATAAGATCTGCAAACCACTCCACATGACTGCCTCTATATAACCCGCTGTTTAATATGTTAATGCACCGTCTCGTAATTTATTGATACCGGTTCCTTATTAAAGGTGCGTATGTTTATTTGTTTTTCGATGATTAAATCTATTTCAGTTACAGATCCGTACTTTAGCGGAAATTGTGAAGGCGTGAATTATATTACACATAAAGTATTGATCGTGTTTAATATATCATGTTTGATGTATTACATACCATCGTCAGTTCTCGCCTGCTGCTCGTTAATAGTCGCATCGTCCTATGTTTAGTTTTAATTACATAATACATACCCAGTAGTAGTAACTAGAATCCTGCATATATTTTAGTTGTGGTTATTATATCTTGCTCACCTGCGGCTCGGTTGTACCCACATCATCCTTGATTTTATTGATTTACTACATACCTTGTGATGTGAAAATGATACCCTGGCATAGCATGCTCGCCTGTGGTTCCTTAACCTTAATGATCTGTGTAATAGCATACAGTAGTGATATTATTTTTGATGCTTTGTGCAACGTCTTTTTATTCGCTAATCGTCTTGATCCTTACATCGTTATTTTTTGCTTGGTTTTTGTTCGATTGTATCTGGTTTTATGGGGTATTTGTTATGTGTTGTCTGTGCCTACCCTGTTTTAATGTACATTGGTTTACAGTTTAATTAGTTGCCTATCTTTAATACCTATAATTTTAAGTATAATAATGTTTTTCTACATTACCTTATAGATTTAAATATGTTTAATATGTATAGTGGTTTTGTTGTATAATATCCCAGCTTGCTATCATTGTTATATATTATTATGTTAATATACCGACACCATAACCTCGCTTTTAGTCGCTGCCGCGTATAGGTATAATTATTGATCTCTTATTGTATCAAAATAACAGTAATTTCTGCCGCATATTAAGTACACATTCTAGAACATATATAGTGGAATTTTATGAAATAAATATCAAATTAGGTGATTAATTTCTGCATCTTAACCACGTGTAACGGCGTCATCAAAACGATTATTTGCATAAATCCGTCGATCGTCTCTGTGATGCATACCTAGCAGCCCATAGATCGGTGGTTCCGGCCGGATTGTACTTACTTTTTCGGATTAATATGGAGGCTCTAGAGGGGACACCAGAGGGTAGGATATCATGTACGATGTATTACATACCAGCACCAATTCTCGCCTGCGGCTAGGTACATCGTTCTATTTTTTTTTTTTTTTTAATTACATAATACATACCCAGTAGTAGAACCTCCATATATTTTAGTTGTGGTGATTATATCTCGCCTGTGGTTCATTGTATCTACCTCATCCTTGATTTTATGGATTTAATACATACCTTGTGATGTGGGATGTCGCCCTGACATAACATGCTCAGATTTGTTCAATTATATCTGGTTTACGGTATTTGTTATGTAGATTTCTAGAGAACCTTTTTAGTATTCACGATTATTGCAAGTATGAATGTTTGCAGTTTAATTAGTTGCCTATCTTTAATACCTATAATATTGAATGAAATAATGATTAATTGCTGTTGTCGTTTTCCTTATTTGGATTACCTCACATCCTGAATGCATGTGCTGTTGCAATTGATACACCGCCTATTTTTTTATTTCAGGAGCGTATTCGTTATTATTCTTTGGTACTTTTATTGAAATCGCCTCGACTGTTTATGAAACTTTGATATTTTTCAGTTCCGAAATGTTGAGTTAACACTTTATTAAATGATTTTCTTGATGCCTATTTTTAAATATATAATTCTATTCTAAAATAGCTGCATAATGGCTAATTTAATATGCTAAAGGTTCAGCATATAGCGTCGCATTAATCCGCTTTTCTCTGGTATCCTATGTTAATTTTTTTTCATATGCGTACCATGTACAATACAATTACGTTAATTTACTTTGTTCTGAGGCATAGCAACTGTTTAACTGTAATAAAACCATTTCTAGGTGTACAAGGTCACTAACAGGAGCCTACTATGACAGTACGCATACAAGCCCATAACACTGTCTTGTTCTCTAAAGGGTTTAAGTGTTTTTCAGGTTAAAGGGCCTAGTTTTTGTTCAAGATTTAATGATGAACCGTCTAGGTATAAGCTATGTTTGGTATAATCGCCACTGATTTTACGTTGTATGGTCCCTTGAACAGCTAATAGTGAGACAAACCACCTACACGACGTATACAATACCATGACAGTACCCTAAGCCACCACTTACACTACCCTGCATTGTTCCCTAAACGGGGTTTAAGTGTTTTCCTGTTTATTACAGAGGTTTCTGGAGTGAATTGGTGATTTTTATTGAACACTGTTATTACGTTAGCTTTGTTCTGGTCATAGAAGCTGTTTTAGTCCGCCTCTGTACCGTATTTTTGCTTCAATGTGATATAACTATGTTGTCAATAATACTATTAATGTAAGCAACTGTAACATTGTATGAATACTAATTAACGCGTTTCCGGAATGTTGTCGTCTTTTATTAAATGCATGACTAATATACCAGACCCGTACTTTGATTACCTTCTTCTGTTTACAGAGTCATAGCATGTTGCGCACACCCTCATTTATTATCCTCAAGGAAATAACTTTAATTTCACACTAGTGATTGCGCTTTGTTACATGATACGTACTAGAAGTATTAATTGTTATACTGTCATATCCACATTTTTGCATCTAATATTTTTATAATCTAATGATTTGTGGCAGCTATTTGATATAAAAGGAAACAGGTATTTTACAGGGTGGCTAATTTTACCAACATGATATATACAGTGTGACTGTGTATATTTTTACCAACATAGTGGTTTGAATGAACCACTGATCCATGAACCAGTGGATTGAATGAACCCCTAACTAGTTGTTTGAATGAACCCCGAACCCCAAAATAGCGGTTTAGATGAACCCCGAACCCCAAATTAGTGGTTTAGATGAACCCCGAACCCCAAAATAGTGGTTTAGATGAACCCCGAACCCCAAATTAGTGGTTTAGATGAACCCCGAACCCCGAATTAGTGGTTTAGCTGAACCCCGAACTAGTGGTGAACCGCCATAATATTGTTCATAATAGCTTCCTTACTCGCCTGGTCCTAAATTGAGGTTATTGTAATTTTCAGAAATATGTCTTCTGTGATACTTGTCCTACGATGCCTTAATACCATATTTACTACACATGGTCAATGTCTTAATACCATATTTACTACACATGGATACTTTTAAGTCTATATTTTCCCTAATAATTACCATTGATTTACATAACGGCGGTTATACTTTTTAGATATTTCTGTGTAATTTTGATAGTGTTAATAAAAACTTTTAGTTCTTGTTGTTCTCGTTTTTTACCTGCGCTTTGATACTACCAAGTATGATAGCAGTATTGATTACAGTTGCTGCGTTACTCTGCGTTGATACGTACTGTAATTAAGTATACCCCATATTCGCATTGCTGCATCTATAGCATTCTTGAATGACCTCTATACTTAAAATAATACGATATTAGCGCCCTCTATGTTTTATAAGCCAATAATACCATCTGTCTATAGGCCTATACATCTGATCAATAATACACTATGCTTCTTCGTATTTATAGTTCTATACACCTAGTTACTTTATTCAATAATAACACCTTCTATGTTTCTTCGTATTAGCACAATATATGGTTGCCTACTGTTAAAGGGTCTTGAACGCAAATATAGTGAACTCGTCTATATTCTAACAGCATTTATATTGATATAACAGTCACCATTACTTATTATTAAGCAACTTCTTGACAATTTGGTTAATTAAGCGCATGCAGTGGTATTAACGGTACGCATAGTTGCGAAATTATATCAATTGCCGCGACGGCTCAATGGTATGACTCCCGGCTACCAATCTAGAGGTCGGCGGTTCGAGGCTTGCAGATGGTATACTTTTTTTCAGGTTTAATATTGGCACCGACGACATCATGGACCACGTGACTAGCAGTGACGTCATGGGGCGCCCGGTTCTAGAGGTAGGACAGTCATGGGGCCCCGGTCCTAGAGGTATGGCTTCGCCCCTGTCACAGAGAACATACGCGGCCACTAGTACCCATGGTAGTTAGGGCTCAAGTAGTTAGGGCCACTGGTAGTTAGGGCCACTGGTAGTTGGGGCCATGACAGATGACACATGACATGACAGATGACACATGACATGACAGATGACAGATGACATGACAGATGACAGATGACAGATGACGCGCCTGCGCAGTAGGGGGTGTGCAAAGTGGCGTAGAACACCCCATCTAACACTACTTACAATCTGTAAAAGGGAGTAAAATCAACAACCTGTCTTCGGTGTTCGCATTCATAGAGGTTCTTTGTGAGCCCGTGGTCTCCGATCAGACGAATAGCTCTCCTCTCAATGGAATCCAGTAGCCGTAGCCAGTAAAGTATGCTTGGGTGCATAACTCCAGACATGAGAGTATTCCACTGAGGGACGAATCTGGACTTTGTAGAATGTCAAAACTTGTTGAAGTGTATACAACTTGTTGGTCCGAAAGTACACCAAGTCTGCCATGGTTAAGTCAACATATATTTCGCCCCAGATTGACGTCCAGCCAATTAAAAGACGAACCAGTGAAATTGCATGTCCTCCCATAACTATATCCGGTTCTACAATGTTAAATTTTTTAGAAAAAACTGCTGGCTGGGTTTTCTTAGCATTAAATTCGACTTCGTTACTTTCACCCCAAGGCTAACATTCTTCCAGGTCTTTATCGACGCGTGATACTTAATGCTGCTTGCGAGCGTCTTCACCCGATGAAAGATAAGGCAGGTATGATGTCGTCAGCAAATATACATCGTGAATTTTTGGTTTTCACTAGAGGGTAGTTAATGTTGATGTTGTAAATGTAAGAAGAGGGTGGGAGATAATATGGAGCCCTGAGGAACATCGGCATTGTTGGTGAAGTGCCCGAGAGACATCCGTAGCCAACCATGCACAGACTCGACTGTGCATATCATATGTCCAACACGATCAAAGGCCAGTGCAATAGCCCTAGACTCCCTATGATGTTCGATTGCGTTGCTCCAAAGATGGGCAACATAATCTAGAAGGCATCCTGTTGATCTGGACTCATATTGATGGTCGCTGATAATGTTAAGTCCTTCCAGATACTTTAGAAGTTGCTAGTTAATAGCTTTTTCCATTACTTTTGATATAACTGAAAGCAATGCCACCACCCACCTATATCTTTGAATAGCCTAACTCTAAAAGCAGAAGTGGCAAATTTATGGCCTCGCGCATGTAGACAAAGCTGATCGTCAGATGTCATACGCAATGCTGACTATTTACCTTAACCGGCGAACACTACGTACTTCGCCCTTAATGAAAATGATTACACGGCAATATTTTGGCACATCAAGACATTTTTTACTGGGAAATAAACAATCCATTTTCTCACATAAAAATAGGCCTGGTGGCCATCACTGAAAAACCACTTTTCGAATTAATTTTGATATCTATTGTCCACGTATCGATAGATTTTTAATATCGTTACATCGCTACGACTGATTTCGGTTCTGGACGGTGGTCGTTGGTTGGCAACCAAACCGACAGCAATACGGCGGGGTTGCCTATATGACGGCGACAACATGCGTGCGCAAGACAACCAACGAGCAGCCTTTAAAAATATGACCGGAAAACCGTGCGCACCAACATATTTTTTCACTCATAAAATTTAACTTTGTACTGCGCACCTCATAAGTTGTACGTATCCATAGTTATAGATCGGTGAATGGGACTGGTCAGTAGTTGTTTGACAGCGTTCTCTTACCTTTCTTTGGGATAGGCTGGACACGTGCTGACTTCCACCAAGATAGAAATATTCCTCTTTTGTAGAATAAATTTAAAAATGCCCTGATATTTCTTTTAATATGCATCAGATAAAGTTTCCCCTTGTGTACCGGGTGGTCATATAAGCGAGGAAGCCGGTTATATCTCGGTAACCATCAATCGTACAGCTTTCAAAAAAGTTTTTTTATAGCAAAAGTGGTCAAGAGAGATCGCTGGAAATAATTTTTAAGTTTACCAGTTGGCCGCTAGAGGGCGTAATACCAATACCCAACTGGAAAATCGAGGTTTTCTCTTTAATACGCCCACTTATGCCTTATTAAAAATATATGTGTAGTAAACAAGGGTTTGTTCGGGTTTGTTCGGTTTTATACTTATTGCTTCAACTCATCAAATAAAGTGGTGGGGGAAGGACAAACATTTATTTGCAAAAAACTAAGTAACTCCGGTTAAGGTAAACGAAATTTATCAAACATAGTCTCGTTAGAAAGAGACTTTATTGCTTTATCAATTGCATTATAAATTACGCCCTTTTAGTTTTAACGGTAACCGCTAGAGAGCGCTTTTGGGAAGGTCAGCGAAATTTGCTGTTTTCTTCAAAATTGTAAATGGAAGCATATGTTGGTTTTCACATAGTTAAAAGGAGAACTAAATTTTCAAGAACTTAGTGGAAACCGCTAGTTGCTATGTCTTCTCGTACTAAAGATATTAACAAAACATTGTGAAAAAAAGTTATTCAGACTACTATCATGTCGGATAAAAATAATGGGTAGGCTGTGATACAAAAATATTCTAAAACTAGTAGGCTTTGAAACAAAAATATTCTAAAACTAGTAGGCTTTGAAATAAAAATATTCTAAAACTAGTAGGCTTTGAAGCAAAAATTGCATTGTAAAATTTTAAAATTGTTTTACTAATGCCTCCCTAGATGTTCAAATTGTTTTCCATCATTTTCAGTGCAGGATTTGAGTCTATCCCGAGTTGAAAATACGGCCGTCTCTACTTCTGCCATGGAAAGTCCTCGAATCTCACTTCTAATTCTATTAATCAGGGCTTCTCGTGTAGTTGGTCTACTTTGAAAAACAATGTCTTTTAACCTTCCCCATAAATAAAAATCTAAACATGTGAGATCAGGTGATCTGGCTGGCCACGGAAATAAACTTCCCCGTCCGATCCATCTAGCAGGGAATATTAAATCTAGGTGTTCTCGGACACCATTAATTAATTAATAATATATTATTAATTAATTAATAATATTATTATTAATAATAATAATTATATCACATATATAGTCAATGGCTCATATTCTGGTAAAACAATCTTTCATTTACGGTTTGATCTATGATTTTGTGTTTTAATTTATTATTATTAACCCACATTGGATGCAAGAAGTGCATCATCAAGGTCGGTGGAGTGTGAACGTCTGGTGTGGAATACTAGAAGGGAGAATTATAGGTCCGTTTATATTTAATGAAAAACTTAATGGCCTATATTTTTTAAGAAATGAATTACCACTTCTCCTAGAAAATGTCCCACTAGAAACAAGATTGAATATGATGTTTCAGCACGATGGATGTCCAGCCCATTTTTCTGCATCTGTCCGAGAACACCCAGATTTAATATTCCCTGCTAGATGGATCGGACGGGGAAGTTTATTTCCGTGGCCAGCCAGATCACCTGATCATCATATTCAATCTTGTTTCTAGTGGGACATTTTCTAGGAGAAGTGGTAATTCATTTCTTAAAAAATATAGGCCATTAAGTTTTTCATTAAATATAAACGGACCTATAATTCTCCCTTCTAGTATTCCACACCAGACGTTCACACTCCACCGACCTTGATGATGCACTTCTTGCATCCAATGTGGGTTAATAATAATAAATTAAAACGCAAAATCATAGATCAAACCGTAAATGAAAGATTGTTTTACCAGAATATGAGCCATTGACTATATATGTGATATAATTATTATTATTAATAATAATATTATTAATTAATTAATAATATATTATTAATTAATTAATGGTGTCCGAGAACACCTAGATTTAATATTCCCTGCTAGATGGATCGGACGGGGAAGTTTATTTCCGTGGCCAGCCAGACCACCTGATCTCACATGTTTAGATTTTTATTTATGGGGAAGGTTAAAAGACATTGTTTTTCAAAGTAGACCAACTACACGAGAAGCCCTGATTAATAGAATTAGAAGTGAGATTCGAGGACTTTCCATGGCAGAAGTAGAGACGGCCGTATTTTCAACTCGGGATAGACTCAAATCCTGCACTGAAAATGATGGAAAACAATTTGAACATCTAGGGAGGCATTAGTAAAACAATTTTAAAATTTTACAATGCAATTTTTGCTTCAAAGCCTACTAGTTTTAGAATATTTTTATTTCAAAGCCTACTAGTTTTAGAATATTTTTGTTTCAAAGCCTACTAGTTTTAGAATATTTTTGTATCACAGCCTACCCATTATTTTTATCCGACATGATAGTAGTCTGAATAACTTTTTTTCACAATGTTTTGTTGATATCTTTAGTACGAGAAGACATAGCAACTAGCGGTTTTCACTAAGTTCTTGAAAATTTAGTTCTCCTTTTAACTATGTGAAAACCAACATATGCTTCCATTTACAATTTTGAAGAAAACAGCAAATTTCGCTGACCTTCCCAAAAGCGCTCTCTAGCGGTTACCGTTAAAACTAAAAGGGCGTAATTTATAATGCAATTGATAAAGCAATAAAGTCTCTTTCTAACGAGACTATGTTTGATAAATTTCGTTTACCTTAACCGGAGTTACTTAGTTTTTTGCAAATAAATGTTTGTCCTTCCCCCACCACTTTATTTGATGAGTTGAAGTAATAAGTATAAAACCGAACAAACCCGAACAAACCCTTGTTTACTACACATATATTTTTAATAAGGCATAAGTGGGCGTATTAAAGAGAAAACCTCGATTTCCCAGTTGGGTATTGGTATTACGCCCTCTAGCGGCCAACTGGTAAACTTAAAAATTATTTCCAGCGATTTCTCTTGACCACTTTTCTTATAAAAAAACTTTTTTGAAAGCTGTACGATTGATGGTTACCGAGATATAGCCGGCTTCCTCGCTTATATGACCACCCGGTACAAGCATGTCAAGTAAGACCCTGAAACGTGCTATGTTTCACACTCTTTCATTACCTTCCGACAAAATGGTATTTTTCATAATTCAACATTAATAAAAATCCACCCGGTCGCATGTTTAGGGAAAATAATTTAACCCCTTAGTAAAAATAAAGATAACGCGTCCCGTTATCGTGATTTCCGTTAACGCGACATGTCTCTAATCGCCATCAACCTAGTAATAATAGAGGCTAGTTAAATAAAATCAACAAATTACTCTTCTAAACGAAGAAGGCGCGGCCCGATGTCACGACCCCTTTTACGTCTAATTTAATTTTGTTTGTGTCATTTAAGAGGGGCGAGTCTATACTTATTCGTTTAATAAAGATTCAATGACGGAGTCGCTAGTCAATATAAATTTGATGACAGCAGATAGAACTCCTTAATGTTCGTTACAACAAGCCTTATTTGAAGGCGTAAAATTTTAGGAAATAATAGCTATTTACATACCAAGGGAGGAAAATAATGCTTTTCCGAGGATAGCTTTGTTGGATGTATATATATATATATTCTTTTGGGTACTCATAAAATTTTCAAAAAATTCGATGATATCGAGTATCACTTATCGAAATACATAACATTTATCGACCCTACACAATAGTGCTTAAACGTAAAGTCCATTCTTCGGTTCTTAATTGTAGAAAATTGATCAATAACAGCCTCATTAAGTTTGAAATACCCTCAATAAATTATTTTTCATATATTTCATTTTTACTCTTTCTAATAAAGTCCCTAGATTTACCCTTTGTGGTCTGCGTTAAATTGATTTCGGGTTTAGGTGTTCCCGCATTCTTCACTTCAATTTTTTGCTCTACTCAACTCAAAGAGCTAAAGTTAATTCCTAAGGTGTCCTGCTATCCCCCGCTGCCACCCGCCACCTGTTACTACAGAGAAACTGCATTACTTAATCGCACGTGCGAGCAAGTCTCGTCATAATCGTCATTTACCTCTACCGAGGCACGGTTGCCGGATCTATACAGTTTGGTTTGACGGGATGATAAAATATTAGGGAGGGTCGGACTTTTTTAGTTTGACGGCACGATAAAATATTAGGGAGGGTCGGACTTTTTTAGTTTGACGGTACGATAAAATATTAGGGAGGGTCGGACTTTATACGATAAATAATATTAAATGAATATAAATTAATATTTTTTATCCGTTTTGTTTTGGGGGTGCACGTGCACATGTGCTCCTGTGGAATAACCACCACTGAATCAGAACCATTTTCCTTCCTTGTTTCGGGGTCGAAAATGATATTTTCTAGTTAGTGGAAAAAATGATTTTCATTTTCCGTGAGCATTGGATAGTAGAATTTCAACAGGAAGAAATTTAAGAGATAATAAGTTATTTCTTTTGTTATTGAATTTTTTTGGAGATTGCACAAACCTGCAAATGTAAGGTCCCCAGTGCTATAGTGTTTACAGCGAACTCTATCGCCAGATAATGACAGTCTGACGGGACATTAATGACCTGCCTGCTTATTTCCGGCTATTTAATTTGCATAGATTTGAATGAAATTCCAGGATCTTCCAGGACCGTACTAAAATAGTATAGGTACGTTTATTTTAAAATGAAACAAGTCTATTTATATTTTTATTATTTATTATTATTATAGGGAATAAACACACACAAAAACATCGTATTTTGCGTATGCTCATACAGGCTGTTATGGAAATGACGTATTATATTTAAACCGGCAATTCCTGAGATGAAAACAAATTGAAGAAAAATATCCAAAAATTGCGTTTTAATTTAATATGACCTGTACATGACCCTATGTCAATCCAAAAATGACCACAGGAAGGTAAACAAAGCAACCTATGGCGAAGAACGTCACTGAATCTTGAACAGTGTTGTCATATCTTCAAGATAAACTCTTTAGAAAGTCAATAACCGTTTGACAGATTGCAAGTTGTTTATTTTTCAGGGTACATTATTATAAACTTTTACGTTCAGTTCGGTTCGCTGGGAAACAATCTCTGATTTGTAAACTTGAACTGACTCGAACGAACCGAAGCGGAGATTATAAATGTTCAGGTATGTTGTTATTTGTTCAATTCGAACGACACCCGTCAGATCTGGACAACTTAAAAGTTTATAAATGCAAATTACCCTTTAAAAAAAATGCAATTTTATTTAGCTTTTCGGACTTATTTAAAACCAACTTAATTTATAAAAAACACCAAGTAGGTACCTAGGTAACCTGAACCAAAATAAAACGGCACGATGATCTCCAAAAATCACATAAATTCACATTAATTTTCGCGTCTCATGAACACATCTAAGTACCATTCAATCTGAATTAGTATTTTAAAGTGCTACTGGGTAGACAAAAATACGCCCTTATTGTCTGGGTGGTCTGGGAAATAATGTATTTAACATCTAAAAATTTTAAAAATAAATAACTCGTTGGTTCAGTCGATATCGAACTGCTTGGCTGGGGAACTGTCGCCGTTGCGAAAAGAACAAATAACTTTTAATAATCTAAACTCGGGTTTAAGTATTAACACATAATTTAACACACAAATCTGCTTGAAACTTGGTAAAAACAGTAGGAAACCGATAACGCGTGTGCAAATCGGCCGGCTTCTTCAAAGAAGTGATTTTGGACAATCGGGCGAGTTGCCTGTTCTTTTCCCGATGGCAGCATAAAAACTTATAAGTATATAGTATCATAACGAGCAAATTCGATATGCACCCTTCTTGGATATAAGTAGGCTACATATACTACAAATATGCAAAAAGACTGATAAAATGGGTATTTCTATAGTAAAATTAAATCTGACTGAATTAAAGTATTTAATATCATGTGAACCAACAAACCAGGTTATAGAGATAACAGATAACTGTATAAGTGTAACGAACAAATTCTATATGCACCATTTTTTGGTGTACGTGTAAGTCAAATATGCAAAAAAAAACTCATAAAATGAGCTTTTTACAGCAAAATTAAATATCTAGCTGAATTAAAGTATAAAGTAAATTATAGAGGAGAGATAGATAGAACAAACCAGATTATAGAGGTAACTGTATAAGTTTTTTTAAACGGAACCTTATCGCTGTAGCAAACATTTATGCCAAGAAAATTTCGACATCCACTTTAAAAACACTAACTTTAGGAATATTAAGTCTCTGCAAAGCTCCAAGTTCTAAAAATAGTGAACATAGATAACATTTTATTACACACTACCTAATCAATTGCACTTGGATTCAGACCAAGTACATCTCTTGTAGGTTCATTTGGTTCAAGAGCGATTTTAAACCAAAACTATTAACAATATCATGCAGATATTTCTTATTGTCCCAGTCAACCAAACTGTCCACATTCAAGTCGTCACACAAAAGTACTACTAGATATTGAACTGAAATAAATCTCAACTCACTAAGCATCACCAAGAAAAAACCGTCTGCAAATTTTTTGATTAATACTAAAAATTACCTTAGTTGCTCTATGGGTGGCATCAGCTGAGGTAGAAGCTATAGAAAGCAGACAATAATTATGCACCATAATTGTTATTTTTCGCCTAAAAAGAGATTAATAAAATATTAACCTCAAAATGTGTAGTCAAGTGATTTCTACTTACTGCGGTTTACCAGATTCGCAAACCACTCAATTATGTAAGTAATCAGACTTTTGAAAACAAAATAAACTATACTAAAGTCAGTACAGTATATGAAGTCCGCTAGGTAACCACTCTCTCAATTCTTCCTTTCTCCATCTGGTTGTAGGAAATATCTCTTCGACTCTCGTATGGTAAGAGGCATTGTCTAAAACAATTAAGGAAAGGTTTCCTAAACTTTTTAAAAGTGTTTCCTCGAACCAATACTCAAAAATTTCAGCATCCATATTGCCGTGATAATCATCAGTTTTTTTTTTGTTGATGAAAATATGGTACCGGCATTTGAAACAAACCCTTCTTCATTGCCAGCATGTATTAGTATATATCTTTTTCCATTACTGGCACGGGTACTGGAATAGCAATGTTTCGAATCATCCTGCCAAGACGATTTTATTGAAGTTCCGTTTGCATATATCCATATTTCGTCAAGATAAACAACATGCCTTGACAATTCCGATTTGAAACATTATTGGACAGCTCGCAAAGCACTTTTCTGTTGTTCGTTTTTTTGTATTTGAAGCCCAGATCTTTTAAAATGATGGACAAACTGGTAGTTCCAATATCGCAAAGTTTTTCTTCTTTATCTTTTCAAGAATAGCTTTAAGGGTTTGTTCCTTAGCTTTATACATATCATAAACAATATTCCTAATCGATAGCTGAACATTTTCCATACCTTTGCTTTATAACTGCTTTTAATTCTCACACAATGAGACACAAACTAAAAGCAAAAAGCATAACTACTTATTTAAAATAGAACATACCATCCTTCCTGCACTTGAGCAAATTTTAATTATTTCTTGGAAAATGTTAATTATTATATAGATTTAACTATAATGATCCCAAAATAACTAAATTCTATTAAAAGGTACCTGAGAAAATCTTTAACTTAATGACGCAAAATGTTTTTCATTTGATAAATAAAAAAAACTATGAGTGGAAAATAAACAAAATAAAAATATTTATCGCGGTACATAATTTAAGATGCTTTTGTTTTGGAACCACTGATTTTGCCTAGCCGACTACAGTGAATCAGTGGAATGTTCGGTACGATTACGTATAGCGAAGGTATTATTAACTTAACCTTCTTATTCTTGAAAGTGCTTTAATACTTTAATCCGATATCGGACTTCATAAAACGAACCTACTTAAAACGATAGAGACATACTTTTAAGATTCATTAGCACCAATTAAACGTTAAAAACACAACACCTTAATGCGGCCCATCACTAGCTAGGGAATTTTACTGAATGTCCCAAGCAGCTGATCGATGACATGTCGCTAGCGTCATCTGTCGAAAAAACATGAAGGTTCGTTGAGTCGACTATATACTGTGATGCTGCACAATATAGGGTAACTAACCAACCAGTCCAGCCAACAACTTCTACTGGCTTTGCTTGTATAAACTAATATTTTATTTCGTTTATTCCACCCCCTGAAGACGGTACTGTATCATGGTCCACCCCTGTTCCAACCTATTGCGGCTACACCCGATACGTCCCGCAGTTTTCTTTTATAGCGCCGATTAGGGTCGGGCTGAGCATTTTATTAGTTTCAATCGATATGAGAGTATTGGCAAATTGATGGGGTGTCATCGGGTATATCGGGTTGCATTTGACATTTTTCTTTCCCCTCACCGGGCGGCTTTTCAAGGCGGTGGCCATTGGGCTCACCCAGGGGCGGGTTTCAGTGACGGCGTGGCGAAATTATTGCCGGACTGTGATTTTTATTATGTTATCTGTATAGTAACGAAACAGTCTAATTAGAATCCGAATATGAATTCTTGTTTATCAAATACAGTGAAACCTCTCATAACGGACACTTCTAATAAGCAAACATCCCTATTAAGCGGACATTTTTTCTTAATCTGGAACTAGGTATATGAAATTCCATGAAAATCAACCTCTCTTGGGTGGACGCGGATAGGCTGTTTTCATACAAAGAGTGCGAAAACTCTTCTTTACAAATTTTGAAAAGTATTTGGGAGACGAATAAGTACGGTGCAAAAACTCTCTGAAGACAGACCGGCAAGCAATCGCGTATGAGAGGCAGACCGAAAGGACTTCGTCGAATGAAAGTATGTGTGATTCCCCGACAGCATTCGGCCGTTTATTTGTGCGTTGTACGGTTAAAATTGTAAACAATGGCAGAAAATTGTCGCGTTTTGAGTCTGAAAGAGAATATTGATGTTGTGGAAGTTTGTAATTTGCTAACAATGATTTGGGCGAGTTCATTAGCATTGATAGCAATGTGCTATTAGAATATGATAGTGACCCCATTCTTACCGATTATGTAGCCCAAATTGAAACCACATCACTATCTGCGTATTTAAGACGTCTTAGTTTAGACGTCTTTACTATGTCAAAAAGTGGACGACGATAGAACCTATATGTTTTTTCATAAAAAATATAACCTTAATTACGAAACATTAAATTTAATATAATTTGTGTGTTTTGCGAGGTCATCGTTTAGTACTTTTTTCTACATTATTGCCCTGTCTTGCAATAAATATAAAAAGTTTCAAAAAACATTTATTATACAGGCCGCAACAAGAACCGGTATTACCAGATGTACTAACTAGAGGTGGTTATATTATATATAAGGGAACAATACATTTTTTGTTTATGTCAATTCTCTAAAAACTAAAATACTTATTATTTATTTGGAAGTAAAAAATATACAAATAACAGCAGTACACCGATCTTTATTTCGATAAAGAACTAAGTAAATGTGACAATCCTGGATTACGGTGCGGTGCTTATCCATTAAAATGGCGTAAACGTCATTAGCGAATTGGCGTTCGGCGAGATTTCTCTTGTGATTGTGCATTGAGTTTAATATATTTTCTTTGGCGGTTATAATTCTGTTTGACAAAGATCCAGGTGAGTTAATTTTTATTACTTACTACACTGGCTATAGTAAACATGAGTGTAAGGGACATCCATAAATATTGTATGCGGGCTAAGAGGGCTCAGCAGCCTTCGAGGAGGTTGTGATGTCCCCCTCGGTGTCCCCTGATGAGGATTTAATGGTAGAAGTTAGCATTCCTGACCAACACAATCAGAAAAAGTGTAATAAATAATGGTTTTTATATTAATCATTTGTATGATGTGAGAATTAAGGATTTTCTTTGTGATGTACCAGCTAATTATTATAATGTGAACGTTTACTTTTAGGGTCTGCTGAGGTAGCGAATATAGCGTCAAGCTAAAAACGTCAGTGAATTTTGAGCGGTGTTGTCGGTTAAACTCTTTAGAAGGTCAATAACCGGTTGACAGAAGAAGAAGTTTATTTTTCAAGGTACATTTCGAAACTTTTACGTTCAGTTCAGTTCGCTGGGAAACAATTTCTGATTTATAAACTTGAGCTGACTCGAACGAACCGCCTCGGAGTTTACAAATAGTCAGGTATGTTCTCATTTGTTCAATTCGAACGACACCATCGAATCTGAACAACTTAAATGCCGCTTTACCCTTTAGAAAAAAAAATTCAAATTTATTTACCTTTTCAGCCTTGTTTAAAACCAACTTTATAAAAAACACCAAGTAAATAACCGGAACAAAAACCGACACAATAACCTCACAAAACACCGAAACAAAGCCACATAAATTCACATTAGTTTTCTCGTAGGTATGCATCACATGAACACATCGAAGTTTTTAGTATTTTAAGGTGCTACTGTATAGACAAAAATACGTCCTTATTGTTCTGGGAAATAATATAAATTTCCATACATTGGTATTTGACATCTAAAAATTTTGAAAGTAATTAAACACGTTTGACATATTCGGGTTTACTAGGTCGATCCATAGTTAGCTATTTGTGCTGAAAATACAGTGTTGCCACTTTCGATGTTTTATAAGATTATTTTCATAAATTGCGGAATTTCCTTCTGTAATACTTTCCGGTATAATGATAGTCTCGGAAATGTCAACCGCGGTAGTTAGACGAGACTATTTATTTTAAAGGGATGGAAGGATGGGAAGGAAGGGTCTATCAACATAATTATTTCATCATTCTTCTTCAGTAAGGGATTAATAAATTTGATTAGCCCATTAGAAATTAGCGTTTTTATTATTACTGAATTTCTATTGCGAAATAATTTGTATCCTATAGTGCTGTGTACGGTAGTGTTATTAATTATGCGTTAGTATTTGGTGCTTTTGTGTAATCTAATAATAGGTGCATATCTTCTGATTTGAAACTCGTGGGTGTCATTGTGTGTTTCTTTAAGTGATTTAGAGTAATTTGTTCTATGTGTTTTTTTCTCTCTAGACGATATGCCGATTATATTCTGAGATTGGAAAGATGAGGCCGATTGGGGTTCAGTGGGTATAAGCTTATTATGTAGTTCCACACTATCAACAGGACACGTGATGAGCATAAAGCGTTTCTCATAGAAAAAAGAACGTCCTGGATTCCTTACAGCGTCCTGGATTTACTTTCTACGTAAGAAAATATTTATTTTTATAAGAATCTAAAGTTTTACATTTTTACACAGTTTGGCAACATTGCGCCGTAACATGAGGGTGTGTTACCCCACTATTTAAACGTTCGATTTAAAAAAAAAACATGTAGGGCTTCTCTAGGACACCCAGGAGTTACCCATTTAAATATAATACGTCATTTCCATAATACCCTGTATCTATTCTCATCTCATCTTTCTCTTTGAATGCGCAAACATCGGCTGCCGACGCACATCTTCGCAGGCAGCATGAAGTATCACGGCTCAACAAAGACCTGGCGGAAATTTTGGCTTGGGGTGACAGTCGAATTTAATGTTAAGAAAACCCAGGCAGCAGTTTTCTCTAAAAAGGTTAACATCACAGAACCGGATTTAGTCATGGCAGGACACGCAATTCCATTGACTTCATCTATAAATTTGCTGGGAGGAAATATGTCTTGGCATAACCACGTTGTGGCAATCGCCAAGATAGCTTCTCAGAAACTTCGTGTAAAAAGTTGTACACACCTCAATAACTTTTGACAATACATACATACAAACATACTCTTCGGCTACTGGATTCCATCGAAAGGGGGGACATTCGTCTGATCGGAGATCATGAGCTTACGAAGCCTAGAACATCGAAGACAGGCTGGGGATTTGACTCTCTTTTACAGATATTTCCATGGAAAGTGCTCGGCTGACATTGCCCTCTTAATTTCGCCTAGAGCGGCGAAAAGCAGAAATATACGAAGAACCACTGCCGCCCATCCATATGTGGTTAAGCTTAGTACTCCTGGAACTTCATTATTTAATAATTCTAAATTCTCTAAAAATAAATTCATTTAATTCATTAACACAAGGGTGAGAAATTTTCAAATCGCCACCCTGTATTTATCCGAAAGACTATTCTGTGGTAAAAGTGTATTTCTATTGGAACTCCTATAACTTAAATCATTATTAATTATTTTCTAGTATTAAGGCATTTATTTTCATTAGTAACTCGACTAGCAACCGACTACTTCAAGTAAAACTCCATATTCTTTTGATAAATTACTGGGAATCTACACATGACGTCGCTTCCCGATATTGTTCCTTTTCCTTTTATTCGATTCATTTTTTATGATCTGACAGCCATTCAGAAAAATTGAAAGAATACATTGACATCGGTGTTATAATATATATGGAGTCATTTGGGGTAACTGAGCTCGGCGGGTAAGTACGATTGCAAAATAATTGTATCTCCGTCGATAATAAAATTATGATAATTGCAAGCTAATAGAATTATTTTTTTCTGATAAAATAGTTTCTACAGCACAGTGATTATTTTCATTCGTTGTTAAGGAGAAAGCATTTCTGGTGGTCTTTGTATAAATCAAAAATATTGTGTTTACACCAAGGATCTTACATCAAGGAGGATACGACATTGGTTCAAAGTCCTTGAAGAATAATCAATTCACATTTTTAGGTGGATCGTAAACCACTTTCTAGAAAAACAATCGGGAAGCTCTGAAAATTGTCGTTTTCTGTTAATTAGACACGTCTCCTTCGAGCATTCCGAATATAGTTTTTATAAGGTCCTTATTGGAACGGTCATCTTTCCGACCTGCTTTCCAGTGGCGGCTCGTGATCTATGATAGAGGGGGTTCACAAGTATGGTGACGAACTAACAATTACTTTCTAGGCGTTTTAAATGTAGAAAGAAAAAAAGTAGTAGGAAAATGCGTTTGGTTGCACGCTCGCGAGCAAATTAATAAAAGGGCAAGGTAATATTTGCTCTTGCTTGATCCGTCGTTGGAAACGCACCTTTAGCTGTTCTAATTTCGATAAGCGCGCGCAGTGGCGTCATGGTGTGAGTTATTTTATAAATTGCTTATGGAGATTCACGTTGTTGTTAGCGTGTTTAATTCTCTTTTAAAGGCATTAGGTTGTATGATAGATAATATTAATTAGGATATTTATTTTAATAAATACACAAATACCTATACCTGAGCAAATATTACTAAATAAGAAAAACTTTCAAAACATCCGTTGGAATCATATGGGAAACGTAGAGGCGTGCACATAATGGCGTCACTAATCCACTCCTCTTCCTGTGCAATATCTTACCTTGCGTTTATTGTATCATGGGGATTTAGTATAGTCAACCTGAAAAATAGTGTACATTTTTAAAAATATTTAATAAATTTACATGATTTTTACACTACTTTGGTGTGTATAAATTATTAAAATAAATAAACTCTTTTACAAAAACTTTAGGTCATGTATATCAAAGTGGTACAAATCGGAACAAACCCCACGACCGGTATACCGATTCGCACTCGATGGATTTTAGCGGTATAAATGACTGTCCCGCGTCATGCATGCATGCATGCGTCGCGTCGGTAGTCAGTCCGGATGATCCCGGATACCTCCTGGAGTACGGGGAACGGCACGCACTCCCCAACCAAGGGTTAATAACTCTTGGGGGGAGCCGCGTATAGCCGGAGATCGTGGTTCGGGTTTGTTCGAACAAACCCACGTTAAGCTGTAGCATCCCTCGGGAATGGCTCAGGTGAACGAAGAGACAGACAAGCAAACACATTCAGTGTGGTTTGTTCGATATTTCACGAACTGTGATTTAATCACTGATATCAACAAATCACAGGTAGTCATAGTTCCTTAGCAGAAATAAAAAGCGTGATGTGATCACATAGTTTAAACAAATCACTTTTTAGTACGTATTTCACTTTTACTAATCATTAAACCTATCTTTTTGTTTAAAATTTGTTCCCATGGGGTTGACTTGTTTGTAACACCACATTTATTACATTTGCCATAATCGGCCTTATTGTGTTGTAGCATTGTTAAAATAATAAAGGCCATTTTTGTGTTGTAGCAGTGTTAAAATAATAAAGGCCATTTTCGCATATCACCGTTAGAATAACATGGGTAATACGGGACTTCGTGCCTTATTGGTAAAGAGTAAGTACACTGAGAAAAAATTCCAATACCTGGTATAAAAAATATTATATCAGTTATTGGATTTCCACATACGTATTTGGACAGCGCGACAGTTGGCTACTGTAATAATCTCGCTTTTCTAAACTGTGGTTATAGTGGCAATAACTTACTTCTAATAGTAGTTATAATCTATAATAGTTGGAAGTACTAATTATATTACAGCAGCGGTTATTCGTTTTATACCCAATATAAAGATATTTTAATAACAGTTAGTGGCTGGATTGTAAGTATTATAATACTGATACTAGTGACCAATATACACTCGGTATACCGTTTATGAGAATTTCTAATACCAGTGATAATATAGAATAATACTGAATATCATACTGTTTCTTTCCACATAACAGATAGCTTATACCCAATATATGAAAAATTCTAATACCTATTACAAGAATCTTTTAATAGTGTATATTACACTATATCTGATATATACTAAGTGGTCCACTTAAACAAGAATATATTGCATATATAAGCATAGGGTACTTTTTACACTAATATTAATATTCTATATTATAACAAAAAAACTATATATTGTGTATATTTATATATTACGAACATTTTTTATTAAAGCTTAGAACATTTATATAACCATATTTTTCTTAAATTAAAAAAATAACATAATGCCTATTATAACAGTATATATTTTTAATGATACGTATAACATATACATAATTCTCTCGCTTATTATAAATATCGAACAAACCAGAACAAACCTAATCCCAGAAAAAGCAACTTACTTAAATCAAAAAATTGTCAATTTCAAAATTACCCTATATTTTCTTAGTTAAAAGAGATACAGAAAAATGTTTTATACAGAAGTTTCTTTATGATGATTGTTGAATAATCTGCAGTTTTCAGAATAAGTATACGGTGACAGGTAAATAAGTTATCGGACTTAACCTCAATTTTTTAAATGGATCTACTAAAATGATTTAAAATAATGCAGTATTATATTATACTAGTTTATTATAGATTATAGTGTATAGAATGCATACTTACTATGAATGATACACAGCCTGAATGTCTTTAATTTTCACTTTGTTCAATACACAATTAAACATCAATAAAAAACACTTGTGACCACGGCGAAGAGTCTTCGATATTAAAATGGTGGGCGTGATTCGGACTAGCTCCGAGAAGGATTGTCATTCGGCTAATTTCGCAATATAAGATTTCTAATAACACCTTATCGACAGAGCGCTGCGAGTATTATGCTGAATTTTAAATATGCCTGTATTATAAGCGCGGGGAACTGATTTGCTAAACCTCCAAACATGGCCAATTCCGAATATAAGAAATGTTTAAATAAGCGAGATTGTTACCTATAGAAAATATTTTTATAATGATTATGATTACTCTAATAGTGTTAAGCGAAAATTTGGCTGCCGATGCGATTTAGGGATTTACAAATTTTCTAATGGTTTAATTATTCTCAGTGCAATAAAATTCATTTTAGTATGTGATCATCAGAATAACTTGGGGATACTGGACTTCGCGCCTTATTTCTTTTTGGTGGATTTTCTCAAATCAGATCTAATATACCATTATTTAAAATGTGATTCCGTGAAGTTGTCAAGTCGTTATTCGATACTTGACTGTGACTTCTGAATCTTGAACTTGAAACCGTGAAATGAAAATGAGTAGTAATATTCGAAAGACTAGCGACCTCTGGAAACTTTTTTAAAGAAACAGGCTAAGTAATAAGAAAACTCAAATGATTACGATTCTATTCTCAAATTATAATATACAATACGCACAAAGCGATTAAGAAATCATGCGTATTTGCATGAACAAATTGTTTGTTGTAAAGTACACAATGTTTAGGTCATCATAGTTTTTTTTAAAGGTATAATTCTACTTTAATCTAGGTAGAAATAACGTTTCCTTTTGTTTGTTACCAATGTTGTGTAATATTTTTTACAGATTTTAGTTTCCTTTTATTACATACTAGTAAAGTAGTATACATAACAAATAATTTAAATCCATCGACCATCATCCACTAATTATTTTACGATGCGCGCAATATTCTCTTACGTATATTATCTAGTTAATATATCGCTGAGCAGTGATAAAAATTTATAAACCGTGATCACGTCACGCTTTAATTTCACAAAAAATAACAATCACTACTCACCACTACATTCAGGTGCATTAAGAATACATAGAATATGAACTAAACAAATTCATTCGTTCATTCCAGGAAGCGTATTCATATTTATTTGTCGTATTTGAAAATACCAACGCATATTTGCCCCGAATTTCTCTATTATCAATGATGAAGGATAAAAAGGGATTAGACGTTTTATATTTTTATAGCCCTTTTCAGATCATTTAACATGTTTTTCCTGAAGGAAAAAGTGTAAGGTTACGATCAATTTCATACGGTTATTTTTTTTTTGAATGTTTTTTGGGGAAAAACGTCGTAAATTTTACAATTGATATGAAGACCTGTTTCATAGCTAGGTACTTGGCATAAATATCCTGCCATATGAACAGAAATAACACACTTTTTATTTAATCATTGAGAAAATATTTTCTGTAAAGATATGTATACGGGGTAGTTCACGGCGGGTGGCCTATTAAAAGATTTCGGCAACTAAAAAATATATTTGTATGAAATGTTGGTACTCGCGATAAAAGATGCTGATCTTTTTAACGAAGAGATTTTGACCTATCTGTCACTTCCGGTTATACCGGAAGTCGGTGTCAGTTTGCTTAATTTAAATGGAATACCCTATATATTATTTACTTTAATAAAAAAAATGATATATTGCATTTAAATATCGAAGTAAATAGTATGAAAAGAAAGTTTTAATTAAATTAAAACTATAATAGAATCTTGGTTGCTTATAGACCTATTACAATTTATTTTAAATGAATAAATGTAATTTTAGGGTATACTCGTATATACAGGGTGTTATGGAAATGACGTATTATATTTAAACCGGCAATTCCAGAGATGAATACAAATTGAAGAAAAATATCCTTTCAATTCATTCAGCGGTAAAAATGACCTGACGTCAAATCAGGACTACATCTGTGCGGTACTGCGACACATACGAATTCTCACCGGTGTTTTCAGAATTACATCTTACACTCTTAAAGTTTGAAATACGTAACTAGGTCAAATGTCGATGACCTTTTGACTTTTAGTGATTGGCTGACTGATTTTTTAATGTAATTTTACTTAGGCCACACACATACACTTACCTTGTCGGTCTTATTTAAAAATTAGTGTCAATTTCTATAAAAACTTATACAGCGTTTTAGTAAAGAAACCGGCACATCACATAACCCATAACCATAATCGCAAAACTTCACATGAACAATGCCGCCATAATTCACTTGTAGACATCGTTGAGATTTGTATGAACTTTTGTTTTTAATTAAAAAACACATTGTAAAATGTAAATAACATTTCTTCGAATTAAAAATGACATCTGAACTGAAACATTTAAGAGATGTACTACTAATGCAATGCGTATTTTCCCGGTAGATTCCAGCGCATTCACCAAAAAAAGGTTGAAATAAATAATTATAATAATCTACAGCACTTATTTATTGTTTTCCTTCACTGCTGTAGATACCTATGAAGATTAAAAAACTTATTAATCGTTGCTCTGGTGCTCTTTTTCATTCGAAAAGTTAAGAAAATTAAATCGATCGTTTCACAGCGGAATTTTAAAACCAAAGATTAGCCATCTCTACTAAAATCGACAGAAGATTAGAAGTTGACATTTGCTTGACAACAAGATATTCCTCTGCGGCTTCGCGCGAAAGAGTTCTTTCGGGATATTTAATCAACTGTAACAGTGCGAATAAGTGTGAAAATGTTTAGTACATACAGAAAAATCAAGTCGAAGACATAATAGAAAATGTTCCTTTAGTAAGAGACTGGAAATCGCAAGGTCACCGGATCTTACCCTCTGCAATTTTTTTTCTATGGTAGGTACGATGAATAAAGAAATAGTTTATAAAGTCGAAGATATGGATCAGTATTGGATGCAGCAGATAAAATAATTGCTGAACGTTTTAAAGAATGCATTAGTGTGTAGCGATTTTGTGTGACAAGGGCCTATCTTCTAAAAACTAATTTGAAACATGTGTGTGTTTCTTTAAGTGATTTATGGTAATTTGTTCAGTGTTTCACTATGTGTTCTGTGTCTCTGACGATATACAGGGTCATGTTCTGAGATTGGAAGAAAAACGCCGGAGGGGTTTTAGTGGGGTATAAGCTTTACCCACTAAAACCAAAAAAACCTGAAGATGTATGTGCCCTGGATTACTTGCTAGTGTACTGGCACCTGGATTCACTTCTATTTGGATACTAGGTAGCTCAATATTTATTTTTATAAGAATCCAAAGTTTTACACTAACAGTTTGGCAACATTGCGCCAGAACATCTGTTTATTACACAGCTGCTCAGTGTAATATGACTGTGCCGAGGAGTTGTGTGTGGGTTT
This sequence comes from Barypeithes pellucidus, assembly GCA_963991005.1. Classification (NCBI taxonomy): domain Eukaryota; kingdom Metazoa; phylum Arthropoda; class Insecta; order Coleoptera; family Curculionidae; genus Barypeithes; species Barypeithes pellucidus. The sequence continues at coordinate 19,381,967 of OZ022563.1, forward strand.
ATGGATGAATTACTCCACTTTTTAAACGTTCGATTTGAAAAAAAAATATGTAGCGCTTCCCTAGGACACCCCAGGAGTCACCCATTTAAATATAATACGTCATTTCCATAACACAATGTATATTTAATTAAAATTTAATATATGTGACAACATTGTTAGCCCCAGAAATTTTTTTGCCAGCATTCCTTTCGTAGCTACAGTTAAACTTGTCGACCTATACGTGGATTTGCAAGCATAATAATTTTTATTTTCTGTAACTGCGGGATAATATTAATAAAGCGATTTTACTCCTACATCAATGGTATACCCAGCAAATTCAAATTTTACTGTCATATCTATTTTTTTTATTGACCCCAGTGTATATAAGATTTCCTTTTTTGCTGCCGTAGCTAAAATTTTGATAACCGTAGTCAAAATCTTCTCTCAGTATAGAAGATATTGAATGTTACGGTTTAATTTTAAAAGAAGGCAAATAAGCTATTGTTTTAATATGACTGATTCTTATTTGTGGGCCAGTTGGTATTCCAAACAAATTTTCATTCTTAGATCAAAATTGCAAAAATGTGGCAGAAAATCGCACTAACATTCTTCAGCCATTCAGGGGCTTGCTTCTTGTTCCGTTATCATGGCAACTCCTCCTCGAGGCAGCAGGAAGTGATTACAGTGAACATTTTTTGACGTTTGTGTATAGAATACATTTTGCTTGACTGAACACGACTTTCTTTAAATAATATGTTTTACCAACTTTAGTAGATCAAATATAAGTAAAAATACAAATTTGAACTGTTTTTAATTTGTTAATAACAATTGCATCCAACTAAAGTTGGTAAATAGGAAATTATGGCTCTTCGAACTAACGACTAACGCAATCCTAATTTTTTCTACCCTCAAATTAATAATTTAGTGCGAAATTTTCTTCTCGAATCTCCCTCGTTCAATTAATGTACGGAAATTTTCCTTCTACATGATTTTATTGAGAAAATTATCCCTCGTCTTCGACTCGGGATAATTTTCAAAAAGTCGTGTGGTCGAAAAATTTCCGATAATAATTCAAGTACTAGGGAGATTATAAGTGAAAATACCTAATACGGTTCTACATTTATGATTCTTATTAATTAAATAAAACAAACCATTTGCATAACATCCTGTATCTGAGTTGGGTACTACACCAGAACGTGCAGAAGTAGCTGAAAAACATTTTCTTATGAAACCGCGGGTTCCTTAAACACTTGCAAACACGTTTTGATTACTGCGGAACCAAAAAAAGAAGCTAATCAAATTTAGGGGTATCAGGAACACCCCCCTCAGTAATTTATGTATATCAAATAATATTTAATATTACTATAAAATATCCAAATACCATTTCCAAATTAAATGAAATATTCAAATAAGAAAATTGAAATATTTGAAAATACAGGCTCGAAATTCGGGAAAATGCGAACGAGAGAAAAACGGGAATATTAAAAGCGGCAGGACCGGAAACGAAAGGAACGGTCAAGCACGATCCGTTCCAGGCATTGCTGATAATTTATTTCTAATGAAGACATTATACTTCCTTTAATTTTTTAAACAGAGGAAGTAGAAAATTTTTCCACCTATCTGGGAATTTATAATCTGTCGGCATAGATTTTTCAATATGACGGTATTTGTTAGCGACCTTTCTGATGCGAGGTGCCCTGATAGTATTTAATGTATTTCAATTAGACATTCCATATTATACAGGGTGTTATGGAAATTATTTATTATATTTAAACCAGCAAATCCTGTGATGGAAACAATTTAAATTCAAGAAAAATAACCATAAATGGCGCTTTCAATTAATAAGCCGAATAAATCACCTTATGTCAAATCAGAAAACCATGTGTATGACACTGGCGGAAGATTAGTAAGAACCTACTTACGCACTGTCTACTGTTACGTAATATACAGTATGTCCACGGATGGGGTTTACAAGAGGACAAATGTAGTAAAAATTGAAAGATATGAAAAAAATCACTCTTAATGAATGTTTTTTCTACACAACAAACCGAAGTAGAACAATAATTCATTAAAAGGTTTACCTATGTAAAAATTATTTCCCAAAAAGTATTCTCTGGCACACCTCTGACTGGTGAACCTAGTTAAAATAATAATGACACTTAAGGTGAGAGGTACTTGTTGTCAATGTCTTTATTTAATGAAGTTATTATTTAAGTAGAAATGCTATCTACCGAACAAAGAGTTTTTATAATACAATGTTACGGGAATGGTCAAGTTTCATACCGCTACGTCATGAAACAATTTACCGAGAAATTTTTAGGAATCCCAATAACTAGGATGGCAATCTGCAAGTTAATAAAAAAAGTTCAAGAGAACTGGTTCGGTTTTGGACCTCAAATAAATGATGCTGCTACAGTCTTAGTTCTTCATTGTGTTGAAGAAAATCCTATGACGTCCCTTAGAATCGTGTTACTCAGTTGGAAGTTGTGAAAAAAGTTAAATTCAGAAGATCCTTAAAGCAAATAAATTGTATCCGTATAAACCGCACTTTAATCAAAGATTGGATTAAGTGGAAATGTTGATTTTTATAAATGTATCATGTTTTCAGATGACACTACATTTTCAACAAATGGAACCGTTGCAACCCAGCACGTTAGGTACTGGTCTTTAGAAAATCCCGAATTCAGAATTATGACGAGAAGACAATATTTCACAAAAGTGAACGTGTGGTGTGCCATATCCATCCATGGCATTATAGGGCCATATTTTTTTGATAACACGTGCAATAGATTATCATATTTAGAAATGCTGGATACATTTTTCAATGATGAACTCGAAAATCTACCATTCAATTTTTGACAAAATATGTATTTTCAGCAAGATGGTTGTCCAGCCCATTTCGCTCGCGAGGTTAGAGAATGGCTTGACCGCAGATTTGGTCCAAGGTGGATTGGCAGGAATGGCTCAGTTTTGTGGCCTCCAAGAAGTTCCGACTTAACCTTGGTCGATAAGTCTTTATGGGGCCGTTTAAAACAAATTGTTTTTGCAACCGCAATACGAAATGCTATTGAAGTGCTGAAGGGCAGAATTATCCAGGCTGTCCATTCGATATCTCGGGAAGAAATCAGAAATTCTTTCTCTTATTTGAGAAAGCAATTAGAAAAAAGTGTCGAGTATGGGGGTGGAGTTTTCGAATTATGAAATCGATATCGTATTCTTTTCATGTTAATAAAAATGTTCGTATTATTATTATTATAATTACTTCATTAAATAAAGACATTGATAACAAGTATCACCTATTCATTATTCAAATAAAAATGTTTATTAAGAGTGACTTTTTTTCGTATCTTTCAAAATAAAGTATGTTTACTCTTAAGCAAAATAACATTTTTGCAGCTTTTACCCACCCTGTATAAAAAAATTGAAGTTTCATATGAAGAATCGTATTTTCTAGACAAGCAAAAACGTTTATTAAGTGTGACTTTATTCGTATCTTTCAATTTTTAGTCCATTTGTCCTCTTGTAAACCCCATCCGTGGACATACTGTACAACATACCATGGATAATATTGGTTTTCTAGGCGATTTATTTAAACTTTATTACGTTAAACCACAGTAGGCCATGAAACAAAAGCTAATATTCCAGAAACAACTACATATGTTGACATTCTAGTTGTTATTAACATTTAACGTCAATTTAATTTTTACATATTCATTTGTGAAAAAGACTTATTACCATTTTGATAATCCATGGTGTGTTATAAATTTGAAAAGAGAGTTTAAAATGCTATCTTTTTAGATTAAAATATACAGGGTATTCCATTTAAAAAAAATGAGGTTAGGTCCGATAACTTTCTTACCTGACCCCGTATACTTATTCTGAAAACGGCAGATTATTCAACAATTATTACAAATAAGCTTCTGTATAGAACATCTTTCTGTATCTCTTTTAACTAAGAAAATATAGAGTAATTTGGAAATTGTCAATTTTTTGATTTTCCCCCGTACCTCTTAAGCGAGCGAAAATTTTCGAATTTTGATTTTACCATTTTAAGTTTGACCCAAAAAGAGCACATGCCACCTACATTACTTTTTTGATAGTACTAACAATAACGGACATACCCCATATTGATGTTAATGTAAGCACAGATAAGGTAAATATCAATGATGAGGTGATTGAAATGGTAGATCGTTTTACGTATTTGGGGTGTGTAATTTAACATTTTCGGGACACTACATGTATATTACAAACAAAATAGCAAAAAAATTGAATGTATTGGGGCGTGTATCAGGGGTCCTGAGTGCTTGGGCAAGATTGACTGTATATCAAACAGTCGTCTCGCCATATTTTTACTTTTGTTCCACATTGTTGTTTTTAATGAATAATTCAGAATTAGATACATTACAAAAAAAAAACAAAAAAAGACTCTGAGAATAATACTGGGATGTAACAAATATACTAGACGGTCTGTTATGTTAAATTCCACAAACCTTTTGAGTTCGAGACGAACTGTAACATATAATACAATGATATTTGTGTATAAAATGTTGAATCACCTGGTACCAGAGCATCTCCTAGGTAATTGCAGGTTTGTTAGGGACATACATACATACAATATCCGTTCAAGAAATGACTTTTATTTGGATAGAGTCAGAGACTAGTTTCAGTCAAAATAGTCTATTTTCTAAGGGGTTGAGGCAATACAATGACCTTCCTGAACATGTTAAGGGTAGTGACTGTTTACTAAATTTTAAAAGGTCATGTAAATCATATATTAAACAACATATCAAAATATAACAGTGAATTGAGTAACTGAAAAATTTTGCAATTAGGTAATTATCATGGCACTTGTATGGTTGGGTAACTGGTGCTTAAATTGAAAATTTTTAAATTTTTATTAGTGTTTTTTTTTAAATTATTTGTACAATTATAAATATGTAACAATGCTAGCCGTATGCTAATAATAAAGATTATTATTATTATTATAGAAGCGTCGAAAATGGGACACTCTGTACGTGATGCGTCATAAAACTCTTACTTTAATATAACATTGTGACCAGTTTCAATATACTTCTTTGTAGATGGCCATTCGAAACCAATCATACAACAAAAGTCAATCATGGTAGTTTGGCTTTTACATGAAAAAAATTTCCTTCACATAAATTTAAATTGGTTTAATCCAAACCTAAAAGTAAATCAAATTTAGACGGAACTCGAACACCTCCCTGTAATTTACGCATATCAAATAAATATCACAATACCATTCCCAAATGAAATGAAATATTCAAATAAGAAAATTGAAATATTTGAAAATTACAGGCTCAAACTCCGGGAAAATACGGACATGAGAGAAAAAGGAACATTAAAAGGCAGCGGCACACTGTTGATTCTGTCATTAAGGCACTGTTTGCCGAATTAATGGCGTCTGGGCGCCGACTGACGCCACTGGCCCAGACGCATCTCCGGCGCCGCGACGCGAGATTGGCCGAGAAGATGGAAACTGGGGCAAATACGGAAAAACCGTGGTGCAATCTAAACGATTTTTAAAGAGACAATATTTACGACAAATTTTTTTTTTAAAAAGGTATAGAGCTTTTTGTCTATGACGGAAAACCCCTTAGAATTTATTCATGAAATTATAATACCAAAGATAAAACGTGGGAATTTGAGGTATTTTTATCCAGGTGCTGAAATGCTGAACTTAAAGCCTTATTACAGTCGAGAATTTTTGTGGCGCCGGCAATGGCAATTATAATTCAAGGATTCATGCGCAGTTTCCCGATCAGCTGTCTCTCATTACCAGAAATAGGGCACGCGCCATTTTAATTGCCATTGCCGGCGCAATTGGGTAGACATGGATCATTCTGTTATTTTTAACTGTTTATTATTTGGTCGAAGCAGGTATGAACAGCTAATGGCCATTTAAACCCACTGGTACTTAAATTAGCAGTTTACATTCTTTATTAAACTTATGGACTGCTAAGTCAGCAACTTTTTGCACCTCCTATTTGTAAATAGCAGTAGCTGCTTTAACTGGTAATCAAAGCGAACAGGTTTGCCCATCTCTAATTCTGGGGGTATTTTAGGGATTTCGACAGTACCAACTGCTGTTCTGACCGTTGACAATGCTCCAGCTGATCGAGAACGGTTTACTGCGCATGAATACGTGCCATTATAATTGCCGGCGCAAGAGAAAAAATTTCCGACTCTAATACGGCCTTTACCCCGACAAATTAAATATACGGGTGTCAATTTGAAAATTTCCCAACCCTTAATATTTCGTTTCCAGTACAGGGTGTCCCATTTTCGACACTTTTATATGGTATCTCCGTAACTGTTAGTGCTATCACAAAAGTAATGTAGGTGTCATGTGCTCTCTTTGGGTCAAACTTAAAATGGTAAAATCAAAATTTGAAAATTTTCGCTCGCTTAAGAGATACGGGGGAAAATCAAAAAATTGACAATTTCAAAATTACTCTATATTTTCTTAGTTAAAAGAGATACAGAAAAATGTTTTATACAGAAGTTTCTTTATATTGATTGTTGAATAACCTGCCGTTTTCAGAATAAATATACGTGGTCAGGTAAGAAAGTTATCGGACCTAACCTCATTTTTTAAAATGGAACACTGTATATTTTAATCTAAAAATATACTATTTTAAATTCTCCTATATTGACTATTTTTGGAATTATTATCAGCTACTAATGCACCAAATTAAAAATACATTCGTATTTGGTTATAAGGTTACTAAGGTATATAAGGTTACATTGTATACGAGTGACACTCTCTTCTATTTTTACAAGCTTTTTAGTGAAATTCGGTTCCGAAGATCGGATAATGTGATAAGCAAAATATTTTCGTATATACTGTACATACCTGAAATACTTTATACCTGGTATTGATCCACTACTTTTGCAAAAAAGCACCATGCACTTGTGTCCTTTCATCTTAAACCAAACAAGCAACTAACCTACCAAACAGCGAATCGCATCACCACAAATTAAAAACTCCTTTACAAAAATTGTTGTTAGGTAGGTAGTGAAAGTTTATAAGCACTAATATATCGACAACAATGTGGATGAACCACTTTTCATTCTGTAATTTGAAAAAGCATCCAGAACCAAAGATGACGACGAACAACAACAAACAAATAATGTCGGGCCGGCTCTGATGCGATAGATAAAATTTCCACCCTACTGCGCAAACTCAATAGACCCGCGCCATCTCCCATAGCGGGGACACTTTTTGTATTTTGGAACGTTCGTATTGGCAATATACTGTTTATACAGGGTTCCCCATAATAGACTACCCATTTTATATTATTAATAAATTCCCTACGAGATAACTAAATAGGTTGTTCTCTGTGGGATTATCTTCTGTAGTCTTTGGGATTTAAGTAAATTATTAATCAAGTAGGCGCCTGTCACAAATAAATTTTAAATTAATAATTTCGTGGAACGTCATTTTTCCGCGAGAAGTTTGTTAGTTTTCATCAATAATTATTTAAGTTTTTTGCTTTGAGACATTATTTCAACATCCGTTTTAACTTTCATGGATTACTCAGTCCAACAACGTGTGTTTTGTGTAGAAACTTACATAAGAAGCAATTCGATAGAAGAAGTTAGGCGTGCATTCCGGCGGCAGTTTAATAACAACAATAGGGGCCACGCGCCAAATCGTAAAACTGTTAAGTTATGGGTTCGTCATTGGCGTGAAAAGGGTTCTGTACAAAATTTGAAGAAGCCTGGACGTCGAAGAACAGTTCGTACACCAGAAAATATTGAACGAGTTAGAATGGCGTTTACGAGAAGTCCTAAAAGGTCTGCTAATCAACAAACCCTTATCCTAGGAGTATCTAAGGGAAGCTTAGATCGAATTCTTCAAAGGGATTTAAAATTTCATCCCTATACATACCAAATGGCACAGCACCTTAGCAATCAAGATAAAGAAGCAAGGTTAGCATTTTGTCAAGAATTTTTGGATTTACATCAAGGAGCGATTCACAGTCTCCTAATGACCGACGAAGCAAATTTTTATTTGAACGGCATGGTCAATAAATAGAATTTTAGATACTGGTCAAATGAAAATCCTCGTGAAATCTTTACACAGAACCTCCATAATCCAAAAGTTGTTGTGTGGTGTGGAGTAGGATCTTTTGGTATTATTGGCCCTTATTTTTTTGAGGATGAAAATAACCGCGCTGTAACAGTAACATCCGAGCGCTACGTTAATATGCTAGAGACATTTCTCATTCCAGAATTAAATAGACGAGGATTACTAAACAATGCCTTACAACAAGATGGGGCAACAGCTCATACCGCCAGAAACTCAATGAGGGTCCTTCGAGAAATGTTTAAGGGCCGACTCATTTCTCGATTCGGAGATTTGCCTTGGCCTTCGAGGTCCCGCGACTTAACGGCACCGATTTTTTCCTGAGGGGATATTTAAAAGCCAAAGTGTTTGCGAGTCATCCAGGTACTATCGAGGAAGTGTAAGTCAAAATTCGTGAAGAACTTGAAGGAATAGATGAAGGTTTGCTACGCCGTGTAATGAACCACTTTTTATCCAATATTGAAAAATGTGTTGAAGTTGGTGGAGGTCATTTAGAAGACGTGATTTTTAAAAGTTAGAATTAAATTAGCCAAATATTTATAAGTTATCATAAATCCCAAAGAGTTAGCTGTAATTTAGTAAGATAAAAAGTTTGTTTAGTTAACTAAAAAAATTTTAATTCAACTATTAAAATGGGTAGTCTATTATGGGGAACCCTGTATATATATTTGTGGAGAAATCTTGATTTCTTATAACAAATAAATTTTTTTTGCGGCTAGTTAACTCATATTTGTTCCATATGATATATTATATCATTTTAACGAAATAAAGCTATAATAAAGACAATTTAATACTGTAGGAAATAATAGTTCCATCAAAAAACTAGTCACGTTTTCCTATATAATAATTTCCCCGTTTCCTGGTTTTCTCTCGTCTTGGGTCAGCTGCACGGCTGCGGTCGTTTTTCTTTTTTCCTTAGCTGAAAGTGAAAAATAATGATTTGCCAAGGGATAATCCGAGGAACTAATATCTTATTTTGGGGGTTATAAGGTTGCCAATATTCTTAACATGTCATCATATATTTTTCATTGTCACAAAATAATATTTTTATTTACAGCCAATGCCAATCTTAAATTAAGGAGGATACGAATTGGCTCACAGTCTTTTAAGAACAAACAATTTACATTCTTAGGTGGATAGTAAAGAACTTTCCAGAAAAACAATCGGGGTGCTCGGAAAATTAGTAAAATCTTTCTTTTGTCGCTTTCTGTTAATTAGACAAAGACATTACGTCTAGTGTTGTGATCGCTCGAGCGAAAAACCGCTTGATGACTCGATTATTGAAATAACCGTCATCGCTGGATTAATAAAAAAACCGCTCGAGTTATCTATTCAGGCGAAAACCGTCGCTCGTCACTTATTATCTTTCAGTCGATACCCGAGCTTCGCTTGACGCCGGCGGAAATGTACCGTACTGTAGTGTGATCGAGTTAAAAAACTGCTCGTATATTCGAACAGTTTTTCGCTCGATAGGAAATACTCTAGTTATAAATTCAGGAAAAAAACCGAAAAATATCGCCTGTCACTTCATAAACGACCTTCGGTCTTCGGTCTACGCGCAGCGCCATCCGATTGGCGACGTTCGAGTTTGACGCTGAGCAGGTACACCACATACGTCTTTCTTAAAGGCACATAAACGAGAAGGTGCATATAAAAAAGTATGCCAAATCCCTTAGCGGAGTCATCGCGACACGGGTTTGGTAAAGTTTTGTTTTAACTTAATAATAATAATTTTTAAATTTTTATTTACTATAAACTCGAGAAAACTTCTCAAAAATATCATAATAATAGAAATTGTAAATAAAAATAACAAAATGAACAAAATGGTTAACAAAATATAAAGAAAAATTCGTTGGTAATCTTATAGTAAACATTTTAAAATCTAAAACGGAACTTTTTATTATTAAACTCAAGAAGACTTCTTAAAAATAACATACATTATAGAAAATAATAATGGTAAATAAGATAACTAGCAAAATAGTTAACAAAACATAGGTATCGACAAATTTTTTGGTAACCAAAAGTAAACATTCTTAAATTTAAACAGGAACTTTTAGGTAACTATAAACATGAATTTAAAAAAATAATCAACTATTTTCTTATTTTGCCAGTCGCGTAACTAAGCCTACATTTTTGAAGGGCACACAGTGCGCACCTGATAATTTAAAGTGGAAGAATTTGACAATCCATTTTAAATATCAACTTATTTTATGCTCGTAGATTGAGAAAGATGTGACGAAAAATAACTCTTGGTAATACTTTTTGTTTTAAAAAAGCACAAGAATAAACCCGAACAATAAATACATATTTGGGTAATTTTTTGCAGTTTTTTTGTTTGGTATCGAGACACGTGGTAAAAATTCATTATTCACAAATAAATACATTTCTGTAAATTTTTTGGTGGCTACTACAATTTTTTAGCTAAACGAGTGCCCACCCGTAGTTACGTGCCTGCTAAATACCCTATCTGATCACATGTAAACGACTAGGCTGTCGGTCGAGCAGTCGGTGACGTCATCGCTTGGTGAATTGGAATTTCAAGCGATTCAGTCGAGCGATTCAGTCGATTATTAAAATCGCTCGAGTATCAAGTACTCGATTATTAAAATCATCGGTTTTTCCCAACACTAGATAATAGTATATTACGTACCGAGGTTTAAAGTGTTTCATTCCTGTCGAGAGAGTCGGTATTTAAACGAGGCGCGAAGCGGCAAGGTTAACTAAATCTCGAGACAGTAATGAAACCTTTCACCGAGGTTTGTATACTATTTTATTTACAACCACATCTTATTATTTTGAATTAAAATTATTAATAAAAGATAAATGTCATTTTGACTTTTCCATTGCAAAATTAGACACAAATTTCAAAGAACCGCAGGTGGTAAAATAACGTAGGTAATAATACACATCAAGATGGCAAATATCATTTTTTGAATATGGTTTCCATGTGACTAAACAATATATTATTTTAACAACAGAAAAATGATGATGAGGAATTTGATTTTGCTGCTACTCCACCAGAAATTCGAGAAGCAGCAAAAATAGTAGAAGAAGATCTTCTGCCAACTATAAGCCGCCCGAGATATGACAAGGCATATAACTGTTTCAAAGAATGGTGTACGGGAAACAAAGTTCAAAATCCTGGTTCTGAGTCGGCGCTAATAGCTTATTTCAATGAAAATGCCAAGACAAAGAAGATATCAATGATTTGTTGGTCACAATATTCAATGCTTTAACATATCAGTGACTGCCTACAATAATGCCAATGTAATATTTAATTTAACTAAGTAATAAAAAAACCATGTTAATTTTAAATTTTCTGAAATTAAAAAAAAAATTCATTGTCGTTAAATTTGTGTAATGAGTTGTATGTTGGTGTGTTCGTATTTTTTTTTGAGCTATCGCTTTTTAAAAAAATTACAAAAAAATAATTTACTTTCCACCCGGGTGGAAAGTAAAAGTAAAAAAACGTCAACTTTCCACCTTTCAAAGATAGATGAAATGTCATTATTACATGCATGGTTGTAAATAAAATAACTAACAAGTAATATCTATAAAATATATATTTAGTAATAAAATTTTATATGTCTACCGATAATAAATTAGATGTTCTAGAATAATAATTTATTGTTAATGATAAGAAAAGAATTCGGAATCATACCATAATGGCAATGCATAAAACTAAGATCCCTAAGCTTTAATTTTCGCAGTGGAAGATAAGCTTAAGTTAGTTGACTAGGACACTGGAATATTTCCTTCATTGTCCGGTATTTAATGGCCTCCTATCGGAATAATTTAATTCATTATTTTAAACTAGGGTAAGAAATTCACGGCCTTAGAAAGGTTTGTATTTTTATCACTCCAGGAGTTCTGGTGGGGATGCGTCTATTTATTGAACAATTGCTTCTGCTGGTCTATCTTTACTCTTACTCCGAAGTTTGGAGACGTGAACTTACTATTTGGTTTGACCTCACATTTCTACCCTTAGAGCTGTGACTGTGCGAGATTGGAACAGGTATGTGATATTATAATACAGCTTCATTTACGGTGAGTGGCCTAATGAAAGATCTCAGGAACATTGGTATTCGATATAAACAATGCCGATCCTTTTAATGAATATATTTTGACTATCTATTACTTCCGGTTATGCCGGAAGTTAGGCTTAACATTGTTATTTTAAATTGACCCTGCATATTTTGGCATTTATCGATTCTATATAAAAATCCAAGTACTAACTCTTGTTAACCGTTTGCTATACCTGCATCTGTGATAAAAATGGAACACCCTGTATTTTAATTTACCATTACGTATAGAATTCCTATCTCCAGTCTATCCTAAGTAGTTTTTAAGTTAAAAAATTGAGTTATGAGTATTTATTATACAACGTGTCCAAGATAAGGAGGGACAGTACAGGGATCTCGGAAACCGTAAGAGATACGAAGTCGGTTAAATGGAGGTAAAGTTGCCCATTTACGTGCCTAATAATATGCCGTTAATAAAGTTTTAAAATTCCGAGTAGTTCCGGAGATATAAGTATAAAATTTAGAGCTTACTTATGAGATATTATTTATAAAATTAGGAGAAAAACAGGACCGTATCCTAAAATTTCCTGATGTTGTTCAAAACACCCTCGAAACGTCATTAAACTACAATGTGTCATACATCGTTGCATTCGGAAGAAAAAGAGCTCTCAAATTCCAATATCAGAAAAACAGGACCGTGTTTAAAAAAAGAAAGTTAATAATGGCCCTTCGAAGACGACTCGTCGGATTACAAAACAATTAACGCTGTTAGATAGAGCGAAAAAGTGGCAATGTAAAAGTGCAATTTACTTTATAATTCGATCTCAAAAAAACTCAGGAAAACAATAAAATGATTTTTCAGAATTTCGTATTTTTCCGGATATCTACGGAACTACTCGGAATTTTACAACTTTATAAACGGCATATTATTAGGCACGTAAATGTGCTACTTTACCTCCATTTAACCGACTTCGTATCTCTTATAGTTTTCGAGATCCCTGTAAAGGCCCTCCATATCTTGGACACGTTGTATTATACCAGAAACCCATAATTTTTAAAATACTCTGTATGAAAAATGTTTTGTATTTTTATGAAATGAGACCTATTCTAACTTTTTCAACTTTTTAAATCTTTAACTGGATTTGTTACAAGGTAAGGTCAAATTATCTGTGCTATGTTTTTTTATAAAAAATCATCTAATGAATTTTGTCTTAGAAACGATTTGGAGATGAGTATAAGAAATTTAACAAAAGTCACTTGGATTTTTATAATAACAATGTAACAGGCCAAACTTCCGGTATAACCGGAAGTAATAGATACGTCAAACTTTGTTTCCGAAATCATTTAATCGGCCACTCATCGTGAATGACCCTCTGTATTGTTTTATTAGCAAAAATAATTTGAATTGGGTATAAACATTACAATAACCAGCTCGTAAGTTTTTTATTTAAATTTCTTATATTGATTTTTTTAAAATTTTTGATTTTCTTAGTAATAAAATAAATATTAGTATATCTTTCTTTTTTGAAGTGCGAATTTCTAATCTGACTCCTTGCCTGTCAGCTTTCCAGTTTGGATTACACCAATTTAAATTAGGTAAGTCATATTTAGAAATACAAAGAACCCTGGAAAAGTATTGTATCTAACAAATGAAACAAGCTTTGTTTGATAATTTAACATAACCTCAACGTACTTGTAACTTGTGCTACCTGTCTTATAACGAAAGCTCAAGTGAGTTACGCTTGAAGATGGGTTGAACGTTTATTGCCTTATGAATTGATGTAAAGAAGAAGGATATTTAATCCCGCAAATCCTGATATGAAAATGAATTGTAGAAAAATATTCATAAATTACGTTCAGTGATTATAACGGAGAAAATTCTCCATAATATGTACCTTCATTGGAAGCCATGCGCGCCACTGGTTTATTTGTATACAAACTCACACTGACACACTTGCCAAGTAAACACTTGATTACCACTGGCGTGTGACGCATGTGTTCTGACTTCTATGGTGTTTACCCAATTTTTAACATGGTCGATTTAAAAAAAAGTATAAAATGTTTTTCTATAACACCCAAGAGTCATCCATTGGAAGATTATAGACCATTTCCATAAAACCCTGTATATAAAGTATTAGAAATTATACTGTAAGTATAAGTACTGTATAGTAAATTCACGATAAATGATACGTATCATCAAACAAACAATTTTTGTTCTAAAATATTGAACTACTGGCGAAAACTATGGATTAAATATTAAGTGGATTCCGCAGTACCGCTAAACGAGTTTTCTCCCCAAGCGTTTATTTCCGTTTTAGGAAGAAAATGTTCAAGAAAAAAAAAATTTATAATACAACTAAAATTGGAGGAAAGTATATATTTCTTGTTTCGGAAGATTTTTAAACTTAATTTTATTTACTGTTCCATGTACAAAGAAATTAAGGACTTTCCTCCGATTATTAATGAAATTTAGACATCTTGTTGAACACTTTTTTTGTTAAATGCAGCGTTTTCATAAAAAGAGAACACTCCGTTTTTCAGTGCTAAAAATTGAAGTATAACCCGGATCACGTTCCTTCTCTTTCTTCCGATTATCGTTGTTTCTGTCGGCTTACCGATTACAGGCGGACGGTATTCTTGTAGATGAGAAGGTCCTCATATGGGCCCTGCATTTATTATGGGCCCCCAATAAATTCTTATTAAACCACTGAGTGACATCTCTGAACCATAATTAGAAATATGTCTACTATGCATCTGATTGTTTTGTGGGTTTCACCCAGTTCATTTATTGATTGTATCGTTGTTAGCAGGTGGCCATGAACGTGCTCGTGATATTCCAATTGTTTTATTAATGTAAGCTATTATAATAATATTTGGAAGGTTATTCTTCTAATATAGCTTTGTCACTTGCCTAACCTCAAAACAAAATTACATATTTTTGTTCGGGTTTGTTCTGACAGATATTCCATGCCACGAAATACACCAAAGTTTCAACCAAAGGATTTAAGAAAATATGGAGCAAGGAAAATATGATGAAAGCCATGGATAATGTTAATAATAAAATAATTGGTCTGAAAACCGCTAGTAAAACTTTTAAAGTACCGAGGTCGACACTGTTGCTGTTAAAAAAATAGAAAGAAAATAACTTGAAAGCCGAAGACGTAATTAAAACTCCACTAGGAAGGAAACCTATATTAGGAAGTAGGATAGAAGAAGATCTTGTTCAGTATCTTCTGTCAATTCAAAAAAAGAATGCCTCGAAAGCTGAAAATGAACAATTTGTACTAGCAGACGATGACGTCGATGATGATGAAATAGGACAATTCACACCAGATGACGAAGATGCTGTATGTCTCGTTTGTGAAAGCCGATTTTCTGCAGATCAGAGAGGAGAACTTTGGGTTCGTTGCCTTATATGCAATATGTGGGCACACGTACAATGCTCGGGAGCAGAAAAATATGTTTGCGACTATTTCGGTTGATGTATTCACATTTCCATCTATTTATCGTTAAAATGTTTATGGTTGTTTGTTCATTGCAAAATAAAGTTTTTTTGTGATATCTAGAAGTACTGAATAATTTTTTTTATAGAGGCCCATATTCCACTCACTCTCACCTTTAGAGAAACTTGACAACATTTTAGAATTTATCGTGTAATTTGAAGTTTTTCCAACTTTGTGAAAAATAAGTATTCTAATGTTAGTAGAATAGCCGGACTGACTCCCTCTTAAGCAAGTATGGGATTTTTGAAGAGAAACAAACGAACTGCCATACCATGATTCGATCCAATCTCTTTGATCAGTAATTAATTATTTACCATACCTTTCTGGACAGTCCGTAATAACAAAATCTACAATTTCTTTTTGTTTAGGAAAGATGCTTCCACCAGAACGTAAATCGTCCAAAGTCACCAAGAAACCAAAGAAGGACACCGTTATCCTCATCAGAGCTCCCGTTTCCTCCATCACATGTACCGAAAAGGCAGCGGTAAAGCCACTTGTCAGCAAAGTCAACATGATGACATTGATCATCCTCGCCATGACGTTACTTTTGGTTGAACTTGTATATAACTTGATAACTGAATTAAAATGGTAAACTTGTCTAGTTCATAAATAAAGCCGGGCTCAGACGACTGGTGTACAGGGTGTTACATTTCCGCCTTTTTCTGGGGGGTATTAGAGTATCAAATTGTCAAGATGTCATATTCGACTTGATTAATATTAAATTGATTATAATTAGCCTGTTTTGTGAATATTTGCATTTTTCATCAAATTACGAGTAATTAGCTATGGGAGAGGTTAATACTTTTTGATAGACAATTAAATTCTACATCTGCTAGTGACATAAAATACAGGGTTATATTTAAATTAAGCAAGTTATTACCATTTCAAACTTGTAATTATTTAGTATTACTTTTTGGACACCGTGTATAAGTTAGTGAATTTTTCATAACTGATACACAAAACTTAATCAGTGAGTCCACTGAGAAATTGGGTTTAAAAACCAAAATACATGTTGAGAATTTAATCATTAAAATTGTTACTACATTCTGACAAAATATGAAATATTTCACAATTCGTAAGGTTTAAGTACGGTAAACCCGTTATGAAAATAATATTTATTTTGATCGTAGGAAGCGAAAATGAAATAATATACTGGGCATTCCATTTTAAAAAATGCAACTTTGATACGTTTCGTGTTTTTGGGACGACCTGTACATTATGAAAATAATTTTAAAATGTACCTCAAATAGGCCCCTATCCACCCTGAATATTTGTTTTTATCCAAAACAAATAGCTTAGCTATAATATCGTCTCGAATAACGTGAATAACCCTGTATAGTATTATACATATTACTTTATACAGGGTGGCCAATTAGTGCGACAAAGCTCAATATCTCTATTACCGCTAGGGATAGCGGAAAACTTTTTTCACGAAAGTTATTAAGCGTTAAGAGGTGCAGCTTTTAAAGTTATTTTCGATCATACAGGGTGTTCCAAAACGGCGGTGTGATAAAAATTTCATATTTTTTAAATAGGACACTATGTATATTTTTACATATTTGAATTCACCGTAAAATTCTGTACATAGCACCGTAATGATTTGTACACATTTTTGCAACGTTGCCAAATAGATTGGAAAATTCCTAAAATTTCTGCAAAAACATGGTTCAAGGAAATGTGTAATATTTCTTAACTTATAATAATTTGAAATAACATATGTTTATGTCGGAAAGAGGAATGTTGACAGAAGTCCTCTATGATAACACATATCAATATTTTTATACAGGGTATTTTCTATGGATATGCCAACATTACGAACTTGAAACCTGTGTTTCGTAAGTTTTTTAAACGAAACACCCTGTATATGATTACTTTATCTTGTAGATATTTTAAGCCTCTCTAATTTTTATTAAGGTCTTTCTATGCCTATCTCTACCAATCTTGGTGGTATTTCAATTTTTAATTAAACTCGAGCAAAAAAAGTGGATGTATTTTACCATTGGCATTTTTCTAGTCACCTATGACAAAATAAAAACAAAATGTTGTAATTTAAAAAAAAAAATTTATTCATAAGGGTTTATACTATATGAACAAATAATTAGGTAATAATTTACTTTAGAAATTGTCCACAAGCTTGAATCGCTAAAATATTTTTGTGTCGTATCCTCCCGTATGAATAAATATATTTTTTTAAATTACAACATTTTGTTTTTATTTTGTCATAGGTGACTAGAAAAATGACAATGGTAAAATACATCCACTTTTTTTTGCTCGAGTTTAAATAAAAATTGAAATACCACCAAGATTGGTTGAGACAGGCATAGAAAGACCTAAATAAAAATTAGAGAAGATTAAAATATCTACAAGATAAAGTAATCATATCCAGGGTGTTTCATTTAAAAAACTTACGAAACTCAGGTTTCAAGTTCGTAATGTTGGCATATCCATAGAAAATACCCTGTATAAAAATATTGATATGTGTTATGATAGGGTTTGTTCACATTCCTCTTTCTGACATAAAAATATTTTATTTCAAATTATATTTTAAGAAAATCGTAATTGGTTAGTTGAAATATTACACATTTCATTGAACCATGTTTTTGCACAAATTTTAGGAATTTTCCAATCTATTTGGCAACGTTGCCAAAAAGGTGTACAAATAATTACGGTGTTATGTATAGAATTTTACGGTGAATTCAAATATGTAAAAATATACATAGTGTCCCATTTAAAAAATATGAAATTTTAAAACACCGCCCTTTTGGAGCACCCTGTATGGTCGAAAATAATTTTAGAAGCTGCACCTCTTAACGCTTAATAACTTTCATGAAGAAGTTTTCCGCTATCCTTAGCGGCAAAAGAGATATTGAGCTTTGTCGCACTAATTGGCCACCCTGTATATACATATTTATAGTTACTGTATACATTTCCTGGGCATTAATTGTTATTCTGTGTCGAGACAATATTTTGTTCAATAGCACTATTTATTATTTTGTTCAATATTTGAACTTTGTTCTGTTCACACCATAACTCAAAGTTTTGCATATTCTTTCTAAAAGTTTTTCTAGATTATTTTCTGCAATTCCTCGTATTTCTGACGGAGTACAACTTTCTTCCTGACTCATTTTTATTAACTTTAATAATATATTTATTTTTAATTATGACGGATGGGAAGAAGCTTTGTCGTGTTCAATTGTTTCTATCATGGCATATTTGATGCTTGTAACATTTTATAAAATTATAAAAGTATTGCCAACCCAAAAAGAAAATATTAATTCAAATGGAAAAAATCTAGTATATTTTTAAAGTTTTTCAGACTTTAAAGGCCCAAATAGAAAAAGTATTATAAAATACACGATTCATAAGAAAATTAGAGCACTTATACTATAGAAAACTTCCCGCTTCGTGGGTCGTTTTCTAAATTAAACGCGTGCTCTAAGATAATGTCTCAAGTTATTTTATGCCATAACTTGTAATATGCGTCCTCATTTAAAACTGTTGCGTATTCTTTTCTGCATTATTTTATTATAAAAATAAACACAGTCGTATAAATATAAACTTGTATCTGTAAGCTGAATGGCATGACATAATAAAAAACTAAATAATGTATATAATGCATCATTGCATCAGTATTGTAGGCGACGATTGACATAATTTCCTGCGGCATAAATAAATGACAATGTTTATATCTGTATTTTATGAGCTTAGCGGTATACCGTGCAGTTTAATAACTTTTGCGTTAAGAGAATTTTAATTGTTTATTTAATCAAAGTTCTTAATATTCAAGACCGCTGTTTCTTGACCGGAGAAGTTAGTTAACATCAAGAAAAATATCACAAGTTAATTATTTTTACTACAAACTAAGTATATTGAGATAGTTGTTTTCATGCTTTTTTTCTCCCTTCGTGCTTATTTTAACTTTTTTACCTATAATTATTAATAATTTATATAATTTTTTTAAAATAATACAAAACATATACGGGAAAAACGGTTGTATTAGATCCAGCAACTGCGCAAGGCCCCACCGACCTATATCTATGGGATGCAGTACAGTACAAAGTTAAATTTAATGAGTGAAAAAATGGGTTGGTGTGCACGGTGTGCCGATCATATTTTTTTCTATTTGGGATTCATAATGGCTACATTATGAAATGCCAAAAAAATTTAATAACTTGCCACTTTATGAAACCGAAATTTTATTTTTTTCATTTTGGCAACAAGTAGGGTTCGAATTTTAGTCCTACTTCGATTTTGTTGAAATTAGCTTTCTAGGCATTATGAATTCGACAGAAATTTTTATTTAGAAACCTTTAAAATACTAACCTTTAACCTTGCAAATAGATCATTTTTACTAGATATTTATCTGATATACCTATACTCGGAAATATATAACATGCTGACGGTGTCCGTCAACTAATTTCTAGTCACAACTATAAAACAACATAACCTAAAAATAATAGAAATATCTTCCAGTTTATGCTCTATTTCTAAAGTTTTATTCAATAAAGTACTATTTTTAATTCAATATAGTATTATACATAATTACTTTATATATACATATTTATAGTTACTGTAGACATTTCCTGGGCATTAATTGTTATTCCTGTCAGATTCTGTGTCGACACAATATTTTGTTCCATAGTATTATTTATTATTTTGTTCAATATTTTGAACTTTGTTCTGCTCGCACCATAATTCAAAGTTGCGCATATTCTTTTTAAAAAATTTACGAGATTATTTTCTGCAATTTTTCGTATTGCTGATGGAGTACAACTTCCTTCCTGACTCATTTTTATCAACTTTAAAAATATATTTATTTTCAATTATGACGGATGGGAAGAAGCTTTGTTATGTTCAATTGTTTCATCATGGCATATTTGATACTTGTAACTAACATTTTATTAAATTGTAAAAGTATTGCCAACCCAAAAAGAAAATATTAATTGAAACGTAAAAAAATCTACTATATTTTTTAAAGTTTTTTAGACTTTAAAGACCCAAATAGAAAAAATATTATAAAATACACGGTTGAGATGTTCTGTTACCGAGTTATATAAAGTTGCATTATCCGTTGGTCAACAAATTAATAAAAAATTAAAAGAAAATATTTCTAAAAGCTCCATCTATCCCCAGAACCTGTCGACAAATTTAGATTAGAGGCTTGAAGCAAAGCAATTCAAGAAATATTAAGAAGTTTTAGAAATACCCGAACTTGCACACAATTTGGCATCCGTTAAAAGTTATGTTAAATTTAAAATCAGATTATTCAATTTTTAGAAAAACAGTAGCTATCGTTAGAAATCCGTTAATGTTTTTAAAAATTTTGAACCTGCAACAAATACTTAGTATTCTATGATCTATTCGTCAAACAATGAAAGAAACATTGGTTCGGACTGTCTCAAAGGTAAAGGGTAGCTACTATTTTGAGTGGTGGGCAAGATTTCGACTTTGAAATAGATCCAGCAATTATAAATAACCAGTGTAGATGTAGAGCGTAATTTTTCTACGTACAAAAATATTCAGACAGACTATTGAACAGATAGAAGATACAATTTTATCACGGATAATTTCGAGAAACATTTACAGTGAAACCTCTCTTAGGCGGACACCTACGGGACCGTCTAAATATGTCCGCTTAATAGAGGTGTCCGCCCATGGGAAATTTGTTATTAGGTAATATGTAAATGCAAAATTGTTACTATGTATATGTATGTTAATTACGCCCAGAGCGGCGAATATCAGAAATACACGACGAGCCACTACCGCCCATCCATATGTGGTTAAGTTTAGTACTCCTCGAACTTCACTATTTAAGAATTCTTTCATCTGGAGGACTTCATCCTTATGGAACGACCTTCCCTAGGTTGTTTTTCCCAACGAATATAACCTCCAACGATTCAAAACCAACGTGAATCGCTTTTTGCGCACACGCACTACTCCCAGAGTGCACTAAAGGATTTTTCATATAGTGCTTGTGTTTGATCATAAACGAAAATGTATATATAAACATAACATAACAAAGATACACTAGTTTTAGTTAGGATGTAGTACTAAAAACATCTAACGTTTTTGCGTTTTATACTTGCAATCTAGCAAATGTAATTCCAAGTCTGATAACAATTCCATTGATGTAGAGTCACCTCTATTCTTTGCATACTCTTATAATTCCTTTACCATACTAATGGCTTGTTGATAATTGGTGACATTTGTTTCATTACTGCATTCAACTTCTTCATCAGAGCCGTCAGATAGTGATGTGGTTTCAGTTTGGACTACATAATCGGTAGGAATGGGGTCACTATCATCTTCTAATAGCATATTGCTATCAATGTTAATGAACTCGCCCAAATCATTGTTATCAAATTACAAACTTCCACATCAATATTCTCTTTCAGACTCAAAACGCGACATTTTTGTGCCATTGTTTACGATTTTAACCTTACAAGTCAACTCACAAATAAACGGCGGACTGCTGTCGGGGAATCACACATACTTTCATTCGGCGAAGTCCTTTCGCGCTGCCACGCATACGCGATTGGTTGCCGGTCTGTCTTCAGAGAATTTTTGGACCATAGTTATTCGTCTCCCCAATACTTAAAAACATTTTTGTCCGTTTAAAGGAGGGTTTTCTCACTCTTTGTATGAAATCAGCCTGCCCGCATCCGCCCAAGAGAGGTTGATTTTCATTGAATTTCATATATCTAGTTCCGGACTATGAAAAATGTCCGCTTAATAGAGATATCCGTTATGATAGGTTCCACTGTAGTTATAGTATAACTGTTATGTATTCTTTTATGCATTAATAAAAATAACAGCATATAAATAATAAAGAACAATATGTATTATTAAATTATTACAATTACACTTATTTTAATTTTATTGCTCATTAGCTTATAAACTTAATTTTTACTTAATTTGTTTCAATTTAGGCATTTTGATCCGGTCTTTACTCATAACTATGTATTTAACATAAACAATAAGCTAGCTAAGAGGTTCTAACGATTTTGATAAAATGGCGACCATCGTGAAGGTTTTTCCAATTTATAATGAGACCGGACCAATCAGGATAAATAACTTTCCCCGTATCTATTTACATGTTTCTTATCTATTTCTGAAATTAACCTATTACAATTTTGCACCAGTACAAAAAATGGTTGTGAAATACAGCCTAATAGCTAAGGCAACGCGTATAATTTACAATTTTTTCTATCCCAAGGGCAATGAATCTTGAAAATCGTGCTGCCCCCTTGGGTTATTCTGTGGCGTTACCAACTCACAACATGTTTTTATCAAATTGAACCAGAAAATACTGAGACAGATTAATGTGAGAAATTTCTATGGTAATTGCCATGGAAAGGTACCCTGCGATCAAATGCACTTTGTATAATGTGCGTATAAGTACAAGGCAGTGGCGTGCAAAATTACGACGGCGTTTTTCTTTTAGTATTTTAGTGATAAACGGCTTGTGAACAATTACAATCCCAATCTAGAAGAAGCATTGGTTGCTCCGTTAAAAAATACCATTGTATTGCCTGATTAGGGAGTATTTGAGTCTAGTTTGAGATGACATTGTCTACCAGTTGGCTTTACAACTCCTGAAGGCAGTACTTTTGGGAGGGACTGAAAAAATGAAACAATAAAGTCTTTTTTGCAGCTTTGCTTGGGTATGTTCGGGTAAGTTTGCACTTCCAGTGGAGGGATAAAGATAGAATGCGGTGTTCCAGGGAGAATCCAGGATAGTGACCACGCCCCCTTAATAATAATACAGAGAACTTTTTTTCTGCCGGAACCGGTTTCGAAAGGACTCTTGCACAGAGCCTGTCTTATCGGCAGAAATATATCAGTTCCTTATAAGGGAGGATAAAGTCCTTCTCGCAGAACAGGTCGTTTCTCTAGGACTAATAATTTCTTAGACCTAGTGTATGACCATAACGGCGCACCGACCCTCGCTCATTGCTTTGCCTGTCGACCAGTTTGTCTCTCGACATCGAGATATAAACATGGACTGTGCGTTGTCATCTTCTTCCGATGAAGAAGATATTATTTTAGACGCTAATATAACAATGTGGTATGTATATGTTTAAACAGAACCAGTGCATCGTATTAACGTAAAGCGAAGATTCTATGGAGAATTTTACCACCTTTATAAAGATCTAAGGAAAGATCCCCAACGCTTTTGTGAATAAATGAGAATGCATATAAATACCTTTGATTATATAGTAAGCAACAGTGAAAGAAGAATAAATAAAATTGGAAGAACTGCCATTCTCAACCTATATCAGTGGAAGAAAGAGTAATGGTAACAATAAGGTAAACAAAAAATAATTAGATCATTATAAAGGTGATAAAATTCTCAATTGAATCTTCGCTTTACGTTAATGGGATGAACTGAATCCGCACTTCACTTCACTTCATTAACACAACGTTTTTACACGTAAAACACAATGTATATCGGTTTGACTAACGCGACATGGTATTACTTTTCGTAACTTTTTCTTCTATGGACCCCCCCCCACCCGAAACGCGAAACGAAATTTGACCCACCCCAAACCGAAGTTCTGGATCCGCCCTTGTATGAACTGGTAATTTTGATTTTTATTTAAGCATATAAGTACCGCTTTGTTATATTAGAGTCTAAAACAATATCTTCTTCATTGGAAGAAGATAACAAACAACTCACAGTCCATGTTTATATCTCGATGTCGAGGGACTACTGTGCTAAGCTCACGCGGCGATACTCTGCGGTGCTATGGTACAAGGCTATGGGCGAAGGTCGGTGCGCCTTATGGCCATCGACTAAAGGTAAGCGAAGTCTATATTTTTAAATACATATTTTGTTATATTGTTCTTTTTTATTCAACATTCTCAGTCAAGCTGTGTGATTTGATTTCTTTAATAGTAGCTATGTGCCTTGTTAGGTATTTAAGTAAGGGAAGCCATGCCAAGGGGGGCGATAGGAGCGAATGCCCTACTATGGCTACGCAACTGGACTATCGCTGGTGTTCGCCAATCGATTTCTACACCAATGGATTAATGAGAATGGATGTAACGGTCATAACTTTAACATTTCACCTGATATGCCTCTATAAATTGCATACAGCTACTAAGGGGGTAATAAATGCCTTTATTGTTCAATTGTATCCGATTTCTACGAATGCATAGAAATGGTAAATATTGCATTATAGATAAACTATTTATTTAATGTTCTATACAGGGCCTAACTGGCTCAAGATGTCAGCTCAACCATCTATTATTTCTGGCAAACACCCAACAAACCCGAACAAACCCAGATTGCTTTATATTTACAAGCAATTTACATGAGGGTCTAGAGGGGCTAAATTCGTTTTTTTTTGCAAAATGAAACCTCCTCGTCGTTTAGAAACTCCAAACTGGGATTAGATATGTTTTATCCTTGGGTCAACATTTTTTTACAGGCAACTTTCAGTAAATCGGATTTTCAAAATAAATAATCTCAAAAACACCTCTTAATTTTTTAATGGGTTTCTTATAGTATCTAATTAGAGGAATTATATACAGGGTGTTATGGAAATGACGTATTATATTTAAATCGGCAATTCCTGAGATAAAGACAAATTGAAGAAAAATACCCATAAATGGCGCTTTCAATTCATTCAGCGGTAAAAGTGACATGACGTCAAACCAGAAAAACACCTGTGTGGCACTGCGATACATGTAAGCAATCAAGGAATTCTGGCCGGTGTTGTCATATGTACACCTTAAGCTCTTAGACAAAATAAAATAATTTTAACACTTTTCCATTCTGTAATACCTTTTTGTACAATTAATTGAATAACATTTACGACGGACTATGTTTTAAACAACCCGAAAAAACATATGGAATAGTAATAGCCACGTACGTCACTAGGTCAAATGCCAATGACCTCTTGACGCCTTACATCGGCTGAGCGAAATAGTTTCATATAGCGCCGCACGCTTGCGGTCGGTTAGTTGAGGACCAACCAGCGGCCGGATACGTTGTGTCTCGTCGATCACCAACACACTCAGAAATCCGCTGTGTTTTCGGTTTACGCGTGTATCTTTCCCGTCCATAAATAATCTTTGAATATTGTTTTTATTGACTCGTTTCTTCTGGACGTCAAACTTCGTCGCGTGTTATAAAATCTAATAATCTGTAGTATAATCTGTATTATTGTAGTTTCAAAAGCTAACTATCGGTTCTGTTTCACTATTACGGTGTGTACATAAGTGGTTCCAGGAGTGTTCCCATGAAAAAGAAAAAAAAAACGGATTGTGTTTGTGCCTGGATTTCCTCGCTCTTTAAGTATGAAGATAAATACAAGTAGGTAGAAAATAATTTATTTTTATAATTTTAAATGGAATTTCAGTTTTACATTAAATTTGGCAACATTGCCATTGGGTCTGGGTGAAATGTTGTACAGTAGCGCGGACTGACCTGTGAGTAAGAGTGTTTGTTACCCCACTTTTAAAACGGTCGATTTAAAAAAAATAAATTATGTAGCGCTTCTCTAGGACACCCAAGGAGTCACCCATTTAAATATAACACGTCATTTCCATAACACCCTGTATATGTCCGTGCAAAAGATCATCGCTACAAAGATCTTGATCTATAGCATCGATTTTTTAATAATTTAACGCCCGTCATATGGCTAATTTTACTCTTTTGAATCATATAACGCCAATATTTGGAACTGAGTTATTTTAATCAGTCACTATAACCATTTTCCTATTAGCCCTGTCCTATATTGGCTTAAAGTTTTGGAATGTCCCTTATAGAATGTTAAAATACTAAGAAAATTAGTCCTATTTTTAATTTACCTAAGGTGTAAATGAAACTTGCACATCAAAATATCTTTTTCCTTAATGGTTTATAAATATATACATGGTGTTATGGAAATTACGTATTATATTTAAATGGGTGGACTCCTGGGGTGTTCTAGTGAAGCGCTACATATTTTTATTTTAAATCGAACGTTTAAATAGTGGGGTAATTCACCCATAAACCCACAGGTCACTCCGCGGCACAATCATATTACACTGCCCAGCTGTGTAATGAACAGATGTTCTGGCGCAATGTTGCCAAACTGTGGAAAAGTGTAAAACTTTAGATTCTTATAAAAATAAATATTTAGCTTACTAAGAAATTAAATCCAGGCCGCCGACACGAGTAAGGAATCCAAGGCACAGACACCTTCAGTTCTTTTTTCTATGGGAAGAGGTTTATGCTCATCACGTGCCCTGATGATAGTGTGGGACTGCATAATAAGCTTATACCCACTAAACCCCATTCGGCATCTTCTTTCCAATCACGGAACATAACCGGCATATCGTTGAGAGAAAAAAATACATAGTGAAACAGAACAAATTACACTAAATCACTTAAAGAAACACACAGAGACCCACGAGTTTCAAATTAGTTTTTTGAAGATATGCACCTATTATCAGAGCAAGAGCACTTGATACAAATTATTTCGCAATAGAAATTCAGAAATAACAAAAACGCTAATTTCTAATGGATTGGCTTAAACATAAAATTTATAATCCTTTTCTGAAGAATGATGAAATAATTTGACAGACAGGACCTTCCTTTCATATAGATTATAGACGCTTCCAAGGGTAGAATGCTTCGTGCATATTCGGAAAATAGCGCGATAACTAGCGCGATTGCCATTTCCGAGACTATAATTATACAGGAAATAATATTACAGAAAGAAATTCCCCAATTTATGAACATAATCTTATAAAACATCGAAAGTGGCAATGCTGTATTTTCAGATATTAACCCAAGGTAGCACAATATCGATCGACCGAGTAAACCCGACCAGACTTCAACGTGTTTCACTTTCAAAATTCTTAGATGTGAAATACGTACGTAAAAATTATATTATTTCCAGTCCACCCGATGAAACCTTATACAATAAGGGCGTATTTTTTCAACATAGTAGCACCTTAATTCAGATTGAATGGTACGGTTCTTAGATGTGTTCATGACACGCATACAAATCTACGCGAAAACTAATGCGAGTTTATGTGTTTTTGTGAGGTTATTGTGCCGGTTTTTATTCGGGTTAGTGTTTGTTTCTACATTAAGTTGGTTTTAAACAGTCCGAAAAGGCAAATAAAATGGGATTTTTTTTTTCTAAAGGGTGGCATTTATAAACTTTTAAGTTGTTCAGATTCGACGGGTGTCGTTCGAATTGAACAAATGAGAACATACCTGACCATTTATAAACTCCGCGGCGGTTCGCTCGAGTCAGTTCAAGTTTATAAATCAGAGATTGTTTCCCAGCGAACTGAACAACTTCGATTCTGTCAATCAGTTATTGACTTTCTAAAGAGTTTACCATGAGAACATGACAACACTGCTCAAAATTCTCTGACGTTTTCCGCCATATGTTGCTTTGTTTACTTTTCTCCCAGTGTCACCACGTGCATATTTTTGGTATGACAATAGGCCATGTACAGGGCATATTAAATTAAAGCGCCATATTTGGATATTTTTCTTCAATTTGTTTTCATCTCAGGAATTGCCGGTTTAAATATAATACGTCATTTCCATAACACCCTGTATTAATATTTTCTTTAATAATAATTGCCGAGCATGATGAAAATCAGCGGGTATTATGAACTTTATCGCCCGCTAATGTTCCCTACGATATTATGATGATGTTTATAGCAACCGTTGCTAAGGTATTATAAGTAAATAATTGATAGATGAAAAATAAAAGATTAAGTTAGTTAGTTCTATTGTTCATACCGAGTGAACTAACCTTACAAGATTGAATAGACCATTTTCAAACAGCTGATTCTGACATGTCGGCCATTTTGGCTGAGGGACAAACACCAGCACAAAGTTAATGTAATTAAATGCAAATTATTAAAGTTTTCGACTTTCACGAGTTCACAACAACAATACGTATTCGATTTTTAGCTAATTTATTGTATAAACTAATTCTATTCTTAATCTGTGTATACCTATAAGTGTTTTAAAGTTTTTGAGACAATGGAGAGGAGTGATTATTATGAATAGTTTTCTCAAAGTGATAAATTAAAAATCATGGATGGTAAAGATCCATGAAAGACTTTAAATTTACATTCCCTGCCTGAAGTCATCAACACGTGGTTTATTTGTGTAAAAAATCCTATGCCTAATCCATAAATTATATATCCTTCGAGGAATATTAAATAAAAAATTGTTTTACTTCACAGATTAGCTTTTTAATTTTAATATATAATTTCAGCTTTAAACTAAAATTTACGAGCTAAATATACAGTTTATTTTAATATGCACATACAGGTGGCAACACCTAGGTACATTGTATTTACAATATAATATGATGCATATTATTATCCTAAGTTATTTAAGTTGGTACCTATGTATTGTATAATAATATATACGTATAATAAAATAAACAGCATTTCGCTTTTTGGAAGCCCAGTATAATAAAAGATTCTTCTGTTATTTCCAAGTTTTTTAATTTTTGATAAAAAAAACCATATACTCTGCTGTTTAAAGCAGTAAAGTTTTGTGACAAATTTTCAACTGTTATGTCGGTCTGTGTGGCTTCATTTAAATGATTTTCCATCATAGGTTCTTCATCTTAATTTCTGCTCGTACCAGGAATCTCTTCGTCCTCAAGCGTTTGCTGTTCTTGCTAAAAAATTTGAGAGTTTGCTAAGTATATTCCAAAAAAAAATAAGTAAAATATTCTTATATCATTTTACATGGTGTGTACTTGAAATACTTAATTTAAAATTTTGCTTGTTAATTTGTTATCCAAATCAATAACTCTATCATAATCAAATCATTGAATTTTGAATTTGAATAATGTAGGTATGGTTTTCATCCGTATCTACTTGTCCTACCTCATCCAATCGCTTTTTCCTTTTTATGGCTTGTTGAAATCTATCAATCTGTGTATCACCCACAGAATGAGAGCTAACATATCCCATATTCTTATTTGGAATCCAATCAGGATGGTCCTTCTCAAGTAATGCAGCAAGCGCACGTAAAAAAAAAGTTTTTTAGAATTTCATTCCCTGATGTTATCTTTCATTTTATTACCAGTTTTGAAATGTCTAAAGCAAATATGTCCATGCTTCATTTGGGATTCACTTAATGGTCCCCTTTTAATGGCCTTTATCCACATCTCTTGCCTCTGTTTAGATAAGGCATTTGCTCCATCACCAGCATTTTTCAGAGCAACAGTTCTTCTAAAAAACCTTACA
Organism: Barypeithes pellucidus; assembly: GCA_963991005.1. Taxonomy (NCBI): domain Eukaryota; kingdom Metazoa; phylum Arthropoda; class Insecta; order Coleoptera; family Curculionidae; genus Barypeithes; species Barypeithes pellucidus. The sequence goes on from OZ022563.1 coordinate 19,411,813, forward strand.
CTGTCTCTATTTCGTCTCATCCCACAAAGCACTACTGCACAAAATGACGGCATTAGTAAAGCGTTTCAGTATATTTAACTTTATAAAAGGTCATAAAGTCACTTAAACGATCCCGAAAATACAGAAACAAACCACATCACCTAACCTAGTTTGGATTTGTTTGTCCCTCAGGCAAAATGGCTGCCGCGTTGTGACGTCATTCGAAAATGGTCAATATGATTATGAGGCTTAATTGGTAATATAAATTCAACAAGACCAATATTGACCAGTCCGATCCTGTCTCTATGTTTTCACGTCTAAATCCAGATAAACATCTTGGTTATCCGTGTATTGAAATAAATAGTGTGAAATATGAAGGCGTATCGATTAAATTGTACCTACCTATTGTATTGGTTAAATCAAATAAACAAATTCTGTTCATGGTTTACCTATATGGGTGTAGCACCCATGGGGCATCACGACTCTCCTACATTTAAGTGTGAATTTGATTGATTCTGTATATTTATTTAATTAACAAAATTATAAAAAGGTGTATTGTGTAATAGAAATAATTTTATATCCGCCCATTAATAAGGACTACCTACCGCAACCTTATACAGGGTGTCCATTTAGTGTATAATTCTTCGATCTTCGAAAATTACGTTGTAGAACTATTGCGCAACCTTTTTCTAATTTTATCGTTTCTTTTTTTTATGATCAAACACAAGGAACAATCCTTTAGGGTACTCTGGGAGTGGTGCGTGTGTAAATAAAGCGATTCACGTTGGTTTTGAATCGTTGGGAAAAAAGACCTGGGGAAGGTGGTTCCATAAGGATGAAGTCCTTCAGATGAAAGAATTCTTAAATAATGAAGTTCGAGGAGTGCTAAGCTTAACAACATATGGATGGGCGGCAGTGGTTTGTCGTAAATTTCTGTTATTCGCCGCTCTGAGCGGAATTAAGAGCGCAAGGTCAGCCGAGCACTTTCCATGAAAATATCTGTAAAAGAGAGTCAAATCCCCAACCTGTCTTCGCATACATACGTCATAGTGATATTTGCCATTAAAATCCTACTAGACTAGGGCCAGAACAACCCCCCCCAAAACAAACCCGAATAAACGATGTTCTAGGCTGTGGATGTTCTTCGTCAGCTCGTGGTCTCCGATCAGACGAATGGCCCTCCTTTCGATGGAATCCAGCAGCCGAAGAGTATGTTTGGGTGCAGAGCTCCAGACATGAGAGCAGTATTCTAGTGATGGTCGAATCTGGGCTTTGTCTAGTGTCAAAGTTGTTGAGGTGTGTACAACTTTCTGGTTCGGAAGAGTACACCAAGTTTCTGCGAAGGTACCTTAGCGATTGCCACAACGTGGTTATGTCAAGACATATTTCCTTCCAGATTGATGCCCAGCAAATTAATAGATGAAGCCAGTAGGATTGCGTGTCCTGCAATGACTATATCCGCTTCTGTAATGTTAACCTTTTTAGAGAAAACTACTGCCTGGGTTTTTTTAGCGTTAAATTCGACTGGTTACTTTCACCCCAAGCACAAATTTCTTCCAATACCCTTTATAACAGACCAAGTTTTTGAAACTCGTCCTCCATATACGTCTAATCTACCAAAGACCGAGAATCACCCTGTAAGGAAAACCACGTGATAACTTAACACGCGGTAACACAATGCAATAGACATCTGGGTTTTATTAGATATAATAGAATCCCTTTTCGGATATTGAAAACAAGCACCTTTCTAGATTAATATACCTATTCTATTCCTCCTCGCTATATTTCTAAGCTTTTACACAAAAACAATGCCGGGTATAATCCGGCAGCCCTTTCGTAGATCCGAACGCCTAAATTAGTATGGAAACGAAAACTTCGCCGAATGAAAATCCCTTGGAATTATTGTGGAAATGTATCGCCATTTGGGTAAATTTATTCAGTGGCATCATATATGGGTTATTTTCTATTCAAAAGGGTATAGAGAGTTGTTTTTAGCCATTTTTGGACTCTAATTATAAAAAACTAATTAAACACAGAGTGATTGATGGTGAATGGCATATCTGATGTTCTTGAAACTTTAAGTGGCTGAATATTGGCTCCCCTGTAAAGTTTATAGAAATTTCGGACAAGAGACCGATGTGGTAATCCCAAGTACCGAGTTTGAATACATTTTGATTAGCCAATCCTAAGTTATTCAATTAAATGCGATGACAAAACCACGAAACTCTCATACTTCAGGTAATACAGCAAACACCACCCAAAAAAATTGATGAATTAAAATAAATGATGTATTTCCTACCTTTTTTATTATTTGCTTCCATTTTTTCTAAATAACCTCAAGTTTAGCAACGCAGCGTCCAGGAATGTGGCTTTTCCTACGTGGTAAACATACTATTTTTCCGAAAATCGTTTAAAAATCGACAGATATTTATTAATTTTGAAAAAATCGCGAATAATTTTATTCACAAATAAATGGTGCTTTGAAATTCGCAATAAAATTGGTTGCTTTACTATGGAAACGTATTAATGTTGAATTGTCAAACTTGACGCATATAAATTTAATTGTTGGTGGTTCCGAAAGAAAACAGTATAAAATGATAAGTGATGATGAATTTTCCATTTCTGGGACTCATCCAGAGCTGGTTGAGGCAGTGAATACTGCTTCATTAGAATTATTGCCAAAGAAATCAAGAGAAAAGTACGAATATGCATATAAACGTTTTATGGGCTATCGCAAGAGTAAAAACACGAGTTCTTTCCCGGAAAATGTTGTAATGGCATACTTCCTAGACCTTTGTTTAAAGATGAAATCTTCAACATTATGGGCTAATTATTCAATGTTGAAGTCAACCCTTGTAATTAAACAAAATGTAGATATATCTACAAATTCAAAACTTCGTTCTTTATTGAAACGGCAAGCTCAAGGTTATATAAATCTAAGATTTAACGAAGGAAGAAATCGACAAATTTATCCAGGAAGCTCCAGATAAAGAAAATTTAACGATTAAGGTAATTTACAAGGTTTTAATTTGTATTTAGTAGATTACACATTTATTTATTTTTTAGGTGGCTTTAATATTTGGTATTTCTGGGGCCTGTAGAATGGATGAGTTAGTCCGAATGACTCTACACGATGTAGAAGACCTAGAATCTAAGTTTTTAATTAGCATACCTGATTCGAAGACCAGCACACCAAGATCATTTGTAGTTAATCAGATGTACTTGAATGTTTATCGTTTCGTTAAGATCAGAACATATGAACAGTGACCGATTTTTATTTAAATATCAAAGCGGAAAGGGTTGTAGACAAGTGGTAGGAATACATCAATTTAGAAAAATGCCTAAAATAGTTGCTACTTATTTCAACTTGGTAAATCCGACAGAATATACTGGTCACTGCTTTCGTCGGTCTTCTGCAACAATATTGGTTGACTCTGGTGCCAACATAACTAGTTTAAAGAGGCATGGCGGATGGAAGTCATCAACGTTGCTGAATGATATATTGAAGAATCTTTTAACAATAAGATTGAGGTGGCAAATGCAATTTTCACAGTACAAAATATTCAACAAAATAACTCTACTACCTCGCATGTTGTCCACAATGTTTCTCATAGTTCTAATAATGTTCCTCCAATTTTCAACAATCGTACTAACTGTTAAATAACTGTGAATATAAGAAACTAATTTCAAAATGTATTCTGCAATGCATTGAGGTTTTCAAAATATAAATTAATTCCTTATGAACTACTTGTTTTCAATCATTTATGTAGAACACTAACAACTGTAAGGAAATGAATATTTCCTAACAGTTATTTTCCGTTGCCTAGCAACGACTAAGTGTAAGGAAATATTTACCTCTTTCTTTCAAAATGTTATTAAAAATTATTTTCCAAAAATCGTTCGGAAATATTGACATTTTTGATAACATTTTTGAAAGAAAAAGTCAATATTTCCCTACACTTAGTCGTTGCTAGGCCAAATTAAAATAACTGTTAGGAAATATTCATTTCCTTACAGTTCAAGGGCCGAAAAGAGGCTTTTACGGACGAGATGCGGAGATGGCCGACCGAGCCGAAGGTGATGGAGGCCACCGCACGCCTCGGCCTCCGACGGCCCGAGATATGTACCGTATTTTTTTTTACGTGCTCCGAAGCTTTGATGCCAAATAAATAAAGAAATTCTTCAGACAGTTTTCCTGTCTACATGACATGAAAACACTCGCGCATGGAGAATGTAAATATCTATTTATTATTTTTGACAAATAGGCTCGGTGGACTAGTGGTATAGCGTACGCCTTGTGATCTGAGAGTCGCGGGATCAAATCCCGCACTCGGCATCTCTGGTTTTATTTATATTTTTACAAGTGCCAGAGTCTTTGAGGCCATATAAATAATGAAATTCTTCAGACATTTTTCTGAAAAATTAAATGCCAATTTAATTTATATATAAACCGCTATTTATTATCGCTTGTAGTATGGCTCGGTAGGTATAGTGTCCGCCTGGCGATCTGATGGTCGCGGGTTCAAATCCCGCACCGACAATTCTGGTTTTATTTATTTATTTATGAGCACATGATGACTCGAAGCGGGCGGGAAAAATCTTTCCCGCCTGCTTCGATACTTTCCCGCCCGCTTCGATACTTTCCCGCCCGCTCTCTTGGAAAACGTCACTTTCGGTGAAGAGAGCATGCATGAAAAGAGGCACTTTCGGGGAACATGTAAAAAAAATGATATTTCCTTACACTTGTTAGTGTTCTACATAAATGATTGAAAACACAACATTAATACGTTTTCATAGTAACGCAACCAATTTTATTACGAATTTCAAAGCACCATATATTTGCGAATAAAATTATTCGCGATTATTTCAAAATTAATCAATATCTGTCGATTTTTAAACGATTCTCGGAAAAATAGTATGTTCACCTTGTAGGAAAAGCCACATTCCTGGACTCTGTGTTGCTAAGTCTCGGCTTGCGCCTCGACTTAGCAATCTTCACAGTCGTCCAGGAATGTTAGGCATTTCCTACTGGGTAAACAATGTACTATTATTGTTTTTCAGTGTTTGTGTGTTAAATTTAAGTATTACTTGTGGAAAAAATAGTACTCTCGATAAAAATATAGACTTTTGAGTCACGTCCATCGATTGTTTGTGTTTCCTAAAAGAGACGGGGATTCTATTTGTAGAACTCCCATCTCTTTTTTGTTGCGTTTATTTTCGTAATAACAGCAGTCACATTGACGTTTACAAAGCAGATAGAAAAATCGGGTCCATGTTTGTTTCAAGTCGGTGATTTCCTTCATTTTAATATAGCTTCTGGGAAATATATTTATAAATTCATAACCGCGATAAAATTTACAGAGACATTTTATTGAGCAGAGTGACCTTTAAAAAATAACGACGAAATGTCAACGATAATGTAATAGAAGGCCCCGCGCGCATAAATGGCATTCCTAAAAAGCTCATAACCCGTAAATGTCGTCCATACCGGGGCCCTATATTTCGCATCGAACAAGGAAGGGTGCTTCATGAGCCGAACACACCGCGTCGCCTTTTTTTTGGGGGGGGGGGGGGGAAAGGGCGGCAGTCGCGATCTTTCCAAAGGGCTCGTCTCTGGGGGTCTCAACAACCTTTCAAACTTTTATATTAATTTAGCGGCGCAGCAGAATGAATACAAAGGGGGTAATGGGCCTTTGTTTTTGTATAAAAGGTTGAGAAATATATTCGAAACTTTGGAAACCGAACGAATGGATAAGAAGGCGGGAAAGAGGTGCCCTTAAGCTGATTAAATTTTTGGATGAGCTATAATCGGAGAGTTATTAAATTATACAGAGTGTTACTTGATGACGTGCTAGGATCATATACGTAATCACACCAAAATTCAAAACAATCAATTCAGAAATATCGAAAATATAAGCTTATTTCAATTATAAGTGAAACGCCCTGTATACAGGGTGTTTTTTAATTGAATGCCGATACCTTGGGTGATTTTGAGACCAAAAGTTAATATTAACATATGTGCAAAAGCTCTTTATTTTTGAGCTACAGAATGCTTACCGTTTTTTCTATTCAACCATTCAATATCAAAAATGCTTCTTAATGATTATATTGAATGTAGAAAAAGTCTGAGTTCTGGATTCTACGAAAACAGGAATTTTGGCATGTGTTAATAGGATATAGAACTACAAATTTCAGTTAGAAAAGTTATTCAATTGTTCCACCAGTGGAACTGCAAATATGTCCTCTGATATTTTTTACAAGAAAGATGGTACGCCACTGACATTTTTCCATATGGATATTTTTTCTGATTAGCCTGGTCAATACTGCATGAAAATGGTCTCTTGAGTTTTTCTCATCAGACGCACCCCGTTCTTGATTAAAACCACTAAATTCATATTGAAACTCATTATTAATATTGATAAAATAATTTATGATAAGTTTTATAAAAATTGTTGGAAATGGTCACCTTCACTTAAAAGGCCTTCCCGCCGTCTTCGCATTGAACAACAATTTTTATAAAACAAAATTTATCATTAATTATTTTATCAATGTTAATAATAATGAGTTTCAATATGAATTTTGTGGTTTTAATCAAGAACGTCTGACGAGAAAAACTCAAGAGACCATTCTCATGTAGAATTGATCAGGCTAATCAGAAAAAATATCCACATGGAACAATGTTAGTGGCGTACCATCTTTTTTGTAAAAAATACAAGTGGACATGTTTATAGGGACGCCACTGGTGGAACAATTGAATAACTTATCTAACTAAAATTTGTAGTTCTATATCCTATTAACACATACCAAAATTGAAAATAATATCTAAAGTACTTTCGGAGATATTAAAAAATAACCATTTAAAAAATAAAAATTCAACACCCTTAAGAAAAAAATTTAAGCAGTTGCGGACATATGTTCATATGAACTTTTCTTTATAAAATGACCTAAGGAATCACACCCTGAAATATTAGCATGTCATTAAGGAACACCTTGTATAACTGATTTTGAAAGTTAAGCTAGGATTTATCCTAGTTTGAATCTTACACAAGGATAAATTGGGAACACAATTATTATTATGTACTTTTATACACACATTAAGATTATAATATCGGCGCTCGTGGTGCAATGGTCAGTGCAGCGGCCTTGTACCGTGGCGACCCGGGTTCGTTCCCCGGCTCATACAAGCGTCGACGTTAAAATTTGGAATTTGGTTTTAAGCAAGTTGCACCGTCCTTCGGAAGGGACGTTAAACTGTGGGTCCCGTGTCCATGGATGTTGGGCACGTTAAAGAACCCTACCCTCGACAAAGAGGGATTCGGCAAAATTCCCAGATAGGGTGTGACAAATTCCCTGGCGTCGGTGATTGGCCTTAGTCGCGGAAATTAGACTGACGAAAAAATTAATAAAAAAAAAAAAAAAAAAGATTATAATAATATAATATTAATTTTATATAAAAAAGAATTCTTAAAAAAACTGAAAATTAAAAAAGAAAATTCTAAAAGCCTTTTAAAGCATGAAAGAGTAACTACACAAATTTAATGTCATAGTTTTGGGGTTGGCACATGTCCTCTTCTGCTTCCTCTAGTTCTTCTGAAGCTATAGTAGCTTCTCTGCTTAAGACATCCCGATAGTTTTGAAGTCCAAGAACACCTGCCTCTTCCTTTCAAGTACAACCAAAGAGCTCAATAAAGAGTTCGTTAACGTTTCTCATTTATTAAGGTTAGATACTGTGAAAACCTATATTAATTTCAGTTGGATTCACAAATTCAAATTCAAATTCCTTTATTCATGCACATTTTACATACGTCATAAGAGTCAGTTAAATATCAATCAAATTAAGTAAAAAGAAAAGACAATTCATTGGCCTATTTGACAAAGTCAGGATACAATCATTTATAAAACCAGTTTAAAACAATTTAAAACCCAAATTAAAAATTTGACAGGCAGTCAAGGCAAGGCAACATCACATAATATGGTCTAGGAACTCTTGAATAGAATAAAACGGATGTGATGTTAGATATTTTTTTACAGCCCTCTTAAATGTGTTCATCTCTAGGTTCCTGATAGATATATTATGGGGTCTAAGACCACACGCCATGTCTTCGGTCTTGTCGGCGTTTAGGCTCAATCGACTTATTGCGAACCAATCACCTGCGATTATCCTCCATTTTCAGCAGCAGTGCAGTGACGTCGGAGTCATCGTCAGTAGCCGTTGTGTCGACCGCGTACAGAATCAATCTACCTCACATATATATAACCATTATATTGCTAATACCATCTGCAACTATGTCCCCGCTATGGGCATCGAAGGGGTAATAGTGAGTTTGCGCAGTTCGGAAATTTCCTTGTGAAAGTAAACATTCGACAAGACCGGATTTCAACTTTTTTAATATAAATTTCACTGGTTAGTTAGGAAAAATATTGCAATCAAAATTTCGATTAGTTCGAATTAAGATGGCGCTCCATGCATACGATGTCTGACGATATGATGATCCGACGGTGCCCTGATTGGTGTAAACTTTTGGTGCCAAATTCCGTCCGAATATTTGTAACTATCGACACGATGACCTTTATTTTAACTTTCATCCGACGTCGTATGTTTCTTAACATAACTTTTTTTCTGAACCAAAAATTAAGAATGAATGACTATATTGACTATTTTGGAAATTATTATCAGCTACTAATGCACCAAATTAAAAATACATTAATTTTAAGGTTAGGTAGTAGCCACATATATATTATATTGTATACGAGTGACACTCTCTTCTTTTCTTACAAGCTTTTTAGTGAAATTTTGTTCGGAAGATCGGATTTGTTCGGGTTTGTTCGTATTTTCGTATATATGTATATACCTGAAATACTTTATACCTGGTATTGATCCACGACTTTTGCAAAAAAGCACCAAGCACTTGTGTCCTTTCATCTTAAACAAAACAAGCCACTAACCTATCAAACAGCGAATCATCACAAATTAAAAATTCCGTTACAAAAATTGTTGTTAGGTAATCAAAGTATATAAGCACTAATATACCGACAACAATGTTGATGAACCACTTTTTATTCTGTAATTTGAAAAAGCATCCAGAACCAAAGATGGCGACGAATAATAACAAACAAATAATGTCTGGCCGGCTCTGACGCGATCGATAAAATTTCTACCCTACTGCGCAAACTCAATAGTACCACGCCATCTCCCATAGCGGGGACACTTTTTGTATTTTGGAACGTTCGTATTGGCAATATAATGGATATCTACAGGGTGTAACTAAATAACTGTAAAACATTTAAGGGGGTGATTCCTCATAGAAAAAAAGATAGGATCTTTCATATAAAGAAACTTACATAACATGTGTTTAACAATTTTTTTCACAAGCACTAAAAAAGGTACAATATTGAAATTAACCTGACATTTTCTACTACCAAAAAGACACTTAGCCAGTAATTTATTTAGTTTACCCCATGGTTGTAAGGGGTGGAAAACGCATCCCCTAAAATTTATTTCCAATGTAAGTTTTTGTCTTATTATTTGTTTACCATCTAATTATTTCTGATAGCCTGTTTCATTCTAAACAAAAAATGTCTCTTGAATTTTTTGCTCAAAATAAACCAGTTCGCAGCAAAAAAATATTTTATGAACAAGATACATATCGCCATAAAACGAAAATACGAAACTAACTTATCCAGTAGGCCGCTATTAGCGATAGTGACAATTAAATTGGTCTGAAGGTAGACATATTGAACATTTACTATGATTTCTAGATGTTGTATGTTTTGTTATTAATAAATTAGTTTTGTTTATTTATAAATTTTATGTACCCCCTTTAAGGGGCTGTATCTTAACAAGGGATGCTCCAATGAAGTTTCTTTATATGAAAGATCCTATCTTTTTTTCGATGAGGAATCACCCCCTTAAATGTTTTACACTTATTTAGTTACACCCTGTATATGTGATCTACCTATATTTAATGCTGCTGGCAGATCATTGACGTACCCTAGGAACAACAGTGCCAATCCCGGAATACCGAAATCTCGGGATCTTGAGGAAAAATCAGTCTCGAAAATGCCGGTATTATGCCCTCAAATCCCGGGATATTATAATTATATAAAGGAGTTCTTTAAAAATTCACTTGTTTTTTAGATATTTATTTTAAAGCTAACAATTATATTGTAAATTATTGTAAAAAAAAGTTATTCGTTATAGAACATTCTGCAAGGTCCAAAACCCAAAATTGAATCATCAGTTTTTAAATTTTTCGTCGTTATTATAAATATTATTTTTTGCTAGCTACGGCTTGTTTCAAGTCCGACACCGACTCCGGAGGGCCGGCCGGCATAGGTCCAATTAGCTCAGGAGACGCCGCCGTCGGCTTCGTTTGTATCTGCTCGCAAAAAATAATATTTATTAAATAAATAGTTCAAGAGAGATTTTTTAATTCCGTGGGAATTTGAGATTAATATCAACTATACGTAAACCTCTTAAATGCCCTAGTAACCTAGTAAATCATTTTGATGTTATATCGATTTCCTTTTCTTCAAATAAGGCCAATGAATGTCAAATTCTGTTATTCCGGGGTCAAGCTTTGTAACAAATGAAGATAGGTCAAGTGAAAATATCGCCGAAAATAAGCGTATAAGTCGAGAACATTGATTTTCTTTGATTTATTAAGGAAAGATAACTACATGTAGGGGCATTTTTGACTTCTGATATTATTAATTGAAGCTTCAGTTAACATGTCAAATCGAAAGAAAAACGGGTGTAGATAGCACTATAAAAAATATTTCATTTTAAATTTTCGTGGGTTTTCAAAATGAAGCGAATAAAATTTTTAAATACGCAACCACTATTCAGGGGGTAATATAGAACTATTAGATATCAAGAATATTAAAATATACAGGGTGCCCGCTAATTAATTTTTACATGGAAAAACCACAGACTCCTTACGTAAAAATATTAGGATTTAATTATACTTACCTATATCCGAAAGTTGATATTAACTGAGATACAGGGTGTTAAAGTTAAAACTTAATTTTTGTTTTTCACTGATAACTTTGAGAGAAACCAACGGTTTTTTACAAAATTTGGCCATTATGGTTTCTTTAGGACGATAAATTGATTTTCTTGTGAAATTTTAATGTACAATATAGGGGGCGCTATCTGCGGCATTTTCCTCAGAGTTATTAGGTCATAACTTCTTTGTGCCTCAAGTAAGCTATGAGAAAGCAAATGAAATTCAGAGATGCAGTTACTATGAAACCTCCTTGTTATTTGTTTGCTGATTATTGTAAGATAGCTGTGTGAGTTATTTGGAATTCCGTTTAGGACGAAATGTGCCTGTTTCGCCTAATCGGTCATAAATATTTTTGAAAATCTTAAAATCAGGTTGTTGGATAGAGTTCCGAATATCGTGTCTGGGCACCTCGTCCATTCAAATTTTCCTCCACAAATGCACACATATCCCGCATTTCTGTGTTTGAAATCAAATTGTGTCTCGGCATTGTTACTCAACTTACGATAAACTCAAAAATTAAACATTTTCTCACACACCTATCTTAATAATCAACAAACAAATTACTATGGAGGTTTCATAGCAACTTCATCTCTAAATTTCAATTGTTTTCTCATAATTTAATTTAAGAAAAAAATCTTGTTTGCTAATTAATACTAATTAAGCAGGGTGCACTAAACAACAAAACAAAAACAACAAAAATGAAGTTTTAACTTTACACCCTGTATCTCAGTTAATATCGACTTTCGGATATAGGTAAAAATTTATTAAAATTTGTCTCACAAATGAGGAAACAAACGACTTTTACGTTGGTACCATTCAAACCTATCTAAATGCCGCGCCTGTACTGCACAGAAGATACGCGGCGCAGCTGAATTGGAAGTATATGGACAATAAACGCGAGCACACGTCACAACAATATTACATAACCTATAAAATGTTTGTGCAGAGTTGCATTGAGGGTTGACCGGAATTTTATTAAATTATTGAAAATGTATAAACTGCATAATTGTTGATTCTATAACTTTTATGCATTTTTATTAAAGTAGGAACATAAACGACATGCAAGTCTGTAAAAATTAAAGAAAATTTGAGTCATGAATAAGAAAGCAAACGACTTTTATGTCGGTAGCATTCAACCTTGTCTAAATGCCGTTCCTGTACTTTAGAGAAGACCCGCGCCGCATATCTTCTGTGCATTACAGGACCGGCATTTAGACAAGTTTGATCCGACGGTACCGACGTAAAAGTCGTTTGTTTTCTTATTTGTGACTTAAATTTTCATTAATTTTTACAACTTGCATGTCGTTTGTATTCCCATTTTTATAAAAATGCATAAAAGTTATAAAATCAACAATTTTGCAGTTTATATACAGGGTGTTATGGAAATGACGTATTATATTGATGATGTGATTATTGATGAAAACAAATTGAAGAAAAATATCTAAAAATGGCGCTTTAATTTAATATGCCCTGTACATGACCTTATGTCAAACCAAAAATATCCACGTGGTGCCCCTGTCAGGAAGGTAAACAAAGCAACATATGTCAACAGTGTTGTCATATCTTCAGGGTAAACTATTTAGAAAGTCAATAACCGTTTGACAGATTGCAAGTTGTTTATTTTTCAGGGTACATTATTATAAACTTTTACGTTCAGTTCAGTTCGCTGGGAAACAATCTCTGATTTATAAACTTGAACTGACTCGAACGAACCGCCGCGGAGTTTTCAAATGGTCAGGTATGTTCTCATTTGTTCAATTCGAACGACACCCGTCAGATCTGGACAACTTAAAAGTTTATAAATGCCACTTACCCTTTAGAAAAAAATGCAATTTTATTTACCTTTTCGGACTTATTTAAAACCAACTTAATTTATAAAAAACACCAAGTACTCACACACAAAATCACATAGTCACGCGTCACAACACATCTAAGTACCGTTCAATCTGAATTAGTATTTTAAAGTGCTACTGTGTAGACAAAGTACGCTCTTATTGTCTAAATACCACGTTGGTTCCGTCGGTCAATATTGAACTGCTGGACTGGGTTTGTATTAGTATTAACATACAATTTAACACACAAATCTGCTTGAAACAGTATGAAACGGCGGTCTAATCATGGTCTCATTTTCGAGGAACAGCGCTGATCTGCCAAACGCTGGCATATTAGTGCTGGGCGATGTTCATCGATGTTTTTGAAACATCGATGTTCTGTTACCGATGTTCGATGTTTTCGACATCGATGTTAGAGATCAAACATCGATGTCGACATCGATGTTTACCTTTCGATGTTCAATGTTATAACAAAACAAGAAAACTAGGTTGTAATCTTAAACTCAATTTTCCCAGCACAAGAAAATAAGAGCGAAAACTTTTGATTTCATTTGCTAAAAGCCTTATTAGAGTCGACAATAAAAATTCCCGGTGCAATGGCAATTATAATTGCACGAATTCATGCGCAGTAAACCGTTTTCGATCAACTGGCGCCTTGCTAACAGTCGTTTTGACTGGCAGTTAAAGCAGCTACTGCTACTTACAAATGGCAGTAGCCATTAGCTGTTCATAGGTGCTTCGTCTAATTAATAAACATTTAAAAGTAACAGAATAATCCATCTCTACCCAGACTTGAACCGGCAATGGCAATGAAAGTGGCGCGTGCCCCATTTCTGGCAATGCGAGACAGCTGAGAACGGTGTACTGCGCATGAATCCGTGCAATTTTAATTGACAGAAGACTAGAATTGTAGACTGTAATACGGATTCCATTCTCGCGGCGCAATTGCGAGAAGTATTTGGCCAGCTTATCCAGAACGAAATTTTTTTTCCAAAGCCGGCGAAACTATGGCCCCAAAAACGAAATAGCTTGTAAGGAATCATCATTAATCTAGTTTTACAAAAAAAAAATAGTTTACAAGTTGTTAGTGACTGGAATTCATGCAGTTTTAAAATATTATGTTTTAATTATTGCTTTATTTTTTTGTTTATATTATTTTTTAAAATTTTTGTTATTTTGTTTTTTGACGTTTCATAATTTTTCAGTTCTTTCTAATAACAAGTTAATTTTTATTTTTTATAATCTAATTTATTCCTAATCGCAAATATACTTTTTTAAATGTCGATGTTTGAACGTCGATGTTTAGAAAACATCGATGTTTTACAACCGATGTTTCTACGCCATCGATGGTCAACATCGATGTTCCGTTTCGATGTCCCAGCCCAGCACTATTGCATATTCGACTAGACGAGTCTATTTTTATTTTAAAGGGATGGTAGCTAGCTTAGACTTGAAGGGTCTATCAACAGTATCAACATAATTATGTTCTTCAGTAAAGGATTAATAAATTAGCGTTTTTATTATTTCTGAATTTCTATTGCGAAATAATTTGTATCCTATAGTGCTGTTGTTTTATGTGTACGGTAGGTTATTGTAAAGTGTAATTATGCGTTAGTATTTATTGCTTTTGTGTAATCCAATAATAAGTGTATCTCTTCAAAAAAATAATTGGAAACTCGTGCGTGTTTGTGTGTTTCTTTAAGTGATTTAGTGCAAATGTTCCGAGAGATTGGAAATAAGAGGCCGAATGGGGTTTAGTGGATATAAGCTTATTATGCAGTTCCACATTTTCATCAGGGTACGTGATGAGCATAAAGCTTTTCCCATAGAAAAAAAAAACAAAAATCTGAAGATGTCTGTGCCCTGGATTATTTGCTAGTGTACTGGCACCTAGATTCACTTCTATTTGGATACTAGGTAAACTAAATATTATTTTTATAAGAATCTATAGTTATTTTCTACACAGTTGGCAACATTGGGCTTGAACATCTGTTGATTACACAGCTTGGCAATGTAATACGATCGTATATGAATGTGCTGAGGAGTAACCGGGTGGGTTTAGGGGTGAATTACCCCACTTTTTAAACGTTCGATTTAAAAAAAAAAAAATATGTAGCGCTTCTCTAGGACACCCCAGGAGTCATCCATTTAAATATAATACGTCATTTCCATAACACCCTGTATTTTCAAAAATTTAATAAAGTTAAGGTCGACCCTTTATGGAACGCTGCACAAACATTCTAACTCTTATAGGTTATGTCATATTGTTGTGATGCCCTCCGTTTGCTCGTTGGATATAGTTATAGATCGATCTAAATGACGAGAACTATTTTTTTAGGCGGGGAGTTTGCCCATTGTGACAATACATCCGGATGTGTCTGTACATAGGGACTGACACAGCCACACAGGATTTTAGAGATGTCAAACGAATCCACTTAATTTCAAAACTGCAACATAGACACTTACTCGGAATTAGTCACCAGGCGGGCGTGGCCCTTTCCTATTATATAATACACAATCCTTGCGTGCGGAGACCCCACTGGGATTGTCCATTAGCTAATAAGATTCGACCTGACTGGGAGTTTCTAGTCTATTTCCTAAAAACGAAAGAAAACTCTTCCGATTCTCCTACGGGACTTGCCTAGACAATTTAGGGGTGGACATTGCAACAAAGTTGTTATTGAGTAGCAGGGGAAAATGGAGCAAACTGGTTAACGGGGCTAAACAGAGTGATCAAGGGATACTGTAATATTTCATATCAATCGTTCGAGGTCATATTCACGAAGGGCGTTCCATAGGAATGGCGACCTCCAGATGCAGGAATTCTTCTTCGAGGTAGGAATGGTTGGAACAGGGTATTTTAAATAACAAATACAATCTGTTTCGGTTTCAATATCTATTTCAAGGAACCTGTTCCAGTTCCAAACTGTTTCAAAAGGTTCGCTGCTCTTATGCTACATCGCAACGTCGCGTTGGCGATGCATTCTGATAAAGCGGAGTTGCCGGTTGTTCCATTAACAGTATAGGTAGCTTTTAGGGACTTTCCCCAGTTCTATTTTTATTTTATTAAAAAGTTTATCAACACGAAATAAAAGTAACCCGCTTTGTAATTTTATACAGTAATAGATAAAATAAAGTCAGTGTGTAATATATGCAAGTTACAAATGTCGTATACATCTTCTATAACAAACTTAAGAAGCCATATTGGAGACACAAAAAAGGGACGATCTTTCTTTATTTAGATGATACTGATAATATGTGGTTACTTATAATTTTTTAAAAATAAGTATTTCTACGATAATGCATAGAGGCATACTGTGGACACAAACATTATACATTCCCAAAGAGTTTTTATTTCATATATTTTAGATCTATTTTTGTGTTTGTAACGGTTTGATTTGGTCACTGAGCCACTTTTGAGTTTTATAGCTATACAGTGACATGCTTGCAGTACTAACCTTACATCCTGGCGTTGCTGCCTGATGTGCCTTGACTTTATGGGGTTTTGTCTCCAGTATGCCTCGTAAAACCTGTTAAAGACTTCTCACATGCTGTATCTAGCGTAATACTTTTTGGGAGGAGTCTGCACTGGTTGTAGGACTTCATTCTGGGTTCATCTTGGGTTCTCAGGACTGATTCCCTCAGTTATGGGCATCTAAAAGCTTTAAAACCATCTCTGAAAATTTACCGTGGGTTCTGTATGCATTCTTTCTCTGATTTAAAGGCCATTTCTCTCTGTAGGGCTTTGCACAACAATAATTCAGACTCACCTGTATCTTTTCCGTGGGATTCCGGCCTTCGGTATGTGTCGCTTGCGTTGGTTTTTATGAGTTTCCTTTCTCAAGAGTTCATTGTTTATTTTGTCAGCCTGTAGCGGTCAGAGGTTAGATATTCTAGCTGCATTCCTTTTACCGCTCTTGTGACGTGGGTTGCACGGCCTAGGGTAGATCGCGATTTTTGTTGTAATCTACACGAGAGAAGATTTTTGGCGAGATGCATGGTACTGTTACAATTTCATTCCCCTTCGCTGTTATTCTCTTTTATGGATAGAGTATCGATAATTTGTTAAAGCTGCGACTATAGTTTATCCGCAACGTCGGGTGTCTATGAACACGGTTGCTTTATATTTCTTTAGTTTGGTATGTACCACTCTGCTTATTTTCCGCTTCGTGTCACCTGATCGGTGTGTCGGTAATAGAGAAACCTGTCATTTGATTCCTTTTTTTTGGCCGAAGAAACCAGATATATTGGGCGGAAATTGTAGAAATCGGCCCTTTCTAAAGTGTCGACGAGGCACAAGCCACTAGTTTTTCGAAAAACACATGGGAAATATTCCCCTGCCTGTGAGGCGATTTAGTTCTTCGAAGAAGTGAAAAAAAAATAGTGCAAGTTTTCTCCCTTTGGTTTTGGAGTGGCACTTATTTTCCCCATATTGGGAATTTGCTTGGTTGGTTTGCTTGGTTCGACATTGAAGGCACCATTTCTGACGGAGGCCATTTTGGGCACCTCTAATGGACCCTTGACCATCTGATAAGGTATATTATATTTTGCATTTTATTTTGCTTTAAATAATGGTTCATTGGTCCAGCATAATACTTTCTACTAAATTCACTAGTAAATCAGCGACGGTTTTGGTTTCCTTAATTTCGGGTTTTATTAAATTTCATTAAAATTATTATCAATTTTCTTAAATTTGCACGCCACGTGCTTTACTGTAAAATTCTCTCTGGCTAAAATTTAATGCTAGTTTCGTTATTTTTCAATACTCAGATCTTAATTTCATTTTGTCTATTAGGTCTCTAAACAGACTAATTATTAAAAATAATAAATTCTAATAGATATGTCTCAATATGAACTTTTAAATTTAGGGTTTCCTTCATTAAGCAAAGATTTATATAGTGAACAATGACCATGAGGGCCAATGTATTAATTTTGATTTATGTTACGAAAGGGGATAGGGCCAAGTTTTCTGCTTTAAGTTCTTAAGTTTGGATTTTTAATTAACAGTGACGATATTTTGTAGCTTTGCAGTAAGAGTAATTTATTAATGGTTTTGAATGAATTTGGTTGTTTTAGATTTCAAATAAATATTGGCCTTATTACCTATCGTATATATGTATATAGTTTTATCTCTGCGTCAGTTATTACAGTGTTTGGTATGCCGTTTTGAAACAGCACTACTATTGTTGCTATTACTTTTAATTCTTACTTTATTAATGGGGTATTAGAATGGTTACGAGCCTCCGAGGTCCCATAAGGATTTTTATTTTTAATCATGGTATTTTATAATAGAATGAACTGCAGTAGTTCTTACTTATTTGAATGAGGCATTTAGGCTCAATTTTATAATTTCAATAGTCATCACCACCTGGTGATAAAAAAGAACCATTCAAGCCCTTGGCTTTAAATTCACTTATCTTTTTTTTGTTTTGCTTGAACGCTGTTTCAGGAGTGCATATTAGTTGTTAATTATTTGCTTTGACTACCTTAATTAATTTCTGTGATTCTATTTTAATTAATATTTTGTATCTGATTTTTTTTATTGGCTTACCTTAATATTGCTCAGTGGTTTATTTATTAATTTCAATTTTGATTATGGATACTTGGATTGATAACCATCCTCGTTTAATTTATTTTAAATTTGATAATGTGTTAAGATTAATTATTTTATTTGCGTTTATGAAGTTTTATTACTTATGCCATGTCAGATGTCTTAATGATGGTCAGTGATGGATGGTACTGTTTATTTTAAATTCTTTCTTTACTTTATATTTTGATTAATAATATTTTAGACTCTTTGCTTCCCTTCAGGATTGTGTAACAATATTGCTTTTGGCTTTGATTTTTATTTTTATATCATTATACTAGAGAGTGTTTATATTCCTAGGGTCTTCCTACCGGGTCAAGAAACCCCATTTTTCCTACGGGTCAAAAGTCACCCAGTTCCTCCGACCGGGGTCAAAAACTTACCTGTTGTTTTGCCAACCGGGTTAACGCCACCTGTTTTTACTACTGGGTTACCATCCACCCAGTTTTCATCATCAACAAGAGTAGTCATCATCCACACATACGGTATCGTTTTAGACAATAAGTTTATTTTTTTTTTCTAACCATTGTGTTTAAAGTGCAGTACTGGGCTTTGTAAATTACCGTCATTTCTATCGTTTATTTTGGAAAATAAATGCCAAGTCAATCAATTGTTAATATGTGTTTCATTTAGTTCGCTGCAATTTTATCGTATACAGTGGTGTCGACCAGTAGGTCCAGGTTAAGGGGATCCCGTAACATCTGGGAGATTTCCAGCTTAAATCTAGCATAAGCTGGTGGCGCAAAAGGGACCTTCTGTCGCGGGTAGTTAGCCGGCTGCTACGCACCTCAAGCTCTCCCCCTAGCTTGGAAAAACTGTCGTCCATTGTCATCCTCTTTTAATCTAATTGTTTACATTTCATTAATTTTACCAACAGCGGTTGCTCTAGGGGTGTTCGTCATAATACCCCTAGTTCTGAAAATAATTTATTGCGCCAAAGCAACTCCAAGTCGTATCATGTTATAAAAAAATTTTTTGATAAATTGTTAGTTTTAATTTTTTTCGGTATTTCCGAAAAATATTAAACATCGATAACAACGCGTAATTCATTCCGTAACGCCTGTCGTTGCTATCTGCACCGTTGCAACCACATATACAGGGTGGCCCATCGAAAACGAAACAGAGACATTTACTGGCAGCTCAGTTCTTTTTTGGAAAAACGCTCAGACCCGTCGATTTTGTTTTCGAGGGGGACACAAAATCGGAACAAAATCACGTCAACAAGTGCAGCCCCCTGGGCGGGGGTGGCACCACCCCTAAAATCTTAAATGGAAAGGGGGGGTCGAGTGATACCTTATTTTAAAGGTCTTTCAATTCCCTTTATAATGATCTAAAATTCATAATACTTCAGTTCAGTAGTTTTGGAGATTTATTGATTTTAAACTTAAATAATACTTTAATACATCATTAGTGGAAATCAATACATTTGGTAGCAAAGTACTTTAAAAATTAAGAATGAACTGACCCGTCAGCCAAGTAAATGTTGGAAATGACCACCATGACTCTCCATGCAGTAATAAAGATTTTGCTCAAAACGTTGCCGCACATTTTGCAATATTTGAGGAGTAATTTGAAGGCACTCATTCACAATTCTTTGTCGCAAATCTTCTAACGATGTTGGTTGAGTAGCATAGATTTTGCTTTTTAAGTGACCCCACAGAAAGAAATCCAAAGGTGATAAGTCTGGCGATCTTGGGGGCCATTCAATGGCACCTCTTCTACCAATCCATCGACCTGGAAACGTCTGATCTAAATATTGTCGAACACGTAATGCGTAATGTGGTGGGGCACCATCCTGTTGGAACATCAACCTATTCGCAATGTACCGCCGATCATTCCCATTTTTAATTATGGCTGTTAATGCAGGATCTATGGCGTCTTGCAGTAATTCCAAATACATTTCACCGGTTAAATTTCCAGGCAAGAAAAAAGGACCAACTAAATGATCGCCAAAAATACCAGCCCAAACATTTAATTTTTGTGGCTGCTGTGTGTGTACCTCATGATAAACTCTGGGATTAGAATCTGACCAATATCGGCAGTTATGACGGTTTACTAGGACATGTAAGAAAAAGGAACATTCGTCGGAAAAGCAAGTGTTGAATAGAAAATGTTCATCGTTTATAATTCGTTCACTCATATCTTCACAAAATTGTAATCGCCGATCAAAATCGTCTTCATTAAGTTCTTGTACAAGGTGAATTTTATACGGATGAAAACTATGGGCCTTCAGAATCCGTTGGATACTACATCGACTAACACCACACACAGTATCCAATTTGCGGGTACTTAACGTAGGATCTACATAAACTTGCCCTAAAACCCCCACTTCTATTGCTTCGTTCCTTATGGGACTTTCAATGTTGCGTTTTTTATTGGCGACTGATCCAGTGTCCCGAAATTTAGCTATAAGTTCTAGGACATATTTTCGATGCACGTTACTGTTCTCATGTCGCTCATTAAATATGTGTGCTGTTCTATTAGCGCACTGATTATTTCCGAAAAATATTTCGATAATTTCAATCCTTTCTGCCGTGGAATATACCATGGTTAATTTATGAATAAAGCGGTAAAAGGTATTTTAACAACAAAGTTTGGTCGAATCAATCGCAAACTATGTACAAATTCCTATTTAAAATAAGTACGAGACATTCCCTGCTTATCTTTCTTCAAAAAACTTTTTTCGCGACAAAAACCGCTCCAATCGCTATTTTGAACACCAAAATGATAAACAAACCATGGGCGTAGTGAAGAAAAGCATTAAATTAATAAGTAAATGCCTTTCCTCAGATTTCTTCTGAAAGTAGTACAAACTAATCAGATGTACCTATTAAAGTGTACTGTAAGCTTAAAATCAATAAATCTCCAAAACTACTGAACTGAAGTATTGTGAATTTTACATCATTATAAAGGGAATTGAAAGACCTTTAAAATAAGGTATCACTCGACCCCCCTTTCCATTTAAGATTTTAGGGGTGGTGCCACCCCCGTCCAGGGGGCTGCACTTGTTGACGTGATTTTTTTCCAATTTTGTGTCCCCCTCGAAAACAAAATCGACGGGTCTGAACGTTTTTCCAAAAATGAACTGAGCTGCCAGTAAATGTCTCTGTTTCGTTTTCGATGGGCCACCCTGTATATATAAACAGTATATTGCTAATACCATCTGCAATTATTATGTCCCCACTATGGGCATCGAAGGGGGCGTTGTGAGTTTGGGCAGTTCGGAACTTTCCTTGTGAAAGTAAACATTCGACAGGACCGGATTTCAACTTTTTTAATGTAAATATCACTGGTTAGTTAGGAAAAATATTGCAATGAAAATTTCGGTTAGTTCGATTTCAGACAGCGTTCCATGCATACGATTTCTGACGATATGATGATTCGACGGTGCCCTGATTGGTGTAAACTTTTGGTGCCAAATTCCGTCCAAATATTTGTAACAATGGACACGATAAGCTTTATTTTAAATTTCATTCGACGTCGTATGTTTCTTAACCTCACTTTTTTCTAAACCAAAAATTAAGAATGAATGACTATATTGGCTATTTTGGGAATTATTATCAGTTACTAATGCACGAAATTAAAAATACATTCATTTTAAGGTTAGGTAGTGACCACATATATATTATATTGTATACGAGTGACACTCTCTTCTTTTTTTATAAGCTTTTTAGTGAAACTCGGTTCCGAAGATCGGATAATGTGATAAGCAAAATATTTTCGTATATATGTACATACCTGAAATACTTTATACCTGGTATTGATCCATGACTTTTGCAAAGAAGCACCATGCAAATGTGTAATTTCATCTTAAACAAAACAAGTCACTAACCTACCAAACAGCGAATCGGATCACCACAAATTAAAAACTCCTTTACAAAAATTGTTGTTAGGTAATGAAAGCTTATAAGCACTAATATGCCGACAACAATGTGGATGAACGACTTTTTATTCTGTAATTTAAAAAAGCATCCAGAACCAAAGATGTCGACGAATAACAACAAACAAATAATGTCGGGCCGGCTCTGACGCGATCGATAAAATTTCCACCCTACTGCCCAAACTCAATAGGCCCGCGATATATCCCATAGCGGGGACACTTTTTGTATTTTGGAACGTTCGTATTGGCAATATACTGTTTATATATAATATGTAGTTGCAACAGACAATTTCCGAATATTCGAAACAGGTTGTTCCGGCCGCTCCGTCGAAACAGATTGTTTCAGCGGAATAGGAAAATCTATCGACCTATACCTGTCCCACATAAAAGTCTGTTTCGAGAAGAACAGATCTTCTCCCAAAACGGGATTCCCTAGTTCGTGGACTACTAACTTGAACCACATATGGATGGGCAACAGTGGTAGTTTCCATGGAAATATCTGCAATAGACAGTCAAATCACCGACCTTTCTTCGATGTTTTAGGCTGTCGAGGTTCTTCATCATATAGGGGTCTCCAATTAGACGAATGGATCTCCTTCGGATGGAATCCAGTAGAAAAATAGTATGCTTGAGTTCAGAGCTCCAGGCATGAGAACAATAATCTAGTGATGGCCAAATCTGGGCTTTGAATAGTGACAAAAATTGTTGAGGTATATACAACTTCTTGGTCCGGAGAAGTCCACCAAGTTGACTGTGCATGACAACGTTCGAAATTATAAAACCAGGAAGGACCACGCAAATCTCTGACCAAACTGTTTCAACCAGGACGACATGCAATTACATTTCTGTGGTTTCACGTCGAATGGCAAATTAGTATTAGAAATTATGTTAGAGCTGTGTTCTGCGGTAGCCCAATAAATTGTACAATTTACACAGATAGCGAATAAAAGTGAATAGCAATAATACTTGAAATAAACATAGACCCGCTATTTCTATCTGCTTTGTACACGGTAATGTGACTCCCGTTATTATGAAAATAAATACAACAAAGAAGATATGGGGATTCTATCTGTAAAATCCCCATCTCTTCTTATCTTCTCTCTGTTTATGTTTTCATTGTGACTATTGATCGGTTTGATACGTCTTGGTTAGGAAAAACAAATATTGGACGTGACTCAAAAGTCTATATTCTTATCCAATTTTCTTGGCACAGTCTTGCCATATTTGAATTAATATTTCTTTCCACAAACAATACGTAAATTTAACACACAAACACTGAAAAACAGTAAAGAATTTTATTTAACAATATTGACAACTATGACAGTTAATCCGGTAGTGTCAAACGTGACAGCAGGTATAAAAGATGGCCGTTCGAATAAGGGTTTTATAAAAAGTAAGTTCGGAAGGCCCGGAGGAAACGAAATGTGCTTGTTAAATTAACAGAAAACAACAAAGAAAAATTATACTAATTTTCAGAGCTCCCCGATTCTGGAAAGGTGGGAAAACCTTCAAAAGGCGCTTGGCATGCAGGTTAGTAGGCGCCAAACAGTGTGGGATTTTTACCTCACTAAAAACCCACCCAGAAAGAGCATCGACTAGTAGGGTCATTAGCTCGTAGAGTCTCCTTTAGGTAAGTATAGTTTTAATTAAATATCACAGATGGTAAGTATCACATAGTAAATGCTCGTGGGCGCTTTTCAGTTAAGTGTGATTAATGTTTTCTATAACATAATGTAAATAGTAAATATCACAGTTGGTAAGTATCACAGAAGGTAGGTATCACAGAGCGTAAGTATATATCTAAGAATGTAAATTGTATATTCTTCAAAGACAGTGGACCAAAGCCTCATCCTCCTTGATTTACGATCCGGTAATATCAAAGACATGTTATTTTTATTGTCTCTTTGTCTTTGTGAAGGTTTGAAGGGAAATATGTATCAAATTTTTTTTTCACATTTCACACAAGCACTATGGAAAAAATCCTTTAAGGCACGAAGACGAATAAGGCGATTCACGTGGGTTTTGAATCGTTGTAGGTTATATTCGTTGGGAAAAACGACCTCTGGAAGGTCGTTCCACAAGAATGAAGTCCTCCAGATGAAAGAATTCTTAAATAATGAAGTTCGAGGAGTACTAAGCTTAACCACATATGGATGGACAGCAGCGGTTCGTCGTGTATCTCTGCTGTTCGCCGCTCTGGACGGAATTAAGAGGGCTAGGTCAGTCGAGCATTTTCAATGGAAATATCTGTAAAAGAGAGTCAAATCCCCAACCTGTATTCGATGTTATAGGCTGTCGAGGCTATTCGTCAGCTCGTGGTCACCGATCAGACGAATGGCCCTTCTTTCGATGGAATCCAGTAGACGCAGAGTATGTTTGGGTGGCTCCAGACATCAGAGCAGTACTCTAGTGATGGTCGAATCTGGGTTTTGTATATTGTCAGAAGTTGTTGAGGTGTGTACAACTCTTTGGTTCGGAAGAGTACACCTAGTTTCTGAGAAGCTATCTTGGCGATTGCCATAACGTGGTTATGCCAGGACATACTTCCTACCAGTTTGACGCCCAGTAAATTGGTAACGTAATAATTGGTAACCTGGTTTAATTAATTTTTGATAATTTATTAATTAATTATTATATTAATTATTTATTAGTTAATTTGTAATTGGTAAAGTAATTGAAAACTAAACAAATATTCTCACGAAAATAGGGCATTTTTCTAATATTCTTATTTGTTTTATAATTATTTAATTATTTAAAACAATTTGTTGATATCTTAACATCTTATATATCAGATAGACTTTACAGAATAAAACAGTAAGATGAATATTCTGAACTGAAAGAGATAAAAGCAGGCGTGCCACAGGGAAGTGTAATGGGACCCATCTTGTACCTATTATATACATGTGACATACCGTTAATTCATAATGCAAGAATTGCCACTTTTGCAGACGATACTGCCCTAATAGTTGTGGATAAAAATGTCGAACAATCCACAGCCAAATTACAAAGTGCTTGCGATAGGATCGTGAGTTGGACCAAAAATTGGAAAATCAAGTTAAACGAACAAAAATCAGTCCATGTTAATTTTACCAACAAGAGATTAACGGATCCCCAGACTCTTAATGTTAATGGTACAATAGTTCCTTATGAACATAAAGCAAAATACCTTGGTATGACCCTGGACGTCAAGCTGCGATGGAAGGAACATATTAAGAAGAAAAAAACTGAGCTTAATTTAAAATACAGACAATATTATTGGCTTCTGGGTAGAAAATCTCGACTGTCAATACATAATAAGATCCTTATCTACAACCAAATCTTTAAACCAGTTTGGCTGTATGGTATCCAGCTTTGGGGCTGTACAAAAGAGAGCAACATAATGCCAATTCAAAGTTTCCAAAATAAAGTACTACGTAACATGGTAAATGCACCGTGGTACGTACGCAACTCCGATATTCATAGGGACCTTGGAATCCCTTATGTCAAACAAGAGATCAAGAAATTTGCTGGCAAACA
The DNA here is from genome assembly GCA_963991005.1 of Barypeithes pellucidus. Classification (NCBI taxonomy): domain Eukaryota; kingdom Metazoa; phylum Arthropoda; class Insecta; order Coleoptera; family Curculionidae; genus Barypeithes; species Barypeithes pellucidus. Next base: position 19,437,616 of record OZ022563.1, read on the forward strand.
TGAGGCCAGGTTGCACAACCATGTCAACGTGGAAGCCATCCATTTGCTTGACAACCAGAACCTGACTCGACGATTGAAGAGAACCAAACCCTTCGAATTAGTGTAGTGTATGTTTCAAAAGCATAGCCAAGTGCGCGTACTCTGTGTACATGTGTAAGAGTCTAACTCAATAGGACACAAGCCTAGGACATCACTGGATGAACTTAAGTATTATCATTTTTAGTTTTAGGATTTATTAGAATAATATTGATGGTTGGTCTGTAGACCAGTTTTAATAGTAGAAAGATGCCAACTAGGGTATCTTCAATAATAAAAAAAAAAAAAAAAAAAAAATTATTATTGTAACTACTTTAAATCTAGTCCAAGCTTGTTTTGCAAACTGCACATAAATATAGGTTTGTTTTATTTATACTGGTCTAATTAAACAAAGGACGACATTTGGTGGGGCCCCCTCCGGCGCCTCCACCAAATGTCACGGGTACGTATTTTAAGATCGGCGCTTTCGCCAAATGGCACGCTGGGGGGTAGCGTATGGAATGAAGGGTAGACAAGTCTTCCAAAAATAACTCTTATATTATTAACAACGGGATAACTGGTACATCAATATATATATCACTGTATACAGTTCTATAATTATTATACTTACATAACGTATAATCTAACCAATAAATCTCTCAGGTAGCTCTAAGGGAGTAGCTTTTAGGCTGTCGTCTACAGTGGCGGGCGTAAGGGCTTTAGCTGAGCGTCGCAGAGTAGCGCTTATTGGGCCCAACTAAGACTGTTGATCTTAGTAAGAGAATGGGTATCGTCCAAGCTTGTGACCTGCTATTTATACTGATCGTCCTTTGTTTAATTAGACCAGTATAAATAAAACAAGTTGCAAAACAAAATTAAGTTTGCAAAACAAACTTGGACTAAGGTAGTTACAATGATAATTATAAAACAAATAAGAATATTAGGAAAATGCCCTATTTTCGTGACAATATGAAGGAAAATCAAATAATTCAATATAATTATTGAAATAATATTTGTTAAGCCAAATAAAAATTATTTGAAGCCAATGAAAATTAACCAAACAAATGATTTATTTGACATTAAACAGACTGTTATTCAGTGCACGTTTTAATATCGCCCAGTATAGAAATATTTTTTTCCGAAGGTAAAAATCATTCTAAAAAATAATCCGCAAATACTCCGATACCATTTGTTTCCACGTCAATTTACCCTTCGTATATAACCACTGAGTGTCAAGTTATGTTATTCCAGTGCCTAACGGTAACAAATGTGGAGATGTCAAGTGAAGTAGCAATCTTTTACCGCGTGGCGGACGGCAACAGTGTTGAAAATATTTATTTCTGTCCGTCTCTTTAGATTTAATAAGGAGAGATAAATGAACTGCACCATTTTTCTTTAAAACTGGAAGTTATTAGTTAGTTTGGCGAATGTGGGTTCGTTGCATGTTAATTATGCGATAAATAATAATTATAGACTATACAGGGTGTTATGGAAATGTGGCTTAAATAAAATGGCTTTTGTTTCTAGTATAAAAAATAAACAATGAGGAATCACTCAAAAGGCCATTGGCATTTGACCTTTAGTACTATTCCTTGTGTTCCAAAACATTTTCGGTTGTCATTTTTCTTAAATTCCCAAGTAGCATTTTTAGGCACAAATTGGACAGACATTCTTTGCTGAGAAACGTTTCGACACATTTTCGATTCGAATTAGAAACTTGTATCGAGACATATGTGTTACGAAACTTTTGCGACACATTTTCGAATCCAGTTACTAGAAACACTTAAAGATGTGCTTGTTTCGAAATATTTTACAAATCGTGGTGTCGATATATTAACGACACGCGAAGATAAATATTTTCGAACATTTTTTAGTTAAGGTACATTTTTAGTCACCATCTGAACAAGTTTGAGGTTATGTTATTGTTTAGCGAAATTTAAATTGGTATTTTTCTGTAATAAAAAGCTTACTGTACTGGATTTATCAACATAAAGTATGGCTATAGGGTGGGTATACTATATGTTGATAAATACAGTGCAATAAGCTGTTTTTAACAGAAAAATAACAATTTAAATCTCCCTATGCAAACAATAATAACATAACCTCAAAACAAGATGTTGATTAAAAATCTTCAAAAAACACTTACGTCAATCTGTTTCTGAAAATCAACCAATAATAACATATAATATACAAATAATACCAGGAAATTGCTTATTTATCCCTTATAATTTTAGTTTGGAAAGGTTTTTGCAACCACGCCTCTCGTGACGTCACGTCGCGGTTGTCCATACCCAACCTTTCTTTTCTGTGCATGCAAGCAAACCTTTTTTTTCTGTGGCATTCACCTTACAAACGTTTTATTCTTCTGTGCATCATGGAAACATTATAGAATATAAAATAATATAACTTATAGGAAATATACTTATAACGAATTCATCATGGTGAAATTATTGTTTCATATTGTTTTTCTTTTATTTTACAACAGTGAAGGTATCCTAATTGTTTTGCGCATGGTTTAACATAGCCCCGCCCCTTTAACTGTCATTTTTAAATACAAATAAGTAACATTTTCGATAAAAGTTTCGATTCTGCATCGAAACAGCGAAAGTCACAGCTAGTACCAACCACTTGGAAACACGTGTAAATGTCCCATTTAAAATGTATACGTTTCGAAAATATTTCCATTCTTGTTGCCCACAGTTTCCAATTTTGATCGGAAACAGAAACGATAGTTACGATACATGTACCACAATGTGCCTAAAAATGCTACTTGGGGTTGTAGTTGCTTGCCCTATCTCTATATTTATCTCAAACACAACCCCCAAAGTTTGATTAGGACAAATCACTGTAAATCAAGTTGGTCTATTTGTTCTATTACCTCATTTGTTGCTGCTGTTGAGTTAATCCTTGTCCGCTATGAAAACACGCTTCAATCCTTTTTAAATTTTATTCCACTTTTAACTCGTACATCCAATTTTATCTCTTATAACAAAATAAATATTAATTTCTTTGTTATTTTTAAACGAAACACTCACTTTTTTTTAAATAATTATTTTCTCTCGATAATCTGGCGAATTTACTTTAATTCTGTCCGAGGCCCAGTATGAACTGATAATAACTTTCTAAAGATGAAACTCAAGACTTTTAACTGAAAACTTATTTCTGAAAACCTAACTCCAAAATGGTTCGCGGGAGGTATTTATAATAACGCTAAACATGACGTATTTTGTTTGTCAAAGCGAGACTTTCTCGAATCGTTCTACGATATTTTCCAGAGTTTTAAAACTTTCTTATAAACAAAACGCATTAGAGTGACCGTGCCCTATTGGTACTTATTTTTATCCGAAGTCAATAATGGAAAATATATTTCGCAATTCTTAAATGATGGTATTTGTCCAGATTCCTTAAATAGAAATAAGTAAATAAAATCTCAACTGCCTACGTGAGAAAAGCCTTGGTCAACTTTGGTTCTAGAATAAAACATATAAAGGTTAAAAACAACCCATATTTTCATGATCTATCCTTGATAGTACTTTTCCAATTTCTGTAAATAGAAATAAGTAAATAAAATCCTAATGCCTACGTGCGAAAGTCTTGGCTCAACTTGGTTCTAGAACTTTTTATGGAATTAAAAACGCAGAAAATTATTATTAGGAAGGTTTGGTGACATCACATGCACCCATCAAAACATCCAAAGGAAAAATTTTAAAATTTAGTTTTTTAAGTTATCGGTGTATGTAAGTGAGCACTTGTATTTTGAAAATGATTTTGAAACATTTTGACTTTCATTCCAAAATAAGGTACACATTTTTTATTATCATTGAAAGAGATGAGTTTAAATTAATTTCTTTTTATTTTATTTTACAATGAATAAAATCTTACAATTAATTTTTAAAATAAATTTTTAATCTAAATATTTTCTTAAACCTTTTTAGAAAATCTTACTTTATTATATTTTGATACTTTGAATAAGATATATTTCTTCTTACGATGCAACAAATTTAATTTATTTAGAAACTTTTCAAAGCATTTTTGGAAACGAAAACTTTTTATGTTGAAACTTCAAAATATTTTTGAAAAATAAAATTTATTTTGAGACTTCAAAATATTTTTGAAAAATAAATTTATATTTCAAAATAAAATTTAAATTGAGACTTCAAAATATTTTTGAAAAATAAAATTTATTTTGAGACTCCAAAATATTTTTGCTAGAAAAAAAAAATTATTTTAAATTAGGGCTACGCATCACAAATTAATTGTAGAAAAAGGTATGACAGAATGGAAAAGTGTTTAAATTATTGTAAAAATTCATCAAAAACATTTCATATAATAAAGAAATTGTTTATATTTTATCAGAATCATACAAAGTTTTAAACGGAAATCAATGATGCGAAGTCTGTACTGAGGGTCCTAAATCTTTCGCCTGCATTTGAAACCGAAAGGCATAGTATTAATTATATTGAATGCATTTCTCAGGTGTACCTATTAAGTAAAAACATTATACTAAATATGTGTGTATTTCTTTAATTTTCTACTCGTAAACTTATTTATAGTTTCCCAAAAACATCAAATTGTAATGTCTTAGGGCAATCACCGTGGCAACGCTCTATGCACGTGCTTATCGATTATAGTACGTGTAACCCTGAAGATTAGGAATGTCATTCATTTTTCGGGCGTGTGTTTGTGTTTATTCTCTACTGCGGTTGTGATCTATTGTATTTTTGAATCAATTTTTAGTGTTTTTTTGAACTAGAACTATTTGAAACTATTTATTGGCTTTACAACGGTTCTTCAGTGCGTGATGTGTAAAGAAATTCGACTATTCTAACTCCGGATTAATATTTCGTCGGTAAGTGAGAATAAGGAGGTTATGTTTTTTTAGGTCAACCAGTGGTGTAGCTAATTCTATATTTTAAGTAACTATTACAAAAATATGGATTATTTCTTTATATTATCTGAATTTCTGTAAAAAAACACCTACAACGATTACCTATTTATGACTAATGTTAGATCGAAATTATCTAAACGCGTACCTTATTACAGCGTTGCCATTTTTTAAAGCCATCTTCTAACTTATTTGGAACCAACCGTGTATGATTATAAATAAATGTTGTTTTATGAATGGAATGTTTTATCTCACGTTTTATATTATATGTCTATGAGTAAAATACTATTATTTACAACCATGCATGCAATAATGACATTTCATCTATCTTTGAAAGGTGGAAAGTTTACGTTTTCATACTTTTACTTTCCACCCGGGAGGAAAGTAAATTAGTTTTTTGTATTTTTTTTTTAAATCGATATCTCAAAATAATATAAGAACACACCAACATACAACTCATTACACAAATTTACCGACAATAATTTTTTAAAAAATTTTTAAAAATAAACCTAATGACATTTATAAAAAATAGAAAATTAACATTATTTTTGTTTTACTTATTTACATTAAATATTACATTGGCATTATTGTAGGCAGTAGCAGATATGGTAAAACCTTGCTTAAAATCTTGTTTTGAAAGGTTTAGTTCATGATTATTTGAAGTTAAAGTAGTGTTAGTAAAATTTGACTTTGCCTTGAAATCAAATTTGCCGTATTAACTTGAGTAAAGATAGAACTATCTATGTATCCCTCAGCTACTGGACTAGATTTCCAGCCTCCTAACCGCTTAATTTGCACCGTTATTTATGAGCAAAGTAGCCCCTGTTCTTCTGAAACAGTGGTCAGTAAAACCTTCAATATTCAGCTTCAGAAAGGCTGCAATTTTTTTTGGAAACTGACTTAAAGTGTTGTGCCCAATACATTGTTTAGTAATTTTTCCATATCTTATTTGCATAAAAAGCTTTCCATCCTGTATATTTTTCTGAAAAGTTATGTACTCCTTAAGTGGTGCAATCCATTTCTTATCAGTTATCATATGATCGTGGCTAGTACGTGGCTATTTGATATTTCAATCGCGATCTTTTCTTCTAAAAAGTGAACGTTTGTTGTTTTCATTTTGTATAATTCATCTGATCAGTAGGCGCCTGAGACACCAATAACCAATGCGACCTACAAATGTATAAAATAACAAGTTAATATAGAAATGGTCAACCTTTTACCTTTTGGCCTAAAATACCTTTTGAATAAAAAATTCAATAGGTGCTTGTTACAAAAAAGTTTCAATATTCTACATAGACAGTTTGTTCGATTTTTTCGGCTTGTATCCTTTATTTTGCTTTTTTTAAAATGCTAATAGCTTTGCGTGTTTAGATATGTCTACTTTTTCACTTCGCGCCTCGGTTAACTACCGACTCTCTCGACAGGAATGAGGCACTTTCCACCTCGGTACGTAATATACTATTTTCATATAACTTTTCATATAATATTAGTTCAAAAAAATTGTGTTCATAAATCGTTTGTCCCCCCTTACTAACCCAACTTAACGAACCGCAGGAACACGTACTTCGTGTAATGTTCGCTGGTAATTTACCAAATAACTTCAAGAGAACTCAAACCCAATTTACTTCCCATGATATTTTCCGTTTATAGTTAAGAAAACTGCTCTTCGCTCTAATAAATTAAATGAAACACTGGAATTGCGTCTTGAATTTCATCGAGGGCCCTTAAAAATATCCGCTTGCTCGGCCGCAAATACGTGGAAATTCCACTCGGCGATAAAAGGGTTGTGCTCGATTTTAAACAGTGGTGCTACATTTTCCGGTAAACTTTTAATCATAGAAATAGTAGGTATATTATTCACGTGGAAATTGTATAAATGATAATCATTACCGTCGATAGATAGTCGTAGTTCGTCCATGACTATTTCATCACAAAGTATACATAATCGAACCTATCATTTCTCTGTGTATAATAGAGGAACTGGTCCTAATATGGGCCCCCATTTTATTTTTTTGAAATAATTTTTTTTATTTTTTCCTTCTGATGATAAGTAAAAAGGTTTATTTATGTACGTTGTAAAAACCTAGCAATTTAACCCAACCCGTTATTTCAATAATCGAGTACTCGTGCGGTTTCTCGCTCGAACGGATCACAACACTAGTCACACACACAACTCATAACATTACATTAAAATGTATTATATTATTTAAATTCGATCGAAGAGTAAAAATAATTGAACTTTAGCTTATAATGTGTAAGACAATCGATCAGGCATAGTTTACAAAATGGCTTTATTATATTAAAGGACTGTAATCGTGTCTCGAATTTCATTAAGGACCCTTAAAAATACCCTTCAGTTGACCGCAGATACACAGGAATTTCACTCGTTCGTGAAAGGATGCGCGCTGTTGCTTGATTTCAAATCAGTGGTGGAGAATGTTCTAGAAAATTCCTATTGGAACTTATAATTCCTGAATTACCCGAACGATGCTTGAGATGTATCAGTGTTTAAATAAAATGCGTTCATATTGTGTGTGTATATAGTCTGGAAACGGCTTAATATCTTTTGACCCGCAAATTTTTTTTTTAACAAAATTTGCGTGTGGCTTGTAGCGGAAAGTAACCTACTTTTTGACGGAAGAATGACAGTACTAACCATCAAAATGGCGGATCGGCGTCATCTTGATAAAGAAAATTAAATAGGAAGTGTGATCTTGCGATACATCATTTTGAAGGTATTATCGAATACTTTAGGGTGCCAGAATATTGCTTCTCTATTCGCAACGAACACAAGATGGCGGCGTTTTAATAGTCGTGTATTTTCCACTGATGAGGGTATATGCCTTCGAAACATGTATGGAAATTAAAATATTGTTTATTGATATGCTGAAACAAACTATGAGTTTCTTTATCTCTTCATGATTTCACTCCACTGAGAGATGGACTATTTAAAAAATAGTTTAATTTGTTTATGACTAGGTCGTATTTAGCGTAATCTTTATTGTATGTTCATGAAATAAATATACTTAAATACCATGATATTATTCTTTCATTTCACATACCATTAAATGCGTTTAATACCTTTAAAAGATAGTTAAAAACGCTGACAGCAGTATAAATCTCCATACGAAAATTAAAATTGACTCGCCCGTTGACGTCACAAGCCACGACTCCATCGGCGTGGAATCATACCTCTTAGATCTTTATACCATGCTAGAAATACAATAAAAATCTGTTGATTTATTAAACAAAAATAAATTTTCTTTAAATCTTAAATAATTTTAAGATTTTTACCTCCCTGTATATACACGGTGTCCGCTAAGTAATGGGACATGGAAAACCACAGACTCCTTACGTAAAAATATTAGGATTTAATTACACTTACCTATATCCGAAAGTTGATATTAACTGAGATACAGGGTGTTAAAGTTAAAACTTCATGTTTTTCTCTAATAACTTTGACACAAACAAACGGATTTTTACAAAATTTGGCAATTATGGTTTTTATAGGATGAGGAACTGATTTTTTGGTGAAATTTTAATGTACAATGTCGGGGGCGCTGCCTGCGGCATTTCTTGCACATTTATTAGGTCATAACTTTTTTGTGCCTTAGTGTATTTAAGTTTTTAATGAAAATAATACTTTTCTCATATTTATTACGTTAAAAGGTATACTAATTTCATGTCGCCCAGAGTTACCGTTTCGGAGATATATGCATTTATATTGTTTAGTGCGTATTATTAATTTGCAAACAATTTTTTTTTAAAGTATCCTATGAGAAAACAAATGAAATTTAGAGATACAGTTGCTATGAAACCTCCATTTGTTATTTGTTTGTTGATTATTGTGGTTCGGCATTGTTACTTAACTGAAAAATGAAACACTTTTTTACACAGCTATTTTACAATAATCAACAAGCAACTAACAACATGGAGGATTCATAGCAACGGTATCTCTAAATTTTATTTGTTTTCTCATAGGTTACTTTAAAAAAAAATTTGCTTGCAAATTAATAATAGGCACTAAACAATATAAATGCATGCATGAAACGGTAACTCTGGACGACTTGAAATTAGTATACCTTTTTTACGTAATAAATATGAGAAAAGTATTATTTTCATTAAAAACTTAAATACACTGAGGCACAGAAAAGTTATGACCTAATAAATGTGCAAAAAATGCCGCAGGAAACGCTACATTGTACATTAAAATTTCATCAAAAAATCAGTTCCTCATCCTAAAAAACCATAATTGCCAAATTTTGTAAAAAACCGTTGGTATCTGTCAAAGTTATTAGAGAAAAACAAAAATGGAGTTTTAACTTTAACACCCTGTATCTCAGTTAATATCAACGTTCGGATATAGGTAAGTATAATTAAATCCTAATATTTTTAACGTAAGGAGTCTGTGGTTTTCCATGCCCCATTACTAAGCGGACACCCTGTATAAACTAAATATTCTAAGCACAAATTTTAATTTTTTATAAGCAAAATATTTTATAAAGAATGAGGAATTAAAAATTATGGTAATTTGTTGTTTAGGTAAACCCATCAAGGGGCACCCTGTACATATGATTACATTGACTTGAAACAAATATGGACCCGGTATTTCTATCTACTTTATACACGTCAATGTGACGCCTGTTATTACGAATATAAACACAGCAAAAAAGAGACGGCGATTATATCTGTAGAATCCCTATCTCTTTCTATTTGCTGTCTGTTTCTGTCCACTCTAACCTCTAATCGGATTGATATGTTTTGGTTAGGAAAACAAACAATCGACGGACGTCAACATAGAATTTTATTTAACAATAATGACAAATGACAGTTGTTAATCTGGTACTGTCAAATGTGAAAGCAGGTAAGAAAGATGGCCGTCTTTGTCTAATTAAAAGAAAACGACAAAAAAAAATTATAGGTTTATAGGTTATAGAGGCTTTTCCGAGAAACGCTTCAATTAGTTTAGAATTACGTACTTTTCCGCCTTCTTCAAATAGCCTGACGCATTCTTATTTTCAACTTGAATATTATCGCACCCTTTCCTATCTGATCGCATAACAGCATTTTTTTTATCCCATCCCCCACATTTATATTTTGGTAGTTAGGATGGTCCTTTTAGTAGAGCAGTGGAACAGCGCGTTAACAGGGTTTTCCTTTTGTTTATGTCTTTCTTGGCATGCCCTTCCATAACTTACATTTAAGTGAGCCGATTCGGTAAAAGTTTTTGCTACGCTTTCGAACGTTAGGAGGTTTACTCGGCTACAAAATATTGATAATAATAGTTATACCAACGAATACTTATAACCAGGAAGAAGACAAACTGCCGTGTTAAATAATCGAAGCAGGCATGATACGGCGACATTCATTATGCCTGGCGCGCACGTGCTTTCCAAATGTCACTTTTGTCCAAATTTTTATTACTGTCAATATTTTAATGTGACATTTAAGCAAAGAAAACATCAGAACCCTTTCATTTGATTTACTAAGTAGAGAAAATCAAATATTAGGATTTTGACTTAGGTTTTCAGCTGTAAATATCGCTTTAAAATCGTCCTTACATACTTTTATATTATTATTGAACAAGTAACGAAACTAGAAATAAAGAATTCAGAGATTGAAGGCTGTAATTAGTTTTATTAAAAAATAGGAAATAAATCATAATTTACATAAAATATTTTACCATCTTCAACTTCAAACAAATCAAGGTAAATACAATACTATATGTACAGCTACTAACCAAGTACATATATGCACCATCATTATGATTATGGGCTTCCAATTTGTTTGTTTCGTAGCATACTCCTGGCAACATTAGTGATCGAAGTCCTCTTTAATGTTCAGTCATTATGGGATTCTCAATTAAACTATGAAAAGAAAGAATTATTATAATAATACATTACCGGATTATCAAAATTCTGGCTACGGGTTAATATAACTAAACTGAAATTATTATGTTGTAGCTTTTGACTTCTGGATTGTAAAATTTAAGTAAAATTCTTTAAAAATGTGTTTGTTGCTAGTTTCCGTGACAAGTTTGGGACATAATGGGACAATTTTATAATGTAAAATAACAATAACGAATAAAAATTAGTAAAAAAATATTTCAATCATAAATTACTTACCTGCAACAAAACGAGAAGGTCCGTTTTCGTGAAAAGAATAGAAAATTAAAAATTATTTTAGAATTTAATGACGCTTCCTCCACCATTTTCAATCACATTATAAATCATATGTTACTTGATTTTATCCCCTTCCAGACGAAGGATGTTCGGTTGTGAAATAATTTAAGAACGTGTGCTGCTCGCATTCTATGTCTGTCTCAGACATCAACCTTCTCCGATTCAATAAAGAGAGACAAATATGGCCTAGATTAAATCGAACAAACCCAAAGTCTGATATTGACACAGAACGATCGACACAAAAGGATAAACTTATGGAGTAACCTGCCTGGCTGTGACGTCACTTGCACGGCCTACTTATATGCTTCGATCCCCGCCATAAGCGGTCTCACCGGGCTGAGTTATACATTGTTTACCGAGTAGGAAATGACTAACATTCCTGGACGACTGTGAGAATTGCTAATCGAGGCGCAAGTCGAGACTTAGTAACACAGAGTCCAGGAATATGGCTTTTCCTACGAGGTAAACATACTATTTTCCCGAAAATCGTTTAAAAATCGACAGATATTGATTAATTTTGAAAAAATCGCGAATAATTTTATTCACAAATAAATGGTGCTTTGAAATTCGTAATAAAATTGGTTGCGGGACTATGGAAACGTATTAATGTTGAATTGTCAAACTTGATGCATATAAATTTAATTGTTGGTTTTTCCGAAACCAAAACAGTATAAAATGATAAGTAATGATAAATTTTCCATTTCTGGGACTCCTACAGAGCTGGTTGAGGCAGTAAATGCTGCTTCATTATAATTATTGCCAAAGAAATCAAGAGAAAAGTACGAATATGCATATAAACGTCTATGGACTATCGCAAGGGTAAAAACACGAGTTCTTTCTCGGAAAATGTTGTAATGGCATACGTCCTAGACCTTTGTTTAAAGATGAAATCTTCAACTTCATGGGTCAATTATTCAAAGTTGAAGTAAACCCTTGCAATTAAACACAATGTAGATATATCTACATATTCAAAACTTCGTTCTTTATTGAAACGGCAAGCTCAAGGTTATAGGGCAAAGAAATCTAACATTTTACCGAAGGAAGAAATCGACAAACTTATCCAGGAAGCTCCAGATAAAGAAAATTTAATGATTAAGGTAATTTACAAGGTTTTAATTTGTATTTAGTAGATTACACATTTATTTATTTTTTAGGTGGCTATAATATTTGGTATTTCTGGGGCCTGTAGAATGGATGAGTTAGTCCGAATGACTCTACACGATGTAGAAGACCTAGAATCTAAGCTGTTAATTAGCATACCTGATTCGAAGACCCGCAAACCAAGGTCATTGAGCATACCTGATTCGAAGACCCGCAAACCAAGATGAGTTGTAATTAATCCGATGTACTTGAATGTTTATCGAAGTATGTTTCGTTAAGACCAGATCATATGAACAGTGATCGATTTTCCTTTAAATATCAAAGCGGAAAGGGTTGTAGACAAGTGGTATTAATACATCAATTTAGAAAAATACCTAAAATAGTTGCTACTTATTTGAACTTGGTAAATCCGACAGAATATACTGGTCACTGCTTTCGTCGGTCTTCTGCAACAATATTGGTTGAATCTGGTGCCAACATAACTAGTTTAAAGAGACATGGCGGATGGAAGTAATCTAACGTTGCTGAAGGATATATTGAAGAATCTCTTAACAATAAGGTTGAGGTGGCAAATAAAATTTTCACAGTTCAAAATATTCAACAAAATAACCCTACTACTTCGCATGTTGTCCAAAATGTTTCTCATAGTTCTAATAATGTTCCTCCAATTTTCAATAATTGTACTAACTGTCAAATATCTGTGAATATAAGGGACTAATTTCAAAATGTATTCTGCAATGCATGGAGGTTTTCAAAATATAAATTAATTCCTTATGAACAACGTATTGTCAATCATTTATGTAGGACACTAACGACTGTAAGAAAATATCATTTCCTTACAGTTAGCTCACCAATATGTATTCAAACTCGGTACATGGGTTTACCATGGCGGCCTCTTCAACAAGTTATAATGCAGTTTTTCTGTAAAACCTACAGGGGAGCCAATATTCAGCAACCTAAAAAATTACATGTGATTTCCTATGTTCAACTTAACGAGTCATCAGCCGGTAGATGAACTAATTAATTAAATTTCTGTCAACTTGACGTAATATGCAAATAAATGCACCCTGAGACATATTCACCATCAATGCCGGTGTTCCTCAAGTGTCCATATTGTCTCCCACTCTCTTCTTACTCTACATTAACGACCTTCTAGTGAAAACTAAGAATCCGATATTTACTTTTGCTGACGATGGCACTCTTATTTCATCTTTCTCTTTGAATGCACAAACATCGGCTGCCGACGTACATCTTCGCAAACAGTATGAAGTATCACGCCTCAACGAAGACCTGGAAGAAATTTTGACTTGGACTGACAGTAACCAAGTCAAATTTATCGCTAAAGGTTAATATTTCAGAACCGGATAAAGGATATAGTCATGGCAGGACACGCATTTCCACTGGCTTCATCTATTAATTTGCTGGGCGTCAATCTGGGAGAAAATATGCCTTGGCTTAACCACGTTGTGGCAATCGCCAAGATAGCTTCTCAGAAACTTGGTGTACTCTTCCGAACCAAAAAGTTGTACACACCTCAACAACTTTTCACACTATACAAAGCGCAGATTCGACCATCACTAGAGTACTGCTCTCATGTCTGAAGCTTTGCACCCAAACATAGTCTTCGGCTACTGGATTCCATCGAAAGGAGGGCCATTCGTTTGATCGGAGACCTCGAGCTGACGAAGAACCTCGACCCGAACAAACCCGACAGCCTAGAACATCGAAGACAGGTTGGGGATTTTACTCTCTTTTACAGATATCTTCATGGAAAGTGCTCGGCTGACCTTGCCCTCTTAATTTCACCCAGAGCGGCTAATAGCAGAAATACACGACGAACCACCCATCCATATATGGTTAAGCTTAGTACTCCTCAAACTTCATTATTTAAGAATTCTTTCATCCGGATGACTTCATCCTTAGGGAACGACCTTCCCGAGGTCGTTTTTCCCAACGAATATAACCTCCAACGATTCAAAACGAACGTGAATCGTTTTAGTCGCACACGCACACGCACCACTCCCAGAGTGCCCTAAAGGATCTTTTCTATAGTGCTTGTGATTGATCATAAAAAAACCCGTGTTTAAAAATATGCAAATATTTCGGAAATTACGAAAGAATAAAAAAATTTAGGGAGAGAAAAACAATATTTGCTTAATTTTTTCCAGTTAGTGTCAAAAAAGCTTCTAAAAACGGCGGAACCACGATTTTGCGAAATAAGAATTTCTTAAAACGCCACTGGCGCGCTGGCAATAAATAAATCTCCATAATAACTCCGTCAGTGGTAAGCTATAAAGTAAAAGCCATAAAATATTTTAAAGGACATTGCAAAACCTTTATTCCTAACCTTTATGTTGTACTTTTCAAACCTCTGACTATGTAGTAAACCGGAGGAGGATTTTCCGAACCAAGAGCTGCCAATTCGATAAATCATTTTCACTCGAGAACAAATAAAAACTGAAATGGGCAATTTTTATTATTCTTTTAAGAAACGTTATCGTAAATGCCTGACCTAAATGGCAATGTTGCTTTATTAAAAATTTCGGTTTTATAGTTATCACTTAAGGAAAGAGCTATATAGAGGCATATTCACGGTGAGTGGTCGCGGGAACTATATTTTTGTTAAAATATTGGTACACGCTATAAAAGATGTCGATCTTATTATAGGATATTTTGAAATATCTATCGGTTCCGGTTATGTCGGAAGTTAGGATTAATATTGTTATTTTAAATATAATACCCTGTATATTTTGGTATTTTTCTATTATACACCGTGTCCAAGATAAGGAGGGCCAGTACAGGGATCTCGGAAACCGTAAGAGATACGAAGTCGGTTAAATGGAGGTAAAGTTGCGCATTTACATGCCTAATAATATGCCGTTCAGAAAGTTTTAAAATTCCGAGTAGTTCCGGATGAAGTAATTCACTTTACTTTGTAACTAATTCAGCTAAAGAATTGAAAATGTCAGAAAATTTACTATACATTTTTATTTAAAAAATCATGCATTTTTGGTATTTAACTCATAAGTCAATATTTACAAATGGAATGTCCTATATTTTAATTTATCATTACGTGTAGAATTACATTCTTTATCTAAATGGTTTTCCAATAAGAACGATATGATTTTGAAACGATATGGTAACCATGGTTATCATTTATGTTCAGAATACTCAGCATGTTGCCAGGCCAAATGGACAAACAAAATAATGCAATGGCAGCCGAGAACCACAAAGAGAAAGGCAGGAAGACCATCAAAACGATGGCGATACGACACACAAAGAACAGCAGGGAGAAACTGGATTCAAACGGCTCTGGATAGAAACACGTGGAGGACACTGGAAGATGCCTACATTCAGGAGTGGATGGACATGGGCTGATGAAGAAGAAGAAGAAGATACTCAGTTTCAGTTTATTATGGCTAAATACGCACTTCAAGAACGTTTGGATATTATCAAAGAATTTTACGAAAATAGTCGTTCTTTTGTGAACACTTATCGAGCACTTCGTGAAAACTTTGATCTAAATTATCGCCCTTCTTTGCTTGCCATTCGTCGCATTGTTGAGAAATCTGAAAATACTTTTACTCTTCACGATGTAAAAACACTAGCAAGACGTCGAAATGTCAGAACTCTTGAAAATGTTGCTGCTGTAAGAGAAAGTGTTGCGGAGGATCCAAATTTATCAATTCCTCGTCATAGTCCACAGTTAAAAACACGACAAGTTGGCGAATTTTGCATAAAGATTTAAAATTTCACCCATATAAAATTGTTTTGACTCAAGAACTTAAGACCCTGGACCATCGTAGGCGCCGAGAATGCTGCTTGGAGTTTAGAACAACTTAAAAGGGATCCTAATTTTGCAAAAAAAAAATATTTTTTCAAATGAAGCTCATTTTTGGTTAAGTGGATATGTCAACAAAGCAAAATTGCCGTTTTTGGTGCGAAAACAACAGATTCACGAGAAACCCTTGTATCCGCTAAAAGTAGCTGTATGGCTGTATGGTGTGGTTTATGGTATGGTGGCATCATCGGACCATTCTTTTTCCAAAATCAGGTTGGAGATTTAGTTACATTGAATGATACCGACAGATGTTAAGAAATTTTTTGTGGCCAAATTTAGATGTACTTGATTTAGAGGATATGTAGTTTCAGCAAGACGGTGGCACATGTCACACTGCTCATGAAACTATCGACGTATTGCAAGAAAAATTTGATGAAAGGATAATATCAGGGAATGCAACTGTTCACTGGACCTTAAGAAGCTGTGATTTAACTCCTTCAGATTGCTTCTTGTGGGTATATTTGAAATCTCAGGTCTATGCAAACAGACCACAAACACTTGACACATTAAGATTAAACATTGAAAGCTGAATTCGTTAGATCACGCCCGATTTATTGTAGAAAACCAACGAAATTTGGGTTCGTCGAATTCGCTCGTTTAGACGAACTCGAGGTGGACGTTTAAACGATGTGTTATTCAAAACATAAATGTTATCGACTGTACTTTAATATAATATAAAAAGTTTGGTTGTATCTGAAATAATTTTAATATTATTTCATTTTAAAATCATATCGTTCTTATTGGAAAACCCTTTTACATGCGTGTTTCTATCTTAAGTAGTTTTTAAGTTAAATGATTGACCGAAGTATAATTTTTAAAATACCCTGATTTAAAAATGTTAAGTATTTTTATGAAATAAAAAGAATCATATCTTTCCTAAATTTTCTCAAGTTTTTAAATCTTTAACTGCATTAGTTCCAAAGTCAGGTCAAGGTAGCGTTGATATGTTTTTTTATAAAAAAATCGTTTAATAAATTTTATCTCAGAAAGACTTGCAGATGGGTATAGATAATTGTTAATAAAAGTTACATGGATTTTTACATTAGATCGAAAACACACAAAGATATAATGGGTATTCCATTTAAAATAACAATGTAAAGCCTAACTTTCGGCATAACCGGAAGATATAGATACGTCAAATTATGTTCATTGAAAAGATCGGCATGTTTTATAGCGAGTATTAATATTCCAAACAAATATATTTTTCAGTTCCCCCGATTCTTTTAATAGGCTACAAGACCTTTCATTGAAAATAATGGACATTATCTTACAGGAGTCAATTTTATAAAATCGTCCACTTTTCTTCAGCTATGTAGAATAATGTGTCTTATTA
This sequence comes from Barypeithes pellucidus, assembly GCA_963991005.1. Taxonomy (NCBI): domain Eukaryota; kingdom Metazoa; phylum Arthropoda; class Insecta; order Coleoptera; family Curculionidae; genus Barypeithes; species Barypeithes pellucidus. Next base: position 19,454,973 of record OZ022563.1, read on the forward strand.
TTTTTGTTTCCTAAATTGTGAACTGTCTGTAAGATATGGTGATGCTCGCTAAGAGCGAAACATGTAAGGGAATAAAACAAGAAATGTTCAATCAATTATTATAAAAGTCATATACAGGGTGACGCATCGTTGACTTGAACATAGGAAATCCAAAGCAATTTTTGAAGTGGGTGAATATTGGCTCTCCTGTATATTTTATAGAAAAACTGTATTATAGCTTCTGGAAAAGGCCGACATATTAATCCCATGTACTGAGTTTGAATACATTTTGGTGAGCCAATCCTAAGCTATTCAAATAATCGTTATGGCAAAACCATGTAACTCTGATAGTTCAGTTAGCACAGCAAACACCAGCAAATAGTTTCTATGACCCTATTGCCAAAAATTGACGTAACGCTGAACATAACGAATAATGAAAATATTGTGACATTAATTTTCGTTGCGTCAATGTCAAAATGTAATTTGCATGTGTTTGCTGCGGCGGTTCTTCCACAGGAGCACATGCGCACGTGCACCCCCAAAACGAATAAAAAAATATTAATTTATATTCATTGAATATTATTTATCGTATAAAGTCCGACCCTCCCTAATATTTTATTTTACCGTCAATTGTCGTTTAAAGTCCGACCATCCCTAATATTTTATCGTACCGTCAACCAAACTGTATATTATAGGCTCTGGATCCGGCAACCGTGCCTCGGTCGATGTTAATGACGTTTATGACGAGACTTGCTCGCATGTGCGATTAAGTAGGCGGGGCATAATGCAGTTTCTCTATAGTAACAGATGGCGAGAGACAGCGGGGGATAGCGGGGCTATGGCGATTTAACATGGGAAAGGCGCACAATTTTAGTGTGCGCCGTGTCGTTGTTTGTTGGTGCATCTAGTTAGAAATTCAAGCGTGTATGTTTTAATATTTTAATATTATATATTTATTAAGTTAAAATGAATAGTTTGACGGTGGACTATTTAAAAAATAACTTTAGCTCCTTGAGTTTGGGGCAAAAAATTGAAGTGAAGAATGCGGCAACACCTAAACTCGAAATTAATTTAACGCAGACCACAAAGGGTAAATCTATGGACTTTATTGAAAGTTTAAAAATTAAATATATGAAAAACAAATTATAGAAGGTATTCCAAACTTTAATGAGGCTGTTATTGATCAATTTTCTACAATTAAGAACCGAAGAACGGACTTTACGTTTAAGCACTATACACACTAAGGAAACCTTTCTTATTTTCCAAAAGTTTTACCTAACGCATTTACTTCTTTTCTTTCTACATTAAAACGCCTATAAAGTAATTGTTTCTTCGTTACACAAAAATAAAATTTAAAAAATAATTTCACCATACTTGTGAACCCCCTCTATCATAGGTCGCGAGCCGCCACTAGGTGTGAACCTATCGATGCGGGTCCTATATTTTGAAATAGCTCGTAGCTCAATATATTTACATTAATTAATTCCATTTTTCTATTTATTCATCCTAGTTTTGACAGTTGACCTCCCCTCCCGTTCAACCTCGAAATTTTTCCCTAGATACGGGAGTAGTAAGTGGAAAACAGAGCCGTCTTAAAATTTAAGGCCTTAAAAATATTTATTATAAAACTCATTTCCTAAATCGATTTGAGCAAATTTTAGAGTTGAACGAGACTTTTCAAATTTTCCATTGTCGACGCAACGTCCTCTTTGTTTACTCTTAAGCGGTTCAGTCTAAGCATATTTAGAAAATGCATTAATTTATCATTATACAGGATGTTAGGTAATTGCCTTGATAGCTGATGGGAATGATTTTGAACATACCTATTTGCAGCTCTGATTTATCTTTAGAGTAATACATATTATTCTAATTGTTTATTTGTTTCCAAATACTCAAATTATACTGACTGGTGAGTTTCGGATATTAGTGGACACTTTTAACATTATTATTGAAATGATTTTAATTCATAATTTTCATTGCATTGCATGTGCATATGCAAACTGAATCATTAGTTTTAATAAAACTTTCCGTGCAATGTTGTTTAAAATGGTAAATATCTCGGAAACGGATTGACTTAACAAAACAAATGAAGTATACATATTTCCATTAGAGATGACCGTTCTATTATAAATTTTAATTATAATGATTATGATGTGATATACTGGATGTGTAGGGTGTAACTAGCGCCCTCTACAAGCTACAAAAATAGAAATATATTAATATTACTCGTTCCCAAAAACCTCTTATTATAAATTTGCATGTCTATATTTCAAAAACAGCCTGAGCTATGAAGAAATAAATTAATTTAGCAATTAAACTTTAACACCTTGTATAGCATTAACGACCAGCATTTATTTTACTAAAACTTAGCTCAAGTCTATTATTTTCATGTATAGAATATGTGGTTACTCTATGGCGCATCCATTACAGACCACCCTGTGTATGAAGAATAATATTACTATGTACGATAGTTACTACATTCAGTATTTTTTTTATTCTATCATTTTGACGTTGTCATTCCTCATTTGTGATTGTATTTTATGCCATTAAAAGTATTATTATTTCTATTATAACATATCAGGATGATTTATTGAATTTTCAATGATTAGCATATTCCACTTTTTATCAAATTTTCGTTAACATTCAGAGAACTCCTAATTTTCTTTAATTTTTACGACCCCGATCAGATCTGGCAACGGAGGATTTTAAACTCTTCATTCGCTCAGTAGGACACGCGGTCTTGACGCACGCGCATTATAGCCAATGCAACAGGCGATCGATAGGCTCCGCGTCCCGACGCCGCCGATGCCGGCCGTCCGACAGGCTCCTGCTGATTAGGACAATGTTGAACTTTTTAGTTGTTTCGTAATGCCTTTGCGGGGTTCAATGTAGGTTTTGACATTTAAAATTGTACGCAATATTTATTATGAAGCATTATTACGTTCGCTTGAATAGAAAATTAACGACGTAATACATTTTTGCCAATGTAATCATTATTATAATGCGTGCTTGTTATCCAATTATTGACGCAGCCCTTCCTTCGACTCGAAACTAGTATACTATTAATTGTTATTTTTAATTAAACTTTAATATTATGAATTCTTAATTAAGGGTATGCAGGGTGTCCCAGGACTTATGGGTCAGAGAGCAACTGGAGATACTAAACATCAAACTATACCGATTAAGTCATATAAGTTTTTTCGGAATATTTCTCGTTCTAGAAATACAGAGTGTTGAATGTGAAAGTTTATTTTCGGAAATAAGCCATAATTTGAAAACGGTTTAATGTATCGGATTGAAAGTTGGCGCTATGATGCCTTTATGAGCAAGAAATAAGAATTTCCAGAATTTTTTTTTAAAGTTTCACGTTAGAGGGTGCTAGTTGCATACACTGGGTTGAATAAATCTATGATTTTTTTTTACCTGTTATTAAGTATTTTTGATTTAAGATTCTCAACGAAGGGCAATATCTAAATTAAAAAGTATACTAACTCGATCTTAAATCTCTAACCGTATTTCAGATATTTCCATTTTTACTTCGATTTTGTTCATGCATTGTGACGTTTAAACGGAAATATCTATATAAGTACCTGGACGGCTTCAACATTATCAGCGATCATCAATATGGTTTTCGGAAGTCCAGATCAACTGGAGATTTTCTAGCCTATGTCACCCATATTTGGAACAACGCAATCGAACATCATGGGGAGTCTCGGGCTGTTGCCTTGGATAATTCTAAAGCTTTTGATCGTGTTTGGCATGAGGGGCTTCTAAGTAAACTGCGATCCTATGGTATGCCCAGTCGATTCTGTGTATGGTTGTCTAGCTTTCTTAAGGACCGCTCTCTGCAAGTGGCGATTGACGGATTTCTCTCAGACACCTTCACCATCAATGCCGGTGTTCCTCAAGGGTCCATATTGTCTCCCACTCTCTTCTTACTCTACATTAACGACCTTCTAGTGAAAACTAAATATCCGATATTTAGTTTTGCTGACGTTAGCACACTTATCTCATCTTTCTCTTTGAATGCGCAAACATCGGCTGCCGACGCACATCTTCGCAGACAGCATGAAGTATCACGCCCCAACAAAGACCTGGAAGAAATTTTGGCTTGGGGTGACAGTAACCAAGTCGAATTTAACGGTAAAAAACCCAGGCAGCAGTTTTCTCAAAAAGGTTAACATTACAGAACCGGAAATAGTCATGGCCGGACACGCAATCCCACTGGCTTCATCTATTAATTTGCTGGGCGTCAATCTGGGAGGAAATATGTCTTGGCATAACCACGTTGTGGCAATCGCCAAGATAGCTTCTCAGAAGCTTGGGGTACTCTTCCGAACCAGAAAGTTGTACACACCTCAACAACTTTTGACACTATACAAAGCCCAGATTCGACCATCACTAGAATACTGCTCTCATGTCTGGAGCTCTGCACCCAAACATACTCTTCGGCTGCTGGATTCCATCGAAAGGAGGGCTATTAGTCTGATCGGAGACCACGAGCTGACGAAGAACCTCGACAGCCTAGAACATCGAAGACAGGTTGGGGATTCGACTCTCTTTTACAGATATTTTCATGGAAGGTGCTCGGCTGACCTTGCCCTCTTAATTCCGCCCAGGGCGACGATTAGCAGAAATACACGACGAACCACTGCCGCCCATCCATACGTGGTTAAGCTTAGTACTCCTCGAACTTCATTATTTAAGAATTCGTTCATCTGGAGGACTACATCCTTGTGGAACGACCTTCCCGAGGTCGTTTTTCCCAACGAATATAACCTCCAACGATTCAAAACCAACGTGAATCGCTTTTTGCGCACACGCACCACTCCCAGAGTGCCCTAAAGGATTTTTCTAGTGCTTGTGTTTGATCATAAAAAAAAAATCTCGAGAACGGTTAGAGATATTAAGATCGAGCCAAGTATAGCTTTTTAGTTTAGAAATTCTCCTTCTTTGAGAATCTTGGATCAAAAATACTTAATAGCAGATAATAGAAAAATCTCTAACTCAGTGGGAAACAGGCATATCGAACAGGTCTCCTATAAATACTTGGGGCATGAAGTACAAATTGGTATAGATAACCAAACCTGTGAGTTGAAAAGAAGAATAGGCTTAGCATGGGCAGCATTTGGTAGGGTTAAAGACGTCTCCAAAACAAACATACCTATATGTCTCAAAGGGAAAGCATTCGATCAATGTGTTCTGCCAGTACTGACCTATGGGACAGAGACGTTGACGCTTACCAGGAAAACCGTGAACAAGCTGCGCGTTGCTCACAGTTCTATGGAGCGATCAATGTTGGGCTTATCTTTGAGGGATAAGGTGCCTAACGCAACTATACATAATAGAACGGGCGTTACGGATGTGGTAGAACGAATTGCAAACCTGAAGTGGAATTGGGCTGGCCATCTCGCAAGAGCATCGGATGGAAGGTGGTCAAAGCGCATCCTGGAATGGAGACTCAGGCACGAAGCCTACAGAAGCAGAGGCAGGTCGCCAACAAGGTGGACAGATGACATAAAAAGAATCCGTACAAATTGGATGCATGCAACACGGGACCGGGCGGAGTGGCGTTCACTAAGAGAGAGGATTATGTTCAGCATTGGACTCTAAGGCCTGTTTAATGATGATGAATAGAAAAATCATAGATTTATTAAACCCAGTATCTCTAGCGTCCTCTAATGTGAAAGTTAAAAATTTCTACAAATATTGTGATACCTCCCAGTTGCTCTATAAGCTATAAGTAATGGGTCATTCTGTATAATAAAGATCAGGGGCTCGATTTGAAAATACCACTGATGTTTATCTTCTCAGTTCCATAAAGGAACGGAAACCCTATAGGCGAACAAACCCAACATACAGGGTGGCCCATCGAAAACGAAACAGAGACATTTACTGGCAACTCAGTTCATTTTTGGAAAAACGTTCAGACCCGTCGATTTTGTTTTCGAGGGGGACACAAAATTGGAAAAAAATCACGTCAACAAGTGCAGCCCCCTGGACGGGGGTGGCACCACCCCTAAAATCTTAAATGGAAAGGGGGGTCGAGTGATACCTTATTTTAAAGGTCTTTCAATTCCCTTTATAATGATGTAAAATTCACAATACTTCAGTTCAGTAGTTTTGGAGATTTATTGATTTTAAGCTTACAGTACACTTTAATAGGTACATCTGATTAGTTTGTACTACTTTCAGAAGAAATTTGAGGAAAGGCATTTACTTATTAATTTAATGCTTTTCTTCACTACGCCCATGGTTTGTTTATCATTTTGGTGTTCAAAATAGCGATTGGAGCGGTTTTTGTCGCGAAAAAAGTTTTTTGAAGAAAGATAAGCAGGGAATGTCTCGTACTTATTTTAAATAGGAATTTGTACATAGTTTGCGATTGATTCGACCAAACTTTGTTGTTAAAATACCTTTTACCGCTTTATTCATAAATTAACCATGGTATATTCCACGGCAGAAAGGATTGAAATTATCGAAATATTTTTCGGAAATAATCAGTGCGCTAATAGAACAGCACACATATTTAATGAGCGACATGAGAACAGTAACGTGCATCGAAAATATGTCCTAGAACTTATAGCTAAATTTCGGGACACTGGATCAGTCGCCAATAAAAAACGCAACATTGAAAGTCCCATAAGGAACGAAGCAATAGAAGTGGGGGTTTTAGGGCAAGTTTATGTAGATCCTACGTTAAGTACCCGCAAATTGGATACTGTGTGTGGTGTTAGTCGATGTAGTATCCAACGGATTCTGAAGGCCCATAGTTTTCATCCGTATAAAATTCACCTTGTACAAGAACTTAATGAAGACGATTTTGATCGGCGATTACAATTTTGTGAAGATATGAGTGAACGAATTATAAACGATGAACATTTTCTATTCAACACTTGCTTTTCCGACGAATGTTCCTTTTTCTTACATGTCCTAGTAAACCGTCATAACTGCCGATATTGGTCAGATTCTAATCCCAGAGTTTATCATGAGGTACACACACAGCAGCCACAAAAATTAAATGTTTGGGCTGGTATTTTTGGCGATCATTTAGTTGGTCGTTTTTTCTTGCCTGGAAATTTAACCGGTGAAATGTATTTGGAATTACTGCAAGACGCCATAGATCCTGCATTAACAGCCATAATTGAAAATGGGAATGATCGGCGGTACATTGCGAATAGGTTGATGTTCCAACAGGATGGTGCCCCACCACATTACGCATTACGTGTTCGACAATATTTAGATCAGACGTTTCCAGGTCGATGGATTGGTAGAAGAGGTGCCATTGAATGGCCCCCAAGATCGCCAGACTTATCACCTTTGGATTTCTTTCTGTGGGGTCACTTAAAAAGCAAAATCTATGCTACTCAACCAAAATCGTTAGAAGATTTGCGACAAAGAACTGTGAATGAGTGCCTTCAAATTACTCCTCAAATATTGCAAAATGTGCGGCAACGTTTTGAGCAAAATCTTTATTACTGCATGGAGAGTCATGGTGGTCATTTCCAACATTTACTTGGCTGACGGGTCAGTTCATTCTTAATTTTTAAAGTACTTTGCTACCAAATGTATTGATTTCCACTAATGATGTATTAAAGTATTATTCAAGTTTAAAATCAATAAATCTCCAAAACTACTGAACTGAAGTATTATGAATTTTAGATCATTATAAAGGGAATTGAAAGACCTTTAAAATAAATTATCACTCGACCCCCCCTTTCCATTTAAGATTTTAGGGGTGGTGCCACCCCCGCCCAGGGGGCTACACTTGTTGACGTGATTTTGTTCCGATTTTGTGTCCCCCTCGAAAACAAAATCGACGGGTCTGAGCGTTTTTCCAAAAAAGAACTGAGCTGCCAGTAAATGTCTCTGTTTCGTTTTCGATGGGCCACCCTGTATATGTTTCTGAATGTTGGGAGAGGTTTTAACCCCAAGGTGAATGGTGCAAGTCAAAAATTAAATTTGACTAACTTATCTGTTTTCTAGAGCGTGTCGAACTCTAAGGAGAAATGCCTTGTAGGCCATTAGTCGCATCGGGTGACATCGGAACGCTCCGTAGTGCTTCGGGAGTACAGGAAAAGGTGTAGGTACGATGGATGATACAATTTTAAGGAAAATGAGGGTGGTACTAATTAGGTTGAGAAAGTATGCTAAGTAAAATAACCAAACAGTAATTAAGAACCGCATAATTTTAAATACAATTATAATATAAGAATAACTTCAATGAATAAAGTAAAGAAATAAAGGTCTGTCAAAAGCACAATTATAGAATATTTGCCCTCATCTCCCTCGCTGTTCACTTACCAGTCCAAACCAGCATTTTAGAAGAGATCAGATGCAGTGTACAATTGTTACTAATTGGCTGACTAAATATGCCAGACTGGCGAAGTAAAGGTTTATTTTACAGTGGTTAAGGTAAAGTAAAAGAATTAAAGATCTGTCTAAAAATCATTTCCCTTTTTTCATACTTTAGCCTCATTTACGAGGCCTGATAAGGTAAAACGTGTCTAAGGATGAGTTTGACACAAGGGGAAGGATAGGAATTCTATATTTGTGATTTATACACACCCTTACTTCTTTTACTTTACCTTAATCACTGTGAAATGGAATACTTCTTGAACCTTCATCAATAAAGTTTGAATCTAATTAAAATATTAACCTTTGAGAATAACAAAGGGAACATGAATGACAATTATTCAATAATATGTAAAGCAGAATGTGAGGACGAAACACCCTGTATATGTATAATGATGGCACGTTGCGTATAATATTCACATTACAGACTTTATAATTTCCATTATTTATGATAATTTTGATAAAATAATGTTTCAGCGAGCAAATAACCAGCAGTCGAAATAAATTCATGAAAATGCTAATGATATACACAAATCCGCATATATGCAGCATTAATAAATTAACTTTACCGGAACAAAATTATCAGAAGTGGAAAAAGCAATATTAGATAATGACCTTAACTTACAACAAAATACCTAAAATAATCTTTAAATAAATTAAAAATCATTTTTTAAAAATCAAAATAATATTGTATTTTAAAAAAATCAAATTGTCAGCTTCTGCCTACTTTTATTGATTTTATAGCGGTTATATAAAACATATTTTATTTTGCTCTACGGACATAAGTAAAATGTGTGCAAATTATTGGTAAAATATAGTAAGAAATGTATATCATATAAGTAGATGTTGTGATAATATTTTTCTACAACTGTATTGTTAAATATTCAGGATCATGCAATTATTGAGCAATTTCAATAATAATCATTATTAACTGGTGGTTCTTGCCCGCAAGGATTTAATTCATTATACACGCGCTGCGCCGTCCACATCCAAATGTATAATATAATACAGTGAAACCTCTCATAACGGACACCTCTGATGGGCGGACATCTCTATTAAGCGAACAATTTTTCATAGTCCTGAACTAGGTATATGAAATTCCATGAAAATCAACCTCTCTTGGGCGGACTCTCCTTAGGGCGGACGCGGACAGGCTGTTTTCATACAAATAGTGAGAAAACCCTCCTTTAAACGGACAATACATTTTTTAAAGTATTTTGTAGACGAATAAGTACGGTGCAAAAATTCTCTGAAGACAGACCGGCAACAAATCGCGTATGCGTGGCAGAGCCAAAGGACTTCGCCGAATGAAAGTATGTGTGATTCCCAGACAGCAGTCCGCCGTTTATTTGTAAGTTGTAAGGTTAAATCGTAAACAATGGCAGAAAAATGTCGCGATTTGAGTCTGAAAGAGACTATTGATGTTGTGGAAGTTTTAAATTTGACAACAATGATTTGGGCGAGTTCATTACCATTGATAGCAATCTGCTATTAGAAAATAATAGTGACCCCATTCTTACCGATTATGTAGCCCAAACTGAAACCACATCACTATCTGACGACTCTGATGATGAAGTTGAATGCAGTAATCAAACAAATGTCACCAATTATCAACAAGCCATTAGTATGGTAAAGGAATTACAAGAGTATGTAAAGAATAGAGGCTACTCTACAGCAATGGAATTGTTATCAGACTTGGAATTACATTTTCTAGATTGCAAGTTTAAAACCCAAACACATCAAACAAAAACGTTATAAACTAGTGCATTTTTCTTATGTTATGTTTATTTGTATATACATATACATAGTAATAGTTTTGTATTTACATATTACCTAATAACAAATTTCCCATGGGCGGACAACTTTATTAGGCGGCCACATTTAAACGGTCCCGTAGGTGTCCGCCTAAGAGAGGTTTCACTGTATTATAAATTTTAAAAAGTACCACAATAATAATTAATAGCATTCCAATATGAAATGGCACAAATAGCAAAGAACCTACAAACAACCTGAGACGTCAACGAAAACGTTTCAGATAAGATTGATTAGCGAGAGTTTATAGTCTGACAATAATCAGAAGATACAAATAAATATTCTGCATGCCCATACATGAATACCACATTATTATACTCTTTGGATTAAGAATAATAATTTCCTTTTTGTACTGCCGGGACTAAAGTAGGTCGCGTAAAAGGGGACTAAAGTTGCTGATTTAAACCTAAGGGACTGAAGTGCACAACAAAATTCCTATCGATAGCTTGGCGTTTTTTGGCTTGTATACTTCGTTTCCTTTCAGCAAGGCAATTATCTTGTGAAATTTGCTGAAATTGATATAATTTTTAAATTTGAGCATGGTCTTCAGCATGGAATAATGGGCCTAAAGCATTGAAGGAGAGTAAGTCGTGGAGTTGTCTGTGAAAGAACACAAGTAGGGCATCTTCGTTGAAATTTTATAGTATAAAAAATATTGCATGTGATTGATGGTGGATATTAGAAGACGTTTGAAGAACTAGTCAACAAATCACTTCGAAAATTTGACAGCGCATTAAGTGGATATGGTTTCCTTTAAAAATATTTTCAGTCGTGCAATGTGGCCGCTTCTGCAGAAAGTATTAGCAACTTTGATAGTAACAATAATAACAGACCTCATTTTATTTTTTTTATTTTTTTTTTATGATCAGACACAAGCACTATAGGAAAATCCTTTAGGGCACTCTGGGAGTGGTGCGTGTGCGCAAAAAGAGATTCACGTTGGTTTTGGAATCGTTGGAGGTTATACTCGTTGGGAAAACGACCTCGGGAAGGTCGTTCCATAAGGAGGAAGTCCTCCAGATGAAAGAATTCTTAAATAATGAAGTTCGAGGAGTACTTAGCTTAACCACATACGGATGGGCGGCAGTGGTTCGTCGTATATTTCTGCTATTCGCTGCTCTGGGTGGAATTAAGAGGGCAAGGTCAGCCAAGCACTTTCCATGAAAATATCTGTAAAAGAGAGTCAAATCTCCAACCTGTCTTCGATGTCAAGGTTCTTCGTCAGCTGGTGGTCTCCAATCAGACGAATGGCCCTCCTCTCGATGGAATCCAGTGGCTAGTGATGGTCGAATCTGGGCTTTGTATAGTGTCAAAAGTTGTTGAGGTGTGTACAACTTTCTGATTCGGAAGAGTACACGAAGTTTCTGAGAAGCTATCTTTGCTTGGTTATGCCAAGACATATTTCCTCCCAGATTGACGCCCAGCAAATTAATAGCCATTGGGATGACTATATCCGATTCTGTAATGTTAACCTTTCTAGAGAAAACTGCTGCCTGGGTTTTTTAGAGTTAAATTCGACTTCGTTACCCGAACAAACCCGAACAAACCAGATTGACGCCCAGCAAATTAATAGCCATTGGGATGACTATATCCGGTTCTGTAATGTTAACCTTTCTAGAGAAAACTGCTGCCTGGGTTTTTTAGAATTAAATTCGACTTCGTTACTGTCACCCCAAGCCAAAATTTCTTCCAGGTCTTTGTTGAGGCGTTATATTTCATGCTGTCTGCGAAGATGTGCGTCGGCAGCCGATGTTTGTGCATTCAAAGAGAAAGATGAGATAAGTATGCTATCGTCAGCAAAACTAAAAATCGGATGTTCCGTTTTCACTAGAAGGTCGTTAATGTAGAGTAAGAAGAAAGTAGGAGACAATATGGATCCTTGAGGAACACCGGCATTGATGGTGAAGGTGTCTGAGAGAAATCCGACAATCGCCACTTGCAGAGAGCGGTCCTTAAGAAAGCTAGACAACCATGCACAGAATCGACTGGGCATACCATACCATAGTGTAGCAAAGTGACTAATGCTTTAAATACTAAAATGGGCATCTGAAAATATCTGTTTTCCAGATTTATTTTGGCTTTTTCTACATGACAAAATTTAACACAATAAGTAGGTATTTTCCTTTTTACCGTTTTTCCTGTAAGAAGATTCCTCACCGGAATTTAAACGCAAGTTCCTTATTGAAAAGCTTTTTAACTTAACAAAGACGTTTTAGACGGCCAATTGGGAATTTCTTTTCAGCAGGACCGACTCAACTCGACAAAAAAAATATTTATTAGAAAAACTAGAAATAAAAGAAAAGGTTCGGGATAAAACTCCCGGGCGAATTCAATACAGAGACGAATTTATTGTATAAAGAACATGTGATAATTGTCCTTTTCTTTAGTCAGATTTTAAAACCAAATATTTTCGCTCGGGAACTTGCTTTTGTGGATAACCATGTTCTAAATACCGAATCATCGTGGTTTCTCAATAAAACTACCACTAAGGTAGTGTGCGAGGTTCTAGTCTCCGGATTCCAGTGGTGGCCACCAGGTAAATAACAACAAATAACAAAGGTAGGCCATGTTGATTTTATGTCACGTTGTTGCCGTATTTTGCGTTTACATTTTTATATCTCTTATTTTCTCTGCTACTCTAATGCTCAACCAAATTAATATATACAACGTGTCCAAGATAAGGAGGGCCAGTACAGGGATCTCGGAAACTGTAAGAGATACGAAGTCGGTTAAATGGAGGTGAAGTTGCTCATTTACGTGCCTAATAATATGCCGCTTAGAAAGTTTTTAAATTCCGAGTAGTTCCGGAGATATCCGGAAAAAATGAAATTCTGAAATATCGTTTTATTGTTTTGCTGGGTTTGTTTGAGATCGAAATCTAAAGTAAATTGCACTTTTACATTGCCACTTTTTTCGCTCTATCTAACAGCGTTAATTGTTCTGTAATCCGACGAGTCGTCTTCGAAGGGCCATTATCAACTTTCTTTGGAATTTGAGATCTTTTTTTCTTCCGAATGCAACGATGTATGACACATTGTGGTTTAATGACGTTTCGAGGGTTTTCTGAACAACAGCAGGAAATTTTGGGATACGGTCCTGTATTTCGCATAATTTTATAAATAATATGTCATAAGTAAGCTTTGAATTTTTACTTATGTTTAACTAGTTCAATAAATAACAAATAATTTAATAATAAACCACAAATAAGTGAACAAAATATAGAAACATTATTTCAAATTTCTATTGATTTTAAAAGAATGACGTGTGAAACAAAAAAAATTAAGATGGTGATGCTTGATTTGTTGCACGACATTCCCATTGTGATCGTTGTCAATATTTGAAAGCGTTTTAAGTTTTTGGTGCTTGAAGCATTTCAAATATTACGCCAGAAATGTTGTCAAATGTTTTAGAATCGAAAGTTAGAAGATGTTATTTGTGCTAAGAAAATAACGGAAATCATTTTGAACACCTGATTATGTAGTTCCTTACTTTTTTCGTTGTTCGTTTTATTACTGTTTTGGTATCTTTTTTGTTCACTTATTGTTTATTATTGAATTATTTTTTGTTCACTTATTTGTGGTTTATTATTAAATTATTTGTTATTTATTGAACTAGTAGTTCAACATAAGTAAAAATTTAGAGCTTACTTATGAGATATTATTTATAAAAGTAGGCGAAATACAGGACCGTATCCCAAAATTTCCTGATGTTGTTCAGAAAACCCTCGAAACGTCATTAAACCACAATGTGTCATACATCGTTGCATTCGGAAAATAGGACCATATTTAAAAAAAGGAAAGTTGATAATGCCCCTTCGAAGACGACTCGTCGGATTACAAAACAATTGACGCTATTAGATAGAGCGGAAAAATATAGAAGTGTAATTTACTTTAGAATTCGATCTCAAAAAAACCCAGAAAAAAATCAAACTTCAGAATTTCGTTTTTTTCCGGATATCTCCGGAACTACTCGGAATATGAAAACTTTCTAAACGGCATATTATTAGGCACGTAAATGCGCAACTTTACCTCCATTTAACCGACTTCGTATCTCTTACGGTTTCCGATATCCCTGTACTAGCCTTCCTTCTCTTGGACACGTTGTAATGCACTAATTGCTTTTTTTGTTTCAAACCCCAACATCTTTTACGCCATTTATATTTCGATAGTGCAGCTGATAAAAAAATCAATTTAATCACCACTTAAAAGATGATAGTCGAGGCTTTGTTAAAAATTATGATATCGGTAGCGGAATGCAACCTTGAAATCTTTTAATGGACTGGATGGATGGAGTTAAACATAAGAAATCCCATGTAATTTTTGAGGTAGCTTAATATTGACTCCCCTGTACATTTTATAGAAAACCTGATTAACCTCTTGAAGAGGCCGACATGGTAAACCCATGTGCCGAGATTGAATACATTTTGATGAGCCAAACTTAAGCTATTCAATTAAACGTTATGGTAAAACCATGAAAATATCATAGTTCAGGTAATACAGCAAACTCACGCTATTGCCAAAGTTTGATGTAAAGCTGAACATAACGGATAATAAAAATATTGTCACTGACACTAATTTTCGTCTTATCAATGTCAAAATTTAATTTTGCTGGTGTTTGCTCTATTACCTGAACTATGAGAGTTTCGTGGTTTTGCCATCACGTTTAATTGAATTGGCTCATCAAAATGTATTCAAACTCGGCACATGGGTTTACCATGTGGAGCTCTTCATGAAGTTATAATAATAATAATAATGCTTTTATTTCTTCAATTAAAAAGTAACACATGTCAGCAATACAATGATTGAAGAAAAGGTCAAGAAATAAAACTATTCTACCATTTACAATTAGTTAATCAGGTAAAAATTTTAGAAAAATTCCTGAAAAGAGTAACATTCTCTTCCTATTAAAGTCTAGACTTAAACACATCAATACTAGGAGAATCCTTAATTGTCTCATTTAGCGCATTATAGTATTTACAGGCATTATAAAGAGTATTCCTCTGATAAAAGGCAGACCTGTGATTGTCTGGCAACTGCAATCCCCGCCTTCGAGTGTTATGCCCATGATTAGGCCGATTAGCATCAAGAACTGATTTATTTTTAAAAGCATAAATACATACTTCCATAATATAGACCCCAAAAACTGTTAATATGTTTAATTTCTTGAAACTGGCCCTACATGAGTCTCTGTGCGATAATCCCTCCAGACATCTAATAGCGCGCTTTTGAAGTAAAAATACCATCCCCAACATGCCTACCAGTCCCCCAGTTTAAGAATCCATATCGAATGTGAGAATGAAATTTCGAGTAATAGACTGCTACCAGCGTATCACCACTACAATGATTAGTTAGATATTTCAGGGCATAACAGGTGCTGCGTAGCCTAGAACAAAGCGTTTCTATATGTTCATTCCACTGTAAGTTGTTATCGAAAATTACCCCCAACATCTTTGTGCTCAAGGAGGGTTTTATACACTCAGATGTATTCTCAAAATGAGATAAACCGTTTCCTTGCCCAGCATATGAAAAAACAATAAAACTAGTTTTACATTTGTTTATTACTAAATTATTCTTTTTGGACCACAATATGACCCTTTCAGAAACCTTTTCATCTGTAGTTTTAAGTGTTATTAAATCTGGTCCCACCATTAATATGTTCGTGTCATCCGCATATATGTCGGTAAAAACAAGCTGAAAGTTACTAAGAAAAAATGTCAAATCATTTGCAAAAATAATGAAGAACAAGGGCCATGACCGATGAAGAGGGGGTTCACAAGTATCGTGACATTATTTTAAACAACAGCTGTATCTCCAACTGAGCATTGATATGAGCTTGAGTGCTTTCATGTTTTTTAATTTTTTGTGTTAAATGTCCCAAATCGGCTATTCAATTTTTGTCCAGGCAGGCTCCGCAACGCCGCGATCAAACAACAAACAGGAAAAAAAAAACGGTTACAAATCCAGTTATTTTTTTTCGTATATTTCATTTTTAAACTTTCTAATAAAGTCTCTAGATTTACCCTTTGTGGTCCGCGTTAAATCAATTTCGGGTTTAGGTCCTCCCGCATTCTTCACTTCAATTTTTTGCTCCAAACTCAAAAGCTAAAATTTTTTAAATAGTCCACCGTCAAACTATTATTATTATATACTTAGTATTAAAATATTGAAACATCCATGCTCCAATTACTACACATTCACGAACAAACAGACAAAGGCGCACTCCAAAATTGTGCGACTTTTCCATGTAAAATCGCCATATCCCCGCTATCCCCCGCCACCTGATACTAAAGAGAAACTGCATTTTGTCCCGCCTATATGAGCGCATATGCGAGCATTTCTCGTCACCAATTTAACGACTGGTGCGACGGCCGGATCGCGCCTCGGTGAGGGCCTATAATACATTTTGGTTTGACGGTACGATAAAATATTAGGGAGGGTCGGATTTTTTACGATAAATGAATATAAATGAATATTTTTTGATTTATTTTGAGGGTGCACGTGCGCATGTGCTCCTATGGAAGAACCGCCACTGGTTATAATGTAGTTTTTCATAGCCACCACAAAAATTACATGGTGATTTCCTATGTTCAACTTAACGATACATCACCCTGTATAACAGCCCTTCTATCTTATAGCCTGAGATTAGGTGTAAAATTTCATATTAAAAATCACAAAAATCTTAAAATGAAATGCCGATACTGGCTTACCCGGGGAAAATTGCATTTAAGTGAAAAACACTGCTGGGGAGTTCAGTTCCCTTTCGATCGGAAGTCATTTGGCGTTAAATCTAATAGAAGCTCAATTTGTCTTGTAGTGTCTTTATAAATCTTTTGGGGTTTTATAAAACGTACAGGAATTCTGGTTTCGTTGCTAAATTTAAATTGAAATAAAATTCTTAAGTAAACGGCCCGGAATCCGCAAGGGATTTGCAGTGAATTTTTCGAATATCATTAGTGCTCTGTATCAAAATTTAAATAATTGAACACTTATTTCATTTGGGGCTTTTCTCGGAGGAAACATGTAATACTGCCCTTTCGCCCGTAATCAAAAAGAATCCCGACTAATGATTTATAACAGTTTTATAGGAACACCCGATTTACAAATTTGTTGCATAAAGCAAATGCATTTTTGTTGCTACATTATTTCATTGTGACAACGTACTTACAAAAAAATTATAAAAGTGTTTTATACAGGGTGTCCCCAACACTTAAAAATAACAGGAGAAGTTGATATACATTTTTCTTCCTACGGTCTCCCCTACGGAGATACGCGCCCATAACGGACGTCACTGGAAATCATTGATTTTTAAATATTTTTTTAAGTACTAGGTGTAATCTAATAATTTTTTAGTGTAATGTTTAATAGATGAGTATCCTTAAAATTCGCCCTTTTAAACACATTTGGCTTATTTAGTTTGACAGGGACGGACTAGACGTAACACAAAAATGCTTTTTTTACACCCTGTAAGATGAAGGAACGACAATAATATTTTTTGTTGTTTGTTAAACCTCAAGCTGAAAAAGGTACTATTATGCCGATAAAATGAACTGTTTTCAAAAAAAAAATATTTTTGTTCAATTTGGTTTTTTGCATTGGTTGTTGTTTTATGTTCATAAAATTCCCTCATTGTTGCTATGGATTTTTTCACATGTACCGATTTAAATAAGAATATTTATGCCCTTGTCAGTTTATGGTAGTTTCTTGAAATTTGAAAAATTTTTCTCCTTTGCCTTATTAATTACTAACTTAGTAATGGAATTTACGTATACTGAATATTAGTGTCGGAAAAAACCGATGATTTTTATAATCGAGTAGTACTTGATACTCGAGCGATTTTAATAATCGAGTTAATCGATCGAGTGAAACACTTGAAATTCCAATTCACCAAGCGATGACGTCATCGACTGCTCGACGGCAGCCTAGCCATTTACATGTGATCAGGTAGGGTATTTAGCAGGCACGTAACTACGGGTGGGCACAGGTTTAGCTAAAAAATTGTAGTAGCCACCAAAAAAAATCCAGAAATTTATTTATTTGTGAATAATGAATTTTTACCACGTGTCTCGATACCAAACAAAAAAACTGCAAAAAATCACCCAAATATGTATTTATTGTTCGGGCTTATTATTGTCCTCCACTTTAAATTATCAGGTGCCCACTGTGTGCACTTCAAAAATTTAGGCTTAGTTACGCGACTGGCAAAATAAGAAAATTGGTTATTATTTTTTTAAATTCATGTACTCATGTATTCATAGTTACCTAAAAGTTCCTGTTTAAATTTAAGAATGCTTACTTTTGGTTACCAAAAAATTTTTCGGTACCTATGTACCTATTGCTCGTTTTCTTATTTTCCATTAACATTTTCTATAATGTATGTTATTTTTAAGAAGTTTTCTTGAGTTTAATAATAAAAGTTCCTGTTTAGATTTAAAAATGTTTACTATAAGATTACCAACGGATTTTTCTACATATTTTGTTCGTTTTGTTATTTTTCATTAACAATTTCTATTATTATGTTATTTTTTAAAAGTTTTCTCGTGTTTATAGCAATTACAAATTTTAAAATTATATCCTTTAATTTTTTAATATTTACAATCGCAGACCTAAACTACTCCGCTGACTAGCCAGTTAAAACAAAACTTTACAAAATGTACGCCGCGCCGCGATGACTCCGCTAAAGAATTCGGCATATTTTTTTATATGCACCTTCTCGTTTATGTGCCTTTAAGAAATACGTATGTCGTGTACCTGCTCAACGTCAAACTCGAACGTCGCCAATCGGATGGCGCGGCGCGTAGACCGAAGGTCGTCTTTCGCCTGAATTTATAATTAGAGTATTTCCTATCGAGCGAAAAACTGTTCGAATATACGAGCAGTTTTTTAACTCGATCACACTACAGCGATATATTTCCGTCGGCGTCAAGCGAAGCGCAGGTATCGAGTGAAAGATAATAAGTGACGAGCGACGGTTTTCGCCTGAATAGATAACTCGAGCGGTTTTTTTAATAATCGAACGATGTCGGTGATTTCAATAATCGAGTTATCAAGCGGTTTTTCGCTCGAGCGATCACAACACTACTGAATATGCCGACATATTTTTTTTTCGAAAACAGTTCATTTTATCGACATTGATCAAGAGTACCTTTTTTTCAGCTTAAGGTTTAGAATATCCAAAAAAATATATTATTGTCGTTCTTTCATCATACAGGGTAAAAAAAAGCATTTTTGTGTTACGTCCAGTCCGTCCCTGTCAAACTAAATAAGCCTAATGTGTTTAAAAGGGCGAATTTCAAGGAGATTCATCTAGTAAACATTATACTAAAAAATTATTAAATTACACCTTGTAAATACTTACAAAATTATTTAAAAATCAACGATTTCCAGAGACGTCCGTTATCGTCCGTCAGTATCTCCGTAGGGGGGCCGTAGGAAGAAAAATTTATATGAACTTCTCCTGTTAGTTTTAAGTGTTCTATCTGAACCCGGCAGATTGCCCACATATTCGGGACACCTTGTATAAGCTTTTTTTTATAGCGGGTTTAGGCTAATTTTGTCATATAAATAAAACAAAACGTCTAACTTTTATTCAGCGTAATATAATTCTACAAACAATATTGTTAATTTATACTTAAGAAATCACCACACAGTTAAATTAAAAAAGGGGGTTTGTCGTTGTCCCGACGCACATCTTCGCAGACAGCATGAAGTATCACGCCTTAACAAAGACCTGAAAGAAATTTTGGCTTGAGGTGACAGTAACCAAGTAGAATTTAACGCTAAAAAGACCCAGGCAGCAGTTTTCTCTAAAAAGGTTAACATTACAGAACCGTATATAGTCATGAACGGACACGAAATCCCACTGGCTTCATCTATTAATTTGCTGGTCGTCAATCTGGGAGGAAATATGTCCTGACATAACCACGTTGTGGCAATCGCCAAGATAGCTTCTCAGAAACTAGGTGTACTCTTCCGAACCAGAAAGTTGTACACGCCTCAACAACTTTTGACACTATACAAAGCCCAGATTCGACCATAACTAGAGTACTACTCTCATGTCTGGAGCTCTGCACCCAAACATACTCTTCGGCTACTGGATTCCATCGAAAGGAGGGCCATTCGCCTGATTGGAGACCACGAGCTGTCGAAGAATCTCGATAGCCTAGAACATGGAAGATAGGTTGGGGATTTGACTGTTTTTACAGATATTTTCATGGAAAGTGCTCGGCTGACCTTGCCCTCTTAATTCCGCCCAGAGCGGCGAATAGCAGAAATACACGACGAACCACTGCCGCCCATCCATATGTGTTTAAGCTTAGTACTCCTCGAACTTTATTATTTAAGAATTATTTCATCTGGAGGACTTCATCTTTATGGAACGACCTTCCCGAGGTTGTTTTTCTAAAACGAATATAACCTCCAACGTGAATCGCTTTTTGCGCACACGCACCACTCCCAGAATACCCTAAAGGATTTTTCCTATAAATAGTGCTTGTGTTTGATCATAATAAAAAATTTGATCACGGAGGGCTGTTTTTGAATTTACTTTTTTCATGTCTTTGTTTATGTTTGGGTTAATTTAAGGGGTTAAATTTTTTAAACGGTCCTATTAGTCGTTTTCCATATACAGGGTGTAACAAATTCGTCCTTCACCATCGGGATTTTGGGAAGGGCAAGAGATACGATAATAATGGGCCCAATAATATTCCGCAAGAAAATCAAAAATAAATAGAGTTGCTGCAAAATGTTTGGGAAATTCTAGAATTTTTGGTTTCGGTTTTTATTTTTTCCTCACTTTGTTCGAAGCGATGTCCAAAAATAAATTTCAGTTTCTCATTGCTACTTTTGATTCTCCATAAGATGACAATATCAGATCTTTAATGCGACGTTTCAGCTTTGGGTCACCATCATCAACTTGAATTTTTTAAATATGGGTATGGATTTTTTTGTTTAAATTATGAAACAGGAACTAAATCTCAAAAAAAATCGGTTTAATTCGAAACTGTAAAACTCAATATCTTCTTAAAATAGTGCTGACTTCAAGAGTAAAATTTTATTTGTATTAATAAAATAAATTACAGTGAAACCACTCATAGGACATCTCTATTAAGCGGACATTTTTTCATAGTCCGGAACTAGGTATATGAAATTCCATGAAAATCAACCTCTTTTGCGCGGACTCTCCTTTGGACGGACGCGGACGGGCTGTTTTCATACAAAGAGTGCGAACCCTTCTTTAAACGGACAAAAAAATTTTAAAAATATTTGGTAGACGAATAAGTACGGTGCAAAAACTCTCTGAAGACAGATCGGCAACCAATCGCGTATGCGTGGCAGAGCGAAAGGACTTCGCTGAATGAAATTATGTGTGATTCCCCGACAGCAGCCAGCCGTTTATTGTGAGTTGTAAGGTTAAAATCATAAACAATGGCACAAAAATGTCGCGTTTTGAGTCTGAATAGAATATTGATGTTGTGGAAGTTTGTAATTTGATAACAATGATTTGGGCGAGTTCATTAACATTGATAGCAATGAGCTATTAGAAGATGATAGTGACCCCATTCTTACCGATTATGTAGTCCAACTGAAACCACATCACTATCTGACGACTATGATGAAGAAGTTGAATGCAGTAATCAAACAAATGTCACCAATTATTAACAAGCCATTAGAATGGTAAAGGAATTATAAGAGTATGCAAAGAATAAGGTGACTCTACAGCAATGGAATTGTTATCCGACTTGGAATTACATTTTCTAGATTGCAAGTATAAAACGAAAACACGTCAAACTACGTTATTAGATTTTTTTAGTACTACATCCTAACTAAAACTAGTGTATTTTTGTTATGTTATGTTTATTTGTATATACATATACATAGTAATAATTTTGCATTTACATATTACCTAATAACAAATTTCCCAAGGGCGGACACCTCTATCCCGTAGGTGTCCGCCTAAGAGAGGTTTAAAATTTAAAAAAGTAGTAGTACGTAATATTAATAATTAAGGATAAATACAGCAGTAATAATTTTGAAATCTTCAGTTTCTCGAAACAAGAACTAAATCCAGGAATGTACTAGGGGTATTTTAATGAAAATGGCCCATTTAAGGAACAACGCGTCGATAACCCTGTACATCGCTGAACGTAGATTTAGATCCGCTTTTATAATTTGAAGAAAAAAATACATGCCCGTATTTAAAAAAATTAAGTTGATGATGGTGACCCAAAGACGAAACGTCGCACTAAAGATCTGATGGTGCCATCTTATGGCGAATAAAAAGTAGCATTGAGAAAGTGAAGTTTATTTTTAGACATCTCTTCGAACAAAGTCAGGAAAAAATAAAAACCGGAACGCAAAATTTTAGATTATTCCAAATATTTTTCACCCATAATTACGCAACTTTGCCCCAATTTTCCCGAAATCCCAATGGTGAAGGACGAATTTATTACACCCTGTATATTTAACGTACCATGAGTCACCCTGTATACCTACGCTCCTGAACAAAATAAATTTTTCAAATCCCGTCGCAAGTACAAAATATCCTTAATGGTAATGCGAGAAACAAGCATAATAAGCTATAAGGTTTCATGATCGGCTCCGGGCAAGTCCATCTGTCATTTGAATGGATATGCCGCATTTCCGCCATGCCATCGATCAAAAAAATTAATGCCTTGTTAGTGGTCGAGTTGAAAAAGGGAACAAACGGTATAATATGTCTCTGTCTGAAAGGCGATTCCTGAGGACAAATATTAAATTTGGTAGAGATGCTTGCGTGGGCGGTGCGTGTTGTCTTATAACTTCTGTGTTTTATTTTACAAAGACCAGGCGGGTTCAACAGTAAAAATATTTTTACTAAAATAGGATAAAATAGCAATGATTATGAGAAACAGCAAAATAATGTTAGACTTGTTAAATTCCAACTATACAGGGTGTTATGGAAATGACGTATTATATTTAAATGGGTGATTCCTTGGGTGTCCTAGAGAAGCGCTACATATTTTATTTTTTTTAAATCGACCGTTTTAAAAGTGGGGTAACAAACACTCTTACTCACAGGTCAGTCCGCGCTACTGTACAACATTTCACCCACAGCCAATGGCAATGTTGCCAAACTTAATGTAAAACTGAAATGCCATATAAAATTATAAAAATAAATTATTTTCTACCTACTTGTATTTATCCTTATACCTAAAGAGCGAGCAAATCCAGGCACAAACACAATAAGTTTTTTTTCTTTTTCATGGGAAGACGTCTGGAAACACTTTATGTACACACAGTAATAGTGAAAGAGAACCGATAGTTAGTTGTTGAAAATACAATAATACAGATTATACTACAGATTATTAGATTTTATTACACGCGACGAAATTTGACGTCCAGAAGAAACGCGTCAATTAAAACAATATTCAAAGATTATTTATGGACGGGAAAGATACACGCGTAAACCGAAAAAACAAAGCGGATCGCTGAGAGTGTGTTGGCGATCGACGACCACGTATCCGGCCGCTGGTTGGTCTTCAACTAACAGATGCAAGCGTGCGGTTCTATATGAAACTTCTACCCTCAGCCAATGTAAGGCGTCAAGAGGCCATTGGCATTTAACCTAGTGACGTACGTGTCTATTACTATTTCATATGTTTTTTCGGGTTGTTTAAAACATAGTCCGTCGTAAATGTTCTTCAATTAATTGTACAAAAAGGTATTGGTATTACAGAATGGAAAAGTGTTTAAATTATATTATTTTGTCTAAAGAGTTTAAGGTGTACATATGACAACACCGGGTTTGTTAATTCCTTGATTGCTTACATATATCGCAGTGCCACGCAGGTATTTTTCTGGTTTGACGTCAGGTCACTTTTACCGCTGAATGAATTGAAAGCGCCATTTATGGCTATTTTTCTTAAATTTGTCTTTATCTCAGGAATGCCGGTTTAAATATAATACGACATTTCCATAACGCCCTGTATTTATATGGTGTTTCAAGGAACATGTGTCATCGCATGTGTGGTGATTCCTTACAAACAAAGCCAGGAGAACTAAAAACAGAAACTCAAAATTTTAGATTTTCCCAATATTTTTAATGTCCTTGTATTTATTCTTAATCTATATGAAAGGGAGGTCCTGTCTGTCAAATTATTTCATCATTCTTCAGAAAAGGATTAATGAATTTTATGTTTAGGCCAATCCATTAGAAATTACCGTTTTTGTTATTTCTGAATTCCTATTGCGAAATAATTTGTATCAAGTGCTGTTGCTTTATGTGTACGGTAGTGTTCTTATTGTAAAGTGTAATTATACGTTAGTGTTTAGTGCTTTTGTGTAATCTGATAATAGGTGCATATCTTCAAAAAAACTAATTTGAAACTCGTGGGTGTCTGTGATTTAGTGCAAATGTTCCGAGATTGGAAATAAGAGGCCGAATGGGTTTTAGTGGGTATAAGCTTATTATGCAGTTTCACATTATCATCAGGGTACGTGATGAGCATAAAGCTTTTCCCATAGAAAAAAAAAAACAAAAACCTGAAGATGTCTGTGCCCTGGATTACTTGTTACTGGCACCTGGATTCACTTCTATTTGGATACTAGGCAAACTAAATATTATTTTTATAAGTTTATTATTTTGATAAGTTTTACATTTTTTACACAGTGGGCAACATTGTGCCTGAACATCTGTTGATTACATAGCTTGGCAATGTAATATGACCATATATGAATGTGCCGAGGAGTAACCGGGTGGGTTTAGGGGTGAATTACTCCACTTTTTAAACGTTCGATTAAAAAAAGAATATGTAGCGCTTCTCTAGGACACCCCAGGAGTGACCCATTTAAATATAATACGTCATTTCCATAACACCCTATATGTATATTTTTTAAATGCTTTCTTATTTCCCAGTCTAAAATCCTGGCTAGTATCGATCTTGACACAGACCACTTAAAAACAGACTCTGTACATACCCCGTAACCAAAATGAGGCTCTTCAGAATAATTTTTTCCTCACTAAGCGGTTTTATGTAAGTCTCCGATTGTCCTTTAAAGAGTTCTAGCCAAGAGGAATGAGGACTTAAGGTAATCGCCTGGCTTTTAAACATTTTTTGCAGTACTTAGCAATTAGGGGAAAGTCTTTCGAAACGGTCTTTGTGTTTAACTTTTATCTGTAGATTACTAAACCGGAGAAATTAGCATTTCTTGCTAAAGACGAACATTATGTTGACAGGTAGCGGTAGTTTTAAACGTCTGAACATTCGTTATTACCCAAATTTGTAATAGTGTATTACATACCATTGGCTTGGGTTGACAGTAGCCAAGTCGAATTTATCGCTAAAAAACCCAGGCAGCAGTTTTCTCTAAAAAGGTTAACATTACAGCACCGGATATAGTAATAGCAGGACACGCAATTCCACTGGCTTCATCCATTAATTTGCTTGTTGTGGCAATCGCCAAGATAGCTTCGCAGAAACTTGGTGTACTCTTCCGAACCAAAAAGTTGCACAGACCTCAACAACTTTTGATACTATACAAAGCCCAGATTCGATCATCACTAGAGTACGGCTCTCATGCCTGGAGCTCGGCACCCAAACATACTCTTCGGCTACTGGATTCCATCGAAAGGAGGGCCATTCGTATAATCGGCGACCACGAGCTGACGAAGAGCCTCGACAGCCTAGAACATCGACGACAGGTTGGGGATTTGACTCTCTTTTAGAGATATTTTCATGGAAAGTACTCGGCTGACCTTGCCCTCTTAATTCCGCCCAGAGCGGCGAATGGCAAAAATACACTCATCAGCCGCCCATCCATATGTGGTTAAGCTTAGTACTCCTCGAACTACATTATTTAAGAATTCTTTCATCTGGAGGACTGCATCCTTATGGAACGACCTTCCCGAGGTCGCTTTTCCCAACGAATATAACCTCCAAAGATTAAAAACCAATCTGTTATTTTAAACTGTTTGTTATTTGGTCGAGACAGCTATAGTTAGATCCGCTCTTATCGTGCAGGTCTAACGATTTAACAAAGACATACTTTCAATTTTTCTTTTCTTTTATAGCGTTTAATCATACTGTCCAAATAAAACCCGTAAGAGAAATATGACAGACTTATGCAATTTTGACATGAAAGAAAAGGCTATGTATTTAATTTTCAGCGATTAAGAAAAGTTTGTTTGTACCTGCCTTTAAAGATGTCAATTTTGTGACTTTGACAATTTATTTAAAGTGAACGATAAAAAGCAATTTTCTGTTTTTTTGCATCCCCAAGCAAAAAAATGGTGCTTAATTTGTTAAACCATTTCGAGAATGAAAGAAAAAGTGAAAATTCGCCAACCAATAGACAGGAAAACGTAGCAAAAGCATTGGGAATTAGTTTAAGAGCTGTGTAAAAAATTGTGCACGAAAAAAAGCATAATATTTGAGCAAAAATATTAAAATGGGAGTTCGGAATGTGATTTATGATTTATACAGATCAAAATTCGAGGTGTTTTGGAGATCGGACTTGAATTGTTATCCAAATTAATAAAAAAGTTGGGTTTTCGCTATAAAAGAGACTGTAACCGGAGATATTTATGTGAACAGCCACATACACTGTGTACATAAAGTAAGGAACAAATTCATTATCTAGGAATCTAAAAATATTTCGGAAAAATCCTCGGACACGTGTATAATAATTTTTAATGGCGCATTTTTGCCCATACAAACTTAATAGACAAGGTGGCTCATGTAGTAGATATGACATTATCGACGATTTTTTAAATTGGGAACCCCTATATTTTAGTTGAGATCTGTAATCTCCAAGAACAGCTGATTTCAAAAACATAACACACTTAGGGCCTAAAATTCATAGTTTCGTTACTACAGGGTAAAACAAATAATTTTATTTAAGATATTTTTTTTTGGCTTGGGAGGCATCAATTAACTACGTGAGGCGTTTTTAGCGATTTTTCAACCCCCCTTCCCCCAATAAAAGATTTCGTGACATTTGGCTCAATCCCTTCCGCCATCACCCAATTTTACCTGAAAGCCTTACGTAATTAATGGACGCACCATCATTTGCTGTTACTTATGTTTTTCTCAAGTAGGCTTATTTGCTGTTATGTAACTATGGTATTTAGATAATGTCATTGTCATTACATTGTATTTTTCTAGTAAGTTTATTAGAAGTAATAAATTTTATTTTAAAACATATTGAGTTACTATACGTTTATCTTTAACACAAAGAATAGAAATTCTTATGATGATTGGATATGGTGATAGGATCCGTACTCAACAAGAAGTTTGCATTTTGTTTAACACTAAGTATCCAGCAAGACCAATTAGTAGATCAACTGTGAGTAAACTTGAAATAAAATTTCGGGAAACAGGTTCAGTGAAAGATATTCCCAGAAAAGGCGGTCCAACTATTCCGGATGATAAGAAATTAGATATTTTAGTGGCTATGGAAGAAGATCCCACAACAGCGTCCGCCAGATTAGCATTGATCATGAGGCGGCTGCTATGACCTTCCATAACCTATTGACGGTAGAAAAATGGCACCCGTTTAAAATCCGATTGGTTCATGAGTTGAATGAAGATGATCCAGATCGTAGGATGGAGTTTTGTCTAATATTAATGGAAAGATGTAACTTAGATCCTTTGTTTGTTGAAAATATCCTATTTTCGGATGAATCTACCTTTAAATTAAATGGAGAAGTGAACCGGCAAAACTGTAGATACTGATACAAAAGAAAATCCCAGGTGGATGCGTGAGCACCATACTCAATATCATCAAAAAATTAATGTTTGGGCTGGTATTGTGAAAAACAAAATTATTGGGCCATATTTTTTTGACAACAATGTAAACGGGCTAAATTATCTTCATTTTCTTCAGAACTTTCTTATCCCTACGCCAGTTAACTTATACCCTAGTAGAAATAATCCAGGAATTCTAGATGAAAATTTGTGGTACCAACAAGACGGCGCACCTCCACATTATGCAGCAGTAGTGCGCCATTACATAAACCAAGTTTTTGCGAACAAGTGGATTGGAAGACGTGGGCCTGTTGAATGGCCGCCTAGGTCTCCAGACCTTACCCACTGGACTTTTTCTTGTGGGGTCACCTGAAAAATGTTGTTTATAAAGTCAGACCTGCCAATATTGAAGATTTAAAAAACCGAATAACAACAGAATGCAGGAACATTTCAGAAGAAACCATAAGAAAAGTCCAACAAGAATTTATTGATCGCTTGGGGTACTGTCAGGCAGCAGAAGGAGGACAATTTCAACACTTAATTAAATAGCTTATTTAATTTTTTTACATTTTTTTAAATTAAAAATATCTTAAATAAAATTATTTGTTTTACCCTGTAGTAACGAAACTATGAATTTTAGGCCCTAAGTGTGTTATGTTTTTGAAATCAGCTGTTCTTGGAGATTACAGATCTGAACTAAAATATAGGGGTTCCCATTTAAAAAAATCGTCGATAATGTCATATCTACTACATGAGCCACCTTGTATATTAAGTTTGTATGGGAAAAAATGCGCCATTATAAATTATTATACACGTGTCCGAGGATTTTTCCGAAATATTTTTAGATTTCTAGATAATGAATTTGTTCCTTACTTTATGTACACACTGTATAGTGAGTCAGCGTGTTCAGTTTTTAAAAAAATATACGGAAAATTACAAATCAAAATTTAGAAAAGTAGCGCCGATGATCATTGCTCCATTCGAGGACGACTCAGATGACGAAGACTATTCAGAATTTCTAAGTGATGTTGACAGTTTTTAAGTTTTTAGTCTATAATTATAAACGATTTCTTTGTTTACATTTTTTACTATTCTTCGATACTATATTATGCTTTCTTTCATGGACAATTTTCTGTATAATCCTTAAATTGATTACCGGTGCTTTTGCTACTGTTTTCAACTTATTGGTTGGCAAATTACCATTTTTTCCTTTAATTTCTTAAAATAGTTAATCGGATTTAATTCCATTGTAGTTTTAGGTTATATAATTTTATTGCTAAAATAAATTACACTGTTTATTATCGTCCTTTTTAATAAATAGATTTAGTAGATATGCTATTTACAGGAATGGCGAACCAATGGCACGTGACATACAATTTTGGGCACGCCACCGATCACAAAGTTTGCTATGAATTATTATATTTTTTGTTTAGAAAAAAACGGCACGTTAATACATAAAGATAATTTTTGCAAAAATAATAATATTATATGTGGCTATCTTCACGACACTTAAAATAAGAAAACTATGTTTCTTTTCTCAGGGAATATTGATACCTACATAATCTCACAACATTTTGATAAACTTCGGATTGATTCATATGATCGGTGACATTTGGACCCGCATGATAAGACCAGATTTAACTTTATGAACAGCTAATGGCTAATTGAACTAACTGGTAGAGTACGTTTCACGAAATTTGGATACGACTTAATGATTTCCTGGGTCGGTCCCATTGTGTCGACAAGAGCTTGGCAATAAACAAGTGAAGTATGAAGCGACGGACTAAGGAAAACAAGTAATGATGTGATTATATTAATGTAATCAAATGAAATAACATTTTATTTAAATATTACTAGTCATATTTATTTACATTTATAATGTCATTCTATAGATAGTTCTGTTTCGCTATCGCTATCCTCATCAAAATTAATTATAATTGGCTTAATTATACGATCCAGACTAATATACGAATTTTCTACAGTTATTACGTGACGGATTGAATTTTTCCAACTACCTGGGGGAATATCATTAAAGCATTTTCGTATTAATTCTACAACACTAGAACTTAAAGTCGGAGAAATATTTTCAGACCTAACCAGTGATTTTAACTGGTGCCACATATGCTCTATGGGGGTTAAAAATGCAATAATAGGGTGGCCGTAGCACTATATGTCCAATTTCTTCTGCCAATGTGTAACAAACATATACTTTTTTATACAAAATGTCTTTAAAACTTCTAAAAGATCACTTTTTTTATAACTTTCTTCAAAATATATATCATTCGCCGCCATGTAGTTCTGAATCTCCAATTTTGTATTATTTGAGCTTGGAGCTTTATGTAATTGGCGACTGTGTCCATTACTATCACGCTATTCTGAGGAATGTTTGGTAAAATACAATCCTTGAACCATTCCTCAAAAAGTTCGGCCGTTGTATCTTCATGGTATTCCACACAAGAGTCTTTAATGTTTTTTGCAGAAAGCCACAAGGTATTTGGAACCCAACCGTTTTCTGACCTAGCATGTAAAATGCTTATTCTTTTTCCTTTATTTGACGGAGCTTTTGTTTTACGCTTCTTTCTAGATTTAATGGGATTTGACGCGATTCTCTTCACTGTAGTCAGAGGTATCTTAGTCAAATCAGACGTTTCAGTCGGAGCAGCACTAGCATAAAGTCCTCTGTTGAGTAAAGAAGTATAATATACTCTTTTTACAATTTCCCTAGCATCGAGAGATAAATGCATTTTCTTCACTGCAACCCTAGAAGAAACACCATCAATGTTTTTCCATGGACGCCACATACTGTTTTTTTATACGTTTGGTAACATAATATCGGTAATACAACTAAACTCTTCCAGCAAGAAATAAAAACTAACAAATTTTACCTCAAAAAGATATTTAAATATAAATTAAGCAACCTAACCTAGCTGATGTGGCTATATTTAATTATAATTATTACAATCCGGTCCTTTCCACATAATAATAACAAACGGTCATAAATAATGGGATCGCCACAGGTACTTTTACGGCATTCATTAAGTTATATCCATTTTTCGTGGAACAATCTTTACTTAAATTAGCAGGTCACATTCTTTATTAAGTATATGTACTGCTAATTTATCGCAACTTTGAACTGCTATTTATAAGTAGCAGTAGCAGCTTTAACTGCTAATCAATTTGACCAGGTTTATCCATCTCTATTTCTGGAGTATATCAGTATATCAGTGATTTCGACACTACCAACTGCCTTTCTGACTGTTGGCAATGCGCCAGCTGATCGACAACGGTTTACTGCGCATGTCTACCTGCAATTATAATTGTCATTGCAGGCGCAAGACAAGAGTTGCCGCCTCTAATGCGACTATTAATATTCCTTTTAGGGCATTTTTGAAGTAGATTCTATTTTGTTATAAAAAAATGATGCAAGAAGTAATTTCTCTTATTTAATGTCCTATTGAAACGGCACTGTCGCCACACCCTTCCGAGTTAACTCCTTGGAAAATTCTCATTAGTTATAACCTCATTATTTTTAATTTTCAGCTTTGCGCTTGGCAAAAAAATTACCCAGTTATAAGAGAAAATTGTTGGGTATATTATTTATCGCTGCTACAGGCTGTTACACATACAATTTCCCGAGCCATTTTCTTCTCAAGTTTTTCGGCCCGGGCAAAACAGCGTTAAAAAAGGCCGTTGGAAAAAAAATTAAGGAATATTTAGTGTTGTCTGTATTCATCGCTTCAAGTTGTTTCTAACTTCTTTTAAGTGTTTTCTTGCAGTTTGTAGGGTCGGCGATAAAATATGGAAATAAACTTTCATCCCGTGAAAAAGGAATTATAAGGAACCATTCTAAGGAATAAATAATACCGATTTCTTTTTTAATTATAGGCTTGAGAAAATGCAGTAACCCCTAAGAAGTAACAAAAAGTTAAGAAATTGTGTAGTATTTGAGGGGAGGATATCTATGGCAATTTAGGGGGTGTTGAAATTGTCTCATTTTATTTAAACCCACAAATCCTGAGATGAAACATAACCATAAATAGCGCCAGAAAAATTACCTTATGTCATTTTTATAAAAAGCCGCCTGCACTACTGCTGACTTGTCTCCGTCATATAGGCAACTCCGTCTCATTGGTGCCGGGTTGGTTGCTTTTAGAGTTTGGCTATCCATAGATATAGGTCGGCGGTTATCTGGCAAGAGACGTCGATTAAAAATAAAAATGAAGAGTACTTCTCTCCTAGGAAAATTTCATAAAATGAATAATGAAAAAGTTTTTCATATATAGAACTCACTATATACAGGGTGTCCATTTAGTATGGAAAAGTACAATCGCTTCGTTGTTATTTTAAATATACTAAAAATGTTTTTGAACAAGTTGAAGGACAATAATAGTACTGCAGCCCGTTACCAAAATGTCCCGTTATCACGCCTTCATCTAGTTCTAGTAAATGACTAATCGCTAGATTATTAAAAAATAAGAAAATTTTACTCGAAGAAAAAGTTCGGAAACGCTGCGCTTACCCGTCACAGTGATTTCAGTCCGTAAGAAAGAAGATCGTCTTCTTGTTACTACACCTTATTCGTTCTTGATGATATCATATTAAAAATATAAAAATGCAAAAATTCCATAGTTTAAAGAAAAGGGGGTATAAAAAAATTACAGCGCCCGGGTCAATTCTTTTTTTAAATTGTTGATAACACTCTAAAAAAAATAGTAAATCGAGTCGAACGGACATTTTCCGTGTTGAGCAGCTACAGGGAGGACAGCGGAGTCGGATCTCGTATCTGTATAATTCATAATCGCGGTACAGGCACGTGAATGGGAAGGCTTGCTGTGTGGCTTGGTTGTCTATAACAACTCAGAATCAGCTATGTCCACATATTGCATTATTATTGATACACGTGCTATACCGACTGAAAACGGTTTTACTAAAAAATGCGTTTGTAGAAATGTCAGTGCATATTTTTCCCCCATTTTCCGAGCCACAATACAAGATTTCTGCTTGAAAACGGACGAGGCGCGATAACTCGAACAGCGTTAAAAAAAAATGATATACCTAAGATCCAACACTGCGGGTGCGCGTCGATGAAAATATCCGTTCTCATTTTGAAAATGTCCGTTCTCATTTTGAAAATGTTCGTTCTCATTTTCTTCCGGTCACACATAACGAAAAATAACGGACGAGGCGTGATTCACCGCTGTAAACAAATTTCCATTTTTCTCAAAGCAAAACTATTCACCTCACGGAAAATGTCAGTTACTATTTTCATCTCAAAGAACGGACGAGGCGCGATAACTATTACGACCACATTTTTTTACATATGTAAAGATGATTCTCAATGATTTTGCAACGTTGCCAATGTCCGTTCTTGTTAATTTCCTTCTCAAGTCCTAATTAAATCACCAAAAAACTCAAAAAACTTTAGGTCGTGATCAGTCTGAAATCGGGCTGCCGTACTATAAGTTGCCTGGAATGAATAATCATTTTCGAATAAACAAGGCGGGACGAAAATTTTTTTTTACATAGGAGAGCATGAATTTTATAGATAGCAACTTTTAACTGGGAATCAATTTAGTAAAATTGCTATAATGATTATTACTTACAGTTTATTCTTCTTCTCTGATCGAATTAAAATACAAATAAAAATCCTCTCTTAATATTAAATTTTATTTTTTGTGAGCAGATATAAAGAAACCGATTCCGCCTCATGAAATATTTCTACATATACCGCCCAGGCGCGGGCGGTGTCCGACTGTAAAGATGCCGTCGCCGGCAAAAAATAATATTTAAAATATATAATTTAACAGCGATGAGAGAATTTTTATTTCTATTGGAATTCGATCAGCGAATAAAATATCAACTATAGCACCCATTGTGTTCGGGTTTGTTTTGGTTTGTTCGTCCTTATACGACCACAGCAGGGAATGGATATTCTGTTTGAAATAACTCGCTTAATTGATTCAATAATATTTATTAAAAATTTGCCTGTTACATAATGTGCATGTTAAAAGGAACTAACTTTAAACATATTAGGAAGAATTTCAGTAATACCTATATGAGGAATTTCAGAATCAAATAGGAAAATAAAGGTTATTTTACAGCTGAAAAATGTTTCGCGGCCATATTGTACTGACGAGAGCAAAATAGTTCGAAACCGGTAATGTAGGTGTCACCATTGCACCTACGAATAGAAAAAAAGGCTTCCTTTTTTCCATTCAATCTGAATTAGTAGTTTGATATCTGCAAGTCGACAAGTTTATCTGTAGCTACGAAAGGAATGAAATTTCTGGGATTAACAATGTTGTCACATATTAAATTCTACTTTAATAAACTCTTACCCAGTTAACCCTAAAATTACGCATTTAAAATAAATTGTAGAAGGTATATAAGAAACCTATATTCCATTATAGTTTCAATATTAGTAAAACTTTCTTTTCATACTGTTTATTTTGATATTTAAATCCAAAATAACATATTTTTTTGAATAAAAGTATTTTTAATCTAAAAATATGGCAAAAAAAATAGTGCGTTGTCATTGGTTACAGATAGCTAGGGCTAATTTGATAGGTTATTTCGCAGACAGTTGATAGCGCATGCGTCAGGTGAGACACATGATGGACCATCGGGCTTGTTCGGCGATGTCCGATATTTGATGGATGTACCCACCCAGTTGCGTAGTGATAGAAAGGGCAATAATTATTGTACTGTATTAAATTGTGTTTCATAAACAAGTGTTCATTGTGTCGTGTTTTAGGGTGTCAATTTAAAATTTTGAACTTTGTGATAATGAATGATTATACTTCTAGTTAAAACTTTCACAGTTAGGCCCATGAAGTGATTGCAAATATTTATAGGTTTTGTGAAGAGGAATCACAGGGATGTTAATACGACCAAAATTGATAAATCATCGTTAAACAATTATTCATTCAGCTGCTATCTTCAAACATAAAATGCTGAAAAATTTCCTATTTTTATTACATTATTTAAAATAATAATAGCACGCCCATGACTAGACAATGTTTTAAAAGATATTGTTTTCCCCTTACCAATACGTCGGAGACACAGATCAACTTGTCGATCTGTAACAGCGTTAGACACAACATCATCAGTTCTGGCTTGTACTTCAGCATCCGACGGGGCTTAGAGCCCTGGGAACGGGGAGCATTCCTTATTGTATAAGTTATCTTTAGGTGGTGAGGAAATGATTTTCAGTTATTATTTTCTATCTCTCGAGAGTATACAGAGGAGGTCAAAATAAACCTAATTTATCATAAAAATAATTCCTAAAGTACCCCATAACGGAGATACAGATCCCCTAATGGGTACCGAGCGATTTACTTTTTTGGCTCAACTTTTGAACCCACCGGTATAATTTAATAAAATTTTAATATTTTATAGAAGCCATAAAGAGCCATTAAATCGTATGTCGATGCTTTATATCGTCGGGGAAGTCAGGATCGGTCTTGCCACCACATTCGTCGGGCCAACATTTTGACCGGTATCATTTGACAAAGCTGATTTTTCAAATGCTTTCGTCATTGCTCTTTAAAAAAGGGACTCTTAATTTAGAGCGATAAAACTGGCGGTTTTCGAGATAAATCGGTTTTTAAATTCTGTGCTTTAAAATTTTGGCAAGTAATTTTTGAAAATGCACAATAAATTACTCGTATATTATGCTAAAATATTAATTTTGCCGATGAATGAACCCTGAAATTCCGATTTTTAGCATTAATAACGATTTGCATCATCATATTTTTAAAGAGGAATGACCAAAGTATTTAAAAAAGTAGTTTTCAGCTCTGTCAAATGCCACCGGTCGAAATATTTGGCCAACCAGTGTAGTGGCAATTCGTTCCTGACGTCCCTGAAAATGTAAAACATCTACTGTAATATGTTTTTTTTACATGTGCCCCAAAAGTGCCTCTTTTCATGCATGTTCTCTTCACCGAAAGTGGCGTTTTCCAAGAGAGCGGGCGGGTAAGTATCGAAGCGGACGGGAAAGGATTTTCCCGCCCGCTTCGAGTCACCATGTGCTTATAAATATATAAAACCAGAATTGTCGGTACGGGATTTGAACCCGCGACCCTCAGATCGCCAGGCGGACACTCTACCCACCGTGCCATACTACATATAACAAATAGCGGATTTTATATAAATTAAATTGGGAGTTAATTTTTCAAAGATGTTTTAGAAAAATGTCTGAATTTCTTTATTTATATGGCCTCAAAGACTCGGGCACTTGTAAAAAAATAAATAAAACCAGAGATGCCGAGTGCGGGATTTGAATGCTGGGTACCCATTTGGGGCTGTGTATCTCCGTTAAGAGGCACTTTAAAAAAATTTTTATGAAGAATGCGATTACCATATTACAATTTATCAATTATTGTGTTTGAACCTGTAAAATTTACTAATAATTCTCGTGTAAAATGTTTTCTTCCAAAAAAGAGACGTCATTGAAATATAACATTATTTCAGATACTATTCGGTATAAATTTAGGCCTATTCGATAGCTATCTAAAATCTTAGGATATAGTAACTTTATTTTGGCATCGTATGTATGGTAGTGAGAAAAATTCTGCAGTGCTTTATGGTATTTAAGATCGGTTTGGTTTTAAAGTACGACTGGGTGGTGGAGGTATCCGGGAAAAGCCTGCCGAATCAAAGACGGGAAGAAGACCTGCAACAAGAAAAAAAGATATATTACGCCATGCCTACTCGGTCAAAAGCTTTGTAGGAAGATACAAGTGAATTTTATAAGAGGTAAAAAAAATTTTTAATACATTCAGATAGACAACAGTAATGTGAATTTCTATTTGCGGTTGCGCCATTCTGGCCTGCTTTCCTAGGAAGTTGTCTTAGGTCTACAGGAACAGGAAAACCTAGACTTACTTAAGCTGTTTTTCTATTCCCTAAGGTATGAATTCAGAGATCTTAACCGAGTTATACTCAAAATCAATTGACCCTTGTATCCGCGCCTGGCCAGAGTGGCGCAACCACTACTTATTTAGCTTACATTTTTTTTTATTCAAATATACGGTTCATATTTCCGCAATTAATTTAATTTGTAAAAATGCTGGCAACTGACGCCCTTGAATTTATTGTAAATCAACAATCTATGAGGCTTTTTACATTAAAAAAATTATCGGTAAATACAATATGTATACTTACGAGTCCTATAATCGATATATGAATGGTTGTTTTCCTCACCTTCCTTGCTTCCTTTTAACATGTCTTTCTTCAAAGCTTCAGTGGGAAAATAGGTGGCACCATAGAAATCGACACCCTGTTGAAGTAGAGTGTTGTATTCGTCTAAGGAAGCGACCGTTATTCTTATTGGGTTAGGTGCACCAGGATTTTGGTCCATCCTGCATTGTAGTCTGGTTACTTCAACCTGAAATTGGTAATTTAAGAAAGTATTTCCCGGATGTATTCAAGTAGATGACTAGTAGATGTCGCGATGTTCATTATTTTAATCTTTCGTGCGTTCTTTATCGGAGAGAACTTCCCTAGCCACTAGCCGCTATGCAGGGTGTACTAAATTGAAGAAAATAATCATAAATGGCGCCTTGAATTAATAAGCGATAGCCACCTTATGACAAACCCGAAAAACCACGTGGAAGAAAAGGAAGAAACAAAAAATACTATAATCTTAACAATTTTTCATTCAGTCATACCTTTTTGAAGAATTATTTTAGTAACAATGACGCCGAAAAGTAATTTGCAATACAAGGAATTATAAACTCGAGCAAACAAGTAGTCAGTTTTTGTCAACAAGACGTCTTTGACCTGCCTTGCAGGCTATTCTTCAAACTTTTAAAAAAAAATCGAAGAAAAAACTAAAAGTTAACCTTATTAACCTTATATGGATGGGCGGCAGTGGTTCATCGTGTATTTCTGCTATTCGTCGCTCTGGGCGGAATTAAGAGAGCAAGGTCAGCCGAGCACCTTCCATGAAAATATCTGTAAAAGAGAGTCAAATTCCCAACCTGTCTTCGATGTTCTAGGCTGTCGAGGTTCTTCGTCAGCTCGCGGTCTCTGATCAGACGAATAGCCCGTATGTTTGGGTGCAGAGCTCCAGACATGAGAGCAGTACTCTAGTGATGGTCGAATCTGGGCTTTATATAGTGTCAAAAGTTGTTGAGGTGTGTGCAACTTTCTGGTTCGGAAGAGTACACGAAGTTTCTGAGAAGGTATCTTGGCGATTGCCACAACGTGGTTATGCCAAGACATATTTCCTCCCAGATTGACGCCCAGCAAATTAATAGATGAAGCCAGTGGGATTGCGTATCCGGCCATGACTATATCCGGTTCTGTAATGTTAACATTTTTAGAGAAAACTGCTGCCTGGGTTTTTTAGCGTTAAATTCGACTTGGTTACTGTCACCCCAAGACAAAATTTCTTCCAGGTCTTTGTTGAGGCGTGATACTTCACGCTGTCTGTGAAGATGTGCGTCGGCAGCATACTGGGAAAAATCAAAAAATTGACAATTAGAAAATTACCCTAAATTTTCTTAGTTGAAAGAGATACAGAAAAATGTTTTATACAGAAGTTTCTTGATAATGATTGTTGAATAATCTGCGGTTTTCATAATAAGTATACGGGGTCAAGTAAAAAAGTTATCGGACCTAATCTCATTTTTTAAAATGGAACACCCTGTATATTTTAATCTAAAAGATAGCATTTTAAATTATCTTTTCAAGTATATAACACACCATGGATGATATTGGTTTCCTAGGTGATCCTAGGAAGAACTGTGTTGACTAGTAACATTTAACATCAATTTCATTTTTATATATTTATTTGCGAAAATGACGTATCAACATTTTGAAAAATTTGATATGATATCTGTTTATTATATTGAAAGTGGAAAAAATAAAATTTATATTTTGTTCGCTATCCGGAAAGACGGTAACCATTTAAGAATATAATCCGAACATTTGCGATGATTCCCGTTATTTTTTTTCTTTCGTGTCAATGTCATAAAGTTAAAATAGATCGCCTAGGAAACCAATACCATCTATGGTGTGCTATATATTTGAAAGAAGAATTTAAAATGCTATCTTTTTAGATTAAAATATACAGGGTGTTCCATTTAAAAGAATGAGGTTAGGTCCGATAACTTTTTTACCTGACCCCGTATACGTATTTTGAAAACGACGGATTCTTCAACAATCATTATCAAGAAACTTCTGTATAAAACATTTTTCTCTATCTCTTTTAACTAAGATAACATAGGGTGATTTAGGAATTGTCAATTTTGATTTTTCCCCGTATTTCTTAAGCGAGCGAGAACTTTCAAATTTTGATTTTACAATTTTAAGTTTGGCCCAAAAAAAGCACGTGACACCTACATTTCTTTTTTGATAGCACTAACAATTACGTAAAGTACGTTAAATTTCTTTCCACTAATACCATAATTTATTATTTTTCGAGTAGTAGTTTACAATAAATTGCCTGTATTGTATTAAAAATTTTTTGATAGTTCTAGTTTATTTAAATTGTCTTTTTAGCTTTATCTTAGCCTATTAGGACTTCTGACAAATATTTACTTCACGTTAGTATAATGGGATTAATGTGGGACATTACAGCTATATTTTTGTATTTGCTACGCCCACCGTACTTCCTGTTTCTGTTATTAAATGTCATCTGACAAGCTTTAACAATAGAAGAAAAGTTGCACATTTTGATTTATATTTTAGAGCATAATAAAACTCTGCATAATTTTTAATAAAGTTGATACTTCTGTATGTTTTGGACAAGCGGAATTACATCTAACATTATAGGGCGGCTCAAACAAAAAAGTACAGAGTGTCCCATTTTCTCATAAAGCTCTGCATAATTTTTAATAAAGTTGATACTTCTTTCTGTCTGTTTTGGAAAAGCGGAATTACATCTAACTTTATAGGGTGGTTCAAACAAAAAAATTCAGGGTGTCCCACTTTCGATACTTATTGGTGATATTATTAAAGATATAATGTTGCGGTTTCCCCTTTAGCGTCCCACTTTTTAACGAAACCAAAGATTCCACTGTCCAATTTGTCCTTGATAAATCTACAGGCTGATATTAGAAATCTTCGTTTTTAGACACCCCTGGTATTTCCGTTATGCGTTAACTTAACAAAAAGGTAAATCTTGATCTGATCTTGTTAAAAAATATTACGTACGTTCACTAGTTTTTCACTAATAACTTTATTTTTTGAGATATAATAAATTTTTTAAATGGGACTCCCTATACAGAGTGTTCCATAATGACATGCTAATATTGCAGGGTGTGATTCCTTAGGTCATTTCATAAAGAAAAGTTCATATGAACATATGTCCGCAAGGACTTAAATCTTTTGCTACAGGGTGTTAAATTTTTATATTTTAAATGGTTATTTTTTAATATCTCCGAAAGTACTTTAGATATTATTTTCAATTTTAGTATGTGTTAATAGGATATAGAACCACAAGAAAAGTTATTCAATTGTTCCACCAGTGGCGTCCTTGCAAACATGTACTCTGTTATTTTTTACAAAAAAGATGGTACACTACTGACATTTTTTCATTTGGATATTTTTTCTGATTAGCCTTGTCAATTCTACATGAAACGGTCTCTTAAGTTTTTCTCGTCAGACGCACCGTTCTTGACTAAAACCACTAAATTCATATTGAAACTCATTATTATTAACATTGATAAATTAATTAATGAAAAATTTTGTTTCATAAAAATTGTTGGAAATGGCCACCTTCACTTAAAACTCATGCTTCCGCCCGTCTCGAATTGCCCACTCGTTCAAATATTGAAATTTTAATAAAACAAAATTTATCATTAATATGTTATCAATGTTAATAATAATGAGTTTCAATATGAATTTAGTGGTTTTAATCATCTGACGAGAAAAACTCAAGAGACCGTTCTAATGTAGAATTGACCAGGCTAATCAGAAAAATATCCCTATGGAAAAATGTCAGTGGCGTACCATCTTTTCTGTAAATAATATCAGAAGAGATGTTTGCAGGGACGCCACTGGTGGAACAATTGAATAACTTTTCTAACTAAAATTTGTGGTTTTATATCCTATTAACACATACCAAAATTGAAAATAATATCTAAAGTGCTTTCGGAGAAATTCAGACACATTCTAGCAAAAATTTAAGCCGTTGCGGACATATGTTCATTATCAACTTTTCTTTATAAAATGTCCTAAGGAATCACACCCTGAAATATTAGCACGTCATTAAGGAACACCCTGTATATTATTTTTTTAATTGATTGAGAATACTTTGAGCTTAACAGAAGTGTATAGTTGTTTATATTTATCGTCCAAAAGATGTTAGAAATGCGATATTTTTAATATTTTATGTTACAAAAGTTTCATTGCCATTTAGGATCAGTATTCAATCATGAAACACCCTGTATAAATAATGTTTTGGGCCGGAAGATTTCTAAAGAACACTTAGTTGATGTGAACACGGATTGGGCATCCAATATGAGAACAAAATGGCGTCGATAATAGGAAGCCGTCAAAAAAACTATGTGGAATTCGAACAAACCCAATAGGATAAAAAATAGGTCTTTCTATTGACATTTCATTCGAACCTGCAAGAGATGCTCGGGATGCTGCGAGAAGAATTTTGCATAACAAACCAAAGAAACTTACAGTTTATAAGCGACATCGCCCATAAAGAAATCGCTGAATAAGAGTTTATTTAGGTCTTTTACTTGCCCTTAAATTTCTTTCGAATATTCCTTTCAATATACTATTTACTAGAGTAAGTTTAAACTCCACCAAAGTTATCGTAGGACCGATAATTTCCAACTTTGCATCACGCAGTTCTACATCGATTTTGTAGATATTCCTGGCACGTAGCCGTTTCAGGAAATCAAATACAATAACAACCGACGTGTTTCGATGGCTCTGCACGTGTATGTGATATGTATTTTTGCATATCGAATCCTATTTACCGTTCGAACACTTTCAAAACATAAACAGATGCTCGTAGAGCTCGTAAGTGTGCTTCTTGGGGAAGTTGTGTACCGAATATAAATTTGGAGCTTTACCGAATAACTTCTAGCACGACGTTATTTACCGTAGAAATTATAAATTGGGTTTTAATAATATGGCATTATTACGCTCTTAAGGGCGTCCCGTTTCGGGCATCTTGTCTCGTTTCGGGCGTTGTGCCAATCTAGCCGACCTACTGCATGATGCAATTACTAAAGATAAGATATCTAACCGTACCAATCTCGTCTGCGGCGCGCAGTGACGTCACGGGGCGAGCTTTTTAAAATTTCTTATCGAGATTTATACGGTGTTTGATTCTCTTTTTAAAGGTATTAAAAGGTTTTATGCAATTAATGGTATGTTAAATGAAAGAATAATATATGACAAGTATTTAGGTATATTAATTTCATAGAAATATAACACACATTACTGCTAAAATACCACTAAAATAAGAAAAGATTCCAACAAACTTTTAAAACAACCAACAATCGGAACCGGTCGACGATAGCCGAAGCTGCTCGGCGACCCCTGCTGGTTGTCACCAGCGTTGTCAGTCTTTTACAATTGTAATATATCCATTACAATTTAAACAATTTTTTAGATGTTCATTCTTGTTGTGGGGCTCCCCATATGGAATTTATATTGAATCTGGAGGTAGCTCCCATATCACAGGAAAGTAACGACCTTTTTCTCGTATTCTTCTTACTCGGACACCGTTTTTTACTATTCTATTAGGTCTCGAACCATTAACCTATTACTTTTGATCAAGGATTTCTGGCAACACTGGTCGCCACTTAGTTCATCAGAATTTTTTCTTATTTAGTCGTGTGTTTTTATTAAAATAAATATCTGAATTTTTATAAATTGAAGTGCGCTGTGTTCGGTTGTGATATGGATAACCAGGTAAAGAAATTTGATAAAAATATAAGGTTTTTCCGGTCTCCTTTCCACTGAATTTGATGAGGGTATATACCTTCGAAACATGTATGGAAATTAAAATATTGTTTACTTAACTACTGAAGCAGACTATGAGCTTCTTTACCACTTCATAGTTTCACTTCACTGAGTGACTATTTAAGAAAAATAGTTTAATTTGTTTATAATTATGTCGTATTTTAGCTTTAATCTTTGTTGTGTGTTCATGAAATAAATATACCTAAATACCATGATATTATTCTTTCATTTCACATACCATTAAATGCTTAAAACCATTTAATACCTTTAAAAGAGAGTGTGGCGATCCCTTATTGTTTGCCCAGTGATATTTGAACCTTTCCGCATGAAATTTTTGTAAGTGGAAAATAAACAAATACAATGTGTTGATTCTGCAGTTGGATTCCTTCAGAAAATTCAAAACTGTATGTCTATCCACATATATATAAACAATATATTGCCAATACGAACGTTCCAAATTACAAGAAGTCTCCCCGCTATGGAAGATGGCGCGGGCCTATTGAGTTTGCGCAGTAGGGTGGAAATTTTATCGATCGATCTGGATGCTTTTTCAAATTACAGAATAAAAGGTGGTTCATCCACATTGTTGTCGGTATATTAGTGCTTATAAACTTTCATTACCTAACAACAATTTTTGTAAAAGAGTTTTTAATTTGGGGTGATTCGATTCGCTGTTTGGTAGGTTAGTGGCTTGTTTTTTTTAAGATGAAAGGACACAAGTGCATGGTGCTTTTTTGCAAAAGTCGTGGATCAATACCAGGTATAAAGTATTTCAGGTATGTACACGGTGATCATTTATAATGTGCTCCCCTCCTAACTTTTTTGTTTTTAGCATTAGATAAAATTGTTAAATACAAAAGTTGTACAGAACAATGTAAGCTATTTGCAGAATAACATGTTTATATACAGGGTATTGCAGAAATTAGTCACAGG
Organism: Barypeithes pellucidus; assembly: GCA_963991005.1. Taxonomy (NCBI): domain Eukaryota; kingdom Metazoa; phylum Arthropoda; class Insecta; order Coleoptera; family Curculionidae; genus Barypeithes; species Barypeithes pellucidus. The sequence goes on from OZ022563.1 coordinate 19,498,717, forward strand.
TTAATTTTTTTTTTAAATGGCACACCCTATATATTATTATTTTTTTAGAATCTCCTAAAACTTCGAAACATTTATCTTATAACATGTCATATACCTAAATATAATAGTTTTCGAAATAATCGAATTTTAACTTGCATTCAAAAATATATAATATTCTAGATTTCAGTTCTTAGGTGGCCGTGCTAATTGCCTAATGGCGGTGACGGAGAAACAAAAACGTTGTTTGTTACTGACAGTTACTGACATATTTAGTAAATATAACATTTTTGCGATAAAAATGCCTTATTCAGAAAGGGAAAAACAATTAATTTTGCAAACATTTATTAAAGCAAACAATAGCGTGAAATTAGCTAAAAGGGAACTGCTCAGAATTAATCCCCGGATGCACGTTCCACACAAAAACACATTTCATCGAATCTATGAAAAGTTTCAAGAAACATCCAGCTTGGCGAGAAAGAAGAGAACAATGGAAAGAGACGAAAATAGTGATTTAAATATACTACTAAAAGTTGAAGAAAATCCAAACATTTCTTTAAGAACAATATCGACAAGTTTAAAGGAAGAGCTTGATAATTCAAAAAATAGCTCTTATGGGAGAGTTCAAAACACTCTTAAAAGATCTGGATATAAACCTTTCAAAATTAGGCCTGTTACAAAATTAACGCAGAGACAACGAGAAAAAAGAGTTGAATTTTGCCAAACTATGTTGGAAAAAATTAATTTAAATCCTAGTTATTTCAAAAATATATTTTGGACCGACGAGTCATCATTTTCAACTAGTGGCATGATAAACAGAAAAAATACCAGACAGTGGGCAACAGTAAATCCCCACTGCTACAGGGAATTTAAATTTCAAGGTCGTCAATCTGTCAATGTATGGTGTGCTATTTTAAACAACAAAATAATAGGCTCCCATTTCTTTAACGTTACTTTAAATGGAGAACGTTATCGGAATTTTCTTCAGCAAGAACTAGAGGACTATTTTGATGAGCTTCCGTTGGAACAAGAGAGAAACATCGTCTTCCAACAAGATGGCGCTCCACCCCACAGTGTAGTAGCTGTTACAAACTACCTTAATCAAAGGTTCAATGAATGGATTGGAAGGAATGCACCAATAAAATGGCCACCTAACAGTCCTGATTTGACGCCGATGGATGCATTTTTATGGGGAACGCTAAAAGATCGAGTGAATGCAAATACCATTGAAAACACTGAACGTTTAAAAGAACTTATTAGAACAGAAATTCTAATTCTGAATGAAGATTACTCCCAATCTATCACTGCCGCATTACAAAGGTTACGAAGAACGTATAGGAAATGTATTCAACAAAACGGTGGCCCAGTTGAACAATTTAATTTGTAATTACCACAAGTTTACCTATTTTTCTACATGTAAAATATAAAACTTATTTACGATTTTGCATTTCACTTTAAAATAAGAGCATATATATTTATTTCATCGAAAAGTTCATAAATAGTGGTCTCGTATTATTGTAGTAGCTGGCTAATTAATTAGGTGGCTTAAGAACTGAAATCTAGAATATTATATATTTTTGAATGCATGTAGCCGCGCTAAGTTAAAATTCGATTATTTCGAAAACTATTATATTTAGGTATATGACATGTTATAAGATAAATGTTTCGAAGTTTTAGGAGATTCTAAAAAAATAATAATATATAGGGTGTGCCATTTAAAAAAAAAAAATTAACTGTGACTGTGACTAATTTCTGCAATACCCTGTATATAAATATATTATTCTGCAAATAGCTTACATTGTTCTGTACAACTTTTGTATTTAACAATTTTATCTAATGCTAAAAACAAAAAAGTTAGGAGGGGAGCACATTATAAATGATCACCGTGTACCTATATACGAAAATATTTTGCTTATCACATTATCCGATCTTCGGAACCGAATTTCAATAAAAAGCGTGTTAAAAAAGAAGAGAATGTCACTCGTCGACAATATAATATATATGTGGTCACTACCTAACCTTAAAATTAATGTGTTTTAAATTTAGTGCAGTAGTAGCTGATAATAATTCCCAAAATAGTCATTAATTCTTAATTTTTGGTTTAGAAAAAGTGAGGTTAAGAAACATACGACGTCGGATGAAAGTTAAAATAAAGCTCATCGTGTCGATTGTTACAAATATTCGGACGGAATTTGGCATCAAAAGTTTACACCAATCAGGACACCGTCGGATCATCATATCGTCAGAAACCGTATGCATGGAACGCTGTCTTAAATCGAACTAATCGAAATTTTGATTGCAATATTTTTCCTAACTAACCAGTGAAATTTACATTAAAAAAGTTGAAATCCGGTCCTGTCGAATATTTACTTTCACAAGGAAATTTCCGAAATGCGCAAACTCACAACGCCCCCTTCGATGCCCATAGCGGGGACGTAATTGCGATGGTATTAGCAATATACTGTTTATATATATGTGGGTATATAATTGATTGAAAAAAATTGATAGAAAAAAAAAATATTAACAAAATGCAATGGGCGGCATAATATACAAATACAAAATTTCCTCCCCCGTTTCACGCCACTGTAGAGACAAATTTCTCTGCATTTAACGGCGCTGCGAAGAACGGGACTATATAATAAATAAAAGTGATGAATCTCACTGTGCTGAGACTGTGCGAAGTCTGCCGTAAACTGGATAAAAATATAGACTTTTGAGTCACGTCCGTCTATTGTTTGTTGTACCTAACCAAAACGTATCAAACCGATCAGAGGTTAGAATGAAGACAGAAAGAGATAAAAAGAGATGCGGATTCTACATATAGACCCCAACCTCATCTCTTTTTTGTTGTGTTTATTTTCGTAATAACAGGCGCCATATTATCTTATTCAAAAGAAATACCGGGTTGTTTCAAGTCAATGTTGCCGCCCATCTTCCAGTAAAATAACATTAAAAATCATGAAGACACGTCAAGTTTATTGTGTGGAATAATAAAGAATTGTAATTTCCACGTCTTTCTTCTTAACTCAGTCTTTGTTACAAAGACTAGATAAATATAGATTTAGAGTAATATTTAAAAAAGTAATGTAGCGTATCTATTCGGTGACCTAATTGCTTTAACTAAGTCGTTTGATTAGTGACTGTAAAATGTAAAACACTGTTAATTATGTCCCTTTGAATTCAACATTGTCACAAAATTAAAATAGTTCCTTTGTCCGGAATATTATCAAACATCGGCAGGGGAAACCGGGTTGTTGTTGCCATACGAGTAAATTGTCCAATGTTTCTAAAAGCCGTATTTGATTCGACAATTCTTATCTCTTGCATGCATGCAATGGCAATTATAATTGCACGTATTCATGCGCACTAAACCGTTCTTGATCAGCTGGCACAATATTGCTCGCATTGCCGGCGCAATGCGAGAATGGAATCCGTATTACGGGCGACAATTATATTCTTCTGGCAATTACAATTGCACGGATTCATGCGCAGTATACCGTTCTCGATCAGCTGTCTCGCATTGCCAGAAATGGGGCACGCGCCATTTTCATTGCCATTGCCGATGCAAGTCTGGGTGGAGATGGATTATTCTGTTATTTTTAAATGTTTATTAGTCGGTCGAAGCACCTATGAGCAGCTAATGGCTATTTAAACTAACTGGTACATAAATTTACAGTTCATATTCTTTATTAAGCATATGTACTGCTAATTCCTAGCAACTTTTTTGAACCGCCATTTGTAAGTAGCAGTAGCTGCTTTAACTGCTAATCAAAACGAACAGGTTTGCCAATCTCTAATTCTGGGGGTATTTTAGGGATTTCGACACTACCAACTGCTGTTCTGACTGTTGGAAATGCGCCAGCTGAGCGAGAACGAGTGCAATTATAATGGCCATTGCACCGGAAATTTTTATTGAATGCGAGAATAGAATCCGTATTACAGTCGGCAATTCTAGTCTACTGCCAATTAAAATTGCACGGATTCATGCGCAGTACACCATTCTCGATCAGCTGTCTCGCAGTGTCAGAAATGGGGCACGCGCCATTTTCATTGCCATTGCCGGTGCAAGTCTGGGTAGATATGGATTATTCTGTTATTTTTTAAATGTTTGTTAGTCGGTCGAAGCACCTATGAAAAGCTAATGGCTATTTGAACTAACTGGTACATAAATGTACAGTTCATATTCTTTATTAAGCATATGTACTGCTAATTCGTAGCAACTTTTTTGAACCGCCATTTGTAAGTAACAGGTTTGCCCATCTCTAATTCTGGGGGTATTTTAGGGATTTCGACACTACCAACTGCTGTTCTGACTGTTGGAAATGCGCCAGCTGAGCGAGAATGGGTGCAATTATAATGGCCATTGCACCGGAAATTTTTATTGTTGTCTCTAATACGGCTTTAACAAAAACTCTATTGTACAAAGAGGTATCAACATAATATTCATAGAAAACCGCGTGCACTACTGCAGATTTCTAAACAAACCCATATGATCAGTAAAGAGACGTCAGTCACCCTTAAAGTTTCCTATTTATTGCGATGTTGCCAATGTTACCCGTTATTTTTTCAGTAAGTTCAAACTCCAGAAAAGAATTACATGTATGTGCAATTAAACTCATTATTATTAACATTAAAATAAAACTACCCATACTTTTTCTAAATTTTTTCCAAATTTTTAAATCTTTACCTTCGACATGGTTTTTGCAAGGGCCTTAAATCAAGGAGGAAACGGCTTTGGTTCACAGTCTTTGAAGAATAAACAATTCACATTCTTAGGTAGGTTGTAAGCAACTTTTCAGAGAAATAGCCGAGGGGCACTGAAAATTAGTATAGTTTTTTGTCGTTTTTTGTTAATTAGACAAAGGCATTACGCCAGCTCTCATTGGAACGGCCGTCTTTCATATCTGCTTTCACGTTTGATACTACCGGACTGTCATATTTGTCGTTATTGTTAAATAAAATTCCTTGTTTATTTTCAGTGTTTGTGTGTTAAATTTAAGTATTGTTTGTGGAGAAATTAGTAATTCTTAACGCAATATGGTAAGACTGTGCCAAGTCTGTCGTAAACTGAACAAAAATATAGACTCTGAGTCACGTCCGTCGATTGTTTGTTTTTCCTAACCAAAACATATCAAACCGGTCACCTGTTGAATGAAAACAGAAACAGACTGAAGATAAGAAGATTCTACATATTAGTGGAGTTGTATCAAACTACTTAGTGTAAATACAAGTAGTTTATTTTATTAATACGAATAATATTTTACTCTTAAAGCCAGCACTTTCTTAAGACTTTTAAAAACGCCACTGAGTTTTACATTTTCGAATTTAAAAAAAAAACAAGTAAATTACAGGATCGTATCCCATTTTTGAAACTTTTATAGGGTATCTCCGTAATTGTTAGTGCTATCAAAGAAGTAATGTAGGTGTCATGTGCTCTTTTTGGGTCAAAGTTAAAATGATCAAATCAAAATTTGACACGGGGTCAGGTAAGAAAGTTATAGGACCTAACATCATTTTTTAAACGGAACACCCTGTATATTTTAATATAAAAAGATAGCATTTTAAATTCTCTTTACAAATATATACAAACCATGCATGATATTGGTTTCCTAGGTGATTTATTTAAACTTTATTACTTTAAACCACAGTACGCCATGAAGCAAAAACTAATATCCTAGAGCAGTGGTGCGCAAACTTTTTTCATTTGCGACCCCTTATTTTGTGTAAAATTTTGTCACGACCCCTGGATAGACAGTAGGCGTGAATTTCTTTGAATTTGGCGACCCCCAAAAATTTTCCTTTGAATTTGGCGACCTGTAAAGATTTTCTAGAGACCCCTCCGGGGGTCGCGACCCACGATTTGCGCACCACTGTCCTAGAGACAACTATGTTGACATTCTAGTTTTTATTAATATTTAACGTCAATTTCAATTTTACATATTCATTTGTGAAAAAGACTTATCAACATTTTGAAAAATTTAATATGATATCTATCATTCAGGGTGTGTTATAAAAAAGAGAGTTAAAAATGTTATCTTCCTAGATTAAAATATACAGGGTGTTCCATTTAAAAAAGTGAGGTTAGGTCCGATAACTTTCTTACCTGACCCCGTACACTTATTCTGAAAACGGCAGATTATTCAACAATCATTATTAATAAACTTCTGTATAAAACGTTTTTCTGTATCTCTTTTAACTAAGAAAATATAGGGTATTTTAGAAATTGTGAATTTTTTGATTTTTCCCCGTATCTCTTAAGCGAGCGAAAATTTTCGAATTTTGATTTTACCATTTTAAGTGTGACCCAAAAAGAGCACATGACACCTACATTACTTTTTTGATAGCACTAACAATAACGGAGATACCCTATAAAAGTGTCGAAAATGGGACACTCTGTACTAGGGGTATTTTAATGAAGATGGTCAGTTTAATGAACAAAACGTCGGAGCACCAATAAGTTCTGTATCCCGCTGAACGTGAACTTAGTTCATCTTTCATAATTTACCAAAAAAGTCCCGTATTTAAAAAAGTTAAGTTGATGACGGTGACCCAAAGACGAAACGTCGCATTATCATAAAATTTTAGATTTTTCCAAACATTTTGAAAGTATTTATTTTTAATTTTTTTACGTTATATTATTTTGCCCCGACTTCAAATCTCTTCCCGTTTCCGAAATCAGAATTGTGAAGAACGAATTTCTTATACCCTGTATATGCGTTACTAGTTATTCGGCATTATCCTGCAAAAAACGTGCGGTGTGAATCTAGCGTGACAAAAGATTACGCGGGATTAAGAGGGTTTTGCTATTGTACGGGTTACTCAGACATGGACTTACAGTAATTAAGGGTTAAACATGACAAAGAAAATGTTGTGATAACTGTAGACCAGGTCTCCCCTAACCTCACAGATGGCTTTCACTTTGTCGCCCCGACACATAACAGTTATTCCTTTAATCAGAACCATAAAGAAAATTCAAACGCGTAATAAACAATAATAATAACATTTTATCCGCGATGATGGTTCGCCTTTCTTCTGTGCTTGAGTAAATTTACTTGCTTCGTCAGGTTCTTTCAGTAAAATATGTTAATTTACTTTGTCGAACGTTTCTACGCGTGTAACGTGTTTTGAAGATGTTATTAATAATTAATTAATATTAATAAGACATTCTGTGTTCATACCTTTGATCGTTCGAGTACAAAAGGAACAAACATACATTATTTCATCTAAAATAATACGAAATTGCTATTACTATAAAGGGTGCTCCCTATTAACATGCTAATATTTTAGAGTGTGATTTCTTAGGTCATTTTCTAAAGAAAAGTTTATATGAACATAATACCGGGTGTCAATTTGAAAACTTCCCACCCTTAATATCTTTCTTGCAGTTAAAAATATGGAAAATCGGAAAGACACGTCAATGTTATTTGTAAGGGGGACCCTTGAAATGAATATTTTTAGCCTTGTTGTTTCAAGCCCCTAGGAGGGGTAGATGTCACCCTTAGAATCTGAAATGGGAATGGGGGTCAAGTGGCACATCGTTTGAAAGGGCGTTCAATTCTCGTTTCAGTGGTATCCTACGTTGTTGCGTTTTGTCCACAGGTTTCCGAATAATCGCGTTTTAAAGTTGCAGAAACAATTAAACTTGCCTGCCTTGAGATTTTGGTTTTCAGGTTAGTGTTTACAAAAAAATTACTGCATTGGGTCTCCTTGTATTACAAATGATTAGAAGATTAGGTGGTACCGTTAAAATCGTTGAATGGCCGGAAGAAAATGTAGTTTCCACAATTGATTTCTTATTTATTGGTTATTTTACTTCGACATAAATAACTTTTTATTGGCGGAAGAGAAATTTCCACAATAAAACATGGGATCTACTTACGCACTATCTTATAAGTTGTTCAAAATGTTGTCCATTTTCTTGTTAACAATAATAAAGTCTATTCTCGAACTCCTCCCTAACATTTCGGAAAACTTCACCGGGAATTGACCGGCATTCTGCTGCAATTCGCCTTTTAAGATCATCAATATCAGCAGGTTGTGTTTTATAAACAATGGATTTGAGATGTCCCCCAAGAAAGAAGTCTAAGGGTGTTAAATCCGGTGATCTTGGAGGCCATTCAATTGGTCCCCTGCTGCCAATCCATCTATCCGGGGATCTCTCGTTTAACCACTGTCGGACCGGAAGAAAATAATGAGGTGGAGCACCGTCCTCCTGTAAAACTGAATTACCCTCTGCATCAATTTGAGTTTCTAACTCATGGGTGATAAGACGATCAATAGTCTCTTCAAGCATATTAAGGTACAGATCACCTGTCAAGTTTCCATCAATAAATAAAGGACCAATAATGGCATTTCCAAGAATACCAGCCCAAACATTAACTTTTTGGGGATATTGTGTTTGTCATTCTCGAAAAATATGCGGGTTTTGGTCACTCCAATATCGACAATTTTGTTTGTTAACATTTCCATTTAGAAAAAATGAACATTCATCGCTGAAACAGATATTCGGCAGAATATTAGGGATGGCGTTGACTTGACGACTCATGAATTCACAAAACTCTATTCTTCTATCAAAATCATCGTCATACAGTTTTTGAAGTATCTGCATTTTGCATGGATGGAGTTTATGCATTTTCAGTGATTTTCTTACAGTCTCGTGTGATATTCCTGTCTCTTCTGCTACTGTCCGCAAGGTGGGCTCTGCAGCAAATAATCCCAAAACCTCAATTTGAGCTCCCTCATTTATCACTCGTAGGTTATTCCTTTTTCTATTACTCACCGAACCAGTTTCGGAGAACTTTGCCACCAAATCCAGCACATATCTGTGACTTACATCACGATTTCGATTTCTTTCATTGAAAACCAATGCCGTCCTTCGTGCGCACTTTCCAACCTCTCCATAAATGAAAATAATTGCAGTTCTTTCTTGAAGAGAATAAACCATTCTCACACTCTATGCACTTAATAAAAGCTATCAGTGAACAGCCCAACAAGCAAAAGCGAATTAACAATAATATTCATGTGTTGGCTACATCCATTAAATTTGTTGACCATTTTTTTTGGGTTAAAAAACAACGTATTTTAAGAATGTGTTGATGGAATAGCAAGGCCTTTTGTGGCATTTCAGTGATAAGGAATCGAATGAACCCAAATTAACTAGGCAGGTCCTCGTAGTGCCATCGAAATTTTATTACATTACTTTTGATGTAAATTTGTCGAAGTTACTTTGCCAATCCCCACATAAAGTTTAAAACCGTGCCACCCAGGGGCGTAGGAATTTGATAAAAAAACATTAATGTTTAAGATGTTTTGTGGTTATGAGTATTTCGCCCTCCCCTAGGAAAATGTCTGGCTTCGCCCATGGTGCCACCTAATCTTCTAATCATTTGTACTACAAGGAGACCCAATGCAATAATTTTTTTGTAAACACTAACCTGAAAACCAAAATCTCAATGCAGGCAAGTTTAATTGTTTATGCAACTTTGAAACGCGATTATTCGGAAACCTGTGGACAAAACGCAACAAAGTAGGATACCACTGAAACGAGAATTGAACGCCCTTTCAAACGATGTGCCACTTGACCCCCATTCCCATTTCAGATTCTAAGGGTGACATCTACCCCTCCTAGGGGCTTGAAACAACAAGGCTAAAAATATTCATTTCAAGGGTCCCCCTTACAAATAACATTGACGTGTCTTTCCGATTTTTCATATTTTTAACTGCAAGAAAGATATTAAGGGTGGGAAGTTTTCAAATTGACACCCGGTATGTTCTTCTCTTTCTGTCATTCGTATGTAATTTCTCGTATTCATTTCTATAATCCTTATCTTGATGGTCGTACAATTGATGAAATTTGCTGACTTCTGAAATGAGTATTTCATCATCCTCCGCTAAAAAAATTTTGCTACTCATGCCAGAACTGAAACGTTTTCATATACACAATCGCATAACAACATAAAAGGCTTTTAGAAGCACATTTGGTTATAAAATTTACATGCAAGCAGTCGGGCAGTCACGTCTAGACTGGTCTCGGAGTAGTAGGTATACAGCAGTCATCGGTCATCGTAAGTCCAAAAAAAAAAAAAAAGTCAGTGATACAGGTCGACAACTTTAACTGTAGCTACAAAAGGAATGCGGGCAAAAAAATTTCTTGGGATAACAATGTTGTCACATATATTAAATTTTAATTTAATAACATGTTACCAAGTAAACCCTAAAATTAAATTTACCCATTTAAAGTAAATTGTCAAAAGTATATAAGAAACTAATATTCTATTATAGTTTCAATGTTCTTAAAGCTTTCTTTTCATACTATTTATTTTAATATTTAAATGCAAAATAAAATATTTTTTTCATTAAAGTACTTCTAATCTAAAAATAGGGCAACATGGTACAATATCAACGGTAACCATGGGTAACTAGTGGCTAGAGCTAATTTGATAGGTTATATCCCAGACAGAGGATGACGTCACGCGCCTGGTGACACGCCTATAGTGCCAGCGTGCTTGTTCGGTGATGTCCAATATGCTTCATCCAGTTGCGTAGTGATAGGGTTTGTTTTAAAACTGTGATAATGAATGAATATACCCTGGTAAAACCCTTCATAGTCAAACCCGTGAAGTGATGGCCAATGTGCACAGGGTGTGTGAAGAGGAATCACAAATTAATACATTTAAATTGCCACTTAAGCCAAAGCTAGAAAGGCTCGCAATGTATACGGGAGTAAGCGTGGGTGCAGTAAAAAACATGCACAAAGAAGATACTGAAAGGAAGAAAATAACCCGAATCAATTGTTGTCATCTCCTGTCAAAAAAGGGACCGTCTCTCTGCTGTCGAAAAAATCGACGGCTTCGACTTTGGCATTGTTAGGAGAACAATACAAAAGTTTTATTTGGAACTAAAAGTATTTCCAACCTTAAAAAAGTTGCTACAACAGCTGAGAAGTGACATAAACTTTCCATTTTCCCGTGAAACTTTGAGGTGCATGTTGAAATCAAATGGATTTTATTGGCGAAAATGCCAAAATAAGCGAGGAATATTAATGAGAAGGCCTAATATATTGCACTGGTGATACAAATATATTCATGCTATGAAAAAATATATATTATTACATTATTAAGATAATAATAGCACGCCCATGACTCGGCCATGTTTTAAAAGATATTGCTTCCCCCTTACCGATACCGCGTAGCTATAGACTCGCTTGTCGAACTGTAGTTGTCTACAGTTTCACTGAAGACAGCCACGAGCCCTCCAGTCGACTGCCAACTGTTGAACCGTGACATCTCGGGCGTTCTAGGGGAACCACATATTTAATTTTCCTAACGACCAGTGCTCGACTGCAGGAAGTCGCGGCCGCGCGCCGTTACTGCTAGCAGTTCTACCGAAAACCTTAAATTTCTAAATTGTTGTCCGATCTTAGTGAAATTAGCAACGTATAGACTTGTATCTTGAAATGATACCCTGAGTTTTAGTTTTCAAAAAATACTGCTGTCTTGATAATTATACAGGCAGAAACAAAAGTTACCTTTTTACCCATAATTCCTAAACGCCCTGTGGAAAAATAGAGCGGTAGAGTTTAGCTATATTGTATTTGGTTTTAAAATGTGACCTTTTCTTAACTCAATGTTCTTTGGTTCACGTCATTATTTGCTTGTTAAAGATAAATATAATTTTTAAAAAAAGTGTAATTTGCAATTATTTGTTTGCTGTTATTCGTCATCATCTTTTTTCTGGATGCTTTTTCAAATTACAGAATAAAAAGTGGTTCATCCACATTGTTGTCTATATATTAGTGCTTATAAACTTTCATTACCTAACAACATTTTTTGTGAAGGAGTTTTTAATTTGTTATAAGCTATAAGCTATAATCTACAGTCGGTTGCGAGATGGTGCTTTTATTCGGGATATTGCAGACGAACTGGGAGTAAACAAAAATACCGTCTTGTTGGCAAAACAAAAAATAGCAAGGCATGGAACTATTATTAGGAAAGCAGGTTCAGGTGCCCCTAGAATTTCTACTGAAGATGAAGATAGAAGACTAGTTAATTATCTAAGGGATCATCCATTCGCAACTGCAATAAAGGCGAAAGAAGAGACGAACTTTCCAGGTTCTGCAAATACTGCTAGAGACAGGGTTCGAATTTCCGATATACGAAGTCGTTGTACTACTAATAAAATATTTTTAATGGAAAGAACTAAACAACGCCGGTTAGAATTTGCACATGAATATTTAAATCGGAATATTTTCTGGGAAACAGTTATATTTTCTGACGAGAAAACTTTTCAATCGTGTAATAATGGAAGAATTCGAGTGTATAGGCCTTTCGGCATGCGGTATGATGAAATATACACTCACAAAACAAACCAAAGCGGGCGTTTCTCTATAGATGTCTGCGGTTGGATTAGCGCTAGAGGTCCAGGAATTTGCCAAATCGTGGAAGGAAGACTAACTGAACCTGAATACGTTAATATCCTAAATGTAGATGATACCATCGATAAACGCTGTATATGGTCAAAATTTTACATTTCAGCATGATAATGCTCCAATACACACAGCACGCATTGTGAAAAATTTTCTCCTAGAAAATATAGCAGTTCTTCCCTTGCCTTCGAAGAGTCTCGATTTGAACCCATTCGAAAACATTCGGGGCAAAATGGTGAAATCAATGTATAAACATGATTTTCGGCGGCCACGAAACAGAGATGAATTACGCTACAGGATAAATGAAGCTTGGGATGAAGTAACAGGCGAATTATGCAGAAACCTAGTTTTAAGTATGCCGCAAAGGCTTCAAGAAGTAATAAATAGGAATGGTTCTATGACCAAATATTAAAAATGTTTTGTTGCTTCGACAAATTTTACGTTTGTATTTTTGTAACCTTCTATTAAATGTCTTTTATTATTTAGTTTCGTTTTCATTTTTAGGCGACGTTATATATACCTACTTTAAATAAGGTATTATACTTAATAAAAATACCCAATATATTTACTGCCGCTCAAGTTTATAAAAGAAATAAGATATTTTGATGCCACCTCGTGTCGAAAAATATAAAACGTTAAATTATGTAACCTAGGTTACTTCCTAAAAGTTATGTCTTTTTACCTTTACAGCTGTCGAGCACCTTTTATAGTCTATGAGATATGTATATCCGTTCCTAGTTTTGTGATTTTGTTGTCCTAGTTTTTTATCGGCACGATAGTACATACATACGAAAATATTTTGTCCGATCCGATCATCGGAACTGAATTTCACTAAAAAGCTTGTAAAGATAGAAGGGAATGTCACTCGTATACAATATAATATATATGTGGTCACTACCTAACCTTAAAATTAATGTATCTTGAATTTTGTGCATTAGTAGCTGATAATAATTCCCAAAATAGTCAATATATATATATAATTTTTGGTTTAGCAAAAAGTGAGGTTAAGAAACATACGACGTCGGATGAAAGTTCAAATAAAGCTCATCGTGTCGATTGTCACAAATATTTGGACGGAATTTGGCACCAAAAGATTACACCAAGCAGTGCACCATCAGATCATCATATCGTCAGAAATCGTATGCATGGAACGCTGTCTTAAATCGAACTAATCGAAATTGTGATTGCAATATTTTCCCTAACTAACCAGTGAAATTTACGTTAAAAAAGTTGAAATCCGGTCCTGTCGAATGTTTACTTTCACAAGAAAATTTCCGGACTGCGCAAATTCATAACGCCCCCTTCGATACCCATAGCGGGGACATAATTGCAGATGGTATTAGCAATTTACAAACAATTCAATAAGTAGTTAATTCAACTTTTAAAAACAAAATAAACGATAGTAAAACGATTGAAATACAATTTTAAGACTTATTAGCCCCGATTAAACTTTGAAAACATAACACATAGGCACTAAACTGGTCAATTTTATTGAATTTCCCAAGCAGCTTATCGATGACATATTGCAGGTGTGAACTCTCAAAAAACGAGGGGATTTGCTGGGAATATCTCCCAACAACGTCTCGATTGGAATAAGCCAAATAGTACTTCCCAGACCTGAAGACCTGATCTCTACTATCCTTTATCATGACTAAGTATATTTGCGCGTATTTACAGTTTTAAATGATATTGTAATATTCAAATCTTTAAAAAAATTGTATCAATATATTTGGTATTGATACAACGTTGTTTAATCGTTAAATTGTTCCTTCAATTGTCCCTCTATGGGCGCTCCTGTTTTAATCCCTACTCAAGGTAAATACTGGTATACGTAATATCCCGTTCAATCGCCGAATGAATTCGGAACGACACATATTAAGTGGTTTATCCATTCCATGTAAATTCTCCATACAGGCAGTTAGCTTCTAATTATGTTTGTAAATTGTACATTTCACAGATTCTATGTTTGTAAATTGTACATTTCACAGATTCTACCCGGAATTTAATTTTAACCTTTATGTTTTAGAAACCTGCTTGGCTGCTTTTACATACATCAACCATTTTTTATCAATAACACAGCCCAACTAAAGATTTCTTGTCTTGGTGCCCAAGAAAAAACAACTAATTTTAGTTATTTTGAATGCGGTAATTCCAAAAAACACTTAGTTTTTCTTCGTATCAGCTCCAGTTTTTGAGATAGAGCCTGCTCATAATAAATTGTAATATTAATATATTTGACAATTATAATGGTCATACATTTTTTTAAAAATTTAACTAATTCCAAGAGTAATGCCTTTTTAATTATATCTATTTATTCATAAATCACTGGAAATACCTAATTTTATATTGGCATAAGACCATATAATTATTACAGATAAGAAATATTTTTTTCTTGAATTTTTTGCAACTGCAGATTTCTTATTTTCGAATTTGCAATTAGCACAAAATATACATTAGAAGGCAATAAAAGAGAATGAGATTGTATACCGGAAGCCTCATAAATTAATTCGTTAACTTGGCTTGTGTCCTATTAGTACCTATACACAGTGTGTAAAAAGTCCCGGAACAGTCAATTATTTCAAAAATGGTGCACAATACAATATAAAAAAACTTTCTGTATAAAAGTTGTTGGTCTTAAAGAAATTTATTAAACTTAGATCCCTGTAATTATTCAGGGTTGCCCAAAAAGTCGTGGTAACCGAAACTTCATTTTTTTTAAATGGAATGACCCTTTTTTGATCACATTCACCTCACTCAAGTTGTGTCAAAATTTTAATAACAACTAAATTATTAAATACAAGCAGTAAAATTAACAATAACTTGAAAAAAACAAAAATAAAATTAAGTGTAAGTCGTTATTTAATTAAATGCTGAAAATGTCCTCCTCCCACAGTTTGACAATGGGCTAGGTTATAATAAAATTTGTCGATGACGTTTTGTAACATTTCTTGGTTAATAGATGCACATTCTTCAATAATTCTTCCTCTTAATTTATTCAGATCTCCAGGTATTGTCACAAATACTTTATTTTTTAGGTGTCCCCAAAGAAAATAATCAAGGGGCGTTAAGTCTGGCGACCTAGCAGGCCATTCTATGGGGCCTCTTCGTCCTATCCAGCGGTTAGGAAAAGTGTTGTTTAAATAATTTCTAACAGCTAGCCCAAAATGAGGAGGAGCTCCATCCTGCTGAAACCACGTATTGCGTAATAGTGGTCCTACTTCATTGTTTATTGCTGGCACAATTTCATTTTGCAGCATGTGGAGATACATTTCGGCATTCAAATTCCCCTCTATAAAGAAAGGCCCCACTAATCTGTTGCCAATAATTCCAACCCACACATTTACTTTCTGGGGGTGTTGAGTATGTGTTTCTCTCATCCAATGTGGATTCTGATCAGCCCAGTAACGACAATTATGGCGATTGAGAGACCCGTTCAACATGAATGTTGCCTCATCCGTAAAAACTATTTGATTAAAAAAATTGTTATTTTCTTCATGTTTTTGCATCATTACTTCGCAAATTTCCAATCTACGATCAAAATCGTCTTCTGATAATTCCTGGACAACAGTTATTTTATAGGGATGAAAATTACTGGTTTTTAAAATATTGTCAATTGATTTAAAACAAACATCAACTTGGGTAGCAGCTTTTCTGAGTGACAAATGTGGATTCTGAACAAAATGAAGTAATGTCTCTAATTTTTTTTCATCACTACTTGCCGACTTTGGTCTTCCGGAACGACGTTTATCTCTGCAACAACCGGTTACGTCGAACCTTTGAACTGTTCTCACAACTGTAGATTTTGATATAGGCTCTCGGTTTGGAAAAGTTGTATTAAATAATTCCTTTGTCTCGATAACTGATCTTTGTCGGTCTCCAAAACCTCTTATTATTAGTAAAGTTATACGTTCCCTTTCGCTGAGCGACATTTTGAGAATTTACTTTGACAGTGACGCAAAAAATTCTAGTACCAGCTTATAAAAATGCAAAAGGTAATATCGTACCTATCGCATTTATGTCCTTCAACTCAAATTATTTCTAAAACTAATAGGTTTAGCCATATGACATGTTCTATAATTGTTGTTTAGAATATTTAGAGAAATCAGAAAATGTAATCAAAAAAGGGTCATTCCATTTAAAAAAAAATGAAGTTTCGGTTACCACGACTTTTTGGGGGCAACCCTGTATAATTACAGGGATCTAAGTTTAATAAATTTCTTTAAGACCAACAACTTTTATACAGAAAGTTTTTTTATATTGTGCACCATTTTTGAAATAATTGACTGTTCCGGGACTTTTTACACACTGTGTATAATCCTCATATGCGGAATACATGCATTTGCAAAATATAGTTGAAACTTGAGTTTTATTGCAAGAGTGTGATTTTTGTGGTATTTAAACATGTAGTTGCGTAAACCATCCGGAAGTTTTTTGGTACATATGTGGCGAGTACAATTTAAAAGAAAGTAGAAGAATGATTTGTGACGTTGCTTGAGCTTATTTGGTCTATTTTGGTGTTCACTTAGGAGACCAAGATAAACCCTGAGCTCTGCATGTTGTATGCAAAACCTGTGTCGAACACCTGCGACAATGGACAAAAGGACAAAGAAAGTGTTTAAAGTTTAGTGTTCCGTTGGTATGGAGGGAACAAAAATGCCCATTTTGACGATTGTTATTTTTGTCTTGTGAAGATAAAGGGAATTAATCTTAACAATCGGCATAAGTGGAACTATCCTAACCTGGAGTCACTAAGAAGACCTGTTCAGCATTCTGAAGAAATACTAATTCCAACATATAGCAGCCTGCCTACGTTACTAGAGGATACAGTCCAAACGTCATCTGACCGATTTGAAAAAGAGGACTACGATTTTGCAGGAGATTTAATAAGTCCCGAACGCTTTACTCCGGACCTCGTCAGAGATTTAAACCTCCCAAAAGATTTTGCCGAGTTACTTGCCTCCAGACTAAATGAAAAGAAGCTTCTTTATCCAGATACCAAGTTAACTTAAGTTAATATTGTTAATGTTATTGACAGATGATTTTTCTATTTGTTGTGGTGTACAATAAACATATTGCTTCCATTCCCGAGTTGTCTTTTTGGTGGTAGCAATAATACATATGCGATATAAAATACCCTTAATCACGAAAATATGGCTTCTTATGGCCCCAGTTCCTTAAAACGAACTGATGGAGCCTACAAGTGACTCGTTACATTAAATTTTTAATGGTTAATACAATATTGCTCCATGAACAACTTTGAATAGAGTTTGTTCGGGTAACGGTACTTCTGGTTTGATAAATAAGGTGTAAATTTAAACATTTCTAGCACTATCGTATTTCTGTTCCGTGATATAATTTGCCTTATTTTGCTTGTGATGTGAATTAAAATTAGTGTGATATTACTCTTTTTTGTGTTGCAAACCATGTTTCACCGGAAAGAATTGTTCAGGAAGGTATGGCAGAATGAAAAAGTATTAAAAGAAAATCAGGGGCCTATGTTTGCGTTTAACATGACTAAATTCCATTTCTTAACTTACCACTGAACCAAACCTGTACAAACAAGCTCTAATGTCATCCTCCGGTAAATCTATGGGAACTTCGTGAACTAATAAGGAAAACGTTTTTTGTGGTCGGCACGGAATGGCCACTTTCCTGTATAATCGCCCCCCTGTGACCTGTAAAAAGTATTGGATTTTAGATTTGTATTAGACGAAGTGTACTTATGAAATAAAGCGCAAAATATTGTTTTCTTCAGTGACAATAAGGAACTAAAGGTGCTTTTCTACTCCTATATTAGAAAGAACCTATCTACGTACTGTCTGCTGTAACGTAATGAATATTACGTAATATATATGTATATATATACGGTTTCACAAGTCACATTACCTGTGATATGCCAAAATCGTCACTGTTTCCAGTAGATTTTATGCAAAGTCGGCTGTGAAATCCAATGGGTCGCCTTGACGACGTAAATATCAGGAAATTTTAAACGTCAATATTTTTAATTTGGATTTTATTTTTGGGTATCCAAGTAGCATTTTTAGACACAAATTGGACACACATTCTTTGCTGAGAATCGTTTCGAAGCATTTTCGATTAAAATTATAAAGTTTAAACGAGACACATGTGTTACGAAACTTTTGCTACACATTTTCGAATCCAGTTACTAGAAACACTTAAAGACGTGTTGTTTCGAAATATTTTACAAATCATAGTGTCGATACATTAACAGCACGCAATATTATTTATATTTTAGGTGTTATTATTGATCCATTTTCAACCACAGACTGAGGTAAGTGTTTTAGGTAGATTTTTAATCACCATCTGAATAAGTTTGAGGTTATGTTATTGTTTAGCGAGATTTAAATTGTTATTTTTCTGTAAAAAAAGCTTACTGTACTGTATTTATCAACATAAAGTATGCCGACCACCATATGGCTTGAAATATTTTTTTATTATAGATTCGAAATCTGCAAAAATGGTTACAATGGGGGGTACGAAACACAATTATTTTTGCAGATTTTCAATCTATAATAAAAAAATATTCAAAGCTGCAGGGTGGGTATACTCAATGTTGATAAACACAGTGCAATAAGCTGTTTTTAACAGAAAAATAACAATTTAAATATCCCTATGCAAACAATAACACCTCAAACAAGATGGTGATTAAAAATCTTCAAAAAACACTTACGTCAATCTGTTTTTGAAAATGAATCAATAATAACATCTAATATAAAAATAATAGCAGAAAATTGCTTATTTATCCCTTATACACGTGTACCGATGCTTTAAAAAATCTCTTATGGTATTCTAGTTTGTTTGGAAAGGCTTTTCCTCTCGTGACGTCAGACTTAGGCTGTTCATACCCAACCTTTGTTTTCTGTGCATACAAGAAAACTTTGTTTTCTATGTCATTCACACCTAATAAACCTTTTATTTTTCTGTGTATCATACGAAACATTATAGAAGCAAAAGACTACAAATTGTGTGTTGAGTCCATTTTGGACTAGAATAATTTATTGCTTTCTAGCAGCCAATTTGTGAAATTAATTTATTTTGTTAAAATGAGTTACATAAGTTCCATTTTCCTAGCTAAGTCGATTTATAAAAGAAATAAATAAAATTTTGAAAATATTTTTTTCATATTTTCATATTTTTTCTGTAAATGCAAATAAATCGATGGCACGTTAAAAATATAAAGCCAAATCACTAAACTGCACGATAAAATTTAGTGCGACAGTGATTTTTTGGTTCTTATGTGCAATAACTAAGTATATGAAATAAAATAAATAGGAAATATACTTCGAACGAATTCATCATGGCGAAATTATTGTTTCATATTGTTTTTCATTTATTTTACAACCGTGCAGGTATTCTAATTGTTTTGCGCATGATTTAAGATAGCCCCGCCCCTTTATACTGTCATTTTTGAACAAGCAGAAGTAACAGTTTAGAAATATTTTCGAACATTTTCGATAAAAGTTTCGATTGTGTATCGAAACAGCGAAAGTCACAGCACTTGGAAACACGTGTAAATGTCCAATTTAAAATGTATACGTTTCGAAAATATTTATATTTTTGTTGCCAACAGTTTCCAATTTTGATCGGAAACAGAAACGATAGTTACAATACATAGACCATAATGTGTCTAAAAATGCTACTTGGGTATATTATTGGTAAAGTACGAGTAATTACGATATTCAGATGGAGGGAACGAAATCCAGGAAGCGGTATGAAAAAGTGTATCAAAAATGTATTGACTGGTGTACTGACTTTGACCATGAATTGACCATGTGAGTACCGACTCAGAAAATGTTTTATTAGGATATTTCGATAATTTAACATAAAAGTAAATATGAAGTTGTAGAGAAAGTATAGTACACGACTCGAATGGTAAGCCGATTACACACTCTTTCGAAGTACGGTATTCGCAACGCTAGTACCGTAAGTCTCGAAATCGTGTATAATAGGCTTCTTATAACTCTTGGTATGTAATATACTATTTTAGTGTACTTTCTTGTGTATTAAATTATTAGCCGTAGCAACCCTTGGGGATGAGTTATACGAAAGATGATTTGGGATGGTCATGCTCTAAAGGCCGATCATATGCATGTTCAATACGCATTTTTAATCCTGCGTTAAAATTGCATGCAGTATTGGATTCACATTTATGCAAGTTAACGTGAATGAAAGTTGCAGCGTTTTGCACCCTAAAACGTCACTCATTTGACAACAGAATTAACAAAATATCCATCAGTTTTCCTGCTGATTTTGGGGATTGTTAATTTGAATATGAGTGAGAGAATGGGACGATTTATCTGGAGAAAAGGCTCCGTCACTGCACTTATATGACTGGTAGGACAACATCAACCGATTTTGTATTACCAGAAATCAAATTTCAAATAAAGAAAAAACCATAAATTAAAAAATATTGGTGCATATGCGTTAAAAATCATAATAGCAGTTGATGCAGCAATGATTCAAAATTGCAGGGTGAGCAAGCATAGTACGGATCAGCCTTAAGTCGCATAAATGCAAGTTTTTTCAAAAACTTCCCATAATCTTCATTGCACGCATTATATTCGTCCGAGAATTTCATGAATCAAAGATGCGACATCCTGTATAGGTGAGACCGCTATAACAAAAACGTGTAAAGATTGTTTCACGAAAAATGGATATAACTTACTGACTGCACTAAAAGTACCTGGGGCCATCCCATTATTTATGACCGTTTGTTATTATTATGTGGAAAGGACCGCATTGTAATAATTATAATTAAATATAGGCACATCAGGTAGGTTAGGTTGCTTAATTTATATTTAAATATCTTTTTGTGGTAAAATTTGTTAGTTTTTGAGGAATGGTTCAAGAATTGTCTTTTACCAAACATTCCTCAGAATAGCGTGATAGTAATGGACAATGCGAGCTATCACAGTCGCCAATTACATAAAGCTCCAAGCTCAAATAATACAAAATTGGAGATTGGATTGGAGAACTACATGGCGGCGAATGATATATATTTTGAAGAAAGTTATAAAAAAAGTGATCTTTTAGAAGTTTTAAAGACATTTTGGGTTTGTTCATTGGCAGAATAAATTGGACATACAGTACTACGGCTCCCACCCTATTATTGCATTTTTAACCCCATAGAGCATATGTGGCACCAGTTAAAATCACTGGTTAGGTCTGAAAATATTTCTCCGACTTTAAGATAGTGTTGTAGAATTCGTCACGTAATAACTGTAGAAAATTCGTATATTAGTCTGGATCGTATAATTAATCCAATTATAATTAATTTTGATGAGGATAGCGATAGCGAAACAGAACTATCTATAGAATGACATTATAAATGTAAATAAATATGACTAGTAATATTTAAAAAAAATGTTATTTCATTTGATTACATTAATATAATCATATCATTACTTGTTTTCTTAGTCCGTCCCTTCATACTTCACTTGTTTATTGCCAAGCTCTTGTCGACACAATGGGACCGACCCAGAAAATCATTAAGTCGTATCCAAATTTCGTGAAACGTACAGTACCACTTGACTTTCTTTCCCTTTAAGATGTTAAGGGTAATATCTACCCCTCCCAGGGAGTTTAACCACGAAGACTGTAAATCCCTCAGCATACCCCTTCATAATAAAATGTACGTGTTTTTCCAATTTTTAAATTAACTTTTTGAATACCACCCTAACAACACCATATTTTATGGTTAAAATCTTGATTTTGACTGACAAATGAAATTCTCCTCGTAGAATAAGAACCCGGTCATTAAGTAATATTCCTAGATTCTCGAATTCCAAAAGCAACTATAAGCATAAAAAAACTAAGCCTCAATCCATCTTTATCCCAAAATCCAATAAGATTGCTTGACAATGGGCGAAACTTTGAAAGGCTGCATTCTTCCTGCCACACAGAACTTCAAGCAATATCGAACTTTCAATAATTTTCTGCGTCTAAAACACGGAAAACCGCAGTCGAGAAGTTTTCCAAAAGTTGAAAATTTAAACGATATCGAGATGCAATTTCTCGAAAACGCCAGTAATGATTGGTTTTGAGTATAGTTCAAAACTACTTTGAATTTAAATTAGTCAGTTACCTTTCACAAAAATCTCTATTTTAATAATGCTGCATTTTAAGCAAATAAATACCGAAATAATATATTTTATGTACAGGGTGTCCACTTTTGGGTGGTTTTACGGGGTATCTTCGTTATTAGTAACGATTGAAGATTGCGCTTTTCGTAGCACTGTGCCACTTTTTTGTGAAACAAAAGATGCCCCAATTAGAATTTGATTATTACGTTGAAGTTTCTAGGCCTCTGCGTTTTTGATATACGGGATATTTTTGAGAATTTTACATTTTGGGACATGAAACATGTCTTGGGCTTAATGGAGATCAATTCGGGAAATATTTATCTGAAAGTTCCGTAAATGTTCAATGTTTGTTTCTGATATTTAATCGCACCAGTAATTGTTTTTTTATACAGGGTGTTTTTTAATTGAGTGCCGATACTTAAGGCTATGAATCCTTGGGTGATTTTAAGAAGAAAAGTTAATATTAACGTATGTCCTAAAGCTCTTCATTTTTGAGCTACAGAATGTTAAAATTTAAACAATAACTTTTTTATCATAATTATAATCACTCTTAGATATTTTCATGAAATTTTGTACACACCATTATCAAACAGAAATAAAATGTATCTTTTGTAGTTTTTTACGTAGAATCCAGTGACGTTCTCAGATCTTTTCTACATTCAATAATAATCCTTACGGAGCATTTTTGATATTGAATGGTTGAATAGAAAAAAACGGTAAGCATATTATAAAAATAAAAATTAGTAGGCTGGGTAAAGCTTTATAAATTTTAACGGTTCTTTTCATAAAGACAATAGTTGGCATTGATTTTTCATTATTAAATAATTATTATTAGAGTAAGACGTAAAATCTGATAAAAAACGAGAAATTTTACAAACAGTGAATTAACTGAAATGCATTTTATAATGGGTTATGGGCTTGCAGACGGAAATGCATACGAAGCCCGGGGGATATACCAAGAGCGGTATCCAAATCGCGTACTACCATTCATAGACGATATTCACGAGACGGAAACTTAAAAAGTCGACCAGCATTGTTTTCTTTAAAAATATTCAGTTCAGACCCCGTACGGACGTCACTGGTAAAAATTTTGAAAAATCTTTTAAGTCAAAAAATGGTCCTTAATGATTAAAGGGTGTCTACAAAATTTCATAAAAATATCTAAGAGTGATTATATTTATGATAAAAAAGTTATTGTTTAAATTTTAACATTCTGTAGCTCAAAAATGAAGAACTTTAGGACATATGTTAATACTAACTTTTCTTCTTAAAATCACCCAAGGATTCACAAACTTAAGTATCGGCACTCAATTAAAAAACACCCTGTATATCCGTTATGGCCTGCTCAGGGCAAGTTTATTTTTTTTTTGAAAGCTATTGAACGTGGAAAAAATTTGAGTACGTCACTGAATTCTACGTAAAAAATTACAACGAGAACATTTTTTTTCTTTTTGATAAGGTACAGGGTAACCGATATATGGGGGGTGTCTCAAAATGTAAAATTTTTAAAAACATTCCTTATATCAAAAACGAGGAGACCTAGAAAAATTCTAATTAAGGCATATTTTGTTTCACAAAAAATTAGTATAGTGTTGCGAAAACCGCATCCTTCTATCTTCACTAATAATGGAGATACCACGTAAAACCATCGAAAAATGGACACCCTGTACAGGGTGTCCCATTTTCGACAGTTTTATAGGGTATCTCCGTTATTGTTAGTGCTATCAAAAAAGTAATGTAGGTGTCATGTGCTCTTTTTGGGTCAAACTTAAAATGTTAAATCAAAATTTGAAAATTTTCGCTCGCCTAAGAGATACGGGGGAAAATCAAAAAATTTACAATTTCAAAATTGCTCTATATTTTCTTAGTTAAAAGAGATACAGAAAAATGTTCTATAAATAAGCTTCTTTGATAT
The DNA here is from genome assembly GCA_963991005.1 of Barypeithes pellucidus. Classification (NCBI taxonomy): domain Eukaryota; kingdom Metazoa; phylum Arthropoda; class Insecta; order Coleoptera; family Curculionidae; genus Barypeithes; species Barypeithes pellucidus. The sequence goes on from OZ022563.1 coordinate 19,523,135, forward strand.
ATATGATGATAGATCATCAAATTTTTCAAAATGTTGATAAGTCTTTTTCACAAATGAATATGTAAAAAATGAAATTGACGTTAAATGTTAATAACAACTAGATTGTCAACATAGTTGTCTCTAGGATATTAGTTTTTGTTTCATTGCCTACTTTGGTTTTAAGGTATAAAGTTTAAATAAATCGCCTACGAAACCAATAGTGGTGTGTTATATATTTGAAAGGATAATTTAAAATAGTATATTTTTAGATTAAAATATACAGGGTGTTCCATTTAAAAAAATTAGGATAGGTCCGATAAGTTTTTACCTGACCCCGTATACTTATTATGAAAACGGCATATTCTTCAACAATCAATATAAAGAAACTTCTGTATAAAACATTTTTCCGTATCTCTCTTAACTAAGAAATTATAGTGTAATTTTGAAATTGTCAATTTTTTGATTTTCACCCGATCTCTTAAACGAGCGAAAATTTTCAAATTTTGATTTTATCATTTTAAGTTTGGCCCAAAAAGAGTACATGACACCTACATTACTTTTTTGATAGCACTAACAGTTACGGAGATACCTTATAAATGTATCGAAAATGGGACACCCTAGATATATTAAGACAGTTTAAAAAATTTGACGTATAACTATTAAATTCTTATTGACCTTTTCTAACATTATGAGTTTTTTACATTATGTCTTCGTATACCGGGTGGTGCACTCGGTCAGGTCATATGGGATATCCCATTTAAAGTGTACCACAAAAATGTACTTAAACTTTTTAAAGACTACAATAAGAAGAATGTGCTTGTTCAGTTGAAAGTGTATTTTCCTAGTAATTTAAGAGTTATTTAATAAAATGTATTTTTAAACAGATAAACTAGGAACTACGGGCCTGACACATTTCTGTCAGTATACCAGCAAATAAATGATTAAAAATTTGTCAATGTTCATATTATTTCATGTTATAGGTACTATTTGCGCCGTAGTACCATTTAAGCGTCGTAACCTTTTTCTCAACTGATTACAAATATTCAAAGCGAAAATTACTTGAAAAAATTAAAAACGCTGTCAAATATAAATTCTAAAGGTGCTTACCGGTATTTTCATTTTAACATGAATTAAAATTAAATAGCATCGTACTCCAGATTTAATCTAGTAGTTAGAGAGACTGTGACAATAGGGGGTCCGTGAAGTGGTATATCAGATATTTGGTTTTTCGTGGAGTTTAGGTCCCCCTCTATAACTTTTTTTATTTGATGAAATGCCATAGAGCGTTGCTGAGAGGCGCTGTAAATTCTCAATAAATTCAAAATTATTTCGTGCCATGTCTGAAAATAAATTTACAGCATCTGTGTGACCCCCAAAGTCACGAGTTTGTTCCGAGTGCGGAAAAGTACATGCAAGGGTTGACTTGTCAGAAAATGTGTTTTCCGTGACTTTGGGGGTCACGCAGATTCTTCATTTTTAGACATGGCACGATATAATTTTGAATTTATTGAGAATTTCCTATCTAAAGCGTTACAGCGCCTCTCAGCAACGCTCCACGGCATTTCATCAAATAAAAAAGTTGTAGAGGGGGACCTAAACTCCACGAAAAACCAAATTACTGATATACCACTTCACGGACCCCCTATTATCACCATCTCTCTAACTATAGGTCGAAGAGAGAATGTTCTTAATATATGATACGGTATGTGTAAAAAACTGCAAATTTGACCGACTTTTCATTTTCACTATTCTCTTTAAAAAGTATTAATAAAAATTTTCTTTAACGACAATGCGGAGTGAGAATTTGACCACCTAAAAATTTACATGGGAAAATAAAATGTGTCCTGTTCGGAGCAGTGTTGCCAATCTGAATTTGTGAAATTACACAATTAGCTGGACAAATTACATATTTTTACATGATTTTAGTAACACAAATACACGTTTTTTACACACCTACTACATATACATACTACAGTCAATTTGTGCTCACAAAGGCCCCATGCGGGAAAGTTCTGGGGTAGTGTTGATTTCTTCAATATTATATATTTTGTTGGGGTGCTGAATCCGAATCTGTGGATTGCCTAACAAAATGATGCAACATTATTAAAAAAAAAATGTAAAAAATATTATTTTTTGGCTTTTTTTGATTATAACTCGGAAACTATTCGTAAATAATGACAGCATTTTAATAATAAATTAGAGTTTTGGAGTGTAAAAAGTTAGTTTTGGCGGAGATATCCGAATTACGTCAATTTTCAATTATTGATCCCGAAGGCTTGGTCGAAGAAAAAAGCTTAAATAATATAATTTGTAAGAAATTTTATACTTATGAGTAGGAAGTTTATTTATGAACAATGAGCAAAAAACCGCAAAAAAAATAAATGACTTTTTGGATTTTTTTCAATGCATCAAGAAATTTTGTTAGCAAAACTCAAATTTAGATTCAGCACCAGTGGCGGCTCGTGACCTATGATAGAGGGAATCACAAGTATGGTCAAATTATTTTTTAAATTTTATTTTTGTGTAACGACCAAACAATTACTTTCTAGGCGTTTTAAATGTAGAAAGAAAAGAAGTAATAAGAAAATGCGTTAGGTAAAACATATTTTTATTTATTTTTTAATTTTACACAAGGAAATACAACTTTTGGAAAATAAGAAAGGTTTCCTTAGTGTGTATAATGCTTAAACGTAAAGTCCATTCTTCGGTTCTTAATTGTAGAAAATTGATCAATAACAGCCTAATTAAAGTTTGGAATACCCTCTTGTGATCTGCGTTAAATTAATTTCGGGTTTAGGTCTTCCCGCATTCTTCACTTCAATTTTTTTGCTCCAAACTCAAAGAGTTATTTTTTAAATAGTCCACCGTCAAACTATTCATTTTAACTTTATAAATATATAATATTAAAACATTAAAACATACACGCTCGAATTTCTAACTAGATGCACGAACAGACAACGGCGCGGCGCACACTAAAATTGTGCGCCTTTTCCATGTTAAATCGCCATCCCCCGCTACAGAGAAACTGCATTATGCCCAGCCTACTTAATCGCACATGCGAGCAAGTCTCGTCATAATCGTCATTAATCTGGACCGAGGCACGGTTGCCGGATCGAGAGCCTATAATATACAGTTTGGTTGACGGTACGATAAAATATTAGGGATGGTCGGACTTTATACGATAAATAATATTCAATGAATATAAATTAATATTTTTTTATTCGTTTTGGGGGTGCACGTGCGCATGTGCTCCTGTGGAAGAACCGCCACTGTTCAGCACCCTCAAAAACATGTAGAATGGAAAAAATCCAAACTACCCGACAACTTTCCTGGTAAAAACACAATTTAACGTACTGTTAGGCTCTGATTTAAAAAAAAAATTATTTATTTGCCAAAACTAAATAGTAACACAGTTAGGGGGTATCTTTCACATTACACTCAACGTTACACACACACATTACGCTGATTGGCAACACTGTCCGTATATAAGATAAAAATATAACTTACTTTATGGAATCCTTTCCTAAAAACTTGCTGGAAATCGTCCGGCTCGGAAAATTTAAACAATATCCCCGTTGCCGTTTTCGTTAAACTGAAACTGCCTCTAAAGTTTAGTTTGTCGCAAATATTCGCCGCTTTGTCCAAGCTGAGGTCGTGCGAGGGAGTGAGAAGAAAAGCGCCTGCAACAGGGATAGAGCCATATTTAACTTTTAACAGGGAATTGTTAACCCTGTCCTGATGAACATTTGTGTTGATGAAGCGAGTTTATGTACAGCAGGACTACGTACCTTTTTACGACCTATTTGGTGCCAGTCAGATGCGGCTTAAGGCCCGGGCGCCCCGGCGACTACCTAGGGCATCTCGGGAGCGCCGAAAGCTCAGACATAAAAACAATTTTCTCATCAAACAGAGAGAGGGGGGGGGGGTGGTTTATTCGGGTTTGTTCATATGAACATATGTCCGCAACGGCTTCATTTTTTTGCTACATGGTGTTGAATTTTTATTTTTTAAATGGTTATTTTTTAATATCTCCTAAAGTACTTTAGATATTATGTTCAATTTTGGTATGTGTTAATAGGATATAGAACTACAAATTTTAGTTAGAAAAGTTTTTCAATTGTTCCACTAGTGGTATCTCTGTAAACATGTTCTCTGATATTTTTTACAAAAAAGATGGTACGCCATAGATATTCTGCCATATTTTTGATTAGCTTGGTCAATTCTACATAAAAATGGTCTCTTGAGCTTTTCTCGTCATGCGCACCATTCTTGATTAAAACCACTAAATTCATATTGAAACTCATTATTATTAACATTGATAAAATATTAATGATAAATTTTGTTTTATAAAAATTGACCACTCCAACAATTTTTATAAAACAAAATTTATCATTAATATACAGGGTGTAACTAAATAAGTGTAAAACATTTAAGGGGGTGTTTCCTCATCGAAAAAAAGATAGGATCTTTCATATAAAGAAACTTCATTGGAGCATCCCTTGTTAAGATACAGACCCTTAAAGGGGGTACATAAAATGTGTTTAACAATTTTTTTCACAAGCACTAAAAAAGTTACAATATTGAAATTAACCTGACATTTTCTACTACCAAAAAGACACTTAGCCAGTAATTTATTTGGTTTACCCCATGGTTGTAAGGGGTGGAAAACGCAACCCCTAAAATTTATTTCCAATGTAAGTTTTTGTCTTATTATTTGTTTACCATCTAAAAATGTATTTCCGATAGCCTGTTTCATTCTAAACAAAAAATGTCTCTTGAATTTTTTGCCCAAAATAAACCAGTTCGCAGCAAAAAATTATTTTACGAACAAGATACATATCGCCATAAAACGAAAATACGAAACTAATTTATCCAGTAGGCCGCTATTAGCGATAGTGACAATTAAATTGGTCTGAAGGTAGACATATTGAACATTTACTATGATTTCTAGATGTTGTATGTTTTGTTATTAATAAATTAGTTTTGTTTATTTATAAATTTTATGTACCCCCTTTAAGGGGCTGTATCTTAACAAGGGATGCTCCAATTAAGTTTCTTTATATGAAAGATCCTATCTTTTTTTCGATGAGGAATCACCCCCTTAAATGTTTTACACTTATTTAGTTACACCCTGTATATCATATAATATAAAATTAAAACTAATATAATTTTTTCCTTGAATACCTCAGAACGATATTACTCGATTGACTGTGACATAAATGTCATTGACAGGAATGATTTAATAACAAAGTCGCAGAAAATAGATTCGATAATTCTAAATCAACCGTTAGTTAATAGTTAATCAGTGATATCGTAGAATTTCAAATAAATTAAACACCATCGAGTTTTCCGAACGGCCATCGGTTTCCATTAAAAACTTTGTTGCGGTAACAAAAATATTATTTTTCGCACTATAAACTTATTAATGGATAATAAAACTATGGGTCGGATCGAAAGTGGGGATTATAAACTGAAATACTTTTCAAGTGTTATTTTATGACCTTTGGAAAAATATGTTCCCGTTTATTTATTCAAAATGCTAAGGTCCGGGATATGGCTCAAGTTTTATTATGACGGGATTAATATACGAGGGAAATAAATGAAGCTTTCGAACAAACCCGAACAAACCCCAATCATGATGCAAAATACTCCTTTCTTACAAAATTTGGCAACTATGGTTTTTTTAGGACGAGAAATTGATTTCTATGAAATTTTAATGTACCGGGTGTCCCACTAAGGATGGCTCTCGGCCGTATCTCTGAAAGTGTTAGTCGTATGGCTTGCGGAAACATTTTTTAATAGGAAAAGTGATAATAAGAAATTGCTGGAAATTATTTTCAAGTTTCTCAGTCGAGCGCTAGAGGGCGTAAAGCTCAGTTTTTTCAAAAGTTGCCGCGTTAAGGTATATTGAAAATAGCATTTTCGTATACTTTAAGGTTTTATGAAGAAAATTTACTTATGACATATTTTTGTCACTTTTAAAATAAAGTGGTAGGGGAAGGTTGAACATTATTTTAAATAAATGCCTACAAGTCCGGGTTGGCTCAACAGAATTTAGTTAACTTTGTTTTGTTAAGAAGAGGTTCCCTTACTCTATACTTTACTCTATAAACTCTGACAATATGACTTTTAAAGTAGGCGCTAGAGGGAGATATTTTACACCTAATTTTAAATTACATTTTGTTTTTCCAAGGCCTATTTGACTTTTGAAAAAACCTGTACCGTTGAAACTTAAATATAATCATATTTCTCCGTGTTTATTTTTGTTCTTGTTAATATCTCCGGTTTGAAAAAAGATATCAAGTTGTGGTTTCCGCCAGTTTTTTAGGCTTTTATTAATCTTTGTGATGAAGTACTATTAAATATACTGTTGTATTTAAAACTTTTGAAAAAATGCGCAATGTTTGTTAAGTTGTAAAATAGCTTCCTCTAGCGCCTACTTTAAAAGTCATATTGTCATAGTTTATAGAGTAAAATATAGAGTAAGGGAACCTCTTTTTAACCAAATAAAGTTCACCAAATTCTGTTGAGCCAACCCGGAGTTGTAGGCATTTATTTAAAATAATGTTCAACCTTCCCCCACCACTTTATTTTAAAAGTGACAAAAATATGTCATAAGTAAATTTTCTTCATAAAACCTTAAAGTATACGAAAATGCTATTTTCAATATACCTTAACGCGGCAACTTTTGAAAAAACTGAGCTTTACGGATTTACCGTTATGGCTCGCCCTCTAGCGCTCGACTGAGAAACTTGAAAATAATTTCCAGCAATTTCTTATGATCACTTTTCCTATTAAAAAATTTTTCCGCAAGCCATACGACTAACACTTTCAGAGATACGGCCGAGAGCCATTCTTAGTGGGACACCCGGTACAATGTTGGGGGAGCTGCATACGGCATTATTTGCACATTTATTAGGTCATAATTTTTTTGTGCCTTAGTGTATTTAAGTTTTTAAAGAAAATAATACTTTTTTCATATTTATTACATAAAAAAGGTATACTAAGTTCAGGTCGCTCAGAGTTACCGTTTCGGAGATATTTGCATTTAAATTGTTTATTGCGTTAGCTCAGGCAATCAAATAATATTTTGTTACTTCTTACCAATTCACTTTTACATGATAATTAATGTTCTAGTAATGGTAATTGGGACTAATAAATACAACAACTGGATTGTTCTTTAACTTACTTTAATTAAAATAACTTTGACCCTAGAAAATATCGTGTCGAAAGAAACCAACAGCAATGAAAACACAAACTTACGATAAACTCAAAAATGAAACAATTTCTGTTCCATAGCAGCTGCATCTCTAAATTTCATTTTGTTTTCTCATAGGTTACTTTAAGAAAAAAATGTTGTTTGCAAGTTAAGAATAATTGGGCAGGGTGCACTAAACAATTTAAATGCAAATATCTCCGAAACGGTAACTCTGGGCGACTTGAACTTAGTATACCTTTTTTACGTAATAAATATGAGAAAAGTATTATTTTCATTAAAAACTTAAATACACTGAGACACAAAAAGTTATGGCCTAATAATTGTGCAAATAATGCCGCAGACAGCGCCCCTAGTTTTGTAAAAAAACATTGGTTTCCTGCAAAGTTATCAGAGAAAAACAAAAATGAAGTTTTAACTTTAACAACCTGTATCTCAGTTAATATCAACTTTCGGAGATAGGTAAGTATAATTAAATCCTAATATTTTTACGTAAGAAGGCCGTGGTTTTTCCATGTACCATTAATTAGCGGACACCCTATACAGGGTCCGCAAACGAAGCGTGGACGGAAGATTAAATCGTTATCGAAGAACTTATCAACAATACTAAAATATCTTGAGATATTAGATTAAAAACGGCATGTTTTAAAAATATTTTACATTATACAGGGTGGCCCAAAAAGTGTGACAGCATAAAGTTACATTTTTAAAATGGAACACCCAGTATTTTATTGCATATTTAGGTTCGTATTACTATCGTTTATAAGTGCCTCAATTTTTATTTAATTTGGTTTTGTAGTTTCGGAGAAATAAATTAAAAACTAAAAAAAAAAGTTTTGCAGTCCTGAATAAAAAAATCAAAAAAACAATCCAGAACTATTTTTTTAACCTCGGCATTGAGTGAAATATATGACAAGAGGTCTAGGGATACTATGAATGTAATTGCGTTTATTTATTTTATACAGGGTGTTCATAATAAGCTTTCAAAAACCCCACATTTTAAAATAATTTTTCTCAAGTTTTTCAAATGGAACACCCTGTATATTATTTGGCTATTTGACGTAGAATTCATAGACAATTTTTTTTGTAATACATGCATATAAGTTATATCCAGCCATTTTCGAAATAATTGTAAATATCATAAATTATGTTGTTTAAATAGAGTGTTTATTGGGAAATTTTGTTATAGGCAACTAGACTAATAATTGTAAACTAAAGTAAATGTTCAAAATAGCTTCCTTTTACTTAATTTAATGATTTTCCTCTACTGCCAACAGAACTCTTAATTCATTTGCTTCATTAATAACGGGTTTATTGATTATCATCTTTTTTGTGTATGCAGTGCTTCCTGTTGCTGCAAATCTTTGCAACAACTTCTCGAAGGTTTCTGGTCTCGGCTTTCTCTCAATATCTGGATATCTTTCAGCATACACTCGTCTCGCGAGGAGGCAATTTCTTGCACATTCACCCAGTATAAAAATCATATTTACCATTTCTAAAGTTGTAAAATTCGACATTTTGTGTAAGTTAGTACTTAATTTCGACGACTGAACAAATGTAAATAATTTTATTTGGCTGTCATAGTGACAATCTAAACAAAAAAAAATCATGGCAACTCGATTAAGAATAAAAAATAAAATTAAATAAATAAAAGTAGCAAAAATGTAGGCTTTTAAAATTTATATCGAAATAACTAAAATGCGGTAATCTCTAAGAGTAAAAGGAAGCTATTTTGAATATTTACTTTAGTTTACAATTATTAGCCTAGTCGCCTATAACAAAATTTCCCAATAAAAGTCTATTTAAACAACATAATTTATGATATTTATAATTATTTCGAAAACGGCTGGATATAACTTATATGCTTGTATTACAAAAAAAAATTGTCTATGATTTCTACGTCAAATAGCCAAATAATATACAGGGTGTTCCATTTGAAAAACTTGAGAAAAATTATTTTAAAAAGTGGGATTTTTGAAAGCTTATTATGAACGCCCTGTATAAAATAAATAAACACAATTACATTAATAGTATCTCTAGACCTCTTGTTATAAATTTCACTCAATGCCGAGGTTAAAAAAATAGTTCTGGATTGTTTTTTTTGATTTTTTGATTCAGGACTGCAAAACTTTTTTTTTTTAGTTTTTAATTTATTTCTGCGAAACTACAAAACCAAATTAAATAAAATTTGAGGCACTTATAAACGATAGTAATACGAACCTAAATATGCAATAAAATACTGGGTGTCCCATTTAAAAAAATAAAACTTTATGCTGTCACACTTTTTTGGGCCACCCTGTATAATGTAAAATATTTTTAAAACATGCCGCTTTTAATCCAATATCTCAAGCTGTTTTAGTATTGTTGATAAGTTCTTCGATAACGATTTAATCTTCCGTCCACGCTTCGTTTGCGGACCCTGTATATGTAATACATTATTTATATGCCCGTTACATTATACATTATTTAATATTATGCCCGAAATTTACGTTTTCTTAAAAATATACAATTTTTTAAGTAGCCATGACGGATATTAAAAAAAGAACAATTACCGGTACCATTAAATATAATAAACGAAAATTGAACATTTATGGAACTTCCTCTTAAATATTTCTCAAATTGTTCTCCATTATGCCTTAGACATGTTTCACAAATAGTTATTATTTATTATTACAACAGGATTTGTTTCAATTGAAGCAAAAACACATTTTCATCACTCTCGCGATTTTCCTTGTGGTCGATTTTAGGTCGAGGTTTAGAAAAATTACTTTCTCCAATAAAATTTGATTTTATCCGGATATCGGCTTCCGAGATATCTAAAAGTAATTTAAGAAATTTGATAGACTTACATGCTTCAATAAGGCTTATATTTACCATTGAAATACAATGCTAATGCAAACGAGCTTGTCGTATTTTTCAAAGTTAATATTTGCCATAATTATGCCAAACTGATTTTTTACTATTAATGAGAAATTTAAAAACTACTTAGAGAATCTGAATGCGCTGACAGAAACAGAAGAATTTTTCATTATGACACAACTGACTATTATTTTTTTTTTATTTTTTCACCTACTAATAAAAAAATTGTATATTTTTAAAAGACGTAAATTTGTAATGTTAAGACTAAAAATAAAATATTTCTGAGACGCTAAGACGAATTACATTAGTAAAAAATATACAGGGTGTCCCAGAATATGTGCGCAATCTCCCGGGTTCAGATAGAACACTTACAAATAACAGGAGAAGTTCTTATAAATTTTTTCTTCATACGGCGTCCCCTACGGAGATATGGGCCCATATCTGCATCTCTGGAAATCGTTGTTTTTTAAATAATTTTTTAAATACTGGGTGTAATTTATTAATTTCTTAGTATAATGGTTACTAGATGAGGCTCCTTAGAATTCGCCCTCTTAAACACATTTGGCTTAATTAGTTTGCCAGGGACGGCCTAGACGTAACACAAAAATGCTTTTTTTTGTACACCTTGTATGATGAAGGATCTACAATAATATTTTTAGATACTCTAACTCTTAAGCTGAAAACAAGATACTCTTGATCAATGTCGATAAAATGAACTGTTTTCGAAAAAAAAATATTTTTGCTCAATATGGGTTTTTGCATTGGGTTGGTTGTTGTTTTATGTTCATAAAATTCCCTCATTGTTGCTATGGTTTTTTCACATGTACCGATTTAAATAAGAATATTTATGCCAGTGTCAGTTTATGGTAGCGTCTTGAAATTTGCGGTTTTTCTCCTTTGTCTTATTAGTTACTAACTCAGTAATGGAATTTACGTATACTGAATATAAATCATATTGAACAAAAATATATTTTTCTTCAAAAACAGTTCATTTTATCGACATTGATCAAGACTACCTTTTTTCAGCTTAAGGTTTAGAGTATCCAAAAATATTATTGTCGTTCCTTCATCACACTGGCAAACTAAATAAGCCAAATGTGTTTAAGATGGCGAATTTTAAGGAGACTCATCTAGTAACCATTATACTAAAAAATTATTAAATTACACCTAGTACGTAAAAAATTATTTAAAAAACAACGATGTCCAGGGACGTTCGTTATGGGCCCGTATCTCCGTAGGGGAGGCACGTTATTTTTAAGTGTTCTATCTGAACCCGGGAGATTGCCCACATATTCTGGGACATCCTGTATAAGGCGACTCAATTAACAAAAGCAAATTTTTTTTTAAATCGACTGAACGTGGAAAAATCTAAGTATGTCATTGGATTCTATATAAAAACTAGAAAGGGGACATTTTATTTCTTTTTGATAAGTTACAAGGTACCGAAATATGAGAGGTGTCCCAAAATGTAAAATTCTGAAAAACATCCCGTATATCAAAAAAGCATACAAAAAGTCTAATTGGGGAATCTTTTATCTCACAAAAAAATGCAAACTACTGCGATGACTGCATCTTTCTATCTTTACTACTAAAGGAGATACATCGTTAAACTCAAAATATTTGGTGTAAGATTCATTATTCTTACAACCATCATAAAGAAGGAAATATTGCTTGGGTGGTTGCCAATACAACAATTTTGCAAACAGTTATTATCAAATGACGGTTTTAAACACTTTTCAGAATTTGTATTTTATAATAAAAAAAATATAAATTTGTCTCACCTTTTGTTAAAAATCTGGCATGTTCACTCAACTCACTATTGTCATCGTCATTTTCGCCCATCATTTCAGATAACATAATCGACATGATACCCCTCCTAAAATGACATACTTTCTGCTTGCCAAATAGCTTACCTTAAGCTTTTATACCGCCTCGGGCTCACCTAGAAAAGAATCGTCCTACGCCTATCAATTTTCGATAAATTATTAGTAATTTTAGTTTTATAACTATTATTTATAACGATAGAGAACTATTGGCCAATTATATTGTTTTAAAGGTATAGCCCATATTGTTTCTGGATATGAAAGCTGCGTTCAATAATTAAATAGTAACGTCCGAATCTAAAAATGCAGGATTTCCAAAGTGAAACTCTCATAAATCCACAATTCTTTAAGTAATGTTTTGGAAGACGGAATGAACAAATTTTGGGAAAAAATATCAAAGTGATTGTACCTATATACAAGTACTTGGGTCAAAATTATTTTACAGGCAACTTTCAGTACTTATCATATAACTTACTAAATTAAACTGTTTGCCTGTTGAAACGATTATAATTTTCGAGATATATCTTACTTCCTGCATTAAAAAGCAATTTTAAAAGTTTTTTTCTAGATTATAGCTGCAGTATTCAAATTTGAATTTAAAAATGTACCGCCGGTCACGCGTCCCCAGTCAATAATTTCTTACTTTACCCTACTTTAATTATATTTCACATCATTTTATTAAAGTTACTTTTATATATAAATAATTTAAACTCCTACTACAATTTCTATTGATAAAATAATGTTCAAAGATCAACAGTTTAGTTTCTCTAACGCAATTATTAACCAATTCAGTCCGCACAGCTGCATGTATCGCCGGTCACGGTAGAAATTGCTTATAAATAACGCCACTACAGGTCGTCATAATAGTTTTACAAATATGACGGTATGTATTTGAATTCGTGTAAAGCGCAGAATGTTTATTTAGGTATAAACTAGCACATTCCTACTTTTTACCAGGCGTATGTTTTTATATTGTATCGCCGGTCACAGGGTTAACTCAGACCTAGTAGTCCTAATTAAGGGAAAAATACTACACGAAGTCATTCTCTTGAGTACAGATACTCACTTCTGTCTTAAAAAAGTTTAAGAAATAGCTTGTATTAGCTGTTATCCACAAATTTGTGCATTTTTGTATCGCCGGTCGCAGTAACACCGGTCACGCATGAAAATGTTACCTATGTTATCCGAAGCTATATACAATATTTTTTTATTAACCAATTTTGTTTACACCTTAGGTGGATTAAAAGTATGACTAATTTTCTTAGAATTTTAACATTCTATAAGGAACATTCCAAAACTGTAAGCCAATATAAGACAGGGCTGTTATAAATAATAGGAAAATGGTTATAGTGAGTGATTAAAATAACTCAGTTCCAAATATTGGTGTTATATGATTCAGAAGAGTAAAATTAGCCATGTGACGGGCGTTAAATAATTAAAAAATCGATGCTATATAGACCAAAATCTTTGTGACGATGATCTTTTGCGCGGACATATATAATTCCTCCAATTAGATACTATAAGAAACCTATTAAAAAATTAACAGGTGTTTTTGAGATTATTTATTTTTAAAATCCGATTTACTGAAAGTTGCCTGTAAAAAAATTTTGACCCACCTATACAGGGTGTTACAAATTCCGCCTTCACCATTGGGATTAAGGAAACGGTAAGAGATACGAAGACGACTAAATTGGGGCAAAGTTGCGTAATTATAGGCCCAAAAAAAATTAACAATAAATGCAGCGGCTTTCGAAATATTTGGAAAATCTAAAATTTTGCGTTTCAGTTTTTATTTCTTCCTAACTTTGTTCGAAGAGATGTCCAAAAATAAATGTCACTTTCTCGTTGCTGCTTTTTATTCTCCACAAGATGGCATTATCAGATCTTTAATGCGACGTTTCGTCTTTGGGTCACCACCATCATCTTAATTTTTTTTAAATACGAGCATGAATATTTTTGTTTAAATTATGAAAGAGGACCGACATCTACACAACACTTACTGGTTTTCCGACGTTTTATTCCTTAAATTGACCATCTTCATTAAAATACACGTAATAGGTTCCTGTAATTAAGTTTTCTTTTTTAAATTCGGTATAATTCGAAAATGTAAAACTAAATGCCTCTTTTACCTACTAGTCTTAAGCAAGAGTCAAATTTTATTTGTATCAATAAAATAAATTACTTACGCTAAGCAGAAATTCGATACAACTATTAGTTTGAAATAAAAAATAAGAACAGTACAGTTCGACAACCAAGTCTATAGCTACGCGGTATCGGTAAGGGGGAAGCAATATCTTTTAAAACATGGCCGAGTCATGGGCGTGCTATTATTATCTTAATAATGTAATAATATATATTTTTTCATAGCATGAATATATATACATCACCAGTGTAATATATTAATAATTTTCATTAATATTCCTCGCTTATTTTGACATTTTCGCAAATAAAATCCATTTGATTTTAACATGCACCTCAAAGTTTCAAGGGAAAATGGAAAGTTTATGTCACGTCTCAGCTGTTGTAGCAACTTTTTTAAGGTTTGAAATACTTTTAGTTCCAAATAAAACTTTTTTATTGTTCTCCTAACAATTCCAAAGTCGAAGCCTTCGATTTTTTCGACAGCAGAGAGACGGTCCCTTTTTTGATAGGAGATTACAACAATTCGGGTTATTTTCTTCCTTTCAGTATCTTCATCGTGCATGTTCTTTACTGCACCCACGCTTACTCCCGTATATATTGCGAGCCTTTCTAGCTTTCGCTTAAGTGGCAATTTAAACATATTAATTTGTGATTCCTCTTCACACACCTTGTACACATTGGCAATCACTTCGCGGGTTTGACTATGAAGGGTTTTACCAGGGTATATTCATTCATTATCACAGTTTTAAAAAAAACCCTATCACTACGCAACTGGATGAAGCATATTGGACATCGCCGAACAAGCACGTTGGCACTATAGGCGTGTCACCAGGCGCGTGACGTCATCCTCTGTCTGGGATATAACCTATAAAATTAGCTCTAGCCACCAGTTACCCATGGTTACCATTGATATTGTCCCATGTTGCCCTATTTTTAGATTAGAAGTACTTTAATGAAAAAATATTTTATTTTGCATTTAAATATTAAAATAAATACCTAGTATGAAAAGAAAGTTTTAAGAACATTGAAACTATAATAGAATATTAGTTTCTTATATACTTATGACAATTTACTTTAAATGGGTAAATTTAATTTTAGCGTTTACTTGGTAACATGTTATTAAATTAAAATTTAATATATGTGACAACATTGTTATCCCAAGAAATTTTTTTGCCCGCATTCCTTTTGTAGCTACAGTTAAAGTTGTCGACCTGTAGTAGTACATACTAACAATAACAATTAAAGACAGAAATAGCAATAAAAATTTTAAAAATCTTTATTGCTAAAATTACAGGACCGTACAATAGGGGTATTGATAATTTAAACAAAAAAGTCCAGCACCGTATTTAAAAAAATTAAGTTGATGATGGTGAACTAAAGACGAAACGTCGCATGAAAGATCTAACGATACCATCTTCTGGGGAATGAAAAGTAGCAATGAGAAAGTGAATTAATTTTTGGACATCTCTTCGAACAAAGTCAAGTCAGGAAAAAATAAAAATCGCAACATAATATCTTAGATTAAGCCCCTGTATTTATTGTTGATTTTCTTACGGCATATTATTGGGCAACATAATTACGCAACTATGCCTCAATTTAACCGAGTTCGTATCTCTTACCGTTTCCGAAATCCCAATGGTGAAGCCCGAATTTGTAACATCATGCAGGAATTGATTCAATTTACACCTTTTTGTTACAGAAATATATAACCCTTGGTTAATCTGCAGAGGTTCTCAAACTTTTTTCGCCGTGTCGGGCTAAAAAAAGTTCGCGGAGCAGCTACCTTTAAGAGCCACGTCGAGTGACGCTTTCGCCATTTCGTTTTTTGATTGGTGTTTTTTAGTTTTATCCGAAAACCCGCTAAATACCCGTTTAGGGGCTCGATTTCCTAAGTTTCAAAGTTAAAAATCTCTCAAATACCAATTGATTTTTGATTTTTGCCTCTGACCCCTGGCATACTGCTTGGCACTACTACCAGCACCTAGTTTGAGAACCCTTGCTTTATTGCATACATCATTTTTTTTTATGATCAAACACAAGCACTATAAGGAAAAACCTTAAGGGTACTCTGGGAGTGGTGCGTGTGCCAATAAAGCGATTCACGTTGGTTTTGAATCGTTGGAGGTTATATTCGTTGGGAAAAACGACCTCGGGAAGATCGTTCCATAAGGATAAAGTCCTCTAGATGAAAGAATTCTTAAATAATGAAGTTCGAGGAGTACTAAATACTACTCATAGAACACAGTGGTGGATTTATAGGTTTCCTGTAATGGCCGTTCCTAAAAACTGGTAGATTTATGATAATTAAAGCCGTATTAGATTCAGCAATTTATGTCTCTTGCGCCGGCAATGGCAATTATAATTGCACGTATTCATGCGCACTAAACCGTTCTCGATCAGCTGGCCCAATACTGCTCGCATTGTCGGCGCAATGCGAGAATCGAATCCGTATTACACTCGGCAATTCTAGTCTTCTGGCAATTAAAATTGCACCGATCCATGCGCAGTACATTGCGATTGCCGGTGCAAGTATGGGTAGAGATGGATTATTCTGTTATTTTTTAATGTTTAGTAATTGGTCGAAGCACCTATGAATAGCTAATGGCTATATAAACTAACTGGTCCTTAAATTAACAGTTCACATTCTTTAATAAGCATATGTACTGCTAGTTCGTCGCCACTTTTTTGAGCTGCTAGTTGTAAGTAGCAGTAGCTGCTTTAACTGCTAATCAAAACGAACAGGTTTGCCCATCTCTAATTCTGGTGGTATTTTAGGGATTTCGATACTACCAGCTGCTGTTCTGACTGTTGGCAATGCGCCAGCTGATCAAGAACGGTTTACTGCTCATGAATTCGTACAATTATAATTGGCATTGCACCGGAAATCTTATTATCTTGTGACATTACAAACATCTCTCAAAAATATTGGAACGCAGCGACTGAAACCGTGTTGGGAATTTGAATGGCAGTTTAAACGATCCTAATTTTCTTGTCTTCTGTTTTGACTGAATGGCAGAGTGGCCATCCTAATATGGCTTTGGTATTTTGTTTAATTATATAATAAATAAAAAGAATAAAACTCGTTGAAAAAGAAACACACGACGCTATAACACTTTTTGACATTCGAAGATTTATTTATACGGAATGTCTCAACAGTACAACTAATTTAAAGAATATTTTCATTGGACTGGACACGTGAAAAGAACTGTTTAAGTTCGACTGGAGCAGGGGTAATTAATGTGTTCTAACGCGAGTTGCTCATATGCAGGATGTTATGGATGTGCCTTTTAACGTGGGCCACTGAAGGTTACATTTGCTCGCGAGCATGCTTTAATATTATATCATCAGAGATCAGCAAGTAGCAATATTTTCTAACGATCAACGTAGTCCTTGGATTGGGAAATAATTCTTTGATAAAGTCGCATTATACCTTGGTAAAGTAGCAAAATAATGATAAGTGGCACGTTTTTTTGCCACCCACTGTGTTACGCCAGTCGGCGGCAAGCATGCCAAAAGTTACGTGCACTACCGAAAATGTGTAACCAAACCCATACAGAACGATTCTGTATGTGTGTCTGTGGCCTACATTCCTGCTAACTGAAGCCAGATGGAGCGGCACGACAGCATGTAGGCAAAAAGGGTTTTTTTACCTTAGTATTTAGATCTTATTTAGATTTAAAAAAAGTATGTAGACTTTCTCTAGGATATCCAAGGAGTCACCAATTTAAATATAATAAGTAATTTCCATAACACCATGTATAGTGTGTCCCAGGATAAGCGAACTTCTAGGTGTAAATGACAAAAAAATGTCGAAGTAAACACGAGCAAACTACAGTGATGCCATATCACACCACGTGTCTCGCCCTTGCCTAACCGCCGCGCCCATATTTATATATTTAACCTTCAGTATCGTTGCTTCAGTATGTTTCGATACTCGGTATTGGGACGACGTTGCCGAGGGTTCCACGTGCTTGATATATACGAATTTTAAACGTTTTGTTAGTTGTAGCATTACCCGATTTTTTCTGTGAAATAATTCATAATAATAAATGTTCTGATGTGATTTCAAATTTGTGTGATATTGTCTACTGTTGGATCTGTTGCAAAATATACTTTTTGTGTTTTATTTTCTTATGAAATTTAATTATAAAATGGATTATTTTAAAACAAATCGAAGGTAAGAGAGCATGTACCTTAAATTTGTAGTTTTTTTTTTAAGTTTGAAAAAGAAGTGATAACGCGGGTCAAAGATATCTTGTTGTCAAAAACTGAGCACGTGCGTTTACAATGCGCTGACCTGTTTTGAGACTAGAGACTACCTCACCAAATTATTGATTGCGACCGTCGTCAGTAGCGGCCCCGTAAATTTTCAGATTTCATGTAAAGTGTATAATTCGCTTAATAATTCAAGCGCCATTTATGGATATTTTTCTTCAATTTATTTTCATCTCAGGATATGCGGGTTTAAATATAACAAGTCATTTCTATAACACCCTGTATATTTACTGTTTTTCAACTATGGTTCCAGCCGTCATAACGATAGAAAATATTTTTAATTACACGAAATAGACAAATGAAACAAATTGTCGTACAACATTTCACATTTATATGCGAATTCATCGATGCATGTGACGAAATGTTATAGAAATTCCAAATTTTAAAATCAACCAAATCCGCACGAATTGCTAAATGAAAACCGGACGTTTTGACATTATGCAATGTGAAAATTAACAAATATTTTTAATGTATGACTTGATTTTTGCATGTTGGACGATGATTTTAGAATTGAAAGCGTGAAAAATTATGATAAAATAAACTCCTGGACAAAATTAACGCAACATCGTAAATTTCCCATATTTTTTATGCTATTTTTGTTCTGAATTTATGATCCGATTTGAATGATTTTTTTGCATTGTAGGTTGGTTCCTTGACAATGTCATAGTTTTCTCTGTTTATGATAAAAATTTAATTTTCGATTTATACTGGGTGTACTAAAAATGCAATGTTTTTTTCCAAAAATTCGTATCACCCTGTGGAGTATATTAGCAACCGAAGCATATTGCAGTTGACAATAAACGGTAGGTCCATCTTTCCCCAATATTTTCTTTTTTGGTTTACTTCATTATCTGTGGTATTAAAGGAGATACACCGTTTTATAGCGTAACATGATTTTATAGACTTTAATATTCAAACACGCGTCGGGCAACTAGGCATACGAAACGAATGTTTAATAAGCAGTTTCCGAACAGTTTTTGATCAGTATGGCGAATTTCATTTGACCTTTGTAACTTTAAAACACAACATCTGCTGACACATTGCTTGCAATGTCAGAAAAAGTTCATAGTCTACTTGAAAACATTTAACAATGAATGTGTTGAATATTAAAGTCTATAAAAACATATTACTCTATAAAACGGTGTATCTCCTTTAATAATAGAGATAATGAAGTAAACCAAAAAAGAAAATGTTGGGGAAAGATGGACCTACCGTTTAATGTCAACTGCAATATGTTTCGGTTGCTAATATACTCCACAGGGTGATGCGAATTTTCGGAAAAAACATAGCATTCTTAGTACACCCAGTATAAATCGGAAATTAAATTTTTATCATAAACAGCGAAAACTATGACATTGTCAAGGAACCAACCTACAACGCAAAAATAAATCATTCAAATCGGATCATAAATTCAGAAAAAGAATAGCATCAAAAATATGGCAAATTTATGATGTTGCGTTAATTTTGTCCAGGAGTTTAGATAAATGCGACGGATCTCACAGTCTCTTTTCTTTAGTGATACAGGGTTAGTAGAAAGTACCGGAACGCTTTAAAAATCTTCAAAACCGCCAAAGCTGCAATTATAAAAGTCGCCATTTGGGAGTTTCGTATGTGGATTGGGCCCGTTCAGCATTTTTTTTTATTTAGAAATCCAAAGTACAAAATTTTTTAAGGCAATTTCCAAATTTTTAGATTTTCATTCGGACTTTTAAGCCCTTAAATAAATTATTAAAGTTAGACCTCGCCAAAACGGGATGGAACTTCGTAGGACGTCACATACTATATGCTGGTCGGAAGACAGTCGAGATCTAGAAACGTATAGCGCGTGTTTCTGTATGAAAACGTCGCTTGATTGTTAAATTATATCGTTTTATCTTCTTGCTGGATTAAAGTGAATGAGAAGAAAGCTTGTAATAAATATTGTGTGGTTCCTGAGTGCCTTAAAACAGGCAGAAATGCCCCAGAAAAACTGTTTATAAGTGTGACATTCAGGAGCGGATTCAGGATTTAATTGAGAGGTGGGCAAAGTTGAGAAAAAAAGCCCCCCCGCAGGAGATATCGGCGGAGGGCTTTTTTTTAGGACCACGCCCAAATATTGCTGAATTTGGTCAATAATTTATAGTAAATATTAGAAAACCGATGCTTTAACGTAAGTTTAAATATCCCAGGGTGAAAGCAGACTTCAAAATATATGATATATACATATATTTATTTTAGATACAAGAAGATATAGAAAATTATATACAGGGTGGTCCAGCGAAAACTTAACACCTCGATTTTCCTGCTTAAAAATGAAAATGTAGAAAAGCCCCCCGACGGGGGTGAACACAACCCCCTGATTTTGAATAGGGATGAGGGGGTACCTCATTTTGAAGATCTTATCGAGTACTATCTGACCCTAATATTTCGCTTCAAAATTTTCATCTTTAACGAAATGACAGCTAAAATAGTGGAAGACTACTTACTTTTGTGATTAGTTTATTAATTGCTGAAAGTTGAATTTATTTATTTATTTGTTAATTTTTTGTCCAAAAAAATAGACGGACCATGTTTTTGATTTACCTTAGTCTATCGTGAATTTTTAAGAACGCTAAAACTGTGTCAATTCGATTGTACTTTTGTAGTAGAATTAAAATGGTGTATTCCGTAGATTTCTTTCCGTTTTAACATATTTTTTAAAATAAATTGTAAATTAATACATTTCAAGTACTTACCAGACATTTTTGTAGCACGATCTTGACACTCAAAACTCACACTTTATAACCCAAATATTTTTGCTCGAAGACAAAACGTTGTATTCAAATACCCACCACATATCAATAGTAACGTCAAATCATTTCACTTGCATGACATGTCGTGTATATTAAGCAACACATTTAACATTGTGATTACGGGAAAAAACCAGTTCCCTACTAACCAGCAGTCCTCAAAACAAGATGTTCCTCTTGTAATCAAGTTGTTCACGTTTGTTGTTTTCTAGCAATTTCTTCAAGGGCCTTTTCTCTCTTATGATATTAATATGTCGGTATGACGATTTAAAAAAAAAAAAGATCCAACTTCTCGGCTCAATCCCCACGTCTGACACAAACCCATAATTTTAAGATAAAAGTAGTAAAATAATAAAACAGACATTATTGCAACAATTTACAATTTAAACCGTCACAGCGTTCGCAGCGTATGGCGTAGCCTATATCGGGGCACTGAAATCTTTTAATCCATTTAACAAGGCCATAAATTCCGGAAAATTATGGCCAGCATTTCCGTAAGCCGTTATTCTTGTCAATTTATTTAAATTTTTCAACGAACGAAATAGGAATACTTGCTAATTTTAATGAGAGGGTGGGTATTTTTTAAAACTTTAATATTTTTATTACTTCAATAATTTTGTTGAATTTAAGACAAGAAAATTAGTTTTCTTGAAGTAGTCCATCTCAAAGTGGAGTGAAGTTATAAGGAGGTAAAGAAACTCACAGTCTGCTCCACTAGTTTAATTAATAAAAACAAACTATAAACCATACATGTTTCGAAGGCCTTCATCTTCAGTGGAAAGTAAAACGTAAAACATCAAAAGGGGGGTACCTATGACATTGAGGTAACTGTAAATAAGAAAAAAAGAAGTTTAAATAAGTTAAGTTTAAGTTCAACAATTTTTTCTTAAACTTAACTTATTTAAACTTCTTTTTTTCTTATTTACAGTTACCTCAATGTCATAGGTACCCCCCTTTTGATGTTTTACGTTTCACTTTCCACTAAAGATGAAGGCTTAAGCCTTCGAAACATGTATGATTTATAGTTTATTTTTATTAATTAAACTAGTGGAGCAGACTGTGAGTTTCTTTACCTCCTTAAGAAAATTAGTGTTGAGATCGCTTGAGCTAAAATCCGATTGAGTACTCCATTATTGAAATAACCGACATCGCTAGATTATTTAAAAAATCGTCCCTTGTTACTTATTACCTTTCACTCGATACCCGAGCTTCGCTTGACGCCGACCCAAATGTGCTGCTTGGTAGTAGGTAAAAAACTGCTCGTATATTCGAGCAATTTTTCACCCGATAGGAAATACCTGGTTATAAATTCAAGCGAGAAAATCGTCGCCTTTCACTGGATACCTCACCTTCGACCGACGCGCCGTGCCACCTGAAATATGCCGATTGGGGACGTCCGACTTTCACGCTCAGAAGGCTGACACGAGATACGTCTTTGTTAAAGGCACATAAACGAGAAGGTGTATACAAAGAACAATGCCAAATCCCTTAGTGCAAGGGTCGACAACCTGCGGCTCGCGAGCCACATGCGGCTCTTTGGATGTGAAGCTGCGGCTCTTTAGTTTCATACGCAAATATTATTTATTTTATCGAAAAAAAAATATAAAAAATTCGTTCTGATTCGATTAACGAGGATTAGGCACCGATTCTATCTCTCAGCCACTTGTACTCGCTTTTCACCGCACCCCTCCCCCGTGACACGCGTCGTTACCGTCGTCAGCCCGTCGAAAGCTCTCGAATGACGCCGTCGTCGGATGTTTCTACGTAGGTTTTAATTCGTTTTCGACGCAAGACAATTTGTCGTCTTCACCAGTACTTTGGCTGTGACCAGGGATCGGCTCGCGAGCCGCATGCGGCTCTTTCGATGTCAAGTTGTGTCTCTTTCGATATCAAATTGCGGCCGTTAGTGGCTCTTTAAAAACTGAGAAATTGTGTAAATTATAACTTTTGGCTCTTCCGTCTCAATAGGTCGAACCCTGCCTTAGTGGATTCATCGCGACATGGGTTTTATTTTGAATGTAATTTGTTTTAAAATCAGAATAAACTGTTCTTCCTTAATAAAAACTCTAGATTAACTTCTAAAACTTACAAAAACAACCCCTGGTGTTTTATCAACACATTCTTCTTAGTCATAAAAATTTCAAGTGATTAATCGCTCGAGCGATTCACTCGATTATTAAACTCGCTGGAGTATCAAGTACTCGATTATTAAAATCATTGGTTTCTCCCAACACTAAAAATAATACGACTAAAGTTCTTCTAAAGTGTTGGGTTTGTTCTCAGCGACCCGGTGGGTCTTTTGGAGCTCGTTTGTAGCTTTTTTGTTACGCCGGTCGCGTATATGTAGCTTGAGCAGGGTCCGAGAAAACAGCGGGACCGCTATGAACCTCCATGGTAGCGGCACAGATTTGGACCCAACTGGTTTTTCGCAACTTTTTTGTAGCTTTTTTGTTACGTTGGTTCCATTTTTATAGCCCTTACCAGTTTCGAGAAAAACGCAAATCTGCTTGCTTAAACTTCAATTGTAGCGACACAACCTCGGACCAGGCTAGTTTTTTTGTAACTTTTCCAAAAAACTAGCCTGGTCCGAGGTTGTGCCGCTACGATTGAAGTTTAAGCTAGCAGATTTGCGTTTTTCTCGAAACTGGTAAGGCCTACAAAAATGGGACCAACGTGACAAAAAAGCTACAAAAAGTTACGAAAAACCAGTTAGGTCGGAACCTGTGCCTACCGAGCTACAGAGTGCCCGCTACCTTGATAGAGCTAATCTTTTGTCTTTCAAAACAATAATACTTGAGACTTATATAACGATGACATGGAGTTGCTAGCAATCAAGGAACGTAAAAATCACTTTGAGGAAGTAGACAATCTAAGTTTTTTCGAAAACAAACAACACTCTCCTTTGTATTTATTATAATTGAGGTAGAATTGGAGTATCCCCTATGATATGTAAGTTTGGGAGCACTAGTTACTTTTGTGTGAAAATGATTTTCTCAAGAAACTTTTTTTTTATGATCAAACACGAGCACTATAGGAAAAATCCTGTAGGGCACTCTTTGAGTGGTGAGTGTGCGCAAAACGCGATTCACGTTGGTTTTGAATCGTTGGGCGTTATATTCGTTGGGAAAAACGACCTAGGGAAGGTTGTTCCACAAGGATGTAGTCCTCCAGATGAAAGAATTCTTAAATAATGAAGTTCGAGGAGTACTAAGCTTAACCACATATGGATGGGCGGCAGTGGTTCGTCGTGTATTTCTGCTATTCATCGCTCTGGGCGGAATTAAGAGGGCAAGGTCAGCCGAGCACCTTCCATGAAAGTATCTGTAAAAGAGAGTCAAATTCCCAACCTGTCTTCGATGTTCTAGGCTGTCGAGGTTCTTCGTCAGCTCGTGGCCTCCGATCAGACGAATAGCCCTTCTTTCGATGGAATCCAGTAGCCGAAGAGTATGTTTGGGTGCAGAGCTCCAGACATGAGAGCAGTATTCTAGTGATGGTCGAATCTGGGCTTTGTATAGTGTCAAAAGTTGTTGAGGTGTGTACAACTTTCTGGTTCGGAAGAGTACCCCAAGCTTCTGAGAAGCTATCTTAGCGATTGCCATAACGTGGTTATGCCAAGACATATTTCCTCCCAGATTGACGCCCAGCAAATTAATAGATGAAGCCAGTGGGATTGCGTATCCGGCCATGACTATTTCCGGTTCTGTAATGTTAACCATTTTAGAGAAAACTGCTGCCTGGGTTTTTTTAGCATTAAATTCGACTTGGTTACTGTCACCCCAAGCCAACATTTCTTCCAGGTCTTTGTTGAGGCGTGATATTTCATGCTGTCTGCGAAGATGTGCGTCGGCAGCCGATGATTGCGCATTCAAAGAGAACGATGAGATAAGTGTGCTATCGTCAGCGAAACTAAATATCGGATTATTAGTTTTCACTAGAAGGTCGTTGATGTAGAGTAACAAGAGAGTGGGAGACAATATGGACCCTTGAGGAACACCGGCATTGATGGTGAAGGTGTCTGAGAGAAATCCGTCAATCGCCACTTGCAGAGAGCGATCCTTAAGAAAGCTAGACAACCATGCACATAATCGACTGGGCATACCATAGGATCGCAGTTTACTTAGAACCCCCTCATGCCAAACACTATCAAAAGCTTTAGAAATATCCAGTGCAACATCCCGAGACTCCCCATGATGTTCGATTGCGTTGTTCCAAATATGGGTGACATCACCGAAAATCATATTGATGATCGCTGATATTGTTGAAGCCTTCCAGGTACTTTAGAAGATGTTGGTTAATAGCTTCCTCCATTACTTTTGATATAACTGAATTCAATGCGACTGGTCGATAGTTGTTAGGCAGGGTTCTCTTACCTTTCTTTGGAATAGGCTGAACTCGCGCCGCCGTCTTCCAGCAAGATGGAAATATTCCTTTTTTGTAGGATAAGTTGAAAAGTCTACAAAATACTGGTGTTAGTTTATCGGCGCATCTCTTGAGAACTATATTAGGAAGTTCGTCTGGACCACTAGCTTTTTTGACGTCGAGTCCTTTCAAGATTCGTTTGATAATCTGTGCTTTCTTTAACTAAATAAAAATAAATAGAAACAAAAATAAAAGAAAAACCAAAAAAAAAGAATTAGATTTAGTGTTGCGAAAACGCATCACTGGGACAAAATGGGTTTTAACACTAGTTATATAATATACTATCAGTTCACATGCAAGACGGCATATTAGTCATGGACTGAGTCATTTAAAAAGCAGAAAATTATGTAATAATAAAATAAATAGAACCTAATAAATCAATCTAAAATATTATATCATTTTTATAAATATTAATTTAAATAATTGTAAAGTCATCCAATTGTCAACTTTTAACCAATTTAAAACCGTTTGGTTCCAATTAATAATACTCCTTTGTGGGTGTCTTAATTTTCCCGTTTTATTAAATTAATTGGTCTCTTAACTATTTCCAATTATTTATGTATTTTATGGCTTCTATGCTTCATATCTATAATTTAATTTAGATAAAATTTATTATACGGCGTCTGAATAATTGTTTTAGGGACATATGGTGTATAAGGGCCGCTATGATTGACTCTTACGTAACTGAGGGTCGATTTATCAAACACGACTGATCAGAAAGTGACATTTTTGAAATTACAGGGTGTCCCATTGTCCACAATTTATAGGGGGGTATTAGTGTTATTATTAAAGATAGAATGTGGCGAAATTCAGTGTTCTACTTTTCACCGAATTGAAAGATTCCGGTGTCAAAATTGTCTGTCGTGGATCTCTAAGTTTTTAATGTACAGGGTGATTTTGAATATCTTCGCTTTTTAGACGCCCCTCGTATTTTCGTTACGCAAGGCAAAAACTGATCTTGTTAGAGCATTTTATGTAAATTTCAGTGGCGTAACCAGTTTTTCTCTAAAAACTTTATTTTTTGAGATATTAACAGAAGAAAAAAAAATTAAATGGGACATCCTATACAGGGTGTTATGGAAATGACGAATTATATTTAAATGGGTGACTCCCCTTGGATGTCTACATACTTTTTTTTAATCGAATATCTAAATACTATGGTAAAAACCCTTTTTACCCACGTACTGTCGCGCCGTTCCATCTGGATTCACTTAGCGACCATGTGGGTCACTAGAGTATACTAACCGTGTTGTCAGGTCACACCACGTGTCTCGCTCTTGCTTGTATACCGGCCGCGCGCCACTTTGGCTTCAGTATGTTTCGAGACTCGAGATTGGAGTGACGCTATCGAGGGTTCCACGTCCTTGATGTATACGAATTTTAAACGTTTTGTTAGTTGTAGCAGTACTCGATTTCTTTCTGTTGTGAAGTAATTAATAATAATAAATGTTGTGATGTGATTTCAAATTTGTGTGATATTATCTACTGTTGAGCTGTTGAAAAACATATTTTTTGTGTTTTATTTTTTTTGGAACTTAATTATAAAACGCATTATTTTAAAATAAGATCGAAGGTAAGAGAGTATGTACCTTAAAATTGTAGTTATTTTTTCTAAAAAGTTTGAAAAAGAAGTGATAACGCGTGTCAAAGACGTCTTGTCAAAAACTGAACACGTGTTCTGTGTTGCAATATGACAACATCGCCTATAATGCGCTAATCTCATTTGAACCTCGAGACTGCCTCAATAAACTATTGATTGCGAAGGTCCTCAGGAGCGGCCACGTAAATTTTGAGATTTCAATAAAATGTATAATTCGCTAATAATTCAAAGCGCCATTTATGGTTATTCTTCTTCAATTTATTTTCATCTCCGGATTTGCCGGTTTAAATATAATAAGTAATTTCTATAACGCCCTGTATATTATTTATTTTTTCCAAATAATTGAGCATACTTTGGTATTTACAAAAATATGTAGTTGTTTATATTTATATTCAAAAGGAATCTAAAAATGCGATATTTTTAATAATTTACGTTACTTATAACGTAGGCCATGGTCAATTTATTAGAAACAAATTCAAAATTTTGACAGCTCCTTTACGTTAAGAATTAGATAAAAATTCCAAATACAAAAGTTATGGAGATCATTCAGGTGCACCTTCTGAAGTTATATTGGAGTACTCAGGGTGGCCCACAAACACGTGGGGAATATAACGTTGTTTAACTTGTTAACTAATATAGCAAGAGTAAGAGAATTTCATACTCTTCAGATATAAATGAAATATACAATGTGTGCAATTTAAAAAAAGGAATTTTTCATTTTGAAGTTACTGAAATTCGAAAATTTATTTTGAAGATCTTCTAAGAACTGAGGTAAATTTATTTCCATAATTCATTTGCCTTAGCTCCATGTAATCTCCATAAAAATTATAATTTTATAACTTGCAAAGGTAGTGTAGGTATTCACAATTAAATCCAACGCTGAAAACAGCCATTTTTCTGAAAAAATTAAAATATTTGGAAAACTATAAGATTTAGATACAGTGAAACCTCTCATAACGAACACCTCTAATAAGCGGATATTTCTATTAAGCGGACATTTTTTCATAGTCCGGAACTAGGTATATGAAATTCCATGAAAATCAACCTCTCTTGGGCGGACTCTCCTTTGGGCGGACTGTTTTCAAACAAAGAATGCGAAAACCCTCCTTTAAACGGACAAAAATTTTTTAAAAGTATTGGGAGACGAATAAGTACGGTGCAAAAACTCTCTGAAGACAGACCGGCAACCAATCGCGTATGCGTGGCACAGCGAAAGGACTTCGCCGAATGAAGGTATGTGTGATTCCCCGACAGCAGTTCCCGTTTATTTGTAAGTTGTAAGGTTAAAATCGTAAACAATGGCAGAAAAATGTCGCGTTTTGAGTCTGAAAGAGAATATTGATGTTGTGGAAGTCGTTAATTTGATAACAATGATTTGGACGAGTTCATTAACATTGATAGCAATGTGCTATTAGAAGATGATAGTGACCCCATTCCTACCGATTATGTAGTCCAAACTGAAATCAGATCACTATCTGACGACTCTGATGAAGAAGTTGAATACAGTAATCAAACAAATGTCACCAATTAATTATTAACAAGCCATTAGTATGTTAAAGGAATTATAAGAGTATGCAAAAAATAGAGGCGACTCTACAGCAATGGAATTGTTATCAGACTTGGAATTACATTTTCTAGATTGCAAATATAAAACGCAAACAAGTCAAACTATGTTATTAGATTTTTTTAGTACTAGTGTATTTTTGTTATGTTATGTTTATTTGTACATACATAATTATACATAGTAATAATTTTGCATTTACATATTACCCTCTATTAATCGGACACATTTAGACCCGTAGTGTTCTGTGTTGCAATATGACAACATCGCCTATAATGCGCTAACCTCATTTGAACCTCGAGACTGCCTCAATAAACTATTGATTGCGAAGGTCCTCAGGAGCGGCCACGTAAATTTTGAGATTTCAATAAAATGTATAATCCGCTAATAATTCAAAGCGCCATTTATGGTTATTCTTCTTCAATTTATTTTCATCTCCGGATTTGCCGGTTTAAATATAATAAGTAATTTCTATAACGCCCTGTATATTATTTATCCATTTGTCCAAACTGAAATCAGATCACTATCTGACGACTCTGATGAAGAAGTTGAATACAGTAATCAAACAAATGTCACCAATTATTAACAAGCCATTAGTATGTTAAAGGAATTATAAGAGTATGCAAAAAATAGAGGCGACTCTACAGCAATGGAATTGTTATCAGACTTGGAATTACATTTTCTAGATTGCAAATATAAAACGCAAACAAGTCAAACTATGTTATTAGATTTTTTTAGTACTAGTGTATTTTTGTTATGTTATGTTTATTTATACATACATATACATAGTAATAATTTTGCATTTACATCTTACCCTCTATTAATCGGACACATTTAGACCCGTAGGTGTCCGCTTAAGAGAGGTTTCACTGTATATAACATTATATACAAAAAATATTCAAAATTTTATGCACAATCCAAAAATTAATATAAATACAAGGTGTTCTATTTTAAAAACCCTAAGTTATATTCGCCACGTGTTTGTAGGCCACCCTGTATCCCCCAATATAGACTATGCACCTTATGTTCAACTTAACGATGCATCACTCGGTATATTTTTTGTAGTATGTTATTTTAATCTCTCTTTATCTAGTACTGTCTTGTTGGCATCCAACGATTCAGTAAATATTTACCTACTGCCCCAGTTAATTCTCATTACACTCAAGTTGATTATATTTTCATGTAGGAGTTATATTTCGTGTGCTAAGGATTTAAATCAACAAAATAAAACAAACATAACCTTCCAATGCAATGGCGGATTTAAGACCGTAAGTAAATAGGTAGGAGCCTATGTAATTAGTTGGTCGGACAATTTCTTTGACACCAGCCATGATTATGCAAATAAACAAGAAGCAAATTTGTCACATACCTTCTTTATAAATTAATTGAATCAGCCGATACTTGGTGAAAATCCATAACTAATATTATGAGAAACGATAAAACTACGTTATATTTCTTTTCCACTATATTCTTAAAAATGACATGTTTCGCTATCACTGTAGCTTCTTCAGATTGAGAATGAATGAATATTTTTCTATATCTAACAAAGTGTACAATCTTAAAATATTATTACAGTTATAAAGATGGTGTAGGGTGTAGGGGATATAATAGTAACAGTGGGATTTTCCAAATGGTCAGTAAAGTGATTATATAAATTATTTTATAGATTTATTTATACATGTAATAGCGGATTAGTGAAATAAATTTAACAAAGGAAATTGTTACGGTCTATTTGATCATTCAGTTAAACATCGGTATTTTTAAGTTTATTTATTTCCATGGATTCTAACAGATTAATTTTCATGCCTTTATTTTCAGTATGTAAGATTTTAAAATTTGAATCAAACTTATGTTGTTTTTCTTTTAAATGATTGGAATAATTAGAATCTGTTTTATCTTTTATGTAACTATTATAATGTTCTTGCATTCATCCCTGTTTGGCCAATGTATGTTTTCGGACAATCTTTACATTTTAGTTTATACAGCCCTGATTTTCAATTTTTATGATTTTAATTTTTTTATTTTTTATATATTTCCCTAAAGTGTTGTTAGTTTTGTAATCTACCCTTAGGTTGAGTTTATTAAGCACCTTACATACATTTTTACTCGGTTTTCCAATGAAAGTAACAACTATAAATTTATCTGCTGACGTTTTACTATTTGGGAAAACTAAATCAATAGTTTTTTTGTAAGTCTTTTTCTTTAAGAGTTTGTTTATTAAATTCGATGAATAACGATTATTGACTGCTATTTGTTTAATGATATTTAGTTCTTTATGAAAGTTATTTTTGTTAAGTGGGAGAGTTAGTAGTCTATGAATCGTACTGTGGAAAGCTGCTAACTTATGTGGTATTGGGTGACAAGAAGAATTATGGATCGTTGTGTCTGTATGAGAAGGTTTGTGGAAAACTGAGAATATATGTTTATTATTTTCTCTTTTTACAGTTAAATCTAGGAAGTTAATGGCATTCTGGTTTTCTTCCTCTATTGTGAAATTGATATTTTTATGTAAACTATTGATATATTCGAGAAATATTTTTAACTTTCAGTGTAGCTTAAGGGTTGCAAGGCATAAGAAGTGTGGAGGAGGTCCGACGTAGGCAATGCCCTGTATATTCCTAAGCGTTTTCTAAATTAAGAAATTTTGCTATGATTGAAGGAACACGTCCTAGTGTATTTTTACCCACAGGCATAGCTATGCATTTACCATTTCGATATGTAAGGAAAAATCTGCATTTCTTAATTGCTTCTGGCCTTAATGCAAGGTACTAACCAATATCAAGACATCTGTTTGGTTTCTTTCCATTATATAGTAAAACTTTCTGGCTTAGCAGTTTTAGTTTCTGGTACCTTGACAAGTATAACAGGCCCCTTATCCTCAATATCATCAATGGTCATTTTTATCATCTCATCCCGTCTTAGGACGCCAAAAACTCCCATTACGAGTACCACTTTATGCAGCAGGAAGGTATCATTCGGCGCATTTTTGATAAAAGTTAAAATTTGTTCACCTTCCAAAACTTTTCACTTTTTAGGAAAATATCCCTTTGATTTATCTATTAATTGACAATATCTTGAAATATTAATATTTACCTTTACTATAAGTTCAGACTTCACCTGGGAATATGTTGTAAAAAGGCTATTTGGGATATATTTTTCCGACTAAAATAAAGTAAAAATTGTTATTACCAATGAGCAACAGGGTTACATACCAATTCCTGAAAGTGAGCCATCATTACTGTTTCTGTAATCACCGTAATTGGGTTTTTTACTTTCCATTGTAGAAAATGTTCATACTCCTTGTCGTACAGGACTTTGAACTTTGCCGGTAATAAGTTTTCCTTAGCTTTTTCAGCATTTTCTAAAATATTTTCTGGAATTTCAATATTTTCGTTTATAAAAAGCAACCCTTAGCAACCGTCAAACTTGTTCTATGACAATAGATCAAAGCTCACTAAATATTAAAAATTGGCGAAAATAGTTTAAAAATGCAGGCTCTTAACTATTTATATTTTAAATAGATTAAAAATAAAGTATTGGATACACCACAGGCGTTACTACACTATAATGCCCATCATGCCTTTGGTACATAAACAACTATTAAAATTTTCGAAGGCTTTAATTACTTGTAAAAATAGTTTCGGCCTACTAATTGCTCCTGGCAGGTTTTTTTTATTGCTTTCTTTACAAATATTCCATTAATTTCCACCTAGTGTCTATCGCATGTTGGACCCAACCCCATGTCACCCCGACCGACTGAACGGACGCATCTCGGGCCGCACCTAGAGGCGCTCCCTCGGCTTCCGTGGCCGCACCTTCCATTAACTAATGCCCAGGGCTTGGCCCATGGCGATGGGGCCCACGGTGGCGGTAAACACAGTGGCGGGTGCAGGAAAAGTAAACATAAAAGGCAGCTGTTTTAATGATTGAACAAACAATTTGAGTCCTTCGTTTTGTTTTTCATGCATTGCGCATACCGTAAAAGTAGTTTGGCGACAATAGATTCCAGAACTGCACTTTGCCACTTAATTATCATGGCGATAGTTTTAGTTTTTTTTCTCTTAGCAAATAAGGAAGTTATCGATGTCGATGTAGTAAATGCTATACAACGTGTCCAAGATAAGGAGGGCCAGTACAGGGATCACGGAAACCGATACGAAGTCGGTTAAATGGAGGTAAAGTTGCGCATTTACGTGGCTAAAATATGCCGTTTCGAAAGTTTTAGGATTCCGAGTAGTTCCGGAGATATCCGGAAAAAAACCAAATTCTGAAAAATGGTTTTATTGTTTTCCTGGATTTTTTTGAGATCGAATTCTAAAGTAAATTGCACTTTTGCATTGCCACTTTTTCGCTCTATTTAACAGCGTTAATTGTTTTGTAATCCGACGAGTCGTCTTCGAAGGGCCATTATCAACTTTATTTTTTTAAATACGGTCTAGTTTTTCTGATATTGGAATTTGATAGCTCTTTTTCGTCCGAATGCAACGATGTATGACACATTGTAGTTTAATGACGTTTCGATGGTTTTTTGAACAACAGGAAGGAAATTTTGGGATGCGGTCCTGTATTTCTCCTAATTTTATAAATAATATCTCATAAGCTCTAAATATTTTACTTATGTTGGACTAGTTCAATAAATAACAAATAATTTAATAATAAACCACAAATAAGTGAACAAAAATCATTCCAAAACAGTAATAAAACAAACAACGAAAAAAGTAAGGAACTACATAATCAGGTGTTGATGTTGAAAATGATTTCCGTTATTCTCTAAGCACAAATAACATCTTCTAACTGCCACATAACAGTTTTTTGAGATAAAATGAAACATGCGATAGAATATCAAACTTTTCAGCATTTTGTAAAATTATGTTCCATATTTTCTGGAAAATAGAAAACCTCTTAAATCGCTCTCAAATGATCACAATGGGAATGTCAAGTGAAACAAATCACGCGTCACCATCTTAATTTTTTTGTTTCAAGCGCCTACTCTTCTTTTAAATCAACAGAAGTTTGAAATAATGTTTCTGTATTTTGTTCACTTATTTGTGGTTTATTATTACATTATTTGTTATTTATTGAACTAGGTCAACATAAGTAAAAAATTTAGAACTTACTTATGAGATATTATTTATAAAATTAGGAGAAATACAGGACCGTATCCCAAAATTTCCTTCCTGTTGTTCAAAAAACCCTCGAAACGTCATTAAACCACAATGTGTCATACATCGTTGCATTCGGAAGAAAAAAAGCTATCAAATTCCAATATCAGAAAAACTGGACCGTATTTAAAAAAAGAAAGTTGATAATGGCCCTTCGAAGACGACTCGTCGGATTACAAAATAATTTACGCTGTTAGATAGAGCGAAAAAAGTGGCAATGCAAAAGTGCAATTTACTTTAGAATTCGATCTCAAAAAACCAAGGAAAACTATAAAACGATTTTTCAGAATTTCGTTTTTTCCGGATATGTCCGGAACTACTCGGAATTTTAAACCATTCTAAACGACATATTATTAGGCACGTAAATGCGCAACTTTACCTATATTTAACCGACTTCGTATCTCTTACGGTTTCCGAGATCCCTGTACTGGCAATCCTTATCTTGGACACTGTTAAGGAGGGTTTAATTTATTTTACTCCCACTCTTGCCAAAAGAAATCCATTATGTGCAATATATTTTTATTAAAAAATATGCAATAGTTTTTCATGGAACTGATGCCAATATCACCCTAATGGCCGATTCCACCGATTAGAAATAAAGCTTGGCTTGACCAAGTGACAGTTAAAGTTCGACACACTTCCTCCGTCTAAAATTAAGCTAGAGTGTAATAAACTCAGCTTTGTTCAGAAGGGGTTCAGAACAGATGAACTACTTTAGGTTACGTTAGGCTGACACTGAACAGTTAATTTATGATTTTCTAACGTACTACCGAGCTTTTGCAATTTGCAAGATCCAATATTAAATAATCCAGATTGCTATGGAGAACAAAAGTGAGACGATGGGCTTTTGGTTTTCCATAGCAATCTCGATTTTCTTTTATTCCTTTATTTTTAATATTGGATCTTGATTTTTCAATTGTTAATATATCGAAAACGGTTGAATTTCTGTATATTACTTTCAGAACTCAGTTAATATACAGGATGCCCAATTTAAATAAATTTCATACCTAAAATGATATCAAAATCAACATACCTAAAATGATATTTGATCCCCTTGCAAGTACTACTTTGAAAACCCTGTATAGCAATCATCTTAATTTTTCTCAAGTATGAAAAATAAAAACCTTAAGAGGGGGGATATTAAACGTGATCACCCTGTACTTAAGTATTTTCTTGAATTTTTAAAAAATGGGCACATTATAACAGGGAAGGTTTTCTTGGTTGCGGATTAACAGAAATTGCGGCGATAAACCTTATATGAAGTTCGTCTATACAGGGTGTCTACTAATTGATGGTACATGGAAAAATCACATACTCCTTCGTAAAAATATTATGATTTAATTATACTTACCTATATCCGAAAGTAAAGTTGATATTAACTGAGATATGGTCACAACTTTTTTTGTGCCTTAGTGTATTTAAGTTTTTAATGAAAATCATATTTAAAAAATATTTCATAAAGGACCAAACGCGGAATCAACACAGTGTATTAAAATATAATTTCTTAGGTTTCTTCTCAATGCGTCTATTAACTACTATTATAATTATCATGCAAACTAGTAAAGTTTATAATTTCTTATTATATTAAGTGAGAGGTTATCCCATCTTATTTAAAAGTCAGAACTCTTTCAAAATTAAACTTTTGTAATTTTCTGGGAAAAAATTAGGTTAGGGTATTACAGCCAAATGAATTTAAATGTAAATGCTTTTTACATTTAAATGAGGAAACCCGAATGGAGCTAAAATGGAGAAAAAAGGTTCTTCCCGACAAAAATATTTGGCTTAATATGTATACTCAACGAGGGAGCGTCTATTTTTTCCATGGATAATGCTGTCATGAATAAATATAAATACATATTTATTTAATGTTTTTTTAGTGTTGGACCGCCGCACCGGTTATGTAAAAAATATACGATTTTTGGAAATCTGCATCTGTATTTTATGCCGCTTTTAGGGGTAGGGAATGGCGGCTGGTGACCCTTAGAGGCGATGAGGCGATATCTCGTGTGCTATTTTTTTTTTATAATCAAACACAAGCACTATAGGAAAAATCCTTTAGGGCACTCTAGGAGTGGTGCGTGTGCGCAGAAGCGATTCACGTTGGCTTTGAATCGTTGGAAGTTACATTTGTTGGGAAAAACGACCTCGGGAAGGTCGTTCCATAAGGATGAAAGAATTCTTAAATAATGAAGTTCGAGGAGTACTAAGCTTAACCACATACGGATGGGCCGCAGTGGTTCGTCGTGTATTTCTGCTATTCGCCGCTCTGGGCGGAATTAAGAGGGCAAGGTCAGCCGAGCACTTTCCATGAAAGTATCTGTAAAAGAGAGTCAAACCCCAACCTGTCTTCAATGTTCTAGGCTGTCGAGGTTCTTAGTCAGCTCGTGGTCTTCAATCAGACGAATGACCCTCCTTTCAATAGAATCTAGTAGCCGAAGAGTATGTTTGAGTGCAGAGAGCTCTAGACATGAGAGCAGTATACTCTAGTAATGGTCGAATCTGGGCTTTGTATAGTGTCAAAAGTTGTTGAGGTGTGTACAACTTTTTGGTTCGGAAGAGTACACCACGTTCCTGAGAAGCTATCTTGGCGATTGCCACAACGTGGTTATGCCAAGACATTAATGTTAACCTTTTTAGAGAAAACTGCTGCCTGGGTTTTTTTAGCGTTAAATTCGACTTGGTTACTGTCACCCCAAGCCAAGATTTCTTCCAGGTCTTTGTTGAGGCGTGATACTTCATGCTGTCTGCTAAGTTGTGTGTCGGCAGCTGATGTTTGTGCATTCAAAGAGAAAGACGAGATAAGTGTGCTATCGTCAGCAAAGCTTAATATCGGATTTTTAGTTTTCACTAGAAGGTCGTTAATGTAGAGTATGAAGAGAGTGGGAAACAATATGGGCCCTTGAGGAACACCGGCATTGATGGTGAAGGTGTCTGAAAGAAATCCGTCAATCGCCACTTGCAGAGATTCGTCCTTAAGAAAGCTAGACAACCATGAACAGAATCGACTGGACATACCATACAATCGTAGTTTCCTAAGAAACCCCTCATGCCAAACACGATTAAAGGCTTTAGAAACATCCAGTCCAATAGCCCGATGATGGGTGACATAGACTTGAAGATCTCCAGTTGATCTGGACTTCCGAAAACCATATTGATGATCGCTAATAATGTTGAAGCCTTCCAGGCACTTTAGAAGATGTTGGTTAGTAGCTTTCTTCATTACTTTTGATATAACTGAAAGCAATGCGACTGGTCGATAGTTGTTAGGAAGGGTTCTCTTACCTTTCTTTTGTATAGGCTGGACTCGCGCCGTCTTCCAGTACGATGGAAATATTCCTTGTTTGTAGGATAAGTTTAAAAGTCTACAAAATACTTGTGTTAGTTCATCGGCGCATCTCTTGAGAACTATAACAAGAATTTCATCTGAACCAGAAGCTTACTTGACGTCGAGCCCTTTCAGGATTCGTTTGACGGGACGCTGACGGAACACGATTTCGGTCATTTCGGATTGAACTGCAGGAATGTCGGGTGGTGTTCTTCCCTGGAAATCTACAGTGGAATGCGAAGAAAATAGTTCAGCAAGTAAGTTTTCTTTGTCTCCGGCTGTGGATGCTATTCTACCATCGGAACGTGTTAGAGGTGGAATAGTTGATTTGGTAAAATTTTGGCCAATTACCAAGATGTCATTTACACCTACCCCATGACATTTTTACTTTAAGCTAGTAGGAGGTTTTAGTCCGCAGATATCATAATAAATCAAAGTTAATTTTGCAATTCTCCATAAGACGAGCTTTTTCGGTTTTTAAAAATATTTGTTTTGAAAAATTATTTCACAGCTCTAGAAAATTGTTTTCAATCAACGTAGGCATCGAAAGTCTATACGTTTTTCCCAATAGTAAGCACAGCCAATAATATAAACGCTGCTTAAGAATGCTACCGCAAATTCAGGTCCAGATATGAGCTTCATACCAAGAACTTAAAACTGCGAGTATTCTCGTCCGTCTTTGTTTTAATCTTTTTTAAGAGTACTTCCGCAGCAAATAACTTAAGTTATCAATTTACGACTAAAATCGATAATATTGTAAAATTAACTGCCAAAACAAACACTAACCTCATCTGAACTGTCAACTTTACTCTCACTGGTCCTTCTTCTTCCTACGGCCCAAACAAAGCAGTCAATCGTTTCAATCAAAATGCTCGATGTAGCCAAATTGATTGATTGATAAAAAACAGTACTATTACGAGTAAAACTTAAATATGTATATGAATAGAAAATGTCGTTCCCCTTTCCCTTTATCAGACTCATTCTTAGACGCGTCTCGCCGTTTACGGCTCATCAGTAAGCCTTGTTCAAAACTCTTATCGATGAATAATTGTTCATTACCAATGGGACTTTAGACGCTCCAGGTTACTACCCCTGGTTACTATATTTAATACTACTTACAAAAAGAAAACCAATGTCTATCTTATTGAACAATGAGACAACATCGCCATTCCAAAACACGACGAGTCAGCGCGCTGGCCGGCTGTATCGAGGGAGTAGGAGACGTTTTTCTTATTCTTCTGCCTTTGATCACCCCAAGCGTTGCCAAATCACTTTAGATAGTTGCGATTTTAGATATTTTTTCTGAAAACCTCGGTGTGACTTTTTTGCATTAAAACTAAACTTTGAAATTAATTGCAATTATTGATAGTGCACATGCAATACTACAAAATTTACTGTATAATAATATTCTTTCCAGTTAAACGTTATTTACCGTTTTGAAAAAAAAAATCTTTTTCGAAAAATTCAAGATAATATGTAATTATAATATATAATATAATATTTGTATGGTTCCCATAAGCTTAGGCTTTCGTTCTAATTCGAAGCAAATTGCTGCTTTCGGGGGGGGGGGGGGGGTACTGTTCCCAGTACCCCCTCCCCCTACCTACGATATTAATAACAATAGTTTAATTTTGCCATTTCCGTTTAATACACTGTATTTGTATTTTTGTGTCTGTTTTGTCCCTTTGCATTAACTGATAAAACAAGAAGAGATTTAAAAATAATTGATATTACTATAAAGTTATAAGCCATGTTCATTCTTTCCCCAACTGTATAGGAAATATCATTGTCATTATCTTCAACGTTCAAACAAACACTAAATATTATTTTATTTCGTTTTTATGGAGAATATTTTTGGAATACTTGTCGTACTTTATATTCACTTATAATAATATTCTGAGTGCAAAAGCACATCAACATTACCTTCATGTACAATTCGCAACTACAAAAATTAACTTCTCTTAGTCTAGATCCAAATTATATACTCACTTGGGGAATATCAGATAAGCTTGTAAGTGTAAATAGCCAGATGAAAACTAATTTAGTTTACGTTGTCGGGTAAACTGTTCAAACTAAAGAGGTTAATTTATTTTTATAGACCTTAAAACACAGAAATTCTCCCCAAAGACGAATTTGCTGCAACTTTTTGTCACCACCAGGGGCGTTTCTTATATTTGGTGCGAAACATCAAATTTCATCCCGACATTTATAATAACAGTTGTCTGTATACAGGATGGCCGATTAGTGTGACAATGTACAGGGTGTCCCATTTTTTACACTTTTATAGAGTATATGTTGTTCTTAGGTCAAACTTAAAATGGTAAAATCAAAATTTGAAAATTGAGATACGGAGGAAAATCAGAAAATTGACATTTTCAAAATTACCCTATATTTTCTTAGTTAAAGGAGATACAGAAAAATGTTTTATACAAAAGTATCTTTATTATGATTGCTGAATAATCTGCCGTTTTCAGAATAAGTATACGGGGTCAGGTAAAAAAGTTATCAGACCTAACCTCATTTTTTTTAAATGGAACACCTTATATATTTTAATCTAAAAAGGTAGCATTTTTAATTCTCTTTTCAAATATATAACACACCATTGACGATATTGGTGTCCTAGGCGATTTATTTAAACTTTATTACTTTAAACCACAGTAGGCCATGAATCAAAAACTAATATCCTAGAAACAACTATGTTGACATTCTAGTTGTTATTAACATTTAACGTCAATTTAATTTTTACATATTCCTTTGTGAAAATGACTTATCAAAATTTTGAAAAATTTTATATAATATCAGTTTATATTGGAAGTGGAATAAACGAAGAAATTGCTCAAAATTAATATTTTGTTCGCTATCCGGAAAGACGGCAACCATTTAAGGACATATTCCGATGACTGGGACATAATTTAAAAATATACGACTCTTTTACTATGACGAGATCAAAAACTTATAATAAAGAAACCAAGAAAAATGATGAAAAGTTTAAATAAATCGCCTAGGAAACCAATATCATCCAAGGTGTGCTATATATATTTGAAAAGATAATTTCAATTTCTATCTTTTTCGATTAAAATATGCAGGATGTTTAATTTAAAATAATGAGGTTAGGTTCAATAACTTTTTTACCTGACCCCGTATATTTATTCTGAAAACGGCAGATTATTCAACGATCATTATAAAGAAATTTCTGTATAAAACATTTTTCTGTATCTCTTTTAACTATACAGGGTGTTATGGAAATGACGTATTATATTTAAACCGGCAATTCCTGTGATGAAAAGAAATTGAAAAAAAATAACCAAAAATTCAATTAATAACCGAATTATAACACCTTATGTAAAACCAAATATACACACATGTTACTACTGACCAAATGTAAACAAACTTTAGCCATATGTAAACAAAGCAATTTGAGCAATGTTGTCGGTTAAAATCTTTAGAAGGTCAATAACCGGTTGACAGAAGATGTTTATTTTTCAAGGTACATTTCTAAACTTTACGTTCAGTTGTTCGCTGAAATTTTTTTTTTTTATTTAAGCTCTGTTACCTTTTCGGTATTATTTAAAACAACACATAAATGCACATTAATTAACGCACACACAACACTTTTGCTGGTTAGAAATGATCCCATCTAAGTTTTTTGCATGGATGAGGGATTTATGAACATAACATTTTTTAGAACTACTTTCAATATTGTTCTAATGGTAAATAACAGATATACAAATTGATGAAGGTAATATGTACTGATGACTGTGCCAAACAAAACTTTAAACTCAATTTTCTCTAAATAATTAGTAAACAAACAAACGTTACTCAGTTTGATTTGACATTTTCGTTCTTCTTCTTTTTTTTTCTGTATGGCATCACTACACAACAACACTACAATGTTGCTACCTGCTGGCGTCTTTTTTATAAGATGCTGTTTTATAAGATTATACAGGGTGTTATGGAAATGACGTATTATATTTAAATCGGCAATTCCTGAGATGAAAACAAATTGAAGAAAAATATCCAAAAATGGCGCTCTAATTTAATATGCCCTGTACATGACCTTATGTCAAACCGAAAATGACCACGTGCTGCCCCTGTCAGGAAGGTAAACAAAGCAACATATGTCAACAGTGTTGTCATATCTTTAGGGTAAACACTCTTTACAAAGTCAATAACCGTTTGACAGCTTGCAAGTTGTTTATTTTTCAGGGTACATTATTATAAACTTTTACGTTCAGTTCAGTTCGCTAGGAAACAATCTCTGATTTATAAACTTGAACTGACTCGAACGAACCGCCGCGGAGTTTTTAAATGGTCAGGTATGTTCTCATTTGTTCAATTCGAACGACACCCGTCAGATCTGGACAACTTAAAAGTTTATAAATGCCACTTACCCTTTAGAAAAAAAAATGCAATTTTATTTAGATTTTCGAACAACACCAACTGAATTTATAAAAAACACCAACTGAATTTATAAAAAACACCAAGTACCTAGGTAACTTGAACAAAAACAAACCGGCACAATAAAATCACATAACACATCTAAGTACCATTCAATCTGAATTAGTATTTTAAAGTGCTACTATGTAGACCAAAATACGCCCTTATTGTCTGAGCGGTCTGGGAAATAATGTATTTAACATCTAAAAATTTTAAAAATAAATAACACGTTTCTCTTTTCTTTAATTAAACAGCTGATTGTGGACATCGGGTAATATTTAAAAATACAGCGTTGTCACTTTCGATGTGTTATAAGCGACTATCATAAATTGCCGAATTTCCTTATTATATTACATTCCTGTATAATTATAGTCTCGGAAATGGCAACCGCGCTCTAGACAGCCGAGATTTCTTGGAACGGTTTGATGTCCGAAGTCAGACCAGCCCATTATTTCAGAGGGTAGTTCCTGTCAATTGTTAACATAATTGCTTCATTTTATCTTTAGTAAAGGGTTAATGGCCCATACAAATTAGCGTTTTTATTATTTCTATTGCGAAATGATTAAGTGCTCTTGTTCTATGTGTGTTATTGTAAAGTGTAATTATGCGTTAGTGTTGGGGTTTAGTGATAAGGTTATTATGCACTCCCACACTATCATCAGGACACGTGAAGAGCATAAAGTTTTTCCTATAGAAAAAAGAACTGAAAGTGTCTGTGTCCTGGATTCCTTAATCGCGTCCTGGATTTACTTTCTAAGTAAGCTAAATATTTATTTTTATACTAAACTAAAGTTTTACACTTTTAAACATTTTGGCAACATTCTGCTTGAACATCTGTTGATTAATCAGCTGGGCAATGTAATATCTTCATATATGAATGTGTCGAGGAGTTGTGTGTGGGATTAGGGGTGAATTACCCCACTTTCTAAACGTTCGATTTAAAAAAAATAAAATATGTAGCGCTTCTCTAGGACACCCCAGGAGTCACCCATTTAAATATAATACGTCATTTCCATAACACCCTGTATTCATAAATTATGTCATTTGCTTTTGAATATTACTTCTCCGTATAATTTTCAGTCATGCTTTAGGACAAAATTCATATTTTTTAATCGAATTTTCAATTTAATGTTTTGCAGCGAAAAATTTCGATGTTCCAGTTTCAAAACTGGCAACAGCGCAATGGTTCTGGTATTTTCCTAAATGTACAAATTGCGATAGAGGGATATAAATTATTTTCTAATATTATAAATTTGCTATTCAAACTCAAAATGCCAAGAACTTCAATCGAACTAACGGACATGGTCTTATGCTATAGAGCAGCACAGGAAAATGCCCTATACATGGAGCTTGGCTTTACCCGAGATGGAATATTTAATCAGCGAGTTATAGAGGAGAGAGAAACCCAAACACGTTAGCCGCTGTACTACAAAAGTTAAAAAGTTGAGACTACAAGACTTCCTTTACTTTACAAGAAGGTTACAACAGTGGTACATGCAGTCAAGTCGAAGTACCTGACTAATTCCGAAGGATAGTTCATAGATGAGGTTGGCTTTACCCGAGATGGAATATTTAATCAGCGAGTTATAGAGGAGAGAGAAACCCAAACACGTTAGCCGCTGTACTACAAAAGTTAAAAAGTTGAGACTACAAGACTTCCTTTACTTTACAAGAAGGTTACAACAGTGGTACATGCAGTCAAGTCGAAGTACCTGACTAATTCCGAAGGATAGTTCACAGATGAGGTTGGCTTTACCCGAGATAGAATATTTAATTAGCGAGACCAATAGCCAGATAAGGTTTTTCTTGAACATATCAGCAGGTATTATTGATAATCAACTAATACGACTACATATCCTGCAAAACGACCTTCCAGAACTTTTAGAAAATGTTCCTTTAGGTCGGATAACGGCTTCTGCAAGCATAGTTTACGGATTGTCACTGAAATTTGGACGTCCTACGTGCGTTTATTCTAGAGTACGGTAGTGTTTATAGTGGTTTTGTGGGTGTCTGTCTGTTTCTTTAAGTGATTTAGGTAGTTTTAATATGCCGGTCACGTCCCGAGATTGGAGATTCTCTAGGACACCCCAGGAGTCGCCCATTTAAATATAATACGTCATTTCCATAACACCCTGTATATAAAATATAGGGCAATTTTGAAATTGTCAATTTTTTGATTTTCCCCCGTATCTCTGAAGCGAGCGAAAATTTT
Source organism: Barypeithes pellucidus (assembly GCA_963991005.1). Classification (NCBI taxonomy): domain Eukaryota; kingdom Metazoa; phylum Arthropoda; class Insecta; order Coleoptera; family Curculionidae; genus Barypeithes; species Barypeithes pellucidus. Next base: position 19,566,913 of record OZ022563.1, read on the forward strand.
CAAATTTTGATTTTACCATTTTAAGTTTGACCCAAATAGAGCGCATGACACCTACATTACTTTTTTGATAACACTAACAATTACGGAGATACCATATAAAAGTGCTCCGTTGTTATACAGTCCGGTTCTTTAATGTCCTCCTACCGCCATTCTAACTTTGTACAGTTATTTTTTTTTTACAAAACTTGGATGTGGCCAATAAGGGAAGGTTAACTACCTTTTGTCGTAAGAGTGGCAGTTCTGTCAAAATGGCGCATGGTAAAGAAAATAAATAGTAAAAGAGGTCTTGCGATACATCCCTTTGAAGTCCTATCGAGTACTTTACGATTCCAGAATATTACTTCTCTATTCGCACCCAAAACAAAATGGCGTCGTTTTAAAAATTGCATAGTTACTATCTCTTTATTATCCTTTATTACATTTACTGTCTTAGGAAAATAAATACAACTTATCATAGTGTAGTAGGAGAGAGCTTCACTTTCTTGCATATTTCATGGTTCTCAGATTCAAAATGGTGAATGGGCGCCATCTTGATAACAGAACTTGAATAGGAAGTGGTGGTCTTACGATACATCATTTTAAAGGTCCTATCGAGTACTTTACGATCCCAAAATATTGTGTCCCTATTCGTACCCAAAACAAAATGGCGACGCTTTAAAAATTATATTTACTATTTTGTTCTTTTGCTATTTTAGTTTAGATTTTTTCACTGTTTTATGCCAAGTTGTAAACTCTAAACTAACATAAAATGTTAAGGCATGGAGAAGGGCTAACGTAATTTTCATCCCCAAGCCTGGACGAAAAATGTACACCGAGGCCAAGGCGTATCGCCCGATAAGACTTTCCTTCTTTCTTCTCAAAGCGCTGGAGAAACTTATTGATAGGCACATAAGGGGCGCTCATGGAGAAACCCCTCCAGAAACATCAACATGTCTATCAACCAGGAAAAGCTTGTGAGACTGCGCTGCACAACCTCATATCAAGGGTCGAAGCTGCAGTTCTACATCAGAATTAGATTGCCTTGAGCTTTATCATTGATATAGAGGAGGCTTTTGACAACGCCTCCTGTATCGCGATGATGTGAGCTGCCAGTAAACATGGAATCGATGTAACCACACAAAGATGGACTCACAACATGTTATAACACCGGCAAGTCAAAACTAGTTTACACGGCGACTCCATAGAAACCGCAGTAACACAGGAAGTTGGACACACCTCAACAACTTTGATACTATACAAAGCCCAGATTCGACCATCACTAGAGTACTGCTCTCATGGCTGGAGCTCTGCACCCAAACATACTCTTCGGCTCCTGGATTCCATCGAAAGGAGGGCCATTCGTCTGATTGGAGACCACGAGCTGACGAAGAACCTCGACAACCTAGAACATCGAAGACAGGTTGGGGATTTGACTCGCTTTTACAGATATTTTCATGGAAAGTGCTCGGCTGACCTTGCCCCTGGTTAAGTTTGGAACATACTAAACATTTTTTATAGAGTATCTAATGGTAAAGCAATATTTGACAAAAATATAGAAAAAGGGAGGGGGGCGCTCCGGTTGTCGCCAAACCACGCTCATGCTGTATAGCCGTAGTTCAGTCAGCTTTATAAAAAATATAAAATACAAATTTGATTCAATTAATTTATCTCATATTCCCCAAGCAATCAGTGTATCGTACTCCGGCCAGCGAAGTATTAAATTTTCTATTATCCCGCATCCCGGTATTAAAAGTTTCAAACTTGCCCGATCCCGACAAAGACTCCCGTGGGATTTATTAATTCCTTTGGCGAAGCAGAGGCTTTGCGCCACTAATAATGCCGGTGATAATATTGTAAATGTTCCCTAAACAGCCGAATTTATATTAAATTTCATTGCGGGATCGGATGGCTCGGTTAGATTATACAGGGTGTTATGGAAGTGACTTATAATATTTAAAATCCGCAATTACTAATATAAAAACAAATTGAAGAAACATATGTGACTCTTATGTTGATCGGTGTTGTCATATTTACACGTTAAATAGCTACTTTAGAAAAAATACTATAATGTTAACACTTTTTTGAACAATTCTTCGTACAAGTTGATATGACCAATAGTAATAATATCATACAGCACAATATTTATGAATATAAATTATATCTCAACGAAACAAAAAGAGATAATGCTACAACTGGTAACCTTAATACCTTATTTATCATTTCGTTTCTCGTTTGCATATCAATACATACTGAAGCAGCCGTGCCGCGTAGAGTTTGAGCAACATTTTCCTACTGCCGAGGTTGAGGGCCGCGTTGATACTAGCATAAAGCAGTGAGTATCAGTTAGTTGATAAATTGAATTTCTACAAAGTTGTAAAATCTAAACTAAAACAGCAAAAGAAAAAAATAGTAAATATAATTTTTTTAAAAGCCGCCATTTTGCTTTTGGTGCGAATAGTTACACAATATTCTGGGATCGTAAAGTACTCGATAATACCTTTAAAATGATGTATCGCAAGACCTTCCTTCCTAGGCAATTTTTTTAATCAAGATGGCGCCCATCCGCCATTTTGAATTTGAGAACCATGAAATATGCAGGAAAGTGTAGATCTCTAATTCCTACAATACTGTGCCAAGTTGCATTTATTTTTCTAAGACGGTAACTGATAAAGGATAATAAAAAATAGAAACTATGAAAGTAAAGTAAAGTAAAGTACTCGATATTACCTTTAAAAGTATGTATCGCATTCCCCTCTTCTTTTAACATTTTCTTTACCAACATGGCGCCCGTCCGCCATTTTAACAGCTCGAACAGTCATTCTTCCGTCAAAAAGTAGTTTACCTTCGCCTATAAACCACACCCAAATTTAATAAAGAAAAAATTAGTGGATCAAGTTATTAAACTGTTTCTAGACTATATTATACACACCCTGTATAATAAGATATTTCCATAGAACCCAGTATTTAAATTCAACTTGCTTGCGCCACCTGTGCTGCAATAGTGAACTTGCGCATTGTCGTGAAGGAGGAGGACGTTTTTGTGATGCAAGCCAAGATTTTTTGGTTAATAACCGCAGTTAGGTACGATATTTTGTTAGAGTATAACCGTTACAAAGGTACGGTTTCGGTAGAGATGCCAGCAGCGGCGCGGCGGCCAGCCACGAAGGCTGGCATCCGAGCACTGGTCTTAAGGAAAATAAGATACAGGGTGTTATGGAAATGGCGTATTAAATGGGTGACTCGTGGGGTGTCCTAGAGAAGCGCTATATATTTTTTTTTAAATCGAACGTTTAAAAAGTACGGTAATTCACCCCTAAACCCACCGGTCACTACTCGGCACATTCATATATGATCATATTACATTGCCAAGCTGTGTAATCAACAGATGCTCAGGAACAACCGTGTAAAAAATGTAAAACTTTAGATTCTTATAAAAATAATATTTAGTTTACCTACTATCCAAATAGAAGTGAATCCAGGTGCCAGTACGCTAGCAAGTAATCCATGGCACATACATCTTCAGGTTTTTTTCTCTATGGGAAAAGTTTTATGCTCATCACGTACCCTGGTGATAATGTGGAACTGCATAATAAGCTTATACCCACTAAACCCCATTCGGCCTCTTATTTCCAATCTCTCGGAACATTTGCACTAAATCACTTAAAGAAACACACAGACACCCACGAGTTTCAAATTAGTTTTTTTGAAGATATGCACCTATTATCAGATTACACGCAAACACTAAACAGCACTTAATTATTTCGCAATAGAAATAATAAAAACGCTCATTTCTATGGGCCATTAACCCTTTACTAAAGATAAAATGAAGCAATTATGTTGACAGGAACTACCCTTTGAAATAAATGGACTCGTCCATGGTGCTTTCTTTGTGCTCATTCATAGAACTAACTTGAGCTAGCGCGGTTAGCATTTCCGAGACTATAGTTATACAGGAAAGTAATATTATTAAAGAAAATTCAGCAATTTATTTATAAAACATCGAAAGTGGCAACGCTGTATTTTTAAATATTAACCCCCAGCCGAGGCAACCCGTTATTGTCCATAATCAGCTGTTTAAAGAAGCCGGCCGATTTTCAAACGCTTTATCGGTTTCCTACTGTTTTACCAAGATTCAAGCAGCTTTAAAATACTAATTCAGATTGAATGGTACTTAGCTGTGTTATGTGATTTTATTGTGCCGGTGTGTTTTTGTTCAAGTTACCTAGGTACTTGGTGTTTTTTTTTATAAATTAAGTTGGTTTTAAATAAGTCCGAAAAGGTAAATAAAATTGCATTTTTTTTCTAAAGGGTAAGTGGCATTTATAAACTTTTAAGTTGTCCAGATCTGACGGGTGTCGTTCGAATTGAACAAATGAGAACATACCTGACCATTTAAAAACTCCGCGGCGGTTCGTTCGAGTCAGTTCAAGTTTATAAATCAGAAATTGTTTCCTAGCGAACTGAACTGAACGTAAAAGTTTATAATAATGTACCCTAAAAAATAAACAACTTGCAATCTGTCAAACGGTTATTGACTTTCTAAAGAGTTTACCCTGAAGATATGACAACACTGTTCAAGATTCAGTGACTTTTTTGCCATATGTTGCTTTGTTTACCTTCCTGACAGGGGCACCACGTAGTCATTTTTGGTTTGACATAAGGTCATGTACGGGGTCATTAAATTAAAGCGCCATTTTTGGATATATTTCTTCAATTTGTTCTCATCTCAGGAATTGCCGGTTTAAATATAATACGTCATTTTCATAACACCCTGTATATGGTTCCGCTTGAAGATCTGAGACCCCGCGGCTCAACGGCTGGCGTCGACTGACTGCTCACAGTGACCAGTCTAGCTTACTGACGCCCGACTCCTTGCATGTACATTTTATAACCTTCTGCTTTTCTCAACGGGGATTCCATCAGTCGAAAACACTCGTGACAGCCAGCCTTCGTGGCCGGCCTCCGATGCTGGCAGTTCTACCAAAACCATACCTTGACCAGTCTAGCCGTTGACGCCCGAATGCTTGCATGTAAATTTTATAACCTAATTTGCTTCTAAAAGTCTTTAATGTTGTTATTCGATTGTGTATGAAAAAGTTTCAGTTCTGCAATGAGTGGCAAAAAATTTTTTGCGGAAGATGATGAAATGCTCATTTCAGAAGTCAGCAAATTTCATCAATTATACGACCGTCAAGATAAGGATTATAGAAATTTAGAAATACGAGAAAATATTTGGAAAAATATTTCTATAACTTTGAAAAGAAAGAGTAAGTATAAACATAGTAAAGTGGCCTATTAGAAGTATCTCGAGAACTAAATGAGATTTTAGTTTGAAAATTTGGCTGTGGCCATAAGAGATGTTTTTCTACGTTTATAAAATATTTTGGACGGTGCGGTGTTGCCGGATCGTACCGAAAGTGGTAGCAACTTCGGAATTTTAAATGAATTACCCTATATATTATATTTTTCTTTTGGATCTAGGTAAAAATCTAGAACAGTTTTATGTATAATATCTTATACCTATCTTTAAGAGTCTTTGAATTATAAATAATTTTGTAATTTTTTTGCGCCCTATCGGGACCTGAAAAGAAAATCATATCTTTTTAGCGGTTACAGCTAGAAAGCTGAAATTTTGACAATAGTTTCACAAGACCATCGAAATTTTATAATTTTGAACAGTATTTAATTAGTTTTATACAGGGCTCCATAACAATATTTCTGAATTTTTTAAAATGGGACACCCTGTAATTGATATGTTTTGCTAATGGTGGATCGAATTTTCTATCTAATGATATTAAGTGTTCCTATACCTATCTTCAATATTTTCGGACTTATGGCGAAATTCAAAAATTATCTTATAAAAATATATTTTTTGGTAGTTGTGGAATGGAATCATAGATTCAAATCCATTTGACTTTATGTCTATGTTGTTGTAAAAAAAAATTGTTAACAAATAAGCAATTTATTAATAAATAAATAAACAAAATTAAAATTACGCAACAACACCAATAAAATAACTAATAACTAAATTGTTGGCTGTTAAACATTCATGAATTGTGATGATAACATGTTCACTTGTCACCTTTTTTATTTCTTCCCCTTCTAGGGCCCCAGAGCTGATCTTACTCGATTTTGTAAAGCTTCCCTTGTTGTGACAGATGTATTGTATACTATTTCTTTAATCCTACCCCATAGATAAAAATCTAGGGGGTAAGATCCGGAGACCTTGGGGCCATTTTCATGGACCTCCTCGGCCAATCAACTTTTGAGAGTCATAGGAGCTGCATCAGGATGAAGTTCATTAAATTTTCTGCAAGTTCTAGATAAAACTCTACCACACTCCCCATGAATATAAAATAAACTTAAAATATCTAAGCTCGAATAATGTGAATTAGCCATTTTTTTACAACATAATGTCAAATGGATTTTTCATTATTTTTTTCTATGAATTCATTCCACATCCAACTGCCAAAAAATATATTTTTATAAGATAATTTTTAAATTTCGCTATAAGTCCGAAAATATTGAAGATATGTATAGGAACACTTAATATCATTAGATAGAAAATTCGTTCCTCCATTAGCAAAACATGTCAAATACAGGGTGTCCCATTTTTGCAATAATTCATCTCCCTCAGAAATATTGTTATGGAGACGCCCTGTATAAAACTAATTAAATACTGTTCAAAATTATAACATTTCGATGATCTTGTGAAACTAGTGTCAAAATTTCAGCTTTCTAGCTGTAACCGCTTGAAAGATATGATTTTCTTTTCGGGTCCCGATACGACATTAAAAAATTACAAAATTATTTATAATTCAAAAACTCTTAAATATAGGTATAAGATATTATAGAAAACTGTTCTAGATTTTTATCTAGATTCCAAAAAAATATAATATTTAGGGTAATTCATTTCAAATTCCGAAGTTGCTACCACTTTCGGTATGATTCGGCAACACCGCACCATCCAAAATATTTTATTAACTTAGAAAACCATCTCTTATAGTCACAGCCAAATTTTCAAAATAAAATCTCATTTAGTTCTCGAGATACTTCTAATAGGCCACTTTACTTGGTGTACCCTGTATGTATCTATAATACAGAACATGGTGTTGCCAAACTACGAAATACTAATAACTAGAAATCCAGCTGTAAATAGATTTGTAGGGGTGACCCACTTCGTCTAATCTTAAAATCTGCTGCGGGTATTTAGTACAGGGTGTCTATTTTTGGGTAGTTTTAAGGGGGATCTCCGTTATTAATAAAGATAGAAGGATGCGGTTTCCGCAGCACTGGGCTACTTTTTTGCCAAACAGAAGATGCCGTAATCAGAATTTTTCTCGGTCGCCTTGTTTTTGATATACGGAATGTTTTTGAGAATTGTGCATTTTGGGACACCCACCATGTCTCGGTTACCCCGTAACGTATAAAAAAGAAATTCTTTTTGTAGTTTTTTACGTAGAATCCAGTGACGTACTCAGATTTTTTCTACATTCAATAGTTTGCTTTGCTTTTTTTAAATGGGTCACCCTATATATTTTTTAATAATATAATTTAGTTTGTAACAAGCTTCTCAAAAATATATAACACTTTATTTTTAGTCTTAGTATTAGGTCCGAAATATACGTTTTTCAAAAATATACCATTTTTTTTTAGTAGGCCATGATGGATATTAAAAAAATACTGGTGTGATTAAATATTAGACACAAAAATTGAAAATTTATTGAACTCCCTCATAAATATTGCTCGAATTGTTCTCCATTATGCCTTAGACATGTTTCACACATTGTTCTTATTCGCCTTAATGAATTAAAAATAATAAACGGCCGCGTTTGTAACTCCCTAAAAGCTCTGTCAATGGCAATCCTTAAATGTGCCATTGTTTGGTACTGAATGGAATAAATTTTATTTTGAAGGTATCCCCATAAGAAGAAATCCAAAACCGACAAGTCGGGTGACCTTGGTGGCCATCTTACAGGTCCATTAGTTCCAATCCAACGACCTGTGACGTTATTATCTAGGTAGGCCCTTACAATTTGGGCATTGTGAGCGGGCGCTCCATCCTGTTGAAGATGCAAGTTATGGAGACCAGCTAAGAGCACATCTTCTATTATTTCTGGCACAACGTTTTCCACGATTTCCAAATATTTATTTGCATTAAGGCTTCCTTCAAATATATTATAAACTATTTTGCTGTTCAGTATAAAGCATGAAACGCTAACGCCAAATCTGACTTGCCGTTCGACTGGAAATATTACATGCTGATTTTCCTGAGACCAAAACCTCGTATTCTGTCGATTAAACATGCCAGCACTGGTAAAATGAGCATCATCAGACCATATAACGGTTTTTTCAAAATTGTTTTCCCCCTTCAGATTTTGTAAATACCAATGGCAAACCTCTGTGCATCACAAGGATGTAAGTTTTGTACACGGTGGAATTTATATGGCTTAAAATTGTTTTTTTAGCATTGTTTGCACTCTTGATTTAATTATTCCGACCGAACCTTCAACTTTTCTGCAAGAACTACTTGCATTTGTTACAATTGAAGCTAACACATTTATTTCATCAGGCTCGCGATTATCCTTGTGGTAGATTTTAGGGCGAAGTTTAGAAAATGAACCGTGTTCAATTAAATCTGATTTTATTCTTGAAAAAATTCGTTTAGCCGGTTGTCGTCTTTCGGGATATCTACAAGTAATTTAAAAAATTTTATAAATTTCATAGAATTACTATATAAGGGCTTATATTTACCTATTCAAATACACTTCTAATGCTCCATCTGCATTTTCGTTACACTGGATATAACAAACGAGCATGTCGTACTTCTCAAAGTTTACATGCTCTGCCATAATTAGGACAAACTGATTTTTTGAATCTCGTGGGTGTCTGTCTGTGATTTAGTGCAAGTTGTTGTGTTTCACTATGTGTTTCTTTCTCTCGACGATATGCCAGTTATGTTCCGAGCGATTGGAAAGAATACGCCGAATGGGGTTTAGTGGGTATAAGCTTATTATGCAGTTCCACACTATCATCAGGGCACGTGATGAGCATAAAGCTTTTCCTATAGAAAAAAGAACTGAAAATGTCTGGATTTCTTACTCCTATCAGTCCTAAGTAAGCTAAATAAGAACTGAAAATGTCTGGATTTCTTACTCCTATCAGTCCTAAGTAAGCTAAATATTTATTTTTATAAGAAACTAAAGTTTTACATTTTTACACAGTTTGGCAACATTGCAAGTAACACCTGTTTTCTGATATGCCACTACAGAGTGACATGACGAACAAGCGCCGGAGGTGTGGGTTTATGGGGCTGGACTCCACTTTTAAAACGGTCGATTTTTAAAAAAAAATATGTAACGCTTCTCTAGGACACCCAAGGAGTCACCCATTTAAATATAATACGTCATTTCCATAACACCCTGTATATAGAATTAAACAAGCGTTTTTTTATTGTAGCTGAGTTATGTAAGAATCGCTGGAAAAATATAAGAGGTAACTATTTGAAACACAGGCGCAAGAAATTGGGAGCTGGAAGCTCAGCTGATGACAAGCCAGTGAAGTGGCCTCTTTTCAAAATGTTGAGTTTTTTGGATCCTGTCAGTCATGAAAGGCGGTGAGAACAATAACTAGCAAATTTATTTTATAGGAAAATACTGATTTTAATTTATTTTTTAGTTCTATTAGCACTGTAGATGAAAATAGCCCTGCGGAAAATGATCCGGGGTATGGTAATGACGATGAATCTTCTTGGACTTCTCAGCAAACTGATAATATATCTGACTCTGATGAACTTCCAGTTCCGAAGAAATCTAGACTTGAAACTCCCAATTCGGGGGGAAAAAATAAAACAAGAACTACTCCGCCGCGTAGCAGACTATTCATGAAAAAAGAAAAAATATTAGATAATTTAGAAGAACGGTCTAAGGAGAGGTTGAAACTTCTGCAAAATCTTGCTAACCGGCCAGAACAAGACAATGATGATGAAGTTGATTTGTTTATGCGAAGCATCGCTATGACTGTGAAAACAATGACACCAGTTAAAATTGCCCAGGCCAAAATGGGCATTTTGCGACTAGTCACACATTTGCAAATGTCTTCGGACACCAGTCAAAATATGGCTGCAAATAATATACCTTCAGCCACATCCGTTTTGCCCTGACTATACATAATATTTTGATCTTTAAGACTCATTCTGTACCTATTTTTTTGCAATAAATTTTTTTTGTAATAATTTCTTTTTTAATACACTTTCCGCATTTCTTTTTTACTAACATTTGAACTTACCTCAGTGTAACTGCAAGCTTTTCCTATGATGAAATAGGAACTTTTACAAAGTGGGTGCAGTGGCGGCTCGTGACCTATGATAGAGGGGGTTCACAAGTCTGGTGAAATTATTTTTAAAATTTTATTTTTGTGTAACGACCAAATAATTACTTTCCAGGCGTTTTAAATGTAGAAAGAAAAGAAGTAATAAGAAAATGCGTTCGGTAAAACAAATTTTTTGATTCATTTATTCATTTTACACAAGGAAATACAACTTTTGGAAGATAAGAAAGGTTTTCTTAGTGCTTATACGTAACGTTCGTTCTTCGGTCCTTAATTGTAGAAAATTGATCAATAGCAGCCTCATTAAAGTTTGGAATACCCTCTATAATTTTTTTTTCATATATTTCATTTTTAAACTTTGTAATAAAGTCCCTAGATTTACCCTTTGTGGTCTGCATTAAATTAATTTCTGGTTTAGGTCTTCCCGCATTCTTCACTTGAATGGTGGGGTGCACGTGCGCATGTGCTCCTGTAGAAGAACCGCCATTAAGTGGGTGTAGGGTTTAGTTAAATCTCCGTTAACTAAGTTTATGACAAAATTAAACTGATTTTGATTTAATCTAAAAAATTGTCTAAATTTTTCTTCATTATCGGTTAAATGAGATTTAATAAGTATGTTGAAAACACCTTCGTCTGGCCTCGTTTTATATATTCTGGATATACCGGCTCGCTTTTCATTCAACAATTGAACTATTCTAATATCTTCGTCTTCATCATCTTCCAATAAGACAAAAGCGAGTTTATCGATATTCATCTATACACACAGATACCACAGTATGTCTACTGGAGTATTTGGTCATTTTTTAAGTATCGACTCTTAAAACTCATTATAGAAGGGAAAATCGAAGGACGGAGAGGCCCGGGTAGAAGAAGAATATCCTGGCTGAAAAACCTAAGGCAATGGCACGGAGTGAGTACCACCACATTGTTCCGTCGAGCTGTAGACAAGGTTCAGATAGCGTTGATGAATGCCAACGTCCGAGGCGGACAAAGCACCTGAAGAAGAAGAATTTTTGACTGGTTCTCGTCAGTGGCTTACTCTTGCAAATAAATAATTCATCAGTTAAAATCAACGAAGTGAAGTTAAAAGCAACAAAATACTAGAAAACCATGATACAAGAAACACAAGGTATAATATCTAGCTGGCGCGCAGATACGTCATGGTATGAGTTATTTTTAAATTGCTTATGGAGATTCAAGTTGTTGTTAGCGTTTTTAATTCTCTTTTAAATCTTTTATTCTTCCCTTATACCCAGACTTCGATAAATAATTTTACGAATATCGCCTTATCACCGCTTCGATGCATATATTTGCTCGAAACGCTTTCAATAATTTTTCCCGAATTTTTCCCATTTCGGCGGATTTTCCTGGATATAATCCTGATAAAGCATCGTTAAAAGTGCAATTTGTACAAAATAAAACCGTTTTTATGTAGTTTTGATTTCGTTTGTTTAGGAAATTCCAATTAGATTACCTGAATAAGCTTTCTGTTACGAGGCAACTCTCAGGTTGGGTGTAAAGTAATTACTTTCCAATGTTCGTTAACTTTGTCATGCATCTAAAATTGTTAAAATAAACAGAGGATATAGTAATAGATTTCTTTAGGTAAGTGTTTGCTGGTAAAAAAAAATAAATTTGAATTTTAGATAAAGTAGCCTCTTGTGGCACAGTAGAGAAACATTTTTATAACAGAATGATAAAAGTCGTTAAGCTTAGTAAATGTGCAAAATATACCGGCACCAAATTCCGCCACCCTGATATTTTGGTCAAGTTTGATATTTTATTACTTTTTTATTTTTAATGCAATTTTCATGATTTATTATCAGTTTGTAGATCAATTTATTGTGTTTTCCTTAATTATTTTATAAAGTAACATTTTTCGATTAGGCTATATTATACAGGAGTAAATCAAACTACTGTTTTTTATCGTAATTTCAAAATACCCTGTAGGAAGATTGAGGTGGATAATTTTATTTACAGTCTGTCTCTTGTAATATTTAATGTAAAAATATAAAAGTTATAAAATATCAAACTTGACCAAAAATTTCACAATTCCCTCTATAGATCTTAAATTTATTTTGAGTATTGAATAAAAATCCCGATTCCTCAGTTCCAATGATTTAATGGTATGTTAGTTACAGGTTGTTAAGCAGCGATCTATGGATTTGGGGCGCCGATGAATATTTGTTGAATATTATTCTGATAACATGGGTTTGATATTAGGAGAAGATCAGTTCTTGTCCTAACGATATACAGTGAGGACGTAAAGTAAGGAATAAATAATTCATTATCTCGCAAACTACAATTTTTTTAAAAAATCGCTCGGACCCTTCGATTTTGTTTTTCGAACGCGCATATTCTGACATAAAATGTAGATATACAGGGTGTTGCAAATAAGAGTGACACAAAAAAAATGTTTTTCTTAAATAGAACCCACTGTATATTATTGCATGTACGGATTCTTCGGAAAATCCTAAACATTTTTCATGTAGCATGTGCTATACCTTAGCCCAAGCGTTTTGGAGTTATTCTCATTCAAAATTTGAAAATCAGATATTTCGCAATCAATCAAGACTTGCATTGATTCATGCACGCTGAGGAAAACCTGTAGTCAGCATGCGTGAAGCGCAAGAAAAGTCAAGTAGGCTTTGGAGTTATGATGCAAGAACCAAAAGAATTAATGTCAATAGTTACTGTTATTGTCAGTTTTATGTGTATTTTCCTAACGTTTTACTAGTTTTCAAAAGACTCATTTCGTTTTTTCATAACTAAATTAAATTAAAATGCGGCTCACTGAGAAACAGCGCATAGAGGTTTTGATGATGATAGGCTACGGTGATAGGGTTAGAACACAGCAAGAAACTTGTGAGTTATTTAATCAAAAATACCCCAATCGTCCGCCAATATCACAATCAACAGTAAGCAAAATTGAGTACAAGTTTAGGCAATTCGGTCATGTAAGAGATGTCCCTAGATTTGGTCGTCCTCAAGTTGATGAAAATCAACAATTAGAAGTCTTACTGGCAGTTCAAGATAACCAGCATGTGGTGTCTAGGCACTAGCAAGTGACGTGGATATTGGAAAAACAACAGTTCTTAAAATACTGCATACAAATAAATACCATCCTTATAAAATGCAAGTTCTCCAAGAACTTTTGGAAAGGAAGGGACTTCGAGAGGCGCCTTGAATTTTGTGAGCGTTTACAGGATATGTGTTTCGTAAACAGAAATTTTGTAAAAAATATAATTTTTTCCGATGAGTCCACATTTTGCTTGAATGGTGACGTAAATAGCCAAAATTATCGATATTGGTCCAATGTAAATCCACACTGGATGAGGGAAGGACACACACAATTTAATCAAAATATCGATGTGTGGGCTGGCGTTGTCGATGACATTGTTATAGGGCCTTTCTTTTTTGACGGAAATTTAACAGGCGAAAGATACTTGAGTTTTTTAGAACAAGAACTTGTTCCAGCCCTGGCCACCCTTTTTCCTGAGTTAGAACGTCCCGATTTGCCACATCATAATATCTGGTTGCAACAAGATGGTGCTCCCCCACATTTCGCTGTGGGAGTTCGTACATATTTGGACGATACTTTTCCAAACAGGTGGATTGGAAGAGGTGGTTTTATTGAGTGGCCGCCAAGGTCACCCGATTTAACACCACTCGACTTTTTTTTTATGGGGATACCTTAAGGGAAAAGTATTCAAAAGCCAGCCTGCAAATTTAGATGATTTAAAAGATCGCATCCGGCAAGAAATTCGGCAAATTACACCCCAAATGGTTCGAAATGTTCAGCGAGAATTTGTAGATCGGTTAGGCTATTGTCAGTTGACCAACGGAAGACACTTCGAACATTTACTTTAGAAAAATTATTTTTAAGTTCACCTAACTGTTTTTTCGAAAAATAAGACATTTTTAAAATAATTTTATTCTTTGTTTTCTCCATGTCTTTTTCCACTTTTCAAATTTTGAATGAGAATAACTCCAAAACGCTTGGGCTAAGGTATAGCACATGCTACATGAAAAATGTTTAGGATTTTCCGAAGAATCCGTACATGCAATAATATACAGTGGGTTCTATTTAAGAAAAAAATTTTTTTTGTGTCACTCTTATTTGCAACACCCTGTATATCTACATTTTATGTCATAATATGCGCGTTCGAAAAACAAAATCGAAGGGTCCGAGCGATTTTTTTAAAAAATTGTAGTTTGCGAGATAATGAATTTATTCCTTACTTTACGTCCTCACACAATACTCAGCTCATTTGAATGCATTTTTTAACTAGGTTTTATAGTTGCATTTGTTTATTGTGTTGCCCAATAAGCCAGACGATTTCGAATAGTTTCACGAATATTGCCATATCGCCGCGCTCCGATGCGCATTTTTCCTCAACGCGCTTCCAAGAATTTCCCCTGCATTTTCTTCACTTCAATGGATTTTCCTCGATATAACCTGGATAAAGCATCGTTAACACTCCAGTTATTTGGTGTAAAATAAAACCTTTTTGAATTAGCTTCGATTTAGTTCTTGGAATTAGGAAATTTTACGTTTATTTTTGGCAGGAAATCTACAGGTGTGTACTAGCATGTTCTTAATAATCGGTAATGAATGAGTATCAGCAAAGATATCAGTCATAAATGATCCGAGTTAGGGCCGATATTTGAATGTTACCTTAAGTTAGACAGCTAAGGTAGCCTGAACGTTATGGTAAATCTTAACACAAAACTATGTTTCAAATTAATTTTAAGGTCACGTTAAGTGGAAGATTACCACGTCCTTTAAGATCTATTCCTTTAAATGGTGCTTCCAAATTTGTGTTAAGGATGACTTATTTCATTCTGTACCTTAAGGTGACTTTGCAATATCGACTCTAAGAATATGATACAATAAACACAAGGGCTGATATCTAGGCGTTCCAATTTAGCCTTGCGCGCGCAGTTAAGGCGTGATGTGAATTATTTTTAAATTGTTTATGGAGATTTACGTTGTGGTTAGGGTTTTTAATTCTCTTTTAAAGGTATTGAAAGATTTTATGCATTTGATAGTAGCTGAAATGAAAGAATAATATAGGGTGATTCACGGCGAATGGAATGTTAAACGTTTCTGGAGAACGGATATAGTAAACATTTTTATATCTAAACAGGAATTTTTTATTATTAAACTCAAGAATACTTCTTAAAAATAACATACATTATAGAAAATGTTAATGGAAAAGTAAGCATTCTTAAATTTAAACAGGGACTTTAAGGTAACTATAAACGTGAATTTAAAAAAATAATAACCAATTCTCTTATTTTGCCAGTCGCGTCACTAAGCCTAAATTTTTGAAGGGCACACAGTGGGCACCTGATAATTTAAAGTGGAAGAATTTGACAAGCCATTTTAAATATCTACTTATTTTATGCTCGTAAATTGAGAAAGATGTGAAGAAAAATAACTATTGGTAATACTTTTTGTTTTAAAAAAGCACAGAATAAACCCGAACAATAAATACATATTTTGGTGATTTTTTGCAGTTTTTTGTTTAGTATCGAGACACGTGGTAAAAATTCATTATTCACAAATAAATAAATTTCTGGAATTTTTTTGGTGGCTACTACAATTTTTTAGCTAAACCTGTGCCCACCCGTAGTTACGTGCCTGCTAAATACCTTACCTGATCACATGTAAACGGCTAAGCTGCCGGTGGAGCAGTCGGTGACGTCATCGCTTGGTGAATTGGAATTTCAAGCGATTCACTCGAGCGATTCACTCGATTATTAAAATCATCGGTCGAGTATCAAGTACTCGATTATTAAAATCATCGGTTTTTCCCAACACTAATAAAAATAGAGGATTAAAAAAATATATAACCCCTCACAAGTAAATTTGTTGACCGGTAAATGAAATTTAATTTTTTCGGGCTCAATTTTCCCTATGTCAAAGTGCATATAAACTGTCTTTTTAGTCCCTAGGTTCATAATGTACTATTAAAAGCCCGGGAAAAACGGTTCGGCGTTAATTAATTGTCTTTTTTAGTGAAAATCTTCGTTAAAAAATTGCATTAGTTTGTTAATTGTATATTTGTATTAGGGGCTATCGAAACTTGCCAACTAAGAGATTTATTACAAAAATATAATTTACAATAAAATTGTTAGTTTTACAATAAATATTTAAAAAACAAATTAATTATTAAAGAACTCTTTTATACAAAGTGTTCCTCAATGACGTGCTAATATTTCCGGGTGTGATTCCTTATGTCATTTTATAAAGGAAAATTTGTATGTGTTAATAGGATATAGAACTACAAATTTTAGTTAGAAAAGTTATTTAATTTTTCCACCAGTGGCGTCCCTGCAAACATGTCCTCTGATATTTTTGACAAAAAAGATAGTACGCCACTGACATCTTTCCATGTAAATATTTTTTCTGATTAGCCTGGTCAATTCTACATGAAAACGATTTCTTGATTTTTTTATCGTCAGATTCACCGTTCTTGATTAAAACCACTAAATTCAAATTGTAATTCATTATTATTAACATTGATAAAATAATTAATGATAAATTTTGTTTCATAAAAATTGTTGAAAATGGCCACCTTCACTTTAAAAACATACTTCCGCCCGTCTTCGTATCGAATTACTCACTCCAACAATTTTTATAAAACAAAATTTATCATTAATTATTTTATCAATGTTAATAATAATGAATTTCAATTTGAATTTAGTGGTTTTTATCAAGAACGAGAAAAACTCAAGAGACCGTTTTCATGTAGAATTGACCAGACCAATCAGAAAAATATCCACATGGAAAAATATCAATGGCGTACTATCTTTTTTGTTAAAAATAATAGGAGACATGTTTGCAGGGGCGCCACTGGTGGAACAATTGAATAACTTTTCTCACTAAAATTTGTAGTTCTATATCCTATTAACACATACCAAAATTGAAAATAATATCTAAAGTACTTTCGGAGATATTAAAAAATAACAATTTAAAAAATAAAAATGCAACACCCTGTAGCAAAAAATTTAAGCCGTTGCGGACATATGTTCATACGAATTTTTCTTTATAAAATGACCTAAGGAATCGCACCCTGAAATATTAGCACGTCATTAAGGAACAACATGTATAATTTATCCCGGGATTTGAGGGCTTAATCCCGAGATTTTCGAGACTGATTTTTCCCCGAGATCTCGGATCTCGGGATTTCGGTTCCTCCCGGGATTGGCATCCCTAGAAGGAGGCCATGAACACAATTGTTAGGTTAAATGAAAATTATTTATTTAACAGAAGTGACATTCCTAGTTACTATAAAAAAACTTGCCTAGAAGGTTTGGTTACCAGCAGGTTAGTTAATGTCGCAGAACAATTGAATTTACTACATTATTATATTTGCTACGTCGCAAGCGTAGTAAATGTAATTATTGTTTTGATTGGCTGAAAGTGTCAAAAACACAACATAACCTCAACTTTATTATTATAAATTTGATGTTAAAAGTTGGAAATTCGAGTGGACAAGTAGAAAATAGTAGTTTCTGGCTATTGTTCTTCTGTTGCTTTT
This sequence comes from Barypeithes pellucidus, assembly GCA_963991005.1. Lineage (NCBI taxonomy): Eukaryota > Metazoa > Arthropoda > Insecta > Coleoptera > Curculionidae > Barypeithes > Barypeithes pellucidus. The sequence continues at coordinate 19,584,771 of OZ022563.1, forward strand.
TGCTTTCCGATTAAATAAAAATATTCTAAAAATGAAATGTGAAAGTAGTAAATGTAGCACATATAGTAAATGTAACAAAATCAGTGGCAGCATTAAGCTTTAAATTATGGTCCTGGGCATACGAATTAATAATATCTAAATCGGCATTAAAATGCTCTAGAGCAACCTGTAAATTTTCAAATAAGAAGGCTAGATAAATCTGTGAGTTGTCGGCATATTGCTGAAGTTTTGCAAATTTTAGAACGTGAAACATATCTGCGACATACAAAGAAAATAGCAACGGTCCTAAAATAGACCCCCGTGGTACCCCGGTAGTCATTGGTATGTAATTTGACTTTATCGATTTGCAATCTTGTTTAAGAAGAACACAGTGGGCCCTATTACTAAGATACGATTCAAAAAATTTAATAGAATTCTCCGATAGTCCAAAATAGTGATGTTTGGCTAACAACATTTTGTGGTTCAAAGGGTCGAACGCTTTGCTAAAATCTAACAAACCTAGGCAAGTAATCTGCCTGTTTTCTATATTTGCTCGTACTAATGGTCAGTGGCGTAGCGACAAATTATAGGCCCCCCCCCCCCCCGCGAAATTTGAGTTAGGGTCCCCTACCCTATATTAAGAATATACATATATAAACATATAAACAAACAAAATTAGATAATACTGTTTATTATATAAACTACAAACCTATATGTAGAGAACGTTACAAAAAATAAAATTATTGAACAACAAGAAGAAAACAAAAAACATTCTTTAAAACTCAAAGGAACAAACACGAAAAAATTCTTTAGGAACCGAGCTAAGGTAGCGATACTTGAAAGTTACAGTGAGATGAAACCAAAAGTATTTAAAATTAAGCAACAAAATCTTGAATATAATATTATAGGTATCTCAATAGTTATTTGGCCAATTGCCTATTTTAATTATTATATTGTAAAATTATTCTTATATCGTTGCTTTCAGGAGGTAAATTGTTTTTTTCTAGCTTTTGCCTCCGCAAAATTTTTTATTAAATGGATATTATCCATTTTGGCCGCCTCTTGTGCCTCTATAGACAGGATAGCCAAGTTGGTTAACCTTGTCTGAGAGGAACTATTTCGTAAATAATTTTTAATGATTATTAATTTGGAAAAGGATCTCTCAGCTGAAGCAACACTTACTGGAAGAGTTAAAAATAATAATAAGGCTGTTGTTACCTCTGGAAAATTTGATGATAAAGTGTTATTTTCCACAATTAAAAATACAGCAAAGTCTTTAATACTTTGAAGAGAAGCAATTTTTTCCTTTAACGGCATACACAACGCGACTATCTCTAAAGGAAAAGTCGCAGATAGATCGCTGGAATATGTTTGCTGTAGTGTTTCTGCAGACATAAATAATTCTTTTTCTGGCAAAGTTACTAGAACTTGGGGACATAGAAATCTAAATTTATTAACAAATAACTCAATTCCCTCAAAACGATTACCTATTTGGTTAATTACAATATCAAATACTTTGTAATATATATTTATCCTAAAATAGTTTTCTCGACTAGAAAATAGATAATTTGTATTGGCTTCATCAAAGTGTTTTTTTGGTTTTAATTGTCTTTTATCTTCAAATTCCGGGTTTATATTCCATGATCTTGATATACCAATTGCTTCATTCTTCAAATTTATATAATTACGAGCACAGTGTGACAAAATCTAGATCAGGTGGACATTTGGTATTTATTTGAAAGATTTGCTAATTAGCAATAGGCTCTATCGGTACTCGAAGCTTTCGGCCCCCCAAGCTTTCGGGCCCCCCCGCGACTGCGGGGGTTCGCGGTAGTAGCGCTACCCACGGAACAAAATACACAGTAAGAGCATGTAGCAAATTACATTTACTACGGTAGTAAATTACATAGTCACATTAACTACCTTAACAACCCTGGTCACCACAAATTGTGAAATTGTGAGTAAGAGAAAAAAATCGCATCGGGACAAGCATATTAATGCATTTAATCTTTAGAGGACCGAAAATTCCTTTGTTTGCACATCTTAAAGTGCCGTCGACGTGGCCGTGGCTTTTCAGAGAAATTACAAGAAGTGTAAACAGAGACTATCCAGGCTCGGTTATCGAATTAATTGCAATTCGATTCACAATTATCCAGAACTGGAAACCTCCAAGCAGACCGATCGAGTGTTGCTGCCACTCTGTCTGTGTCGTGGAGCTTTCTTTTGATAAGGATGTGCAGGAAAACAGAATTTAATTGGGTTTAATGAATAATCAAGTTACTTGTTTCGAAGAGGAAAATTATTATTATCTACAAATACTATTAACAGTAGACTTGACGTTGTCAGTGTGTAAAATGTAATTTTAACAACCCAATTAACAACAACAATTTACATGGGGGGCATTCGAGTTATTACCAAAAATAGACTGTAGAAGTTTTCACTGTAGTTTCCCACTTTTTAACGAAACGAAAGATTCTGGTGTCAAATTTGTCATGGCCCTCTTGGTTATTAATCTACAGGGTGATTTTAAAAATCATCACTTTTTAGGCCCCTCGTATTTCCGTTACGTGTTAACTTATTAAATGGGTAGACATTGATATTGTTAGAGATTTTCACGTAAAGTTCAATGACGTAGCATGTTTTTCTCTAAATAATATCGTTTTTGAGATATTAACAAAAATAGAAAATTTTAAATGGGACACTCTTATATACAGGGTGTTATGGAAATGACTGATTATATTTAAATGGGTGACTCCCTGGATGTCCTAGAGAAGAGCTACATATTGTTTTTTTAAAATCGACCGTTTTAAAAGAAGGGTAACAAACACTCTTACTCACAGGTGAGTCCGCGCTACTGTACAACATTTTACTCAGACTCAGGACCCTGGACATACATAATCGTTGTTTATTCTTTTTCATAAGAACACTTTATGCACTGGGCACAGATTTTCACGGCAACACTGAACAACACATAGTGGAAGAGAACTAATAAGTTTTTTGTAAAGACACTATCAGATTATTCGATTTTATTACAGGCGACGCGACGAAATTTTATAGAATTTTACCAAATTTTATAGAAATGTACCAGCACGGCTCCTTAAAAATGGACGCTACTTCACTGGACACCAACTTAAAAAAAACTTAGAGTTCTAAGAAAGAAAAGGCTCGTTACCTTCACCAAGAAAGTGAATTTAAAAAGGTCGTTACCTTCACCAAGAAAATGAACTTAAAAAAAAATCGTTACTTTCAACAGCCCTACATAACAAAACAAATCCTTGGATGGACGGTATACCAAAAACTCGAAAGATGTACAAACGTGCCAATACTTTTTAAAGTGTACCGAATTCGGTACAAAAGTACGCCCTAGAATAACCCTGCGTTCAAATCTCAAAATTACGAAGGCTACAATGCCATCTTCCCATCTTTATCACACACTCGGCTCGACTGAGCAGACGTACTTTGTATATGAGTGCGTGCTAGCGGCTGCGGCCTGTCAGTATGTAACAGACAGCGTCCGAATATAGATGTTTTTGTCGGATAACCAACACCCAAGCAACCCGGTCGGTCCTGCAGTGTTTGTTCGGGTCGTTGTGTTCTAATATGTAATTTTAAGACCGGTAGTTTCTTCTGGACGCAACAGCTGCCGATCACAACGTCAATAAGTCAAATTTCGTCGCGTCGCGTCGCGTGTCATAAAATCTAATAATCTATGTGTTGTTCAGTGTTGCCGTGAAAATCTGTGTCCCGTGCATAAAGTGTTCTTATGAAAAAGAATAAACAACTGATTATACATATATGTGCCTGGATGTCCCGCTTTTAGTTATAAGTTAAATACAGGTAAGTAATTAATTTTTATAATTTATATGCAATTTCCGTTTTACAATAAGTTTGGCAAGAGTTTTTTTCCTAAAACTTCGTTTTTTCATAGAAATTATGAAACTAATAATTGTTTCTAAATAAGTAAAGGTAAGAGAGCATGTGCCTTAAATAAAATTGATTTTTTTTAAGAGTTTGAAAGATAACCATTCAAAAATTCGATCTTTTACTTTCCTGTACGTGTGATATTACTATTATTTGTTTTGCAAAACGTTTTTTGCCGTCGGGTTTCTGGAATTATGTTCATAAACGATAGAATGAAAAACTGTTAAAATTATAATTTCTGTTAAAAGAGTTTGCCGTGTAGATATGACAAAACCGGTCGAAATACGCTGATGTCTTTTCACACTGCAAACCTTTTATTTTATTGATTGCGACCGTCATCAGTAGCGGCCATGCAAATTTTCAGATTTCATATAAAGTGTATAATTTCGCTTAATAATTCAAAGCGCATTTTATGGTTATTTTTCTTCAATATATTTTCATCTCAGGATTTGCCGGTTTAAATATAATACGTCATTTCCATAACACCCTGTATACAGGGTTTTATGGAAATGAATACACTTTATATGAAATTTCAAAATTTACGTGGCCGCTCCTGAGGACCTTCGCAATCAATAGTTTATTGAGGCAATTTCGAGGTTCAAAAGAGGTGAGCGCAATATAGGCGGTGTTGTCATATTGCAACACAGAATTCTAAATGCACGTGTTGAGTTTTTGACAACAAGATGCGTTATCACTTCTTTTTCAAACTTTAGAACTACCAAAAACGTTTCGTTAAAATGTAGGGAACTAAAGTGAATACCGCATCATTTTATCTTTGTTAATAACTCTCCTTCCTTCTAGTAAAAACGAAAAATCCTATATTTAGTTTTGCTAACGATAGCACACTTATCTCATCTTTCTTTTTGAATGCACAAACATCGGCTGCCGACGCACATCTTCGCAGACAGCATGAAGCCTCAACAAGGACCTGTAAGAAATATTAACTTGGCGTGACAGTAACCAAGTCAAATTTAACGCTAAAAAACCCAGGCAGCAGTTTTCTCTAAAAAGGTTAACATTACAGAACCGGGTATAGTCATGGCCGTACACGCAATCCCACTGGCTTCATCTATTAATTTGCTGGGCGTCACTCTAGGAGGAAATATGTCTTGGCATAATCACGTTGTGGCAATCGCCAAGATAGCTTCTCAGAAACTTGGTGTACTCTTCCGAACCAGAAAGTTGTACACATCTCAACAACTTTTGACACTATACAAAGCCTAGATTCGGCCATCACTAGAGTACTGATCTCATGTCTGGAGCTCTGCACCCAAACATACTTTTCGGCTACTGGATTCAATCGAAAGCAGGGCCATTCATCTGATTGGAGACCACGAGCTGACGAAGAATCTCGGCAGCCTAGAACATCGAAAACATGTTGGGGATTTGACTCTCTTTTACAGATATTTTCATGGAAAGTGTCCGACTGACCTTACCCTCTTAATTCCGCCCAGAGCGACGAATAGCAGACACGACGAACCACTACCGCCCATCAATATATGGTTAAGCTTAGTACTCCTCGAACTGCATTATTTAACAATTCTTCAATCTAGAGGACTTCATCCTTATGGAACGACCTTCCCGAGGTCGTTTTTCCCAACGAATATGATCTCTAAGGATTCGAAACCAACGTGAATCGCTTTTTGCGCACCCGCACCATTTCCAGAGTGCCCTAAAGGATTTTTCCTATAGTGCTTGTGTTTGATCATAAAAAAAAGAAACTCTAATACCCCCCAGAAAGTGTCGAAAATGGGACACCCTGTACATGGGTAAGAAGTCCACTAGTGATAAGAGTAGATACTAATTTAAAAACTATATCGGTTTAACTCAAATTACCCAATGAATTATTTTAACGAATTATAGTGCTGTGCCAGGGCAGTTAATTTTTTTATTTCGCTCTAAAGACCCAAAGCTTCTGCTCACTTAAAACTATAACAATAATTAATTTAGCATTTAGTTGTTCCTTCCATTTTAATTTGACTAAAAGCCATCTTTATGTTGAAACCGATTATTCGAATAGTCATAATAAATAGAGCAAAACTGGTCAAGGCAGTAAATCGAGTGCTCGTTAAAACACGCAGATTTTCTGAAAATTTATAGTCTCATTGTTTGAACCTTAAGTAGTTTTAGCAAACTAACTTTATTTCGTTAACCATGTGCGCTATAGCTGCGATTATTTCCATCACCTGTCAAATATACTGTTTCGACCAATCAAATTATTTCATTTGGTTCGCCATTTCTGTTGTTTACATAAAAATAATTTTTAATTCTCATTCCTTGCTGAGCAAATGTCTTGTGTTGATTTTATCGTTTGACGTACAGTTTTCGTATAAAAAAATTTAATTCATTCATTGTACCACATATATATGAACAGTATATTGCCAATATGAACGTTCCAAAATACAAAAAGTGTCCCCGCTATGGGTGATGACGGCGAGCCTATTGAGTAAGGTGCGAAGTAGGGTGGAAATGTTGTCGAGAGCCGGCCCGACATTATTTGTTTGTTGTTATTCATCGCAATCTTTGGTTCTGGATGCTTGTTCGAATTACAGAATAAAAAGTGATTCATCCACATTGTTGTCGGTATATTACTGCTTATAAACTGTTTGGTAGGTTAGTGGTTTGTTTCATTTAAGATGAAAGGACACAAGTGCATGGTGATTCTTTGCAAAAGTCGTGGATCAATATCAGGTATAAAGTATTTCAGGTATGTACATATAATAATATACGAAAATATTTTGCTTATCACATATTTTATTTAGCGTATGGCTACAATCACAGGTAGGTAAACAACAAAATAACAAAAATAAAAAATTTCACAAACAAACATTAAGATTACAAATATATTCTATTGACTCTCTTGTCGCAATCAGGAAATCGGATGGGTTGCCACTGTAGGAACTAATTGGGCAGTCCTCTACCAGATGTTTAATAGTCTGCCTTTCAGCGCCGCAGTCACAGTTTGGGGAAGGTATTTTTCCCCACCTGAAGAGTGAGTCGGAGCACCTGCCGCAATTCGTTCTTATTCTGTTAAGTGTTGTCCAGATTCGTCTTGGTTGATCAAAGCCCTCTGGCCTGCTTGTAACGCATGGCATATCCCGGTTGGCAGGTGTGGCCTTCTTCTCCCAGTCTTCTTTCCACCGCTCAATTATGTTAAAGTTTTCCTCGATAAGAGTTTCTGCCGTTCTCAGAGGGGGTTTTCGTGAGCGTAGTCTATTTATGGTCCTACCGGTAATTCCAACGTGGGAGCGGAGCACAGGGTCGGCGTTGATTTTTTCATATTCCCTCACCAGAGCATGCTCTCGGCGAATTTGTGGAGGGGCTATGTGGCTCAGTGTGGGTAGCCAATAAGTGGGCGTGGCCTTGATTGTGCCTGAGATGGTACGCATAGCTTGATTGAGTTGGGTTTCAACACGTTTGGTGTGTGGGCTGTTGATCCACACCGGTGCACAGTATTCCGCGACAGGGTACACTAGGCCCAGTGCTGTCGATCTGAGTGTGGGCGCTGTGGAACCCCATGTGGTGCCGCATAGCTTTTGCAGGATATTATTTCGGGTCCTGAGTTTTGCAGCTGTCTTCATAAGGTGTTCTTTGAAGCTTAGCGTTCTGTCGAGTATAACACCCAGATATTTTGGGTGTCTATTGTGACTGAGAAGTCTGCCTTCAAAGTTGACATTAAGTTGGTAGTTGGCCATCCTGTTGTTTAGGTGGAAGCACGATACTTCCGTCTTTGCGGCACTGGGCTGCAATCTCCAGTCGCGGAAATATCTCCCAAGGGTGGTCAAGTCATTTGTTAGAGAATTATCACATTATCCGATCTTCGGAACCGAATTTCTCTAAAAAGCTTGTTAAAATGAAGAGAGTGTCTTTCGTATACAATATAATATATATTTTGTCACTACCTAACCTTAAAATTAATGTATTTTTAATTTGGTGCATTAGTAGCTGATAATAATATCCGAAATAGTCAATATAAGTCATTCATTCTTAATTTTTGGTTTAGAAAAAGAAGTTAACAAACATACGACTTCGGATGAAAGTTACAATAAAGCTCATCGTGTCGATTGTTACAAATATTCGAACGGAATTTGGCACCAAAAGTTTACACCAATCAGGGCACCGTCGGATCATCATATCGTCAGAAATCGTATGCATGGAACGCTGTTTTAAATCGAACTAATCGAAATTTTGATTGCAATATTTTTCCTAACTAACCAATGAAATTTACATTAAAAAAGTTTAAATCCGTTCCTGTCGAATGTTTACGTTCACAAGGAAATTTCCGAACTGCGCAAACTCACAACGCCCCCTTCGATGCCCATAGCGGGGACATAATTGCAGATGGTATTAGCAATATACTGTTTATATATATTTGGATTATTTCCATCACCTGTCGAATATACTGTTTCGACCAATCAAATTGTTTCATTTGGTGCGCCACTTCTGTTTTTTTAAATAAACATAATTTTTGAAATTCTCATTCCTTGCTGAGCAAGTGTCGTGTGTTGATTTTTATCGTTTGACGTACAATTTTCGTATAAAAAAATGAAATTCAATCATTGGAACTGTTATGCAGTTAGGTATTAACAAAGATTAAAATGGATCTAGTAGGTAAGAAGCAGATTTTGTTGTGTAAACGTAAACAGTTTTGACAGTTGTTTACCTAGTCTAGCTGTCACGTATTTAAGTCATTAATCTTAACAAATTATTAAGAAATCACGAAAATTTTTAGCACCATGTATCCTGTATCTCAAAAGTTAAGACGATTAGGACATATGTTCACATGAAGTTTTTTTTCTGAAAATGGACCCAAGAATAACCTCCTTAAATATTAGCATGTTATTAAGAAACACCCTGTATATTTAAATCATTTGCTTCTTAATTTAACAACAATATATTTTAATACCAATATATGGAAAAATTATTATTTCCCAGACCACCCGATGATACCTTATACAATAAGGGCGTATTATTGTCTACACAGTAGCACTTTAAAATACTATTTCAGATTGAATGGTACTACCAAGAGAAGGAGCCTTTACTTGAATCTTCTCTGATGATAGGTATGGACACCTACCCTGTACTGACGAGAACAAAAGAGTTCGAAACCGGTCTTCAGCTGGTGACATCCTATCAATGGAAAAGGCTTCCTTTTCTTGGTAGTTCCCATTCAACCTGAATTAGTATTTTAAAGTGCTACTGTGTAGACAAAAATACGCCCTTATTGTATAAGGTATCATCGGGTGGTCTGGGAAATAATAATTTTTTCATACATTGGTATTTGATATCAATACCACCTGAAAAGCAAATAGAATTTTTATTTTTGGTTTATTCAAATAACTGCTGTTCATATTGTGTGGGATTGCTAAGAGATTGTACTATGCGTTGTATTTTCTAGACTACCGTTGATAATACAGCATGAAGTAAGAGTCTTCTCTGATGACAGGTATGGACACCTACTCTGTACTGACGAGAACAAAAGATTTCGAAACCGGTCTGCAGGTGGTGACATCCTATCAATGGAAAAGGCTCCTTCTCTTGGTAGTACTATTCAATCTGAATTAGCATATTCAAGTGCTACTGTGGTAGACAAAAATACGCCCTTCTTGTATAAGGTATCATCGGGTGGTCTGGGAAATAATAATTTTTCCATACATTGGTATTTGATATTAATACCACCTGAAAAGTAAATAGACTTTAATTTTTGACTTTCCAGTAGTTTTTCATTAATTCTAAACAACTTCTATGAAATAATTTTTAAAAAAATTACAGTTGTTTATAAACAGAAATTTCAGTGAACGCTACACTCGGATTTATAAAACAAAAAGTGCGTAGCTACGGAATCCTCTTAAGTTTGAATATTTAAAATTTAATGAAACCGTTTCCCATACAAAGAATAAGCCTATTTTAATAATAAGAAGTGGTATTTTATACATACATGTAGAATTTCTTGATCAACGATTATTAAGTGGCAACGCATGGGACTTATCTCTTTGAATATTTTTAAGCCAAACGAATAAAAGTATGTGATGTAATGAAAGAAGCAAAGTAGATTACAGAAAAATCTCGGATTTGCGGATTTTTTGTAACAAAAAATCGACGTTTACAAAGGTCTAAGCAAACTGAAATTTAGGAGAAGAATTATTATGAAAATCTTTTGTATGCGTGTGCTTGTTTTATGGCACTGTTTGACGATCTCTTTTGAAATTTCCACTTTATTAAAATTTTTGAATAATAATAAATAATTTTATTGTACACCGTTAAAAAATGCTGGATCCCGCATATTCGGGATCCCGCGGTGATTTCGCGGGATTGACATTGCGGGATTTGTAGGGCTCAATGTAGGTGCTGTATGTTAATAAAAAGTTGTTTTATGCAATTAAAAACAGAGTAGAGTAGCAGGAAAATATTTATTGCATATAGGTCCAATACAATAGTACGACTAGTTTAACGGTTACATGTTACATTGATTTTGAAAGTATTTTCGGAGAAAAGATAACATGTCTTAATGTTTCATCTTTTAGATTTGATCTTATTTTATTGCACATGTATCCTGCGGCTGAAAACGCACGTTCAGCTTCGACACTTGTCGGCGGAATTGATTTTACACAATTTGTGGCCGTCTGATTCGAATAGTTGGCGCATATCGGTCGATTTGATAAACTTTCCAAAGGGTATACCATCTTTAGCTATCATTCGAGACACTTTCGTCCATCTTAGATGAAAAAAAATCTGTCATTTTCATTTTCTTAGGTAGCACAGAAGAATCTGAGCGCTTAGCAATAGAACTAAACGAACTACTCGAACTGCTGGTACTAGCTTTAATTTCCTGTGTTATTTTATCAATATCAACATTACTGCTGCTTCTCTAGACTTTCAAATTAATATTATGCTTTGTTTGTAAGTGGGTGTGAAGACCTTTGGTGGAACGGGCAGAGATTTTGATAATGCTAGGGCATAACTTACGTTTAGCTGTAAGACCATCTTCAGACTTTAAAAAATAATTCCAAACTAAACTTGAACCTTTATTATCTTTGTAAACTATACAAACACTCATTTTTGTGATTGCTGTTTAAATTCCATGTATTATATTCAACCACTTGATAAATGTCACTAGATACTAGTAGAATAACGCTCTTACTTTCACAGGTACGCAAGAAAACTGTTCTATTTAACGTATTTTCAATAGCCCAGCATGGCAGGGAATCCCCGACGCGTCGACCAAAAATACCGCAGTTCATTGTCTGCTATCCCGCAAATCCCGCGGATCCGCGGGATCGATGTGCTCAATCTCGCAGGTTTTCGGGATTAAAGTTTGGGTGCGGAATTGGATTCCCTAAGCAAGTCTATGTCTCCGACGTATCGGTAAGGGAAAAGCATTATCTTTTAAAACATGGCCGAGTCATGGGTGTTTTATAATTATTTTAATAATGTAATAAAAATAGGAAATTCTTCAATAATTGCATTTTATATTTGAAGGTAGGTAATTATTTTTATCAAGGTTGAAATCATTGCGTTTTACAAGATGCCATTCTTTCAGCATGGAGAAAACAGCTACATGGTTAATCGATTAATGACGATTGTTCAGTTTTGGTCCTATTAATGTCAAAGACACATGAAATATAGTTTTGCGACAAATCTGCAAAATATACAAAAAAAATCAGTACATACTTTATTCATCATCTTCATCTTCTTCGCATTCACTGTCACCATTCAGTATCACTATCATCAGTATCAGCCCCAACTTGTATTATAATGGGCTCAATCTCCTCCATCATATAATCAGTTTCCCAAAACTTATTTTCTGTATCGGTGACATGTCGACAGAACTTTTTCCAATCGACTGCTGTCACTAAGGCAATTGCTTCATCCTTAGTTTAGCGATACTAAAATCCCCTGATGTATTGCGATCTGTAATGAAATGTTGAATTTAAGCCCAAGACATCTTAATAGGGTTTAATTCGCATATATACGGGGGTGCTCTTAAAGGAATGTAACCGTATTGCCTGATAATGTTGTCCACCACATCATTTTTGTCATTATTTAAAGGTTTAAGACGCTGGACAAGTTCAAACAATTTAAACTTTCTAGTCGCTGGATCGTGATTTATCCCCTTTCTAGCTTTCGCAGTAGCAATTTAAATGCATTAATTTGCGATTCCTCTTCACACACCCTGTACACATTAGTCATCACTTCACAGGTTTGACTATGAAGGGTTTTACCACGAGTATATTCATTCATTATCACAGTTTTAAAACAACGAACACTTTTTAAAAAACACAATTTAACACAATATAATAATTCTTGCGCTTCCTATCACTACGCAACTGGATGAAGCATATTGGACATCGCCGAACAACCACGCCTGCACAATAGGCGTGTCACCAGACGCGTGTCGTCATCCTCTTTCTGGGATATAACCTATCAATTTAGCTCTAGCCACCGGTTACCCATGGTTACCGTTGATATTGCACCATGTTGCCCTATTTTTAGATTAGAAGTACTTACTTTAATAAAAAAATATTTTATTTTGCATTTAAATATTAAAATAAATAGTAAGAAAAGAACGTTTTAAGAACATTGAAACAAATAGAATATTAGTTTCGCATATACTTATGACAATTTACTTTAAATAGGTAAATTTAATTTTAGGGTTTACTTGAAAACATAAAAAATTTATAAATTACACCTAAGTAGTACTTAAAAAATTATTTAAAAAACAACATTTTCCAGAGACGTCCGTTATGGGCCCCTATCTCCGTAGGGGAGGCCGTAGGTAGAAAAATTTATTGGAACTTCCCCTATTATTTTTAAGTGTTCTATCAGAATCCGGGAGTTTGCCCACATATTCTGGGACACCCTGTATTATACGGTTCTTAACCCCCCCCCCCCCCACCCTCGTGGTCTCCAATCAGACGAATGGCCCTCCTTTCGATGGAATCCAGTAGCCGAAGAGTATGTTTTTGTGCAGAGCTCCAGACACGACAGCAGTACTCTAGTGATGGTCGAATCTGGGCTTTGTATAGTGTCAAAAGTTGTTGAGGGGTGTACAACTTTCTGGTTCGGAAGAGTACACCAAGTTTCTGAGAAGCTATCTTGGCGATTGCCGCAACGTGGTTATGCCAAGACATATTTCCTCCCAGATTGACGCCCAGCAAATTAATAGATGAAGCCAGTGGGATTGCGTGTCCGTCCATGACTATATCCGATTCTGTAATGTTAACCTCTTTAGAGAAAACTGCTGCCTGTTTTTTTAGCGTTAAATTTGACTTGGTTTACGATGCTAGAATGTTACTATTCTATTCGCACCCGAAACAAAATCGCGGCGTTTTTTTATTATCCTTTATTTCATATAACCGAGCGGTTTGCTTTTTGGTTGCTACTAGTCGGAGTGATAGGCAGAGTTTTGGCTGAACCGGCGACGCCCGACGGTGGTGGAATTTAAGAAATAATATAATTTGTGTAATAAGTAATGTTTTATTTCTCTTTCGTTGTATTTTTGGGAGTAGCGTAAACCAGGAAAAATCGTCACTCCAACTCTCAAATTACATTTATAACAGTAATTCTCCTTATTAGCAAACCCGAAATATGGGCAGGTAACCACCCCCATTTATCCCAGATTTCCCGAATTAGTTTCTAAATAAGGGATACGACCCTAAGGCCAAATTTCACACGCTCTCCGCATCCAGGCAGTAAGCAACAGCTTCAGTTTCCCACCTGTTGAAACCCTGTATGTTAATCGTGTCCCTCCACGTGACCCCGTGCCCCGGCGCGTTATAAGCGATCGATGGGCGGCGGCGTTGCCGCACCCGTATAGCCTAGTTTATGAGGTTTCGCGAGAAATTTTCTGTATGGCGTATTTCTGAAAGGAAAACTGGAGACTGCAGAGGGTTTCTATGATGATGTAATAATTGATTTGACGGAGGCGGATACAATTTTTTGAAAACATATTACGAATAATATTATTAGTACAATGAGCTTGTTACCGATAATTTTGTTCCATAACATTTTTTATGGTATTCAATTGAATTCGATCATCTAAATAAGCTGTTAAGATTTCAGCTCGATAGGTTTATCCAATCATCAAATATTGAATTTTCAATATTAAAAAAAAATAGAATGGCCAATTTAAAAAAGCAAATTGGTCTATTTGCTTGAAAACCATCAAATGTAGAAGAAATCTGAGTACGTAAAAAACTACAAAGAGAGAACCGCATCCTTCTCTCTTTACTAATAACGGAGATACCCCGTAAAACCATCGAAAAATGGACACCCTGTACTGAACAATAATTAGATAATGTATCTACAGGTCGACAAGTTTATCTGTTGCTACGAGAGGAATGCGGGCAAAAAAATGTCTGCTTGGTGGTACCGTTGTTGAAAAAAGGTCGATACCCCGGAATAACTCCGGTGCATCGCATTGCAGCGGAAAATGTCTAGGGAAAAAGTTGTTTGGTTTTGAAGGAGGAATAGTTTACAATTTAAACCACCCCCCATCCCCTCAACCCCCGGGCGCGGGTGGGGTAAGTTAAGATTTTCAAATGGAACCCCATATTTTTTATTGACGTATCGTGTTTTCCGACCAAAAATAAACATCTTTCGTCCGAAAATTTTTTTTATTGGGGCCTCCAATAATCACCATGACAAAGACAAAATCATATCCGTGCGAAAATCAAGCTTTATCCCGGAAATACTATTTTTCTCTGTCTTGTACTAAAAAATGCCCGTGATTATTGGTTGTCCCCAAATAAAAAAAAATTTCGAACAAAAGATGTATATTTTTGATTGGAGAACACGAAACGCCAATAAATAATATGGGGTTCCATTTGAAAATCTTAACTTACCCCACTCGCGCCCGGGGGTTGAGGGGGTGGTGGTGGTTTAAATTGCAAACTATTCCTCGTTCAAAACCATACAACTTTTTCCCCAGACATTTTCCGCTGCAATACGATGCACCGGAGTTATTCCGGGGTACCGACCTTTTTGCAACACCGTATATATTAAATTTGAATTTAATAACCTCTTACCGAGACAAATCTAAAATTACATTTACGCATTTAAAATAAATTGTAAAAGGTATATAAGGAACCAATATTCTATTATAGTTTCAATATTATTAAAATTTTCTTTTCATACTATTTATTTTGCTATTTAAATTCAAAATAATATATTTTTCTGATTAAAGTACTTTTAATCTAAAAATATGGCAACAGAGTGCATTGTCCATGGTTACAGGTAGCTACATCTAATTTGAGAGGTTATAGCCCAGATAGTTGATAGCGCATGCGTCTCCCGATACACCCGATGGGCCATCGGACTTGTTCGGCGATGTCCGATATTGGATGGATGTACCCACTCAGTTGGGCAGTGACAGAAAGAGCAATAGTTATTATATTGCGCTAAATTATGTTTTATAAGTAAGTATTCATCGTGTTGTGTTTTAGGGTGATATTTTAACATTTTCAACTTTGTGATAATGAATGAATATACTCCTGGTAAAAACCTTCACAGTCAGATCCGTCAAGTGATTGCAAATATTTATAGGGTCTGTGAGGAGGAATCACAAATCAATATATTAAAATTGCCACTTAAACAAAAGCAAGAAAGGGACATTAATACGACCAAAACTGAAAAATCATCATTAATCAATTAATCATGTAGCTGTCTTTTTTTAATGTTGGAAAAATGACTTCTTGTAAAAAGTAAATTTTTAAATCTTGATAAAATAGTTTACTACCTTCAAACATAAAATGCAATTACTGAAGAATTTCGTACTTTTTTACATTATTTAAAATAATAATAGCACGCCCATGACTAGACCATGTTCCAATCATATTGCTGCTCCCGTACCGATACGTCGGAGATACAGGTCCACTTGTCGATTTTTGGGTAGTTTTACGGGGTATCTCCGTTATTAGTAAAGATAGAACGATGCGGTTTTCGCAGCACTATGCTACTTTTTTGTCAAACAGAAGATGCCGTAATCAGAATTTTTCTAGGCCGCCTTGTTTTTGGAATACGGGATGTTTTTGAGAATTGTGCATTTTGGGACACCCCCCATATCTCGGTTACCTCGTGACGTATCAAAAAGAAATAAAATGTTTTGTTGTAGTTTTTTACGTAGAATCCAGTGACGTACTCAGATTTTTTCTACATTTAATAGTTTTCAAGGAAACTAAACAAATTTGCTTTTTTTAAATGGGTTACCCTATATACTTTTTAATAATATAATTTAGTTTGTAACAAGCTTCTCAAAAATATATAACATTTTATTTTTAGTCTTAGTATTAGGACCTAAATATACTTTTTTCAAAAATATACCATTTTTTTTTAGTAGGCCATGACGGGTGTTTAAAACAAACAAAAGAACACAGTCCTATGTGTCATAATAATAAAATCTTATAATTCTGTCAGAGCATTCAGGTTCTCTAAGTTGTTTTAAAATTTCTAATTAATAGTGAAAAATCAGTTTGTCCTAATTATGGCAGAGCATGTAAACTTTAAGAAGTACGACATGCTCGTTTGTTATATCCAGTGTAACGAAAATGCAGATATGACTGTATTTGAATAGGTAAATATAAGATCGTATGTAGTAATTCTATGAAATTTATAAATTTTCTTAAATTACTTGTAGATATCCCGAAAGACGACAACCAGATAAACCAATTTTCAAGAATAAAATCAAATTTAATTGGTTTTCGGTGTGACATATGACACCTACTGTCATTTTTAACAACACTCATAAAAACTTACTATAAAATGGACACCGAATAGCCAAGACCTAACACCATGTGATTTTTTATTTTGGGGTTATATTAAAAAATACACCGTGTTATTCGTTGAATGAACTGTATATTAGAATTGAAAACACCATCATTCAGATTCAAACTAATAGAGAAGTTTTATTAAAAATTAATAAATTTAATTAAAATGGAGGTGGATCTTTTTTTACATATCATCATGTAGAACAATATAGATTATAATATAATTATTATATAATTCTAGTTATTAAATTAATTTTATAAATTTTCTTGTTATGCCAATATTAATAAAATTGTTTTTCTACTACTCACTTGAAGAAAAGAATGTATATGAATGTTATATTTCTGAGATCGGAAGAAAAGGCGTCATCTAATGCGCTTCTGATATATAGAGCGTCTCATTTAAAAAAAAAATTGCTTTTCGGTGTGACATATGACACCTCCCACTAAGCAAAAAAACATCCCAATTTCGTCACATATATGTTTTTAGGTTACATGTTACGTTGTACAAAAAGGATTTGTTACGGCACTATTACGTAACGTACTGGTCGTAATGTCCGCCAACATAACAAATTCGCATTTACATTTATGAATTAACGTGTTTGATTCGAAAACTATAACGAACTGGTTTCGTTCTTAAGATGTTTATTTTAAGGACGTGTCAAAACGTTATAATTATGTTGTACATAAAACGTTCTCGTTTCGAAACTATAACGAACCAATTTCGTTTTTAAAAAGGAATAAATGCAGTCATAATTTCGTTATATTGATGACGGATTAGATTCATCCCTTGACAATATAATATTTTTGTGAACACTTAAATGTAATTTTTTTTTATTCTAAATTAGGTACACAACAATTAGTACCGAGATAACAAAAATTATATGGATCAAGATATAGCTTTAAAATGTTAGTTTTGATAGTTTGCATAGAAATGTGAATGTGAAAATTAATATTTTGAGCCAGAAAACTTTTTGATCATTAATTTTATGAGAAAAGTTGTTCTTCATTAAAAAAAAGGTCTCCATGGTCTCCAGGCATTAATTTTTATCAGTCGTATACGACTGATTCTAAAAAAATATGAATTTGGATGAAGAGTAGGTAGGTACCTATAACAATATCGAAAACTGTAATTATAAAAAGTTGTTCAGTATAAAAAACTTAGTTCTAATATGCAATTACATATTAAACCCATGATAATCTTCGCCTGTAAATTCTCTCAAAAGAAAATTTATTTCTAAAAATTTGTAGAAGGATGTAATTGCATATTAAAACATAGTTTTTTATACAACTTTTCATAATTACAGTTTTCAGTATTGTCACAAAATAAAAGTACAAAGTATTTCATATTTATTGACAAACCTGCATGGTTGTTTTTAGGTTTTGGACAATGACTTTTTTTTATAAAGAATAAGGAAGAAGTTGAGAATATCACATAATTTCTATGGAACTATCAAAATTGACATTTTAGAGCTACCTTGATCTATATAATTTTTGTTATCTCAGTACTAATTGTTACGTGCCTAATTTAGACTAAGAAAAAATGACACATTTAAGGGTTAACAAAAATATTACATTGAGAATAAGTTGTTTTTTTTTTCAAAATAAAAATCGCTCAGTTTGAGGTATTTTTTTATTCCACTAACAAACCTGAACAATAAAGTTTAAGAAAATTGGTCGACTTTAATTTCACCTTGGCAACTTTCGCCAGCTCTGATGGCGACTTGTAAAAATTGTATCTAGCAACGCTGCTGCTTACTGAAAATGTAGATATTCTGAAAAAAAAAATTGTTTGAGGTATCTACTCTGTTGTATCTATCTTGAAAACGGTAAGCGATACCGAGGAAACGTTTCATATTTTGGGGCGTATTAATTTGGTGAAAAGAATTTTTGTAAATGTTCTGAATAAGTACCCGAGAGATTTTAAAAAATGGAATTTTCAGTTTTGGTCTCTAATTTGTTGCGCCTAAATTTTTTTTTATTTGGAAGAAATTTAAAACTATTCAAGGGCGTTTCTAAATTTGAACATTCTTCGTAGAATCCAGAAAATTGAGGGGAGAACTAAAAAAGGAAGATTTGTGTTGATTGGTAATATTTGTGTATTATATTAAGATGTTATTGGATTCAGTAATTACGAAAATGTTTTTTGTGTAAGTTTATCTGTTTTCAAAATATTTGTCCTTCTTACTTTGGAGCTACTACAAAACGTAGCTTGATGATTATTTTTTAAAGGGAAGCACTCATCTAACAATTGATCTATGATTAAAAATTTTCTGTCAAAATAAGCCATATTGTAGAAATAAATACATATTTCAATGTTATCCGCAGCTTTGCTTGTATAGCGAATTGAATAATTGGATTGCGCAAGAGAAAGCTGCGGGTACCTGCTAGTTTTTAACTTAAACTAATTTAATAACTTACCAATTGTTTAGTTCTTTTCGTTTAAGCCTCTGATTGGAGTTCCTATCTACCGTCATTTTTGCAAAACTCATAAAAAACTTGGCTAAAAATGCTACATCTTGTTTTTTGAATGAACGGGCTAACTCAAAATACAAAAAAGTTACAGGCTCTTGAAAGTGGGACAAACTAAATTGATAACCCTATACATGTTCTTGTGCTATATTTAATAGTAATAACGGCAAACTGATATGTAAAAAAAGATCAATTCAGAATTTATTTTAAGTAACATTTACGATACAAACAAACGATAAACAAATCCGAAACGTTTATTGTCAAATTTATTTTTATCGTCCCGTAATTTACTTAGGCGATTAGCGGCCATTTATTTGTTTGTTTGCATAAAAAATGACATCATTGTCGTTATTTTTTACGAGCACTTAGTCATCATGTGTAATGCAGTGTAATGTTAAAGTTAATCTAAGTCATACCTTCTTAATATTCTCCGCGTTAAAAAAATATGATTAAGACGATGCCTACAGTTTACCTACCCAAGAGAAATAAAGAGATTTTAAATATTTTGTATTTTCTCTTGGAAACGGTTGTTATAGGTGTGTTTTGATTTTTCTACGATTAAACAGGGTGTCCCAGAATATGTGGGCAATCTCTTAAAAATAACAGGAGAAATAAAGTTTGTTCCACGAAAAGTGGATGTAGCTTAATGACTGCAGTAAAAGTACCTGCGGCGATCCCATTATTTATGGCCGTTTGTTATTATTATGTGGAAAGGACCGGATTGTAATAATTATAATTAAATATAGGCACATCAGGTAGGGTAGGTAGGTTGCTTAATTTATATTTAAATATCTTTTTGTGGTAAAATTTGTTAGTTTTTATTTCTTGCTGGAAGAGTTTAGTTGTATTACCGATATTATTTTACCAAACGTATAAAAAAAACAGTATGTGGCGTCCATGGAATAACATTGATGGTTCTTCTTCTAGTGTTGCAGTGAAGAAAATGCATTTATCTCTCGATGCTAGGGAAATTGTAAAAAGAGTATATACTTCTTTACTCAACAGAGGACTTTATGCTAGTGCTGCTGCGACTGAAACGTCTGATTTGACTAAGATACATCTGACTACAGTGAAAAGAATCGCGTCAAATCCCATTAAATCTAGAAAGAAGCGTAAAGATGCCGGTTTCACCAAATGTTTCGACGAAAGCGACAAGGACTTGATAAGGCGAAAAATCTACACCATGTACGAAGAGCAACACGTACCTACATTAGATTCTCTGAAGCAACGGCTCACCAATGATGAAACCCAAATAGCCGCACTAGCCTTTGGAGAGTTTTGTCGGAAATGGGATTCAGATACCGCAAAATTGACAATGCTTTAATGATATTCCCCCAGGTAGTTGGAAAAATTCAGTCCGTCACGTAATAACTGTAGAAAATTCGTATATTAGTCTGGATCGTATAATTAATCCAATTATAATTAATTTTGATGAGGATAGCGATAGCGAAACAGAACTATCTATAGAATTACATTATAAATGTAAATAAATATCACTAGTAATATTTTTTAAAAATGTTATTTCATTTGATTACATTAATATAATCATATCATTACTTGTTTTCCTTAGTCCGTCTCTTCATACTTCACTTGTTTATTGCCAAGCTCTTGTCGACACAATGGGACCGACCCAGGAAATCTATAAGTCGTATCCAAATTTCGTGAAACGTACTTTACCTATAAATTTTTCTTCCTACGGCCTCGCCTACGTCCCTGGGAATCGTTGTTTTTTAAATAATTTTTTAAGTACTAGGTGTAATTTAATAATTTTTTAGTATAATGTTTACTAGATGAGTCTCCTTAAAATTCTCCCTTTTAAACACGTTTGGCTTATTTAGTTTGACAGGGACGGACTAGACGTAACACAAAAATGTTTTTTTGTACACCTTGTATGATGAAGGGACGACGATAAGATTTTTGGATACTCTAAATCTTAAGCTGAAAAAAGGTACTCTTGATCAATGCGATAAAATGAACTGTTGTCGAAAAAAAATGATATTTTTGTACAATATGATTTATATTCAGTATACGTAAATTCCGTTACTAAGTTAGTAACTAATAAGACAAAGCAGAAAAACCGCAAATTTCAAGACACTACCATAAACTGACACTGGCATAAATATTCTTATTTAAATCGGTACATGTGAAAAAATCATAGCAACAATGAGGGAATTTTATGAACATAAAACAACAACTAATGCAAAAAACCATATTGAACAAAAATATTTTTTTTTTCAAAAACAGTTCACTTTAGCGACATTGATCAAGGGTACCTTTCTTTCAACTTAAGGTTTAGAGTATCCAAAAATATTATTGTCGTTCCTTCATCATCAAAGTGTAAAAAAAGAACATTTTTGTGTTACGTCTACTCCGTCCCTGGCAAACTAAATAAGCCAAAGGTGTTTAAAAGGGCAAATTTTAAGGAGACTCATCTACTAACCATTATACTAAAAAATTGTTAAATTACACCTAGTACTTAATAAATTATTTAAAAAACAACGGGGACGTGCGTTATGGGCCCGTATCTCCGTTGGAGAGGCCGTAGGAAGAAAAATGCATAAGAACTTCTCCTGTTATTTTTAAGTGTTCTCTCTGAACCCGGGCGATTGCCCACATATTCTGGGACACCCTGTATAATGTGCAATTTTTAAATTTTTTTTAGAATCCGGTAACGACTTTGCCGACTTCTAATCATATACAGGGCGATTTGATAGTAACTGTAGGAAAATGGGCTATGGAAAATCAAAGAAAGATTAACGTTTAAAATTTAAACCGTCCATTTGTCTTTTAAATTAAGACCACTCGGAAAGCACGCCAGCATAATATTACCATATAAAACATTTCTAAAAGGAAGGTATAATTCCAATAACGCCCTATATGACTAAGTGATTTATACTTGACTTAAGGATATATTTATGGGTGTATGTTTGGTGACATTTGGCCTAACAAAATACATTCCAGACAACAGTGTTATCATAGATTAAGTTATTTTGCCTCTATATGCATTTTTAATGCAATATACTGCCGTGCAATACAAGAACCTAGTAAGTCGACTTACTATAAAATGGAGTAGTAAATTTTTAATATTTATTTAACTGTTTATTTGTTAATAAAAATCAATGATTTATTTGGAAAATGGAACTATGTAACAAGAGCTTACTGTGAATAAAATTTTAGAACAATAAATTAAATATTAAAGAAGTTGTGCAATTTTTAAAGGGAACTAGGTCTTGTATTGCACTGCGGAAGGTGCTCCATTTAAACCAGTGTTTCCCAAAGTGATCCAGGTGGACCCCCAGGGGTCCACGGGAGACTCGACGGGGGTCTACGTTAGGAGTGACAAAAAATGGGGGTCCACAATCGTAAGCGGGGGTGCATAAAAATTAATTTGGGTTCGATAGTGAACAACTAAATTGTTGACTTGACTTCTCCTATCAATATAGGCAGATAATATTCTAAGAAGCTCAGCGACTGTTACTTGTTAAAACTTGCATATTTCATCGTCGAGACTTGTCGTTACCGCGCCGCACCGGCCGCCGTCCTGTCCGCAACTCTTGTTCAGACGTGAAAATTAATACGACTTGCGGTGTATGTGCTTACAATCTTGCATGAACGTGTTGATTCTTCACCAATATAAATACGAATGTCAAGGATAAACGTTACTCATTTGTTTCTGGAATTTCATAAAGAAAAGTGAATCGATATTAGTGTTGGCCAGTGACTAAATTTGTTTCCAGACTTTCGAAAACAAAAGTAAAGTGAATCGATATTAGTGATTGCCAGTGTCAGAAAAGTAAGTACCTACTTTATTTTATTTAGTTTTTTATTTCACGCTTTTTAACATAACTATAAATAATTTTGTAATGTGCTCGTGATTTTCATTTGATACCCCACTCGAGTATGTTTGCGGACATTCGGATATTCTTCCCCACTTTCACCAAACCAAACAAAACCGCACACCATTGGAGAACAGTTAATTTTACCTGCTGTTGAAGAGGTTTTAAAAACTGTTCTGCACAAATCTCCATTTGACATACTCAAAAGAATTCCTTTGAGTAACAACACTGTACAAAGACGTATTGATGAAATGAGCTCTGATGTAGAAAGTTTCTTGTGTGATTATCTACAAACGACTCATTTTTCTATTCAACTGGACGAGTCAACTTTACCTGACAATGAAGCATTATTATTAGCATATGTTCGATTTGTTATGGGCGAAGAAATTCATGAAGAGCTACTATTCGTGTTTGGGTTTGTTCGGGTGTAATTTCAGCTTTTCTTGGTAAATTAAAATTTATGAAGTAAAATATTGGTCGGAGCGAATTTTCTCAGTTTTCAAACTTGTCGCAGGTAGAATGCCTTGATGAAGATATTCAGACATATCGCTCACTGGGTGCAATAATGGCACATCAAAAAAATGTAAGTTTTGAGAAAATTAACAATTTGTATTTTGGAATTTAAATATACTGAATTTCAAAGCAGAGCTGCCATATTTGATTAGAAAACTAATATTAAATATGTTTATTATTTAATGTCGAATGGTATTGCACTTTATTTTTTTATTCAAATTGCATAATTTTCAAAAAAAATTGGAAAATATTAAGTTGTGCCATTGTTGACTTTTGTTGCATAAGTCATTTCCTTAAATGAAAGGGAATATTAATATAAGTAATTTTTAATAAAAGTAAGTTTTTATGTTTTAAAAATATTTTATTGCATTTTCACTGCATTTCTCTTTATCTGCTTGTTTCTCTTCTCTGCTTAGATTTTTCTCTTTTTGATGGTTTAGATAGTCTTCTTCCATTTCCTTTTTCTCTTCAATATCTGCATTTTCGTAAGAAGCACACCTCTGGCACTGGTCTTTCTTTGGAACAA
Source organism: Barypeithes pellucidus (assembly GCA_963991005.1). Taxonomy (NCBI): domain Eukaryota; kingdom Metazoa; phylum Arthropoda; class Insecta; order Coleoptera; family Curculionidae; genus Barypeithes; species Barypeithes pellucidus. The sequence goes on from OZ022563.1 coordinate 19,608,779, forward strand.
AGAAAGCCAAATTAAATTCATAGTTGAAAATGTCCCTGTATGTAGTTAAGCTAGCAGCAGATTTACCATCCCGCTCACAAAGATTTCTGTAATCTCTATACAGATCCGTAATGGTTTTGCCGCCTTCAATGTATTTTTTTTACTATGAGCTCTTGTATAGTGACTATCGATTTTAGGTATAGATTCAATGTGAGCACGTATATCATTTTTCATGCCTGGTATTTGCTTTTGATTTCCATGTTTGCCTCTCCTGTCATCAAGATTTCCATCTTTTCTCTTAGTTATTACGCATCGAATACAACGGCCAGTAATTCCTAACGTTGAGATAAAAAAACACCTTACAAACTCTTATTTTCTTTTCTTCTTTATCAAAATAAAAAACATTATTATTGGTTCGTTTATTTCTGCCATTAGGCGTTGTGTAGCGCAAAGTATTTCGTGCATCATTGTCACAAGAAATGCTCGTTGTTTAACAATATCAGCTAGGTCCCAATATTTACGAAACATTATTCCTCTCTCTTCTTCAGAGAATTTACTTGAACATTTTAGCTTACATTTTTCACCACATGGAGTTTTCATTTGCCTAGCTGCTATGGGTCTACGTTCGTTAAGTGTGTCATAGGCCTGTCCACTGTTTCTAAGTAATTTTATTTTGTTCCTCTTCCATCCATCAGGGTTCCTCTTTCTTTTTCTAGTTTTTTTCTTTAATGTATTTGCTTCAGCTTCATTTTGTTGTAACGGCGCCAAAGGTTCATATTCTTCACGGTCTGATGATGTAGATGAATCAGTTTCATAATTGGGATCGGCGATGGAGTCATCAGAGTAGGCGTTTGGTTCAGCATATCTTTCTTCCTCAGTTGCTGCCTCTGATAAGATTTCTTTCTCTGCGTGATCGTTGCCAGAATAATCATTTTGCAATATTTGTGATTTCTCAGAAACTAGCTCATTTTCAATGGTATTTTGAATCACATTTTCAATTTCTTCTGTCCTATCAACTTTCATTGCTGGATATTGATCGGAATCATCTCCGTTAAATTTATTTTCCTCGATATGTGTTTCTGAAGAAGAATGTGGTACTACTTTTCAGCTTACAATAGTAGTAGTATTACTATGGTCCTTTTGTAATTTGATGCCTAGCAATCCTAGCATTTTTTTGCCTCTCGTACCTTCGCACTCCATTATACTTTTATTAAAATTTACTTCGATCTAGGAGAAACTGGAACAAATAGATTTGCCAAGTTTAAAGAGATACTTATGCATCAATAGTACCTATTGCTAAAGGTCATGTTTCTTTTTTATTAATTTGAACCCTTTCGATGCTGCGAGATTAAATCTAAATTAAATCCTCAAAGCTAACCACTTTACAGCACAGGAAATAATTTTAACATTTTTATTTTATCTTTCACTCATTTTCGAAAATTATAGTAGGTACTAGTAGATTTGAATATTTACTAGCATGCACACTCGTATGCTAGAACTTATAGAGGAGAACGCAATGCAACACATCTTACATATTGAGAGCCAACTTACTGATTAATTGTATACACTGTAATAGCTACTAGCATGTCCTACCATACCTACTGGCACGTGCACTCGATTACTTGTATCCGAAAATCGGACGATCACAGCGAAAGGGTTAAAAATAATGTAATAAAACTAAACAAAATTTGTATTAGTAGAGGCATAATTTAGGGTAAATTAACAGCATTTAGAACACAACAGTGGCACATCATAAAATGTTACAGGAATGGACATGTTTAATGTAAAGCTTTTAACAACAAATAACGGCACATGAATAAAAAATCAACAATTAAAAAAGCAATACTGGTACAACTAAACGCATTCCACTAAAATTAGCCCTAAAATATAAAATAATAACATGCAATGTTGACACAACCTATAATATACCACTATTGCCTGATTAAAAATGTAATTTTTTTTTAAACTTACCGTAACAAGTTGCAAGTGCCACTGTTGCGTTGGCCACGTTGTTCACTCTGCAGTGACCATTAACACACTAAGCGATTGTGCCGGTGTTGTCAACGTACTTGATCAAAAACGCGCGAAATTCAATAGTGACACTAGCGCCATGTACCCAGTTCTACGGCAGCTAATTTTATGCCACTATTGTTAGCGTGTAGAATAAGGTATTCAAGGTAATTAGGAACCATTTACCCGATATGACCAATTCTTGAGATGTGCCACTATTGCACCCAGTGAGCGATATGTGCAACATTTGATTGCCCTGCATGATGATTTTAAAATCAGATTTGAAGATATTCTGTCAATGGAAATACCACCATGGATCATAAATCCATTTGAAGAAATGGAAGTGGAGAATGTGATATTACAAGAGGAGCTACTGGAGCTCAGCACTAATGAGGAGCTGAAACTGATATTTAAAAGAGGGTATCAAAAATTTTGGCTGCAGGCAGAAATACTCGAAAAATATCCTGGACTGTGGGGAATTGTGCAAAAGCTTCTGATAGCGTTTCCATCCTCATATCTCGTCGAGAAAAGTTTTAGTTACAAACTTATTAACAAAAAAAAGAAGCAGATTGAATATCACAGAACGGGGAGATTTGCGGTTATTCCTTACAAAACTCAAGCCAAATATTGATAATTTGCTGTCAATCCATCAAGTACATCCCTCTCATTAAAATTATATTTTTTTGTAATTATCATGGTAGAAATTACATTACGTTGTAAGTGTTTAATTTTGATTATATTACGACTGTTATAACAATAATAATTAATAGCGTAATAATTTATAAGTATATAAATAAATGCGTACAACACAAGGAAATATACTATATTTCTTTTTACCACTCCGAATGGGACGTTTTCTAAATAAAATTTGTGAGAATTGATTGGTTCTGGTGCTGTGAGTAGTAAGGTGCCGTAGGAATATTCCCGTTCCCGGCCAACTTAGCTTATTTGACATCCACTCACAGCACAATCAATTAAAATTTAATTAAAAAATTGTTTGCCCCACAATGCACACCCCCCCCCCCCCCCCCCCCCCTAGCTACGGTCATGCAGCATGCAGGGGGTCCACCGAATCCAGCAAAATTTTGATAGTGGTCTATGTGAAACAAAATAGTTTGGGAATCACTGATTTAAACTATCAATTCCGACGTACGACTACTTGATGTAATGTAATATAATAATAATAATTATTATTAATTATTAATTTTTTCTTACAAGTTTAATTATTATTATATTTTAACAAAAACACAGTACACTATAAACGAGTTTTTCGTCCTAAACCGAATCAGAAATCAGTTATACACAACACAGAACAGATTACTGGCGATCGTCATTAATTTCCTAAATCCCACAGTGATGTTCTTTAATCTCTTTACGTCCGCTGGGTTTGTAATTAAGCATGGCCTAGCGACATCGGAAATTTATCAATAACCATGGGAATTATAAATTATGCTCCAGGAATGAAATGCAATAATACAGGGTGTTCGGATAATCCATCAGGATACTTGTAGTGGTGATTCTACACGTTAAAATAAAGAGTCTGAATAACGATCCAGATATGACAGATCGAACAACTGTAGCGGCGTCACAAGAACCCGGTGGGTCTGTTCGGGTTTGTTCAAGCTACAATTGTAGCTCGATTGTCTTTTGTTAGGCCGCACGCCGGTCGCGCATATGTAGCTTGAGCAGGGTCCGAGAAAACCGCGGAACCGCTAGCTTGAACCCCATGGTAGCGGCACAGGTTCAGAGATTAAACCAGTGTTGGGAAAAACCGATGATTTTAATAATCGAGTACTTGATTCTCGAACGATTTTAATAATCGAGGGAATCGCTCGAGTGAATCGCTTGAAATTCCAATTCAGCAAGCGATGACGTCACCGACTGCTCGACCGGCAGTCTAGCCGTTTACATGTAATCAGGTAAGGTATTTAGCAGGCACGTAACTACGGGTTGGCATAGGTTTAGCTACAAAATTGTAGTAGCCACCAAAAAAATTCCAGAAATTTATTTATTTGTGAATAATGAATTTTTACCACGTGTTTCGAAACCAAACAAGAAAACTGCAAAAATCAGCTAAATATGTATTTATTGTTCGGGTTTATTCTTGTACTTTTTTAAAACAAAAAGTATTACCAAGAGTTATTTTTCTTCACATCTTTCTCAATTTACGAGCATAAAATAAGCAGATATTTAAAATGGCTTGTCAAATTCTTCCACTTTAAATTATCAGGTACCCACTGGGTGCGCTTCAAAAATTTAGGCTTAGTTACGCGACTGGCAAAATAAGAAAATTGGTGATTACTTTTTTAAATTCATGTTTATAGTTACCTAAAAGTTCCTGTTTAAATTTAAGAATGTTTACTTTTGGTTACCAAAAAATTTGTCGATACCTATGTTTTGTTAACTATTTTGCTAGTTTTCTTATTTTCCATCAACATTTTCTATAATGTATGTTATTTTTAAGAAGTCTTCTTGAGTTTAATAATAAAAAGTCCCTGTTTAGATTTAAAAATGTTTACTATAAGATTACCAACGAAGTTTCTATATATTTTGTTAACCATTTTGTTCGTTTTTCATTAACAATTTCTATTATTATGTTATTTTTGAGGAGTGTTCTCGAGTTTATAGTAAATAAAAATTTTAAAATTACATCCTTTAATTTTTTAATATTTACAATCGGAGACCTAAACTACGCCGCTGGCTAGCCAGTTAAAACAAAACTTTACAAAACCCATGTCGCGATGACTCCGCCAAGGGATTTGGAATATTTTTTTTATACCCACTTTCTCGTTTATGTGCCTTTAAGAAAGATGTATGTCGTGTTACCTGCTCAGCGTCAAATTCTGACGTCGCCAATCGGATGGCGCGGCGCGTAGACCGAAGATCGTGTATCAAGTGACAGGCGATGTTTTTCGGTTTTTCGCCTGAATTTATAACTTGAGTATTTCCTATCGAGCGAAAACAGTTTTTTAACCCGATCACACTACAGCGGTATCGAGTGAAAGATAATAAGTGACGACCGAGGGTTCTCGCCTGAATAGATAACTCGAGCAGTTTTTGAATAATCGAGCGATGTCGGTTATTTCAATAATTGAGTAATCAAGCGGTTTTTCGCTCCAGCGATCACAACACTAGATTAAACGGTACTACCAAGAAAAACATCGCATGATATCCTACTAAAAGAAAATGCTTCCTTAACAAATACGGCCCTAGGTTTTAGCGTCCGATCACACCGCCATTCCGTAGGCGATAGACGTCTATCGTTCTAATTTTTTCCACCAGGTTTAACAATAGTTTTATTAAGCTGGTATTCGCTGCCAGTAATTTTATTGTAATTACTACAATTGTATGGTAGTTATATTACCTCCTACATGCTGGGGAATGCACTTTATACATTAAAAATACATTTATTTTTAAGTTAATCAATCGTTTCCAAAAAGTAAATTGTGCAGTTAATGAAGTAAGCAAAGCTAATCCTTTGTTATGTTAATGGTTCGCATCCCGGCGAAGCCATAACACTTTTTGCAATTTTAAATACTTTGTCTGAATGACGAACATATTCTTCTTCAGAGGGACTGGAGCCCCCATGACTTACATTTAAAATGGGTGAGGTAAGAGGTTGAATAGTTTAGCACTCGTTAATATAAATTTGTGGTGGGACATTGACGTCCATGAAATGGGTAATACGTTTTACAAAATGAAATCTCGTCGCCTAGAAACGTCAAACTGGGATTAGAATGTTTTATCCTTTTTTTATGATCAAACACAAGCACTATAAGGAGAAAGCCATTAAGGCACTCTGGGAGTGGTGCCTGGGTTTTCTTCGCGTTAAATTCTACTTGGTTTCTATCACCCCAAGCCAAAATTTCTTCCAGGTCTATGTTGAGACATGCTGTTTACGAAGCTGTACGTCGGCAGCCGATGTTTGTGCATTCAAAGAGAAAGATGAGATAAGTGTGCTATCACCAGCAAAACTAAATATCGGATTTTTCTTTTTCACTAGAAGGTCGTTAATGTAGAGTAAGAAGAGAGTGGGAGACAATATGGACCCTTGAGGAACACCGGCATTGATGGTGAAGGTGTCTGAAAGAAATCCGTCAACTTGCAGAGAGCGGTCCTTAAGAAAGCTAGACAACCACGCAGAGAATCGACTGGGCATACCATAGGATCGTAGCTTACTTAGAAGTCCCTCATGCCAAACATGGTCAAAGGTTTTAGAAATATCCAGTGCAACAGCCCGAGACTCCCCATGATGTTCGATTGCGTTGTTCCAAAGATGGGTGACATAGGCTAGAAGATCTCCAGTTGATCTGAACTTCCGAAAACCATATTGATGATCGCTGAGAATGTTGAAACCTTCCAGGTACTTTAGAAGATGTTGGTTTATAAATTTCTGCATTACTTTTGATATAACTGAAAGCAATGCGACTGGTTGATAGTTGCTAGGCATAGGCTGGACTCGCGCCGTCTTCCAGCACGATGGAAATATTCCTTGTTTGTAGTATAAGATAAAAAGTCTACAAAATACTGGCCCCGAAAGGCAGGGAGCAGGTCGATGCTAAACTTTTATTGGCCTATTAATAAATTATAGCAACAGCAAACCAAGCGAGAATGCTTATTGTTCATGCATTAACTCAAGTAGCATCTTGGCTTGACATAATCATGAAATTCAGTCTGATATGGCAATGCGATTAGGCTAAACCGAGATGATCAATCACAGGCACGCCGTGTCAGTGCATCGACTACGGGAGTGCGGATTCTAGCCCGCTTCGAATCAGCCACAACACCTGAGCCGTTATATCGTAGGATATACACGAAGAAAGCTAGACAACCATGCATAGAATCGACTGGGGATACCATAGGATCGAAGCTTACTTAGGAACCCTCCATGCCAAACACGATCAAAGGCTTAAGAAATATCGAGTGCAACAGCTCGAGACTCCCCATGATTGCGTTGGCCTAAAGATTAGTGACATAGAAGGTCTCCCGTTGATCTGGACTTCCGAAAACCATATTGATGATCGCTGATAGTGTTGAGGCCTTCCAGATACTTTAGAAGTTGTTGGTTAATAGCTTTCTCCATTACTTTTAATATAACTGAAAGCAATGCGACTGGTCGATAATTGTTAGGCAGGGTTTTTTTTGGTATAGGTTGGACTCGTGCCATCTTCCATCACGATGAAAATATTCCTTTTTGCAGGATAAGTTGAACAGTCTACAAAAGACTGGTATTGGCATCCCTATTCCCTTTAATTATTTTATTGTATGTAGGATGTAGGTGTTGTATTTTTACAAATAAAAAATGTGTCCTATTTTAACCTATTACTTAGAATAGGCCATCCAGCCTGTCGTATAACATACTAGAACTAATTGAACAATTATAATAATTAGGATTTAGGACGTTAGCGGTTCATTTGTTCCCGATTTTTTAAAGATTATCTCTTTAAAATGCGGACTATTTTCCAAAAAATTCAGAGGAAGCAGGAGAAGTGCCACTTCCGGGCCTTTGGCGCGAATTATATTGACGCGTATCGATATCATCTGTGTGTTTAAGAATATTAGTTCATGGCTCTTCCTCTATATTTTCGCCCACGAGTCGCCATGTAATTAAGTGTTAAAGTTACTTGACATAATGTTAAAATCATCAACATTTCTGTTATTTATCTGAATTCACACCTTATCGTAGTAGTCTTTCTAGTACTATTTTTTCTTATTATTCTTCTCCATTAGCCCGTGTCCATCCACTCCTGAATGTAGGCCTCTTCCAGTGTCCTCCATGTGTTTCTATCCAGAGCCATTTAAATCCAGTTTCTCCCTGCTGTTCTCTGTATATCGTCTCGCCATCGTTTTGATGGCCTTCCTGCCTTTCTCTTTGTGGTTCTCGGCTGCCATTGCATTATTTTGTTTGTCTATTTGCCTGGCAACATGCCCTGCCCATCGCCATTTAAGTTTCGCCACCCTTTTTATAACATCTGTGACCCTTGTTCTTCTTCGGATCTCGTCATTTCTTATGCGATCTCCTAGGCTGATTTCTAGCATAGTGCGTTCCATGGCTCTCTGAGTTATTCTGAGCTTTTCGGCGATGCTTTTTGTTAAAGGTATAGTTTCTAGTCCATATGTTGCGACCGGCAGAATGCATGTCTCGTACACTTTGCGTTTTAGATTGATTGGCATGTCTTGGGATTTTAAGATATAGCCAAGCCTACCGAATGCTGTCCAGGTCAGTCTTGTTCTTCGGGGTATTTCCAAGTTTTGGTTTTGTTTCCCCAGTGTGATAGTGTGGCTCAGGTATTCGTATTCCTCCACACGTTTAATTTTCTGACCATACACAACCATATTCGTGTCTTCTCCGGTCACTACCTTGGTCTTGTTTAAGTTCATCTTAAGTCCAATTTGTATCGATGTTTCCTTCAACTCTTCCAACATAGCTCTTAGTTCATCTAAGTCGCTGCTGATAATGACAATATCGTTCGCGAAACGAAGATGACTGAGACGGGTTCCATCTATGTTGATACCTTTATTTTCCCAGGGTAAATTTTTAAAAGCTTTCTCCAAAGCCAATGTAAATAGCTTAGCTATGGTATCACCCTGTCTAACTCCCCTATCTATTTTGATCTTATTCGTGGTTATATTTTCGTCAATGATAACTTGTAGTCTTAGATATATTTTATGAGGTTAGAGTATCTTGAATCTATTCTTGCATCATCCATCGCACTTAGGACAGCCCAGGCTTCGGCTGAGCCGAAGGCCTTCTCGTAGTCGACAAACGCTAGATGTAGGGGTACGTTATATTCGGCGCACTTCTCTATTAGACTGCGGATTGTTTGCAGTTGATCGGTGGTACCAAATCCTCTTCTGAATCCTGCTTGATCGACTGGCTGGTAGGAATCCAATTTGTTTGTTAAACGGTTTGTCAGTATTTTCGTCAGTAGTTTGTACAGGTACTATTTACTATAAATTATTTATCAAATTTAGCGATATTTATGCGTGATCCGAAAAATTTTCCTGGCCCCCCTTCATTTAATCCTAGATCCGTCACTGCTGATTGATTGCAGCATTGCATTGTGTTGATCAACAATCAGCATAAATCTAGGAAAATAAATACAAACAATAATTTTTTCCCTTAATTAAGCTATTTTTTAAAAATATTCAAATAAATACACCAGGTATTAATAAAATGGAAAATTTTTCCGAAATTATGGAAAAATGCACAAATTGCATTAGACATCCAGCCGTCTTTCCCTGTACCCATCGAATGCGGTTGAACATCTGACCATTTTCTTAATCGATGCAAATTCCCAGACTTTCCTGCAAAGTCCCCTCGTCCTGTTGCTTCTCAATTTGAATGTTCATTACCCGGGAGCTAATCTATCACGTCTTTTGATTTCTCCATTAATGAAAACCCAAGTCGATCCCTGCCTTTCCCGAAATACTTTGCTATCTCAATTCAAATGATTTAGAACGGTCCCGTGGGAAGATATCAGTGCGGTGGGCGATCGGCATCGAATAAGGTCGAAATGTAGCGTGCGGCTTGCTGTTTTGGTCTTTGGCCGTAGATATTATATAAAAATGAATTTTGAAAACTCAGTAAAAATACATGCAAATTTTTTATTTTTTTTTTATGATCAAACACAACACACTATAGGAAAGATCCTTTAAGGCAATTTGGGAGTGATGCTTGTGCGAATAAAGCGTTGGTTTTGCCGTTGGAGGCCATATTCGTTGCGAAACACGACATCAGGAAGGTCATTCCATAAGGATGACGTCGCCCAGATGAAGGAATTCTTAAATACGTTAAGTTCGAGAAGCTGAACCATATATGGATAGGCGGCAGTGGTTCGTCGTGTCTTTCTGCTCATGGTCCCTCTAGGTAGAATTAAGCGGACAAGGCCAGGCTGTCGAGGCTCTTTGTCAGCTCGTGGTCTCCGATCAGACGAATAGCTCTCCTTTCGATAGAATGCAGTAGTCGAAGAGTATGTTTAGGTACAGAGCTCCAGATATGAGAGCAGTACTCTAGTTATGGTCGAATCTTTGTATAGTATCAAAAGTTGTTGGGGTGTGTACCAACTTTTTGGTCTGGAAGAGTTACCAAGTTTCTGCAAATCTGTCTTGGCGATTGCCTTCACATCGTGGTTATGTCAAGATATATTTCTTCCCAGATTGTCGCCCAGCAAATTAATAGATGAAGCCAGTGGAATTGCGTATCCTGCCATGACTATACCTATAATAATGTTAACCTTTTAGAGAAACTGCTGCTTGGGATTTTTAGCGTGAAATTCGACTTGGTTACTGTCACCCAGAGACAAAATTCATTTTCTTTTGGTCTTTGTTGAGGCGCGACACTTCATGCTGTCTACGCAGATGTGCGTCGGCAGTCGATATTTGAGCATTCACAGTGAATGATGAGACAAGGTGTGCTATCTTCATCAAAGCTATATATTGAATAATGTTGTAATTTTACCACCAAATATGTACATTAACTGTCATTTAATTGGTACTGACAAGGGAACTATGATACTTTTATCAAAGGTAATATAACAAGTGCTCGTTATTTAAGTATAGATAAAAAATTTCATGGTCATTTAGACCATGCAGAACTTTTTATGAATATGCACTTTTTTCTTAAAATTAATACTGACTACAACTAAGGAGACATACTGTATGTTTCCAAATGTAATTTATGTAAAACCCTTAAGCGGCATTCATTCTTAAGGTTTTTGAGGTCGTACCTGACGTTTTAGGTATTCAAGTTAGACTGCAGACACCAGAAATCGGGCTTTTTTAAGAAGTTTTTCACCAATCACCAGATTATTCATAAAATTACGAGATCTGGTGAAATTTCACCAGACTTGATAACACTATTAGACTATCAAGTCAAACGTCAGGTAAAGCCTTGTGTGGACGCCGCTATTAAGAGGTCAAGTAAGACGTCAGGTAAAACCTTGTGTGGACGCCGCTATTAAGACGCCAAGTAAGATGTCAGGTAAAACCTTATGTGTAGACGCCGCTATTAAGACGTCAGGTAAAACCTTGTGTTGACGCCGCTATTAAGACGTCAAGTAAGACGTCAGGTAAAACCTTGTGTGGACGCCGCTATTAAGACGCCAAGTAAGATGTCAGGTAAAACCTTATGTGTAGACGCCGCTATTAAGACGTCAGGTAAAACCTTGTGTTGACGCCGCTATTAAGACGTCAAGTAAGACGTCAGGTAAAACCTTATGTGTGGACGCCGCTATTAAGACGTCAAGTAAGATATCAGGTAAAACCTTATGTGTAGACGCCGCCTTGTGTTGACGCCGCTATTAAGACGTCAAGTAAGACGTCAGGTAAAACCTTATGTGTAGACGCCGCTATTAAGACATCAGGTAAAACCTTAGGTGTCGATGCCGCTTTATAGATGCATTCTGGGTTAAAAAAACAGCTATACAGAGTGTTCCTAAATGATATTATGTCCGTAACTGCTTAAATTTCTTGCTACAGGGTGTTAAAATTTAGCTGGTTTTTTGTAATATTTCCGAAACTCCTTTAAATATTATTTTCAATTTTGGTCCGTAATCTTTTTGACAGGAAGGTGCTACGACATTCACATTTGTCCATGTGTATATTTTTTTCTCATGAGCTGGTCAATTCTACATGAAAACGATCTCTTGTGTTTTTCGGGCTTATTTTAGGCCATTTCTCGCTCTAATTTAAAATAAATCTAAATAAAATGTTACATTTTCTTTTAAATTGAAAGATGATATTTATGTGGGAATCTGAAAATTATTTTTATATAGAAAAAAAATCGAATATAAAAATATCATGCAATGCCAAGGATTTTAATTCAAGGAGGATATTCCTTTGGTTCACAGTATGGACAATTCACATTCTTAGGTAAGATGTAAATAACTTTCCAGAAAAACAATTGTGGAGCTCTGAAAATCAGTAATAATAAAATTTAATTAAAAAAAATAATAATTTTTCTTTGTCGTTTTCTATTAATTTGACAAAGACATTAAGTCGCATTCGAGCGTTCGGAACGTAGTTTTTATAAAGCCCATATTGAAACGGCCGTCTTTCATACCTGCTTTCGGGTTTGACCCTATCGAATTCAACTGTCATATTTGACGTTATTGTTAAATAAAATTCTCTGCTGTTTCTCAGTGTCCCCGTGGAAAAAGTTGTTTGTATTCCACGGCCACTTTTTAATACAAGACAGAGAAAAAGAATATTTCCGGGATAAAACTTGATTTTCGCACGGTTCTGATTTTGTTTTTCTCATGGCGATTATTGGTGAAGGATGGGCCCGAATAAAAAATCTTTTCGGACAAAAGATGTATATTTCTGGTCGGAGAACACGATACGCCAATAAAAAATATGGGGTTCCATTTGAAAATCTTAACTTACGCCCACCCGCGCCCGGAGGTCGAGGGGGTGGGGGGGGGGGGGGTGGTTTAAATTGCAAACTATTCCTCCTTCGAAACCAAACAAATTTTTCCCTAGACATTTTCCGCTGCAATGCGATGCACCTGGGTACCGACCTTTTTTCAACACCGTGAATATTGATTTATTTGGACAATAAAAAATTATTACCTACATTCATTAATAAATTAATTTCCTTAATTAGCCATTGCTTTAAAGGAACCAACATACGCGTAATTTGCTTTTAGTACATATCGTGAAACTCACTTTATTTAGAATTATTCTTTCCTATAACTTAATTTGTAAAAAAAAAATTAATGAATAAGTATTAGAACCTTGTATAGTGTAGATTTAAATTGCCGTAAGCCACTGATACTGGTTTTCCTTTAAATTCACCAACATTCTAGGAAAGTAAGTCCCCGAGGAAAAATGGTAAGATATTTCTAAAGGAAAAATTAAATGCAGGAAAGTTCGGCGACTAAAACTTTTGTTATCGCGAATCTTTAAATTAATAAAAACCCTTAATTTGAAAACTTTGGCGATAGTAGCAAAATTATTATTGCCGTTCCCATTCGTGTTTTTAAGCTCGTACGACGGAAACATTAAAATAAAATTGAAGTTTTAGTGAACTTGTAAAATATAAAAAATAATATTTATAGTTTCGTTTATGTTTCTAAAATATTCTTATACTGTTAGGTTTAGGTTAAACTGCACGGTGGCATTTTGTGCTGGAAAATAAATATCTGGAAGTAAAATAGTATATTACGTACCAAGGTGGAAATTGTTTCATTCCTGTCGAGATCGTCGATAGTTCTAAATCTCGAGACAGTAATGAAACTTTTCACCGAGGTTTGTATACTATTTTATTTACAACTACATCTAACATCCACTTCTTATTATTTTGAATTAAAATTATTAATAAAAATAAATGTAATTTTGACTTCTCCATTGAAAAATTAGACAGAAATTTCAAATAAGCGCAGGTGGTAAAATAATGTTGGTAATAATACACATTAAGATGGCAAATATAATTTCTTGAATATGGTTTCCATGTCACTAAACAATATATTATTTAAACAACAGAATGAGGAATTTGATTTTGCTGCTACTCCACCAGAAATTCGAGAAGCGGTAAAAATAGTAGAAGAAGATCTTCTGCCAACTAAAAGCCGCCCGAGATATGACAAGGCATATAACGGTTTAAAGAATGGTGTACGGGGAACAAAGTTCAAAATCTTGGTTCTGAGTCGGCGCTACTAGCTTATTTCAATGAAAATGCCAAGACAAAGAAGATATCAACAATTCACAATATTCAATGCTGAGGACCACTCTATCAATTAGGGAAAAAGTAGACATATCTAAACACGCAAGCTATTAGCATTTTTGAAAAGTGTGTTCGTATATTATTTTGAGATATCGATTTTTTTTTAAATTACAAAAAAATAACTTACTTTATACCCGGGTGGAAAGTAAAAGTAAAAAAACGTCAACTTTCCACCTTTCAAAGATAGATGAAACGTCATTATTACATGCATGGTTGTAAATAAAATAGTTTTCCTCTTATATGAGTCATTTCACCAACCTATCAAAATCTGAAATAATAATGTTTAACGTCATATAAACTAAAGGGCGAAAAAAAAATAGACGGAAAATGTTTAAAATATTGCTAATTTTAATGCACTCGATTTTTAAGAAAGTACAAGCATATGCTTAAAATATCAAAATTAATTCGGTTCGGTGCATGACTGAAAAAGTTTATATGTTACTCAAAGCAAAAATATTTATTCGAATTAAAACAAAAATATGAGTATCTTAAATATTACTGTCGAAAAAATGTGTTTATCCAAACGGAATATATTTTATAGAAACATGTATCCACATTTTCAAATTTAGTAAAATATTCTGAGAGGAACAAAATACATAGAGTGACTATTTCCTTCTGTGCTCACTCAAAAATCCTGAAATTAAAACATCACGTCATTTTGACGTGAGAAGTGTAACAATAAACAGCTACGGTTTATACCTTGAATTTATTTCTGAAATTGTCCCTAAATTATATAAAATCATATTTAATATAAATACATACTGAGCACCATACTATCATGATACAATAAGCACAAGGTACGATATCTAGCCGTTTCAGTTATTTTAAATTTTAAAATTAATAGGATTCCGGAGTACCTGTAAACGAGATTTCTTCCCAAGCGTTTATTCCTGTTTTAGGAAAAAAATGTTAAAGGAAAAAAAACTTTGTAATAGAACTGGAACTCGCGGAAAGTCTATATTTTTTTGTTTCGAAAGATTTTTAGATTTAATTTTTTTTACTGCTACGTATAGAAAAAAATGATGGACTTTCCTCGAGTTGTTAACAAATTCGTTTTTCAGCGTAGAAAATTGAAGTATAAACCCCGATCACGTGCAGTCTCTTTCTTCCGATTATCGTTGTATCTGTCGGCGTATCGATTACGGGCGGACGCTAGACGTATTCTTCCAACTGCAAGGGAAGATCCAATTCGCCTCGTGCCTTCAAAGCGTGAAACGAACAGGGGTCAAATCGGAGATTTCGACTGACTCCGGCATTCCCTTAAATTCAATTTTAAAAAGTTTTATGTATTTAATAGTAGGTGAAATTAGGTATATTTATTTCAAAATACAACTTAGATCGAAGCTAAAATACTACCTAGTTAAACAAAGAAATTATGACAAAATTTAAATAGTATAATACGGGACCGTTTCGAATAAGTGAGACCAATTTTCAAGTCTTTAGTCTTGAGCCAATTTAAAGCATGAAAATTCATAAAATACATATTTTAATCGCTTTTTTCATATCTGTTATTTACAAAACAAATTAATTCCAAAAATAATATAATCAATTGCAGGGATTTTTAATTTAAAACACTCATGAATGGACAGTTTAACATTTTAAAATAATAGCCTGTATAGATATGACAACTAAGTTTTGTCTTATAATTCAATTTTTTGCGCATTTTCTTCAAATTTTAAGGGGAAAATTATTTTAAGATGGATACAACCACCGACCTATAACTATGGATACGTACAGTACGTTTAACGAAAATTGGATACGACTTAATGATTTCCTGGGTCGGTCCCATTGTGTAGACAAGGGCTTGGCAATAATCAAGTGAAGTATGAAGGGACGGACTAAGGAAAACAAGTAATGATATAATTATATTTATGTAATCAAATGAAATATTATTTTTTTTAAATATTACTAGTCATACTCATTTACATTTATAATGTCATTCTATAGATAGTTCTGTTTCGCTATCGCTATCCTCATCAAAATTAATTATAATTGGATTAATTATACGATCCAGACTAATATACGAATTTTCTACAGTTATTACGTGACGGACTGAATTTTTACAACAACCTGGGGGAATATCATTAAAGCATTTTCGTATTAATTCTACAACACTAGAACAAGTCGGAGAAATATTTTCAGACCTAACCAGTGATTTTAACTGGTGCCACATATGCTCTATGGGGTTAAAAATGCAATAATAGGGTGGGAGCCGTAGCACTGTATGTCCAATTTCTTCTGCCAATGTGTCACAAACATATACTTTTTTTATACAAAATGTCTTTAAAACTTCTAAAAGGTCAGGTCAGTTTTTTTATACCTTTCTTCAAAATATATATCATTCGCCGCCATGTAGTTCTGAAGCTCCAATTTTGTGTTATTTGAGCTTGGAGCTTTATGTAATTGGCGACTGTGATAGCTCGCATTGTCCATTACTATCACGCTATTCTGAGGAATGTTTGGTAAAATACAATTCTTGAACCATTCCTCAAAAACTAACAAATTTTACAACAAAAAGATATTTAAATATAAATTAAGCAACCTAACTTACCTGATGTGCCTATATTTAATTATAATTATTACAATCCGGTCCTTTCCACATAATAATAACAAAGGGTCATAAATAATGGGATGACCCAGGTACTTTCACAACAGTCATTAAGCTATATCCATTTTTCCGGTTTGGTTGGCAACCAACGACGACCTTCCAGAACGGAAATCAGTCGTAGGGATGTAACGATATTAAAAATCTATCGATACGTGGACCATAGATATCAAAATTAATTCTAAAAGGTGGCTTTTCAGTGATGGCCACAAGGCCTTCTTTTATGCGAGAAAATATATTGTTTATTTCCCAGTAAAGAAGGTCGTGATGTACCAAAATATTACCGTGTAATCATTTTCATTAAGGGCGAAGTACGGTCCTGTTCGCCGGTTAAGGTAATTAGTTGCGCATGACATCTGACGATCGGCTTTGTTTACATGCGCGAGGCCATAAATTTGCCACTTTTGCTTCTAGAGTTTGGCTATCCATCGATACAGGTCGGTGGATACCACCAATTAAACGTGACAAATTTCCTCACTTGTCAAAATTGCTCCGTTGTCCCCTATACTTCTAAATCCTTTGAATATTCATGAAAGTAAATTAAATTTCTCGCCGACACGGAATAGGTCAGTTTAGTATGCTTTTCTTTGCCTCGCTTGTTTTCTCTAAAAACAGTTATTTTACCGTACAAATCCCTTATTCTGTTATGAAAGGAAGGCGCAAGATAGGTTTGTTTAATTACCCGGTTAATGATTTTAGGATAAATTAAAAATTTTTTTCTTCCTACGCCCCCCCCCCCCCCCCCCCCACCCCTACGGAGATACGGGCCTATAACGCACGTCCCTGGAAATCGTTGTTTATTAAATCTAAACTCTGAACCTTAAGCTGAAAGAAAGGTCCCTTGACTAATGTCGATAAAATGAACTGTTTCCGAGAAAAAATATATTTTTGTTCAACATGATTTATATTCAGTATACGTAAATTCCATTACTAAGTTAGTAACTAATAAGACCAAGGAGAAAACCGCAAATTTCAAGATACTACCATAAACTGAAACTGGCATAAATATTCTTATTTAAAGCGGTACATGTGAAAAAAACCTTAACAACAATGAGGGAATTTTATGAACATAAAACAACAACTAATGCAAAAAACCATATTGAACAAAAATATTTTTTATTCGAAAATAGTTCACTTTATCGACATTGATCAAGGGTACCTTTTTTTCAGCTTGCGGTTTAGAGCAGTGTGGTCCCAAAGTGGTCTATATCCACCCCCAGGGATCTATGACAACCTGCAAGGGGTGTACGTCAGTAGTCATAATATAAAGACGTATACATTATTTATAAAAGTATCTATGAAGAGCCTCGCGAAAATATTGGACGGGGTGAATTTTCCCAGTTCCCCAGTTTGTCACAGACAAACTGCCAGGAAGACGACATTTCAACCTACCTACGTTCAACATTTAAATGCCCTCTATTTAGATTTTGAAACTAGGTTTGACCATGTTTTGGCTATGGTAATATCACCGTGGATAATTAGCCCATATGGTGACATAGAAGAAACGAATGGCATAATACAAGAGGAACTGACTGAAATAAGTACAAACGTAGAACTTAAGGTTTAGTTTAAGCACGGATATCAGCACTTCTGGCTGCAAAAAAACTTACCCCTATTATGGAATATAGCAAGAAAATTTTTTATTTCCTGTCCATCGTTATACCTAGTGGTAAGGGGGTTCAGCACTGTTAAAAAACCCCCTAACGAAAACAATAAACACACTGGACATCATTAGCCGAGGAGATTTAAGATTAAACCTTACAAAATTGACGCCCAATGTTGATAATTTATTATTAAAGCATCAGGTTCATCCTTCACACTAAAAACATTTACTTATTGCTTAGTTTATTTTATGTTATGTTGTTTTTAACACTAAACTTCACTACAGTTAGAAATTTACAAGAAATCAATATCAGGTAAGTAGGGGGTTTACCAAAAATTGAAAAACATGGCAAGGGGTCAACGACACAAAAAAATTTGGGAACCTCTGGTTTAGAGTATCCAAAAATATTATTGTCGTTTCTATATCATACAGGGTTTGTTCGTTAAAAGAAATAGCATTTTTGTGTTACCCCTAGTACTTAATAAATTATTTAAAAAACAACGATTTCCAGGGACGTCCGTTATGGGCCCGTATCTCCTTAGGGGAGGCCGTTGGGAGAAAAATGTATAAAAGCTTCTCCTGTTATTTTTAAGTGTTTTATCTGATCCCGGGAGATTGTCCACATATTCTGGGACACCCTGTATATTTCAAAAAACAATAAACACTCTCGTCAAAAACAAAGGCTGTGTATATACATATATATATATATATATATATAGTACATATTTTATCAGGAACGTGAAACGTGTGCGTGTTGGTCTCCTCACAAAAGTAATAATTTTGATGGTTTAAAGTCGACGAAAAATATCGTTCTTTTTCTCAGACACTTCCTTAATATAGTGTTAAATATCCAGTGAAAATTAATTGCGAAAACCTATCGGGAAAGTGAGAAGAAAAGGCATTAATCCAGAAAAAAGGCACGGACTAAATAAAATTAAATATTAAAAAAACCATTGTTAACTTTAAATCGATAGTGGCTTCTTATCTCTGCATACTTTAAACTATAAACAACTGGTGGTTGTATACATAGACAGTTATTGTACTGAATGATATTTAAATTGTACTACACCAGAATTAATTGGGTTGTGCACTTGGCGTTGGTATTTGGTCATAACTGTTTTCTGTTTTCTGTTTTTTAAGTTATCTAACAAAAAAAAAATGCCGCCTGCTAAAGCAGTATGTCCTGTATGCAAAAAGAACTTGACGAAATCAAGAACTGCTGTTCAGTGTGCGGAGAGATGTAAGCAATGGTTTCATCTGGAGTGTATTGAATTGACTGAGGTTGACCTTGAGGTAATGAAGAAAGTTCAAAGTAAATGGTGTTGCATTACCTGCAAAGCCAAAGTTGAGCTTCAAGTGAGATCTGATAATGCTCGAAAAAGTATTGGGATATCTGGCGGGCAGTCAAATGAAGATCTGGTACAATCATTAAGGGAACTAAAACTGGAGATACGTGATTTAGTAAAGGATATCAAGTTCTACGCCGAGCAATACGAAGAGCAAAAAATAAAAAATGAAGAGTATGAACGGGAAATAAGCAACTTAAAAACGGACAATGAACGATTGAACAATGAAATTAACAAATTGAAAGGAATCGCATCTCGTCAAGACAAGGTAGGCAGAAGTGCCAATCTTGTTGTTGTGGGGGTAAAATATGAAGTTGAAGAGGGGATAAATGTACCTCATCTAGTAGTACCTAAGGTGGAGAAAGTTCTTAAACATGTGTGTCCAAACTTGAAAAGAAGTGATATTGTGATAAAACTCGCCAATACTAGGAAAGAAAATTGTCCGGTAATAGTCGAATTTAAAAATAAAGATGACAAGAAAGCATTCTTGGAGGAAAGGAAAAATAAAGGAAAAATAACTGCCGCCAACTGTGGGTTACAGGGAGAGAACACAGCTATCTACTTCAACGAAGACCTATCACCGGAAGAACGTAGTCTCTTCAGAAAAGCACGGGAACTCAAGGAAAAGGGGTTTAAATATGTGTGGGCAAAGAATGGTAATGTTCTGGTTAGGCAGAGTGATGATAGTGCAATTATAAGAATAAAAAAGGAGAGCGATGTTGATGGCTTGATGAATCATTAAAAAAAAAAAAAAAATATTTTACTAAAATTATTTATGGTAAGATCCTATTGCTACTTTGAGTACTAACATGGCTCTGTATGATATACTGGATGATTATCAGTTATTTAACTCATTTCACTGTGATAGCTTGGATGAGATGGACTTTCTTAAGAACTCTAAGACAAATATTAACATTATTCATTTTAATATACGTAGTATTAAAAAAAATTACGATGATTTGGTTGCTTTTCTTGAGTCAACTACTGTTGAGTTTGGGATGATCATACTTTCTGAGACCAACATTGTGCATGATCTGGATAGTTTTGGCATAGATGGGTTCGACATTTTTTATAATGATAGTCAGCAAAATAAATGTGATGGGACCATTGCCCTGGTTAAATCTGTGTTGTTGCCAAGTTTTGAAATAGTTCAGGTAAGAAAAACAAAATTTTTAAGAACTGTTCTCACAAAAAATAATGTTCAAATTGGTGTGACTGCTGTGTATAGATTGCCTTCTCTGAATGCTGATGAATTTGTAATCGACTTACAGACTCTTCTTGAAGAACATATAGTGAAAAATCCTTTAGAGGTGTTTTGTGGTGATATAAATATCAATTTGATGGATGAAGGTAATGAAACAACATGTAATTATTTAAATTGTTTGAATGGTTTGGGATATGTGAGTATGATAAATTCTACAACCAGGCAAGATCGCTTGTCCAGGTCATGTATCGACCACTTCTTTGTATACAATAGGCTTGGTGATAGTAGCATTAAGCCTGTTGTTCTAAATTGTGGTCTTACTGACCACTTTCCAATATTACTAAATATAGACTTCAAAACCGCAAATGGTCAATCTATTAATGAGGGTAATAATTCGCCCTTACTGATAAAGAGATTAGACTGCATAAAACTACAAAGTCAGATTAAGAATCAAGAGTGGGACTCAGTTTGCGATATAGACATTAATTTATGTACAAAAAATTTCATTCAAATATTAAATAATTGTATCACCAGCTCGACTCAATTAATCAAAATAAAAAATGTTAAGAAAAAAAGAGTGGATCACCAGAGGAATTATTGCGTCTATTAAACATAGAGATAAACTAAAAAAAATAGCTGATAGGATCCCGCAGAGTGTTGAAGCAATAGAAAAGTTTCGTAAGTATAGAAATAATCTTACGAATCTTATTAAAAAATCCAAATATATGTATTTCAAGAATAGGCTAGCTCAATGTGGGAACGACATTAAAAAAACATGGGAGGTTATTAAGCAGGCGACTAATGAAACTAGAAAATGTAAAGGAATAACTTTAATTAAGAATGAAAACAAACTTGTTTATGACAATCGGGAAATTGCTGATGTATTCTTGGAATATTTTGGTAGTATTGGCAAAAACTTGGCAAATAAAATTAAAAAAAATAACTATAGGTTTTTAAATAAGCGTATCTCAAATTCTTTGTTTTTTAATCCAATAACTGAAAATGAATTAATTTCTGCTATTAATTCCTTGAAGACCAAAGCATCACCTGGTGACGACAATATTTCGGCTAAACTATTAAAAGATAATCATATTTACCTCCTAAAACCACTCTTACATCTAATAAATTTAATATTTGAAAAAGGTACATATCCCGAAATCCTAAAAAAGGCTGTTATTGTTCCTATTTACAAAACTGGAGATAGGTTAAACAAAGAAAATTATCGACCGATTGCTATGACTAGCTCAGTTAGCCGTCTATTTGAAAAGTGTATAAAACTAAGGTTAGACAGCTTTTTGAACACTAACAATATTTTATCCAAGTCTCAGTATGGGTTTCTGTCAGGAGTAAGCAGTGAGGAAGCTATGGTGCACGTCACAGATTATGTATTGCAAAATTATAATAACAAATTCAAAACATTGGGTATATTTGTGGATTTGGCCCGTGCGTTCGATACTGTGGCACACGAAATTTTACTAAAAAAACTTGAAGATATTGGAGTAAGAGGTCTTGCGCACAGCCTGTTTGAGTCTTATTTAAAAAATAGAACCCAGCGAATAAGAATAAATGATTCATTGAGCAAAACGGGTACGGTGGAATTTGGGGTGCCGCAGGGTACCGTACTGGGTCCCACACTTTTTTCCTTGTATATTAATGATCTCTTTTCTGTTCTGCCAAATGAAAATAGTGAATGTGTGTGCTATGCTGATGATACAGTAATTTTAGTTAGAGGCAAATCCTGGCCAGAGACATTTCAGAGGGCAGAGGATCACATCTCCAAGGTACGTTTGTGGATGGATCAGAATCTTCTGACAATGAATGTAAACAAAACTGTTCATATGGCCTTTTCTATGAATAACCCAGGAGGTGTGATCCATCCTGAACTTAGGGTGCATAATTTTGAATGTGTTATGGATATGTCAGTGTGCAGATGTGAAGAGACAATATTAGCAAAAGATAGTGTAAAATACCTGGGGGTATTCATTGACAAGAATCTAAGGTATGAAACTCATGTTAACTATATTACCAAAAAAATTCGTAAAACTGTACATAAATTTTACCAACTTAGAGAATTTTTATCTTTAAAACTCTTAAAAATGACGTACCAGGCCTTAATTGAATCAGTTTTGATGTACGGTTTGAGTGTTTGGGGTAGTGCTTGTTGTAGCATCCTTCACCGTTTAAATATTACTCAAAAATATATAATAAAGATATTCATGAACAGAAACAGGAGGTATCCATCAGATTTATTATTTAAAGAAGCTGACCTGCTACCGGTAAGGCAATTGTATGTTAAGGGTACTCTTAGGTTTATGAAAAAGTGTAATAAATACAAAAGTAGGATTATGCACAGTGTTCACACCAGATCTGTAGATAGTGGGTGCCTATTCGTTCCTCTGGCATCATATACAGCCTCGCAGAGGCACATTAGGTATGTCGGCCCCAAATTATTCAATATGTTACCTTTAAATTTGAAGTCTGTTGTAAATTTACGTACTTTCTTGCTTGGAATCTCGAAATGGATAAAGATAAATTATCAGCAAATAACCTATACGGTGCCTTTATTGAATGAATACTAGAGGGTGTTTTGAAATATCCATTTAATATTAACAATACCGTTTAATAAATCATTTTAACATTGGTAATATTTTCTTTAGTCTAGTTTAGACTGTACTGCATAAATAGTTTTAGCATATGTTATCTTTATTCTTTTTATTTTATTTTAAAAGGGAAAAGTTATTCATAACCTGAAATCTAGACAAGCTGCTTGTAGCTTTTGGATTTCAAACAGGAATATTTGTTCAGAAATGTAATAGACTTCCTAACAAATAAATAAATAAATAAAAATAAATAAATATTTTTTCATCATGACCAGCACTTTGCGTGGCGTAATATTTTACGCGCGTCGTAACGTACACTAAAATGCCTCCTCCATGTTTTGTCGCGGCGTTCTCTAAATACCTTGCTCCAGTGGCGGTTTTTTTCGAATGACGCACATATATGGATTTGATAACTTTATAGTACGAACAAACCCCCCATAGATCCGCCACTGCGTTGCTCTTATGGACGAAAACCCCGCGACAAGAAACGCGTACCTAAAATGAGCCAATGTTTTTAGAAAACGCCGCGACTAGAAACGCTACGACAAAAAACGCGTGCATAAAAGCGGCAGTAGGACCCTTTTATTCACGGCCTTCCTTGTCGCGGCGTTTTCCAAATACATTGTTCTTATGACCAGAAACCCGCGGCAAAACCCGCGTGCATAAAAACGTGTTTGTTCGGGTTTGTTCGCAACATGTTTTCGAAAATGTGATATTTTCGTATGCTCTTTTTTCTATCTGAACAAATTAAGATAAATCAAGATTTTTCTAATTTTCTCGAAAACGAATCGACCGATTTAAAAAAATCAAACGTCAAAATAAAGCACTTTGAAAGACCTTTCAAACAAGCTATTACTTGCTACCCCTTGTCATTTAAAAATTTTAAGGGGATGACCCCGGGGGCCAGAGGTTAAAAGGGGGTGAAGTAGTTTTTGGTTAAAAAGTTGTCCCCTTTGGCAAATCTCTTGACGTGTCTCGGCGTTTTTCCTTTTAATCAGTGGTTTTCGATAAATCCGTGGTGGGAAGTTTTCAAATGAATGAAAGTAATAATATGTATAATACTATATTGAATTAAAAATAAAAATAGTACTTTATTGAATAAACTGGAAGATATTTCTATTATTTTTAGGGTAGTTGTGACTAGAAATTAGTTGACGGACACCGTCAGCATGTTATATGTATTTCCGAGTATAGGTATTTCGGATAAATATATAGTAAAATTGATCTATTTGCAAGGTTAAAGGTTAGAATTTTAAAGTTTCCTATAAGAAAATTTTGGTCCAATCCATAATGCCTAGAAAACTAATTTTAGCGAACTCGAGGGAAGCCTAAAATTCGAACCCTACTTGCTGCCAACAAAAAAAATAAAACTTAAGTTTCATAAAGTGGCAGGTTATTTTTTTGCATTTCATAATGTAGCCATTATGAAAACCAAATAGAAAAAAATATTATGTATTCATATTTTATAAATATTTCGATAACAACTTATTGAATGAGAATCTGTAGATCTTCATGTCTTGCATTGACCTTAGTCACAGCTGATTTGTGCCCACGAGCCCGAAAAAATCGAGGCGGCAGACGACCGACCGACGATGTCGGTAAGACGTTGTGTCCGGAAACGGGAACAGCTGATAACCGAGCAGATGCTCGACACAAGGGCACCTGCCACCGAGTTGTCGCGGCCCGTGCTTGGACTAAGAGTGGTTTTCGAGGATTTGGGGGGCTTATTTCTGAAATGGAGTGGCGTTAAAGGATTTCTTGCCGCTTTTAAGGATAGGATGTGCGATGGTAAATTTCACCTCGAGCATGGACCCTTTATTTCAAGACTTTATTGTGTACTTTTAATAGAAACAAAGGTATTATAAACTACAGATCACATAATCCATTCATAAAACTATTGGAAAGTGAAGCTGTGATCGTGTGAAATGTTATTGAAAATCAGTAATGGGTTGAAGAGAGAACTACATGTTTGTTGGCTGATTGGCAACAATGTTGAAGTCTGGCTATATCACATGGTTAAATATTAAAACATAACCATACTTACCGATAAAAAGATAAATCCTTATTTAAATGATCCACTCTTTTACAAACTACACATGAATGCACCAATTGTTTATACTAAATACATTGTTTCACCAATAATCACAAAAAAACACAATTTTTTCATACCGTTTTCTAATCCTTTAACTTTACGAATCCAATTTTAGATTATAAAAAAATTAAGTATATTTGGCTAAACGTTTATATAAAATAGTGCCTGCTTGGCAACCTGTGATTAAACGCAGCTCACCTACAAGTGACTCATCGTTATATTAAATCGTTAATGGTTAATACGAGCCGCGTTTACATTTTGAATGGAGTTATGCAATTTTCATACCATTTTTATTTTGCCTAAGATTCGGCGTTATGCATAATTCAAAACAATTTTTCTATTAATCAGAAGAAACTTTTCCTTAGATTAGTTATAAACTAAAATATTGTTACTAGTTTTGTGAAATAAACGTGATTAAAACAAGCTTTTCTTTTATGAATTTTGCACAAGTCCAAGTTGATTTTAAATTAGAGAATGCAATTTACCTAAGTCCACTATTTATTATGGACGTGATCTGTATAATCATCAAAACTGCATTATACCCTTTAGTGGAGTCGTTCTAGCGAAATCAACGGCTCGAAAATCCCTTGATGAAATCGAGTATTTTTTTTCGCCAATCGATACAGTAGGATCCCCTCGACATTCTGACATGATTTGTAGGGGGCGCCGCATGCGGGGGGAGGGGGGCACGCCCCGTAAATCTAACCGACAACGGGAAATGTAAAATAACTCAGCCGGTTTTGATGCTACAAAAAAAATGTGAAGGGCAAAATTGAACAGCTGGACAGAGCGCGTAAGCTCCCGATATCTCAATGAGTTCGCGAATTATCGCGATTTTCAACCGAAAAAAACAATAAAATTTAATTAATTGTATCTCGAGAAGGGGCAGAGTTGGGGCATCAATTTTTCGAAAATCAACGGGTGACACCAAGTACTCTGATGGGCCGGAGGGTGGGTGGGGCAATTAGAAGGGGAGTAATGGGGGGGGGGGATATTACGTAAATGCTAATAAGTAGTTTATTAATCGAGCTACGGGGATCAGGCTGGATTCAATCATTTTTTTATCAGCTACGAGGGGGG
Source organism: Barypeithes pellucidus (assembly GCA_963991005.1). Taxonomy (NCBI): domain Eukaryota; kingdom Metazoa; phylum Arthropoda; class Insecta; order Coleoptera; family Curculionidae; genus Barypeithes; species Barypeithes pellucidus. The sequence goes on from OZ022563.1 coordinate 19,635,023, forward strand.
AATTTTTTATTTTCCCAAATGCGCGCTTGGCGCGGCATACAAGAAATGGCCATCTCCGAAAATACTGTAGATATTATTTTCAATTTTGGTATGTGTTAATATAATATAGAACCACAAATTTTAGTTAGGAAAGTTATTCAATTTTTCCACCAGTGGCATCCCTGCAAACATTTCCTTTGATTTTTTTTACAAGAAAGATGGTACACCACTGGTATTTTTCCATGTGGATATTTTTTCTGATTGGTCAATTCTACATGAAAACGGTATCTTCAGTTTTTCTCGTCAGATGCACCGTTCTTGAATAAAACCACTAAATTCATATAAAAACTCATTATTTTTAACATTGATAAAATAATTAATGATAAATTTTATTTTATAAAAATTGTTGGAGTGGATAATTCGATGTGAAGACATTGACATTAATACCTCGTGTTATTATGAAAAAATATCCAGACATGTTGCGGGGACGCCAGTGGTGGGAAAATTGAATACTTTTCTAACTAAAATTTGTGGTTCTATATCCTATTAACACATACCAAAATAGAAAATAATATCTAAGGTATTTTCGGAAATATTAAAAAGTGGCCATTTCTTGTATGCCGCGCCAAGCGCGCACTTGGGAAAATAAAAAATTTTCGCCAATTCCCCCTGGTAGCTGATAAAAAAAAATGAACAAATTGAATCCAGCCTGATCCCTGTAGCTCGATTAATAAACTACTTATTAGCATTTATGTATTATTTCCCCCCCCCCCCCCCCCCCCCATTACTCCCCTCCTAATTACCCCAGCCTCCGACCCATCAGAGTACTCAGTGTCATCCGTTGATTCGCGAAAAATTGATGCCCCAACTCCGCCCCATCTCGAGATATAATTAATTAAATTTTATTGTTTTTGGCAGTTGAAAATCGCGATAATTCGCGAACTCATTGAGATATCGGGATCAGGTTTGTTCGTGCTTACGCGCTCTGTCAAGCTCTTCAATTTTGCTCTTCACATTTTTTTGTAGCATCAAAACCGGCTGAATTATTTTCCATTTCCCGTTGTCGGTTAGATTTACGGGGTGTGCCCCCTCCCCCCGCATGCAGCGCCCCATACAAATCATGTCAGAATGTCGAGGGGATCCTACTGTATCGATTGGGGGAAAAAAATTACTCGATTTCGTCAAGGGATTTTCGTAATCCGGAACGACTCCACAATTCTAATTAAAGAAATAAAACCCACTAATTGACTTTTATTTAAATATATTTTTCTTTTAAGCCGTACATCAGTTTTTTGTTCGTCCTGTAAAATTGTTCATTTCGAATTTGCGCAATTCTGACAAATTTACCACCGACACGTCATCGGCTTTTATATGAACTAAAACGGAGATAAGTTACTCACTTTAATAGCTTTCATTATTCCTATACAATCGACTCAAACCTACCTTCCTATTGTCGGGGAAAATGATCGGAAATTGACAGCGATTTCGCAATAATTCGAACTATATAGCCCGAATGACAGGAATGAGACAGAGTTTCATATTGCGGCGTTCAAATTGCACTTTTTGTTGTCGATAAATAACGAAATATACTTAAAAGGCCAATAATACAAGTCATGCTATATTTAAAAATTTCCGCACCCTTCTGGTATTGATTTTTATTGAGGAGTGGTTCTTTGTATTTGTTTTACTTTTTGATCGTTAGTTAATGTCCGCTATTAATACAGGGTGTCCGGTAAGTACAAGAACAATAATTCGAGTGTCCCATTTTCGACACTTTCTGGGGGATATCAGAGTTATTATCACTGGTAATATAACTAGAGCTGGTTTTTTTATCGATAAAATTTTTCTTGGTCACGAAAAGTTTTGTTTTGCAAATTTGACGAAATGTCGTTGGGACGTTTATTTTGATTAAATCTCGAGAGCGAAGCTCGAGGGATTTAATCTATGAATAAACATGCCCTATTATTGGTTTCTGCTAAAAATATTTAATTAATAAATAAACGGGATTGTGTTTATGCTGTCAGAATCATACAAAGTTTTAAACAGAAATCAATGATACCAAGTCTGTACTGACGGTCCTAAATCTGCCGCTTGCGTTTGAAACCGAAAAGTGTAATATTAATTATATTGAATGCATTTCTGTAAAAAGTTAAAATAGTGTACTAAATATGTGTGTATTTTTAAAATTTTCTACTTTTCTACTTAAGTTATTTATACAGCGTGTTCCTTAATGACGTGCTAATATTGCAGGGTGTGATTCCTTAGGTCACTTTATAAAGAAAAGTTCATATGAACATATGTCCGCAACGGCTTAAATTTTTTGCTACAGGGTGTTGAATTTTTATTTTTTAAATGGTTATTTTTTAATATCTCCGAAAGTACTTTAGATATTATTCTTAATTTTGGTATGTGTTAATAGGATATAGAACCACAAATTTTAGTTAGGAAAGTTATTGAATTTTTTTACCAGTGGCGTCCCTGCAAACATGTCCCCTTATATTTTTTTATAAAAAAGATGGTACGCCACTAACATTTTTCCATGTGGATTTTTTCTGATTAGGCTGGTCAATTCTACATGGAAACGGTCTCTTGGGTTTTTCTAGTTAAAACCACTAAATTCATATTAAAACTCATTATTATTAACATTGATAAAATAATTAATGATAAATTTTGTTTTATAAAACTTGTTAGAAATCGCCACCATCATTTAAAATGCATGCTTTTCGTCCGTCTTCGCATCGAATTGCCCACTCCAACAATTTTTATAAAACAAAATTTATCATTAGTTATTTTATCAATGTTAATAATAATGAGTTTCAATATGAATTTAGTGGTCTTAATCAAGAACGGTGCGTCTGACGAGAAAAACCGAAGAGGCCGTTTTCATCTAGAATTGAGCAGGCTAAGCAAAAAAAATATCCATATGGAAAAATGTCAGTGGCGTACTATCTTTTTTGTAAAAAATATCAGAGGACATGTTTGCAGCGACCCCACTGGTGAAACAATTGAATAACTTTTCGAACTAAAATATGTGGTTCTATATCCTATTAACACATACCAAGATTGAGAATAATAACTAAAGTACTTTCGGAGATATTAAAAAATAACCATTTAAAAAATAAAAATTCAACATCCTGTTCATATGAACTTTTCTTTTTAAAATGACCAAAGGAATCACACCCTGAAATATTAGCACGTCATTAAGGAACACCGTGTATATATCTCAAGAACATCAAATTGCAACGTTTTAAGGAAATTACAGTGTCAAAGCTGTATGCTCATTATTACCTGCTAGTGTACAAATAACCCTGAAGTTTACTATATTCATTCATTTTCACCGGCGGTGTTGTTACCGGTTTATCGTTGCTGCGTTTGTGATTGTTTGTGATCTATTGCGTTTTTGGATTAATTTTTAGTGTTTTTTCGAACTAAAACTATTTAGAGCTATTTATTAGCAATCTACAATGGTTCGTCAGTGTGTGGTGTGTAAGAAATTCGACTATTCTAATCCCGGATTAGTATTTCGTCCGTAAGTGAGAGTAATGAGGTTATGTTTTTTTTTTAGGTAAAACAGTGGTGTAGCTAATTCTATATTTTAAGTAAATATTGCAAACAAATGAATTTTTATCTTTATATTATTAAAATTTCTGTAAAAAATACCTTCAACGTTTATCTGTTTATGACTAGTGTTAGATCGAAATTATCTAAACTCGTACCTTATTACAGCGTTGCCATTTTTTAAAGCCATCTTATAACTTATTTGAAACTGTAGAACTGTGCATGATTGTAAATCAGCTCCTGGTCATGACCAAATAACAGTCTGTGATATACATAATTTAAAAGATGACTTAATTGTAATTTTGGTGCAACTGGCAAATAACAGCCTTATAAGTGGGGAATATCCACAAGAGTTAAAAATAAATAGAATAAGTCCAATCATTAAGTCTGGCTGTAAAAAATGTATGAGTAATTACAGACTAATTAGTGTAGTAAGTGTATTTCGAAAATTTTAGAGTCTGTGATTAAAAAAGCAATGATGTGCTTTATGAAGAAGTATACAGGGTGACAATTTAAAAACTTGAAATGGCCATATATTAGAAACGAAAAACTGAAGAAAAAAACGCAAAAAACAGTTTCTATAAAACGAAGGGGGAACAAAAACAAGCGTATTAGCCCACCCCTATCTGCAACCCCTTGGACAGGGTGAGATAAACCCTTAAAATCTTAAATAGAAAGGGGGGTCGAGTGATACATCATTTTGAAGCTCTTGAAAAATGCTTTCCAATGGTACCATATAAAGGTACATTTCAATTCTTCTCTGTTTATTAAGGAAAACAATAAATGAAAAGACAATTTTGAAATTTTGTATTATTAGTTAATTAAATGTTCAAAATAATTGCTACCAATATCCTGGCATATCTCTTAAGAATTCTAAACAGTTTAAGCCTCGGTATTTCGTTTTGGTTTATTTGCTATTTTCTTTTTGTCGAAAAAAAAAATTGGTTATAAATATTCGCATTTTATTCATAGAATTTACCTTGACGAGTTGATAAAGTTGAATTCATTGCAAACTGCCCCAGAATTTCAATTTGCGCTGCTTCGTCGGCTAGTCTCGGTTGATTTCTCTTTATATTCGCGACAGAACCAGTTTCTTTAAATTTGGCTACTAGTTGGCGAACATACTCCAGGCTTACATTTTGACCTGGCTGCCTTTCGTTAAAACGTTGAGCTGTTCTTAAAAAACATTGATCCTGGGAACCATAAATGAAAATAATTTCTACCCGTTCAGCTGTGCTGTACACCATTGTTAAAGATAAGAAGTGCTGCTTTTCGTTTAAACTGAACCGAAAGTTAACTGTTCTTAAAATAATAATACTAGTAGAAGTTACCTTTAAGGTAAATTCTGTGATAATAAAATGCGAATATTTATAAACAAATTTTTTTTTTCGACAAAAAAAAAATAGCAAATAAACCGAAACGAAATACCGAGGCTTAAACTGTTTAGAATTCTTAAGAGATATTTCTTAATATGCCAGGATATTGGTAGCAATCATTTTGAACATTTAATTAACTAATAATAAAAAATTTCAAAATTGTCTTTTCATTTATTGTTTTCCCTAATAAACACAGAAGAATTTCCTGAAATGTACCTTTCTATGGTACCATTGGAAAGCATTTTTCAAGAGCTTCAAAATGATGTATCACTCGACCCCCTTTCTATTTAAGATTTTAAGGGTTTATCTCACCCTGTCCAAGGGGTTGCAGATAGGGATGGGCTAATACGCTTGTTTTTGTTCCCCCTTCGTTTTATAGGAACTGTTTTTTGCGTTTTTTTCTTCAGTTTTTCGTTTCTAATATATGGCCATTTCAAGTTATTAAATTGTCACCCTGTATACCTTTAGATGAATATCAATATGGGGTTATTGAACATAGTAGTACTCAAAGCGCAGTAATTGATCTTATAAATAATATTTCAAAGGAATTGGATAGAAGTAGAATAGTAATAGCAGTTTTTATATATTTGCAGAAGGCTTTCGATGTGGTTAGCATAGATATTCTATTTTGCAAATTGAGTAATATGGGGTTTATGAATGGAATGTTTTGTCTCCCCTTTTATATTATGTACCTATATGTTTATGGTTTTTGTTATTGATTATAGTATATTATATATTAAAAATCTTAAAATGTTAAAATAAAATGTGTTTTCATCTACGAGTTCGCGGTTTTAAAATTTTAGACAAATGACTGAATGGCCGAATATAGGAACAAAAAGTTGTTTGCGGGTAATTTTTTAGCTTATCTCTAAACTTACTAATTTATATTTAGAACAAAATTGAAGTTAAACCGTTTCGTTTAAAACCATCATTGTCTCGCTGTTTTTAATTAACATCTGGGATTTTTTTCAAAACCAAACAAAAACCTTCAAGTGTTCCAAGAAATACACTCGGTCTAAAATAGATAATCCAAATATTTACTTTGGTTACAATCCATATAAAAATGTGTATAAGTGGCTTGGTTGGCATGAACCGCTGCATAAATATAATACATATTTTATTTAAATCGATGTACAGTTAACTTTTTAATTTGGCATACCGTAGTGTCGCGATAGCCCTATCCTGCGATAATCCGAATGCTTCCATGAGGTACTTTGTAATCCGGATTTAGCGTGATTTAGTAATCCACATTCATTCATACCTTAAGAACTTAAAAGATGATGTATGCTTGCTTCACAATGCTTGGGAAAAGGTACCACCCAGTTCTTTAAAAAATACTAAAAAATTTTATAACTAAAAAATGATATTGACTCGGAAGATGATCCTGAGGATTCGATCCCGGTCTGGGTATGTGACAAAAGTTACGTCCTGCTTCATAGCCTTGAGGGTGTTGACTCAGATGCTGATGGAGCAATTGATTTGATTGATGGTTATGTCAAACTGATTGAACAAGAAAATTTAATTTACGCAAATGACAGTGCTGACTTTGATGATTAGGTGATGGCCACTCCGGTCAGTTGTTTAGTTATTTTCACTGTTTCAATGTTTCGTCCTAGTAATTTTGATTTTTCCGAGTTTCATTGGATCATCAAATTGGATGATGGTTCAAAATCAAAGTTTCAAATCTTTTTCTCAAAACTTACCTTCCCTCACCGTCCGACCCTCCCTAATATTTTACCATCCCGTCAAACCAAACTGTATAGATCCGGCAACCGTGCCTCGGTCGAGGTAAATGACGAGACCTGCTCGCGCGTGCTATTAAGTAGTGCAGTTTCTCTGTAGTAAAAGGTGGAGGGTGCAGGCGAGGGATAGCGGGGCTATGGCGATTTAACATGAAAAAGGCGCACAGTTTTTGTGTGCACCGCGCTGTTGTCTGTTCGTGCATCTAGTAAGAAATTCGAGCGTGTATGTTTTAATATTTTAATATTATATATTTACTAAGTTAAAATGAATAGTTGACGGTGGACTATTTAAGAAATAACTTTAGCTCTTTGAGTTTCTAGCAAAAAATTGAAGTGAAGAATGCGGGAACACCTAAACCCGAAATTAATTTAACGCGGACCACAAAGGGTAAACTAGGGACTTTATTAAAAAGTTTAAAAATGAAATATATGAAAAAAAAATATTTAGGGTTTTCCAAACTTAATGAGGCTGTTATTGATCAATTTTCTATAATTAAGAACCGAAGAATGCTTTACGTTTAAGCACTATTGTGTAGGGTCGATAAATGTTGTGTATTTCGATAAATGATACTCGATATGATTTTAAACCATTTTATTTAAGGATTTAAACTTAAAAACACTGAAAATATGAAGAATGCCAACTTGACGAATGCCAACTTGTCAGTCTCGTGGTTCGATTCGTTCTCGTCATAAAACAGTGAAGTATTGTTCTCGTCTTGGTTGCGCCTAATGACGTAGCCGTAGATGGCGTAGTGGCATTAGACATCATTCGGGTTTTCTTGATAACTCGTAGATGGCGGTAGTAGTATTGAACAACATTTGGTTTTCTTGATAGCTCGTAGATGGCTTTAGTAGTATTAGTAGTGGACTGTATAAATATTGTTACGAGGGTTGCATGCGACGACGTTAAGATCCGACAGCTATACACACTAAGGAAACCTTTTTTATTTTCCAAAAGTTGTATTTCCTTGTGTAACATTAAAAAATAAATAAAAATATGTTTTACCTAACGCATTTTCTTGTTACTTCTTTTCTTTCTACATTTAAAACGCCTAGAAAGTAATTGTTTGGTCGTTACACAAAAATAAAATTTTAAAAACAATTTCATCATACTTTTGAACCCTCTCTATCATAGGTCACGAGCCGTCACTGTCTTGAAGCCGTTAGAATTAGTTCAAGTGAATTTATGGGCATGCAGGGCCCTTTTTAAGCACAAATTATATACCACAAAGTAATTCAATTACATAGCCCCTAATTTCATATTTAAAAATAATAATTGACTGGCGCTGTCCCAAATAAATTGAAACACTTTCATGTCTTCAAATTCTTGATCTGAAATAGTCGTAGAAATTATCTAGTTTTCTACACGGAAAAATACTAAAATTATAAAGCTTTTATTGTAAAATTTCCTATAAAATATAGTATTAATTACAATAGTAATCCGTACCAAAATAATATTGTAAACATAATTTATAAAAAAGTATAGTTAGAATTTCTAATAAATTTAGTAAAATCAAGTAAATACTAAAATATATTGCAAATTTTACAACGAATGTATAGTGAAAATAATTTATTTATAATTCTTGTAGTTAAATATTTTTAAATGTTTGGTACATTTCACTGGCTATTATTTATGTATTTTTTATTGTAAAAATGAAGTGTTGTAATAGTATATTGCATACCAAGAGTGGTAAGAAGCCTATTACACACGACTCCGAAACTTACGATGCAGCTTGTTATGTAATTTTCCGTGGCGTTCCCTCAATCTGAATATCATAGTCACCCATACTATACCAATATACCCAAAAATCATATGCAAATTAAAGATGATATACAGGGTGTTATGGAAATGACGTATAATATTTAAATGGGTGACTCCTTGGGTGTCCTAGAGAAGCGCTACATATTTTATTTTTTTTAAATCGACCGTTTTAAAAGTGGGGTAATAAACACTCTTACTCACTGGTCAGTCCGCGCTACTGTACAACATTTCACCCAAACCCAATGGCAATGTTGCCAAACTTAATGTAAAACTGAAATTCTATATAAAATTATAAAAATAAATTATTTTCTACCTACTTGTATTTATCCTTATACCTAAAGAGCGAGGAAATCCAGGCACAAACACAATCAGTTTTTTTTCATTTTCATGGGAACACACCTGGAAACACTTTATGTACACACAGTAATAGTGAAACAGAACCGATAGTTAGCTTTTGAGAATACAATAATACAGATTATTAGATTTTATTACACGGGACGAAATTTGACGTCCAGACGAAACGCGTCAATAAAAACAATATTCAAAGATTATTTATGGACGGGCAAGATACACGCGTAAACCGGAAAAACAGAGCGGTGATCGACGAGACACAAAGTATCCGGCGCTATATGAAACTACTTCGCTCAGCCGATGTAAGGCGTCACGAGGTCATTAGCATTTGACCTAGTGACGTACATGGCTATTACTATTCCATATAGTTTTTCGGGTTGTTTAAAACATAGTCCGTCGTAAATGTTCTTCAATTAATTGTACAAAAAGTTATTACAGAATGGAAAAGTGTTTAAATTATTTTATTTTGTCTAAAGAGTTTAAGGTGTACATATGATAACACCGGCCAGAATTCCTTGATTGCTTACATGTAGCGCAGTACCACACAGGTGTTTTTCTGGTTTGACGTCAGGTCACTTTTACCACTGAATGAATTGAAAGCGCCATTTATGGGTATTTTTCTTCAATTTGTCTTTATCTCAGGAATTGCCGGTTTAAATATAATAAGTCATTTTCATAACACCCTGTATATATTACGTAACAGCAGACAGTGCGTAAGTAGGTACTTTACTAAAATTTAGATAAAATTTTGCTATAATTTAATGACAGATCTTAATAAAAGTTATTCCAGTCACATATAGAGCCATACATTACATTATGGTTAGTTTCACTATTTTTATAGTAAATTTAACTAAGTTTTTCTTTCCGTGTACTTGCGGTAATGATTACAATTTGCGGTTTGTTGTACTGGCGATTATCTATTTTAACTTTTATTTTCTGCTATTCTTTAGTTTCTAAGAGTTCCAACGCACCTCTGACACACTAAAACTAATTTTTAATTAAATTAGCTTCACTAGTATACATACTTCCTATAGCGTGTTTTAATACCGATGGATTTTTATGCCCTTCCACAAAGTCGCTTAGAATTGCCTTTGATTAGTTTTCCGAATAGGAAAATGGCGTAATTTTCCTTTGTTTGTTTGGCGTGTTTAAGGTATAAATTACATGTTAAAGATTTTTTGTCGGAGACAAAATGGGGCAAATTGAGGTTTTATTGGTGATAAAAAAGGTTATAGATTGATATTGGTTAATTTGGAAAAAACAAGGCCGTCTAATGAAATGAATTAATAGGTCGAGGGAAATTGCATCTAAGTAATTTAGCTAATAAAATGATATATTGGCGAAATGTTTGACATGTCAAATACTTTATTTTATTACTCTGCTTAATGATTTGGTTCAGAAATACACTCCCCGATAATAAATTCCGGACAAAGATAATATTAGGAAGGTTCATAGTCCTGTAACTTATTAAATTGTTTATTTACAACCATGCATGAAATAATGACATCTATCTTTCTCCTTCTTCTTCAGGTGCCTTTTTTTTATGATCAAACACAAGCACTATAGAAAAAATCCTTTAGGGCACTCTAGGAATGGCGCGTGTGTGCTACAAGCGATTCACGTTGGCTTTGAATCGTTGGAGGTTATATTCGTTGGGAAAAACCACCTCGGGAAGGTCGTTCCACAAGGATGAAGTCCTCCAGATGAAAGAATTCTTAAATAATGAAGTTCGAGGAGTACTAAGCTTAACCACATATGGATGGGCGGCAGTGGTTCGTCGTGTCTTTCTGCTATTCGTCGCTCTGGGCGGAATTAGGAGGGCAAGGTCAGCCGAGTACCTTCCATGAAAATATCTGCAAAAGAGAGTCAAGTCCTCAACCTGTCTCCGATGTTCTAGGCTGTCGAGGTTCCGTCAGCTCGTGGTCTCCGATCAGACGAATGGCCCTCCTTTCGTTGGAATCCAGTAGCCGAAGAGTATGTTTGGGTGCAGAACTCCAGACATGCGAGCAGTAGTCTAGTGATGGTCGAATCTGAGCTTTGTATAGTGTCAAAAGTTGTTGAGGTGTGTACAACTTTTTGGTTCGGAAGAGTACCCCAAGCTTTTGAGAAGCTATCTTGGCGATTGACACAACGTGGCCATGCCAAGACATATTTCCTCCCAGATTGACGCCCAGCAAATTAATAGATGAGGCCAGTGGGATTGCGTGCCTGTCCATGACTATATCCGGTTCTGTAATGTTAACCTTTTTAGAGAAAACTGCTGCCTGTTTTTTTTAGCGTTAAATTCGACTTGCCTAAAAAAATATACAGGGTGTTACAAATTCGGCTTTAACCATTGCATTTCGGAAACGCGATATAAAGTCGGTTAAATTGGGACAAAATTGCGTAATTATGGGTCCATGCCGCAAAAAAACAAAAATAAATACAGGCGCTTTCACAATAAGTGAAAAAATGTAAAATTTTGCGTTTCGGTTTTTATTTTGTCCTGGCCTTGTTCGAAGGGGACTGTTTTAAGGAAGATGGTCACTTTAAGGAACGAAATGTGGTGTACCAATGAATGTAGATTTCGGTACTCTTTCATAATTTAAGAAAAAATCCAGGCACGTATTTAAAAACATTATGTTGATGATGGTGAAATAAAAACGAAACGTCGCATGAAAGATCTGATGGTGCCATCTTGTGGATGAGAAAGTGCAAATTATTTTTGGGCGTCTCTTCCAATAAAGTCAGGAAAAAATAAACGCAAAATTTTAAATTTTTCCCAATATTTTGAAAGTATCTGTATTTATTTCTGTTTTTTTTTATAATTGGGTCCATAATTACGCAACTTTGTCCCAATTTAATCGACTTTGTATCTCTTACCGTTTCCGAAATCTCAATGGTGAAGTCCGAATTTGTAACACCCTGTATAGTTTTTACAATGATCGTAAAAAAAGATCTTGTTATATCGCTCACCGTGAATGACCCCGTATATTATACAGGCTATCCGTGATCTATTGCTTACAAAAGAATAAGACGTTAACCACATCGATCTTATAATATTTTATGCAAATCCCTTTTTCATCAAAAGTGTTTACAAAATCGATTCAAGAGTCCGGAATACGAATACGCCCCAACAAAGCCATTATCTGCCACTATAAATCGCAGTTTTATAGCAATGCAAACACCCCTTGTAATCTGTTATTATGACTACGGCGGGCCTAGGTAATGTTCAATTAAAATTAAGACTTCGCAGAGATTTTTTAATTAATTCCGGTGAAATTGCTAACCGGGGAGAAACGGTCGGTCCACAAAATTGTGCAAATATATTCTTCTAGCCATCAAAAGAAACTTAACTCTAATTACAAGATTTATCATTTTATTTTATAACGTATTCTTGCCAGTGGCGGTTCTTCCACAGGAGCACATGCGCACGTGCACCTGTGGAATAAAAAAAATATTCATTTATATTTATTTAATATTATTTATCGTATAAAGTCCGACCCTGCCTAATATTTTATCGTACCGTCAAACCAAAATGTATATAGGCGGCTCTCACCGTGGCGCGATCGGGTTGTTAGATTGATGACGAGAAATGTTCGCATATGCGCTCAAATAGGCGGGACATAATACAGTTTCTCTTTACTATCAGGTGGCGGGGGATAGCGGGGATATGGCGATTTTACATGGAAAAGTCGCACAATTTCGGAGTGCGCCTTTGTCTGTTTGTTCTTGCATGTATGTAGTAATTCGAGCGTGGATTCCGTATTATTTTTTTCTCTACTGCAGGAAAAAATTCATATTTTTAAATTTGGTTTTAAATTTTAAGTTTTGCCACGTAAATCCCGAAGTCTGGTAAATGGAAACTGTTAAGAATAAATATTCATATTAGTAATTAAGGTAGAACCATCCTACGGCAACTTAAAGTATTAAGACGTTTTATATTAGTTTCTGTAATAAAGATATGTTTTAATAGAGGGCGCCATGTGTAAACATGTGTTTTCCTAAATAATATGTAATAAAAAAAAGTGTTCAATTAAATCTTTACATTTTAAAACTCAACAGCTCTATATCACCTGATTTTCGATAGTTCAATGGAACTACACTATTCACAGATGAGCTTGGCTTTACCCGAGATGGAATATTTAATCAGCGAGTTATAGAGGAGAGAGAAACCCAAACACGTTAGCCGCTGTACTACAAAAGTTAAAAAGTTGGAACTACAAGACTTCCCTTTACAAGAAGTTTACAACAGTGGTACATACAGTCAAGTCGAAGTACCTGACTAATTCCGAAGGATAGTTCACAGATGAGATTGGCTTTACCCGAGATGGAATATTTAATTAGCGAGACCAATAGCCCGATAAGGTTTTTCTTGAACATATCAGCAGGTATTATTGATAATCAACTAATACGACCACATATCCTGCAAGACGACCTGCCAGAACTTTTAGAAAATGTTCCTTTAGGTCGGATAAGGGACATGTGGCTTCTGCAAGCATAGTTTACGGATTGTCACTGAAATTTGCACGTCCTATGTGCGTTTATTCTAGCGTACGGTAGTGTTTATAGTGATTTTGTGCAATCTGATAATAAGTGCCTATCTTCAAAGAATCTAATTTGAAACTTATGGGTGTCTGTCTGTTTCTTTAAGTGATTTAGTTAGTGTTCAGATATGACGGTCATGTCCCGAGATTGGAAAGAAGAGGACAAAGGAGTTTTAGTGGGTATAAGCAAGCGAGGAGTAGACTGTGACTTTGAGTTTACTTCTTAATAGCTATTAGGCAGTCCAACACTATTATCAGGGCACCTATAGAGCATAAAGTGTGAGCATGATGTGATAAGCATAGAGTATCCTCGATTTACTTTCCTTGTATCCTAAGGTAAGCTAGATAATTAATTTTAAAAGAAACTAAAAATTTTACAGTTTTACACAGTTTGGCACGAACATGTGTTTGTCAGACAGCTCCGCTGGATAATATCATATGGTGCTGCGGAGTGACGTGTGGGTTTACTTTTAAAACGTTCGATTTGAAAAAAAAATATTTGTAGCGCTTCTCTAGGACACCCCAGGAGTCACCCATTTGAATATAATACGTCATTTCCATAAGACCCTGTATAAAAAAGAAATTTGTACCTTTAAAAAAAAATGTTTTCAGTGTGTTATGTAGGTATCATAACGAAATATAAAAATATAAAATAAGGTTCTCGTTTTTTTCATCGAACAGCGTATTTATTTGAAAGTTTGCACTCAATTTATCCAATTACTAGAACAAAGAATACGATGAAGGGGACGCCCTCTCTTCTTAAAAGCCTAACCAACTTACGTAGACTGAAAACTGAGCTTGAAAGCAATTATTTATTCCTTCCTTTAAATTCGTGGAACCTCCATATATGGCAATTATTGGAAAAAGGGAAGAAGATAAGAAATATATGCGAGCGCACAATACAAATAATTATTTGTATTATTGAAATTTGGATTTAAATTTCGGTTGCGAAATAATTCCGCTGTTTTAACGCTAATAAGAAAAAGTCTATTGTAGCAGTAGAAAATCGATTTTCTGGAATATGTGCATTGACTTCTGGATAGTATAACGACTTTATACTGCTCAATAACATTTAATTATTGCCAGCTCGTGGTCTTCCATCAGACCAGTGACGGTTCTTCCACAGGAGCACATGCGCACGTGCACCCCCAAAACGAATAAAAAAATATTAATTTATATTCATTGAATATTATTTATCGTATAAAGTCCAACCCTCCCTAATATTTTATCGTACCGTCAATTATCGTATAAAGTCCGACCCTCCCTAATATTTTATTGTACCGTGAACAAAACTGTATATTATAGGCTCTCGATCCGGCAACCGTGCCTCGGTCGAGATTAATGACGATTATGACGAGACTTGCTCGCATGTGCGATTAAGTAGGCGGAGCAAAATGCAGGTTCTCTCTGTAGTAACAGGTGGTGGGAGACAGCGGGGGATAGCGGGGCTATGGCGATTTAACATGGGAAAGCCGCACAATTTTAGTGTGCGCCGCGCCGTTGTCTGTTTGTGCATCTAGTTAGAAATTCGAACGTGTATGTTTTAATATTTTAATATTATATATTTATTAAGTTAAAATGAATAGTTTGACGGTGAACTATTTAAAAAATAACTTTAGCTCTTTGAGTTTGGAGCAAAAAATTGAAGTAAAGACTGCGGGAAGACCTAAACCCGAAATTAATTTAACGCAGACCACAAAGGGTAAATCTAGGGACTTTATTAGAAAGTTTAAAAATTAAATATATGAAAAAAAATGTATAGAGGGTATATTCCAAACTTTAATGAGGCTGTTAGTGATCAATTTTCTACAATTAAGAACCGAAGAACGGACTTTACGTTTAAGCACTATACACACTAAGAAAATCTTTCTTATTTTCCAAAAGTTGTATTTCCTTGTGTAAAATTAAAAACCTAACGCATTTTCTTATTATTTATTTTCTTTCTACATTTAAAACGCCTAGAAAGTAATTGTTTGGTCGTTACACAAAGATAAAAATTTAAAAATAATTTCACCATACTTGTGAACCCTCTCTATCATAGGTCACGAGGAGCCACTGCACCAGACTTTCCTTTTGATGCAATCCAGTAGCCGAATAGTATGCTCGGGTGCAGAGCTCCATATATGGGAGCACTATTCTAGTGATGGTCGAAAGTGGGCTTTGTAGAGTGTCAAGAGTTGTTGAGGAGTATACAAGTTTTGCGAAGCTGCCTTGGCAATTGCCAAGGCATATTTCCTCCCAGATTGAGACCCAGCAACTTATTAGACGAAGCCAGTGGTATTGCTTGTTCTGTGATGACTATATCCGATTCTGCAATGAATATGTTTAAAGAAAACTACTGCCTAGGCAGGGCCCCCGTAAGGCCTGTGTGCAAAAAAGGATTTTGGCGCCCCTAAGGCATTTTGGATCATGTTTTTTTATTTATTTTTTTGAAGGTAGGTAGGTGCTTGAAATAAAGCAAAAAACTGAACTTTAGAAGTCATATTTATTTGTAGACTAAAATATCAAAATGAAACAAACAGAATAAAATCATAACAAAATAAATTAAAATAAATTCTTGTTCACACCCATTTTAAAGCATTTACTTAACTAATGGGCTACAGACACGTTATTTATAAATACTAGAAAATAACCCAAAACTAAAAATCACATCTTTTTTAGGCACAAATAACAGAAATATTGCATAATGTCTACATATATATAAGTACTACTTTCTACTAATACTTAGATATTTAAAAAAATATGCAATATGTAGATACTTCTGATAAAAAATACCTAGGTAACTTCGTTATAAAATCAAAAATGATAGCTAGGTACAATAGAAAAATACAAAATAGCTATTGTAGCAGCGATATTTTCCGAGACTTTGCTACTGCAAATTAATTATATCGCTAAAATTTATACCATCAAAAATTTCTTTTTCAATTGCTAATATCAGTAGCCCAGACAATATTTCTTGAAGCATTGTCGATCTTAAATAATTTTTAATGATTTTTAACTTTGAAAAAGATCGCTCGCCAGAAGCTACATCAGATACAGGTAATGTCAGAAGAATTCTTAGTGAAATGCTTACGTTTGGAAAGGTGGAGATTAAATTGTTTTCAAATATATATTGTAAAATAGTTAAGAAGGG
Organism: Barypeithes pellucidus; assembly: GCA_963991005.1. Lineage (NCBI taxonomy): Eukaryota > Metazoa > Arthropoda > Insecta > Coleoptera > Curculionidae > Barypeithes > Barypeithes pellucidus. Next base: position 19,651,450 of record OZ022563.1, read on the forward strand.
GTCAGTATCATCAGGTAATGAAAACAACTTTAACGCTTTAATTTCATTAAACAAATCATTGGAGTCTATATCCTTATTATCCTAATCTGTCAGTCGTTCTTCAAGAACAGAACAATCTTTTAAAAGATCGCTGTCACTTAATTTGAATATGTTCCTAAAAAATCCGAAAATATTATTATACTCATTTAATAAGTCAAATCGGTTTTTTAGAGAGCTTAATGTTTGATCTATAATTTTTAAGAAAAAACTAATTTTAAAGGCAGTTTTTGGATCATGAGGGGTCTCATCTCGGTGTTCATAGTCAAACAGTTTTGGTTTAATTTTCCTCCTGACCGTTGGTAACGGTGGAAAGTCTACTTCTTTCGCTTGTACAAGAATTTCTTCAAATCATTGGTCCGATCATAGGAATCGGCAGTAACTGGATGATATACTAATAAAATTTCCTATGTATTTATACCTAATCCTATTTAATTTCTCAACTTTTATTTTAAAATTAATTTTTGTTTTTTGTTTGGTTTCTTTTTTGGAAATTTTTGCAATTTTTGACCCTGGGTTTTGGCGCCCCTAAAGGATGGCGCCCGTGTGCATTGCACACTTTGCACATATGCTAGCGGGGGCCCTGTGCCTAGGTTCCCTTCTTAGCATTAAATTCGAATGGGTTACTGTCACCCCAAGCCAAAATTTCTTCCAGGTCTTTGTTGAGGCGTGATACTTCATGATGCCTGCAAAGATGTAAAAGGGAACAGTGTGAACTAAGTAATACACATATTAACGACCGACATGTCTACTAGAAGCTCAGTCAGTTTCACCCTACAAAATGTTTCGCACAAATTTCACAACTTTTCCCAATAATTACTGAACGAATATATCCATTATTGCACAATATGGCATCGCCCGGATTTATACATGCTATAATACATTAAAGAGCCGAACTTCATTCATTAGTTCCCATGTGACATGCCTTGAAATGCAACTGCACTATGCTCTCGCAATCAATCACCCCAGGTTATTAATGATTGTAAATATGATAATGTTGTGTATGTAGCATCAGAAAAAGAAATGTTTTCAAAATATTTTGGTTCGATAAACGCACACAGAAAAAACCGACGGGTTGTTATTTTTTTATAAGATGTTTCTTATTTATAACTTCACCTATATAGGGTGTTATGGAAATGACGTTTTATATTTAAATTGGTGATTCCTGGGGTGTCCTAGAGAAGCGCTACATATTTTTTTTTTTAAATCGAACGTTTAAAAAGTGCGGTAATTCACCAATAAACCCACAGGTCACTCCGCGGACAATCATATTAGACTGCCCAGCTGTGTAATAAACAGATGTTCTGCAATGTTGCCAAACTGTGGAAAAGTGTAAAACTTTAGATTCCTATAAAAATAAATATTTAGCTTACTTAGAAATTAAATCCAGGCCGCCGACATGAGTAAGGAATCCAGGGCACAGACACCTTCAGTTCTTTTTTCTATGGGAAGAGGTTTATGCACATCACGTGCCCTGATGATAGTGTGGGACTGCATAATAAGCTTATACCCACTAAACCCCATTCGGCATCTTCTTTCCAATCTCGGAACATAACCGGCATGTTGTCGAGAGAAAGAAATACATAGTGAACAGAACAAATTACACTAAATCACTTAAAGAAACACACAGACACCCACGAGTTTCAAAGCAACAGCACTTGATACAAATTATTTCGCAATAGAAATTCAGAAATAACAAAAGCGCTAATTTCTAATGGATTGGCCTAAACATAAAATGTATTAATCCTTTTCTGAAGAATGATAAAATAATTTGACAGACAGAACCTCCCTTTCGTATAGATTATAGGCGCTTCCAAGGGTATAATGCTTCGTGCATATTCGGAAAATAGCGCGGTAACTAGCGCGGTTACCATTTCCGAGACTATAATCATATAGGAAGTAATATTACAGAAGGAAATTCCCCAATTTATAAATATAATCTTATTAAACATCGAAAATGGCAACGCTGTATTTTTAGATATTAACCCAAGGTAGCACAATATCGATCGACCGAATAAACCCGAACGTGTCAACCAGACTCAAACGTGTTTCATTTTCAAACTTTTTAGATGTCAAATACGTACGTAAAAATTATATTATTTTCCAGACCACCCGATGAAACCTTTTACAATAAGAGCTTATTTTTGTCTACACAGTAGCACTTTAAAATACTAAGTCAGATTGAATGGTACGGTACTTAGATGTGTTCATGAGACGCATACAAATGTACGCGAGAACTAATGTGATGTTATCTTGCCAGTTTTTGTTCGGGTTAGTGTTTGTTTATAAATTAAGTTGGTTTTAAATAGTATGAAAAGCGAAAAACTTTTTGCATTTTTTTTTCTAAAGGGTGGCATTCATGAGACGCATGCAAATCTACGCGAAAACTAATGTGAGTTTATGTGTTTTTGTGTGGTTATTTTGCCGGTTTTTGTTCGGGTTACCTACTTGGTGTTTGTTTATAAATTAAGTTACTTTTAAATAGTCCGGAAAGGTAAATAAAATTGCTTTTTTTTCTAAAGAGTGGCATTTATGAACTTTTAAGTTGTTCAGATGCGACGGGTCTCGTTCGAATTCAACAAATGAGAACATACCTAACCATTTATAAACTCCGCGGCGGTTCGTTCGAGTCAGTTCAAGTTTAACAATCAGAGATTGTTTCCCAGCGAACTGAACTGAACGTAAAGTTTATAATAATGTACCATGAAAAATAAACAACTTCGATTCTGTCAAACAGCTATTGACTTTATTCTAAAGAGTTTACCATTAGAACATGACAACACTGCTCAAAATTCATTGACGTTTTCCGCCATATGTTGCTTTGTTTACTTTTCCCACAGTGTCACCACGTGTATATTTTTGGTCTGACAATTGGTCATGTACAGGGCATATTAAATTAAAGCGCCATTTTTGGATATTTTTCTTCAATTTGTTTTCATCTCAGGAATTGCCGGTTTAAATATAATACGGCATTTCCATATCACCCTGTATAGGGTGATCCTGGTGGAACTAGCTGTGTTATTTTTGGGATGGAATCCTGGACGTCGAAGAAAAACATTAGTGATCGACTAGAAATATTTGGATCTTAAGAGTATGTTGGTGGTCATGGTCACGATTGATGAAGTACTGGGAAGAATGAAAAAGGAAAGGGAAACACTGAGCACAATTAAAGTAAGGAAGTTGCAGTGTCTGGGCCACGTGATGTGGGGATGTGGTAACTTTTCTGACACCTCTTGCTGAAAACCCTTCAAGCCAAAAGGATCGACAGGCCGTGCTTTCGCAGTCCCTATGCTTACTGAACATCGGGATCAAGCCAGCATTTGCCCTTTTGCTATACGCGAGGTGTATGTCCTCGCTGAGCCGGCCTTAGGACACCTGCGTTATTACTATACTAACCCGTGTAATGACTTTGTTCTTTCCACACTGAATTCCCAATAAAAATTACTATCGAGTTATGCGTTTTATATTTTCGCTCTGGTTCAAATGTCTTGAATTTCTCGGTCTCAACCGTTCGATGTTGAATAAGAAATAGGTCGTGGTTTCAATCTGTTACTGCGTTTCCGTTCTTAGGTTGCAAAAATGGAAAATTTTATCGTCTATAAAATTCTTTACATGGATTTTAGTTTGACCAAAAATTTAAATAAATATAAATTCGGGCTTGGATCGGTGTGACCCCATAATACTTTTAAATATTCCAAAACCTATATGAGATCTACTCACATATATACAGGGTGTCCCATAACTAATGGTACACAGGAAAACTGCATATTCCTTGGGTAAAAATACTGCGATTTGGCCATACTTAGTTTAGTTCAATAGCTGGTAATAACCGAGATACAGGGTGTCCAAGTAAAAATTTAATTTTCAATTTTAATAAATAACTTATTTCTGAATCAATATTTTTGCACAAAATTTTGTGACTAGAGTTTTTTTGAGGAAAGGAATTTGAATTTGTTAATAATTTTGATGTAGATTGTAGGGGGCGCTCTCTGCGGTACTCTGGATACATAAAAAGAAGTGTAACTTTCTTGTTTTTATTAAAAACATCTGTTTTTCCGTCATTTTTAAGCAATAAAGATATACTTTGTAAATGTCGCTCCGACGAACCGTTTTCGAGATATTTTCAATTACAATTTCTAATGCGCCCGTTTAAATTTTGACTTGTAAATGTGAAATTTGTCACAGTAGGCTTTGGTAAAAACAAATACAATGAAATCACTTTGAAACCTCATTTCTGTCAAAGTTTATTTCCAATTGTCAGCATTGTGGGTGGTTTTAAGGAGTTTTTCAAGATACTGTTATCAAAAATTAAACTAAATATGCCGCGACATAACTGTTTTCTAACGGAGAAATGCGAGACATGGTTTGTTAATACGCACAAGAAAATTTTAACAGACGCGGGGGCACATCGGCGGTATTTGGAAATGTATCCAAATAGAAGGCAGCTTAGATTTTAAAATTTTTAGAAGCCTATAAGACAGACTGGGAGAAACAGGATCCTCCACTATTACGTTTTGACCGCAAGGATCCTGTTTCTCCCAGTCTATCGTATAGGCTTCTAAAAATTTTAAAATCTGGCTGCCTTCTATTTCGGATACATTTCCAATTTTCTTGTGCGTATAAACATACCATGTCTCGCATTTCTCCCTTAGAAAACAGTTATGTCGCGGCATTTTTAGTTTACAGTACAGTATCTTCAAAAACTCCTTTAAAACACCCACAATGCTGACAAATGAAAATAAACTTTGACAGAAATGAGGTTTCAAAGTGCTTTCATTGTATTTGTTTTTACCAAAGCCTACTGTGACAAATTTCACATTTACAAATCAAAATTTAAACGGGCGCATTAGAAATTGTAAATGCGTTAGGTAAAACATATTTTTATTTATTTTTTAATTTTATACAAGGAATCACAAATTTTGGAAAATAAGAAAGGTTTTCTTAGTGTGTATAGCTGTCGGATCTTAACGTCGTCGCATGCAACCCTCGTAACAATATTTATACAGTCCACTACTAATACTACTAAAGCCATCTACGAGCTATCAAGGAAACCGAATGATGTCCAATACTACTACCGCCATCTACGGGCTACCTCATTAGGCTTAACCAAGACGAGAACAATAGTTAACTGTTTTATGGCGAGAACGAATCGAGCCACTGACAAGTTAGCATTCTTCATATTTTCAGTGTTTTTTAGTTTAAATCCTTAAATAAAATGGGTTAAAATCATATCGAGTATCATTTATCGAAATACACATTTATCGACCCTACACAATAGTGCTTAAACGTAAAGTCCATTATTTGGTTCTTAATTGTAGAAAATTGATCAATAACAGCCTCATTAGGTTTGGAATACCCTCTATAAATTTTTTTTCATATATTTTATTTTTAAACTTTCTAATAAAATCCCTAGATTTACCCTTTGTGGTCTGCGTTAAATTAATTTCGGGTTTAGGTCTTCCCGCATTCTTCACTTCAATTTTTTGCTCCAAACTCAAAGAGCTAAAGTTATTTCTTAAATAGTCCACCGTCAACTATTCATTTTAACTTAATAAACATATAATATTAAAATGTTAAAACATACACGCTCGAATTTCTAACTGTGCGCCTTTTCCATGTTAAATCGCCATAGCCCCTCTACCCCCCGCTGCCACCCGCCACCTGTTACTACAGAGGAACTGCACTATTTAATCGCACGTGCGTCTGGTCATAATCATCCTTAACCTCCACCGAGGCACGGTTGCCGGATCTATACAGTTTGGTTTGACGGGATGATAAAATATTAGGGAGGGTCGGACTATTTTAGTTTGACGGTACGATAAAATATTAGGGACGGTCGGACTTTATACGATAAATAACATTCAATGAATATAAAGTAATATTTTTTATTCGTGTTGTTCTGGGGGTGCACGTGCGCATGTGCTCCTGTGGAAGAACCGCCACTGATTATTCTTTAAATTTCCGTTCCAAAACGAAAGGCCAGCGTTAATTAAAGCAGAAAGAAATTGATTTGGATTTAACACAAAACCACGAGAAAACGTTACCAGAATCTGTCAATGTCTTTGTGTCGTTGGTACTATATGAATATAATGAAGATACTTTTGTTACTTCCTGTTTGTTTTTGAGTTTTAGTAATAATAAATAGTATATTACGTACCGAGGTGGAAAGTGTTTCATTCCTGTCGAGAGAGTCGGTACTTAACCGAGGCACGAAGCGGCGAGGTTAACTAAATCTCGAGACAGTAATGAAACTTATCACCGAGGTTTGTATACTATTTTATTTACAACCACATCTAACATCCATTTCTTATTATTTTTCTTATTACAAAAAAATGCTATCAGATGAAGAATTTGATTTTGCTGCTACTCAGCCAGAAATTCGAGAAGCACCAAAAGTAGCAGATGAAGATCTTCTGCCAACTAAAAGCCGCCCGAGATGTGACAAGGGATATAAATGTTCCAAAGAATGGTGTACTTGAAACAAAGTGGTCGGCGCTACTAGCTTATTTCAGTGAAAATGCCAAGACAATTAATGATTTTGGTAACAATACTCAATGCTGAGGACCACTCTATCAATTAGGGAAAAAGTAGCCATATCTAAAAGCTATTAGCATTTTTAAAAAAGTGTGTTCGTATGTTATTTTGAGATATCGATTTTTTTTAAATTTCAAAAAAATAATTTACTTTCCACCCGGGTGGAAAGTAAAAGTAAAAAAAAGTCAACTTTCCACCTTTCAAAGATATTGTCATTGTTACATGAAATTAACTCAATCTAAATCTATATACCACTACAAAGTCACCCCACTTCTTCCGTCCAAGTGAACTTTGTCCTTACGGTATCGAGAACTCTTCTGGTCCATATGTCAGCGCCAGCTTTCTTGGTTCTCGCGGTCTATACTTTCAGTTATTTTTCTTCGGTCCCATTACGGTAATTATGTCTTGCATCTTGTGCCGATGCACTGTTGTCAATTTTATTATTATTTAAACATCTGCTGCGGAGGTGTTGTTTAAATTATAGTTTTGAGTAATAAATCTGAATTAGAATTTGAAGACATAACTGGTTGTGAAAGTAATGCTTTCTTTTATGATCATCGAGTCAACTGACATAGAGTAATATTTATACATGGTGTGATGAAAATGACGTATTATATTTAAACCGGCAATTCCTGAGATGAAAAAACCAAATCAACATACCTGTTACTACTGACCAAACGTAAACAAACTTTAGCCATATGTAAACAAAGCAATATTGAGATAGGTTATGGCCAAAAACGTCACTGAAATTTGAGCAATGTTGTCGTTAAATTTCTTTAGAAGGTCAATAACCGGTTGACAGAAGATGTTTATTTTTCAAGGTACATTTCTAAACTTTTACGTTCAGTTGTTCGCTGGGATTTTTTTTTTAATTTAAGCTCTGTTACCTTTCCGGAATTATTTAAAACAACACATAAATGCACATTAATTAACGCACACACAACACTTTTGCTGGTTAGAAAACGCTCCCATCTAAGTTTTTTGCATGGATGAAGGATTTATGAACATAACATTCTACTACTTTCAATATTGTTCTAATGGTAAATAACAGATATACAAGTTGATGAAGGCAATATGTACTGATGACCGTGCCAAACAAAACTTTAAACTCAATTTTCTCTAAATAATTAGTAAACAAACAAACAAACCCGTTCAGGCCGTTTGATTTACTCAGTTTGATTTGACATTTTCGTTCTTCTTCTTTTTTTCTGTATGGCATCACTACAGAACAACACTACAATGTTACCGAACAAACCCGAACAAACCCGAACAAACCTGCTGGCGTCTTTTTTATAAGATGCTGTTTTATAAGATTATATTCATAAATTATGTCATTTGCTTTTGAATATTACTTCTCCGTATAATTTCATGCTTCATGCTTTAGGACAAAATTCATATTTTTTAATCGAATTTTCAATTTAATGTTTTGGCGCGAAAAATTTCGATGTTCCAGTTTCAAAACTGGCAACAGCGCAATAGTTCTGGTATTTTCCTAAATGTTCAAATTGCGATAGAGGGATATAAATTATTTTCTAATATTATAAATTTGCTATTCAAACTCAAAATGCCAAGAACTTCAATCGAACTAATGGACATTGTCTTGTGCTATGGAGCAGCACATGAAAATGCCCTATACCTGGAGCTTGGCTTTACCCGAGATGGAATATTTAATCAGCGAGTTATAGAGGAGAGAGAAACCCAAACACGTTAGCCGCTGTTCTACAAAAGTTAAAAAGTTGAGACTACAAGACTCCCTTTACTTTACAAGATGGTTACAACAGTGGTAGATACAGTCAAGTCGAAGTACCTGACTAATTCCGAAGGATAGTTCACAGATGAGGTTGGCTTTACCCGAGATGGAATATTTAATTAGCGAGACCAATAGCCAGATAAGGGTTTTCTTGAGCATATCGGCAGGTATTATTGATAATCACCTAATACGACCACATATCCTGCAAAACGACCTGCCAGAACTTTTAGAAAATGTTCCTTTAGGTCGGATAAGGGACATGTGGCTTCTGCAAGCATATTTTACGGATTGTCACTGAAATTTGGACGTCCTATGTGCGTTTATTCTAGCGTACGGTAGTGTTTATAGTGGTTTTGTGGGTGTCTGTCTGTTTCTTTAAGTGATTTAGTTAGTTTTGATATGCCGGTCATGTCCCGAAATTGGAAAGAAGAGGACAAAGCAGTTTTAATGGGTATAAGCAAGCAAGGAGTAGACTGTAACTTGTGAGTTTACTTCTTAATAGCTATTAGGCAGTCCCACATTATTATCAGGGCACGTATAGAGCATAGAGTATCCTCGATTTACTTCCCTTGTATCCTAAGGTAAGCTAAATCATTAATTTTATAAGAAACTAAAAGTTCTACAGTTTTACAAAGTTTGGCAACATTGCAGGAACATGTGTCTGTCAGACAGCTCCGCCGGATAATATCATATGGTGCCGCGGAGTCACCTGTAGGTTTAGAGGTGAATTACCCCACTTTTTAAACGTTTGATTAAAAAAAAAATGTAGCGCTTCTCTAGGACACCCCAGGAGTCACCCATTTAAATATAATACGTCATTTCCATAACACCCTGTATATTACTTATTATGTAAAATTTACTAATGACCTCTAGTAAGGCATACACAGGCAGAGCCTTCCTGTGCAAAATTTAATTAGCTTTCCTGGGACCTAGCTGAACATTATGTTTTCATGAAAACATACTTTCAAATCCGAAAAAGAAATACATGGCGTTTCATACGAAAATCAAAACACTGTGTCATTATCTGACAAACGGTAGGTCTGACAATGTCGCAGATATCACCAACGAATGCTAAACCATCTTTTACACATATGTTTAAACAGTATATTGCTAATACCATCTTGAATTAAGTCCTCGCTATGGGCATCGAAGGGGGCGTTGTGAGTTTGCGCAGTTCGAAAATTTCCTTGTGAAAGTAAACATTCGACAGGACCGGATTTCAACTTTTTTAATGTAAATTTCACTGGTTAGTTAGGAAAAATATTGCTATTCGATTAGTTCGATTTAAGACAGCGTTCCATGCATACGATTTCTGACGATATGATGATCAGACGACGGTGCCCTGATTGGTGTAAAATTTTGGTTCCAAATTTCGTCCGATTGTTTGTAACAATCGACACGATGAGCTTTATTTTAACTTTCATCCCACGTCGTATGATCCTAAATCTCACTTTTTTCTAAGCTAAATATTAAGAATGAATGACTATATTGACTATTTTGGGAATTATTATCAGCTACTAATGCACCAAACTAAAAATACATTAATTTTAAGGTTAGGTGGTGACCACATATACGAGTGACACTCTCTTCTTTTTTTACAAGCTTTTTAGTGAAATTCAGTTCCGAAGATCGGATAATGTGATAAGCATAATATGTTCGTATACTTTTGCAAAAAAGGACCATGCACTTGTGTCCTTTCATCTTAAAAAGCAAGCCACTAACCTACCAAACAGCGAATCGAATCACCACAAATTAAAAACTCCTTTACAAAAATTGTTGTTAGGTAATGAAAGTACTAATGTACCAATGTGGATGAACAACTTTTTATTCTGTAATTTGAAAAGCATCCAGAACCAAAGATGGCGACGAATAACAACAAACAAATAACGTCGGGCCGGCTCTGACGCGATCGATAAAATTTCCACCCTAATGCGCAAACTCAATAGGCCCGGACCATCTCCCATAGCGGGGACACTTCTTGTATTTTGGAACGTTCGTATTGGCATATATACTGTTTATATATAAGTGATTTTTTACCCCTACGTCTAAAATTTTAAGCACTTTGATATAGGGGCATACGACCACTTTTTGTAGGAACCGCAAAAATCAAGCACTTCTAGTTTATGATAACAACATAATAATAAATAATAAAGTATTTTAAAATCAAAACACTTTTTTAGACTGAAATGAGTATCTGTACTCAAGAGAATGACTTCGTGTATTATTTTTTCCTTAATTAATACTACTAGGTCTGAGTTAACACTGTGACCGGCGATACAACATAAAAACATACGCCTAGTAAAAAGTAGCAATGTTCTAGTTTATACCTAAATAAACATAATAAGGAACTTACCTAAACAGGAGCACGCTTTATATAAATTCAAACACATACCGTCATATTTGTAAAACTATTAGGCCCACCTGTAGTGGCGTTATTTATAAACAATTTCTGCCGTGACCGGCGATACATGCAGCTGCGTGGACGGAACTTCTGGTTAATAATTGCGTTAGAGAAACTAAACTGTTGATCTTTGAACATTATTTTTTCAATACAAATTGTAGTAGGAGTGTAAATTATTTATATATAAAAGTAACTTTAGTAAAATGACGAGAAATATACAAGGGTAAACTAAGAAATTTTTGACTGGGACACGTGACCGGCGATACATTTTTAACTTCGAATTAGAATAGTGCAGATATAATCTGAAAAAATACTTATAAAATTGCTTCCTAATGCAGGAAGTAACATATATTTCGCAAATTATAATCGTTTTTACAGGCCAATAGTTTATTTTAGTAAGTTATATGCTAAGTGCTGAAAGTTGTCTGTAAAAAAAATTTGACCCTGCTGTATCTTATTGTCGCTCATTTCTGCTTCCTTTAGAGCTAGCCTTTCGATTCGGAATGGATATTCAAAAAATAATGCATAATGTGCATAATCCAAACCCACACTTCCGTATCAGTACGCGGATTATTATGACGATTGCAAATCAGTTGTAAATGGATACATTTGGTCTACGAATCATTTCAAAATTAAATTTTAACTTGCTCTCTAATTTAATATTTAGGATAATGCGGATTATGAGAAATAAGACGAATGCCGGTCTTAGCAGACAGATTATTTTCCATTAGATTTTATCATTCTCTACAACCAACTTCTTACTCTTCATTTCTGAAACTCTGATTATCAAATCATATCTACTGGTTTAAAAGCTAGAATAAATCGGATAATAAGATCTAACTTTAAACATTTATCGAAGTTTTACTTGAATAATTGAAGTTAAATAAATTTTCAAGCTTATTTAACAAAGTATTCGTTTTCGTCTACAAATTTAACTAAAATTTAAGTTTAGTTTAAAATTTTAGGAACTTCTAGTTTTAGATTATAAATTAAAAACATACGGGGTGTCTGGTAAGTATAGGGCAATATTTCGCCAGGCTCCAAAGAGGTCAATATAATACTAACAGTATATATATAGCCATTTTTCCGATATGTCCACTGTATATATATGAACATCAAAAGGCTGTATATTTTAATGAAATGTTCTAACTTTGTACATAATGTACTGGTAATTATTAAATAATTATTAGTTACAATTCTTTTATTTTAAGCTATATATATATATATATTATATACAGGGTGTCCCATAACTAATGGTACACAGGAAAACTGCAGATTCCTTGGGTAAAAATACTGCGATCTGGCCATACTTAGTTTAGTTCAATAGCTGGTAATAACAGAGATACAGGGTGTCCAAGTAAAAATTTAATTTTCAATTTTCCTAAATAACTTATTTCTGAATCAATATTTTTGCGTCCAAAACGTAATAGTGGAGGATCCTGTTTCTCCTAGTCTGTCATATATGCTTCTAAAAATTTTAAAATCTGGCTGCCTTCTATTTGGATACATTTCCAAATACCGCCGATGTGCCCCGCGTCCGTTAAAATTTTCTTGTGCGTAATAACATGTCTCGCATTTCTCTGTTAGAAAACAAGTTATGTCGCGGCATTTTTAGTTTAATTTTTGATAACAGTATCTTCAAAAACTCCTTAAAAACACCCAAAATGCTGACAAATGAAACTAAACTTTGACAGAAATGAGGTTTCAAAGTGCTTTCATTGTATTTGTTTTTACCAAAGCCTACTGTGACAAATTTCACATTTACAAATCAAAATTTAAATGGCGCATTAGAAATTGTAATTGAAAATATCTCGAAAACGGTTAGTCGGAGCGACATTTACAAAGTATCCCTTTATTGCTTAAAAATTACGGAAAACTGATATTTTTAATAAAAACATAATAATACTAAGGCCCAAGAAAGTTACACTTCTTTTTATGTATACAAAGTACCGCAGAGAGCGCCCCCTACAATCTACATCAAAATTATTAACAAATTCAAATTCCTTTCTCCCAAAAACCCTAGTCACAAAATTTTGTGCAAAAATATTGATTCAGAAATAAGTTATTTAGGAAAATTGAAAATTAAATTTTTACTTGGACACCATGTATCTCGGTTATTACCAGCTATTGAACTAAACTAAGTATGGCCAAATCACAGTATTTTTACCCAAGGAATCTGCAGTTTTCCTGTGTACCATTAGTTATGGGACACCCTGTATATATGACTTTTTTTTTCTTCTGTTTTTTTTTAGAGTCCACATATACTATTCAGTTTGGTTGAATAAAATAAATAATTACTAGGTATTCAGTCTTTCTTGACTTTTTTGCAAATTAGAGTACAAGGTATCTCCGTAATTGTCAGTGCTATCAAAAAAGTAATGTAGGTGCTCTTCTTGGGTCAAACTTAAAATGGTATAATCAAAATTAGAAAATTTTCGCTCGCTTAAGAGATACGGGGGAAATTAAAAAAATTTACAATTTCAAAATTACCTTATATTTTCTTAGTTAAAAGAGATCAGAAAAATGTTGTATAGAGAAGTTTCTTTATATTGATTGTTGAATAATCTGCCGTTCAGAATAAGTATACGGGGTCAGGTAAAAAAGTTATCGGACTTAACCTCATTTTTTTAAAAAAGGAACACCCTGTATATTTTAATCTAAAACCATACTATTTTAAATGCTCCTTTCAAATGTATAACACACCATGGATGATATTGGTTTCCTAGGCGATTTATTTAAACTTTATTACTTTGAAACGAAATAAAAGATTCAGATTAAGGTAACAAATAACGGGAATCATCGCAAATGTTCGGAATATGTCTTTAAATGGTTACCGTCTTTCCGGATAGCGACAAAATATAAATTTTGCGCCATTTTTTCGTTTCCCACTTTCAATATAAACTGATATCATATCAAATTTTTCAAAATGTTGACAGGTCATATTTGCAAATGAATATGTAAAAATTAAATTGTTGTTAAATGTTAATAGTCAATGTTAATAGTCAACATAGTTGTTTCTAGGATATTAGCTCTTGTTTCATGGTCTACTGTGGTTTAAAGTAATAAAGCTTAAATAAATCGCCTAGGAAACCAATATCATCCATGGTGTGTTATATATTTGAAAGGAGAATTTAAAATAGTATCTTTTTAGATTAAAATATACAGGTTAGGTCCGATAACTTCTTTACCTGACCCCGTAAACTTATTCTCAAAACGGCAGATTATTCAACAATCATAATAAATATACTTTTGTATGAAACATTTTTTTGTATGTCTTTTAACTGAGAAAATATAGGGAAATTTTGAAATTGCCAATTTTTTGATTTTCCCCCGTATCTCTTAAGCGAGCGAAAATTTTCTAATTTCGATTTTACCATTTTAAGTTTGACCCAAAAATGACATGACACCTACATTATTTTTTTGATAACACTATCAATAACGGAGATACCCTGTCGATAAGTGTCGAAAATGGGACACCTTGTACAACTCTTACCGTAGGTGGCCCGCGCCGCAGGTCCAGCCTATGGGCTCACAGATCCTACATTCGGCCCTGCGTACTCACGACATTTGTTTTAAAAAAATCAATCCTTTTTGGAGATAATCAAATTCTAAATTATTAATCAATCATTCTAAAATAAGTTTTGTCACTTATCATCCAGGACAACAAACTAGTGTGACTTTTAATGTCGTATTCCAATTTATTTGAATAAATAGTTACATTAATAACCACAAATTGTTTTTTTCCGAGAATGGTTGATTTTTTGAAACAAATAAATGAAGAAGAGTACCTTTTTTTCAATCAACGCCGCAAAGACTGCTATACTACCATTCACCAAACGAAGACAAGCAGGGAACTACAACGACCTGAAAATCTTTGGTGAACGGATAAACACAGTCAGCGAGGTAAAGTATCTGGGATTAACCTTGGACGCCAAACTGACATGGAACAAACAATTAAACAAAAACCTAAACAAAGCAAAAATGTGCCTTATGCGGTGCAGGAGCTTGGTTGGGAAAACCTGGGGACTCAAGCCCCAGATGATGCAATGGCTCTATGTCACAGTCATCAGACCCCTGGCATCATATGGGTATGTAGTCTGGTGGACAAAAACACAGCAGATTACGGCAGCAAACAAGCTTAACAGTTTGCAGAGGCTGGCCTGCCTGTGTATCAGTAGGGCGATGAAAAGTACCCCCACTGCAGCAATGGAAGTCATACTGGGACTAATACCCCTAGACATCCACATCAGAATGGAGGATATTTGCAGCGCCTCAAGGATGATAACAAATGGGGAATGGTCACAACACCCCGTAAAAATTGGACACACAAGAGCCACGGATCTAATCAACGATGAGCTCTTGGATATGCAATCTGATCGTATGAAAGCAACATACGTTTTCACAAAGCCTTTCAAGATTGACTGGAACTTTGATAAATGGACAAACAGTACAGCCCCGTCGTTTGACAAGGGTCTAGTTTGGTACACCGATGGATCAAAAACCGCCAACGGTGTGGGCGCAGGTATATTTGGGGAAAGGCCCAGGATGGACATAAGCATTCCTCTGGGGACCTACGCCACAGTATACCAAGCGGAAGTTCATGCCATACAAGCATGTGTACTACAAAATCTTGAAAAGTGCTACCACGACCAAAAGATTTACATCCTCTCGGATAGCCAAGCTGCTCTTAAGGCTCTGAACTCCAATCGGTTTACATCAAAACTTACACTGGAGTGTCATACCAACCTAAAAGTACTGGCGGCCAGGGGGAACAAGGTGGAACTCTTGTGGGTTCCTGGTCACTCCGGGATATTAGGAAATGAAAAAGCGGATGAACTGGCGAGAGCCGGATCTGCCCAAAGTCTCAGGGGCCCGGAACCTTCCTTTGGAATATCAAAACAGGCAATAAAAACTACATTAGATAGATGGTCGGAAAAGCAACACCTATCTCGATGGCAAGAGTTACCTGGTCTAATACACGCACGGGCCGTAATGGGAAAACCATCGAAAATACTATCGAATGGGATACTAACCCTGACGCGGCCCCAGTTGAAACAAGTGATGGGTCTGCTAACAGGCCACTGCCACTTGCGAAAACACCTTCAACGGATAGGGCTAAACAACGGATCCATTGAATGTAGACTCAGCGGCGAAGAGGATGAAACCGCCTCACACATAATATACCGCTGCGTAGCGCTGTCCCGCAGAAGACAAAATATCTTCGGGAACATACAACGTGGTGACAACCTCCCACATGACAAGCTTGGTAGAAGGTTACTGGACCTCATAGAAGGAACAAACATCTTCTAACAAGATCGGGGTACACAATAAGCCGAAAGGCTGCAGTGACTTGAAGTTCGGGCCTTTAAACCGACCCCCGCCTTTAACCAACCAACCAACCAACCTTTTTTTTAGACAGAAGTATTTAAAAAATACTTTTCAGTTCTCCAAAATTTTGAACTTACGAATCCATTGTCAAGTCCGCACCTGGCTTCCCTGGTTATGTATGAGAATACTTCTCGTTATTTTTTTTCGATATTCAAATCTCTGATCGAATTCTCAATGAAATAAAAACTCTCTCTTAAATTATAATTTTAACCGTTTTCTACTAATTGGGTAGCGCTGATTTCAAATTTATTTTTTTTGTATCACGTAAGGTTATTTTTCAAACCAGTAAAGCGCAAAAATATAGGAAGAGCACGATTTATTTCATTTATAAGCTAGAAAGAAATACAAAAATATACAAAATGTACACATAGAAACTATTAGAAATAGTTATTTATTCTTCACGCTTCTTTTTTCCGAAACGCTTCTTTTGGGTGTTTTTCTGTCATACTCAGCCAAAGGAAGACCTCCTTTCAATATCCAACAGTAATCGGCCATCATTTTTGTGTCTATGCGCCCCTGGTGTCTCTTTTCATCAAGATATATAATTTAATCTTTAAAATTTCGTCAAGATATTAATATTTCACCCTGCTCTTCACTCACGTCCCCAAGATTTTCCGGGAAATAGTCCAAATGGGAATGTTAAAAGCTCATATCGCAACCAAGAACCCAGAATTGTTTTCTTTTTTTTATGATCAAACACAAGCACTATAGGAAATATCTTTTAGGGCACTCTGGGAGTGGTGCGTGTGCGCAAAAAGCGATTAACGTTGGCTTTGAATCGTTGGAGGTCATATTCGTCGGGAAAAACGACCTCGGGAAGGTCGTTCCATAAGGATTAATGAAGTCTTCCAGTTGAAAGAATTCTTAAATAATGAAGTTCGAGGAGTACTAAGCTTAACCACATATGGGTGGATGGCATTGGTTCGTCGTGTATTTCTGCTATTCGCCGCTCTGGGCGGAATTAAGAGGGCAAGGTCAGACGAGCACTTTCCATGAAAATATCTGTAAAAGAGAGTCAGATCCCCAAACCTGTCTTCGATATTCTAGGCTGTCGAGGTTCCTCGTCAGCTCGTGGTCTCCAATCAGACGAATGGCTCTCCTTTCGATGGAATCCAGTAGCCGAAGAGTATGTTTGGATGCAGAGCTCCAGACATGAGAGCAGTACTCTAGTGATGGCCGAATCTGGACTTTGTATAGTGTCAAAAGTTGTTGAGGTATGTACAACTTTCTGGTTAGGAAGAGTACACCAAGTTTCTGAGAAGCTAACGTGGTTGTGCCAAGACATATTTTCTCCCAGATTGACGTCCAGCAAATTAATAGATGAAGCCAGTGGGATTGCGTGTCCGTCCATGACTATATCCGGTTCTGTAATGTTAATCTTTTTAGAGAAAACTGCTGCTTGGGTTTTTTTAGCTTTAAATTCGACTTGGTTACTGTCACCCCAAGCCAAAATTTCTTCCAGGTCTTTGTTGAGGCGTCATACTTTATGCTGTCTGCGAAGATGTGAGTTGGCAGCCGATGTTTGTGCATTCAATGAGAAAGATGAGATAAGTGTGCTATCGTCAGCAAAACTAAATATCGGGTTTTTCGTTTTCACTAGAAGGTCGTTAATGTACAGTAAGAAGAGAGTGGGAGACAATATGGACCCTTGAGGAACACCGGCATTGATGGTGAAGGTGTCTGAGAGAAATCCGTCAATCTCCACTTGCAGAGAGCGGTCCTTAAGAAAGCTAGACAACCATGCACAGAATCGACTGGGCATACCATAGGATCGCAGTTTATTTAGAAGTCCCTCATGCCAAACACGATAAGGCTTTAGAAATATCCAGTGCAACAGCCCGATACTCTCAATGATGTTCCATTGCGTTGTTCCAAAGATGGGTGACATATGCTAGAAGATATCCAGTTGATCTGGACTTCCGAAAACCATATTGATGATCGCTGATAATGTTGAAGCCTTCCAGGTACTTTAGTTGGTTAATAGCTTTCTCCATTACTTTTGATATAACTGAATTATTCCAGCATATTTTCAACGATCTCCCGTTGGCCCAATGCCTTAAACCTTCTTCACATACCTTGCAAATAACTTGCGGTGCCCAATCTTTATCTTGATCTCCTATTTGATTTTGAAATAAGCATAATATGCATTTTTCACAAATTCACCAATTAGTCTCTTAAACAAGGCGAAATATCCACAAATATAACAAAAATTATCTTTGAAACACCGGTTTGATAGGTAATTTTTGGGTTAATACCCAGAATTTAAAGTACTACATTTTAAAATGTATTAAAATGCCGGGAGGTAGGTACTTACATTTTTATAATAATTGTATGTATTCTCTTAAACTCGAAATATTATCTAAAGTTCGTTTTAATTCGTTCGCCGATAAAAGTAAAAAAGTTAAAAACCTTTACATAAATCAAACTTATCAGACCAAAGACAAAAGAATGTCAACACGACATTTACCATCAAGCCCATCAATACCATCGTTCCACCAATCCGCGCCGGCAACACCGCGTGCCCGCGCGCTTCTGCCGATTCGCGTCCGACGTGGAGTAAAAAACTTCCGGGATTGCGGGGGTGGAATCCGCATTCGGCAAGACAGAGACGAAGCTATTATTGACGTAACAGCGGAAGAAAGCGAGTGCGCACGATCTCTATGAGCCGGCCGACGAGTTATATTGCTAGAGCGAATTTCAAGCGAAGATTAGTCTTCGGCTAAGCGAGTTTCAAGTCGGACTTGTGCTCTCGGTGATAGGGGACCAGTTCCGAAACATTTTTTCCGGCATTGGGCCCTTGAGACATTTCTCGAACATAAAGTGGTTTTTAGTGATTTATTTTTTGCTTTTAATTTTTTTGGATTTTTGATTTTTCCCGCTTACATTCGCTCAAAATGGTAAGTAGATCCTTGTTACTTACCGGAGTTATGATACTATTACGTACTTTCTTAAGTTTATGTAAGTAGTTATTAAGTAACCCTTGTCTTGTCCAGTACACCACGTACTTCATTACATTTTTATTAAAGCCATTTTAAAACCTGCTTGATGCGTTTGTTCGGGGGTTATTACTTGTTGATAAAAAAGGGTTAAGAAAATGCCCTTTGGGCCTATAGATTCCGTTTATTGGCTACCTATATTATTCGGTTCTGAAATAATAGGGTTAAATTTTCCTCTGTGGCTACTGGATGTCTATTTTTGTAGTTAGGGAACTACTTTTTCCAAATCCCTGGACATAATTATAGGAATCCGGTCTTTTTCAATATCCTTTTCCGGTCGGGTTTTGTATCGGTTCCTGTCGGAACCGAAAAAAGAAATATGTTGTAAAAATTATGTACAGAACCACAGCGACATAGTAACTGATTTATTTAACGGAACTAAAATAAAACAAAACAAACTCTGGAACAAATGACATAATTAATAAATAATATGTAACACATTAATAGATTATGGTGCAGAGCTTGATGCAGTACGATCGTTCGGAAAAAAGGGTTATGTCTCGAAAAATGTGTTTTTTACAAGGAGATACAATTTAAATAACTACTTTTAATATAATAAATATAAATTAAATTAATTCTCAGTTTTAAGTACAGTCTTTTTATGGATCTTGTTCCTGTTTGAGATATATCGTGTTTTTTTAAGATGCTTGATTTTTTTATAAAATATGTAACTCTTTTGAACATGGAGTCATATTTTGGCTATTGATGGAACTCAGGGCCGTTTCTAGGTGTTCTGCCACCCTAGGTGAGATCTGAAAATTTTCCCTCCTCCCTTTTACTACCTAATCTATATACATACCCCCTGTCCATTTTGTGAGGTAGATAGAGGCACATTCCTTAAAGAAAAGATTTTTATTAAGTAATTATTCCGTACCCTTTGACAATACTTCCTTGTTTTAATATTTCCTATTTTTCATTTTCTCAATTTGCTCAATAATTTTGCCGTTTGATATAAGTACAGTGTGCACACACGAACAAACCCGAAAAGGAAAAATTTAGTGGGGTTATAAAAGACCGTGATTCTTCATAGGAACTCCTGCTGTTGCTGAAACGCGACTCATCAAAAGTATATTATTTTCACAAATTTATACACGGGGTGTTCAGAATTTAGAAAATACGAATAAGGTAAGAATAAAGTATTCTTATGTGTAAAGATACGATAAAAGTAAATGGTAAAAGTTGTTGGGATTGCAAAGCTACGCTTCAAAATAAAATTTTGACTCATTGCCTAAGTCGGTGTCCAGAACGGGGCTCCGACCCTCGCCCATCGCCCTGGACCATAGCATACCACTCCCTCGACATCGAGATATAAACATGGACTGTGCGTTGTTATCTTCTTCGTATTTAAAGGGGATTCGAAAAGCACCAAAAAATAACAAAGTTTAAAATAAAAAATACGATTTTAAATTGACAAATTACGCACGGTGTTACTGTGACCGGCGATACAAAAATGCACAAATTTGTGGATAAAAGCTAATACAAGCTATTTCTTAAACTCATTTAGACTGAAATGAGTATCTGTACTCAAGTACTTCGTGTAGTATTTTTGCCTTAATTAAGACTACTAGGTCTGAGTTAACCCTGTGACCGGCGATACAACATAAAAACATACGCCTGGTAAAAAGTAGGCAATGTTCTAGTTTATACCTAAATTAACATAATAAGGAACTTACCTAAACAGGAGCACGCTTTACACAAATTCAAACACATACCGTCATATTTGTAAAATTATTAGGCCCACCTGTAGTGGCGTTATTTATAAACAATTTCTGCCGTGACCGGCGATACATGCAGCTGCGTGGACGGAACTTCTGGTTAATAATTGCGTTAGAGAAACTAAACTGTTGATCTTACTTATTTTTTCAATACAAATTGTAGTAGGAGTGTAAATTATTTATATATAAAAGTAACTTTAGTAAAATGACGTGAAATATAAAAGGGTAAAGTAAGAAATTATTCGATACATTTTTAAATTCGAATTAGAATACTGCAGCTATAATCTAAAAAAATACTTTTAAAATTGCTTTCTAATGCAGGAAGTATCATATATTTCGCAAATTATAATCGTTTCTACAGGCAAATAGTTTATTTTCGTAAGTTATAAGCTAAGGGCTGAAAGTTGCCTGTAAATTTTTTTTTACCCTACTAGACTATATGCCCATCAGGCGAAAGCAACTAGCCCGAGGGATAGTTGCTTTCGCCTTCCGGGCATTATAGGCTACTTAAACGCCCTTGGTAGATAAATAACTATTAAACAATTCTGGAGGGAATGACCTTTGGCCCTTGGCCCTCAGACATACAAATTGTTTCTTTTCGTACTCCTAATATAAAAATTATAAATTGGCTCTAGTAAATCTTCGCGGCTTTTCATTATAACTTCGTGGAATGGCTTAATAATTCAAAGTTCCTACAGCATTTACAGTGTGTTCCAGGATAAGGGAACCTATAGGTGTAAATGCTTGATTAGATAATAAAGTTTGACATATTTTGATTTTCATGAAATCAAGCAGGCCTTGACCGGCGAGGCATTATTTTTATTTTCTGCCTAGGTGAAGTGCCTCTTCTTCACAAAATATCGAAAAATTGCTTAGAATTCAAAATCATGCACGCGTATCGAATTTGATAATCATCGGATATACATTTTTTTGCAATTTTTTTTTAACCTCTGAAAAAAAACATTTCATGGTATTATTTCATTATCAGAAAAGATTATTTCGGAAATAACATTTGATGACCAAATTTCATTTCCTAGGTTAATATGACAAGCAATGAGGAAATTGAAGAAATATAAATTTCTAATTCGGGAAAATATTATATATACTCAGGAAAAAAATGTAGGCTAATGGTTATTAAATTTTTCGATATTTTGTATAAAAGAAGCACTTTACCTGGGCAGAAAATAAAAATATTGCTCCGGTCAAAGCCAGCTTGATTTCGTGAAGGTCAAACTATGATTATCCTGGGAGACACTATACTTATATTTGCGAAGGTCAATCCAATCAGTATTAACCAAATAAAACCCAGTAGTAACCAAATAAAACCCAAAAATAAACATTGACTATTAATAAAACGACAAAAACCAACGAAAATAACGCATTTATTTACCCAAAAAATAAAAATTACTCTACTAATCACGATAGGCATAGGAATTTTTCCCGGTTCTACGATAAAAAAAAAATTCAATAATAACAAGCAATTTCGCGTGGAGTACACAATTTCTCAAGAAGGGAGGAGATATCCGGCTAAAACCGGACTTCTGGCAACCCTATTTATGGAATGTCATATAAGATCCTCATCAGAACGTAGAATAAGATTAATACTTAAAATTGTAATCTGTAAAACTGGGTGGTGATTATTTTAAGCATATTTCACAATTGTTTTACTTAGCTCGTGCCGCAAACCTTATCCCCATGAACAATTTTATGTCAATCAAGCTAGCAGACACATTCATGCCATAATTGTCTATTTTATTGCTAATTTATTACCCTATTTTGAATTTCATTGTTCGCCGTTTAAAAAAAAATAAAGATGTGTATACTAGCTTGATTTCAAGTCATCAGACATATTTCGCCTTTTTTTCTGGTACCATTTAGCTATTTTATTGCTAATTAATTACCCTATTTTGAATTTTAGTGTTAGCCGTGTAAAAAAAAAGATGTGTCTGCTAGCTTGATCTCAAGTCATCAAACTTACTTCGTCGTTTTTAACTTTTCTGGTGCCATTTAGCTATTTTGTTGCTAATTTATTACCCTATTTTAAACTTCATTATTTGCCGTTTCATTCTAAAAAAAACCATTTATCTGCTAGCTTGAGCTCAGGCCAGCAGACATACTTCGTCTTTTTTAACTTTTTCTGGTGCTAATTTTATTTGGTTATTTTATTGCTAATTTATTACCCTATTTTGAATTTTATTGCTCGCCTTTAAAAAAAACGTTTCTGCTAGCTTGATCTCAAGTCATCAGACATACTTCGTCTTTTTTAACTTTTTCTTGTGCCATTTATATTTGGCTATTTTATTGCTAATTTATTACCCTATTTTGAATTTTATTGCTCGCCTTTTAAGAAAAAACGTTTCTGCTAGCCTTGATCTCAAGTCATCAGACATACTTCGTCTTTTTTAACTTTTTCTGGTGCCATTTGTCTTTGGCTATTTTATTGCTAATTTATTACCCTATTTTGAATTTTATTGCTCGCCTTTTAAGAAAAAACGTTTCTGCTAGCTTGATCTCAAGTCATCAGACACTTGTCTTCTTTAACTTTTTCTTGTGCCATTTCTATTTGGCTATTTTATTGCTAATTTATTACCCTATTTTGAATTTTATTGCTCGCCTTTTAAGAAAAAACGTTTCTGCTAGCTTGATCTCAAGTCATCAGACACTTAATTGTCTTTTTTAACTTTTTCTTGTGCCATTTCTATTTGGCTATTTTATTGCTAATTTATTACCCTATTTTGAATTTTATTGCTCGCCTTTTAAGAAAAAACGTTTCTGCTAGCCTTGATCTCAAGTCATCAGACATACTTCGTCTTTTTTAACTTTTTCTGGTGCCATTTGTCTTTGGCTATTTTATTGCTAATTTATTACCCTATTTTGAATTTTATTGCTTTTAAGAAAAAACGTTTCTGCTAGCTTGATCTCAAGTCATCAGACACTTGTCTTTTTTAACTTTTTCTTGTGCCATTTCTATTTGGCTATTTTATTGCTAATTTATTACCCTATTTTGAATTTTATTGCTCGCCTTTTAAGAAAAAACGTTTCTGCTAGCTTAATCTCAAGTCATCAGACACTTAATTGTCTTTTTTAACTTTTTCTTGTGCCATTTCTATTTGGCTATTTTATTGCTAATTTATTACCCTATTTTGAATTTTATTGCTCGCCTTTTAAGAAAAAACGTTTCTGCTAGCCTTGATCTCAAGTCATCAGACATACTTCGTCTTTTTTAACTTTTTCTGGTGCCATTTGTCTTTGGCTATTTTATTGCTAATTTATTACCCTATTTTGAATTTTATTGCTTTTAAGAAAAAACGTTTCTGCTAGCTTGATCTCAAGTCATCAGACACTTGTCTTTTTTAACTTTTTCTTGTGCCATTTCTATTTGGCTATTTTATTGCTAATTTATTACCCTATTTTGAATTTGATTGCTCGCCTTTTAAGAAAAAACGTTTCTGCTAGCTTGATCTCAAGTCATCAGACACTTAATTGTCTTTTTTAACTTTTTCTTGTGCCATTTCTATTTGGCTATTTTATTGCTAATTTATTACCCTATTTTGAATTTTATTGCTCGCCTTTTAAGAAAAAACGTTTCTGCTAGCCTTGATCTCAAGTCATCAGACATACTTCGTCTTTTTTAACTTTTTCTGGTGCCATTTGTCTTTGGCTATTTTATTGCTAATTTATTACCCTATTTTGAATTTTATTGCTTTTAAGAAAAAACGTTTCTGCTAGCTTGATCTCAAGTCATCAGACACTTGTCTTTTTTAACTTTTTCTTGTGCCATTTCTATTTGGCTATTTTATTGCTAATTTATTACCCTATTTTGAATTTGATTGCTCGCCTTTAAAAAAACGTTTCTGCTAGCTTGATCTCGAGCCACCAGACACACTTTTTAATTTTTTTCGTGTACCCGTTATTTCGACATTTTATTTATACTTAGTAATTCATTACCCTATTTTGAATGTTGTTTTATTGCTAATTTGTTACCGATTGATCATCTACTACTCGAAAATTTGTGTCAGTCATGCAGATTTTCTCTAAATATTTCGTAATGCAGAGTAAACCAGTTACATAAGTTATTGATGGTCAGTGTTAATGGGTTTGTTTAATAAAAACATCAAATTTATGTTACGTATTATATTAAAGGGCAATTTTTTTCTATTATAATTCGATCAGAGAATAAAATAACATCCAAAATTTTGTTCGGTTTACTAGGATGGTCAGTTTCTAATTTGCAGAAAGTCCCTATGTTTTAAAAAAAAAGATTTCTGATATTTTCCAGTATTTTAATTACATTTGCTTAATAAATGTGACCGGAGCTGGCCGCTTCCTTTGTATATGGTCGCGTCGGCCGCTGTAATAGAGGCGGCTTCTTTGCACTGTACGTTGTAAGAAAACATGCAGAAGCCGAAACAATCGTCAGAGTGTGCTATCTAATCTTTATTTATTTTCTAGTAAATATTTTATCCTAACATACACAACAATTTCATAAATATGTTTTCAAACTGTCAACCTTCAAGATTAAACTGGATTAAAATCGGGAAATTGACTATATTATCAACTTTTATACCACTTATATTTCCAATACTTAAGTACTTACTAGGATTTAATAAGTTTGGCAATTGCTTTTTTTAACCGATAAGGACATGTTCCACTGCCATTGAAACTATTGGAAAATGTTCTTTTGCAAAGGCCGTATTAGACTCGGCAATTTTTTTTCTTGCGCCGGCAATTATAATGGCACGTATTCATGCGCAGTAAACCGTTTTCGATCAGCTGGAGCATTGTCAACGGTCAGAACAGCAGGGGTACTGTCGAAATCCCTAAAATATCCCCAGAATTAGAGATGGGCAAACCTGTTCGTTTTGATTACCAGTGAAAGCAGCTACTGCTATTTACAAATAGGAGGTGCAAAAAGTTGCTGAATTAGCAGTCCATAAGTTTAATAAAGAATGTAAACTGCTAATTTAAGTACCAGTGGGTTTAAATGCCCATTACCTGTTCATACCTGGTTCGGCCAAATAATAAACAGTTAAAAATAACAGAATAATCCATGTCTACCCAATTGCGCCGGCAAGGGCAATTAAAATGGCGCCTGCCCCATTTCTGGTAATGAGAGACAACTGATCGGGAACAGTGTACTGCGCATGAATCCGTGTCATTTTAATTGTCAGAAGAGTAGAATTTCTGACTGTAGTACGGAGAACGGTGTACTGCGCCTGAATCCTTGAATTATAATTACCATTGCTGGCGCCATAAAAATTCCCGACTGTAATACGGCCTTTAGTAATGCAGAGTAATGCAGGGTAACCTAGACTAAACCAGACTAATGCAGCTTAATATAAAGTAATGCAAAGTAATCAAGCACATGGTTTTTTTTTAAAAAACGTCAAACAATGAAATTCATAATAGAGTACAGTGAAACCTCCTTTAGGCGGACATCTACGGGACGTCTAAATGTGTCCGCCTAATAGAGGTGTCCGCCCATGATAAATTTGTTATTAGGCATTATGTAAATGCAAAATTATTACTATGTATGTACAAATAAACCTAACATAACAAAAATACACTAGTTTTAGTTAGGATATAGTACTAAAAAAAATCTAATAACGTAGTTTGACGTGTTTGCGTTTTATACGTGCAATCTAGAAAATGTAATTCCAAGTCTGATAACAATTCCATTGCTCTAGAGTCACCTCTATTCTTTGCATACTCTTATAATTCCTTTACCATACTAATGGCTTGTTGATAATTGGTAACATTTGTTTGATTACTGCATTCAACTTCTTCACCAGAGTCGTTAAATAGTGATGTAGTTTCAGTTTGGACTATATAATCGGTAGGAATGGGGTCACTATCATCTTCTAATCTATCGATGTTAATGAACTCCCCCAAATCATTGTTATCAAATTACAAACTTCCACAACATCAATATTCTCTTTCAGACTCAAAACGCGACGTTTTCGTGCCATTGGTTACGATTTTAACCTTACAACTCACAAATAGACGGCGGACCGCTGTCGGGGAATCACACATACTTTCATTCGGCTAAGTCCTTTCGCTCTGCTACGCATACGCCGATGCCGGTCTGTCTTCAGAGAGTTTTTACACTGTACTCATTCGTCTCCCGTCTTGAGATCAAGGTAGCACATGGTTTAAAAAAAAGGGCGGGCAATAGAATTTAAAATAGTGTAATAAATTAGCAATAAAATTCCCAAAAAAAATGATAGAAATTCAAAGAGACGAAGTGTCTCTGCTAGTTTGAGATCAAACGCAGACACATGGTTTTTTTAAAAAATAAAACGGCAAAATAGGGTAATAAATTAGCAATAAAATCGCCAGAAATTATGGCACGAAAAAAAGAAGCAAAAATGCGTTGTGTTTCTGCTAGCTTGATTGACATAACAAGTTTTATTTTGAAGGTGAGTGCAAGCAGAAATTTCTAAATATTGCTTACGGTTATATCACTGTCGCACTGCCCTGTCATAATATGTCACTGAAATGGTAAATTATCTTCCTATTTGAAAATTCTCGTAAAATTTGATTTTTTTATTTTTTTGCAATTTTTCTAGGCTAGATTAGAGGTTAATTTTCGTTAAGCACGTCCGGAAAAATTAAATTTTCCGCTCGAGTTTCCGTTAAATGGCAACGGACGAGGATTAGATTCGTGAAATTGTTTTCGGTATTTTCGGTGATAAAACGTTTGGCAGAAATAATATTTCGCTTAAATCAGATTAAAGCAAAATTTCCCGTATTATTGATGCGAACCGAGACCGAACAAACACGAAATTAAAACGAAATTATTACCGAAATCAGTTATGTCGAAACCGAATATTGCATTGCGAATTGCGAACATTGAAAATTTTCGGTTATTTTCGCGTAAATTAGATTCAATTTCCATTCGGGTTTGTTTCGGGCATTTTCGCGAATATTTACAACAAAAAAATATACATACATCCTACGTCAACAAAGTGGTTCATCATTGTAAAAATTTTAATTATATACAGGGTGCCCCATAACTTATGGGCCATAGAGCAACTGGGGATGCTCAACATCAAACTAGACCGATTAAGTCATATAAGTAGTGTTATAGTCGTTGCAGCGAACCCTAGCGCCAGATATGTCAAGTGTCACGTGAGATTAATGACTTGCCTGTTTATTTCTGGTTATTTATTTTGCCTAGGTTTGTATGACATTCCAGAACCTTCCAGCACCGTACTAGTATGTAGTAGGTACCTCTATATTCACAAAAAGATATTAAGTACGTATCTACATGGATGTCCATCTTTACCTACTGTAAACTTTATACAATGTGTCTAAACATGGACTTAACTATACCTGTAATAAATTGTATCTTCAATTTTTCGAAAAAGTCATCCTTGATCATTTCTTTTCCCTGTTATATAAATACAAATCACTTGGAAAAATTTCCATTTTTTTGTACCGGATGCACAAAAAAACATTTCTGAAAATAGCTATGGACCTTTTCTAAGGAAAAGTTATTGTATTAAAAAACTAATTATATGGTTTGCTTAAAGGTTGTTCACTCTTATTACTTCTGTTTTAACTTTAATGTTCAATAGTAACTTATAAGTGTATAACAAGCAAATTCTATATGCACCCTTCTTCTGTATACGTAGGCTACGTATACTGCAAATACGTAGGTTACGTAGTCTCATATATGCAAAAAACTAATGAAATGAGGATTTTGGCCTTCTCCATTGGGATTTCGGGAAAGGTAAGAGTTAAAGAGATACGAAGTCTGTTAAATTGGGACAATTTGTTTCGGCACCAAGTTGCTCATTGGCCATATATATTTCAAAAAATCTGCGTCTCTTCTGAGCAACACAAGGCTTTTCCATTAGCTATCAGCTATATATATAAATCAAAAGCTTCCGACAATATATTTAGTGTTCTCTGCAAAGTTCTAAAAATAGTGAACTTAGATAAACATATTATTACACACTACATGATCAATAATTGCACTTGAATTCTGACCAAAACTATTAAAAATATCATGCAGATATTTCCTACTTTCCCAGCTAACCAAACTGTCGCCGCACAAAAGTATTACCTGATATTTAACTGAAATAAATCTCAACTCACTCTCGAAAGAAATAAAACATAAGGGCAGGGTGAACTAAACAATAATTTAAATGCAAATATCTTCGAAACGGTAACTCTGGGCGACCTGAACTTAGTATACCTTTTTTACGTAATAAATATGAGAAAAGTATTATTTTCATTAAAAAATTAAATACACTGAGGCACAAAAAAGTTATGATCTAATAAAAGTGCGAAAAATGCCTACATGCTACATTGTACATTAAATTTTCACAAAAAAAATAATTTTTCGTCCTAAAAACCATAATTGCCAAATTTTGTAAAAAAAACGTTGGTTTCTCTCAAAGTTGTTAGAGGAAAACAAAAATGAAGTTTTAACTTTAACACCCTGTATCTCAATTAATATAAACTGTCGGATATAGGTAAGTATAATTAAATCCTAATATTTTTACGTAAGGAGCCTGTGGTTTTAATTAGTGGACACCCTGTACAGCTTCTTCTTTAGAAGTTTTTCTATTTGTGTTTCATAATGGATACATTATGAAATGCAAAAAAATTTAATAACCTGCCACTTTATGAAATTGAAATTTTTTTTTATGTTGGCAGCAAGTAGGGTTCGAATTTTAGGCTTACTTTGATTTTGTTGAAATTAGTTTTCTTGGCATTATGGATTCGACAAAAATTTTTTATAGAAAACTTGAAAATACTAACCTTTAACGTTGCAAATAGATCATTTTTACAAGATATTTATCTGAAATACCTATACTCGGAAATATATAACATGCTGACGGTGTCCGTCAACTAATCAGAACTATAAAACAACATAACCTAAAAATAATAGAAATATCTTCCAGTTTATGCTCTATTTCTAATTCAATAAATACACATATTTATAGTTACTGTAGACATTTCCTGGGCATTAATTGCTATTCCTGTCAGATTCTGTGTCGGCACAATATTTTGTTCAATAGTATTATTTATTATTTTGTTCAATATTTTGAACTTTGTTCTGTTTTTCTAGATTATTTTCTGCAACTTCTCGTATTTCTGACGAAGTACAACTTTCTTCCTTACTCATTTTTATTATCTTTAATAATATATTTATTTTTAATTATGACGGATGGGAAGAAGCTTTGTTGTGTTCAGTTGTTTCTATAATGGCATATTTGATACTTGTAACATTTTATTAAATTGTAAAAGTATTGCCAACCCAAAAAGAAAATATTAATTCAAATGGAAAAAATCTACTATATTTTTTTAAGTTTTTCAGACTTTTAAGAACCAAATAGAAAAAGTATTATAAAATACACGGTTCATAAGACAATTAGAGCACTTGTACTTCAGAAAACTCCCCGCTTCGCGGGTCGTTTTCTAGTTTAAACGCGTGCTCTAAAATATTGTCTTATGAAAAAAAATATACCTGAAAATAGCGTCATTGTAATGGACAATGCTAGTTATCATAGTCGGCAAGCAAAAATCATTCCCAATTCTAATAATAAAAAAGCAGAAAATCCTAATCTTATGACTGAAGAAACTTACAAAAAACGAGAACTGCTAGAAGTTTTAAAAGCTTTTAAAATAAATAAGGAATACGAGTGTGACAAACTTGCAGCAGAAAATGGACATACAGTGTTGCGTCTTCCTCCGTACTATTTTTTTTTATGATCAAACACAAGCACTATCGGAAAAATCCTTTAGGGCACTCTGGGAGTGGTGCGTGTGCGCAAAAAGCGATTCACGTTTGTTTTGAATATTGAATATTGCATATTTAATCCTATTGAGCTAATATGGCACCAATTAAAACCCAATATTAGGAGAAATAATATTTCTCCTACATAAATTGCAGCTGTAGTAGAATTAATTAAAAACGAAGTAAGAAAAATTTCTGCAGACAGCTGGAAAAACTGTGTACAGCATGTACTGGAAAATTCTTACAATTGTATGATTACAAAGGTCCAACCCTTAATTATAAGTTTAGGCTTAGATGAAGATAGTGATAGTGATACAGAGCTAAATTTTGAATAAATTATAATTATCAATAGTTTCTTAGAGTTTGATTAATTTTTATTGTACTTGTTATCCTAATAGTTATACTTTTAAATTATATTATTTTCAATTACCATTAATTGTTATCATTATTTTACATTTATTATAGGTACCTAAAACTATAAATACCTATCTATTTATTTTAAATTATAAAAATAAATCATGGGGTGTGGTATACATTTTCAAGCCGACCCTGATCCCATTTATTGAGCTTTGAAGAGGTTGAGGCGTATACAATAGGGTTTAATCAGGTAGTTTATTTATGGCAGTAAGAGTCAACGGTATAATTCTGCAACAACTATATCTTAATATACTATTAGTTTACCTATGTTGTATATGGTGATTAAAATATTGGTCAGTATAACGAGCCAAACGTAACGAAACACTTAACGACATAACGAGGGAAATTTTTATTTGATTTATTCGGCCATTAAATTGGGCGAGAGACATGCCGAACTTATAGCCGGATTACGTACACATTTTTAAAAGCCAAGCAAACTGTCCTCTTCAAAAAAATGATAGAAACCCTACGCCTTTTTCCACAATCTCCTAAATTTTATATATTTTTTTTGGTATATGAATAAATCAGCTAGACCCTCGACCCAAATATTCTTTTGAGCCCTTGAGGATGGTCCCAATAGAGCCACTTTTTCCAGCTGACACTGTGATTTACTTGTGTAGCTTTTTCTTTGAAAATATATTTGAATCGGATAAGATACGGTGTCTCCATATGCCCTTTTATATTTAGAATTTTTTTTTTATGAAAAGCCGAGTTAAAGGTCTAAAAGATGTTGGTAAGTATTTAAGAGGTCGGAATAAGTTTTTTAAATTGTATTTCCGTTTTGAAGCGGAGGGAAGGGGCCGATTTGGTTGGAAAGGTATGCGCAATTTTTAAAAAGTGTTCACAGAAGCAACATCTGTTACCGCTGATCAAGAATTCGGTGTTCAAAGAGCAAAAAGTATTGATTGGCAACTGATTTGCAACAGTCAACAGAATAATCCGCTTATCGTACGGAATTGTGTGTTTGGATTCTGCGCATTTGTTCGATCGGATGTTTGTTTACTTTTGGCTTGTTGTTTCGTTTTATTTTCCTTAGTTTTGCTATGTTTTGACGGTAAAAAGATTAATTTTGAAAATTTTGTCATAAAGACGGTCAATTTAAGGAACAAAACGTCGAAAAACCAGTAATTGTCGTACACTGAATATACAGGGTGTTATGGAAATGACGTATTATATTTAAACCGGCAATTCCTGAGATAAAGACAAATTGAAGAAAAATAGCCATAAATGGCACTTTCAATTCATTCAGCGGTAAAAGTGACCTGACGTCAAACCAGAAAAACACCTGTGTGGCACTGAGATACATGTAAGCAATCAAGGAATTCTGGCCGGTGTTGTCATAATATGTACACCTTAAACTCTTTTGAGAAAATAAAATAATTTAAACACTTTTCCATTCTGTAATACCTTTTTGTCCAATTAATTGAAGAACATTTACGACGGACTATGTTTTAAACAACCCGAAAAAACGTATGGAATAGTAGTAGCCACGTACGTCACTAGGTCAAATACCAATGACCTCTTGACGCGTTACATCGGCTGAGCGAAGTAGTTTCATATAGCGCCGCACGCTTGCGTCTGTTAGTTGAAGACCAACCAGCTGCCGGATACGTTGTGTCTCGTCGATCACCAACATCCCCTCTGTTTGTTAGGTTTACGCGTGTATCTTGCCCGTCCATAAATAATTTTTTTCTTTGAATATTGTTTTTATTGACGCGTTTCTTCTAGACGTCAAATTTCGTCGCGTGTAATAAAATCTAATAATCTGTAGTATAATCTGTATTATTGTATTTTCAAAAGCTAACTATCGGTTCTGTTTCACTATTACTGTGTGTACATAAAGTGTTTCCAGGAGTGTTCCTATGAAAAAGAAAAAAAACATTGTGTTCGTGCCTGGATTTCCTCGCTCTTTAGGTATAAGGATAAATACAAGTAGGTAGAAAATAATTTATTTTTATAATTTTATATGGAATTTCAGTTTTACATTAAGTTTGTCAACAGTTCCATTGGCTCTGGGTGAAATGTTGTACAGTAGCGCGGACTGGCCTGTGAGTAAGAGTGTTTGTTACCCCACTTTTAAAATTCGCTTCGGAAGATAATGTGATAAGCAAAATATTTTCTTATATATGTACATATCTGAAATACTTTATACCTGCAGTTGATCCACGACTTTTGCAAAAAAGCACCATGCACTTGTGTCCTTTCATCTTAAACAAAACAAGCCACTGACCTACCCAACAGCGAATCGAATCACCACAAATTAAAGACTCCTTTACAAAAATTGTTGTTATGAAAGTTTATAAGCACTAATATACCGACAACAATGTGGATGAATCACTTTTTATTCTGTAATTTGAAAAGCATCCAGAACCAAAAATGGAGACGAATAACAATAAACAAATAATGTCGGGCCGATTCTGACGCGATCGATAAAATTTCCACCCTACTGCGCAAACTGAATAGGCCCGCGCCATCTCCCATAGCGGGGACACTTTTTGTATTTTGGAACGTTCGTATATTGGCAATATACTGTTTATATATATGTGAGAACTGCGCGCACGCCCTTGGTATTTAACAACATTTTTTTTATCTCGGAAATACTCTATTTGGATTAGGCGGATGAATAAAATACATTTAGTAATTAATTTTTATGATATCATTAGCGTAAGCATGAAAATTGTATACATTGTCAAAATAAATATTTACAGTCAAATAAATAATGCTTTACATGCCTGAATAATCTCGAATTCAGCCAGCAAACCAGCATAAAAGTCCTATTTTTAACAAACTTCAAAAAGGAAGGAGGTTATCAATGGTTCCGTTTTCATAAATTAAATTTAAAATAGAAGTAACACTTAAAATTTTTTAAAAAATCTACTGCAATACTTATGCGACCAGAAAATATTACGTAATCTTTTATTATCAATGTGTGATATGTAATGTATTACCTGAATTGAAAAAGAAGATCATCCTTAAAGGAGTAACGACGATCTACAGGGTGTCCCAGAATATGTGGTCAATCGCCCGGGTTCAGATAGAACACTTAAAAATAACAGGAGAAGTACCTATAAATTTTTCTTCCTACGGCCTCGCCTACGGAGATACGGGCCCATAACGGACGTCCCTGGAAATCGTTGTTTCTTAAATAATTTTTTAAGTAAAGTGTGTAATTTAATAATTTTTTAGTATAATGGTTAGTAGATGAGTCTCCTTAAAATTCGCCGTTTTAAACATATTTGGCGTATTTAGTTTGCCAGGTACGGACTAGACGTAACACACACCTTGTATGATGAAGGAACGACAATAATATTTTTGGATACTCTAAACCTTAAGCTGGGAAAAGGTACTCTTGATCAATGTCGATAAAATAAACTGTTTTCGAAAAAAAAAGATATTTTTGTTCAATATGATTTATATTCAGTATACGTAAATTCCATTACTAAGTTAGTAACTAATAGGATAAAGGAGAAAAACCGCAAATTTCAAGACACTCCCATAAACTAACACTGGCTTAAATATTCTTATTTAAATCGGTACATGTAACCACAACAACAATGAGGAAATTTTATGAACATAAAACAACAACTAATGCAAAAAACCATATTGAACAAAAATATTTTTTTTTCGAAAATAGTTCACTTTATCGACATTAATCAAAACACCTTTTTTTCAGCTTAAGGTTTAGAGTGTCCAAAAATATTATTGTTCCTTCATCATACAAGGTGTACAAAGAAAATACATTTTTGTGTTACATCTACTCCGTCCCTGGCAAACTAAATAAGCCAAATGTCTTCAAAAGGGCGAATTTTAAAGAGACTCATCTACTAACCATTATACTAAAAAAATATTAAATTACACCTAGTGCTTAATAAATTATTTAAAAAACAACGATTTCCAGGGACGTGCGTTTTGGCCCGTATCTCCGTAGGGGAGGCCGTAGGAAGAAAAATGTATAGGAACTTCTCCTATTATTTTTAAGTGTTCTATCTGAACCCGGGAGATTGCCCACATATTCTGGGACACCCTGTATAATCTTCTTGCGACGATAACTCTGGCTAACATCGCGGCCGATGCCACGAGACCTTGGTAAAGATTTAAAAAATATTGCGTGAATTCACTTAAGTGATATTTTAAAAATATAATTACCAATTAAAAGGTTAACTGCTAATGTCAACGATTATGGTGTGTTATTAATAATATTTTATTGCATTTAATTTTTTTATCACCGATGCACGGTGGGCGTATTAAAGTGATAAAAATTTATTATTTATTTTTTGTTTTTAAGAAGAATTTACCCGCGTACTTACTTTTTTTTAGTTGTATGTTTCAGAAATAGGTTTATGCATTTTCTGCTCTTAAAATATGCTATGAAAAATTGGTTCCTCTTACTCAATAATTCCTAAAATGAAGCAGTGGCGCCCCACAATTTTTTTTTTGGGGTTCGGGGTTTTTCATAGAAAGTATATTTTCTACTTCTAACTTTCCTTTGCTGACGATAGCACACTTGTCTCATCTTTCTGTTACACGGCATCGGCTGCCGATGCACATCTTCGCAGACAGCAATATTGGCTTGGGGTGACAGTAACCAAGTCGAATTTAACGTTAAAAAACCCCAGACAGCAGTTTTCTCTAAAAAGGTTAACATTACAGAACCTGATATACTCATGGCAGAACACGCAATTCCACTGGCTTCATCTATTAATTTGCTGGGCGTCAATCTGGGAGGAAATATGCCTTGGCATAATCACGTTGTACACACCTCAACAACTTTTGATACTATCCAAATCCCAGATTCGACCATCACTAGAGTACTGCTCTCATGTCTGGAGCTCTGCACCCAAACATACTCTTCGGCTACTGGAGTCCATCGGAAAGAGGGGATTCGTCTGATTGGAGACCACGAGCTGGCGAAGAACTTCGACAGCCTAGAACATCGAAGACAGGGATTTGACTCTCTTTTACAGATATTTTCATGGTAATTGCTCGGCTGACATAGCCATCTTAATTCCGCCCAGAGCGGGGAATAGCAGAAATACACGACGAACCACTGCCGCCCATCCATATGTGGTTAAGCTTAGTACTCCTCGAACTTCATTATTTAAGAATTCTTTGATCTGGAGGACTTCGTCCTTGTGGAACGACCTTCCCGAAGTCGTTTTCCCCAACGAATATAACCTCCAACGATTCAAAGCCAACGTGAATCGCTTTATTCGCACACGCTCCACTTCCAGAGTGCCTTAAAGAATGTTTGCTATAGTGCTTGTGTTTGATCATAAAAAAAACTTCTTTAACCCTTCCAAACAGTAGGTAGTTGGCGTCTTGCTTACTGGTATTACGGCAGAACTCGAAGTATTTCTCGATCCTGATGTTACTCTGTATTTTCTAGGAAATATATGCAGTATGTCCACGGATGTGGTTTACAAGAGGACAAATGGACTAAAAATTGAAAGATACGAAAAAAGTTACTCTTAATAAACGTTTTTGCTTGTCTAGAAAATACGATTCATCATAAGAAACTTCAATTTTTTTATACAGGGTGGATAAAAACTGCAAAAATGTTATTTTGCTTAAGAGTAAACATACTTTATTTTGAAAGATACGAAAAAATGTCGCTATTAATGAATGTGTTTTCTACACAACAAACCGAAGTAGAACAATTCATTTAAAAGTTTACCTATGTAAAAATTATTTCGCAAAAAGTATTCTCTAGCACACCTTCTGACTGGTGAACCTAGTTAAAATAATAATGACACTTAAAGTGATAGGTACTTGTTGTCAATGTATTTATTTAATGAAGTTATTATTTAAGTAGAAATGCTATCTACTGAACAAAGAGTTTTTATAATACAATGTTATGGGGATGGTCAAGTTTCATACCGCTACGTCATGGAACAATTTACCAAGAAATTTGTGGGAATCCCAATAACTAGGATGGCATTCTGCAAGTTAATAAAAAAAGTTCAAGAGAACTGGTTCGGTTTTGGACCTCAAAAAAAAAAGAAGAAATACCTCCATGATGATGCTGCTACAGTCTTAGTTCTTCATTCCGTTGAAGAAAATCCTATGACGTCCCTTAGAAATCGTGTTACTCAGTTGGAAGTTGTGAAAAAAAGTCAAATTCAGAAGATCCCTAAAGCAAATAAATTGTATCCGTATAAACCGCACTTTAATCAAAGATTGGAAGATTGAGACGACGCGAAACGACTTGATTTTTGCCTGTGGATAGGAGACAAAATATTAGAAATTAGGAAGTACATTTTCAACAAATGGAACCGTTGCAACCCAGCACGTTAGGTACTGGTCTTTAGAAAATCC
The DNA here is from genome assembly GCA_963991005.1 of Barypeithes pellucidus. NCBI lineage: Eukaryota > Metazoa > Arthropoda > Insecta > Coleoptera > Curculionidae > Barypeithes > Barypeithes pellucidus. The sequence continues at coordinate 19,688,753 of OZ022563.1, forward strand.
CGAATTCAGAATTATTACTAGAAGACAATATTTCATTATAAGTGAACGTGTGGTGTGCGATATCCATCCATGGCATTATAGGGCCATATTTTTTTGATAACATATGCAATAGATTATCATATTTAGAAATGCTGGATACATTTTTCAATGAAAATCTACCATCAAATTTTCGACAAAATATGTATTTTCAGCAAGATGGTCGTCCATCCCATTTCGCTCGTTAGGTTATAGAATGGCTTGACCGCAGATTTGGTCCAAGGTAGATTGGCAGGAATGGCCCAGTTTTGTGGCCCCCAAGAAGTCCCGACTTAACCTTGGCCGATATGTTTTTATGGGGCCATTTAAAACAAATTGTTTTTGCAACCGCAATACCAAATGATATTGAAGTGCTGAAGGGCAGAATTATCCGGGCTGTCCAATTGATATCCCAGGAAGAAATCAGAAATTCTTTCACTTATTTGTGAAAGCAATTAGAAAAATGTGTCGAGTATGGGGGTGGAGTTTTTGAATTATGAAATCGTTATCGTATTGTTTTCATGTTAATAAAAATGTTCGTATTATTATTATTATAATTACTTCATTAAATAAAGACATTGACAACAAGTATCACCTATTCATTATTCAAGTAAAAACCTTTATTAAGGGTGACTTTTTTTCGTATCTTTCAAAATAAAGTATGTTTCCTCTTAAGCAAAATAACATTTTTGCAGTATTTACCCACCCTTTATAAAAAAATTGAAGTTTCTTATGATGAATCATATTTTCTAGACAAGCAAAACGTTTATTAAGAGTGACCTTTTTTTCGTTTCTTTCAATTTTTAGTCCATTTGTCCTCTTGTAAACCCCATCCGTGGACATACTGTATATAAACGTTCAAATAAAACTGGACAAACAATAGTTTTTCCTCAAATAATAAATTTATTTATGTAATCGCAAAAAACCATTCCGTTATACTTTCAATCGAACCAAACCACTTTATTTCAATGATTAATGCGACAAGTTACAAAAGTTGTACCATTAAACAGTACGTATTTAGGCGGAAAGAATTAAGATAAGTTTATCTATTACATGATCACTTAAAGAAGGAATTAATTTTTATAGTCTTACAAAGTCTATTGTAATGTCATTTACTTTACTACACCTAATCGTAACTTGTCTTGATAGTACAATGGCTTTTCATTTACCGAGTAAATGTCAGAAGTCTATCAATCAGTACTAGTACATGCAGAAAGTTAACTACTTTTAGGAAATATTAAACTTAATGGTTAAGAGATTTATGAGGTTCAAGCCACTGGAATAATGCCGTATTGGTAAACTAACATTTGACGTATAGCAATAATAACCATTATAATTTTTCTAGTACCATACAGCAGTGGCGGTTCTTCCACAGGAGCACATGCTCACGTGCACCCCCCAAAACGAATAAAAAAATATTAATTTATCGTATAAAGTCCGACCCTCCCTAATTTTATCGTACCATCAATCCAAACTGTATATTATAAGCTCTCGATTCATCCGGCAACTCAGCAAGGATAATGACGCGATATACTCGCATAATATGCGAATAAGTGAGCGGGGCATTATGCAGTTTCTCTGTCGTAACAGGTGGCGGGAGACAGCGGGGGATAGCGGGGCTATGGCGATTTGACATGGAAAAGGCGCACAATTTTAGTGTGCGCCGCGCTGTTGTCTGTTCGTGCATGTATTTAGAAATTCGAGCGTGTATGTTTTAATATTTTAATATTATACAGGGTGCCCCAAGTAAAGTGGCCTATTAGAAGTATCTCGAGAACTAAATGAGATTTTATTTTGAAAATTTGGCTGTGGCTATAAGAGATGGTTTTCTACGGTTCTAAAATATTTTTGATGATGCGGTGTTGCCGGATCATACCGAAAGTGGTAGCAACTTCGAAGCCAACCACACTATCAAAAAATATATTTTTATAAGATAATTTATAAATTTCGCTATAAGTCCGAAAATAGTGAAGATAGGTATAGGAACACATAATATCATTAGATAGAAAATTTGATCCTCTATTAGCAAAACATATCAAATACTGGGTGTCCCATTTAAAAAAAATAAGATTTTTGCAATAATTCATCTGCCTCAGAAATATTGTTATGGAGACGCCCTGTATAAAACGATTCAATACTGATCAAAATTATAAAATTGCGATGGTCTTGTGAAACTATTGTAAAATTTTCAGCTTTCTAGCTGTAACCGCTAAAAAGGTACGATTTTCTTTTCAGGTAACGATACGGCGTTAAAAAATCACAAAATTATTTATAATTCAAAAAGTCTTAAAGATAGGTATATGATATTATACAGAAAACTGTTCTAGATTTTTACCTAGATTCCAAAAAAAATATAATATATAGGGTAATTCATTTAAAATTCCGAAGTTGCTACCACTTTCGGTATGATCCGGCAACACCGCATCATCCAAAATATTTTAGCAACGTAGAAAACCATCTCTTATAGCCACAGCCAAATTTTCAAAATAAAATCTCATTTAGTTCTCGAGATACTTCTAATAGGCCACTTTACTTGGGGCACCCTGTATAATTATTAAGTTAAAATGAATAGTTTCACGGTGGACTATTTAAAAATAACTTTAGCTCTTTGAGTTTGGAGAAAAAGATTGAAGACCTAAACTCGAAATTAATTTAACGCAGACCACAAAGGGTAAATCTAGGGACTTTATTAGAAAGTTTAAAAATTAAATATATGAAAAAAATAACTGGATTTGTGGATGCAGTGTAACTAACCGTTTGTTTTGTTGTTCCTGTTTGTTGTTGAGGCGTTGTGGAGGTTTGGTCGTTACACCAAAATACAATTTTAAAAAGAATTTCGAGATACTTGTGCCGATACTACTGCAATATAGGTTGTCCCATAACTTGTGAGCTATATAGCAACCGGAGATACTAATTAATGGCCGATATTTGAATGTTACCTTAAGTTAGACCTTAGCCTTAGCTTTAAAACTATGTTTTAAATTAGTTTGAGGGTCGATTGACGCGTTAAGTGGAAGATTACCACATTCTTACAGATCTATCCCTTGAGATGAGAGTTAAAGATAACTTTAATATAATACTGTCAAACTTGTGTTAAGGATGACTTATGGTCATTCCGTACCTTAAAGTGACTTTGAAATATCATCCCTTAGTCATGTAATTTTTTTTCGAAATATTACTCGCTCTAGAAATACAGGGTGTCGAAAGTGAAACTTTATTTACGAAAATTAGTCATAATTTGAAAAAGGGGCAATGTATCGGTTTGAAAGTTGACGGAATGTATGTTTTTATGAGTAAAAAATGATAAATTGTAGAAATTTTTGAGTTTCACATTAGAGGGAGCTAGTTTAGCACATAGTTTAATAAATCTACCTGCTATTAAGTATTTTTAATCCAAAATTCTTAACGAAGGGCCATTTTTAAACTAAAAAGGTATACGATTTTAATAAACAGTTTTCGAGATAAGTAGACACTCGATAGTGTGAACATCGCCTAACGGAAACCTCGCATAGTTTGAACAAGATGTTAATTATACAATACCACCGTATACCGTGAACAAACTAAACCTTCGCTAATGGAAACAAACTCATTGACCCTAAAAACTTACATTATGTGGCAGTCGTTCTTCCGCGGTGCTGTAAATCCCCGATATATGCGGTACTTCCCCCACCGCGAGCGCTGTATTAGCTAGAAATGCATACGTTTTGTGCCAGTTGTTCGATGTTAATGCGTATTTGGGTCACGTAATTTCGGTAAATATCGGTGAAATGTCGCTTAAAAAGCCAAAGTGTCTTACTCTTTATGAAAAATCGCTAGTGATACAAGGATTAAATGAAGGCCAAAGTGTTACGTATATATATATAAATCCACAATTTGTAAAATAAAACAAAAAGAACTGATTTCTAAAGCTGTGCTAGATACATAATGTGGGCCCAGGTAAAAGACAAACATTAAAGAGTTCGGTGTTTCCCAGAATGAAAAAAAAAATTATATGAGTGGTTTATTATCCTGGAGCAAAGAAGTAGACATTTTATTTTAAGTGCGGATATGATAAAGCAAAGCAAATCCATTTACAAATTAAAGAAAATGAATCCATCAATTTACATCCAGTGAGGGATGGCCACAACGCTTTAAAAATCCGCTTTTTGAAAATTTCTGGAGAGAAATTGTAATCACAGCCAGAACTTGTGGATTCATTTAAAATCCAATTAAAAATCAAAGTAGAAGAACTTGGTATCACATTAGACCAACTTGCTGATGAAACAGGACTTTACTGGAAATTATTACTATACAGGGTGCACCAAGTAAAGTGGCCTATTAGAAGTAACTCGAGAACTGAATGAGATTTTTTTTTGAAAATTTGGTTGTAGCTATAGGAGATGGTTTTCTACGTTTCTAAAATATTTTGGATGATGCGGTGTTGCCGGATCATACCGAAAGTGGTAGCAACTCCGCAATTTTAAGTGAATTACCCTATATATTATTTTTTTTTTTGGAATCTCGGTAAAAATCTAGAACAGTTTTATGTATAATATCATATAACTATCTTTAAGAGTTTTTGAATTATAAATAATCTTATGATTTTTTATCGCCCTATCGGGACCTGAAAAGAAAATCATATCTTTTTAGCGGTTACAGCTAGAAAGCTGAAATTTTGACAATAGTTTCACAAGACCATCAAAATTTTATTATTTTGAACAGTATTTAATTAGTTTTATCTAGGGTTACCATATCGGTCTCAGTCAAAATCAGTCCCGTTGCATATGTATCCCCCCCCCCCCCCCCCCCCCCTACATTAATCAAGTTTGGCCACCAACCTTTACCTAACCGCCCAACTCCATCGTTTTTTTATTTTTTATTTTTTTTTTATTAGATCATTCTTTTGATTCAGTTAGGGGTACATAAAATAAATACCATTTTTCGAATCATATACCGAAAAAAACCTGCGCGAGTTGAACTCGGTAGAGTTTTGGAACGCAACCATGAATGGTATGATTCATGTAAACGCATCATACCGTCATACGACTCATACGCGTGGCGCGCAAATTCAAAACGCCCAAATAGACTAAAACGCTGTGATGCTCACTTTTTTTCACGCACTCGCTCAAAAAAAAAAAATAATTTGAAAAAAAATCGCTGATTCAGGAGGAAACCAGGGAATCAGTGCATTTTTCACGGAAATCAGGGAATTTTAACGAAAATCAGGGAATCAGTGCCGAAGGTCAAAATCAGGGAATTCCCTGACAAATCAGGGAATATGGTAACCCTAGTTTTATCCATAACAATATTTCTGAGGGAGATGAATTATTGCAAAAATCTTCTTTTTTTTTAAATGGGACACCCTGAATTTGATATGTTTTGCTAATAGAGGATCGAATTTTCTATCTAAGATATTAAGTGTTCCTATACCTATCTTCAATATTGTTGGACTTATAACGAAATTTAAAACTTATCTTAAAAAAATATATTTTTTGGTAGTAGGCTGTGGAATGGATTCATAGAAACAAAATAATGAAAAATCCATTTGACGTTATGTCTGTGTTATTGTAATAAAAATTAACTAATTCATAATATTCGAGCATTCGAGTTCATTTTATATTGGGAGTGTGCTAGAGTTTTATCAAGAACTTGCAGAAAATTTAATGAAATTCATCCTGATGCGGCTCCTATGACTCAGAAAAAGTTGATTGGCCGAGGAGGTCCCTGGAAATGGCTCTAAGGTCTCCGAACCACAACACCCCACCCCACCTCAATGGGGTAGGATTAATGAAATAGTATACAAGACACCAGTCACAACAAGGAAAGATTTAGAAAATCGACTAAGAACAGCTTTGGGGTCTCTAGAAGGAGAAGAAATGAAACAATTCATGAATGTTTACGAGCCAACAATTTAGTTATTAGTTATTTTATTGGTATATGTTGATGCGTAATTTTAATTTTGGTTATTTATTAATGAATTGCTCATTAACTATTTTTTTACAACAACATAGACATAACGTCAAATGGATTTTTCATTATTTTGTTTCTGAATCCATTCCACAGCCAACTACCAAAAAATATATTTTTATAAGATAATTTTGAATTTCGCTATAAGTCCGAAACTTTTGAAGATATGTAGGTAATATCATTAGATAGAAAATTCGATCCTCCATTAGCAAAACATATCAAATATAGGGTGTCCCATTTAAAAAAAAATAAGATTTTTGCAATAATTCATCTCCCTCAGAAATATTGTTATGGAGACGCCCTGTATAAAGCTAATTAAATACTGTTCAAAATAATAAAATTTGGATGGTCTAACCGCTAAAAAGATATGATTTTCTTTTCAGGTCCCGATAGGGCGTTAAAAAATCAGAAGATTATTTATAATTCAAAAATTCTTAAAGATAGGTATATGCTATTATACTGAAAACTGTTCTAGATTTTTACCTAGATTCCAAAAAAAATATATAGGGTAATTCATTTAAAATTCCGAAGTTGCTACCACTTTCGGTATGATCCGGCAACACCGCATCATCCAAAATGTTTTAGAAACGTAGAAAACCATCTCTTATAGCTACAACCAAAATTTCAAAATAAAATCTCATTCAGTTCTCGAGATACTTCTAATAGGCCACTTTACTTGGTGCACCCTGTATATTTGTCTTGGCGGCGGAAAAAACTTCAGCTGGTAGGAAAACTGAAAAGCAGCAAATAACTTTTTTAGCTTGCAACTTGAAGTTGAAGATACTGAAGACTGTCAAAGCGATGAGATTGAAGAAAATCCGGAATCATCAACTCCATTGGTTTCACTAGATATAATTATAGAGTCTTTAAATGTAGTAAACCAGTGGGCTGAGGAAAATGACATTGATATTAATGATCTTGTAGTTATAAAAAGGCTAAGAGACAAAGCCATTATGCAGAAAATTAAAAATCCCCGAAAACAAACAAAAATTTCTGACTTTTTTAACAAAAACTAATTATTCTTTATCTCTTTTTTTAAATTTGTTACTATTTGTTTTAATGAGTATTACTAATTTATATGTTGGTTATAAAAAGTTCTAATTAAATATAACCTCCGTTAACGTGAATAAATCGATAATGTGAACGGACGTTGTTTTTCGGTTCACACTATCGAGTGTCTGCTGTATTTCCATTTGAACATCACAATGCATGAAAAAAAATCAAAGTCAAAATGTCGAGGTATTTTCTTATTAAAATATCCATTTTTAATTTGAGGGTACCATGAGATGGAGATGTGTTTTTACGATTTGTGCGGCAATACAAAAATAATACATATTATACTGTAACATATTTCATAAGAAATATAAAACTTAAAACCACTCTGATAGGGTTTTGTTCTATAGCCAAACCTGTTGGACACATTCGAGCAGGTAGATTCGCTTTTAACAATGGTGCATTATAGGAGCAATAATATCTGGTAGTAGTGTCTACGTTATGACCGCCACAAAATTACACGTTGCCACGTGATGTAAAAATCCGGAATACCGGTATTTCATGGTTAGTGTTGTTATGAGTCGCGTATCTACCGTCCAATTCATAAATCTGTTCAATACATCGTTGCTTACCAAACGTAATGTCGCGACAATTTTATTCCGACCAAAGAAAAAATATTGATTTTGGTCTTCGAAATAGACATCATTTTCAAAGTTTCTGAATATAAAAGGTCGGTCGTAGCCGAATCTGGATTATATGGAGGGTGATGTTACCCTTAAAATCTTAAATCATAAAGAGTGGTCAAGTGGTACATCATTCTAAAAGTCGCTTAAATCTTTTTCCAATAATATCATAAAGAGGAGGCAACGCAATACTGTTATTTTTAAATAATAACCTGAAATCATAAATCTTACTGCCGGTAAGTTGTAATTATGTCCATTTTACTAACGTGCTTTCTGGGAAATTACTTCTCAAAAAAATAATAAATTATAGTAATATTGAAAAGAGATTTAAACGGCCTTTAAAATGATATGTCACTTGACCTCACTATCCATTTAAGGGTACCATCTACCCGTCCAAGGGTTTTTTTTATGATCATGCACAAGCATTATAGGAAAAATCCTTTAGGGCACTCTGGGAGTGATGCGTGTGCGCAAAAAGCGATTCACGTTGGTTTTGAATCGTTGGACGTTATATTCATTGGGAAAAACGACCTCGGGAAGGTCGTTCCATAAGAATGAAGTCCTCCAGATGAAAGAATTCTTAAATAAGGAAGTTCGAGGAGTACTAAGCTTAACCACATATGGATGGGCGGCAGTGGTTCGTCGTGCATTTCTGCTATTCGCCGCTCTGGGCGGAATTAAGAGGGCAAGGTCAGCCGAGTACTTTCCATGAAAATATCTGTAAAAGAGAGTCAAATCCCCAACCTGTCTTCGATGTTCTAGGCTGTCGAGGTTCTTCGTCAGCTCGTGATCTCCAATCAGACGAATGGCCATCCTTTCGATGGAATCCAGCAGCCGAAGAGTATGTTTGGGTGCAGAGCTCCAGACATGAGAGCAGTACTCTAGTGATGGTCGAATCTGGGCTTTGTATAGTGTCAAAAGTTGTTGAGGTGTGTACAACTTTCTGGTTCGGAAGAGTATACCAAGTTTCTGAGAAGCTGTCTTGGCGATTGCCACAACGTGGTTATGCCAAGACATATTTCCTCCCAGATTGACGCCCAGCAAATTAATAGATGAAGCCAGTGGGATTGCGTGTCCGTCCATGACTATATCTGGTTCTGTAATGTTAACCTTTTTAGAGAAAACTGCTGCCTGGGTTTATTTAGCGTTAAATTCGACTTGGTTACTATCACCCCAAGCCAAAGTTTCTTCGAGGTCTTTGTTGAGGCGTGCTACTTCATGCTGCCTGCAAAGATGTGCGTCGGCAGCCGATGTTTGGGCATTCAATGAGAAATATGAGATAAGTGTGCTATCGTCAGCAAAACTAAATATCGGATTTTTCGTTTTTACTAGAAGGTCGTTAATGTAGAGTAAGAAGAGAGTGGGAGACAATATGGACCCTTGAGGAACACCGGCATTGATGGTAAAAGTGTCTGAGAGAAATCCGTCAATCGCCACTGGCGGAGAGCGGTCCTTAAGAAAGCTAGACAACCATGCACAAAATCGACTGGGCATACCATAGGATCGCAGTTTACTTAGAAGTCCCTCATGCCAACCACGATCAAAGGCTTTAGAAATATCTAGTGCAACAGCCCGAGACTCCCCATGATGTTCGATTGCGTTGTTCCAAAGATGGGTGACATAGGCTAGAAGATCTCCAGTTGATCTGGACTTCCGAAAACCATATTGATGATCGCTGATAATGTTGAAGCCTTCCAGGTACTTTAGAAGATGTTGGTTAAAAGCTTTCTTCATTACTTTTGATATAACTGAAAGCAATGCGACTGGTCGACGTGGTTAACCCACAATGGCTGCAAATATTCTTTGAAAGCGTCCCCCTTCACAATAAACTCGACGTGTCTTTCCGATACACCCTGTATTTAAACGCGCAAATCCCGAGATTGTAAATTGCAGAAAAATAACCATATATGACGTTTTGAGTAATTACATTGAGAAAAATCACCTTATTTCATTGCTATAAATGGCATGCACTACTGAAAATTAGTGAACAATCTCAACAATGATTAAAGACGTCAGTTGTCAACGATGTTCTCAATTTTAGCAGTTATTTTTCCCGTAAGTTTCCCTTCCACAAGTTCCACCTAAAGCACATGTATGTGCGTTGGTGAAATAATAACATCTGGTGAATTTTACACCATATTCATTGAGCAAGAACAGCTTAAACGATTTCAAGGGAACCAGTGTGCAGCGTCGACGTGTAGTTGCTTTGACGCCGTGTCTAGCGGCACTGTCTCTTGTTCTGCGATAGAGGCGTGGTGGGGGTTCTACCGCGCTTCATCGTGTTACGAATCCGGTTTCATTCAGATTAAAGAAATTGTATATTTGGCTCAAGCTGGATGTAAGGAAGGAGTAATAGGAGCGGAGCAGGCAACCTTGCAAGACTCACAGTATGGCAGTAAATTTGTGACGGCCATGCTTTAGGGGAAAGCATAACTGATCAACTCTGCGCCGGTGGAGCACGATTTACAAGTACTTATTTACTTTTGAATAGCTGCACCACTAACAGTGATGGATGGCATTTTAAAAATTCATTTGTTAACGTTTCTGATAAGCAGTGAGTGATGAAGATGCCACTTGAAAAATCGACGTTTAACAATAGAACACAATAGAAAAACGAAAAACATTCAGGTGTTAAGAACTAAGTGTTGAAAACAATTTTTTTTCGAAGTCGAAGTTAAATATTTTGGAGTACAGGAGAAGACTTTTTTATTGAGCAACGTTTTCGTGCGCTATCGTGGGATGTCCATCAACTTTGCCCAGTTACAGGGTGTTAACCAGTGGCGGCTCGTGACCTATGATAGAGATGATTCACAAGTATGCATGGTGAAATTATTTTTAAAATTTTATTTTTGTGTAACGACCAAACAATTACTTTCTAGAGGTTTGAAATGTAGAAAGAAAAAAAGTAATAAGAAATTACGTTAGGTAAAACATATTTTTATTTACTTTTTAATTTTACACAAGGAAATACAAGTTTTGGAAAATAAGAAAGGTTTTCTTAGTGTGTATAGCTGTCGGATCTTAACGTCGTCGCATGCAACCCTCGTTACAATATTTATACAGTCCACTACTAATACTACTAAAGCCATCTACGAGCTATCAAGAATACCGAATGATGTCCAATAATACCACTACGCCATCTACGGCTACGTCATTAGGCGCAACCAAGACGAGAACAATAGTAAACTGTTTTATGACGAGAACGAATCGAGCCACGAGACTGACTTTCTTTATATTTTCAGTGTTTTTTAGTTTAAATCCTAAAATAAAATGGTTTAAAATCTTATCGAATATCATTTATCGAAATACACAACATTTATCGACCCTACACAATAGTGCTTAAACGTAAAGTCCATTCTTCGGTTCTTAATTATTGTAGAAAATTGATCAATAACAGCCTCATTAGGTTTGGAATACTCTCTATAAATTTTTTTTCATATATTTCATTTTTAAACTTTCTAATAAAGTCCCTAGATTTACCCTTCGTGGTCTAAATTAATTTCGGGTTTAGGTGTTCCCGCATTCTGCACTTCAAATTTTTGCTCCAAACTCAAAGAGCTAAAGTTATTTCTTAAATAGTCCACCATCAACTATTCATTTTAACTTAATAAATATATAATATTAAAATATTAAAACATACACGCTCGAATTTCTAACTAGATGCACGAACAGACAACAGCGCGGTGCACACAAAAACTGTGCGCCTTTTCCATGTTAAATCGCCATAGCTCCGCTATCCCCCGCTGCCACCCGCCACCTGTTACTACAGAGAAACTGCACTACTTAATCGGACGTGCGAGCAAGTCTCGTCATAATCGTCATTTACCTCGACCGAGGCACGGTTGCCGGATCTATACAGTTTTGTTTGACGGGATGATAAAATATTAGGGAGGGTCGGACTTTTTTAGTTTGACGGTACGATAAAATATTAGGGAGCGTCGGACTTTATACGATAAATAATATTCAATGAATATAAATTAATATTTTTTATTCGTTTTGTTTTGGGGGTGCACGTGCGCATGTGCTCCTGTGGAAGAACCGCCACTGGTGTTAACGCTTAGCTTCTGACGCGCGGAGTCTCTGCGACTGTTAAAGAGAACATATTCTGGAGTTTATCGTTTTCGAACTACAAGTCAGTACCGTTGAGTCTGTTTGACTCCATGTCAGCTTGTATGAAACGGAAGTAATTATTTGGACCATGGCTGGTTCTCGAAAATCCACTAATAGTTTCAATCTCCAGATTTTGAAGGCTTATGTAACAAGCGGTACGATGAGTACAAAACGAACTAACACTTTTTTTTGTTTCAGACATAACATGTGATGCAGAACACACAATTAAGTTGAAACCAACGGGTAAGTTACATTACAACACATTACAACACAGATGAAATAACAAAGGAATCACACGAAATTTCATTGGGGCCAAAATTACATAACTTTGCCCCAATTTAACCGACTTCGTATCTCTTACCGTTTCCGAGATCCCAATGGTGAAAGCAGAATTTGTAACACCCTGTTGTATACGGTCAGCTAAATTGAAACTAAATAATAGTGTTGGGAAAATATTCTTATTTTTGCCAACAGAAAAATGTAATCGGTCAGCCAAAATGGCTAGTTGGTCAGCAACTTATGGACAGCAAACATTTCTGAATCGGTCAGTGCTGTAAATTATTTTGGTACGCAAATTAAATGTGTAAGCTGCTAGAGCGATTCACTTTTAATCAGATATTAGTAAGCAGTCAGCGGGTAAGCAAAATATTTAATCTTGGTCATCAAAAAAAAAAGCAATAAAACGTAAATTAGTGACAGTGCCCGGGGAAAACAAGTGAAAACCCGCCCCCGCTACACCTTTTGGGCCTTGGCTGTTACACCGAATGAAAACACACGCACGCAATTAGCTACTCGTATCACGCGACTACTTTCGCTCCGCCCACAATAACGAACTTTGCCGATTATTCAAAACAAACGCAATCCAATGATTTATATTGATAACCATTCTTTAATATGCAAACCTCTGAAGTAAACTGCTTCTAGACTTTTTTTTTCTACTGACCAATTGTAAAATCTGGCTGACCAAGTAATCATTTCGCAGCTCGACTGTTAATTAAGCGAACACATGATATTATAAGCGGACTGATATCGGTTAAATTGTTGACAGTTTGTAGCATTTTTTGCAGAACAAGTGTTGCAGCCTGATTTTTATTTATTGCAAGCAAAATCTTTTTATGCTGATCAAATGATTTAATGGTTATTTTTTGGTGCGAACCAATTTTAATAACGGCAAACCATTTAATTTACTTCTCTTTTAATAATCGAGTACTTGATACTCGAGCGATTTTAGTAATCGAGTGAATCGCTCGAACGATTAATCACTTGAGATTTTTATAACTAAGTAGAATGTGTTGATAAAACACCAGGGGTTGTTTTTGATTTAAAAAAAAATTACATCCTTTAAATTTTGAAGAATTCACAATCCCTTCTGGCTAGCCAGTCAAAATAAAACCCATGTAGCGATGAATCCACTAAGGGATTTGGCATACTTTTCTTATATGCACCGTCTCGTTCATGTGCCTTTAAGAAATACGTATGTCGTATCAGCCTTCTGAGCGTCAACCTCGAACGTCGCCAATCGGCACATTTAGGGTGGCGCGCGAAGATCGGGTATCAAGTGCAAGGCAATGATTCGATTTTTCCCCTGAATTTATAACTAGAGTAGTAGTGTCTGTTTGAAGGTTGTAGACAATGGTGTTTCTTGAATAATAGAAAAGTTTTGGACTTGCATTGTCTTTATTTGTTATATATCACAACGTTTCAACTGGTAAGTATCTCCAGTCGTCTTCAGGTGAATACTAAGTCACGACTCGAAATCTAAAAAAATCCGATTACTTCCGAGGATATTTGGGAAAAACCGAATTTTCCCGATTTCGTTTTCATTTTTTTCTGACTCTATTAAAAAAGATATGGCAAAATAAATTTCACATTCTCATTGCCACTTTTTCTGCTTTACAAGCCGGTGTTCTTAAATTTTCAATCCGACGTTTCGTTTTTCCGCAACCATCATCAACTTTGTTTTTTTAAATAGTCGGAGAATTTAATTTTATGCTTAGTAAATTCTACCTTTTATTCTGAATTCAACGGTATATCACACTTAATATTTATAACATGTTTCGGACTTAAAAACGCACCATCAATATTATTTGATGATTATTACGAAGGAACGAAACGTCGGATCAAAAATTTTAAGTTTTAACTATTATAAGGGCAAGTAAGCAAAATGTTAGCATCAAATAATTAATTGCGAGTTATTCCATTTATATCGTCTTGAAATAGTAGGCTTTGAAACGCATTTGTCTAAATAAATCATGGCGATCTGTCAGTATTGCCGATAAATCGAAATTTTTACGTAAAGAAGTAAACTTAGTTCGGAAATTACCGATTAAATTTAAAGTTTTTCTTGTCTCTTGAAGTGTTTTTTAATTATGGCACATTTTTCAAATGAAGAAAAATCGGACATGTTATGTTGTTATATTCAAAGCCATAAAAATTGTTTCGACACTGAAAGGCAATATTTGCTCAAATATCCAGAGCGACGCCAACCTAATATATCAATTTTCAAAAGACTTCTAACAAACCTAAGGGAATGTGGCGCATAGAGTAAAGACGAACGATCCAGAACAAACATTAACCGTTTTATTGGCTGTGCAAGAAGAATATACTGTGGGATTAAGATCAATCGAAAAAGGGCACAATGTTCCTAAGTCCAATGCTCAAAGAATACTTCACAAGGAAGGTTTTCGTTCATTTAGATTCAGGATTTGTCATAGTTTAGTACCTGGTGATCAACAGCGCAGAATGATTTTCTGCGAGTGGCTGACTAGAATGTGTGATGAAAATCGTGAATTTCCAAGAACTATTCGATGGTCAGACGAAAGTTATTTTTGTAACAATGGAATTTTTAATCGACACAATCGACATTATTGGGCAAAGCATAACGAACATCGTGTACGACCATTGAGGCACCAGCAACGCTTTGACTTTAATGTGTGGTGTGGTATTTTAGGAACAAGGATTATCGGACCAATAATATATGAAGGTACTTTAAATGCAGAAAGATATTTCCAGTTCTTGAATAACTATATTGAAGATTTTCTTGATAACATTCCGTTGGCAGAAAACAACTCCACATAATTCTCGAAACAACATTGAATATCTAACAGAACGTTTCCAGAACAATGTAATCGCCACTAATGGTCCTATAAGATGGCCTGCACGATCTCCCGACATCACTCCGTTGGATTTTTTCTTGTGGGGCTTTCTCAACGATGAAGTCTACTGGAAAACGTACGAGAATGTAGAAGCACTTAGAGCCGAGGTTCAAGCCGCTATTGCGAGGATAACTCCAATGATGCTAGAAAACGTAATGAATGAAATTGTTTACCGTTGCTACGTTTGTTTAGAGAATGAGGGAGGACTTTTTGAACATTTCATTAAATAAGCTTGTTCAATGAACTTTTTGTAGCGTAAAATTAAAATATTTTGTTTTGTAATATTGATGATGCGTTTTAAAGTCCGAAACATGTTATAAATATTAAGTGTGATATACCGTTGAATTCAGAATAAAAGGTAGAATTTACTAAGCATAAAATTAAATTTTCCGACTATTTAAAAAAACAAAGTTGATGATGGTTGCGGAAAAACGAAACGTCGGATTGAAAATTTAAGAATACCGGCTTGTAAAGCAGAAAAAGTGGCAATGAGAATGTGAAATTTATTTTGCCATATCTTTTTAAATAGAGTCAGAAAAAAATGAAAACGAAATCGGGAAAATTCGGTTTTTCCCAAATATCCTCGGAAGTAATCGGATTTTTTTAGATTTCGAGTCGTGACTTTGAAGGGTTTAGCAAAGCGCAACTTTTCTCTAATTTAACCATCTCTGTATCTCCTGTGGTTTACGAGATCCCTGTACTGTGCATTCTTATATGGGACACCGTGTATATTGCGGTCGTTAGAACCTGCTCAAAATTATTTAAAAAAAAAAAAGATTCAATTCGGTACTGACCTCACACTTGTCCAGTTTTATCAATATTAATTTTTCCACAAAGGAATTGTAAAATTTAATCCAAAGCCCGAAAAAGATTTTATGTGCAGCTTATTTTTACAGCGAAAATTTGTCATCAAATCGTAAACCCTCCACACAAAACTTTTATATTCTGGATAAATGAAAAGTTAAGTGTCGTTTGGTGTTCGAGTCACATCACTAAAATTTATAATTAAACGACTCGAACGTGACCCTTAGATTGGATAATAGTTTTGCGATATAGTCCGGCATATTCGGTAATAAAATGGGAATGAAACAGTTACATCTCTTTCTGCTGCACGAAAAAAAGACTATAACATTATGATAGTAAAGATTTTATTGTAAAATTTCTATAAAATATAGTATGAATTACATTTTTTATTAGTAATCTGTATACAAAAATAATATTGTAAACGTAATTTACAAAACACTATAGTTAGGATTTCTAATAAATTTAGTAAATTCAAGTACAGTGAAACCTCTCATAACGGACGCCTCTAATAAGCGGATATCTCTATTAAGCGGACATTTTTTCATAGTCCGGAACTAGGTATACGAAATTCCATGAAAATCAACCTCTTTTGGGCGGACGCGGACAGGCTGTTTTCATACAAAAGTGCGAAAACCCTCCTTTAAACAGAGAGAAAAAAATTAAAGTATTTTGGAGACGAATAAGTACGGTGCAAAAACTCTCTGAAGACAGACCGGCAACCAATCGCGTATGCGTGGCAGCGCGAAAGGATTTCGCCGAATGAAAGTATGTGTGATTCCCCGACATCAGTCCGCCGTTTATTTGTGAGTTGTTAGGTTAAAATCGTAAACAATGGCACAAAGATGTCGCGTTTTGAGTCTGAAAGAGAATATCAATGTTGTGGGAGTTTGTAATTTGATTTAAACCCGACCGAAGTAACAGTTCATATAACAATGATTTGGGCGAGTTCATTACCATTGATAGCAATGTGCTATTAGAAGATGATAGTGACCCCATTCCTACCGATTAGGTAGCCCAAACTGAAACCACATCAATATCTGACGACTCTGATGAAGTTGAATGCGGTAATCAAACAAATATCACCATCAATTATCAACAAGCCATTAGTATGGTAAATGAATTATAAGAGTATGCAAAGAATAGAGGTGACTCTACAGCAATGGAATTGTTATCAGAGTTGGAATTACATTTTCTAGATTGCAAGTATAAATCGCAAACACGTCAAACTACGTTATTAGATTGTTTTTAGTACTACATCCTAACTAAAACTAGTGTATTTTTATTATGTTATGTTTATTTGTACAGTACGTTTCACGAAAATTGGATACGACTTAATGATTTCCTGGGTGGGTCACATTGTGTCGACAAGAGCTTGGCAATAAATAAGTGAAGTATGAAGGGACGGACTAAGGAAAACAAGTAATGATATGATTATATTAATGTAATCAAATGAAATAACATTTTTAAAAATATTACTAGTCATATTTATTTACATTTATAATGTCATTCTATAGATAGTTCTGTTTCGCTATCGCTATCCTCATCAAAATTAATTATAATTGGATTAATTATACGATCCAAACTAATATACGAATTTTCTACAGTTATTACGGGACGGACTGAATTTTTCCAACTACCTGGGGGAATATCATTAAAGCATTTTCGTATTAATTCTACAACATTAAAACTTAAAGTCGGAGAAATATTTTCAGATCTAATCAGTGATTTTAACTGGTGCCACATATGCTCTATGGGGTTAAAAATGCAATAATATGGTGAGAGCCGTAGCACTGTATGTCCAATTTCTTCTGCCAATGTGTCACAAACATATACTTTTTTTATACAAAATGTCTTTAAAACTTAAAGATCACTTTTTTTATAACTTTCTTCAAAATATATATCATTCGCCGCCATGTAGTTCTGAATCTCCACTTTTGTATAATTTGAGCTTGGAGCTTTATGTAATTGGCGACTGTGATAGCTCGCATTGTCCATTACTATCACGCTATTCTGAGGAATGTTTGGCAAAATACAATTGGCTGAACCATTCCTCAAAAACTAACAAATTTTACCACAAAAAGATATTTAAATATAAATTAAGCAACCTAACCTACCTGATGTGCCTATATTTAATTATAATTATTACAATCCGGTCCTTTCCACATAATAATAACAAAGGGTCATAAATAATGGGATGGCCCAGGTACTTTTACGGCAGTCATTAAGTTATATCCATTTGTCTTGAAACAATCTTTACATACATATACATAGTAATAATTTTGCATTTACATACTGGGTGGCCAATTAGTGCGACAAAGCTCAATATCTCTTTTACCGCTAGGGATAGCGGAAAACTTTTTTCACGAAAGTTATTAAGCATAAGAGATATTTCAATTTTTATTTAAACTCGAGCAAAAAAAATTGGATGTATTTTACCATTGTCCTTTTTCTAGTCACCTATGACAAAATAAAAACAAACACCTCTATTAGGCGGACACATTTAGAAGGTCCCGTAGGTGTCCGCCTAAGGGAGGTTTCACTGTAAATACTAAAATATATTCTAAATTTTACAACGAATGTACTTGCACGGAACAAACACTATATACCGGGTGTTGCAGGAGGAACGCTCACCCCCTATAAATAAAAATCCAAAGTTGAGGTCATTTCCGGTTAAACCGGAAGTGATAAATTGGAGCCAGTCATGTCATAAAATGCACAATAATATCACATACGCGAACAAACCCATCAAATTTTATTTTTGTAAATAGAAAAGTTATAGGGGTTAGCGTTCCTCCTGAAACACCATAAAATTATTATAGCAAAGATTGTATTGTAGGATTTCCCATAAAATATCGTATTAATTGCAATTTTCATTATTAATCCGTACCAAAGTAATATTACAGGGTGTTCCTTAATGACTTGCTAATATTTCAGGGTGTGATTCCTTAGGTCATTTTATAAAGAAAAGTTCATATGAATATACAGTGAGTCCCAGAAGAAATGTCTAAATTCATTTAAAATTCAGCGGTGTTTTTTCAAAAAACGCTCGTACCCGTCGATTTTGATTTTTTAATTTTTTTTTTGTGGTAATTTCATGTATACAGGGTAGCTCAAAAATAAGTTACGACCATCAACTTCATTTTTTCAAATGAAAACATATATTTTTTATTTGATTTTTGAATTTTGCATTGAATTCTAAGCATGTTTCATGTACCATGTCCTATACATAAACTCAACAGTTATTGAAAAAATTAGGATTGGACATATCTATAAGTAAGACCTGTTTATTAAAAAAAAACACAACAAAATCAAATTAAATGTTGAAAATGTGCGCCATTTACGGCTTGACAATATCCAAGACGATCAATAAACTCTCTTTGTACGTTTCCAACCATTTAATTTGATTTTGTTGTGTTTTTTTTTAATAAACAGGTCTTACTTATAGATATGTTCAATCCTAATTTTTTCAATAACTGTTGAGTTTATGTATAGGACATGGTACATGAAACATGCTTAGAATTCAATGCAAAATTCAAAAATGAAATAAAAAATATATGTTTTCATTTGAAAAAATGAAGTTGATGGTCGTAACTTATTTTTGAGCTACCCTGTATACATGAAATTACCACAAAAAAAAAATGTAAAAATCAAAATCGACGGGTACGAGCGTTTTTTGAAAAACTTACCCCTGAATTTTAAATGAATTTAGACATTTCTTCTGGGACTCACTGTATGTCCGCAACGGCTTAAATTTTTTGCTACAGGGTGTTAAATTTTAATTTTTTAAATGGTTATTTTTTAACAGGTACTTTAGATGCTATTTTCAATTTAGCCATGTGTTAATAGTATATAGAACCACAAATTTTAGCTAGAAAAGTTATGCAATTGAATTGTTCCACCAGTTTCGTCCCTGCAAACATGTCCTCTGATTTTTTTTATAAAAGAGATGGTACGCCACTGACTTATTTCCATGTGGATATTTTTCCTGATTTGCCTGGTCAATTCTACATGAAAACGGTCCCTTAAGTTTTTCTCATTCTTAATTAAAACTACTAAATTCATATTGAAACTCATTATTATTAACATTGTTGATAAAATAACTAATGATAAATCTTGTTTTATAAAAATTGTTGGAGTGGGCAATTCGATGCGAAGATGGTCGGAAGCATGCCTTTTAAGTGCAGGTGAAAAGAATTTTTGGTGGTCCACCGACGAAATAAAAATAAAAATAGAAATAAATTAATTTTGTTTAAATATAAAACAGAAAATAATTTAAAATACATCCTCGATATATTGACTTTCATTAGAAATTTATTAAGCTTGATTGAGAATCGGATATTTTTCAATTATATTTTGTTTGGCACTGGTTAATATCCCAGAGCACATATTTATACACGTGCATATAGAAATTTTCCAATAAAATATTAAGATAGATTGGTTTTGGCAAAAAGATGGAATTTTAATAATGTATAAATTTTCAATTACCAGATATGTTTACCTATTAAGGCTATACAGGGTGTTCCTGTATAGCCTGACGTGCTAATATTTCCTTCTATGAAGAAAAGTTAATATAAAATCATCGATCCAGGCAATGTACTTTTGATCGTGAATAATTGTTTCATTTTAATTCCGATTTTTATCATTCTTTTTTATATTGTAGGTAAATTTATCGAAAATCTCGCACATGGGTTCTCACTAGTGGTGGAATACTATCGATAGTCGGCCCTATCGATAGTTTCCGATAGCCTAAAGAGTTACTATCGATAGTATCGATAGTACTATCGAAACTATACCAACCTTGATACGTGGTAGAGTTGTTGAGTAATACATTTTACTTATGGTTGACATATTAAGTTCCCACCTATAACTGCTTTTTATTGAAAAAAAAACATAATAATATTTGAAATAAAAAAATATACATATATAAAAAACAAAAAATAATTATATATTATCAGGTACAAATATAGGAACAAATGATCAAACAAGATTAACTAATAATGATCTTAATAATAAGCGAATAAACACAAACGAAAAAGAGAAAATTTTAAAAATTTAAAATAAATATTTATTATGCTGCGAAAAGATAAGCATGTCCAAATTTTCTGCTTTTAGACGGTTTCTCTTCTTTAAAACAGATTTATGATCTAGTGCTGAATTTGGTTTATTTTTAATTTAAGTTTTTTAAATCGAATTCCGTGAACTTAAATTTAAGAAATACTAATAACATGCGAGTTTAAACTATCGATGATTACTTAAAACAATCGATAGCTTTCGATAGTAACAAACTATCGATAGTATCGATAGTGCCATCGATAGTATCGATAGTGCCATCGATAGTATCGATAGTGCCATCGATAGTATCGATAGTGCCATCGATAGTATCGATAGTGCCATCGATAGTATTCCACCACTAGTTCTCACGCATTCATTTAAGAAAGTTAAGAATATATCCATAATAAACAGGTTGAAATAAGAACTGTTTTTTGGCTCAAACTTTAAAACATTCTGTAGAGTGATGGAGATGTCAAACCTTTTATTGTGTTATTTAATTATCAAGTGGCATCTGTTCTTAACATTTTCGTTTTTGGTCTATTTCAATAAAAAGTCTAAACCCACATATATACACAGTGTGTAAAAAGTCCCGGAACAGTCAATTATTTCAAAAATGGCGCACAATATAAAAAAACCTTCTGTATAAAAGTTGTTGGTCTTAAAGAAATTTATTAAACTTAGATCCCTGTAATTATACAGGGTTGCCCAAAAAGTCGTGGTAACCGAAACTTCATTTTTTTAAAATGGAATGACCCTTTTTTGATCACATTTTCTGATTCCTCTAAACATTCTAAACAACAATTATAGAACATGTCATATGGCTAAACCTATTAGTTTTAGAAATAATTTGAGTTGAAGGACATAAATGCGATAGGTACGATATTACCTTTTGCATTGTTTCGAGTCGGCTCAAATGTTTTAAGTTAAAATTAAAAGAAAAAAAAAACATTAAACTCGTGTAAAATGATCCTCACTCAAGTTGTGTCAAAATTTTAATAACAACTAAATTATTAAATACAAGCAGTAAAATTAACAATAACTTGAAAAGAACAAAAATAAAATTAAGTGTAAGTCGTTATTTAATTAAATGCTGAAAATGTCCTCCTCCCACAGTTTGACAATGGGCTAGGTTATAATAAAATTTGTCGATGACGTTTTGTAACATTTCTTCAATAATTCTTCCTCTTAATTCATTCAGATCTGCAGGTATTGTCACAAATACTTTATTTTTTAGGTGTCCCCAAAGAAAATAATCAAGGGGCGTTAAGTCTGGCGACCTAGCAGGCCATTCTATGGGGCCTCTTCGTCCTATCCAGCGGTTAGGAAAAGTGTTGTTTAAATAATTTCTAACAGCTAGCCCAAAATGAGGAGGAGCTCCATCCTGCTGAAACCACGTATTGCGTAATAGTGGTCCTACTTCATTGTTTATTGCTGGCACAATTTCATTTTGTAGCATGTGGAGATACATTTCGGCATTCAAATTCCCCTCTATAAAGAAAGGCCCCACTAATCTGTTGCCAATAATTCCAGCCCACACATTTACTTTCTGGGGGTGTTGAGTATGTGTTTCTCTCATCCAATGTGGATTCTGATCAGCCCAGTAACGACAATTATGGCGATTGAGAGACCCGTTCAACATGAATGTTGCCTCATCCGTAAAAACTATTTGATTAAAAAAATTGTTATTTTCTTCATGTTTTTGCATCATTACTTCGCAAAATTCCAATCTACGATCAAAATCGTCTTCTGATAATTCCTGGACAAGAGTTATTTTATAGGGATGAAAATTACTGGTTTTTAAAATATTGTCAATTGATTTAAAACAAACATCAACTTGGGTAGCAACTTTTCTGAGTGACAAATGTGGATTCTGAACAAAATGAAGTAATGTCTCTAATTTTTTTTCATCACTACTTGCCGACTTAGGTCTTCCGGAACGAAGTTTATCTCTGCAACAACCGGTTACCTCGAACCTTTGAACTGTTCTCACAACTGTAGATTTTGATATAGGCTCTCGGTTTGGAAAAGTTGTATTAAATAATTCCTTTGTCTCGATAACTGATCTTTGTCGGTCTCCAAAACATCTTATTATTAGTAAAGTTATACGTTCCCTTTCGCTGAGCGACATTTTGAGAATTTACTTTGACAGTGACGCAAAAAATTCTAGTACCAGCTTATAAAAATGCAAAAGGTAATATCGTACCTATCGCATTTATGTCCTTCAACTCAAATTATTTCTAAAACTAATAGGTTTAGCCATATGACATGTTCTATAATTGTTGTTTAGAATGTTTAGAGGAATCAGAAAATGTGATCAAAAAAGGGTCATTCCATTTAAAAAAAATGAAGTTTCGGTTACCACGACTTTTTGGGCAACCCTGTATAATTACAGGGATCTAAGTTTAATAAATTTCTTTAAGACCAACAACTTTTATACAGAAAGTTTTTTTATATTGTGCACCATTTTTGAAATAATTGACTGTTCCGGGACTTTTTACACACTGTGTATATAAATAGTATATTGCTAATACCATCTGCAATTATGTCCCCGCTATATATGGGCATCGAAGGGAACGTTGTGAGTTTGCGCAGTTCGGAAATTTCCTTGTGAAAGTAAACATTCGACAGGACCGGATTTCAACTTTTTTAATGTAAATTTCACTGGTTAGTTAGGAAAAATATTTCAATCAAAATTTCGATTAGTTCGATTTAAGACAGCGTTCCATGCATACGATTTCTGACGACATGACGGTGCCCTGATTGGTGTAAAGTTTTGGTGCCAAATTCCGTCCGAATATTTGTAAAAATCGACACGATGGGCTTTATTTTAACTTTCATCCGACGTCGTCGTATGTTTCTTAACCTCACTTTTTTCTAAACCAAAAATTAAAAATTAATGACTATATTGACTATTTTGGGAATTCTGATGAGCTACTAATGCACCAAATTAAAAATACATTAATTTTAAGGTTAGGTAGTGACCACATATATATTATATCGTATACGAGTGACACTCTCTTCTTTTTTTACAAGCTTTTTAGAGAAATTCGGTTCCGAAGATAGGATAATGTGATAAGCAAAATATTCTCGTATATATGTACATATCTGAAATTCTTTATACCTGGTGTTGATCCACGACTTTTCCAAAAAAGCACCATGCACTTGTGTCCTTTCATCTTAAAGAAAACAAGCCACTAACCTACCAAATAGCGAATCGAATCACCACAAATTAAAAACTCCTTTACAAAAATTGTTGTTAGGTAATGAAAGTTTATATGCACTAATATACCGACAACAATGTGGATGAACCACTTTTTATTCTGTAATTTGAAAAAGCATCCAGAACCAAGAATGGCTACGAATAACAACAAAATAATGTCGGGCCGGCTCTGACGCGATCGATAAAATGTTCACCCTACTGCGCAAACTCAATAGGCCCGCGCCATCTCCCATAGCGGGGACACTTTTTTTATTTTGGAACGTTCGTATTGGCAATATACTGTTCATATACAGGGTGCCCCAAGTAAAGTGGCCTATTAGAAGTATCTCGAGAACTAAATGAGATTTTATTTTGAAAATTTGGCTGTGGCTATATTAGATGGTTTTCTACGTTTCTAAAATATTTTGGATGATGCGGTGTTGGCGGATCATACCGAAAGTGGTAGCAACTTCGGAATTTTAAATGAATTACCCTATATATTATATTTTTTTGGAATCTAGGTAAAAATCTAGAACAGTTTTCTGCATAATATCATATGTCATTTGTAATATTTTAACGCCGTATCGTTACCTGAAAAGAAAATCGTATCTTTTTAGCGGTTACAGCTAGAAAGCTGAAAATTTTACAATAGTTTCATAAGACCATCGCAATTTTATAATTTTGAACAGTATTGAATTCGTTTTATACAGGGCGTCTCCATAACAATATTTCTGAGGCAGATGAATTATTGCAAAAATCTTATTTTTTTTAAATGGGACACCCTGTATTTGATATGTTTTGCTAATAGAGGATCAAATTTTCTATCTAATGATATTATGTGTTCCTATACCTACCTTCACTATTTTCGGACTTATAGCGAAATTTATAAATTATCTTATAAAAATATATTTTTTGGTAGTTGGCTGTCGATTCATAGAAACAAAATAATGAAAAATCCATGTGACGTTATGTCTGTGTTGTTGTAAAAAAAAATAGTTAACCAATAAGGAATTTATTAATAAATAAATAAACAAAATGAAAATTACATCAATAAAATAACTAATAACTAAATTGTTTAAAATGCCCTCCGTTCGCTCTTAAACATTCATAAATTGTGGTTATGATAACATGTTCATTTGTCACCTCTTTCATTTCTTTCTCTTCTAGAGACCCCAAAGCTGTTCGTAGTCGATTTTCTAAATCTTCCCTTGTTGTGACGGGTGTCTTGTATACTATTTCTTTAATCCTATCTCATAGATATAATTCTAGGGGGTAAGATCCGGAGACCTTGGGGCCATTTCCATGGACCGCCTCGGCAATCAACTTTTAGGTAGTCATAGGAGCTGCATCAGATGCAGTTCATTAAATTTTCTGCAAGTTCTAGATAAACCACACTCCCCATGAATATAAAATAAACTTAAAATATCTAAGCTCGAATAATGTGAATTAGCCATTTTTATTACAATAACTCAGACATAACGTCAAATGGATTTTTCATTATTTTGTTTCTATGAATCCATTCCACAGCCAACCACACTATCAAAAAATATATTTTTATAAGATAATTTTTAAATTTCGCTATAAGTCCGAAAATAGTGAAGGTAGGTATAGGAACACATAATATCATTAGATAGAAAATTTGATCCTCTATTAGCAAAACATATCAAATACAGGGTGTCCCATTTAAAAAAAAGAAGATTTTTGCAATAATTCATCTGCCTTAGAAATATTGTTATGGAGACGCCCTGTATAAAACGAATTCAATACTGTTCAAAATTATAAAATTGCGATGGTCTTGTGAAACTATTGTAAAATTTTCAGCTTTCTAGCTGTAACCGCTAAAAGATACGATTTTCTTTTCAGGTAACGATACGGCGTTAAAAAATTACAAAATTATTTATAATTCAAAAAGTCTTAAAGATAGGTATATGATATTATACAGAAAACTGTTCTAGCTTTTTACCTAGATTCCAAAAAAAATATAATATATAGGGTAATTCATTTAAAATTCCGAAGTTGCTACCACTTTCGGTATGATCCGGCAACGCCGCATCATCCAAAATATTTTATAAACGTAGAAAACCATCTCTTATAGCTACAGACAAATTTTCAAAATATACTCTCATTTAGTTCTCGAGATACTTCTAATAGGCCACTTTACTTGGGGCACCCTGTATATGTGATTACGGGCGGATGCTCGACGTATTTTTAAGCAACACTAATGCTCTGTATTGCGATCTCCAAGGTCGCTTTAAAACTATACACTAAACTTTCGAATATAACCAAATGAACTTCAAGACTACAATAAAGCAGCTTCTAGCTAATTAGGGCCCATCCTAAAAGGATCTTCAAGACAAGACAAGGAGGCTGTTGTTTTTCCATGTACCATTAATTAGCGGACACCCTGTATAAAGAGCCAGTTGATATTCTTACTCAACTTAAGAGTACCAATATTGTTAGAATAAGAGTACCATCGGACACTAGCCTAGATAAGTTCGTCAGACCTGCCCGGGATGGAACGCGAGTACACTAATGCGAAGCTAATCTTCCACTTACATTTCGAATCAAGAGCTGAACCCAATCAGGGTACCCTGTCCATATACAAAGTTCCCTGCTGTTATATTATTTTTTTTTTTTAATTAGATTGTGCCTAGCCCGCAATATCAAGCTATATATCCACCCACATTATAATAAATTTTAATTCCTAGTTAACCCAGAAATCGAACCCCACAATGTAGCCGTAATAATAATCCTAAGCGGCTTTCGTAATTTGCGCTCAGAAGTTACTGTTTTTAGGTCTAATTTAGTGGTTGAGTACCTTGTGCCACTGGCGGCAACAAGGTATCCGCCATGTGGGTAGAAGGTGTTCCACGCTAATCTGCTTTGCTGCTGCTAATTTCCAATAAAAACACACATCCTTATCGCCGCTATGGCCTCGTGCATTAGGTTAAGCGTTTGATAGACATGATACAACAAGACAAGGTAAGATATCTAACCCTCCCAATTCGTCTGCCGTGCGCAGTGACGTCACCTGTAGAGTAATTTTTAAATCTCTTATGGAGGGTTACATTGCTGTCAGTGTTTCTAACTCTTTTCTGAAAGTATTGAAAGGTTTTACGCATTTAATGGTATATGAAATGAAAGAATAATATATGGCAAGTATTTACGTATATTAATTTCCTAGAAATATGACACACAAATGCCACTAAAAAAAGAAAAGAATCCGACAAATTTTTGCCTTCATTTGAACCGGTCGACGATAGCCGAAGCATGCCGAGAGCTGCTCGGGGACCGCTTCTGGTTTTGAAACAGCGTTGCCAGTCGTTTACAATTGTAATATATCCATTACTATTTTAACAATTCAATTTTTAACATTCTTGTTGTGGGGCTATAGAAATATGACACACAAATACCACTAAAAAAGAAAAGAATCCGACAAATTTTTGCCTCCATTTAAACCCGCCGACGATAGCCGAAGCATGCCGAGAGCTGCTCGGGGACCGCTTCTGGTTTTGAAACAGCGTTGCCAGTCGTTTACAATTGTAATATATCCATTACTATTTTAACAATTCAATTTTTAACATTCTTGTTGTGGGGCTCCCAATATGAAATTTGTGTTCAATCTGAAGGTGGCCCCATCTAATAGGAAAGTAACATAACCTTTTTTTTTTCTTACTCTTTATACCCTAACGCCGTTTTAATTAAAAGGTTTTACTTTAATGGTATGTGAAATAAAGGATAATATCATGGTATTTAAGTATCTTTATTTCATGAACATACAACAAAGATTAAAGCTAAAATAACCCCGGGCGCGGGTGGGGGTTTAAACTGCTAACTATTCCTCCTTCAGGACCAAACAACTTTTTCCCTAGACATTTTCCGCTGCAATGCGATGCGCCGGATTTATTTCGGAGTATAGTTGTTGCAGAATTATACCGTTGATTCTTACTGCCATAAATAAACTACCTGATTAAACCCTATTGTATACGCCTGAATCTCTTCAAAGCTCAATAAATGGGACCAGGGCCGCCTTGAAAATGTATACCACACCACATGATTTATTTTTATAATTTAAAATAAATAGATAGGTATTTTTAGTTTTAGGTACTTATAATAAATGTAAAATAATGATAACAATTAATGATAATTGAAAATAATATAATTTAAAAGTATAACTATTAGGATAACAAGTACAATAAAAATTAATTAAATTCTAAGAAACGATTGATAATTGATTCAAAATTTAACTCTGTATCACTATCACTATCTTCATCTAAGCCTAAACTTATAATTAAGGCTTGAACATTTGTAATCATACAATTGTAAGAATTTTCCACCTTAAGTACATGCTGTATACAGTTTTTCCAGCTGTCTGCAGAAATTTTTCTTACTTCGTTTTTAATTAATTCTACTACAGATGCATTTAATGTAGGAGAACTATTATTTCTCCTAATATTGGATTTTAATTGGTGCCATATTAGCTCAATAGGATTGAATATACAATAGTACGGACAAAGACGCAACACTGTATGTCCATTCTGCTGCAAGTTTGTCACACTCGTATTCCTTATTTATTTTAAAAGCTTTTAATACTTCTAGCAGTTCTCGTTTTTTGTAAGTTCCTTCAAAATATAAATCATTTTCAATCATAAAATTTTGAATTTCTGCTTTTGAATTATTAAAATTGGTAATGATTTTGGCTTGCCGACTATGATAACTAGCATTGTCCATTACAATGACGCTATTTTCAGGTATATTTTTAAGGAGTTTATGTTTAAACCAATCTTCAAAAAGTTGTGCGTCGGTATCTTGATGGTAATCTAAAGAAGAATCTGCTATGTTTTTAGCTGAAAGCAACAGACAGTTTGGAACAAACCCGTTCTCTGAACCAGCATGTAATATTGTGATTCTTTGGCTTTATTTGATGGTGCCTTGGTTTGACATTTTTTGGAAGAATCATCCCAACCTTTTCTTGGAGTGTCATGGGTATCGAACCATGTTTCGTCAAGGTAAATAATTGGACGATTGTCTTCTCTAAATTGTTTAACAGCTGTTAAATATTTAAGTCTCCATTCCCGACACTTGAAGACGCTCCCCTATCAGCACAATTCCAAGGACGCCACATTCTACCACTAATAAGCCTAACTAAAAATTACTCGCCGGAAAATCACTAAAGATTAAAATTATTAAAAATCACTTTGTATTTATATATGCATCAGGCATAGGTATAAATTGAATTTGTATACCTGGTCCGGCTCTGCTCGAAAAGGTTTTAAAATTTGGGATTTCCTTATTTATTTTATTGTCGAATAGATAATTAGGTTTTATTGCAGTCAAGAGATCAACGATATAATTCTGCAAAAACTATTCCGACCTTTTTTCAGCACCGTGTATAATACATTTAGTTATAATCCTCCTAGTAATAACCCTCTATTATAAAATTGTCATAATAACCTGTAAAGTTAATCCCCTGATTATTGTTCCGTTTAAGTATTAATTTAAATCCAAGACTTAAGATCACTTTATAAAATTGGGCCTAAGTTATTTATACCATGGTTGCCACACGTGTGTTCTATTGTCCGGCAAGCGAGATGCAGCTGCAGCAGCCAAAATAGGCTCCTGCGCGCTAACGATCGTTCCCTCGTAATAATAATCCAAAGCTGACTGTTCATATGATTCATAAACCGTCAATAAGTATTAAATCCCAAAATAGCTTCCCGATCGGGCCCCATGCTGCCAATGCTCCAAGACGTAATAAAATTGACGGCTGGGCATTACTTAGATATTTTTTAATATTGTATAGTCCGGGTGTCTTGGAGTGAGTACATTTTACATTAACAATTTTTTTGCACCTGCAGATTTCTTATTTTCGTATTTGCAATTAGCACAAAATATACATTAGAAGGCAATAAAAGAGAATGAAATTGTATACCGTAAGCCTCATAAATTAATTCGTTAACTTGGCTTGTGTTCTAGGGTATGGAGGTAGTAGAGTACGTTTCACGAAATTTTGATACGACTTAATGATTTCCTGTGTCGGTCCCATTGTGTCGACAAGAGCTTGGCAATAACCAAGTGAAGTATGAAGGGACGGACTAAGGAAAACAAGCAATGATATGACTATATTAATGTAATCAAATGAAATAACAATTTTTTTAAATATTACTCATATTTATTTACATTTATAATGCCATTCTAATAGTTCTGTTTCGCTATCGCTATCCTCATCAAAATGAATTATAATTGGATTAATTATACGATCCAGACTAATATACGAATTTTCTACAGTTATTACGTGACGGACTGAATTTTTCCAACTACCTGGGGGAATAACATTAAAGCATTTTCGTATTAATTCTACAACACTAGAACTTAAAGTCGGAGAAATATTTTCAGACCTAACCAGTGATTTTAACTGGT
Organism: Barypeithes pellucidus; assembly: GCA_963991005.1. Lineage (NCBI taxonomy): Eukaryota > Metazoa > Arthropoda > Insecta > Coleoptera > Curculionidae > Barypeithes > Barypeithes pellucidus. The sequence continues at coordinate 19,719,130 of OZ022563.1, forward strand.
GCCACATATGCTCTATGGAGTTAAAAATGCAATAATAGGGTGGGAGCCGTAGCACTGTATGTCCAATTTCTTCTGCCAATGTGTCACAAACATATACTTTTTTTATACAAAATGTCTTTAAAACTTCTAAAAGATCACTCTTTTTATAACTTTCTTCAACATATATATCATTCGCCGCCATGTAGTTCTGAATCTCCAATTTTGTATTATTTGAGCTTGGAGCTTTATGTAATTGGCGACTGTGATAGCTCGCATTGTCCATTACTATCACGCTATTCTGAGGAATGTTTGGTAAAAGACAATTCTTGAACCATTCCTCAAAAAGTTCGGCCGTTGTATCTTCATGGTAGTCCACACAAGAGTCTTTAATGTTTTTTGCAGAAAGCCACAAGGCATTTGGAACCCAACCGTTTTCTGACCCAGCATGTAAAATGCCTATTCTTTTTCCTTTATTTGACGGAGCTTTTGTTTTACACTTATCGGAAGAATCAGACCAGCCTTTGGATGGTGTTTCATGCGTGTCAAACCAAGTCTCGTCGAGGTAAATTATAGGACGGTTTTCAGAACGGAATTTCCTTACAGAAGTTATATACTCATGACGCCATTTTTGTAAACGGTGGTATTCCATGAGTATTTGCCTTTTGTCAATTTTGCGGTATCTGAATCCCATTTCCGACAAAACTCTCCAAAGGCTAGTGCGGCTACAACTTATTTGGGTTTCATCATTGGTGAGCCGTTGCTTCAGAGAATCTAATGTAGGTACGCGTTGCTCTTCGTACATGGTGTAGATTTTTCACCTTATCAAGTCCTTGTCGCTTTCGTCGAAACATTTGGTAAACCGGCATCTTTACGCTTCTTTCTAGATTTAATGGGATTTGACGCGATTCTTTTCACTGTAGTCAGAGGTATCTTAGTCAAATCAGACGTTTCAGTCGCAACAGCACTAGCATAAAGTCCTCTATTGAGTAAACTTGCAACACTAGAAGAAGCACCATCAATGTTTTCCATGGACGCCACATACCTGTTTTTTATACGTTTTGTAAAATAATATCGGTAATACAACTAAACTCTTCCAGCAAGAAATAAAAACTAACAAATTTTACCACAAGAAGATATTCAAATATAAATTAAGCAACCTAACCTACCTGATGTGCCTATATTATTACAATCCGGTCCTTTCCACATAATAATAACAAACGGTCATAAATAATGGGATCGCACCAGATACTTTTACTGCAGTCATTAAGTTATATCCATTTTTCGTGGAACAATCTTTACTCGAGCATAATTGTAGGAACTACAATAACATGAAACATTAACATAACAGTAAATCTTTTATAAGTAACTATGGCATCATTATATCAAACTTAAGTTGTAAGAATTGACCAAAGCAAACGAACAGGAACCGAAATAAACAGAAGAAAACATTGCAAGAGCGTGTAAAATAAGCTAACCAGAAAATAACCTTTAATAAGAGAGTTGTGATAGTGTCACAACTCTCCTAGGTGCCAAAAATCGCGATCTGGTCAGAATAATAATTCGTAATTTCGAAACAAGATGCAAACACAGCAAGACAATGGCACGCTTCGAAACTCAAAACCCACACAATATAAGAAAAAATAGCATAACCACGTGAATGTAATATATCATGATGTAAATACAATCAAAAATTTTATAAAAAAATTTGCTTTTCGGTTGTTTTTCATGCAGACGTCGTAATCACGCAACCGCATGCCGTGGGCCATTGGCGCGTACTGCGTCAAGTAGCGCATCTATAAACAAACAATCGTGCGCTGTTGCCAGCTCGCTAACGGCCATATAGTCCGAGAAATCATCGTTGTCACAACTCTACTCTGTCACAATTCTCCTCGGTCTCCCCTACGTATATTTTTCCCGGTGTAAGTAAGTTTCGATTTTCTTTACAAAAATCGTTTATAGAAAGATGCAACAGGACCAATTTTCACAATTCGCTAGTTTTAAAAGAACTGCAAAGTTCAAAGTTGAAATTTTGTTTTATTTGAAATATCCATGCCGCTAGCAAAGTTTCCAAACTTTTCCACTTTATGTCATATATATTTTTTGTAGAATTTATTGGTTTAGTTAAGGATCTTGGACTTTTTATACTAATGGTCGGATATTGGAGAACAAACTACGAAGTTTTTTGTATTTGATTATTACACTGATAGATTTTATTTATAGAGGTGAATTATTATTTTATTTGACTATTTTACTCGTGTATTATTAAAGACAAAAATTACATTATAAAAAAGTATAGTTTTAGATTCATCATACGTATTTTAAATTTTATTTAATTATATCAGTGCAAATATTATTTATTGTCAAAGGTATTGTAAACTACAGATCCCATTATCCCTTCATAAAGCTCTTATAAAGTGAAGCTGTGATTGTTTAAAATGTTATTGAAAATCAGTAATGGGTGGCAGATAGAACTACATGTTTGTTGGCTGAATGGCAACAATGTTGAAGTCTGGTTATATCAGATGGTTAAATATTAAAACATAACTGTACTTACCGATGAAACGATAAACCCTTATTTAAATGATCCACTCTTTTACAAACTACACATGCATCTTTTGCTTATCTTTTGGGTCCGAATCGTAGTAAAATAGAAATAGATGTTGCCAGAATGCAGTTGGATTAGTTCAAGATTCGTTTGATATTTTTAAGTATAATAATATTTATTTAAAGAATCTCTCATCGCCTTTTCACAGTTTGTAGTAAAATTATTGGGAAATAAATTAATTTTCAAAGCAATCGATCAATCTTAAACCAGTTGTATTTGCCAAATTAACAAATTTTTAATTGGGATTTTGCAAGATTCCTTTGCGATAAATATGTCAATCTGGCTATGCTGCAATAATCAGCGAAAGAGGTGGGAAAGGCTGTTTGCAGTCGTTGGGTAGGCTTGAAATGTACATTTTTCCATCTGTAGTTTGTAATATCTTTGTTTATTGTGTAAAATATAATAATGTTTCTTGACATAGGTAACCAATTGCTTACAGAACATTCCACGTTAGTTTCACATTTATAAGTACCTAGTAGGTACTGCTATTTTCAAAAAAATTCTTAAAAGTCAAGCCTCCAACTCGAAATATTTTCAGCCGGAACAGGAGTATCCCCCCCGTATTAGAGGATGCTGGACACGATGGCGGCGTCAGAATTTCTCCTTGAGGTTGCGCAACCCCTCAAACTTTCCCCCCGTTTTCGAGGATGCTGAGCACGGTTGTGGTGTTGGATATTGCGGCCGACCCCTTCCAACCCCTCCACCGACCAATACTCGCCCCCTTTATGGAACGACATTACCTTTTAATAAAAAAAAAAATTCGAAAAAAATTAGTGTTTAAAATATTTTTTTTTACATGACTCTTTCTTTTTTGATTTTTTTATTCAATTGAAATTAAAAATAAACTGACCACGCCATGGTCCGGTCAGTTGGACCGGAATGAGAGACCATTACAACCAAAAAGAGAAGTACAACTATTTTCCTCATTCTCAACATCCTCGGAAGGGGGGGGGGGGGGGGGGGGGGGGGGGGAGATCGGACACGATATCCAACACCACCAACGTGCTCAGCATCCTCGAAAACGGACAGGAATATATATTTGCCGCTGATACTTGAAAAAATAAATTCACCCCTTTCAGGGGCGAGTATTGCCCGGTGGAGGGGTTGGAAGGGGTCGGACGCGATATCCAACATCACCACCGTGCTCAGCATCCTCGAAAACGGGGTAAAAGTGTGTCTCTCTGCAGCGAAACCTCTTGAAGCGCGTTTAACCCCTCTGGGGGTTGTTTTTGGCCGTTTTGAGGGGTTGCGCAACCCCAAAGACAAATTCTGACGCCGCCATCGTGTCCAGCATCCTCGAAAACGGGGGGGGGTTTGTTCGTTTGTTGTTACAAAAAAGGAAACAAAGTTGTAAATAATAGTTCTTATACTGATTTGGATGACTACATTTTATATAGCAAAGTAGGGGAGACCGGTGTCGATCTGTAGAAGGGAACAGGGCGCCTAATAGCGCCATCTTTTTAAATGCCATTAAAACACGCTTATGGAGTGAAGCGGACGACTTTGTAGCGCTTTGGTATTTAGTTCAATTTCAGGCTTCGCAAGTACCGCGTGTCTGTATGCAAATGCCTGTAAATTAGCCCGAAAGTAAATAAACGTATTGCTTCTGAGAACCTATAAGTGGTTTCCTTGGATATATTTCATTAGATTGTGTGTTATTTTTGCATTTAATCTTCATATATACTAGCGTCTTAAATTACCACCAACTAATTACAAGAAACAATTAATATATTTTTAAAGGTTACGCGTAGTATTGGAAAAAACCGATGATTTTAATAATCGAGTACTTGATACTCGAGCGATTTTAATAATCGAGTGAATCGCTCGAGCGATTAATCGCTAGAAATTTTTAAGACTAAGAAGAATGTGCTGATAAATCACCAGGGGTTGTTTTTGTAAGTTTTAGAAGTTTAGTCTAGAGTTTTTATTAAGGAAGACCAGTTGATTCTGATTTTAAAAAAATACATCCTTTAATTTATTAAGAATTTACAATCGCCGCTGGCTAGCCAGTCCCAGGCAAAACAAAACCGATGTCGCGATGAATCCACTAAGGGATTTGGCATACTTTTTTATATGCACCTTCTCGTTTAGGTGCCTTTAAGAAAGACGTATGTCTTGTCAGCCTTCTGAGCGTCTAACTCGAACGTCGCCAATCGGCACATTTCGGGTGGCCCGCGAAGATCGGGTTATCAAGTGAAAGGTAATAAGTAACAAGCGACGATTTTCGTCGGTTATTTCAATAATCGAGTACTCAAGCGATTTTTCGCTCGAGCGATCACAACACTAGTTATGCGGTGTCTATTGTAACATATATGTTACCTTGTGGATTGTAACGTGTTACACGCCTGAGATTTGGAAGCCATTTCCCATACTATTAATAATTAGGCGTTAAAAAAATATATAAATCTGCTGCTGACCATTCGGTTCAATCACCAATAATATATGAATTATACTCTGAATAAATAACACGCAAAACATAAGCGGCAAAATTTAATTAAAACCCCCTACAACGTAATTAAATTACCTCCTATTTTTAGCTCGCCTTTCTTATTTTTCTTGCTAATATCCACAAGACCCTCTTTTCCATCCAACGAAATAAAAATAAATTTCCTTTTTTTTTCTGGGAACTAAGGGATTTATAAACATAATAAAATTTTCGTTCCGTCGCCTCTCGAAAGTCCTGTATTGCCCACGAGGCATTTTATTACGAAAAATTAATATACCTACGAATTCTCATATAACAGTTGCGCAACCTTCGTCGGTAATAAGTTCGTTCGAAGCCAGAAATGGTCTGTCCGAGGCATGCGCAGTTTGTTTAAAGTGGTCACAGAATCAACATTCTGCTCATTTGCTCGATCTACTGTTTGTTTCCTTTTGACTTGTTTTACCGTTTTATTTTCTTTAGGTCTGGTATGTTTTGGTTAAAGTTACTCTTCACTATTATTTAAACATCTATTCTATAAATCTATCAGAAAAAATACTTCTGGGTTAAGTTATGAAGTCAATTCTCAGATTGGCCGTTGACGGTTCACAGGGACAAAGAGCAGAAACCTTTGATCGTGTTTGGCATGAGGGGCTTCTAAGTAAACTGCGATCTTATGGTATGCCCAGTCTGTGCATGGTTGTCAAAAACAATGCATCCATATAGCCTTACTAGTATTTCAACAAAGAAAATTTATGGTCTACTTGTCTTCGTAGGAAGTCCGAGACAATCATACGCAGCGATATATTATGTGTGAGGCGGTTTCATCCTCTTCGCCGGAGAGTCTGCATTCAATGGATCCGTTGTTTATACCTATCCGTTGAAGATGTTTTCGCAATTGGCCTGTTAGCAGACCCATCACCTGTTTCAACTGGGGCCGCATCAGTGTTAGCATCCCATTCGATAGTATTTTCGATGGTTTTCCAATTGCGGCCCGTGTGTGTATTTTATTAGGTAACCTTTGCCATCGAGATAGGTGTTGTTTTTTTCGACCATCAGTCTAATGTTGTTTTCGTTGCCTGTTTTGATATCCCAAAGGCCGGTTCGGGGCCCCTGAGACCTTGAGGCGGATCCGGCTCTCGCTAGTTCATTCGCTTTGTCGTTACCCAATATCCCAGAGTGACCAGGGACCCACAAGAGTTCTACCTTGTTCCCCCTGGCCGCCAGTGCTTTTAGGTTGGTATGGCACTCCAGTGTAAGTTTTGAAGTAAACCGATTGGAGTTCAGAGCCTTAAGAGCAGCTTGGCTGTTCGACAGGATGTGTATCTTTTGGTTGTGGTAACCCTTTTCAAGATTTTGTAGTACCTACGTAAGCTTGTATCGCATGAACTTCCGCTTGGCTTACTGTGGCGTAGTTCCCCAGAGGAATTCTTATGTTCATCCTGGGCCTTTCCCCAAATATACCTGCGCCCACACTGTTGGCGGTTTTTGATCCATAAGATCCGTAACACCTTGGTCAATAAAATATTGTTAAAGAAAAAGTTACTAACTAAATTATGATAAATATAATGTGAATATCGGACCCTAAACAAAATATGTTTCCACTTCTGTTGTGCGATTGCCGGATTCCTCTCAAGACATCTTCACCATCAATGCCAGTGTTCCTCAAGGGTCCATATTGTGTCCCACCCTGTTTTTACTCTACATTAACGACCTAGTGGAAACTAAAAATCCGATATTTAGCTTTGCTGACGATAGCACACTGACTCATCTCTTTGAATGCACAAAGATCGGCTACCGACGCACGTCTTTGCCGACAGCTTGAAGTATCACGGCTCAACAAAGACCTGGAAGAAATTTTGGCTTGGGCTGACAGTAACCAAATCGAATTTAACGCTAAGAAAATCCAGGCAGCAGTTTTCTCTAAAAAGGTTAACATTACGGAACCGGATATAGTCATGGCAGGAATTGTAAAGTATATTAAAATTAAAGTTCTTCCAGTCACATATTGAGCCAAAAATTATGGTTGGTCTCCGTAATTGTTAGTGCTATCAAAAAAGTAATGTAGGTGCCATGTGCTCTTTTTGGGTCAAACTTAAAATGGTAAAATCAAAATTTGAAAATTTTCGCTCGCTTAAGAGATACATAGGAAAATCTAGAAATTGACAATTACAAAATTACCCTATATTTTCTTAGTTAAAAGAGATACAGAAAAATGTTTTATACAGAAGTTTCTTTATATTGATTGTTGAATAATATGCCGTTTTCAGAATAAATATACGGGGTCAGGTATAAAAGTTATCGGACCTAACCTCATTTTTTTAAATGGAACACCCTGTATATTTTGATCTAACAAGATACTATTTTAAATTCTCCTTTCAAATCTATAACACACTTTGATGACACTTATTGATGATATTGGTTTCCTAAGCGATTTATTTGAACTTTATTACTTTGAAACAAAATAAAAAATTCCGATTAAGGTAAAGAACAACGGGAATCATCGCAAATGTTCTGAATATGTCCTTAAACGAACCTCTTTCCGGATAACGAACAAAATATACATTTTACGCCATTTCTTCGTTTTTTCCACTTTCAATATGGATTGATGATGTCATATCAAATTTTTCAAAATGTTGATAGGTCATTTTCGCAAATGAAGATGTAAAAATGAAATTGACGTTGAATGTTAATAGTCAACATAGTTGTTTCTAGTATACCTATTAGCTTTTGTTTCATGGTCTACTGTGGTTTAAAGTAATAAAGTTTAATAAATCTATCATCCATGGTGTGTTATGGATTTGAGAGGCGAATTTAAAATAGTATCCTTTTAGATTAAAATATACAGGGTGTTTCATTTAAAAAATGAGGTTAGGTCACATAACTTTTTTATCTGTCCCCGTATACTTATTATAAAACCGGCAGATTACTCAACAATCAATATAAAGAAACTTCTGTGTATAACATTTTTCTGTATCTCTTTTAACTAAGAAAATATAGGGTAACTTAGAAATTGTCAATTTTTTGATTTTCCCTCGTATCTCTTAAGCGAGCGAAAATGGTAAAATTTTGATTTTGCCATTTTAAGTTTGACCCAAAAAGAGCACATGACACATACATTACTTTTTTGATAGCACTAACAATTACGGAGATACCCTATAAAAGTGGGGAAAATGGGACACTCTATTAAACTCGAAACATTAATAAGCAAAAAGTGTTTAAATGACAAATATTTAAAAATGTTTCATTAAAAGAAACTGTAGAATCAACATTTTATTCTTTGGTTATAGTAGCCACGAAAATCCCGTTTTTATCCAACAAAATATCGCAGCAAATTACCATTTTTGTTCTTACTAATGGATTGATCAACATTTTTATTTTTCCATTTTATCGGCATTCGAAAATTGAACGACTTCCCTGGTGCCCCGAAAACATTTTTGAAACAGCGGGAATGAACGTAACAGGGAAATCGGTTAAAAACGCTTCGTCTCCAATGAAATAAATTGAAAAATATCCCTTAAGGAATAAGTTATGTAAACCTGATCGGAATATTGAATATACAGGGTGGCATACTACCAGGAGCATTTGAAACGTTTTATTCCTACACGGAAAGAAAAACTACTATAAAAATAGTAGAACTAACCATAATTTATGGCTCTATACAGGGTGTCCCAGAATATTTGGACAACCTTCCAGGATCAGATAGAACACTTAAAAATAACAGGAGAAGTTCATATAAATTTTTCTTCCTACCCCCTACGGAGATACGGGCCCATAACGGACGTCCCTGGAAATCGTTGTTTTTTAAATAATTTTTTAAGTACTAGGTGTAATTTAATAATTTTTTAGTATAATGTTTACTAGATGAGTCTCCTTAAAATTCGCTTTTTAGGCACATTTGGCTTATTTAATTTGACAGGGACGGACTAGACGTAACACAAAAATGCTTTTTTTTACACCCTGTATGATGAGGGAACGACAATAATATTTTGTTGGATACTCTAACCTTAAGCTGAAAAAAGGTACTCTTGATCAATGTCTATAAAATGAACTGTTTTCGAAAAAAATATATTTTTATTATTATTTTTTCAATTGTTATTAACAAATTAAAAATAGTTCAAATTTGTATTTTTATTTATATTAGATCTACTAAAGTTGGTAAAATATATTATTTAAAGAAAGTTGTGTTCAGTCAAGCAAAATGTTATTCTATATACGAACGTCAAAAAATTTCCACTGTAATCACTTCCTGCTGCCTCGAGGAGGAGAAAAATTTCCGGAAATTTTCTTAGTTGCCGTGGTCACTGAACAAAAAGCAGCTCCTGATTGGCTGAAGAATGTAAGTGCGAAATTTTCGCTTGAATTTATAACTAGAGCAGTTTTTTTTAATAATCGAGTGAAGTCGGTTATTTCAATAATCGGAGTACTCGAGCGGTTTTTCGCTCGAGCGATCACAACACTAATATAAAAAATTCAATTAATCTATATTTTATTGGAATTTTTACAATAAAATCTTTCCACTCCCCGAGTGCCCTAAAGGATTTTTCCTGTAATGCTTGTGTTTGATCAGAAAAAAAAAAATAGTAGGTACCACAATTTTTTTCATAATTTAATTTTTCAACATCACGCGACCTTATCCCGATGTGTTTTTTTTGATTGGACGATACGGGAAACAAAAAAATGTAAGCGCGAGCCGTCTAAATGTACGAAAATCTTAATTTCACCAGTATATGAGAGTCCCACATTCGATTGGAATTCCCCTGCTTATTTCATATGTTTCTAATTCCGTTTCAAATTAGACATGACAAGACTGAATAGCCACGAGTCCATAAAAGCATGCGGAATAAACACATTTTCCGGAATCCAATGTCCTGATTTTCTCGAGAAGGGTCAAATCCATTTACTTTAATTAAGAAGATATTAAATGACAACTTCTTTCACTCTATGTTCAAGCCATTCCTCAGATAGTGTCACGGGAACGTTTAAAATAAAAGAGTCATCATTTCAATGCAACTTGTCTAATTCTCCTTTTCCCTGTACGTGTTCCTTAATGACGTGCCAATATTTCAGGGTGTGATACCTTAGATCATTTTATAAAGAAAAGTTCATATGAACATATGTCCGCAACGGCTTAAGTTTCTTGCTACATGGTGTTGAATTTTTTTTAAAAATGATTATTTGTTAATATCCCCGAAGTACTTTAGATATTATTTTCAATTTTGGTATATGTTAATAGGATATAAAACCACAAATTTTATTTAGAAAAGTTATTCAATTGTTCCATCAGTGGCGTCCCTGCAAACATGTCCTCTGATATTTTTTACAAGAAAGATGGTACGCCACTGACATTTTTCCATGTGGATATCCTTTCTGATTAGCCTGGTCAATTCTACATGAAAACGGTCTCTTGAGTTTTTCTCGTCATATGTACCGTTCTTGATTAAAACCACTAAATTCATATTGAAACTCATTATTATTAACATTGATAAAATAATTAATGATAAATTTTGTTTTATAAAAATTGTTGGAGTGGGCAATTCGGTGCGAAGACGGGCGGGAAGCATGCCTTTTAAGTGAAGGTGGTGAAACAAAATTTATCAATAATTATTTTATCAATGTTAATAATATGACTTTCAATATGACTTTAGTGGTTTTAATCAAAGACGAGAAGAGCTCAAGAGACCGTTTTCATGTGGAATTGACCAGGCTAATCCGCAAAAATATCTAGATGTAAAAATGTCAGTGGGGTACTATCTTTCTTGTAAAAAATATCAGAGGACATGTTTGCAGGGACGCCACTGGTGGAACAATTGAATAACTTTTCTAACTAAAATTTGTTGTTCTATATCCTATTAACACATACCAAAATTGAAAATAATATCTAAAGTACTTTCGGAGATATTAAAAAATAACCATTTAAAAACTAACAATTCAACACCCTGTATCAAAAAATTTAAGCCGTTGCGGACATATGTTCATATGAACTTTTCTTTATAAAATAACCTAAGGAATTACACTCTGAAATATTAGCACGTCATTAAGGAACACCCTGTATACATTAATTACAAAAGCCCAGTCCTACCTTATACTGATTAATCCTTCTGGAGAGGGTCGTTATTAGATAATGCTGATGTCGTTCAATCGCCGCAAAGGTTCTCGTAGAAGTCGTGGTGAACGAAGAAGTCCATGAAGAGGTACTTGTCGCGTCACCGGACACTTCCCAGCAACGCCGTAGTACTGCGCGCAACCTGTTGCGCGCCGCACTCAAGCCGGGCTACGGGGCCGCCAGGAGGAACCGACGCGCGAGTTTACGTGAACATAGGGTGATTTGGTGACAATATACACAAGTAGGTACTAAAATAATACAACGAATTATTTTTAAAAATTAACACTTAAGCGAAAGCTGGAAAGAGTCGCAATGTATCGGGAGTAAGCGTGGGTGCAGTAAAAAACATTCACAAAGAAGATACTGAAAGGAAAGAAAATAACCCGGATCAATTGTTGTCATCTCCTGTCAAAAAAAGGGCCCGTCTCTCTGCTGTCGGAAAAATCGAAGGCTTCGACTTTGGCATTGTTAGGAGAACAATACAAAAGTTTTATTTGGAACTAAAAGTGGTTCCAACCTTAAAAAAGTTGCTACAACAGCTGAGAAGTGACAAACTCTCCATTTTCCCGTGAAACTTTGAAGTGCACGTTGAAATCAAATGGATTTTATTGGCGAAAATGCCAAAAATAAGCGAAAAATATTAATGGAAAGGCCTAACACTGGTGATACAAATATCTTCATGTCATGAAAAAATATATATTATTACATTATTAAGATAATAATAGCACGCCCATGACTCGGCCATGTTTTAGAAGATATTGCTTCCCCCTTACCGATACCGTGTAGCTATAGACTTGTCGAGCTGTAGTCTAGTTGCAACGTATTAATCTTAACAAATTATTATAAAAACATGAAAATCTTTACACCCTTTATCTCTAAAGCAAGACGTTTAGAATATATGTCCATATGAATGTAAACATATTTTTATTAAAGGCATAAATAAGATGCAACGGATTGCTTCGACATTCACATGTGGATGAAGTCTCTCTTCATGACTCTTGACAATCTTCTTAATTTCTTTGTCCACATTTTCCATTCCCTGGTACTGATGGAGGTCACTGTTTCTGACATACTAATGAGCATTGACGATATGCCTTGGTGCTTTGTTCTGAAATCTGTGGATTACGTTGACATTACTTTGTTTTGGATTGGTTCTGCACTGTTGTACAGCTCTAAGTATTTGGGAGACGAATAAGTACGGTGCAAGAACTCTCTGAAGACAGACCAGCATCCAATAGCGTATGCGTGGCAGAGCGAAAGGACTTCGCCGGATGCAAATATGTGTGATTCCCCTACAGCAGTCTCTCAACTTTTATTTGTGAGTTGTAATTTTAAAATCGTAAACAATGCGACAAAAATATCGCATTTTGTAATTTGATAACAATGATTTGGGCGAGTTCATTAACATCGATAGCAATGTGCTATTAGAAGATGATAGTGACCCCATTCCTACTGATTATGTAGTCCAAACTGAAACCACATCATTGTCTGACGACTCTGATGAAGAAGTTCAATGCAGTAATCAAACAAATGTCACCAATTATCAACAAACCATTAGTATGGTAAAGGAATTATAAGAGTATACAAAGAATAGAGTTGACTCTACAGCAATGGAATTGTTATCAGACTTGGAATTACATTTTCTAGATTGCAAGTATAAAACGCAAACACGTCAAACTGCGTTATTTGATTTTTTTAGTACTACATCCTAAAACTAGTGTATTTTTGTTATGTTATGTTTATTTGTACATATGTACATATACATAGTAATAATTTTGCATTTATATATTACCTAATAACAAATTTCCTATGGGCGGACACCTCTATTAGGCGGACACATTTAAACGATCCCGTAGGTGTCCGCCTAAGGGAGGTTTCGCTGTATTTGGTAATTAAGTAAAATATTTTCGTAAAGAGAGAGGAGAATTTCCTTATTTATCTATAATATTAGAACCACTCACTCGTACATCTCCACGGGACTTTATTTTCACTCGCAATTACCATGGGAAACAATCTACATGGGTAAATCTACAGATTATTATATTCTGCTCGTGACAAGTTTCAGATGTCTTTATGCTCAAAAGTAATAATATCCAATGATCCCCACATGACCCACTCTCATGCTCTAATTTCCTTTATCGCCCCTAAGGGTTTAATACGGACCTGACCCTACCGAAATTCTCCCCTTTTTACCGGGAGTTTACCACTCTATCCCCAAGACATTATTGTGTTTGGCAATTTGGGGACGTAGGCACAGGTTGGGGGACGGGGGGTGGCTTTAAATAGAACTTCGAAGTGTAGGAAGACAAGGCAATGTTCTGTCAATTGGATATGAGTTAGGTTTTACGGTGCAAATTGATTTAAATATGTAAAAAGTGAGGTTAAGTGCAGCATCCAGTAAAGAAAATTGATGGAAAAACGATAATATATATTTATAACTGTTTATTTTTACAATCTCTAGTATACAGGGTGTTTATTTCAGAGTTCGGTGATTTAGGTTGTTGAAGAAAAGTTCAGATGAACATATGTCCGCAACGGCTTAAATTATTTGCTACAGGGTGTTGAATTTTTTTTAGATCGTTATTTAGTTAGAAGAGTTATTATATCGATTCACTAGTGGCGTATCTGTAAACACGTCCTCTGATATTGTTTACGAAAAAAGTGGTAGATACACCACTCACATTTTTCTATGTGAATAGTTTCTAATTAGTCTGATCAATTCTACATTATTGATTAAAACAATTAAATTCATTGAAATTCATTATTATTAACATTGACATTGATAGTGGTAAATTTTGGTGATCATTTCCAAAAATTATGAACTTTCGTTCCTGATGACAAATTACACTCAATCTAATCACTAAAATCTTTTGTAAAATTGACTAAAATCTTTTGTAAAAATTTTGCCACACGGTATTCCCAAGCGGTCGCCCATCCAAGTACTGGAAGCCGAATGATCTGTAGCATCTTATTTAAGCGCTTCATTTTTGTAAAAATAGCATTTTTATGACACTTAATTTAAACTTTTTACAATAAAAAATACTTAAAGGACAATAATAGTAGCCAGTAAAATGTATCATAACATTTAAAAATATTTAACTACTGGAGTTATAAATAAATTATTCGTTGTAAAATTTACAATATATTTTACTTCATTTAACTAAATTTATTAGAAATTCTATAACTAAGTATACTTTTTTAGAAATTATGTTTACAATATTATTTTGGCACAGATTACTAATAAAAAATGTAATTAATACTATATTTTATAGGAAATTTTACAACGAAATCTTTACTATAATAATTTTACTATACAGGGTGTCCGCTAATTAATGGAACATGGAAAAACCATAGACTCCTTACGTAAAAATATGAGGATTTATTTATACTTACCTATATCCGAAAGTTGATATTAACTGAGATACAGGGTGTTAAAGTTAAAACTCCATTTTTGTTTTTCTATAATAACTTTGCAGGAAACCAACGTTTTTTTTCAAAATTTGGCAATTACGGTTTTTAGGACGAGAAATTGATTTTTTATGAAACTTTAAAGTACAAAGGGGGGCGATGTCTGCGACATTATTTGCACATTAATTAGGTCATAATTTTTTGTGCCTCAATGTATTTAAGTTTTGAATGAAAATAATACTTTTCTCATATTTATTACGTAAAAAAGGTATACTTAGTTCAGGTCGCCCAGAGTTACTGTTTCGGAGATATTTGCATTTAAATTGTTTAGTGCACCCTATCCAATTATTATTAATTTGCGAACAAAAGTAACCTATGAAAAAACAAAGAATAGTAGAGATGCAATTGGTAATAAGTCACAAAATATTATTTGCTATCCTGAGCTGACAATTTAAATGCAAATATCTCCGAAACGGTAACTCTGGGCGACCTGAACTTAGTATACCTTTTTTACGTAATAAATATGAGAAAAGTATTATTTTCATTAAAAACTTAAATACACTGAGGCACAAGAAAGTTATGACCGTATGAATGTTTGAAAAATGCCGCAGACAGTGCCCCCTACATTGTACATTAAAATTTCACAAAGAAATCAATTTCTCGTGATAAAAAAACTTAATTGCCAAATTTTGTAAAAAATCGTTAGTTTCTCTCAAAGTTATTAGAGAAAAACAAAACTGAAGTTTTAACTTTAACACCCTGTATCTCAGTTAATATCAACTTTCGGATATAGGTAAGTATAATTAAATTCTAATATTTTTACGTACGGAATCTGTGGTTGTTCCACGTACCATTAATTAGCGAACACCCTGTATATTTTAGAATTTACTTGATGTTATTAAATTTATTAGAAATTCTAACTATACGTTATACAGGGTCCGCAAACGAAGCGTGGACGGAAGATTAAATCGTTATCGAAGAACTTATCAACAATACTGAAACAGCTTGAGATATTGGATTAAAAGCGGCATGTTTTAAAAATATTTTACATTATACAGGGTTTCACAAAAAAAGTGTGACAGCATAAAGTTATATTTTTTTAAATGGGACACCCAGTATTTTATTGCATATTTAGGTTCGTATTACTATCGTTTATAAGTGCCTCAAATTTTATTTAATTTGGTTTTGTAGTTTCGGAGAAATAAATTAACTAAGAAAAAAAAGTTTTGCAGTCCTGAATAAAAAAATCAAAAAAAACAATCCAGAACTATTTTTTTAACCTCGGCATTGAGTGAAATTTATGACAAGAGGTGTAGAGATACTATGAATGTAATTGCGGTTATTTATTTTATACAGGGTGTTCATAATAAGCTTTCAAAAACCCCACATTTTAAAATAATTTTTCTCAAGTTTTTCAAATGGAGCATATTATTTGGCTATTTGACGTAGAATTCATAGATAATTTTTTTTTGTAATACAAGCAACAGAGTTTTTATTGGGAAATTTTCTTATAGGCGACTAGACTAATAGTTGTAAACTAAAGTAAAAGTTCAAAATAGCTTCCTTTTACTCTTAGAGTTTACCGTATTTTAGTTATTTCGATATAAATTTTAAAAGCATACATTTTTGCTACTTTTATTATTTAATTTTATTTTTTATTCTTAATCGAGTTGCCATGATTTCTTTTTGTTTAGATTGTCACTATGACAGCCAAATAAAATTATTTACATTTGTTAAGTCGTCGAAATTCAGTACTAACTTACACAAAATGTCGAATTTTACAACTTTAGAAATGGTAAATATGATTTTTATACTGGGTGAATGTGCAAGAAATTGCCTCCTCGCGAGCCGAGTGTATGCCGAAAGTTATCCAGATATTGAAAGAAAGCCGAGACCAAAAACCTTCGAGAAGTTGTTGCAAAGATTTGTAGCAACAGGAAGCACTGCGTACACAAAAAGGATAAACCCGTTATTAATGAAGAAAATGAATTAAGAGTTCTGTTGGCAGTAGAGGAAAATCATTAAATTAAGTAAAAGGAAGCTATTTTGAATATTTACTTTAGTTTACAATTATTAGTCTAGTCGCCTATAACAAAATTTCCCAATAAAAACTCTATTTAAACAACATAATTTATGATATTTACAATTATTTCGAAAACGGCTGGATATAACTTATATGCTTGTATTACAAAAAAAAATTGTCTATTAATTTTACGTCAAATAGCCAAATAATATACAGGGTGTTCCATTTGAAAAACTTGAGAAAAATTATTTTAAAATGTGGGGTTTTTGAAAGCTTATTATGAACACCCTGTATAAAATAAATAAACGCAATTACATTCATAGTATCCCTAGACCTCTTGTCATAAATTTCACGCAAAGCCGAGGTTAAAAAATAGTTCTGGATTGTTTTTTTTTGTTCAGGACTGCAAAACTTTTTTTTTTTTAGTTTTTAATTTATTTCTCCGAAACTACAAAACCAAATAAAATAAAATATGAGGCACTTATAAACGATAGTAATACGAACCTAAATATGCAATAAAATACTGGGTGTCCCATTTAAAAAAATATAACTTTATGCTGTCACACTTTTTTGGGCCATGTAAAATATTTTTAAAACATTCGTTTGCGGACCCTTAAAAATGTAATTAATACATAGTTTATAGGAAATTTTACAATAACAGCTTTACTATAATAATTTTACTATAGTATTTTTTCTGTGTAGCAATTAACGCAGTACGTTTGTTACGCCATCACAAAATAAATTTCAAAATTAAATACGTAGATAACCATATTTCGAAAATCAATATTATTATATAATTTAATATTCACAGCCACTAGAAGGAACATTTTAATTTCTTTCGGAAGTAGTAGCCGGAAGTTCCGGTAGCCCTTAAAAAGTTATCATTCGCTCAAATCTCGGATTAGCCAAAATTACCGCTAATTTTCCCCGCCCTAAACTATTATTTCCCGCACGTTTCAAGGATTACTTTAAATGTCACAAACATACCGGCAAGTTCTCCGCAAACAATCGCACATTATTAAAATAATGATCCACAATATGTCTGACTCAAAACAAACAATGCTGTCACTCTGTTTGTGTGTTAGTTTACGCAAAATACACAAAATCAACAATAGTTCGTATCGTTAAAATGGACAAAACTGTCATATTGATATGTATATTTACATACGCAAACTATTACATAACTAGAATCTGAAAAAAAGGGGGAATAATGCAGAATAAACATAAAATTGATATAAAGTAAAAAGATGGTGAAATAGATTTCGTTTGAGTGGTTTCAGCGTTTGCCACACATGACACATGTCAATTATATGTAAGAGCTTGTATTTGCTCGTTATATTTGACCAGTGATTTTTCAAATTATGCTAAAAAAATAGACCATGCCCAAGTAAGACTAAAGCTCTTACCGTGATCTCCAAAGTCGCTTAAAACTATACAATAAAATTTCGAATAAAACCAAATGAACTTCAAGACAGTCTGAGGACTACCAAACATAAACAGTTTTGACAGTAAGTTGTCACGCATTTAAGTCATTAAGCTTAACAAATTATTAAAAAAACATGAAAATATTTAACACCCTGTATCTCAAACGTTAAGACGTTAAGGACATATGTTCATATGAAAATGGACGTAAGAATAACCTGCTTAAATATTAGCATGTTATTAAGAAACACCCTGTATACCTTGGAGGATACATATTTCCGGAAAAATTTGTGTTTCCATAGTAATCAAATAAAAAATAAGTCTCTGATTGGGTTAAAAATACCGGTGTGAAGTTTTCTGTATAATAGAATAGTGAGAAATAGTATATTGTATAGTTGTTGCAGAATTATACCGTTGACTCTTACTGCCATAAATAAACTACCTGATTAAACCCTATTGTATACGCCTTAACCTCTTCAAAGCTTAATAAATGGGATCAGGGCCGGCTTGAAAATGTATACCACACCACATGATTTATTTTTATAATTTAAAATAAATAAATAGGTATTTTTAGTTTTAGGTACCTATAATAAATGTAAAATAATGATAATAATTAATGATAATTGAAAATAATATATATTAAACGTATAACTATTAGGATAACAAGTACAATAAAAATTAATTATCATTAATCATACAATTGTAAGAATTTTCCACCTTAAGTACATGGTGTACACAGTTTTTTCAGCTGTCTGCAGAAATTTATCTTACTTCGTTTTTAATTAATTCTACTACAGATGCCTTTAATGTAGGAGAAATATTATTTCTCCCAATATTGGATTTTAATTGGTGCCATATTAGCTCAATAGGATTGAATACACAATAGTACGGAGGAAGACGCAACACCATTTTCTGCTGCAAGTTTGTCACACTAGTATTCCTTATTTATTTTTATTTTTTATTTATGGTGCCTTGGTTTAACATTTTTTGGAAGAATCATCCCAACCTTTTCTTGGAGTGGCATGGATATCGAACCATGTTTCGTCAAGGTAAATAATTGAACGATTTTCTTCTTTAAATTGTTTAACAGCTCTTAAATATTTAAGTCTCCATTCCCGTAAACGTTGAGATTCCATTAGTAATGTTTGTCTTTTATCAATGCTTCGGTATTTAAAACCCATTTTACGCAATATTTTCCTAAGGCTTGAAAGGCTACAAGAGATATTTGTTTCGTCTTTAATCAGCCGCTCTTTGAGGGAAATCAAAGTGGGTACAGTTTGTGCCTCATACATTTGGTAAATCTTTCTTCTTAATAAATCCATGTAATTTTCGTCAATGCTTCTAAATGTGCCAGAATCACTCCGATTTTTTCTAGGATTAACAGGTTTAAGTACTATGTCTCTTACCGAAGATAAAGGAGTTTTTGTCAAAGTAGACGTCTCTGCTAAAGCATCCATCGAATTAAAATTTCTATTCAACAACGATTGATACACATTTTTAATTATTAGTTTGGCATCGGTAGATAAATGCTTTCTTTTAAAAATGACACTTGAAGATGCCCCCCTATCAGCACAATTCCAAGGACGCCACATTCTACCACTAATAAGCCTAACTAAAAATTATTCGTTCCGGCTCTGCTCGAAAAGGTTTTCCTTATTTATTTTATGGTCGAAGGGATAATGGGGTTTTATTGCAGTCAAAAGATCAACGGTATAATTTTGCAAATACTATACAACAAGTGAAAAAAATGATATATTTCTCCCGAATGAAGAAGTTTGTTGCAAATCAAACGAGGGACAAATATGTCATATTCTCACGTGAGTACGCTGTACTTTTTCTACGGATGCGTTTTTGTTACGTGTTTAAAACCTGGTTCAGAGTTAAAATACATAATACATATTACATTAACTCATTTCTATATTTTACTTAAAATTGTTATATTTGAACAATTTTGGAAAGTAATTCCTGGTAGGTCGTTTCGTTTTCGGTAATTGAAATATTAGCTGAGGTCGAAGTTGATGGGGAAACGTACTGAGCTTCCACAGCATTGTTGTATTCAGGTTCTAGTGGCGCTGAAGGCTGAATCGATTCTACTATAAGTTTTGATATTTTCATTTTGCTAGCCATGGAGTTATCGATATATAGGATTCAGCAACATTGCTGGATTTCCCACCCCCCCCCCCCCCCCATTGCGTTTTAGAGTTAAAAGATCTGCTCCTGCATTAATTAAAATAGTCGCAGATGACCTTCGGAAACAGTGGCCAGTATATAAATCCGGAATCGGTAATGGACTGCCTAAGTCTGACGTCACGAGAGGCGTGGTTTCAAAAACCTTTCCAAACAAACTAAAATTACATTGAAAATCCCATAAGAAATTTTTTAACGCATCGGTACAAGTTTATAAGGGATAAATAAGCAATTTCCTGATATTAATTGTATATTAGATGTTATTATTGATTCATTTTCAGAAACAGATTAACGTAAGTGTTCTTTGAAGATTTTTAATCACCATCTTAACAAGTTTGAGGTTATGTTATTATTGTTTACATTATCGTTTAGCGAGATTTAAATTGTTATTTTTCTGTTAAAAACAGCTTATTGCATTGTATTTATCAACATAGAGTATACCCACCCTATAGCTTGGAATATATTTTTTTATTATAGATTGAAAACATGCAAAAATGATTGTGTTTCGTACCAGATTATAAACATTATAATGAAAAGAAAATTTGAAAGTTTTTTACACTGCCTACAAAGTAGGAAGAAA
The DNA here is from genome assembly GCA_963991005.1 of Barypeithes pellucidus. NCBI lineage: Eukaryota > Metazoa > Arthropoda > Insecta > Coleoptera > Curculionidae > Barypeithes > Barypeithes pellucidus. The sequence continues at coordinate 19,739,862 of OZ022563.1, forward strand.
TGAAAGTCTGGATATATATCACCATAAATATATTGAAACAATTATTGGGTAACCCAATTATTTATGTTAATGTCTGCTTTACAAATTAGTTTCTTTTTTTAGACAAGATAGGGAACCCTCCCAACATTTTGATTTGTGGGTGCCGTTTTGTGAACCAAGACAGCTACGTCCGGCAGCATGGAAAATTAGAGTCTGACCTATTAGCTCATGTAAACACTATAATGCTATATAGTTTTGTTCTCGAGGACGGAAATGTTCATACCTATAAAGAAATAAAACACTACTTGGCAATAAAGTATAATGTTTAAATATTAACTACTGAAAATTTAAAAAATAAATACAATATTTATGAATATATTATTCTACTTCTTTAATTAGTGATTAGTGGATACTGAAAGTTAGTAAGTGCTACACATAACTGAAATTTGGAACATATAATGTTGAGGTATTTGTTGCAAAATAATGCATTTTATTCGGTTTTGCTCTCTCGACATGATTCTTGCCGTCATAATTGTCTGGATTTCATAAGCCCGAGCTTCTGTAAATTGATGAGTGCTCAAAAATGATGGTATATTTAAATGGACTCATTCAGGTAGCAATTCTTCTATTAAAAAACCCTCGTCAGCTAGTATAAGTTTTCATGCTGCCTGGCATAGCTGTCTTCGTCACAAAATAGCAGCTACAAACCAAAGAATACCGTAAAGGTTTCCTATCTTTTCTAAAAAAAAGGAACTATTTTAAATAGCAAACATTAACATAATAATTGATTTACCCAATCATTGTGTTCATGTATGTAGTAGAAGGTACCTTATAAGTGATATCCAGGCTTTCTTTTCTTCCTTTGCAAATGTAGGTACTTCTCATTATAAAACACAACCATTTTTGCAGATTTCGAATCTATAATAAAAAATATTTCAAGCTATATGATGGTCGGCATACTTTATGTTGATAAATACAGTACAATAAGCTTTTTTTTACAGAAAAATAACAATTTAAATCTCTCTAAACAATAAAGTAAACAACAATAACATAACCTCAAACTTGTTCAGATGGTGATTAAAAATCTACCTAAACCACTTACCTCAATTTGGGGTTAAAAATAGATCAATAATATCATCTAAAATATAAATAATAGCAAGAAGTTGCTTATTTATCACTAATAAACGTACACCGATGCTATAAAAAATCTCTTATGGGAAATTCAATGCAATCTTTTTTTGTTTGGAAAGGTTTTCAAAAATTTGACGTTTCTGACGTCATCACTTAGGCTGTCCATTGCAAAAATTTCGTTATATTTTTCGCCATGGTGCCAAATTTATTTATTTAATTGCAAAAATTTCGCTATATCTTTCGCCATGGTGCCAAATTTATTTATTCCCACGGGCTGTTTTGCACATTTGCCATTTTGGTAATTTAAAAAAAATGCGTGTCTCGTCCGTGCATGTTCGAAGCTTTGCATATTTTTTGTAAAATTGGTTGAATTCTCCTGTGAACTGACTGTGAAATTTTTAGGTACTTTTGTTTTCTCTTCCATGTCATCAATTTTGAATTTTCGAAGTTCATCACAACGGCATGCCTCTGTAAGGCCAATAGCTAAAGCAGCCTGAAATTAAAACCAAAAATGCAATCTTCCATAAATTTTTTTTTTAAAAACATACCTACCTTTACCAGCAAATACTTTTCATCAGGTGCATCTTTTAGAAATTGTTGAATTTCTTCAGGAGTTAAGGTTTTTGGCTATTTTGGAACATATCTTTCCGATTTTTGTTTCAAAAATGCGCGTAGTTTTACGTATTTTGATATATCAACACGGTTTTTTATAATTATGGTACTCTTCAGCATCGAGTACTGGGACCATAATGTGGATGGTTTTAATTTTCTTGATAATTCTTCAAAATAAACTAACAAAGTATGTTCAGAAAAAGAATTCACCTTGGCTTGCATTCTCCAGTCCATAAAGTTACTGTAAGCGATTTCATATTTTTGTCTTGATGTGCTTGGTAGCAAATTATTACAAACATCGGATGCTTTTCGAACTATATCTGGAGGTGTACTTTCAAACTCTAAATCTTCGTATTCCATTATAATCAATATTTAACAAATCTCACCTGTTTTAGTATAAAAATCAACAATATAGTATATTGTACAACAAGTACAACACCCGTTTGGCAAGTTGACAGCAATAATAATAATTGTGCAGTGTTTAGGTTGTGTTGTTATGGAAACGCCGGCAAATGTTTTCATGACGTAAGGAGATATTGCGTGCTAATCGTCGTGGTGTAGTATCAATTTCTCACTATTATTATGATAACCCATGAACGTATGGAAGCGATGAGAGAACTGGAACATTCCATAACATTCGTAGAAAAAATATGTTTCATACAAACAAAAAATTAATTTTGATTTCTTCCCCTGTCTTCAACATTATATTATTAAACCATTCTTTACACACGTTTCCAATTTATCCCGTACAAAAATGACTTTTCGGTCAATTGGCGAAGATCCATAGGAAAAGGGAGAAATCTCTAAAGGTCAGGTCCGTATTGAACGTGGGGGGCAATAAAGGAAATTGGACAAAAAAGGGATAATTTGGATGTTATCGCTTTTAAGGGACCGACGACCGTAGCTGTAAATAATAAACGATAAAGCGATCCTACGTATAGACGGAAATGTTCATTTAAACCCAGAAATAATATTTCCACCTTCCAAAATTTATAATACCTATCAAGGGCATTACAAAAGTATTTGTGTTAATTTACTGAAAATAATAGAAATAAAAATAGGTAATATGTTGGGTGTGGTGTTATATTATTATATTTAAATGGGTGACTCCTTGGGTGTTCTAGAGAAAGTCTAGATACTTTTTTTTTAATCGAATATCTAAATACTAAGGTAAAAACACTTTATGCCTACATGCTGTCGCACCGCTCCATCTGGTTTCAGTTAGCAACTGTATGTAGGTCACTAAAGGAAACTACACTGATGCCAGATCACACCGCGCCCTTGCTTGAATACCGGCCGCCCGCCACTCTCGTTACTTCAGTATGTTTCGAGACTCGGGGGTGGAATGACGCTGTCGAGGGTTTCACGTGCTTGATGTATACGAATATAAACGTTTTGTTAGTTGTAAAATTACAGGTTTTTTTCTGTTGCGAAATAATTCATAATAATAAATATTGTGATGCGATTTCCAATTTGTGTGATATTATCTACTGTAGATAGATATTGATAGTGAACGTCGTCAGTAGCGGCCACGTAAATTTTCAGATTTCATATAAACTATATATTTTGCTTATTAATTCAAGGCGCCATTTATGGTTATTTTCTTCAACAGTCACAGGGTGGACGCATTACAGTGACGCGGGATGAGCTGTGGGTTTATGTAGCGCTTCTCTAGGACACCCAAGGAGTCACCCATTTAAATATAATAAGTCATTTCCATAACATCGATCCGATCGAGGCAGATTCCGAGGGAAACCCTCTGTTTGATTTAATTCTTTAAAAAAAGATTTTACCGGTAATTTAATCAATTTGTTTTTTTTCAGGTAAGCCAAGAACTTCTAGCTAATTTGTAACGTTTTAAAAAGTAAGTAAAAAAGTTTTAATATTTTAATGTGTAAACAGGGTATTCCTGTGATGTGCTAATATTTCTGATGATACCATAGATTAGTGTACGCCACTGACTTTTTCAACGTGGATATTTCTTCTGTGTAGCCTGGTCAATTCTGCACGAAAGCAACCGCTTGTATTTTTCTCAATTGAAACAAACTCACATTGAAACAACAATGGCTTGTTATTTGTGCCGCAGGCAGTCCGTCCCCGGCCCACAGAATGAATTACACTTTTGTTATGAGGCTTATCTAATGAATCTCTACTTAGCTGACACCATACGAAATTTTTGTTAAAATATACAGGGCGATTCAAAGGCTATCAATAAATAACTGATTTTCAGAACGGGCTTTTTAGTGCAGATATCTCTTCGGAGGGAAGACTTTTGATGTAGAGTTGACCAGGCTCGTAAATCAAGATATTTTCGCTCAATAGAAAGCTTCACACTTCACTTTTCTTTTCTTGTAGAACAATCTACTATTTGTCTTCAAGTCAATAATAAAAAAATTTTCCCCGCGGACACACTGTATATAAACATGTCGAAACTAGTAAGATAGCTCCACACTGTTAATTATTTTTGACTCTACAAGATGACTCAAAAAAGCGGAATAAAAAAAATATTATAAGGTTTTCACATTCTTATCTTAATTTGATATTCTTAATTTAAGAACGACCGCCCCCGGTTTAGCTGCGAACCGGTGTATCATGAAATTATTTTAAAAGATTTATTTTTCTGTAACGACCAAACAATTTATTATATTCTTCGCGTTTTAAACGTAGGAAGACTAATAAAAATATGTTTTATCTAAAGCATTTTCTTATTGTTTTTTTCTTCCTACGTTTTTTTTTTTGTTAATAATGCCAATTATTAAAAAAAAAAAAAAAAAAAAAAAAACGTAGGAAGAAAAAAAACAATAAGAAAATGCTTTAGATAAAACATATTTTTATTAGTTTTTTTAATTTTACACAAGGAAATACAATTTTTGGAAAATAAGAAAGGTTTTTTAGTGTATAGTGCTTAAACGTAAAGTCAATCAATCAATAACAGCCTCGTTAAAGTTTGGAATACCCTCTATACGTTTTCTTCTTCAATAGATAGCATTGCTATGGCTGTTAGCCTTTCTTCATTCATAGAACTAATTTTTTTTTTCGTTTTAATGTTGAAAAACATCGTTCATCGTTAGTTGTGCTGCATCCACAAATCCAGTTATTTTTTTCCTGTATTTCATTTTTAAACTTCCTAATAAAGTCCGTAGATTTATCCTTCGTGGTCTGCGTTAAATTAATTTCGGGTTTAGGTCTTCCCGCATTCTTTACTTCAATTTTTTGCTCTAAACTCAACGAGCTAAAGTTATTTTTTAAATAGTCCACCGTCAAACTATTTATTTTAACTTAACAAATATGTAATATTAAAATATTGAAACATCCACGCTCGAATTTCTACATACAGGCACGAACAAACAGACAAAGGTGCACACCAAAATTGTGCGACTTTAAATCGCCATAACCCCGCTATCCCCCGCCTCCACCACTAAAAATAAACTGCATTATGTCCCGCCTAAATAATCGCATATGCGAACATCCCTCGTCATCATCGACGTCAGCAACGACTGGCCCGAACGCGCCACGGTGAGAGATATATATACAGTTTGGTTTGACGGTACGATAAAATATTAGGGAGGGTCGGACTTTATACGATAAATAATATTAAATGAATATAAATTAATATTTTTTTATTCGTTTTGGGGGTACACGCGCGCATGTGACCCAAAGACGAAACGTCGCACTACAGATCTGATGATGCCATCTTCTGGAGAATAAAAAGTAGCAATGAGAAAGTGAAATTTTTTTTTTTAGACATCTCGTCTGCGAACAAAGTCAGGAAAAAATTAAAACCGAAACGCTAAATTTTAGATGTTTTCAAATATTTTCAAAGCCCCTGTATTTATTGTTGATAATTAGGCAACTTTGCCCCAATTTAACCGACTTCGTACTCTTACCGTTCCCGCAATGGTGAAGGACGAATTTGTTACACCCTGTATATAAAACAATCTGGAATTTTTCCCTATTTACGGTTGACTTGAGGGTCGAAGAAACAAAATATTTTATTAATCTACAAATTAAATTTAATTAATCGAAAATTGTCTTAGTTCTTTTTACCCTTGTTTTATTGTGTACCATCCTAAACCTCCGCTTACGTCACCGAGTTATCAAGACAATAATGACTTCTCGATCAAGTTGCGAAAATCCGTAGAAAAGGGGAGAATTCAGGTCCGTATTAACGACATTGAGATCTAGTGACACAAAGTTTTCGCGAATTTATCTGTTTACTAATGTTCTTAACGAAGAGTGGATCCAGGAATTTGTTAAAGTGAATACTTTACTACTACAGCGTACTCTGTACGTATCACGTATAATATCCCCCCTCTATTAACTTTTTATTTTTCATACTTGAAAAAAATTTAAAATATTGCTATACAGGGTTTCTAAAGTAGTATTTGCAAGGGGCTCAAATATCATTTTAGGTCTGTTGATTTACAGGGGAATAAAAAAGCTTTTGTTTTTAAATGGTACATCCTGTATATTGTATAATTTTCCAATTCTACATCTTATTCTGAACGTAATTCATGTAATATACCGTTTCGATATATTCAATATTAAAAATATTTAAAAATGAAGGAATGAAAGATAATCGCGATTGTTATGGAAAACAAAGAACCCATCTCACTTTTGTTGGGTATATTACATAAACTACGTTCAGAATTTAACGTAGAATTGGAAAATCAATTTATATGCAGTATTAGTGTTGGGAAAAACCGATGATTTTAATAATCGAGTACTTGATACTAGATCGATTTTAATAATCGTGTGAATCAGTCGAGCGATTAATCACTTGAAATTTTTATGATTAAGAAGAATGTGTTGATAAAACACCAAGGGTTGTTTTTGTACGCTTTAGAAGTTTAGTCTACAATTTTCATTAAGGAGGAATAGTTGATTCTGATTTTTTTAAAAATTATATCCTTTAATTTCTTAAAAATTCACAATGGCCGATGGCTAGCCAGTCAAAACAAACATGTCGCGATGAATCCACTAAGGGATTTGCCATACTTTTTTGTATGCACCTTCTTGTTTATGTGCTTTTAACAAAGACGTATGTCGTGTCAGCCTTCTGAGCGTCAAACTCGAACGTCGCCAATTGGCACATTTCGGGTTTGTACGTCGATCCAAGATCGGGTGTCAAGTGAAAGGCAACGATTTTCGCTTGAATTTATAGCCGGAGTAGTATTTCCTATCGAGCCAAAAATTGTTCCAATATACGAACAGTTTTTTACCTCGAGCGATCAGACTACCAAGCAGCACATTTCGGTCGGCGTCAAGCGAAGCTCGGGTATCGAATGAATTATCCGTGATCACCCTGTACGATCGCGAGAACCCGAAACGTAGGATCCAAAAAGGAATGATGCCATTATGAATTACCAAAAAATGGCAATGAGACAGTGGTATTTGCAGCAATTCTTCGACTGCATATAATTTAGACTTTTTCGTAATTTATCTATAAAAAAAAACGTAAAAAATCAGTGAATCCAGTATGTCGTCGACTAAACTTGATCGTAACTTATTGCAAGTATAACCTGCTGACGAGAAACACTTAAACCGTCAAGATGAGGGATTAAAAACTCATTTAATCTCTAAATGATAAAAATTTAAAGCTTGAGGAATTAAAGAAATTTTAATCACTCCCTCAAAATGAGGGATTAAAAACGCATTTAATCCCTAAATGATAAAAATTTAAAGCTTGAGAATTAAAGAAATTGTAATTACTCAAACCCCGCTTCATCACTCCAAATAATGGAGTTCCATTGGTTCGGAGACCATAATTTCTGTTCTTTGGCCCACGCTAGTCTGTTTTTCTTCTGAATCTGTTTCAGTAAGGGCTTTTCTTTTGCCTAAAATTATTAAGTTAAAAACGAATAATAAAAAAAATTATTTAATCTTAACTTTAAGTTTTAAATCCGAGTTTTTGCGCAGCTCTGTGACAAGTGGCTCTTGAAAACTTTTTTGTTTTAAGGCTCTTAAGTTGGTATCGGAATAACATGCGCGACTTCCAGTTCTGGGTTTTTGAGCTACAGACCTAGTTGTTTTGTACAATTTAATAATATCTCGTACTGTGTACCTCGATTTGTTAACACGATTTGGGAAGCATTTTGGCCTTTTAAATGCAAGTGAATGATCACTTTTTTTATAAATTCAAAAATATCATGTTTTGGGGCGTTGGGCCAAGTTCACTGAGATAGGGCGCTTAATTCTGAATAATCAATTCGATATGAACAAATATCCCAAACTTATTGCATTCCTGTGACAGTTAGTTTGTTCGTTCGGTTGTTACACCAATATATATTTTTTTATTTCGAAGAAGAAAGCTGATAGGATCGTAGAAAAAATATTGTATGAAACTTATGTATAAAGTTACATTTTTCACATACGGGATTGTGGCACTCGCCTTCGGCTCGTGCGTTCAAGTTTCTCCTTCCATAAATAACGATTTCCTGTAGTGCTTGTGTTTGATTATAAAAAATTGTAATACACTCGTCTCAAGTAGTAACTTTAACTTTTTTAAATTGTACTTTACGTGCCGAGCCGGTAAAAAATAATCCCAAGGACCAATATGAAGAAGACAGCTGAGCAAGGGTTTCTTAAATGTCTCTCAATCGTACATTTAGGAGCTTTTGGACCTACTTTTTTACGATTCTTTAACAAGTTTATTACTGAAGTTTGAGTTCTTATCTAGTTGAATATAAAGGGATGAATCAGCGTAAAAATTCCGGTCTTCTAATGGCTTCGATTTGTTTATATGGTTCGGAACACAAAGCACATATAAAAACTCCTACAGAGTCAAACACGTTTAAAATTAGACCGAGGGGATGATTTCCTTAAAATATTTGACGAAAAACCGCTCGAGTACTCGATTATAAAAAAAAAACTGCTCGAGTTATAAATTCAAGCGAAAATCGTCGCTTGTTACTTATTACCTTTCACTCGATACCCGAGCTTCGCTTGACGCCGACCGAAATGTGCTGCTTGGTAGTGTGATCGCTCGAGGTAAAAAACTGCTCGTATATTCGAACATTTTTTCTCTCGATAGGAAATGCTACTCTAGTTATAAATTCAAGCGAAAAATCGAAAATCGTTGCCTTTCACTTGATTCTCGATTATCTCGACACTCGAAATGTGCCGATTTGCTACGTTCGGAGGGCTGACACGACATACGTCTTTATAAAAGGCACATAAACGAGAAGGTGGGTTTGTTCGGGTTTGTTCTTCCTTTTAAAGACTCTGGACTAAACTCCTAAAACTTACAAAAACAACCCCTGGTGTTATCAACACGTTCTTCTTAGTCATAAATATTTCAAGTGATTAATCGCTCGAGCGAGTCACTCGATTATTAAAATCGCGAGTATCAAGTACTTCATTATTAAAATCATTGGTTTTTCCCAACACTAGTAACAGACACAATAAAGAACAATTCCAATCTGACACAAGAATAATACTTAACAAGTATTATACATAGTATTACAGTGAAACCTCTCTTAGGCGGATACCTACGGGACCGTCTAAATGTGTCCGCCTAATAGAGGTGTCCGCCCATGGGAAATTTGTTATTAGGTAATATGTAAATTCAAAATTATTACTATGTATATGTATGTACAAATAAACATAACATAACAAAATACACTAGTTTTAGTTAGGATGTAGTACTAAAAAATCTAATAACGTAGTTTGACGTGTTTGCGTTTTATACTTGCAATCTAGAAAATGTAATTCCAAGTCTGATAACAATTCCATTGCTGTAGAGTCATCTCTGTTCTTTGCATACTCTTATAATTCCTTTACCATACTAATGGCTTCTTGATAATTGGTGACGTTTGTTTGATTACTGCATTCAACTTCTTCATCAGAGTCGTCAGATAGTGATGTGGTTTCAGTTTGGGCTACATAATCGGTAGGAATGTTAATGAACTCGCCCAAATCATTGTTATCAAATTAAAAACTTCCACAACATCAATATTCTCTTTCAGACTCAAAACGCGACATTTTTGTTCCAGTGTTTATGATTTTAATCTTAGAACTCACAAATAAACGGCGGACTGCTGTCGGGGAATCACACATACTTTCATTCGGCGAAGTCCTTTCGCCCTGCCACGCATACGCTATTGGTGGCCGGTCTGTCTTCAGAGAGTTTTTGCACCGTACTTATTCGTCTCCCAAATACTTTAAACATTTTTTTGTCCGTTTAAAGGAGGGTTTTCGCACGCTTTGTATGAAAACAGCCCGTCCGCGTCCGCCCAAAGGAGAGTCCGCCCAAGAGAGGTTGATTTTCATGGAATATCATATACCTAGTTCCGGACTATGAAAAAATGTCCGCTTAATAGAGATGCCCGCTTATTAGAGGTGTCCGTTATGAGAGGTTTAACTGTATTTGCAATTAAAAGAAAACCTACCGATTTATTTCACTGACACATCATAAATTGCCATAAAAATTTTTGAAATTTATTTAAAACCAGTGTGTTCAATTTATCCAATGAATATTTTTTGAAATTATAAATTTACAAATGGTCTGTTTATTTTTGTATGTAGAATATCAATATTTCATTACAAAATGTGATTGGAATACACATATCCATTATCCATGTATAAACAAACATAAAATTTAAAAAACGAGATTTCAATAAATATGAAACAAAAATGTTCAGCAAAATGTATAATATTATTTTTAGCATAAATATACACTTCTGCAGAAAAATATTGCAACACATGAAATTCCGTACCGTTTGTTCAAGCGATTCTTGAGAGATCCCTTGTTTCAAATGGAGTGATACGTTAGAAAAATGATTATATTGCCCGCTAGATGCCAGCGTTTAGAATTGAAAATGTCACAATGTGCAGTGTCAACGTCTTATTTTAAATATACTCACCGGCACAAAATTCCGCCACCCTGAAATTTTGGTCCAGTTTGATATTCTTTTTTTTTATGCGATTTTCATGATTTTGTTATCAGTTTGTAGATCAATTTATTGTGTTTTTCCTTTATTATTTTATAAAGTAACATTTTTGATAAGGCTATATTATACAGGAGTAAATCAAACTGTTGTTTTTTGTCGAAATTTCAAAACACCCTGTAGGAAAATTGAGGTGGATAATTTTATTTATATACTGTTTCTTATCATCTTTAATGTATCCTAAACATTTCGTTTCTTGATTCATTCCATTATCTCATTTCTGCTGCTAGCTGCAAAATTGTTATTTCTACCGAAGCACGCACCAATCTTATTTTTGTTGAGCTCTAGTCGCCCACCGTCACATTGAAGAAATCCTCCAAGAATTTGTTGTTCCATTTGCTCCTTTCATTGGGAACCAATTTACATTAATGCATGATAATGCTAGACCTGAAATATCTGAATGAAGTTCGACTTTTTATTTAAACTTTATTACCTTGAAACGAAATAAAATATTCAGATTATGGTAAAAAAATAACGGGAATCATCGCCAATGTTCGGAATATGTCCTTAAATGGTTACCGTCTTTCCGGATAGCGAACAAAATATACATTTTGCGCCATTTCTTCGGTTTTTCCACTTTCAATATAAACTGATATCATATCAAATTATTCAAAAATGTTGATAAGTCATTTTCACAAATGAAGATGTAAAAATGCAATTGACGTTAAATGTTAATAGTCAACATAGTTGTTTCTAGGATATTAGCTTTTGTTTCATGGTCTACTGTGGTTTAAAGTAATAAAGTTTAATAAATCGTCTAGGAAACCGATATCGTCCATGGTGTGTTCTATATTTGAAAGGTGAATTTAAAATAGTAAATTTTTTGATTACTATATACAGGGTGTTTTAAAAAAGTGAGGTTAGGTCCGATAACTTTTTTACCTGACCCCGTATACTTATTCTGAGAACGGCAGATTATTCAACAATCAATATAAAGAAACTTCTGTATAAAATATTTTTCAGTATCTCTTTTAACTAAGAAAATATAGGGTAATTTTGAAATTGTATATTTTTTGCTTTTCACCCGTATCCTTAAGCAAGCGAACATTTTCAAATTTTGATTTTACCATTTTAAGTTTGACCCAAAAAGAGCACATGACACCTACATTACTTTTTTAATAGCACTAACAATTACGGAGATACCCTATAAAAGTGTCCAAAGTGGGACACCCTGTACAAAAAAAATTATAACAGAATAGTCATAATGGAAGCACCACGTTTTGTTTTTTGTGATTGTTTTTTTTTTATATTGTAAATATAATCCCATTGACCCAATTCTATCTTATACTGCATATTACTTATATCAGGGTTTAATCTTCTATAATATAATTAATAGGCGATATCTTAGAAACAGGTTAATTTATACCCAAAGTATATTATACAAAAATATGTTCAAATTACGCGTAGTATACAAAAAACTAATAATACATGGGTTGTTAGATATGGAAAAAAACAGGGGAAAAATTAATTTTGGTCGTCATCCGAAACTGTTTTATTTTACTTACAACGTAAATTCCAAGCATTTTTCTCCCTCGTAATATACGTAATATGAAAAAAAATAAAGAAGCAGCCAATTGCTTAAAATTTGAAAAGTACGTAATTTATTGTATTTGCACTTTTAAAAAAATATCACGGGCAGGTTCGGAATTTCTTTGATAAATGCCGTCGACAGGTATTTTCGGACTTTCAACTGACTTAAAAATACAAGACTTACTTATAGTACGGCAGCCCGTTACCAAAATGACCTGTTATCACGCCTTCATCTAGTCAATGACTAATCGCTAGATTAATAAAAAGTAAGAAAGTTTTACTCCAGCGAAAAAGTTCGGCAACGCTGCGCTTACCCGTCAGAGTGATTTCAGTCCGTAAGGAAGCAGATCGTCGTTTTGATACTACACCTTGTCCGTTCTTGATGAAATCATATTAAAAATATAAAAAAAAAACGTGAATTCATCGATAACGGTTTGAGTGTTGCAATAATTACATAGTTTAAATAAAATATGTAAAGAAAAGGGGTATCAAAAAGTTACAGTACCCGGGTTAATTTTTTTTAAATTCTCCAAAACCCCCTAAAAAATAGTAAATCGGGTCGAACTGACATTTTCCGTGTTGCGCAGCTACAGGGGAGGGGGACAGCAGAGGTCGGATCTCGTATCTGTATAATTCATGATCGCGGTACACGGCGCGTGCATGGGACGGCTTGCTGTGTGTGGCTTGGTTGTCTATAACAACTCAGCATCAGCTATGTCCCCATATTGCATTATTATTAATACACGTGCTGTGTTGACTGAAAACGGTTTTTCTAAAAAAAGCGTGTGTAAAAAGGTCAGTTCATATTTTGCCCCCATCTTCCGAGCGACAATACACGATTTCTGCTTAAAAACGTACGAGGCGCGATAACTCGAACAGCGTTAAAAAAATGACATATCTAAGATCCAACACTGCGGTTGCGCGTCAATCAAAATGTCCGTTCTCATTTTTTTCCGGTCACGAATAACGAAAAATAACATCCGACAAGTAAATTCTCCGCTATAAACAAATTTCGATTTTTCTCAAATCAAAACTATTCACCGCACGGAAAATGTCAGTTATTATTTTCATCTCCTCAAAAATATCACTCTAAGTCAAAAAGTAAAAAGAACGGAGGAGGCGCGATAACTATTGCGACCACTTTTTTTTACATATGTGAAGATGATTCTCAATGATTTCGCATCGTTATTGCGAATGTCCGTTCTTGTTAATTCCCTTCTCAAGTCCTTATTAAATCACGAAAAAACTCAAAAATCTTATGTCGTGATCAGTCTGAAATCCTGGTAACGGGCTACCGTACTATTAAGTTACTACGTTACCTGAATTCATATGTATTAGATATCCAAATCCACCGGCGTCAATAGTTCAAAAATACTAGTTTGTCACACTAAAGGTGTGTTTTATCATCCACGTTTTATTATTTACTTTAAAGATTAAAGGTGTGAAACTATAAGCCTACACACCATACATCGAGACCTATAGTGAGAAAACAAATTATATTTGATCTCCGATGGGTTACGGGATATGCAATCGTTTATTGTTTGATAGATTAGATATACCGTTTCAGTACGTGAAGGTTTCATTATTCTTGAATACAATTTATATTATCTTCTGAAATAATGCTTTGCGGTTTTCGTTTAGATCTGCTGTTTTTTGTCGTTAATTTATCATTTTGTGTAGCAATCTTAAAACTACAGTTCGACAAGCAAGTCTATAGCTACGCGGTATCGGTAAGGGGGAAGCAATATCTTTTAAAACATGGCCGAGTCATGGGCGTGCTATTATTATCTTAATAATGTAATAATATATATTTTTTCATAGCATGAATATATTTGTATCACCAGTGCAATATATTAGGCCTTTTCATTAATATTCCTAGCTTATTTTGGCATTTTCGCCAATAAAATCCATTTGATTTCAACATGCACCTCAAAGTTTCACGGGAAAATGGAACGTTTATGTCACTTCTCAGCTGTTGTAGCAACTTTTTTTAAGGTTGGAAATACTTTTAGGTCCAAATAAAGCTTTTGTATTGTTCTCCTAACAATGCCAAAGTCGAAGCCTTCGATTTTTTCGACAGCAGAGATACGCCGCAATGTATACTGCCGTATACATTGCGGGCCTTTCTAGCTTTCGCTTAAGTGGCAATTTAAATGTATTAATTTGTGATTCCTCTTCACACACCCTGTACACATTGGCAATCACTTCGCGGGTTTGACTATGAAGGGTTTTACCAGGGTATATTCATTCATTATCACAGTTTTAAAACAAACCCTATCACTACGCAACTGGATGAAGCATATTGGACATCGCCGAACAAGCACGCTGGCACTATAGGCGTGGCAACAGGCGCGTGACGTCATCCTCTGTCTGGGATATAACCTATCAAATTAGCTCTACCCACCAGTTACCCATGGTTACCGTTGATATTGTACCATGTTGCCCTATTTTTAAATTAGAAGTACTTTAATGAAAAAATATTTTATTTTGAAAAGAAAGTTTTAAGAACATCGAAACTATAATAGAATATTAGTTTCTTATATACTTATGACAATTTACTTTAAATGGGTAAACTTAATTTTAGGGTTTACTTGGTAACATGATATTAAATTAAAATTTAATATATGTGACAACATTGTTATCCCAAGAAATTTTTTTTCCCGCATTCCTTTTGTAGCTACAGTTAAAGTTGTCGACCTGTACAGGGCTGGCGTTTCACGAAAATAAATTTACAGAAAAATTATATTTTATTTAAAAAAACCGTTGAAATTAAAGATATTACAAACAACAGATGGAAAAAATGTACATTTCTAGCCTATGGAACGACTGCAAACAGTCCTTCCCATCTCTTTCGGTCATTATTGCAGCACAGCCAGTTGACATATTTATCGCAAAGGTATCTTGCAAAATTCCAATTAAAAATTTGCTAATTTGGCAAATACAACTGGTTTAAGATTAAACCGCACGTGCTCTTAAAATAAATTTATTTTCCCAATAATTTTGCTATAAACTGAAGTACAAGTGCTCTAATTGTCTTATGAACTGTGTTTTTTATAATACTTTTTTCATTTGGGTCTTTAAAGTCTGAAAAACTTAAAATATAGTTGATTTTTCCATTTGAATTAATATTTTCCTTTTGGGTTGGCAATACTTTTACAATTTCATAAAATGTTACAAGTATCAAATATGCCATGGTAGAAACAATTGAACACAACAAAGCTTCTTCCCATCCGTCATAATTAAAAATAAATATATTATTAAAGTTAATAAAAATTAGTCAGGAAGAAAGTTGTACTCCGTCAGAAATACGACAAATTGCAGAAAAACTTTTAAAAAGAATATGCAATACTTTGAGTTATGGTGCGAGCAGAACAAGGTTCAAAATATTGAGCAAAATATTAAATAATACTATTGAACAAAATATTGTGTCGACACAGAATCTGACAGGAATAGCAATTAATGCCCAGGAAATGTCTACAGTAACTATAAATATGTATATACAGTGAGGACGTAAAGTAAGGAATAAATTCATTATCTCGCAAACTACAATTTTTTAAAAAAATCGCTCGGACCCTTCGATTTTGTTTTTCGAACGCGCATATTCTGACATAAAATGTAGATATACAGGGTGTTGCAAATAAGAGTGACACAAAAATTTTTTTTCTTAAATAGAATCCACTGTATATTATTAAAAAATAAATCCTAAACATTTTTCATGTAGCATGTGTTATATCTTAGCCCAAGCATTTTGGAGTTATTCTCATTCAAAATTTGAAAAGTGGAAAAAGTCATGGAGAAAACAAAGAATAAAATTATTTTAAAAATGTCTTATTTATCGAAAAAACAGTTAGGTGAACTTAAAAATAATTTTTCTAAAGTAAATGTTCGAAGTGTCTTCCGTTGGTCAACTGACAATAGCCTAACCGATCTACAAATTCTCGCTGAACATTTCGAACCATTTGGGGTGTAATTTGCCGAATTTCTTGCCGGATGGGATCTTTTAAATCATCTAAATTTGCAGGCTGGCTTTTGAATACTTTTCCCTTAAGGTATCCCCATAAAAAAAAGTCGAGTGGTGTTAAATCGGGTGACCTTGGCGGCCACTCAATAAAACCACCTCTTCCAATCCACCTGTTTGGAAAAGTATCGTCCAAACATGTACGAACTCCCACAGCGAAATGTGGGGGAGCACCATCTTGTTGCAACCAGATATTATGATGTGGCAAATCGGGACGTTCTAACTCAGGCAAAAGGGTGGCCAGGGCTGGAACAAGTTCTTGTTCTAAAAAACTTAAGTATCTCTCGCCTGTTAAATTTCCGTCAAAAAAGAAAGGCCTATAACAATGTCATCGACAACGCCAGCCCACACATTGATCTTTTGATTAAATTGTGTGTGTCCTTCCCTCATCCAGTGTGGATTTACATAGGACCAATATCGATAATTTTGGGTCTTTACGTCACCATTCAAGCAAAATGTGGACTCATCAGAAAAAATTATATTTTTTACAAAATTTCTGTTTACGAAACACATATCCAGTAAACGCTCACAAAATTCAAGGCGCCTCTCAAAGTCCCTTTCCAAAAGTTCTTGGAGAACTTGCATTTTATAAGGATGGTATTTATTTGTATGCAGTATTTTAAGAACTGTTGTTTTTCCAATATCCACGTCACTTGCTACCTGCCTAGACACCACATGCTGGCTATCTTGAACTGCCAGTAAGACTTCTAATTGTTGATTTTCATCAACTTGAGGACGACCAAATCTAGGGACATCTCTTACATGACCGAATTGCCTAAACTTGTACTCAATTTTGCTTACTGTTGATTGATATTGGCGGACGATTGGGGTATTTTTGATTAAATTAAATAACTCACAAGTTTCTTGCTGTGTTCTAACCCTATCACCGTAGCCCATCATCATCAAAACCTCTATGCGCTGTTTCTCAGTGAGCCGCATTTTAATTTAATTTAGTTATGAAAAAACGAAATGAGTCTTTTGAAAACTAGTAAAACGTTAGGAAAATACACATAAAACTGACAATAACAGTAACTATTGACATTAATTCTTTTGGTTCTTGCATCATAACTCCAAGGAAATCGAAGTAAGTCTAAAATTCGAACCCTACTTGCTGCCAACATAAAAAAAATAAAATTTCAGTTCCAGTGGCAGGTTATTAAATTTTATTGCATTTCATAATGTAGCCATTATGAAACCCGAATAGAAAAAAAATTATTATACTTAAAAGTATCGAACGAATCTTGAACTAATCCAACTGCACTCTGGCAACATCTGTTTCTATTTTACAAATGCGTTACGATTCGGTCCCAAAAGATAAGCAAATGATGAATGAATACTAATCTCGTAAACATTGCCATGTTTGTCCTTTGATCTAACGAATTGTTATATATTTTGGTTGATTTGTGTTTTTTTTGTGATTATTGGTGAAAAATCGTCTTTATTATAAACAATCATGGTGCATTCATGTGTAGTATATAACAGAGTGGATCATTTAAATAAGGCTTTATCTTTTCATCGATAAGTATGGTTATGTTCCATATTTAACCATCTGATATAACCAATAATTCTCTCGTACACCCATTACTGATTTTCAATAACATTTCAAAGAATCACAGCTTCACTTTTCAAGGGTTTTATGAATGGATTATGGAGTCTGTAGTTTACAATACCCATAAAATTAACCCTAAAATAAACAAGGACCAAATTAAAACAAATTGAAAAATAGCCTTCCGTGATCAAATATAACATTTTGCATTGGGTTATGAACGTATCCGTGCCAATAAAAGTATAGTTATTGAACAAAAGTTAGACTTCGTCCTACGTTAAAAATAACTATACCAAATTAATTTCATTCTTCAATTTTCTTAGACAAAATTTTGCCCTCATCTTCTTTCGCATCTGGGTGACTTCTAGTACTCTCATGAGATTCAGAAGTGGGATAATACTTTAAAAATGGCAATAAATTGTACATTTTCGTTATAACCGACTATATATATTAACAAAACATTGTTAAGCCGAGTTCTCTGAACTTCCCTATTATTTCTAAGGCTTTTAAAAACTGAATACAAATAAACTGTTGGAATTACATGCCATATGTCTTTCCCATTACACTTTTTATCGCCTGACGTAATTTAAACGACGACCCAAAAGTTTTTGTTTGTATTTAAAAGTGTAGTAACCCAGATACAAATTGAGAGACTGAATTCATTGTGCTCGGCTCGTTTGGATGAAATTTATTTTGCTTTCCGACAGTAAACTTGAACTTTATACGGAATTTTTCTATTAGTTTTAGCATTTTTCACGCTCATTTTGACTGAAAATAGCCACTATTTTTGATAATATAGCTAGACAATGAAAGAACAATGATTTTGGTGATGCTCAGGTACGAACTCCTACCCTACACTGACCAGAACAACAGAGTTCGAAACCGGCATGAAGGTGGTGATATCCTATCTATAGAAAAGGTTTTCTTTTCTTGGTAGTGCCATGCCATCAGAACTAATATTTTAATATCTAACGCTGACAAAATACGGCAAATTTGTAGATCTTTTCAAGAAGCCACCGATACTTTTAATCAAATACAGTGAAACCTCTCTTAGGCGGACACATACCCACCTATTGGAACCGTCTAAATGTGTCAGCCTAATAGAGGTGTCCGTAAAAAATATAATAACGTAGTTTGACGTGTTTGCGTTTTATACTTGCAATCTAGTCTGATAACAATTCCATTGCCATCACCTCTATTCTTTGCATACTCTTATAATTCCTTTACCATCATGGCTTGTTGATAATTGATGACATTTGTTTGATTACTGCATTCAACTTCTTCATCAGAGTCGTCAGATATTTATGTGGTTTCAGTTTGGACTACATAATCGGTAAGATTGGGGTCACTATCATCTTCTAATAGCACATTGCTATCAATGTTAATGAACTCGCCCAAATCATTGTATCAAATTGCAAACTTCCACAACATCAATATTCTCTTTCAGACTCAAAACGCGACATTTTTGTGCCATTGTTTACGATTTTAACCTTACAACTCACAAATAATTGGCGGACTGCTGTCGGGGAATCACACGATTGGTTGCCAGTCGGTCTTCAGAGAGTTTTTGCCACGTACTTATTCGTCTCCCAAATACTTAAAAAAATTTTTTGTCCGTTTAAAGGAGGGTTTTCGCACTCTTTGTATGACAACAGCCTCTCCGCGTCCGCCCAAAGGAGAGTCCGCCCAAGAGAGGTTGATTTTCATGGAATTTCATATACCTAGTTCCGGACTATGAAAAAATGTCCGCTTAATAGAGATGTCCGCTTATTAGAGGTGTCCCTTATGAGAGGTTCCACTGTATTTCTAAATCAACTGCTAGTAGGGTATTTCATAATTTTGAGCATACTGATACGGTAAAAACAGCTACAAATGACGATAAATCCCTGGATGTTATGCTTGCCATATACGAAGAACCATCATCAGTTCCAAAACTGGCCTTCAAACATGATGACAGCACCAGATCCATTAGAATAATTCTGAAATAAAATAAAATGTCTTCTTACAGAACCAACTTGCGTTATGATAGGCGAATACAATTTTATCAATAAGTACTACTAAGACTACATATTTGTAGGGCACAACTGCCTGTACTGGCCAGATCATAATCCACATTGGATAATGGTGTAAAGTACGCAATGTCCATAAAAATTAAATGTGTGGGCAGGGATAATTGAAAACAATATTATAGGACCTTTTTTTCTTCGCGAAAATTTGACAGTTAATTGCAGCACTTTCTTGCTTCGAAAGAGAATTATTATATCGATGAAATATTACCGAATGACATTTGGTTTGAACAAGATGGAGCGCCACCGGATCTTGCTATACATGTCCGAAATTAGTCGGATTATTTGTCGGTTTCCTTCATTTATTTGTCAATATTTCCAAGACAATTTTATTTAGACATATGGTCTGTTATACCAAAAATGTTTTAAAGTTATTGAAAATTTAGAATAACTAATATTATACCGGGTGTTTGTTCCATTTAAAAAAATTAACAGTAACGTTACTCCTTGACTGTTGATGACGTTACTGACATATAGAACGCACAGTCAAATAATAAAATTTTAGTTCTATCGATTGTCGAAAAGCCGTATCTAACATCACTTTTCGTTCTCCTGTAATTAAGCCGTTCAGGAACATTTTCTCAACCCTGTATAACTTATTAAGAATTTTAATATACAGGATGTTATGGAAATTATGTATTATATTTAAATGGATGACTCCTTGGGTGTCCTAGAGAAGCGCTATATATTTTATTTTTTTTAAATCGACCGTGAGGCAGTGATCACAAACACCTGTTACGCGCAATGTTGCCAAACTGTATAAAAATGTAAAACTTCTTTCCTTCTTATAAAAATAATTATTTAGCTTACTTAGAAATTAAATCCAGGCCGCCGACACGAGTAAGAAATCCAGGGCACAGACACCTTTAGTTTTTTCTTCTATCTATTATCAGATTACACAAAAGCACTAAACACTAACGCATAATTACACTATCGTACACATAGAACAACAGCACACACAGAAGATAGGATACAAATTATTTCGCAATAGAAAGTCAGAAATAATAAAAACGCTAATTTCTAATCTGCCTAAAACAATTTTTAATCCTTTAATGAATAATGATGAAATAATTATGTTGACAACAAAAGGACCTCCCCTTCAGTCTTAACATAGACGAGTCCAACCAAGGGTCGAGTACTTCGTACATATTCGGAAAAATAGCGCGGGTGCCATTTCCGAGACAATAATTATACAGGAAAGTACTATTACAGAAGGAAATTCCCCAATTGATGAATAGAATCTTACAAAACACGAAAGTGACAACTCTGTATTTTTAGATATTTCCAAATAACGCAATATCGATCAACCGGGTAAACCCGAAACAGACTGAAACGTGTAGTTGCTAGAAATTTTTAGATGTTAAATACCAATGTATGAAAAAATTATATTATTTCTCAGACCACCGGATGAAACTTTATACAATAAGGGCGTATTTTTGTCTACACAGTAGCACTTTAAAATACTAATTCAGATTGAATGGTACTTAGATGTGTTCATGAGATGCATACAAATTTACGCGAAAACTAATGTGAATTTTGTGTTTTGTGAGGTTATTGTGCCGGCTTTTGTTTGGATTACCTACTTGGTATTTTTTTATAAATTAAGTTGGTTTTAAATAAGGCCGAAAAGGTAAATAAAACTGCAGTTTTTTTCTAAAGGGTAAAGTGGCATTTAAGTTGTTCAGTTCCGACGGGTGTCGTTCGAATTGAACAAATGAGAACATACGACCATTTAAAAACGCCGCGGCGGTTGGTTCCAGTCAGTACAAGTTTATAAATCAGAGATTGTTTCCCAGCTAACTGAACTGAACGTAAAAGTTTATAATAATGTACCCTGAAAAATAAACAATTTCCAATCTGTCAAACGGTTATTGACTTTCTTAGAAGTCACAACACTGCTCAAAATTCACTGACGTTTTCCGCCATATGTTGTTTTGTTTATCTTTCTCCCAGTGTCACCACGTGCTTAATTTTGGTTTGACGTCAGATCATGTACAGGGCATGTTAAATTAAAGCGCCATTTTTGGATATTTTTCTTTAATTTGTTTTCATCTCAGGAATTGCCGGTTTAAATATAATACGTCATTTCCATAACACCCTGTATAGACAATGAACCTCATTTCCTTATTATTTTTACCACTATTTCTATAATCGATAAGTACTTAAATAAATTATTTAATGGACTTGATTTGTTGTCATCGTGTTTCTCGTCG
This sequence comes from Barypeithes pellucidus, assembly GCA_963991005.1. Lineage (NCBI taxonomy): Eukaryota > Metazoa > Arthropoda > Insecta > Coleoptera > Curculionidae > Barypeithes > Barypeithes pellucidus. The sequence goes on from OZ022563.1 coordinate 19,761,905, forward strand.
ATTGTTGTTATATTATGCAGGATCGCATCAGGCAGAACGACAGCAGGTGCTTACATTAAAAAATATAATAAATTACGTTAAACTACGTTTGTTTTCAAACTTGGGATACAAATATTTACACGAATGCAGGTCCAGTAGTTGTTTGCGACCACCGTTGACGAGATTGAGATGCAGAGCAGAAGCATAACGTTAAACAAAATATTATTCTTTCCAAAGAATTAGGTGAAAGCGAAACCGCGTAAAAATCCGGTTAACCCAAAGGTATTGTAAACTACAGGTCCCATAATCCATTCATAAAACTCTTGGAAAGTGAAGCTGTGATTGTGTGAAGAAAATCAGTAATGGGTGGAAGAGAGAACTACATGTTTGTTGGCTGAATGGCAACAATGTTGAAGTCTGGTTATGTCAGATGGTTAAATATTAAAACGTAACCATACTTACCGATGAAAAGATAAATCCTTATTTAAATGATCCACTCTTTTACAAACTACACATGATTGTTTATAATAAAGACGATTTTTCACCAATAATCACAAAAAAACACAAATCAACGAAATATATAAACAATCCGGTAGATCAAAGCGCCAACGTTGTAATGCTTACGAGATTAGTACTCATTCATATTTTAAGTCCGAATCGTAGCTCACATGTAGCACAGTTGTAAAATAGAAATAGATGTTGCCAAAGTGCAGTTGGAATAGTTCAAGATTCGTTTGATACTTTTAAGTAAAATAATATTTTTTTAAAGAATCTCTCATCGCCTTTTCACAGTTTATAGTAAAAGTATTTGGAAATAAATTTATTTTAAGAACAACTGCGGATTAATCTTAAACCAGTGGTAATTGTGAAATTAACAATTTTTTATGGGGGTTTTGCAAGATACCTTTGTGATAAATATGTCAATCTGGCTATGCTGCAATAATGACCGAAAGAGATGGGAAAGACTGTTTGCAGTCGTTGCGTAGGCTAGAAATGTATATTTTTCCATTTGTAGTTTGTAATATCTTTGATTTCAACGGTTTTTTGAATAAAATATAATTTTTCTGTAAAATAATTTTCGTGAAACGCCCGCCCTGTAGTTTTAAGATTGCTACACAAAATGATAAATTAATGACAAAAAACAGAAGATCTAAACGAAAACCGCAGAGTATTATTTGAGAAGATACCTTTGCGATGAATATGTCAATCTGGCTATGCTGCCACAATGACCGAAAGAGATGGGAAAGTCTGTTTGCAGTCGTTGCGTAGGCTAGAAATGTACATTTTCTATCTGTAGTTTGTAATATCTTTGGGTTAACAGAATAGTTGTTATAATTGATTATTCGAATAACCGGTTATCCTAAAAGCCTGTTGTCCGAGTTTTTGAGTTAAACGACAAATATTATATAATATTTTTACTTTTAAAAACATCTTCACGACTTGACTTACGTCAATCTAATACTCAATTTAATACCGTGAAGGTGAAAGTGGTTTTAAAAATAATAATATTTTTGTTTCATTCAAATTTTGTATTTGTACTCCCAAAACAAGATTTGAAAGAACTTTTTTATTTGTCGTTTTGCTCAAAAATTAAAACTAGGGCTCTCCCTTGGACCTTTTTTATATTCTTATCCTTTCTGATAACCCTGTATAATATAATATTTTTTTTTTCTTCGTAAATCTTAGTTTCTTGCCAAGCAGAGATTTTTAGGAAGATACAGTTTCTTTCATAAAACGCATAATTCTCATTCTCCCATTTCCCTGGGACACGTTGTATATTATATCGTCGAGTGCAACCCCCGCTTTCCTAAGATACGAGCCGCCACTGATAAACCTGCCATTCGAAATCCAATGTTTTTTTATAATTGTTTAAGTATCGACAAAATATCTAAACCTTGCCTGCCGTGGGGTTAATTTCTTATCGATTTTCCGGTAGTCGTGAACCGCAACGGCTTAATAAAATGAAATAACGAAGCTATATTTCTAATTATTGTGTAAATAAAGCGGTGGGTGTACCACTCTGACTATCTTCATAATTACTATTTTTATCGGCCTTTAGTTACTTCTTGCACGCTACCGTGTACGATAATTATAAAGATCGTCCACGAAAGTTGCGGTAAAACGTTGCGTTATGCCGTAATTTATTGGTCGTTGTGATGCGGAATTCGCTTCGCTTACCGATTAAAAGACATCCACCACTTAAAAAAAATATATTTTGTAAAATTTAATAAAATCTTTTGACAAATGGTATTCAATCCAAGTACTAGCCTTGCCCAACGCCCCTTAACTTCATCGATCGATGGTGTGTGTTCGTGTTAAGTGTTCCACCTATTATTTGTTCGGGTTTGTTCGAAAACCGAGATCCCAGTAATCCCGTCATCTCATTTATGCCTTTTATTCTTGTAAACATATTTTTACAACACTTTATTTAAACCTGGTAATTTTTACAATAAAAAATACTAAAATAATAGACAGAATAAATTAGTTTCACAATACATTCATTGTAAAATTTACAATATATTTGAGTAATTACATTGAAACCTCCCTTAGGCGGACACCTACGGGACCTTCTAAATGTGTCCGCCTAATAGATGTGTCCGCCCGTGGGAAATTTGTTATTAGGTAATATGTATGTACAAATAAGCATAACATAACAAAAATACACTAGTTTTAGTTAGGATGTAGTACTAAAAAAATCTAATAACGTAGTTTGACATGTTTGCGTTTTATACTTGAAATCTAGAAAATATAATTCCAGGTCTGATAACAATTCCATTGCTGTAGAGTCACCTGGATTCTTTACATACTCGTATAATTCCTTTACCATACTAATGGCTTGTTTGATTACTGCATTCAACTTCTTCATCAAAGTCGTCAGATAGTGATGTGGTTTCAGTTTGGGCTACATAATCGGTAGGAATGGGGTCACTATCATCTTCTAATAGCACATTGCTATCAATGTTAATGAACTCGCCCAAATCATTGTTATCAAATTACAAGCTTCCACAACATCAATATTCTCTTCAATAAACGGCAGACTGCTGTAGGGGAATCGCACATACTTTCATTCGGCGAAGTCCTTTCGCTCTGCCAGGCATACGCGATTGCTTGCCGGTCTGTCTTCAGAGAGTTTTTGCACCGTACTTATTCGTCTACCAAATATTTTTTTGTCCGTTTAAAGGAGGGTTTTTGCACTCTTTGTATGAAAACAGCCTCTCCGCGTCCGCCCAAAGGAGAGTCCGCCCAAGAGATGTTGATTTTCATGGAATTTCATATACCTAGTTCGAGACTATGAAGAAATGTCCTCTTAATAGAGATGTCCGCTTATTAGAGGTGTCCGTTGTGAGAGGTTTCGCTGTACATGATTTCACTAAATTTTTTAGAAATTTTAGCTATACTTTTTTTGAAATTATGTGTATCTATAATATTATTTTTATACAGATTAATAATGAAAATTGTAATTAAAAGTATTTATTAGTAGACCGCGTGGTTCGATTTGGGATTTCGCCGCGGAACAGCATAAGTCATTGTTATTGAATAATTAGACAACATCGCCATTCCAAGACGAGCCAGCGCGCTGGCCGGTGTATCAAAGAAGTAGAAGACGGTTTTCTTATTCTTCTGCCTTCGATCACCCGAAGCATTGCCAAATCACTTTAGATAGTTGCGATTTTAGATATTTTTGGCATGAATTACTAATAAAAAATGTAATTAATACTATATTGTATAGGCAAGTTTACAATAAAATCTTTATTATAATAATTTTACTATAGTCTTTTTTCCGTGTACAAAAAGCCTAATTTAATTTGACAATCAGTAGGTAGACCATTTTACAGAAACTGTCTCGTGGATTTTAACATTGTACGCAATCAACAATAACCGAAAATGAAAACATTCCAGTCGCAGATTAATATTCATATTCCATTTTTCCCGGTTGTTTTTCGCAATGAAGCTTTACTGCCGCATAAACATAATCCCGGGCCCCCATTTTATCGTTTAAGCTCTTTTTATTTATTCATCTTGTCTTTCTTAATCCTATATTTCAAGGAAAGTCGACATAGGCCCGAGATATTAGAAACTTCGTTAAAGAGTAAACAGTTTTGTTGGCGCGAATATTTACTTACTTTGTTTTTGTGTCTCTAAGAAACTTAGAATATCTTAAAATTTTAGAAGAACAAGGGTTAGGCTTTGATACAGTGCTAAAGGCACGATTGTCGAAAGATGTATGTAGCTATTAGCTACTTATCACGTCGTGATCGCGCCTTAAGTTAATACAGAATAGAACTAGATCGGAGTAAGTAGGTATCGAAGTAATTTACTCATGTCTATAGACGTTTCTGGCAATGATAAGTTTCCTAGAACATATTGCCAGGATTACTTGTTGTCAGACACCGATGTAGGACCATGTAGATGAGCTCGGTTGCTTTAGGAGATTAACAGTTTTAATTACGAGAACTGAATGATTATATTTCATATTTGTACTAGGAGGAAATATGTCTTGACATAACCACGTTGTGGCAATTGCAAAGATAGCTTTTCAGAAACTTGGTGTACTCTTCCGACCCAAACAGTTGTGCACACCTCAACAACGTTTGATACTATACAAAGCCCAGATTTGACCATCACTAGAATATTGCTCTCATATCTGGAGCTCTGCGCCGAAACATACTCTTCAGCTACTGGATTCCATCGAAATGTGGGCCATTCGACTGATCGGAGACTACGAGCTGACTAAGAGCCTCGACAGCCTAGAACATCGAACACAGGTTGGTGATTTGACTATCTTTTACAGATATTATCATGGAAAGTGCTCGGCTGACCTTGCCCTCTTAATTCCGCCCAGAACGACGAATAGCAGAAATACACGACGAGCCACTGCCGCCCATCCATGTGTGGTTAAACTTAGGACTCCTCGAACTTATTTATTTAAGAATTCTTTCATCTGGAGGACTTCATCCTTATGAAACGACCTTCCCGAGGTCGTTTCACCCAACGATTCAAAGCCAACGTGAATCGCCTTATTCGCACACGCACCACTCCCAGAGTGCCTTAAAGGATTTTTACTATAGTACTTGTGTTTGATCATAAAAAAACAAGGGTTTCTGGTACTTAAATAAATGAAGAACGTTTCAAGGGTGAGTTGGGAGGATCGGATCAAACTCCGAGGGCCACGTGATAATAATTATCCGATTTTTTTGTTTTCAAGTTATAACGTACACTGTTCCGAGATAATCTACTCATGCCCTTGTTCATTTCCTGTGACACGATCCCTGGAGCATACTCCCATGATTATTTCGTATCAGAACTGATGTAACATCATGTCAATTTTCTGTCTGTGGTTCGTTTGCTCAAAGAGATGAACTCACACAATATAAGTCTTCCTCATACTAAAATAAATCCAAAGAGTCAGTACAAGGAGCAAATAGAGATGATTCGTTCTAATTTTCAGCATCTCCATTTCGTCCGTATAATTTACTCATGCCCCTATAGATTTTCAGCTGTGACAAGATCCCTGGAACGTACTCCCAAGATTATTTCGCGTCAGAAAATGACATAGGATCATGTAAATTTTCTGGCTGTCTGGTTGGGTTGCTCCAAGACATTAACTACCTAAATTAATACAGAATACGAGCCCTGAATAAATATTTATCCTATAGATACTTTCCATACAATATGAGACTTTCTCGGACTCGAGTAAATCCAACAAATAAGTACAAGGAACAACTAGAGATGATTCGTTGTAGTTTTCATCATCTCCATTTCTCTCGGATAATTTACTCGTGTCCTTATATATTTCCAGCTGTGATAAGATCCCTGGAACATACTCCCAAGATTATTTCGCGTCAGAAACTGACGTACGATCATGTAAATTTTCTGGCTGTCTGGTTGGGTTGCTCAAAGACATTAACTACCTAAATTAATACAGAATACAAGCCCTGAATAAATCTTTATCCTATAGATACTTTCCATACAATATGAGACTTTCTCGGACTCTAGTACATGCAACAAAGTAAGTACAAGGAACAAATAGAGATCATTTGTTGTAGTTTTCAGCAACTCCATTTCTCTCGGATAATTTACTCATACCCTTATATATTTCCAGCTGTGATAAGATCCCTGGAACATACTCCTAGGATTACTTCGCGTCAGAAACTGACGTAGGATCATGTAAATTTTCTGGCTGTCTGGTTGGGTTGCTCAAAGACATTAACTACCTAAATTAATACAGAATACAAGCCCTGAATAAATCTTTATCCTATAGATACTTTCCATACAATATGAGACTTTCTCGGACTCTAGTACATGCAACAAAGTAAGTACAAGGAACAAATAGAGATGATTTGTTGTAGTTTTCAGCAACTCCATTTCTCTCGGATAATTTACTCGTGTCCTTATATATTTCCAGCTGTGATAAGATCCCTGGAACATACTCCCAGGATTACTTCGCGTCAGAAACTGACGTGGGATCATGTAGATTTTCGAGCTGGCCTGGCTCGGGTGCTCCAAGAGATTAACGATTCGAATTGATACAAAATACGAGATCTGACTGAATATGCGATGCGGGGAAAAGTAAATTGAAATTTATGCGCGGATGTTTTAAATGGGGACACAGCGGTATTGTAACATTTTATCCGTTTTAATGTGAAATATAGATATTTGGTGTAATATTTCAAACTTTAGGCGTATATATGAACAACGCGTGTGCGCGAATTCGGCTTTTGGTTGCAAATAATCATCATTTTTCATTTCTTTTATTTTAGTATCTATAGGAAAGGATTTTCTGGGATTAATTAAAATTAACCCGGTTCTTTGAAGACCGATTTTCTTTTAAAAGTTTAACTTTTTACAATTTCCTCTTTGAGGAAATCTTATCTTTATGTCTTTTAGTCCCAACACTCTAACAATTAAATTATAAAATATCGTATCGTTCCTTGTCCTCTTATCTGCAAAGCTCATTATACGAAAAAGTTGCACCTCTTTTGGATCGGTAGCTATTAAATATGTTCGATGGAATGTCGCGGAGAGCGCGAGGATTACAACAGCGCGACGGGTCGAGGCGTCTACAATCGCGCGTCTCCAATAGCTCGGACACGTCCAATGTTAATACAACACAATGCAAATGCTGTACTAGAACACGGAGGGCTTTTTGCTTATTTAATTTTATGTCCTTGTCAATGAGGGTGAATTTAAGGGGGTTTGTCTTACGTAGGTCGTGTCTCGCGAACCGAAATACTCATAATTATTTACATTTTATACAATAAATAATTAATCTACACTAACATTCTGTTCTTTCAACCCAACCTATCATTCCTCCTACCACGTACTCTCATTTTAAATTTAGTTTTTTACAGTATTTACAATGTAAAGTAAACCTAAGCTAGCATTTTGTTTCTCAACTAAAGAGAGTCTAAACTACCCTAATAATTTCCGAAAGGAAAATTATGACTCGCGGCAGTGACTACTAATACTAGCTTAAGATATTTTATTTCACACTTACTCACTATTCCGGACTCAGAATGTCTTTGTTCTTTTTGTCACAATCGGGTTTGTTCTTGGAAAACTTACTTATACTCGCGCCAGCAACGAGTGTTCGAAGGTCAATTTTGGTTACTATTTTTTAACCTCGCACCAAAATTCACGAGTGTTTGAAGGGATTCCAGCGTTTTTTGTACTCGCACGAAAACTACGAGTGTTTAATAAACGGTCTAGTATTTTTTATACTCGCCGGAAACACGAGTGTTTAATGACGTTCCAGTATTTTTTAAACTCGCCGGAAACACGAGTGTTTAATGACAGTTTAGTATTTTTTATACTCGCCGGAAATACGAGTGTTTCAAATAAAAATTTGCTCAGGGAAAATCCGCAGCGAAAAACACTCTAACACCTGTAGTGTTGCGGCTCCCGTTTTGAAAAAAAAAAGAAAAAAAAATTAGATCGCGGCGAGCGAGGTCTCGGGGAACCTAAAGCCGACGGCCGTCGCGTGCCCGAAAGGACCCAAAAACCCCCTAACTTCTACGTCTCCCTGCCTCTACTTCGAATAGCCGTTGCCGCAATTTCTGCTGACAAAGCGCCTCGATAACGGAAGGCAGGAACCACAGCTGTTGACGATGCATATTGAAAGATTACGTCAACCTTCGATCCAATATTCGTTAAATTATTTAAAATATAATTAGACGGGAAAAGAAAAATTCATTAATTTTCTGGAATTGGAAAAAAGGTATTTTTACAACCCGGTGCCGAACATGTCGAATGACGAAAAACTTGTTGAGTTGGTTTGCGGTTATCCTGCTGTTATATGATCTGTGCAATTCAAAATACAGATTTTTAAAAAAATGCTAGAAATGAGAAGAAATGGTGTGCAAAAATACGTGTATGCTCTTGATCCGGTCAAAAATGAACACGAGTCATCATCACCATCTGTGACTTCAGGGCCGGCGAAACCACCACGGCACTGTGTCGTCACTGATATGTGTGTGAAGCGACCTTAAATGTCCCTAGATTATAGCAACAAGTGTGTTTGAAACTTTCTTCCAAATAAACCAATTAATTAACTGAAAAGTATCATGCTCCGTTTCTTTGAAGCCCGATTTGCCTAGAAAAGTTTCACCCTTTGCAATTTCATCCTTGACAAAATCTTAATTTCATATTTCCTAGTCCCAGCGCGCTCCGTTCGGAATAATAATGTGAAATTCCGCAGGCTTTTGACTCTGTGTTTTGGGGGAAACCGGTGTTAATTTGTTCTCTGTGTTTGTCTTTCGAGCGAAAACGGCAATCATTCGGCGATAATTTCGTTTGCCTTTGGTACGATATTATCTCGGTTAGCATAAATAAGAGCAGTTGTGTACGGGGGATGTACTAAAATATCTAATTCATGGAGATTTCAGATTGGCTATTTTCCAAAAGTCAAATTAAGAACTAAGTTTTCCTCTAAGATTATTTTTTCAAGTTTTTTTCAGTAATTTATTTAATTTATCATACGATTATATAAAATGTTCTCTTCTTTTCCTGCTACAAAAGGTAAGATTTACAGTTTTTTTTAAACCTTTTAATGTTTCCAAGATAATAATTTTCTTCTTTACATAAAAAATATATTTTTCCTCTTTTACAGTTAGCCTTAATAATGTTAAAAGTTTCTGCTTATGTTTTTTCCATGATCAAAGACAAGCGCCAAGATAGCTTCTCAGAAGCTTGGAGTGCTCTTCCGAACCAGAAAGTTGTACACACCTCAACAACTTTTGACACTATACAAAGCCCAGATTCGACCATCACTAGAATACTGCTCTCATGTCTGGAGCTCTGCACCCAAACATACTCTTCGGCTACTGGATTCCATCGAAAGGAGGGCTATTCGTCTGATCGGAGACCACGAGCTGACGAAGAACCTCGATAGCCTAGAACATCGAAGATTGGGGATTTGACTCTCTTTTACAGATATTTTCATGGAAGGTGCTCGGCTGACCTTGCCCTCTTAATTCCGCCCAGAGCGACGAATAGCTGAAATACACGACGAACCACTGCCGCCCATCCATATGTGGTTAAGCTTAGTACTCCTCGAATTTCATTATTTAAGAATTCTTTCATCTGGAGGACTTCGTCCTTGTGGAACGACCTTCCCGGGGTCGTTTTTCCCAACGAATATAACCTCCAACGATTCAAAACCAACGTGAATCGCTTTTTGCGCACACGCACCACTCCCAGGGTGCCCTAAACGATTTTTCCTATAGTGCTTGTGTTTGCTCATAAAAAAAAAATCTTTTAAGGCACGCTGGGCGTGGTGCGTGTGCGAGATTCACGTTTTCGGTTATATTTGTTGGGAAAAGCGACCTCGGGAAGGTCGTTCCATAAGGTTGAAGTCCTCCAGATGAGAGAATTCTTAAACAATGAAGTTCGAGGAGCTTCTGCTCTGGGCGGAATTATCTGTATCTGTAAAAGCGAGTCAAATCACCAACCTGTCTTCGATGTTCTAGGCCAGGGATGGCGAACCAATTGCACGCGTGCCACAAGTGGCTCGTTTGAAAATTTTGATGGCACGCACAAAAACAAAATTATTTTTTTTTATAAGCTGGTTAATCCGCGGAAATGTTTTGCAAAGATTTGTAGATTGTTTGGAGGAAATAAGATTATTTCTAAATAATGAGAACATTATTGACCAATACAATCAATTATTGGATGTAGAATGTACTACATCCATTTTCCATCCGTATTTTTTCACTGATTTATGCTCTCACTTAAATGAATTTAATATAAAACTACAAGGTGTTAATAAAACAGTCATTATAATGTTTGTAAAATTACAGATTTTTAATCGTGATATTCTTTCAAATTCATATAAATATTTTGCGAATACAAATTTTTTTTTTCTGAAAGTGAATATCACGAAAAGCCAAATAAGAAGTCATAAACGAAAGAGTTTTCAATGGTAATTCAATTACTTTTCTGCAAGATTTACGAGAATTTGAAGAAACTTTAAAATTTATTTTCCTGATACAATACCATTTGAAAAATTAAATTTAAAAGTCCTTGAGTGGTTAAATTTTAATGAATTAGAAATGGAATTAGTTGAATTTCAGTCAAGTACCATATGGAACCAATAATTTGTTGATTTAAGAAATGATTTAGAAATTATTGAAAGTAATCGATTATTGGATAAAATAAATAAAATTGCAGAAGATGAAATTCTAACTACATGGAATTCAATTCCTGACACGTTTAATTGTTTAAAAATATTAGCAAAGGCAATTTTATCAATATTTTCATCGACGTGGGCATGTGAATCTCTATTTTTATTGTGGCACGTTACCTATTTAAAAAAGAATTTTTATGACTTTGTGGCACGGACATCAAAAAAGGGTTCGTCATCCCTGTTCCAGGCTGTCGAGACTCTTCGTCAGCTCGTGGTTTCCGATCAGGCGAATGGCCCCCCTTTCAATGGAATGCAGTAATCGAAGAGTATGTATGAGTATGTTATGTGTGTACAACTTTTTGGTTCGGAAGAGTACACCAAGTTTCTGCGAAGCTATCTTGGCGATTGCCACAACGTGGTTATGCCAAGACATATTTCCTCCCAGACTGACGCCCACCAAATTAATAGATGAAGGCAGTGAAATTGCGTGTCCGTCCATGACTATATCCGGTTCTGTAATGTTAACCTTTTTAGAGAAAACTGCTGCCTGGGTTTCCTTAGCGTTAAATTCGACTTGGTAACTGTCCAAGCCAATTTTTTCATTGAAGATGAGGGTTTGTACCTTCGAAACATGTATGGAAATTAAAAACTCTACTTTTATTTTCCTCTTCATAATTTCACTTGTTTCCACTGAGAGATGGACTATTTAAAAAAAAAATAATTAATTAATAGGATATTGTTTTTGCTCCGGTGCCCCTTTCGGGCCCGAGCCCGTATTCTTCGCACACATGGAGCATGGTAGAGACGCCACTGAAAAGATTCCATGCATTCAAAATAAATAGGTTGGCAATGCTTGTTTTATTTTTATTAAAGTTTTGCGAGCTTTGATAACTCTCATTATTAAAAATAATAATATTGATAAAAAATTTTTTTTGTTTTAAGCTAAATATACGGTCGTAGAAAAATTATAGTGTGCAACACTTGCGCGTAGTCTACTGTTGTACACTCGTTCGTTTTGCAACACTGTCTAAGCAAAAGTGGCAAATTTATGGCCTCGCGCATGTAAACAAAGCTAATCGTGAGATGTCATGCGCAATGCCGACTGATAAACTATTCACCTTAACCGGCGAACAGGACCGTACTTCGCCCTTAATGAAAATGATAACACGGCAATATTTTGGCACATCAAGACCTTCTTTACTGGGAAATAAACAAATACCAATATGGAAAATTATTATTTCCAGACCACCCGATGATCCTTATACAATAAGGGCGTATTTTTGTCTACACAGTAGCATACTTAAAAATACTATTTCAGATTGAATGGTACTACCAAGAAAAGGAAGCCCTCTCCATTGATAGGATGCAACCACCTGTAGACCGGTTTCGAACTTATTTGTTCTCGTCAGTACAGGGTAGGTATACATACCCATCATCAGAGAGGACTTTTTTGTCAGGTGATATTAATATCAAATACCAATATGGAAAATTATTATGTATTTCCAGACCACCCGATGATCCTTATACAATAAGGGCGTATTTGTGTCTACACAGTAGCACTTTAAAATACTATTTCAGATTGAATAGTACTTCCAAGAGTGCTACTGTGTAGACAAAAATACGTACGTACGAATACGAACAAACCTGACAAACCGACACCAATACGACGATGTTGCCTATATGAGGGGGACAACATTGTGCGTAAGACAACCGATGACCAACCTTTAAAAATATAACCGGTAAACGGTGCGCACCAAGCCATTTTTTCGCTCATAAAATTTAACTTTTTACTGAGCACCCCATAAGTTGTACGTATCCCCATAGGTATCGGTCGGTGAGTACAGCTCGTATATAAAACACGCACTTGTCACACATGTACCATTGTGCCGATAAAAAACTAGGACAGCAATATTTCTTATTTTCTCCTTGACTATTAGGAATTATTTTCTGTTGAGTCTTGTGCCAGTAAAATGTCATATACAAATTTTACATGTCAACATAGATTGTCACTTTATCATTAACTTGTCAAGCAAATTTTTTTAAATATGCCACAATTAACCCCCCCCCCCCCCCCCCCCCTCTAACAAAAATGCTATTATCTACAGTAGGTTGCGAGATGGTGCTTTTATTAGGGATATTGCAGGCGAACTGGGGGTAAACAGAAATACCGTGTTGTTGGCAAATCAAAAAAATAGCAAGGCATAGAGCTATTATTAGGAGCAGTTTCAGGCTCCCCTAGAATGTTTGCTAAATGCTAATTATCAAGAAGAAGTAATAAACAGGAATGTTCTATGACTACCTTTTAAAAAAAATTGTTTCTACGACAAATTTTGTGTTTGTATATTTTTTACTTTCTGTTAAATTTCTTTTATCATTCAGTTTTATTTTCATTTTTTGGCGACATTAAATATACCTACAAAATATATCTACTTTAAATAAAGCATTTAACTTTTTCTTAATAAAAAATGCGTACCTAATACATTCAGTTCCTCCATATAAACTTCCGCTCAACTTATAAAACAAGTAACATATTTTGATGTCACCTCGTATCGCAAAATACAAACCTTAAATTATGTAAAGACTGTTTCACGAGAACTGGATATAACTTAATGACTGCAGTAAAAGTACCTGGGGCCATCCCAGTATTTATGACCGTTTGTTATTATTATGTGGAAAGGACCTAATTGTAATAATTATAATTAAATATATGCACATCAGGTAGGTTAGGTTGCTTAATTTATATTTAAATATCTTTTTGTGGTAAAATTTGTTCGTTTTTGAGGAATGGTTCAAGAATTGTCTTTTACCAAACATTCCTCAGAATAGCGTGATTAGAGATGTAAAATTACCGGTAATTTAAAAATCGGTAATATTACCGGTAATATTACGTAATATTACGGTAACATTGGTAATTTATAAAAAAAACAGCTTTTTAAGTAATACTAGTTTTTTTTATTTCAAAACTGTAAAAACATTACGAAAAACAATAAGAACGTTTTTTAAACTAGTCAGAGTCAGAGTGGATAATGGTAAATCATCCTCATCATCATCCCCAACCTCGTCATCTGATTCTTCTTTCTCTTTCGTTAATTGAGTCAAGTCTATAACTTCGAAACCGATATCTTCTTTTTCTATTTCTTCCTCAGTATCTTCTACTATTCTCGAATGATCTTCTTCATTTAGTAAATTATAATTATGGGCAATATAAGTTAGTTTTCCGGCCCTCTCCACGGTTAGTCTGTTTCTTTTTTGCCGATGAATAAATCCATAAGTACTAAAGGTTCTTTCGGTTGCGGCTGTTGACGATGGTAAATTTAAAATGTCTACAGCTAACCTACTTATTTTAGAACTGGAGCAAATTCCTGCCCACCAAACAGATCCAGACATAGATTTTTCGCTGGAAATGACGAATTTCTTAGCAAAAATATTACCTCTAATTTTGTACTGTGCGAGTGCTTCCATAATAAGATCTACTTGTGAAGAATACTTTGGATGACGCCTTGCAGTTTCATAGATGAACTCCGTTGCAATTAAAATTTCAGCTTCAGTTAACTTCTCGCCGCGTTGACTTGGTTCTAATAGGTAAGCAGCAAGATGAACGGGTTTTAAACATATATTTTCTCGTTTTTCAAGAATTGAACACATTTTCTGGTTTTCAAACATAGTAATAGATAAATTTGATACTTTGTCACGTAATATAGACCTTATTTCAAAAAAGCAGATAAACTCTTTTGAGATTGTTGGCCCGTTAGCTTCAAAAATCGTTATCCACTTAGACATTGGCTGGAACAAGTCATAAGTTGCTTCTATTTGCAACCAAAATTCGTTTTGAAGAAGAAGTCTTACTGTATTTGATGAAAGAACATCAGAAATATCTGGGCTATCATCAACTGCTAAACTTTTTAATGAATGTTTAGTCTCCAAAAAGCTTTTTATACAAGAAACAAAGGAACCCCATCTTGTTTTCACCGGCAATTTTAAAGAGATGTATCGCCCCGTTTTGTTCAACTGGATTTGGCTTATGGAAAAAAAAAAAAAAAAAAAAAACAATATTTCCAATGTTACCGATCTTGCGGTAATATTACGTAATATTACGTAATATTACGGTAACATTACCTCGGTAATATTACCTTTACATCTCTAAGCGTGATAGTTATGGACAATGCGAGCTATCACAGTCGCCAATTACATAAAGCTCCAAGCTCAAATAATACAAAATTGGAGATTCAGAACTACATGGCGGCGAATGATATATATTTTGAAGAAAGTTATAAAAAAAGTGATCCTTTAGAAATTTTAAAGGCATTTTGTATAAAAAAGTATATATTTGTGACACATTGGCAGAAGAAATTCGACATACAGTGCTACGGCTCCCACCCTATTATTGGATTTTTAACCCCATAGAGCATATGTGGCACCAGTTAAATAGAATGACATTATAAATGTAAATAAATATGACTAGTAATATTTTTTTTAAATGTTATTTCATTTGATTACATTAATATAATCATATCATTACTTGTTTTCCTTAGTCCCTCCCTTCATACTTCACTTGTTTATTGCCAAGCTCTGGTCGACACAATGGGACCAACCCTGGAAATCATTAAGTCGTATCCATTTTTCGTGAAACAATCTTTAACCTAGGTTACTTTCTAAAAGTTTGGAGTTTTTACCTTTACAGCTGCCGAGCACCTTTTATAGTATGAGATATGTATTTCCGTTCCCAGTTTTGAGATTTTGTTGTCCTAGTTTTTTTTTATCAGCACTATGGTACTATTTTCTGATCGAATAGGGTCTCGAACTTTAGTGAAAAATAAATATTATAATCCATCAATGAATGCACAACATCGTTTAAAATATATTCTGAAACTTTCTAGATCTCGTGATATTCGTGCATTTATTAAAAACATGCAACACATGTGTATCGTATGTTACTATCCACTTATGTGTCGGAATATAATTAATTATTCTATAAATCAATTGATACATTAATTTCTTGCGTGGATTCACACGAGAGCAATCAGATTTCAAAGCGGATTCTCATGCAGTTGCAAAAATAAATTGCAACTGCACGGAAATATTAATTATTTATATCATTGTTAATTGTTGTTATACAATACGTATTCAGATTGGGTAATTAAACAGAAAAGCGTTGTTACGATTTAAAATGTCGTTTAGAGTTGATAGAGGTGAACTAATTTACTTTTTAACGATTTTTATTTAGTTAAGAGCTGCGTTTAATCACAGGTTGCCAAGCAGGCACTATTTTATGCGAACGTTTAGCCAAATACACTTAAGTTTTTTTCTCATCTAGAACTTGATTCGTAAAGTTAAATTATTGGAAAACGCTATGAAATAATTGCGTTAAAGAATATAATGTTATAAGAATAATAATAACAATTTGAAATATGAACAATAATTTTCAAATTTTTGTCACAGATCTTCCTGAAACTTGTTGATACCCCAATCGACATGTCAGACAATCTAAATATCAATAAATTAACTAAAAAACTTTATTATTAACGGCTAAAACAGCCGATGACTCTTGTCTCTTTCTAACCTGCCAAAAAGCGGCATATTTTTTAATTAAATGGATGCAACATATTTAGATGGCGCTGATTGATGGAAACATATATAAATTATATAATACAGTGAAACCTCTCATAACGGACACCTTTAATAAGCGGACATTTTTTCATAGTCCGGAACTAGGTATATGAAATTCCATGAAAATCAACCTCTCTTGGGCGGATGCGGACAAGCTGTTTTCATACAAAGAATGCGAAAACCCTCCATTAAACGGGCAAAAAATTTTAAAGTATTTGGGAGACGAATAAGTACGGTGCAAAAACTCTCTGAAGACAGACCGGCAACCAATCACGTATATGCGTGGCAGCGCGAAAGGACTTCTCCGAATGAAAGTATGTGTGATTCCCCGACAGCAGTCCACCGTTTGTTTGTGAGTTCTAAGGTTAAAATCGTAAACAATGACAGAAAAATGTCGCGTTTTGAGTCTGAAAGAGAATATTGATGTGCAACAATTTGATAACAATGATTTGGGCGAGTTCATTAACATTGATAGCAATGTGCTATTAGAAGATGATAGTGACCCCATTCCTACCGATTATCTAGCCCAAACTGAAACCACATCAATATCTGACGGTCTGATGAAGAAGTTGAATGCAGTAATCAAACAAATGTCACCAATTATCAACAAGCCATTAATATGGTAAAGGAATTACAAGAGTATGCAAAGAATAGAGGTGACTCTACAGCAATGGAATTGTTATCAGACTTGGAATTATATTTTCTAGATTGCAAATTTAAAACGCCAACACGTCAAACTACGATATTAGATTTTTTAGCAATACATCCTAACTAAAACTAGTGTATTTTTGTTATGTTATGTACATACATATACATAGTAATAATTTTGCATTTACATATTACCTAATAACAAATTTCCCATGGGCGGACACCTCTATTAGGCGGCCACATTTAGACATTCCCGTAGGTGTCCACCTAAGATCGGTTTCACTGTATATAGTTTTTCATATATAAATTGAGGCGGTTCCCTATGAAACACCCTGTATATTGAATAGTTTACATGTATTTTAGGAATGTGGAACCTATGCCGATATTATATCGATATCGGCAACAGAAATGTCCGCAAAAAAAACCATATCGACCGATCAAACGAAGAAATTCGCATGTTTGTTTAAAAAATTATTCGACTTTCAAGTTTCTCTATTTGAATCTCTTAAAATTTTAAACATGGTTTCTTTCGTCGTCTCCAAACATGTCAGCAACTAAAATAATAAAAAACAACGCGACGACAGTTAGATTCTCTAATAGGCAGTAATTATTAATATTAACTAGAGGAATTTATTAACAAGCCTACGTCTGTCATCGCATCACTGTCGACAGTCATCAACTTGGGAATGGCTAAGGAACCGAAAATAGAATGCTTATTATCATTTATTATGGCATGGTAGTGCAGATGGACTTCATCAATTAGGATTAGACATGTATACCGTGAGGATATCGAATACAACAATGGTTATTTATACAAGTTGGCGAATCACTGTAATGGATTTGGATTAAGAATTATTCTAGAGCAGAAAGATAATAATTTATATTGTTCGCGGCGATAGTGACAGTTATTATCGGATGAAATCTCATATTCGTCAATAGTATTTAGTCTCGCGAGTGGAAGACTACGAAGGGTTCGCCAAAAAGTGGACATAAAGTATGTACAGGGTGTCCATTTTTGGGCACTTTTGTAGGGTATCTCGCTTATACTTAAAGATAGAGGGTTGCGGTTTTCGCGGCACCGTGCTACTTTTTTGTAAAACTAAACATGCCGTTAACAGAAATTTCATAGCCCTCTTGGTTTTTGAGATACAGGGTGAAAATGAAAATTATCACTTTCGGGACACCCCCCATATCTCAGTTGTCTTTTAACTTATTAGATAGTTGAAAATGTATTCTTATAGAACTTTTTCCGTAGAATCCAGTGGAGTAGTTTGTTTTCTTATTGCGTCATCCGTTTTTTAGTTATGAACCAAACATATATGTTTTTAAATGGGACACCCTATATATTTTTAAATAATTAACTTAGGTAATTTCTGGGCTTTTCAAAAATAGGAAATAGTATATATTTATTTTTAAAAATAGCTGAATAAACAACACTTTTCTCTAAATTAATACGTTATTTAACAGTAGGCCATGGCGCAAATGAAACAAAAGAAAAATATATGCATAATATTTATTCTGAAAATGTTTTAAAGTAATTTTTTAAAATAATTTTTATTATTAAACAACTTACCTAAATATTCAATAGTATAAATAATAATTATAGGTTTTTATATAACAAAAATTAACTCCAACAACATCAATACATTTTTAATGGGTAACTACAGAAATTGCTGAAAATGATTACCATTTTCTCTAATACACAATTCGCACAGTTTGGTTATTCGTTCTAGAGCATTTAGGAGAATTATTGAACGTCTTTGTATATTCTGAAATGCGAGGGTAATGGTTTGTGTAATAATATTGGTGTATTAGAGAAACTGGTAATCATTTTCAGCAATTTCTGTAGTTACCCATTAAAAATACATTTATGTTGTTGGAGTTAATGTTTGTTATATAAAAACCTATAATTATCATTTAAACTATTAAATATTTAGGTTAGTTGTTTAATAATAAAAATTATTTTAAAAAATTACTTCAAAACATTTTCAGAATAAATATTATGCATATCTTTTTCTTTTGTTTCATTTGCGTCATGGCCTACTGTTAAATAACGTATTAATTTAGAGAAAAGTGTAGTTTATTCAGCTATTTTTAAAAATAAATATATACTATTTCCTATTTTTGAAAAGCCCAGAAAATGCCTAAGTTAATTACTTAAAAATATATAGGGTGTCCCATTTAAAAACATATATGTTTGGTTCATAACTAAAAAACGGATGACGCAATAAGAAAACAAACTACTTCACTGGATTCTACGGAAAAAGTTCTATAAGAATACCTTTTCAACTATCTAATAAGTTAAAAGACAACTGAGATATGGGGGGTGTCCCAAAAGTGATAATTTTCATTTTCACCCTGTATCTCAAAAACCAAGAGGGCTATGAAATTTCTGTTAACGGCATGTTTAGTTTTACAAAAAAGTAGCACGGTGCCGCGAAAACCGCAACCCTCTATCTTTAAGTATAAGCGAGATGCCCTACAAAAGTGCCCAAAAATGGACACCCTGTACAGGGTGTCCCATTTTCGACACTTTTATAGGATATCTCCGTAATTGTTAGTGCTATCAAAATAGTAATGTAGGTGCCATGTGCTCTTTTTGGGTCAAACTTAAAATGGTAAAATCAAAATTCGAAAATTTTCGCTCGCTAAGAGATACGGGGGAAAATCGACAAATTGACATTTTCTAAGTTACCTACCCTATATTTTCTTAGTTAAAAGAAATACAGAAAAGGTTTTATACAGAAGTTTATTTATAATGATTGTTGAATAATCTGTTGGGAATTTATCTAAAGAATGTTGTGTTGGGAATTTTTATGTTATATTTATGAGTATTTTGAGGTATTTAATGCTCTCTTCGTACGTCTTTAAAGGTATTTTTTTAAAAAGGGGGGTATTTTATTGTATAAATTTTATGTGGTGGTTTACCCCTCGGTGGAACCCCAAAGTGAACGATTATTTAAAAAAAGAGAACAATTGATAGGTGGCGTCAGTCATCGATAAATCTATAGAGGCTACAAAGTAAAAAATGTCGAGTTTATTATTGACCTACCATAGCCAAGTTTTCGTTTTTTATTCACTAAACTTGATAGTAATAAAGTACCACTGCACATAACAAATAAAGCTCTGCCGTCTGTTCTTCGTCTTCAGACACGGTCTACTTCATTTGGCTCACCGTGTACAACTAAAAATCAAATAGGTTCGTGGGAAACTCGTGGCGGGCTCCACTTGCCACGCGGAAAGGAAAAATCCGGAAGAGGCTCGCGGCAGGTTCGTTGAATAAGCTCGACCAAAGCACGGCTCAGTCGCGTCTCGGGCTCATATCGCCTTATTTATACGCACCTTAATAGTTTTTTCTATTTGGGTTTCATAATGGCTACATTATGAAATGCAAAAAAATTTCACTTTACGAAACTGAAATTTTATTTTTTTTATGTTGGCAGCAAGTAGGGTTCGAATTTTAGGCTGACTTCGATTTCGTTGAAATTAGTTTTCTGGGCATTATGGATTCAACAAAATTTTTTTTTTTGAAAACTTTAAAATACTAACCTTTAACCTTGCAAATAGATCATTTTTACGAGATATTTATCTGAAATACCTATACTCGGAAATATATAACATGCTGACGATGTCCGTCAACTAATTTCTAGTCACAACTATAAAACAACATAACCTAAAAATAATAGAAATATCTTCCATTTTATGCTCTATTTCTAAAGTTTTATTCAATGAAGTACTATTTTTATTTTTTATTTAATATAGTATTATACATATTACTTTATATAGACATATTTATAGTTACTGGAGGCATTTCCTGGGCATTAATTGTTATTCCTGTCAGATTCTGTGTCGACACAATATTTTGTTCAATAGTATTATTTATTATTTTGTTCAATATTTTGAACTTTGTTCTGCTCGCACCATAACTCAAAGTTTGCATATTCTTTTTGATAAACTTTACGTGATTTTTGTGGTAAAAGTTTTTCTAAATTATTTTCTGCAATTTCTCGTATTTCTGGCACAGTACAACTTTCTTCCTGACTCATTTTTATTAACTTTAATAATATATTTATTTTTAATTATGACGGATGGGAAGAACCTTTGTTGTGTTCAATTGTTTCTATCATGGCATATTTGATACTACTGAACAACAAGTTTTTCAAAAAGTATTATAAAATACACGGTTCATAAGACAATTAGAGACTTGTGCTCTAAGATAATGGCTTATGAAACTTGTATCTAATATACTATTAAAACATCTAATTTACATGGAACCTAAAATGGCCCCTAATCCCGACAAATTCCGTCGGTGCTCCAGTCACTCGTACGCACATAACCAAGCGAATTAAAAAAATGCAAAAAGACGGCAATGTTTGTAACAAATAAGGCCGACATTATGCAACATATTATGACTAATGATTATTTAAATGATGCTTACTAAGCTGTTGATTTATCCAATGAATGTGAGGTTACGAGGTAATATATACACTCACACATATGATGTTAAATTAAAATTACCGGATTAAATCTAACTTATATACAGGGTGTTCCTTGTTTGTCACTTGCACATATTTCAGAGTCTGGCTAGTTAGGTCATTTTATGAATAATAATAATAAGTTTTTGGTATTAGGTTTGTTCGTTTTTCTTTTAATATTCCTACCCTAAGAACTTATTTGTGGTTCCTATCAACAGGGATCTGCGGGTGTTTTGTTTGAAAGATACAGGGTGTTAACATTTAAAAATTTAAGTAGTAATTTTAGCGAAATTTGGGTATATGAAAGCATCTAAAATAGCACATACTTTAGCAATAAAGATGTAGGAACAGATAAAATAAAACAAAACGACTTTTATTCAGCGTATACCATCGCCTAGCGCTTTCGGCCTATTAAAAGGCCATCATCAGGGCTAAGGCTTCGTCAAAATTACCCCAGGCACACAAGAAACATACCCCAAGAATATAAATAAAAAATAATTAAGAAACCACCAAATAGTTAAATTTAAAAAGGTGTTTAATATCTTCTTGGGGTATGTTTCTTGTGTGCCTGGGGTAACTTTGACGAAGCCTTAGCCCTGATGATGGCCTTTTAATAGGCCGAAAGCGCTAGGCGATGGTAATTTTATAAAAATTACGCTGAATACAAGTCGTTTTGTTTTATTTTATCCGAAAAACAGCGTACAACCGACTTCCCCCTCTGATATAGGAACAGGTTTAACAGTGGTGCGCGTGCGATTAGGTACTCTAATAATTTTAAACAAAAAATAGGAACACACTGACACTGATTTTTTCACATTTTGATGCCATAATTTGTTAAAAAATCAAATGACTAAAATAAAACATGTCTTAATCAAATGTATTCTAAACTACAGATGCCATAATCCATTCATAAAACTCTTGGAAAGTGAAGCTGTGATTGTATGAAATTTTATTAAAAATCAGCAATGGGTGTAAGGGAGAACTACATGTTTGTTGGCTGAGTGGCAACAATGTTGAAGTCTGGTTATATCAGATGGTTAAATATTAAAACATAACCCTACTTACCGATGAAGAGGTAAATCCCTATTTAAATGAGCCACTCTTTTACAAACTACACCTGAATGCACCATGATTGTTTATAATAAAGACGATTTTTCACCAATAATCACAAAAAAAACATAAATCAACCAAAATATATAATCAATCCCTTAGATCAAAGCGCCAACGTCGCAATGATGACGAGATTAGTAATTCATTCATCTTTTGGGCCCGAATCGTAGCGCAGTTGTATAATAAAAGGAGATGTTGCCAAAGTGCACTTGGATTAGTTCAAGATTCGTTAGACACTTTTAAGTATATGAAAAATTTGTTATTAGGTACCTAATATGTAAATGCAAAATTATTACTATGTATATGTACTTATGTACAAATAAACATAACATAACAAAATACACTAGTTTTAGTTACGATGTAGTACTAAAAAATCTAATAACGTAGTTTGACGTGTTTGCGTTTTATACTTGCAATCTAGAAAATGTAATTCCAAGTCTGATAACAATTCCATTGCTGTAGAGTCACTTCTATTCTTTGCATACTCTTATAATTCCTTTACCATACTAATGGCTTGTTGATAATTGGTGACATTTGTTTGATTACTGCATTCAACTTCTTCATCAGAGTCGTCAGATAGTGATGTGGTTTCAGTTTGGACTACATAATCGGTAGGAATGGGGTCACTATCATCTTCTCATAGCACATTGCTATCAATGTTAATGAACTCGCCCAAATCATGTTATCAAATTACAAACTTCCACAACATCAATATTCTCTTTCAGGCTCAAAACGCGACATTTTTGTGCCATTGTTTACAATTTTAACCTTACAACTCACCAATAAACGGCGGACTGCTGTCGGGGAATCACACATACTTTCATTCGGCGAAGTCCTTTCGCGCTACCACGCATACGCGATTAGTTACCTGTCTGTCTTCAGAGAGTTTTTGCACCATACTTATTCGTCTCCCAAATAAGTACTTTAAAAAATTTTTTGTCCGTTTAAAAGAGGGATTTCGCACTCTTTGTATGAAAACAGCCTGTCCGCGTCCGCTCAAAGGAGAGTCCGCCCATGAGAGGTTGATTTTCATGGAATTTCATATACCTAGTTTCAGACTATGAAAAAATGTCCATTTAATAGAGAGGTCCGCTTATTAGAGGTGTCCGTTAGGAGAGGTTCCACTGTATTTATTTATTTTCCACTTAATAAATTATTAGAGAGGCAAAGAAACTCATAATCTGCTCCACTAGTTTAATAATTTGATACAAAACTACAAACCAAACATGTTTCGAAGGTTCAAACCTTCATCATCAGTGGAAAATCCAAAACATAAGCATAATGACATTGTTAAACTGTAAGAAAAAGAGAATTTTATAAGTTGAGTTTGAGTAAAAAAATGAGTTGAAAGTAATAAAATTGATTGTGTGTGAAAAGTGATTGTTAATGATTATAAAAAAATAAAATACATAAAGTTTGCTTATATAGCCAATGCAGGAAAAAGAAAAAGTTTTTAAATAAAAAATTTAACATTACACAAGCATAGCAAATTATTTAGATTTGAATTTAATATAAAATTTAATCATTTTAACTTTAAAATACCGATGTTGCATCTTAGCACGAGGTCCCAAGATGAAATATCAGAGAAAGGAATTGTCAATGTCAAGAGCTAACAAATTCAATGGGCCAAAATGTAACAAAAAGAGAATATAATGAAATGTAAGTGAATAGGAAGGAGTATACCGGAGTAGTTACTGACCATATAAGTCATATCAAATGAATAAATTATTGTTTGAACACTGCTATGGTAACACGGTTTCTAGCAAGGATTTTATATAGTTTTCTCCCCTCGCTCTTCATACGTCAATGTTCAAATACTGAGCAACCAATATCAGCTATCTGTTATTTTTATTTATCGCATTGATTTGCTTCAGTCAGTTCCGATACAATTATACCGACTAAGTTGCTAGATATATGCCGAGCATAGCCTAAGTGTCAACCAGAATTAAGTTACTATTCGCCCGTGTATTCCGGAATATCGACAACTTTGGGCAAGTTTGGCTACGAACTTGCCAGAATTAGATTTCAGTTGTCAATTCAATTAATGATGATGGTTGTTCGGGTTTGTTCGTTAATGTCATTTGGAATAATAAAAGCGTACGGGGTTTGTTCTTTTTTGTACCGGGGTGGGCAAATAAGAATGGACGCCGGCCATATCTCAGGAACCGTCACAAAGTTTTTAAATAAGAAATTTATTTATTACAAAATCAATCAAGAGAAAATTATTTTCAAGGTCCTAAATTTACCGCTAGAGGGCGTGCAACCAGTGGCGGCTCGTGATCTATGATAGAGGGGGGTTCACAAGTATGGTGAAATTATTTTTAAAATTTTATTTTTTTGTAACGACCAAACAGTAGATACTTCTAAGCGTTTTAAATGTAGAAAGAAAAGAAGTAATAAGAAAATGCGTTAGGTAAAACATATTTTTATTTATTTTTTAATTTTACACAAGGAAATATAACTTTTGGAAAATAAGAAATGTTTTCTTAGTGTATATAGCTGTCGGATCTTAACGTCGTCGCATGCAACCCTCGTAACAATATTTATACAGTCCACTACTAATACTACTGAAGCCATCTACGAGCTATCAAGAAAACCGAATGATGTCTAATACCACTACGCCATCTACGGCTACGTCATTAGGCGCAAACAAGACGAGAATAATAGTTAACTGTTTTATGGCGAGAACGAATCGAGCCACGAGACTGACAAGTTGGCATTCTTCATATTTTCAGTGTTTTTTAGTTTAAATCCTTAAATAAAATGGTTTAAAATCATATCGAGTATCATTTATCGAAATACACAACATTTATCGACCCTACACAATAGTGCTTAAACATAAAGTCCATTCTTCGGTTCTTAATTGTAGAAAATTGATCAATAACAGCCTCATTAAGTTTTGAATACCCTCTATAATTTTTTTTTCATATTTTTAAACTTTCTAATAAAGTCCCTAGATTTACCCTTAGTGGCCTGCGTTAAATTAAATTCGGGTTTAGGTATTCCCGCATTCTTCACTTCAATTTTTTGCTCCAAACTCAAAGAGCTAAAGTTATTTCTTAAATAGTCCACCGTCAACTATTCATTTTAACTTAATAAATATATAATATTAAAACATACACGCTCGAACTTCTAACTAGATGCACGAACAGACAACAACACACAAAAACTGTGCGCCTTTTCCATGTTAAATCGCCATAGCCCCGCTATCCCCCGCTGCAAGGCATCTTTTAGTGATTTTTACTGCGTATCCATGAGTGAATTTTTGCTGCGTATCCATGCCTCTTAAACAGTCCTATTTTTTTAATATTTTTTCTGACTCTGATCATTTTAAAGCATTTTTAGGTATCAGTCATCACTGGTATCAGTTCAGTAGTTATTAATTTACTAAGTAATTAAACATTTTCTGGATCCATTTGATGTTTACTGGGTATCCAAATAAAAGGCCGTCCTATCCAAATGGATACTCAAAAGTACGTTAAAAGATGCCTTACCCCGCTGCCACTGGTTTGACGGGATGATAAAATATTAGGGAGGGTCGGACTTTTTTTAGTTTGACGGTACGATAAAATATTAGGGAGGGTCGGCTTTATACGATAAATAATATTCAATTAATATTTTTTATTTCTTTTTGTTTTGGGGGTGCACGTGCGCATGTGCTCCTGTGGATGAACCGCCACTGCGTGCAACCTATGACTAAGAAGTAGTGTTGTGATCGCTCGAGCGAAAAACCGCTTGATTACTAGATTATTGAAATAACCGACATCTCTCGATTATTAAAAAAACCGCTCGAGTTATATATTCAGGCGAAAACCGTCGCTTGTCACTTATTACCTTTCACTGTCCTTCCTTAATAAAAACTCTAGACTATACTTCTAAATATTAGAAAAACAACCCCTGGTATTTTATCAACACATTCTTCTTAGTCATAAAAATGTCAAGTGATTAATCGCTCGAGTGATTCACTCGATTATTAAAATCGCTCGAGTATCAAGTACTCGATTATTAAAATCATAGGTTTTTCCCAACACTACTAAGAAGATTATCGGATCTTTATCGATAATATGCTAAATAAAGTTATATAAAAAATCATCACATTTCTCAATTTTTTCAAAAGTTTGAATATAAATATACAGGGTGTTCCTTAATGACATGCTAATATTTCAGGGTGTGATTCCTTAGGTCATTTTATAAAGAAAAGTTCATATGAACATAATATGTCCGCAACGGCTTAATTTTTTTTAAAATGGTTATTTTTGAATATCTCCGAAAGTACTTTATATATTATTTTCAATTTTGGTATGTGTTAATAGAATATAGAACCACAAATTTTTGTTAGAAAAGTTATTCAATTGTTCCACCAGTGACGTCCCTGCAAACATGTCCTCAGATATTTTTTACAAAAAAGTAACATTTTTCCATGTGAATATTTTTTCTGATTAGCCTCATCAATTCTACATGAAAACGGTATCTTGAGTTTTTCGCGTCAGACGCACCGTTCTTGATTAAAACCACATTTGACATATTGAAACTCACTATTATTAACATTGATAAAATAAATTACTTAACGATAAATTTTGTTTTACAAAAATTGTTGGAGTTGGCAATTCGATGCGAAGACGGGCGGAAGCATGCATTTTAAGTTAAGATGTAAAAACTAATAAGACAAAGGAGAACGACCGAAAATTTCAAGACACTGGCACAATAATGATGGAATTTTATGAACATAAAACAAGAACTAATGCAAAAAACCATATTGAACAAAAATTTTTTTTTTCGAAAACAATTCACTTTATCGACATTGATCAAGAGTACCTTTTTTTCAGCTTAAGGTTTAGTTTAGAGTATCCAAAAATATTATTGTCGTTCCTTCATCATACAAGATGTACAAAAAAAAGAATTTTTGTGTTACGTCTAGTCCGTCCCTGGCAAACTAAATGAGCCAAATGTGTTTAAAAGGGCGAATTTTAAGAAGACTCATGTACTAACCATTATACCAAAAAATTATTAAATTACACCTAGTGCTTAAAAAATTATTTTAAAAAACAACGATTTCCAGGGACGTCCGTATCTCCGTAGCGGAGGCCGTAGGAAGAAAAATTTATAAGAACTTCTCCTGTTATTTTTAAGTGTTCTATCTGAACCCGGGAGATTGCCCATATTTTATTTAATCTTACATCGCGGCCGATACCACAACATCTTGGCGAATATTTAGGAAATATTGTACGACAATCCCCAACGAAAAACGGCGCGAAGTAAAACATGCTTTTATTTACCTTATAACCAATTTAAAATTAACCTAATCGAAAATAACCACAGTCATTGCTCCGACTTACTTTTCAATAGTATTTTACGGCCTTGTTTATGCCGGTTTGCAATTGATTTTGTGAAACGCGAAGAGCGAGCCAAGAAGTTCAATAAATAACTTTTACGATTATTGCGTTATTGTTGTACAGGGTGGCCACCTATAGAGCGGTATAGTTCCGTACAGCGAGAATAAATATTTGTGGTAATGCAAATTCTTAACCCCTGAAGATGCCTTCCTTATACAATACTGAATAAATAAACCTCCGGACTATATAGACCCCGTCTACAGTAACCAAGTCGAATTTAATGCTAAGAAGGCAGCAGTTTTCTCTAAAAAGGTTAACATTACAGAACCGGATATAGTCATTGCAGGACACGCAATTCCACTGGAACACATAACCTGGAAGGAAATATGTCTTGGCATAACCACGTTGTGGCAATCACCAGGGCATCGTCGCAGAAACTTGGGGTACTTTTCCAAACCACAGAGTTGTATCCCAACTAGCGTCAAAATTATAGAAACTGTGACTGATTGACACTGCTACTATGACTTGGTAAAAACGTGGTAATTGGCACCAAATTAATTACTATGAAGTTTAAACTACTACTAAGTTAAAATTATTAGTAGAATTTACGTAACACTTTCTTGTTATAGTGACTTTATGGTGTCATTACTTTATAGTCAGTATGAAGGTTACTGGAACTACAGCGCGTCAACATCTAGCTACTTATATTACACCAAAACTTTAAAGTAAAACGAAAACGTCGCCGTTACGACATAAATATAGCTTGTAAGTAGGCGCGACTACAGAGTAATGTTGGAGGTAACCACTACTACAGAGCGACTATAAAAATTACCATACAGTAACCGATTCGTAAACGTTCTATTTTATCTTACGGACGGACGGAGGACTGAACGTTTCGTTCTCGACGCTGTTCGCGAGGTCAAAACCGAACTCGCTTCCCGATACGAGATGTTTTATATGGATCAATCGCGACGCCATTTAAAAAAATATCTTAACTTTCGTATTCGAGTTATTATTAATTGTTTGATAATAAAAAACTTGTTTTCTGTTATTTTTAAGCATTAGGATATTTACAAGATCGCTTACCTCTTCAAATATGTAATATGTTTATATCTTATTATTTTTCAAATTTCTAATATTTGATTTTTTAAATGGTCGCGTTGAAATTTTTATTAGTCGAAAGGGATATGAGATATCAAAATATGTTTAAGGCAGTAAGTCCCATTGTGGTCGGAATTACCACACATTTACGGTTTTGGAACGTTCTAGGAACGGTAGTGCAACATACGTCCGTGTCCACAACGGCGCTCCGACCCTCGCTCATTGCCTTGTACCATAGCACCGCACAGCCTCGCTTGAGCTTCGCATAGTAGTCTCTCGACATCGAGATATAAACATGGATTGTGCGTTGTTATCTTCTTCCGATGAAGGAGATATGGTTTTAGGCGTTAATATAACAAAGTGGTACTTATATGCTTAAACAAAAATCAAAATTACCAGTTCATCCCATTAAAGTAAAGCGAAGATTCAATGGAGAATTTTATCACCTTTATAATGATCTAAGGAAATATTCCCAACGCTTTTTTGACCGTATGAGAATTACCATTACTCTTTCTTCCACTGATATAGGCTGAGAATGACAGTTCTTCCAATTTTTATTTATTCTCCTTTCACTGTTGCTTACGATATAATCAAAGGTATTTCTATGCATTCTCATATATTCCCAAAAGCGTTGGGGATCTTTCCTTAGATCTTTATAAAGGTGGTAAATTTCTCCATAGAATCTTCGCTTTGCGATAATAGGATGCACTGGTAATCTTGATTTCTGTTTAAACATATACCACTTGGTTATATTAGCGTCTAAAAAAATATCTTCTTCATCGGAAGAAGATGACAACGCACAGTCCATGTTTATATCTCGATGTCGACAGGCAAGGCAATGAGCGAGGGTCGGTGCGCCGTTATGGCCACTACTGTGCGATGCTATGGTACCAGACTATGAGCGAGGGCGCTGTTCGGCGCTCCGTTGTGGACATAAACTTTTTTTTTGGCTTTGCGTCAAGCGCATGCTTGCAGCCACTACCCAAACTCAACTATTCCTTTATGGAATACACGTCACACACAAGCTCAGTCACACCCATATGTCTAGTCACCATTTAGGAAACCCCTATCCTACTCGAAACATATACAAACGGGGACACACGCTTCACGCCACAGGGGTCCGACTGGGCGGCTTTAACTGATAGATATACACTGGACCGCGGATGGTAGATTAGCAAAAGGTATACATTGGGATACTCGAAGCCCTACAGCATTCTCTCACACTTTCTTACAAATCCGATGAAAATATCGTTGATTCTGTTTTCCCGTCTTACTATAGACATTAGACATCGGCATTAATGGGTAAATAGTGTATTTTAGCCAGTTCTTGTACCAGATAATCCGAAGCTCTTTGGTTATGCAAAGAATTAAATAACCAGTGGTTTAGATCGTCCACGCTTGTGCCATCACATAGACAGAGCGGGCTATCAGCCAAATTCATCTTATTTAATAGATATCTGAGGTTGCGAAATATCCGAAAATTGCTCTGACATAAGTTATGTGTGGACATACACTAAGAATGTTATTTCCAGCGACCATGCAGGCACGTAATCGTTACCACAAAATTACTCCCCATTTTGGTAACAACGGCTTGAAGAAACTACTAGCGGGAACTTATACAGATCTTTATTAGTGGCGAATACGTTTTTGCGACTAAAATTGCTAGTTGGGATACACCTCAACAACTTTTGGCACTCTACAAAGCGCAGAATCGACCATCACTAGAATGCTGCTCTCATATCTGGAGCTTTGCACCTCTCTGGATTCCATCGAAAGGAGAGCGATTCGTCTGATCGGAGACCACGAGCTGACGAAGAGCCTCGACAGCCTAGAACATCGAAGACAGGTTGGTGATTTGACTCTCTATTACAGATATTTTCATGGAAAGTGCTCGGCTGACCTTGCCCTCTTAATTCCGCCCAGAGTGGCGAATAGCAGAAATACACGACGAACCACTGCAGTCCATCCATATGTGGTTAAGCTTGGTTGGTTGGTTGGTTAAAGGTGGGGGTCGGTTTAAAGGCCCGAACTTCAAATCACTGCAGCCTTTCGGCTTATTGTGTACCCCGATCTTGTTAGAAGATGTTTGTTCCTTCTATGAGGTCCAGTAACCTTCTACCAAGCTTGTCATGTGGGAGGTTGTCACCACGTTGTATATTCCCGAAGATATTTTGTCTTGTACGAGACAGCGCTACGCAGCGGTATATTATGTCTGAGGCGGTTTCATCCTCTTCGCCGCAGAGGCTACATTCAATGGATCCGTTGTTTATCCCTATCCGTTGAAGGTGTTTTCGCAAGTGGCAGTGGCCTGTTAGCAGACCCATCACTTGTTTCAACTGGGGCCGCGTCAGGGTTAGCATCCCATTCGATAGTATTTTCGATGGTTTTCCAATTACGGCCCGTGCCGTGTTTGACCAAGTAACTAGCGATCGAGATTGGTGTTGTTTTTTCGACCATCTATTTAATGTTGTTTTTGTTGCCTGTTTTGATATTCCAAAGGCCGGTTCGGTGCCCCTGAGACTTTGAGCAGATCCGGCTTTCGCTAGTTCATCCGCTTTTTCATTTCCTAATATCCCGGAGTGATCAGGGACCCACAAGAGTTCTATCTTGTTCCCCCTGGCCGCCAGTACTTTTAGGTTGGTATGGCACTCCAGTGTAAGTTTTGAAAGTAAACCGATTGGAGTTCAGAGCCTTAAGAGCAGCTTTGCTCTCCGAAAGGATGTAAATCTTTTGGTCGTGGTAGCCCTTTTCAAGATTTTGTAGTACACATGCTGTCCCCAGAGGAATGCTCATGTCCATCCTGAGCTCATCGTTGATTAGA
Organism: Barypeithes pellucidus; assembly: GCA_963991005.1. Lineage (NCBI taxonomy): Eukaryota > Metazoa > Arthropoda > Insecta > Coleoptera > Curculionidae > Barypeithes > Barypeithes pellucidus. The sequence continues at coordinate 19,793,603 of OZ022563.1, forward strand.
TCCGTGGCTCTTGTGTGACCAATTTTTAGGGGGTGTTGTGTCCATTCCCCATTTGTGATCATCCTTGAGGCGCTGCAATTAGCCTCAATTCTGATGTGAATGTCTAGGGGTATTATAGTCCCAGTACGACTTCCATTGCTGCAGTGGGGGTACTTTTCATCGCCCCACACACACACACAGTTAAGCTTAGTACTCCTCGAACTTCATTATTTAAAAATTCCTACATCTGGAGGATGCAATCCTTGTTGACCGACCTTCCTAAGGTTGTGTTTCCCCATCAATATAACCTCCAACAATTCAAAACCAACGTGAATCGCTTTTTGCGCACACGCCCCACTCCCAGAATGCCTTAAAGCATGTTTCCTATAGTGATAATGTTTGATCATAAAAACCCTTATTGTATAAGATCCTTCAGGAGGCTAAGAAAGGCATATTTATATGATATATAAGTCCATAGCAAATTGAATTCAACCTCCGAGGTTGATAACTGTATCATTTTCAGTGTACCTATTTCTGATACTGAAACATGACCACTACTAACCTTGGACTCATCAGGGCAATCGATTTATAGAGATTGTAGTAACACAAGATGGCGAGACACACTGTATATACACCACGGTTTCTAATTAAATTTTCTGCTTTAAATAACAGTCGGTTTTTATTGATATGTTTAACAACGCACTCAACTCTGAAAATTGGCATGAAACGAAAGATTTTTCAAACGACCAGTTATTACCTGATTGGATCGGATAATTAGAAATTCCCATTTTTAAGCTAACATTTAATTAACAATTAAAATAAACATTCTTCGTTAAAAGTATTTATATTTGTTTTAGAGAGCTAATAAATTTGCTTCAGTCCAAGTAAAAGTACTTTAGCGAGATCATTGTGAATATGGACCTCGAGTTCCCTTGTATGATCAAACACAAGCACTATAGGAAAAATCCATTAGGGCACTCTGGGAGTAGTGCGTGCGCGCAAAAAGCGATTCGCGTTTGTTTTGAATCGTTGGAGGTTATATTCGTTGGGAAAAACCACCTCGGGAAGGTCGCTGAATTTAGAGGGCAAGGTCAGCCGAGCACCTTCCATGAAAATATCTGTAAAAGAGAGTCAAATCCCCAACCTGTCTTCGATGTTCCAGGCTGTCGAGGGTCTTCGTCAGCTCGTGGTCTCCAATCAGACAAATAGCCCTCCTTTCGATGGAATCCAGCAGCCGACGAGAGTGTTTGGGTGCAGAGCTCCAGACATGAGAGCAGTACTCTAGGGATGGTCGAATCTGGGCTTTGTACATTGTCAAAAGTTGTTGAGGTGTGTACAACTTTCTGGTTCGGAAGAGTACCTCAAGCTTCTGAGAAGCTATCTTGGCGATTGCCACAACGTGGTTATGCCAAGACATATTTCCTCCCAGATTGACGCCCAGCAAATTAATAGATGAAGCCAGTGGGATTGCGTGTCCGGCCATGACTATACGGTTCTGTAATGTTAACCTTTTTAGAGAAAAGTACTGCCTTTTTTTTAGAGTTAAATTCGACTTGGTTACTGTCACCCCAAGCCAAAATTTCTTCCAGGTCTTTGTTGAGGCGTGATACTTCATGCTGTCTGCGAAGATGTGCGTCGGTAGCCGATGTTTGCGCATTCAAACAGAAAGATGAGATAAGTGTGTTATCGTCAGCAAAACTAAATATCGGATTTCTAGTTTTCACTAGAAAGTCGTTAATGTAGAGTAAGAAGAGAATGGGAGACAATATGAACTCTTGAGGAACACTGGCATTGATGGTGAAGGTGTCTGAGAGAAATCCGTCAATCGCCACTTGCAGAGAGCGGTCCTTAAGAAAGATAGGCAACCATGCACAGAATCGACTGGGCATACCATAGGATCGAAGTTTACTTAGAAGCCCTTCATGTCAAACACGATCAAAGGCTTTAGAAATATCCAGTGCAACAGCCCGAGACTCCCCATGATGCTTGATTGCGTTGTTCCAAATATCTAAAGTCCTAATATAAAACTTAAGTATTATTATAGACTATGATTGGGCTATCAAATAGCTTTAAAACAAGACCAAGCTCGACAAATTCGGTTAATGTATTCGGAAGTTATCGAACATTTTCTTCAACACGAATCAAGCTTCCATCCCTTATTTTAGGAGATAGACCAAAATGTCAAGTAAATAAGTTGTAGTAGAGTGTTAATTGGAGAGCCCAAAAGAGTTTCACGTGATAACCTTCCCTATTGATTTTAAGAGATATTAACATATTTTGAGTTTGAATTAAAAATACGCCATCTAGCGGTAAAATTTCAAAGTTAAAAATAATTTTATCGAGATCGAGATACTGCCACTAGTCGACCTTAGCGGGACACATGGTATATCCTCCCAGCTAAAATAATTCTAGAATATTTTTGACTATAGCTCTTCTCAGTGTTGTCTCAATGATAAAACAGCAAGCAGAGTTGCGGTAAATGCCTACATCTCTCAAGAATCCCTAGAGGAAGCGATATGGAGTTTCATACGTCGATACTCGTAATAAATAAATAAATAAACCGTCAAAATTTTTGTGCAAAAGTCCATATTTATTAACATATAACATTTTGTCGAAATGTTTTATCTTATATTTTTTGAAATCCCGTTTTTTAAATTTTATTTGTTTATACTAGATGGATTCAAATATTTTCAATCACATTTTGTAACTATATTTATGTTGATATTGTACGTACTAAATGTGTAAATTTCTATTTTAAAAAACATCAAATTGAAAACATTGGATTTAAATAAATTTCAAAAATTGTATCGAAATTAATAGAAATTATTAATAACTGAACTTGCTTGCCTTTTTTTCAAATATGATTTTTGTTTCAGATTGGCGTTGTTTCTACTGTGGACAGCACCCTCTTAAAGACAAAGAAAAGGTAAAATTAAAAAGTTATTTATAATTATAACACTCCAGATAAACTCTTCCAATTTGGGCACAATGTCGCCAAACTGTGTAAAAGTGTAAAACCTTAGATTCTTATAAAAATAAATATTTAGCTTACTTAGAAATTAAATTCAGGCCGCCGACACGAGTAAGGAATCCAGGGCACAGACACCTTCAGTTCTTTTTTCTATGGGAAGAGGTTTATGCTCATCACGTGCCCTGATGATAGTGTGGGACTGCAGAATAAGCTTATACCCATAAGCATATATCTTCGAGAGAAAAAAATACATAATAAAACAGGACAATTTACACTAAATCACTTAAAGAAACCCACAGTTTTCAGTTAGTTTCAAATTAGATTTTTTGAAGATATGCACCTATTATCAGATTACACAAAAGCACTAAACACTAACGCATAATTACACTATCGTACACATAGAACAACAGCACACACAGAAGATAGAATACAAATTATTTCGAAATAGACAGTCAGAAATAATAAAAACGCTAATTTCTAATGGGCCCAAACCAATTTTTAATCCTTTAATGAAGAATGATGAAATAATTATGTTGACAACAACAGGACCTCCCCTTTAGTCTTAACATAGACGAGTTCAACCAAGGGTCGAGTGCTTCGTACATATTCGGAAAAATAGCGCGATTGCCATTTCCGAGACAATAATTATACAGGAAAGTAATATTACAGAAGGAAATTCCGCAATTTATGAATATAATCTTATAAAACATCGAAAGTGGCAACGCTGTATTTTTAGATATTTCCAAATAACGCAATATCGATCGACCGAATAAACCCGAAACAGACTGAAATGTGTAGTTACTAGAAATTTTTAGATGTTAAATACCAATGTATGAAAAAATTATATTATTTCCCAGACCATCGGATGAAACTTCATACAATAAGGGTGTATTTTTGTCTATACAGTAGCACTTTAAAATACTAGTTCAGATTGAATGGTACTTAGATTCGTTCATGAGATGCATAAAAATTTACGCGAAAACTAATGTGAATTAGTGCTTTTGTTTTTGTGTTTTGTGAGGTTATTGTGCCGGTTTTTATTTGGATTACCTACTTGGTGTTTTTTATAAATTAAGTTGGTTTTAAATAAGGCCGAAAAGGTAAATAAAATTGCAGTTTTTTTCTAAAGGGTAAAGTGGCATTTAAGTTGTTCAGTTCCGACGGGTGTCGTTCGAATTGAACAAATGAGAACATACCTGACCATTTATAAACGCCGCGGCGGTTGGTTCGAGTCAGTTCAAGTTTATAAATCAGAGATTGTTTCCCAGCGAACTGAACTGAAGGTAAAAGTTTATAATAATGTACCCTGAAAAATAAACAACTTAAAATCTGTCAAACGGTTATTGACTTTCTAAAGAGTGACAACACTGCTCAAAATTCACTGGCGTTTTCCGCCATATGTTGTTTTGTTTATCTTTCTCCCAGTGTCACCACGTGCTTAAATTTTGGTTCGACGTCAGTACAGGGCATATTAAATTAAAGCTCCATTTTTGGATATTTCTTCAATTTATTTTCATCTCAGGAATTGCCGGTTTAAATATAATACGTCATTTCCATAACACCCTGTATACAGGGTCGTTGGCAATTTACAAAAAACCAAAACTTTGAGTGTAACAATGAAAAATTCAATCGACAATTAAATCGACGCTCGAGTTATATTGATAAGATTCTTTCCAGAACCTAAATTAAATATTATAAAAGTGTTATACTTATACTCTCTACTCTAGACTTCAAACCTTTTGACGTTTCGTAAATTTAAGGTTATGTGACTAAAATTTCAAAAGAAAACAAGTCGACAATATAAATAGGAAAATACATTGCAAATTAACCGTAAGTTCATATTTTTTCCTAGCTTTAAAGTAGTTTTCCGATTGTCTTGGTTAAATAAAAATGGAAATCTAAAAATCTGCATATATTAATAGAAAAAGTCATCCAGACTTAAAACTCATTTTCTAGTACTCGGCGTACTTAGGAACGCATTTTAAAATTATTTATTGTTGGCTAAGGAACATGAAAATTTTATCAGTATAATCATTGGTGGAAACAGTAAATTTGACAGGTGATGGAAATAATCTTAGAAATGGTTGGATATAGGTATAGGAAATTGTTGACCAAAGTTACTTGAATTTTAATAATAATAATAATGTTTATTCCCAACGAGCTATTGTAGTCCATTACAGGGAATATTATAACATAGAACATAAATAAGTAATTATTCAATATAAAAATTCAAAATAAAAATTATTATAAATGCTTTTTTTTAAAGTAATTTGTATGTTTTCCAGAAAAAATTTCTTTGCATTTTTTTTAAACAATTTTAAATTAAAATTTTTTGTTAACACTTTAGGTAATGTATTATAAATATTTATTCCATCAAATAAAATAGATTTCATTCCTATTCTACTTTTAATTTGATTTTTTTTTAAATGGTCAATATTTCTGGTATTATGATTGTGTATCAGTTAATTTTACAAATTTTATACAAGATTTTTTATTTTTATTATTAATTGCATGAATTAGTATACTGATTTTTAATTTATATAAACTATTCAGATCTAGATATCCTCTTGGTTTATATAAATTTGCTGTGGGTTCCAAATATCCAGCTAATGAATAATAAATATTTTTTAAATGTATTAAAGGTATATAATCTCTAATTTTAAATAATATTCCAATGAGTGGTGATACGCTTTTTCGAAGATTTTCAACATGTTTTCTCCAATTTAAATTTTCGTCTATATATAAGCCTAAAAACTTTACGATTTTACATACTTAATTTCGTTTCCATTGAAAATTATTGGTAAAATATTGTTCCCAATTGCACATTTAGAAATAAACGTGAAAGATGATTTTTCAAAGTTTAAAGAAAGTTTATAGGATTGCAGCCATGAAAGTATAATTTTCAAATCATTAGTGATATCAGTTTGAATATTGCAAAAAGACTCGCCAAAATATAAAATTGTAGTATCATCCGCAAACAATTTGATTTTACCTTTTAGATTTAACTTAGAAATGGAATTTATATATATAAGGAATAAAGTTGGTCCTAGAATTGATCCTTGAGGAACACCGCAAGTAATATTTTGTTGAGAACTTGAGCAATCGTCAATATAAACGTACTGTTTTCTGTTATATGAATAATTTTTAAACCAATTGTAAATATTTTCTCTAATACCAATATTGAAAAGACTTTGTAATAAAATTTCGTGATTCACAGTATCAAATGCCTTTCGCAAGTCTAAAGATAATAAGCAACATTTTTTGTTATTGTCTAAACTTAATTGAATGTCAGTAACAATATCAATAGCAGATATTTCTGTATCCTTAGACTTACGAAATCCATATGGACCACTAAATAGCATGTTTTGATTTTCTAAAAAATTTGTTAATTTGTTATTCATTATTTTTTCCAAAATTTTAGATAAAACAAGTAAAACAGAAATTGGCCTATAATTATTAGGATCACTTTTTTGACCATTTTTAAAAATTGGAGATATCTTTGCCAATTTCATTTTTTTGGAAAAATACTTGTAATAAATGGCTGAAAAAATATACAGAACATTCTATTAAAAATAACTATTTTAAGCCTAACTTCCGGTATAACCGGAATTGATCTCGTTACTTTTTAATAACGACCATCAAATCTCTTTCTTATGTACTTATGACATAAATAGCTATTACAACTGACTATAGCAAAAAATTTCTTTGTTATCCATCCATTTATAGACGTATATTTTATTCTCGTAACTTGTTAACTGGAATATTAATACACTGCTACATATAAGGTATTTTTTGACATGTATATACAGATGGCTTTAGAAAAGTCTTGAAAAAGGAAGTCGGAGCGGTTTCAAAGCGTCTAAAGGGATATAGAAATTTCGTTTTTCTTTATTTTTCTTTCCCCTTTTGAATACATTCAATATGCATAAATCGATGCATGCGGATAATAAAGGTATACATGGAAAAAATACTATAAAAGCTATTATAGGAAAGATTTTATTGTAAATTTCCTATAAAATATAGTATTAATTACATTTTTTTTAGTAATCTGTACCCAAAATAATATTGTAACATAATTGCTAAAAAAGTATAATTAAAATTTCTAATATATTTAATAAAATCAAGTGAATCAAAAATAAAAAGTCTATTTACTTTTCAGGTGATATTAATATCAAATACCAATGTATGGAAAAATTATTATTACCCAAACCACCCGATAATACCTTATACAATAACGGCGTATTTTTGTCTACACAGTAGCACTTTAAAAAAACTAATTCAGATCGAATGGTACTACCAAGAAAAGGAAGCCTTTTCCATTGATAGGATGTCACTACCTGCAGACCGGTTTCGAACTCTTTTGTTCTCGTCAGTACAGTGTAGGTGTCCATACCGATCATCAGAGAATGCTCTATACAACAAGGACCTGCAAGAAAGAAAGAAATTTTGGCTTGGGGTGACAGTAACCAAGTCGTATTTAACGCTAAAAAAAAGCAGGCAGCAGTTTTCTCTAAAAAGGTTAACATTACAGAACCGGATATAGTCATGGCCGGATACGCAATCCCACTGGCTTCATCTATCAATTTGCTGGGCGTGAACCTGGGAGGAAATATGCCTTGGCATAACCACGTTGTGGCAATCCTCAAGATAGCTTCTCAGAAGCTTAGTGTGCTCTTCAGAACCAAAAAGTTGTACACACCTCAATAACTTTTGACACTATACAAAGCCCAGATTCGACCATCACTAGAGTACCTACTGCTCTCATGTCTGGAGCTCTGCACCCAAACATACTCTTCGGCTACTGGATTCCATCGAAAGGAGGGCCATTCGTCTGATTGGAGACCACGAGCTGACGAAGAACCTCGACAGCCTAGAACATCGAAGACGTGTTGGGGATTTGACTCTGTTTTACAGATATTTTCATGGAAAGTGCTCGGCTGACCTTGCCCTCTTAATTCCGTCCAGCGCGGCGAATAGCAGAAATACGCGACGAACTACTGCCGCCCAACCATATGTGGTTAAGCTTAGTACTCCTCGAACTTCATTATTTAAGAATTCTTTCATCTGGAGGACTTCATCATTATGGAACGACCTTCCCGAGATCGTTTTCCCAACGAATATAACCTCAAACGATTCAAAACCAACGTGAATCGCTTTTTGCGCACACGCACCACTCCCAGAGTGCCCCAAAAGAATTTTTCCTATAGTGCTTGTGTTTGATCATAAAAAAAGATCTCTACCATCAATCCATGGTTTAATCCAGACACGGCCTTTTCGTCGTTTCTTTTTCGATATTTCTTTTATTTTTTTTTTCCACTAAAAGTTCAGCGCGTATTTTACAAGCTTCGGAAAGTTCACTCAAAATAGTGCGCACTGTGAAAAAAATTAAACTGGCGTGCCACTTATTTCTTGTTTTCTCAACAACGTGTAAACTAAACCTTTACTGGCGTGCAAATAGAAATGGTGCGACCACTGGCGCCACTAAATCCATGCATGTGTAAATGCTCTTTTTTACACTTGCAAGTCTTGATTTTCTGTACGAATTTGTCATCAGTGATTTCAGAAGGATGCAAACTTTTTTGGTCTATGCATGCAATAATAAATTTTTCTATTTTGGTTTCATATAAAAGCTTTTTCGACATCGTTTTCAGTATCGTAAGCTTGTGTCGATACCGTTTTTTTAATTTTAAACGGTTGGTGGTACTGCTGTGTATGTTTGGTTGCATAATAAACAATTCCTAAACTAACCTCACAATCACAAGTTTAGATCAACACGTAATATATTCTCTTACAAAGATATCAATTTAAAGCTAATAAATACACTGTACACTAATTATACTTATTTATTATTAAAAGTGCAGTTGTTATAAACATTTATTGTGACCGTACTTGTGTCTGCCGCGTTAATTTTAAAATCGGGCATAGTTTGTGTGTTTGAAACGTTTTGTTCATGATTAATCCTTATTTGCGGATCCAATAATCCACTAAAATGGAAGATTTTTTGGGCTTGTAGCTCTCAGATTGCCCTTTTAAAAAGGCTTGAAGTCTAGCATAATTTCTTATATCTGTGTTTTCATAAATGTTAATGCAAGCTCTTAATTTTGAGTATAAGGACCACAGAGTCGAGGACTTCTTAGTTTTACTTTCCTTCTCAAAATAAGCGATTAGAACATTTTCACTACTTCTAGATACACCCTTCGCAGTACACCAGGTTGTTAAGGTCTTGTAGCCTTTTTCGTATATTTTCTTGGAGTTTTTTGGTAAAAGTTGATCCAATGTATTATTTGCAATTTCCCTTAACTCAGGAGGAGTTAAATTAATAATATCTTCTTGATTCGTTAATGATTAATTTTAAGAAAGCTTTCAATCTTCGCGACAAAATGGCGCACACGTATAATTTATCAAAGTTCACTTGATAAATAATTTGACTATTGCCAACATAAAATTTAAACATACAAAATTTTTATGGCATTTATTAGTTTTAATTATGTGTTTTTTTATTACAAAATACACAAAATAGAAAAAGTAGTACTAAGTACATGTTTTAAAAAGCTATTATAGCACTTGTACTTTAATATACTATTTTATGCAAGTCGATGTTTACACTTGCTTATTTTATTTACTGGTGCGCCAGTTTTTATTGGCGCCACTAAATCCATGCATGTGTAAATGCACCTTTAGTTTATCTTTCCGTGCACGATGTGTAATGTATAATAAAAAAAATTTTACGTTGAACCTGTTACTTTAAATATAAAATTACTAATGTCCTGGCAATTATTTAACGGCTACAAATCAATATTCAACAACAATTATAACTTCTTTTCTTTTTCTAACACGTTATTAAATTCAAAACGTATTGCGGAACTCGGCAGATTATGTTCTTATTCACTTTTAAGTCTGTAATCAATAAAGATGGGGAGTTTTAAGTTACGATGGCTGGTGTGACGCACGTATAAAGGCAAAGATTGTTTCACGAAAAATGGATATAACTTAATGACTGCAGTAAAAGTACCTGTGGCCATCCCATTATTTATGACCGTTTGTTATTATTATGTGGAAAGGACCGGATTGTAATAATTATAATTAAATATAGGTACATCAGGTAGGTTAGGTTGCTTAATTTATATTTAAATATCTTTCTGTGGTAAAATTTGTTAGTTTTTGAGGAATTATTCAAGAATTGTCTTTTACCAAACATTCCTCAGAATAGCGTGATAGTAATGGACAATGCGCACAGTCGCCAATTACATAAAGCTCCAAGCTCAAATAATACAAAATTGGAGATTCAGAACTGCATGACGATATATATTTTGAAGAAAGTTATAAAAAAAGTAATCTTTTAGAAGTTTTAAAGACATTTTGTATAAAAAAAGTATATGTTTGTGACACATTGGCAGAAGAAATTGGACATACAGTGCTACGGCTCCCACCCTATTATTGCATTTTTAACCCCATAGAGCATAATAATATGTGGCACCAGTTAAAATCACTGGTTAGGTCTGAAAATATTTCTCCGACTTTAAGTTCTAGTGTTGTAGAATTAATACGAAAATGCTTTAATGATATTCCCCCAGGTAGTTGGAAAAATTCAGTCCGTCACGTAATAACTGTAGAAAATTCGTATATTAGTCTGGATCGTATAATTAATCCAATTATAATTAATTTTGATGAGGATAGCGATAGCGAAACAGAACTATCTATAGAATGACATTATAAATGTAAATAAATATGATTAGTAATATTTAAAACAAATGTTATTTCATTTGATTACATTAATATAATCATATCATTACTTGTTTTCCTTAGTCCGTCCCTTCATACTTCACTTGTTTATTGCCAAGCTCTTGTCGACAGAATGGGACCGACCCAGGAAATCATTAAGTCGTATCCATTTTTCGTGAAACAATTTTTACACACTTTATATTTACAATTCGTCTGAGGTATCCACCCTGTCGCTTCACAAAGTGCTCCACCCAATTGTTGCATGCTGGTAACATTTGGACAAGCACTATTATGCTAATGGTTTATGTAACCTGAATATAGAAACATTAATTAAATACTTCGGTAATTATGACTGTGAACCTTTATAGATTAGTCATAGGAATACGCTGGTGTTAATAGTGTTAATTTGTGCGTATGATCTGTTAATGTTAAAGGTTGTATTAATTAGGAAGGTGACACATTATTGCATGAATTCATTCGTTCTTCTGTTAAATAGTGGAGTGTCAAGTATTCTCTACAAATTAAGATGAAAGTAAATTTCTATGAAATGATTTGCTTGAACGGTCCACCGTATAGCCCAGATTTGACTTAATTTTTATTCATAAACTTGAAAACGCATATCGGGGGACGCCATTTTGCAAGCAATAATCAACTAAAGGAGGATATTGAGTAATGATTCGTCGTTGCAGTGACGCAAGTGTTCTGAAGGCAAAATAACATGTTACATCTTTCCATCAGGATCTCATACGGGGTCTTGCATCTCACCTCCTGTCTTCTAGAGCTTGGTTATTAATTAAGTTAAAATTTTGATATTTTGCACGCTTTGCCTGTACCCTAGGACACGATTCGGGAAAATGTTTTTGAATATACAGGGAGTCCCAAAAAAGTGTTACGTCATGATGGTATAGTTTTTTATACGACATGTCATATGTTTTATTGCTTTTGATTGCCAATCAGTTTAGTGATATCAGCGGGAAAAAAATTTTAAAAATCAGTTTTGCACCACTTTTAAAATATGTAAACTTCTCGAATTTTAAAGACGAGTCCTCTCCTGGAAACTAAATATATTAAAATGGGACCTTTCACCCTACAATTCTAAAGAATTTTCCTGCAATTCCACAGCGACTTGTGTGATTGGTGCTCAAGTAGGAATCGGATTCCGGAATTCCAGTGTGAAGCGCACTTAAAGCACTGTATTTTTCTTATTTTCAATTGGAACCATTCGATGAGGAATTAAAAATCAAACATTTTCCTGATTACAATCCTATCGCAGTTCCTAACCCATTAGGAGCTACAGGAAACCTCTCATAACGGACACCTCTAATAAGCGGACATCTCTATTAAGCGGACATTTTTTCATAGTCCAGAACTAGGTATATGAAATTCCATGAAAATCAACCTCTCTTGGGCGGACTCTCCTTTGGGCGGACGCGGAGAGGCTGTTTTCATACAAAGAGTGCGAAAACCCTCCTTTAAACGGACAAAAATTGTTTAAAAGTATTTGGGAGACGAATAAGTACGGTGCAAAAACTCTCTGAAGACAGACCGGCAACCAATCGCGTATGCGTGGCAGCGCAAAAGGAGTATGTGTGATTCCCCGACAGCAGTCCGCGGATTATTTGTGAGTTGTAGGGTTAAAATCGTAAACGATGGCACAAAAATGTCGCGTTTTGAGTCTGAAAGAGAATATTGATGTTGTGGAAGTTTGTAATTTGATATGATAACAATGATTTGGGCGAGTTCATTAACATTGATAGCACTGTGCTATTAGAAGATGATAGTGGCCCCATTCCTACCGATTATGTGGTCCAAACTGAAACCACATCACTATCTGACGACTCCGATGAAGAAGTTGAATGCAGTAAATCAAACAAATGTCACCAATTATCAACAAGCCATTAGTATGGTAAAGGAATTATAAGAGTATGCAAAGAATAGAGGCGACTCTACAGCAATAGAATTGTTATCAGACTTGGAATTACATTTTCTAGATTGCAAGCATAAAACGCAAACACGTCAAACTACGTTATTAGATTTTTTTTAGTACTACATCCTAACTAAAACTAGTGTATTTTTGTTATGTTATGTTTATTTATACATACATTATATACATAGTAATAATTTTGCATTTACATATTACCTAATAACAAATTTCCCATGGGCGGACACCTCTATTAGGCGGACACATTTAGACGGTCCCGTATGTGTCCGCCTAAGAGAGGTTTCACTTTATTTACAACCGCCGCTGGCTAGCCAGTCAAAACAAAACCCATGTCGCGATGAATCCACTAAGGGATTTGGCATACTTTTTTGAATGCACCTTCTCGTTTATGTGCCTTTAAGAATCGGCACATTTCAAGTGAAAGGCAACGATTTTCGAATTTTCGCTTGAGTTTATAACTAGAGTAGTATTTCCTATCGAGCGAAGAGCTGCTCGAATATACGAGCAGCAGTTTTTTACCTTGAGCGATCATACTACCAAGCATATTTCGCTCGGCGTCAACCGAAGCTCGGGTATCGAGTGAAAGGTAATAAGTAACCAGCGACGATTTTCGCTCGAATTTATAACTCGAGCGATTTTTTTAATAATCGAGCGATGTCGGTTATTTCAATAATCGGTTGTTCGCTCGAGCGATCACAATACTAACTAGAACTAATAAATGTGTATACCTTGAAAAATAATGGAGAAGCTAATTTTACACCCATCACCCTGTATACTATTTCAGTATCGTACATAAAATGATGAATCCTATAGAACTATAGCTAACTAATGTTTCCCACAAAAGTAATTAATTATAGGACGTTGTGAAATATCCAATTAATTTTTTTATTGAACGACGATTTAATACAACAATTTAAACAAGTAATATCATTTAATATTTTTAAAAAGGCTACTGGTTATTTTTACATGGCAATTAATAGAAATGATTTATTGGAGCCGAACTGTTTTATATCAATAACGGAAAATTTACAACATATAAAAACATTAATAGCCATTAATCATATAAGATTTCATATTGATAATAAAAGCACATTCGTGGGAAAGTAAGAAAGTATCCGAACATATCTGGCTATTATGAATGCAAGGAAATAAGAATGATCAAGGAGGGAATTTTATAGGAAGTTTATTTTATTTATATTTATACAGGGTGCCCATTTAAAAATTTTACTTTTGTTAACATCTCAAAAACTAAACATTTTAGGAAAAATCTGGCTACGCCACTGAACTTTACGGTATACTCTTTAATAAGATCGGGTTTTTTCCATTTTAATAAATTAACGGGTAACGGAAATACGAGAAGTGTCTAAAAAGCGAAGATTTTCAAAATCACCCTGTAGATTAAAAACTAAGGGAGCCATTACGAATTTGACACCGGAATCTTTCGTTTTGTTATAATTAGTGATTCTAATACCACCAGAAAATGTCGAAAATGGGACACTTTTTGCTACAGGGTGATGAAATTGTTTTCCTAAATCGTTATTTTTAATATCTCCAAAAGTACTTTTGATGTTATTTTCGATTTTGGTATGTGTTAATAGGATGTAAAACCCAAAGGTATTGTAAACTACAGATCTCATAATCCATTCATAAAACTTTTGGAAAGTGAAGCTGTGATTATGTGAAATGTTATTGAAAATCCGTAATAGGTGGAAGAGCGAATTGCATGTTTGTTGGCTGAATGGCAACAATGTTGAAGTCTGGTTATATCAGTTGGTTACATATTAAAACATACTTACCGATGAAAAGATAAATCGTTATTTAAATGATCCACTCTTTTTACAAACTACAAATGAATGCATCATGATTTTTTTATAATAAGGACGACACCAATAATCACAAAAAAAAACACAAATCAACCAAACTATATAATCAATCCGTTAGATCAAAGCACCAACGTCGCAATTTCATCTTTTGGGTCCGAATCGTAGCGCAGATACTTTTAAGTATAATAATATTTTTTAAAGAATCTCTCGTCGCCTTTTTACAATTAATTCTTGGAAAATAAATTTATTTTAAGAACAACTGCGGATTAACCTTAAACCAGTTATATTTGCCAAATTAACAAATTTTTAATTGGGACTATATACAGGGTCCGCAAACGAAGCGTGGACGGAAGATTAAATCGTTATCGAAGAACTTATCAACAATACTAAAACAGCTTGAGATATTGGATTAAAAGCGGCATGTTTTAAAAATATTTTACATTATACAGGGTGGCCCAAAAAAGTTTGACAGCATAAAATTATATTTTTTTTAAATGGGACACCCAGTATTTTATTGCATATTTAGGTTCGAATTACTATCGTTTATAAGTGCCTAAAATTTTATTTAATTTGGTTCTGTAGTTTCGGAGAAATAAATGAAATACTAAAAAAAAAAGTTTTGCAGTCCTGAATAAAAAAATCAAAAAAAATACTCCAGAACTATTTTTTTAACCTCGACATTGAGTGAAATTTATGACAAGTGGTCTAGAGATACTATGAATGTAATTTCGTTTATTTATTTTATACAGGGTGTTCATAATATGCTTTCAAAAACCTCACATTTTAAAATAATTTTTCTCAAGTTTTTCAAATGGAACACCCTGTATATTATTTAGCTATTTGACGAAGAATTCATAGACAATTTTTTTTTTGTAATACAAGCATATAAGTTATATCCAGCCGTTTTCGAAATAATTATAAATATCATAAATTATGTTGTTTAAATAGAGTTTTTATTGGGAAATTTTGTTATAGGCGACTAGACTAATAATTGTAAACTAAAGTAAATGTTCAAAATAGTTTCCTATTACTCTTCGAGTTTACCGTATTTTAGTTATTTCGATATAAATTTTAAAAGCCTACATTTTTGCTACTTTTATTTATTTAATTTTATTTTTTATTCTTAATCGAGTTGCCATAATTTTTTTTTGTTTAGATTGTCACTATGACAGCCAAATAAAATTATTTACATTTGTTCAGTCGTCGAAATTAAGTACTAACTTACACAAAATGTCGAATTTTACAACTTTAGAAATGGTAAATATGATTTTTATACTGGGTGAATGTGCAAGAAATTGCCTCCTGGCGAGCCGAGTGTATGCTGAAAGATATCCAGTATTGAGAGAAAGCCGAGAAACCTTCGAGAAGTTATTGCAAAGATTTGTAGCAACAGGAAGCGTAGCGTACACAAAAAGGATGATAATCAATAAACCCGTTATTAATGAAGAAAATGAATTAAGAGTTCTGTTGGCAGTAGAAGAAAATCATTAAATTAAGTAAAAGGAAGCTATTTTGAACATTTACTTTAGTTTACAATTATTAGTATAGTCGCCTATAACAAAATTTCCCAATAAAAACTCTATTTAAACAACATAATTTATGATATTTATAATTATTTCGAAAACGGCTGGATATAACTTATATGCTTGTATTACAAAAAAAAATTGTCTATGAATTCTACGTCAAATAGCCAAATAATATACAGGCCATTTGAAAATCTTGAGAAAAATTATTTTATAATGTGGGGTTTTTGAAAGCTTATTATGAACACCCGGTATAAAATAAATAAACGCAATTACATTCATAGTATCTCTAGACCTCTTGTCATAAATTTCACTCAATGCCGAGGTTAAAAAATAGTTCTGGAGTATTTTTTTTGATTTTTTTATTCAGGACTGCAAAACTTTTTTTTTTTAGTATTTCATTTATTTCTCCGAAACTACAGAACCAAATTATTTATTTATTTATTTATTTATTTATTAACGGGTTACAACCCATTTCGGAAAATTTAAGTACAAAGACTTAAAAACTAACAAAAATTAAAATTAAAATTTTAAAATTAAAAATTACAAGAGTAATACAATCAAAAACATTACAAAAAAATTCCAAAAACCTGACATTCAAAAACTAACTTAACATTCAACACACATAAAACACATCTCAGCCTATAATTATAGGAGTAGTAAAATTTAGTCTCAGATGTCTTTGAAATTCAGAATAGGAAACGCCAGCAAACTCCAGGCCACACTTCGCAACTGAAAGATTTGCCAATCTCAACATTCGGGACATGGAAGCATGATAAGCGTAATTTGTCCTATGGAATGGCAAATGAAACAGTGTTCCAGCTCTTGTGTTTCTGATGGGTACATGCAGATTTATCCTTGAAAGCAAGTAAGAGCAGTCCGTTCTGTAATTGAGAAGGTTGTAAATGAACCTAAGGTCTCTATGCTGACGTCTGGTTTCAAGGGATAGCAAGTTTAATTGGG
This sequence comes from Barypeithes pellucidus, assembly GCA_963991005.1. NCBI lineage: Eukaryota > Metazoa > Arthropoda > Insecta > Coleoptera > Curculionidae > Barypeithes > Barypeithes pellucidus. Next base: position 19,810,526 of record OZ022563.1, read on the forward strand.
ACTGTAAGATCTGGTAATCGGGCACAAGATTGCTCTTAAAGGAAATATAACGTAAGAATTTGTGCTGTACACTTTCAAGACTACGAATGTGGACTGTATAAGAAGGAGACCATACACTAGAGCAGTACTCCAAACAGGGCCTGACCAGCGCACAGTACAACAGTCTAATTGAGTTCGTGTCACGAAAGTCGTGAGTGGCTCTCTTCACAAAACCCAGCATCTGCAAGGCCTTGCTGACTATGTTGCTAACATGTGGGATGAAAGAAAGAGAACTGTCAAGAGTGACACCCAAATCCCTAACAGTGTCCCTGGATTCCAGCTGAACCCCATTGAGGCAATAAGGAAATCTTACAGGATGTCTGAGGCGATAAAAACGCATAACATGACACTTTCGAACATTTAAATCCATTCCGTTATGCTCACACCACGCGACAAGGGCATCAAGTTGTGCCTGCAGGTTCAAGGCGTCATCCATTGAGGATACCTTGGTGTAGATCTTCATGTCGTCGGCAAACAAGAGGCCTCTACAGGACAGGGATTTCATTATGTCATTAATAAAAACATTAAATAACAGGGGACCCAAATGGGATCCCTGGGGTACACCGGATGTTACCTCGATCCCTCTCGACAGAATGCCCCTCACCCGCACTGTCTGGACTCGACCACTGAGATAGCACCGAAGCCACTGCAACAGCGGCCCATGCAAACCCAAAGCCCCCAACTTATAAATAAGCAGCTCATGATTCACCCTATCAAACGCCTTGGAAAAATCAGTATAAATGCAGTCAACCTGACTACCCACCTCCACGGCGCCTGACAAAAAGTCAACAAAGGACACCAGGTTGAGCTCAGTCGATCTACCCGCCCGAAACCCAAACTGCTCATCAATGATGAGGCCAGAGAGCATTGGAGTCAAGAAATCGGTAACAAAGTTCTCAAACAGCTTTAGTATGGTACTCAATATGGAAATGGGACGATAATTCTGAACGTTACTTCTTGATCCTGATTTAAAAATGGGAGTGATGTAGCTTAGTTTCCAGCAATCTGGAAATCGACCAGTCGACAGGGACTTATTAAATATGTAGTAAAGAGGACGCGCCAGGACAAAGCTGCAGCCCTTAAGGAGAATAGGTGGCAGTCCGTCAGGACCAGGCCCCTTATTTATGTCTAATGACGCCAATCCGTCATACACCCGAGAAATAGGAATGTGAAGACAAGACACATTTACAGCATCCCCCGTAAAAGAAATGTCGGGTGTGACATAGGCGGTTCTGGAATATACTGATGAAAAATACTGGGCAAAAAGGTTCGCAATGTCAGGTCCATCACAAGCAGAGATATTGTTCAGAGACAATCTTTCGGGAATGGAATTATCGGTTCGGGTGCTATTTACAAAGTTCCAGAATGATTTCAAATTGGTCCGCAATGACAGTTCAGTAGAATGGACAAACTGACTATAACAATTCTTAGATAATTCTTTACATCTGGATCTCAACGCCGAAAATTCTGCATAATCAGCTGGTGAATGAGTCCGCTTGAAACGCCTGTGCGTAACCTTTTTCAGAGCAATAAGATTTTTGAGTTCAGGAGAAACCCAACGAGGAAACTTACCAGATGCATACCGCTTAACAGGGACAAATAGCTCAACCGCCGTGTACATCACATCATAGAACAGGTTAGTCATTTCATCCAGGGATAACATGCTAAACAAGGCGTCCCAGTCCACAGCACCAAGATATTGGTTCATAGAGAACAAATCCGCGGCTCTAAAATTGTAGTAATACCCATCAGACATGAGCCTGGCGTTGTTGGAGCGCGACCCGAGTTCCAGTAACGTATTCAACGGCGGATGATATCCATCAATAGGCAACAATACATCATCTGAGACTGAAACAGTACTATGGAGACTATGTGAAAGAACCAAATCAAGTATTACATCATTAGAATTCGTTATATTATTAATCTGAAAAAAGTTGTTAAAGGAACATAGATTTGATAAAACCTGGGTGGCTTCTGTTTCGCTACGCGAGGCCCCAGGACTCGCAACAGCCGTGGATCCATGATTCTCCGTGGTCCATTCAACATTAGGTAGGTTAAAGTCACCATACATGTGCATCTGTGCTTGGGGATACCTCTCAACTATAGTATCGATCGTGTCGCTTAAAACTGTATAGGGTTCCAGAGTTGACTTTGGGTTAATGTAGACTGATCCAAAAATTACCATATCACTGCCACAGCGCACTAGGACAAATAATTGCTCGATGCACTGCGCACACTCTATCTGTTCGCTGTCAAACATTTTATGAACTGCAATAAGGGTACCACCCCCTCGACTAAAAGGACTTGTTGCATGTGAACGATCTTTTCTATAGACATTATAATTGCTAAAACCCAGCTCCGAATTGTGAAATTCATCTGTCAGCCAAGACTCTGTGAAGACGACTATGTCAAATGTGCAAGCTGGTAAATTGCATCTGAGTTCATTTAATTTTGTTCGCAACCCCCGTACGTTTTGATAATAAACTGATAAGAATTTATCGTGTGAGGGGGAAGTGGATGCTGGAGTTAGTTTTTTTGTGGCTTCTTGAGTAGTGTTGGTTCTCCATTGATATATTTTATAAACAGATCCTTCTCACCTTCCGACTGGCGCCGCTTGAGTTCATCATTGAGGCCATTGAGATGTGTTCGCTGTTGGTTGGTAAGATCAGGGCTAATGTAAATCTTTTTACTTGCATCTAGCTTTCTTTTGTTCATGATCAGGTGGAGTGCATCATGGGCATTGGCCAACGTAACACGTACAGATCGAGCTCCATTTTTGTTCTTTTTACCAATTCTTTCAACCTTCTTAACATCGACCTGTTGGTTGGTGATACCCTTTATAACCGATTGAACCATATCGTTGTCAGAATCCGATTCCGCGAGATTAAAAATCATAATATTAGTGATTCGTTTCTGTCGCTCGTAGACCTCATTCATATCCAAGATGGGGGTGTTCGGTGGAGGGGCAGTAATCGTTGGTTGTTGCTGAGTAGTTTTGAGAAGTTCAATTTGAGTGAGGAATTCATCTCGCAGTTCTTTCAACTCTTTACGTAGTTGGGGAACCTGTCTAAGTCCATCACAACAATCAACACAAAAAAACTTCATTACTCAGACAGTCTTGAGATCTATAACCTTAAGTTCCGACGCAGTTAGTTTAGAACAAGCGAATTTTCTGTGGATATATCGACCACAGCTATCACAATTGAGCACAGCCGCTAGATCGCTTTCGGTTTCTTTACAAAATAAGCACTGCATGGTTTTATAGGTTAGGAATTAAAATCCAATAATATTTCTATCATCCACATATATTTCGGAGATTTCTTCAATTGTATCGCTATAAAGGCATCCAATAAGCCCAAGCAGAGAAATATCTTCAACCTTAAGACAGTTTCACAATCAAAAATAAGAATAATCGGTTGCTATTATTATAATTAAATAAAATTTTAGGCACTTATAAACGATAGTAATTCGAACCTAAATATGCAATAAAATACTGGGTGTCCCATTTAAAAAAAATATAATTTTATGCTGTCACACTTTTTTGGGCCACCCTGTATAATGTAAAATATTTTTAAAACATGCCGCTTTTAATCCAATATCTCAAGCTGTTTTAGTATTGTTGATAAGTTCTTCGATAACGATTTAATCTTCCGTCCACGCTTCGTTTGCGGACCCTGTATACCGTAAAGTAATACCACTTTGTTATATTAGAGTCTAAAATAATATCTTCTTCATCGGAAGAAGATAACAATGCACAGTCCATGTTTATATCTCGATGTCGAGGGACTAGTGTGCGAAGCTCAAGCGAGGGCTGTGCCGTGCTATGGTCGAGGGTGATGAGCGAGGGTCGGAGCACCATTGTGGACACGGACTAAGGATAACAACGACCAGATGACACGCGTAGCTTATTACAACGTTGCCATTTTTTAAAGCCATCTTCTTCTAACTTATCTGAAACTGTAGAAGTATGTATGATTGCAAACAAATGGAGTTTTATGAATGGAATGTTGAGTCTCCCTTTGATACAGGGTGTTATGGAAATGACGTATTATATTTAAACCGGCAATTCCTGAGATCAAGACAAATTGAAGAAAAATAGCCATAAATGGCGCTTTCAATTCATTCAGCGGTAAAAGTGACCTGACGTCAAACCAGACAAATACCTGTGTGGCACTGCGATACATGTAAGCAATCAAGGAATTCTGGCCGGTGTTGTCATATGTACACCTTAAACTCTTTAGACCAAATAATATAATTTAAACACTTCCATTCTGTAATACCTTTTGTACAATTAATTGAAGAACATTTACGACGGATTATGTTTTAAACAACCCGAAAAAACATATGGAATAGTAGTAGCCACGTACGTCACTAGGTCAAATGCCAATGACCTCTTGACGCCTTACATCGGCTGAGCGAAGTAGTTTCATATAGCGGGTTTGTTCGAACAAACCCGCACGCTTGCCTCTGTTAGTTGGAGACCAACCAGCGGCCGGATACGTTGTGTCTCGTCGATCACCAACACACTCTCAGCAATCCGCTCTGTTTTTTCGGTTTACGCGTGTATTTTGTCCGTCCATAAATAATCTTTGAATATTGTTGTTATTGACGCGTTTCTTCTGGACCTCAAATTTCGTCGCGTGTAATAAAATCTAATAATCTGTAGTATAGTCTGTATTATTGATTTTTCAAAAGCTAACTATCGGTTCTGTTTCACTATTACTGTGTGTACATAAAGTGTTCCCAGGAGTGTTCCCATGAAAAGAAAAAAAAACTAATTGTGTTTGTGCCTGGATATCCTCGCTCTTTAGGTATAAGGATACAAGTAGGTAGAAAATAATTTATTTTTATAATTTTATATGGAATTTCAGTTTTACATTAAGTTTGGCAACATTGCCATTGGCTCTGGGTGAAATGTTGTACAGTAGCGCGGACTGACCTGTGAGTAAGAGTGTTTATTAGCCCACTTTTAAAACGGTCGATTTAAAAAAATAAAATATGTAGCGCTTCTCTAGGACACCCAAAGTGTCACCCATTTAAATATAATACGTCATTTCTATAACACCCTGTATTATAAATCTATGGTATTAACGCATGTACGCTCATGTGTGGCCCCCCAATTACTTCCGTATGGGCGCTAGCAAGATTTATAATGGCGCCAGCGTTAAAGTTTATCTGACCAATTTTGAAGCGGTCTTTGTTCGGACATTAGTATTAGTGGCTAGGCTTGATATATGCGGTTTACAGAAAATATAATTTATTTTATAATTAGGTATAAAGACGCATAAGGCGTTGCCGATGGATTTAATAAAACCGGTATTTTCCGACCGAACTTATGGCTACCATTAAAGGTTAAATTGTAACTTGTTCGATAAAATAATGTATTTCTACACCCGATATTAATTACTTCTGGATGCGTAAATGGTTACTCGAGTCTAATAATTACAGTCGAACATGGACAAAAGTATATAGGGTGGCCAAAATAATGATATCTCGTGAATGGTAACAGATACAACTTCTTTTTTGTAAAATAATACCAGAGGACATGTTTGCGGGGGCGCCACTGGTGGAACAATTGAATAACTTTTCTAACTAAAATTTATGGTTTTATATCCTATTCACACAAATTTGAAAATCATATCTGAAGTACTTTCGGAGATATTGAAAAATAGCCATTTAAAAAATAAAAATTCAACACCCTGTAGCAAAAAATTTAAGCCGTTGCGGACATATGTCCATATGAACTTTTCTTTATAACATGACCTAAGGAATCACACCCTGAAATATTAGCACGTCATTAAGGAACACCCTGTATAAGCAAATATCCCAAACTTATCGCATTCCTAAGTAATAGTGAGTTGGTTATACAGGGTGTTATGGAAATTACGTATTATATTTAAACCGGCAATTTCTGAGATGAAAACAAATTGAAGAAAAATATCCAAAAGTGGCGCATTAATTTAATATGCCCTGTACATGACCTGATGTCAAATCAAAATTAAGCACGTGGTGATTGGTAAACAAAGCAACATTAGTGAATTTTGAACAGTGTTGTCACATTTCCAGGGTAAACTCTTTAGAAAGTCAATGACCGTTTGACAGATTCGAAGTTGTTTATTCATCAGGGTACATTATTCTAAACATTTACGTTCAGTTCAGTTCGCTGGGAAACAATCTGTGATTTATAAACTTGAACTGACTCGAACGAACCGCCGCGGAGTTTATAAATGGTCAGGTATGTTCTCATTTGTTCAATTCGAATGACACCCGTCGGATCTGAACAACTTAAATGCCACTTTAGAAGAAAAAAAATGCAATTTTATTCACCTTTTCGGTCTTATTTAAAACCAACTTAATTTATAAAAAAACACCAAGTAGGTAACCCGAACAAAAACCGGTGCAATAACCTCACAAACTACAAAAACAAAGCCACATAAATTCACATTAGTTTTTGCGTAGATTTGTATGCGTCTCATGAACACATCTAAGTATCATTCAATCTGAATTAGTATTTTAAAGTGCTACTGTGTAGACAAAAATACGCCCTTAGTGTATTGTATTGTGTTTCATCCGGTGGTCTGGGAAATAATATAATTTTTTCATACATTGGTATTTGACATCTAAAAATTTTTAAAGTAAATGACACGTTTGGGTCTGTTTGACATGTTCGGGTTTACTCGGTCGATCGATATTGAGCTATTAGGGTTAACATTAACATCTAAAAATACAGCGTTGCCACTTTCGATGTTTTATAAGATTATACAGGGTGTTATGGAAATGACGTATTATATTTAAACCGGCAATTCCTGAGAGGAAAATAAATTGAAGAAATATGGGAAACAATCTGTGATTTATAAACTTGAACTGACTCGAACGAACCGCCGCGGAGTTTATAAATGGTCAGGTATGTTCTCATTTGTTCAATTCGAATGACACCCGTCGGATCTGAACAACTTAAATGCCACTTTAGAAGAAAAAAAATGCAATTTTATTCACCTTTTCGGTCTTATTTAAAACCAACTTAATTTATAAAAAAACACCAAGTAGGTAACCCGAACAAAAACCGGTGCAATAACCTCACAAACTACAAAAACAAAGCCACATAAATTCACATTAGTTTTTGCGTAGATTTGTATGCGTCTCATGAACACATCTAAGTATCATTCAATCTGAATTAGTATTTTAAAGTGCTACTGTGTAGACAAAAATACGCCCTTAGTGTATTGTATTGTGTTTCATCCGGTGGTCTGGGAAATAATATAATTTTTTCATACATTGGTATTTGACATCTAAAAATTTTTAAAGTAAATGACACGTTTGGGTCTGTTTGACATGTTCGGGTTTACTCGGTCGATCGATATTGAGCTATTAGGGTTAACATTAACATCTAAAAATACAGCGTTGCCACTTTCGATGTTTTATAAGATTATACAGGGTGTTATGGAAATGACGTATTATATTTAAACCGGCAATTCCTGAGAGGAAAATAAATTGAAGAAATATATCCAAAAATGGCGCTTTAATTTAATATGCCCTGTACATGACCTTATGTCAAACCAAAAATGACCACATGGTGTCCCTGCCAGGAAGGGAAACAAAGCAACATATGGCGAAAAACGTCAGTGAATCTTGAACAGTGTTGTCATATTTTCAGGGTAAATAACTAACTAGAAAGTCAATAACCGTTTGACAGATTCCAAGTTGTTTATTTTTCAGTGTACATTAGTATAAACTTTTACGTTCAGTTCAGTTCACTCGTACAAACCGCCGCGGAGTTTATAATGGTCAGGTATGTTCTCACTTGTTCAATTCGAACGACACCCGTCGGATCTGAACAACTAAAATGCCACTTTACCCTTTAGAACAGAAACATGCAATTTTATTTACGTTTTCGGCCTTATTTAAACCCAACTTAATTTAAAAAAAAAAACAGGTAATCCGAACAAAAACCGTCACAAAACACCAAAACAAAGTCACATAAATTCACATTAGTTATCGCGCATTTCATGAACACATCTAAGTACCATTCAATCTGATTTAGTATTTTAAAGTGCTACTGTGTAGACAAAAATACGCCCTTATTGTATAAGATTTCATCAGCTGGTGGTCTGGGAAATAATATAATTTTTCCATACATTGGTATTTGACATCTAAAAATGTTGAAACTAAATATCACCTTTGAGCCTGTTCGTGTCTTGACGTTGTCTGTTCGGGTTCACTCGGTCGGTCGATCGATATTAAGCTCATCGGTAAAAATACAGCGTAGCCACTTTCGATGTTTTATAAGATTATATTCATAAATTGCGAAATTTCCTTCTGTAATATTAATTTCCTGTATAATTATAGTCTCGGAAATGGCAACTGCGCCATCTCCAGTTAGTTTTCTTAATGTGCAAAGAGAAAGCACCTTGGACTCGACCATTTATTTCAAAGGGTAGTTCCTATGTCAACATAACTGTTTCATTTGATCTTTAGTAAAGGGTTAATGGCCCATAGAAATTGGCGTTTTTATTGTTTCTGATTTTCTTTGCGAAATAATTAAGTGCTTTTGTTCTACGTGTACGGTAGTTTAAAGTGTAATTATGCGTTAGTGTTTAGTGCTTTCGTGTAATCTGATACTAGGTGCATATCTTCAAAAAAACTAATTTGAAACTCGTGGGTGTCTGTGTGTTTCTTTAAGTGATTTAGTGCAGTTTGCACGTGATGAGCATAAAGCTTTTCCCATAGAAAAAAGAACTGAAAATGTCTGGATTTCTTACTCCTGTCAGCGTGGATTTACTTTCTAAGTAAGCTAAATAATTATTTTTATAAGAAACTAAAGTTTTACATTTTCACACAGTTTGGCAACATTGCGCGTAACAGGTGTTTGTGATACACTGCCACAGGGTGCTATGATTCATTCCCGCGGAGTCACCTGTGAGTAAGAGGGTGTGTTACCCCACTTTTAAAACGGTCTATTAAAAAAAAAATATGTAGCTCTTCTCTAGGACACCCAAGGAGTCACCCATTTAAATATAATACGTCATTTCCATAACTCCCTGTATACATCAATATATATTTATTAATTTCGAACAAGAAAATCCATACGATCTTAAAAAAAATATTGTATGAAACTTTTGTATGAAGTTACTTGTTTTCATATACGTTATTGCGTCACTCGCTTGTGCGCTCAAATTTCCAGTCCGTTAAAAAAGTAATACTTTGAACTTGTTACATAAATAACTATTATTGTGTTAAAAAAGTTTCTATAAAGGTTTACAATCCCTCTCTGCAATAAAGACCAGGCCGCTAAAGTTTACAGTCCACGCATAGTGGAATAGAAAGGCTGATGGGCACAACACGTCACTCGTCAAATTAAGATTTATTTTTAAAAATAAAAACCCGGTGCCCCGTGCGCCAACAGATGCACGTCAAAATGTACACTCACAAGGGCATTGGAATTTAATTGAAAGTTAAGGCGCACGGCCTGCATTTGAAACAGCTGGAATACGAATACATAGGAATACGAAATATGCATTTTAGATTCAAAATTAGACAAGTAAAACAAGCTTTATTAAAATAAAAATGTATGCTTGCTCTGAACGTTTAATTAATAGCGTTGAAACAAAATTGATAACGTAATATTCCTAATGGGACTTATGGAAAAAAGCTAATACGGTAAACCCTGGGCAGATGGCTCATCTTTTTCATATTTTATTTTATTTTACTAACGATATTCATGTGAAAAAACGCCTATGTACCTAAATATTAAAATTTACCTTGTGATGTATAATGCATCGTTTTTTACACCGATTATTTCCATCACTTGTCAAATACATCGTGTCCAAGATAAGGAGGGCCAGTACAGAGATCTCGAAAACCATAAGAGATACGAGGTCGGTAAAGTTGCGCATTTACGTGCCTAATAATATGAAGTTTAGAAAGTTTTAAAATTCCGGTATAGTAGTTCCGGAGATATCCGGAAAAAAACCAAATTCTGAAAAATCGTTTTATTGTTTTCCTGGGTTTTTTTGAGAACGAATTCTAAAGTAAATTGCACATTTACATTGCCAGTTTTTCCGCTCTGTCTAACAGCGTTAAATGTTTTGTAATCCGACGAGTCGCATTTTTAAATACGGTCCTGTTTTCCTGATATTGGAATTTGAGAGCCGTTTTTCTCCCGAATGCAACGATGTATGACACATTGTGGTTTAATGACGTTTCGAGGGTTTTTTGAACAACCTCAGGAAATTTTGGAATACGGTCCTGTATTTTTCCTTATTTTATAAATAATATCTCATAAGTAAGCTCTTAATTTTGACTTATGTTGGACTAGTTCAATAAATAACAAATTATTTACTTTTTACAACTTACATCAATAAATAATGGGAAGCGATGCTGTTGGAAAGACAGATCATCAGATTCCGATCTGGATTATTAATTACTCTTAGAATTGGACAAAAAACTAAATTTCCGTTTATAAAATAACCTGTAATTTTTTTTCAAAAAATTTTTTTGACAAAAGTTATTAATTATGGAATATTGGAATGTCAGTATATTGTTGCTAAATTAAAAAATTAATGATTTAAAAATATATATACATATATGACGAAAAAAGACTTTCCAATATTATTACATCTAAAAACTTTTATATACCACATTTTTTTCTTAATTGATCGAAGAAATCTGTGGGCAGAAATCTCGTTTTGAAGGTGTACGGAGTCCTCTGAAGGGGAAAACTTTTCTAATGCCAGTCATAATATCTAGTGTTGTGTTCGCTCGAGCCAAAAAACCCTTGTGTACTCGATTATTGAAATAACCGACATCGCTCGATTATTAAAAAAAAAACCGCTCCAGTTATAAATTCAAGCGAAAATCGTCGCTTGTTACTTATTACCTTTCAATCGATACCCGAATTGAGGCGAAAAATCGAACCCTTGCCTTTCACTTGATACCCGATTTTCGCTCAGAAAGCTGACATGACATATATGTTTCTTAAAGGCACATAAACGAGAAAGTGCATATCAAAAAATATGCCAAATCCCTTAGCGGATTCATCGCGCCATGGGTTTTGTTTTGCCTGGCTAGCCAGAGGCGATTGTAAATTCTTATAAAATTAAAACATGTAATTTTTAAAAAAAATCAGAATCAACTGTTCGTCCTTAATAAAAACTCTAGACTAAACTTCTAAAACTTACAAAAACAACCCCTGGTGTTTTCCCAACGAATTCTTAGCCATAAAAATGTCAAGTGATTAATCGCTCGAGCGGTTCACTCGATTATTAAAATCGCTCGAGTATCAAGTACTCGATTATTAAAATCATCGGTTCTTCCCAACACTAGTAATATCTATTTTAGGTAATGTATACTGCCAAAAATCAGGCGATAAAAACATGACTCAACTTCGTAGCTTCCTTAATCCTCGTATTTATTATTTTTTGCTGTTCTATGTTTCAGCGTTTTCTAAAATTTTAAATGATTTGTACACCCAAGAGATCTACATACATTACGCAGCGTTAGTCGAGCATTATTTATAATTATTAACATATATAAATTAAATTAAAGCCTAAATAAACAAAGCTTATTTTTAACAAACAAGAAACGAAACTTTATTAAGGTTTATCTCGTCGGCACTTTATATTATTACAGACATTTACATTCCACGCGTATTACATAAATAATACGTCTTTCTTTGTTCTATGAGCAGCATCGGACTTGGCCCCCGGTCAGACATTTAGTGGAGTCTGTGAGTCGGAAAAACCCCGAAAAATTGAAATATTCTCAGTCGGAACAAGAGTACCCCCCCCTTTTTTTTTTCGAGAATGCTGAACACGATGGCGGCGTCAGAATTTTTCTTTAGGGTTGCGCAACCCTTCAAAACGGGCAAAAACCACCCCCAGAGGGGTTAAACGCACTTCAAGAGGTTTCCCTGCAGAGAAACACACTTTCCCCGTTCTCGAGAATGCTGAACACGTTGGTGGTGTTGGATATCGCGCCCAACCCCTTCCAACCCCTCCACCGACCAATACTCGCCCCCATTATGGAATGACGTTACCTTTTAATAAAAAAAAATTACAAGTGTTTAAATTTATTTTTTTTTTACTCTTTCTGTTTTATGATTTTTTTTATTTAATTGAAATTAAAAAAAAAATATTTTAATTAAAATTAACCCGGCCTTGACGTTTTTTCGCGCAAACTATTTGATTATATTTTTTCAGTTGGACCGGAATGAGAGACCATTACAACCAAAAAGAGAAGTACAGCTATTTTCCCCATTCTCAACATCCTCGAAAACGGGGGGAGAGGGGGTCGGACGCGATATCCAACACCACCAACGTGCTCAGCATCCTCGAAAACGGGGGGAAAGTGTGTTTCTCTGCAGGGAAACCTCTTGAAGCGCGTTTAACCCCTCTGGGGGGGGGGGGGGGGTGGTTTTTGGCCGTTTAGAGGGGTTGAGCAATCCCAAAGAGAAATTCTGACGCCGCCATCGTGTTCAGCATCCTCGGAAACGGGGGGATAGGTACTCATTGATTTTTCCAAGCAGCTGATCGTTGAGATATTGTTGGTGTCAACCGTCGAAAAACGCGAGGCTTTGTTCTGACTGCTCAGCGAACGTAGTTGGGAAATTATCCAAAATTTTACATGAGCTGCGCCCTTAAATAAATTATAAAACTTTCCTAATATAATTGTTAAAGACGGGCGCCCCCCAATGTCCTGTTAAATTATACGGATCAGGTAAGATGCGACAAAAAATGCCAGTAATATGACATTGTTTTTTGGGTATCAAAATTGACAGTCTAATAAATTTAGCTCGATCTGATATTTGAATGTCACCTTAAGTTAGACCATAGCTAACGTAGCCTTAACGTTGAGGTAAACCTTAAAAAAATGTTTTAAATGAATTTGACAAGAGATCTTTAATATACTGTCAAACTTGTGTTAAGGATGACTTAGGTCATTCTGTACGTTAAGGTGACTTTGAAATATCGGCCCTATGGGCCGATATTTGATTGTCACCTTAAGTTAGACCTTAGCTGAAGTAGCCTTGACGTTGTGGTAAACCTTTAAAAAAACTATGTTTTAAATTAATTTGACGGCCATATGACGCATTAAGTCTACGATTACCACCTCCTTAAAGATCTATTCCTTTAGATGAGAGTTAAAAAGAACTTTCTGTCAAACTTGTGTTAAGAATGGCTTATGTCATTCTGTACGTTAAGGTGAGTTTGAAATATCGCCGGGGCCGATATAATGTCACCTTAAGTTAGACCTTAGCTAAGGTAGCCTTAACGTTGACATAAACCTTAAAAAACTATGTTTTAAATTAATTTGACAATCAATTGACGTGGTAAGTGGAAGATTACTACGTCCATAAAGATCTATTCTTTCACATAAGAGTTAAAGAGATCTTTACTATACTGTCAAACTTGTGTTAAGGATGACTTATGTCATTCTGTACGTTAAGGTGACTTTGAAATATCGGCCCTTAAGTGCCGATATTTGAATGTCATCTTAACTTAGACCTTAGCTAAGGTAACCTTAACGTTAAGGTAAACCTTAAAAAACTATATTTTAAATTAATTTGACAGTCAATTGATGTGGTAAGTGGAAGATTACCATATCCATAAAGATCTATTCTTTTACATAAGAGTTAAAGAGATCTTTAATATACTGTCAAACTTGTGTGAAGGATGACTTATGTCATTCTGTACGTTAAGGCGACCTTAAAATTTCGGCCCTAACTGTTTCTACTTTTCGTTGCGTAATAGATGAACAGTTTAGAGTTGATTTAGTAAAATACAATACAAGTTACGTTTTCCCATTTTCCAACAGTCTAATGGATAAAGGTCTTTACTTTAAATAAAAAGTTTTATCTTTAAACTGTATCTCATTCGCCGCCGCGCGTACCACGGCATCTGGAAAAGATTTAGATAAAAGCTCGCGCCGTAAAATGTCGACGTTATTTATATATTTAAAAAAATTTAGGTTTTCATTTTTATAAAAATCGAATAAAGGAACTTAGACTATATTAAAAACATTAAAGGAGCCGCCATTGACACTGGCGATATATGTTTTTAACTTTAACTCTTGAACTCGAAACCATTGACAAGTTGACGAGCTTAAATCGTGTAAGTACTTCTTTATTTAAGACCGAAATAAAAAACATCTGGGCTTTAGAAGTAAAATAACGATCATAAATCTTCAATTTTGGTGTGCTATATTTTGTGGGAAAACAAGAGGCTTTTATCCGGAACGGAATTTTGTGTTTAATTAATAATTCGTCGGCACGTTTTATAGGGTTCCGTCGGAACAGTAATAGTTTGTTAGTCCATCTTAGCCATATAATTGAACATAAGATTGAATGAGACAATAAGACCGACAGAACTGGTTAACAGCTGTAAACGACTTTTTTTCCCAAGCGTTTATTCCTGTTTTAGGAAAAAAATGTCAAAGGAAAAGAAACTTTGTAATAGAACTAGAACTCGCGGAAAGTCTATATTTTTTTGTTTCCGAAGATTTTTAGATTTATTTTTTTTACTGCTCCATATAGAAAAAAATTATGGACTTTCCTCGAGTTGTTTACAAAATTTCGACATCTTTCGTTAAAAAATTTTTTTATTTAAATGTACCGTTTTCATAGGAAGCGAAAACTCCGTTTTTCTGCGTAGAAAATTGAAGTATAGACGCCGATCACGTGCAGTCTCCTTCTTCCGATTATCGTTGTTTCTGTCGGCGTTTACAGGCGGACGCTCGACGTATTGTTCGAACGGCAAGGGAAGATCCAATTGGTCTCGTGCCTTCAAAGCGTGAAACGCACAGGGTCAAATCGGAGATTTCGACTGACTCCGGCATCCTTATAAGATTGAGTTCTGACACAATGGGACCGACGGAACTGCGTAAGATCGAACGATGACCTAAGAAATCGCACTCTAAAATATTATCAGATCCTTAAAGTACAACACGTATACACGGAATTTGTTATAGGAAAATTACTATAGTTAAGATTTTATTGTAAAATTTCCTGTAAAATATAATATTAATTAAATTTTTTTTAATAATCCAAAATAATATTGGAACCATAATTTACAAAAAACTATAGTTAGGATTTGTTATAAATACAGTGAAACCTCTCTTAGACGGACACCTACAGGACCGTCTAAATGTGTCCGCCTAATATAGATGTGTCCGCCCATGGGAAATTTGTTATTAGGTAATATGTAAATGCAAAATTATTACTATGTATATGTATGTACAAATAAACATAACATAACAACAATACACTAGTTTTAGTTAGAATGCAATAGTAAAAAAATCTTATAACGTAGTTTGACGTGTTTGCGTTTTATACTTGCAATCTAGAAAATGTAATTCCAAGTCTGATAACAATAATTCCTGTGCTGTAGTCACCTGTATTCTTTCCATACTCTTATAATTCCTTTACCATACTAATGGCTTGTTGATAATTGGTGACATTTGTTTGATTACAGCATTCAACTTCTTCATCAGAGTCGTCAGATAGTGATGTGGTTTCAGTTTGGACCACATAATCGGTAGGAATGGGGTCACTATCATCTTCTAATAGCACATTGCTATCAATGTTAATGAACTCGCCCAAATCATTGTTAGCAAATTAAAAACTTCCACAACATCAATATTCTCTTGCATACTCAAAACGCGACATTTTTCTGCCATTGTTTATGATTTTATCCTTACAACTCACAAATAAACAGCGGACTACTGTCGTGAAATCACATATACTTTCATTCGGCGAAGTCCTTTCGCGCAGCCACGCATACGCGATTGGTTGCCGGTCTGTCTTCAGAGAGTTTTTGTACCGTACTTATTCGTCTCCCAAATACTTAAAAAAAAATTTTGTCCGTTTAAAGGAGGGTTTTCGCACTCTTTGTATGAAAACAGCCTGTCCGCGTCCGCCCAAATGAGACTCCGCCCAAGAGAGGTTAATTTTCATGGAATTTCATATACCTAGTTCCGGACTATGAAAAAATGTCCGCTTAATACAGATGTCCTCGTATTAGAGGTGTCAGTTATGATAGGTTTCACTGTATATTGTAAATTTTACAACGAATATATGTGCACGGAACAAACACTTATTAAAATAGAGATTTTGTTGTACGATTTCCAGACGTACGATTAATTACAATTTTCATTATTAATCCATTTGGTTCCCTTCAATTACAGTGGTTTTACTTGCATCGCAAAAACGATTGGAGCATTGTTAGCAAAATATGTTAATCTTTCATCTGAGTGTATCACAAAGTCGGTATCTACAATATCAATGAAACCATCATACAGAAAACCTCCTTTAAAGGATAGAATCCAATAAAAGTGTATTTTATTTTTACGGAAGAAAAGCTACCTCTTATTATTATTAGTTTTCAGAATGCTAGCATTTTTATTACATGTTTCCTACTTCTACAACATTGGTTATTGTTGTAATAACTAGCAAATAGAACAAAGAACAACATCTTATATACCTACATATCATTAAATTTGTAGTTTAGAAACATGTAGCGTTCATTTTATTCAATATCAGTAGCGGCACGAGCTCGCTGTCGGGATTTAATCAGAATAAACATGGCAACGATATTTTGTAAAAATTCCAAAACAAACGTATCGTGACCATGGAAAATTTTATCGAGAAGAAACTGCTCACCTGTCAAATATACTGTTTCGACCAATCAACTTGTTTCATTACACCATTCACCTGTGATTATACTGATGAAATGTTCATGCTCCTTATAAGTGATAAAACTGTCTCATTGGCCCACATAATTTTTAAAAGGCGTTTCTGAATAGTCCGAGTACTAGAGAATGAGTCTTAATAAATGTCGAGTTTAAATGACTTTTTCTTTTAATATATGGAGATTTTTTAGGTTTTCATTATTATTTAACCAAGATAATCGGAAAGGTAGGATTTAAGTAAAAACAGATGTACAGGATGTCCCATTTTCGACACTTTTATATGCTAACGTAACTGTTAGTGCTATCGAAAAAGTAATGTGGGTATCATATACTCTTTTTGGGTCAAACTTAAAATGGAAAAATTATAATTTGAAAATATTCGCTCGCTTAAGAGATACGGGGGAAAATCAAAAAATTTACAATTTCTAATTAACCCTATATTTTCTTAGTTAAAAAAGATACAGATGTTTTATACAGAAGTATATTTATAATGATTGTTAAATAATCTGCCGTTTTCAGAACAAGTATACGGGGTCAGGTAAGAAAGTTATCGGACCTAATCTCACTTTTTTAAATGGAACACCCTGTATATTTTAATATAAAAAGATAGGATTTTAAATTCTCTTTACAAATATATACAGACCATGCATGATATTGGTTTCCTAGGCAATTTATTTAATCTTTATTAATTTAAACCACAGTAGGCCATGAAACAAAAGCTAATATCCTACAGACAACTATGTTGACATTCTAGTTGTTATTAATATTTAACGCCAATTTCATTTTTACATATTCATTTGTGAAAATGACTTATCAACATTTTGAAAAATTTTATATGATATCTATATCACGAAAAACATGAAACTGAAAACAATAAATCAATAAATTTCTTAGATATAAACATTAACTGTGATTATGAAGGCAACGTTAAAAAAGAACTGGGCGTACGAAACCCATATGGTCTGGCAAATATCTCATACTCCAAATAATTACAGAAAAAACGTTGTTCATTCTCTAGTTGATCGAGCTGTCCTATAATAACACACTGAAGATAGACCACAAAACCTTAATAAAATTAGAGAGGTTCTAAAAATAAATAATTATCCCAAAAAATCCACTGAACCACTGATTAAAAATAGAATAAATAAAATTTACAACAATACAACCCATAAACCAAATAATGTTAAAGAACCAAAATATATCTCTCTTCCGCATATTCCTGAAGTAAATAACAAAATCAAAAAGTACTTTAACCACATAACATAACCATAAACCTAATAACCAAACAAAAAAACATTTCAATAAATTAAAACTCATAGGACCAAAATTAAACCAACAAATCTGATATATAAAATCAAATCAATTCCACTTCTTCTTCCGGTGCCTATCTGTTCCAGACATTGGCTATCATATTGGCTAATCTAACTTTGTTTACTGCTGCTCGGTATATTTCGGTGGTTGTCAGGGAGAACCAAGTTCTCAAATTTTTTTGCCATGAAATTCTTCTCCTTCCGGCGCTTCTCTTTCCTTTCACTTTCCCTTGCAATATGCACTGCATGAGATTATATTTTTCTTCATTTCTCATGATGTGACCTAGATATTGTAGTTTTCTTGTCTTAATTGTACTCATGACTTCTCTTTCCTTTGACATTCATCTAAGGATTTCAATGTTAGTTACGTGCTCTGTCCATGATACCCGTAGCATCCTTCTGTAGAGCTACATCTCGAATGCTTCGACCTTTTCGTCATTACTTCTGTCAGTGCCCATCACTCCACTCCGTATAGCAATACGGAAAACACATAGCAGCGTAACATTCTTAGTTTTGTTTTCATGGTTAGGTTTCGGCTCTTAAAGACTGCTGACATTTTAATGAATACATTTCTGCTCTTTTCAATTCCGCACTTAACTTCTTGCGAGTGGTCCCATTGATCATTTATGGTGGTGCCGGGATATGTGTATTTTCCACCTCTTTCAATTGTTCCACCCTCCAACCTTAGTTGTTGCTAATCATATATCTAGTCTTATCCATGTTGATATCCAATCCATATTGGTGGCTACTTGTTATTAATCTATCCATTAGTTGTTTCAGATCTTCCATATTATCGGTAAATATTACTGTATCATCAGCGTATCTGATGTTGTTTAAACGCTGCCCATTTACCAGAATTCCTTCTTGTGCATTATCCAAGGCTTCTCTAAATATGTGTTCCGAGTAAATGTTAAATAGTAATGGCGACAATACACATCCCTGTCTTACCCCACGCAAAATCTTAATTGTCTCAGTTTGGTCTTCGTCCACTCTCACACACGCCCTCTGGTTCCAATATAGGTTGATGATTATTCTTAGGTCTTTATCATCTATACCTGTCTTTTTCAGGATTTCTATCATTTTGTAGTGTTGAACCCTGTCTAATGCTTTCCTATAGTCCACAAAACAAGCATGAACCTCATAGTCCATGTCTCTGCTTCTTTGGACGAGGACGTGTACACTCATTACATTACCTACCCAACTTTTATTTTGAGGTCCAAGTTTCAGACTATGAAACAAACTACAAAAACGCAACATTAAAGAAATGATTCACATAAAAAAAAACAAGAATACGATTAATTTAGAACTGATATAGATAACCTTAGTAACATTTACAATAATATAATTACATCAAACTAAATGCAAATTTTTACCATCATAAAAATAAACATTAATAGCACCAAATAATTTAATATGGGATTTCCCAAACCCTTTTTTAATCACCATTGTAAAAATGTAAACAAACGCAGTGCCCAAAATGTAAATAATGTTAAATATACATACATACCTTCTATTTTATTATCTTACTTTACTGCTAAATGATATAACTAAATTAGTTCACGTCCAATCCTTGTTCAACATCAAACAAAAATATAAAATATAGCCAAATTTGTAGCCAGAATTGTACAAGGTTCATTCATTCATTCATATGTTCATTTATATATTTTTCTATTTCATTTTATACATAACTAATATTAACATAAAATAAAGAAATTTTTCACCAACACCATCAAAAATGGTGTTTCTTTCTATTTTATTTATGCGTTTTTTTTCTTTATTCGTAAAAAATAGTTCTGAAGATGGTTTAGTAAAATAAACCAAAACGTAAACCAAGTACCTACCTGAATTTCATTTCAAAGTGACCGAAACCCAATAACGACCTACCTATAATTTAAAAACACAATTAATGTGTTACTTTTTAATATCCTCTTTTCTTTTTGGTGGTGTAAAGTAACTAAATGCATGGTGTTAGCTGTAAGCACAGAATAACTGTCATTGTCTATCGTGAATAATATTGCAAATGTTTCCTTGAATAGCATGAGAAACAATAAAACTACGTTATATTTCTTTTCCACTATATTCTTAAAAATGACATGTTTCTCTATCACTGTAGCTTCTTCAGATTGAGAATGAATGAATATTTTTCTATATCTAACAAAGTGTACAATCTTAAAATATTATTACAGGTATAAAGATACTGTAGGGTGTAGGGGATATAATAGTAACAGTGGAATTTTCCAAAGGGTATCATTTAACTAGTTAGCAAAATATTCTTATGTTCCCGAACTGGAAAATGTAATCGGTCAGCCAAAATGGCTAGTTGGTCAGCAACTTATGGGCAGCAAACATTTCTGAATCGTGACAGTGCCCTTTTCCAAATGGTCACTATAATGATTATATACATGTAATAGCGGATTAGTGAAATAAATTTAACAAAGGAGTATTGTAAATGTATATTTGATCATTCAGTAAAACATCGGTATTTTTAAGTTTATTTATGTCCATGGATTCTAACAGATTAAGTTTTATGCCTTTATTTTCAGTATGTAAGGTTTTAAAATTTGAATCAAAATAAAGTTGGTTTTCTTTTAAATGGTTGGAATAATTAGAATCTGTTTTATCTTTTATGTAACTATTATAATGTTCTTGTATTCTTTTTCCAAAATGTCTCCCTGTTTGGCCAATGTATGCTTTCGGACAATCTGTACATTTTAGTTTATATACCCCTGATTTTCTATTTTTATGATTTGTAGTTTCATTATTTTTTATATGTTTCCCTAAAGTGTTGTTAGTTTTGTAAACTACCCTTAGGTTGAGTTTCTTAAGCAACTTACCCACATTTTGATTAGGGTTTCCAATGAAAGTGACAACTTTAAATTTATCTGCTAACGTTTTACTATTTGGGAAAACTAAATCAATCGTTTTTTGTAAGTCTTTTTCTTTAAGATTTTGTTTATTAAATTCGAATAATAACCATTATTGACTGCTATTTGTTTAATGATATTTAGTTCTGTATGAAAGTTATTTTTGTTAAGTGGGTGAGTTAGTAGTCTATGAATCATACTGTGGAAAGCTGCTGACTTATGTTGTATTGGGTGACAAGAAGAATTATGGATCGTTGTGTTTGTATGAGAAGGTTTGTGGAAAACTGAGAAAATATGTTTATTATTTTCTCTTTTTACAGTTAAATCTAGGAAGTTAATGAAATTCTGGTTTTCTTCCTCTATTGTGAAATTAATATTTTTATGTAAACTATTGATATATTCGAGAAATATTTTTAACTGTCTGTCCGTTCCGAGAAAACATGTTAAGATGTCAACATACCTGTGCCAATAAAGCAACTGTTTAAAAAGAGGGCGTTTACTAATGTTTCTTTAAAAAAAATCCATAAATATTTCAATCAATCAATATTACCAATTTCACTGGAAATTTACCTTGCTATTTTCCAGTACATTATCAACTTGCGGGCCCGCCACTGGGCTACTCTGCTTCATCATCATTTTTCATTTACTTAACAACGTAAGGAACAAAAAGAAAACCGCATAATTCATCTGAAACGGTGAAAAATAAAAACTGTGTGAAACAAGATGGTTTTGTCCGATAAAAGTGCATTGTTGAAAAAAACAGTAGATCTCGAGATAACTTTTGTACGTGGAAGTGATTTATTCTCGTCGACGTTTCGTCGTGTTTTCCGAAAATTAGGAAGTCTTTCGTCTTTGAACTGGAGGAAAATACGTTCGAGACCGAAATACATAATTTAAAATAATTTGATGCCTTGCAGGCCGCATAGAAATTGATTTAAGAAGTCGATTCGATTATACAGGGTGTTCCAATACGTTGATGTTAAGGAGGATTATGTTGAGAATTTCATTAACCACGTAAGGTCTGGGTATTTCATTGTGTCTGGTGGCAGCTAGATTTACTGTCGGAACAGAGAGCTCGTTTTTAATCGATAAAATTTTTCATGTTTACGATAAATTTTGTTTTGGAAATTTTACGAAATGTAAATTCCAAGAGCGAAACTCGAGTGATTTAATCTATGAATAAACATGCCCAAACGATTATTGACTTATAGATTATTCCCAGAACCTAAATTAAATATTATGATAATTCGAGAAATACTTTTAATAAATACAATATCGATAGACGTCGATATCGATACTGGCTTACTCTCTTTACTCTAGACTTCAAACATTTTGACTTATCATAAGTTTAAGGTTATGTGACTAACATTTCAAAAGAAAACAAGTCAATGATATTAATAGGAAAATATATTTCAAATAAACCGTAAGTACATATTTTTTTACTTAAATCCTACCTTTAAAGTAGTTTTTCTATTTGGGTTTCATAATGGCTACATTATGAAATGCAAAAAAATTGAATAACATGCCACTTTATGAAACTGAAATTTTTTTATGTTGGCAGCAAGTAGGGTTCGAATTTTAGGCTTACTTTGATTTCGTTGAAATTAGTTTTCTTGGCATTATGGATTCGACAAAAATTTTTTATAGAAAACTTTAAAATACTAACCTTTAACCTTGCAAATAGATCATTTTTACTAGATATTTATCTGAAATACCTATACTCGGAAATATATAACATGCTGACGGTATCCGTCAACTAATTTCTAGTGTTTTGATTTTTTGTTTTCAAACGTCTCCAATAGTTGGAGCCATATTTCTGTCGCTTCTCCTATCGTGCAAGTGTTTTATTTTAACTTTATCTAAAGCCACTAAGCATCTTGAGAATGATTTTCGGCAAAAATCCTAAATGTCGTAAAACTCTATGAATAGAAAACATTCTGAGATTAAGTTGTCTTTTAAATTCTACTAAAAACATTGAAAACATGTTTTAAACTATGTTTTTAATAAGGTTTTATTTGTTTAAAACATGAACTTTAAAAGCAAAAAAAAAACATGTTTAAAACAAAAAAAAGCGTTTAAAAAACACTTGTTTTGTTTAAAATTAAAAAATACATGTTTTTTCCAACCCTGAAAATTATTACTATGTATATGTATGTACAAATAAATATAACATAACAAAAATACACTAGTTTTAGTTAGAATGTAGTCTCGGATATAGTACTAAAAAAATCGAATAACGTAGTTTGACGTGTTTGCGTTTTATACTTGCAATCTAGAAAATGTAATTCCAAGTCTGATAACAATTCCATTGCTGTAGAGTCACCTCTATTCTTTGCATACTCTTATAATCCCCTTACCATACTAATGGCTTGTTGATAATTGATGGCATTTGTTTGATTACTGCATTCAACCTCTTCATCAGAGTCGTCAGATAGTGATGTGGTTTCAGTTTGGCCTACATAATCGGTAGAAATGGGGTCACTATCATCTAATAGCACATTGCCATGTTAATGAACTCGCCCAAATCATTGTTATCAAATTGCAAACTTCCAGAACATCAATATTCTCTTTCAGACTCAAAACGCGACATTTTTGTGCCATTGTTTACGATCTTAACCTTACAACTCACAAATAAACGGCGGACTGCTGTCGGGGAATCACACATACTTTCATTCGGCGAAGTCGTTTCGCGCTGCCACGCATACGCGATTGGTTGCCGGTCTTTCTTCAGAGAGGGTTTGCACCGTACTTATTCGTCTCTCAAATATTCAAATTTGTGTCCGTTTAAATGAGGGTTTTCGCACTCTTTGTAGGAAAACAGCCTGTCCGCGTCCGCCCCAAGGAGAGTCCTCCCAAGCGAGGTTGATTTTCATGGAATTTCATATACCTAGTTCTCTTGCGCCGGCAATTATAATGGCACGTATTCATGCGCAGTAAACCGTTTTCGATCAGCTGGAGCATTGTCAACGGTCAGAACAGCAGTGGGTACTGTCGAAATCCCTAAAATATCCCCAGAATTAGAGATGTGCAAACCTGTTCGTTTTGATTACCAGTTAGAGCAGCTACTGCTATTTACAAATAGGAGGTGCAAAAAGTTGCTGAATTAGCAGTCCATAAGTTTAATAAAGAATGTAAACTGCTAATTTAAGTACCAGTGGGTTTAAATGGCCATTACCTGTTCATACCTGGTTCGGCCAAATAATAAACAGTTAAAAATAACAAAATAATCCATGTCTACCCAATTGCGCCGGCAAGGGCAATTAAAATGGCGCCTGCCCCATTTCTGGTAATGAGAGACAGCTGATCGGGAACAGTGTACTGCGCCTGAATCCTTGAATTATAATTGCCATTGCTGGCGCCATATAAATTCCCAAGTGTAATAAGGCCTTAAAAAGAATACCGATACACAAAAATATCATATCGTACCGCATATATCTATTCTGCGGACCGACGCGGCGCGGAGACCACTGCTTTAAAGGACATATAGCTAAAGTTTTAAATTTAACTACAACATAACCTTGCTTTATTGCTAAAAATAGAATAAAAAGAATCGGCACCTTAACAGGTGTAAATCCATAAAAAACATTATAAAAGTTAACACAGACTGATGACAAATAAGTATACTTAGATAATAATTTCTAAGTTTAACTATAAATATTTATACTGTTTCGTGTTTATCCATTAAAACAGACTCTTAAATTACTCAAAGTAATATATTAAGATTTGTTAGAATGTAACTAATGGAAGGTTTAAATACATTCGCAAAGGCATAACACGGGATATATTAAATTCTTCCAGATGTTCATTTAATATTTTCCACATATACATGCTAAGGAAACGTCTCAAATTTTCAATAATGTACAGGATGGCCCATTTTCGACACTTTTATAGAGTATCTCCGTTATTGTTAGTGCTATCAAAAAAGTAATGTAGGTGTCATGTGCTCTTTTTGGGTCAAACTTAAAATGGTAAAATCAAAATTTGAAAATTTTCGCTGGCTTAAGAGATACGGGGGAAAATAAAAAAATTTACAATTTCTAAATTACCCTATATTTTATTTATAAAGAAGTTTATTTATAATGATTGCTGAATAATCTGCCGTTTTCAGAATAAGTATACGGGGTCAGGTAAGAAAGTTATCGGACCTAACCTCATTTTTTTTAAATGGAACACCCTGTATATTTTAATCTAAAAAGTCTCTTTTCGAATGTAATACCACAAGATGTGTCGGGATTACCGAATAATACTTTTACCTGACACGAAACGCGTTACCCGGCAACAACACTACGACTCCGAAGGAGGAGTAGTGTTGCCGGGTAACGCGTTGAGTGTCAGGTAAAAGTATTAGGTAATACCGAAACATCGAGTTGTATTCAAAGGATTATACAACGAAATAAAGTACATATATCTTTCTGAGTTAAACATTTTTATTACAGTAATTATTGTTAATTACGAAATTACAATTATTATAGTTAAAACTTGAACTATTGGATAAATTATTATCATAGGTTGGAGGTGTTTGAAATTGGGCTTCAGCATCAGAAGTAGATGACGATGTATTTTCGGCTCTCATTTGCGACAAAATCTTCAGATGATGCTGCTCGCTGAGCTGGAGATAGGGAGTAACAGAATTTATAGAACTATGGCCCGTTATTTTGATAACTTCCTGGAGATTAGCACCTGAACTGCTAAGGGCACTTACTGTTGAAGCTCTATTAGAGTGATTCGTAATCTTTTTATTTTTCGTATCTAGGCCGATGTTGATTGCTCCCATTTTTGTCCAGTTTCTTATAATGTTAATACCTGCTGGACAATTCTTAAACCATGGGAAATTATCATTCTGTTTCCATTTCTGATTGACCGTCAAAAAGAATCGATTAGTTTTAATGTTTTCGCCTCTTTTGGACATTAGCTTAAAATATAACCGTATTGGATATAAATCCGGATTCACAAGATTTTTTACAAGCCACTTACTTTCGCATGTTCGACTTGCTCCTCCTTGCGCCGTTTTAGAATATATTGGGTTGTATTCCAGACGACCGGTACTAGACCCGTTATTATATTTTTCCTCCTTAAAATATTCCAATAGCAAAAAAACTGCTTCATTTCCCCTCCATGCTAGTTCGGATGCAGCTATGTGGAAAAATTTCCGTTGAAGCCCATCTGGGGTATTTTCATCCAAACTAAAGGCCATTTTTTCTATTTCCTGTCTCGTCAAACCCGTGGAACTCTCCTTTCGTGCACCAGGTACCGCCTGCAACTCTTTTCGTTTTGCATTACGGGCAAAACGGGCGCTTTGAAAAACTATGTCATTGAATGGATCTATGTGGCGATTATATTTTTCAAAATATAGTTCCTGGAGCATTTTGGCCGTTTTGTTCCATAAAAGCTTGACCACACCTTCTTTATAATCGCTTCCGTCGGATTTTCGCATATTATATGCCCAGTCTTTTAAAATGTTGCACAAATCCTTGTCTGTTGACATTTTCTCAATTTCGAAACTTCGCGCAAGGCAAAACTCAGTAAACTGCTTCCATACATATTTGTCGGAACGCTCGGTATTTTTGGGCTTCACATTTTTAATAGCATCGTCGACTTTAGACAACAAAATTTTACCAAATCTTTCTTTTGCCATTTTGTAACAAGAACTGACATAAATTACTTCTGAAGTAATTTGTCAAAAAATGACAATTACAACAATGTGACCACCAAGTGATAATCACTTAAATGATTATCACTTATTAATCACATCCTTCTATATGGGAAAAATATACATGGAGTTGTATAATCAAATTTATAACACACCATGGATGTTGATAAGTCATTTTCACAAATGAATATGTAAAAATGAAATTTACGTTAAATGTTAATAACAACTAGAATGGCAACATAGTTGTCTCTAGGATATTAGCTTTTGTTTCATGGCCTACTGTGGTTTAAAGCAATAAAGTTTAAATAAATCACCTAGGAAACCAATTCTATCCATGGTGTTAAAAAAATGAGGTTAGGTCCGATAACTTTTTTATCTGACCCCGTATACTTATTCTGAAAACGGCAAATTTTTGCAACGATTATTATAAATAAACTTCTGCATAAAACATTTTTCTGTATCTCTTTTAACCAAGATAATATAGGGTTTGTGTTTGTTGTGTTATTTTAAGTTTGACCCAAAAGAGTACTTGACACCTTTATTACTTTTTTGATAGCACTAACAGTTACGGAGATATCCTATAAAAGTGTCGAAAATGGGACACCCTGTACACTACGCCAATTAATTATCGAATATTCAAAAATTCACGTCCTAAGTAATAAGCTGTTATTTTGTTAATAAGGAGGATACGGCTTTGGTTCACAGTCTTTGAAGAATAAACAATTCACATTCTTAGGTAGATTGTAAACAACTTTCCAGAAAAGCAATCGGAGAGGCGCTGAAAATTAGCATAATTTTTCTTCGTCGTTTTCTGTTAATTAGACAAAGACATTACGTCGCCTTCGAGCGATCGGAACGTACTTTTTATAAAGCCCTTATTGGAACGGCCGTCTTTCATACCTGCTTTCCCTTGTCACTACCGGACTTCGACACTACTGGATTAACAACTGTCAATATTTATCATTATTTGTAAATACAATCTTTGTTGTTTTTCAGTGTATGTGTGTTAAATTTCAGTATTATTTATGGAAAAAAATAGTAATTCTTAACTCGATATGGTAAGCCTATGACAAATCTGTCGTAAACTGGATAAAAATATAGACTTTGAGTCGCGTCCGTCGATCGTTTGTTATTCCTAACCGAGACATATCAAACCGATCACCTGTCACAATAAAAATAGAAACAGACAGAGGATAAAAAGAGATGGGGATTCTACAGATGGAATCCCCATCTTTTTTTTGTTGTGGTTATTTTCTTAATAAGCCGCACTACATTGCCGTTTACAAAGCAGATAGAAATACCGGGTCCATGTTTGTTTCAAGTCCAATGGACGTACCTAATCGTGACCACATATACAGGGTCCGCAAACGAAGCGTGGACGGACGATTAAATCGTTATCAAAGAACTTATCAACAATACTAAAACAGCTTGAGATAGTGGATTAAAAGCGGCATGTTTTAAAAATATTTTACATTATACAGGGTGGCCCAAAAAAGTGTGACAACATAAAGTTATATTTTTTTAAATGGGACACCCAGTATTTTATTGCATATTTAGGTTCGTATTACTATCGTTTATAAGTGCCTCAAATTTTATTTAATTTGGTTTTGTAGTTTCGGAGAAATAAATAATTAAAAACTAAAAAAAAAAGTTTTGCAGTCCTGAATAAAAAAATCAAAAAAAACATCCAGAACTATTTTTTTAACTTCGGCATTAAGTCAAACTTATGACAAGAGGTCTAGAGATGCTATGAATGTAATTGCGTTTATTTATTTTATACAGGGTATTCATAATAAGCTTTCAAAAACACCACATTTTAAAATAATTTTTCTCAAGTTTTTCAAATTGAACACCCTGTATATTATTTGGCTATTTGACGTAGAATTCATAGACAATTTTTTTTTGTAACACAAGCATATAAGTTATATCCAGCCGTTTTCGAAATAATTGTAAATATCATAAATTATGTTGTTTTAATAGAGTGTTTATTGGGAAATTTTGTTATAGGCGACTAGAGTAATAATTGTAACCTAAAGTAAAAGTTCAAAATAGCTTCCTTTTACTCTTAAAGTTTACCGTATTTTAGTTATTTCGATATAAATTTTAAAAGCATACATTTTTGCTACTCTTATTATTTTTTATTCTTAATCGAGTTGCCATGATTTCTATTTGTTTAGATTGTCACTATGACAGCCAAATAAAATTATTTACATTTATTTTGTTCAGTCGTCGAAATTAAGTACTAACTTACACAAAATGTCAAATTTTATAACTTTAGAAATGGTAAATATGATGTTTATACTGGGTGAATGTGCAAGAAATTGCCTCCTCGCGAGCCGAGTGTATGCTGAAAGATATCCAAATATTGAGAGAAAGCCGAGACCAAAAATCTTCGAGAAGTTGTTGCAAAAATTTGTAGCAACAGGAAGCACTGCGTACATAAAAAGGATGATAATCAATAAACCCGTTATTAATGAATTAAGAGTTATGTTCGCAGTAGAGGAAAATCATTAAATTAAGAAAAAGGAAGCTATTTTGAACATTTACTTTAGTTTACAATTATTAGTCTAGTCGCCTATAACAAAATTTCCCAATAAAAAATCTATTTAAACAACATAATTTATGATATTTACAATTATTTCGAAAACGGCTGGATATAACTTATATGCTTGTATTACAAGAAAAAATTGTCTATGAATTCTACGTCAAATAGCCAAATAATATACAGGGTGTTCCATTTGAAAAACTTGAGAAAAATTATTTTAAAATGTGGGGTTTTTGAAAGCTCATTATGAACACCCTGTATAAAATAAATAAACGCAATTACATTCATAGTATCTCTAGACCTCTTGTCATAAGTTTCACTCAATGCCGAGGTTAAAAAAATAGTTCTGGATTGTTTTTTTGATTTTTTTATTCAGGACTGCAAAACTTTTTTTGTTTAGTTTTTAATTTATTTCTCCGAAACTACAAAACCAAATTAAATAAAATTTGAGGCACTTATAAACGATAGTAATACGAACCTAAATATGCAATAAAATACTGGGTGTCCCATTAAAAAAAATATTACTTTATGCTGTCACACTTTTTTGGGCCACCCTGTATAATGTAAAATATTTTTAAAACATGCCGCTGTTAATCCAATATCTCAAGCTGTTTCAGTATTGTTGATAAGTTCTTCGATAACGATTTAATCTTCCGTCCACGCTTCGTTTGCGGACCCTGTATATAAACAGTATATTGCTAATAGGAACGTTCCAAAATACAAAAAGTGTCCCCGCTATGGGAGATGGCGCGGGCCTATTGAGTTTGCGCAGTAGGGTGGAAATTTTATTGATCGCGTCAGAGCCGGCCCGACATTATTTGTTTGTTGTTATTCGTCGCCATCTTTGGTTCTGGATGCTTTTTCAAATTACAGAATAAAAAGTGGTTCATCCACATTGTTATCGGTATATTAGTGCTTATAAACTTTTATTACCTAACAACAATTTTTGTAAGGGAGTTTTTAATTTGTGGTGATTCGATTCGCTGTTTGGTAGGTTATTAGTGGCTTGTTTTGTTTAAGATGAAAGGACACAAGTGCATGGTGCTTTTTTGCAAAAGTCGTGGATCAATACCAGATATAAAGTATTTCAGGTATGTACATATATACGAAAATATTTTGCTTATCACATTATCCGATCTTCGGAACCGAATTTCACTAAAGAGCTTGTAAAAAAAAGAAGAGAGTATCACTCGTATACAATATAATATATTTGTGGTCACTACATATCCTTAAAATTAATGTATTTTTAATTTGGTGCATTTGTAGCTGATAATAATTCCCAAAATAGTCAATATAGTCATTCATTCTTAATTTTTGTTTTAGCAAAAAAAGTGAGGTTAAGAAACATACGACGTCGGATGAAAGTTAAAATAAAGCTCATCGTGTCGATTGTTACAAATATTCGGACGGAATTTGGCACCAAGAGTTTACACCAATCAGGGCACCGTCGGATCATCATATCGTCGGAAATCGTATGCATGGAACGCTGTCTTATATCGAACTAATCGAAAGTTTGATTGCAATATTTTTCCTAACTAACCAGTGAAATTGACATTAAAAAAGTTGAAATCCGTTCCTCTTGAATGTTTACTTTCACAAGGAAATTTCCGAACTGCGCAAACTCACAACGCCCCCTTCGATGCCCATAGCGGAGATTGCATTGAAGCTTGAAACCGGCTAATATCGTTATCCTAACTAGAAGAAAATTGATAAAAATTTATTAAAACTATAAACATCTCCGTTAAAAAAACGAAACTTATATTCTAATGTATTATGATCATTTAGTTGTGGTTTTAACAGTTTATGCGGCCGGTAATTTTTCTATTTTTATCGCTATATTTACCGTGGATTTAAGTACGGGTAAACAAAGTTTATTAGTTTATTAGCAGTTAGCGGAGAAGATATGAATATTTTTCTATTACTTTTTAGAAGCATAAACAATGCACGGCTTAAGATAAGCCCCCTCATGAGGCTGGCATATGTATAAAATCAAAAATAAATTGTGATATATTGTCGACTTAAAACCAGTGTTGGGAGCGCTCGAGTGAAAAACCGCTCGAGTTACAAATTCAAGCGATAATCGTCGCTTATAACTTTTCGCTCGATACTCGCCGCCGCACTAGCGACCGCTGTCGTTCGAGCGCTCGGTGGCATCATCGCTCGATGAATCGGACTTTCAAGAGATTATATAACCGCTCGAGGGATTATTGGCTTCATCTATCCCACCGTTCAACTATCCTAATGTTCATCTGCCCTACAACTCGAATGTATTCGGGTGATGTTCGGTTAAGCTCGTATGACCTAATCCGTTGGGAATGCCTTTTCCCCCTGTTTACATGCATTTTTACTGACATGCTCTGAATTATTATTGGATAG
The DNA here is from genome assembly GCA_963991005.1 of Barypeithes pellucidus. NCBI lineage: Eukaryota > Metazoa > Arthropoda > Insecta > Coleoptera > Curculionidae > Barypeithes > Barypeithes pellucidus. Next base: position 19,841,993 of record OZ022563.1, read on the forward strand.
AGACTTAAAATATTGCTCTTAGCGTCGAACGATTGAATGGTTATGTCACATTTATTTTCATATCAGAACTGTAATATTTTTGGGATTTCCTGCACCCTATCTGACTACGCCATTAGTAGTAGTTATTTTATTATCGAAATTGTATTCTTACACAAGAAGAAAATTAATGTGTAATAATATTTATAGATGCCCTTAGGAAACAAGTGCAAACCCGCCCCGATACACCATTTGGAGACGATTTCCTATTGTATTTTAGTTTGAAAAAACAAAATTCGAGCGCAAACCGGCCGACAGCTACTCTACATATAAATAAATTAGAGAACTATAACAAGTATTTATTATTTCTATCCTAATGTTCATGTACACGATCTCATTGGCCAACATGTCTATTGCAATGAACAAATTTCGAACAAACCCGAAACTTACACACTATACCAAATAATTTTTCCATAACGAAACACACGCAACAACAAAGAAAGTATGCATATTCCATCCTTGTCTGTCGACTTCCGCTCCCTCCGCGTCCTAAGGGTGGGTAGGGCAATTGCAGAAACGAAGATTCCCGGTTCAACACGAAGTGACGTCCGAGTGGTAGAGCATCCGAGTGGTAGAGCAGATGCACTTTAAGACAGATGTGGTTTCCCCATTGGAAAGACTACTCCAGTTATAAACCCGAGCGAGAATCGTCTCCGAAGGCGCCCGAAAATTATGGGTGCCAGATTGTCTTCAGAGTTCAAATCTTGTTTTCGTCGTGAATCGTCGAATGATCCCCGATTGTTATAATTTAGCAAAAAGTAAATAAGGTACAAAATTCCGGGACTATACACAGCAATCCGGGACCAGCGAAAAATTGCCGGAATATTCCGACCACCTGGAAACCCTAGCTATAATACCTTGACCTTGACGAATATGATTTTCGAGGGAAATCTCTCGATTATAGAAATCGTTCGAGTATCAAGTAAAGATTGTTTCACGAAAAATGGATATAACTTAATGACTGCAGTAAAAGTACCTGGGGCCATCCCATTATTGATGACCGTTTTTTATTATTATGTGGAAAGGATCGGATTGTAATAATTATAATTAAATATAGGCACATCAGGTAGGTTAGGTTGCTTAATTTATATTTAAATATCTTTTTGTGGTAAAATTTGTTAGTTTTTGAGGAATGGTTCAAGAATTGTCTTTTACCAAACATTCCTCAGAATAGCGTGATAGTAATGGACAATGCGAGCTATCACAGTCGCCAATTACATAAAGCTCCAAGCTCAAATAATACAAAATTGGAGATTCAGAACTACATGGCGCCGAATAATATATATTTTGAAGAAAGTTATAAAAAAAGTGATAATTTAGAAGTTTTAAAGACATTTTGTATAAAAAAAGTATATGTTTGTGACACATTGGCAGAAGAAATTGGACATACAGTGCTACGGCTCCCACCCTATTATTGCATTTTTAACCCCATAGAGCATATGTGGCACCAGTTAAAATCACTGGTTAGGTCTGAAAATATTTCTCCGACTTTAAGTTCTATTGTTGTATAATTAATACGAAAATGCTTTAATGATATTCCCCCAGGTAGTTGAAAAAATTCAGTCCGTCACGTAATAATTGTAGAAAATTCGTATATTTGTCTGGATCGTATAATTAATCCAATTATAATTAATTTTGATGAGGATAGCGATAGCGAAACAGAACTATCTATAGAATGACATTATAAATGTAAATAAATATGACTAGTAATATTTTTAAAAAATGTTATTTCGTTTGAATACATTAATATAATCATTATCATTATTATTAGGCTCTGAACTTCAATCGGTTTACTTCAAAACTTACACTGGAGTGCCATACCAACCTAAAAGAACTGGCGGCCAGGGGGGACAAGGTAGAGCTCCTATGGGTCCCTCGTCACTGGCCGACTTCGCCCAAACTCTCAGGGGCCCCGGACCGGCCTCTTGTAGAAGCCAAAATATCTTCGGGAACATACAACGTTGTGACAACCTCCCACATAACAAGCTTGGTAGAAGGTTACTGGACCTCATAGAAGGAACAAACATCTTCTAATAAGCCGAAAGGCTGCAGTGATTTGGAGTTCGGGCCTTTGGACCGGCCCCCAACCAACCAACCAATGCCCCATCCAAGAAATCAGTTTGAAACGTCGTTAATGAATAGACTGAACGTTTGATTGTAGTCTTCGCTTTCTTTCTGTGAAAATCCTCTAACTACCAGTCTCGCTTTGTACTTACTTATCTATGGAATCATCTCTTTTCGTTTTCACTTTGGACACTCCAACTTCTGGCAACTTTCAATAAAATAATAGTGGTTTGGACATGATGTCCATATCGCACGACGCCGGAGGCCTTGTTCAACCTACTATTTTCTATCTACGACCTTCATAATGTTAATCACGTTCATTAGTTGCTGACGTGGCTATATCGTATTTGATCCATATACTCTCGATTTGAATCGTACTGTTACACGTTCATTCTTATCTCGGCTCCACTGGGGATTCAATATACAGTAATTGTTCACAGTGAGGTCGGTGATAGTCACCTGTAACCACTGAAGTACAAGACAACTTCATGCTTTGTCTGATAGAAACACTATTAAGTCGTGATCTATTTAAGTTTCGCCCCCCCGCACATTCATTACTACGTCAGTCGATCCATGGGAAATAAGGAAGTGAATGTAAAATAGAGAGACAACATAATTAATGATGGGCGCGAAACAACATCGAACGAAATTAAAGAAAATTGAGATAATTAACGATCCTTAACGTGATGTAAATTGGGCCTAAAGAATTGGAGTTTGTGTTGGTAAATTTTGTTAAGAGAAAAATTACGTTTTGGAAAGGATTTATCGCCCATTTCGTTTTAAGGACTTCTTGGATTGTTCTGGATTTTAATTCAGGTGTTTTACTAGAACCAGTTAAAATGTTGACAAATAATCTTATGCGTAAAAAGGCCGCAGTTTTTACAAAACAATATAGTTTACGGGCCCAGATCTAAGACTATAAAGCGCCGTCTACACATATGGTTTTACCTGACGTCTTAGGTCCTCAAGACTGTCAGGCAAAACGTTCATGCTGTCTGCGAAGATGTGCGTCGGCAGCCGATGTTTGTGCATTCAAAGAGAAAGATGAGTCAAGTGTGCTATCGGGTTTGTTCGCAAAACTAAATATCGGATTTTTAGTTTTCACTAGAAGGTCGTTAATACGTAGAGTAAGAAGAGGGTGGGCGACAATATGGACGCTTGAGGAACACCAGCATTAGTGGTGAAGGTGTCTGAGAGAAATCCGTCAATCGCCACTTGCAGAGAGCGGTCCTTAAGATAGCTAGACAACCATGCACAGAATCGACTGGGCATACCATAGGATCGCAGTTTACTTAGAAGTCCCTCGTGCCAAACACGATCAAATGCTTTAGAAATATGCAGTACTGCAACAGCCCGAGACTCCCCTTGGTGTTCGATTGCATTGTTCCAAAGATGGGTGACATTGACATAGACAAGTGAGATTAATAAGAAAACAAACCAGTGCTCTTCAGTTTTCTCATTGGCCGTACGTCTTCATTCCATTTAGGTACCTAAATCGTCCGTTATGCTGTCCACACCTAATGTTTTAACTGATACGTTGTACTTGAACAACTTGAACAAGTAAAACGTAAGGTAAAACAAAACCTTATGTGTATATTATAGGTAGTTTGTTTTTGGGTTTCGGTCATTTTGAAATGAAATTCCAATATTTGGTTAACGTTTCGGTATATTATAGGACTAAACCATCATCAGAACTATTTATTATAAAGAAAAAAGTTCAAAATCACCCTGTAAATGCGATTAAGTAATGCAGTTTCTCTGTAGTAACGGGTGGCAGCGGGAGATAGCGGGGATATGGCGATTTAACACGGAAAAGGCGCACAGTTTTTGTGTGCACCGCGCTGTTGTCTGTTCGTGCATCTGGTTAGAAATTCGAGCGTGTATGTTTTAATATTTTAATATTATATATTTATTAAGTTAAAATGAATAGTTGACGGTGGACTATTTATGAAATAACTTTAGCTCTTTGAGTTTGGAGCAAAAAATTGAAGTGAAGAATGCGGGAACACCTAAACCCGAAAGTAATTTAACGCAGACCAGACCACAAAGGGACTTTATTAGAAAGTTTAAAAATGAAATATATGAAAAAAAATTATAGAGGGTATTCCAAACTTAATGAGGCTGTTATTGATCAATTTTCTACAATTAAGGACCGAAGAATGGACTTTACGTTTAAGCACTATTGTATAGGGTCGATAAATGTTGTGTATTTCGATAAATGATACTCGATATGATTTTCAACCATTTTATTTAAGGATTTAAACTAAAAACACTGAAAATATGAAGAATGCCAACTTGTCAGTCTCGTGCCTCGATTCGTTCTCATCATAAAACAGTTAACTATTGTCCTCGTCTTGGTTGCGCCTAATGGCGTAGCCGTAGATGGCGTAGTGGTATAAGACATCATTCGACAGTAATAGTATTGAACATCATTCGGTTTTCTTGATAGGTCGTAGATGGCCTTAGTAGTATTAGTAGTGGACTGTATAAATATTGTTACGAGGGTTGAACGCGACGACGTTAAGATCCGACAGCTATACACACTAAGAGAACCTTTCTTATTTTCCAAAAGTTGTATTTCCTTGTGTAAAATTAAAAAATAAATAAAAATATGTTTTACCTAACGCATTTTCTTATTACTTTTTTTCTTTCTACATTTAAAACGCCTAGAAAGTAATTGTTTGGTCGTTACACAAAAATAAAAGTTTAAAAATAATTTCACCATACTAGGTCACGAGCCGCCACTGCCTGTACTATATTTTAATCCCGAAAAGCGATATTTCGTTTATTATTTTTTGTAATATATGTTAAGAAAGTTACTAAGAAGGTCAGATTTTAACGCAGTCCAATTCAATTAAATTGGATACTGTCTCGAGAAGAAGCAATCGCATTATATCATATTAAATCCATTATTAACAAAAAGAAAGCAAATTCGGTTATAATTTAAGTTTCACGCTCCGCATAGATAAAACGACTTTTGATCCGAGATCACTCGAAGTTGAAACGTAAAAGGGAATTGGGTACATCGCAATGCGGCGTCGAACAATAAACAACACAATGCAATTATTTACAGGCGAATAAGTTTCGAAATGCGAGAATTATTCTGTTCTAAGACAAATTTACGTAGGTATCGGTGACTTTAACAGAGATATCAGGTAGAAGTGTATAGAATTGCGGCTTTAATATCAAGGAATTCAAATGTGTACACTTAATAGACCCTTTTTGACGAAAATTTCTAATAAACTTTCTTAATTTCCCCGTATGTACAGGGTGTCTTAAACGGATCCATTGAACGCAAGCTCTGCTGCGAAGAGGATGAAACCGTCTCACACAGAATATACCGCTTCGTAGCGCTGTCTCGTAGAAGACAAAATATCTTCGCGAACATACAACGTTGTGACAACCTCCCACATGACAAGCTTGGTAGAAGGATACTGGACCTCATAGAAGGGACAAACATCTTCTAACAAGATCGGGGTACACAATAAGCCGATAGGCTGCAGTGATAGAAGTTCGGGCCCGCCCGAACCGACCCCCGCCTTTAACCAACCAACAGGGTGTCATGTGCTGTTTTTGGGCCAAACCTAAAATGGCAAAATCAAAATTTGAAAATTTTCGCGACAATATCAAAATTACCCTATGTTTTCTTAGTTTAACGAGATACAGAAAAATGTTTTATACAGAAGTTTCTTTATAATGATTGTTGAATAATCTGACGTTATCAGAATAAGTATACGGGGTCAGGTAAAAAAGTTATCGGACCTAACCTCATTTTTTTAAATGGAACACCCTGTATATTTTAATCTACAGAGATAGCATTTTAAATTCTCCTTTCAAATATATAACACACCATGGATGATATTGGTTTTCTAGGCGATTTATTTAAACTTTATGACTTGGAACCACAGTAGGCCATGAGACAAAAGCTAATATCTTAGAAGCAACTATGTTGACATTCTAGTTGTTATTAACATTAAACGTCAATTTCGTTTTTACATATTCATTTGTGACAATGACTTATCAGCATTTTGAAAATTTTAGTATGATATCATTTTATATTGAAAGCGGAAAAAACGAAGAACTGGCGCAAAATTTATATTTTGTTCGCTATCCGGAAAGACGGCAACCATTTAACGACATATCCCGAACATTTGCGATGATTCCCGTTACTTTTTCCCTGAATCTGAATATTTTATTTTGTTTCAAAGTAATAAAGTCTCCTAGGAAACTAATATCATCCATGGTGTGTTATGTATTTGAAAAGATAGTTTAATATGCTATATTTTTAGATTAAAATATATAGGGCATTCCATTTAAAAAAATGAGATTAGGTCCGATAACTTTTTTATCTGACCCCGTATACTTATTCTGAAAACGGCAGGTTATTCAACAATCATTATAAAGAAACTTCTCTATAAAACATTTTTCTGTATCTCTTGTAACTAAGAAAATATGAATTTATCAATTTTTTGATTTTCCCCCGTTGACCAAAAAGGAGCACTTGACACCTACATTACTTTTTTTTATAGCACTAACAATTACTGAGTTACCCTATAAAAGTGTCGAAAATGGGACACCTTGTACGTTGAATATTACATACGTATTTTTGTCAAAATAATATCTAATAATAGTTAATAAATACCATAACATGACCGCTTTATACCGGGTGATGCATCGTTAAGTTGGACATAGGAAATCCCATATGATTTTCCCCTGTACATTTTATAGAAAACTGCATTATATCTTCTTGAAGAGACTGACATGGTAAACCCAGGTGCCGAGTTTGAATACATTTTGGCATGCCAATCGTAAGCTATTCAATTAAATGTGATGGCGAAAGCACGAGACTCGCATAGTTCAAGTAATACAACCGACAACAGCATATTACATTTTTACATTGACAAAACGAAAGTTAGTATAAGTGCCAATATTTTCATTGTGCGTTATGTTCAGCTTTACATCAATTTTTGGCAATAGCGTCACTGAAATTATTTGCTGGTGTTTGCTGCGGAATTGAACTTTGGGTTGTTTTGCTATCACATTTAGTTGAATAGCTTAGGATTGGCTTACCGAAATGCATTCAAACTCGGCACATGGGTTTACCATGTCGGCCTCTTCAAGAAGTTATAATGCAGTTTTTCTGTAAAGTGTATAGTTTTTGCAGAATTATATCGTTGATCTCTTGACTGCAATAAAACCTCATTATCTATTCGACCATAAAATAAATAAGGAAATCCCAAATTTTAAAACCTTTTCGAGCAGAGCCGGACCAGGTATACAAATTCAATTTATACCTATGCCTGATGCATATATAAATACAAAGTGATTTTTAATAATTTTTATCTTTAGGGGTTTTCCGGCGAGTAATTTTTAGTTAGGCTTATTAGTGGTAGAATGTGGCGTCCTTGGAATTGTGCTGATAGGGGGGCATCTTCAAGTGTCGGGAATGGAGACTTAAATATTTAACAGCTGTTAAACAATTTAGAGAAGAAAATCATCCAAATATTTACCTTGACGAAACATGGTTCGATACCCATCAAGAAAAGGTTGGGATGATTCTTCCAAAAAATGTCAAACCAAGGCACCATCAAATAAAGGCAAAAGAATCACAATATTACATGCTGGTTCAGAGAACGGGTTTGTTCCAAATTGTCTGTTGCTTTCAGCTAAAAACATAGCAGATTCTTCTTTAGATTACCATCAAGATACCGACGCACAACTTTTTGAAGATTGGTTTAAACAAAAACTCCTTAAAAATATACCTGAAAATAGCGTGATTGTAATGGACAATGCTAGTTATCATATCGGCAAGCAAAAATCATTCCCAATTCTAATAATACAAAAGCAGAAATTCAAAATTTTATGATTGAAATTGATTTATATTTTGAAGAAACTTACAAAAAACGAGAACTGCTAGAAGTATTAAAAGCTTTTAAAATAAATAAGGAATACGAGTGTGACAAACTTGCAGCAGAGAATGGACATACAGTGTTGCGTCTTCCTCCGTACTATTGTATATTCAATCCTATTGAGCTAATATGGCACCAATTAAAATACAGTATTAGGAGAAATAATATTTCTCCTACATTAAATGCATCTGTAGTAGAATTAATTAAAAACGAAATAAGAAAAATTTCTGCAGACAGCTGGACAAACTGTGTACAGCATGTACTTAAGGTGGAAAATTCTTACAATTGTATGATTACAAATGTTCAACCCTTAATTATAATATACCTATAATTAATTTTTATTGTACTTGTTATCCTAATAGTTATACTTTTAAATTATATTATTTTCAATTATCATTATTTTACATTTATTATAGGTACCTAAAACTAAAAATACCTATCTATTTATTTTAAATTATAAAAATAAATCAACATTTATTGAGCTTTGAAGAGGTTCAGGCGTATACAATAGGGTTTAATCAGGTAGTTTATTTATTGCAGTAAGAATCAACGGTTTAATTCTGCAACAACTATACAGGGGAGTTAATATCTAGCAACCTCAAAAATTAAATATGGGATTTCATATGTTCAACTCAACGATACATCACCCGGTAGGTATTACAAAATAATTTCTGTAGTTATCCACACTACAATCGAACCTCATATTGTGAACATTCGGATATTTATTTTAATAAATATACCAATACCTGAGCAAATATCACTAAAATAAGAAAAAAATCCGGAAAAACATCCATTGAAATTGTTGGTAATTCATAAATTTGCTTCGAAGGACCACCGCCATTACTTTCGGCTGGATGTTGTAGATTTCACCATTGTTGTTATTTGGGACAACACAGTAAAACGCCGGGTGACATTGGCTCTGTGGGAGCAGTCTTTATTTCGTACAAAATGTGGAATCCACGCACTACTAATTGATACTATATAAAGAAACAGTAACTGTACAATATTCACCTATTTACTCGTCGTGGAATAGATATTCCGCCTTGTTTGCTGAAATTATCTACCTCCCGTTCTCTGTCTCAGCGTTTTTTTCGCCCGACTTTGTACACCTGCTGTCGCGAAGTGACACTATATTTTATTTGACAGGGCGGCCATTAAGGTATAATAGTCCAGCTAATTGAGGTTTGGGATGTAAAAAACATAGTCCAGACAATTTAGATATTGTGACAAGGATTTGGAACATACTGCCCCGCGTTGAAGTTTCTCAAACTTCAAGATAAGAAAATAGGTAAGTATAAGCTTGGGTAGCTTAAGGTTATAGATTATTGGTAACAGGCAATGGACATACTTTAGTTATAGGTCTAGTAAAGATTCCATCAACTGTTTTGCATTTAACAACACGAATTTTTTATCTCTACCTGGCACCACTTCAATAATTCGGGCCTTTTGCCATTTTAGAGGAGGTAAGTTATCGTCTTTTAATAATACTAAATCGTTAATTGAAAGATCCTTAGTAGCTACGAGCCATTTTGGTCGATTTTGAAGCTGATTAAGGTATTCAGTTGACCATCGTTTCCAAAAATTTTGTCGTATCTGTGAACATCTCTGCCAAAGAGAAAGTCTATTTTCCGGAACATCAGAAACGTCTTTATCAGGGAAGGAGGTAAGGCTTTCACCGATTAAAAAATGTCCGGGAGTCAGGCAGGTCAAATCAGAAGAGTCATTGGAACTTGGGCATAAGGGTCGTGAATTCAGTATCGCTTCGATCTGAGCAAGAATGGTACTAAGCTCTTCAAATGTGAAATGTGAGTTCCCAATTACTCGGAAGAGATGGAACTTCGTACTTTTTATGTCGGCTTCCCATAGTCCGCCCCAATGTGGGCTAAGGGGAGGTATAAAATTCCATTGAGTTTCATTTAAACTTAAGAAGGTTTTAATGTGATCTAAATTTTCTCTGTTTTGAAAAAACTCATATAGTTCTCTTAAGTGATTTTTGGCTCCTACAAAATTTGTAGCGTTGTCGCTATAAATGACACGGGGGTTACCTCTACGGGCAATGAACCGTTTCAGGGTTAAAAGAAAGGCTTCAGTTGATAAACTACTAACCAATTCAATGTGAGTTGCCTTTGTGATCATACAGATAAATAGGGCAATGTAACATTTAGTTATAGGAGCACGTCGTAATTTGGAGGTTTTAACTAGAAAGGGTCCACCAAAATCTACACCGACTTTGGAAAAGGGTCTAGCTGGTTTTAATCGATATTCGGGTAAGTTAGACATAATTTGTTGACAAGTTTTTGCCTTAAATCTATGACATACTACACAGCTGTGTATAATTCTTTTAACATCAGTAAGTCCATTTAGAGGCCAAAAACGAAGTTTAAAATTTGATAATACACTTTGAGCCCCTGCATGTCCCAGTATTAAATGTTCTCTAAGTAACATCAGTGATGTAACGTGATTTTTAGACGGTAACAAAACCGGATGTTTTTGATCAAAAGGTAAGTCTGAATACGATAAGCGTCCGCCAACTCGTAACAGTCCTTGTTGGTCGAGAAACGGGGCCAGCTGTAAAATAGCGCGATTGGAAATTGTCTGTTTTGCAGTTAGTTCGTTTATTTCTTTTGTAAAATAAATGTTTTGTAAAATTTTAACTATAAAATTTAAAGACCGTTGTAGTTCGGAGACTGTAAGCGCGTCTTTAATTTTTTCAGTATTTGGACTCGAATTATTTATGAATCGAAAAATAAATGCTACTGTTCGTTGTAAACGAACAAACGAAGAAAATCTCGCAAATAAATCTTCCCAGAAAGTTTCTGGTACGTTCAAACGAAGTACAGTTTCTATTTTCCTTTGTTCGGGTAGTTCACTAATCAGGTTTTCGGAATCACATGATTGAAGATCAAGATTCGAGTCTGTTAAAAACTGTGGTCCGTGCCACCAAAGGGTTGAGGTTAATATTTCATCGGGAGTTAGTCCTCGGGATAAATGATCGGCTGGGTTTTGAGCAGATTTAATGTGACGCCATTTGCAATCCGCAGTTAATGTTTGGATTTCTGAGACTCTATTTGAAACGAAAATTGTCCACCGTGAGGGATGGGATTTTATCCAAGCAAGGGTGATTTGGGAGTCGCTCCACAAATTAATGCTCCTTAACTTAAATTTGCTGTCAAGTATTGATCTCAATCTTTGAGTAAGGGAAGATAGTAGTAAAGCTGCGCATAGTTCCAGCCTAGGCAAACTAACAGTTTTTATAGGGGACACGCGGCTTTTTGAAGCTATTAGTATTGAGGATACCGTGTTATCTGCATAGCCTGTACGAATATAAACGCATGCGCCGTAGGCCTTAAGGCTTGCATCTGCAAAGCCATGCAATTCAATGTACTGAATGATTTTATCGTTAAAGAAATATCGAGGAATACGTAAGGAAGAAAGTTTAGAAATATTTTCAATAAATTGGGTCCATTCGGCCAACAAACTATTTTTTAAAGTGTCATCCCAATCTAACTTTTCAATCCAAATTTTTTGCATAATCATTTTTGCAGTTACTATAACTGGTCCTATAAAACCTAATGGATCGAACATTTGTGCAATTTTTGAAAGTACGTCTCGTTTCGTGTTTGAGTTTATGTTGGTGTTGTGAGGTAAGGAAACCGAAAATTGGTCCAACTCTGGATTCCAACTGATACCTAAAACCTTGTTCGAAACTGCTTCTATTTTTATGTCATAACTATCTTGCGATATGTCTGAAAGGATATCGCGTAAAAATTCTGATGAGTTTGAACACCATTTATGTAAGTTAAAGTTTGCTAAAGAGAACAGTCTCTGTAACTGGGTATAAAGTTCTTTAAGTTCAGCTAAAGAGTTGCTACCGCACAAGATGTCGTCAACATAGCATTGTTCTAGCACAGCTTCGGCTGCTAAAGGAAATGTCTGTTTATTTTTATTGGCCAGTTCATTGATAGTCCGTGTGGCTAAATAAGGGGCGCTATTGGTGCCATAAGTTACTGTTAAAAGTTCTATACACTGGAGGTCTTCATTGGGGTTATCTCTCCATAGAATATTTTGTAAGTATGTTTGTTCAGGGTTAATTTGTATTTGTCGGTACATTTTTTCAATGTCAAGGATTAAAACATACTTAAAACCGCGAAATCTACACAACATGTCGAAAAGCTCGGGTTGAACTGTGTATCCTTTTAGCATAATATCGTTCAAGGAGCAGCCCGACGAAGTTTTCGCCGATGCGTCGAAGACTACGCGTAATTTTGTTGTCACAGAATCGGGTTTTATCACGCAGTGGTGGGGTAAGAAATATTTGTTATTTCCGTGTTCATTTTTTAAAGTAAGCGGGATGTATTTTCCGTGATTTAACATAACGTATTCGCGGATAAACTTTGAATATTCACTAAATAACTCGGTATTGTTTTCAAACCGCCTTTCAAGGTTAAGGAAGCGCTTTTTGGCTAAATAAAAAGACTCACCTAGTCTTAAGTGTTCATTTTTTGTCCTTAAAGGTAAGTTAACTTGAAAAGAACCGTTCTGTAGAATTTTAGTTGTAGCTGTAAATATCTCTTCAGAACGTTCATCTTCAGGGGGAAGTATTTTTTGTATGTTTGAGGGAGTTTCCTCAATTGACCAGAACTTCTGTAAGAAATGGTCCTCACAGTCTTGTAAAAACAGACAAGTGCTTGCTGAGTATTCAGTCTTTTGTTCATGTCTGACGGGAGAGATAACCTGTGTCGGTATAGCTCCACCTATTATGTATCCTAAATGTGTATCTAGAAGTGTCAAAAAATTTCTTTGTATTCGTATAATTCCTCCTTTTAATAATGAATAATAAATGTCAGCTCCCAATAAAATATCGACATGTGTTGGCGTGCAAAAATCAGGGTCAGCTAATTGAATGTTAGGAGGTATAGGTATTTTATCTGGTTGTAATGTAAATTGTGGCAGTTTTGTTGTGATGTGTTTCACAACTGTACAATTTATTGTAAATTTGTAATCTGTATTAATATGTGAATAAACGTCAACTTTGTTTAAAATTTTATTTGAAGTAGTAGCAATACCTTCAATACCGTTAATGGTAATGTGAGCAGGTTGCGTTTTAAACTTCAGCTTTTCCACTAAAGCTTCAGTCATAAGTGAAGTAGTGGAACACGGATCAAATACAGCCTTCACTGTAACCGGATTATGTTCAATGGTGTATAATGTTACTTGCGCTGTGGCTAAAAGTGATTTTCCGCTATTTGTTAGTGTCGTTAGAACGTGTTCAGTCTGGTTTGAAATGTCTTGTACTGGGATTTGTTGACTTTGAGATGTCTGCATCAGTGTATTTTGTGAGTGTGCCTCAGGTACAGACCGTGTGTATCTAGAATTGTTACCATTCGAATGATTTTGATTTAAAGAACTAGATGAATGTTGACTGTTGTGTCTAGAATTTATCTGTGAGTGTTGTATATTACCATGAGGTCTGTTATGATACGATTGAACATGTGACCTATTTGGTGAGTAATGGTTATTCGTGGGTATAAATGTGCTCTGATTTGTGGTATTTGTTTCAAAATTTCCATTATTTTCTGTGTTACGTACTGGCGAATTAGTGTTTCTAGTGTTATGTAAACTAGTATGGTGTTTTTTGTTACATGTAGCACATCCCGATGAGCGACACTCATAAAGCTTGTGATTCGTACCTAAGCAGTTAAAGCAAAGAGAATTCTTTTGTATGAACGCTTGTTTTCCTACCAGTGATAAGTTAAGATATTTTTCACAACGTGAAATTTTGTGACCAGGAGTGTTGCAGAATGTACATTTAATTAATTGAGGAGAATTTGAGCTCGAATTTTGAGCCATATGTACGTGATGTACAATTCCTTTGGGTTGTGGGGGTGATTTTCGTTCAGGGGTGGAATCAGGGATTTTTCTTTCTAGAATTTTACACCTATCCTCTAAAAACTTTGTAAATTTGTCAAGGGTTGGAAGTGTTGCTGTGTCGCAACCAAATTCGTAGGCTCGTTTCGTGCCACTGTCTAATTTTTGAGCGAATATATACACCAAAAATAAATCCAAGTTAAACGCTTGTAAATTTTTTAAAGATTCTATGTTTTGTTTAATATGAGTAATAAAGTTTCTCAAATTTATGTTTTTACCTAGTGAAGGTGACTCTAATATATTTTTAATATGCGCGTATATTATTGCAAGTTGATCATCATATCGATCTTTTAATGTGTCCAAGGCTATTTGAAAATTAGCGTCTTCGATTTCTAAAGTGTTGATTAAATTTAAGGGTTCGTTCCTTAGGTAGGATTTGAGATATGTAAGCTTCTCAGCACCTGATAAGTCTGGGTTTTGAATAACCGCCTTGTCAAATAGTTGGAAGAAATTTTTCCAATGTACAATTTCACCTGTAAATTGTGCAATTTGTAAGTCCGGTAACTTAACAAACGATTTTGCTGGGTATTGTACATTTGTCGGAGGCGCCAGAGAAGGATTTTGCTGTGGACGCGCGGAAAGTTGCAATCGTGTGATTGTATTTTGAATTGCGCTAATCAAGTGGAAATATCTATTCTCAGTAGACTCTCTGTCAGTTTCTTCGGTCTCATCTTCAATTTCTATTATGTCTTGAATAGCCGTATAATTGTCAAACGCCTCCTTTAAAAAGCCCTTGCGAAAAATGAATTCGGTTTCATCTAAAATCGCGTCTTTATTGGTATCGTACCATTTTTCAAGCCGTGTGATAGCAGCTTTAGCTCTGCCGCGCAGTTGTTTTGGATTTTCCATATTGAAAATGAGACTAAGAAATTGTTTTCAAAAAACTAAATTAACAAATACAAGTACAATACAACTAAAACTTATTTCAAGTAAGTCTATAGCTCCTGTGCGGTATCTCAATTAAAAATGTTTATAAAAATTGCAGATATATACTATTCGAATGCTGTGCGATTCTATACCCTTTTTTTTTTTATTTTATACCTGTATGGTATTTTGTAACACTACTGAGTTTTTGTTTTTAAACACCAAGTATAAAAACTGACTTATAGACACATAAGAATACTTGCTTTTTTGCGTGTTAAGACGTGCTGTGATCCAAATCACTCCAATTCTTACTGTTTATCCAATCCATTTGTCGCTGGTTCTTGTCTATTCGGCTCGTAAGGCCCATTTTTATGATGGGAATTCATAAATTTGCTTCGAAGGACCACCGCCATTACTTTCGGCTGGATGTTGTAGATTTCACCATTGTTGTTATTTGGGACAACACAGTAAAACGCCGGGTGACATTGGCTCTGTGGGAGCAGTCTTTATTTCGTACAAAATGTGGAATCCACGCACTACTAATTGATACTATATAAAGAAACAGTAACTGTACAATATTCACCTATTTACTCGTCGTGGAATAGATATTCCGCCTTGTTTGCTGAAATTATCTACCTCCCGTTCTCTGTCTCAGCGTTTTTTTCGCCCGACTTTGTACACCTGCTGTCGCGAAGTGACACTATATTTTATTTGACAGGGCGGCCATTAAGGTATAATAGTCCAGCTAATTGAGGTTTGGGATGTAAAAAACATAGTCCAGACAATTTAGATATTGTGACAAGGATTTGGAACAGAAATCATAAGGGAAACGCAGAAGGGTGCACATATTGACGTCACTAAGCCACGCCTCTTCCTGCGCATTATCATACCTTGTGTTTATTGTATGTATCGTAATTTAGATGGATTTAAAAGGTCAAGATAACTGTCAGGATAACTCTTCTCTAACTGTATTTTAACATAAGAATTATTCTTTGCAGAAAGACGACGTTTTCCTCCTTTGAGACCTCCCTACTCGACTGCTTGAGGTAAGTTGTAAACAAACAATCGATTTTACTTTAACAAACGAGTTATTACTGTGTGTGACGTAATATTTAGAAATTAATAGATCATAAGGTATATCGTATATCGTATAAAGTACAGGGTGTTATGGAAATAACGCATTATATTTAAATGGATGACTCCTTGGGTGTCCTAGAGAAGCGCTACATATTTTTTTTTTAAATCGACCGTTTTAGTGAGGTAACAAACACTCTTACTCACAGGTCAGTCCGCGCTACTGTACAACATTTCACCCAGAGCCAATGGCAATGTTGCCAAACTTAATGTAAAACTGAAATTCCATATAAAATTATAAAAATTAATTATTTTCTACCTACTTGTATTTATCTTTATACCTAAAGAGCGAGGAAATCCAGGCACAAAGACAATCAATTTTTTTTTTCATGGGAACACTCCTGGAAACACTTTATGTACACACAGTAATAGTGAAACCGAACCGATAGTTAGCTTTTGAAAATACAATAATACAGATTATACTATAGATTATTAGATGTTATTACACGCGACGAAATTTGACGTCCAGAAGAAACGCGTCAATAAAAACAATATTCAAAGATTATTTATGGACGGGCAAGATACACGCGTAAACCGAAAAATCAGAGCGGATTGCCGAGAGTGTGTTGGTGATCGACGAGACACAACGTATCCGGCCGCTGGTTGGTCTTCAACTAACAGCTATATGGAACTACTTCGCTCAGCCGATGTAAGGCGTCATAGGTCATTGGCAGTTGGCCTAGTGACTTACGTGGCTGTTACTATTCCATATGTTTTTCGGGTTGTTTAAAACATAGTCCGTCGTGAATGTTCTTCAATTAATTGTACAAAAAGGTATTACAGAATGGAAAAGTGTTTTAATTATTTTATTTTGTCTAAAGAGTTTAAGGTGTACATATGGCAACACCGGTCAGAATTCCTTGATTGCTTACATGTATCGCAGTGCCACACAGGTGTTTTTCTGGTTTGACGTCAGTTCTCAGGAATTGCCGGTTTAAATATAATACGTCATTTCCATAACGCCCTGTATATAGTCAACTCAAATCGTTGAGTTGAACATAGGATATCCCATGTAATTTTTGAGGTCGCTGAATAATCGCTTCCCTGTACATTTTATAGAGAAACTGCATAATAACTTCTTGAAGGGCCGACGCGGTATTCCCATGTGCCGAGTTTGAGTACATTTTGGTGAGCCAATCCTAAGTTATTCAATTAAACGTGATGGCAAAACCACGAAACTCTCATAGTTCAGATAATACAGCAAAAACCTGCAAATAATTTCTATGACGTTATTGCCAAAAATTGACGTAAAGCTGAATATAACGAATGTTACCGACACTAATTTTCGTTTTGTTAATGTCGAACTTTAATTTGCTGATGTTTGCCGTATTACCTGAGAGTTTCGTGCTTTTGCCATCACGTTTAATTGTATAGCTTGGGTTTGGCTCATCAGAATGTATTCAAACTCGGCAAATGGGACGGCACAGAGGAGCCAATATTCAACCCCCTCGAATATTAAATCGGATTTCCTATGTGCAACGAAACGATGCAACACCCGGTATAGCAACTAGCCATTTTTTCCGAGAAATCCTTCATATTTTTGCTCTTTTGCGGAGCGATAAGAATTTAATATTTTAAATCTAAAACGTACGAAGCATGAAAGATGCAAAGGTTCTATTCGGGTTCTATATAATTGCATGAACGTCTTAAAGTTGTAAGGAGTTCAAGATATTTTTGTCACGTATGAAAATGGACTTTTAGGGCTATAAAGTGTTCTTTTCATGCAGGATAATATTATACAGGGTACACCAAGTAAAGTGGCCTATTAGAAGTATCTCGAGAACTAAATGAGATTTTATTTTGAAAATTTGGCTGTGGCTATAAGACATAGTTTCCTACGTTTATAAAATATTTTTGATGGTGCAGTGTTGCCGGATCATACCGAAAATGGTAACAACTTCGGAATTTTAATTGAATTACCCTATATATTATATTTTTTTTGGAATCTACGTAGAAATCTAGAACAGTTTTCTGTATAATATCATATACCTATCTTTAAGAGTTTTTTAATTATAAATAATCTTGCGATTTTTTAACGCCGTATCGGACCTGAAAAGAAAATCATATCTCTTAGCGGTTACAGCTAAAAAGATATGAAGGACATATCAAAACGGTTACCTAGTAGAACAGAAACAGACAGAAGATAAAAAGAGAAGGGGATTCTACAGATAGAATTCCCGTCTCTATTTTAATATATTTATTTTCGTAATAACACACGTCACATTGACGTGTACAAAGCAGATAGAAATAGCGGGTCCAAGTTTGTTTCAAGTCAAGTCGATGTAAAATTACGTTACATTACCATATGTTTCGTTATTACCAGATTGAAACACTCGTCAAGTGAATATGTAACATAGCGTTTTAGGGGCATTACCCACGCTTTTATACAGTCGATTAAAAAAACCTCGTGATGTTTCTCTATAGTCACCCATTTAAATATAATAGACCTTTCTATAAAACCTTGTATATTAATTAATATGAACCCTCAAAATTATGCGTATTTTATTAAATCCCCTCTTTTCAAGCTTGTCATTATAATCTGCTAATAACATTTATGGTGATCGTTTCAATTACTTTCTGAATCTTTCATGAATAAACGCAAATGCATTATTGTTTATGCCTTATAATTATTAAACCCACACAGCATGTCCTTTTAAAAACATTAGAAGAACCGACGCAAATTGGCATTATGCAATCATTTCGTTAGAGATATATAGCACAATCGTGTAATTTAACGTTGTTATTACAGGCAAACTTTTTGGATTTTAGGAAGGGTATCAGTTAACTGGTCAACAAAATATTCTTAAAGTAAAAAGTCTATACTTTTCAGGTGGTATTAATATCAAATACCAATGTGTGGAAAAATTATTATTTCCCAGACCACCCGATGATACCTTATACAATAAGGGCGTATTTAGTCTACACAGTAGTTTATTCAAATAACATCTGTTCAGATTGGGTGGGACTACTAAGAGATGGCGCGACCCGCTGTATCTTCTCGACTACCGAGGATAATACAGCGTTAAGTATTAGAGGCTTCTCTGGTGATAGGTATGTACACCTACCCTGTACTGGCGAGAACAAAAGAGTTCGAAACCGGTCTACAGGTGGTGACATCCTATCAATGAAAAAGCTTTCTTTTCTTGGTAGTACCATTCAATCTGAAATAGTATTTTAAGTGCTACTGTGTAGACTAAATACGCCCTTATTGTATAATAATTTTTCCATACATTGGTATTTGAAAATATTCTTATTTTTGCGAACAGAAAAATGTAATAGGTCAGCCAAAGTGGCTAGTTGGTCAGCAACTTATGGAGAGCAAACATTTCTGAATCGGTCAGTAGGTAATTAATGTCATACTAGAGTGCTCTAAATTATTTTGGTACGCAAATTAAATATATAAGCTGCTATGAGCGATCCACTTTTATTCAGATATTGGTAAGCAATCAGCGGGTAAGCAAAATATTTGATTTTGGTCATCAAAAAAAAAAGCCATAAAACGTGAAGTAGTGACAGTGCCCTGGGAAAACAAGTGAAAACGGGTGCCTCCGCTACACCTTTTGTGGCCGATTTTCTTCTGTATTCGGCAAAAGAAAACACAAGAAAGTTACATAAATTGACATTGCCCGGGGAAAACAAGTGAAACCCCGCCCCCGCTACCTTTTGGGCCATGACCGCTATGCCGAATGAAAACACACGCACGCAATAAGCTACTCGTATCACGCGACTGCTTTCGCTCCGCCCACAGTAACGAACTTTGCCGATTATTCAAAACAAACGCAATCCAATAATTTATATTGATAACCATTGTTTTAATATGCAAACCTCTGAAGTAAACTGCTTCTAGACATGTTTTTTTCTACTGACCAATTGTAAAATCTTGCTGACCAAGTAATCATTTCGCAGCTCGACTGTTAATTAAGCGAACACATGATATTACAAGCGGACTGATATCGGTTAAATTGTTGACAGTTTGTAGCATTTTTTGCAGAACAAGTGTTGCACCCTGATTTTTATTTATTGCAAGCAAAATTTTTTTATGCTGAGCAAATTATTTAATGGCTATTTTTTGCTGCGAACCAATTTTAATAACGGCAAATCATTTAATTTACTTCTCTTTTAGAAATAATTGTTACCTTGTACTAGGTAGTCAAACTAAAAAAAACAAATCTACCCAGCCACGGTAGAAACAACTCCTAGTAATGTTTAAGTGCCGCTTCACTCTGGGGTGTGATTCTAAATAATCATACAATAAAATGCAATAAAATCATACAAATTCATTAGAATCGCAATGTAAAAGGTGCCGTTTAAATATACGTTCGCGAGAGGAACGCGTGTTCTGCCGCTTCAGACTGGGATTCAGGAATCGTACTCCAAATCCAAATTGATCTCGTCACGTCCGTCGATTTTTTGCTACTAAACAACACATCAATGTTATAACGAAAACAGGAACAGAAGAAGATAAAAAGAAACTGAGATTCTAGCTGTAGAACTCTGTTCGAACACGTTAGAAAAAATACTGTTCCGTATATTTTAATCTAAGAAGATTTTAAATTCTATTTTCAAAAATACAGGGTGTTATGGAAATGACGTATTATATTTAAACCGGCAAATCCCAAGATGAAAATAAATTGAAGAAAAATAACCATAAATGGCGCTTTGAATTAGTAAGCGAAATATACACTTTATATGAAATCTCAAAATTTACGTGGCCGCTCCTGAGGCCCTTCGCAATCAATATTTTATTGAGGCAGTCTCAAGTTTCAAAAGAGGTCAGCGCATTGTAGGCGGTGTTGTCATTGTAATTCTAAACGCACGTGTTCAGTTTTTGACAACAAGACGTCTTGGCGCGCGTTATCACTTTTTTTTCAAACTTTTTAGACAAAGAAAACTACAATTTTAAGGTACATACTTTCTTACCTTCGATCTTATTTTAAAATAATCCTTTTTATAATTAAATTCGATAAAAAAATAAAACACAAAAAGTATGCTTTTCAACAGAACTAACAGTAGATAATATCACACATATTTTAAATCACATCACAACATTTCTTATTATGAATTATTTCACAACAAAAAAAAAATCGTGCAATACAACTAACAAAACGTTTAAAATTCGTATACGTCAAGCACGTGGAACGCTCGCCGTCGTTCCAGTCCAGAGTCGCGAAGGCTACTGAAGTATGAAGTGCGCGCCAGTATTCAAGTAAGGGCGAGACACGCGGTGTGATCTGACAACACTGTTAGTATACTCTAGTGACCCACATTGTTGCTAATTGATTTCAGATGTAACGGCGCGACAGTATGTGGGTAAAAAGGGTTTTTACCTTAGTATTTAGATATTCGATTTAAAAAAAAAAGTATGTAGACTTTCTCTTGGACTCCGTAGGAGTCACCCATTTAAATATATTAAGTCATTTCCATAACACCATGGATAATATTGGTTTCCTAGGCGATTTCTTTAAACTTTATTACTTTAAACCACAGTAGACCATAAAACAAAAGCTACTATCCTAGAGACAACTATGTTGTTGTTATTAATATTCAACGTCAATTTCATTTTTACATATTCATTTGTGAAAATGACTTATCAACATTTTAAAAAATTTGATATATCTATCATCCACGGTATGTTATAAATTTGAAAATAGAATTTAAAATAGTATCTTATTAGATTAAAATATACAGGGTGTTCCATTTAAAAAAATTAGGTTAGGTCCGATAACTTTCTTACCTGACCCGTATACTTATTCTGAAAACGGCAGATTATTCAACAATCATTATAAATAAACTTCTCTGAATAAAACATTTTTCTGTATCTCTTTTAATTAAGAAAATATAGGGTAATTTAGATAAATTAGATTCTCTCAGGATTCTTTCATAATTGAAACAAAAAAATCCAGGCCAGTATTTAAAAAAACTAAGATGGTTATCCAAAGACGAAACGTCGCATGAATGATCTGGTGATGAAATCTTATGGAGAATAAAAAGTAGCAATGAGAAAGTGAAATTTGTTTTTGGACATCTCTTCGAACAAAGTCAGGAAAAAAGAAAAACCAAAATTTTACATTTTTCCATACATTCTGGAAGCCCTTTTGTTTATTTTTGATTTTTTTTGCAGCATATTATTTGGGCCCATAATTACACAACTTTGCCCTGATTTAACCGACTTCGTATCTCTTGCCGTTCCCGAAATCCCAATGGCGAAGGACGAATTTGTTACACCCTATAGAATATCCATTTCTATAACACCCTGTATAACAAACAAACCTGTTAGTATGCAATATATCTCCAGTAATAATGATTAACAGATAAGGTCAATGTTTATTGCGGTCCTTTTTAAGTTCCCTAATGGGAAAGTCATGGTGGGTGCAATATTGAATAATGAATCAATGCATTCGTATTTGTTATTGAAAGATAAAAACATGTTATTGCCGGTAGAGCAATTAGCGGCGTAAGAAATGATTAATTTACGATTAAACGTTACAAAGTTCGCATTTCTATTTAAAAAAAGAGGGATTGTCTATCAAAAATGTAAATACCCCGAGAATAAATACCGGACAAAGATAATGTTACTCGAGTTTAGTTTTAGTGTTTTTTGGGATCTTTTCTTGAATTACTTCGATTGATTCCTTTCCAAAACGTGACATTTTTTAAACTAACCTCGGAACAATAAGAATGTCAGACTGACATATTATACCAATGGCGTTGTAAGAAGGTTACTATGGTTTTGTGTTCAATGACTAGAGGGGTTGTTTTCGTTAGCTAGGGGTATTGTTTTCACTTATCTCCTTAGTTTAAGAGTAATAAATTAAAAATTTTAAAAAGCTTTGGAGTCTTAGAAAAAAATTCAAAGAAACTACCTAACATAACTTTTTTAACCAAGGCATTTACTAGAATTTAAGACAAGAGGTCTAGAGATTCTGTGAATATAATAACGTTTATTTATACAGGGTGTTCATAACTAGACACGACACATTTCAAAATAATTTTTCTCCAGATTTTCAAATAGAACGCCCTGTATATTATTTGGCTATTGGATGTAGAATTCATAGCCATTCTTTTTCTTGTAATGGAAGCATATAAGTTATTTCTAGTCGTTCTCGAAATAATTGCTTTCATAAATTATGTTATTTAAATACAGTTTTTATTATGAAAATTAAGCATAGGCGACTAGATTAATAATTATAAACTACAGTTAGTGTTCAAAATGCCTACCATGTTGATCTGGGCACCACGACCATGGTAGGCTTTGAAATAAAATAAGAATTAATTTTTTTATTATCTGAATTCTTATTTTATTTCAAAGCCTACCATGGTTTTTAGGCATAACCATCACTAATGAGCCGTCTTGCTAGTATTTCATCTGAAGTGTTGAGGAATGTAAATAGATCATTTGAAGAGCGTATTAACTTGTGCTCAGATCAACATGGTAGGCTTTATTTTTCAGGGTACATTATTATAAACTTTTACTTTCAGTTCAGTTCGCTGATTTATAAACTTGAACTGACTCGAACCAACCGACGCGGCGTTTATAAATGGTCAGGTATGTTCTCATTTGTTCAATTCGAACGACACCCGTCGGAACTAAACAACTTAAGTGCCACTTTACCCTTTAGAAAAAAACTGCAATTTTATTTACCTTTTCGGCCTTATTTAAAACCAACTTAATTTATAAAAAAACACCAAGTAGGTAATCCAAACAAAAACCGGCACAATAACCTCACAAAACACAAAAACAAAAGCACAAATTCACATGTACTACTGTATAGACAAAAATACGCCCTTATTATATAAAGTTTCATCCGGTTGTCTGGGAAATAATATAACTTTTTCATACAGTGGTATTTAACATCTAAAAATTTCTAGTAACTACACGTTTCAGTCTGTTTCGGCTTTAGTCGGTCGATCGATATTGCGTTATTTGGAAATATCTAAAAATACAGCGTTGCCACTTTCGTTGTTTTATAAGATTATATTCATAAAATGCGGAATTTCCTTCTATAATATTACTTTCCTGTATAATTATTGTCTCGGAAATGGCAACCGCGCTATTTTTCCGAATATGTTCGACGCACTCGACCATTGTTTGGACTCGTGTATGTTAAGACTGAAGGGGATAGGTCCTGTTGTCAACATAATTATTTCATCATTCTTCTCATAGGAATTAGCGTTTTTATTATTTCTGTCTTTCTATTGCGAAATAATTTGTATCCTATCTTCTGTGTGTGCTGTTGTTCTATGTGTGCGATAGTGTAATTATGCGTTAGTGTTTAGTGCTTTTGTGTAATCTGATAATAGGTGCATATCTTCAAAAAAACTAATTTGAAACTCGTGGGTGTCTGTGTGTTTGCGCGTAACAGGTGTTTGTGATACACTGCCTCAGGGTGTTATGATTCATTACCGCAGAGTCACATGTGAGTAAGAGGGTTTGTTACCCCATTTTTAAAACGGTCGATTAAAAAAATATATGTAGCGCTTCTCTAGGACACCCCAGGAGTCACGCATTTAAATATAATACATCATTTCCATAACACCCTGTATAATAATGTCTAGTAAAAGGTTTAGAATAATCAAAAATATAAAATAATAAAATATCAGATTCAGTCGAGCAAAATGTCATTCTCTACACAAACGTCAAAAAATTTCCACTGTAATAAGTTAATGTTTTTGCTTTAAAGGACAATTAACTTTTTTTTTACCCCGTTGACATCTTATATTATCACATATTCCTGCTGGCTCGAAAAGGAGAAAAATTTCCGGAAATTTTCTTAGTTGCCGTGTTAACGGAACAAAAACCAATCTCCTGAAAAATGTTAGTGCGAAATTTTCGTAAAAATAACAGTTTATCCGAAAAAAAACGGTCTTGTGCTTTTCCGTGCCATTATAGTCCAAACGAGTTTCTGACCTCCTCAATGTTTCCTAATTGTGCCACTCGCGTCTTATTATTCTTTACCAGCTCGTCTCTCACAGATGCTAAACAACCGTTAAACTACAGTAATTCTCTAATAATAACCAACTTGTTAACATCGAATTTACTTTAAAGAGGCTTTGTTCTAGGCGCTGTGTAATTACAGCCGTAAATCTATTAACTGCTTCCTATCAGGAGAACAAATCTTGTAACGTACAACTTCATTCTTAATAAGCAATGCATCATAACATTATTACAAAATATGTACTTGTAAATACACCTACACGAGGAACACCTACTGAAGATGAAATTTAATTTTCAGGAATAAATAAGAACATAAATTTTATTTGGTATAATATTGTGTATGATATGTTTTGGGCGCAAAGCTCGAAACCAGCAATAGTTGATATTTTTGCGCAATCTTGCACGGAAAAAGGTTTATTATAGTAACGATTTTATTTTAAAATTCCCATAATTTAAATTAAAAAAATACAGGCCCGTATTTAAATGAAAATATGTTGATGAGAACGTCCCAAAGATCTGATGATGCCATCTTGTGGAGAATGAAAAGTAGCAATGACAAAGTGAAATTTATTTTTGGGCATCTCGTCGAATAAAGGCAGGAAAAAAATAAAAACCGAAACGCAAAATTTTAGATATTTCCGAATATTTTGAAAGCGTTTGTATTTTATTTTTGATTTTTTTACGGAATATTATTGCGCCCATAATTAGCGTTTCCGTAATCCCAATGGTGAAGGACGAATTGGTTACACCCTGTCATAGAAATGAGTAAATCTTGAATGACCACCAAGCCAAAAAAGGGCTATCGTTACCACATATATTATATATATATATACATATATATAGACAGTATATTGCTAATACCATCTGCAATTATGTCCCCGCTATAGGCATCGAAGGGGGCGTTGTGAGTTTGCGCAGTGAGTGAAAGTAAACTTTCGACAGGACCGGATTTCAACTTTTAGTTAGGAAAAAGATTGCAATCAAAATTTCGATTAGTTCGATTTAAGATAGCGTTCCATGCATACGATTTCTGACGATAAGATGACCGACGGTGTGCTTATTGGTGTAAACTTTTAATGCCAAATTCCGTCCGAATATTTGTAACAATCGACACGATGAGCTTTATTTTAACTTTCATCCGACGTCGTATGTTTCTTAACCTCACTTTTTTCTAAACCAACAATTAAGAATGAATGACTATATTGACTATTTTGGGAACTATTATCAGCTACGAATGCACCAAATTAAAAATACATTAATTTTAAGATTAGGTAGTGACCACATATACAGGGTGGCCCATCGAAAACAGTCAAGCAAGGTTTACGGCTCTGTACGTGAAAATAAAATAAAAAACCTCGGACCCTTAAACTTGTGTTTTCAGGGGGACATGTTTAACTATTAATTTCATCCCTGTAACCCCAACCCCCTTAACGGGGGCGGCTACTGCCCTTGTTTTTTCAAATGGGAATGGGTATGTTGTGATACATCTTTTTAAAGGGCATTAAATTCTCTTTAAAATGGCGCTTTGTTTTGTAAATTTTAGCTACACGCCGCCGAGAAATTGCGTTTTAAAAAATGTAATTTTATTGAGTAATACTTACAAGTTATCTTATTAAATGTTGAAAATGTCCGCCATTCACCTCCATACAATAGTACAATAACTGTTCAAAGTGTTCTCGGACATTGTGAAGAACATCTGGTGTAATTTGTTGACATTCATTAGTAATGCGGTTCCGTAAATCTTCTAAGGATTCGGGTGGGTGGCAACCTGTGTACTTGATAAGAGGTGCAGTGAAATGTTTAAAATTCCGTTGCTCGGCGGCGCGTAGCTCAAATTTACAAACCGAAGCGCCATTTTAAAGAAAATTTAATGCCCTTTAAAAGATGTATCACAACATATCCATTCTCATTTAAAAAACAAGGACAGTAGCCCCCCCCCCCCCCCCCCCCTCCGCTACGGGGTTGAGGTTACAGGGATGAAATTAATAGTGAAACGTGTCCCCCTGAAAACACAAGTTTACGGGTACGAGGTTTTTTTTTTAATTTTCACGTACACAGCCGTAAACCTTGCTGGACTGTTTTCGATGGGCCACCCTGTATATTATATTGTATACGAGTGACACTCTCTTCTTTTTTTACAAGCTTTTTAGTGAAATTCGGTTCGGATAATGTGATAAGAGAAATATTTTCGTATATATGTATATACCTGAAATACTTTATACCTGGTATTGATCCACGACTTTTGCAAAAAATCACCATGCACTTGTGTCCTTTCATCTTAAACAAAACAAGCCACTAACCTACCAAACAGCGAATCGAATCACCACAAATTAAAAACTCGTTTACAAAAATTGTTTTTAGGTAATGAAAGTTTATAAGCACTAATATACCGACAACAATGTAGATGAACCACTTTTTATTCTGTAATTGGAAAAAAGCATCCAGAACCAAAGATGGCGACGAATAACAACAAACAAATAATGTCGGGCCGGCTCTGACGCGATCGGTAAAATTTCTACCCTACTACGCGCAAACTCAATAGGCCCGCGCCATCTCCCATAGCGGGCGTATTTTAGAACGTTCGTATTGGCAATATACTGTTCATCTATATGTGATCGTTACGTGCCATCAAAGGTTTGTTCGGGTTTGTTCTAAGGGACCTTAGCCGTGGCGACCTCCAGAGAACGGTGCGGAATTATTTTACAGCCCGTGTTAAACATTATATTAGCCAGAAGAATTTGGTGACGTGGTCTGGTGAAAATCGCCAATATCTAAGCATAAATGAAGCCCTCAGCGTTAAATGGCAGTGAACAGTATTGGTTTATTTAGTGAATGACCCTGTATAGTAAATAAATAATATATATATAAGTATAATAATATAGTATAAGAAGACGCTATTTTTGTTTACTAGTTACAAAATAACCCTGCCCGTTACAGGAAATTACTATGGATATTAAAATCAGCACAAAAATACTTCTAAAAAAATACCCAATCGATATCTTTTAACATAAAAAAAAGTTGAACTTTGTCGACCAGTGTTATCTTTCATTATTTTGAAAAGTTCTCGAAAAAAAATCCTTTGTCCCAAGAGTTTTGGTAAAACATCACTTGACGCGAACACAAAGAAAGCATTCTCATGCACGATCACGATTAGACCTCATTGTATTACCGAAAACAAGAACAAGACAAATAAAAATCAGCAAAATTGTCTTCGTCCTATAAAATATGAAAATAAAAATGCCAAGCGCGCTCCTCGAGATAATCCGCGTTTTTCGTGGCCTACAACAAAAGCTTGTTGGTCTTGATAGTCTGACACTTGAAATGTGACTGTATTACTTAAGTAACGAGAACTATATTTTATAATTTGCTTGTGTCATTTTATTTTTTCCAATCATATTTTCTAGGTCCTTAGACAGATACGCTTCCCGACAATAAATTCCGCCAGACTGGCATATTTGGTCCGCCAGTTAGTAACAAATATCCCACCCACTGCATCTGATATTTTCTAAGATACAGTTTTGGGTGGGTAAGTACACCACGAGATGGCACGGCGAGTGTTATATTGCGGTAGACATTCATTCTGGGCACTTGATAGCGTTGCAAAATCCTTCCCTTTTTGTCAGACTCTAGCCGTACCGACGAGCCGTGATACGGCGAAACGCGTCTAAGGATGAGTTTGACAAAAGGAGAAGGGCAAAAATTCTATATTTGTGGTTTAGACAGGCCTTAAGTCTTTTACTTTAATTTATAAGTTTAAGGGCCCTTATTTCAAAGGTACTTTAAGGTACAGAATTACGTTATAGTGGCGTCTGTGAGTCGGAAAAAACCCCAAAAAATCGAAATATTTTAAGCCGGAACAAGAGTACCTCCCCCCTCCCCCGTTTTCGAGAATGCTGAACACGATGGCGGCGTCAGAATGTCTTATTTGGGTTGCGCAACCCCTCAAAACGGCCAGAAACCATCCCCCAGAGGGGTTAAACGCGCTTCAAGAGGTTTCCCTGCAGAGAAACACACTTTCCCCCCGTTTTCGAGGATGCTGAAGACGGTGGTGGTGTTGGAAATCTCGTCCTACCCCTTCCAACCCCTCCACCGGCCAATACTTGCCCCTGAAAGGGGTGAACTTTTTTCAAGTATCAGCGGCAATAATATTTTCAACATCCTCGAAGGGGATGCCGCTGATACTTAAAAAAAATTCACCCCTTTCAGGGGCGAGTATTGGCCGGTGGAGGGGTTGGAAGGGGTCGGACGCGATATTCAACACCACCACCGTGCTCTGCATCCTCGAAAATGGGGGGAAAGTGTGCTTCTCTGCAGGGAAACCTCTTGAAGCGCGTTTAACCCCTCTGGGTGGTGGTTTGTTCGGGTTTGGGGGGGGAGGTACTCTTGTTCCGACTGAAAATATTTCGATGTTCGTCCGACTCACAGACGCCACTATACTAGGCGAGTAACCGCCTTGCGACTAGCATTGAACCTGCGGGTAACCGCAGCATCCGGTCGACTGATGTTGATTGCGGCCCCAAAAAGGGATCATTTCGAGGATGGACTCGGAAGAAGTCTTCCCCTTCCATCAAAAATCAAGTAGCCCTCTACACGACAACGGCATACTCGTAAACAAACCCGTCCAGTGCGTTACCATATAATTTCATTGCTTGCGGTCAATCGCACGGCTACCCGCATCGTGGTTTGTTCGGGTTTGTTCGCATATGAGGGCTAAGAGAGCAAATGAAGCCTTTCCACAAATATTTAAGTTTAAGTTCATTTATGAGTCATCAACGAATAACAAACAAAAGAGAGAGGAATTATTATTCTTTAAATAAAATTAAAATTCAGAACGCGTCTTCTTCGATAAGGACTGATTTCGTCGTTTTGGTTGGTCGGTAGCCTTTTGTGAAGTGTAGAAATGTTTAGGACTTTTTTTTTAAAACAGAGTTATGACCCATTGGGTGCACCTCTGTTACATTTTACAGGTAAATGACGCTGCCCTGTCTTTCCTCCACAGTTAAAAGCTTTCATCAACTTTTATTTTTAAAAACTTTTTTATTTGGACTTTCTGAATGAATGAATTCTGCATAAGTCTCACAAATTTAACAAAGTACATGAATATTGCATAAGTCCTGTTGATCAACATGGCGCCAAATGAATTGATGGTGTTTTATAAAAATTTGTTAAAAAATGACGCAAAGGTGACTCATAGTTATATTAAATGGTTAATGGTTAATACATTACCCAACTAGCAATTTTAGTCGTCGCTATGGCAACTGTTTCTTCAACACGTTGTTACCAAAATGGGGAATAATTTGGTGGTAACGATTACGTGCCTGCATGGTCGCTGGAACTAACATTCTTACGTTGCACTAAAGTTCCTAGAACATTCCAGAACCGTAACGGTGTGGTATTTCCGACCAAAATGGGACTTAAACATATTTTGATATCTCTCTCTTTCAACTAAAATAATGTATATTTATTCCTTCTATCACAATGTCAGTTCAAATTTTTATGCACTTAACGATAAAATAATTTAAGTAGTTATACACAGGGTGTTCCTTAATGACGTGCTAATATTTCAGGGTGTGATTCCTTAGGTCATTTTATAAAGAAAAGTTCATATGAACATATGTCCGCAACGGCTTCAATTTTTTGCTACAGGGTGTTGAATTTTTATTTTTTTAATGGTTAAGTATTTTTTAATATCTCCGATAGTACTTTAAATATTATTTTCAATTTTGGAATGTGTTAATAGGATAGAGAACCACAAATTTTAGTTGGAAAAGTAATTCAATTGTTCCTGCAAACATGTCCTCTGATATTTTTTGCCCCTGACATTTTTCCATGTCGATATTTTTTCTGATTAGCCTGGCCAATTCTATCTAAAATTGGTCTCTTCAGTTTTTCTCGTCAGACGCAACGTTCTTCATTAAAACAATTAAATTCAAATTGCTTCATTTAGCAGTATTGACGAATAATTTTTGAACATATGCATCTAGTTATCCTGAAAAAAATTACGTTTTTTCAAACATCATTTTCCGAACAATGCTTGTTGACATAAAGTAAGTTGTTGGTGTTCAAAACCATCTCATAAGTATTATTTCTTCGATATTTAGTGTTTCATCGAATTTATTTTATGTTTTCGCTGTTTTATTCAAATATGGTGAATTATGCATGCCTTTTAATTGAAGGTGGCCATTTCCAACAATTTTTATAAAACAAAATTTATCATTAATTATTTTATCAATGTTAATAATAATGAGTTCCAATATGAATTTAGTTGCTTTAATCAAGAATGGTGCGTCTGACGAGAGAAACTCAAGAGACCGTTTTCACGTAGAATTAACCAGGCTAACCAGAAAATATCCAAATGGAAAAATGTCAGTCGGGTACCATCTTTTTTGAAAAAAATATCAGGATATGTTTGCGGGGACGCCACTGGTGGAACAATTGAATAACTTTTATAACTAAAATTTGTGGTTCTATATCCTATTAACACATACCAAAATAATATCTAAAGTACTTTCGGAGATATTAAAAAATAACCATTTAAAATGAAAATTCAACACCCTGTAGCAGAAAATTTAAGCCGTTGCGGACATATGTTCATATGGACTTTTCTTTATAAAATGACCTAAGGAATGACACCCTGAAATATTAGCACGTCATTAAGGAACACCCTGTATATTTCAGACTTTGATTTCGGTATATTCAAGGTGCTAAAACCCAAGCGCGTTTAATTTTTCTGTGAAAAATAAGGAGGTTAGATCTAAAAATAACAACGCCCCAAAGAATAAAATATTGTAAATTTGAAAAATAATTAAATATAAATATACAGGGTGTCCGGGAACATGTGGGAAATATCCCGGATATGAAGAAAACACGTGAAAATAATACTATAGGTTCATATAAACTTCTTTCGTATCGGCCTCCTCTTCGGAGATATGGGCTCCCAAAGTGCACCAATGGAATCAAGTTTTTTACACATAATTATTGAACCACCTGGTATATTTCAATTATTTTTTTATATGATGTATACCAGGTAAGACCCGTCAAATTACTATCCAAGAAACTGTTGTGAATTACTCACAGCTGCAGGGACGGACTAGCTGTAACACTCATGGGCCCATTTTTTTTACGCCCTGTATGATGAGAACTTTGGACAATGTTTTTTACATACCTTTAACTATTGACTAAAAATTAAGCACTCTTCATTCATGTCGCTAATCCTAACCGTTTTCGAGAAAACGTCATTTTAATTACATCATGTATTTGGCGTATCTCGGTAAGAGATCCATCTTTGTTCCTATGAAATGATGAACGTCAAAATTCCGCTTTTTCATATTTAACCCGTGAGAAGATAGGGGAATCAGTGCAAATAAAATGACGTTTCCTCGAAAACGGTTAGGATTAGCGACAGGAATGAAGTGTACTTAATATTTAGTCAATAGTTAAAGGTATTTAAAAAACGTTGTCCAAAGTTCTTATCATACAGGGCGTTAAAAAAAATGGGCCTATGAGTGTTACAGCTAGTCCGTCCCTGCAGCTGTGAGTAATTATTATTAATAATAATTTGACGGGTCTTACCTGGTATACATCATATTAAAAAATAATTGAAATATACCAGGTGGTTCAATAATTATGTGTAAAAAACTTGATTCCATTCATGCTCTTTGGGAGCCCATATCTCCGAAGAGGAGGCCGATACGAAAGAAGTTTATATGAACCTATAGTATTCTTTTCACGTGTTTTCTTCATATCCGGGAGATTTCCCATATGTTCCCGGACACCCTGTATATATTTTAAGATTTAAGCAATTTTTTAAATACCCTACGCCTACCCTACCCTACCCTTACAAATATCAAGAAACAACAGCGTCGAGAACGAAACGTTCAGTCCTCCATCCGTCCGTAAGATAGAACGCTTACGAATCGGTTACTGTATGGTAATTTTCATAGTCACTCTGTAGTAGCAGGTACTTTTAACGTTACTCTGTAGTCGCGCTTACTTACAAGTCATATTTTTGTCGAAATGGCGATGATTTCTTTTTGCTTTAAAGTTTTGGTGTTATATAATGCTAAATGTTGACGCGCTGTAGTTCCAGTAACCTTATACTTACCATAAAGTAATGACACCATAAAGTCACTATACCAAGTAAGCGTTACGTAATTTCTACTAATAATATTAACTTAGTAGTAGTTTAAACTTTTATAGTAATTGATTTGGTACCAATTACCACGTTTTTACCAAGTCATAGGTCTAAGATGAAATAGTTGCCTTAATGGGTTTTAATGAGTACATCAAGGGTGCTCCATAAAACTACATTAAAACTATTTGTTCCAAAATTGACTGTTTTAAAACCAACTTGCTAATTAATCCTTTAAAAAATGCAAATTAGTTTTAAAATAGCCAATGTCACCAGTTATAAGATCAATAGGACATTAAGAGCAAATATTTTTTTTTTATTTTAATTTAAAGGGCGTATTAAATTCTTTGCATAACAATAAGTGGTCTTTAAGAACTTTTAGTTTATTTTAAGGTAACTTTAAAACGAACATCTTTGTATTGAACATATTAAACCCACACATATATAACCATTATATTGCCAATACGAACGTTCCAAAATACAAAAAGTGTCCCCGCTATGGGAAATGGTGCGGGCCTATTGAGTTTGCGCAGTACGGAAATTTTATCGATCTCGTCAGATCCGGCCCGACATTATTTGTTTGTTGTTATTCGTCGCCATCTTTGGTTCTGGATGCTTTTTCAAATTACAGAATAAAAAGTCGTTCATCCACATTGTTGTCGGTATATTAGTGCTTATAAACTTTCATTACTTAACAACAATTTTTGTGAAGGAGTTTTTTATTTGTGGTGATAGGTTAGTGGCTTGTTTTGTTTAAGATGAAAGGACACAAATGCATGGTGCTTTTTGCAAAAGTCGTGGATCAATAGCAGGAATAAAGTATTTCAGGTATATACATATATACGAAAATATTTTGCTTATCACATTATCCGATCTTCGCAACCGAATGTCACTAAAAAGCTTTTTAAGAAAAGAAAAGAGTGTCACTCGTATGCAATATAATATATATGGCCACTACCTAACCTTAAAATTATTGTATTTTTAATTTGTTGCATTAGTAGGTGGTAATAATTAACAATAGTCTTATTTATTTTTCCTAACTAACCAGTTACATTAAAAAAGTTGAAATCCGGTCCTGTCAAATGTTTACTTTCACAAGGAAATTTCCGAACTGCGCAAACTCACTATTACCCCTTCGATGCCCATAGCGGGGACATAATTGCAGATGGTATTAGCAAAATAATAGTTATATATATGTGATTAAACCCGGGATTTTCGAGACTGTTGTTTCTCGAGATCCCAGGATTTCCGTATCCCGGAAACCCGAACAAACCCGGAATTGGAACAATCTGATATATTTCCCTTTATTTTTTGGATAATACATTTAACGTGGCTTCTTTAGTCACTTCAAAGAGTTCCGGTAAAGTGCCACCGTACCCGCATTTCATTGCAACAAGGTATTATTATTTCCTGACATGATTATATTAATAACTTGCGTCATGCTATCAATATTTGGGTTCAATTATAACATTAGTTTTCCGACTACAACGATTGTGTGTTACACACAGTCGGATCCATCATCTCCATCTCAAAAGAGTCGACGGGAACAAAGAACTACGGAACCATTATGAACCATACCAAGCTACTAACGTCTTCGTCGTGACGGTTACAATTTTGTGCGTTGCCAAGTTTAGTTAAAAATACTCGTGATGATATTTTAGTTGCCGATACCGATATATATATACAGGGTGTCCCATAACTAATGGTACACAGGAAAACTGCAGATTCCTTGGGTAAAAATACTGCGATTTGGCCATATTTAGTTTAGTTCAATAGCTGGTAATAACTGAGATACAGGGTGTCCAAATAAAAATTTAATTTTCAATTTTCCTAAATAACTTATTTCTGAATCAATATTTTTGCACAAAATTTTGTGACTAGAGGGGCGCTCTCTGCGGTACTCTGGATACATAAAAAGAAATGTAACTTTTTTGTGCCTTAGTATAATTATATTTTTATTAAAAATAACAGTTTTTCCGTCATTTTTAAGCAATAAAGGTATACTTTGTAAATGTCGCTCCGACTAACCGTTTTCGAGATATTTTCAATTACAATTTCTAATGCGCCATTTAAATTTTGATTTGTAAATGTGAAATTTGTCACAGTAGGCTTTGGTAAAAACAAATAACATACCATACCATACCATGTCTCGCATTTCTCTGTTAGAAAACAAGTTATGTCGTGGCATTTTTAGTTTAATTTTTGATAACAGTATCTTCAAACACTCTTTAAAAACACCCACAATGCTGACAAATGAAAATAAACTTTGACAGAAATGAGGTTTCAATGTGCTTTCATTGTATTTGTTTTTACCAAAGCATACTGTGACAAATTTCACATTTACAAATCAAAATTTAAATGGCGCATTAGAAATTGTAATTGAAAATATTTCGAAAACGGTTAGTCGGAGCGACATTTACAAAGTATACCTTTATTGCTTAAAAATGACGGAAAAACTGATATTTTTAATAAAAATATAATTATACTAAGGCACAAAAAAGTTACATTTCTTTTTATGTATCCAGAATACCGCAGAGAGCGCCCCCTACAATCTACATCAAAATTATTAACAAATTCAAATTCCTTTCCCCCAAAAAACCCTAGTCACAAAATGTTGTGCAAAAATATTGATTCAGAAATAAGTTATTTAGGAAAATTGAAAATTAAATTTTTACTTGGATGTATCTCGGTTGTTACCAACTATTGAACTAAACTAAATATGGCCAAATCGCAGCATTTTTACCCAAGTAATCTGCAGTTTTCCTGTGTACCATTAGTTATGGGACACCCTGTATAGGCAATTTGCTTCTGTTTGGTTGTTTTTGCTGAATGGCGAATGACGTAGTATTAGTACAGTGCTACTTCACATAACGATCGTGTCGTACAATATTTTCATTTTTTACAATACAAGTAAAAATAAGATGCGATAATATTAAAAAAATATATATAGGGTGTTTCCTAACCTCTCTGAAAAATTGAAGGAGGTGAATCCTCACCTTATTTTAAGACGAAAATGTGGTATAAAAGTTTTTCGCCTGTCGCTTCGTTTTCGAAATACAGGGTGTTAAAAAAATATATTATTTTTCATTTTATTAATTAATGCCAAACGATATTCCAATGATATTTGTTAAACATAAAAGATTAGAGCACTTTACTTTGGGTCAATTTTAAATTTTACAATTACTTAATTTGTTTGGGTTTGTTCTGGGTAAAAGGGTACCTCAATTTTCAAGTTATTTTCGTATTTTTATCGTTAAATTATACGAGTAGACTTCGTTCCATGGCAACCACATTTGTTTTCTCCGTGACACTTGTCTCCTGTTTCACATCTTTCAAATAATATCATTTTGAATTGTTTCTGAATTTATTTGTAATTACATACTTATCATAATAGCTTAGTTTACCAATCAAGAAATGGCTCAAAATCATTTTTTAATACGATTCGCGGCAGTCCCGAATTTTCCAACACGTAAAAGACAATTTAGCACGTCGTGTTCATGGGTGTTTACTGGCTCATGGAGGGCATTTGCAGTAATTTATTTGACTTTTGTTCATATGAGTACATTATTAAAAGTTTTTAAATCATATGCATTATCAAATCATTGACATTAATTAATAAAATAAAAAATACAACACCCTATATTTCGAAAACAAAGCGACATGCGAAAAACTTTTCTACCAGATTTGCGTCCTAAAATAAGGTGAGGATTCACCTTCTTCATTTTTTCAGAAAGGTTAGGAAACACTCTGTATATATCTGTATTTTTAACCCAGAAGAACGAAACAAGTCACAATAATTACTAGATAAAGAAGTTATTCCCAAAGCCGCTGGAGATTCTTAAAATGGATTTTCACTTACAAATTAATAATATAGTTAATGTTAAATATGATTATACAGGGTGTAATGGAAATGACGTATTATATTTAAATCGGCAATTCTTGAGATAAAGACAAATTGAAGAAAAATACCCATAAATGGCACTTTCAATGCATTCAGCAGTAAAAGTGACCTGACGTGAAACCAGAAAAACACCTGTGGGTCACTGCGATATATGTAAACAAAAAGCGAATTTTGATCGGTGTTGTCATATGTACACCTTAAACTCCTTAGACAAAATAAATAATTCAAACAATTTCCCATTCTGTAAGTGTGTTTTGTGGCGGTAAATGGTCAACTACTAATATAAAGTAATTAAATGGTTTGCCGTTATTAACAGTCGAGCTGCGAAATGATGACTGGGTAAGAGTTTACAATTGGTCAGTAGAAACAAACATGTCTAGAAGCAGTTTACTTCAGAGGTCCCAGGACACTGTCAATTTATGTAACTTTCTTGTGTTTGCCGAATACAGAAGGAAATCGGCTACAAAAGGTGTAGCGGGGGCGGGTTTTCACTTGTTTTCCCAGGGCACTGTCACTATTCAGAAATGTTTGCTGTCTATAAGTTGCTGACTAACTAGCCATTTTGGCTGACCGATTACATTTTTCTGTTCGCAAAAATAAGAATATTTTTGCTAACGAGTTAAATGATTCGACCGATTCTGTAATACCTTATTGTACAATTAATTTAAGAAACTTTACGACAAAAAATGTTTTAAACAACTAGAATAAACATAAAGAATAGTATTAAATAAGTTTGAAATAGGCACGTATGTCACTAGGTCAAGTGCCAATGACCTCTCGACGCTTACAACGGCTGCGCCGAAGTGTTCGTATAGCGCCGCATGTTTGCGGGCTGCTAGTTGAAGACCAACCAGCGGTCGGATACGTTGTATTTCGTCGATAACCAACCGCTCTGTTATTTCGGTTTACGCGTGTATATTAATAATAATAATAAATAATCTTTGAATATTGTTTTTATTGAGGAAACCAATTTGCTCAGTTTAAGACCGGTTGTTTTTTCTGGATGTCAAATTTCGTCGCGTGTAATAAAATCTAATAATCTGTAGTATAATCTGTATTATTGTATTTTCAAAAGCTAACTATCGGTTCTGTTTCACTATTACTGTGTGTACATAAAGGGGTTGCCAGGAGTGTTCCCATGAAAAAGAAGAAAAACTGATTATGTTTGTGCCTGGATTTCCTCTCTCTTTAGGTATAAAGATAAATACAAATAGGTAGATAAATAATTTATTTTTATAATTTTATATGGAATTTCAGTTTTACATTAGGTTTGGCAACATTGCCATTGGCTCTTGGTGAACTGTTGTACAGTAGCGCGAACTGACCTGTGAGTAAGAGGGCTTGTTACCCCACTTTTAAAACGGTCGATTTAAAAAAATAAAATATGTAGCGCTTCTCTAGGACACCCCAGGAGTCACCCATTTAAATATAATACGTCATTTCCATAACACCCTGTATACAGAGGGTTTTTTAATAACATGCTAATATTTAAGGAGGTTATTCCTGAGTCCATTTTCAAAAAAAATTAACATATGGCCTAAACATCTTAACTTTTTTGTCGTTTAAAACCTTAATGGTTCTTATGGGATTCAATCTTGAGTCTCCTGTATGAGAGTAGGTATATTATTATTACGTCAACCTCTCCGCTATTGCGAGATCGGTACATGAAGAGTTGGCAACGTAGCAGAGCAATAAAATTTGTGACGGCTATGTTTTAGCCGCTAACAAGCTGACCCAGTGACTCCGAGGCGCGATCGCATGAACCATCGCCGTTACATTGTTATTCTAATGCGGGGTTCCCCTCCTTGGCCCCCCAAGACCCCCGGGTCATCGAAGAACTTTTCTTTGTTAGGGAAATAAGAGCACGGACAAAGAAATGAGACGAAGCCATTGGTGTAGTATAAAATGCACAGTCAAGATGTTTTATGTAATTTTACATAAATGAAGAAAAGTAACAAATTTCATATCGTTCGTTATCTCACCAAAATGTCGTGGATAAAATTAATGTCAAATTGTATAGTTGTTGCAGAATTATACCGTTGACTCTTACTGCCATAAATAAACTACCTGACTAAACCCTATTGTATACGCCTCAACCTCTTCAAAGCTCAATAAATGGGATCAGGGCCGGCTTGAACATGTATACCACACCACGTGATTTATTTTTATAATTTAAAATAAATAGATAGATATTTTTAGTTTTAGGTACCTATAATAAATGTAAAATAATGATAACAATTAATGATAATTGAAAATAATATAATTTAAAAGTATAACTATTAGGATAACAAGTACAATAAAAATGAATTAAATTCTAAGAAACTATTGATAATTTATTCAAAATTTAACTCTGTATCACTATCACTATCTTCATCTAAGCCTAAACTTATAATTAAGGGTTGAACATTTGTAATCATACAATTGTAAGAATCTTCCACCTTAAGTACATGCTGTACACAGTTTTTTCAGCTGTCTGCAGAAATTCTTCTTACTTCGTTTTTAATTAATTCTACTACAGATGCATTTAATTAATATTGGAGAAATATTATTTCTCCTAATATTGGATTTTAATTGGTGCCAACTTAGCTCAATAGGATTGAATATACAATAGTACGGAGGAAGACGCAACACTGTATGTCCATTTTCTGCTGCAAGTTTGTCACACTCGTATTCCTTATTTATTTTAAAAGCTTTTAATACTTCTAGCAGTTCTCGTTTTTTGTAAGTTTCTTCAAAATATAAATCATTTTCAATCATAAAATTTTGAATTTCTGCTTTTGTATTATTAGAATTGGGAATAATTTTTGCTTGCCGACTATGATAATTAGCATTGTCCATTACAATGACGCTATTTTCAGGTATATTTTTAAGGAGTTTATGTTTAAACCAATCTTCAAAAAGTTGTGCGTCGGTATCTTAGTACCTTAGCCAATGCGCTCTTTGATTCCAATATATACAGGGTGGCCGTTTAGTGTGGCCAAGTACAACTGTAACAGCTCCGTTACCATTTCAGATACATCAAAAATGTTAATATAAAAGTTGAAAGGCATGCTTAAAAGGCAGAACAAGGAAAAAATTACTTTTTTTAAATAGAACATCCTGTAGATTTTTGCATTTTTAAATTCCCCTGGAGATTCCGCGTATCGGGGCACACATAGTTATTAATTATTTTGCAATGTTGCCAAGTTATTTTAAAAAATTCTTTTTTGAATAGAAAACTTGTCATCTTAAAAATTTAAATATAATTGAAATAACTCAAGACATTCTAAACCTTCTCGAGGATATGAAAGATAAAGACTAATTTAAGACTATAGACCCACGGCACATTCCATTTTTTGTACAGGGTGTTCTCTGCGATCGTGCCACGGCGACAAGCACCTGGGATATCCATAATCAAAACAACCTAAAACAATAATTATTATTTACATCAACAGTAAAATTTCAAGTCAAATAAATTACCTTCACTAATGAATACAGGTTATCACCTGCCTTTTCAGTTAAAAAATAATTAACGCATTAAAACCATAGACTTCTTAGCTTGATGCCCAACTGAATGTATTTTTTAAATATAGGACCAATGTTGTAAACTTCCTTATATCTACGTTTTTCTTCACATTAAGTTGACTTCAACATAGAAATACATTGACCATAACTTGGACGACTTAACTACTTTCGATCTTTCTTCAAGATATACCAGTAAAATATTTTCGGATACTTTTTCACGTTTTTTCTCAAAGACCATGTTCTAATTTGTTCATACTGCCCTTCATACCGCCGTCTGGATTTTCCGGTAGAAGATTCAGCTTAACAAGTTTGGTTGCATCTGATATTTCTGGAGGGGTACGGGATAAATCATCTTCATTTTCGAGACTCTTCATTATTATCTTGTGTATTATTTTACTTTAAAAAAGATCAGTTAAAAACGTATGTCAAATACCAATGTATTGTGGTGAGCGATATTTTACGAACTGTGATTTAATCACTGATATCAACAAATCACAGGTAGTCACAGTTCGTCAGCAGCAATAAGAAGCGTGATGTGATCACAGTTTAAACAAATCACTTTTTAGTATGTATTTCACTTTTACTAATCATCAAACCTATCTTTTTGTTTAAAATTTATTCCCATGGGGTTGGCTTGTGTTAACACCATTAGAAATACATTTATTACATTTGCCATAATCAATTGTGATTTCTCAATCTTGAACTTGAAACCTTGAAATGAAAATGAGTAGTAGGTAATATTCGAAAGACTAGCGAGCTCTGGGCATTTTTGAAAGAAACAGGCTAAGTAAGAAGAAAACTCTAATGATTAACGATTATATTCTTTAATGATAATATACAATACGCACAAAATCATTAAGAAACCATGCGTATTTGCATGAACAAATAGTTTGTTGTAAAGTACAGCAGTGTTTAGTTCATCGTAGTTTTTTTTAAAGGTATAATTGTACTTTAATCTAGGTAGAAATAACGTTTTCTTCTGTTTGTTACCAATGTTGTGTAATATTTTTTACAGATTTTAGTTCTCTTTTGTTACAGTTCTTTTAGTAGTAAAGTAGTATACATAATAAATAATTTAAATTCAGCGACCATCATCCACTAATTATTTTACGATGCGCGCAATATTCTCTTATACGTATATTATCTAGTTAATATCTCGCTTACCAGTGATAAAAATTTATAAACCGTGATCACTTCACGCTTTAATTTCACTGATATTAAAAAATAACAATCACGTTTCACAACGTGATTGAGAAATCACGATATTGCTCATCACTACCAATGTATGGAAAAATTATTATTTTTCCAGACCACCCGATGATACCTTAACAATACGGGCGTATTTGGTCTACACAGTAGCACTTTAAAATACTATTTCAGATTGCATGGTACTACCAAGAAAAGGAAGCCTTTTCCATTAATAGAATGCAACCACCTGCTGACCGGTTTCGAACTCTTTTGTTCTCGTCAGTACAGTGTAGGTGTACATCCCGATCATCAGAGAAGACTCTAATACTTCACGCTGTATTATCAATGGTAGTCGAGA
Source organism: Barypeithes pellucidus (assembly GCA_963991005.1). Taxonomy (NCBI): domain Eukaryota; kingdom Metazoa; phylum Arthropoda; class Insecta; order Coleoptera; family Curculionidae; genus Barypeithes; species Barypeithes pellucidus. Next base: position 19,883,945 of record OZ022563.1, read on the forward strand.
AAATACAGAGCGCAGCGCCATCTCTTAGCAGTCCCACACAATCCGAACAGACGTTGTTTGAATAAATAAGAAATACTACGCGTTGAATTTTCTCGACTACCGTTGATAATACAGCGTGAAGTATAGAGTGTTCTCTGATGATAGGTTAGGTATAGACACCTACCCTGTACTGACGAGAACAAAAGAGTTCGAAACCGGTCTACAGGTGGTGACATCATATCAATGGAAAAGGCTTCCTTTTCTTGGTAGTACCATTCAATCTGAATAGTATTTTAAAGTGCTATTGTGTCGACAAAAATACGCCCTTATTGTAGAAGGTATCACCGGGTGGTCTGGGAAATAATAATTTTTCCATACATTGGTATTTGACATTAATACCACCTGATAAGTATAGGCTTCTTATTTTTTAAATAGATTTTTAAAAACGTATGATGTCAAACATATTGGTTTCCATAGTTATACCTGGGACTACTATGTTTTTAAAAAGTAATTGGCATTAAATATTATAATATAAAGTATCGTTTTATGGTTTTGGTTTAATGAAATTGAAGTCGTAAAAACTCGTGTGGAAAATACTACTTTGGTGATCGAGAATGAAAATCGTTCGCCCTAAATGCAAAAATATCTACTTCATTGCACGAAATGAGAACGTTAACCATATCTTCGCCGGCGTATGTATATCATATGTTATTTCATACTGTCCAGAAATTTTATTATTCACAGTTACAATTTTGTCGAACTTAACTAGACATAATTTTTTTACATGTTAAAATTGTCATGATTAGAAACGATCGATTTTAAGCGAGGAACACATATACTCGATGGTGATCAGAAGCGTCCGAGGATGCATCTCTTGTAAACAAATTCAGTCGGGCACACTTGTTGCCATCTATTGGCGATATGGTCGACTTTTGCAGTGATTGATCGCAGAATGATCACCATTGACGATCAAACGCATCAGGTAACGTGTTTTGTTGATCGCGTGAAGTGAAAAATTTAAAATTTTACAGAAAGTAAAGTGTTAAGAAACACACCGTTTTATTTAATTTGTCATATCCTGACTATTAAAATGTGCTGGCATTAAATTCTTCCGTTTTTGTCATTCTTTTATAAACTGCACACTTTATAACCTTGAGATTTTAGAATCGTCCGAAATTTTTTTTGCATACATACTATTAGTTGACACGTATTTCACGATTTCGCTGAAAAAAATTTATTTTCAAAAATATCCACACATAAATTCTTGTTAATTCTCATACTTGAAATTTAATATCGTATCAATTGTTTTGCTTGTTTGCTATGTTAGCTTTCGAATGTATAAAAAAAATTGTCATTGTGACCAAATGCAAAATAATAACAATTTTATTGTTTAACATGCTCTTAACCCATCTTGTTCCATTTTATTCTTCATCCTCTTATCTACAAAACCCATTTTACAAAAAAATGGTACCTCTTTTAGTTCGGAACTTATTAAATATTTTCGATCGCAAGTCACCCAACCAAGGTTGGAAATATTAATGATTCACACCGCACCGAGCTCGATTGTAGACGCATCGATTCGTCGCGCTGGTGCATTCCCTGCGCTCTGCGCGACTTGCGATCGAAAACATTTAATAACTACCGATCTAATAGAGGTCTTACTTTTTCGTAAAATGGCTTTTGCAGATAAGAGGATAAAAGAACAAAACTCACTATATTTTTTTAAATTAATTTAAGGTGGGGTTTGTCGGGTTTGTGTGTTAAGTGTTAAATTGGAAGGTATTAAGTTTCAAGTATGAGAAGATTGGAGGAAAGCCAGCAAATTTTCAAAAATGTGTGGATATTTTGGGAAATAAACAAATTTTTGTTAATTTGCTGAATTTTCTCCAATCTTCCCATATTTGAAATTCAATATCTCCAGTTTTACACTTTGTTATGTTAGCTTTCGAAGTGTATTAAAAAAAATTGCCATCGTGAACAAATGCAACATAATAACAATTTAATTGTTTAAATAGTTTTAACCATGCTCTTTACCCATCTTAAATTAATTTTTAAATAACGTTTTGTTCTATATTCTCTGGTCTACAAAACCGATTTTACGAAAAAGTGGTACCTCTTTTAGCTCGGAAGTTATTAAATATTTTCAATCGCAGAATGCACCAGCGCGATGGGTCGAGGCGTCTACAATTGAGCTTGGTGCAGTGTAAATCCTTAATATTTTCAGCCTTTGCGTCTCGTTCGAAAGCGAAATTCCGCCACTCCTTGACCCGTCGCGCGTTGATGTGAAAATATTTAATAACTTCCGAACTAAAAGAGGTATCACTTTTTCGTACAACGGGTTTTGTAGATAAGAGGATGAAGAACAAAACGGTATTTTTTAAAAATTAATTTAAGGTGGGATAAACAATTGAAATGTTATTATTTTGCATTTGTTAAGTGTTAAATATAAAACGATCGATATCGATATGGCCAGTACAACTGATGGTATTAAATTTCAAGTATGAGAAGATTGGAGAAAAGCCAGCAAATTATCAAAACTTCATGTGTGGATATTTTGGAAAATAAACAAATTTTTGATAATTTGCTGAATTTCCTCCAATCTTCTCATATTTGAAATTTAATATCTCGAGTTTTACACTTTGTTATGTTAGCTTTCGAAGTGTATTAAAAAAAATTGCCATCGTGAACAAATGCAACATAATAACAATTTAATTGTTTAAATAGTTTTAACCATGCTCTTTACCCATCTTAAATTAATTTTTAAATAACGTTTTGTTCTATATTCTCTGGTCTACAAAACCGATTTTACGAAAAAGTGGTACCTCTTTTAGCTCGAAAGTTATTAAATATTTTCAATCGCAGAATGCACCAGCGCGATGGGTCGAGGCGTCTACAATTGAGCTTGGTGCAGTGTAAATCCTTAATATTTTCAGCCTTTGCGTCTCGTTCGAAAGCGAAATTCCGCCACTCCTTGACCCGTCGCGCGTTGATGTGAAAATATTTAATTAATAACTTCCGAACTAAAAGAGGTATCACTTTTTCGTACAACGGGTTTTGTAGATAAGAGGATGAAGAACAAAATGGAACAAGATGTGTTGAAAGCATGTTAAAACTATTTAAACAATTAAATTGTTATTATTTTTGTTTTGTTTCACAATTATTATTATTATTATTTTTTGTTTGTTCACAATTACAATTTTTTTTTACTACACTTCGAAAGCTAACGCAACAAAAAATACCGATATTGATCCGATAAGTACAGCTGGCGATATTAAATTTCAAATATGCGAAAATTGGAGAAAATTCAGCAAATTATCAAACATTTACGTATCGATATTATCGAAATCGGATTTTTCAGCGAAATCCTAAAATACGTGTCAACTAATTTTATGTGTATAAGTTGTAAAAAAAATTTCGGACGATTTTGAAACGTCAAAGTTAAAAAGTGTGCGGTTTTTAAAAGAATGTGTTCCTCGCTTTAAGTCTTCCGTAGCTGAATCATCCTTATTTATTGATATCTAGTATAGGTATTCCTGTCCCAGCCAATGGTAACATCGGTGTTCTCGTCGATCCATGTAAGAAATTTTAAAACATTTGTAAAACTATTGGCATAATTGGGACCGCACCCGTAACGGTTTGCTCCCGTTTCTGGGTCTACATCGGTGGACCTACTCACAATTCCAAATTGTTTTCCGTCGATTACAAACGGTCCACCGCTGTCACCGCTACAGCTACCGCTTGTCATATGGGAAATGCAAAAGTTGTATTTTTCGTCGTATGGTTCTCTCGAAATATAAAACCTTTGAGTGCAAACTCTTTGGTCCATTATTTTGCCATTTGTTGCCATTAGAGATCTTGGAACCGGTGGATTTGTTTTTCCCCATCCAGCTAAAGTACCAGTTAGTCCTACAAGGTTTTGTTGTGCATCTTGGTAGGTCGGTAGCTGAACAGGTCTAATACGATCGTTGAATGTTACGGGATAAGGTAACTGGATTAATCCAATATCCAATAAGTCGTAAGGGTTTACTTGCCCTGGTTGTAAAGGATATACTGGTTTGATATATCCAGGATGAATTATAGCACAGTCCATGCAGCTTACATCTACTTTGTACCCGTTTAAGTCATCCATTCCCAAAGTGACTGTCATTAGAGCAGATCTAAAAATAATTGTATATTACTTTATTGTATAAATAATACAGTAACTCACAAGTAGTGTTGGGAAAACACAATGATTTTAATAATCGAGTACTTGATACTCGAGCGATTTTAATAATCGAGTGAATGGCTCGAGCGATTAATCACTTGAAATTCCGATTCGCCAAGCGATGACGTCACCGACTGCTCGACCGGCAACCTGGCCGTTTATAGGTGATCAGGCAAGTATTTAGCAGGCACGTAACTACGGGTGGGCACCACATATATATAACCATTATATTGCCAATACGAACATTACAAATCACAAAAAGTATCTCCGCTATGGGAGATGGCGTGGTACTATTGAGTTTGTGCATTAGGGTGGAAATTTTATCGATCGCGTCAGAGCCGGCCCGACATTATTTGTTTGTTGTTATTCGGCGCCATCTTTGGTTCTGGATGCTTTTTCAACGTACAGAATAAAAAGTGGTTCATGCACAATGTTGTCGGTATATTAGTGCTCATACACTTTCATTACCTAACAACAATTTTTGTGAAGGAGTTTTTAATTTGTGGTGATTCGCTGTTTGATAGGTTAGTGGCTTGTTTTCTTTAAGATGAAAGGACACAAGTGCATGGTGCTTTTTTGCAAAAGTCGTGGATCAATACCAGGTATAAAGTATTTCAGGTATGTACATGTATGCGAAAATATTTTGCTTATCACATTATCCGATCTTCCGAACCAAATTTCACTAAAAAGCTTGTAAGAAAAGAAGATAGTGTCACTCGTATACAATATAATATATATGTGGCCACTACCTAACCTTAAAATTAATGTATTCCCAAAATAGTCCATATAGTCATTCATTATTAATTTTTGGTTTAGAAAAAGGTGAAGTTAAGAAACATACGACGTCGGATGAAAGTTCAAATAAATTGTTACAAATATTCGGACGGAAATTGGCGCCAAAAGTTTACACCAATCAGGGCACCGTCGGATCATCATATCGTCAGAAATCGTATACATGGAACGGATCTTAATTCGAACTAATCGAAATTTGATTGCAATATGTCAAAAAACTGCAAAAAAATCCCCAGATATGTATTTATTGTTCGGGTTTATTCTTGTGCTTATTTTAAACAAAATGTGTTACTTTGCGTCACATTTTTCTCAATCTGCGGGCATAAAATAAGTAGGTATTCAAAATGGCTTTTCAAATTCTGCCACTTTAAATTGTCAAGTGACCATTGTGTGCCCCTTCTAAAATTTAGGCTTAGTTAAGCGACTGGTAAAATAAGCAAGGAGGCGCTGGCGGTGAATGACGCATTTTTAAAGAGATAGGTACTTGTTATAACTGTTATGTTAATTTATATTAGTACAGTGAAACCTCTCATAACGGACACCTCTGCTAAGCGGAGATCTCTATTAAGCGGACATTGTTTCATAGTCCGGAACTAGGTATATGAAATTCCATGAAAATCAACCTCTCTTGGGCGGACTCTCCTTTGGGCGGACGCGGACAGGCTGTTTTCATACAAAGAGTACGAAAACCCTCGTTTAAACGGACAAGAATTTATTAAAAGTATTTAGGAGACGAATAAGTACGGTCTCTGAAGACAGACCGGCAACCAAACGCGTATGCGTGGCAGTGCGAAAGGACTTCGTCGAATGAAAATACGTGTGATTCCCCGACAGCAGTCCGCCGTTTATTTGTAAGGTTAAAATCGTAAACAATGGCAGAAAGATGTCGCTTTTTAAGTCTGAAAGATAATATTGTTGTTGTGGAAGTTTTTAATTTGATAACAATGATTTGGGCGAGTTCATTAACATTGATGGTAATGTGCTATTAGAAGATGATAGTGACCCCATTCCTACCGATTATGTAGTCCAAACTGAAACCACATCACTATCTGACGACTGTGATGAAGAAGTTGAATGCAGTAATCAAACAAATGTCACCAATTATCAACAAGCCATTAGTATGGTAAAGGAATTATAAGAGTATGCAAAGAATAGAGGTGACTCTACAGCAATGGAATTGTTATCGACTTGGAATTACATTTTCTAGATTGCAAATATAAAACGCAAACACGTCAAACTACGTTATTACATTTTTTTAGTACTACATCCTAACTAAAACTAGGGTATTTTTGTTATGTTATGTTTATTTGTACATACATATATGCATAGTAATAATTTTGCATTTACATATTACTTAATAACAAATTTCCCATGGGCGGACACCTGTGTTAGGCGGCCACATTTGGACGGTCCCGTAAGTGTCCGGCTAAGAGAGGTTTCACTTTTAAAAAAATTATATCCTTTAATTTTTTAATATTTACAATCGGAGACCTAAACTACCTAAACAAAACCCATGTCGCGATGAATCCACTAAGGGATTTAGCATACTTTTTTGTATGCACCTTCTCGTTTATGTGCCTTTAACAAAGACGTATGTTGTCTCAGCCTTCTGAGCGTTAAACTCGTACGTCGCCAATCGGCACATTTCGGGTGACACGTGGCGTCGACCGAAGATCTGGTATCAAAGGCGACGATTTTCGATTTTTCGCTTGAATTTATAACTCGAGTAGTATGTCCTATCCAGCGACAATACCGAGCGGCACATTTTGGTCGGCGTCAAGCGAAGCTCGGGTATCGAGTGAAAGATAATAAGTAACAAGCGATGATTTTCGCTTGAATTTATAACGAGCAGTCTTTTTGATAATCGAGCGATGTCGCTTATTTCGATAATCGAGTACTCTAGTGGGTTTTCGCTCGAGCGATCACAACACTACTCACAAGGGCCCCTAACGGGAAAGTTCTAACTATTTAACAGTTTATTGAAGCAATATAAAATGTTTGATTCTTTTCAACTGAAAAATGAACTAAAAACCCCATTAATTCCGTCTCAGTCGAGAGAAGCTTTTTTTGGTTTAAAATGAATTAAAACTTATACGGGAAATACGAAATACAAATGGCCAGGACACTCAGGAGATCTCGTTGTAATATTAACAAACAATGAACTTTTTTACGATGATTTTATTGCATATTGCATTACAATCGTAGAATACCATTAAAATGCAAATAAGCATACTAATCAATGTCTCTTAAAATAAATATGGAATTATTTTCGTTTTGTTTTCGGCTGTCTCTTTTTGTATATAGCGTAAAACCGGGATGGTTTTAAAAGTTCTAAAAAATTCCCAGAAACTGGAAAACTCTCCTCGAAAAAAAATTACTTTTGTTCGTCTGTTCTGACTTAAGTCAAAAATGTCGCGCTTTTTAAATTAAATACAGGGTGTTATGGAAATGACTTATTATATTTCAATGGATGACTCCTTGGGTGTCCTAGACAAAGTCTACATTTTTTAATATCTAAATACTAAGGTAAAAACCCTTTTTACCCACATACTGTCGCGCCGTTCCATCTGGATTCAGTTAGCAACAATGTGAGTCACTAGAGTATACTAATGGTGATGTCAGATCACACCGCGTGTCTCGTCCTTGCTTAGATACCCGCCGCACGCGACTATCGTTCTTCAGTATGTTTGGAGATGCGGGGATGGAATGTCGAGGGTTCCACGTGCTTGATGTATACGAATTTTAAACGTTTTGTTGGTTGTAGCATTACCCAATTTTTTTTCTGTTGTGAAATAATTCATAATAATAAATGTTGTGATTTCAAATTTGTGTGATATTATCTACTGTTGGTTCTGTTGCAAAACATACTTTTTGTGTTGTATTATTTTTTTATGGAATTTTATTATAAAACGGATTATTTTAAAATAAGATCGAAGGTAAGAGAGTATGTACCTTAAAATTGAATTTTTTTTCTAAAAAGTTTTGTTGTCAAAACACGTGCATTTATAATTCTGCGTATATGACAACACGGCCTCAATAAACTATTGATTGCGAACGTCCTCAGTAGCGGCCACGTAAATTTTGAGATTTCATGTAAAGTGTATATTTCGCTTAATAAATCAAAGCGCCATTTATGGTTGTTTTTCTTCAATTTATTTTCATCTCAGGATTTGCGCGTTTAAATATAATAAATCATTTCCATAACACCCTGTACAACGAGAACTCGTAAAAATTTTTGTCAAGTTATCTGAATTCACACCTTACAGCATCGGTTTTTCTAGTAATTACTACAAATTATTGACCAAATTTAGGTGTGTATTTTGGGTTTGTTCTTCGTGGGACGTGGTTCATAAAAAATTTCGCCTGCAGCGGGATTTTTCCCGCATCCTGGTTTTTTAAGTTCATAAAATTACTCATTTTATCATTGAACCCCCCACCCCCCCTACAAAACTTTGTAACGACGCCTATGCAACTAGGTTAGGGGTCGGCTCTTTCGATGTCAAGTTGTGTCTCTTTCGATATCAAATTGCGGCCGTTAGTGGCTCTTCAAAAACTGAGAAATTGTGTAAATTATAACTTTTGGCTCTTCCGTCTCAAAAGGTTGCCGACCCCTGAACTAGGTTATTTACCATTTTAACAAATACGTCCTACATATAAAAATGTACTTACGTTCTTTTAAGACAATGTGCAGCTGTTAACACGTACATATGCGAAATAAGCGATCCACTGCACTTACTACTAGAATGTTCCGTAATTATCTTTAAGCGAACTACATATGGAAAGTCCGTGGAAAAACCTCGATATCCATTAAAAACTCTGACCGATGAATTGGCCTAGAATAAAATTAATATTAGGTATTACACGAAAAGAAGACTGGTAAAATTATTATAGTAAAGATGTTAATGTAAAATTTCCTATAAAATATGGTATTAATTACATTTTTAATTAGTAATCCGTGCCAAAATAATATTGTAAACATAATTTCTAAAAAAGTATAGTTAGAATTTCTAATAAAGGACCTCGCACGGAACATATGGGAATCAGCCCTCGGTTAAAAACTTTGATACTTGGGGATATTATCCAAAAATCGATGCTGATCAAAAGTCTCCATGGGCCCGAGATCCGAAAATATCCAGGGTGGCCCAAAAAAGTGTGACAAAATAAGTAATGCTGTATTTTTTTAAATGGGACACCTACTATTTTATTGCATATTTAGGTTCGTGTTAGTGTTCTTTATAATTGCCTAAAGTTTTATTTCATTTGGTTATGTAGTTGAAGAGTAATAAATAAAAAATAAAAAATAAAAGTTTTGCAGTTGTAGAAAAAAATTCAAAAAAACTACCTAAAATAACTTTTTTAACCAAGGCATTATGTGGAATTTAAGACAAGAGGTCTAGAGATACTGTGAATATAATAGCGTTTAACTATCATTAGGTTTCAAACAAGACACTTTTCAAAATAATTTTTCTCCAGATTTTCCAATGGAACACCCTGTATATCATTTGGCTATTGGATGTAGAATTCATAAACATTCTTTTTTTTGTAATGGAAGCATATAACACGTGATTTCACGCTTTTATTATTTATTGATAATTAACTAGCAAGAAAAACTGCACTTTTCTCTCGTATGTATGTGTTAGGCAGTTAGTCCTAAATAACAAGAATACTAAATTAAAGAACTGTCAAACTATAATAAACAAACGAATTCTTATTTTATTTCAAAGCCTACCATGGTTTTTAGGCATGCATACCATCACTAATGAGCCGTCTTGATAGTATATCATCTGAAATGTTGAGGAATGTAAATAGATCATTTGAAGAGCGTATTAACTTGTGCTCAGATCAACATGGTAGGCATTTTGAACATTTACTCTAGTTTATCTAGTTAATCTAGTCGCCTATGCTTAAGTTTCAAAATAAAAACTGTACTTATTTAAACAACATAATTTATGAAAGCAATTATTTCGAGAACGGTTAGAAACAACTTATATGCTTCCATTACAAAAAAAAGAATGCATATGAATTCTACATTCAAGAGCCAAATTATATACAGGGTGTTCCATTTGAAAATCTGGAGAAAAGTTATTTTGAAAAGTGTCATGTTTGAAACCTAATGATGAACATAGTTAAACTCTATTATAGTCACAGTATCTCTAGACCTCTTGTCTTAAATTCCACCCAATGCATTGGTTAAAAAAGTTATTTACTAATTACTAATTGATTCAGCCGATACTTGGTGGAAATCCATAACTAATATTATGAGAAACAATAACACTACATTATATTTCTTTTCCACTCTATTCTTAGAAATGACATGTTTCGCTATCACTGTAGTTTCTTCAAATTGAGAATGAATGAATTCTATTGAACGAACAAACCCGAACAAACCCGCAATTTGATATCGAAAGAGACACAACTTGACAGCCTTACAAAGCCGAGGGCCTCTGGCCCGAGGGTTCATAAGTCGCCACAAACCCTATTAGTACCCGTGGTGCATACAAACTTTTATGTCATACCAGTTCGTTTCAAATAATATTTTTTTTTTTTAATTTAATTTTTTATTTTTACCTGCGACATTACCTTGACATTATTATAGCCTGCGTTTTTGTTGCTAGGGAGATAAGTATTCAAATGTTTAATGTGTCAAAGTCAAAAATCAAAAATGGAACAAGGTTTCGAAATTCCCGACGAAATTGAAAAAAAGGCTGAAAGGCAACGCAAGACCTGTTACCGAGAAAATCCAGAGACTCGTACGACAAAGAATATGACCAATTTATTAAATTTATATTTTGTTATTTTGCTAATAAAGAATAAGTTAATGCCAGCGCGGGCCATAATGTATACTTTATGCCCGCACGGGCATAAAGTAATCCATTATGTAAATGGTATCTAAATGGTATGACATAAATTATATTATAGGTTTATTTATACAAGTAATTGCGAAATAAATTTAACAATGGAGAATTGTTAAGGTCTATTTGATTATTCAGTAAAACATCGGTATTTTTAAGTTTATTTATTTCCATGGATTCTAACAGATTAGGTTTTATGCTTTTGTTTTCAGTATGTAAAATTATAACATTTTAATCAAAATTATGTTGGTTTTCTTTTAAATGGTTGGAATAATTAGAATCTGTTTTATCTTTTATGTAGCTATGATAATGTTCTTGTATTCTTTTTCCAAAATATCTCCCTGTTTGACCAATGTATGTTTTCGGACAATCTTTACATTTCAGTTCATACACACCTGGTTTTCTATTTTTATGATTTTTAGTTTTATTGTTTTTTATATATTTCCCTAAAGTGTTGTTGGTTTTGTAAGCTACCCTTAGGTTGAGTTTAATAAGAAAATTATCCACATTTTTATTAGGTTTGTTCGGGTTTGTTCTAATCCTAATGAAAGCGACATCTTTAAATTTATTTGCTGACGTTTTACTATTTGGGAAAACTAAATCAATAGTTTTTTTCTTTAAGATTTTGTTTATTAAATTCGAAGAATAACCATTATTGACTGCTATTTGTTTAATGCTATTTAGTTCTGTATGAAAGTTGTTAACAGGATTCCGATGTACCTGTAAACGAGTTTTCTTCCCAAGCGTTTATTCCTTTTTTAGGAAAAAAATGTCAAAGGAAAAAGAACTTTGTAATAGAACTAGAACTCGCGGAAAGTCTATATTTTTTTGTTTCGGAGGATTTTTAGATTTAATTTTTTTACTGCTCCATATAGAAAAAAATTATGGAGTTTTCTCGAGTTGTTAACAAAATTTAGACATCTTTCGTTAAATTTTTTTTTTTTAAATGTACCGTTTTCATAGGAAGCGAAAACTGAAGTATAGACCCCGATCATGTGCAGTCTCTTTCTTCCGATTATCGTTGTTTCTGTCGGCGTACCGATTACGGGCGGACGCTCAACGTATTCTTCGTAACTGCAAGGGAATATCCGATTCGCTTCGTGCCTTCAAAGCGTGAAACGAACAGGGGTCAAATCGGAGATTTCGACTAACTCAGGCATCCTCTTAAGTGGGAGAGTTAGTAGTCGATGAATCGAATCATACTGTGGAAAGCTGCTAATTGTGTTGTATTGGGGACCAGAAGAATTATGAATAGTTGTGTCTGTATGAGAAGGTTTGTGGAAAACTGAATATAGTGGAAAAGAAATGTAACGTAGTTTTATTGTTTCTCATAATATTACTTTAGTTTTGTATGTTGTTTAGGCATTAATCGAAGGTAATATAACAAATATCCAGCTGATTTTTTGTCCCCGATAAGTTTTGTTATGGAAATTTTACGAAATGGCACGTTGATGAAATCCCGGGAGCGTAAGCGATAAATAGAAAAAAGCTATTATTTTTTTTACAACCAGTGAAATAAATTAAAATAATTGTGCATTGTATTTGTGATCGTAGGCAAAATTGTGTACATTACTTGGTGTAAAGTGATTTTCTCAAACAATCTACCACTTTTAACATGTGTTATGTAATATACTAGCCTCTAATTAACAGTCACCAATTGAAATGTTAATTGTAAAAAATGATTTTTAAAATTTTTCTTAACACTACACAATGCGTTATGAAATTGCCTTATCATATTTAAAAAACCGCAAATCCTGAGATGAAACAAATTGCAGAAAAGTATCCATAAATGGCGCTTTGGGTTAATAAACAAAAACAATCTAATAGTCCGGCAACCCGTTACCAAAATGTCCTGTTATCACGCCTTCATCCAGTCAATGACTGATCGCTAGATTAATAAAAAATAAGTTTTACTCGAGCGAAAAAATTCGGCAACGCTGCGCTTACCCGTCAGAGTGATTTCAGTCCGTAAGAAACCAGATCGTCTTTTTGTTAATACGCCTTGTCCGTTCTTGATGAAATCATATTAAAAATATTTTAAAAAACGTGAATTCATCGACGACGGACGTTTTGAGTGTTGCAAAAATCCCATAATTTAAATAAAAGATGTGGAGAAAGGGGTATAAAAAAGTTACAGCGCCCGTGTCAATTTTTTTTTTAAATTGTTGATAACACTCTAAAAAATAGTAAATCGAGTCGAACGGACATTTTCCGTGTTGCGCAGCTGCAGATAGGGCAGCTCGTATCTATATAATTAATGATCGCGGTACACGGCACGCGCATGGGACGGCTTGCTGTGTGGCTTGGTTGTCTATAACAACTCTGCATCAGCTATGGCAGCTATTGCATTATTATTGATACACATTTTTTCTTGACTGAAAACGGTTTTGCTAAAAAATGCGTGTGTAAAAATGTCTTCATATTTTTCCCCCATTTTGCGAGCCACAATACACGATTTCTGTTTGAAAACGGACGAGGCGCGATAACTCGAACAGTGTTAAAAAATTGACATACCTAAGACCCAACACTGCGCTTGCGCGTCGATGCAAATGTCCGTTTTAATTTTTTTCCGGTCACGAATAACGAAAACTAACATCCGACAAGTAAAACGTAAGTTGTAATCAAATTTCGATTTCTCTCAAACCAAAACTATTCACCGCGCGGAAAATGTCAGTTACTATTTTCATCTCATCAAAAACATCACTCTCAGTCAAAAAATAAAAAGAACGAACGAGGCGAGATAACTGCTACGACCACTTTTTTTTACATACAGGGTGGCCAATTAGTGCGACAAAGCTCAATATCTCTTTTACCGCTAGGGATAGCGGAAAACTTTTTTCACGAAAGTTATTAAGCGTTAAGAGGTACAGCTTTTAAAATTATTTTCGACCATACAGGGTGCTCCAAAAGGGCGGTGTGATAAAAATTTCATATTTTTTAAATGGGATACTATGTATATTTTTACATATTTGAATTCACCGTAAAATTCTGTACCTAGCACCGTAATTATTTGTACACATTTTTGCAACGTTGCCAAATAGATTGGAAAATTCCTAAAATTTGTGCAAGAACATGGTTCAATGAAATGTGTAATATTTCTTAACTTATAATAATTTGAAATAAAATATTCTTATGCCGGAAAGAGGAATGTTGACAGAAGTCCCCTATGATAACACATATCAATATTTTTATACAGGGTATTTTCTATGGATATGCCAACATTACGAACTTGAAACCTGAGTTTCGTAAGTTTTTAAAATGAAACACTCTGTATATGATTACTTTATCTTGTAGATATTTTAATCCTCTTTAATTTTTATTAAGGTCTTTCTACGCCTATCTCTACCAATCTTGGTGGTATTTCAATTATTATGTAAACTCTAGCAAAAAAAACTGGATGTATTTTACCATTGTCCTATTTCTAGTCACCTATGACAAAATAAAAACAAAATGTTGTAATTTAAAAAAAATTATTTATTCATACGGTAGGATACGACACAAAAATATTTTAGCGATTCAAGCTTGTGGACAATTTCTAAAGTAAATTATTATATAATTATTTGTTCATATAGTGACCCCCATTAACTTGAACACATAATTCAATACGTTTTTCAAAAGAATGAGTCATATTTCTACAAATTTTCAACTGTTTTCAAAGTATTACTCGGCAAATGTCTATGTGAATGAACAAATAATTAAGTAATAATTTACTTTAGAAATTGTCCACAAGGTTGAATCGGTAAAATATTTTTGTGCCGTTTGAATAAATACTTTTTTTTTAAATTACAACATTTTGTTTTTATTTTGTCATAGGTGACTAGAAAAAGGACAATGGTAAAATACATCCACTTTTTTTTTGCTCGAGTTTAAATAAAAATTGAAATACCACCAAGATTGGTAGAGATAGGCATAGAAAGACCTTAATAAAAATTAGAGAGGGTTAAAATATCTACAAGATAAAGTAATCATATACAGGGTGTTTCATTTAAAAAACTTACGAAACTCAGGTTTCAAGTTCGTAATGTTGGCATATCCATAGAAAATACTCTGTATAAAAATATTGATATGTGTTATCATAGGGGACTTCTGTCAACATTCCTCTTTTCGACATAAAAATATTTTATTTCAAATTATTATAAGTTAAGAAATATTACACATTTCAATGAACCATGTTTTTGCACAAATTTTAGGAATTTTCCAATTTATTTGGCAACGTTGCAAAAATGTGTACAAATAATTACGGTGCTATGTACAGAATTTTACGGTGAATTCAAATATGTAAAAATATACATAGTGTCCCATTTAAAAAATATGAAATTTTTATCACACCGCCCTTTTGGATCACCCTGTATGGTCGAAAATAATTTTAAAAGCTGCACCTCTTAACGCTTAATAACTTTCGTGGAAAAAGTTTTCCGCTATCCCTAGCGGTAAAAGAGATATTGAGCTTTGTCGCACTAATTGGCCACCCTGTATGTAAAGATGATTCTCAGTGATTTCGCAACGTTGCCAAACACCTATGGTTAGTTCGGCGATGTTGTCGATTTTACACGTTATTTTTCCCGTAAGTTCAAACTCTAGAAAATATCCTATGCTGTAATTTTTACATTAACAATTCTTTCCTCACTGTACAACAGTGGCGGTTCTCTCCACAGAAGCACATGCGCACGTGCATCCCCAAAAACGAATACAAAATATTAATTTATATTATTCATTTAATATTATTTATCGTATAAAGTCAGACCCTCCCTGATATTTTATCGTACCGTCAAACCAAACTGTATTTCCTCGCGCATGTATGTAGTAATTCGAGACTGGATGTTTCAATAGTTTAATATTACATAATATTAAGTTAAAATGAATAGTTTGACGATGGACTATTTAAAAAATAACTTTGGCTCTTTGAGTTTAGAGCAAAAAATTGAAGTGAAGAAAGCGGGAAGACCTAAACCCGAAATTATTTTAACGCAGACCACAAAGGATAAATCTAGGGACTTTATTAGAAAGTTTAAAAATGAAATATACGAAAAAAATAACTGGATTTGTGGATGCAGCATAACTAGCCGTTTATTTTGTTTTTCCTGTTCGTTGTTTGGTCGCGGCGTTGCGGAGCCTGCCTGGACAAAAAATAGAATAGAAAATAATCTTCAGAACATATTTTCTGCCACCTTTACACTTTTACAAATAATTGTTACCATACCAATGACCATGGCCGAAGGTGAACGATGGTTTTCAACATTAAATCGAATAAAAACATTTTTTTGCGAAGTTCTATGAATGAAGAAAGGCTAACAGCCCAGGCAATGCTATCTATTGCAAAAAAATGTATAGAAGGTATTCCAAACTTTAACGAGGCTGTTATTGATAAATTTTCTATAATTAAGAACCGAAGAATGGACTTGACGTTTAAGCACTACACGCTAAAAAAAACCTTCGCTATTTTCCCAAAATTGTATTTGCTTGTGTAAAATTAAAAAAATTAATAAAAATATATTTTACCTAACTCATTTTCTTATTGCTTTTTTTCTTCCTACGTTTAAAACGCCGAAGAATATAATTATTTGGTCGTTAAAATTTTTTAAATAACTTCATGATACTTGTGAACCCCCTCTTCATAGGTCACGAGCCGCCACAGCTGTCCAATAAAAATTATAGGTAAGAAATGTATTTTTTGTAAATGGCATCTAATAAAGGTGTTTACACTATTTTTCTAATCTAGTAGCGGTATAGAGGTAGCGTGTGAACATCATTTTAAAGTCTCTAAATTTACTGTCAAGCTTCTAAAGTCTCTAAATTTGTCGGCTTAGTACATGGCAGCAATTTGGCCAAGTTTTAGATCTTAAAATAGGTTCTGGGGGTAGGTGGAGCCTTTATAAACTTTTTCTTATTAATACATTAATTTATTGACCAACAGATAATGCAATCTTAAATAACTCGATAACAGAACACCTCATAACTAACTAAACATTAGTTAGCATGGTATAATTGCTATAGCACCGGGGAATTACTTACGGGTATACGGATTCTTCGGAGAATCAGTCGACGCCTTGCGCAGTTGCCGGATATAATATGATCTTTTTTCCCGTATAATAATAATAATTCATTTATTTGTTCAATTTAACAGTTAAAAAGAGAAATATGTACAGGGTGGCCAACTAAGCGAGGTAAGCGGGTATATCTCGGAAACCGTTCACCGTACAGCTTTCTGAAAAAAATATTTATAGGAAAAGTGGCCAAGAGAAATTGCTGGAAATTATTTGCAAGTTTGTAGGCCGATAGGGGGCGTAACACGAATAGTAATTTGTTGCCAGTCGATTTCTCTACAATTGGCATAGGTAAGGTATATTGATAATACTTATAAATAAATCTCGCTTGTATCGTGAACAACTTTGCTTAAACACTTTTTTCTCTAGCCCTGCAAATAAAGTGGTGGGGGTAACGCAAACATCGATTTGCAAGAAATGCAATATCTCAGGAACGCCTTATCTGAAAATATTCAAATTGATGTTATTTAAAAGAGCTCTTCTTGCTTTATTAGCTACACTGCAAGCGATGTCTATGTCATTTTTACTGTAGTCGCTAGATGGCGCTTTCAACAGATTCTAACGGGAGATATCAATGAAAAATTAATTTATATCCTACTAAATCTCCCGCCCCGGTACTTACATATGTTGCAAAAAATAAGAAGGCTTTGGAAACAAAATACATATTATATATAATAGGAGTATTGGGAAGAAACATCAAATTATTCATTTTGAGATCCGTTTCCATTTAATTTTTGAATTTTAAAAATGCCGTTTACTAATTAAGAAACAGTTGATATGATTGCTGTTTACTTCGAGTGCTTTCAAAATGCAGCAATCGCTGAAAGGAGTTATGCATTGCGATATCCAAACCGCCGTCATTACGGCAGAAGAGTTTTTCCGCGCTTGGTACAACGCTTACGTACCACTGGAAGCTTTCGCTCACTGACATTTCCGAGACGTCGTACTGGCAGAACTGAATAAAATGATATCAATATTTTAGCATATATAGAGTTTAATCCCCATGTTAGTACTAGGACATTGTCTTCCGATTTGGGAATATCACGAACTACCATTCAAAATATTTTAAATGAGCATAGGTAATTGTATTATATTTATATTTAATGTTTATTTAATTTTTCATTGATATCTCCGGTTAGAAAAAAGATAGGAACTTGCGGTTTTCACCGTTTGCTCTGGCCTTTATTCCTCTCTGTGCTGGCGTAAAACATATTTACCATTGCATTTAAGTTTTTCGAGAAAAACGATAAATATGTTAAATCTGTTGAAAGCGCCATCTAGCGACTACAGTAAACATGACATAGACATCGCTTGCAGTATAGCTAATAAAGCAAGAAGAGCTCTTTTAAATAACATCAATTTGAATATTTTCAGATAAGGCGTTCCTGAGATATTGCATTTTTTGCAAATCGATGTTTGCGTTACCCCCACCACTTTATTTGCAGGGCTAGAGAAAAAAGTGTTTAAGCAAAGTTGTTCACGATACAAGTGAGATTTATTTATAAGTATTATCAATATACCTTACCTATGCCAATTGTAGAGAAATCGACTGGCAAGAAATTACTATTCGTGTTACGCCTCCTAGCGGCCGGCCTACAAACTTGCAAATAATTTCCAGCAATTTCTCTTGGCAACTTTGCCTATAAATATTTTTTTCCGAAAGCTGTACGGTGAACGGTTTCCGAGATATAGCCGCTTACCTCGCTTAGTTGGCCACCCTGTACAATAATTGAAGAAAACGTAAAAAGTTTTCTATATCTAAAGTCTAAACAATAAAATAATTTTAAGATAATTAAGCTAATAATATAAACGAACAATGGTAATAATTACTAATTAAAATTGAAGCTGACAACGATACAATACGACAACATCATTGATAGAATTCTTGAATGGTATAGCAAGTTTTTTCTATTAATAAATGCTTGAGTATATTCTTAAAAATATTTATATTAGGATAATTTATTATCTCAGGACTCAACGCGTTGAAGAACTTGCACCCGTTATATGACACTGACCTTTGAAACAAAGCCTATGAATAGGTGGCAGCAGAAGTTCTCTTGTTCTGGTATTATGTGAGTGATCCATTCTAGTGCGCAAAAAATGAGTTTTATTTGTAAATAGAAAAACACAACACTCTAAAATGTAAATACTAGCCACAGTTAAAAATTTTAACTCCTTGAACGCCGCTCGACAATATTCCCTGTAACCTATTGATGGCAAGATACGTACCGCATATTTCTGCAAGAAGAATACTCTATTTACTTGTGAGCTGGAACCCCAATTTATTATAACATAACGAATATGAGAGTGAATATTTGAGTAGTATAGTGCTAGTAAAACAGGTTGGCTATACTGCTTCGAGAGAAAATTAAGGGCATAACACCTACTGCGAAGCCTGTTACATAATATTTCTATATGACAAACCCACCACTTCACCCCCTGGTCAAAAACAACCCCCAGCATTTTTTCATCCAAAGACGACGTCAAACAGTCGATACTGTTCTCAAAGAGGACGACGCTGTCATCTCTGGCATTCGGCCTTAAAGAAATAATAATAGGCTTGGTCTTGGACGTATTTAGGCTTCCATCATTTTCAATTACCAAGACATTTGTGTCATCTGCATAGCAAACTACGAGAATGTATGAAGAGTTACTTTTAAAAAAACAATCAATTCATTAGCAAAAATTAAGTATATGAATTGCCCTCAAATTGAACCCTGTGGAACGCCTCTTTCAACAGTACGTAGATTACTCTGTATGCCATTAATTCTTTCAAACTGAGACCGATTATGTAGATAGGATTGAAGAAGTTGAAATGGCTTTCCCCTGACGCCGTATCTATGTAATTTAGCAAGCAACAAATCATTATTGACTACATCAAATGCACGAGAAAAATCGAAAAACATACCCATCACGGAGTACTTCTTATCCAAGGAATCGACTATCTTAGAGTGAAACTCATATAGGACGGTCTCAGTCCTTTTATCAACCGTAAATCCATGTTGTGAGGGAGAGAGAATCTTATTTTTCATAAGGACAGATACAAGTTATTTTTTTATTACCAATTCAAAAATGTTCGAAATGCTAGACAACAAACTAATTGCGCGGTAGTTTCTAATATCATTGACCTCATCTCACCACCCATAATGTTTTGTATTATTTTTAAAAATATATATAAACTCCTGGACAAAATTAACGCAACATCATAAACTTGCCATATTTTTGATACTATTTTTTTTCTGAATTTATGATCCGATTTGAATGATTTTTTTTGCATTGTAGCTTGGTTCTTTGACAATGTCATAGTTTTCGCTGTTTATGATAAAAATTTAATTTTCGGTGTACTTACTAAAAATGCTATGTTTTCTTCCGAAAATTCGCATCACCCTGTGGAGTATATTAGCAACCGAAACATATTGCAGTTGACATTAAACGGTAGGTCCATCTTTCCCCAACATTTTATTTTTTGGTTTACTTCATTATATCTGTTATTAAACGAGATACACCGTTTTATAGCGTAACATGTTTTTATAGACTTCAATATTCAACACGTTCATTGTTAAATGTTTTCAAGTAGACTATGGACTTTTTCGGACATTGCAAGCGATGTGTCAGCAGATGTTGTGTTTTAAAGTTACAAAGGTCAAATAAAATTCGCCATACTGATAAAAAAAACTGTTCGGAAATTGTTTATTAAATGTTCGTTTCGTATGCCCAGTTGCCCGACGAGTATTTTAATCTTGAAACCTACTAGAAACATTTAACAATGAATGTGTTGAATGTTAAAGTCTATAAAAACATGTTACGCTATAAAACGGTGAATCTCCTTTAATAACAAAGATAATGAAGTAAATGTTGGGGAAAGATGGACCTACCGTTTAATGTCAACTGCAATATGCTTCGGTTGCTACTATACTCCACAGGGTGATACGAATTTTCGGAAAAACATAGCATTTTTAGTAAGCCCAGTATATAAAAGATCTAACAGAGCTAAGTAGTCATAATAAAGTGACCTTGGCATGGGTACCAGGCCACGAAGGTCACCAGGGCAATGAGAAAGCCGACGAATTGGCCCGTAAAGGCTCGAACATGGCCATGATAGGCCCTGAACCGTTTGGGGGCTGTGCGAAAGCATTAAAGAATGCAGCCATTAAACAATGGCTGGAAGATCAATCCAATTCATGGTGGACTAATCAACCAGGAATGAGACAGGCTAAACAGTTCATTAAAGGACCATTAGCCAAATTCACAGCAGATCTACTAAGCCAAAAAAGGCCGACAGTAAGAATCATAGTGAGTCTACTAACAGGACATTGCCGACTAAGAAGGCACATGAACATCATTAACCGAACAGAAGAAGCAACCCTATGCAGATTCTGTGAAGAGGAAGAGGAAACGCCAGTCCATGTCTTATGCCAATGTGAAGGCCTGACAAGACTAAGATTCCTATGTTTAGGCGAAGAAAAGCCAAATGCATCCAACTATATGCAGGAGCCATTGTCAAAGCTAATGAGTCTAATAAAAAAGGCAGGGCTAGACAAGACACTCTAATCAAACGGAGTCTCCACAATAGATCTGAAAAGGTCGCGGTGGACAAGGTCGGACGACCAGCTCCAGTATAATCTAATCTAATCTAAGCCCAGTATAAATCGAAAATTAAATTTTTATCATAAACAGTGAAAACTATAACATTGTCAAGGAACCAATCTACAATGCAAAAAAAATCATTCAAATCGGATCATAAATTCAGAAAAAAAATACCATCAAAAATATGGGAAATTTATGATGTGGCGTTAATTTTGTCCAGGAGTTTATTATTAATAATAATTAATTATGCGTGAAAAAGTTCAAATAAGCACGAGGGGAGAAAAAAGCATAAAACCTCAAAACATGCATAAAACAGCCTACTTAGTTTTGCGAAATTCGTGTAGAAATTAAATAATCTCATCATAGTTGGTTACAAAATACAGCAATAAGCATAATGCTTAAAATCTGAACTGTACATATCCGTGTCAAAGTCGTATGCGATTTTCCTTCGATCGGATAAAGTGAGTAATTTATTCTTCCGTCTGGAAAATCCCACTGTTTCGTGGGCTTTAAACGCAATATCTGTTTTGTACAGATTCTAGTCTGTTTATGTAAGTGACACATTTTGGATTCCAAATAATAAACAAATCCAGATTTTACTGCGTACAAAGTAAACTGAAATTTAAAAAAAAAACACCGTTTGAGGGTTTTGACAGTATTTGCCGGTTAATAAAACGTATCATTTCGTTCGTCTTGGTAATAATTTAATTGAAATGAGCTTGAAATAGCCATTTGGAGACACGGAAAAAATACGATAGTAAAATTAATATAGTAAAGATTTTATTGTAAAATATAGTATTAATTACATTACTTATTAGTAATCTGTGTACCAAAATAATATTGTAAACATAATTTCTAAAAAAGGATAGTTTGAATTTCAATAAATTTATTAAAATCAAGTAAACACTAAATTATATTGTAAATTTTAACAAACACTATAGTAAAATTTAATCTTTGTCATTTTTATAATAAAAATACTTAAATAATAGCTAGTGGAACATACCATACATTTTAAAATATTTGACTACTACTGGAGTTATAAATACAGTGAAACCTCTCATAACGGACACCTCTAATAAGCGGGCATCTCTATTAAGCGGCCATTTTTCATAGTCCGGAACTAGGTATATGAAATTCCATGAAGTAAACCTCTCTTGGGCGGACGCGGACAGGCTGTTTTCATACAAAGAGTGCGAAAACCCTCCTTTAAACCGACAAAAAATTTGTAAAGTATTAGGGAGACTAATAGGTACGGACACCACACCGTCAACCAATCGCCTATGCGTAGCAGAGCGAAAGGACTTCGCCGAATGAAAGTATGTGTGATTCCCCGACAGCAGTCCGCCGTTTATTTGTGAGTTGTAAGGTTAATATCGTAAACAATGGCACAAAAATGTCGCGTTTTGAGTCTGAAAGAGAATTGATGTTGTGGAAGTTTGTAATTTGATAACAATGATTTGGGCGAGTTCATTAACATTGATAGCAACGTGCTATTAGAAGATGATAGTGACCCCATTCCTACCGATTATGTAGTCCAACCATATCACTATCTTACTACTCTGATAAAGTTGAATGCAGTAATCAAACAAATGTCACCAATTATCAACAAGTCATTAGTATGATGAAGGAATTATAAAAGTATGCAAAGAATAGAGGTGACTCTACAGCAATGGAATTGTTATCAAACTTGGAATTACATTTTCTAGATTGCAAGTATAAAACGCAAACACGTCAAACTCGTTATTAGATTCTTTTAGTACTACATCCTAACTAAAACTAGTGTATTTTTGTTATATGATGTTTATTTGTGCATACATATACATAGTAATAATTTTGCATTTACATATTACCTAATAACAAATTTCCCATGGGCGGACACCTCTATTAGGCGAACACATTTAGACGGTTCCGTTGGTGTCCGCCTAAGGGAGGTTCACTATACTGTATTATTGGATGGAGTCCTGGACACTGAGGGTGGCTGATGTGAGGAGGCTGGAGGCATTTGAGATATAGTTATACCGGAGAATATTGAAGATTTCATGGGTAGAGATGGTAACCAACATGGAGGTAATGATGCGTACGCACAAGGAGACAGAATTAATTTCAACAATTAAGAGAATAAAACTGCTGTATATACGACATGTCATGAGAGGAGACAAATATGGAATGTTACAAATAGTTATGCAAGGAAAAATTCAGGGGCTGAAGAACCTTAGGGAGTGATTTTTATGTACAGGGTGTCCCAGTTTCGACACTTTTATATTTCTCCGTAATTGTTAGTGTGCTATCAAAAAAGTAATGTAGGTGTGCTCTTTTTGGGTCAAACTTAAGATGGAAGAATCAAAATTGGAAAATTTTCGCTCGCTTAAGAGATACGGTGGAAAATCAAAAAAAGAACCATTTCAAAACGACCCTATATTTTCTTAGTTAAAAGAAATACAGAAAAATATTTTATACAGAAGTATCTTTATATTGATTGTTGAATAATCTGCCGTGTTTTCAGAATAAGTATACGGGGTCAAGTAAAAAAGTTATCGGACCTAACCTCATTTTTTTTAAATGGAACACCCTATCTTAAAATATACTATTTTAAATTCTCCTTTCAAATACATAACACACCATGGATGATATTGGTTTCCTAGGCGATTTATTAAAGTTTATTACTTTAAACCACAGTAGACCATCGAACAAAAGCTAATATCCTAGAAACAACTATGTTAACATTCTAGTTGTTATTAACATTTAACGTCAATTTCATTTTTATATATTCATTTGTGAAAATGACTTATCAACATTTTGAAAAATTTGATATGATATCAGTTTCTATTGAAAATGAAAAAACGAAGATATGACGCAAAATGTCTATTTTGTTCGCTATCCGGAAAGACGATAACCATTTAAGGACATATTCCGAACATTTGAGATGATTCCCGTTGTTTTTTACCTCAATCTGAATAGTTTATTTCGTTTCAAAGTAATAAAGTTAAACAAATCGCCTAGGAAACCAATAATGGTGTGTTATATATTTGAAAGGAGAATTTAAAATAGTATATTTTTAGATTAAAATATACAGGGTGTTCCATTTAGAAAAAATGAGGTTAGGTCCGATAACTTTTTTACTTGACCCCGTATACTTATTCTGAAAACGGCAGATTATTCAACAATCAATATAAAGAAACTTCTGTATGAAACATTGTCCTGTATCTCTTTTAACTAAGAAAATATAGGGTAATTTTGAAATTGTCAATTTTTTGATTTTCCCCCGTATCTCTCGAGCGAAAACTTTTTAAAGGTGTCGAAAATGGGACACCCTGTAGCTATACAGAGCTTCGGTCTCAAAAATTAGAATCGTCCTGATGATAGCCAACCTTCGCAGCGGAGACGACACCTAGAGGAGAAGAAGCGTACCACGTCCTATCCATCTGGGAAATTAGCATTCAATGACAATAAAAAATGAATGAATAAAATAATAATAAAAATAAAATGATGTACTACCTAGGTGGGTGTTTCTCGTCACCATGTTTAGAGAGAAACATAATTCTAGAAAGAGCTTCAAAACGACGTTTTGATATGTTTTTAGGTAAATGTATTTTCGTGGACATTTTAGTCTTAGCAATTTCACATTTTCACTCACGCTGTATTGATATATTTAGTGAATAATTATTCTTACATTTTCTTCAGCTTCTAGTGATAACGTGAGAATCACTATCACAAAAACTGTTAAAGTTAACTTCATACCTAACCACAAGGATATCTGTACTGAAACTAATTTACCGAACAAATCCTTGTAGCTATTGTGACAAACTATAAAAATGGTAATAAAATTTTAACTGCATTAACTTTGTAATCGTTTTAATCACAATTTTTTCATTTTAATTAAGAAGGTCCCCAACTGCGTTGTTATTTGAACCAAAACCATACAAAAAAAACACCAAGAAAACTATTGCATTTTTCTTATCATCAAGTTGGTATAGTGATAATTAGTCTCTCGCTCAGACTCCAAAAGAAAGGTTGCCAGGGTTACAGGCCTAAAATACAAAGGTCGTTGCTTTCACCAGGGGTCACACCGCGCCTTCACCAGAAAACCTCCCATAAGCTCGCGGCTCACGGGTTTGTTCGGTGCATTGAGGACAGGACAAGGACATTGTATTTTTAGTCAGTACATCTCCTGTAGGTTCATTTTTGTAATTTTTTAGACCGATGAGAAATTAAGAAAATTTCGACTACTTCCGGAGATATCCAAAAAAAAGGAAAATTTCATTCGGAGCCATAACGGCGCCCCGACCCTCGCCCATAGCCTTGTAAAGATTGTTTCACGAAAAATGGATATAACTTAACGACTGTCGTAAAAGTACCTGGGCCATCCCATTATTTATGACCATTTGTTATTATTATGTGGAAAGGACCGGATGGTAATAATTATAATTAAATATAGGCACATCAGGTAGGTTAGGTTGCTTAATTTATATTTAAATATCTTTTTGTGGTAAAATTTGTTAGTTTTTGAGGAATGGTTTAAGAATTGTCTTTTACTAAACATTCCTCAGAATAGCGTGATAGTAATGGACAATGCGAGCTATCACAGTCGCCAATTACATAAAGCTTCAAGCTCAAATAATACAAAATTGGAGATTCAGAACTACATGGCGGCGAATGATATATATTTTGAAGAAAGTTATAAAAAAGTGATCTTTTAGAAGTTTTAAAGACATTTTGTATAAAAAAAGTATATGTTTGTGACACATTGGCAGAAGAAATTGGACATACAGTGCTACGGCTCCCACCCTATTATTGCATTTTTAACCCCTTAGAGCATATGTGGCACCAGTTAAAATCACTGGTTAGGTCTGAAAATATTTCTCCGACTTTAAGTTCTAGTGTTGTAGAATTAATACGAAAATGCTTTAATGATATTCCCCCAGGTAGTTGGAAAAATGCAGTCCGTCACGTAATAACTGTAGAAAATTCGTATATTAGTCCGTCCCTTCATACTTCACTTGTTTATTGCCAACCTCTTGTCGACACAATGGGACCGACCCAGGAAATCATTAAGTCGTATCCAATTTTCGTGAAACATACTGTACCACGGCACCGCACAGCCTCGCTTGAGCTTCGCACAGTCTCGCTTGAGCTTCGCACAGTAGTCCCTCGACATCGAGATATAAACATGGACTGTGCGTTGTTATCTTCTTCCGATGAAGAAGATGTTGTTTTAAACTCCAATATAACAAAGTGGTACTTATATTATTAAACAAAGATCAAAATTATCTGTTCATCCCATTAACGTAAAGCGAAGATTCAATGGAGAATTTTATCGCCTTTATAATGATCTAAGGAAATATTCCCAACGTTTTTAAAACAATGAGAATTCATATAGATACTTTTGATTATATCGTTACTTGGTTTTTTATGTAGGACAACATTATTTAAAATAACCATTAAAATGTTAAAAATTATTCCAGTACACCTTATTTTTTTCCTAATTAATTAATTACGACCCTGTTTAAACATATTTTTTAATGTGACATCCTGTATATTAACTGATTTTCCAATTTCACGCCTAATTCTGAATGTAATTTATGTAATATAGCCTATATTTTCGATTGGCAAGACCCAATAAGTATTGCACTTTTTTACACTGCTTTTAAAGATATTTTCTAATTTTAAGAAGGTTCGGTTTTCAGATATTACTGCCAGGTCAAAATTTTTCAATGCGGACCTGAAATTTAAATATTACGTTTTGCATTATTTCGTTCAATTTACCAACAATTCACCGTTTTGACCCAATATACAGGTCGACAACTTTAACTGTAGCTACAAAAGGAATGCGGGCAAAAAAATGTCTTGGGATAACAATGTTGTCACGTATATTAAATTTTAATTTAATAACATGTTACCAAGTAAACCCTAAAATTAAATTTACCCATTTAAAGTAAATTGTCATAAGTATATAAGAAACTAATATTCTATTATAGTTTCAATGTTCTTAAAACTTTCTTTTCATACTATTTATTTTAATATTTAAATGCAAAATAAAATATTTTTTCATTAAAGTAGTACTTCTAATCTAAAAATAGGGCAACATGGTACAATATCAACGGTAACCATGGGTAACTGGTGGCTAGAGCTAATTTGATAGGTTATATCCCAGACAGAGGATGACGTCACGCGCCTAGTGACACGCCTATAGTGCCAGCGTGCTTGTTTGGCGATGTCCAATATGCTTCATCCAGTTGCGTAGTGATAGGGTTTGTTTTAAAACTGTGATAATGAATGAATATACCCTGGTAAAACCCTTCATAGTCAAACCCGCGAAGTGATTGCCAAGGTGTACAGGGTGTGTGAAGAGGAATCACAAATTAATACATTTAAATTGTCACTTAAGCGAAAGCTAGAAAGGCTCGCAATGTATACGGGAGTAAGCGTGGGTGCAGTAAAAAACATGCACAAAGAAGATACTGAAAGGAAGAAAATGACCCGAATCAATTGTTGTCATCTCCTGTCAAAAAAGGGCCCGTCTCTCTGCTGTCGGAAAAATCGAAGGCTTTGACTTTGGCATTGTACGGAGAACAATACAAAAGTTTTATTTGGAACTAAAAGTATTTCCAACCTTAAAAAAGTTGCTACAACAGCTGAGAAGTGACATAAACTTTCCATTTTCCCTTGAAACTTTGAGGTGCATTTTGAAATCAAATGGAATTTATTGGCGAAAATGCCAAAATAAGCGAGGAATATTAATGAAAAGGCCTAATATATTGCACTGGTGATACAAATATATTCATGCCATGAAAAAAAAAAATATATATATATATACATTATTAAGATAATAATAGCACGCCCATGACTCGGCCATGTTTTAAAAGATATTGCTTCCCCCTTCCCGATACCGCGTAGCTATAGACCCGCTTGTCGAACTGTACATCATCAGCAGCTTAGTTGCTTTGTAATACGGTCCTGATATTATTATGTTTGAAAAATATGCCACTCAAACCGGAAAAAATATATTTAATAAGCAATATTTTGGGAAACAAAGGAATTTTACAGCAAGCGTTACAATTTTAAAATAAAGCTTTTAAAATATTTAGTCTAATAAAGACAAAATATTTTTAAAAAGTGAGATTTGCAAGAACAATTAATTATTCAACGTGCAATTTACAAAAACTAGACGGTTAACAGAGAAATGTATTGAAGCAGAAGGATTGCATTGTTTGAATACTTAATATAAATTTCTTTGTTATCAAAATCGCATTTTTTAAAAGTATGTTTTCATTGTTAGATGTTGTAGAAACTTCATTTTAATTATAATGCTTAGTGTAAAATTTCTTTGTTGCCCAAAATATTGCTTATTAAATGTCTTTTTTCTGGTTTAAATAGCATATTTTTTAAACATAATAATATCTGGACCGTATTACAATAAAACTTCTCATTAGCGGCCACTAAAAATTTCATTACAAATTGGCCGTATAGGGGGGTGACCGTCTTTGAGGGGAACGAACAAAAAAATTATCTACATATATAATCTGTGATGTGAATAAAAATCAGTATTAATTAAAATGTAGGTATTATTTAAAATAACAAATTTTCAAATTTTCCGACACTTCCAGAGCTTTTTCCTTTATTAGTGGTCCGGATATTGGAACGTTTTTGTTTCTTGCTTTGCAAAACCATTCATAGACTATTTGGTCAATCGCCAGTCCGTCTGTTTTTGGAAATTTCTATTTTTGATTAGCATTAACTCCTCCTTCTTCGTAAAATTTTTTTAGTTCAATTTTACTTTTTAAAATATCATTTACTTGCGTTCTTCCAACACCAAACTTTTCCGCTATCTTTCGAGCACTGAAACCAAATTTTTCATTTTCCGCGATAATTTCGAACTTTTCTTTAAGAGATAAACGTTTACGTTTTAAAGACATGATCGTCTTTTCTACTGTTAAAATTTAACTGAATCAAATTTGAGTATTTATCTCGGCTTTTATGAAATCTTCATAAATATGAATATAAACCAATTATATTGTTATACTTTAAATCTATTCACAAAATTGGGTTTTACCAATCATGGGTATTTCCAAAAGTACCAGTATAATAAAGTACCGGCTGTGCGCAAACATTCTAAGAAAGGTCGAGAAGACCGCGATTAAGGGTAAAATTTCCAGGTCATTTTCCTAAAATTTACGGATTCATGTGACCGTGGCCGTTTTGAAAGAGTTACGGTATTCGAGGGATTTCTTATTATAAAAAATCATGTAAGATTTATTTTAAAAAGCCAAACTGACCGTTAAGAGGGGTGACCGCTTTTGACGGGTGGCCGAAATGAGAAGTTTTACTGTACAAAAAAAATTTAAGCTGCTGGTGATGCATCTTGGATTCAAAACGGTGAAATTTTGGTAGAATGTCATTGGTTTATGTTTTGAGGTAACGAAATAATCCTAAAAGTAATATTTAAACTTCAGGTCCGTATTTAAAATTTTTGACCTGATGGTGATATCTGAAAACCGAAACGTCCTTTATTAAATTCGAAACAATCTTAAATTCAACGTAAAAGTGCCTGTAGAAAGTGCTTTCTTTTCCATTTTTCGATATCTTTGCAGATAACGTGACAGAAGAACAAAAACTGAAAATGACATTTTGTTTCAGATATTTCCGGAAGTCGTCGAAATTTTCTTAATTTCTCACCAGCATTAACTTAAGCTCGAAATTATGCAACCATGCCATAATTTAACCTTTCGTGTATCTTTTATAGTTTCCGATATCCCAATGGTGAGCATCGAATTTGGGACACCCTGTACAAGTGTGGCCAAAGAAAACCTCCATACAACTTACAGTCCAGTCTAAACGCCTCTCGAGAGGCGTGTTTATGGAAATATCGCTTAGATGGTAGTTTTTTGCCGCATCTATAATATTGTTTTTAAATTCCCAACGAGCTTTTAGTCCATCATTACAGGGTATATTAAATAAATTTTAATTAATTATAACAATATAAATTAATTAATATAAAATTCAAAAAAATTCATTTCTACAGGATGTCCGGGAAAATGTGGGAAAATTACAGGATATAAAAAAAAGTGAAAAGGGTACTACAAGTTCATATAAACTTTTGTCGTATAGGCCTCCTCTCCGGAGATATGGACTCCCAAAGAGCTCCAATGGAATCAAGTTTTTTTTACACCTAATTATTGAACCACCAGGTATATTTAAATTTTTTTTAATATGATGTATACCAGGTAATGCCCTTCAAATTACTAGCCAAGAAAGTGTTGTGAATTACTCACAGCTTCAGGGACAGACTAGCTTTGACACTCATGGTCCCTTTTTTTAACGCCCTGTATGATAAGAACTTTGGACAACGGCTTTTACATACCTTTAACTATTGACTAAAAATTAAATTCTCTTCATTCATGTCATGTAATTTCATTTAACACAATACAATAACTATTGCCCTTTCTATCACTATGCAACTGGGTGGGTACATCCATATCGGACATCGCCGAACAAGCCCGATGGCCCATCGGGTGTCTGGCAAAACGCGTGCGCTGTCTGGGATATAACCAATCAAATTAGAGTTAGCTAAATAGTTAATATAAATAGTTTGTTCGTGTTTTAATACTATTGCAACTATACTCGCTGACACAAAATTCCGCCATCCTGAAATTTTGGCCAAGTTTGATATTTTATAACTTTTTTTTATTTCTTATGCGATTTTCATGATTTTGTTATCAGTTTGTAGATCAGTTTATTGTGTTTTTCCTTAATTATTTTATAAAGTAACATTTTTCGATTAGGCTATATTATACAGGGTGTCCCATAACTAATGGTACACAGGAAAACTACAGATTCCTTGGGTAAAAATACTGCGATTTGGCCATACTTAGATTAGTTCAATAGCTGGTAATAACCGAGATACAGGGTGTTCAAATAAAAATTTAATTTTAAATTTTCCTAAATAACGTATTTCTGAATCAATATTTTTGCACAAAATTTTGTGACTAGGGTTTTTTTGGGGGAAAGGATTTGTTAATAATTTTGATGTAGATTATAGGGGGCGCTCTCTGCGGTACTCTGGATACATAAAAAGAAATGTAACTTTTTTGTGCCTTAGTATAATTATATTTTTATTAAAAATAGCAGTTTTTCCATCATTTCTTAGCAATAAAGGTATACTTTGTGAAGATCGCTCCGACTAACCGTTTTCGAGATATTTTCAATTACAATTTCTAATGCGCCCGTTTAAATTTTGATTTGTAAATGTGAAATTTGTCATAGTAGGCTTTAGTAAAAACAAATACAATGAAAGCATTTTGAAACGTCATTTTTGTCAAAGTTTATTTTCATTTGTCAGCATTGTGGGTGTTTTCAAGGAGTTTTTGAAGATACTGTTATCAAAAAATAAACTAAAAATGCCGCGACATAACTTGTTTTCTAACAGAACGAACAAACCCGAACAACCCCGAGACATGGTATTACGAACAAGAAAATTTTAACGGACGCGGGGCACATCGGCGGTATTTGGAAATGTATCCAAATAGAAGGAAGCCAGATTTAAAAATTTTTAGAAGCCTATATGACAGAATCAGGATCCTCCACTATTACGTTTTGGACGCAAGGATCCTGTTTCTCCCAGTCTGTAGTATAGGCTTCTAAAAATTTCAAAATCTTGATGCCTTCTATTTGGATACATTTCCAAATATCGCCGAAGTGCCCCGCCCCGCGTCTGTCTCGCATTTCTCCGTTAGAAAACAGTTATGTCGCGGCATTTTTAGTTTGATTTTTGATAACAGTATCTTGAAAAACTCCTTAAAAACACCCACAATGCTGACAAATGAAAATAAACTTTGACAGAAATGAGGTTTCAAAGTGCTTTCATTGTATTTGTTTTTACCAAAGCCTACTGTGACAAATTTCACATTTACAAATCAAAATTTAAACTGGCGCATTAGAAATTGTAATTGAAAATATCCCGAAAACGGTTAGTCGAAGAGACATTTACAAAGTATACCTTTATTGCTTAAAAATGACGGAAAAACTGATATTTTTAATAAAAACATAATTATACTAAGGCCCAAGAAACTTACACTTCTTTTTATGTATCCAGAGTACCGCAGAGAGCGCCCCCTATAATCTACATCAAAATTATTAACAAATTCAAATTCCTGTCCCCAAAAAAACCCTAGTCACAAAATTTTGTGCAAAAATATTGATTCAGAAATAAGTTATTTAGGAAAATTGAAAATTAAATTTTTACTTGGACACCCTGTATCTCGGTTATTACCAGCTATTGAACTAAACTAAGTATGGCCAAATCGCAGTATTTTTACCCAAGGAATCTGCAGTTTTTCTGTGTACCATTAGTTATGGGATAGTATAGGAGTAAATCAAACTGTTGTTTTTGTCGTAATTTCAAAACACCCTGTAGGAAAATTGAGGTGGATAATTTTATTTGCATTTTTATGTCTAAATATTTCGTTCCTTGATTCATTCCATTATCTCATTTCTGCTGCGAGCTGCAAAATTTTAAATGAAACCATGTTATTTTTAGAAAATGTAGGTATGTCATGGGTATTTCTACCGAAGCACGCACCAATCTTGTGTTGGTTGAGCTTTAATCACCCACCGTTACATTGAGGAAATCCTCCAGGAAGTGGTTGTTCCATTTGCTCCTTTCATTAGGAACAAATTTACATTAATGCATGATAATGCTAGACTTCACCTTGCACATGTAGTGAGCGAATATCTGGATGAAGTTGGACTTCCAAGATTGGAATGGCCCGCATATAGCCCGGATCTCAACCCAATCGAACATCTTTGGGATCAACTTAAAAGAGCCGTTCGTCGTCGTCCTGTACAACCATAAACCTTACAAGACTTACGACTGGCGCTGACCGAAGTATGTCAGGCTATCCCTCAAAAAAGGATAAGTAAGCTTATTCATTCCATGCCAGGAAGACTGCAAGCTGTCATTGCTGCGAGAGGAGGAAATACACGATATGAAAATTGTTTTAGTTAATTAACTTTATGATATACCTAGTGTTTGTTTTTCTTAATGAAAATAGGCTTCAAATCAGCGTTTCATTTAAAATTTTGCATCTCGCAGCAAACTGATAAGGAAATCATGAAAATCGCATAAAAAATAAAAAAGTTATAAAATATTAAACTTGACCAAAATATAAGGGTGGCGGAATTTTATGCCGGCTAGTGTATAATAGAATATTGGTTCCTTATATACCTATTACAATTTTTTTTAAATGTGAATTTAGGTTCTGCTTGTAAGAGATTATTAAATTAAAATCTAATCTATGTGACAACATTGTTGACCCCAGAATTTTTTTTGCTCGCAGTCCTTTCGTAGCTACAGGTAAACTTGTACCTTATTGTTCTCTTGAGCTAATTTGTTTAAGACTTATTATAAAATTATTTCGGTATTTTAATTTGGTTTTAGCCAATTTCCCAAGAAACGATGACAGTTAACGACTTTTACAAAGAGTACCCTTTTTATATAAAAGGCATAGAAAAAACATCATATGATGTCAAGACGCCAAAAAATCTTAGAAGAATGGGGTTAATTTACCCAAATACCCCCTAGTTCGCACGCCCCTGGTTAAAGTTAACATTGTCCAATGGGCTGAAATAGATGAACTTACTAACAGTAATTTATGTATGTCTCAAAATACCGGTAGCTGAAGTAGCGGAGCTATGAAACGAAAACTATAGCTTGTCGTTTGGATCTGCGGCTACGCGGTATCCGTAAGGGGAAGGGAAGGTAACAGGCCGCAAGGACAATCCATGGTCGTGCTTATATTGTAAAATTAAATATAAAAATATTAAAATGTAAATTTTTTTTGTGAATATAAAGGAGTAAGTAGGTACTAAATGTTAAAATAATAAGAACGAAAAGTATTGGGAGAAACAGGAATGCAACTATTTATTTCTGAGAAACTCCCAAATTTCAACGTCATAAAGTAGGTATAAAATAACAAAAAAAAAACGATATAATCATTGATCTCTACTCTATGTCGTTATCGTCTTCACTATCAGACTCACTATCTTCAGAGTCGGACTCAATGTCATCATTGCCGAGTGTAATTATGATGGGTTCTATTTCTTCCATCATGTAATCTGTCTCCCAAAATTTATTTTCAATACTAATAACATGCTGGCAAAATTTCTCCCAGTCAGATGGTGTAACTGACCTTATGGCATCATCTAAGACCTCTTTCAGCTTGGTTAAACTGAAATCCCCTGATGTGTTTAGGTTCCGTATGTACCTTTTGACTTGAGCCCATGCCAACTCAATTGGGTTTAGCTCACACATGTAGGGGGGAGTTATAAGGGGAATATGGCCAGCCTGTTTTGTGATATTGTCAATGACATAGCTTTTTTTATCACCTCGAGGCTTGTGCAATTATTGCAAGTTCAAAAAGGTCAAATTTCCTAATACCACATACCTATATCTCATATGTAAAATATTTGGTTTTTCAACCAACAATTTTCGTTTATTTTGGCATTTGCGAAAATAAAACCCATTGGCTTTTAAAAGTTTATGCAAAGCGTCTTTTCCATATGGAAAATCATTTTTTTACTATTTGCCCTATTAATTATACTATACGTGTAACATCCACAACGCGCTGTCGCTGGTCAAAAATCAAAGCGTGTCTGGAGCATGGCAGTGCCATGTGTCTGGCGAATGTCTGCGGAGGCGTGTCCAAATCAATCGCATATTATATTTTCATCTCTGTTTATTGCCGTGAAACAAAATAGAGGCGGAAGTGATCCTATTAATCGACTAAATGTTTGGAGTAAATGGATATTCACATGTTGTCAGATTTGCTAGGAAATAGATAATTCAATTAATATTTTAATTTTGTCCGTCAATTAAAATTATGCAGGTGTGAACATATTACTTAAAACTCAAAATACCTCTCAGTTTTTCAGTATTGTATTCAAAGGAGGTATAAATAATATATTTCATAAAACCTAATAGATTTTTGGTAAGTAATTTGACAACATCGATAATATTTCGTCTGCATTCTTTAAATAGTTTTGGTAGCCGCAGAACGAAACGACAAGCTGTAGTTTATGAAGGTCATCTTCAAAGGGCTCTATCTCCATGAGGAAGCGTTTCTGGAAAAACGTTCATAATATGAACTTAAATTTTTTTTTCATGTATTCTATCTACCCTAGAAGTTTGTAACACGACATTAACACTCTGTAAAAGCCTAAAAGCTTTACGGACTTGTGTGGACAGCTGCATATTTGGAAATAAGTATAGTACTTTTTGTGATGTTTGCTTATGAATTTTCTGATAAATGAAACGACTGGCACCCAAAAACAACACATGATTTATTGCTCAATGCGAATAACAACAATACCTGACACCATATTTGTATACTTACTATAACTACATGGACCTACATCTACCTGCAATGGGACTCTATGTCACATAGAATTGAACATATTCATACTATAGATTTATACTGTCGAATTCCACTCCTGAAGTAAACAGTTGCATTTCTTGACACTCTGCACGCCGCGATCCACTACGCTTCCGACGTTTTTAGGTAATTTACTACTGATTAGCTAGAATTTGGTGAATTCTAGTGACTTTGTTACTACACTAGGTATAGTTCGAAAAATGTCACCTGTGACTTCGAGATCTCCAAAACGATAACTGCAAAGTACTTATATTTATTTCGTGTTAATGCGATTAATATTTTAGTAGCTGAGGAGGTGGAAAGACTGAAGGACATTCGAATAGCAAATCTAGATCTAAGAATTATGAAAAATATTCCTTTATCTATATCATCAACCAGCCCTCAAGACGTCCACTGCTGGACATAGGCCTCCCTCATGGCTTGCCACCTGGCTCTATTTTGACCTGTCTGGATCCAGTTGTTTGCAATTCTTTTCAAGTCGTCGGTCCATCGTGTAGGTGGTCTTCCTCTATTTCGTTTATCTGTGCGTGGTCTCCATTCTAACAACCTCTTTGTCCATCTGTCGCCGCTCATTCTGGCTACATGTCCTGCCCAGTTCCATTTCAACGTGGCTATTCGTTTTATGACGTCATTTACACCGGTTCTAATCCTCAGGTCTTGGTTTGTGACATGATCTCTCAAACTCAATCCAGTCATTGACCTTTCCATTCTGCGTTGTAAAACTTTTAGTTACTTCGCGGATGTCCTCGTTAGGGTAAGTGTTTCCGCACCATATGTAAGTACTGGTAGAACGCATTGATCAAATACTTTTCTTTGTTGACATATGGGGAGCTCGCTCTTGAAGACGTGACTTAACTTTCCGTAGGCCGCCCATCCGAGGCTGATCCTTCTGTGTAACTCGCATGTCTGATTATCTCTGGTTATTGTAATCTCATGACCCAGGTACGTGTATTTTTCAACTAATTCGATTTCTCTATAGAAGATATTCAATTTAAAGAATTATTCAGATCCAACAAGGACAATTCTCTATCCAGGGACAAGGCTCAACATGAACGTATCCTTCAACAGTTTTCTTGCCAAAACCAAGCTTGTTTAATTTTTGCCTTTTCGTCCACCCCATTAAATTTGCTTGTTATTAATTCTACAATATTGTCGCACAAATCCAAAAAAACTAACTCGGAATGTTGAATGAATAAAATATATGTTTTCAGAACAAGAACTAACGAAAACACCCATAAACCACAGACTCTGTGTCAAGATGGCAACAATTAAATATGATAAAATTAGGTTATATTTCTGTGTAATCGTAGACAACTTGCCTAATAGTGGAGTCGTTCTGGCGAAATCAACGGCTCAAATGTCCCTAGACGAAATCGAGTATTTTTTTTCCCCAATTGATACAGTATGACCCCCTCGACATTCTGACATAATTTGTAGGGGGCATGCGGGGGAGGGGGGCACGCCCCGTAAATCTAACCGACAACGGTCATGCTACAAAAAAAATGTTAAAGGCAAAATTGAAGACCTTGACAGGGCGCCAACAAACCTGATCCCGATATCTTAATGCAAAAAACAATAAAATTTAATTAATTATATCTCGAGAAGGGGCGAAGTTGGGACATCAATTTTTTGCGAATCAACGGGTGACACCGAGTACTTGTAAATGCTAATAAGTAGTTTATTAATCGAGCTACGGGATCAGGCCGGATTCAATTTGTTCGTATTTTTATCAGCTACGAGGGGGAATTGGCGAAAAAAATTTATTTTCCCAAATGCGCGCTTACAAGAAATGGACACTTTTTAATGTCTCCGAAAATAATTTAGATATTATGTTCAATTTTGGTATGTGTTAATAGGAACCACAAATTTTAGTTAGAAAAGTTATTCAATTGTCCCTGCAAACATGTAATCTGATATTTTTACAAAAAAGATGGTCGCCACTGATATTTTTCCATGTGGATTTCATTAGCCTCATCAATTCTACATGAAAACGGTATCTTCCGTTCTTGATTATAACCACTAAATTCATATTGAAACTCAATATTTTTAACATTGATAAAATAATTAATTACATATTTTGTTTCATAAAAATTGTTGGAAATGGCCACCATCACTTAAAAGGCAGGAACAAACCCATCTTCGCATCGATCTGCCCACTCCAACAATTTTTATGAAACAAAATTTATTGTTAATTATTTTATCAATGTTAATAATAATGAGTTTCAATATGAATTTAGTGGTTTTAATAAAGAAAGACGAGAAAAATTCAAGATACCGTTTTCATGTAGAATTGACCAGGCTAACCAGAAAAATATCCATATGGAAAAATGTCAGTGGTGTACCATCTTTTTTGTAAAAAATATCGGAGGACTATATTCTATTAACACATACCAAAATTGAACATAATATCTAAAGTATTTTCGGAGATATTAAAAAGTGGCCATTTCTTGTATGCCGCGCCAAGCGCGCATTTGGGAAAAAAAGAGATTTTTCGCCGATAAAAAAATGAACACTTGAATCCGGCCTGATCCCCGTACTCGATTAATAAACTAC
Source organism: Barypeithes pellucidus (assembly GCA_963991005.1). Taxonomy (NCBI): domain Eukaryota; kingdom Metazoa; phylum Arthropoda; class Insecta; order Coleoptera; family Curculionidae; genus Barypeithes; species Barypeithes pellucidus. The sequence goes on from OZ022563.1 coordinate 19,922,382, forward strand.
TTATTAGCATTTATCTAATATTCCACGCACAGAGTATACGTCGTATAGAAAACAAGCGATTTATACAGGGTGTCCGGGAACATGTGGGAAATCTCCCGGATATGAAGAAAACACGTGAAAAGAATACTATAGGTTCATATAAACTTCTTTCGTATCGGCCTCCTCTTCGGAGATATGGGCTCCCAAAGAGCACCAATGGAATCAAGTTTTTTACACATAATTATTGAACCACCTGGTATATTTCAATTATTTTTTAATATAATGTTTCCAGGTAAGACCCGTCAAATTACTACCCAAGAAGCTGCAGGGACGGACTAGCTGTAACACTCATGGGCCCATTTTTTTTACGCTCTGTATGATGAGAACTTTGGACAATGTTTTTTACATACCTTTAACTATTGGCTTAAAATTAAGTACTCTTCATTCATGTCGCTAATCCTAACCGTTTTCGGAAAAAACTTATTTTTAATTGCTATATCATGTATTTAGCGTAATTTTCCACTGTAACCAACATAGTTTCAATAAAAACTTTAAGTGCAAGTATCTTTTATCGAAATACGCTAAATACATGATATAGCAATTAAAAATAAGTTTTTTCCGAAAACGGTTAGGATTAGCGACATGAATAAGAGTACTTAATTTTTAGCCAATAGTTAAAGGTATGTAAAAAACATTGTCCAAAGTTCTCATCATACAGGGCGTGAGTGGGCCCATGAGTGTTACAGCTAGTCCGTCCCTGCAGCTGTGAGTAATTCACAACAGTTTCTTGGGTAGTAATTTGACGGGTCTTACCTGATATACATCATATTAAAAAATAATTGAATTATACCAGGTGGTTCAATAATTATGTGTAAAAAACTTGATTCCATTGGTGCTCTTTGGGAGCCCATCGATACGAAAGAAGTTTATATGAATCTATAGTATTCTTTTCACGTGTTTTCTTCATATCCGGGAGATTTCCCACATGTTCCCGGACACCCTGTATAATTCTATAGTGTACAGAGTCGCACTGCTGAACCTCAGAAGTAGAGGAGGTCAGGCGCACACTTATTCCGAATTGAGCGTAGGTGAATGCCCAATCACAACATCCGTGTTTTCACTAATCCATTCAAGAAAATTAGTAACTTTGGTAAACTGCAATAGACCAAGCAGATCACACAGAAAGTTAGATTTCGTCGCTACTCCATAAACCTTTCCGCCGATAATTAAAGGAGCTCCTGCGCTACCTTCACATGCATTGGAATGCTTGTTAGAATTACCGACAATTCCTGTACACAAGCTGTTGACGTCTGTATGAAGACATCTTTTCACCTGACGCCTAGTTACCACTGGTTCTTCTGATCTCTCTCGTGTATGCCATGAAACACTTAAACTCTCTTGCTCCGTCAAATCGTTTTGTGCGTCACTCCAACTTGGAAGAGTTGCGGCTTTTATATCGTTCGAAAATTCTACAGGTTCTGATAACCCAATAAGGGCAATGTCATAATTAGTGTATGACAACCACGAGCTTTCACCAGCTATTCCGTTCCTGTAAAAAATATATATACAGGATACACCAAGTAAGGTGGCCTATTAGAAGCATCTCGAGAACTAAATGAGATTTTATTTTGAAACTTTGGCTGTGGCTATAAGAGATAGTTTTCTACGTTTATAAAATATTTTGGATGGTGCGGTGTTGCCGGATCATACCGAAAGTGGTACCAACTTTGGAAGTTTAAAAGAATTTCCCTATATATTATATATTTTTTGGAATCTAGGTAAAAATCTAGAACAGTTTTCTGTATAATATCATATAGGTACCTATCGAAGAGTTCTTGATTTATAAATAATCTTGTGATTCATATCTTTTTAGCGGTTACAGATAGAAAGCTAAAATTTTGACGATAGTTTCACAATTCGAACAGTATTTAATTAGTTTTATACAGGGCGTCTCCATAACAATATTTCTGAGGGAGATGAATTATTGCAAAAATCTTCTTTTTTTAAATGGGACACCCTGTATTTGATATGTTTTACTAATGGAGGATCGAATTTTCTATCTAATGATATTAAGTGTTCCTATACCTATCTTCAGTATTTTCGGACTTATAGCGAAATTTAAAAATTATCTTATAAAAATATAATATTTTTTGGTAGTTGGCTGTGGATTCATAGAAACAAAATAATGACAAATCCATGTGACGTTATGTCTGTGTTGTTTTAAAAAAAAGGTTAACCAATAAGGAATTTATTAATAAATAAATAAACAAAATGAAAATTACGCAACAACACCAATAAAATAACTAATAACTAAATTGTTTAAAATGCATGGCTCTTAAACATTCATAAATTGTGGTTATAACATGTTCATTTGTCACCTTTTTCATTTATTTCCCTTCTAGAGACCCTAAAGCCTCGATTTTCTAAATCTTTCCTTGTTGTGACGGGTGTCTTTACTTTCTTTAATCCTACCCCATAGATGTAAATCTAGGGGGGTAAGATCCGGAGACCTTGGGGCCATTTCCATGGACCGCCTCGGCCAATCAACTTTTTTTGGAGTCACAGGATGCAGTTCATTAAATTTTCTGCAAGTTCTAGATAAAACTCTACCACACTCCCCATGAATATAAAATTAACTTAAAATGTCTTAAGCTCGAATAATGTGAATTATCCATTTTTATTACAACAACACAGACATAACGTCACATGGATTTTTCATTATTTTGTTTCTATGAATTCACAGCCAACTACCAAGAAATATATTTTTATAAGATAATTTTTAAATTTCGCTATAAGTCCAAACTTACTGAAGATAGGTATAGGAACACTTAATACCATTAGATAGACAATTCGATCCTCTATTAGCAAAACATATCAAATACAGGGTGTCCCATTTAAAAATAAAATTTTTTGCAATAATTCATCTGCCTCAGAAATATTGTTATGGAGACGCCCTGTATAAAACTAATGAAATTATGATCAAAATTATGCAATTGCGGCCTTGTGAAATTATTGTCAAAATTTCAGCTTCCTAGCTGTAACCGCTAAAAAGATACGATTTTCTTTTCAGGTCCCGATACGGCGTTAAAAAATCACAAGATTACTTATAATTAAAAAACTCTTAAAGATAGGTATATGACATTATACAGAAACTGTTCTAGATTTTTATCTAGATTCCAAAAAAAAATATAATATATAGGGTAATTCATTTAAAATTCCGAAGTTGCTACCACTTTCGATATGATCCGGCAACACCGCACCATCCAAAATATTTTATAAACGTAGAAAACCATCTCAAAATAAAATCTCATTTATTTCTCGAGATACTTCTAATAGGCTACTTGGGGCACCCTGTATACGTAGCTCTGTAATATTGAAGTAATCATTGTCGATAGTTTTCTGTAATAACTTACTTGAAAGTTGTGATATTTTTGCTGAGTATGTCAATATGGTTAGCATCAGGATCCCAAGGGTCATGATTTCCAACGGAGACAATCGCTTGACTGAAAATAAATTTTTAAAAATTATTGCTCCAAATGTCATAGTGTATGGCCACAGCGGAGCACAGTACAGCGCCCTCGACCCCATAGCCTGATACCATAGCACTGCACAGTAGTGTCCACAACGGCGCATCGACCCCCGCTCATTGCCTTGCATGTCGATCAGTTTGTGTCTCGACATCGAGATATAAACATGGACTGTGCGTTATCATCTTCTTCCGATGAAGAAAATATTATTTTAGACGCTAATATTACAAAGTGGTATATGTTCAGAATTTGACGTGAAATTGGAAAATCAGTTAATATACAGGATGTCACATTAAAAAATATGTTTTAACAAGGTCGTTCTGGCGAAATCAACGGCTCGAAAATCCCCTAAATCTAACCTACAACGGGAAATGGAAAATAACTCAGCCGTTTTTGATGCTACAAAAAAATGTGAAGCGCTAAATTGAAGAGATTGACAGAGCGCGTAAGCTCGAACAAACCTGATCCCGATATCTCTATGCGTTCGCAAAAAATCGCGATTTTCAATTGCAAAAAACAATAAAATTTTATTAATTATATCTCGAGAAGAGGCGGAGTTGGGCATCAATTTTTCGCGAATCAACGGGTGACACCGAGTACTTTGATGGGCCGGAGGCTGGGGTTGGTGGGGCAATTAGGAGGGGAGTAATGGGGGGGGGGGGGCAATATATTACATAAATGCTAATAAGTAGTTTTTTAATCGAGCTACGGGGATCAGGCCGGATTCAATTAGTTCATTTTTTTATCAGCTACGAGGGGATTGGCGAAAAATTTTTATTTTCCCAAATGCGCGCTTGGCGCGGCAAACAAGAAATTTTTTGCAGTTGAAAATGGCGATAATTCGCGAATTCATTGAGATATCGGGATCAGGTTTGTTCGAGCTTACGCGCTCTGTCAAGCTCTTCAATTTTGCCCTTCGCATTTTTTTTGTAGCATCAAAACCGACTGAGTTATTTTCCATTTCCCGTTATAGGTTAGATTTATGGGGCGTGCCCCCCTCCCCCGCATGCGGCGCCCCCTACAAATCATGTCAGAATGTCAAGAGGATCCTACTGTATGGATTGGGGAAAAAAATACTCGATTTTGTCAAGGAATTTTCGTAAACCAGAACGACTCCACTAGTGAGATTGTGTTGGAAAATACAATCCTGAATGTTTTGTTTCACTGTTGCTGGTTTAAGGCAGCAATTTTATTTCGTCTTCGCTACTTTGGCATTTTCGCCAATAAAATCCATTTGATTTCAACATGCACTTCAAAGTTTTACGGGAAAATGGAAAGTTTATGCCACTTCTCAGCTGTTGTAGCAACTTTTTTAAGGTTGGAACCACTTTTAGTTCCAAATAAAACTTTTGTATTGTTCTCCTAACAATGCCAAAGTCGAAGCCTTCGACAGCAGAGAGGCGGGCCCTTTTTTGACAGGAGATGACAACAATTGATACGAGTAATTTTCTTTCCTTTCAGCATCTTCTTTGTGAATGTTTTTTACTGCACCCACGCTTACTCCCGTATACATTGCGACCCTTTCTAGCTTTCGATTAAGTGTCTATTTAAATGTATTAATTTGTGATTCCTCTTCACACACCCTGTACACATTGGCAATCACTTCACGGGTTTGACTATGAAGGGTTTTACCAGGGTATATTCATTCATTATCACAGTTTTAAAACAAACCCTATCACTACGCAACTGGATGAAGCTTATTGGACATCGCCGAACAAGCACGCTGGCACAATAGGCGTGTCACCAGACGCGTGGCGTCATCCTCTGTCTGGGATATAACCTATCAAATTAGCTCTACAAAAATACACTAGTTTTAGTTAGGATATAGTACTAAATAAATCTAATAACGTAGTTTGACGTGTTTGCGTTTTAAACTTGCAATCTAGAAAATGTAAATTCCAAGTCTGATAACAATTCCATTGCTGTAGAGTCACCTCTATTCTTTGCATACTTTTGTAATTTCTTTACCATACTAATGGCTTGTTGATAATTGGTGACATTTGTTTGATTACTGCATTCAACTTCTTCATCAGAGTCGTCAGATATTGATGTGGTTTCAGTTTGGGCTACTAATCGGTAGGAATGGGGTCACTATCATCTTCTAATAGCACATTGCTATCAACGTTAATGAACTCGCCCAAATCATTGTTATCAAATTAAAAACTTCCACAACATCAATATTCTCTTTCAGACTCAAAACGCGACATTTTTGTGCCATTTACGATTTTAACCTTACAACTCACAAATAAAGGGCGGACTGCAGTCGGGGAATCACACATACTTTCATCGGCGAAGTCCTTTCGCGTTGCCACGCATACGCGATTGGTTGCCGGTGTGTCTTCAGAGAGTTTTTGCACCGTACTTATTCGTCCCCCAAATATTACTACTTTTTTTTGTCCGTTTAAAGGAGGGTTTTGGCACCCTTTGTATGAAAACAGCCTGTCCGCGTCCGCCCAAGAGAGGTTGATTTTCATGGAATTTAATATACCTAGTTCCGGACTATGAAAAAATGTCCGCTTAATAGAGATGTCCGCTTCTTAGAGGTGTCCGTTATGAGAGGTGTCACTGTATTTATTTTCCACTTAATAAATTATTGTTTGATCACGCCCATGACGTTTTCTAGTGTGGTTTTTATACATTTTGCTTCCCTCGCCCTTCATACGGAAACGTTGTAAGTAAGTCAAAGAAATACACGATTTTTTTACATACGATTAATATTTAGTAAAAAGCTAGTGTTCAGGAGTCCTTGGACACTGATTCCTTTAAAAAAAAACTTAATTTTCCCGTAGTCTCAACAAAAAAAGGGTCAAGAAACACCTTTAATTATATAAAAAAAAGAAGCTCAACATTCCTGAAAGTTACACTTAGGTGATAGATTTCTAAACTACACACAAAGGAATGAAAATGCCGTAAGAGTCTCCTTTGCAATGCATCGCGTCACATTGACAACGTAAATTAACACAGGCGATTTTATACATCAATATTTTTAATTTGATGATTTTTTGGGTATATTAGTAAGTATGAGTGACTACGATATTCAGATTGTGGGAACACCAAAACATACATTGCAAGCTCCTTCCGCAGCAAATAATGTATTACTCGAATAATTGTATCAAAAATTTACTGGCATATTTCGATAATTTAACATAAAAATAAATATGTTATATACAGGGTGTTATGGAAATGACGTATTATATTTAAACCGGCATTTCCTGAGATAAAGACAAATTGAAGAAAAATACCCATAAATGGCGCTTTCAATTCATTCAGCGGTAAAAGTGGCCTGACGTCAAAGCAGAAGACTGTGTGGCACTGTGATACATGTAAGCAATTAAGGAATTCTAGCCGGTGTTGTCATGTGTACATCTTAAACTCTTTAGACAAAATAAAATAATTTAAAACACTTTTCCATTCTGTAATACCGTTTTGTACAATTAATTGAATAACATTTACGACGGACTATGTTTTAAACAACCCGAAGAGACATATGGAATAGTATTAAATAAGTTTTAAATAGGCACGTACGTCACTAGGTCAAATGCCAATGACCTCTTGACGCCTTACATCGGCTGAGCGAAGTAGTTTCATATAGCACCGCACGCTTGCGGTCTGTTAGTTGAAGACCAACCAGCGGCCGAATACGTTGTGTCTCGTCGATCACCGACACACTCTTAGCAGTCTGATTTGTCTTTGCGGTTTACGCGTGTATCTTGCCCGTCTATAAATAATCTTTGAATATTGTTTTTACGATGAACCTCAAAATTTCGTCGCGTGTAATAAAATCTAATAATCTGTAGTATAAGCTATGTTATTGTATTTTCAAAAGCTAACTATCGGTTCTGTTTCACTATTACTGTGTGTACATAAAGTGTTTCCAGGAGTGTTCCCATAAAAAAGAAAAAAAAACTGATTGTGTTTGCTCCTGGATTTCATCCCTCTTTACTTATAAAGATAAGTACAAGTAGGTAATTTTATATGGAATTTCAGTTATACATTAAGTTTGGCAACATTGCCATTCGGTCTGGTTGAAATGTTGTACAGTAGCGCGGACTGACCTGTGAGTAAGAGTGTTTATTACCCCACTTTTAAAACGGTCGATTTAAAAAACATAAAATATGTAGCGCTTCTCTAGGACACAAAAGGAGTCACCCATTTAAATATAGTATGTAATTATACTACACAGTTAAAAATTTGCCTGGTGTATACTGATGTACCTTAACGGTGTACGCAATTTAATCCAAATGGTGTTAAATTTAACACCGCATCTATTGGTTGAAGGTAAAATCGGAATTTACCACCATGCGGTGTCAAAATTTTCAATTCACACTCAAAAGAAATTTGATTTCACCCCGTTCTAGAAGCAGTTTAGCGTCTTGCGCCCCCCCTCCAACCTGTTGTTTAAACTTGTCTAATGCTAATCCCGTGTCCGTTTATGTTTATCGTTGAATTTGAATGGTGAGTTTCCGCGTCGGGCATCGATAAAAAATTAAAAATGGAGTTATTTATCAAAGTTGAATATAACAATGTACAAAAATACATGTCAGTCACAAAAGACACAACATACAGTGAATTTTTTAATGAAGGTGAGTTGATATAATTTATGTAATATTTTTGAAGGCTAGGTTTTGTTATTATTCTTTTTAAAAATGGAGTCTGCAACATCCTTTAAAATATTAGGTATCATTTTTTTTCTTTGTTAATTTAACTGTTAAGTACCTACGTATATCGCCTATATTTTTTTGGCATTTTACCGACTAAGCCACAGGACATGTTTTTTATTCGAAAAAAGGAATTTTATACTATTTTTCCGGTGTTAATTATACTCTGTTTGAAGTGTAAAAGGAAAGCACTAAAATTTAACTTTTTGTAATATTTCGTAGCGTTGCTCGGTTAGATTAGATGGCTATACCTAGGTACTTAATATTGATGATTGTGATAATTTGCTAAATATCCTATTCAACAATATAGGGTAAGTTTATACGTACGCAGATTCCTAATTGATAATTGTATTTCTTAATTTGAAATTTCGTTTATTTAATGGTCACCAGGATTGAATCTAATTTACTGCACACATTACTGAATGTACAACTTAAGTACCTAATAGGTATGACTATTTTTAACATATAAATAACTATTAGGACATCGATATTTAGCAGTTTGTGACTTTAACTGATAATTGACCAATTTTTCAGTTTTTTTTTCATTTGTAGCTCTAAAAAAATTCATAGAAGAACCTGATAATATTGATTGTTTTAAATTGTCAGATATTGGAGGCTGTCTGATCTAAAAAGATTTTTCGCAATTTTTCAAAAGAATACTGAATACTAGAACCAATTTCTTGGAGGAAGAACCTCTAATAGGTAAGTGTGTTTTTAAAATGTAATAAATCTTCTTCTGATTACTTTCCTGTACACTATTGTTGTGCCGATGACTATACAGGACATTTCCGAAATGCTTTACGAAACTTAAGAAGTTGATTTTTGTGAAAAAATAAATTTAGTACCTAGTCATATAAAAATTTTTTGAAATACTTAAAAGAGTTTCAAAACAAAAAAAAACTTTCATCTTTTATTTGGCCTTTAAGTACCTAAGATTTTTAATATTTGTTTTAGGAATGTTTCTTCGATCCAGATAACCGAGGAGGATATATTTCCTGGCGATTAAGAACTGTAAATAGAAAGGGAAGAAATACGAAAGTAAAGAAAAGACTATGACGAACCAGCAGAGAAAAAAGAGAGAAGTGTAAGCCCAGAAGCGCTTGCAGATTTGTATACCCATGCAGATGTACTTTATTTAAGAAATGCATTACCAAATGATCCAGTAATTAAAGAAAAATTTAAAAACACCTTTAGTGTAAGAAGGAACCTACCTGAGGATAAGAATATTTTAAATATATTTCCACGATTTTTGGATACACCTGGCCTGGTTAGTATTTTTAGTCTATAATATGCCCTAAGAGTCCAATATAAATATACATGTTTTTAAAAGTTATATGGTTTAACTTAATTTATTATTAAAATTATAAATTAATTTTATTGTATTAAATGTACAGACTCTTTCTGAATATTCCAATTTGAAAAGAGCATCCGGTGTTTTTGTACGAATAACTTTCTTTTTCGACTTACTATTTAATGTATCACAACTTGTCAGTAAACTTAAATTCCTGAGACGATAACATTTGTAGACTCTATTTTAATACATTTTGGAATATGTAATTCTTTATTATATTTATATAATATAAATGTAAATTAAAATTGTAAATTATAGTGTTTTTCTATTTTCAAAATAAACTATGTCAGACTTAACAGTTGTTTTTTTTATAAATCTAAGATTAGTACCACTGGGGTGGGTTGCTTATTAGGAAAAAGTTTGAGGTTCAGAAAAATAAAATGCGGGAAAATCGAATTTGTAAGCATTTTACTTTATTAATTTAATGAAAAAAAAACTAGTAGTTAAAACTATCAACTTTTTTTATTTTATAAGCGTAAAATATTTTTCAAAAATAAAATATACACCCTTTTATAATCACATTTAAATCAATTTAGTTGTAGAATTACTTTTTTATGGTGTAAAGTTGACACCCCATCAATAATTTATATTAACACTATATGGTGTTAAATATACTATAATTTGATGTAGAATTACTCCTTTATGGAGTTAAGTTGACTACCTGTGAAGTTACATTTAACACTGAACGGATTTAAAATAACACGCTATGGTGTGATGCGTACCGCAGTATATGGCAGACATAACACACTTTCAGGGACAAGATAACACCAAATAGGTGAAAATATTACACCTTGCGAATAATTATCAATAGCTTCATGGTGTAAAAGTGACTACATTAGGATTACATTAGTAATCAATTGTTATTCCATCCAGGTGTACATTTTACTATTCTGTAGGTGTATGAGTTTAACACCATTTAACACCAATTTGGTTTGTATCGATATAGACCACTTTTGGTGTTCATTTGGTGTTAAAATGGTCACGAAATTTTAAACAGTGTATATATATATATTACCTGCCCTCTAATACTGAGTCCAATACACAATGTGCAGCTGTTAACACATAAGTCTGGGATATCAGAGTTCCAGTACAGAATTTGCCGTTTGTAAAGTAAATATCGACCACATATGCGTAGAAAATTTCTTCGTCCGTTTCAGGGAAACATTCATAGTCGTCATAGGGATCTTCGACTGCAGCATAATATGGTTCTTGGGGAATTCCCGGCACATCTTGATTCTAGAAATTAATGTTAAATCTGTTCAAATATTAATTTGTGTTAATTTGGTCACGGTGGTTCCGAAATAGGCCTGCTTTAAATGCTGATAGATTTTCACCCCGTTGTTTTAATTTCCTCTTTCATTCAATTGTTAAATGGTCTATTTAGTTCACAGCTACATAATATCGACCATTTAGACTATGAATTCCATCGCGCTCGTGATTATGTTATGTTAGCCCGGTGCACTAAATAATCCACACGTTGTCTCATGCAGGCTGTAACAAAATCGTTCTTCACCAATGGGATTTCGGGAACGGTACGAGATACGAAGTCAAATTGCGGCAAAGTTGCATACTTATGGGCCCAATAATATACCGCAAAAGAATCGAAAATAAATGCAGCGGCTTTCAAAATATTTGGAAAAATATAAAATTTTGGTTTTTATTTTTTCCCTACTTTGTTCGACCAATTCACCTTATTTTCCCGTCAGCCACGTAGCGCGGCTCGAGCACGCCGCTCAATTGCGCGCGGTACTACGACGCTGCGGGGAGATAACCTGGGGGTTTGCTGGAAAGTGTTCGGTGAAGCGCAAGGACGTCTTCGACAATTTCGGCGACGACTTCAAAGACATTAGCATCAACCTAAGAACGACCCTCTCGCAGCGAGACAAGCTGGACACGAATTGGTGACATAGTAACCCCATCCAGAAGAAATAAACAGCACAGGGTAGGACTGGGGTTTTGTATCTAATGTATATAGGGAAATGGATAATTGTACCAGTTGCATTGAAATGATGCCTCTTTTATTTTGAACGTTCCCGTGACAATATCATCACCATCATCACCTTAAGACATGCCTTGATCTTTTTGTTTAAATTATGAAAGATGACCTGAATAGGTATACAAGAATTACTGGTTTTCCGACGTTTTAGTCCTTAAATTGACCATCTTCATTAAAATACCCCTAGTACGTTCCTGTAATTTACTACAGAAGATTTTTTTAAATTATTATTGCTATTTCTAACTTTATTATTATTATTATTACTTACTACTACAGTTTTTTTATTTAAAATTAATTAGAATATTGAGCTAGAAACTAGAAATTTGATATAGTTGTATCAAATTTCTACTTACAACAGTAAATTATATTATTAATAGAAATAAAATTTTGCTCTTAAAGCCAGTACTTTCTTAAGACTTGAAGAAGGGATTGAGTTTTACATTTTCAAATTATGCCGATTATATTTTTAAAAAAAAGTCAATTACAGGAACGGGTATTTTAATGCAGATGGTCAATTTAAGGAACAAAACCTCGGAAAACCAGTAAGTGTTGTATACCGCTGAACGTAGATTTAGTTTATCTTACATAATTTAAACAAAAAAATCCAGTCCCGTATGTGACACAAAGACGAAACGTCGCATTAATGAGCTGATGATGCCATCTTGTGGGGAATAAACAGTAAAAATGAGGAACTTGTATTATATTATTGGGCCCATAATTACACAACTTTGCCCCAATTTAACCCGATTTCCGAACTCCCAATGGCGAAAGACGAATTTGTTACACCCTGTATGTTGCAATAGAGCTGTGACAGATGGTTGCAGAACAGCTGATTGTAGACATAGTGGTGGCACCAGGGATGGGCGCGATTGGACAAGCGCCCAACCTGCTAAATTGAGCAAGAAACTATGGAAGAAATTATACAAAAATCTGTACCCATTACCCGAAATATTACCCATTTGTTGACCAGAGAAATGCAAAATTTACACTCTCTACACAATCGACAAAATAGTTGCAAGAGCGTATGTGTATAAAAACCGTGTTAGAGTATAACTGCACGTATTCACGTTCTCGATTAGTTGGCGCATTGCCAACAGTCAGAACAGCAGTTGGAACTGTCGAAATCCCTAAAAATACCCCCTCAGAATTAGAGATGGGCAAACCTGTTCGTTTTGATTACCAGTTAAAGCCGCTACTGCTACTTACGAATAGCAGTTCATTTAAGTAGGCATTAGCTGTTCATACTTGCTTCGACCACATATTAAACAGTTAAAAATATCAGAATAATCCATCTCTACAGAGTCTTGCAGCGGTAATGGAAATTAAAATGGCACACGACCCATTTCTTGAAATGCAAGACTAATTGCGCCAGCTAATCGAGAACGGTGTACTGCCCATTATTGCGGGCAATTTTAATTGCCATTGAAGGCGCAAGAGATAAAATTGCCGACTATAATACTGCTTTAATTATTTTCACTTGAACCTAAACTAGAAGTTAGTTTCGATCATCAAATTATTTAAAAAGTCACTTAAATATTAAAATAAGGAAGGAAACGCACTTACCTCAAAAGAAAATTCGAAAAGCACAGTTACCAAAAGTATTACAATTAACTTCATTGTTGATCAGTTCTTACTGACTTAGTTGTAGGTTATAAGGAAATTTTATTATTTTTATAGTAAGACACCTAACAGATATCTACTTGTGTAGGAAAATCGTTTCTCACGATTTCTATTAAATTACGGTTTACTGAATTTTCGTGATGTATTAAAAAGTTGTTATCTTTTGAAGCTAGAACTTCGTTAAATTTACTGTAACGATAGTAAAATATTATTTATGGCTTATGAGGAAAAATGAAAATGTTGTTCCTCATAACATTTTTTGCTTGTAATAAAACATACAGGGTGTCCCAAAAGGGAAAACCCAAATAATGGCAAAATAAACACACATTTTTTATTTAATATGCAGGATGTTATGGAATTTTTTTTTTTTTTTTTGAACACAAGCACTATAGGAAATATCCTTTAGGGCATGGGTGGGCAACGTCCGGCCCGCTGTATGATTTGATCCGGCCCGCGAGACATTTTGAAAAATCTTAAAAATTATATTAAAAAATTAAAAAATAAAATTAAAAATATTACACGACTTACTCATACTCACGGAAGCAAGTGAACGAGCAAGCCGAGTGGCGGCGATCATCAAAGAGTGAGGCGGCAAACAAACATCAAAGCCTTTGATGTTTGCCGCCTCACTGGCGGCGCAACAAAAGAATGTTCTACACTAGACAATTCTAGATCATTCCTTCATTTTGTCTATATAAGCGGGTGGATGGCCCGAACTTTAGTTCAGTTCTATTTGAGCTACCGAGGTGATAACTTCGACAAGCGATATCCTAGCGAACTGCTAGTGACGTCAATTTGCTTTGTGACTGTGTGCATCTTGAGTGCTTACTAATTATATTTTGTTATTAAGTTTATCGAACGAAAAGTAAACCAAAATGATGTCTAGTGGAAAGAAACGAAAAGTAGATGCAGAGGGTCGCCGGTTTCAAGAAAAATGGACTGAAGAATTCTTTTTTATCTTGCACAATGGTAAGCCTATTTGTTTGCTGTGTAATGAATCCATTTCAGTGATGAAAGAATGCAATATAAAGAGGCATTACTCAACTAAGCATCCTATGGTGCACTCACTGACAGGACAAATAAGAAATGACAAAATCCAGAAGCTTACCGCAAATTTGGAAAAACAGCAGCAAATGTTTCATAAACAAAGAACACAACTTGATAATGTTGTGAAAGCTAGTTTTATAGTTAGTTCTAAATTGGCAAAGTCATCAAAACCATTTGCCGAAGGAGAATTTATCAAGGAGTGTATGTTAGAAGTTTGCAGTATTTTGGTCCTGAAAAGAAAAATGAATTTGAAAAAATTAGACGAACTGTTGTTCGGCTATTGATATAAAAACAACATTGACTGACCGTATGGCTGGTTTTGAATCATTTTCCATAGCATTAGACGAGAGCACCGATTTGTCTGACACAGCTCAACTGGCTATATTTATTCGAGGTGTTGATAAAGAGTTCACTGTTACTGAGGAATTGCTTGCTTTACAGCCGCTAAAAGGAACCACTACAGGAGAGGACATTTTGAATGAAGTTCAAAAGGTATTCACAAGTTTTGGCTTGCCATGGTCAAAATTAGTTGGAGTACAGATGGTGCACCTTCTATGGTCGGCTTACGTAAAGGTTTCATCGGAATTTTGAATGAAAAAGCAGCTGAATTAAATGTGCAAAAAGATGATTTGATAGTCCTTCATTGTATTATCCACCAACAGAACTTGTGTTCTCGTCCCAGAATGTTATGAATGTGGTAGTAAAAACCATCAATTTTATTCGATCCCGAGGGCTTAACCATCGTCAGTTCAAGGCGTTTTTGGATGAAATATCAGCCGAATATGACGACGTAACATATTATTGTGAAGTCAGATGGCTAAGCAGAGGGCAAATGCTGAAACGGTTTTACGAGCTTAGAAATGAGATAGCAGATTTTATGCAAATAAAAGATAAACCACTATCTGAATTGAGTGACCCAAAATGGATATGTGACTTATCATTTCTGGTCGACCTTACAGGCTATTTGAATGATTTAAATTTGAAACTTCAAAAACAAGGACAGGTAGTAAATGATTTGTACAGCCATTTGAAAGCGTTTCAGAACAAAATCCGCTTGTGGGAGGCACAGATGCTGTCTGGTAACAGTTACCATTTCACCACGCTCTCTGCGTATGAAAATATTGCTTATGCTCAATACGCTGAAGAACTCAAGTTACTGTAGGAGCAATTTTCGAACAGATTTAGCGATTTCAAAAACATGGAAGACTGTTTCAATTTATTTGCTACTCCAACAAAATGTAATGTACAAAATGCTCCAATACACTTGCAAATGGAGTTGATCCAGATTCAAGAAAACTCACTCCTAAAATCTAAATTTGAAGACGTGGGAGTCTACAAAAAATACCTCGAAGAAGACCATTTTCCGCAGCTTAGAAAATTCGCAAGAAGATTGATTTGTGCCTTTGGCAGTACTTACAAATGCGAACAGTTCTTTTCAATGATGAAAGTTAATAAGTCAAAACATCGTACAAGGCTGACTGACGATAATTTGGAAAATTCCTTACGTCTTTGTATCAGTGGAATTAATCCAAACATCGATGGATTAGTTTCCCAAATTCAAGCTCAAGTGTCTCATTGATTTCGGTGTCGCTATTTAACATTATATATTTTTTTATAATATATTTATGTTTCTTTTATATTTATCTATTTATTTTAATAAATAAAATTAAATATTTTTGTATCGCAATTTTTTCACTCATCTCGGGGTTTTTTTAATTTATGTATTTATGGGACTAGCCCATTTTCGTAATAACAATATGTTTTTCAGAAAGTTTGCTGGATGAAACCTCTTTTTCGGAGAAAATATTTTTGTATCGCAATTTTCTAACTTTTCATTAGAGCGCTTGACCTTGAAAATTTCAAAAAAATTCGCCTATGGCGCTAATTGGAAACGGCACGCTTCGCTCGCCTACGGAGGGTGTATGGTGTGCCACAGAAATAATCCCGTGTGGCCCGCTACCCATTTTACATTTATTATGTGGCCCTTTAGCCCAAAAGGTTGCCCATACCTGCTTTAGGGCACTCTGGGAGTGGTGCGTGTGCGCAAAAAGCGATTCACGTTGGATTTGAATCGTTGGAGGTTATATTCGTTGGGAAAAGCGACCTCGGGAAGGTCGTTTCACAAGGATGAAGTCCTCCAGATGAAAGAATTCTTAAATAATGAAGTCCGAGGAGTACTAAGCTTAATCACATATGGATGGGCGGCAGTGGTTCGTCGTGTATTTCTGCTATTCGTCGCTCTGGGCGGAATTAAGAGGGCAAGGTCAGCAAAAGAGTCAAACCCCCACCTTTCTTCGATGTTCTATGCTGTCAAGGTTCTTCGTCAGCTCGTGGTCTCCGATCAGACGAATAGCAATCCTTTCGATGGAATCCAGTAGCCGAAGAGTATGTTTGGGTGCAGAGCTCCAGACATGAGAGCAGATAAAATGAGAGGAAATGACTGAATATTTAAATAGGTGACTCCCAGGGTATCCTAGAGAAAGTCTACATACCTTTTTTTTAATCGAATATCTAAATACTAAGGTAAAACCCCTTTTTACCCACATACTGTCGCTCCCTTCCATCTGGATTCAGTTAGCAACAATGTGGGTCACTAGAGTATACTAACAGTGTTGTCAGATCACACCGGATGTTTCGCCCTTGCTTGGATACCTGCCGCGCGCGACTATCGTTGCTGGTGGTGAGCGATATCGTGATTTTTCAATCACGTTGTTGAACGTGATTGTTATTTTTTATATCAGTAAAATGAAGCCGTGACGTGATCACGGTTTATAAATTTTTATCACTGCTAAGCGAGATATTAACTAGATAATATACGTAAAAGAATATTGCGTGTATCGTAAAATAATTAGTGGGTGATGGTCGATGGATTTAAATTATTTATTATGTTTACTAGTTTACTACTAAACACACTGTAATAAAAGAAAACTAAAATCTGTAAAAAATATTACACAACATTGATAACAAACAAAGGAAAACGTTATTTCTACCTAGATTAAAGTAGAATTATACCTTTTAACAATAACCATGATGAACTAAACACTGTATACTTTACAACAAACTGTTTGTTCATGCAAATACGCATGGTTTCTTACTCATTTTGTGCATATTGTATATTATCATTTAAGAATAGAATCGTTAATCATTTGAGTTTACTTACTACTTAGCCTGTTTCTTTAAAGAATGCCCAGAGCTCGCTAGTCTTTCGAATATTACTCATTTTCATTTCACGGTTTCAAGTTCAAGATTTAGAAGTCACAGTCAAGTATCAAGTAACGACCTGACAAATTCACGATCACATTTTAAATAATAGGTCTATATGAGATGTGAAAGTGAAATACGTACTAAAAAGTGATTTGTTTAAACTGTGATCACATCACGCTTTTTATTGCTGCTAAGGAACTGTGACTACCTGTGATTTGTTGATATCAGTGATTAAATCACAGTTCGTGAAATATCTCTCACCACTAATCGTTGCTTCAGTATGTTTCGAGACTCTGGGATGGATTGACTCTGTCGAGGGTTACACGTGCTTGATGCATACGAATTTTAAACGTTTTGTTTAGTTATGGCATTATCCAATTTTTTTTCTATTGTGAAATAATTCCTAATAAGAAATATTGTGATGTGATTTCAAATTTGTTTGATATTACCTATTGTTGGTTCTGTTGCAAAACATACTTTTTGTGTTTTATTTTTTTATGGACTTTAATTATAAAACGGATTATAAGATTCAAAAAAAAGATTTGAAAAAGAAGTGATAATGCGGGTCAAAGACGTCTTGTTGTCAAAAACTGAACACGTGCGTTAACAATTCTGTGTTGCCATATATGCAACACTGCCTCAATAAACTATTGATTGCGAACGTCCTCAGTAGCGGCCGCGAATAGGAATATTTAGTGTTTTTTCTCGAACATTGGAAGAGAAAAGATATTAATACATAACTGGAACCCTGAAGAGAATATTTGCACGTGGTTTAACCTCCCTATGAAAGGTAGACGTTACCCTTAAAACCTTAAGCGGAAGGAAGGCAAGTGGCACGTCATTTTAATCCGTCTTACCGATGCTTGAGATATGAAGGTACCAGTATTTCACCACCAGTAATGAAAAATGCTATAGATGACTATCATGTGACTTTATTTATTTATTCTTTACTGTGACATTACAATAAATAATATAATAAAACATTATACAAGTAAAGTACATAAATATGCAATTATAATAAGTAGCATACAGGGTCGTGCACGGTGAATGGTCTATTAAAAGATCTCGGTAGATAACTAAAAAATATATTTGTTTGACATATTGGTACTCGCTGTAAAAAATGTCGATATTTTTAATGAGGGTATTTTAACGATTCTATCACTTCCGGTTAAGTTAGGCTTAACATTGTTATTTTGAATTGAATGCCCTGTATATTATGGCATTTTTCGATTCTATATAAGAATCCAAGGAACTTGTGTTAACTATTTCCTATACCCACCTCCAACTGTTTCTTAGAAAAAATTCATTGACAGATTTTTTTATAAACAAGATGTACAACTAATCCAGTTAAAGATATAAAAGTTGTGAAAATTTAGAAAATGTACGGATCTTTTTATTTGATAAATATACCAGACATTTTTTATACAGGGTATCTTAAAAATTATATCTTTCTGGTATCATATAATAAATACTCATAAGTCATTTGTTTTTAATGGAACACCCTGTATTTTAATTTTACCATTACGTGTAAATTTATATTATTCATCTAATTCCTCAGTTTATATGTCCCATTTTCGACAGTTTTATAGGGTATCTCCGTAATTGTTAGTGCTATCAAAAAAGTAATGTATGAGTCATGTGCTCTTTTTGGGTCAAACTTAAAATGGTAAAATCAAAAATTTGAAAATTTTCGCATGCTTAAGAGATACGGGGGAAAATAAAAAAATTGACAATTTCAAAATTACCCTGTATTTTCTTAGTTAAAAGAGATACAGAAAAATGTTTTATACAGAAGTTTCTTTATATTGATTGTTGAATAATCTGCCGTTTTCAGAATAAGTATACGGGGTCAGGTAAAAAAGTTATCGGACATAACCTCATTTTTTAAATGGAGCACCCTGTATATTTTAATATAAAAATATAGCATTTTAAATTCTCTTTACAAATATATAACACACCATTGATAATATTGGTTTCCTAGGCGATTTATTTAAACTGTATTACTTTAAACAACCGTAGGCCTGAAACAAATGCTAATATCCTAGAGACAACTATGTTGACATTATAGTTATTATTAACATTTAATAATTTCAGTCAATTTCATTTTTGCATATTCATTTGTGAAAATGACTTATCAACATTTTGAAAAATTTTATATGATATCTATCATCCATGGTGCGGTATAAATTTGAAAAGAGAGTTTAAAATGCTATCTGTTTAGATTAAAATATACAGGGTGTTCCATTTAAAAAGTGAGCTTAGGTCCGATAACTTTCTTACCTGACCCCATATACTTATTCTGAAAACGGCAGATTATTCACCAATCAATATAAATAAACTTCTGTATAAAACATTTTTCTGTGTATCTTTTAACTAAGAAAATATAGGGTAATTTAGAAATTGTCAATTATTTGATTTTCCCCCGTATCTCTTAAGAGAGGGAAAATTTTCCAATTTTGATTTTACCATTTTAAGTTTGACCCAAAAAGAGCACATGACACCTACATTACTTTTGTGATAGCACTAACAATAACAGAGATACCCTATAAAAGTGTCGAAAATGGGACACCTTGTACATACACGTTTTCTATCTTACGTAGTTTTTAAGTTTAAAAAACTTATGAGTACCTATTTATTTTATTATACCAGAAGGGCATAATTTTTAAAATACCCTGTATAAAACCTTTGATATGTTCTTTATACAAAATTCCTTTGTTGAACTTTATTTCAGAAACTGTTGGAGATGGGTATAGGAAATTGTTAACAAAAGTTACTTGGATTTTTACATCGATTCAAAAATTGTCCAAATATATAGGACATGGGTCAGATACGTCAAAATATCTTCAATAGAAAATCGACATTTTTTATAACGTGTACTTATATACTTCGAACAAATATCTTTTTTAGTTCCCGCGGTATTTTAATAGGTCACACACCATGGATGACCCTGTATTATTCATCAAATTACTTGCATTCTCCGATTTTATTACTAAAGAATCCAATATCAACATCGGCATTCTCTTCGATCCATGAAAGAAAATGAGAAACCTCGGTAAACATAAATTCCCCGCAAGAACAAGAGCGTTTAAAACTCCTGGTCACTCCATAAACAATGTCGTCGATGACGAAAGGCCCTCCGCTGGTACCTTTACATGCTCTAGTACCTCTACGGCCATCTGTTACCAAGGTGTTGAAGAAATAACTTTTTTTATTCCCATTTATGGGGCTAACCATGTGAATTTTTGCCAGTGGTTTTATGGTTACTTCCTCTCGGTTGATGTCCCAACCGAAACTTCGTCCCGTTTCCTCCGTTAGATCAAGCCATGAAGAATCAAACCAGTTAGGAAGCTCGGCGGGTTGGGTATAGTCGGTAAATGGAATACATTCAGATAGTTCGATTAGTGCAATATCATAATTGTGATAGTTGTTATATTGATCGTACTCTCCTGCTGTTCCTTGTCTGTAAAATATATTGCACGGTATTATACATTAGAATGCACTCTCGCAGATATTTTAACTAAACCATAAATATTATAATATTTCATCTGACGTTTTACTGTTCCAGTAAGACGTATCAGTTAAAACATTAGATGTGGACAGGACCTAACATAAGGT
This sequence comes from Barypeithes pellucidus, assembly GCA_963991005.1. Lineage (NCBI taxonomy): Eukaryota > Metazoa > Arthropoda > Insecta > Coleoptera > Curculionidae > Barypeithes > Barypeithes pellucidus. The sequence goes on from OZ022563.1 coordinate 19,943,379, forward strand.
TTTACATGACGTTTTTCCTCACGTTTTACTTATAAAGTAAGATGTATCAGTTACAACATTAGGTGTAGGCAGGGCCTAACATAAGGTTTTGCCTAACGTTTTACTTCAGGCAAATTGTCCATCTTATTACGAAATTAACTCTCTTGATAGAGAGAATGCGCGCAAAAATAAAAACCTAAAAGCAGTGTTTCCCCCACAGCGAGCTTCCAAAGCTGATCTGAAATATAAACACTAAACTGGTCATGTAGATACAGGTTTTAAAACCGTTTTGCCTGACAGTCTTATGCGGGCCGCTGCACACATCGTGGCATGCATGCAAATTTGATAGTGTGTGGTCAAAAACTGACGACTTCTCATGCTTCTGATGCGATGTGAAATGATTTGTCGCTGCTTGAATTTTGTCATGCGTGCCGGCAAAAAAATGTCCCAGTTATCATTATTTTGTTACTTTACCAATAGTCCGACAGCCCGTTACCAAAATGTCCGTTACCCAAAACGCCTTCATCCAGTCAATGACTAATCGCTAGATTATTAAAAAATAAGTAAGTTTTACTCGAGCGAAAAAGTTCGGCAACGCTGCGCTTACCGGTCAGAGTGATTTCAGTCCTTAAGAAAGCAGATCGTCTTTTTGTTAATACGTCTTGTCCGTTCTTGATGAAATCATATTAAAAATATAAAAAAGAACGTGAATTCATCGACAACGGACGTTTTGGGTGTTGCAAAAATTTCATAGTTTAAATAAAAGATGTAAAGAAAGGGGTATAAAAAAGTTACAGCGCCCTGGTCAATTTTTTTTTAAATTGTTGATTACACTCTAAAAAATAGTACATCGAGTCGAACGGCCATTTTCCGTGTTGCGCAGCTGCATGGAGGGCAGCGGAGTCGGATCTCGTATCTGTATAATTCATGATCGCGGTACACGGACGCGCATGGGACGGCTTGCTGTGTGGCTTGGTTGTCTATAACAACTCAGCATCAGCTATGTCCCCATAGTGCATTATTATTGATACACATTTTTTCTTGACTGAAAACGGTTTTGCTAAAAAGTGCGTGTGTAAAAATGTCAGTTCAATTTTTCCCCGATTTTCCGAGCCACAATACACGATTTCTCCTTGAAAACGGACAAGGCGCGATAACTCGAACAGCGATAAAAAAATTACATACCTAAGATCCAATACTTCGGTTGCGCGTCGATGAAAATGTCCGTTCACATTTTTTTCCGGTCACGAATAACGAAAAATAGCATGCGACAAGTAAAACGGACGAGGCGTGTTAAGTTTAATTCTCCGCTGTAAACAAATTTCGATTTTTCTCAAACCAAAACTATTCACCGCACGGAAAATGTCAGTTACTATTTTCATCTCATCAAAAACATCACTCTCAGTCAAAAAATAAAAAGAACGGACGAGGCGCGATAACTATTACGACCACTGTTTTTTTTACATATGTAAAGATGATTCTCAATGATTTCGCAACGTTGCCAATGTCCGTTCTTGTTTATTTCCTTCTCAAGTCCTTATCAATCAATCACCAAAAAAATTGAAAAAAATTTAGGTCGTGATCAGTCTGAAATCCTGATAACGGGCTTGCCTTACTACAAGGTATATTGCGTGCAACAACATTCGACTTTATCAAATAATTATTTACCAACCCAATGTCTCCGTTGATTGTGAGAAGATATTGCTACTGTTGATATTCGGCCTCCAAAATGACAGGATCGCTCAGTCTACCTGAATAGTCAGTGGATCATATTGCATGCAAGTTTTGCTATTCATGCATGCCCGCGAGCAAATGTGACCGTCAGTGGGCCACATTACTTGAAACGTCAGGTAAAACCTTATGTGTGGAGGGCGCGCGGCCCTTAGCATGTACGATATGGGTTAAAGTAAGAGTCTACTACATTTTTTAAAATTGTTTAAAAAATTAAAATTTCATTACCTATAGCCCTTTGTGGCAGTGACGGATTTACGGGGAGGATGTAGGGAATATATCCCCCCTCATGTGATCAGTTTCTTTATAAATATTGTATCAACTGAAGAAACTATAGATGGTTTTGTGTTTCTCTTCATTTCAATAAATTACTTTATCGAAACTATTTTTTTTTAACCCATAACGTAGTGGTTTATCTTAGTGAGACTGCACGAAGGTATTTTAAACGAGGGATATAATGTATAATATTGAAGTGAAAGTGATAAAAAAATAATTAATAAATTGGCACATCTAGAAAGGTTTCAAGTAGTGATTTTTTAAAAAATAGCGCAGGGGAAAATGAAGATGAATCTTGCGCCATTTTGTTTTGGATACCAGTAGGAACCACTATATAAACACTATATTGCTAATACCATCTGCAATTATGTCCCTGCTATGGACATCGAAGGGGGCGTTGTGAGTTTGCGCCGTTCGGAAATTTCCTTGTGAAACTAAACATTCGACAGGACCGGATTTCAACTTTTTTAATGTAAATTTCACTGGTTAGTTAGGAAAAATATTGCAATCAAAATTTCGATTAGTTCGATTTAAGACAGCGTTCCATGCATACGATTTCTGACGATACGACGATCTGACGGTGCCCTGATTGGTGTAAACTTTTGATGCCAAATTCCGTCCGAAGATTTGTAACAATCGACAGGATGAGCTTTATTTTAACTTTCATCCGACGTCGTATGTTTCTTAACCTCACTTTTTTCTAAACCAAAAATTAAGAATGAATGACTATATTGACTATTTTGGGAATTATTATTAGCTACTAATGCACCAAATTAAAAATACATTAATTTTAAGTTTAGGTAGTGACCACATATACAGTGTCACCATTAAAGTCCGCACCATATGGAACTTTTTTTTATTAATGAGGTTAGTTAAAATTAAATTTCGGCAATCGTTTTTGCTTCAAATTAGACTAAAAATTATATAATCAAATGTCACCATCTGTCATTCGGTATCTGTCAAAAATTACCTTCTAATCAAAAAATGCTGAAAAATGGCATTGTTTTACCGAATTTCAAAAAATTTTATTAGAAAAAGTTGTTGCTAGTACAATTCTTGGCCTAAATACAAAGTTTCAGTATTCTAGCTCAAAGTTGATTTTTTTGCCATTTTTTCTAATTAACTTTTTTTTTATTTAATGTAAGTTCGCTTAATGGATATTAAACTATTTGCTTATACCATACTCAATATTTTATTTAGTTTGTATGAGCTTTTTTTTACTAGAATGCCATTTTTTTTCGAAATTTAAAATTAGAGGCAAAAAAATTTGACACAGGTGGTGCAAAGTTATCCTAATTTAAAAATTTTAACAGATAGACGTCAGATATTCCATTTTTTTGATAGTACATACACCTAAGAAGTTTAAAAAACTTATAATAAAATTCCCAGATATCAGATTAGTTCAAAATTTAGACACATTTTCTTTTTATCCACAATAAAATATCAAGGCAATTTTGAATTTTAAAGTAGGCTATGGAAAAAAACGAATTAGAGTGCCGAATAAATAAAAGAAATGTCATAAATGTGAATATTTTCGCAAGTTATAGTTTTCAGTGTTATCACCAATGTTGTCCATTCAAGAAAAAATAGAAATTGTCTTAATTTGTGGAGAGAATATGCCTCACCGGCAAGTATCTGCCATTTTTAATGAGAGGCATCCAGAAAAAATTTGCAGCATAGCACTGTTTCAAGAATAATGTCAAAATTTAGAGAAACTGGATCTGTTCGAAATAATTTTAAGAAACCTCACGCGGCAAGTAAATACGATGAAGCAGCACAACTTGATGTTTGTTTAACTGTTATTGACCACGGTCAAACTAGTGTAACCAAGATAAGTGATGCAACAGGGTGCAAGAGGGAAAGCGTTAGAAAAATTCTTCAGAAAAATCGATTTCGGGCATATAAACCCAAGTTTATAAACACGTTAAAAGAACGCGATTTTGATATCCGACTTGATTTTTCGTTTTGGTATCAGGGACAATATGAGGAGAATATTCTTTTTCCATACAAGATATTATGGACAGATGAAGCCACTTTCTCTTCGAATGGTACCGTGAGCTCACAAAATTGCCGATGGTGGTCCCAAGAAAATCCTAACTTCACAATTGAATGTCGCGACCAGTATCATTTTAAAACCAATGTTTGGTGTGGAATTTTGAAAGATGAGCTTATTGGACCATACTTCTTTAGAGCAAACTTAACTGGTGAAAGGTACCTGAATTTTCTTGATAACGAGATTACCGAAGTTTTGGATATCATGCCCTTACACCATAGACATAACTTATGGTATCAGCTTGATGGTGCACCCATACATCAAACTGTAGCAGTGAAAGAACGCATAAACCAATTATTTCAAAACAGAGTTATAGGGCGTGATAGAGAATGTCTCTGGCCACCCAGGTCGCCTGACATAACCCCACTAGACTTTTTTCTGTGGGGTTATCTTAAGCAGAAAGTTTATAAGAATCGACCGTTTAGAAATATCGAGCATTTGGAACAAACGATAGGACAGTGTTGTGCCGATATAAGACCAAGCTTTTTACAAAATGCTGTCAAAGACGTTTATAGACGGACGGGTGTTTGTATAGAGCGAGAAGGACGTCACACTGAAATGTGAAATTTATATTGCTTTTGTGTTACCTATTTAAAATGATTAAAGTTCCTTTTTGTTCCTTTTAATAATAATGATAGTTTTAAGTATAAAATAAAATTTTTATCAAATATTTAGATGTATTTGTCATTTGAAAAACGAAACATCTGACGTCTATCTGTTAAAATTTTTAAATTAGGATAACTTTGCACCACCTGTGTCAAATTTTTTTGCCTCTAATTTTAAATTTCGAAAAAAAATGGCATTCTAGTAAAAAAAAGCTCATACAAACTAAATAAAATATTGAGTATGGTATAAGCAAATAGTTTAATATCCATTAAGCGAACTTACATTAAATAAAAAAAAAGTTAATTAGAAAAAATGGCAAAAAAATCAACTTTGAGCTAGAAAACTGAAACTTTGTATTTAGGCCAAGAATTGTACTAGAAACAACTTTTTCTAATAAAATTTTTTGAAATTCGGTAAAACAATGCCATTTTTCAGCATTTTTTGATTAGAATGTAATTTTTGACAGATACCGAATGACAGATGGTGACATTTGATTATATAATTTTTAGTCTAATTTGAAGCAAAAACGATTACCGAAATTTAATTTTAACTAACCTCATTAATAAAAAAAAGTTCCATATGGTGCGGACTTTAATGGTGACACTGTAATAATATTGTATACGAGTGACACTATCTTCTTTTTTTTATAAGCTTTTTAGTGAAATTCGGTTCCGAAGATCAGATAATGTGAAAAGCAAAATATTTTCGTATATACATGACTGAAATACTTTATACCTGGTATTGATCCACTTCTTTTGCAAAAAAGCACCATGCACTTGTGTGCTTTCATCTTAATCAAAACAACTATAACCTACCAAACAGCGAATCGAATCACCACAAATTAAAAACTCATTTACAAAAATTGTTGTTAGGTAATGAAAGTTTATAAGCACTAATATACCGACAACAATGCGCATAAACCACTTTTTATTCTGTAATTTGAAAAAGCATCCAGAACCAAAGATGGCGACGAATAACAACAAACAAATAATGCCGGGCCGGCTCTGACGCGATCGATAAAATTTCCTCCCTACTGCGCAAGCTCAATAGGCCCGCGCCATCTCCCATGGCGGGGACACTTTTTGTATTTTGGAACGTTCGTATTGGCAATATACTGTTTATATATATGTGCTAGGAACCCACTATTCTGGCACCGTAAAGTACTCGATTATAGGTACCTTCAAAATGATGTATCGCAAGACCCCACTTCCTATTTAATTTTCTTTCCCAAGATGACGCCCATCCGCCATTTCGACAGTTAGTACCGTCATTATTTCGGCAAAAAATAGTTTACCTTCCCTGACAAGCCACACCCACACCACAAGTTATTAAGCCGTTTCCAGACTATGTACACACACTGTATAATCAAAAATCGGTCTTATTCTAACTCAATGCTAAAACGAAACCAAAATGTTGTGTATGATCAATTGAAGCCTCCAAATAAGACCGACTTTGACTCCAGGCAATATTTTTCAGTTGACTAAAACATTTCTATCTTTTACATAAATAATTGTATCGGTAGCAAACATTCTTTTAAGATCAACGGCAAATCAATTAGTACCTACTTATGCACAAAATGAAAAGTAATGTACCCAAAATACTCCCTTGCGGAACCCCGATGTCTCTTGCATTTTTCGCGTCAGAATTGATTAAAATAAATCTATAAATGAAACCAAAGTTTTAGGTATATTTTTAGGTAGAATTAGACTGAAAAATGTTATATGGGTTTTATTATTTAGCTTTATGTTACTTACCTAAACGTTTTTATACTTTTGCTTGTTACCGTAAATTCCCAAGGATCCCAAAAATATACTTTTCCCACAGAAACAAGTGGTGGATTGTTGCTAAAATATATAAAAACATCTGTTGCTGCTAACTATCTACATAACCCAGTAGCGTGAAATAGTACAAAATTAACACTTTCTGATATTCAGTTAGTTCACTTGAATCGAGCAATCTATACAGGGTGGTCAAGAAATTTCGAAACATAATTGAAAACTTTTTCATTATTGATTTCCCAGAAAAGTTTATTCTTGATTCATGCTCTCAAACCTCTAATTATGTTAGTTAATACATTGTCAAATATTTCTTTATTAAAAAAATCAAAAATAACTCAGTAAGAGGGAAGTAAACCCTTATTTTTGAAAGTCGGGAAGAATTTTACTTTGAAAATTTCACATCATCATTGGGCTTGTTACCGATAATTAGGTTTCGTAATTTTTTTATGGTATTCAATAGAATTCGATCATCTAAATAAACTTTTAAAATTTCAGCTGGATAGGTTTATCCAATCCTCAGATATTCAATGTTAAAGATTGGGTTTTAATTCAAAGCGCCTCGCCGACTCGTGACGTCATACCATATACACACGCGGGTCGCCGTTCGCGAATCGTTATAGTCTATAAGTAGTCAGTTCATTAAAATCCATTTGAAAACTTTAGTTTCCAATCACTTGGACTATTTATGGCTATGTTTAAATAAAGTTTTTGATTTTTTTCTATCAATAAAAATATTCTCTTTTGTATTTCTTCTGGGATATCTGTGAAACCTCTCTTAGGCGGACACCTACGGGACAGTCTAAATGTGTTCGCCTAATAGAGGTGTCCGCCCTTGAGAAATTTGTTATTAGGTAACATGTAAATGCAACATTATTACTATGTATATGTATGTACAAATAAACATAACATAACAAAAATACACTAGTTTTAGTTAGGATGTGGTACTAAAAAAATTTAATAACATAGTTTGACGTGTTTGCGTTTTATACTTGCAATCTAGAAAATGTAATTCCAAGTCTGATAACAATTCCATTGCGCTAGAGTCACCTCTATTCTTTGCATACTCTTATAATTCCTTTACCATACTAATGGCTTGTTGATAATTGGTGACATTTGTTTGATTACTGCATTCAACTTCTAATCGGTAGGAATGGGGTCACTATCATCTTCTAATAGCACATTGCTATCAATGTTAATGAAGTCGCCCAAATCATTGTTATCAAATTAAAAACTTCCACAACTTTCAGACTCAAAAGGCGAGGTTTTTCTGCCATTGTTGCGATTGGTTGCCGGTCTGTCTTTAGAGAGTTTTTGCCCCGTACTTATTCGTCTCCCAAATACTTTAAACATTTTTTTGTCTGTTTAAAGGAGGGTTTTTGCACTCTTTGTATGAAAACAGCTTGTCCGCGTCCGCCCAAAGGGGAGTCCGCCCAAGAAAGGTTGATTAAATAAAAATTGAATTTTTAGGTGTGAAAGTTTCTTACACGTGCTTGAATCAATAACCGGAATTTTTTTCGACTTCCGGAACGTTTTAAAAATTATCCCGAGTCGAAGACGACGTATAAAACCAAACATAAAACAGTAAAATTATCCTATAAAAATCACAAAAATATTGGCAAATTTGCACTAAGAAACGATTGAACTAGGGAGCAATAGCAGTATCCTAAGCCCACCGTATAAATATAATAATCCACTGCTGTAAATCTCAAGACGTAATTTTTATTTTTTATTTCTCCGTGGTTTTTAACCAACCACCTAACTTTGCAAATTTGTACATATTGTAAATAAAACAGTGTAAATAAAAAACAAGTATGAAAGAGATGCAAATAGGCATGAATGAATGAAGAACGAATGCGCATATCCTCAAAAAATGAGACATATTTAGATTTTATCATTACACCACCGCCAAGTTCCTTTCATCAAAGCTGGTTTTTTTGAAACTTTTTCCAGCAGTAATAAATTCTTAAAACACAGTATATCAGTCATAGAAAACATAAACATTCAATGTAGGCTAAAGTTATCAATTGTCGACGATAAGCACTGACTTGAAATCGACTGATTATCACCACGGCAAACATGCATACAATCCAAGGGCTAAAACTGTCCCCGGCACAGGCCTCGGTCTGGCCGCGTAACCTAAGTGGGTGGTCGTGGACCTACCGTACTTAGAGAATAGAAAAATATATTATATCGCTGTATATATAAATATTAGATAAGATTGTGACCATGTACATATATATTTCAAACCAAAAATAATAAAGATATATGAGATATATAATTTTTTCAAAGCTTTAAAAAAAATAAAAATAATCCCAGCACTAGAGAGATTACAAGTGAAATCATTTGCTGGTTATTAGGAGGCAAAACTTTATGGTCAAAAATAAATGTGATTAGTTTATTTGGATATGGAGAGAGATATGTTTGTTCTAGACTCCCTATTAGTTTAAAATTATGTTGAATAATATACCTACATATAATTTATTTAACGAAGTTTTCTTTTTTTCAGGAATGGTATAGAACAGAACAGATTTTCAGCGATTTTAAATTCTTGGTAGCTTAGACGTTCATTACAGGTAAGATATTATATTTTAACATACTTAATACATGATAACTGGACATCGAACGTGTCACATTGCCAAGCCAGGTCACCGACGAGTACCAGAGTCCGAAAAGACGAAGCAGACAGAACCAGACAATTCATTTTAAGTCTGGCGAGGGATGGACAAAAGAGAAAGTTAACAATAACACCGCAAGGTTAACATTATAACTAATGGCCTAGAATCAACGGCCGGCAGTTACCGGAAACCTTCCACAGTTCGGGAGGGCCTTTGGAGCCCCCAATGAGTTTTATGGATGAGTTACAACTTAACCCTATACAGGAGGACGATTTATCACTCCCGGGTCAGAGGTAGCCACCATCGCGCGTCTCCGATGAGTCCCAGTAGGACGAAACAGCACGTTGTTGACAGATAGATGACTTGAGAGGGTTCCGCGGAGGTTCGGAAGTTGATGGTGGCTACCTCTGACCCGGGAGTGATAAATCGTCCTCCTGTATAGGGTTAAGTTGTAACTCATCCAGTAAACTCATTGGGGGCTCCAAAGGCCCTCCCGAACTGTGGAAGGTTTCCGGTAACTGCCGGCCGTTGATTCTAGGCCATTAGTTATAATGTTAACCTTGCGGTGTTATTGTTAACTCTCTCTTTTGTCCATCCCTCGCCAGACTTAAAATGAATTGTCTGGTTCTGCCTGCTTCGTCTTTTCGGACTCTGGTACTCGTCGGTGACCTGGCTTGGCAATGTGATACGTTCGATGTCCAGTTATCAAATATTGATCCTCTAGACTCCTTAGCTCGTCGCTGTTGGTGATTTATCCAGCACACGAGAGGTCGGCAGCTGAGCTGCTCCTGAGTTCTAGTAAAGGCTAAAGCCTCCCCTTCGATCATACTTAATACACATGGGAGTCGTTAGAAAGTTTTGTAGGGGGTGCCAATGATGAAATGAGTAATTTTATAAACTTAAAACTAGTACGCCAGTGGTAGCAAAAAGGTGCAGGTGAAATTTTTTATGAACCACACCCCACGAACAAACTCAAAATACACACCTAAATTTGAATCTTGAAAAGGGCTACCACGACCAAAAGATTTACATCCTTTCGGACAGCCAAGCTGCTCTTAAGGCTCTAAACTCCAATCGGTTTACTTCAAAACTTACACTGGAGTGTCATACCAACCTAAAAGTACTGGCGGCCAGGGGGAACAAGGTGGAACTCTTGTGGGTCCCTGGTCACTCCGGGATATTAGGAAATGAAAGAGCGGATGAACTGGCGAGCCGGATCTGCCCAAAGTCTCAGGGGCCCTGAACCTTCCTTTGGAATATCAAAACAGGCAATAAAAACTACATTAGATAGATGGTCGGAAAAGCAACACCTATCTCGATGGCAAGAGTTACCTGGTCTAATACACGCACGGGCCGTAATTGGAAAACCATCGAAAATACTATCGAATGGGATACTAACCCTGACGCGGCCCCAGTTGAAACAAGTGATGGGTCTGCTAACAGGCCACTGCCACTGGCGAAAACACCTTCAACGGATAGGGCTAAACAACGGATCCATTGAATGTAGACTCTGCGGCGAAGAGGATGAAACCGCCTCACACATAATATACCGCTGCGTAGCGCTGTCCCGCAGAAGACAAAATATCTTCGGGAACATACAACGTGGTGATAACCTCCCACATGACAAGCTTGGTAGAAGGTTACTGGACCTCATAGCAGGAACAAACATCTTCTAACAAGATCGGGGTACACAATAAGCCGAAAGGCTGCAGTGACTTGAAGTTCGGGCCTTTAAACCGACCCCCGCCTTTAACCAACCAACCAAAGACCCCACGAACAAACCCAAAATACACACCTAAATTTGGTCAATAATTTGGAGTAAATACTAGAAAAACCGATGCGATAAGGTATGAATTCCCATAGACAGAAATTTTGAGGAATTCTCGTTATATTTAATTTAAAATGCGCGACATTTTGACTTAAGTCACAACAGACGAACAAAAGTAATTGTTTCTTTCGAGGAGAGTTTTCCATTTTGTGAAGATTTTTCAGAACTTTTAAAACGATCCCGGTTTTACGCTATACAACATGTCCAAGATAAGGAGGGCCAGTACAGGGATCTCGAAAACCGTAAGAAATAAGAAGTCGGTTAAATGGAGGTAAAGTTGCGCATTTACGTGCCTAATAATATGCCGTTTAGCAAGTTTTAAAATTGCGAGTAGTTCCGGAGATATTCGGAAAACAAACGGCGAAATTGTGAAAAATCGTTTTATTGTTTTCCTGGGTTTTTTTGAGATCGAATTGTAAAGTAAATTGCACTTTTGCATTGCCACTTTTTCCGCTCTATCTAACAGCGTTAATTGTTTTGTAATCCGACGAGTCGTCTTCGAAGGGCCATTATCAACTTTCTTTTTTTAAATACGGTCCTGTTTTTCTGATATTGGAATTGGAGAGCTTTTTTTCTCCCGAATGCAACGATGTATACATGACACATTGTGGTTTAATGACGTTTCGAGGGTTTTTTGAACAACGTCAGGAAATTTTGGGATACGGTCCTGTATTTCTCCTAATTTTATAAATAATATCTCATAAGTAAGCTCTAAATTTTTTACTTATGTTGGACTAGTTCAATAAATAACAAATAATTTAATAATAAACCACAAATAAGTGAACAAAAAGCATTCCAAAACAGTAATAAAACGAACAACGAAAAAAGTATGGAACTACATAATCATATGTTCAAAATGATTTCCGTGATTCTCTAAGCACAAATAACATCTTCTAACTGCCACTTAACAGTTTTTTTGAGATAAAATAAAACATGCGATAGAATATCAAACTTGTCAGCATTTGTAAATTTATGTTCCATATTTTCTGGAAAATAGAAAACCTCTTAAAACGCTCTCAAACGATCACAATGGGAATGTCAAGTGAAACAAATCACGCGTCACCATTTTCATTTTTTTGTTTCAAGCGCCTACTTTTCTTTTAAATCCCGAATCAACAGAAGTTTGAAATAATGTTTCTGTATTTTGTTCACTTATTTGTGGTTTATTATTAAATTATTTGTTATTTATTGAACTAGTCCAACATAAGTCAAAAATTTAGAGCTTACTTATGAGATATTATTTATAAAATTAGGAGAAATACAGGACCGTATCCCAAAACTTCCTGAAGTTGTTCCAAAAACCCTCGAAACGTCCTTAAACCACAATGTGTCATACATCGTTGCACTCGGGAGAAAAAAGCTCTCAAATTCCAATATCAGGAAAACAGGACCGTATTTAAAAAAGGAAAGTTGATAATGGCCCTTTGAAGACGACTCATCGGATTACAAAACAATTAACGCTGTTAGATAGAGCGGAAAAAGTGGCAATGCAAAAGTGCAATTTACTTTAGGATTCGATCTCAAAAGAAACCCAGGAAAACAATAAAACGATTTTTCAGAATTTCGTTTTTTCCGGATATAGCGGATAGAGCGGAAAAAGTGACAATGCATATCTCCGGAACTACTCGGAATTTTAAAACTTTCTAAACGGCATATTATTAGGCACGTAAATGCGCAACTTTACCTCCATTTAACCGACTTCGTATCTCTTACGGTTTTCGAGATCCCTGTGCTGGCCCTCCATATCTTGGACACGTTGTATACAAAAAGAGACAGCCGAAAACAAACCAAAAAATAACTACATATTTATTTTAAGAAACAATCATTAATTAGCATGCTGATTTGTATTTTAATGGTATTCTACGGTAATGCAATATGCCATAATTTCATCGTAAAAAGTTCATTGTTTGTTAATTTACAACGAGATCTCCTCATCGTCCTGGCCAGTGGTATTTCATATTATTTTTTTTTCAAAACGATTTCACTCAAAAACCTATCAATATGAACTAATTGAATGAATTTTTACGTAAAATAATGATATTTCATAATTTTTAAGAAAATTAAAAAAAGAATGACTAATTAACAAAGTGGGATTATTTTAACCCTTTTAACCACCCCAGTATGTGACGCCTATGATTAAAATTTTGAAATTCGGATTTCAGAAACTGATGTAGCGTCAAAAGTTTATACACCATACCTAGTTTCAAAATTTTATTATGAATGGTTTCGAAAATATTTAGAAAAAAGCGTCTTCAGGGTTCCCCATTCTAAGGGTCGTAGCCCCCTTAGCATGCATTTCTGCACTTATGTCCTTATGACAAAATTCTATTATTTTTAGCCGGAGAATATGGTGATAAAGTATTGCACCTTAATTTCGGGACAACCTGTATAGCAGCGTCGGATCCGCTATATTATATTTTTTCTTTGTTTGGCTTCGCTTCGATTAAGAGAAATATTTTCGAAGACACTATCCCACCATGCACCGCCGCGAATGTCGAATTTAATTTGCGACTTTAAAAATACGTACCAAATATCGCTGTGCTAGAACAATACTAGGATAACTTAAAAAATATCGATTTTAAGTTATCTGGACCATTATGATGATACAGGGTGTCCGGGAACATGTGGGAAATCTCCCAGATATGAAGAAAACACGTGAAAAGAATACTATAGGTTCATATAAACTTCTTTCGTATCGGCCTCCTCTTCGGAGATATGGGCTCCCAAAGAGCACCAATGGAATCAAGTTTTTTACACATACCTGGTATATTTCAATTATTTTTTAATATGATGTATACCAGGTAAGGCCCGTCAAATTACTACCCAAGGAACTGTTGTGAATTACTCACAGCTGCAGGAACGGACTAGCTGTAACACTCATGGGCCCATTTTTTTACGCCCTGTATGATGAGAACTTTGGACAATGTTTTTTACATACCTTTAACTATTGGCTAAAAATTAAGTACTCTTCATTCATGTCGCTAATCCTAACCGTTCTCGAAAAAACGGCATTTCATACATCATGTGCTTCGGGTATTTCAATAAAAGATACATCTTTGTTCCGATCCAATGTTCAACTTTCAAGATTCCGCTTTTTCATATTTAGCCCATGAGCAGTTAGGGGACTCAGTGTAAATAAAATGACGTTTTCTCGAAAACGGTTAGGATTAGCGACATGAATGAAGAGTACTTAATTTTTAGCCAATAGTTAAAGGTATGTAAAAAACATTGTCCAACGTTCTCATCCTACAGGGCGTAAAAAAAATGGGCCCATGAGTGTTACAGCTAGTCCGTCCCTGTAGCTGTGAGTAATTCACAACAGTTTCTTGGGTAGTAATTTGACGGGTCTTACCTGGTATACATCATATTAAAAAATAATTGAAATATACCAGGTGGTTCAATAATTATGTGTAAAAAACTTGATTCCATTGGTATACTCTTTGGGAGCCCATATCTCCGAAGAGGAGGCCGATACGAAAGAAGTTTATTTGAACCTATAGTATTGTTTTCACGTGTTTTCTTCATATCCGGGAGATTTCCCACATGTTCCCGGACACCCTGTATACATTTTAATTAGTGTTTGGGTAAATAGTAAGACATGTTAAAATGTCTTTTTCTTTCGTGTTTGAGATGAGATTCATTGTTTTAACTTTTTATTGGTGAAATAGTAGGACATTTCGAGATGTCCTAGTCTTTTCCAAGGTTTAAAGATTTTTTTTAAAGATATCTTGGTTTTCTAAGTTATCCTAGTATTACACTGTTAAACATATCTTAGTATTTCACTACAAATAAGATTATTTATTTTAATAACCACCGTTTTTTAAAGTTATCTTTGTATTGCACCAAGATATTCTGTAAAATCCAATAAACTGTCGAAAGTCATTAAAGATGTCTCTGTATTGAACCAAATATAGGTTTAAACTTGAAAAATATAACGAGGTTGACTGTCCTACTCCAGCGTATATTGATAGACCAAAAATGACGTTAAAAAAATAAGAGGACCTTTTGAGCTTGCTCAAACATATTCCGACGGAAAATCATGATTTTTTAAAAAATTTAAAAGCTTTTAAAAAGGGGCAAAAAATGGATCATGAAGATAGTGAGTAATCTTTCCAATGTTATTTTGTGCTATATTTTTTGTCTAGTTTTTTTGTTTTGATTTTATGTCTTTCGTTTCAAACAATAATAATAGTTTCGATTATGATAAACTACTTATTGTTTATTATTAGGGACCTATTTTATTTGTTTATTATTAAACTAAACGAAATAAATATAGTTTTTTTCTATAACTGTATTTCTTTATGCGGCAGTAGTAAGACAACTTTTAAAATAATAACAAAGACAATTAACAGAATTTACATACTAAAAACCATGCAATACTGAGATAACTAAAAAACGAATTAATAGAGTTAAGTTCGCACATTTCCAAAAAAGTATAGAACAATACGAAGACATGTTTGTCAAAAAAAGGTATAACTTAAATAACACAAGGCATTAGGTGGTTCAATACTAAGATAACTTAAAGGAAATAACAAGATAACTTTAAAAAATTGTAAAAATGTGTTTTTTTCCTAAAACAATATAAGGATATCTTAAAATATAATAATTTTAATAAAAAGTTAATACTTAAAAGCAAAAATAATACTTACCTTAGATTCCTATGTCCAAATAACAACTCACTACGAAAAATAGCATTCTTAATTAAAACAATAAAACATTTATAAACAATTCAAACATAAAGAGTCAATTTTCTCGAAACTATGTTTTTTAATTTGTCCTATAGTATTGTTCTAGCACAGCGATATGAAAAAAAAATAGAAAAAACATGCTATCTTTTCCTCTAGCGAAATAAAAGATTATGATGTATAAAGTTGACAACTTCCGGACGGACAAGTGCCCAGCCGTCATGCCTCTCCCAAACGACGTCCATGCTAATACATAATACAGGGTGTTACCGAAATGGCTTATTATCTTTAAATGAATGACTCCTTGCGTGTCCTAGAGAAACCCTAATTATTTTATTTTTTTTAACTCGAATGTCTAAATACTTAGGTAAAAAACACTTACATTAACCGACTTCCACGTGCAATGCCATACACATCTATGTTCAGTTAATATGTGCATCTAGTAGACTAACAGTGATGCCAGATCACAACGCGTGTCTCGTCCTTGGTCGTTGGAAATCACGCGGTTTACTTTGAATCACGCCTGTTATAGTAGAGATTATTTAAAAAGACCACACGGAAAGAAAAACTTAGTTAAGTTTACTATAAAATTAGTAAAACTAACCATAATTTATGGTTTCTAGATGTAACTGGAATAACGTTAACGTTAAAAACTGCCATTTATGTTGCTAAAATCTTTTGTAAAATTTACTCAAATATTTTGTAAAAATTTCGCGACACTGTATTCCAAAGCGAGTACCCAAGTACTCGACTTCCAGTGATCGATGAAACGCTTCCGCTTGTTGTCCCCACCTGTTCTCCTAACCGTTGCATCCGATTGAAGCTCTTCATTCTTGTAAAAAGGCATTTTTGTTCAATTTATTTTCATCTCAGGAGTTGCAGGTTTAAATATAATCTAATTTCCATAACACCCTGTACTTTTAAATATTTTTTGTTCTCTTCTACATAATTTTAAAGCAAAGAACTCATAATCGCGATTTATCAGTGTTGCCCTATACAGGGTGCCCAAGATAAGCAGGGCCTCTATGGGGAGCTCGTTAATGCTCTCAGATACAACTTCAATTAACTGGGGGAAAAGTATCACAATCAAAGCACGAACAATATGCCGTACAAAAAATTTTTATTATGATTTTTAAGTCCTGAGTTATTTAAGAAAAACTGAAATTTTGAATTTTTAATTTAATTTTTTTTTCGACGTTAATATTAAAGTTAGATCAAAGCGGATAAAACATTCTCACAAACAACTTTTGGTGAACTCAAAGAATACATAACAAATTTTTTTATATGACCTTCCGTTTTCAAGCAATCATCATCAACTTTATTTTTTCTAATAATGCCCTGATTTTATAATATCAAATTTTAAGACCTTTTTTTATTCTAAATTCAATGATGTAGCACACATGCATTATCGCTTAATTACGTTTCGAGTCTTTTTGATCATTTTCATGAAAGTCAGGATACGGACCTGTATTTTCAATAATTTTGTGAAAACAGTTCAATGCAGAAGGTACTAAAGTGAATATTTCTAAAATTCTTTTATAATAATGCACTACATAATAATCATAAAACAAGATAATTAACAATAACAAAACAGTAAGTATATATGAAAAAACAAACACCAAATGGGTACATTTGCAGAAAAACATTAAAACTTTTCCAAAAGGTATTCGAAATGATTGCCAAAAGCCATATACAGGGTGTTATGATTATGACTTATTATATTTAAATGGGTGACTCCTTGGGTGTCCTAGAGAAATTCTACATACTTTTTTTAAACCGAATATCTAAATACTAAGGTAAAAACTCTTTTTACACATATACTGTCGCGCCGTTCCATCTGGATTCACTTAGCAACAATATGGGTCACTAGAGTATACTAACAGTGATGTCAGTTCACACCGCGTGTCTCGCCCTTGCGTGGATACCGGCCTCGCGTCACTATCCTTGCTTCAGTATGTTTCGAGACTCGGGGGTGGAATGACGCTGTCGAGGGTTCCACGTGCTTGACGTATACGAATTTTAAACGTTTTGTTAGTTGTAGCATTACCCGATTTTTTTCTGTTGTGAAATAATTCATAATAATAAATGTTGTGAGTGATTTCAAATTTGTGTGATATTATCTACTGTTGGTTCTGTTGAAAAACATACTTTTTGTGTTTTATTTTTTTCTGGAATTTAGTTATAAAACGGATTATTTTAAAATAACATCGAAGGTAAGAAAGTATGTACCATCGTGCCGGTAAAAAACTAGGACAGCAAAATTTCTTATTTTCTCCTTGACTATTAGGAATTTTTTACTTTCGAGTCTGGTACCAGGAAAATGTCATTTGCAAATTTTGCATGTCAACATAAATTGTCACTTTATCATTAACTTCAATGATGAAGGAATGACAATAATATTCTTGGACACTGTAAACCCTAAGCTGAAGAAAAGGCATTATTATTATTATTATATTATATAATTCTATAATTAACTTGTCAAGCAAATTTTTCTTTAAAAAATATGCCACAATTAACACCCCAGCAAAAGGCTATAATCTACAGTCGGTTGCGAGATGGTGCTTTTATTAGGGATATTGCAGACGAACTGGGAGTAAACAAAAATACCGTGTTGTTGGCAAAACAACAAATAGCAAGGCATGGGGCTATTATAAGGAAAGCAGGTTCAGGTCCCCCTAGAATTTCTACTGAAGATGAAGACTAGTTAATTATTTAAGGGATCATCCATTCGCAACAGAAATAAAGGCGAAAGAAGAGAACTTTCCAGGTTCTGCAAATACTGCTAGAGACAGGGTTCGAATTTCCGATATACGAAGTCGTTGTGCTACTAATAAAATATTTTTAATGGAAAGAAATAAACAAGGCAGGTTAGAATTTGCACATGAATATTTAAATCGGAATATTTTCTGGGAAACAGTTATATTTTCTGACGAGAAAACTTTTCACTCGTGTAATAATGGAAGCATTCGAGTGTATAGGTCTTCCGGCATGCGGTATGATAAGATATACACTCACAAAACAAACCAAAGCGGGCGTTTCTCTATAAATGTCTGCGGTTGGATTAGCGCTAGAGCTCCAGGAATTTTCCAAATCGTGGAAGGAAGACTAACTGCACCTGAATACGTTAATATCCTAAATGCAGTGATGATACCATCGATAAACGCTGTATATGGTCAAAATTTTACATTTCAGCATGATAATGCTCAAATACACACAGCACGCATTGTGCAAAATTTTCTCCTAGAAAATAATATAGCAGTTCTTCTCTGGCCTTCGAAAAGTCCCGATTTGAACCCGATCGAAAACATTTAGGGTAAAATGGTGAAATTTAGGGTAAAATGGTGAATTACGCTACAGGATAAATGAAGCTTGGAATGAAGTAACATGCGAATTATGCAGAAACCTAGTTTTAAGTATGCCGCAAAGGCTTCAAGAAGTAATAAACAGGAATGGTTCTATTACAAAATATTAAAAATGTTTTGTTGCTTCGACAATTTTGCGTTTGTATTTTTGAAACCTATTAAATTTCTTTTATTATTTAGTTTCGTTTTTATTTTTAGGCGACGTTATATTTACCTACTTTAAATAAGGTATTAGACTTTTTCTTAATAAAAATGCCCAATATATTTACTGCCGCTCAAGTTAAGAAGAAATAAGATATTGATGCCATATAAAAGGTTAACTTATGTAACCTAGGTTACTTCCTAAAAGTTATGTGTTTCTACCTTTACAGCTGTCGAGCACCTTTTATAGTCTATGAGATATGTATATCCGTTCCCAGTTTTGTGATTTTGTTGTCCTAGTTTTTTATCGGCACGATAGTACCTTAAAATTGTAGTTTTTTTCTAAAAAGTTTGAAAAAGACGTCTTGTTGTCAAAAACTGAACACGTGCGTTTACAGTTCTTTGTTGCAATATGACAACACCGCCTATAATGCGCTAACCTCTTTTGAACCTCGAGACTGCCTCAATAAACTGATTGCGAAGGTCCTCAGGAGCGGCCACGTAAATTTTCAGATTTCATATAAAGTGTATATTTCGCTTAATAATTCAAAGCGCCATTTATGGTTCTTTTTCTTCAATTTATTTTCATCTCAGGATTTGCCGGTTTAAATATAATAAGTCATTTCCATAAACCCAAATCGTTTTAAAATATCAAAGTATCAAAACAGTCTTTTGTTATGAACTTTTCTAGTGCTCATCGAATTTTGGAACATACTTTACCTGCCCTCTAATACACAATGTGCGGCCGTTAACACATAACGGTGAGATATGAGAGTTCCAGCACAACTAATACCGTTGTCCCACGTAATAAATGCCAGATAGGGAATGTCCTCGAAGGGGTTGTTCGGTTCATGACATCCATGTCTCATTGCTATTTTTGCTGGTTCTGCGTTCCCTATTTCATCCTACAAGTTAGTTTCAAAAATCGTTTTACGCGCTACTTAATAAAATTGCATTAATTACAAAGATATTTTGAACTCCACATACAAAAACGTACATTTCTAGCCTACGCAACGAATACCAACAGTCTTTCCCACCTGTTTCGGTCATTATTGCAGCATAGCCAGATTGACATATTTATGGCAAAGGTATTTTGCAAAATCCCAATTAAAAATTTGTTAATTTGACAATTACAACTGGTTTAAGGTTAAGCCGCAATTGCTCTTAAAATTAATTTATTTCCCAATAATTTTACTATAAACTGTGAAAAGGAGATAAGAGATTCTTTAAAAAAATATTATTATACTTAAAAGGATCAAACGAATCTTGAACTAGTCGAACTGCACTCTGGCAACATCTATTTCTATTTTACTACGCGCTATGAATACATTAAAATGATGGTATTAAATGGTTTTAGGCATTTAATGGTATATGAAATGAAAGAATAATCTATGACAATACAGTGATAGCTCGAGATACGAGTTTAATTCGTTTCGTAACCTTGCTCGTATGTCGATTTGCTCGTATCTCAAAGAAATTTTCCCCATTGAAATTAATTGAAATGCCATTAATTCGTTCCAGCCCCAAAAATGCTACCCCCAATTGTTTTTGTTACGTATTTTTGAATGAGAAAAATGTATTTATAAATGACTAATATTGTATAAAAACATAATAACTTACACACAACTTAAATGCTACTGTATGCTTAATTTTAGTCACTGCTTTTCTCTTCACTGGTCTTTGCCTTTTTCGCCGGATTCAAAAAAAAACACGGAGGTTTGTTTCTTCCTCCCTTTCAGAATGTTGCGGAAATGAGTTAGGCAAGTGTCATTAAATTGCTCCGATGCACGACCAGTTGCAACTTTTCCGGGGTGTTTCTTTTCCACGAACTGAAACTCTCTCCCACATTCCCAATATCTCTTTTATCTCACTTGTAGAGATCGCGTCGCAGCTGACCGTTCCTTGTATCTCAAATGTCGCTCGTATTTCAAAACAAAACTTCGCTCGCTCGACAGCTCGTATCTCAAATAACTCGTATGCTAGGGCACTCGTAACTCGAGGTACCACTGTATTATTAATTTCATAGAAATATAACACACATTACAGCTAAAATACCACTAAAATAAGAAAAGATTCCGACAAACTTTTAAATCATCCGCCGCGCCGTTGGAGCCGGCCGACGATAGCCGAAGCTGCTCGGCGACCCCTGCTCGTTGCCACCAGCGTTGTCAGTCTTTTACAACAATTGTAATACATATATCCATTACTATTTTAACAATTTTTGAGATGTTCATTCTTGTTGTGGGGCTCCACATATGAAATTTATGTTCAATCTGAAGGTGGCCCCCATATCACAGGAAAGTAATTACCTTTTTTTCGTACTCTTCTTACTCTGACACCGTTTTTGACTATTCTATTAGGTTTCGAACCGTCAATCTATTACTATTAATCAAAGATTTCTGGCAACACTGTGCCGTTTGCCGTAGTTTTCCATGGAAAAAAAAAGTTCACCAGCATTTTTTCTTATTTAGTCATGTGTCTTTTTTATAATAAATATCTGAATTTTCATAAAATGAGGTGCGCTGTGATATGGATAACCATGCAAAGAAATTTGATAGAAATATAAGGTGTTTCCGCTTTCCTAAGGATAAAAACAAAAAAATAAAGTGGATACGGTTTCATTTATTTTGTTAATATTTACTTCTTAAGTATTTTCCACTGAAGCTGATGAGGATAAATGCCTTCGAAACATATATGGAAATTAAAATATTGTTGATTTAACTACTGAAGCAGACTAGGAGTTTCTTTACCTCTCCATAATTTCACTCCACTGAGAAATGGACTAATTAAAAAAAATAATTTAATTTGTTTATATCTAAGTTCTATTTTAGCTTTAATCTTTGTTGTATGTTCTTGAAATAACTATACCTAAATACCATGACATTAGTCTTCATTTCACATACCATTAAATGCGTAAAACCTTTTAATACCTTTAAAAGAGATTTTAAAACTCTGACAGCAATCTAAATCTCCATAAGAAATTTAAAATCACTCTCCTGGTGACGCCACAAGCCATGCCTCTATCGGCGTGCAATCCTTAGTTATTTATACCATGTACGTTGTATAATTAGAAAATTATTATCTTGCTTGCATTTTTTATTTAACATTAAAATTGCGAATTTTTTTGCTAAAACTGGAAGTTCACGCTATGTTGTAGATTATCGAGAACTAAATACCAAACTTTAGATTATATTTGACAGTGAGGAAACTTACCTGAGAAGAAAATGTAAATAGTACAGTTACCAAAACTACCAAAATTGCCTTCATTTTTAAACGAAATGTTTCCTAACTATATTTTAAAAATAATGTTAGGCATTTTATACAATATTTTTTTATAGTAGTACAAATTATTTTGCACGATTTTGAATAGTTACACGAATCCTTTATTTCGAATAAGTTTTTATTAAATTTTCGTGACACACAAAATATTTTAAAAGTTTTCACAACAAAAACAACTGCATGCCTTAAAAAAATTAAAACTTTTGTTTAACTTAAGATAACGTTCATATTTTATTATTTGATCGAATTTAACAGAAATAAAAATTATCTCTTGAAATAATTATTTTTATACAGGGTGTCCCGAAATTAAGGGGCAATACTTTACCATCATGTTCTCACAAACCCCGTTCATAATACAATTTTAAAATTAGGTATTATGTATATAAACGCTTGTGGCTGAGCTCCTGCGTAAACAGTGCCCGGTGTATTCTTTGGGATTCGGTAATTTAAGAAATTCGGAAACTGTGCAGGCGATTTTTCCAAAAGTGCGAATACCGATAGGTTGTATATGTATAGTACATTTTCCGTTTTTATAATAAACAAATAATTTACGATGTGGTCTGTTTGCTTGACGAATTGACAAATATATTCTGTACAAAGAAATATTATTTTCTCCAATGACGACAATGGTTCTTTCCATATTCGCTTTAGAATTCGGAATTTTAATCACTAACATGGTTGTCTTGTCTTCGATATCATCCAAACTCATTTTACAAAGCTCTTCGCGACGACAAGCGCCTGCCAACCCAATTTATTAATGCAACCTAAAATTTAAAAAAAATTAATCATCAGGAGGAAGAGTTAGATTACCTTTGTCATTAGGTAGATATTATCTCCAGCTTCTGATAAGAAGTGATCTATTTCTTCTTTATTCAATAATTATCTTATACTTATTTTACACATTCAATTATCTTTGATAAAAGATTTTATAGCTGATTGGTAATAACCTTATTTTCTGACAATAAAGCATATACACTGAAACCTCTATTAGGCGGACACCTACGGGACCGTCTAAATGTATCCGACTAATAGAGGTAACCGCCTAATAGAGGTGTCCGCCCTTGGGAAATTTGTTATTAGGTAATATGTAAATGCAAAATTATTACTATGTATATGTATTATGTACAAATAAACATAACATAACAAAAATACACTAGTTTTAGTTAGGATGTAGTACTAAAAAATGTAATAACGTAGTTTGACGTGTTTGCCTTTTATACTTGCAATCTAGAAAATGTAATTCCAAGTCTGATAACAATTCCATTGCTGTAGAGTCACCTCTATTCTTTGCATACTCTTATAATTCCTTTACCATACTAATGGCTTGTTGATAATTGGTGACATTTGTTTCATTACTGCATTCAACTTCTTCATCAGAGTCGTCAGATAGTGATGTGGTTTCAGTTTGGACTACATAATCGGTAGGAATGGGGTCACTATTATCTTCTAATAGCACATTGGTATCAATGTTAATGAACTATCCCAAATCATTGTTATCAAATTACAAACTGCCACAACATCAATATTCTCTTTCAGACTCAAAACGCGACATTTTTGTGTCATTGTTTACGATTATAACCTTGCAACTCACAAATAAACGGCGGACTGCTGACGGGGAATCACACATACTTTCATTCGGCGAAGTGTCCTTTCGCTCTGCCACGCATACGCGATTGGTTGCCGGTCTGTCTTCAGAGAGTTTTTGCACCGTACTTATTCATCTCCCAAATACTTTAAAATTTTTTTTGTCCGTTTAAGGAGGGTTTTCGCACTCTTTGTATGAAAACAGCTGGTCCGCGTCTGCCCAAGAGAGGTTATTTTTCATGGAATTTCATATACCTAGTTCCGGACTATGAAAAAATGTCCGCTTAATAGGTATATCCGCTTATTAGAGGTGTCCGTTATGAGATGTTTCACCGTATAAAATAAGAGAATGGGTCACTCT
The DNA here is from genome assembly GCA_963991005.1 of Barypeithes pellucidus. Taxonomy (NCBI): domain Eukaryota; kingdom Metazoa; phylum Arthropoda; class Insecta; order Coleoptera; family Curculionidae; genus Barypeithes; species Barypeithes pellucidus. The sequence continues at coordinate 19,967,657 of OZ022563.1, forward strand.
TGTACTGGGTACCCGGATAAGTACTCGATCCGTGAAGCAGGGCCGTAGCCAGAATATTTCTGCTACCAGGGTGTTGACCTTCATAGTCAGGGCATTTAGGATTAGAGAAAATACATACACATATCGCTACTGCAGAATAGTAAGGATATTTTTATTGTACTGGGAGAAAAAACAAAATAAAAAACATATAACACAAAAAAAAATCTGTTCAGGATAACTTAAATGTAAACAAAATATTTAAAATAACTGTAACCTTCGGTTCGATGCATTATTAAATTTTTGTAAAAATAATTCCAAATCCAATGACTCGGTTATTTTTCTTTCAAACGCCAAGGATGATTAAAGCTTTCTCAAACTGACGCGGTAAACGGTGGCGTTCGCGGTCGCGGTCATGGTAGCGATATTAAACGCGCCTGGCCATCTCAGACTTAGCCGGTGGCGGTAGCGAGTGGCTTCTTGATGAGAGTATTTAGTTGTTGTTATTAATCACGACAAAACGTTTTGTTTTAAATATGGTAATGCTGAAAAGAATGCAAAAGGAAGCTTTAATTTTGGCAGCAGTTCTTGAAGATGGAGAGCGGAACAGGTAAGTTATATATTGTTATATTTTACCAACTACTAGTGATGTGAATTTCTCGGGAATATTACCGGACATCTTTCCTAAGAAGTGAAGAAGAAGTGATGGTGGTATTTTTGAGGCGTCTGCTATGGGTAAAAAAATTAGAAATGGAACGCTAAACATTCCCTCCGATAGAATATTGCAGGGTCAAAATGAAGCTACTCCTTGTGTACTTATAGGCGATGAAGCTTTTGCACTTACCCCGTATTTAATGCGACCATTTCCATACAGACAAACTCGATATAATGTCAGGAAAGAAAAGTATAATAACAGATTGTGTACAGCTCGCCGTGTTGTTGAAAATGCTTTCGGCATTTTGGCCCAAAAATGGCGAGTATTTTTCAGAGCAATAGAAGTAAAAGAGGACTCTGTAAAAAGAATTGTAAAAGTACATTTACTAGAGCCTCAAGAACCAGCAGTAGGAGTATTCAACAATCTTCCCGTTGATGGAAGGAGAGGAGCAAACTATGCTTTTGAAATACGTGACAGATTTGTTGATTATTTCAATATGTGAAACATGACTCAAATATTTACTATTTTATTTACAGAATGTATTGCTATAACCAACTGTATGTAAAAAAATAAATAATAAATGGATCCATAACACAAGCGCCACATAAAAGAGTTTTGATTCCTCTTACCGTCAATTTCTAATCGTTCTCCGATTTCATCCCACACTTTATTTTTCTTCCTTGTATTTTTGTAATCCTTATCGGATAAGTCGTATAAGATTTTGTGCTCCTTTACAGACGACACTAAAAACCACGGAAACCCCGGAAACATTCGGCATCTTTCGGAGATCCGAATCCGGAAAGCTGGCGGGCCTTTTGAATGGTGATGTTTGACAACTTGCACGTTTCGAAGGATCGGATGCTTGGCGCACAGCTCGTGAACAATACCTAACCTAACATTTTCTTTGCCGCCCTTTTTTAGAGTCTCTTTTTTTGATCGCTGTGTTACCACACGTGATTCTTGAATCTCTTTGCTTTCTGATTTATTTTGTGAAAAATATTGTGTTTATCTACTTTAGCAATCATCAAGCATGGAAGCCCAACAGAACAATACGTACCCGTTCTGCAATTTGGAGGTTTCTTGTGTTTCAGCAAAAAACAGACATGTAAAAAATGTTCATAACCAACAGCATAATTCCGATACTAAGAAATCGTATATTATTTGCCCATTGTGTATTGGAACTGAGTTAATCTGTGGAACTTATAATAAACTAGAAACGCATTTAGAGGTAAGTCACAAAATAAAATTACAAATGCAAACACATAATTTTTTTAGCAAAGAAGATTATGAATAATGGTCTGAAGAACAAAAAATTCAGACGACCTATGCAGCGGCCAGGACAAAACGATATAATGATCATGTGGAAAAATCCTATACTTGCAATCGTAGTAATTCATTTGGTAAAAATATAGAATGCACCTTTAATGTTGCCTTATTTTATAACATATTTCTATTATCCGTAGGGTATATCAGCAAATACTCTAAACGAATGGAGAAGTGTATTCTAAAAATTAAGCTATATTTTTATATAAGGTGTATGGGGCAAATTAGTTTGGTGATGGAACAAGAAAATAGATCAGCAGTTCATAAAAGGAAATTAGAAAAGCAAGAATTCTTTCCAGCAAGGAGAAAGAAATAATATTGGTTATTTTGTATGGTGACAGGCTGGATTTTGTATTTTATAATTAAAAAATTAATTATTGTAGTTGCGTAGTATGGTTTAGGATTTTTTTAGATGTTAGCTATGCTTATTGTGTTGTACCTTTTGTAAATTGTAAAAATAATGCAGGATAATAAGGAATTTGAAAAAAACATCCCTCTTAAGTTTCTTGCAGTTTCTTCTTACGGGTTGTAATCGAAGCTGCGGATTTCTGAAAACTACGTAAGTTTAAATAAAGTACTATATTATTATGTATGTTTTTTATTTTGTTAGTCATTGTAATGTAGTTTTAGTGGTTTCAGCAGTATCATAAGTTTAATTGTGTGCATGAATTTGATTTGCTACATAAATTGGTTGACCACATTGTTCCCCCATCCTGACTTTTTGACCGACAATAAAGAAACAGTTCAAAATATCCCGTGTTTTATTTCAGTTAAATAAAGGTGACTCAAGTACACCACATATTTAATAAAGGGTGGCATTTAATAACTAATTTTCAGGGCATATTTTATCAAAAAGAAGTTTTAATATTTTTTGTCCAATATTTCATGACAAGCAATAAATCAGTACCTATATATGTATCAAAATATAAATGAAGATTTTAACGTAATTTGGTATACAATTAAACCATTTTACTAATATTAAAAACGATTCTAGTAGGTACTTCAAAATAAAGACGAGACCAGAATTAAAACCATATTTGCTACAAAGGAAGCAAAATAATCCACAAAACCTAAACAGAAATTTTAGATACTGAAGGGGCCTGAAGCGATAACATAATCTATTTTGAAGTCTACGACCAAAGAAAGTCGCAACCAACGGTATTGTCCACGAGCTGTGCGCCAGTCAACCGATCCTCCGACACGTGCAAGTTGTCAAGCATCACCATTCAAAATGCCCGCCAGCTTTCCGGATTCGGATCTCCGAAAGATGCCGAATGTTTCCGGGGTTTCCGTGGTTTTTAGTGTCGTCTCTCCTTTACGGCTTGAATTAATTTTTCCGTTAGGTTTTCCATTAGAAACTCCAGATACGACCATACCACAGCTTAGACAAGAACACAATACCGTCGCGGTCAAATGCAACCTGTCGAATTCCACCGCTACCGCTTCGTTGTCGCAACTTAAACGCAGCACGGACCGCAGTCTCTAGCAGTCAAAACGCTTGTGTTTGAGCGACCGAACTGTATTACGTAGGTTGTTTTAGACCGCTACCGCGACCGCAACCTCCACCGCGTCTGTTTGTGGAATCCTTTATCATCCGTTGATGCTTCATTGAATATCATTGCGGCCGATTAATAACCATAACTGTTGAAAAAGATGATTCGCATACTGCCGTACTACATGCGAAAGTGGCAACTGTTGCAAAAAGTTCGTATGTTGTTTTAAAAGCTTCCATGCGTTTGTAAATTTTGGAAAATATAGTCTCTCTTGGTTCATTTGCCAAAAACTCCTTAACAACTATATATTTCTTCAATAGATGTTATTGGTTGTATATTGTATCAAAATGACAAACAAAAATAGTTGCTAGTTGCCGTTTTCAAAAAAAAGTTTTTTATTCTATTTTTAACAAATTAATAAAAACTAGATAATTTTACACTTCTTGAGTCACTAAATGCGCTGTCGTTTGGCTATTCTTTTGTGAATTATTTCTGGAGCATCTCTAACAAGAGTCAAACAGTCCCATTCACATAAAAAACAACAAAACTTGGTGTAGGCTAGCTGCAACCCAAGTAACAGTGCAACAACCTTTAAGTCGCCACATATCTGCCATTGGTGCTCATCATATTTTATGTTTGTCAATAGGATCTTCATATTGTCGTATGATTCTTTCATGTGAACTACATATCCGAAAGGAACAGATAGAAGAATATTGCCAATATGCAATAGTACTGCCTTTAAACTCAATGTTGAACTATCTATGAACAATCTTCATTCCTCTGGTTTATAGTTTATATTTAAAGCCGCCAATAAACCGCCAATGTTTTTGCAGAAACTCAAGTTATTTTCCATGTCAAAAAATGGTGCTAGGCCTTTATGGCGTTTACGAAAGACACTTACAGAGACATCGTCTTCTAATAGGTTCCACTGCTGCAATCTGGATCCTAGTAATTCTGCCTTACCTTTTGGAAGTTCTAGATCTCTCACGAGAGTTTATTCGTCCTTATTATAGTACCTCCTCAGGAAACAATAAAAATGGTGATACACAAGTGTCCTTTTATCCGTTTAGTCCTTTATTTATTTAAAATAGGTTAGTAAAACACTATTTATTTGCCGCTTAATTAAAATTTCAATATTATCGCTTTTTTAGGGCGGTTTCGGCTCAGTCGGCATTGTGTCAATATCCCTATTTAGGTAAATTTAATTGAAACTCATTACTTCGCGCTCTTATATTTGTGACCAGATTTTTATTATACAGTGACTGTTCAGTACAAGGCAGACATGGAAGTGGATTTACATGGGTTTAAATGGATATCCCTCTTATTTTAAGCAATAGGGGGTTCGGACTTCGCATATGGGGGATCATCCCTGGGGACCCGCCATGCGGTGTTGCCGTGGTAAATTTCCTTAACTTGGTGAAAATGTAGATTTTGCAATGTAAGATCCATATATTGTTATTACAATACAAATATACCACGTGCGTTCTTGCGGTTACGGTGATAGTATATTAGGGGCGCATGACGTCATGTATCTCTTAAACGTGAACTAATATTAAAAAAAGTTTATTTTCGGTTTTAGCACACCTAAAATAGTAAGATTTAGTTGATTTTATTTTATATACATTTTCGTTGTTGTCCAGTGTTATTAATTATAAATACAGGGTATTATGGAAATGACGTATTATATTTAAACCGGCAATTCCTGAGATGAATACAAATTGAAGAAAAATATCCTTAAATGGCGCTTTCAATTCATTGAGCGGTATAAACCAGTAAAACTTCTGTGCGGCACTGCGACACATACGAATTCTCACCGGTGTTGTCAGAATTACACCTTACACTCTTTAAGTTTGAAATACGCAACTACGTAACTAGGTCAAATGTCACAATGACCTTTTGACTTTTGATTGGCTGACTGATTTTTTAATGTAATTTTATTTAGGCCACACACATACACTTACCTTGTCGGTCTTATTTAAAAATTAATGTCAATTTCTATAAAAACTTATACAGCGTTTTAGTAAAGAAACCGGCACATCACATAACCCATAACCATAATCGCAAAACTTCACATGAACACTGGCCAAAACACACACAAAATTCACTTGGAGACATCGTTTTTATTAACATTGGGTTGTCTCGCCTAGATGTGTATGAACTTTTGTTTTTAATTAAAAAACACATTGTAAAATGTAAATAACATTTCTTCGAATTAAAAATTACATCTGAACTGAAACATTTAAAACACGAGTTGTCAAAAACTAGAGATGTACTAATGCAATGCATGTTTTCCGGTAGATTCCAGCGCATTCACCAAAAAAGGTTGAAATAAATGATTATAATAATCTACAGCACTTATTTATTGTTTTCCTTCACTGCTGTAGATACCAATAAAAATTAAAAAACTTGTTAATCGCTGCTCTGGTGCTCTATTTCCTTCGAAAAGCTTAAAAAAATTAAATCGATCGTTTCACAGCGGGATTTTAAAACCAAATATTAGCCATCTCTAGTATAAACCGATAGAAGGTTAGAAGTTGACATTGACAACAAGATATTTCTCTGCGGCTTCGCGCGAAAGAGTTTTTTCGGAATATTTAATCAACTGTAACAGTGCGAATAAGTGTGAAAGTGTTTAGTACATACAGAAAAATCAAGTCGAATGCATATTAGAAAATGTTCCTTTAGTAAGAGACTGGAAGTCGCAAGGTCACCGGATCTTACACCATGCAATTTTTTTCTAGGGGGTACGATGAATAAAGAAATAGTTTATAAAGTCGAAGATATGGATCAGTTGCGATATAAGATATTGGATGCAGCAGATTAAATAATTGCTGAACGTTTTAGTTTATAAAGTGCCAAATTTGTGTCTTATCTCTTATTTGTGTGTTTGTTAAAGAATGCATTAGTGTGTAGCGATTTTGTGTGACAAGGGCCTATCTTCAAAAAACTAATTTGAAACATGTGTGTGTTTCTTTAAGTGATTTATGGTAATTTGTTCAGTGTTTAGGTCATGCTCTGAGATTGGAAGAAAAACGCCGAAGGGGTTTTAGTTGGATATAAGCTTTACCCACTAAAACCAAAAAAACTGAAGATGTATATGCCCTGGATTACTTGCTAGTGTACTGGCACCTGGATTCACTTCTATTTGGATACTAGGTAGCTAAATATTTATTTTGATAAGAATCTAAAGTTTTACACTAACAATTTGGCAACATTGCGCCTGAACATCTGTTTATTACACAGCTGTTCAGTGTAATGTGACTGTGCCGAGGAGTTGTGTGTGGGTTTATGGGTGAATTCCCCACTTTTTAGACGTTCGATTTGAAAAAAAAAATATGTAGTGCTTCTCTAGGACACCCCAGGGAGTCACCCATTTAAATATAATACGTCATTTCCATAACACCCTGTATATTAAGCAATACTTCGGAAATGTTCAAATAAATAACTTACCCAATTGTTTTAACGGCTGTAGATTGTCCAAATCTAAGTCTTCAACGTTACCTATGGCTGGTTAATAAACAATCATTAGCCGAGAATCTCTAATCCAACTGAAGAAGCACCAAGTCAACTGTTTCAATATACAATCGCCTATATTGTGACTGGCTACTTGTTTCGGTGGGTAAAGGTAAAGTTTCCATTACAATAAAATCTTTCAGCTGGATTTTCTTTTTCTTTTTTCACTAAGACATTTATTGGTATTTTCATCGACGGGCAAACAATTTTTCAAATCTTCAAATCTTTAAATAATTAATGTTGATAGGTAGGTACAGTACGTTTCACGAAAATTGGATACGACTTAATGATTTCCTGGGTCGGTCCCATTGTGTCGGCAAGAGCTTGGCAATAAACAAGTGAAGTATGAAGGGACGGACTAAGGAAAACAAGTAATGATATGATTATATTAATGTAATCAAATGAAATAACATTTTTTTTAAATATTACTAGTCTTATTTATTTACATTTATAATGTCATTCTATAGATAGTTCTGTTTCGCTATCGCTATCCTCATCAAAATTAATTATAATTGGATTAATTATACGATCCAGACTAATATACGAATTTTCTACAGTTATTACGTGACGGACTAAATTTTTCCAACTACCTGGGGGAATATCATTAAAGCATTTTCGTATTAATTCTACAACACTAGAACTTAGAGTCGGAGAAATATTTTCAGATCTAACCAGTGATTTTAACTGGTGCCACATATGCTCTATGGGGCTAAAAATGCAATAATAGGGTGGGAGCCGTAGCACTGTATGTCCAATTTCTTCTGCCAATGTGTCATAAACATATACTTTTTTTATACAAAATGTCTTTAAAACTTCTAAAAGATCACTTTTTTTATAACTTTCATCAAAATATATATCATTCGCCGCCATGTAGTTCGGAATCTCCAATTTTGTATTATTTGAGCTTGGAGCTTTATGTAATTGGCGACTGTGATAGCTCGCATTGTCCATTACTATCACGCTATTCTGAGGAATGTTTGGTAAAAGACAATTCTTGAACCATTCCTCAAAAACTAACCAATTTTACCACAAAAAGATATTTAAATATAAACTAAGCAACCTAACCTACCCGATGTGCCTATAGTTAATTATAATTATTACAATCCGGTCCTTTCCATATAATAATAACAAACGGTCATAAATAATGGGATGGCCACAGGTACTTTTATTGCAGTCATTAAGTTATATCCATTTTTCGTGAAACAATGAGGTTATGTATTTCGCTGCCAGGGCGAAATTTTCGCCTGTCACGGCCCTGCCGTGAAGGTTCTTGATCCTTGTGTACTCGATTCTGAGAAATAGCAATTGTTTCCCCAACACTAATTGAAATAAGTTGCAATTTTGCGACAAGTGACTTTATTGTGTGAATTTAAAACAATGGGATGTTCGGTTTATTAGCATTATTGTGCTACGTATAGTGCTAAAAAAGGTGATAATATAGCAATAAAATTAAAAAATAGACAGCATTATGGTTTATAGAATATGCTATAATCTAACCCATTGTATTTTGATTCACACCAATTGTAATATCACTATTGTCTTCGATCCATTCCAGAAATTTGGTAATCGATAGATAATCATCGGCATAGTTCGGGACGCACATCTTGTTATTCTCCATCGTTAGTCGGTTGAACACGGTCCCCCCTTTAACGATTCCAAACACCTTTCGGTTTATGATGAAAGGACCGCCACTGTCCCCGGCACAGGTACCCGATTTAACGTGTAAGGTGCAAAATTCGGTTTCGGAATCGAAATAATGATGCGTAACTGAATATATCATCCTGCAAATTTCCTGGTCTAATACTTTAGCTTGAGCTGCCATGAGATTGGTGGCGAATCTTTCTACTACCTCGTCATTTTCGATAACGTTCGTGCGCCCCCAACCAACCACCGTACCAGACGCCCCTACCATATCGAATTGTGTATCCCTGTAGGTGGGAAGTTCGATGGGACTTATCCTTTCATTAAAGTGAACTCTCATTGGTAAATTTAGTAATGCGATATCGTATGCAGTATATCTTTTGCCGCTCGTCGGCGTCAGCGTGTAATTATAATGTATTGTCCAACATTGGCTGCACGTTATCGTTAATCCGTCTGGATCGGGAATGCTATCTATTCCCAGGGTTACCGTGATTCTATCAGGTCTAAAAATAAAAATTTACTAAAGTTTCAAATTATACAAGGTGTTCATTTTTCGATGGCTTTACGGCAGTGGTTCTCCACCTTTAAGCGCTTGCGGACCACCAAAGTATAGTTTTTGCAGAATTATATCGTTGATCTCTTGACTGCAATAAATCCTCATTATCTATTCGACCGTAAAATAAATAAGGATATCCCAAATTTTAAAACCTTTTCGAGCTTTCGAGCAGAGCCGGACCAGGTATACAAATTCAATTCATACCTATGCCTGATGCATATATAAATACAAAGTGATTTTTAATAATTTTAATCTTTAGTGGTTTTTCCGGCGAGTAATGTTTAGTTAGGCTTATTAGTGGTAGAATGTGGCGTCCATGGAATTGTGCTGATAGGGGAGCGTCTTCAAGTGTCGGGAATGGAGACTTAAATATTTAACAGCTGTTAAACAATTTAGAGAAGACAATCGTCCAATTATTTACCTTGACGAAACATGGTTCGATACCCATGACACTCCAAGAAAAGGTTGGGATGATTCTTCCAAAAAATGTCAAACCAAGGCACCATCAAATAAAGGCAAAAGAATCACAATATTACATGCTGGTTCAGAGAATGGGTTTATTCCAAATTGTCTGTTGCTTTCAGCTAAAAACATAGCAGATTCTTCTTTAGATTACCATCAAGATACCGACGCACCAACTTTTTGAAGATTGGTTTAAACATAAACTCCTTAAAAATATACCTGAAAATAGCGTCATTGTAATGGGCAATGCTAGTTATCATAGTCGGCGTCGACAAGCACAAATCATTCCCAATTCTAATAATACAAAAGCAGAAATTCAAAATTTTATGATTGAAAATGATTTATATTTTGAAGAAACTTACAAAAAACGAGAACTGCTAGAAGTATTAAAAGCTTTTAAAATAAATAAGGAATACGAGTGTGACAAACTTGCAGCAGAAAATGGACATACAGTGTTGCGTCTTCCTCCGTACTATTGTATATTCAATCCTATTGTGCTAATATGGCACCAATTAAAATCCAATATTAGGAGAAATAATATTTCTCCTACATTAAATGCATCTGTAGTAGAATTAATTAAAAACGAAGTAAGAAAAATTTCTGCAGCCAGCTGGAAAAACTGTGTACAGCATGTACTTAAGGTGGAAAATTCTTACAATTGTATGATTACAAATGTTCAACCCTTAATTATAAGTTTAGGCTTAGATGAAGATAGTGATAGCGATATAGAGTTAAATTTTGAATAAATTATCAATAGTTTCTTAGAATTTAATTAATTTTTATTGTACTGGTTATCCTAATAGTTATACTTTTAAATTATATTATTTTCAATTATATACTTTTAAATTATATGATTTTCAATTATCATTAATTGTTATCATTATTTTACATTTATTATAGGTACCTAAAACTAAAAATACCTATCTAATTATTTTAAATTATAAAAATAAATCATGTGGTGTGGTATACATTTTCAAGCCGGCCCTGATCCCATTTATGGAGCTTTGAAGAGGTTGAGGCGTATACAATAGGGTTTAATCAGGTAGTTTATTTATGGCAGTAAGAATCAACGGTATAATTCTGCAACAACTATAACACTTGAACTCTTCAGGAAACACGTATAACGGGATGTACTGTTGGGATCACGCCCAAATGTTGCTAAAAACCTAATTTCGATGAGTGATTTTTGTTAAGGAAGCAAACGACCTAAAAACATAAGCATAGCTGTTTTTTCTAAAAAAGTTTTCTAATGAGACTTCTGAGCCTGCATCTGCTTCATTAGCAGAGAAATAAAGTGGATTAGAAAGTGCTTTCTTGCACCAAAACTCCTTGAATATTATACAGGGTGTTATGGAAATGACGTATTATATTTAAACCGGCAATTCCTGAGATGAAAACAAATTGAAGAAAAATATCCAAAAATGGCGCTTTAATTTAATATGCCCTGTACATGACCTTATGTCAAACCAAAAATGACCACGTGGTCCCCTGTCAGGAAGTAAACAAAGTAACATATGTCAACAGTGTTGTCATATCTTCCAGGTAAACTCTTTAGAAAGTCAATAACCGTTTGACAGATTGCAAGTTGTTCATTTTTCAGGGTACATTATTATAAACTTTTACGTTCAGTTCAGTGCGCTGGGAAATAATCTCTGATTTATAAACTTGAACTGAATCGAACGAACCGCCGCGGAGTTTATAAATGTTCAGGTATGTTCTCATTTTTTCAATTCGGACGACACCCGTCAGATCTGGACAACTTTAAAGTTCATAAATGCAACTTACCCTTTAGAAAAAAAATGCAATTTTATTTAGCTTTTCGGACTTATTCAAAACCAACGTAATTTATAAAAAAACACCAAGTATCTAGGTAACCCGAACAAACCGGCACAATAAAATCATATAACACATCTAAGTACCATTCAATCTGAATTAGTATTTTAAAGTGCTACTGTGTAGACAAAAATACGCCCTTATTGTCTGAGTGGTCTGGGAAATAATGTATTTAACATCTAAAAATTTTAAAAATAAATAACAAGTCGGTTCCGTCGATCGATATTGAACTGCTAGGCTGGGGCACTGCCGTCGCGAAAAAAACAAATAACTTAATAATTTAAACTCGGGTTTAAGTATTAACACACAATTTAATACACAAATCTGCTTGAAACTTGATAAAAACAGTAGGAAACCGACAACGCGTTTGCAAATCGGCCGGCTTCTTTAAACAGCTGATTTTGGACAATCGAGTGGGTTGCCTGTTCTTTTCGCGACGGCACCGGCTGGGGTTAATATTTAAAAATCCAGTGTTGCCACTTTCGATGTTTTATAAGATTGCGGAATTTCCTTCTATAATATTACTTTCCTGTATAATTATAGTCTCGGAAATGGCAACCGCGCTAGCTCAAGATAGTTCTCGGAATGTGCACAAAGAAAGCACCTTGGACCGCGGACGCGACCATTTATTTCAAAGGGTAGTTCCTATATGTCAATCTAATTGTTTCATTTTATCTTTAGTAAAGGGTTAATGGCCCATAGAAATTAGCGTTTTTATTATTTCTATTGCGAAACAATTAAGTGCTGTTTAGTGTTTAGCGCTTTCGTGTAATCTGATAATCGGTGCATATCTTCAAAAAAACTAATTTGAAACTCGTGGGTGTCTGTGTGTTTCTTTAAGTCTTTAAGAGGTCGAAACGTGGGTATAAGCTTATTATGCAGTTCCACATTATCATCAGGGTACGTAATGAGCATAAAGCTTTTCCCATAGAAAAAAAACCTGAAGATGTCTGTGCCCTGGATTACTTGCTAGTGTACTGGCACCTGGATTCACTTCTATTTGGATACTAGGTGAACTAAATATTATTTTTATAAGAATCTAAAGTTTTACATTTTTTACACCGTTTGGCAACATTGTGCCTGAACATCTGTTGATTACACAGCTGGGTATGGGTAATATGATTATATATGATTGTGCCGAGGAGTGACCTGTGTGTTTACGGGTGAATTACCCCACTTTTTAAACTTGATTTAAAAAAATATATAGCGCTTCTCTAGGACACCCCAGGCGTCACCCATTTAAATATAATACGTCATTTCCATAACACCCTGTATATGAACTAAACATTTCTTTGCACATGCTATCCTGCAATTCGGTGACCTCTTGGTGGATATCATCAGCTAGGTCCCCTAGCTTTAACGTTGAATTGACTTCAAATAACTCCGGATATCATCAGATTTGAGATTTGCAAATCTGCTCAGTCGGTCGGGATGTACCAAGTGTCTTCTTGCGGACCACCTGGAAGTGAGTCAAGGACCACTGGTTGAGAACCACTGCTTTACGGAGTATCTCCGTTATTAGTAATGATAGAAGGATGGAGTTCGCAACACTGTGCTACTTTTTTGTGAAACAAAAGATGCCCCAATTAGAAATTTTCTAGGCCTCCTCGTTTTTAATATACGGGATGTTGTTGAGAATTTTATATTTTGGGACACCCTCCATATTTCGATTACCCTGCAACTTAGCCCCTAATAGAATAGATAAATTTACAAAACTTTTTATCATCAGATGTTGCATTTTTTCAGTCATATACGAGGTTTGTCAAAGAATATAAAATTTCACTCGAGAGTTTTTTTTATGAACGACGTACATCCCATTTTTGACACTTTTATAGGGTTTGTTCGTTTGTTCTCCGTAATTGTTAGTGCTATCAAAAAAATAATAATAATTTGCTCTTTTTGGGTCAAAATTAAAATGGTAAAATCAAAATTTGAAAATTTTCGCTCGTTTAAGGGATACGGGGAAAATCAAAAAATTACCCTATATTTTCTTAGTTAAAAGAGATACAGAAAAATGTTTTATGCAGAAGTTTCTTTATATTGATTGTTGAATAATCTGCCGTTTTCAGAATAAGTATACGGTCAGGTAAGAAAGTTATCGGACCTAACCTCAATTTTTTAAATGGAACACTGTATATTTTAATCTAAAAAGATACTATTTTAAATTTTCCTTTCAAATATATAACACACCATGGATGATATCGGATTTATTAAACTTTATTACTTTAAACCACAGTAGAACATAAAACAAAAGCTAATATCCTAGAAACAACTATGTTGCCTATTAACATTTATTTTCAATTTTATTTTTACATATACATTTACATGTATATTTTGTTCACTATCTGGAAAGACGGCAACCATTTAAGGACATATTCGGAACATTTGCGATAATTCCCGTAATTTTTTACCGTAATCTGAATCTTTTATTTCGAATAAAGTTTAAATAAATCGCCTAGGAAACCAATACCATTAATGATGTGTTATATATTTGAAAGGAGAATTTAAAATGATATCTTTTTAGATTAAAATATACAGGGTGTTCCATTTAAAAAAATGAGGTTAGGTCCGATAACTTTCTTACCTGACCCCGTATACTTATTCTGAAAACGGCAGATTATTCAACAACCAATATAAAGAATCTTCTGTATAAAGCATTTTTCTGTATCTCTTTTAACTAAAATATAGGGTAATTTTGAACTGAATTTTTTGATTTTCCCCCGTATATCTTAAGCGAGCGAAAATTTTCAAATTTTGATTTTACCATTTTAAGTTTGACCCAAGACGAGCACATGACACCTACATTACTTTTTTTATAGCACTAACAATTACGGAGATACCCTATAAAAGTGTCGAAAATGGGACACCCTGTACAGGACTTTATATTTTTAGTTTATTTTGTACTTAGAGAAACTTCACAATGTTCTTAATGTTGTCTGTTTGAAGGTTGTAGACAATGGTGTTTCTTGAATAATAGAAAAGTTTTGGACTTGCATTGTCTTTATTTGTTATAATTGTCTTTATTTGTTATATATCACAACGTTTCAACTGGTAAGTATCTCCAGTCGTCTTCAGGTGAATACAGTAATCACCTGAAGACGACTGGAGATACTTACCAGTTGAAACGTTGTGATATATAACAAATAAAGACAATGCAAGTCCAAAACTTTTCTATTGTTCTTAATGTTGTTTCATATTTGTTTTAGTGATAAATAAAGAACTGTATTTTCTAGAAACTTTTCATTTTATGTAGATCAACCACGCCCGGAATTACCTTACTCTACAGGGTACACCAAGGAAAGTGGCCTATTAGAAGCATCTCGAGAACTAAATGAGATTTTATTTTGAAAATTTGGCTGTGGCTATAAGTGATGGTTTCGTACGTTTATAAAATACTTTGGATAGTGCGGTGTTTCCGGATCATACCGAAAGTGGTAGCAACTTCGGAATTTTAAATTAATTATCCTATATCAACAATACATTGAGTGAGAGACAGGTGATCAAAATTGGTGTTCCTCAGGGAACGGTTTTGGGCCCAATCCTATTCATAATTTATCTTGATGCTCTTTTAACAGAAAGTATAGGAGGTACAGTTATATCTTATGCGGACGACACGGCTATAATATTTACTGGTAAAGATTGGGAAGAAGTTAAAAATAAGACAATAGAAGGTTTTAAATTGGTTAAGAGTTGGTTGGAAACTTATAAATTATCAATTAATCTAAATAAAACAAATTACATAGCTTTTTCATTAACAAGGGCTGGTCATCCCAATTTTACAGATATTACTATCGGTAATGATAGAATTGCTGAGGTAACCCACACAAAATATCTTGGTGTGCTGGTTGACCAATTTATGAAGTGGAATCCACACATTGACTATGTTTCTAATAAAATACGTAGACTCATACATAAATTTTATATATTAAGGGAATTTCTAAATGAGAAAACATTGGTGATGGTTTATAAAGCATTTGTGGAGTCACTAATACGATATGGAATAATTGTTTGGGGGTGGTGCCTATAGCACAGTACTTAAAAAGTTAAATATAACACAAAAATATATTCTTAAAATTATATTAAAAAAAAATAAAAGATTTCCAACAAATTTATTGTTTTCGGAAGATACTGTAAATATCAGAAATTTATATATTAACAGTATATGTAATTTTGTTTATCGGTGTAAGACCAAATTTAACTATGTAGATCACTCTACCGAAACAAGGACTAAATCTAATAACAAATTTAAATTACCAAAAAATTTAACAACCGCCAATAAAAAGTTTATGGATTACTTAGCACCAAAATCATTAAATTTACTCCCAGATAATATAAAAAATTTTAGTAAAAAGTGTAATCAGTATGTTTATCGGAATACAGAAAAGTTTTCAATACTTTTTCACTAATCAATTGTGGATTGTTTCAGTAACGTGTGTTACATACATAGAATTATAATATAGATAATATAAATAAAAATAGGAAATAATAATATACATACAGGGTCCGCAAACGAAGCGTGGATGGAAGATTAAATCGTTATCGAAGAACTTATCAACAATACTAAAACAGCTTAAGATATTGGATTAAAAGCGGCATGTTTATAAGTGCCTCAAATTATATTCAATTTGGGTTTGTAGTTTCGGAGAAATAAATTAAAAACTAAAAAAAAAAGTTTTTGTAGTCCTGAATAAAAAAATCAAAAAAAACAATCCACAACTATTGTTTTAACCTCGACATTAAGTAAAATTTATGACAAGAGGTCTAGAGATACTATGAATTTAATTGCGTTTATTTATTTTATACAGGGTGTTCATAATAAGCTTTCAAAAACCCCACATTTTAAAATAATTTTTCTCAAGTTTTTCAAATGGAACACCCTGTATATTATTTGGCTATTTGACGTAGAATTCATAGACAATTTTTTTTGTAATACAAGCATATAAGTTATATCCATCCGTTTTCGAAATAATTATAAATATCATAAATTATGTTGTTTAAATAGAGATTTTATTGGAAAATTTTGTTATAGGTGACTAGACTAATAGTTGTAAACTAAAGTAAATATTCAAAATAGCTTCCTTCTACCCTTTGAGTTTACCGTATTTTAGTTATTTCGATATAAATTTTAAAAGCATACATTTTTGCTACTTTTATTATTTAATTTTATTTTTTATTCTTAATCGAGTTGCCATGATTTCTTTTTGTTTAGATTGTCACTATGACAGCCAAATAAAATTATTTACATTTATTTAGTCGTCGAAATTAAGTACTAACTTATACAAAATGTCGAATTTTACAACTTTAGAAATGGTAAATATGATTTTTATACTGGGTGAATGTGCAAGAAATTGCCTCCTCGCGAGCCGAGTGTATGCTGAAAGATATCCAGATATTGAGAGAAAGCCGAGGCCAAAAACCTTCGAGAAGTTGTTGCAATGATTTGTAGCAACAGGAAGCACTGCGTACACAAAAAGGATGATAATCAATAAACCCGTTATTAATGAAGAAAATGAATTAAGAGTTCTGTTGGCAGTAGAGGAAAATCATTAAATTAAGTAGAAGGAAGCTATTTTGAACATGTACTTTAGTTTACAATTATTAGTCTAGTCGCCTATAACAATATTTCCCAATAAAAACTCTATTTAAATAACAATATTTATGATATTTACAATTATTTCAAAAGCGGCTGGATATAACTTATATGCTTGTATTACAAAAAAAAATTGTCTATGAATTCTACGTCAAATAGCTAAATAATATACAGGGTGTTCCATTTGAAAAACTTGAGAAAAATTATTTTAAAATGTGGGGTTTTTGAATGCTTATTATGAACACCCTGTATAAAATAAATAAACGCAATTACATTTATAGTATCTCTAGACCTCTTGTCATAAATTTCACTCAATGCCGAGGTTAAAAAAATAGTTCTGGATTGTTTTTCCTGATTTTTTTATTCAGGACTGCAAAACTTTTTTTTTTTAGTTTTTAATTTATTTCTCCGAAACTACAGAACCAAATTAAATAAAATTTGAGACACTTATAAACAAGAGTAATACGAACCTAAATATGCAATAAAATACTGGGTGTCCCATTTAAAAAAATATAACTTTATGCTGTCACACTTTTTCGGGCCACCCTGTATAATGTAAAATATTTTTAAAACATGCCGCTTTTAATCCAATATCTCAAGCTGTTTCAGTATTGTTGATAAGTTCTTCGATAACGATTTAATCTTCCGCCCACGCTTCGTTTGCGGACCCTGTATGTCTAATTTTAGATTTCGACACATACGGTTGTTTTGCACCTAGGTGTCTATTATTGGTTTTTACTATTCATTATATTATATTATATATTAAAAATGTTAAAATAAATGTTAAATGTTAAATGTTAAATATATTATATACTTTTTGGAATCTAGATAAAAATCTAGAACAGTTTTCTGTATAATATCATATACCTATCTTTAAGAGTTTTTGAATTATAAATAATCTTATGATTTTTTAACGCCGTATCGGGACCTGAAAAGAAAATCATATCTTTTTAGCGGTTACAGCAAGAAAGCTGAAATTTTAACAATAGTTTCATAAGACCATCGCACTGTTATAATTTTAAACAGTATTTAATTAGTTTTATACAGGGCGTCTCCATAATAATATTTCTGAGGGAGATGAATTATTGCAAAAATCTCCTTTTTTTTAAATGGGACAACCTGTATTTGATATGTTTTGCTAATGAAGGATCGAATTTTCTATCTAATGATATAAGTGTTCCTATACCTATATTCTATATTTTCGCACTTATAACGAACTTTAAAAATTATCTTATAAAAATATATTTTTTAATAGTTGGCTGTGTAATGGATTCATAGAAACAAAATAATGAAAAATTCATTTGACGTTATGTCTGTGTTGTTTAAAAAAAAATAGTTAACAAATAAGCGATTTATTAATAAATAAACAATATTAAAATTACGCAACAACACCAATAACATAACTAATAAGTAAATTCTTGGCTCTTAAACATTCATGAATTGTGGTGATAACATGTTTATTTGTCACCTTTTTCATTTCTTCCCCTTCTAGATATCCCCGAGCTGTTCTTACTCGATTTTCTATATCTTCCCATGTTGTGACGGGTGTCTTGTATACTATTTCTTTAATCCTACCCCATAGATAAAGATCTAGGGGGGTAAGATCCGGAGACCTTGGGGCCATTTCCATGGACCTCCTATAAACTTTTTGTTAGTCATAGGAGCTGCATCAGGATGAAGTTCATTAAATTTTCGACAAGTTCTAGATAAAACTGTGCAACACTCCCCATGAATATAAAATAATGTTAAAATATTTAAGCTTGAATAATGTGAATTAGCCATTTTTATTATAATAACACAGACATAACGTCAAATGGATTTTTCATTATTTTGTTTCTATCTTTAAGTTCCAAAAAATATATTTTTATAAGATACTTTTTAAATTTCGCTATAAGTCCGAAAATATTGAAGATGGGTATAGGAACACTTAATATCATTAGATAGAAAATTCGATCCTTCATTAGCAAAACATATCAAATACAGGGTGTTCCATTTAAAAAAAAGAAGATTCTTGCAATAATTCATCTCCCTCAGAAATATTGTTATGGAGACGCCCTGTAACTATTTAAATACTGTTCAAAATTATAAAATTTCGATGGTCTTTTGAAACTATTGTCAAAATTTCAGCTTTCTAGCTGTAACCGCTAAAGAGATATGTTTGTCTTTTCATTTCCCGATACGTTAAAAAATCACAAGAATATTTATATTTCAAGAACCCTTAAAGATAGGTATATGATATTATACAGAAAACTGTTCTAGATTTTACCTAGATTCCAAAAGAAATATAATATATAGGGTAATTCATTTAAAATTCCTTAGTTGCTACCATTTTCGGTATGATCTGGCAACACCGCACCATCGAAAATATTTTATAAACGTAGAAAACCATCCCTAATAGCCACAGCCAAATTGTCAAAATAAAATCTCATTTAGTTCTCGAGATACTTCTAATAGGCCACTTTACTTGGTGTACCCTGTATATCCCGAGAATCCCGGAATTGGAACAATGCTTCGGGACTGACACCCCTAATATCCTATCGCAGTCGAAGTTCTAGAGTCGTTAACTGGTTAGAAATTTTTTAAAAAATCGCTTTTCAGAGTTTTAAAAAGTATTACTTACGGTGACGCAACACAATGTGCAGCCGTTAACACATAATAATGAGATATCAGAGATCCAGTACAAACATATGTATAATTTCCCTTAAACGTCCTGATGCGTGCCGCATAAGGATATTGTGCTGTTTGAACTGGGTATCCGTTAAAAACCCTGTTTTGAACAGTTTCCTCCTCCTCCTAGAAAAGAATTAGAAATAAACTCCTGGACAAAATTAACACAACATCATAAATTTGCCATATTTTTGATCCTTTTTTTTCTGAATTTATGATCCGATTTGAATAATTTATTTTTGCATTGTAGGTTGGTTCCTTGACAATGTCATAGTTTTCACTGTTTATGATAAAAATTTAATTTTCGATTTATACTGGGCTTACTAAAAATGCTATGTTTTTTCCGAAAATTCTTATCACCCTGTGGAGTATATTAGCAACCGAAGCATATTGCAGTTGACATTAAACGGTAGGTCCATCTTTCCCCAACATTTTCTTTTTTGGTTTACTTCATTATCTCTGTTATTAAAGGGGATACGCCGTTTTATAGCGTAACATGATTTTACAGACTGACATTCAACACATTCATTGTTAAATGTTTTCAAGTAGGTTTCAAGATTAAAATACTCGTCGGACAACTGGGCATATACGAAATGAACGTTTAATAAGCAGTTTCCGAGCAGTTTTTATCAGTATGGAAGGCTTCAACATTATCAGCGATCATCAATATGGTTTTCGGAAGTCCAGATCAACGGGAGATCTTCTAGCCTATGTCACCCATATTTGGAACAACGCAATCGAACATCATGGGGAGTCTCGGGTTGTTGCACTGGATATTTCTAAAGCTTTTGATCGTGTTTGGCATGAGGGACTTCTGAGCAAACTGCGATCCTATGGTATACCGAGTCGATTCTGTGCATGGTTGTCTAGCTTTCTTAAGGACCGCTCTCTGCAAGTGGCGATTGACGGATTTCTCTCAGACACCTTCACCATCAATGCCGGTGTTCCTCAAGGGTTCATATTGTCTCCCACCCTCTTTTTACTCTACATTAACAACCTTCTAGTGGAAACGGAAAATCCGATATTTAGTTTTGCTGACGATAGCACACTTATCTCATCTTTCTCTTTGAATGCGCAAACATCGGCTGCCGACGCATATCTTCGCAGACAGCATGAAGTATCACGCCTCAACAAAGACCTGGAAGAAATTTTGGCTTGGGGTGACAGTAACCAAGTCGAATTTAACGCTAAAAAAAACAGGCAGCAGTTTTCTCTAAAAAGGTTAACATTACAGAACCGGAAATAGTCATGGCCGGACACGCAATCCCACTGGCTTCATCTATTAATTTGCTGGGCGTCAATCTGGGAGGAAATATGTTTTGGCATAACCACGTTGTGGCAATCGCCAAGATAGCTTCTCAGAAGCTTGGGGTATTCTTCCGAAGTTGTACACACCTCAACAACTTTTGACACTATACAAAGCCCAGATTCGACCATCACTAGAATACTGCTCTCATGTCCGGAGCTCTGTACCCAACCATACTCTTCGGCTACTGGATTCCATCGAAAGGAGGGCTATTCGTCTGATCGGAGACCACGAGCTGACGAAGAACCTCGACAGCCTAGAAGAGTGGTGCGCAAACTGGGGGTCACGAGAAAATTTTTGGGGGTCGCCAAATTCAAAGAAATGCACGCCTACTGTCTATCCAGGGGTCGTGACAAACTTTTACACAAAATAAGGGGTCGCAAATGAAAAAAGTTTGCGCACCACTGGCCTAGAACATCGAAGACAGGTTGGGGATTTTACTCTCTTTTACAGATATTTTCATGGAAGGTGCTCGGCTGACCTTGCCCTCTTAATTCCGCCCAGAGCGTACTCCTCGAACTTCATTATTTAAAAATTCTTTCATCTGGAGGACTTCATCCTTGTGGAACGACCTTCCCGTGGTCGTTTTTCCCAACGAATATAACCTCCAACGATTCAAATCCAACGTGAATCGCTTTTTGCGCACACGCACCACTCCCAGAGTGCCCTAAAGGATTTTTCCTATAGTGCTTGTGTTTGATCATAAAAAAAAAAGTATGGGAATTTTATTTGACCTTTGTAACTTTAAAACACAACATCGCTGGCAGTGTCAGAAAAGGTCCATAGTCAACTTGAAAACATTTAACAATGAATGTGTTGAATATTAAAGTCTACAAAAACATGTTACGTTATAAAACGGTGTATCTCCTTTAATAACAGAGATAATGAAGTAAACCAAAAAAGAAAATGTTGGGGATAGATGGACCTACCGTTTCATGTCTACTGCCATATGTTTTGGTTGCTAATATACTCCACAGGGTGATGCGACTTTTCGGAAAAAAACATAGCATTTTTAGTACACCCAATATAAATCAAAAATTAAATTTTTATCATAAACAGCGAAAACTATGACATTGTCAAGGAACCAACCTACAATGCAAAAAAAATCATTCAAATCGGATCATAAATTCATAAAAAAAATATCATAAAAATATGGCAAATTTATGATGTTGCGTTAATTTTGTCCAGGAGTTTAGAAGAAAAATACTTTCTGGTACAGGGCCGATAAAAATACATACAGGGTCATTCACGATGAGGTGGGCCTGTTAAAAGATCCCGGGAACAACAATAACAGGGTGTACCAAATTCGTCCTTCGCCATTAGAATTTCGAAAACGGGTTTGTTCGGGAGAGCTACGAAGTCGGTTAAATTGGAGCAAGTTGCGTACTTATAGGCCCAATGATATGCCGCGAAAAAATAAATTTCACTTCCTCATTGCTACATTTTATTCGCCGCAAGATGGCATCGTCAGATCTTCTTTCGTCTTTGGGTCAGCATCATCAACTGATTTTTTTTTAAATACGGGCCTGGATTTTTTTTTGTTTAAGTTATGAAAGTGGCTCTAAATCTACGTTCAGCGGTATACAATACTTACTGCTTTTCCAACGCTTTGTTCCGTAAATTCACCGTCTTCATTCAAATCCCCCAAGTACCGGGTGTCCCATTTTCAACACTTTTATAGGATATCTCCGTAATTGTTAGTGCTATCAAAAAAGTAATGTAGATGTCGTGTGCTCTTTTTGAGTCAAACTTAAAAAGGTAAAATCAAAATTTAAAAATTTTCGCTTGCTTAAGAGATACGGGGGAAAATCAGAAAATAAACAATTTCAAAATTACGCTATATTTTCCTAGTTAAAAGAGATACGGAAAAATGTTTTATGCAGAAGTTTCTTTATAATGATTGTTGAATGAGCTGCCGTTTTCAGAATAAGTATACTGGGCCAGGTAAAAAAGTTATGGGACCTAACCTAATTTTTTTTGAATGGAACACCCTGTATGTTTTAATCTAAAAATATAGCATTTTTAATTCTCTTTTCAAATATATAACACACCATGGATGATATTGGTTTCCTAGGTGATTTATTTAAACTTTATGACTTTAAACCACATTAGACCGTGAAACAAATGCTAATATCATAGAAACAACTATGTTGTCATTCCAGTTGTTATTAACATTTAACTTGAATTTAATTTTTACATATTCGTTTGTGAAAATGGCTTATCAACATTTTGAAATATTTGTTATGATATCAGTTTGTATTGAAAGTGGGAAAAACGAAGAAATGGCCCAAAATTTATATTTTGCTCGCTATCCGGAATGACGGCAACCATTTAAAGACATATCCCGAACGTTTACGATGATTCCCTTTTTTATTTTAATCTGAATCTTTTATTTCGTTTGAAAGTAATAACGTTTAAATAAATCGCCTAGGAAACCAATATCAGCCATGGTGTGTTAATATATTTGAAAAGATAAATTAAAATTCTATCTGTTTAGATTAAAATATACAGGGTGTTCCATTTAAAACAATGAGGTTAGGTCCGATAATTTTTTAACTTACCCCGTATACTTATTCTGAAAACGGCAGTTTATTCAACAATCATTATAAAGAAACTACTGTATAAAACATTTTTCTGTATCTCTTTTAACTAAGAAAATATAGGGTAATTTTGAAATTGTCTATTTTCGGATTTCCCCCTTATCTCTTAAGCGAACGAAAATTTTCTAATTTTGATTTTACCATTTTAAGTTTGACCCAAAAAGAGCACATTACACCTAGATTACCTTTTTGATAGCACTAACAATTACGGAAATATTCTATAAAAGTGTCGAAAATGGGGCACCCTGTACATGCCTGTTGTAATTTACTTTTATTTTAAACAATTCACTTTAATTGGAAACTGTAAAACTCAATTCCTTTTTTAAAATGACTTTAAAAAGTGCTGGCTTTAAATGTCAACTTTTCTTTGTATAAATTTTTATTAATACAATAAATTACTTTTAGGTACTTTCACAAAGTGGAAATTCGATAAAACTATTATAAAATTCCAGGAACGTACTAGGGTATGTATTTTAATGAAGATGGTCGGAAAACCAGTGTTGTATGCTGAATGTAGATTTAGGTCCTCGTAGGTCATAATTTAAACAAAAAAATCCAGGCCTGTATTTAAAAAAAATATGTTGATGATGGTGACCCAAAGACGAAACGACGCATTAAGGGTCTGACGATGCCATCTTGTGGAGCATAAAAAGTAGCAATGAAAAAGTGAAATTTATTTTTGGACATCTCTTTAAACAAAGTCAGGAAAAAATAAAAGCGGATATACAATATTTTTTCAATATTTTGGAAGCCCCCTGTATTTATTTTATATTTTTTTGCAGTTGTGCCCATAATTAAGAAACTTGACCCCAATTTAACCGACTGTCTTATGTGAATGAAGGGTTCAATTTTGAGCCCAATTTAAATTTTAATAACATAGTTGATTAATGTTTGTTTGTAACCTCCATTATATTTTGCCGCCTTTTTCTGACAATGACAATATTTTTCGTTTTCTTCTTCTGTAACGACAAGAGGGCTATTAACGTGGGCTATCATTTGCTGACCAATCCGGTTAATTCCCTTCACCACTTTTTTAATTTTTTACGATGAACAGTTTTTAGTATGTTGACATTTTAACGTTCCATATTCCTTTGTTTTGTAGCTTGTATTAATGAGCCTTGTGTTTGTGCAGTTGTTTGTATTGTGGTGTCGATTTTATTCTAAGGTAACTTAGTGACTCTCTTTCGTGTTGAACTCCGTTAATATTATGTAATTCGGGAGATCGTGACTTTGAGTTTACTTCTTAATAGTAAAATAGGCCTGTGTTTCGGCAATGACCTCCTCATTTCATATGAATCTCTTCTTCCCCCCGCCATTTCGTCATATTTGGAAAGATTAAGAAAAATTTGGAGTAGTGCAGTAAAATAGTCGATGTGAATAATTCCTTTTGAATCCCAAAAAAATTATGGCATAACGTTTCCGGCCGATAGAACCTTCTTTGGTGCACGTTCGGCGGTAGAGGTCCATTGTGTCTACTGTTTTTTGGTCTCTGGAGTGTAGTGATGAATCAGTGTTTCAACAGTTACGAGACTGCGAAGAAACATGTCCAACCACTGCTGTGAAGTGGTCACCCGATTCCGTTTTTGGTCGACAATGTGCAATCGCGACACCCATCGCGCCGATAGATTCCTAATGCCCAAATATTCGTGCAAAATATTACGCACACGTTCATCTGATAATGTTTACCTTCTCAACAATCTCGCTCACCTTCACTCAGCCGTCATTCAAAACAATATCGTGAATTTTATTAATAATTTCTACAATAATCACCTCATTTTTACGACCTGGACGTTCTCCATCACTTGTACGACCACATTTAAATTCATTAAACCAATATCTGAATATTATCATCGAAGGTGCAAGGTCGTTTCCATAATTGAAAAATAGCATAAGTTGCATGCTTCACACGACTAAATAAATTAAATTTCTATTTGAATTCGGCTCAAATTTTAACAGTAAGTAGTCGTGTGCACGATAAAAGTCGACAATGACAATGCAGATTTGATACTATGGTATCTTCTTTCGTCTTATAGGGACACTTTGACCAAGTGTCGTTCTATCGAGATCTTCTTAATGTAAAGATTGAAAGATTTTACTTATACAGGGTGTCCGGGAACATGTGGGAAATCTCCCGGATATGAAGAAAACACGTGAAAAGAATACTATAGGTTCATATAAACTTCTTTCGTATCGGCCTCCTCTTCGGAGATATGGGCTCCCAAAGAGCACCAATGGAATCAAGTTTTTTACACATAATTATTGAACCACCTGGTATATTTCAATTATTTTGTAATGTGACGTATACCAGGTAAGACCCGTCAAATTACTACCCAAGAAACTGTTGTGAATTACTCACAGCTGCAGGGACGGACTAGCTGTAACACTCATGGGCCCATTTTTTTTACGCCCTGTATGATGAGAACTTTGGACAACGGTTTTTACATACCTTTAACTATTGACTAAAAATATCATTCATATCGCTAATCCTAACCGTTTTCGAGAAAACGTCATTTTAATTACATCATGTATTTGGCGTATCTCGGTAAGAGATCCATCTTTGTTCCTATGAAATGATGAACGTCAAAATTCCGCTTTTTCATATTTAACCAGTGAGAAGATAGGGGTATCAGTGCAAATAAAATGACGTTTCCTCGAAAACCGTTAGGATTAGCGACAGGAATGAAGAGTACTTAATATTTAGTCAATAGTTAAAGGTATTTAAAAAACGTTGTCCAAAGTTCTTATCATACAGGGCGTTAAAAAAAATGGGCCCATGAGTGTTAGAGCTAGTCCGTCCCTGCAGCTGTGAGTAATTCACAACAGTTTCTTGGGTAGTAATTTGACGGGTCTTACCTGGTATACATCATATTAAAAAATAATTGAAATATACCAGGTGGTTCAATAATTATGTGTAATAAACTTGATTCCATTGGTGCTCTTTGGGAGCCCATATCTCCGAAGAGGAGGCCGATACGAAAGAAGTTTATATGAACCTATAGTATTCTTTTCACGTGTTTTCTTCATATCCGGGAGATTTCCCACATGTTCCCGGACACCCTGTATATACTGGGTCTATTTGACTTACATGCTCCTCTCAGAACTGCACTCATAACAAAACAGAGAGCGTCTTATTAAGTTCTTTATGAAGCTTAGGGTAAAGCCTCATCTAAATATAAACAAAGAGACACACCAGAAAACGGGTTTGTTCGACACCGTCGCAATATCGACAACTTCGCAACCAGGTTACTATTGCAATTCAAAATAACTGGAAGTTAGTTATTGAACTTGGCGTGTTATTCAAGGGACGTTAAAATCATTCCTGAACATCTCGGTAGTACAGATGACATTAGTCGCTTCCTTACCCTTGCTACATTATTTAAAAAAATAAAAAGCAAGATGTTACCTCCTTTGCATTCACATTAGCAACTTTTGAGGAGGTTCAGACAGCTCTATTTTCGATCAAGTCTCAAATGGTGGGCACTGATGGTATCGGATTGTCTTTGCTATACCACTGTCGTCGGCACATTCTTCCTTTTATTCCTGCAACGAATTCCTTTCCTGAATTTTGGTAAAGCTATTGTTGAGTTTAACTAAAGTTGAAGGACATCAAACTTTATCAGCATACTTCCTACTCTCTCGAAGGTCTTGGAGAGGGTGCTGGAGGTCGGTGGTCAAACCTTATTGTTCAACCCTGGTTAGTCCGTGTTCACAACGGCGCTCCGACCCTCGCTCATCGCCCTGGACCATAGCACGGCACAGCCCTCGCTTGAGCTTCGCACACTAGTCCCTCGACATCGAGATATAAACATGGACTGTGCGTTATTATCTTCTTCCGATGAAGATGATATTATTTTAGACTCTAATATAACTAAGTAGTGGTATTACTTTAGGGTATATTACATAAATTACGTTGAGCATTTGACGTAAAATTGGGAAATCAATTAATATACAGGACGTCACATAAAAAAAACCTTTAAACAAGATCGGATTTATCACTAGGAACTAGCCTAGGGCCTCTTATTTAAAGGGGCTTCGAATAGAACCAAAAAATAACAAAGTTTAAAATAAAAAATACGATTTTAAATTGACAAATTACGCACAGTCCATGTTTATATCTCGATGTCGAGAGACAAACTGATCGACAGGCAAGGCAATGAGCGAAGGTCGGTGCGCCGTTGTGGACACTACTGTGCGATGCTATGGTACCAGGCTAGGAGCGAGGGCGAGGGTCGGCTCTGTGTTGAGGACATACACTTAGAAACCTTGGACTGTTGCTTGATGTTAACTTGAGGTTTACAGAGCTTGTTAATAACTGTATAAAGGCATTCGGTTATTTAAAACTTATTTTTAATCAACGATATTTTCTGAATCCAAACCTCAGGAAATCGTTATGGGTTTAGTTTTATCGCAATTCACATTCTGTGATATACTGTATACGGTCCATGTCTTCTTGAATGGGATGCAAGGCGAATAAGGAAATATAATAGAGGGGTAAGTGATAAAATTAATGCAATTGGGTGGTTAAATATGATCGAACGGCGAATGTTTCATAGCCTAGTAATGTTTAATAACATAATTTCTAAAAAGAGCCCTATATGAAAAATAAAGTTCAGAAATAACCCTCATGCCTTAGACCTTAGGCATAAATTTGCAATAACTCCTCCGTTACACCGAAACCACTTTATATGAAAGATCATTTAGTTATCAAGTGTAATTTCAATTTCAATTTATAATATATAGTTCCAGTTAATTTTAATGTCCGTTTCATCACAATCGTTTAAGAATGCAATACATCACCTGATAAGAACAATTTTCTCCTAAACAAAATGTATCATTCCGCAGCCTGCACATTCCCAATGCTTGTAGTTAAATTATTGTAAAATATTGTATTTTTTTTTTAATTTTTAATTTTTATATAAATATTATTAATTATGTATTATATAGGGTGTTGAAAAAAGGTCGGTACCCCGGAATAACTCGGGTGCATCGCATTGCCGCGGAAAATGTCTGGGGAAAAAGTTTTTTGGTTTTGAAGGAGGAATCGTTTGCAATTTAAACCACCCCCCACCCCTTCAACCCCCGGGCGCGGGTGGGGGTAAGTTAAGATTTTCAAATGGAACTTCATATTTTTTATTGGCGTATCGTGTTCTCCGACCAAAAATAAACATCTTTTGCCCCGAAAAATTTTTTAATTCGGGCCCATCCTCCAGCAATAATCACCATGAGACAGAAGAAGACAAAATCAGAACCGTGCGAAATTCAAGTTTTATCCCGGAAATACTCTTTTTCTCTGTCTTGTACTAAAAAATGCCCGTGGAATACAAACAACTTTTTCCACGGGCATTTTTTAGTACAAGACAGAGAAGAAGAGTATTTCCGGGATAAAACTTGATTTCCGCACGGTTCTGATTTTGTCTTTCTCATGGTGATTATTGGTGAAGGATTGGCTCAAATAAAAAAAAGTTTCGGACAAAAGATGTTTATTTTTGGTCGGAGTACACGATACGCCAATAAAAAATATGGGGTTCCATTTGAAAATCTTAACTTACCCCCACCCGCGCCCGGGGGTTGAAGGGGTGGGGGGTGGTTTAAATTGCAAACGATTCCTCCTTCAAAACCAAAAAACTTTTTCCCTGGACATTTTCCGCTGCAATGCGAGGCACCGGAGTTATTCCGGGGTACCGACCTTTTTTCAACACCGTGTATATTATGTGTAATAAACATGCACTATTAGGTTAAGGGAGGAAGCTTAGTTTCAACTTCGCTATTTGTAATTTTTTTATTATTATTATTAATTATTATATTTAATTTAGGTTCTGGAATTAAATCATTCGATGAACCTCTCCAAAAAAAGATATTCTTACGTTGGTTTCAGTCTCCAAGAAAAGTTTGAACAATATAAACACCACTAGTAATCCTAGCTTCATGACTTTTTATGCGGAGATTGGTTCACCTTATTCATGAGAAAAACGTTTTCGTACTATTTCAAAACCCACCGATTTCGAGACCTATACCTATCAACTAAATCTACACGGAAAAAATTGTATATTAAATTTATTATTAGTGTTGTGATCGCTCGAGCGAAAACCCGCTTGATTAGTCGATTACTGAAATAACCGACATCGCTCGATTATTAAAAAACCGCTCGAGTTATCTATTCAGGCGAAAACCGTCGCTCATCACTTATTATCTTTCACTCGATACCCGCGCTTCGTTTGACGCCGACGGAAATGTACCCCTGTAGTGTGATCGAGTTAAAAAACTGCTCGTATATTCGAACAGTTTTTCGCTCGATAGGAAATACTCTAGTTATAAATACTTAATAACCGACCTTCGTTATACGCGCCGCGCCATCCGATTGGTGACGTTCGAGTTTGACGTTGAGCAGGTAATACGACATACGTCTTTCTTAAAGGTACATAAACGAGAAGGTGCATATAAAAAAGTATGCCAATTCCTTTAACGGAGTCATCGCAAAATGGGTTTTGTAAAGTTTTGTTTTAACTGGCTAGCCAGCGGCGTAGTTTAGGTCTCGGATTGTAAATATTAAAAAATTAAATGATATAATTTAAAATTTTTATTTACTATAAACTCGAGAACACTTCTCAAAAATAACATAATAATAGAAATTGTTAATGAAAAATAGCAAAACGAACAAAATGGTTAACATAATATATAGAAAAATTCGTTGGTAATCTTATAGTAAACATTTTTAAATCTAAATAGAACTTTTTATTACTAAACTCAAGAATTCTTCTTAAAAATAACATACATTATAGAAAATGTTAATGGAAAATAAGAAAACGAGCAAAATAGTTAACAAAACATAGGTATCGACAAATTTTTTGGAAACCAAAAGTAAACATTCTTAAATTTAAACAGGAACTTTTAGGTAACTATAAACATGAATTTAGAAAAATAATAACCAATTTTGTTATTTTGCCAGTCGCGTAACTAAGCCTAAATTTTTGAAGGGCATACAGTGGGCACCTGATAACTTAAAGTGGAAGAATTTGACAAGCTAATTTAAATATCTACTTATTTTATGATCGTAGATTGAGAAAGATGTGAAGAAAAATAACTCTTGGTAATACTTTTTTTCGGGTTATAAAAGCACAATAATAAACCCGAACATTAAATACATATTTGGGGGATTTTTTGCAGTTTTTTTGTTTGGTATCGAGACACGTGGTAAAAATTCATTATTCACAAATAAATAAATTTCTGGAATTTTTTTGGTGGCTACTACAATTTTTTAGCTAAATCTGTGCCCACCCGTAGTTACGTGCAATCGTGCATGCTAAATTCCCTACCTGATCACATGTAAGCGGCTAGGCTGCCGGTGGAGCAGTCGGTGACGTCATCGCTTGGTGAATTGGAATTTCCAGCGATTCACTCGAGCGATTCACTCGATTATTAAAATCGCTCGAGTATCAAGTACTCGATTATTAAAATCATCGGTTTTTCCCAACACTATTTATTATAGTAAAGATTTCACAGCTCATCATAAATTTTTTTTTGAATTGGCGCCGACGAAAAAACAACTGATTTTAGTTATTTCGAATGCGGTGATTCCAAAACTTGTCTTTTCTTCGTATCAGCTCTAGTTTTTGAGATAGAGCCTACTCATAATAAATTGTAATATTAATATATTTGACAATTATAATGGTCATAAATTTTATCAAAAATTCATCTAATTCTAAGACCAGGACGAGATAAGAAATAATTTTTCCTTGAATTTTTTTTGCACCTGCAGATTTCTTATTTTCGTATTTGCATGTGTACATTCTAGTAATTTGTCTTGCTAAAAACCATAAAGCTTTTTTGCATTTAGCAAAGAAATTTATTTGACATGTGGAAAAGCCATTGAACTCCAGTAAGGCTATCAAATTTTGTTATAAAAATACTATAATTTATTGCAAGGTTTACTAAATTTTAAAATCTATAATTTATTGCAATGTCTACTAAATTTTTTTGGAAAATTTACTACAACTTTTTGTAAAAAATACTATAATTTTTTGCAATGTTTACAAATTTTTTTTATAAAAAATACTATAATTTTTTGCAACGTTTACTAAATTTTTTTGTAAAAAATACTATAAGTTTTTGTAACGTGTACTAAATTTTTTTATAAAAAATACTATAATTTTTTGCAACGTTTACTAATTTTTTTTGTAAAAAATACTATAAGTTTTTGTAACGTGTACTAAATTTTTTTATAAAAAATACTATAAGTTTTTGTAACGTGTACTAAATTTTTTTATAAAAAATACTATAAGTTTTTGTAACGTGTACTAAATTTTTTTATAAAAAATACTATAATTTATTGGAACGTTTATCAACATTTTTTGTAAAAAATACTAGGTATATTTTATTGCAACGTTTACTAAAATTTTTTTGTAAAAAATACTATAATTTTTTGCAACGTTTACTAAATTTTTTTATAAAAAATACTATAAGTTTTTGTAACGTGTACTAAATTTTTTTATAAAAAATACTATAAGTTTTTGTAACGTGTACTAAATTTTTTTATAAAAAATACTATAATTTATTGGAACGTTTATCAACATTTTTTGTAAAAAATACTAGGTATATTTTATTGCAACGTTTACTAAAATTTTTTTGTAAAAAATACTATAAGTTTTTGTAACGTGTACTAAATTTTTTTATAAAAAATACTATAATTTTTTGCAACGTTTACTAAATTTTTTTGTAAAAAATACTATAAGTTTTTGTAACGTGTACTAAATTTTTTTGTAAAAAATACTATAAGTTTTTGTAACGTGTACTAAATTTTTTTATAAAAAATACTATATTTTATTGCAACATGTGCAAGTGTCCCATTTTCGACACTTTATAGGGGTATCTCCGTAACTGTTAGTGCTATCAAAAAGGTAATCTAGGTGTAATGTGCTCTTTTTGGGTCAAACTTAAAATGGTAAAATCAAAATTTGAAAATTTTCGCTCGCTTAAGAGATACGGAAAAAAATCAAAAAATTGACAATTTCAAAATTACCCTATATTTTCTTAGTTAAAAGAAATACAGAAAAATGTTTTATACAAAAGTTTCTTTATAATGATTGTTTAATAATCTTCCGTATTTAGAATAAGTATTCGCGATCAGGTAAAAAAGTACTCGGACCTAACCCCATTTTTTAAATGGAACACCCTGTATATTTTAATTTAAAAAGATACCATTTTAAATTCTCTTTTCAAATATATACCACACCATGGCTAATATTGATTTCCTAGACGATTCATTTAAACCTTATTACTTTAAACTACAGTAGGCCATGACACAAAAGCTAGCAACCTAGAGACAACTATGTTGACATTCTAGTTATTAACATTTAACGTCAATTTCATTTTTACATATTCATTTGTGAAAATGACTTATCAGCGTTTTAAAAAATTTGGTATGTTATCTATGGGCTGTTATAAATTTGAAAAGAGAGTTTAAAATGCTATCTTTTTAGATTAAAATATACAGGGTGTTCCATTTAAAAAAAACGAGGTTAGGTCCGATAACTTTCTTACCTGACCCCGTATACTTATTCTGAAAACGGCAGATTATTCAACAATCATTCTAAATAAACTTCTGTATAAAACATTTGTCTGTATCTCTTTTAACTAAGAAAATATAGGGTAATTTAGAAATTGTCAATTTGTTGATTTTCCCCCGTATCTCTTAAACGAACGCAATTTTTCGATTTTTATTTTACCATTTTAAGTTTGAACCAAAAAGAGTACATGATACCTACATTACTTTTTTGATAGCACTAACAATAACGGAGATACACTATAAAAGTGTCGTAAATGGGACACCCTGCGCTAAAAAATTGTATAAAAAATACTATAATATATTGCATTGTTTACTAAATTTTTTGTATATAATATTTGCAACGTTTGCTAAAACCTTTTTATAAAAAGCATTTATATTTTAAACTTTAGTTCTTAATAAATGTAATTCCAGTCACATATAGAGCCATAAATTACGATTGGTCTTACTATATTTATAGTAAATTTAACCAAGTTTTTCTTTCCGTGTAAACAGTAATTGCATTTTGTAATTTTACTACCCGATCATAATAATCCTTTTGTTAGCCTTTGTTATAATCTAAACGTTTTTTTCTAAAACTTTATTGCCTTGATTTAATGTTATTTCATTGAATTAATTTTATCTACAGGGCGGGTCGGGAGGAGCCGAGCAACGTCTAGGAGCGTATCGTATACCTGAAAATAATGTAAAAACTCATATGTTCTTATCTGATTTTCCGGATAAGTACATGAGTTCTGTTTAGTGATCGGCCGATACCGATATAAATATCGGTACATCGATATTCTATCGGCATATCGGCAAATTTTGCCGATAATCGGTATCGACAATATTTTGCCGATATACAGCGTGTGTGCTAGAAAGTGTAACAAATATGATACTTTTGTTTCCGTCATTTTATAAAATAAAAACAGTCACTCTTGCTTAAAAGTTTTGCTTGGTTGAAAACCTCCTTAGCCATAGTCGAGTATCCGATATATTGTACAGAGTGGTAAAAAAGGTTCTAAAAATACATAAAAATGCCGTTTTGAAGCTCTTTCTAGAATTATGTTTCCTCTCTAAGCATGCTGACAAGAAACTGCATTTTATTTTTATTATTATTATTATTATTATTTTATGCATTCTTTTTCATTGGCTGAATATTCATTTTCCGACCAGATGGATAGGACGTAGTACGAATAAGGACAGACAATTTATAAATAGGCCTGCGAGAGCACCTGTTTTGACGCCCCTAGATTAAAAGTAGAAAATTTATTCAATTGTTCCACCAGTGGCGTCCCTGCAAACACGTCCTCTGATATTTTTACAATAAAGATGGTACGCCACTGACATTTTGCCATGCGGATATTTTTTCTGATTAGCCTGATCAATTCTACATCAAAACGGTCTCTTGAGTTTTTCTCGTCAGATGCGCCGTCCTCGATGAAAACCACTAAATTCATATTGAAACTCATTATATTGATAAAATAATTAATGATAAATTTTGTTTTATAAAGATTGTTAGAAATGGCCACCTTCACTTAAAAGGGATGCTTCCGCCCGTCTTCGCATCGAATTGCCCACTCGTTCAAATATTGAAATTTTTATAAAACAAAATTCATCATTAATCATTAATATTTTATCAACGTAGACAAAATCGAGAGAAATAAAAAACGAGTCACTGACTTTTTTTATTTCTTGTTGATAAGTTATAGGGTGACCCAAAATGTAAAATTCTCAAAATCATTTAGTATATCAAAAACTGCATAAAAATTGGGGCATCTTGTTCCAAAAAAAAAAAGTACCACAGTACTGCGAAAACCGTATCCGTCTATCTTCACTAATGAAGGAGTTAGCCCGTAAAACCACCCAAAAGTGGACACTCTGTACAGGGTGTCCATTTTTGGACGCACACACGCAGCACTGTGCTACTTTTTTGTCAAACAGAAGATGCCGTAAGCAGAATTTTTCTAGGCCGCCTTGTTTTTGATATACGGGATGTTTTTGAGAATTCTGCATTTTGGGACACCCCCCATATCTCGGTTACCCCGTAAAAAGAAATAAAATGTTATTTTTGTAGTTTTTTACGTAGAATCCAGTGACGTACTCAGATTTTTTCTACATTCAATAGTTTTCAAGGAAAATAAACAAATTTGCTTTTTTTAAATGGGTCACCCTATATATTTTTTTAATAATATAATTTAGATGGTAACAAGCTTCTCAAATTAGGCGCGAAATGTACGTTTTTCAAGAATATACCATTTTTTTAGTAGGCCATGACGGGTATTAAAAAAATACGTTACGGGGTAACCGAGATATGGGGGGTGTCCTAAAATGCACAATTCTCACAAACATCCCGAACAAACCCCATAAAACTACCCAAAAATGGAAACCCGGTACATTCGCATTAGAGGTGTATAGTTTACTAGCGAACTAGTTGAAATGAACTATTCCTTATAGAGAACGAATGAACTAGATCATGACTTCCCAAAAGAATAGTTCACTGGTGAACTAGATATAATGGTATAAAGGACTAAGATGTATATGATTCCACGTCGATGGAGGCGTGGCTTGTGACGTCATCGGGTGAGGGATTTTTAAATCTCTTATGGAGATTTATATTGCTGCCAGCGTTTTAAATTCTCTTTTAAATGTATTAAAAGGTTGTAGGCATTTAATGGTAACGGAAATGAAAGAATAATATCATGATATTTAGATATATTTATTTCATGAACATAAAACAAAGATTAAAGCTAAAATACAACTTAATAATAAACAAGTTAAACTATTTTTTTTGAATAGTCCATGTCAGTGGAGTGAAATTATGAAGAGGTAAACTCATAGTCTGCTTCAGTAGTTAAATAAACAATATTTTAATATCCGTAGATGTTTCGAAGGCATAACATATTTGATTGATTGATTTTCACTATGTTTTGTCAACATGACACGTGGTTCGCCGTCACAGCGGTTTCATCAGATGTAAGGTATAAACAATGATAACTTAATTTATATGTCTCGTAAAAATAGGCCCTACAATAATATTATGGGATAATTATTTAACAATATAAGAGTTTATTATTTAATGAAGGTAGAAAAGAAATAAACAAATTAACTAACACCTTAAATTTAACAAAGGCGAAGAACATATATGAAGCTTGTAATTAAGTAAATTACTTAGTGACGGTGAAACACGTGTCATGTCGACAAAATATAGTGAAAATCAAAAACATCAAATAGTGTTTTCTTTCTTTAATAATTTTATTATGGATTTTCATCAAGTTAAGGCTGAAAATATAAGATTTTAGATAAATAAAACCCTATCCAATCTAATTCCCTATTATTTCTATCAAATTTCGTGCTGGTTATCCATATCACAACCGAACACAGCGCATCTCATTTTATCAAAATTTTCATGGAAACTACGGCAAACGGCACTACGTGGCGTACCAGTGTTGCCAGGAATCTTTGATCAAAAGTAATAGGTTGACGATTCGAAACCTAATAGAATATTAAAAAAATGGTGTCAGACTGAGAAGAGTACGAAAAAAACGTCGTTACTTTCCTATGATATGGAGGCCACCTCAAGATTGAACATATATTTCATATGGGGAGTCCCACAACAAGAATGAAGATCTCAAAAATTGTTAAAATAGTAATGGATATATTACAATTGTAAAAGACTGACAACGCTGGTGACAACAAGCCGATCTGCTTCGGCTGTCGTCGACCGGTTCCGATGGCGCGGGGGTTGTTTTAAAAGTTTATCCGAATCTTTTCTTATTTTAGTGGTATTTTAGCTGTAATGTGTGTTATATTTCTATAAAATTAATATACGTAAATACTTGTCATATATTCTTTTTTCATTTCATATACCATTAAATGCGTAAAACCTTTTAATACATTTAAAATAGAATTAAACACGCTAACACCGTATAAATCTCCATAAGAAAATTAAAAATCACTCTCCCTGTGACGACACTGCGCTGAAGAAATTGGAACGGTTAGATATCTTATCTTTAGTTATTGTATCATGCGTTCCTTTAGTTTCTCCCGACTTGTATCGTGCATCCGAGGCGAGGACATGAGTTTCGGGATTCCGGGTACTGAGTAGTACGCCGCGCGGCATTGGTAAATTTCTTTTATTATGCGGTAAAATGGTAAATAGATAATCCTTGAATAAAATAAAGTATGAAGAGTATATTTATATTTTTCGTTGCGATTTAAAATTATATATTTCTCTTTGTAACATATAAATATGATTAAAATCTAAGAAAGTATCGCAAATACCTATTAATCTTGAACAGTAATTTTTGAGGTTATACTTTATTTTTTGTTGCTAAAACTTTTATAAGGTATAGTTGTTGCAGAATTATACCGTTGATTCTTACTGCCATAAATAAACTACCTGATTAAACCCTATTGTATACGCCTCAACCTCTTCAAAGCTTAATAAATGGGATCAGGGCCGGCTTGAAAGTGTATACCACACCACATGATTTATTTTTATAATTTAAAATAAATAGATAGGTATTTTTAGTTTTAGGCACCTATAATAAATGTAAAATAATGATAACAATTAATGATAATTGAAAATAATGTAATTTAAAAGTATAACTATTGGGATAAGAAGTACAATACAAATTAATTAAATTCTAAGAAACTATTGATAATTTATTCAAAATTTAACTCTGTATCACTATCACTATCTTCATCTAAGCCTAAACTTATAATTAAGGGTTGAACATTTCGCTGTGCTAGAACAATGCTAGGATAACTTAAAAAATATCGATTTTAAGTTATCTGGACCATTATGATTTACCAAAAATGCTCTTCCAGGAGCTATACTAAGATATATAAGATTAATTTATTTAAGCCCGCCATAACATATATCTTACTATTGCAATATATACATTTTAATTAGTGTTTGGGTAAATAGTAAGACATGTTAAAATGTCTTTTTCTTTCGTTTGAGATGAGATTCATTGTTTTAACTTTTTATTGGTGAAATAGTAGGACATTTCGAGATGTCCTAGTCTTTTCCCAGGTTTAAAGATTTTTTTTAAATCTTTAAATCTTGGTTTTCTAAGTTATCCTAGTATTACACTGTTAAACATATCTTAGTATTTCACTACAAATAAGATTA
Source organism: Barypeithes pellucidus (assembly GCA_963991005.1). Lineage (NCBI taxonomy): Eukaryota > Metazoa > Arthropoda > Insecta > Coleoptera > Curculionidae > Barypeithes > Barypeithes pellucidus. The sequence continues at coordinate 20,005,950 of OZ022563.1, forward strand.
TTTATTTTAATAACCACCGTTTTTTAAAGTTATCTTTGTATTGCACCAAGATATTCTGTAAAATCCAATAAACTGTCGAAAGTCATTAAAGATGTCTCTGTATTGAACCAAATATAGGTTTAAACTTGAAAAATATAACGAGGTTGACTGGTCCTACTCCAGCGTATATTGATAGACCAAAAATGACGTTTAAAAAAAAAGAGGACCTTTTGAGCTTGCTCAAACATATTCCGACGGAAAATCATGATGTTTTAAAAAATTTAAAAGCTTTTAAAAAGGGGCAAAAAATGGATCATGAAGATAGTGAGTAATCTTTCCAATGGTATTTTGTGCTATATTTTTTGTCTAGTTTTTTTGTTTTGATTTTATGTCTTTCGTTTCAAACAATAATAATAGTTTCGATTATGATAAACTACTTATTGTTTATTATTAGGGACCTATTTTATTTGTTTATTATTAAACTAAACGAAATAAATATAGTTTTTTTCTATAACTGGATTTCTTTATGCGGCAGTAGTAAGACAACTTTTAAAATAATAAAAAAGACAATTAACAGAATTTACATACTAAAAACCATGCAATACTGAGATAACTAAAAAACTAATTAATTGAGTTAAGTTCGCACATTTCCAAAAAAATATAGAACAATACGAAGACATGTTTGTCAAAAAAAGGTATAACTTAAATAACACAAATCATTAGGTGGTTCAATACTAAGATAACTTAAAGGAAATAACAAGATAACTTTAAAAAATTGTAAAAATGTATTTTTTTCCTAGAACAATACAAGGATATCTTAAAATATAATAATTTTAATAAAAAGTTAATACTTAAAAGCAAAAATAATACTTACCTTAGATTCCTATGTCCAAATAACAACTCACTACGAAAAATAGCATTCTTAATTAAAACAATAAAACATAAACAATTCAAACATAAAAAGTCAATTTTCTCGAAACTATGTTTTTTAATTTGTCCTAGTATTGTTCTAGCACAGCGATTTGTAATCATACAATTGTAAGAATTTTCCACCTTAAGTACATGCTGTACACAGTTTTTCCAGCTGTCTGCAGAAAATTTTCTTACTTCGTTTTTAATTAATCCTACTACAGATGCATTTAATGTAGGAGAAATATTATTTCTCCTAATATTGGATTTTAATTGGTGCCATATTAGTATATTAGCTCAATAGGATTGAATATACAATAGTACGGAGGAAGACGCCACACTGTATGTCCATTTTCTGCTGCAAGTTTGTCACACTCGTATTCCTTATTTATTTTAAAAGCTTTTAATACTTCAAGCAGTTCTCGATTTTTGTAAGTTTCTTCAAAATATAAATTATTTTCAATCATAAAATTTTGAATTTCTGCTTTTGTATTATTAGAATTGGGAATGATTTTTGCTTGCCGACTATGATAACTAGCATTGTCCATTACAATGACGCTATTTTCAGGTATATTTTTAAGGAGTTTATGTTTAAACCAATCTTCAAAAAGTTGGTGCGTCGGTATCTTGATGGTAATCTAAAGAAGAATCTGCTATGTTTTTAGCTGAAAGCAACAGACAATTTGGATCAAACCCATTCTCTGAACCAGCATGTAATATTGTGATTCTTTTGCCTTTATTTGATGGTGCCTTGGTTTGACATTTTTTGGAAGAATCATCCCAACCTTTTCTTGGAGTGTCATGGGTATCGAACCATGTTTCGTCAAGGTAAATAATTGGACGATTTTCTTCTCTAAATTGTTTAACAGCTGTTAAATATTTAAGTCTCCATTCCCGACACTTGAAGATACCCCCCTATCAGCACAATTCCAAGGACGCCACATTCTACCATTAATAAGCCTAACTAAAAATTACTCGCCGGAAAACCACTAAAAATTAAAATTATTAAAAATCACTTTGTATTTATATATGCATCAGGCATAGGTATGAATTGAATTTGTATACCTGGTCCGGCTCTGCTCGAAAAGGTTTTAAAATTTGGGATTTCCTTATTTATTTTATTGTCGAATAGATAATGAGGTTTTATTGCAGTCAAGAGATCAACGATATAATTCTGCAAATACTATACTGAGCGAGTACGCCGCGCGGCATTGGTAAATTTCTTTTATTATGCGGTAAAATGGTAAATAGATAATCCTTGAATAAAATAAAGTATGAAAAGTATATTTATATTTTTCGTTGCGATTTAAAATTATATATTTCTCTTTGTAACATATAAATATGATTAAAATCTAAGGAAGTATGGCAAATACCTATTAATCTTGAACAGTAATTTTTGAGGTTTTACTTTATTTTTTGTTGCTAAAGCTTTTATAAGGTAGGCATATTTTTCGTCTTGTTGATTTTTAATATTTGCTATAAAAAATTAATCCCATTTAGTGGAATCGTTCCGGTATTCGAAAATCTCTTGACGAAATCGAGTAATTTATTTTTCCCAATGGATACAGTAGGATCCCCTCGACATTCTGACATGATTTGTAGGGGGCGCCGCATGCGGCGGGAGGGGGGCGTACCCCGTAAATCTACCTACGGGAAATTGAAAATAACTCAGCCGGTTTTGATGCTACAAAAAAAAATGTTGAAGAGCTTGACAGAGCGCGTAAGCTCGAATAAACCCGATCCCGACATCTCAATGAGTTCGCGAATTAACGCTATTTTCAACTGCAAAAACAATAAAATTTAATTAATCATATCTCGAGAAGGGGAGCAGTTGGGGCATAATTTCTTCGCGAATTAACTTATGATACCGAGTACTTTGATGGGCCGGAGGCTGGGGTTGTTGGGGCAATTAGGAGGGGAGTAAGGGGGATTGGAAATTTTTGGCATAAATGCTAATAAGCAGTTTATTAATCGAGCTACGGGGATCAGGCTGGATTCAATTTGTTCATTTTTTTATCAGCTACGAGTTGGGATTGGCGAAAAATTTTTATTTTCCCAAATGCGCGCTGGGCGCGGCATACAAGAAATGACCATCTCCGAAAATAGTTTAGATATTATAGAACCTCAAATTTTAGTTAGAAAAGTTATTCAATTGTTCCATCAGTGGCGTCGTTGCAAACATGTCCTTTGATATTTTTTACAAAAAAGATGGTACGCCACTGATATTTTTCCATGTGGATATTTTTTCTGATTGGCCTGTTCAATTCTTCATGAAGACGGTCTTTGAGTTTTTCTCGTCTCGTTATTGATTAAAACCACTAAATTCATATTGAAACTCATTATTTTTAACATTGATAAAATAATTAATGATAATTCTTTTTCATTTCATTTGAGAAAATAAAAATTAAAAGGCATATTTCCGCCCGTCTTTGCATCGATTTACCCACTCCAACAATTTTTATAAAATAAAATTTATCATTAATTATTTTATCAATGCTAATAATAATGAGTTTCAATATGAATTTAGTGGTTTTAATCAAGAACGGTACGTCTGACGAGAAAAAATCAAAAGACCGTTTTCATGGAGAATTGAACAGGCCATCAGAAAAAATATCCACATGGAAAAATATCAGTGGCGTTTTTGTAAAAAATATCAAAGGACATGTTTGCAGCGACGCCACTGGTGGAACAATTGAATAACTTTTCTAACTAAAATTTGAGGTTCTATATCCTTTAACACATACCAAAATTAAACATAATATCTATAGTATTTTCGGAGATGGCCATTTCTTGTATTTGGGAAAATAAAATTTTTTCGCCAATTCCACCTCATAGCTGATGAACAGCAATTATGTAAAAAATTTCCAATCCCCCTTACTCCCCTCCTAATTGCCCCACCAACCCCAGCCTCCGGCCCATCAAAGTACTCGGTATCACACGTTAATTCGCGGAAAAATGATGAAGGATTAATTAAATTTTATTGTTTTTGCAGTTGAAAACCGCGTTAATTCGCGAACTCATTGAGATATCGGGATCGGGTTTGTTCGAGCTTACGCGCTCTGTCAAGCTCTTCAATTTTGTTCTTTACATTTTTTTTGTAGCATTAAAACCGGCTGAGTTACTTTCAATTTCCCGTTTTAGATTAGATTTACGGGGCGTGCCCCCCTCCACCCCATGCGGCGCCCTACACAAATCATTTCAGAATGTCGAGGGGATCCTACTGTATCGATTGGGGAAAAAAAAATTACTCGATTTCGTCAAGGGATTTTCGAATACCACTCCACTAATAAAAAAAATAATCACATTTATTTTACAGTGTTTTAGTTTTTACGATAATGAAATTATAATATTTTGCGAAACAAATATTGAACGAATGAACTGATCTTTCTGATGAACTGGAACGAACGAAATGCACATAAATGCACTCGAATTCCCATCACTGATACATCACATGGTAATTCATGGAATGTGTTTCTGTGCGAAACGATTTTCACATCGCTGTTCTCATGGATCCAATCTAAAAACATCGCAACGTTCATGTAATTATCGGCCATATTGGGACTGCAAAACGGGTGTGTTTTGTTGGTTACCGGATCTGTATTTGTTCCACCGCGAACAGTCCCTACCACTCTATCCTCAATTATAAACGGCCCGCCACTATCTCCACCACAAGTGCCAGTGCTTAAGTGTGACGTACAAAATTCATGGTCAGGGTCGTATAATATTTTCTTTGGAGCTGAAAATAATGCCTTACAATTTTCTCGATCTAGGATTTGAGCTTGGGCCTCCATAGGTTTGTTGGGGAATCTTTCTTTTACCATGTTATTTTCCTGAACGTTGATGTGACCCCAACCAAAGACTGTACCAATTTGTCCTTGCAGATTTACATATCTACTCTCGTAAGTCGGAAGTTGAATGGCACTTATACGTTCGTTGAAATTAACATACTGTGGTAGATGTATCAATGCAACATCTCCTGCAATGTAATCGGGCTCTGATGGTCGTTTAAAATCGGGGTGGATTATCCAACATCGACTGCATGTCAGTACCAATCCCTTGGTATCCGTGAGAGAGTCAATTCCCATTCTCAAAGTGACCTTTTCAACACTAAAAATTCAAAGGGTTCATTTGGTATTTTAATTTGACCGGAAAGAAAAAGTTAGTTAAAAGTATTTATCAGTGGATCGCGTGGTCCGATTTGGGATTTCGCCGCGGAACAGCATAAGTCATTGTTATTGAACAATCAGACTACATCGCCGAGCCAGCGCGCTGGCCAGCTGTGTCAAGGGAGTAGGAGGCGCCTGCCTTTGATCACCCGAAGCGTTGCCAAATCACTTTAAATAGTAGCGATTTTAGTATTTTTCCTGAAAACCTCAAGGTGACATTTTTTTGCATTAAAATTAATTGAGACTATTGATAGTGCATGCAATACTTTCAAAAATGACTGTATAACCATATTTTTTCAATTTGAACGTTATTTACCGTTTTGAAAAAAAAATGAATTCTTTTTCGTAAAATTCAAGATATACAGGTTGTTATGGACGTGTTATGACGTATTATATTTAATCCGGCAATTCCTGAGATAAAGACAAATTGAAGAAAAATAGCCATAAATGGCGCTTTCAATTCATTCAGCGGTAAAAGTGACCTGACGTCAAACCAGAAAAACACCTGTGTGGCACTGCGATACATGTAAGCAATCAAGGAATTCTGGCCGGTGTTGTCATATGTACACCTTAAACTCTTTAGACAAAATAAAATAATTTAAACACTTATCCATTCTGTAATACCTTTTTGTACAATTAATTGAAGAACATTTACGACGGACTATGTTTTAAACAACTCGAAAAAACATATGGAATAGTAATAGCCACGTACGTCACTAGGTCAAATGCCAATGACCTCTTGACGCCTTACATCGTGTGAGCGAAGTAGTTTCATATAGCGCCGCACGCTTGCGTCTGTTAGTTGAAGACCAACCAGCGGCCGGATACGTTGTGTCTCGTCGATCACCAACACACTCTCAGCAATCCGCTCTGTTTTTTCTGTTTAGGCGTGTATCTTGCCCGTCCATAAATAATCTTTGAATATGTTTTTATTGACGTGTTTCTTCTGGACGTCAAATTTCGTCGCGTGTAATAAAATCTAATAATCTGTAGTATAATCTGTATTATTGTATTTTCAAAAGCTAACCTGTTTCACCATTACTGTGTGTACAAAAAGTGTTTCCAGGAGTGTTTCCATGAAAAAGAAAAAAAACTGATTGTGTTTGTACCTGGATTTCCTCGCTCTAAGGTATAAGGATAAATACAAGTAGGTAGAAAATAATTTATTTTTATAATTTTATATGGAACTTCAGTTTTACATTAAGTTCGGCAACATTGCCATTGGCTCTGGGTGAAATGTTGCACAGTAACGCGGACTGACCTGTGAGTAAGAGTGTTTATTACCCCACTTTTAAAACGGTCGATTTAAAAAAAAAATAAAATATGTAGCGCTTCTCTAGGACACCCAAGGAGTCACCCATTTAAATATAATACGGCATTTCCATAACACCCTGTAGTCATGTAGTACCATATTTCGAAGCTAAATTTAAAATTTTAACAAATTCTATCCAAAAGTTATTGATAGTGCATGCAATACTTTCAAAAATTGCTGTATAACCATATTTTTCAATTTTAACGTTAGTTACCGTTTTGAAAAAAATAAAATTCTTTTTTGAAAAATTCAAAATAATATAGTCATGTAGTATTTCGAAGCTAAATTTAAAATTTTAACAAATTCTATCCAATAGTTTCTTGTGGTTTGTCACACCTTTTTACCTTAATAGAGGTCCCTGATAAGTACTCTTAAATTTACTATAAACGTCGTAAAATTACCCGTAAGTTATGGCTCTATATGTGACTGGAATAACTTGTATTAGAACTGTCATTATAGCAAAATGTTAACCCAAATTTTTAGTAAAAATTGCAAAAATATTTTTGTAAATTTTACCAAAATCTTTTGTAAAATTAACTAAAATCTTTTGTAAAATTGACTGAAATCTTTTGTAAAATTTAATAATACCTTATGGAAAATTTACTAAAACCTTTTGTAACATTTACTGAAATTTTTTGTAAAAATTCTGACACATTGTATTCCCAAGCGGTCACCCATCCAAGTACTAACCGTGCCGAACGTCGATCCACTTTATTGATAATTGGTATGTTCCTGTTAAATTCTTCTATTATTATTTGTTGGGAAGATCGAAATCCAAGTGATCCGTTGCATCTGATTTAAGCCTTTCATTCTTGTAAAGAAGCATTTTTTCAACACTTTATTTAAACTTGGTCATTTTTAAAATAAAAATTACTACAATAAGTACAATAATAGTCGTTATAAAATGTACAATATATTTTTAATTACTTATTCAAAGAAACTTATGTAAATAGCTTATGTAAAGCTTATGTAAATTTATAACACAAATATGAAAATTCCTAAGGATTACAAAAATAAATAACTAATAGCAGAGAAATGCAAATGCGTACTCTTATCCGACTGACAAGGAAAGAAATCGCGTCTAGGCGGTTAACAGTACTGACGCATGGCATAGTTATGTTGCATCTTCATCACAAACTTCACAAAGAACTATTCCTAGTCTTGCGTATGCAGTACAATCTTTATGACACCAACGGTTACATTGATAACACTCATAATACAATAACATAAAGGTAAGATATCTAACCGTCCCAATTTCGTCTGCCGCGCGCAGTGACGTCACAGGGAGAGCGATTTTTTAATTTCTTATGGGGATTTATATTGCATTGTCAGCGTTCTTAATTCTATTTTAAATGTATTAAACGGTTTTATGCATGTGGTATATGAAATTAGAGAATAATATATGACAAGTATTTATGTATATTAATTTCAGAGAAATATAACTCACATTACAGCTAAAATACCACTAAAATAAGGAAAGATTCTGACAAACTTTTAAAACACCCGCCGCGCCATTGGAACCGGTCGACGATAGCCGACACTGCTCGGCCACCCCTCCTCGTTGCCACCAGCGTTGTCAGTCTTTTACAATTGTAATATATCCATTACTATTTTAACAATTTTTGAAATGTTCATTCTTGTTGTCGGGCTCCCCATCAGTGGCGGTTTTTCCACAGGAGCACATGCGCACGTGCACCCCCAAAACGAATAAAAAATTATTAATTTATATTCATTGAATATTATTTATCGTATAAAGTCCGACCCTCCCTAATATTCTATCGTACCGTCAACCAAACTGTATAGGTATTATAGGCTCTCGATCCGGCAACCGTGCCTAGGTCGAGGTTAATGACGATTATGACGAGACTTGCTCGCATGCATGTGCGATTAAGTAGGCAGGGCATAATGCAGTTTCTCTGTAGTAACAGGTGGCGGGAGACAGCGGGGCTATGGCGATTTAACATGGGATAGGCGCACAATTTTAGTATGCGTCGCGCCGTTGTCTGTTTGTGCATCTAGTTAGAAATTCAAGCGTGTATATTTTAATATTTTAATATTATATATTTATTAAGTTAAAATGAATAGTTTGACGGTGGACTATTTAAAAAATAACTTCAGCTCTTTGAGTTTGGAACAAAAAATTGAAGTGAAGAATGGAGGAAGACGTAAACCCGAAATTAATTTAACGCAGACCACAAAGGGTAAATCTAGGGACTTTATTAGAAAGTTTAAAAATTAAATATATGAAAAAAAATTATAGAGGGTATTCCAAACTTTAATGAGGCTGTTATTGATCAATTTTCTACAATTAAGAACCGAAGAACGGACTTTACATTTAAGCACTATACACACTAAGAAAACCTTTCTTATTTTCCAAAAATTGTATTTCCGTGTCTAAAATCAAAAAATAAATAAAAATATGTTTTACCTAACGCATTTTCTTATTACTTCTTTTCTTTCTACATTTAAAACGCCTAGAAAGTAATTGTTTGCTCGTTACACAAAAATAAAATTTTAAAAATAATTTCACCATACTTGTGAACCCCCTCTATGATAGGTCACGAGCCGCCACTGCTCCCCATATGAAATTTAAGTTCAATCTGGAGGAGGCCCCCATATCATAGGAAAGTAACGACCTTTTCTTTCGTACTCTTCTTACTCTGACACCGCTTTTTACTATTCTATTAGGTTTCGGGGAAACTTAAGAGAAAACATTCTATCGATCATTGGGTCAAGCGGCGTTGGGCACGGTTAGTACTTGGAGGGTGACCGCTTGGGAATAAGCCATGTGGCGAAATTTTCACAAAAGATTTTAGTAAATTTTACAAAAGATTTATTAAATTTTACAAAAATATAAATGGTTTACTGAATATTTTTGTAACTTTTACTAGAAATTATTGTTAAAATTTTGCTATAATTTTATGGCAGTTCTTAATAAAAGTTATTCCAGTCACATAAGAGCCATAAATTTTTAAAGTCAATTTAACTAAGTTTTCTTTCCGTACAGTTAATTGATTAAGGGAAATTTGCCCAAAACAGTTCATTTTTAATAATTTAGCCTCAAATCGGCGGTTCTATCACTAACAAAGACCTTTTGATAGCATCAACTTTGATTGTAACCATATGTTGTGTTGCTGGGATATGAAAACGAAAGGTTTACTTAGTTTTGAGTTGGAGGAAGGCAATATTTTGCTCGACTTGAGGAACAAAATTTGAAAATTGTACTTACTTTTCGGCAACACAGTGTGCAGCTGTTAATACGAAATTATGCGATATGATAGATCCGGTGCAGATAAATCTTCGCCCATGTTTTAAAGTTTCTATACGAACCAAAAATGAATGTTCGTTAGGAGGAGCAATATTTCCGTTATAAACTCTGTTTTGAAAATTTTCCTGGAAGCAAATAAATTACTAAATTAATACACCAAGGAAATATGTTAATTAATGTTGAAATGGAGCAGGAATCCGCATGCACATCGAGAAACTCAGCAATGGAGTCGCAAAATTTCATAGTTAGTCCAGCTTCTTACACAGGAAAATTCAAAAATTGTCAATTTATAGGAAAAATAGAATAATATTATGTAAAAATGACTATAAAAATAAACACAAATTTTGTTCAATGATTTCTTTTAAGAATAATTACCGGGCATTATGATAATCACCGGGCATTATGAACTTTATCCCCCGGTAATATTTCCTAAGATATCAAGGCATCTTTTAACGTACTTTTGAGTATCCATTTGGATACGCATGCCTTTTTTTTTGGATATCCAGTAAACATCAAATGGATCCAAAAATTTTTTTATTACTTAGTAATTTAAAAACTACTGATACCAGTGATGATTGATACCTAAAAATGCTTTAAAATGATCAGAGTCAGAAAAAATATTATACTACACTTTTCTTTTGAACTGAAATACAATTCTAGTGTATTAGACGGATTTGACAAAATTAAAATAATGCCATGTCATTATTGACATTTATATTTTATGTTTCACCCAGCTTCTAAACCAAGGTACTTTGCTACAGGAATTAAATCATCCAAATCAGTTCTTTTGAGAACTATTAGTTGCAACTGTGTTTTCTTTTCTGTGAATAGTGTTACATATTGTATATTTAGTTATAAGAAATTAGTTATGTGAAACTATAAATTATATTTTATTAATCCCTAAATTGTATATTTAATTTACAAAATAATGTAATTTTTTAGCGCCTATTTTCAGAGATCGCTAAGAAAGAGATTTAATTAACGTCGAACTATTTTCCCGGACTTTTAATAGTGTATTTGGAACCTAGGGACTAAAAAACACTTTAGTCACGTGGTTTATACAGTGAGTCCCAGAAGAAATGTCTAAATTCATTTAAAATTCAGCGGTAAGTTTTTTCAAAAAACGCTCGTACCCGTCGATTTTGATTTTTTAATTTTTTTTTTGTGGTAATTTCATGTATAGAGGGTAGCTCAAAAATAAGTTACGACCATCAATTTCATTTTTTCAAATGAAAACATATATTTTTTATTTCATTTTTGAATTTTGCATTGAATTCTAAGCATGTTTCATGTACCATGTCCTATACATAAACTCAACAGTTATTGAAAAAATTAGGATTGAACATATCATTTAGGGAATCCAACGATCTATCAAATCTTCTGGCAATATGGCATTTTGGGTTCCATAATAAGTAAGAGTGTACTGTCTCACTGTCACCGTTTATTTCCATAGAAACTGTATGACAATTTTATTTCAAATAAGTATAATTATTGTCAAGCGTAGTTTCAAAGTTGCGGTTTTCACAATAATGGTGAAGTTAACGGAACGGGAAAAAATAGAAATTCTATGCATGGTTGGGTTTGGTGATAAAACACGTACTCAAATAGAAACAGCCCAATTATTTAATGAAATCCATCCTGATCGTCCCCCCATATGTCAAAAGATGGTGAGTAGAATAGAAGGTAAGTTTAGAGAATTCGGTCATGTTAGAGATTTGCCTAAATCTGGTCGTCCTACTCGAGATGAAAATGAACAACTTGACGTTTTGCTTTCCTTGGAAGAAAATCCGTGTACTCCCCTGTCGCACATTGGGGCCGATTTACACATGCCGAAATCTGTTGTTCACCGAGTAGTTCAAAAGCACAAATATCACCCATACAAAGTTATTCCAGTGCATGAGTTATTTGAAGATGATTTCGATAGGCGAAGTGAGTTTCGCGGACGCATGCAAAATATGTGCAATCTAGATAATAATTTAGTAAAAAATATTATTTTTTCGGATGAAGCTACGTTCTATTTGAATGGTAATGTGAACAGACAAAATTGTCGATATTGGGCAACAGAAAATCCGCATTGGATGATAGAGGTTCACAGCCAGTACCCTAAGAAAATAAACGTTTTGTGTGGAATCGTACGCGAAAGAGTAATTGGTCCATTTTTCTTTGAACAGTCTTTAACTGGACAAGTATATCTCGAATTTCTCCAACTAGAATTAATTTCAGCATTAGTGGCTTTATTTCCGAATCCATTGGATCCAGACTCCCCTGACGAAGAACTGATATTCCAACAAGATGGTGCTCCTCCGCACTATGCGGCACATTTTTGGATGAAACCTTTCCCAATCGGTGGATTGGAAGGAGAGGATCTATCGAATGGCCTGCTAGGTCGCCAGACCTAACTCCGCTGGACTTTTTTTGTGGGGTTACCTCAAATCAAAAGTATTTGTTAACAGGCCAAACAATATGCAGGAGTTGAAAGAAAGGATCCGAAGAGAAGTGCGTGTCATAACTCCGGAAATGGTTGGAAACGTGCAAAGAGAGTTTATTGATCGTCTTGGATATTGTCAAGCCGTAAATGGCGCACATTTTCAACATTTAATTTGATTTTGTTGTGTTTTTTTTAATAAACAGGTCTTACTTATAGATATGTTCAATCCTAATTTTTTCAATAACTGTTGAGTTTATGTATAGGACATGGTACATGAAACATGCTTAGAATTCAATGCAAAATTTAAAAATGAAATAAAAAATATATGTTTTCATTTGAAAAAATGAAGTTGATGGTCGTAACTTATTTTTGAGCTACCCTGTATACATGAAATTACCACAAAAAAAAAATTAAAAAATTAAAATCGACGGGTACGAGCATTTTTTGAAAAAACTTACCGCTGAATTTTAAATGAATTTAGACATTTCTTCTGGGACTCACTGTATAGTATTTTATGCACATTAAGATAGGATACATTGAGTCCTAAAATAATTTAAAAACAAATCAAATTTCGTTTAACGCTCAACAAATTTAATTTCGAGGGATTAACATTTTTTTTAAGGCCCGAACTTCTATTAAACTTCGGGCCTTAGTCGCTTTAAAACCTAAAATTGAACAAAATTATCGACCATTGGCCGTTTTCGAGCTTTCCGCATAAAATATACAAAAAAACATGATTCGTTTTCTTACGTTTGGGTCATCTCCTCCAGCGATTGGGTCAGTATTCAAGGAATGTTGGAACACAGATACCAATATTATAATAAACTTCATATTTTCTATGCGTCAATAATGGTTGCATTCGTTTTAAATGATTTTAAAACGTTTTTACCATTTTTAGAAGCAAATTAATAAAATTATTTAAATACCTAATATACCGATATTTAATAATTCTACGATTTTAATACCCGCCAATAACTTTTTGTTGGCCTCACGATCTCTGAACAAATGAATTCATAGGCGTATACCGAAACAAGGAAATTTTTTTTAATTGATTGCCCAGAAGAACAACATAATAAGTAACTATAAGGTTCGTTCCAACCACCCTAAAAATCGTACAATGTACGGTCACGCACATGCGTAGTAGTCGAAAGCCGTTCCAACAGACACAAAACGGTGAATCTGGCGATGCCGTTGATGTTCCAACCAAATTTGTGATCGTTCGCAAACCAGTTCCTGAACGGTGAAAACGATACATGGACAAGAGCAGGAACCGTTTGTACTGACTTGCGCCGTAAGAATTTTAACAGTTGTTGTTGTATTCCTGGCATTCCTGCAGGTCTTTTAGCCTTGTTTTGGAGTTGTTGCTTCTGAAATTCGGAATGACGTATTATATTTAAATGGGTGACTCCTTGGGTGTCCTAGAGAAGCGCTACGTATTTTTTTTTTTTTAATCGACCGTTACTTACTCACAGGTCAGTCCGAGCTACTGTACAACATTTCACCCAGAGCCAATGGCAATGTTGCCAAACTTAATGTAAAACTGAAATTCCATATAAAATTATAAAAATAAATTATTTTCTACCTACTTGTATTTATCCTTATACCTAAAGAGCCAGGAAATCCAGGCACAAACACAATCAGTTTTTTTTTTCTTTTTCATGGGAACACTCCTGGAAACACTTTATGTGCACACAGTAATACAGATTATACTACAGATTATTAGATTTTATTTCACGCGACGAAATTTGACGCCCAGAAGAAACGCGTCAATAAAAACAATATTCAAAGATTATTTATGGATGGACAAGATACACGCGTAAACCGAAAAAACAGAGCGGATTGCTAAGAGGGTGTTGGTGATCGACGAGACACAACGTATCCGGCCGCTGGTTGGTCTTCAACTAACAGACCGCAAGCTTGCGGCGCTAAATGAAACTACTTCGCTCAGCCGATGTAAGGTCATTGGCATTTGACCTAGTGACGTGCGTGGCTATTACTATTCCACATGTTTTTTCGGGTTGTTTAAAACATAGTCCGTCGTAAATGTTCTTCAATTAATTGTACAAAAAAATATTACAGAATGGAAAAGCGTTTAAATTATTTTATTTTGTCTAAAGAGTTTAAGGTGTACATATGACAACACCGGCCAGAATTCCTTGATTGCTTACATGTATGGCAGTGCCACATAGGTATTTTTCTGGTTTGGCGTCAGGTCACTTTTACCGCTGAATGAATTGAAACCGTCATTTATGGCTATTTTTCTTGAATTTGTCAGGCACTCAGGAACTCAGGAACCACATAATATTTATTACAAGCTTTCTTCTCACTCATTTTACTCCAACAAGAAGATTAAAAAGATATAGTTTAACAATCAAACGACGTTTTCATACAGAAACACGCTCTATAGGCTTCTAAATCTCAAGTGTCTTCCGACCAGCATATAGGATGTGACGTCAAGCGAAGCTCCGCCCCGTTTTCGCGAGGTCCAACTTTGATAATTTATTTAAGGGCTTAAAAGGTAGAATAATAATCAAAAATTTGGAAATTTCTAAAATAAAAAAAAATGCTGAACTGGGTTAAAAAATACAATAAAAAAATAAAATAAAAAATCCAGTTCCATATTTAAAAAAATGAAGTTGATCATGATATCTACGTTATAAAAAATGACATAAAGAAACTGATAACGCCATTTTATAGGAAAGAAAAAATATCAAGCTTCGAGTTATTAAAGAAATTAATTTTAGGCGTTTTTAACAAATCGCCCTGCATCTCACGAATCAAAAACAATTCGGCAACGTCGATACGGGATTCTTAAAAAGCTTTAAAAACTGCACATTTTCTCTAATTTAACCAACTTCGTAAATATTACCGTTCAAAAGATACCCATAGTGTTCAATTAAATAGTTTCCACCCTGTATACCCGGACGATACTAATAGCAGGAAGTATTTATGTCAAATAATGACACATGGAATGGAATTTAACTTGAATTGTCAAATAAAAGTTGAATTTTTAGATGTGAAATTTTCTTACTGAATCCCCCACGTACTTGAATTAATAACCGGAATTTTTTTTGACTTCGCGAACGTTTTAAAAATTATCCCGAGTCGAAGCCGAGGTATAATTTTTTCAAAGCTATCAAAAAATTTAAATAATACCAGCACTAGAGAGATTACAAGTGAACTCATTGCTTATTATTTAGAGGCCAAACCGGGTCAAAAATAAATGCAACTACTTTATTGGGATATGGAGAGAGATATGTTTGTTTAGAATCCCTATTAGTTTAAATTTACGTTAAATAATATACCTACATATAATTTATTTAACGAAGTTTTCTTTTTTTCAGGAATGGTATAGAACAGAACAGATTTACAGCGTTTTTAAATTCTTCGTAGCTTCGACATTCATTCCAGGTAAGATATTATATTTTAACATACTTAATACACATGAGCGTCGTTAGAATGTTTTGTAGGGGGTGCCAATGATAAAATGAGTAATTTTATTAACTTAAAAACCAGGACGCTAGTGGTAGCAAAAAGGGGGGATAAGCCCAAAGCAGGCGACATTTTTTATGAACCACACCCCACGAACAAACTCAAAATAGACACCTAAATTTGGTCAATAATTTGTAGTAAATACTAGAAAAACCGATGCGGTAAGGTGTGAATTCCCTTGACAGAAATTTTGACGAATTCTCGTTATACAGGGTGTTATGGAAATGACGTATTATATTTAAATAGGTGACTTCTTGGGTGTCCTAGAGAAGCGCCACATATTTTATTTTTTTAAATCGACCGTTTTAAAAGTGGGGTAACAAACACTCTTACTCACAGGTCAGTCCGCGCTACTGTACAACATTTCACCCAGAGCCAATGACAATGTTGCCAAACTTGATATAAAACTGAAATTCCATATAAAATTATAAAAATAAATTATTTTCTACCTTATATTTATCCTTATACCTAAAGAGCGAGGAAATCCAGGCACAAACACAATCAATTTTTTTTTCTTTTTCATGGGAACACTTCTGGAAACACTTTATGTACACACAGTAATAGTGAAACAGAACCGATAGTTAGCTTTTGAAAATACAGTAATACAGATTATTAGATTTTATTACACGCGAAGATGTTTGACGTCCAGAAGAAACGCGTCAATAAAAACAATATTCAAAGATTATTTATGGACGGGCAAGATACACGCGTAAACCGAAAAAAACAGAGCGGATTGCTGAGAGTGTGTTGGCGATCGACAAGACACAACGTATCCGGCCGCTGGTTGGTCTTCAACTAACAGACGCAAGTGTGCGGCGCTATATGAAACTACTTCGCTCAGCCGATGTAAGGCGTCAAGAGGTCATTGGCATTTGACCTAGTGACGTGCGTGTCTATTACTATTCCACATGTTTTTTCGGGTTGTTTAAAACATAGTCCGTCGTAAATGTTCTTCAATTGTACAAAAAGGTATTGCAGAATGGAAAAGTGTTTAAATTATTATATTTTGTCTAAAGAGTTTAAGGTGTACATATGGCAACACCGGCCAGAATTCCTTGATTGCTTACATGTATCGCAGTGCCACACAGGTGTTTTTGTGGTTTGACGTCAGGTCACTATTAACGCTGAATGAATTGAAAGCGCCATTTATGGCTATTTTTCTTCAATTTGTCTTTGTCTCAGGAATTGCCGGTTTAAATATAATACGTCATTTCCATAACACCCTGTATAAGCGAATCTGGGCATATTTCATATTATGGCGACGAAATATATTTTGTTCACTACTAATGCATTTATTTTATTATTATTTTATACACTCTAATCAATCTAAAAATGGTAGAAGAATGCTATGCAATGATGGCTAAGAACTATCATCATGACTACTATCTAACAATGTGAGTTTCTCATGCACTGAACATTAATTTCCTGTAGTATCATAAACATGTTTTTATTTTATAAATCCGTATAGAGTAGTGAGAAAACTAGGTGTTTTTGCATGTGGAATTAAAATGTTTTGCATTGTGTCGTACACCTTTAATGTTCCACGGTTCATATAATTTACAAATTGCGGTAAAAATGCACGAAAAATATTTTTTTAAATGCATACAATGGTTATGGAAATTCCTTATTATTATATTTAAACCCGCAAATCCCGAGATGAAGACAAATTGTGGACAAATAACCATAAATGTTAATAAGCAAGAAAACTCACTTATATTTTTGTCATAAAAAGAAGAGTGCGCTACTGACATATTGGAAATAAACCCATATAGTTACGAGACGTCAGTCGTAAGCCATGCAAACTTAATTGGAGTGTTGTAATAGTATATTACATGCCAAGAGGGCAGTGGTGGCTCGTGACCTATGATAGAGGGGGTTCACAAGTATGCGGAAATTATTTTAAAAATTTTATTTTTGTGTAACGACCCAACAATTACTTTCTAGGCGTTTTAAATGTAGAAAGAAAAGAAGTAATAAGAAAATGCGTTAGGTAAAACATATTTTTATTTATTTTTTAATTTTACACAAGGAAATACAACTTTTGGAAAATAAGGAAGGTTTTCTTAGTGTGTATAGTGCTTAAACGTAAAGTCCGTTTTTCGGTTCTTAATTGTAGAAAATTCATCAATAACAGCCTCATTAAAGTTTGGAATACCCTCTATAAATTTTTTCTTCATATATTTAATTTTTAAACTTTCTAATAAAATAAAATAAAGATTTACCCTTTGTGGTCTGCGTTAAATTAATTTCGGGTTTAGGTCTTCCCGCATTCTTCACTTCAATTTTTTGCTCCAAACTCGAAGAGCTATAGTTATTTTTTAAATAGTCCACCGTCAAACTATTCATTTTAGCTTAATAAGTATATAATATTAAAACATACATGCTCGAATTTCTAACTAGATGCACGAACAGACAACGGCGTGGCGCACACTAAAATTGTGCCGCTTTCCCATGTTAAACCGCCATAGCCACCTGTAACTACAGAGAAACTGCAGTATGCCCCGCCTACTTAATCGCACATGCGAGCAAGTCTCTTCATAATCGTCATTAACCTCGACCGAGGCACGGTTGCCGGATCGAGAGCCTATAATATAGTTTGGTTGACGGTACGATAAAATATTAGGGAGGGTCGGACTTTATACGATAATTGACGGTACGATAAAATATTAGGGATGGTCCGACTTTATACGATAAATAATATTGAATGAATATAAATTAATATTTTTTTTATTCGTTTTTGGGGTGCAGGTGCGCATGTGCTCCTGTGGAAGAACCGCCACTGCAAGAGGGGTAAGAAGCATATTACACACGATTTCGAAACTTACACGGAACCATAAACGTGTGATTGGAATAACTTTTATTAAGGACTGCTATTAAATTATAGCAAAATTTTTTGTAAAAATTACTAAAATATTAATTAAAATAAAAAAATAAAAATTTATATTTTTGTTAAATTTACTAAATTTTTTTGTAAATTTACCAAAACCTTTTGTAAAATTGACCAAAATCTTTTGTAAAATTGACCAAAATCTTTTGTAAAATTTACCAAAATCTTTTGTAAAATTTACCAAAATCTTTTGTAAAATTTACCAAAATCATTTGTAAAATTTACCAAAATCTTTTGTAAAATTTACTAAAATAATTTGTACAAACTCGCGACACGCGATATTCCCACCGTTCTCCTTGGTAATTACGAATTCTAATTGATCCGTTGAATCTGATTTAAGCTTTTCAGTCTGTGAAAAAACATTTTTACACCACTTTATTTAAATCTGATGATTTTTACAATAAAAAATAGCCATCAGTAAAATGTACCATACATTTAAAAATATCTAACTAAGTACTGGATTTATAGATAAATTATTCTCACTTACATTTGTTGTAAAATTTACAATATATTTTACTTGATTTTACTAAATTTATTAAAAATCCTAACTATAGTTTTTTGTAAATTATGTTTACAATCAATATTATTTTGGTACGTATTAATAATGAAAATTGTAATTATTACAATATTTTATACGAAATCGTGCAACATTTTTGAAAGAAAGTCAATATTTCCCTACACTTAGTCGTTGCTAGGCAACGGAAAATAACTGTTAGGAAATATTCATTTCCTTACTGTAATGAGAAACATTTTGGACAACATGCGAGGTAGTAGAGTTATTTTGTTGAATATTTTGTACTGTGAAAATTGTATTTGCCACCTCAACCTTTTTGTTAAGAGATTCTTCAATATATCCTTCAGCAACGTTTGATGACTTCCATCCGCCATGCCTCTTTAAACTAATTATGTTGGCACCAGAGTCAACCAATATTGTTGCAGAAGACCGACGAAAGCAGTGACCAGTATATTCTGTCGGATTTACCAAGTTCAAATATTTTAGGCATTTTTCTAAATTGATGTATTCCTACCACTTGTCCCTTTCCACTTTAATATTTAAAGAAAAATCGGTCACTGTTCATATGTTCTGGTCTCAACGAAACATACTTTCGATAAACATTCAAGTACGTCTGATTAACTACAAATGATCTTGGTTTGCTGGTCTTCGAATCGGGTATGCTAATTAAAAGCTTAGATCCTAGGTCTTCTATATCGTGTAGAGTCATTCGGACTAACTCATCCATTCTACAGGCCCCCGAAATACAAAATATTAAAGCCACCTAAAAAATAAATAAATTTGTAATCTAAATAGAAATTAAAACCTTGTAAATTTCCTTAATCATTAAATTTTCTATACCTGGAGCTTCCTGAGTAAATTTGTCGATTTCTTCCTTCGTTAAAATCTTGGATTTCTTAGCCCTATAACCTTGAGCCGTTTCAATAAAGAACGAAGTTTTGAATATTGTGTACATTGTGTTTAATTGCAAGGCTTGACTTCCACATTGAATAATTGGCCAATAATGTTGAAGATTTCATCTTTAAACAAAGGTCTAGGAAGTATGCCGTTACAACATTTTCCCAGAAAGAACTCGTGGTTTTACTCTTGCGATAGTCCATAAAACGTTTATATGCATACTCGTACTTTTCTCTTGATTTCTTTGGCAATAATTCTAATGAAGCAGTATTCACTGCCTCAACCAGCTCTGGAGGAGTTCCAGAAATGGAAAATTCATCATTACTTATCATTTTATACGTTTCCATAGTAACGCAACCAATTTTATTACGAGTTACAAAGCACCATTTATTTGTGAACAAAATTATTCGCGATTTTTTCAAAATTAATCAATATCTGGCGATTTTTAAACAACTCTACTACGACTTCATATTTACTTTTATGTTCAATTATCGCAATATGCTAATAAAACATTTTCTGAGTGATTATCAGTACACCAGACAATACTTTTTTGATACAATTTTTCATACCGCTCCCTGGATTTTTCTAGTAATAAATTATTTGCTGCGGATTGATGGAGCTTGAAATGTAATTTTCCGTGGCGTTCCCTGAATCCGAATATCTCATACTTTACTAATATACCCAAAAATAATATCCAAATTCAAAATGTTGACGTTTAAAATTTCCTGATATTTACGTTGTCAATGCTTGATGGATGGATTTCACAGCCAACTTTTCATAAAATCTATTGGAAACATTGACGGTTTTGACATATCACAGGTAGTTAATGTGATTTGTGGAACTGTTACGTAATACAGGGTGTTATGGAAATGACATATTATAGTTAAACCGGCAATTCCTGAGATGAAAACAAATTGAAGAGAATATCCAAAAATGGCGCTTTAATTTAATATGCCCTGTCATGACCTTACGTCAAACCAAAAATGACCACGTGGTGCCCCTGTCAGGAAGGTAAACAAAGCAACATATGGCGAAAAACGTCACTGAATCTTAAACAGTGTTGTCATATCTTCAGGGTAAACTCTTTAGAAAGTCAATAACCGTTTGACAGATTGCAAGATGTTTATTATAAACTTTTAACGTTCAGTTCGCTTGGAAACAATCTGATTTATAAACTTGAACTGACTCGAACGAACCGCCGCGGTGTTTATAAATGGTCCGGTATGTTCTCATTTGTTCAATTCGAACGACGCCCGTCAGATCTGGACAACTTAAAAGTTAATAAATGCCACTTACCTTTTAGACAAAAAAATGCAATTTTATTTAGCTTCTCGGACTTATTTAAAACCAACTTAGTTTATAAAAAAACACCAAGTACCTAGGTAACCTGAACAAAAACAAACCGGCACAATAAAATCACATAACACATCTAAGTACCATTCAATATGAATTAGTATTTTAAAGTGCTACTGTGTAGACAAAAATACGCCCTTATTGTCTGGGTGATCTGGGAAATAATGTATTTATCATCTAAAAATTTTAAAAATAAATAACACGTTGGTTCCGTCGGTCGATATTGAACTGCTAGGCTGGGGCACTGCCGTCGCGAAAAGAACAAATAACTTAATAATTTAAACTCGGAAGTATTAACACACAAATCTGCTTGAAACTTGGTAAAAACAGTAGGAAACCGATAACGCGTGTGTAAATCGGCTTCTTTAAACAGCTGATTTTGGACAATCGAGCGGATTGCCTGTTCTTTTTTTGGCCGGCTGGCTTTAATATTTAAAAATACAGCGTTGCCACTTTCGATGTTTTATAAAATTATATTCATAAATTGCTGAATTTCCTTCTATAATATTACTTCCCTGTATAATTATAGTCTCGGAAATGGCAACCGCACTTTCTCAAATTAGTTCTCGGAATGTGCACAAAGAAAGCACCTTGGGCCGTGGACGCGACCATTTATTTCAAAGGGTAGTTCCTATATGTCAACATAATTGCTTCTGTAATGGGTTAATGGCCCATAGAAATTAGCGTTTTTATTATTTCTATTGCGAAATAATTAAGTGCTGTTTAGTGTTTTCTTGTAATCTGATAATAGGTGCATATCTTCAAAAAAACTAATTTGAAACTCGTGGGTGTCTGTGTGTTTCTTTAAGTGATTTAGTGCAAATGTTCCGAGATATTGGAAATAAGAGGCCGAATGGGGTTTAGTGGGTATAAGCTTATTATGCAGTTCCACATTATCATCAGGGTACGTGATGAGCATAAAGCTTTTCCCATAAGCTTTTCCCATAGAAAAAAACCTGAAGATGTCTGTGCCCTGGATTACTTGCTAGTGTACTAGCACCTGGATTCACTTCTATTTGGATACTAGGTAAACTAGATATTTTTATCAGAATCTAAAGTTTTACATTTTTAATACAGTTTGGCAACATTGTGCCTGAACATTTGTTGATTACACAGCTGGGCATGGGTAATATGATCATATATGATTGTGCCGAGGAGTGACCTGTGGGTTTATTGGTGAATTACTCCACTTTTTAAACTTTGATTTAAAAAAAAATATGTAGCGCTTCTCTAGGACACCCCAGGAGTCACCCATTTAAATATAATACGTCATTTCCATAACACCCTGTATAATATTTTTATAGTAAAGTTAGCTAAATGTTTCGTTCCGTACACATTAAAAAATATAATACGCAAAGTGTTCGGAAAAATCTTTAAAACTGGTTTCGAAAGTTCTAACGGACGTTCGTCCTAATTCACCCTGTATATACGGTTACATTCGATATCGATAAAAAGGTAAACTTGAGCAATCGGATTCAATCCCGAACAAATCTTTACATAGGAAGTCATAAAACACCTTAACACTTCACGCAATTTCCTCCTAACGTTTTGCTTAAAAATAATGCATGTCCTTTCCAAATTATATTTATTAACACAAAACACACCTATTTTAAAAATCCTTGTATATCCTATAGAGACACACAGGGAGTTTATTTTTGAGTGTATTTTGTTTAAGTTTCCCATATAGCAGCGTTTCTCAAACTGGGGTCCACGGCCCCTTGGGGGTCCACGAGCAACTACTTAAGGGTCCGCAAACCACTAAATGGAAATAAAATGCCACAAAACCAAAATATCGTAATCGATTTAATGCCGAACTAGATATACAGGGTACACCAAGTAAAATGGCCTATTAGAAGTATCTCGAGAACTAAATGAGATTTTATTTTGAAAATTTGGCTGGTTTTCTACGTGTATAAAATATTTTGGATGGCACGGTGTTGCCGGATCATACCGAAAGTGGTAGCAACTTCGGAATTTTAAATGAATTACCCTATATATTATATTTATTTTGGAATCTAGGTAAAAATCTAGAATAGTTTTCTATATAATATAATATACCTATCTTTAATAATTTTTGAATTATAAATAATCTTGTGATTTTTTAACGCCGTATCGGGACCTAAAAAGAAAATCACATTTTTTTAGCTGTTACAGCTAGAAAGCTGAAATTTTGACAATCGTTTCTCAAGACCATCGAAATTTTACAATTTCGAACAGTATTTAATTAGTTTTATACAGGGCGTCTCCATAACAATATTTCTGAGGGAGATGAATTATGGCAAAAATCTTCTTTTTCTAAATGGGACACCCTTTATTTGAGATGTTTTGCTAATGGAGGATCGAATTTTCTATCTAATGATATAAGTGTTCCTATACCTATCTTCAATATTTTCGGACTTATAGCAAAATTTAAAAATTATCTTATGAAAATATATTTTTTGGTAGCTGGCTGTGGAATGAAGTCATAGAAACAAAATAATGAAAAATCCATTTGACCTTATGTCTGTGTTATTGTAATAAAAATGGCTAATTTACATTATTCGAGCTTAGATATTTTAAGTTTAATTTATATTCATGGGGAGTGTGGTAGAGTTTCATCTAGATGACTCCCAAAAAGTTGATTGGCCGAGGAGGTCCATGGAAATGGCCCCAAGGTCTCCGGATCTTATGTTGTTGTTTATTTATTTATTAATAAATTGCTTATTTGTTAACTCTTTTTTTTACAACAACACAGACATAACGTCAAATGGATTTTTCATTATTTTGTTTCTATGAATCCATTCCACAGCCAACTACCAAAAAATATATTTTTATATGATAGTTTTTAAATTTTGCTATAAGGCCGAAAATATTGAAGATAGGTATAGGAACACTTAATAGCATTAGATAGAAAATTCGATCCTCCATTAGCAAAACATATCAAATACAGGGTGTCACATTAAAATAAAAGATTTTTACAATAATTCATCTCCCTCAGAAATATTGTTATGGAGACGCCCTGCATAAAACTAATTAAATACTGTCCAAAACAATAAAACTTCGATGGTCTTATGAAACTATTGTCAAAATTTCTGCTTTCTAGCTGTAACCGCTAAAAATTTTTTTTCTTTTCAGGTCCCGATACGGCCTAAAATTATTAATAATTCAAAAACTCTTAAAGATAGGTATATTATATAGAAAACTATTCTAGATTTTTACCTAGATTCCAAAAAATATATAATATAGAGGGTAATTCATTTCAAATTCCGAAGTTGCTACCACTTTCGGTATGATCCGGCAACACCGCACCATCCAAAATATTTTATAAACGTAGAACACCATCTGTTGTAGCTACAGCCAAATCTTCAAAATAAAATCTGATTTAGTTCTCGAGATACTTCTAATAGGCCACTTTACTTGGTGTACCTTGTATAAGGCTGCATCTTTCTGCAAACCAAATCCAACATATAGTAGCTGTGTGGAAGTAGGAAGCAGTACGATCCATCTCACGCAGGCCCCTTTTATGCACCCGTTTTGTGTCGCGCGATAAAAATCGCTGCGTTTTGTAAAGACATTGTTCTTAATGTGCGCTTTTATGCAATGATGTCGTTCAGCCGCACAATATAGAACAATGTCCTGTCCTAGAATTAATTCTGTACGAATACAGCTGCCGGCTGGGGGTCCGCAACAAAATTCTAAAATCAGAAGCAGTCCGTGGTCAAAAAAGTTTGAGGAACGCTGCCGAACACTATTAACTTACCATTTAAAATGCGGCTTAGCTTAATGCAACACCCCGTGCATTCTTTCCTGTTTCCAAATAGATATAATTTTAACGAACTTCACATGAATGGTCGTCACATTCTATTTCATCGAATGTGTTGCTGTTCCAACCGATGTGCACGTCGCTGTTCTCGTCGATCCATTCTAAAAACATCGCAACGTTCATGTAATTATCGGCCATATTGGAAGTGCAAAACAGGCGTGATTTGTTGGTTGCGGGATCTGTATTTGTCCCACCTCGAACAGTCCCGACCACTATATCCTCAATTATAAACGGCCCGCCACTATCTCCACGACAAGTGCCAGTGCTCAAGTGTGACGTACAAAATTCGTGGTAAGGGTCGTATAATAATTTCTTTGGAGCTGAAAATAATGCCGTACAATTTTCTCGATCTACTATTTGAGCTTGGGCCTCCATAGGTCTGTTGGGGAATCTTTCTTCTACCATGTTATTTTCCTGAACGTTGATGTGACCCCAACCAAAGACTGTACCAATTTGTCCTTGCAGATTTGCTCCTTTACTCTCGTGAGTCGGAAGTTGAATGGCACTTATACGTTCGTTGAAATTAACATACTGTGGTAGATGTATCAATGCAACATCTCCTTCAATGTAATCGATCTTTGATGGTCGTTCAAAATAGGGGTGGATTGTCCAACATCGACTGCATGTCAGTACCAATCCCGTGGGATCCTTGAGATAGTCAATTCCCATTGTCAAAGTGACCTTGTCAGTACTAAAAATTCAAAGGATTCATTTGGTATTTTAATTTGACCAGAAAAGAAGTTGGTTAAGAGTATTTATCAGGGGACCGCGTGGTCCGATTTGGGATTTCACCGCGGAACAGCATTGTTATTGAACAATGAGACAACCATATTACCCGATGCGTTGCCAAATCACTTTAGATTGTTGCGATTTTAGAAATTTTTCCTGAGAACCTCAGTGTGACATTTTTTGAATTAAAACTATGCAATTAAATTAATTGAGACTATCGATAGAGCATAGAATATTTTTTCAATTTGAACGTTATTTACCGTTTTGAAAAAAATAAAATTCGTTTTCGAAAAATTCAAGACAATATAGCATTTTGAAGCTAAATTTAAAACTTTAACAAATTCTATCCAATAGTTTCTTGTGGTTTGTCACACCTTTTTACCTTAATAGAAGTGCCTGATAAGTGCTCTTAAATTTACTATAAATATATACCTAGTAAAATTTCCCGTAAGTTATGGCTATATATGTGACTATAATAACGTATTAAGAACTGTCATTAAATTATGGCAAAATGTTAACCCAAATTTTTAATAAAAATTACAAAAATATTTTTGTAAAATTTACCAAAATCTTTATTGCAAACATAATTTACAAAAAAACTATAGTATATTATAGATTTTTAATAAATTTAGTAAAATCAAGTAAAATATATTGTAAATTTTACAATAAACGTAAGCGAGAATAATTTATTTATAAATTCAGTAGTTAAATATGTTTAAATTTTACCGATGGCTATTTTTTATTGTAAAAATTAGGTTGGGAAAACCGATGATTTTAATAATCAAGTACTTGATACTCGAGCGATTTTAATAAACGAGTGAACGCTCGAGTGAATCGCTTGAAATTCCAATTCACCAAGCGATGACGTCACCGACTGCTTGACCGGCAGCCTAGCCGTTTACATGTGATCAGGTAGGGTATTTAGCAGGCACGTAACTACGGGTGGGTACAGGTTTAGCTAAAAAATTGTAGTAGCCACCAAAAAATTCCAGAAATTTATTTATTTGTGAATAATGAATTTTTACCACGTGTCTCGATACCAAACAAAAAAAATTATTGTGCTTTTTTAAAACAAAAAGTA
Source organism: Barypeithes pellucidus (assembly GCA_963991005.1). NCBI lineage: Eukaryota > Metazoa > Arthropoda > Insecta > Coleoptera > Curculionidae > Barypeithes > Barypeithes pellucidus. Next base: position 20,032,767 of record OZ022563.1, read on the forward strand.
TTACCAAGAATTATTTTTCTTCACATCTTTCTCAATCTACGAGCATAAAATAAGTAGATATTTAAAATGACTTGTCAAATTCTTCCACTTTAAATTATCAGGTGCCTACTGTGTGCCCTTCAAAAATGTAGGCTTAGTTACGCGACTGGCAAAATAAGAAAATAGGTGATTATTTTTTTAAATTCATGTTTATAGTTACCTAAAAGTTCCTGTTTAAATTGAAGAATGTTTACTGTTGGTTACCAAAAAATTTGTCGATACCTATGTTTTGTTAACTATTTTGCTCGTTTTCTTATTTTCCATTAAGATTTTCTATAATGTATGTTATTTTTAAGAAGTCTTCTTGAGCTTAATAATAAAAAGTTCCTGTTTATATTTAAAAATGTTTACTATAAGATTACCAACGCATTTTTCTACATATTTTGTTAACCATTTTGTTCGTTTTGTCATATTTCATTAACAATTTCCATTATTATGTTATTTGGGATTTGGCATACTTTTTTATATGCACGTTCTCCTTTATGTGCCTTTAAGAAAGACATATGTCGTGTACCTGCTCAGCGTCAAAGTCGAACGTCAACAATCGGATGGCGTGGCGCGTAGACCGAAGGTCGTGTATCAAGTGACAGGCGATATTTTTCGGTTTTTCGTCTGAATTTATAACTAGAGTATTTCCTATCCAGTGAAAAACTGTTCGAATATACGAGCAGTTTTTTAACTCGATCACACTACAGCGGTACATTTCCGCCGGCGTCAAGCGAAGCTCGGGCATCGAGTGAAAGACAATAAGTGACGAGCGACGGTTTTCGCCTGAATAGATAACTCGAGCGGTTTTTTTAATAATCGAGCGATGTCGGTTATTTCAATAATCGAGTGATCAAGCGGTTTTTCGCTCGAGCGATCACAACACTAATTAAAACGAAAGGTTTACTTAGTTTTGAGTTGGAGAAAGGCAATATTTTGCTCGACTTGAGGAACAAAATTTGAAAATTATACTTACTTTCCGGCAACACAGTGTGCAGCCGTTAACACGAAATTATGCGATATGATAGATCCGGTGCAGATAAATCTTCGGGTATTTTTAAAAATTTCTATATGAACCAAAAATGGATGTTCGGTACTAGGATATCCGTTAAAAACTCTGTTTTGAAAATTTTCCTGGAAGCAAATAAATTAGTAAATTAATACACCAATTCACTAAGTAACGTATGTCCGATAAGTTTTGGCACAAATTTCAACCAGTGGCAGTTATTCCACAGGAGCACATGCGCACGTGCACCCCCAAAACGAATAAAAAAATATTAATTTATATTCATATTTATCGTATAAAGTCCGACCCTCCCTAATATTTTATCGTACCGTCAATTATCGTATAAAGTCCGACACTCCCTAATATTTTATCTTACCGTCAACCAAACTGTATATTATAGGCTCTGGATCCGGCAACCGTGCATCGATCGAGGTTAATGACGATTATGACGACATTTGCTCGCATGTGCGATTAAGTAGGCGGGGCATAATGCAGTTTCTCTGTAGTAACAGGTGACGGGAGACAGCGGGGGATAGCGGGGCTATGGCGATTTAACATGTTCGTGTATTCAGTTAGAAATTCGAGCGTGTATGTTTTAATATTTTAATATATGTATTAAGTTAAAATGAATAGTTTGACGGTGGATTATTTAAAAAATAACTTTAGCTCTTTGAGTTTGGAGCAAAAAATTGAAGTGAAGAATGCGGGAAGACCTAAACCCCAAAATTAATTTAACGCATACCACAAAGGGTAAATCTAGGGACTTTATTAGAAAGTTTAAAAATGAAATATACGAAAAAAAAATTATAGAGGGTATTCCAAACTTAATGAGGCTGTTATTGATCAATTTTCTACAATTAAGAACCGAAGAATGGACTTTACGTTTAAACACTATTGTATAGGGTCGATAAATGTTGTGTATTTCGAAAAATGATACTCGATATAATTTTAAACCATTTTATTTAAGGATTTAAACTAAAAAACACTGAAAATATGAAGAATGCCAACTTGTCAGTCTCGATTCGTTCTCGTCATAAAACATTTAACTATTCTCGTCTTGGTTGCGCCTAATGACGTAGCCCGTAGATGGCGTAGTGGTATTAGACATCATTCGGTTTTCTTGATAACTCGTAGATGGCGGTAGTAGTATTGGACATCATTCGGTTTTCTTGATAGCTCGTAGATGGCTTTAGTAGTATTAGTAGTTGACTTTATAAATATTGTTACGAGAGTTGCATGCGACGACGTTAAGATCCGACAGCTATACACACTAAGAAAACCTTTCTTATTTTCCAAAAGTTGTATTGCCTTGTGTAAAATTACAAAATAAATAAAAATATGTTTTACCTAACGCATTTTCTTATTAGTTTTTTCTTCCTACATTTAAAACGCCTAGAAAAATATCACCATACTTGTGAACCCCCCTCTATCATAGGTCACGAGCCGCCACTGCTTACACCCTATCAGCGAATTTGGCCTTTTGTTTGAAGTTGACATTATCAGGGACATATGCAATATTGTCAGTATAAAGAGTTGCTTAGTGTGAAATACTTTTCGTCATCCATAATTATCACCCGGTTGTTAGCAAGATATACTCTTCTTAATGCACGACAGCATCGCGGGATTCTGGCTAGTTGATTGGCTGAATATTTCGGAGCCTTTCTTCTTTTTCGGTATTTCTGGCCATTCCGCGATAGTTCCCGCGCTATGGTGTTCTTAGATGTTCGATATTGTTGTGCTAGTTTTCTTGTTGATGTACCAAGTATGTGTTTCGCCCTTTTTATCAGTCATTCTGATCTTACTCTGGTAAAAGTGCCTTCCACTTTTTGGAAGGTTCATACAAGGAATACCTTGCTCACATTTAGCAATTGACCGATAAATGGTTCTACGCGATATATTATTTTGATTTTCAAAAATGCATATTATTTCGCTTTTAGGAGCCCGTCCAACTAAATTATAAATACTTTTCCGAATTTGTAATTTGTAAGCCATATCGACTTAATCAATTTCTAAAACGAACTGTCAACGTTAAGTGAATGTGTCAAATAAGTTTTTGTTAGCAGGGCAACTTGATATTTCCTTCTTATTACCAATTTTATGGCATCTGAAATTTGTGCCAAAACTGGGACATAGGTTAGAAGGGAAAAAAAAATTCATTACTTATAATTTTACCACTTTTCATGAAAAATTCATACAATAGTACATTACGTATCAAGGGCCGAAATGAGGCTTTTACCGCACGAGTCCGGAAAAGCCTCCGACGCGACGGCCCGAGATATGTACCGTATTTTTTTTACAAGTGCTCCGAAGCTTTGATGCCAAATAAATAAAGAAATTCTTCAGACAGTTTTCCTGTCTAGATGACATGAAAACACTCGCGCATGGAGAATGTAAATATCTATTTATTATTTTTGATAAATAGGCTCGGTGGCCTAGTGGTATAGCGTTCGCCTTGTGATCTGGGAGTCGCGGGTTCGAATCCCGCACTCGGCATCACTGGTTTTTTAAATTTTTTTACAAGTGCCCGAGTCTTTGAGGCCATATAAATAAAGAAATTCTTCAGACATTTTTCTAAAACATCTTTGAAAAATTAACTGCCAATTTAAATTATATATAATCCGCTATTTATTATCGCTACTACAGTATGGCTCGGTTGGTAGAGTGTCCGCCTGGCGATGTGAGGGTCCCGGGTTCAAATCCCGTACCGACTGGTTTTATTTATTTATGAACACATGGTGACTCGAAGCGGACGGGAAAAATCTTTCCCGCCCGCCTCGATACTTTCCCGCCCGCTCTCTTGGAAAACGCCACTTTCGGTGAAGTGAACATGCATGAAAAGAGGCACTTTCGGGACACTTGTGAAAAAAATCTTATTCCATTAGACGGATACGACAAAATTAAAATAATGCCATGTCGTTACATTGACATTTATATTTTCACACATTGAAGGTACTTTGCTACATGGAATGGAATCATCCAAATCAGTTCTTTTGAGAACTATTAGTTGCAAAATTGTTTTCTTTTCTGTGAATAATGTTAAATATTGTATACAACGTGTCCAAGATAAGGAGGGCCAGTACAGGTATCTCGGAAACCGTAAGAGATACGAAGTCGGTTAAATGGAGGTAAATTTGCTCATTTACGTGCCTAATAACATGCCGTTTAGAAAGTTTTAAAATTCCGAGTAGTTCCGGAGATATCCGAAAAAAACGAAATTCTGAAAAATCGTTTTTTTGTTTTCCTCGGTTTTTTGAGATTGAATTCTAAAGTAAATTGAACTTTTACATTGCCACTTTTCCGCTCTATCTAACAGCGTTAATTGTGAATAAAAATCATACCAAAACAGTAATAAAACGAACAACGAAAAAAGTAAGGAACTACATAATCACGTGTTCAAAATGATTTACGTTATTTTCTAAGCACAAATAACATCTTCTAACTGCCACATATCAGTTTTTTTGAGATAAAATAAAACATGCGATAGAATATCAAACTTTTCAGCATTTGTAAATTTATGTTCGATATTTTCTGGAAAATAGAAAACCTCTTAAAACGCTCTCAAACGATCACAATCATGTGAATCAAATCACGCGTCACCATCTTAATTTTTTTGTTTCAAACGCCTACTTTTCTTTTAAATTCCTAATCAACAGTTTGAAATAATGTTCCTGTATTTTGTTCACTTATTTGTGGTTTATTATTAAATTATTTGTTATTTATTGAACTAGTCCAGCATAAGTAAAAATTTAGAGCTTACGTATGAGATATTATTTATAAAATTAGGAAAAATACAGGACCGTATCCCAACATTTCTTGATGTTGTTCAAAAAAACCTCGAAACGTCAGGAAAGCAGGACCGTATTTAAAAAAATAATGTTGATAATGGTCCTTCGAAGACGTCTCGTCGGATTACAAAACAATTAACGCTGTTAGATAGAGCGGAAAAAGTGGCAATGCAAAAGTGCAATTTACTTTAGAATTCGATCTCAAAAAAAAACCAGGAAAACAATAAAACGATTTTTCAGAATTTCGGTTTTCCCGGATATCTCCGGAACTACTCGGAATTTTAAAACTTTCTAAACGGCATATTATTAGGCACGTAAATGCGCAACTTTACCTCCATTTAACCGACTTCGTATCTCTTACGGTTTCCGAGATCCCTGTACTGGCCCTCATTATCTTGGACACGTTGTATTTACTTAGACGAAATTAGTTATGTGAAATTATAAATTATATTTTATTAATCCCTAATTTGTATATTTAATTTACAAAATAATTTAGCGCCGAGTTTCAGAGATCACTAAGTAAGAGATTTAATTAACGTCGAAATATTTTTCCCGGGCTAGTGCATTATAGACACCTTTAGTCACGTGGTTTATATATTATTTTATGCACATTAAGATAGGAAAAATTGAGTCCTAAAATATAAAAAAAAAATTTCATTTAACGGTCAACAAATTTACTTTTGAGGGATTAACATTTTTTTAAAGCCCTAATTTGAATTAAACTTCGGGCGTTAGTCGTTTTTAGTCGTTTTAAAACCTAAAATTGAACAAAATTATCGACCATTTGCCGTTTTCGAGCTTTCCGCATAAAGTATACAAAAATCGTTTTCTTACGTTTGGGTCACCTCCTCCAGAGATTGGGTCAGTATTCAAGGAATATTGGAACACAGATACCAATATTATAATAAACTTCATATTTTCTATGGGCCAATAACGGTTGCATTCGTTTTAAATGATTTTAAAACGTTTTTACCATTTTTAGAAGAAAATTAATAAAATTTTATGTTTAAATACCTAATATACCGATTTTTAATAATTCTACGATTTTAATATCCCCAATATCTTTTTGTTGGCCTCACGATCTCTGAACAAATAAATTCATAGGCATATTTTTTGTTCAATTCCTTTGTTCTACAGCTTTCGGCGTAATTTAAACATATAAAGACCATATAAAAAATGAAAATCTGAAGACACAGGCATATGTAATTTTTTTTTCGTAGTAAAAGTAAAAACGGTATCTAGTGCATATGTACGTCATTTACGGGTTCTTACTTATAATTTAGTTGCGTAAGGTGCGTGTGAGACTCTTGGCGGGCTCGACTTGCCATGCGGAAAGGAAAAAATTCGAAAGAGGCTCGCGGCAGGCTTGTTGAAAAATGCTCGACCAAAGCGCCGCTCAGGCGCCTCTCGGGCTAGTCTCGCCATATTTATACGCACGTTTAGGGAGATGACGTGACTAGTTTCACTTTATCCTAAATGTTTAGCTCTTGGGAATTTAATGGGTTGCCTAGAAGAACAACATAATATGGACCCCCTTCTGCAATAATGAACCAACTAACATTTTTTGCTAAAATTTGTTAGCTGGTTCTTTAGAATCACAAAAAGGTGTTTTATCTATTTACAATTAAGATCCGTCTTAAAATACCTACGGACGCGATTTATGAGGAATATGACCTAATTGAAAATTAGAGAAACCTTTATTCAAGTTTCGCAATAAAGTACTGGACAGTGCGCGTTATGCAAGACGGAAGCAACAAGCAGTCTGTTTCTTCTAGGTTAACCTATTTTTTTAAATTTTAGACCTGTCAATATGTTAACAATAAAAGGTTCGTTCCAACCACCCTAAAAATCGTACAATGTACGGTCACGCACATGCGTAGTAGTCGAAAGGCGTTCCGACCGACACAAAACGGTGTAGCTGGCGATCCCTTTGGTGTTCCAACCAAATTGTGATCGTTCGCAAACCAGTTCCTGAACGGTAAAAACGATACATGGCCAAGACCAGGAACCGCTTGTACTGACTTGCGCCCTAAGAATTTTAACCGTTGTTTTTGTATTCCTGGCATTCATGCAGTTCTTTTAGCCTTGTTTTGTAGGACTTGTTGCTTAATATTTTGATTATTTAATTTATTCTTAATAAATTTGTATAATCCGGTTCCCAAACCTACAAGATATTCTTAACATTAAACGTTATTCTCTTTCATGATTATTAAATACAACAAAACGGAACGAAAAAAGATAATACTCAAGCTTAGACGAAGAAATCAAAACAACAAAAGTAGGGTTGTGATTTATGAATGTTATGATAATTAACTAATTACTAAACTTCTTTCCTAGAATCAGACAGGCGATCAGCTGAGATTTTTACACAGAATGGTCACAAAAACGTACCAACCTTGCCTCCCTTGTGCATCGGCAACAAACAGTGCAAAATTAACGCCTGCGCACAAAATCGATTCCAACAGTTTCGTGACGATTCTAGAACGATACAAAAATAGGGTGTTGGAACAAACCTAATGTTAATTTGTTAAATATTGATTTATTAAACAATGTGGCAAACCCAGGCTATAATGCCTCGTCGGTATGACTAATTTTATAAAATAAAGTAATTTGGATCCTTTTTGCTAAATGTGTTTTTAAATGTTGTTGATTTAGGTATTTAGACAATTTTGTTTATTTTAGAGTATTAAATACCAATAGAAAAAAGAAGTTTTAGATGAAAAGATTAACTGGTTAAATATAAAAAAAATTAAAATTGTCAAAAATAAACCTTCCAGCATTTTTATAATAATAGATTACGAAAGCGACATAAACTGGATAAACATTAAAAAAGGAAAGAGAAGGATACCAACTTTAGGCGTAGTATTTTGTAATAGCTTAGAAGAGTGCCTCAAAGTAAAGCAATACCAACACTTAAACTGAACGATATAAAATCTTACATGGACCTGATTCCCGCTGCGGATCAACATTTTTATACTAACCTTATTGGCGATGAAACCCTACAGGAAGATAGTGAGGGCTTCAAGGGAGATATTGATAGGATTGATTTTGAAGACCAAATTTAATAGAAGACTAATAACACATTTGTGGTGTTTTTATATCGTGCTTTTCATTGTGGTTCCGTTATGCGTTTTTCTTTTTCAATAAATTGCATTTTTCAAAAAAAAAACCAAGTGATTTTTCTTTAAGAATGAATATACGACAAAAAATATGTTTTTTCGATTAATAACTACATTCTAATGTTTTTGATAATAAATACCAGTTAAGAAACAAGTTACAGCTTTTTATATTCGCTACCAATTTTTTTTAAAGACAGTTCTTTTAATACCCTCTTTGGGTTTTGTCAGTTGATTAATTATTGCAGAATTATATAACTTTTATCTCATTTTGGGAAAACTGTCGAAGTGTACAGGGTGTCCCATAACTTATGGGCCATAGAGCAACTGGAGGTACTAGAGTCAAACTAGACCGATTCTAGAAATACAGGGTGTTGAGAGTGAAAGTTTATTTTCGAAAATAAGCCATAATTTGAATTTGTATCGGATTGAAAGTTGGTGGATAATGTTTTTATGCGTAAGAAATGAGAATTTATTGAGTTACATACACTGGGTTGAAAAAATCTATGATTTATTTTTTTTTCATTATCAAACACAAGCACTAAAGGAAATTTTTTTTAAGGCACTCAGTTTTTTTAATCCAAGATTCTCAAAGAAGGGCAGTTTCTAATCTAAAAAGGTAAGGTACATTTGCTCGATCTCAAATCTCTAACCGTTTTCGAGATACATATTTCCATTTAAACATCACAATGCATCAAAAGAGTCGCAGTAAAAATGACAATATCTCGACAACGGTTAGAGATTTAAGATCGTGCACGTATACCTTTCACCACATAAAAATATATAATCGGCAAGTGTCCGGAAAAAATCGTTAAAACTGGTTTTGACAGTTCTAACGAACGTTCGTCTTAATTCACCCTGTATATACGGTTACATTCGATATCGATTAAAATTTTTTTTTTTTTTTTTTTTTTTTTTTTGGACAACCGATGAGAATCTGCACACAGACACCTTACAGACGCGGCTGCAAGGTAGTGTCGGGCTTAGCAACTTGTGGGGATTATACCTCCATCAACATCATCTTTTCTGAGGGAAAAGATCCGCCTCTGAGAGGCGGGCCAACCGACTAAACTCACCGTTTGAGTCAAGTATAAAGCCTTTAACTCCTTTCACTCGACGTGTTATTTTTGTCTATCATAAGTATGATTTTTGGGTTAAGCCTTTAGGCGTTGTTTATGATGTTTGGTGTCAGCTCTAGTATCTTTCTAATTTGAATTTAATCAAATGAGCAAGATATAAGGGCTCCTAACATGTTGGCGGTAGGTGTGTGGTAGGCGGTGTATTTTTACAATAGTCGTGTAGTGTTTTGTGTATAGTATGATTGTATGAAGAACAAGTTCTTAAATAATTTTGAGTTTGGATTTTAGTGAGTGATCCAGTCTTTAGGCATTTTGTGTTTGTGGTGTGGTAGTTTAGGAATGTGCGATGCGGCTATCTTCTCGTTATTGGTCAGATTCGCCTTAGTATGATATTTTATGATTAGTTTGTCGAGAAACTCCGAAATTGTATCAATTTGGAGATCTCGGTGTATAATGTCATTTCTAGTGTATCTAGGTGTATTCAGTATTATTTTAAGTACCTTGTTCTGCATTACTTGTATCTTCTTTAAGTCAGGTCCACTCAGTGTGCACCATGACGCTGCCCCGTATGATAGCAGCGGCCTGATGAACACCTTGTACATCGTGACTTTCGTCCTTGTGCTTAACTTGCTTCTTTTGTTAAGCATCGGGTATATAGCGCCAAGTTGTGCATTGGCTTTCTTCAGTATATTGGCTGTATTTACTTTCCAATTGAGGCGTTTGTCGAAATGAAGTCCCAAGTATTTTACGCTCGGGCTCCAGTCGATCAGTTTGTTTCCAACAGTGACTCTGCCTTCCGGTCTTCTGAACCTTGAACAGTTCTTGGTAAAGTATATTGCCTGGGTCTTGTCTGGATTGATTTTTATTTTCCATTTGCTGAGCCATTTTTCCAGAGTGATGATGTTTTGTTTTAGCTTCAGCATTATTTCTTTCGGGTCTCTTGCCGTTGTTGTTATCGCTGTGTCGTCTGCGTATATGTATTCTTCACTAGACGGATGCGTTGGGATATCTGAAGTAAAGATATTGAAAAGTATGGGTGCTATTGCCGAACCTTGTGGGACTCCGGCCCTGATTATTTTAGATGTTGAATAATGTTCTTCAACATATGTTTTAAAAGATCGGTTTTCAAGATAGGAGGCTATAAGCTTTATTATATAGTTTGGTACTCCCATCCTGATCATTTTGACAATTAAGCCGTTATGCCATACTTTATCAAAAGCCTTACTGATATCAAATAGGACGGCTCCTGTGTCCCTCCGTCTATTGAATCCATTGATTATGTTAGAGGCCAGTCTTGTCGTTTGCCTTACTGTGCACAAGTTAGCTCTAAAGCCGAATTGCTCCACTGGTAGACAGTTGTTAGTTTCGACAAAGGCTGAAAGCCTACCCGAAATTAACCGTTCCACTATCTTGCTTATGTTAGACAAAAGACTGATTGGCCTGTAGCTGCTCAATTTTCGTCTGTTTTGGCCTGTTTTTCCTATCATGATGATTTTTGCCTGTTTCCATGGGGCAGGAAAGTGTCCAATTTTCATCATAGCATTTGCGATGTTAACTATGTCCATTATTGTTTTCTCCGGTAGATTTTTCAGTGACAGGTTGGTTATTCCGTCTAGCCCGGGAGCTTTTTTGACCTTCACATAATGTATGATCTTTTTGACGTCCTCTGCTGTGATTTCTTGCAGGTTTGGTTCGGGAGGATGATCCATGCTTTTATATATGTCGGCAGTCCTGTTAATCCGATTTTCTAGGGCTTTATCTGTAGCCGGATTTTCGCTGAATTGCTCGTAGAGCGCTTCAGCGAATTTTTCCGCTTTTTCTTGAGGCTCTGTTATTACAGTGTTGTCGCCTGTTGTTATGGGCGGCATTGGTGTCTTGCTGCCTTTAATAAGCGAGCTTGCCATCCGGAAGAGGCTATTATCTTGTATATTTAGGCTTTCTACCTTTCTTTCCCATCTTTCGGACTCCAAGTCGCTTATTAACTGCTTTACCTTCTGGGTTGCCTGGTTTGCCTGTCGTTTGATCCTCGGATCTCCAGTTCTGTATGCTCTATTCTTGAGACGGTTCTTCGCTCTTATTTCGTTTTTGAGATCTTGACTAAAGTTACCATATTTCGAGTAATCAGCTGTTTTAGTTGATGTTGCTCTAGCATGTGCTTGCTGTATGTTCTTTGTGAGCACATTCACAGCCTCATCGACGTCCGGTTTGCCTACAAGGGGAGCGATAACGTCGCAACCCTCCAGCTGTGCCTGGAATTTTTTCCAGTCAGTTTTGGTTTTGGTTATGACGCTAATACCCCTCCTGCGTGGGTCACCATATTCGATTATCACTGGGAGATGATCAGATGTTAGATCATTGATTACTTTCGGCTGTGATATACGATCTGTGTTCTTGATCACGAATATATCTAGTAGTTCCGGTAAACCGTTAGCGCTTAGGTGTGTGTGGCCCTCTGGTGGTAATATATGGTAATCAAAAACATCAGAATTATTGTATAGCACCAGCCCTCTGGGGTTGGTCATTCTGCAGTTCCAGTTTCGATTTTTTGCATTCAGATCTCCTCCGATTATAGTTGTTTTGTCATTGTCGAATATATTGCGAAGACACTCCCTGTTAATATCGTTTTGAAGGCGGTGGCCACAGTAAACGGATCCGATCACCATGGACCCGCGATTCAATCCGATCTTAACGTATGTACCTTCTATCACATTGCTACTATCCGGATTTGGCATAGAGGTTGCTTGGATGTGTTTCTTAACAAGAATCATGGTTCCGCCAAGAGGTCTGTTTTCGCGATCGTTTCTGAATATATTATAATTTGGGAAGGAAAATCTTGTTCCTTTTAACCATGTTTCTTGTACCAGGATCACATCAAGGCAATGTTCTTCTGAAAAGTTGATTAGTTCTAATTTTTTGCCTTTAATCCCATTAATGTTTATAGTTGCAATTTTTAGAAAGTGCACAGGGTGTGGGGTCACTATGGGTTATTGTTGTTATTTGCTCTCATCAGGGGTGCCAAGGCTAACAGTTGTTGCTGCATTGCCTTGGTAAATTGAGCCATCAGTGACGTCATTGTGCTCTGAAGCATATCAGTCGTCACTACTTGTGGAGCTCCTACCTGTGGAACTACGGGATTAGATTGCTGCTGTTGGGTTTGCAACAGTTTGTTGTTATTTTGTTGCCCCCATCTAAAGTTGCCAGGGCTTGCTGCTTTCCGGATGGCAGCTGCCTCTTGCAATTTTAGAGGGTGGCGTACGCAACCCCTGTAGTTGGAGGTATGCTCCCCATCACAGTTGACGCATTTTGGCTTTTGTTCAGCCGTTATTACACAATCGCGCGAATTGTGATTCCCGGCGCATTTCATGCACTTGACCGGTATCGATTAAAATGTAAACTTGAGCAATCCGATTCAAACTCGAACAAATGTTTACATAGGAAGTCATAAAACACCTTAACACTTCACGCAATTTCCTCCTAACGTTTTGCTTAAAAATAAAACATGTCCGTTCCAAATTATATTTATTAGCATAAACACACCTATTTTAAAAATCCTAGCATTTCCTATATAGACGGATATTGCATGCATTTGTGCCAAATGCATGTACAGGGCATCCAACCTAGGCCGAACAGGGAGTCTATTTTTGAGTGTCCCTGTATTTTTCTTTAAATCAATAAAGCCATCATCTTGTTTAAGTTTCCCGTAGAGCCGTGTTTCTCAAACTGGGGACCATGGACCCCTTGGGGGTCCGCGACCAACTACTTAGGGGTCCGCGAACCACTAAGTGGAAATAAAGTGCCACAAAACCAAAATATCGAAATCGATTTAATGCCGAACTAGATGTAGTGGCGTCTGTGAGTCGGACGACCATCGAAATATTCTCAGCCGGAACAAGAGTACCTCCCTCCCCCCCACCTCGTTTTCTAGGATGCTGAACACGATGGCGGCGTCAGATTTTTACTTTTGGGTTGCACAATCTCTCAAAACGGTCAAAAGCCACCCCCCAGAGGGGTTACACGCTCTTCCAGAGGTTTCCTGCAGAGAAACACACTTTCTCCCCGTTTTCGAAGATTCTGAGCACGTTGGTGGTGTTGGATATCGCGTCCGACCCCTTCCAACCCCTCCACGGGCCAATATCAAACCCGAACAAACCCGAACCCCCCCCCCCCCCCCCCCCCCCCCCCCGGTTTTCGAGGATGCTGAGCACGTTGGTGGTGTTGGAAAATGCGTCCGACCCCCTCCCCCTCTCCCCCCGTTTCCGAGGATGTTGAGAATGGGGAAAATAGTTGTACTTTTCTTTTTGGTTGTAATGGTCTCTCATTCCGGTCCAACTGAAAAATATAATCAAATAGTTTGCGCGAAAAAATGCGAAGGCGTGGTCAGTTTAATTTTAATTTTTTAGAAATTTTTTTTTTTAATTGCTAAGTAAATTTTTTTTTAAATTTAAATAAATTAAAAAAAAAATCATAAAACATTAAGTAATTAAAAAAAAAAATTTTAAACACTTAATTTTTATCGAAATTTTTTTGTTTTATAAAAGGTAATATCGTTTCATAATGGGGCCGAGTATTGGTCGGTGGAGGGGTGGAAGGGGTCGGACGCGATATCCAACACCACCACCGTGCTCAGCATCCTCGAAAACGGGGGGAAAGTGTGTTTCTCTGCAGGGAAACCTCTTGAAGCGCGTTTAACCCCTCTGTTCCGGCGGAAAATATTTCGATTTTTCGGGGTTTGTTGCGACTCACAGACACCACTAATGTATAAGAGTGCAAACATAGGGGAGCGACGAGCTACGCCCTACGACGCGATTTACGAGTCGAGTAGTGGAGCGTCTTTACGAAGCGATTTAGAAGGGGACGAAGGCGTTTTAATTTCATTCAGTATCCAAATTGAGTTCGGACAGTGAGGATGAAGTTATTTTTGGCGGTGGCGCTTTATGGAGTATACTTGCCATGGGCTACAACAGGGAATATAGTGTACACCCCATTAACAATTATCATGATGAGGAGACAAATGGGACAATTTTACACTTTATTTTCGGAATTGAAACAACATCATAAACGGTTCTTCCAATATCCTACAATGGACATTGCCACATTTAATTATATTTTAGAAAAAGTTGGTTGGTTGTACTAAAATGGAACAATTTTTTGCTTCACTTTAAATTGTTGATAATACAGGGTAGGGTGTTAATTAAGTATGTCCAGTAATTAATAAATTAAGAGACCATTCTTTGGGTGACGAAAAGTTCATATAAACATGGGTCCGAAAATGACTTCAATGATTCAAGATACAGGATGTTAAAAAAAATTTGATTTGTTGAAATTTGGCAGTTTTATTTGTGGTATTAAGGGGTTAATTTAGCCCTAAGTAGATTAAATTTATTGAGTCCAGCGGCGTCCCGGGCGACACCTTAATGAATATTATTGGAAAAAAAAGTAAACCACGGGCTTCTTGAAAGTTTTATATTTTTTTCGGATTAAGCAACTAAAAATACAACACTTTTGTCTCTGGAATTTTTTTCGTATCTTACTTTGTTTTCGAGAAAAAAAAAATAAAGACCAGTTTGGTATACCTAAATCCCTAAGTACACTTGAACAAATAGTATTTTCGGAATAAAATTGGATTTTTTGAGAAAACGCTTTGATATAGGTATATGACAGTAAATACTATTTATAAAGAACAACTAATTTGCCATCAAATTAAACAAAAATATACAGGGTATTCAATTTAAAATAAGAAAATTTTTAATGAAATTCTTTCACAATGAACCTTGAATTATTGTGACCACCCTGCACATTTTCTGCCGAATTTGAAATATTTTTGAGACTTGATGATCTTCTAGCTATTCGGTAAGAAAAAAATTTTAGTCCAAGAGCTAAGGTAAAAAAATTATATGGATTATTTCATCGTCATGCATTTGCCAAATAATTACAAAAAGTCCAGATATCTCAAAAACTAACAGAGTCTGACAAAAACATGTTCTATAAAATGTGCTTAGTATTTAACGCTTAATCGAAAAATGTAATGAAAATTACCATGTTGTATTTAAAAAACGAAAGTTGGCAGCTACTTCCGGTATAACCGGAAATTACAAAAACATGTGAATATTTTAGTTCAAGAGAGCATATCGATAAACCTAAATCCCCAAACGTATGTTCAGTAGTTCTCCATAAAGTTCTAATGCAAGCTCGTCGTGAATCACTCTGTATATAGAACCATAAATTATGGTTAGTTTTACTATTTTTATAGTAAATTTAACTGCTTTTCTCAATTGTCAAAATTTTCCTATCTATAGCTTTCCAAGTATAGATCGAATTACTTCCCGATAGGACACCTTGTATAACCAGTTCAATGATTCCAAAACATCAAATTTCAAATTATAATAAAAATATTTAAATGTGCGTGGGAACCAGAGAACGGGAATGTCTTGAAATTTGCAATGCATTTTAATATCATTAAATGTCGAATGTAGCAATCGTTTTATATTTATATAATTTGCTTCCTTATTGATTGCGTCTAATAACATTTTTATTATGTAATACGTTATTTTATAAAATGCGCCCATTGCCCGTGCACTGATAATGTGCTTCTTGTGAGGTCCTCGTATACAGGCATGGGCGGCGTTAGAAGTTTTCTACGGGGTGGCAATGATAAAATGAGTAATTTTATAAACTTAAACACCAGGACGCTAGTGGTAGCTAAAAAGGGAAAAAGCGCCGCAGGTGAAATTTTTTATGGGCCACGCCCCACGAACAAATCCAAAATACACACCTAATTTTGGTCAATAATTTATGGTAAATACTATATATATATACAGTGAAACCTCTCTTAGGCGGACACCTACGGGACTGTCTAAATGTGGCCGCCTAATAGAAGTGTCCGCCCATGGGAAATTTATTATTATTATGTAATATGTAAATGCAAAATTATTACTATGTATATATGTATGTACAAATAAACATAACATAACAAAAATACACTAGTTTTAGTTCGGATGTAGTACTAAAAAAATGTAATAACGTAGTTTGACGTGTTTGCGTTTTATACTTGCAATCTAGATAATGTAATTCCAAGTCTGCTAACAATTCCATTGCTGTAGAGTCACCTCTATTCTTTGCATGCTCTTATAATTTCTTTACCATACTAATGGCTTGTTGATAATTGGTGACATTTGTTTGATTACTGCATTCAACTTTTTCATCAGAGTCGTCAGATAGTGATGTGGTTTCAGTTTGGACTACATAATCGGTAGGAATGGGGTCACTATCATCTTCTAATACCTCTCTGCACCCCCAAAACGAATAAAAAAATATTAATTTATATTCATTGAATATTCATTGAATATTATTTATATTCATTGAATATTATTTATATTCATTGAATATTATTGTCGTAGTCCGACCCTCCCTAATATTTTATCGTACCGTCAATTATCGTATAAAGTCCGACCCTTCCTAATATTTTATCTTACCGTCAACCAAACTGTATATTATAGGCTTCGATCCGGCAACCGTGCCTCGGTCGAGGTTTATGACGATTATGACGAGACTTGCTCGCATATGCGATTAAGTAGGCAGGGCATAATGCAGTTTCTCTGTAATAACAGGTGGCGGGAGACAGCGGGGGATAGGCGATTTAACATGGGAAAGACGCACAATTGTAGTGTGCGCCGCGCCGTTGCATGTTCGTGCATCTAGTTAGAAATTCGAGCGTGTATGTTTTAATATTATATATGTATTGAGTTAAAATGAATAGTTTGTACGGTGGACTATTTAAAAAATAACTTTAGCTCTTTGAGTTTGGAGCAAAAAATTCAAGTGGAGAATGCGGGAAGACCACGAAGGGTAAATCTAGGGACTTTATTAGAAACTTAAATTAAAAATTAAATATATGAAAAAAAATTTATAGAGGGTATTCCAAACTTTAATGAGGCTGTTATTGTTCACTTTCTACAATTAAGAATCGAAGAATACACACTAAGAAAACCTTCCCTATTTTCCAAAATTGTATTTCCTTGTGTAAAATTAAAAAATAAATAAAATATGTTTTACCTAACGCATTTTCTTATTACTTCTTTTCTTTCTACATTTAAAACGCCTAGAAAGTAATTGTTTGGTCGTTACACAAAAATACAATTTTAAAAATAATTTCACCATACTTGTGAACGCCCCTCTATCATAGGTCACGAGCCGCCACTGCTAATAGCACATTGCTATCAATGTTAATGAACTCACCCAAATCATTGTTATCAATTTAAAAACTTCCACAACATCAATATTCTCTTTCGGACTCAAAAGGCGGCATTTTTGTGCCGTTGTTGACGATTTTAACCTTACAACACACAAATAAACGGCGGACTGCTGTGGGGGAATCACACATACTTTCATTCGGTGAAGTCCTTGTTTGCCGGTCTGTCTTCAGAGGGTTTTTGCACCATACGTATTCAACTGTATACAAAAGAGAAAACAAACCAAAAAATAACTCCATATTTATTATAAGAAACATTGATTACTATGCTTATTTGTATTTTAATGGAATTCTACGGTTGTAATGCCAAATATCCAATAATTTCATCTTAAAAAAAAATCATTGTTTGTTAATACTACAACGAGATCTCCCGAGTGTCCTGGCCAATTATATTTCGTAGTTCCCGTATATGTTTTGATTAATTTAAAAAAAAATCCCAGCACTAGGAGATTACAAAGTGAAATCATTGCTTGTTATTTAGAGGCCAAACTTGGTCAAAAATAAATGCGACTACTTTATTGGGATATGGAGAGAGATATGTTTGTTCTAGAATCCCTATTAGTTTAAATTTATGTTAAATAATATACCAACATATAATTCCTTTAACGAAGTTTTCTTTTTTCAGGAATGGCATAGAACAGAACAGATTTTCAGCGCAAATTCTTCGTAGCTTAGACATTCATTACAGGTAAGATATTATATTTTAACATACTTAATACACATGAGCGTCGTTAGAATGTTTTGTAGGGGGTGGCAATGATAAAATGAGTAATTCTATAAACTTAAAAACCAGAACGCTAGTGGTAGCAAAAAGGGGGAAAAGCCCGGTGCAGGCGAAATTATTTTAGAACCGCACCCCAGGAGCAAACCCAAAATGCACACTTAAATTTGGTCAATAATGATGCGGTGAGGTGTAAATTCCCTTGACAGAAATTTCCTTATGTTTAATTTAAAAAGCGCGACATTTTTACTTAAGTCACAACCGACGAACAAAAGTAATTTTTTTTCGAGGAGAGTTTCCATTTTCTGAAGATTTTCAGAACTTTTAAAACGATCCCGGTGTTACGACCTATATACCAAAGGAACAAACCAAAAATATTTATTTTAAGAGACATTAGTATGCTTATTTGTATTTTAATGGTATTCTACGGTTCTAATGCCAAATATGCAATAATTTCATCGTAATATAATTCATTGTTTATTAATACTACAACGAGATCACCTGAGTGTCCTGGCCAATTGTATTTCGTATTTCCTGTATAAGTTTTGATTCATTTTAAACCAAACAAAGCTTCTCTCGACTGAGACGGAAGTAATGGGTTTTTAAGTTCATTTTTCAGTTGAACAGAATCAAACATTTTATATTGCTTCAATCAACTGTCAACTGTTCTTGCGGTAACAATTTTGAATAGGATTAAAGATAATTTTCGGTCAATAAATCGAAAAAATGTAATTCACTGATGTCCGAAAATCCAGTTTTAATTTAATTAATAACGGTGCCTAAAATTTCTTAATAAATTTGTTTATAAACTCCTGGACAAAATTAACTTATAAACTCCTGGACAAAATTAACACAACATCATAACTTTGCCATACTTTTGACGCTATTTTTTCTGAATTTATGATCCGATTTGAAAGTGTTTTTTTTTGCATTCTAGGTTGGTGGTTCCTTGACAATGTCATAGTTTTCGCTGTTTATAATAAAAATTTAATTTTAGATTTATACTGGGTGTACTAAAAATTCTATTCTTTTTTCCGAAAAGCCGCATCACCCTGTGGAGTATATTAGCAACCAAAACATATTGCAGTCGACATGAAACGGTAAGTCCATCTTTCCCCAACATTTTCCTTTTTGGTTTACTTCATTATCTCTGTTCTTAAAGGAGATACACCGTTTTACAGCGTAACATGTTTTTATAGACTTTAATATTCAACACATTCATTGTTAAATGTTTTCAAGTAGACTATGGACTTTTTTGCAAGCGATGTGTCAGCAGATGTTGTGTTTTAAAGTTACAAAGGTCAAATAAAATTCGCCATACTGATAAAAACTGTTCGAAAACTGTTCATTAAACGTTCGTTTCGTATGCCCAGTTGCCCGACGAGTATTTTAATCTTGAAACCTACTGGAAAACATTTAATAATGAATGTGTTGAATATTAAAGTCTATAAAAACATGTTACGCTATAAAACGGTGTATCCCCTTTAACAGAGATAATGAAGTAAACCAAAAAAGAAAATATTGGGGAAAGATGGACCTACCGTTTAATGTCAACTGCAATATGCTTCGGTTGCTAATATACTCCACAGGGTGATGCGAATTTTCGGAAAAAAACATAGCATTTTTAGTACACCCAGTATAAATCGAAAATTAAATTTTTATCATAAACAGCGAAAACTATGACATTGTCAAGGAACAAACCTACAATACAAAAAAAAATCATTCAAATCGGATCATAAATTCAGAAAAAAAATAGTATCAAAAATATGGGAAATTTATGATGTTGCGTTAATTTTGTCCAGGAGTTTATATAGGAGCTTCAGATCCGCTATATTAGAATTTTTCTTCGTTTGGCTTCGCATCGATTAATAGAAATATTTTCGAAGACACTATCCCACCATGCACCGCCGCGAAGGTTTTTTTTTTGGCGTTGCGTCAAGCGCATGCAGCCGCTACCCAAACTCAACTTTTCCTTTATGGAATACATGTCACACAAGCTCAGTCACACCCATATCTAATCACCATTTAGGAAATCACTATCCTACTCGAAACATATACAAACGGGGACACATGCTTCACGCCACAGGGGTCCGACTGGGCGGCTTTAACTCATAGACATACAACACTGGACCGCGGACGGTAGATTAGCAAAAGCAAAAGGTAAACATTGAAATACCCAAAGCCCTACAGCATCACACTTTCTTACAAATCCGATGAAAATATCGTTGATTCTGTTTTCCCGTCTTACTATAGACATTAGGCTATCAGCATTAGTAGACAAATAATGTATTATAGCCAGTTCCTGTAACAGATAATCAGAAGCTCTTTGGTTATGCAAACAATTAAACAACCAGTGGTTTAGATCGTCCACGCTTGTGCCATCACATAGACAGAGCGAGCTATCAGCCAAGTTCATCTTATTGAATAGATATCTGAGGTTGCCATGTCCGAAAATTCTCTGACATAAGTTATGTAATACCTTCTACTAAGGGATATTTCCTGTATACTTGCCTTGGGAACCAAGGTTTTATTATTTCGGGTGTAGTTATTCGAGTTGCTAGCTGCGTAGTTTGCATATGAATCCTTCCACCCATTCTTAATATTGACCTGAGCCTGTGAGAATATATCATATAGTTGGAGGCCGGGTATTATCATGCCTTCATGAATGGCCCCTTTAGCAAGAAGATCGACTCTGTCATTACCTACAATTCCTGCATGGCCCTTAACCCAAACCAAGGATACCCTGACATTATTGCGTTCCGGGTTTAGTAGTTTCTGACACACCTCGAATATGAGGGGGTTCACATACGCAGCGAATGTAATGAATATATTTTGCACTACATCCAATAGTAATATCACACAAATTTGAAATCACATCACAACATTTATTATTATAAATTTCACAACAGAACAAGAACCGGTCATCTCGTAAATCTAACACCTTTATTATGAAGCCAAAAATACCTTAACATGCAGCTCGCTAAGCTTGAGCCCCTTCGCCCTCTCGTCTTACGTTATATACCGGGTGATTCATCGTGAAGTTGAACATAGGAATTCTCATGTAATTTTTAAGGTGACTGAATATTGGCTCCCCTGTACATTTTATAGAAGAACTGCATTAACACTTCTTGAAGAGGCCGACATGGTAAACCCATGTGCCGAGTTTGAAGACATTTTGATGAGCCCCATCTTAAGCTATTCAATTAAACGTGATGGCAAAACCACGAAACTCTCATTGTTCAGGTAATATTGCAAACAGCACCAAATAATTTCTATGGCGCGAGTGTCAAAAATTGACGTAAAGTTAAACATAACGGATAATGAAAATATTGTCACTACCACTAATTTTGGTATTGTCAATGTCAAAATTTAATTTGCTATATTACCTGAACTATGAGAGTTTCGTGGTTTTGCCATCACGTTTCATTGTATAGTTTAGGATTGGCTCATCAAAATGTATTCAAACTCGGCACATGGGTTTACCATGTCGGTCTCGTCAAGAAGTTGTAATGCGGTTTTTCTATAAAACGTACAGGGGAGCCAATATTCAGCCACATCAAGAATTACATGGGATTTCCTATGTTCAACTAAACGATTCATCACCCGGTATAATTAGTTTTCTATGTAATTCCGGTTTTACCAATTTTTTTCCTTCATATAAACACGAGAACTGAATAATTAAATTTAACAGAGCAGTGGAACGTAAAGTACAATAATGTTGACATTTGCCAATAATTATAGAAGACCAGTGATTTAAGTAATTTGTACTGACTAATTTATTTGTTCAATCATGACCGTTTTAATGACTATGATTGCTCGTTCCGAATAATATAAATGTATTTGTGTATTGATGAAATTTTAAATGAATCGGTTACTATACAGGGTGATTCTAAGACGAAAAGTTCATATAAACATGGGTCCGCAAATGCTTCGTTTTCAAGATACAGGGTGTTAAAAAAAATTTGAATTAATATTTTCTTTTTGGGTTGGCAATACTTTTACAATTTAATAAAATGTTACAAGTATCAAATATGCCATGATAGAAACAATTGAACACAACAAAGCTTCCCATCCGTCATAATTAAATATAAATTTAGTTAATTAAAATGAGTCAGGAAGAAAGTTGTACTCCGTCATAAATACGAGAAATTGCAGAAAATAATCTAGAAAATCTTTTAAAAAGAATATGCAAAACTTTGAGTTATGGTGCGAGCAGAACAGAGTTCAAAATATTGAACAAAATAATAAATAATACTATTGAACAAAATATTGTGTCGACACAGAATCTGACAGGAATAACAATTAATGCCCAGGAAATGTCTACAGTAACTATAAATATGTATATAAAGTAATATGTATAATACCATATTGAATTGAAAATTAAAATAGTACTTCATTGAATAAAACTTTAGAAATAGAACATAAACTGGAAGATATTTCTGTTATTTTTAGGTTATGTAGTTTTATAGTTGTGACTAGAAATTAGTTGACGGAAACCGTGAGCATGTTATATATGTCCGAGTATAGGTATTTCAGAAAAATATCTAGTAAAAATGATCTATTTGCAAGGTTAAAGGTTAGTATTGTAAAGTTTTATATAGAGACAGATATTTTCATGGAAAGTGCTCGGCTGACCTTGCCCTCTTAATTCCGCCCAGAGCGGCGAATAGTAGAAATACACGAAGAACTACTGCCGCCCATCCATATGTGGTTAAGCTTAGTACTCCTCGAACTTCATTATTTAAGAATTCTTTCATCTGGAGGACTTCATCCTTATGGAACGACCTTCGCGAGGTCGTTTTTCCCAACGAATATGACGTCCAACGATTCAAAACCAACGTGAATCGCTTTGTTCGCACACGCACCACTCCCAGAGTGCCCTCAAGGATTTTTTCTATAGTGCTTGTGTTTGATCATTAAAAAATAAAAAAAAATTTAAAAAAAAATATTTACTGTAATAATTTTCCTGCAGTGTTTGTTGGGGTTTGTTCGGTGTAAAATTTACAATATATTTTAGAAAATACTTGATTTTGCTAAATTTGTTAGAAATTCTAACTATATCTTTTGAGAAATTATACTTACAACATTATTTTAGTACGGATTACTAATTATAAACGTAATTAATAATTAATACTGTATTTTATAGGAAATATAAAATCGCTACTGTAATAATTTTACTATAGTATTTTTTCCGTGTAGAATATACACTTTATTTTTTTAAATCTTTAGGTACTGTTCGAAAAGTATAAGGATTTCCACCCAATTTATTACCTAAACACAAAGAACTTTCTTAGCTTTTTTAATGGCTTCCTGTCATTTTTTATAAATTTTGGCAAGTCACACTCTACCTGTCTATTTAGTTGTCGACGGCATGTCTTGGAGGTGTAACCAAGCAGTACGGATGTGCAACAACTAGGAACATTGTAAAGCTTTTCATCGAGGTATAAAATTATAATTTACATGAGTCATTGTACAAGCGCTTAAAAAGTCTTAAAATTGTAATCTTAATAATTTGTATAACATGTTTTACAGGTTTTAGAAAAGCAGTCTCGTTATCTAAAATACAATGCGCCATAAAGTCATTTACAAACTGATTTAAAATTCAGGATGTGATTCAGACGCTCGAACACGTCAATTAGTATTTTTATTGTTTGCCCAGTGGTATTTGAACCTTTCCGCATGGAAAGCGAGGGGAGAAAAATGTACCTATACAAACCATGCTATTAGGCGTGCTTGAACACTAATTTATTAAGTGGAAAATAAATAAATGCAATGTGTTGATTCCGCAATAGAATTCTTCCTGAAAATTCAAAACTATAGTTTTTTTCTCAAAATATCCTTCTGACTGGTATATTCAATTACCAGTATATTTGCCACGATTTCTTTTGACTCTTCAGATGTTTATTTCTGATTATTGTCTGATCCATCACGTAAATAGAACGCCAACCCCGGTATAATAAACAAGCACGCCACTGTAGAGACAAATTTCTGTGCTTATACAATAATATTAATAATAATAAATACTCTTTATTTGAAAATTACATAGAATACACAAAAAGAAATAGTGTCAATA
This sequence comes from Barypeithes pellucidus, assembly GCA_963991005.1. NCBI lineage: Eukaryota > Metazoa > Arthropoda > Insecta > Coleoptera > Curculionidae > Barypeithes > Barypeithes pellucidus. The sequence goes on from OZ022563.1 coordinate 20,056,819, forward strand.
ACAAAGGCAATAGGAAAGTATAGACAAGATCTAATAGTTTACAATTTTTTCAAGCTATTCATTTATGCTATATGGTTCTATATCAAGAAGCACCCTATATAGAATTTTTTAAAATTTTTTGAGTACTATTTAACTATCGAATATGGGTAGGCAACTGTTATAAAATCGAATACAATTGTAGTATGCTCCTTTCTCATACATTGTTGACCTATGTCGAGGAAAAGTGTAATTTAATGTTCTTGTTGGATAAGCAACCCGTGATTCACTACCCCTAAATAACCCTCTATTCTTACAAAAAAATAACACACATTCTTGCACAATATAGTATATTAAGATACAAGTTTCATAAGACATTATCTTAGAGCACGCGTTAATTTAGAAAACGACCCGCGAAGAGGGGAGTTTTCTAAAGTACAAGTGCTCTAATTGTCTTATGAACCCTGTATTTTATAATACTTTTTTAATTGGGTCTTTAAAGTCTGGAAAACTTTAAAAAATATAGTAGATTTTTTCCATTTGAATTAATATTTTCTTTTTGGTTTGGCAATACTTTTACAATTTCATAAAATGTTACCAGTATCAAATATGCCATGATAGAAACAATTGGACACAACAAAGCTTCTTCCCATCGGTCATAATTAAAAATAAATATATTATTAAAGTTAATAAAAATGAATCAGGAAGAAAGTTGAACTCCGGTCAGAAATTGCAGAAAATAATCTAGAAAAACTTTTAAAAAGAATATGCAAAACTTTGAGTTATGGTGCGAGCAGAACAAAGTTCAAAATATTGAACAAACTGATTAATAATGCTATTGAAAAAAATGTTTTGTCGACACAGAATCTGACAGGAATAACAGTTAATGCCCAGGAAATGTCTACAGTAACTATAAATATGTATATATAAAGTAATATGTATAATACTATATTGAATAATATAGTACTTTATTGAATAAAACTTAGAAATAGACCATAAACTAACTAAAAGATTTTTTTGATTATTTTTAGGTTATGTTGTTTTATAGTTGTGACTAGAATTAGTTGACGGACACCGTCAGCATGTTATATATTTCCGAGTAGGTATTTCAGATAAATATCTAGTTAAAATGATCTATTTGCAAGGTTAATGGTTAGTATTTTAAAGTTTCCTATAAAAATTTCTGTCGAATCCATAATGCCTAGAAAACTAATTTCAACGAAATCGAAATAAGCCTAAAATTCGAGCCCTACTTGTTGCCAACATGAAAAAATAATTTCAGTTTCATAAAGTGGCAGGTTATTCAATTTTTTTGCATTTCATAATGTAGCCATTATGAACCCCAAATAGAAAAAAAGCTTTTAAGTATTTATCATAGAATTTGAAATTGACACAATCTTCATAATGCTGTACACCTCGTATATACCAACGTTTTAATTTAAACAATGCGCAACTACAAATACTAATTAACGTGTTCGAGCGTTTTAAAAAACATATTCCCGATATTTAAATCAATTTGTGCAAGACTTTATGGACGCACTGTATACGAAATAATGTTAAAATAGTACCTACACTGAAAAATTATTTTTTGGAGCCTCAAAAAGACCGAAAAAAAAAAATAGGATACTTTATCAAAAACATACAGTGTGGTGTCTACTTAAGTTGGAACCATATGGAAAACTTTTTTATTGTTGGTTTTATAAAAAAAAATATTCTTGATAAAAAGTTGTGCATGGTCCAAAACTTAAAACGCAACCATCAGATATCAATTTTTTTTAAGTCGTATACGAGGTTTGTCAGAAAATATCAATTTTCCTCAAGAGTAAAGTACCTTTATTTTTTACAATACAGAAGAATCTTATAAAGTAAAGTTTTTTGAATTATAAGTTAAATTCAGATATGTAATTACAGCCATTTAGCATAAAAATGAAGGTTTGGTGATTATTTACGTTTTACATTATAAATTATTTGTTATTATAAATTTCATTACTGAGAATATCTCTCTTATCTGTTAAAAACATGTTAACTTTTTCATTTGTTAATGTTTTTGAACAATATTGACATTCACTGTCAAATATTTGATGTCAGTGCATTCTAGATTACGTTAAATTGTATCAAGCCAGAAATAATTAATATCAAACCTTAATTTTTATGCTAAATGACTGTAATTGCATATCCTGAATATAATTTATAGAGAAGTAATTAAATGGTTTGCCGTTATTAAAATTGGATCGCATCAAAAAATAGCCATTAAATCATTTGATCAGCACAAAAAGATTTTGCTTGCAATAAATAAAAATCGGGCTGCAACACTTGTTCTGCAAAAAATGCTACATGCTACAACTGTCAACAATTGAACCGATATCACTCCGCTTGTAATATCATGTGTTCGCTTAATTAACAGTCGAGCTGCGAAATGATTACTTGGTCAGCAAGATTTTACAATTGGTCAGTAGAAAAAAACATGTCTAGAAGCAGTTTACTTCAGAGGTTTGCATATTAAAAGAATGGTTATCAATATAAATCATTGGATTGCGTTTGTTTTGAATAATCGGCAAAGTTCGTTATTGTGGGCGGAGCGAAAGCCGTCGCGTGATACGAGTAGATAATTGCGTGCGTGTGTTTTTATTCGGTGTAGCGGTGAAGGCCCAAAAGGTAGCGGGGGCGGGGTTTCGCTTGTTTTCCCAGGGCACTGTCAATTTAAGTAACTTTGTGTTTTCTTTTGCCGAATACAGAAGGAAATCGGCTACACAAGGTGTAGCGGGGGCGGGTTTTCACTTGTTTTCCTAGGGCACTGTCACTATTTCACGTTTTATTGCTTTTTTTTTGATGACCAAGATTAAATATTTTGCTTACCCGCTGATTGCTTACCAATATCTGATTAAAAGTGGATTGCTCATAGCAGCTTATATATTTAATTTGCGTACCAAAATAATTTAGAGCACTCTAGTATGACATTAATTACTGACCGATTCAGAAATGTTTCATAAGTTGCTGACCAACTAGCCATTTTGGGTGACCGATTACATTTTTCTGTTCGCAAGAATAAGAATATTTTGCTAACCAGTTAAATGATATAATGATATAATTTATAATTCACAATAATTATACTTTATAACATTCTTCTGTATTGTAAAAAATAAAGGTACTTTACTCTTGAGTAAAATTGATATGTTTTGACAAACCTCGTATACGGCTTTAAAAATTTTTATATCTGATGGTTGCATGTTAAGTTTTGGACTGTGCACAACTTTTTATCAAGAATACATTTTTTTTATAAAGCCAACAATAAAAAAGTTTTCCATGTGGTTTTAACTTAAGTAGACACACTGTATAACATTTTTAAATACAAAATTTTAAAAATCAAACTTAGTTCGTCTAATATATTCAAATAAAATCTCTTTTTTCCGAAAGTGTGTGTTTGTACGACTTAAAGAAATATGTACCGGGTGTCCCATTTTCGAAACTTTTATAGGGTATCTCCGTAATTGTTAGTGCTATCAAAAAAGTAATGTGTCATGTGCTCTTTTTGGGTCAAACTTAAAATGGTAAAATCAAAATTTGAAAATTTTCACTCGCTCAAGAGATACGAAGGAAAATATAAAAATTGTCAATTTCAAAATTACCCTATATTTTCTTAGTTAAAAGAGATACAGAAAAATGTTTTATACAAAAGTCTCTTTATAATCATTGTTGAATAATCTGCCGTTTTCAGAGTAAGTATAAGAAGTCAGGTAAAAAAGTTATCGGACCTAACCTCATTTTTTTAAATGGAACACCCTGTATATTTTAATCTAAAAAGATAGCATTTTAAATTGTCTTTTCAAATATATAACACACCATGGATGACATTGGTTTCCTAGGGAATTTTAGTTTATTTAAACTTTATTAGGGGAGATCGGGGTAAGATGACGAACGGGGTAAGATGACGATCTGCTATATTTGACTAAAAGAATTAATTTTTGGAATGCTACTACTGGCGCCATCTAGGTACCAGTGACCCGCATTAAAATCATGGCGTAGTAGTCCGGCCCGCGCACTACCATAGCAGTCATACGTAAACACCTGTTTTGATAGTATCGGTTGTAATATTTTCCCAAATTTAACATCGATTTGTGCCTTTTTCAAGTAAGTGAATAAGCCCAATTTGTTACCAGCAATTCTTTAATGCTAATAGTTATTTTTAGTAGTAAAATTGTTGATGTTTTGTTTCTCGTTAAATTTTAGCATCAAAATTTTATAATTTATACACCGGGGGTAAATTGACGGGGGTAAAATGACGAATGACGTCATCTTACCCCAAGCAAGCAATATCTTAAAGCCACTATTTTTTATAGACTGCCGCGGGTATACAAGCGCAAAACCAATCGTAGGGAGTGGACTCAAGATTCGCTTGTAGCAGCTATGAGGGAAGTACGCAACGGATCTTTATGTTGTAACGCAGCCGCAATAACTTACGATATTCCTGAGCCTACGTTACGAAGATACTTAAAAAGAGACGCCCGAGGTGAAGAGTTCCCGGATGGCGGAGGTCGTTTTAAGAATACCTTTAATGTTCAACAGACGCAAGAATTTGTTAGCTATCTTACAGAATGTAATCAACGCGGCCTTGGGTTAACTTCCACACAAGTTCGGAAACTCGCATATCAATATGCTGAAGCGAATGGTATAGAACACAGGTTTAACAGGGAAATAAAAGCAGCCGGGACTGATTGGTTTAAATCTTTTAGTGCACATAACAATATGAGTCTCAGAAATCCTGAAGCAACTTCAATTGCACGGCTTCGAGGATTTAATAAGATCGCCGTCGACAAATTTTTTACAATTTTGGAAGAGGTTAGGATCAAATACAAGTTTAAAGCAGATCGCATCTACAACGCAGACGAATCTGGTCTTTCAACTGTACCAACAAAGCTACCAAAAGTTATCACTCCTAAAGGCCAACGACGAGTTGCAAAAATAGTGACAGCCGAGAGAGGTCGAAATACAACTTTAGTGTGTGCAATGAGTGCTGCCGGGTCATACGTACCTCCTTTTTTGATATTTGGCCGAGTTAGAATGAAACCAGAATTGTTAAATGGTTGTCCTCCCGGTTCGGATGGTAGGGCACAACCTTCAGGCTGGATGACGACGGAAACTTTTCTTGTCTACTTAAAACATTTTGCACATTACGCAAAGCCGTCTATTGATGATCCCGTATTGTTACTGGTTGATAATCACAGTTCTCATATTTCCCTTTCTGGAATAAACTTTTGCCGAGAAAATGGAATTGTGCTGGTAGGGTTTCCTCCTCACACGACCCACCGACTACAGCCATTAGACGTTTCGTTTTTCGGACCTTTTAAGGCATTTTACAATCAAATGTGTGATTCGTTTTTAATTAACCATCCAGGGATTGCAATAACCGACAAAAATATAGGACCTCTGTTTGGGGAGGCTTACTGCAGGGCAGCCAACATAAATAATGCTGTAAGCGGCTTCAGAGCTTGTGGTATTGAGCCTTTTAACCCTCTGGTTTTTGACGACAGTGATTTCGTAGCTTCAAAAACAACTGAGCGTATTGAACAACCTGAAGTGAACCATGTCGTTTTGATAAATGATGATGACGACGATGCCAGGCCGTTAATAGAAAACGCGGATTCGTCATCGTCTGATGAAGATGATCAAATACCTCTAAGTTTGTTAGCTAAAAAAATAAAATCTGTTACTACCACTGAACAGACCACATCAAAAGAATCATTTAATACTTCAACTGTAGGTCGAATAGAGACACATAAACGTCAATTATTTCCAGACAAAGACACTTCAAATGACCCCCGGCCTACTATTTGGGACGTGAGGCCAATTGCAATATCTGAACGATCCTCAAACCCTAGAAAAAAATTGTCAAGTTCTGTTATAAGTGGAACTCCAATGAAGTTAGAACTAGAACAAAAACAAAGAGAGATCGAAGAAAAAGATAAACAAAGAAAATTAAAACAAGAAAAGAAACAATTGAAAGTTCAAAATAAATCTACAATTCAAGAAAATAGAGCACAAAAACATCGGAAAACATTGTCCAGTGGGACTGACATTGCAGGTTCCAGTGCTGCCCATCGCAGTGATGCTGATATTGCAGGTCCCAGTGCTTCTGATCCCAGTGCTGCTGATATTGTAGGGCCCAGTAGTGAGATTATATATTTATGCCCTGCATGTAACGAAGAATATAATGACCCACCATCTGAAAATTGGTTGCAATGTTGTCATTGTTTATCATGGTGGCACGAAGCATGCAGCGGCTATGAAGGTTTTGGTAGTTTTCATTGTGATTTTTGTGAATAGTCATCTTACCCCAATAGGTTCGTCAACTTACCCCGTAATGGGGGTAAGTTGACGAAAATGACATTTTTTGTTTTTTGTTTATTTAAAGAAAATTCATTTATGTTTTCAAAGTTTCGGTTAGATTTACATTGAACAAAGTCATAAACATGTTTGTATTGATACGTATTTACCTTTGAAATAAATTCAGTTTCTTTGTATTTTCATTTTTCCTTAGTATCGTCATCTTACCCCGATCTCCCCTACTTTGAAACGAAATAAAAGATTCAGATTAAGGTAAAATATAACGGGAATAATCGCAAATGTTCATGTTATGTCCTTAAATGGTTGCCGTCTTTCCGGATAGCGAACAAAATACAAATTTTGCGCCATTTCTTCGTTTTTCCCCTTTCAATATAAATCATATCAAATTTTTCAAAATGTTGATAAGTCATTTTCACAAATGAATATATAAAAATGAAATTGACGTTAGATGTTAATAACAACTAGAATGTCAACATTGTTGTTCCTATGATATTAGATTTTGTTTCATGGTCTACTGTGGTTTAACGTCATAAAGTTTAAATAAATTCCCTATGAAACCAATGTGATCCAAGGTGTGTTATATATTTGAAAAGAGAATTTAAAATGCTATCATTTTAGATTAAAATGTACAGGGTGTTCCATTTAAAAAAATTGAGGTTAGTTCCGATAAATTCTTTACCTGACCCCGTATACTTATTCTGAAAACTGCAGATTATTCAACAATCATCATAAAGAAACTTCTGTATAAAACATTTTTCTGTATCTTTTTAACTAAAAAATAATTTTGAAATTGTCAATTTTTTGATTTTCCCCCGTAGGTATCTCTTAAGCGAGCGAAAATTTTAAAATTTTTAGTTTACCATTTTAAGTTTGACCCAAAAAGAGCACATGACTCATACGTTACTCATACTTTTTTGATAGCACTAACAATTACGGAGATACCCTATAAAAGTATCGAAAATGGAACACCCTGTACAATTACATGACACAAAAAATTATAAAATTCTCGCTTCAAAATAAATCCTGTACAAAACGCTGTCATTAATAAATTATTTCCGACAAGTGTATGAAGTCCAGATTGCTGGTCTCTTTGCATTTCGATGGTACCGTAAACGCGATAGATCACCACGATTCAGTACCACCCACACTCTCGTAACCATAATAATGGTACTTCATGGTTCGGTACCAAGCGCGGGATACAAGACTCCCACTACAAGGCAGGGCCGTACTAAACCCAAAGCGCCATCGAATTATTTCAAAAATTATACAACTGTTCGATAATATTAGTGCCTATCGTCCGCATCAAATAAAAATCTTTCGTGATAAGCAGACAAATCGGGGGTGGTACAGAAGGTACTGCCAGTCTGTCACACTTGCGGGTGACGTGTTTGATTTTTTTTTTATATAGGAAAAATCCTTTAGGGCACTCTGGGAGTGGTGCGTGTGCGCAAAAAGCGATTCACGTTGGTTTTGAATCGCTGAAGGTTATATTCGTTGGGAAAAACGACCTCGGGAAGGTCGTTTCACAAAGACGAAGTCCTCCAGATGAAAGAATTCTTGAATAATGAAGTTCGAGGAGTACTAAGCTTAACCACATATGGATGGGCGGCAGTGGTTCGTCGTGTATTTCTGCTATTCGTCGCTCTTGGCGGAATTAAGAGGCAAGGTCAGCCGAGCACCTTCCATGAAAATATCTGTAAAAGAGAGTCAAATCCCCAACCTGTCTTCGATGTTCTAGGCTGTCGAGGTTCTTCGTCAGCTCGTGGTCTCGATCAGACGAATAGCCCTCCTTTCGATGGAATCCAGTAGCCGAAGAGTATGTTTCTTTGCAGAGCTCCAGACATGAGAGCAGTACTCTAGTGATGGTCGAATCTATATAGGTATAGTGTCAAAAGTTGTTGAGGTGTGCACAACTTTCTAGTTCGGAAGAGTACCCCAAGCTTCTGAGAAGCTATCTTGGCGATTGCCACAACGTGGTTATGCCAAGACATATTTCCTCCCAGATTGACGCCCAGCAAGTTAATAGATGAAGCCAGTGGGATTGCGTGTCCGGCCATGACTATATCCGGTTCTGTAATGTTAACCTTTTTAGAGAAAACTGCTGCCTGGGTTTTTTAGCGTTAAATTCCTGGGTTTTTAGCGTTAAATTCGACTTGGTTACTGTCACCCCAAGCCAAAATTTCTTCCAGGCCTTTGTTGAGGCGTGATACTTCATGCCGTCTGCGAAGTTGTGCATCGGCAGCCGATGTTTGCGCCTTCAAAGAGAAAGATGAGACAAGTGTGCTATCGTCAGGGAAACTAACTATCGGATTTTCACTAGAAGGTCGTTAATGTAGAGTAAGAAGAGAGTGGGAGACAATATGGACCCCTGAGGAACACGGGCATTGATGGTGATTGTAGAACATTTTCTGCAAGTGGTTTACCAGATGAATATCAATAGTAGCTTGCCGATGAATGGATCAGTAATATTTCTGGTATGTTACATCAACACCATGCAAATTGGTCAATATCATTGCCTTGAAACAAACATTGACCCGGTATTTATATCTGCTTTGTACACGTGTGACGTCCGTTATTACAAAAATAAACACCAACAAGAGATGGGGATTCTATCTGTAGCTTTTTATGTTTTGTCTGTTTCTGTTTTCATTGTGACAGTTGATCGGTTTGATATATCTTGGTTAGGAAAAACAAACAATCGACGGACGTGACTCAAAAGTCTATATTTTTATCCAGTTTACGGCAGCCTTGGCACCGTCTTACCATATTAAAAATTACTATTTCTTCCACAAACAATGCCTATAGTACTTACATGTGACAACTACTGAGCAACAACAAAGAATTTTATTTAACAATAACGACAAATATGAAAGCTGTTATTCCGGTAGTGTCAAACGTGAAAGCAGGTATGAAAGAAGGCCGTTCCAATAATGGGGGGGGGGGGGGGGTCAAGTGTCGCATCCTTTTAAAGATCGCTATTATTGTTTTTTGAGTCGTAGACTAAAGTCGGTATATATATCGACGTTATTGGTCAAACTACTAGAGCCACCTATGCTCAATTACCAAAATAATAGTTCATAACATCGAATTCTTCCACTGAAACGCATATTTTGTTGTAGTTATTAGATCCCCGGCAGTTGTGTGTCAACTTTTAGGTATGTTTACTAAACGTTTGTTTTACACTATTTTAAAAGTTATTCTAATTGATGACATTGTTTAATTTAGTAGATGAATGGTGTATAAAGAGTTTAGTATAGAGATATCGGTCATTTTAAGCACATTTTATTTTTCTCTCCTATTTAACCAACAAACCTACATACCGGTGTTATGGAATAGTAGAAGGGTGTTATGGAAATGACTTATTATATTTAAACCGGCAAATCCTGAGATGAAAATAAATTGAAGAAAAATAACCATAAATGGCGCTTTGAATTATTGTACGAAATATAAAGTGTTACATGAGATCTGAAAATTTACGTGGCCGCTACTGAGGACGTTCGAAATCAATAGTTTATTGAGGCGGTGTTGTCATATATTGCAACATAGAATTGTAAATGCACGTGTTCAGTTTTTGACAACAAGGCGTCTTTGACCCGCGTTATCACTTCTTTTTCAACCGATCGATCTTATAATCCGTTTTATAATTAAATTCCATGAAAAAATAAAACACAAAAAGTAAGTTTTGCAACAGAACCAACAATAGGTAATATCACACAAATTTTAAATCACATCACACGATTTCTTATTATGAATTATTTTACAACAAAAAAAAATGGGGTAATGCTACAACTAACAAAACGTTTAAAAATTCGTATACATCAAGCACGTGGAACCCTCGACAGCGTCATTCCACCCATGAGTCTCGAAACATACTGAAGCAACGATAATCGCGCACGGCAGGTATCCAAGCAAGGGCGAAACATGCGGTGTGATCTAACAACACTGTTAGTATATTCTAGTGACCCACATTGTGGCTAACTGAATCCAGATGGAACGTCACGACAGTACGTGGATAAAAAGGGTTTACACCTTAGTATTTAGATATTCGATTAAAAAAAAACAGTATGTAGACTTTCTCTAGGACACCCTAGGAGTCACCCATTTAAATATAATAAGTCATTTCCATAACACCCTGTATGTATGTATGTGCATATATTTGTGATTTATGCCTATAATAGATATGTTTAGACTTATAGCGATTTGCGAGAAAAAATCGTTGAGTAAAATCAAAGAAAAAATTATATCTCGCTACTGACCTCAGTCCGGTCCATGTTCTTTAACGAGCGTATACCTAAAACGTCTCTTTTAGAATAAATTTGATAGCAGAACAGATGCTCGCGGATTACAGTGAATTACACTCCAGTCACAACGAGAATTAAAACTCATTATTTTGTCATTACGCGAACGAGTTACTTTGATAACCAGTGCGCGGTTACACGAAAAACGGTTCCCGGAGCTCCAGAGCATGAATAAAGTTTAAAAAAGACTCGAGGATGACTTTATAGTGGTTATGGTTTAAAAATTAAGTTAAAAGTTCCGTGAAATGACGTTGGCTTTTTTGTGCAAAGTGCATTGTTCCTTCTTCCTTATGTGAAAAAGTTATGCAGTAAGTAACGGATTGAAGTGTTTTAGGACCAATAATCTGTAATGTGTCTTTACTCGGGAACCGCCACGAGCGATATATGGAAACCTATACATAGGACATTTTGGAAACTTACACAGTTTGCTAACGTTGATTGGTTGGGTTGAACAAACCCGGCTAAAATATTTTCAATATGGTGGAACTTCCGGTTTTACCGGAAGTAGGTGTCAACTTGCTTATTTCAAATGGAACACCCTATATATTATTGCATTTTCGGATTCTACGCAGACCTTTGAAATATCGGCCCTAAGGGCCCTGAAGCCCTGGTTTTTATTACATTTCGTTCCGAAATATTTCGGTGGATTGGAACGGAAAAGTTCGTCGTTGGTCATTTGGTCACATGTGTGGTTTTTACTGCAGTACAAGTGTGTGGTTAAAAATGGACGATATTAGTAGATTCATTTGTACAGAGTGATCACGTATTATGTCCCCCCATCTTAACCTTTTTATTTTACGTACTTGAGAAAAATTAAAACGATTGGTATACAAGGTTTTAAAAGTAGTATTTGCAATGGGAACAAATATCATTTAGGGCTGTTGATTTACAAGTAGGGTTGGTTTTACTCAATATGATGTTGAGGCCCTTTTACACCTATTTTATAATATGCAACCAAGTAATTTACGAAATAACCTACAGAGTTTTGTACAGGATATATAAGACGACACTAACTTGTGGTCGTATGATATTAGTAAATCATAATAAAGTCATATTCATTCATCTTCTAAGGCACTAAACTCTAGTTTATGGTATTTTACACTCGTAGTTAATAAAATAAAAGTTCACAAGAATAATAACACTGGGGAACAGCAAAAATGTTTCCGAGACCAAAATAGCAAAATCTTACTTATTTTATTATACTAATTAACAATCTGTCTTGCAAAAGGCTCAGTTGGCTCCGGTTTTATAGATCCATCCCAATTATGGGATGAATAATTTACCTACCTGCCCTTAATATATGGGAAAATTTCACCATTAAATGAGAAATACCTGGATTTATTATAACAGGTGTACTTTATAAGGGGTTTAAATACATATAATATAAATCCTAAATTGTTAGTTAGTTGTATTTCAACCACCAGTTGATCGAGAGCTGTTCGTATTTGAGAAATTAGAGAGTTTTGAGCAACATGTCGCGAGTTTGTGTAAATAAGCCGGATCATTTTTGTTCTATATGTGGTGAAATGACTTTTGTGAAACAAAAACGTACGCTTAGCCCTTTAATAAAAAAGGCTTACCACTTGTATTTTGGCTGCAAAGTTGGAGACCAGGATAAAAATTGGGCTCCCCATATCTGCTGCTACAAATGTGCGTCCAACATTCGCGGCTGGCTAAGTGGAAAAAACCGTAAGATGCCCTTCGCTGTTCCTATGATCTGGCGAGAACCGAAAGACCACGTTACTGACTGTTACTTTTGTTTGACACCTCCCATCAAAAAAGGCTTTTCAGAGAAAAAAAGGTCTGCGATACAGTATCCAAATTTACAATCCGCCATACGCCCGGTGCCTCATAGTGACGAGTTGCCTATACCTAATCCACCTCAGGAATATACCCTTCATTCTGATGATGATCAAGAGGATTCAAACGGTAGTGTACCGGAAAATGTCGCCGGCCCATCAACCTCGCAAGACTCCGATTTTGTCTATGAACTTCCAAGTAAAAAGCCTCACAAAATAAGTCAAAGTGAATTAAGTGACCTTATAAGGGATTTGGAACTGCCCAAGACAAAAGCAGAACTATTGGCCTCTCGATTGCAACAATGGAATTTACTTGAAGATGAAGTAAAAGTTTCTGTGTACCGAAGCCGTCAGAAAAACCTAACACCATTTTTTAACATGGATAACAATTTGATAGCCTGTAGGGACATTGAGGGATTAATGGCAGCTTTAAATCTGGACTATGATCCAAAAGACTGGAGACTTTTCATTGATTCCTCAAAAGTAAGTCTTAAAGCTGTGTTACTCCATAATGGAAACAAATTGCCTTTAGTCCCAATTGGTCATGCAGTCCATATGAAAGAAACATATAGCAATTTGAAATTGTTACTTGAGACCATACAATATGAAAGATATAAATGGCAAATTTGTGGGGATTTAAAAGTTGTGGCGATCTTGCTTGGAATGCAGCTAGGTTATACCAAATACTGCTGCTTCCTCTGCGAATGGGACAGTCGAGCACGATCGGATCACTACAGAAAGAAAATTTGGCCACCGAGAGAGTCTTTTGAGCCAGGAAAGAAAAATGTGACCAGCGCGCCATTAGTTGCCCCAGAAAAGATTTTACTACCGCCACTTCATATAAAATTGGGACTTATGAAAAATTTTGTGAAGGCAATGGACAAAGAAGGCCGTGCTTTTAGTTATTTAAAAGAAAAGTTCCCTAGAATCAGTGACGCTAAAATTAAAGAGGGAATATTTGTGGGTCCCCAGATTAGGAAACTTTTCGGAGATGCGCAATTCGATTCCATACTTGAAGGCAAGGAAAAAGACGCTTGGGATGCCTTTAAAATGGTTGCAAAAAATTTCTTGGGAAACATAAAAGCAGAAAATTATAAAGACCTGGTTGCCCAACTTCTTTTGTGTTACCAAAACCTAGGGTGTAATATGTCGTTGAAAATTCATTTCCTGGATTCTCATCTGGATTACTTTCCGGAAAATTGTGGTGCTGTAAGTGACGAACACGGTGAGAGGTTCCACCAGGATATTTCGAACATGGAAAGAAGATATCAGGGAAAATGGAACTGTGAGATGTTAGCCGACTACTGCTGGACTATTACGAGAGATGCCCCAGAGGCTGCTTTCAAAAGGCAAGCTAAGAAGCGCAAAATGAGTGTCTAAACTTTGGATTCAATGATAAAAATGTGCTATTTAGTTGCTTTTGTTGAACCAACAATATATTGTTATCTGTATTTTGTATGTCCATTGTATATGCCTATGAATTAAAATTTTGTAACAAATAATTGAGATTTTTTTTTTTGCGAGCCAACTAAAATCTTTAATAGGTATTTTTTAGTTACTTGGGTACAGTTGAATCCAAAAAAATAGGTTTTGTTCAGGAAACAAAAAAAAAGTTGAAATTTGTTTCCCAGTGTAATCTGCCGCCGAAAAACTCCGTTCAAATCCAAGAGGTTGGATACCGACGATATTTCGTCAACGAAAAGTTATTCCGCTTGACGTGTGTCATTATTAAGTGACACGGGTTAACGGTTCTTTGTTTTCGGATTTATCATTAGGCATACTAGGCTCTAGCCTACGGCCTCGAAAAGAACCAAAAAATAAAAGAGTTTAAAATAAAAAATACGATTTTAAATTGACAATTGCCTCAAACTGGCAACAGGGCAAGAAAATCTACGGCAGAATAAAGAATCGACATAACTAACGCGCTCATTATTTTTGCGGACTTTATTATTATTAATAAATCGGAATATACAAGCTGCCTATATTTGGTTATAGGTGGCCCTAGGCCCGTTACGCAATTCGGGGTCCCTTATCACTTCAAAAAATGTTTTTTCCTTAATAAGTTATGCAAAAGTAATTTATTATGATTTACTTCATACGATCACAAGTTAGTGTGGTCTTATATATCCTGTACATAACTCTGTAGGTTATTTCGTAAATTACTTGGTTGCATATTATAAAATAGGTGAAATAGGGCCTCAACATCACGTTGAGTAAAACCAACCCTACTTGTAAATCAACAGACCTAAATGATATTTGCTCCCATTGCAAATATTACTTTAAAAACCTAGTATACCAATCGTTTTAATTTTTTTCAAGTATATAAAATAAAAAGGTTAAGATGGAGAACATAATACGTGATCACCCTGTACAAATGAATCTACTAATATCGTCCATTTTTAACCACGCACTTGTACTGCAGTAAAAACCACACATGTGACCAAATGACCAACGACGAACTTTTCCGTTCCAATCCACCGAAATATTTCGTAACGAAATGTAATAAAAACCAGGGTTTTAGACTCCCTGTTGAAAATAACCTGCTTTAATAGATTTTCTATAATATTTTGTAAACTTCAACTTCAAGAAATAAGATTAAAAATAAAATTGAGAAAACTGCAAAAAACCTTCATTTTCAAATGGAAAGAAACCCCCCAAATTTATAATTATTTTCTATTTAGCATTAAAAATAAATTTGTATAAGGTTGTCCGAAAATTTCTAGATTTCGAAATGTCTGATTCAACATTTTTATATGGCCATTTTGCTGCGGATTTTAAGTTCATTTAGTTTATCATATTCTCCATAAATAATTATACGGGGTGTCCGGGAACATGTGGGAAATCTCCCGGATATGAAGAAAACACGTGAAAAGAATACTATAGGTTCATATAAACTTCTTTCGTAACGGCTCTGTGCTCTTCGGAGATATGGGCTCCCAAAGAGCACCAATGGCATCAAGTTTTTTACACATAATTATTGAACCACCTGGTATATTTCAATTATTTTTTAATATGATGTATACCAGGTAAGACCCGTCAAATTACTACCCAAGAAACTGTTGTGAATTACTCACAGCTGCAGGGACGGACTAGCTGTAACACTCATGGGCCCATTTTTTTTACGCCCTGTATGATGAGAACTTTGGACAATGTTTTTTACATACCTTTAACTATTGGCTAAAAATTAAGTACTCTTCATTCATGTCGCTAATCCTAACCGTTTTCGAAAAAACTGCATTTCATATACATCATGTATTTGGCGTATTTCAGTAAAAGATACATCTTTGTTCCGATCAAATGTTCAACCTTCAAAATTCCGCTTTTTCATATTTAACCCGTGAGAATTTAGAGGATATGTCTTTTTGATGTTGAGACTTTTAAAAATCTTATACAACTTGTTGTTTAATAAAGAGATTGAGCCACTCGTCGTCGATACACCCAGAAAACATTATCATTAATATCCGAACCCGTCCTCCAGATAAAGCAATATATTTCTCACAAAACTTCTTATGCTCGTATTCATATTCCCCAAGTCGAGTGAATAAAAAGGCCATTTAAACCACATATGTAGCATTTTAGAGCGCGCGAAGGATGTGTACGACAATCAATCATGTGCGATGTAACCTTTTTAAACGCCGTTATGAAACCGCGCTTAAGGCCTTAACTTCCTCTTTTTGTAAGACAAATTGTGCTTCATCCGTCATTCGAGACTTTTAGTATCTTCGAGAAGTTCAATTTAAAAATGCCATTAGCGGGTTTTTATTCGTTATCCAATTATATGACGTTAAGATGGTTGATATATGGATCGGAAAGATGCATCGTTAACTTGAGGATAAAGCAGTAACAAATATCAACATAAACATCGACCTCTCATTGTTAAAGTATCTCGCATACTTCTGAAACAAGATACACAAATTGGGAACAGATTCGTTCAATAAAGATAGATGTATGGCAAAAAACGTATTTAGCCCCTTATTTTTCCACTACTAATCATTTAATCACGTATTATTAACCAATCAGATTGAGAAATGATTTTTCTTAACCGCCTTTTTTTCTTTTTTTTTATGATCAAACACACGCACTACAGAAAAAAAACCTTTAGGGCACTCTGGGAGCGGTGGTGGATGCACGTTGGTTTTGAATCTTTGGAGGTTATACTCGTTGGGAAACACGACCTCGGGAAGGGCGTTCCATAAGGATGACGTTGTCCAGATGAAAGAATTCTTAAATAATGAAGTTCGAGGAGTACTAAGCTTAACCACATATTACGTATCTGCGCCAGTGGTTCGTCCTGTATTTCTGCTATTCGCCGCTCTGGGCGGAATTAAGAGGGCAAGATCAGCCGAGCACTTTCCATGAAAATATCTGTAAAAGAGAGTCAAATCCCCAACCTGTCTTCGATGTTCTTGGCTGTCGAGGCTCGTCGTCAGCTCGTGGTCTCCGATCAGACGAATAGCCCTCCTTTCGATGGAATCCAGTAGCCGAAGAGTATGTTTGGGTGCAGAGCTCCAGACGTTAGAGCTGTACTCTAGTGATGGTCGAATCTGGGCTTTGTATAGTGTCAAAAGTTGTCTGGTTCGGAAGAGTACATCAACTTTCTGAGAAGCTATCTTGGCGATTGTCACAACATGGTTATGCCAAGACATATTTCCTCCCAGATTGACGCCCAGTAAATTAATAGATGAAGCCAGTGGGATTGCGTGTCCGTCCATGACTATATCCGTTTCTGTAATGTTAACCTTTTTAGAGAAAACTGCTGCCTGGGTTTTTTTAGCGTTAAATTCGACTTAGTTACTGTTACCCCAAGCCAAAATTTCTTCCAGGTCTTTGTTGAGGCGTGATATTTCATGCTGTCTGCGAAGATGTGCGTTGGCAGCCGATGTTTGTGCATTCAAAGAGAAAGATGAGATAAGTGTGCTATCGTCGGCAAAAACTAAATATCGGATTTTTCGTTTTCACTAGAAGGTCGTTAATGTAGAGTAAGAAGAGAGTGGGAGACAATATGGACCCTTGAGGAACACCGGCATTGATGGTGAAGGTGTCTGAGAGAAATCCGTCAATCGCCACTTGCAGAGAGCGGTCCTTAAGAAAGCTAGACAACCATGCACAGAATCGACTGGGCATACCATAGGATCGCAGTTTACTTAGAAGCCCCTCATGCCAAACACGATCAAAAGCTTTAGAAATATCCAGTGCAACAACCCGAGACTCCCCATGATGTTCGATTGCGTTGTTCCAAATATGGGTGACAGAGGGTAGAAGATCTCCAGTTGATCTGGACTTCCGAAAACCATATTGATGATCGCTGGTAATGTTGAAGCCTTCTAGGTACTTTAGAAGATGTTTGTTAATAGCTTTATCCATTACTTTTGATATAACTGAAAGCAATGCGACAGCTTGAGAAATGATTTTTCTTAACCTCCTGCCAGAAATCATTATTATTTGCCTCCATTATTGACCTAGGTCAATAATAGAGGGATCTGGCAAAACCAACTATCAAACTTTTTCCACTACTAACCATTTATTCACGTATATTAACCAAATTTCAGCTTGAGAAATGATTTTCCTTAACCGCTTGCCAGAAATCATTATTATTTGCCTCCATTACTGACCTAGCTCAATATGAAATGCAAAAAAATTGAATAACCTGCCACATTATGGAACTGACATTTTATTTTTTTATGTTGGCAGCCAGTAGGATTCGAATGTTTGGCTTACCTCGATTTCGTTGAAATTAGTTTTCTAGGCATTATGGATTATAAAAATCTTTAAAATACTAACCTTTTTGCAAATAGATCATTATTACTAGATATTTATCCGAAATACCTATACTCGGAAATATATAACATGCTGACGGTGTCCGTCATCTAATTTCTAGTCACAACTATAAAACAACATAACCTAAAAATAGTAGAAATATCTTCCAGTTTATGCTCTATTTCTAAAGTTTTATTCAATAAAGTACTATTTTTATTTTTTATTCATTATAGTATTATTCATATTACTTTACATACAGTGAGTCCCAGAAGAAATGTCTAAATTCATTTAAAATTCAGCGGTAAGTTTTTTCAAAAAACGCTCGTACCCGTCGATTTTGATTTTTTAATTATTTTTTTTTTGTGGTAATTTCATGTATACAGGGTAGCTCAAAAATAAGTTACGACCATCAACTTCATTTTTTCAAATGAAAACATATATTTTTTATTTCATTTTTGAATTTTGCATTGAATTCTAAGCATGTTTCATGTACCATGTCCTATACATAAACTCAACAGTTATTGAAAAAATTAGGATTGAACATATCATTTAGGGAATCCAACGATCTATCAAATCTTCGGGCAATATGGCATTTTGGGCTCCATAATAAGTAAGAGTGTACTGTCTCACTGTCACCGTTTATTTCCATAGAAACTGTATGACAATTTTATTTCAAATAAGTATAATTATTGTCAAGCGTAGTTTCAAAGTTTCGGTTTTCACAATAATGGTGAAGTTAACGGAACGGGAAGAAATTGAAATTCTATGCATGGTTGGGTTTGGTGATAAAACACGTACTCAAATAGAAACAGCCCAATTATTTAATGAAATCCATCCTGATCGTCCTCCCATATGTCAAAAGATGGTGAGTAGAATAGAGGCTAAGTTTAGAGAATTCGGTCATGTTAGAGATTTGCCTAAATCTGGTCGTCCTACTCGAGATGAAAATGAACAACTTGACGTTTTGCGTTCCTTGGAAGAAAATCCATGTACTCCCCTGTCGCACATTGGGGCCGATTTACACATGCCGAAATCTGTTGTTCACCGAGTAGTTCAAAGGCACAAATAAATATCACCCATACAAAGTTATTCCAGTGCATGAGTTATTTGAAGATGATTTCGATAGGCGAAGTGAGTTTTGCGGACGCATGCAAAATATGTGCAATCTAGATAATAATTTAGTAAAAAATATTATTTTTTCGGATGAAGCTACGTTCGATTTGAATGGTAATGTGAACAGACAAAATTGTCGATATTGGGCAACAGAAAATCCGCATTGGATGATAGAGGTTCACAGCCAGTACCCTAAGAAAATAAATGTTTGGTGTGGAATCGTACGCGAAAGAGTAATTGGTCCATTTTTCTTTGAACAGTCTTTAACTGGACAAGTATATCTCGAATTTCTCCAACTAGAATTAATTCCAGCATTAGTGGCTTTATTTCCGAATCCATTGGATCCAGACTCCCCTGACGAAGAACTGATATTCATTCCAACAAGATGGTGCTCCTCCGCACTATGCGATCACTGTGCGCACATTTTTGGATGAAACCTTTCCCAATCGGTGGATTGGAAGGAGAGGACCTATCGAATGGCCTGCTAGGTCGCCAGACCTAACTCCGCTGGACTTTTTTTTGTGAGGTTACCTCAAATCAAAAGTATTTGTTAACAGGCCAAACAATATGCAGGAGTTGAAAGAAAGGATCCGAAGAGAAGTTTTTGTCATAACTCCGGAAATGGTTGGAAACGTGCAAAGAGAGTTTATTGATCGTCTTGGATATTGTCAAGCCGTAAATGGCGCACATTTTCAACATTTAATTTGATTTTGTTGTGTTTTTTTTTAATAAACAGGTCTTACTTATACATATGTTCAATCCTAATTTTTTCAATAACTGTTGAGTTTATGTATAGGACATGGTACATGAAACATGCTTAGAATTCAATGCAAAATTCAAAAATGAAATAAGAAATATATGTTTTCATTTGAAAAAATGAAGTTGATAGTCGTAACTTATTTTTGAGCTACCCTGTATACATGAAATTACCACAAAAAAAATAAATTAAAAAATCAAAATCGACGGGTACGAGCGTTTTTTGAAAAAACTTACCGCTGAATTTTAAATGAATTTAGACATTTCTTCTGGGACTCACTGTATACATATTTATAGTTACTGTAGACATTTCCTGGGCATTAATTGTTATTCCTGTCAGATTATGTGTCGACACAATATTTTGTTCAATAGTATTATTTATTATTTTGTTCAATATGTCGAACTTTTTTCTGCTCGCAGCATAACTCAAAGTTTCGCATATTCTTTTTAAAAGTTTTTCTAGATTATTTTCTGCAATTTCTCGTATTTCTGACGGAGTACAACTTTCTTCTTGACTGATCTTTATTAACTTTAATAATATATTTATTTTTAATTATGGCGGATGGGAAAAAGCTTTATTGTGTTCAATTGTTTCTATCATGGCATATTTGATACTTGTAACATTTTATTAAATTGTAAAAGTAGTGCCAACCCAAAAAGAAAATATTATTTCAAATGGAAAAAATCACCTATATTTTTTAAAGTTTTCCAGACTGTAAAGACCCAATAGAAAAAGTATTATAAATACACGGTTCATAAGACAATTAGAGCACTTGTAGTTTAGAAAACTCCTCTCTTCGCGGGTCGTTTTCTAAATTAATCGCGTGCTCTAAGATAATGTCTTATGAACCGTGTATCTTAATGTACTATTATAAGCTTTATATGAAGTCGTTTTTTATCTTTTTTAAATGTTAGTAATGTTAATGTATGTTTGGTTGCAGAAACAATTACTAAACTAACCTCAAATTTTCAAAAACTGTTCGAGATGGATATAGCAACATTACACATAGAAAACATACGCAATATCAAGAGCTTTTAGACCACAGATAAAATACGGCGTCTTTCATTTAAAAATAATAATAAATAAAAAATAAAATAATTTTTATTATTATTCGAAAACGGTTAACAATTTATTATTTTCTATTTAGGTTTCATATCACAGCGCTATCATTTTCAGCATCGCTATAAGCTTTATATGAATCCGTTTTTGTTCCTTTTTTAAAGGTTGGTAATGTGGTCATGTATGTTTGGTTGCAGAAACCATTACTAAACTAACTTTGTTCGAGATGGGTATAGCGACATTACACATAGAAACATAAATAATTTCAAGAGCTTTTAGATCACAGATAAAATACGGGGCCTTTCATTTAAAAAAACATAATTTTTATTATTTTTCGATACAATCGAAATATTTGTATTTTGACACACCCTGTAGTATTATAACTAATACAGTGAAACCTCTCTTAAGCGGACACCCACGGGATCGCCTAATAGAGGTGTCCGCCCGTGGGAAATTTGTTATTAGGTAATATGTAAATGCAAAATTATTACAATTATTTATTATATTATTATGTACAAATAAACATAACATAACAAAAATACGCTAATTTTAGTTAGGATGTAGTACTAAAAGAATCTAATAACGTAGTTTGACGTGTTTGCGTTTTATACTTGCAACCTAGAAAATGTAATTCCAAGTCTGATAACAATTCCATTGCCTCTCTTCTTTGCATACTCTCATAATTCCTTTGCCATACTAATGGCTTGTTGATAATTGGTGACATTTGTTTGATTACTGCATTCAACTTCTTCATCAGAGTAGTCAGATAGTGATGTGGTTTCAGTTTGGACTACATAATCGGTAGGAATGAGGTCACTATCATCTTCTAATAGAACATTGCTATCAATGTTAATGAACTCGCCCAAATCATTGTTATCAAATTACAAACTTCCATATTCTCTTTCAGACTCAAAACGCGACATTTTTGTGCCATTGTTCACCATTTTAACCTTACAACTCACAAATAAACGGCGGACTGCTGTCGGGGAATCACACATACTTTCATTCGGCGAAGTCCTTTCGCTCTGCCACGCATACGCGACTGGTTGCCGGTCTGTCTTCAGAGAGTTTTTGCACCGTATTTATTCGTCCTTAAAAATTTTTTTGTCCGTTTAATGGAGGGTTTTCGCACTCTTTGAATGATAACAGCCTGTCCGCGTCCGCCCAAGAGAGGTTGATTTTCATGGAATTTTATATACCTAGGTTCCGGACTATGAAAAAATGTCCGCGTAATAGAGATGTCCGCTTATTAGAGGTGTCCGTTATGAGAGGTTCCACTGTATATGAAAACGTATTACCTCTGGGTATTAC
Source organism: Barypeithes pellucidus (assembly GCA_963991005.1). Classification (NCBI taxonomy): domain Eukaryota; kingdom Metazoa; phylum Arthropoda; class Insecta; order Coleoptera; family Curculionidae; genus Barypeithes; species Barypeithes pellucidus. The sequence goes on from OZ022563.1 coordinate 20,079,231, forward strand.
CTGACTTCCACCCAAATTTCAGTCAAAAATATCAGCTCTTTTTGAGAGATTTTCCGAAAAAAAAAAGTGAAATTAATAAGAAAATTTTAAGGAAAGATATTAAGGAAAAAATAATAATACACCGGATGATCCATTTTAAGTATTAAAATTTGCTAATACTTTCTAGTAGATGCGGCAGCACTGTACAACTGAAAATATTTAAATAAAAGAGACCTTGTCCACTTAAATAAGCTACCGGCGTGATCTGGTGACTAGTTCTCCATAAACGTCTAATAGGCCATCCACCATCAATCACCCTGTATGACATTATTTTGCAGAGGGGATATCGATACCATATTTTTGTTTCCCGCGAAATACGTGAATGTTCCGGGAAATTATAATAATAATTCTCTCCATATGAAACTTTACTGTTATTAGTATTTTATCTTTTATATTTAGCTATATAATACTGCATTATTATTCTTAAAATGCAAAAAGGCTTTAAAGACTGTACAAACATATTATAATATTATTTGAGTAACGTATTATATATTTATATGGTCTTTTACATGAAAATAGAACGAATCTTGGCAAACGACAAAAGTCCTTTTTATGTCAGCAAATTTATTTTTCATACGAGTATATACGTAAAGATGTTAAGCGCAGTTTATTTAAAAAAGGCAATTTATTTTATATTATAGCATAACTGGGAATGTTAGATTATGATGTGTGACGTACATACATTTCTTGGTATAAAAATATAAGAATAATTTATCTTTAATGGCTTTTGCATTTGTATCTGGGGAATACCATGTTCACTCTGTCCGGAAAGAAAAACTTTAATTTTAATTTACTATAAAAACAGTAAAACTAACCATAATTTATGGCTCTATATGTTTACTATACAGGGTGTTATGGAAATGAATTATTATATTTAAACCGGCAAATCCTGAGATGAAAATAAATTGAAGAAAAATAACCATAAATGGCTCTTTGAATTATTCTACGAAATATACACTTTATGTGAAATATAAAAATTTACGTGGCCGCTACTGACGACGATTGCAATCTATAGTTTATTGAGGCGGTGTTGTCATATTGCAACACAGAATTGTAAACGCACGTGTTCAGTTTTTTACAACAATACGTCTTTGACCCGCGTTATCATTTCTTTTTCAAACTTTTTAGAAAAAAAATACTACAATTTTAAGGTACATGCTCTCTTACCTTTAATCTTATAATCCGTTTTATAATTAAATTCCATAAAAAAAATAAAACACAAAAAGTATGTTTTGCAACAGAACCAATAGTAGGTAATATCGCACAAATTTGAAATCACATCACAATATTTCTTATTATGAATTATTTCACAACAGAAAAAAAATGGCGTAATGCTACAACTAACAAAACGTTTAAAATTCGTATACATCAAGCACGTGGAACCCTCGACAGCGTCATTCCACCCCCGAGCCTCGAAACATACTGCATCAACGATAGTCGCGCGCGGCAGGTATCCAAGCAAGGGCCAGACATGCGGTGTGATCTGACAACACTGTTAGTATACTCTAGTAACTCACATTGTTGCTAACTGAATCCAGATGGAACGACGCGATAGTATGTGGGTAAAAAGGGTTTTTACCTTAGTATTTAGATATTCGATTAAAAAAAAAGTATGTAGACTTTCTCTAGGACACCCTAGGAGTCGCCCATTTAAATATAATAAGTCATTTCCATAACACCCTGTATATTTTAGTAATTACCTGATTTTACTTAATTGTTTAGAAATACTAACTATAATTTTTTGGAAATTTATGTTTACAATATTATTTTGGTACGGATTATTAATCACTACTATATTTTATAGAAAATCTTGCAATAAAATTTTTACTACAATAATTTTACGATATTATTTTTGCCGTGTATACTTAGTTCTTGGAAACTAATACCCCAAAAACAGTAAATTATATTTCCCGCCCCTTCCTCCTAGATCACTATGTAGTATACTCTCTTCCGCTAGGTGGTGCACGCAGTTTTTTAAAGCTAGTCAAAAAATCCCGCACCCACGGGTCGCGCCTGGAACTTCATTATTCTTTTGCGTGCGGGTGGTGCCGCTTGAGTACTACACGGGTTAAACCATACGTGTGCCGAAACACTGCGCCGTGCGCTTACGTCATGGGTAAGAGAAAGTGCCGCGATCTTTCGCCAGAATCCAGCTCGGATGATGAGCTTGAGACAATTAACAAACAATTAAAACATTTATGTGAGAAAGTGTCTCGGTTGAAGAAAAGGCGGAAACAACCGCAATCTTCGCCTGCATCGTCGGACGCTGAGGAAGGCACAAGTGGGGAGCGCGAAAAGTCCCCACCTCCACCGCAACTTGTGGATTATGAATCTTCGGATAATTCAAGTAAGTACACGTTGTATAAATTGACTGATACTTGTCTCGCCAAGACGTTCAAGTCAACAAGTTTTGACATAGTATGAGCATTTAGTCGACAACTGTCAACAAGTTTTGACGTGTACTAGTAACTAATGTCGACGTCAACAAGTTTTGACATACATGAGTACTTAGTCGACAACTGTCAACAAGTTTTGACATACATGAGTACTTAGTCGACAATTGTCAACAAGTTTTGACGTGTACTAGTAACTAATGTCGACAACTGTCAACAAGTTTTGACATACATGAGCACTTAGTCGACAACTGTCAACAAGTTTTGACATACATCAATATTTTGTCGACAACTGTCAACAAGTTTTGACACATATACCAACCTCACAAACTGTCAACAAGTTTTGACATGCATGTACTTTTCAGGACATTCTTTACGTCAACAAGTTTTGACATAAGTGTACCCGTCGGCAACTGCCAATAAGTTTTGACATTTAAAAATTTATATTCCCTACTTGAATTTTTAAAATAAAATTTATTTTTTCCATATTTCAGTTGATGATCTAACAAAACCGGTACTAAATTCGGAAGTATTGGTCTTGTTAGGAAAAGACCTAAATTCAGGCGAAGGAAAATCTGGAAAACTAAATGCCCATATCGCTCACATATGGCAAAATATCCTTCAGGATGGCATGAATAAGGAAAAAACCAGCGAATTACTTAAAAAATATCCACCATCTGAAAATTTGGAGCTAGCTGCAGCTCCAAAACTAAATGTCGCGGTCTCGGCTGCGCTCACGGACCAGTACCGTCAGCGGGACCTTAGGATGGCGAACTTGCAAAATCAATTGGGGGCGGCTATCACAGGCACAGGCAAGGCCCTTACTCTTTTATTAGACGAAAAGGAAGGAAATATTTCACTAATCGAAATATTAAGCGATGTGGGTCGTCTGTTGGCTGATATCCACCACGAAAATTCATGCTGTCGCCGGAAAATAATTTCTACAAATGTAGACAGACCACTTAGAGCTACCCTAACTGACGTTTCTGTCGATGGATGGCTATTTGGCAGCGATTTGAGCGATCGGGTGAAAGCAGCTCGGGACCTAGAGAAATTGTCTACGGAATTGAAACCAAAGGCAAAGGCTTTAAACGTGAAAAGTCTGCCCCGAGTAGCATACAACGGGTATCGGGGCAGACAAAAGCCAACCCAGAGGGGAAATTCCTGGCAACAAAACCCCTCAGTCTGGATGACTCACCCGAAACAATCCTACAAACAGTCTCGCCCTGTTTACAGACCCAAAACAGCCAGACCACTACCCCAAAACAGACAACAATAATAGAGGTAAAATTTCATTGTGGTAGATTAAAACATTTTTACCCGGTCTGGAAAAATATAACTTCAGATAAAATTTTACTATCCTGGGTTCAGGGCTACTCTATTCCATTTTTACAAAAACCAGAACAACAGAATATTCCCTCGGAACAAAAATGGGCACCAAAAGAAACCGCTTTTTTATCTAACGAAATAGAGCGGCTTAAATCTTTGGGAGCAATAAGTAAATGTTTCCCACACAAAAATCAATTTATTTCAAACATATTTCTAACACCCAAACCCGATGGCACCCACAGATTAATTTTAAATTTGAAACACTTAAACAAATACATTCACACGGAACACTTTAAAATCGAAGACCATAAAACAGCCATGAAATTAATTACAAAATTTGCCTATTTAGCATCACTCGACCTAAAAGATGCATATCACCTAATCCCCATTCATAAACGTCACCGAAAATATCTGAGGTTCAAATTTCTAGAAAATATTTATGAGTATAATTGTTTACCATTCGGCCTCAACACTGCCCCGTTTGTTTTCACAAAGCTGTTAAAGCCTGTTTTATTCCACTTAAGAGAACAGGGTCTTTTATCAGTGGTATATATTGACGACTTTCTATTACTTGGGACAACTTATGAAAAATGTATACTTAACGTCTGTAAAACGAAATTAATTTTATCACAGCTGGGTTTTGTAATAAATGAGGATAAGAGTATTCTTGTGCCGTGTCAGAAAATAAAATACCTAGGTTACATTTACGATTCGGTTGGCATGTCAGTGTCCCTTCCACAAGATAAACAGCGTAACATTTTTAATGACATATGCAAAATGGAAAATGATACAAAACCCATATCAATTAGATACTTTGCCAAATTTCTGGGAAAACTAGTAGCAGCGGCTCCTGCCATTAGGTATGGGTGGGTTTACACAAAATATTGCGAACGCGAAAAATTTTTAGCGCTGCAAAAATCAAATGGGTCTTACAATAAAACATTTGCAATTTCTAAAAATGTTTTGAAAGAGTTATCTTGGTGGAAGTCTAAGCTAGCCAGTAGTAATAGTATTATTCCCCTAGTATTTAAAATTGAGATATTTAGTGACAGTTCAAAATCAGGGTGGGGCTTATTTTGTAACGGTCTTGTTGCCCATGGTTTTTGGTCTGAAACTGAAAAGGAACATCACATAAATTATTTGGAGTTGTTAGCTGCCTTTTTCGGAATAAAATGTTTTGCGCGGAACCTCTCTAACTGTGACATCCTCTTGCGCATTGATAATACCACTGCCATCTCCTACATAAATAGGATGGGCGGGGTACAATTCCCACATCTCAATAACTTAACTAAACAAATATGGCAGTGGTGTGAAAAAAGAAATTTATTTATTTTTGCATCTTATATAGAATCTCAAAAGAATGTAGAGGCTGATAGAGAGTCACGACGACTAGATAACGAAACAGAGTTTGAACTAGCTTCCTACGCTTTTCAGGAAATTTGTTTAAAATTTGGTACTCCAGAAATTGATTTATTTGCGTCAAGAAATAATTTTAAATGCAATAGATTTGCTTCATGGTATAGAGATCCTGACTCTGAGTTTGTGGACGCATTCACAGTCTCCTGGTCCAACCTTAATTTTTATGCTTTTCCACCATTTTCAATGGTTACCAGGGTACTCCAAAAAATAATTGCTGACAAGGCTGAATGTATCGTGGTGGTTCCTTTTTGGCCAAGCCAACCATGGTATCCTCTTTTCAAATCCTTACTTATAAAAAGGCCTCTCGTATTTCGCCCTAATCGCGGCTTATTGCTTTCTAGCGACAGAAACCCCCACAAGCTCCATCAAAAGCTTTCCCTGGTAGCAGGCTCTTTATCCGGCAGGCAATGATACACAGAGGGATACCCGAAGAAGCCTTAGATGTATCAATATCATCCTTAACAGACTCTTCGGTTATACAATATGGTAGTGGTTTAAAACTATGGTGGGAATTTTGCATACAAAACAGACAAAAATTTTTTGAATTAAATATACCTATCATTTTACGGTTTTTAGCATCTCTGTTTCAGCGAGGTAGGTCATATAGTTCCATAAATACAGCACGCTCAGCATTGGCCCTAATAATTTCCCCAGAAGTTGGCGTTAATCAGTCAATAAAGAGATTTTTAAGGGGAATATTTAAATTACGCCCAACTTTACCTAGATACAAAGTAACCTGGGATCCTGTCATAGTCTTAAACCACGTGGAAAAGTATTTTCCCAATGAAGAGCTTAGCATGGAACGTTTGACGCATAAATTAGCTATTTTATTGGCATTAGTAACAGCGCACAGGGTGCAAACGTTTTCTTTAATAGAGTCACAAAATATTCAAATTTTACCGACCAAAGTAGAAATTAAAATTCCTGCCAGAATTAAAACAACAGCTCCAAATAGTTTTCAACCAGTACTAACTCTACCCTTCTTTAATACCAAACCTCAACTTTGTGCGGCTAGTGTACTTTGCTGCTATTTAACGAAAACAAAGCATTTGCGAGAGTCTTATAACCTGCAAAAATTGTTTATTACCTATAAAAAGCCCTACAGATCGGCTACATCCCAGTCGATAAGCCGCTGGATCCGTCTAGTTATGCAAAATAGTGGACTTGACACATCCATATTTACCGCGCATAGCACGAGACATGCCTCGACATCCGCAGCGGCCAGGAAAGGCATACCTATCGAAACCATCAGGAATACAGCAGGATGGACTGCCTCCTCAAATATGTTCGCAACTTTTTACAATAGACCTATCCCGCAGGGCGAACTGTTCGGAAACGCTATTCTAGGTTAAATAATATTTTGGCAATTTGGCAGATCCTTAAAAGTCAATAAATAGGAGCAAGGTTCAGTATCTTTAGTTATTAAATTAGAAATTAAAAACGACAATAGTATGTAATTATACAGTGCTAAGGTTAATATTAAAGTGATGTGTGCTTATATACTGTATTTTCTATTCTTCTCGTCCTGTTGCAAATAAGTTACTTTGAACATCTACATAGTGATCTAGGAGGAAGGGGCGGGAAATATAATTATAAGATTAAACGAACTTACCTTAAGTGAAGTTTGATCATAATTATATTACCGCCCCTTCCGAATAGATCACTCCCTCCCTCCCGCAACCAGTGATCTATCCTATTTGCAACAGGGTGTTTGCTTTAAAAATAATGAAGTTCCAGGCGCGACCCGTGGGTGCGGGATTTTTTGACTAGCTTTAAAAAACTGCGTGCACCACCTAGCGGAAGAGAGTATACTACATAGTGATCTATTCGGAAGGGGCGGTAATATAATTATGATCAAACTTCACTTAAGGTAAGTTCGTTTAATCTTATAATTATAGTATTGTTGTACAGTACTACAAGTGCATATTAAACTTTTTCGTATAGGCTTCCTCTTTGGAGATATGGGCTCCCAAAGAGCTCCAATAAATGAAGTTTTTTACACATAATTATTGAACCAACAGGTATATTACGTACCGAGGTGGAAAGTGTTTCATTCCTGTGCGGCGAGGTTAACTAAATCTTGAGACAGTAATGAACCTTTTCAACGAGGCTTGTATACTATTTTATTTACAACCACATCTAACATCCACTTCTTATTATTTTGAATTAAAATTATGAATAAAAGATAAATGTCATTTTGACTTTTCCATTGAAAAGTTAGACAGAAATTTCAAATAACCGCAGGTGGTAAAATAGCGTAGGTAATAATACACATCAAGATGGCAAATATCATTTTTTGAATATGGTTTCCATGTCACTAAACAATATATTATGTTAACAACAGAAAAATGCTATCAGATTAGGAATTTGATTTTGCTGCTACTCCATCAGAAATTTGAGAAGCAGCAATAGTAGAAGAAGATCTTCTGCCAACTAAAAGCCGCACGAGATATGACAAGGCATACAACAGTTTCAAAGAATCGTGTACGGGACACAAAGTTCAAAATCCTGGTTCTGAGTCGGCGTTACTAGCTTATTTCAGTGAAAATACCAAGGCAAAGAAGATATCAACGATTTGGTCACAATATTCAATGCTGAGGACCACTCTATTAATTAAGGAAAAAGTAGACATATCTAAATACGCAATGCTATTAGCATTTTTAAAAAGTGTGTTCGTGTATTATTTTGAGATATCGATTTTTTTAAAAATTACAATAAAATAGTGTAAAAGTAAAAAAACTTTTACTTTCCACCTTTCAAAGATAGATGAAATGTCATTATTATATGCATGGTTGTAAATAAAATTTACTCCTAACCCGGTTAGGATTAGCGACATGAATGTAGAGTACTTAATTTTTAGTCAATAGTTAACGATATGCAAAAACCGTTGTCTAAAGTTCTTATCATACAGAGCATTAAAAAAAAGGACCATTAGTGTCACAGATAGCTAGTCCGTCCCTGCAGCTGTGAGTCATTCACAACACTTTCTTGGATAGTAAATTGAAGGGTCTCACCTGGTGTACATCATATTTTTCAAAAAATTAAATATACCTGGTGGTTCAATAATTATGTGTAAAAACTATTTTCACTTGTTTTCTTCTACTTTAATCGATCCCCGCGGGATTTGCGGGCAAACAATGAACGGCGGTCGATGCGTCAGGAATTCCCCGCCATGCTGGGCTATTTGAATATAATACATGGAATTTAAACAGCAATCACAAAAATGAGTTTCAGTGTAGTTTACAAAGATAATAAAGGTTCAAGTTTAGTTTGGAATTATTTTTTAAAGTCTGAAGATGGTCTTACAGCTAAATGTAAGTTATGCCCTAGCATTATCAACATCTCTGCTCGTTCCACCAAAGGTCTTCACACCCACTTACAAACAAAGCATAATATTAATTTGAAAGTCCAGAGCAGCAGCGGTAGTGTTGATATTTATAAAATAACACAGGAAATGAAAGCTAGTACCAGCAGCTCGAGTAGTTCGTTTAGTTCTATTGCTAAGCGCTCAGATGTTAGTGGTTCTTCTGTAACTACATAAGAAAATGAAAATTACAGATTTTTTTTCATCTGAGAAAAAAGTTTCGATGGAGGAAAGAGTGTCACGAATGGTATAGCTAAATATGGTATACACTTTGCAAAGGTTATCACATCATTCGAATCAGAGGGCCACAAATTGTGTAAAATCTATTCCGCCGAGAAGTGTCGAAGCTGAACGTGCGTTTTCAGCCGCAGGATACATGTGCAATAAAATAAGATCAAATCTAAAAGATGAAACATTAAACATGATATCTTTTCTCCGAAAATACTTTCAAAATCAATGTAACCGTTAAACTAGTCGTACTATTGTATTGTACCTATATGCAATAAATATTTTGCTGCTACTCTATTTTGTTTTTAATTGCATAAAACCACTTTTTATTAATATATAGCACCCACATCGAGTACCGCAAATCCCGTGAATCCCGCACGTTTAATCCCGCAATGGCAATCCCGCGGGATCCCGCATTTGCGGGATTAGATTCCCTATTTTCTTCATATCCGGCAGATTTCCCACATTTTTTCGGACACCCTGTATAAGAGATAACAAATTGTCAATGATTCAATTATGGTAATTTACAGAAAAATTTGTGCCGTTTCTAAATTAATTAATAATTTAAACCATACCCTTGTAATAGTATCTAACAAGGGAATTTTTCCCTAAATCGAACTGGTACGTGTTTAACAAAATTTCGATGTTTGCATCCCCAGGGGTAAAAAGTTGGGAACTTTCTTAAAGGATACGAGTTTTTTCAAAACAACTTAAGTTAGCAATAACGTCACGCTTGGGAAATACTTTTCTAAAAAATAAAGTCACGATTCTACCAGACCAGGTAAATTAAACAAGGTAGATTGAGTAAAAGTGTTAATACAGTTGAACCGGTGAAAGAATGGTTATCACCTGTAATAGTATGATTCAAATCGAGATTATGTAGATCAAATAAGCCGAAACGATGGCAAGCATTGACTATGGGCGTCGTTGGAAGGATTTGTAGGAGGTGGCAATGATAAAATGGGTAATTTTATAAACTTAGGTACGGCAGCCCGTTACCAAAATGTCTTGTTATCACGCCTTCATCTAGTCAATGACTAATAGCTAGATTACTAAAAAAATAAGAAAGTTTTACTCGAGCGAAATAGTTCGGCAACGCTGCGCTTACCCGTCAGAGTGATTTCTGTCCGTAAGAAAGCAGATCGTCTTTTTGTTACTACACCTTGTCCGTTCTTGATGAAATCATATTAAAAATAAAAAAAAGTGAATTCATCGACAACGGACGTTTTGAGTGTTGCAAAAATTCCATAGTTTAAATCAGTGTTTTTCAACCTTTTTCAGGACATGACACCCCTAGTATCAAAAAATATTTCGCGACCCCCCGACCCTTTTTTCATGTATGCGTTATTAGGATTCGGATATAAATATATAATTAAGTACGTGAAACATATAATTTTAAATCGAATACGTGGCCAATTGATAACTAACAAACAAATACAAACATATTGTTAGGGCCGGAGCAAAAGCCATGACTGGTGCGAATAGTGGATTTATTGCTAAACTGAAAGAACAGATGCCAAACGCTTTTTGGATGCATTGCTTTCTCCATCGCCAAGCTCTTGCAGCCAAAACCTTGCCACAAGAATACAGTCAAGTTCTAAATATTGTCATTAACATTGTAAATTATATTAAAGGAAAAGCGTTGCAGACTCGATTGTTTCGAATCATTGGTGAAGATATGGGGGCACTACACCGCAATTTGCTTTACCATACAGAGGTTAGGTGGTTATCAAAAGGCAATGTACTGACCAGAGTTATGGAACTAGCGCTGAACTATTAGTATATTTACAGCAAGCCAAGTCACACTATTCCGAATTCATTTCTGACCCGGAATTCCTTTTGAAATTGGCTTTTCTTTCTGACTTATTTCAGCATTTAAATAACTTGAATAAAAGTCTTCAAGGGCGGGATGAAAATGTCATTACAGCAAAAGACAAATTACATGGCTTTATAAAAAAAATTGAATTGTGGTCATCATCTATAAATCAAAACAACTTTGATTCATTTTCGTCGACACAGTCTTTCATTGAAGAAATCGGAAGCGAGATAAATATAAACTCATACATATCTGGTATGAAAATGGTGTTAGATAATTTGAAGAAAGAATTGTGTCATTACTTCTCACTGCAAGAGATATCGGATAACACTGGACAAAGATGGATCTTAAATCCGTTTTTAAATGCATATGCTATAAACGAGTCAAATTTAACAACTAAGCTCAAAGAGAATCTGCTGGAATTATCTGCCGATGGGATGTTACATTTGGAATTCAAGTCTGAAAATTTGGATACCTTCTGGTTAAAAGAAGAACAGAATACCCGGAATTAACAACCGAGGCTTTCAAGGGTTTAATTCCATTTTCTACCTCGTACTTGTGCGAGTTGGCATTTTCATCAATGGTCCTAATAAAAAGTAAACAAAGAAATCGCTTAAATTTGGAAAACGATTTAATTCTTAAAGTTGCAAAAACGGATCCACGATGGGAGAAATTGATTGAACAAACTCAGGCACAACCTTCACATTAAAATGAACGAGTACTCGAAGATTTTATTTTTTGTTAATGTGTTTGTAAAAATAACATAACGAGCATCATTCTGTTAACTTTTTCTTAATATAATTACTTTTTTAAAATGTATTGATTTTTTACTGAGTTCTCTCGACCTCTCGCGATCCCCTTACACAGGTTGAAAAACACTGGTTTAAATAAAAGATGTAAAGAAAAGGGGTATCAATAAGTTACAGCGCCCGGGTCAATTTTTTTTTAAATTGTTGATAACACTCTAAAAAATAGTAAATCGGGTCGAACGAACATTTTCCGTGTTGCGCAGCTACAGGGGGGACAGCGGAGTCGGATCTCGTATCTGTATAATTCATGATCGCGGTACACGGCGCGTGCATGGGACGGCTTGCTGTGTGGCTTGGTTGTCTATAACAACTCAGCATCAGCTATGTCCCCATATTGCATTATTATTGATATACGTGCTGTGTTGACTCAAAACGGTTTTGCTAAAAAAATGCGTGTGTAAAAATATCAGTTCATATTTTTCCCCCATTTTCCGAGCCACAATACACGATTGCTGCTTTAAAACGGACGAGGCACGATAACTCGAACAGCGTTAAAAAAATTACATACCGAAGATCCAACACTGCGGTTGCGCGTCGATGAAAATGTCCGTTCTCATTTTTTTCCGGTCACGAATAACGAAAACTAACATCCGGCAAGTAAAACGGACGAGGCGTGATAAGTTGAATTCGCCGCTGTAAACAACTTTCGATTTTTCTCAAACCAAAACTATTCACCGCACGGAAAATGTTAGTTACTATTTTCATCTCCTTAAAAACATCACTCTGAGTCAAAAAATAAAAAGAACGGACGAGGCGCGATAACTATTACGACCACTTTGTTTTTTACATATGTAAAGATGATTCTCAATGATTTCGCAACGTTGCCAATGTCCGTTCTTGTTAATTTCCTTCTCAAGTCCTTATTAAATCACCAAAAAACTCAAAAATATTGTGTATAGTCTGAAATCCTGGTAACGGGCTGCCGTACCAAGTGACAGCTTCATACATCTTTAAAATGCCGATATAATACCGATATACCGATATTTATATCGTTATCGCCCGGTCACTAATTGAAATAAGCTCCCCAATATTATTTAAAAAGAATAAATCAACTCCGAAAATACAGAAAGTGACTAACGCGATTTTTACGCGAAAAAATCAACAGATTCCCCGATGTTAAATTTTAATTAAAAACTTTTAAAGCCCAGGATCGCTTGTCGCTTCTCTCGAAAAATAACTGGGTAAAATTAAACGATTTTTAATATCGCCTCGCTCCATGTCGCTTTGCTTTAAAAGCTTATTTCCTTTAAATTTAAGGGGTTTACAGGGTTTTTAGTTAATTAAGAAGTTAATAAGATGTCTTTAAAAGGTCATCATCATCATCTTCACTTATTCCGTCTACAATACACTTGAAACATGTAAAGGATATAAAATGCATATAAAATAAATGTTTAATGCCTATTAAGCGAAGAAGAGGACATTTACAACAATTATTATAAAGCAACATTTATCATTGTCTGTGTTAATAATAATTAGTCAATTTAACAGTTTTAATCAGGAATGGGTAGGGGAGACCGAGAAGGGTTGGGACAATTTTTACTTAAAAGAACATATCTCAATAAAGAAATCTGAATTGTATGTTGCAATGTAGCTTAATCCTTGCTCTTTTAAAAACAGTCATCAAAAGTCAATAAAAGTTATAAGGTTTCTGAGAAAATCCACGAAAACCGAAACTACCCCCTTTGTCACAACTCTCGTAACACCGAGGTATTTTGTGACAGGTATCAAGGTAAGTTGTGATAGCTGTTTATCTAGACTATATTTAATAGATAAAATTACTTTTATATGAATTACAGGGTGTCCGGAAATGACGAAGAAAAATTTTAAGGTATGATTCTACATAAAAAGATATGAAAAAAGGTTCATATTAACATAGGTCCGGAAATGCTTCCAGAGGGAGCTACGGGCCCCTGAAGATGGTGCCATAAAAGTGGTTTTTATTTAATTAATTAGGATCTACTTACAATACAGGAATTAACTTCTACGTATAAGTTACAGTGATTGGAGGTCACTTTTTGAAAGTATCAGGTGACCCATATTGCAACCAGTGGCGTGGGAACAAAGGGTTGGTTAGTTATTTAACGTCTTATGTTTTTTCGCCGATTGTATTTTCGTTATCTTTTAAATAAATTCTTTGAACATTTTTACGTAAAAAAGGTTCCCTTGGTATAAAGTCGTATAGTCGACCGTTTTCGAGATAAACGGTCAGAATAATAATTCGTAATTTCGAAACAAGATGCAAACACACCAAGACAATGCCACACTTTGAAACTCCAAACTCACACAATATAAGAAAAAATAGCATAACCACGTGAATGTAATATATCATGATATAAATACAATTAAAAATTTTATAAAAAATTTACTTTTCGGTTGTTTTTTCATGCGTGTATATATACAAACAATCGTGTGCTGTTGTCAGCTCGCTAACGGCCATAGATTCCGAGAAATCGTCTTTGTCACAACTCTACTCTGTCACAATTCTCCTCGGTCTCCCCTACTAACGAGACCAACATAAGATACCGTTTTCATGTAGAATTCACCAGGATAATCAAAAAAAAAGTATCCACATGTGAAAATTCCAGTGGCGTACTGCTGTCTTTGTAAAAATATCAGAGCATGTTTGCAGGGACCCCATTCTATGGATCGATAGATTATTTTTTCTAACTAAAACATCAAAATAGAAATTTCAACACCCTTAGTTTTTTTTACAAAATTTGGTGTGGCCATTAGGGGAAGGTAAATTTCCTTTTGACGCAAGTATGACAGTGCTAACTGTCAAAATGGCGGATGGGCGCCATCTTGGTTAAAAAAATTAAATAGAAATAGGCGTTTTGCGATATATCGTTTTGATTAATGTTGTGATCGCTCGAGCGAAAAACCGCTTCATTACTCGATTATTGAAATAACCGACATCGCTCGATTATTAAAAAAACCGCTCGAGTTATCTATGCAGTCGAAAACCGTCGCTTATTATTTTTCACTCGATACCCGAGCTTCATTTGACGCCAACGGAAATGTACTGCTGTAGTGTGATCGAGTTAAAAAACTGCTCGTATATTCGAACGTTATTCGCTCGATAGGAAATACTCTAGTTATAAATTCAGGCGAAAAACCGAAAAATATCGCCTGTCACTTGATACCCGACCTTCGTCTACGCACCGCGCGATCCGAAATATACCGATTGGTGACGTCCGAGTTTGACGCTGAGTCGGTAAGACGACTTACATCTTTCTTAAAGGCACATTAACGAGAAGGTGAATATAAGAAAGTATGCCAAATCCCTTAACAGAGTCATCGCGACGTGGGTTTGGTAAAGTTTTGTTTTAACTGGCTAGCCAGCGGCGTAGTTTAGGTCTCCGATTGTAAATTAAAGGATATAATATCAAAATTTTTATTTACTATAAACTCGAGAAAACTTCTCAAAAATAACATAATAATAGAAATTGTTAATGAAAAATAACAAAACGAACAAAATGGTAAACAAAATATATAGAAAAATTCGTTGGTAATCTTATAGTAAACAGTTTTAAATCTAAACAGGAACTTCTTATTATTAAGCTCAAGCAGACTTCTTAAAAATAACATACTTATAGAAAATGTAGCGTAACTAAGCCTAAATTTTTGAAGGGCACACAGTGGGCACCTGATAATTTAAAGTGGAAGAATTTGACACGCCATTTTAAATATCTACTTATTTTATGCTCGTAGATTGAGAAAGATGTGAAGAAAAACAACTCTTGGTAATACTTTTTGTTTTAAAGAAGCACAAGAATAAACCCGAACAATAAATACATATTTTGGTGAATTTGCAGTTTTTTGTTTGGTATCGAGACACGTGGTAAAAATTCATTATTCACAATAAATAAATGTCTGGAATTTTTTTGGTGGCTACTAAAATTTTTTAGCTAAACCTCTACCCACCCGTAGTTACGTGCCTGCTAAATATCCTGCCTGATCACATGTAAACGGCTAGGCTGCCGGTCGAGCAGTCGGTGACGTCATCGCTTGGTGAATTGGAATTTCAAGCGATTAACTCGAGCGATTCACTCGATTATTAAAATTGCTCGAGTATAAAGTACTCGATTATTAAAATCATCGGTTTTTCCCAACACTAGTTTTGATGGTCCTGTCGAGAACTTCACGATGCCAGAATATTACTTCTTTATTCGCACCCAGAACAAAATGGTGGCGTTTTAAAAGATGCATTGTTAGCCACAACAGCTGACTAATACTCACTGCTTTATGCCAAGTCGTAAAATCTAAGCTAAAATAGCCAAGGAACAAATTAGTAAATATTATATTTTAAAAAGCCGCCATTTTGTTTCAGGTACGAATAGGGAAAAAATATTCTGAAATCGTAAAGTACTATATAGGACCTTTAAGATGATGTATCGCAAGACCCCACTCCTATTCAATTTTTTTTAATCATGATGGCGCCCATCCGCCATTTTGAATTTGAGCACCTAAAAGTAGGCAAGAAAGTGTAGCTCTCTGATTTGATAACTATACAATTTTTAAAACGCCGCCATTTTATTTTGGGTGCGAATAGAGAAAAGTAATATTCTGACATTGTAGTGTACTTGATAGAACCTTCAAAATGATATATGGCAAGATCCCTCATTCTATTTATTTTTCTTTACCAATACGGCGAATATCCGCCATTTTGACAGTTACAACTGTCATTCTTACGTTAGAAGGTAGTTTACCTTCCCATACACACCCTGTATGAATTTGAAAATATTGACTTTGAAGAGTATCAGGAAAGGTAGAAATATGTATATTTGCAACCATGCAAGTAATAATGACATTTCATCATCTTTGAAAGGTGGAAAATTGACGTTTTTTTACTTTTACTTTCCATCCGGGTGGAGAGTAAAGTATTGTTTTGTAATTAAAAAAAAAACGATATCTTAAAATAATATACGAACACACTTTTTTAAAAATGAATAGCTTTGCGTGTTTAGATATGTCTATTTTTTTCCCTAATTAATAGAGTGGTCCTCAGCATTGAATATTGTGACCACATCGTTGATATCTTCTTTGTCTTGGCATGTTCACTGAAATAAGCTAGTAGCGCCGACTCAGAACCAGGATTTTGAACTTTGTTTCCCGTACACAATTCTTTGAAACAGCCTTGTCATATCTCGGGCGGCTTTTAGTTGGCAGAAGATCTTCTTCTACTATTTTTGCTGCTTCTCGAACTTCTGTTGGAGTAGCAGCAAAATCAAATTCCTCATCTGATAACATTTTTCTGTTGTTAAAATAATATATTGTTTAGTGACATGGGAACCATATTCAAAAAATGATATTTACCATCTTGATGTGTATTATTACCTACGTTATTTTACCACCTGCGGTTATTTGAAATTTCTGTCTAACTTTTTCCTTTTTCCTTTATTAATAATTTTAATTCAAACTAGCAAGAAGTGGATGTTAGATGTGGTTATAATTAAAATACTATACAAACCTCGGTGAAATGTTTCATTACTGTTTCAAGATTTAGTTAAACTCGCCGCTTCGCGCCTCTGTTAAATACCGACTCTCTCGACAGGAATGAAAATAGTGTTGTGATCACTCGAGCGAAAAATTGCTTGATCACTCGATTATTGAAATAACCGACATCGCTCGATTATTAAAAAAACCGCTCGAATTATCTATTCAGGCGAAAACCGTCGCCCGTAACTTATTATCTTTCACTCGATACCCGCGCTTCGCTTGCCGCCGACGGAATTTACCGCTGTAGAGTGATCGAATTAAAAAACTGCTCGTATATTCAAACAGTTTTTCGCTCGATAGGAAATACTCTAGTTAAAAATCAGGCGAGAAACGAAAAATATCGCCGGTTATCTGATAGATGACCTCCGGTCTAAGCGCCGCGCGATCCGATTGGCGACGTTCGAGACTGACGCTGAGCAAGTACACGACATACGTCTTTCTTAAAGGCACATAAACGAGAAGGTGCATATAAAAAAGTATGCTGAATCCCTTAGCGGAGTCATCGCGACATGATTCGGTAAAGTTTTGTTTTAACTGGCTAGCCAGTGCAGTAGTTTAGGTCTCCGATTGTAAATATAAAAAAATTAAAGGATATAATTTTAAAATTTTTAATTACAATAAAGACGAGAAAACTTCTCAAAAATAACATAATAATAGAAATTGTTAATGAAAAATAACAAAACGAACAAAATGGTTAACAAAATATATAGAAAAATTCGTTGGTAATCTTATAGTAAACATTTTTAAATCTAAACAGGAACTTGTTATTATTAAACTCAATAAGACTTCTCAAAAATAACATACATTATAGAAAATGTTAATGGAAAATAAGAAAACGAGCAAAATAGTTAACAAAACATAGGTATCGCCAAATTTTTTGGTAATTAGAAGTAAGCATTCTTAAATTTAAATAGGAACTTTTAGGTAACTATGAATACATGAGTACATGAATTTAAAAAAATAATAACCAATTTTCTTATTTTGCCAGTCGCGTAACTAAACCTAAATTTTTGAAGTGCACACAGAGGGCACCTGATAATTTAAAGTGGAAGAATTTGACAAGCTATTTTAAATATCAACTTATTTTATGCTCGAAGATTGAGAAAGATGTGAAGAAAAATAACTCTTGGTAATACTTTTTGTTCGGGTTAAAAACGCACAATAATAAACCCGAACAATAAATACATATTTGTGTGATTTTTGCAGTTTTTTGTTTGGTATCAAGGCACGTGGTAAAAATTCATTATTCACAAATAAATAAATATCTGGAATTTTTTTGGTGACACTATAATTTTTTTAGCTAAACCTGTGCCCATCCGTAGTTACGTGCCTGCTAAATACCCGACCTGATCATATGTAAAGGGCTAGGCAGCCCGTTAAGCTGTCCGCGACGTCATCGCTTGGTAAATTGGAATTTCAGGCGATTCACTCGAGCGATTAACTCGATTATTAAAATCGCTCGAGTATCAAGTACTCGATTATTAAAATCATCGGTTTTTCCCAACACTAAATGAAACACTTTCCACCTCGGTACGTAATATACTATTAATACTTCTTTCTAATTTTTTAATATGAAAATCCGAAAATCTTCTTATTTTTAATAAGATTATTTTAAAACTAATTAAAAATATTTCCCAACTTTCCCCCTGTTTTTCTCTGGTATCCTTTTTCGCGTCTTCAGATTTTAATTAGATTTTTCTGTTTATTTTTTCAGGTAATGGCCGTGACAGCATCGTGGCCGTGTATATTTTTGTTGTCATTCTGAAAAAACGGAGACAGCCGGAACGCATCAATTTAACGGTAAGAAAATTTAGTATCGTTAGTCCTTAGACACAAAATATATTCAATTTGTTATTTTTTTTATTCTATTCATGTAAGTATCATCCAGTAATTACGCACATGTTACTTTTACTTAATACAGTGAAACCTCTCACAACGGACACCTCTAATAAGCGGACATCTCTATTAATCGGACATTTTTTCATAGTCCGGAACTAGGTACAGGTCGACAACTTTAACTGTAGTTACAAAAGGAATGCGGGCAAAAAAATTTCTTGGGATAACAATGTTGTCACATATATTAAATTTTAATTTAATTTTACCAAGTAAACCCTAAAATTAAATTTACCCATTTAAAGTAAATTGTCATAAGTATATAAGAAACTAATATTCTATTATAGTTTCAATGTTCTTAAAGCTTTCTTTTCATACTATTTATTTTAATATTTAAATGCAAAATAAAATATTTTTTCATTAAAGTACTTCTAATCTAAAAATAGGGCAATATGGTACAATATCAACGGTAACCATGGGTTTGTTCGGGTTTGTTCGGGTTTGTTCGGGTTGTTGGCTAGAGCTAATTTGATAGGTTATATCCCAGACAGAGGATGAGGTCACGCGCCTGGTGCCAGCGTGCTTGTTCGGCGATGTCCAATATGCTTCATCCAGTTGCGTAGTGATAGGGTTTGTTTTAAAACTGTGATAATGAATGAATATACCCTGGTAAAACCCTTCATAGTCAAACCCGCGAAGTGATTGCCAATGTGCACAGGGTGTGTGAAGAGGAATCAGAAATTAATACATTTAAATTGCCACTTAAGCGAAAGCTAGAAAGGCTCGCAATGTATACGGGAGTAAGCGTGGGTGCAGTAAAAAACATGCACAAAGAAGATACTGAAAGGAAGAAAATAACCCGAATTAATTGTTGTAATCTCCTGTCAAAAAAGTGACCGTCTCTCTGCTGTCGAAAAAATCGAAGGCTTCGACTTTGGCATTGTTAGGAGAACAATACAAAAGTTTTATTTGGAACTAAAAGTATTTCCAACCTTAAAAAAGTTGCTACAACAGCTGAGAAGTGACATAACCTTTCCATTTTCCCGTGAAACTTTGAGGTGCATGTTGAAATCAAATGGATTTTATTGGCGAAAATGCCAAAATAAGCGAGGAATATTAATGAAAAGGCCTAATATATTGCACTGGTGATACAAATATATTCATGCTATGAAAAAATATATATTATTACATTATTAAGATAATAATAGCACGCCCATGACCACGGCCATGTTTTAAAAGATATTGCTTCTCCCTTACCGATACCGCGTAGCTATAGACTTGCTTGTCGAACTGTATATGCAATTCCATGAAACTCGACCTCTCTTGGGCGGACTCTCCTTTGGGCGGACGCGGACAGGCTGTTTTCATACAAAGAGTGCGAAAACCCTCCTTTAAACCGACAAAAAAATTTGTAAAGTATTTGGAAGACTAATAAGTACGGTGAAGACAGACCGGCAATAAATCGCGTATGCGTAGCAACGCGAAAGGACTTCGCCGAATGAAAGAATGTGTGATTCCCCGACAGCAGTCCGCCGCTTATTTGTGAGTTGTAAGGTTAAAATCTAAAACAATGGCACAAAAATGTCGCGTTTTGAGCCAGAAAGAAAACCATGCTGTGGAAGTTTGTAATTTGATAACAATGATTTGGGCGAGTTCATTAACATTGATAGCAATGCGCTATTAGAAGATGCTAGTGACCCCATTCCTACCGATTTTGTAGCCCAAACTGAAACCACATCACTATCTGACGACTCTGATGAAGAAGTTGAATGCAGTAATCGAACAAATGTCACCAATTATCAACAAGCCATTAGTATGGTAAAGGAATTATAAGAGTATGCAAAGAATAGAGGTGACTCTACAGCAATGGAATTGTTATCAGACTTGGAATCACATTTTCTAGATTGCAAGTATGAAACGCAAACACGTCAAACTACGTTATTAGATTTTTTTAGTACTACATTCTAACTAAAACTAGTGTATTTTTGTTATGTTATGTTTATTTGTACATGCATATACATAGTAATAATTTTGCATTTACATATTACATATAATAATAAATTTCCCATGGGCGGACACCTCTATTAGGCAGATACATTTAGACGGTCCTGTAGGTGTCCGCCTATGAGAGGTTTCAATGTATTTAAAACTCTCATTTATAACACGCACTTTAATGGAAAGTTACATTATAATAGACACTATGCCAATTAATTATCGAATATTCAAAAATTCGCGACCTAATTAATAAGCTGTTATAATGAACCAATTTTAATATTTTTTTTTCTAACCGATAGAAAATAGATTCTAGAGTTTAGGTCAGATTAGTTTACATCCTGATACGTCTAATTGGATGGGATATTTTTTAAACTAAACCGATTAGAGGTATATCTGAGTTAGACACTGACCCAAAATTATCGCCATACCACTCGAGGTAACAAAAAATTACCATTTCTTCTACAGGTCGACCTGTGGATCTGTGTCTCCGACGTATCGGTAAGGGGGAAGCAATATCGTTTAAAACATGATGTAGTCATGGGCGTGCTATTATTATTTTAAATAATGCAAATAAAAATAGAAAATTCTTCAGTAATTGCATTTTATGTTTGAAGGTTTAAAAAAATTACTTTTTACAAGATGTAAATTTTTCAAGAAAAAAACAGCTACATGGTTAATTGGTTAATGACAATGTGTCAGTTTTGGTCGTATTAATGTTCCTTTCTAGCTTTCGCTTACGTGGCAATTTAAATATATTGATTTGTGATTCCTCTTCACATACCCTATAAACATTTGCAATTACTTCACGGCTCTGACGGAGAATGTTTTAACCAGGAATATACCCATTCATTATCACAAAGTTCAAAATTTTAAAATAACACCCTAAAACACGACACACTGAACACTTATTTATGAAACACAATTTAACACAATACAATAACTATTGCCCTTTCTATCACTACGCAACTGGGTGTGTACATCGATCAAATATCGCCGAAAAAGCCCGATGACCCATCGGGTGTCACACAAGACGCATGCGCTGTTTGGAATATAGCCTATCAATTTAATTCTAGCTACCTGTTACCATTGACAACGCACGATGTTGCCATATTTTTAGATTAAAAGTACTTTAATCAAAAGAATATATTATTTTGTTTAAATATCAAACTAAACTGTATGAAAAGAAAGTTTAATAATATATGGAATATTGGTTTCTTATATACCTTTTACAATTTATTTTAAATGCTTAAATGTAATTTTAGGGGATTCTCGGTAAGAGATTATTAAAGTAAAATGTAATATATGTGACAACATTGTTAATCCCAGAAATTTTTTTGCCCGCATTCCTTTCGTAGCTACAGATAAACTTGTGAATACCTACGTCATATCCTCGAAAAGCGTTTCGTAAAGAACCAATGCGACATTTTATCACTTTTGGCATTTGCTAAATAAAAATAATTTCTACGAATAAAGCCTATAATACAGAGTTCTACCCAATTAGTTTTTAATTTAATTCATTTACTCAACATTAAAAATACAAACTAGGTATAGTTAATATTGAATTCTGTGATCGAATTCCTACGGAATTAAAAAATATCTCTTCAATTATTTATTGTTTCAAGCCTGACACCGCTAGGGCGGTATAGGTCAAATTAGTTCAGGAGGCGCCGTCGGCTTCGTTATATCTGCTCGCAAAAAAAAATTTTATTAAATAAATAATTCAAGAGAGAATTTTCAATTCCTTGGGATTTCTTAGTATTAAAATCATCTAGAATAATAAATTTAAAATAACAAATATGTTCCAATTATTAAAAAAAGAAAGAAACCGTCAACTTGGCTTAGTGTAGTAGGAATCAGAGAGAGCTACACTTTCTTGCATATTTCATGGTGTTCAAATTCAAAATGGTGAATGGGCGCCATCTTGGTGACAAAAATTGAATAGGAAGTGGGTCTTGCGATACATCATTGTGAAGGTCCTATCGAGTACTTTACGACTCCAGAGTATTGTGTCCATATTCATATCCATCACGCCCGTCCGCCATTTTGAAGTTAGAGCTGTCATTCTTGTGTCAAAAGGTAGTTTACCTTCCCCTCTTGGCCACCGTCATATTTTATAAAATAGAAATTAGTGGCTCCAAAGTTAGCAGGAAATATTAAAGAACCGCACTGTATAGAGAAAATATCTCTTAACCAAAACTAATAAGTAAAGTCTGTTAGTGGATATTTTTATTTGATTATACAGGGTGTTCCTTTATGACGTGCTAATATTTCATGGTGTGATTTCTTAGGTAATTTTATAAAGAAAAGTACATATGAACATACATATGTGCGCAAAGTCTTAAATTTTTTGCTACAGGGTGTTGAATTATTATTTTTTAAATGCATGGTTATTTTTAATATCTCCGAAAGTACTTTAGATATTATTTTCAATCTTGGTATGTGTTAATAGGATAAACAAATTTTAGTTAGAAAAGTTATTCAATTGTTCCACCAGTGGCGTTCCTGCAAACAATCCTCTGATATTTTTTACAAAAAAGATGGTACGCCACTGACAATTTTCCATGTGGATATTATTATTAACATTGATAAAATAATTAATGATAAATTTTGTTTCATAAAAATTGTTGGAGTTGGTAATTCGATGCGAGAATTGCTTTTAAGTGAAGGTGGCCATTCCCAAAAAATTAAAAAAAAATAATTTATCAGTAATTATTTTATCAATGTTAATAATAATGAGTTTCAATAGGAATCTGGTGGTATTAATGTACTTCACGACTCCAGAGTATTGTGTCCATATTCATATCCATCACGCCCGTCCGCCATTTTGAAGTTAGAGCTGTCATTCTGGTGTCAAAAGGTAGTTTTTCTGATTAGCTTGGTGAATTCTACATGAAAACGGTCTCTTGAGTTTTTCTCGTCAGACCGACCGTTCTTGATTAAAACCACTAAATTCATATTGAAACTCATTATTATTAACATTGATAAAATAATTAATGATAAATTTTATTTTATAAAAATTGTTGGAGTGGGTAATTCGATGCGAGGACGGACGGAAGCATGCTTTTTAAGTGAAGGTGGCCATTTCCAACAATTTTTATAAAACAAAATTTATCATTAATTATTTTATCAATGTTAATAATAATGAGTTTCATTTGGAATCTAGTGGTATTAATCAAGAACGGTGCGTCTGACGAGAAAAACTCAAGAGACCGTTTTCATGTAAAATTGGCCAGGCTAATCAGAAAAATATCCACATGGAAAAATATCAGTGGCGTACCATCTTTTTTGTATAAAATATCAGAGGACATGTTTGCAGGGACGCCACTGGTGGATTGATAGAATAACTTTTCTAATTAAAATTTGTGGTTCTATATCCTATTAATACATACCAAAATTGAAAATAATATCTAAAGTACTGTCGGAGATATTAAAACATAACCATTTAAAAAATAAAAATTCAACACCCTGTATCAAAAAATTTAAGCCGTTGCGGACATATGTTCATATGAACTTTTCTTTAAAAAATGACACCCTGAAATATTAGCACGTCATTAAGGAACACCCTGTATCTAAGGAATCGGTGAACCGATTTGAATGAACGTTTTCTTTAAAAATATTCCAATTTTTCCAACGATAATAGAAATAAAATGGTGCTGATAGACTATGTCTTAAACTATAAGTTAACACTTTCCACGATAAAAGTGTCGGCATCTTATTATTTTTGCAGCTATCTTCACTTCCAGCCTTGCGGCTAATTGGATAAATTTTTGCCAAATAGGCGAGAGCAGGAATTTTTAGCTTGCTCGGATGCTTGGTATATATTTAGGTTTAGGTCGTTTACTTAAACGCGTAGAGAAATCTTTAAAAATATATTCTTAAAATACTCGGGGTAATAAAAATAATGAAAATGTGTTGTTAACCAAGTTTTTCGGCTACACATTAAAAATATAATAAATTTGTTCAAATAAAAATAGTTTCCTGAAATTTTTATAACCGTTTTCTAGATATCGCCTTGTAACACAATTATAGCGCGTTGTTTTAAATGTTCAATAATATCGCCATTGACTGATAAACATTTTCTGCTTCGTCTATGAAGGGCGCCTGTTCATCTCCTGCTTCAAATCTTTCGTTAATATCAGCTGTAGTATTTTTAATACGTCGATGTATTATCCTTGGACGTTTGCATCGCTTGGACTAGGTTCTACTTAATCTAAAGTTCATCTTATCTCCAGAATTTGGTTTGCACGCGTTGGCTTTTGCTCGCAACCTTGGCAATCAGACATAGCTAAGCCTCAGAATTCTTCGGTTTATACTTTAAATCTAACCCCCCTAAAAAGATTTGCTACTTACACAACAAGAAATATGTCCGTGGTGATGATAAGATAAAAATGTTGCAATAAAATGTATTTATTGAGACTAGTTGCTGTTAATGATTATGTCGACGAAATTAACCTAATAATTCTTGTGATGCCTAGAAGAGTGTACAATACTGCCGTCCTAATCAAAAACATCGCAAGTGCCAAGAAATTGAAAATTGAGTTAAATGTAATGGATTGAGATGAGCCTAGATTAGCTATTTAAGTAGAAAAAGCACTGTCTATTTTATTTTAATTAAAAATTAATTCCTAGCTTGTGTTAGATAGTAGTAATAGTAGTAAATAGTTTGTGTAAACGTAAATATTCGCCAAATACTTAGGAAAAGGCTAATATTTGATGCCGATCGCGATATACAGGGTTCTATGGAAATAACTTATTATATTTAAACCGGCAAATCCTGAGGTTAAAATAAATCGAAGAAAAATATCCATAAATGGCGCTTTTAATTATAAGCGGATTATATCACCTTATGTCAAATCAGACAGGCACATGTGGGGCACTGGCGTAATATGTAAACAATTAACACTGAGGTCTGCAGTGTCAAAAGACGTCAGCGCATATCGGCCGGTATTGTCATATCTACATGGCAGACTCTTTAGAAAAAAAATTATAATTTTAACGATTTTTCATTTATGAACAAATATATTATTTATTTAAAAACAATTATTAGTTTCATAATTTCTATAAAAAAAACCACACAGAGTCTAAGTTTTAGGAAAAAACCTCTCACAGAACCTCACAAATAGAAGCTATTCACACGGAAAAAATACACGGATTACACGGGAACGTTGTTTTAATTCATTTTGGTTCTTTTTTCTCGTTTTGATTTATTTGTTTAACTTTTAATTACTACATTACTAGTTTAAATACCAAAGCAAAATTACACAGTACACACAAAGCAAGTCATAAAAAAATCTAAATTGAAACGTTGAGTGTTGTAGGGAAAATAATCAAATACCAATGCGCGGGAAAATTATTTCCTTACCCCTTTTTTGTGCCTAACACTGTAGCACTTAAAATACTGGCGGCTAGACCTAGGAATACGATCTTTCTCTACGCACGCGCGGGTACTGAGAAATGTCAGATGAATGAGGTTATATCGAATAGATTCTGCGACCGATCGCTTGTTATTTGCTAAATTATTTTTTTTCCTTTATTTTAAAAAAATCCAAAAATTTGGATGGTGTAATAAGCATTAAAGACCACAATGGTGTTAATATTAAAGATCTGAATATTGAATAATAAAAAGATACAAAAAACAATCGTTTTATTCTACATAAAAACGAGTAAGTATACATCCAATTATTACAACAAAAACCCAAATGAGGAAGAAGAGAAAATTATTAAGGAAACACTTAGAGGAATAGAAATGATTTCAAATGATTTTTGCTATGATCGTAGTTATTTGTAAACGTTATTTTAAAAATATACTATTAACACTAAACAAAATTATTATTTTATTTACTGCATTATGTTGTTTCTATTCAAATGTGACGTGGTATCACTATTATAAACGGCTGCGCCGCGCAAATTCATTTCATTCATTTCTCACTACTCGCGCGTGCGCAGAGGAAGATCGTATTCCTAGGTCTAGCCGCCAGTCTTAAAATACTACTTCAGATTGCATGGTACTACCAAGAAAAGGCCCTTTCCATTGATAGGAGGTCACCACCTGCAAACCGGTTTCTAACTCTTTTGTTCTCGTCAATACAGAAGTTACAAGAAAAATCATTAGATCTGTTCCTAAACTTGTGGAAACCCTTACTAAGTTTGACGCCGTGCAACCCATTTTAATCTAAGGTGTAGTATAAGGTACGCCCTAGCTAAGATTTCAATTTAAGCAAGGAGATGCAAATGACCATATCAAAAATTTAATGTCACGAGTCGTAGCTGTAGCAGTACTGTATTGCTTAATACTTTGTAAGCTTGTTATTCTTCTATTGCTAGTGTAATCTCTATTGTAATTCTGTAATATACGTAGCTACTTTTTTAAGACAAAAAATTAATTCATGTAGTTTGTCGCACCTCTTTACCTTAATTGAGGTCGCTGATAAGTGCTCTTAAGGACTCAATGAATAGGTACAAAATAAAAATAAATACTGGAAGAAAACGAAGAAAAGGAACTTGTTTAATGTAATAAGGAAGTACAGAAAACTGAAGATGTCAAAAGCTGTAGCGATAATTATAGTTGATTTTTGGCCAGCTTGAAATTTTGCCCTTCCTTGAATTTGATACTGGGTGAGCAAAGTTTCAGGTGTGTCAAACATCTGCACTTCATCGAACTGATATGGAAGTGGATGAAGACAGCTGATGTAGAATAGTACGTGAGCGAGGACTGCTTATATGGAGAAGGAAGTAGAAGGTGCTGATTTGGAAGAAAACTGGAGGGGACTGCTCCTTCGAATCATCATGTGTGTACTGTTAAGGGTTATATTAGCCTCTCTTTTTCACATTATACGCGTAAAAGTTCACCATTGGAATTTCAGAAACGGTATGAGATGAGTCGATTTGGACGAAGTTGCGTAATTATGGGGCCAATAATATGCCGCAAAAATAAATACAGGGGCTTTTAGAATATTTGGAGATATCTACAATATTGTGTTTCGGTTTTTATTTTTTCTTGACTTTGTTCGAAGAGATGTCCAAAAATTAATTGTCACTTTCTCTGTGCTACTTTTCATTCTCTACATGATATCGTCATCAGATCTTTAATGCGACATTTCGTCTTTGGGTCACCATCATCAACTTAATTTTTTTAAATACGGGCCTGGATTTTTTGTTTAAATTATGAAAGAGGAACTAAATCTACTTACAGCGGTATACAACGCTTACTGGTTTTCCGACGTTTTGTTCCTTAAATTCACCATCTTCATTCAAATACCCCTAGTACTTTCCTGTAATTTATTTTGTTTAAAAAAATTCTAGTTAATTCAAAACTGTAAAAACTTACCCTAAGTAGAAATTTGATAACACTATCAGTTTGAAATAAAGAAATCAGTAGTAATCCGCAATAATAATAATTAAGGACAAAAATAGCAATAATAATTTTAAAATATTCAGTTTCTTTGAAACAAAAGTAGGTTGCAGGAACGTACTAGGGGTATTTTAATGAAGATGGCGAATTTACGGAACAAAACGTCGGAAAACCAGTAAGTGTTGCATACGACTGAAAATAGATTTCGATCCTCTTTCATAATTCAAACAAAAAATTTCAGGCCCGTATTTAAAAAAATTAAGTTAATGAAGATGACCAAAAGACGGAACGTCACATTAAAGATCTGATGAGGCCATCTTGTGGAGAATAAAAAGTAGCAATGAGAAAGTGAAATTTATTTTTGGACGTGTCTTCGAACAAAGTGAGGAAAAATAAAAACCAAAACACAAAAATTTTGTTTCTTCCAAATATTGTTGGAACCCCGTGTATTTATTTTTGGTTTAGTTGCGGCATATTATTGGGCCCATTTTACGCAACTTTGCCCCAATTTAACCAACTTCGTATCTCTTACCGTTCGCAAAATCCCATTGGTGAAGAACAAATTTGTTACATAACATAACATAACCTGTATGTGTACTTAAAAGTTTACTTTGTCTTTTAGTGTAAGGTTCTGATTATTAAATTCTTTAAAGTTGGCATAATGACTGACTCCACCCTTATTAGGCACAATAATGACAAATAAATATCTTATTATTATATTTTTTTGTTAAATTAATTATTCTTCAACTTAAATTATTAGGAAAGAAATAAAAACTTTCCATGATTTAATTAAATTTATCAAGTTCTATATATCATGAGTTTTTAGACAAATTTCGCAAATAGCATATGGAACTGTTTTGTAATGATATTGCTTAACCATCCAGTTTCGTTGTTACTTGGTGTATTTGAACATTTTGATTCAAAGATTTAGGAAAAATGGAAGATGGAAATTCAAATGCAGTATTTATGAATTTATTTGTTTTACATGGTCAGTGTTATAAGATCATTAGCCATACTTGTGAAGATTCAATGAAATGTAACCAAGTTGGTTTTTAGACCTTGCAAAAGCGTTTGATACTTTTCCCCACAATAAACTGATATATGCTGATGATACAGCCATTATATTTTCTGGTGATACTTGGGAATACGTGAAGAATAGAACAATGAGTGGTTTGAACAAAGTAAAAGACTGGCTTCAAGAATACAAACTGACACTAAACTTAACGAAAACAAATTATATAGCATTTTCACTAACTAAAACATTTAATAACATTTTAATAGGAAACCACCTTACGCAAGAAACATCACAGACTAAGTATCTCGGAATCATTGTTGACCAGCACATTAAATGGCAGCCTCATGCTGAGTACTTGTCCAACAAAATACGTAAACTAATTCACAAATTCTATTTGCACGGGAATTCCTTGATAAAAAACTCTAATAATGATATATAAGGCATTTGTTGAATCAATCCTTGCTTACGGAATCTTGGTATGGGGGGGGGGGGGGGGGACTTTGCAGTAACGGTTTGTATAAGTTGGATATTGTCCAAAGATACATTTTAAAAATAATATAAAAAAAAATCGACTTTATCCTACCAGAGTGTTATTTACACCCGAGATATGTAACATAAGAACTTTATATATGCAATCAATTTGCTCTTATATTCGTCAGAGAGAAAAGTTGCAGAATTTCATAAGTTACACGTGGTTATGTGAATAAAAAATTGCAAATACCTATAAGTAACAATAATCTAAACTTGAGATATGTAAATTATATTGGACCTAAAGTTTATAATATGTTGCCAATGAATTTTAAAGAGATTAACAACAGGAAAAAGTTTGCAAGTGTCTGCAGGGAGTTTGTTTGTAGAAATTTTGAACAATTTGAGAGGTTGTTTTGATTCTTTCGTTTTTCTATATTTTTTTTTTGTTTTTGAGTTTGTTTTTCTTCTTGTATGAGATTGCTGTTGTATTGATACTGTACATGAATTCAGGAACAGATTTAGCGTCAAAAGTTTATACACCATACTTAATTTCATAAGTTCATTAGGAACGGTTTCGAAAATATTTAAAAAAAAAGTCTCCAGGGTTCCCTATTCGAGTGGCTGTAGCTCCCTTATCAAGCATTTCCGCATTTATATACCCATATGAAAAAATGGTGGTAAAGTATTTACCCTTAATTTCGGTACACCCTGTATAAGATGCCAAATTTTTAAAACGATCCTATTACTCGTTTTCCATAACCTACCAAGGCATAGACCGTGAATCACTCTGTATGGTAACGGATTGACCTCTCTTTTCCGGACACCCTGTATATTTGAGCAGTTGTCAACATTCATGGCTTTATGGTCGACGAACGTGCCTCAAAATCGAAACAACGAGAAAAAAAATACAGTATAAACATTCTAAATTATTATTCTGGCGTTTTTGGCAGGAACAATCAATATTTTACTGACCGGTTACCTGATCTTATCGGGGTTCAAAATAAAGACATATAGGTTTTGTTATGGCTGAAAGAAATAAAGATCACGTTTCTAATAGAGTATACAACGTCTTGTCAGAAGGAATATACAGGGTGTCCCACAGTATGTGGGCAATCCCCGGGTTCAGATTTAAAACAAACAAAAGAACATTTAAAAATAACAGGAGAAGTTCTTATACATTTTTCTTCCTACGGCCTCCCCTACGGAGATACGGGCCCATAACGGGCGTCCCTGGAAATCGTTGTTTTAATTTAATAATTTTTTAGTTTAACGGTTAGTAGATGGGTCTCCTTAAAATTCGCCCTTTTAAACACATTTAGCTTATTTAGTTTGCCAGGGACGGACTAGACGTAACACAAAAATATTTTCTTTGCATACCTTGTATGATAAAGGAACGACAATAATATTTTTGGATACCATAAACCTTAAGCTGAAAAAAGGTAATCTTGATCAGTCGATAAAGTGAATTTTGTTCAATATGGTTTCTTGCATTAGTTGTTGTTTTATGTTCATAAAATTTCCTCATTGTTATGGTTTTTTTCACACGTACCGATTTAAATAAGAATATTTATGCCAGTGTCTTGAAATTTGCGGTTTTTCTCCTTTGTCTTATTAGTTACTAACTTAGTAATGGAATTTACGTTTACTGAATATAAAGTATATTGAACAAAAATATCTTTTTTTTTTCGAAAACAGTTCATTTTATCGACATTGATCAATAGTACCTTTTTTCAGCTTAAGGTTTAGAGGTTTAGAGTATTCAAAAATATTATCGTCGTTCCTCCATCATACAAGGTTGTACAAGAAAAACGCATTTTTGTGTTACATCTAGTCCGTCGCTGGCAAACTAAATGAGTGTTTAAAAGGGCGAATTTTAAGGAGACTCATCTAGTAACCATTATACTAAAATATTATTAAATTACACCTAGTACTTAAAAAATTATTTAAAAAACAACGATTCCCAGGGACGTCCGTTATGGGCCCGTATCTCCGTAGGCGAGGCCGTAGAAAGAAAAATTTATAAGGACTTCTCCTGTTCTATGTGAACAAGGACGAGATTTCCCACTATTCTGGGACACACCCTATATATGATTTCTTTACTGTTCTAGTTCTTCTAATAGTAATGCGCTATAAAGAGTCGATTAAGTCCCCCCACCAATTTTTTTTTACGTTGAAGTGAAGAAAAATGGCCATAGATGGCGCTTTCAATTCATTTAGCGGTAAAAGTGACCTGACGTCAAACCAGAAAAACACCTGTGTGGCACTGCGATACATGTAAGCAATCAAACAATTCTGGCCGGTGTTGTCATATGTACACCTTAAACTCTTTAGATAAAATAAAATAATTTAAACACTTTTCCATTCTGTAATACCTTTTTGTACAATTAAGTGAAGAACATTTACGACGGACTATGTTTTAAACAACCGGAAAAAACATATGGAATAGTAATAGCCACGTACGTCACTAGGTCAAATGCCAATGACCTCTTGACGCCTTACATCGGCTGAGCGAAGTAGTTTCTTATAGCGCCGCACGCTTGCGTCTGTTAGTTGAAGACCAACCAGCGGCCGGATACGTTGTGTCTCGTCGATCACCAACACACTCTCAGCAATCCGCTCTGTTTTTTCGGTTTACGCGTGTATCTTGCCCGTCCATAAATAATCTTTGATTGTTTTTATTGACGCGTTTCTTCTGGACGTCAAATTTCGTCGCGTGTAGTAAAATCTAATAATCTGTAGTATAATCTGTATTATTGTATTTTCAACTAACTATCGGTTCTGTTTCACTATTACTGTGCGTACATAAAGTGTTTCCAGGAATCTTCCCATGAAAAAGAAAAAAAACTGATTGTGTTTGTGCCTTTAGGTATAAGGATAAATACAAGTAGGTAGAAAATAGTTTATTTTTATAATTTTCTATGGAATTTCAGTTTTACATTAAATTTGGCAACATTGCCATTGGCTCTGAGTGAAATGTTGTACAGTAGCGCGGACTGACCTGTGAGTAAGAGTGTTTATTACCCCACTGTTAAAACGGTCGATTAAAAAAAAAATAAGTAGCGCTTCTCTACGACACCCAAGGAGTCATCCATTTAAATATAATACGTCATTTCCATAACACCCTGTATAACTTACTACCTTTGTTTTAACATTTAGAATCACCTGCATATTGAAGTGTTTACATGTGCACAACCTAACCTTCAATTTACCAACTTGTCGGTATATTTTTAAAATTAGTCCAATAATTTTTACTGATTAAATATTATAGTGCGACGACACTGAAAGAATTTGAACGCTCGTTTTACACAACCAGGCTGTACTTGATTAATGGTAGAGTGGCGAAAAACAATGAAAAATAGAAAACAAAAGAATAACGGAGCAGCATTGATGTTTCTTTGATTACGTCATCTTGGTATTTAGACCGTTTAGTATTAGAGTTTGTTTTTTTAGGATGTACGATAGACGATGCTTTGTTCTCGAGGAAGGAACAGATTACGAGATATTTAAAAGATTTAAGCTTTAAAATGGGCGATGTATTGCGATAACCAGTCACAGTCACCGACGTAGAACTTATGGGGTGCGCAGTAAAAAGTTTAATTTTATGAGTGAAAAAATGGGTTGGTGCGCACGGTCTTTCGGACGGTTGTCTTGCGCACAATGTTGTCGCCGTCATATAGACAACCCCGCCGTATTGGTGCCGGTTTGGTTGCCAACCAACGACGACCGTCCAGAGCCAGTCGTATGTAACGATATTAATAAATCTATCGATACGTGGACAATAGATATCAAAATTAATTCTAAAAGTGGCGTTTCAGTGATGGCCACAAGGCCTTCTTTTATGAGAGAAAATGGATTGTTTATTTTCCAGTAAAGAAGGTCTTGATGTGCCAAAATGTTGCCGTGTAATAATTTTCATTAAGAGCGAAGTACGGTCCTGTTCGCCGGTTGAGGTAAATAGCTAATCAGTCGGCATTGCGCATGACATCTGACGATCAGCTTTGTTTACATGCGCGAGGCCATAAATTTGCCACTTTTGCTTTTAGAGTTTGGCTATCCAAAGATATGTTCACGATGTGTTAAAAGATTTGCGTCGCTCCAAGTGACTCCAAACTTTTATCTTGATTTTTCGCTGCACATGTTCTTATAGACCACCAGGAGTAGTGCCGTGTTCCTACGTGCATTCCTCTCAGCACTTAAAAAATGATTGTTACTAATTTCACTTCAAATCGTCGTTTAAACAATTTTTTTCTATTTGGGTTTCATAATGGCTACGTTATGAAATGCAAAAAAATTGAATAACCTGCCACTTTATGAAATTGAAATTTTATTTTGTTTTATGTTGGCAGCAAGTAGGGTTCGAATTTTAGGCTTACTTCGATTTCGTTGCAATTAGTTTTCTAGGCTTTATGAATTCGACAAAAAAATTTTATAGAAAACTTTAAAATACTAACCTTTAACCTTGCAAATAGATCATGTTTACTAGATATTTATCTGAAATACCTATACTCGGAAATATACAGTGAGTCCCAGAAGAAATGTCTAAATTCATTTAAAATTCAGCGGTAAGTTTTTTCAAAAAACGCTCGTACCCGTCGATTTTGATTTTTTAATTTTTTTTTTGTGGTAATTTCATGTATACAGGATAGCTCAAAAATAAGTTACGACCATCAACTTCATTTTTTCAAATGAAAACATATATTTTTTATTTCATTTTTGAATTTTGCATTGAATTCTAAGCATGTTTCATGTACCATGTCCTATACATAAACTCAACAGTTATTGAAAAAATTAGGATTGAACATATCTATAAGTAAGACCTGTTTATTAAAAAAAAACACAACAAAATCAAATTAAATGTTGAAAATGTGCGCCATTTACGGCTTGACAATATCCAAGACGATCAATAAACTCTCTTTGCACGTTTCCAACCATTTCCGGAGTTATGACACGCACTTCTCTTCGGATCCTTTCTTTCAACTCCTGCATATTGTTTGGCCTGTTAACAAATACTTTTGATTTGAGGTAACCCCACAAAAAAAAGTCCAGCGGAGTTAGGTCTGGCGACCTAGCAGGCCATTCGATAGGTCCTCTCCTTCCAATCCACCGATTGGGAAAGGTTTCATCCAAAAATGTGCGCACAGTGGCCGCATAGTGCGGAGGAGCACCATCTTGTTGGAATATCAGTTCTTCGTCAGGGGAGTCTGGATCCAATGGATTCGGAAATAAAGCCACTAATGCTGGAATTAATTCTAGTTGGAGAAATTCGAGATATACTTGTCCAGTTAAAGAAAAATGGACCAATTACTCTTTCGCGTACGATTCCACACCAAACATTTAATTTCTTAGGGTACTGGCTGTGAACCTCTATCATCCAATGCGGATTTTCTGTTGCCCAATATCGACAATTTTGTCTGTTCATATTACCATTCAAATAGAACGTAGCTTCATCCGAAAAAATAATATTTTTTACTAAATTATTATCTAGATTGCACATATTTTCCATGCGTCCGCAAAACTCACTTCGCCTATCGAAATCATCTTCAAATAACTCATGCACTGGAATAACTTTGTATGGGTGATATTTGTGCTTTTGAACTACTCGGTGAACAACAGATTTCGGCATGTGTAAATCGGCCCCAATGTGCGACAGGGGAGTACATGGATTTTCTTCCAAGGAAAGCAAAACGTCAAGTTGTTCATTTTCATCTCGAGTAGGACGACCAGATTTAGGCAAATCTCTAACATGACCGAATTCTCTAAACTTAGCCCCTATTCTACTCACCATCTTTTGACATATGGGAGGACGATCAGGATGGATTTCATTAAATAATTGGGCTGTTTCTATTTGAGTACGTGTTTTATCACCAAACCCAACCATGCATAGAATTTCAATTTTTTGCCGTTCCGTTAACTTCACCATTATTGTGAAAACCGCAACTTTGAAACTACGCTTGACAATAATTATACTTATTTGAAATAAAATTGTCATACAGTTTCTATGGAAATAAACGGTGACAGTGAGACAGTACACTCTTACTTATTATGGAGCCCAAAATGCCATATTGCCAGAAGATTTGATAGATCGTTGGATTCCCTAAATGATATGTTCAATCCTAATTTTTTCAATAACTGTTGAGTTTATGTATAGGACATGGTACATGAAACATGCTTAGAATTCAATGCAAAATTCAAAAATGAAATAAAAAATATATGTTTTCATTTGAAAAAATGAAGTTGATGGTCATAACTAATTTTTGAGCCACCCTGTATACATGAAATTACCACAAAAAAAAATTAAAAAATCAAAATCGACGGGTACGAGCGTTTTTTGAAAAAACTTACCGCTGAATTTTAAATGAATTTAGACATTTCTTCTGGGACTCACTGTATAACATGCTGATGGTATCCATCAACTAATTTCTAGTCACAACTATAAAACATCATAACCTAAAAATAATAGAAATATCTTCCAGTTTGTGCTCTATTTCTAAAGTTTTATTCAATAAAGTACTATTTTTATTTTTAATTCAATATAGTATTATACATATTATTTTATATAGTTACTGTAGACATTTCCTGGGCATTAATTGTTATTCCTGTTAGATTCTGTGTCGACACAATATTTTGTTCAATAGTATTATATATTAATTTGGTCAATATTTTGAACATTGTTCTGCTCGCACCATAACTCAAAGTTTTGCATATTCTTTTTAAAAGTTTTTTTAGATTATATTCTGTAATTTCTCGTAGGTATTTCTGACGGAGTACAACTTTCTTCCCGACTCATTTTTATTAACTTTAATAATATATTTATTTTTAATTATGACGGATGGGATGAAGCTTTGTTGTATTCAATTGTTTCTATCATGGCATATTTGATACTTGTAACATTTTATTAAATTGTAAAAGTATTGCCAACCCAAAAAGAAAATATTAATTCAAATGGAAAAAATCTACTATGCAGTGTGTCCGCGGATGAGGGTACCCAATAGGGAAAAAATCTTTATTAGTAATTTTTTGACCAAAAGTCATTCTTTATAAAAAGTTCTGCTTGTTGAGAAAATCAATTGACGACAAAAATTTTTTAGATCCGATGTACAGGGTGTTAATAAATTAGGAAAATATGAAAATGCTTCAAGAGAGAACTACCATTATTTATTATTTTTTACAAAAATTTTATAAAACAAAGTTGTTTATAAACTAACGGAAAGTGTAAATACAAATTTTGAAATAAAAATTCGAATTTTTAAAAATAAAATAATAACAGTGGTGTTTATGTAATTATTTGCATTTTACAAAAAAATCAAGATACGTTCATGTTACGTCAGCATCTTATTTACATCTGTCAGTATTCTGATTTCGTGAAGGCATTTTCGAAAATGTTAACCAAAGAAGAGCGTATTTATTTAATACAATGTTACGGTATTGGAAATTGGAAATACGCTCTTCTTTGGTTAACATTTTCGAAAATGCCCTATTGGGTACCCTCATCCGCGGACACACTGTATGTTTTTAAGTTTTTCAGACTTTAAAGACCCAAATAGAAAAAGTATTATAAAATACTCGGTTCATAAGACATTTAGAGCACTACTTGTACTTTAGATAACTCCCCGCTTCGCGGGTCGTTTTCTAAATTAAGCGCATGCTCTAAGATAATGTCTTATGAAACTTGTATCTTAATATACTATTAATCAACTCCCGGTTTTCAAGTAAACGGCCATATGTGTTTTATTCTCAGCAAGCAGCCATGAGAGCCATATTGGGCTCTCGGTCCTCATCCTAAGAAATGAGAACCTTATCTGAAAGCGCACAACAGTGTCAAGCGGGCGTGTAACCGATTGATACCGCTCCGTAGCCGTAGTTGTTACTTTTTTTAATGTTATTGGCTTAAGGGAGAACAATGACACTGATGAATCTAACTCCCGGAAATTATTTTTGAACCAGCCCCATAAACATCATTCTAGGGTTGTGAAGTCACGGAAAATAATATATACAGGGTGTCCCAGAATATGTGGGCAATCTCCCGGGTTCAGATAGAATACTTAAAAATAACAGGAGATATTCGTTATTTTTTAAGTACTAGGTGTAATTTAATAATTTTTTAGTATAATGTTTACTAGATGAGTCTCCTTAAAATTTGCCCATTTAAACACATTTGGCTTATTTAGTTTGATAGGGACGGACTAGACGTAACACAAAAATGATTTTTTTACACCCTGTATGATGAAGGAACTACAATAATATGTTTGAATACTCTAAACCTTAAGCTGAAAAAAAGGTACTCTTGATCAATGTCGATAAAATGAATTCTTTTCGATAAAAAAATATTTTTGTTCAATATGATTTTTATTAAATAATTTTGTATATTGGTTCAACAGGAGCTCCTTTTAATCTTATGCATTCTAAGAAGTGAAGACCGTTGATCCCTCCAAAATGTGTCAACATTAGCCCTTATTTCGCGACAATGAAAATTAATCATTTGTAATAAGTTTTCTCTATTGTCAATTGGATTAGCATATAGACTTAAGGTTTTATATATCCCCACGAACGATAATATTTTTTTTTCGAAAACAGTTCATTTTATCGACATTGATCTAGAGTACCTACCTTTTTTTCAGCCTAAGGTTTAGAGTATCGAAAAATATTATTGTCGATCCTTCATCGTACAGGGTGTACAAGAAAAAAGCATTTTTGTGTTACTTCTAGTCCGTCCCTGGCAAACTAAATAATCTTAAATGCGTTTAAGAGGGTGAATTTTAAGGAGACATGAGTCTCTCTAGTAAAAATTATTAAATTACACCTAATAGAAAGTAAGTTTTGCTTAATATTCATCTCTCGAGGGGGCCCCTAGTCCGGAGAATCGCCGTTTAGCATTATTTGTTTATTCCTTATTGTATAAGTCAGCTTCAGGTGGTTATGTGATGATTTTCCATACATATTTATATAATATTTGTTTCGTTGTTGCCTTTACAGATCTATAACAATTAGCTGTGCATAATAATTCCGGGTTCGACAGGGCCCATAGCCCGGAGAATCGCCGTTTAGTATTATTGTATGAGTCAGCTTCAGGTGGTTAAGTGATGATTTTCCATACATATTTATATAATATTTGTTCCCTTTACAGATCTATAAAAATAAATTAGTTCCTCCATAAAAAAATAATTCAAATGTAAATACGTTCATACATATTCACCTAATTAAGTCGTTTCGAATGCATTTTTGTTGTTTACAGGTACTTACGTAAAACAAAGCCCCGTAAGTATTTCATTGCCGGGACAAAGGACATCAAAGAAGAAAGAAAAGAGCGGAAGCGCCATACCGGAAGTTGCAGGACCACAATGCTATTGTCGCTACGCTTGAACTTTGTTTTTCCTGTGTATTATACTAGGTGAGCAAAGATTCAGGTGTGTCGACGTGGCTCGATCTGGTCGATTTAAAAATATCGTTCGGAATTAGAAACGGTATTATGGTAATACGGATACGGTCATAGGTGGCAGCAGGAAAGTGTGCACACCATATGTGAAGCGTACAGAAGTTTACAGAAGGCGGACGTTGTCCCGAAGAAGAAGAAGAATTTTTCTGAAGAAAAGCAGGACGTCATTTGTCATTTTATTATTATCAAAGATATTGTAAACTACAGATAGAAAAATTTACATACAGGGTGTTATGGAAATGACGTATTATATTTAAATCGGCAATTCCTGAGATGAAAACAAATTGAAGAAAAATATCCAAAAATGGCGCTTTAATTTAATATGCCCTGTACATGACCTTATGTCAAACCAAAAATGACCATGTGATGCCCCTGTCAGGAAGGTAAACAAAGTAACATATATCAACAGTGTTGTCATATCTTCAGGGTAAACTCTTTAGAAAGTCAATAACCGTTTGACAGATTGCAAGTTGTTTATTTTTCAGGGTACATTATTATAAACTTTTACGTTCAGTTCAGTTCGCTAGGAAACAATCTCTGATTTATAAACTTGAACTGACTCGAACGAACCGCCGCGGAGTTTTTAAATTGTCAGGTATGTTCTCATTTGTTCAATTCGAACGACACCCGCCACATCTGGACAACTTAAAAGTTTATAAATGCCACTTACCCTTTAGAAAAAAAAAAATGCAATTTTATTTACCTTTTCGGACTTATTTAAAACCAACTTAATTTATAAAAACACCAAGTACTCACATTACAAAATCACATAGTTTTCGCGTCACAACACATCTAAGTACCGTTCAATCTGGAATTAGTATTTTAAAGTGCTGCTGTGTAGACAAAAGTACGCCCTTATTGTCTAAATAACGCGTTGGTTCCGTCGATCAATATTGAACTGCTGGACTGGGGCACTGCCGTCGCGAAAAGAACAAATTGCTTAATAATTTAAACTCGGGTTTAAGTATTAACATACAATTTAACACACAAATCTGCTTGAAACAGCAGTATGAAAAGTCAAATTCAGAAAATTATTTTTATTATTACCTTTGGTGATACGCCACTGAAGGGTCTCGAAACAACCGATCGTGTATACGAACAGCAAGACTTCAACATTGTTGCCATTCAGCCAACAAACATGTAGTTCTCTCTTCCACCTATTAGTGATTTTCAATATCATTTCACACAATCACTGCATCACTTTCCAAGTCCAAGAGTTTTTTGAATGGATCATGAGATCTGTAGTTTACAATATCTTTGGTTATTATACTATAATTACTAACTTCTAACTTTAATAAAATACCAAAAAAATCAATTGAAGAATATATGGGTAACAGACGCGGAACTACTATGCAGCAAGACGCGGGGGGGGGGGGGGGGGTCCAGGGAGGCCATGGCCCAAAGTGGTCTCCCGTTACGCAATGCGAGGCCCCCCGCGACTTCAAAACGTTTTTTCTTACTCAACACTAATGTATTATGATTTAATACTATTATCAAGAAAAGGAGTTCCTACACATCTGTCGATCGCCTTAGATTTTAAGAACCTTTACAGTTTTTTTTGTAATAAAAAAGCATACCTATTCGTTTTGCAAATAAGGTAAGTTTTTGTCTTGTTTGTGTTGAATAAGTATAGTGTCGCGCAAGCCAAGTACTGAGCTCCTCTGAAAGGGGGCCCCAGGTCCAGACCCTCCAGGCCTAGTAGGAAAATAGGTCCAGGATAATGTTTATAGTAACAAGGAATTAACAACTACAACGGTTTAAAGTCTTTATGTCACCGTAGGTATTTTTAATTGAATGCAAACTTCCTAATCCTAAATAAATAATTTAAGGAAATTGAATTTAAAATATCAAATATCCCTATCGTAACGAAATAAGCTATGGCTGCTGATGAACAAACCCGGCAGAGTATGTTACAGTTTGACATCGTGCAAAATATTTCACTGCGGAAAATCCTGCTGTAAGCTAGTCGGTTAACAACTGTTAGAGAGTAATATAGGTAGGGATATATTTGTTATAAATTATGGAATAAAAAAATTTGAGCAATACAATTGGTGCGACAAAAAGGCGTAGACATAAACAACTTGATAATTCAAGTTAGTAAAATCTGAAGTGAACAATTTTTCAAATAATTTTTTTGTAGATTATTATTATTATTAATAAGCTGAAATACATTTCTTTCATTCAAATATCATTTATGTTTTATTTTATACAATAATTGTTTCCATGGCTAACTGATGATTAAACATTGTGATATTCAGTTATTAACTGCTTAGAAACATTTGGTCGGATCAAAAAAATCTCTTAACATATTTTTTGTTCAGAATATAAGAAAATTGACTTTTTTGCGTAACGTAACTTCTAATTTTAACCTGCCCTGTATGATATTCTAATTATTCGATCTTATTATGTATTTTTAAAATTAATTTTACGAAAACCTATACTTTTGTAAATATTTCCTGGAAGTGATTTTAAACAATAAAGTTATTCAGAAAAGAATAATGTGGTCACTTTTTATGGGTTTTGGAATAATATTATATAATAAGTGTGATTTTTAATATAAACCTTAGTTTCTAATGAGCATTAAAAAATTTTCTCTCATAGGAATCATCAATATTTTAAATTCTTATGGAGTAACATCTATATCTATAATTTACCAATTTACGTTATTCTAGCTTAACTAAATAAATCATTTTATAGGGCTTAATAAATAATTTTGCGTGGGGGCCAAATTTTGAAGTTCCGTCACTGATGGGTAATGATTTAAATCAGAATGTAATGACTAAATAAAATCAAATAAGGAAGATCCGTCCTAGAACGCGTGGTCATACCAGACTGATTATCCCTTTTTCTCAGTATATTCACACGAGTTGTGTGTTTCCACACAATTTATAAAATTAATATTTATGGTTTCCTAAGCATGCATTCCTGCATGCAACAGGGTTGTTAATGTCGCAGAAAAATTGAATTTACTATCTTCTTACATTTGTTACATCGCACACGTAGTAAATGTAATATAATAGTATATTAAGATACAAGTTTCATAAGACATTATCTTAGAGCACGCGTTTAAATAAAATAAAATACCCTCTCTCTTTAAAAAGAATATGCAAAACTTTGAGTTATGGTGCATAAACTGGAAGATATTTCTATTATTTTTAGGTTATGTTGTTTTATAGTTTTGACTAGAAATTAGTTGACGGACACAGTCAGCATGTTATATATTTTCGAGTATAGGTATATCAGATAAATATCTAGTAAAAATGATCTATTTGGAAGGTTAAAGGTTAGTATTTTAAAGTTTTCTATAAAACATTTTTGTCGAATCCATAATGTCTAGAAAACTAATTTCAACAAAATCGAAGTAAGCCTAAAATTCGAACCCTACTTGCTGCCAACAAAAAAATCACATTTCAGTTTCATAAAGTGGCAGGTTATTAAATTGCATTTCATAATGTAGCCATTATGAAACCCAAATATAAAATCCTTGTTTATATATATCAAACATTCCGGTTCAATTCTAGCCAGTTCACTTATAACAAAGAAGTTCACATACTTCACAAGTTCTTTAAATCAAAAAAACAAGCACAGAAACAATAATGCGTTATCTAACTAACATTCACAGTAGTTATTGTTTAAATTTTACAGTTGTTTGTACTTTATTTCGAGCGACTTTTTCTTTGTTCAAATAATGCGGTACGTCGTTTAAAATTCTTTGTCGGTTCCGCGCAGGATGATTTTAATCTGCGGATCTGATTAAAAGAATTAACAGAACATTTGGCGACATTTAGCTATAAACGTGTAGATGTGATAAGGTCCTGAGAACCGTAGAATTATGTTGGAGAATACTGACTCCAGCCGGAGTTATGTAGCTTATAAGTTAAGAACGGATAATACAAATTGCATTTTGAGGTAAAGATTGTTTCACGAAAAATGGATATAACTTAATGACTGCAGTAAAAGTACCTGGGGCCATCCCATTACTTATGACCGTTTGTTATTATTATGTGGAAAAGACCGGATTGTAATAATTATAATTAAATATAGGCACATCAGGTTCAAATAATACAAAATTGGAGATTCAGAACTGCATGGCGGCGAATGATATATATTTTGAAGAAAGTTATAAAAAAAGTGATCTTTTAGAAGTTTTAAAGACTTTTGTATAAAAAAAGTATATGTTTGTGACACATTGGCAGAAGAGATTGGACATACAGTGCTACGGCTCCCACCCTATTATTGCATTTTTAACCCCATAGAGCATATGTGGCACCAGTTAAAATCACTGGTTAGGTCTGAAAATATTTCTCCGACTTTAAGTTCTAGTGTTGTAGGATTAATACGAAAATGCTTTAATGATATTCCCCCAGGTAGTTGGAAAAATTCAGTCCGTCACGTAATAACTGTAGAAAATTCGTATATTAGTCTGGATCGTATAATTAATCCAATTATAATTCATTTTGATGAGGATAGCGATAGCGAAACAGAACTATCTATAGAATGACATTATAAATGTAAATAAATATGACTAGTGATATTTAAAAAAAATCTTATT
Organism: Barypeithes pellucidus; assembly: GCA_963991005.1. NCBI lineage: Eukaryota > Metazoa > Arthropoda > Insecta > Coleoptera > Curculionidae > Barypeithes > Barypeithes pellucidus. The sequence goes on from OZ022563.1 coordinate 20,122,777, forward strand.
TCATTTGATTACATTAATATAATCATATCATTACTTGTTTTCCTTAGTCCGTCCCTTCATACTTCACTTGTTTATTGCCAAGCTCTTGTCGACACAATGGGACCGACCCAGGAAATCATTAAGTCGTATCCAAATTTCGTGAAACGTACTGTAGTTTCGGCATTTTTTGAATCATTTCGGAAAAATTGCATATTTTTACTAATAACATTTTTCTGTTCACGATAAGTTTTGTTTTGGAAATTGTACGAACTGTTGTTGGCATATTTATTCTGATTAAATCCCGAGAGCAAAACTCGAGTGATTTAATCTGTGATTAAACATATGATCATTGAACGCAACTAGCCCGAGAAATCATTTTCGACTGATAGGCATTCTTTTATATAGTAACGCCTTCTGGTGTATATAATGCTTTATTTTTAGTCTATTTAAAATATGAATAAAGTCTGTTCGTTGTCGCCGAATTGTAAAAAAAAAAACACGAAGGAATTTTTTTTCAAGCGGAACGTACGTACATTATACCATGATATGAGTGGAGTACGTTGCCCGAAACGTCCGTCCGTTGTGCGCTTAATAAAAGATAGGTAACTCTAAACGTTCTCCTTATCTGCGCGTTTCACGTAAGACGTTTTTTGATAACCTCCGTATAACCAAGTTTCCCCTTAAGTTTTATTTGAATTTAATTTAATCAGATTATTAAGTAGACGGCTATTTTTGGAAATTTAATTTTGTCCCCGTTTTTGAATTCTATCCAGAGCTGAATTCCCCACCCAGGAATTATGTATTTAGAGCCAATCTACTTTCTTAATCTTTTTAAATTTTGAAAATGTATGATTGCTGGTCGACACTATCAGTTATGTCGCCAGTCTTGATAATTAATGAAAAAGTCATCGCAACCGAAGACGTTCCTACTTAATTAGTTTTACGGACGCTTATCTTGGTGGTCGATTACGATTTCTCGTTGTTTATTGGTCAGGGATGCCAGGCATAATGCCATTGTCGACTTGACACGCAGGTGGCAGTCGGTCTTGGGTGGGCCCACCACCTATCCCCGCTAACTGGAAGCTGTCAGCAGTCCACCAGCGCAATTGAAGAAGATGAGGGCAAGAATTTTGTCTAAGAATGTAAAATGACTGATGATAGTTGTTTGAACGTAGGACGAGGCCTAACTTTTTGTTCAAACTATACTTTGTATTTTGGTATTGGCTCGGGCATGTCCAATTGAATATAACAACAATGGAAGTTATTATATTGAACACGGAGGGTTCTTTATTTAATTTTAATGTCTGTTGGGGTTAATGGGGTTAATTATTTTTATGTATAAGAATAATTTAACCTATACTAACATGTTTTCTCTCATAGAGAATCCAACCACCCTAACATTCATCCTATCACGAACTTGCAACTTAAATTTTGGTATTTATTTATATACATTAGAAAATTATCCTAAGCTAGTATTTCCCCAACTAAAGGGATCTCAACTATCCTGTAATTTTCAAAATATTTAGAAAACGCGGAAGCGAATACTGTTCCTTCTGGTACTGTTGTGGACTGTATAAAATGCTGCACTGGTTTGAATATGATTTATTAGAAGTATATTACAAAATTATTAACTACAAATCTTTCTGACACTATTGTCAATCCTCTTCTCCTGGTCTTCTGGTGGCAGTTCGGTTGTCTTGTGCCTAACTTGATTTTAATTTTAAAATTATCTATACAAGGCTAAACATACCGCCCGCCTTGAAATGCACCATTTCAACAAATAATCAATTTACAAACGTGTTTTTAGACAAATGTAACAAAGAATTATTAATCCTATTAAAATGTTCAGTTCATGTCCTGTCCAATGGCAATGGACATACTTTATTCAACGCCCGTTTCGCGCAACTTCCGTCACTAAAACGTACATTTATGACTCTGACTACGTCGTCTTTTCCCGGAAAAAGTTCGATAACTCGAGCTAACTTCCATCGGAGGGGTGGTAAATTGTCTTCCTTTATGACAACTAAATCTCCGATCTGAATAATATGTGGTCCATTTTGTTTCCATTTTTGACGATTTTGTAGTTCTGACACATACTCTTTATTCCATCGCTTCCAGAAATGTTGTGTCATTTGTTGACAGCGTTGATATTTACTCAATCGGTCACTTCAGATATATCATTATCGGGAAGAGAAAGTAAGGATCTTCCTATCAAGAAATGACCTGGCGTTAATGGAGAAACATCGTCTGGACTAGAAGATAGAGGACTTAACGGTCTTGAGTTAAGTGTGGCTTCGATTTGCTGTAGTACAGTCGTAAAGTCTTCAAAGTCTAAGTTAGAGTTTCCGACTACGCGTTTCAAATGATGCTTAAAACTTTTGACACCGGCTTCCCAGAGTCCGCCAAAATGCGCGGCGCGAGGTGGTATGAAGTGCCAATTTATACCATCATTAGCTACCTGATGCTTTATTGCAGTGTCGTTTGACTTCAAGAATTGTTGTATTTCAGAATTTGCGCCGACAAAATTAGTTCCATTATCAGAATAAATATTTAAAGGTTTACCTCTTCTAGCTATAAAGCGTCTCAAAGTGGCCAAAAACGCTTGACTGGTTAGACTAGTTACCAGTTCTAAGTGGACAGCTTTTGTCGCCATGCAAACAAAGATACAAACGTAGGCTTTGATTAATTTATAACCACGCGTTTTTCGATCTCTCAACATAAAGTAACCTGCATAATCACAACCTGTATTTAAAAATGGTGAACATTGATTAAGTCTTGCAGCTGGTAAGTTTCCCATTTTATAATTGTACGATTTAGGGTTTACTTTATTACAAACTATACATTTATGAAATATTTTTCTTGTCAACTGTCGGCCCGAAATCGGCCAAAAATGCTCACGGATAGAATACAGTACTTGTTGAGGACCGCAATGTAATAACCGTATGTGTTCGTTAATCAAAAGTAACTCAGTTAATTTATGTTTATTATGTAAAAGTATCGGATGTTTTTGAGAGTATGGAATGTCAGCGTTTTGAATTCTTCCCCCAACCCGAATGATATCATTTTCTAAAAAGGGATTAAGAGACAAAACATTGCTGGAATTTTTAACTGAACCCTTATTTTTCAAATCGCTTAACTCTGATCTAAAAGATTGTACTTGAGAAATTTTTACTAATGTGATAAGGGCATCGTTAATGTCTTTTGGCTCCAACTCTCCTATTACACGTTCCGATTTTTTATGTCTAATATTGAACAAAAACCTTTTGCAGTATGCAATTACTCGTTTTAGTTTGATCAAACTAGAAAATTGATCAAATATATCCCAATCATTTTTCTCGACTACTAAATTACACTGAACTCGCTGTTCAGGTAAGTCATGATCTACGATCGTTTCACTTTTAGGCCAACAGGTCTCATCAAGTTTTAACCAATCTGGACCTTCAAACCACAGAGAACTGTTCATTAAATGTTCCGCTGACAGGTCAGCTGGGTTATCCCGTGATCTAACATGAAACCAATCATTTATATTTGTTTTATTCTGGATTACACCTACTCTGTTGGCTACGAATTTTTTCCAGCGTTCAGGAAGACCTTTTATCCAACATAGAGTGATAGTGGAATCGCTCCAATAATAACACCTGTTAAAATTCATATCGAACGAACTTATTACTTTACATGCCAGTTTACAGGCTAAAACCGCGGCTAATAACTCTAATCTAGGTACAGTAACCGGACGCACCGGGGCTACCTTACTTTTAGCTGTTAATAGTCTACAAGAAAATTCACTACCATTATTTTTACATCGTATATACACGCATGCACCATACGCAATCTCGGACGCATCAGAAAAAGTATGCAGTTCAACGTAACTAGGATTACTAAACATCACGTGTCTTGGAACTGTTACTTTATTAATATGTAATAAATCTTTGCAGAATAAAATCCACTTTTCTCGAAGGTCACCTGATATATCTTCATCCCACGAAAGTTTATTTTTCCACAAGATTTGTAATAAAACTTTTGCTCGAATTATAATTGGTCCCAATAAACCTAAAATGTCAAATATTTGCCCAGTAGTAGACAATATCGATCTTTTCGTTATTTTTGAGAAATTTGAGAAATTTTGAACACGGTACCCTATAGTATCATTATGTGCGTTCCAGTAAACTCCTAATGTTTTGTTACTCTCGTTTTCCCCAAGCTCTATAATACTTGCGTCTAATGAAGTATTAACATCAAATTGTTCAAATAGCTCCGGTTTATTTGATAAGTATTTCCGCAACTCAAAACCTGCGCTTTTCAGAATTTTACTAACATCTCTTTGTATTTTTGACAATTCGGACTCGGAATCTGATCCCGTAAGCAGATCATCTACATAAAAACAATTTTTAATGACATTGCTGGCTAATGGATATAATTCCGCATTGTCTAAAGAAAGTTGCATTAAACATCTTGTTGCGAGATAAGGAGATGACGCTAAGCCATAAGTTACTACATTAAGTTCATAACATTGCAATTTTTCTGACGGATCGCTTCTCCAAAATACTCGCTGATACTTTCGATCTGGTTTATCCACCAGTATTTGCCGATACATCTTGGAAATGTCCGCATTTAAAACATAAGCGTGTTTCCGAAAATTTAAAATAATAGAAAATAAGTCATTTTGTATCGTTGGCCCCGCATATTGAATGTCATTCAACGATAAACCACTGTCTGTGGCGGCGGATCCATTGAAAACAACTCGACAACGAGTTGTAAGACTATCAGTCTTAAAAACCGCGTGATGACTTAAATAATAACTATCGACATTGTTCTCAGAGACTTGATCAAACTTAGTAGTCAATAAAGACATATGTCCTAACTCCTCGTATTCTCTCATAAATTCTATATACTGCTGTTTTAAATCACTATTTTTTGAGAGGCGTCGCTCTAAATAATCAAAACATTTTAAAGCCCTTGATTTTGATTCTCCCAATAATTTCTTGTTTTCCTTAAAGGGAATTTTTACAACAAACCGTCCGTCTGCATTTCGTAGAAAATTTTCGTTAAAGTGTGTCTCGACTACGTCGTCGTATTTGACAACACTATCGCATTCTTCGACCTCCCAAAACCGCTGAAGATTTTTACTAATTTCCTCATCAATCGGTTGTTGCGAACAATGGTAGAAATGTAATTTCTTATTATTAGAAGAAAAGTTCTTAATTTCACCTGCCAAAATCCACCCCAGTTTGGTGGATTGTAATACCAAATTTGTATTTAATTTAATCTGGTTCATTAAAAGAACGTTATAAAAAAAATTAACCCCGACTAACATATCTATTTTTCCTTTAATGTTAAATTCTGGATCCGCGAGTTTAATATCACTCGGTATATTAATTAAAGAAGGATCAAAACTACTCACTGGCATAGGTTGCGTAATATTAGGTAATATGACACAAGAAATATCCGTTGAAAACCCGCCATTGCCATTACGTGATTTTATTCGTACCTCCGTAGAATGATTGGTAACAATTGCTTCGTTTCCTACGCCCGTTATAGATATTTTCATTTTTTGCTTGGGCGATCCCATTTTATTAGCAAAATCTTCTGTAATAAAATTAGACTGCGACCCAGGATCTAATAAAATTCTTGCTTTAAAACCCGCATTATTTTTATATGAAACTAAAACTTCGGCGGTGGACAATAAAGCATAATTATTGGCCTGCCCTAACAAAGATGATTTCGAAAATGATGGTATTTCATTGCTTTCGAGCCTATGGGTATTCTCTCGCTCACACGATTGGGTTGATGCGGCCGAATGTCTGGTAGTAGCAATATCAGAGCCAACATCACCCCCAGCTTGGGCATGTCGATGCTCAGATGGCTCCGAGGGCCTACTATAATGATTACCGTCTATATTTGAATGCTTGTCAGTATGTAAAAATGAATTAATGTATCTTGAGCATTTTTGGCATGGAGCTTTTGAACATTCCTTAACGGAATGATTAGGATTTAAGCAGTTTAAACACAATCTTAATCTTTTGACTTCATTATTCCTTTTATTGATGTCTAATTTTGCAAATGAAGTACATTTAAAAATTGAATGGGGATTTTTACAATAGAAACAAGAAAATTTGCTATTTTGAGAAGATATCAGTGCATTAACAGATCTATTATTATAACGGGACCACTGGGGCTTAGTGGTACTACTGTTACTTTTAACAGCTTCTAATTTTTCTAATAACTCGCATTTTTCTTTTAAAAAATCATTAATATTTTGCAAAGTGGGCAACTCACCCTTAAACCTATATGCTTCCCAATCACGTCTGGTGCGACTATCGAATTTACTCGTGATTAAATAAATTAACATAATCGACCATTCGTCAGTAGCTTGACCTAAAACATTCAGACTGCGCAAATTTTTGTTAAAAGTATCAAAAAGGTTACGTAATTCAACATAAGACTCTCTGATTACTGCTGGAGCGTCAAACAAAGCCTTAACATAATTGAATATAATTAGTCGATTATTCTGGTATCTTTGTTTGAGTAACGAAAAAGCCACGTAATAGTTTTGTGCCGTAACAGTTATGGATTCTATCATTTGCGCTGCTTCACCCTCAAGATGAGCCCGCAAATAATAGAATTTTTGTATAGAATCTAAAGAACGATTTTGATCAATCATAGAATTGTTTCTATGCATTTGTATGCATCTCTGAATTCTAACCATTTGTCATAAGAACATGAAAATTTTGGTAATTTCATCTCGGGAAGCTTTATCGAAAAGGTACACCCTTGGGCTCTTTTGGATGAAGCATAATTTGCGCAATTTGGAGTTGATCAAGGTTTTCAGTGTCAGAGTATCAAGAAATGTTTTAAATCTAGTTAAAATGCCTTTTAACTGGCCTCTTTTTAAAATAAGTTTCCTTAAATCTTCCGACATTTTACTATGTCCTTCAAATAATACTCTATATTTAAATAATATAAGCAAACCGTGTCAGGTTTTATTTTTAAGCGAACCGTGTCAGGTCTTAGTCAAAGTTTAGCAAATCAAATTGGAATAAACTCACAGATGAATCTGGCTGGATGTCATTAAACGCAGGTCCTGCAGGTAAATGATCGTCGTCACTACCTTTGGTACTTTTGATAATTTCCTAATAAATCACATTCGGGTCGATTGGACCATGTTCCTTCTGGTACTGTTGTGGACTGTATAAAATGCTGCACTGGTTTGAATATGATTTATTAGAAGTATATTACAAAATTATTAACTACAAATCTTTCTGACACTATTGTCAATCCTCTTCTCCTGGTCTTCTGGTGGCAGTTCGGTTGTCTTGTGCCTAACTTGATTTTAATTTTAAAATTATCTATACAAGGCTAAACAAATACTAATACTAACTTAAGATATTTTATTTCAGACTTACTACTGATTCCGGATTCAGAATGTCACATAACTTTCCTGTAAAAACTTATTTATAGTCGCGCCAGAAACGAGTCTTCGAAGATCAAAATTTCTCAGGGGAAATCCACAGCTGGTATTCTCGGAATTACTTAGCATAAAGACACTCTGAAACCTGTACCCAACTTTTGCGGACCCCCGTATTGAAAAAATTGAATCGCGGGCGAGTGCGGCTTCTGTGGACACCAGAAAAGCGACTAAAATTACTGCCTCCTGCAGAATTTCTTTATCCGTCTGTTTTAACGTTCCATTGCGTCATCCTGACCGATTTAATCTACCGATAACGCCATGCCCTTTGCGGCTAGAGAGATAAGGAACCAAATACTGCCGACACTGCAAAATTATAAGCGGCCAGTCTGATTTTATATCAAAGACTCACATCCATCAAAAAATATTATTATTTATTTTTTAACTGAAAAAATATAATTTTACAACATCGTTTTATGAAGTTCGATATCGGATTAAATCATTAAAGGTTGTTAAACAGTAAGACGGTTAAGTTAACAATACCTTCGCTATACTTGATCGTACCGAACATTCCACTGGTTCACTGTAGTCAGCCGTGCAAAATCAGCGATTCCAAAACAAAAATTATCTTAGAATTAATAACGATCAATATTTTTATTTTGTTTATTTTTCATCATAGTTTTTTTTATTATCAAAGGAAAACCATTTTGCGTCAATAAGTTAAAGATGTTCTCAGGTACTTCCCTAGAATTTAGTTATTTTGGGATCATTATAGTTAAATCTATATAATAATCACTATTTTCCAAGAAATAATTAAAATTCGCTCAAGTGCAGGATGGTAGGTATGTTCTATTTTAAATAAGTAGTTATTCTTTTTGATTTTAGTTTGTTTCTCATTGTGTGTGAATTAAAAGCAGTTATAAAGCAAAGTTATGGAAAATGTTCACAACGCCTAGAAGGTGTTTATCTCCGGGTGGACGCCGTTTGGTATTACAAGTGGAACGATATTTTACTTAGAAAAAGATAACTCGGGCCCGGTAGTGTCTGTTTTGGCAGTGCAAAAACAAACGTCTGATGCTTGCGGCATTTCAGATAAGACCTTAAGAATACTTCGAACAAAGAGTGAAGAGGAATTGAACAGACCATATAAAAGGGTCTGACTCCATTCTAAAACCTTTGATTTATCCCATGGGATAAAACTATCGATTAAGAATATTGTTTATGATATGTATAAAGCCAAGGAATATATTACCCTCAAAGCTATTCTTGAAAAGATAAAGAAGAAAGAACTTTGCGATATTGGAACTACCAGTTTGTCCATCATTTTAAAAGAGCTGGGCTTCAAATACAAAAAAAAAAACAAACAACAGAAAAGTGATTTGCGAGCTGTCCAATAATGTTTCAAAAAGATGGCGACATCGGTTCTTTTTAGAACCAAAACTTTATAAAAAAAGAATTCGTAAATCTAATTCGCCTAAATACTATAAAAGCTAAAAAATAATTATTTTTCTTTGCCTAAACTAATTTTTTTATTTACTTTAAATTATTTTATTTAGAAAATAATTAAAATATAATCTATTGTTTGAGAGCCACCGACAAGAGAGCTTTTATTGCTTAGCAGACTTCATACACCATACCGACTTTAGTTAAATTCCTGCAACTATTTTCGCCATTTTTTAGTATTTAGTGAGCTTAAATCGGTTGTTATAGAATAAGTTCGACGGTTACTAAGTGTTGTTAATTTTAAGCGTCTTTTGTTTTATAAGCGAAAATATGGAAATTCCACAAAATATTTTTAAAAATGCTGAAGAAGCTAAGGAAAACTCATTACCGGCAAAGTCTAAAGTCCTGTAGGACAAGGATTATGAAAATTTTCTACAACGGAAAGTAAGGAACCAAATTACGATGATTACTGAAACAGTAATGATGGCTTACTTTCAGGATTTAATATGTAACCCTTTTGCTCATTGGTAATAATAATTTTTAATTATTTTTACTTTATTTTAGTCGGAAAAATATATCCCAAATAGCCTGGACAAAATGTTCCCAGGTGAAGTCTGAACTTATAGTAAAGGAAAACATTAATATTTCAAGATATTGTCAATTAATAGCATTTTTCAAAGTTAAATCAAAGGGATATCTTCCTAAATAGTCAAAAGTTTTGAAATGTGCACAAGTTTTAACTTTTATCAAAAATACGCCTAATGGTACCATCCTGCTGAATAAAGTGGTACTCGTAATGGAAGTTTTCGGCGGCCTAAGACGGGAAGTAGATGGTAAAAATTACCATTGATGAGATTGAGGATAAAGGGCCTGTTATGCTTGTCAAGGTACCAGAAACTGAAACTGCTACGCCAAAAAGTTTTACTATAATCGAAGGAGACCAAACAGATGCATTATAATTGGTTAGACGGTACCTTGCATTAAGGCCAAGAGGAACGCAGATTTTTCCTTACGTACCGAAATGGTAAATGCCGGTGGGTAAAAATCCACTAGGACGTGTTCCTTCAATCATAGCAAAATTTCTTAATTTAGCAAACGCCAAGGAATATTCAAGACATTGCCTACGTCGGACCTCGTCCACACTTCTTATCGAGGGTAGTGCTTCCCTTGCAAACCAAAAGGGTTATATAGAGGAAAACATCACTTCGAGAAACCGAATAGCAAAAATTATAGCTAGCTCTGTTACCGAAAAAGAAAATATGTTAATTAATGTTGAAATGGAGCAGGAATCCGCATGCACATCGAGAGACTCAGCAATGGAGTCGCAATATTTCATAGTTGGTCCAGCTTCTTTCTCAGGAAACACAGAATAATATTATGTAAAAATAACTATAAAATTAATACAAATTTTGTTCAATATTTTCTTAAATAATAATAATTAACCGGCACTATGAACTTTATCGCCCGCTAATATTTCCTATGATATTATGATGATGTTTATAGCAACCGTTTCTAAGGTAGTATAAGTAATTCCGTCAGCGTCCCGTCCAACGAATCCTGAAAGGGCTCGACGTCAAGAAAGCTTCTGGTCCAGACGAAATTCCTGTTATAGTTCTCAAGAGATGCGCCGATGAACTAACACCAGTATTTTGTAGACTTTTTAACTCATTCTACAAACAAGGAATATTTCCATCGTGTTGGAAGACGCGAGTTCAGCGTATACCAAGGAAAGGTAAGAGAACCCTGCTTAACAACTATCGACCAGTCGCATTGCTTTCAGTTATGTCAAAAGTAATGGAGAAAGCTATTAACCAACATCTTCTAAAGTACCTGGAAGCCTTCAACATTATCAGCGATCATCAATATGGTTTTCGAAAGTCCAGATCAACTGGAGATCTTCTAGCCTATGTCACCCATCTTTGGAACAACGCGAACAAACCCGAACATCATGGGGAGTCTCGGGCTGTTGCACTGGATATTTCTAAAGCCGTGATCGTGTTTGGCTTGAGGGACTTCTAAGTAAACTGCGATCCTATGGTATGCCCAGTCGATTCTGTGCATGGTTGGCTAGCTTTCTTAAGGACCGCTCTCTGCAAGTGGCGATTGACGGATTTCTCTCAAACATCTTCACCATCAATGAAGGTGTTCCTCAAGGGTCCATATTGTCTCCCACTCTCTTCTTACTCTACATTAACGACCTTCTAGTGGAAACGAAAAACCCGATATTTAGTTTTGCTGACGATAGCACACTTATCTCATCTTTCTCTTCGAATGCACAAACATCGGCTACCGACGCACATCTTCGCAGACATCATGAAGTATCACGCCTCAACAAAGACCTGGAAGAAATTTTGGCTTGGGATGACAGTAACCAAGTCAAATTTAACGCTAAAAACACCCAGGCAGCGGTTTTCTCTAAAAAGGTTAACATTATAGAACCGGATATAGTCATGGACTGACACGCTATCCCACTGACTTCATATATTAATTTGCTGGGCGTCAATCTGAGAGGAAATATGTCTTGGCATAGCCACGTTGTGGCAATCGCCAAGATAGCTTCTCATAAACTTGGTGTACTCTTCCGAACCAGAAAGTTGTACACACCTCAACAACTTGACACTATACAAAGCCAAGATTCGGCCATCACTGGAGTACTGCTCTCATGTCTGGAGCTCTGCACCCAGACATACTCTTCGGCTACTGGATTCCATCGAAAGGAGGACCATTCGTCTAATTGGAGACCACGAGCTGACGAAGAACCTCGACAGCCTAGAACATCGAAGACAGGTTTCGGATTTGACTCTCTTTTACAGATATTTTAATGGAAAGTGCTCGGCTGACCTTGCCCTCTTAATTCCGCCCAGAGCGGCGAATAGCAGAAATACACGACGAACCACTGCCGCCCATCCATATGTGGTTAATCTTAGTACTCCTCGAACTTCATTATTTAACAATTCTTTCATCTGGTGGACTTTATCCTTATGGAACGACCTTCCCGAGATCGTTTTTCCCAACGAATATATCCTCCAACGATTCAAAACCAACGTGAATCGCTTTTTGCGTACACGCACCACTCCCAGAGGGCCCTAAAGGATTTTTCCTATAGTGCTTGTGTTTGTTCATAAAAAAAAATTATTGATAGATGAAAATTTAAAAATTAATATCTGTCTGACATCACGGGATAAATCGATGATTTCGGAAAAGTTTCGGCAGAGCCTAGTAAGCTGTCCAAAAAATACCCTAGAATAGGTCAAAAACCATATTACCAAATTTTGTATAACACAGAAAAGCATTTTTTAATGGTAAATTAGGGTGATATCAAAGTCGGCAAAATTCTCTATCCAACCCTGAAACAGCGATCCCCTTCACTGATTTCTGCTATAAAATATTTATCCTCAAAAAGATGCAAACAAATTTCAGTTGCATATTCATTTTTGAGTGGTTTATAATGAAATTACAGTACCACTTTCCATTTAATGTAGTTCACTAATAGCCATTTTTAGGTTTGTAAAATTCTTGTGACAAAATATGCTTTTCTTCCAAGTCGACCCTTTTTTCATACTTTTAGAATACCCTGTATGCAACCCACGATATACGATATGCGATATTCTAATTCTATCGATTTCGAATCAAATAAGCTTTCGCGGAAAATTTACATCGACCATTTCCGGACTGTCGTCAGTTAACGTGCACATTATTATTTTGCCAACTCCAATTTGAATGGAACTATGGCGACAATAGAACAGTCCAATAAAGTTTTATACCCTTTATGTTACTGCTTCTTAACCAGGAACAGGGCCGGCTCGGACACATTTGCCGCCCGGGTGTGACAGTTTTTCAGTTTTTTTACTTATATTAACATAGAACACAACTAATAGAAGCAAAGTATTATGATGTTATGCTTATACAGGGTGTTCATTTGAAAACTTCCCACCACGGATTTATCGAAAACCACTGTTTAAAAGAAAAAACGCCGAGACAAGTCAAAAGATTTGCCAAAGGGGACAACTTTTTAACCAGAAACTACTTCACCCCCTTTTATCTTCTTGCCACCGGGGTCATCCCCTTAAAAATGTTAAATGACAAGGGGTAGCAAGTAATAGCTTGTTTGAAAGGTCTTTCAAAGTGCTCTATTTTGACGTTTGATTATTTAAAATCGGTCGATTCGTTTTCGAGAAAATTGGAAAAATCTTTATTTATCTTAATTTGTTCAGATAGAAAAAAAAGCACACGAAAATATCACTTTTTATTTCAATAAGTGTTCAAAATGTTGCCCGTTATTGGCCAAACAATGATATAGGCGATTTTCAAATTCCTGATGGACATTTTCAAAAACATGTTGTGGGAGATCATGGCAGCTTTAGGTGATGCGTTGACGAAGTTCATCCAAACTGTTAGGTTTTTATTTGCAACAGATCCAGTTTGAGTAAATTTAGTAACAAGATCCAAAACATACCTATGTGTATGTACCAAACTGTTAGGTTGGGGAGTGAACACAATAGTTTTCAAATGGCCCCATAGAAAAAAGTCTAATGGCGTCAAGTCAGGAGATCTTGCAGGCCATTCTATAGGCCCTCTTCGCCCTATCCATTTATCTGGAAACTCGTCGTCTAGCCATTGCCGAACCGGAAGAACATAATGAGGAGGAGCGCCGTCTTGCTGGAAATATATTTCAGCCACATCAAGTATGGGGTTTCCATCGTCTTCGATTTGGTATTCAATGGTTTCAGTGATAAGCGGATTGATGGTATTTTCCAACAATAAATGCCATCCATTTAAATTCCCATTAATAAACAATGGCCCAATCACTTTGTTTCCTAAAATGCCTGCCCATACATAATTTTTTGGGGGTACTGAGTATGCCCTTCTACAAAAGCATGAGGATTTTCATTGCTCCAATACCTGCAGTTATGCTTATTAACAAATCCATTTAGATAAAATGTGCATTCATCACTGAAGCAGATATTCTTTACATGAATGGTATTATCGTTAATCGCTGCAGTCATTTGTTCACCAAAATCAACTCGCCTATCGAAATCATCTTCGGTTAACTCTTGCAATATTTTCATTTTGAATGGATGAAATTTATGTAATTTAGTAACTGTGTGTACAGAGGCTAATGAAATACCAGTCGCATTAACAATTTTGCGTAATGAAGTATTAGGATTTATGGCAAAATGACCCAAAACTTCAACTTGAGCGGCTTCATCCAAAACTCTACGATGATTACGTTTTTTATTTGCAACAGATCCAGTTTGAGTAAATTTAATAACAAGGTCCAAAACATACCTATGCGAAGTTATCTTTTCCGGATGTCTGGCGTTAAATGTAACGGCAGTTTGCCGAGCACATTGATTTTGGGCACCATAAATTAGAATCATTTCCACTCTTTCCGCTAGTGTCTAAACCATTTTGGAAGTAAAATCTGAATTATTAAATTAATTTTCACTATCCCAAGATTGTCACAAAGGTAACTGACAGCAAATTAAATTGTTTCTTTCCCTTAGCAACTATAAAAAACTAAACAGGTATAAAAAACTAAACAGGTATAAGAATAAAAACAGTTCGCCCATGTTATCTGTGTTGATAAAAAGAAGGCGGTAAAATTTTTTCTAATTTTGTCGAAAACAAATCGACCGATTTAAAAAAATCAAACGTCAAAATAAAGCACTTTGAAAGACCTTTCGAACAAGCTATTACTTGCTTGTCCTTTAAAATTTGTCCTTGTCATTTTAAATTTTTAAGGAGATGACCCCGGGGGCCAGAGGGTAAAAGGGGGTGAAGTAGTTTTTGGTTAAAAAGTTGTCCCCTTTGGCAAATCTATTGACATGTCTCGGCGTTTTTTCTTTTAATCAGTGGTTTTCGATAATTCCGTGGTGGGAAGTTTTCAAATGAACACAAATGAACACTCTGTATATATAGAAATTTAGCATTGACGTTTTATTATTATAGGAACAACATTTGTTTATGTTTTCATGGCCTTCCCAGGTATTTTCAAAAACAAAAACTATATGTCGCAACTTACAGCATGACTGAAAAATGAAACATCTTGTACATAAACAAATATAAGACGTACCATTAAAAATGCAATTTTAACTCAAAACGATGACTTTTTGAACTAAGTATGAATTTCGTTACCAAGGAAATTGTACGTTGAAAGCATTGAAAGCAAGTTTAAAAGCAAAACTAAAATTTCTTACCTTGGAAAACAAAATTAAATTTTTTCTAAATGTGCGTTACTTATTTCACAAAATCTAATTTATATTAAACACCTTAGTCCGTGTCCACAACGGCGCTCCGAACCTCGCTCATCGCCCTGGACCATAGCATGGCACAGCCCTCGCTTGAGCTTCGCACACTAGTCCCTCGACATCGAGATATAAACATGGACTGTGCATTGTTATCTTCTTCCGATGAAGAAGATATTATTTTAGACTCTAATATGACAAAGTGGTATTACTTTAGGGTATATTACATAAATTACTTTTGTGGTGCGTAGCCCTAATTTAAAATAAAAATATTTTTTTTATTTGCAAAAATATTTTGAAGTCTCAATATAAATTTTATTTTTCAAAAATATTTTGAAGTCTCGACATGAATTTTATTTTTCAAAAATATTTTGAGGTCTCAACATAAGATTTTATTTTTTAAAAATATTTTGAAGTCTCAAATAGATTTTATTTTTCAAAAATATTTGGTCTCAAAATAAATTTTATTTTTCAAAAATATTTTAACGTCTTAACATACATTTTATTTTTCAAAGATATTTTGAAGTCAAAATAAATTTTATTTTTCAAAAATATTTTGAAGTTTCAACACAAAGAGTGAGTTTCCAAAAATATTTTGAAAAGTTTTTAATAAATTAAATTTGTTGTATCATAAATTAAAATGAAATATTTTATTCAAAGTATCAAAATAAAATAAAGTACGATTTTCAAATTAAATTTAAGAATATATTTAAATTGATAATTTATTTTAAAATTAATTGTAAGATTTTATTCATTGTAAAATAAAATAAAAAAATAAATAAATTTAAATTCACATTTTGATCAATGATAATAATAAAGTTGTACCTTATTTTGGAATGAAAGTCAAAATTTTTCAAAATCATTTTCAAAACACAAGTGCTCACATACACCGATAACTTAAAACTAAATCTTAAATTTTTCCTTTGGATGTTTTGATGGGTGCATGTGATGTCACCAAATGTTTCCAATAATAATTTTTCTGCGTATTAATTCCATAAAAAGTTCTAGAACCAAGTCGAGCCAAGACTTTCGCACGTAGGCAATTGGGATTTTATTTACTTATTTCTATTTACAGAAATTGGAAAAGTACTATCAAGGCTAGATCATGAAAATATGGGTTGTTTTTAACCTTTCTATGACATTTTAAGAACTGCGAAATATTCTAGAACCTAAGTTGACCCAAGTCTTTTCTCACGTAGGCAGTGATTTTATTTACTTATTTCTATTTACGGAATCTGGAAAAATACTATCATTTAAGAACTGCGAAGTATATTTTCCCTTATTGACTTCGGATAAAAATAAGTACCTGTGTACCCATAGGACACGTCACTCTACTGCGTTTTGTTTATAGGAAAGTTTTAAAACTCTGGAAAACATCGTAGAAGGATTAGAGAAAAATCTTGCTTTGACAAACAAAATACGTCATGTTTAGCGTTAGTACCTCCCGCGAACCATTTCGGAGTTAGTTGATATCTCAGTTTTATCTCAGATTTTCAGTTGACAGTCTTCAGTTTTTAGTCTTCAGAAATAAGCTTTCAGTTAACAGTCTTGAGTTTCATCTTTAGAAAGTTATTATCAGTTAATACTGTGCCTCGGACAGAATTAAAGTAAATTCGCCAGATTATCAAGAGAAAATAATTATTTTAAAAAGTGAGTGTTTCGTTTAAAAATAACAAAGAAGTTAATATTTATTTTGTTATAAGAGTTAAATTTGGATGGCTTGCTATAATTTCTTTTTGTAAATTAACTGTACGAGTTAAGTGGAATAAAATTTCAAAAGGATTGAAGCGTGTTTTCATAGCAGACAAGGATTAACTCAACAGCAGCAACAAATAAGGTAATAGAAAAATTAGGCCAACTTGATCTGCAGTGATTTGCCCTAATCAAACTTTGGGGGTTGTGTTTGAGATAAATATAGAGATAGGGCAAGCCACTACACTTTGAGCATTTGACTTAAAATTGAGAAATCAATTAATATATAGGACGTCACATGAAAAAAAACCTTTAAACCGGGTCGGATTTATCACTAGGAGCTAGCCTAGGGCCTCGTATTTAAAGGGGCTTCGAAAAGAACCAAAAAATAATAAAGTTTAATATAAAAAATACGATTTTAAATTGACAAATTATGCACAGTCCATGTTTATAACTCGATGTCACATGTGGACACTACTGTGCGATGCTATGGTACCAGGCTATGGTCGAGGGCGAGGGTCGGCGCTCCGTTGTGGACATACACTTATGTTATTCTAGCTTACTTAACGTCTTAACTAGTCGAATGCTAAGCCCATAGGATTTCAATTCCATATACAGGGTGATTGATGGTGGATGGCCTATTAGACGTTTATGGAGAACTAGTCATCGGATCGGATATTATTTACAAAACACCGGTAAATTCAAGGGAAGATTTAGAAGATCGGGTGAATCGCGCTTTTCAAAGTTTGGATATTGATGAACTTAGACTTACTGCTACAGATGGTGTCTATATCCGAATTCTGAAATGCTTAGAAGTGAACGGCAAACATATTGAACATTTATTGAAAAGTAATTAGATATTTTTTGCAAAATATCAACCATTACAAAACAATTTCCATAGGCTACTTGCCAAATTGGTCTAAAAAGTGTGATTTTTATCTATCTGTAATAATTAATTAATTTTGCTAAATAAATGCTCATTAGTCAAAAACTGTTCAAGATAGGTATAGTGACATTATACATAGGAAGATAGACAATTTCAATAGCTTTTAGGACAACAGATAAAATACAGGGTATTTCATTTAAAAAAAAAACGTACTATTTACCATTTTTACAAATCATCAAAATATTTGTATTTTGAAACACCCTGTACTATTATAACTAATATTTGGAAAGAGGGTGAAAGACCTCTGGATATAACCTGACTCCATAACAAATTTCCGTGCTTTAATTTGTCCGAGTTTAAAAATATCATCACTTTTTGTAGGATGTAGTGAAATTAATTATTATCTCGAGAACTATAACAAATAGGTATAGGACAATATTAAGGAAAGTTATTAAGAAATTAATAAGGATTCTAAAACAAAAATAATACACAGGGTGTTCCGTTTAAATTATCAAAGTTGCTAATACTTTCAAGTAGAAGCGGCAACACTGCATGGCCTAAAATATTTTTAAAAGAGAGATCATGTCCGCTTCTATAAGCTCCCAAATTTTGATCCGATGACTAGTTCTCCATGAACGTCTAATAGGCCATCCACCATCAATCACCCTGTATTTACGTGATTTACATGATTTCCAAAAAAAAAACGATTGCTAAAAAGTGCTTTATTAATCTTTACCGACTTGGCTTCAAAGCCGTCGCCGCCGCCGCGCTAGTCACACCGCATAGATGAAAGCGGAGCGGCTGGTTCTAAAAAGTGTTTAAATCTGGACCAACATCGATCGTCGGTGTTTTTATTCTTTATAAACTACGCGGCGCGCCCGGCATATATTATATTTAAATAAGAAATTGCAATCAACAAATAGAATAGTGGATGTTCAAGGCATGGTGTGCTGATTTTTTACTTTTACTGATTGATGCCAATTTCGAGTTCAGCTTCGTTTTGCCGCCCCTCATGGTTTGCCGCCCGGGTGCTTTGAACCCGCTGCACCCGAGTTTAGCCGGCCCTGAGTCCAGGAATTATTATCACATAAGTAAGTAATTTTGTTTGATTTGATATAGCACATGGTTCGGACTGACCTGGAAAACCTAGAGAACCTGGAAAAGTCAAGGAATTTAAAACTGGTCATAAAGAACCTGGAAATGTCCTGGAATTTTGTAATTCTAGCCTGGATTTTGATATTGTAACCTGGAATCTTTTAATGTATTTTTTTCATTACCAAATTTGCTCTCTTTTTGTTCAGTTCCTAATTTTGGATAAACCATAATGGACTGGCAAAAGAATGGAATATTTTCATAACCATGTATAGTTTCGAAAACCTTCGGACCCGTCAATTTTATTCTCAACTTTTACAAATTTTGAGACTTTTGGGTATTCTACAGGATTGCTCAAAAAGCCGGGGCACACGTCATTTAGTTTTTTAAATGAAATTCTCCAAATTTTATTCGGTTTTTGAGTTCTACCTGAAATTCTGAATATTTTTCATGTAACACACCCTATTTCGATCTTCAGCTGTTTTAGAAATCTAAACACGATGGCGATAATCAGGGAATTAATGGCTGCATTCGATTTATAAACGATTTTTAATCGGTGACGTCACGATGAGCAGCGATTTGTAGTTCTGCTGAATGCATTTTGTTGTCAGTTTTTTGTTTGGTTACCTTCTAAATACAGTGAAACCTCTCATAACGGACACCTGTAATAAGCGGATATCTCTATTAAGCGGACATTTTTTCATAGTCCGGAACTAGGTATATGAAATTCCATGAAAACCAACCTCTCATGGGCGGACTCTCCTTTGGGCGGACGCGGACAGGCTGTTTTCATACAAGGAGTGCGAAAACCCTCCTTTAAACGGACAAAAAATTTTAAAAGTATTTGAGAGACGAATAAATACGGTGCAAAAACTCTCTGAAGACAGACCGGCAACCAATCGCGTATGCGCGGCAGCGCGAAAGGACTACGCCGAATAAAAGTATGTGTGAATCCCCGACACCAGTCTACCGTTTATTTGTAAGTTGTAAGGTTAAAATTGTAAACAATGGCAGAAAAATGTCACGTTTTGAGTCTGAAAGAGAAAATTGATGTTGTGGAAGTTTTTAATTTGATAACAATGATTTGGGCGAATTCATTAACATTGATAGCAATGTGCTATAGAAGATGATAGTGACCCCCATTCCTACAGCCCAAACTGAAACCACAGTACTATATGACGACTCTGATGAAGAAGTTGAATGCAGTAATCAAATAAATATCACCAATTATCAACAAGCCATTAGTATTTTATTTTCAATGCTCCTCTTCACTGGAGGAGATCGTGTATAATGTTTTTATATTTATAATTCACTTCTTTCGTCATTTTTTATAAACTTTACTCCTTAACCTGACAAACAAAACTGACATAAATCGCTGTCAAATCACAAATCGCTTTTTAAATTCGATGGAAAAAATGGCGTCCGATTTCCCATCGATTTGTGAAATCGATTTTTTTAGTGCAATCAGCAGATGATTACTATACGCCCACAAATCGATGGTTCTGGTGAATGCGCCCAATTAATAGGGAAGAAAGTAATGAAAATTATTACCTTTATTGTATAGCAACCTGGTAACAAACCACAGTATTGTACTTATGTAGCTACTGTGATTTTAATTTAAGTGACATTTATTTATTTCCATGAACATTGCCATCTTGGTTGTATTGTGATATCTCGAGAACAGCTGAAGATCAAAATCGGGTATGTTACATGAAAACTTCAAGTAAAATTCAAAAATCGGACAAAATTTGGGGTATTTAAAAAACTAAAGCTGACATGTACCCCGACTGTTTGAGCAATCCTGTATAATGCTAAATATTCTAAAAATTTGTAAGAGTGTGAAAAATTTTTCAAAAAAGGACGTGGTTATAAAAATATTGGGGGTGTTCCATTATTTTTGCCAACCGTGTGTATAAACTACATAACAGTAGGAGAAATTAGAAATAAAAATATAATAAACAATTTTTACCCGACCTGGAGTATGACCAAATATTTGCCTCGAAAACCTGGAAAAGTCATGGAATTTTATAACTATTGATAAGTTCGAACCCTGTGGCAGTTTATCAAATTGCGAAACTATGGCGAAAAATATTCACTGAACGTAAAAAGAAAACCAACAACAAGAAAAAATAATCAATCCAAATGACGAACAAATTGCGAAAATGCATGCATATAAAATGAAACTATTAATAATTATAGTTTAAAGATTTTACTTCTGTTGTTTCGAGGCTTGTATTTTATGTTATGTTGTTTGTTTACAATGTTTATTAAAAGAAGGAAACAGTTTAAGTTTGAAAGGTTTTTAATAATTTGTAACAAAAATGGAGGAAAATTGTCTTTGTGTATTATTATTTTCTTAAACTTAGCGTAATTGGGCTAATTTTTTAACAACTTTGGGCGTGACTCTGGAAATATTTCGTCTGCTGCGCTCTTTTTATCGACCCTATCTACTGACCTGGGAGCCGCCACTGCGTCATTTGACAACAATTAGCAAAAGTATCTACATATTTTTGGCGCTAACGTTTTTAGCAAGCTATTGTACTGGTGGCTTTTACTTTACCATACAGGGTGTTATGGAAATGACGTATTATATTTAAACCGGCAATTCCTGAGATGAAAACAAATTGAAGAAAAATATCTAAAAATGGCGCATTAATTTAATATGCCCTGTACATGACCTGACGTCAAACCAAAATTAAGCACGTGGTGACACTGGGAGAAAGATAAACAATAAACAAACGCCAGTGAATTTTGAGCAGTGTTGTCACTCTTTATAAAGTCAATAACCGTTTGACAGATTGAAAGTTGTTTATTTTTCAGGGTACATTATTGTAAACTTTTACATTCAGTTCAGTTCGCTGGGAAACAATCTCTGATTTATAAACTTGAACTGACTCGAACCAACCGCCGCGGCGTTTATAAATGGTCAGGTATGTTCTCATTTGTTCAATTTGAACGACACCCGTCGGAATTGAACAACTTAAATGCCACTTTACCCTTTAGAAAAAAAACTGCAATTTTATTTACCTTTTCGGCCTTATTTAAAACCAACTTATTTATAAAAAAACACCAAGTAGGTAATCCAAATAAAAACCGGCACAATAACCTCACAAAACACAAAAACAAAAGCACAAATTCACATTAGGTTTCGCGTAAATTTGTATGCATCTCATGAACACATCTAAGTACCATTCAATCTGAATTAGTATTTTAAAGTGCTACTGTGTAGACAAAAATACGCCCTTATTGTATAAAGTTTCATCCGGTGGTCTGGGAAATAATATAATTTTTTCATACATTGGTATTTAACATCTAAAAATTTCTAGTAACTACACGTTTTAGTCTGTT
This sequence comes from Barypeithes pellucidus, assembly GCA_963991005.1. Taxonomy (NCBI): domain Eukaryota; kingdom Metazoa; phylum Arthropoda; class Insecta; order Coleoptera; family Curculionidae; genus Barypeithes; species Barypeithes pellucidus. The sequence goes on from OZ022563.1 coordinate 20,144,870, forward strand.
TCGGGTTTATTCGGTCAATCGATATTGCGTTATTTGGAAATATCTAAAAATACAGCGTTGCCACTTTCGATGTTTTATAAGATTATATTCATAAATTGCGGAATTTCCTTCTGTAATATTACTTTCCTGTATAATTATTGTCTCGGAAATGGCAACGAGTTATTTTTCCGAATATGTACGAAGCACTCGACCCTTGGTTGGCCTAGTCTGTACATGACCAAGACTGAAGGGGAGGTCCTGTTGTTGTCAACATAATTATTTCATTATTCTTCATTAATGATTAAAAATTGTTTTAGGCCCATTAGAAATTCGCGTTTTTATTATTTCTGAATTTGTATCCTATCTTCTGTGTGTGCTGTTGTTCTCTGTGTACGATAGTGTAATTATGCGTTAGTGTTTAGTGCTATTGTGTAATCTGATAATAGGTGCATATCTTCAAAAAAACTAATTTGAAACTCGTGGGTGCCTGTGTGTTTCTTTAAGTGATTTAGTGTAATTTGTTCTGTTTCACTATGCATTTTTTTCTTTCGATGCCGGTTATGTTCCGAGATTGGAAATAAGAGGCTGAATGGGGTTTAGTGGGTATAAGCTTATTATGCAGTCCCACACTATCATCAGGGCACGTGATGAGCATAAACCTCTTCCCATAGAAAAGAGAACTGAAGGTGTCTGTGCCCTGGATTTCTTACTCGTGTCGGCGGCCTGTATTTAATTTCTAAGGAAGCTAAATATTAATTTTTTTAAGGAACTAAAGTTTTACATTTTTACACACAGTTTGGCAACATTGCGCGTAACAGGTGTTTGTGATACACTGCCCCAGCGTGCTATGATTCATGACCGTGGAGTCACCTGTGAGTAACAGGGTTTGTTTGTTACCCCACTTTTTAAACGTTCGATTTGAAAAAAAAAGTATGTAGCGCTTCTCTAGGACACCCCAGGAGTCACCTATTTAAATATAATACGTCATTTCCCATAACACCCTGTATATAGTATATACTTTGTTTTTGATTCTATTCACTCATTATTTGAAGAATTAATCAATGCAGTGCGCAATTTAAATTGTCAGTCAATTGTGGTAAATGTTAGCTTATTAAAGTCCAATAAATTTAATTATTAGTTGCGGGACACGATTTCGTGTTTTTTTATTTCGGTTACACCGCAACACGCTTTACTGAACTAATCTTTCTATTCATTTAAATTTAGAAGTGGCACAGCTGGGAGCGAGTTCCTAAATCCAACCAGGAGGGTTCTGAAATTTGGGTTGGGTTACCAAAAAGTTGTCAAAAAGTGAGAATCATGTCAGATTCGTTTAATTTTATTTTGCGTTTTTTCTGGCATTTCTTTATACATTTATCTATCTACTATTAAAATCAGAACAACACTGACGTCCCGTTTTCTAATGAAATTAATGTTTTAAGCAATTTTTATTTGTATTGGAACGATAAAACAAACTTCACATAATATAAACTTTTCCATCTGGCAATCGGTTCCGTTCTTGGCTCTTTCAAGCAATATTTTTGCCGTATGTTAGTTTCCAGTTTGCTATTTTTCCCGCTCTAACATTCATTAAGTGCCGTAATAAATTTTACAAACTATATAAACTCGGCCAGTTCAGTTTATCCGACTAACTTTTTAGAATTATTGATTGTTTTATTTTTATTTGGGGGCCTCGAATAAGATCTATTCAGTATGTAATCATGTTAAAGTCTAGGATTAGATAAAGTATGAGGGTCAAAATTTTTTTACAGGCAACTTTCAGTCCTTAGCATATAACTTACTAAAATAAACTATTTGCCTGTAGAAACGATTATAATTTGCGAAATATATGTTACTTCCTGCATTAGAAAGCAATTTTAAAAGTATTTTTTTAGATTATACCTGCAGTATTCAAATTTGAATTTAAAAATGTATCGCCGGTCACGTGTAGTCGGTAATTTCTTACTTTACCCTTTTATATTTGAAGTCATTTTACTAAAGTTACTTTTGTATATAAATAATTTACACTCCTACTACAATTTTTATTGAAAAAATAATGCTCAAAGATCAACAGTTTAGTTTCTCTAACGCAATTATTAACCAGAAGTTCCGTCCCCGCAGCTGCTTGTATCGCCGGTCACTGCAGAAATTGCCTATAAATAATGCCACTACAGGTCGGCATAATAGTTTTACAAATATGACGGTATGTGTTTGAATTTGTGTGAAGCGAGCTCCTGTTTAGGTAAGTTCCTTATTATGTTTATTTAGGTATAAACTAGAACATTGCCTACTTTTTACCATGGTATGTTTTTATGTTGTAGCGCCGGTCACAGGGTTAACTCAGACCTAGTAGTCTTAATTAAGTGATTTCCCCACTACACGAAATTATTGTCTTGAGTACAGATACTCATTTCAGTTCGTTCCGGTATTCGAAAATCCTTTGACGAAATCGAGTAATTTTTTTTCCCAATCGATTCAGTAGGATCCCCTCGACATTCTGAAATTATTTGTACAGGGCGCCGCATGCGGGGGGAGGGGGGCACGCCCCGTAAATCTAACCTACAACGGGAAATTGAAAACAACTCGGCCGGTTTTGATGCTACAAAAAAATGTGAAAAGCAAAATTGAAGAGCTTGACAGAGCAAGTAAGCTCGAGCAAACCCGATCCCGATATCTCAATGAGTTCGCGCATTAACGCGATTTTCAACTGCAAAAACAATAAACGCGATTTTCAACTGCAAAAACAATAAAATTTAATTAATCATATCTCGAGAAGGGGCGGAGTTGGGCATCATTTTTTCGCGAATCAACGAGTGATACCGAGTACTTTCATGGGCCGGAGGCTGGGTGTGGTGGGTCAATTAGGAGAGGAGTTAGGGGAGGGGGAAAATAAAAAATTTTCGCCAATCCCACCTTTGTAAAAAAAGAAGAGAGTGTCATTCGTATACAATATAATATATATGTGGTCACTACCTAACCTTAAAATTAATGTATTTTTAATTTGATGCATTAGCAGCTGATAATAATTCCGAAAATAGTCAATATAGTCATTCATTCTAAATTTTTGGTTTAGAAAAAAGTGAGGTTAAGAAACATACGACGTCTGATGAAAGTTAAAATAAAGTTCATCGTGTCGATTGTTACAAATATTCGGACGGAATTTGGCACCAAAAGTTTACGCCAATCAGGGCACCGTCGGATCATCATATCGTCAGAAATCGTATGCATGGAACGCTGTCTTAAATCGAACTAATCGAAATTTTGATTGTAATATTTTTCCTAACTAACCAGTGAAATTTAAATTAAAAAAGTTGAAATCCGGTCCTGTCGAATGTTTACTTTCACAAGGAAATTTCCGAACTGCGCAAACTCACAACGCCCCCTTCGATGCCCATAGCGGTGACATAATTGCAGATGGTATTAGCAATATACTGTTTATATATATGTGATGCAAGATCAGCTAATTATACCAGTCCGTAAAGTCACGAATAATTTTTCTTTTATATTATATGATAGTAACACACCGCACCGACAGTGTTGCCGGAAATGGAAACAAAACAGAAACCCTTTGATGTTTACCGCTCCGCGACGGGAAGACAATGAGTTGCTAACAACCAAAGCAAAGCATAAAAGTTGGTAAAATTGCCGATTTATTTCTAAATTGTTGAAAACCATTCTGTTGCTATTTTGTTTTGTTGGTTTGGTGTGGACGCGGCATTAGACAAAGAAAAAAGTTACCATGACTGGATACGGGGCATACAATATACGTCAAATACGTGACGAAGATTATAAAGAAGTTACTGACATGACCAACATCAAATCTTTTAATGGATCATTTTATGCAAAAAGTATATATGTTTTAATTTTTACTATAAACAGGAAGGAATGCAAGCAATGTTAACCGAAAGGAAGCTAAGTTATGAAGATTTTAAATTCATTTTACGAGAACTTATACTTTTGTAAATATATCCTGCAAATTTGGTGTAAAAATTCGTTTAACCAATAAAGTTATTCAGAAAAGAATAATCTGATCACTTTTTTGGCCCACCGTGTATAATAACAATTGTACATTTTGTTGTAGTAAATTTGGTTTAAAAATGATTTTTACAATAAAGTTATTCAGGAAGGAATAATGTGATTACTTTTTTTGGTCCTCCGTGTATGTACAATTGACGACAAATAAATTTGTCCTATTTTACCGATACAAATTATTACATTGCTGATAATTTTAGCATTGCAAACCTGCAGTAGACAAAGAAGCCTTTATGAAAATGGTAGAGGCAATATGAAGTACAGTGAAACCTCTCATAACGGACATATCTATTAAGCGGACCTTTTTTCATATAGTCCGAAACTAGGCCGCTCCTTTGGGCGGACGCGGCCAGGCTGTTTTTATACAAAGAGTGCGAAAACCCTCCTTTAAATGGACAAAAAAAATTTAAAAGAATGTATTTGAGAAACGAATAAGTACGGTGCAAATACTCTCTGAAGCCAGACCGGCAACTATGCGTGGCAGAGCGAAAAGACTTCGCCGAATGAAAGTATGTGTGATTCCCCAACAGCAGTCCGCCGTTTATTTGTGAGTTGTAAGGTTAAAATCGTAAACAATGGTAGAAAAATGTCGTGGAATGTTGTGGAAATTTGTAATTTGATAACAATGATTTTGGTGAGTTCATTAACATTGATAGCAATGTGCTATTAGAAGGTGATCCCATTCCTACCGATTATGTAGCCCAAATTGAAACCACATCATTATCTGACGACCCTGATGAAGAAGTTGAATGCCGTAATCAAACAAATGTTACCAATTATCAACAAGCCATTAGTCTGGTAAAGGAATTATAAAAGTATGCAAAGAATAGAGGTGACTCTACAGCAATGGAATTGTTATCAGACTTGTAATTACATTTTCTAGATTGCAAGTTTAAAATGCAAACACGTCAAACTACGTTATTAGATTTTTTAGTACTACATCATAACTAAAACTAGTGTATTTTTGTTATGTTATGTTTATTTGTACATATGTACATATACATATTAATAATTTTGCATTTACATATATTACCTAATAACAAATTTTCCATGGGCGGACACCTCTATTACGCAGACACATTTAGACGGTCCCGTAGGTGCCCGCCCAAAAGAAGTTTCACTGTACTTAAAAAGGAAAGATCAAAAACCCAAGATAGTTCTAAAAAAGTCACACGGAGGTAAGTAAAGTTCTTGTAATAATTCAAATTGTAATAATACGAATATTTTTTATAAACAAGTTCTGTTACGCTTTGTTTTTGAAATAGTCTAGTAAATGTTCCGCGTGCATTTAAAATTATACGAACATTTCAAATAATATTGCTGACAAAATGGCGAGGGATTTAATATTATAATTTTAAATCTAAGAGTTATTTTTCGATTTTGCACAAATTAAATTTCATCGGACGACAGCTTACGTCTAATTCATTGTGAGTGTCCCGCGAATTGTGAGAATGTTAGAAAAATAGCTATACAGGGTCATTCACGGTGAATTGGGTGAATGGCCTATTCAAAGATCTCGGGAACTAACAAATATATTTGTTTGAAATATTGGACCCGCTAGAAAAGATGCCGATCTTTTTAATTGAAGATATTGCGGCGTATCTGTCACTTCCGTATCGGAAGTCGGTCTCAAATTAACACCCTATATATTATTACATTTTTGGATTCTACGCAAGATTCTTGGCAGATTTCGTATATCATGTCCTATAGTCTATACCTAAGTATAAGCGTGTTTGACATAATGAAGGTTGTATGTCTAAAATTACGTTTGCGGACCTTAAAATAATTATTGATTTGTCCTATAAGTACCGGGTGTCCCACTAAGAATGGCTCTCGGCCGTATCTCTGAAAGTGTTAGTCGTATGGCTTGCGGAAAAATTTTTTTATATGAAAAGTGATCATAAGAAATTGCTGGAAATTATTTTCAAGTTTCTCAGTCGAGCGCTAGAGGGCACAACCGTAACGGTAAATCCGTAAAGCTTAGTTTTTTCAAAAGTTGCCGCGTTAAGGTATATTGAAAATAGCATTTTCGTATACTTTAAGGCTTTATGAAGAAAATTTACTTATAACATATTTTTGTCACTTTTAAAATAAAGTGGTGGGGGAAGGTTGAACATTATTTTAAATAAATGCCTACAACTCCGGGTTGGCTCAACAGAATTTAGTGAACTTTAATTTGTTAAAAAGTGGTTCCCTTACTCTATACTTTACTGTATAAACTATGACAATATGACTTTTAAAGTAGGCGCTAGAGGGAGCTATTTTACAACTTAACAAACATTGCGCATTTTTTCAAAAATTTTAAATACAACAGTATATTTAATTTTACTTCATCACAAAGATTAATAAAAGCCTAAAAAACTGGCGAAAACCACAACTTGATATCTACAAACCCGAAGAAACCCGAACAAACCGGAGATATTAACAAGAACAAAAATAAACACGGAAAAATATGATTATATTTAAGTTTCAACGGTACAGGTTTTTTCAAAAGTCTATGACTAATTTTATTATACATTTATAGCTCGCCCGATTTGGTTTAAAATCGTGATTTTTAATGTACAATTTGTTCGATGTACTCAGGAAAATGTAATTTTTTGTGGAAGAGGGAAAAAACGACAGAAAAGGCGAGAACAGTTTAAAACGTCTCAATTAAACTTATGAATACTTAGGTTTGATGGGGCTTCACTCCCTACCAGGGTTGTTAAAGTAGTTAATGTAACATTCACTACGTAATTTAGTAAATATAATTTATTACATGCTCTTGCTAGATACGTCCATTTACTACGTTTGCTACCTTCCCGTGTTATTTTTAGAATATTTTATTTAGATCAAACCGTAAAGCAACAGCAGAACAATAACCAAAAACCACTATTTTATACTTTTCCACTCGAATTTCCAACTTTTAACATCAAATTTACAATAATAAAGTTGAGGTTATGTTATGTTGAGACTAAGACGGGTTAATTGTCAATGCCGATTTCGGGACTAAATTACCTACAGGTTAAAATCGATAAATATACAATTAGAAACTTGATTTAATCAGTCAGTCATCAATAGTTTCCGATTCATTCGCTGCCAGGGAAATCCCCAGGGGATAGATAGCTTAGCCTGGGCTCCGAACCGTGATACTCAGTAGTGCTGCTCCGCTCACAGCTATTTATCAACCCTTAGTTTCTCGCATTTCGATACCTACCTACGAGATATCTTTAACCTTGATACAGGCATGAATGGAGACGATACATTTTTCACTTTTCTCTATTTTTTGCATGACGTCGGACAGTAACGCCATGACTTATACTTATGCCACTAAAAGCATAAGAACCACGATGGGTGAACAAAGCTTTTACAGAGTACATATTATTCCTGGCCAGATGGCGAACTAAATTAATACAAAACTTCAGTTTGGTGTCCAAACTTTTTCCTATGCCTTGTTTTAATTGTAATAAAAAAATCTCATATACAGGGTGCCCCAAAATTATAACTACAACAATAAATTTGCAAATTCTTTGGGTAAAAATATTGTGATTTAGTTAAACTTTGCTTAGTTTAAAAGTTGATAATAACCGAAATACAGGGTGTCCAAGTGAAAATTTCATTTTCTAATTTCTTAATGAACTTACTTTCTAACCAATATTTTCGCATAAAATTTTATGATTGAGGATTTTGTGGAGCGAGCAATTTGAATTTGTTAATAATTTTGATGTAGATTCTTCCGCTCGCTGCGGCACTCCGAGTACATAGAAATAAGTGCAACTTTTTGCGCCCTAGTGTATTTATGTTTTTATTAAAAATATCAATTTTACCAAAAAATGTACCATGTCAATGTCAATGTCGCTCAGAGCAACTATACACCAAAAATAGTATCTTTTTAGATTAAAATATACAGGGTGTTCCATTTAAAGAAATTAGGTTAGGTCCGATAACTTTTTTACCTGACCCCGTATACTTATTCTGATAACGGCAGATTATTCAACAATCAATATAAAGAAATTTCTGTTAAAACATTTTTCTGTATATCTTTTAACTAAGAAAATATAGGGTAATTTTGAAATTGTCAATTTTTTGATTTTCCCCCGTATCTCTTAAACGAGCGAAAAGTTTCCAATTTTGGTTTTACTATGTTAAGTTTGACCCAAAAAGAGCACATGACACCTACATTACTTTTTTGATAGCACTGACAATTACGGAGATACCCGATAAAAGTGTCGAAAATGTGACACCCTGTACCTGCATTGAAATTTATGATTTCTATATTAATATTTAAACAAACATTTACCAAACTGTCACTCCGGGTGATACCCTTTCCAAACCAGAATTAAAGTCACCGCCTTAGAATTTACATGAATAATCAGAAGATTATGACTTGACAAGAAAAATATCGACGACAATGTTTTTAACAATGAATAACTCTGTAACAAGCAATAAAATACCGGTATTATTTTATTGTTAAAATTCTTGAATTTGACTAGTGAACGAAAATATGGTTATTGTTTATACGAGAAATGAAACAAAATATTACTATAATATTTACATATTTATCACAGTAAAAATATACACAAAATTTACATACAACTAATATATTTTAGGCTATAGAAACACTTTTTGCTATTGATTGATATGGAAGTTGAGTTACGTTCAGTAACTAATCTAGAATATTTGTTTGTAATGGAGCATGGGATGTAGTAATCGTATTTACAATATGTTTTATTTATAAAATACCTAAATAATATCATGGCTACAAATATTTTGATACAAATTACTTCAATATTATCTTTTTTCGGGAATTCCATTCTCTAGTTTTTATTATTACGGTTTTGTTGACAGAATTTGCCATTTTAAATACTTTTAAACATTTATAGACTATGTTTTAACTAAGTGGGAAATAATTTTAACAAGCACACCAAACCCGAACATAAAAGTATTGGCAACACTCAAAACCCCCCTCCCCCCAATATTTTTCAAAACAAGCTACCAAGTCAGACTTCAGAATTGAGTGCTTCACACCTTTATTATTATTATTATTTAACTTAAACCAGCCTTATTGGTTCAAATTTCTACATATTTTTTTCTTTTTACAACATTTTTGGTTCCCTAGTCAACAAGACAGTGGCACCAAGATTTGACAGGTTTCGACGGTCATATAAAGCAATTTCTTACTATTTTAAATATATATTAGACAATTAATAATAAAAACCACTTATTTATTAGATTTTTAAACGTTCCACGACGAAGCCTGGATAAGGATCTGACTGTCAAGATTAGCATAGGTCTGTCTGTAGTTATTTATCATTTGCTCGTTCAAAAAAGGCTTCAAAACAATTTGGTTACAACATTATGGCATTGGTACTTTTTTTAGGCTCTCTTTTAAAAGGTCGTTATTACAATATACATTTTTGTCAACTTGAATTTGGAATCGAATCGAATACTGATTAGATTTTTTTTATTAAATAATATGCATACAGGGTGCTATGGAAATAACTTATTATATTTAAACCGACAAATCCTGAGATGAAAATAAATTGAAGAAAAATAAGCAGATGGCACTTTGCATTAACTGTGAATTAACACTTTATATGAAATCTGAAAATGTACGTGGCCGCTACTGACGACGTTCGCAATCAATAATTTATTGAGGCAGTCTCAAGTATGAAAAGAGGTCAGCGCGTTGTATGTGGTGTTGCCATATTGCAACACAGAATTGTAACCGCAGGTGTTCAGTTTTTGGCGGTTATCCAAGCAAGGGCGGGACACACGGTGCGATCTGGCATCACTTTAGTTTACTCTAGTGACCTACATTGTTGCTAACTGAAACGAGATGGAGTGGCGCGACAGCATGTAGGCAAAAAGGGTTTTACCTTAGTATTTAGATATTCGATAAAAAAAAGTATGTAGGCTTTCTCTAGGACACCCACCATTTAAATATAATAAGTCATTTCCATCACACCATGTATAATATTAATTTAAACATAATTGCATTACTTAAATATAAAGTGATGCAATAAATGCGCACTAGATATACAGGGTGTGCGGATGATGTATCAGGATACTTATAGGGGCGATTCTACATGTTAAAATAAGGGTGGAAAGTCATATAATGTAGTTTAAATAGGAGAATTTTATTTTTAAACTACGTCCCAGTTCTTATTCTATTGCAGAAAAATGATAGCGATGCTCCGCTACAAGACATCAGCAGAAGCGCCGTCAAAGTCAAAGCATAAATCACGTCAATATTGTCAAGTCTGAAGTTTCCACGCCTACTACTTAAAACAAGCCGTATTTCGAATTGAAGGTTATACAGGATGTCCAGGAACTAGTCGTCATAAAATATATGATATACAGGGTGTCCTAAGAGGTATGGTCAATAATTAGGCACAAAGTATATTGGGTCAAAACAAGGTTAGAACTTCATATAAAATTATGTATTTTGTCCCTTAATTGCCGAACTACAACATCCTGAACGTCTCCCCGTCAGGGGGTTGTGTATTAATAGTTATCAAAATATTTTTAAAAAACCACTAAAGCAGGCCTTTTCCATCAAGAAATCCAACCGAAATTATACATTCAAGGCTGCTGTATAGGAAAAATTAATAATTACAGTGAAACCTCTAAGGCGGACACCTACGGGACCGTCTAAATCTGTCCGCCTAATAGAGGTGTCCGCTCATGGAAAACTTGTTATTAGGTAATATGTAAATGCAAAATTATTACATGTATATGTATTTACAAATAAAATACACTAGTTTTAGTTAGGATTTAGTACTAAAAAAAATCTAAAACGTAGTTTGACGTGTTTGCGTTTTATACTTGCAATACTATAATAATATATTATATACTAGAAAATGTAATTCCACGTCTGATAACAATTCCATTGCTGTAGAGTCACCTCTATTCTTTGCATACTTTTATAATTCCTTTACCATACTAATGGCTTGTTGATTTACCATACTAATGGCTTGTTGATAATTGGTGACATTTGTTTGATTAATGCATTTAACTTCTTCATCAGAGTCGTCAGATAGTTTCAGTTTGGACTACATAATCGGTAGGAATGGGGTCACTATCATCTTCTAATAGCATATTGCTATCAATGTTAATGAACCCGCCCAAATCATTGTTATCAAATTACAAACTTCCACAACATCAACATTCTCTTTCAGACTCAAAACGCGACATTTTTATGCCATTATTTACGATTTTCACCTTACAACTCAACTCACAAATAAACGGCGGACTGCTGTCGGGGAATCACACATACTTTCATTCGGCAAAGTCCTTTCTCTCTGCCACGCATACGCGATTGGTTGCCGGTCTGTTTTCAGAGAGTTTTTGCACCGTACTTATTCGTCTCCCAAATACTTAAAAAAATTTGTATGAAAACAGCCTGTCCGCGTCCGCCCAAAGGAGAGTCTGCCCAAGGGAGGTTGATTCTCATAGATTTTCATATACCTAGTTCCGGACTATGAATGAATGTCCGCCTAATAGAAATGTCAGCGTATTAGAGGTGTCCGTTATGAGAGGTTTCACTATATTTTAAGGTCTGTAAATGTCATTTTAGACATAAGACCTTAAATATGTCAAACACGTTTAGATTTAGGTATGGAACTTGATAAATGAAATCTACCTAGAATGTTGCGTAGAATCCAAAAATGTAATAATATATAGGGTGTTCCATAAAAATGTCAAACTTTTCCTATGCATAGTTGTTCATATATAGATCGAGGAGGTTCCCGGTGGGACACCCTGTATAATAAGTGGTTTCCATAACGCCCTCAGACACTCAGTATAACACATATGTGTATATGTCACTATAGAAAAACACGGACCTAACACATCTATTACAGTTTTTAGTTAAAACATTACTTTTATTAATAAGCTATAATAATTTTGGCATTTAAAAATTTGTGGTCACATTTCTATACTTGTTATAGTTTCGAGGAAAGGATAGCGCTAGCAGCAAAAGTATAAAATATATACAGGGTGTCCCAGAATATGTGAGCAATCTCTAAGGTTCAGATAGAACACTTAAAAATAGCAGGAGAAGTTTTCTTACTACGGCCTCCTCTACGGAGATACGGGCCCATAACGGACGTCCCTGGAAATTGTTGTTTTTTAAATAATTTTTTAAGTACTAGGTGTAATTTAATAATTTTTTAGTATAATGGTTAGTCGATGAGTCTCCTTAAAATGCACCCTTTTAAACACATTTGTCTTATTTAGTTTGACAGGGACGGACTAGACGTAACACAAAAATGCTTTTTTACACCCTGTATGATGAAGGAACGACAATAATATTTTTTTTGGATACTCTAAACCTTAAGCTGAAAAAAGGCACTCTTGATCAATGTCGATAAAGTGAACTGTTTTCGAAAAAGAAATATTTTTGTTCAATATGGTTTTTTGCATGTACCGATTTAAATAAGAATATCTATTCCAGTGTCAGTTTTTATGTCTTGAAATTTGCGGTTTTTCTCCTTTGTCTTATTAGTTACTAACTTAGTAAAGGAATTTACGTATACTGAATATAAATCATACTGAACAAAAATTTTTTTTTTTCCGAAAATAGTTCATTTTATCGACATCGATCAAGAGTACCTTTTTTCAGCTTAAGGTTTACAGTATCCAAAAAAAATATTATTGTCGTTCCTTCATCATAAGGGTGTAAAAAAAAGCATTTGTGTGTTACGTCTAGTCCGTCCCTGTCAAACTAAATAAGCCGAATGTGTTTAAAAGGGCGAATTCTAAGGAGAGTCATCTAATAAACATTATACTAAAAAATTATTAAATTACACCTAGTACTTAAAATATTATTGAAAAATAAACGATTTCCAGGCACGTCCGTTATGGCCTGTATCTCCGTAGGGGAGGCCGTAGGAAGAAAAATGTATATGAACTTCTCCTGTTATTTTTAAGTGTTCTATCTGAACCCGGGAGACTGCCCACATATTCTGGGACACCCTGCATAATTGCAATATATGTCTCGTCTATATTTGAACACAACATACGGCCACAACATGAGCTACACAAATAATAGCTAGACGAAAAAATTGTAGTGTTCTACTTGGCCCAAGGAGAGTTCAATTTCTTATTTCTTTGGCGTTCCCGAATGCGTAGTTTACACTCATACAGGTCCGCTAGCGCTCTATCGTTTTCTCTAATTTATTATCATTATTAAAATCTATACATTGTATGAAATTCAAAATAAGAAGAAACTCTAGTACGGCAGCCCGTTACCAGAATTTCAGACTGATCACGACCTAAATTTGAGTTTTTTGGTGATTTAATAAGGACTTGAGAAAGAAATTAACAATAACGGACATTGGCAACGTTGCAAAATCATTGAGAATCATCTTTACATATTATGTAAAAAAAAAGTGGTCGTAATAGTTATCGCGCCTCGTCCGTTCTTTCTATTTTTTGACTGAGAGTGATGTTTTTGATGAGATGAAAATAGTAACTGACATTTTCCGTGCGGTGGAATAGTTTTGGTCTGGGAAAAATCGAAAATTGTTTACAGCGGAGAATGACACAACTTCTCACGCCTCGTCCGTTTTACTTGTCGGATGCTAGTTTTCGTTATTCGTGACCGGAAAAAAATGATAACGGACATTTTCATCGACGCGCAAATGCAGTGTTGGATCTTAAGTATGTAATTTTTTTAATGCTGTTCGAGTTATCGCGCCTCGTCCGTTTTCAAGCATAAATCGTGTATTCTGGCTCGGAAAATGGGGGAAAAATATGAACTGACATTTTTACACACGCATTTTTTAGCAAAACCGTTTTTAGTCAAGAAAAAATGTGTATCAATAATAATGCAATATGGGGACATAGCTGATGCCGAGTTGTTATAGACAACCAAGCCACACAGCAAGCCGTCCCAGGCGCGTGCCGTGATCATGAATTATACAGATACGAGATCCAACGCCGCTGCCCTCCCTGCAGCTGCGCAACACGGAAAATATCCGTTCGACTCGATTTACTATTTTTTAGTGTTATCAACCATTTAAAAAAAAATTGACCCGGGCGCTGTTACTTTTTTATACCCCTTTTCTTCACATCTTTTATTTAAACTATGGAATTTTTGCAACACTCAATACGTCCGTTGTCGATGAATTCATTTTTTTTTATATTTTTAATATGGTTTCATCAAGAACGGACAAGGCGTAATAACAAAAAGACGATCTGCTTTCTTACGGACTGAAATCACTCTGACGGGTAAGCGCAGCGTTGCCGAACTTTTTCGCTCGAGTAAAACTTTCTTATTTTTTATTAATCTAGCGATTAGTCATTGACTAGATGAAGGCGTGATAACAGGACATTTTGGTAACGAGCTGCCGGACTACTCGTTTTGTGTGAGCGTATTTGCATGTTTTTATACAAATGTACAGCTTCCAATGGAAAACGTTATGGATGTTCGGAGTTTATGTGTGTGTGTACTATATTTTTAAAAGGACGTAATTATCCTTTTTGTACTTCCGGGACTAAAGTAGATACTTTAGTCCCGCTAAGCGAGGACCACAGTGCATTCTAGTAACATACAGGGTTATTTTTTAAAACTTGATATAGGCTAACTTTTCTATTTGAAAAGGTAGACCTATAGTTCCTGAAGCAACGTTTTAGGAATCAGTTCAACTAAGTAAAATGTGTGGAAAAAATAAATGCGTTGTTGCCGGAGTGGGCGTTATTTAAAGAAAACTTATTTTCTTAAATGGCAACAACGTATTTTTTAAACAAATTTTGATACGTCTCGAGATTCTAGACAAAACAGAAAGAGTGCAAGTTTTTTATTAGATTGGCGGTTTACGAGCAAATAGTACCTAAACTTAAATTTAGTTTCAAACATTAAAATAATAGCAATAGTAACACAAATTAACATTTTTTTTTTTAATATTCGCTCTGAATTCCTTATTGGGTTCTGCAGCAACAAATAGTTCAACAAAATTTCTTTTAACTAACTAACATTTGAGGGGTTATGTTTTGAATTTCCCGTTGTATGGTTAGTTTCAATACATCTTTATTTCTCAGATGTCCCCAGAAAAAAGTCTAAAGGAGTGAGATCGGGAGATCTGGACGGCCACTCTACTGGTCCTCTTCTTCCAATACAACGCTCAGCTAGCAGGTCATCAAGATAGGCTCTGACTTCTAAATTAATATTACCTAATTTTAGTAATACTTTTCCCGGAAGCACAATAATGCATATACCGCGTGGCCAGAGGCGTATCTACCGGGGGTAGGGCAGAGGGGGCGTTTAGGGGGCCCTTACGAACCTTGAACGGGGTCCCAAGAAAGTAGACACTGATTTAGTATCTTGCTTTATAATAAACATACTATTATACAATGTATATAGGGATTGAAAAAAATAACGCATTACTCGGGCCATCAATGCCATAACTCTTTGTACTAATCAATAACATTTTATTTTGCTATTTTAGCAAATATCCGGTGTATTCATTTTTAATAAATATATCTTAGGTATTTGTTCTTCTCTTGGTCTAACGATGGCTGAGCTAAAATGCATCGTATCCACCACGACCAAAAACTTATTACTAAGTCTGCTAAATACTGTATTTACCATGAAGGTTATAAAAAAATAAATTAATTTCGAAGGCCATCCTCACTAATCCATTTTACCACACCTCACACTTGCTTCTGGGGTTCATTTTGGATCCTGGCTTACATTGAAACTCCTCACTAAATTCCCTTAGGTTACTAACGGCTCCGATTACTCTAAACTTTGCGGGTGAGTGCGAGTCTTTTTCAATTTCCAAGTTAGTTGCTTCTTTCGTGACCGTTGAACACCAAACCTAAAAAAATGTTTGCCATCGAATTTCAATGTAAAGATTGTTTCACGAAAAGTGGATATAACTTAATGACTGCAGTAAAAGTACCTGGGGGCCATCCCATTATTTATGACCGTTTGTTATTATTATGTGGAAAGGACCGGATTGTAATAATTATAATTAAATATAGGCACATCAGGTAGGTAAGGTTGCTTAATTTATATTTAAATATCTTTTTGTGGTAAAATTTGTTAGTTTCTGAGGAATGGTTCAAGAATTGTCTTTTACCAAACATTCCTCAGAATAGCGTGATAGTAATGGACAACAGTCGCCAATTACATAAAGCTCCAAGCTGAAATAATACAAAATTGGAGATTCAGCACTACATGGCGGCGAATGATATAAGTATATTTTGAAGAAAGTTATAAAAAAAGTGATCTTTTACAAGTTTTAAAGACATTTTGTATAAAAAATTATTGGATTTTTAACCCCATAGAGCATATGTGGCACCAGTTAAAATTACTGGTTAGGTCTGAAAATATTTCTCCGACTTTAAGTTCTAGTGTTGTGGAATTAATACGAAAATGCTTTAATGATACTCCCCCAGGTAGTTGGAAAAATTCAGTCCGTCACGTAATAACTGTAGAAAATTCGTATATTAGTCTGGATCGTATAATTAATCCAATTATACTTAATTTTGATGAGAATAGCGATAGCGAAACAGAACTATCTATAGCAGCGGTTCTCAAACTTTTTGGGTGACGGAACCCTTTTGGGAAGCAAAATACTTGACGGAACCCTACAATAAAACAATAGTTTTTAAAAGTGTATTCTTTATTAATAAGCATAATAAAAGTACAATGTAACAGTTACTAATTATTACTTACTTTACCACATGGCAAGTACAATAATAGAAGATATTAAAAAAGAAAAAATCTAACTAATGGGAGGTATGAAACTGTTTTTTATTTTTCATCAATGGGTTGATATCAGGTTTGATAGAAGACAGTTGAAGTCTCATATCAGGTTCGGCGTCCAGTCTATTGCGATATTTTGTTTTCGTGGCTGCATAGGTTGAGAATCCTGTTTCGCACAAATATGTTGTTGGGAACGGGAGAAGAATATTCAGAGCCATTTTGCCAAGCATTGGATATTCATCACGGATTCTGCACCAAAAATCGTTGAGAGGCGTCGTTTTGAACAGTGACTCCATACTTGTGTCTGATGACATTTCTAAAAGAGATTCATATATCTCGTTTGACATACTTTCGGGCTTTTCCAAGTTGGGTAAAAAAGGATTATGAATCCATGAATTCAGTTTCATTTTTGTATTCTGTTCTTCGGGAAAATACTTTTCAAAAGATGCGCGCATCGAACTGAGATATTGGACCAATTCTTCAAACACATCATCTTGAAACATTTCTGAGTCGTTATCGCTAACAAACTCACCGAGTGACGTAAAGCTTTCTATTTCTTTCTTACCAACGCAAATAATCCAAAAATCTAATTTTCTTTTGAATGCAGTTATTTTGTTATAGGCCTGAAACATTGTTGTCTGTTTACCTTGCAATGATAAATTCAATTCGTTCAGTTTTTGAAAGATATCCGCCATAAAAGACAATCGGAACAACCAAGTTTTATCATACAAACGGTCCTTCAAATTAAAAGAAGTATCTGCTGAAAGAAACATTTGTAACTCGGCTCTAAGTTCAAATAGCCTTGTTAAAGTTTTACCCCGAGACAGCCATCGCACTTCTGTATGGAGCAGCAGTGTTTTATGTTTGCTGCCATAATCTTCACACAATAATGAGAACAATCGGGATTGTAGTGGTCGTGATTTGATAAAATTAATTATTTTTACCGCTTCATCCATAACTAATTTTAGATTTGACGGCATTTGCTTCATCGCAAGTGCTTGTCTATGCAGAATACAATGGCTGGAACTACAATTAGGCGCTTTATTTTTTATTCGTGACACTGCTCCTGCTGTTTTACCTGTCATCGCCTTGGCCCCATCTGTACAAATGTCAATGCAATTGTTCCAACTGAGATTATTTTCTTCAAAAAATATATTTATTTTATTAAAAATTTCTTCCCCGGTAGTGTTTGTGAGCAGCGGTGAACACATAAGCATGTCTTCTTCAAAAGAACTTTCATATGGATATCTCACGATAACCAGCAAGATAGCCAAACCAGCGACTCGTCCATTTGCAAGGCGAATCGTGTTTTTTGTAGACGTGTAACTAGTTCTTGTTTGACGTAGCTTGCCAGATCATGGATTCGCCGTGAAACAGTATCGTTTGATAGCGGCACAGTAGAAAGATGCTTTGCGGATTTTTCATCGAGCATACATTTTGTTATGTCTAATACACATGGCTTTATTAAATTCTCAGCGATAGTGTGCGCTTCACCTGCTTGTGCAATGCGATAGCTAACTAAATATGATGCCTCCGTGGCCTTTTCGTTGATAGTTTTTGTTACATGCATCATATTTTTTTGACTTTCCAATAACTGATCTTTTTTACGAACAAAAAATTCTTTATTCTTGTCTTTAGACTCGGGGTGTACAGTTTGTAAATGTCGGCGCAATTTGGCAGGTGCCATGGAACTATTAGGAAGCAGTTTACTACATAGCATGCAGAGAGGTGAGCCCTTGGAATCAACAAATCCGAAACTGATATATGATTCATCATACTTCCTTTTTTTCGTCTTTGAAACCGTCGAGCTTGAGGTCGTGGCATCATCGTCTGGATCGGTGATTGCTATATTCTCCGCGCGTACTGCTTTTGAACATTCAGCGTCATTAGAAGATGTTGTTGCAACACGTTTAACACCTTTAAGCCAACGTTCCATTCTTCTTTATTTATAATGTTACACGTCAGGCTGGTGGGGTCTAAATAATGCACAATCGTTACTGCGTATAAGAGACTAAGTTTAGTACAATGAAGAAATGTATAAAACTGAGACAACAGAATACAGCAGGCAGTAGAACAATGAACACTAGTTTCTCGCTAGCGAGCTTGTAAGTAGGTAGGTAGGAACTTATCGCTCCGAACGCTAATCGTCAACTGACTGACGAGGCGCGACGCGCGATCGCCGCTTTTATACTTAGTCCTAGAGTCGATCTCGAATATTCTCGAAAATACTCGAGTTGGTGCCTTTGATAAACAAAAAGCAAAAATAAAAAGAGAAATATAAAAATTGCGTTGTAAACAAT
Source organism: Barypeithes pellucidus (assembly GCA_963991005.1). Lineage (NCBI taxonomy): Eukaryota > Metazoa > Arthropoda > Insecta > Coleoptera > Curculionidae > Barypeithes > Barypeithes pellucidus. Next base: position 20,163,875 of record OZ022563.1, read on the forward strand.
TCAGAGGCGGCTTTTATCAAAGGGACTGCGCGCTCACAAGTATACAAGTAATACATGTTGATACCAAACTTATGAGATATTGTACCAGCTATTGTAACACATGTTTATACAAATACAAATAAATAAATAAATATACCTACGCCGCGGCCGCGGAGTCAAAACGTTCGACCAGAGAGAGGTGTTTTGATTTTTTTTCTAAATTCTTAAGGAACCCCTACAGAGGTATCGCGGAACCCTAGGGTTCCGCGGAACACACTTAGAGTATAGCTGATCTATAGAATGACATTATAAATGTAAATAGGTATGACTAGTAATATTTAAAAAAAATGTTATTTCATTTGATTACATTAATATAATCATATCATTACTTGTTTTCCTTAGTCCGTCCCTTCATACTTCACTTGTTTAGTGCCAAGCTCTTGTCGACACAATGGGACCGACCCAGGAAATCATTAAGTCGTATCCAAATTTCTTGGAACGTACTGTACAGGGTGTCCCATTTTCGATACTTTTATAGGGTATCTCCGTTATTGTTAGTGCTATCAAAAAAGAATGTAGGGGTAATGCGCTCCTTTTGCGCCAAACTTAAAATGGTAAAATCAAAATTTGAAAATTCTCGCTCGCTTAAGAGATACAGGGAAAATCAAGAAATTGACAATTTCAAAATTACCCTATATCTTCTTAGTTAAAAGAGATACAGAAAAATGCTTTATACAGAAGTTTCTTTATATTGATTGTTGAATAATCGGTCGTTCATAATAAGTATACGGGGTCAGGTAAAAAAGTTATCGAACCTAACCTCATTTTTTTAAATGGTACACCCTGTATATTTTAATCTAAAAAGATAGCATTTTAAATTCTCCTTTCAAATATATAAAACACCATGGATGATATTGGTTTCCTAGGCGATTTATTTAAACTGTATTAGTTTGAAACGAAATAAAAGATTCAGATTAAGGTAAAAACTAACGGGAATCATCGCAAATGTTCGGAATATGTCCTTAAATGGTTACCGTCTTTCCGGATAGCGAACAAAATATACGTTTTGCGATATTTCTTCGTTTTTTCCACTTTCAATATAAACTGATGTCATATTAAATTTTTTAAAATATCATTTTCACAAATGACATTGACGTTAAATGTTAATAGTCAGCATAATTGTTTCTATGATATTAGCTTCTGTTTCATGGTCTACTGTGGTTTAATGTAATAAAGTTTAAATAAATCGCCTAGGAAACCAATATTTTCCATCGCGTGTTATATATTTTAAAAGATAATTTAAAATGCTATCTTTTTAGATTAAAATACACAGGGTGTACCATTTAAAAAAATGAGGTTAGGTCCGATAACTTTTTACCTGACCCCGTATACTTCAACACAACAATCATTATAAAGAAACTTCTGTATAAAACATTTTTCTATATCTCTTTTAACTAAGAGAATATAGGGATAATTCTGAAATTGGAAATTTTTTGGTTTTTCCCCGTATCCCTTAAGCGAGAGAAAATTTTCAAATTTTGATTTTACCATTTGACTTTGATCCAAAAAGAGTACATGACACCTACATTACTTTTTTAATAGCACTAACAATTACGGAGATACCCTATAAAAGTGTCGAAAATGGGACACCCTGTACACGGTGATGTTGTGACTCGGAAATCCCCAGAAAATACAGAAAATGCATGAGATCCATGTCTTTCTGAATAAAAGTAATACTTCAAAGCGGGGTCATACAGTCCTGCCTGGGAGTTCCACATTTGTTGTAAAAGAGTAGAATTCCATACATTTCGTTCCCTTTCTAAGGTTTATGTCCAAATCGATTGAACTTTTTTCGAGCTAAAATGAGGGTTAAACCCCCGCTTGCCGATATTTTTGTTGACCAGTTTAGTACAAATATCACTTTTTAACTTGATAAAAATTAGCTATTTTACCTGTGCAAAGGCAATGAAAAACAACTGTTTGTGATTAAGAGGTAATCCAGGGAGTTTCTTAGGCTCAGGCTTGCCCTGCATTAGGTCCAGGTAAGCATGGTAAGCGGCTTTCAGTCCTCCATTATCCGCTATGTTTTCGCCGAGTGTTTGGTTTCCGTTGATATTTTTGCCGTTAATTTTGAACGAATCTAAAAAAAGATTACTTAAATATTCAATAGGCTGTTTAAACACGTATTATTAATCGATTTTCAGCTTGATAAATCTTTTTTTCTTAACCTCCTGCCAGAAATCATTATTATTTACCTCAATTATTTACTATGGTCAATAATTTATTTATTTATTTATTTATTGAGGATAACAAACAGGCAAAGCCCAATACAGTATCCACTTAATATGTTATGTGGCTAATTGAGATAACAAAAAGATAAATTAAATTAATAGATTTTAAGGTATAATTTATAAAAACTACAATAACTATAATCTATTTACTTTGATAGTGCAGAGAAAAAAAAACAAAAAACCTTAAACAATCACTCCAATAAATATTCCTTTACTGTTCTCCTTATCACGGCTTGTGACACACTAAAAAATCAATATCAAGATTGCAATAATATAAGTTTGATAATCTCATCATTCTGCATAAAAGGGAATACTGAGCATTATTTGTGTATCTAAAGGGAATACTGAAGAGAGTACCAGATCTAAATTGACGAGGAGAAACATTAAAAGTAACTTTACTCAACAAATCAGGTGAATCCACCTTATTACAAAGAATTTTACTCAACAACATAACTTCCGACAGTTTTCTTCTATTTTCCAAAGTCATAATTCCAAAATGATGTCTTATAAAACTACGATGCTACTATCAAGGTTTGCTTTGACTGAGAGAGTCCTTCGGAATTTATTCTGTACTGATTCTAATCTACTTATATAAACTGAATAGAAAGGGTTCCAAACAATCGAAGCAAAATTCAATCTGCTATGCACAAAAGCATAATATAAAGCTAAATATGATTTTGGATTTTTGCAATATCTTGCTTGCCTATTAATAAAACCTAACATTCGAATGGTCTTACAAACTAATGAATTAATATGGCTATCGAAGATAAGCTTACTGTCAAAAAGTACTCCCTAATCTTTCACTTCAGAAACTCGATTCAGCTCAGAATTGCTGATCGAGTAAGTAAATGATATAGGGTCACGATTCCTAGTAAAAGAGATTATAAAGCATTTTTTATATTAAGAAATAAGCTATTGCGCTTACAATAGTTTTCAAGGCGGGTCAGATCTTCTTGAATAATTATAAAATTTGAGATCATCTGCATATAGTAAAAATTTACAATTAAGAAAACATTTATTGATGTCGTTAATATATATAATGAATATCAATTGTCCCAAATGGGAACCTTGCGGAACACCTGATGTGGCAGGGAATGTATTTATGATAACATTAAATTTGCGGTTTCTGAGATAGGAATGAATGCAAGTGAAAAAAGGGCCATCTACACCGACGGCTCTAAGTTTATTCAGAATAATTAGATGATTAACTTTATCAAACGCTTTACTGAAGTCGGTGTAGATTGAATCTATTTGAGTGCGCTTATCTTATCTTTACTTTAATATCTTCTGTGTAAGTTAAAAGATTACTTTCGATTGATCTTCCTGAAAAGAAAGCACATTCAGAAGTAGATTGTCCTCTGACTAATTGGAAAAAGTATCTGACCGCCCTTGAAAATGGGAATAATAGTGGACAATCTTCAGATATCCGCAAAAGTGCCCTCAATTAATGATTGATATAAGATTGTATAAAAGAAATAGAGGAGTTGCGAGTCCCCTTTCACAGTTTATTACAAATACTGCAGGAATGCCATCATGTCCTGCATCCTTTCTTGGATCCAACCCTCTAATACCAGTCTTTACGTCATTCAGTTGAAGCTGAACGACAGTAACTTGATTTTGATTACAGTTCTTATATTGATTATTATATTCGCCGTTATCTGAGTCTTCAAATACACTTTTAAAGTATGTGTCAAACAAATTACTGATATCTAGAGCGTTAGATACTTCTTCATGTTCGAGTTTCATAACAGATGGCACACCCGAATTTCGCCTATTTACATAATAGAGGCATCTAACAAATCAATTAATGATTGATATAAGATTGTATAAAAGAAATAGAGGAGTTGCGAGTCCCATTTCACAGTTTTTTACAAATACTGCAGGAATGCCATCATGTCCTGCACCCTCTCTTGGTTCCAACCCTCTAATACCAGTCTTTACGTCATTCAGTTGAAGCTGAATGACAGTCACTTGATTTTGATTACAGTTTTTATATTGATTATTATATTCGCCGTTATCTGAGTCTTCAAATACACTTTTAAAGTATGTTCCAAACAAATTACTGATATCTAGAGCGTTAGATACTTCTTCATGTTCGAGTTGCATAACAGATGACACACCCGAATTTCGCCTATTTACATAATAGAGGCACCTAACAAAACAAAGTATGAAACTTTTGAAAGGAGGCAACCCGATTGCTGTAAAAGTAAAAAAATTAATAAATTAATATCTACAGCAAGATACGTTCGTATCTGTTGGATAGTTTGTTTTGCCAGATGCCTCTGTTGTTGACCATGGTAAATAATGGAAGTAAATAATAATGATTTCCGACAGAGGCTTGACAAAAATGATTCTCAAGCTGAAACCCGATTAACAATACGTGATTAAATGGTTAGAAGTGGAAAAAGATAATAACTTATTAAATACAGCAGGATTTTGTAAATGGCTTAGTAGTGAAAAAAATATTATATTATACACGGTTTAGAATGCTTTTATTGCCCGATCGTTTAATTCGGTTAATATTATGACTAATAAATTAATTATAAATTAAACCTGCTATACTTACTGTACTGATCTACGACGCACTTAGTCCTCTGCTTAAATCTTTCAACAGTCTTGTTGTTCCACCAATGATTTAAATTACCATTTTTATCGTATTGCCGCCCTTGGTCGTCAAAACCATGTGTTAGTTCGTGACCCATGACTACACCCATCGCGCCATAATTTAAACTCGAAGGGAAAGTTGGGTCATAGAATGGGTTTTGGAGGATCCCGGCTGGAAATACCATTTGGTTTTTCGTTGGGGTATAGTAAGCGTTCACAGTAGAGGGTACCATACCTAAAGAATAATAATATTCCGTGATAAGTTAAAATGTAAGAAACAGTCCGGTAAATTTGCGACATGTCGAATAGGGATGTGTTATGTAAAAATATATATTTTTCCAGTATATTTGCCTCAAAAAGACTATAGTAAAGATTTTATTGTAAAATTTCCCATAAAATATTGTATTATTACATTTTTTATTAGTTAGGATTTCTAATAAATTTAGCATAATCAAGTAAATACTAAAATATATTGTAAATTTTACAACGAATATATTATATATGTCGTAGCCTTTTAGTGTAATCAGCAGTTTCATGAAAAGTCTGCTCTTTTCATGAAACGCTGCCAAACACTGAAACAAATAACTATTAGTACGCCGAAAGGCTATAAATTGTAGACGTTACATGAAACGTCTGCCTGTTTCGGCCTCTTGATGATAACGAGCAAAATTACGTTAAGTGACTGACTTTACTGGACTTTCCATGTAACGCTCCGAATCTACTTTGCACTTGATGTAATACAACGAGTATTGTATAACCTGAAAATGGCCACTTCTAGTAACATTCCCTCAGCGCTTGCAAAAAAACTCACTACGGAAGAAGAGCTTATGAAGATTTTGAATGAAGAAGATTCAGTTGTCGAAATATCTGATGCACATGAACGTCTCTCTGATGAAGATGCTGATATTATCAATGTTGTACCACAGGAAAAAAAATATAAACAGATCTCAAGAATCAATGTGCGAAAATTGTTTACGTGTTATTAACATTGCAGAAGCTTATCAACAAGGATCTTCAGTACTGTGCAATTTATGTTCTGCCAGTAAAAACATTTCTGATGAACGCGACGAACCTAGAAATAAAACTGAAGAAGCAGCCAAAAAAATGTTAAGTAATTCGGCAAAAAATGCCTACTTTTAATGTAGGCGATTGTTTATTATTGAATATTCCCAAAGTCGACAGAGGTCCAGGACATTCCAGGAATATGGTTTGTTTGATGATAGATCAGAAAAATGGTGTAAATCAGATTGCTGGTAAGCACGGTACCATAAAGGGATGGTTTGGTGCTGAAAGTCATACTGTTGTGGGTTCAGGATTTCTTAATAAAAAGGAAATCCCCTTGGAAAAATTATTCAGCTTAAGAGAAGCTGTGTCATTGGAATCAGGTGGTCAAGGAATATTGAAATGTTCGTGTAAACTTAGCAAACAACAGTGTACTACGAATAAGTGTATCTGTGAAAAAAATTGCGTACTTTGTAATAGCCATAATAGATTGCCGTGCTTAATAAATAACATATCGTTTGATTATTTTTTTTTTAATAATTGAGGATTCTACTTTCATTCGTATTTTTGTTGATCCTGTACTGTAGCTAGCCGCTATGATACCTTATTTGTAATAAAAGTTATTTTCTTTTGTAGTAAAAGTTTTTCGTTATTAATTCAGTAAGTGCAAAGTAGATTCGGAGCGTTACATGGAAAGTCCAGTAAAGTAAGAGCAGACTTTTCATGAAACGGATGATTACACTAAAAGGATACTATAGTAAAATGATTGTAGGAAAGATTTTATTGTACGATTTCGTATAAAATATTATATTAATTAGATTTTTTTATTATTAATCCCTCAAAATACTATTATAGAATCACATAATTTTTAAAAAAAGTATAGTTAGAATTTCTAATAACTTTAGTAAAATCAAGTAATTACTAAAATATATTGTAAATTTTACAACGAATTTATAGTGAAAATAATGTATTTATAACTCCATTAGTTAAATATATTAAAATTTATGGTTCATTTATTTCACTGGCTTTTATTTAACTATTTTTCATTATAAAAATGACCAAGTTTATAAATGAAGTGTTCAAAAAATATTTTTACAAGAATAAATGGAATAAATCAGATGCAACGGATTGTTGAGATTTCGTTAACTTAACAGGAAACATACCATCGATCGATGAAGCCAAGCGACGTTGGGCATGTTAGATAGTACTTGGATGGATAACCGCTTGGGAATAGCATGTGGCAAAATTTTTACAAAAGATTTTAGTAAATTTTACAACATATTTTTAGTATTTTATTAGATTTTACAAAGATTTTAGTAAAATTTACAAAATATTTTAGCTAATTAGAAACTTTTCATATAGGCTACTAAATATTTTTGTAATTTTTACTAAAAATGTGGGTTAAAATTTTGCTTTAATTTAATGGTAGTTCTTTTTAAACGTTATTCCAGTCACATAAATAAGGTTAGTATTACTATTTTTATAGTAAATTAAAATAATTTGTTCTTTGCGTGTGTAAGTTGATTAGATTACTTACTCCAAGTGGTTTTATTAACGGGCTCATTAATTTTCTCCAGATTTTTTATTAAATTGTACTGGTTTATGTTGATGTTATTCGCAAAGTATTCATTCTGTTTGAGAAATAAATTATCAAATCGTTCATCCAGGTGAGTGACATCTTTGATGAATTCCGGATAACCTACAAACATAAGGGATACTAACATAGTGTAGTTATCATATACAGAGTGTTATGGAAATGACTTATTATATTTAAATGGGTGACTCCTTGGGTGTACTAGAGAAGCGCAACATATATATTTTTTAATCGACCGTTTTAAAAATGGGGTCCAACTTCATAAACTCACAGCTCATCCCACGACACTGTACAGGGTGTCCCATAAAAATAAATTACTACCTACTCGTATTTATCTTTATACCTAAAGAGCGAGGACATCCAGGCAGACAGGTTCTGAGTTTTGAACGTTTTCGTTTCAACCGATTAAACAAATTGTCATTTTTAAATTGAAGGAATCGTGTTTAAAATGTGTGTTTTTAATCAGTTCATATCAGTATCACAAATCTACGCCAGAAAAAAAGGGACAAGCCAAAATTAATTGAAACAATGTCTCCGTGTAATCCGTGTATTCCCATGTGAATAGTTACTATGTGTGAGGTTATGTGCGGGTTTTTACCAAAAACTTATATTCTGTATGTTTTTATAGAAATTATGGAACTAATAATTGTTTTTAAATAAGTAAAGGTAACAGAGCATGTGTCTTAAATAAAATTGCACATTTTTTTGGAATAATATTTGTTCATAAATGATTGACGAAAAATTGTTAAAATTATAGTATTTTTTCTAAAGAGTTTGCCGTGTAAATATGACAACACCGGCCGAAATGAGTTGACGTCTTTTGACACTAGGTAGCACAATGTTGATTGTTAACATGCTTCGCCAGAGCCTCCCACGTGCTTGTCTGATTTGACATAAGATGATACAGTCCGCTTATTAATTGAAAACGCCATTTATGGTTATTTTTATTCAATTTGTTTCCATCTCAGGATTTGCCGGTTTAAATATGATAAGTAATTTCCATAATACCCTGTATGTATAAATAAAAATACAAACATCACTTACATAGAGCTTTAATTATTAACTTTTAACAGTGGAGGAACCAAGAAGAAGGAATAACTTCAAAATATGTAAAGTTGGATTTTGATTCTTTGTTTGAATTTAAATAGAAATAAAAATTATTTTCAAAAATAACCTACAGAATCCAGTAAAGATTCAAAATAGGGCTATACAAGGTTACGATTTCGTTATTTTTGTTTTCTGATTCAATTTGAAGAGATATGTGGAAATAAATTTTATATTTGCCGCGTTTTCTCCTTTATAAGATAATTTAATTAAATGTTCAATCCGACGTTTCGTTTTTTTCCGTTAACTTTGTTTTTAAATACACAGAACGTCAAAATCTTGGACCCCTTGGTATTTTGCAAGTTATTTCGATTTGAAATAAAATAATAAATCTTTATTTCTGAATGTATTTTTGTAATAACAATATTTTTACAAAATTCGAACGATTTTAAAATGCAATGTTTAAAATTATGAGGTCAAAATTTTTTTAGAGGCAACTTTCAGTCCTTAGCATATAACTTACTAAAATAAACTACTTGCCTGTAGAAACGATTATAATTTGCGAAATATATGTTGCTTCCTGCATTAGAAAGCAATTTTAAAAGTTTTTTTATAGATTATAGCTGCAGCATTTAAATTTGAAGTTAAAAATATATCGTCGATCACGTGTCCTCAGTCAATAATTTCTTACTTTACCCTTTTATATTTCACGTCATTTTACTAAAGTTACTTTTATATATAAATAATTAACACTCCTACTACAATTTATATTGAAGAAATATTGTTCATATATCAACAGATCAGTTTCTCTAACGCAATTATTAACCAGAAGTTCCGTCCCCGCAGCTGCATGTATCGCCGGTCACGGCAGAAATTGCTTATAAATAACGCCACTGCAGGTCGGCCTAATAGTTTTACAAATATGACGCTATTATTATTATCCACGAATTTGTGCATTTTTGTATCGCCGGTCACGCATGAAAATGTTACCGGAGTTACATTGATGTGATGGTTTTTTATCCGAAGCTATATACAATATTTTTTTATTAACCATTTATAAACCACTAAGGAAAAATATATTTTGATGTGCAAGTTTCGTTTACACCTTAGGTAGATTAAAAATATGAATAAGTGTCTTAGTATTTTAACATTCCATAAGGAACATTCCAAAACTTTAAGCCAATATAAGACAGGGCTGTTATAAATAATAGGAAAATGGTTATAGTGACTGATTACAATAACTCAGTTCCAAATATTGGCGTTATATGATTCAGAAAAGTAAAATTAGCCATGTGACGGGCATTAAATTATTAAAAAATCGATGCTATAGACCAAGATCTTTGTGACGATGATCTTTTGCGCGGACATATATAATTCCTCTAATTAGATACTATAAGAAACCTATTAATAAATTGAGGAATATTGTTCCATCCCTCTACTGCAGCTACAATTAACTCATTCGCATTGTTGGGTGTATATTAATGAAGGTGATCAATTTAAAGCACAAAACGTCAGAAAACCAGTAAATGTTGTATACCACTGAACCTAGATTTAGGTCATCTTTCATAATGTAAAGAAAAAAGACCAGGCCCATATTTAAAAAAAATTGATGATGGTGACCCCGAAATTCGATCGAAGAACAAAAAATCCAACTTTAATAACTGCATACCTATCATATCCGATATAGCATCTGCTTTCTCAAGAGCTAGTATTCTGGTTGATTCGTCCATCCATTTTAACTTATTGAAGTTTCTCTTAAAAGCGTCTCTTACATTATTTATCATAATTTCTGCTTGTTGTTTGGAATCTGGATGGAAGACCTCTCTTACAAAAATCGCACCCAGAGCAAATCCTATAAGGAATTAAAGTATTAATAGTAATTCGTTTAACTTTAAATATATATTCCCCCCCCCCCCCCCCCCCCCGTTTTCGAACGCGATGGCGGCGTCAGAATTTCTCTTTGGGGTTGCGCAACTCCGCAAAACGGCTAAAAACCACCCCCCAGCGGGTTAAACGCGCTTCACGAGGTTTCCCTGCAGAGAAACACACTTTCCCCCCGTTTTTGAGGATGCTGAGCACCATGATACAATAAACTAAAGGTAGGATATCTAACCGTCCCAATTTCGTCTGCCGTGCGCATGGAGAGTAAGTTTTAAATCTCTTATGGAAGTTTACATTGCTGTCATCTTTTTTAACTCTTTTTTGAATGTATTAAAACGTTTTAAGCATGTAATGATATATGAAATGAAAGAATAATATATGACGAGTATTTACGTATATTAATTTCATAGAAATATAACCCACAAATACCACTAAAAAAAGAAAAGATATTAGACAAATTCTTCGCGCCATTTAAGCCGGCGACGATAGCCGAAGCGTGTTGCCAGACTTTTACAATTGTAATAGATCCACTACTATTTAACATTCTTGTTGTGGGGCTCCCCATATGAAATTTATGTTCAATCTGGAGGTGGTCCCCCATCTAATAGGAAAGTAACGACCTTTTTTTCGTACTATTATTACTCTGACGCCGTTTTAATTAAAAGTTTTTACGTTTAGTGGTATGTGAAATGAAAGAATAATATCATGGTATTTAGGAATATTTATTTCATGAACATACAACAAAGATTAAAGCTAAAATACGACCTAATTATCTTTCCGCTTACACAATTGTATCCATTTTAATTGTTTGTTTTTATCTTTAGGAAAGCGGAAAAACCTTATATTTCTATTAAATGTCTTTGCCTGGTTATCCATATCACAACCGAACATAGCGCACCTCATTTTATGAAAATTCAGATATTTTTTTTAATAAACACAAGACTAAGAAAACGTTCTGGTAAACTTACAAAATGTCCACCAAAAACTACGGCAACCATGCAGCAGTGTTGCCAGAAATCCGTGATCGAAAGAAATAGAGTGCCGGTTCGAAACCTAGGAATAGTAAAAAACGGTGTCAGAGTAAAAAGAGTACGAAAAAAAAGGGTCGTTACTTTCCTATTAGATGAAATTTATGTTCAATCTGGAGGTGGTCCCTCCAGATTGAACATAAATTTCATATGGGGGGGAGCCCCACAACAAGAATCTTAAATAGTAGTGGATCTATTACAATTGTAAAAGTCTGGCAACACTGTTTCAAAACCAGCAGTGGTCGGCGAGCAGCTTTCGGCATGCTTCGGCTATCGTCGCCGGTACCATGGCCGGCCATATGGCCGGCTTAAATGGCGCGAAGAATTTGTCTAATATCTTTTCTTTTTTTAGTGGTATTTGTGGGTTATATTTCTATGAAATTAATATACGTAAATACTCGTCATATATTATTCTTTCATTTCATATATCATTACATGCTTAAAACGTTTTAATATATTCAAAAAAGAGTTAAAAAAGATGACAGCAATGTAAACTTCCATAAGAGATTTAAAACTTACTCGCCAAGCCACGTGATCATCGGCGTGCAATCATACCTATAGTTACTTATACCATGGCTGAGCACGGTGGTGGTGTTGGATATCGCGTCCGACCCCTTCCATCCCCTCCACCGGCCTATACTCGTGTTTCTCTACAGGTAAACCTCTTGAAGCATGTTTAACCCCTCTGGGGGGTGGTTTTTAGCCGTTTTGAGGGGTTGCGCAACCCCAAAGAGAAATTCTGATGCCGCCATCGTGTTCAGCATCTTCGAAAATGGGGGGAATAAATATTTGCCCCTTATACTTGAAAAATAAAATTTTACCGCTTTTGGGGGCGAGTATTGGCCGGTGGAGGGGTTGGAAGGGGTCAGACGCGATATCCAACACCACCATCGTGCTGACGGGGTCATCGTCCCCGTTACATGTAGAATTACATTCTTTATCTAATTTCTAAGTATTATATAACTAAATGTTTCTATTTTAAGTTTTAAAAAAGTGTCTTTTTTAAAATATCCCGTATACAAAATGTGTAATATTTTTTATGAAATAAAAGACATATACCTTTTTTAAATTTTCTCAAATTTTTAAATCTTTAACTGCATTACATAGTAGTAAATAATACTATTGAACAAAATATTGTGTCGACACAGAATCTGACAGGAATAACAATTAATGCCCAGGAAATGTCTACAGTAACTATAAATATGTATATATAAAGTAATATGTATAATACTATATTGAATTAAAAATAAAAATAGTACGTTATTGAATAAAACTTTAGAAATAGAGCATAAACTGGAAGATATTTCTGTTGTTTTATAGTTGTGACTAGAAATTGGTTGACGGACACCGTCAGCATGTTATATATTTCCGAGTATAGGTATTTCAGATAATTATTTAGTAAAAATGATCTATTTGCAAGGTTAAAGGTTAGTATTTTAAAGTTTTCTATAAACATTTTTTGTCAGATCCATAATGCCAAGAAAACTAATTTCAGCGAAATCAAAGTAAGTCTAAAATTCGAACCCTACTTGTTGGCAACATAAAAAAATAAAATATCAGTTTCATAAAATGGCAGGTTATTAAATTTTTTTGCATTTCATAATGTAGCCATTATGAAACCCAAATAGAAAAATATTATATGATATGCACTATACTTTCATCTTAACTGTAGACATATTTTTTCTACGAAAAATAGAGAAACAAAAGTTTAAATATATTTTTAATCGCATACCCAATTCGAATCTAAACTTATCGTTAAAACTTAAAATTGTTCTAATGTAAAACAGCAGAAAAATTACGGTTACGTCACTTTGTAAGATCAACGACGATATGTATATATTTTTTTCTGACCATTCACACATTTAACACCGATTTTGACTATAATCTCTACCAATGTTAATTTTCTTACCTAAAACATTATTCGTATCCTGTATACAATATCGCCATTGCGGTTCGTCAGCTCCGTCCGAACCCATAAGAGCCGTTCTTAAACCCTTATAAGCATCCCTGAACGGCTTCGACAAGCATAGGGTGAATACTTTTACTGTCTGCCAGACTAGGTAATTATTTAAGGTACTGTAATGGAAAGAAAACGTCATTTCTCGATATTAGAATTTGAAATTACATACCAAGAGTGGTAAGAAGCCACACGATTTCGAATCTTACCACTCTTACCACTCGAGTTGTGTACGTTGTGAATGCCAATAGGAAACATTCTCTAATGAAATAAAGTCGTAATGTATGGAACTAACTTCAGCTATAATGTAGAAGCCATTTTAATCCCATCATTTTCACATTAGGTAGATTTTAATTTTATTAAAAAATTCACCCACACAAAAAAACAACGATATAAAAAACTTACTTACATTTTTCCTTCGGTCGTATTTTCGTATTCCCCAATTAATTTGGTTAGGTTTCCTAAGTATTCCGGCGCGTACACCACTATCTGCTGCTTCGAACTGATCTTTTTCGAAACGATTTTCATAGCGTTTTCGAAAAACTTCCTCCAATCTATCTGCAAAAATGTTATTGCCAAAACTAAAAGCCAATTATTTATTCGTCGATGCGAATCGATACTTTTAATGTTCCTTAATATTGGGAGAGTGGAACAGTTATGATATCGATTCGGTATTTTCAGTATTCAGTATTTTTAGTTAAAAAGTCCTACAAACTGTAGCATTGACAATGTCAAGCTTTCGGTAATGCTACTTTTCCTACGACCACCTATGAAAATGAGAAAAAAAAGCCCTAGAAACTGTCTTTTATCATCTCTATCATCAACTCTAGAGTTGAAGTATTAGATTTCAATGCATATAACAACCGAATAAACCCGAACAACCTCTCGGAGTAAATTGGGATGTTGGATGGGGTAAAGCCCGCTAAAACATTACATATTTGTCTTCTTTTTATGAGGATCTTTATGGTTATGATAAAAACTGAAATATCTAAAAAACAGCTTACCTTAGCGGATTTTCACAAGACCTTTTTTGTTTCAAAATGTTCAAAAAATTATTTCCTTCACAAAAAAAGGAAAAACCTGCACTGATAAAAAAATTATGACCATTCTAAATCATAAGAAGAGCATTGTGAAGCGCGCTCTAATGGCCACAGTGAAATAGTATCCGTATCCCAAGAAATCCCCAGGTATCTAGTTTTAAAGTAATACGTTAAAAAATGTTCATTAATTTTAAAAAATTCGATTTCTATTTTTGAACTTTACCTCCCTGTATCTCGGAAACGGAGCAATTCGGACTAAGGTAAGTTGCTTTAAATCGTCTTATTTTGGCCTCAGGAATATGTGCTCTGATTTTGTACAGACCTTTTAAAGACATCCTGTATAAGAAAGGTAATAGAGAATTGTTAGGTAACCCATTAAACATAATAAGTGCTTGGGTAAAGAAGTAGTGGGATAAGTGCCGATTTATTTACGATGTTTACGATTATCAAGGATAGAATATACATACAGGGTAAGTATAAACATGATTTATGTAATTACATTTACTGTAATAATAATTTGAATAATATTGTTTTAAGCAAATATGTAAAATTTTCATAATTAACAAATTAACGACATTTAACTCATCTCTATAAAAATTGAGGTTAGGTTATGAGTTTTATTATTTCCTTGGAATTGATTACCTAGTTTAATTATATGTCTTTTTAGGTATTAATGTGTTTAAAAAATCAATTTTACACACTCACCGTAAGTAAATAAGAGAAAAGCATTGTATTTGTGGCTGTAGGAATAAGAGTGTATATTAATTTGTTTGAAACTGATTTTATCAAACTTCCTGAGTTACTCCCGCTCCTCAAAATAAAGGGGATAAATGTGAAGTAGCTCACCAAAATTTCATGAATATTTTAAACCGTTTTCCAGATATTGCCTTGTAACACTTTAAATAACTCACCCTGTATATAAGCAAATACTTTGTTATAACAAGCTGTGTTTTGCAAGACGCGTAAGCTTAATAGTATACTATTACGTACCGAAGTGGAAAGTGTTCCATTCCTGCCGAGAGGCGGCGAGGTTAACTAAATCTCGAGACAGTAATGAAACTTATCACCGAGGTTTGTATACTATTTTATTTACAACCACATCTAACATCCACTTCTTATAATATTGAATTAAAATTATTAATAAAAGATAAATGTTATTTTGACTTTTCCATTGAAAATAAGACAGAAATTTCAAATAACCGCAGGTGGTAAAATAACGTCGGTAATAATACACATCAAGATGGCACATATCATTTTTTGAATATAGTTTCCATGTTGCTAAATAATATATTATTTTAACAACAGAAAAATGCTATCACATGAGGAATTTGATTTTGCTACTACTCCACCAGAAATTCGAGAAGCAGCAAAAATAGTAGAAGAAGATCTTCTGCCAACTAAAAGCCGCCCGATATATGACAAAGCATATAACTGTTTCAAAGAATGGTGTACGGGAAACAAAGTTCAAAATCCTGGTTCTGAGTTGGCGCTACTAGCTTATTTCAGTGAAAATGCCAAGACAAAGAATATATCAACGATTTGGTCACAATATTCAATGCTGAGGACCACTCTATCAATTAGGGAAAAAGTAGACATATCTAAACACGCAAAACTATTAGCATTTTAAAAAAAATGTGTTCGTATATTATTTTGACATATCGATTTTTAAAAATATCGATTTTTAAAAAAATTACAAAAAATAATTTACTTTCCACCCGGGTGGAAAGTAATACATGCATGGTTGTAAATAATAAAATATTACCGGATCAAGTCATAAATTAAATAGATAAACACTTACAAAGTTCGCCCTATCCTGAAGATCAGCCAGTGGCATTAGATGATACAATGATTCTTCATCTCTTCTAAGATCACTTGGAGTAGTGATGTTGGCAAGTTTTGTTTCAAAATCTATGATGCCCTGCATTTGTTTTTGCGTCGAGTTTGGCTCTCCACCAAGCAGAATTCCTACCTTAAATATAAATAATTTAATAAACGTTGCTTATACAGGGTGTCCGCTAATTAATGGTACATGGAAAAACCACAGACTCCTTACGTAAAAATATTAGGATTTAATTATACTTACCTATATCCGAAAGTTGATATTAACTGAGATATAGGGTGTTAAATTTAAAACTTAATATTTGTTTTTCTCTGATAACTTTGAGAGAAACCAACGTTTTTTTACAAAACTTAGCAAATATGGTATTTTTAGGACGAGCAATTGATTTTTTTGTGAAATTTTAATGTAAAATGTAGGGGGCGCTGTCTGCGGTATTTTTCGTACATTTATTAGGTCATAACTTTTTTGTGCCTTAGTGTATTTAAGCTTTTAATGAAAATAATTCTTTTTTCATATTTATTACGTAAAAAAAGTATACTAAGTTCAGGTCGCCCATAGTTACCGTTTTAAATATTTGCATTTAAATCGTTTAGCTCCCTGCCCAATTACTATTAATTTGCAAACAAAATTTTTTTCTTAAAGGAACCTATATGAGAACACAAATGAAATTTAGAGATGCAGTTGCTATGAAACCTCCATATTGTTATTTGTTTGTTGATTATTGTAAGATAGCTGTGTGAGAAAATGTTTCATTTTGAGTTTATCGTCAGTTAAGTAACAATGCCAAGACACAATTTGTTTTCAAACGCAGAAATGCGGGATATGTTGTCAAAATATTAATGGACGAGGTGCCCAGAGACGATATTCGGAACTCTATCCAACAACCTGATTTTAAGATCCTCAAAAATATTTACGATCGATTAGGCGAAACAAGTACCTTTTGTCCTAAACGGGATTCCATAGGACGCAGACCCGAATTTCTTTTTGTTTCGGAGTTAAAGTACTCGGGCGCCCTTTTCAATTCCGTTTAGGACGAAAGGTACCTGTTTCGCCTAATCGGTCGTAAATATTTTTGAAGGTCTTAAAATCAGGTTGTCTTCGATTTGGATAGAGTTGCGAATATATTAAAGTTGGCTAAATCGCAAAATTTTTACCCAAAGAACCTGCAGTTTTATTATGTAAGGTGTGTGTGTAAGGGAGAATGGGGAAATGGCGGTCACCTAAGCTAGATTATGTATAGCTGATAAAATATTAGTCTCTGGCTAAAAGTAAATATAATAGAGGAAAGCCTGACTCATCCATTCAAATTAAAATAATTGACCTTAAAGGAGATATTAGGACCTGACCAATGAGGTGTCATTGACCAGTATTCCCCCACGCTGCGGGTAATTCCAGTCAGGTAATGTTTAATGCTTTTTATATAACAAAAATTTCTTAAAATTTTTTTTTGAAAATAAGAAAGAGATAAAGCACATACATTTATAATAAAATAATATATCATTAATGATTTTACTAAGTTCATCTAAATGATAATAAACTGAAAGGAATCGAAAAAGAAGGCAACAGTAAGAGTCCTACTCTCTTAAACAAATATCGCATTTACAGTTTTCAGGAGTGTCCCACCCACTGCATAATTAATAATATAATAAATCCCATGGCCACACATCGTACAGCGATACTAAAGCTCACCGCATTTTCCGTATTCTCCGGTATTGCCCCAATATTTTGACCGGCATTACCCAAAAGCGACTTGCAATAAAAAACCGAACCCAAAAATTAATCTACATGACTTAGATATCTACAAACACAGAAATTATTAGATCAATTACTTCCGAGAAATTACGATATAAGGACATGCAAAAAAAATAATTATTTTTGTACCTTTATTTCAATTCGCCTGAAAGTTATAACAAAAAAGAGCAAACACGTTGCGGTTCAATTGTGGCCATTACGATGGGGTGATCACAGCGAAACCACGCGCATTTATCTTTGACCGTGGATTGTTAGATAACAGCACGATGCTGAACAAGCTGAGTAGGTTTACACTGTAGCTATGAGCTGACCGCAATTACCTGACTGGGACTACCCTACTTCCCCCTACTAATTTTCAGGCACTCTGTATAAGATTTGTAACAAAATCGCAATTTGGGCCATATATACTGGGTGGCCCAGAAGTCCGGAATAAAATTAATATAGCCTTAACCTGGAACTTTTGGGGAAAACGCTCGGACGCCTCAATTTAGTTTTACATATGCTCACATTTTGACTTTATACGTTTGTTTTTTTTATAGACATTTGTCAAAGATATGACGGCATCGATCTTTTTTTAAAATAGAAACATACAGCTTGTGATACATTATTTGAAAGCTAATATCTCGTACAGTATGCTCATAAATTTTAGCGCGATTCTGTCAAGCTATTTTAAAATGGCGACTGTTAAAATTTAAAAAAAATCTCTATTTAAATAAGCGGAAATTATAAATCAATGATGTTTTTTTACCTTTCAAGGTAAGAAATCTTCTGAACGCGACTCGATGAAGATTTCTTACCTTGAAAGGTAAAAAAACCATCAATGAACAAACCCGCTTATTTAAATAGAGATTTTAAAAAAAATTTTAACAGTCGCCATTTTGAAATAACTTAACAGAATCGCGCTAAAATTTATGAGCATACTGTACGAGATATTAGCTTTCAAATATTGTATCACAAGCTGTATGTTTCTATTTTAAAAAAAGATCGATGCCGTCATATCTTTGACAAATGTCTATAAAAAAAACAAATGAATAACGTCAAAATGTGAGCATATATAAAACTAAATTGACGTGTCCGAGCGTTTTCCCCAAAAGTTACAGGTTAAGGCTATATTAATTTTATTCCGGACTTCTGGGCAACCCTGTATATTTATAGTTGGACACTGATAAAAGTTTCCGACTGACACACTTGAATTTGCCGCCCACTTAAGTTGCCGCCCGGGACATGGGTATCGGCTTGCCCCCCGCCTACATCGGGGGCTGCTAAAATATGAAACTACCAAGATGTGTATTTTTCTTACCTTGGTCATATATTCCAAGTAAGCCTTTAAAACCTTTAAATGTTCAGCTGTTTTATTTAGATAGTTGTCCCTAGTGGGCAGTGCCAAGCCGCTTTGATCTAATAGCAGAACGTGCCTAGTAGAGTTTCGATCGTCTTCTCCCACTCCATATGAAAATAGAGCTCCTATACTATATTTGTTCTGGATTATTTGCAGTGTGTTTTGCAACGTCCAATCTAAAAAATAATGAAAAATTAATGGTATAATATGATAGAATTTGACATGACATACAATTTATAGGCAAAATATATCACTCTTCTACGGAAAAATTGTAGCGACTTTGTTATTTAACAACAATTCGTATATTATTAAGTTTTTAGAACCATATTTTAGTTCTAAGAATATTTTCTTATAACTCTCATTTTCATTCACACCGCATAGAAAAATCGATCCGATATCATACAAAGGAGGAGGAGAGGGCTAAAATAATGTTTATTTCCGTTAGTTCTAAAAAGCGGTACATGGATTCTTTTAAACGGAACCCTTGTATATTAAAATTAATCGAAGGCAAAATCTGATTTCAAACGATGTATCATAGAACTATACCTAAACCTTCAAGTTTCCTCAATAGTGCCATTTGTTTGGAAAATTATCATTTCTTGAGGTTTTTTCAATCATAGCTAGAACTTGCAGGGGTTATCCTGATTTATCACCTAGTATTTTGCCGCTTAAAATAAATAATGTACAAAACAAGCATAACATTTTTCAAATTTTGTTGAATAAGGCCATTTTGTTTACGTAAATATACGCCTGCCTCCTCTTCGGAGATATATGTATACCAGGAGAGAGACCCTTCAAAGTAGTATCCAAGAAAGTGGTGAATTACTCACAGCTGCAGGGACGGACTAACTGTGACACTCATGGCCCCCTTTTTGACGCCCTGTATGATACAACCTTTTTTACATACCTTTAACTATTGACTAAAAATTAAGTACTCTTCATTCATGTCGCTAATCCTAACCATTTTTGAGAAAACGTAATTTTAATTACATCCAATACATTAATTGTTCCTATCAAATGTTGAACCTCAAAATTCCGCTTCTTCATATTTAACCCGTGCGAAGTTAGAGGATTCACTGTAAATAAAATGAAGTTTTTTCGAAAACGGTTAGGATTAGCGACTGCATGAATGAAGAGTATTTAATTTTTAGTCAATAGTTAAAGGTATATAAAAATCGTTGTCCACAGTTCTCATCATACAGGACTTTAAGAAAAAGGGGCCATGAGTATCGCAGCTGTGAGTAATTCACACCACTTTCTTGCATAGTAGTTTGAAGGGTCTTACCTGGTATACATCATATTATAGAAAAATTGTATGGTGGTTCAATAATTACATGTAGAAACTTGATTCCGATGGAACGCTTTGGGAGCACATATTTCTAAAGAAGAGGCCTATACGAAAAAAGTTTATTGTTACATAACTTTAATTTCCGATAATTTTTAAAATATAATTCGTCAAAGACAAAAAAGAATGCGTTGCCTACAATAATCTTTGCTATTCTCTTTGAAGATCAATTTTCAAACTATTATAGATTTTAAAAACCAATTATTATTACAAATCCTGACAGCTTCTTATTTGAAGAAAATTCGTACGATATTGAATCGTATTTGCAAATTTTTCTCGCATGTAGTGAGTGTAACTCCACATTTGTTTTTGACATATTGCATTATCTTAACAAAACACCATTAAATATATAAACATGGGCGTCGCTTGGAAGCGGAAAAACGGGTGCCCTGGCAAGGATACTCGAAGATCTCGTTGTAGTAATAACAAACAATGAACTTTTTTCGATTAAATTATTGCATATTTAGCATTATAATCGGCAAATACCATTAAAATACAAATAAGCAAACTAAACATTGTTTCTTGAGATAAATATGGAGTTATTTTTTGGTTTGTTTTCGGCTCTCTTTTTGCATATAGGTCGTAAAATCCTGATAGTTTTAAAAATCCTGAAAAATATTCAGAAAATGGAAAACTCTCCTCGAAAAACAAATTACTTTTGTTCGTCTTTTGTGACTTAAGTAAAAACGTCGCGTTTTTTAAATTAAATATAACGAGTTTTCGTCAAAATTTCTGTCAAGTCACCTTACCGCATCGGTGTTTCTAGTATTGTATTTTGGATTTGCTCGTGGGGCGTGGTCCGCCTGCACCAGGTTTCTTTCCCTTTTTGCTACCACTAGTGTCCTGGTTTTTAAGTTTATAAATTTATTCATTTTATCATTGCTACCCCCTACAAAACTTTCTAACGACGCCCATGAACCCGACCCCCGAGGTTTACTGGAAAATGGGAATGTCAATTTGAATTTGTTATCTAATATTTGAAATACTTTAAGAAAGTATTTTAAGCTTTACAGATTTAAATATAGATATGATGATAAAGTTGCATTATTTAGAACATGGTAAAGATTAGGTGGGGTTTGTTCAATACAACTTTCGTAATACACTTAAGTACACGTTAAGTCGCCAAAATTTTGGAAAATAATTCTTCTTAAAACAATTAAAAATAATACTTTCTAAAACTCGTCTTATAATAATAGGTCATACATAGATATCTAAAATTTACGGAAAAATTAGATGTCGGGAAAAAAACGGGGGTTTCACAGAAAAATCGGAAAAAAAAACACGGTAATTTAGAGAGGTTAAGGATTTTTTTTTAGTTGCTACACCTGCTTTATATTGTTAGATATAAGTATTGCATCTTCCCGAGGTCGTTTTTCCCAACGAATATAACCTCCAACGATTCAAAACCAACGTGAATCGCTTTTTGCGCACACGCACCACTCCCAGAGTGCCCTAAAGGATTTTTCCTATAGTGCTTGTGTTTGATCATAAAAAAAAAAAAAAAAAAAAAAAAAAAATATTTTAAATTATTTTGAAATTTAAAAATGCCTATTATACATATCACCGGTGATTCCCCTTCGTATTTCGGTAAATCGCCGAGAATATCACCAGCCACAAAATGCGCCCACGGCACATTTCTTTTTAATCTAAAACCTCTTACGATATGTTTTTGTAAATAACCAGGCCTGATGAAATCAGGGGTACGCACTCTATAATCGATAGGTCATACCCACATATATATAAACAGTATATTGCCAATACGAACGTTCCAAAATACAGAAAGTGTCCTCGCTGTAGTAGATTACGCGGGCCTATTGAGTTTGCGCAGTAGGGGCCCGACATTATTTGTTTATGTTATTCGTCGTCATCTTTGGTTCTGGATGCTTTTTCAAATTACAGAATAAAAAGTGGTTCATTCACATTGTTGTCGGTATATTAGTGCTTATAAACTTTCATTACCTAACAACAATTTTTGTAGAGGAGTTTTTAATTTGTGGTGATTCGATTCGCTGTTTGGTAATAAAAAAGAAGAGAGTGTCACTCGTATACAATATAATATATATGTGGTCACCACCTAACCTTAAAATTAATGTATTTTTAATTTGGTGCATTAGTAGCTGATAATAATTCCCAAAATAGTCAATATAGTCGTTCATTCTTAATTTTTGGTTTAGAAAATAGTGAGGTTAAAAAACATACGACGTCGGTTGAAAGTTAAAATAAAGCTTATCGTGTCTATTGTTACTAATATTCGGACGGAATTTGGCACCAAAAGTTTACACCAATCAGGGCACCGTATGCATGGAACGCTGTCTTAAATTGAACTAATCGAAATTTTGATTGCAATATTTTTACTAACTAACCAGTGAAATTTACATTAAAAAAGTTGAAAGCCGGTCCTGTCGAATGTTTACTTTCACAAGGAAATTTCCGAACTGCGCAAACTCACAACGCCTCCTTCGATGCCCTTAGCGGGGACATAATTGCAGATGGTATTAGCAATGTACTGTTTATACAGGGTGTTATGGAAATGACGTATTATATTTAAACCGGCAATTCCTGAGATAAAGAAAAATTGGAGAAAATTACCCATAAATGGCGCTTTCAATTCATTCAGCGGTAAAAGTGACCTGACGTCAAACCAGAAAAACACCTGTGTGGCACTGCGATACATGTAAGCAATCAAGGAATTCTGGCCGGTGTTGTCATATGTACACCTTAAACTCTTTAGACGAAATAAAATAATTTAAACACTTCCATTCTGTAATACCTTTCTGTACAATTAATTGAAGAACATTTACGACGGACTATGTTTTAAACAACCCGAAAAAACATATGGAATAGTAATAGCCACATACGTCACTAGGCCAAATGCCAATGACCCCGCGACGCCTTATATCGGCTGAGCGAAATAGTTTCATATAGCGCCGCACGCTTGCGTCTGTCTTGTCGATCACCAACACACTCTCAGCAATCCCCTCTGTTTTTTTGGTTTACGCGTGTATCTTGCCCGTCCATAAATAATCTTTGAATATTGTCTTTATTGACGTGTTTCTTCTGGACGTCAAATTTCGTCGCGTGTAATAAAATCTAATAATCTGTAGTATAATCTGTATTATTGTATTTTCAAAAGCTAACTATCGGTTCTGTTTCACTATTACTGTGTGTACATAAAGTGTTTCCAGGAGTGTTCCCATGAAAAAGAAAAAAAAACTGATTGTGTTTGTGCCTGGATTTCCTCGCTCTTTAGGTATAAGGATAAATACAAGTAGATAGAAAATAATTTATTTTTATAATGTTATATGGAATTTCAGTTTTACATTAAGTTTGGCAACATTGCCATTGGCTCTGGGTGAAATGTTGTACAGTAGCGCGGACTGACCTGTGAGTAAGAGTGTTTATTACCCCACTTTTAAAACGGTCGATTTAAAAAAATATATATGAAGTGCTGAATGGGAGTCACCCATTTAAATATAATACGTCATTTCCATAACACCCTGTATAATATGTGGTCATGCCGCAATAAGCGAATACGCGAAGGGTTGATTGTCCTTGGGGGTGCATGGTATGGCCTGACGATTATGGTTCGGAAGCCAGAGGTCCCCTAAGAAACGGCCCCTAACAGCGAATGATATGGAACAAACTCAACAACAAAATATACCATTTTCCGTTTACTTTCGTGTTTATAATTTTTTAAATACTCACTACTGGCATTAAATCCACTGGCAGTTATATTCCATCCTCCAAGTTTTTGTATTAGATCTAACATGGGTTTAGCTCCTAAAGTTTCGACCGTATCGTTCACATCTAGACAAGATTCGTAGTACATTTTTGCTTTCTTTTCCGCCTCGGATTTAAATGTATCAATTGGTTGTTCTAAAAAGATTTCAAAATTGTATTATACTGAATTCCTGATGAGAAAATTAGCTCTTACGCCCTTACCTAAAACATGCTTAATAACTAAATAATTCTGTTGCTCCAACTTCATGAAAGTACCCCAATTACTTTTACCATCTGGTATGGGATTGGCTTTGACCCAACCATTACAAGAATATTCATAGAAATCCTCGCATGGGTCCACGTTCAGGTCCATGGCGTCTAGAATGTGACTGGCAGCATGGACGCAGGACGCATTTAAGCATGGCTGTTCCGTTTCAGATTTCAAATGGCTTGCCTGGAAAATATATTTTGTATATACAGCGTGTCTTCGGATTCTTACCAAATGGGAAACTTTTTAATTATTAACTCTACGAAAAAAAGTGCCTCTTCCTAAAAAGTCCTGTTTGGTGAGAAAATAAATTTGCATAAGAATATTTGTATGTTGTATGTTGGACTTGGCTTCAAAAAGTACCGGGTTTAAAATTTATAAAAAAGGTCGGCTATATTTACAAAACTAAAAACTTGGAGAGTGCATGTTTAAAGGCTAACAGACTATAACAATTACACAATAAAAACTCTACTTAAGAGATCTAATTTTATGACGGATAAAAATGAGTTCACTAATTTCTATGAGGTGGCCAATTTCTAATTTCCCAATAACAAATAAAACTAAATGACTCCAAAAATAATCTAGGTCTCCACATGGCCCCCGTCTTTTTGCATACAAATGATTGTCCTTCTAGAAAACTCTGACACAGCGTTTCTGATCATATGATGAGTAACTAGCCGGATACATTGCCTTATAGTTTGTTATAGGTGATCAATATCACGGAATGGTCTATTCTTGTACACCAATTGCTTCAAATGACCCCCACAAGAAAAAATCTAGGGGTGTAATGTCCGGTGACCTAGGTGGCCAGGGTACTTTTGAACGGCGTCCTATCCATCTTTATAGAACAGTTCTATCCAAATATTCGTTGACCCTGGCTGCGCTGTGACAAGGAGCTCCATCATGCTGATACCAAACAGCCTGTCGCGCGTTTAATGACAGGCCGTTAATAAATATAAAAATTTAGGTTCTTAGGAAATTTAAGTAAATCTCACTATTAATATTTTGATGAAAAAAATATGGACCCACTATTTGATTATTTAAAATACCGCGCCAAACATTCGTTTTGAAATACGTTTGGTCACGGCATTCGATTACGAAATTGGGGTCACATCGCTCCACCAACGACAATTCTGGGAACATACGACACCATTGGAAGTAAATGTTGTCTCGTCACTGAATAAAATTCTCCTTGAAAAGAAAATGTCGTCTTCAACTTCTCCTTGTAACCAAGCACAGAACATGAAACGCGATTCCATATCTCCAGGTTTTAGCGTGTGCACAAATTTTGGCTTATACGGATAAAATTTATTTATTCTAAGTATCTTACTAGCAGAAGCTCTTGACACGTTATCTTGAACTGTCTTCTTTATTCCTTCCAATAAAATTTTTGGATTTTCCACAACCGCTTCCAATACTTGTAATTGATTTTCTTCAGTAAGTGTTCGAACTGCATGTTTCTTCTTGAAATTATTTTTAAATTTATTGACGACATTGCCGACAGTGACGTGGCTAATATGTTTATTTGGGTGTCTAGTATTAAAAATGTCGACAGCCTCGCGAGCGTCTTATAATTATCGCCAACAATAAGAACTAATTCAATTTTTTTATTAGTGTCAGTTTAATCATCACTATATATAATAAATTTGTCTCTTTTCTTAACTCATATCTTAGGGATCGTGTACAATATGTGATGATTCGTGGTCATAAATCCTTTACTTTTTTAGCCTCGAGTGGTGCTCCGCAGGGTAGTAATTTGGCCCCCTTATTATTCCTCTTGTTTATCAATGACATAAGTGTAAATCTATCCAGCAAAGTACTACTATTCGCTGATGACTTGAAACTTTTCAGAATAATACTTGATATAACGGACTGTATATTGTTGCAAAGGGATTTGAACATTCTGGAGATGTGGTGTAAGACAAACAACCTGCCGCTAAATTTAAGTAAATGCTTCACTATGTCTTTTACGAACAAAGCCGATTACGTTTATTTTGATTACACTCTTGACAACACAACCATTGAGCACTGCGAAACGTTTAAAGACCTCGGGGTAGTTTTCGACAATAAGCTTTCCTTCTCCCACCACTTTAGGAGCATTCACAGCAGTGCGATGAAGGCCCTGGGATTTATCATACGGAATTCGACTGATTTCTCAAACACCAAAACCCTGAAAACCCTTTATTACAGTTTTGTGCGGTCTAAGTTGGAGTATGGTGGTGTTATTTGGCATCCGGTCTTTCATAAATATATTATTTTACTAGAGAACGTACAAAGAAAGTTTGTCAAGTTTATCGCCTATAGAGAAGATGGTATATATCCTACCCGGGGTACTAACCAGAATGCACTGTTGTCTAGATTCCAGATGCCATCGCTCCTTAACCGCAGATACCTCATGTTTATGCAGTTTTTGTATCGTATTTGCTGTTCGCTCATCGATTCCCCGGAGCTGCTGTCTTGTATTCTTTTCCATGTTCCTCTTCGTTCAGTTAGGCACCATCCCGTCTTTTATCTCCCAACTCCCTCCTCTAACTTTCTGATTAAAACACCTGTATACCAATCCATGTTGATTTTCAATAATACCCTTAATGACATTGATGTATTCGGTTTGTCCAATACCCAATTTACTAAACTTATAAAACAAAAACTGTTACCTTGATGCAACCATTATGTTGTTCTCTTTTTTTTCTTCTTTTTCCTATCTTTTGGATTTTTTGTTGCTTATGTATTTTTTTTTTCTTTTTATAGGTCATATTGTCTTGTAATTGGATTTTACTCTGTTAGACAATAAAGATTATTATTATTATTATTATTATTGTTATTATTATTATTGTTTAAAGTAACTAAGAAACGGAAAAACCTTTTTTTAACAAGAAGTTCACGTTTTGAAACAGAAATTATAATTGCCAAACTGTCACTGCTAAAACGCATATTCTGTTACCAACAACAATCAATTGTTTAAAGCCTACTTATCCAGAAATACTTATTACCAAATCTTTACGACTATTAGTTTTGTAAATATAGCCGACGTCTTTTATAAATTTTAAACCCGGTACATTTTGAAGCCACCCTGTATGTCCAACATACAAATATTCTTGTGCAAATTTATTTTCTCACCAAGCGGGACTTTTTAGGAAGTGGCACATTTTTTCGTAGAGTTAATAATTAAAAAGTTTCCCATTCGGCAAGAACTTCCGAAGACACGCTGTATAACCTCCGTTAACGTGAATAAATCGATGATGTGAACGGATGTTGTTTTTTTCGGTTCACACTATCGAATGTCTACTGTATTATGATACAAATATACCTAACAGTAAAATGGATGCATTGAAACTAATGATATCATTGTTTTCAGTACAAACAATTTTGATTATATTAAAAATAAGATCTATATAAACAAAAGTAGACTTGACAAAGGCATTTAATACTGCATAAATTATAATTTCCTAGATATGAAGGATAAGGATTTTATTAAATTATTATATTATATTTTTATCGTCAACAAGAGCTAATGGACATAATTTTAGATATCGAGTGCAAGGTATACACTACAATACTTGGAAATTTGGTATTAATTAATTATGAGCTTGACGGTAAACAAGGATTCATTATTTTTATTTACATGTTAATTCAAGGAAATTTTCACATAATTCTACCTAGATATAATATAATGATATCAACAAATCACAAAGCACTCCTCAAGAGTATAAAAATATAGGGACACTCTATAACAGGGGTTCCCAACCTAGCAGAAATACACAAAATGTTTCGTTAGAATACCCAAATGAATATAATAAACCGTTTTCCTAACACCTTGAATTTTTACGCTTGTAATTTTAAACCCCTAATCATAGTCCGGCAATCCGTTTCCAAAATGTCCGGTTATCACGCCTTCATCTAGTATGACTAATCGCTAGATTATTAAAAAATAAGAAAGTTTTACTCGAGCGAAAAAAGTTCGGTAACACTGCGCTTACCGGTCAGAGTGATTTCAGTCCGTAAGAAAGCAGATCGTCTTTTTCTTAATACGCCTTGTCCGTTCTTGATGAAATCATATTAGAAATATTAAAAAAAAAACGTGAATTCATCGACGACGGACGTTTTGAATGTTCCATAGTTTAAATAAAAGATATAAAGAAAAGGGATATAAAAAAAGTTGCAGCGCCCGGGCCAATTCTTTTTTTAAATTGTTGATAACACTCTAAAAAAATAGTAAATCGAGTCGAATGGACATTTTCCGTGTTGCGCAGCTGCAGGGAGGGCAGCGGAGTCGGATCTCGTATCTGTACAATTCAGGATCGCGGTACACGGCTCGTGCATGATCGATATTTCAATTCATGTTTATCTGGTTAATTGGTGTTAGTTAGTCGGTGTTATTTTAAATATCGGAATAATGGCTTCGCTTCAGAAGTGCACAAACCAACAAATAACAACGAAAAAAATTCATTTTTTCTTGACTGAAAACGGTTTTGCTAAAAGATACGTGTGTAAAAATGTCAGTTCATATTTTTCCCCCATTTTCCGATTCACAATACACGATTTCTACTTGAAAACGTACGATGCGCGATAACTCGAACAGCGTTAAAAAAAATTACATACCTAAGATCCAACACTTCGGTTGCGCGTCGATGAAAATGTCCGTTCTCATTTTTTTCCGGTCACGAATAACGAAAACTAACATACGACAAGTAAAACGGACAAGGCGTGATAAGTTGAATTCTTCGCTGTAAACAAATTTCGACTTTTCTCAAACCAAAACTATTCACCGCATGGAAAATGTCAGTTACTATTTTCATCTCCTCAAAAACATCACTCTGAGTCAAAAAATAAAAAGAACGGACCACTTTATTTTACATATGTAAAGATGATTCTCAATGATTTCGCAACGTTGCCAATGTCCGTTCTTGTTAATTTCCTTCTCAAGTCCTTATGTTGTAAAAATGCTTTTTTTCCAGTTCCAGAAACTTAATTAAATAATTTTTTTCCGTTAAATTATTCTAAATAATTCCACATGCAAAATTAGACTGGCTTTTATTGTTTTGCGGTGTCGGCAGTATTTGGTTCCTTCTCTCTCTTGCCGCAACGGGCATGGCGTCACCGGTAGATTAAATCGGTCAGGATGACGCAATGTAACGTTAAAACAGACGGATAAAGAAATTCTGCAGGACGCAGTAAGTTTAGTCGATTTTGGATTCTTCAAGTACGCGGTATACCGTCGATTGGGGATTTCCAGAGTCGTACTCAAACGCGATCTAGTTTTTTTTTATTTTTACGTAAGAAGGGGTCCGTATTTTCGGCTACAGGTTTTAGAGTGTTTATCACCGAAAATTCCGAGAAAAGTCAAACCGCGGATCTTTCCCTCAGTAAATTTTATTTTTAAACACTCGTATGTTTCAGTGCGAGTATAAATAACGCTGGCTCGTCTTCAAACACTCGTGTATTTGGTGCGAGTATAAATAAAAACCTACATATCTTCGAACACTCGCGGATTTTGGGGCGAGTATAAATAAGTTCAAACATTAAGAAATTTCGTTAATGCAACGTAGGAGAGACACTTTTTATTTGTTAATACAGAGTATAAACACCATCGTTTTGACGTTTATCATCTTCGTTGGAAAAAGCAGACCGGTGCGTACCCCCCCGTAACGGTCCACCCGCGATTTCCTAATTTACCCGATTGTGATAAAAGACATTCTGAGTCCGGAATGAAGAATTAAGTCTTAAAACAATGAAATATCTTAAATTAATATTAGTAACCTCTACCGCGTGTCTATATTTCCTGGAAATTATAGGGTAGCTGAGCTCTCTTTACTTGAGAAATAAAATATTAGCTTAGGTTGGATTTCTATTGTAAATAAATGTAAATAAATAAAATTTAAAGTGAGTAGGTGCAAGATGAGTGATAGGTTGGTTTGAACAAACAGAATGCTAGTGTAGGTTAATTTTTTATTGTATAGAATGTAAATAATTAGCTCACGAGTACTTCGGGTCGTGTTACTTGACATACGAAAGGACTATCTCTCAAATCAACCCTCAAAGACAACGACATTAAAATTAAATAAATAAAGCCCTCCGTGTTCTAATATAACAACTTGCATTGTGTTATATTACATTGGAGGCGCCCGAGCCAATACAATCAAAAGTATAGTCTGAACAAAAGTTAGGCCTCGTCCTACGTTCAACTAAATAATACTTTTAAATTAAAATCATTCATTCTTTCTCATGACAAATTTGCTCTCATCTCTTCAATTGATCTGGTGGACTGCTGACAACTTCCATTTAGCGGGGAAAGGATGGTGGGCCCACCCAAGACCGACTGACACTTGTGTGTCAAGTCGGCAATGGCATTACGCCTGGCATCCCTGTCATAGCACCGAAAAATCGGCGAAAACTCATTGAAGCAAAGAAAAATCGCGTCCGAAAATAGTTAATTAGGAACGGTTCATATTGCTATAGTTATTTCATTACTTGCTAAGACTGGCCACTTTACTCATAGTGTCGACCAGTTCTTATATTTTCAAAATTTAAATTAAAAAGGCTTAGAAGTGAGAGGCTTTAAATAATCAATTCCTGGGTAGGGGAATACACAAGCCAATAATGGGACAATATTAAAATTTCCAAATTGCCATCTAACAAAATTCTGGCCAAATAAGATTAAAAACTAAAATTCTATAAGGGGTGAATTGGTTATACAGGGGCTATCAAAAAACGTCTTACGTGTAACGCGCAAATAAGGATAACGTTTAGAGTTACCCATCATTTATTAAGCGCAAAACGGACGGACGTTTCGGGTTACGTACTCCACTCATATCATGGTATAATGTACGTACGTACCGCTTAAAAAAAAATTCCTTCGTTCGGCGACACTTATTAACTCACCAAAAAACTCAAAAAAATTTAGGTCGTGATCAGTCTGAAATCCTGGTAACGGGCTGCCGTACTATCATATAAGGGCGGTTATAAATTTAAAACTATTTAGAGAAAATACGGTTGTTGAATATTTTTCAAAAATTGATTACTCACCTTCGCTATTTGTAAATGATGTTCTACAACATTAACAACAATGGCTAGTACGATAACTACAATAAATAAAAACGCTCCTAAAAACAAAAGAATTCTTTCTAAGGTCGATCTAACTTCCCATAATTTGGCACCTGGGTGATATCTTATATGTGTTGCACTTGTACTTATACCTAAAAAAATTAAATAAACTTCAGTAAAGATTGTTTCACGAAAAATGGATATATGTAACTTAATGACTGCAGTAAAAGTACCTGGAGCCATCCCATTATTTATGACCGTTTGTTATTATTATGTGGAAGGACCGGATTGTAATAATTATAATTAGATATAGGCACATCAGGTAGGTTAGGTTGCTTAATTTATATTTAAATATCTTTTTGTGATAAAATTTGTTAGTTTTTCAGGAATGGTTCAAGAATTATCTTTTACCAATCATTCCTCAGAATAGCGTGATAGTAATGGACAATGCGAGCTATAACAGTCGCCAATTGCATAAAGCTCCAAGCTCAAATAATACAAAATTGGAGATTCAGAACTACATGGCGGCGAATGATATATGTTTTGAAGAAAGTTATAAAAAAGTGATCTTTTAGAAGTTTTAAAGACATTTTGTATAAAAAAAGTATATGTTTGTGACACATTGGCAGAATAAGTTGGACATACAGTGCTACGGCTCCCACCCTATTATTTTTAACCCCATAGAGCATATTATGTGGCACCAGTTAAAATCACTGGTTAACTCTGAAAATATTTCTCCGACTTTAAGTTCTAGTGTTGTAGAATTAATACGAAAATGGTTTAATGATATTCCCCCAGGTAGTTGGAAAATTCAGTCCGTCACGTAATAACTGTAGAAAATTCGTATATTAGTCTGGATCGTATAATTAATCCAATTATAATTAATTCTGATGAGGATAGCGATAGCGAAACAGAACTATCTATAGAATGACATTATAAATGTAAATAAATATGACTAGTAATATTTAAAAAAAATGTTATTTCATTTGATTACATTAATATAATCATATAGCATTACTTGTTTTCCTTAGTCCGTCCCTTCATACTTCACTTGTTTATTGCCAGGCTATTGTCGGCACAATGGGACCGACCCAGGAAATCATTAAGTCGTATCCAAATTTCGTGAAACGTACTGTACCTAATACGTAATAACATCTAAAAAACTTGTTGCGCAACCTTGTTACCATTTAGCTTGTGGCCCTGCAGTTAAGTAGTACCCGTGGTATAAATAACTAAACAGGTAATATTCCACGCCGATGGAGGCGTGGCTTGTGATGTCACCGGGTGAGTGTGTTTTTAGATCTCTTATGGAGATTTATATTGTTGTCAGCGTTATTAACTCTCTTTTACAGGTATTAAAAGGTTTTACGCATTTAATGGTATGTGAAATGGAAGAATACATGATATTTAGGTATATTTATTTCATGAACATACAACAAAGATTAAGGCGAAAATACGTCCTAAGTAGTTATAAACAAATTAAACTATTTTTTCAAATAGTCCATCTCTCAGTGGAGTGAAATTATGAAGAGGTAAAGAAACTCATAGTCTGCTTCAGTAGTTAAATAAACAATATTTTAATTTCCATACATGTTTCGAAGGCATAGCTTCAATGGAAAATACTTGAGAAGTAAATGTTAACAAAATAAATAAAACCCTATCCATTCTAATTTTTGCTTTTATGCTTAGGAAAGCGGAAACACCTTATATTTCTATCAAATTTATTTGCCTGGTTATCCATATCACAACCCCGAACACAGCGCCCCTCATTTTATGAAAATTCAGATATTTATTTTAATAAGCACGCACAACTAAATAAAAAAAAATTCTGGTGAACTTTCAAAATTTCCATGGAAAGCTATGGCAAACGGCACTACGTGGCGACCAGTGTTGCCAGAAATCTTTGATCAAAAGTAATAGATTGACGGTTCGAAACCTAATGGAATAATAAAAAACAGTGTCAGAGTAAGAAGAGTACGAAAAAAAAGGTCGACACTTTCCTATAATATGGGGGCCACCTCCAGATTGAACATAAATTTTATATGGGGAGCCCCACAACAAGAATGAATATCTCAAAAATTATTAAAATAATATTGGATATATTATAATTGTAAAAGACTCTGGTGGCAAGGAGGAGGGGTCTGCGAGCAGCTTCGGCTATCGTCGGTTCCAATGGCGCGGCGCATGTGCTAAAAGTTTGTCGGAATCCTTTCTTATTTTAGTGGTATTTTAGCTGTAATGTGTGTTATATTTCTATGAAATTAATTTCTGTAACTTGTCATATATTATTCTTCAATTTCACATACCATTAAATGCGTAAAACCTTTTAATACCTTTAAAATAGAATTAGAAACGCTAACACCGTATAAATCTCCATAAACAAAATTTAAATCGCTCTTCCTGTGACGTCACTGCGCGCGGCAGGTGAAATTGGAATGGTTAGAGATCTTACCTTTAGTTATTGCATCATGGGTAATACCATAGAGAACAAAAAACAGAAACCATCAAATGAAAAAAACTTTGCCGCTTTTAATAGCACGCACATCCAAATTTGCAACAGTATACGCCAAACGTTGTCGGTGACAGACGAACAGCGCATCGCGAATACACGCATAGTCTATACTCTATAGCAACCTATAGGTGCTCTTATTGTAAAGTTCAATTTTTATTCTTTTATCGAAATTATAAAGCAATTAAAATTCTATCTAAAATAACTCTTTTTATTATAAATATTATTTTTTGCGAGCAAGTATTAAAATATTAATGTAATAAATATTATTTATCGCAACGAACACAAAGAAGCCGCTAATACGGGGGTATTGTTTGTTCAGTGGTATTTGAACTTTGCCATAAAATGGGTTGGTGCGCACGGTTTACCGGTCATATTTTTAAAAGTTGCCCGTCAGTTGTCTTGCGCATAATGTTGTCGTCGTCATATAGGCAACCCCGGCGGTATTGGTGCCGGCTGGCGAGTTTCCAACCAACGACGACTGTTCAGAACTGTCCCGTTATAAATTCGACATTCCGGTAGTGCGAGTATGTGGAAGTTAAGGGAAATTATGCTGAGAAATAAAATTATCATTAGCGTTTTTGGAAATGATCAAAGTGCATCCGTCAATAGACGACCTTCCTCTTCGACGTGTTTGAATAAATTATATCCTCAACTGCAGGAAAGTTTCAATTACGTACCTTCAGTTAACTGTACACTATTTACACTATCGTCATCTCCAAAGTCTGCATTTGTATATCTTGTCATCTGAAACAATAGGAACTTTGTTAATAGTTACCTACAACTATCGTCCATTATTCTAATGAGTCAGTAAAGAGGTGTTACTTTGTCATACAAAAAATGCTGCGGGATTACCTGCAAGACGCAAGAAACGTCACCAATAGGCCTTGCCCAGTTGCGACCACATATATATAACCATTATATTGCCAATATGAACGTTCCAAAATACAAAAAGTGTTCCCGGCTATGGGAGGTGGCGCGGGCCTATTGAGTTTGCGCAGTAGGCTGTAAATTTTATAAAACGCGTCAGAGCCGGCCCGACGTTATTTGTTTGTTGTCATTCGTCGCCATCTTTGGTTCTGGATGCTTTTTCAAATTACAGAATAAAAAGTGGTTCATCCACATTGTTGTCGGTATATTAGTGTTTATAAACTTTGATTACCTAACAACAATTTTTGTGAAGGAGTTCTTAATTTGTGGTGATTCGCTGTTTGATAGGTTAGTGGCTTGTTTTGTTTAAGATGAAAGGACACAAGTGCATGGTGCTTTTTGCAAAAGTCGTGGATCAATACCAGGTATAAAGTATTTCAGGTATGTACATATATACGAAAATATTTTGCTTATCACATTATCCGATCTTCCGAACCGAATTTCACTAAGAAGCTTGTAAGAAAAGAAGAGAGTGTCACTTGTATACAATATAATATATATGTGGCCACTACCTAACCTTAAAATTAATGTATTTTTAATTTGGTGCATTAGTAGCTGATAATAATTCCCAAAATAGTCAATATAGTCATTCATTCTTAATTTTTGGTTCAGAAAAAAGTGAGGTTAAGAAACATACGACGTCGGATGAAAGTTAAAATAAAGCTCATCGTGTCGATTGTTACAAATATTTGGACGGAATTTGGCACCACAAGTTTACACCAATCAGGGCACCGTCGGATCATCATAACGTCAGAAATCGTATACATGGAACGCCGTCTTAATTCGAACTAATCGAAATTTTGATTGCAACATTTTTCCGAACTAACCAGTGAAATTTACATTAAAAAAGTTGAAATCCGAATCGAATCGAAATCGAATGTTTACTTTCACAAGGAAATTTCCGAACTGCGCAAACTCACTATTACCCTTTCGATGCCCATAGCGGGGACATAATTGCAGATGGTATTAGCAATATAATGGTTATATATATGTGGTTGCGACCCATCTATTGCTATTGTAACAACTAAGCATGCCTCTGGGCAAGATCTGGTGCGTGTTGCAGGTAATCTTGCAGCATATATTATAAAATCCGCTTTATAGAAGCGTTTAAACGAAGTTGGTGACGAAGCAAATATGCCTTATAAAGCTAAGTCTATGAAAATCAAGCGGAATTAATTTGGCGATCACCAGGGGCGAAAAGTCAAAGGGGGTTTGTTCGGGTTTGTTCTACAGCTGTAAGTGTCCTTAGATTTTCTACCAAGTTATAGAGCAAAAAAAACTTAAAACCATTTTGCCGTATAATGCTGGTTAGTGGTTATACAGTGTGTGTATACAGGGTGTCCGCTAATTAATGGTACATGGAAAAATCACAGACTCCTTAAGTAGAAATATTAGGATTTATACTTAGATACCTATATGCGAAAGTTGATATAAGCTGAGAACAGAGTGTTAAAGTTAAAACTTCATTTTTGTTTTTCTCTAATATCTTTGACAGAAACTAACGTTTTTTTACAAAATTTGTCAATTTTAGTTTTTTAGGACGAGAAATTGATTTATTTGTGAAATTTTAATGTACAATGCAGGGGGCGCTGTCTCTGGCATTTTTCGCTCATTCATTAGGTCACAACTTTTTTGTGCCTCAGTGTATGTAAGTTTTTAATAAAAATTTCCCATATTTGTTACGCAAAAAGGTATACTAAGTTCAGGTCGTCCAGAGTTACCGTTTCGGAGATATTTGCATTGAAATTGTTTAGTGCGTTAGCTCAGGCAGGCAAATAATATTTGGTTACTTCTTACCAATTAACTTTTACATGATAATTAATGTTCAAATAATGGTAATTCGGAATAATAAATAAAACTATTGGATTATTCTTTAACTTACTTTAATTAAAATAACTTTGACGCTAGAAAATATCGTGTCGAAAGAAACCAACAGCAATGAAAAAGACAAATTTACGATAAAGCCAAAAATAACATTTTCTGGCGAAGCTATCTTTCAATAATCAACAAATAACAACATGGAAAATTTAATTTTTTCCTCATATATAGGCTATTTTAAGAAGAAAATTTTGTTTGGGCGGGGTGCACTAAACAATTTAAATGCAAATATCTCCGAAACTGTAACTCTGGGCGACCTGAACTTAGTATACCTTTTTTACGAAATAAATCTTAGAAAAGTATTATTTTCATTAAAACCTTAAATACACTGAGGCACAAACAAATTATGACCTAATAAATGTGCAAATAATGCCGCAGACAGCGCCTCCTACATTGTACATAAAATTTCATAAAAAAAATCTATTTCTCGTCCTAAAAAACAATAATTGCAAAATTTGGAAAAAAACGTTAGTTTCTCTCAACGTTATTAGCGAAAAACAAAAATGAAGTTTTAACTTTAACACCCTGTATCTCAGAGTTAATATCAACTTTCGGATATAGGTAAGTATAATTAATATTTTTATGTAAGGAGTCTTTGTTTTTTCCATGTACCATTAAGCGGATATCCTGTATAGTGTGGAAACTGTCAAAATGGCGGATGGGCACCAGCTAATAAAATTTAAGGTCCTATCGAGTACCTAACGATCCCAGAATATGGTGTCCCGATTCGTACTCAAAACAAAATGGCTGCTTTATAAAAAATAATATTTATTATTTTTTTTCTTTTGCAATTTTAGTTTAGATTTTACAACTTTATACGTAATCGGTTCGCCGACAGAAATAACAATAATCAGAAGGAAGAGACCGAATGTGATCGGGGTCTATACTTTAATTTTTAGCACTGAAAAACGGAGTTTTCTCTTTTTATGAAAACGCTGCATTCTTCCAAAAAAAAATGTCGAACAGAAGATGTCTAAATTTTATTAATAATTGGAGGAATTTTCGTAATTTCTTTCTACATGGAATAGTGAATAAATGAAATTTAAAAATCTTCCGAAACAACAAAATAGATACTTTCCTCTCCAATTTTAGTTGCATTACAAAGTTTTTTTCCTTGAACATTTTTTTCCTAAAACAGAAATAAACGCTTGGGGAGAAAACTCGTTTAGAGGTACTCCGGAATCCACTTAACACTAAAAACAATAATATATCACGGGAGAGAGTGGCGGCGATAAGGATTCGGGGGCACCATAGCCAGATTTTTCCAGGTGCGTTTAGCGTGGGGGCCACTCTCGAGGATGTAGCACCGCGCATGGCGTGCTCTACGTTCCCCTAATCGCCACCAGAAACGCGAGACCTTTATACAATACATTTATTATAGTATCCATAGTATTTAATAAACGTAGTTCCAAAACATTAGCTATAGTATTTGCAGCGAATCCTCAAGCTTTTTCGACAGTTGACATCATTAATATGTCATCGATCAGCTGTTTGGGGACTTAACCAAATACCCCAGTTTTATAGGAACCGTATTGAGCGTGTTTTGTTTTTATATTTTTCGAGTTTGATTAGTGCTAATACTTTTAAAAGTGTATTTCCGTCGTTTTAGAAGTGTTTATTTTGTGTTGAAAACTTTGATTAATTACATATTGAGTTGTTTGTGTATCTGGTAAACCACAGTAAGTACTTGTTACGTTATGAAAAATTTGTAGGTTAATATTTTCATTTATCTCCTTTTAGGCGAAAATAATAATTATGGAGCATAATTATTGTCTGCCTTCTACCTCAACTGATGCCACCGTTAGGGAAACTAAGGTGAATTTTAATATTAATAAAAAAATTTCTAGATGTTTCATTTCTTTCTGATCGAGTTGAGATTTGTTTCAGTTAAATATCAGGTAATACTTTTGTGTGGCGACTTGAATGTAGACAGTTTGGTTAGCTGGAAAAGTAGAAAATATCTGCACATTTTTTTGCAGAGAATACTAAATATATTGTTTATTAAAGTGGATATTGAAATTTCAGTTCTTGGCACGAGTGGTTGCACAATAAGATTCCACATAAAAAATGTCGAATGGTTTCGAATGGTCTTTTAGGGGTGAGGGGTCACAGGCCCGTGGTAGTCCCAATAATCCTGAATGAGATATAATGTAAACGCCAAATACTACAAAAATATAAATTTTATCAGTTTTTTGCATTTTTGCAAACAGCAACAGTGCAACAGTAAAATTTATTCAACATGAAACCCTCTAATGTCGACACATTTCCCCATCCTTTCTCGAAATTCGTCTATGCGAGTTTAAGTACTGCGCACAGAACTAACAAACAAACCACTGGTGTTTTGGTATGATTACTTGGATTTTTATCACTTAATTTCAAATTTCAAACTACATGGCAAGCAGTTTGTATCACGTTTTGATTTTATTAAAACGGCAGTGGATCGTTTAATTATAATGGGTAATAACGACCATGCTCATATTGTTCATTCCTTCATAAAATGCCATCTTGGGGAGAATGAAAAGTGGCAATGAGAAAGTGAAATTTATTTTTGGACATCTCTTCGAACAAAGTCAGGAAAAACTAAAAACCGAATCGCAAAATTATCCCAATTTAATCGACTTCGTATCTCTTTACTTTTACCTTTCCCGAAATCAAAATGGGTAAGGCCGAAATACCCACTTTATTAGTTTTTTGCATATATGACTTACGTAACCTATATATTTGCAGTATATGTAGCCTACGTATACAAAAGAAGGGTGCATATAGAATTTGCTTGTTCCGATACTATACGCTTATAAGTTACTATTGAACATTAAAGTTAAAACAGAGGTAACAAGAGTGAACAACCTTTAAGCAAACCGTATATTTAGTTTTTTAATACAATAACCTTTCCTTAGAAAAGGTCCATAGTTATTTTCAAAAATGTTTTTTTGTGCATCCGGTACAAAAACATGGAAATTTTTCCAAGTGATTTGTATTTACATAACAGGGAAAAGAAATGATCAAGTGTGACTTTTTCGAAAAATTGAAGATACAATTTTTTACAGGTATAGTTAAGTCCATGTGTAGACACACTGTATAAAGTTTACAGTAGGTAAAGATGGACATGCATGTAGATGCGTACTTCCTATCTTTTTGTGAAGATAGAGGTACCTACTAGACATGTAATTATAAAATAATAACTTTATTTTATATATTTGAATAAATAAATAACAAAAAAATACAATGTATTGTGTTTTATTCCCTATAATAAATAATAAAAGATGTATTAAAAAACCAGAAATAAGCAGGCAAGTCATTAATGTCACGTGACACTTGACATATCTGGCGCGAGGATTCGCTGCAACCACTATAATTAGTTTCAATCAAAAACTACGCAATACGATTAAATATTTATTTTACGTTTTTTTTTTTGTTGTTCTAACTCAAGTTCGCAAGTTCTCGTGCAAAAAAATCAGTACGTCGAACGTGTCAGTCAAATGGAGGACCCTTTGCCGATTCCGTTCAAGAAAAAAATAATTGAATTCATGCCCTCGAGTGCCCTACAGCGACGAGCATTTTCGGAAATTCTCTTTTGGAGCAATGATTAAAGCTGATACAATT
Organism: Barypeithes pellucidus; assembly: GCA_963991005.1. Classification (NCBI taxonomy): domain Eukaryota; kingdom Metazoa; phylum Arthropoda; class Insecta; order Coleoptera; family Curculionidae; genus Barypeithes; species Barypeithes pellucidus. Next base: position 20,204,520 of record OZ022563.1, read on the forward strand.
ACCATCAGTGAAATAAAATTACTTATAAGAAGAAATTTTTATATTGACAAATTTTCTTCTTCTTTATTTTTCTCGCATGGAGAACAGTACGATGGCATGGAACCAGGGTTGATTCGTTTTAAACATTTTGTATAAAACAATTGTTTTAAACATGTTTTAAACAATCGTTTGAGTTTAAAACAATGTTTTGTTAAAAATGTTTAAAACAGGTAAATTAGACAGATGTTGTTTCTTTTTAGTAGTTAAATTGATTATTTAACAGGAGTATACTTAATTTATGCAACAATTTGGTGTGAAAAATATTTATTGATAAATAGTAATAAAACTACTTACTAAAACAGTAATTTCCATTCAAATTAACAAAATAATAAAAGTTAGGTACCTAATGAACATCATGCACAGAACTTTGGTATGTTCAAAAAACTACAAATATGTGTACAACCCGTAAGAAAAAAAAGGAATAAGGTAAAAATGTATAATAATCACTGATCGGAAGTGACATCAGTTAGCGCCGTAAGTGGGTGCATTAGAATTTAGTTCTTTAAAAATTGTAACCAACTTAGCTGCTCTGACATTGCCTAGCTTATTGCGGAGTTTGGAATGAACTAAACCATAAGACGAAAAAGTCTTTCTATGTTGGCGGACGGAGCAATAGCTGTATGTAGCTGTTGGACAAGTTTCATTGCTCTTGTATTTAAATGTTTAATAGCCACCATGCTAATGGTTTTACATTTTCAAGTATCTAGAAAACTTATATGGCATAAATGGTGCACACCTAGCCTGAAAATTAACAATAGTTGGCATTGCCTCTGAATGGTAGGTTTCTACATATTCCATGGCAATTTCTAATTGCCTTTGAGTTAGTCTATCTCCCCTAAAACGATGATCAAGCAAGTTTGCTAAAAAATGAACTGGAAACGTTCTATAACCTTAATTACGTCACTCATTGAAAATTCCCCATTTGATTTTTGGTTCTCAAACGTCCCCAATAGTTCGAGCCATATTTCTGTCGCTTCTCCTCCCGTGTAAGTATTTTTTTTAACTTTATCTAGAGCCACAGCAATGCATTTTAGTTTTTTGTGATACTCCTGTGCATTACCTTTTAAATTAACGTCAGTAATTAATTTTATGATGTCGTTCTCAATAAGTATTCTGTTAGTAGGCACATCAAATAATATTGGCCAGTTTTTCAAATAACTCTTCAAGCAGTCTGATAAAGTGTTCTAGCGAATATCCTGAGGTAATACGAGAGCGGAGCTACCAGCTTCTTTAAATTTTGCGCTAGCACATTTCTAAAGTATTTACAAACTTTCTTTACGTTACTCTTCCAGCACTTCTAAATCATGAACAAGTAAGTTGAATATATGAGCTGAACAACCATAAGTTATTATATCCTTTCGGTCTAATTCAAGAAAAATGATTTTCCTCATGTTAGTCATATTCGAAGCGTTGTCTGTCACTACACTGGTAACTTGACATTCATACTCTTCTTCGCATTTTTGTATAGCTTTTTCAGTAGTTGTAATAAATACTCTGATGTGTGGCTACGGACTCTATTAGATGCACCCATTCACTTTCTATATCTGTGACACATATGCCTATTATAGGTTCATTATGGACGTTACTCCAACCGTCAAGGGCTAGACAAATTGTCTTGCCTAACAATCTAAGGATCTTGAGAATTTCGTAAAAGTCTATGAATAGAAAACATTCTGAGATGTCCACTGGGAAAGGAGTTTAAGTTATCTTTTAAATTCTACTAAAAACATTGAAAACATGTTTTAAACTATGTTTTTAATAAGGTTTTATTTGTTAAAAACATGAACTTTAAAAGCAAAAAAACAAACGTGTTTAAAACAAAAAAAAACCGATTAAAACAAAAAAAAAAACACTTGTTTTGTTTAAAATTAAAAAATACATGATTTTGTGCAACCCTGCGTGGAACCCAAAAAATAAAATTTTTAATTCCGAGTTGAAACGAAAAATGGCATCGATATGAAGTCAGTAATAAATAGAGACCGGACTTTAAGCATTATGCTTATTGCTGAATTTTATAAGCAACCATGAGATTAACATTGCAAAAAGTATCTACTATTTTGAATGAAGAGCAAGATTCCGATTTTGAAATAAATCCAGCCATTATCCCGAAATTAAAATATGCAGCAATTTAATAATAACCAGTGTAGATGTAGGACGAAGTATTTCTACGTATACATATACAGACAAAAGACAGGATAATTTCGAGAAATTATTTAGTTATACATTCTTTTAACCTTTAATAAAAATAGCATTATATAAATAATAATTAACAATATCATTACAACTAGAGAATCCAATTCCGCACCCAAACTTTAATCCCGCAATCCTGCGGGATTGAGCCCATCGATCCCGCGGATCCGCGGGATTTGAACATTGAACTGCGGTATTTTTGTTCGACGCGTAGGGATTCCCCACCATGCTGGGCTATTGAAAATACATTAAACAGAAGAGTTTTCTTGCGTACTTGCGAAAGTAAGAGCGTTATTATTCAACTAGTGTCTAATAACATTTATCAAGTGGTTGAATATAATATATGGAATTTAAACAGCAATCACAAAAATGAGTGTCAGTGTAGTTTACACAAAGATAATAAAGGTTCAAGTTTAGTTTGGAATTCTTTTTTAAAGTCTGAAGATGGTTTTACAGCTAAATGTAAGTTATGCCATCATATACCTAATTCGAAATTGACACAATATACTGGATGTGATTTAAAAAACCTAAGATGACGTCATACTTCGCACATGGGAAACCCTATATACTACAATTTTATTTTGAAAAATGCGCAGCTTAGAAAAAAATAAATCCTTGATTTTTAAATAAATTTGTGCAAGACGTTAGGAGGCACTGTATCATATTATGCGCAGCAAAAGCTGGAACCGTGACTGGTCGCTTATAGGAGCTTCCACTGTACATAATTTGTGTTAGAGAAGTAATTAAATGGTTTACCGTTATTAAAATTGGTTCGCAGCAAAAAATAGCCATTAAATCATTTGATCAGATTAAAAAGATTTTGCTTGCAATAAATAACAATCAGGCTGCAACACTTGTTCTGCAAAAAATGTTACAAACTGTCAACAATTTAACCGATATCAGTCCGCTTGTAATATCATGTGTTCGCTTAATTAACAGTCGAGCTGCGAAATGATTACTTAGTCAGCAAGAGTTTGCAATTAGTCAGTAGAAAAAAACATGTCTAGAAGCAGTTTACTTCAGATGTTAGCATAATAGAAGCATGGTTATTAGTATAAATCATTGGATTGCGTTTGTTTTGAATAATCGGCAAAGTTCGTTATTGTGGGTGAAGCGAAAGCAGTCGCGTGATACGAGTAGCTAATACGTGCATGTGTTTTCATTCGGTGTAGCAGTCAAGGCCCAAAAAGGTGTAGCGGGGGCGGGTTTCCACTTGTTATCCCAGGGCGCTGTCAATTTATGTAACTTCCTTGTGTTTCCTTTTGCCGTTGCTGACCAACTAGCCATTTTGGCTGACCGATTACATTTTTCTGGTCGCAACAATAAGAATATTTTGCAAACCAGTTAAATGATATCCTGTTTGTTATTTCTTTTCAGAAAACGTAGGAAAATCATCTCTAAATCGAAATGTATCGTGTCTCATATTACATTCTTAAGAACAAAATACACATTTTTTTATTGATCCTTAAAATAGAAATTTATTATTTTTTCCAAAACATAAGTACCCAACTGCTGCAATAAAAATATCATGAGATCTCGATATGTACAGAAACTTTATACAAAAATTTATTATTTTTAGAATATAGTTTATTATTTTAGGCTGCTTCGGAATCTCCTAGTATAAACATCACTTAAAAATAACAATTTTTAAAAAATATCAAATGAAAATTTTGGAATGTTTGCAAGTGCGAATAATAAAACCATCATTTTTGAAAAATTGCTTATACAAGGTGTTCAGTACGTAGTTGTCAATGATAGGATATATAAAGGAATTGTCAGTATTTCATATAAATATTTTTCCTATCTGGGTTCTTTATTGACATACCGGATTTCAAAATTAGTTTTTTAAAATTCATTTAATTAATATTCACAAAATTATCTAAAAAAAATAAATTCTTTGACCAAATCCTTTATTCAGTGTTCAAGACAATGGTAACAAGGATAACACAAATACACAGCAGCGCATAATTTAAATAATTATGCGCTGCTATAAACAAAATTAATACTGCTAATATTATAAAGTTCTGATATTTACAGTATCCTTCGAAAACAATAAATTTGTTGGAAATCTTTTATTTTTTCTTGAATATAATTTTAAGAATATATTTTTGTGTTATATTTAACTTAAGTACTGTGCCATAGGCATCTCCCCCCCCCCCCCCCCCCCCCGACGATTTTTCCGTATCGTATTAGCGACTCCATTTATAAACTATCATCAATGTTTTCTTCTTTAGAAATTACCTTAATATACACGGTGTTGAAAGAAGGTCGGTACCCCGGAGTAACTCCGGTGCATCGCATTGCAGCGGAAAATGTCTGGGGAAAAAGTTGTTTGGTTTTGAAGGAGGAATAGTTTGCAATTTAAACCACCCCCACCCCCTCAACCCCCGGGCGCGAGTGGGGGTAAATTAAGATTTTCAAATGGAACCCCATATTTTTTATTGGCGTATCGTGTTCTCCGACCAGAAATAAACATCTTTTGTCCGAAATTTTTTTTCATTTGGACCCATCCCTCACCAATAATCACCATGAGAAAGACAAACTCAAAACCGTGTGAAAATCAACTTTCATCCCCGAAATACTCTTTTTCTCTGTCTTGTACTAAAAAATGCCCGTGATTATTGGTGAAGGATGGGCCAAAAGATTTTCGGAGAAAAGATGTTTATATTTGGTCGGAGCACACGATACGCCAATAAAAAATATGGGGATCCATTTGAAAATCTTAACTTATCCCCATCCGCGCCCGGGGGTTGAGGAGATGGGGGGTGGTTTAAATTGCAAACTATTCCTCCTTCAAAACCGTTCCAATTCGTCTTGGGGGTCAAACAAGGAAAAGTTACCAACCGCGTTAGTCAAACCGGTATATATGGTATTTTTTGTGTTAAATTGATGGTTTGGGGGGGCAAGACCCCCCTGGATCCGCGCTTGCTCCCTATACAAGCCCTCTGTGTGCGTTAGTCGCCCACCATAACTGTACATTCTTTTTTCATCAATATCTCCGGTTAGAAAAAATATAGGAACTTGCGGTTTTCATCGTTTGCTCTGGCTTTTATTTCTCTTTGTAATGGTTTTTTTTACCATCAGATTTAAGTTTTTCGTGAAAAAAAAACACAAAATATGTCAAATCTGTAAAAAGCGCCATCTAGCGACTACAGTAAAAATGACATAGACATCGCCTGTAGTGTAGCTGATCGAGCAAGAAGGACTCTTTTAAATGACACTAATTTTAATATTTTCCTACAAGGTGTTCCAAAGGTTTTTCCAAATCAATGTTTACGTTACCCCCACCACTTTATTTGAGGGGTTAAAGAAAAAGTATGTAAGCAAAGTTGATCATAATACATGAAATATTTATTTGTAAGTATTTTTAATATACCTTATCTAAGCAAATTCTAGAGAAATCGACTGTTAACAAATTACTATTAGTGCCATGCCCCCTAGCGGCCGTCCTACAAACTTGCAAATCATTTCCAGCGATTTATCTTGGGAACTTTTTCTATAAATATTTTTTACGCAAGCTGTCCGGCGATAGATTTCCGAGATACAGCCGCGTACCTCGCTTAGTTGGCCACCCTGTAGTTACTAAAAATAACGATTTAAAAAAATATATATTTCAACACCCTGTAGCAAAATAATTAAGCCGTTGAGGACATATGGTCATATGAACATTTCTTTATAAAATAACCTATGGAATCGCTCTCTCAAATATTAGCACTTTATTAACAAACATTCAGTGGCGGATCTTCCACAAGAGCACATGCGCCCATGCAGCCCCAAAACGATTAAAAAAATATTAATTTATATTCATTGAATAATATTTATCGTCTAAAGTCCATAATATTTTATCGTACCGTCAACCAAACTGTATATTATAGGCTCTCGATCCGGCAAGCGTGCCTCGGTCGAGGTTAATGACGATTATGACGAGACTTGCTCGCATATGCGATTAAGTGGACGGGACATAATGCAGTTTCTCTGTAGCAACAGGTAGCGGGAGACAGCGGGGGAAAGCGGAGCTATGGCGATTTAAGAGTGTGCGCCCCGCCGTTGTCTGTTCGTGCATCTAGTTAGAAATTCGAGCGTGTATCTTTTAATATTTTAATATTATATATTTATTAAGTTAACATGAATAGTTTGACGGTGGACTATTTAAAAAATATCTTTAGCTCTTTGAGTTTGGAGCAAAAAATTGAAGTGAAGAATGCGGGCAGACCTAAACCCGAAATCACAGGGTAAATCTAGGGACTTTATTAGAAAGTTTAAAAATTAAATATATGAAAAAAATTTATAGAGGGTATTCCAAACTTTAATGAGGCTGTTATTGATCAATTTTCTACAATTAAGAACCGAAGAATGGACTTTACGTTTAAGCCACTATACACACTAAGAAAACTTTTCTTAATTTCCAAAAGTTGTATTTCCTTGTGTAAAGTTAAAAAATAAATAAAAATATGTTTTACCTAACGCATTCTCATATTACATTTTTTCTTTCTACATTTATAACGCCTAGAAAGTAATTGTTTGGTCGTTACACAAAAATAAAATTTAAAAAATAATTTCACCATACTGGTGAACCCCCTCTATCATAGGGCACGAGCCGCCACTGCAAACATTAATTTTACTAGTCCAAAATAAAGATGCAAGAGGAGCATGAACATTTTCAAAATGTTGTTCATTCATTAAGTCTGGTTTTTATTTACACTTACGCTTCAATTTTAATATTTGCTTGAAAATTAACGTTCATTTGGCTGATTCACCACGAGAAAAACGGAAAATAAAGTATCATTTACTCACCGACTTATATCTGCCGAACCAATTAATCCTTTGCAAAAAGCTCATCTTCACCACAACCGAATTCGGAAAACAGAACAAAGTTTATAAACCTACTTACAATAAATTTAAACAAACCTTCGCGGCTAAAAATAAACGAAAAATATGACGACTGTGTAGAACAGCCGGAATCAACTGCCTCTGGACTGGTATATCGTGTCTGTTTCTTTTTTTTTTGCTTATCGCTCGCCATTATCAGATAAAGCTTTATGTAAATATTGAACCCGAATTTACAAAAATGTATTTTGGGGAAAAGTCGAGCGGAAAACTAGTATCAATAAATAATGATGCGCATATACTATTTTGACGATGCTTTCGGTGGGTAGGGGAGAGTTGGTTTGTTCGGGTTTGTTCGGGCACAGGAAGACAGTGGATATACCTCATTAGAACATCTAAAGGTGCATATTATGTTCTTCGTACCGTAAGAGTTAATTACTATACCTTTTTTTTAAAATATTTCACTAATTTTTTTGTTAAGTACAGGGTGAGTCAACGATAGAGTAAAGTTCAGTTTCTCCTTTACGTTAAAAATTAGATAAAAATTCGAAATACAAAAGTTGTAGAGATCATTCAGGTGCACATTCTAAAATTATATTGGGGGATGCAGCGGGGCCCACAAAAACGTGGTGAATACAATTTGGTTTATTTTTTAAATGGAACACCCTATATTTATATCAATTTTTGGAGTATGCATAAAATCCTGAAGATTTTTTATATACAGGGTGTTATGGAAATTTAAACCGGCAATTCCTGAGATGAAAACAAATTCCAGAAAAATATTCAAAAATGGTGCTTTAATTTAATATGCCCTGTACATGACCTGACGTCAAACCAAAAATTGCCACGTGGTGCCCTTGTTCGGAAGGTAAACACAGCAGCATATGGCAGTGAATCTCGAACAGTGTTGTTATATCTTCAGGGTAAAGTCTTTAGAAAGTCAATAACCGTTTGACACATTATTTTGGTACATTATTATAAACTTTTACGTTCAGTTCGCTGGGAAACAATCTCTGATTTATAAACTTGAAGTGACTCGAACAAACCGCCGCGGAGTTTATTAATGGTCAGGTATGTTCTCATTTGTTCAATTCGAACGGCACCCTTCAGATCTGGACAACGTAAAAGTTTATAAATGCCACTTACCCTTTAGAAAAAAATTCAATTTTATTTACCTTTTCGGACTTATTTAAAACCAACTTAATTTATAAAAAACACCAAGTACTCACATGACAAAATCACATTAGTTTTCGCATCACAACACATCTAAGTACCGTTCAATCTGAATTAGTATTTTAAAGTGCTACTGTGTAGACAAAAATACGCCCTTATTGTCTGGGAAATAATGTATTTAACATCTAAAAATTTTAAAAATAAATAACGCGTTGGTTCTGTCGATCGATATCGGCCGGCTTCTTTAAACAGCTGATTTTGGACAATCGGGATAATATTTAAAAATACAGCGCTTTCGATGTTTTATAAGCGACTATCATAAATTACCGAATTTCCTTCTATAATATTACTTTCCTGTATAATTATAGTCTCGGAAATGCCAACCGCGCTACTACCAGTTTTCGGAGGAAGGAAGCATCTTGAAGTTTGGACTGGCCCATTATTATTATTTGAAAGAGTAGTTCCTTTGTGAACATAATTGTTTCATTTTATCTTTAGTAAAGGGTTAATGGCATATAGAAATTAGCGTTTTTATTATTTCTATTGCGAAATGATTAAGTGTTCTTGTTCTATGTGTGTTATTGTAAAGTGTAATTATGCGTTAGTGTTGGGGTTTAGTGATAAGCTTATTATGCACTCCCACACTATCATCAGGACACGTGATGAGCATAAAGTTTTTCCCATAGAAAAAAGAATTGAAAGTATCTGTGCCCTGGATTTACTTTCTAAGTAAGCTAAATATTTATTTTTATAAGAAACTAAAGTTTTACACTTTTAAACAGTTTGGCAACATTATGCCTGAACATCTGTTGATTACCCAGCTGGGCAGTGTAATATGTTCATATATGAATGTGCCGAGGAGTTGTGTGTGGGTTTAGGGGTGAATTATCCTACTTTTTAAACGTTCGATTTAAAAAAAATATGTAGCGCTTCTCTAGGACACCCCAGGAGTCACCCATTTATATATAATACGTCATTTCCATAACACCCTGTATAATGTTATATATCTAAATCTTATAGTTTTCCCAATATTTTAATTTTTTCAGATAAATGCCAATTTTTGGATTTTAATTGTGAATACCAGCACTACCTTTGCAAATTCTAGATTCATATTGGATATGGAGATTACATGCAAGGCAAATAAATTATGTAAACAAATTTACCTCAGTTTTACAGGGTGCTCACAATAAATTTCAGTAACTTTAAACTAAAAAAATATCGTTTTTTTTAAATAGCACACCCTGTATATTTTTTTTTCTGATAGTAAGTATATGTACTTTTCTTTAACGTTGGTTAGTGTATATATATATGCATTGCCCGAATTTTTTTTCTGTTGTGAGATAATTTATAATAATAAATGTTGTGATGTGATTTCAAATATTTATGATATTACTATTGGTTCTGTAGCAAAACATACCTTTTGTGTTTTATTTCTTTTTATGGACCTTAATTATAAAATGGATTATTTTTAAATAAGATCGAAGGTAATAGAGTATGTACCTTAAAATTGTAATTATCTTCCTAAAAAGTTTGAAAAATAACTGATAACGCGGGTCAAAAATGTCTTTTTGGCAGGAACTAAAGCCGGGAGTTTACAATTATGTGTTGCAATATGACAACACCTCCTAAGATGCGCTGACCTACCTCAATAAATTATTAATTATATACGTCGCCAGTAGCGGCCATGTGAATTTTCAGATTTCCCATAGTGTATTTCTCGCTTATATCAGGATTTGTCGGTTTAAATATAATAAGTCATTTCCATAACACCCTGTATAATAATACAATACGTTAGGTATCACTTACAATAGGAATCAATTTTTCATTTAAAAAAATAGTCCTTTGTCATTTTTATTAAAACTGTCCATTGTCTATCCACTCTCTCCTACAAAATTACGAACAATAAAAATAACGTGTAAAATGTGGGAGAGAGAGAAATCTTATAGCAATTGACGGAATTTCCCACCCGACATACGGGGCCGATCGATTTTTGTCTTCTATTCGTGGCTATCGATTTTATTTTTGTAGGAAACGAGGCAAACTCTGGGAGAGATCCAGTGACAGGAGAGATGACAAATACATTGCTAAGTGTTATTTGTAAGTCTTAGTAGGGTAAAAAATTTTTTACAGGCAACTTTCAGTCCTTACTAAAATAAACTATTTGCCTGTAGAAACGATTATAATTTGCGAAATAAACTCCTGGACAAAATTACCGAACATCAGAAATTTCCCATATTTTTGATGCTATTTTTTTTTTGAATTTATGATCCGATTTGAATGATTTTTTTTGCATTGTAGGTTGGTTCCTTGACAATGTCATAGTTTTCGCTGTTTATGATAAAAATTTAATTTTCGATTTATACTGGGTTTACTAAAAATGCTATGTTTTTTTCCGAAAATTCGTATCACCCTGTGGAGTATATTAGTAACCGAAGCATATTGCAGTTGACATTAAACGGTAGGTCCATCTTTCCCCAACATTTACTTCATTATCTCTGTTATTAAAGGAGATACATCGTTTTATAGCGTAACATGTTTTTATAGACTTTAACATTCAACACATTCATTGTTAAATGTTTTCTAGTAGGTTTCAAGATTAAAATAGTCGTCGGGCAACTGGGCATACGAAACGAACGTTTAATAAGCAGTTTCCGAACAGTTTTTATCAATATGGCGAATTTTATTTGACCTTTGTAACTTTAAAACACAACATCTGCTGACACATCGCTTGCAATGTCCGAAAATGTCCATAGTCTACTTGAAAACATTTAACAATGAATTTGTTGAATACTAAAGTCTATAAAAACATGTTACGCTATAAAACGGTGTATCTCCTTTAATAACAGAGATAATGAAGTAAACCAAAAAAGAAAATGTTCGGGAAAGATGGACCTACCGTCTAATGTCAACTGTTATATGTTTCGGTTGCTAATATACTCCACAGGGTGATGCGAATTTTCGGAAAAAAACATAGCATTTTTAGTACACCCAGTATAAATCGAAAATTAAATTTTTATCATAAACAGCGAAAACTATGACATTGTCAAGGAACCAAGCTACAATGCAAAAAAAAATCATTCAAATCGGATATAAATTCAGAAAAAAAATAGCATCAAATATATGGCAAATTTATGATGTTGCGTTAATTTTGTCCAGGAGTTTATATGCATTACTGCATTAGTAAGCAATTTTAAGAGATTTTTTTAGATTATAGCTGCAGTATTCAAATTTGAATTTAAAAATGTATCGCCGGTCACGTGTCCCCAGTCAATAATTTCTTACTTTACCCTTTTATATTTCACTATTTTACTAAAGTTACTTTTATATATAAATAATTTACACTCCTACTAAAATTTTGTATTGAAAAAATAATGTTCAAAGATCAACAGTTTAGTTTCTCTAACGCAATTATTAACCAGAAGTTCCGTCCCCGCAGCTTCATGCCACGGCAGAAGTTGCTTATAAATAAAGCCACTAGAGATCGGCCTAATAGTTTTACAAATATGACGGTATGTGTTTGAATTTGTGTAAAGCGTGCTCCTGTTTAGGTAAGTTCCTTATTATGTTTACTTAGGTATAAACTAGAACATTGCCTACTTCCTACCAGGCGTATGATATTATGTTGTATTGCCGGTCACAGGGTTAACTCAGACCTAGTATAGTCTTAATTAAGGGAAAAATACTACACGAAGTCATTCTCTTGAGTACAGATACTCATTTCAGTCTAACAAAGTTTAAGAAATAGCTTGTATTAGCTGTTATCCATGAATTTGTGCATTTTTGTATCGCCGGTCACAGTATCGCCGATCACGCATGAAAATGTTACCGGAGATACAATGATGTGACTGTTTGTTATCCGAAGCTATATAAAATATTTTTTTATTAACCATTTATAAACCATTAAGGAAAAATATATTTTGATGTGCAACTTTTGTTGACACCTTAGGTAGATTAAAAATATGACTAATTTTCTTAGTATTTTAATATTCTATAAGGAACATTCCAAAACTTTAAACCAATATAAGACAGGACTGTTATAAATAATAGGAAAATGGTTATAGTGACGGGCGTTAAATTATGCTATAGACCATGATCTTTGTGACGTTGATCTTTTGCGCGGACATATTATATAAATTCCTCTAATTAGATACTATAAGAAACGTATTAAAAAATTAACAGGTGTTTTTGAGATTATTATTTATTTTTAAATTCCGATTTACTGAAAGTTGCCTGTAAAAATTTTTGACCCAGCACAGCTGACTGTTAAGTTATCTCTTAGTAATATAATTGACAACATAGCTGACAACGTCTATTGGCTAATCATCTGGGACTGTTTACAACGTTTCAACAGTGCACGCTGTTCTTTATGACAACGCCATAAAGTAATTTCTCTCGCTCATTAACTCGAAGCTTCGTTGCTTCAGTATGTTTCGATACTCGGTGTTGGGACGACGTGGCCGAGGGTTCCACGTGCTTGATGTATTCGAAATTTAAACGTCTTGTTCGTTGTAGCATTACCCGATTTTTTTCTGTTGTGAAATAATTCACAATAATAAATGTTGTGATGTGATTTCAAATTTGTGTGATATTATATACTGTTGATTCTGTTGCAAAACATACTTTTTGTGTTTTATTTTCTTATAGAATTTAATAATAAAACGGATTACTTTGAAATAAGATCGAAGGTAAGAGAGTATGTACCTTAAATTTTATGTTTTTTTTTCTAAAAAGTTTGAAAAGAACGCGGGTCAAATATGTCTTGTTGTCAAAAACTAAACACGTGCGTTTCCACTTTTGTATTGCAATATGACAATACCGCCTACAATGCGCTGACCTCTTTTGAGACTCTCCTCTTTTTGAACTACCTCAATAAATTATTGATTGCGAACGTCGTCAGTAGCGGCTACGTAATTTTCAGATTTCATAATAATATTTTGTGTTTCAGTTTTTATTTTTCATGGCTTTGTCTGAAGAGATGTCCAAAAATGAATTTTTCACTTTCTCGTTGCTACTATTTATTCTCCATAAGATTACATTATCAGATCTTAAATTCGACGTTTCGTCTATGGGTCATCATCGTCAGCTTAATGTTTTAAATATGAGCCTAGATTTTTTTATTTAAATTATGAAAGGGGAACTAAATCTACGTTCAGCGGTAGGTATACAACATTGAATGAATATGGTCAATTTAAGGAACAAAACGTCGGAAAACCAGTGTTGTATAACGCTGAACGAAAATTAAGTTGATGATCCTAAAGACGAAACGTGACATTAAAGATCTGATAATGCCATCTTGTGGAGAATAAAAAGTAATAACGAGAAAGTGAAATTTATTTTTATACATCTCCTCGAACACAGTCAGAAAAAATTCCAAACCGAAACGCAAAATTTTAGATTTTTCCAAATATTTTCAAAGCCCCTGTATATATTTTCGTTATTTCTACGGCATATTATTGGTCCCATAATTACGCAACTTTGCAACAATTTAACCGACTTCGTATCTCTTACCGTTTCCGAACTCTCAATGGTGAAGGAGGAATTTGTTACAGCCTTTATAAACTAAGAGGAGTATTTCCTATTGAGCGAAAAACTGTTCGAGTATATGTCGGCGCGTCAAGCGATGCTCGGGTATCGAGTGAAAGGTAATAAGTAACAAGCGACGATTTTCGCTTGGAATTTATAACTCGAGCGTTTTTTTTTTAATAATCGAGTGATATCGGTTATTTCAATAATCGAGTACTCAAGCGGTTTTTTGCTCGAGCGATCACAGCACTAAATAGGTATAATGATGGAAATTAACTCGCGTTGGGCGGATTGCGTTTGGAGATATGAATATTCGCGTGTGTTGTCCTAACGCAGTAGAGAATGTCCAGCCTAATAATGCATAAATCGTAGGACATGGTCTTCCATCTTGTTTCGAAATTACGAATTTTTATTCTGACCAGATCCCGATTTTTGGCATCTATCTGAATTGAAGGTTATTTTCTGGTTAACTTATTTTACACGCTTTTGCAATGTTTTTTCTTTTCCTGTTCGTTTGCCTATAATTATGCCAAATGATAATTAAAGTAATTTTATGCAAAAAAACGTGTGTTTTGTTTATAATTCATATAAAAGTAATTGTATCTATTAAATATAGTCTAGATACACAGCTGTCACAATTTACCTCGGTGTTAGCGAGAGTTGTGACAAAGGGAGTAGCTTCAGTTTTCGTGGTTTTTGTCAGAAACCTTATAACTTTTATTGACTTTGGTGACTGTTTTTAAAAGAGTAAAGATTGAGCTACATTGCGGTATACAATTCATAATGGTGGTATGTTCTTTTATTGAGATATGTTCTTTTAAGTAAAAATCCTCCTCAGTTTCCCCTACCTATATACTATAAAGCTGTTATAAAACTCTCTTAACCAGTGGCGGCGATAAAAATCTGTTATGTTCAGATTTCAAAATATACGTCCTTTCCTCCATGTTCTTCACTTGTTTAGCTATTCTAAAACTCCTAGTTTTTCACGAGCCATCAATCAATAAATATTTAAGCGATTATTTTAATGGATTCGAGTGCAAAATGTCCACCGTGAAAACTCTCTGTGTTAAGGGAATTTTGTCACGTTCCAAATTCAATTACATTTTCCAATTTTCCTCTTTAATTTCTACTTCGTCCTTCGGCTGCCGTAAGTACGCAATTCGTTTTACAAATGAAATATTGATTTCATTGGGATGTAAGCCAGAATTGAGTAAACAATTTACTAACCGTTGAGTGAATAATTGAGCGCAATTAATTCAGCTGGTGTTGGTTTGTTTATTTATTGAAACAATAACACGCGGTGACGGATTCATGCGGGTAAAGCATCAGCCACGACGCAGATAAAGCACAAGTTTTTATTAATTTTGTAAAGTTCTACAATATTTTTACTTCTACACGTCGACAAGTTTATCTGTAGCTACGAAAGGAATGCGGACAAGAAAATTTCTTGAGTTAACAATGTTGTCACATATATTAAATTTTATCTTAATATATTACCAAGTAAACCATTAAATTAAATTTACCCATATAAAATAAACTGTCATAAGTATATAAGAAACTGATATTCTATTATAGTTTCAATATTCTTAAAACATTCTTTTCATACTATTTATTTTAATATTTAAATGAAAAATTAAATATTTTTTCTTAAAGTACTTCTAATCTAAAAATATGGCAACATAGTGCAATATCAACGGTAAAAATGGATAACAGGTTGCTAGGGCTAATTTGATAGGTTATATCCCAGACAGAGAATGACGCCACGCATCTAGTGACACGCCCATTGTGCCGGCGTGGTTGTTCGGCGATGTCCAATATGCTTCATACAGTTGCGTAGTGATAGGAAGGGTTTTATATTGTGTTAAATTGTGTTTTTAAAAAGTGTTCGTTGCTATCAAACTATGATAATGAATGAATATACTCAAGGTAAAACCCTTCATAGTCAAGCCAGTGAAGTGATTGCCAATGTGTATAGGGTGTGTGAAGAGGAATCTCAAATTAACGCATTTAAATTGCCACTGCGAAAGCTAGAAACGGGATAAATCACGATCCAGCATCTAGAAAGTTTGAATTGCTTGAACTTGTCCAGAGTGATAAACCTCCCAATAATGATAAAAAGGGATGTGGTTGACACCATTATCAGGCAATACGGCCACACTCCTTTAAGAGCACCCCCGTATATGTGCGAATTAAACCCTATTGAGATGTCTTGGGCTCAAATTAAACATTTCATTAGAGATCGCAATGCACCAGGGGATTTTAGTATCTTAAAACGAAGGAAGCTTCTGGACACAATTGACTCAGTTACAGCAGTGGAATGGGAAAAGTTTTGTCGACATGTCATCGATATAGAAAATAAGTTTTGGGAAACTGATTATATGATGGAGGAGATTGAATCCATTATAATAGAAGTTGAGACTGATACTGATGAGAGTGATACTGATGATAGTAATAGTGAAGGCGAAGAAGGCGAAGATGATGATAAAGTATGTACTGATATTTTTTGTATATTTTGATGCTTTGTCGCAAAACTATATTTTATGTGTCTTTGTGTGATTTAATTTAGCTACGCTCGTTATCCAATCCTTCAAACAAAAGAAAAACACTTTTAACACACTCATCATACAATATTTTATCTACAAACAATGTTAAGCCAGACACTAAAATTTATCCGTATTCTACCAAATTCAAAATTAAAGTCACAAAATCCAAAATCTAGTGACTTTTGCCGGCTTTCCCAGCATCACACAAGTATGGAATCAGTAAAGAAAGCGTAAGATTTAAGTTTACCTTATAATGAATTTGCTTGCAACTGCTCCAATTTTTGAAAACTTATCAAAGTAGTGAATAACAGTGGCAACATTGCACCACCAGCATTTGGTAAAATAATCTGGTTGTGACTTTTGTAATGGAACAAAAGAATATTAGGCAAAGAGCTCCAAATTATACGGCAAAAGAAAAAGACGTTCTTTTGGCTGTTCAATGATATCGACAATGTTCAGGTCGTCATTGAGAAACTCCATGAGAAAGAAATTATTTGACACAAAAACTGACAACTTCATATTTGATTTAATTAAAAGTTTAGGTTATGAAGCATTACTTAAAATTTTAAGCACATCTACTTAACGTATGAGACGCTTACATGGTATTTACGTGTCGGTGCAATGCAAAAAGGCAATTCATTCTCTACTTAAAGGCGTCCTTAACATGTTTTTATTATGGGTCGATATTTGAATGCAGCCTTAACATTATGGTAGACCATAAAAAACTATGTTTTAAATTAATTTGAGGATCAGTTGGCTCGTTAAGTGGAAGATTACCATGTCCTTAAAGATCTATCTCTTGAGATGAGAGTTAAAGAGAACTTTAATATACTGTCAAACTTGTGTTAAGGATGACTTATATCATTCTGTACCTTAAGGTGACTTTGAATTATTATCGGCCCTAGGGGTTATGGTTTTGCCATCACGTTTAATCGAATAGCTTAGGATTGTCTCACCAAATTGTATTCAAACTCAGCACATAGGTTTACCATATAGGCCTCTACAAGAAGATAAAATGCAATTTTTCTATAAAATGTACAAGGGAGCCAATATTCGGCCACCTCAAAAATTACACGGGATTTCCTTCCGAACAAACCCCAACAAATCCGGTATGTACTTAAATAAAATTTAAAATACGTATAATGCATCAACTATCATTTTAAAATTAAGTTTTTTACTTTGGTACAATAAAGAAGATTCCTATATACAGGGTGTTATGGAAATGACGTATTATATTTAAATGGGTGACTCCTGGGGTGTCCTAGAGAAGCGCTACATATATTTTTTTTAATTCGAACGTTTAAAAAGTGAGGTAATTCACCCCTAAACCCACCCGGTTACTCCTCGACACATTCATATATGATCATATTACATTGCCAAGCTGTGTAATCAAGAGATGTTCAGGCCCAATGTTTCCAACTGTGTAAAAAATGTAAAACTTTAGATTCTTATAAAAATAATATTTAGTTTACCTAGTATCCAAATAGAAGTGAATCCAGGTACCAGTACACTAGCAAGTAATCCAGGGCACAGACATCTTCAGGTTTTTTTTTCTATGGGAAAAGCTTTATGCTCATCACGTACCCTGATGATAATGTGGAACTGCATAATAAGCTTATACCCACTAAACCCCATTCGGCCTCTTATTTCCAATCTCTCGGAACATTTGCACTAAATCACTTAAAGAAACAAATAGATAACCATGAGTTTCCAATTAATTTTTTTGAAGATATGCACTTATTATTAGATTATACAAATGCAATAAATACTAACGCATAATTACTCCTTACAATAACCTACCGTACACATAAAACAACAGCACTATAGGATACAAATTATTTCGCAATAGAAATTCAGAAATAATAAAAACGCTAATTTCTAATGGGCTAATCAAATTTATTAATCCTTTACTGAAGAAGAATGATGACATAATTATATTGATAGACCATTCCTTCCCATCCTTCCATCCCTTTAAAATAAATAGTCTCGTCTAACTAGTGCGGTTGCCATTTCCGAGACTATCATTATACAGAAAAGTATTACAGAAGGAAATTCTGCATTTTATGAATATAACCTTATAAAACATCGAAAGTGGCAACGCTGTATTTCTAAGTATTAACCCCAGCCGCTGCAGTCGCGTAAAGAATAGGCAACCCGATTGTCCAAGATCAGCTGTTTAAAGAAGCCGGCCAGTTTCCTACTGTTTTTTTCCAAGCAGATTTGTGTGTTAATACTTAAACTTAAGTTATTTGTTCTTTTCGCGACGGCAGCGCCCCAGTCCAGTAGTTCAATATCGATCGACGGAAACAACGTGTTATTTATTTTTTAAATTTTTAGATGTTAAATACATTATTTCCCAGACCACTCAGACAATAAGGGCGTATTTTTGTCTACACAGTAGCACTTTAAAATACTAATTCAGATTGAATGGTACTTAGATGTGTTCATGAGACGCGATTTTGTGAGATTATTGTGGCGGTTTGTTTTTGTTCGGGTTACCTAGGTACTTGGTGTATTTTTATAAATTAAGTTGGTTTTAAATAAGTCCGAAAAGCTAAATAAAATTGCAATTTTTTTCTAAAGGGTAAGTGGCATTTATAAACTTTTAAGTTGTCCAGATCTGACGGGTGTCGTTCGAATTGAACAAATGAGAACATACCTGACCATTTATAAACTCCGCGGCGGTTCGTTCGAGTCTGTTCAAGTTTATAAATCACTGATTATTTCCCAGCGAACTGAACTGAACGTAAACGTTTATAATAATGTACCTTGAAAAATAAACAACTTGCAATCTGTCAAACGATTATTGACTTTCTAAAGAGTTTACCCTGAAGATACGACAACACTGTTGACATATGTTGCTTTGTTTACCTTCCTGACAGGGGCGCCACGTAGTCATTTTTGGTTTGACATAAGGTCATGTACAGGGCATATTAAATTAAAGCGCCATTTTTGGATATTTTTCTTCAATTTGTTTTCATCTCAGGAATTGCCGATTTAAATATAATACGTAATTTCCATCACCCTGTATATCTACGACCATCATAATATTAATCACGTTCATTATCTGCTGAAGTTATTTTGTCATATTTAATCTACATGGCATATTGGTGACATTGGCAACACTGTTTCCGTTTGTCCGTCTATCGAAGCTCGTTTTTCTAGAGTCGGTTTGATGTAGAGAGAGCTGAAACGTGACACAACGCGAAAGCTAAAAGGTACAATTAAAAATTTTCGGCCTATTCAGAAAACTAAGGATATGATTGCCGGAATCCATATGAAGTACAAATTACTTTTATTTTGTTTCTGTTACCTCGTAGCCTTAAAGCGAAATTATTCATTCCGTTGACGCAAGCAACTGAACCCTGTTCATGTAATTCAATTATGTTAATTAAGACGCCTGACGTCAATCGACGCTGCATTTTTATACATATTTGGTTATCGAATACCTAGAGTCATCCGAGGTATTTAAGCGCAGCAGGCAATGTGCGCAATCCCAATATATCGATGTGTTTTGACAAAACGTCGTAAGCAACAGATTTCTGGGATATGATATTTCTACACCAAACTGTTGCTTATGATACTCTGCACTGCACTGAAAGATATAAACAGACATGATCATTGGCGGCACACGCCATCGCTTGCCGCGCCTACCTGTACCAACCAGCAGCCTTGCTGTAATGCATTGTCTGAATACCTACTTATGAATCACAGTATTCATAATTTGCTGTTTTCTTGTTTCACCAGAACAGTTTATTTCCGGTTTTAATTGAAAAATATTATGGTTACGGCTTTTATATGAAGTTGTGTGTTGTTTTGCTCGGTGGTGGTCGTATTAGAAATATTTTAATATTTGGTAATGGGCAATTACGTATCTAAGTGTATTTTTATAATAATTTTAATATTATTAGTCATACCTAATACCTACCTATACCTAATAGTAATTGGTGAAATTATAGTTTTGTTTTTTTGACCGTTTTTTCAAATTATAGGTAGTTTGTTTTTGGGTTTCGGTCACTTTGAAATTAAATTCCAATATTTGGTTAACGTTTCGGCTTATTATACTAAACCATCATCAGAACTATTTGTATTAAAGTTAGTATAGAATGAAATGAAAAAATATATGAATGAACATACCTTGTGCAATTCTCACTTACACTAAATTTGATAACATTTTGTCTTGTTGAGTAGACATGAACTAACTTTTTTAACTAAATTTAGTAGTAAGGTATATTATTATTTAAATACCATAAAATAGAAGGTATGCATATTTAACATTATTTACATTTTGGGTATTTGGTTTGTTTATTTCTATATGAGTTTCACTCTAAGATAGTCGATTCCTTGGATAAGAAGTACTCCGTGATGGGTATGTTTTTCGATTTTTCTCGTGCATTTGATGTAGTCAATCATGATTTGTTGCTTACTAAATTACATAGATACGGCGTCACGGGAAACCATTTCAACTTCTTCAATCCTATCTACATAATCGGTCTCAGTTTGTCAGAATTAATGGCACACAGAGAAATCTACGTACTGTTGAAAGAGGCGTTCCACAGGGTTCAATTTTGGAACCATCCTTATACTTAATTTTTGCTAACGATTTGATTGTTTTTTAAAAAGTAAGTCTCGTAGTCTGCTATGCAGACGACACAAAAGTCTTGGTAATTGAAAATGATGCTCTAAAAAAAACAGCAGAGGAGAAAAAATCAACTTTACCTGAATACGTCCAAGACCAAGTCTATTCTTTTTTCTTCAAGGCCGAATGCCAGAGATGACAGCGTCGTCCTGTTTGAGAACAGTGTCGTCTATGGATGCAAAAATGCTGGGGGCTATTTTTGACCAGGGCGTGAAGTGGGTTTGTCATATAGAAATATTATGTGACAGGCTTTGCAGTGGGTGTTATGCTCTTAATTCTCTCTCGAAGCAGTGTAGCCAACCTGTTCTACTAGCACTATACTACTCAAATATTCACTCTTATATTCGTTATGCTATAATAAATTGTGGTTGCAGCTCACAAGTAAATAGAGTGTTCTTGTTGCAGAAATATGCGGTACGTATCTTGTCATCATTAGGTTACAGGGAATCTTGTCGAGCGGCGTTCAAGGATTTAAAATTTTTAACTGTGGCTAGTATTTACATTGTTGAGTGTTGTGTTTTTGTATTTAAAAATAAAACTCATTTTTTGCGCACTAGAATGGATCACTCACATAACAAGAGAACTTCTGCTGCCACCTATTCATAGTATTGTTGAGTCCTGAGATAAGAAATTCTCCTAATATAAATATTTTTTAGAATAGACTCAAGCATTTATTAATACAAAACACTTGCTATACCATTCAAGAATCCTATCAATGATTGTGGTATTGTATCGTTGACAGCTTCAATTTTAATTAGTAATTCTTACCTTTGTTCATTTATTTTATTAGCTTAATTATCCTACAATTATTTTATTGTTTAGACTTTACATGTAGAAAACTTTTGACGTTTTCTTCAATTATTGTATATATTTATCTTTTTTACAGCTAAATTGAAGAAATAAATGAATTATTATTATTATTATTATTATTATTAATTACATTTTTACAATGGTGGTTATAGAAAGGGTACATTGGCCAAACCAAACAATATCTCAAAAATAGAATAATAGAACATAAAACTACGAAACAAATTACAAAGAATGCAACATTAAAAAAATGATTTATATAAAAAAACAATAATACGATTAATTTTAGAACTGATACAGATAGCCTTAGTAAGATTTACAATAATATAAGTACATCAAACTAAATGCAAATCTTTACCATCATAAAAATAAACAATAATGGCACCATAGACAAAGGAAGAGAGGGGACGAATAATTCCGGTTTACGGGCCGTCGCAGAAAGTGTTACCTAAAATTGATCGGCTGCCATTGATAGGGAGCCAGACAATCGAGGTGGCACCCTATGTATTTTGGTGATTTGTGGTGAGAAGAGCTATTATAAGAATTTAGTTTATTTACAGAAAAATGGTGAATTGTTGTGCCCATAGCTATAAAAGCCGTAATGAACGAAAGAAGCTTGGAATTACTTCCCATCGGTAAATATTCAAATTGTATTTTTTGCATGCATTTATTTTATATTAGATATCTCCCTTGTAAGTTTAGCAGTATATGTTATTTGAAACTATGATTAAGTCTATAGTTAAAGCTACCTTCCTTTGTAATTTGTACTAGATTTGTTGCACTTTTCATTCAAGATTTCTAGGTAATTGCCCTTGGAGAGGGTGTGTCACTCAATGGCGTACCTGCATGATTTGTATATTTTGACAAAATTAAATTATTTCTTATTTAATTTTGGTTAATTATTAGTGAAAGCATTATATTATTTCGAATGTATACCAGTGTTATTTTTTTAAAGAAAGCGATTAACGTTTGTCTTGAATCGTTGAAGATCATAGTCTTTGAGAAACACGACTTCAGGCGAAGGTCGTTTCACAAGGATGGCGTCCTGTTAAAACTTATTTTAAACCACTAAGCTCAAACATTGTTGTATTGTTTTTAGATTTCCGAAAGATCCACAAAAAGCAAACATTTGGGTGCAGAACATGGGACTTAGAGATTGGACACCTTCTCCTGCCTACAGGATTTGTTCAGAGCATTTTGAGAAGTCCTTTTTTATAAAGTTGAGGAAAGAGTAGGTACGATTACTTGGAGGTGCTGTGCCAACAATATTTTCAAAACTACCAGTAATTACATTTTGTTGCTTCTTTGTAATAAATTTTGAATCGACCAATTTTGTTTTTTATCTTACATTTTCCCTAAAGTTGAAAGATATTTAAATTTCACAACCTTTCCTATATGAAATTATATTTTTGGATAATAAAATTAATATTTACTAAGCATTCAAAAATTATTGAGAAGCAGAAGAATATTTGTACTCAGTAAGGGACACAATATACAAATTCAATTCAATAAAAATTTTACTTCCATATTCCATAAATAATAATTTTGTACTGGGATAATACTAAGAAAATATTCATGTAACGCCACTGCTAAATCCGATAAGGAGCCAGGCGGTAACAAAATAGCTTCTGGTTTTACGCGTCCCCTCTCTTCCTTTGTCTATGAATGGCACCAAACAGTTTAATATAAGATTTCCCAAACCCTTTCTATAACCACCATTGTGAAAATGTAAACAAACCAAATACCCAGAATGTAAATAATGTTAAACATGCATACCTTTTATTTTATGGTATATAAATAATTACCTACTTTGCTACTAAATTCGTATAACAAGTTAGTTCGTTTCCAGTCAACAACGAGACAAAATGTCACCAAATCTAATGTAAGTGAGTGAGAATTGAAAAGATTGTTTCAAGAAAAATGGATATAACTTAATGACTGTCGTAAAAGTGCCTGGGTCATCCCATTATTTATGACCCTTTGTTATTATTATGTGGAAAGGACCGGATTGTAATAATTATAATTAAATATAGGCACATCAGGTAGGTTAGGTTGCTTAATTTATATTTAAATATCTTTTTGTGGTAAAATTTGTTAGTTTTTGAGGAATGGTTCAAGAATTGTATTTTACCAAACTTTCCTCAGAAGAGCGTGATAGTAATGGACAATGCGAGCTATCACAGTCGCCAATTACATAAAGCTCCAAGCTCAAATAATACAAAATTGGAGATTCAGAACTACATGGCGGCGAATGATATATATAAAGAAAGTTATAAAAAAAGTGATCTTTTAGAAGTTTTAAAGACATTTTGTATAAAAAAGTATATGTTTGTGACACATTGGCAGAAGAAATTGGACATACAGTGCTACGGCTCCCACCCTATTATTGCATTTTTAACCCCATAGAGCATATGTGGCACCAGTTAAAATCACTGGTTAGGTCTGAAAATATTTCTCCGACTTTAAGTTCTAGTGTTGTAAAATTAATACGAAAATGCTTTAATCATATTCCCACAGGTAGTTGGAAAAATTCAGTCCGTCACGTAATAACTGTAGAAAATTCGTATATTAGTCTGGATCGTATAATTAATCCAATTATAATTAATTTTGATGAGGATAGCGATAGCGAAACAGAACTATCTATAGAATGACATTATAAATGTAAATAAATATGACTAGAAATATTAAAAAAAAATGTTATTTCATTTGATTACATTAATATAATCATATCATGACTTGTTTTCCTTAGTCCGTCCCTTCATACTTGTTTATTGCCAAGCTCTTGTCTACACATTGGGACCGACCCAGGAAATCATTAAGTCGTATCCAATTTTCGTGAAACGTACTGTACAAGATTTGTTCATTTATATATTTTTTCATTTCATTCTATACAAACTAATATTAACATAAAATAAGAATTTTGTCACTAACACCGTCAAAAATATTGCTTCCTTCTATTTTATTTATACGTCTTTTTTCTTTATTACAAATAGTTCTGACGATGGTTTAGTATAATAAACCGAAACGTTAACCAAATATTGAAATTTCATTTCAAAGTGACCGAAACCCAAAAACAAACTACCTGTAATTGGTAAAGGTAAGTAATTTAATTTAGTTGTAATATGGGTTTCTAATGCCGATGACGTGCACGCCTATGGGCGACAACATAACTTCGCGGCTCTACAGGGTGTTTGAGGAGAAACGCTCACCTCTCTAACATCTTTATTGTTTAAGCTACAGAAATAAAATTTGGTGGATTTGTATCTGATATTATTTTGCATTTCATGACATTGCGGGCTCCATCTTGTCACTTCCGGTTTATCCGGAAATTACCTCAACTTTGGATTTTTAAATGGAACACCCAGGATATTTTTGGCTATATCGATACAGAATACCATTCCAAATTCAACGACATCAATATGTAACGTTTTGACACTTTAAATAATTCTTCTTTTTATTTTTTCTTCTAGATTGCTTAGCTCCCTAAACTGATTACTTCTAAGCCAAATTCTTGGTAAAAATTGAATTTGGGAAGTTTTATTGTTTTTTAATTTATTTACACACTTTTTAATTCTTAAGAAGGTTTTTTTCCCAGAAAAGTCCATTTTTCAAATGGAAACATAATGGCTCACTCGGCCAAAAACATACAACAAGAAGCGCAAATAGCTTTGCATTTATTTTGGCCACCCATGACGCAATATGCTAACAAACAAATGAACATAATTACAAATTTAAAATTCGCCATAATTTGACTTAAAAATTAACCATTTTAGGCAGTTCATAGCAGCAATCTAGATGAAAAAATAAAAAGAAAAATGCTTATAAGTGCCAAAAAAAGACGTGTGGTTGAATTTGGAATGGTGGTCTGAATCGATATAGCCAAATATACAGGGTGTTATCGAAATGACTCATATTTAAACCGGGAATTCCTGAGATAAAAACAAATTGAAGAAAAATATCAAAAAATGGCGCTTTAATTTAATATACCCTGTACATACAGTGGCGGCTCGTGATCTATGATAGAGGGGGTTCACAAGTATGGTGAAATTTTTGTAGTCGTTTTAAATGTAGAGAGAAAAAAAGTAATAAGAAAATGCGTTAGGTAAAACAAATTTTTATTTATTTTTTAATTTTACACAAGGAAATACAACTTTTGGAAAACAAGAAAGGTTTCCTTAGTGTGTATAGCTGTCGAATCTTAACGTCGGCGCATGCAACCCTCGTAACAATATTTATACAGTCCACTACTAATACTACTAAAGCCATCTACGAGCTATCAAGAAAACCGAATGATGTCCAATACTACTACCGCCATCTACGAGTTATCAAAAAACCGAATGATGTCTAATACCACGACGCCATCTATGGGCTACGTCATTAGGCGTAACCAAGACGAGAACAATAGTTAACTGTTTTATGACGAGAACGAATCGAGCCCCGGGAGTGACAAGTTGGCATTCTTCATATTTTCAGTGTTATTTAGTTTAAATCCTTAAATAAAATGGTTTAAAATCATATCGAGTATCATTTATCGAAATACACAACATTTATCGACCCTACACAATAGTGCTTAAACGAAAAGTCCATTCTTCGGTTCTTAATTGTAGAAAATTGATCAATAACAGCCTCATTATGTTTGAAATACCCTCTATAAATTTTTTTTCATATATTTCATTTTTAAACTTTCTAATAAAGTCCCTAGATTTACCCGTTGTGGTTTGCGTTAAATTAATTTCGGGTTTAGGTGTTCCCGCATTCTTCACTTCAATTTTTTGCTTCAAACTCAAAGAGCTAAAGTTATTTCTTAAATAGTCCACCATCAACTATTCATTTTAACTTAATAAATATATAATATTAAAATATTAAAACATACACGCTCGAATTTCTAACTAGATGCACGAACAGTGAATCTTGAGCAGTGTTGTCACATTTTCAGGCTAAACTCTTTAGAAAGTCAATAACCGTTTGACAGATTGGAAGTTGTTTATTTTTCAGTATATATTATTATAAGGGAAACAATCTCTGATTTATAAACTTGAACTGACTCGAACGAACCGCCACGGAGTTTATAAATGGTTAGGTATGTTCTCATTTGTTCAATTTGAACAATCCCGTCGGATCTAAACAACAAATTTATATATTATTATATATATTTATAAAAAACTTAATTTATAAAAAAAGTATACACACCAAGTAACCCAAACACCGGCACAATAACTTAATAAAATCACATACTTCACATAAATTTTCGGGTAGATTTATATGCACTCATGACCACATCTAAGTATCATTCAATCTGAATTGTATTTTAAAGTGGTACTGTGTAAACAAAAATACGCCCTTATTGTATAAGGTGATTTTGAAACTAAATAACGTTTGAACTTTTCCTCGCTTTAACATGTTTGTTCGGGTTTACTAGGTCGATCGATATTTAGCTATTTGGGTTAATATCTAAAAATACAGCGTTGCCACTTTCGATATTTTATTAGATTATATTCATAAATTGGGGAATTTCCTTCTGTAATATTACTTTCCTGTATAATTAGTATCGGAAATGGCAACAGCGCTAGTTTTTCCGAATCCGCACGAAGCACTCGCGCCTTGGAAGGGAAGGGTAGTTCCTATATCAACATAATTGTTTCATTTTAGCTTTAGTAAAGAATTAATAAATTTAGGCCCATTAGAAATTAGCGTTTTTATTATTTTTGAATTTCTATTGCGAAATAATTTGTATCCTATCTTGTGCTGTTGTTCTATGTGTACGATAGTGTTATTAAAGTGTAATTATGCGTTAGTGTTTACTGTTTAGTGCTTTTGTGTAATCTGATAATAGGGGTGCCTATCTTCAAAAAAACTAATTTGAAACTCGTGGGTGTCTGTGTATTTCTTTAAGTGATTTAGTGTAATTTGTTCTGTTTCACTATGTGTTTTTTTTTCTCGACGATATGCCGGTTATCTTCCGAGATTGGAAAGAAAAGGCCGAATGGAGTTTAGTGGGTTTAAGCTTATTATGCAGTCCCACACTATCATCAGGGCACGTGATGAGCATAATAGCTTTTCCCATAGAAAAAAGAACTGAAGGTGTCTGTACCCTGGATTCCTTCTCGTGTCAGCTTCCTGGATTTACTTTCTAAGTAAGCTAAATACCTATTTATTTTTATAAGAATCTAAAGTTTTACATTTTTACACAGTTTGGCGACATTGTGCGTAACAGGTGTTTGTGATACACTGCCACAGGGTGCTGTGATTCATTACCGCGGAGTCACCTGTGAGTAAGAGGGTTTGTTACCCCACTTTTAAAAAGGTTGGTTTAAAAAAAAATATGTAGCGCTTCTCTAGGACACCTAAGGAGTCACCCATTTTAATATAATACGTCATTTCCATAACACCATGTATTATTGGGTGTTCCATTTAAAAATAGTAGTTGAGGTCGTTTCCGGTTAAACCGGAAGTTAAAAAATAGTGTCCGTCATGAAAAGAAGGAGATATGTGAAAAAATGAATAAACATTTTATCGATGTAGGAGAAAATTTATCAAGGAAGATTCCATTTGTAAAAAGTTTTGAAGAAAATTTCAGTCAAAATTCAATGTTTCTAGATCCAGAGGAAGTCTTTAAAGAAGATATTGATGAAATTATTACAAATCTTAACCCAAGAGACACCAGCGGTTTTGATGATATATCGATAAAAACTATTAAAATTGTCAAAAAAGAAATCGTTCCAATCTTGCAATCTCTCTTAAATTATCATTTATTACGAGTATTTTCCCAGAAAAAATTAAATTGGTAAAGATATATCCAATTTTTAAAAATGTTCAAAAAAGTGATCCTATTAATTATAGACCAATTTCTGTTTTACCTGTTTTATCTAAAATTTTGGAAAAAATAATGAATAAGAAATTGACAATATTTTTAGAAAATCAAAACATGCTATTTATAGGTCAATATGGATTTCGTAAGTCTAAAAATACAGAAATATCTGCTATTGATATTATTACTGACATTCAATTAACTTTAGACAATAACAAAAAATGTTGCTTATATCTTTAGACTTGCGAAAGGCATTTGATACTGTGAATCACGAAATTTAATTACAAAGTCTTTTCAATATTGGTATTAGAGGAAATATTTACAATTGGTTTAAAAATTATTATATAACAGAAAACAGTACGTTTATATTGACGACTGCTCAAGTTCTCAACAAAATATGACTTGTGGTATTCCTCAATATCAATTTTAGGTCCAATTTTATTCCTTATATATATATAAATTCAATTTCTAAGTTAAATCTAAAAGGTAAAATCAAATTGGTTGCGGATGATACTACAATTTTATATTTTGGCGAGTCTTTTTCAAATATTCAAACTGATATTACTAATGGTTTGAAAATTATACTTTCATGGCTGCAATCCCATAAACTTTCTTTAAACTGTGAAAAGTAATCTTTCACGTTAATTTCTAAATTTGCAATTGGGAGCAATATTTCACCAATCATTTTTAATGGAAACTAAATTAAGTATGTAAAACCTGCCATTTTTTATTTATATTTATAAGTGAAATTGAACGGGATGCATCCATGATTAATATTTATGTGATTATTTATATAATAATATAATATGTATATGAATAAATTATAATTTTATTATCTTAATACCTTAATCAAAATATTTTCCAGCAGCCAGCAGTCATAATACTATATGACGAACAAATTAACTTTAGAATACTCATAAACTGTTCATTCGAAAACACTAAAACACAATTAGCTTCATCTCGCTATATTATGAAAGTTCCACTTTTCACGAACTATAAACCAAGATTACAAATGCTGTTAACAATTATTATTAACGATCTGGTCTGCCGCTATCAATATATTAATTAATTATTTATTTGCCTATTATTTTAATTGAATCGTATAATGGTTTTGATTGTTTGATTATTAATTAGTATACTGGGTGAAACTTTTACTATAAACACATGCAAATGAAGGATACAGTGGGAGGGACGGGCCTTTGACTGAACATCAGTTTGTCGCCGAATTGAGAAAAAGACAAGAAGGATTTTTTTCAAGCGGAACGTACGTACATTATTCCATGATATGAGTGGAGTACGTTGCCCGAAACGTCCGTCCGTTTTGCGCTTAATAAATGATAGGTAACTCTAAACGTTCTCCTTATCTGTGTGTTTCATGTAAGACTTTTTTGATAACCCCCATATAACCAAGTTTCCCCTTAAGTTTTATTTGAATTTAATTTAATCAGATTATTAAGTAGACGGCTATTTTTTGGAAATTTAATTTTCTCCCCATTTTTGAATTCTATCCAGAGGTGAATTCCCCACCCAGGAATTATTTATTTAGAGCCAATCTAACTTTCTTAATCATTAAATTTTGAATATATGCGTGAGTGCTGGTCGACACTATCAGTAATGTCGCCAGTCCTGATATTCAATGAAAATTCATCATAATTTAGAGACGCTCCTACTTAAAGTATTTTCGAACGCAAATTTCTCGAGTATTGTTTTTCGAATCGAATAGGTGTTTTTTATCAGGGATGTCAGGCAATTAATGCCATTGCCGACTTGACACGCACGTGTCTTGTGGAGAAGAAGTACCAATGAGAAAGTGAAATTTATTTTTGGACATCTCTTCAAACGAAGTCAGGAAAAACTATAAACCAAACAGTAAAATTTTAAATTTTTCGAAATATGTACTTTGAAAGCACCTATATTTATTTTAGATTTTTTTGCGGCATATTATTGAACCCATAATTATGCAACTTTACCCCAATTTAACCGCCTTCGTATCTCTTACCGTTTCCGATATCCCAATGGTGAAGCCCGAATTTGTTCGGGTTTGTTCGCCCTTTACAGCCACAGTACGGGAAAACCACATCTGCCCTAAAGTACATTCTGCCCTACCATTCGGACGTCACTTCGTGTTGAACCGGGAATCTTCGTTTCTGCAATTGACCTACCCACCCTTGCGACGCGGAGGGAGCGGAAGTCGACAAACAAGGATGGAATATGCATACTTTCTTTGTTGTTTCGTGTGTGCCTCGTTATGGAAAAATTATTTGGTATAGTGTGTAAGTTTCGGGTTCGAGCATGATTCGAAATTTGTTCTTGGGAATAGACATGTTGGCCAATGAGATCGTGTAGAACAGATGAACATTAGGACGAGATGGCTTTATCTGTCCTACTGTTCAACAACCCTAATGTTCATCTGTCCTACAACTCGAGTGTATTCGGGTGATGTTCGGTTAAG
The DNA here is from genome assembly GCA_963991005.1 of Barypeithes pellucidus. Classification (NCBI taxonomy): domain Eukaryota; kingdom Metazoa; phylum Arthropoda; class Insecta; order Coleoptera; family Curculionidae; genus Barypeithes; species Barypeithes pellucidus. The sequence continues at coordinate 20,235,521 of OZ022563.1, forward strand.
CTCGTATGACCTAATCCGTTGAGAACGCCTTTTCCCCCTGTTTACATTCATTTTTACTGACATGCTGTGATATTATTATTGGATAGAGACTTAAAATATTGCTCTTAGCGTCGAACGATTGAATGGTTATGTCATATTTATTTTCATATTAGAACTGTAATATTTTTGGGATTTCCTGCACCCTACCTGACTACGCCATTAGGTGTAGTTATTTTATTATCGAAATTGTATTCTTACACAAGAAGAAAATTAATGTGTAATAATATTTATAGATGCTCTTAGGAAACAAGTGCACACCCGCCCCGATACACCTTTTGGAGACGATTTCCTATTGTATTTTAGTTTGAAAAAGCAAAATTCGAGCGCAAACCGGCCTACATATAAATAAATTAGAGAACTATAACAAGTATTTATTATTTCTATCCTAATGTTCCTCTGTCCTACACTCATTGGCCAACATGTCTATTCCAATGAACTAATTTCGAATCATGCTCGAACCCGAAACTTACACACTATACCAAATAATTTTTCCATAACGAAACACACACGAAACAACAAAGAAAGTATGAATATTCCATCCTTGTTTGTCGACTTCCGCTTCATCCGCGTCGTAAGGGTAGGTAGGGCAATTGCAGAAGCGAAGATTCCCGGTTCAACACGAAGTGACCTCCGAGGAGTAGGGCAGATGCACTTTAAGGCAGTTGTGGTTTCCCCAGATGAACATTAGGGCAGTTGAACAGTAGGACAGATGAAGCCGTCTCCACAGTACTTTTGTTTAAAAATACCTACGCTAAAAGTAAATTTTGACATCTATTTTTATTAGCTAACTGTGGTATTTTAAGTAAAATTTTGTGAAAAAGACTTATAATAGTTAGTATAGCCCTAAAAATAGAATTACCTTATCATCCAACATTTGGGAAATACTAAATATCCGCTCCATTTGTTCCAGATTCACTTTACACCAAAAATTTTAAATAAACCGTCTTAGCGTATGTCCTTCATAGATCAAGAACTAAAAAACTGCGGAGTTGTTCGTAAAAAATCCACATATTTTCTTGTCATTCATTATTATTCATTTACACAAGTTTCATAATTTATTACTGTTTCACAACTGTTTAGCACTAACCGCACTAGCAACAAAAAGTACTAATGAAAATTTCCTACGTAATTAAAAATAACAACAATTTTTTAACTCAAAATTTATTATTATAATTTTTTTTTCTTAAACGACATATTCTAGTTATGGGTTTGTAAAACATATACAGGTTGTTTAATAAAACATGTGCCGTAGCTCGTGTGATGCCGTACTCAAAAATAAGACAAATATAGTTGATATTTGATTCCCTGATCGAATTCCCACGGAAATAAAAAAATTTTCTTAAATTATTTATTTTAAATATTATTTGTTTCAAGTACGACACCGCTAGGCCGGTATCGTTCCAATTAGGTCAGGAGGCGGAGTCGGCTTTGTTATACAGGGTGTCCCAGAAAATGTGGGCAATCTCCCGCGTTCAGATTGAACGCTTAAAAATAACAGGAGAAGTCCATATAAATGTTTCTTCCTACGGCCCCCCCTCCCCCCCCCCCCCCCCCCCCCTACGGAGATACGGGCCCATAACGGACCTGGAAATCGTTGATTTTTAAATAATTCTGTAAGTATTAGGTTTAATTTAATAATTTTTTAGTATAATGTATACTAGATGAGTCTCCTTAAACTTCAACCTTTTGAAGGAACGACAATAATATTTTTTTTGGATACTCTAAACCTGAAGCTGAAGAAAGATACTCTTGATCAATGTCGATAAAATCAACTGTTTTCGAAGAAAATATATTTTTATTCAATATGGTTATTTGCATTGGTTGTTGTTTTATGTTCATAAAATTCCCTCATTGTTGCTATGGTAATTTTCACATGTACCGATTTAAATAAGAATATTTATACCAGTGCCAGTTTAGGGTAGTGTCTTGAAATTTGCGGTTTTTCTCCTTTGTCTTATTAGCTACTAATTTAGTAATGGAATTTACGCATACTCAATATGCCGACATGCATTTAACGTATGAACAAAAATATATATTTTTCGAAAACAGTTCATTTTATCGACATTGATCAAGAGTATCTTTTTTCAGCTTAAGGTTTAGAATATCCAAAAAAAAATATTATTGTCGGTTCTTCATCATACAGGATGTAAAAGAAAGCCTTTTTGTGTTACGTCTAGTCCGTCCCTGTCAAACTAAATAAGCCAAATGTGTTTAAAAGGGTGAATTTTAAGGAGACTCATCTAGTAACCATTATACTAAAAAAATATTAAATTACACCTAGTACTTAAAAAATTAATTAAAAAACAACGATTTCCAGGGACGTCCGTTATGGGCCCGTAGCTCTGTAGGGGGACGTAAGAAGGAAAATTTATAGGAACTTCTCCTGTTATTTTTAAGTGTTCTATCTGAACCCGGGAGATTGTCCACATATCCTGGGACACCCCGTATATCTGTTCGCAAAAAATAATTAAGAGAGAATTTTTATTTGTATTTGAATTCGATTACAGAATAGAATATCAACTATACGACAAGAGATGTTTATTTTAGTCATTTAAATCATAATTTGTGATATCAAAATGTGAAAAGTCAGTGTCGTACCTATTTTTTGTTAAAAATTATTAGAACGCCTGATCGCACGCACGCCCCTGGTAAATCTGTTCGCACATTTTTATTGCTAAAATATGTGCTGTTTTAGGTACTTTTCGTAACCAAAATTTCACTAAAATTACTAGTACCATTTCCGAAATATCGTGAAAATACCGAAAGAATGTAAAAATTTTAACAACTATTTGTTTTCTTTTTGGGCTACCATACGAGCAAAGGCACATGTTTTTTGAATCACCCTGTATATGCATTTGCCAACAGGAACAGCAGAAAATAATATACATACTTTTATTTATAACAAATATGGAAGGAATTATATTTTTATTATTTTATCATGATATTTACATGCTAATATTTTAGGAAGTTATAGTTGGGTCCATTTTCAGAATGAATGAATTTCAGATTTTCATGTCTTTTTTAATAATTTGTTAAGGTTAATGACTTAAATACGTGACAACTAGACTAGGTAGACAACTGTCAAAACTGTTTATGTCTACGATACAAAATCTGCTTCTTATCTACTAAATCCCTGTTAATCTTTGTTAATACCTAATTTCATAACAGATTGCAAATGAATGAATTTCATTTTTTTATACGAAAACTGTACGTCAAACGACAAAAAATCAAGAGACGACATTTGCTCAGCAAGGAATGGGAATTTCAAAAATAATTTTTATTTAAAAAAAAAGAAGTGGCGTACCATTCTTTTCTTCAAAAATACCGAGGGCAATCCCCGCACGAACGCCACTGGTCGGAATAAAAAAAACATGTTATACATCCTAAAATGCCTCTTGATGAATAGAAAGTGTGTACCAAATTTCACAAAAATATCTAGAGCTGTATCACATATATTAATAAAAAAGGAGATTTTTTGAAAATCTTTAACATCCCTAAGACGTTTAGGGCATATGTTTATATGAATTTTTTTCTGAAAATGGACCCAAGAATAACCTCCTTAAATATTGACACGCTATTAAGAAACACCATGTAGTCAGTGGCGGCACGTGGGCAAAAATATACAGGAAGCGCCAAGCAAAAATATTCTTAAACACACGTTAAACGTCAATATAATTTACGCCCAAGGCGAGGAAGTGGCACTTTGGCCTCTTGAACATGTAGAAACAATAATCGGAATTATTGAATTGTTGCTAATATTTCCATACCACGAGAAATTCGGCTCAATTTTTTTTTATTTATATCACTATTATTTTTATAAGGCACTTTATTTTAGGAACGTCAAAACGACACTGATGATAAATATTTATAGTTCGAAACCCAGATTATTTCAGAAATATCGTCCTTTTTTTTTGTACTGCTAGATGTTTTTACTAGTTCGAAGAAACTGGGTACACAAACAACTAAGTTAATATTGCTAGACTGGTTATGATCACGATTTAATGTTTAATAGCGATATTATGATCAGTTAGCACGTAAGGAAGGTGATTTTTAAAAGTCACCAAAGATATTTCTCATGAAATATCACATATATATAACCATTATATTGTTAATACCATCTGCAATTATGTCCCCGCTATGGGCATCGAAGGGGGCGTTGTGAGTTTGGGAAGTTCGGAAATTTCCTTGTGAAAGTAAACATTCGACAGGACCGGATTTCAACTTTTTCAATGTAAATTTCACTGGTTAGTTAGGAAAAATATTGCAATCAAAATTTCGATTAGTTCGAATGCCATGCATTCCATGCATACGATTTCTGATGATATCATGATCCAACGGTGCCCTGATTGGTGTAAACTTTTGGTGCCAAAGTCCGTCCGAATATTTGTAACAATTGACACGATGGGCTTTAGTTTAACTTTCATCCGACGTTGTATGTTTCTTAACCTCACTCTTTTCTAAATCAAAAATTAAGAATGAACGACTATAGTGACTATTTTGGGGATTAGTATCAGCTACGAATACACCAAATTAAAAATACATTAATTTTAAGGTTAGGTAGTGACCACATATATATTATATTGTATACGAGCGACACTTTCTTCTTTTTTACAAGCTTTTTAGTGAAATTCGGTTCCGAAGATCGGATAATGTGATAAGCAAAATATTTTTGTATATACATATGTACATACCTGAAATACTTTATACCTGGTATTGATCCACGACCTTTGCAAAAAATCACCATGCACTTGTGTCGTCTTAAACAAAACAAGTCACTAACCTACCGAACAGCGAATCGAATCACCACAAATTAAAAACTCCTTTACAAGAAGTGTTGTTAGGTAATGAAAGTTTATAAGCACTAATATACCGACAAAAATGTGGATGAAAAACCATCCAGAACCAAAGATGGGGACGAATAACAACAAACAAATAATGTCAGGCCGGCTCTGACGCGATCGATAAAATCTCCACCCTACTGCGCAAACTCAATAGGCCCGCGCCATCTCCCATAGCGGGGACACTTTTTGTATTTTGGAATGTTCGTATTGGCCAGTACAGGGATCTCGGAAACCGTAAGAGATACGAAGGCGGTTAAATGGAGGTAAAGTTTCGCATTTACGTGCCTAATAATATGCCGTTTAGAAAGTTTTAAAATTCCGAGTAGTTCCGGAGATATCCGAAAAAAAAACGAAATTCTGAAAATTCGTTTTATTGTTTTCCTGGGTTTTTTTGAAATCGAATTCTAAAGTAAACCGCACTTTTGCATTGCCACTTTTTCCGCTCTATCTAACAGCGTTAATTGTTTTGTAATCCGACGAGTCGTCTTCGAAGGGCCATTATCAACTTTCTTTTTTAAATACGGTCTTATTTTTCTGATATTGGAATTATATATTTTCTTCTTCCGAATGCAACGATGTATGACACATTGTTTAATGACGTTTCGAGGGTCTTTTGAACAACATCAGGAAATTTTGGGATACGGTCCTGTATTTCTTCTAATTTTATAAATAATATCTCATAAGTAAGCTCTAAATTTTTACTTATGTTGGACTAGTTCAATAAATAACAAATGATTTAATAATAAACCACAAATAAGTGAACAAAAGACAGAAACATTATTTCAAACTTCTGTTGATTCGGGATTTAAAAGAAAAGTAGGCGCTTGAAACAAAAAATTAAGATGGTGACGCGTGATCTGTTTCACTTGACATTCCCATTGTGATCGTTTGAGAGCGTTTTAAGACGTTCTCTATTTTCTAAAAAATATGGATCATTAAAAATTTAAAATTGCTGAAAAGTTTGATATTCTATCGCATGTTTTATTTTATCTAAAAAAAACTGTTATGTGGCAGTTAGAAGATGTTATTTGTGCTTAGAGTATAACGGAAATCATTTTGAACACCTGATTATGTACTTCCTTACTTTTTTCGTTGTTCGTTTTATTACTGTTTTGGAATGATTTTTGTTCACTTATTTGTGGTTTATTATTAAATTATTTATTATTTATTATATATTAGAGCTTACTTATGAAATATTATTTATAAAATTATGAGAAATACAGGACCGTATCCCAAAATTTCCTGATGTTGTTCAAAAAACCCTCGAAACGTCATTAAACCACAATGAGTCATACATCCTTGCATTCGGGAGAAAAAAAATCTCAAATCCCAATATCAGGAAAACAGGACTGTATTTAAAAAAAGAAAGCTGATAATGGCCCTTCGAAGACGACTCGTCGGATTACAAAACAATTAACGCTGTTAGATAGAGCTGAAATAGTGGCAATGCAAAAGTGCAATTTACTTTAGAATTGGATCTCAAAAAAACCCAGGAAAACAATAAAACGATTTTTCAGAATTTCGGTTTTTCCGGATATTTCCGGAACTACTCGGAATTTAAACTTTCTAAATGGCATATTATTAGGCACGTAAATGCGCAACTTTATCTCTATTTAACCGACGTATCTCTTACGGTTTCTGAGATCCCTGCACTGGCCCTCCTTATCCTGGACACGTTGTATGTAACAAACCCCAGAAATTATTTTGGCCGCGTTCCTTTCCTAGTTACAGATAAACTTGTCGACCTATATATTAACTGAACTGATCTACTGACTATTGAACTGATTTTTCAGTTCAGTTCAGTTCAGATACCCTATACCCAAATTAATATATGTGACAACATTGATAACCGCGGAAATTTTTTTGCTACCGAATTTTTATTTTTTCCCCCAAAAGATAATATACTTCTTGTTTAAAGTTCACTCTTAAAGTCAAATAAGGCACTAAAATTATCTTATTTATAATTCCTATTACTTATTACTACATCATTTATTATTTATTATTTTAATATTTAATATTTTTTATTTTAATATTTATTATTTCTATTTTAATATTTATTATTTTTTATTCTAATATTTATTATTTCTAACTTTAATATTTTTTATTTTTATTTTAATATTTAATATTTTTTATTTTAATATTTATTATTTTTTATTCTAATATTTATTATTTCTTACTTTAATATTTATTATTTTTTATTTTAATATTTATTATTTTTTATTTTAATATTTATTATCTTTTAATCTAATATTTATTATTTATTATTTTAATATTTATTATTTTCTATTCTAATACTTTTTAATTTATTATTTTTATTTTAATATTTCATATTATTTGTTATTCTTATTAAAATAAAACATGCTATTAGCCAACAAGTCCTATAGGAGTTGTTGTATTAGCCCATTTAAAATATAATAAATATAATACAATATGGGGGATACGCTCCTTATTTTTCCGTGAAGTTTGTGGTTTTACGGTGCCGAAATATCTCAAATTTCCTCGAGTGTTTAGCTGAAGGAGTGCTTTATCTGTATACCCGTACTCTATGTTCTGAGGAAAGCGAGACGTGTGTTTTGTCGGTAAATTTCCCTATTAACAATTGAAATACCAGTGTGGACAAAAACTTAAAGTGATAAGGTTCAACCGATACGTACCGTCACAATAGTCCGTCTACCAATATGCCAATTTGCAACATTTGTACATCGACTCTAACGAATAAGACACCGGGCCTAAGATGTGCTGGCTCTTGTTCAAATTTCTTTCACGGAAAGTGTGTTGGTCTGGGTAAGCAAAATGTGACAGACTTTCAATTGCCTGGTGCCGTTTGGTATTGTATTGGCTGTAGACCTTCTAACCCAAGAAGAATATCGAATGTTATACCGGGAAGTGCGATTGACGAGATCGAGGATGATGTGGAACTTGATTCGTCCCGCACGCTAAAGATTGTCAAAGCTATCCAGGTCCAGATGGCAGATATTAATAAAAATTATTCTAATATGCTGGAGTCTGTTAACTTTTCTTCAAGCAATGATGGGGAAGGTCAATGAGAAATTGGATGTGATGAGAAAGCTGTCTCAGGAGAACGTTCAACTCAAAACAGATGTAAAAACTCTCAATAGCAGAGTCGACGTCCTGGAACAACAAATAAGGGCAAACAACCTAGATGTCCAGGGTGTTCCAGAAAAAACTGAGGAAAATCTTGTAAATGTTTTACAGAAGATCGGTGAACACATAAATTGTCCCATTTCTACCCAGGATGTTGACGTAATTTTCAGAGCCAAGTCACGCAATCCAGCTAACCCCAGACCCATAATCGTCAAACTACTTCATAAAAAGAAGAGAGACCCTATCATTGCGGCAGCCAAAGCCAAACGGTGGGGTGCTGGTTCACAGACTCCCGGACTAATGGTCGAAAACATTTCGAACCGACTGTTTATCAATGAGCACCCGACAAATCTAACCAAAACACTTTTAAGACTCGCTAAAGATGCAGCGAAAATAAAAAATTATAAATATGTTTGGGTTCGTGATGGTTGTGTTTCTGTCCGAAAGGATATAGGGGTATACCTTGACTCTAAAATGTTGTTTGATCACCACATCCAATACATAACTACAAGGGCAAGAAAGTCTCTGGGTTTTATTATCAGAACCTGTAAAGGTTTTAAGCATATAGAATCGATACGTGCATTATATGTGTCCTATAGTACGCTTTGTTTTGGATCGGTCATCTGGAACCCTCAATACGACGTATATATTAATAAAATTGAAAGAGTACAGGATAAATTTATAAAATATTTAAACAATAAGTTCTTTGACCCTCTTCGTGACAACTCTGCTTTAATTAAAAAAAGAGTAGCATTACTATCACTTCAAGATAGAAGACAAATGTATGACAAGTTTACACACAAAATCGTCAATAACATGATCGATTCAATGGAAAATACTCACTTAATAGGTAAAGATTGTTTCACGAAAAATGGATATAACTTAACGACTGCAGTAAAAGTACCTGGGCCATCCCATTATTTATGACCGTTTGTTATTATTATGTGGAAAGGACCGGATTGTAATAATTATAATTAAATATAGGCACATAAGGTAGGTTAGGTTGCTTAATTTATATTTAAATATCTTTTTGTGGTAAAATTTGTTAGTTTTTGAGGAATAGTTCAAGAATTGTCTTTTACCAAACATTCCTCAGAATAGCGTGATAGTAATGGACAATGCGAGCTATCACAGTCGCCAATTACATAAAGCTCCAAGCTCAAATAATACAAAATTGGAGATTCAGAACTACATGGCGGCGAATGATATATATTTTGAAGAAAGTTATAAAAAAAAGTGATCTTTTAGAAGTTTTAAAGACATTTTATATAAAAAAAAGTATATGTTTGTGACACATTGGCAGAAGAAATTGGACATACAGTGCTACGGCTCCCACCCTATTATTGCATTTTTAACCCCATAGAGCATATGTGGCACCAGTTAAAATCACTGGTTAGGTCTGAAAATATTTCTCCGACTTTAAGTTCTAGTGTTGTAGAATTAATACGAAAATGCTTTAATGATATTCCCCCAGGTAGTTGGAAAAATTCAGTCCGTCACGTAATAACTGTAGAAAATTCGTATATTAGTCTGGATCGTATAATTAATCCAATTATAATTAATTTTGATGATGATAGCGATAACGAAACAGAACTATCTATAGAATGACATTATATGTAAATAAATATGACTAGTAATATTGAAAAAAATGTTATTTCATTTGATTACATTAATATAATCATATCATTACTTGTTTCCTTAGTCCGTCCTTTCATACTTCACTTATTTATTGCCAAGCTCTTGTCGACACAATGGGACCGACCCAGGAAATCATTAAGTCGTATCCAATTTTCGTGAAACGTACTGTATAAACATTCCATCCTACAATACAAGAAATAGCAAATTTTTTCCGTATCAAACCAAGCACCACTAATTATCATTTAAACGCGCCTTTGCAGCGCCGCCTAAAATCTTACAATTCAATTTCAAATTTGATAGATCTGGCTGTTTGTTTCTTTTCCCTGACGAGCCTTGGTAGTGCGCTAAGATTTTTGTACGTAAACCACTTAGTCTAACATTATATAGTTTTTGCAGCGAACCCTCAAGCTTTTTCGACAATTGACATCAGCAATATGTCATCGATCAGCTGTTTGGGGACTTAATCAAATACCCCAGTTTTAAACGAACCGTATTGAGAGTGTTGTGTTTTTATATTTTTCCAGTTTGATTGGTGCTAATAAGTTTTAAAAGTGTATTTCTGTCGTTTTAGTATAGTTTATTTTGTTTTGAAAACTTTGATTAACTACATATTGAGTTGTTTGTGTATCTGGTAAACCACAGTAAGTACGAATCACGTAACGAGAAATTAAGAAAAAAAGAAATTTCAGTTAAATATCAGGTAATACTTTTGTGTGGCGACAGTTTGGTTAGCTGGGAAAGTAGGAAATATCTGCATGATATTTTGAATAGTTTTGGTCAGAATTCAAGTGCAATTATTGATCATGTATGGTGTAATAATATGTTTATCTAAGTTCACTATTTTTAAAACATTGCAGAGAACACTAAATATATTGTCGGAAGCTTTTGATTTAGGCAAAAATCCCCATTTCATTAGTTTTTTGCATATATGACTTACGTAACCTACGTATTGGCAGTATACGTAGCCTACGTATACAAAAGAAGGGTGCATATAGAATTTGCTTGTTATGATACTATACACTTATAAGTTACTATTGAACATTTTCAGAAATGTTTTTTTGTGCATCCGGTACAAAACATGGAAATTTTTCCAAGTGATTTGTATTTATATAACAAGGAAAAGAAATGATCAAGAATGACTTTTTCGAAAAATTGAAGATACAATTTATTACAGGTATAGTTCAGTCCATGTGTAGACACATTGTATAATATAAAGTTGACATCCATGTCGATATGTACTTCCTATCTTTTTGTGAATATAGAATTACCTACTAGACATGTAATTATAGATAATGACTTCATTTTTATATATTTGAGTAAATAAATAACAATAGATACAATGTGTATGTGTGTTTTATTCCCTATAATAAATAATAAAAAATGCATTTAAAAATATAAATAGACTCGTTTCATTTTTAAAATAAACGTACGTACTATTGTAGTACGGTCCTGGAATGTCATACAAACCTAGGCAAAATAAATAACCAGAAATAAGCAGGCAAGTCATTAATGTCACGTGACACTTGACATATCTGGCGCGAGGGTTCGCTGCAACGACTATACATGCGCTTGTTTTGTGTATAATTTAAAATACAAATAAATAAATAATAAATAGCATACTTTGTTAAAACCTTACTTAGATACCATTATACTTATGTTAAAATTTGTTAGTGCATACTGTCTCTGGGTTAGTCCCGTTTTAAATAAATAACCACAAATTCTATTGTACTGTTAAATTTAACCATGTTTATACAATAAAAAATCTACACATGAAACGTCATGCCAGCCTCCTTAATCTGGATTCTGGAAAGGCGGTATTGAATAACATCTGGCAATCGATCCCAACGCCGCATGTTTCACGGTCATGGACCCAAGAATTAATATGATAAGTTTTCTCAAAATACCTTCTATATGTGGTAAATCCTGATAATAAATAATATTCCAAACTGTTAAATAAGTTGCCATAATATGAACAATTTTTGCCGGTAACATAAGTTGTCTTTAACAATCGGTCCCCTCATCTAAGGAGCCGTTTGACGTAAGCGTTCATTTCCGGGCGAGAAAGATAATAGCCCGGCAGGCATCCTAATTCGTCGTCAATTTATTTACAAAAATCATTCACCGCTTATGGTAATAATTATATAGTTAAACACGACGTCTTACCTTGGCCGTCATTTTTCCAAGCACACACAAAAAAACTGAATTCCGCTCGCTAACGTAAATTTGTTGTGTCGACGCCCTGGATCAGCGGGCTCGCATCGTCGCGGCGCGAAGGATGCTGGGCACCGTTCGTATTGATCGACCGGTGGTCGATAATCAAATATTTGAAGAGTTAATCGGCGCGATTACTGAAGATTTACTGACGTCACTGAGTACAAGAAAGTCTGTTTATATTTTGAGAAACGAAATTTCAAATTAGGGGGCTGATCCAGACGTTTTTCCGGAGTGGGACACGTAAAACCAAAAATTGAAACGGTCTATACAGGGTGTGCCGAATTCACAGGGCCAACATTCATAAATCTGTTGGAAAGTGAGTTTGTGATTGTTTGAAATGTTATTGAAAATCAGTAATGGGTGGAAGAGTGACAAAACATGTTTGTCTCGATAATGGCAACAATGTTGAAGTCTGGTTAAATCCAATAACGTTTAAAAAGTTTTGGAGCGGCCTTCCTCGTTTCGGAGCGGAGCTAGTCTGGGCAAAAAGCCCAACAAGGGTGTATAATTTACTTTGAGATTCTTTACGTTTAACTATATTATCTATTCAAAAAGTGTAGTCTCGAATATTGGATATTTATAAAAAAGACAGAAATATTGATCCAGTTTTTATATACAGTGTATCCAAGGATAGATTTAACTATTTATGCTTAGCATCAATATTTTTGGTGTATTCATTACTGGATGATACTCTCCAGATATAAAAGTGTATATTTCTAGCCAGATTGTCATATTTATCACTAAGATATCTTGCAAAATCCCAATTAAAAATTTGTAAATTTGACAATTACAACTGGTTTAAGGTTAATCCGCAATTGCTCTTAAAATAAGTTTATTTCTAATAATTTTACTATAAACTGTGAAAAGGATGATTCTTTAAAAAAATGCACACACAAGCCACTAAGGCATATTGTACACTAAAGTGATTAATTAAATAAGTAAATTAAAATAATATGTACCTAAACAAGTTAGATCAAATAAATAAAAATAAATAAATAAATTATATAAAACCTGTCTTCACGTACTTGTTACACTGCAAACGTTGTTTAAATATAGAAAACTAAAGATGTAAAATATTTTGACCGGACTGTTCCTTTCTTCAGTATTTTATTCCCATGTACATTACCTCCATAAACTTCTTTTGTGAAGTGTTTCTCACAAATAACTGTTGTATCACCTAGACTATAGTTATTCCTTCTAAGGGCATGTATCCAAATTTGGCGTAGGCTACGACCCTTTAGTATCCTAACGAAGTGGATAAACATTTGGTACATTCTTAAACAAACCGAATTTTCATAGTGATGCAAACTCAAAATCAAATTTCTAAATATATTTACTAACCTGTGAAATTTTAATTTAACACCATTGCATCTTCTAGTGAAGTATTTTATGGCCGCATAAGACTCAACCATCTTGTAAATGCAAGATTTATATTAAGACATAAACCAACTCGACTGCTTTTTGCCCGGACTAGCACCACGGACCGGTCCATAACCTTTTAAACGTCAATGGTTATATCAGAAATCATATCAATACAATCATATTAAAACATAACCATACTTACCGAAGAAAAGATAAATCCTTGCTTAAATGATCCACTCTTTTACAAACTATACATGAATGCACCTTCATTGCTTATAATAAAGACGATTTTTCACCAATACTCACAAAAAAAAATAAAAACAACCAAAATATATAAACACTCCCTTAAAAGCAGTTAGCAGCGAGTAGCAACAGTGTATTCTTTACTATAATCCGATCCATTGATAAAGTTTGATCTTTTGCCGGCGAGCGTAGTAACTGTTAACTTGATGTTGTCAGAGTGCAGTCGGTTTATTTCAAACTTTTATGTATAATAATAATATTTTTTTTTTTAAATCTCTCAAGGCCTATTCACAATTTATATTAAAATTATTGGGAAATAAATTTATTTTAAAAGCAATTGCGGATTAACCTTAAACCAGTTGTAATTGTCAAATTAGCAAATTTTTAATTGGGATTTTGCAGATACCTTAGCGATAAATAGGACAATCTGGCTATGCTGCAAGCATAACAGCAAGGTGGGGAGTGCACGTTTACAGTCCTTACGTCGACTTCAAATGTAAACAATTCTATGTGGAGTTTGTAAGATCTTTGGCCAAATTCGTGGTTCACTATTGGATTTCGGGAACGGTAAGAGATAAACAGGGTGTCCCAGAATATGTGGGCAATCTCCCGGGTTCAGATAGAACACTTTAAAATAACAGGAGAAGTTCATATACATTTTTATGCCAGCATCAGTTTATGGTACTGTCTTGACATTTGCGGTTTTTCTCCTTTGTCTTATTAGTTACTAACTTAGTAATGGAATTTACGTATACTGAATATGCCGACATGCATTTAATGTATGAACAAAAAATATTTTTTTTCGAAAACAGTTCATTTTATCGAATAGAGTACCTTTTTCTCAGCTTAAGGTTTAGGGGCCGTATGAAGAGAAATTTATATGAACTTCTTCTGTTATTTTTAAGTGTTCCATCTGAACCCGGGAGATTGCCCACATATTCTGGGACACCCAGTATAATACTCATCCTGATCTCTCTGGTTTAGAATTTGGTGTGTTTTGTAAGGGTGTAAAACGGTCCAAAATTGTAAATTTACTTATTTATTTTTTTCCTTTCTCTTTATAATTTTACTGGGTTCATCTCATGGCATTCACAGTGAATACACTGACAAAAATGCATTTACCGATGTCGTGGGTTACAAAATTGGAGCTACCTCAGAGCTACAGTTAGAACAACATAGAGAGGTGCTATGTTGTTCTAACTGAGCCTACGAATTATCACAAATTATTTAGAAACGCTACAGTAATTCAGGTTCTTTTGGTTCGCCTCAGATTTTTTATCAACATTTTAATCATATTTGGGATTATCACAATTCCTCATCTTGTAACTATTTTCTGAGGTACCTGAACTCAGTTTCTAGGTTGGTTACTAATTGATTATAAAGTGTCGTTTTAACCCGGACGTGCATTATTTTAACTCATTACCATGCGTAAATTATTTTGAGTTGGAATAATTTAGGAAACGTGCTCCAAAACCCGTATCGCGCGTTGGCCGTTGCGCCGTTTGCGGGATTTTCCATCTTTGTTCTCTGTGGGTGAAAATTTGTGTTTTGAATAATTTTGGTCAGTTGGCGTAAAATGGAGGGACAGGAGGGAGATGCATACAAATTCTTATTATTGGAATGGTGCCTTATCATTTATAAGCAATCGTCATCACTTCGTCCGCATGGTTTCTTAGCCGTAGTATGCTCTCCTGTTTATTTTTCATTTGATTTTTTTTTAAATACAACAAAAATGTCATATCTTGAAAAAACAAAAGGCAATTGAAGTCCACAATATGCAGGCGTTAAATCAAAAACTATTTTGAGTTCCGATAGTCCACAATTTAGGTACTGGTAGTCCAAAATTTGGAGTCTGATAGCCCAAAGAGTGAGTTATTCCAGCCACCATCGTAAGCTAGAAATACTTAAATGTCAAGTTTTGATAGCTCGAATCATGAATTAATCTAGCCCGGCTAGTAACGCATCACAATTCACATACTGGTAGCTACGGTAGCCCATCAATAATTTAAGACGCTGGGGCGTGAGCTATTCCAACGCATAAAATAACCCATTTTATGTGCTATCATAACTTATAAATAGTGAGTTGATTCAGTTTCTTCGATTTGGTTGCCGTAATTCAGAGGTCTGGCCTGTCCGATATTAGCAACATGCTTCGGTCTGGGACAACTCATATTTGAGTTATATCAACTCGAACCTTCGCTCAGTGTAGGAATAATCTGAATTGTACTAATTTACCATTCTCCTTTTGTTTTATATTTTCTTATTTATTTTTCTTATTTTTTTTTTGTATTGTATTTCTTTTTTTTATTATGCTCTAACTGCTTGCTATATTTTGCATCATTTTGCGTACAGTGGGCAGGTAGAGTATATCGACTTATAGCATTTTTATAAATCTATGTTATAGTCTATTTTATATCTAGGTTAAGCTAGGAGGCTCGGCCTCAACGTCGCCATTTGTAATCTTTCACAATCAATCCATTTATTATTATTAATTATTTATTATTATATCGGTTAAATTAGGGCAAAGTTGCGTAATTATTGGCCCAATAATATGCCGCAAAGAATCAAAAATTATTTATTATTTTTTTTATTTTCTAAATATCATATTGACGTGTACGAAGCAGATAGAAGCACCGGGTTCATGTTTATTTCAAGTCGGTGGGACGGACATTGAAAATTCTGCCGTCAACTGGATAAAAATATAAACTATTGAGTCACGTCCGTCGATTGCTTGTTTTTCCTAACAAGGACATATCAAACAGGATACCTTTTAGAATGAAAACAGAAACAGATACCTTCACAACTAATGCTGGTGTTCCTCAAGGGTCCATATTGTCGCCCAACCTCTTCTTACTCTACATTAACGACCTACTAGCGAAAACTAAAAATTCCATATTGAGCTTTGCTCTCGATAGCACACTTGTCTCATCTTTCTCTTTCAATGCACAAACATGGGATGCCGACGCACATCTTCGCAGACAGGATGAAGTATCACGGTTCAACAAAGACCTGGAAGAAACTTTGGCTTGGGATGACAGTAACCAAGTCGAATTTAACGCTAAGAAAACCCAGGTAGCAGTTTTTTCTAAAAAGGTTAACATTACAGAACCGGATATAGTCTTAGCAGAACGCGCAATTCCACTGGCTGTATCTATTAATTTGCTGGGCGTCAATCTGGGAGGAAATATGTCTACGCATAACCACGTTGTGGCAATCGCCAAGATAGCTTCGCAAAAACTTGGTGTACTCCTCCGGACCAAAAAGTTGTACACACCTCAACAACTTTTGATACTATACAAAGTCCAGATTCGATCATCACTAGAGTATTGCTCTCATGTCTGGAGCTCTGCACCCAAACATACTTTTCAGCTACTGGATTCCATCGAAAGGAGAGCCATTCGTCTGATCGGAGACCACGAGCGGACAAAGAGCCTCGACAGTCTGGAACATCGAAGACAGGTTGGTGATTTGACTCTCTTCTACAGATATTTCCACGGAAATTACTCTGCTGACCTTGCCCTCTTAATTCCGCCCAGAGCGGTGAATAGCAGAGATACACGACAAACCAGTGCCGTCCATCCATATGTGGTTAAGCTTAGTACTCCTCAAAGTTCACTATTTAAGAATTCTTTCATCTGGAGGACTGCATCTTTGTGGAACGACCTTCCCGAGGTCGTTTTTCCCAACGAGTATAACCTCCAACGATTCAAAACCAACGTGAATCGCGGTATGCGCACACGCACCACTCCCAGAGTGCTTTAAAGGATTTTCCTATAGTGTTTGTGTTTGATCATAAAAAAAGATAGGAGATAAATAGAGATGTGGATTCTACAGACAGATTCCGAATCTTATTCCTGTTGTGTTTATTTTCATAATAACAGACGTTACCTTGACGTGTACCAAGCAGATAGAAATTGATTCAAGCCGGTGGCTCCGAATGAAAAATACCATGCAAACGTCAAACTCCAAAAGTCAAAATGGTGCCATGACCTGTCAACCAACAAGAATTACTCCAAAAATTTTGTAAGACCAACTAACATGTCCAACGAAACTAATTTCTTTTCGCGAATTTTTAAATTCGTTTCATTTCAGCCGATTAAAAATGTCAAGTACTGTACAATTGTAGAAAAGAAAAATGGAGTACCTAATTTTACAAGAGTATTCAAATATCTCTGTTACACCCACGAATACTGCTGTGATGTTGGTAATGGATGTTGTTCCGTGCCGCGATCTACAAAATATTATGAATCGTGGTGTTTTTGGTAAAAATAAATGTTTTTATAATTAATTATAAATCACTTCTTTCGTAATTTTTTTAAAAATTTTACTCCTCAACCTGGCAAATAAAACTGACATAAATCGCTGTCAAATCAGAAATCGCCTTTTAAATTCGATGGAAAAAATGGCGTCCCATTTCTCATCGATTTGTGAAATCGATTTTTTTTAGTGCATTCAGCAGATGATTGTTAATCGCTTACAAATCGATGGATACGGGAGAATAAAACTCGTCTAGTCTTACTGGATACGGTGAAACGCATCTAAGTTTGACAAAAAAAGGAAGGTGAAAATTCTTTTTTCAGTTATATTATTAGTTCGAGAGAAACATTTTCAAATACCGATTTTATATTATTTTTTTATATTTTCAGGCTTTTTGTTTTCGGCATAGGACTGGGCTGTTATTTACTATGTTGGTACTGCAACCAGTTAGAAAAGAATAGACGGGCTGTAAGATTAAATGTAGACCTTGAGGGAAATTCACCACGCATGCCATCTGCGAGACTAAGACCTGTAGAGCCGAACAGTGTGGATCACTTGCTGGAGACTTTGATATTAAGTTATAGAAACCGTAAGTCCGTATAGGTGCGAGCGGAACCAGAAAGATTTGAGGGAAAAGGGGGTAGGGGGGGCGAAGTCGTTCTGGGAGCCTATATTATTAAATACACATATTGTCATATTGTTCTTTTTTTTCCACATTCTGTCAAAATTTAATAAAATATGAAGCACTACGCCAAACGACAGAATAATTAAGGAGAAGTAATTAAATGGTTTGCCGTTAATAACAGTCGAGCTGCGATATGATTACTTGGTCAGCACGATTTTACAATTGGTTAGTAGAAGAAAACATGTCTAGAAGCAGTTTACTTCAGAGGTCCCAGGGCCCTGTCAATTTATGTAACTTTCTTGTGTTTTCTTTTGCCGAATACAGAAGGAAATCGGCTACAAAAGGTGTAGAGTGGGCGGGTTTTCACTTGTTTTCCCAGGGCACTGTCACGATTCAGAAATGTTTGTCGTCCATAAGTTGCTGACCAATTAGCTATTTTGGCTCACCGATTACATTTTTCTGTTCGCAAAAATACGAATATTTTGCTAACCAGTTAAATGATACCCCTAATTAAGTAGTTACATATTTTAAAAGATCTTTTTTTTATTTTAAAACCAGCATTTACTGATTTTGCGATTTGTTGTTTTGTTAGCCGCCTGTGCCGTGTTAGATATTTAAGTAATAAATACCTTTCGTCTACGCCACTAGATTTATCCTATTTTTAAGGCTAACCATGGGCTTTGAAATTCAGGGAGATTGATTATGTTGAAGAATAATATTATTATTTGGACATGAGGAATTTTTTTGAATTATTTCTGTTCCTCAGAAATTTAAAAATATCAAATATTAAAAAAATCAAATATATAGTATAGGGTGTTAAAAAAAAGTCGGTACCCCGGAATAATTCCGGTGCATCGCCTAGCAGCGGAAAATGTCTGGGGAAAAAGTTGTTTGGTTTTGAAGGAGGAATACTTTGCAATTTACTCCCAACACCCCCCATCCCCTCAACCCCCGGGCGCGGGTGGGGGTAAGTTAAAATTTTCAAATGGAACCACATATTTTTTATTGGCGTATTGTGTTCTCCGACCAAAAATAAACATCTTTCGTCCGAAAAATTTTTTATTCGGGCCCATCCTTCACCAATAATCACCATGAGGAAGACAAAATCAGAACCGTGCGAAAATCAAGTTTTATTCCAGAAATACTATTTTTCTCTGTCTTGTACTAAAAAATGCCCGTGGAAAAAGTTGTTTGTATTCCACGAACAAACCAGTGCCAGGGGGTTGAGAGGGTGGGGGGTGGTTTAAATTGCAAACTATTCCTCCTTCAAAACCAAACAACTTTTTCCCCAGACATTTTCCGCTGCAATGCGATGCACCAGAGTTATTCCGGGGTACCGACCTTTTTTCAACACCCTATACTATATATTTGATTTTTTTAATATTTGACGTTTTTAAATTGCAGCTCCATTATTTTTTAAGGTCTCGCTACCGATCAAAGCCAGCCAATGCAAAACATGGATGGAACCAAAATTCGCTCGGATTCTCCACCAAAATATGTTGACGCTTTGAATATGCCGAAACCACAAATAGAACCGTCAGATGTGGGTATCACAACAATCGCAGAAAACTATGCTGACATTGATGATAATACGTCAAGAAGAACGCAAAATAACGACAAGAACGACAATTTTGTGGTTGTTATTTTTGATGACGAAACTGTACCGAGTTATGAGGATGCGACAAGAGATATATGAATATAATTTTTAACGTGTTTTATTGCACATTTCAAATTATGGATGTGCGCTCTGTCACCTGCAAAGTTGAGGCACTCGCATTTTTTTTCACGGACAATGCTCGGAAATCTTCGATCTATCTCACCGACCCATATCCATCACTGTAAAGCCAGTTTTAGAATTAATTTGCTTTCGGTTCTGGACGGTCGTCGTTGGTTCACGTCGTTAATTGGCAACCAAACCGGCACCAATACGGCGGGGTTGCCTATATGACGGCGACAACATTGTGCGCAAGACAACCGATGACCAACCAATAAAAATATGACCGGTACCGTGCGCAACAACCCATTTCTTCACTCATAAAATTTAACTTTTTACTGCGCACCCCATAAGTTGTACGTATCCATATACAGCTCGACAAGCGAGTAACGGTAAGGAGAAAGCAATATCTCTTAAAACATGGCCGAGTCATGGGCGTGCTATTATTATCTTAATAATGTAATATTATATATTTTGTCATGGCATGAATATATTTGTATCACCAGTGAAATATATTAGGCCTTTGCATTAATATTTTTCGCTTATTTTGGCATTTTCGCCAATAAAATCCATTTAATTTCAACATGCACCTCAAAGTTTCACGGGAAAACGGAAAGTTTATGTCACTTCTCAGCTGCTGTAGTAACTTTTTTAAGGTTGGAACCACTTTTAGTTCCAAATAAAACTTTTGTCGAAGCCTTCGATTTTTTCGACAGCAGAGAGACGGTCCCTTTTTCTGACAGGAGATGACAACAATTGATCCGGGTTATTTTCTTTCCTTTCAGTATCTACTTTGTGAATGTTTTTTACTGCACCCACGCTTACTACCGTATACATTGCGACCCTTTCTAGCTTTCGCTTAAGTGGCAATTTAAATGTATTAATTTGTAATTCTTCTTCACACACCCTGTACAGTGTACACATTGGCAATCACTTCACGGGTTTGTTCGAGTTGGGTCGTTGAAGCATTTTACCATGGTATATTCATTCATTATCACACGAACAAACCCTATCACTACGCAACTGGATGAAGCATATTGAACATCGCCGAACAACCACGTCGGCACAATAGGCGTGTCACCAGACGCGTGTCGTCATCCTCTGTCTGGGATATAACCTATCAAGTTAGCTCTAGCCACCGATTACCCATGGTTACCGTTGATATTGCACCATGTTGCCTTGTTTATAGATTAGATGTGTTAATAAAAAAAATATTTTATTTTGCATGGAAATATTAAAATAGATAGTATCAAAAGAAAGTTTTCAGAACATTGAAACTATAATAGAATATTAGTTTCTTATATACTTATGACAATTTACTTTAAATGGGTAAATTTAATTTTAGGGTTTACTTGGTAACATGCTATTAAATTAAAATTTAATATATGTGACAACATTGTTAACCCAAGAAATTTTCTTGCCCGCATTCCTATTGTAGCTACAGATAAAGTTGTCGACCTGTAGTTATAGATCGGTGATCTATCTGCGCTCAGGGTGCGTTTATGTTGGAGCTGCGATAACTGAAAATAGTGGCGATATTTAAATGAACACCTGCAGGGTACGGCGGTCTGATATAGTCCATATCAGGCCAAGTGCAAAATACAGATGTGAAATAATTCTAATTGTAACATTGATAATATTTTAACATGGGTCAATGCTTATAAGAAAACGTAAAGAGAATATAAGTGAATTATTTAGTATACTCACTAATTTTCACCACTGTTCAACCAGAAAAGTTCCACATTTTCATAAAAATTAGAATAATATGTAATGGAAATATCGTTATTCATAATAGAGATACAAGTTTCATAAGACATTATCTTAGAGCACGCGTTTAATTTAGAAAACTCCCCGCTCCGCGTACAAGTGTTCTAATTGTCTTATGAACCGTCTATTTTATAATACTTTTTCTACTTGGGCCTTTAAAGTCTGAAAAACTTAAAAAAATATAGTAGATTTTTTCCATTTGAATTAATATTTTCTTTTTAGGTTGGCAATACTTTTACAATTTCATAAAATGTTACAAGTATCAAATATGCCATGATAGAAACAATTGAACACAACAAAGCTTCTTCCTATCCGTCATAATTAAAAATAAATATATTATTAAAGTTAATAAAAATGAGTCAGGAAGAAAGTTATAGTACTCCGTCAGAAATACGAGAAATTGTCGAAAATAATCTAGATATTTTTTTAAAAAGAATATGCAAAACTGTGTCGACACAGAATCTGACAGGAATAACAATAAATACCGTGAAAATGTCTACAGTAACTATAAATATATATAAAGTAATATGTATAATACTATATTGAATTAAAAATAAAAATAGTACTTTATTGAATAAAACTTTAGAAATAGAGCATAAACTGGAAGATATTTTTATTATTTTGAGGTTATGTTGTTTTATAGTTAGTTGTGACTAGAAATTAGTTGACGGACACCATCAGTATGTTATATACATTATATACATATTGCCGAGTATAGGTATTTCGGATAAATGTAAAAATGTTAGTTTTATTAAAGTTTTCTATAAAAAATTTCTGTCGAATCCATAATGTCTAGAAAACTAATTTGAACGAAATCGAAGTAGGCCATAATGTAGATATTATGAAACCCAAATAGAAAAAATAACATTAAATAACTGATATAACATTTTTCCTCGGGTTTGTTAAATATTATTAATTTGTGTTAAAAATTTAATTTTGATATTATTTGACCTTATACTGGATAACTGTCCAGTCGGCGACCGCTGTTACATCCCTAGAAAAAAATCGGGATATTAACACGGTACATTTTTGTTGCTGTAAAAAAACTAATAACGGTAGTTTTCATCCAGAGATCACCTGTGTGTTTATTTTTGACTTAGGGGAACGATCATATCGCGAGAAGTGATTCTTCCTCTCTCTACGGAACGCAGCAGAGAACGAGAGAGTAAGGAAAAATGATTTCTCTCGATATCACGGTTCTCCTAAGTCGCCAATAGATACAAACTGGAGAGAGTGTAGACATGTATACCGGGTGTTTCAGGAGGTACGCTCACTCATATAACTACATTATTGTTTAAACTACAGAAATAATAAAATCTGGTGGGCTTGTATGTGATATTATTTTGCATTTTATGATGGACGCCATTTTATCACTTCCGGTTTAGCCGGAAATGACCTCATCTTTAGCTATTTAAATGGAACACCCAGTAGATTTTTGCTATATCAATTCAGAACACCATTCTAAATTCAACGACACCCCAGCCGTCCCTGTTTGCCACTTCGAACCATTTTTATTTTTATTTTTTTCATCTCGATTCCTACGAACTCAATAAAATGGTATACTTTTAGCCAAATTCTTGATAAAAATTCAATTTTCGAGTTTTATTGCGTTCTGAATTTTTTACAAACTTTTTTTAACTTTTTAAAACGGCCTTTTCCCCGGAAACAAATTTTTTGAACATATGCGCGCACTCCCGCAAAAAGATAGAGCACTTTTCTTCCAACAATCACACACTCTTATGTCAAGTTAAGTTTAGGGAGTTCAATGCAATCTAGATGAAAAATAAAAATAAATAGTATATTAATATTAAATTATATTAAATATTATTCTATGTAGCATATTACGTACCGAGGTGGAAAGTGTTTCATTCCTGTCGAGAGTTAACCGAGGCGCGAAACAGTAATGAAACTTTTCACCGAGGTTTGTATACTATTTTATTTACAATTACATCTAACATCCACTTCTTATTATTTTGAATTAAAATTATTAATAAAAGACAAATTTCACTTTGACTATCCATTGAAAAATTAGACAGAAATTTCAAATAACCGCAGGCATTGGCGTAACTAGAATGATTTTGTAGGGGGGGCCTGGCCCCTAGTCTGGTAGGATTTTAATGGTAAGTGTCACTATGACGTATGTATGGCTTCGAACTTCGGAAACACTGGGGTGGGCACCAGAGCAATCTGGGGTGGGCACGGCCCACCTGGCCCCCCCTCTAGTTACGCCTATGACCGCAGGTGGTAAAATAACGTAGGTAATGGTACACATCAAGATGGCAAATATCATTTTTTGAATATGGTTTCTATGTCACTAAACAAAATGAAATTCGAGAAGCAGCAAAAATAGTACAAGAAGATCTTCTGCCAACTAAAAGCCGCCCGAGATATGACAAGGCATATAACTGTTTCAAAGAATAGTGTACGAGAACAAAGTTTAAAATCCTGGTTCCGAGTCGGCGCTACCAGCTTATTTCAGTGAAAATGCCAAGACAAAGAAGATATCAACGATTTGGTCACAATATTCAATGCTGATGACCACTCTATCAATTAGGGAAAAAGTAGACATATCTAAACACGCAAAGCTATTAGCATTTTAAAAAAAGTATGTTCGTATATTATTTTGAGATATCGATTTTTAAAAAAATTACAAAAAATTAATTTACTTTCCACCCGGATGGAAAGTAAAAGAAAAAAAAACGTCAACTTCCCACCTTTCAAAGATAGGTGAAATATCATTATTATATGCATGATTGTAAATAAAATTATTTAAAGTATCAAGAAGTGACGAATTGGGTGTCTTTGAATTACTGAATCGATATAACCCAAAATATAATGTGTGTTCCGTTTAATAATCTAAAGTTGAGATCATTTCCGATTAAACAGAGGAAGTGACAAATTGCGAATTAATATCGCATAAAAACCCACTAAATTTTATTTATGTAATTTCAACAATAAAAAAGTTATAGGGGTGAGCCTTCCTCCTGAAACACCCGGTATACGATGGATCCACCAGTCGTTGTGGATATTGTTATCGAAGAATAGGTACCTACGTAAAAAAATATTTGAAATTTTATACGAAAAGTTGAGAAACGATGAAAAAAGTTTTTTTAATTACTTAATTTAACAACATAGAAAGTTTTGAAAGTCTATTAAATCGTCTAGACCAGGGGTCGGCAACCTGCGGCTCGCGAGCCACATGCGGCTCTTTGGATGTGAAGCTGCGGCTCTTTAGTTCCATACGCAATTAATTATTTATTTTATCGAATAAAAACATTAAAAATTTGTTCTGAATCGATTAACGAGGATTAGGCACCGATTCTATCTCTCAGCCACTTGTACTCGCTTTTCACCGCACCCCTCCCCCGTGACACGCGTCGTTACTGTAGACAGTCTGTCGAAAGCTCTCGAATGACGCCGTCGTCGGATGTTTCTGTTGTGTCTCTTTCAATATCAAATTGCGGCCGTTAGTGGCTCTTTAAAAATTGACAAATTGTGTAAATTATAACTTTTGGTTCTTCCGCCTCAAAAGGTTGCCGACCTCTGGTCTAGACGAATCAAACTTTTTTCACAGGCAACTTTCAGTCCTTAGCATATAACTTACTAAAATAAACTATTTGCCTGTAGGAACGTTTATAATTTGCGAAATATATGTTACTTATAGTATGGAATACCGCAGGGTTCAGTACTGGGACCTCTGCTGTATTCACTTCATGTTCTGAATTTCTATAAGGTATGCAAATCTCAAAGCTAGACATTTTAAATTTGCGGATGATACAGTATTAGTGTATACCGGCGAGGAGGAGAAGGCATTGAATAATGTGGTAAATGATGATCTAAATTTATAACTTAGTTGGCTATATTATAATAAACTAAAAATAAATACAGATAAAACGAAATATATGATATTTAAACAAAAAATAAGCAAATAGACCATTTAAATATTAAAATAAATTACTTAATTTTAGAAGAAGTTCAAAATCTAAAGTATCTGGGTTCGGTGATTGACAATGATCTTAACTGGTCCCAACACATTAGGCATCTCTCAAACAAAATACTACCTATGATATCTATAATATACAGATGTCGAAACTATCTTATCAATAAAACTAAATTGAATGTGTACAATGCCGACTTCCTGTCACACTTTAGATATCTAATGCCAATATGGGGAACATGTTGGAAAACTAATTTTAATGCAGTCCAAGTGCTTACTCCAAAATAAAGTATTAAAAATTATCTTTAATTATGATTGGTTGAGAAGTTCAGAAACTTTATACTTATAGAGAGTTGAAAATACCAAAATCGGAGATGCTTCTAGAATTAGAACAGGTAAAATAAGTGTATAAAGTTTTAAAAAATAACGAAAGATGTAATATAATATATAATAACATCTTATTGTCCAATAACATACACAGTCACGAAACTAGATACCACAATAATAGGGTGGCCCATCGAAAACAGTCCAGCAAGGTTTACGGCTGTGTGCGTGAAAATTAAAAAAAAACTCGGACCCGTAAACTTGTGTTTTCAGGGGGACACGTTTCACTATTAACTTCATCCCTGTAACCTCAACCCCCCATAGCGGGGGCGGCTACTGCCCTTGTTTTTTAAATGGGAATGGGTATGTTGTGATACATCTTTTTAAAGGGCATTAAATTCTCTTTAAAATGGCGCTTCGTTTTGTAAAATTGAGCTACGCGCCGCCGAGCAACGGAATTTGAAACATTTCAGTGCATCTCTTATCAAGTACACAGGTTTGTGCGTAAACAATTTTGAATGTCAACAAATTACACCAGATGTTCTTCATATTGTCCGAGAACACTTTGAACAGTTGTTGTACTATTGTATGGAGGTGAATGGCGGACATTTTCAACATTTATTAATATAACATGTAAGTATTACTCAATAAAATTACATTTTTTAAAACGCAAATTCTCGGCGGCGAGTAGCTCAAATTTCCAAAACAAAGCGCCATTTTAAAGAGAATTTAATGCCCTTTAAAAAGATGTATCACAACATACCCATTCCCATTTGAAAAAACAAGGGCAGTAGCCGCCCCCGCTAGGGGGGTTGAGGTTACAGGGATGAAATTAATAGTGAAACGTGTCCCCCTGAAAACATAAGTTTACGGGTCCGAGGTTTTTTTTAATTTTCACGTACACAGCCGTAAACCTTGCTGGACTGTTTTCGATGGGCCACCCTGTATATTGTGTAACTAACAGGGCGAATGTAGGATTGAGTAACCCAATAGTGAGAGCGGCTAAGGCTTATAATAAAATACCAGACTACATTAGAGATCTTAGAAAATATGTCAATTTGTTAAACGAGTGAAATTGTATTTAGGGATTTAATTAGGGATACGTACAGCATTGTGAATTTATTACTTATTATTATAGAGTATAGTATTCAGGTGAATGTACCTACATTATTGTTTTAAAATAAAGATTGTTTTTTTTTTCAAAAAAAAATGTTTATTTCAAAAAATTTAAACTAGTTAAATATTTTGGTAGCTAACTAATCTGAACTTGTTCTAAAATCTTTTGAAATAGATATGCATAACTCAGAATATTAAGGCACAATAAAATGGTTTGAAAATTACACAACTTCATTCAAAATGTAAATGCGGTTCACGGGAGCAATTTTGTGTTAACCATTAACGATTTAATATAACTATGATTGACTTGAAGGCTTACCTTTGCGTTACTTTTAACCAATTTTTAGAAAACACCACCAATTTACTTTGAAAACTAACCGAAGTTGTTTCACAAACACACACAAACAGCGCATTTCGCGCCATGTTGATTAATAGGACTTATGCAATATCATGATTCATATACTTTTTAAATTTGTGTGTAAGACTAAATGCAGATTTTATATTAATATTTCTGGATTTATCTAGTGCCAATTTTCATAAACTGAGAATATTGCTTATAGGTTGTCTTCCTGCAGATTCCACAAAAAAACGCAAATTTGAAATTATACAATTTTCATTTACGGCGAAATCAATGGCGTGAATCGTTGCCGTATTTTTGGTTGCCTATGCATAATAGTCAATTTTTAATTTCTTTCAATAGATAACACAATCGATTAAGAAGTCCAGCCACCCGGCTGAAGTGACAGAAGATATAATATGACAAGGTTCGACGTATGATAGAAGGTATAAAGAAGAAAGACAGAGATATGCCAAGAACATCGATCGTGTTGCTCAGCTGGCAGTGGTGTTTCGTCTTTTTTGACCTGTCGTCCTGACAGCTGCGACATGTGGCTTTAGTTTAGGTTAAATAGGTTATGCTATTAAAAAAGTCGTTTTTCTTCGTTTGAATACAAACAAAGGGCCAGTTTTTGTAGTTTGCTGTAATTTATATGTCTTAAATTAAATTTATTCATTACTTTCAATATGTCGATGCTAGCAGAACCTAAGAGGAAACAAAAATGGTCCCTTAATCCGAGAGGTAAAGCATGGTCTCAAGGTAAGTGTTTTTTTTATTTATGTTTGTAATATTTAAAAATATTAACAACCACATCGACTGATAATAATACTCAATCTCTATTACATCTCTTTATTACATTTCCAGACACCAACAAATTTGGCCATAAAATGCTCGAGAGGATGGGCTGGAGTCAGGGAAAAGGCCTTGGAGCAAACGAAGATGGTATGCTAGAACATATTAAAGTATCCCACAAAAATGACAGCACAGGTATGTTGGCAAATTTACTCAGAAATTTTCCTGTAACATGATAATTAGTCCTTTCTTTCTTGTATCCATATCAACTACAGCAAGTTTAACGCACACCTAAAATGTGCTTAGAATTCAAAAACTATAAGGTTCTTGTTGCCATAGTGAAAAAATCTATAAACTTTATGAACCATTCCTATAAAAAAACCATTCTTGTCAAAGAATCAATTATTCAGCTTTTTATTCTTTTCAGGAATTGGTTTTAAAGAATCTGACGACCAATGGACAGAACATGAATCTAATTTTAGTGCTCTTTTAAAAGCCTTAGGTGGAGGTGAAGAAAAACATGATGAGATCAAACTAAATTCATTAGAAGAAAAGTCACAAAAGTCACGAGTGAGAGTACATTATAAAAAGTTCACGAGAGGCAAGGATTTGAGTAGGTATTCTGAAAAAGATCTTGCAAACATCTTTGGAAAGAGATCTTTGGGAGAGCCTAAAAGAGGTAAAAAAGAAAAAGACAAGTTAGAGGTACACAATTTCAAAGAAGAAAATAGAACTGAAGAAATAGAAAAATCAGGTTTGTTTTCTAAGGGTGGCCTGATATCAGAATATTTTAAAAAGAAGCTGCCAAATTTTGGAAAAGCTAATGGTTTCGTTGTGGGAAATAATGGGGTCTTACAAAAAGCTGACGATTCCGAGTCGGAGAGTGAGCTACGGCCTAGTTTTGGATTTGGCTTTAAGCAACAAGAAACCATTGAGGAAGAACAAAATAAAACCTTTGTAATTAGTAAAGAGGATAGTAAAGTAAAAACTGATTTTGTGCCATTTATTTATAAAAACAATGTGGAAGATGGCTATGAAAAAAAAAATAAGAAGAAACGAATCCTTGATGAAGACAGTACAGCAATTGAAGATACACCAACCAAAAAGAAGAAACTAGAACCTAGTCAAATTCACGTAGACACTCCGATTAAAAAGAAAAAGGACAAATCAAAAAAGAAATTCCAAGCAGAGCCACAGTCGGGGCTGTCAAATCCAGCATTTGATGCACTGTTTACACCAGTACAGATGGAAAAACATATTTTGGAACCTATAGAAGAGAGTCCTGGCGAATTAATAGATGGAACATTCAATGATACAGTGGGGCAAGTTGCAGAAAGTTTTGAGGTTACAGTGCAGATTGTTAACGAGAGTACACCTGTAAAGATATGGAGTGGGGAAGGAGGTGAAGACTCCAGTTCAAGGAAGAAAAAAAGGAAGAAAGGTGGGTACTACTTTGATTTTTATAAAAATAATTGTTGGTAGAGTTGAAATATAGAGGATGCTATTGTTATGTACCATATATCAGCCACTCAGTGTCTTGATCTGTCACTGTTCCAAATAAAAGCGAACAGTTGATTCTTATTGTTATTCAATTCTTTATTTAGCATAACAGCTAATATACAAGCAACACAAATATTAAATAGTTATCTGCAAAAAGTTTTTTTTATTATACACAGTGTTGAAATAAGGTGGGTACCCCGGAATAACTCCGGTACATCGCATTGCAGCGGAAAATGTGTGGGGAAAAATCGTATGGTTTTAAAGGAGGAATAGTTTGCAATTTAAACCACCCTCAACCCTCGGGCGCGCGTGGGGTAAGTTAAGATTTTCAAATGGAACCCCATATTTTTTATTGGCGTATCGTGTTCTCCGACCAAAAATAAACATCTTTTGTCCGAAAAATTTTTTTATTCGGGCCCATCCTTCACCAATAATCACCATCAGTCAAATGCCATGTCGATTATACATTTTACACTCTTCCCTAATTTTTGCATGACGCCAGACAGTAACGCAATGACTTAGACCACTAAAATCAACTGAATGTGAATCAGTTAACCATTACAAAGTAAGATCAAATTACCTTTGTCATTTTTTTTTGTATAAAAAATTTCTGTAATGAATTTTATCTCAGAAACTGTTTGAGATGGGTATAGGAAATTGTTAACACAAGTTACACCGTGAATGACCCTGTATACAGATTTTATTTATTTCAGGCAAAATTGATGAACAGATGGATATATCTAAAAGTGAGGAAAGTTTAGGCCAAACTTTAAACCACGTAAAGCGGAAAAACGGTAAAAAACTGAAGAACGCCGAAGAACAAGAAATAAGTTCATCTAGTCTCAATATTAATGAAATTAGTCAACCTGAACCAGCTTGTAATGATGTCCCACTAAAAAAGGATAAAAAGAGGAAGAAAAGCATGACTGATAATGAGCAATCCGTGATTTCCAAAAACAAGAAATCGGACGCAACCGTTGCTCAAGAAGGTCTAGATAATCCGTTTTTCAACATGAGTATTGAAAATGATGAATCAATGGTATCCCAGGCGGAAAATCCATATGAACTGAAAATTAAAGAAAAAAAGAAGAAAAAGAAAAGCAAAAACAAGAAAGAAAACTATGCTGTAGAAAACCCTGTTTTTAATGGGGAAGACTGCGTGAATTCTCCGCAAGTCGCTAATGAAGCATATGAGATTAAAAGAAAAGATAAATCCAAGAAAAAAAACAAAGAAAATACAGGCCTAGACAATCCTGCTTTGAATTTAAATGATACTATAGACGAAGACTGTGATTTGATGCTTAATGTTGTTGCCACCCCCGTTAATTGCAACATTTCTAAGGATCAAACAAGTGCTTTGGAAGAATCTTTAAGCATACAGAAAGTTACCGGCGTAAAGAGAAGAAAAAGCGTCAGATTTAGCGACGTAACACGGGAAAGAATCATACCAAATAAGGATGAAGTAGAGCAAGAAATTCTGGACGATAGTGGTTACATAGTAGAATTACAAGGGAAGCTAAATGACAGTTCTGAGCTGTCATATGTAGACAAGTTCATCCCAAAAAGAAAAACGAAGAAGAACAACCAGGGGCTCGATAACTCTGCCTTCGATAAGCAGGCCACTAGCATAGAGGAAAACATAACCTCGATATCGAATACGTTGGACACATATCAAGCGGAAATTGAAAATGACATGAACGAGGCCAAGCTTAAATCAGTTGAAGTAGAAGATATTATGATAGGGGAAGTAGGCAACCCTGATGGCAACAATGAAATTTTAGACGACGGAACCGTTAAACTTAAGTTTAAACAAGCGAAATTTAATAAAAGCGCGAGGTTTATAGATGGTTTAACTGGAGCTAAAAAGTCTTATAAGCATTTGATTAAAGGAGATGTAGTTATGAAATTTAAAGAGACCAATTTGCACGAGGTTGAAGGGTACGCTGTTCGAGCAAGTTTGAGGTGATTTTTTTTTATCTACTAGGGCGATGTTTTGTTTGTGCTGTTAAATTTTGCGACTTTATGCAATTAAGTTTTAAAGAATAAAACGGCTTTTAAAGATGTTTTGTTTTATTTCATTAGGTATACAGATTATTATCGAACAATTGTTACAATTCGACTGTACAATTTTACTCTTATTGTCTTATTTGGTGCGACATGACATTTAATAAACAAATCTACGACTGGCGTATACTCCAATTCACATAGGTAATCGCATTGTTTTGACACGCAAATTTGCGATTGCACCTAAATTTAAGTGAAACTAATTTAAACATTTGTCTTGGAAGACTTCTTTGACATTTATGTAGTTGCATTTTTATTCTTTAACTTCAATGCGAAGCGCTCGCTTGAAACATTCTGAACCAGTTATTTAATATCCCCTGAAGGGGGTAAAATAGTATAAACACTCGTTTCTTTACGATTTCTTCAGTTTTAACTATTAAAATTATTTCAAATCTGTAAGTACAAATTATGCAAAGTTACAGCGTCGACCCAAAAGCCTCGGCTGCCGATACTTCCTTCATGTTCGTCGCAAAAGAGTATATTATACAGGGTCCGCAAACGAAGCGTGGACGGAAGATTAAATCGTTATCGAAGAACTCATCAACAATACTAAAACAGCTTAAGATATTGGATTAAAAGCGGCATGTTTTAAAAATATTTTACATTATACAGGGTGGCCCAAAAAAGTGTGACAGCATAAAATTATATTTTTTTTAATGGGACACCCAGTATTTTATTGCATATTTAGGTTCGTATTACTATCGTTTATAAGTGCCTCAAAGTTTATTTCATTTGGTTTCGTAGTTTCGGAGAAATAAATTAAAAACTAAAAAAAAAAGTTTTGCAGTCCTGAATAAAAAAATCAAAAAAAACAATCCAGAACTATTTTTTTAACCTCGGCATTGAGTGAAATTTATGACAAGAGGTCTAGAGATACTATGAATTTAATTGCGTTTATTTATTTTATACAGGGTGTTCATAATAAGCTTTCAAAAACCCCACATTTTAAAATAATTTTTCTCAAGTTTTTCAAATGGAACACCCTGTATATTATTTGGCTATTTGACGTAGAATTCATAGACAATTTTTTTTTGTAATACAAGCATATAAGTTATATCCAGCGGTTTTCGAAATAATTGTAAATATCATAAATTATGTTGTTTAAATAGAGTTTTTATTGGGAAATTTTGTTATAGGCGACTAGACTAATAATTGTAAACTAAAGTAAATGTTCAAAATAGCTTCCTTTTACTTAATTTAATGATTTTCCTCTACTGCCAACAGAACTCTTAATTCATTTTCTTCATTAATAACGGGTTTATTGATTATCATCCTTCTTGTGTATGCAGTGCTTCCTGTTGCTACGAATCTTTGCAACAACTTCTCGAAGGTTTCTGGTCTCGGCTTTCTCTCAATATCTGGGTATCTTTCAGCATACACTCGGCTCGCGAGTAGGCAATTTCTTGCACATTCACCCAGTATAAAAATCATATTTATTTTAGCATTTCTAAAGTTGTCAAATTCGACATTTTGTGTAAGCTAGTACTTAATTTCGATGACTGAACAAATGTAAATAATTTTATTTGGATGTCATAGTGACAATCTAAACAAAAAAAAAATCATCGCAACTCGATTAAGAATAAAAAATAAAATAAAATAAAATAAAAGTAGCAAAAATGTAGGCTTTTAAAATTTATATCGAAATAACTTAAATACGGTAAACTCTTAGAGTAAAAGGAAGCTATTTTGAACATTTACTTTAGTTTACAATTATTAGTCTAGTCGCCTATAACAAAATTTCCCAATAAAAACTCTATATTTAAACAACATAATTTATGATATTAATAATTATTTCGAAAACGGCTGGATATAACTTATATGCTTGTATTACAAAAAAAAATTGTCTATGAATTCTACGTCAAATAGCCAAATAATATACAGGGTGTTCCATTTAAAAAATTTGAGAAAAATTATTTTAAAATGTGGGGTTTTTGAAAACTTATTATGAACACCCTGTATAAAATAAATAAACGCAATTACATTCATAGTATCTCTAGACCACTTGTCATAAATTTCACTCAATGCCTAGGTTAAAAAAATAGTTCTGGATTGTTTTTTTTGATTTTTTGATTCAGAACTGCAAAACTTTTTTTTTTAATTTTTAATTTATTTCTCCGAAACTACAAAACCAAATCAAATAAAATTTGAGGCACTTATAAACGATGGTAATGCGAACTTAAATATGCAATAAAATACTGGGTGTCCCATTTAAAAAAATATAGCTTTATGCTGTCACACTTTTTTGGGCCACCCTGTATAATGTAAAATATTTTTAAAACATGCCGCTTTTAATCCAATATCTCAAGCTGTTTTAGTATTGTTGATAAGTTCTTCGATAACGATTTAATCTTCCGTCCACGCTTCGTTTGCGGACCCTGTATATACAAGGCGATTCACGATCATTCAGACGTATATGGATGAACATAGTAAATAGTAATAGGATCGTTTCGAAAATTTGGCCTCTTATACAGGGTGTTATGGAAATGACGTATTATATTTAAACCGGCAATTCCTGAGATAAAAACAAATTGAGGAAAAATAGCCATAAATGGCGCTTTCAATTCATTCAGCGGTAAAAGTGACCTGACGTCAAACCAGAAAAACACCTGTGTGGCACTGCGATACATGTAAGCAATCAAGGCCGGTGTTGTCATATGTACACCTTAAACTCTTTAGACAAAATAAAATAATTTAGACACTTTTCCATTCTGTAATACCTTTTTGTACATTTAATTGAAGAACATTTACGACTGACTATGTTTTAAACAACCCGAAAAAACATGGAATAGTAATAGTCACGTACGTCACTAGGTCAAATGCCAATGACCTCTTGACGCCTTACATCGGCTGAGCGAAGTAGTTTCATATAGCGCCGCACGCTTGCGTCTGTTAGTTGAAGACCAACCAGCGGCCGGATACGTTATGTCTCCTCGATCACCAACACACTCTCAGCAATCCGCTCTGTTTTTTGGTTTATGCGTGTATCTTGCGCGTCCATAAATAATCTTTGAATATTGTTTTTATTGACGCGTTTCTCCTGGACGTCAAATTTCGTCGCGTGTAATAAAATCTAATAATCTGTAGTATAATCTGTATTATTGTATTTTCAAAAGCTAACTATCGGTTCTGTTTCACTATTACTGCCTGTACCTAAAGTGTTTCCAGGAGTGTTCCCATGAAAAATAAAAAAACTGATTCTGTTTGTGCCTGGATTTCCTCGCTCTTTAGGTATAAGGATAAATACAGGTATGTCGAAAATAATTTATTTTTATAATTTTATATGGAATTTCAGTTTTACATTAAGTTTGGCAACATTGCCATTGGCTCTGGGTTAAATGTTGTACAGTAGCGCGGACTGACCTGTGAGTAAGAGTGTTTATTACCCAACTTTTAAAACTGTCGATTTTAAAAAATATATATGTAGCGCTTCTCTAGGACACCCCCCAAGGAGTCACCCATTTAAATATAATACGTCATTTTCATAACACCCTGAATAAACGCAAATGCTGTCATGCTAAAATATTTTCAGCATTGCAGCGTT
Source organism: Barypeithes pellucidus (assembly GCA_963991005.1). Taxonomy (NCBI): domain Eukaryota; kingdom Metazoa; phylum Arthropoda; class Insecta; order Coleoptera; family Curculionidae; genus Barypeithes; species Barypeithes pellucidus. Next base: position 20,270,937 of record OZ022563.1, read on the forward strand.
GCCGCTTCTACCGAAAACTTGTAACAACTTTGTTATTTCTTTCAATCAATTTCATGTCAATGTCAAAATTTATATTCGATCAAAGAATAAAAATTCAACTTTACTATACAGGATGATTGATGGTGGATAGCCTATTAGATGTTTATGAAGAACTAGTCAACGGATCACTTTAAAAAGTTGGTAGCTTAGTGTAGACTCGTCAGGTGAGGCAAGTGAGGCGGCGCCTCACTACTTATTTTATAATATAAAATTCTTAAATAATCAAAAAATATTTTTTTCATTTCTCTATAAAATAGTTACAGACACAAATTTGATTTATTCAGAAAAATATCTACATAACACAAATACATATTATATCAAAAGAATACATAAAATAAATTCAAGCGCTTTTAATCTGGCACCTAGGTGAGAGCACCACTATGTGCCATAATTACCAATTAATTACATACATATATCTTCTTTACAAAAAAAAAAACATTTACATTAGCTCAATCAGAAAATTATTGGAAATTCATATACTTGGTTATGGTTATTAAAACGTTACTTGTCAAATTAACGTGGTAAGTGCAATGACACACGTAGGCGACAGTCATTTCGCCTTCTAAAGTCTATTGCCAATGATGAGTTTTTAGAACGGGCGCGACAGTGCATTTGCACGCATTTTAGTTCTTCGCAGAGGCGATGATTCTTTCGCCTCTTAAGTTGCACTGTTGTATTTGGCAAGCTTAAATAATTACATTTTATGTCAATTTTTTTGTAATGTATTGAAAAGAATATATATTTATATAGATACTTTCATTGGCTACATCGAGCATTTTGATTGCAACGATTGACTGCTCGGCTTGGTCGTGGGAAGAAGAAGGGTCAGTGAGAGTAAAGTTAACAGTTCAGATGAGGTTAGTATTTGTTTTGACTTTTAATTTTAATTAATTAATTGATTACTTTCCCGATTTTTCTTCCGACACTCTGATGAATCCGTTACATGATAGTGTGATGTCCTTTATGGAAAAGTATTTTTCAAGGAGGAACAATGATTATGAATAGCGGGAAGTTATTTGCTACGGAAGGCTTACCCCTCAGATAAGTACTCTTAACAAAGATTTAAAAAAAGGCGGACGAGAATGCTCGCAGTTTTCCAAGTTCTTGATATGAAACTTATATCTGGACCTGAATTTGCGTTAGTTTTTTTTTGGGACAGCCGATGAGAATCTGCATACAGACACGATGCACAGAGTGTGCAAAGTAGTGTCGGGTTTAGCAACCTGTGGGGATGAACATCCAACAATATCATCCTTCCTGAAGGGAAGGATCCGCCTCGAATGAGGAGGGCCGACCGACTAAACTCACCGTGGGAGTCAGGCTAGAAGCCTGTGACTCTTTTTCACTAATTAGTGTTATTTTTGAATCATGTATGATTTCTTTTGTTTTAGCTTCTAAGCTATACACTTATGTTTGGTGTCAGCTCTTGATATTTTTTCCATTCGAATTTAATCGAATGAACAAGCAATCAAGAGCTCCGAACGTATAGGGTAGAGAGTAGGCGTAGTTTGTCTATTTGGGTTTTTGCGAATTTTGGTTCTGCAATCAAGGCCCTATTGTTGTGTTTTTGGATCAATCGCGGTTTCGAGTGATCCAGTCTTTAGGTAGCTTGTAACAAGTGTTAGGCTGTGAGTGAATGTGCGATGCAAGTATCGTACTGTTGTTTGCTATATTAGCCTTAGTGTGGTATTTTGCGATTGTTTTGTCAAAGAACTCGGAAATTGTGTCAATTTCGAGATCTCTGTGTATGATGTCATTTCTTGTGTATCGCGGCACGTTTACTATGATTTTTAGTACCTTGTTTTGCATAACCTGAATTCTTTTTATGTCACTCTTACTTATGGTGCACCAAGCTGGAGCTCCATATGTCATCGTTGACCTGATGAATGTTTTGTAGAGGGTGACCTTCGTTTTCATGTTTATCTTGCTGCGTTTCTTCAGCAGACAGTAGATTTCGCCTAGTTGTTGATTGGCTTTCCTTATTGTGTTGGCTGTATTTGCTTTCCAATTGAGCCTCCTGTCAAAGTGCAAACCTAGATATTTAACGCTTTGTTGCCAGTCTATTTCTTTGTTTCCAACTTTGACTTTCCCCGCCGGGAATTTATGGCACGATTTTGAAACGTAAATTGCCTGTGTCTTGTCAGCCTGATCATTATTAATCGAGGGCTCCTTCCTGTTACTGCGATGCCCGTGTCATCCGCATATATATATATATATATATTTGTCACACTGAGGAAGCTGAGGAATATCCGCTGTGTAAATGTTGAAAAGTAGGGGGGCTATTACTGAACCTTGTGGAACGCCAGCTCTTATGTTTTTCAGTGTAGACAGTTCGTCATCTATCCAAGTTTGGAATCTTCTATCTTCCAGATAAGAGGCTATTAGCTTTATCAGATAGTTCGGCACTCCTAGTCTTATCATTTTTAATTTGCTCTATAATTCTTAAACAGCGTTTATATTGTTGGCCGTGCTTACTATTGGGAAAAACGTGTAGACTTCCGATGGCTACGTTGATTTAAAAATTTTTTGCAGAGCTGTGAAATCATCATCACAATCAACATTTTTTAAAATCGAAATAAGCAAAAAAAAAATCTAATTTTGCTAAATAAATGTCAAAACTGTTCGAGATAGGTATAACAACATTGCACATAGAAATATAGACAATTTCAAGAGCTTTCAGGACCGCTGATAAAATACAGGGTATTTCATTTAAACGAACATACTTATCATTTTTCTAACGAACTAATAGACCATCCACTATTAATCACCCTGTATTATTCTACCACATATTATATACAGCTTAGGAGTAGCACGTTATCACAGAACATAAAATTCTTATAATATAAGATAAATACAGTTCAAATTTTAAAATCTAGCTTCAATACTTTTGGTTCATCATGTATAGTTTAAAACATAAATTACACTAAGCCCTAATACACACTAAGCGGTGAACCGAGATGCGGGTAGCCGCCAATCTGGTTAATCGTTACTGGATGACTATCCGAAAGATAATGAAAACGACGAGCAACCTTTAAAAATGTGACCGGTAAACACCAACCCATTTTTTCACTCATAAAATTTAACTTTTTACTGCGCATCCCATAAGTTGTACGTATCCATAGATATGGATCGGTGCTTAGATCCACAGCCAAATTTTCAAAATAAAATATCATTTAGTTCTCGAGATCCTGCTAATAGGCCACTTTACTTGGGTTACTCTGTAGACCAAGAAAATTAAGCGTATGCTGTTGGGAGGGCTAAAACGAAATGAAAGTATCGTCTCCGGTTGTTTTACTCACGTCTATTGTTCGGGTATGTGGTTAAATTTGTAGTTGTAGTGGAGGGATAAATGTAAAAATGTGGTGTTGCTGGAAATAATCATAACTACGCCACAAACAGTGAGGACGTAAAGTAAGGAATAAATTCATTATCTCGCAAACTACAATTTTAAAAAAAAATCGCTCGGACCCTTCGATTTTGTTTTTCGAACGCGCATATTCTGACATAAAATATACACAAAAATTTTTTTTTCTTAAATAGAAACCACTGTATATTATTGCATGTACGGATTCTTCGGAAAATCCTAAACATTTTTCATGTAGCATGTGCTATACCTTCGCCCAAGCGTTTTGGAGTTATTCTCATTCAAAATTTGAAAATCAGATATTTCGCAATCAATCAAGACTTGCATTGATTCATGCACGCTGAGGAAAACCTGTAGTCAGCATGCGTGAAGCGCAAGAGAAGTCAAGTAGGCTTTGGAGTTATGATGCAAGAACCAAAAGAATTAATGTCAATAGTTACTGTTATTGTCAGTTTTATGTGTATTTTCCTAACGTTTTACTAGTTTTCAAAAGACTCATTTGGTTTTTTCATAACTAAATTAAATTAAAATGCGGCTCACTGAGAAACAGCGCATAGAGGTTTTGATGATGATGGGCTACGGTGATAGGGTTAGAACACAGCAAGAAACTTGTGAGTTATTTAATCAAAAATACCCCAATCGTCCGCCAATATCACAATCAACAGTAAGCAAAATTGAGTACAAGTTTAGGCAATTGGGTCATGTAAGAGATGTCCCTAGATTTGGTCGTCCTCAAGTTGATGAAAATCAACAATTAGAAGTCTTACTGGCAGTTCAAGATAACCAGCATGTGGTGTCTAGGCAGGTAGCAAGTGACGTGGATATTGGAAAAACAACAGTTCTTAAAATACTGCATACAAATAAATACCATCCTTATAAAATGCAAGTTCTCCAAGAACTTTTGGAAAGGGACTGTGAGAGGCGCCTTGAATTTTGTGAGCGTTTACAGGATATGTGTTTCGTAAACAGAAATTTTGTAAAAAATATAATTTTTTCCGATGAGTCCACATTTTGCTTGAATGGTGACGTAAATACCCAAAGTTATCGATATTGGTCCGATGTAAATCCACACTGGATGAGGGAAGGACACACACAATTTAATCAAAAGATCAATGTGTGGGCTGGCGTTGTCGATGACATTGTTATAGGGCCTTTCTTTTTTGACGGAGATTTAACAGGCGAGAGATACTTGAGTTTTTTAGAACAAGAACTTGTTCCAGCCCTGGCCACCCTTTTTCCTGAGTTAGAACGTCCCGATTTGCCACATCATAATATCTGGTTGCAACAAGATGGTGCTCCCCCACATTTCGCTGTGGGAGTTCGTACATATTTGGACGATACTTTTCCAAACAGGTGGATTGGAAGAGGTGGTTTTATTGAGTGGCCGCCAAGGTCACCCGATTTAACACCACTCGACTTTTTTTTATGGGGATACCTTAAGGGAAAAGTATTCAAAAGCCAGCCTGCAAATTTAGATGATTTAAAAGATCGCATCCGGCAAGAAATTCGGCAAATTACACCCCAAATGGTTCGAAATGTTCAGCGAGAATTTGTAGATCGGTTAGGCTATTGTCAGTTGACCAACGGAAGACACTTCGAACATTTACTTTAGAAAAATTATTTTTAAGTTCATCTAACTGTTTTTTCGATAAATAAGACATTTTTAAAATAATTTTATTCTTTGTTTTCTCCATGACTTTTTCCACTTTTCAAATTTTGAATGAGAATAATTTCAAAACGCTTGGGCTAAGGTATAGCACATGCTACATGAAAAATGTTTAGGATTTTCCGAAGAATCCGTACATGCAATAATATACAGTGGGTTCTATTTAAGAAAAAAAAATTTTTTGTGTCACTCTTATTTGCAACACCCTGTATATCTACATTTTATGTCAGAATATGCGCGTTCGAAAAACAAAATCGAAGGGTCCGAGCGATTTTTTTTTAAAATTGTAGTTTGCGAGATAATGAATTTATTCCTTACTTTACGTCCTCACTGTATATATATAACCATTATATTGCTAATACTATCTGCAATTATGTCCCCGCTATGGGCATCGAAGGGGGCGTTGTGAGTTTGCGCAGTTCAGAAATTTCCTGGACCGCATTTCAACTTTTTTAATGTACGGTTCACTGGGTAGTTCGGAAAAATATTGCAATCAAAATTTCGATTAGTTCGAATTAAGACGGCGTTCCATGCATACGATATCGGATGATATGATGATCCGACGGTACCCTGATTGGTGTAAACTTTTGGTGCCAAATTCCGTCCGAATATTTGTAACAATCGACATTATCAGCTTTATTTTAACTTTCATCCGACGTCGTATGTTTCTTAACCTCACTTTTTTCTAAACCAAAAATTAAGAATGAATTACTATTTTGGGAATTATTATCAGCTACTAATGAACCAAATTAATAATACATTGACCACATATATATTATATTGTATACGAGTGACACTCTCTGCTTTTTTTACAAGCTTTTTAGTGAAATTCGGTTCCGAAGATCGGATAATGTGATAAGCCAAATATTTTCGTATATATGTACATACTACTTAGGTACCTGAAATACTTTATACCTGGTATTGATCCACGACTTTTGCAAAAAGGCACCATGCACTTTTGTCCTTTCATTAAACAAAACAAGCCAATAACCTATCAAACAGCGAATCGATTTACCACAAATTAAAAACTCCTTTACAAAAATTGTTGTTAGATAATGAAAGTTTATAAGCACTAATATACCGGCAACAATGTGGATGAACCACTTTTTATTCTGTAATTTGAAAAAGCATCCAGAACCAAAGATGGCGACGAATAACAACAAACAAATAATGTCGGGCCGGCTCTGACGCGATCGATAAAATTTCCACCCTACTGCGCAAACTCACGGGGCGGGGACACTTTATATATTTTAGAATGTTCGTATTGGCAATATAATGGTTCCTAGATGTATATGTGAACTACGCCGCCTTAACACGCAATAACACGTGTTCAATACACGGGTTCCCATATTATTGCACTTGTAGAGTACAAATAATTAATATTACATTTCTAATTAATTAATCCATATGGAATATATTCCCTCTGGGGGTAAAGGTCAGCTCCTTTGTGATCTAATGCGTGGCCGTGTAGCAGCTCCGTCATGAAACTGATATAAGTAATAGCCAATCGGAGTGTTTCGATACGGGATAGACGTTTTTCGTAGGCGAACGTTGGTACCTAAACAAACGAAAAAATGTTATTTTAAACATTGGCAAAAAATCAATATTGGTAGGACTAATTAACGCTGCTCCCATTAATTACACTGGGGAACAGCAAAAATGTTTCCGAGACCAAAATAGCAAAATCTTACTTATTTTATTATACTAATTAACAATCTGTCTTGCAAAAGGCTCAGTTGGCTCCGGTTTTATAGATCCATCCCAATTATGATAATTTACCTACCTGCCCTTAATATATGGGAAAATTTCACCATTAAATGAGAAATACCTGGATTTATTATAACAGGTGTACTTTATAAGGGGTTTAAATACATATAATATAAATCCTAAATTGTTAGTTAGTTGTATTTCAACCACCAGTTGATCGAGAGCTGTTCGTATTTGAGAAATTAGAGAGTTTTGAGCAACATGTCGCGAGTTTGTGTAAATAAGCCGGATCATTTTTGTTATATATGTGGTGAAATGACTTTTGTGAAACAAAAACGTACGCTTAGCCCTTTAATAAAAAAGGCTTACCACTTGTATTTTGGCTGCAAAGTTGGAGACCAGGATAAAAATTGGGCTCCCCATATCTGCTGCTACAAATGTGCGTCCAACATTCGCGGCTGGCTAAGTGGAAAAAACCGTAAGATGCCCTTCGCTGTTCCTATGATCTGGCGAGAACCGAAAGACCACGTTACTGACTGTTACTTTTGTTTGACACCTCCCATCAAAAAAGGCTTTTCAGAGAAAAAAAGGTCTGCGATACAGTATCCAAATTTACAATCCGCCATACGCCCGGTGCCTCATAGTGACGAGTTGCCTATACCTAATCCACCTCAGGAATATACCCTTCATTCTGATGATGATCAAGAGGATTCAAACGGTAGTGTACCAGAAAATGTCGCCGGCCCATCAACCTCGCAAGACTCCGATTTTGTCTGTGAACTTCCAAGTAAAAAGCCTCACAAAATAAGTCAAAGTGAATTAAGTGACCTTATAAGGGATTTGGAACTGCCCAAGACAAAAGCAGAACTATTGGCCTCTCGATTGCAACAATGGAATTTACTTGAAGATGAAGTAAAAGTTTCTGTGTACCGAAGCCGTCAGAAAAACCTAACACCATTTTTTAACATGGATAACAATTTGGTAGCCTGTAGGGACATTGAGGGATTAATGGCAGCTTTAAATCTGGACTATGATCCAAAAGACTGGAGACTTTTCATTGATTCCTCAAAAGTAAGTCTTAAAGCTGTGTTACTCCATAATGGAAACAAATTGCCTTCAGTCCCAATTGGTCATGCAGTCCATATGAAAGAAACATATAGCAATTTGAAATTGTTACTTGAGACCATACAATATGAAAGATATAAATGGCAAATTTGTGGGGATTTAAAAGTTGTGGCGATCTTGCTTGGAATGCAGCTAGGTTATACCAAATACTGCTGCTTCCTCTGCGAATGGGACAGTCGAGCACGATCGGATCACTACAGAAAGAAAATTTGGCCACCGAGAGAGTCTTTTGAGCCAGGAAAGAAAAATGTGACCAGCGTGCCATTAGTTGCCCCAGAAAAGATTTTACTACCGCCACTTCATATAAAATTGGGACTTATGAAAAATTTTGTGAAGGCAATGGACAAAGAAGGCCGTGCTTTTAGTTATTTAAAAGAAAAGTTCCCTAGAATCAGTGACGCTAAAATTAAAGAGGGAATATTTGTGGGTCCCCAGATTAGGAAACTTTTCGGAGATGCGCAATTCGATTCCATACTTGAAGGCAAGGAAAAAGACGCTTGGGATGCCTTTAAAATGGTTGCAAAAAATTTCTTGGGAAACATAAAAGCAGAAAATTATAAAGACCTGGTGGCCCAACTTCTTTTGTGTTACCAAAACCTAGGGTGTAATATGTCGTTGAAAATTCATTTCCTGGATTCTCATCTGGATTACTTTCCGGAAAATTGTGGTGCTGTAAGTGACGAACACGGTGAGAGGTTCCACCAGGATATTTCGAACATGGAAAGAAGATATCAGGGAAAATGGAACTGTGAGATGTTAGCCGACTACTGCTGGACTATTACGAGAGATGCCCCAGAGGCTGCTTTCAAAAGGCAAGCTAAGAAGCGCAAAATGAGTGTCTAAACTTTGGATTCAATGATAAAAATGTGCTATTTAGTTGCTTTTGTTGAACCAACAATATATTGTTATCTGTATTTTGTATGTCCATTGTATATGCCTATGAATTAAAATTTTGTAACAAATAATAGAGATTTTTTTTTTTGCGAGCCAACTAAAATCTTTAATAGGTATTTTTTAGTTACTTGGGTACAGTTGAATCCAAAAAAATAGGTTTTGTTCAGGAAACAAAAAAAAAGTTGAAATTTGTTTCCCAGTGTTATCGAATAAAATGCTAGTCCAAATTAATAATTTGTTATTTCGTTAATAATGAACCAATGAACCTGATGATGTCGCAACGTATTTACAAGAATTGGTAATTTTTTGTTACTCGAGTGGCATGGCGATTTTGGGCCAGTGTCTTAACCCAGATATATAGGGTGTCCGGGAAAATGTGGGAAATCTCCCGGATATGAAGAAAACAAGTGAAAAGGGTAAAGATTGTTTCACGAAAAATGGATATAACTTAATGACTGCAGTAAAAGTACCTGTGGCCATCCCATTATTTATGACCGTTTGTTATTATTATGTGGAAAGGACCGGATTGTAATAATTATAATTAAATATAGGCACATCAGGTAGGTTAGGTTGCTTAATTTATATTTAAATATCTTTTTGTGGTAAAATTTGTTAGTTTTTGAGGAATGGTTCTTTTACCAAACATTCCTCAGAATAGCGTGATAGTAATGGACAATGCGAGCTATCACAGTCGCCAATTACATAAAGCTCCAAGCTCAAATAATACAAAATTGGAGATTCAGAACTACATGGCGGCGAATGATATATATTTTGAAGAAAGTAATAAAAAAAGTGATCTTTTAGAAGTTTTAAAGATATTTTGTATAAAAAGTATATGTTTGTGACACATTGGCAGAATAAATTGGACATACAGTGCTACGGCTCCAACCCTATTATTGCATTTTTAACCCCATAGAGCATATGTGGCACCAGTTAAAATCACTGGTTAGGTCTGAAAATATTTCTCCGACTTTAAGTTCTAGTGTTGTAGAATGAATACGAAAATGCTTTAATGATATTCCCCCAGGTAGTTGGAAAAATTCCGTCCGTCACGTAATAACTGTAGAAAATTCGTATATTAGTCTGGATCGTATAATTAATCCAATTATAATTAATTTTGATGAGGATAGCGATAGCCAAACAGAACTATCTATAGAATGACATTATAAATGTAAATAAATATGACTAGTACTATTTAAAAAAAATGTTATTTCATTTGATTACATTAATATAATCATATCATTACTTGTTTTCCTTAGTCCGTCCCTTCATACTTCACTTGTTTATTGCCAAGCTCTTGTCGACACAATGGGACCTACCCAGGAAATCATTAAGTCGTATCCATTTTTCGTGAAACAATCTTTACTACAAGTTCATTTAAACTTTTTCGTATATGCGTCCTCTTCGGAGCTCCCAAAGTGCTCCAATAGAAACAAGTTTTTTTCACATAATTATTGAACCACCAGGTATATTATTTTTTTTTTAATATGATGTAGTATACGAGGTAAGACCCTTCAAATTATTATCCAAGACAGTGTTGTTAATTACTCGCAGCTTCAGGGACGGACTAGCCGTGACACTCATGACCCCTTTTTTAACGCCCTGTATCTTTATAGTTTTTGAATAGTTTTAGAACTTTGGACAACGATTTTTACATACCTTTAACTATTGACTAAAAATTAAGTACCCTTCATTCATGTCGCTAATCCTAACCATTTTCGAGAAAACGTAATTTTATTTACGCTTTTTTTTTTTTTTTGATCAAACACAAGCACTACAGGAAAAATCCTTTAGGACACTCTGGGAGTGGTGCGTGTGCGCAAAAAGCGATTCACGTTGGTTTTGAATCGTTGGAGGTTATACTCGTTGGGAAAAACGACCTCGGGAAGGTCGTTCCATAAGGATGAAGTCCTCCAGATGAAAGAATTCTCAAATATTCTGTATTTCTGCTATTCGCCGCTCTGAGCGGAATTAAGAGGGTAAGGTCAGCCGAGTACATTCCATGAAAATATCTGTAAAAGAGAGTCAAATCCCCAACCTGTCTTCGATGTTCTACGATGTCGAGGTTCTTCGTCAGCTCGTGGTCTCCAATCAGACGAATGGCCCTCCTTTCGATGGAATCCAGTAGCCGAAGAGTGTTTGGGTGCAGAGCTCCAGACATGAAAGCAGTACTCTAGTGATCGTCAAATCTGGGCTTTGTATAGTGTCAACAGTTGTTGAGGTGTGTACAACTTTCTGGTTCGGAAGAGTACACCAAGTTTCTGAGAAGCTATCTTGGCAATTGCCATAACGTGGTTATGCCAAGACATATTTCCTCCCAGATTGACTCCCAGCAAGTTAATAGATGAAGCCAGTGGGATTGCGTATCCTCCCCTGACTATATCCGATTCTGTAATGTTAACCTTTTTCGAGAAAACTGCTGCCTGGGTTTTTTAGCGTTAAATTCGACTTGGTTACTGTCACCCCCAAGCCAAAATTTCTTCCAGATCTTTCTTGAGGCGTGATACTTCATGCTGTCTGCGAAGATGTGCGTCAGCAGCCGTTGTTTGTGCATTCAAAGAGAAAGATGAGACAAGTGTGCTATCGTCAGCAAAACTAAATATCGGATTTTTCGTTTTCACTAGAAGGTCGTTAATGTAAAATAAGAAGAGAGTGGGAGACAATATGGACCCTTGAGGAACACCGGCATTGATGGTAAAGGTGTTTGAGGGAAATCCGTCAATCGCCACTTGCAGAGAGCGGTCCTTAAGAAGGCTAGACAACCATGCACAGAATCGACTGGCCATACCATAGGATCGCAGTTTATTTAGAAGTCCCTCATGCCAAACACGATCAAAGGCTTTAGAAATATCCAGTGCAACAGCCCGAGACTCCCCATGATGTTCGATTGCGTTGTTCTAAAGATGGGTGACATAGGCTAGAAGATCTCCAGTTGATCTGGACTTCCGAAAACCATATTGATGATCGCTGATAATGTTGAAGCCTTCCAGGTACTTTAGAAGATGTTGGTTAATCGCTTTCTCCATTACTTTTGATATTACTGAAAGCAATGCGACTGGTGGATAGTTGTCAGGCAGGGTTCTCTTACCTTTCTTTGGTATAGGCTGGACTGTGCCGTCTTCCAGCACGATGGAAATATTCCTTGTTTGTAGGATAAGTTAAAAAGTCTACAAAATACTGGTTTCAAGCGCCTACTTTTCTTTTAAATCCCAAATCAACAGAAGTTTGAAATAATGTTTCTGTATTTTGTTCACTTATTTGTGGTTTATTATTAAATTATTTGTTATTTATTGAACTAGTCCAACATAAGTAAAATATTTAGAGCTTACTTATGAGCTATTATTTATAATATTAGGAGAAATACAGGACCGTATCCCAAAATTTCCTGATGTTGTTCAAAAAACCCTCGAAACGTCTATCAAATTCCAATATCAGGACAACAGGACCGTATTTAAAAAAAGTAAGTTGATAATGGCCCATCGAAGACGACTCGTCGGATTACAAAACAATTAACGCTGTTAGATAAAGCGGAAAAAGTGGCAATGCAAAAGTTTTACTTTAGAATTCGATCTCAAAAAACCCAGGAAAACAATAGAACGATTTTTCAGATTTTGCATTTTTTCCGGATATCTCCGGAACTACTCGGAATTTTAAAACTTTCTAAACGGAATATTATTAGGCACGTAAATGCGCAACTTTACCTCCATTTAACCGACTTCGTTTCTCTTACGGTTTCCGAGATCCCTGTACTGGCCCTCCTTATCTTGGACACGTTGTATATCTCTCACCGAGATACATGATGTAATTAAAATTACGTTTTTTCGAAAACGGTTAGGATTAGCGACATGAATGAAGAGTACTTAATTTTTAGTCAATTGTTAAAGGTATGTAAAAACCGTTACCCAAAGTTGTTATCATATATATAATTCACATCACTTTCGTGGATAGTAATTTGAAGGGTCGTCTTTCCTGGTATTCATCATATTAAAACAAAATTTAAATATACCGGGTGGTTCAATAATTATGTGTAAAAAACTTGATTCCATTGGAGCTCTTTGGGAGCCCGTATCTCCGAAGAGGAGGCCTATACGAAAAAAATTTATATATGAACTTATAGTACCCTTTTCACTTAATTTTTCATTTTCGGGAGATTTCCCACATTTTCCCAGACACCCTATATATCTACTTTGTGTAAATAATTTGAATAAAAAGTAAATTTAATTCAATTTTAATGTCAAATTTAAATCTTAGGAAATTTACATGGGCCAAGGTTTTATGCGCTATACCATACAGTTTGACGTATCGGAACGTAAACTACTTTGTTCTAAATTCTGGAGTCTCTATTAAATATTAAAATCGGTTCATTGTTAACCAAATAACAGCATATTAATTTGTACTCGCATATTTGAATAATCGATATTATTAATTGAGGAATTGTGTTAGTATTTGACTTTAATATCCGTTTTGCTAATTTAAAGGATTTGCTTCATAACATTTGTTCTTGACCTAAGCGGAATATCGATTAATTTTGAATAAAATTAGTCCGCTTGTCGATAACAAGATATAAGCCATATCCTAACCATGGGCGTCGTTTGGGGAATGCAAGATGGGGCACTTGATCCCCCCACCCCCCCCACCCCCCCCCCCCCCCCCCCCGGAAGTTGACAACTTTATACATCAATAATATTTTATTTCGTTAGCGGAAAAGCGTAGTAAACGAAGTAAAATTCTAATATAGCGGATCTGAAGCTGTTTATAAACAAACTTATAAAGAAATTTTAGGCATTGTTATTAATTCAATTAAAACTAGATTTTCATTCATCAGTGAATTAAATTTTTTCGATTTATTTACCAAAAATAATTTTCAATCTAATTCAAAATTGTTTCCGCAAGAACTATTTAACAGGTTATTGCAGCAATATAAAATGTTTGATTCTGTTCAACTGAAAAATGAACTTTAAAACCCATTACTTTGGTCTCGAAGCTTTTTTGGTTTAAAATGAACCAAAATTTATGCGGGAGATACGAAATACAACTGGCCAGGACACTCGGGAGATCTCGTTGTAGTATTAACAATCAATGAATTTTTTTACGGTGAAATTGTTGCCTATGTGGCATTAAGCGTAGAATACCATTAAAATACAAATTAGCATACTATTCATTGTTTCTTAAAATAAATATGGAGTATAGGTCATAAAACTAGGATCGTTTTAAAAGTCCCGAAAAATCTTCAGAAAATGGAATACTCTCCTCGAAAAAAAAAATTACCTTTGTTCATCTGTTGTGGCTTAAGTAACTCTGTGGCCACAACTGCGCTCCCACCCTCGCTCATCGCCTTGTACCATAGCACCGCATAGTCCTCGCTTGAGCTTCGCACACTAGTCCCTCGACATCGAGATGTAAACATGGACTGTGCGTTGTTATCTTCTTCCGATGAAGAAGATATTGTATTAGACTCTAATATAACAAAGTGGTACTTATATGCTTAAACAAAAATCTAGTATTTATATGCATTCTCATATACTCACAAAAGCGTTGGGGATCTTTACTTAGATATTTATAAAGGTGATAAAATTCTCCATAGAATCTTCGCTTTTTGATAATAGGATGCACTGGTAATCTTGATTTCTGTTTAAACATATACCACTTTGTTATATTAGCGTCTAAAACAATATCTTCTTCCTCGGAAGAAGATGACAACGCACAGTCCATGTTTATATCTCGAAAATGCTTTAATGATATTCCCCCAGGTAGTTGAAAAAATTCAGTCCGTCACGTAATAACTGTAGAAAATTCGTATATTAGTCTGGATCGTATAATTAATCCAATTATAATTAATTTTGATGAGGATAGCGATAGCGAAACAGAACTATCTATAGAATGACATTATAAATGTAAATAAATATGACTAGTAATATTTACAAAAAATGTTATTTCATTTGATTACATTAATATAATCATATCATTACTTGTTTTCCTTAGTCCGTCCCTTCATACTTCACTTGTTTATTGCCAAGCTCTTGTCGACACAATGGGACCGACCCAGGAAATCATTAAGTCGTATCCAATTTTCGTGAAACGTACTGTACCATAGCATCGCACGTAGTGTCCACAACGGCGCTCCGACCTTCGCTCCTTGTCTTGCCTGTTGATCAGTTTGTCTCTCGACATCGAGATATAAACATGGACTGTGCGTTGTCATCTTCTTCCGATGAAGAAGATATTGTTTTAGACGCTAATATAACAAAGTGGTATATGTTTAAACAGAAATCAAGATTACCAGTGCATCCTATTATCACAAAGCGAAGATTCTATGGAGAATTTTATCACCGTTATAAAGATCTAAGTAAAGATCCTCAACGCTTTTGTGAGTATATAAGAATGCATATAAATACTAGATTTTTGTTTAAGCATACAGGGTGTTCATTTGAAAACTTCCCACCACGGATTTATCGAAAACACACGTCAAAAGATTTGCCAAAGGGGACAATTTTTTAACCTAAAACTACTTCACCCCCTTTTACCCTCTGGCCCCCGGGGTCATCCCCTTAAAAATTTTAAATGACAAGGGGTAGCAAGTAATAGCTTGTTTGAAAGATCTTTCAAAGTGCTTTATTTTGAAGTTTAATTTTTTAAATCGGTCGATTCGTTTTCGAGAAAATTAGAAAATTTTTTGCCGCCTTCTTTTTATCAACACAGATAACATGGGCGAACTGTTTTTATTCTTATACCTGTTTAGTTTTTTATACCTGTTTAGTTTTTTATAGTTGCTAAGGGAAAGAAACAATTTAATTTGCTGTCAGTTACCTTTGTGACAATCTTGGGATAGTGAAAATTAATTTATTGATTCAGATTTTACTTCCAAAATGATTTACACACTAGCGGAAAGAGTGGAAATGATTCTAATTTATGGTGCCCAAAATCAATGTGCTCGGCAATCTGCCGTTACATTTAACGCCAGACGTCCGGAAAAGATAACTTCGCATAGGTATGTTTTGGACCTTGTTACTAAATTTACTCAAACTGGATCTGTTGCAAATAAAAAACGTAATCATCGTAGAGTTTTGGATGAAGCCGCTCAAGTTGAAGTTTTGGGTCATTTTGCCATAAATCCTAATACTTCATTACGCAAAATTAGGCTCTGTACACACAGTTACTAAATTACATAAATTTCATCCATTCAAAATGAAAATATTGTAAGAGTTAACCGAAGATGATTTCGATAGGCGAGTTGATTTTGGTGAACAAATGACTGCAGCGATTAATGATAATACCATTCATGTAAAGAATATCTGCTCCAGTGATGAATGCACATTTTATCTAAATGGATTTGTTAATAAGCATAACTGCAGGTATTGGAGCAATGAAAATCCTCATGCATTTGTAGAAGGGCATACTCAGTACCCCCAAAAAATTAATGTATGGGCAGGCATTTTAGGAAACAAAGCGATTGGGCCATTGTTTATTAATGGGAATTTAAATGGAGGCATTTATTTAGATATGGAAAATACCATCAATCCGCTTATCACTGAAACCATTGAAAACCAAATCGAAGACGATGGAAACCCTATACTTGATGAGGCTGAAATATATTTCCAGCAAGACGGCGCTCCTCCTCACTATGTTCTTCCGGTTCGGCAATGGCTAGACGACGAGTTTCCAGATAAATGGATAGGGCGAAGAGGGCCTATAGAATGGCCTGCTAGATCTCCTGACTTGACGCCATTAGACTTTTTCTATGGGGCCATTTGAAAACTATTGTGTTCACTCCCCAACCTAACAGTTTGGATGAACTTCGTCAACGCATCACCGTAAGCTGCCATGATCTCCCACAACATGTTTTTGAAAATGTCCGTCAGGAATTTGAAAATCGCCTATATCATTGTTTGGCCAATAACGGGCAACATTTTGAACACTTATTGAAATAAAAAGTAATATTTTCGTGTGCTTTTTTTTCTATCTGAACAAATAAAGATAAATAAAGATTTTTCTAATTTTCTCGAAAACGAATCCACCGATTTAAAAAAATCAAACGTCAAAATAAAGCAGTTTGAAAGACCTTTCAAACAAGCTATTACTTGCTACCCCTTGTCATTTAAAAATTTTAAGGGGATGACCCCGGGGGCCAGAGGGCAAAAGAGGGTGAAGTCGTTTTTAGTTAAAAAGTTGTCCCCTTTGGCAAATCTTTTGACGTGTCTCGGCGTTTTTTCTTTTAATCAGTGGTTTCGATAAATCCGTGGTGGGAAGTTTTCAAATGAACACCCTATATAAGTACCACTTTGTTATATTAGAGTCTAACACAATATCTTCTTCATCGGAAGAAGATAACAACGCACAGTCCATGTTTATATCTCGATATCGAGGGACTAGTGTGCTCAGGGCGATGAGCGAGGGTCGTAGCCCCGTTGTGGACACAGTGCCTATTTTTGGCACAAGTGGGCCCTAGGCCCATATACCCTCTGGGGGCCCCTCGTGATAAAAAAAAAAAAATAGCGCCGCAGGCTAAAATTTTTTGGGTGCCACGCCCTTTTTTTAAAAAGCAATAAAAAAAAGTAGTACTATGTCAAAAACTAACAATTATATTATTTTAAATAAACATAACAAAAAATAAATTATATAACAAAAATAATAAAAAATGGTCATTAAAATATTTAAATTTTTCTCTTGCGCGTTTTTATTTCTGCAAATTTATTAATAATTTCATTGGTATCTATTTTTTCTAGTACCTCATTTTCCACGTTAAGAAGGGCCAAAGATGATAAATTATCTGAGTTCAAAGAGTTTCTCAGATATGATTTGACCCTTTTTAAAGTGGAAAATGATCGTTCCCCCGACGCGTTGCTGATCGGTATTGACAAATATATCCTAAGTAATGTTTCAACATTGGAAAATGTTGATACAGTATTAGTTTCGATCAAAAACGCTAACATGTTTTCAGGATTTTGAATGTTGCTAGATTTACATATTTCCTTAAATTGCATTAATTCATTTTGTAGGTCAGTTACATCTATATCTTGATTGTAATATTGTTCAATATTTTTTAGACTTGTTTGGAAATCCCCTTTGGAAATATCCACAAAAAGTACATTGAAAATATCATTAACTGAATTGTAGGATTCTTGCCTTCGTTTTAACTCTGTGACTAATTTGTCGCAAATCACAAAAAAAGTGTTTATCTTAAAGTTTTCATGTCCAACAAAAGCAATTTCCTCAGAAGAACTTTCTTCAAAATATTTCTTTCTTTTCCGTATTCTGGTAGTTTCATCTTTATACAAAGTGTTCTCAGGATGTAATTTTTTTGCCTCGTCTTCAATTTCCCCATATCGTTCTCTTAAATTTGTAACGAAAAGAATTAAACTTTTATACAGTTCGCAAGCTACAGCGAGGTTACTTTTAATTTCTTGCAAACTTTTGCTGGTTGCATTGATCCTTTGTAATAGTTGGTTCCAAATAATACTCATAAGAGCAAACTCAAATGAATTAAGTTTCTTTAAAATATCTTTCGATTCTGACCGGGTGGAATTCTTTTGGTTCGTATCTTCATGCAATTCTAATAAAGCCATTTTAATTTCATTAAAACCAATGACAAGAGAATTAACAGCATCGGCTCTAGCGGACCATCTGGTATCGCATATCTTTTTAACAACCAATGGTTTAGGTTTGGTTTTTTCCAAACATCTTTGTAGAACATTCCATCTGTAAGTAGATGCTGAGAAAAAATTGTATAAATGTTGGACCTGATCAAAATATGTACTTGCTTCTAAACAACTTTCCGCAGCACTGTTGCCGATCAAGTTTAAGGAATGGCTAGAACATGGTACGAAATGTGCACTTTTTGCTTTATGTTTTATTTTTGTCTGTAAACCATTGTATTTTCCAGACATATTTGATGCGTTATCATAACTTTGTCCCCGGCAATAATCAATATTTATGCCAAGACATTTTAATTTATCTAAAATCACATTTGCCAAATTCTCCGCAGTATGAGAAAATATAGCCTCAAAGCCGAAAAATGTTTCTACTGGTTTTCCGTTTGGTAAAACATATCTAATGATTAATGTGAGTTGGTCAATATGAGAAATGTCAGGAGTCGAATCAACAATTATAGAAAAGTATTTGGCGGCACGCAAATCTTTTAGGATGTAATTTTGAACTTCTCTTGCTAGAAGTGTAATAAATTCATTACAAACAGACGGGGAGAGATAACTGACATTACCGCTTCCTGGATTTCCATATGTATGCAAATGAGTTGCCAAAAATGGATCAAATTCACTAAGAAATTCTAAAGAGCTTAAAAAGTTTCCATTTCCCTTTGAAAATATTTTGGTGGTCGACCCATAAAAAGGTAACCCATTTTTTGACAAAAATTTTACAGCAGCCACTATTCTTTGAAGAACGTTTTTCCAATAATCTTTTTCCTGCAAAAAACTTTTTTCCATGTGTGTATCTACTCGACCCTCTACAAAACCTCTACTAACTAATATACTTATAGATGAAATATGTTCAGAAGATCGTTCATGTTGGTTTAAACTAACATTTACATTTTTCCAATCGCTAAAACCTTCATGAGTAAGACGTGTACATTTCTTACTAAAGAGTTTGCATACGTAACAATATAAATGACCGGATTTAGGACTATAAACTAACCATTCTCGAAGAACTTTTTCGCCGTTAACCTTATCTTTATAAAAAGCGGAACTTTGTAGCTGTCGAATTTTGTTATTGTCATTCTGTTTTACACATCCACTAATTTTATCAATATTTTGATTTGGTCGATTAGTTATAAAATATTACTGAAATTCTGCACTTAGGAACTCAGGCCAATCTGTTACGTCGTTGGGAAATTGTGCTTCAATGGTAACAGTTTCAATTTCTTGTTGAAACGAGTTGTCAAGGTCATACGATTTTTCTAGTTGTGAAATCTCGTGAACCTTGTCACTATTCACAGACACCTCAAGAGAGTCATTGAAGTTTTTTCTGTAGCCATGGAGACACACAACGTTTCTTCGGATGCTCCGCCACTGGTCGAAGGCAAAGGGTTCGCATTAGCGCATTGAACTTTTTCACGTGAAGTCACAAGAAAAGACAACATTGCATGTTTTTGCTTTTCTCGTTCATTTTCTAACATGCTCTTCCTCTTCTTCTTGCGTTTGTTGCTGCCGCTTGAATATTGTCTAGGAAGCATGGTACTTACTTATTATCTGCAGACTAAAGATAGAGATGTTAGAAAAAGAGTTATGAAAATATTTTTTTTTAAGAAAAATTTATTTACTTACCAACAAAAACAGATATTAATTTTGTCAAATTTTGAGTTAAAGCACTATTGATACAATGATACAAACAATACTAATTATTTGCAATTCAATTACCTTTGCTCAATCCGTATAATGGTTACATAACATAACTATAACTAACATTAACTAAACTGCATACTGCATGACTGCATGGCATGAACTATTAACCGAATAAACCAAATAAAGACAAAAGCATGCAGCGCGGCGCGACGACTCCCGCCTTTCGGTGGCGAAGAATGTTGTCGGTACCGTTCAAAGCTTTGACGCCCGGACGCGCCGAACACCAAAAGATCCTTTTGTGATGCCGAAATGCCGTCTATTGGAGAGTTATCGCGTTGAATTTTGAATTTCGGATTGTAATATTAATAAATGGTAACTGTTGTTTAAAACAGTTAGGTCGATCTTGGGGCCCCCTGAGCCAGGGGGCCCCAGGCACGGGCCTATAGGGCCTATTGGGAAAATAGGCCCTGTGTGGACACGGACTTATGGACACCACTCTGCGATGCTATGGTACCAGGCTATGAGCGAGGGCGCTGTTCGGCGCTCCGTTGTGGACATACACTAAGAATGTCGCATTTTTTAAATTAAGTATAACGAGAATTCGTTAAAATTTATTCGTCAAAAGTTATTTGAATTCGCACGTTACCGCATCGGGTTTTCTAGTATTTATTATAAATTATTGACCAAATTTAGGTGTGTATTTTGGCGTGCAGCGCTTGCGCCTTCAGCGGGATTTCCCCTTTTGTAGCCACTGGCGTCCTTGTTATCAAGTTTATAAAATTAGTCATTTTGCAATTGCCACCCCCTCCAAACCTTTCTAACGACGCTCATGATCCTGACATACATAGTATATTATGTGTCCGGAAAAAGGAGGTCAATCTATTACCTTGACTATTTGTATGTACGAACCCTAACAACTAAATGTTCGGACGAGCAATTTTATATACACGGTGTTGAAAAAAGGTCGGTACCCCGGAATAACTCCGGTGCATCGCATTGCAGCGGAAAATGTCTAGGGAAAAAGTTGTTTGGTTTTGATGGAGGAATAGTTTGAATTTAAGCCACCCCCCCCCACCCCCTCAACCCCCGGGCGCGGGTGGGGGTAAGTTAAGATATTCAAATGGAACTCCATATTTTTTATTCTCCGACCAAAAATAAACATTTTCTGTCCGGTCCCATCCTTCATCAATAATCATCATGAGAAAGACAAAATCAGAACCGTGCGAAAATCAAATTTTATCCCGGAAATACTCTTTTTCTCTGTCTTGTACTAAAAAATGCCCGTGGAAAAAGTTGTTTGTATTTCACGGGCATTTTTTAGTACAAGACAGAGAAAAAGAGTATTTCCGGGATAAAATTTGATTTTCGCACGGTTCTGATTTTGTCTTTCTCATGGTGATTATTGGTGAAGGATGGGGGCCGACTAAAAAATTTTTTTGGACAAAAGATGTTTACTTTTGATAGGAGAACACGATACGCCAATAAAAAATATAGGGTTCCATTTGAAAATCTTGGGGGTTGTATTACAAACTATTCCTCCTTCAAAGGCAGCGGTCGGTTTAAAGGCCCGAACTTCTATCACTGCAGCCTTCCGGCTTATTGTGTACCCCGATCTTGTTAGACGATGTTTGTTCCTTCTATGAGGTTCAGTAACTTTCTACCAAGTTTGTCATGTGGGAGGTTGTCACCACATTGTATGTTCCCGAAGATATTTTGTCTTCTACGAGACAGTGCTGTGCAGCGGTATATTATGTGTGAGGCGGTTTCATCCTCTTCGCCGCGGAGTCTGCATTCAATGAATCCGTTGTTTATACCCATCTGTTGAAGGTGTTTTCGCAAGTGGCAATGGCCTGTTAGCTTGTTTCAACTGTATTAGGGCTAGCATCCCATTCGATAGTATCCTCGATGGTTTTCCAATTACGGCCCGTGCGTGTATTTGACTAGGTAACCCTTGCCATCGAGATAGGTGTTGTTTTTTCGACCATCTATCTAATGTTGTTTTCGTTGCCTGTTTTGATATCCCAAAGGCCGGTTCGGGGCCCCTGAGATTTTGGGCGGATCCGGCTCTCGCTAGTTCATCCGCTTTTTCATTTCCTAATATCCCAGAGTGACCAGGGACCCACAAGAGCTCTATCTTGTTCCCCCTGGCCGCCAGTACTTTTAGGTTGGTATGGCACTCCAGTGTAAATTTGGAAGTAAACCGATTGGAGTTCAGAGCCTTAAGAGCAGCTTGGCTGTCCGACAGGATGTAAACCTTTTGGTTATGGTAGCCCTTTTCAAGATTTTGTAGTACGCATGCTTGTATGGCATAAACTTCCGCTTGGTATACTGTGGCGTAGTTTCCCAGAGCGATGCACCGGAGTTATTCCGGGGCACCGACCTTTTTTCAACACCCTATATAACTAAAATTATTTTTGAGTACCACATTTGAAAAATTTAAAATCCATGTAAAAGTAATTATTAACGAAAATGTGTTAAACAATGTTCCATTACATAATTCTGATTATTAATAATCTGAAACGTTTGAAAAATAATAAAAATGTTTATTTAATCAAATTCGTACGAGATTATTTTTATTCATTGGAAACGGGCAGGAATTGAAAAACAATTGCCAACTGTCACTATACGCGAGTTAGTCAATTATTTGAGACTTAATAGATATCATTTAAAGTCAGTTTTATGACAGTTTTGTTTAAGTCAAAATACCATCTTTATGAGTGTCTCAACTGACCTTCCTTCGTAGTTTATCAAATGCTTCATTCAGATTAAACATCCTTCTGCGTTCTCTGATGTTAGCAGCCCTTCGTTGGGCCATAGTAGCGACCCTTCTTCGCACCTTCTTTGAAGATTGATGGGAACCATTTGAAGAACCGCTCCGGCTCAAACGGTTAGACACTAGACCACCACATTGCTGACGTGGCCAAACTGACAAAATAAGGAAAACCATTTTAAATATAGTCAGAATTATAGTCTTAATATACAGGGTGTAACAAATTCATCCTTCCTTCACCGTTGGGATTTCGGGAATGGTAAGAGATACGAGGTCGGTTAAATTGCGTAATTATTGGCTCAATAATATTCCGCAAAAAAATCATAAATAGAGGGGCTTTCAAAATATTTGGAAAATTCCAAAATTTTGCATTTTGGTTTTTATTTTTTCCTGATTTTGTTCGAAGAGATGTCCAAAAGTAAATTTACCAAAAATAAAATACCCCCAGTACAGGGTGTCCCATTTTCGGCACTTCGGGTATCTCCGTAATTGTTAGTTCTATTAAAAAAGTAATATAGATGTCATGTGTTCTTTTTGGGTCAAACTTATAATGGTAAAATCAAAATTTGAAAATATTCGCTCGCTAAAGAGATACGGGGGAAAATCAAAAAATTAACAATTTCCAAATTATCATATATTTTCTGAGTTAAAGGAGATACAGAAAAATGTTTTATACAGAAGTTTCTTTATAATGATTGTTGAATAATTTACCGTTTTCAGAATAAGAATACGAGGTCAGGCAAAATAGTTATCGGACCTAACCTCATTTTTTCAAATGGAACATCCTGTATATTTTAATCTACAAAGATAACATTTTAAATTCTCTTTTCAAATATATAACACATCATGGATGATATTGGTTTCCTAGGCGATTTATTTAAACTTTATTGCTTTGAAACGAAATAAAAGATTCAGATTAAGGTAAAAAATAACAGGAATCATCGCAAATATTCGGGATATGTCCTTAAATGGTTGCCGTCTTTCCGGATAGCGAACAAAATATAAATTTTGCGCCATTTCTTCGTTTTTCCACTTTCAATATAAACTGATTCATTCATATCAAATTTTTCAAAATGTTGATAAGTCATTTTCACAAATGAATATGTAAAAATGAAATAGCTAATATATGTTAATAACAACTAGAATGTTAACATAGTTGTTTCTATGATGTTAGCTTTGTTTCATGGTCTAGTGTGTTTTAATGTAATAAAGTTTAAATAAATCGCCTAGGAAACCAATATCATCCATGGTGTGTTATATATTTGAAAAGAGAATTTAAAATGATATCTTTTTAGATTGAAATATACAGGGTGTTCCATTTAAAAAATTAGGTTAGGTCCGGTAACTTTTTATCCGACTTATCCGAGGTTTTTTATACTTATTCTGAACACTGGCAGATTATTCAACAATCATTATAAAGAAACTTCTGTATAAAACATTTTTCTGTATCTCTTTTAACTAAGAGAATACAGGGTAATTTTGAAATTGTCAATTTTTTGATTTTTCCCCGTATCTCTTGCGAGCAATAATTTCCAAATTTTGATTTTACCATTTTAAGTTTGACCCAAAAAGAGTACATGACACCTACATTACTTTTTTGATAGCAATAACAGTTACGGAGATACCTTATAAAAGTCTGAAGATTTTAAAGTTATTATTGCTATTTCTGTTCTTAACTATTATTATGTTTTTTTTTTATCTGAAACTAATAGACGTATCCAAATTTCTACTTAGTATAAGTACAAGTAATTTTATTTTATTAATACAAACAAAATTTGACTCTTACTTTCTTTAATGGCATTGAGTTTTATATTTTCGAATTATACCGAATTTAAAAAAAGTAAATTACACGGCACACGTATCTCGAGGTAAAGATTTTCACGAAAAATGGATATAACTTAATGATTGCAGTAAAAGTACCTGTGGCCATCCCATTATTTATGACCGTTTGTTATTATTATGTGGAAAGGACCGGATTGTAATAATTATAATTAAATATAGGCACATCAGGTAGGTTAGGTTGCTTAATTTATATTTAAATATCTTTTTGTGGTAAAATTTGTTAGTTTTTGAGGAATGGTTCAAGAATTGTCTTTTACCAAACATTCCTCAGAATAGCGTGATAGTAATGGACAATGCGAGCTATCACAGTCGCCAATTACATAAAGCTCCAAGCTCAAATAATACAAAATTGGAGATTCAGAACTACATGGCGGCGAATGATATATATTTTGCAGAAAGTTATAAAAAAAGTGATCTTTTAGAAATTTTAAAGACATTTTGTATAAAAAAAGTATATGTTTGTGACACATTGGCAGAAGAAATTGGACATACAGTGCTACGGCTCCCACCCTATTATTGCATTTTTAACCCCATAGAGCATATGTGGCACCAGTTAAAATCACTGGTTAGGTCTGAAAATATTTCTCCGACTTTAAGTTCTAGTGTTGTAGAATTAATACGAAAATGCTTTAATGATATTCCCCCAGGTAGTTGGAAAAATTCAGTCCGTCACGTAATAACTGTAGAAAATTCGTATATTAGTCTGGATCGTATAATTAATCCAATTATAATTAGTTTTGATGAGGATAGCGATAGCGAAACAGAACTATCTATAGAATGACATTATAAATTATAAATGTCAATAAATATGACTAGTAATATTTAAAAATAATGTTATTTCATTTGATTACATTAATATAATCGTATCATTACTTGTTTTCCTTAGTCCGTCCCTTCATACTTCACTTGTTTATTGCCAAGCTCTTGTCGACACAATGGGACCGACCCAGGAAATCATTAAGTCGTATCCAATTTTCGTGAAACGTACTGTACCACTGTAATAAGTTTCCACTGTTTTAAAAATACAAAACAAAATGGTTCAAAATTATAGACCATGAATGATGATGATCTCGGCGGCACACCGTGCTTTTGATATTTTATTATTGAAGTGGATTTTTATTTCTATTTAAATTCGATAAAAGAAAAACCCCAATTT
The DNA here is from genome assembly GCA_963991005.1 of Barypeithes pellucidus. Lineage (NCBI taxonomy): Eukaryota > Metazoa > Arthropoda > Insecta > Coleoptera > Curculionidae > Barypeithes > Barypeithes pellucidus. Next base: position 20,296,794 of record OZ022563.1, read on the forward strand.
TACACACAAGCAAAGTAGCTAACTTAGTCCAAACCCTATACAAATAATAGAGATTCCGTCAAACGCTTATAGTTGTTATTCTGTGATCGAATTCAAATACAAATAAAACTTCTCTCTTAATATTTTACATTATCTGTTGCGAGCAGATATAACGAAGCCGACGTTGCCTCCTGAACTAATTGGACCGATGCCGGCCTAGCGGGTCAGACTTGAAACAAGCCGTCACCAGAAAAATAATATGTCAAATAAATAATTTAAGAGAGAATTTTTATTTCCGTGGGAATTCGTGAGAATCAACCACATATATACATATAAACAGTATATAATAACATCTGCAATTATGTCCCCGCTATGGGCATCGAAGGGGGCGTTGTGAGTTTGCGCAGTTTGAAATTTCCTCGTTAAAGTAAACATTCGACAGGACCGGATATCAACTTTTTTAATGTAAATTTCACTGGTTAGTTAGGAAAAATATTGCAATCAAAATTTCGATTAGTTTGATTTAAGACAGCGTTCCATGCATACGATTTCTGATGATATGATGATCCCGGTGCCCTGATTGCTGTAAACTTTCGGTGCCAAATTCCGTCAGAATATTTGTAACACTCGTAACTTTCATCCGATGTCGTATGTTTCTTAACCTCACTTTTTTCTGAACTAAAAATTAAGAATGAATGGACTATATTGACTATTTTGGGAATTATTATCAGCTACTAATGCACCAAATTAAAAATACGTTAATTTAAAGGTTAGGTAGTGACCACATATTATATTATATTGTATACGAGTGACACTCTCTTCTTTTTTTACAAGCTTTTTAGTAAAATTCGGTTCCGAAGATCGGATAATGTGATAAGCAAAATATTTTCGTATATATGTACCTACATACCTGAAATACTTTATACCTGGTATTGATCCACGACTTTTGCAAAAAAGCACCATGCACTTGTGTCCGTTAATCTTAAACAAAACAAGCCACTAACCTACCAAAACCGCGAATCGAATCACCACAAATTAAAAACTCATTTACAAAAATTGTTGTTAGATAATGAAAGTTTATAAGCACTAATATACCGACAACAACGTGGATAAACCACTTTTTATTCTGTAATTTGAAAAAGCATCCAGAACCAAAGATGGCTACGAATAACAACAAACAAATAATGTCGGGCCGGCTCTGACGCGATCGATAAAATTTCCACCCTACTGCGCAAACTCACGGGGCGGGGACACTTTATATATTTTAGAATGTTCGTATTGGCAATATAATGGTTCCTAGATGTATATGTGAACTACGCCGCCTTCCATAGCTAGGACACTTTTGTATTTTGGAACGTTCGTATTGGCAATATTCTGTTTATATACTCGTATATGTGGAATCAACTTTACTAACATTAAATTTTATCTTACCCAAATCGGAATTAAAAGCTGTCAATATATCCGGATACCCTCCCAAGCCAGGGTTTTGTCCAGCAAAATGATGCGGATCCCAAATACCTCCATAACCATTGATATCGTTAGGGTAGCCTGGAAACTCTGCACCCTAGTAAACAGAAAATTAAGAATCATGGAAACTTGTTCAAGAACACTAATTGGTAATATCCGACATAGCCTACTAAAAAATTTCTATATTTAATAAAAACGGGCATAATATTAAGACTAAAAATGAAGTAGTATATACAGTGTGTCTACTCAAGTTGGAACCATATGGAACTCCATTTTATTGTTGGTTTCATAAAAAAATTATTCTTGATCAAAAGTTGTGCATGGTCCAAAACTTAAAATGCAACCATCAGATATCAATTTTTTAAAGCCGTATGCGAGGTTTGTCAAAAAATATCAATTTTACTCAAAAGTAAAGTACCTCTATTTTTTACAATACAGAAGAATGTTATGAAGTAATAGTACATTGATTACTCTTACTCTGCTAAGTCTCGGCTTGCGCCTCGACTTAGCAAGTTTCACAGTCATCCAGGAATGTGGCTTTTCCTACGAGATAAACATACTATTTTTCCGAAAATCGTTTAAAAATCGACAGATATTGATTAATTTTGAAAAAATCCCGAATAATTTTATTCACGAATAAATAGTGCTTTGAAGTTCGTAATAAAATTGGGTGCGTTACTATGGTAACGTATTAATGTTGAATTCTATGACTTGACGCACATAAATTAAATTGTTGGTGTTTCCGAAAGCAAAACAGTATAAAAAGATAAGTGATCATGAATTTTCCATTTCTGGGACTCCTCCAGAGCTGGTTGAGGCAGTGAATACCGCTTCATTAGAATTATTGCCAAAGAAATCAAAAGAGAAGTACGAATATGCATATAAACGTTTTATGGATTATCGCAAGAAAACACGAGTTCTTTCTCGAAAAATGTTGTAATGGCATAATTCCTAGACCTTTTTTTAAAGATGAAATCTTCAACATTATTGGCCAATTATTCAATGTTGAAGTCAACCCTTGCAATTAAACACAATGTAGATATATCTACGTATTCAAAACTTCGGTCTTTATTGAAACGGCAAGCTCAAGGTTATAGGGCACAGAAATCTAAGATTTCAAGGAAGCTCCAGATGAAGAAAATTTAATGATTAAGGTAATTTACAAGATTTTAATTTCTATTTAGATTACACATTTGTTTATTTTTTAGGTGGATTTCATATTTGGTATTTCTAGGGCCTGTAGAATGGATAAGTGACTCTATACGATGTAGAAGACCTAGAATCTTTTAATTAGCATACCTGATTCGAAGACCAGCAAACCAAGATCAGGTACTTGAATGTTTATCGAAAGTATGTTTCGTTAAGACCAGGACATGTGAACAGTGGACGATTTTTCTTTAAATATCAATTGGGAAAGGGTTGTAGACAAGTGGTAGGCATACATCAATTTAGAAAAATGCCTAAAATAGTTGCTATTTATTTGAGCTCGGTAAATCCGACAGAATATACTGGTCACTGCTTTTGTCGGTCTTCTGCAAAAATATTGGTTGACTCTAGTGCCAACATAACTAGTTTAAAGAGGCATGGCGGATGGGAGTCATCAAACGTTGCTGAAGGATATATTGAAGATTCTCTTAATAATAAGGTTGAGGTGGCAAATAAAATTTTCACAGTACAAAATATTCAACAAAATAACCCTACTACCTCGCATGTTGTCCAAAATGTTTCTCATAGTTCTAATAATGCTCCTCCAATTTTCAATAATTGTACTAACTGTCAAATAACTGTGAATATAACAAACTAATTTCAAAATGTATTCTGCAATGCATTGAGGTTTTCAGAATATAAATTAATTCCTTATGAACAACGTAGTTTCAATCATTTATGTAAATCACTAACAACTGTAAGGAAATATGATTTCCTTTCAGTAAGGAAATGAATATTTCCTAACAGTTATTTTCCGTTGCCCAGAAAATTATTTATTTGTGAATAATGAATTATTACCACGTGTCTCGATACCAAACAAAAAAACTGCAAAAAATCACCCAAATATGTAGTTATTGTTCGGGTTTATTCTTGTGCTGTTTAAAACAAAAAGTATTACCAAGAGTTATTTTTCTTCACATCGTTCTCAATCTACGAGCATAAAATAAGTAGATATTTAAAATGGCTTGTCAAATTCTTCCACTTTAAATTATCAGGTGCCCACTGTGTGCCCTTCAAAACTTTAGGCTTAGTTACGCGACTGACAAAATAAGAAAATAGGTGATTATGTTTTTAAATTCATGTTTATAGTTACCTAAAAGTTCCTGTTTAAATTTAAGAATGTTTACTTTTGGTTACCAAAAAATTTGTCAATACCTATGTTTTGTTAACTATTTTGCTCGTTTTCTTATTTCTCATTAAAATTTCTATAATGTATGTTATTTTTCAGAAATCTTCTTGAGTTTAATAATAAAAAGTTTCTGTTTAAATTTAAAAATGTTTACATAAGATTATTAACGAATTTTTCTATATATTTTATTAACCATTTTGTTCGTTTTGTTATTGTTCATTAACAATTTCTATTATTATGTTATTTGTGAGAAGTTTTCTCGAGTTTATAGTAAATAAAAATTTTAAAATTATATCCTTTAATTTTTTAATATTTACAGTCGAAAACCTAAACTACGCCGCTGGCTAGCTAGTTAAAACAAAACTTTACAAAACCCATGCCGCGATGACCCCGCTAGGGGATTTGGCATACTTTTTTATATGCACCTTCTCGTTTATGTGCCTTTAAGAAAGACGTATGTCGTGTTACCTGCTCAGCGTCAAACTCGAACGTCGCCAATCGGATGGCGCGGCGCGTAGAACGAAGGTCGGGTATCAAATGATAGGCGATATTTTTCCGTTTTTCGCCTGAATTTATAACTAGAGTATTTCCTATCGAGCGAAAAACTGTTCGAATATACGAGCAGTTTTTTAAATGGATCACGCTAGAGCGGTACATTTCCGTCGGCGTCAAGCGACGCTCGGGTATCGAGTGAAAGATGATAAATGACGAGCGACGGTTTTCGCCTGAATATATAACTCGAGTGGTTTTTATAATAATCGAGCGATGTCGGTTATTTCAATAATCGAGTAATCAAGCGGTTTTTCCCTCGAGCGATCACAACACCAATAACGACATAAGACAACCATAATAAGGAAAAGAAGTACCTACAGAACGCGAATTGGAATTCCCAGTCATGATAAATAAATTTTATCAAAAACTGTAACTGTAGATCATCTAATTAGTAATAAATTATTTTATACGTATTACGTATTTTATAGGTAATAGTTAATAGAGTAATTAATTATCCATTTATTTTGCATTGATTTTCCCCCGCGTTCTTTACCCGTATAATTAATAAGAATTAGAAAGATTTTACTTTATAAAATTGACACGTTAATCATTCTAATTAAGTCATCTCAACAAGTCGGTTTATTTATTTTTTTATTTATATTACATGAAAGTTGTGTAAACATTATTATTATTATGTTAATAATCGTCAAAAAATCAAAGCATCAATTCCTGTGTGAAATAAAGAATTGATGATATATAATTATATTTTATAAGACAAGCCGTCGTATATAATTATATTATTAAACACTTCATTTCCGATTAACTATAGTTGATATTCTATCGCGTGATGGAATTAATAATTCTCTCTCCAGAAATATTATTTTTTTGCGACCAACTTGAAAGAGCAAAAGCCGTCGATGCCTTTAAATAACAAATTGGATAGATACTGGCTGGATAATACGGTGGACTGATCTACAGTAACAATAAGGCCAACTGCCATGTATACAGCTTTAAACTAATTTTAACATTAATCATATTTTACGTTTTTGTTAAGAGAATGTAAAGAGAGAAAATATTGATTTTCTATTTGGGTTTTATAATGTCTACATTATGAAATGCAAAAGAATTTAATAACCTGGCACTTTATGGAACTGAATTTTTTTTATATTGGCAGCAAGTAGGGTTCGAATTTTAGGCTTACTTTGATTTCGTCGACAAGAATTTTTTATAGAAAACTTTAAAATACTAACCTCTAACCTTGCAAATAGATCATTTTTACTATATATTTATCTGAAATACCTATACTCGGAAATATATAACATGCTGACGGGGTCCGTCAACTAATTTCTAGTCACAACTATAAAACAACATAACCTAAAATTAATAGAAATATCTTCCAGTTTATGCTCTATTTCTAAAGTTTTATTCAATAAAGTATTATTTTTATTTTTAATTCAATACAGCGTGTCTTCGGAAGTTCTTACCAAATGGGAAACTTTTTAATTAATAACTCTACGAAAAAAAGTGCCTCTTCCTAAAAAGTCCTGCTTGGCGACAAAATAAATTTGCACAAGAATATTTGTATGTTGGAGATACAGGGTGGCTTCAAAAAGTACCGGGTTTAAAATTTATAAAAGACGTCGGCTATATTTACAAAACTAAAAACTTGGAGAGTGCATGTATAAAGGCTAACAAACTATAACAATTACAGAATAAAAACTCTACTTAAGAGAAGTACTTTTATGACGGACAAAAATTAGTTCACTAATTTCTATGAGGTGGCCAATTTCTAATTTCCCAATAACAAATAAAACTAAATTACTCCAAAAATTATCTAGGCCTCCACATGGCCCCCGTCTTTTTGCATACAAATGAAAGCCTACTTATCCAGAAATACTTATTATCAAATCTTTACGACTATTAGTTTTGTAAATATAGCCGACGTCGTTTATAAATTTTAAACCCGGTACTTTTTGAAGCCACCCTGTATGTCTAACATACAAATATTCTTGTGCAAATTTATTTTCTCACCAAGCAGGACTTTTTAGGAAGAAGCACTTTTTTCGTAGAGTTAATAATTAAAAAGTTTCCCATTTGGTAAGAACTTCCGAAGACACGCTGTATAGTATTATACATATTACTTTATATATACATATTTATAGTTACTGTGTAGACATATCCTGGGCATTAATTGTTATTCCTGTCAGATTCTGTGTCGACACAATATTTTGTTCAATAGTATTATTTATTATTTTGTTCAATATTTTGAACTTTGTTCTGCTCGCACCATAACTCAAAGTTTTGCATATTCTTTTCAAAAGTTTTCTAGATTATTTTCTGCAATTTCTCGTATTTCTGACGGAGTACAACTTTTTTCCTGACTCATTTTTATCAACTTTAATAATATATCTATTTTTAATTATAACGGATGGGAAGAAGTTTTGTCGTGTTCGATTGTTTCTATCATGGCATATGTGATACTTGTAATATTTTATGAAATTGTAAAAGTATTGCTAACTCAAAAAGAAAATATTAATTCAAATGGAAAAAATCTACTATATTTTTTAAAGGTTTTCAGACTTTAAATACCCAAATAGAAAAGTATTATAAAATACACGGTTCATAAGACAATTAGAGGGAGCACTTGTACTTTAGAAAACTCCCCGCTTCGCGGGTCGTTTTCTAAATTATACGCGTGCTCTAAGATAATGTCTTATGACACTTGTATCTTAATATACTATTCTAAAGTTATTAACTGTTATTATTTAATTCGTAACGACTTTAGAGTGAGATTTTACATTAAAGATATGTACTTATTCTAATGGGTGATTTTTGGATTCATTGTAAGTCGAAAAATTCATGTACACTATACATATGTCCTAAAATGTTTTGTTCTCGATATACAGGGTGGTGTTAAAGTTTTTTTTGTTTTTATCAAAAATCTTGAAACCAGTTTAAATTATTAGACTAAATTTTGGTAGAGACTATTATGACATAAAACTATACATTTTTACCACAAGAAGTTTTTTTTATCTTAAGCCAGTGGCGTAGGTACAATGTAGAGGGGGTTCCATTTACGACATCATCACATTGATAATAACTTATTATTAATAAGTATACATGGTCAGGTAAAGAAGTTATCGGACCTAACCTCATTTTTTAAATGGAACACCCTGTACATTTTAATCTAAAAGATACTATTTTAAATTATTCTTTAAAATATATAACACACCATCGATGATATTGATTTCCTAAGGGATTTATTTAAAGTTTATTACTTTGAAACGAAATAAAAGATTCAGATTAAGAGGACGCCGGAGTGAGTCGAAATCTCCGATTTGGCCCGTGTTCATTTCGCGCGGTGTAGCACGGGGCGGATCGGTCGAAGGTACGTGGACGCCGGGTCAGTCGAATTCTCCGATTTGACCTCTGTTCTGTTCATTTTTTATTTTTCATTTCGCGCTTTGTAGGCATAATGTAGATCGCTCGACGCCGACGGTGGGTCGCGGTTTCAGCTAGTATTCATTGGCACTATTGGCAGTTGTATTTGATTTTTACTTTCCAACGTAACCAATTATTATAAAGATTTCATATTTAAATAAATCAAATTTAATAAAACAATTTATTCATGTATGTATCGCACAGCTTTAGGAAACATTTTTCTATAGGAAAAGTGGCAGAGAGAAATTTCTCTAGTTATATACAGGGTGTCCCATCGGGAATCAACTCGATCCACTATAGCAAAAATTTCGAAAAATGGACAGTATGCTGGATGTTGATGGAACTTGACTAAAATATTTTCAATATGGTCTCACTTCCGGTTATACCGGAAGTCGGTGTCAACTGCTTATTTTAAATGGATTATCCTTTATTGCATTTTGGAATTTACGAAAGATTCCAGGCAGACTTTGTATATCATGTCCTATACCTAAGTTTAAGTGTGTTTGACATATTTAAGGTCATATCTGTTTTTCAAAGCCGTCATAGAAAACTAGTATAGTAACTGTACTTAAAATTGGCAGCAAACTTGCCACATAACAATATTAAATTGACAATATTTCGAAAACTATACAAATATTCGGAATAGACAACCTTACACAAACTTATCTTTATTTTAATGCTAATAGAAAGTATTAATAAAATTTGGGGTTTTCAACCTAGCTCAGTCTCCAGTGCCGGATACTTCATAGTACTGTAGCATAGGAGAAGTTTGCAAAAATACAACATTTCCACAAGAATAAATAATATCGATAAAATAACCTATGTTTACTTATGCCTATATAGTATAATAATAAATGCACTCGCATAAGTACTTTCACGCGAACTAGCAAAAGTATTACATACACAGTCGCATACCCGTAAGCATATAAAACGTTCGTAGTAACATATACGCATATATAAACACATACCGCGTGTTTCAGGAGGAACGCTCACCCCTATAACTTTTTTACTGTTTAAATTAAAGAAATAAAATATGGTGGGTTTATGTAGTTTGACATAATTTTGCATATTATGTTATGACGGGCTCCATTTTGGCACTTCAGGTTTAACCGGAAATGACCTCAACTTTGAATGTTTAAATGGTTCACCCTGTATATGTATTTTTGGCTATATCGATTCCACACCATTCGACCATTCCAAATGGAACGACACCCCATACGTCTCTTTTTGAGACAAAATAATTTTTCTTTTTATTTTTCATCTAGATTACTTACTATGAACTCCTAAAATGGTTTACTTCTAACCCAATTTCTTGATAAAAATGAAATTTTCAAATTCTATTGCGTTTTCAATTTTGTATACACTTTTTAAACTTTTAAGAAGGCTTTTTCCCGGAAAACTCAATTTTTTCAAATGGAAACATATTGACTCACTCGGGCAAAAAGATAGAAGTGCAAACGGCTTCGCATTTATCTAGGTCCCCATGACGCCATAATGCTAACAAACAAATGAACATAAATACAACTTTAAAATCCGCCATAATTTATTTGGCATAGAAGTAAACCATTTTAGAGAGTTCACAGCAACCTAGATCAAAAAATAAAAATTATTTAAATGTCAAAAAGTGACGTATGGGCGTGGTTGAATTTGGAATGATGTTTTAAATCGATATAGCCAGAATTGGGTATTCTATTTAAAAATCCAAAGTTGACGTCATTTCCGGTTAAACCGGCAGTGACAAAATTTAGTCCGACATGTAATAAAATGCAAATTAATATCACATACAACACAATACACTAGTTTTATTTCTGTAATTTAAAAAATAAAAAAGTTATAGAGGTGAGCGTTCCTGCTGAAACACCCGGTATACACACCCAAGTATAACAGGTACGATTCTAAAGATCAACTGACACTCTCTGTACCACTTCCTGTATCTAAATTAAGATGTATACACTGTAACAGAGTCAAAAAATTTTTTCAGGCAACTTTCAGTCCTTAGCATATTATAACTTACTAAAATAAACTATTTGCCTGTAGAAATGATTATAATTTGCGAAATATATGTAACCGCTTACATAGAAAGCAATTTTAAATTTTTTTTTTAAACTATAGCTGCAGTACTATAATTTGAATTTAAAAATTTATCGCCGGTCACGTGTCCCCAGTCAATAATTTCTTACTTTACCCTTTTATATTTCACGTCATTTTACTAAAGTTACTTTTATATATAAATAATTTACACTCCTCCTACAATTTGTATGGAAAAAATAATGTTCAAAGATCAACAGTTTAGTTTCTCTAACGCAATTATTAACCAGAAGTTCCGTCACTGCAGCTGCATGTATCGCCGGTCACGGCAGAAATTTCTTATAAATGAAGCCACTAGAGGTCGGCCTAATAGTTTTACAAATATGACGGTATGTGTTTGAATTTGTGTAAAGTGTGCTCCTGTTTAGGTAAGTTCCTTATTATGTTTATTTAGGCATAAATTCGAACATTGCCTAATTTTTATCAGGCATATGTTTTTATGTTGTATCGCCGGTCACAGGGTTAAATCAGACCTAGTAGTCTTAATTAAGAGAAAATTACTACACGAAGTCATTCTCTTGAGTACAGACACTCATTTCAGTCTAATAAAGTTTAAGAAATATAGCTTGTATTAGCTGTTATCCACGAATTTATGCATTTTTGTATCGCTGGTCACAGTAACACCGGTCACGCATGAAAATTGATGTGACGGTTTGTTATCCGAAGCTATATACAATATTTTTTTATTAACCATTTATAAACCATTAAGGAAAAATATATTTTGATGTGCAAGTTTCCTTTACACCTTAGGTAGATTAAAAATATGACTAATGTTCTGAGTATTTTAATATTCTATAAGGAACATTCCAAATCTTTAAGCCGATATAAGACAGGGCTGTTATAAATAATAGGAAGAGTGTTATAGTGACAAATTAAAATAACTCAGTTCCAAATATGGGCGTTATATGATTCAGAAGAGTAAAATTAGCCATGTGACGGGCGTTAAATTATTAAAAATTCGATGCTAAATACAAAAATAGATCCAATATCTTTGTGACGATGATCTTTTGCGAGGACATATATAATTCCTCTAATTAGATACTATAAGAAACCTATTAAAAATTTTACAGGTTTTTTGAGATGATTTATTTTTAAATTCCGATTTACTGAAAGTTGCCTGTAAACAAATTTTGACCCAACAGCAAAAGAATATGAAACTACTAAATATCGGACGACCGCACCACAGACACAGAAAATCGAGGTCCGAAAATTCGTCCTCAGCGAAAGGGTTACTATTTCTTTAGGCAATGTAAAAAATTGAAAAGTAAGGAAGAATACCCACTAATAATCACAAAACAAATCTAAAGTTATATAACAAAAGAAAAAATAGTAAATAATATTTTTTGACAAGCCGCCCTTTGGTTTTGTGTATACAATATTCTGGGATCGTAAAGTACTCGATAGGACCTTAAAAATGATATATCGCAAGACCTCACTTCCTATTCAATTTTTCTTATCAAGATGTCGCTCCGCGGCCATTTTGGATTTGAGCACCATATAATATTCAAGAAAGAGTAGCTCTCTGATTCCTACTACACTATGTCAAGTTGTATTTATTTTCCTAAGACGGTAAATGAAATTAAGGATAATAAAAAATACCAACTATGCAATTTTTAAAACGCCGCCACTTTGTTTTCGGGTATACAGGAGTAATTTTCTGAGATCGTAAAGTACTGGATAGTATCTTCAAAATGATGTATCGCAAGACCGCCTTCCTATTTAAATTTCTTCCCGAAAATGGCGCCCATCAGCCATTTTGACAGTCTGTCATTATTCCTTCAAAAAGAAGTTTACATTCCCATATAAACCACTCCCAAATTTTGTAAAAAAAAATTAACGGCTCAAAAGTTATTAAGCCGTTTCCAAATTATATACACACACAGTATATGTTAATATGTAAGTAAGTGTCTTTAGATCTAAAAGTTAAAAGTAAAACTAATAGTAACGTCTTCTAAAATTAATACACATATTATGTGGTTGGCACTGATAATACAAAAAAACACATACGATTTAGCCCTATTTACTAACCTAGATATTTTTCTCAGTGTAGCAAAATCCTACCATGATAGCTTCTTTCACGTCTACCGACAAACGTTGTTAATCATCCTATAAATTTGCGCATTGTACGCCCTTATGAACATATGAAAAATATCGTTCGTTAATCAATCGTTAACAATTATATTAGTATTTTTTTATATTGAGAAACTACATAATTATTTTTTTACCCCAGAATAAAAGTCTATCAAGTCCAATGGTTTACCACTAAACTATAGTTTTATTCTACGGCATAGATTTTTTTTTCATATTCTTGTAAAATTAAGTTGTTCACACCAACGCGGTCAAGCGCTGATCCAGGGGGGGGGGGTGTTTATGGGGGTCATGACCCCCAAACCATCAACTTAACACGAAAAATACCATATATACCGGTTTGACTAACGCGCCAAGGTAATACTTTTCGTAATTTTTCTATGCATGGCCCCCCCAAAACGAAACTTGACCCCCCCACCAATGCTCTCTATCCGCCCTTGAACGCGGTATTAATTGGATAGGCGGTACTGTATTATCATAACATTAAAATATTGTACATAGTACCTGGAAGATGAATCTAAGTATTGTGTCTTAGTTTTTGTTCTATAACATAAGAAATATTTTTCACTTCTTATAATTTTCAATTTTCAATGTGGATACGTTTAATTTTACCGCTAAAATAATTTTATGCTCTTACATTATTTGAGCTCTTCTCCTGCTTATTCTTTTCGAATAAAGCAACATAACTTTTCCTTTCTTTTCTCGTTCCTTGAACTTTCCCATTATATAAATATGACAAACCATTATATAAATATGACAAATAATAATATATATATATAATAATATAATACAAATAATAATATATATTTAACGAATAAAAACCAATAAAATATATGAAGGAAATAGCAACTTCTAGGAAGTAAAATAACACAACAAATCTCGATTGCACTTCAAAAATTCAATATAACTGCCACGCGTTGAAAACGAAAATCGCAATGCATAATAAATAATTAGATCTTTCTTTGCCGTTCGAACAATAAATTCAAGCGTCGAGCCCGCCCGGGATCGGTACGCCGACAGAAACGGAGATAATCGGAAGAAAGGGACCGCACGTGATCTGGGTCTATACTTCAATTTTCTACGCTGAAAAACGTAGTTTTCGTCTCCTATGAAAATGATACATTTTTTTTTAAAAATTGTTTAACGAAAGATGTCTAAATTTTGTTAACAACTCGAGGAAAGTCCATCATTTTTTTCTATATGGACCAGTAAAAAAAAATAAATCTAAAAATCTTCCGGAACAAAAAAATATAGACTTTCCGCGAGTAACAGTTCTATTACAAAGGTTTTTTTCCCTAGACATTTTTTTCCTAAAACAGGAATAAACGATTGGGAAGAAAACTCGTTTACAGGTACTCCGGAATCCTGTTAAGGTAAGAAATAACGGGAATCATCGCAAATGTTCGGAATATATCCTTAAATAGTTACTACCTCTCTTTCCGAATAAAGAACAAAATATACATTTTGCGCCATTTCTTCGTTTTTTTCCACTTTCAATATGAACTGTCACATGTCAAATTTTTCAAAATATCTGATAGGTCATTTTCACAAATGAATATGTAAAAATGAAATTGACGTTAAATGTTATGTATGTATCTTTTTAGATTAAAATATACAGGGTATTCCATTTAAAAAAAATGAGGTTAGGTCCGCTAACTTTTTTACCTGACCCCGTATACTTATTCTGAAAACGGCAGATTATTCATCAATCAATATAAAGAAACTTCTTTATAAATAATTTTTCTGTATCTCTTTTAACTAAGAAAATATATAGGATAATTTTGATATTGTCAATTTTTTGATTTTCCCCCGTATCTCTTAAGCGAGCGGAAATTTTCTAATTTTGATTTTACCATTTTAAGTTTGACCCAAAAAGATCACTCATGACGCCTACATTACCTTTTTGATAGCACTACAGACATACCCTATAAAAGTGCCGAAAATGGGACACACTGTACAATGGTTAAATGTCAATAATTGGGTGTTTTACCTTAATTTACACGTTTTATAACTTGCCCTAATTTAAGAAATCTTTATGTCTGACCTAAAAATTAATTGGTCCAACCCTCTCGTCCACATTTTCTAACAATATGGCGTTTTTGGAGCTTAATTCATTAAGCCTATTTGATTCCTAATGTTTTAAATAATATATATTAACAATATTCACCCTTTATAGGAGTGTCAAATTTTGGGCCAATCAGCATAAGTGATTGTTATTGAACAATGAGACAACATCGCCATTCCAAGACACGACGAGCCAGCGCGCTGGCCGGATGTATTGAGGGAGTAGGAGACGTTTGTCTTATTCTCCTGCCTTCGATTACCCGAAGCGTTGCCAAATCACTTTAGATAGTTGCGATTTTAGATATTTTTTCTGAAAGCCTCGGTGTGACTTTTTTTGCATTAAGACTAAGCTATGAAATTAATTGAGATTATTGATAGTGCATGCAATACTTTCAAAAATGACTGCATAACCATATTTTTTCAATTTTGAAAGTTATTTACCGTTTTGGAAAAAATAAAATTCTTTTTTGAAAAATTCAAGGTTATATAATCATGCAGCACCACATTTCGAAGCTAAATTCAAAATTTTAACAAAATCTATCCGATAGTTTTCTTGTAGTTTGTCACACCTTTTTACCTTAATGGAGGTCACTGATAAAAAATGCTCTTAAGGATTTTAGAAAACAACAACTACTTAATCCTTATCGACGGCGAACAAAATGGAAAAGATTTCAAAAGCTTTGAACAAAGGAAATATCCTTACATTGCCTCCTTCCCACGGGCCATGGTCACTCGAAAAGGACATTTTCATTAGTAACAACTTTTCTTTTAACACCCGCGCACAGAAAAGCACAAATTTATTAAAACTATAAAAATTAGGACAATAGTTTTCAAAACTGAAGAGCTCTTTGTCTGTACGACAAAATATTACAATTGGAGCGATATCATCAAATTCTTGCACAGTATTTGGTTTCACCCTGTGAGCTCTAAAATTCACCCTAACACCGAATATGTTCGATATCTACCCACTTTCCATTGGCCACAACTATAGCCAAGGGGTGGGAATCACCCTTAACATAAACCAATGAAATGTGAGACATCTGACTCCTGTGGGGAAAATCAGGGATGGTTTCTATCGCAGGGATAAATAGAGCAGAGTTTTGTTTATCAAGAAGTATTGACGAAACTGAGAGTTAGATTTAATATTTATGTTTTTAGTCTAATATTGCATTTTCATGATGTAGGGGAACCTTTGGAGAGTATAAACAATTTTTTAACTTGTACCATAAATAGTTATTTATGTGTCAAGGGTACTAAGTAGATGATTATGCCCTGAGGGCGACAGTCGCCCGAGGGTATATATCTATTAGTAGAGTCCGTTTCACAAAAATTGGATACGACTTAATGATTTCCTGGGTCGGTCCCATTGTGTCGACAAGAGCTTGGCAATAAACAAGTGAAGTATGAAGGGACGGACTAAGGAAAACAAGTAATGATATGATTATATTAATGTAATCAAATGAAATAACATTTTTTTTAAATATTACTAGTCATATTTATATACAGTTATAATGTCATTCTATAGATAGTTCTGTTTCGCTATGGCTATCCTCATCAAAATTAATTATAATTTGATTAATTATACGATCCAGACTAAAATACGAATTTTCTACAGTTATTACGTGACGGACTGAATTTTTCCAACTACCTGGGGAAATATCATTAAAGCATTTTCGTATTAATTCTACAACACTAGAACTCAAAGACGGAGAAATATTTTCAGACCTAACCAGTGATTTTAACTGGTGCCATATATGCTCTATGGGGTTAAAAATGCAATAATAGGGTGGGAGCCGTAGCACTGTATGTCCAATTTCTTCTGCCAATGTGTCACAAACATATACTTTTTTATAGAAAATGTATTTAAAACTTCTAAAAGATCAATTTTTTTATAACTTTCTTCAAAATATATATCATTCGCCGCCATGTAGTTCTGAATCTCCAATTTTGTATTATTTGAGCTTGGAGCTTTTTGTAATTGGCGACTGTGATAGCTCGCATTGTCCATTACTATCACGCTATTCTGAGGAATGTTTGGTAAAAGACAATTCTTGAACCATTCCTCAAAAAGTTTACCTGCGACATTACCTTGACATTATTATAGCCTGCGTTTTTGTTGCAAGGGAGATAAGTATTCATATGTTTAATGAGAGACCAAACGACAAAGAATATGACCGATTTTTGAAGTGGATGTCAAAAAATGCTGTAGAAAACATTAACGAAACTGTGCTGTTGGGGTACTTTAATGATCTATCTGAAAAATTTTCCCCGAGCTCTCTATGGGCTGAATATTCGATGATAAAGAAGACTTTAATGGTAAATAAGAATATTAATAATAATTTTCACAAATTATGCGAGTATTTAAAGCAAAGGTCAAAAGGGTACCAAACAAAAAATCCAATATGTTATCTAGAGAAAATGTCCTAAAATTTATTCATGAGGCACCAAGGCCCCGTTATTATTTGGTGTATTTGGTGGATGTCGGCGGCAAGAACTTGTAAATATGTTAGTCACATATTATGTAGAAGATAGAAAATCAGTCTTTGTTTTAACGGTGCCAGAAATTAAAACTGACATTATTGATGAAGACAAAATGAATAATTTGAAACTTATAAGAGATTATATGTCTTTGCGGCCACATGTCTGCTCAGAAATATACTATTTTTAAGCTACAGACAAGACCGCAATAATACAGGAAAATTCCCTGTATTATTGCAAAATATTCGGGTTGGAACAACCCCGAAAAGTACACTGGTCATTGTTTACGTCGAACGTCGGCAACTCTTTTAGCAGAAGCTGGAGCAAGCATGACTACGCTGATGCGCCATGGTGGATGGAAGAGTACCACAGTTGCTGAAGGATATTTAGAGGATAGCATAGCTTCAAAAAACGAGGTTTCAAGGATGTTGGCAGGCGTACCATCTGGATCTCGCATTTCCTGAAGAAACTAGAGATCCAGACAATGAATCATGAGTCAACCTTTGCTGCAGGAAATTTAGCTATTGGCCGAACCTTCCAGAATTGCCTGTTCTACGTAAATACAACCAAATAATATATAAACGTAAATTTATATTTGTTATTTTGCTAATAAAGAATAAGTTAATCGTAAACTGTTTTTTGCGTCTTAATGCCAACGCGGGCAATAATGTGTACTTTATACCCGCACGGGCATAAAGTAATCCATTATGTAGATGGCATCTAAGGTATAATAAAAACACAATAATGTACTGGTATGACATAAAATAAATTATAGCACTATTGGCTCAAATCCTTATCGTGTTCAGAATATGCTTAACATATGCAAATTATTTTGTTATATTATTATTATATTGAAATATTAAAAATGAGCTAAAAATGTATAGCAACTAAAAGATGCCCCACGTATCTGTCCTGTCAAAGGAATCCGTTGTTTTTTCAAGCGCACTATAAAAATCCGCAATACCCAATTATATCAGTGAGTTGAGTAAATACAAGGTGTTCGAATAAATCATCAGGATATTAGAGAGGTTCGCTTGAGTAAAACTTACAAAAACAACCCCTGGACCTGCCAAAGCCAACAAAAAAAAAACCCTGGGGTTTTATCAAGACATTCTTCTTCTCATTTTTCTCTTTGAATGCGCAAACATCGGCTGCCGACGCACATCTTCGCAAACAGCATGAAGTATCACGCCTCAACAAAGACCTGGAAGAAATTTTGGCTTGGGGTGACAGTAACCAAGTCGAATTTAACGCTAAAAAACCCAGGCAGCAGTTTTCTCTAAAAAGGTTAACATACAGAACCGGATATAGTCATGGCCGGACACGCAATCCCACTGCCTTCATCTATTAATTTGCTGGGCGTCAATCTGGGAGGAAATATGTCTTGGCATAACCACGTTGTGGCAATCGCCAAGATAGCTTCTCAGAAGCTTGGGGTACTCTTCCGAACCAGAAAGTTGTACACACCTCAACAACTTTTGACACTATACAAAGCCCAGATTCGACCATCACTAGAATACTGCTCTCATGCCTGAAGCTCTGCACCCAAACATACTCTTCGGCTACTGGATTCCATCGAAAGGAGGGCTATTCGTCTGATCGGAGACCACGAGCTGACGAAGAACCTCGACTGCCTGGAACATCGAAGACAGGTTGGGGGTTTGACTCTCGTTTACAGATATTTTCATGGAAGGTGCTCGGCTGACCTTGCCCTCTTAATTACGCCCAGAGCGATGAATAGCAGAAATACACAACGAACCACTGCCGCCCATCCATATGTGGTTAAGCTTAGTACTCCTCGAACTTCATTATTTAAGAATTCTTTCATCTGGAGGACTTCATCCTTGTGGAACGACCTTCCCGAGGTCGTTTTTCCCAACGAATATAACCTCCAACGATTCAAAACAACGTGAATCGCTTTTTGCGCACACACACCACTCCCAGAGTGCCCTAAAGGATTTTTTCTATAGTGCTTGTGTTTGATCATAAAAAAATCATTCTTCTTAGTCATAACAATTTCAAGTAATCGCTCGAGCGATTCACTCGATTATTAAAATCGCTCCAGTATCAAGTACACGATTATTAAAATCATCGGTTTTTCCCAACACTATTAAATATAACAGGTGTTTGATATTACTGTAAAGAACTGATGCAAGTTGATTCTTTTCCCAGCCCAACTATATTTCTTTGTTTAAAAGCTTAAATTTTGGAAATTGAACCTTATCTGACTGGAATATTAAATCGATATCTGGTTATTTAAGAAGTTTTATTTTTGAAACCCGAACATTATAAATGGTAACATCTTTCGGTCGATATTTTTTCTTCTAATTGAATTCTCCATATCCAAAAGTGTATAAAAATTAATTCAAAAATGATCCAATTTCACCCCAAGTGTAACGCCGATTTGTTTTGGCCGGGGTGCATTAGCTGATATTAAATCTCGCCCCCTCCAAATTGTTACACTTCTCATAATGCACGTGGGCGAAAGTTAATATTTCTATAACAAGGGGATCATCCCTTTCTGTCATAACATATGCTCTTGAATTATTGTCTGGGGTTAATTGGATTATGATATTAGAGAAAAATTTAACTTGCAAAATAATGGCAACAATGTTGAAGCCTGGCTATATCAGATGGTTAAATATTTAAACATGACCATACTTACCGATGAAAAAATAAATCTTTAGGTAGGTAAAGAAACTCATAATCTGCTTCACTAGTTTAATGACAAAATTAAAAACCATACATGTTTCGAAGGTTTAAACCTTCATCTTCAGTGGAAAATACAAACGCATTAGAAGAAACTCATGACATTGTTTAAACTAAGCAAAGCATGAAAAAGAAAGAATCCCTTTATAAATTATAAAAATTAATTAAAATTCAACGTTTTCTTTAAAAAAAAATAAAATAAAATAAAATAAATAGAATGCATTATTTAATTTTGAACTTGATGTAAAATTTTATCATTTTGTAAAAATGTAGCATCTTGGCAGGTGGTGCCAAGATGAAAAATGCTTTTTTCATGAAAATTTCACATCAAGTTCAAAATTAAATAATGCATTCTATTTATTTTATTTTATTTTATTTTTCTTTTAAAATGAAACGTTGATTTTTAATTAATTTTTTTAATTAAAAAGGGATTTTTTCTTTTTCCTGCTTTGCTTAGTTTAAACAATATCATGAGTTTCTTCGAATGTCCATGTATTTTCCACTGAAGATGAAGGTTTAAACCTTCGAAACATGTATGGTTTTTAATTTTGTCATTAAACTAGTGGAGCAGATTATGAGTTTCTTTACCTACCTATAACTTCATTCCACTTCGAGATGGACTACTTCAAAAAAAAAATAATAAATAAATCTTTTTTTAAATGATCCACACTTTTACAGTACGTTTCACGAAATTTGGATACGACTTAATGATTTCCTGGGTCGGTCCCATTGTGTCCACAAGAGCTTGGTAATAAACAAGTTTAGTATGAAGGGACGGACTAAGGAAAACCAGTAATGATACGATTATATTAATGTAATCAAATGAAATAACATTATTTTTAAATATTACTAGTCATATTTATTTACATTTATAATGTCATTCTATAGATAATTGGATTAATTATACGATCCAGACTAATATACGAATTTTCTACAGTTATTACGTGACGGACTGAATTTTTCCAACTACCTGGGGGAATATAATAACTTCTAAAAGATCACTTTTTTATAACTTTCTTCAAAATATATATCATTCGCCGCCATGTAGCTTCATGTAATTGGCGACTGTGATAGCTCGCATTGTCCATTACTATCACGCTATTCTGAGGAATGTTTGATAAAAGACAATTCTTGAACCATTCCTCAAAAACTACCAAATTTTCCCACAAAAAGATATTTAAATATAAATTAAGCAACCTAACCTACCTGATGTGCCTATATTTAATTATAATTATTACAATCCGGTCCTTTCCACATAATAATAACAAACGGTCATAAATAATGGGATGGCCCCAGGTACTTTTACTGCAGTCATTAAGTTATATCCATTTTTCGTGAAACAATCTTTACAAACTACACATGCAATCAACCAAGATTGTTTATAATAAAGACGATTTTTCACCAATAATCACCAAAAATACACAAATTCAACCAAAATATATAAACAATCCGTTAGATCACAGCGCCAACATTGTAATGTTTACGAGATTAGTATTTCATTCATATTTTGGCTGCTGGATCGTGGCGCACATGTAGCGCGTAGTAAAATAGAAATAGATGTTGCCAGAGTGCAGTGGGATTAGTTCAAGATTCGTTTGATACTTGTAAGTATAATAAAAAGAATCTCTCATCGCCTTTTCACAGTTTATAGTAAAATTGGGAAATACATTTATTTTAAGAGCAACTGCGGATTAACCGCAAACCAGTTGTAATTGTCAAATTAACAAATTTTTAATTGGGATTTAGAAAATAAATATTTTTGCAATAACCAAACCGAAAGAGGTGGGAAAGACTGTTTGTATTCGTTGCGTAGGCTAGAAATATACATTTTTCTATCTGTAGTTTGTAATATCTTTGGAAATTTGCGAAGCCAATAAAACAGATTCCCAATTATTTAATTGAACTTTTTAAATTTTCCCATTAAACCTGGTTGCAAATAAATATAATAGCTTTTCTGCAGGGGAAGCTGGCGTAAAGTGGCTACATTTAGTGTTGGAAAAAACCGATGATTTTAATAATCGAGTACTTGATACGCGAGCGATTTTAATAATCAAGTGAATCGCTCGAGTGAATCGCTTGAAATTCCAATTCACCAAGCGATGACGTCATCGACTACTCCGCCGTCAGCTTAGCCGTTTACATGTGGTCAGGTAGGGTATTTAGCAGGCACGTAACTACGGATGGGCACAGGTTTAGCTAAAAAATTGTAGTAGCCACCAAAAAAATTCCAGAAATTTATTTATTTGTGAATAATGAATTTTTACCACGTGTCTCGATACCAAACAAAAAAACTGCAAAAAATCACCCAAATATGTATTTATTGTTCGGGTTTATTATTCTGGTTTTTTAACCCGAACAAAAAGTATTACCAAGAGTTATTTTTCTTCACATTTTTCTCAATCTACGAGCATAAAATAAGTAGATATTTAAAATAGCTTGTCAAATTCTTCCACTTTAAATTATCAGGTGCCCACTGTGTGCCCTTCAAAAAATTAGGCTTAGTTACTGGACTACGGCTACGGGACTGGCCAAATAAGAAAATTGGTTATTATTTTTTTAAATTCATGTTTATAGTTATCTAAAAGTTCCTGTTTAAATTTAAGAATGTTTACTTTTTGTTACCAAAAAATTTGTCGATACCTATGTTTTGTTAACTATTTTGCTCGTTTTCTTATTTTCCATTAACATTTTCTATAATGTATGTTATTTTTAAGAAGTCTTCTTGAGTTTTATAATAATAAATTCCTGTTTATATTTAAAAATGTTTACTATAAGATTACCAACGAATTTTTCTATACCTATATTTTGTTAACCATTTTGTTCTTTTTGCGATTTTTCATTAACAATTTCTATTATTATGTTATTTTTGAGAATTTTTCTCGAGTTTATAGTAAATGAAAATTTTAAAATTATAGGTATCCTTTATTTTCTTAATATTTGCAATCGGAGAACTAAACTACTCCGCTGGCTAGCCAGTTAAAACAAAACTTTACCAAACCCATGTCGCGATGACTCCGCTAGGGGATTTGGCATACTTTTTTATATGCACCTTCTCGTTTATGTGTCTTTAAGAAAGACGTATGTCGTATTACCTGCTCAGCGTCAAACTCGAACGTCGCCAATCGGATGGCGCGGCGCGTATAACGAAGGTCGGTTATTCGGTTTTCACGCGATATTTTTCCGTTTTTCGCCTGAATTTTTGAACTCGAGTATTTCCTATCGAGCGAAAAACTGTTCGAATATACGAGCAGTTTTTTAACTCGATCACATTACAGCGGTACATTTCTGTCGGCGTCAAGCGAAGCGCTGGTATCGAGTGAAAGATAATAAGTGACGAGCGACGGTTTTCGCCTGAATAGATAACTCGAGCGGTTTTTTTAATAATCGAGCGATGTCGGTTATTTCAATAATCGAGTAATCAAGCGGTTTTTCGCTTGAGCGATCACAACACTAGCTACATTAACAAAAAAGTCTACAAATATTTTCTAATAACGGAGAAAGCATTTTGGATTATTGATATTTATCCTCTCATGATTTCGCTGTACATTTATATATTGATTTATTTATTAAAAACTACACAATACAGGTTGATATAGAACATATCATTAACCCAATTACAAGGTAGTATTTAATAATGAAACTAAGACTAACACTGACACATCATTTACATACAATGCACATACTAAGCTAACACGCCCATCATACTGGCACAACGAAATTTTTAAAGAAAGTCTATAGAAATCTACAAAATCTATTTGGTTCAACATTCGCTTTTTAAGTTTGCTTACAAATGTAGTTTTAGAATCTCCAAATATGTCCCAGTGTTTTTGATTTTCGTTATAATTAATAACCATACATCTAACAGGTTTTTCTTTTGATAATTGGTTTTAAAGGATTTAAAATTAGAAGTTCTATAGTATACTTGTCTAGTTTTATTAGGTATACAAATACCAACCTTACTACATTTCCTACATATCTACCGATTCTAGATCAGAGCTTTGTCATAATATAGAAAAAAGTGATTTATTACAAAATATCCGCTTTGCCCCATGATACAAATAACTAAAGGTATAGTATGTTCCACGAAATTTGGATACGACTTAATGATTTCCTTGGTCGGTCCCATTGTGTCGACAAGAGCTTGGCAATAAACAAGTGAAGTATGAAGGGACGGACTAAGGAAAACAAGTAATGATATGATTATATTAATGTAATCAAATGAAATAACATTTTTTTACAAATATTACTAGTCATATTTATTTACATTTATAATGTCATTCTATAGATAGTTCTGTTTCGCTATCGCTATCCTCATCAAAATTAATTATAATTAGATTAATTATACGATCCAGACTAATATACGAATTGTCTACAGTTATTACGCGACGGACTGAATTTTTCGAACTACCTGGGGGAATATCATTAAAGCATATTCGTATTAATTCTATAACACTAGAAAAGTCGGAGAAATATTTTCAGACCTAACCAGTGATTTTAACTGGTGCCACATGTGCTCTATGGGGTTAGAAATGCAATAATAGGATGGGAGCCGTAGCACTGTATGTCCAATTTATTCTGCCAATGTGTCACAAACATATACTTTTTTATACAAAATGTCTTTAAAACTTCTAAAAGATCACTTTTTTTATAACTTTCTTCAAAATATATATCATTCGCCGCCATGTAGTTCTGAATCTCCAATTTTGTATTATTTGAGCTTGGAGCTTTATGTAATTGGCGACTGTGATAGCTCGCATTGTCCATTACTATCACGCTATTCTGAGGAATGTTTGGTAAAAAACAATTCTTGAACCATTCCTCAAAAACTAACAAATTTTACCACAAAAAGATATTTAAATATAAATTAAGCAACCTAACCTACCTGATGTGCCTATATTTAATTATAATTATTACAATCCGGTCCTTTCCACATAATAATAACAAACGGTCATAAATAATGGGATGGCCCCAGGTACTTTTACTGCAGTCATTAAGTTATAGCCATTTTTCGTGAAACAATCTTTAAGATATGTAACCGTTCCAATTTCGTCTGCCGCGCGCAATGACTTCACGAGGCGAGTGATTTTTAAATTTCTTATTGAGATGTATACTGCGTTTTTAATTCCATTAAAATATTCTACGCATTTAATGATATGTGAAATGAAAGAAAAATATATGACAAGTATTTACGTATATTAATTTCATAGAAATATAACACACATTACAGTTAAAATAAGAAAAGTTGTGGGGTTTGTTCAATCTGGAGGTGGCCCCCATATCATATGAAAGTAACGACCCTTTTCTCGTACCGTTCTTACTCTGACACCATTATTTATTATTCTAAGGTTTGTTCCGTTGAACCGTCAACCTAACTTACTTTTAAGCAAAGATTTCTGGAAAGTTCACTAAAATTTTTCTCATTTAGTCGTGTGTGTTTATTAACACTATCGAAAGGCATTCGACTGTGTCAAGCATCAGAAAATGATCGAGATACTATTAACAACTGGAATTGATAAAAGAGACATCAGAATCATTGCGGAGCTATACTGGAATCAGATCGCAGAAGTGAGAGTAGAACGAGGAATATCGGATGCTGTCTCGATTCGGAGAGGGGTTCGGCAGGGCTGCATATTGTCTCCGCTTCTATTTAATATTTACTCGGAAGCCATTTTCAGGGAAGCCTTACCGGAAGATACGGGTGGCATCAAAATAAACGGAACCTCAATCACTAATGTTAGATATGCGGACGACACCATAGTCCTGGCTGACAATACAGGGTGTTATGGAAATGATGTATTATATTTAAATGGGTGACTCCTGGGGTGTCCTAGAGAAGCGCTACATATTTTTTTTTTAAATCGAACGTTTAAAAAGTGGGGTAATTCACCCCTAAACCCACACACAACTCCTCGGCACATTCATATATGAACATATTACATTGCCCAGCTGATTAATCAACAGATGTTCAAGCACAATGTTGCCCAAATGTTTAAAAGTGTAAAACTTTAGTTTCTTATAAAAATAAATATTTTACTTAGAAAGTAAATCCAGGACGCGATTAAGGAATCCAGGGCACAGACACTTTCAGTTCTTTTTTCTATGGGAAAAACTTTATGCTCATCACGTGTCCTGATGATAGTGTGGGAGTGCATAATTAGCTTATCACTAAACCCCAACACGAACGCATAATTACACTTTACAATAACACACATAGAACAAGAGCACTTAATCATTTCGCAATAGAAATAATGAAAACGCTAATTTCTATGGGCCATTAACCCTTTACTAAAGATAAAATGAAACAATTATGTTAACAATTGACAGGAACTGCCCTTTGAAATAATGGTCTAGTCCATCTTCGGACCAGTCGAATCTTCTTTCCGAGAAACAAAAACCTGAAGATGTCTGTGCTCTGGATTACTTGCTAGTGTACTGGCACCTGGATTCACTTCTATTTGGATACTAGGTAAACTAAATATTTATTTTTATAAGAATCAAAAGTTATATTATTTTCTACACAGTTGGCAACATTGGGCTTGAACATCTGTTGATTACACAGCTTGGCAATGTAATATGATCATATATGAATGTGCCGAGGAGTAACCGGGTGGGTTTAGGGGTGAATTACCCCACTTTTTTAACGTTCGATAAAAAAAAATATGTAGCGCTTTTCTAGGACACCCCAGGAATCACCCATTTAAATATAATACGTCATTTCCATAACACCCTGTATGATATATTACTGATTTCATCAATTTTCTGTATGGGTTTCCACTTTTTAATGAAGAATACGGTCTAAAACTTAATTGACATATTTTTCCTGCTTTCTCTTCTTTGTCTGGTAACAATGGCAACACTCTGTGAGTGCTTTAGTTAACAAATACTTGTAGATCTCGCACTGTATCTAAAATTCATGAGTAATTGTCATTTTTGTTTGAAACTATATACAACCGATCGGTTATTCCTTTCTTGGTAACGTCATACCTTTCGTATTTATTTCTTCGTCATCTGTAACACTCGCCAGGTTTTCAAGGAATGGATTTCTTTACTATTATGCTAATGCAAATATTACTAACTTTTCAAACTGTACTTTCTTTGTCACTGCTTCGCCCTTGTCACAGTCACGTCCTGCTTCACTTTCATAAAACTCCTAGTGATATTTCGGAGCAGTTTTTGTCTGCGTCGCTAAGACTACGACTAGCAGAAGCAATCGTAGACCGTCGCGGCTCATGGTATAAAGATCTAAGAGGTATAGTATTTGCAGAATTATACCGTTGATCTTTTGACTGCATTAGACCTTCGACCATAAAATAAATAAGGAAATCCTAAATTTTAAAACCTTTTCGAGCAGAGCCGGACCAGATATACAAATTCAATTTATACCTACCTGACGCATATATAAATACAAATTTTTAATAATTTTAATCTTTAGTGGTTTTCCGGCGAGTACTTTTTAGTTATGCTTATTAGTGGTAGAATGTGGCGTCCTTGGAATTGTGCTGATACGGGGGCATCTTCAAGTGTCATTTTTAAAAGAAAGCATTTATCTACCGATGCCAAACTAATAATTAAAAATGTGTATCAATCGTTGTTGAGTAGAAATTTTAATTCGATGGATGCTTTAGCAGAGACGTCTACTTTGACAAAAACTCCTTTATCTTCGGTAAGAGACATACTACTTAAACCTGTTAATCCTAGAAAAAATCGGAGTGATTCTGGCACATTTAGAAGCATTGACGAAAATTACATGGATTTATTAAGAAGAAAGATTTACCAAATGTATGAGGCACAAACTGTGTTTGCGTAAAATGGGTTTTAAATACCGAAGCATTGATAAAAGACAAACATTAATGGAATCTCAACGTTTACGGGAATGGAGACTTAAATATTTAACAGCTGTTAAACAATTTAGAGAAGAAAATCGTCCAATTATTTACCTTGACGAAACATGGTTCGATACCCATGACACTCCAAGAAAAGGTTGGGATGATTCTTCCAAAAAATGTCAAACCAAGGCACCATCAAATAAAGGCAAAAGAAACACAATATTACATGCTGGTTCAGAGAACGGGTTTGTTCCAAATTGTCTGCTGCTTTCAGCTAAAAACATAGCAGATTCTTCTTTAGATTACCTTCAAGATACCGACGCACAACTTTTTGAAGATTGGTTTAAACATAAAGTCCTTAAAAATATACCTGAAAATAGCGTCATTGTAATGGACAATGCTAGTTATCATAGTCGGCCAAGCAAGAATCATTCCCAATTATAATAATACAAAATTTTATGATTGAAAATGATTTATATTTTGAAAAAAACAAGAACTGCTAGAAGTATTAAAAGCTTTTAAAATAAATATGGAATACGAGTGTGACAAACGTGCAGCTGAAAATGGACATACAGTGTTGCGTCTTCCTCTGTACTATTGTATATTCAATCCTATTGAGCTAATATGGCACCAATTAAAATCCAATATTAGGAGAAATAAGATAAGTTTCTTAGAATTTAATTAATTTTTATTGTACTTGTTATCCTAAAAGTTATACTTTTAAATTATATTATTTTCAATTATCATTATTTTACATTTATTATAGGTACCTAAAACTAAAAAATACCTATCTATTTATTTTAAATTATAAAAATAAATCATGTGGTGTGGTATACAATTTCAAACCGGCCCTGATCCCATTTATTGAGCTTTGAAGAGGTTCAGGCGTATACAATAGGGTTTAATCAGGTAGTTTATTTATGACAGTAAGAGTCAACGGTATAATTCTCCAACAACTATATGATTCCACACCGATGGAGGCGTGGCTTGATCTATAAATCTCTTATGGAAATTTATACTGCTGCCAGCGTTTTTAACTCTCTTTTAAAGGTATTAAAAGGTTTTACGCATTTAATGGTATGTGAAATAGAAGTATAATATCATGGTATTTAGGTATATGTATTTCATGAACATGCAACAAAGATTAAAGCTAAAATACGGCCTAGTTATAAACAAATTCAACTATTTTTTAAATAGTCCATCTCTCAGTGAAGTGAAATCATGAAGAGGTAAAGAAACTCATAGGCTGCTTCAGTAGTTAAATAAACAATATTTTAATTTCCATACATGTTTCGAAGGCACCTTGAGTGGGAAATACTTAAGAAGTAAATGTTAATAAAATAAATAAAACCGTATCCATTCTAATTTTTTGTTTTTATCTTTAGGAAAGCGGAAACACCTTATATTTCTGTCAAATTTCTTTGCCTGGTTACCCATATCACAACCGAATACAGCACAAGTCATATTATGGAAATTCAGATATTTATTTTAATAAACACACACGACTAAATGTGAAACAGTTCTGGTGAAGTTTCAAAATTTCCATGGAAAACTACAGCAAACAGCACTTACTACGTGGCGACAGTGTAGCCAGAAATCTTTGATCAATAGTAATAGGTTGACGGTTCGAAACCTAATAGAATAGTAAAAAACGATGTCAAAGCAAGAAGAGTACAAAAAAAAGGTCGTTACTTTCCTATGATATGGGGGCCACCTCCAGATTGAACATAAATTTCATATGGGGAGCCCCACTTTCCCAAAAATTGTTAAAATAGTAATGGATATATTACAATTGTAAAAGACTGACAAGGCTGGTGGCAACGAGCAGGGGTGGCCGAGTAGCTTCGGCTATCGTCGACCGATTCGAGTGGCGCCGCGGACGGTTTAAAAGTTTGTCGGAATCTTTCCTTATTTTAGTGGTATTTTAACTGTAATGTGTGTTATATTTCTATGAAATTAATATACGTAAATATTTGTCATATATTATTCTCTCATTTCATATACCATTACATGCATAAAACCTTTTAATAGCTTTAAAAAAGAATTAAAAACGCTGACAGCAACATAAATCCCCATAAGACCGGAATTTCTGGCAGATTATATGAAAAAATGTTAACATAATTGGGTTCGTTCGGGTCTGTTAATTGTAATTGTTAGAAAATTCCTGGATTATATAAAGCAATCCGGGACCCGCGAATATTTTTTCTATTTCGGGAACTTCCCGGCAACCTGGCAACCCTACTGCAACCTATTCTTCCCTAAGCTAACTCTAATCAATTTACTATAAACAACCATCATAGGATAGGATCACTGCTACTTGTCACAGTGATAAAACCGGAGCAGTCGCATTGTGTCACTGCTACTAATTTTATACGTTCTTAACTGGTACCGAAGTGACAATCCACGTTTTTCGTGTAGGCGAATTTTAATTGTTTGATAATGTGCGTTTTTTTCCAGGTTTAATAATAATAATTTTAATGATATAATAATCGAAGGTAGATGGTGTCCTTATCTCTTTTCTACTAAAGGGGGGGTTTTATTCAAATTTCGGGGGGTGTTTTATTAAATTTGTAGTTTATACAGGGTGTTGTGAATGGAAATGACATATTATATTTAAATGGGTGACTCCTTGGGTCTTGGGTGTCCTAGAGAAGCGCTACATATTTTATTTTTTTTAAATCGACCGTTTTAAAAGTGGGGTAACAAGCACTCTTACTCACAGGTCAGTCCGCGCTACTGTACAACATTTCACCCAGAGCCCATGGCAATATTGCCAAACTTAATTTAAAACTGAAATTCCATATAAAATTATAAAAATAAATTATTTTCTACCTACTTGTATTTATCTTTATACCTAAAGAGCGAGGAAATCCAGTTTTTGTTCTTTTTCATTGGAACACTCCTGGAAACACTTTATGTACACAGAAGAAACAGAACCGATAGTTAGCTTTTGAAAATACAATAATACAGATTATACTACAGATTATTAGATTTTATTACACGCGACGAAATTTGACGTCCAGAAGAAACGCGTCAATAAAACAATATTCAAAGATTATTTATGGACGGGCAAGATACACGCGTAAACCGAAAAAACAGAGAGGATTGCTGAGAGTGTGTTGGTGATCGACAAGACACAACGTATCCGGTAGCTGGTTGGTCTTCAACTAACAGACCGCAAGCGTGCGGCGCTATATGAAACTACTTCTCTCACACGATGTAAGTCGTCAAGAGGTCATTGGCATTTGACCTATTGACGTACGTGGCTATTACTATTCTATATGTTTTTTCGGGTTGTTTAAAACATAGTCCATCGTAAATGTTATTCAATTAATTGTACAAAAAGGTATTACAGAATGGAAAAGTGTTTAAATTATTTTATTTTGTCTAAAGAGTTTAAAGTGTACATATGACAACACCGGCCAGAATTCCTTGATTGCTTACATGTATCGCAGTGCCACACAGGTGTTTTTCTGGTTTGACGTCAGGTCACTTTTACCGCTGACAGAATTGAAAGCGCCATTTATGGGTATTTTTCTTCAATTTGTCTTTATCTCAGGAATTGCCGCTTTAAATATAATACGTCATTTCCATAACACCCTGTATATTTTATTTTTTTATAGTATTATGTTACAAATTTACTTAAAAATACATATGACAAAGAATTTGGGGGGTGGGGGGTTCAACCCCCGGCTTGAAAGTTATAAAAGCCGTATTAGAGTCGGCAATAAAAATTTCCAGTGCAATGGCAATTATAATTGCATGAATTCATGCGCTAAACCGTTCTCGATCAGCTGGCGCATTGCCAACAGTCAGAACAGCAGTGGGTAGTATTGAAATCCCCAAAATACCTCCAGAACTAGAGATGGGCAAACCTGTTCGTTTTGATTATCAGTTAAGCAGTTACAAATGGCAGTTCAAAAAAGTTGCCACGAATTAGCAGTACATATGCTTAATAAAGAATGTGAACTGCTAATTTAAGTACCAGTTAAGTAGTTTAAATAGCTATTAGCTGTTCATAGGTGCTTCGACCAACTAATAAACATTTAAAAATAACAGAATAATCCAACTCTACCCAGACTTGCACCGGCAATGGCAATTAAAAAGGCACGTGTCCCATTTCTGACAATGCGAGACAGCTGATCGAGAACGGTGTACTGCGCATGAATCCGTGCAATTTTAATTGCCAGAAGACTAGAATTGCCGACTGTTAATACGGCTTTGGTCGTGCGTCGTACAAGTATTATTTACTTGTTCTTTCCGGACTACTGTCAACAGAAAACGGAATATTTTGGTCAATTTTTTTGTAATTTGCATCAAGGAAATGACTATAAAGTAAAGTTTGTTTCACGAAAAATAGATATAACTTAATGACTGCTGTAAAAGTACCTGGGGAGATCCCATTATTTATGACCGTTTGTTATTATTATGTGGAAAGGACCGGATTGTAATAATTATAATTAAATATAGGCACATCAGGTAGGTTAGGTTGCTTAATATATTTAAATATCTTTTTGTGGTAAAATTTGTTACTTTTTTGAGGAATGGTTCAAGAATTGTATTTTACCAAACTTTCCTCAGAAGAGCGTGATAGTAATGGACAATGCGAGCTATCACAGTCGCCAATTACATAAAGCTCGAAGCTCAAATAATACAAAATTGGAGATTCAGAACCACATGGCGGCGAATGATATATATTTTGAAGAAAGTTATAAAAAAAGTGATCGTTTAGAAGTTTTAAAGACATCAGTACGTTTCACGAAAATTGGATCGACTTAATGATTTCCTGGGTCGGTCCCATTGTGTCGACAAGAGCTTGGCAATAAACAAGTGAAGTATAAAGGGACGGACTAAGGAAAACAAGTAATGATATGATTACATTAATGTAATCAAATGAAATAACATTTTTTTAAAATATTACTAGTCATATTTATTTACATTTATAATGTCATTCTATAGATAGTTCTGTTTCGCTAACGCTATCCTCATCACAATTAATTATAATTGGATTAATTATACGATCCAGACTAATATACGAATTTTCTACAGTTATTACGTGGCAGACTGAATTTTTTCAACTACCTGGGGGAATATCATTAAAGCATTTTCGTATTAATTCTACAACACTAGAACTTAAAGTCGGAGAAATATTTTCAGACCTAACCAGAGATTTTAACTGGTGCCACATATGCTCTATGGGGTTAAAAATGCAATAATAGGGTGGGAGCCGTAGCACTGTATGTCCAATTTCTTCTGCCAATGTGTCACAAACATATACTTTTTTTTATACAAAATGTCTTTAAAACTTCTAAAAGATTACTTTTTTTATAACTTTCTTCAAAATATAGATCATTCGCCGCCATGTAGTTCCGAATCTACAATTTTGTATTATTTGAGCTTGGAGCTTTATGTAGTTGGCGACTGTGATAGCTCGCATTGTCCATTACTATCACGCTATTCTGAGGAATGTTTGGTAAAAGACAATTCTTGAACTATTCCTCAAAAACTAACAAATTTTACCACAAAAAGATATTTAAATATAAATTAAGCAACCTAACCTACCCGATGTGCCTTTGTTTAATTATAATTATTACAATCCGGTTTTATGTGGATAGCCACATAATAATATCAAACGGTCATAAATAATGCATGGGATGGCCCAGGTACTTTTACGGCAGTCATTAAGTTATACCCTTTTTCGTGAAACAATCTTTACCAGTACTTTGAGCATTTATCAGGTCTGTTATAAATAACATAAAATATTATCTATTACAAAAAAAATATTCTAGGATCAATAAATAGATTCGCTGCCTTGCGTACCACAAAATATAAAATTAACCAATCAAAACCTTCGAATATCTAATCACCTCGTCCGCATTAAATTTATCACAACAGTGACATATTAATGAAAATCTGACAAAAATAGGGAAACACGTGGGCTTCTAAATAAACCGATTACGCAAAAAGGAACAATAAGGGCATTATGCATGGTGGGGGCGATTACGGATATGCCAAATTAAGGGCGTTATACCGTGTAATAGGATTAAAATTGAATTTAATTATTTTGCCGACATGGGCGCTTTACAAGAAATAGCATTTTTTTTCATTAGAATGTTAACACAGAGACACAATTGAACATCGCGCATCTGCAATATTTTAAAAAGTGCACGCTTTCTAAATGGGATACCCTGTATACAAGGGCGGATCCAGAACTTCGGTTTGGGGGGTCAAACAAGGAAAAGTTACCAAACATTAATACGCTGCTTGCTTGCGGTAAGGAGGGGGGTGGGGGTTGTTCGGGTGTGTGTGTCATGACCGTGTATATTTCTTATACAGTGAAACCTCTCTTAGGCGGACACCTACGGGACCATCTAAATGAGGGGTCCGCCCATGGGAAATTTGTAATTAGGTAATATATAATTGCAAAATTAGTACTATTTATATGTATGTACAAATAAACATAACATAACAAAAATACACTAGTTTTAGTTAGGATGTAGTACTAAAAAAATCTAATAACGTAGTTTGACGTGTTTGCGTTTTATACTTGCAATCTAGATAATGTAATTCCAAGTCTGATAACAATTCCGTTGCTATAGAGTCACCTCTATTCTTTGCATACTCTTATAATTCCTTTACCATACTAATGCTTGTTGATAATTGGTGACATTTGTTTCATTACTGCATTCAACTTCTTCATCAGAGTCGTCAGATAGTGATGTGGTTTCAGTTTAGACTAAATAATCGGTAGGAATGGGGTCACTATCATCTTCTAATAGCACATTGCTATCAATGTTAATGAACTCGCCCAAACCATTGTTATCAAATTACAAACTTCCACAGCATCAATATTCTCCTTCAGACTCAAAACGCGACATTTTTGTGCCATTGTTTACGATTTTAACCTTACAACTCACACATAAACGCTGTCGGGGAATCACACATACTTTCATTCGGCGAAGTCCTTTCGCGCTGCCACTCATACGCGATTGGTTGCCGGTCTGTCTTCAGTCCGTACTTGTTCGTCTCCCAAGTACTTAAAAATTTTCTTTTATCCGTTTAAAGGAGGGTTTTCGCACTCCTTGTATGAAAACAGCTTGTCCGCGTCCGCCCAAGAGAGGTTGATTTTCATGGAATTTCATATATATAGTTCCGGGCTATGAAAAAAATGTCCTCTTAATAGAGATGCCCGCTTATTAAGCCGCAAACACACTATTATCACGTCACGTGAATTCACGTGTTGTTATATCGGCAAAATAGCACATGCTGTGCAGCTTAGAAACAGACTACGTACACTGCAGATCATTTTTATTTCATATTTTGTGTTTGTCAAGATCGCAAGTGAATCTTGTAGCCTTCTAGCGTTAAACTCTGACACAGTGTTATCACGCGTGCCGAATATGTAAATTTGCAGAAATAAAATTGTGCTGTCAAGTATGACTTGCTGTGAGCTGCACGAGGTGACTATAGTGTACTTCTAAACCTATTTATAAGCACGCATAAACCGCCTGGCAGATATTTCGGGTATGCCGTGACATTGCGTGATAGCATGTGATCTCACGTGACGTGATAATAGTGTGTTTGCGGCTTTAGAGGTGTCCGTTATGAGAGGTTTGACTGTATATGCCTATCGCAAATACATTTGTGAACAAAAAAGTTTCTATGCAGTGTCGGCCTAAAGTTAAAAGTTTCGAAGTCATAACCTTATTTACAGATGTACACTAAGCGGATATTTCGCTAATAATGAAATAAATATTATTAATTTTTTTTAAACTAAGAAATGCATGTAAATTTCCTAAAATTTATATTTAATTGATTTTTCATGTAAAAACATAAAAATTGAATTTATTTTGTTTCTTAAACTCAACCAATTATACAGAGTGTCCGGGAAAATGTGGGAAATCTCTCGGATATGAAGAAAACAAGTGAAAAGAATACTACAGGTTCATATACACCTTTTTCGTATAGGCCTCCTCTTCGGAGATATGGGCTCCCAAAGAGCTATTTGCTATTTGCTATTGCGGTTTTTCCTTCAAGCAGTCCGAACACTATTCTTAAGAGGATGCCAAAGTCAGTCGAAATCTGCGATTTGACCCCTGTTCGTTTCACGCTTTGAAGGCACGCGGCGAATTGGATCTTCCCTTGCCGTTAGAACAATACGGCGAGCGTCCGCCCGTAATCGATACGCCGACAGAAACAACGATAATCGGAAGAAAGAGACTGCACGTGATCGGGGTCTATACTTCAATATTCTACGCTGAAAATCGGAGTTTTCGCTTCCTATGAAAACGGTACATTTAAAAAAAAAATTTTAACGGAAGATGTCTAAATTTTGTTAACAACTCGGGGAAAGTCCATCATTTTTTTCTATATGGAGCAGTAAAAAAACTTAAATCTAAAAATTTTCCAAAACAAAAAAATATAGACTTTCCGCGAGTTCTAGTTATTTTACAATAGTATATTAAAGTACAAGTTTTATAAATCATGATATTTTAGCACGTGTCCATGTTAGGAAACGAGCCGCTTGCGGCGAGTTTCCTAAGTGGACAAGTGCTATAATTGCTTTATAAAACAGGTACTTTATACTACTTTTTCTATTTTGTGTATTTTTTAATAAAAAAACACATAATTAAATGTCATAAAAATTTTGTAAATTTTATGTTGGCAATAGTCAAATTATTTATCAAGTAAGCGTTGATAAACTATAAGTGTCCGCCATTTTGTCGCGAATATTGAAAGCTTTCTTAAAATTAATCAATACTGGGTCAAGAATATATTATTAATTTAACTCCTCCTGAGTTAAGGGAAATTGCAAATAATACATTGGATCAACTTTTACCAAAAAAGTCCAAGAAAGTATACGAAAAAGACTACAAGACCTTCACAACCTGGTGTACTGCGAAGGGTGTTTCTAGACGTAGTGAAAATGTTCTAATCGCTTATTTTGAGAAGGAAAATAAAACTAAGAAGTCGTCGACTCTGTTGTCCTCCTCAAAATTAAGAGCTTGTATTAACATTTATGAAAACACAGCTATAAAAAATTATGAAAGCCTTTTAAAAGGGCAATCTGAGAGCTACAAGCCCACAAAATCTTCCATTTTAGATTTAGAGGATATCAATAAGTTTATAACTGAGGCTGAAAATAGCATTTACTTAGGTTTAAAGGTAAAAAAATTGTACAGTACCTACCTATACATTAATTTTTTACAACCAGTTCTTAATAAAAGTGAATTATTGGATCCGCAAATAAGGATTAATCCTGAACAAAACGTTTCAAACACACAAACTATGCCCGATTTTAAAATTAACGCTGCAGACACAAGAACGGTCACAATAAATGTTTATAACAACTGCACTTTTAATAATAAATAAGTATAATTAGTGTACAGTGTATTTATTAGCTTTAAATTGATATCTTTGTAACAGAATATATTACGTGTTGATCTAAACTTGTGATTGTGAGGTTAGTTTAGGAATTATTTATTATGCAACCAAACATACACAGTAGTACCGCCAACCGTTTAAAATGAAAAAAACGGTATCGAAAAAAGTTTATTACGATACTGAAAACGGTATCGAAAAAGCTTTCATATGAAAGCAAAATAGAAAAATTTTTTTCCTAAAACAGGAATAAACGCTTGGAAAGAAAACTCGTTTACAGATACTCCGGAATCCTGTTAATACGTTACGTTCGGAGGCACCATGTAAAAGTTAAAAAAAAAGATAAAATTTCCTTCTTGTCCATGGAAGATTTTTCGATTCGAACAACGATACGCTCAAAAATAAAATTTCTAATGATTGGTTTTTATACCAGCTGAACAAGAAAAACGATAATTACCTATTACAAACTAAAAAGCCACACATTTTATACGTAATTTGAATGAATTCTGAAAATAAATGGATTTTTCCTAAAATAGTTTAGGAAAATTATTGTTTGACCGGTTTTCGTAAGACTATTTAAAATTTAATAATAGTGTAAATAGTAGATTACGTATATTATCGATTT
The DNA here is from genome assembly GCA_963991005.1 of Barypeithes pellucidus. Lineage (NCBI taxonomy): Eukaryota > Metazoa > Arthropoda > Insecta > Coleoptera > Curculionidae > Barypeithes > Barypeithes pellucidus. The sequence continues at coordinate 20,333,767 of OZ022563.1, forward strand.
TAAATTGCCAAAGTAGTTAAATCCTTTTACCCAATTATTAATTTACATACGCACGGAGGTAATAAGTAATTATTTGAAAGGTTTGGGATATTTTCAGAGCAGACATTTTACTAATAAATCGATACTTATCATGCACCATAATATAGATGAGCCTAAAAGCTAATTCTCACTATCGTGCAAGGAATGTGCTCGGCAAGGCACCGGCACGGCAAAATATGTTAATCATTGCGTCGTATGAATTTTGACGGGCCGTCGCTTGCCGAGTCGTTGCTCGCATAGTGTGAATTTACACCCGCAAAATCTATAAGATTCAATGATTAACCTATTTTGCCCACATACAGGGTGATTCACGACGAGCTTTAATTAGAACTTTATGGAGAACTACTGAATATATGTTTCTGAAACTTTGGGGATTTAGGTTTATCGATATGCTCTCTTTAACTGAAATATTCACAAAGTTTTGCAATTTCCGGTTATACCGGAAGTAGCGGCCAACTTTCATTTTTAAATAGAATATGGTAATTTTTATTACATTTTTAATCTCACTTTTTTCTAAAAAAAAAAATTAAGAATGAATGACTATATTGACTATTTTGGGAATTATTATCAGCTACTAATGCACCAAATTAAAAATACATTAATTTTAAGGTTAGGTAGTGACCACATATATATTATATTATATACGAGTGACACTCTCGTCTTTTTTTACAAGCTTTTTAGTGAAATTCGGTTCCGAAGATCGGATAATGGATAAGCAATATATTCTCGTATATATGTGCATACTTGAAATACTTTATACCTGGTATTGATCCACGACTTTTGCAAAAGCATCATGCACTTGTGTCCTTTCATCTTAAACAAAACACGGCACTAAACTACCAAACAGCGAATCGAATCACCACAAATTAAAAACTCCTTTACAAAAATTGTTGTTAGGTAATGAAAGTTTATAAGCGCTCATATTCCGACAACAATGTGGATGAACCACTTTTTATTCTGTAATTTGAAAAAGCATCCAGAACCAAAGATGGCGACGAATAACAACCAACAAATAATGTCGGGACGGCTCTGACGCGATTGATAAAATTTCCACATTACTGCACAAACTCAATAGGCCAGCGTCATATCCCATAGCGGGGACACTTTTTGTGTTTTGGAACGTTCGCATTAGCAATATACTGTTTATATACAGGGTGTCCGGAAAAAGGAGGTCAATCCGTTAACCATATATTCCTTGAGCAAAAATAATATTACTTTTATAATGCCATTTTTCATTCTTAACCCTCATGTGCGATATACAGGGTGTTAAAGTTTGAAATTAAAAACTGATTTTTTTGAAAAGTTCGTGTATTTAATGAGATATTAATTTCAAATTTGGTACATTGCGTCAGCCTAAAAAGCTACATCTTTTGAGAGGAACAAAACAAGAAACTTTTGTCAAATACTCAAAATAGGGGGGGTCCAGTTCCCGCTGACCACCCCTATTTTTTAGTGTGTGCGCCAGTGACTTCTAAACTATATTTTTTTGGGTAATCATTTATTTTTGATTATTTTTTCTCCCTTATAAAATTTCGATCAAATCATGTGTTTTGGAGATAATTTGAAAAGCATGGATCCTTACCAGATGCCAGCGCAGCTGACGGTAATCCAATAATTTTCAAATGCTAAATCAAGTTAGCCGTTGTAGCATTACCATGGATACGGCATCGTTGTTTTATTTGCTGTCAAAATAAATATTACTTTTTACTGTGTTTTAAGATTTAAAAAATTTATTTTATGCCCGATTTACTTGATGATTTGCCTCAATAGTAAGACAAAATATTTGGTTTCAACTAGACGGTGCTCCCCCGCATTTTGCTATAAATGTTAGGAACTATTTACACCAAATCTTTCCTAATCGCTGGATTGGTCGGGGCCATGATAATCATGTTAAATGGCCACCCCGTTCTCCAGACCTTACTCCTTTGGACTATTCAGTCTGGGGGTGTATGAAAGATTTTGTGTATATGGTTCCGATTTTGAGCGAGAATCATTTAATAGAAAGAATACTTCAAGCTGGACAACACTTCAGGTTAAAACCACATATTTTTCAAAGGTTAAGATTTTCTTTAATAAAGAGAGCTCGGTGGAGGTCATATCGAGCAATTCCTTTAGACTATTTTTTTTGTTTGTTTTTTGTTACTAACGTTAATTTAAAAAAATAATATTTGAATATAGAAATTTGTTTCCATTTTCCTTCGTCAGACTAATACCCAGACGCGTTTCGCCGTTTTTATGTACCACCGCGAGATGTCGCGACGATTATTATACTCCTTTCGAAAATAATATGTTTTGAGTATTTGTTATCTTGTTATGATGTTTCAAATTTATTTAATAAGTAATAGTAAATTATTGTCTTTAGAATGAATGATAACAATGGTGTTTACTGTTATATGAAGATTAGCAATAGTAAGTTCTTAGTAGGTCAATAAACTAATTTCATTTAACTGAATTAGTACTACAGGTTTTTATCTGTACGCCACTGTCCTTATTTTTGGTTAGTCTTTTGTTTTCGGTATTGTCACTTATTGCAAAGTTTTACTTAATTATATCTTTTATCCATGGTAATGCTACAACGGCTAACTTGATTTAGTATTTGAAAATTATTGGATTACCGTTAGCCGCGCTGGCATCTGGTAAGGATCCATGCTTTTCAAATTATCTCCAAAACACATGATTTGATCGAAATTTTATAAGGGAGAAAAAATAATCAAAAATAAATGATTACCTAAAAAAATATAGTTTAGAAGTCACTGGCGCACACACTAAAAAATAGGGGTGGTCAGCGGGAACTGGACCCCCCCTATTTTGAGTATTTGACAAAAGTTTCTTGTTTTGTTCCTCTTAAAAGATGTAGCTTTTTAGGCTGACGCAATGTACCAAATTTGAAATTAATATCTCATTAAATACTCGAACTATTCAAAAAAATCAGTTTTTAATTTCAAACTTTAACACCCTGTATATCGTACATGAGGGTCAAGAATGAAAAATGGCATTATAAAAGTAATATTATTTTTGCTCAAGGAATATATGGTTAATGGATTGACCTCCTTTTCCCGGACACCCTGTATATGTCAGCATACTCCACCCTTAAGCTGTGAGTCTCCACCCTTAAGCTGGACGGAACCACCGTAGCCAAACACACTTTTATTAAATGTTAAAAATTAGTTTTAAGTTTTAGCCGATAAGGAGAGAGATTTACGACCTGACTGACTATTAGGGGAGAACAAGGCAGCTCATAGAAAATATATTTGAGTCGACTTTGTTATGATTATAGACAGATTTTTTGAAGGAGACACACTTATGCTCCGCTTGTCACTCGGAGTGCATGTCGCTTTCCTCGACGTGTTTTTTGTAATTAACTGGTGAAAAATACATATTTTTTTGTAAAATTCGGTGTTTTCTTACATATATATATATATGATTTTGCAGTGCTGGTGCCTTGCCGTTGCCAGGCACGTGCATTGCACGATAGCGAGAATTAGCCTTAAGGCGGATCCAAGTGCAAAATTATAACTATAATCTCACTGCGTCGATATAGTTATAATTTGACAAGAATCAATATGTCATGCAAATCGTTTTAGAGTCGGCAATTCTATTGCAGTTGCGGTTTAACGGCGAGGGCTGCCAACCCAGCAAAAAAGTACAGTGAAACTATCAAAATACGACGCTTAAACTCCACAAAATACAACTAGAAACTGACCGAATAAGAATATACTTTCAAATGGAAGATGTTGGCCCACCCGGCATCGCCCGGTGAGATACCATTGCATCGGTTTAGGTGGCGTGAAGTTTGCTCTTTGAGTTAACCTTTGCTCATTGAGTTGACGTTTCGTCGCTGTGCCGATGTTTCCGGTTACCAGGGTGGGACCCCCCCCCCCCCCCCAAAAAAAAATGATGGAAGCTCCAGGCCCAAAATACTCCGGAGGTAAACTCGCCCCCCCATTCGGATCTCGGGGCGGGGGCTGGACTTGGGGCCCCATCAAGCGAAGTTCATCAAACAACAACCATTTCCGACAACCGTCAATCGCCACTTGCAGAGAGCGGTCCTTAAGAAAGCTAGACAACCATGCACAGAATCCACTGGGCATACCATAGGATCGCAGTTTACTTAGAAGCCCCTCATGCCAAACACTATCAAAAGCTTTAGAAATATCAAGTGCAACAGCCCGAGACTCCCCATGATGTTCGATTGCGTTGTTCCAAATATGGGTGACATAGGCTAGAAGATCTTCAGTTAATCTGGACTTCCGGAAACCATATTGATGATCGCTGATAATGTTGAAGCCTTCCAGGTACTTTAGAAGATGTTGGTTAATAGCTTTCTCCATTACTTTTGATATAACTGAAAGCAATGCGACTGGTCGATAGTTGTTAGGGAAGGTTCTCTTACCTTGCTTTGGAATAGGCTGGACTCGCGCCGTCTTCCAGCACGATGGAAATATTCCTTTTTTGTAGGATAAGTTGAAAAGTCTACAAAATACTGGTGTTAGTTCATTGACGCATCTCTTGAGAACTATAATATAATAACTTCTTTGACGTCGAGTCCTTTCAGGATTCGTTTGGCGGGACGCTGACGGAACACGATTTCGGTCATTTCGGATTGAACTGCAGGAATGTCGGGTGGTGTTCTTCCCTGGAAATCTACAGTGGAATGCGAGGAGAATAGTTCAGCAACTAAGTTTGCTTTGTCTCCGGCTGTGGATGGTATTGTGCCATCGGGACGTGTTAGAGGTGGAATAGTTGATTTGGTAAAATTTTGGCTGACGGCCTTAGCGACTGACCAAAAGGACCGTGATCCGTTTGGACAGTCAAGAAGTTTGTTTTTGATCCTCACGTTATGAGCTTCTTTGCTTTGACTATTGTTAGCTTACATTGGTTTCGAGCGGTAATAAAGATGGTACGATTCTCAGTGGTAGCGTTTTTACGCCACTGTCGGTAAGCCAGATTTTTTGATCTGACAGCACGCTCACAATCCTTGCTAAACCAGGGCTTGCCGTTGGAAGAGCGTTTTTGGGAGGAGGGGATAAATGCTTCCATGCTCGTTAGAATGACGTCGGAGACCTCCCCAGCACAGACGGATGGATCATCAGAAGAGAAGCATACGCTCATCCTAGGAAAAGTGCGAAAATGGTCTTTCAGGTCTTCCCACTTGGCCGATTATGGATTATTTATTCATACAAATAACTACCTATATTAGGATGGATATGACGCGACGTCGACTTTTCATAATAAAGTTCAACTAAGCAAAAAAAATATCACACGTGCATTACAAATGACGATTTTTTATAAATATTAAGCATTATGAGTATCTATTGTATTGTCATTTAAGTTAATTCGGTAATATGATCGTAATTTTTCGTTTAACATCAATCAGTATTTATACTAAGCATTATGAATCCACCGGCTGTGCCATGAAATATTAATAAATTAATAAGATTAAGATAATTATAAAACTTTTGTAGTCAGGTTTTTGAAATTTACTTAAATATTAAGTTCATTAAAGTTTAATAAAATGTTTAAAACACAATTATGTACCTTGCACATTGAATTAGTAAAGTGAGTTAATTTGATGAATTGAATGAAATCGATCAATCATTTACTTATAATACCTTAGAAACTGTTGCTATAAACATCATCATAATAGAATAATTAGCGGGCAATAAAGTTCATAATGCCCGGTAATTATTATTAAAGAAAATATTGAACAAAATTTGTATTAATTTTATAGTTATGTTTATATAATATTATTCTGTTTTTTCTATGTTAAATGTACAATTTTGGAATTTTCCTGAGAAAGAAGCTGGACTAACGATGAAATTTTGCGACTCCATTGCTGAGTTTCTCGATGTGCTTGCGGATACCTGCTCCAATTTTCTTTTTTGGTAACAGAGCTATCATTTTTGCTATTCGGTTTTTCGACGTGATGATTTCCTCTATACAGGGTGTCCGGAAATGACGATGAAAAATTTTAAGGTATGATTCTTCATATTAACATAGGTCCGGAAATGCTTCCAGAGGGAGCTACAGGCCCTTGAAGATGGTGCCATAAAAGTGGTTTCTATTTAATTTATTAGGATCTATTTACAATACAGGAATTAACTTCTACGTATAAGTTACAGTGATTGGAGGTCACTTTTTGAAAATATCAGGTGACCCATATTGCAAGCAGTGGCGTGGAAACAAAGCGTTGGTTACTTATTTAGGGTCTTATTTTTTTTCGCCGAGTGTATTTTCGCTATCTTTTAAATAAATTATGATTCTTTGAACGTTTTTACGTAAAAAAGGTTCGCTTGGTATAAAGTCGTATAGTCGACCGTTTTCGGGATAAACGGAATTTAATGCTCAGATTTTTCTTCTTGAATAATAATTTTATTAATAAAAATACCAACAAAACAATAACAAAATAACAAACAACCCTAAATTATATACAATATACACAACAGTACATACAATATTAATATATTTCTTTGCTACAAGTCCAGACTTTACCTGGGAATGTTTTATCCAAAGGCTATTTGGGGTACATAGGGTGTTATGGAAATGACGTATTATATTTAAATGGGTGACTCCTGGGGTGTCCTCTAGAAGCGCTACATATTTTTTTAAAAATCGAACGTTAAAAAAGGGGTAATTCACCTATAAACCCACAGGTCACTCCGCGGCACAATCATATTACACTGCCCAGCTATATAATAAACACATGTTCTGGCGCAATGTTGCCAAACTGTAGAAAAGTGTAAAACTTTAGATTCTTATAAAAATAAATAATCCAGGGCACAGAAACCTTCAGTTCTTTTTTCTATGGGAAGAAGTTTATGAAGAATATAAATAAAGTAAAAATAATTAAAATTAGTTATTACCAGAGATCAAAAGGGCTACGTACCAATTTCTGAGAGTAAGCAGTCAGAGTGTTTACTGTTTCATTAATCACCGTAATTTGTTTTTTAGTTTTTCAATACTCCTTGTCGTACAGAACTTTAGACTTTGCCGATAATAAGTTTTGCTTAGGTTTTTCGAAAATATTTTGTGGAATTTCCATATTTTCGTTAATAAAACGTAAAATACGCTTAAAATAAACAACCCTTAGCAACCGTCAAACTTATTCTATGACAACCGATCAAAGCTCACTAAATACTAAAAATTAGCAAAAACAGTTAAAAAAATGCAGGAATTTAACTATTTATAATTTAAATAGATGAAAAATAAAGTATTATATACACCACAGGCCAGTGGCGGAACTTCAAAATTTGTCCCCCCCCCCCCCCACCCGCAAAATTATTTATTAGGCCCTATAAAATGATTTATTTCGGTCAGCTGGAATAACGTAAATCGGTAAATTACACTGGGGAACAGCAAAAATGTTTCCGAGGCCAAAATAGCAAAATCTTACTTATTTTATTATACTAAAATAATTAACAATCTGTCTTGCAAAAGGCTCAGTTGGCTCCGGTTTTATAGATCCATCCCAATTATGATAATTTACCTACCTGCCCTTAATATATGGGAAAATTTCACCATTAAATGAGAAATACCTGGATTTATTATAACAGGTGTACTTTATAAGGGGTTTAAATACATATAATATAAATCCTAAATTGTTAGTTAGTTGTATTTCAACCACCAGTTGATCGAGAGCTGTTCGTATTTGAGAAATTAGAGAGTTTTGAGCAACATGTCGCGAGTTTGTGTAAATAAGCCGGATCATTTTTGTTATATATGTGGTGAAATGACTTTTGTGAAACAAAAACGTACGCTTAGCCCTTTAATAAAAAAGGCTTACCACTTGTATTTTGGCTGCAAAGTTGGAGACCAGGATAAAAATTGGGCTCCCCATATCTGCTGCTACAAATGTGCGTCCAACATTCGCGGCTGGCTAAGTGGAAAAAACCGTAAGATGCCCTTCGCTGTTCCTATGATCTGGCGAGAACCGAAAGACCACGTTACTGACTGTTACTTTTGTTTGACACCTCCCATCAAAAAAGGCTTTTCAGAGAAAAAAAGGTCTGCGATACAGTATCCAAATTTACAATCCGCCATACGCCCGGTGCCTCATAGTGACGAGTTGCCTATACCTAATCCACCTCAGGAATATACCCTTCATTCTGATGATGATCAAGAGGATTCAAACGGTAGTGTACCGGAAAATGTCGCCGGCCCATCAACCTCGCAAGACTCCGATTTTGTCTGTGAACTTCCAAGTAAAAAGCCTCACAAAATAAGTCAAAGTGAATTAAGTGACCTTATAAGGGATTTGGAACTGCCCAAGACAAAAGCAGAACTATTGGCCTCTCGATTGCAACAATGGAATTTACTTGAAGATGAAGTAAAAGTTTCTGTGTACCGAAGCCGTCAGAAAAACCTAACACCATTTTTTAACATGGATAACAATTTGGTAGCCTGTAGGGACATTAAGGGATTAATGGCAGCTTTAAATCTGGACTATGATCCAAAAGACTGGAGACTTTTCATTGATTCCTCAAAAGTAAGTCTTAAAGCTGTGTTACTCCATAATGGAAACAAATTGCCTTCAGTCCCAATTGGTCATGCAGTCCATATGAAAGAAACATATAGCAATTTGAAATTGTTACTTGAGACCATACAATATGAAAGATATAAATGGCAAATTTGTGGGGATTTAAAAGTTGTGGCGATCTTGCTTGGAATGCAGCTAGGTTATACCAAATACTGCTGCTTCCTCTGCGAATGGGACAGTCGAGCACGATCGGATCACTACAGAAAGAAAATTTGGCCACCGAGAGAGTCTTTTGAGCCAGGAAAGAAAAATGTGACCAGCGCGCCATTAGTTGCCCCAGAAAAGATTTTACTACCGCCACTTCATATAAAATTGGGACTTATGAAAAATTTTGTGAAGGCAATGGACAAAGAAGGCCGTGCTTTTAGTTATTTAAAAGAAAAGTTCCCTAGAATCAGTGACGCTAAAATTCAAGAGGGAATATTTGTGGGTCCCCAGATTAGGAAACTTTTCGGAGATGCGCAATTCGATTCCATACTTGAAGGCAAGGAAAAAGACGCTTGGGATGCCTTTAAAATGGTTGCAAAAAATTTCTTGGGAAACATAAAAGCAGAAAATTATGATGACCTGGTTGCCCAACTTCTTTTGTGTTACCAAAACCTAGGGTGTAATATGTCGTTGAAAATTCATTTCCTGGATTCTCATCTGGATTACTTTCCGGAAAATTGTGGTGCTGTAAGTGACGAACACGGTGAGAGGTTCCACCAGGATATTTCGAACATGGAAAGAAGATATCAGGGAAAATGGAACTGTGAGATGTTAGCCGACTACTGCTGGACTATTACGAGAGATGCCCCAGAGGCTGCTTTCAAAAGGCAAGCTAAGAAGCGCAAAATGAGTGTCTAAACTTTGGATTCAATGATAAAAATGTGCTATTTAGTTGCTTTTGTTGAACCAACAATATATTGTTATCTGTATTTTGTATGTCCATTGTATATGCCTATGAATTAAAATTTTGTAACAAATAATTGAGATTTTTTTTTTGCGAGCCAACTAAAATCTTTAATAGGTATTTTTTAGTTACTTGGGTACAGTTGAATCCAAAAAAATAGGTTTTGTTCAGGAAACAAAAAAAAAGTTGAAATTTGTTTCCCAGTGTTATCGATATCGATATCCATAAGAATTTAAAATAAAAAACTGATGATTCCTATGAGAGAAAATTTTTTAATGCTCTTTAGAAATTAAGCTTTATACTAAAAAACACATTTATTATATAATATTATTATATTAATATTTTTCCAAAACCCATAAAAAGTGACTACACTATTCTTTTCTGAATAACTTTATTGTTTAAAAATCACTTTTAAACCAAATATCCAGGAAATATTTACAAAAGTATAAGTTCTCGTAAAATTAATTTTAAAAATACATAATAAGATCGAACAATTATTAGAATATCATACAGGGCAGGTTAAAATAAGAAGTTACTTTAAACAAGTCGCAAAAAAAGTTTTTTCTTTCCTCAAATAATTTAGACTTACATGTTAAATCTTCTTATATTCTGAACAAAAAATATGTTAAGAGATTTTTTGATATTTCAATGGAAATAAAAAAAAAATTCTCTGAACTGAATCTCGTGTTTTTTGTTGAGAATACAAGAGGCTTTAATATATAAATCCCAATTATTTGAAAAATGAATTAACTTATTTTTGCGACTTGTTTAAAGTAACTTCTTATTTTAACCTGCCCTGTATGATATTCTAATTATTCGATCTTATTATGTACATTTTCCTTTAAATTCATTTTACGAAAATATCTTTGTAAAGATTTCCTGCAAATTTGGTTTAAAAATAATTTCAAACGATAACGTTATTCAGAATAGAATATTGTGGTTACTTTTTGGCCTATCGTTTACATAAAAGTAAATTAATATTGCAATTATAAGTGTAATATAGTAAATTAAAAAAATATGTAAATGATTTACGTCGCGCTTTTACTTCAGCAAAATTTGTTATTATATCTTTTAATTCCAATTTTGTTGCCTCTTCAGCTTACACTGCTAAAACTGAAAGACCACTAAGTCGTTGCTCACGTCATGCCTTGCTCAAATTTTTAGATCCCATAACATATAACAAATATATTCCTACCTATATTACTATCTAACAGTAACGACTCTCTATGATGAAAAATACAAGTTTTCAATCCATAACCAAATTCTCAGTAAGAAATAATTCTTTGAAAACGTCATACCGCCAAAATACCAAGTTATCAGGCGAGTCAAAGGAGCGTATCAAAGAACACCTATTTCGTACGATAGGGATATTTTATATTTAAATTTAATTTCCTTAAATTATTTGTTTAGGAATAGGAAGTTTGCATTCAATAAAAAATACCTACGGTGACATAAAACCATTAAACCGTTGAAGTTGTTAATTCCTTGTTACTATAAACATTATCCAGGACCTATTTTCCTACTAGGCCCGATGGGTCTGGGCCTGGGGCCCCACTTTCAGAGGAGCTCAGCACTTGGCTTGCGCGACACTATACTCATCCAACACAAATAAGACAAAAACTTATTATTATTTAACTTATTTAAACTTATTTGCAAAACAAATAGGTAGGTATGCTTTTTTATTACAAAAAAAAAATTGTAATGGTTCTTAAAATCTAAGGCGATCGACAGATGTGTAGGAACTCCTTTTCTTGGAGATAATATTAAATCATAATAATTAATCACTACAGGTATCTTTTGAAGGGTAATTGCTAGTGTTGTGATCGCTCGAGCGAAAAGCCGCTTAAGTACTCGATTATTGACATAACCGACATCGCTCGATTATTAAAAAAATACTCGAGTTATAAATTCAAGCGAAAATCATCGCTTGTTACTTATTATCTTTCACTCGATACCCGCGCTTCGCTTGACGCCGACGAAAATCGTTGTCTTTCACTTGATACCCGATTTTCGGGTTTGTTCTGGTTTGTTCGACGCCGCTCGCCATCCGAAATGTGCCGATTAGCGACGTTCGAGTTTGACGCTCAGAAGGCTGACACACGACATACATCTTTGTTAGAGGCACATAAACGAGAAGGTGAATACGGAAAAGTATGCTAAATCCCTTAGTGGATTCATCGCGACATGGGTTTTGTTTTGACTGGATCTGGCTAGCCAGCGGCGATTGTAAATTTTTAAAAAATTAAAGGATATAATTTTTTAAAAAATCAGAATCAACTGCTCTTCCTTAATAAAAACTCTAGACTGAACTCCAAAAACTTACAAAAACAACCCCTGGTGTTTTATCAACACATTCTTCTTAGTCATAAAAATTTCAAGTGATTAATCGCTCGAGCGATTCACTCGATTATTAAAATCGCTCGAATATCAAGTACTCAATTATTAAAATCATCGGTTTTTCCACTATTGCACTAGTTATTGCTACGAAGTTGGTTAAATTAGAGAAAATATGCAGTTTTTACAGCTTTTTTTAGAATCCAGCATCGACGTTGCCGAATTGTTTTTGATTCATGAGATACAGGGTGATTTGGTAAAAACGTCTAAAATTTAATAACTCGAAAGGTTTTAATTTTAGAAAAACGCCCATTAAATAAAAATTTTATATTTTTTATTTTCTATAAAAGTTTTTTATTTCATTTTTTATAACTTGGATGGTGACTTTAGTGTTGTGATCGCTCGAGCGAAAACCCGCTCAATCACTCGTTTATTGAAATAACCGACATCGCTCGATTATTAAATAAACCGCTCGAGTTATCTATTCAGGCGAAAACCGTCGCCGTCACTTATTATCTTTCACTCGATACCCGAGCTTCGCTTGACGCCTGCGGAAATATACCGCTGTAGTATGATCGAGTTAAAAAACTGCTCGTATATTCGAAGTTTTTTGCTCGATAGGAAATACTCTAGTTATAAATTCAGGCGAAAAACCGAAAAATATCGCCGGTTACTTGATAGACGACGTTCGGTCTACGCGCCGCGCCATCCGATGGGCGACGTTCGAGTTTGACGCTGAGCAAATACACGACATACGTCTTTCTTAAAGGCACATAAACGAGAAGGTGTATTTATAAAAAAGTATGCCGAATCCCTTAGCGGAGTCATCGCGGCATGCATTTTGTAAAGTTTTGTTTTAACTGGCTAGCCAGCGGAGTAGTTTAGGTATCCGATTGTAAATATTAAAAAATTAAAGGATATAATTTTAATTACTATAAATTCGAGAAAACTTCTTAAAAATAACATATATTATAGAAAATGTTAATGGAAAATAAGAAAACGAGCAAAATAGTTAACAAAACATAGGTATCGACAAATTTTTTGGTAATTAAAAGTAAGCATTCTTAAATTTTTAGGTAACTATGAATATATGAATACATGAATTTAAAAAAATAATAACCAATTTTCTTATTTTGCCAGTCGCGTAACCAAGCCTAAATTTGTGAAGCGCATACAGTGGGCACCTGCTAATTTAAAGTGGAAGAATTTGACAAGCTATTTTAAATATCTACTTATTTTATGCTCGTAGATTGAGAAAGATGTGAAGAAAAATAACTCTTGGTAATACTTTTTGTTCGGGTTAAAAAAGCAGAATAATAAACCCGAACAATAAATACACATTTGGGTGATTTTTTGCAGTTTTTTTGTTTGATATCGAGACACGTGTTAAAAATTCATTATTCACAAATAAATAAATTTCTGGAATTTTTTTTGTGGCTACTACAATTTTTTACCTAAGCCTGTGCCCACCTGTAGTTATGTGCCTGCTAAATACCCTACCTGATCACATGTAAACGGCTAGGCTGCCGGTGGAGCAGTCGGTGACGTCATCGCTTGGTGAATTGGAATTTCAAGCGATTCACTCGAGCGATTCACTCGATTATTAAAATCGCTCGAGTATCAAGTACTCGATTATTAAAATCATCAGTTTTTCCCAACACTAGGTGACTTGATGGTCAACTTCATTTTTTTAAATACGGACCTGGATTTTTGACTTTATTTTTTAGAGTATTTTTTGCCCCATTTATAATGATGTATCACTCAATTATATTTAGCTTAGTTTCGGCACAAATTATACATTATCAGGAAAATTTTCTTAGTTTTTTTAAAATACTACATACAGGGTCTTATGGAAATGACGTATTATATTTCAATCGGCAATTCATGAGATGAAAACAAATTGAAGAAAAATATCCAAAAATGGCGTATTAATTTAATATGCCCTGTACATGACTTTATGTCAAACCAAAAAGAAATTCCAGAGACTCATACGATGGAAGAGTACCACAGTTGCTGAAGGATATTTAGAGGATAGCATATCCTCAAAAAATGAGGTTTCAAGGATGTTGGCAGGCGTACCAGCTGGATCTCGCATTTCCTTACAGAAACTAGAGACCCAGACAATGAATCATGAGTCAACCTTTGCTGCAAGAAACTTAGCTATCAGCGGAACCTTCCAGAATTGCCAGTTCTATGTAAATAGAACCAAATAATATATAAACGTACATTTATATTTTGTTAATAAAGAATAAGGTAGGTAATCGAAAACTGTTTTTGCGTCTTAATTCCAGCGCGGGCCATAATGTGTACTTTATGCCTGCACGGGTATAAAGTAATCCATTATGTAGATTCTACATTGTAGATGGTATCTAAGGTATAAAAACATCAAAATTGGACAAAATCAAATGCTAAGAGAAGTCAAGCGCCATAAACTAATAAACTGAACTGCCGATTCAGGGCCTGCGTGGTCGTGAGAGAGAGGTCCGGTTACTCTTGAGATGTGGCGATGTCTGGCCCGCAGGTAGCACCGACGCGTCGTAACGCGCGCGAGAGAGCGAGAGAGAACCAGGGTCAAAGTCCGATTTTTACACACGAAAAGAATGTTTACGCCAAAAGAAAAATAATATGATATGCAACCATAGGGCGACATCTATGTAATGTTCTTTAACCAAATTGGATTAACAATATTAATATTAATAATCGTATGAAAAATGCGGCGTCGAATGACCCTTAAGTAGCCATTAGATGTTCATACCTGCTTCGACCAAATAATAAACAGTTAAAAATAACAAAATAATCCATCTCTACGCAAACTTGCAGCGGAAATAGCAATTAAAATGGCGCACGACCCATTTCTGCCAGCCGCCAGATCGAGAACTGTGTACTGCGCATGATTCCGTACAATTTTAATTGTCGCGAGAGTAGAATCACCGACTGTAATACGAATTACATTCTCGCAATGCAAGAAGTATTGCGTCAGCTGGTCGTGAACGGTGTACTGCTCATGATACCGTGTAATTTTAATTGTCGCGAGAGTAGAATTACCGACTGTAATACGAATTCCATTCTCGCAATGCAAGAAGTATTGCGTCAGCTGGTCGTAAACGGTGTACTGCGCATGATACCGTGCAATTTTAATTGACGCAAGAGTAGAATTGCCGACTGTAATACGGATTCCATTCTCGCAATGCAAGAAGTATTGCGTCAGCTGGTCATGCACGGTGTACTGCGCATGATACCGTGCAATTTTAATTGACGCAAGAGTAGAATTGCTGACTGTAATACGGATTCCATTCTCCCATTGCAAGAAGTATTGCGCCAGCTGATGGACAACGGTGTATTGCACATGATTCTGTTGAATTTGAATTGTCGCAAGATTAGAATTGCCGATTGTAATACGGATTTCATTCTCGCAATGCAAGAAGTATTGCGTCAGCTGGTCGAGAAGGGTGTACTGCGCATGATTCCGTGTAAAATTCGAGCGTGTATGTTTTAATATTTTAATATTGTATATTTATTAAGTTAAAATGAATAGTTGACGGCGGACGATTTAAGAAATAACTTTAGCTCTTTGCGTTTGGAGCAAAAAATTGAAGTGAAGAATGCGGGAACACCTAAACCCGAAATTAATTTAACGCGACCACAAAGGATAAATCTAGGGACTTTATTAGAAAGTTTAAAAATGAAATATATGAAAAAAAAAATTATAGAGGGTATTCCAAACTTAATGATCAATTTTCTACAATTAAGAACCGAAGAATGGACTTTACGTTTAAGCACTATTGTGTAGGGTCGATAAATGTTGTGTATTTCGATAAATGATACTCGATATGATATTAAACCATTTTATTTAAGGATTTAAACTAAAAAACACTGAAAATATGAAGAATGCCAACTTGTCAGTCTCGTGGCTCGATTCGTTCTCGTCATAAAACAGTTACCTATTGTTCTCGTCTTGGTTGCGCCTAATGACTTAGCCGTAGATGGCGTATTAGCCGTAGATGGCGTATTGGTATTAGACATCATTCGGTTTTCTTGATAACTCGTAGATGGCGGTAGTAGTATTGGACATCATTCGATTTTCTTGATAGCTCGTAGATGACTTTAGTAGTATCAGTAGGGGACTGTATAAATATTGTTACGAGGGTTGCATGCGACGACGTTAAGATCAGACAGCTATACACACTAAGAAAACCTTCCTTATTTTCCAAAAGTTGTATTTCCTTGTATAAAATAAAAAAATAAATGAAAATATGTTTTACCTAAAGCATTTTCTTATTACTTTTTTTCTTCCTACATTTAAAACGCCTAGAAAGTAATTGTTTGGTCACACAAAAATAAAATTTTAAAAATAATTTCACCATACTTGTGAACCCCCTCTATCACAGGTCACGAGCCGCCACTGGTCCGTCATGTCATAAAATGCAAAATAATATCACATAGGAACCCACCAAATTGTATTTCTCTAATTTAAACAATAAAAAAATTATAGGGGGTGAGCGTTAATCCTAAAACACCCGGTATTTGGTCAAACCTTCGCATCAAATAGTGTCTGCTTGGCAACCTGTGTTTAGCTCTTATTTCGTCGTTAGGGACAAAACTTTCGTGTCCCTCCCTCGTATAAATTGGAAAAAACTACAATTACAGAAATTTCATTTTATGACGTCGCCGTCGGCTGTAATAATTATTTATTATTTATTATGGTTAATCCATTACCATCAACCATTTCTCTTATGGTATACCTACTGACGTCAGGCGTCTGCTACCGAGGTGCATATGTAGAGTGGTCACCTTATTTAAATTTAAATTCTAGATAGTACCATATTATAAATTACTAAGAGGTATGAGTCCACGCCGATGGAGGCGTGGCTTGTGACGTCACCAGGAGGGTGATTCTCTGATCTCTTATGGAGATTTATATTGCTGTAGCGAACATACAACAAAGATTAAAGCTAAAATACGACCTAGTTATAAAGAAAGTAAATATTTTTTGTTTGGAATTGATATTTTAACCAAAACATGCCAAAACTAAAAGAAATAAAACGAATCATTAAAAACAACAAGCCAAAAACAGCGGACCGTGCAAATGCGCGGATTATGACGGTATAGCAAATCAGTCGACAATCGATACACTTTGCTCTACGAACACCGTCAGCGGTCACAAATTTTTCTTCTGTGACCACATTAAACCAAATTTATGGCTACTCTGTGGACGAACCACCGATTTGTCCAGTCTCTTAGTGCCTGTTCTCACCAAAGCAACTGCCAACCGCAACGCAACTGCAACGCGACCGCAATTTCAGTTCAGTTGGTCATGCGTTCCCACCGGAATCAAAGCAACCGCAACGCGACCGCAACTTCAGTTGAGTTGCTCTTGCGTTTCCCCTGGAACCAACTGGTTTGAAGTGACATGAGCAAAATGTCGTCTTTGTCAGATAAAGATATAGCCGCAACATACTTGCTCGTCAAAAAGCTTTAAAAAAATACTGAGCGACAATTTTGGGTGAATCTTTTTATACAGTAAATTTGAGACATAGCTCGTATATAGTGGCACAGGAATTAAAGAATGATCCGGTTAAATTCCATGGGTTTTACCGGATGAGCCACAAAAGTTAAATATTTTCCTGTCTCGTCCGCGATTGGAGGCAACTGACGACGGCGACGCGGTATGCCGCGCAACTCATAAGCAACTAGTTGCGTTGCAGTTTAGTTGCCTTAAGTCAGTGTGAACACGCGTATTTAAACATTAGTGCTATGTCGCGTTGATGTTGCGTTGCGGTTGCATTGCGATTGCCAGTTGCTTTGGTGAGAACAGGCACTTAGGGCCGATATTTCAAAGTCACCTTAAGGTACAGAATAACATAACTCATCCTTAACACAAGCATGACAGTATATTAAGTTCCTTTAACCCTCATCTAAATTAAAAAATCTGTAAAAACTTGACACAAATTGACAACCAAATTAATTTTAAAACATAGTTTGTTAAGGTTTGCCATAACCTAAAGCTACGTTATCTAAGGTCTAACTTAAGGTAATGGATAATGGATAACTTCTGGAATCCTAGAATACTAGAAAGTTGTATTGTAAATGATATAACTTTACTTATACTTTTCTTAAAATTAAGTAAGTAAGAATTTATTAGTGCGAAATAACCTAGATATTACCTGCTATTAATTATGCGTGCATAGTCTAATGATGCAACCTCATCGATTAGTGAACCCAACCCCCACTTAAGTAGAACGAAAAACGTTAAATAATTTGCTAATTAAGTGATTTACTTAGTTCTTGTGACTTCTGGTTGTTGTAGTGATAGTACCAAGAGAAAAAATAAATAACTCATATTTTTTTCTATCGTAATTTATTTTTTAAAGTGTCACCTTTATTTCGCGAGGTGTTTTTTTTTGATTTTCTATTTTTTTTTGTTTGGTGAAAAATTGTGATAAAGAAACAAATTTTTAAGGTAAGTGCATTTTGGATATAGGCATCGGGGTTGGGGTTTGTCGGGTTTGTCGATACCACTCGAATAACCAATCAAGCCCGGTTTCTCGTTCCTTAAAAATTAAATTCACAAATGAATTGCGTCTAGAAGGGGGAACCCTTCTGCTTATAGTTTCAGCCCCCTTAGGAGTAAGCTTCACCCCTAAAATTTGCACAGAGAATTAGGGTCAAGTGATATAGCTCATTTCAAAGGCCCTTAAATTATTTTTTTAAAGCTGCCCAATTTTTCAATTTCAAATATTTGGTTTAGTAGTTTTTAACCGCTTATATTAATTATTGCACAAAATCATTTTTAATTTAAAATTTTTTTAAATATTAAAAAATAGATATAATTTTAGTTAGAGAGACGGTGACAATAGGGGGTGCGTGAAGTGGAATATCAGTAATTTGGTTTTTCGTGACGTTTAGGTCCCCCTCTACAACTTTTATATCTGATGGAATGCTGTAGAGCGTTGCTGAGAGGCGCTGTGCCGCTTTCGATAGGAAATTCTCAATAAATTCAAAATTATATCGATCCATGTCTGAAAATGAATTTACAGCATCTGCGTGACCCCAAAGTCACTGGAAACACATTTTCTGACAAGTCAACCCTTGCATATACTTTTCCGAGCGTGTAAAAAAAATGAATGGAAAAAATATAAAGTCTCAAGTGACATGGGTCCAAGTGGGCTTAATCGATTTGTATTCACGTGGAGATGACTCGTAAACAATTTCCCGATAAAAGAATATTGCGATTGAATATTGAATATATACAACTGAACGATACCTGCCTTCCGATATCTCTGCGTAATATTGTCAGAATTCCGCCTAGTTAGGTGCGATTCTTCGGAATTTTTTTTCCGCAATATTTGGGTGTCGATGAATGTAGTGTGACAATTTCCTGACATGTCACGATCGTTTTCCGAATTTCCTCCGAGGAGATTTTTTAAAAATTCCAATAATGAAATGGCGAGACCTGGAACGACAACATTTTTTTCACATAATCGTTAATGTTCCGTTCTAGAAAGTTTCAACTTCAAATTCGCTTTTTTTCTTTTTTTTTAATTTTCATTTTTTTTTACACTCTCGAAAAAGTATATGCAAGGGTTGACTTATCAAAAAATGCGTTTCCCGTGACTTTGCGGTCACGCAGATGCTGTAAATTCATTTTCAGACATGGCTCGATATAATTTTGAATTTATTGAGAATTTCCTATCTAAAGCGGCACAGCGCCTCTCAGCAGTCTCAGCAACGCTCTACGGCGTTTAATCAGATATAAAAGTTATAGAGGGGGACCTAAACTCCACGAAAAACCAAATTACTGATATTCCACCTCACGGACCCCTATTGTCACCGTCTCTATAACTATTATAAAGCGAGTGTTTTCCAAAATTCCAATTTTACATAAAAATTGAATTTAAATAATTTAACAATAAAATAATAAAATTATTTCATAATTTTTTGGCTTTTGCTATATTAAAAATAAATATAATTTCAACAAGTTAAGTCCGTAACACAGAGTGCTATCTATTCATTTACTTAATATTAATAATTATGTGTAAATAACTTGATTCCATCGGAGCTCTTTGGGAGACCATATCTCCGAAGAGGAAGAACTTGTTTTTTATATATCCGGGAGATTTTCCACATTTCCCGGTACAGGGTGTCTCAAATTCGATGCTCACCATTGGGATCTCGGAAACTATAAGAGATATACGAAAAGTTAAATTATGGCAATGTTGCATAGGATTTGGAGCTTGAGTTAATGCCGGTGAGCAATTAAGAAAAATCCAACTACTGACGCAGATATCCGGAAAAGACCGAAAATTTTATTTTCGGTTTTTTTATGACGTTATTTATAAACATATTGAAAAACAGAAAATATCCCCATCAGAGTTGTAATATTAAAATAAAGTTTATAAAATATTAACTGTACAAAAAGAAATTTTTTAAAAGTGAGATTTTGGTAACAAAGGAATTTCTATTAAGAATTCAAATTGTAATCCTTCTGCTTCAATACATTTTTCTGTTAACCCGTCTAGTTTTTATAAATTGCACGTTGAATAATTAATTGTTCTTGCAAACCTCAATTTTTAAAAATATTTTTATATTTTTTATATATTAGAATAAATATTTTCAAAAACTTTATTTTAATTATAATACTGTAAAATGCCCAAAGTATTGCTTATTAAATATCTTTTTTTCTGATTTGAGTACCATATTATTCAAACATAATAATATCAGGACCGTATTGCAAAAAAAATTAAGCTGCTGATGATGTACCTTTTGTTCAAAACGGTGAAATTTTGATATAATGTTGGTGTTTTATGGGGGAACGAAATAATTCAAAAAGTAATATTAAAATTTTAAGTACGCATTTAAAATTTTTGACCTACCTCCTTTTTTAAATTAGAAACTATCTTTAAAAGTAAGGACCCCCATGACCCCCTTGGATCCGCGCTTGTGTTAACAGCTGAAAATATGACGCAATACCAAATAACTGAAATAGTAGTTCAATAGTTCAGTAAAAAATATGCAACGAAAATTTTTCCATAAGTATCGGAAAATCCACAAATCGCATTAAAATTCAATTTGGCTATAAGTGAAAATTGCTTCCATTCCCTTCCATATCACAGTACGACCCTGGTTGAAATGTGTTACCTTTGTTCAACCCTTGGTTGCATCGGCTCAGCGTATTTTAATTAATTTCAAATTTCGTTAGTCACTGATCCATCCAATTATCCCTAGGACTTTCTGGCATTCCAACCTTAAGGTCTCAAGAAGGTATATCACAACCTTAATAAGAATAAAATTTGGCCATGCATCTTACCCTGCCCACTTAAA
This sequence comes from Barypeithes pellucidus, assembly GCA_963991005.1. NCBI lineage: Eukaryota > Metazoa > Arthropoda > Insecta > Coleoptera > Curculionidae > Barypeithes > Barypeithes pellucidus. The sequence continues at coordinate 20,354,889 of OZ022563.1, forward strand.
AAAATAATGTTATCGAATCTCTATGTGTTGTGAACACTGTGCTGTTTTATGCGATCTGGATGACATATTTTTCGAATGCACCCAATACTCCAACAATATATATATAGGGTGTTGAAAAAAGGTCGGTACCCCGGAATAACTCCGATGCATCGCATTGCAGCGGAAAATGTCTGGGGAAAAAATTGTTTGGTTTTGAAGGAGGAATAGTTTGCAATTTAAACCACCCCCACCCCCTCAACCCCCGGGCGCGGATGTGGGTAAGTTAAGATTTTCAAATGGAACCCCATATTTTTTATTGGCGTATCGTGTTCTTCGACCAAAAATAAACATTTTTTGTTCGAAAAATTTTTTTATTCGGGCCCGTCCTTCACCAATAATCACCATCAGAAAGACACTATCGGGAATACAAACAATTTTTTCCACGGGCATTTTTTAGTACAAGACGGAGAAAAAGAGTTTTTCCGGGATAAGACTTGATTTTCGCACGGTTTTGATTTTGTCTTTCTCATGGTGATTATTGGTGAAGCATGGGTCTGAATAAAAAAAATTTTCGAACAAAAGATGTTTATTTTTGGTCGGAGAAAACGATACGCCAATAAAAAATATGGGGTTCCATTTGAAAATCTTAACTTACCCCCACCCGCGCCAGGGGTTGAGGGGGTGGGGGGTGGTTTAAATTGCAAACTATTCCTCCTTCAAAACTAAACAACTTTTTCCCTAGACATTTTCCGCTGCAATGCGATGCACCGGAGTTATTCGAGGGTACCGACCCTTTTTCAACACCCTATATATAATGCTTTAATATAAGTTTGCCATTTATGCTCCTCTTAACATACTGCATGTCTTATCGAAATTGAATGATGCCAATATACAGAAGGCCATAATGTCCTTTCTACATCAAAATAACATAAAATTATGATTCTTAAAATACTTTAGATATCCTTATTTCCCTTTGTTATGTGTTTTCCCCGGGCCCTCTGTTTGTCTATACTCTATAGTCAGCGTTTCTCAAACTGGGGTCCACGGACCCCTTGGGGGTCCGCGAGCAATGACTTAGGGCTCCGCGAACCACTAAGTGGAAATAAAATGTCACACAAACAAAATATCGAAATCGACTTAATGCCGAACCAGGTATACCTATAAGGCTGCAAGCTTGCTTCAAATCAAGCCCAACATAAAGTATCTGTATGGAAGTAGAAAACAGTACCATCCATCTCACTAAGAACATTTGATGCAGCCAGTGATATGCTATTCAGATTATTGCTTATTAATGCTTTTTGATCTGTTAAAAAGAATACGATTCGAATAAATATGCATGTCGTCCTCTCCTAGAATTCATTCTGGGGAGCGGCTGGGGGTCCACAACAAAATTCTATGATCAAAAGGGGTCCACGGTCAAAAATGTTTGAGAAACGCTGCTCTATAGAATGCTCTGATCGGCCCAGAGCGAGAAGAGTGTGCTTCCCGTCAGGGAATAAGTTTAAATTGAACTACCTTAATCTAAATGCTTGAACGATCGAATCAATCAACCAATTAGCGACTGGCCGAATGGCAAACCTGCCAAAGCAAAAAAAAAATTTCGTTTAATAGATAAGTAAATTATCCCTTATAAGTTTCCTTACAAAACTACATACCATATGTTTTAGTACCAATAAAACAATTTGGCACTTAAATTTAACCATAAAAAAAAAGCTGTGGTATTGTTTAATTTATTTTTTATTAGTAAAACTGTTTCCAAATTTAATTACGTAACCTGTAATATTTAAATTTTTTGAAAATATTATTTACAAATTATGATAAATATTCTAGTTAGGTAGTATTTAAGTTTTAAAAATACAGGATTTTTAAGTAGGTAATACAGTTTTTTAATTTTGAAATCGACAAGTAGGTAGTTCATAAATCGTGGGTAGGAAATCATAATTTATATATTATTATAATTATACAGTGTGTCCCAGGATAAGCGAACCTATAGGTGTAAATGACAAGAAAATGTCGAATTTACAATTGACCATTTGGCATCGAAGCCTGCTTGATTAGAAAATAAAATGCATATTTTGATTTTTGTGAAATCAAGCAGGCCTTGACAGGAGCATTATTTTTATTTTCTGTCTAGGGAAAGTGCCTATTCTTCACAAAACATTGAAACATTTCAATAAGAAAATCTTCTCAGGATTCAAAATCATGCAAGCATACCGAATTTAATAATACTAGTCAGACATACATTTTTTTCCATTTTGTTTAAACCTCTAAACAAAACAAATTCTTGCATGATATTAAATACAGTGAAACCTCTCATAACGGACACCTCTAATAAGCGGATACCTCTATTAAGCGGACATTTTTTCATAGTCTGGAACTAGGTATATGAAATTCAATGAAAATCAACCTCTCTTGGGCGGACGCGGACAGGCTGTTTTCATACAAAGAGTGCGAGAATCCTCCTTTAAACGGACAAACAAATTTTTAAAAGTATTTGGGAGACGAATAAGTACGGTGCAAAAACTCTCTGAAGGCAGACCGGCAACCAATCGTGTATGCGTGTCAGAGCGAAAGGACTTCGCCGAATGAAAGTATGTGTGATTCCCCGACAGCAGTCCGCCGTTTATTTGTGAGTTGTAAGGTTAAAATCGTAAACAAGGCACAAAATTGTCGCGTTTTGAGTCTGAATTTCTCATTTGAGTTGCGCAACCTCTCAAAACCGTCAAAAACCACCCATTTTCGAGGATTCTGAGCACGTTGGTGGTGTTGGACAACGCGTCCGACCCCTTCCAATTCCTCCACCGACCATTACTGGCCCCCATTATGGAACGACATTACCTGTTAATAAAAAAAATTTCGAAAAAATTGTTTAAAAATTATTTTTTTAAATTACTCTGTTTTATGATTTTTTTTATTTTAACTTAAAAAAAAAAAATTTTTTTCTAAAAAATTAAAAACAAACTGACCACGCCTTGGCGTTTTTTCGCATATTTGAATATATTTTTCAGTTGGACCGGAATGAGAGACCATTACAACCAAAAAGAGACGTACAACTATTTTCCCCATTCTCAACATCCTCGGAAACGGGGGGAGAGGGGGGTCGGACGCCATTATCCAACACCACCAACGTGCTCAGCATCCTCGAAAACGGGGGGAAAGTGTGTTTCTCTGCAGTGATACCTCTTGAAGCGCGTTTAACCCCTCTGGGGGATGGTTTTTGACCGTTTTGAGGGGTTACGCAACCCAAAAGAGAAATACTGACGCCGCCATCGTGTTCAGCATCCTCGAAAACGGTGGTACTCTTGTTCCGGCTGAAAATATTTCGATGTTCGTCCGACTCACAGACGCTACCATAAATTTACTCTGTACGAGACACATCGACACAATAATTAATAAATACGTATACTGGTAAAAGAATTTAATGACTGGACTGATGGTAATTTTAAGTGTCAATATGATTATATTTATAAATTTATTATTACTGTCACTTAATTATAAATCAACATTTATTGATGATACACTTACATTTTGACTATACAGGGTGTAACAAATTCGTTCTTAATCATTGGGATTTCAGGAACGGTAAGAGATGCGAAGTCGGTTAAATTTAATATGCCGCAAAAAATCAAAAATACACACAAAGGTTTTCAAAGTAATTGGAAAAATCAAAAATTTTGCGTTTAGGTTTTTTTTTTCAGTCTTTGTTCGAAGGGATGTCCAAAAATAAATTTCACTTCCTCATTTATTCTCTACAAGATGGCAACATCAGATCTTTAATGCGACGTTTCGTCTTTGGGTATAGTATAGACCCCGATCACGTGCAGTCTCTTTCTTCCGATTGTCGTTGTTTCTGACGCTCGACGTATTCTTCGAACTGCAAAGGAAGATCAAATTCGCCTCGTGCCTTAAAAGCGTGAAACGAATAGGGGTCAAATCGGAGATTTCGACTGTCTCAAGCCGCGTTCTCAGAGCTTCGACGTGTCGCAGCGACAGTCCCCCACTCCTATGTAGGGGGTGACGTCTGTCACTTGTCATTCGGATGAAACCTAACCTTACAATAATTTGTTATTGCTTTTTAAATGAAAACAATTTGTTTCCTACAAATTTCGTTTTGAATAATTTATCATACTGACTGAGACTTTGATAATGAAGAAAATGAAAGCGGCGAAGCAATGAAATCTTTGAATAATGTCTGGCAGTGTATTTTAATATGATTCTTCAAGACAAATACATTTACACATCTTATTAGGTAGTTTTTATTAACCACTGTTAAGTAGGTAGGTAGGAGAACAATTTCATTCTAATATAATTTCCTCCAATAAGGAAGTCTAAAATCATAGACATGGTCCTTCTGACAGTGTCTCCTCATCATTCATATTCCACACCCTAGGTCTCATTGTACTAATTGTAATAACCAGGCTTTCGATAGCTTGGCTACTATCCTCACTAGCTTGTGTCTCCTCTATATCTTCATTCCAAGCCGTTACAAAGCCATCTTCGTGCAGAGCATACTTGCCCTTTGTAATCTGTATCTACAATAATTTAAAAATATTTATATTATAAGGTTTAGGAATATAATTTGAATTTGTGTCCATATCCATTATGGTTTTCGTTTAACCTAAAATTTAACGTTTTAAACTTGAACTTGTCACATTTCTTTAAAAAACTTATAGTATAGTCGATAATCTCTTCCGACTGCAGCAGGCGAATAGTTACATTTTTTGAGGGTGAGTATGTGGAATGCAGATGTTTGATTAAAATTTTCCCCTCTCGGAGGTTATAGGTTTGTTTTTTTTAAAAGATTTTTTCGATGACAGCGTCAAATTTGATTTTTATTTTCGTATTTTACTCCTCAAAATATGTATATTTATTCTCGTTAGTAAAAAATGAACCAATGTAATTAAAAAGACCAATGTAATTAAAAATTATTTAAATATTTTGTGGGATTTAGGTAGTTAATGATCAAATAAACTTTTAAAAGCAAAAGTACATACTATTCACAATTTTTTAGGACAAAATAATTTACCTTCGTTCGGAAATCGGAAACAACGAATACTTATTTGGAAAAACTGAGGTTCAAATTTCAAAACAAAATAAATAATCAATACTACAGCGCAGTGTTGCCAGGTATCTCATGAAATGTCACCAGATCTGTTGATTTTTTTGTGATTTTGTGAATAATCTGGTGGTCCATGAAAAACCTTTTGAAAAAGTTCGATTTCTGGTGTTACCAGCTTCGTTTCGGGGAGGTATATTTTATAAATCACAAAAAATCATCAGATCTGGTGAAATTTCACCAGATACATGGCAACACCGCTACTTTGGCACCGTTCGATGGTGGGGATAAGGGGTAATGACGTAAACGGTTCTGATTGGTTAGGTTGGTGTCGCGGGCGACAGTACGTAGCTCTGAGAACGCGGCTTCAGGCATCCTCTTAAGCCAGTTGATATTCTGGACATAAGTCAAAAAAGATCGCAACTTGGGCATTCGAATGGTTGCCTTGCCAAAAGTCGAATGTGTTGGCTAGCGATGAGAAGAGGGCTCTGTGATTGATGGAGGACGGTAAAAACAACAGATAACGTGTGAATTTCTGCGTTTAAACCACATTACATCAAAGTCTTACGGTGGCAGCAGATATCATTTCGGATGAAGAGACAGACATATCCTGAAGTAGCGTTAAAATCGAAAATCAACATCGTATCCCGGGTATAAGCTGATGGTGTTCGTTGATCTGACCTCTCTTCAGTCAGTGCAACTAGTGCAAGCATATGAGGCTTGGAAGATGACAACTGCTGGTATACTGAATTGATGTCCGCGTTTCGGGTAATTTTGAGTTTATTAGCAATTGCAGGTGCCACACCATTTCTTCGTTGAGTGTTGTTGGAGGAAGCCAGTAGATTATCGGAAATGGCGGTTATTTGATTAATTACACGTGTGCTGAGGCCCCAGAAAACACGCCCTGTAGGGTAGAAATTTGTCATATTATATAATTTTCTATGCAATTGTCAATGCCAATGTTTCTAACAATATTATAAATCATAGTTCACAACACTAATTTTTATTAAAAGCAAGGAAATTCTAACATGTGTTACGTCACGATGAATGTATTAGATTTGATTTAATTTTATAATAATAATTTAGGTTGATCTGTGATGGATAAGAACGGATCAAATGAGAATAATCGAAGATAACGTATGCACGACATACAGAAATCGCGTCTTGCAAGTGTTAGAGGAAACCTAAGCATTACGTAATTGACCAATCCAACGACCCGTCAAATAAAATTTTTAGGTTATCTTTTGGGCAAACAAAGGTTGTGTCCATATGTTTACTCTTAAGTTCGTAGCGTTTTTGGAGCGTTTTACTGTGATTGTTGTGTGGTCTTTTGTTAACAAATTTATTATTAGAATAGATTCATTTAAGTGTATATAATAAGTATTTGTGGAAGAAAAATGCCGACAACGTGTATTGTGTACTGTATTATTATATCAACGGGTGCATTTCTAAAACACGACTCGCCACTGTTTGGAATTTACATTTTTAATTGGATTTGTTGTAGTTCTAACAAATGACGGGACTCATTAAGGTATCTATTTTAATAGGATTAAAATGAATAATAGGAATTACACTAAACAAACCATATTTACCAATTTAAAACAAATTAATTCTTCGGCGTTTCCTGATTGCTTAATAAGATTTTCTAGAACCATTTTTACACGCTTTAATTATTATTTAATCAATTACAATTGACCAAATAAATACTCTTTTAGGTAATAGTGGGAATTAAATCGGTGTTGTGATTTTATGATTTAAATACTTTGATTCTAAATCTTTTAGCAATTTTATATAATCTACTACTTTTTTAACAGCAATCTAGTAACCGATCAAAATAATTTCTGGCAACACTGGATAGGTCTAGTGAATCGAAGGAAAGGGAGTTAATAACACCGATGTAGATGTTAAGCAGCGTCCACATTATAAGGCTTTACCTGACGTCTTGATAGCGGTGTAAACACATAAGGTTTTACCTGACAGTCTTAATAGCGGTATCCACACATAAGGTTTTACCTGGCAGTCTTAATAGCGGTATCCACACAAGGTTTTACCTGACAGTCTTAATAGCGGTATCCACACATAAGGTTTTACCTGACAGTCTTAATAGCGGTATCCACACATAAGGTTTTACCTGACAGTCTTAATAGCGGTATCCACACATAAGGCTTTACCTGACAGTCTTAATAGCGGTATCCACACATAAGGTTTTACCTGACAGTCTTAATAGCGGTATCCACACATAAGGTTTTACCTGATGACAGTCTTAATATCGGTATCCACACATAAGGTTTTACCTGACAGTCTTAATAGCGGTATCCACACATAAGGCTTTACCTGACAGTCTAAATAGCGATATCCACACATAAAGTTTTACCTGACAGTCTTAATAGCGGTATCCACACATAAGGTTTTACCTGACAGTCTTAACAGCGGTATCCACACATAAGGTTTTACCTGACAGTCTTAATAGCGGTATCCACACATAAGGTTTTACCTGACAGACTTGAGAAAAATTATTTTAAAATGTGAGGTTTTTGAAAGCTTATTATGAACACCCTGTATAAAATAAATAAACGAAATTACATTCATAGTATCTCTAGACCTCTTGTCATAAATTTCACTCAATGCCGAGGTTAAAAAAATAGTTCTGGATTATTTTTTTTTGATTTTTTTATTCAGGACTGCAAAACTATTTTTTTTTAGTATTTCATTTATTTCTCCAAAACTCCAGAACCAAATTAAATAAAATTTTAGGCACTTATAAACGATAGTAATTCGAACCTAAATATGCAATAAAATACTGGGTGTCCCATTTAAAAAAATATAATTTTATGCTGTCACACTTTTTTGGGCCACCCGGTATAATGTAAAATATTTTTAAAACATGCCGCTTTTAATCCAATATCTCAAGCTGTTTTAGTATTGTTGATAAGTTCTTCGATAACGATTTAATCTTCCGTCCACGCTTCGTTTGCGGACCCTGTATATATTTTTTTATGTAAGCACCCCCCAGAACAACCACCCCCCACGAAACAAATTGGTGGACGCCGCTTAAAGATAGAAAAGGAGCTGAAATTTTTCTACATATTATTGTGTTTATATTTACGATGATTTTATTTATTTACATTTTACATAAAATTTGCTGGAAAATATAGGTCAATTTTAGTATTTCATTGTCAAGTGTCGTGTAACATTGCTGACCCAGCGAAACTGCATATTCAATAATTTTGTGCAACGAGCAACCGTTTATAAATATTTAACTAATTGTTTTTTATTTATTATTCCGACCGGCGTTTGTTTTTCTATTATCGTATTCTAGACGAGATCTTAATTATGCGAATGTAATGTATATTTAAATATTTTTGGATGCATTTTTTAAATTATTTTATACACCGTGGCCAAGATAAGGAGGGCCAGTACAGGGATCTCGGAAACCGTAAGAGATACGAAGTCGGTTAAATAGAGGTAAAGTTGCGCATTTACGTGCCTAATAATATGCCGTTTAGAAAGTTTTAAAATTCCGAGTAGTTCCGGAGATATTCGGAAAAACCGAAATTCTGAAAAATCGTTTTATTCTTACCTGTTTTCGATCAAATTCTAAAGTAAATTGCACTTTTACATTGGCACTTTTTCCGCTCTATCTAACAGCGTTAATTGTTTTGTAATCCGACGAGTCGTATTCGAAGGGCCATTATCAACTTTCTTTTTTTAAATACGGTCCTGTTTTCCTGATATTGAAATTTGAGAGATTTTTTTCTTCCGAATGCAACGATGTATGCCACATTGTGGTTTAATGACGTTTCGAGGGTTTTTTGAACCACATCAGGAAATTTTGGGATACGGTCCTGTATTTTTCCTAATTTTATAAATAATATCTCATAAGTAAGCTCTGAATTTTTACTTATGTTGGACTAGTTCAAGAAATAACAAATAATTTAACAATAAACCGCAAATCCCGCATCCCAAAATTTCCTGATGTTGTTCAAAAAACCATCGAAACGTCATTAAACTTAAACCACAATGTGTCATACATCGTTGCATTCAGGAGAAATTCCTCATCAGGAAAACAGGACCGTATTTTAAAAAAGTTGATTATAGCCCTTCGAAGACGACTCGTCGGATTGTAAAACAATTAACGCTGCTAGATAGAGCGGAAAAAGTGGCAATGTAAAAGTGCAATTTACTTTAGAATTCGATCTCAAAAAAAAACCAGGAAAAAAATAAAACGATTTTTTCAGCGCAACTTTAACTCCATTTTACCGACTTCATATCTCTTACGGTTTCCGAGATCCCTGTACTGGCCCTCCTTATCTTGGACACGGTGTATTTTATTCGGGTGTGACGATTTTCGAATTAATTCGAGTCGCCTTTGGCTCTTGTATACCAAAACCAGAATCAAATAATGCTGACCTTCGCACGTTAACTGATAAGGTTTGTGTTTCCGGAAATATATTTTTTGGAAATACACTACGCTATTCAAAAATTCACGTTGTAATTAATAAGCTGTTATTTCGGTAATAATGACCTAATATTAATGATTCTTGTTCTGACTGTTGGAAACATATTCTAGAGTTTAAGTACTGATACGGGGTAGCGCAAAAATCTAGATGCATATAAATATCCTAAAATTTAAGTTTAAGTTTGACATGAAAATTGAATTTTATTTAGTTTTTAAACCAAACCAATTAGAGATAGAATATGGGTTAGACACTGGCCCAAAAGTATCGCCATGATAATCGAGCAGTGGCGACTCGTGACCTATGATAGAGGAGGGGGTTCACAAGTATCATGAAATTGATTTAAAAATTTTATTTCTCTGTAACGACCAAATAATTATATTCTTCGGCGTTTGAAACGTATTAAGAAAAAAAACGATAAGAAAATGCGTTAGGTAAAACATATTTTTATTAGTTTTGTTAATTTTACACAAGGAAATGCAATTTTTGGAAAAAAGAAAGGTTTTTTTTTAGTGTACATAGTGATTAAACGCAAAGTTTATTCTTCGGTTCTTAATTGTAGAAAATTCATCAATAACAGCCTCATTAAAGTTTGGAATACTCTCTCTATATTTTTTTTCAATAGATAGCATTGCTAGGGCTGTAAGCCATTGTAAAAGTGTAAAGGTGGCAGAAAATATGCTCTGAAGATTATTTTCTATTCCATTCCATTTTTGTCCAGACAGGCCAGCAACGCCGCGACCAAACAACAAACAGAAAAAACAAAACAAACGGTTAGTTATGCTGCAGTCCGACCCTCCCTAATATTTTATCGTACCGTCAAAATAAAAAAAGTCCGACCCTCCCTAATATTTTATCACCCCGTCAAACGAAACTGTATAGATCCGGCAACCGTGCCTCGGTCGAGGTAAATGACGATTATGATGAGACTTGCTCGCACGTGCGATTAAGTAGTGCAGTTTCTCTGTAGTAACAGGTGCCGAGTGGCAGCGGGGGATAGCTTGGCTATGGCGATTTAACATGGAAAAGGCGCACAGTTTGTGTCTCTAGTTATAAATTCGAGCGTGTATGTTTTAATATTTTAATATCATATATTTATTAAGTTAAAATTAATAGTAGACGGGTTTGTTCGACTATGACTATTTAAGAAAATATCTTTAGCTCTTTGAGTTTGGAGCAAAAAATTGAAGTGAAGAATGCGGAAACACCTAAACTTGAAATTAATTTAACGCAGACCAATCTAGGGACGTAATGAGGCTGTTATTGATCAATTTTCTACAATTAAGAACCGAGGAATGAACTTTACGTTTAAGCACTATTGTATAGGGTCGATAAATATTGTGTATTTCGATAAATGATACTCGATATGATTTTAAACCATTTTATTTAAGGATTTAAACTAAAAAAACACTGAAAATATTAAGAAAGCCAACTTGTCAGTCTCGTGGCTCGATTCGTTCTCGTCATAAAACAGTTAACTATTGTTCTCGTCTTGGTTGCGCCTAATGACGTAGCCGTAGATGGCGTAGTGGCATTACACATCATTCGGTTTCCTTGATAACTAGTAGATGGCGGTCGTAGTATTGGACATCATTCGGTTTTCTTGATAGGGTTTGGGGGTTTAGTAGTATTAATAGTGGACTGCATTTTCTTATTACTTTTTTCTTCCTACATTTAAAACGCCTAGAAAAATTTCACCATACTTGTGAACCCTCTCTATCATAGGCCACGAGCCGCCACTGGTGGTTGTTTAGGTCATTGTAAGAAAAATAGTTCATATGAACATAATCCGCCAATGTTGCTATATTATGTTACATATCTCCGAAAGTACCTACTCTTAGATATTATTTTCAATGTTGATATATGATAGGAAACCACATATTTTAGTTTTATAAAAATTGTTGGAAATGGCAAACAGAATTTATCATTATAGTGTTAATATTAATTAATGTGTTAATTATTTTAATCAAGAACGACAAACCTGACGATTAAAATTCAAGAGACAGTTTTCATGTAGAATTGTTCAGGCTAATTAAAAAATATCCATATGGAAAAATATTAGTGTCGTACCAATTTTCTTGTAGAAAAATATCACCGGATATGTTTGCAAGGACGGCACTGGTGAATCAATAAATTAACTTTTCTAACTGAAATATGTGTTCACCCTGTAGCAAATAAAATAAGCTGTTGCAATGGAACAATTAAATATCCCAGTTTTAATCATTTATTCGTTCGAGATTTACGCAATCACATTTAATTACTTAAAAAATTAGTTACCTATATTTTATCGAAGTTATCTTTACAACAAATGCATTCGTTCGGTTTGTTTGTTTTGTTGCGTCATTGAAACACATGAAAATTCAAAATATTATTTGCAAATGCCAATAACTTAGGGAACTGCAAGATTTCTTGTCCAAATCTCTTTTTTAATACTTGATATTTATTTGGGGAGTAAGCCTTCCGCAGCAAATAACTTCCCGCTCTTCCTCTTAGTTGTTCCTTGAAAAAGACTTTTCCATAAGGGACATCGCAATATCATGTAACGTCAGCGTATCGGAAGAAAAATAAGATAGATAATAAGTAAGTCAATCGTTTCAATCAAAATGCTCGATGTAGCCAAATTTTCAATTTTGACGTTGAATAAAAATGAAATGTTGTTAATACGAGTAAAATATAAATGTGTATATGTCGGCGTCAATTAGTGAAATCTGTCATTCCCTGAAATGCCTAGTCATTTAACGTATTGCCGCCAAATAGTGTAACTCTACGTTTGGTACACCGTTTGCCTAAGAGTATCAGGCATTCCCTACCCTATAATGACGGAATTCTTTTAGTCAAACGCTGTACTTAACTAAATGATTTAAGTTGCCCTGTTTGCCGGTTTTAGTCGAACGCTGTAATTGTTGTTAACATCTATGTAGTGATTTTTTTTTTGAAAGTGAATTGTTGAAGCATTCAGAATTGTTTTATAAGAAGTTAGATGACTATTACTCCAATGAAAGTAAGAAAAAACCTTGGAATAATACGGAATTAACGGAGTTAAGAAAATTCTTTTCAATTTTAAGGAAATTCCTGATAATAATCAGTTATTTACAAACCTTTTAATGTAAATTACCTTATTTTCATGCACTACTGGCAACACTGTCCTAATTACAATGATTGACTAAAACCGGCAAACAGCTTTTATTTTTAGTTAAGTACCAGCGTTTGATTGAAAGAATTCCGTCATTACAGGGAATGCCTGATACTCTTAGGCAAATGGTGTAAAGATTGTTACACGAAAAATGAATATAACTTAATGACTGCATTAAAAGTACCTGGGGGCCATCCCATTATTTATGACCGTTCGTTATTATTATGTGGAAAGGACCGGATTGTAATAATTATAATTAAATATAGGCACATCAGGTAGGTTAGGTTGCTTTTAAATATCTTTTTGTGGTAAAATTTGTTAGTTTTTGAGGAATGATTCAAGAATTGTCTTTTACCAAACATTCCTCAGAATAGCGTGATAGTAACGGACAATGCGAGCTATCACAGCCGCCAATTACATAAAGCTCCAAGCTCAAATAATACAAAATTGGAGATTCAGAACTACATGGCGGCGAATGATATATATTTTGAATAAAGTTATAAAAAAGTGATCTTTTAGAAGTTTTAAAGACATTTTGTATAAAAAAAGTATATGTTTGTGATACATTGGCAGAAGAAATTGGACATACAGTGCTACGGATCCCACCCTATTATTGCATTTTTAACCCCATAGAGCATATGTGGCACCAGTTAAAATCACTGGTTAGCTCTGAAAATATTTCTCCGACTTTAAGTTCTAGTGTTGTAATATTAATACGAAAATGCTTTAATGACATTCCCCCAGGTAGTTGGAAAAATTCAGTCCGTCACGTAATAACTGTAGAAAATTCGTATATTAGTCTGGATCGTATAATTAATCCAATTATAATTAATTTTGATGGGGATAGCGATAGCGAAACAGAACTATCTATAGAATGACATTATAAATGTAAATAAATATGACTAGTAATATTTAAAAAAAAATGTTATTTCATTTGATCACATTAATATAATCGTATCATTACTTGTCCGTCCCTTCATACTTCACTTGTTTATTGCCAAGCTCTTGTCAACACCATGGGACCGACCCAGGAAATCCTTAAGTCGTATCCAAATTTCGTGAAACATACTGTACCAAACGTAGAGTTACACTATTTGCCGGCAGTACGTGAAATGACTAGGCATTTCAGGGAATGACGGATTTCACTAATTGACGCCGACATATACCCCGTGTCCAAGATAAGGAGGACCAGTACAGAGATCTCGGAAACCGTTAGAGATACGAAGTCGGTTAAATGGAGGTAAAGTTGCGCATTTACGTGCCTAATAATATGCCGTTTAGAAAGTTTTAAAATTCCGCGTAGTTCCACTTTTATCACCAATATCAGGAAAACAGGACCGTATTTAAAAAAAGAAAGTTGATAATGGCCCTTCGAAAAAGACTGTCGGATTACAAAACAATTAACGCCGTTAGATAGAGCGGAAAAAATGGTAAGGTAAAAGTGCAATTTACTTTAGAATTCGATCTAAAAAAACCCAGTAAAAAAATAAAACGATTTTTCAGAATTTCGGTTATTTCCGGATATCTCCGGAACTACTCGGAATTTTAAAAAGTTCTAAACGGCATATTATTAGGTACGTAAATGCGCAACTTTACATCCATTCAACCGACTTCGTATCTCTTACGGTTTCCGAGATCCCTGCACTGGTTCTACTTATCTTGGACACGGTGTATTGTCAATTTATATATATTTTCAGCAAATTACAAAAAAATTGACATAAAATATAATTTTATTAATTAACCTCGCAGAATATAGTGCAAAAAACAACAGTGCAAATTAACAGGCGATATAACCGTCGCCTCTGCGAAGAAATAAAATGCGTGCATGAGATGGAATAGACAATTGAAGGCAGAATAGCTGTCGCCGACGTGTGTTATTGCGCTTACGACGTTAATTACACGAATAACGTTTTAATAACCATAACCAAGTATATGAATGTGCAATAATTTTCTGAAGGAGCTAATGATAATGCCTTTTTTTTGTAACGAAGATACATTAATTATTTTACAGAGAAATGAAAAGAAATATATTTCTTGATAATTTAAATATTTTATTTTAAAAAATACGTAGTGAGGCCACTGCTTTTATCCCTAGAGGTAGAATAAAAACGCAGAAGTAAAAATGACAAATCAAATCACGATTCGCCCAAGTTCTTGCATCACAAACGGTATCCGTTTGATTTTAGCGATGCATGTGATACACATGTTAATGAATTCAAACGTGACTGATTTTTAAAAACATAATAATTATATCATTATAATAATTTATAGCCTTTAACTCATATCACATATCTGCAAGGATATATCGTAAAAGCCTGAAATATGAAAAATTATAGCAATATTTGAAGGGATCGATTTGACAAAAATACAATTTTTTTAGTACGAGATTGCAACAATGATAGATCTTAAAGATTGTTTCACGAAAAATGGATACGAATTAATGATCTCCTGGGTCGGCCCCATTGTGTCGACAAGAGCTTGGCAATAAACAAGTGAAGTATGAAGGGACGGACTAAGGACAACAAGTAATGATATGATTATATTAATGTAATCAAATGAAATAACGTTTTTTTTAAATATTACTAGTCATATTTATTTATATTTATGATGTCATTCTATAGATAGTTCTGTTTCGCTATCGCTATCCTCATCAAAATTAATTATAATTGGATTAATTATACGATCCAGACTAATATACGAATTTTCTACAGTTATTACGTGACGGACTGAATTTTTCCAACTACCTGGGGGAATATCATTAAAGCATTTTCGTATTAATTCTACAACACTAGAACTTAAAGTCGTAGAAATATTTTCAGACCTAACCAGTGATTTTAACTGGTGCCACATATGCTCTATGGCAGTCTATGGGGTTAAAAATCCAATAATAGGGTGGGAGCCGTAGCACTGTATGTCCAATTTCTTCTGCCAATGTGTCACAAACATATACTTTTTTTATACAAGATGTTTTTAAAACTTCTAAAAGATCACTTTTTTTATAACTTTCTTCAAAGTATATATCATTCGCCGCCATGTAGTTCTGAATCTCCAATTTTGTATTATTTGAGCTTGGAGCTTTATGTAATTGGCGACTGTGATATCTCGCATTGTCCATTACTATCACGCTATTCTGAGGAATGTTTGGTAAAAGACAATTCTTGAACCATTCCTCAAAACTAACAAATTTTACCACAAAAAGATATTTAAATATAAATTAAGCAACCTAACCTACCTGATGTGCCTATATTTAATTATAATTATTACAATCCGGTCCTTTCCACATAATAATAACAAACGGTCATAAATAATGCGATGGCCCAGGTACTTTTACTGCAGTCATTAAGTTATATCCATTTTTCGTGAAACAATCTTTAACTATGTAGATTTTTTTTAAATTCTCCCAATTACCAGACGACCCTTATAAAATTTGGTTATAATTTGGCATATAATTTTAAGAGTTTAAATCTCTTTCCAATAATATCATAAGTAATTGAGCGTTCCAAAAATGGAGGCACAGATTTAAAACCTAAAAACCAGTTATTATTAAAAAAAACATTATTTTGTTGACTCTTTTAGTAGAACGGTACACTCTAAAAAATTCATTGGTATCTAAGTCTAATTTTATCTTGCTGTTACAGTTTTAGCTTATGTATACGTAATTTTTAGTTAGCAAAACAAATTTTCGTTTTAACTGAATTACGATGAATAAGATGATCTAGTTAACAGAACTAACTCTTATTTTTAACTACTTCTCAGTTAACATAACTACATTATCATGTTGAAACCAACACTTTTTTATTAATTAGCTCCCTATACTAATTTACTTAGTTATTGTTATTGGCCAGATATAGTAGTAATAAGTAGGTACGATGTGAGACCTGACTTCACACCAACTGCCGCCATTTGCTGCTAAGAGATGGCGCTACGCGCTGTATTTTCTAGACTACCGTTGATGATACGGCGTGAAGTATTAGATGTACACCTTCACTGTAGTGACGAGAACTAAATTGTTCGATACCGGTCTGCAGGTGGTTACATCCTATCAATGGGAAAGGCTTCCTTTTCTTGGTAGTACCATTCAATCTGAAATGATTACTGTGCAGACTAAATACGCCCTTATTGTATAAGGTATCATCGGGTGGTCTGGAAAAATAATAATTTTTCCATACATTGGTAATCTTTGCTCTTTTTTTAACAATAAAATAGAAAATAATTAACAAACACAATTGTTAAAACAACAATATGATGTTGCTCCTAATAACTAACTATATTGGTTATCATAAATATTTATTCTTTCGTGTACTAGAAGTACTTAAAAAGAGTTATTAGTGACTTCAACTAGAATAATCGTAGGAATAAAATTTGGTCTTCGAAATTAAATTTCTTCTTATCGCCAATTTCACTAAATTTTCTTATTATTGGGACTAAGATCTTGATATCCTGAACTAGACCATTTTTTAGAGTGTAGTGTACTCCGGTTGACACCTTTTTTCGTCATGAATTACAGGAATAAGTCCATTTTTGGACTACTCATAAAAATGATGGTATTATTGGAAAGAGATTTAAATACCTTTAAAATGAAATTACACTTGAACCCCCTTCCCATTTAAGATTTTAAGGGTAACCCTACCCCACCCCGGGGGTTAAACCGCGGAGGCTGCAATTATTATATAAAAGCACCCCCATTCACAATTAAATGGACGTGCATGTCTTTCCGATTTTGTAGGTCACCCTGTGTAATGAAAACAAGCAAACTATATTTCCGTTTTTAACGAGGACGAAAATCTATTCTACATACAAGATTCTGATACATATTTGAATATTTTATATACAGTGTGTTATGGAAATGACGTATTATATTTAAATGGGCGACTCCTTGGGTGTCCTAGAGAAACGCTACATATTTTATTTTTTTCTAAATCGACCGTTTTAAAAGTGGGGTAATAAACACTCTTACTCACAGGTCAGTCCGCGCTACTGTTCAACATTTCACCCAGAGCCAATGGCAATGTTGCCAAACTTAATGTAAAACTGAAATTCCATATAAAATTATAAAAATAAATTATTTTCTACCTACTTGTATTTATCCTTATACCTAAAGAGCGAGGAAATCCAGGCACAAACACAATCAGTTTTTTTTTCTTTTTCATGGGAACACTCCTGGAAACACTTTATGTGCACACAGTAATAGGGAAACAGAACCGATAGTTAGCTTTTGAAAATACAATAATACAGATTATACTATAGATTATTAGATTTTATTACACGCGACGAAATTTGACGTCCAGAAGAAACGCGTCAATAAAAACAATATTCAAAGATTATTTATGGACGGGCAAGATACACGCGTAAACCGAAAAAACAGAGCGGATGGCTGAGTGTGTTGGTGATCGACGAGACACAACGTATCCGGCCGCTGGTTAGTCTTCAACTAACAGACGCAAGCATGCGGCGCTATATGAAACTACTTCTCTCAGCCGATGTAAGGCGTCAAGAGGTCATTGGCATTTGACCTAGTGACGTACGTGGCTATTACTATTCCATATGTTTTTTCGGGTTGTTTAAAACATAGTCCGTCGTAAATGTTCTTCAATCAATTGTACAAAAAGGTATTACAGAATGGAAAAGTGTTTAAATTATTTTATTTTGTCTAAAGAGTTTAAGGTGTTCATATGACAACACCGGCCAGAATTTCTTGATTGCTTACATGTATCGCAGTGCCACACAGGTGTTTTTCTGGTTTGACGTCAGGTCACTTTTACCGCTGAATGAATTGAAAGCGCCATTTATGGCTATTTTTCTTCAACTTGTCTTTATCTCAGGAATTGTCGGTTTAAATATAATACGTCATTTCCATAACACCCTGTATATGATAAATGACTTATTACTTCTTTTTTCAGGCTTATTGCAGTGCAATACTGTCCGTATATTTTCCTAAATCGGTTGCGACCTTCCAGGGATAAAAATACGTAAAGTAAGTAAAATTAAGAAGCAAATATAGACACTTCTGTTTACCAAACGCATTCACATGTAACGTAAAGCCATCAAATAACGTTCAAGTTCAATCGACATGTAGACTATTGTTTTTATGGGTAAAACCCATAATATAATGTCAATACCTTTCGTATTTACATTTTTACGCCAATTTAATGAGATTATCAATCAGGGTTGTCCTTTTTCAAATTATCACAGGCGGATGGCCGCCATTTTGGTCAAAAAAATTAAATAGGAAGAGGGGTCTTTAGTGATGAGCGATATCGTGATTTTTCAATCACGTTGTGAAACGTGATTGTTATTTTTTGATATCAGTGATATTAAAGCGTGACGTGATCACGGTTTATAAATTTTTATCACTGCTAAGCGAGATATTAACTAGATAATATACGTAAAAGAATATTGCGTGTATCGTAAAATAATTAGTGGGTGATGGTCGATGGATTTAAAATTTATTATGTTTACTACTTTAATACTAAAAGAACGGTAATAAAAGGAAATTAAAATCTGTAAAAAATATTACACAACATTGACAACAAACAAAGGAAACATTATTTCTACCTATATCAATGTAGAATTATACCTTTTAAAAAAACTATGATGAACTAAACACTGTGTAAGGGAGAGACGTCGAAGATGTCGCAGCGGGAAAGATGACGCGCCTCAATAACTCATTTGCTTAAAGGTTTGAGAAGTTTATTTCGAATTTTACACTAATACAGCGATATATACAGATAGGCAGAAGTCTATTCTGCGAGCGTCATGTTTAGTTCGCCCAATAATGACAAACGTGTTTTCCGTCTTTGTGATCCTATTTTTACAGCAATTAAGCAGAAAGTATTTTATTTTTCTAAATAAAAAAATTGTCTCACTGCATGCATAATATTCTCAGGCATTCCTCTGACTGGTGAACCTAGTTAAAACAATAATGACACTTAAGGTGATAGGTACTTGTTGTCAATGTCTTTATTTAATGAAGTTATTATTTAAGTAGAAATGCTATGTACTGAACAAAGAGTTTTTATAATACAATGTTATGGGGATGGTCAAGTTTCATACCGCTATGTCATGTAACAATTTACCGAGAAATTTGTAGGAATCCCAATAACTAGGATGGCAATCTGCAAGTTAATAAAAAAGTTCAAGAGAACTGGTTCGGTTTTGGACCTCAAAGAAAAAAATAAGAAATACGACCATGATGATGCTGCTACAGTCTTAGTTCTTCTGTTGAAGAAAATCCTATGACGTCCCTTAGAAATCGTGTTACTCAGTTGAAAGTTGTGTAAAAAGTCAAATTCAGAAGATACTTTAAGCAAATAAATTGTATCCGTATAAACCGCACTTTAATCAAAGATTGAAAGAGGGAGACGACGCGAAACGACTTGATTTTTGCCTGTGGATAGGAGACAAAATGTTAAGTGGAAATGTTGATTTTTATAAATGTATCATGTTTTCTGATGAAAGTACATTTTCAACAAATGGAACCGTTGCAACCCAACACGTTAGGTACTGGTCTTTAGAATATCCCGAATTCAGAATTATGACGAGAAGACAATATTTCACAAAAGTGAACGTGTGGTGTGCGATATCCATCCATGGCATTATAGGGCCATATTTTTTTGATAACACGTGCAATAGATTATCATATTTAGAAATGCTGGATACATTTTTCAATGATGAACTCGAAAATCTACCATTAAATTTTCGACAAAATATGTATTTTCAGCAAGATGGTTGTCCAGCCCATTTCGCTCGTGAGGTTAGAGAATGGCTTGACCGCAGATTTGGTCCAAGGTGGATTGGCAGGAATGGCCAAGTTTTGTGGCCCCCAAGAAGTCCCGACTTAACCTTGGCCGATATGTTTTTATGGGGCCGTTTAAAACAAATTGTTTTGCAACCGCAATACCAAATGATATTGATGTGCTGAAGGGCAGAATTATCCAGGCTGTCCAATCGATATCGCAGGAAGAAATCAGAAATTCTTTCACTTATTTAAGAAAGCAATTAGAAAAATGTGTCGAGTATGGGGGTGGAGTATTTGAATTATGAAATCGTTATCGTATTCTTTTCATGTTAATAAAAATGTTCGTATTATTATTATAATTACTTCATTAAATAAAGACATTGACAACAAGTATCACCTATTCATTATTCAAGTAAAAACGTTTATTAAGAGGGACTTTTTTCGTATCTTTCAAAATAAAGTATGTTTACTCTTAAGCAAAATAACCCACCCTGTATGAAAAAAATTGAAGTTTCTTATGATGAATGTATTTTCTAGGCAAGCAAAAATGTTTATTAAGAGTGACTTTTTTTCGTATCTTACAATTTTTAGTTCATTTGTAAACCCCATCCGTGGACATACTGTATATCTATTACTTATCTTGTCACAGGTACATTTTTATATAAATATAAAATGTTAATAAGGAAAATAAACTGAGGTTATTAAATTAAAGTCATGTGCGCCTAAGATGGCGCACTGCGCCATCTTGGCCACCTAAATAAATAAAGTTATTTTTTGTTTGTTTTTTTATCTCTTTTAAATGAGAAAATATAAAAGGACGACCCAGCGAGGCTTCTATACCAAAGTGTTCACTAAAAGAGTAGTCGCGCCAAACAACATTCTAAAATATTGACGGCTACTCCTTTGAAAATAATGCTGGAAGAAAAAGAAAATTCAAAATGTTTACTTAAAAGCTAAACGAAAAGTAAAAAAACAAGTATTGAGACATTGAAATTGAGGGAACCTTGAATGAAAAGAACCTATGCTATGATGATGGACTAGACGATCTTGATGATGATGTTAAAAATTATTGCAATATTTGTGCAGAGCTCGGCAAATCCGGAAAAATATGGTATCGATGTGTGTCATGCATGTGGTGATTGGTCTCATAAAGACTGCAGTGGTGAAACAACTCCAAAAGACTCCGTTTGTGACTAAATGTATTGTTCAATAATTTGTTTAATCTTTTATTTGTTTCTTAGCTTTTTAGTTCAACTTTTTAAGTTTATTTCTATCCTAAGTATTTTACGTTTTTAGAGGGTTAAAATAAAATTTATAAGTATTAAAACATACTACTATTCCTTCAAATTTACCATGCCTCATCTTTGACTACTCTATGCTCCATCTTTCCCGCGGGTTGGGCAAAGATGGCGCAAAGACACATACATGAAATAATTGCAATAATTTTTCCTTTGTAGAGTTTCATTAGATTTGTTTGATTATACCGTTAGTATGCGTCTCTCCCCTACTTTACAACAAACTATTTGTTCATACAAATACGCATGATTTCTTAATCATTTTGTGCGTATTGTATATTATCATTTAAGAATGGAATCATTAATCAGTATTTATTTTAGATTTTTTTGCGGCATATTATTGGGCTCATAATTACTCAACTTTGGCCCCAATTTAACCGAATTCGTATCTCTTACCGTTTCCGAAATCCCAATGGTGAATGACGAATTTGTTACACCCTGTATAATAAACTGTCATTACTGCTCGTGAATAATGTGCTATTCCTTAGCAAATGTTATGCGATGGAACTTTTTTAATATTTTATTCGTTATTAGCGCCCGTGGAATCATTAAACGAAAAATTTCATAGAAATAAAATTAATCCGTATTCTTTGTTACAGGTTAAAACAAAAATCAAACTAAAATGGAACAATCAGAAATCCGAGCATTTTACAAAGGCATCAACGTGTTGCTGACGGGAGGAACTGGATTTATGGGAAAAATAATTGTAGAAAAACTTCTCAGAGATACAGAAGTCGAAACAATTTACATCATTGCGAGGGAGAAAAAAGGACGAACTGCCCACATGAGGATAGATGAATTGTTCGACGATGTTGTAAGTGAATCATCAATTTTTATAAAGCGAAATTTATCAATATCAAAAATACCTAGAATAAATTTGAATTTAATTGTTTTAATCATCTAACGAGCAAAACATATAGTACGGCAGCCCGTTACCAGTATTTCAAACTGATCACGACCTAAAGTTTTTGAGTTTTTTGGTGATTTAACAAGGACTTGAGAAGTAAATTAACAGGAACGGACATTGGCAACGTTGCGAAATCATTGAGAATCATCTTTACATATGTAAAAAAAGTGGTCGTAATAGTTATCGCGCCTCGTCCGTTCTTTTTATTTTTTGACTGAGAGTGATGTTTTTGAGGAGATGAAAATAGTGCGGTGAATAGTTTTGGCCTGAGAAAAATCGAAAATTGTTTACGGCGGACAAATCAACTTATCACCCCTCGCCCGTTTTACTTCTCGGATGTTAGTTTTTTTTACATGTGCCCCGAAAGTGCCTCTTTTCATGCATGTTCTCTTCACCGAAAGTGGCATTTTCCAAGAGAGCGGGCGGGAAAGTATCGAAGCGGGCGGGAAAGATTTTTCCCGCCCGCTTCGAGTCACCATGTGCTCATAAATAAATAAAACAAGAATTGTCGGTGCGGGATTTGAACCCGCGACCCTCAGATCGCCAGGCGGACACTCTACCCACCGAGCCATACTACAAGCGATAATAAATAGCGGATTATATATAAATTAAATTGGGAGTTAATTTTTCAAAGATGTTTTAGAAAAATGTCTGAAGAATTTCTTTATTTATATGGCCTCAAAGACTCGGGCACTTGTAAACAAATCAATAAAACCAGAGATGCCGAGTGCGGGATTTGAACCCGTGACTCTCAGATCACAAGGCGTACGCTATACCACTAGGCCACCGAGCCTATTTGTCAAAAATAATAAATAGATATTTACATTCTCCATGCACGAGTGTTTTCATGTCATGTAGACAGGAAAACTGTCTGAAGAATTTCTTTATTTATTTGGCATCAAAGCTTCGGAGCACTTGTAAAAAAAAATACGGTACATATCTCGGGCCGTCGGAGGCTTTTCCGGACTCGTGCGGTGGCCTCCCTCACCGTCTGTAAAAGCCTCTTTTCGGCCCTTGATACGTAATGTACTATTTCGTTATTCGTGACCGGAAAAAATTGAGAACGGACATTTTCACCGACGCACAAGCGCTGTGTTGGATCTTAGGTATGTCATTTTTTTAAGAGAAATCGTGTATTGTGGCTCGGAAAATATGATCTGACATTTTTACACAAGCAATATGGGGACATAGCTGATGCGGAGTTGTTATAGACAGACAAGCCACACAGCAAGCCGTCCCATGCACGCGTCGTGTACCGCGATCATGAATTATACAGATACGAGATCAGACTCCGCTGCCCCCCTGCAGCTGCGCAACACGGAAAATGTCCGTTCGACTCGATTTACTATTTTTTAGAGTGTTATCAACAATTTAAAAAAAAATGACCTGGGCGCTTTAACTTTTTTATATCCCTTTTCTTTACATCTTTTATTTAAACTATGGAATTGCAACACTCAAAACGTCCGTTGTCGATGAATTCGCGATTTCATCAAGAACGGAAGGTGTAGTAACAAAAAGACGATCTTCTTACGGACTGAAACCACTCTGATGGGTAAGCGCAGCGTTGCCAAACTTTTTCGCTCGAGTAAATCTATCTTATTTTTTATTAATCTAGCGATTAGTTTACAAGAGGAAACAATTTTTTACTTTGCATTTGTCGAGAAAGTTCTTCATAACATTTTTTGATTGTAATAAAAATAGGAATGGAGTCGATTTGAGTTTCATCATATACAGTGTCCCAAAAAAAAAGAGGAATAACTGAGGAAAGACTTTATTTATTTGGCATTTTTCTAGAAAATGTTGTTTTTCATAACATTTTTTGCTTGATGGGTGATTTTTTACAATAGGTTTATTCTTATCCCGTTTCATGCCCCCGACAAACCCGCTTTACTTAAGCTAAAAAACTTTGAATAACTGTTTTTTCCTGTCTTTCCAGGTTTTCGACCGACTGAAATCCGAAAAACCTAAATATAGAAATAGAGTAGAAGCAATACCAGGTGATTGTTCGATTACAGGTAAATATACATAGGAACGTAAATCATTTATTACGTCTAACTTTTGTTCGAACTTTCAAAATGATACATCACAAGATCCCTCTACCTATTTAATTTTCTTTACCAACATGGCACCCATTCGCCATTTTCACAGATATTACTGTCATTCCTCTGTCATTTTATTGCAATGTCAGAAATTCGGCCATAACGAAAAATTAGATTTTTATTTCAACCTATATTAACGGTTGGTCTAGCTCGTAAAATAAAGTTGTAAAATTTATTAATAAAATTATTAATAATTATTGCAGGTTGATTTATGGGAATTGATCAAATTTCCTTTCATTGAAAAGAGCATTGTTACGATAAATTATTCTTTATATACAGGGTGTTATGGAAATGACGTATTATATTTAAATCGGCAATTCCTGAGATGAAAACAAATTGAAGAAAAATATCCAAAAATGGCGCTTTAATTTAATATGCATTGTACATGACCTTATGTCAAATCAAAAATGACCATGTGGTGCCCCTGTCAGGAAGGTAAACAAAGCAACATATGTCAACAGTGTTGTCATATCTTCAGGGTAAACTCTATAACCGTTTGACAGATTGCAAGTTGTTTATTTTTCAGGGTACATTATTATAAACTTTTACGTTCAGTTCAGTTCGCTAATAAACAATCTCTGATTTATAAACTTGAACTGACTCGAACGAACCGCCGCGGAGTTTTTAAATGGTCAGGCATATTCTCATTTGTTCAATTCGAACGATATCCGCCAGATCTGGACAACTTAAAAGTTTATAAATGCCACTTACCCTTTAGAAAAAAAATGCAATTTTATTTAGCTTTTCGGACTTATTTAACACCAACTTAATTTATAAAAAAAAACCAAGTACCTAGGTAACTTGAACAAAAACAAAGCGGCACAATAAAATCACATAACACATCTAAGTACCATTCAATCTGAATTAGTATTTTAAAGTGCTACTGTGTAGACAAAAATACGCCCTTATTGTCTGAATGGTCTGGGAAATAATGTATTTAACATCTAAAATGTTTAAAAATAAATAACACGTTGGTTTCTTTAAACAGCTGATTGTGGACATCGGGCTAACATTTAAAAATACAGCGTTGCCACTTTCGATGTTTTATAAGCGACTATCATAAATTGCCGAATTTCCGCGCTGGCTCTAGAGAGCGAAGATTTCTCGGAAACAAAGTTTGACGACTGGTCCGAAGACGGACTAGACCATTATTTCAGAGGGTAGTTCCTGTCAATTGTTGACATAATTGTTTCATTTTATCCTTAGTAAGTGGTTAATGGCCCATAGAAATTAGCGTTTTTATTATTTCTATTGCGAAATGATTAAGTGCTCTTGTTCTATGAGTGTTATTGCAAAGTGTATTTATGCGTTAGTGTTGGGGTTTAGTGATAAGCTTATTATGTACTCCCACACTATCATCAGGACACGTGATGAGCATATAGTTTTTCCCATAGAAAAAAGAACTGAAAGTGTCTGTGCCCTGGATTCCTTTATCGCGTCCTGGATTTACTTTCTAAGTAAGCTAAATATTTATTTTTATAAGAAACTAAAGTTTTACACTTTTAAACATTTTGGCAACATTGTGTTTGAACATCTGTTGATTAATCAGCTGGGCAATGTAATATCTTCATATATGAATGTGCCGAGGAGTTGTGTGTGGGTTTAGGGGTGAATTACCCCACTTTTTAAACGTTCGATTTAAATAAAATGTAGCGCTTCTCTAGGACACCTCACCCATTTAAATATAATACGTCATTTCCATAACACCCTGTATGAAGTGAGAAGGTAAAAGGTTGGAACAAATTCATTTCAAAGTAAGGTGTTTTTTTTTCCGCAAAAAACGCTCGAACCCATCAACTTTTTATTTTTATTGCGCTTGTTTTAAAAGTAATTTAATGTATCCAGGGTGACCCAAAACAAGTTTTGACAACTCACTTCATTTTTTTTAAATGGAAACAGTTTTTTTATTTAATTCTGTATAGAATTCCTTAAACATAATAATAATTGAAGGAAAGTCCATAATTTCGTTCTACATGGAACAGTAAATAAAATTAAATCTAAAAACTCTCAAAACAAGAAAATATATGCTTTCCTCCAATTTTAGTTGCATTACAACGATTTTTTTCCTTGAGCATTTTTTTCCTAACACAGAAATAAACGCTTGGGGAGAAAACTCGTTTAGAGGTACCTACTCCGGAATCCACATAACAAACCCGAACAAATTGAATATCGTCTCGGGTACTGCCAGGAGGTTGGTGGGAAGTAATTTTCAACCTTTACTATAAAATAACTTTTATTTGCTTCTGTATTTTAATGTTTTTCGCGAATAAAAAATAATATGTTCTGATGTTTTAAGTTATTGTCTCTCAAACAGTTGAATTTAGATATAGGTAAAGGGTGACCTATCGAAGACGTACCGCAAGGCATTACAGGCTGGAATAGAACTTTTCGACAAAATCCAAAAACGAGTCAAGTTTTTGTTTGTCAGGGGGGGCAACTTTTGACGCAAAAGGCGTGGCAAAATCTTCAACTCCCTAAATGGGGGTATCATCCCTCAATTACTTTCTAATGGGAATGGGGGTCAAGTAATACCTCATTAAAAAGGGCTTTAAATTCCCTATATATTGCTGCTTAGTTCAGTGTGACGAAAAATTCAAAAATCGATTTGATTTTATTAATAATAAACTAAAGTTCTTGCCCAGCTTGTAAAGCCTTGCGGTATGTTTGCGATGGGCCACCCTGTTTATGATTTGTTACATGAAATCTGTTTCATATTTAATGAAGAATTAAAAAACAATTTATTCACTTAAAAAAATTATGTTAGTTGCCATAACTTGTCTCTGGGTCACCCAGCATCCACGAAAATTTTTTAAAAAAGCGCAAAAAAATATCTAAATTTGTTCCAACCCTTACCTTATATTATTATAATTCCATTTTAGGACTAGGCCTTTCCATTACCGATAGACAGAAACTAATTTCGAACATACACGTAATTTTTCACGTAGCAGCTACTGTTAACTTTAATGAGCAAATAAAGCTAGCGTATTCTATTAACGTTAACGGTACAAGGGATATGGTGGACCTAGCTAGAGAAACGACAGGTTTAAAGGTAAGAACAAGGTGGTTTCTATTAAGTTATCTAAGAAAATCAAAAATTAATGAGCAGATTGACGGAGCGAGTCCAATTTCTGAAAAAATATTCGTTATACACAAACTCAAACAGGGTAAATTGATAAAGTGAAAAAATGTCCGTGCGCTGGGATTTATCGGTAATATTTCATTTATTAATTTCTATCAAATACCGGGTGTTTCAGGAGGAACGCTCACCCCTATAATAGTCCGGCAGCCCGTTACCAAAATGTCCTGTTATCACGCCTTCATCTAGTCAATGACTAATCGCTAGATTATTAAAAAATAAGAAAGTTTTACTCGGGCGAAAAAGTTCCGGCAACGCTGCGCTTACCGGTCAGAGTGATTTCAGTCCGTAAGAAAGGAGATCGTCTTTCTGTTATTACACCTTGTCCGTTCTTGATGAAATCATTTAAAAATATAAAAAAAAACGTGAATTCATCGAGAACGGACGTTTTGAGTGTTGCGCAGCTGCGGGGAGAGCAGCGGAGTCGGATCTCCTATCTGTACAATTCATGAGCGCGGTGCGCGTGCGCGTGCATGGGACGGCTTGCTGTGTGGCTTGGTTGTTTATAACAACTCAACATCAGCTATGTCCCCATATTGCATTATGATTGATACACGTGCTGTGTCGACTGAAAACGGTTTTGCTAAAAAAATTCGTGTGTAAAAATGTCAGTTCATATTTTTCCCCCATTTTCCGAGCCAAAATACACGATTTCTGCTTGAAAACGGACGAGGCGCGATATCTCGAACAGCCTTAAAAAAATGATCCTAAGATCCAACAATGCGGTTGAGCGTCGATGAAAATGCCCGTACTCATTTTTTTTTTCGGTCACGAATAACGAAAACTAACATCCGACAAGTAAAACGGACGAGGCGTGATAAGTTGATTTCTCCGCTGTAAACAATTTTCGATTTTTCTCAGACCGAAACTATTCACCGCACGGAAAATGTCAGTTACTATTTTCATCTCCTCAAAAACATCACTCTGAGTCAAAAAATAAAAAGAACGGACGAGGCGCGATAACTATTACGACCACTTTTTTACATATGTAAAGATGATTCTCAATGATTTCGCAACGTTTCCAATGTCCGTTCTTGTTAATTTCTTTCTCAAGCCCTTATTAAATCACCAAAAAACTTTAAAAAATTGAGGTCGTGATCAGTCTGAAATCCTGGGCTGCCGTACTATAAGGTTGTTATTGTTTCAATTACAGAATCTAGACTAATTTTAATAGATAAAATTACTTTTATATGAATTATAAACAAAACACTTTTTTTGCATAAAATTACTTTAATTATCATTAGGCATAATTGTAGGAACTACCATAACATGAAACATTAACATAACAGTATAAATCTTTTATAAGTAACTATGGCATCATTATAACAAACTTAGGTTGTAAGAATTGACCAAAGCAAACGAACAGGAACAGAAATAAACAGAAAAAAACATTGTAAAATAGGCTAACCAGAAAATAACCTTTAATAGGTGCCAAAAGTCGCGATCTGGTCCGAATAATAATTCGTAATTTCGAAACAAGATGCAAACACAGCAAGACAATGCCACGCTTTGAATCTCCAAACCCACACAATATAAGAAAAAATAGCATAACCACGTGAATGTAATATATCATGATATAAATACAAATAAAAATTTACTTTTCGGTTGTTTTCTCATGCAGACGTCGTAATCACGCAACCGCTTGTCGTGGGCCATTGGGGCGTACTGCGTCAAGTAGCGCGTCTATAAACAAACCATCGTGCGCCGTTGTCAGCTCGCTAACGGCCATAGATTCCGAGAAATCGTCTTTGTCGCAACTTTACTCTGTCACAAATCTCCTCGGTCTCCCCTACTCGATTATTGAAATAATCGACATCGCTCGATTATTAAAAAATCTGCCCGAGTTATAAATTCAAGCGAAAATCGTGGGTTGTTACTTATTACCGGTCACTCGATACCCGAGCTTCGCTTGACGCCGACCGAAATCTGCTGCTTGGTAGTGTGATTGCTGATAGGAAATACTACTCTAGTTATAAATTCAAACGAAAAATCGAAAATAATGGCGTTTAACGCGCCGCTCCGCCCGAAATGTGCCGATTGGCGACGTTCGAGTTTGACGCTCAGAAGGCTGACACGACATACGTCTTTGTTAAAGGCACATAAACGAGAAGGCGCATACAAAAAAGTATGCCTAATCCCTTAGTGGATTAATCGCGACATGGGTTTTCTTGACTGGCTAGCCAGCGGCGATTGTAAATTTTAAAAAAATTAAAGGATATATAATTTTTTTTTAATCCGAATCAACTGTTCTTCCTCAATAAAAACTCTAGACTAAACTTCTAAAATTTTATTTAAATTATTAAAATCGCTCGAGAATCAAGTACTCGATTATTAAAATCATCGGTTTTTCCCAACACTAGCAGTAACCCATTTTTCACCCATAAAATTTAACTTTTTACTGGGCATCCCATTAGCTGTACGTATCCATGGTTATAGGTCAGCAGTGACCCATGGATATATTTATTTACATTTTTATTTTTGTTTTCGTTTGTAGTCTTTCTTACACGTGTCTACTGCTTACTCAAATTGTCCGCGGTCAGAAATTAAAGAAGAAATATATGACAATCCAAATAGGTGTTCAGACATTGAAGCTGTTTTAGACAAGATGACATTACATGAATCCAACATTTGTACGGAAAGGTAAGAATCTACATACAGGGATATAGATCCGGTCGCTGCTTAATATTAGGTACAGCGTGTCCCATTTTCGATACTTTTATAGGGCATCTCCGTAATTGCTAGTGCTATCAAAAAAGTAAGGTAGGTGTCATGTGCTCTTTTTGGGTCAAACTTAAAATGGTAAAATCAAAATTTGAAAATTTTCGCTAGCTTAAGAGATACGGGGGAAAATCAAAAAGTTGGCAATTTCAAAATTACCCAATATTTTCTTTGTTAAAAAAGATACAGAAAAATGTTTTATACAGAAGTTTCTTTATATTGATTGTTGAATAATCTGCCATTTTCAGGATAAGTATACGGGGTCAGGTAAAACAATTATCGGACTTCATTTTTTTAAATGGGACACTATATATTTTAATCTAAGGAGATACTATTTTAAATTCTCCTTTCCAATATATAACACACCATGGACGATATTGGTTTCCTATGTGTTTTATTAAACTTTCTTACTTTAAACCACAGTAGACCATGAAACAAAAGCTAATATCCTAGAAACAACTATGTTGACTATTAACATTTAGCGTCAATTTCATTTTTACATATTCATTTGCGAAAATGACTTATCAACATTTTGAAAAATTTGACATGATATCAGTTTATATTGAAAGTGGAAAAAAACGAAGAAATGGCGCAAAATGTATATTTGGTCGCTATCCGGAAGACGGTAACCATTTAAGGACATAATCCGAACATTTGCGATGATTCCCGTTATTTGTTACCTTAATCTGAATCTTTTAGTTCGTTTCAAAGTAATAAAGTTTAAATAATTCGCCTAGGAACGCAACATCATGGTGTGTATTTGAAATGAGAATTTAAAATAGTATCTTCTTAGATTAAAATATACAGGGTATTCCATTTAAAAAAATTAGGATAGGTCCGATAACTTTTTTACCTGGCCCAGTGTACATATTCTGAAAACGACAGATTATTCAACAATCAACAATTTTTTGATTTTCCCCCGTATCTTTTAAAGGAGCGAAAATTTTCTAATTTTGATTTTATCATTTTAAGTTTGGCCCAAAAAGAGTACATGACACCTACGTTATTGATTGATTGATAGCACTAACAATTACGGTGGTACCCTATGAAAGTATCGAAAATGGGACACCCTGTACAGTGCAACCTCGATAATCCGAACCTTAGTTACACCGGATTCTTCAACAATCCGGCCAAACATTTTAACCGCATTATGTACTTTATGATCAGGATTTGATAGTACTCGGTAATTCAAGCAAACAAAAATTACAAATTACCTACTTCACAAAATAATATAAAATTTAATAAGTATGCTTCTGTTTTAAATAATTTTTGTTTATGTACTATTGTCTAGTTGTTTTGTATTAAATGTTTCGTTTTTCAATAAAAAAAACTGTCTCGCTTCAATAATCCGGATTATATACTAATCCGGATGACCGCGGTTTTAATTAGTCCGGATTATCGAGGTTGCACTGTATAACCTTATTAGTTCAATTTAAACGTTATTTGCCGTTTTGAAAAAAATAAAATTCTTCTTCAAAAACTTCAAGATAATGTAGTCATGTACACTGAGAATAATTAAACCATTAGAAAGTTTGTAAATTCCTAAATCGCATCGGCAGCAAAAATTTTCACTTAACACTATTAGAGTAATCATAATCATTATAAAAATATTTTCTATCGGTAACAATCTCGCTTATTTAAACATTTCTTATATTCGGAATTGGCCATGTTTAGAGGTTAAGCAAATCAGTTCCCCGCCCTTATAATACAGGCATATTTAAAATTGAGCATAATACTCGCAGCGCTCTGTCGATAAGGTGTTATTAGAAATCTTATATTGCGAAATTAGCCGAATGACATTCCTTCTCCGAGCTAGTCCGAATCACGCCCACCATTTTAATCTCGACGACTCCGCGGCGTGGTCGCAAGTGTTTTTATTGATGTGTAATTGTGTATTGAAAAAAGTGAGAATTAAAGACTTTCAAGGCTCAGGTTGTGTATCATTCATAGTAAGTATGCATTCTATACACTATAATCTATAATAAAGTAGTATAATATAATACTGTATTATTTTAAATCATTTTAGTAGATCTCTGGGTTTCATTTCACCATCCATGCACACGACATTAACATTTTTGCGTTTCCTTTTGTTTAATGTAGTAGTAATATTAATATTTTTAAATACAATTACATGAGGAAAACACAAATTAATCCATACGAATTGTGTTTAAATGCATAAAATCATTTGGTTCGTAAAATTTACGCTGTATGTTCGATATTTATAATATGAGAATTATGTATCTATATGTTATACGTATCATTAAAAAGATATACTGTTATAAGAGGCATTATGTTATTTTTTTAATTTAAGAAAAATACGGTTATATAAATGTTCTAAGCTTTAATAAAAAATGTTCGTAATATATAAATATATACAATATATAGTTTTTTTGTTATAATATAGAATATTAATATTAGTGTAAAAAGTACCCGATGCTTATATATGCAATATATTCTTGTTTAAGTGGATCACTTAGTATATCAGATATAGTGTAATATACACTATTAGAAGATTATTTTAATAGGTATTAGAATCTTTCATATATTGGGTATAAGCTATCTTTTATGTGGAAAGAAACAGTATGATATTCAGTATTATTCTATATTATCATTGGTATTAGAAATTCTCATAAACGGTATACCGAGTATATATTGGTCACTAGTATCAGTATTATAATACTTACAATCCAGCCACTAACTGTTATTAAAATATCTTTATATTGGGTATAAAATGAATAACCGCTGCTGTAATATAATTAGTATAGTTTTTGCAGAATTATATCGTTGATCTCTTGACTGCAATAGAACCTCATTATCTATTCGACCATAAAATAAATAAGGAAATCCCAAATTTTAAAACCTTTTCGAGCAGAGCCGGACCAGGTATACAAATTCAATTTATACCTATGCCTGATGCATATATTAATACAAAGTGATTTTTAATAATTTTAATCTTTAGTGGTTTTCCGGCGAGTAATTTTTAGTTAGGCTTATTAGTGGTAGAATGTGGCGTCCTTGGAATTTTGGATGGAAGGGGGGGGGGGGGGGGGGCATCTTCAAGTGTCGGGAATGGAGACTTAAATATTTAACAGCTGTTAAACAATTTAGAGAAGAAAATCGTCCAATTATTTGCCTTGACGAAACATGGTTCGATACCCATAATACTCCAAGAAAGGGTTGGGACGATTCTTCAAAAAATGTCAAACTAAGGCACCATCAAATAAAGGCAAAATAATAACAATGTTACATGCTGGTTCAGAGAACGGGTTTGTTCCAAATTGTCTGTCGCTTTCAGCTAAAAACATAGCAGATTCTTCTTTAGATTACCATCACGATACCGACTCACAACTTTTTGAAGATTGGTTTAAACATAAATTGCTCAAAAATATACCTGAAAATAGCGTCATTGTAATGGACATTTATCATAGTTATCATAGTCGGCAAGCAAAAATCATTCCCAATTCTAATAATACAAAAGCAGAAATTCAAAATTTTATGATTGAAAATGATTTATATTTTGAAGAAACTTACAAAAAACTAGAACTGCCAGAAGTATTAAAAGCTTTTAAAATAAATAAGGAATACGAGTGTGAGAAACTGGCAGCAGAAAATGGACATACAGTGTTGCGTCTTCCTAATATTTCTCCTACATTAAATGCATCTGTAGTAGAATTAATTAAAAACGAAGTAAGAAAAATTTCTACAGACAGCTGGAAAAACTGTGTACAGCATGTACTTAAGGTGGAAAATTCTTACAATTGTATGATTACAAATGTTCAACCCTTAATTATAAGTTTAGGCTTAGATGAAGATAGTGATACAGAGTTAAATTTTGAATAAATTATCAATAGTTTCTTAGAGGTTAATTAATTTTTATTGTACTTGTTATCCTAATAGTTATACTTTTAAATTATATTATTTTCAATTATCATTAATTGTTATCATTATTTTACATTTATTATAGGTACCTAAAACTAACAATACCTATCTATTTATTTTAAATTATAAAAATAAATCATGTGGTGTGGTATACATTTTCAAGCCGGCCTTGATCCCATTTATTGAGCTTTGAAGAGGTTGAGGCGTATACGATAGGGTTTAATCAGGTACTTTATTTATGGCAGTAAGAATCAACGGTATAATTCTGCAACAACTATACCTCCAACTATTATAGATTATAACTACTATTAGAAGTAAGATATTGCCACTATAACCACAGTTTAGAAAAGCGAGATTATTACAGTAGCCAACTGTCGCGCTGTCC
Source organism: Barypeithes pellucidus (assembly GCA_963991005.1). Taxonomy (NCBI): domain Eukaryota; kingdom Metazoa; phylum Arthropoda; class Insecta; order Coleoptera; family Curculionidae; genus Barypeithes; species Barypeithes pellucidus. The sequence goes on from OZ022563.1 coordinate 20,389,671, forward strand.
AAATACGTATGTGGAAATCCAATTACTGATATAATATTTTTTATACCAGGTATTGGAACTTTTTCTCAGTGTAGTACCATATTTCGAAGGTTTAAAATTTTAACAAATTCTATTCAATAGTTTTCTTGTAGTTTGTCACACCTTTTTACCTTAATGGAGGTCACTGATACGTACTCTTAAAAGTAGCTTCAAGACGTTTTCGTATTAAATAAAAACTTACAAACTTGTTTAAACAATGTGATTTTATGAACATTTTTAGAATTTTGGGCGACTGGCCAAACACATACACGTTCACGAAGGCGCTGGGAGAATCTTTGGTTAAGGAAATGGGAAGCGGACTACCGATCGGAATATTTAGGCCATCAATAGGTAAGTGACTTTTTAATGAATTATGGCCTTACAAGTAAATCACTTAGTCAAAAAACATAGAAAATTCCAATAAGTTATTTATCTTCTTCCCGTTTAGTGAAAACAGTTAATATGGGAAAAGATACGAAAAATTAAATCGAACTACTTCGGGGAAAAACACATGAATTTTAAATGAGTTCCTGACTTTCAAGGGCGGATCTAGAACTTCGTTGGGGGGGGGGGGGGTGAAGTTTGTTTTGAAGGGGTCATGTACAGGGTGAGTCAACGATAGAGTAAAGTTCATTTTCTCCTTTATGTTAAGAATTCGATAGAAACTTGAAATACAAAAGTTATAGAGATCATTAAGGTGCATATTCTAAAATTATATTGAAGTATACAGGGTGGCCCACAAAGAAGTGGTGAATATAACTTACGTTTTTTTTTAAATGGAACACCCTGTATTTCTATCAATTTTTGGATTTAGCATAAGATTCTGAATATTTTTCATATATAATGTTATATATCTAAATCTTATAGTTTTTCCAATATTTCCATTTTTTCAGAAAAATTTCAGTTTTCAGCGTTGGATTTAGTTGTTAATACCTACACTACCTCTGCAAATTAAAAATTCATATTTGGCATGGACATTATATGAACTTAAGGCAAATAAATTATGGATACAAATTTACCTCGCTTTTCACTCGGGCGATTCATTCGATTATTAAAATCGCTCGAGTATCAAAGTACTCGATTATTAAAATCATCGGATTTTCCCAAAACTAGTTTTATGTATAAAACCATAAAACCCAAAATGCATGAAAAGTTGATTTACGGTATTTGCAGTACTTTATGTAATTTTTCAGTCGTCTCAACATATAGAGAACCGGTGGCAGGATGGATTGATAACATATACGGGCCTACAGGAATGGCTGTTGGTTGTCTTTCGGGTGTACTCAGGGCTGGATATGGCGACAAAAGGAGAGTGGCTGATATGGTACCTGTAGATACTTGTGTCGCAGGAATGATTGCTGCCGTACGTGATATTGCGCAAAAGGAAGGAGAAAGGTAAAATTAGTGTATATTATATGTAATTTCTAAATCATCAGGAATGATTTCATCATTTCTTTACGTAATACAAACAAAACGCAATAGAATACGAAGTAAATATATTAATGTGATACATGATTCTAATTAGTGTTGTGAAAACCGCTTGGGTACTCGATTATGGAAATGACCGACATCGCTCGATTATTAAAAAAAACCGCTCGAGTTATAAATTCAGGCGAAAAATCGAATCAGTCTTTCACTTGATACCCGATCTTCACTCGCCACCCGAAATGTGCCGATAGGCGACGTTCGAGTTTGATGCTCAGAAGGCTGACACGACATACGTTTTTCTTAAAGGCACATAAACGAGAAGGAGCATATAAAAAGTATGCCAAATCCCTTAGTGGATTCATCGCGACATCGGGTTTTGTTTTGACTGGTTAGCCAGCGGCAATTGTAAATGTTTAAAATATTAAAGGATGTAATTTTGGGTTTGTGAGAATAAACTTTTCGTCCTTAAGGGGCACACCTAGTGTGGATTTAAAAAAAATCGCTTTTGTAATCAAATGAAATAACATTTTTTTTTAAATATTACAAGTCATATTTATTTACATTTATAATGTCATTCTATAGATAGTTCTGTTTCGCTATCGCTATCCTCATCAAAATTAACTATAATTGGATTAATTATACGATCCAGACTAATATACGAATTTTCTACAGTTATTACGTGACGGACTGAATTTTTCCAACTACCTGGGGGAATATCATTAAAGCATTTTCGTATTAATCCTACAACACTAGAACTTAAAGTCGGAGAAATATTTTCACACCTAACCAGTGATTTTAACTGGTGCCACATATGCTCTATGGGGTTAAAAATGCAATAATAGGGTGGGAGCCGTAGGTAGCACTGTATGTCCAATTTCTTCTGACAATGTGTCACAAACATATACTTGTTTTATACAAAATGTCTTTAAAACTTCTAAAAGATCACTATTTTATAACTTTCTTCAAAATATATATCATTCGCCGCCATGTAGTTCTGAATCTCCAATTTTGTATTATTTGAGCTTGGAGCTTTATGTAATTGGCGACTGTGAGAGCTCGCATTGTCCATTACTATCACGCTATTCTGAGGAATGTTTGGTAAAAAACAATTCTTGAACCATTCCTCAAAAACTAGAAATTTTACCACAAAAAGATATTTAAATATAAATTAAGCAACCTAACCTACCTGATGTGCCTATATTTAATTATAATTATTACAATCCGGTCCTTTCCACATAATAATAACAAACGGTCATAAATAATGGGATGGCCACAGGTATTTTTACTGCAGTCATTAAGTTATATCCATTTTTCGTGAAACAATCTTTACCTAAAGAGCGAGGAAATCCAGGCACAAACACAATTAGTTTTCTCTTCTTTTTCATGGGAACACTCCTGGAAACACTTTATGTACACACAGTAATAGTGAAACAGAACCGATAGTTAGCTTCTGAAAATACAATAATACAGATTATACTACAGATTATTAGATTTTATTACACGCGACGAAATTTGACGTCCAGAAGAAATGCGTCAATAAAAACAATATTCAAAGATTGTTAATGGACGGGCAAGATACACGCGTAAACCGAGAGTGTGTTGGTGATCGATGAAACACAACGTATCCGGCCGCTGGTTGGTCTTCAACTAACAGACGCAAGCGTGCGGCTCTATATGAAACTACTTCGCTCACACGATGTAAGACGTCAAGAGGTCATTGGCATTTGACCTAGTGACGTACGTGGCTATTACTATTCCGTATGTTTTTTCGGGTTGTTTGAAACATAGTCCGTCGTAAATGTTCTCCAATTAATTGTACAAAAAGGTATTACAGAATTGAAAAGTGTTTAAATTATTTTATTTTGTCTAAAGAGTTTAAGGTGTACATATGACAACACCGGCCAGAATTCCTTGATTGCTTACATGCATCGCAGTGCCACACAGGTGTTTTTCTGGTTTGACGTTAGATCACTTTTACCGCCGAATGAATTGAAAGCGCAATTTATGGCTATTTTTCTTCAATTTGTCTTTATCTCAGGAATTGCCGGTTTAAATATAATACGTCATTACAATAACACCCTGTAGTATACATCAAAAGCTTTAAAACCGTTAAGCGTTATTGGTATAGTATTTGCAGAATTATATCGTTGATCTTTTGACTGCAATAAAACTTCATTATCCCTTCGACGATAAAATAAATAAGGAAATCCCAAATTTTAAAACCTTTTCGAGCAGAGCCGGACCAAATATACAAATTCAATTTATACCTATGCCTGATGCATGCAAGTGATTTTTAATAATTTTAATATTTAGTGGTTTTCCGGCGAGTAATTTTTAGTTAAACGTATTAGTGGTAGAATGTGTTGGAATTGTGCTGATAGGGGGGCATCTTCAAGTGTCATTTTTAAAAGAAAACATTTATCTACCACATTTATCTACCGATGCCAAACTAATAATTAAAAATGTTTATCAATCATTGTTGAGTAGAAATTTTAATTCGATGGATGCTTTAGCAGAGACGTCTACTTTGACAAAAATTCCTTTATCTTCGGTAAGAGACATAGTACTTAAACCTGTTAATCCTAGAAAAAATCGGAGTGATTCTGGCACATTTAGAAGCATTGACGAAAATGACATGGATTTATTAAGAAGAAAGATTTGCCAAATGTATGAGGCACAAACTGTACCCACTTTGAGTTTCCTCAAAGAGCGGCTGATTAAAGGCGGAACAAATATCTCTTGTAGCCTTTTAATCCTTAGGAAAATATTGCGTATAATGGGTTTTCAATACCGAAGCAATGATAAAAGACAAACATTAATGGAATCTCAACGTTTACGGGAATGGAGAGTTAAATATTTAACAGCTGTTAAACAATTTAGAGAAGAAAATCGGCCAATTATTTACCTTGACGAAACATGGTTCCATACCCATGACACTCCAAGAAAAAGTTGGGATGATTCTTCCAAAAAATGTCAAACCAAGGCACCATCAAATAATGGCAAAAGAATCACAATATTACATGCTGGTTCAGAGAACGGGTTTGTTCCAAATTGTCTATTGCTTTCAGCTAAAAACATAACAGATTCTTCTTTAGATTACCATCAAGATACCGACGCACAACTTTTTGAAGATTGGTTTAAACATAAATTGCTTAAAAATATACCTGAAAATAGCGTCATTGTAATGGACATTTATCATAGTTATCATAGTCGGCAAGCAAAAATCATTCCCAATTCTAATAATACAAAAGCAGAAAATCAAAATTTTATGATTGAAAATAATTTATATTTTGAAGAAACTTACAAAAAACGAGAACTGCTAGAAGTATTAAAAGCTTTTACAATAAATAAGGAATACGAATGTGACAAACTTGCTGGAGAAAATGGACATACAGTGTTGCGTCTTCCTCCGTACTATTGTATATTCAATCCTATTGAGCTAATATGGCACCAATTAAAATTCAATATTAGGAGAAATAATATTTCTCCTACATTAAATGCATCTGTAGTAGAATTAATTAAAACTATTTTAAATTATAAATATAAGTCATGTGGTGTGGTATACATTTTCAAGCCAGCCCTGATCCTATTTATTGAGCTTTGAAGAGGTTGAGGCGTATACAATAGGGTTTAATCAGGTAGTGTTTATTTATGGTAGTAAGAGTCAACGGTATAATTCTGCAACAACTATACAATCTGACCGTCTATTTTCCAAAGTCGGCGAAGCTATGACACAAAAACGAGCTTGCAAGGAAAGAAACTGTCTAAGTGACTTTTCTTGCAACCTATTAATAAAAATTCTGGGACGCTCATTAATAGTTTTACACAAAAAAAAGTTTATAAGTTGTTAGTGACTGGCATTAATGCGGTTATAAAATATTATGTTTCAATATTTGTTTTATTTTTTTGTTCATATTATTTTTAAAAATTTTTGTTATTTAGTATTTTGACGTTTGATAATTTTTCAATTCTTTCTAATCTTTATTGTTTATATCTAATTTATGCCTAATCGCAAATATACTTTTTTAAATATTGATGTTTTACAACCGATGTTTTTAAAGCCATCGATGTTAGCTTTCGATGTTAACATCGATGGTCAACATCGATGTTCCGTTTCGATGTCCCAGTACTAGTCAAGTAGCGCGTCTATAAACAAACAATCGTGCGCTGTTGCCAGCTTGCTAACGGCCATGGATTCCGGGAAATCGTTTTTGTCACAACTCTACTCTGTCACAATTCTCCTCGGTCTCCCCTACTCGATTAATTAAAATCGTCAGTTTTTCCCAACACTAATTCTAATCAGGATTTGAACAGCATTTAAAAAGTACTGCATTTTGCTTCTTATTTCAGGAAAGCGGAAAATATTCCGGTGTACAATTACGCATCATCTCCGGAAAATCCGGTTACTTTTGAAGAATTTATAGAACTTAGTTTTATACACGGAATGGATTTCAACTTCGCACAAGCAATATGGTGTCCGCTTGTGATTTTAACAAAAAATCCTTATATTTATTGGATTTTAAAACTTATCCTTCACATTATACCGGGCACCATTATGGATTTGTTTTGCTTGATAATGGGAACTAAGCCAAAGTAAGTATGATGGTATAGCACTCTGTATATAGGGTGTCCAGGCAGTGGCAGATCTAGGATTAGATTTGGGAAATTTTTTCGGACCACGCCCAAATATCGCTAAATTTGATATATAATTTATAGCAAATACAGTGAAACCTCTCTTAGGCGGACCGGATGGGACCATCTAAATGTGTCCGCCTAATAGAGGTGTCCGCCCATGGGAAATTTGTTATTAGATAATATGTACAGGGTGTCCAATTTTCGACACTTTTATAGGGTATCTCCGTAATTGTTAGTGCTATCAAAAAAGTAATGTAGGTGTCATGTGCTCCTTTTGGGTCAAACTTAAAATGGTAAAATCAAAATTTGAAAATTGTCGCTCGCTTAAGAGATACGGGGGAAAATCAAAAAAATTGACAATTTCAAAATTACCCTATATTTTCTTAGTTAAAAGAGATACAGAAAAATGTTGTACTTATACAGAACTTTCTTTATATTGATTGTTGAATAATCTGCCGTTTTCAGAACAAGTATACGGGGTTAGGTAGAAAAGTTATCGGACTTAACCTCATTTTTTCAAATGGAATACCCTGTATATTTTAATCCAAAAAGATACTAGTTTAAATTCTCCTTTTAAATATATAACACACCATCGATGATATTGATTTCGTAGGCGATTTATTAAACTTTATTACTTTAAACCACAGAGTAGACTATGAAACAGAAGCTAATATCCTAGAAACATAACATTGATTAAGGCTTGCAAACGCCGTGGCATACTTAATACTAGGTTTCTCGTATACTTTTGCGTTATTTCATCCTATGCTTCCATTTGACGCAATTGCGCCGACTGATGGTATCATAACTTGGTTTAGTATACTGCAATATAATGGTGCATTGAGTCTTCCCTGCACTATTTGACAAACTCCCGGGCCCCTTACACTAATCCAGCCCCAAACGTTTATAGAAAAGTGTCCACTTTTATTGGTCATATGTGTATATCTTTCATGGTATATTGAACCAAAAGGCCTGTAAACGCGTATTCTCCCATTGTTGCAGGATTGAAGGGTTTTTTCATCGGAAAATATTACGGTTTCCCACATGTTATCTCGATTTATGTATTTCATGAGCAAATTCTAATGTGGTCTGCTTGTTTGCTTCAGTGGAACAAACCCGAACAACTTTTTATATCCGAATTACGAATTCCACTACGAGCTGTATTAGCCAAGCCAGAAAAATGTGGCTCTTCTTTAGCCCTTATTGCTGTTTCAAATGGATTATCTCTTAAAAAATAAATTAATTGTATATCTTGACCTTCTTCGAAATTTTGGGGCGACCAGTACCTGCTTTTCCAATGATACTTCCATATTCTGCAATTTTGTGCTTAGCCAACAGTGGGGTATTTTTGTTAATTAGCACTGACGAACATTTAAAAAAAATTTTTTCCTCCCTGGAATGATTTTGGCTGGATTTTATATATTTTGGCTTGCTGAATCCTGATCTGGCCTCAGATTTTCGATATCAGCCTCCAATGATAAGGGAGGAACATATGCTTTGAACAATTAAAAACCTATAATATATTTTACTAACAGTTAGCTTAGGTACATTATAAATATTTATAAATAATTTAAAATTTAATATTTACTTCCCTAACGTCTTTCTTTTATAAGATCTCCTGGATAACATATTCGGGCTCCACTTTCCTGTATACCTTTTCTCTATGGAGGCAATATCTTGGTGAAATTGTTCTCCATGCTCATCTGATACTGCTCCTAAATTTTCAGGAAAAAAGTCCAAATGAGAATGGAGAAAGTGAAGTTTTAGTGACATGTTGCATTCTAAAATATGATAGGCCGTGAGTAGTTATTCCACGAGTTCACGATAATTTTCTGATTTATTATTTCCAAGAAAATTGTTGCAAACAATGCATTCCATGCCCGCCTTTCATTGTGACTTAAAATTTGCATGAAGTTCGCATCTTGAAACAATAGCCTAATTTGGGGACCAACAAAAATTCGTTCTTTAATTTTGGCCTCACTGATACGTGAAAATGTGTCTTTTATAAATACTTGAAAGCATTTCCTTCTCTATCCAGTGCTTTAACAACATTTTTGATCAGACCCAGCTTAATGTTAAGTGGAGGTAATTTTTTTTTTCTGAACTAATGGTTCTCGGGTCAAATTTTTAACGCCAACTTGTATTGTGTCACGTTGAGGCCAAACCTTAATTTTATAATGTTTGTCCCTTGCACGGCTGTCCCATTCACACAAAAAGCAACAGTATTTTGTATAGCCTGCTTGTAGTCCTGTCAGTAACGCCACCACTTTTAAATCTGCACATATGTTCCATTTGTGATCTTCGTACTTTACACATCTTAGTAACATCTTAAGATTGTCATATGTTTCTTTCATATTTACCGAATGACCTATAGAAACCAATGGATGCTCGTTTCCATTAAAAAGTAAAACAGCTTTTAGACTTGTTTTAGACGAATCTATGAATAGTCTCCATTTATCGGGAGTATATGGTAAGTTCAGTTCGGTCATTAGGCCAGGTATGTCATGGCAAAATACTAAATCATCTTCCACTGCAAAAAAATTTGTGAACAAACCCAAGAGCTTCCACTGCTGCAGGCGGAATCCGAGAAGTTCAGCTTTTGTTTTCGGGAGGTCCAAGTCACGAACAAGGTCATTTAATTCACCTTGAGTGATTAAATGAGGTGTATCAGGCAAATCATGAGAATTAGGGATGTAGCTTGGTCCGGCTTCTGGTGAAATACTTCCGGAGTCTGCTTCGGAATCAAGCGTGTAACTCTCAGGTGTCTGGGGAATGGGTAATGAGTTGTCATGGGACACTGGTCGCATTGCATCGGATTGCTAGTAATTCCTTTAATATTCGTCATGCAAAAATGACAATCATCTACGTGATTACGAGGTTCCCTCCAAACCTTTGGAACTGCGAATGGCATAGATTTATGAGTACCTTTCAGCCATCCAGTCAATGTTCTCGAGCAAGAACTGCAACACATTTTTGGGGCCCAGGACCTACCTTCATCGCCAACTTTGCATCCAAAGTACAGTTCATAAGCCTTTTTTACTAATGAAGATATCGGTTTTTGGTACGCTTTCGCGGTAACTTCGCCACAAATATAACAGAAGGTATCGGCTTTATTAAGGCAAACACGCATCGACATTTTTGGTACCGTTTTACCACGCACGTAGATCTAATATAGATGTTTACTAAATAATTATATAGTAACGACTAAAGGGATATTTCAAGCATAGATCCAAATAAGCTGCAAATAACAATGGCGCGACCGTTTATTACCTATTAATGGGCCTATTCGACCCTTCCAAGAAATCTGAGGCCAATATAAACATTTGAGGGTCAGTTGTATATTAGTTTAAGTCCAAATGTTACAAAATACACGATATTTTTATAAACAGGATTTTTGTTATTAATTCATCTGCGATGTGTCTTATTTGATACCCATCACTCAATCGAGTATAAAAATTATCGCTTTTTGCTGGACGGTTAACGCAGGCATTTTTTAAAAATTTTTTCGTTCGACACGTCATCGTCAGTAACGATGGTACATTACATTATAATAGTTATCTTGGAGATTTCGCTACTATGAAGATTTGGAAACAATATTTTTAAAATTGTTGAATATAGAATAATTTATTGAATATTGTAGTGGAATAAAGAATTTTATTAAAGTAAAAGATAAATATATGAATATCGTATATTAATTAATTACACTAATCAACACAAAAATCCTCTTTATAACAATATCGTGTATTTTGTAACATTTGGACTTAAACTAATGTACAACTGACCCTCAAATGTTTATATTGGCCTCAGATTTCTTGGAAGGGTCGAATAGGCCCATTAATAGGTAATAAACGGTCGCCCCATTTATTTCCAGCTAATTTGGATCTATGCTTGAAATATAGAAGGTGTCTATCTACAGGAAAAGGCAATCTACTCTCACAAATTTTTTTGCAGTGGAAGGTGATTTAGTATTTTGCCATGACATACCTGGCCTAATGACCGAACTGAACTTACCATATACTCCCGATAAATGGAGACTATTCATAGATTCGTCTAAAACAAGTCTAAAAGCTGTTTTACTTTTTAATGAAAACGAGCATCCATCGGTTCCTATAGGTCATTCGGTAAATATGAAAGAAACATATGACAATCTTAAGATGTTACTAAGATGTGTAAAGTACGAAGATCACAAATGGAACATATGTGCAGATTTAAAAGTGGTGGCGTTACTGACAGGACTGCAAGCAGGCTATACAAAATACTGTTGCTTTTTGTGTGAATAGGACAGCTGTGCAAGAGACAAACATTATAAAATTAAGGTTTGGCCTCCACGTGACACAATACAAGTTAGCGTTAAAAATTTGACCCGAGAACCATTAGTTCATAAAGAAAAAATATATTTATCTCCACTTCACATTAAGCTGGGTCTGATCAAAAATTTTCTTAAAGCACTGGATAGAGAAGGAAATGCTTTCAAGTATTTAAAAGACAAATTTCCACGTATCAGTGAGGCCAAAATTAAAGAAGGAATTTTTGTTGGTCCCCAAATTAGGCAATTGTTTAAAGATGCGAACTTCAGGCTAATTTTAAGTGACAATGAAAGGCGGGCATGGAATGCATTTGAAAGTGTTTGCAACAATTTTCTTGGAAATAATAAATCAGAAAATTATCGTGAACTCATGGAAGAACTACTCACGGCCTATCATATTTTAGAATGCAACATGTCACTAAAACTTCACTTTCTCCATTCTCGTTTGGATTTTTTTCCTGAAAATTTAAGAGCAGTATCAGATGAGCATGGAGAACGATTTCACCAAGATATTGCCTCCATAGAGAAAAGGTATACAGGAAAGTGGAGCCCGAATATGTTAGCCGACTATTGCTGAACCCTAATACGAGACACATCCAGGAGTTCTTATAAAAGAAATACGTTAGGGAAGTAAATATTAAATTTTAAATTGTTTATAAATATTTATAATGTACCTAAGCTAACTGTTAATAAAATATATTATAGGTTTTTAATTGTTCAAAGCATATGTCCCTCCCTTATCTTAGGCTGATATCGAAAATCTGAAGCCAGATCCGGATTCAGCAGGCCAAAATATATAAAATCCAGCCAAAATCATTCCAGGGAGGAAAAATTTTTTTAAAATGTTCGTCAGTGTTATTTAATTGGCAGGCAGCCTGAGGCCACTGCGGAGGCAATTCTCTTATATTCCAGACCTCCATGAAAATTCGGAATATGCATATTTTACAAGATAAAATTAAGAGCTGCGTTCACAGGTTATGTGAAGGTTTTCCCCCCAATCAATAGGTCAGACAATATAAACATCAATAAATTAACTAAAAAACTTATTTTTATCCGTTAAAACTTCACGAAAATAAATATTGATCGGCTAACGAGTCTCCTCTCTCTCTAACCTGCTAACAAGCGGCATATTTTTTAATTGAATTGTTGCTGCTTAGATGGCGTTGATTGTTAATTTGGGATCCTCATCTTAAACGAAAATCAGCGATGATCGTGACTTTTCCCCTTTATAAAAAGTTATGTTATATCATAAATTCTACGATCAAGAGTTATTATTTTATTTAATAGAAAAACTATTTTCTTTTATTTTTCAGATTATTAAAGATCTACAAAAAAGTCCACAAATTCAGTGATATCATTTCCTTCTTCAGCTTGAGAGAATGGACTTTCACGAACAAAAACACCCAGACTATGTGGAAAAAGCTGAACAAAACTGATCAAGAACTTTTTCCATTCAGTATGACGACGGTGTCCTGGCTTGTCTTTTTCAGGAACTACGTTAAGGGAATAAGAACGTATCTCATGAAGGAGTCAGATGATACATTGGAGGCAGCGAACAAACAATACAGAAGGTATTTTAGGAGACGCTTTTAACAATGTTAAATATTGACCATTTATACGTTTAAAAGATTTTTAAAAGTCAATGATTACCCCCGACTTGGGAATCTTTACTGTTCTTAGGTTTCGTTAAAATCGTGTCCGCGCATAAGGTTGTACCGGACGTTGTACAGGGTGTCCATTTTTGGGTAGTTTTATTCATGCGCAGTACACCGTTCTCCGTATTACAGTCGGAAATTCTGCTCTTCTGACAATTAAAATGACACGGATTCATGCGCAGTACACCGTTCCCGATCAACTGTCTCTCATTACCAGAAATGGGTCACGCGCCATTTTAATTACCATTGCCGACGCAATTGGGTAGATATGGATTATTATGTTATTTTTAACTGTTTATTATTTGTTCGAAGCAGGTATGAACAGCTAATGGCGATTTAAACCCACACTGGTACTTAAATTAGCAGTTCACGTTCTTTATTAAGCTTATGGACTGCTAATTCGTAACAACTTTTTTGACCTCCTATTTGTAAATAGCAGTAGCTGCTTTAACTGGTAATCAAAACGAACAGGTTTGCCCATCTCTAACTCTGGGCGTATTTTAGGGATTTCGACAGATCCAACTGCTGTTCTGACCGTTAGCAATGCGCCAGCTGATCGAGAACGGTTTACTGCGCATGAATACGTGCAATTATAATTGACATTGCCGGCGCAAGAGACAAAAATTGCCGACTCTACTACGGTTATAAAATTTACTCTTTGTTTATTTAAACAATTTAAATAATGATTTCTTTTACAGATTTGTATGGTACAACAGGCTTTTGATGGTTATCCTAGCGTTTATCGCCTGCCACCTGGTAACATCAATACTTTCACAGTTTTATACGTTTTTATTTAGTTAAGATGAAATAATATCTCCCATAATTTATTTTAAATATAATAATTCGCACACCGGGCGGTGGTTGTATCGATAAACAGATTATAGGAATTCAACAGTAAATGTCAGAGGACCATAGGGGCAGTGCCACTTCGTCGCCTTTGCGTGAACTATTGACTCGTAACAATAAGTAACGTAAGTTCAAGAATATTTTTGCTTGGCTCTACCTCTATATTTTTGCACACGAGACGGCACTGGTAAAAGAGATCTTTCGGACTAAAAGTGTATGAAAGTTTAAGGAGAGGACACACTTATTTGCACAAGGTGATCCTATTAACTTGTTTATTTTTCATACTTGAGAGAAATTGAAAAGATTGCTATATGTATAGGGTTTTTCAAGTAGTAGTTGTAAGGAGATCAAATATTGTTTTAGGTCTGTAGATTTACAGGGGACAGCCTGTATGTTAACTGATTTTCCAATTCTCCAAAGTCAAATTCTGAACGTAATTTATGTAAGATACAGGGTGTCCCATTTTCGACACTTTTATAGGGTATGCCCGTAACTGTTAGCGCTATCACAAAAGTAATGTAGGTGTCATATACTTTTTTTTGGGTCAAACTTAAAATGATAAAATCAAAATTCGAGAATTTAAGAGATACGGGGGAAAATCAAAAAATTGACAATTTCAAAATTACCCTATATTTTCTCAGTTAAAAGAGATACAGAAAAATGTCTTATACAAAAGTTTCTTTATAATGATTTGTGAATAATCTGCCGTATAATAAGTATACGCGGTCAGGTAAAAAAGTTATAGCACTTAACCCCATTTTTTAAATGGAGCACCCTGTATATTTTAATCTAAGAAGATTGCATTTTAAATTCTATTTTCAAATATATAACACACCATGGATAATATTGGTTTCCTAGGTGATTTATTTCAACTTTATTACTTTAAACCACAGTAGGCCATGAAACCAAAGGTAATATCCTAGAAACAACTATGTTGACATTCTAGTTGTTATTAACATTTAACGTCAATTTCATTTTTACATATTCGTTTGTGAAAATGAAATATTCATGGTGTTCCATTTAAAAAAATAAGGTTAGGTCCGATAACTATCTTACCTGACCCCGTATACTTATTCTGAAAACGGCAGATTATTCAACAATCATTATAAATAAACTTCTGTATAAAACATTTTTCTGTATCTCTTTCAACTAAGAAAATATAGGGTAATTTTGAAATGTTCAATTTGTTGATTTTCCCCCGTATCTCTTAATCGTATCTTTAAGTTTGACCCAAAAAGAGCACATGACACGGGACACCCTGTACCCTATACCCAAATTCAACCGTTTTCGATATATTGACAATATGCAGGAATGAGAAAATCGAGATTTCTATGAGGAACCAAAGTGAGAAAGATTATCGGTTCTTTGTTTTCCATAGCAATCTCGATTATCCTACATTTCTGCACTTTTAGATATTTTTATTATTTTATCTTGCCAATTTTCAATATACAGAATGTCCATTTAAAAAAACTTTTTGATCCCCCCCTGTAAATCAACGAACCTAAAATGATATTTGATACCGTTGCAAACCCTGTAAGTATAGCATCTTTTTAATTTTTTTATGAAAGTATGAAAAATACAAATATTAAGAGGGGAGGACATTATACCTTTATTTTTCAAAAATTAACAAGAAAATTGTTGTGTCCTGTTGTATTTGAGACATAGGTAGGCATATATTGTAAGTCCTCATGGTGTTAGTCGACCTAATATCATCTTAATTTTTGTCCGACAAAAGAAAATATACTTTCTGCTAAAGCGCATTCACAATAAGAAGAATGCTGACAAAACATTGCCGTAGAATTCCTATGGTCCGTTTCTCGCTGCATGAACCGGTAATAGCATTAAGCTAGGTTCACACGGCGACACACTACACGTTTTTTGCAGGATAAATCTTACCGTATAACTAGTGGCACGTATATGCTGACATAGAAACGTTCACACATCGTTTATACTGTAAATAAACGTATACGGTTGAAGACGTCCAAGCACAGCAACCGAATGAATTTAAATGTATTATATGTATTGAGAGAAATTGAAAAGATTGTTATATAGGGTTTTTCAAGTAGTATTTGTAAGGGGGTCCAATATTATTTTAGGTCTGTAGATTTACATGGTACATCCTGTATATTAACTGATTTTCCAATTCTACGTCAAATTCTGAACGTAATTTATGTAACATACAGGGTGTCCCATTTTCTGTCAACTGTTAGTGCTATCTAAAAAGTAATGTAGGTGTCCTGTACTCTTTTTGGGTCAAACTTAAAATGATAAAATCAAAATTTGAAAATTTTCGCTCGCTTGAGAGATACGGGGGAAAATCAAAAAATAGACAATTTCAAAATTACCCTATATTTGCTCAGTTAAAAGAGATACAGAAAAATGTTTTACGCAAAAGTTTCTTTACATTGATTTTTGAATAATCTGCCGTATTTAGGATAAGTATACGCGGTCAGGTAAAAAAGTTATAGGACCTAACCCCATTTTTTTAAATGGAGCACCCTGTATATTTTACTGTAAGAAGATTGCATTTTAAATTATATTTTCAAGTATATAACACATCATGGATAATATTGGTTTCCTAGGCGATTTATTTCAACTTTATTAGTTTAAACCACAGTAGGCCATGAAAAAAAAAACTAATACCCTAGAGACAATTATGTTGATATTCTAGTTGTTATTAACATTTAACGTCAATTTCATTTTTACATATTCATTGTTAAAACAACTCAACATTTTGAAAAATTTGATATGATATCTATCATCCATGGTGTGTTATAAATTTGATAAGAGGGTTTAAAATGCTATCTTTTTAGATTAAAATATACAGGGTGTTCCATTTAAAAAAATTAGGTTAGGTCCGATATCTTTCTTACCTGACCCCGTATATTTATTCTGAAAACTGCAGATTATTCAACAATCATTATACGTAAACTTCTGTACAAAACATTTTTCTGCATCTCTTTTAACTAAGAAAATATAGGGTAATTTAGAAATTGTCAATTTGTTGTACTTTTCAAAAATGAACAAGAAAATTGTTGTATAATGTTGTATTTGAGACATAACCTAATATCATCTTAATTTTTGTCCCACAAAAGAAAATATACTTTCTGCTAAAGCGCATTCACAATGAGAAGAATGATGACAAAACATTGCTGTAGAATTCCTATGGTCCGTTTCTCGCTGCATGAACCGGTAATAGCATTAAGCTAGGTTCACACGGCGACACACTACACGTTTTTTGCAGGATACATTTTACCGAATAACTAGTGACGCATATAATGACCTAGAACCGTTCGCACATCGTTTGAACTGCAAATAAACGTATACGGTTGAAAACGTCCACGCACAGCAACCGAGTGAATTTAAATGTATTCGTTTGGCAGTAGTGCATCGTATCACTCTTTCACACGGCGCGATGGGGACGCGTGTTTAAACGAATAGCAACCGACTGTTAAATAATCTCTAGTTCATATTTGCATTAATTTCTGGTAAATTTCATTTTCTAGAGACTCAAACGATTTACTAAATTTCCAAAACTTTCCACGGACATTGAAAAGTACTTAAAAAAACTTTCTTTCGTCGTTTCTCAACTTTTAGCATAAATTTTCAAATATTTTCTTACCTATAAGGTGTCGCATTCTTGACACTCTCTGGGGACATTAGAGTTATTATCCAAGATAGAATTTTGCGGCTTTTACTTTAGTTGTTATACTTTTTGACGAGACGCTGTCAAATTTGCCATGGCTCTCTTAGTTTTAAAACAAAAGGATGAGCTTCGCTTTTTAGACGCCCCTCGTACTTCCGTTACGCGTTAATTATCAGAAAGGTAATAACTGATCTTGTTAGAGCTTATTACGTAAAGTTCAGAGACGTAGCCCAGATTTTCCTTAAAAAGTTTAGTTTTTGAGATATTAACAGACGTAAAATTATTTAAATGAGAGAATTGTGCATACTTTGGGCTTTACAAAAATGTACGGTATTTATCTTCTTGTTAACATCTCAAAAACTGAACCTTTGTGGAAAAAAACTGGCTACGTCAATGAACTGCATGTGAAAATCTCTAACGAGATCATGTTTTGCCTTTTTGATAAACTAACGCGTGACGAAAAATACGAGGGCTGTCTTGATTTATAGTATCTATGAATCCAAAATCTTCTGTTATACGATACCACCGGCATCTTGGATAACAATATACAGGGTGTCCGCTAATTAATGGTACATGGAAAAACCGCATGCTCCTTATGTAAAAATATTAGGATTTAATTATACTTACCTATATCCGACAGTTGATATTATCTGAGATGCAGGGTGTTAAAGTTAAAATGTTTTTGTTTTCCTCTAATAACTTTGCAGGAAACCAACGTTTTTTTACAAAATTTGGCAATTATGGTTTTTTTAGGACGAGAAATTGCGGCATTATTTACACATTTATTAGGTCATAATTTTTTTGCGCCTCAGTGTATTTAAATTTTTAATGAAAATAATACTTTTCTCATATTTATTACGTAAAAAAGGTATGCTAAGTTCAGGTCGCCCAGAGTTAGCGTTTCGGAAATATTTGCATTTAAATTGTTTAGTGCGCCCTGCTCAATTATTATTAATTTGCGAACAAATTTTTTTTCTTAAAGTAACCTATGAGAAAACAAATACAATTTAGAGATGCAGTTTCTATGGAACAGAAAATGTTTCATTTTTGAGTTTATCGTAAGTTTGTGTTTTCATTGCTGTTGGATTCTTTCGACACGATATTTTCTAGTGTCAAAGTTACTTTAATTAAAGTAAGTTAAAGAACAATCCAATTGTTGAATTTATTATTCCCAATAATTGCCATTACTAGAACATTAATTATGATGTGAAAGTTAATTGGTAAGAAGTAAAAAAATATTATTTGCTTGCCTGAGCTAACGCACTAAACAATTTAAATGCAAATATCTCCGGAACGGTAACTCTGGGCGACCTGAACTTAATATATATTTTTCACGTAATAAATATGAGAAAGGTATTATTTTTATTAAAAACTTAAATACACTGAGGCACAAAAAAGTTATGACCGTATGAATGTGCGAAAATTGCCGCAGACAGTACCCCCATACACACACACACACATTAAAACCAATTTCTCGTCCTAAAAAAACATAATTGTCAATTTAAAAAAACACGTTGATTTCCTGCACAGGTATTAGAGAACAATAAAAGGAAGTTTTAACTTTAACACCCTGTATCTTAGATAATATCAACTTTCGGATATAGGTAAGTATAATTAAATCCTAATATTTTTACGAAAGGAGTTTGTGGTTTTTCCATGTACCATTAATTAGCGGACACCCTGTATGTATAAAAAATGCAGAAAGAGAGAGACAGGAATACTCACTTCTCTCGATATGATAACTGCGATTATTCGTTTCTTTACAGGAATGAAAATGTATCGTGTGAGCATCCGGCTGTTTATTCGATTGAAACCGAATAATTTAAAATACGTGCAGTATATTGTCGTGTGAACCCAGGCCTTAAACATAAACCTATTACTTTTTAGGTGTCAAATTGCGACACATAATATTATGTGCAATGTTGCCAATGTTTTTATGAATAGCTCAACTAATTTATAAGGTTATTTTTATAGATTCTTTTACCATTAATGTTAAGACTAAAAGGCAATGTAAAATTATTAATTTTTCTAAAGAATTTAATAAATAAAATATACATACATAGGTATTTTATTTCGTTATTAACAAACTATTTAAGGGATTAGAATCAGTGGCGGCTCGTGACCTATGATAGAGGGGTTCACAAGTATGGTGAAATTTTTCTAGGCGTTTTAAATGTAGCAAGAAAAAAAGTAATAAGAAAATGCGTTAGGTAAAACATATTTTAATTTATTTTTTAATTTTACACCAGCAAATACAACTTTTGGAAAATAAGAAAGGTTTTCTTAGTGTGTATAACTGTCGGATCTTAACGTCGTCGCATGCAACCCTCGTAACAATATTTATAGAGTCCACTATACTAATACTACTAAAGCCATCTACGAGTTATCAAGAAAACCGAATGATGTCTAATACCACTACGCCATCTACGGGCTACGTCATTAGGCGCAACCAAGACGAGAACAATAGTTAACTGTTTTATGACGAGAACGAATCGAGCCACGAGACTGACAAGTTGGCATTCTTCATATTTTCACTGTTTTTAGTTTAAATCCTTAAATAAAAAGGTTTAAAATCATATCGAGTATCATTTATCGAAATACACAACATTTATCGACCCTACACAATAGTGCTTAAACTTAAAGTCCATTCTTCGGTTCTTAATGGTAGAAAATTGATCAATAACAGCTTCATTAAGTTTGGAATACCCTCTATAAATTTTTTTTCATATATTTCATTTTCAAACTTTCTAATAAAGTCCCTAGATTTACCCTTTGTGGTCTGCATTAAATTAATTTCGGGTTTAGGTGTTCCCGCATTCTTCACTTCAATTTTTTGCTCCAAACTCAAGGAGCTAAAGTTAAATTCTTAAGTAAATAGTCCACCGTCAACTATTCGTTTTAACTTAATAAATATATAATATTAAAATAATAAAACATACATAAACACCGGAATTTCTAATTAGATGCACGAACAGACAACAGCGCGGTGCACACAAAAACTGTGCGCCTTTTCCATGTTAAATCGCCATAGCCCCCGCTGCCACCCGCCAACTGTTGCTACAGAGAAACTGCACTACTTAATGGTACGTACGAGCAAGTCTCGTCATAATCGTCATTTACCTCGACCGAGGCACGGTTTACCGGATCTATACAGTTTGGTTTGACGGGATGATAAAAGATTAGGGAGGGTCGGACTTTTTTAGTTTGACGGTACGATAAAATATTAGGGAGGGTCGGACCGCCACTGATTAGAAAAATAAATGCGATATTCCTCAAAATTGATCGAAAACTTTTTCTTAAAATAATTTAAGCCCTTTTCTTTATACAGGGTGTCAATTAAAAAACTTTCCACCCTACATATGTTATTTCCAGTCTCGGAAATACACGTACAGTGGTACCTCGAGATACGAGTACTCTAACATACGAGTTATTTGAGATACGAGCTGTCGAGCGAAGCGACGGTTGCAACTGGTCGTGCAGTAGACATATAAATAGGGTGACCAGAAAATTAGTGTTCGAATCAAAGATATAACAAACCAGATAGAAAAATGTACATTTCTAGCCTACGCAACGAATATAAACAGTCTTTCCCACCACTTTCGGTCATTATTGCAGCATAGCCAGATTGACGTATTTATCGCAGGGGTATCTTGCAAAATCCCAATTAAAAATTTGTTAATTTGAAAATTACAACTGGTTTAAGTTTAATCCGCAATTGCTCTTAAAATAAATGTATTCCCAATAATTTTACAGTAAACTGTGAAAAAGGCGATGAGTGATTCTTTAAAAAAATATTATTATACTTAAAAGTATCAAACGAATCTTGAACTAAGCCAACTGCTGCACTCTGGCAACATCTATTTCTATTTTACTACTGCGCTACGATTCCGGATCCAAAATATGAATGAATACTAATCTCAAAAACATTACAACGTTTTGTGTTTCCTTTTGTGATTATTGGTGAAAAATCGTCTTTATTATAAACAATCATGGTGCATTCATGTGTAGTTTGTAAAAGAGTGGATCATTTAAATAAGGATTTAGCTTTTCATCCGTCAGTATGGTTATGTTTTAATATGTAACCATCTGATATAACCAGTCTTCAGCATTGTTGCCATTCAGCCAGTAAACGTGTAGTTCTCTCTTCCACCCATTACTGATTTTCAATGACATTTCACACAATCACAGCTTCACTTTCCAAAAGTTTTATGAATGGATTATTGGGTCTGTAGTTTACAATACCTTTGGTTTGAATGGGTGATTCACGAAGAACTTGCATTAGAACTTTATGGAGAACTACTGAATATATGTTTCTGAAACTTTGGGAATTTAGGTTTATCGATATGCTCTCTTTAACAAAAATATTCACATATTTTGGTAATTTCCGGTTATACCGGAAGTAGCTGACAACTTTCGTTTCTTAAATAGAACATGGTAATTTTTATTACATTTTTCGATTAAGCGTTAAATACTAAGCACATTTTATAGAACATGTTTTTGTCAGACTCAGTTTTTAAATATCTGAACTTTTTGTAATTATTTGGCAAATGCATGACGATGAAATAATCCATATAATTTTTTTACCTTAGCTCTTGGACTAAAAATTGTTTCTAACCGAATAGCTAGAAGATCATCAAGTTTCAAAAATATTTTAAATTCGGCAGACAATTTACAGGGTTGTCACAATTCAAGCTTCATTGTGAAAGAATTCAACCATTAAAAACTTTCCTATTTTAAATGGAACACCCTGTATTTTTTTATTTAATTTGATGGCAAATTAGTTGTTCTTTATAAATAGTATTTACTTTCATTTTCCTATATCAAAGCGTTTTCTCAAAAAATCCAATTTTATTCCGAAAATACTATTTGTTCAAGTCTGCTATGAAAACAATTGTACTTAGGGGCCGTATACTGATGTACTGAAGAGATACTGAAGGAAAATCTAATTGAAAGGGTGAGGACAGCATTTCAATCTCTCACTGCACAAGAAATTAGGAATGCTACAAGAAATAGTATGATGAAAAGAATACATAAATGCTTGAAAGTGAATGGCTATCATTTCGAACATATTTTAAAAATATAATCAAAAGATATTAGGTATAATTTTCAAACACTTTTAATTAAAGAGTTTATAAACTTGTTTCCTTGCTATTTAAAAAAATATATATTTAAACCATTAAATTTAAAACAATCAACTGCATTTTATTTATAAATTCAATTAAGAAACGCTTTAGAACGTTGTATTTTCAAGAAATCAATCACTTTTCCTCCGTATAGACATCAGTAGACAGCCCAGTCCCTAAGTATCATAACACACATGAACAAATAGTATTTTCCAATAAAATTCGATTTTTTGAGGAAACGCTAAAATAGGTATAGGACAGTAAATACTATTTATAAGGAATAACTAATTTGCCATCAAATTAAACAAAAATATACAAGGTGTTCCATTTAAAATAACAAAGTTTTTAATGGTTGTATTCTTTCACAATGAAGCCTGACTTGTGACCACCCTGTAAATTTTCTGCCGAATTTGAAATATTTTTGAGACTTGATGATCTTCTAGCTATTCGGTTCGAAACAATTTTTAGTCCAAGAGCTAAGGTAAAAAAATTATATGGATTATTTCATCGTCATGCATTTGCCAAGTAATTACAAAAAGTCCAGATATCTAAAAAACTAACACAGACTGATAAAAACATGTTGTAAAAAATATGCTTAGTATTTAACGCTTAATCGAAAAATGTAATAAAAGTTATTATGTTGTATTTAAAAAACGAAAGTTGTCAGCTACTTCCGGTATAACCGGAAATTACAAAAATATGTGAATATTTTAGTTAAAGAGAGCATATCGATAAACCTAAGTCCCCACAGTTTCAGAAACATATATTTAGTAGTTCTCCATAAAGTTCTAATGCAAGCTCGTCGTGAATCACCCTGTATAGTGGCAGCTTGTGATATTTTTTAAGGGGGTGCTTGGATTAACGGAAAGGCAAAGCAAATTCCCGAAAAACGAGGACATGTCCGGCTGTAGCCGGACATCTGGCAACCCTATCTAGTCCCTTTGCTTCCACATTTTTTTTACAATATCAAAAAAAAAAGTTAGAATTTACTTAAATAAAACTTAATTCAAACGTTTATTACAAAAATCACAGACAAATTTTAATTTTTAATATCAAAACTACACAATGTATAGTCCTAATTTAATATATAGGCTTCTTTTCATGGATGATTTTCTTTACTTTTATCCGAGTTTTCATGATTTCCCTTTGTGAAATATTCTTCAATTTCATGGAGTGTTTTTCCTTTAGTTTCGGGTAAACAAAGGAATACGAAAACCGTACCAGTCAGAGCCATCCCTCCGTACACCAAAAACGTTCCTTCTGCTCCGAGATTTTCGAACATCTCCGGCATAGTCTTGACCACACTAAATACAGACATGTAGGCTACACACGAAGCGATTCCGCTTCCAGTGCTACGTTTTGCTAATGGAAGAAGCTCCCCCAGTAGGTTCCACGGTAACGTCACAAAACCTGCCGTTACAAAGAATACATAAGCTACCAACGACCCTATCGGTACGAATAATAGAACTGGGGAGTTAATTGTATTAGATATTCTATGAAAATACATAAATCCGCTGAGGATAAATAGGGGGATAACGGTTCCAATTCCCCCGGCTAAAGCAAGCGTCCTTCTTCCAATTTTTCTTAACGCAATACACGCTACGATCGACGCAAACAACCTAATACAATCGATTACAAATGTTGCTAGGTATTCGTTGACGTTATTCCCCAGAGTTTTCTTCATAAGTGTCACAGAGTAAAAATTTACAGCGTTGACACCAGCCCATTGACTGGTAATGAAGAATACAACCAAAATACCCATCGGTTTCCAAAATTCTGGAGCAAGCAATTCTCGACAGCGATCTTTAAATTCTTTTGTGTGTAAATTTTTGTCGCTATCCTTTTGTTTGGCTAGCATGACTTCCAACTCGTGTTTTGAATCGTCCGAAGTGCCTCTGAGCCAAAAGAAGGATTTTTTGGCTTCGTCTGTAAGACCTTTTTGAGCCAGCCACGCAGGTGATTCTGGAGTGAATATCATCAGTATCCAGCTGATCATTGGTATTATGCTTATGAATAAAGCTGTGTTTTGCCAGGTGAGAAAAGTGCCGATCAGGTGACTGAGTAGTAGACCGGCTGATACACTGAGAGGGATACCTCCTAAAACCAAATAAATCTATTTGGGTCAATATTTCTTTAAATTCTTTTAATTCGAAATTATAAAAGGGATTCATAAGCAAACAAAGACTGTATTTGTTGAAATGATTTTTATTCTTAATTTAGCAAAACCCAAAATTGATAATGTGTTGGATTTTTCCAATCTTCTCACGTTTGAAATTTAATAAATTGAGTTGTACTGATCGGATCAATGTCGATCTTTTTTTATTTTGCACTTTGTTGTGCTAGCTTTTGAAGCGTATTTAAAAAAAAATTGTCATTGTGAACAATTTAATTGTTTAAATAGTTAACATGCTGTTAACCCATCTTAAACTAATTTTAAAAAATACCATTTTGTTCTTTGATATTTTCGAAGAAAGTAGCACCTCTTTTAGTTCGGAAGTTACATTAAATATGGTCAATCGCAGCGCACAGCGTGCCACGGCACAGTCAAAGCGTGTCAGAACTTACAATCGAGCTGACTACAGTGTGAATCATTAATATTTCTATTCTGTTGTTGGCGAAAGCGTGCCATGCTTATCTTATTTTTATAAGCATACTGTTTTTTATATAAAGTTATACGTGGAGTTTTGATAAAATGCAAGAATCATCAAAATTTTTGAGTGGTTCGAAAATTCGAACAGATCGATGTTTGAATCCTTTCGATCTGTCTCGTCATCGAAAAGTAGGTGTTAGAAAAGTTTCGAAGCATCATTTAGTAACTCTTAACTTACCATTACCTAACGGCTGAGTCCCTTAAACAAAGAATCTGTAGTTATTGCCGTACTAAAGTTTCTGAACTACATAAAGATTGTGAGAAGAAGGTAAATTTTACTGTCAATAATGCTTTTTAAGACCGGAGTCCCAAGCCCTCGTGCGTCTAAAAAATTGCTTCCTAAATGGGTTAAATATTGCTTCATAATGTATTTATCGGATGGCGCCTACTGTACTAATTTATGAAATTATTTGAATTAAAATTTTACAGGTTCCCAATTTACCGATCCAAGCGTAATTTTCATTTCTTTAGAGATGGCAGTGTACCAAACTAAATACAATATATGGGCGATCTGCACCAAGCCATAAAAAACAAACATAATGTTAATATATAAAATGTAACTAAAGTTTACTTGGTTATTTGTCACTATATTAAAAGAGATTTGGAGTTACGGCCGTTTCGTAGTACAACTACATCTTCAAGACTCTCGCACGAGAGTGAACCCAAACTAAGTGTATATAATATAGGTAGTACTAAAAAATAAAAAATATTAATTTGGTATAATAAATAATGTTTGGCACAATAGTGTAATACACTTCAATTAGGCTCAATATTCAGAGAATCTAAGAATGCACATGCCAGATGGGATTTTTACAATAATTCTAATAGCGGGGAGTTGCCGAGATCTAATTCTGTGTTTAAAAGTTAATATATCTGTCTTTTTAATGTTTATAAATTTCAATGTTTCGTAGTAAATTTAATTTATAGCCTTCTTGTTCAGTGTGCAAGATTTGTAAGTTACTTATATCTGGAAATGTGTGGTTTGTAGCTAATCTATTTTGCGAATCACTTTTTAGATACAAACCACACATTTCCTACTATTACACTTTGCCCATCTGGCAAACCCTAAATACTACCAGAAATGGCAATATTTTAATGGTTCCTGAGTTTCACAACTTGGCAGATAAGCAGTATCATTTTATAATATCAATTTTTAAAGAATTTTCTACATAACATTTATATTTGGTACACTGTATATTTACGCATAATCGGTTTTTCACACGAATATACACAACCGAGTCGAGCAACATCGCCGCCCTCACTGACACAGTAGCTGAACTTTTAGTTGGTTCGTAACTCGACTATACGAAGCGGCGAAGTGCAAATATGGCTGACAAACATCGTCCAGCTGATAAAATATTTCGATAAATATAACCCATTGCTGTAATAGCGCGTTTCTTTGCCTAAATCTTATTCAAAACATTACTAATAATATTGCCTTTTAGGAGAAACAATATTTTTCGATTTTGTGTAAAAAATTTTGCAATTGTTATAATTTTTGTTTATTTATTACGTGGCTATTTAGCAACAGTTTCCAACAAAAAATATATGAATGCCGAGCCTAATCTTTTATCTTTGAATAACTGCATCCACATGTCTCCAAAGCTAAATAGTTTTTAAGCTGGTTGTAATGGCGTATAGCTTTACAACAGAAATCTCATGTAACTCTTTTGCAAATTGATGGAGTCTGTGCAATAACCGTTTATGCGAGGTTGCATAACATACTTTGTGCCTTTTTCAATGTTCTATTGACTCATATTTTTGTCGTTTTTTGGAATGAAAGTATTAACGATTCACGCGCGACTCGTCGCGCGCTGCTTGACTTGTGCTCTAAAACATTTAATAACTTCCGAACAAGAAGAGGTTGCCACTTTCTCGTAAAATGGGTTTTGTAGATAAGAGGATAAAGAACAAGATGGTATATTTTAAAATTAAGTTAGTGAGTTTTTGAATATTCGATAATTAATTGATGTAGCGCATTTTTGTTGCGTTCTTGATTTTATGGACATTTCCAACAGAAATTATTCATGATGGGCTGCTATTATTCCTTTTAAATTCATATTTTTCCCCAATTGGAAAACTTTAGCCGTTCCGAATTATCGTCCAGACAGATGAACAAAATATCTTGGCATAAGCTGGTAGTTTTATGGAACACTAAAATCAAAGAGTAATTGTTTCGTCTACGGCAGTATAAAACTCATCGCGATGTATTTGCCATCCAAAGCAGCAGTATCTTAGAAAATATCACATGCAGAGGGTCATTCTGTAGAAACAGAAAATAATGCAAGCACGCTCCCATCGGTTATCGTCCCAAACGGAACATTTATAGAATTTTTGCATCTCTCTTTTCGTCAAACAACAAAAGAAGGTCTTAAAGCCGTATTAGAGTCGGCAATTTTTGTCTCTTGCGTCAGCAATGGCAAATATAATTGCCCGGATTCATGCGCAGTACACTGTTCTCGATCAGCTGGCCCAATAGTACTCGCATTGCGGGCGCAATGCGAGAATGGAATCCGTATTACAGTCGGCAATTCTATTCTTCTGGCAATTAAAATTGCACGGATTCATGCGCAGTACACCGTTTTCGATCAGCTGTCTCGCATTGCCAGAAATAGGGCAAGTGCCATTTTAATTGGCATTGCCGGTGCAAGTCTGGGTAGAGATGGATTATTCTGTTATTTGTAGCTGTTTATTATTTGGCCGAAGCAGCTATGAACAGCTAATGGCTATTTAAACTAACTGGTATTTAAATTAACAGTTCACATTCTTTATTAAGCATATGTACTGCTAATTCGTCTTCTTTGACCTGTTTTTTTGTAAGTAGCAGTAGCTGCTTTAACTGGTAATCAAAAGGAACAGGTTTGTCCACATCTAGTTCTGGCGGTATTTTAGAGATTTTGACAGTACCAACTGTTGTTCTAACTGTTGGCAAAGCGCCAGCTGAAGAATGGTTTAGTGCGCATGAATACGTGTAATTATAATTGCCAAGAGAAGAATTACCGACTCTAATACAGCTTTTATTTTTTTTAGTAATTTAGACGTTTAGACGTTTTATATACCTCTTAATTTTATCACCTTTACCTAAGAGCACTCCTCTATATTTCGGTTCACTTGTCTCTCCAATATAAACTCCGGTTGCTGGTGCGAGAATTCCGGACGATAATCCGGTCAAAAATCTTCCGGTTAACAGCATTTCCAAATTTATAGCAAAATAAATTAATGCCCACCCTAAGAAGTATGGTAGGCACGTTATAATATGAGTTGTCTTGCGTCCATATTTCTGGATAAAAAGTCCTCCTATGAGGGTACCCGCTACCATTGGAAGCACTGCCATAGAAGCTAAAAAAAAATTAGGGCTTATAAAATTCCCCGCGTTTATGAAGGCAACCATCTAACTAACGGACTTCCTTTATAATGTTCTTTTGGACCACCGTACTAGCAGGTGGTCAGCTAGACACCTCGGCCGTAGTGACATCTTCCTCACATGAAATGAAAGGATATAATGTACAGGGTGTCAATTTGAAAGCTTCCCACCCTTAACATCTCGCTTCCACAGTAAATAATATAAAAAATCGTAAAAACACGATACTTTTATTGTTAAGGGGGTCGATTTCAAAGAATATTTGCAGCTTTTGTAGTTTAACTCCATTGGAGGGGTATAATAGGGTGTTGAAAAAAGGTTGGTACCGCGGAATAACTCCGGTGTATCGCATTGCAGCGGAAAATGTCTGGGGGATGTTTGGTTTTGAAAGAGGAATAGTTTACAATTTAAACCACCTCCCACCCCCTGAACCCCCGGGCGCGGGTGTGGGTAAATTCTTTTGTCCGAAAAATTTTTTTATTCGGGCCCATCCTTCACCAATAATCACCATGAGAAAGACAAAATCAGAACCGTGCGAAAATCAAGTTTTATCCCGGAAATACTTTTTCTCTGTCTTGTACTAAAAAATGCCCGTGGAAGAAGTTGTTTGTAAGGATAGACCCGAATAAAAAAATTTTTTTTATTATAAAATAAAAATAGTATTAACATATGGGAATCTGCACTCGGTTAAAAACTTTGATACTCGGAGATATTATCCAAAAATCGATGCTGATCTAAAGTCTCCATGGGCCCGAGGTCCGAAAATGCGTTCCCGGGGAGCTACATTCATCGCAATCAAAATAGTAAAAATGAGCAAATGCACTGGCAATAGTGTGTCAGGCTTCCACAGCTCATATACTAATTAACTTAGCAATTTCATTCATATGCCGATTTATACTGTATTATATGGTGCATTTCAGGAAAATATTTTCCAATATATAGAATGGCCCAAAAAAGTGTGGTAACATAATGCTGTCTTATTTTAAATGGGACACCAAGTATTTTATTGCATATTTAGGTTCGTAGAAGTGTCCTTTATAATTTCCTACAGTTTTATTTCATTTTGTTATCTAGTTTAAGAGTAATAAATTAAAAATTAAAAAAAGGTTTTGGTGTCTTAGAAAAAAATTCAAGAAAACTACCTAAAATTACTATTTGAACCAAGGCATTGAGTAGAATTTAAGACAAGTGGTCTAGAGATACTGTGAATATAATAACATTTATTTACACAGGGTGTTCATAATTAGGTTTCAAACACGACACATTTCAAAATAATTTTTCTCCGGATTTTCAAATGGAACCCTGTATATTATTTGGCTATTGGATGTAGATTTTTAAGCATTTTTTTTATAATAAGTTATTTCTAGTCGTTCTCGAAATAATTGCTTTAATCAATTATGTTGTTTAAATACAATTTCTATTATGAAAATTAAGCATAGGCGACTAGATTAATAATTATAAACTACAGTTAGTGTTCAAAATGCCTACCATGTTGATCTGGGAACAAGTTAATACGCTCTTCAAATGATCTGTTTACATTCCTCAACATTTCAGAAGAAATACTAGCAAGACGGCTCATTAGTGATGGTTATGCCTAAAAACCATGGTAGGCTTTGAAATAAAATAAGAATTCATACCTATAATAAACAAATGAATTCTTATTTTATGCAAGCAATTATTTCGAGAACGACTTGAAATAATTTATATGCTTCCATTACAAAAAAAAAAGAATGTTTATGAATTCTACATCCAATAGCCGAATAATATACAGGGCGTTTCATTTGAAAATCTGGAGAAAAATTGTTTTGAAATGTGTCGTGTTGGAAACCTAATTATGAGCACCCTGTATAAAATAGATAAACGCTATTATATTTACAGTATCTCTAGACCTCTTGTCTTAAATTCTACTCAATGCCTTGGTTAAAAAAGTTATTTTAGGTAGTTTTTTTGAATTTTTTTCTAAGACTCCAAAACTTTTTTTAAAATTTTTAATTTATTACTCTTAAACTACATAACCAACTTAAATAAAACTTTATGCAATTATAAAGGACACTAATACGAACCTAAATATGCAATAAAATACTAGGTGTCCCATTTAAAAAAGACCACCCTGTATATTGGAAAATATTTTCCTGAAATGCACCATATAATACAGTATAAATCGGCATATGAATGAAATTCCTAAGTTATTTAGTATAGGAGCTATGGAAGCCTGACACACTATTGCCAGTGCATTTGCTAATTTTTACTATTTTGATTGCGATGAAGGTAGCTCCCGGGATCGCATTTTCGGACCTCGGGCCCTTGGAGACTTTTGATCAGCATCGATTTTTGGATAATATCCCCGAGTATCAAAGTATTTAACCGAGGGCCGATTCCCATATGTTCCGTGCGGGGTCCTTTGTACACTGCAGTTCTTGATATAATATCGAACTACCGTACGCCGGGACTTCGTTCCTCATAAAAAGCATGTAATTTTTGAAGAAATTAAAGAATAAAAATTCAACTTTACCTATGGATACGATAATATTATTAATAAAAACAAAATATCTTACCTACCCACGATGCCTTTTCTCTATCGATTCTTATAGTTACATTTTTCGTACTATTACTAGGAACTTGTAGCTGCGGCAAAAGTACTGCCGAATACCCAAGAGTCATACCGACTACCATGGTCAGCAGTAAAGGGCCAAGTGCTGCAAGGTTCTAAAAAGTTAAAAAAAAAATGATTTTATTAAACTATCCTTTCTAGTACGCATTAGAATGTTAACAATTTTTTTTTGTGTTATTTAGATATTTTGCAACATTAAAAGAATAGCAATAGTTCGAGCAATAATAACAAAATTAATTTTATTTAAAAATGTTCGAATTGTTTTCCTTATTGAGTTCTGCAGTAACAAATACGTTCAACACAATTATTGTCTTTTAATATTATGTAACATTTGAGGGGCTTGTTAGCCTCCTTGTTACTATTTTAATGCTTGAAAATAAATTTAAGTTTAGGCAAGATTAGCTCTTAAACCGCCACTCTAATGAAAAACATGCACTATTTTTGTTTTGTCTAGAATCTCAAGATGTATCAAAATTTGTCAAAAAAATGCAGTGTTGCCATTTAATAAACAATGGCAACAACGCGTTTATTTTTTCCACATATTTTACTTAGTTCAACTAGTTCCTAAAGCTTCAGGAACTATAGGTCTACCTTTTCAAATAAAAAAGTTAGCCTATGTCAAGTTTTAAAAAATTTATTATTTTTTGCTGATATAAGGAATTATTTTACGAGGCGACGTCGGCCTCGTAAAATAATTGGACCGATGCCGTCCTGGCGGTGTCGACCTGTAAAAAAGCCGTCGCGGGCAAAAAATAATATTTAAAATAAATAATTTTATAGAGGGTTTTTATTTCTATTGGAATTCGATCAGAGAATAAATGTGAACTATAGTAAGCATTAAAAACTCAAATCAGCTTGAAAAATACTATAAAAATGATAAGGGTGGCGCTCAAATGTATTGTTATCTACAGAAATATTATTTTTTGGCGGTCCAGATGCCGACCAAGCGCGGATCCAGAGGAGGGGTCATGGGGGTCATGACCCCCTCCAAACTAACAATTTTACACGAAAAACACCATATACAGGGTGTCCGGGAACATGTGGGAAATCTCCCGGATATGAAGAAAACACGTGAAAAGAATACTATAGGTTCATATAAACTTCTTTCGTATCGGCCTCCTCTTCGGAGATATGGACTCCCAAAGAGCACCAATGGAATCAAGTTTTTTACACATAATTATTGAACCACCTGGTATATTTCAATTATTTTTTAATATGATGTATACCAGGTAAGACCCGTCAAATTACTACCCAAGAAACTGTTGTGCATTAGTCACAGCTGCAGGGACGGACTAGCTGTAACACTCATGGGCCCATTTTTTTTACGCCCTGTATGATGAGAACTTTGGACAATGTTTTTTACATACCTTTATTCTCTTCATTCATGTCGCTAATCCTAACCGTTTTCGAGAAAACGTCATTTTATTTGCACTGATCCCCCTATCTTCTCACGGGTTAAATATGAAAAAGCGGAATTTTGACGTTCATCATTTCATAGGAACAAAGATGAATCTCTTACCGAGATACGCAAAATACATGATGTAATTAAAATTACGTTTTCTCGAAAACGGTTAGGATTAGCGACATGAATAAAGAGTACTTAATTTTTAGCCAATAGTTAAAGCTATGTAAAAAACATTGTCCAAAGTTCTCATCATACAGGGCGTAAAAAAAATGGGCCCATGAGTGTTACAGCTAGTCCGTCCCTGCAGCTGTGAGTAATTCACAACAGTTTCTTGGGTAGTAATTTGACGGGTCTTACCTGGTATACATCATATTAAAAAATAATTAAAATATACCAGGTGGTTCAATAATTATGTGTAAAAAACTTGATTCCATTGGTGCTCTTTGGGAGCCCATATCTCCGAAGAGGAGGCCGATACGAAAGAAATTTATATGAACCTATAGTATTCTTTTCACGTGTTTTCTTCATATCCGGGAGATTTCCCACATGTTCCGGGACACCCTGTATATGGGTTTGACTAACGGATCACGGTATTACTTTTCGTAACTATTCCTTGTGTGACCCCCCCAAAACGAAGTTTGACCCACCCCAAACCGACCCTAGCTTTAGATCAACGAGATCGAGCAAAACAAAAAAAAATAAGAAGGGGTTACTTTTCAGAAGTCATAATGGGACTGGAAAATATGATAGGGCCGGAATTTTTGCTTGGGCCAGCCTCCTTTAACTGAAAATAAGCCTCGTTACGATGCAATATTTAACTAATTGTTTTCATCCGTAGTAGTTAAAGAAGAACAAACAGTACCTCTCCATTTTTAAGCAACATTTTTTTAATATAGCACGACAAGCGACAAGCTCCGTAAATAATCACCACAACTAACTGATTAAATTAATCTATTTCTGTGGTAAAAAGGATATTATTTTTATTGTGCCTACTTCATTAGTTAAAATAGAACAAAAATTACAGATCTTTTGTAATCCTTTCGCAAACGCGACAATCGTAAGACCTATCTTATCTTGCAACGCTTTCCTACAGTTATAATCAAAAAGATTTAATTAATAAATAGACAGAATTTTTTTATGGAACATATTATATTATTTTATATTTTTACTTCCCATTTTTCATAAATGATGCCCTATACCTACCTATCTTCAACCGCTTACGAAATATTAATACATACTTTAATGCTAGTATGTTTCTCGGCATTTGAATAGAATAGAATTTGAAATTGATATAAGGTTCGTTCCAACCACCCTAAAATTCGTACAATGTACGGTCACGCACATGCGTAGTAGTCGAAAGGCGTTCCAACCGACACAAAACGGTGTAGCTGGCGATCCCTTTGGTGTTCCAAACAAATTGTGATTGTTCGCAAACCAGTTCCTGAACGGTAAAAACGATACATGGCCAAGACCAGGAACCGCTTGTACTGACTTGCGCCCTAAGAATGTTAACCGTTGTTTTTGTATTCCTGGCATTCAAGCAGTTCTTTTAGCCTTGTTTTGTAGGAGTTGTTGCTTAATATTTTGATTATTTAATTTATTCTTATTAAATTTGTATAATCCGGTTCCCAAACCTACAAGATGTTCTTAACATTAAACGTTATTCTCTTTCATGATTATTAAATACCACAAAACGGAACGAAAAAAGATAATACTCAAGCTTAGACGAAGAAATCAAAACAACAAAAGTAGGGTTGTGATTTATGAATGTTATGATAATTAACTAATTACTAAACTTCTTTCCTAGAATCAGACAGGCGATCAGCTGAGATTTTTGCACAGAATGGTCACAAAAATGTACCAACCTTGCTCCCCTTGTGCATCAGCAACAAACAGTGCAAAATTAACGCCTGCGCACAAAATCGATCCCATACAGTTTCGTGACGGTTCTAGAACGATACACAAATAGGGTGTTGGAACAAACCTATAATATACTGGATGTTCAATTCTACAAAATCTTAGATGACGTCATACCTGGGACACTCTTTATGCCCAACCTATACCGGGTCCTGCATTAGTGCGTCGGGCATCCGTAGCTTCGTTATTTACAACAGTAAAAAAAATTTTAAAACAAAAGTTGTAGGATATGGGTTGATGCATATTTTAAAAATATTTGTAAATATACAGGGTGCAAAAAAGTGTCACGTCATAAAATATATATTTTTTTAAATAACACACCCTGTATTTTTTGGCACATTTAGATTCCTTTTGGTGTTCTCTCTTATGTGCAAGAATATTTCTTTATTTGCTTAGATATTTTAGGAGCAATAAATAAAAAAAGATAAAAAGATCGTTGCGCATGCTTGGAAAAATTAGAATAAAAATCTTGTTAGATCTGTTTTGTTCCAGCTAAATAGTGCGAACAGTAATGCTAGAGATATCTAAGAATCATACACGCCTATGGAGAAGATTTAGTACTTTGCGTCTTTTAAAAACAGATTAAGTATAATAGTATTTTTAACGCTAAATTAAAACACTTGTATAAAACTTATAATAAATTTTCACCAAGGATGAAAATTAATGAAGTTATGAAGCACAATTTAGTTCCATAAAATACGACCGCATCCATGAAGTTCTTTTTTTGTCCCACAAAAATAAATATGTAATAATTTAGTCACTTACTTGTCTAAGTACTGTAGAAAATGCGGCCCCGCCATTATTGCTTGTCGTTTCATCTTTTTGCTTATAGAAAGCAATAAGCCTCAGGCAATCTTGCAACTTCTTAATTCTGCGAATAAAATAAATTTTTAAGTATTGCAGTAGAACAGTTAACATAATATACAATTTTCAAAGGATATTTCAATGTTTTACCGACAATTGAAATATGGTGATTTCTCGATTAAAAATAAAGAAATAGTGCCCATTTTATACAAGGTGTCCGCTAATTAATGGTACATGGAAAAACCACAGACTCCCTACGTAAAAATATTACGATTTAATTATACTTACCTATATCCGAAAGTTGATATTAACTGAGATACAGGGTTTTAAAGTTAAAACTTCATTTTTGTATTTCTCTGATATCTTTGAGAGAAACCAACGTTTTTTAACAAAATTTGGCAATTATATTTTTTTTAGAACGATAAATTGATTTTTTTTGTAAAATTTCGATGTATGCTGTCTGCGACAGTGCATTTAATTTTTTAATGAAAATAATACTTTTCTCATATTTATTACTTAAAAAAGGTATACTAAGTTCAGGTCGCCCAGAGTTACCGTTTCGGAGATATTTGCATTTAAATTGTTTAGTGCACCCTGCCCAATTATTATTAATTTGCTAACAAAATGTTTTTTCTTAACGTAACCTATGAAAAAACAATTGAATTAGTAACGAAAACACTATTTGATGTTTTTGATTTTCACTATATTTTGTCATCTTCATCAGATGAAGCCTCTGTGACGGTGAAACACGTGTCATGTTGACAAAATATAGTGAAAATCAAAAACATCGAATAGTGTTTTCTTTAATAATTTTATTATGGATTTTCATCAAGTTAAGGCTGAAAATATAAGATTTTTAAAACTATTGAAATTTAGAGATGCAGTTGCTATGAAACCTCTATATTGATATTTATTTGTGTATTATTGTAAGATAGCTTTGTCAGAAAATGTTTCGTTTTTGAGTTAACTATGTGTTTTCATTGCTGTTGCTTTCTTTCAACACGATATTTTCTAGGGTCAAAGTTATTTTAATTAAAGTAAGTTAAAGAACAATCCAATTGTTGTATTTATTATTCCCAATTACCATTACTCGAACATTAATTATCATGTAAAAGTTTATTGGTAAGAAGTAATAAAATATTATTGGTTTGCCTGAGCTAATGCACTAAACAATTTAAATACAAATATCTCCGAAACGGTAACCCTGGGCGACCTGAACTTAGTATACCTCTTTTACGTAATAAATATGAGAAAAGTATTATTTTTATTAATTAGGTAGGTATAAGTAAAAAGGCATTAGTCTTGGAATTAGTTAAATTTTTGAAAAAATGTATGACCATTATAATTGTCAAATATATTAATATTACAATTTATAATGAGTTGGCTCTATCTCAAAAACTAGAGCTGATATGAAGAAAAGCTAAGTGTTTTTGGAATCACCGCATTCAAAATAACTAAAATCAGTTGTTTTTTCTTCGGCACCAACACAAATTTTTTTTGTTGGGCTGTGGAATCTCTAAGAAAAAGAAATAAGAACAATAGAAAAAAAATAACAGTAAGTATCTGTATCTTGGAAACGAAACGTTCCCGGACTTCTATTAATGGATTTTTTTCATTATTTTTGGTCAAGGAATCACCTATTCCAATTTGTCTGTGAAATATTGCACTGTATAGGTATACTGGTAAATATAAATTTGGCCTAGTTTTGAAATATCTAAAATGTATTTTTTTTATTTCTTAATGCTCGAGGTCAAATTTTTTAATATAATTATTCATATACTTTTACGGGATATAGCCATGTCATGATCGTATAATGTATAATGCAGCAATACAATATTATCTTGCATACACATATTTATTGCAACAATATCCACTTGTTGCACAAACTTTACGTGATTTGGTAATATCGGCACAAATTTGATGTTTTTTACATTCCCAAATATTTTTCAATATTTGATAAAGTTCAGGGTTTCTTTCGCATTTTTCAAAGGAAATTACATAATCGCGGAACGCGTAATCCCAGGCAAAACAACACGAAAATTAAAACTCAAAACTATTTTTTAGCGAACGGGCCAAACCGGTTACAAATCGGTATCGACGTCCACTATTCGTTGTTGCACCAGGGCGTGAGCTAATGGCCCTTAAGGCTGCTTGAATGTGTGTTACAGAATTATTTTTATTTATCTAAAGCTCCGCCCAGGAGCCATTGCAGCTTTATGGCCAAAAATATATAATTTTCCTCTTCAATAAGGATGGAAACAAGAAACATGGTTATGTTTACATAAAAAATTATAATATCAAAATACAGGGTGTCAAAATTTTCCACCCTTAATATCTCGCCTTCAGTAGATAATATTGAAAAATGGAATTTATTATTGAGGGGGACGCTTTTAAAGACTATTTGACCCTTTTAACCCTATGGGAGGGGTAGATGTTACCTTTAAAATCTTAAATGGGATGAGGGACAGGCAAGTGGCACATCATTTTAAAGGTCGTTTCAATCTCTTTCCAATAATACCAAAATTTATTCTTTTTTGAATAGTAGTGTCCACCCCGAGTGACCCCCTAATCATTCTACTAAAAGACAATAATAATTTTTTTAAATAATAACCTAAAAACGATATATCTCAGTGCTCGGGTTTGTGGATTCCGAAGTACAGGGTGTCCCATTTTCGAGACTTTTATAGGGTGTCTCCGTAACTGTTAGTGTTATCAAAAAAATCAAAATTCGAAAATTTTCGCTCGCTTAAGAGATACGGGGAAAAGTCAAAAAATTGACAATCTCAAAATTACTCTATATTTTCTTAGTTCAAAGAGATACAGACAAATGTTTTATCAAAAGTTTCTTTATACAGATTTTTGAATAATCTACCGTATTTAGAATAAATATACGCGGTCAGATAAAAAAGCTATAGGACCTTACCCCATTTTTTTAAACGGAGCACCCTGTATATTTTAATCTAAGAGGATTGCATTTTAAATTATATTTTCAAATATATAACACACCATTGGTTTCCTAAGCGATTAATTTCAACTTTATTACTTTAAACCACAGTAGGCCATGAAACAAAAGCTAATATCCTAGATCCAACTATGTTGACATTCTAGTTGTTATTAACATTTAACGTCAATTTCATTTTTAATATTCACTTGTGAAAAGGACTTATCGACATTTTGAAAAATTTAATATAATATCTCATGGTGTGTTATATATTTGAAAGGAGAATTTAAAATAGTATCTTTTTAGATTAAAATATACATTGTGTTCCATTTTAAAAAAGTGAGGTTAGGTTCGATAACTTTTTTACCTGACCCCGTATACTTATTCTGAAAATGGCAGATTATTCAACAATCATTATAAAGAAACTTCTGTATAAAACATTTTTCTATATAGGGTAATTTCGAAATTGTCAATTTGTTGATTTTCGCCCGTATCTCTTAAGCGAGGGAAAATTTTCGAATTTTGATTTTATCATTTTAAGTTTGATCCAAAAAGAGTACATGACACCTACATTAATTTTTGATTGCACTAGCAGTTACGGAGATACCCTATAGAAGTGTCGAAAATGGGACACACTGTACCTCTAAACGAGTTTTGTCCCCATGCATTTATTTCTGTTTTAAGACAAAAATGTTCAAAAAAAAATACTTTGTAATGCAACTAAAATTGGAGGAAAGTATATATTTTTTTGTTTCGGAAGATTTTTAGATGTAATTTTATTTACTGTTTCTTGTAAAAGGAAATTATGGACTTTCCTCCAATTATTAATAAAATTTAGACGTCTTTTGTTCGACAATTTTTTTTTAAATGCAGCGTTTTCATAAAAAGAGAGAGCTCCGTTTTTGAGTGGTAATAATTAAGGACCCCGATCATGTTCGGTCTCTTTCTTCCGATTATCGTTGTTTCTGTCGGCGTACCGATTACGGGCGGACGCTCGATGTATCATTGGTAATGGCAAGGGACGATCCAATTCGCCTCGTGCCTACACAGCACGAAATGAACAGGGTCAAATCGGTGATTTCGACTGACTCCGGCATCCTCTTAAAAAACAATAAATTATGGCATTAGTGGAAAGAGAATATATTTCGTTTTTTGTTTCGAAGATGCTACTGGAGGATTGTGACTATTTTTAACGCTAAAAATGGGGAAATTTACGGAGGCAACGTAGAATTCTTTGCACCAATTTGTTGTACTGTGTGCCTAACATTCGCGGCTATTCAGAGAAAGTAGGGAAAGTGTCACTGCCTCGCCTTTGGTGTGTTTAAGAATATTTTTGCTTGACTCTTCCTCTACAATTTCGCCCAGGACCCGGCACTGGTGCGTATAGTTGTTGCAGAATTATATATTATATTAAACCCTATTGTATACGCCTCAACTTCTTCAAAGCTCAATAAATGGGATCAGGGCCGGCTTGAAAATGTATACCACACCACATGATTTATTTTTATAATTTAAAATAAATAGATAGGTATTTTTAGTTTTAGGTACCTATAATAAATGTAAAATAATGATAACAAGTAAGGATAATTGAAAATAATATAATTTAAAAGTATAACTATTAGGGTAGCAAGTACAATAAAAATTAATTAAATTCTAAGAAACTATTGATAATTTATTCAAAATTTAACTCTGTATGACTATCACTATCTTCATCTAAGCCTAAACTTATAATTAAGGGTTGAACATTTGTAATCATACAATTGTAAGAATTTTCCACCTTAACCTGTACACAGTTTTTTCAGCTGTCTGCAGAAATTTTTCTTACTTCGTTTTTAATTAATTCTACTACAGATGCATTTAATGTAGGAGAAATATTAATTCTGCTAATATTGGATTTTAATTGGTGTCATATTAGCTCAATAGGATTGAATATACAATAGTACGGAAGAAGACGTAACACTGCACTGCTGCAAGTTTGTCACCCTCGTATTCCTTATTTATTTAAAAGCTTTTAATACTTCTAGAAGTTCTCGTTTTTTCTAAGTTTCTTCAAAATATAAATCATTTTCAATCATAAAATTTTGAATTTCTGCTTTTGTATTATTAGAATTGGGAATGAATTTGCTTGCCGACTATGATAACTAGCATTGTCCATTACAATGACGCTATTTTCAGGTATATTTTTAGGAGTTTATGTTTAAACCGATCTTCAAAAAGTTGTGCGTCGGTATCTTGATGGTAATCTAAAGAAGAATCTGCTATGTTTTTAGCTGAAAGCAACAGACAATTTGGAACAAACCCGTTCTCTGAACCGGCATGTAATATTGTGATTCTTTTGCCTTTATTTGATGATGCCTTGGTTTGACATTTTTTGGAAGAATCATCCCAACCTTTTCTTGGAGTGTCATGGGTATCGAACCATGTTTCGTCAAGGTAAATAATTGGACGATTTTCTTCTCTAAATTGTTTAACAGCTGTTAAATATTTAAGTTTCCATTCCCGACACTTGAAGATGCCCCCCTTTCAGCACAATTCCAAGGACGCCACATTCTACCGCTAATAAGCCTAACTAAAAATTACTCGCCGGAAAACCACTAAAGATTAAAATTATTAAAAATCACTTTGTATTTATATATGCATCAGGCATAGGTATAAATTGAATTTGTATACCTGGTCCGGCTCTGCTCGAAAAGGTTTTAAAATTTGGGATTTCCTTATTTATTTTATGGTCGAATAGATAATGAGGTTTTATTGCAGTCAAGAGATCAACGATATAATTCTGCAAAAACTATACTCCTATCGATACTCTTCTTTAATAGAAGAATGATAGTATAAATTAATGTTGACGACGAATAATTATTATACGCCAGATGCTGAGAAAGCTCTATAGTTCACAGCTGATTTCCATTTTAAATGAATTTAAAAATTTTTTTGGTATACTGCTACACTTTTCTAACGATGACGTTCTATTAGATACCCTTTAAAGATAAAATTGAATATATTGCAATGCCAAGAAATAGCTTAAATAATAAATAGTATAATTAAAATATGAGATTAATGATGAGTTGTTTTTTTATGATCAAGCTGCTTGTGTTTGTGTGAAGGAAAAATCCTTTAGGGCACTCTGGGAGTGGTGCGTATGCGAATAAAGCGATTGACGTTGGTTTTGAATCGACGGAGGTTCTATTCGTTGGGAAAAACGATCTCTGGAAAGTCGTTCCATAAAAATGAAGTCCTCCAGATGAAAGAATTCTTAAATAATGAAGTTCGAGGAGTACAAAACTTAACCACATATAGATGGGCGGCAGTGGGGCGTCGTGTATTTCTGCTATTCACCGCTCTGGGCGGAATTAAGAGGGCAAGGTCAGCCGGTACTTTGCATGAAAATATTTGTAAAAGAGGGTTAAATCCCCAACCTGTCTTCGATGTTCTAGGCTGTCGAGGTTCTTCGTCAGCTCGTGGTCTCCGATCAGACGAAAGGCCCTCCTTTCGATAGAATCCAGTAGCTGAAGAGTATGTTTGTGTGCAGAGCACCAGACATGAGAACAGTAGATACTCTAGTGATGGTCAAATCTGGGCTTTGTATAGTGTCAAAAGTTATTGAGGTGTGTACAACTTTTTTGTTCGGAAGAATACACCAAGTTTCTGTTAAGCTACCTTGGCGATTGCCACAACGTAGTTATGCCAAGACATATTTCCTTCCAGATTGACGCCAAGCAAATTAATAGATGAAGCCAGTGGGATTGCGTATGCTGGCATGACTATATCCGGTTCTGTAATGTTAACCTTTTTAGAGGAAACTTTATTTTTAGCGTTAAATTCGACTTGGTTACTGTCAACCCAAGCCAAGTAGGTAGAGATTATTAGCGGGTGTACGACTAATGAAAACAATTCCTTGCTATTATAGAAAGACTATTTTTCAAAAACAGGAATATTTGCCAGATATGTCATTTAAACCATCTCCAGAATCAGATTAGGAACCACACACGAAGATATTAAAATTTATTACATTCGTGTAGCACACGTATAACAATGAGACAACATTATAATTTTTTTAAACGAAATAATTAATATAATTGTTTTATCAAATGAACATACTTTCTAACATAAAAATTACAGTGGTATATGTACATGTTGCGTTAATT
Source organism: Barypeithes pellucidus (assembly GCA_963991005.1). Classification (NCBI taxonomy): domain Eukaryota; kingdom Metazoa; phylum Arthropoda; class Insecta; order Coleoptera; family Curculionidae; genus Barypeithes; species Barypeithes pellucidus. The sequence goes on from OZ022563.1 coordinate 20,431,159, forward strand.
AAACACGCATTTGCACTTGTATTAACGAATTAATAAACCTGACGGAACAGAGAAATTAAACTACTCAAGAATGAATGGCAACTGAGGGATACAGTTGCATTAATAACAATACAGGGTGTTACAAATTCGGCCGTCACCATTGGAATTTCGGGAACGGTAAAAAATACGAAGTCGGTTAAATAGAGACGAAGTTGCGTCATTATGGGCCCAATAATAAGCCGCAGACAATCAAAAATACAGGGGCTTTCAAAATAATGGGAAAAATTTTAAATTGTGCGTTTGGGTTTTTAGTTTTTCCTGACTTTGTTCGAAGAGATGCCCAAAAATAAATTTCACCTTCTCTCCGTAACTGTTAGTGCTATCAAAAAAGTAATGTAGGTGTCATGTGCTCTTTTTGAGTCAAACTTAAAATGGTAAAATCAAAATTCGAAAATTCTCGCTCGCTTAGAGATACGGGGGAAAATCAAAAAATTCACAATTTCCAAATTATCCTATATTTTCTTAGTTAAAAGAGATACAGAAAAATGTTTTATACAGAAATTTATTTATAATGATTGTTGAATAATCTGCCGTTTTCAGAATAAGTATAGGGGGTAGGTAAGAAAGTTATCGGACCTAACCTCACTTTTTTAAATGGAACACCTTGTATATTTTAATCTAAAAAGATAGCATTTTAAATTGTCTTTTCAAATTTATAACACACTATAGATGATAGATATCATATCAAATTTTTCAAAATGTTGATAAGTCATTTTCACAAATGAATATGTACAAATGAAATTGACGTTTTAATAGCAACTATAATGTCAACATAGGATATTAGCTTTTGTTTCATGGCCTACTGTGGTTTAAAGTAATAAAATTTAAATAAATCGCCAAGGAAACCAATATCATGCATGGTGTGTATATATTTGTAAAGAGAATTTAAAATGCTATCTTTCTGTATTAAAATATACAGGGTGTTCCATTTAAAAAAATGAAGTTAGGTCCGATAACTTACTTATCTGACCCCGTATATTTATTCTGAAAATTCTGTATAAAACATTTTTCTGTATCTCTTTAACTAAGAAAATATAGGGTAATTTTGAAATTGTCAATTTTTTTATTTTCCCCCGTATCTCTTCAGCGAGCCAAAATTTTCTAAATTTGATTTTATGATTTTAAGTGTGATACAAAGAGAGTACATGACTTTCAGAATAAGTACATGACAGCACTTTCTTAGAGGCATTAAGTTTTTCAATTTCGAATTATACCGAATTTAAAAAAAAGTAAATTGCAGGAACGTACTGATGATGTTATCTTGTGGAGAATTAAAAATAGCAATAAAGAGTAAAATTTATTTTTGGACATTTCTTCTAACAAAGTCAGGAAAAAATAAGAACCGAAACGAAAAATTTTAGATTTTTCCAAATATTTTGAAAGGACCTGTATTTATTTTAGATTTTTTGTGGCATATTTTAGGCCCATAATTACGCACACCCTATATACAAGGTGTTATGGAAATACGTATATACGAAATACGTATTATATTTAAACCAGCAATTCCTGACAAATTGAAGAAAAATACCCATAAAGGGGCGCTTTCAAGTCATTCAGCGGTAAAGGGTGACCTGACGTCAAACCAGAAAAAATACCCGTGTAGCACTGCGATACATGTAAGCAATCAAGGAATTCTGGCCGGTGTTGTCATATGTACACCTTAAACTCTTTATACAAAATAAAATAATTTAAACACTTTTCCATTCTGTAATTCCTTTATGTACAATTAATTGAAGAACATTTACGACGGACTATGTTTTAAACAACCCGAAAAAACATATAGAATAGTAATAGCCACGTACGTCACTAGGTCAAATGTCAATGACCTCTTGACGCCTTACATCGTCTGAGCGAAGTAGTTTCATATAGCGCCGCACGCTTGCGGTCTGTTAGTTGAAGACCAAAAAGCGACCGGAGATGTTGCATCTTGTCGATCACCAACACACTCTCAGCAATCCGCTCTGTTTTTACGCGTGTATCTTGCCCGTCCATAAATAATCTTTGAATATTGTTTTTATTGACGCGTTTCTTCTGGACGTCTAATTTCGTATTTTCAAAAGCTAACTATCGGTTCTGTTTCACTATTACTGTGTGTACATAAAGTGTTTCCAGGAGTGTTCCCATGAAAAAGAAAAAAAACTGATTGTGTTTGTGCCTGGATTTCCTCGCTCTTTAGGTATAAGGATAAATACAAGTAGGTAGAAAATAGTTTATTTTTATAATTTTATATGGAATCTCAGTTTTACATTACGTTTGGCAACATTGCCATTGGCTCTGGGTGAAATGTTGTACAGTAGCGCGGACTGACTTGTGAGTAAGAATGTTTGTTACCCCACTTTTAAAACGGTCAATTTAAAAAAAATAAAATATGTAGCGCTTCTCTAGGACACCGAAGGGCTCACCCATTTAAATATAATACGTCATTTCCACAACACCCTGTAGAAGTTCTCAGCGACTGTCACCATAATCTGCATAACCACGGAGCCAACTCAGCCAACGGAACCCATTTGGATTTTCTTGTTAATATGATTGGAAATCATTAAATGCTGATTAAACGATTACTCAATGTCTTCAATTTGAATGTCAGCGTACGTACGTTACATACATACTTATTTTACACTTACGTGAATAACCAATGTAAATATATACTTCGTATTGTTTCCTTATTGTAACGTTAAACATCATGCTCAAAAGTGAAATTTTAATGTGAAAATAGCTTTCTTCATTTGACAAAAATTACTCTTCATTTTTTATACTTGTACGGCGATTATGTAAGGTATTATGCGTATCCAAGAATATTACAGAAATATTTAAATTAATTTTAAGAAGATACCACTATTTATAACTTCGAAATAATTATATATTCATGGTAACCAGTTTAATTTATTTATATATAATAAAGTATTTTATTGGCCTTTGTTTAAAACGTTGAACGCAGATGGCCAGTAAAGTACATAGATAATAAAATACACATAGACTCAAAAGTTTTCCATCACTCTGATTCTCGAATAAGTAATTACGTCATGGGAAAAATAGACTAAATATTAGTGTTGTGAACGCTCGAGCGAAAAACCGCTTGATCACATTATTGAAATAACCGACATCACTTGATTATTAAAAAAACCGCTCGAGTTATCTATTCAGACGAAAACCGTCGCCCGTCACTTATTATCTTTCACTCGATACCCGAGCTTCGCTTGACGCCGACGGAAATATACCGCTGTAGTGTGGTCGAGTTAAAAAACTGCTCGTATATTCGAACAGTTTTTCGTTCGATAGGAAATACTCTAGTTAAAAATCAGGCGAAAACCCGAAAAATATCGCGTTACCTGATAGACGACCTCCGGTCTAAGCACCGCGCGATCCGATTGGCGACGTTTGAGATTGATGCTGAGCAAGTACACGACATACGTCTTTCTTAAAGGGACATAAACGAGAAGGTGCATATAAAAAAGTATGCTGAATCCCTTAGCGGAGTCATCGCGACATGATTTGGTAAAGTTTTGTTTTAACTGGCTAGCCAGCGGAGTCGTTTAGGTCTCCGATTGTAAATATTAAAAAATTAAAGGATATAATTTTAAAATTTTTAATTACTATAAAGACGAGAAAACTTCTCAAAAATAACATAATAATAGAAATTGTTAATGAAAAATAACAAAACGAACAAAATGGTTAACAAAATATATAGAAAAATTCGTTGGTAATCTTATAGTAAACATTTTTAAATCTAAACAGGAACTTTTTATTATTAAACTCAAGAAGACTTCTCAAAAATAACATATTATAGAAAATGTTAATGGAAAATAAGAAAACGAGCAAAATAGTTAACAAAACATAGGTATCGACAAATTTTTTGGTAATTAAAAGTAAGCATTCTTAAATTTAAACAGGAACTTTTAGGTAACTATGAATACATGAGTACATGAATTTAAAAAAATAATAACCAATTTTCTTATTTTGCCAGTCGCGTAACTAAGCCTAAATTTTTGAAGTGCACACAGTGGGCACCTGATAATTTAAAGTGGAAGAATTTGACAAGCTATTTTAAATATCTACTTATTTTATGCTCGTAGATTGAGAAAGATGTGAAGAAAAATAACTCTTGGTAATACTATTTGTTCGGGTTAAAAACGCACAATAATAATCCCGAACAATAAATACATATTTGTGTGATTTTTTGCAGTTTTTTGTTTGGTATCGAGACACATGGTAAAAATTCATTATTCACAAATAAATAAATTTCTGGAATTTTTTTGGTGGCTACTACAATATTTTAGCTAAACCTGTGCCCACCCGTAGTTACGTGCCTGCTAAATACCCGACCTGATCACATGTAAAGGGCTAGGCAGCCCGTTAAGCAGTCGATGACGTCATCGCTTGGTAAATTGGAATTTCAGGCGATTCACTCGAGCGATTAACTCGATTATTAAAATCGCTCGAGTATCAAGTACTCGATTATTAAAATCATCGGTTTTTCCCAACACTACTAAATATTAGTTCATTGATAAGTTTAAAATAAAAATCAATGGGTTTTAAAAATTCTTATTTTACCACCTTCCAAAAAAAAAATCTTAACAAAAGTAAAATTTATTTATATTGTATAATTTGTGAATTTAAAAAAAATAGAGCTTCTAATCAAGTGTATTTCCTCCTCTCTGCCGTGCAATACAAGAACCTAATATAGTAAGTTTTTAATATTTATTTAACTGTTTATTTGTTAATAAAAATCAATGATTTTTTGGAAAATGAAACTATGTAACAAGAGCTTACTGTGTATAAAATTTTAGAACAATAAATTAAATATTTAAGAAGTTGTGCAATTTTTAAATGGAATGTCTTAAAATTTATATTTACGTTCTTGAATTGCACGGCAGCTCTGGCCTCAATGCAACCTTGAAGACGACGCCGCATGCTGCGCGTAAGATTAGCAAGTTCTCGTAGAATAGCCGGCCATTCCTCGGTGCTAGCGACGACAAGCTCCTGGAGAGTTCTAGGTGGATTTCTTTTAACGCGAACTGCCCTAGAGAGCATGTCCCAAGCATGTTCTATCGGGTTCATGTCCGGAGACAAAGCAGGCTACTCCAAGAGATTGATTCCCTCACTATTTAGGTATTCATCCACAGCTCTAATACGAAGGGGCCGGGCATTGTCATCCATAAACACAAAATTGTTACCGACATCCCCTCTCCACGCTCTAACATAGGGATGTAGAATATCCCTAATATACCTGTATCGCCAGTCATTGTGCCTTGAACGTGGACTAACTCAGTACGCCTGTCGGACATAATAACTGCCCAAAACATGGCGCTTCCCCTCGCGAACGGTGACAAGGGGCGAGCATGGGCAGGTTGAGCGTCTCTTGTTGGTTCTCTCCAAACACGAATCCGGCGACTATCGTTTACCAGACAAATCCTGGTCTCGTCGGAAAATATGACAGAATTCCAAAATTCTTCGGGTAAGCGAACGTGCGTTTCAGCCCACTGCAGTCGACGAACTCGGTCATATTGTAGTTGGGAAACTCTTACTGGTCGCCGACATTCGTCTTCTTAGTGCAGAGACGGATACACGAACTCCAATTCTATGCGTAACATCTCTCTGAAGTTGTGGGGCTGTCATAGTACGATTTCTCCGAATTGTTAACGTAATATAGCGATTCTGCTGCCCGTTAGTAATACGCTTCCTACCACTTCGTGGTCTGTCTCGCGCAGGATTGGTCTTTAGATAGGGATTATATATGCGAGAGACATCACTTTGAAAAACCCCCTATTCTTTCAGCAACAAATCTTTGGGAATGACCTTCTTCAACTAAAGCTGCTATTCTTGCAGGATCAATGTCAGATATTACTCGGCGATTCATTTTTACCCACTGAACCGAAAAATTTAACTGGCCAGCGCCAACAAAGTACAACACTGAAAATGATATCTGAAACAAATGTCTTGAAAATATTTTTTTGCTACAAAAAATGGTATCATTTTAACTGATAAACATAAATAAACAGTTAAAAAAAATCATTCCTGAAATTATCTTAACATGCCAAAATCAGTGTGATGCAAAACTTTTGAATCTATGTGTAGTTAACCCGTCTCAAAGTAGTAACTATAACAATGCCAAATTTCAGCTGTATATTTCGATAAATATCCAATAAAAAAGGACACAATGTGTTATCCATTTTTTATAAAAGGAACAGTTAGTTATCTTCTCATAAAAAAAATATACAGGGTGTCTGCTAATTAATGGTACATGGAAAAACCGCAGACTCCTTACGTAAAAATATTAGGATTTAAGTGTACTTACCTATATCCGAAAGTTGATATTAACCCAGATACAGGGTGTTAAAGTTAAAACTTCATTTTTGTTTTGCTCTAATATCTTTGAAGAAACTAACGTTTTTTACAAAATTTGGCCAATGTGGTTTTTTTAGGACGAGAAATTGATATTTTTATGAAATTTTAATGTACAATGTAGGGGGCGGGGCGGGCGCTGTCTGCGGCATTATTTACACATTTATTAGGTCATAACTATTTTGTGTCTCAGTGTATTTAAATTTTTAATGAAAATAGTACCTTTCTCGTATTAATTACGTAAAAAAGGTATACTAAGTTCAGGTCGCCCAGAGTTACATTTTCGGAGATAATTGCATTTAAATTCTTGGTTAGTGCACCATGCCCAATTATTATTAATTTGCAAACAAATTTTTTTCTTAAAGTAACCTATGAGAAAGCAAATAAAATTTAGATGCGCAGTTGCTATGGAACAGAAAATGTTTCATTTTTGAGTTTATCGTAAGTTTGTGTTTCCATTGCTGTTGGTTTCTTTCGACACAATATTTTCTAGGGTCAAAGTTATTTTAATTAAAGTAAGTTAAAGAACAATCTAATTGTGGTATTTATTATTCCCAATTACCAGAACATTAATTATTATGTAAAAGTTAATTGGTAAGAAGTAATAAAATATTATTTGCTTACCTGAGCTAACGCACTAAACAATTTAAATGCAAATATCTCCGAAACGGTAACTCTGGGCGACCTGAACTTAGTATACCTTTTTTACGTAATAAATATGAGAAAAGTATTATTTTTATTAAAAACTTAAATCACTGAGGCAGCAAAGTTATGAATGTTCGAAAAATGCCGCAGACGGCGCCCCCATTAATATTTCACAAAGAAATCAATATCCCGTTCTAAAAAAATCATAATCGCAAAATTTTATAAAAAAAACGTTAGTTTCTCTCTAAGTTATTAGAGAAAAACAAAAATGAAGTTTTAACTTTAACACGCTGTATCTCAGCTAATATCCTAATATTTTTACGTAATGAGTGGCTTTTCCTTGTACTACCTTTAATTAGCGGACACCCTGTATACAGTGTGTTTATTTTCTGTGTAGGTGAAGTGCCTCTTCTTCACAAAATATCGAAAAAGTTTATTAAGAAAAGTTGCTCAGAATTCAAAATCACACAAACGTACTGAAGTTAATAACTCCTTTTCATTTTATACAGGGTGTCCCATTAAGGTCGACGAGGTCCGATATTATGGAAGTTATAAACCTTATGTCTCGGGGGAAAAAATTTCATCGACTAAATCGACCAAGAAAAGTTGATGGAAAATATTTTCACGTTTTCAAAATGACCGCTAGAGGCGCAATTACTATTATATAACTAAGAATTCAAATTTCTTTAAATTATTATCGTTAAGGTTTTCATTGAATAACGGATATAGAAAGAATATTCGTTTTTGCGAGAGTTCATTGGTTTTTTAAAATTGCCGTATCTTCCATACCTTTTATCCAAATTTATATAGCGCTAATCAACTTAGACTCGTTTTAAAGATAATTTTACTCTTATTAAATATCCGACTGTGATCGTTGGTTTACACTGCATCTTGTAGAGGGTGCTGTTCACCCACGATTCTGTTTTTTCACAATTTCTTATTAAAATTAAATAGCACAATATATTATTTTATTACTGATGTGCTCAAAGAACACAAAAATAGCTACATTGTGGCGCAATCCTTAACTCGATATCTTTATTCCTTCTCGAGTTTTTGGCAATTACAACTGCTTTAAGATTAATTCGAATTGCTCTTAAAATAAATGTATTTATAATTTTCTATAAACTGTGAAAAGGCGATGAGAGATTCTTTAAAAACTTGAACTATAGCGTGTCGTTTGGATCTGTGGCTACGCGGTATCCGTAAGGGGGAAGGCAGCCAACAGGTCATAGGGACAATCCATGGGCGTGCTACTATTATTTTAAAATTTATTATAAATATACTAAAATCTATAAAACAAAGTTGCTTATAAACTAACATAAAGTCTAAAGAAGCAGAACTTTTTATAAAGAATGAGTTTTGGTCGTAAGATGAATATAAAAAATTTTCCCTTTGACACACTGTATTATACATTTTCTTATTATTAGAAATTGTTACTAAAAAAATAAGATAAAATGTATGTATGTATTCGTAGGATTTTAATGACGTGTAAATGGGAAAAGATATACCTAATGTACAGACTTTATGTTGCAATGTTATTCGTCGGAGCGTCTCGGTGGTTATACTCAAGCAGAACTTAAATAACATGATTTATTGATTATTAAGATAAAATTATAGTTTCGTCTTGCACTAGATGTAAATACGGTTACCGTGAAAAATTCTTAATTACAATATAATTATAAAGAATAATCCTATATGGAGTGCTAGATACAGACAAATTATTTTAAAATAATACACAGTATAAGAGTAATAGTAGACTAAGGGCCGATATTTTAATGTTACCTTAAGTTAGACCTTAGCTTAGGTAGCCTATGGTAAACCTTAAAATAATTACGTTTTAAATTAATTTGAGGGTTAATTGAGCGTTAAGTCTAAGAATATCACATTCTTCACATCCTTTAGACGAGCGTTAAGAAGAACTTTAATATACTGTCAAACTTGTGTTAAAGATGATTTATATCATTCTTAAGGTGACTTTGAAATATCGGCCCTGAGGGGTTCGTTTTAACTCTCATCTAGGAACGTGGTTCCACTCAACGCGTCAATTAACACTCAAATTAATTTAAAATATAGTTTTTTTAAAGTGTACCATAGCGTTGTGGGTAACTTAGCTAAGGTCTAATTTAAGGTAACATTCAAATATGGATCCTTAGGACCGATATTTCAAAGTAACCTTAAGGTACAGAACGACTAGAGCCAGATTAACGTTTAGGCCAACAAGGCTCGGGCCTGGGGCGGCAAACTTTTGGGGGGCGGCAATTTACGTTGACGCTCTTTGTTGTCGTTTTTTTTAGATGTCGATTTACATTGGGGCCCAAGCGTCCCGTTTTAAATCCGGCACTGTTACCCTAAGGGCTTTAAGGCCGATATTTGATTGTTACCTTAAGTTAGACTTTAGGTAAGGTAGCCTTAACGTCAAGGAAAACCTTAAACAAACTAAATTTTAAATTAATTTGAGGATCAGTTGACGCGTTAAACGGAAGATTAACACGTCCTTACAGATCTATTCCTTTAGATGACAGTTAAAAATAACTTTACTATACTGTCAAGCTTGTCTTAAGGATGACTTATGCCATTCTGAATCTTAAGGCGACTTTGAAATATTGGCCCTTAAGGAGTCTAACGTGGCTCTAATAATGTATATTATTTTATTCAATAATTTTTTCGCGCTTTTGCGACCCATATGTTGTTCCAACGGTATCGAAAATGCAGAGTTAGGTAGTAGTTAACTACAAAAGTTGTGAACTATGTAGTTAACTACTTTTTTTTATATAAGTAGTTGGGTCAAAAAATTTTTACAGGCAACTTTCAGTAAATCGGATTTTAAAAATAAATAATCTCAAAAACACTTGTTAATTTTTTAATAGGTTTCTTATAGTATCTAATTAGAGGAATTATATATGTCCGCGCAAAAGATCATCGTCACAAAGATCTTGGTCTATAGTTCTATAGCATCGATTTTTTAATAATTTAACGCCCGTCATATGGCTAATTTTACTCTTCTGAATCATATAACGCCAATATCTGGAACCGAGTTATTTTAATCAGTCACTATAACCATTTTCCTATTATTTATAACAGCATTGTCTTATATTGGCTTAAAGTTTTGGAATGTTCCTTATAGAATGTTAAAATACTAAGAAAATTAGTAATATTTTTAATCTACCTAAGGTGTAAACGAAACTTGCACAAAAAAATATATTTTTCCTTAATAAATGGTTAATAAAAAAATATTGCATATAGCTTCGGATAACAAACCGTCACATCAATGTATCTCCGGTAACATTTTCATGTGTGACCGGCGATACAAAAATGCACAAATTCGTGGATAACAGCTAATACAAGCTATTTCTTAAACTTTTTTAGACTGAAATGAGTACCTGTACTCAAGACAATGACCTCGTGTAGTATTTTTCCCTTAATTAAGACTACTAGGTCTGAGTTAACCCTATGACCGGCGATACAACATAAAAATATACGCCTGGTAAAAAGTAGGCAATGTTCTAGTTTATACCTAAATAAACATAATAAGGAATTATCTAAACAGGAGCACGCTTTACACAAATTCAAACACATACCGTCATATTTGTAAAACTATTAAGCCGACCTGTAGTGGCGTTATTTATAAGCAATTTCTGCCGTGACCGGCGATACATGCAGCTGCGGAGACGGAACTTCTGGTTAATAATTGCGTTAGAGAAACTGAACTGTTGATCTTTGAACATTATTTTTTCAATACAAAGTGTAGTAGGAGTGTAAATTATTTATATAGTATAAAAGTAATTTAAGTAAAATGATGTGAAATATAAAAGGATAAAGTAAGAAATTATTGACTGGGGACACGTGACCGGCGATACATGCAGCTGCGGAGACGGAACTTCTGGTTAATAATTGCGGGTTTGTTCGGGTTGCTTTTTAATGCAGGAAGTAATATATATTTCGCAAATTATAATCGATTCTACAGGCAAATAGTTTATTTTAGCAAGTTATATGCTAAAGACGGAAAGTTGCCTGTAAAAAAATTTTGACCCAGTTGTATTCTTACTACGTTTTTTTCTCTTAGCAGTTAGTTAGTACTTTAAATCTAGCTGAAATATTCGCTATATTTAACCTTCTTTTTTTTTATTAATAAATATCTTCCATAAGTTTACAACGTATCTCCCTAGTTAAGGAAACTGTCTTACTTAGGGAGCGTTGACCATATTGTTCAAATGGACATAAACAATTAAAATACTATGTTGGAGGCATAAAAAATGAAAGTTTAACTCACTTGTAAAATATATTATCTTTAAATTACAAATTGTAAAGATTATAAAAACTTAAATTCATTTTTTGTCTCAAGCCTCCCTGGTCTCCCCTACAACTAATAACCCCTTTCGATAAAAAAATAATTTTGAAATTATTTTACTCGATCTCGGACAACTGCCCGCAATAAGTATACCCCTAAATGGCTGGGCACTGGCGTGTTTATTCTTCGCAAAAAATATATTTTTGAAGAAAATTTTTATTACTGTTTAAATTCGATCAAAGAGTAAAAATTCAACGTTACATTTAGCTCGAAATGGGGTTAAGGTAATTTATTATTTAAATCCATGTCATTATTATAATATACGTATTCTGTCACAATCAAAGTTCTCGCTGGGCCAATATCACATTAAATCTAATGAGCAACATATCAATATCAATTTAATTTCCCTCTCGTTTCCTCTGTCTTTTTCCTCTTTCTTCTTTATCGACAGTTAAGTTCATTGCAAAATCGTTTAAGATACGAATGCTCTGCATGGGCAAGGTCATCAACTCACTTTCACATAAACGCTACGTCATTCCATATATTTAAGAAGGCTCCGAGGCAGTGCTTCAGAATGAGTCAGCCTTATACAGGCTTAACTTCGGGCCTTATTATCAAAATATACGAAGTATCTATACGAACAGAATAGTTTTTATTAGTGATGCCGCCGGAATCGGATCTGGATCCGGTATCCGGCAAATCCAGCCTTGCTTTTTAATATCCGATTCCGGTCGGATTTAACATCGGATCCGACCGGAACTGTAATTTATAAAACGTGTTGTTGAAATCACATAAGCAACACAAGCACTATAGGAAAAATCCTTTAGGCACTCTGGGATTGGTGCGTGTGCGAATAAAGCGATTTACGTTGATTTAGAATCGCTGGAGGTTATAGTACTCGTTGGGAAACACGACCTCGGGAAGGTCGTTCCATAAAGATGAAGTCCTCCAGATGAAAGAATTCTTAAATAAAGAAGTTCGAGGAGTACTAAGCTTAACCACATATGGATGGGCGGCAGTGGCTCGTTGTGTTTTTCTGCTATTTGCCGCTCTGGGCGGAATTAAGATGGCAAGGTCAGCCGAGCACTTTCCATGAAAATATCTGTAAAAGAGAGTCAAATCCCCAACCTGTCTTCGATGTTCTAGGCTGTCGAGATTCTTCGTCTGCTCGTTGTCTCCGATCAGACGAATGGCCCTCCATTCGATGGATTCCAGTAGCCGAAGAGTATGTTTAGGTGCAGAGCTCCAGACATGAGAGCAGTGATGGTCGACTCTGGGCTCTGTATAGTGTCAAAAGTTGTTGAGGTGTGTACAACTTTTTGGTTCTGAAGAGTACACCGAGTTTCTGAGAAGCTATCTTGACGATTGCCACAACGTGGATATGCCAAGACATGTTTCCTCCCAGATTGACGCCCAGCAAATTAATAGATGGAGCCAGTGGGATTGCGTGTCCTGCCATGATTATATCCGGTTCTGTAATGTTAACCTTTTTAGAGAAAACTGCTGCTTGCAATTTTTAGCGTTAAATTCGACTTGGTTACTGTCACCCCAACCCAAATTTCTTCCAGGTCTTTGTTGAGGCGTGATACTTCATGCTGTTTGTACATTCAAAGAGAAAGATGAGATAAGTGTGCAGCAAAGCTAAATAACGGATTTTTAGTTTTCACTAGAAGGTCATTAATGTAGAGACAAAATTAACTTTGATCGGATGTCGCTTTTTTGTTATAACACCTTTCTTTTCACATGTATAGAATCACCTTTTCAAATAACCTGATGTATTATCCGAAAACTCTGTATAATGTACCTAATATTTACGTTAATGTTATTGCAATATATTTGAAGAATAAAATTTAAAAATCCAGCGGTAAAGCGGACCCCTCTAAAAGTCTGCTAATTATTAATGGCAAGTGCAGAATAATGCGCTAGCCTATAAACCTGAACTCGATTTTTTTTTAATATGAACAAACTGAGCCAAGACGATATGGAATTTTTAACTTTATATAATAAAAAATCTTATACAATATGTTCACACCACTGACTGACATGTAACTATGGATACGTACAACTTATGGGATGCGCAGTAAAAAGTTAAATGTTATGAGTGAAAAAATGGGTTGGTGCGCATGGTTCGCGAGTCATATTTTTAAAGGCTAGTCGTATGTTGTCTTGCGCACAATATTCTCGCTGTCATATGCTGTTCCTTAGGCAACTTCGCCTGCACCCATGCCGATCAACCAAAGACCATCGTATATGACCGAAATCTGTCGTAGGGATGTAACGATATTCAAAATCTATCGATACGTGGACAATAGATGGTATCAAAATTAATGATAAAAGTGGCTTTTCAGTGACGGCCACAAGCCCTTCTTTTATGCGAGAAAATAGATTGTTTATTTCCCAGTAAAGAAGGTCTTGATGTGTCAAACTATTGCTTTGTAATAATTTTCATTTAGGGCGAAGTACGGTCCTGTTCGTCGGTTAAGGTAAATAGTTTATCAGTCGGCATTGCGCATGACATCCGACGAGAGGCTGCGTTTACATGCGCGAGGCCATAAATTTGCCAGACTTTGGCTATCCATAGATACAGGTCAGTGGTCCACACATGGAGTCTGGAAAGGAAATCTGTAGGTTTCAAAGAAAAAGTTGTTCTTTATAAGAACATCAGCTTATGTTCAAACTCAACAACAATTTCGAATCCCATGTATGTGATGACTATACAAAGTATAAAAAATAACATTTTTAAATATTTGGATTTCGATTTTTATTTTTTTTTTAATTTAGGAAAATTTTTTCAAAACCGTGATATATTACAGGAATTATGCAAAAAGTCTAAAAATTTTCTCAAAGTGGTTAATTGCCTAGCTATTTATTCATAAATTCTCACATGTTGTTATGTTCTTTTTCAATTAAACTGGCTTATTTTTAATCATTCATTTATTTATTTTAATATTCTATGATTCATGATCTATCGAAGAAAAAAATTACATGAAAGAAATCAAAAATTATAATGTTTATTCGTTTATAGTTGAATGTTTTTACGTAAATTTATTTTACTCGGAATCCAAATATACAGGGTGTTATGGAAATGACTTATTATATTTAAACCGGCAAATCCTGAGATGAAAATAAATTGAAGAAAAAGAACCATAAATGGCGCTTTGAATTATTAAGCCAAATTTGAAAATTTACGTGGGCGCTACTGAGGACGTCCGCAATCAATAGTTTATTGAGGCGGTATTGTCATATATTGCAACACAAACCCACCTGTTCAGTTTTTGACAACAAGACGTCTTTGACCTGTGTTATCACTTCTTTTTCAAACCTTTTAGAAAAAAAAAATACTACAATTTTAAGGTACATACTCTCTTACCTTCGATCTTACAATCCGTTTTATAATTAAATTCCATAAAAAATAACACACAAAAAGTATGTTTTGCAACAGAACCAACAATAGGTAATATCAGATAAATTTGAAATCACATCACAATTTTCTTATTATGAATTATTTCACAACAAAAAAAATTCGCAAATGCTACAACTCACAAAACGTTTAAAATTCGTATACGTCAAGCACGTGGAACCTTCGACAGCGTCATTCCACCCCCCCGAGTCTCGAAATATACTGAAGCAACGATAGTCGCGCGCGGCAGATATCCAAGCAAGGGTGAAACATGCGGTGTGATCTGACAACACTATTAGTATATTCTAGTGACCCACATTATGGCTAACTGAATCCAGATGGAACCGCGCGACAGTATGTGGGTAAAAAGGGTTTTTACCTTAGTATTTAGATATTCGATTAAAAAAAAGTATGTAGACTTTCTCTAGGACACCTCAGGAGTCACTCATTTAAATATAATAAGTCATTTCCATAACACCCTGTATAAAAACGTTATTTTTGATGTACCCTGTATAGTAATCGCAAATCTGGTTCGAAGTTTGAACACAACAGCCGTTCTCATGAAGAATGACTTTTTCTTCACAACAGCCGTTCTCATGGAGAATGACTTTTTCTTCTAAACAAATAAAAAAGGTTTTTCTGATCCAAATTTCATTCGTGGACACACTGCATATTATATTTTATCTGTTCGAATCAATAACTACTTAAACTTATATAGATTTTGACGTTCTCTTGATGGGGACATTTTCATATATTATATCACAATACCTATATTTAATCGTTTAAACTAGGTATCCAAAATATTTTGAGCATGCTTTTCCTTGGAAAATAGTAGTTGAATGCACAATAATTTAATAAAATTATAATATATTATTTTAAAATTATTGTGCATGAAACTATTTGAAAAAAGCACAATCGTGCAAAAAATATTTGGATAGTTTATTCCATTTAAATTTTGTTGTAATAAAATTGGCAACTAAAAAAAGACGAAAAATTAAGGAAGAAACAAGACAAACATACAAAAAGTATCCCCCCCCTTCAACTTATAGGTGATAAAATTAAATAAATACTGAAGAGAGACCCTATACAGGGGGTGTCCAAGAATATGTGGCCAATCTCCCAGCTTCAGATAGAACACTTAAAAATAACAGGAGAAGTTCTTATAAATTTTTCTTCCTACGCCCGAATATTTATGCCAGTGTCAGTTTATGGTAGTGTCTTGAAATTTGCGGTTTTTCTCCTTTGTCTTATTAGTTACTAACTTAATAATGGAATTTACGTATACTGAATATGCCCCATGCATTTAATGTATGAACAAAAACATTTTTTTTTCGAAAACAGTTCATTTTATCGACATTGATCAAGAGTACCTTTTTTCAGCTTAAGGTTTAGAGTATCCAAAAAAAAAATTACTTTCGTTCCTTCATCATACAGGGTGTAAAAAAGCATTTTTGTGTTACGTCTAGTCCGTCCCTGTCAAAGTAAATAAGCCAAATGTGTTTAAGAGGGCGAATTTCAAGGAGACTCATCTAGTAAACATTATACTAAAAAATAATTAAATTACACCTAGTACTTAAAAAATTATTGAAAGATCAACGATTTCCAGAGACGTCCGTTATGGGCCCGTATATCCGTAGGGGGAGCCGTATGAAAAAAAAAATATAGGAACTTCTCCTGTTATTTTTAAGTGTTCTATCTGAACCCGGGAGATTGCCCACATATTCTGTGACACCCTGTATATGTTCATCTATGCCAAATTAATGGGGACAAATAGTTCTTCGCTCTTCTATTATGAGCTTCTTTCCACGAAAATATTTTGAAAATCGTCGCAATACTGTTCATAAACGTGAAATTATTTTTCTATAGGAAACGTGGATCTATTTCAAGGGTAACGAGACATTTTCTTGGCATATTTTGTAAGCAATTGATTACCTTTGTCAATAAAATATTATTATATTTTAAACAATAAATCATTATGAATTGATATAATTAAAAAAAATTTAAAATAAGAATCATCTATCATTTTAAAATTAAATTTTTGACTTTAGTACAATAAAAAAGTTTTTATATCCACGGCCCTCAGCCATAATCTCGATATGAATTATACTGGTACAGGTGTCATGACATACGTTTGTCCTTTCCCCTGTTCAACTGTACACATATTAGAAAGAAGAAACGGAATCGCTAAAACCAATTTACCAATCTTAAGCATGTCAAACATTAATTTCTGATGGAAAAAAAAATATATTTTGCTTTTCGGCAGTTACTTACAAATGCATCTTTTATCAATTTCTTCGTCGCCTTATAATGTTTATTAAAACCCACTCATTTTTATCACAATTTTAAGCAAGTTCGTTATATTTATAGATTAGTAAACCGAGATATAACAAAAATTTCATAAGAACTGGTATCGAGCGCCAATATCCGATATTAACAAAAGACTGCGTCAATTCTTCGCGAAAGTTTATACATAGTTGACGGTTGAAGGTAACCAAAGGTAACGGACGGAAGTATTCAGTGGTGTCGTACGGAATCCCCACCTGTCCATGCAATGCAGAGGGGAGCCATCTGAAGCAGACCCCCTTCCCCCATAAACGCAACAACTTCGTAACTTAATTAGATGTAAAGGAATAGTGATGCTGTTTAGAGCGTTACATTGATCCATATTAAGAGACTAATTAAGATCACTAAGAACAAGTACTCGAACTGATCTCACGGAATTGATCCAGCCTTGGGATCATAGGAAACCGATTTACAAATACAGTGATACCTCGAGATACGAGTTTAATTCGTTCCGTAACCTTGCTCGTATGTCAATTTGCTCGTACCTCAAAGCAATTTTCCCCATTGAAATTAATTGAAATGTCATTAATCCGTTCCAGCCCCAAAAATGCTACCCCCAATTGTTTTTGTTACGTGTTTTTGAATAAGAAAAATATATTTCTAAATGACAATTCATAATAACTTACACACAATTTTAGTCACTGCTTTTCTCTTCACTGGTCTTTGCCTTTTTCGCCGGATTCAAAAAAAAACTGTCCATGGAGGTTTGTTTCTTTCTCCCTTTCAGAATGCTGCGGAAATGAGTTAGGCAAGTGTCATTAAATAGCTCCGATGCACGACCAGTTGCAACTTTTTCGGGGTGTTTCTTTTCCACGAACTGTGAAACTCTCTCCCACATTCCTAAGATCTCTTTTATCTCACTTGTAGAGATCGCGTCGCAGCTGACCGTTCCTCGTATCTCAAATTTCGCTCGTATTTCAAAACAAAACTTCGCTCGCTCGACGGCTCGTATCTCAAATAACTCGTATGTTAGGACACTCGTATCTCGAGGTACCACTGTACAGTGGAACCTCTCATAATGGACACCTCTGATAAGCGGACATCTCTATTAAGCGGACATCTTTTCATAGTCCGGAACTAGGTATATGAAATTCCATGACAATCAACCTCGCTTGGGCGGACGCGGAGAGGCTGTTTTCATACAAAGAGTGCGAAAACCCTCCTTTAAACGGACAAAAAATTTTTAAAGTAGTTGGGAGACGAATAAGTACGGTGCAGAAACTCTCTGAATACAGACCGGAAACCAATCGCGAATGCGTGGCAGCGCGACAGGACTTCGCCGATCGCCGACTGAAAGTATGTGTGATTCCCCGACAGCAGTCCGCCGTTTATTTGTGAGTTGTAAGGTTAAAATCGTAAACAATGGCACAAAAATGTCGCGTTATGAGTCTGAAAGAGAATATTGATGTTGTGGAAGTTTGTAATTTGATAACAATGATTTGGGCGAGTTCATTAACGTTGATAGCAATGTGCTATTAGAAGATGATAGTGACCCCATTCCTACCGATTATGTAGTCCAAACTGAAACCACATCACTATCTGACGAGTCTGATGAAGAAGTTGAATGCAGTAATCAAACAAATGTCACCAATTATCAACAAGCCATTAGTATGGTAAAGGAATTATAAGAGTATGCAAATAATCGAGGTGACTCTAGCGTAATGGAATTGTTATCAGACTTGGAATTACATTTTCTAGATTGCAAGTATAAAACGCAAACACGTCAAACTACGTCATTAACTAACTAAAACTAGTGTATTTTTGTTATGTTATGTTTATTTGTACATACATATACATAGTAATAATTTTGCATTTACATATTACCTAATAAAAAATGTCCCAAGTGCGGACACCTCTATTAGGCAGACACATTTAGACGGTCCCGTAGGTGTCCGCCTAAGGGAGGTTTCACTGTATTTATACTAAATTCGTTCTTTATACCAAGAATTCCTTATTCCCGATAAATTAAATTACATTTTAAAAATGTTGCGATTCCTCATAACTTTAAAATTTAACCAACAAAAAAAGGGAGTTTTGTTTTTTAAATAATAAATACGCTAGAAAAAAATGGAAAAATTAGAATAATAGTACCGTTGTTTATTGTTGTTGACTTCTGTTTTCAACGAAAATAGATATTGGCAAAATTAGGTAGAAGACAAATGTCAAAGTGACAAATTTCAATCAATAAGTGCCATTTTTCGACATTTTGTGGAGAAAATGTCAAATTTGACAGTTAACAAAAGTCGCACGGTGCTATTTTATTACGTAATTTTTGGTCTTTATTGAAGCAAAAACTGCATGGTGAAGTCAAGTTTTACCTAAATCCAACAAAAACTCATATGGTGCCAATAATGGTGACACAGTATATGGTGTAAAATTTACCAGTTATTTTAACAACGCCGATACAAAATCTACCCGTATCTTCTCGTTCACCACGGTAATGTTCGGGTTGTTATGCCTGATTATTTCGTTTGTAAGAATTCTTCTAGCCTTCATGTAGTCATCGACTAATCGCTAGATTATTAAAAAATAAGAAAGTTTTACTCGAGCGAAAAAGTTCGGCAACGCTGCGCTTACCGGTCAGAGTGATTTCAGTCCGTAAGAAAGCAGATCGACTTTTTGTTAATAAGTACGCCTTGTCCGTTCTTGATGAAATCATATTAAAAATATAAAAAAAACGTGAATTCATCGACAACGGACGTTTTGCGTGTTTGCAAAAATTCCATAGTTTAAATAAAGGATGTAAAGAAAATGGGTATAAAGAAGTTACAACGCCTGGGTCAACTTTTTTAAATTGTTGATAACATTCTAAGAAATAGTAAATCGAGTCGAACGGACATCATCCGTGTTGCGCAGCTGCAGGGAGGGCAGCGGAGTCGGATCTCGTATCTGTATAATTCATGCTCAGCTATGTCCCCATATTGCTATATTATTAATACACATTTTTTATTGACTGAAAACGGTTTTGCTAAAAAATACGTGTGTAAAAATGTCAGTTCATATTTTTCCCCCATTTTCCAAGCCACAATACACGATATCTGCTTGAAAACGGACGAGGCGCGATAACTCGAACAGCCTTAAAAAAATTACATACCTAAGATCCAAAACTTCGGTTGCGCGTCGATGAAAATGTCCGTTCTAATTTTTTTTCCGGTCACGAATAACGAAAAAAAACGGACGAGGCGTGTTAAGTTTAATTCTCCGCTGTAAACAAATTTCGATTTTTCTCAAACCAAAACTATTCACCGCACGGAAAATGTCAGTTACTATTTTCATCTCATCAAAAACATCACTCTGGGTCAAAAAATAAAAAAGAACGGACGAGGCGCGATAACTATTACGACCACTGTTTTTTTTACATATGTAAAGATGATTCTCAATGATTTCGCAACGTTTCCAATGTCAGTTCTTGTTAATTTCCTTCTCAGGTCCTTATTAAATCACAAAAAAACTCAAAAAACTTTAGGTCGTGATCAGTCTAAAATCCTGGTAACGTGCTGCGCTAGTATATGTCTTGTTTCTAAAATGTCAGTTGTGCATGCAGCTCTTTATTACAATAAGATAAGAAGATAACAAACTCGGCACAAAGAAATTCATGCCGTATGCAAACGTATCATTTATATACCTGTGTAGTGGTATTTACGTATAGAGGGATGATTATCCCATGAAGCAATAACCATGCTAATTATCTGCAAGCCAATTAAACAAGTTTTGGCTGGGGATTCCGGGTTCAAGGTATAACATAAATATAATAAAAACACTGCGATAACTAAAATTAACAACAAAGCAACAACTTTTTGGTTTCAATAAAATAACTCATTTCCATAACACCCTGTATATTACTACCACTGTCTGTGCTTTTGCGATACAATTCATTGTTTCCAAAGTCATTGACCATGCTTATTATATTATGTAAAACAACCGCTAGTAACAAGGACACGCGAAAATGAACCCAAACAATTATTTCACTGGACAGTAGGCCAGGCGAAGAGATATGGATTGTTAAATTTAATAAGAGAAAGACTGAACGGAACGAAATTTAAAATCTATTGTCGTGATGCATAATTCGTTAATTTTTAGCAAATTAGAAATTATCAAAGAAATACGCATTTTGTAATGTTTGTATTTCTCAATTTTTTATAGACATTCACTAAGTAAGTGAGTGGGCGTTATCCCAGATTTTTTATTTACGCCCCAAAACAATGAATTAAGTTATTATAATTTGCCATTTATGTATACAGGCTGTCCGGGAAAATGTGGGAAATCTCGGATTCAGGTAGAACATGATAAAATAAGATAATAAGTTCCTATAATATTTTTCCCTAGAGGCCCTCCCTACGAAGATATGGCCTTATTTACTATTATTTATTATTGTGTTCGAAAATGGTGCGTTTTTGAAAATGAAAAATAACACTGATCAACACACAATTTGGTGCCGGCAATTTTGTTACTATTTCTAGGTAATTTGGGTCTGTTAAACCTAAAAATAACCTCAGATTTGCTCCATCAGACCGTTTTCAAAAACTAGGATCCACCATAAACTATATTTTCGAGATTAAGGGTATTTTATATCGTATAATTATATATGTATTACTGCTACCACCAAAAAAACAATAGGGAATGGAAGGAAAATGTTTATTGTACACCACAACAAATACAAAAATCATCTGTGAATAACATTAACAATATTAACTTAAGCTATTAATTTAAATTAACCTAAACTAGTAAATAAAAATGTGCTAATCTGCATCAGACAAAAACTTCCTTTCATAAGAAAGAAGATTCTTTTCATTCAGTCTGGAGGCAAGTAACTCGGCAGACTCTTGTGGGGGGTTTAAATATCTGACAATTTTACTTAGCTCCTCCTGAGTAAAGCGTTCGGGACTTGTTAAATTTCCTGCAAAATCGCTGTCCTCTTTTGCAAATCCGTCACTCTGACAAAAGACAAAAATAACAATCGTCAAAGTGGCTTTTTTGTTCTCTCGATACCATCGGAACACCAAACTTTAAACACTTTATTTGTCCTTTTGTCCATTGTCGCAGGTGTTCGACACAGGTTTTGCATACAACATGCGGAGTCCAGGGTTTATCTTGCTCTCCTAAGTGAACACCAAAATAGGCCAAATAAGCTTTTTCACAAAGTCACAAATCACTATTCTACTTTCTTTTAAAATGTACTCGCGCCACATATGTAGCAAAAAAACTCCGGATGGTTTACGCCTATATTAGTCACGTTTAAATACGATTTTTCAAAAAACTTACTCTTGCAATGAAACTCAAGTTTCAACTAAATTTTGCCAATGCATGCAGGCAATATTCCGAATTTGTACTAATACCCTAGGACACAAGACAAGTTAACGAATTAATTTATGAGGCTTAAGGTATACAATTTCATTCTCTGTTATTACATTCTAATGTATATTTTGTGCTAATTGCAAATACAAAAATAAGAAATCTGCAGGT
Source organism: Barypeithes pellucidus (assembly GCA_963991005.1). Lineage (NCBI taxonomy): Eukaryota > Metazoa > Arthropoda > Insecta > Coleoptera > Curculionidae > Barypeithes > Barypeithes pellucidus. The sequence goes on from OZ022563.1 coordinate 20,453,679, forward strand.
GCAAAAAAATTCGAGGTAAAATTATTTCTTATCGGTAATAATTATATAGCCTTTTGCCAATAAGATTAGGTATTTCCAGTGATTTATTAATAATTAAAATTCTGGTATAATTAAAAAGGAATTAGTCTTGGAATTAGTTAAATTTTTGACAAAATTTATGATCATTATAATTGTCAAATATATTAATATTACAATTTATTATGAGTAGGCTCTATTTCAAAAACTAGAGCTGATACGAAGAAAAGCTAAGTGAAAAAAATAATGAAAATCATTTGTTTTTCTTCGGCACCAAGACAAAAAATTGTTTTGTTGGGCTGTGTAATTTATGTTGCATTAGGATTAATAAAATTTTATAATTTTAATGATGTCAGGATACTAAAACAAGAATAAGAACAAGAATATTTTCAAACGATGCTGATTAAGTTTTTTAGTCCGAAAAGAAATAATATGTAATATATCATTGGATTCCGTATATTAAGTGCAGTTCATAAAGCATAATGTTACTACTTTAAAAAAAAGTTGATGATTGCGAAAAATCGAAACGTCGGTTTGAAAATTTAATTAATGGTATAGAGGAGTAAAAGTAAGATTTATTTTCACATATCTCTTCAAATACACTGACAAAAATGCATTTACCAATTTGGTGGGTTACAAAATTGGAGCTACCTCAACACACCTCTCTATGTTGTTCTAACTGAGCCTATGAATTATCAAAAATTATTTAAAAACGCTACAATAATTCAGGTTCTTTTGGTTCGAATCAACCCAGAAAGAGATTTCTTTTCAACATTTTAAACATATTTGGGATTACCACAATCCCTCATCTTGTAACTATTTTATGAGTTACCTGAACTCAATTTTTGGGTTGGGAAAACTTACTAATTGATTATAAAGTGTCATTTTAACCCGGACGTGCATTATATGTGTAAATTATTTTGAGTTGGAATAATTCAGGATTCATTTAAAATAACCCAGAAAACGTGTTACAAAACCCCATATCGTAGGTGAATCATCGGTCGTAAGGTCACGGAGTTCCGAATTCGTGCTCGTGCAGATTTGGCGCGGTTCATTCCATTATTATTAGTCCATTTTCCTTCGATCGCGCGTTTGCACCTGTTTGCCGTTGCGCCGTTTGCGGGATATTTTATCTTTGTTCTCTGTGCGTGAAAATTTGTGTTTTGCATAAATTTGGTCAGTTGGCGTAAAATGGAGGGACAGGAGGGAGATGTATACAAACTGTTATTATTGGAATGAAGACTTATTATTTATAAGTAGATATATATTAATATTATTAATACGTATTTACTCAAGATTTGTACATGTGTTACACATGAAATGTTATTTTTCGTTTTTAAGTGTATTCTTAAAGTAGAGTCTTTGGGAGCCCTTACAAAATGTTTTTTTTTTAATTTTATTAATAAACTTATCTACCTAAACTAATAATAGGGTTTGAATTAAGTTTCCAACATCCATTTTTTAATCTTTAAAAAAAATATATATTTTGTTCAGAACCACTAGTGTATGTTAAGAAAAAATAACAACAACAGCGGCATCGTCGACAAAATCGCACAAAAAATTTAAAAAAAGTTTCTATACTTATATTGTAAGGGTGCGTCCATATCCCAGTATATTAAATCAAGTTGCCTTTTGAAGCAATCGTCATCACTTCGTCCGCATGGTTTCTTAGCCGTAGTATGCTCTCCTGTCTATAATTCATTTCATTATTTGTTTTTATAGTATACAAAATGTCACATCTTGAAAAAACAAAAGGCAATTGAAGTCCACAATATGCAGGCGTTAAATCAAAGAAATATTTTGAGTTCCGATAGTCCACAATTTAGGTACTGGTAGTCCAAAATTTGGAGTGTGGTAGCCCAAAGAGTGAGTTACCTATTCCAGCTACCATCGTAAGCTAGAACAACTTAAATGTCAAGTTTTGATAGCTCGAATCATGAATTAATCTAGCCCGACTAGTAACGAATCACAATTCACATAAAAGTACTGGTAGCTACGGTAGCCTATCAATAATTTAAGACGTTGGGGCGTGAGCTATTCCAACGCATTAAATAACCCATCTTCTGTGCTATCATAACTTATGAATAGTGAGTTGATGCAATTTCTTCGATTTGGTTGCCGTAATTCAGAGGTCTGGGCTGTCCCCTATTAGCAACACGCTTCAGTCTAGGACAGGGATCGGCAACCTGCGGCTCGCGAGCCACATGCGGCTCTTTGGATGTGAAGCTGCGGCTCTTTATAGTTCCATACGCAAATATTATTTATTTTATCTCTCAGCCACTTATACTCGCTTTTCACCGCACCCCTCCCCCGTGACACGCGTCGTTTCCGTCGTCAGTCCGTCGAAAGCTCTCTAATGACGCCGTCATCGGATGTTTCCATATAGGTTTTAATTCGTTTTCGACGCAAGACAATTTGGCGTCTTCACCAGTGCTTTGGTTGTGACCAGGGGTCGGCAACCTACGGCTCGCGAGCCGCATGCGGCTCTTTCGATGTCAAGTTGTGTCTCTTTCGATATCAAATTGCGGCCGTTAGTGGCTCTTTAAAAACTGAGAAATTGTGTAAATTATAACTTCTGGTTCTTCCGTCTCAAAAGGTTGGCGACCCCTGGTCTAGGACAATTCATATTTGAGTTATATCATCTCGAAATTTCGCTCAGTGTAGAACCAGAGAACAAAAAGAACGAAATCGTAAACATTCGGTTTTGCCCAAATACATCCGGAAATATTCGCAATTTTTTAAATCTAAAAGCATGGCGTTACAAAGCTCACTAATGCGCACTTTTTGTTTAATCTGATCATTTCTGTATATCTTATGATTGACGAGGTCCCTGTAGACAGGGCCGTTTCTAGCCTGTTGGCCGCCCTTGTGCTACATATGAACTGGCTGCCCTTTAAATCAAAACAGTCAAACTACAGGCGGCTTTCGCCGCACTATAATTTTCGCCGCCCTTGTGCGGGGGCACTCCCAGCACACCACTCAGAAACGGCCCTGCCTGTAGAGTGACTAAAGTGCATTCTTGGGACACCCTCTATATATATCCTGTCATCAAACGGTTATAATAGTGGTTACAAATTACCAGAAGAAATATTTGGCCAATATTACTACATATATACAAGCACGCTTTCGCACAAATAATTCTTAGAGATATTTTATGTTAAATGTGCAATACTTTACTGACCATCATAAGTGAAAGGCAAAGAAAGATTTTTTGATTTTTCTACGTAGATTGGTCAATTTTAAGAAGTTAAAATATTTAAAATCATGGAAATCTGCATAACTTTTTCGGCTAAATTCTGTCTACTTCGCTGCCTACGCGAAATTAGTATACAAGATTGACATTTTGCCTTTAACGTTTCGTCTGGGCGATCGGAAGAAGATTCTTTCCACCGCAGGGTATTCTTTAGTCTAGATTACCGAATATCGCACATGTCGTCGTCAATATGTCAACTAAAAAGCATTTGCGTCACATTCTACCCAAGTAACACGGATTGTCCAAAAAAACTTTTAAAGCTAATCATTGGCAAGGATAACGTTGCGACAACCCCCACATTGCTGTAATCCGACTTTTAAAATCTGCAGCTCTTTGATTTTCAATTTTCCAACGTTACTAGTTTGCTTTGAAACTTTGCTAAATATTATATTTAAATGCCATTTTTATTGCCAAACTACAACTGGAAGTAATAGTCACAATTTTTTGTTGGATAGTACCATTATTATGCCAAAAAAAGGCTATTTTATGGACAATGCCATTAGGTCATAATATTTAGCTGTAAAATTGACTTTAATGCTAACAAATGGAAATCCAACAACACCATACAATAGTGTAGTAGATTATAGGCTAAAAAGTGGTATCTAAATATTCCTTCAAAATAACTGGATAATTAACCACCATGTTTTATGTTGACGGCCATTTATTTCGTACAACATTGGGGCAGAAAAATAAAAGAGAACATAGGACATTTTAAGAAAATTGATAATTTATATTTTTGCTGTTAAAAACAACAATATTAACGAATATAAATTAGTACATCTAACTTTTAATTAGACAAACTTGTTCAGGAACATTTTTAATGCATTTTTATTTCAAATGTATCATTTTAAATTATTACAAAATTTATTGAATTTTCTAAATAAAGAAATAAATTAAGCCAGTGAAGAGAGAAGAGCTACGGTATAGTTGTTACAGAATTATACCGTTGACTCTTACTGCCATAAATAAACTACCTGATTAAACCCTATTGTATACGCCTCAACCTCTTCAAAGCTCAATAAATGGGATCAGGGCCGGCTTGAAAATGTATACCACACCACATGATTTATTTTTATAATTTAAAATAAATAGATAGGTATTTTTAGTTTTAGGTATCTACCTATAATAAATGTAAAATAATGATAACAATTAATGATAATTGAAAATAATATAATTTTAAATTATAACTATTAGGATAACAAGTACAATAAAAATTAATTAAATTCTAAGAAACTATTGATAATTCGAAATTTAACTCTGTATCACTATCACTATCTTCATCTAAGCCTAAACTTATAATTAAGGGTTGAACATTTGTAATCATACAATTGTAAGAATTTTCCACCTTAAGTACATGCTGTACACAGTTTTTCCAGCTGTCTGCAGAAATTTTTCTTACTTCGTTTTTAATTAATTCTACTACAGATGTAGTATGCAGTAATGTAGGAGAAATATTATTTCTCCTAATATTGGATTTTAATTGGTGCCATTGAATATAATAGTATATAATAGTATTGAATATACAATAGTACGGAGGAAGACGCAACACTGTATGTCCATTTTCTGCTGCAAGTTTGTCACACTCGTATTACTTATTTATTTTAAAGGCTTTTAATAATTCTAGCAGTTCTCGTTTTTTATAAGTTTCTTCAAAATATAAATCATTTTCAATCATAAAATTTTGAATTTCTGCTTTTGTATTATTAGAATTGGGAATGATTTTTGCTTGCCGACTATGATAACTAGCATTGTTCATTACAATGACGCTATTTTCAGATATATTTTTAAGGAGTTTATGTTTAAACCAATCTTCAAAAAGTTGTGCGTCGGTATCTTGATGGTAATCTAAAGAAGAATCTGCTATGTTTTTAGGTGAAAGCAACAGACAATTTGGAACAAACCCGTTCTCTGAACCAGCGTGTAATATTGTGATTCTTTTGCCTTTATTTGATGGTACCTTGGTTTGACATTTTTTGGAAGAATCATCCCAACCTTTTCTTGGAGTGTCATGGGTATCGAACCATGTTTCGTCAAGGTAAATAATTGGACGATTTTCTTCTCTAAATTGTTTAACAACTGTTAAATATTTAAGTCTCCATTCCCGACACTTGAAGATCCCCCCTATCAGCACAATTCCAAGGACGCCACATTCTACCACTAATAAGCCTAACTAAAAATTACTCGCCGGAAAACCACTAAAGATTAAAATTATTAAAAATCACTTTGTATTTATATATGCATCAGGCATAGGTATAAATTGAATTTATATACCTACCTGGTCCGGCTCTGTTCGAAAATGTTTTAAAATTTGGGATTTCCTTATTTATTTTATGGTCGACTAGATAATGAGGATTTATTGCAGTCAAGAGATCAACGATATAATTCTGCAAAAAGTATACCCATATTTAACGATAGAACTACCGTCCCACATTAATTTTGTTGTCCGAGAAGTTCGAATAACACCCATAAATAATACCGCCTATAAATAACTAATACTATACCGCCATTATGCTTCGTCAATCATCCAAATCTATATAGTAATCTAAATATTGGCGTGCCCTAACCTAAAAAAATTCTGCAGCGATATGGCTGTAAAATTCATTTAAAAGCCGGAAAATGTTGTACCATTTCGGCTGTCACAGCGCTTTTAAGGACGTCATAAGAGTGTCTAGGCAGCTTTCTGTAAAAGCTAGAATGCTCTAAATTTAGCTGGAATAACGTTGCCACAGCTTATTTGAAGCCTTTGGTGTTACTTGGGTACCTACAATGTCTAATACGAAATATTTTAGTTGTCATTTCTCCGCATGATACAAGGTAAGATATCGCACAGGGAGGCGTGGTTTAGGACGGATTTATCAGTACACGACTAAATGTTTCATAGCTGCCAGCCAATTATAACAGTTTTGACGTCAAGATGGCTAACACTTGACAAACAACTAAACTACATAACCAAGCACTTACGGCCGGTATTATAGAGTTCAAATTCGAGTTTTTAAACTTCGTGGTTTAAACTAACGTAAATTCTAATCTTATGTTCAAAGAGAAGCGTTTTATAATTCGTTCCGCACCTAGCTTCATTGCAAAGCAAATATCATTTCCAATTCCGAAATACTTCACAGATTGAAGTTAAGATGGTGCCAGAGTCATTCGAAATCTCCGATTTGACCCCAGTTCATTTCGCGCTTTGTAGGCGAATTGGATCTTCCCTTGCCGTTAGAACAATACGTCGAGCGTCCGCCCGTAATTGGTACTCAAACAGAAACAACGATAATCGGAACAAAGAGTCAGAACGTGATGGGGGCCTAGACTTTAATTTTTAGCAATGGAAAACGGAATTTTCTCTTCCTATGAAAACGCTGCATTATTTTAAAAAAATTGTTGAACAGAAGATGTCTAAATCTCATTAATAATTGGCAGAAACTCCATAATTTTTTTCTACATAAATCTAAAAATTTTCCGAAACAAAAAAATATATACTTTCCTCCAATTTTAGTTGAATTACAAAGTAATTTTTCCTTGGACATATTTTTCTTAAAACATAAATAACAGCTTGGGGAGAAAACTCGTTTAGAGATACTCAGGAGTCCACTTAATTAAATTTTCTTTGGTTTTAATTGTTTATCTTCTTGTAATCGAGAATGTGTTTCTATTTTGTATTATTTTAACTAAAATGGACAAGAAGGCCTAGATTGAGATAAACAATAATAATTATTATTACCTATACAATTATTGTATACTCTACAGTCTACTAAACACATAAGATGGGGATTTCAACGCAAGTGATGTGCCAAAAAATTAATAATATCACATAAAATACAAGGTTTGCTGGTTATGTTTTATTTTTATTAAAAAAAGTACCAAAATGTCTCTAAAATCGGGATAAACCATCTTAAACTACACCCATCTGTCTGTTAGCTTAAATTTAGAATGTTGTAGTTAATCAAACGGTTTTTGAAAGTACAACGTTGTTATATAGGGTGCACAAGATTTTTTTAGATGGAACACCCTATACAGGGTGTTATGGAAATGACATATTATATTTCAATGGGTGACTCCTGGGGTGTCCTAGAGAAGCGCTACATATTTTTTTTTAATCGAACGTTTAAAAAGTGGGGTAATTCACCCATAAACGCACAGGTCACTCCGCGGACAATCATATTACGCTGCCCAGCTGTGTAATAAACAGATGTTCTGTCGCAATATTGCCAAACTGTGGAAAAGTGGAAAACTTTAGATTCTTATAAATATAAATATTTAGCTTACTTAGAAATTAAATCCAGGCCGCCGACACGAGTAAGGAATCCAGGGCACAGTTCTTTTTTCTATGGGAAGAGATTTATGCACATCACGAGCCCTGATGATAGTGTGGGACTGCATAATAAGCTTATACCCACTAAACCCCATTCGGCATCCGTTCCAATCTCGGAACATAACCAGCATGTTGCCGAGAGAAAAAACACATAGTGAACAGAACAAATTACATTAAATCACTTAAAGAAACACACAGACACCCACGAGTTTCAAATTCGTTTTTTTGAAGATATGCACCAGATCAGATCAGATTACACAAAAGCACTAAACACTAGCGCATAATTACACTTTACAATAATAACACTACCGTACGCATAGAGCAACAGCACAACACAAATTCAAAAATAACAAAACGCTAATTTCTAATGGATTGACCTAAACATAAAATTTAGTAATCCTTTTCTGAAGAATGATGAAATAATTTGATAGACTGGACCTCCCTTTCATATAGATTATAGACGCTTCCAAGGGTAGAATGCTTCGTGCATATTCGGAAAATAGCGCCCTAACTGGCGCGGTTGCCATTTCCGAGACTATAATTAGACAGGAAATAATATTACAGAAGAAAATTCCCCAATTTATGAATATAATCTTATAAAACATCGAAAGTGGCAACGCTGTATTTCTAGATATTAACCAAAGGTAGCAAAATATCGACGACCGAATAAACCCGAACGTGTCAACCAGACTCAAACGTGTTTCACTTTCAAACTTTTAGATGTCAAATACGTACGGTACTTAGATGTGTTCATGAGATGCATACAAATCTACGGGAAAACTAATGTGAGTTTATGTGAGGTTATTTTTCCGGTTTTTGTTCGGGTTAATGTTTGTTTATAAATTAAGTTGGTTTTAAATAGTCCGAAAAGGTAAATGTTAAGGCATTTATAAACTTTTAAGTTGTTCAGATTCGACGGGTGTCGTTCGAATTGAACAAATGAGAACATACCTGACCATTTATAAACTCCGCGGCGGTTCGTTCGAGTCAGTTCAAGTTTATAAATCAGAGATTGTTTCCCAGCGAACTGAACTGATCGTAAAGTTTATAATAATGTACCCTGAAAAATGAACAATTTCGATTCTGTCAAACAGTTATTGACTTTCTAAAGAGTTTACCATGAGAACATGACAACACTGCTCAAAATTCATTGACGTTTTCCGCCTTATGTTGCTTTGTTTACTTTTCCCACAGTGTTGCCACGTGCATATTTTTGGTCTGACAATAGGTCATGTACAGGGCATATTAAATTAAAGCGCCATTTTTGGATATTTTTCTTCAGTGTTTTCATCTCAGGAATTGCCGGTTTAAATATAATACGTCATTTCCATAACACCCTGTATGCCAACGTTTGCCCTTAAAAATGGGCAACTAAAAATATTAGTTAACAAAAAAAAACAACTCCGGTAAGCCAACAACAACGTAAATCTCCAATTGAGCAATTTTAAAATAACTCTCACCTTGACGTCACTGGGCGACGAAATCGGAACGGCTAGATATCATATCCTGTGAGTATTGTATCATGTCTCTACCAGCGCGTAGGACCCATGCGAGACTATTATTGGCAAAGAATGTTATTTCAAATTACTATATCAATCCAAGGCCGAAACGGATCGACGTATTTAGTCGCGGCGAGGAAAACCGACGAATGAGAACGATATGTCTGATATATGTCGCTATAAACTTCATAGTCAAAAAAATTGTCAAAATTTTACACTGCACATAAGAATGTCAAAAAATAAACGAGCTGCACCCTTGAAACATGCTGAAGTTATTAAAAAGATACTTGCAAAGCCGACAGCAATCAGATCACCGCTAGAATGGTGCGACGATCTCGGAAAATATAGGGACGAACATGTCATGGAATATAATCAAAAGAAGGAAGAATTCCTGGAGGCTGCTGAAAAATATAGCAAGATGAATATAGAAACGATGGTTTGCCACAAGGTCAGGTTGAATTCAAACTATGAGGCTAACATGGATATCGGATTCTTGAAAGAAAAAGAACGTGATGAAGGAAGGGTAATGATTTTTAGTTATTTTATATCTAACATTGTGGGAACAAAATGTGGCATATATTTGCTTTATAATTAAGCGCATGAAGAGGCCTATAGCCCTAAGAATAGCTATTCTATAATTTGTTTAGTCCTTATTGTCTAAAGCATCTTCATGAGGTTAGTAAATACATTTTGTTGCATATTTAACTCTATTTGTCATAAAAAATCCAATTTAATTTCGTTTCCAGTAACTTACTTACTGGTACTTAAATTAACAGTTCACATTCTTTATTAAAATATGTACTGCTAATTCGTAGAAACTTTTTTGAACTGCCATTTGTAAGTAGCAGTATCTGCTTTAACTGCTAATCAAAACGAACAGGCTTGTCCATCTCTAATTCTGGGGGTATTTTAGGAATTTCGACACTACCAACTGACTATGACTGTTCTGACTATTAGCAATGCGCCAGCTGATCCAGAACGGTTTACTGCGCATGAATTCGTACAATTATAATTGCCACTGCACCGGAAATTTTTATTGTCGACTCTAATAGGGCTTTTAAAAACAGACCAAATGTAACGTCAATCCTTTTTCTCATTTCCGCTAGGAGCGCTACCATCGTATCGCCGACATTCGTGTAAAAACTAGTAGACTATTGAAGTTCATAGAGAACCGAACCGTCTCACATAATAACTGTTTATTTCTAAAATTTAACAAATCCTTAAAAGGAGTCCAAATTAAACATACATCGATAATACCATATTACACCTTTACTCAAGCACTGATTATGCTTAATGGGTTTCCACACTTCTCTGTTACTTTTTTTTATATTTACCATAAAAAACCTAAAAGGATCCCCGCTAAATGCACCATAGAGGACCTTATGGCAGCGAAGCCGAACGCAATTGACGTCGCCCGCTTCTGGGCAAAAAGTGTTTAGCTCACGTCTGAAGTGACGATAGACATTTGTATTTGTATATGTATATTATTATCATTATTATTATTATTGTTATTTATTGTTAAATTATGATGCTTCTGATACGAATAAATAAATAAACAATCAAAAAAGAAGACAAATATATGTAATTTATTTAATGTTCAGTATTGCTCTAGTGCTCTTTACCCCATCCAACATCCCAAATCCTCCTCCAAGATTGTCGGACCTTATATTTTTAACCGTAAACGACTGTAGCCGTTAATGCTTTGCGTTATGCAACACTGCTTTATATCAGTGGCGGTTCTTCCACAGGAGCACATGCGCACGTGCACCCCCAAAGCGAATAAAAAAATATTAATTTATATTCATTGAATATTATTTATCGTATAAAGTCCGATCCTCCCTAATATTTTATCGTACCGTTAATTATCGTATAAAGTCCGATCCTCCCTAATATTTTATCGTACCGTTAATTATCGTATAAAGTCCGACCCTCCCTAATATTTTATCGTACCGTCAACCAAACTGTATATTATAGGCTCTCGATCCGGCAACCATGCCTCGGTCGAGGTTAATGACGATTATGACGAGACTTGCTCGCATGTGCGATCAAGTAGGCGGGGCATAATGCAGTTTCTCTGTAGTAACCGGTGACGGGAGACAGCGAGGCTATGGCGATTTAACACGGGAAAGGCGCACAATCTTAGTATGCGCCGCGCCGTTGTCTGTTCGTGCGTCTAGTTAGAAATTTGAGCGTGTATGTTTTAATATTTTAATATTATATATTTATTAAGTTAAAATGAATAGTTTGACGGTGGACTATTTAAAAAATATCTCTTTGAGTTTGGAGCAAAAAATTTTAAGTGAAGAATGCGGGACCTAAACCCGAAATTAATTTAACGCAGACCACAAAGGGTAAATCTAGGGACTTTATTAGAAAGTTTAAAAATTAAATATATGAAAAAAAATTTATAGAGGGTATTCCAAACTTTCTACAATTAAGAACCGAAGAACGGACTTTACGTTTAAGCACTATACATACACACTAAGAAAACCTTTCTTATTTTCCAAAAGTTGTATTTCCTTGTGTAAAATTAAAAAATAAATAAAAATATGTTTTACCTTACGCATTTTCTTATTACTTCTTTTCTTTCTATATTTAAAACGCCTAGAAAGTAATTGTTTGGTCGTTACACAAAAATAAAATTTTAAAAATAATTTCACCATACTTGAGAACCCCCTCTCTCATAGGTCACGAGCCGCCACTGCTTTATATGCGTTCTTTTTTACCGTGAATCCAACACGCGCTGAGAGCATGTTGGTTACAGAAAGATGTAGCAACACCTGATATTGCGAGAATCAATATGCCTATTTTAAAGGAGAACTTTTCAAAACAGACTAATTTCAAGAAATGGAGTTTATTAAAAAGTAAAATGTAAGTATGTCAAGTAAGAAATCTGAACTGAACTGAAACTGAGAAATATGAATAGCTCTTCGATTTTATGCAACGGGTTCCTTCAGAATAAATATTGGAGATCATTTTAATGTACAGTACGTTTCACGAAAATTGGATACGACTTAATGATTTCCTGGGTCGGTCCCATTGTGTCGACAAGAGCTTGGCAATAAACAAGTGAAGTATGAAGGGGCGGACTAAGGAAAACAAGTAATGATATGATTATATTAATGTAATCAAATGAAATAACATTTTTTTTAAATATTACTAGTCATATTTATTTACATTTATAATGTCATTCTATAGATAGTTCTGTTTCGCTATCGCTATCCTTATTAAAATTAATTATAATTGGATTAATTATACGATCCAGACTAATATACGAATTTTCTACAGTTATTACGGGACGGACTGAATTTTTCCAACTGCCTGGGGGAATATCATTAAAGCATTTTCGTATTAATTCTACAACACTAGAACTTAAAGTCGGAGAAATATATTCAGACCTAACCAGTGATTTTAACTGGTGCCACATATGCTCTATGGGGTTAAAAATGCAATAATAGGGTGGGAGCCGTAGCACTGTATGTCCAATTTCTTCTGCCAATATGTCCCAAACATATACTTTTTTTATACAAAATGTCTTTAAAACTTCTAAAAGATCACTTTTTTATAACTTTCTTCAAAATATTCGCCGCCATGTAGTTCTGAATCTCCAATTTTGTATTATTTGAGCTTGGAGCTTTATGTAATTGGCGACTGTGATAGCTCGCATTGTCCATTACTATCACGCTATTCTGAGGAATGTTTGGTAAAAGACAATTCTTGAACCATTCCTCAAAAACTAACAAATTTTAGCACAAAAAGATATTTAAATATAAATTAACCAACCTAACATTATTAACAATATTTAATTATAATTATTACAATCCGGTCCTTTCCACATAATAATAACAAACGGTCATAAATAATGGGATGGCCCAGGTACTTTTACTGCAGTCATTAAGTTATATCCATTTTTCGTGAAACAATATTTACCCCAGCAACAGTGTCTCGTTGTGGCCAATGTTACAAGAAATATAGCATACATTCGCCATCAAAATAACTGAGGAAAATAGGGATTTTGACTTATCTATCTGTTTACTATCCCTGGTACCATTTTCAATTGCTTTATTATCTGAGAGATAAGTCTTAACAAAGAGATAGTTATCAGTAGAAACCGGATAAAAAAAAATGAAAAAAAGCATAAAAATATTAAACAAATAGTGCTAAAACCACAAAATTATCAAAAAATCAAATAAGCAAATTAAACAAACATTAAATTTATAAGCAAATGAGAAAATCAATTCTCTAAATTTATCGGCATAGTACATGGCAGCATTTAGCCAAGTTCCCCATCTTAAAATAGTTTCCGGGGGTAAATGAAGAATTTATAAATATTTTCTTATCGTGTTTTATTAATTTATTGACCAATGGATAATGCAATCTTATATAACTCGATAACAGAACAGCTCGTAAGTAACTAAACATTAGTAGACATGGCATAGCTTAAGACGAAACACCGGGGAATTACCTACGAGTAAACGGATAATTCGGAGGATCACGCGACGCCTTGCGGAGTTGCCGGATTTAATATTATGACCTTTTTTCTCGTATGTTTGTATTATTTAAAAAAATTAATACTAATAATAATCGTACGTAAAAAGTACGTAAGCACGAAGGGATAAAAAGCATAAAACCACAGAAAACGTATAAAAACAACTCTCTAAATATAGTTAGTTTTGCATAATTCGTGTAGAAATTAAATATCATGGTTGCTTATAAGTCAGCAATAAGCATAATAGGTATCAGAGTGCTATGTATTTCGTGAATAAGGCCGTTAGTCACTCATAAGGTTTCTTACGCCCCCTGTATATAAAAAATAAAAAAACTTTGTCGTATTCTATTCTTAGTTGACACAAATTTTCTATGTAATTATGAAACTCATTGATATTCGGATTAGTTAATATATATACATTAAAGCATCAACTTTAAATAAAGGATAGGTAGTTTTACGCCGGCCCCACCTTAAACCCAAACCAAATCAAATGTTTGAGCACAAATTTCGAAATCACAGCCAAGAATTTATAAGACAAATACTTTTTTATCATTTATGAACCAATCAAGCACACAATGATTTTCTCTTGGGGTCAAACGCCAAACGAGTTTGTTTCAAACAATTTACGTAAGTGAAAATATGTACGTAATTTTTTATTAACAAATTACGCTATTAAACAATGTTAATTTTCAATGTAAATAGATATCTGCTCGATTGGATTAGCTGATTTGGGACAAAAAACAACCTATTATTTCTTCCCCGACGTTGTTAGAAACTATCATAGCCTTCATTGTTGCATCAAGCTCCATCCTAGCAGCAGTCACTACCTATTACTAGTGTTAAGGCCGATATTTGAATGTTACTTAAGTTAGGGCCGATATTTGAATATTACCTTGTTAGACCTTCGCTAATGTAGCGTTAAAACTATGTTTTAAATTAATGTGAGGGTTAATTGACGTGTTAAGTGGAAGATTCCCACGTCGTTAAAGATATATTCCTTTAGATGAGAATAAAAGAGAACTTTAATATACTGTCAAACTTGTGTTAAGGACGACTTATGTCATTACCTTAAGGTGACTTTGAAATAGGCCCTTAGACCTTAGTTACGTATAAGTAAACCTTAAAAAACTATATTTTACATTAATTTGAGGGTCAATTGACTCGTTAAGTCTAAGATTGCCACGTCCTTAAGGATCTATTCCTTTAAATGAGAGTTGAAGAGATCTTTAATATACTATCAAACGTGTGTTAAAGATGACTGATGTCATTCTGTACCTTAAGGTGGCCCTTAGGGCCGATATTTGAATGTTACCTTAAGTTAGACCTCAGATAAGGTAGACTTAACGTTATGGTAAACCTTTAAAAACCTATGTTTTAAATTAATTTGAAGGTCAATTGACGAGTTATGTCTAAGATTCACGTCCTTCAACACCTATTCCTTTAAATAAGAGTTAAAAATAACTTTAATATACTGTGAAACTTGTATTAAGGATGACTTACATCATTCTCTACCTACCCTACCGCCCTTAGCGCCAATATTTCAGTCACCTAAAGGTACAGAATGACGTCATCCTTAACGCAAGTTTGACAGTACATTAAAGATCTCTTTAACCCTCATCTAAAGGAATAGATCTTTTAAGAACGTGGTAATCTTCCACTTAACAAGTCAAACGTTAAGGCTACCTTAGCTGAGGTCTAACTTAAGGTAACATTCAAATATCGGCACGTGGTCGATATATCCCGATAAATACAATTCGATTTTTCCACGTGAGACTTACCGACCTTCTAATTTGACATTTTAGGAGAAATGTGATGTTTTTTGCTGTTGTCCACGATGTGAACCTAACAAAACTGGCAGGTTGCTGCGAAAGAGAAGTATTAGGCATATACGATCGGTGAGAAATTTTTAGTTATTGTTTATATTATAATTATTATTTGTTGTTTATCTCTGTATACAGAGTAGTGCTTCGGGAGGAAAGGGAAATATTTTTAATGAGATAGTTTAGAGGTCAATATAAGAAAAATAAATCATATAAATACACGGTGTCTCACCGGGAACCAATTCGATCTATATGCAGTGAAACCTCTCTTAGCCTACGGGACCGTCTAAATGTGTCCTCCTAATAGAAGTGCAATCTAGAAATATAATTCTGATAACAATTCCGTTGCTGTAGTCACCTCTATTCTTTGCATACTCTTATAATTCCTTTACCATACTAATGGATTGTTGATAATTGGTGACATTTGTTTGATTACTGCATTCAACTTCTTCATTAGAGTCGTCAGATAGTGATGTGGTTTCAGTTTGGGCTACATAATCGGTAGGAATGGGGTCACTATCATCTTCTAATAGCACATTGCTATCAATGTTAATGAACTCGCCCAAATCATTGTTATCAAACTTCCACAACATCAATATTCTCTATCAGACTCAAAACGCGACATTTTTGTGCCATTGTTTACGATTTTAACCTTACAACTCACAAATAAACAGCGGACTGCTGTCGGGGAATCACACTTACTTTCATTCGGCGGAGTCCTTTCGCACTGCCACTCATACGCGATTGGTTGCCGGTCTGTCTTCAGAGAGTTTTGCACCGTACTTATTCGTCTCCCAAATACTTTTAAAAATCTTTTGTCCGTTTAAAGGAGGGTTTTCGCACTCTTTGAATGAAAACAACCTGTTCGCATCCGTTCAAAGGAGAGTCCGCCCAAGAGAGGTTGATTTTCATGGAATTTCAATACCTAGATCCGGACTATGAAAAAATGTCCGCTTAATAGAGATGTCCGCTTATTAGAGGTGTCCGTTATGAGAGGTTTCACTGTACTAAGTAGAAATTTGATAAAACTATTTTAATTTTTTTTTTTTTTGAAGTAGTTCATCTCGAAGTGGAGTGAAGTTATAGGCAGGTAAAGAAACTCATAATCTGCTCCACTAGTTTAATGAAAAATTAAAATTAAAAATCATTCATGTTTCGAAGGTTCCAACCTTCATCTTCAGTGGAAAAAAAAAACGAGCACATTAGAAGGCATTCATGACATTGTTTAAACTGTAAGAAAGAAGAAAATTGTTTGTATAAGTTGAGTTTAAGCAAAAGCAAACAATTTTCTTCTTTCTTACAGTTTAAACAATATCATGAGTGCCTTCTAATGTTCTCTTTTTTCCACTGAAGATGAAGGTTTGAACCTTCCAAACATGTATGGTTTTTAATTTTAATTTTTCATTAAACTAGTGGAGCAGATTATGAGTTTCTTTACCTCCCTAAAACTATTTTAATTTGAAATAAAAAACACGTTTGAAATAAAAAAAGAACAAAAATACCAATAATAAGTTGAAAATCTTCAGTTTCCTCGAAACAAAAGTAAATAACATGAACGTACTAGGGGTATTTTAATGAAGATGGTCAATTTAAAACCGAGTGTTGTATACCACTGAACGTGGATTTAGTTCCTCTTTCGTAATTTAAACAAAAAAATCCACTTAAAAAAATTAAGTCGATGACGGTGACCCAAAGACGAAACGTCGCATTAAAGATCTGATGATGCCCATCTTATGGAAAATAAAAAGTAGCAATGAGAAAGTAAATTTCGGGCCCATAATTACGCAACTTTGCTCCAATTTAACCGACTTAGTATCTCTTACCGTTCCCGAAATCCCAATGGTGAGGGACGAATTTGTTACACCCTGTATATTTCTTAGCCCCAAGAAGCAGCAGTGGATGTGTGCCTTATGGAACCGTGGTTCAAAAGGTATCTAATACTAAATAAATTTATATGGGCTGCAAGAACAGTAATAATACAAAGCAGACTGTTAAAAGTACTAGACAAGTTAAAAACTCTAACACCACAAGATGTGACAATTATGAAAGAAACAGTAATCAAGAAGAAATGTGTAGATTTTCATTGTCACCCTGTATTTGAAAAATTTTTGTAAACTATAAACAATAAAATGTGCTTAAAATAACAATATACTTATGTTAAAAATAAAAATATATTTACTTCTTAACACTAGAAATAGAAATACTTATAACAATAATGAACACTTTGAACTCACGTTAAGTCTACCTGCAAGCGATAGACTGAAGGTTTCTACTAAATATCTAAATCGTCATCAGGGTCCTCTTCATCCCAATCGTCAATTTCGTCGAGGTCATAAAATATTTTTCCTTCCTCTTGAGTTTTTTCATTTGCCCTAAATAAAGGAGGTAAGTAAAGCGTACATTGTACACAATGTCGGGTTTCGTCAATATCTATAAGTGCATAGAGAGCTCAGAACTGCAATGGGATCGTGGAAACCGTCAACCTGTCAATCTGTTAAAAATTCTACCGCCCTGGACAAATAAGCCACAAGTATATTATACTATGACTGTATCAAAAAACGAAATACTTGTGTTCATACAGGGTGTTATTGAAATGACGTATTATATTTAAATGGGTGACTCCTTGGGTGTCCTAGAGAAAGTCTACTTTTTTTTTTAAATCGAATATCTAAATACTAAGGTAAAAACCCTTTTTACCCACGTACAGTCGCGCCGTTCCATCTGGATTCATTTAGCAACAATGTGGGTCACTAGAGTATACTAACCGTGTTGTCAGATCACACCGCGTGTCTCCCCCTTGCTTGGATACCGGCGGCGCGCCACTATTCGTCGTTTCAGTATGTTTCGAGACTCGGAGTTGGACTGACGCTGTCGAGGGTTCCACGTGCTTGACGTATACGAATTTTAAACGTTTTGTTAGTTGTAGCAGTACTCGATTTTTTCTTCTGTTGTGAAATAATTCATAATAATAAATGTTGTGATGTGATTTAAATTTGTGTGATATTATCTACTGTGAAGCTGTTGAAAAACATACTTTTTGTGTTTTATTTTTTTATGGAATTTAATTATAAACGGATTATTTAAAAATAATTATAAAACGGATTATTTTAAAATAAGATCGAAGGTAAGAGAGTATGTATACCTTAAAATTGTAGTTTTTTTTTTCTAAAAAGTTTAAAAAAGAAGTGATAACGCGTGTTAAAGACGTTTTGTTGTCAAAAACTGAACACGTGTTCTGTGTTGCAATATGGCAATACCACATATAATGCGCTAACCTCTTTTGAACCTCAAGACTGTCTCAATAAACTATTGATTGCGAAGGTCCTCAGGAGCGGTCACGTAAATGTTGAGATTTCATTGTATATTTCGCTTAATAATTAAAAGCGCCATTTATGGTTATTTTTTTCAATTTATTTTCATCTCAGGATTTGCCGGTTTAAATATAATAAGTCATTTCCATAACACCCTGTATAATGATTTTTCTAAGACACACATATAAGGACAATTAATAGGATGGACATATTATATTTTCATATCCCTAGTTTTAAAGGCAATTTTTGAAATATAAATAAATAGTGACAGATACTGATATTAACGAGCCTTGACCACCGACTTATATCTATGGATAGACAAACTCTAAAAGCAAAGTGACAAATTGGTGGCCTCGCGCATGTAAACAAAGCTGATCGTCAGATATCACGCGCAATGCCAAACGATAACATATTTACCTTAACTGGCGAACAGGACCGTACTTCGACCTTAATAAAAATGATTACAAGGCAAATATTTTGCCACATCAAGACCTTCTTTACTGAGAAATAAACAATATATTTTCTCGCATAAAAGAAGGTCTTGTGGCCATCACTGAAAAGACAGTTTTAGAAGTAATTTTGATATCTATTGTCCATGTATCGATAGGCTTTTAATATCGTTACATCCCTACGACTGATTTCGGTTTTGGACGGTCGTAATTGGTTGGCAACCAAACCGGCACCAATACGGCGGGGTTGCCTATATGATGGCGACAACATTGTGCGCAAGACAACCGACGAGTAACCTTTAAAAATATGACCGGTAAACCGTGCGCATCAACCCATTTTTTCACTCATAAAATTTCATTTTTTACTGCGCACCCCATAAGTTGAACGTATCCATAGTTATAGGTAGGTGGCTTAGACTTATTCAACATAAGTTTTTCTTTTGAAATGAAATATAATTAAATGGAAAAATTAAAATATTCAAATGTCATTATTGACGTTCATATTTTGTGTTTCATGCGGTTCACAATTTTTCAATTTTGAAAACGAAAGTACAGGGTGTCCCATTTTCGACACTTTTATAGGGTTACTCCGTAATTGTTAGTGCTATCAAAAAAGTAATGTAGGAGTCGTGTGCTCTTTTTGGGTCAAAATGGTAAAATTAAAATTCGAAAATTTTCGCTTGCTTAAGAGATACAGGGGAAAATCAAAAAAATTACTGTTTCAAAATTACCCTATATTTTCTTAGTTAAAAGAGATAAAGAAAAATATTTTTACAGAAGTTTCTTTTTCAAAATGTTGATAGGTCATTTTCGCAAATGAATATGTAAAAATGAAATTGACGTTAAATGCGTTAAAATACTTATTCTGAAAACGGCAAATTATTCACCAATCAATATAAATAAATTTCTGTATAAAACATTTTTCTGTATCTCTTTTAACTAAGAAAATATAGGGCAGTTTTGAAATTGTCAATTTTTTGATTTTTCCCCGTATCTCTTTAAGCGAGCGAAAATTTTCAAATTTTGATTTTACCATTTTAAGTTTGACCCAAATAGAGCACATGACACCTACATTACTTTTTTGATTGTGTGTCGAAAATGGGACACCCTGTACTGTACTATTCAGGGTGTTAGATGAAATTCTGTGCACTACTTACGCAGGTAGGTAAGGCAAAACTACTTGGTCCCTAGATAATTTTTCTTCATCAGTCAAACCTATTCTAAAAGTAGACAACTCTTCTGGATTAATTGCTTTGGGTATTGCTTTTTCCAAAAGCTTTCTTGCATCTGGTTTTTCTATTTTATTTGTTACTAAGTCTTCTCCTTCAAATTTGTACTCTTCAATCTGAATTTAACAAATTTACAACATATTTTTACAGATGTTATTTGAAGGGTAGATGAAAACGAGTCTAAATGTCTACAGTCTCGAACTTTTTGGTTCCTTTCAATTTATGTCTCCATATAAATTCACAGTCTAAACTCCTATTAAGAGGATTTCTTTATAGTTTACGTTCTGAATTAATTCATAAATATATTTATTGTTCAGATATAAAAAATATTAAATTAAAGCAATTTTTTTTAGTTAAAATTATACAAACATGTAACAGAATAAAGAACAAAGTCTGAACTAAAAGTAATTATTTTATTTATTTCTAAAAAAACTTGTTGGCTATTGTAGGAATACTACTTACTGGGTCTATTTTAATTGGGATTTGGGTATAAGGTGCAGAAAAAATTCGAAATTTGAAATTATGCTATACTAAAAATATTTGAATTTTTAAACCTAAGCTCTAACCAAACTACAAGAAAAAAGTTAAGATATCCCTTGGGTAATTAGATAAATCATATATCGTTACTTAACTGCTTATTTATTTTAAGATTTTGAGATCTATACCACAAGAAACTGTAATAAATACCTGCGAGAAAATTTTTCCTCCTCTTTTTACATATTCATATTCTATTCGCTTTTTGTCAGTCAAGAAAGGGTTCTTTATATGCATAGACAATGTGCTCAAATTGTCAAAATAATTAGAAACTTTGGAGTAGTCGTCCCCCTCAATAAGATCTTTGTGAAGTACAACTATTATTTGTTGAATAGCTACAAAAAAAGGCTCAGTACTTATATGATTAATATAGAAATGGCATTTTGATGCCTTAATGCTCAATATCTGAAATTTGTCATCATCATACTACCATATAAAAATTAGAACTTTAATACTAACTAATAACTTGATAGTAGGTACCAACCTTTATTATTTTTTAAAGCATTAAATATCCTATATGTCTGTGAGATTCCATAAAGTAAAATCACATTTGCCAAAGAATCAACTATAACAATGTGATTATTTCCCAACTTAGAGACTTTACTTTCGAAACTATCACTGTCCTGTCCAACGTTTAACCAGTTTTTGCTATCAGTGACAAAATCATGAAGTACAATATTTGAATTATTTTGGTATTTCTTCTGAGTTCTTTTAAAAATACCCTCGAATACAAAATATTGAATTTTCTGTTGGTTCCTCTTTAAGTGTTGTTTCACTAAATATTCAAAAAGTGTGGGATCCCTGTGTAACAAAGCATCTAAAAATACAAGATTTTTTATAGAATATTAAAGGAAACAAAACGTTTACATTCAGGTGGTGTAAGTACAGCAAAAAATGTTAAATTTATATGGAAAAAAATAAGGATTGGCAAGGTATATATATTAAAAGGTAATTATAGATAGATGAGCATTACCTTGAATAACTATAAATTTTGTATAAGGAACAGCGCTTAAATAGGTTTTTAACATTCTTCTAGATAAAAATCTGAGTACAAAAGAGTAAATAAACACGTCTAAAATGTGAGGTTAGAATTTAATATTTAATGCGACGTCAAAATGGCAACTAGTTGGCAACCATATTGGCGTGATTCCCTTAAGGTCGCTTTACATTCGTTTTCTTTATAGTCATAAAGTTTAAAGTTATGCTCAAAGTGCATTATATTCATATATTATATTACCTTAAATTATTCATGTTCTCGTAAAATATAGAAAATACCCTTTGAAATTTGAAATATCAATGACAAATTGATAATTAAATAAATGTTCAGCGGTTTTTTGGTTATGCAACTAGCAAAACACAACTTAACCACGAAACGTCAAGGGATTGTCAAGATCAGCTGTGAAATATTTTTTTCTAGCAGGGGGTTTCATAAATTTGTGATTCATTCTCTCTATTTTTGTTTGTAAAATGTGAAATTTAGTATTTTTGAACTATTCAAAATGTCTGAAACCAATGTAAGTATTAAAACATTTTGTCCATAAATCATGTAAAGGTTTAGGATAAATAATTTTTCTCTTGATATAAATTTAAGAAAAGTGCTAGTTTCCTCACCCGTTCTGTTCTAGGATCTTATGAGCGAATCTGAATGCTCAGAGGACGAGATAGAGCCAAAATTAAAATATGTGCGCCTTAAAAATGACTTGAAAAATATTCTGGATAAAACCTCAGCAACATGTATTGCAGTCCATACAAAGGTAAGTCCTGCTTCACCCTAGTAGCAAAATATGAAGTCGTTAGGGGTTACCAATTGTCACCTGAGAACCAGAGTATTATATATATGATCTTATGTCCGCAACAGCTTCAATTTTTTAAGAAATAAGTACTTGCAGTATTATATTTTCAATTTTTTTAAATATTTGTTAGTAGGATATAAACTACAAATTTCAGTTAGAAAAGTTATTCTATCAATCCACCAGTGTTTTCACTGCAAACATGTCCTCTGATATGTTTTACACAAAGAAAAACGCGGCCACTGCATCAGTTTTACCTAAATTTCATTGTTTACATGCATAGTTTATCATTTTTTAGTTCATATGCCTGGGATCAGACTGGGGCATCATATACGTGCTAGATCATGAAGGAAATAGTATAGAAAGTAAGAAACTGAAGGCACATTGTGTCAGTGTAAATCATATATCGATAGATCAAGGTGGAGAGTATATCGCAACATGCTCGGATGACGGAAGGGTTTTTATTCATGGATTGTTTTCTAAAGAAAATAACTACAACCTTAATGTGGGGAGACTAGTGAAGACAGTTGCCTTAGATCCATATTTCACTAAAAATCCAGCTAATAAAAGATTTATAACAGGTAGGAAATAAATCTATTTTAATAATAATTAATAATTGAAGGAACTGAGTGGCGTTGTTTTAAATAAAAAACAAAACATAACCAACATCTTCAAAAATGCCTTACCCTTTTATCTAGATTGTTTAATTTTAAATTTCGGTAACTAATTTAGGATTATTTAACTTACAATTAGCTGTGGTTTGTGGCCTTATGCACCTACCTTATGAATACAGATGATTTTATTTTTAACTCTTGAATTAATTGAATCAAAACCATAAACATAATTTAAGCTTTAATTTATTGGTTTGATTTTCCAGACAAGTTATAAGCTATAAGACAAGATTTGTTTTTCACAACTTTACATCTACTTTTACAATAAAACCCGTATTGGAGTCTTCAATTTTTGTTTCTTGCGGCTGCAATGGCAATTATAATTGCATGTATTCATGTGCACTAAACCATTCTCGATCAGCTTGCCCTATACTGAATGGAATCCATATTACAGTCGGCAATTCTAGTCTTCTGGCAATTAAAATTGCACAGATTCATGCGCAGTACACCGTTCTCTATAAGCTGTCTCGCATTGCCAGAAATGGGGCAAGAGTCATTTTAATTGCCATTACCGGTGCAAGTCTGGGTAGAGATTGTTATTTTTAACTGTTTATTAATTGGTCGAGGCAGATATGAACATCTAATGTCTATTTAAACTAATTGGTACTTAAATTAACAGGTCACATTCTTTATTAAGCATATGTACTGCTAATTCATTGCAACTTTTTTTACCTGTTTTTTGTAAGTAGCAGTAGCTGCTTTAACTGGTAATCAATAGGAACAGGTTTGTCCATTTCTAGTTCTGGAGGTATTTGCGGGATTTCGACAGTACCAACTGTTGTTCTGACTGTTGGCAATGCGCCAGCTGATCGAGAACGGTTTAGTGCGCATGAATACTAAGTTGACTATTTTTATTGTCATTATTTTTGGATTTAGCACCACTGCTATTTTAAGAGGAAACACAGCAATAAGTTACAATCTAGGAATTTGTGATAAATCGAATTCAGCTATTCAAGTGTAGCTGTTTTACAAATGTGAATTCTTAAAATATTCTGGATTTTTTTACAATATTACACCTTTATCATTCCAAGTACAAATTTAACTACAGTTGAGCCGAGGAAAGAATGAACGTGCGTCATCACCTGTAACAGTACGATTCAAGTCGAGATTATGTAGATCAAATCAGACAAGCCGCGTCAGCAGCTAATGGACTTGATTAACATTATGAAGGTCGTAAATATAAAAGACTTCTTTAATTGTACTAAAGTCAATAATTACATTTTAAAATTATAGTTGATGGTCGATTATCTTTCATTCCGGCATCCCTATTACTCACAGGCGACTCCGCGGTAATGAATCATAGCACCCTGTGGCAGTGTATCACAAACACCTGTTACGCGCAATGTTGCCAAACTGTGTAAAAATATCAAACTTTAGTTCCTTATAAAAATAAATATTTGGCTTACTTAGAAGGTAAATGCAGGACGCGAGTAAGGAATCCAGGGCACAGACACATTTAGTTCTTTTTCTATGGGAAAAGCTTTATGCTCATCACGTTCCCTGATGATATTGTGGGACTGCATAATAAGCTTATTAACCCCATTCGGCTTCTTATTTCCAATCGGAACATAACCGGCATATCGTCGAGAGAAAAAAACACATAGTGAGACAGAACAAATTAATCACTACTATACTATTTAATATTTTTATCAATGACATATTTGCATCATTTCTCTTTGGTAAATTCCTATGTTTTGCTGATGATCTAAAATTTTTTGCAATAATTTCTAATGAAGAAGACTGTTTAAGGTTGCAAGCGGACCTAAATAGGTTGGTTGAGTGGTGCAGAACTAATGGCATGGAGCTTAATGCTTCAAAGTGTAAAGTAGTCTATTTCTCAAGAGGTCGCAACCCACTTACCTTTAACTATCATATTAACGATACCAACTTGTCGTCGGTAACAGAGATCAGGGACTTGGGAGTTATTTTTGATGCAAAACTGTCATTCATCCCACATATAACTGATGTAATCTCTAAGTCACTGAAGATGTTGGGTTTTATAAAGCGCTGCACTCGTAGATTCATTAATGTCGCTTCCATAAGAATTCTTTATTGTACACTTGTCAGGCCACTCTTGGAATATTGTTCTTCTGTATGGAACCCACTCTACGATAGACATATCCACAGTATTGAACAGGTGCAACGTAAATTTGCAAGGTATTTGGCATATAAAGCTAATATTCCCCCACCAGAAGATTATATCTACAACTATAATGACTTGTATCTCCAGCTTGATATTGAACCAATGATGAATAGACGTAAGCTGAGAGATTTAAGGCTACTATTCAAAATTGTTAATTCCCTTGTTGATTGTAGTGAACTGCTCTCACAAATAGGATTTCAGGTTCCCATAAGGAACACCAGATCCGTAGTAACTTTTGCTCAACCATTTCACAGGACTAATTATGGCCGTAATAAGTTTATTTCAAGGGTTACAAGAATGGCCAACCTTTTTCAAAACATTCATTTTTTTGGCAACAGTTACTTAGCTTTCAATAGGCAACTCACATCTGTAAATTGGTAGTTTAGGGTCGTTTTTGTTTGTCACTATGTAATAATTAATATTATAGGTATTGTATAATTGTACTATGTACTGAAATGTAAGTATTTATTATTATTTTTATTTTAAGAGTAATATTAGAATCTCATAAACTCATTGATGTTATAGTTATTGTAAAATTGGGCTTGCCCGTAAATAAATAAATAAATAAAATATTCTGGATTTTTTTACAATATCACACCTTTATCATTCCAAGTACAAATTTAACTACAGTTGAACCGAGGAAAGAATGAACGTGCGTCATCACCTGTAACAGTACGATTCAAGTCGAGATTATGTAGATCAAATCAGACAAGCCGCGTCAGCAGCTAATGGACTTGATTAACATTATGAAGGTCGTAAATATAAAAAACTTCTTTAATTGTACTAAAGTCAATAATTACATTTTAAAATTATAGTTGATGGTCGATTATCTTTCATTCCGGCATCCCTATTACTCACAGGTGACTCCGCGGTAATGAATCATAGCACCCTGTGGCAGTGTATCACAAACACCTGTTACGCGCAATGTTGCCAAACTGTGTAAAAATATCAAACTTTAGTTCCTTATAAAAATAAATATTTAGCTTACTTAGAAAGTAAATGCAGGACGCGAGTAAGGAATCCAGGGCACAGACACCTTTAGTTCTTTTTCTATGGGAAAAGCTTTATGCTCATCACGTTCCCTGATGATATTGTGGGACTGCATAATAAGCTTATTAACCCCATTCGGCTTCTTATTTCCAATCGGAACATAACCGGCATATCGTCGAGAGAAAAAAACACATAGTGAAACAGAATAAATTACACTAAATCACTTAAAGAAACACACAGACACCCACGAGTTTCAAATTAGTTTTTTTGAAGATATGCACCTATTATTAGATTACACAAAAGCACTAAACACTAACGCATAATTACAATTTACAATAACACTACCGTACACACAGAACAGCAGTACTTAGGAGATACGATACTAATTATTTCGCAATAGAAATTCAGAAATAATACAAACGCTAATTTCTAATGGGCCTAAAACATCAAAAATTTTTCATCCGTTACTGAAGAATGATGAAATAGTTATGTTGATAGAGAGAACACACACCCCTTCTTCACATAGACGCGTCCAAGGCTCGAGTGCTTCGTGCATATTCGGAAAAATAACTCGAACTAGCGCGGTTGCCATTTCCGAGACTATAATTATACACGAAAGTAATATACACAAGGAAATTCCCCAATTTATGAATATAATCTTATAAAACATCGAAAGTGGCAATGCTGTATTTTTAGATATTCCCAAATGATGCCTCAACTCCACCCCTTCTCGAGTTATCATTATATTTTATTGTTTTTGCAGTTGAAAATCGCGTTAATTCGCGAACTCATTGAGATATCGGGATCGTTTTTCTTAGAGCTATTCGCTCTGTCAAGCTCTTCAATTTTGCCTTTCACATTTTTTTTGTAGCATCAATATTTTCAATTTCCCGTTGTAGGTTAGATTTGAGATGCATACAAATTACGCGAAAACTAATGTGAATTTATGTGCTTTTGTTTTTGTGTTTTGCCGGTTTTTGTTCGGGTTGCCTACTTGGTGTTTTTTCATAAATTAAGTCGGTTTTAAATAAGGCCGAAAAGGTAAATAAAATTGCATTTTTTTCTAAAGGGTAAAGTGACATTTAAGTTGTTCAGATCAGACGGGTGTCGTTCGAATTGAACAAGTGAGAACATACCTGACCATATAAATTAAGTCGGTTTTAAATAAGGCCGAAAAGGTAAATAAAATTGCATTTTTTTCTAAAGGGTAAAGTGGCATTTAAGTTGTTCAGATCAGACGGGTGTCGTTTGAATTGAACAAATGAGAACATACCTGACCATTTATAAACTCCGCGGCGGTTCGTTCGAGCCAGTTCAAGTTTATAAATCAGAGATTGTTTCCCAGCGAACTGAACTGAACGTAAAAATGTATAATGATGTTCCCTAAAAAATAAACAACTTCCAATCTGTCAAACGGTTATTGACTTTCTAAAGAGTTTACCCTGAAAATGTGACAACACTGCTCAAAATTCACTGACATTTTTCGCCATATATTGCTTTGTTTACCTTTCTCCCAGTGTCACCACGTGCTTAATTTTGGTTTGACATCAGGTCATGTACAGGGTATATTAAATTAAAGCGCCAATTTTGGATATTTTTCTTCAATTTGTTTTCATCTCAGGAATTGTCGGTTTAAATATAATACGTCATTTCCATAACACCCGTATATATATCGAAAACGGTTGAATTTGGGTATAGGGTATATTACATAAATTACATTCATTACATAGAATTGGAAAATCAGTTAATAAACAGGATGTCCCATTTAAAAAAAAATGTTGTTATCCCCTGTAAATCAACAGACCTAAAATGATATTTGATCCCCTTTCAAATAATACTTTAAAAACCCTGTGTAGCAATCTTTCAATTTTTCTCAAGGATGAAAAATAAAAAAGTGAAGAGACATTAGACAAGATCACCCTGTACATATCTGAAATCCATAAACCCGAATAAACGAATTGTATTGCGTTATAGATTACGTTCCACGCCCTTTCGTCAAAATGGTCAACCAAATTTTTAAAAAAAATTCTTAAAAAAACCGCCGCCTGAAACTGGTCATTTCTCATAGCTTTAAAAAGTCATATTTTCTATTTGTAGGCGACGATAAACTCACCCTTTACGAGCGCGCCTTTTTAGGCGGCTTACGCCCCACCGTACTATGTGAAAGCGAAGGACTGGTAAGAAGTCTCTGTTGGGGTGAGAACTTTTTAGCGTGGTCGAGTAATATTGGTGTAAGGGTATACGATATGACCGCCAGGTGTTCTTTAGGACTGATAAAATGGGAGGAGCATCCTGGGTAAGTGTTTTCTATAACGAGGTAATGCTATTCTATATTTTTTAAGGGTTATGAGCAATAAGCATATTTTTTAGTCGACATAACATATACCCGAATTTATTACCTATATTTAGACAAACCTTTTCGTCAGTGAACACTGCCGCGTTTCTGGCTACTATTTCAACTTTTTCAAGTTCTGTTAAATGGCGAGGCATTTCAGAATTCTGACACTGACAGTGTTGTCAACCATAAACTATTGAAGAAGTCAAAATTAATTAAGACCGATTTACATCATAACAAATTTAGTGTCACCATGATCAATGCATACAACTGTACATACCTAGTTGTCAATTTTCTGTCTTTAAAAAACTGTCAATTTTTAGCATATCAATAGAGAAGTTCAGATGTAACCTCAGATGGGCTGATAGTAGAACCCTTCTCATTGGTTGGGTAGATACTGTTAGAGTGTGTGTTATAAGAAAAAGAAGTAACATAGAATTGGCGAACAGGGCGCTACCTGAATATTTAGTGGATCCTGGTTAGTATCAATCAGAACTGTGTAGTAATTCAAATATAGCAATTTAAATACTTTTTCTATTTTCTAATGGCTACATTATGAAATGCAAAAAAAATTGAATAACCTGCCACTTTATGAAACTGAAATTTTATTTTTTTTATGTTGGCAGCAAGTAGGGTTCGAATTTTAGGTTTACTTTGATTTTGTTGAAATTAGTTCTCTAGGCAATATGGATTCGAGAATTTTTTTTTATAGAAATCTTTAAAATACTAACCTTTAACCTTGCAAATAGATCATTTTTGCTAGATATTTATCTGAAATACCTATACTAGGAAATATATAACATGCTGACGGTGTCCATTTCTAGTCACAACTATAAAACAACATAACCTAAAAATAATACCACCTTATGCTCTATTTCTAAAATTGTATTCAATAAACTACTATTGTTATTTTTAATTCAATATAGTATTATACATATTACTGTATATATACATATTTATAGTTACTGTAGACATTTCCTGGGCATTAATTGTTATTCCTGTCAGATTCTGTGTCAAGATAATATTTTGTTCAATAGTATTATCTATTATTTTGTTCAATATTTTGAACTTTGTTCTGCTCGCACCAGAACTCAAAGTTTTACATATTCTTTTTAAAAGTTTCTCTAGATTATTTTCTGCCATTTCTGGTATTTCTGACGGAGTACAACTTTCTTCCTGACTCATTTTTATCAACTTTAATAATATATTTATTGTTAATTATAACGGATGGGAAGAAGCTTTGTTGTGTTCAATTGTTTCTATCATGGTATATTTGATACTTGTAACATTTTATTAAATTGTAAAAGTATTGCCAACCCAAAAAGAAAGTATTAATTCAAATGAAAATAATCTACTATATTTTTAAAGGTTTTTCAGACTTTAAAGACCCAAATAGAAAAAGTATTATAAAATACACGGTTCGTAAGACAATATACAAATAAAATGCTTCGCGCGCTTAAAGGATTTGAATTACTGTTTTAGATTACTTTGATTTGAATTTATCAAATTATATTTTAGTTTCGACATTCCAAACTGAATTTTACATAAGTGGAATAGCTCCGCTCGAAGGCCAATTAGTTTTATTAGGATTTCCGAAGGAATTAGATGAGAACAATAAAAGTTTGCGTCCGCAATTGTACATAGTAGAGTATAAGGATAATGATTATAGCGATATTTGTACTGATAGTTTATCATTAAGAGGTAAGTTTATTTATTTATATACAATAACAGAGTATTCTACAGAATCACAAATTCTAAATGGTTCATGTCACCAACGCAATTAATTTTATTTATTTATTTATTAATCTCTATTTCATAATTACATTGATACATAGGTACAAGTAAAAAGAAATGTCTTCAAAAGGAAAACAAAAAAAAAGAAATGAAAAGCACACTGATCATTACAATTCACAATTCTTAACTGTCTAAGTAGTCGCTTAGCTTATAAGGTTCTAAATTAACCAGAAAATTTTTCAGCTCCTTTTTAAATACGCGTTCGTTTGGCGCATCCTTAATTCCAACATTCAATTTATTATACATCCTAATACACATATAGTATGGATTTTTTCAGACAATGTCAATCTATGTACTGGATAATTAATGTCTGTTGTTCTGGTATTATAATTATGATACCTAATGGTATCAAACTTTTCCTTGTTTTTATACAAAAATAAAATAGTTTCGTAGATGTACAATGCATAAACTGTTAAAACTTTTTTTGATCTAAAAATACCTCTACATGATTGTAAATAATACATATTATATATTATTCGCAAAACTCGTTTCTGAATAACAACGATTTTTTCCAGTTTCGAATTGCCTCCCCAAAAAATAATTCCAAATCTGGCTGTGGCTTCAAAATTGGCAAAATAGATAATTCTTTTTGCCGTATGATTTAGATATTTTGACATTATGCGCAAGCTGTAGCATATCTTATTTAATTTGTTACAAAGATAGTCAATATGGTGTGACCAATCCAGAAATTCATCAATATGAATGCCCAAAAATTTGGTATTATTTTCCGTAAGCTGCTGATTTTGATCAAGTTGTACATATTCTGGTCGCTCTTTTCTACTTAGCTTAGTTTTAAAAATGACAATCTTTGTTTTATCCTCATTTACAATTAACTTGTTCCTTTGAAACCAAGCCTTGGTGTTCTGCAGAATTCGTGTTGCATTATTCGTTATTTCCAAAAGATCCTTACCCCCCACTAAAATATTAGTATCATCAGCATACTCTGTGAGACTAGAAACTGGATATAAATCATTTGTTTCAAGATTTAAATCATTAATAAATATAATAAACAATATTGGCCCCAATATGCTCCCTTGCAGTATTCCTATTGTACTTTGAGCAATCTTTGATTTATACAAACAGTTCTCCTTTTCCAGCACAACCCTTTGGGTTCTGGTTTCTAGATATGATGAGATCCATTTCAGAGCACTACCCCTAATGCCATACAATTCAAGTTTATTTAGAAGAATATTTCTATCCAATCAATCATACGCTTTTGACAAATCCATAAATATACCCACAGCCATTTCTCCCTCTTCAAGGTACTCCAAGATCAAACGCGTAAATTGAAAAATGGCGGTTTGCGTTGATCTTCCATTGAGATAACCATGCTGGTTCTCCGAAAAAAGATTACATTCATTCATAAACTTTATTATTCTATCACACATAACCAACTCGAACAACTTTGAAAAGCTCCGAAGAAGGCTTATCGGTCTATAACTTTCCATACTTTCTGAATCTCCCCTATTTTTATAAAGTGGTTTAATAGATGCCAATTTAAGCTGATCTGGAAATACACCCACTCTAATTGAATTGTTAATAATGTGGCACAACACCTTACAAATTGAAGGGATGCTAAGTTTCACAATGCTAGCAGGTATCTCATCATCTCCACTGCTATGTTTGTTTTTAATTTTCTTCGACAATTCTGAAATTTCTAAACACGTAACTGGTCTTAAATGCATTGATTTAATATTATTTTGTATTCTACATTCCCAACCCACTCTTTAGTATTTTTTATCAAATCTGGGACAATCTGAAGCAGAAATTCATTATAATTATTCGATAATTCTTCCGGGTCTCCAGAAAGCACGTCCTTTTTGTGTCGTCCAGAGATCTCATCATAAATAGTCCACTTACATTTATTTTTATTGTCTGATTGCCTAATCCTATTTTCGTAATGCTTAGATCCGATATTTACTAGAACCTTATCATACTCTTTTATTCAAAAATTCACGCCTATTAGGATGATATGAAATTTTTGTAATGCCCATTTCATAGAAGTCACGGTTTCTACGGTATTTGTTAAAGTAATGTTTTTCTTTTTTTAGGTTATGAAAAATATACTGTCAATGACTACCACTTAGACGTTCTGTTAGAAGAAAACGTATTTTTTATTGTTGCACCGAAAGATGTCGTTATTGCCAGTCCCTACGACTTGGATGACCGGATACAATGGTTTATACAGCACAAGTAAGAATTTTATTATTTTTAAATCGGGATTTCAGCATGTTTTTTATGTCATAAATTGTTTGAGTCATTAAACAATCATTGTTAGTTTATGATGGTTGTAAATTTACATTCAGTTTACTTATACAGTACACCCAAGTAGCATTTTTAGACACAAATTGGACACACATTCTTTGCTGAGAAACGTTTCGACACATTTTCGATTCGAATTAGAAACTTGTCTCGAGACATATGTGTTACGAAACTTTTGCGACACATTTTCGAATCCAGTTACTAGAAACACTTAAAGACGTGCTTGTTTCGAAATATTTTACAAATCGTGGTGTCGATATATTAGCGACACGCGAAGATAATTATTTTTCGAAAAAATTTTAGTTAAGGTACATTTTTAATCACCATCTGAACAAGTTTGAGGTTATGTTATTATTTAGCGAGATTTAAATTGTTATTTTTCTGTAATAAACAGCTTACTGTACTGGATTTATCAACATAGAGTATGGCTATAGGGTGGGTATACTCTATTGATAAATACAGTGCAATAAGCTGTTTTTAACAGAAAAATAACAATTTAAATCTCCCTATGCAAACAATGATAACATAACCTCAAACAAGATGTTGATTAAAAATCTTCAAAAAACACTTACTCAATCTGTTTCTGACAATGAAAATAATAACATCTAATATACAAATAATACCAGGAAATTGCTTATTTATCCCTTATAATTTTAATTTGGAAAGGTTTTTGCAACCACGCCTCTCGTGACGTCACGCCGCGGCTGTCCATACCCAACCTTTCTTTTCTGTGCATGCAAGCAAACCTTTTTTGTTCTGTGGCATTCACCTTACAAACCTTTTATTCTTCTGTGCACCATGGAAACATTATAGAAGCAAAGAGTAGAAGTTGTGTGTCGAGTTCATTTTGGACCAGAATAATTTTTTGCTTTCTAGCGGCCATTTTAGGAAATGAATCTTTATTTTGTTAAAATGAGTTTTAATGAAATTCCTGCATCTCTTGCCAAGCCAAAATTTGTTCGATAAGTTCCATTTTTGTAGCTAAGTCGATTTATAAAAGAAATTAATAAAATAATGAAGTAAAATAACTTATAGGAAATATAATTATAACGAATTCATCATGGCGAAATTATTGCTTCATATTGTATTTCTTTTATTTTACAACAGTGAAGGTATCCTAATTGTTTTGCGCATGGTTTAACATAGCCCCGCCCCTTTATACTCTCATTTTTGAATAAACATAAGTAACAGTTTAGAAATATTTTCGAACATTTTCGATAAAAGTTTCGATTGTGCATCGAAACAGCGAAAGTCACAGCTAGTACCAACCACTTGGAAACACGTGTAAATGTCCCATTTAAAATGTATACGTTTCGAAAATATTTCCATTTTTGTTGCCAACAGTTTCCAATTTTGATCGGAAACAGAAACGATAGTTGCGATACATGTACCATATTGTGTCTAAAAATGCTACTTGGGCATGGTGTTATGGAGATGGTTTATTATTTTTAAACGGGACATCTAAATAATTAGATAAATCTCCTACAATATACATATCAAAGCGCCAGCTATTGTTATTTTTCTGCAATTTGTTTTTAATTCCATAACACCCTGTATTTGACTACGTTATTTTATATTGTAATAGCACAGTGTAATATCCCGTTTTAACTAATGTCTTTGGAGAATTTTGGAAATAAATCAGTTATTCACTTGCATGCTTTGGTTGACACCAGGGGTTGTTTTTGTAAGTTTTAGACGTTTAGTCTAGAGTTTTTATTAGGGAAGAACAGTTGATTCTGTTTTTTTTTTATACTATATCCTTTAATTTTTTTTAAAATTTACCATCGCCGCTGGCTAGCCAGTCCCAGTCATAACAAAACCCATGTCGCGGCGATGAATCCACTAAGGGATTTGGCATACTTTTTTGTATGCATCATCTCGTTTATGTGCCTCAAGTGAAAGGCAACGATTTTCGATTTTTCGCTTGAATTTATCCGAACGATGTCGGTTATTTCAATAATCGAGCGGTTTTCACTTGAGCGATCACAACACTACATATAACACACACCCGAACAAACTCTTAATATTAAAGAAAAATTGTTAATTATTGATTGCAATAATGTATATTTTTAGTAAATTTGAAGATGCTCTAGATATACTGATGCACAATGACGTGCGAAACATACACAGACATACAGTTCAATCCGTAGGAATAGATTATTTGGATCATTTGCTCAGTAGAGAAATGTACGACGCTGCCGGTAGATTAGGATTAAAAATATTTGGGAAAAATCCTGCCATGTGGGAAGATCAAATTTACAAGTTTGCCGGTGTTCATCAATTAAGGTAGGTAACTGCATGTGTGGCTTTCTTAAAGCCGTATTAGAGTCGGCAATAAATATTTCCGGTGCAATGGCAATTATCATTGCACGAATTCATGCGCAGTAAACCGTTCTGGATGGCGCATTGCCAACAGTCAGAACAGCAGTCGTTAGTGTCGAAATCCCTAAAATACCCCCAGAATTAGATATGGGCAAACCTGTTCGTTTTGATTAGCAGTTAAAGCAGCTACTGCTACTTACAAATGGCAGTTCAAAAAAGTAGCTACGCATTAGCAGTACCGGGTGTCCCACTAAGAATGGCTCTCGGCCGTATCTCTGAAAGGGTTAGTCGTATGGCTTGCGGAAAAATTTTTTAATACGAAAAGTGATCATAAGAAATTGCTGGAAATTATTTTCAAGTTTCTCAGTCGAGCGCTAGAGGGCGCAACCGTAACGGTAAATCCGTAACGCTTACCTTTTTCAAAAGTTGCCGCGTTAAGGTATATTGAAAATAGCATTTTCGTATACTTTAAGGATTTATGAAGAAAATTTACTTATAACATATCTTTGTCACTTTTAAAATAAAGTGGTGGGGGAAGGTTCAACATTATTTTAAATAAATGCCTACAACTCCGGGTTGGCTCAACAGAATTTAGTGAACTTTGTTTTGTTAAAAAGAGGTTCACTTACTCTATACTTTACTGTATAAACTATGACAATATGACTTTTAAAGTAGGCGCTAGAGGGAGCTATTTTACAACTTAACAAACATTGCGCATTTTTTCAAAAATTTTAAATACAACAGTATATTTAATTTTACTTCATCACAAAGATTAATAAATGCCTAAAAAACTGGCGAAAACCACAACTTGATATCTTTTTTCAAACCGGAGATATTAACAAGAACAAAAATAAACACGGAAAAATATGATTATATTTAAGTTTCAACGGTACAGGTTTTTTCAAAAGTCAAATAAAAACTTTGACGTGAAAGCACCTAATTTTAAATTAGATTTTGTTTTTCCAAGGCCTATTTGACTTTTGAAAAAACCTGTACCGTTGAAACTTAAATATAATCATATTTTTCCGTGTTTATTTTTGTTCTTGTTAATATCTCCGGTTTGAAAAAAGATATCAAGTTGTGGTTTTCGCCAGTTTTTTAGGCATTTATTAATCTTTGTGATGAAGTAAAATTAAATATACTGTTGTATTTAAAATTTTTGAAAAAATGCGCAATGTTTGTTAAGTTGTAAAATAGCTCCCTCTAGCGCCTACTTTAAAAGTCATATTGTCGTAGTTTATACAGTAAAGTATAGAGTAAGTGAACCTCTTTTTAACAAAACAAAGTTCACTAAATTCTGTTGAGCCAACCCGGAGTTGTAGGCATTTATTTAAAATAATGTTCAACCTTCCCCCACCACTTTATTTTAAAAGTGACAAAGATATGTTATAAGTAAATTTTCTTCATAAAACCTTAAAGTATACGAAAATGCTATTTTCAATATACCTTAACGCGGCAACTTTTGAAAAAAGTAAGCGTTACGGATTTACCGTTACGGTTGCGCCCTCTAGCGCTCGACTGAGAAACTTGAAAATAATTAATAATAATTTCTTATGATCACTTTTCGTATTAAAAAATTTTTCCGCAAGCCATACGACTAACCCTTTCAGAGATACGGCCGAGAGCCATTCTTAGTGGGACACCCGGTACATATGCTTACTAAAGAATGTGATCTGTTAAGTTAAGTACCAGTTAGTTTAAATAGCCATTAGCTGTTCATAGCTGCCTCGACCAACCAATAAACATTTAAAAATAACAGAATAATCCATCTCTACCCAGACCTGCACCGGCAATGGCAATGAAAATGGCGCGTGCCCCATTTCTGGCAATGCGAGACAGCTGATCGAGAACGGTGTACTGCGCATGAATCCGTGCAATTTTAATTGCCAGAAGACTAGAATTGCCGACTGTAATACGGATTCCATTCTCGCATTGCGCCGGCAATGCGAGCAGTGTCGTGCCAGCTAATCGAGAATAGTTTAGTGCGCATGAATCCTTGCAATTATAATTGCCATTGCTGACGCAAAAATTGCCGACTCTATACGGCTTTTACGATCGGTAGCCGTATCGAGATCGGTCGAGGAAACTTCAGAAGCTTCACTGTTTCGGCTTAGAACATGTCCTCAACTAACTCATTTAGTATAGGCGTTTTTGTTAAGTATTTTAATGCTAAATATGTAGCCAGTTGAAGCTACGACAAAAGGATAAGCATTAAACTCTATTTATACAACAAATATTTTCTTAAAACAAATAATTCAGAAGGCACGGAAAACACGAACAAGCCCAAACAAAATGTTAGTCTTTTTTATAGTCCTGTAACTTTTTAAATTATTTTCTGATGGTTTTTTTGGTTCACGTCATTATCTGCTTTCTAAAAGAAGATACAAATTTTGAAAGAAAGTCGTGCAGTTATTCAATTTTGTAACTTTTTTAATTGTTGTCCGATCTTGGTGAAATTTTTAGCCTTGTGTCTTGGGATTATATCCTGAGATTTAGTTTTCAAAAAATACTGATCTTTTGATCATTATACAGGCAGAATCAAAAGTAACTTTTTACCTTTAATTTCTTAACGCCTTGCGGAAAAATTGAGCGGTAGAATTTAGTTTCATTATGTTTGTTTTGAAGTGTAACTTTTTTTTTAACACAATGTTTTTTGGTTCACGTCATATTCATTTTTTTAGAAAAAAATATTGCAGTTTTTCAATATTATTCACAATTCAGAACATCACATTGTTTTATCGAGTAGCAAAAATTAATAGCCCGTATTGAAGCATGCCTCGTCACATGGTAGAAGTGATAAGAACATGAGGTGGCAATACCCTCTATTAATTCTTGGATATTTGTTTATGCTACTCCATAAAATAATGTAATGTTCTGAATTGTGAATAAAATTAAAAAACTGCAATACTTTCTTTAAAAATTTGTATCTTCTTTAACAAAACTAAATTCTACTTCTCAATTTTTCCACAGGGCGTTAAGAAATTAAGGGTAAAAAAGTAACTTTTGTTTCTGCCTGTATAATGATCAAGGCATCAGTTTTTTGAAAACTAATTGTACGAGATAGCGCATAAAACCTACATCCATGTAAATTTCCTAAAAGTTAAATTTGACATATCTTACATAAAAATTGAATTTTATTTATTTTTTAAACAAACCAATTAGATATATAGGGTGTTGAAAGAAGGTCGGTACGCCGGAATAACTCCTATGCATCGCATTGCAGCGGAAAATGTCTGGGGAAAAAGTTGTTTGGTTTTGAAGGAGGAATAGTTTGCAATTTAAACCACCCCTCAGCCACCGGGCGCGGGTGTACGATTTTCAAATGGAACCCCATATTTTTATTGGCGTATCGTGTTTTCCGACCAAAAATAAACATCTTTTGTCCGGGCCCATCCTTCACCAATAATCACCATGAGAAAGACAAAATCGTCCTTACATACAAACAACTTTTTCCACGGTCATTTTTTAGTACAAGACAGAGAAAAAGAGTATTTCCTGGAGAAAACTTGATTTTCGCACGGTTCTCATTTTGTCTTTCTCATGGTAGGTAGTTATTGGTGAACGAATAAAAAAAATTTCGGTCAAAAGATGTTTATTTTTAATTGGAGAACACGATACGCCAATAAAAAATATGGGATTCCATTTGAAAATCTTAACTTACCCCCACCCGCGCCCGGGGGTTGAGGGGTTGGGGGTGGTATAAATTGCAAGCTATTCCTCCTTCAAAACCAAACAACTTTTTCCCCAGACATTTTCCGCTGCAATGCGATGCACCGGAGTTATTCCGTGGTACCGACCTTTTTTCAACACCGTGTATATCTGGGTTAGACACCGGCTCAAAATTAAAAATTGCCATTTCTTCTAAAATTGTCGAAAAAACGATTAGTAAACAATCAATACGACATGTAATCACTTTGTGCTTTTCTAAATTAAAATCATTTCAACAAATAAAGTCTATAATACAGAGTATTACGCAATTATCTTTTCATTTACTTACTAGCATTAAAATTCGAAAATTACGATACAAATACATGAAAAGATAATTGCGTAACACTCTGTATTATAGACTTTATTTGTTGAAATGAAATTTATTTTTAATTTAGCAGAAGAGATAAGTGATAAAATGTCGCAACGTTTTTTCAACAATGTAATTTAAGAAGAAATGGTAATTTTTTTTATTACTTAGAGTGGCATGGCGATACTTTTGGGTTTGTTAGGTTAGGTGGTTGTAAACTACGCTGCCCTAATCTCTAGAATCTGTTTATATTACTTAAAACAAAAATTATTAAAATTGGTTCATATTAACAAAATAACACCTTATTAACTAGGCCCTGAATTTTTTAATATTCGATAATTAATTGGTTAGTATATGTTAAATTTTATTATCTCATCAAGCAGTCCTAGATTCCAAATGGTCAAATTTCAATTAAAAATTTTTTCACCTATAACTTCGCTTTTCCTGCGACGATGTTTTTTTTTATACTGACTGTGACTTTTATTTTAATTCTTTTAGGTCTGTCAGTCCTTACATACCAAGAACGTTAGATTCTAAGTTAAACCCCCATATTTACGAAATGATTTTATATGAATATTTAAAACTTGACGCTCAGGTAGGATATTTTTATGAATTTCCGCTAAATTATGCAGCAGTTTTTAATGTTCTTTGTACTGAAAAAAAAAGCAGAAATAGAGATGGTCATTTATCTGCGATGACAGTATTTTACCGCCTTATTTTAATGGATCAATTCCCGGTCATTAATTAAAGAATTGGTTTTATCATATTTATAGTAATTTTTATCGTATTATGCATCATCTGTATTGCAACGACTTTATTCCTTCAGAATTTCTGCTGGTCTTTAAAGTGGGCATCAATACAGGGTCATTCATGGCGAGTGGCCAATTGACAGGTCTCCGGAACTAAAAGATATTTGTTTGAATTATCGCTATAAAAGATGCCGATGTTTTTAATGAAGATATTTTGACGTTATCTGTCAATTCCGGCTATACCGGAAGCTAGGTTTAAAATTATAATTTAAATAGAATGCCCTATACAGGGTGTTTCCTAACCTCTGT
This sequence comes from Barypeithes pellucidus, assembly GCA_963991005.1. NCBI lineage: Eukaryota > Metazoa > Arthropoda > Insecta > Coleoptera > Curculionidae > Barypeithes > Barypeithes pellucidus. The sequence goes on from OZ022563.1 coordinate 20,493,967, forward strand.
GAAAAAATTAACGAAGTGAATCCTCACCTTATTTTAAGACGAAAATGTGGCATAAAAGTTTGCAGGGTGTTAAAAAAATATTGTATTATTCATTTTATTAATTAATGCCAATGATTTCATACTGCATATGATTTAAATACTTTGAATGATGAACTCATATGAACAAAAGTCAAATAAATTGCTGCAAATGTCCTCCATGAGCCAGTAAACCACCCACGTACACGACGTGCTAAATTGTCTCTTGCCTGTTGGAAAATTTCGGGACTGGCGCGAATCATATTAAAACCATCGATAATAGCAGTCGAATAAATTTAACAAATATCATTAGAATAAATGAAAAATACAATATTTTTTTTAACGCCATGTATTTCGAAAACGAAGCGACATGCGAAAAACTTTTATACCACATTTTCGTCTTAAAATAAGATGAGGATTCACCTCCTTAATTTAAGGTTAGGAAACACCCTGTATGTGTTGGCATTTTTCGATTTTCTGTAAAAATCTAAGTAACTTTTGTTAACAATTTCCTCTACCCATCTCCAGCCGTTTCTGAGATAAAGTTCATTAAAGGATTCTTTATAAATAAACATTGTCAAGGCCTGACCTTTGTAACTAATGCAGTTAAAGATTTAAAAATATGAAAAAAATTAGAAAATATATGGGGTTCTATCTTTCATAAATATACAACATTTTTATACAGGGTGTTTTAAAAATGATACCTTTCTGGTATAATATAATAAAAACTGCTTAAGATTGAAAAATGTATGTACAGGGTGTCCAATTTTCGACACTTTTATAGGGTATCTCCATAATTGTTAGTGCTATCAAAAAAGTAATGTAGGTGTCATGTCATGTGTTCTTTTTGGGTCAACTTAAAATGGTAAAATAAAAAAAAAATTCGCTCGCTTAAGAGATACGGGGGAAAATCAAAAAATTGACAACTTCAAAATTACCCTATATTTTCTTAGTTAAAAAAGATACAGAAAAATGTTTTATACAGAAGTTTCTTTATAATGATTGTTGAACGATGTGCCGTTTTCAGAATAAGTATACGGGGTCAGGTAAGAAATTTATCGGACCTAATCTCATTTTTTTAAATGGAACACCCGGTATATTTTAATCTAAAAATATACTATTTTAAATTATCCTTTCAAATATATGACACAGCATGGATGATATTGGTTTCCTAGGCGATTTATTAAACTTTATTACCTACTTTAAACCACACTAGACCATGAAAGACAAGCTAATATCCTAGAAACAACTATGTTAACTATTTAACGTCAATTTCATTTTTACATATTCATTTGCGAAAATGACCTATCAACATTTTGAAAAATTTGATATCATATCAGTTTATATTGAAAGTGGAAAAAACGAAGAATAATGTATATTTTGCTCGCTATCCGGAAAGACGGTAACCATTTAAGGATATACTCCGAACATTTGCGATGATTCCTATTATTTTTTACCTTAGTCTGAATCTTTTATTTCGTTTCAAAGTAATAAACTAAATAAGTCGCCTAGGAAACCAATATCATTCATGGTGTGTTATATATTTGAAAAGAGAATTTAATGCTATCTTTTTAGATTAAAATATACAGGGTGTTCCATTTTAAGAAATGAGGTTAGGTCCGATAACTTTTTTATCTGACCCCGTATAATTATTCTGAAAATAGCAGATTATTCAACAATCATTATAAAGAAACTTCTGTATAAAACATTTTTCTGTATCTCTTTTAACTAAGAAAATATAGGATAATTTTGAAATTGTCAATTTCTCCGTATCTCTTAAGCGAGCGAAAATTTTAAAATTTTGATTTTAACATTTTAAGTTTGACCCAAAAAGAGCACATGACACCTACATTACTGTTTTGATAGCACTAACAATTACGGAGATGCCCTATAAAAGTGTCGAAAATTGGACACCCTGTACTGAGCAATTATATGTATAAGGAATGTAATTCTACACATAATGATAAATAAAAATACAAGGTGTTCCATTTTTAAAAAAAATTTACTTCTAAGTATTTATTAAATTATCCTACCTGAAAGGTATAATTTTTAAAATACACTGTACAATAAAGTCTAGTATTTTTATGAAATAAAAAGACCAAGGGCCAAATTTATTACCTCCCTTTTACATATTTTTTTTAATAAAAAATTCCTTGGATGAATTTTATCTCAGAAATGGTGGGATATGGTTATAGGAAATTGTTAACCGAATTGTGAGGGCAGAGAATTTTCGAATGTCCCTGATATTTCAGGATTTAGTATGGAGCATTTTATAAAACCAATCATCATAAAAGTTAAACAAAAATTACATTTTTAATGATTTTTCAGGGTTTTTTACAATTAGTGAAAGAATGGCACCACGACCTTTATAATGTTTGTGCGGTGATAAACGCCGTTCTAGAGCACTTACTTAATTGTGAAACTAACAAGAATGTGTACTTGGAAGCTTTGGCCATTTTGTACAGTTACGAGAAGAAATATGACAGAAGCTTATCCATGTATCTTAAGTAAGTTATTTTATTTACAACCATGCATGTAATAATGACATTTCATCTATCTTTGAATGGTGGAAAGTTCACGTTTTTTTTACTTTTACTTTCCACCCGGGTGGAAAGTAAATTATTTTTTTGTAATTTTTTTTAAAAATCGATATCTCAAAATAATATAACACACCAACATACAACTCATTACACAAATTTAACGACAATGAATTTTTTTTTTATTTTTTAACATAAACCTAATAACATTTATAAAAAATAAAAAATTCACATGGTTTTTGTTTTACTTATTTACATTAAATATTACATTGGCATTATTGTAGGCAGTCACTGATATGTTAAAGCATTGAATATTGTGACAAAATCGTAGCGCCGACTCAGAACCAGGATTTTGAACTTTGTTTCCCTAACACCGTTCTTTGAAACAGTTATATGCCTTGTCATATCTCGGGCGGCTTTTAGTTAGTAAAAGATCTTCTACTATTTTTGCTGCTTCTCGAATTTCTGGTGGAGTAGCAGCAAAATCAAATTCCTCATCTGATAGCATTTTTCAGTTGTTAAAATAATATATTGTTTAGTGACATGGAAACCATATTCAAAAAATGATATTTGCCATCTTGATGTGTATTATTACCTACGTTATTTTACCACCTGCGGTTATTTGAAATTTCTGTCTAATTTTTCAATGGAAAAGTCAAAATTACATTTATCTTTTAGTAATAATTTTGATTCAAAATAATAAGAAGTGGATGTTAGATGTGGTTGTAAATAAAAGAGCATACTGTCTCGAAACTTAGTTAACCTAGCCGCTTCGCGCCTCGTTTAACTACCGACTCTCTCGACAGGAATGAAACACTTTCCACCTCGGTACGTAATATACTATTTACACAAAGAGTTGTCTCTCTCGGTCATTAAAGAATTTTTTCTGTTCTCAACCCTGCCGATGCAAAGAAAAGATAATCCGTCTCAATTTTGTTCTCCATAGCAATCTCGATTTTCTTTTATTCCTGCATTTTTAGATATTTTTAATATTGGATCTTGCCAATTTTCAATTGTCAATATATCAAAAACCGTTTTAATTTGGGTATAGGGTATATATTACATAAATTACGTTCAGACTTTGACGTAGAACTGAAAAATCAGTTAAATAGTCAGTCAACCAGTTCAGTTAATATATAGGTCAACAAGTATATCTGTAGCTACGAAAGGAAGCGGTAAAAAAAATTTCTGGGGGTAACAATGTTGTCACATATATTAAATTTTAATTTAAAAATCTCTTACCGAGCATACCCTAAAATTTCATTTACGCATTTAAAATAAATTGTAATAGGTATATAAGAAACCAAGATTCTATTACAGTTTCAATATTTTCATACTATTTACTTCGATATTCACATGCAAAATATCGTGTTTTTCATTAAAGTACTTTTAATATAAAATATGGCAACACAGTGCGTTGTCAATGGTTACAGGTAGCTAGGGCTTGATAGCGCATGCGTCTCGTTAGACACCCGACAGGCCATCGGGCTTATTCGGCGATATCCGATATTTGACCCACCCAGGTGCGTAGGGATAGAAAGGGCAATAATTATTGTATTGAGTTAAATTGTGTTTGATAAATAAGTGTTTCGTGTCGTTTTGTGTCGTGTTTTAGGGTGTTATTTTAAAATTTTGAACTTTGTGATAATGAATGAGTATACTCCTGGTAAAACCCTTCACAGTCAGACCCGTGAAGTGATTGCAAATTTTTATAGGATATGTGAAGAGGAGTCACAAATCATTATATTTAAATTGCCACGTAAGCGAATACTAGAAAGGGACATTAATGCGACCAAAACTGAAAAATCATCATTAATCAATTAATCATGTAGCTGTTTTTTTTCCATGTTGAAAAATTTACGTTTTGTAAAAAGTAATTTTTTAAACCTTAATAAAAAAAATAGTTACCTACCTAACATAAAATGCAATTACTGAAGAATTTTCTATTTTAATAACATTATTTAGACTAATAATAGCACGCCCATGTTTTAAACGATATTGCTTCGTCCTTACCGATACGTCGGAGACAGAGATCCACTTATCGACCTGTACAGGATGTCCCATTTAAAAAATTTTGGTCCCCCTGTAAATCAACAGACCTAAAATGATATTTGATCTCCTTGTAAATACTACTGGTTTATTTCAGGTTAAAGCACAAAGACGTTTTTACGCTTATTCAAAACCACAATCTGTACAGTGTGATACAAGACATGCTCGTCGATCTGATGGACTTAGACCATAAGAAAACTATCGCATTGCTTTTGGAAAAAAATACAATTCCTTCTGAGAGGATCGTCGAAAAACTTAGATCCAGTCAGTTACATTTATACAGGGTAAGTTGAAAATAGTTAGGTATATGTTTTATAACTGGTCACTTGTTTGATCGTTTTTTTTTGTAGTATTTAGACGAATACGACAAGAAAAATCCCAAAGGCAAATATCACAAAGAACTGGTTAGCTTATATGCCATTTTTGACAGACAAAAATTGTTACCATTCCTGAAAAAGTCCGATCATTATCCGATTCAGGAAGCTTTGGACATCTGCCAGAAACAGAAGTATTATCCTGAGATGGTTTATCTTTTAGGTAATTTTTTTATAGAATAGTGTAAAATGAAAATATTGTTTTAACAGTACAGGGTGTTTGATGGTGGATGGCCTATTAGACGTTTATGAAGCCAACAGATCACTTGTTACCGCATACAGTGTGTCCGCTAATTAATGGTACATGGAAAAACCACAGTCTCCTTACGTAAAAATATTAGGATTTAATTATACCTATTTACCTATATCCGAATGTTGATATTAACTGAGATACAGGGTGTTAAAGTTAAAACTTCGTTTTTGTTTTTCTCTGATAATTTTGAGAGAAACCAATGGTTTTTTACAAAATTTGGCAATTATTTTAGGACGAGAAATTGATTTTTTTGTAAAAATTTAATGTACAAGGTGTCCCATTTTCGATTCTTTTATAGGGTAGGTGCCATATGCTCTTTTTGGGTCAAACTTAAAATGGTAAAATCAAAATTCGAAAATTTTCGCTCGCTTAAGAGATACGGGGAAAATCAAAAAATTGCCCATTTCGAATTGCCCTATATTTTCTTAGTTAAAAGAGATATAGAAAAATGTTTTATACAGAAGTTTCTTTATAAAGATTGTTGAATAATCTGCCGTTTTCAGAATAAGTATACGGGGTCAGGTAAAAAAGTTATCCGACCTAACCTAATTTTTTTAAATGGAACACTCTGTATCTTTTAATCTAAAAAGATAGCATTTTAAACTCTCTTTTCAAATATATAACACACCATGGATAATATTGGTTTCCTAGGCGATTTACTTAAACTTTATTACTTTAAACAAAAGTAGGCCATGAAACAAAAACTAATATCCTAGAGAACTATGTTGACATTCTAGTTGTTATTAACATCCTTCAGCAAGGGCTGATATTTTTGCACTCTTGAAATTAGCGCATTGAAATTTAGTTGAGAGTCCGGTAATACACCGATGCCTTTCACTCTGTTTCCAAATAGCAGTTATTATGGCCCTATTAAAAATTTGCTGAACGTCCCATGTATTTTCACTAATTACGGTAAAAGCCACGCCTTTCATGCAATAGTTAGAGAGATGGTGACAATAGGGGGTCCGTGAAGCGGAATATCAGTAATTTGGTTTTTCGTGGAGTTTAGGCCCCCCTCTACATCTTTTATATCTGATGAAATGCCGTAGAGCGTTTCTGAGAGGCGCTGTACCGCTTTAGATAGGAAATTCTCAATAAATTTAAAATTATATCGAGCCATGTCTGCAAATAAATTTACAGCATCTGCGTGATCCCAAAGTCACGGGAAACACATACCAAATTACAGATATTCCACTTCACGGACCCCCTATTGTCACCGTCTCTCTAACTATAAAGGGTGTTTCAAAATGTAAATATTTTGATGGTTTGGAAACTGATAAAAAGTATGTTTTTTTAAATGACACACCATGTATTTTATTAGTGGTCCTAAAAGCTCTTGAAATTGTGTAACTTTCTATGTGTAATATTGCTATACCTATCTCGACCGGTTTTTGACTTATGGGTATTTATTTTCCAAAAAAAAATTACTTTTAGCGAACCGGAAAAGAAGAGAAAGAGAATAATAGTAATTAAATGTATTACGGATTTCATCAAGTTAAGGTTGAAACCATAAGGCACCGATATTTGGATGTTACCTTCATTGAGACCTTAGCTAAGGTAGCCTTACCGTTAAGCTAAACTTTAAAAAACTATGTTTTAAATTAATTTGCGGGTAAGTTGACGCATTAAGTGGAAGATTACCATGTTCGTACAGATCTATTCCTTTTAATGAGAGTTAAAGATAACTTTAATATACTGTCAAACTTGTGTTAAGGATGACTTATGTCATGATATTTCAGTCACCTTAAGGTACAGAATGATATAAGCCATCCTTAACACAAGTTTGACAGTATATTAAGTTCCTTTAACTCTCATGTAATGGGATAGATCTGTACGAACGTGATAATCTCCACTTAACACTTCAATTGTCTGTTCCTCTAATTAATTTGAAACATTTTTTTTTTTGAGATTTACCATAACGTTAAGGCTACCTTAGCTAAGGCCTAACTTAAGGTAACATTGAAATATCGGCCCTAAAACTGATTTGCCTCAAGAATGGCAAAATATATTGAATAAAACATTATCGTTAATATGGGAATGGAACTGTAGAAGCATAATGTGAGATTTGGCAACAGCGTCAATATTGTATAAATTTAAAAATTGCATTTCAAATCACAATTTCAATAACGTTGTATTGCTATGAGTTACAATATTTAATTTTAGGAAGAATTGGGGATACAAAAGAAGCGTTGGACTTAATAATTAATGAATTAAAAGATATGCAACATGCTATATCGTTTTGCCAAGAACACGATGATCCGGATTTATGGGACGACTTAATAAACCATTGTATAGATAAGCCAGGTAATATAAAATAAATAAAATAATATTTATTATTGATAACCAATATATTTAGTGATGAGCGATATCGTGATTTTTCAATCACGTTGTGAAACGTGATTGTTATTTTTTGATATCGGTAAAATTAAAGCGTGACGTGATCACCGTTTATACATTTTTATCACTGCTAAGCGAGATATTAACTAGATAATATACGTAAGAGAATATTGCGCGCATCGTAAAATAATTAGTGGGTGATGGTCGATGGATTTCAATTATTTATTGTGTGTACTACTTTACTACTAAAAGAACTGTAACAAAAGAAAACTAAAAATATTACACAACATTGATAACGAACAAAAGTAAACGTTATTTCTACCTAGATTAAAGTAGAATTATACTTTTAAAAAAAACTATGATGAACTAAACACTGTGTACTTTACAACAAACTATTTGCTCATGCAAATACGCATGGTTTCTTGATCATTTTGGGCGTATTGTATATTATCATTTAAGAATAGAATCATTAATCATTTGAGTTTTCTTATCACTTTGCCTGTTTCTTTAAAAAATGCCCAGAGCACGCTAGTGTTTCGAATATTACTACTCATTTTCATTTAACGGTTTCAAGTTCAAGATTCAGAAGTCACAGTCAAGTACCAAGTAACGACCTGACAACTTCACGGAATCACATATTAAATAATAGGTCTATATGAGATGTGATTCGAGAAAATCCATCAAAAAGCAATAAGGCACGAAGTCCAGTACCCTCCATGATATTCTTATGATCATATGCTAAAATGACTTTTATTGCTTACTCTTTACCAATAAGACACGAAGTCCCGTATCACTCATGTTATTCTAACGGTGATATGCAAAAATGGCCTTTATTAATTTAACACGATTGGTATTGGTACAACAAATGTAATAAATGTATTTCTTATGGTGTTACAACAATTCAACCCCATGGGAATAAATTTTAAACAAAAGATAGGTTTAATGATTAGTAAAAGTAAAATAAGTACGCAAAGGTTATTTGTTTAAACTGTGATCACATCACGTTTTTTATTGCTGCTAAAGAACTGTGACTACCTGTGATTTGTTGATATCCGTGATTATCACTTCTTGTTTCAAAAAGAGGGGAAGAAGGCAAAAATAAATAGTTATCGATACTGATTACAATAATTTTTAAAAAATTAGTTGTTAATAGGGTTTATTATTGCTTGCTCCATACAGGGTGTTATGGAAATTACTTATTATACAGGGTGTTATGGAAATGACGTATTATATTTAAATGGGTGACTCCTTGGGTGTCCTAGAGAAGCGCTACATATTTTTTTTTTAAATCGACCGTTTTAAAAGTGGGGTAATAAACACTCTTACCCACAGGTCAGTCCGCGCTACTGTACAACATTTCACCCAGGGCCAATGGCAATGTTGCCAAACTTAATGTAAAACTGAAATTCCATATAAAATTATAAAAATAAATTATTTTCTACCTACTTGTATTTATCCTTATACCTAAAAAGCGAGGAAATCTAGGCACAAACACAAAACAGTTTTTTTTTTCATGTGAACACTCCTGGAAACACTTTATGTACACACAGTAATAGTGAAACAGAACCGATAGTTAGCTTGAAGAAACGCGTCAATAAAAACAATATCCAAAGATTATTTATGGACGGGCAAGATATACGAGTAAACCGAAAGAACAGAGCGGATTGCTGAGAGTGTGTTGGTGATCGACGAGACACAACGTACCCGGCCGCTGGCTGATCTTCAACTAACAGAAATTATTTTCTACCTACTTGTATTTATCCTTATACCTAAAAAGCGAGGAAATCTAGGCACAAACACAAAACAGTTTTTTTTTTCATGTGAACACTCCTGGAAACACTTTATGTACACACAGTAATAGTGAAACAGAACCGATAGTTAGCTTGAAGAAACGCGTCAATAAAAACAATATCCAAAGATTATTTATGGACGGGCAAGATATACGAGTAAACCGAAAGAACAGAGCGGATTGCTGAGAGTGTGTTGGTGATCGACGAGACACAACGTACCCGGCCGCTGGCTGATCTTCAACTAACAGACGCAAGCGTGCGGCGCTATATGAAACTACTTCGCTCAGCCGATGTCATTTAATTTATTAAGTAAGGTGTCAAGCGGTCATTGGCATTTGACCTAGTGACGTACGTGGCTATTACTATTCTATATGTTTTTTCGGGTTGTTTAAAACATAGTCCTTCGTAAATGTTCTTCAATTAATTGTACAAAAAGGTATTGGTATTACAGAATGGAAAAGTGTTTAAATTATTTTATCTTGTCTAAAGAGTTTAAGGCGTACATATGCCAACACCGGCCAGAATTCCTTGGTCAGTTTTTGTCAACAAGTCTTTGGCCTGCGTTGTCAGTTATTTGGCTAGCTAGCTTGTTAACTGAAAACAGATGTGTATGTTGCGACAACACTCGGGATAAAGAGGTTTTTACCTAAGTATTTAGACATTCGATTAAAAAAAAAAGGTTGTAGGAAAGGGTTATCCATTTAAATATAATTATCCATTTCCATAACACCGTGTATAGCAAGAATTTTCATCTTTCCATGGCTTAAACTCTGATTTATGTACATCAACCATTTTAGAATTCATCACATTCCTACTGCAAAGCATTGGGAGTTTTATTGACCCTACAGCTTTTATCTTAAAAATAAAGGAGAACATGGAAATCCCAGGACTGAAAAATTCGTTAGTTAAGATGTTAAATCAATATAATTTACAGGTAATAATTTTGTTTCCTTAAGCGACTATTTCAAACTTACATTATACAGCGAAATGCTTATGTAAGCTTACTTGCTGTTGTTTGTTGATATATCCAAAATGCGCTTATGTAACTTTTATGTAGCAAATCTATATATTGCGATTTGGCCAAAGTTTGCTTAGTGTGTCCAAGTTAAAATTTGTTTTCCAAATTATAGTGGAGTCGTCCTGGCGAAATAAACGGCTCGAAAATCCCTTGACGAAATCGAGTCATTTTTTTCCCCAATCGATACAGTAGGATCCCCTCGACATTCTGAAATGATTTGTGTAGGGCGCCGCATGAGGGGGGAGGGGGCACGCCCCGTAAATCTAACTTACAACGGGGAATTGAAAATAACTCGGCCGGTTTTGATGCTACAAAAAAAATGTGAAAAATTAACGCGATTTTCAACTGCAAAAACAATAAAATTTAATTAATCATATCTCGAGAAGGGGCGGAGTTGGGGCATCATTTTTGCGCGAATTAACGGGTGATACCGAGTACTTTGATGGGCCGGATGCTGGGGTTGTTGGGGCAATTAGGAGGGGAGTAAGGGGGATTGAAATTTTTTTACATAAATGCTAATAAGTAGTTTATTAATCGAGCTACGGGAATCAGGCCGGATTCAATTTGTTCATTTTTTTATCAGCTACGAGGTGGGATTGGCGAAATTTTTTTATTTTCCCTAATGCGCGCTGGGCGCGGCATACAAGAAATGACCATCTCCGAAAATACTTTAGATATTATGTTTAATTTTGGTATGTGTTAATAGGATATAGAACCTCAAATTTTAATTAGAAAAGTTATTCAATTGTTCCACCAGTGGCGTCGCTGCAAACATGTCCTTTGATATTTTTTACAAAAAAGATGGTACGCCACTGATATTTTGCCATGTGGCGAACATTTTATATGATATGTCATCTCCACCATATTTTAAATCATCAGTCTGTCTGTTATATCAACATATTTCATTATCAGAGTTTTGTCGAAGTAGAATCACAATAAATTTTCTAGGTATCCGTTCAAGAAGGTTGTAAAAAAATTCTAGTCTCCGATTATTTTAACTTACAAAAGAAGTTGGTGCATGTTCATCAGCAGGGCGTTTCGGTGACGGAAGAAGTACTATGTGGCGCTTGTCATTACAAGCTTATACAAAATGGTAAGCCGAGTTACAATATTTTTGTCAAATAATTGCGGTTTGTAACAGATATTAATTATAAACTTTGTATAAGGGTCAAAAAAATTTTACAGGCAACTTTCAGTAAATTGGATGTTAAAAATAAATAATTTCCAAAACTGTTAATCTTTTAATAGATTTCTTATAGTATCTAATTAGAGGAATTATATATATCCGCGCAAAAGATCATCGTCACATCGATTTTTTAATAATTTAACGAACAAACCCGTCACATGGCTAATTTTAATCTTCTGAATCATATAACGCCAATATTTGGAACTGAATTATTTTAATCAGTGACTATAACCATTTTCTTATTATTTATAACAGCCTGTCTTATATTGGCTTAAAGTTTTGGAATGTTCCTTATAGAATGTTAAAATTCTATGAAAATTAGTCATATTTTTAATCTGCCTAAAGTGTCAACGAAACTTGCACATCAAAATATATTTTTCCTAATGGTTTATAAATGGTTAATAAAAAAAACATTATATATAGCTTTGGATAACACGCCGTCACATCAATTTATCTCCGATAACATTTTCATGCGTGACCGGTGTTACTGTGCACCGGTGACATAAAAATGCACAAAAACAAGCTATTGCTTAAACTTTTTTTAGACTGAAATGAGTATCTGTATTCAAGAGGATGACTTCGTGTAGTATTTTTCCCTTAATTAAGACTATTAGGTCTGAGTTAACCCTGTGACCGGAGTTACATCGTAAAAACATACGCTTTGTAAAAAGTAGGCAATGTTCTAGTTTGTACCTAAATAAACATAATAAGGAACTTACTTAAACAGGAGCAGGCTTTACACAATTCAAATACATACCGTCATATTTGTAAAACTATTAGGCCGACCTGTAGTTGCGTTATTTATAAGCAATTTCTGCCGTGACCGGCGATACATGCAGCTGTGGAGACGGAACTTCTGGTTAATAATTCCGTTAGAGAAACTAAACTGTTGATCTTTGAACATTATTTTTTCAATACAAATTGTAGTAGGAGTGTAAATTATTTATATATAAAAGTAACTTTAGTAAAATGACGAGAAATATACAAGGGTGAAGTAAGAAATTTTTGACTGGGGACACGTGACCGGCGATACATTTTTAAATTCAAATTTGATTACTGCAGCTATAATCTAAAAAAAACTTTTTAAATTGCTTTCTAATGCCGGAAGTAACATATATTTCGTAAATTATAATCGTTTCTACAGGCAAATAGTTTATTTTAGTAAGTTATTTGCTAAGGACTGAAAGTTGCCTGTATAGAAATTTTGACGCATAAAAGGGTGTCTCGGAAGGGAAAGCGTGGATGTCATGAGAACTTGTTTTTGAGAAAAAATAATATTAAAGTTCTGGTAAAATAAAGTCGTTATGGAGAAAACTCCAGCAGTATATTGTACAAGTGAAAATAATGTAAGAAACGCATATATCATATAATGCATGCATATGAAAAAAAACTAATTGCTATATATGGCCATGACTGTTACGCCCCCTTGCGGATATTTTAGATTGAAATAATTTACCCGGATGCTCTATGATTGCTAGTTTTTGAGATATGGCCGGCTGCCATTCTTAGTTGACCACCCGGTACATTGCAATTTTCTTTTTAGATCCGTCGAGAACAAGCAACATCATAATGTTTAATTGTAAACATATTTTTCACAGGCAATGTTTGCCCGATGACGCTACCGTTTGTGCCATTTGTCCGAAAGCAACGGAATCATTTTTTTAATACGCAGTAAGTAGTATTTGTTTATGTATCAACGATTATTTCTCTCATTGTGAAATAGACCAATCATCACCATTTTTTGTCTTGCGCACAATGTTGTCGCTGTTATATAGGCAACCCCGCCGATATTGGTGCCGGTTTGGTTGCCAACCAACGACGACCGTCCAGAACCGAAATCAGTCGTTGGGATGTAACGGTATTAAAAATCTAACTATACGATTCTAAAAGTGGCTTTTCAATGATGGCCATAAGGCTTTCTTTTATGCGAGAAAATAGATTATTTATTTCCCAGAAGAAAGAAGGTCTAGATGTGTCAAAATATTGCCGTGTAATCATTTTCATTAAGGACGAAGTACGGTCCTGTTCGCCGGTTAAGGTAAATAGTTTATCAGTCGGCTTTGTTTACATGCGCGAGGCCATAAATTTGCCACTTTTACAGTTTGGTTATCCATATAATAGATGGGTGGTTTAAACTATCCAAATATTTTTTGCATGATTGTGCTTTTGGCAATTAGTTTCATGCAAAATAATTACGCTTGCAAAATGTCAATGCAACGGCCTGTTTCCTAATGGCAAAACTATTACGACATCTACCTGGACAAGACCAACATGATGTTGTTAGCCTGACAAATGTCATACTGGTTTCAAAAAGAAAAAAAGGAATCTACAGGGTGTGATGGAAATGACGTATTATATTTAAACCGGCAAATCCCGAGATGAAAATAAATTGAAGAAAAATAACCATAAATGGCGCTTTGAATTATTAAGCGAAATATACACTTTATATGAAATCTCAAAATTTACGTAGCCGCTCCTGAGGCCCTTCGCAATCAATATTTTATTGAGGTAGTCTCGAGGTTCAAAAAAGGTTAGCGCATTATAGCGATGTTGTCATATTGCAACACAGAATTCTAAACGCATGTGTTCAGTTTTTGATAACGAGACGTCTTTGATGCGCGTTATCACTTATTTTTCAAACTTTTTAGACAAATAAAACTACAATTTTAAGGTACATACTCTCTCACCTTCGATCTTATTTTTAAATATCACATTTCTTATTATGAATTATTTCACAACAAAAAAAAATCGGGCATATAACTAACAAAACGTTTAAAATTCGTATACGTCAAGCACGTGGAGCGCTCGACACGCGGTGTGATCTGACAACACTGTTAGTACGCTCTAGTGGCCCACATTGTTGCTAAGTGAATCCAGATGGAGCGGCGCGTGGGTAAAAATGGTTTTTACCTTAGTATTTAGATATTCGATTAAAAAAAAAAGTATGTAGACTTTCTCTACGACTCCCCAGGAGTTACCCATTTAAATATAAAAAGTCATTTCCATAACACCCTGTATATTGCAAAAGTTTCTCTTGGTTTTATTCAAGTTTGTTGCTTTTTGGTAATTTCGCTAATGAATTTTTTTTACAAAAATCTTTCGATAATTGAAAAAAAAAATAACTAATAACTATTCAATTTTTAAAATGCCGCCATTTTGTTTTCGTTACGAATAGAGAGGTAATATTCTGGCATCGTAAAGTACTCAATAGTACCTTCAAACTGATGTATCGCACGACCCCTCTTTATATTTAATTTTCTTTTCCAAGATGACGCCAATCCGCCATTTTGACAGTTATAACTGCCATTCTTTCGTCAAAAAGTAGTTTACCTATAGGCCACATCCAAATTTGTCAAAAAAAGATTAGCGGGTCAAAAGTTAGCATTAAAGAACCGCACTGTATACGAAAATTACCCTCATACAATAAGCTAGAGGTGCGATTGATTACATCGAAAACAATACCCCTAGCTATCGAAAACAACCCCTCTAGCTATTGAACACAAAGCCACAGTAACCTTACAACGCCATTATTGGAATAATATGTCAGTCTGGCATTCTCATTGTTCCGAGTTTAGTTTCAAAAATTTCACATTTTGGAAAGGATCAATCGAAGTAATTCAAGAAAAGATCGCACAAAGTGTCGCACAAAAACACTAACAATAGCAAGCAATATGTCTGACGTCAATTTATGATGTTTTGTGGAGAGAGAAGGTATGTTTTTTAGCAAGGAGACTGGACTTACAACATGAAAAAACCAAACGGTGAGGAATATAAATATTTTACAATAAAAACAATATGGAATTTAACAGCGAAGATGCTTCAGCAAATGTATTATAACCAAAGTACCAAATCAGGTTTGATCCATTTACGAATATTGAGTTTGTTCGGGTGAGAACGCAAGCAAGTGTAGTATGTACCAGAAAAGACAAAAGTAAGTTTAACTTTTTTTAAATATGATGAATTTAAGAGAATTGTTGATAGTTGCGATGAAAGTACTCCCAATGGCCTAGAAATTTTTTTTTGTATACTATATCCTATGAGCTGGCTTGGAGAGGAGGTGAAGGAGCTCGCTGTCAATTAAGATATTTTAAAAGGGAAAACTAACAGTAGTGGGGACAATACAGGGCGTACAGAGTACAGTCCTATTATCTCGAAAACCGTATAGGGAGGAGATAAACCCTGTACAAGCTCTAAATGGTTAATTTCAAACACGAAGAATTCTGATATTTGTCCTATATGTTTTTTGACAAATTTATACAAAAAAGAAGCTGATTAATCCTGAACGATTGTTTTTAACAGAAGACCCATTCTTGAAAACATCAAGAAACTGATGTAAGAACACTCCTGTTGGCAAAAATACCACCCGCCAGGCCAAGAAAATGGGTGTAGATACAAAAAACGTAAAAATAGTCGATCATTCTTTACGCGCAATAGCTGTTTCAAAACTAGCCAAGCAGGGGGTTGGCGAGTAGCAGCTTATACAAATCACGGGACATTCGAACACAAAATCAATTTCGTCATATCTACAAATGGATGAGGAACACCATAAGCTCGTTATTCGACAGATGAGAACGAATGAAATAGATGCCCAACCTAGTTGCTCGAAAATGTCGAAACCAACCTGAAGAGATTCTTCAAATTCTAATATTAATTATTACAACTGCATTATTAATAATTATTAAAGTAAAATATATAATACATTATTGCATTTAACTTGTGTTAATTCGAGTCATTTTCTCCATAAATTACACTCCTGCATAAATATTTTCAGAAAATTTTTCAGCAGTCGTGTAATTACCCCCGAAAAATAAATATTTACAATGTGACTTATTCATACAACTTCACTCAATCTCTGTCAACTTTTATTATCTTTATAATGCCAGTTTATTCTCCCAAAATGATTTCAAATCCGGCTTCTTGAATATACTGCAATAATACAAACATTTTTTTATAAAAATTATATTTAAAAAAAATTCTAAACTTGTCACCAAAGGCCTTCGTATCCTTCGGGAACCCGATCGTGATCAAAATAAGGTATCTGAGGAAGTTTATAAGGTTCGTAGCTCATAAAATAGTCTATGGTGAAGGGCAAAATATTTTCGGGTTTGAGCAATAGGACGCTCTGTAGATAGTCGGCCAGCAATTGGTGTATCTCGGGGTGGTCTTTTTGGTAGGTTCTCATTTTTATTTCTGCTTCAGTCTAAACATATACAAAATACAGAAATGATGAAATAATCATCATTTCCAATTTATAAGAAAAAACGTGTGGGCTTTAGCAGGATTGTAGGACAATAAAAGTTGATTTTACACAAAAAAATATTATGTTGCCTAACTAAACCTTCATACAATGTGTACATAAAGTAAGGAACAAATTCATTATCTAGGAATCTAAAAATATTTCGGAAAAATCCTCGGACACGTGTATAATAATGTTTAATGGCGCATTTTTTCCCATACAAACTTAATATACAAGGTGGCTCATGTAGTAGATATGACATTATCGACGATTTTTTTAAATGGGAACCCCTATATTTTAGTTCAGATCTGTAATCTCCAAGAACAGCTGATTTCAAAAACATAACACACGCAGGGCCTAAAATTCAGAGTTTCGTTACTACAGGGTAAAACAAATAATTTTATTTAAGATATTTTTTTTTGGCTTGGGAGGCATCAATTAATTACGTGAGGCGTTTTTAGCGATTTTTCAACCCCCCTTCCCCCAATAAAAGATTTCGTGACATTTGGCTCAATCCCTTCCGCCATCACCCAATTTTACCTGAAAGCCTTACGTAATTAATGGACGCACCATCATTTGCTGTTACTTATGTTTTTTCTCAAGTAGGCTTATTTGCTGTTATGTAACTATGGTATTTAGATAATGTCATTGTCATTACATTGTATTTTTCTAGTAAGTTTATTAGAAGTAATAAATTTTATTTTAAAACATATTGAGTTACTATGCGTTTATTTTTAACACAAAGAATAGAAATTCTTATGATGATTGGATATGGTGATAGGATCCGTACTCAACAAGAAGTTTGCATTTTGTTTAACACTAAGTATCCAGCAAGACCAATTACTAGATCAACTGTGAGTAAACTTGAAATAAAACTTCGGGAAACGGGTTCAGTGGAAGATATTCCCAGAAAAGGCCGTCCAACTATTCCGGATGATAAGAAATTAGATATTTTATTGGCTATGGAAGAAGATCCCCACAACAGCGTCCGCCAGATTAGCATTGATCATGGGGCGGCTGCTATGACCGTTCATAACCTATTGACGGTAGAAAAATGGCACCCGTTTAAAATCCGATTGGTTCATGAGTTGAATGAAGATGATCCAGATCGTAGGATGGAGTTTTGTCAAATATTAATGGAAAGATGTAACTTAGATCCTTTGTTTGTTGAAAATATCCTATTTTCGGATGAATCTACCTTTAAATTAAATGGAGAAGTGAACCGGCAAAACTGTAGATACTGGGCAAAAGAAAATCCCAGGTGGATGCGTGAGCACCATACTCAATATCCTCAAAAAATTAATGTTTGGGCTGGTATTGTGAAAAACAAAATTATTGGGCCATATTTTTTTGACAACAATGTAAACGGGCTAAATTATCTTCATTTTCTTCAGAACTTTCTTATCCCTACGCTAGTTAACTTATACCCTAGTAGAAATAATCCAGAAATTCTAGATGAAAATTTGTGGTACGAACAAGACGGCGCACCTCCACATTATGCAGCAGTAGTGCGCCATTACAGAAACCAAGTTTTTCCGAACAAGTGGATTGGAAGACGTGGGCCTGTTGAATGGCCGCCTAGGTCTCCAGACCTTACACCACTGGACTTTTTCTTGTGGGGTCACCTGAAAAATGTTGTTTATAAAGTCAGACCTGCCAATATTGAAGATTTAAAAAATCGAATAACAACAGAATGCAGGAACATTTCAGAAGAAACCATAAGAAAAGTCCAACAAGAATTTATTGATCGCTTGGGGTACTGTCAGGCAGCAGAAGGAGGACAATTTCAACACTTAATTAAATAGCTTATTTAATTTTTTTACATTTTTTAAATTAAAAATATCTTAAATAAAATTATTTGTTTTTTGTAGTAACGAAACTATGAATTTTAGGCCCTGCGTGTGTTATGTTTTTGAAATCAGCTGTTCTTGGAGATTACAGATCTGAACTAAAATATAGGGGTTCCCATTTAAAAAAATCGTCGATAATGTCATATCTACTACATGAGCCACCTTGTATATTAAGTTTGTATGGGAAAAAAATGCGCCATTAAAAATTATTATACACGTGTCCGAGGATTTTTCCGAAATATTTTTAGATTCCTAGATAATGAATTTGTTCCTTACTTTATGTACACACTGTATAAATAAACAAACCTATTCCCTGGTAAATACATTTACATCGTCTTTATATTATGCAATCATTTCTGTTAAAAAATGTTTTCGTTCCATATTTACATGATGGACACAGGGTGATTGTCGGTATATGGTAGGTTAGACGAGTAATTGGATCGTTATAGTTCTTATCAGCATGGCTCCGCAGATGGTAGTTTGAAAGGTGTTAAAATTTTTAAAAATTTTCGTTGGTTTCAAGATATTTTCGAAATGGCGAAATTTATGTATGAATAGGTTAACAAGAAAGTGCGTACAATCAGGCGCTAATATCTCCTATACAAAAAATAGGTACGACACCGAAGATATTACAAAATGCAAATAGAAAAATGTACTGTTCTAGTCTATGCAATGAATGCAATCAGTCTTTTTTATTTTATAGCTTAGCCAGATCATATTTATTGCAAAAATATGCATTTTAATTATTTTTTATTACCCAAATATCTCGTAAACATCGAATTTAGGCACAATTTAGTTACCTTGCAGTCCAAATACTTCGAAATAAACTCCATGTTAGTATCCCAGACTTTTTTCAATGCGATATAGTCGTAAGCGCCAGGTTTTCCTTCGGTAACGAACTCCGGATTTATATGAATAATATAGGGACACCCATCCCATTCCTGACTCACTATCATACCTGCAAAATTTTATGTACAGGATGCGCAAACACTATTTAAAAGGAACATTTTAACTAATATGACATCGTAATTGAAATTCTTATACCCAAACCTGAACTAACCCAACAAAGTATATTGTGACCACTATGTAATTCTAATAATTAACTAGCTATTTTGAAATGTCAACCAAGTATCAATCTTAATTAGTTTTTATCAGTTTCTGTGTCTTCAAGATGAATTTAAACCTAAAAACAGTTCTTTCAGAGCGTACTTTCGGTCAGTGTTTATGGACATTTGTTACTAATATAGCCTTGTTTTGTAAAGTCATGTCATTTTTTTTTATGATCAACCACAAGCACTATAGGAAAAATCCTTTAGGGCACTCTGGGAATGGTGCGTGTGCGCAAAAAGCGATTCACGTTGGTTTTGAATCGTTGGAGGTTATATTCGTTGGGAAAAACGACCTCGGGAAGGTCGTTCCATAAGGATGAAGTCCTTAGGTGAAACAATTCTTAAATAATGAAGTTCGAGGAGTACTAAGCTTAACCACATATGGATGGGCGGCAGTGGCTCGTAGTGTATTTCTGCTATTCGCCGCTCTGGGAGGGCAAGGTCATCCGAGCACTTTCCATGAAAATATCTGTAAAAGAGAGTCAAATCCCCAACCTGTCTTCGATGTTCTAGGCTGTCGAGTTTTTTCGTCAACTCGTGGTCTCCAATCAGACGAATGGCCCTCCTTTCGATAGAATCCAGTAGCCGAAGAGTATGTTTGGGTGCGGAGCTCCAGACATGAGAGCAGTACTCTAGTGATGGTCGAATTTGGGCTTTGTATAGTGTCAAAAGTTGTTGAGGTGTGTACAACTTTCTCGTCCGGAAGAGTACACTAAGTTTCTGAGAAGCTATCTTGGCGATTGCCATAACGTGGTTATGCCAAGACGTATTTCCTCCCAGATTGACGCCCAGCAAATTAATAGATGAAGCCAGTGGGATTGCGTGTCCGTCCATGACTATATCCGGTTCTGTAATGTTAACCTTTTTAGAGAAAACTGCTGCCTGGGTTTTTTAGCGTTAAATTCGACTTGGTTACTATTGCCCCAAGCCAAAATTTCTTCCAGGTCTTTGTTGAAACGTGATACTTCATGCTGTCTGCGAAGATGTTCGTCGGCTGCCGATGTTTATGCATTCAAAGAGAAAGATGAGATAAATGTGCTATCGTCAGCTAAACTAAACGTCGAAACTTTAAAGGCTGGCTAAAGTCCGCCAAATGGATTTATTCATGATTTGAAACAATCATTATGAAAACATCGAATTTCGACAGCGAAATAATTGGCGACCGAGATTTGATTATCATACTCTTAGAATTAAAAAATAGGACGCCAGTTTTTCGCCGTCTTCATTTAAATTTTTTTTCGAAGTTATAACTTATTTTTCGAAATACCTATATCGGAACGCTAGGCACGTCTATTATGAATTGTAATGTTTATGAAATCAGTCTTTGTTTTGATTGTTTTCTTTTGACATGCAAGTGATTGACGCACGTGTAAACATACACTGTGACCACTTTAGTTTGCTGGGGCTACTATGTACCATCGTGCCGATAAAAAACTAGGACAGCAAAATCTCAAAACCGGGAACGGAAATTCATATCTCATAGACTATAAAAGGTGCTCGACAGCTGTAAAGGTAAAAACACCTAACTGTTAGAAAGTAACCTAGGTTACATAATTTAAGTTTTGTATTTTGCGATACGAGGTGGCATCAAAATATGTTACTTGTTTTATAAAATTGAGCGGAAATTTATATGGAGGAACTAAATGTATTAGGCATTTTTTATTAAGAAAAAGTCAAATGCTTTATTTAAAGTAGGTATATTTAATTTCGCCAAAAAATGAAAATAAAAGTGAATATCGAAGAAATTTAACAGAAAATTACCCTCATACATTAAGCTAGAGGTGTTGTTTTCGATTGATTACATCGAAAACAACCCCTCTAGCTATCGAAAACAACCCGCCAAGTTTTTATTGTTTATTGACAAAGATAATGACGTTTAAAAAAAATAAATCTTATATTCCAGCTACAAACTCAAATATTAAATATTATTACAATTGCGTTATTAATAATTACTAATTTTTTTAGTTCTTTATTTAAAAGTTGTAATATAAAGTTGTTTTAACCATTATTCGAGTAATTTTCTCCCTAAATTACACTCGTGCATAAAAATTCTCAGATAATTTTGCATTTAAGCGTATTTCCTTTGAAAAACAACATTCGTTCATTTTCAAATTTTGTAAAATATGAAAATGAACTCTTGTTGTTTTTAGGCAATACGCTTTCAAGCAAAATTATCGAAAATTTTTAGGCACTAGTGTAATTACCTCCGAAAGTAAAAAAAGATATAAACACAAAATTTTTCGTAGCAACAATTTTTTTTTATATTTAGTCATAGAACATTCCTGTTTATTACCTCTTGATAATTAGTATTCTTCTATTTTCATCTTTAGCAAACATTCTATGGGAACCTGAAACTGCTCCTAATAATAGTTCGATGCCTTGCTATTTTTTGTTTCGCCAACAACACGGTATTTCTGTTTACTCCCGGTGTTCGTCTGCAATATCCTAATAAAAGCATCATTAGGGTTTAATTGTGGCATATTTTAAAAAAAATGTGCTTGACAAGTTAATTATAAAGTGATAATCTATGTTAACATGTAAAATTTGTTTGGTTTTTACTGGTACCAGACTCGACAGTACATAATGCCTAATAGTCGAGGAGAAAACAAGAAATTTTGCTGTCCTTGTTTTTTATCGCCACGATGATACCTAATGTGGTGTAAACACAAAATCAAATAAGAATTGACTTGTCGTCGTGCTGAATTGTTCGCGCCGAATAGTACCTATCCCCTATCATTTAAGTATATGGTGGACAAGAGATGGTGGAACCGGTGTTTCGAAACACAATTCGGATTGTCAAAAATAGTTCGCACTGGCTTACAATCTGACCCTCGAACCTCGCCTTCTCTACTACTACTGGGTATAAGAATTTCAATGATTATATGACATTGGAAATATGGTATACCGTGGATTGTCAGTACCGTAACGGACAAATGAATTATACCGCACTTTTCTATTATCGTCCGGTAAATTTTGCACAGGTCCACTGGATTGCCATTGACACAACCTGGATTAGCGCCCTTACATTCCTAAAATCACAATATTTTATGTATATGTTTTTTTTAATAAAACATATGAGTATGTCAAAATAACAAAATTAAAGCGACTTTTCCAGGCAAGTGAGAATTTCCCTTAAAAGAGATGAATAAATAAAGAATTTTTGCAGTCTGGTAGACTTAAATGCATTTTTCTACGATCGTTATAATAACTATATTTGGTAATTTGTTAACAAGTTAAAAAAGTAATTTAGCGTTAAATTATCAAGTTGCCAGGAAAACAGCATCCGCTTCGTTCGTTGCCTGGGCGCCCCATTGTTACTGTTACCGTACAAAAAAATATAATTTAAATAATTCCGATTTCGAAGAAGAAGACTCATTTCAATGCGCTCCAGACGAAATAATTAATAAAGCCAATGAAGCAGCGCAAAATCTATTGCTTGAAAAATCGAAAGAAGCTTACAAAAATTAAATTTTATTGGATCAAAAACAAGTGAAGAGTTTCAGCGAACAGGTATTTTCAAGAAAGGTAAGACAGTTTTAAATCTTCGACTTTATGGACATTATTTAATTCTGAATAATCGATGTCAGCAAATATCCCAAACTTATTGCATTCCTAAGTGACAGTGGGTTGGTTATACATCAATATACAGGATGTCTCAGAATATGTGGGCAATCTCCCGGGTTCACTTAAAAATAACAGGAGATAAATTTTTCTTCCTACGGCCTCGCCTACGGAAATCGTTGTTTTTTAAATAATTTTTTAAGTACCTACTAGGTGTAATTTAATAATTTTTTAGTATAATTGTTAGTAGATGAGTCTCCTTAAAATTCGCCCTTTTAAACACATTTGGCTTATTTAGTTTGCCAGGGACGGGCTAGACGTAACACAAAAATGCTTTTTTTTGTACACCTTGTATGATGAAGGAACGACAATAATATTTCTGGATACTCTAAACCTTAAGCTGAAAAAAAGGTACTCTTGATCAATGTCGATAAAATGAACTGTTTTCGAGAAAAAAGATATTTTTGTTCAATATGATTTACATTCAGTGTACGTAAATTCCATTACTAAGTTAGTAACTAATAAGACAAAGGAGAAAAATCGCAAATTTCAAGACACTACCATAAACTGACCCTGGCATAAATATTCTTATTTAAATCGGTACATGTGAAAAAAACCATTACAACAATGAGGGAATTTTATGAACATAAAGCAACGAATGCAAAAAACCATATTGAACAAAAATATTTTTTTTCGAAAACAGTTCACTTTATCGACATTGATCAAGGGTACATTTTTTTCAGCTTAAGGTTTAGAGTATCCAAAATATTATTGTCGTTCCTTCATCATACAAGGTGTACAAAAAAAGAACATTTTTGTGTTACGTCTAGTCCGTCCCTGGCAAACTAAATAACCCAAATGTGTTTAAAAGGGCGAATTTTAAGGAGACTCATCTACTAACCATTATATTAAAAAATTATTAAATTACTCCTAGTACTTAATAAATTATTTAAAAAACAACGATTTCCAGGGAAGGGTAGGAAGAAAAATTTATAGGTACTTCTCCTGTTATTTTTAAGTGTTCTATCTGAACCCGGGAGATTGCCCTCATATTCTGGGACACCCTGTATTTTTTTCAATTTCGAAAAAGAAAACTGGCACGATCGTAGAAAAATATTGTATGAAACTTATGCATAAAGTAACTTTTTTTCACATACGGATTGCGGCACTCGCCTTCGGTTCGTGTTTTTTGTGGATTTATTGTTCTTCGACTAATAAAATGGTTTTTTTAAAGTTAAACGTTGCCTATGTCATTTAATGAAAAAAGATAAAACAGATTTCTTTGAAAACGAAATGCAATTCCAGTGTATTAGACGAGAATGGCAAAATTAAAATATCGACGTCGATATTGACATTTATAATTTGTGTTTCGTGTGGTTTACAAATTTTTTTTTAATGGAATACCCTATATCTGCTATAACCGCTTGATAGAGAGTGAAATTCTAAATAAAATTTATCCTTTACCTACATATCGCCAAATTTAATAATAACGGAAATATTTTGATTTAATGAAATTATTAAAAACAGGCTATATTCTATCCTATATAGAACTTAATCATCAAAAAAGGTTAATAAGAACTATTAGCTACAAACAAGTTTCGTTTGCTGTAAGTAGTGTTAACTATTGTATATTCAGTTATACAAAATTTGATGTATAACAGTGCTGGGAACCAGGAGTGTCCAATACGCCATCGGTAAGGGCAAACACTTCATCTCGAAGAGCTTGGAACATATTTTAAAATCACAATCGTATTCATAAACGCTCAATTTCTAGATGAAACGTGGATCTATTCCAAGAGTAACGAAAAAGTTGTTTGACATGTTTTGTAAGCAATTTGTTACTTTTGTCAGGAAATAATATTATATTTTATTTATGTACAGGGTGTTATGGAAATAACTTATTATATTTAAACCGGCAAATCCTGAGATGAAAATAAATTGAAGAAAAATAACCATAAATGGGCGCTTTGAATTATTAAGCGAAATATACACTTTATATGAAATCTCAAAATTTACGTGGCCGCGCCTGAGGACCTTCGCAATCAATAGTTTATTGAGGCGGTCTCGAGGTTCAAAAGAGGTTAGCGCATTATAGACGATGTTGTCATATTGCAACACAGAACACGTGTTCAGTTTTTGCCAACAAGACGTATTTGACACACTTTATCACTTCTTTTTCAAACTTTTTAGAAAAAAGAAACTACAATTTTAAGGTACCTACTCTCTTACCTTGGATCTTATTTTAAAATAATCGGTTTTGTAATTAAATTCCATAAAAAAATAAAACACAAAGAGTATGTTTTTCAACAGCTCAACAGTAGATAATATCACACAAATTTGAAATCACATCACAACATTTATTATTATGAATTATTTCACAACAGAAAAAGAATCGACTACTGCTACAACTAACAAAACCTTTAGAATTCGTATACGTCAAGCACGTGCAAGCCTCGACGGCGTCAGTCCAACCCAGAGTCTCGAAACATACTGAAGCCAAAGTGGCGCGCGGCCGGTATCCAAGCAAGGATGAAACACGCGGTGTGATCTGACAACACGGTTATACTCTAGTGACCCATGTTGTTGCTAAGTGAATCCGCACGTGTACGTGGGTAAAAAGTGTTTTTACCATAGTATTTAGATATTCGATTTAAAAAAAAAGTATGTAGACTTTCTCTAGGACACCCAAGAAGTCACCCATTTAAATATAATACGTCATTTCCATAACACCCTGTGTGTGAAATTGTTTTTCTAGATGAATCGTGGATCTGTTCCAAGAGTATGAATGATATAATTAAATAAAATTTAAAATACGTATAATGCCTGAACTATGATTTTAAAATGTAATTATCGACTAGTACAATAATTCATAATGTTAATTAGTCACTTCCATTAGGCTCTGACGTGTTTTGTCTTATTTAATCCACATAATGTCAATTTAAATCATACCGTTAAAGGTAAAGACGCACGGTCATTCTTTCTCCGATTCACATATATGTGGAACGCTTATAATTTACTTACATATATATTCCGGCATAGAGTGCCATTAATGTAAATCGTAGACAACTCGAACTTTCCTTTATATCTCGATATTGCCAAGTACCTCATCAAAAGAAAGTTAGCCCCTTCACCAATCATATCTTTAGTCATGCTCAGCGGGCAATAATTTCTGGCCTCGGATATTGTTGGTGCCTTCGTTTGATGTTTGACGAAATATTTTTGATCCTGCAATGCGTAGTAGAGGGTTTGACTTGCGGTATCTTGTCCATCTTGCGAGATATGTCTGAAATAGAGTAAACATCAATATTTTAGTATAAGACACTTAAGGCAACATCAACACGCCGCGCCGATACGTTGACGTATTTCTTGCGCCCAAAAATATAGGTAAGGCCAATCTAAAGAACGTATGTGTACATTTTGATTATCATTGACAGTTTTCCTAACCTATTTTTCATGTTTTGTTTTTGTAACTCTTTGGCAAGGTAAATTTAGTGTTTTTTTTTTTGGGAGAAAATGTTTAATGGATTTTTTAACTAGCCTGAAGAAATGCAGCGAAATCGAAAAGTAGTGCCCAAAACTGAGGTTATGTTTCAGGCGGTCGGGTATCGTCGGCTTGTATCGGGATATTACTAGCGGGTTTCTGGACGTATTTGAGAATTGTGCCAGCAATGGCAATTATAATTGCAAGGATTCATGCGCACTAAACCGTTCTCGATCAGCTGGCCCAATACTGCTCGCATTGCCGGCGCAATGCGAGAATAGAATCCGTATTACAGTCGGCATTTCTAGTCTTCTGGCAATTAAAATTGCACGGATTCATGCGCAGTACACCCTTCGCGATCAGCTGTCTCGCATTGTCAGAAATAAGACACGCGCCATTTTCATTGCCATTGCCGATGCCAGTCTGGGTAGAGATGGATTATTCTGTTATTTTTAAATGTTTATTAGTTGGTAGTATGAACAGTTAATGGCTATTTAAACTAACTGGTACTTGAATTAACAGTTCACATTCTGTATTAAGCATATGTACTGCTAATTCGTAGCAACTTTTTTGAACTGCCATTTGTAAGTAGCAGTAGCTGCTTTAACTGCTAATCAAACGAACAGGTTTGCCCATCTCTAATTCTGGGGGTATTTTAGGGATTTCGACACTAATAACTGCTGTTCTGACTGTTGGCAATGCGCCAGCTGATCGAGGTCAAGAGATCAAGGTCCTGTAGAGTGCCATGACAACCAAAACTAAACTAATCAAAACCCATTATTTAGGATGGTCCTTTAGCAATATTTTGTTGTCTGAATCATTTTCCTATCTGATCTAACCTGAGATTAAGAAATTACAACGTTTTAGCGTAAAATGAATGTTCGTGGAAAAAGAACATTTTGGAGGTGGGTCTGTAATGGCGACGGCTGGGATTTCCACTGAATACCGTACAAATTTATGTATAGTAAGGAACACCCTAAATTCCCAGGGGTTCATCGATATATTGCAACAGCATGTTTTTCCATAACAAGAGATTGCCATACAAGGATAATGCCCGACCCCCATACCTCCCATGCTGTAACACAGTTTTGTATGAGTCCGGTATTCAGCGCGTACCAGGGTCAGCTGGCACGCTAGAAGCCCGGGTATGATTCCAATTGAGCATCTATTGGACTAATTTAGCAGAAAGCTCAGAAATTGCCTCCATGCTCCTCACAATCGCCAACATCTCGAAGAAGAAGAATGGAAGAATATAACACACGAGTCAATTGCAAACCTAGTACGAAGCATGCCCCGACACGGATTTGACGAGATGTATCTATATCCGTCGAAAGAACGGAGGTGGTCACAACAATATCACGGAATCTATATAAGTCAGACTGTTTGTGCAGAGTTGCATTAAGGATCGACCGGGAATATTATTAAATTTTCAAAATTGTTGATTATATAACTTCTATGCATTTTTATAAAGATACAAATATAAACGACATGCAAGTATCTAAAAATCAATAATAATTTGAGCCACGAATAAGAGAACTAACGACTTGTAAAGATTGTTTCACGAAAAATGGATGTAACTTAATGACTGCAGTAAAAGTACCTGGGGCCATCCCATTATTTATGACCGTTTGTTATTATTATGTGGAAAGGACCGGATTGTAATAATTATAATTAAAATAGGCACATCAGGTAGGTTAGGTTGCTTAATTTATATTTAAATATCTTTTTGTGGTAAAATTCGTTAGAGGAATGGTTCAAGAATTGTCTTTTACCAAACATTCCTCAGAATAGCGTGATAGTAATGGACAATGCGAGTTATCACAGTCGCCAATTACATAATACATACATGGAGATTCAGAACTACATGGCGGCGAATGATATATATTTTGAAGAAAGTTATAAAAAAGTGATCTTTTAGAAGTTTTGAAGACATTTTGCATAAAAAAAGTATATGTTTGTGACACATTGGCAGAAGAAATTGAACATACAGTGCTACGGCTCCCACCCTATTATTGCATTTTTAACCCCATATAGCATATGTGGCACCAGTTAAAATCACTGGTTAGGTCTGAAAATATTTCTCCGACTTTAAGTTCTAGTGTTGTAGAATTAATACGAAAATGCTTAAATGATATTCCCCCAGGTAGTTGGAAAAAGTCAGTCCGTCACGTAATAACTGTAGAAAATTCGTATATTAGTCTGGATCGTATAATTAATCCAATTATAATTAATTTTGATGAGGATAGCGATAGCGAAACAGAACTATCTATAGAATGACATTATAAATGTAAATAAATATGACTAGTCATATTTAAAAAAAATGTTATTTCATTTGATTACATTAATATAATCATATCATTACTTGTTTTCCTTAGTCCGTCCCTTCATACTTCACTTGTTTATTGCCACGCTCTTGTCAACACAATGGGACCTACCCAGGAAATCATTAAGTCGTATCCAAATTTCGTGAAACGTACTGTACATCAGTAGCGTTCCAAACTGTCTAAATGCCGCTCCTGTGCTTTAGAGAGCACATCTTCTGTGCAGTACAGGAGCGGCATTTAGACGGGTTTGGACGCTACGGACGTAAAAGTTGTTTGTTTTCTTATTCGTGATTAAAATTTTCATTAATTTTTACATACTTGCATATCGTTTTTATTCCTATTCTTATAAGAATGCATAAAAATTATATAATAAACGATTTTCCAGGTTATACAATTTCAAAAATTCAATAAAGTTTCAGTCGACCCTTAATGCAACTATGCACAAACATTCTGACTTTGATAGATTACGTGATATTTGTTTTGACGCCCTCCGTTTCTTCGTTGGATTTAGTATAGAGGCGGAAATACCCGATATGAACTTATGTTTATGCATTAAATTTGTTGTCTCCTTTTTCTTATTAGTGGAATAATAAAAAACACGATTGATGAAAGAATTTTTAGGCTAAAACGTTGTAATTTCTTTAAAAAGCCGGATACTCAACTCCGATCTTCTTTCTTCCAGTGTATGAAACTGCTTGTCTACCCAAGAAATAATATTGGACCCAGCATCCCGCCCGTTGACATCAAACTGTGATGACAAATAAACGACAAACTTGGAAGGAACTTGTGAGGATGTCTCTTTAAGGAACTCTTCGTATTTTTTTAATTTGTCTTCGGCGGGTTCGATTTCAGGTGTTTTATTAGATAAATCTGAAAATTATAGGACAAAGTGTTTAATTTGCTGTTGTTAAGCTCAATTTGGTGGATTTGACTATATTTATTTCCAATCATATGTCATTCTTTTACAAGCCGCACGCTTTTTAACCTTGACATTTTAGAATCATCCGAAATACAAGTACAACATACAATTGGTTGACACGTATTTCAGGATTTTACAGTAAAAAATTTATTTATAAATATAAATTTTTGATAATTTGTTGGATTTTCTTCAATTTTCTCATACTAGAAATTTAACATCTTCAGTTTTACTGATCGCATAAATGGCGGTCTTTTTTTGTTTAACACTTTGTTATGTTAGCTTTTGAAGTGCATTAAAAAAAAATTGTCATTATGAAGAAATACAAAATGATAATAATTTAATTGTTTTAATTGTTTTCACATGCTCTCAACTCATCTTAAATTAATTTTAAAAATGTCGTTTTGTTCTTTATCCTCTTATCTGCAAAAAACCCATTTCACAAAAAAGTGGCACCTCTATCAGTTCAGTAGTTATTAAATATTTTCGATCGCAAGTCACTCAGAGCGCGGGGAACGCACCAGCGTGGCGGATCGAGGCGTCTACAATCGAGCTCGGTACAGTGTGAATCATTAATATTTGCATACTTTCCGTCGTTCGAAAGCGTAGTTTTGTCACTCTTCAACCCGTCGCTCTTCACGTGCTGGTGACTTGCGATATATTTAATATCTACCGATCTAAAAGAGGTACCAGTCTTTCGTAAAATGGGTTTTGTAGATAAAGAGGATAAAGAACAAAATATTTTTTAAAATTAATTTAAGATAGCATATTAAAACTATTTAAACAATTAATTGTTATTATTTTTCTACGTAATTCTTCCCTTTTTGCTAAGCAGATTTTTTTTTAGAAAAATACACTTTTTTTCATAAAACGCATAATAAAATGTACAACTTTCTTGGACACATTGCATACAATACGCTCCTGGAGTGTGTTGCGCTTCTCTTGACTCGCCCTGTATAAGTTCTCTAATTAACATTACAACACTTATGGTGTACATTAAGAAAAATACATTGTACATTGTTTTCGCATACGATATCGATACGGCGTATTTTTTATATTACTCACAGATGCTGGTTAATACAGGGTTTTATGGATTATGGAAATTGCTTATTATATTTAAACCGGCAAATCCTGATATAAAAATAAATTGAAGAAAAATAACCATAAATATCGCTTTAAATTATTAAGCGAAATATACACTTTATATGAAATCTGAAAATTTACGTGGCCGCTACTGACGACGTTCGCAATCAATAATTTATTGAGGCAGTCTCATAAGAGGTCATCGCATTGTAGGCGGTGTTGTTATATTGCAACACAGATTTGTAAACGTACGTGTTCAGTTTTTGACAACAAGACATCTTTAACCCGCGTTATAATTTCTATTTCGATCTTTTTAGAAAAAAAAAACTACAAATTTAAGGTACATACTCTCTTACCTTCGATGTTATTTTAAAATAATCCGTTTTATAATTAAATTTCATAAAAAAATTAAACACAAAAAGTATGTTTTGCAACAGAACCAACAGTAGATAATATCACACAAATTTGAAATCACATCACAACATTATTATTATGAATTATTTCATAACAGAAAAAAAATCGGGTAATGCTTCAACTATCAGAACGTTTAATATTCGTATACATTAAGCACGTGGAACCCTCGGCAACGTCGTTCCAACACCGAGTATCGAAACATACTGAAGCAACGATACCGAAGGTTAAGTATATAAACTCGCGCGCGGCGGTTATCCTAGTAAGGGCTAGACACGTGGTGTGATCTGGCTGTAGTTTACTCTAGTGACTTACATTGTTGCTGATTGAAGCCAGATGGAGCGGCGCCACAGCATGTAGGCAAAAAGGGTTTTTACCTTAGTATTTAGATATTCGATTTAAAAAAAAGTATGTAGACTTTCTCTAGAACACCCATTTAATTATAATAAGTTATTTCCATAACACCCTGTATGTGCTTTTTCTTGCATTGTCACGATATTTCTTACCTTTTTTTAACTTCTGAATAGTAGCCAAAATATTCGTATCGATCTCCTTCTCCGTCCTAGTGTTCAGTGTGGGTAAGCCTTGCGCTAGTTCCACTTTGAGACACAACCCTCCCACGGCCAGAGGCTTGACAGCCTCATATTTTTTTGCTACAGGGCGATCAACGTCGCTTACTAAAAGTGTTTCTCTGAAGCAGAGTTGTTTTATCATCTGATCATCTGAATAAAAAGATAACCGATTTAAGAATTAGGTAATAAGCTGGCAAAATGTAGTAAAGTAAAAACTAATAAAGGATTGCATTGGGACAGCATATAACTTAATAGCTTCGCTCGTATAGGGTGTCCCAAATTCGATGCTTACCATTGGGATATCGGAAACTATGAAATATACAGGGAAAGGTAAATTGTGATAAAGTTACATAATTGGGAGCTTAAGTGAGAAATAATTCCGACTACTTCCGAAGACATCTGAACAAAACCGAAAATTTAACATTTCGTTTTTTGTAACGTTATTTATAAACATATTGGAAAACGGAAAGCACTTTGTACAGGCACATATTTACGATGGTTTCAAGATAATTTCTAATGTAGAAACGGACGTTTCTGTTTCAAGATATCATCATCAGATCAAAATTTTTAAATATGGACCTGAAATTTAAATATTTCTTTTTGAATTATTTTGTTCCTCCCCATAACCAACCCGAACAAACCCATTATTTGAAAATCTCTCCACACGATCCTCGTTTCTTTATATTATTATATAAACAATTTATATGTGCAATGAAACAATTTATATGTGCAATGAAACTAATATTATTTTATATACAGGGTTGGGTAAATGTTATAGATAAGAGGATAAAGAAGAAAATGGTATTTTTTAAAATTAATTTAAGATGGGTTAACAGCAAGTTAAAACTATTTAAACAATTAAATTGTTATTAGTTTTCATTTGTTCACAATGACAATTTTTTTAATACATTTAGAAAGCTAACGTAACTAACTGTAAAATAAAACTTGAGAAGATTGGAGAAATTCCAGCAAATTATCAAAAATTGATGTGTTAATATTTTCGGGAAAATTTTTTTTTTTCGGGAAAATCCTGAAATACGTGTCAACTAATTTTTATGTTTTCAAATAAATTGCGGACGATTCTAAAATGTCAAGGTTTATTTTTTCAAATATTTTATAATAATATATATTTTAGAATAACTAATAATACACTTAGCAGCAAAAATAAAGCACGACCAAAAATTTTGCTCAATTTCAAACTTGATTTTCTCGCGAACCGATAAATCGATTTCGCAAATTTTTCTTTTGAACTGTACCTTTTTTCTTTGGTAATTGCACTGTGATAGAATTTTTTATTTTTTTGGCTTGCGTCAAGCGCATGCAGCCACTACCCAAACTCAACTATTCCTTTATGGAATATACGTCACATCCAAGCTCAGCCACACCCATATCTAATCACCATTTAGGAAACCCCTATCCTACTCGAAACATATACAAACGGGGACACACGCTTCACGCCACATGGTCCGACTGGGCGGCTTTAACTGATAGACATACACTGGACCGCGGACGGTAGATTAGCAAAAGGTAAACATTGGGATACTCAAAGCCCTACAACATTCTCTCACACTTTCTTACAAATCCGATGAAAATATGGTTGATTCTGTTTTCCCGTCTTAGTATAGACATTAGGCTATCGGCATTAATGGGCAAATAGTGTATTTTAGCCGGTTCTTGTACTAGATAATCAGAAGCTCATTGGTTATGCAATCAATTAAACAACCAGTGGTTTAGATCGTCCACACTTGTGCCATCACATAGACAGAGCGGGCTATCAGCCAAGTTCATCTTATTTAATAGATATCTGAGGTTGCCATGTCCGAGAATTGCTCTGACATAAGTTATGTAATACTCCTATTAAGGGATATTTCCTGTATACTTGCCTTGGGAACCAAGGTTTTATTATTTCGGGTGTAGTGATTAGAGTTACTAGCTGCATAGTTTGCATATGATTCCTTCCATGCATTCTTAATATTGACCTGAACCTGTGAGAATATATCATAGAGCTGGAGGCCGGGTATTATCATGCCTTCATGAATGGCCCGTTTGGCAAGAAGATCGACTTTGTCATTACCTACAATTCCTGCATGGCCCTTAACCCAAACCAAGGATACCTTGACACTATTGCGTTCCAGGTTTAGTAGTTTCTGACACACCTCGAATATGAGGGGGTTCACATACACAGTTTTAGCTTTATTCTCTATTGCTTTAATACGCGACATAGAATCCGATAAGATAATATACCTAGAAGGTGTAGTATGTTCGTATTTCTGTGATGTCTTGCGTTATCGTGCATTAGTGAACAATTATTCCCAATGTACGGAGCGAAAGGGACAACATGCTCAAACAAAATGTCACTGATATACCTCTCGCTATTTAAAGAACCCCCACGTGAAGGTACGATATCCGTCCGTGCTGTTAAGGAAATTCCAACTAAAAACATCACAGTCTCCATTAAATAAAGTTGTTTCACGTATGTTGCACTGTGCATAACATGTTCTGGTATAAAACTGTGTATTTTCTTTGATATTACAGATATCAGAGAAATTAAAAAAACAAAATGTTTAGAAAACATGAGGCTACAGTATGATCTCATCATACACCCGTTGTTGTTGTTAATGCTCCCTACAGGGTGTCTCAAATTTAACGTAAAAAAACTATTTTCATTTTTGCGCCTTGTATAAGCCTAAAACTGAAATCTGAATAAAAAATTCTATCACAGTGCAATTACCAAGGAAAAAAAGTTGTCCGCGAGAAAATCAAGTTTGAAATTGAGCATAATTTTTGGTCGTGCGTTATTTTTGCTGTGTATATAGGATGTTCCATTTTAAAAACTTAAATGTAACGTCACCCCTTGACAGTTGATGACGTTGTGCACATTTGGAATGCCCAGTCAAATAGCAAAATTTTAGTCCTATCGATTGGCGAAAACCCGGATTTGACATCACTTTTCGTTCTCCTGTAATTAAGCCCGTTCCGGAACATTTGCCCAACCATGTATAGTATAACTTCACTAATTCGTAAAATAAGTCCCTCTATAAAGGGAAGGTTTTCAAAGTAGGTCTTTGCAGGCATATGTTGTGCCCAATAACCATGTATTATGCAAAAAACTGTACATACGCTCATTTCCTTCATACAGGGTGTTAAGGGAATGGTTCATTATACAGGGTCAGGTCAATTTGAAAACTTCCCACCATTAATATCTCGCTTCGAGTAAATAATATTGAAGACACGTCAATTTTATTGTGAAGCAGGACACTTTTAAAAAATATTTGCAGCCTTCGTGGTTTAATTCCCTTGAGGGAACCCTTAAAATCTTAAATGGAAGGGGGTCAACTGACACATGATTTTAATGGTCGTTTAAATCTTTCTAATAATACCATAAGTTATTATTTTTTGAGTGGTAATTTCCAAAAAGTCTCTCGAAAAATGGACGTAATTAGTTTATGGTTTTCAGGTTATTATGAGCATTTATCAGTGACCTCCATTAAGACGAGGATCGCAAACAAACCCAAATTAGCAATCGGAGCCATCTATGTTGCATCAATTTAATTAAAAAATATGCCAGTTTTTGGCAGGTTAGAAAGAGACGAGAATCATCAGCTGATCAATATTTCTTTTCGTGAAGTATTAGCCGTTAATAATAAAGTTTTTTAGTTAATTTATTGTTGTGTTAGATTGTCTGACATGTCGATTGGGGTATCAACAAGTTTCAGAAAGCTCAGTGACAAAACTTTGAAAATTGTTCATATTTGGAATTGTTATTATTATTCTTGTAACATTATATTTTTGAACGCAATTTTTTCATAGCGTTTTCCAATCCTTTAACTTAACGAATTCAGTTTTAGATTAGAAAAAACCTAAGTCTATTTGGCTAAACTTTCGCATAGAATACTGCCTGCTTAGCAACCTGTGATTAAACGCACTCTTAAGGTAAAAAGGTGTGACAAACTACAAGAAAACAATCGGATAGATTTTATTTTTTCCAAAACGGTAAATAACGTTCAAATTGAAAAAATATTGTTATACAGTCATTTTTGAATGTATTGCATGCACTATCAATAATTTCAATTAATTTCATAGCTTAGTCTTAATGCAAAAAAATGTCACACCGAGGTTTTCAAAAAAAATATCTAAAATCGCAACTATCTTAAGTGATTTGGCAACGCTTCGGACGATCAAAGCCAGAAGAATAAGAAAAGCGGCCCCTACTCTCTCGATACAGCCGGCCAGGGCGCTGGCTCGTCGTGTCTTGGAATGGCGATGTTGTCTCATTGTTCAATGACTTATACTGTTCCGCGGCGAAATCTCAAATCGGACCACGCAGTCCACTGATAAATACTCTTAACATAACATTATTGTGTCGACTCCTCTATTAGTAGAATGATTATGGGTCCGTAGGTAATCACTCCGGGTAATAACCTTTCCAATTCTTTACAGGGACAAAGGAGCTGTCTAAAAAAGTTACTTCCATTTTTGGAATGCGATTTCTTGGAAACAACTACTCAGAAAATAATAAATTTGGATATTATTGGAAAGAAATTTAAACGACCTTTAAAATGATGTGCCACTTGACCACCTTCCCATTTAAGATCTTAAGGGCAACGTCTACCTCTCCCAGGGGTTAAACGCCCGTACGACTTCCAATTGAAAATAATTTCTTGCCACGACATTTATCATTATTTTTCTGCAATTTGTTTCCCTGCGGGTTTAACTATAATAAAGCATTCCACAACACACTGTATTTAGCCAACTCGTGTCTTTTATAATTTATATGGCTAATCATAAACTGTATTTTGTATGTATTTTTTTTTTATTATTATGTAGCTTAGCGCAAGTGTTATAAATATTTACTTACCCAATCAGAGATTTAAGTGACAATACATTTGGATGTATTCTGGTGAAAAAGATAATTAGATTCTTTACACTAACTGTCAAAGTAGGTAAGTAACAATACTGTCAAAGTTAGGTAAATCTCATATACAGGTTTGGCAAATAACTATTACACTCAGTCTCCTAACTATCAAAAAGAAGAATTAAATAAAGTGGAAACATACAGGGTGTTATGGAAATTACGTATTATATTTAAATTGGTGACTCCTTGGGTGTCCTAGAGAAGCGCTAAATATTTTATTTTTTTAAATCGACCGTGTTAAAAGTGGGGTAATAAACACTCTTACTCACAGGTCAGTCCGCGCTACTGTACAACATTTCACCCAGAGCCAATGGCAATGTTGCCAAACTTAATGTAAAACTGAAATTCCATATAAAATTATAAAAATAAATTAGTGTCTACCTACTTGTATTTCTCCTTATACCTAAAGAGCGAGGAAATCCAGGCACAAACACAATCAGTTTTTTTTCTTTTTCATGGGAACACTCCTGGAAACACTTTATGTACACACAGTAATAGTACAATAATACAGATTATACTACAGATTATTAGATTTGTGAATAAAAACAATATTCAAAGATTATTTATGGACGGGCAACATA
Source organism: Barypeithes pellucidus (assembly GCA_963991005.1). Lineage (NCBI taxonomy): Eukaryota > Metazoa > Arthropoda > Insecta > Coleoptera > Curculionidae > Barypeithes > Barypeithes pellucidus. Next base: position 20,531,565 of record OZ022563.1, read on the forward strand.
CACGCGTAAACCGAAAAACAGAGCGGATTGCTGAGAGTGTGTTGGTGTTACTATTCCATGTTTTTTCGGGTTGTTTAAAACATAGTCCGTCGTAAATGTTCTTCAATTAATTGTACAAAAAGGTATTACAGAATGGAAAAGTGTTTAAATTATTTTATTTTGTCTAAAGAGTTTAAGATGTGCATATGGCAACACCGGCCAGAATTCCTTGATTGCTTACATGTATGGCAGTGCCACACAGGTGTTTTTCTGATTTGACGTCAGGTCACTTTTACCGCTGAATGAATTGAAAGCGCCATTTATGGCTATTTTTCTTCAATTTGTCTTTATCTCAGGAATTGCCGGTTTAAATATAATACGTCATTTCCATAACACCCTATAGTAGTTCCTTGTTGTATCCAAGATTCGTTCCGTCCGCTCTACCATGGTGGAGTGATTTTCGTACTCTCCTCTCGCAGACTTTACAAAGCGAGCCAGTGTTAGCAGGTTTAGTATAGTTTCACGAGATCTAGTGATTTTTCCCAATCTATTTATTCACAACCAAAATGTAATTATTATTTTAAAATTTGAATCTATTGCTTTACCATTTAATTTTGTTCAATAACTTTGTGTTCCTAAGTCTTCGATGTACAATATCTAAATCAGTAGCGTAACCAGGAACTGACCTAAATTAGGTACTAATAAACAATATTTTTCGAATTTTTATAATTTTGTTCTTTAGTTTTCGTGCTTTTTTTATTATTTTATGCTATGTTATTTAATAGGATTATTATTAATTAACCTTTTATTTTTAAATCTAGTGAAAATTTAATGGATTCTTGAAGCTCTATCTTGGCTAATGATTTTTTAATTTTTGACTTGACAACATTGCGTCGAAAAGCATGACTGCATCTAGTGGATTGATGGTGGAAGGAGAAATCAGATACGACGGGGAATTTTTTACGTGTTCTTTTCTGTTCGTTAGGCGGCTGATTGCAGTAAACGTTTGCCAAACCTGTACAGTTATAAAAGTTGCCAAAACTATTGCTCTTATATGGCGGGACTAGACCAAACTGTGATAGGGCGGCGCGGCGGCCAGTTCCGCTGGGCTCGGCCAGGTCGGGATGGCAAGACATCATCAACCCATAAAAACACGGCGGCCTGTGTGGACGCTAGGACAAGTTCGGGAAGTTGTCAAATTTCATGTAACCAAAAATCGGGTATGTTCGGCACAACCTGCGTGGCTTATAGTACGGCAGCCCGTTACCAGGATTTCAGACTGATCACGACCTAAAGTTTTTTTTAGTATTTTGGTGATTTAATAAGGACTTGAGAAGGAAATTAACAAGAACGGACATTGACAACGTTGCGAAATCATTGAGAATCATCTTTACATATGTAAAAAAGAAGTGGTCGTAATATTTATCGCGCCTCGTCCGTTCTTTTTATTTTTTGACTCGGAGTGATGTTTTTGAGGAGATGAAAATAGTAACTGACATTTTCCGTGAGGTGAATAGTTTTGGTTTGAGAAAAATCGAAATTTGTTTACAGCGGAGAATTCAACTTATCACGCCTCGTCTGTTTTACTTGTAGGATGTTATTTTTCGTTATTCGTGACCGGAAAAAAATGAGAACGGACATTTTCATCGACGCGCAACCGCATTGTTGGGTTTGTTCTTAGGTATGTAATTTTTTTAACGCTGTTTTGAAACAGAAATCGTTTATTGTGGCTTGGAAAATGGGGCGAAAATATAAACTGACATTTTTACACACGCATTTTTTAGCAAAACCGTTTTCAGTCAACACAGCACGTACGTGTATCAATAATAATGCAATATAGGGACATAGCTGATGCCGAGTTGTTATAGACAACCAAGCCACACAGCAAGCCGTCCCATGCACGCGCCGTGTACCGCGATCATGAATTATACAGATACGAGATCCGACTCCGCTGCCCTCCCTGCAGCGGCCCAACACGGAAAATGTCCGTTCGACTCGATTTACTATTTTTAGAGTGTTATCAAAAATTTGAAAAAAAATTGACCCGAGCGCTGTAACTTTTTGATACCCCTTCTTTTACATCTTTTATTTAAACTATGGAATTTTTGCAACACTCAAAACGTCCGTTGTCGATGAATTCACGGTTTTTTTTATATTTTTAATATGATTTCATCAAGAACGGGCAAGGTGTAGTAACAAAAAGACGACTGAAATCACTCTGACGGGTAAGCGCAGCGTTGCCGAACTTTTTCGCTCGAGTAAAACTTTCTTATTTTTTATTAATCTAGCAATTAGTCATTGACTAGATGAAGGCGTGATAACAGGACATTTTGGTAACGGACTGCCGTACTATTATAATTGCGTATGGGGGAAAATATTTGAACTTCTGGCAACCAAAAGTCGGCGGCACAAGCCGCGCGGCTTATGTGACGGGGCTTCATCACATTGTGCTCCCTCGGCGCGTGTGCACACGCGACCTGCTCGACGGCCAAGTTCCGCAACACAGGCCGCCCGTCTAGCAGAGTTTGGTGTTGTCCCGATGTTGTATATTATTACGATCTGGACAAATTATCCCGTTTATTTCTTGGACATATTTGACGGCTTTGAACAAATCTTAATTCAATTTTGAAGGTCACTTAAATCTGTGATGATTTTATTTAGTATATACAGGGTCCGCAAACGAAGCGTGGACGGAAGATTAAATCGTTATCGAAGAACTTATCAACAATACTAAAACAGCTTGAGATATTGGATTAAAAGCGGCATGTTTTAAAAATATTTTACATTATACAGGGTGGCCCAAAAAAGTGTGACAGCATAAAGTTATATTTTTTTAAATGGGACACCCAGTATTTTATTGCATATTTAGGTTCGTATTACTATCGTTTATAAGTGCCTCAAATTTTATTTAATTTGGTTTTGTAGTTTCGGAGAAATAAATTAAAAACTAAAAAAAAGAGTTTTGCAGTCCTGAATAAAAAAATCAAAAAAAACAATCCAGAACTATTTTTTTAACCTCGGCATTGAGTGAAATTTATTACAAGAGGTCTAGAGATACTATGAATGTAATTGCGTTTATTTATTTTATACAGGGTGTTCATAATAAGCTTTCAAAAATCCCACATTTTAAAATAATTTTTCTCAAGTTTTTCAAATGGAACACCCTGTATATTATTTGCCTATTTGACGTAGAATTCATAGACAATTTTTTTTTCTAATACAAGCATATAAGTTATATCCAGCCGTTTTCGAAATAATTATGAATATCATAAACTATGTTGTGTAAATAGAGTTTTTATAGACTAATAATTGTAAACTAAAGTAAATGTTCAAAATAGCTTCCTTTTACTCTTAGAGTTTACCGTATTTTAGTTTTTTCGATATAAATTTTAAAAGCCTACATTTTTGCTACTTTTATTTATTTAATTTTATTTTTTATTCCTAATCGAGTTGCCATGATTTTTTTTGTTTAGATTGTCACTATGACAGCCAAATAAAATTATTTACATTTGTTCAGTCGTCGAAATTACACAAAATGTCGAATTTTACAACTTTAGAAATGGTAAATATGATTTTTATACTGGGTGAATATGCAAGAAATTGCCTGCTCGCGAGCCTCTTCGTGCTGAAAGATATCCAGATATTGAGTGAAAGCCGAGACCAGAAACCTTCGAGAAGTTGTTGCAAAGATTTGTAGCAACAGGAAGCACTGCGTACACAAAAAGGAAGATAATCAATAAACCCGATATTAATGAAGAAAATGAATTAAGAGTTCTGTTGGCAGTAGAGGAAAATCATTAAATTAAGTAAAAGGAAACTATTTTGAACATTTACTTTAGTTTGCAATTATTAGTCTAGTCGCCTATAACAAAATTTCCCAATAAAAACTCTATTTAAACAACATAATTTACGATATTTACAATTATTTCGAAAACGGCTGGATATAACTTATATGCTTATATTACAAAAAAAAATTGTCTATGAATTCTACATCAAATAGCCAAATAATATACAGGGTGTTCCATTTGAAAAACTTGAGAAAAATTATTTTAAAATATGGGGTTTTTGAAAGCATATTATGAACACCCTGTATAAAATAAATAAACGCAATTACATTCATAGTATTTCTAGACCTCTTGTCATAAATTTCACTCAATGCCGAGGTTAAAAAAATAGTTCTGGATTGTTTTTTTTGATTTTTTATTCAGGACTGCGAAACTTTTTTTTTTTAGTTTTTTATTTATTTCTCCGAAACTACAAAACCAAATTAAATAAAATTTGAGGCACTTATAAACGATAGTAATACGAACCTAAATATGCAATAAAATACTGGGTGTCCCATTTAAAAAAATATAACTTTATGCTGTCACACTTTTTTGGGCCACCCTGTATAATGTAAAATATTTTTAAAACATGCCGCTTTTAATCCAATATCTCAAGCTGTTTTAATATTGTTGATAAGTTCTTCGATAACGATTTAATCTTCCGTCCACGCTTCGTTTGCGGACCCTGTATAATCAAACCATAATTTTAGTGCTAGTACAAGCAAAAAGTGATATGTAATTTTGTTTTATTTTTGTTACAAAAAAGTGTGCAAGTGACAAGGAATTAGTAATTAAATACAAATATCCAAAAAATAATTGCCTGAATAGTAATTTAAACCTTATTAAGTTGAAGGCACCGAGCTATAACTATGGATACGTACAACTAATGGGGTGAGCAGTAAAAAGTTAAATTTTATGAGTGAAAAAATGAGTTGATGCGCACGGTTTACCGGTCATATTTTTAAAGGTTGCTCGTCGTTTGTCTTGCGCACAATGTTGTCGCCGTCATATAGGCAACCCCGCCGATATTGGTGCCGGTTTGGTTGCCAACCAACGACGACTATCCAGAACCGAACTCAGTCTCAGTCAGGGATGTAACGATATCTATCGATACGTGGACAATATCAAAATTAATTCTAAAAGTGGCCTTTCAGTGATGGCCACAAGGCCTTCTTTTATGCGAGAGATTAGATTGTTTATTGCCCAGTAAAGAAGTGAATGAAGTGATGTGTCTAAATATTGCCGTGTAACCATTTTCATTAAGGGCGAAGTACCGCCCTGTTCGCCGGTTAAGGTCAATAGTTTATCAGTCGGCATTGCGCATGACATCTGACGATCAGCTTTGTTTACATGCGCGATGCCATCAATTTGCCACTTTTGCTTTTAGAGTTTGGCTATTCATAGATATAGTAGGTCGGTGGTTGAAGGTAAGTTCTAAACTTTATATTTTCAGGGTCCCGTTCGATGATTGTTATAACATTTAAACATTGCATTGTGTTCTATTTTTTTTTTACTGCCAATCTACTTTTCAATGTACAGGGCGAGTCGACGATTTTTCTCCGTTTACGTTAAGAATTAGATAAAAATTCGAAATACAAAAGTTGTAGAGATTATTCAGGTGCACATTCTAAAATTATATTGAAGGATACATGGTGGTCCACAAAGACGTAATACAATATGAAATAAACTTGCTAAAACTCTCATTGTCAAAGTCGGAATGGATGGAAAGTTCGTTTCATTGCTGGCAAGTAAAATGTTGATTTATACTGTTTAACGATTAACATCAACTTTAAATTGCAGTAATTTATCGGGAAATTCTCTTTTTACTGCTAGAAACCCTTTTTTTTATTATAACCTTTTTATATGGCAGCATCAGATGATATAGTTGAAGAATTAAGTGCAAAACGTATTACTTTTATACAGGGTGTTATAGAAATGACGTATTATATTTAAATGGGTGACTCCTTGGGTGTCCTAGAGAAGCGCTACATACTTTTTTTTAAATCGAATATCTAAATACTAAGGTAAAAAACCTTTTTACCCACGTACTGTCCCGCCGTTCAATCTGGATTCACTTAGCAACAATGTGGGTAACTAGAGTATACTAACCGTGATGTCAGATCACACCGCATGTCTCGCCCTTGCTTGGATACCGGCCGCGCGCCACTATCGTTGCTTCAGTATGTTTCGGAACTCTGGGTTGGACTGACGCTGTCGAGAGTTCCACGTGCTTGACGTATACGAATTTTAAACGTTTTGTTAGTTGTAGCAGTACTCGATTTTTTTCTGTAGTGAAATAATTCATAATAATAAATGTTGCGATGTGATTTCAAATTTGTGTGATATTATCTACTGTTGAGCTGTTGAAAAACATACTTTTTTGTTTTATTTTTTTATGAAATTTAATTATAAAACGGATTATTTTAAAATAAGATCGAAGGTAAGAGAGTATGTACCTTAAAATTGTGGTTTTTTTTTCTAAAAAGTTTGAAAAAGAAGTGATAAAGTGTGTCAAAGACGTCTTTCTTGTTGCCAAAAACTGAACACGTGTTCTATGTTGCAATATGACAACATCGCCTATAATGTCCTAACCTCTTTTGAACCTCGAGACTGTCTCAATAAACTATATAGGAGCGGCCACGTAAATTTTGAGATTTCATATAAAGTGTATATTTCGCTTAATAATTCAAAGCGCCTTTTATGGTTATTTTTCTTCAATTTATTTTCATCTCTGGATTTGCCGGTTTAAATATAATAAGTCATTTCCATAACACCCTGTATAATCTTACATCTTTAAATTGTCAAAAATTGTTAGTTATAAAATAGGTTCCAATCAAAATTATTTGTCAAATAAAAATTAATCGACCATAGAAGCAATTATATCTACTCTTACCCAGAGAAAACCCGGGAATATAATCTTCCAAATTAAACAATGCGTATTGTTGATGCTTCTCTTGAGTATCTTGGTATTTTTTATAATACAAGATGGTTCTGTCCACGTCATGGAGCATGTCATTTATTAATTCTTCTACTATAAATAATGTCTTTGCCTTTTCTTTCTCACTCTCATCTACTTGTTCTAGGAAATGAAACGACGAGATCAATTTAGTTCTGTAGGCTTATTTACAAAAAAATATTTAGAAAGAGTAACAGAATATTTGTTATTCACTCATCATGATAAAAATAAAATTGTAATTACAGTTGGACCGGAGAAACAATGAACGTGTCTCATAACGTTACAGTGATATCAAAGACCTGTTCTTATTAGTTTCATTAGTTAATGAAAAAGGAGTAATACAATGTTAGTCCAGTGTATTAGGCAGAAATGGCAAAATTAAAATATTGACATATCATTATTAACATTTATGTTTCGTGTTTCCTGTGGTTCTGATGTTGTCACCCATCGCTCGACCGTCGAAGATCGAGTATTGAGTGAAAAGTATGAGCGACGATTTTAGCTTGAATATTTTTTTTTTATAATCAAGCACAAACACTATAGGAAAAATCCTTTAGGGCACTCTGGGAGTGGTGCGTGTGCGCAAAATGCGATTCACGTTGGAGGTTATATTCATTGGGAAAAACGACCTCGGGAAGGTCGTTCCACAAGGATGAAGTCCTCCAGATGAAAGAATTCTTAAATAATGAAGTTCGAGGAGTACTAAGCTTAACCACATATGGATGGGCGGCAGTGGTTCGTCGTGTATTTCTGCTATTCGTCGCTCTGGGCAGAATTAAGAGGGCAAGGTTAGCCGAGCACCTTCCATGAAAATATCTGTAAAAGAGAGTCAAATCCCCAACCTGTCATCGATGTTCTATGCTGTCGAGGTTCTTCGTCAGCTCGTGGTCTCCGATCAGACGAATAGCCCTCCTTTCGATGGAATCCAGTAGCCGAAGAGTATGTTTGGCTGCAGAGCTCCATACATGAGAGCAGTACCTACTCTAGTGATGGTCGAATCTGGGCTTTGTATAGTATCAAAAGTTGAGGTGTGTAAAACTTTCTGGTTCGGAAGAGTACCCCAAGCTTCTGAGGAACCATCTTGGCGATGGCCACAACGTGGTTATGCCAAGATATATTTCCTCCCAGATTGACGCCCAGCAAATTAATATAGATGAAGCCAGAGGGATTGTGTGTCCGGCAATGACTATTTCCGGTTCTGTAATGTTAACCTTTTTAGAGAAAACTACTGCCTGGTTTTTTTTGCGTTAAATTCGACTTGATTACTGTCACCCCAAGCCAAAATTTCTTCCAGGTCTTTGTTGAGGCGTGATACTTCATGCTGTCTGCGAAGATGTGCGTCGGCAGCCGATGTTTGCGCATTCGAACAGAAAGATGAGACAAGTGTGCTATCGTCAACAAAACTAAATATCGGATTTTTAGTTTTCACTAGAAGGTCGTTAATGTAGAGTAAGAAGAGAGTCCTTAAGAAAGCCAGACAACCAGTTTATTTAGAAGCCCCTCATGCCAAACACGATCAAAAGCTTTAGAAATATCCAGTGCAACAGCCCGAGACTCCCCATGATGTTCGATTGCGTTGTTCCAAATATGGGTGACATAGGCTAGAAGATCTCAAGTTGATCTGGACTTATAACTCCTTTCCAAAAATCGAGCGGTTAATCACTCGAAATTCCTATTCATCGAGCGATGATGTCACCAATCGCTCGATGTCGGTTATTTCAATAATCGAGTACTCGAGCGATTACAGGTTCAAAATTTTTATTAACCATTTATAAACCATTAAGGAAAAAAATATTTTGATGTGCAAGTTTTGTTTTCGTTAGTTAAAAATATGACTAATTTGTTTAGTATTTTAACATTCTATAAGGAACATTCCAAAACTTTAAGCCAATATAAGACAGGGCTGTTATAAATAATAGGAAAAGCCATGTAACCGGCGTTAAATTATTAAAAACTCGATGCTATAGACCAAAATCTTTGTGACGATGATCTTTTGCGCGGATATATATAATTCGTCTAATTAGATGATGCTACAAGAAACCTATTAAAAAATTAACAGGTGTCTTTGATATTATTTATTTTTAAAATCAGATTTAGTCAAAGTTGCCTGTAAAAAAATGTTGACCCTACAACACTAGTTGGTATACGTATTTATCATAGAATTCGACATTCACGTTTCTTTCCCTGGTTCAACTGTATCTTTCAGAATATAAACATGCTTATGTTGCAACTAGACCTGGGCAGTTAGGTTCCCATTAATACCGTGATAAAAACTAAGGCTATTCCGCCCTCCCACAGAATCCCTCTTTGCAATTACCTAATTGATTTATTTCATCAAAATCATAAAGTTCCGGCACATCATGCTGACTTTGTAGATATTCAATAATGGTGTCTTCGACATATTTTTCAATGGACACGTGAGATGTCATTTTCGCTTGCGTTTTTAAAGATAAATTTAAAATTTTCTTTGAGACGAATTTGGAGGTTTGGCTTCTGTCATTATGACATAAAAAGGTAAAAGTTGTCAAATTGTTAAAAGCCTAAATACAGAGTGTTGAAATTGAAAGGACCCCTACAAGGCACGACTATAAAAATAAATCCTTATTTGTAATTGTACAGAAAGATTTTTTATGTCGAGAACAAAAATGTGGGTGCAACTCAAGATAAAATTTGATAACGATTATTAAAAAAATAAAGAAATGGATGTTTTTTTTTCAAAAATGTATAGAGTGAGCAAGTATATTGCCCCCCTCCGCCTCTTAACTTTTTTATTTTTCATACTTGAAAAAAATTAAAAAGATCGCTATACGGGGTTTTTAAAGTAGTATTTGTAAGGGCATCAAATATTTTAGGTCAGTAGATTTGGGGAATCGAACAATGTAAGTGTTACATCCTGTATATTAACTGGTTTTCCACAACTACGACAAATTCTGAACGTAATTTATGTAATATAAGTACTCAAATTCAACCTTTAGTGGCAATTGGCAAGATCCAATATTAAGAATATCTAAAAATGCAGGAATGAAAGATAATTGAGATTGCTATGGAAAACAAAGAACCGATGACCCTTCTCAAGCATGAAAAAAAGAGGGAGGGGGGAGATTATACATTATGACCCTGTAGTGTAGTTTGGGAGGTCGACTACGATTTTTGTCGCTTTATTTTGGTATATAAATGTTTGTTCTTAAAATGTTTTTTGTTTAGATTTCAGATACATAATTTGGTGTTGTCCTTTTTTAACGCCATTATGAAGGAATGGGTAAAATTTTTTTTACAGGCAACTTTCAGTCCTTAGCATATAACTTACTAAAATAAACTATTTGCCTGTAGAAACGATTATAATTTGCGAGATATACATATGTTACTTCCTGCATTAGGAAGCAATTTTAAAAGTTTTTTTTTAGATTATAGCTGCAGTATTCAAATTCGAATTTTAAAATGTATCGCCGGTCACGTATCCCCAGTCAATAATTTCTTACTTTACCCTTTTATATTTCACGTCATTTTACTAAAGTTACTTTTATATATAAATAATTTTCACTCCAACTACAATTTGTATTGAAAAAATAATGTTCAAAGATCAACAGTTTAGTTTCTCTAACGCAATTATTAACCAGAAGTTTCGTTCCCGCAACTGTATGTATCGCCGGTCACGGCCGAAATTGCTTATAAATAACGCCACTACAGGTCGGCCTAATAGTTTTACAAATATGACGGTATGTTTGAATTTGTGTAAAGCGTGCTCCTGTTTAGGTAAGTTCTTTATTATGTTTATTTAGGTATAAACTAGAGCATTGCCTACTTTTTACCAGGCGTATGTTTTTATGTTGTATCGCCGGTCACATGGTTAACTCAGACCTAGTAGTCTTAATTAAAGGAAAAATACTACACGAGTCATTCTCTTGAGTACAGATACTCATTTCAGTCTAAAAAAGTTTAAGAAATAGCTTGTATTAGCTGTTATCCACGAATTTATTTATCGCCGGCCACGCATGAAAATGTTACCGGAGATACATTGATGTGACGGTTTGTTATCCGAAGCTATATATAATATTTTTTTATTAACCATTAAAGAAAAATATATTTTGATGTGCAAGTTTCGTTTACACCTTAGGTAGATTAAAAATATGACTAATTTTCTTAGTATTTTAACATTAAGCCAATATAAGACAGGGCTGTTATAAATAATAGGAAAATGGTTATAGTGACTGATTAAAATAACTCAGTTTCAAATATTGACGTTATATGATTCAGAAGAGTAAAATTAGCCATGTGACGGGCGTTAAATTTTTAAAAAATCGATGCTTAGACCAAGATCTTTGTGACGATGATCTTTTGCGCGGACATATATAATTCCTCTAATTAGATACCTACTATAAGAAACCTATTAAAAAATTAAGAGGTGTTTTTGAGATTATTTATTTTTAAAATCCGATTTACTGAAAGTTGCCTGTAAAAAAATTTTGACCCCGATTTACCTAGCCTTTTTTCCTTATTTTAGGACTGTTTTAACTAAAAACAAACAAATGAACAAAATATTTTTGCATAACAGGCTACGACAGTCCAAAGACAAATGAACAACTTGCCTCTCAAACTATTTTTAAGCACTAACTTTAAAATGTTTTAATCGAAAAACACAAAATGTGAACTTTTTCTTCCTAATGTGGAAGAAGGTCTACTACGTTGTGTAATATAAAAAATATTGATCAAAAACAAAAATGCCAAAATATTGAAACTTTGAAACGTCATCTATACAAAAACGCGCTTTCAAAGGGATATCTTCAAAACTGAACGTTTCCGCCAAAAATCGCTTTCATATTCGTAATCTACGTCCCATAATAAATAAATCATTTCTGAAAAAAAACCCTGCATATCGGAAAACTAAAGTAGCATCCATGAAACTCAAACGAAATCTTCAAGGAAGAATCAATAGAGATGAAAGATATTCCAATATAAATTAAGAGTTGTTGCTTTGGTTCATAATATAATGCGTATAATAAAATTACAATTGAACTCATAGTTCTGCTCTCAAGAAACATTTTCAAAGTTTTCAACTAAAACAACCTCTCTGACTAATATACTAGATAAAATAACAGAACTAAAAGTTGTAGCTTTTTATTTAAAAAAAAGTTAATAATAACCCATCCATCTTCAAAAAAAATTTAATATAAAAATCATTATAAATAGGAATATTAACATATATCAATCCATTCGCGTCTTCAAGTTCTTGATGGTCACTTTGTTTTTTTCACTGAAACAAAAGTCTATATTAAAGATTAGTTAGTTGTTTTAAAAGTGTTTTTCTTGATAAAAAATAAATGAGTTCAAAATTCATCAAGCTTTCGAGCATATTATTGTTCCAACTCTGCATAAGTTCAAAACTAACAATTTTAGAGAGAAGTAGTTGATATTCTTTTTTCTGGTGCTTTTTTTGTCATATTACAAATTCAGGCCCTATTACTACATGTGGCTCTATGACAGTAAGCATTAAAGTTGAAGATCTGTATATTTAGGAATAGGGATTGAACCCTACCGGGAATTTGGCGGGACCACCAAAACAGTAAAATCCAGCCTATGGCAGGAGTGAACCGCCGGAATTCCGGCCACCAGATCGAGTTTTCTCGTATAGACATGTAACAATGTTCGTCAGTAATGCAGTTCGCGTTTATGACGCTAGGTGTTTTATTTCATTAAAAACCAGAACGGGGCAGTCCCTAAGTAATATTCTGTGATGTAATACAACTTCAGTGTGGTGTGTCTCTATAATTATTTATTAGTCTAGGATTAAAGGCCGATTCTCACTATCCTGCCAGACACGTGTTCGGCAGAGGCCAGGCAGCGCACACAAGCGAATTTCAGGTAAAAGCTGGTCAAAATAGATAAAACCAAAGTTATAATTATGTTGTAAAATCATTAGCACTTAATTAAGAAAGAGCCAGGGTATCATAAATCACCCTGTTATATTTATATTATGGCCAACCTTAAAATTATTTCAGTTCAAAGTTTGGTTTTCTAGTGTGGTGTGTCAATTAAATTAGAGTAGTTGAAAAAAATCAATGTATTTAGTTCTGTTATTCCGCTAAGTTTTTGTAAACATTTTGAAAAACCATCATGGAGCCTATTGCTAGTACAATCTTATAAATTTTTCAAATTAAAAATATTTACACTAGTACTTTTGATTTCATACATTTTGTTAACATAAGTTAAAATAAATTAAACAATTTTTTTTTAAATTTTGTATCAGGCAAAATGTAAAAAAGGGCGCGTTGGAATGCGACCAAACTATTTGTTTACTATTGTTTGAAGGGTCCTGAATAAGGTCCAACTGAGAGTTGCTGCGCTGCGATAATTTGCGACCTTGCCGAAAATTTAATTTAAAAAAAAAATTGTTAGGTACATTTTTACAAATGTGATTAAGACATCGAACCAATTTTGAATAACTTTACTATTATTAAACCGATTCCGATAAAATGTACATAGTTTCATGGAGAATTAAACATACTTTTAAACAGGCGAAAAAAAGGGGCTCAAGGGTGCTGGGGGGAGATTAAAAGAAACATAAAATAAATGTTTCTCCAATGATAATATCCTAAAAATAAACCACCTTTGGTTATTCCAATTTCTATAATTGAATAACCATAAAAAGGGGTGTGGAGGGGGCAAAGATGTAAGATATTAAAAATAAAATGCAATGTTACCATATTTATAAGGGTTTCTTACAATTAAAAACATTTTTTGTCTCATGTTACCAAGATAATCTTTTTGGCCATGATTCTGTTAAAATTCGCCTGTGTGCAGCGGTTTGGCAAAATATGTTATCATTGAATCTTATGGATTTTGGCGAGGCCGTCGCTTGTCAAGACGTTGCGCGCATAATGTGAATTTACCTCGCAATATCCATAAAATTCAATAATAACTATTTTGCCATGCCAATGCTTTGGCTGTCCCGAGTATGGGCCTCAAGACTGCTTTTTTTCTACAATCTGCACAGAATACGTTTCGAGTTTTTTTGAAGTGCATAAATAGGAGAAAAATAAAGCAATTTGCAATTTTTGTATTAAGTTTCAAAACGAGGCAGTAGTAAATTCACATCACCTTTAATAATGCATTAAAAGATATCATCCTTCTGAAAAACATTAAGAGAGATGATGGGGAAGTATCCACAGTTATAGATAATTTAGCAGTTATTCTAGAAAATCGTTTTGTTACTTTTGTAAATAGGTGGATCAGAAGAAATTACATTTTCGATGAAAGGTCCTCAATTTTTGTTATTTACCTTATTGTTATAGACAAAATAAAGGGTTTTAAATTTTAAAATAGATTCGGCCAAACTTAACCTTTGATCAGGCCAGAACAGTAGATCCGATGTTAAGGCCGAATCAGCCAGACTCGGTACTACTAGCGGATTTCCATCCCATCCCTAGTTACGACTGCTACTTACATGATATAAACTGTTGCGCCCCAACCAGAAATTGCATCTCTGTCAAAAGCATTAATGAGAGCTTGAGAAATAGTTTCAAACAGCTCATCAGGCCCCAAATTTGGCTCCCATAGGGCTTCACACATACCATATAACTGTGCCGAAGCTGTGCCCCCTACAACAAAGTCTTTAGGTTGGTTTATGCAACCTATAAGATCCATATTGCAGATAAACGGTTCGTGTGTCTTGGGATCAAGCCCTGCTACAACTGGTTCGACAAAAAAGGGGCCAAAACGCTTTTCATACAACATATGGGACAGCATAGCACTAAATACTTTAGGGGACATGGACCTGTTTTCTTTTAATTCATAGAGGTTTTTTCTAAATCTTAGCTTTTCCATAACTGTTTGGGTATCTGTTGCAAGGCCTGGAAGTCCCACGTAAAGGTGAGGCCCCATTTCAAATATCTTCTGGAAATTTGTGGCTACTGTTTGAGCTTGGATACCGAATCTTCTATCGGCGGCTACAGCGACGCAGTTCTCACCTTTCATGGCAACCATAGCCCCTCCATTATATGCAAGGATTGACTGAAATGAAATAAAAATACTTACAGGGCTATTCTGTACTTAGTAACATCGAGTCTATAATTACAATTATTCCAACTATTTTAAAAGTTAAAATATGATTTATTCAAGGTACAATAATCGCATTTGTGGTGTTTTTGCTTAGAACAGCAGTAGGTTAGTAACCATCTCGGACTGAGTGAAAAGTAAAGATGAAACCTAGGTCATAAGAGGATGTATGTATGAAATTGTAATGCTTATTAATTTTAAAACCTCGATATATTACAAAAAACCGAATTTATAAAAAGCTTCGTCACTAAACATAACCCAACTATTGCTTTATTTTATTTGTTTTAAAGTTCAAGAAACTAAAACTAGATATTTTAGATAATTATTACATTAGGGAATTTAATTATTTATCTGGCCTTACCATGTTAGCTGGCTTATTTTTCAGTAGAAATGAAGAAAAAGTTCAATTTTATCCCAAACAAGATGAATCGGTGTTTTCAGTTTTTGACAGTTTGAGTTTGACACTTCGGTGAGATTCTCGAGTCTCGTCTGGGTTCTGAGCCATGTGACTAAACTATGATCGCGGTAAATACCACAAAAATTGTTAATCCTGGAAATCCAGGAATCGCTTAAAATGATAGTTCTTTCTAAAGGGGCCCACAGACTGCGTCTTCGTGATAAGTATTCGTTGTTCGTGACTCTCTTGTTGGATGGCGATTCGGTTTGAACAAGAACTTCGCAAAGTCAATAGTTTATGTTGGCGTACAAATCCGGTGCAGCAAATGCAAAAATTCAGGTTCATCCTTTTTGTTTCTAATGACTTGTTGTCAATCAAAACTCCACAAGGTTTGGCGAAAATCGCTCTCTGTTCCTATGCCAACTTCCAAATTTTGCTAGTGTAAACTATATCTTCTCTGTGAGTCTATTCTACTGGCAATGACAGTAGTTCAAATGCCTCCGCGCCGTTTTCTGTTTAATATGTAATGTATTTAATTAAATGTGAATTTTAATAAATCTTAAGTTTAAATTATGGCTGATATACTTTTAAATAATTTGTTAAATAACGATATAGATATAAACATATTTGTTAAATGGCTTATAAAATCCTTACCCGAGGTAAGAAACAGTTTTGATGAGTCTAACCTAATATATTTTGAAATTGTGTTTTTAGGATGAAGAATTCAAGGAAATTTGGGCCTGTAATTTGACGCCAATTGATTTTATAACTTATTTTATTAATTTTATACACGATGAGGTACCATGGTAAGTTATAATGGACTAAATAAATTGTTGGTAGCTATTCGACCCTTGAAGTACAAATAATGGTTTCTTATTAACTTTTTAGCAAATGGAAGGTAGGAGAGACATCTCAAGAACTAAATACGCCGAAACGTATAGATAAAACACAGTTTCGGACTGCCAAGGAACAAAACAAGGACATAAAGCAAAATCTATTTCTCAGTGAAAATAGTTCAACGCCAAATAAAACTAGCAGTTTAAATTCTCCTTTGGAGAATTCTGCAGGCAAATATAGTACCCCGAAAGTAACCAGAACCTCTTTGAATAGAAGTAGTAGCTATTGTAGCCCTATATCTCCAGAACAAAACAAGGACATAAAGCAAAATCTAATTCTCAGTGAAAATAGTACAACTCCAAATAAAACTAGCAGTTTAAATTCTCCTTTGGAGAATTCTGCAGGCAAATATAGTGCCCCGAAAGTAACCAGAACCTCTTTGAATAGAAGTAGTAGCTATTTTAGCCCTGTATCTCCACTATATCAAAATCACAATAGCTTTAATTCAAAAGAAAATAAAAATGATAATTCCTCTAGAAAATCAGCAGATAAATACTCAATATGCCTAGGGGATTTTATTGTAGCTAGTTCAAAAAACTCTGCTAAGAAGAAAGGGATAAGCACTGAATTAAACTATGACAAAAAAGAAACTTCTCGCAGAATTAAACCAACGAGCATATATCCCAAACAAGTTAACACTGATTTTCACAGAACAGAAAACAGCTTTAATTTTGAAGAAAATTTTCAAGAAGTGTCTGTTAAATCTGCCACAGAACAAAGAAATGTACTTGTAGAGGAGAGGATGAAAATATTATCCTCTAAAGGTAGCTTAGATAAAAAAGGTCATCCATTTGTAAGTAAAAGACATAACACCTTATCTCAAGGAGAAATTTCTCCCTGTTTGACTGAGGTAACATTTAAAACTGAATTAGACTATGTGGTGACTGTTTACACAACAATTTTAAAGTATAGAATGGTTCTGAATATTACCAGCGAAATATACTTTCTTATTTCTTTGCTTCTAACCAAACAACCTGAATATTTTCACCAAAGCTCTAAGTTTAAAGGACAAAATAATCATCTTTGTGACTCAAATTTAGGTGTGGAATATTTAGACCAATTTAAGAGCACCTCGGATAATAGTAAAGATAGTGAAATGCCCCTGCAGTCTAGAGTTTATAATTCTGAAATTTTTAAGACTATTCATAATGTTGTTTATTTTGCTGTTCGATGTTTAGAAGGACAAATTGAAATCATTAGATTATATGATAAGACTACTATAAGACTTTTAGCTGACAATGAAAGAATTCAAAGTTTCTCTCGAGTTTTTTTAAAAAAACTTTTATCATATGCAGAGAAGAAGGCAGAAAGACCCTGTATTGAATATGTAACCCCCAATTCCCAATCAAATGTATGTTTCAATATAGACACAGATAATAAGGAAAATTTTCCAGATCAAAGTAGTTTTCATGCCTTTCGAAAACAAAGGGATTTATTTTATGAAATATTAAGAATTTGGGAAACCTGTCATTTATCTTCCGATTGGACTTTTTCTGTAAGACTTGGTGGAAAGATACGAACATTGTTCTCTTTAAATAGTGAGCCAACAAACTATATCCATTTGGCTAGGCTATTCAAAAATCAGCTGTTGAGTAATTGTGCTAAAGGACCCAAGGTAATTATACATAAAAATTTAATTAAACAACCATTCAATGGACGTGTTCTACAACGTGTCCAAGATAAGGAGGGTCAGTACAGGGATCTCGGAAACCATAAGAGATAAGAAGTCGGTTAAATGGAGGTAAAGTTGCGCATTTACGTGCCTAATGATATGCCGTTTAGAAAGTTTAAAAATTCCGAGTAGTTCCGGAGATATCCGGAAAAAACCGAGATTCTGAAAAATCGTTTTATTGTTTTCCTGGGTTTGTTTGAGATCGAATTCTAAAGTAAATTGCACTTTTACATTGCCACTTTTTCCGCTCTATCTAACAGCGTTAATTGTTTTGTAATCCGACGAGTCGTCTTCGAAGGCCCATTATCAACTTTCTTTTTTAAATACGGTCCTGTTTTTCTGATATTGGAATTTGAGAGCTTTTTTTCTTCCGAATGCAACGATATGTGACACATTGTGGTTTAATGACGTTTCGAGGGTTTTTTGAACACCATCAGGAAATTTTGGGATACGGTCCTGTATTTCTCCTAATTTTATAAATAATAAGGTAAATGACCCTATATTTGACATGTTAAGACACAAACTAATTTAAAAGCCATGTTAAAATGAAGACCTCAAATTTGACAGGTTAAAAAAGGTTTTGGACATTAATTTGACGCTAATTTGTACCTAATATTGACAGTGTACCAAAAATTGACGGTTATGTGTACCTATATTTAACATTCTTTTTATATCAACTTTGTAAGTAATTAAGTAAGTACTTATACTTAAATAGGTACGATTAATGAATGTTAGTAAGTACTTACTCATTTTTAGTTTTAGGTGGATTTATTCTGAGGTATTAAAGTAAACAAAAAAACATAACAACGAATTTTATTTTAAAAAAATGGACACTAGGCCATTTCCAATGATTTAGGCCACTTCGTACCATAGCGGTAACGAAGAACTTGTTGTAGTTTGAAACTTTTGTGACCTGTCCAGGAAATTTGTCACCCTCATATTCAACTATAACGTAATCATTGACATTAATTTTTGTACGAACTTGTTGATTAGACTCCATTGTTTCTTTTGTAATTGTAGAGTTTGCTTCTGCCCCCTCTCTGTCTGAAAAAATATTTTTCTTTACATTCTTTACTTTACTACTTCTGCGAAGTTTCTTAATGATAATATTTCTTTCCTTATTTTCATCCATTTGTTGCTTTCTGTTCTTCTGTTCTTTCTTTCTTGAATAGCTCTTTCTTTGTCATTTCTTTCTTCAAATAATATTCCTTCCATTTTTCTGACGAGCAGACGCTTGGAATTTTTTCTCGAACCCTAATCGACTTTTTATTAGTATTTTCTTCTGGCCAAAATAAAATAGACTTAAAGGGAGAAGGTATCACGGCATTATTGTTTTTGTTGGTTTTAATATTTTCAGAATTATCTTTATTTGTGTTATTATTATCTTCGTTTTCATCTTGTATCTCCACTTTGTCTTTTCTCTCTTTTTCATTTTCTCCATTAATATTTTCAGTAGTTGATTCCAGTTCACATCCCTTATTTCCATAAAACACTATTATATTTCCCGAAGTAGTTTCTATTCCATTTTCCGTTAGTTCTTTAACCTGTTATTCTCTCATATTATGTTCATCTGTATTTTCTATTGCATTTTCGTCGGTAGATTCTATTTTAGTTCTTGTTTGTTCTTCCAGTTCTTGTTTCCTCAATTCCTCTTTATCTGTGTTATCTAACATATTTTCATCGGCAAATTCTATGTTCTTTTCTGTGTGTTCTTCATGTTCTTGTTGTCTCAGTGCCTCATAAGTCTGCAATCATGATTGTTTCCTTTTTTATTCATGCCTTCCAGAGGAACATATTTTTGACACCCCATGACCCAAAAATTGACATGTATGTCAAATTTAGGGTTTTAAAATTTCCTAGGTCAAACAATTAAAACGAGATGTAAATACAAATTTTACATGGGATGGCAAAGGAAAATAAAGCTATCTTTAAATTTAGATGGTCGTCCCTATATTTGACACTCTGTGTCGAATTTAGGCCACTCTAGTTTAAGTATGTCCCAAATTTTGACACCCCAAAAAAGTAAGGCTAGGGCAATAAAATGGTTGTATTTTTCATAAAATATTAATTTTAAGTCTCCTTGAATGATAAAACATGCATTAGAAGATTTATAATACCGAAAGGAACCATATGGGTTATATTTTAAAAGTAGTCTGTTTTGTACTTACCTTAAACGTATTTATAAAGCCGCGACACAACAACAGGTGATTCCCAGGTCAGACGTATTACAAATGAGTTTTTGAGAGATGTCCTTGCAACTAGGAGGGAAATCACCACCAGTTGGTATAAAATATAGATAATAGATGGCGTTCTTACCGAGAATTTGGCAAATAGTTAAATTATTTGCTTATTTTTTTACTTTAACGGTAAAACCAGTCAAATATATGGACCCTGTCAAAATTAGGGTCATTTACCTTATCTCATAAGTTTTACTTATGTTGGATCAGTTCAATAAATAACAAATAATTTAATAATAAATCACAAATAAGTGAACAAAAATCATACCTACCAAAACAGTAATAAAACGAACAACGAAAAAAGTAAGGAACTACATAATCAGGTGTTCAAAATCATTTCCGTTATTCTCTAAGCACAAATAACATCTTCTAACTAACTAACTAACTAACTTCCATTTAACAGTTTTTTTGAGATGAAATAAAACATGCGATACCTCTTAAAACGCTTTCAAACTATCACAATGGGAATGTCAAGTGAAACAAATCACGCGTCACTATCTTAATTTTTTTTGTTTCAAACGCCTACTTTTCTTTTAAATTCCGAATCAACAGAAGTTTGAAATAATGTTTCTGTATTTTGTTCACTTATTTGTGGTTTATTATTAAATTATTTGTTATTTATTGAACAATCCAACATAAGTAAAAAATTTAGAGCTTAAGATGAGATATTATTTATAAAATTAGGAGAAATACAGGACTGTATCCCAAAATTTCCTGATGTTGTTCAAAAACCCTCGAAACGTCATTAAACCACAATGTGTCATACATCGTTGCATTCGGAAGAAAGGAAGTTGATAATGGCCCTTCGAAGACGACTCGTCGGATTACAAAACAATTAACGCTGTTAGATAGAGCGGAATAAGTGGCAATGTAAAAGTGCAATTTACTTTAGAATTCGATCTCAAACAAACCCAGGAAAACAATAAAACGATTTTTCAGATTCTCGGTTTTTTCCGGATATCTCCGGAACTACTCGGAATTTTTAAACTTTCTAAACGGCATATTATTAGGCACGTAAATGCGCAACTTTACCTCCATTTAACCGACTTCATATCTCTTACGGTTTCCGAGATCCCTGTACTGGCCATCCTTATCTTGGACACGTTGTATATACAGTTTTTGATCTTTTTTTTGGAACAAATAAATTGTCACATGAAACAGTTTAGTGAAGACTGATTTTTGGATTGTGACAATAACTGTCGGGATATTCTAACCCCACACCTATATAGTTTTAAATAATAAAATAATAAATAATTAAGTTTTGGGATATAATTAATTTTTTTTTGTTTCCTTCAAATTGATAAAGAAATAGCTTTTCAGGATGTGGTAAGATTATTCATCAGAAACAAATAACTGCTAAAATAAACTAACTAAGAAATTATAAGTTCAAAATTTCAGGAACTAACTTTGAGCCTCCTGAATCAATAAGGGGGAAATACACTCCCACCCAAAATAATCTTTCCATGCAATATTTGGATGGATTTTGATCGTGAATAATTTTTTTATTTTAATTCAGATTCTTAGTATTTTTTTACATTGTAAGTTTTACATCTCATCACTCTACAGTCAAAAACAGTTCTTGTTTGAACCTGTATATTATGGGCATTATCTTAACTTTATTATAATCTCGCACATGTGCTAAATTTCCGATAGAAGTTTATTTTTTTTAGGAACAAGGTTTATCAGAGAATAACCTGGCATTTCTCCCATCAGTTGCAATTGATGCCGATAAATTGAACAGATTAACAAATAGACTGGTGACTAAACAGACATCAAATGGTATAAATTCACTGCCAGTGTTTACCGGTTATCAAGAATTTTATCAACATTTCATAATTGTAGCTTCAAACCATTTTTTTAATAGACATTTAGGCGATGGTCTGATCTCTGAGATTGTAGAACTGAACGATACAAAGTTTAATGGGATAGATATAGATGACGGTAAGTTTTTTTTGTTGTAAAATATTTTTATTTAAAAAACTTGGGTATTAGTTTTCCATCTATCTTCAAAAACTAGTGATGTAAAAATCTCGATAGTTTAAAAATAATTCGAATATTCAAGCGAACAAGCAAGATAAATTCTCATATAAGGAAACGTTAATATAGTCTCTTTGTATTTAATTTTATTTACGAAATAGGAAGTAAAAGAGTTTAATGGAGTTGAAAAAGGTAGGAATTAAACGACCTGCCTGATACACATAAAAAATAGAGTTTTTTTTGCAAAATATCTGGAAAAAAGAGTCAATAAATATAATTGAAAAATAAAATAACGAGTTTATGCAGAATGGTCACTATCTACAAAAAAGCTTATACATGGTGTTTCTTAATAACATGCTAATATTTAAGGAGGTCCATTGAAAATGAGATTTTATTTTGAAACAAACTCGAGTAAGAACAGCTATGGGGCTCTAGAAGGGGAGGAAGTGAAAAAGTTGACAAGTGAACATGTTATCAACATAATTCATGAATGTTTAAGAGTCACCAATTTAGTTATTAGTTATTTTATTGGTGTTGTTGCGTAATTTTAATTTTGTTTATTTATTTATTAATAAATTGCTTATTTGTTTACTATTTTTTTAAAAACAACACAGACATAAAGTCAAATTGATTTTTCATTATTTTGTTTCTATGAATCCAAAAAATATATTTTTATAAGATAATTTTTTAATTTCGTTATATGTCCGAGAATATTGAAGATAGGTATAGGGACCATATCATTAGATAGAAAATTCGATCGTCCATTAGCAAAACATATCAAATACAGGGTGTCTCGTTTAAAAAAAAGAAGATTTTTGCAATAATTCATCTCCCTCAGAAATATTGTTATGGAGACGCCCTGTATAAAACTAATTAAATACTGTTCAAAATTATAAAATTTCGATGGTCTTATGAAACTATTGTCAAAATTTCAGCTTTCTAGTCGTAACCGCTAAAAAGATATGATTTTCGGCATGAAATACGGCGTTAAAAAATCACAATATTATTTATAATTCAAAAACTCTTAAAGATAGGTATATGATATTATAAAGAAAACTGTTCTAGATTTTTTCCTAGATTCCAAAAAAATATAATATATAGGGTAATTAATTTAAAATTCCGAAGTTGCTACCACTTTCGGTATGATCCAGCAACACCGCACCATCCAAAATATTTTATAAACGTAGAAAACCGTCTCTTATAGCCACAGCCAAATTTTCAAAATAAAATCTCGTTTAGTTCTCTCTAATAGACCACTTTACTTGGTGTATCCTGTATAGATCCTTTTTAATCTTTGTTAATATCTATTTTCATAACAGAGTGCAAATGAATGAATTTAATTTTTTATACGAAAACTGTACGCCAAACGACCAAAAATCAAGAGACGGCATTTGCTCAGCAAAATTTTAAAAAATGTTCAAAAAACCGTACCATTCTTTTCTTCAAAAATACCGAGAGCAATTTACGCACGAACCCCGCTGGTCGAAATAAAAAAAACATGATATACATCATAAAATGCCTCTTGATGAATAGGAAGCGTGTGCCAATAAAATAAAAAGGAAGATTTTTTAAAAATCTTTAATACTCATCTTAAAATTTAAGACGTTTAGGAAATACAGGGTGTTATGGAAATTACGTATTATATTTAAACCGGCAAATCCCGAGATGAAAATAAATTGAAGAAAAATAACCATAAATGGCGCTTTGAATTATTAAGCGAAATATACACTTTATATGAAATCTCAAAATTTACGTGGCCGCTCCTGAGGCCCTTCGCAATCAATATTTTATTGAGTCTCAAGTTTCAAAAGAGGTCAGCGCATTGTAGGCGGTGTTGTCATTCTTATTCTAAACGCACGTGTCCAGTTTTTGACAACAAGACGTCTTGGCGCGCATTATCACTTCTTTTTCAAACTTTTTAGACAAAGAAAACTACAATTTTAAGGTACATACTTTCTTACCTTCGATCTTATTTTAAAATAATCCGTTTTATAATTAAATTCCATAAAAAAATAAAACACAAAAGTATGCTTTTCAATAAAACTAACAGTAGATAATATCACACAAATTTTAAATCACATCACAACATTTCTTATTATGAATTATTTCACAACAAAAAAAAATCGGGCAATACAACTAACAAAACTTTTAAAATTCGTATACGTCAAGCACGTCGAACGCTCGACGTCGTTCCACTCCAGAGTCGCGAAGCCTACTGAAGTACGAAGGGCGCGCCGCCAGTATTCAAGTAAGGGCGAGACACGCGGTGTGATCTGACAACACTGTTAGTATACTCTAGTGTTCCACATTGTTGCTAAGTGAATCCACATATAACGGCGCGATAGTATGTTGGTAAAATTGGTTTTTACCTTAGTATTTAGATATTCGATTTAAAAAAAAAATATGTAGACTTTCTCTAGGACTCCCTAGGAGTCACCCATTTAAATATAATAAGTCATTTCCATAACACCCTGTATATTCATATGAAGTTATTTTCTGAAAATGGGCCCAAAAATAACCTCCTTAAATATTAGCATGTTATTAAGAATCACCCTGCATAATTGAAAAATAAAATAAGTGTAGATTGTAATGCCGCGTTAAAAAAACATTGTGTTGGTTTGGTGTAGACCCGGCATAAGACTCGAGCCTAATTAATCATCTGCATACTTATATTTAATCATTCAACATGAAAGTTGTGTAATGATGTTTTTTTGCAGACAATGAAGTTGATCCGGATACTAGAAAACGCTACGTTAATTGTATAAAAAACTTAAGGATACTAGCAAAATTTTTGGGCTTCATAGATGCATTACCGTACAAATCCGAATTTACGAATCTATCAAAGAAAATTTTGGAATCTCAGATTAAAACCAGAGAGCAGGTAATTTCTAATTGTTTACTAATAAAGCATAATAATGTAATAGTTTTACAGTCACTGAGAGCTCTAGAACGAGAGTTCGTAGCTTCAAACCCCACGGCCGGTAACCCGATTCGCACTCGGTGGATTTTAGTGGTATAAGTCGTGGCGTTATTGTCCGGCGTCATGCAAAAAATAGAGAGAGTGAAAAATGTATCATCCCCAGTGACGGTTCGTCCATAGAAGCACATGAGCACGTGCACCCCCAAAAAGAATTTAAAAAAATAGTAAAATATTCATTTAATACAATTTATCGTATAAGGTCCGAATCTTAAAAACTAGTAGCTCTCACTGTGGCGTGATCCGGCCGGCGCGGCGCGCTGTTCGTTAGATTGGTGACGAGGAATAGTCGCATATGCGCTCATGTAGGCGGGCCAATATGTGGCCATAATGCAGCTTCTCTTTACTATCAGGCGGCGGCGGGGGATATCGCGATTTTGAATGAAAAAAGTGCACACTTTTGGAGTGCACCTCTGACCGTTTGCACGTGTATGTATGCAGTAATTCCAGGTGTGTTCGTACCAATATTTTAATAAGTTGTTCCCGTTAAAATTAATAGTTTGACGGTGGAATATTTAAAAATAACGTCAACTCTTTTCAATTTAGACCAAAAAAATGGCTGTTATTTATAAATTTTCTGCAAATAAGCAGAAGAATGGACTTTAAACTTCATCACTGTACAGGGTGTCCCATTTTTGACATTTTTATAGGGTATCTCCATATTTGTTAGTGCTATCAAAAAAGTAATATAGGTGTCATGTGCTCTTTTTGGGTCAAACTTAAAATGGTAAAATCAAAATTTGAAAATTTTCGCTTGCTTAAGAGATGAAAGGAAAAATCAAAAAATTTGTCAATTTCAAAATTACCCTATATTATCTTAGTTAAAAGAGATACAGAAAAATGTTTTATACAGAAGTTTCTTTATGATGATTGTTGAATAATCTGTCGTTTTCAGAGTAAGTATACGGGGTCAGGTAAAAAAATTATCGGACCTAAGCTTAATTTTTTAAATGGAACATCCTGTTTATTTTAATCTAAAAAAATAGCATTTTAAATGCTCTTTTCAAATAATATAACACACCATGGATGACATTGGTTTCCTAGGCGACTTATTTAAACTTTGTCTTTAAACCACAGTAGACCATTAAACAAAAGCTAATACCATAGGAACAACTATGTTGACATTCTAGTTGTTATTAACATCAAACGTCAATTTGATTTTTACATATTCATTTGTGAAAATGACTTATCAACATTTTGAAAAATTTGATATATCAGTTTATATCGAAAGTGGAAAAAGCGAAGAAATGGCGCAAAATTTAGATTTTGTTCGTTATCCGGAGAGACGGCAACCATTTAAGGACATAACCTGAACATTTGCGATGATTCCCGTTAATTTTTACCTTAATCTGAATCTTGTATTTCGTTTCAAAGTAATAAAGTTTAAATAAATCGCCTAGGAAACCAATATGTGTTATATATTTGAAAAGACAATTTAAAATACTATCTTTTTAGATTGAAATATACAGGGTGTTCCATTTAAAAAAATGAGGTTAGGTCCGATAACTTTTTTACCTGACCCCGTATACTTACTATGAAAACGACAGATTATTCAACAATCATCATAAAGGAACTTCTGTATAAAACATTTTTCTACATCTCTTTTAACTAAGAAAATATAGGGTAATCTAGAAATTGTCAATTTTTTGATTTTCCCCCGTATCTCTTAAGCGAGCGAAAGTTTTCAAATTTTGATTTACTATTTTAAGTTTGACCCAAAAAGAGCTCATGACACCTACATTACTTTTTTGATAGCACTAACCATTACGGAGATATCCTATAAAAGTGTCGAAAATGAGACAACCCTGTACACTAAAATATATTTTTTATTTTCTTATGTAAAATTAAAAAAATAAACAAAAATATGTTTTACCAAACGCTTTTCCCATTACTTTTTTCCTCGTTGAGAACGCCTAAGAAAAAGTTCTTGCTCGATATCTAAAATTTTTAAAAAAATAATTTCACCCTACTGGTGAACCTTCTCTATCATAGGCCATGAGCCGCCACTGATCATCCCCCATCCCTACTCCCTACTCCTTTCACGCCGATAACCGGGCCGGATGAGATCGGATATCTCGATCGGGTACGGTACGCACTCCCCAATCGGTAGGTCATACCACAATGCGAGAAACCAAGGGTTGATAGCCCTTGAGCGTCAGTCTCCTACTAAACGGTCAATAACTAATGTTTTGACGCAAATATTGACAACCTTATTGATCTTCTATGGGATGCTTTAGATACATTTGTGATTCACTTTATTTTTTTAGTACTCTCCAGGACTAGACATCCAACTTCTTCTAACCAAAGCAACAGAAACCAATACGATAGTGTTGCTGATACCCTGGCTTACCAAGTATCTTGCAATGTTGGACTATGTTACAATACGACTTCCTTACTATAGCTCGGTCCACAAGATACTGTTTAATATATACCGAAACATCGACAATTCAGAAAAACATAACTATAATACTGCCCTAGTGAAATTTTGCTTGGGTTGGCTCTTTGAACTTCCTCATTTTCCCGATTCCGAATACTTTAATTTTTGTTCCACAATTACCGACATGTCTAATGACTCTATTTATGAAACTACATCAAGAAAATTCAATGGAATGAACGGCACAAAGGTCAAATTAAAACGCAAAAACTTGGATCAATTAAGTATAATAAATCAAAGTGTGTTATATCTTTGCTGTCCGTATTTAGAAGAGATTAAGAAGTTATTGTCGACGAATTCATCTAGTAGTAATGTTGCTGTCAAGTATATAACGCCTGTGACAGCTGTCGAGTCTAATAGTGAGATGGCTAAGAAAAAGTTGGAGGTAAGTGTTTACAGTAGCCGTGGGCAACTTTGTTGAATGACACTATTTTATTGACACCTGCCTGGGTGTCACAAGTGTTGAAACAGCGTTGCATATGATACAATTACACTTTTATGACACTCTCCCGGTGGGTGTTGTGACTTGCGCAATGCCGACTGATAAATTATTTACCTTAACCGGCGAACTGGACCGTACTTCTCCCTTAATGAAAATGATTACACTGCACATCAAGACCTTCTTTACTGGAAAATAAACCATCTATTTTCTCGCATAAAAGAAGGCCTTGTGGTCATCACTGAAAAGCCACTTTTAGAATTAATTTTGATATCTATTGTCCAAGTATCGATAGATTTTTAATACCGTTATATACCTGCGACTGATATCGGTTCTGCACGGTCGTCGTTGGTTGGCAACCAAACAAGCACCAATACGACGGGGTTGCCTATATGACGGCGACATCATTGTGCTCAAGACAACAGACGAGCAACCTTTAAAAATATGACCGGTAAACCGCGCGCACCAACCCTTTTTTTCACTGATAAAATTTAACTTTTTACTTCGCACCCCATAACTTTAACTAAACATCAATTAATAGTCAGTAACATATTGGCACGACGGTACATTGACACTCCTGAGGAACATTGCTCGATTTCTGTACTGCATCTAAAATTAACTCATCGAAGTTATGAAGAAGCTGGTACAGTTTAGAGAAGACCACGTAGTGGGCGACCTCGAGTACTAAATGAAAGGGAGGATCGGCATGTGGTCCAATATGCCCGTAAACATCGCTATGATCCAGCTCCAGCTCTTAGGAATCAATTCCGACATACATTTCGCAGTTGTTTATCGATCTCTATAGTTAGAGAAGACTCCGCCATGCAAATTTTCATTCAAGAAGACATTTAAGAAAACTTAAACTACTTCCAGGACACAGAGTTGTTCGCCTACAGAGGGCACGGGCTCATAGTGGATGACTTCTGCAGCATTGTAGCAGTGGCGTTGGGTTTGTTCATAGATGTAAACAGAATTGGAGTATAGAGGGACGAGCGAGAATTTTAGCTTTATGGACGACGACGCCTGGGCACATCGCGCAAGAACGAGTGAAAGGGTACTTGAACAAATACATATTGCCAGACTGCCTTGGCCAACGAGCTCGCCAGAATCCTATTGAAAACATGTGGGATTTTATCTCAAGCAGTCCACCGCACCATCAATGAACCCAAAAATGCGGATGAGTTTATTGTAGCTGTAGTAGAGGGATGGAACAATATTCCTCAAGAGACGATCAACCGTTTGATTGTGTCAATGTACCATCATGTCCATGTGTTATTGAATAGAAGAAGAAGTCATACTGACTATTAATTGATGTTTAATTAAAATAAAAAATTAAATATTTCAATTTGTTTTATTTGAATTGCAATATTTTAAACATTGCATTTTATAATCGTTCAGATTTTGTAAACATATTGTTATTACAATAAATACATTCAGAATTAAACATTCTTTAATAAGCATTTCTTATTTTATTTCAAATCGAAATAACTTGCAAAATACCAGGGGGTTCCAACAACCAACCCTGAATTCGAACAAAAGGCAAAAAGACATTTTAAAATTTTTAGCAACAGTTAGAGGATGCTTTCTTCAGTGGTCAGCCGTCGTCGTTACGAAAAACTATCGAATTTGTAAGTGAGAGAATAGCATCGGCGGCAGTAAAGTACATATGCCACGATCTAGTTCCCGATGCCAAAGAAATGGCAATCAAAGACCTGAGAGAAAATGTATTGACTCATTGTGCCGATACTGATGATACTCAAAGGAAGGTAAATACGATTTTATTTTAAATGATTATATAATGTTGTCTTTAACGATTGAACTTGTCCTTAATGTCAAACTTCTCAGCAGAGAGAGTTCCAAACCGTATAAGGACTGTAATATACAGGGTGAGTCGGGGAGAACATACTAAACTCCAGGAGCGTGTTGTATACAGGTTGACAAGTTTATCTGTAGCTACGAAAGGAATGCGGTCCAAAAAATTTCTGGGGTAAACAATGTTGTCACATATTATATTAAATGACGTGTGAAAAATTGTCGGAAAATTTCAATTCTCTCTAACTTAGCTATAATATTTGATAATATAATAACTAATAGAATAAATTTTTATGTAAAAGAAAAATTGTCTAAATATCAATACGGTTTTCGTGAAGGACGGTCAACAGTTGGCAACCTCATCGATTTTGTAGAGTATACAACAGATGCTCTGGCGGAGGGTGCCCAAGTTGATACTGTATACATAGACTTCGCCAAGACATTTGATAAAGTCGACCATAATCTGATAATAGCTAAGTTGAAGAGATTTTCACTATCGTTAGACTGATGCTTACTTATAAAATCGTACTTAACGGATAGAACAAACTATGTATCAATTAGAGGCTGCAATTCACCCAAATTTATCGCGACTTCTGGTATTCCTCAAGGATCCAACTTAGGACCTCTCTTGTTGATGTTCATTAACGGTTCTGTTGATGTTATAAGGGACTCACAGGTTAGTCTATTCGCGGATGACATACAATTATTTAAAAAAAATTAAATCTAGCATTGGTTGTAGTGCTTTACAAAGAGATTTGGATGCCCTGTATAATTGGTCTATAATAAATCGCTTACCTTTTAACATTGATAAGTGTAAACACATGCGGTTTTCTTACTCTAAAAAAAACATCTAACTTTGCTTAGGTCCGTAATCAATGGTTATAGGATAGATTCTGTATCTGAAAAAAAAAGATTTGGGAGTTTTGTTTGATGTTAAATTATCATTTAATCTACACATTGAATCAATAGTAAAGTTATCCTATAAAAACCTCGGATTTGATTTTCCAAATTCTAAATCTTTTACTTCTACTAAAACTTTAAAGATTCTTTTTAATAGTCTGGTTAGAACAAATCTTGAATACGCCAGTATTATTTGGTCTCCTCTCTATGCCAAGTACATTGAAATGATTGAAAAAGTTCAAAAGAAGTTTATTCGCATTTCAGACTTCTTATTAAAAAAAACACATGACATTAACTACCCTACTAATCTAAAGCGCTACAACTTAATGACCTTACATAATAGGAGAATTTTCAGCAGTACTGTTTATATTTATAAAATATTTAATAACTTCGCACTAGACAATACAACACTAAGTAAGGTTGGTATTTGTATACCTAATAAAACTAGACAAGTAGACTATAGAACTTTTAATTTTAAATCGTTTAGAACCAATTATCAAAAAAAAATCTCCTGTTAGATATATGGTTATTAATTATAATGAAAATCAAAAACACTGTGACATATTTGGAGATTCTAAAACTACATTTGTAAGCAAACTTAAAAAGCGAACGTCGAGCCTAATAGCTTTTGTAGATTTCTAAAGACTTTCTTTAAAAATTTCGTTGTTTCAGTATGGTGGGCGTGTTAGCTTAGTATGTGCATTTGTATGTAAATGATCTGTCAGTGTTAGTCTTAGTTTCATTATCAAATACTACCTTGTAATTGGGTTAATGATATGTTCTATATCAACCTGTATGTGCAGTTTTCAATAAATAAATAAATAGTACCCTTAATAGAGATAGGTTTAGCGAATCGACGTCAGGAGGAATTATTGGGTTCGTTCGCAGAGCAGTCAGAAATGCCCTACTCTAATACGGCTTATAATGACACCGATTTCTTCAAGTCGACAAAGGGACAATCGAGAAAAACGATAATAAATCAATGGTTTCATTCGTTTCAGAATACATTAAAGAAACGAACAACTCACCTAGCACAAGAGCACCTGATAAAGTTTTTACAAATGTGCGATGATGAAGTTCTGAAAATATCAAGCCAGAAAATCCCCCAGGCTATTGACAGTTTGCTACCCATCGATACCTTGGAGGAGACAAAAAATGTATGTGTCGATGTTACAACTAAAATGTACATCGAAAGGGTCAAGCAGTGGGTAAAGAGTCATGTCAATTTGACGGTATTTTCCAAAGATTTTGACAGTGAAGTGCAGAAGGTAAGGAGAATATTATAGTCGTTACTCTTACTTTAACTTATACTACTTGACAATGTATGCCAAAAAAACGTAACGTAAGTAACATAAGTTCATGCAATCTGGTGGGGACTGTCGCCTAAGAAGTTTTCTTTTGGCGCGTCTTCTCCGCTCGCCTAAAAAATTACCCCCCATTCTGTCGCCGAGTAGGACGAAAATCACAAATCGGAAGAAGGTTTGTAGGCCTCCATGATACAATGACACAAGGTAAAATACTTATCTGACCATTCCAATTTCGTCTGGCGCACGTAGGACGTAACGGGGAGTTGGTTGGTTGGTTGGTTAAAGGCGGAGGTCGGGTGTGAGGCCCGAACTTCTATCATGGCAGATTGTGTACCTCGATCGTGTTAGAAAATATTTGGTCCTTCTATGAGGCCCAGTAATCTTCTCCCAAGTCTGTCACGCGGGAGGTTGTCTCCACGATGTATATTCCCGAAGATCTTATGTCTTCTGCGAGACAGCGCTTCGCAATGGTATATTATGTGGGAGGCAGTTTTCTTCGCCGTAGAGTCTGCATTCAATGGATCCGTTATTTATGCCTATCCGTTGAAGGTGTTTTCGCAGGTGACAATGGCCTGTTAGCAGATCCATCACCTGTGTCAACTGGGGCCGCGTCAGGGTTACCATCCCATTCGATAGTATCTTCGATGGTTTTCCAATTGCGACCCGTGCGTGTTTAACCAGGTAACCCTTAACATCAAGATAGGTGTTGTTTTTTCGACCATCCATTTAATGTTGTTTTCGTTGCCTGTTTTGATATCCCAAAGGCCGGTCCTGAGACTTTCCGCTTTCTCATTACCTAATATCCCGGAGTGACCAGGGATCCACAAGAGTTCCACTTTGTTCCCCCTGGCCGCCAGTTCTTTTAAATTATTATGTACGACGAAGATTATGTAGTACGCATGCTTGTATGCCATGAACTTCCGCTAAGTATACTGTGGCGTAATTCCCCAGAGGAATGCTTATGTCCATCCATGGCATTCCCCCCAAATATACCTGCACCCACACCGTTGGCATTTTTTAATCCATCGGTGTAACGGGGAGAGTCATTTTTAAATTTCTTATGGACATTTATATTTCTATTGCCGTTTTGAATTCTCTTTTAAAAGTATTAAAAGGTTTTACGCATTTAATAGTATGTGAAATGAATGAATAATATCATGGTAAAATTCCGGCAAACTTTTAAAACATCCCTTGAAAACATACGGGAAGCGGTTGAGCTGCACGTCGACGCTTGGCGTCTGTGACGTGATGGGGAGAGCTAAGCCACGCCTCCCTCTGCGTAGTATCTTATCTTGGGTCATTGTATCATGGTACGCCTCTACGCTCACCATCCTTGGATTTTAAAACAGTTCTTCGACGGACAGTGAATATCGTTCTATATTCCCTGGTCTACATAGATTTCTTCCTCATCACCCACCGGGAATCAAACTTTATAGTCTTGCTAATTTTGAACAAGTTTTAACTTGTCTCCCAAAATTGCTCTTACGAAAGCAAAAAAAAAATTCCGGGAATTATTTTTGAAGTTTTTAATTTTGGCTGCAAACTTTTGCAAAAGGACATATGATTAAAAACTAATCACTATTTCAAATAACATTTTCGATATCTCATCATCTAATACCAGAATTCCATGACAAAATATATTTTTTCTATTTGAGTTTCATAATGGCTACATTATGAAATGCAAAAGAATCGAAAAACCTGCTACTTTATGAAACTGAAATTTTATTTTTTTTATGTTGGCGGCAAGTAAGGTCCGAATTTTAGGCATACTTCGATGTGGTTGAAATTAGGTTTCTAGGCATTATGGATTCGACAAAAAATTTTTATAGAAAACTTTAAAATACTAACCTTTAACCATGCAAATAGATCATTTTTACTAGATATTTATCCGAAATACTTATACTCGGAAATGTATAACATGCTGATGGTGTCCGTCAACTAATTTCTAGTTGCAACGATAAAACAACATAACCTAAAAATAATAAAAATATGTTCCAGTTTATGCTTTATTTCTAAAGTTTTATTCAATAAAGTACTTTTTATTTTTAATTCAATATAGTATTATACATATTACTTTATATATACATATTTATAGTTACTGTAGACATTTCCTGCGCATTAATTGTTATTCCTGTCAGATTATGTGCCGACACAATATTTTGTTCAATAGTATTATTTATTATTTTGTTCAATATTTTGCATGTTCTTTTTAAAAGTATTTCTAGATTATTTTCTGCAATCTCTCGTATTTCTGACGGAATACAACTTTCTTCCTGACTCATTTTTATCAACTTTAATAATATATTTATTTTTAATTATGACGGGTGGGAAGAAGCTTTGTTGTGTTCAATTGTTTCTATCATGGCATATAAGTATTGCCAACCCAAAAAGAAAATATTAATTTAAATGGAAAAAATCTACTATATTTTTAAAAGTTTTTCATACTTTAAAGACCCAAATAGAGAAAGTATTATAAAATACACGGTTAATAAGATAATTAGAGCACTTGTACTTTAGAAAACTCGTTTTCTAAATTAAACGCGTGCTCTAAGATAATGTCTTATGAAACTTGTATCTTAAATACATATACTATTTTCTACTCCTATATTAGTAAGAACCTACTTAAGCACTGTCTACTGTTACGTAATATCTATAAATTTTACTTAACAGTTCCACAAATCACAATGCCCGTGATATGCCAAAACCGTGAATGTTTCCAATAGATTTTATGCGAAGTTGGCTGTGAAATCCATCGCGTCGCCTTGATAACGTAAATGTCAGGCAATTTTAAACGTCAACATTTTTAATTTGGATATTATTTTTGGGTATATTGGTAAAGTATGAGTGACTACGCTATTCGGATTGAGGGAACGCCACGGAAAATTACATTTCAAGTGTACTGATAACCATGTAACGACTTATTGTTTTATAGGCTTTAAGTGGGAGAAGATTGGACAAAGACAAAGTTCCCTTTCTTTTACCATCTGGTGGTAGGGAATGTGACCACAATCAAGATTGTTTAAGCGGATTTCACCTTTTAAATAATATTAGGGTAAGTTTGTGTAGAATTTTTGACTTAATCATTTCTGTTATTGATTATAAAAGGGTTCACTTACACAGGCGATTTTTTTCGCTTATTTTAGTCCGGCAGCCCGTTACCAAAATGTCCTGTTATCGCGCCTTCATCTAGTCAATGACTAATCGCTAGATTATTAAAAAATAAGAAAGTTTTACTCCAGTGAAAAAAATCAGCAACGCTGCGCTTACCCGGCGCGTCGAGTGATTTCAGTCCGGAAGAAAGCAGATCGTCTTTTTGTTATTACGCCTTGTCCGTTCTTGATGAAATCATACTAAAAATATTTAAAAAAACGTTAATTCATCGACAAGGGACGTTTTGAGTGTTGCAAAAATTCCATAGTTTAAATAAAAGATGTAAAGAAAAGGGGTATCAAAAAGTTGATAACACTTTGAAAAATAGTAAATCGAGTCGAACGGACATTTTCCGTGTTGCGCAGCTGCAAGGAGGGCAGCGGAGTCGGATCTCGTATCTGTATAATTCATGATCACGGCACGCGCCTGGGACGGCTTGCTGTGTGGCTTGGTTGTCTATAACAACTAGGGATCAGCTATGTCCCCATATTGCATTATTATTGATACACATTTTTTCTTGACTGAAAAGGGTTTTGCTAAAAAAATGCGTGTGTAAAAATGTCAGTTCATATTTTTCCCCCATTTTCCGAGCCACAATACACGATTTCTGCTTGAAAACGGACGAGGCGCGATAACTCGAACAGCGTTAAAAAAATGACATACCTAAGATCCAACACTGCGGTTGCGCATCGATGAAAATGTCCGTTCCCATTTTTTTCCGGTCACGAATAACGAAAACTAACATTCGAAAAGTAAAACGGACGAGGCGTGATACGCTGAATTCTCCGCTGTAAACAATTTTCGATTTTTCTCACACCAAAACTATTCACCTCGCGGAAATGTCAGTTACTATTTTCATCTCATCAAAAATATCACTCCTAGACAAGAAATAAAAAGAACGCACGAGGCGTGATAACTATTACGACCACTTTTTTTTTATATATGAAAAGATGATTCTCAATGATTTCGCAACGTTGCCAATGTCCGTTCTTGTTAATTTCCTTCTCCTTATTAAATCAGCAATAGACTCAGAAATTTAGGTCGTGATCAGTCTGAAATCTTATTTAAGGGCTGCTGTGGTTGGTTGGTTGGTTGGTTAAAGGCGGGGGTCGGTTTAAAGGCCCGAACTTCAAATCACTGCAGCCTTTCGGCTTATTGTGTGCCCCGATCTTGTTAGAAGATGTTTGTTCCATCTATGAGGTCCAGTAACCTTCTACCAAGCTTGTCATGTGGGAGGTTGTCACCACGTTGTATGTTCCCGAAGATATGTTGTCTTCTGCGGGACAGCGCTCCGCAGCGGTATATTATGTGTGAGGCGGTTTCATCCTCTTCGCCGCAGAGTCTACATTCAATGGATCCGTTGTTTAGCCCTATCCGTTGAAGGTGTTTTCGCAAGTGGCAGTGGCCTGTTAACAGACCCATCACTTGTTTCAACTGGGGCCGCATCAGGGTTAGCATCCCAGTCGATAGTATTTTCGATGGTTTTCCCATTACGGCCCGTGCGTGTATTAGACCAGGTAACTCTTGCCATCGAGATAGGTGTTGCTCTTTCGACCATCCATCTAATGTTGTTTTTGTTGCCTGTTTTGATATTCCAAAAGCCGGTTCAGGGCCCCTGAGACTTTGGGCAGATCCGGCTCTCGCTAGTTCATCCGCCTTTTCATTCCCTAATATCCCGGAGTGACCAGGGACCCACAAGAGTTCCACCTTGTTCCCCCTGGCCGCCAGTACTTTTAGGTTGGTACGACACTCCAGTGTGAGTTTTGAAGTAAACCGATTGGAGTTCAGAGCCTTAAGAGCAGCTTGGCTGTCCGAAGGGATGTAAATCTTTTAGTCGTGGTAGCCCTTTTCAAGATTTTGTAGTACACATGCTTGTATGGCATGAACTTCCGCTTGGTATACTGTGGCGTAGGTCCCCAGAGGGATGCTCATGTCAATCCTGGGCCTTTCCCCAAATATACCTGCGCCCACACCGTTGGCGGTTTTTGATCCATCGGTGTACCAAACTAGACCCTTGTCAAACGACGGGGGTGCACTGTTTGTCCATTTATCAAAGTTCCAGTCAATCTTGAAAGGCTTTGTGAAATCGTATGTTGCTTTCATACGATCAGATTGCATATCCAAGAGCTCATCGTTGATTAGATCCGTGGCTCTTGTGTGTCCAATTTTTACGGGGTGTTGTGTCCATTCCCCATTTGTGATCATCCTTGAGGCGCTGCAAATAGCCTCAATTCTGATGTGGATGTCTAGGGGTATTAGTCCCAGTATGACTTCCATTACTGCAGTGCTTTTCATCGCCCCACTGGTACACAGGCAGGCCAGCCTCTGCAAACTGTTAAGTTTGTTTGCTGTCGTAATCTACTGTGTTTTTGTCCACCAGACTACAGACCCATATGATATCAGGGGTCTGATGACTGTGACATAGAGCCATTGCATCATCTGGGGCTTGAGTCCCCAGGTTTTCCCAACCAAGCTTCTGCACCGCATTAGGCACATTTTTGCTTTGTTTAGGTTTTTGTTTAATTGTTGGTTCCATGTCAGTTTGGCGTCCAAGGTTAATCCCAGATACTTTACCTCGCTGACTGTGTTTATCCGTTCACCAAAGATTTTCAGGTCGTTGTAGTTCCCTGTTTGTCTTCGTTTGGTGAATGGTAGTATAGCGGTCTTTGCGGCGTTGACTTTGAGACCTGCCCTCATACACCAACGCTGCACGATATTCAGAGCTCTTTGCATGAGCTCTGCTAATATGGTGGGATGCGCTCCTATGATGAGTATTACTACATCATCTGCATAGCCTTGGGCGTAAAAGCCCTCAGCATTGAGATATGCCAGTAGCTCATCTATCACCAAGTTCCATAGGAGAGGCGAGAGTACCCCTCCCTGTGGACATCCCTGTGTTACTGCGGATTCTATGGAGTCGCCGTGTAAACTGGTTTTGACTTGCCGGAATTTTAGCATGTTGTGAATTCACATACGTGTGGTTTCATCGATACCATGTTCACTGGCAGCTGATGTCATCGCGATGCAGGAGGCGTTGTCAAAAGCCCCCTCTATATCGATGAAAACGCTCAGGGCAATCTCTTTCTGATGTATGGCTGCTTCGACCCTTGATATTAGGTTGTGCAGCGCAGTCTCACAAGATTTTCCTGATTGATAGGCATGTTGATGTTTATGGAGGGGTTTCTCCGTGAGTGCCCCGTCTCTTATATGCCTATCAATGAGTTTCTCCAACGCTTTAAGGAGGAACGATGAAAGGCTTATCGGGCGAAACGCTTTGGCCTCGGTGTACATTTTCCGTCCAGGCTTGGGGGATGAAAATTACGTTTGCCGTTCTCCATGCCTCGGGAACATATCCCCAGGCGATACAAGGACGGTATATTCTGCAGAGGTGTGGCACTAAGTGTTCTATCCCTGCTTGCAGAAGAATAGGATAGATTCCGTCCAGCCCCGGAGATTTGTAGGGTTCGAACGTCTCTATTACCCATTTGACTTTTTCGTAGCTGTACTGCTGTAGGGCTGCTGTACTATTACGGTTATTTTTTTGCAAAAAGTTGAAAAATTATTAAATATGATTATTATTTGATTTCTAAACGTTTACCTTCTCATAGTAGTATCGTATTATTTTTAGGAAGTGTGTTGCGATTTAATTGAGAAAACTGACGTTACCGAAGAATTTATTGTTAATTTATTAGAAGAAGCTTATAAATCACTGACAAAGCGAAATGACATAAATGACATGATAACTGTGAATATTTGTCACACTTTGTTTGATTTATGCTTGTTGCTAGGTAAGTATTTTTATACACGGTGTCCGATAAGTGCCTCCTAATCTCTCGGGAGCATACAGAGGAGGTCAAAATAAACCTAATTTGTCATAGAAACATAAATCCTAACGTGTTCCTCAACGAAGATACAGAGCCCCAAGGGGCTACCCAGCGATTTACTTTTTTGGCTCTAACTTTTGACCGACCGGTATAATTTAATAAAATTTTAATATTTTATCGAAGCCATATTACAGTAGATGTTTTACATTCGTTGTGCCAAAATTTTGACCGGTGTCATTTGACAATGCTGACTTCCCTGACAATGTAAGACATCTACTGTAATATGGTTTAAGAACTTTTTATGGCTTCTATAAAATATTAAAATTTTATTAAATTATACCGCTCGGTCAAAAGTTAGGGCCAAAGAAGTAAATCGCTGGGAAGCCCTTTGGGGCTCTGTATCTTCGTTGAGGGGCACGTTAGGATTTTTTTCTATGACCAATTAGAAAGATCGGGTTTGTTCTTTATACTTTATTAAGTACATTATTTTCTCCAATCACGTACAATCACGTACAAGATCTACAAAGAGAGAACTGGCAAACGTCAAACCGGCATCCTACCTTTACCTGCTTAGTTCAGTTTTCGTTTCTAACCTAAAATTATAGCGTACGAGTGCGCATTTCCGGAAATAATTCATTATTCATTAAAGCCGTATTACAGTCGGCAATTTTTTCTCTTGCGCCGGCAATGGCAATTATAATTGCACGTATTCCTGCGCAGTAAACCGTTCTCGATCAGCTGAAGCATTGCCAACAGTCAGAACAGCAGTTGGTACTGTCGAAATCGCTAAAATACGCCCAGAATTAGAGATTGGCAAACCTGTTCATTTTGATTAGCAGTTAAAGCAGCTACTGCTACTTACACATTGCAGCTCAAAAAAGTTGCGACGAATCAGCAGTACATATGCTTTATAAAGAATGTGAGTGTGCTAGTTTAAGTACCAGTTAGTTTAAATAGCCATTAGCTGTTCATAGCTGCTTCGACTAAATAATAAACAGTTAAAAATAACAGAATAATCCATCTCTACCCAGACTTGCAGAGGCAATGGCAATTAAAATGGCGCACGACCCATTTCTGGCAATGCAATAGGTACTATTTGCGCCAGCTGATCGAGAACGGTGTACTGCGCATGACTCCGTGTAGATTGCCGACTGTAATACGGATTCCATTCTCCCATTGCGCTCGCAATGCAAGAAGTATTGTGCTAGCTGATGGAGAACGGTTTACTGCGCATGAATACGTGCAATTATAATTGCAGGCGCAAAAGAAAAAATGGCCGACTAATACAACTTTTAGCAACACAAATCCAACATTTTGGATTTCCGCACTGTATTTCCTGTTTATGATTGATGATGACTATCCATATTTTTTTAGTGTCGACGTTTCCATCTGTTTTTTTACCCGACGATAACGTACTTAGTCTCTTTGTAAGAATATGGCTTCTGCAGCCGAAAACAAACAACCCGTTTAAGACGTTGTTCTGTCCGCGGAACATAAAAATTTTACAAAAGTCAGACGATTCATCGCAAGCTTGGAATATGTACGCCAAAGTGATTGCCTACGTAATGGATAAAAAAATTATCATACAAGAGGACTTTGAGTCCCAGTGTACTGGGTTTTACAATAGGGATTGGGATCAGGTAACGTATTTTTGATATTATTATTAATTATATTTCATTTATTGTTGACAATATAAATAGGTATAATGGGGCCGGGCCATATTTAAGCGATGGTGTATTTGCATATACCGAGCGTGTTCCTCTATGTAGCGCCCATTGAATGTGTTGAATTTGCACACACGCACATATTGTTTAGCACATTAGTCTGAAACAGTGAAAGGAATACGGACAAAAAATAAAAACGTAAAAGCGAGATCTTAATTAAGAATATTTATCAGTGGACCGCTTGGTCCTATTTGAGATTTCGCCGCGGAGCAGCATAAGTCATTGATATTGAACAATGAGATCACAATCGCCATTACAAAACACAACGAGCCAGCGCGCTGGCCGGCTGCATCGAGGGAGTAGGAGACGTGTCTCTTATTCTTCTGCCTTTGATCACCCGAAGCGTTGCCAGATCACTTTGGATAGTTGCGATTTTAGATATTTTTCCTGAGAACCTCGGTATGACATTTTTTGCATTAAAACTAAGCTATGAAATTAATTGAGAATATCGATAGTGCATGCAATACTTTAAAATGACTGTATAACCATATTCTTTCAATTTAAACGTTATTTACCGTTTTGAATAAAATTAAATTCTACTTCGAAAAATTCAAGATAATATAGTCGTCATGATATAAAGAATGTAAGAAAGATTGCACGTCGGGTTTGGGCGTGGCTTGTGACGTCACCGGCGAGTAATTTTTAAATCTCTTATTGAGGGTTACATTGCTGTCAGTGTTTCTAACTCTTTTTTGAAGTTATTAAAAGGTTTTACGTATGTAATGGTATATGAAATGAAAGAATAATATATGGCAAGTATTTACGTATATTAATTTCATAGAAATATGACGCACAAATACCACTAAAAAAGAAAACATTCCGACAAATTTTTGCCGCCATTTGAGCCGGCCGAAGCATGCCGAAAGCGGCTCGGCGACCATTGCTGGCTTTGACACAGCGTTGCCAGTCTTTTAGAATTCCAATCCATTACTATTTTAACAATTCAATTTTTAACATTCTTGTTGTGGGGCTCTCCATATGAAATTTATGTTCAATCTGAATCTGCACTGCATTTCCTAAGGATAAAAACAAAAAAATAGAATGGATACGGTTGTGTTGTCGTAAAGACAAATTTAGTGTAACATCCGCACGTAGGTTAGCTTTAATCTTTGTTGTATGTTCATGAAATAAATATACCTAAATACCATGATATTATTCTTTCATTTCACATACCATTAAATGCGTAAAACCTTTTAATTAAAACGGCGTCAGAGTAAAAATAGTACGAAAAAAACATGTTATGTTACTTTCCAAATAGATGGGGCCACCTTCAGATTGAACATAACTTTCATATGGGGAGCCCCACAACAAGAATGTTAAAAATTTAATTGTTAAAATAGTAATGGATATATTACAATTGTAAACGACTGGCAGCGCTGTTTCAAAACCAGAAGCGGTCGCCCAGCAGCTATCGGCATGCTTCGGCTATCGTCGACCGGCTCAAATGGCGGCAAAAATGTGTCGGAATGTTTTCTTTTTTTAGTGGTATTTGTGTGTCATATTTCTATGAAATGAATATACGTAAGTATTTACCATATATTATTCTTTCATTTCATATACCATTACATGCGTAAAACCGTTCAATACTTTCAGAGTTAAAAACACTGACAGCAATGTAACCCTCCATAAGAGATTTAAAAATTACTCTACAGGTGACGTCACTGCGCACGGCAGACGAAATTGGTATGGTTAGATATCTTACCTTGTCTTGTTGTATCATATATAGTCATATAGTCCAATCCAATAGTTTTCTGGTAGTTTGTCACACCTTCTTAAATTAATGGAGGTCACTGACAATTGTGCTTTTAAATTCATTAAAAAATTTTCATTCGTATTTATTAGTAAAATACCTCATTTAAATTACCTTATAAATCTAGACTAGGATTACAATGTCTACTTTATAATTTATATTAATTTTTTTTTGATTGGAAAATTATTATAGATAATGAATATTTGGTAGACTTCAAAATTCATGATATATATTTGAAACATTTTCTTAAATTGTAAATCTGACACCACAGCGACAGTTCACCATCCGAAAGTGACGATACCGGTGCTTGATTAGTAAATTTCAGAAGAAGAATATATCAAATGCATATTAGGGATGATTGGAACAGGGTATTTTAAATAGCAGGTGCGACCTGTTTCGGCTTTAAAAAATACCTGTTTGAAGAAACCCGTTCCAGTTCCCAACTGTTTCAAAAGGTTCGCTGCTTTTCTGATAAAGCGGTGTTGCCGGTGGTTCCATTAACAGAAAATTTAGCTTTTAGGGACTTTCTCCAGTTCTATTTTTATTTTAATAAATAGTTTATCAACACGAAACAACAGTAACCTGTTTTGGAACTTTATAGAATAATAGATAAAATAATCTCATATAACAAACTTAAAAATACATATTGAAAGAAAACAACCAACTGTGCAAAGACGATGATCTTTCTTTATTTAGTTGATACCGATAAATATTTCTACGATACTGCATAGAGACATACTGATACTGTGAACACTTTATCTTTATACATTGCCAAAGATTTTTGATAAATATTTAGTTTTAATTTTTTTCCGTATTTCTGAAAAATATTAAATATCGACAACACCGCGCAATTCATTCCCTATCGCCTTTCACTGATATCTGCTGTTGCAACAGACAGTGTCCGAGCATTCGAAACTGTTTCATCAAGACAGGTCGTTTCGGCCGCTCCGGCGAAACAGGTTGTTCCGGCGAAGCAGACTGCTTCAGCGAACCATACTCCTCCAGCGAAGAGCGAAACAGACTGTTCCAGCGGAACAGGAAAATCTATCGACCCATATCTGTTCTGACCTGTTCCACATAGAAACCTGTTTCGAAAAGAACAGATCCTGTTCCAAAACGGCATTCCTAGTGCACACGGTAACCGGGCAAAACTTGCGTCAACCACCAATGCCGGGGCGAAAGCCTTTATTGCTTTAATACTGTGTTTTGCTGTTAGTATTTGATGGGGAACGGTAATTCTAAATGAATTTTAGCACGCCTATGTTTTGAAGAAAATTTGATTACTTTTTGACCTTGCTTTTCCTTCCGTCCCTGTTTCAGACTCCTGTGTCGTACAATAGGTCCGCTAGCCGCCATGATAAAATATACAGTGATGGGCTAAAATATGGAACAAATTCATTTAAAAATCAGGTATTAATTTTTTGTAAAAACGCTCGGACACGTCGATTATAATTTTTTCTTCCGGATTTTTTGCCTCAAAAAGAAATTATACTGGGTGTGTCAAAAAGTAGATGTAGGTATAATTTTGAAAAATTATTTTATTAAGTGTTGAAAATGAAAACCATTAACTTCTTGACAATATGCCAATCTACTTAAAAACCCTTCTAAAACATTATTTACAGTATTTTCATTAATTTGCCTAATTTCATATCTAATTTTAAATTTTAAGTCTTCCAAATTTTGTGGTTTATCCTTATACACTTTTGATTTCAAATAACCCCAAAGAAAGAAATCCATTGGTGTAAGATCGGGAGATCTTGCAGGCCATTCTATGGGTCCTCTTCTACCTATCCATCGTTCGGGAAAAATAGTATTCAAATACTCTCGTACTTGTCGAGCAAAATGAGGCGGAGCACCATCCTGCTGAAACCAAATAGACGCTTCTGGTAGATTAGGCTGATTCGGATTTGGAAAATCCGCTGCTAGTGTGGGAATTAATTCATTTTGAAGAAGTTGTAAATACCGGTCTCCTGTAAGATTTCCATCGAAGAAAAAATGTCCAATAATTCTATCATTTAATATCCCTGCCCAAACATTTACTTTTTGTGAGTATTGCGTATGCTGTTCTCTGCAACGGGGATTATTTGTACTCCAATACCGAAAATTTTGTCTGTTTACCGAACCATCCAAACAAAACGTGGCTTCATCGCTAAAAAGTACGCTGCGATGGAAAAATAGATTTAAGTTGCAAATTTCCATCATAGTTTCACAAAACTGTAGTCGGCGGTCGGGATCATCTTCGTTTAGCTCGTGCAGCAACCTAATTTTATACGGATGGTACTTTTCTTGTTTCAATACCCGCAAAACAGATCGTCGGCTAACATCATTATTAAGGGCTACTTCAGTGGATGCACTATGGGGATTATCTTCAACTTCTAACAAAATGTTCAATTTTGTGTTTTCACTAATTTTTGGACGACCTGGCCGTAGACGATCCTTTACATTCCCTGTTTCCCTGAATTTTTTCTCAATTTTACTCACTGTAGATCTTGTA
Organism: Barypeithes pellucidus; assembly: GCA_963991005.1. NCBI lineage: Eukaryota > Metazoa > Arthropoda > Insecta > Coleoptera > Curculionidae > Barypeithes > Barypeithes pellucidus. The sequence continues at coordinate 20,576,367 of OZ022563.1, forward strand.
ATCCGTCGTTCTGGATACTTAGCGCTAAACAAGTTACAAACTTCTTCTTGACTTCTTGTTTTGTCTCCACATCCAATTAAAATTAAAATTTCGATTCTTTGAGTTTCATTTAAATGCACCATGATCACCGTTTTTTCAAAATTATACTTAAAATTCTTTTTGATTGACACATGACTTGCTATCGTAGTAACAATTAATTTAAATTTACCTGTTTACCTTTAAGTAATTACATGTACCTTTTTTTAAAGAAATTTCTTTTTTAAGATGTAATTTTTCTCTAAAACCGTTAGAGATAAGGATAGAGTATGCTACATGAATTATGCTCAGAATTTGACGTAGAATTTATGTGATAAGTAAAAATAGGGTGGTTCTATTTAAAATACAAAAAATTTTTACAACATCTACTTTTTGACACACCCAGTATAATTTCTTTTTGAGGCAAAAAATCCGGAAGAAAAAATTATAATCGAAGTGTCCGAGCGTTTTTACAAAAAAATAAAACCTGATTTTTAAATGAATTTGTTCCATATTTTAGCCCATCACTGTACATAAGGTATGACATTTAGCCATTCGAATTTCGATTGGCGAGCCCAGTGACGGCATAGTGTGAGTTATTTTTAAATTGCTAATGGAGATTCACATTGTTGTTAGCGTTTTTAATTCTCTTTTAACGGCATTAAAAGGTTTTATGCATTTGATGATGTGGTTGAAATGAAAGAATAAAATCATGGTATTTGTATATTTACTTCATAAAAATACAACATAAATTAAAGCTATAATACTACTTATAGATTTTTGCAATCCAGAAGTCTTATAATTTCAAACTTAACTTGATGAAAAATTATGGATTTTTAACTGATTAAGATTGAAATTGTAAGAGTAAAACATATTTATCTCGAAAATGGTAAAATATGCAGGGTGTCCGCAAATTAATGGTACATGGAAACACCACAGACTCCTTGCGTAAAAATATTAGGATTTAATTATACTTACCTGTATTCGAAAGTTGATATTAACTGAGATACAGGTTCTTAAAGTTAAAACTTCATTTTTGTTTTTCTCTAATAACATTGAGAGAAACTAACTTTTTTTATAGAATTTGGCAATTATGTTTTTTTTAGGACGAGAAATTGATTTCTTTGTGAAATTTTAATGTACAATGTAGGGGCGCTGACTGCGGCATTTTTCGCACATTCAGAAGGTCATAACTTATTTGTGCCTCAGTGTATTTTAAGTTTTTAATGAAAATAATGCTTTTCTCATATTTATTACGTAAAAAAGGTAGCCTAAGTTCAGGTCGCCCAGAGTTGCCGTTTCGGAGATATTTGCATTTAAATTGTTTAGTGCGTTAGCTCAGGCAAGCAAAAAATATTTTGTTACTTTTTACCAATTAACTTTTACATGATAATTAATGTTCTTGTAATGGAAATTGGGAATAATAAATACATCATTTGGATTGTTCTTTAACTTACTTTAATTAAAATAACTTTGACCCTAGAAAACCTCGTGTCGAAAGAAACCAACAGTAATGAAAACACAAACTTACGATAAACTCACAAATGAAACATTTTCTGACAAAGCTATCTTACAATAACCAACAAACAAATAATAGCATGGAGATTCCATAGCAACTGTATCTCTAAATTTCATTCGTTTTATCATAGGTTACTTTAAGAAAAAAATTTTGTTTGTAAATTAATAGTAATTGGGGCAGGGTGGACTAAACAATTTAAATGCAAACATCTCTATCTTTTTACGTAATAAATATGAGAAAAGTATTATTTTCATTAAAAACTTACATAAATTGAGGCACAAAAAAGGTATGACCTAATAAATGTGCGAAAAATGCCGCAGACAGCGCCCCCCCCTACATTGGACATTAAAATTTCATAAAAAAATCAATTTCTCGTCCTATAAAAACCATAATTGCCAAATTTTGTAAAAAAACGTTAGTTTCTCGCAAAGTTATTAGAGAGAAACAATAATAATGAATATAAAATTATTTTTTAGGGTACTTTGGAAAACTTTTCAAATTTTCTCAAGAAGTTTATCGTTTACAGTAAATGTGATACGACAGAAAGCAGTTTTTCCTATCTTTTAGATTTTTTATCCGATTTGTAAATCTATTTGTTGTTTTTTTACTTGCTTTATGTTACATTTATTTGTAAGAGTAACACTTGTGATAAATGATTGTTTGTTGTAAATAAGCTGCCTGTTTATTTTAGTGTATACGATTTGTATATCCAACATATTTTGTAGTGTTTGATTTACCTTTGGGAAAGCATGACTATTGCTTATGAGGAAAGTTCAGTGACGCAATCGCCATTTCATTTTTTTATTAATAATTCCTTATTGTTTTATCTTGTATTGTTTTTGAATATTCAAAAATGCACTTTCAAATTAATAAGCGATTATTTCGTTAATAATGAACCAATTTTAATAATTTTTTTACGTCATCATTCCACCGACCTATAACTGTTACTATGGATACGTACAACTTATGGGGTGCGCAGTAAAAGGTTAAATTTTATGAGTGAAAATATGGGTTGGTGCGCACGGTTTTCCGGTCAGATTTTTAAAGGTTGCCCGTCGGTTGTCTTGCGCACAATGTTGTTGCCGTCATATAGGCAACCCCGCCGTATTGGTGCCGGTTTGGTTGCCAGCCCACGACGGGAACCAACGGCGACCGTCCAGAACCAAAATCAGTCGCAGGGATGTAACGATATTAAAAATGTATTGATACGTGGACAATATACAGGGTGTTATGGAAATGACTTATTATATTTAAATGGGTGACTACTTGGGTGTCCTAGAGAAAGTCTACATACTTTTTTTTTAAATTGAATATCTAAATACTAATACTTTTTACCCACATACATCTGGATTCACTTAGCAACAATGTGGGTCACTAGAGTATACTAACAGTGATGTCAGATCACACCACGTGTCTCGCCCTTGCTTGGATGCCGGCCGCGCGCCCTATTGTTGCTTCAGTATGTTTCGAGACTCGCGGATGAAATGACGCTCTCGAGGGTTCCACGTGCTTGACGTATACGAATTTTAAACGTTTTGTTAGTTGTAGCATTACCCAATTTTTTTTCTGTTGTGATATAATTCATAATAATATATGATGTGGTGTGATTTCATATTTGTGTGATATTATCTACTGTTGATTCTGTTGCAAAAAAATACTTTTGTGTTTTATTTTTTGATGGAATTTAATTTTAAAATAACGTTGAAGGTAAGATAGTATCTACTTTAAAATTGTAGTTTTATTTTTTAAAAAGTTTGAAAAAGAAGTGATAACGCGCGTCAATATGATAACATCGCCCATAATGCGTTAACCTCTTTTGAACCTCGAGACTGCCTCAATAAACTATCGATTGCGAAGGTCCTCAAGAGCGGCCACGTAAATTTTGAGATTTCATATAAAGTGTATATTTCGCTTAATAATTCAAATTATTTTTCTTCAATTTATTTTCATCTCAAGATTTGCCGGTTTAAATATAATAAGTAATTTCCATAACACCCTGTATATCAAAATTAATTTTTAGTAATGGACACAAGGCTTTCTTTTATGCGAAAAAATGGATTGTCTATTTCCCTGTAAAGAAGATCTTCTTAAGCAAAATATTGCCATGCAATCATATTCATTAAGGGCGAAGTACGGTCCTGTTCACCGATTAAGGTAAATAGTTTATCCGTCGGCATTTGCGCATGACATCTGACGATCAGCCTTGTTTACATGCGCAAGGCAATAAATTTGCCATTTTTGCTCTTAGAGTTTGGATATCCATAGATATAGGTCGGTGCGTCCTTCTAATTCTACAGATAGAATCCCTATCTCTTTTTTGTTGTGTTTATTTTCGTTATAATAGGCGTCATTTTGACGTGTACAAAGCAGATGGAAATACCGGGTCAATGTTTGTTGGATTCGATCTCGCTTTTTCCGGTTTTTGCCAGTTATAACTTTAAACCCCAATAAGGAAACCATATAAGAAATATATTGATATGCAGTACTGACATTATTTCAATTATCCTATACAGGGTGTGACAAATTCGGCCTTTATCATTGGGAGTTCGGAAACGGTAAGAGATACGAAGTAGGTCAAATTGGGGCAAATATGCCGCAAAAAAAATTCTAAAATAAATACAGGGGCTTTCAAAATATTTGGAAAAATCTAAAATTTTGCGTTTCGGTTTTTATTTTTTCCTGACTTTGTTCGAAGAGATATCAAAAATAAATTTCACTTTTCATTCTCCACAAGATGGTATCATCAGATCTCTCATTCGGCGTTTCAAATTTCTACTTAGCGTAAGTACAAGTAATTTATTTTATTAATACAAATAAAATTTGACTCTTAAAGCCAGCACGTTCATAAAACTAGCTAGGGGTATTTTAATGAAGATGGTCAATTTAAGGGAGACAAATTGTCAGAAAACCAGTAGGTGTTGTATACCACTGAATTTAGATTTCGGTCCTCTTTAATAAATTATACAAATAGATCCAGGCCCGTATTTAAGCAAATTAAGTTGATGATGACCCAAAGACGAAACGTCGCATGACAGATCTGATAATGCCATCTTGTGGGGAATAAAAAGTAGCAATGAGCAAGTGAAATTTATTTTTGGACATCTCTTCGAACAAAACCATTACGTACGTATATTACGTACTGAAAGTGTTCCATTCCTGTCGAGAGAGTCGGTAGTTAACTAAATCTCGAGACAGTAATGAAACTTATCACCGAGGTTTGTATACTATTTTATTTACAACCACATCTAACATCCACTTCTTATTATTTTGAATTAAAATTATTAATAAAACATAAATGTCATTTTGACTTTTCCATTGAAAAATTAGACAGAAATTTCAAATAACCGCAGGTGGTAAGATAACGTAGCTAATAATACACATCAAGATGGCAAATATCATTTTTTGAATATGGTTTCCATGTCACTAAACAATATCAGATGAGGAATTAGATTTTGCTGCAAAGGAGCAAAAATAGTAGAAGATATTCTGCTAACTAAAAGCCGCCCGAGATATGACAAGGCATATAACTGTTTCAAAGAATGGTGTACGGGAAACAAAGTTCAAAATCCAGGTTCTGAGTCGGCGCTACCAGCTTATTTCAGTGAAAATGCCAAGACAAAGAAGATATCAACGATTTGGTCACATTCAATGCTGAGGACCACTCTATCAATTAGGGAAAAAGTAGACATATCTAAACACGCAAAGCTATTAACATTTTTTAAAAAGTGTGTTTTATTTTGAGGTATCGATTTTTTAAAAAATTACAAAAAAATAATTTACTTTCCACAAACGTCAACTTTCCACCTTTCAAAGATAGATGAAATGTCATTATTACATGCATGGTTGTAAATAAAAATAAAAACCCAAACGCAAAATTTAAGATAATATTTTGAATGAATATTTTTGATTTTGATCGACTTTGTATCTTTGTATCTCTTACCGTTTCCGAAATCCCAATGGTAAAGGCCGAATTTGTAACACACTGTATAAATAGGTAATTTAACTTTTATCATTTACAATCTTTTGTTTCTGGACACCACATTTATTAAATAATAAATATATGCAAAAATAACTTTATTTTCCATCATTTACGTTATTAGCCACTTAACAACTTAAAATGTATTAGTCATGTCTAATATTTTGGCACCATATTGGCTCATCTGTTCTATCCAGGCAGTCGAAAACTTTGTCACACAGTTTTTCTTTAGGAATACATTGACCATTTAGGCAAGGGATGTGATTTTCCTCACAACGAACGCCTAAAAGTTAATCGATTTAGTTTCGAGAACGAAATAAAGGAACTGTTATAAATTCATCATTATTTCCTCCTATTAGTAACTATAACCATGCCAAATTTCAGCTGTCTATGTCACACGGCCTATGAGAAGAAGAACTGTGACAGACAGGCGTCAAACAGATTTCCTAACAAGTTTTTTATATTTTGTCAGAATCACTAAAAACTACCTTCGCAGTGAAGTTCGTCAGATTTGTCCCAACAATCGACTTTTCCATTGCAAAATTTGTCTTTTTCTATACAGGATGTGTCATTTCCACAATGAAAATGGGTTTCCAAATTACATTCTAAAAGAAAAATACAAAGATTAGCAAAATCGCCATATGAAAATATTAAATTGGCCATATTTTGAAAACTACAAATTTTTCGGAATAGACAGCATTTTACAAATTTACCCTTATTTTTAATTAAACAGAAAATAATTATAAACTTTGGTGGTTTTTATTTGGAAATACAGATTTCTTGCACTTTTTATTTCATTTTAAATCTTATTGTTTGCACGCCCTGTATTAATAGTTATCGAAAAATTTAAAAAATCTATTAAAGCAGGTCCTATTCAACAGGGAATCCAACCCCAATTAAACAATAAAGGCTTCCTTATAGGAAAAATTAATAATTATTTTAAGAGCTGCAGAAGTTATTTTTGACATAAAAACTGAAATATGTCAAACACGCTTAGACTTAGGTATAGGACGATATATGAAATCTGCCTAGAATCTTGCATATAATCTAAAAATGTCATTTTATATACTATACAACGTGTCCAAGATAAGGAGGACCAGTACAGGGATCTCGGAAACCGTAAGAGATACGAAGTCGGTTAAATGGAGGTAAAGTTGCGCACTTACGTGCCTAATAATATGCCGTTTAGAAAGTTTTAAAATTCCGACTAGTTCCGGAGATATCCGGACAACCCCGAAATTCTGAAAAATCGTTTTATTGTTTTCCTGGGTTTTTTTGAGATCGAATTCTAAAGTAAATTGCACTTTTGCAATTATTGCACCTTATTTCGCTCTATTTAACAGCGTTAATTTTTTTTGTAATCCGACGAGTCGTCTTCGAAGGGCCCTTATCAACTTTCTTTTTTTAAATACGGTCCTGTTTTCCTGATATTGGAATTTGATAGCTTTTTTGCTCCCGAATGCAACGACATATTGTGGTTTAATGGCGTTTCGAGGGTTTTTTTAACAACATCAGGAAATTTTGGGATTTCTGGAATTGTATTTCTCCTAATTTTATAAATAATACCTCATAAGTAAGCTCTAAATTTTTAATTTATGTTCGACTAGATCAATAAATAACAAATAATTTAATAATAAACCACAAAAGTGAATAAAAATCATTCCAGTAATAAAACGAACAACGAAAAAAGTAAGGAACTACATAATCAGGTGTTCAAAATGATTTCCGTTATTCTCTAAGCACAAATATCATCTTCTAACTGCCACAGTTTTTTTGAGATAAAATAAAACATGCGATAGAATATCAAACTTTGCAGTATTTGTAAATTTATGTTCCATATTTTCTGGAAAATAGAAAACCTCTTAAAACGTTCTCAAACGATCACAATGGGAATGTCAAATGAAACAAATCACTCGTCACCATCTTAATTTTTTTGTTTCAAGCGCCTACTTTTCTTTTAAATCCCGAATCAACAGAAGTTTGAAATAATGTTTCTGTATTTTGTTCACTTATTTGCGGTTTATTATTAAATTATTTGTTATTTATTGAACTAGTCCAACATATGTAAAAATTTAGAGCTTACTTATGAGATATTATTTATAAAATTAGGAGACATACAGGACCGTATCCCAAAATTTCCTGATGTTGTTCAAAAAACCCTCGAAACGTCATTAAACCACAATGTGTCATACATCGTTGTATTCGGGAGAATAAGCTCTCAAATTCCAATATCAGGAATGCAGGACCGTATTTAAAAAAAGAAAGTTGATAATGGCCCTTCGAAGATGACTCGTCGGATTACAAAACAATTAACGCTGTTAGATAGAGCGGAAAAAGTGGCAATGCAAAAGTGCAATTTATTTTAGAATTCGATCTCAAAAAAGCCCAGGAAAACAATAAAACGATTTTTCAGAATTTCGGTTTTTTTCGGATAACTTCGGAACTACTAGGAATTTAAAAACTTTCTAAACGGCATATTATTAGGCACGTAAATGCGCAACTTTACCTCCATTTAAACGACCTCGTATCTCTTACGGTTTCCGAGATCTCTGTACGGGCCCTCCTTATCTTGGACACGTTGTATAGGGTGTTCCATTTAAAATAAGCAAGTTGACGCCGACGTGTCATCATATTGACGTACTGTTCAATTTTCAAATGTTCCTATGTATAGTTTTTCATGAGGCGGTTTCCGGTTGGACACCCCTAAATCGATGCGGTTCTCGTTGGAACACCCTGTGTGTAGGGAATAATATTGTGTGATTCACGGGTTACCAATCACAGAACAATTTTCACAATCGCGAAGTTAATACCAAATTAAGAGGTCGTTGTGAAGGAATTGACAAGTTCACCAAGCAGGCCATGGAAAACAAATTGCTTCATAGCCTCGTCAAATCAATCTCATTCTACATTAAGCATGGCGGCCGCCTTGTCCTTTTTATCGAAAATTAGTTTCGGAATCGCGAATTTAGGCGGTAACCAGTGAGTGTACTTTATTAGATATTTCGGGCAAATATAAGTGACTCATCAAAGCATTATTTTGTGCCAAGATCAAGGGAAACTATGGCATATTATTATAGTGTCCTTAGCTATGGAACATGGATCATACCTGCCGCATGTAAGTACCTATTTTTAAATGTTGTTGGACGCTTTTAATATTTTGAGTAATTTGAGGGTTTATTGAGCAAATATTTTGAGGTTCAAGCTATATATATTTATGGAACTTCTTATGGCCAGTTAAAAATAGACATAATAAAAAAATAGAATAGAAAAAAAGCAAGAAAGTTTGTCCCAGATTACTAGCGTTTTTAAAAATTATAAAAAACATTTTAATACAGCATCAAATCCAACCTTATACCCCCCCCCCCCCCCCCCCCCTCAAGCAATTCTTAAATCCAGCACTGAATGTCTGATCGTTAAGAACAAACATTTCTTCGGAATGCCTAACTGGATAAATCTATGTAGTAAGTATTCTGTTTACTTACCACAATGTTTTTCGTCCATCATATTAAGACAATCGATGTGACCATTGCACCGTTTGTCCATTGAAATGCACATATTTTCACAGTTGAATGTATTTTCTGGGCATTTTAGAAGGTGTTTCAGTCTTAAGCATTGATATACATGATAGTTTTTATCCAGGTTTTTGCAATATTCAGTGTTAATTTTGCATAGGCCACCACAACCTACAAAAAAAAAACGTATATTGACGATATAAAGTTAGTAACTTGGCGTCTTTATGCACCCCTTAAGGGGGTATCAACCCTTGGCTTTACGCATCATGGTATGATCTATCGATTGGGGAGTGCGGAAAATTAAAAATAGGAAATGTGCAATAGAGGGAATGTTGAGAATATCTAGATCTAGCCTAATAATATAATATACTGTGTCCCAGCCCAGGAGTTACCCATTTAAATACAAATCATTTCCGGAACCCCTTGTACAGTACGTTTCACGAAAATTGGATACGACTTAATGATTTCCTGGGTCGGTCCCATTGTGTCGACAAGAGCTTGGCAATAAACAAGTGAAGTATGAAGGGACGGACTAAGGAAAACAAGTAATGATATGATTATATTAATGTAATCAAATGAAATAACATTTTTTTAAAATATTACTAGTTAAAATATTATAATTGGATTAATTATACGATCCAGACTAATATACGAATTTTCTACAGTTATTACGTGACGGACTGAATTTTTCCAACTACCTGGGGGAATTATCATTAAAGCATTTTCGTATTAATTCTACAACACTAGAACTTAAAGTCGGAGAAATATTTTCAGACCTAACCAGTGATTTTAACTGGTGCCACATATGCTCTATGGGGTTAAAAATGCAATAATAGGGTGGGAGCCGTAGCACTGTATGTCCAATTTCTTCTGCCAATGTGTCACAAACATATACTTTTTTTATACAAAATATCTTTAAAACTTCTAAAAGATCACTTTTTTTTATAACTTTCTTCAAAATATATATCATTCGCCGCCATGTAGTTCTGAATCTCCAATTTTGTATTATTTGAGCTTGGAGCTTTATGTAATTGGTGACTGTGATAGCTCGCATTGTCCATTACTATCACGCTATTCTGAGGAATGTTTGGTAAAAGCCAATTCTTGAACCATTCCTCAAAAACTAACAAATTTTACCACAAAAAGATATTTAAATATAAATTAAGCAACCTAACCTACCTGATGTGCCTATATTTAATTATAATTATTACAATCCGGTCCTTTCCACATAATAATAACAAACGGTCATAAATAATGGGATGGCCCAGGTACTTTTACAGCAGTCATTAAGTTATATCCATTTTTCGTGAAACAAACTTTACGTTTTAAATAAGGGCTGATCCACGCAATAAACTTAACTATTGAACAAATGAAAGTTTTGAGGATACTCTGAAATTTTACGAAATAAATTATTTATACACGGATAATATTTACCTGTTGGATCTTTGAGGTTTATCACTTTTACACATTTTGGTTTTTCCGTTTCTTGCATTTTTATACAGACTTCTTCTTCGGTACAGTCAGGGCAATAGAGTTTTTTAAAAAATGGCGGCGGTAGCTAAAAAATAGAGCAACATGTTAATTTTCAAATTAAAATGCCTATTTTCTGAATCTTATTCTGATCGTGCAAAAAATAGCACTCGAGCAAAACTGGTGACTCAACGCAGCGAACAAACTCAAACGTTTTGTCTTCGATCGGTACTCAAACCCGAATAAAGCCAAGAGGCGTGGCTTGTGACGTCAACGGGCGAGTGATTTTTAAAATCTCTTATGGAGATTTATACTACTGTCAGCGTTTTTAATTCTCTTTTAAATGTATTAAAAGGTTTTTAATGGTATATGTGAAATGAAAGAATGATATCATGGTATTTAGGTATATTTATTTCATGAACATACAACAAAAGATTAAAGCTAAAGTACGACCCAAGTAGTTAGTTAGAAACAAATTAAACTATTTTTTTAAATAGTCCATCTCTCAGTGGAGTGAAATTATGAAGAGGTAAATAAACTCATAATCTGCTTCAGTAGTTTCACGGAAAACTACGTGGCAACCAGTGTTGCCAGAAATCTTTAATCAAAAAAAAATAGGTTGACGGTTCGAAACCTAATAGAATAGTAAAAATCGGTGTCGGAGTAAGAAGAGTACGAAAAAAAGGTCGTTACTTTCCTATGGGGGCCACTTCCAGATTGAACATAAATTTCATATGGGGAGCGACATAACAAGGATGAACATCTCAAAAATTGTTAAAATAGTAATGGATATATTACAATGGTAAAAAACTGACACCACTGCTGGTGGCAACAAGCAGGGGTGGCCGAGCAGCTTCGGCTATCGTCGACTGGTTCGAATGGCGCGGCGGATGTTCTAAAAGCTTGCCGGAATCTTTCCTTATTTTAGTTGTTTTTGTGGCTGTACTGTGTGTTATATTTCTATGAAATTAATATACGTAAATACTTGTCATATATTATTCTTTAATTTCATATACCATTAAATGCATAAAACTAATACCTACCTTTAAAATAGAATTAAAAACGCTGATTTTGAGGGTCCTAAAGTTACCTTATGAGTACTATTTTCGGTTTCGCCATCTTCGGTTACATTTGTGTGATCCAGTGACTTATTCAAATTCTTTGGTACAATCATAATTTGAAGACTCTTATTTTCGACGATTTTCTCGTTGTCGGTGGTCAAAATTGTACGAGTGGAATTTTGAAAAGTTGTTTCGTTATTTTCTTTACTCGTACCAGGCCGGTTCGGAGTGTTTTTATTTTCTACTCTAAAAATGTTGTGATCTAGAAAAATAACGAGGCAGTTAAGAGTGGACTCGGCTCTCGATCAACAATAAAAAAAATATGTTTCAAATATATTTTTTATCTATGCATGTGAATAATCTGCACAGGGTGCGATTTTTTCTCCAACAATAAACATAATCTAAAAATAATTAAAAGTACGAATGAAATTATTTTTGTTTGGTTATATAATTTTTTTATTATTTCATATTCTCTGGGTATACAGGGTGAGTCGGAAGGAGCGGACCGATCTCCAACTATTGTACAGGGTGTCCCATTTTCGACACTTTTATAGGGTTTGTTCGGGTTTGGTTAATGCTATCAAGAAAGTAATGTAGGTGTCATGTACTCACCCTATATTTTCTTACTTAAAAGAGATATAGAAAAATGTTTTATACAGAAGTTTCTTTATATTGATTGTTGAATAATCTGTCGTTTTCAGAATAAGTATACGGGGTCAGGTAAAAAAAGTTATCAGACCTAACCTCATTTTTTTAAATGGAACACCCTGTATAATTTAATCTAAAAAGATACTATTTTAAATTCTCCTTTCAAATATATTTGCACCTTTTTACGTAAAAATATTAGGATTTAATTATATTTACCTATATCCGAAAAGTTAAAACTTTATTTTTGTTTTTCTCTAATATCTTTGAGAGAAACCAACGTTTTTTTACAAAAATTGGCAATTATGGTTTTTTTAGGACCAGAAATTGATTTATTTGTGAAATTTTAATATACAATGTATGTTCGTAAGCTGTTTGCTGCATTTTTCGCACATTTATTAGGTCATAACTTTTTTGTGCCTCAGTGTATTTAAGTTTTAAATATATTTAGGTTAAATATGTTAAGTTTAGGTTTGATAGCAACTGCATCTCTAAATTTCATTTGTTTTCTCATAGGTTGCTTTAAGAAAAAAATTTTGTAGACAAATTAATAGTAATTGGGCAGGGTGCACTAAACAATTTAAATGCAAATATCGCCGAAACGGTAACTCTGGGCGATCTGAACTTAGTATACCTTTTTTTCGTAATAAATATGAGAAAAGTATTATTTTTATTAAAATCTTAAAAACACTGAGGCACAAGAAAGTTATGATCTAATAAATGTGCGAAAAATGCAAATATTTTTACGTAAGGAGTCTGTGGTTTTTCCATGTACCATTAATTAACGGACGCCCTCTATATTTGAAGAGGTAAGCAATTTTGTAAGTATCCCAATGCTTAACAATAACAAAAAATAAGTTGTTTTTTTAGTATCAAACAATTAATAATAAAGCGAATATTTGGTGTTGTACAAGAATTAAAATTGTTTCGCGACAGATCTCTATAAAACATGGCGTATCGGGCCAAGAACAGCGTCGGGAACGAAACGTTCAGTCCTCCGTCCGTCCGTAAGATAACATAGAACGCTTACGAATCGGTTAATGTATGGTAATTTTTATAGTCACTCTGTAGTAGTGGCTCCCTTTAACATTACTCTGTAGTCGCGCCTACTTACAAGTTATATTTCTGTCGTAACGGCTACGTTATCTTTTTACTTTAAAGTTTTGGTGTTATATAAGCTAAATGTTAATGCGCTGTAGTTCCAGTAACCCTTATACTGACCATAAAGTAATGACACCATTTAGTCACTATACCAAGTAAGTGTTACGTAAATTTTACTAATAATGTTAACTTAACACGTGTTTGTTTTTTAATTACTCTATAAATTGAAAACAAATGAAAATCGGTAGGAACACGAGTTTTTTTATATTATTTATACAAACAAAATAATTATATTTACTTTAATCTAATTAATGGAAAAAGTAACTATTAAATGCAAAACAAAATATTCATATTCACAGTTGTATATGATTATTTTGTGAATAAACACTTACCTAAAGAAAAAATAATACCAAAACATACTGCTGTTATTATACTCAAAATCATCAAAATATAGGCGACCAATTTTAATTTTCTGTGTTTTTTCTTCTTGGGATCTTTATCAAGTTCATTTATCCTGAGAACCCATTTGTGTCCGAATATGTTCTTTCGTATTACCAAATTTTTATTAAAACTGTTTTGATACATTTCCCTGGTAATTGTCGAGACTGACATGTTTTGAGATCTAAAAAATGAATTACAATGTGCGATTGAAGAAAATAGTCAGACTTCTGTAATCAATTGTAAGAATATACGTCGATTACATACAGGGTATTTCACGGTGGATGGAACGTTAACGTTTCTGGAAAACGCGCCATAAGTTTGATTTCAAAATTTGGTTTTCCAGATAACCGACCATGGTCTATATTTTTAAACTATTTTGAGCAATGCGGCGTTGCCGATTCTACCTAAAACCGGTGGCAACATCGTTATTTTAAATGGAACTATTTAATATTATATTTTTACTTATATTCAATGCAAGTAACCACCTTATTGAAAATATGTTTGCTTTTATTGTTGTATTTATACTCTAGTTGCATTAGAAACAATTTTTTTTATTAGAGCTTATTTACAATAATAATAATGTAACATAAATTATTTATCATTTTCAAAAACGCATTATTTTCGATCACAAAAATAATAATAATATATACAATAATAGATGTGATATATCGTTTAGATTCAGAATATAAAGTGGCGTTCATAGAGCATAAAATGAAATGTTACTACTATTTAAAAAAACAAATATGATGATGATTGCGACAGAACAAAACGTCGGATGGAAAATCTAATTAAAGTATCTGATTCAGGAGATAAAGTGGCAATGAGAATGCAAAATTTATTTTCATATACAGGGTGTCCGCTAATTAATGGTACATGGAAAAACCACAGACTCCTTACGTAAAAATATTAGGATTTAATTATACTTACCTATATCCGAAAGTTGACATTAACTGACTTAAAGTTTAAACTTCATTTTTATTTTTCACTAATAACTTTGGGAGAAACTAACGTTATTTTTTTATAAAATTAGGCAATTATGGTTTTTTCAGGACGAGAAATAGATTTTTTTTATGAAATTTTAATGTGCGATGTCTGCGGCATTTTTAGCACATTTATTAGGTCATAACTTTTTGTGCTAGTGTATTTAACTTTCTAATGAAAATAATACTTTTCTCATATTTATTACGTAAAAAAGATATACTAAGTTGAGGTCGCCCAGAGTCACCGTTTCGGAAATATTTGCATTTAAATGGTTTAGTTGCACCCTGCCCAATTACTATTAATTTGCAAAAAAAATTAAAATCAAAAAGGAACCTATGAGAAAATAAAGAGAAGCAGTTGCTATGAAACCTCCATGTTGTTATTCGTTTGTTGATTATTGTAAAATTGCTGTGTTAGTTATAAAGGTACCTGTTTCGCCTAATGGGTCGTAAATATTTTTGAAGATCTTAAAATCAGGTTGTTGGATAGAGTTCCGAATATCGTCTTTGGGCACCTAATTTTTTTGTTTGAAGTTTGAAAACAAATTGTGTCTCGGCATTGTTACTTAACTTACGATAAACTCAAAAATGAAGCATTTTCTCACACAACTATCTTACAATAAGCAACAAACAAATAACAACATAGAGGTTTCATAGCAACTGCATCTCTAAATAAATAACAGGGGGCACTAAACAATTTAAATGCAAATATCTCCAAAACGGTAACTCTGGGAGATCTCAACTTATACCTATTTTACGTAATAAATATAAGAAAAGTATTATTTTCAATAAAAACTTAAATACACTAAGTTATGACCTAATAAATGTGCGAAAAATGCCGCAGACAGCGTCCCCTACATTGTACAATAAATTTTCACAAAAAAATCAATTTCTCGTCATAAAAACCCATAATTTTGTAAAAAACCGTTGGTTTCTCTCAAAGAGAGAAACAAAAATTAAGTTTTAACTTTAACACCCTGTATCTCAGTTAATATCAACTTTCGGATATAGGTAAGTATTATTAAATTCTAATATTTTTACGTTTGGTTTTTCCATGTACCATTAATTAGCGGACACCCTGTATAGAGGGTGTTTCTAAATAATATGCTAATATTTAAGGAGGTTATTCTTAAGCCCATTTTCAGGAAAAAACGTCATATGTGTTAAAGATTTTCAAAAAATCTCCTTTTTTATTAATATCTGTGATACTGCTCTTGGTACATTGGTACACACTTTCAGTAGATAGGCTCTGCCGGTTCGGGGTCATTTAGGGGTAGTTTTACATGTTATTTCTTATGGGAAAATTTAAGGTTCGAGTTGCATTTTTATATCCATCATAGGCGTGGCACTTTTTCTAGTTCGTAGGGGGTTGCCAATCATACGTAGCCAATCATAGGCTGGCTCAGTGGTTTATTATGGCGGTTCAGCGGATCAGCCAAACCGCTGGTTTGGGTTTGTTCGGGTTTGTTCGGATCAGCCAAACCCAAACCAGCGGTTTGGCTGATCCGCTGAACCGCCATAATAAACCAGTGAACCGCTGGTTTGGGTTTGGCTGGGGTTTGTTCGGATCAGCCAAACCCAAACCAGCGGTTCACTGGTTTATTATGGCGGTTCAGCGGATCAGCCAAACCGCTGGTTTGGGTTTGGCTGATCCGAACAAACCCAAACCAGCGGTTTGGCTGATCCGCTGAACCGCCATAATAAACCACTGAGCCGGCCTATGATTGGCTACGTATGATTGGCAACCCCCTACGGACTAGAAAAAGTGCCACGCCTATGATGGATATAAAAATTCAACTCGAACCTTAAATTTTCCCATAAGAAATAACATGTAAAACTACCCCTAAATGACCCCGAACCGGCATAGCCTATCTACTACTTTCTATTCATCAAGAGACATTTTGTGATGTATAACATTTTTTTTTTTCAATTCCGACCACTGGCGTTCGTGCGGAAATTTCCCTCGGTATTTTTGAGGAAAATATGGTACGCCACTTCTTTTTTTAATAACAATTATTTTTGAAATTCTCAATCCTTGCTGAGCAAATGTCGTCTCTTGAATTTTTGTCGGTTTGACTTTCAGTTTTCGTATAAAAAAATTAAATTCATTGATTTGCACTGTTATGAAATTATAGGTATTAACAACGATTAAAAAGGATCTAGTAGGTTAGAAGCAGATTTTGTTTTTTAAACATAAACTGTTTTGACAGTTGTCTACCTAGTCTAGTTGTTACGTATTTAAGTCATTAACCTTAAGAAATTATTAAAAAAACATTTAAATCTTTAACACTCTGTATCTCAAAAGTTAAGACGTTTAGGACATATGTTCATATGAAGTTGTTTCCTGAAAATGGACCCAAGAATAACCTCCTTAAATATTAGCATGTTATTAAGAAACACCCTGTATATTCAAATAGAATTAGAAAAATAAACGAACGAAATCGTAAATATTAGTGTTGTGGTCGCTCGAGCGAACAACCGCTTGAGTACTAGATTATTGAGCCCCGCTCGAGCCATAAATTCAAGCAAAAATCGGCGCTTGTTACTTATTACCTTTCATTCACCCGACCGAAATGTACCACTTGGTATAGTGTGATCGCTCGAGGTAAAAAACTGCTCGAATATTCGAGCAGTTTTTCGTCCGATAGAAAATACTACTCTAGTTATAAGTTCAAGCGAAAAATCGACATACGTCGTTGTTGAAGGCGCATAATCGAGAAAGTGCATACAAAAAAGTATGCCAAATCCCTGAGTGGATTAATGGCGACATCGGTTTTGTTTTCGACTGGCTAGCCAGCGGCGATTGTAAATTTTTTTAAAATTTTAAATCAGAATCTTCTTCCTTAATAAAAACTCTAGACTAAACTTCTAAAACTTACAAAAACAATCCCTGGTGTGTTTTATCAACTTCTTCTTCTTCTTAGTCATAAAATTTCAAGTGATTAATCGCTCGAGCAATTCACTCGATTATTAAAATCTAACAATAGTAAATATTCGTTTTTGCCCAAATATTCGGATATTTCTAAATTTTAAAACAACGCGGAGCTCACTAATTCTCAACTTTTGCCTAATTACATAGATCATTTCTGTATGTCCTATGGTTAACCCTGTAGAGTGCATACTTATCCGGGACACCCTGTATATTTGTTTGTAAAGAATTAATTTTCAGCTTACCTTTTATTATTATCGTAATAATGCACTTTGGTAAGTTCCACATTACAGGGCTGTAGAATCATTTTATTGAAGGAAAAATATTGACTTCAGTTCTCCAACACATATATCGCCGGTAAGAGGAACTTTCCTTTTATTTCGGTATTTTTTAAAAATCGATCGATCAAATTACTTTCAAAACACATACAACTCTATCTAAATTTCGATTTAAACTAAAACTAAATAATTCCCATCTAAATTATTGTTTTTTCAATACAAACACTGTACATCGTGGTGATTCGACCGTGGCATCATGCTGCCGGCAAATTTAGGCACGTGACTGCAATCTATATCGCTGTTACGAAAGGTTAGGGTCGCGGGGTGAAAGTTAAAGGGCTGCCCTTTAAGAGAGTGGAACAGGAAAGATGAATAAAACCCGGAATATTTTTTATATGAAATTAATTTTTTATTTCTATATTATTCTCAATTCCATTGTAAGCTTCCATAAGTAAGAAGCATGCTACAATAAACACAAGGTATGGTATGCGTTCTAATTTCGTTTGGCGCTCGCAGTGACATCATGGTGTTTTGTTTATGGAGATTCACGTTGTTGTTAGTGTTTTGAATTCTCTTCTAAAGGTATTATGTAAAAGGTTTTTTTCTATTTGGGTTTCATAATGGCTACATTATGAAATGCAAAGAAATTAATAACTTGCCACTTTCATGTTGGCAACACGTAGGGTTCGAATTTTAGGCTTACTTCGATTTCGTTGAAATTAGTTTTCTAGGCATTATGGATTCGACAGAAATTTTTTATAGAAAACTTTAAAATACTAACCTTGAACCTTGCAAATAGATCATTAATTTTTTCTAGATATTTATCCGAAATACCTATACTCGGAAATGTATAACATACTGATGGTGTCCGTCAACTAATTTCTAGTCACAACTATAAAACAACATAACCTACAAATAATAAAAATATCTTCCAGTGCATGCTCTATTTCTAAAGTTTTATCCAATAAAGTACTATTTTTAATTCAATATAGTATTATACATATTACTTTATACAGGGTTGCCCAGAAGTCTGGAATAAACTTAATATAGCCTTAACCTGTAACTTTTGGAGAAAACGCTCGGACACGTCAATTTAGTTTTATATAGCTCACATTTTGACGTTATTCGTTTGTTAAACATTTGTCAAAGATATGACGACATCGATCTTTTTTTTTTAAATAGAAACATACAGCTTGTGATACATCATTTGAAAGCTAATATCTCGTACAGATTCTGTCAAGCTATTTCAAAATGGCGACTGTTAAAAGTTTTTAAAAAATCTCTATTTAAATAAACGGAAATGATAAATCATTGATGGTTTTTTTACCTTTCAAGGTAAGAAATCTTCATTGTTTCGCGTTCAGAAGTTCAGTTACATATTCATTTGCGAAAATGACCTATCAACAGTTTGAAAAATTTTATATATCAGTTTATATTGAAAGTGGAAAAACGAAGAAATGGCGCAAAATGTATATTTTGTTCGCTATCCGAAAAGACTGTAACCATTTAAGGACATATTCCGAACATTTGCGATGATCCCCGTTATTTTTTACCTTAATCTGAATCTTTTAATTCGTTTCAAAGTAATAAAATTTAAATAAATCGCCTAGGAAACCAATTGCATCCATGGTGTGTATATATTTGAAAGGAGAATTTAAAATAGTATCTTTTTACATTAAAAAAAATTAGGTTAGGTCCGATAACTTTTTACCTGACCCCGTATACTTATTCTGAAAACGGCAGATTATTCAACAATCATTATAAATAAACTTCTGTATAAAACATTTTTCTGTATCTCTTTTAACTAAGAAAATATAGGGTATTTGTCATTTTTTGTTTTTCCCTCGTATCTCTTAAGCAAGCGAAATTTTCAAATTTTGATTTTACCATTTTAAGTTTAACCCAAAAAGAGCACATGACACCTACATTATTTTTTTGATAGCACAAACAATTACGGAGATACCCTATAAAAGTGTCAAAAATGGGACACCCTGTACCTGCATCAAGTGTTTATAATAGTGAAGTATTTCTTCGACCGGCGATGTTTACAGGAAGAAGTAGGCTCTGCAGGCAACGCGGAAATGAATTAATTTTTATGCACTTTAATCTGCCATTATTAATTACAAATATTATAACATATTATTTGTTCCAGAGTTTTTGTTCTGTTTTTATCTTATTTTCGTTAAATAAAACAGCTCTTCTGGGCTTCTTTGTTTCTTTTCACAATTTCTACAATACATTTTTTTTAAATCAGTTTCGGCCTGATCCCGTACAAAATCTTGCCGATCCGGAGATTAGGAAGAAGGCCGGATACCGCGTCTAAATATGTAACGGGTTACGCTAAACATTGCCAGTGATTACATTATTGATCGCGAATATCTGTCTGAAGTCATTTGGGGCTGGAAACCTAGTTGTATTAGTCATGTTCACATTAGAAAAAAAAACGCATTAAACGAGAACAAACGTCTATATAATGAAACATAAGCTAGTTCGACTCACACTTGATCGTCTATTCAGTGCAAACATTGTTGACATTCAACGATGTCGGTGATTCAACCGTGTAACGCCATCGTGATGCCGACAAGAGTTTGGCACGTGACGACACCACCCCTCCCTGCAGTATTATTTGTTACAAAATTGGAGGGTTGTGGGGTTGCTATTTCAGAGTAGAAAAATATAAGACGGAAATATTTTTATTATGTCTTATTTAAAAAATATTGGCTAACTAGGTACCTATAAATTCGAAAAAATTGACAAAACGACAACACAATACTTTAAAAATCTGTAAAGATTGAAGAATAAAATATATACAGGGTGATTGATGGTGGATGGCATATTAGGCGTTTATGGAGAATTAGTCATCGGATCACTTTGAAAATTTGTGGCTTATGCAACGTGTCCAAGATAAGGAGGGCCAGTACAGTGATCTCGGAAACCGTAAGAGATACGAAGTCGGTTAAATGGAGGTAAAGTTGCGCATTTACGTCCCCAATAGTATGCCGTTTAGAAAGTTTTAAAATTCCGAGTAGTTCCGGAGATATCCGGAAAAAATCGAAATTCTGAAAAATCGTTTTATTGTTTTCCTGGGTTTTTTTGAGATCGAATTCTAAAGTAAATTGCACATTGCATAATCAACCTTCTTTTTTTAAATACGGTCCTGTTTTTCTGATCTTAGAAAGAATTTTTCTTCCGAATACAACGATGTATGACACATTGTGGTTTAATGACGTTTCGGGGGTTTTGCTAAATAAATGCTCATAAGTCAAAAACTGTTGAAGATAGGTATAGTAACATTATATATAGGAAGATAGAGAATTTCAATAGCTTTTAGGACAACAGATAAAATATAGGGTATTTCATTTAAAAAACGTACTATTTACTATTTTTCCAAATCATCAAAATATTTGTATTTTGAAACACCCTGTACTATCATAACTAATATTTGGAAAGAGGGTGAAAGACCTCTGGATATAACCTGACTCCATACCAAATTTCAGTGCTTTAATTTGCCAGGGTTTAAAAATATCTTTTTGTAGGACATGTTTTCCGAAAAAAAAGTGCTATTAAAAAGGGAAATTAATTATTATCTTGAGAACTATAACAAATAGGTATAGGAAAATAGTAAGTAAAGTTATTAAGAAATTAATAAGGATCCTAAAACAAAAATAATACATATGGTGTTCCGTTTAAATTATCAAAAGTTGCTAATACTTTCAAGTAGAAGCGGCAACACTGCATGGCTAAAAATATTTTTAAAAGAGAGATCATGTCTGCTTCTATAAGCTCCCAAATTTTCAAAGGGATCCGATGACTATAGTTCTCCATAAACGTCTAATAGGCCATCCACCATCAATCACCCTGTATATAAGGTTATCCAAATTAAATGTACAACATCGGTAACTTTGATATTATTGAATATACAAGGGAGAGGAAAAAATATCACATATAACTTTTTCTAAGGCGACGACATTTTTGTGGAGCTGCGATACTCTATAGCGTATCATAGATTTTTAATATCGTTACGTCGAGTTACGACTGATTTCGGTTCTGGACGGTCGTCGTTGGTTGGCAACCAAACGGGCACCAATACGGCGCGGTTGCCTATATGACGGCGACAACATTGTACGCAGGACAACCGACGAGCAACATTTAAAAATATGACCGATAAACCGTGCGCATCAACCCATTTTTCCACTCATAAAATTTAACTTTTTACTGCCCATCCCATAAGTTGTACAGGGTGTCCCATTTTCGACACTTTATAGGATATCTCCGTAATTGTTAGTGCTATAATGTAATATAGGTGCTATGTGCAAGAGATGCGGGGGAAAATAAAAAAATTCACAATTTCAAAATTGCCCTATATTTTCTTAGTTAAAAGATATACAGAAAAATGTTTTATACAGAAGTTTATTTATATTGATTGTTGAATAATCTGCCGTTTTCAGAATAGGTATACGGGGTCAGATAAAAAAGTTATCGGACCTAACCTAATTTTTTAAATGGAACACCCTGTATATTTTAATCTAAAAAGATACTATTTTAAATTATCCTCTCAAATATATATACATATGATATTGGTTTTTAGGCGATTTATTTAAACTTTATTACTTTGAAACGGAATCATCGCAAATGTTCGGAATATGTCCTTAAATTGTTACCGTCTTTTCGGATAGCGAACAAAATATAAATTTTGCGCTGTTTCTTCGTTTTTTCCACTTTCAATATAAACTGATATCATATCAAATTTTTCAAAATGTTGGCAGGTCATTTTCGTAAATTAATATGTAAAAATGAAATTGACGTTACATGTTAATAGTTAACATAGTTGTTTTCTAGGATATTAGCTTTTGTTTCATGGTCTACTGTGGTTTAAAGTAATACGGTTTAAATAAATCGCCTAGGATACCAATATCATCCATGGTGTGTTATATATTTGAAATGATAATTTAAAATAGTATATTTTTAAATTAAAATATACAGGGTGTTCCATTTAAAAAGATGAGGTTAGATCCGATAACTTTTAACGATTATTCAAAAATTCGATATAAAACATTTTTCTGTATCTCTTTTAACTAAGAAAATATAGGGTAATTTTGAAATTGTCAATTTTTTGTTTTTCCCCCGTATCTCTTAAGCGATCGAAAATTTTCAAATTTTAATTTTACCATTTTAATTTTGACCCGAAAAGAGCACATGACACCTACATTATTTTTTTTATAGCACTAACAATTACGGAGATACCCTATAAAAGTGTCGAAAATGGGAACCCTGTTCGTATTCATAGTTATAGGTCGGTGCATATTACGGGTTTTCAAATGACACCTTGTAGATTCCTTACATGTAATGTTCAAATCATTATGCACCCACACATATGTCGCGATGTCAATTGCTTTGCTGCCCTTTTTATATTTTATTTCCGTTTTAAGCGATGGTATCATTTTTCATGTCACGCATGTTGTTTGCAGACCCGGTTTTTCATATTTAATTAGGAGAATGAATGAGTGGTTTATTAATTTTTTATTGACGCTATTAATAAAATGTATTTCGTAGGGTCATACAAATAAATAATTAATTAGATTATAGTCTCACAAACTAATGGTAGTTTTGTATGATACTCAGATGAGGACTGATTTTGGACGTAGTGGAAGCCAATTAAGATTTTCTTTGTTGTGGGGAGGGCATTTTTACACAATCTTTATAAACTCGTGGATGGTTTTAGATGTTTATGAAGAACTAGTCAACGGATCACTTTGAAAATTTGGCAGCTTATACAGGGTGCCCCAAGTAAAGTGGCCTATTAGAAGTATCTCGAGAACTAAATGAGATTTTATTTTAAAAATTTGGCTGCGGCTATAAGAGATGGTTTTCTACGTTTATAAAATATTTTCGATGGTGCGGTGTTGCCGGATCATACCGAAAGTGGTACCAACTTCGGAATTTTAAATGAATTACCCTATATATTATATTTTTTTTGGAATCTAGGTAAAAATCTAGAACAGTTTTCTATATAATATCATATACCTATCTTTAAGAGTTTTTGAATTATAAATAATTTTGTGATTTTTTTAACGCCGGACCTGAAAAGAAAATCGTATCTTTTTAGCGGTTACAGCTAGAAAGCTGAAATTTTGACAATAGTTTCACAAGACCATCGAAATTTTATAATTTTGAACAGTATTTAATTAGTTTTATACAGGGCGTCTCCATAACACTATTTCTGAGGCAGATGAATACTGCAAAATTCCTCTTCTTTTTTTTTAAATGGGTTTGATATGTTTTGCTAATGGAGGATCGATTTTTCTGTCTAATGATATTAAGTATATCTATACATATCTTCAATATTTTCGGAGTTATAGCGAAATTTAAAAATTATCTTATAAAAATATATTTTTTGGTAGTTGGCTGTGGATTCATAGAAACAAAATAATGAAAAATCCATGTGAAAACCATCTCTTATAGCCACAGCCAAATTTTCAAAATAAAATCTCATTTAGTTCTCGAGATACTTCTAATAGGCCACTTTACTTGGGGCACCCTGTATAACCAAATATCAGTGTGCTAATTTGTCAGAGTTCAAAAATATCAGCTCTTTTTTGAAGGATAGAAAAGTTAAATTAATTACTATCTCGAGAACGATAACAGATAGGTATAGGGAAAAGGAAAGTTATTAAAAAATTTGAAGGAATTCTAAAAAAGTAATAATACACAGGCTATTTCATTTAAATTACCGAAATTGCTAATACTTTCTAGTAGAAGCGGCAGCATTGCATAACTGAAAATATTTTTAGTAGAGATGGCATGTCCACTTATACAGGGTGCTACAAATTTGGCCTTCGAAATTGGGAATTTGGACGGTAAGAGATACGGTTAGGTAAATTGGGACAAAGTTGCTTAATTATGGGCCCAATAATATGCCGCAAACAAGTCGAAAATAAATGCAGGGGCTTTCGAAATATTTGGAAAAATATAAAATTTTAGGTTTCGGTTTTTATTTTTCCTGGCTTTGTTCGAAGATATATCCAAAAATAAATTTCACTTTCTCATTGCACTTTTTAATCTCCACAAGATGGAATTATCAGATCTTTCATGCGGCGTCTCGTCTTTGGGTCACCATCATCAACTTAATTTTTTTAAATACAGGCCTGGATCTTTTTGTTTAAATTATGAAAGAGCATCGAAATCTACGTTCAATGGTATACAATACTTCTGGTTTTCCGACTTTTTGTTCCTTAAATTGACCATCTTCATTGAAATACCCCTAGTACGTTCCTGTATTTTACTTTTTTTTTAATTCGGTACAAATAGTCACATTTTATTTGTATTAATAAAATATATTACTTTTGCTTACGCTAAGTAGAAATTTAGAAATTATTTAGTTTGAATTAAAAAAACACAGCAGTAGGTACTTAGTACGTAATAACAATAACAATTAAAGACAGAAATAGCAATAATAATTTAAAAACTTTCAGTTTCATCGGAACAAAAGGCAGGAACGTACTAGGGGTATATTAATGAAGATGATCAATTTAAGGAACAAAACGTCGGAAAACCAGTAAGTGTTGTATACCACTGAACGTAAATTTCCGTCCTCTTCATAATTTAAACAAAAAACTCCAGGCCCGTATTAAAAAAAATAAGTTAATGATGGTGACCTAAAGACGAAACGTCGCATTACAGATCTGATGATGCCATCTTGTGGAGAATAAAAAGTAGCAATGAGAAAGTGAAATTTATTTTTGAAGATATCTTCTATCTAACGAACGAAAAATAAAACCCGAAACGCAAAATTTTAGATTTTTCCAAATATTTTGAGAGCCCCTCTAGTTATTTTTGATTTTTGTGCGGCATTTTATTGGTCCCATACTTACGCAACTTTGCCCCAATTTAACAGACTTGGTATCTCTTACCGTTTCAGAAATCCCAATGGTGAAGGCAGAATTTATAACACCCTGTATAAGCTGCCAAATTTTCTAAGTGATCCTAGTGACTAGTTCTTCATAAACGTCTAATAGACCATCCATAATCAATCACCCTGTATATAGCAGCGTACTTTCATTTGGAACATTGAAAACTTTTTTAACCACACGAAACACAAAATATAAATGTCAATAATGACAAATAATGATAGGTACCTATGTCAATGTTTTAATTTTTCCATCTCCTTCTTACACATGAGAATAGTATTTCGTTTCCAAAGAAAAACGTCGTCTGTTCCATTTCCATTAACTAATAAAACAAAGATAAATTAGATTTGATATTATTATGACGATCATTTTTTCTTTATCCTAACTGTATATGACACTTAACGATTACGTACTTAGGTCTAGGTATAGTTGTGCACGCAAACTTGGACATGGCAATTAACTTTTAAAAGGGGAAGCAAAAGATAAAAAGACAGGTGTTAAATTAATGTCTAGGGCAGGTGGCCCACTGATGAATATGATATTGAAGAGTGTATAGGGTTATAAAGAAATATAAGAACAAAATTGTTCAATATATTTTTCTTTATCGTAAGAACACAAGTATTCTTATTTGTCAGGTGGTAGTCACCGACTTATACTTATCTATGGATAGCCAAACTCTAAAAGCAAAAGTGGCAAATTTATGGCCTCGCGCATGTAAATTAAACTGATCGTCAGCTGTCATGCGCGATGCCGACTGATAAACTATTGCACGGCAATATGGGAAATAAACAATATATGTTCTCGCATAAAAGAAGGCCTTGTGGCCATCACTGAAAAGTCGCTTTTAGAATTAATTTTGATATCTATCGGCCACGTATCGATAAGATTTTTAATATCGTTACAACCCTACGAGTGATTTTGATTCTGGACGGTCGTCGTTGGTTGGCAACCAAACTGGCACCGATACGGCGTGGTTGCCTATATGATGGCGACGACATTGTGCGCAAGACAACCGACAAGCAACCTTTAAAAATATGACCGGTAAGCCATACGCACCAACTCATTTTTTCATTCGTAAAATTTAACTTTTTTACTGCACACTCCATAAGTTCTACGTATCCATTGTTATAGGTTGGTGATGGTAGTCCTTTATCATAGAATCTGGGAGTGGTGCGTGTGCGCATAAAGCGATTCACGTTGGTTTTGAATCGTTGGAAAACACGACCTCGGAAAGGTCGTTCCACAAGGATGACGTCCTCCAGATGAAAGAATTCTTAAATAATGAAGTTCGAGGAGTACTAAGCTTAACCACATATGGACTGGCGGCAGTGGTTCGTCGTGTATTTCCGCTCTGGGCGGAATTAAGAGGGCAAGGTCAGCCGAGCACTTTCCATGAAAATATCTGTAAAATAGAGTCAAATCCCCAACCTGTCTTCGATGTTCTAGGCTGTCGAGGTTCTTCGTCAGCTCGTGGTCTCCAATCAGACGAATGGCCCGCCTTTCGATGGAATCCAGTAGCCGAAGAGTATGTTTGGGTGCAGAGCTCCAGACATGAGTGTAGTACTCTAGTGATGGTCGAATCTGGGCTTTGTATAGTGTCAAAAGTTGTTGAGGTGTGTACAACTTTCTGGTTCGGAAGAGTACACCAAGCTTCTGAGAGGCTATCTTGGCGATTGCCACAACGTGGTCATGCCAAGACATATTTCTTCCCAGATTGACGCCCAACAAATTAATAAATGAAGCCAGTGGGATTGCGCCATCCGGTTCTCTAATGTTAACCTTTTTAGAGAAAACTGTTGCCTAGGTTTTCTTAGCGTTAAATTCGACTTGGTTACTGTCACCCCAAGCAAAAATTTCTTCCTTTGTTGAGGCATGATACTTCATGCTGTCTGCGAAGATATGCGTCGGCAGCAGATGCTTGTGCATTCAAAGAGAAAGATGAGACAGGTGTGCTATCGTCAACAAAGCTAAATATAGGAGTTTTAGTTTTCACTAGAAGGTCGTTAATGTAGAATAAGAAGAGGGTCGGAGACAATATGGACCCTTCAGGAACACCGGATAGAAACTAAACTATATTATATTATAATTATATTTATAACTGTTATTTTCTCAGGGGCGCGGAATCTATTTATAGTGGACTTTTGCCTGGTTTTATTACAGCTCTTGTCGATAATAGTTTGTTGGAAATAAATGATCAAGGAAAGAGCGCCAAACGTACTATAACCAACATGATTTATTATTATCCATATGGTTGTGATGCCCCGGGGAATTATATGCCCTTTTTATTTCAAACAAATAAAGTAAATGTTAAATAACCATTCATGAAAGAGGAGATTGGGAAATTGAAAGGATTTATAAAAATTTTAAAATAAAACAAAGATTTTATTTGATTTAAAAATAAAATGATTTACGGTAGTGTTTCAAAAAGTAAATTCAGGAATTAGAATTTTAATAAAAGGTTCAATATTTTTGTTCTTATTCAAAATAAATTAAAAATCAGGATTAAGTTTTAAAAGATAAATTATTTTTTTGAAATAATATTCTTAAAGTTTAGGAATAAAATAAACTTACTTTAAATTAAGAATAAAATCAAAGACCGTCGTGCGCCATCACTCCGAAAACAGAAACGGTAAACTGAAAAGATTCCTAAAGTCAAACCCTACCAAAAGGTTCAAGGAGTGGGAACAAGTTGTGCAATAGTATTTCATCATCACCTTGGGATTTTCTTAGGAAAAATTCCAACTTGTTTTCAATAACAAAATTCTTGGTACTCTGCTCGAGTCGCGCATACCGCAAATTCTTTCGGTTCAAAAGTTAGAGGATCTAAAAAGGTGCAGCCAACCAAATTAACATAAGAAATTCCTTATAAGAGGTAGCTTAACTAAGCTCGGGGCCTCTTCGAGGATAAAATTCTTTAACTTGGAAACGATCACGTCACTTTTGGCCCTGAGATTGTTTTTCGGTTTTCTTCGCGGAATAAATTCCTTCTTGTTTTTAACAGCAAAAATTCTTAGAAAAGTCAGCGTTGACCATGAGTTTTTGGCACAAACAAAAATCACGCGATCAACAACATACGTAACGAAAACCCCCTATAAATATCCGACACGCAGTCTGGTGAAGGGAGTCTGAAAAAGTCGTGAGTCTGAGTCAGTCTGATAATCACTCTTAAGCAGTCTTATGGTAGCCTCTTAGAACAGTGAAAAATCATTTTTTGAGTCGTTAACTAAAGAAATTGGTCCCGACCCCTCGGAGGTCGGGGTTGGTAAATTTATACAAAGTTCGAAGATAAGTTGTGCGATAGTCAGAAATTGTAGTTGTTAAGCCATCAAGTGAGATAGTTAGACAGACAGAATAAACGTTATTCGGGAAAGATTTCATAAACGGGATAAGAAATTATACGAGACAATAAGATTTTAGACGAAAGCAGTGCAACAAAACGCGACGTAAAATCGTATAGTCCGTTCGCGAGAGAACAGTTAATTTAATCGGAAAAGGTCAGTAGCGACGCGGAAAGTCACAAGAGCAAATGAGATAAAAGGAACGTGGTCGTAAGAAAGTGTTTTACTTTGTAACTTGAAAATGGTAGTGTCAGAAAGAAATTTTCAATCATTGAGAAATTTTATGACAATTTAAAGAAAGTAAAGATCGTTACTAGTGAAGCTCCCTTGTAAAATGAAAGTGTAAATTGTGGAAAATTGATGAATCACGGTAGTTGTTAAAATAGAAGGACAGAATTTTGAGTAAGTTAAACATTGTGACAAATTAGAGATTGTTTATGTTCCCTTTCGACTTTCAAGAAAATTGTAATTGATGTTGAACAATATAACAATAGTGCGGAAAAACAGTACTTTAACATTTTAAAGAAACAAAAATTATTTGTTGAAGGTGCTCCCTTTCAGACTTTATAAATGACTTTAAATCAAGTGAAATTAACCTTTTGAAAAAAATAGAATTTGTTTAATGACAAAGCTCCCTTTCAAGAATTTGTAAATGAATTTAGAACTATTTCAAATGTGACATTTTAAGATTTAACCGGAAGTTATGCACTTATAAAATTATAACCATAATATTTATGTTTACAAGATTTTATGCAGTTTGCCAATGTTATAAGGCAATGATGAAATTGTAAAAGAACTTATGCAGTTTGTCAAAATTGTAATACCTTGTGAAAATTTAAATACTGATACAATAGATGTTTTAAAATTAAATCAAAGGGTTTTACTGATAGAATAGTACTCTAGGACCGACCCAGTTCCCCTTCAAAGTTCTGCAGTGCTTCTGCCCTTATAATAAAAGAATAGGAATAGGGGTGGGGCATTACATTGGTGTCAGGTGTGGGGTTTTGTTTGGTTGAATTGGAATTATCAATTGAGAAAGAACCAAAGGTCCTAGAACTGTAGAGCATTATTTACCCTCTACGACAGTACTTCTATCAGAAAATATTACAAAAAAAAAAAAAAAACAATTTTGAAATCAACTACCTACCGTGTTAAACAAATATATACCAGTTTTCAAAGAAGAGTTAAGTATTGAAAACTAGATTCAGGAGGAGCTATAGTGAAACCAGAGATTGAAAGTAATTGAGTAGAGAAACAAAGAACCGGAATTCCTACATATGGAAAGGTCAACCTTACGAATAAGTTTTGAGAAAATAAAAATTAGTATGGCACGAATTCCAAGCAGATGAATTCTAATTATGAAAAACAAAAAAATATACATTTTTGAAGTATGTATGAGCAAGACGGAGTTAAAGCTAAGAAGAAAGACACAAAGGCAACAGTGAGATATTCGAGTTAAAAGAGAACAAAGTAAGTCTTCAAGAGAGGAAGCAAGTCGAAAAAGAGTTTTGCGATGAAGATATCCGAGGTTATTTGAGATTCAATTCTAAGGAAGCATCTAGGGTTAAGGCCCACATAAGAGTTTTCGAACCAAAAGTGTAGATCATCCTCAAGGGTTGTGGGAGAATAATAGAAGATAGGTCTTCAAAGGAAGCAAAGGAGAGATATAGAATTTTGTGAGATATAGAGAAAAAGAAGCTAAGCCTTCAAGAGAGGAAGGAAGAGAGAAAATAAAGTTATGAGAGGCCTCGAAGTGAAATATTTGAGTTACTTGGGAATTAGCTTGAGGGACTATCAAAAGGACGAGGTCAACACTCAGTTCCCGAACTAAGTGCAGATGTCCAAAAGAAGCTCTTGCAAGTTACTAGAGATTTATGTAAGAGATGAAGTAAAAAGAAAAATTTGTTGTTGTCCCATGAGAAGGGAAGGAGAACTTTTATGGTTGTATCTAAGGTCAAGGCCAATATTCAGTTGAAAAACTAATGTATAGAGAAGCCAAAAAGGTTGTTGTGGGTTGCCAGAGATTTGTGTCAGGAAAAGAAGAGCAGAAATTTTGTTGAAAGAAAAATTAAGAACCAAGTTGGAATGAATCTTAGACAATAAAAGAAATAGAGGAAGTAAAGAACATGATGATTCAGATAACAAAAATTTAAAAAGGTTACTCTACCAGAGATTCTTCGTTACTGTCAATAACAGAAGAATCAGACGCTCAAGTGCTTGACAGGCGCGTGAATGTCCAGAGGAAGGCAGAAGATAGAGGAACCTTGGAGAAAAAAAATATATATATATATATACGTAACATCAAAGAAGATAAGAAGCCATACGATAACATTAGAAATTACAAAAATAATAACCAAAGAATATCGACCAATGAAGAGGAAGAAAACTTAGGGATCCGGAAATCACTAGAAAGATATAAAAAGGAACAAGGTAAAACGAAAATAACACGTAATGGAAGAAAAAGTGAAGAATAAATCGTGAAGTCCATACCAGAAGAAGAAGTGGTTGTTGTGCCTAAACTACCTCCGACCAACCACACCCGACGAAACCGCGAGAAGAGAAGAGGGAAACAAGCAGCGACAGAAAATAGAACACGGAGAGCCATCTATACGTAAAGCAATATACGACAAGGTGTCAAGAAGAAGGAACGCAAATTTTAAGAGGATAGTGTCACCTAGCGGAACATATGAAAAGTAAGGCGGTACGAGTCAAAAACTACGTCACTGAAGGTATTAGTTAAATGAATACCTAATAGAGTTCGCAAGTAGTTATTAGAACGAATTAAAAATTATGTGACTCCCCAAAAGGAAGCAGGCCAACGGAAAATTAAGGAATAGCAACATAGACAGAATTTCGGCGGCTCTTTGAAAATTGATACGAGATATAAATCGACATTAAGTTACGTTCAACTCGACTTGGAATGTATCAACTAGCTGACTGGAAAAATTGAGAACGAAAATCTTAAGTAGAATCAGCCTAAAGAAAACAAAACTATGCTGAATCAACTGAAAACATGAACACTGAGGGAAGACGAAAACAAAAATCCTTCAGTATTATCCAAACGCTTAGACAGAGACCGACGGGAAAATTATAAATTCAGAATGTTGTGGCTAGTGTTATTTTTAACCTATATTAACCTTATAGAGGACTGGGGGGTACGCGCGACTCTGTACCAGCTTGCCCTGTACCACATCAGGGAACTGAGGCAATTCTACGAAGTGAATGCGATGGGACCGGGAGTGCTACCGATACTAGCTACCCTAGCCTTGTGGCAGGGGCATATCCATTTGAGCTACCAGATTTTTCGGGAGGCACAGGCAGCGCGCGGGAACCGGCCATTCAGTGGGGCATGCAACTGCGCCCTATGCGACCCCACAAATGGACTAGATTATGGACCGGGCTATTTCTGGAACATATGGGCGATAGCCGGACTTCCAGTGTGTATCTGCCCGATATGCAGGGCCCGGCCGCAGCCACTACACCAGCAGAACAATAGAACCAACCCTCCAGCTACCACCACCCACGATGTCTCTTGCCAAACTCCCTCCCCCCTACGATTGCGCCGTCCTACCCGTCAACCACCTGCAACCCCCTCAAGACCATTCCTTTCCGTTGTACGGCCATATCCACCAATTCGACATCACCTTCCCCCCCTAAATCCGCAAAATCCAACAAGCCCAGAAAATCAAACTGAGAACGTAGAAAATGACGACGAAGAATAAACATTACAAATCGAATGTGTAAAAAAAAAAAGAAAAGTTTTTTTAATTTTGAATTATAAATTAATGAAAAATATAGCCTATTATCTAAAAAAGGGGTTTTAATAAAAATCAAAAGGGAAATCGTTTATAACCCAAAGGGCCAAGAGACAAATTTTCTTAAGATTTTAATTATGTCAGGAATAATGTAAATTAAGGTCAGTAACACAAAAATTAAGAAAATTTTTTTTTAGGTAGAAATTATTTCAGGATGAATAAGGAAAGCCAAGGCAAGTTTTTCTTATGTTAAAAATACTATTGTAATTGGAAGTCACGAAGTCACAAAGAAAAACTTAACCTTGTTGAAGTACTAAATTGGGATTTAAGAAAACTGTAAAAAGGGAAATGTTTCGAAAAATTTACAAAAGGGGATATGTTGACCCAATTCAAGTAAGCAGCGAAATATTTTCTTTAAAGGTTTTATAAATTAGGAATTTATAGGATTTTGTTAATTGTTCTAAGTGCATAACGTTTCAGAAGTTCTTTTTGGGATACGTTAGTACAGGTAAATGTAACGAATATTTTAAAAGGTATGTAAAAGGTAAACCACTTTCCGTTTTACAAACAAACAAAAGAAATTAATTTAACAATGAAATCGGGATTGACCGCCAACCTTAGTCTATCTCGCTCAGACAGTCAGATGCCCGCGCCGCGCCTATCATGCGCCAAATTGAGAAGCATAAAAAACACCCGTGACGTAATCACTACGAAGTCTGCCAGAAGAAAAAGGCGAACGAAAAGGTAACAGAGGAACTCGAGACCGTGCGCGTAACCCTATCGATATGAAGCTTATATGAAGGTTGACAAAAGGATCCATACGAACGAGAATCGTAACACAGAAAAATTTTGTACGGGCGTCGCTAACGAATAAAATGAATTAATCATTTCATTCGTCTTATAAAGGTTGGAGTGATGTGATGCCCCGGGGAATTATATGCCCTTTTTATTTCAAACAAATAAAGTAAATGTTAAATAACCATTCATGAAAGAGGAGATTGGGAAATTGAAAGGATTTATAAAAATTTTAAAATAAAACAAAGATTTTATTTGATTTAAAAATAAAATGATTTACGGTAGTGTTTCAAAAAGTAAATTCAGGAATTAGAATTTTAATAAAAGGTTCAATATTTTTGTTCTTATTCAAAATAAATTAAAAATCAGGATTAAGTTTTAAAAGATAAATTATTTTTTTGAAATAATATTCTTAAAGTTTAGGAATAAAATAAACTTACTTTAAATTAAGAATAAAATCAAAGACCGTCGTGCGCCATCACTCCGAAAACAGAAACGGTAAACTGAAAAGATTCCTAAAGTCAAACCCTACCAAAAGGTTCAAGGAGTGGGAACAAGTTGTGCAATAGTATTTCATCATCACCTTGGGATTTTCTTAGGAAAAATTCCAACTTGTTTTCAATAACAAAATTCTTGGTACTCTGCTCGAGTCGCGCATACCGCAAATTCTTTCGGTTCAAAAGTTAGAGGATCTAAAAAGGTGCAGCCAACCAAATTAACATAAGAAATTCCTTATAAGAGGTAGCTTAACTAAGCTCGGGGCCTCTTCGAGGATAAAATTCTTAAACTTGGAAACGATCACGTCACTTTTGGCCCTGAGATTGTTTTTCGGTTTTCTTCGCGGAATAAATTCCTTCTTGTTTTTAACAGCAAAAATTCTTAGAAAAGTCAGCGTTGACCATGAGTTTTTGGCACAAACAAAAATCACGCGATCAACAACATACGTAACGAAAACCCCCTATAAATATCCGACACGCAGTCTGGTGAAGGGAGTCTGAAAAAGTCGTGAGTCTGAGTCAGTCTGATAATCACTCTTAAGCAGTCTTATGGTAGCCTCTTAGAACAGTGAAAAATCATTTTTTGAGTCGTTAACTAAAGAAATTGGTCCCGACCCCTCGGAGGTCGGGGTTGGTAAATTTATACAAAGTTCGAAGATAAGTTGTGCGATAGTCAGAAATTGTAGTTGTTAAGCCATCAAGTGAGATAGTTAGACAGACAGAATAAACGTTATTCGGGAAAGATTTCATAAACGGGATAAGAAATTATACGAGACAATAAGATTTTAGACGAAAGCAGTGCAACAAAACGCGACGTAAAATCGTATAGTCCGTTCGCGAGAGAACAGTTAATTTAATCGGAAAAGGTCAGTAGCGACGCGGAAAGTCACAAGAGCAAATGAGATAAAAGGAACGTGGTCGTAAGAAAGTGTTTTACTTTGTAACTTGAAAATGGTAGTGTCAGAAAGAAATTTTCAATCATTGAGAAATTTTATGACAATTTAAAGAAAGTAAAGATCGTTACTAGTGAAGCTCCCTTGTAAAATGAAAGTGTAAATTGTGGAAAATTGATGAATCACGGTAGTTGTTAAAATAGAAGGACAGAATTTTGAGTAAGTTAAACATTGTGACAAATTAGAGATTGTTTATGTTCCCTTTCGACTTTCAAGAAAATTGTAATTGATGTTGAACAATATAACAATAGTGCGGAAAAACAGTACTTTAACATTTTAAAGAAACAAAAATTATTTGTTGAAGGTGCTTCCTTTCAGACTTTATAAATGACTTTAAATCAAGTGAAATTAACCTTTTGAAAAAAATAGAATTTGTTTAATGACAAAGCTCCCTTTCAAGAATTTGTAAATGAATTTAGAACTATTTCAAATGTGACATTTTAAGATTTAACCGGAAGTTATGCACTTATAAAATTATAACCATAATATTTATGTTTACAAGATTTTATGCAGTTTGCCAATGTTATAAGGCAATGATGAAATTGTAAAAGAACTTATGCAGTTTGTCAAAATTTTTGTGAAAATTTAAATACTGATACAATAGATGTTTTAAAATTAAATCAAAGGGTTTTACTGATAGAATAGTACTCTAGGACCGACCCAGTTCCCCTTCAAAGTTCTGCAGTGCTTCTGCCCTTATAATAAAAGAATAGGAATAGGGGTGGGGCATTACATGGTTGCTTTTATGGATAAATAAAAGAAGGAAATGTCGTATTGTGCAAATTGATTTATTATTATCACAATATTATTTACAAGCACTTACACGTAATTTATATTCAGTTAATTATTTAGTAATAAATTAAATAAGTTAAAACTTAAATAGGAACGCCGCCAACAATATTGCATTAAATAACTAATTATAGCTAAAATAACTTAAAAAATATTACACATGTATTAACTAAACAACTAATGGAATGCCTTTAACACAGATTTAGTTGTAGTAATATAGAGTAAGTGTAAAAAATTAGTAGGGCGCGATTCTCACCAGTATCTTCGGCTAATGACACTGGCGTAAAACTTTAGGATTTTAAATTTCAATGATAATGGTGATTCTACCCCCCATGACCGAATTTACCTCACCTTCCCCTACTTATTTTGCCGTCCGAACAATAAAAATTCATTTACACCGAATATGCAGTTTTTCAAAGTTCTTTTGATTATCTGAAAACATTTTTGTTGTTATATTTGAAATTAACATCACTAAATAAGAAAAAAATGTTGCAAACTTTTAAGATAACCCTGTATACAGGATGTTTAAAAAAACAAAAATAAGAAGATACAGGGTGTCAAAATTAAAAAAAAATTTTCGGCGTTTTCAATATATTTCCGAAATGACTGTAGTAATTTTAGTGAAATTTAGGTTATGAAACGTACCTAGATAAGCACATATTTTAGCAATAAAAATGTGTGAATATTATACTAAATTTTTTTACTGAGTATTTATTTTAAGCTTGCTATTTAACAGAGATTCATAAAATTGCATTTAACGTGTAAACTAAGCTGGTTAATAGATATTAAGAGATAGTTTTTTAAGTCAATTAGATTTCTTCTTTTAAAAATGTGAAAAAGTCAGTTTCGTACCTATCTTTTTTTAAAAGTTATTGGAGCTCCTGATCGTACGCGCGCACCTCGTTAACCATCTGTAAATATGTGCATCTTTTAGGTAGTTTTTATAACTCAAATTTTCCTAAAATCACCTGCTAAAGCCGTTTCGGAAATATATTGAAAACACCGAAAAATTTAAAATAAAATTTAACACTGTCACTTTTAAACAAAGCATTTGCAAAACCATGTTGGAACCATTTATCTAATTTTTGGGTACGGAATCACCACACCAGCGATGACACATGTTTTTTGAACATCCTGTACAAATTGTAAAAGTTTATAAGGTACAGGGTGTCCCATTTTCGACAATTTTATAGGGTATGTCCGTAATTATTAGTGTTATCAAAAAAGTAATGTAGGTGTCATTTGCTCTTTTTTTGGGTCAAATTTAAAATGGTAAAATCAACATTTGAGAATTTTCGCTAGCTTAAGAGATACGGGGGAAAATCAAAAAATTGACAATTCCCTATATTTTCTTAGTTAAAAGAGATATAGAAAAATGTTTTATACCGAAGTTTCTTTATATTGATTGTTGAATAATCTGTCGTTTTCAGAATAAGCATACGGGGTCAGGTAAAGGAGTTATAGGAACTAACCTCCTTTTTTTAAATGGAACACCCTGTATATTTTAATCTACAAAGATACTATTTTAAATTATCCTTTCAAATATATAACACACCATGGATGATATTGGTTTCCTAGGCGATTTATTTAAATTTTATTACTTTGAAACGAAATAAAAGATTCAGATTAAGGTAAAAAATAACGGGAATCATCGCATATGTTCGGAATATGTCCTTAAATGGTTACCGTCTTTCCGGATAGCTAACAAAATATACGTTTTCGCCATTTCTTCGTTTTTTCCATTTTCAATATAAAGTGATATCATATCAAATTTTTCAAAATGTTGATAGGTCATTTTCGCAAATGAATATGTAAAAATGAAATTGACGTTAAATGTTAATAGTCAACATAGTTGTTTCTAGGATATTAGCTTTTGTTTCATGGTTATACCAATATCATCCAATATCATACGATGGGTGGACGCAGGGATCCAGAAGGTTGGCAAATCCAGTGTTCTATTTTCCGGTAATCGAAACAACCGGCACGAGTTTGGGACTGGCTTCGTTATTCGCTCAGAACTAACGAACAAGGTGATAGAATTCAAAACAATGAGCGACCGCATCTGCATCCTTAGACTTAAGGGCAAATGGTACAATTATTCGCTGATATCCGCGCATGCACCAACGGAAGAGAAAGACGAACCTACGAAGGAGGCCTTCTACGATCAACTGGAGAGAACAATAAGTGCAATTCCCAAACAGGATATGACACTCCTCATGGGGGATTTTAATGCGAAGGTGGGAAGAGAAAATGCCTTTAAACCAACAATAGGCAAACACAGCTTACATGAACATTGTAACGATAACGGTGCTCGTTTGGTGGATCTGGCAGCGTCCAATAACTTTCTTATAAAATCGACAATGTTCGAACATAAAAACATACACAAACAGACGTGGATGTCCAACGACGGAGTCACAAGAAATCAAATTGACCATATTTTGATAGATGCAAGGCATAGCAGCAACATCAACGATGTTAGAAGCCTCCGAGGTTTGGACGCTGACAGCGATCATTTTCTTGTCTTAGCCAAGATTAGGATAAAAATCTCCACTCAAAAGAACAATAAGGCGGATGTAGTTCCTAACTGGGCTGTAAGCGCCTTCAAGGACAACAATAGAAAAAATATGTACCAGGAAAGATTAGAGAGAGCATTGGAAGATACAGAAGCCCACGACAATATAGACAAAAAGTGGGAGAATATAAAGAAAGCAATAATCCATAGCACTCAAGACTCAATAGGACAAAAGAAACGTAGCAAGAAAAAGACCTGGTTCGATCAAGAGTGTGAAGATAAAGTACGAGAACGAAGAGAGGCAAGGCGAATGATGATACAAGAACCCAATGTGCATAACAGGGAGGAGTATAGGAAGGCAAGAACGATGGCTAGAAAAACTATGCGGAGGAAGAAAAGAGAGCACGAAGGAAAAATGTTAGATGACCTCGAAGCAAGCAACACAAACAACAGAACTAGAAGTTTCTTCCAGGAAATCAGAAACATGAAAGGCGGCTTCAAACCTAGAGTATGCACTATCCTGAAGAACCAAGAGGGAAGCTTGGTGACCAACGAAGTAGAAGTGATTGAGACGTGGAGAAATTATTTCGACAAGCTACTCAATGTAGATTTGGAGGAACAGAGAACAGAGCGCTGTTACCACACAGTGGAACCTTTGGTGCTGGATCCAACGATAGACGAAGTCTTAGCAGCCATAAACCGACTTAAAAACAATAAGGCTCCTGGTAGTGACACAATCCCAGCAGAATGCCTCAAAAATGGAGGTCATGCCCTACAACAACATTTTCATACCCTGATAAGCCAAATATGGGAAAAAGAAGAAATACCAGCCTGCTGGAAAGAAAGCATCATAGTCCCCATACATAAGAAAGGAGATAAACTATCATGCTCAAATTATCGTGGGATATCACTGATCAATACGGGTTATAAGGTTATGTCACTTGTCCTAATGGAAAGGTTAACTCCGTACGTTGAAAATCAAATAGGAGACTATCAATGTGGCTTCAGGAAGAACCGCTCCACTGTGGATCAGATATTTACAATTCGACAACTAATGGAGAAATGCTGGGAGTACAACAAAACTCTCCACCAGTTATTTATTGATTTTAAACAAGCATACGACAGCATTCTGAGAGTCGAATTATGGAATGCGATGATGGAACTTGGAA
The DNA here is from genome assembly GCA_963991005.1 of Barypeithes pellucidus. NCBI lineage: Eukaryota > Metazoa > Arthropoda > Insecta > Coleoptera > Curculionidae > Barypeithes > Barypeithes pellucidus. Next base: position 20,616,009 of record OZ022563.1, read on the forward strand.
TCCCCAAAAAACTCATTAGCATCACAAGGGCATGTGTTGAGGGATCGTCTAGTGCTGTAAGAATTGGAAAAAAGATCTCGTCGTCCTTTTACATCAATAATGGACTTAAACAGGGCGATGCTATATCCCCGCTACTATTTAACATAGCACTTGAGAAGATTGTACGGGAGGCACAGACCAAAACATTGCTGTTTAGAGGACAGGGACCTCGCCTCATACTAGCTTTTGCGGATGATATGGACATCGTGGGAAATACGACCATTGACGTTAAGGAGGATTTTTTTCAAGTTGGAAACTGCTGCGAAGAAGGTTGGTCTGAAGATTAATGAAACAAAAACGAAGTATATGGCAACAATGAGGACTGAACAAAGAGACAGAATCGGTCAGAACGTTACAATGGACCAATATAACTTTGAGAGGGTCCTGCAATTTAAGTACCTGGGGGCTACAATAACTTCAAATAACAACATGACTGACGAAATTAATGCCAGAATACAAAGTGGCAATCGCTGCTATTATGCATTAAAGAAAATTATGACCTCTAAGAATATCTCTCGTAAGACCAAGATAAAAATCTACCAAACTGTGATCAGACCTATCATGACATATGCATGCGAAACGTGGACTCTTACTAAACAGAATGAGAACCGACTAAGAATAGCAGAGAGGAAGATTTTAAGGGGCATTTTTGGACCAAAGAAAGACGAAGGAACACAACAGTACCGTATCAGAACCAACATAGAATTGAAGGAAATATATCGCCAACCTAGTATTGTCGGGGTGGTCAGGTCGGAAAGACTTAGATGGGCCGGACACGTTAGAAGACAGGAACATGGCCGTATCGTAAAATTAGTATGGGAAGAAGCACCAGTCGGCAAACGTCCTTTAGGGAGACCAAGATTGCGCTGGAGAGATAACGTGTCAGCGGACCTACAAATGTTGAATATCGTCAACCCAGAACAGATGATGTTGGATAGACGACAATGGAGGCAAATTGTGAAGTCAGGGTCTTGACCCAACCAGGGTTGTAGCGGCTACAGAAGAAGAAGAAGAAGTGTGTTATATGTTTGAAAGGAGACTTTAAAATAGTATCTTTTTAGATTCAAATATACAGGGTGTTCCATTTAACAAAATGAGGTTAGGTCCTTTAGCTTTTTTACCTGACCCCGTATACTTATTCTGAAAACGGCAGGTTATTCAACAATCATTATAAAGAAACTCCTGTATATAACATTTTTCTGTATCTCTTTTAACTAAGAATATATAGGGCAATTTTGAAATTGTCAATTTTTTGATTTCCCCCGTATCTCTTAAGCAAACGAAAATTTTCAAATTTTGATTTTAACATAAAAAAGCATATTATGATCTTACATTACTTTATGGTTAGCACTAACAATTACGGAGATACCCTTTAAAAGTGTCGTGTACATTAAAATTTCCTAGAAGAAAATACTTCGCGGGAGTTATGAAATGAGAATTTCAACGAAATTTGTTTGTGGTTGGTGGCCTTTTATTATACGGAAGAATAACGGTACTTTTTTAAACTTTCTTCTATATTACCTTTAATATTGTAAAAGTCAGTTATTAGTAAATAATACATCAATTATTAGAAACATCACCAAGTTTGTTCAGATTTTTTCACAAACATTTTAGCGAGTATTTTGAACTAAGATGCATAATAAATATACTATAGTATATGTATAGTAAAATTTACATTATCGCATCGACCTTTACTGCAATAAATCAACATATTAACAACCTGATTAAACCCCATTTTGTAGGTCCCAACACCTTCAAACCAAAATAAATGGGTGCAGGGTTAGCTTGAAAATATAGCCAAATTTGCATATTGTTTTATTTTGAATTAAAAAGAAAATTAGGGATGCAAGTAAATACAATTTATACTCCGGCTCTGCCCGAAAAGATGTAAATTTGGGGCATTTTATGGTCAGAAGGCTAATTAGGCTTTATAGCAGTCGAGCGATCAACGGTATAATGTAAACTTTACTATACAAGGGTGTATTCAGAATCAACGCCCGGCGTTATAGATTATTATCCGTCTCCTTGTCATCGCTTTCCTCTGAAACAAAGAGGGTAGATTCTGAATTCACCTCTGGAGAGCAAATAATGAGATGCTTGTTTGATATGTCGACATAAAAATAATTTTTTAAAATTAAAACATTTTTTTTTTATTTTGCCCAACATGATTTTAGAGTGTACTTATATGAAGAGTACCTAGTAAAAACGATGTCACTTCCTTTGCGTTACAGTTGAGACACGGCTACCGCATGGATCTTAAACTTCGTCAAGTGCATTTTAAATCTTACGAAATGAATGCTGTAGGAAAAAAATTTCGTCAATGGCGGCCCATGAAAGTAAAGCTCCTACCATGGGTAGAATTATGCATTGCTGATAACATACCGGGTGATACATCGTTGAGTTGAACATAGGAATCCTATGTCATTTTTGAGGTGACTAAATATTGGCCTCTCTGTACATTTCATAGAAAAACTGCATTCTTGAAGAAGGGCGGACCAATATGGCAAATTTCAATATATTTTGGTGCACCAATCCTAAGCTATTCAATTAAACGTGATGACAAAACCACACGACATCCTCATAGTTCAGGTAATACAGCAAATACCAGCAGGTAATTTCTATCACGCTATTACCAAAAAATAGGCTTGGCTTGGGCCGAAGTCGATACGAATATGACACATTGTGAGTGGGCACTTGTTGAAAAGGTTATCAAAATATTGTCCCCATTTCAAGATGCTACGAAGAAGCTCAGTGATCATTCTACATCTCTGGTGGATGTAGTACAACGTTAGATCCTAGATACAAAAATGAACTATTCTCTGAAGACCGAGAAAACAGTAATGAAAAAGTGGTTGCTGCACTAAAAGAAAATATGCCGCTGTCGTTGTCTTCAAAATCAAAATGTTTCGAAACAACTCAACCAAAATCATACACCCTCTTTGTTTCGTTGCAATCTAATATGTAACCTTAATTAAAAATATTCTTTTTGAAATTAATTATGTCTTTTATCTGAATTTGATATACTTTCAGATAAAGTATCGGTATCTGATTTGACGCTATCTGAAATATCGGTATCGGTATCTGACTAGTGGTATTGGCTCAAGCCTACCAAAAATTGACATAAAGCTGAACCTAACGAATAATGAAAATATTGTCACTGACTAATTTTCGTTTTGTCAATGTACCGAAATTTAATTTGCACATGTTCTTACCATGTCGGTCTCTTCAAGAAGTTAAAATGCAGTTCCTCTATAAAATGTACAGGGGGGGGGGGGGGGGGGCAATATTCAGCCACTTCAAAAATTACATGGAATTTCCTATGTTCAACTTAAGGATGCATCACCCGGTATAAACTTTATTATGATAGACAAGTCGAATCACGCTATGTTATTATCAACTATAAACTCTCGTTTTAATTCAAATGATACCTGAAGATTTAAACTGTAGAACTAACTTAGTCCACCTTTTTTAATATACAGGGTGTTAAAAATTCGACCTTCACCATTGGGATTTCGGAGACGGTAAAAGATACGAAGCCGATGAAATTGAGACAAGTTGCGTAATTATGGGCCTAATAATATGTCGCAAAAAAAATACAGGGGCTTTCAAAATATTTGGAAAAATCTAAAATTTTGCCTTTCGCTTTATTTTTTCCTGGTTTTGTTTAACTATGTAGCTTTTTTTCCATGCCGATACAATGTAAAACGTAATTATTTAAACCTTGATCAAAATATTTACCTACCTTCAAACATGAAATGCAATTATTGAAGAATTTCCTATTTTTATTACATATTAAAATAATAATAGCACGCCCATGACTCGGCCATGTTTTAAAAGATATTGCTTTCCCCTTACCGATACGTTGTAGACATAGACTTACTTGTCTAGCTGTACCTATACAGGTTTTTAAAAAATATGTGTGAAATACCATCGTTTTTATAGGGTATTCTCCATTTTGATATTATTTATTTATTCATATTTTGAGTATTTTTCAAGTAGGTACCTATTTTAAATTATAGTTATAACACTCCGTCTGGTATATTTCAAAGGGAAAAATCCGTACTTTGTACATTTGTTATTAACTGAAGTAATTTTTGATTTTTACAGTAATTTCGAGATATATTGTCATCACCAAATGTATCTGTTTAATTTGTCATCTCTAAGTACTGCGTAATTTAAATTGTGAGGAATGGAAAAATGAGACTAGCGAGACTTAGGTATGCAGTCTATCTATTCTGCCTTATTATTGATATACAGGGTGTCCCAGAATATGTGGGCAATCTCCCGGGTTCAGATAGAACACTTAGAAATAAGACAAGTTCTTATAATCATTGAGAATCATCTTTACATATTATGTAAAAAAAAAGTGGTCGTAATAGTTATCGCGCCTCGCCCGTTCTTTTTATTTTTTAACTCAGAGTGATGTTTTCGAGGAGATGAAAATAGTGAAACTGACATTTTCCGTGCGGTGAATAGTTTTGGTTTGAGAAAAATCGAAATTTGTTTACAGCGGAGAATTCAACTTATCACGCCTCGTCCGTTTTACTTGTCGGATGTTATTTTTCGTTATTCGTGACTGGAAAAAAATGAGAACGGATATTTTCATCGGCGCGCAACCGCAGTGTTGGACCTTAGGTGTGTAATTTTTTTAACGCTGTTCGAGTTATCGCGTCTCGTCCATTTTCAAGCAGAAACTTTCTGGTAGTTTACATCTTTTTTTTAAACTATGGTATTTTTGCAACACTCAAAACGTCCGTTGTCGATGAATTCAGGTTTTTTTCTTATATTTTTAATATGATTTCATCAAGAATGGACAAGGTGTAGTAACAAAAAGACGATCTGCTTTCTTACAGACTGCAACACTCTGACTTTTTCGCTCGAGTAAAACTTTCTTAGTTTTTATTAATCTAGCGATTAATCATTGACTAGATGAAGGCGTGATATCAGGACAGTTTGGTAACGGGCTGCCGTACTATTATAAGGGATGACTGCTAGTCGAGATAACTTTAGAAACAATTTTAAATCTTCATATTTAAACAAACATGAAAATAAAAGATAGTTTGTATGTCTCTAAATAATAAACCATTTTCCTTATGCCCTTCCTAACGAACCAGCCGTTTTAAAAGGGTTCAAACCTACAAAGTTCTATCTTTTGCTGGAAGCATGCATTTGACACTTCATCTGGTACATCTACCAAAGACAAGATTACAGAGTGTTAGAACTTTACAATACAAATTAAAAGATTCAAAATATTTTTCAATACGATTTGATATAATTAAATAAATCAATTAATAAATTGGTTTTAAAGGTATTTGTATATACATAAGTACGATTTTTTCCTATCTAGAACATTTTTTCGCTAAAATCAGATGGGGTTTATATTATATATATTTCGCATCAATGTCAATTTGTTAACCATACCATATGAGTTAAATATTTTCGGACACTTACATTGAATTCTAATTTAAAGGTCTTAAGCGCAATTTTTTGCATATTTACAGAAAGCTTAGAACAATTTGACAGGTTAATATGAGGTTTTTTAATCAAAATTATACTGAGATATATTTTATTTCCCCGGTAAATTTCGTTGAAATTTGGAACTAAATACATTCTGAACTTAATAGATCCAAATCCCCCAAAAGTTAATTTAGGATAATACTATTTACTTTTAAAAATTGTTGAAATGTTACTTATTTTTTTTCAAAAAAATTTTGAAAATTTTTTCTATTGCGTTTCCAAATTTTATCAAAATTCACCGAAAGCCATATAAAGTTTTTATCTAAAATACCATGTAAAAATTATTTCTTTTTTTTATTGGGATCTATTTTCTTTTATATGTCAAGCACTGAACGGATATTTTTGACCAAAATTATTTATCACTAGTTTTACACAGTCCCAATAGTGCGACACGTTAAAATAACTGCTTGAAATTTAATTCTGTGTCGAAGGATTGAATGGCGCACACATATTTGAAAATATTTTTTCCACGATCGTTATAAAAACTTCTTTTTTTTACGCGAAGAATGCATAATACTGGTAATTTTAGTTAGTTAGCGTTAAAAAAAATGCCATGACGTGTTATTTCTTGACTTATGTCTGAATGCTTATAATATCAAGTTGCCATGAAAATAGCATCCGCGTTGTTCGTTGCCTGGGCGCCGCATTGCTATTGTCACCTTACAAATGTCAATAATATTTGAAAACATCAAATCTATTGTCACCTTACAAATGTCAATAATATTTGAAAACATCAAAAATGGAATAATAGTTCCGATTTCGAAGAAGAAAACTCATTTCAATGCTCTCGGAAGAGCCAAAAGTCATAATTTACACAATCTCTCAGGGTTTTAAAGAGCCACTAAAGGCCGCAATTTGATATCGAAATAGACACAACTTGACATCGAAAGAGCCGCAGGTTACCGACCCCTGCTCTAGACGAAATAATTAATAAAGCTAATGAAGCAACACAAAATGTATTGCCAGAAATATCGAGAGAAGCTTGCAAAAAGGAATATATCACGTTTATTAAATGGGATAGGAACAAAAGCAAGTGAATAGTTTCAGCGAACGCCTATTGTTAACGTATTCTCCAGAAAGGTACAACATTTTTAAATCTTCGACTTTATGGTCATGCTAATCCAAGCATAAATAAAGTTGATATAAGCAAATATCCCAAACTTATTGCATTCCTAAGTGGCAGTGAGTTGGTTATACACCAGTATATATATTTTTTAATTTCGAAAAACAAAACTGATACGATCGTAGAAAAAATAAATGAAGTTAGTTTTTTCACATTCTGGTTTGTTTGAAAAGAAAACTCTGTTGGTCTGCAAAATGACGTCTCCGGAGGTACGTCAGACGGTGCCAAATCCGCACTATACGGCGGTAAGTCCAAGTCAAGAACATGAATCTATATATTTGAACACCCCATATATTTAAAAATAGTTCCTTAATGTGCACCCACATATTTTTTCAAGAACAAAGCAGTTATTTTACATTGTATCATTTCTGTTCAATAGTTTTCCTTAAGTGGATTCGTCAATATTTCTGGAAATCTTCTCCAAGACCAATTGGTCGCGAGTTAAAGAGAATTACCGGATATATCATCGCGTGGTGATTAGATGTCATCGTTACTCTCTTGACACATTTAGATTGTGAACGACGGGCTTTTTCTTCAATGCAGGAATGGTAGACGTTATCTTATTTTTTTTTTAAATCAATATTTTTTACGACTTTGATTTTTTTCTGCATGAAAATAACTTTTGCATGCCCATATACAAATCATCTTTAAATCTATGAGAAAAACGCAATTCACCATTTTTTAAATCTCAATAATTCATTCGTTTTCATGTTCTCCTAAAATCAGCCAGAAACGGTTTTAACGCTTTTAGGATTAAATGTAAAACAGCCTAAATATTGATCTAAAAAAACGAAATGGCGAATGCGACACTAATCCGGGCTATTCATAGTTATGTCTGTTTCCGCTTTCGCTATTTCATTGTTTCATCAGTATTTCTTTGCTTTTTAGTTTTGTCCGAAAAGCGGTCAAATATCCATTTTAGGGGATCAATTAGGTGCCTAAACTTTCAAAGTTAAAAATTTGTTATTCAAAAATTAATGGAATCAGGTACCTAAATTTTGTTCTTTGCTTCCATTAATTTATTAATTAAAAATTTCAACCCTAAACTCCAGGTATAGTATGTGTATATAGTCTGGAAATGTCTAATAACTTTTGACCCCCCACTTCTTTTTACAAAATTTGTGTAAGCTTTATAGGAGGAAGGTAAACTGCTTTTTGAAGGAAGGATGACAGTAGTATCTGTCAAAATGGCGGATGGGCGCCATCTTGGTAAGGAAAATTAAATAGGAAGAGGAGTAAAGGTCCTATCGAGTACTTTACGATCCCCGGATATTGTTTGTTGATATTTACTGTTTCTTTTGCTATTTTAGTTTAGATTTTACAACTTGGCATAAAGCAGTGAGTATCAGCCAGCTGAGAAATTTACTTTCTACAAAGTTGTAAAATGTAAACTAATATAGCAAAAGAAAAAAATAGTAAATACATATTATTTTCTTAAAAATCGCCATTTTATTTTGGGTACGCATAGGGACACAATACACCGTGTCCAAGATAAGGAGGGCCAGTACAGGGCTCTCGGAAACCGTAAGAGATACGAAGTCGGTTAAATGGAGGTAAAGTTGCGCATTTACGTGCCTAATAATATGTCGTTTAGAAAGTTTTAAAGTAGTTTTTTTTAGATCGAATTCTAAAGTAAATTGCATTTTTACATTGCCACTTTATCCGCTCTCTAATAGCGTTAATTGTTTTGTAATCCGACGAGTCGTCTTCGAAAGGCCATTATAGGTCCAGTTTTCCTGATATTGGATATTGGAGCTTTAGCTTTATTTCTTCCGAATGCAACGATGTATGACACATTGTGGTTTAATGACGTTTCGAGGGTTTTCTGAACAAGATCAGGAAATTTTGGGATACGGTCCTGTATTTCTCCTAATTTTGTAAATAATCTCTAAGTTTTTACTTATGTTGGACTAGTTCAATAAACAACAAATATTTTAATACTAAACCACAAATAAGTGAACAAAATATAGAAACATTATTTCAAATTTCTGTTGATTTTAAAAGAAAAGTAGGCGTTTGAAACAAAAAATAATTAAGATGGTGACGCTTGATTTGTTACACGACATTCCCATTGTAATCGTGCCAGAAATCGCCAGAAATGTTGTCAAATGTTTTAGAATCGACAGTTAGAAGATGTTATGTGTGCTTAGAAAATAACGGAAATCATTTTGAACACCTGATTATTTAGTTCCTTACTTTTTTCGTTGTTCGTTTTATTACTGTTTTGGTATGTTTTTTGTTCACTTATTGCTTATTATTGAATTATTTTTTGTTCCCTTATTTGTGGTTTATTATTAAATTATTTGTTATTTATTGAATTAGTCCAACATAAGTAAAAATTTAGAGCTTACTTATGAGATATTATTTATAAAATTAGGAGAAATACAGGACCGTATCCCAAAATTTCCTGATGTTGTTCAGAAAACCCTCGAAACGTCATTAAACCACAATGTGTCATACCTCGTTGCATTTGGAAGAAAGGAAGCTCTCAAATTCCAATATAAGGAAAACAGAGTATTAGGACACAGTATTTTAAAAAAAGAGAGTTGATAATGGCCCTTCGAAGACGACTCGTCGGATTACAAAACGCTATTAGATAGAGCGAAAAAGTGGCAAGTAAAAGTGCAATTTTTTTAAAATTCTATCTCAAAAAAATCCAGGAAAATAATAAAACGATTTTTCAGAATTTCGTTTTTTTCCGGATATCTCCGGAACTATTCGGAATTTCTTTCTAAATGGCATATTATTAGGCACGTAAATGCGCAACTTCACCTCCATTTAACCGACTTGGTATCTCTTACGGTTTCCGAGATCCCTGTACTGGCCCTCCTTATCTTGGACACGTTGTATACTGGGATCGTACTCTATAGGACCTTTAAAATGATGTATCGGAAGACCTCACTTCCTATTCAATTTTTTTTTAAGATGGCGCCTATCCGTTATTTTGAATACTATACTATGCCAAGTTGTATTTATTTTTCTAAGACGTTAAATATAATAAAGGATAATAAAATATAAAAACTATGAAATTTTTATAACACCATTTTGTTTTAGGTGCGGATAGAGAAATAATATTCTGTCGGCGTAAACTACTCGATAGTACCTTCAAAATGATGAATCGCAAGACCCCTCTTCTTATATAATTATCTGTCAAGACATCGGCGCTCGTGGTGCAATGGTCAGTGCAGCGGCCTTGTACCGTGGCGACCCGGGTTCGTTCCCCGGCTCATACAAGCGTCGACGTTAAAATTTGGAATTTGGTTTTAAGCAAGTTGCACCGTCCTTCGGAAGGGACGTTAAACTGTGGGTCCCGTGTTCATGGATGTTGGGCACGTTAAAGAACCCTACCCTCGACAATGAGGGATTCGGCAAAATTCCCAGATAGGGTGTGACAAATTCCCTGGCGTCGGTGATTGGCCTTAGTCGCGGAAAATAGACCGACGGAAAAAATTATAAAAAAAAAAAAAAATCTGTCAAGATGGCGACGCCATTTTGCCAGTTAGTACTGTCATTCTTCCGTCAAAAGGTAGTGTGTACTATACGCCACACCCAAATTAAAAAAAAAATAGCGAGTCAAAAGTTATTAAGCCGTTGCCAGATTATATACATACACTGTATATACGATAAAACGAAAAAGTAACGAAATATTTTAATTATTTTTTTATTCAACGGAATGGCGAAAACGTCCCTAGTCCTAATTCTTCAAGAAAACGGCTAAACAGGGGAAGATCTTTAGCGCTGTCGAATCCTCTTAAATGGAATCTACTTATATCAACCTCTCTGCTTAGTATTTATTTTCTTACAGCTATTATGTTATCTACTGCTAAATAATACTAGATTTGGTGTTTTATTTCTTTTAACGTTAAAACATATCTACCATTATATTTATTACCAAAAATAGATAGCTTTTAAACAATCTGTTAAGTGCAAATGTCAGTTTTTAATGTAGTTATGTATATGAGATTTGAAAGTTTTGGAAGAAAACCACAACGTTTTTTTGATAATATACAGGAAGCTCCAATAATTGTCAATATAAAAGAATTACAAATACAATCACGTACTGTACCTATACAGGGTTATCCAAATGACATCTCCACCATTATTAAATTTGTTATTATTAAAGATACAAAATTGGTTAAATTAGCCAACTAGTAGTATTTTTAACGGTCTTTAAGATAGGAAAATAGCATTTTTGTACTCGTTCTTGGACTGGTTTATCTCTTCCCGTTGTCATACCTTTATTGGTGAATTTGGTTCTTTAAATAACCCCACAAAAATAAATCAAGCGCGGTTAGGTGTGGTAATCGGGGAAACCACTGAATAGGACCATTTATTCATATCCATCAGAATCTGAAAATCCAAACTCTGTATAAGTATAAGATACAATAGGTCTAAAGAATTCTATGTACCTTTCACCACATGGGGTGCATTCATATTGAACGTACCAAGAATTATTGAACCAATTAGAAGGCAGTAAATATTAAAACCCGAACAAACCCAAACAAAGTTTCCAGTGGAGGACGCTTAATTTGGACACCATATGTATATATTCATTTTCTTTATATTTTTGGTGATTTGAAAATGATATTTAATAATAAATAATACAATTCAGGAGAATAAACAAACATCAGCGCCTGATCGCAACATGCTCGATGCATAAACTTTTTGCTATTGGTCAATCGGCGTTAAAAATTCCGATGTCGGCCAGATGCCTTTCTAACAGGGTCTTAATTCAGTGTATGCTATCATTTCAGGTTTATTCATGCGTGGTTCGTGATTGTACAGGGTGTCCCATTTTCGTAGGGTATCTCCGTTATTGTTAGTACTATCAAAAAATTAATGTAGGTGTCATGTGCCCTTTTTGGGTCAAACTTAAAATGGTAAAATCAAAATTTGAAAATTTTCGCTCGCTTAAGAGATGCGTGGGAAAATCAAAAAATTTACAATTTCTAATTTAGCCTATATTTTCTTAGTTAAAGAGATAAAGAAAAATGTTTTATACAGAAGTTTATTTATAATGATTGTTGAATAATCTGCAGTTTTCAGAATAAGTATACGGGGTCAGGTAAGAAAGTTATCGGACCTAACCTCATTTTTTAAAAAGGATCACCCTGTATATTTTAATCTAAAAAGATATCATTTTAAACTGTCTTTTCAAATTTATCACACCATGGATGATAGATACCACATCAAGTTTTTCAAAATGTTGAAGTCTTTTTCACAAATGAATATGTAAAAATGAAATGCCAATAAATGTTAATAACAACTAGAATGCCAACATAGTTGTCTCTAGGATATTAGCTTTTGTTTCATGGCCTACTGTGGTTTAGAGTAATAAAGTTTAAATAAATCGCCTAGAAACCAATTTTATCCATGGCGTGTTATATATTTGAAAATAGAATTTAAAATGCAATCTTCTTAGATTAAAATTTACAGGGTACTCCATTATAGGGTTAGGTCCGATAACTTTTTTGCTTAACCGCATATATTCAATCTAAATAGGGCAGATTATTTAAAAATCATTATAAAGAAACTTTTGTATAAAACATTTTTCTTTTAACTAAGAAAATATAGGGTAATTTTGAAATTGTAAATTTTTTGATTTTCCCACGTATCTCTTAAGCGAGCGAAAATTTTCAAATTTTGATTTTACCATTTTAAGTTTGACCCAAAAAGAGCACATGGCACCTACATTACTTTTTTGATAGCACTAACAGTTACTGAGATACCCTATAGAAGTATCGAAAATGGGACACCCTGTACTGTTATATTGTTCTTAATGCGACCCCGTGTGCTGTTCACATGCTCATCACGTATATTGGTTTTGGTCTTCTCAATTGGGAAAATGAATAGACTAGTTTAGTTTATATCTGACTGGGCCAGATTAACTTCCTTAACAAAAAATAAAGAATTACGAAAATTAACCTAGGAATATTTGTATTTAAAAGAGGTCAGATTTTTTTAAAATTTCATATAATTTAACTTTGTTAAATTTGATTCAAATGGAGCAACCTGTATAAATAGCATAATTTATAAACTGGATGTTTTAGAGTCCACTCGGAAATTGGTAGTTGTAAGAGAGCTAAAGGATATTGCACCATTATTACATGACATACCTACAGGGTGTTACCAAACCTGAAAAAATTATTGCACTCTTGAAGAAACATACATGCTGTTCCAATGGAGTGTGATAGTCCTTTGTGGTGGGATATACAGGGTCCTGCATCTCACATCCCGGCTTCTATAGCTCCGATTATTAATTAACTTGAAATTTTGATATTTTGCAGACTTTACTAATACCCTAGGGCGCGTTTCAGGAACATATTTTTGGATACACAGGAAGTCCCAAAAAAGTGGGACATCATGATGGTATATTTTTTTAGATTACATGCTATATACAGGGTGTAACTAATTAAGTGTAAAACATTTAAGGGGGTGATTCCTCATCGAAAAAAAGATAGGATCTTTCATATAAAGAAACTTCATTGGAGCATCCCTTGTTAAGATACAGCCCCTTAAAGGGGGTACATAAAATGTGTTTAACAATTTTTTTCACAAGCACTAAAAAAGTTACAATATTGAAATTAACCTGACATTTTCTACTACCAAAAAGACACTTAGCCAGTAATTTATTTGGTTTACCCCATGGTTGTAAGGGGTGGAAAACGCAACCCCTAAAATTGATTTCCAATGTAAGTTTTTGTCTTATTATTTGTTTAACATCTAAAAATTTATTTCCGATAGCCTGTTTCATTCTAAACAAAAAGTGTCTCTTGAATTTTTTGCCCAAAATAAACCAGTTCGCAGCAAAAATTATTTTACGAACAAGATACATATCGCCATAAAACGAAAATACGAAACTAATTTATCCAGTAGGCCGCTATTAGCGATAGTGACAATTAAATTGGTCTGAAGGTAGACATATTGAACATTTACTATGATTTCTAGATATTGTATGTTTCGTTATTAATAAATTAGTTTTGTTTATTTATAAATTTTATGTTAAGGGGCTGTATCTTAACAACAAGGGATGCTCCAATGAAGTTTCTTTATATGAAAGATCCTATCTTTTTTTCGATGAGGAATCACCCCCTTAAATGTTTTACACTTATTTAGTTACACCCTGTATTTTATTGCTTGCTTGGCTATCTTTTATAGTCACTTACATTCCCCAGAAATTTTATTGATGAACGAAGGAAAAAATAAAAACTAAAAAAAACAGTTTTGCTCGGGTTTGTTTTTAAAAAAACAAGTGGCGGTTCTTCCACAGGAGCACATGCGCACGTACACCCCCAAAACTAATAAAAAAATATTAATTTATATTCATTTAATATTATTTATCGTATAAAGTCCGACCCTCCCTAATATTTTATCGTACCGTGAAACCAAACTATATTTATCTCTCACCGTGGCGCGTTTCGGCCCTCGCGCCAGTCGTCGCTGACGTCGTTGATGACGATAGATGTTCGCATATGCGATTATTTAAGCGGAACATAATGCAGTTTCTCTTTAGTGGTGGAGGCGAGGGATAGCGGGGTTATGGCGATTTAACATGGGAAAGTCGCACAATTTGGGTGTACGTCTTTGTCTGTTTGTTCCATGTGGTTTGTTCGTGCACCTATGTAGTAATTCGAGTGTGGATGTTTCAATATTTTAATATTACATATTTATAAAGTTAAAATGAATAGTTTGACGGTGGACTATTTAAAAAATAACTTTAGCTCTTTGAGTTTAGAGCAAAAAATTGAAGTGAATAATGCGGGAAGACATAAACCCACAATTAATTTAACGCAGACCACAAAGGGTAAATCTAGGGACTTTATTAGAAAGTTTAAAAATTAAATATTCAAAAAAAATAACTGTTTGTGGATGCAGCACAACTAACCGTTTGTTTCGTTCTTTCTGTTTGTTGTTTTGTCGCGGCGTTGCGGAGCCTGCCTGGACAAAATATGGAATAGAGAATAATCTTCAGAGCATATTTTCAGCCACCTTTACACTTTTACAAATAATTGGAAGATGTTGGCCCACCCGGCATCGCCCGGTGAGATACCATTGCATCGGTTTAGGCGGCGTGAAGTTTGCTCCTTGAGTTAACTTTTGCTCATTGAGTTGACGTTTCGTCGCTGTGCCGATGTTTCCGGTTACCAGGGTGGGACCCCCCAAAAATAGCATGATGGAAGCTCCAGGCCCAAAATACTCCGGAGGTAAACTCGCCCCCCATTCGGATCTCCGGGCGGGGGCTGGACCTGGGGCCCAATCAAGCGAAGATCATCAAAGAACAGCCATTTCCGACAATTTACTGGGATCTAACAACACTCAACGAAGAAATGGTGTGGCACCTGCAGTTGCTAACAACCCAGAACTAGCAACTTCAAAATTGATTTCTGCAATATTAGAGGGCTTAACACGAACATCAATTCAGTCCACCAGCACTTACAATCTTCCAAGCCTCACGTGCTCGCACTCACCGAGACAAAGGTCAGATCGTCAACAAACACCGTCAGCTATTTATACCCTGGATACGATTTTCATTTCCGATTCCGACGCAACTTCGGCGTATGTATTTTTATTCGAGATGATCTCTGCTGCCAACGAGAACCTACACTTGAACCGAAAAACTTTGATGTAATGTGGTTTAAAATATCAACGCCGAAAATCACCAAGTTTATCTGCTGCCTTTACCGTCCTCCAAGTAATACCCATTACAGAGACCTTTTCTCATCACTAGCCAATACAATCGACTTCTTACAAACCAACCATCCAAATGCCGAGATTGCTATCTTTGGCGACTTTAACGTCCACAATGTCAACTGGCTTAAATACTCAAATACAGACGATGAGCAAGGCCGCGAGGCCGAATCCTTGGCGATCAGTTCTGGTCTAACTCAACTCGTAGAAGAACCAACGCGGATTCCAGACCGAGCTGGAGATTTTGCTAGTCTTTTGGATCTTTTCTTGACATCAAATCCTGATCTATATACAGTCACCGTACATCCCCCGTTAGGATCTTCCGATCACAAACTTATTTCAACTCTAAGCGAACTACCAATTAATTCTGAACAACCTCCTAAACCTCGCAGGATATGGCATTACAAATCGGCCAAATGGGAAGACCTGAAAGACCATTTTCGCACTTTTCCTTGGATGAGCGTATGCTTCTCTTCTGATGATCCATCCGTCTGTGCTGGGGAGGTCTCCGACGTCATTCTAACGAGCATGGAAGCATTTATCCCCTCCTCCCAAAAAAGCCCTGGTTTAGCAAGGATTGTGAGTGTGCTGTCAGATCAAAAAATCTGGCTTACCGACAGTGGCGTAAAAACCCTACCACTGAGAATCGTACCAACTTTGTTACCGCTCGAAACCAATGTAAGCTAACAATAGATCAAAGCAAAGAAGCCCATAACGTGAGGATCAAAAACAAACTTCTCGACAGTCCAAACGGATCAAGGTCCTTTTGGTCAGTCGCTAAGGCCGTCAGCCAAAATTTCACAAAATCAACTATTCCACCTTTAACACGTCCCGATGGTACAATAGCATCCACAGCCGGAGACAAAGCAAACTTACTTGCTGAACTATTTTCTTCGCATTCCACTGTAGATTTCCAGGGAAGAACACCACCCGACATTCCTGCAGTTCAATCCGAAATGACCGAAATCGTGTTCCGTCAGCGTCCCGTCAAACGAATCCTGAAAGGACTCGACGTCAAAAAAGCTTCTGGTCCAGACGAAATTCCTGTTATAGTTCTCAAGAGATGCGCCGATGAACTAACACCAGTATTTTGTAGACTTTTCAACTTATCCTACAAACAAGGAATATTTCCATCCAGCTGGAAGACGGCGCGAGTCCAGCCTATTCCAAAGAAAGGTAAGAGAACCCTGCCTAACAACTATCGACCAGTCGCATTGCTTTCAGTAATATCAAATGTAATGGAGAAAGTTATTAACCAACATCTTCTAAAGTACCTGGAAGGCTTCAACATTATCAGCGATCATCAATATGGTTTTCGGAAGTCCAGATCAACTGGAGATCTTCTAGCCTATGTCACCCATATTTGGAACAACGCAATCGAACATCATGGGGAGTCTCGGGCTGTTACACTGGATATTTCTAAAGCTTTTGATCGTGTTTGGCATGAGGGGCTTCTAAGTAAACTGCGATCCTATGGTATGCCCAGTCGATTCTGTGCATGGTTGTCTAGCTTTCTTAAGGACCGCTCTCTGCAAGTGGCGATTGACGGATTTCTCTCAGACACCTTCACCATCAATGCCGGTGTTCCTCAAGGGTCCATATTGTCTCCCACTCTCTTCTTACTCTACATTAACGACCTTCTAGAGAAAACGAAAAACCCGATAGTTAGTTTTGCTGATGATAGCACACTTTTATCATCGTTCTCTTTGAATGCACAAACATCGGCTGCCGACGCACATCTTCGCAGACAGCATGAAGTATCACGCCTCAACAAAGACCTGGAAGAAATTTTGGCTTGGGGTGACAGTAACCAAGTCGAATTTAACGCTAAAAAAACCCAGGCAGCAGTTTTCTCTAAAAAGGTTAACATTACAGAACCGGATATAGTCATGGACGGACACGCAATCCCATTGGCTTCATCTATTAGTTTGCTGGGCGTCAATCTGGGAGGAAATATGTCTTGGCATAACCACGTTGTGGCAATCGCCAAGATAGCTTCTCAGAAACTTGGTGTACTGTTCCGAACCAGAAAGTTGTACACACCTCAACAACTTTTGACACTGTACAAGGCCCAGATTCGACCATTACTGGAGTACTGCTCTCATGTCTGGAGCTCTGCACCCAAACATACTCTTCGGCTACTGGATTCCATCGAAAGGAGGGCAATTCGTCTGATTGGAGACCACGAGCTGACCAAGAATCTCGACAGCCTAGAACATCGAAGGCAAGTTGGTGATTTGACTCTCTTTTACAGATATTTTCATGGAAAGTGCTCAGCTGACCTTGCCCTCTTAATTCCGCCCAGAGCGGCGAATATCAGAAATACACGACGAACCACTGCCGCCCATCCATATGTGGTTAAGCTTAGTACTCCTCGAACTTCATTATTTAAGAACTTTTTCATCTGGAGGACTTCATCCTTGTGGAACGATCTTCCCGAGGTCGTTTTTCCTAACGAATATAACCTCCAACGATTCAAGTCCAACGTGAATCGCTTTTTGCGCACACGCACCACTCCCAGAGTGCCCTAAAGGATTTTTCCTATAGTGCTTGTGTTTGACCATACAAAAAAAAAAAAAAAATTGTTATCATACCAATGACCACGGCCGAAGGTGAACGATGTTTTTCAACATTAAAAGGAATAAAAACATTTTAAGTTCTATGAATGAAGAAAGGCTAACAGCCCTAGCTATCTATTGAAAAAAAAAATGTATAGAGAGTATTCCAAACTTTAATGACTGTTATTGATAAATTTTCAACAATTAAGAACCGAAGAATGGACTTTACGTTTAAGCATTATACACAAAAAAAATCTTTCCTATTTAAAAAAATATTTCCTTATGTAAAATTAAAAAAATTAATAAATATATGTTTTATCTAACGCATTTTCTTATTGCCTTTTTAATGAATACAAATCATTATCTTTATACAATTTTCCTGTATTTCTAACCACAGAAGAATGTTACTGTCTCACTATTGGGACAGTCGGTATGCGAGTTGTGTTACTTAAGAACAAGAAAATGAAATGTGCGAAACCGATCCAAATAAATATTGATTTATATTTCGGAATTGAAAATATTCTTTCATGTAAAGTTGGTTATTGGTTTATTAAGAGGTTTGTGTAACACCCCGTACATTTTTACAGCATCGGAAATATTTCGTCTCCTAGTAGATGTTTCTTATTTGGCGTATTTTTGATTATATTATTTTTTCGCAACAATTGCTTTTATTTTCTGCTTAATATTTAGCATTCAGGCGAGTTTTTTTTTAACTAATATATACACAGTGTATTATCAACAAATGTAACATTTAAATAGTAGTTAATAAATAAATAAGTAGGTACAATATTGAACAGATTTAACTAATAATCAACTTAAAGACGGGTTATGTTTGAAGGGACAATTATGAACGATAATAATATACAGATACATGTACAGGATTAATTTAATATTGTATACATTCCTGTTAAGAGGAATCAAACGCTAGAAAAATGTTCGCATCGTATACTATACTCTATTCGTTTTACCAATTCAGAAATATAAACAAACATCAGCGCGTGACAGTCACGTGCTCGATGCATAAACTTATTGCTATTGGTCAATCGGCGCCGATGCCGGCGCGCTGCATTTCTAATAGGGTCGTAGTTCAGTGTAGGTTATTATTTCAGGTCTATTCATTATGGTCCGGCAGCCCGTTACCAAAATGTCCTGTTATCACGCCATCATCTAGTCAATGACTAATCGCTAGATTATTAAAAAATAAGAAAGTTTTACTCCAGCCAAAAAGTTCGGCAACGCTGCGCTTACCGGTCAGAGTGATTTCAGTCCGTAAGAAAGCAGATTGTCTTTTTGCTATTACGCCTTGTCCGTTCTTGATGAAATCATATTAAAAATATTTTAAAAAAACGTGAATTCATCGACAATGGACGTTTTGAGTGAGTGCAAAAATTCCATAGTTTAAATAAAAGGTATAAAGAAAAGGGGGACAAAGAAGCTACAGCGCCCGGGTCAATTTTTCTTTAAATTGTTGATATCACTCTAAAAAATAGTAAATGTGTTGCGCAGCTGCAGGGAGGGCAGCGGAGTTGGATCTCGTATCTGTATAATTTATGATCGCGGTATACGGCACGCGCATCGGACGGCTTGCTGTGTGGCTTGGTTGTCTATAACAACTCAGCTAGGTATGTCCCCATATTGCATTATTATTGATACACATTTTTTTTTGAGTGAAAACGGTTTTCCTAAAAAATGCGTGTGTAAAAATGTCAGTTCATATTTTTCCACCATTTTCCGAGCCACAATACACGATTTCTGTTTGAAAACTGACGAGGCGCGATAACTCGAACAGCGTTAAAAAAATTACATACCTAAGATCCAACACTGCGGTTGCGCGTCGATGAAAATGACCGTTCTCATTTTTTTCCGGTCACGACTAACGAAAAATAACATCCGACAAGTAAAACGGACGAGGCGTTATAAGATGAATTCTCACCGCACGGAAAATGTCAGTTACTATTTTCATCTCTTCAAAAACATCACTTAAAAGAGTTAAAAAATAAAAAGAATGGACGAGGCGCGATAACTATTACGACCACTTTTTTACATATGTAAAGATGATTCTCAATGATTTCGCAACGTTGCCAGTGTCCGTTCCTGTTAATCTCCTTCTCAAGTCCTTATTAAATCACCAAAAACTCAAAAAAATTTAGGTCGTGATCAGTCTGAAATCCTGGTAATGGGCTGCCGTACTATTAGTGGTACGAGATTGTACTGTTGTATATTCTAAATGCGACCCTGTATGCTGTTCACGTGCTCGTCGCGTATATTTGTATTGATGTACTGAATTGGTAAAATGAATAGACTATAACAGCCAACGTTCAGTAATTGTGTAAACCTCCGTGAGCGTTTCCTCGCATACTCGAGAATGTGAGAACTCCGTAATCCAAAATAATCGAGGTAGTATAATAAGAGTAGGGGAAGGCGATATGTTCCACGCCGGATTCCAGCAAGCCAATTGCGCATGCTCCAGGTGTCTGATAGAAGTTCGCTAGTTGTCCGAGATGTTCCTAGGGCTGTTTATCTGTTTCCAAAGTTGTTTATCTGGTTCTAGAACTGTTTTCTTGTTTCTAGAGCTGTTTCTAGAAATAGCCCAGTTTACTTGTTTTCGGATGTAACATCTCCGATAACTAGAGACATGGCGCATTCGCAGTATGCTTGGTGGAATCTGGCGTTAAATATATCATCGCCCCCTACTTATAAAGCAAACTATTGAGATATATAATGTAATTTCGATATGATTTCAACAACTAGAAGTAAACACCAGTTTGTGATCTTAAATCTGTAAGAGGAAAGATTATTGTGGACTTCGTTACATCACTCGTACATCATATTAAAGTTTACTAGGAGTTAGTCTCAGATTAGGTTTAATTCGGAATACAATAACCTTCGAATTTCGAACTATGATCAATTCACAATGCGTTGAACTCCAGAATCGACATGACTTCAGCGGGCGTTTCGTTTTGTAGTGCACGGATATCGAACGCGGGATGTCTGAGACAGATCAAAATCCGTGTAAACCATTCGTTCGTCTCCAAATATAAGTTGTCAGATTTTTACATTGATCCGTTTTTCTTTGACATTCGATGTTCAAAGCAATAACTAAACGGGGATGTGTGATTTAATCAGTTTTCTAGCGGATGATTATTCTTAAGGAAGGTCCGGAATGGGTTTCCCACCTTATCACTACATTATATGTATCCAGTATCGTAGATTTTTCAGAAATTTATTGAAATTGTCGTATTGAGGTTTATTTTAAAAATGTGGAAATGAAAATTTGACAATTAATTTTGTGTGACATCTTTCGGGTTTGGTAAATATTCATGCTTTTGCAATAACATACACATAACATAACACATAATCCTTATATACATACTATTGTAAATGTTATAGCAAATACATCCTTTTAATAAAATAGTACTGCTAAATGTTTGAAAAATCAAACGGTAAGAATGTCAACCATTTCGGACCTTTCTTAAGATATCCGTAAATAACAAGCGAGAGTAAATACAGACTGTCCAATTTTTAAATTTAAATCTTTCAACTTAAAAAAGTAAAATGTGTGATAAAATTATTCGGTTTATTATAATTAAACAAAATAGTGTTAATAATCCTATACAGGGTGTCCGCTAATTAATGGTACTTGGAAAAACCACAGACTCTTTACGTAAAAATATTAGGATTGAATTATACTTACCTATATCCAAAAGTTGGTATTAACTGAGATACAGGGTGTTAAAGTTAAAACTTCATTTTTGTTTTTCTGTAATAACTTTGCGAGAAACTAACGTTTTTTTTTACAAAATTTGTCAATTTTCGGTCAGGTGAAATTTTAATGTCTGCGGCATTTTTCGAACATCCATAAGGTCATAACTTTTTTGTGCCTAAGTGTATTTAAGTTTTTAATAAATAATACTTTTTCATATTTATTATGTAAAAACGGTATACTAAGTTCAGGTCGCCCAGAGTTACCGTATCGGAGATATTTGCATTTAAATTGTTAGCGCGTTAGCTCAGGCAAGCAAATTTTGTTACTTCTTACAAATTAACTTTCACATGATAATTAATGTTCTAGTGGTAATTGGGAATAATAAATACAACAATTGGATTGTTCTTTAACTTACCTTAATTAAAATAACTTTGACCCTAGAAAATATCGTGTCGAAAGAAACTAACAGCAATGAAAACACAAATTTACGATAAACTCAAGAATGAAACATTTTCGGTTCCATAGCAACTGCATCTCTAAATTTTATTTGTTTGAAAGGTTGAAAAAAATTTTGTTTGCAAATTAATAGTAAATGGGCAGGGTGCACTAAACAATTTAAATGCGAATATCTCCGAAACGGTAACTCTGGGCGACCTGAACTTAATATACCTTTTTTACGTAATAAATATGAGAAAATTATTATTTTCATTAAAAACTTAAATACACTGAGGCACAAAAAGTTATGACCTAATAAATATGCAAATAATGCCGCAGACAGTGCTACATTGTACATTAAAATTTCATAAAAAAAAACAATTTCTCTTCCTAAAAAAAACATAATTGCCAAATTTTGTAAAAAAACGTTAATTTCTCCCAAAGTTATTAGAGGAAACAAAAATGAAGTTTTAACTTTAACACCCTGTATCTCAGTTAATATCAACTTTCGGATATACGTAAGTATAATTAAGTCCTAATATTTTTACGTAAGGAGTCTCTGGTTTTTCCATGTACCATTAATTAGTGGACACCCTGTATACTTTTTTAAACTTAATGCAATGGGATCATCTCGGGAACCTACTCTCTCACATGCAAAAAGAATCATAAAATTGGTGAGACGGGAAAAAAGTTAAGCTCGAACAACATAAAAAAACGTGAATAGATGTCGAATTGATAATTTGTCACATTTTTAAAGCCGGCTAAGAACATAAGGCTAACGGACACTCTGTATAGGTTCTCGGTTGTTTTTTAAACGTTTTCTTTTGCTCTTCGTATTATAAAAGCAGTCTTTTCTTCACAAGTTTCTAAAATAATCGAACCACTTACAAATGGCTCTTCTTAGCTCGAACCCTCCAAACACAACGTCATACCAACAACCAAAAAGTCCTCGATAAAATTTGAAAAATTTCCATAGCCTACTAAACAAAACGATCCAATATTACGCAATAGAACTACCGGACATGGTAGTGATGCAGGTCTTCTCGCACGAGTCGGTGTTTTCCGAGTTTGACCGAACGGCTTTCGGGGTGCCGGGCGGGTTCTGTTCGCACGTTTCCGTGTTATTGTTCGTGGATGCTCGGCGGGAAACTTCGCGTGTAGCCGTGCGCACGTCAAAAACACTGCATTCACTCTCCAGATCACTACCTTCTAGTTGAAGGACATTCACCTGCAAAAGGAAATAGTTAGAAAGTAAGAACTATTCATCAGCCAGGGGTCAATAAATGTTGGGTCATACGAGTGTTGTACTTGCCCAATCTTGCCAAGTTTCATGTGAATGATAGAATTGCCAATTATTGTACAAGTAAATCATTCGCACAACAGTAACAAATATTGGCCGAGTACCCAGTCATCTGAGCCCACCTTGAGCCTTTAAACATGGATCTTGGTGACCTGACTCCACCTATTGCTTGTAACAAGATAAATCCTTCAATTTTCTAACGCCTTAACCATAGGACCACCAAGACATGTTAAATAATATAGCTAGCTATGTGTCTTTATTCATGATAAAGTAACCAGATTTTTTATACCTCTGTCCTCAGCGATTCTCGAAACATCTATATCAGAGCGTCTTCAACGCTCTTATATCATCAATTTCGAAATCATTAGTGCTTATATTAGCAATATTTACATTACCTAATTGTCATTTAATATATGTCACCTGTCAGTTTTCTCATGTCAAGAAAAATATCTGATATTGCTCGCTAATTCCCAAAGAATATTAGAGCATCTTTCATTTACTGCTCTTACTGATCTCAGATTGGTTTGAAAGCACGAACTCTATGCTCCATTAACTACAAATTGTTCCGATATTTAATATCTCATGTGTCCGTTACTAAAAAAAACAAAAATCTAGTATATAGCTTTGCAGACGATAGCACACTTGTGTCATCTTTCTATTTGAATGCACAAACATCGGCTGCTGACGCACATCTTCGCAGACAGCATGAAGTATCATGCCTCAACAAAGACCTGGAAGAAATTTTGTCTTGGGGTGACAGTAATCAAGTCGAATTTAACGCTAAAAAGAACCCAGGCAGCATTTTTCACTAAAAATGTTAACATTACAGAAACGGATATAGTCGTGGCAGCACACACAATTCCACTGGCTCCTTCTACTAATTTGCTGGGCGTCAATCTAGGAGGAACTATGTATTGACATAAACACGTTTCGGTAATCGCCAAGACAGCTTCGCAGAAACTTGGTGTACTTTTCCGGACCAAAAAGTTGTATAAATATCAATAAACTTTTGACACTCTACAAAGCCAATATAGTACTGCTCTCATGTCTGTAGCTCTGCTCTCTTAACAGCGAAAATATTTAATATGACATTTTGGGTTTAAGGCATTGAGCACGTATAACTCCAAGATTGAAAGACTTATCGGGTTAGTTAAAATAGTTATTTCCCATTGAAATGAAAAATTTTACTGATATATCAATATATCGATTCTTACTTGTCTTGTATTTAAATATAATTCGCTAGAATCGGAACCACAACTCGAACTTTCGCTTAGTTCAGTGGTAAACTTCCTTTGAGCTCTTGGACTTGGAGGCGGCCTTCTCGTACACACTTGAGCTTGAATATGTTCACATACTCTTCGAAAACGGCGAATATTTCCTGCAATAATAAGAAAGTAGTCATAATTTATACTCCCGTAAAGAATAGTTTATAGTCTATTAGTGTTAGTCGAAAACATTCGGTTTCAAATATTTGTTGGGTGAGGAGAATTTCTGCAATGCGTTCACTCCATTTATCCCTCTTACTAAAACTTAAACTGCAGTGAAAAAAAATAAATGGGAGATTCTCCAGAAAACGTAGCGTTACAAGCGTTGTACGGCAGGACTACGTCCTTGGCCCACTCCTGTTTTTTTTATATATATCTCGGATATTGCCCAGAAGATGTCCTAAATTCTGTGATCCCACTGTACATCATGGCTATTGGACTTAATGTTTCCAAATGCGCAGTGCTTCATATCGGATATAACAACCTCTTGGTTGATTATTACCTAAGAATAGTGAGCTGAAGAAGGACCAGCCGTGGTTGTTTGTGACACACAATCTTAAATGGGAATAACACATGAATGGAATTGTGAAGAGCACCAACCTACAATCTATCTTATACGATAATGGTCCCCAGAAGTCTTATTGCGAATCTACGAAATATATGTTAGACCAATACTGGAGCATGCTGTTCATATTTCAGAAAGAATATGGATCTCCTGAGCGAGTTCAACGAAGAGCCATGAAAATTCCACCAAGCCTGAGAAATCTCATAGGGACAGACTGAAAGCCCTTAAACTCAGTACATTGGAATATCGTGGGCTCTCTGATTGGGGTTTATAAGGTACTTCACTGGCACTATACACATGTGATATTGATTTCTTTCATCGGGTGCCAACCATCAGGTTCGTAGACAACCTTTAAAATTGGCTACTGAACTCTGTCATAGACTCACCAGGAAAAACTTTATTACAAATCGAGCAGTGTAAAAATGGAATGACCTTCCGGATGATATTATTACCTCCCTACGCTTAATGCTTTTAAAAACCGGGATGCTCACACTGAAAAGGATCATAGGATATTGAAGGTGGCAATCTAACGATTTATTGCAAATAACGACAGTTTACCGGATCTCCGCTTACTGGCTTTAATACTAAAAATAACGATAATATATACAAGGTGTTTCTAAAAAATATATGCCATCGCTTTGTGGTGATGGAGACAAATAGTATTCAACATGGGCCTGCAGATGCTTTGTTTGAAAGATATAGGTATCTAAAACAGCATATATTTTAGCAATAAATATGTGTGCACAGGATGACCATGGGCTAATAAAATAGAATGGAAGCCTAATATTCACCTGATAATAACGTAAAAGTTATGGCATAAAGATGTTCCTTGGCGTTGTCCGTTTGCTTAGTAATTATAGAAATGTCTACTTGGAACCTAACGTGTCGCTGAAACATCGCAGGTCCTGTGGTTCCACGTTTGTATTCCACTCTGAACGACATTGGGCTGGAGACTGAATGACTTAATTCTGCTATCTAAAAAGCAAAAAAAAATTAAATTTCCAATTTTGGCCAGACAATTTTTATTGTGACAAATGAAATTGGCCATTGTTATCAAGAGTCGTCTGGTTAGTAAATCAATAATTATCTAACCGGGCTACATTGATTATGAGAAAATAATTTCCACCCATGTCATTTATATCAGTCAAAGTTGTCTGTCTAGTCAATTGTTGAATCGAAACTTTCTGCAACCCAACATGTATTAATTATTTTGAAATATCCATACCTACACTATCACGAACAAAAAAATGTCCATGTAACTCACAGTCCAAGTAATATTACCATAATGAAGCCATCTGATTCGTCTTTATGCTGTGAACTTTAGGTATAGGTGTTACCGCCTAAGACTAATTATTATATTTGATGCTTACCGATAAAAAAGCGTGAATTAAATCAGCTTTGACAGTAGCAAGTGGTTTGCCTTTTACTAATATAGTAAACGTTTCGTCCTTTTCGGTAGTCATCAGGCTTCCAAACCAAGATTTTTTCGTTAACTCCGGCGACGATTCGGGAGTTAAATGAACTTCTTCGGAAGAAGCTAGAAAATAATCAGTGGATTATAGCATATTCCAGGCAATTGCATATATATAATATTCAATGATATTCATGATACAAGACAGCACATTTTTAACCAAATATTTGAATGATTGTATATTTTTGGACATGACCCTGACATTTAGAAAGTTCTAAGTAACAATAACTTAACTTACTATTTATAATTTGAATGAAATATGAAATTAGCTAATAGATAAATAGATCAAAATGTGGAGATTATCCGTTAGTTACCTACTAGTTATCTACGCGAAGAAAATAATGACAAATAATTAAACTTATTCTTACTTTGCATTTTCCGTCGATGAAATCTTGGTGATCCCAAAAAGCTATTCTTAATAGTGGTTAATCTTGATCGCCAATGATGACTGGTTGTGCTTAGATGTGGGGAACCCGGTGGAGTCATCGGAGTCAAAATATTAGAACCTGCGAAATAAACGTACTATTCATTACGACCCATTTTACCAGTTTTCTAATGTTTGTGCAAGTTTAGTCGGGTCTAAAATATTATATTACATATCGAGGTGGGAAGAATTTGATTACTGTACTGAGGCACGACGTTAACTAAAAAGTCTTAAGATAGGAATGAAAGTTCCTACCAAGGTCAAGCTATGTGGAGACTAGTGTATGGAGGTAAAAATAAAAAAAATAGTCTCATAGACTGTCTTGCTTGCATATTTCGGCGATATATGCAAAAATACGAAATCAAACTGACTATACTTATTATTATACCGCCCCCACAATAACATGGGTTATAACGCTATATTATGCTAAAGTTGATTTGCACCTAGATAGTATTGAATTTTTTACCTGTTACTAAACTACTAGTATCACTGTCAGGTGAAGTCAATGACATCACCGACGTACCACCACTACTATTTGCCCTATGATGCGTGGGCGTGGAAGGCGGGGGAGTCACCGTCACGTGCGTATTGGATGTTACATGGGTGGACGCGCGGTGGGCCGGTGTGGACGTGACGGAGTGGTGGGAGGACGGCGTGATACGTTGGCTGAGAGGAGAGGACATTCCAGCTGAAAATGATTAGGAAGTTGTAAACTCTAAATATTAAGGTATATTAGAGGGTCCTTACAGTGTGTGTTTGTAGGTGTTATAGTACTATTAAACATCACTGGACTTGAGGCTCCTGAAGACCTGGTGGGCGAATGTATACTAAGGCTGCTATGAGTACTTCCAGTTGATGGACTTCTCCTTGCATGATGGCGTCTAAAACATTCATTAAATGATTTAGAAAAAGGACTTGAAGATTTCATGCCATATAAAATACATTTTTTGCAATTTTTAAGCCGAATATACAGGGTGTTACGGAAATGACTTATTTTTATTTAAACCAGTCTAAGATGAAAACAAATTGAAGAAAAATAAACATAAATGGCGCCTTGCCATTAATAAGCGCGATATCAACCTTACGTCAAACCCGAAATACCACTTGGTATGTAAAGATTGTTTCACGAAAAATGGATATAACTTAATGACTGCAGTAAAAGTACCTGTGGCCATCCCATTATTTATGACCGTTTTTTATTATTATGTGGAAAGGACGGGATTGTAATAATTATAATTAAATATAGGCACATCAGGTAGGTTAGGTTGCTTAATTTATATTTAAATATCTTTTTGTGGTAAAATTTGTTAGTTTTTGAGGAATGGTTCAAGAATTGTCTTTTACCAAACATTCCTCAGAATAGCGTGATAGTAATGGACAATGCGAGCTATCACAGTCGCCAATTACATAAAGCTCCAAGCTCAAATAATACAAAATTGGAGATTCAGAACTACATGGCGGCGAATGATATATATTTTGAAGAAAGTTATAAAAAAAATGATCTTTTAGAAGTTTTAAAGACATTTTGTATAAAAAAAAAGTATATGTTTGTGACACATTGGCAGAAGAAATTAGACATACAGTGCTACGGCTCCCACCCTATTATTGCATTTTTAACCCCATAGAGCATATGTGGCACCAGTTAAAATCACTGGTTAGGTCTGAAAATATTTCTCCGACTTTAAGTTCTAGTGTTGTAGAATTAATACGAAAACGCTTTAATGATATTCCCCCAGGTAGTTGGAAAAATTCAGTCCGTCACGTAATAACTGTAGAAAATTCGTATATTAGTCTGGATCGTATAATTAATCCAATTATAATTAACTTTGATGAGGATAGCGATCTCGAAACAGAACTATCTATAGAATGACATTATAAATGTAAATAAATATGACTAGTAATATTTAAAAAAAATGTTATTTCATTTGATTACATTAATATAATCATATCATTACTTGTTTTCCTTAGTCCGTCCCTTCATACTTCACTTGTTTATTGCCAAGCTCTTGTCGACACAATGGGACCGACCCAGGATATCATTAAGTCGTGTCCATTTTTCGTGAAACAATCTTTAGGCCTTCTCTAAGGCACCCTAGGTGTCATCTATTTAAATATAATAAGCTAGTTCCATAATATTCTGTATATCTAAAAATATAGTAGGTTCTATTGAACCCTTACAAAATGTGTAATTTTTAAATGTTTCTTACTATAGTGCACATACCATTATTTTTTTATTTTCTAAAAATATATGAAAAGTTATTCTAGATGACCCTTAAAACCAATGTATTACTTTTTGTATTAAATACTCTTATTTACTTATAATGTGATCTTCTAGGCGTTAACGGTGACCCCTCGCTGATCTGTCCAAACTGCAGAGTCGTTTGTCCGTTCACTCTACATGTGTCTATCCTTTTCTTTGGTGGATCGGCCGTGTCGTTCGTTCGTATCCGATGAATCGGCTCGCCTTCGTCTTCGCACGCAGGTCTTCTCCGTTTTCGTTCGAGAAGTAGGAAGTAAATTACTTTCTCCGTATTATGACTGTAAAATTAACACCAAGTTAGCATTAAAATACTGAATTTTTGAACATTAATTTTCTTCGATTTGTCACGACATTTTGGTTAGTAAATTACAAGCACAATATTTAAATCCTGCCCATCCACTTGACGCAAACATGGACGCGGTATTTCTATCTGTTTCGTACAGGTCAACATGACGCCAAGGGTGGATCCAGAGCCTCGGTATGGGCAGGTTCAAATTTTGTTTTGGAGGGGGTCATACAAGGAAAAGTTACGCAAATAATACCCTGTCGCGTTAGTCTAACCAGTATATAAGGGTAAACACAACAACAAAGAGATGGGAATTCTATCTGAATCCCCATTTACGTTTACTTCTGTCTGTTTATGTTTTCAGTTTAACAGCTGATCAGTTTGATATGTCTGGGTTAAGAAAAACACACAATCGATGGACGTGACTCAAAATCACTATTTTTATCCAGTTTACTGCCGACTTGGCACAGTCTTACCATGTCGAGTTAAGAATTAATATTTGTTCCACAAACAATACTTAAATTTAACACACAAATACTGAAAAACAACAAAGAATTTTTAATACCGATAAATATGACAGTTGTCAATCCGGTAGTGTCAAACGTGAAAGCAGGTATGAAGGAAGGCCGTTCCAATAAGGGATTTATAAAAAGACGCTTCGAACGCTCGAAGACGATGCAATGTCTTTGTCTAATTAACAGAAAAGGCAAGAAAATTCACAACCTACCTAAGAATGTGATTTGTTTATTCTTCAAAGACTGTGAACCAAAGCCATATCCTCGTTGATTTAAGATCATTGATCCTACCATATTTAAACTGGTGGCAGTTATGGAGGTTCAGGAGTTTAGGAACCGAAAGGCAAGCGCGTGCAAGTCTTATTGACTACTAGAGTTTTAATTTATAATTTGAGTACCAACGGGCAATGTTGGGGAAAGTTTAATATCGGAATCTAGACTAAATAATGGTCGTCTTACCTAGGACTTAATAAATGCTGAATGAGTTTCTCTTTCTCTTTAAAACAGCCCAAACTACATATGGCTTGCAGAACATCTGGATCCACGGCTTCAATGGACGGTAACACGTGGGTCTGGACTACTTCCATCATTGGTTGCTCTAGCTCTAGTTCGCCTTTTCCGCCGGCGGTGACCCAGGGATGTTTGTTTATTTCGGATAACTAGAAAATAAAATGACATGTAAAATATAACGTATTATGATTTTATGTTTCATGTGTTCTAATTTTATTTATTCAAAAATATGTAACTACGCAACCAGTAGAGAGTAAATATAGCAATTTTCGGCTTACTGTTTGACGGAAAATCGAAATATCAAAAAAAAATTAATACGAAGGGAAATATTAAAAATCTATTGGCATTGTAACATTTAAAA
This sequence comes from Barypeithes pellucidus, assembly GCA_963991005.1. Taxonomy (NCBI): domain Eukaryota; kingdom Metazoa; phylum Arthropoda; class Insecta; order Coleoptera; family Curculionidae; genus Barypeithes; species Barypeithes pellucidus. Next base: position 20,647,032 of record OZ022563.1, read on the forward strand.
ATATTCACCGTGTATAACAAAAGTTCTTGTTCAAATAAAACAAATGTACAGGGTGTGCCATTTTCGACACTTTTATAGGGTATCTCCGTAACTGTTAGTGCTATCAAAAAAGTAATGTAGGTGTCATGTGCTCTTTTTGGGTCAAACTTAAAATGATAAAATCAAAATTTGAAAATTTTCGCTCGCTTAAGAGATATGGGGGAAAATCAAAAAATTGACAATTTTAAAGTTACCCTATATTTTCTTAGTTAAAAGAGATACAGAAAAATGTTTTATACAAAAGTTTCTTTATAATGATTTTTGAATAATCTGCAGTATCTAGAATAAGTATACGCGGTCAGGTAAAAAAGTTATCGGACCTAACCCCATTTTTTTAAATGGAGCACCCTGTATATTTTAATATAAGAAGATTGCATTTTAACTTCTATTTTCAAATACAGGGTGTTATGGAAATGACTTATTATATTTAAATGGGTGACTCCTTGGGTGTCCTAGAAAAAGTCTACATACTTTTTTTTTAATCGAATATCTAAATACTAAAAATCCTTTTTACCCACATACTGTCGCGCCGTTCCATCTGGATTCACTTAGCAACAAAGTGGGTCACTAGAGTATACTAACAGTGTTGTCAGATCACATCGCGTATCTCGCCCTTGCTTGAATACCGGCCGCACGCCACTATCATTACTTCATACTTCAGTATGTTTCGAGACTCGGGAGTGGAACGACGTTGTGGAGGGTTCCACGTGCTTGACGTATACGAATTTTAAACGTTTTGTTAGTTGTACTGCTCGATTTTTTTTTGTTGTGAAATAATTCATAATAATAAATGTTGTGATGATTTCAAATTTGTGTGATATTATCTACTGTTGGTTCTGTTGAAAAACATACGTTTTGTGTTTTATTTTTTTATGGAATTTAATTATAAAACTGATTATTTTAAAATAAGATCGAATGTAAGAGAGTATGTACCTTAAAATTGTAGTTTTCTTTGTCTAAAAAGTTTGAAAAAGAAGTGATAACGCGCGTCAAAGACGTCTTGTTCTCAATAACTGAACACGTGCGTTTAGAATTCTGTGTTGCAATATGACAACATCGCCTATAGTGCGCTAACCTCTTTTGAACCTCGAGACTGCCTCATAAATATTGATTGCGAAGGGCGTCAGGAGCGGCCACGTAAATTTTGAGATTTCATATAAAGTGTATATTTCGTTTAATAATTCAAAGCGCCATTTATGGTTATTTTTCTTCAATTTATTTTCATCTCGGGATTCGCCGATTTAAATATAATACGTCACTTCCATAACACCCTGTATATAACACACCATGGATAATATTGGTTTCCTAGGCGATTCATTTAAACTTTATTACTTTAAACCACAGTAGGCCATGAAACAAAAGCTAATATTCTAGAGACAATTATGTTGACATTCTAGTCGTTATTAACATTTAACGTCAATTTCATTTTTACATATTCATTTGTGAAAATTACTTATCAATGAAATTGATACGATATCTATCACCAATGATGTGTTATACATTTGAAAAGAGAGTTTAAAATGCTATCTTTTTAGATTGTTTTCCATTTAAAAAATGAAGTTAGGTCCGATAACTTTCTTTCCTGACCCCATATACTTATTCTGAAAACGGCAGATTATTCAACAATCATTATAAATAAACTTCTGTATAGAACATTTTTCTGTATCTCTTTTAACTAAGAAAATATAGGGTAAATTAGAAATTGTCTATTTGTTGATTTTCCCCCGTATCTCTTAAGCGAGCGAAAATTTTCGAATTTTGATTTTTATAAGTTTGACCCAAAAAGAGAATATGACACCTACATTACTTTTTTGATAGCACTAACAATAACGGAGATACCTTATAAAAGTGTCGAAAATGGGATACCCTGTACATCCAAAATTTCAACCTAAACATAGTTTGTGCGTAGTTGATCTTACGTGAATGTGCCCTAGTTTCTGCTTCTCAGAGATAACTTAGTTTCAGACGACGGTAGCCGATTAATTTTCTAATGTAATAGTATGTTAATTTTCGTGACGATAGAAGCCGAGTAGAGAATATTACTTAAAATAAATTTTAACTTCAAACAGCTTAACATAATAAAGCAAGATAAACTTTAATGTATAGAGATTATATGCAGTGGATTCTGAATAAGCGTAGAGTAGACCTACTTAAGCTAAGGACATTATTTTTGCAATATACTTTCCAAGAAACCATTAAATAGATTAAAATATTTTTATTATATTATATGTGGGTCATTCTTTTACAAACCACACATTTTTTAACCTTAATATTTTAGAATCGTTCGAGACATTTTTTTACAACTTATATGTATCTATGTACGGGGTGTCCCATTTTCGACACTTTTATAGGGTATCTCCGTAATTGTTAGTGTTATCAAAAAAATAATGTAGGTGTCATGTGCTCTTTTGGAGTGAAACTTAAAATGTTAAAATCAAAATTCGAAAATTTTCGCTCGCTTAAGAGATACGGGGGAAAATGAAAAATTGACAATTTCAAAATTACCCTATATTCTCTTAGTTAAAAGATATACCGAGAGATGTTTTATACAGAAGTTTCTTTATATTGATTGTTGAATAATCGGCTGTTTTCAGAAAAAGTATACGGGGCCAGGTAAAAAAGTTATTGGACCTAACCTCATTTTTTTTTAAACGGAACACCCTATATATTTTAATCTAAAAAGATATTATTTTAAATTCTCCTTTCAAATATATGACATACCATGGATGATATTGGTTTCCTAAGCGATTTATTTAAACTTTATTCGGAATATGTCCTTAAATGGTTAACGTCTTTCCGAATAGCGAACAAAATATATATTTTGCGCCATATCTTCGTTTTTTTCACTTTCAATATGAACTGATATCATATGAAATTTTTTAAATGTTGATCGGTCATTTTAGCAAATAAATATGTAAAAATCAAATTGACGTTAAATGTTTATAGTCAACATAGTTGTTTCTAGGATATTAGCTTTTGTTTCATGGTCTACTGTGGTTTAAAGTAATAAAGTTTTAAGTAAAAAAAGACCGACATTGATACGATCAATACAATTGGAGATATTAAATTTCTAGTATAAGAAGATAGGAGTAAATCCAGCAAATTTTCAAAAATTCATGAATATTTTGGAAAATAAAATTTTTACAGCAAAATTCTGAAATGCGTGTCAACTAATTGTATGTAGTAAAAAATTTCGGACGATTCTAAAATGTCAAGGTTAAAAAGTGTGCGGTTTGTAAAAGAACGACCCATATATAGAATGCACATTATTTTTAACGGATATCTGAATGTAATGTTGTAGGTAACAGTTAAATTCATCGAGAACCGTATTAGTTATGTGTCATATACAAGCGACCGAAAATGTGGGTCGAATTGATTTAATCTCAGCTAAGCTCTTAACCCTTAATAATTTGTGTTTCCAGCTTAAGTTAACCCTTTACTGATACACTTCTCAGCGGAGCACTACACCTCAAAACATCCCCAATATAAAATTCGGTATGAATTTGAAATCGAAGCGTAAAATAATTACACATATCTGGGCGTTGAATTTAATACCACAGGAAAAGGCGATCGGAAGATTAATAAACGGATAACTCAGGCTAAAAGAATAAGTTCTTGTCTGGATGGAATACTTTGGAGTAAAAATATAGGAAAGAAACGAAAGCATAACTTATATGAAGCACTAACTAAAAGTTCGACTTGGAGAATTACAGAGAACAAAAGAAGGAAATTGGAAGCCACCGAAATGGATGCGTTAAGAAGAGCATAGATAATATCGAAAGCAGATAGAATTCGGAACCAAAAAATCCAACGAAGAATGGGAATAGAAGGGACGACTATAACATCTGACATCGAACGAAGACAATTAATATGTTATAGGCATGTCCAGCGAATGGAGGAATCAAGGTTACTCAAGAAAGCTACCACCGAATTGCAGAAAACGGGGATGACCAAGAAAAACCCGGAACGAGGGAATTGTGAAAGCAATGAGCTCAAGAGACCAATGGGAAGATAGGAAATCATGGAAATCGGACAACGTCGAAAGACGTTCTAAAACCGATCTATATACAGAGTGTCCCAGAATATGTGGGCAATCCCGGGTTCAGATAGAACACTTAAAAATAACAGGAGAAGTTCTTATAAAATTTTCTTCCTACGGCCTCCCCTACGGAGATACGGGCCCATAAAGGACGTCACTGGAAATGGTTGTTTTTTAAATAATCTTTTAAGTACTAGGTGTAATTTAATAATTTTTTAGTATCATGGTTAGTAGATGAGTCTCCTTAAAATTCGCCCTTTTAAACACATTTGGCTTATTTAGTTTGCCAGGGACGGACTAGACGTAACACAAAAATGTTTTTTTGTACACCTTGTATGATGAAGGAACGACAATAATATTTTTGGATACTCTAAACATTAAGCTGAAAAAAAGGTACCCTTGTTCAATGTCGATAAAGTGAACTATTTTCGAAAAAAATATATTTTTGTTCAATATGGTTTTTTGCATTAGTTGTTGTTTTATGTTCATAAAATTCCCTCATTGTTGTTATTGTTTTTTTCACATGTACCGATTTAAATGAGAATATTTATGCCAGTGTCAGTTTATGGTAGTGTCTTGAAATTTGCGGTTTTTCTCCTTTGTCTTATTAGTTACTAACTTAGTAATGGAATTTACGTATACTGAATATAAATCATATCGAACAAAAATATATTTTTTTCGAAAACAGTTCACTTTATCGACATTGATCAAAAGAACCTTTTTACAGCTTAAGGTTTGTTCGGGTATGCAGTATCCAAAAATATTATTGTAGTTCCTTCATCATACAAGGTGTATAAAAGAAAACGCTTTTTGGTGTGACTTAAGTCTAGTCCGTCCCTGGCAAACTAAATAAGCCAAATGTGTTTAAAAGGGTGAATTTTAAGGAGACTCATCTACTAACCATTATACTAAAAAAATATTAAATTACACCTTGTACTTAAAAAATTATTTAAAAAACAACGATTTCCAGGGACGTCCGTTATGGACCCGTATATACATAGGGGAGGCCGTAGGAAGAAAAATTTATAGGTACTTCTCCTGTTAGTGTTCTATCTGAACCCGGGAGATTGTCCACATATTCTGGGATACCATGTATGTATGAATTTTTCTTCTATCTGCTTTCTCCTCTACCTGCACTATTCATGCTTGGCATGTCAACGAGTATGCTTCTAGGCATAATGAATCTGGTCACATTTTAATATTTTCAACCTTTTGTCATTACGTCATTTGACAGGTTTTATGGGATATTAAAAAAATTTACTTTTGTCTCATTTGACCTTTTCCGTATGTCCTATGGTTCACGAGATCCTTGTAAAGTGCATTCTTATCCCGGGACCCCTGTATATCCCCCCCCCCCCCCCCATATATTTATTTACTGAAGAAGTCTTTAAAATGCGGTTTATATCTTTTATCTAAACAATTTTTTTTCGTATTCATAAATTAACGAAATGAATCTTAATTTAAAATCATATTAGAATAAGTAATCATGTAATTACGTAATATAAACCGCCCGTGCGTGTCTGCTGTCATTATAGTCTAAAACTAAAGACATTTTACATACGTAATGCTGAACGTCGCGTCAAACCGCCATGCTATTTCTGGGTCTTCCTTTGAAACGACATCGATTCCCTTGTTAGGAACTTAAAATTGGCGTTACGTTTCCAGAAAAGTAGAACTAGGTACCCATATGAATACACAATTCGGCTTTAACGCCTCTTGTGCATCCGGGTGGTTAATTTTGAGTCAATTTGACCCAGTTTCTGTTTAGATAGACCTTCGTTCGAAACTGCTTTTGCACTGTTATTTCCTTTTTGTGAAAGAAACTTGCAAGACAATTCGATCTAACTCTTTTGCATAATTTTTACGTTATCATATTATTTATATTTAGGCCAAGGCTAATACCGAGTGAGAATATAAATGGTACTTGAATGTCGCCTTATTCATTTATTTTATTTGAACAGGCGGGAATTTAGGTATTTGTTTTGATTTTATGGTATTTCAGGTTGAAGGAAGGCATGCGTACCACATATATAGGGGGTTGAAAAAAGGTCGGTACCCCGGAATAACTCCGGTGCATCGCATTACAGCGGAAAATGTCTAGGGAAAAAGTTGTTTGATTTTGAAGGAGGAATAGTTTGCAATTTAAACCATCCCGCACCCCCTCATCCCCCGGGCGCGGGTGGGGGTAAGTTATGATTTTCAAATGGAACCCCATATTTTTTTTTGGCGTATCGTATTCTCCGGCTAAAAATAAACATCTTTTGTCCGAAAATTTTTTTTATTCGGGTCCATCCTTCACCAATAATCACCATGAGAAAGACAAAATCAGAACCGTGCGAAAATCAAGTTTTATTCCGGAACTACTCTTTTTCTCTGTCTTGTACTAAAAAATGCCCGTGGAATACAAGTACAAGACAGAGAAAAAGAGTATTTTCGCAACGTTCTGATTTTATCTTTCTCATGGTGATTTTTGACGAAGGATGGGCCCGAATAAAAATTTTTTTCGGAGTTTCGAGGTTTATTTTTGGTCGGAGAACACGATACGCCAATAAAAAATATGGCGTTCTATTTCAAAAATATTAACTTACCCCCACCCGCGCCCGGGGGTTGAGGGGGTGGGGGAGGGGGCGGTTAAATTGCAAACTATTCCTCCTTCAAAACTAAACAACTTTTTTCCTAGACATTTTCCGCTGCAATGCGATGCACCGGACTTATTCCGGGGTACCGACATTTTTTAAACACCGTGTATGTAAACAGTATATTGCTAATACGAACGTTCCAAAATACAAAAACTATCCCCGCTATGGGAGATGGCGCGGGCCTATTGGGTTTGCGCAGTAGGGTGGAAACTTTATCGGTCGCGTCAGAGCCTGCCCGACATTATTTGTTTGTTGTTATTCGTCGCCATCTTTGGTTCATGCTCTTTCAAATTACATAATAGGAAGTGGTTCATCCACATTGTTGTCGGTATATTAGTTCTTATAAACTTTCATTACCTAACAACAATTTTTGTAAAGGAGTTTTTAATTTGTGGTGATTCGATTCGCTGGTTGCTAGGTTAGTGACTTGTTTTGTTTAAGATGAAAGGACATAAGTGCATGGTGCTCCTATGCAAAAGTCGTGGATCAATACCAGGTATAAAGTATTTCAGGTATGTACATATATATATACGACAATATTTTGCTTATCACATTATCCGGAACCGAATTTCACTAAAAAGCTTGTAAAAAAAGAAGAGAGTGTCACTCGTATACAATATAATATATATGTGGTCACTACCTAACCTTAAAATTAATGTTTGTAATGTAATGTCATTTTTAATTTGATGCATTAGTAGCTGATAATAATTCCCAAAATAGTCAATATAGTCATTCATTCTTAATTTTTGGTTTAGAAAAAAGTAAGGTTAAGAAACATACGACGTCGGATGAAAGTTAAAGTAAAGCTCATCGTGTCGATTGTTACAAATATTCGAACGGAATTTGGCACCAAAAGTTTACACCAATCAGGGCGGATCATCATATCGTCAGAAATCGTATGCATGGAACGCTGTCTTAAATCGAACTTATCGAAATTTTGATTGCCATAATTGTCCTAACTAACCAGTGAAATTTACATAAAAAAGTTAAAATCCGGCCCTGTCGGAAGGAAATTTCCGAACTGCGCAAACTCACAACGCTCTCTTCGATGCCCATAGTGGGGACATAATTGCAGATGGTATTAGCAATATATTGTTTATATATGTATATACCATGTGAGGCATACGCGTTAAGGACCCTGCAAGTGTGCAAGTTTCTTCCAACTTACAAGACTTGTCAAAAATCGGGTCTGCGCGATTTCTGTTGCAGTTTCTGCTTCAAGTCTGGTGGAAAACATAATGATTTTATATTACCAACCAAAAATAAAAATTACTAAATATTAACCTTAAAATTCGTCTGGTGATCGTGAATTCGTGTATATTTATATCGGCTGGGATATCGCCGCGGAACAGCATAAGTCATTGTTATTGAACAATGAGACAATATCGCCAATCCAAGACACGACGAGCCAGCGCGCTGGTCGGCCGTATCGAGGGAGTAGGAGACGTTTTCCTTATTCTTCTGCCTTTGATCACCCGAAGCGTTGCCCAATCACTTTAGATAGTTGCGATTTTAGATATTTTTTCTGAAAACCTCGGTGTGACTTTTTTTGCATTAAGACTAAGCTATGAAATTAATTGAGATTATTTATAGTGCATGCAATACTTTCAGGAATGACTGTATAACCGTATTTTTTCAATTTAAACGTTATTTACCTTTTTAAAAAATATTTAAAAAAATTTCCAAATTCAAGATAATATTTATTTATTTTATTTATTTATTTATTTACTTTACCTGCCTTACAGGAACATTTCCCAACTACAAGGCAGGGCAAAAGATATAGGCACATAATCTTAATTGAACTTAAGATAAGATAAATTTACATTACATTACATTACATTACAAATTTGAAAACTTATTTAGTCTTACAATAAACAAAAAAAATATGCAAACCGTATGATATAATTGAAAAGCAGTTTAGTGAGGTACCAGCTTTTTAACTATGTTTATCGAACAATTTAAAAAATCCAATTCATTGTGTTTATTGTATTTGTCACACATTTGAAAAATAGGAGAAAACTTCAAAATATTTGTTCCTGGACACGGTAAATAGAATGTTATGTTTTGCCGTGAACCTAAGCTTGGCACGTTGAAGTTAAGCTTCGTCAAAATGTCCATACAATCCAACTGATTGTTTAATAATTTAAACAAAGTAATCAAAAGATGATAATCACGGTGATCACTGAGAGATCCGTAATTAAATTCCTCAAGTAACCTGGATTGAGGAAAACCCTGGATGGGATATATTCCGTCTCTCTTAAAGCTAAGATATTTTAAGAATTTTCTTTGAACACCTTCAATGGCATTAATATGAACACTGTACTCAGGAGCCCAGATTACTGCAGCATATTCTAACTTGGACCGTACATATGAATTGTACAATGTCTTCAAGACATCACTGTTATTGAAATCTCTTGTGCAGCGCACAATAAACCCATAACCCCGCAGAGATTCACCCACTACCTTATTTATATGAGGGACGAAAGAAAGTTTAGAGTCAAAAACTACTCCCAGGTCGCAGAATGAGTCGCAGCGGGAGATAACTGTATTTTTAAGCACATAGTCATGTTTAATGACAGAAAGTTTGTTTGTGAATGATACAACGTTGCACTTCTCAATGTTTAGCTGAAGATTATTTTTCAAGCACCAATTATTAATTAGATCTAAGTTGTTTTGAAGAATAATACAGTCATTGATATTTCAAATCACTTTGAATATTTTAATATCATCCGAATATACCAAGAACTCAACAGTTAGCTCTAAGCCAATATCATTTATAAAGAGAATAAAAGTAACGGCCCCAGTACAGAACCCTGTGGGACTCCAGAACTGGCTGTATAGTTACCAAAGTTATAGCCGTGAAGAGCTACATACTGACGGCGGTCAGAAAGGTATGACCTGATAAGCGCTATTAAAGGCTGTGAGAAACCGTATCTGTTAAGCTTTGAAATTAAAATAGAGTGATCAAGCCGGTCAAACGCCTTTGAGAAATCCAAATATATTACATCAGTATGCAGACCCTCATCTATCGATTCCGCAAGGCTTTGTGAGATACTAAGCAAGTTTGTTGTTGTTGATCTACCTTTAAAGAATCCATGCTGCTGCCGAATTATTTATCCTTGGACAAGCGGAAAGATAGAATTGCGGAGCAAGAATTCAAACACTTTACAAAAATTACAAATAATTGATATTGGTCGATAGTTTGTTATTTCTGATCTGTCGCCCTTTTTGTGTACAGGACATACTCTGGAAATTTTCCACAGCTGAGGAATTGTTTGACATTTCAAAGATAAGTTAAAAATGAGCTCGAGCGGTTTCGCCAATACAAAACGACAGTCATGGATTAAAAATGCCGGAATAGAATCCGGTCCAGTGGTAAACTTCGGTTTAATACTTTTTAAGGCATTCACAACATCAGCTTCAGAAAAGTAGTGGATATTAACGTCCTGTGCATAGGGGGATTCATGAATTATTACATGATTGGTAGTAACATCAGAGAAAGACTGTTTAAAAAAAGTTGCAAAATGACTCAAAATATCAGTAGGGGTATTTAGCTCTTTATTATTATTATAATATAGTCATCTAGTACCATATTTCGAAGCTAAATTTAAAATTTTAGCAAATGCTATCCAATAGTTTTCGTGTAGTTTGGCACACCTTTCTACCTTAATGGAAGTCACTGATAAGTGCTCTTAAGTAAAAATTGGTAGTTAAGTTTGTTTCTAAATGAATTTGTAGTTAAATATTGATTACACCAATAATTTCTACGTCCTGATAACCGTTTGTTATCCATCAAAAATTTTATTCTCCTTCCAACAACAATAATGAAATTATTATGATTTGAATTATTGATAACCAAGATCATTTTGGATTTGCGTGAGAATAAATGCATGTATTTACATGAACCAAAAACATAATGTGAATAGATGACTCTAAATGAAAACATTTTTTAACGCGCGGGAAAGTACAATTTTCCTCATGTTCGTAGGAAAACAGGTTTTATTGGTCATCCTGAATAAACCTAACCTAGAGAGGAAGCAAAATCCCAGGGGCTCTTAGGAAATCTTGAGATGATATTATAATTAATCTGAATAAGAAATATTAAAAATCATATTCTTACCGTCAATCGTTTCTCGGGATTCACCTCGATCATCCCCCTTAGCAAACTCTGGCAGTCCGGGGGCACGAAATGGGGAATGTGGAACACCCCCCGTTTGACTTTTTCCAGTAATTGTCGTAAATTGTCGTCGTCAAACGGTAATGCTCCCACTAGGAGAGCGTATAAAATTACGCCGCAAGACCAGACGTCCGCTTTTCTGCCGTCGTATTTTTCTCCCTGGAAAATAGAAAATTCGGTTAATTCGGAAAGGTTCCTTTTTATTTTTGCAGTGAATAATGTGCAGTTCAAATGGTCTGTAAAATTAGAGATACACAGGTCTAAACCAGTGGCGGTTCTTCCACAGGAGCACATGCGCACGTGCACCTCCAAAACGAATAAAAATATATTAATTTATATTCATTGAATATTATTTATCGTATAAAGTCCGACCCTCCCTAATATTTTATCGTACCGTCAAACCAAACTGTATATAGGCGGCTCTCACCGACCGGCGGCGCGCCGGTCGCTAAATTGATGACGAGTAATGCTCGCATATGCGCTCATATAGGCGGGACATAATGCAGTTTCTCTTTAGTATCAGGTGGCGGGGGATAGCGGGGATATGGCGATTTTACATGGAAAAGTCGCACAATTTTGGAGTGCGCCTTTGTCTGTTTGTTCGTGCATGCGTAATAATTCGAGCCTGGACGCTTCAATATTTTAATTTTAAGTATATATTTATTAAGTTAACATGAATAGTTTGACGGTGGACTATTTAAAAAATAACGTTAGCTCTTTGAATTTGGAGCAAAAAATTGAAGGCGGAAAGACCTAAATCCGAAATTATTTTAACGCAGATCACAAAGGGTAAATCTAGGGACTTTTTAGAAAATTTAAAAATTAAATATACGAAAAAAATAACTGGATTTGTGGATGCAGCACAACTAACCGTTTGTTTTGTTTTTGTTTTTGTTTTTGAATAGAAAATAATCTTCAGAGCATATTCTCAGCCACCTTTACACTATTACAAATAATTGTTACCATACCAATGACCATGGGCGAAGGGGAACGATGTTTTTCAACATTAAACGGAATAAAAACATTTTTGCGAAGTTCTATTGAAAAAGAAAATGTATAGAGGGTATTCCAAACTTTAATGAGGCTGTTATTGATAAATTTTCAACAATTAAGAACCGAAGAATTGACTTTACGTTTAAGCATTATACACTAAAAAAAACACTTTCTTATTTTCCAAAAATTGTATTTCCTTGTGTAAAATTAAAAAATTAATAAAATATGTTTTATCTAACGCATTTTCGTATTGCTTTTTTTCTTCCTACACTTAAAACGCCGAAGAATATAATTATTTGGTCGTTACAGAAAAATAAAATTTTAAAAATAATTTCATGATACTTGTGAACCCCCTCTGTCATAGGTCACGAGCCGCCACTGGTCTAAACGAACAAGTAATTACTTTCTCCTATGACTGTTATAGAATTTGTCCTTCGTCACTATTATACGTGCATAATAGTCACGATTTCTTATATTATACAAGGTCATTGAAGCTATTTTGACGCATGTCTCACTTAACATTGTTAAATATAATGCCCTGTATATTTTGGCATTTTTCAATTCATTTCATATACCCATATCCCACCGTTCCTGAGATAAAAATTTTTATAAGAAACATGTTAAGGTAATTTCACCTTACTTTGTAACTATGACTTATTATATTTAAATAGATGACTCCTAGGGTGTCCTAGAGAAAGTCTACATACTTTTTTTTTAAATCGAATATCTAAATACTAAGGTAAAAACCCTTTTTACCCACATACTGTCGCGCCGTTCCATCTGGATTCACTTAGCAACAATGTGGGTCACTATAGTATACTAACAGTGATGTCAGATCACACCGCGTGTCTCGCCCTTGCTTGGATACCGGCCGGGCCCCACTATCGTTGCTTCAGTATGTTTCGAGACTCGGAGTGGAATGACGCTGTCGAGGGTTCCACGTGCTTGACGTATACGAATTTTAAACGTTTTGTTCGGGTTTGTTCGTTCTGTTGTGAAATAATTCATAATAATAAATGTTGTGATGTGATTTCAAATTTGTTTGATATTATCTACTGTTGGTTCTGTTGAAAAACATACTTTTTGTGTTTTATTTTTTATGAAATTTAATTATAAAACGGATTATTTTAAAATAAGATCAAAGGTAAGAGAGTATCTACCTTAAAATAGTTTTTTTTCTAAAAAGTTTGAAAAAGAAGTGATAACGCGCTTCAAAGACGTCTTGTTGCCAAAAATTGAACACGTGCGTTTAGAATTCTGTGTTGCAATATGACAACATCGCCTATAATGCGCTAACCTCTTTTGAACCTCGAGACTGCCTCAATAAACTATTGATTGCGATGGTTCTCAGGAGCGGGCACGTACATTTTGAGATTTCATATGAAGTGTATATTTCGCTTAATAATTCAAAGCGCCATTTATGGTTATTTTTCTTCAATTAATTTCCATCTCAGGATTTGCCGGTTTAAATATAATAAGTAATTTCCATAACACCCTGTATTTTAAAAACTATACATTTCTGGTATAATACAGTGTTTTTTTTTAAACTTGACATAGGCTAACTTTTTTATTTGAAAAGATAGACCTATAGTTCCTAAAGCGGAATTAGATCAACTAAATAAAATGTGCGGAAAAATAAACGGGTTGTTGCCAGATTGGGCGCTATTTACAAATTGTGATACATCTTGAAATTCTAGGCAAAACAAAAAGAGTGCAAATTTTTGATTAGAGTGGCGGTTTACGAGCTATAGTGCCTAAACTTAAATTTATTTTTCAACATTAAAAAAATAGCAATAGTAACAAATGTTAATTACAGTAGACACTCGATAGTGTGAATCGAAAAGACAACGTCCGTTCACATTATCGATATATTCACGTTACCGGAGGTTATAATTAATATGTTAAAAAAATGTCTAACCAACATAATAAACATATTAATTAGTAATACTCATTAAAACAAACATTAACAAATTTTAAAAAAAGGGATAAAGAATTATTTTTTGTTAAAGAAGTCACAAATTTTTGTTTGTTTTCGGGGATTTTTAATTTTCTGCATAATGGCTTTTTATAACTACAAGATCATTAATATCAATGTCACTTTCCTCAGCCCACTGGTTTACTACATTTAGAGACTCTATAACTCTATCTAGTAAAACCAATGGAGTTGATGATTCCGGATTTTCTTCGGCTATCTCAATCTCATCGCTTTGAGAGTCTTCAGTATCTTCAACTTCAAGTTGCAAGCTAAAAAAGTTATTCGCTGCTTTTCAGTTTTCCTACCAGCCGCAGTTTTTTCCACCACCGAGACAAATGTTTTGTCTGGTAATAATTTCCAGTAAAGTCCTGTTTCATCAGTATTGTAAAGTTGGTCTAATGTGATACCAAGTTCTTCTACTTTGTTTTTTAATTGGATTTTAAATTAATTCACAAGTTCTGGCTGTGAGGACAATTTATCTCCAGAAATTTTCAAACAGCGGATTCCAAATATATTTTTAAAGCGTTGTAGCCATCCCTTACTGGCTGTAAATTGCTTATCATTTTCTTTAATTTGTCAATAGATTTGCTTTGCTTTTAGCTTGATCACATCCCCACTTAAAATAAAATGTTTACTTCTTTGCTCCAGAAACCACTTATATAATTTTCTTCCCATTCTGGGAAGCTCTTTAATGTTTGTCTTTTACCTGGACCCACATATGTATCTTTCATAGCTTTAGAAACCAGTTCCTTTTTTTGTTTTATTCAACTAATTGAGGATCTTGCAACACCATATTGTTTTGTTAAATACGTACATTTAATCCTTGAATCACTAGCGATTTTTCATAAAAAGTAAGACACTTTGGTTATTTAGGCGCCTAGTCATCGATATTTACCGAAATTACGTGACCCAAATACGTATTAACATCGAACAACTGGCACAAAACATATGCATTTCTAACTAACACAGTGCCCGCAGTGGGGAAGTACCGTATATATCGGGGATTTACAGCATCGCGGAACAACGACTTTCACATAATGTAAACTTTTAGGGTCAATGACTTTGTTTGCATTAGCGAAGGTTTAGTAGGTCTTGTAGAATTAACATCTTGTTCACACTATACGAGGTTTCCGTTAGGCGATGTTCACACTATCGAGTGTCTAATGTAATTAACATTCATTTTTTTAAATATTCGAACTGATTTCCTTGTTGGGTTCTGCAGCAACAAATACGTTCAACAAAATTTCTTTTAACATGATGTAACATTTGAGGGGTTTGTTAGCCTCCTTGTTATTCTTTTAATGTTGGAAAATAAATTTAAATTTAACTTTAGGCACTATTAGCTCGTAAACCGCCACTCCAATCAAAAACTTGCTCTTTTTGTTTTGTCTAGAATCTCAAGAAGTATCAAAATTTGTTAAAAAAATGCGCTGTTGCCAAACAAGTATTTTAAATAGCGCCCAATCTGGCAACAACGCGTTTATTTTTTTTAATAAATTTTATTTAGGTAAACTACTTCCTAAAACTTTGCTTCAGGAACTATAGGTCTATCTTTTCAAATAAAAAGGTAGCCTCTGTACAAAAATAACCCTGTATAATAAATACTCATAAGTTTTTTAAAAGGAACACCCTGTATTTTAATTTACCATTACAAGTAGAATTACATACTTTATCTAATTGCTCAATACATATCTACATATTTCTATCATAAGTAGTTTTTGAGTTAAAAAATTGACTTATGAGTATTAATGTGATCATGTTACAAACTTAGATAAAATAGATGAAAATAATTTTAGTGTATTTGAGTAAATTTGAAACAAACCCGAATCCTCTAAGACTTCAATTTTTTGCCGTTTTGATCACATTATGATTTTACATTTTTACATAAAAAGGGCACTCGCTGTAAAAGTCGTTAAACATCGTTCCTTCGAAAATTGGCTAAAAACAAGTCAAGGTACAGAAATAATTTATTTTGAAGTCTTAAAGAAATTAGGTCAAAAGAACGATGATGTAGTATAAAAAGGAACTTAAAATATTGGCTTAAAGCGGTCGGACCTTCTTAAGTTTTTGCAAAAAATGTATCTCTTATAAATTAAAAACTGTTCTGAACGTTTAATTTCAGCTTAAGCTGAACGTAATTCCTTTTCCGGTATTTTTAATGTTCTGTAATTACAACGTCCAAGTTAAAAAGACAATTTAAAAACTTTACTTTTACATCCTAATATCTTTACGAACGCGTCGAGTCGGAAAAATTACGGTCACGAAACACGAAAGTTTTTAAAATTCTTTTTTAATTTCTCCTGAAAAAAACAGCATGATTGTTTAGTCACGTGACAGGTATAATTATGTAGAAATAGTAAGATATTTTTGAAATTTTAGGACCTGCTGACTTTTCAGCGATAATATAGTAGTAATATAAAGTTTTCGAGAATTGAAGATATTTTACTGCAGGCTTAAATTTAAATAAGCCCCTTAATTCATCTGTCCGTTAATTTTTTTTCGGTTTTTCTTATTTATTTTATGCGTGCTTAAATATTATTTATTCAAAATCTGTACTATCGTTACATATTAGAGTATCTACAATTAACCTATTGCCAATTCAAAAATATCTACAGGGTGTCATATTTATTTCACGGTTCGTAACTTTGAAACTAATATCTCATTAAGGCGGGCGGCTTTTTATTGAAGCAAACGTTGTATGGTGCGGTATTTGTTAATTAGGATATTTTTTCGCTTACTTGCGCTATGCTTTTCTCCCGTTTTTACCAGCAGCACAAGAAACTAGCAACATGTCAGTTCATTTCATGAAATGTAGCCATTTTAATACTAGTGAGATTTTTTGCAAGTAAAACCACTCGAATCAAAATTATGGGACAGAAACTGACAAAATACAAAATAATGTAAATAAGTATTTGTTTTCAAATGAATATTGATTAATTGATTGATTTTGATTGAACAGCCGACTGACCTGGTTAAAAATGTCCTCCTTTAAATCGTATTTTGCCAGATATCAACCGAACCGTTAAAATATGAAAAAAGTTGAATAAACGATAAGCCAAAAAAAAATTATTTTTATAAGGAAGAATAGTCAGCATTGTTTAAAAAAAAGTTGGGGCGGGCATAATAGTCTTGACCTCCAACAAAATAACACTCTGTAGATAGATTAATTCTGCAGATAGTTTAATATGTAAGTGAAAGTACAGATTTTGATAAATAATATTTAAACACGAATAAAATAAATAAGAAAAACCGAAAAACAAACCCGAAAAAAAAAACTAAAAGTTTATCACCCAGTATCTTGGAAAGGAAACGTTTCTGGACCTCTATATTAACGGGAACTTTTTTGATTATTTTTAGTCAAAGAATCACTTGTAAAAATTTGTCGGTAAAATATTGAAACACACTGTATATCTAGAAATGGCCCAATGGCATTTCTCAAAACCTTCAGAAAAATATACTAAAAAAGAAAAAATCAGTAAATTATACTGATTAGCATTATCGTGAACATTTTATCGATAAAATAGCTTGTTATATTACCTTCGAATATTTACGAAAAATGCTAACGAACTTCCGCGGAAAATGTTCATAGTCTAATATTTATTTTAGACACCCCTAAATACAAGTTCATTATAATTACCGATATTTCTAAGACAAGGGATCTTTAAAACCCGCGATTCAAAATTCTAGCTATCGCGTTATTCACGATTAACGCAAATTATGCTTAGCAGCTTTCGTATAATGGGGTCATGTCGCTTGGTCAACCAGGGATCCTTTACCGTAAAGTGCGCTTTTTAAAAGTGGCCTCATTAATTTTTTTACCTTACTTTAGCAAGGGAATATTTACTGTTGCCTGCAAAGAGAACCTGTAAAGATAATTAAAAGGCACTCTGGAAACTATAAAAAATAATTATTGTAAATTTTTTAATGAATTGTTCTTCCGTTTACTTATATGTTATTATATTATATTTATATCCGAGATGCACTAATGACTAGAATATCAACAATTCATTCTTCATGACTTTTTAGGCGGTGGTATTGAGAAGAGATTTAAACTAGTTTTGGGAAGAACCGCTGTAATAATCGAGTACTTGATACTCGAGCGATTTTAATAATCGAGTGAATCGTTCGAGCGATTAATCACTTGAAATTTTTGTGACTAAGAAGAATGTGTTGATAAAATACCAGGGGTTATTTTTGTAAGTTTTAGAAGTGTAGTCTAGAGTTTTTATTAAGGAAGAACAGTTGATTCTGATTTTTTTAAAAATTACCTCCTTTAATTTTTTAAGAATTTACAATCGCCGCTGGCTAGCCAGTCCCAGTCAAAACAAAACCCATGTCGCCATGAATCCACTTTGGCACACTTTTTTATATGCACCTTCTCGTTTATGTGTTTCTGAGCGTCAAACTCGAACGTCGCCAATCGGCACATTTCGGGTGGGGCGCAAAGATCGGGTATCAAGTGGAACGATTCGATTTTTCGCCTGAATTTATAACTAGAGTATTTCCTATCGAGCGAATAACTACTTGAATATACGTCGGCATCAAGCGATGCTCGGGTGAAAAGTGGAAGGTAATAAGTAACAAGCTAAGAGTTTCGCTTGGATTTATAACTCGAGCGGTTTTTTTGATTACCGAGCAAGGTCCGTTATTTCAACAATCGAGTACTCAAGCGGTTTTTCGCTCGCGTGATCACAACACTAATTTAAACCCCTTTATTTATTACTTTTTTCACACAAATTTGAGTGCACGAGACGAAGGCGAATGCCACAATCCCGCATGTGAAAGAAATAACTTGATTCATAAGTTTCATACAATATTTTTTCTACGATCGTATCGGTTTTCTTTTTCGAAATTGAAAAATATATATTGATGTACAACCAAACTCACTCTCGAACCCGAACAAACCCAAACTCACTCTCATTTAGGAATGCAATAAATTTGGGATATTTGCTTATATCGATTTGAGTATTCAGAATTAATGTTGATTTTATCTTGGAATAACTTGACCATAAAGTCGAAGATTTAAAAATATTTTAAATGCCTTGAAAATACGTTAACAGTACCTGTTTGTTGAAACTTTTCACTTGTTTTTGGCCCAATGCAATTTAATAAACGTATTATATTCCTTTTGTACGCTTCTTTCGATTTTTCATGCAATAAATTTTGTATTGCTTCATTGGCTTTATTAATTATTTCGTCTGGAGCGCATTGAAATGAAGATTTCTTCTTCGGAATCGGATTATTTCTTTCCATTTTTGATGTTTTCAAATATTATTGACATTTATAAGGTAACAATAACAATGCGGCGTCCCAGCAACATTTGTAAGGTAACAATGAGGCGTCCTAGCAACGAACAACCCAGATGCTGTTTTCACGGCAACTTGATATTATAGCCGTTCAGAGAGAAGTGAAAAAAATGACACCTTACAGCCCCTTTTTAATGCTAAATTACTTTTTTCACTTCTTAACAAATGGCCAATTTATGCATTCCGTTGCGTAACATTTTTTTTATAACGGTGGTAAAAAGCATATTATGCATTCGATTGAAGTAACTGTTACTTGATGAAGATCCATTATATGTAGGGATTTTCACTAAATTTATTTAAATAAATAATATATAAATTTTCTAGTGCCTCTATTTTAAATGAAAAGCGATTTATGAATAAATTTGATGCCCAAAAATGCAGGGATATGTATCTGCTATATTTAAGTTTATAATAAATATATCTATACGTTGGAAGCATTCCAGCAAAGAAGCTCAAATCTTGACTTAAAATGCTTTTAGCCAGCAAAATGTTTCATGGATACTTGGTTTTTATATTTTCGTAAAATCAATGTATCTTTTATGGTAAGAATTTTTATAAAAATAATTATTACTATGCAATTTTAAAGAAATAATATAAACTATTTTAATTTAAACTTATTTGTTTAATGTTTCGCTTACTCGCCTTGCACATCGTTATTAATGTCAAAACGAACGCCTGGAGTTTTACGTCCTCTGCAGTTTCATCTATTCAATGTATTGCTTGGAAACATTCCAGATTGAAACTTATAATAAAATTTAATTTATGACAAAAATAATCACCATCAGAAATTTTTCAATATAAAAAAAATTAGGTAAAGTCAAATCTGATCTTATCATGCGGGTCCAAAGGTCACCGATCATATGAATCAATTCGAAAATTCCAGAGCTTATCAAAATGTTCTGAGATTATGTAGGTACCAATATACCCTGATAAAATAAACATAGTTTTATTATTTAAACTGTCGTGAAGATAGCCACATATAATATTATTATTTTTGCAAAAATTATGTACATAATAGTACAGGGGTGGTGAAACTTTATGTATTAACTTGTCATTTTTTCTGAAGAAAAAACTTTATGATCGGTGGTGTGCCCAAAATTTTATGTCGCGTGCCATTGGTTCGCCATCCCTGTAAATAGTATATCTACTAAATCTATTTATTAAAAACGACAATAATACACAGTGTAATTTATTTTAGCACTAAAATTACCTAACCTAAAAATACACCTGGAACATATCCTGTTACAGAACCGGCATGTAAAATAATGAACCGCTTTCCCGTGCCACGTCGCTTTTTTCTTTTCACGCTTCTCACAGAATCATCTTGCCCAGATTTTGAACAACTTCCATTTGAAAATATCCATGTTTCGTCTAAAAATTCTACTTTTCTAAATTTTGAATTGTAATTTTCCGTATATTTTTTAAAACATTGTACACGCTGACTCCCTATTTGTGGCTGGTCACATAAAAATCTCCGGTTACAGTCTTTTTTATAGCGAAAACCCAACTTTTTTATTAATTTTAATATCGATTCAAGTCCGATTTCCAAAACACCTCGAATTTTTAAATTTTCTTTTAAAACTGAGAGAAAGAGTTATATTGGTTTTTGATCTGTATAAATCACATTCCGAACTCCCATTTTAATAGCTTCGCTCAAATCTTCAGTCTTTGGCTTTTTTCGTTTACATTTTTTTGTATTCTTCGGTATTATATTATGCTTCGGGTCTAGTAAATTATAGGTATGACGGAATTTAACGATTTCTGATATTTTACTAGTAAAAGCATATTCAATAGAACAGTTTCCAAGAAAAAAACCATTGGATGAACCATTATTTTCATCAAAAAAACCGAAAAATCATTAGGAAAACGAGGTTATATTCAATGCAAAAACTCTCTAATTTTATCTTAAAGAGCGGAAAGGGCGGACAGTGTTGCCAAAGTAAAAAAGTTTCCAAACTAATTTGGGACACTTTTTGAAAAATATTTTTATCCACTTACCTGTCAAAACAAAACAAATAATATTAATAAAGTTGAAAGAGAAACTTAATTTAAGTAAGAAAATCAAAGTAGTTTAAACCAAATTTATTCAAGTAACTAACTGAAAAATAATAATAAATTATTGGTAATGTTACAAAAAATAATCACATGTACATATCACACAAAAATTTAACAAAACAATAAAATCACTGAAATGACAATGAATAAAACAATACCTTCACCCCAATAGACTTTGTGATTTTTCACTGGCATATCGGTGATTTATAAGTTGTATTAGGCAAAAGAAAACATAAGACCGTTATATAAATTGATAGTGCCCTGGGAAAACAGGCGCGAACCCGCCCCGGTACACCTTTTAGAGCCGACTTCCTCTTGTATTCGACAACAGAAAACATAAGACCGTTATATAAATTGACAGTGCCTTGGGGAAACAAACAGGCGCAAATCCGCCCCAGTACACCTTTTAGAGCCGACTTCCTCTTGTATTAGACAACAGAAAACATAAGACCGTTATATAAATTGACAGTGCCCTGGGAAAACAGGCGCGAACCCGCCCCGGTACACCTTTTAGAGCCGACTTCCTCTTGTATTCGACAACAGAAAGCATAAGACAGTTATATAAATTGACAGTGCCCTGGGAAAACAGGCGCGAACCCGCCCCCGTACACCTTTTAGAGCCCAATTCCTTTTGTGTTCGACAACAGAAAACATAAGAAAGTTATATAAATTGACAGTGTCCTGGGAAAACAGGCGCGAACCCGCCCCGGTACACCTTTTAGAGCCGACTTCCTCTTGTATTAGACAACAGAAAACATAAGACCGTTATATAAATTGACAGTGCCCTGGGAAAAAAGGCGCGAACCCGCCCCGGTACACCTTTTAGAGCCGACTTCCTTTTGTATTCGACAACAGAAAACATAAGACCGTTATATAAATTGACAGTGCCCTGGGAAAAAAGGCGCGAACCCGCCCCGGTACACCTTTTAGAGCCGACTTCCTCTTGTATTAGACAACAGAAAACATAAGACCGTTATATAAATTGACAGTGCCCTGGGAAAACAGGCGCGAACCCGCCCCAGTACACCTTTTAGAGCCGAATTCCTTTTGTGTTCGACAACAGAAAACATAAGACCGTTATATAAATTGACAGTGCCCTGGGAAAACAGGCGCGAACCTGCCCCGGTACACCTTTTAGAGCCGACTTCCTCTTGTATTCGACAACAGAAAGCATAAGACAGTTATATAAATTGACAGTGCCCTGGGAAAACAGGCGCGAACCCGCCCCGGTACACCTTTTAGAGCCGAATTCCTTTTGTGTTCGACAACAGAAAACATAAGAAAGTTATATAAATTGACAGTGCCCTGGGAAAACAGGCGCGAACCCGCCCCGGTACACCTTTTAGAGCCGACTTCCTCTTGTATTCGACAACTTGACAGTGTCCTGGGAAAACAGGCGCGAACCCGCCCCGGTACACCTTTTAGAGCCGACTTCCTCTTGTATTCGACAATAGAAAACATAAGACAGTTATATAAATTGACAGTGCCCTGGGAAAACAGGCGCGAACCCGCCCCGGTACACCTTTTAGAGCCGACTTCCTCTTGTATTCGACAACAGAAAGCATAAGACAGTTATATAAATTGACAGTGCCCTGGGAAAACAGGCGCGAACCCGCCCCGGTACACCTTTTAGAGCCGAATTCCTTTTGTGTTCGACAACAGAAAACATAAGAAAGTTATATAAATTGACAGTGCCCTGGGAAAACAGGCGCGAACCCGCCCCGGTACACCTTTTAGAGCCGACTTCCTCTTGTATTCGACAACTTGACAGTGCCCTGGGAAAACAGGCGCGAACCCGCCCCGGTACACCTTTTAGAGCCGACTTCCTCTTGTATTCGACAATAGAAAACATAAGACAGTTATATAAATTGACAGTGCCCTGGGAAAACAGGCGCGAACCCGCCCCAGTACACCTTTTAGAGCCGAATTCCTTTTGTGTTCGACAACAGATAACATAAGAAAGTTATATAAATTGACAGTGCCCTGGGAAAACAGGCGCAAATCCGCCCCAGTACACCTTTTAGAGCCGACTTCCTTTTGTGTTCGACAACAGAAAACATAAGAAAGTTATATAAATTGACAGTACTCTGGGAAAACAGGCGCAAACCCGCCCCGGTACACCTTTTAGAGCCGACTTCCTTTTGTATTCGATAAAAGAAAATAAAGAAAGTTATATAAATTGACAATGCCCTGGAAAACAAGGTTAAACCCGCTTAGGAAATTCCAAATATTTATAAAAAAATAATTGCAATAATCCTTTAATGGTTGCGCACAACTGACCCATGAAATTTTTCATCTCTCATCCCTTAGACTATTGGTAAAACAGCTGTTAAAGGACTCTTAAAAGGCGCTCATTCTCAGAGACAAAAAAATGTAACTAAAACATGACTAAGACGAAGCAGTTTGAAATAACAAAATCATAACTAGGTATTTATCAAAAAATGAACATCAATTAAATAAAATGGAACTCAATGGAACAAATAACGTTGACCAATTTGTACTGTAATGTTTCGAAATCGATCGGCTAAAGTTTGTCCATAAATTTCCCTCCACATAAATTGATCAACATATTCTGCGATAAATGCAGAATTCATTACGCCCAATTTTCGTAAGTAACGTTTTAGACATGACCAATGTCCTTCAATGTAATTGGTACAGACCCCTGTTTGAGGATCTACAAAGTTTTGGGAATGATTAACCGTTTTATGGATATAAGGTGAGACACCATTTAAAACTCCTAACTTTGAATATCCTCGCCAGCAGTCTGTCCATATTTCTGACCCGGGTAATACGTGCTCTTTGATGACAGTTTCTGAGGATCTGTCTGGTATGAAGACAACGTAGCCACGTTTCACTGTAACATCATAAATACCAAGTATCCACTGTTGTGGAACAACCCTTCCCACGTTGTACTTTGGCTTTGTGACCACAGACTCATCAATTTGAACTACAAGTCCTGGGCCATCTATAACAATAAAAGATCTTAAAATCGTCACAAAAAGAAAATCAAAAAAACTTACCCAATATAAATAAATTATCATCTTGTAAAAGTTTCCAAGAACAAATGTCTCTAAAATATCTATACTGCTGAACTGCGCTTACGCGCGAACGAAGACACCTCCAACCCTGGATTCACAACACCACTGCCACAGTATCAGAAGAATTACACGTATTTCAAGCTTTGAGTATTCAAAAAATAAACCTTTCAATATACTAGAAAAAGTCTTACATTTACAACAGTAAAACACAAATCCCAAGTAACATTCCTACGGTGCATACTACAATTTCTCCTACAACGGCCTAGAGGACATCTAAATTTTTTGCGGATTAACAGACATTGTTGAAGCAGTCTTAAAAGGCGTTCATTATTGTACGAGAAAATTCGCATTAAAATAAAATAATTCCATTTGAAAAAAATTAAATAAAACCTGTCTGAACAATTTGAAATGACAAACCATAATATTTTTTTAAAAATCACTTGGCAACGTCTATTTTTCAAAAAATTTTACATTCGTAAAATTCCCTGACAGCTGAATCAACGAGGTACGAGGTAAAAGAATGGTTTAGAAGTTTCAGTAAATTTAAAAACAGCTTATAATTTATAATCTTTTTTCTAATTAAATAATAATTCTAATACGATAAATTGCAATTCAATGTAAAGTTGAAATCTAAGTATATCTAAAAATATTAATATGTGCAAAGTTATATAGTATCAAAGTGTATAAATATAGGTAAATTATCGGGTAATATGTTTCTTATTTTAGAAATTTTTTAAGGAAAAATTGCTTGATCCAAAGATTTTTTTTTCTCAAAGTGCTTGCAAAAAGGTACTCTTCCCATATAATATTCAAAAAATATTAAATTCCGTCATACTTTATGTTTACTATAACCTATGCTTCCTTTCATGCACAATTTTCTGCACAGCCCTTAAACTAATTACCAGTGCTTTTGCTACGTTTTCCTGCATATTGGTTGGCGAATTTTCACTTTTTCTTTGATTCTCGAAATAGTTTAACAAGTAAGCACCATTTTTTTTTGCTTGGGGATGCAAAAAAACAGAAAATTGCGTTTTATCGTTCATATTGTCACTTTCAATTAATTGTCAAAGTCACAAAACTGACATCTTTAAGTCAAGACGAAGGTGCCAGGTATAAACTTTTCTGAATCGCTGAAAATTAAATACATATCCTTTTCTTTCATGTCAAAATTGCATAAGTCTGTCATATGTCTCTTACATATTTTATTTGGACAGTATGATTAAAAGCAATAAAAGAAAAGAAAAATTGAAAGTATGTCTTTGTTAAATCGTAAGACCCGCACAATAAGACCGGATCTGACTTTAGTGCTAATGTCATATTGAAAGAATGACTATGTGCCTATAACTAAATCATAATTAGCTAGCAGGGCAGCTTTGATGGTGACGTAAGTGACAATTGGTGACAATGTCAGATATTAATTGTCATATTTAAAGTGTCCGTATAGTTAATACCTAATTAACTAACACAGTTTTGATCGTGACATAAGTGACATGTTAGCAATGATTTAATAGCAATTAAAGTGGCCCACATAATTAATTCCTAATTAATTGACCGGACAGCTTTGCTTGTGACATAAATAACATTAGACAAATGATTTAGCCACAATTAAAGTTGTCCGGTTAGCTAATTATTATTTAAATTCTTCTCTTTGGTACAAGTTATGAACTTTATTATTAAGTCAATTCTAATTCTGTCTTTATTTTTCCTATGCGGACGCTTACCGAATACTTCATGACGGAAGTATAGATGAAAATTTTATTGACGGGCTGCAGAAAGGTTTTATATAAAAATAACTATCAACGTTATAAATCCGGGAAGGATCTTGTAAAAGTATGTTTTAGAGGTTATCCTGTACAACATGGAGGTACATGACACACATATCGTTATTTACGACATAATCTACAGCTTTACGACGCACATGTATTTCATACTTCCACAATTCCTTTGTATATGACACACGTTTTTCCTAACAAATTTATCCGCATTATCCAACCGAAACATTAATAAACATATTTATAAATTAGCAAATCTTTTTCGTATCGCCTTAATGATCTATTTAGCTTACATAGTCCGGTAAGTTCTTTTGGACGAATAAACAAGGCAACGGGGAAGCAGCAGGCGAGTTCAGGAATACTGCTAGGCCAAAAATATTAATTCCCGGAGGACTGTCGTAAATATTTTTCTACAAATAATAATGTGCCGTTCCCGCACTAGTAAGGGCACTAGGTACTTCTCAGACTAGTCCGGAAAATAACTGCGTTGTCAAAGAAAAAGTGTCGGAGAAGTGGCTACTTTCTGGACGAATGCCCATAAAACATAATTGAACCTCAAATTTGTATTGATGATGGGTTGAATCTAAATACTAGTGATGAATTAGATATTTGAAAAAATTAGGATAAATACATCGATTTTTATTAGAGAGTTCTGACATTAATCTAAGCAGAAATCCACAAATAATTGTGTATCTGTACGCATTTAACTCAAACATTGTTTCAGTTTACGTTAAACTAAATATTAACTCTTCCATCTTCCTACATACAAAAATTTCAAAATAATAAAACTCTCAACATAAAAACCTTTTATCTTTATTTTCTGGTATTATTTTAGAAAAATCAATCTAGCTGCATACAATAAAAATAATCGTGCCAAGGTGAATGATGTCCATCTACAGTATTAATTTTACTTGCGTGTGATCAAGTTCCAGTGTAGTTTGATATCAAAATAAATATTTTTCCAAAGACTAATTAAAATGATAATAGAATGCTACAAAAGGTTTTAGCCGCATGTAGGCTTTTTGTATTGAAACCTAAGCATAAAATATCCTATACTGAGGACCTAAACTAGCCATTTATGTAAATAAATATAAGTTTTTACCAATAAATACTAGTTTATATAAATATATTAATCTAATTCTCGTCGAGGGTTTGAAGCTGATTAAACTTGTAAATCGTTTTGATTGTTAAAATTGATAATGTTTAGCTCATCCAAACTAATTTAATTTCTTTCAATCAGGATTTAATAAAGAGCTTTTGAAAATGAAAATAGCATATACATTATAGCTATAATAAACCGCTTTAATTAAGTAAACCAATTTCCAAATGTTAGATTCAGTTTAGAGTGCTGTAACTTTATAACTAGGAAAGTTATCAGTATTGTGGCACAATGGCAAAAAGGCCTGTTGTGTTTGTGACCTGGATGTTAGAAAGGTTTTGTATGAATGATGAGGATTGCAAAACATGGCGTATACAGAATTACTAAGTATCTATTCATTTATTAAAATATATATTATTATTTTTTATTATCAAACACTGGCACTATAGGAAAAATCCTTTAATGCACTCTGGGAATGGTGCGTGTTACGTCACTTAAAGGGCAAAAAACAGTAGCATTGTTTTAAAAACATAGAGTCACCTATTTAGTGCCTTCGGTCATGTTAATGATAGCGCCAATTACAAAACCTCTTTTCCCTTGAGAATGTCGCTACTCTCCGGACTAGTCCGAGAATTATCTTCTTTTCAGAATAGTCCAGGAGAAGCACATCATTGTTGTTATGAGACTTAATAACCAACAATCATTTCCTTATTAGCATTAAAATCACATATGATTAACAAATATAGTTTACGTGTAGACCGTTGGCATTGTTTTACTTAATATTTTTGTACTAAAGAATTGAAAGTAGAAGAGTCATGCTTGCTGAAAAAATAATATACGAAACACCTCAGCAAACTGTTTATCTTGTGGCCTCGTAGATTTCTGAGACTCGCCTACTCGTCTTGGTATGATCGTGCAAAAAAAACAGTACTTTCCGGACTGTACAAGCTTGTATATAGAACACTCAATTTGTACACAAAGGAACTCTGAAAAAGTTTTGCTAATTTATAAATATATTGTTTAATGCTTCAGTTACGTCTTGTTTTTCAGTTTGGTTTAAATAAATGTGTATCATATACAATGAAATGGTGTAGTTGCTAAATACATGAGTCTCGTAAAGCTGTACATTGTGCCGGAAACAAAGATATGTATATCATGTACCTCCTTGTTGCCCTGGGGATTTACAAATGTAAAAAATAAAAGAATATTAAGTTTTTTGGTTATTGGATGATAATTGGTATTTTTACGTCGTCCAACAAAAACAGACTACTCAAGACGAACAGAAAAAATAAATTTTGCTGGTTATCTTCTGCGATATACAATACTTACAAAATACATATAAGTAAAGTAGGAGAGATCAACTTCGAGTTCCTCATCTTTGGATATAATTCATCACTTCATCATACATTTTCTTGAATTTGAAAGCATAACAGGCGATAAATAAGTTAAAATTAAAACGTGAATAATTTTTTTAAATTTTATAACCTAACAAATCATAATTCTTAAAAACCAAATCGAGAATTGCAAAATTACCCCCACTTTACTAAATAGAGAGAAGGGGGCTAAACCACCCACCACCCACCCACCCACTTCCCTATTACCTCGCCAAAATTTCATGAAAATAATAATTATAACCTGAGATATCAGTCTGTAACACTATAAAATTTTTATTTATAGTAATTACGTACCGAGGTGGAAAATGTTTCATTCCTGTTGAAAGAGTCGGTAGTTAAACGATGCGCGAAGCGGCGAGGTTAACTAAATCTCGAGACAGTAATGAAACTTTTCACCGAGATTTGTATTTTATTTTATTTACAGCCACATCTAACATCCATTTCTTATTGTTTTGAATTGAAATTATTAATAAAAGATAAATGTCATTTTGACTTTTCCATTGAAAAATTAGACAGAAATTTCAAATAACAGGTGGTAAAATAACGTAGGTAATTATACACATCAAGATGGCAAATATCATTTTTTTTTAATATGGTTTCTATGTCACTAAACAATGTTTTATTTTAACAAGAGAAAAATTCAGATAATGAATTTGATATTGCTGCTACTCCACCAGAAAATCGAGAAGCAGCAAAAATAATAGAAGAAATCTTCTGCCAACTAAAAGCCGCCCGAGATATGATAATGCATATAACTATTTCTAAGAATGATGTACGGGAAACAAAGTTCAAAATCCTGGTTCTGAGTCGGGGCTACTAGCTTATTTCAGTGAAAATGCCAAGACAAAGAAGATATTAACAATTTGGTCACAATATTCAATGCTCAAGACCAGTCTATCAATTAGGGAAAAAGTAGACATATCTAAACACGCAAAGCTATTAGCATTTTTTAAAAATGTGTTCGTTTATTGTTTTCGGATATCGATTTTTTTTAAAATTAGAAAAAAATTATTTACTTTCCATCCGGGTGGAAAGTAAAAGTAATAGAACGTCAACTTTCCACCTTTCAAAGATAGATATTACATGCATGGTTGTAAATAATAAATATTTACTTACCCTTATAACTTCTGGACAAGCATAATGAGGCGAACCACAACTGGTTTCCAGCATTGATCCCATTGGCTGAAGAGATGCCATTCCGAAATCCGCTATCTTAATATTATTTTTTTCATCTAGTAGAAGGTTTTCAGGCTTTAAGTCTCTATGACTAAAAAGTAAAAAGTAAATTATTCAACAACCCCTTATTTTATTATGTAATATCCTCCCTAAATAGCCTACTCATATAAATTAAAGATTTATTATGTAATTTTTTTTAAAAGTAGTAATCGAGGTTTTTTAAATAGTAGACTTCAAATTTGATAATTTTGACATAACGTATGCTACCTTTGACAGCGCTTTAACTGTATTGTAAGCGGAGTATAGCAATTGTTTTTTCTTCTGTTTGAATTTATACACTGTATTCTGGTAAAAAAGATAATGAATTTTTCCAAAAATCGATAAGAAATATTGATAGTTTTGATAATATTTCTGAAAGAAAAGGGCAACATCTCCCTACACTTAGTTGTTGCCAGGCAACAGAAAATACTGTAAGGAAATGTTATTATTATACTGTACGGAACAAGTCGATTAATGAACTAGCCGGCACAAAATTCCGCCACACTGAAAGTTTGGTCAAAATTGATATTTTATAACTTTTTTATTTTTTTTGCGATTTTCATGAATTTGTTATCACTTTGTAGATCCATTTATTGTGGTTTTCCTTAATTATTTTATAAAGTAACATATATTATACAGGAGTAAATAAAACTGTTGGATTTCGTCGTAATTTCAAAACGCCCATTTAAAATTTTGCAGCTCGTAGCAGAAATGAGATAATGAGATAATGGAATGAATCAAAAATTGAAATATTTAGAATACGTCAAAGATGACAAGAAACACTATGTAAATAAAAATACCCAGCTCAATTTTCCTACAGGGTATTTTGAAATTACGATGAAAAAACAACAGTTTGATTTACTCCTGTGTAATATAGCTTAATCCAAAAATTTTACTTTATAAAATAATTAAGAAAAAACACAATGAACGTATCTACAAACTGATAACAAAATCATGAAAATCGCATAAAAAATAAAAAAGTTATAAAATATCAAACTTGACCAAAATATCAGGGTGGCGGAATGTTGTGCCGACGAATGTGTGCCTTTGAATAATTTTCAATTTTTGAAAAAATAGTATGTATATCTCGTAATAAAAGCCACATTCTCGGACTCCGTATTGCCCCAAGTTCGGCTTGCGACTGGACAGATTGCCTGTCGAGGCAATCTGTCCAGTCGTCCGGGAATGTTCAGGTTTTCTTCTAGGTATACAATGTACTATTGTTACATTAAAAATATGACAGGAATCGAATCAAATCAGTAGGAGAACTGTCATGTTAGTAAACGTACTGTCAAAGTTAGGTAAAGTTATGTTAAAAACAAGTGACAAGATGTGATTTGACAAAGAGGTTGCCGAACCTATCCTATTTTAAACGTTAAAATGTGAAAATTCCATAGCACTTTTTTTTACTATTCTCCAACGCATTTAGTGGCGTTAATCGCTAATACATTGATATGGGTTTATTTAAAATTTATCGCATTTCAAGCAAAAAAAAACTGTTATTATTTTAAACTAAAATATTAATCCCGCTTTTGACGTTTCAGTTTAATCTTTCATAAATGTTGTCGTCTCTCCTTTGGCGCTACAGCATAATTATTTATATTCCGTAAGCCAATAATATAATTAGTGACAGAACTTTATATATAGATGTTAAAGCGGCGGACGTTTGGAATAATATGTACATAGTTCGTCTTAAAGTTTGTTTAGTTTGTACAAAGTTTCGTCATTAAATAAACGGGTTTAATTACCAAGTACGTTGTTTACGTTCTTGTTGGGAATGCAGGAGTTTCATTGTAGTCTATATTTTTTTAATAGCGCCATAGTTTTGTCCTATTTATACAACGTGTCCAAGATAAGTAGGACCAGGGATCTCGGAAACCGTAAGAGATACGAAGTCGGTTAAAGAGAGGCAAAGATGCGCATTTACGTGCCTAATAATATGCCGTTTAGAAAGTTTTAAAATTCCGTGTAGTTCAGAAGATATCCGAAAAAAAAACGAAATTCTGAAAAATCGTTGTATTGTTTTCCTGTTTTTTTTTTGAGATCGAATTCTAAAGTAAATTGTACTTTTACATTGCGACTTTTTCCGCTCTATCTAGCAGCGTTAATTGTTTTGTAATCCGACGAGTCGTCTTCGAAGGGCCATTATCAACTTTATTTTTTTAAATACGGTCCTGTTTTTCTGATATTGGAATTTAACAGCTTTTTTATTCTGAATGCAACGATGTATGACACATTTTGGTTTAATGACGTTTCGAGGGTTTTTGAACAACATCAGGAAATTTTGGGATACGGTCCTTATTTCTCCTATTTTTATAAGTAATATCTCATAAGTAAGCTCTAAATTTTTCACTT
Organism: Barypeithes pellucidus; assembly: GCA_963991005.1. NCBI lineage: Eukaryota > Metazoa > Arthropoda > Insecta > Coleoptera > Curculionidae > Barypeithes > Barypeithes pellucidus. Next base: position 20,679,128 of record OZ022563.1, read on the forward strand.
ATGTTGGTCTAGTTCAATAAATAACAAATAATTTAATAATAAACCACAAATAATTGAACAAAAATCATACCAAAACAGTAATAAAACGAACAACGAAAAGGGTAAGGAACTACATAATCAGATGTTCAAAATAATTTCCGTTATTCTCTATGCACAAATAACATCTTCTAACTGCCATATAACAGTTTTTTTTAGATAAAATAAAATACGATAAAATATCAAACTTTTCAGCATTTGTAAAATTATGTTCCATATTTTCTGGAAAATAGAAAACCTCTTAAAACGCTTTCAAACGATGGGCATATGAAGTGAAACAAATCACGCGTCACCATCTTAATTTTTTTGTTTCAAACGCTTACTTTTCTTTTAAATCCCGAATGAACAGAAGTTTGAAATAATGTTTCAGTATTTTGTTCACTTATTTGTGGTTTATTATTAAATTATTTATTATTTATTGAACTAGTCCATTATAATAAAAATTTAGAGCTTACTTATGAGATATTATTTAGAAAATTAGTAGAAATACAGGACCGTATCCCAAAATATCCTGATGTTGTTCAAAAAACCCTCGAAACGTCATTAAACCACAATGTGTCATAAATCGTTGCATTCGGAAGAAAAGAAGCTCTCAAATTCCAATATCAGGAAAGCAGGACCGTATTTAAAAAAAGAAAGTTTATAATGAGCCTTCGAAGACGACTCGTCGGATTACAAAACAATTAATGCTGTTAGATAGAGCGGAAAAAGTGGCAATGTAAAAGTGCAATTTACTTTAGAATTCGATCTCAAAAAAACCCAGGAAATCAATAAAACGATTTTTCAGAATTTCAATTTTTCCGGATATCTCCGGAACTACTCGGAATTTTAAAACTTTCTAAACGGCATATATCTCTTACGGTTTCCGAAATCCCTGTACTGGCCCTCCTTATCTTGGACACGTTGTACAGGGGTGTTCAGACAATGCATCAGGATGGAGTAAAGGAAAACGGAAATGCGCTGTTGCGGGAAACAAAATATTTTATATAATATTTAAAACTACAATTTCAACCAAACATTTGACTTACCAAATGGAGTGACTATGGCAAAAGTCCAGCGCCGATATTATTTGTCTAAAAAATCTTCGTGCTTCCTTCGGCGTCAGTCTGCCCTTTTTAACTAGATAATCGAACAGTTCGCCCCCGGATACGTGCTCTAATACTAAATATCTAAAATAAAGAAACGCAAAGTATTTGAAAGTGTTTCAAGTCGGGCATGCTTCGTTTCTTACTTTTACAATTTTGAAAGTGACTAGTAATCCATAATTTAACTGATCTTGAACACACTAGAGCAACGGAAACGAAACTAACTTGCAAAAGGATAACCGAAATATTTCCTGGCATAGATTTTGCAGTTATTAACCTACAATAATCATTTTTTTTGCAGGATTGGACTTTCCTGTCTATTTACCCTCGCTGTGTCCATGACAGCATGTGACATTTACTGAATGCTAGGACTAACAAAACGGTAAGTAATTTATTTACCATTCAGCGGACAGTAAGTAAAATTCATAGTTTGATAAATCCATATATACAGGGTTACGCAGAAGTCCGGAATAAAATTAATATAGCCTTAACCTGTAACTTTTGGGGAAAACGATCGGACACGTCAATTTAGTTTTATATATGCTCACATTTTGACGTTATTCGTTTGTTTTTTTATAGACATTTGTCAAAGATATGACGACATCGATCTTTTTTTTAAATAGAAACATACAGCTTGTGATACATCATTTGAAAGCTAATATCTCGTACAGTATGCTCATAAATTTTAGCGCGATTCTGTCAAGCTATTTCAAAATGGCGACTGTTAAAAGTTTTTAAAAAATCTCTATTTAAATATGCGGAAATGATAATGGTTTATTTTTTTACAAAATAAGTAACAAATAAACAATAACTATTGTTAAGCCACAAAATGTCAGAATGTGAAACAATGAAGATGTCTCCCATCAATGATTTATAATTTCTGCTTATTTAAATAGAGATTTTTTAAAAACTTTTTAACAGTCGCCATTTTGAAATAGCTTAACAGAATCGCGCTAAAATTTATGAGCATACTGTACGAGCTATTAGCCTTCAAATAATGTATCACAAGCTGTATATTTCTATTTAAAAAAAAGATCGATGTCGTCATATCTTTGATAAATGTCTATAAAAAAACGAATAACGTCAAAATGTGAGCATATATAAAACTAAATTGACGTGTTCGAGCGTTTTTCCCAAAAGATACAGGTTAAGGGTATATGAATTTTATTCCGGACTTCTGGGCAACCCAGTATATAAACAGTATATTGCCAATACGAACGTTCCAAAATACAAAAAGTGTCTCCGCTATGGGAGATAGCTCGGCACCATTGAGTTTGCGCAGTAGGGTGGAAATTTTATCGATCGCGTCAGAGCCGGCCCGACATAATTAGTTTGTTGTTATTCGTCGCCATCTTTGGTTCTGGATGCTTCATCAAATTACAGAATAAAAAGTGGTTCATCCACAGTGTTGTCGGTATATTAGTGCTTATAAACTTTCATTACCTAACAACAATTTTTGTAAAGGAGATTTTAATTTGCGGTGATTGGATTCGCTGTTTGGTAGATTAGTGGCTTGTTTAGTATTTCAGGTATGTACATATATACGAAAATATTTTGCTTATCACATTATCCGTTCTTCGAAACCGAATTTCACTAAAAAGCTTGTAAAAAAGAAGAGAGTGTCACTCGTATACAATATAATATATATGTGGTCACTACCTAAGCTTAAAATTAACGTATTTTTAATTTGGTACATTCGTAGATGATAATAATTCCTAAAATAGTCAATATAGTCATCCATTCTTAATTTTTGGTTTAGAAAAAAGTGAGGTTAAGAAACATACGACGTCGTATGAAAGCTAAAATAAAGCTCATCGTGTCGATTGTTACAAATATTCGGACGGAATTTGGCACCAAAAGTTTACACCAATCAGGGCATCGTCGGATCATCATGTCTTAAATCGAACTAATCGAAATTTTGATTGCAATATTTTTCCTAACTAACCAGTGAAATTTACATTAAAGGAGTTGAAATCCGGTCCTGTCGAATGTTTACTTTCACAAGGAACTGCGCAAACTCACAACGCCCCCTACGATGCCCATAGCGTATCAGTTTTTCTAGTACCATTTACTATAAATTATTTATCAAATTTAGCGATATTTGAGCTTGGTTCGACAAATTTTTCGCCCCCTGCGATTTCGCCTGCAACGGGCTTCTCTTAGCCCTCCCCGAACTTAATCCTAGATCCGTCACTGTCCTCATATCAAAAGGACTACTGACTTGTTCGGGTTTTCCGTGTAAAACAATATTTTTTTTATTATTCTTAACACAATTAATTAGTTAATTTTATTATTATTAAAAAAGTTCAGAACACACCTTCATACATTACTGGCGACTAAAAAACAACTTTTATCAAAGGTTTTCCCCAGTCGGTGCCTTGATGAAAAGTAAGGCTTTTTCACGACGAAAGATAATTTATTATATGTAGTCGAGGAGGTTTCTCGTCTAAGAAAATTAAAAGTATTATAACATCATTTATCTTAACGTGACGTATATTTTTTGTCGGAGTTCGCTGGCCTGCGAGCTCTTTTTGTGACAACTGTTTTTGTATTGGACACGCTAAAAAAAAAGGTTTTTTGTGTGGAAAAATGACTGGAATAAACTATGAGGCATCCTGAAAAATATTTAGTGCGCAACGTGTGGCTTCTCGCAATATGACAATAAAATTAGGTGAAGGTAGAATATTTTTTCTTTTAAAAGTGCTTGCGTAACTGGATGTTTATGCTACCAGTTCTTAAAGAGTCTATTTTCACAGCATTTTTAATTCTGAGCGGATCCTATAATTTAGGAATATTTCTTGCTTGGTACAGGGTGTTTCATCATATATTGTGCCATCGTATATTAATTCCTTACCCAAAAGTAAGACAAATAGTTCTTATTAACATGGGTCCGCAGATGTTTCGTTTGAAAGATACCGGGTGTTTATTAGCCGTATGGTAGAAAGTGTTGATAGAGTAGGTAAGACATGATGTATTAATGTCAATTTTGGAGAGGATTGGATTAGACGACAACGAGCTCAGGATAATTAGAAACATCTATTATAATCAATCAGCAGTCATTAGAATTGAAAATCAGTTGACAGAGGAGATACAAATAAGGAGAGGTGTACGACAGGGGTGTATACTGTCCCCGCTGCTTTTTAACGTTTACTCCGAACAAATTATGAAGTTGGCTTTGGATGAAATGGATGAAGGATTGCGGATACTCTGGAGGGTCTACAGACACTAGTTTCACGCGTAGCAGAGATTAGTCACAAATATGGACTTGATTTCAACATTAAAAAAACAAAGTATATGACCATCAGTAAAAATCAAATACCAATGGGACAGTTGCTAGTCAACCAAAAACCAATAACATATGCCTCTAGCTACGTCTATCTTGGTACAAATATCAACGACAAATGGGACCACTCAGTTGAGATTAAGCAAAGAATTGAGAAAGCCAGAACAGCTTTCATTAAAATGAACAACGTTTTTAAGAGCCACAACCTACCCATTAAGACCAAAACTCGCTTGCTGCGATGCTACGTGTTCACGGTTCTCCTCTACGGAGTGGAATCCTGGACTCTGACAGAAGCGTCCATGAAAAAATTAGAGGCTTTTGAGATGTGGTGTTACAGGCGCATACTGAAAATCTCCTGGGTAGACCGAATCACCAATAACGAGGTTTTACGTAGAATGAATAAAACACCTGAAATTCTGAACGAGGTGAAAAAGCGGAAACTTGAATAAATAGGCCACATTATGAGTAACGAACAACGATATAGCTTACTACAGCTCATACTGCAAGGAAAGGTACAAGGAAGGAGAGGTCCAGGAAGAAGGAGGATCTCTTGGCTCCATAACTTAAGAACATGGTTCTCTTTATCCACCACAGGACTTTTTCGAGCAGCAGCCAACAAGGCCAGAATAGCCATGCTGATAGCCAACATCCGAAACGGATAGGCACCGTGAGAAGAAGAAGAGAAAGTGTAACAAATGGGAAAGTTTTGTATTTTATCGAAAAAACTCACTGTTGCTAAAAAGTTGTGCTTGGTTGAGAACCTTCTTAGCCGTAGTCGAATATCCGAAATATTGTACAGAGTGGCCAAAAAATGTAAAATTGATCTAAGAATAAAATACCGTTATTTCTAAAAATAGATCAAAATGTTATTTCTAGAATAATGTTCTCTCTCTAAACATGATGAATTTTATGAAACGAAATCAAATTTTATTTCAAGACAAAACATAAGAACAATCAGTTGGATTACCTAAGAAGTTAAATACATAATTTAACTGAAAAAATATCCTAACTGCATAAAATAGCTGTCAAATTTTCGCTGACCACCATTTTCGATACATCGTTCTATTTTTTTTTAAATTATTCTTCCTATGTCTGTCCTTGGCAACCCGTTGCAGGCTTGCATCATTCTATTTTGAAGAATTTCAGCACTGGCGGGTCTCTCTGAGTAGAACATTTCTTTAATCTGCCCCATAAATAATAGTCTAGGGGCCTCAAATCAGGTTCTCTCTCAGGCCAATTTGTACATTGTCTGTCTGTATGCGTACCACGTTCTATGGGGTTCCCTGGTAGGGACAGCCTAGAACATCGAAGACAGGTTGGATTTGACTCTCTTTTACAGATATTTTCATGGTGCTCGGCTGACCTTGCCCTCTTAATTTCGCCTAGAGCGGCGAATAGCAGAAATACACGACGACCAACATCCATTTGTGGTTAAACGTAATACGCCTCGAACTTCATTATTTAAGTACTCTTTCATCTGGAGGACTTCATCCTTATGGAACGACCTTACCGAGGTCGTTTTTCCCAATGAATATAACCTCCAACGATTCAAAACCAACGTGAATCGCTTTAATTGAATAGGCAGCGTAACACGATGCATTTATTGCTATGAAAAGATCAACATGAATAAAATTACAGCAAATGTTGAAAATGGCCATCATCACCTTTATTACAAGCATTCAAGCTTCTACGTAAAGATCTTCTCACTCTGACGCAGATACGAGGATTTTGAAGAACTCACATTATTTGTAAACCTGTTCAGATATTTTTATTGCTAAAATATGTGCTTAATTAAGGTACTTTTCGTTACCAAAAGTTCACTAAAAAAAACACCCAAAAAAATTTAACACCCTGTATCATTCAAATAAAACATCTGCGGATCTATGTTGATATCTATGTCTTATTTTGGGGCAAGGAATCACCACACGAGCGGATGGGACATGTTTTTTGAAACATCCTGTATATAAGACATGCCAATAATATCAATTAGTGTTGGGAAAAACTGATGATTCCAATAATCGAGTACTTGATACTGGAGCGATTTTAATAATCGAGTGAATCGCTCGAGCCATTAATCACTTGAAATTTTTATGACTAAGAAGAATGTGTTGATAAAACAACATGGGTTGTTTTTGTAAGTTTTAGAAGTTTTGTCTACAGTTTTCATGAAGGAAAAACCTTCTGAGCATCAAACTGGAACGTCGCCAATCGGCACATTTCGGGTGACGCACGGCGTCGAGCGAAGATCGGGTATCAAGTGAAAGGCAACGATTTTTCGCTTGAATTTATAACTAAAGTAGTATTTCCTATCGAGCGAAAACTGCTCGAATATACGAGCAGTTTTTTGCCTCGAGCGATCACACTACCAAGCGACACATTTCGGTCGACGTCAAGCGAAGCTCGAGTATCGAGTGAAAGGTAATAAGTAACAAGCGACGATTTTCGCTTGAATTTATAACTCGAGCAGTTGTTTTAATAATCAAGCGATGTCGGTTTTTTCAATAATCGAGTACTCAAGCGGTTTTTCGCTCTAGCGATCACAACACTATTATCAATTATTAATATTAACTATCTACAGGGTGTTATGGAAATGACTTATTATATTTAAATAGATGACTCCTAGGGTGTCCTAGAGAAAGTGTACATACTTTTTTTTTTTTAATCGAATATCTAAATACTAAGGTAAAAACCCTTTTTACCCACATGCTGTCACACCGTTTCATCTGGATTCACTTAGCAGCAATGTGGGTCACTAGAGTATACTAACAATGATGTCAGATCACACCGCGTGTCTCGCCCTTATTTGGATACCCGCCGCGCGAAACAATTGTTGCTTCAGTATGTTTCGAGACTCGGTGATGGAATCACGTGCTTGACTTATACGAATTTTAAACGTTTTGTTAGTTAGACTGCCTCAATAAAATAATGATTGAGAACGTCCTTAGTAGCTGCCACGTAAATTTTAAGATTTCATATAAAGTGTATATTTCGCTTAATAATTCAAAGCGCCATTTATGGTTATTTTTCTTCAATTTATTTTCATCTCAGGATTTGCCGGTTTAAAGATAATAAATAATTTCCATAACACCCTGTATATTCTTTATAACTCTGAGAAATACTGAAATATTGTATTTTAGTAAACAGACAGGAAATTTGCTAATATTATAACTTTTAAAATCTGAATTTGGTTTGACCCTTTTTTAAACTTTTTTAAATATTTTCTTTAAAAACACAGTATGTACTTACAAATACTTTTTATTTTCATACACGTCCGTCAGTCCAAGCACGTGGGGATGATCTATTAGTTTCATTATCGCTATCTCCCTTTCAACCTGCAAAAGAAAAACAACTTTCGTAAAGGGTATAATTTAAAAAACTTATAAAGGGTCCAGAAATTCCCCTCTTCTACTTGTCACTTATAATATAAAAGGGAAAAGTTTGATCAAAGTGGAATGAAAAGTTGCAAATTTATGCAGTTTTTCCGATAACGTGATCAAACATATAGAACAGAATTAAATATGAAAAAAATACTGGGTGTCCTAAAAACATACAACTTTATAATATTATCACATAATCCCTGTAGATGGAATAGTACATTGTTTGCCGAGTAGGAAATTCCTGGACGACTGTAAAGATTGTCGAGGCGCAAACCGAGACTTAGCAACACAGAGTCCAGGAATGTGTATTTTCCTACGAGGTGAACATACTAGTTTTCCGAAAATCGTTTAAAAATCCACAAATGTTGATTAATTTTGAAAAAATCGCGAATAATTTTATTCACAAATAAATGGTGCTTTGAAATTCGTAATAAAATTGGTTGCGTTACTATGGAAACGTATTAATCCAGAGCTGGTTGAGGCAGTGAATACTGCTTCATTAGAATTATTGCAAAGAAATCAAGAGAAATTTCCTTACAGCTGTTAGTGTTCTACATAAATGATTGAAAACACGTTGTTCATAAGGAATTAATTTATGCAGATTCATACTTTTCTCTTGATTTCTTTGGCAATAATTCTAAAGCAGTATTCACTGCCTCAGCCAGCTCTGGAGGAGTTCCAGAAATGGAAAATTCATCATCACTTATCATTTTATACTGTTTTGCTTTCGGAAACACCAACAATTAAATTTATATGCATCAAGTTTGACAATTCAACATTAATCCGTTTCCATAGTAACGCAACCAATTTTATTACGAATTTCAAAGCACCATTTATTTGTGAATAAAATTATTCGCGATTTTTTCAAAATTAATCAATATCTGTCGATTTTTAAACGATTTTCGGTAAAATAGTATGTTTACCGAGTAGGAAAAGCCATATTCCTAGACTCTGTGTTGCTATCTTCACAGTCGTCCAGGAATGTTAGGCATTTCCTACTCGATAAACAATGTACTATTTCTTGAAATACACCCTATGATATTGTATAAATCGGCATATGAATGAATTTCCTAACACTTCGTATAGGAGAAGCCTGACGCACTATTGCAGAACACTATACAGGGGTCCGGGAACATGTGGGAAATCTCCCGGATATGAAGAAAACTCGTGAAAAGAATACTATAGGTTCATATAAACTTCTTTCGTATCGGCCTCCTCTTCGGAGATATGGGCTCCCAAAGAGCACCAATAGAATCAAGTTTTTTACACATAATTATTGAACCACCTGGTATATTTCAATTATTTTTTAATATGATGTATACCAGGTAAGACCCGTCAAATTACTACCCAATAAACTGTTGTGAATTACTCACAGCTGCAGGGACGGACTAGCTGTAACACTCATGGGCCCATTTTTTTTACGCCCTGTATGATGAGAACTTTGGACAATGTTTTTTACATACCTTTAACTATTGGCTAAAAATTAAGTACTCTTCATTCATGTCGCTACCTAACCGTTTTCGATAAAAACGTCATTTTATTTACACTGAGTCCCCTAACTGCTCATGGGCTAAATATGAAAAAGCGGAATTTTGAAGGTTGAACATTGGATCGGAACAAAGATGTATCTTTTATTGAAATACCCGAAGCACATGATGTATATGAAATACCGTTTTTTCGAAAACGGTTAGGATTAGCGACATGAATGAAGAGTACTTAATTGAGTTGAAAGTTTACATTGGCCCTCATAACAAAATTATGACAAACAAGTTTTTTACTATTAATTAGAAATTATAAAACGACTTAGATATATCCGTAAAAAATATATTTTAAAGATTAGTGTGAAAAGTTCAACTTTTCCATCGTGAGTAATAAAAAATATTTTATCACTATCACAACTAAGATACTAAATGGCATAAATTGTAAGATTTTAATAACCACCCTGTCGATTAAAATTGTGTATCAAATTTGTTTTTGAAATTAAAATTCAAACGGGATGTTTTTTAAATCTATTTATTTAGTTAGTTGAAAAATAAACATAAAAATAGCAGATTCTCGATGTCGACAAACATCTTCAAATATCTTACCATTACATTTTATATTTATTCAGTTTCTGTTTATTTTGTTAAAGCATCAGCTTCATGAAATATTCAATGCCGTTTCTTAAAATGACGTCCTGAGAAAAGTCCTGATTTAACCCGAGTTCCAGGAATGGTTTGTCATAAATTCTACAATACTCAGAAATATAATGTTAATAGTTCTTCTGCTGTTGAATTATGAAAAAATATACAAGGTATAAATGCCTACTTAACATAAATGAATGGTGATTGGTAGTCGCCTACAGCATCGTTTCTTAACCTGAGGATAGCGGCCCCCAGGGGGGGGGTCTTGTTTCCACATAGGGTTGTCTAAGGTCGTATTTTACAACCATCTTTTTTTATGATCAAATACCAGCTCTGGAAGTGGTGCCTGTGTTGAATCGTAATTGTTGTATTAAAATAAAAAATATCCTTTTTCGCTTCTTATCACATATTATGACGTAGTACCGACGATCTGAATCAATTCGTTCGAGGCTCAAAATCCTTTGAATAATTTTGTTGTTCTGATAGGATGTCAGTCAGTGTTGTTGGCTGGTTGGTAAAAGGCGGGGGTCGGGTGTGAGGCCCGAACTTCTATCACTGCAGCATGCTTGCTTATGGAGTACCTCGATCTTGTTAGAAAATACTACCTTCTAGGAGGTCCAGTAACCTTCTACTAAGTCTGTCATGTGGGAGGTTGTGTCCACGTTGTATGTTTCCGAAGTTCTTATGTCTTCTGCGAGACAGCGCTTCGCAACGGTATATTTTGTGGGAGGCAGTCTCATCCTCTGCGCCGCATAGTCTGCATCCAATAGATCAATTACTGCTTATACCTTTCGTAGGTGACAGTGGCCTGTTAACAGACTCATCACCTGTTTCATCTGGGGCCGCGTCAGTGTAAGCATCCCATTCGATAGTATCTTCTTCGATGGTGCTCCAATTGCGGCCCGTGTGTATGTTTGACCAGATAACCCTTACCATCGAGATATGTAGGTGTTGTCTTTGCGACCATCTATCTAATGTTGTTTTCGTTGCCTGTTTTGATATCATAAAGGCCAGTTCGAGGCACCTGAGACTTTGAGCGGATCCGGCTCTCGCTAGTTCATCCGCTTTCTCATGACCTACTATCCCAGAGTGACCAGGGATGCACAAGAGCTCCACCTTGTTCCCCCCTGGCCGCCCGTTCTTTTTGGTTGATATGGTACTCCAGTGTGAGTTTTGAACATTTTTCAGTTCAAGGTTCTCCGCCACTTTAAAACCGGCCAATCACCGGCATATTCTTTAAATTTCATTGTTACAACATAGATGACTCTACTTACTAATTGAAAAGGTTTCTCTGCGCACTAGTGTGAAAAAGTGTAACATTTCACACTCAAACGAGCATCGAAGCGAAAAGGAATAGTAGCATACAGAACGACATATGTACTTAGAAGTTTTACGCGAGCGTGACTCGGTCTTGACGTTCATCAATTTGTTTTGCTAAACTAAAAATGTCAAGGAACAAAATCAATTTTCTCTTATTTCATGCGGGCCATTGCGTTTCACATTTACTTGTCGTTCGGTAAAGTGGCCCGATGATATATTCAATGTCGTTCAGTGAAACGACTTTCCAAGATACCTAAAGATGTCAAATGAAAGGTTTGAGTAATCCAAATTTGTTTCCGTACAGGAACAGACCTAAAAATTTTTTTTTAAATAGAATATTATCCAAGTGGTAAGATTATTTACGAGGACAAAATTTGCACCAATGGCCGCAAATATTTATACAATGTGTCCAAAATTCGAGGTGGTATATCGGAATCTCACTTATTACTCAATTGACAAAAATTTCTTCCTAAAAATTGAACAAAACACTATTTTGATAATTTTATTTTTGAACATAGATTTCGTTTTTTTTTTATGATCAAACACAAGCACTATAGGAAAAATCTATTGCACTCTGGGAGTGGTGCGTGTGCGCAAAAAGCGATTCGAGTTGGGTTTGAATCGTTGGAGGTTATATTCGTTGGGAAAAATGACCGCGGGAAGGTCGTTCCACAAGGATGAAGTCCTCCAGATGAAAGAATTCTTAAATAATGAAGTTCGAGGAGTACTAAGCTTAACCACATATGGATGGGCGGCAGTGGTTCGTCGTGTATTTCTGCTATTCATTGCTCTGGGCGGAATTAAGAGGGCAAGGTCAGCCGAGCACCTTCCATGAAAATATCTGTAAAAGAGAGTCAAATCCCCAACCTGTCTTCGATGTTCTAGGCTGTTGAGGTTCTTCGTCAGCTCGTGGTCTCCGATCAGACGAATAGCCCACCTTTCGATGGGATCCAGTAGCCGAAGAGTATGTTTGGGTGCAGAGCTCCAGACATGAGAGCAGTATTCTAGTGGTGGTCGAATCTGGGCTTTGTATAGTGTCAAAAGTTGTTGAGGTGTGTACAACTTTCTGGTTCGGAAGAGTACCCCAAGCTTCTGCGAAGCTATCTTGGCGATTGCCATAACGTGGTTATGCCAAGACATATTTCCTCCCAGATTGACGCCCAGCAGATTGATAGATGAAGCCAGTGGGATTGCGTGTCCGGCCATGACTATTTCCGGTTCTGTAATGTTAACCTTTTTAGAGAAAACTGCTGCCTGGGTTTTTTAGCGTTAAATTCGACTTGGTTACTGTCACCCAAAGCCAAAATTTCTTCTAGGTCTTTGTTAAGGCGTGATACTTCACTGCGAAGATGTGCGTCGGCAGCCGATGTTTGCGCATTAAAAGAGAAAGATGAGATAAGTGTGCTATCGTCAGCAAAACTAAATATCGGATTTTTAGTTTTCACTAGAAGGTCGTTAATGTAGAGTAAGAAGAGAGTGGGAGACAATATAGACCCTTGAGGAACACCGGCATTGGTGGTGAAGGTGTCTGAGAGAAATCCGTCAATCGCCACTTGCAGAGAGCGGTCCTTAAGAAAGCTAGACAACCATGCACAGAATCGACTGGGCATACCATAGGATCGCAGTTTACTTAGAAGCCCCTCATGCCAAACACGATCAAAAGCTTTAGAAATATCCAGTGCAACAACCCGTTTGTATTTGTCTTATTTGTTTTTATGCTTTTACAGTTACGCTACGATCTCTATAGAGAAGTACAGTTGTATTCATTGAAAATGGGGACACCACATTTGTTATAATGTAAATCGGTCTTCATTGATTTTGACTTCTTCAAAAGTGTATGATTGACAACGCTGTCACTGTCAGAATTCGCAAAATGCCTCGTCATTTAACAGAACTTGAAAAAGTTCAAATAGTAGCCAGAACTGAAGATCGGTGGTCAATACTGGCACTAGCAAATTTATACGGAAAAGGAAGGAAAACAATTTTAACAGTTATGCAACTCTGGGAACAAGAAGGGTCTTTGAAAAGAAAAACTGGTACTTGTCAGGCCCGCATTTCCGACCCAAAAGAATAGGAGCTAACTTATAGTAGCTGCGTACAAAAAATGCTCACATATGAACGTAGACAGTCTCGGATAGTTTTTGACCTTAAATTATATATTCCGCGACTGTCAGTTGTGGAATGCGGCAGTGTTTACTGACGAAAAGGTTTTTCAATCTAAATATAGGTAATAAATTCCGGTACAGTACGTTTCACGAAATTTGGATACGACTTAATGATTTCCTGGGTGGGTCCCATTGTGTCGACAAGAGCTTGGCAATAAACAAGTGAAGTATGAAGGGACGGACTAAGGAAAACAAGTAATGATATGATTATATTAATGTAATCAAATGAAATAACATTTTTTTTAAATATTACTAGTCATATTTATTTACATTTATAATGTCATTCTATAGATAGTTCTGTTTCGCTATCGCTATCCTCATCAAAATTAATTATAATTGGATTAATTATATGATCCAGACTAATATACGAATTTTCTACAGTTATTACGTGACGGACTGAATTTTTCCAACTACCTGGGGGAATATCATTAAAGCATTTTCGAATTAAATTTATAATATTAAATTTTCGGGTTTCATCATTGGTGAGCCGCTGCTTCAGAGAATCTAATGTAGGTACGCGTTACTCTTCGTACATGGTGTAGATTTTATCAAGTCCTTGTCGCTTTCGTCGAAACATTTGACGAAACCGGCATCTTTACGTTTCTTTCTAGATTTAATGGGATTTGACGCGATTTTTTTCACTGTAGTCAGAGGTATCTTAGTAAAATCAGACGTTTCAGTCGCAGCAGCACTAGCATAAAGTCCTCTGTTGAGTAAAGAAGTATATACTCTTCTTACAATTTCCCTAGCATCGAGAGATAAATTCATTTTCTTCACTGCAACACTAGAAGAAGCACCATCAATGTTTTTCCATGGACGCCACATACTGTTTTTTATACGTTTGGTAAAATAATATCGGTAATACAACGAAACTCTTCCAGCAAGAAATAAAAACTAATAAATTTTACCACAAAAAGATGTTTAAATATAAATTAAGCAACCTAACCTACCTGATGTCCCTATATTTAATTATAATTATTACGGTCCTTTCCACATAATAATAATAAACGGTCATAATTAATGGGATCGCCCAGGTACTTTTACTGGGTCATTACGTTATATCTATTTTTCGTGAACAAACTTTACCTACACGTTATTAGTTATATTAAGTTGAGTAATATGTGTTATTACAGAAATAACTTTATACATTTATCACATTTAATTATTTTATTTTGTTTAGCAACACCAATGCTTATTGTTCATAACCTTAAAAACAATAAATCAATCAGAAAAGCCTGATTTACGCAAATATGACAAAACTAGTCATGAGACTTGTCCCCATTTTCAATGAATACAACTATAACTCTTGCAGATCTATATCCTATTTTTTCATGAAGGGTTAATATGAATACATTACGCCAATTAATATTCAAAAATTCATGCTCTAATTGATAAGCTGTTATTTCGTTAATAATGAACCAATTTTAATATTGTTTTTTAACTGAAATAAATTCTAGTGTTTAGGGTAGATCAGTTTACGTCCTGATTCGTCTAATTATACGGGATAGCGCATAAAATCTAGATTCATTTAAATTTCGTAAAACTAACATAACTAGTAAAAAAAAAATAGATTCACGTTACTCACCCTCAAACACCCCAATTACGAACATTCATGTCTATATCTCAAAAACAGCTTGAGCTATGAAGAAAAACTTAATTTAGAAAATAAACTTTAACCAAAATTTTACTAAGGCATATTTAGCTCAAACCTATTATTTTCATGTATTTAGAATCAATGGCGGCTCGTGACCTATGATAGAAGGGGCTCACAAGTATCATGAAATTATTTTAAACAACAGCTGTATCTCCAACTGAGCATTGAAATAAGCTTGAACGTTTTCATGTTTTTAATTTTTTGTGTTAAATTCCCCAGGTCGGATATTCCATTTTTTGTCCAGATAGTCTCCACAACGCCGCGACCAATCAACAAACAGGAAAAAAAACGGTTAGTTGTGCTGCATCCACAAATCCAGTTATTTTTTTCCTATATTTCATTTTTAAACTTTCTAATAAAGTCCCTAGATTTACCCTTTGTGGTCTGCGTTAAATTAATTTCGGGTTTAGGTCTTCCCGCATTCTTCACTCCAATTTTTTGTTCCCAACTCAAAGAGCTAAAGTTATTTTTTAAATAGTCCACCGTCAAACTATTCATTTTAACTTAATAAATATATAATATTAAAACATACACGCTCGAATTTCTAACTAGATGCACGAACACACAACGGCGCGGCACACACTAAAATTGTGCGCCTATCCCATGTTAAATCGCCATAGCCCTGCTATCCCCCGCTGTCTCCCGCCACTTGTTACTACAGAGAAACTGCATTATGTCCCGCCTACTTAATCGCACATGCGAGCAAGTCTCGTCATAATCGTCATTAACCTCGACCGAGGCACGGTTGCCGGATCGAGAGCCTATAATATACAGTTTGGTTGACGGTACGATAAAATATTAGGGAGGGTCGGACTTTATACGATAAATAATATTCAATGAATATAAATTAATATTTTTCTATTCGTTTTGGGGGTGCACGTGCGCATGTGCTCCTGTGGAAGAACCGCCACTGCATATGTCGCATTCATTATAGACCACCCTGTGTAGTCAAAATTTGTGTTATTTGTCGGTTTCTTCAATTGATCACTTTTTAGCGTTACTTCATTCAAGTTCATTTTGTGTATTTCGAAAAACAAATATTATCGAAAAGAAAAAACGAAAATATGTCGGCCGAAAGCTCTTAAATGACGATTGAATCAGCTAAAAATAAATACCCAGGTATAAATTATAGTCACTTTCAAGTGGCTTTTAATACATTTTAATCACCGAACATAAATTATTATTCTCCGACAGTTGCTTTATTGTTTTGATAAGGGGATATTTTTTCGTTTCCATAAGCACGGAAAGTGTAAAAATTAAAATTTCCCCATTTTACGTCAATCATTCTCAGTTTTTCTATTTCCTGCTTTGGATTAGTTCCACGAAGGTTCTTCGCATTCGTTTCTTGAACTTTCACACGTTTTTTCTAAAGGTTAATTGTCTATAATATAGCAGTATACAGGGTGTAAATTTGGAAAATATCCACATATCTTGCTTCCAGTAATAATATTAAAAATCGGAATGACACTTAACCGCCTGGGAATTATAGATGTTACCGTTTAAATCTTAAAGGGGAAGTGACCCCTTCCCATTCACATGATATCTTGTCTCATCTTCCTCTTTGAATGCACAAACATCGGCTGCCGACGCACATCTTCGCAGAGAGCATGAAGTATCACGCTTCAACAAAGACCTGGAAGAAATTTTTGCTTGGGGTGACATTAACCACAGTCGAATTTAACGCTAAGGAAACCCAGGCAGCACATTTCTCTAAAACGGTTAACATTACAGAATCAGATATAGTCATGGCAGGACGCGCAATCCCACTGGCTTCATCTATTAATTTGCTGGGCGTCAATTTGGGAGGAAATGTCTTGTCATAACCATGTTGTGGCAATCGCCAAGGTAGCTTCTCAGAAGCTTGGTGTCCTCTTCCGAAGCAGAAAGTTGTACACACCTCAACAACGTTTGATACTATACAAGGTCCAGTTTCGACCATCACTAGAGTGCTGCTCTCATGTCTGTAGCTAATCACCCAAACAAGGTACTATTTTTCTAAGAATGACAGTTGAAATTATTGGGAACATGAGATATTACAAAACATAAATAAAATAGCAGTTTGAAAAGCATTACACGGTTAGCAACTTTTTCACCGCTTTGAGTCGTTTATCAAATAAAGTTGTGTTAAAATATATGCATTGTTAAATTTGCTTCTGTCAGACTGAATATGTGAAGCGAAATCGCCACGCGCTAGCATTGTGTATTTAATTAACGATATGTATATTTTAAAAACAAATAATTTTGATCACCATCAATGTGGCTACTAATTGCTACACTGCAGATCATTTTTATTACATATTTTGTGTTTGTCAAGATCGCAAGTGAATCTTGTAGCCTTCTAGCGTTAAACTCTGACACAGTGTTATCACGCGTGCCGAAAATGTAAATTGTAGAAATAAAATTGTGCTGCCAAGTATGACTTGCCGTGAGATGCATGAGGTGACTATAGTATATTTCTAAACCTATTTATAAGCACGCATAAACCGCCATGCAGATATTTCGGGTATGCCGTGACATTGCGTGATAGCATGTGAGCTCACGTGACGTGATAATAGTGTGTTTGCAGCTTAAGTGTTTTTGCAATCACCGCATTCAAAGTAACTAAAATCAATTCTTTTTCTTTGGTACCAAGACAAACAAAATTTTTTGTTGGGCTGTGTAGTAGATGTCATATATCATTGGATTCAGAATATAAAGTCGAGTTCATAAAGCATAAAATAATACTACTTTTATCTGGATTCCTTGTTGGTATACACAATGTTTCAAAGTGATCCCAAGTTTACACCAAATGGAATGTTGGCACATTAACGAGCTTTGAAGATAATAACGTTGTTGCCCAAAAATTTGACAAATAATTTGACTTTTATTATTAACTGTATCATAATTGCCAATTGCCATCAAATAAAGTCAATTACAATTTAATATTTATTAGGAGTAGTCGTAGATTATACAGGGTGTCCCATAACTAATGGTACACAGGAAAACTGATTGGCCATACTTAGTTTAGTTTAATAGCTGGTAATATCCGAGATACAGGGTGTCCAAGTAAAAATTTAATTTTCAATTTTCCTAAATAACTTATTTCTGAATCAATATTTTTGCACAAAATTTTGTGACTAGGGTTTTTTTGGGGAAACTAATTTGAATTTGTTAATAATTTTGATGTAGATTATAGAGGGCGCTCTCTGCGGTACTCTGGATACATAAAAAGAAATGTAACTTTTTTGTGCCTTAGTATAATTATATTTTTATTAAAAATACTAGTTTTTCCGTCATTTTTAAGCAATAAAGGTAAACTTTGTAAATGTCACTGCGACTAACCGTTTTCGAGATATTTTCAATTACAATTTCTAATGCGCACGTTTAAAGTTTGATTTGTAAATGTGAAATTTGTCACAGTAGGCTTTGGTAAAAACAAATACAATGAAAGCACTTTGAAACCTCATTTTTGTCAAAGTTTATTTCCATTTGTCAGCATTGTGGGTGTTTTTAAGGAGTTTTTGAAGATACTGTTATCAAAAATTAAACTAAAAATGTCGCGACATAACTAATCTCTAACGGAGAAATGCGAGACATGGTATGTTTATACGCACAAGTAAATTTTAACAGACGCGGGGTACATCGGCGGTATTTGGAAATGTGTCCAAATAGAAGGCAGCCAGATTTAAAATATTTTAGAAGCCTATACGATAGACTGGGAGAAACAGGATCCTTGCGTCCAAAACGTAATAGTGGAGGATCCTGTTTCTCCCAGTCTGTCGTATAGGCTTCTAAACATTTCAAAATCTTGCTGCCTTCTATTTGGATACATTTCCAAATACCGCCGATGTGCCGTCTGTTAAAATTTTCTTGTGCGTATAAACATACCATGTCTCGCATTTCTCCGTTAGAAAACAGTTATGTCGCGGCATTTTTAGTTTAATTTTTGATAACAGTATCTTCAAAAACCCCTTAAAAACACCCACAATGCTGACAAATGAAAATAAACTTTGACATAAATGAGGTTTCGAAGTGCTTTCATTGTATTTGTTTTTGCCAAAGCCTACTATGATAAATTTCACATTTACAAATCAAAATTTAAACGGGCGCATTAGAAATTATAATTGAAAATATCTCGAAAACGGTTAGTCGGAGCGATATCTACAAAGTATACCTTTATTGCTTAAAAATGACGGAAAAACTGATATTTTTAATAAAAATATAATTATACTAAGGCCCAAGAAAGTTACACTTCTTTTTATGTATCCAGAGTGCCGCAAAGAGCGCCCCCTACAATCTACATCAAAATTATTAACAAATTCAAATTCCTTTCCCCAAAAAAACCCTAGTCACAAAATTTTGTGCAAAAATATTGATTCAGAAATAAGTTATTTAGGAAAATTGAAAATTAAATTTTTACTTGGACACCCTGTATCTCGGTTATTAACAGCTATTGAACTAAACTAAGTTTGGCCAAATCGCAGTATTTTTACCCAAGGAATCTGCAGTTTTCCTGTGTACCATTAGTTATTTGACACCCTGTATATAGGCTGTTTCTTAATGACGTGCTAATATTTCAGAGGTTAAGTTTTTTCTGTTTCGTGCAGCAAAACGAAATAAACGTGTACGTAAAGCCGAACGAACAGAACAATGTTGCAACGCATCATTTAATTTTCATATCAACCCATCCCACTTAATGACTGAATCCCGGTTTGGCAATCACGTCTGTCCAAACAGTTAAATTCAGCAATTTGCGGGTAAGGGACAGCAATAGTCTGTTAATATATTTGATCGGTACACCGTCAAATGCAGCGAAATACAATGACGCGTAAAATATTTATGGCCAAAAATTACCTGCTAATCGATGTTTGATGGTCTGACAAATACGTTTTATTATAACGGCGACCTGTGCTTATTTATAGAAAATTGATACAATTTTAAAGACTATGATCTACACATTTTTACAATTTACACAATCTCAGATTTCATGATTCTCATTTCTTTAACAGAGGCTTTATAAGTTACGATTATTACTAAATTCAAACTTAACACATTTTTATTTTTTGTTTAATGTATGTCTTATGTTACAGAAAGCTTTTAATAATAATTAACTAACCAGACCGATTGTGACATCAGTAACATTCGCAGAAATGATTTATTCACAGTCAAAGTAGCCTGGTTAGTAAATCAAGGATAAACTTAATGTAGGGTGGTATTAGGAAATCC
Source organism: Barypeithes pellucidus (assembly GCA_963991005.1). Lineage (NCBI taxonomy): Eukaryota > Metazoa > Arthropoda > Insecta > Coleoptera > Curculionidae > Barypeithes > Barypeithes pellucidus. The sequence goes on from OZ022563.1 coordinate 20,699,376, forward strand.
ATTACAACTGTTGCCAAAAAGCATCGAGTCATCGGTTAAATGCCATCAGCCATGTTACCATCAGCCGCCATTACAACTCAATGTGACGCATGTTATTACGAAAATAAACGCAACAGAAAAGAGATGGGGACTCTATCTGTAAAATCCCCATCTCTCTTTATCTTCTGTCTGTTTCTGTCTTAGTTAGGAAAAACAAACGATCGATGGGCGTGAATGACATTGTAAATTATTTTGGCAATCTTTGGAAATATTTTTTTTTCCAAATAATTTCTTGTAAATCTGCCCAATATGGAAGTTTCAGTGGTTTTACTGCTTTCCTGATAAAGATTTTTTCACGAAAAATGGATATAACTTAATGACTGCAGTATAAGTACCTGGGGCCATCCCATTATTTATGACCGTTTGTTATTATTATGTGGAAAGGACCGGATTGTAATAATTATAATTAAATATAGGCACATCAGGTAGGTTAGGTTGCTTAATTTATATTTAAATATCTTTTTGTGGTAAAATTTGTTAGTTTTTGAGGAATGATTCAAGAATTGTCTTTTACCAAACATTCCTCAGAATAGCGTGATAGTAATGGACAATGCGAACTATCACAGTCGCCAATTTCATAAAGCTCCAATCTCAAATAATACAAAATTGGAGATTCAGAACTACATGGCGGCGAATGATATATATTTTGAAGAAAGTTATAAAAAAAAGTGATCTTTTAGAAGTTTTAAAGATATTTTGTATAAAAAAAGTATATGTTTGTGACACATTGGCAGAAGAAATTGGACATACAGTGCTACGGCTCCCACCCTATTATTGCATTTTTAACCCCATAGAGCATATGTGGCACCAGTTAAAATCACTGGTTAGGTCTGAAAATATTTCTCCGACTTTAAGTTCTAGTGTTGTAGAATTAATACGAAAATGCTTTAATGATATTCCCCCAGGTAGTTGGAAAAATTCAGTCCGTCACGTAATAACTGTAGAAAATTCGTATATTAGTCTGGATCGTATAATTAATCCAATTATAATTAATTTTGATGAGGATAGCGATAGCGAAACAGAACTATCTATAGAATGACATTATAAATGTAAATAAATATGACTAGTAATATTAAAAAAAATGTTATTTCATTTGATTCCATTAATATAATCATATCATTACTTGTTTTCCTTAGTCCGTCCCTTCATACTTCACTTGTTTATTGCCAAGCTCTTGTCGACACAATGGGACCTACCCAGGAAATCATTAAGTCGTATCCAAATTTCGTGAAACGTACTGTAACAGAGAAAATCCCTTGGCTGCACTTGCACCAGCAATTATCAAATCTAAAGAAAATAAAATAGTTTCGACTATTAAATTCTTCACTAAGTTTAAGCCAGGCTTGTTTCTTTGCTTTGCAATACAGTCTCGGTTTTTTGTCTTCGATGACATATTTTTGTACAATATCTTAATAGAAGCTCCATTTCTGACGATGTAGAGTTTGGGGCGCGTATAATTCTTCCTTTCTATATTTTGCATGATAACTAACCGTTTTTATTGAAGTGGAAACGAACTAAAACGTCAACAACAGGAACATGCTAGGTTATGCAAGAGGATCCTGCTTCACCTTCTTGAAGAAAAGTTGCTTGATTGCAAACGTTATTCCGTTCTTAACTAGGGGTATCATAACTACATGTGATGGAACCCAACTTGATCTAGGGAATCTCTACATGTTTGGATCTCCCTAACTATCGCTAAAGAAGCGTTGGTGAAAATTTTAAATTTATTTCCTTAAAATATACATTTCTTACCTTCATTAAAACACTTTCGCTAAGCTTCTCCCTGTTGATTATCTTGATGGCCACCTTTTTTCCGGTTACACACTGGACGCCAAGTTTTACCAGCCCTGAAACAAAATGTAATTTTATATACAAACGTCAATTTCAGTTGTTATTCGAAAACAATACCCTAAAACCGATATAACGACTTCATATGGATTATGATAGCGATATCTCTTTTTAATTGCTAACATATCGATTCATGTCATTTTTAAAGAAATAAGCTTAAATTTGTTTTTCATAACATATTTATAAAAAATATTTTATTATAGATTATACACATATTTTATTGAACAGCATAAATGTTTTCAGGGCATTATATAAACATATATTAAATAACCAAATAGAATTATTATAACATAATACTATTAAGTAAGTATTAATAAGAAAGAAAAAGAAAATAAAAAAAGGAAAAAAATAATAAGAAGGGAAAGGAAGAAAAAATATATAAACAACAAACAAACAATATATCATGATTAATTACTTATATATAAACATAGAATAAATAACCACCCCATTAGAAAGAACACTGTAAGGTATCCTAATCCTAGTCTAAAAATATAATATACAATATACAATAGTATTCATTTAAAAAGAAATGAAGCTGGCCATTTGGTTTCTACCAGTGATAATAACGCATACACACACACACACATAGTGATGAACTATTATTGTGATACGATTATGATTGCTAGTACGATTAATGACCAAATAATCATACGATTACGATTATCAAATTAAATTTTTATTTGTATACCATGTTCTTTGGATTTTTATTAGTAATAGAGCGATTACGATTAGATTTATACGATTAATCATAATCAATATTAATAATTATTTTACGATTTTGATTTATAAAGCTTTATTAATTTTTGGATTTTTAACTACATGTTATTTTTGTTTTAGACCGATTTAAAAATCTCTAGCGATTCACAAACTAGTTTTAGGCGATTTCTAAAAATCTAAATTTTTAGAGTTGTGTGACATTTGAAGCAAGGATGCGACATATACCGGGTGATTGATGGTGGATGGCCTATTAGACGTTTATGGAGAACTAGTCATCGGATCACTTTGAAAATTTTGTAGCTTATAGAAGCAGACATGATCTATCTTTTAAAATATTTTTAGCCATGCAATGTTGCCGCTTCTACTTGAAAGTATTAGCAACTTTGATAATGTAAATGGAACACCCTGTGCATTATTTTTGTTTCAGAATCCTTATTAATTTCTTGATAACTTTTCTTAATATTTTCCTATACCTATTTGTTATAGTTCTCGAGATAATAATTAATTTCACTTTTTTTTCGGAAAACATGTCCTACAAAAAGTGATGATATTTTTAAACTCTGACAAAATAAAGCACTGAAATTTGGTACGGAGTGAGGTTATATCCAGATGTCTTTCACCCTCTTTCCAAATATTAGTTATAATAGTACAGGGTGTTTCAAAATACAAATATTTTGATGGTTTGGAAAAATGGTAAATAGTACGTTTTTTTAAATGAAATACCCTATATTTTATCTCTTGTCCTAAAAGCATCTTGCCTATCTTCTTATGTATAATGTTACTATACCTATCTTGAACAGTTTTTGACTTATGAGCATTTATTTAGCCAAATTAATTATTACAGATAACAATGACACTCTTTAGAACAATTTGGCAAGTAGCCTATGGAAATTGGTTAGATACGACAACAGATAAAATATAGGGTATTTCATTTAAAAAAACGTACTATTTACCATTTTTCCAAACCATCAAAATATTTGTATTTTGAATCACCCTGTACTATTATAACTAATATTTGGAAAGAGGGTAAAAGACCTCTGGATATAACCTGACTCCGTGCCAAATTTCAGTGCTTTAATTTGTCAGAGTTTAAAAATATCATCACTTTCTGTAGGACATGTTTTCCGAAAAAAAAAGAGAAATTAATTATTATCTCGAGAACTATAACAAATAGGTATAGGAAAATATTAAGGAAAGTTATTAAGATATTAATAAGGATTCTAAAACAAAAATAATACACAGGGTGTTCCGTTTAAATTATCCAAGTTTCTAATACTTTCAACTAGAAGCGGCAACACTGCATGGCTAAAAATATTTCTAAAAGAGAGATCATATCCACTTCTATAAACTCCCAAATTTGCAAAGTGATCCGATGGCTGGTTCTCCATAACCGTCTAATAGGCCATCCACCATTAATCACCCTGTATATTTGACGATAGACCTTAATAAAAATTCCAAGAACATGGTATATAATTAAAAAAAAATGGTGTTTTTCTTTTCATTCTGGATTTAATTCGATAATTGTAATCGTAGGAATATTTAGCTCATTAATCGTATATAACAACAATCATTGCATCACTAATTATTAGAGTCCGGATCAAAAAGCATAAAAAAACTTAAAATAAGCGCTTAAAAATCGTAAAGTTTCACTTAAAGAAAGCATGAAATATGCACAAAAAAGAGATAAAAAATATAAAAAGCATAAATTAAAAACAGAATTTATTCTATCTTGGCATAAATAAAATCTCGAAATAAACACAATCTTAAAATAGAATAAAGTTATACGTATAACAAAATTAACTTTTGTAAAAACAAGCAATAACCAAATGTTGGTTTAAGTGTTCCATTTTTAAGTTTTGAAATTTACGCCAGACATATTGCTTGCTATTTTTAGTGTTTTTTGAGACACTCTGTGCGATTTTTCTTGAATTATTTCTATTGATTCCTTTCCAAAATGTGACATTCTTGAAACTAAACTGGGAACAATGAGAATGTCAGACTGACATATTATTGCAATAATGTCGTTGTAAGAAAGTTACTATGGTTTTGTGTTCAATAGCTAGAGGGGTTGTTTTCGATAGCTAGAGAGGTATTGTTTTCGAATGTAATACCACAAGATGTGTCGGGATTACCGAATAATACTTTTACCTGACACGAAATTCATTCATCAATATCTTGAGTTATCTACTATTTGCTTTTAATATTTACAATAAGCATAATGCCTGAAAATCCGGACTCTGCTAATTATAATATTCATTATTCACTACATCTCAATGAGATCATTATTCACTAGTTCCATTGATTTTTAAACGTTAATGTAAATTAAAATAAATTTTCACGTCAATCTTTTGGATTTGTTCGTTATTTTTTTTTTTTTTTTATGATCAAACACAAGCACTATAGGAAAAATCCTTTAGGGCACTGGGAGTGGTGCGTGTACGCAAAAAGCGATTCACGTTGGTTTTGAATCGTTGGAGGTTATATTCGTTCGGAAAAACGACCTCGGGAAGGTCGTTCCACAAAGATGTAGTCCTCCAGATGAAAGAATTCTTAAATAATGAAGTTCGAGGAGTACTAAGCTTAAGCGGAATTAAGAGGGCAAGGTCAGCCGAGCACCTTCCATGAAAATATCTGTAAAAGAGAGTCAAATCCCCAACCTGTCTTCGATGTTCTAGGCTGTCGAGGTTCTTCGTTAGCTCGCGGTCTCCAATCAGACGAATAGCCCTCCTTTCGATGGAATCCAGCAGCCGAAGAGTATGTTTGGGTGCAGAGCTCCAGACATGAGAGCAGTATTCTAGTGATGGTCGAATCTGGGCTTTGTATAGTGTCAAAAGTTGTTGAGGTGTGTACAACTTTCTGGTTCGGAAGAGTACCCCAAGCTTCTGAGAAGCTACCTTGGCGATTGCCACAACGTGGTTATGCCAAGACATATTTTCTCCGAGATTGACGCCCAGCAAATTAATAGATGAAGCCAGTGGGATTGCGTGTCCGGCCATGACTATTTCCGGTTCTGTAATGTTAACCTTTTTAGAGAAAACTGCTGCCTGGGTTTTTTTAGCGTTAAATTCGACTTGGTTACTGTCACCCCAAGCCAAAATTTCTTCCAGGTCTTTGTTGAGGCGTGATACTTCATGCTGTCTGCGAAGATGTGCGTCGGCAGCCGATGTTTGCGCATTCAAAGAGAAAGATGAGATAAGTGTGCTATCGTCAGCAAAACTAAATATCGGATTTTGAGTTTTCACTAGAAGGTCGTTAATGTAGAGTAAGAAGAGAGTGGGAGACAATATGGACCCTTGAGGAACACCGGCATTGATGGTGAAGGTGTCTGAGAGAAATCCGTCAATCGCCACTTGCAGAGAGCGGTCCTTAAGAAAGCTAGACAATCATGCACAGAATCGACTGGGCATACCATAGGATCGCAGTTTACTTAGAATCCCCTCATGCCAAACACGATCAAAAGCTTTAGAAATATCCAGTGCAACAACCCGAGACTCATCATGATGTTCGATTGCGTTGTTCCAAATATGGGTGACATAGGCTAGAAGATCTCCAGTTGATCTGGACTTCCGAAAACCATATTGATGATCGCTGATAATGTTGAAGCCTTCCAGGTATTTTAGAAGATGTTGGTTAATAGCTTTCTCCATTACTTTTGATATAACTGAAAGCAATGCGACTGGTCGATAGTTGTTAGGCAGGGTTCTCTTACCTTTCTTTGGAATAGGCTGGACTCGCGCCCTCTTCCAGCAAGATGGAAATATTCCTTTTTTGTAGGATAAGTTGAAAAGTCTACAAAATACGGGTGTTAGTTCATCGGCGCATTTCTTGAGAACTATAATAGGAATTTCGTCTGGACCAGTGGCTTTTTTGACGTCGAGTCCTTTTAAGATTCGTTTGACGGGACGCTGACGGAACACGATTTCGGTCATTTCGGATTCAACTGCAGGAATGTCGGGTGGTGTTCTACCCTGGAAATCCACAGTGGAATGCGAAGAAAATAGTTCAGCAAGTATGTTTGCTTTGTCTCCGGCTGTGGATGCTATTGTACCATCGGGACGTGTTAGAGGTGGAATAGTTGATTTGGTAAAATTTTGGCTGACGGCCTTAGCGACTGACCAAAAGGACCTTGATCCGTTTGGACAGTCAAGAAGTTTGTTTTTGATTCTCACGTTATGGGCTTCTTTGCTTTGATCTATTGTTAGCTTACATTGGTTTCGAGTGGTAATAAAGATGGTACGATTCTCAGTGGTAGGGTTTTTACGCCACTGTCGGTAAGCCAGATTTTTTGATTTGACAGCACGCTCACAATCCTTGCTAAACCAGGGCTTGCCGTTGGAAGAGCGTTTTTGGGAGGAGGGGATAAATGCTTCCATGCTCGTTAGAATGACGTCGGAGACCTCCCCAGCACAGACGGATGGATCATCAGAAGAGAAGCATACGCTCATCCAAGGAAAAATCCGAAAATGGTCTTTCAGGTCTTCCCACTTGGCCGATCTGTAATGCCATATCTTGCGAGGTTTAGGAGGTTGTTCAGAATTAATTGGTAGTTCGCTTAGAGTTGAAATAAGTTTGTGATCGGAAGATCCTAACGGAGGCTGTACGGTGACGGTATATAGATCAGGATTTGACGTTAAGAAAAGATCCAAAAGACTAGCAAAATCTCCAGCTCGGTCTGGAATCCGAGTTGGTTCTTCTACGAGTTGAGTTAGACCAGAACTGATCGCGAAGGATTCGGCCTCGCGGCCTTGCTCATCGTCTGTATTTGAATATTTAAGCCAGTTGACATTGTGGACGTTAAAGTCGCCAAAGATAGCAATCTCGGCATTTGGATGGTTGGTTTGCAAGGAGTCGATTGTATTGGCTAGTGATGAGAAAAGGTCTCTGTAATGGGTATCACTTGGAGGACGGTAAAGGCAGCAGATAAACTTAATGATTTTCGGCGTTGATATTTTAAACCACATTACATCAAAGTCTTTCGGTTCCAGTGTAGGTTCTAGTTGGCAGCAGAGATCATCTCGAATAAAAAGACATACACCGAAGTTGCGTCGGAATCGGGAATGAAAATCGTATCCAGGGTATAAATAGCTGACGGTGTTCGTTGACGATTTTTCCAGAAGTATGTCGGCTACACAAAAAGTTTTAACTTTTTATCATAGAATTCGAAATTGATACAATATACTGGGTATTCCATTTTAAAAAATCTTATATCACGTCATTCCTCCCACCTGAACACTCTGTACGTCGTCCTTCACCATTGGGATTTCGGGAACGGTAAGAGATACGAAGTCGGTTAAATTGCGGCAAAGTTACGTAATTTTAGGCCCACTAATATGCGGCAAAAAATCAAAAATAAATACTGGGGCTTTCAAAATATTTGGAAAAATCTCAAATTTTGCGTTCCGTTTTTTATTTTTTCGTTACTTTGTAGAAGAGATGTCCAAAAATAAATTTCACTTTCTCATTGCTACTTTCTAATCTCCACAAGATGGCATTATCAAATCTTTAATGTGGCGTTTCGTCTTTGGGTCACCATCATCAACTTATTTTTTTTAAATTCGGGCATGGATTTTCCTGTTTAAATTATGAAAGAGGACCTAAATCTACGTTCAACAGTATACAACAATTACGGGTTTGTTCGGGTTTGTTCGGTCGGTCGGTCAAATTGGGGCAAAGTTGCGTAATTATAAGCCCAATAATATGCAGCAAAAAATCAAAAATAAATACTGGGGCTTTCAAAATATTTGGAAAAATCTAAAATTGTAGAAGAGATGTCCAAAAATAAATTTCACTTTCGCATTTCTACTTTCTAATTTCCACAGATGGCATCATAAAATCTTTAATATGGCGTTTCGTCTTTGGGTCACCATCATCAACTTATTTTTTTTAAATTCGGGCATGAATTTTCCTGTTTAAGTTATGAAAGAGGACCAAAATCTACGTTCATCAGTGTACAACAATTACTGGTTTTTAGACGTTTTGTTCCTTAAATTGACACTCTTCATTAAAATACCCCTAGTACGTTCCTGTAATTTACTTATTACGTATTGAGTTTTACATTTTTGAATTATATTGAATTAAAAAAATCAGTAAATTACAGGAACGTACTATGGGTATTTGAATGAAAATGGTCAATTTAAGGAACAAATCGTCGGAAATCCAGTAAGTGTATTACACCGCAAAACGTAGATTTAGTTCCTCTTTCATAATTGACACAAATAAAAGCAATTCAAATCAAACCGAAACAAAAAATGCACCATGGAAAACACCACCTACAAATAATAGACTTGAAACTATAATAAGATTACCAGATAATAACGATTCGAAGAAAACTATTCAAAGAATAAAAGAAGATGTAAAGAATAAGGACGTTGATGGGAGTTTCAAAAGTTTAAGACCTATAAAAAGTGGAGCTGTTATTATAGAAAGCCACACACGTGCACAACAAGAAAAGTTAAGGAAAGCTCTAGAAAGTCAAGGAGACGTTTCAATAAAAGATTTCAATAAATCCGACCCTATGTTTATGATAACCGGAGTAGATAGGGGATACAGCCAGGAAGACTTTGTCACAGAACTCTTACGTCAAAACCCCGATGTTCAAAGTGTAATGACTAACCAGGCCTCACAAAAGATTGATGTAGTAACTAAAAAAGTATGCAGAAACCCACTTAAAGAAAACTGGATATTACGAGCCCAACCAGAAGTTGCAAAATGGTTTTTAAAACGAGAAATCATTAACTTTGACTTAGTAGCTACCCACGTTCAAGAATATCTACCGCTAACTATGTGTTTTAAATGCTGTGGTTTTGGTCACGTGATGAAATATTGTAAAAGAGTGGACTGCTGCCATAAGTGTGGGGAAGAACACATGGGAAAAGAGTGTATGAGAACGATATTTGACTGTCCAAACTGTAGGCTAATGGGACATAACGAGCGATGTCACTCAGCCCGAGACAGAAATTGCCCAACCTATAAGAAAAAAATAGAGAGGACCAGACAAAATATTAACTACGGAGAGAATCGCAATTTTTTAGCATAAATTCAAAGACTAATAATCACTCCCAAACACAAAAAGATAGACTGACAGTCATTCATCAAAATCTGCAATCAATTGGAAACTCTGTAGACTTAATTGAAGATCTGCTTAAAGATAATGTAGACTGTAAAGTGTTGTGTGTTACGGAACACTGGAAAACCAGGGACCAACTAATAAACTATGGTATACGAGGATTCAATCTAATAAGCAGTTTTTGCCGAAGGGAAGAAAATAGACATGGGGGTAGTGCCATTTATGTTGACAAAAAGTTATCCTGTAAAGCCAGACCTGATATATATGCTGTAAGTGCTGAAGGCCAGTTTGAATGCTGCGGTTGTGAGTTTAAATTAAAAAACAAAAGAATAGTTGTAGTCTCGGTTTATAGACCACCATCGGGTGATTTGAATATATTTCTAGAAAAGTTCGAAGTATTATTGTCCTTGTGTTTGACTGGGAAAGAGGTAGTTATTTTGGCTGGCGATTTTAATTTGGACTTCTTATCTATAAATAAAAAAATGCTAGAATTTTTATCATTATTAAGCTCTTACAATGTAAAACATGTCATAAATGAATACACCAGAATATCATCTAATAGTCAGACATGTATTGATAATATACTGACAAACTTTCATGACGAATTGGTTGCTGAAGTTCTGCATTCTCATATTTCGGATCATACTGCACAAAGGTTAACTTTGTACATCACAAATGAAACAAGTACAATTTTGGAACAGAGGAGTTTCAGCGACTCCAATAAAAAGAAGTTTCTAAACAAATAGAAACTCAAAGGTGGGATACAATTTATGCGTTTAAATCGCCGTTAATAAATGAACAGTGGAATGAGTTTTTAAGACTAGTTTTAGGTCACTTTAACAGTTGCTTTCCGATACAAAAAAAACCGCATAAAAATTTTAACAAAAGTAAACATAAGCAGAATGATCCAGATATTAGAGAATGTAAAAATAGGTTAGACATCTTGTACATATTAAAAAATCATAACAAGGCATATAAGAATCTTTATATGGATAAGAAGAAGGAGTATGATAATTTATTAAAAGAATCCAAAAAAATACACTACGTGAATAAGTTAAGTAGATCTGATAATAAATCAAGAAGTGCCTGGGAAGTAGTTGATGAAATACAAGGGAAAAGTAAGAACCGCGATATAAAAATTGAGGGAGACTTGTTACAAATAGCAGATAATTTCAATAACTACTTATCCACGGCAGGCCCTAATCTCTTAAATCATATAAAAAATATACCATTTTCAACCAGGATAGAGCGCTGTTCCGAGACGATTCCCATAAAATTGTCAAACCCACAGGAAATTTTAGATATAGTTAGTCATCTTAAAAACAAACTTAGTAGCGGACATGACGAAATATCAACTTCTTTAATCAAGTATTGTATCCAACCAATGTTGGAACCCCTAGTCCACATAATAAACAATTCTTTAAAGTATGGAATATTTCCCGATCAATTAAAATTAGCCTTGGTAGTCCCAGTATTTAAAAAAGGTGATGATACAAAGATTGAAAACTATCGTCCAATTAGCTTGCTTCCATCTTTTTCTAAAGTTTTTGAACGTGTAATGGCTAACCGTATTATAGAATTCATGGTAACACATGACCCTTTTAGTGGATTTCAACACGGATACTTGAGAGGTAGATCGACGCAAACAGCTTTGTTTCAGTTTATTGAACAGATTTTAGTGTCCTTGGATAACGGACTGATCCCTTTGGGGGTGTTTCTCGATCTCTCTAAGGCCTATGATACGATAAACTATAGTATCTTACTTGATAAGTTAGAACTGTATGGAATTCGGGGACCTACCTTGGGGTGGATCAGGTCGTATCTAGATGAAAGGTGTCAAAAAGTAATAATTGGTAGGGGAAAGGACCGAGTAACATCCAGTAGAGCGGATATAAAATTGGGAATACCACAAGGAAGTGTATTGGGACCACTATTATTTATTATTTATGTGAACGATATTACCGAGCTGCTTTCCATCGAAAATAATCTCTCACTAACAAATTACGCAGATGATACCAACTTTCTCATTACGGCTCCAAGTCAGATTAATCTTGGCATAAGTACTAAAACAGTCATGATGGAAGCGGATGATTGGTTTGCCAAAAATAGGCTGATATTAAATTCATCAAAAACAAATGCTATAATATTCAAAACAACAAGGTCTACACTAGAAGAAATGGAATATATCTCTCTTAATGCCGATCAGTTGAAAATATCACTAACGACAACATTTTTGGGAATGGTCGTAGACAATACTCTATCATGGGATCACCAGGTACAGAGTGTTCTGGGTAAATTGAATAGGGTATGCTACACTTTGCGCATCTTATCCAAATACTTGGATAGGCAAACGTGTAAGATGGTGTATTATGCAAACTTCGAATCACATATTAGATATGGAATTATTCTGTATGGAAAGTGCAGGGATGTAGAACAGTTGTTCATATGCCAAAAAAGAGTGGTGAGAACTATATTTGGTTACAAATGTAGAGAAAGTTGTAGAGGTAAATTTAAAGCGAATGGGCTTCTTACTGTCCCTGCAATTTACATACAAGAATGCATATTGTTCTTTTTCAAAAATAGAGAGTTGTTTAGAAGCAGTGAACCACAAAATGTGTATTCCACAAGAACCATTAACTATACGTTTCCTAAACACAGGCTGACATTGTACGAAAGTGGTGCGTATTACAACTGTGTAAAGCTATACAATAGTCTCCCACATCATATTAAAAACTGTAGTAATATTAAAAAAGTTAAAAAAAGTGTATTTAAGGTACTTAAAGACATTGAACCCTATAATATTGAAGAATATTTCACAAAGACCTCAAATCCATTATAGTTTATTGCACTATTATGATGTTTTTTTGACACTATTTCATTTTATGTTGTAAATGTAATTCTGAAATAAAGATTGTTTATTATTATTATTATTATTATAATTTAAACAAAAAATCCAGTCCCGTATTTAAAAAATTTAAGTTGATGATGGTGACCCAATGACGAAACGTCGCATCGAAGATCTGATGGTACGATCTTGTGGAGAATATAAAGGAAGCAATGAGAAAGTGAAATTTAATATCTTCGAACAAAGTTAGGAAAAAATAAAAGCCCAAGCGCAAAATTTTAGATTTTAGAAGTCCCTGTATTTATTTTTGATTTTTTTGCGGCATATAATTGGGTCCATGATTATGCAACTTTGCCCCAATTTAATCGACTTCGTATCTCTTACCGTTTCCGAAATCCCAATGGTGAGGGACGAATTTTGTTACACTCTGTATACCAAACTTTTTCCTTAAAAATTGCGCAACTAGAAATACTAATTGACATGTTCTAGTATTTAAAAACAAACCATTCCCTGAATTTCAAATCATGGTGATATGATATACTACCACATGACGAGCAAGTAGACGTTCTTTCGATATTAAAAATATTCTAAAATTTAAAAATTTATGTTAGCCTGAACCATTTTTCATTCTCATAACTGTATCCTAGAAGTGAATTGATGTCGAACTGTCATAAGATATAAAATAATTTTTATTTACGCGTTGTGAAGCTCCCCAGTTTCATCGTTATTAGGAACATAAATACGTCACAACTTTTATCACGCCTGAAATTTAGTACCTGACTATTTTATCAATTTACTACTTTACACTGTAACAAATTTTCATGTAAAATTGAATTTTTGGATTCTGTAATAGAGCTGGTATTCTTAGTATTTATCAACGACTTGATAGAGGATATTGCTTAAACAGTTCACTTGTTCATTGACGACTGCGAAGTAGTTGGTAATTTCTAAGGGTATTTTCTTTAACGGTAAATTTGGAGAAAATTTCTAATGACCGTTACTTTTTTTATTCCTGGCGTAAAATGTCTATAAAGGAATCAAGCGGTGAGAAACGTGTTTTTTATTATTAAATTATTCGGGGCGCAAAATGTCTATACGAAATAATTTATTGACGCAAATACTTCCCTCAACTGAGTTTTTCGGAATTTTTTGCGTGGCGCAAATTTTAAGGGTTTTTTGAGAATCTAATGTCACTCTAGCCGGACGCCGCCCTGAGTGCAAGGACAACGCTGCCTTTATGACCGAACTATGGCTATTCCGCTTACTTTTCTACCTATAGCTTCCACCGTTAACACGGCCGCTATTTTTACGTGCGCTTGAAAAGTAAGCTAGCCTGACACCGCTGGAATTTATTAATTCTTCGTTTTTTCTCTGATGTTTCTTTCTTGGCCTGTTCACTTGATAACTACCAGCGACAGTTACCAAGGCTACGTGATCGACACGATGGAGGTATTTCCCAATAAGAGATGCTATTTTGCCTTATACAGCACCGTTTAACCACCGGTATATAGATGATACCTTGCAGGAAAACTCTATAAAGTCTGCACTGAAATCACGGGTGGACACGTTACTGGGGTACGCACCAGCCTGTTTTTCCTGTGAAGAAAGAATCGTATTAAAAAATACAATTATAACCCCACGTTGTGAATTTCTTTCGGGTTTATACTCTGTATTAAAAAATACGAGTGTTCCTTGATGCTTATCGACTGCACTGGACTTTTTCGGCGATCGATCGCACAGAGACCAACCTTGTAAAGAAGCCGGAAAACAACTGGACTCCCTGCCTCCTGCCCGAAAAAACGTTCTCGTGATTTTTGCTGATGATGCAGCTGTTACCATAAGAAAGAGCAGGAAGCCGGTCTGATTTTGCATGTTGCAAGATTATGTTATCTTGCTATAATAAATTGTGCGTTATGCAATCTTAGGTACAATTTGTGGCCCAATCGCCCAAAATTATATCAAAACTAACATCCATAGAAAATATTATTATTTATTGTTAATTGAAAAAAGCATTTTTACAACATTACTTATAACTCATTTTTGTCATTTGTTTTGAAAGTACGCAAGAATTTCTCAAAATCAGGGGTTCATGTTGTGTGTGTTGAAATTTACCATCCTTAAATGTATGTTACTCGGAATCGGCTACCTTAAAACGATATTTTTGACTTGCTGGAATGAAAATTGTTTATCCCCGAAATACGACTGATGCTAAATCTAAAATGTAATTATTGCATTCCCGTTTGCCTCAGCCTTAAGATGTTCGATTTGAATTCTGCAATATAATGCGACATAAACAAGCTTCAATATTATGGACGTGGCAGGTTTATTGAACATGAACAGGAATCTATTAACGTCGACCGTTGTGCATGTTGCAGTATATTTGCACAATATTATACTTCAAATAGATATATTACAGTCAGGGTCGAATTTAAGCATAACCGAATTGCTGAAAGTGCGGTTTTTGAAGCTTAATTAAAAAAATATATATTTTCCCCGTAAGGGCCCGCGCCACAGGTTCCACCTCGGGGCCAGTGGCGGCTCGTGACCTATGATAGAGGGGGTTCAAAAGTGTGGTGAAATTATTTTTAAAATTTTATTTTTGTGTAACGGCCAAACAATTACTTTCTAGGCGTTTTAAATGTAGAAAGAAAAAAAGTAATAAGAAAATGCGTTAGGTAAAACATATTTTTATTTATTTTTAAATTTTACACAAGGAAATACAACTTTTGGAAAATAAGAAAGAGTTTCTTAGTGTGTATAGTGCTTAAACGTAAAGTCCGTCCTTCGGTTCTTAATTGTAGAAAATTGATCACTAACAGCCTCCTCATTAAAGTTTGGAATACCCTCTATAATTTTTTTCCATATATTTAATTTTTAAACTTTCTAATAAAGTCCCTAGATTTACCCTTTGTGGTCTGCGTTAAATTAATTTCGGGTTTAGGTCTTCCCGCATTCTTCACTTCAATTTTTTGCTTCAAACTCAAAGAGCTAAAGTTATTTCTTATACAGGGTGAGTCGGGAGGAACGGACCAAATTTCAGGAGTGTATTATACACGCGAAAACAATGTAAAAAAACCATATGTTCTTATCGGATATTCATTTGTTTTCAAGTTATAGCGCAATACCAAATAAAGAAAAGTTCATATATTAACGGTTTCCTAATCATAGCGTTCTTTTAATAAATGTTCAAAAATACCGCCATTGACTTCTAAACATTTTCTGCTTCGTCTACGAAGGTGGCCCGTTGCTCTTCTAATTGCTTCATTTCTTTCTTCTTTAAAATTGGCTGCAGTATTTCTAATACGTCGAATTAGTGCTTCCCGAGTGTCCACTTTTACTTTGTACACTTCATTTTTAAACCAACCCCATAAACAATAGTCTAGTGCTGTGAGGTCTGGAGATCTTGGAGGCCAATTAATAGGACCACCGCGACCAATCCAACGCCCTGGAAATGTTTCGTCTAAATGTTGCTTGACCTGACGAGCAAAATGTGCAGGATCTCCATCGTGCTGGTAATACATTCGCCTTCTGATATTTACAGGAACATCCTCTAGTAGTCCTTGTAACTCATGTTGTAACCACACCTTACATTAACCACACATTAACCGAAAACTTATGTTGAAAATTACTTTCAACTGTTGCGTGGGGATTTTCGATTGACCATACATGAGAGTTACGAGTATTATTAATACCGTCACGGGTGAATGTTGCTTCATCTGTAAAAAGTATATGCGATACAACACGATGATTATTATTTATCCACCGACAAAATTCAATACGATTAGCATAATCTTCCGGTTCTAGGTGCTGTACTCTCTGTACATGGTATGGATTGCATGGCATGGCAAGCCTTGCTCGTGGAGTGTGTTTAATACTCTTTTTTGTGAAATGACTAATTGAGTACCAATTCTTCTTGAGCTGGTCGTTGCATCTTCTTCTACTAAATCCAGAATATTTTCTACTTCTCCTTAACCTTGTCGAGTAGCTCGTTCAGATGTAATGTTGGCACTGGGAAGATTACCATTCTCGCACAAATTACTAAACACTCTGATAAACACGTTTTTAGTCGGATGTCTGTGATGTGGATACCGTTGACGATATTCTTCAACAGCAGCTGTAGCACTGCCATTACAGAAACCATAAATAAACACCATATTTGCATATTCTAAATTTGAATAAATATTTGGCATTTTGTATCGCTTTAATCACTCAAACTTGAAAATAAACGTTTAATTACTGCCATAATAGACTGATACATTGTCAAGACAACATCGGTGTCAAATAGTTTAGAATCCTGAGCATGGCGTACTCTAATTATGTGAAAATTTTGATAAAAGTGGAACGTAGAAAAAATATTGGATATTGCGCTATAACTTGAAAACAAATGAATATCCGATAAGAACATATGGGTTTTTTTACATTGTTTTCGCGTGTATAATACACTCCTGAAATTTGGTTCGTTCCTCCCGACTCACCCTGTATAGTCCACCGTCAAACTATTCATTGTAATTTAATAAATATATAATATTAAAATATTAAAACATTGTGCGCCTTTCCCATGTTAAATCGCCATAGCCCCGCTATCCCCCGCTGTCTCCCGCCAACTACTACTGCAGAGAAACTGAATTATGCCCCGCCTACTTAATCGCACATGCGAGCAAGTCTCGTCATAATCGTCATTAACCTAGACCGAGGCAGGGTTGCCGGATCGAGAGCCTATAATATACAGTTTGGTTGACGATACGATAAAATATTAGGGAGGGTCGGACTTTAACGATAATTGACGGTACGATAAAATATTAGGGAGGGTCGGACTTTATACAACAAATAATATTCAACGAATATAAATTAATATTATTTTATTCGTTTTGTGGGTACACGTGCGCAGGTGCTCCTGTGGAAGAACCGCCACTGCTAGGGGCCCGCAGATCCTAAATCCGGCCCTTGATTACAGTCGGTAAAATTGACATCATTCGAAAATTATTACCTAAATACCGCGAAGAAGAGGTTATACTGTTACCTGTTACGATTTTCTGAAATATGGTTTAACAACCAAATATTCAAGTCTTAGCCTCAACTGTTCATCCAGCAAGTAAGCGTATATTTTTTATGACCGTTGTATCCTGTTTACGCACAGTAGGCCTTACCACCCACATGAAAAAGAAAAGGTTAACGGAAAGGCAAATATATTTGCCTCTGTTGTTTAATTTCGAAGGAAGCGAAGTGGTCTTGTAAACATTGAAATATTTAGAGAATGATCTAAAGTTCTCGAAGAAGCTTATTAATATTCGAGCGTGCTCGATAAGCCGGACGACCAATATTGTTTCTACAATTGTAACAAAATCGTATTTTTTTAACTATTATGTAAATGAATAACATAATAGGTTTAGCAGCAGCAGTTATAAAACTTGTTGTTTACAAATATAATGCTAGTGATGCCACCGGATCCACTTTTATGAAATCAAGTAGACCCTGACCGAAACATTATTTTTATTTTCTGTCAAGGTTAAAAGAGGCACTTTTTCATAAAATATCGAAAAGTTACTCGGAATTCAAAACTTTATTAAATAACTCATTATTTTAAGACTGAGGAATGTTTGGTAAAAGATAATTCTTGAACCATTCCTCAAAAACTAACAAATTTTACCACAAAAAGATATTTAAATATAAATTAAGCAACCTAACCTACCTGATGTGCCTATATTTAATTATAATTATTACAATCCGGTCCTTTCCACATAATAATAACAAACGGTCATAAATAATGGGATGGCCCAGGTACTTTTACGGCAGTCATTAAGTTATATCCATTTTTCGTGAAACAATCTTTAACAGAGGCACTTTTTTATAAAATATCGAAAAGTTACTCGGAATTCAAAACTTTATTAAATAACTCATTATTTTAAGACCTTTTTGTAGAAGAAGAAGATGGTATCACAGTGACAATTTGGAGGGGGTTCAGCGGAGGTTTTTAAAGTATTTTACTCTTAAGCGGGATGGTACAGTACGTTTCACGAAAATTGGATACGACTTAATGATTTCCTGCGTCGGTCCCATTATGTCGACAAGAGCTTGGGAATAAACAAGTGAAGTATGAAGGGACGGACTAAGGAAAACAAGTAATGATATGATTATATTAATGTAATTTTTTAAATATTACTAGTCATATTTATTTACATTTATAATGTCATTCTATAGATAGTTCTGTTTCGCTATCGCTATCCTCATCAAAATTAATTATAATTGGATTAATTATACGCTCCAGACTAATATACGAATTTTCCACAGTTATTACGTGACGGACTGAATTTTTCCAACTACCTGGGGGAATATCATTAAAGCATTTTCGTATTAATTCTACAACATTAGAACTTAAAGTCGGAGAAGTATTTTCAGACCTAACCAGGTGCCTAACTGGTGCCACATATGCTCTATGGGGTTAAAAATGCAATAATAGGGTGGGAGCCGTAGCACTGTATGTCCAATTTCTTCTGCCAATGTGTCACAAACATATACTTTTTTTATACAAAATGTCCTTAAAACTTCTAAAAGATCACTTTTTTATAACTTTCTTCAAAATATATATCATTCGCCGCCATGTAGTTCTGAATCTCCAATTTTGTATTATTTGAGCTTGGAGCTTTATGTAATTGGCGACTGTGATAGCTCGCATTGTCCATTACTATCACGCTATTCTGAGGAATGTTTGGTAAAAGACAATTCTTGAACCATTCCTCAAAAACTAACAAATTTTACCACAAAAAGATATTTAAATATAAATTAAGCAACCTAACCTACCTGATGTGCCTATATTTAATTATAATTATTACAATCCGGTCCTTTCCACATAATAATAACAAACGGTCATTAATAATGGGATGGCCCAGGTACTTTTACGGCAGTCATTAAGTTATATCCATTTTTCGTGAAACAATCTTTAACAGAGGCACTTTTTATAAAATATCGAAAAGTTACTCGGAATTCAAAACTTTATTAAATAACTCATTATTTTAAGACCTTTTTGTAGAAGAAGAAGATGGTACTCACAGTGACAATTTGGAGGAGGTTCAGCGGAGGTTTTTAAAGTATTTTACTCTTAAGCGGGATGGTACCTATCCTGAGCAGGGTTTCCCGCATGAGCAATTACTTAGCATGTTTGGTTTTGCTTCCTTGAACTTTTTCTTATTAACAACTCTCTTTAAAATCGTGAATAATCTGACTGATTGTCCAGACTTTCTGTCCAAGATTAACTTCTGTTTACCACTATTAAATAGTCGTCATAATAGATGTTCTTATTTGGCGACGCTGCGTACGAATATTATGAGGTTCTCCCCACTGTACAGTACGTGTGATCTGTATAATGTGATTGATGCCAATGTTGACCTTCTTAACTCCTCACTACCGGAAATATGTCGTTTTGTTAAACGCTGAAAAGCTCTGCCATGATTTTTAGTTTTTTTCTTTTAGTTTTTAGTTTTTAATTATCTTTGTATATGTTTTTGATTTTTGAAATATTCTGTTTCATTTATTTGTTACTCTGTATTATGTTTATCTTGGTTTCTGCCTTGTAATTTGGTTTATCAGAACCTGTAAGGCATGTACTTAAATAAATAAATAAATAAATAAAAAACCTAAATATACTTTCAAAAAATTGTCAACAAATAATAATTTAATTAATAAATATTTGGCATTCACCTATGGTCCCCCACAAAGGATTTGTATTTAAAAATACAAAAAAAAATTAAAATTCCCGAAAAATAGCAATAATTGGCACAGGTGTTAAAAATAAAATACAATAACTGGAATAAAATTTGAAACTTGCCGGCATGTTAAATACAATGACCTACTTTTCTTTCATAACACTTTTAATAAAATACCATGCCAAGGTAAAACAGATGCTTTGAAGTAATAAAGGATATGTTCTTAAATCGCTTTGACTCAGAAAACGGAGGTGGGCCACATAATAGCCAACTGGCGGCGATAAGAAACGTGTGATGCGTGATAAGCTGAAAGAAAGCAGGATACAAATAATCCCCTGCAAAATCAATAGATAATAGCCGACCGATAATAACATTTATATAATTTACGAAGTTGAGATTTGCGATACGAGCTGCAAGCGAGTAAGAAATAGTAATTACCTCGAGTAGAATACTAATCGAGGCTATACGGGGTATTTCCTAATCTTCTGAAAAAATGAAGGAGGTGAATCCTCACCTTATTTTAAGAGGAAAATGTGGTATATAAGTTTTTCGCATGTTGCTTCGTTTTCGATATACAGATTGTTAAAAAAATACTGTTCTCATTTTATTAATTACCTTGTCAAAACCTTTGTTTTCTTAAACTTTTATTGTGTTTCATTATTTTGTTAAGTTTAATCCCTTACATATATATGTCTTAATAAATCAATTAAATTATATTTAGTTTGTAGTAAAATAAAAAATAAGGAATATCATTGAATGCTAGGTTATTAAAATACATAGTATCAATAAAGTTACCGCTAGATTTTAAGAAAAAGTAGCAAAAATGTAGGCTTTTAAAATTTATATCGAAACAACTAAAATACGGTAAACTCTAAGAGTAAAAGGAAGTTATTTTGAACATTTAATTTAGTTTGCAATTATTGGTCTAGTCGCCTATACCAAAATTTCCCAATAAAAACTCTATTTAAACAACATAATTTATGATATTTACAATTATTTCGAAAACGGCTGGATATAACTTATGTGCTTTTATTACAAAAAAAAAATTGTCTCTGAATTATAGGTCAAATAGCCAAATAATATATAGGGTGTTCCATTGGAAAAACTTTAGAAAAATTATTTTAATATGTGGCGTTTTTGAAAGCTTATTGTAAAATAGATAAACGCAATTAGATTCATAATATCTCTAGATCTCCTGTCATACATTTGACCCAATGCTGAGGTTAAAAAAAATAGTTCTGGATTGTTTTTTTTTTTGATTTTTTTATTCAGGACTGCGAAACTTTTTTTTTGTTTTTAATTTATTTCTCCGAAACTACAATACCAAATTAAATAAAACTTGAGACACTTATAAACGATACTAATACGAACCTAAATATGCAATAAAATACTGGGTGTCCCGTTTAAAAAAATATAACTTTATGCTATTACACTTTTTTGGGCCACTCTGTATAATGTAAAATACTTTTAAAATATGCCGCTTTTAATCCAAGACCTCAGACTGTTTTAGTATTCTTGATAAGTTTTTTGGTAACGATTTAATCTTCGGTCCACGCTTCGTTTGCGGACCCGTTATACTTTTCGGCTTAAAATTGGTCCAGAAATCGCTCATTAATAAGTAAATATCACTAAGTAACACCCTGTATATAATATAATTACAATCATGTTGCAAATTATTGTAACAGTCTACAACAAGAAAAAATAAACAATAATTGTGAAAATATTTACTTTGATCTTCCATCAAAAATATTTAAATTGACTCTAATCCTCTTTAATCTACTATTTAAATTTTTGTTTTGTTTGACTTAATATCTACAGCAACTTCCGACGAGCAAAAATATTTGGTGTTGTTTTAACTGTGTTTTTTTTTCGTTTAAGTTTTATCCGCTTAAATTATATAGTGAAACGAAAATATTCGTGGGAAGAGATGTGTTTTCAACTCTTGTGTTTTTCTTTTTTCTTGGGAAATATATTTTAGCTTACATTTAACATAAGCCTGCTGTAAAAAAATGTTTCCCTGCCATATATATAATAATCATTATCGTGGCATTTTAAAGTAATTAAAATAATCATGTTTTTATGTGTTATAGTTAGTGCCCGTGAGTAATAATTGTTCAGTAATTAAATCAAATTTTCAAACAACCATAGCAAGTTAATAAAAAACAAGTGCCAAATGAAATTGTGTCAAAATTACTTTCAACGTGTTGTCATAAGATATTGGTTATGTTGTTATTATAGAAATTTAATTACTTATTATACACTCACGACTCACATACGTAAATATTTCTTTTTGCTTTACCACTTGGTGATTTCTGTTGCTACCATTGAAGTGTTTTACGTATTTCGCAATTTATTACAGATTATATCATCTTTAGACGTAGGCTTTAAAGTACTTTAAACTCTATAAGCGATAATGTTAAATTATAAGTGAATCAGGAAAAAATCAACAACACAGCATAGTGTGCCTTTACAACTAAAACAATCTCCCTTTTATTTGACGCTGTCAGAACGATATTTCCAGTGTTTTGTTCCTTAAATCGGTAGTTTAAGTTAGTTAGTTTATGTTACAATTGTTTGTTTGGCCAATGAGGGGAACAGACAAGAATATATTGCAAGGACATTGAATATTTATCAATCGACTGTTTCTCGTATAGTAAAAAGACACAATGAGACTGGAGAATACAAGAGGCGACCTGGTTAAGGACATAAAAGATGTACAACGTCAAGAGATGACCAATATTTGAGAATTCATGCACCATTGTGCACTTACAGCTCCGCATCTGAAGAATCACTTAAACCCGTATTAGAGTCGGCAATTCTTCTCTTGATCCTGCAATGGCAATTATAATTGCACATATTCATGCACAGTAAACCATTCTCCATAAGCTGACGCATTGCCAACAGTCAGAACAGCAGTTGGTACTGTCGAAATCCCTAAAATACCTCCAGAATTAGAGATGAGCAAACCTGTTCATTTCAATTACCAGTTAAAGCAGCTACTGCTACTTGCAAATAGAAGTTCAAAACAGCAAACTAATTAGCAGTATATATGCTTAGTAAAGAATGTCAACTGCTAATTTAAGTACCAGTTAGTTTAAATAGCCATTAATAAACTGTTAAAAATAACAGAATAATCCATCTCTACCCAGACTTGCAGCGGCAATGGCAAAGACTAATTACGCTAGCTAATCGAGAACAGTGTACTTCACATGAGTCCGTGCAATTATAATTGCCATTGCAGGCGCAAGAGAAAAAATTGCCTACTCTAATAAGGCTTTTACTAAATGCAAGCCAAGTCAATGTTTCCATCAAAACAGTAATAAGGAGGTAAATTTCAATCTAAGACGTCCTGCTAGAGTTCCTCGGCTTCTACAATATCACAAAATCGAAAGATTACAATTTGGAAAGACCACATGCTAACTGGAATAAACATCAATGGGGAAAAGTTCTTTTTACAGACGACACAAGAATTCAATTATGGAAACCTGGTGGACGTATTCAAGTATACACAAAATCTTAGCTTTGGTGGCGGTTCCATTATGCTATGGACTGGCATTAGTTGGGAGAGGCGCACGGAGCTTATTGAGGTGAATTTAAGCATGAATGCTGACTGATACATACGTAATATCCTCTCAGAGCATGTGTTTCCATATGCCGGATTTATTCGGTATTATCATTTTGTGCTAATATATAATAACTTCCATGCGTGTGTGTCAAGTGCCTTGAGGATGTTGGGATAGCGAAGCTAGAGTGGCCACCAGGCAGTCCTGATGCAAATCCCATAGAACATACGTATATAGGATATATGAGCACGAAATCCAGCTCCTAACTCAATTGCAGAATTAAAGATTGCTGCAGAGGAACAAGGGACTCGAATTCCACAAGAAACCACCAAAAATCTTTTGCGTATTATGCCTAGACGGATTCAGTTAATCGCTAGAGCGAGAGGAGGAAATATTAATTCCTAAATTGTTACTACGTTGACTTAAAGTTATGTATCTTGTCATGATTGTTGCTCTTTCAAAATTATTATAACCAAGATCAATAAAGTATGCTCCAATCTGTTTTAAAGCTTCAATATGTCATTTATTTGATTCTTAATAACGTACAACACTCTAGTGTAACAGATTTAGCAACATAAATCACAAAAGTGTTAAAAAAATAAAATATGCAATATTGTTGTCCGTGAGTGTATTCAAACCCGCAAAACCAGACATGAAAACAAATTGAAGAAGAATTACCATCAATCACACGAATTAATAAGATCCTTATGTCAATCCCGAAAAGCCACGTGGCAGGCACGGCGAGAAATGTACACAGATGTCAGTCAGATGTTGTCATGTTTAATGAGCGATTCCCTGAATCCGCTCAGTCCGGCTCGGCACGGCCCGGCAGTTTTCGTCGAATCGTCACCGGTAATTTTAATCACGTGACGCGCACAGGCGGGCGAGAACAATTCTTTTCATGACAATGACGGCAAAGAATTGTAGACGCGAACAAACACTTCACTCAGTTTTTGCCAGCGCGTTGTCAGTTATTTTGCGAACTCTAAGAAATAAAACTACAAATTTTGAGACAAATGCTCTCTTACCTTCGATCTTATTTAAAAACAAAAATGTCCATAATAAAATACAGCATAAAATGTATAGTTTTCGACAGCGACAACATTAATTATAACATAGAGCCAATCGCATGAGAGGACAAAATATAGCATAGAGATGACAAGAGTCACTTTAATGTAAATGATGTTCCCCTGGGGGATATTCGGAACGCCTTGAGCTATTACAGACGTGCCGAAGTGAGAAAAGTGAGCGAAGCAAGGGTGATAAGTCGTGTGGTTTGTGCCGCTATAATATGCTGCTCGGAGTGGTGTTTAATCGCATCTCCCCACTGACCAGTGCATCTCCCTTATCTATGGGTGGTTATGGCATTATTTAAATTTATACCGCTGTGTACATGGGCGTCGTTAGAAGGATTTGTAGGGGGGTGGCAATGATAAAATGAGTCATTTTATAAACTTCAAAACCAGGATGCTAATGGTAGCAAAAAGGGGAAAAGCCCGGTGCAGGCGAAATTTTTTATCAACCACGCCCCACAATACACACCTAAACTTGGTCAATCATTTATAGTAAATACCAGAAAAACCGATGCGGTAAGGAGTGAATTCAGATAACTTGACAGAAATTTTCTCGTTATGTTTAATTTAAAAAGCGCGACATTTGTACTTAAGTCACAACAAACGAACAAAAGTTGTTTTTTTTCGAGGAGAGTTTTCCATTTTCTGAAAATTTTTCAGAACTTTTAAAACGATCGCGGTTTTACGCTATACAGGGTGTTATGGAAATGACGTATTATATTTAAATCGGCAATTCCTGAGATGAAAACAAATTGAAGAAAAATATCCAAAAATGGCGCTTTAATTTAATATGCCCTGTACATGACCTTATGTCAAACCAAAAATAAGCACGTGGTGCCCCTGTCAGAAAGGTAAACAAAGCAACATATGTCAACAGTGTTGTCACATCTTCAGGGTAAACTCTTTAGAAAGTCAATAACCGTTTGACAGATTGCAAGTTGTTTATTTTTCAGGGTACATTATTATAAACTTTTACGTTCAGTTCAGTTCGCTGGGAAACAATCTCTGATTTATAAACTTGAACTGACTGAGTTTATAAATGCCACTTACCCTTTAAAAAAAAATGCAATTTTATTTACCTTTTCGGACTTATTTAAAACCAACTTAATTTATAAAAAACACCAAGTACTCACATCACAAAATCACATAGTTTTCGCGTCACAACACATCAAAGTACCGTTCAATCTGAATTAGTATTTTAAAGTGCTACTGTGTAGACAAAAGTACGCCCTTATTGTCTAAATAACACGTCGGTTTCGTCGGTCAATATTGAACTGCTGGACTGGGGCACTGCCGTCACGAAAAGAACAAATAACTTAATAATTTAAACTCCGATTTAAGTATTAACATTAGAGCATTAGAAAACCGGCCGGCTATTTTGGAGGAACATGGAAATGACGTATTATTAACAGCTGATCTGCAAAACGTATTAGTGCTGGGCGATGTTCATCGATGTTTTTGAAACATCGATGTTCTGTTACCGATGTTCGATGTTTTCGACATCGATGTTAGAGGTCAAACATCGATGTCGACATCGATGTTTACCTTTCGATGTTCAATGTTATAACAAAACAAGAAAACTAGGTTGTAATCTTAAACTCAATTTTCCCAGCACAAGAAAATAAGAGCGAAAGCTTTTGATTTCATTTGCTAATAGCCTTATTAGAGTCGACAATAAAAATTTCCGGTGCAATGGCAATTATAATTGCACGAATTCATGCACAGTAAACCGTTCTCGATCAACTGGCGCCTTGCTAACAGTCAGAAAAGCAGTGGGTAGTGCCGCGCTGCTTGGGCGAGACTATTTTTTTAAAAGGGTTGGTTGGAAGCTTAGACTAGAAAGGAAAGTATGGAAGGGTCTATCAACATAATTATTTCATAATTCTTCTTCAGTAAAGGTTTAATAAATTTGATTAGGCCATTAGAAATTAACGTTTTTATTATTTCTGAATTTCTATTGCGAAATAATTTGTATCCTATAGTGCTGTTGTTTTATGTGTACGGTAGGTTATTGTAAAGTGTAATTATGCGTTAGTATTTATTGCTTTTGTGTAATCTAATAAGTGCATATCTTCAAAAAAAAAAAAATTGGAAACTCGTGGGTGTCTGTGTGTTTCTTTAAGTGATTTAGTGCAAATGTTCCGAGAGATTGGAAATAAGAGGCCGAATGGGGTTTAGTGGGTATAAGCTTATTATGCAGTTCCACACTATCAAGTTACGTGATGAGCATAAAGCTTTTCCCATAGAAAAAGAAACAAAAACCTGAAGATGTCTCTGTGCCCTGGATTACTTGCTAGTGTACTGGCACCTGGATTCACTTCTATTTGGATACTAGGTAAACTAAATATTATTTTTATAAGAATCTATAGTTATTTTCTACACAGTTGGCAACATTGTGCTTGAACATCTGTTGATTACACAGCTTGGCAATGTAATATGATCATATATGAATGTGCTGAGTAACCGGGTGGGTTTACGGGTGAATTACCCCACTTTTTAAACGTTCGATTTAAAAAAAAAATATGTAGCGCTTCTCTAGGACACCCCAGGAGTCACCCATTTAAATATAATACGTCATTTCCATAACACCCTGTATACAAAAAGAGATAGCCGAAAACAAACCAAAAATAACTCAATATATATTTTAAGAGACATTGATTAATATGCATATTTGTATTTTAATGGTAGGTCAAATATGCAATAATTTCATCGCAAAAAAGTTAATTGTTTGTTAATACTACAACGAGATCTCCTGAGTGTCCTGGCCAGTTGTATTTCGTATTTCTCGTATGGGTTTTGATTTATTTTAAATCAAAAAAAGCTTCCCTCGACTGATACGGAAGTAATGGGTTTTTAAATTCATTTTTCAGTTGAGCAGAATCAAACATTTTATATTGCTTCAATAGACTGTCGAATTGTTCTTGCGTAAACAATTTTGAATAGGATTAAAAATTATTTTTGGTTAATAAATCGAAAAAATGTAATTTACTGATGTCCGAAAAACTAGTTTTAATTTAATTAATAACGGTGCCTAAAATTTCTTTATAAATTTGTTTATATAGCAGCTTCGGATCCGCTATATTAGATTTTTTCTTCGTTTGGCTTCGCCTCGATTAAGACACTATCCCACCATGCGCCGCTGGGAATATCGAATTTACCTTTCGACTTTGGCAATACGTACCAAATAAAAAAAAATAGAAAAAACATACTATCTTTTCCGCTAACGAAATAAAAGATTATTGATCTATAAAGTTGACAACTTGCAGGTGGGGAGGGCAAATGCCCCATCTTGCCCTTCCCAAACGACGCCCATGGCTGTGTATACTAAAAAGTTTATAATTTAAAACCATCATAGTACCTAGAAGCCTTTGATATATTATCCGTGTCTGCCATTTTGTCGCGAAAATTTAGAGCTTTCTTGAATAACTAACAATATGAACCAAGACGATTTTACTTTAACTCCACTCGAGTTCAAGAAAATTGCAAAGCTTTAAAGCTCATTACAGACACCTCTGATAAGCGGACATCTCTATTAAGCATACATTTTTTCATAGTCCAGAACTAGGTATATGAAATTCCATGAAAATCAACCTCTCTTGGGCGGACTCTCCTTTGGGCGAACGCGAACAGGCTATTTTCATACAAGGAGCCCTCTTTTAACCCGACAAAAAAATGTTTTAAAGTATTTAGGAGACGAATAAGTACGGTGCAAAAACTCTCTGAAGACAGACCGGCAACCAATCACGTATGCGTGACAGCACGAAAGGACTTCGTCGAATAAAAGTATGTGTAATTCCCCGACAGCAGTCCGCCGTTTATTTGTGAGTTGTAAGGTTTAAATTGTAAACAATGGCACAAAAATGTCGCGTTTTGAGTCTGAAAGAGAATATTGATGTTGTGGAAGTTTGTAATTTGATAACAATGATTTGGATGAGTGCATTAACATTGATAGCAATGTGCTATTAGAAGATGATAGTGACCCATTCCTACCGATTATGTAGTCCAAACTGAAACCACATCGCTATCTGATGACTCTGACGAAGAAGTTGAATGCAGTAATCAAACAAATGTCACCAATTATCAACAAGCCATTAGTACGGTATAGGAATTATAAGAGTATGCAATGACTGTACAGCAATGGAATTGTTAGCAGACAGCAGACTTGGAATTACATTTTCTAGATTGCAAGTATAAAACGCAAACACGTGAAACTACGTCATTTGATTTTTTTAGTACTATATCCTAACTAAAATGAGTGTATTTTTGATATGTTATGTTTATTTGTACATACAGATACAAAGTAATAGTTTTGCATATAAATATTATCTAATAAGAAATTTTCCATGGGCGGACACCTCTATTAGGCGGATACATTTGTACGGTCCCGTAGGTGTCCGCCTAAGAGAGATTTCACTGTATTTGTAAAAATTGTAAAATATTATAGTGCTGTGTTCACCTTTAAAAAGAAAGTAAACTTACGAGGTTAGTAATTGTTCCAGCAATCAAACATACATGGCCGCATTACCAACTTTTAAAAAAGAAGGAAAACGTTTTATTATAAAAGCTTATTAGTGCGATACTGAAAACGATGTCGAAATAGCTTTGATATGGAACAAAAATAAAAAAAGTAATTTTTTGTTCCAAACCATGAATTTAAAATCAAATTTAACACGCAACTAGAGAAGGATTGTCACGATTATTTCCATCGCCTGTCAAATTAACTGTTTCGACCAATCAAATTGTCTCATATACATCAATAAGACGTAATTATTATAAAGTTATTGAAAAATGCCATAAACAATTTTCATAAATCATATGATGCAGTACCATAATTTACACAATTTCAAGCAAGATGATATACATATTGTATTTACAAAATGTAATATTTTTCTATTTGGGTTTCATAATGGCTACACTATGAAATACAAAAAAATTTAATAACCTGCCACTTTATGGAACTGAAATGTTATTTTTTTATGTTGGCAGCAAGTAGGGTTCGAATTTTAGGCTTACTTTGATTTCGTTGAAATTAGTTTTCTTGGCATTATGGATTCGACAACAATTTTTATAGAAAACTTTAAAATACTAACCTTTAACCTTGCAAATAGATCATTTTTACTAGATATTTATCTGAAATACCTATACTCGGAAATATATAACATGCTGACGGTGTCCGTCAACTAATTTCTTGTCACAACTATAAAACAACATGACCTAAAAATAATAGAAATATCTTCCAGTTTATGCTCTATTTCTAAAGTTTTATTCAATAAAATACTATTTTTATTTTTAATTCAATATGATATTATACATATTACTTTATATATACATATTTATAGTTACTGTATACATTTCCTGGGCATTAATTGTTATTCCTGTCAGATTCTGTGTCGACACAATATTTTGTTCAATAGTATTATTTATTATTTTGTTCAATATTTTGAACTTTGTTCTACTCGCACCATAACTCAAAGTTTTACATTATTCTTTTTTAAAGTTTTTCTGCAAGTTCTCGTATTTCTGACGGAATACAACTTTCTTCCTGACTCATTTTTATTAACTTTAATAATATATTTATTTTTAATTATGACGGATGGGAAGAAGCTTTGTTGTGCTCAATTGTTTCTATCATGGCATATTTGATACTTGTAACATATTATGAAATTGTAAAAGTATTACCAACCCAAAAAGAAAATATTAATTCAAATGGAAAAAATTTACTATATTTTTTAAAGTTTATCAGACTTTAAAGACCCAAACAGAAAAAGTATTAAAAAATACACGGTTCATAAGACAATTAGAGCACTTGTACTTTAGAAAACTCCCCGCTTCGCGGGTCGTTTTCTAAAACGCGTGCTCTAAGATACTGTCTTATGAAACTTGTATCTTAATATACTATTAAAGCTTTAGAAATTCCGTTTTATAGAACCGGAAAAAAAGTATTTGGAAACATGTTGTTATTAATAAGTTATAACTTAACTGTTCTGTATAAGTCGTAAGAATTAATTTAATATTGAACAATTCTGCGAGATTCACAAAAAACATAAGGAAATATCCGCCTCCATTCATCAAATTCTAATTATAGCGTGGAGATGAAAAGAGTCACTTTAATGCAAAGGATGGTCTCCTGGGGGATGTTGGGGACGCCTTGAACTATTAGGCCGGGAGTGCAACGCATCACGGCAAGTGGAACGCGGAAGTGAGGAAGACGAGCAAAGCAAGGAGGATAATAACTTTTGGTTTGGTGTCGCTATAATAAATATTCTGTAATATTCACGGAAAGAAAAACTTAGTTAAATTTACTATAAAAATAGTAAAACTACCATAATTTATGGTTCTATATGTGACTGGAATAACTTTTATTAAAAACTGCGATTAAATTATATCAAAATTTTAAAGTACATTTTTAGTAAAAATTACAAAAATATGTAGTAAAGAAATCTTCGGTAAAGTTTACTAAAATCTTTGGTAAAATTTTATAAACCTTCTGTAAAATTTACTAAAATCTTAAGTAAAAATTTTAACACATGGTATTTCCAGCGGTCACCCATCCAAGTACAATCCGTGCTCAACGCCGCTTGACTTCATCGATCGATGTAAGTTCTCGTCCTATTATTTGTTATGAAAAACGAAATCCTAGGAATCCCATTTATGCCTTTTATTCTTCTAAAAATATCTTCGCAATACTTTGGTCATTTTTATAATAATATATTATATTATTTATGTATTAATAATAGCCAGTGAAATGTATTATACAATTTAAAATATTTAACCACTGGAGCTATGAATAAATTATTTTTACTATACATTCGTTTTAAAATTTACAGTATATTTTAGTAATTGCTTGATTTTGCTAAATTTATTAGAAATTCTAAGTATACTTTTTTAAAAATTATGTGTATCTACCATATTATTTTCGTATGGATTAATAATGAAAATTGCAATTAATACAATAGTTTATAGGAAATAGTACAGTAAAATGCGGGCTCAAACCGCAGATGATGCAATGGCTCTATGTCACAGTTATCAGACCCCTGATATCATATGGGTCTGTATTCTGGTGGACAAAAACACAGCAGATTACGACAGCGAACAAACTTAACAGTTTGCAGAGGCTTGCCTGCCTGTGTATCAGTGGGGCGATGAGAAGCACCTCCACTGCAGCAATGGAAGTCATACTGGGACTAATACCCCTAGACATTCACATCAGAATGGAGGCTAACTGTAGCGCCTCAAGGATGATCACAAATAGGGAATGGGCAAAAATTGAACACACGGATCTAATCAACGACGAACTCTTGGATATGTAAACTGATCGTATGAGAGCAACATACGATTCCACAAAGCCTTTCAAGATTGACTGAACCTTTGATAAATGGACAAACAGTGCACCCCCGTCGGTTGACAAGGGTCTAGTTTGGTACACCGATGGATCAAAAACCGCCAACGGTGTGGGCGCAGGTATATTTAGGGAAAGACCCAGGATGGACATAAGCATTCCTCTGGGAAACTACGCCACAGTATACCAAGCGGAAGTTCATGCCATACAAGCATGTGTACTACAAAATCTTGGAAAGGGCTACCACAACCAAAAGATTTACATCCTGTCGGACAGCCAAGCTGCTCTTAAGGCTCTGAACTCCAATCGGTTTACTTCAAAACTTACACAGGAGTGCCATACCAACCTAAAAGTACTGGCGGCCAGGGGGGACAAGGTAGAGCTCTTGTGGGTTCCTGGTCACTCTGGGATATTAGGAAATGAAAAAGCGGATGAACTAGCGAGAGCCGGATCCGCTCAAAGTCTCAGGGGCCCCGAACCGGCCTTTGGAATATCAAAACAGGCAACAAGAACAACATTAGAGAGATGGTCGAAAAAACAACACCTACATATCTCGATGGCAAGGGTTACCTGATCAAATATACGCACGGGCCGTAACAACAATCGAAAATATTATCAAATGGGATGCTAACTCTGACGCGGCCCCAGTTGAAACAAGTTATGGGTCTGCTAACAGGCCACTGCCACTTGCGAAAAGACCTTCAATGGATAGGTATAAACAACGGCTCCATTGAATGCGGACTCTGCGGCGAAGAGGATGAAACCGCCTCACACATAATATACAGCTGCGTAGCACTGTCTCGTACAAGACAAAATATCTTCGGGAACATACAACGTGGTGACAACCTCCCACATGACAAGCTTGGTAGAAGGTTACTGGACCTCATAGAAGAAACATACATCTTCTAACAAGATCGGGGTACACAATAAGCCGAAAGGCTGCAGTGATGGAAGTTCGGGCCTTTAAACGGACCCCCGCCTTTAACCAACCAACCACCCAACCAACCATTACTTAAATATCCCTTTGCCGAGAGTTATTTTCAAGAGATATGCCGTTCATTTGATACACTGCAATTGCATCAAGTTGCCACCTTCAACTGCCATTTTTTAATTTTAAATTCATGTTGTATACAACAAGGAAGTCGGTTTGGTATAAGGTTGTTGGATATCGTGGTTTTATCGTCAAAAGCCATGACATTTTATGTAAGCATAGAAGTTACGTATTTAACTTACGTATAACTTAGCCATCAGTTCGAAAAATCCAGAGATAAAGCAGGTAACTCTCACACCGTACCGCTCTTAAGAGAATACGCGTTTATTCATCAAATTCTTATAAATGGAAGGAGAGTTACTTTAATGCAACGGAAGCTGTCCTAAGGAATCTTAGGGACCTGTCTGTAAGCTATTAATTCCGAGCTAAGTGGCACGCCAATATTACAAAGATGAGCAAAGCATGATAAATGATAAGTTAGTTTGTTCTTTCCCCTGAAATGTTCTGTAACGGCATTCTAAATTTATAGTTCGTACTATGGTATTAATTATTATTGTTTAGATTTGACTTCCTAATAGCTGTTATCGGTTGTTTGCCATAACACATTTTCAAAATGTATTTAAGCTGATGTAGACAGTAATAATTTGTCAGTATTACTAACACTGGGTCAACATTTTTTACAGGCAACTTTCAGTCATTAGCATAATATAACTTACTAAAATAAACTATTTGCCTGTAGAAACGATTATAATTTTTGAAATATATGTTACTTCCTGCATTAGAAAGCAATTTTAAAAGTTTTTTTTAGATTAAAGCTGCAGTATTCAAATTTCAATTTAAAAATGTATCGCCGGTCACGTGTCCCCAGTCAATAATTTCTTATTTTACCCTTTTATATTTCTCGTCATTTTACTAAAGTTACTTTATATATAAATAATTAACACTCCTACTACAATTTATATTGCAAAAATATTGTTCATATATTCAATTCAGTTTCTCAAACGCAATTACTAACCAGAAGTTCCATCCCAGCAGCTGCATGTATCGCCGGTCACGGCAGAAATTGCTTATAAATAACGCCACTACAGGTCGGCCTAATAGTTTTACAAATATGACGGTATGTGTTTGAATTTGTGTAAAGCGTGATCCTGTTTAGGTTGCCTAAATTGCCTAAATTGTGCATTTTTGTCACAGTATCGCCGGTCACGCATGAAAATGTTACCGGAGATACATTGATGTGACGGTTTGTTATCCGAAGCCTATATACAATATTTCTTTATTAACCATTTATAAACCATTAAGGAAAAATATATTTTGATGTGCAAGTTTCGTTTTCACCTTAGGTAGATTAAAAATATGACTAATTTTCTACATTCTATAAGGAACATTCCAAAACTTTAAGCCAATATAAGACAGGGCTGTTATAAATAATAGGAAAATGGTTATAGTGACTGATGGAAATTACTCAGTTGCAAATATTGGCGTTATATGATTCAGAAGAGTAAAATTAGCCATGTGACGGGCGTTAAATAATTAAAAAATCGATGCTATAGACCAAAATCTTTGTGACGATGATCTTTTGCGCGGACATATATAATTCCTCTAATTAGATACTATAAGAAACCTATTTAAAAATTAACAGGTGTTTTCGAGATTATTTATTTTTAAAATCCGATTTACTGAAAGTTGCCTGTAAAAAAATGTTGACCCCACTACACAATCTACACTTAAATTATATCTTAATCACGTTGGATGATATATTTGAAAGTATTTTCAATTTAAATGAAAGTGAAGGACCTTGTCCGAACGGCATAATGCCACAATTCTTGTGCAACTGTGTTTATTCTCTGTTAAATCATATACCGGGTGATACATCGTTGAGTTGAACATAGGAAAGCCCATGTAATTCTTGAGCTGGCTCAATATTGGCTCCCCTGTACATTTTATAGAAAAACTGTATTATAACTTCTTAAAGAGGCCGACATGTTAAACGTATGTGCTGAGTCTTGGTACATTTTGGTAAGCCAATCCTAAGCTATTCAATTAAACGTGATGGCAAAACCACGAAACTTTCATAGTTGAAGTAATACAGCAAACAACAGCAAATAATTTCTATGACGCTATTGCCAAAAGTTGACGCAAAGCATAACGATTAATGGAAATATTGGCTGCATTCAGCAGAGCCCATCGATTTTTGATTTGATGCATGACGTCACGATGCGCATCGATTAGTAGTTCTGCTGAATGCATTTTGCTGTCAGTTTTGGCTTGGATCGACAGTTCAACTTCTGAACCGCCAAAAGTGGACGTTCACGTGAACTCCTGATTTAAACTGAACTGAACTGAACTACAAGAGTGAACTATAATTCAATATTTCATTAGTAAAGGATTAAAATTTAGTAGTGTTGTGATCGCTCGAGCGAAAAACCGCTTGATCACTCGATTATTGAAATAATCGACATCGCTCGATTATTAAAAAAACCGCTCGAGTTATCTATTCAGGCGAAAACCGTCGCTCGTCACTTATTATCTTTTACTCGATACCCGAGCTTTGCCTGACGCCGGCGGAAATGTACCGCTGTGTGTGATCGAGTTAAAAAACTGCTCGTATATTCGAACAGTTTCTCGCTCGATAGGAAATACTCTAGTTATAAATTCAGGCGAAAAACCGAAAAATATCGCCTGTCACTTGATACACGACCTTCGGTCTACGCTCCACGCCATCCGATTGGCAACGTTCGAGTTTGACGCCAGGTACACGACATACGTCTTTCTTAAAGGCATATAAACGAAAAGGTGCATATAAAAAAGTATGCCAAATCCCTTAGTGGAGTCATCGCGACATGGGTTTTGTAAAGTTTTGTTTTAACTGGCTAGCCAGCGGCGTAGTTTAGGTCTCCGATTGTAACTATAAAAAAATTAAAGGATATAATTTTTAAATTTTTATTTACTATAAACTCGATAAAACTTCTCAAAAACAACATAATAATAGAAATTGTAAGTAAAAATAACCAAACGAACAAAATGGTTAACAAAATATATAGAAAAATTCGTTGGTAATCTTATAGTAAACATTTTTAAATCTAAACAGGAACTTTTTATTATTAAACTCATGAAGACTTCTTAAAAATAACATACATTATAGAAAATTAATGGAAAATAAGAAAACGAGCAAAATAGTTAACAAAACATAGGTATCGACAAATTTTTTGGTAACCAAAAGTAAACATTCTTAAATTTAAACAGAAACTTTTAGGTAACTATAAACATGAATTTAAAAAAATTATCACCTAATTTTGCCAGTCGCGTAACTAAGCCTACATTTTTGAAGGGCACACAGTGGGCACCTGATAATTTAAAGTGGAAGAATTTGACAAGCCATTTTAAATATCTACTTATTTTATGCTCGTAGATTGAGAGAGATGTGAAGAAAAATAACTTTTGGTAATACTTTTTGTTTTAAAAAAGCACAAGAATAAACCCGAACAATAAATACATATTTGGGTGATTTTTTGCAGTTTTTTTGTTTGGTATCGAGATATGTGGTAAAAATTCATTATTCACAAATAAATAGATTTCTGGATTTTTTTTGGTGGCTACTAGAATTTTTTAGCTAAACCTGTGCCCACCCGTAGTTACGTGCCTGCTAAATATCCTACCTAATCACATGTAAACGGCTAGGCTGCCGGTCGAGCAGTCGGTGACGTCATCGTATGGTGAATTGGAATTTCACTCGAGCGATTCACTCGATTATTAAAATCGCTCGAGTATCAAGTACTCGATTATTAAAATCATCGGTTTTTCCCAACACTAAAATTTAGTTTATTTTCCAATCTACATAATTTATTATCTGGAATTAATCTTTCCTCAATCCTGAAGTTGGTTCATATAAATGTAAATTTGAGTTAAAATCAACAAACAGTCCTGTTCATATATATTGTTTAACAAATAAGTCGAATTTACAAGATGTTGTGCCAACGTAAATTCAATCATTATTGGAGTTGTTTCACGCCCACATACGTTTGCTTTGCGCTTCCGCCCCAATTAGAACAGGTCTTTGATCAAAATGTAATGGCAGAGAGGGGGATTGTCTCTCACAAATATGTATGAGATTTTCTGTTAAGAGCCTCCTACCAACGATACAAACACAAGGTATGATATCTAGGCGTTCTAATTTCGTTTGGCCCGCGCAGTGACGTCATGGCGTGAGTTATTTTTAAATTGCTTATGGACGGTGCTATTCGCGTTATTGTTAGCGTTTTTAATTCTATATTACAGTGGCGACTCGTGACCTATGATAGAGGGGGTTGACAAGTATGGTGAAATTTTTCTAGACGTTTTAAATGTAGAAAGAAAAAAGTAATAAGAAAATGCGTTAAGTAAAACATATTTTTATTTATTTTTTAATTTTACACAAGGAAATACAACTTTTGGAAAATACGGAAGGTATTCTTAGTGTGTATAGCTGTCGGATTTAACGTCGTCGCATGCAACCCTCGTAACAATATTTATACAGTCCACTATTAATACTACTAAAGCCATCTACGAGCTATCAAGGAAACCGAATGATGTCTAATACCACTACGCCATCTACGGGCTACGTCATTAGGCGCAACCAAGACGAGAACAATAGTTAACTGTTTTATGACGAGAACGAATGGAGCCACGAGACTGACAAGTTGACATTCTTCTTATTTTCAGTGTTTTTCAGTTTAAATCCTTAAATAAAATGGTTTAAAATCATATCGAGTATCATTTATCGAAATACACAACATTTATCGACCCTACACAATAGTGCTTAAACGTGAAGTCCATTCTTCGGTTCTTAATTGTACAAAATTGATCAATAACAGCCTCATTAAGTTTGGAATACCCTCTATAAAATTTTTTTCATATATTTCATTTTTAAACTTTCTAATAAAGTCCCTAGATTTACCCTTTGTAGTCTGCGTTAAATTAATTTCGGGTTTAGGTGTTCCCGCATTCTTCACTTCAATTTTTTTTCTCCAAATTCAATGAGCTACAGTTATTCCTTAAATAGTCCACCGTCAACTATTCATTTTAACTTAATAAATATATAATATTAAAATATTAAAACATACACGCTCGAATTTCTAACTAGATGCACAAAAACTGTGCGCCTTTTCCATGTTAAATCGCCATAGCCCCGCTATCCCCCGCTGCCACCCGCCACCTGTTACTACAGAGAAACTGCACTACTTATTCGCACGTGCGAGCAAGTCTCGTCATAATCGTCATTTACCTCGACCGAGGCACGGTTGCCGGATCTATACAGTTTGGTTTGACGGGATGATAAAATATTAGGGATGGTCGGACTTTTTTAGTTTGACGGTACGATAAAATATTAGGGAGGGTCGAATTTTATACGATAAATAATATTCAATGAATATAAATTAATATTTTTTATTCATTTTGTTTTGGGGGTGCATGTGCGCATATGCTCCTGTGGAAGAACCGCCACTGCTATATTGATATTAAAATTTACTTTTGTTTCGAAGGAACTGAAGATATTTAAAGTATTATTGCTGTTTCTTTCTTTAATTGTTATTGTTATTGCGTACTACTGCTTTTTCTGCTTAGCGTAAGTACAACTAATTTATTTTATTAATACAAATAATATTTGAACTTTCTTAAGACTTTTAAAAGAGGCAGTGAGCTTTTATTTTCGAATTATACCGAATTACACAATAAAAGTAAATTACAGTAAGGTACTATTTTAATGAAGACGGTCAATGTAAGGAACAAAACGTGGAAAAAACGGTAAGTGTTGTATACCACTGAACGTAGGGGAACAAGGTAGAGCTCTTGTGGGTCCCTGGTCACTCTGGGATATTAGGCAATGAGAAAGCGGATGAACTAGCGAGAGCCGGATCCCCTCAAAGTCAGGGGCCCCGAAACGGCCTTTGGGATATCAAAACAGGCGACAAAATCAACATTAGATAGATGGTCGAGAAAACAACACCTATCTCGATGGCAAGGGTTACCTGCTCAAATACACGCACGGGCTGTAATTGGAAAACCATCGAAAATACTATCGAATGAGATGCTAACCCTGACGCGGCCTCAGCTGAAACAGGTGATGGGTCTGCGAACAAACTTGCGAAAACACTTTCAACGGATGAGTATAAACAACAGATCCATTGAATGCAGACTCAGCGGCGAAGAGGATGAAACCGCCTCATACATAATATACCGCTACGTAGCGCTGTCTCGTAGAAGACAAAATATCTTCGGGGGCATACAACGTGGTGATAACCTCCCATATGGCAAGCTTGGTAGAAGGTTACTGGCCACATAGAAGGATCAAACATCTTCTAATAAGATCGGGGTACACAATAAGCCGGCAGGCTGCAGTGCTAGAAGTTCGGGCCTTTTAACCAACCAAAAA
The DNA here is from genome assembly GCA_963991005.1 of Barypeithes pellucidus. Taxonomy (NCBI): domain Eukaryota; kingdom Metazoa; phylum Arthropoda; class Insecta; order Coleoptera; family Curculionidae; genus Barypeithes; species Barypeithes pellucidus. Next base: position 20,738,966 of record OZ022563.1, read on the forward strand.
ACCAACCAACTGAACGTAGATTTCGGTCCTCTTTCATAATTTAAACAAAAGGATCCAGGCCCTTATTTAAAAAGATTAAGTTGATGATGATGACCCAAAGACGAAACGTCGCATGAAAGATCTGATAATGCCATCTTGTGTAGAATAAAAAGTAGCAATGAGCAAGTGAAATTTATTTTTGGACATCTCTTCAAACAAAGTCAGGAAAAAATAAAAACCGAAACGCAAAATTCTTGATTTTTCCAAATATATTGAAAGCCCTTGTATTTATTTTAGATTTTGGGGCGTATTATTGGGCCCATAATTTTACGCAACCAATTTAACCGACTTCGTATCTCTAACGTAGTTAGCAACGGTGCCACTTAATCCGACGCATCCTGTGTAGACGATATAAAAATATAATGGCCTATTTCATAAGAGTAAAGTAATTATACCCTTGCCCTCGTGGGCGTATATTCTTTCACTTCCCTATATACACACACTCCTATTTATATCTTTTCACAGCTGATGTAGCAATAATTTATGAGGTGAGTTGTGAGTTGTGTCTTTTTATCTTTTTATAAAAGGATATGATATAGCGAATGCAGTCCGGGGTGTAAAAATAATTAACCAAAAATTGTGTCTTTCTCATAAAGTGTAGATAAATTGAATTATTAATGTGACCGAACTTTCCCAAAGGGTGACAAATTTTGTTCTGCGCATGTTCGGTTGTAGACGCGTTTCTAACTGGTTGCTGCTTTTTGTCTCTGTGAACGGGTACAAATGACAAATCTTCAACTAGTGATGAGCGATATCGTGATTTTTTAATCACGTTGTGAAACGTGATTGTTATTTTTTGATATCAGTGAAATTATAGCGTGACGTAATCACGGTTTATAAATTTGTATCACTGTTAGGCGACATATTAACTAGATAATATATGTAATAATAATTAGTGGGCGATTATTTATTATGTATACTACTTTACTACTAAAAGAAATGTAACAAAAGAAAACTAAAATCTGTAAAAAATATTACACAACATTGATAACAAACAAAAGAAAACGTTATTTCTAACTAGATTAAAGTAGAATTATACCTTTAAAAAAAACTATGATAAACTAAACACTGTGTACTTTACAACAAACTATTTGTTCATGCAAATATGCATGGTTTCTTAATCATTTTGTGCGTATTTCATATTATCATTTAAGAATAGAATCATTAATCATTTGCGTTTTCTTATGACTTTACCTTTTTCTTTAAAGAATGCCCAGAGCTCGCTAGTCTTTCAAGTATTACTACACATTTTCATTTCACAGTTTCAAGTTCAAAGATAAGATTCAAATGTCACAGTTAAGTACCAAGTTACGACCTGACAACTTCACGGAATCACATTTTAAATAATAGGTCTATATGATATGCGATTTGAGAAAATCCACCAAAAAGCAATAAGGCACGAAGTCCAGTACCCTCCATGTTATTCTTATGATCAATATGCTAAAATGACTTTTATTGCTTACTCTTTACCAATAAGGCACGAAGTCCCGTATTATCCATGTCCATCCTGGGAGTGGTGCGTGTGCGCAAAAAGCGATTCACCTTGGTTTTGAATCGTTGGAGGTTATATTCGTTGGGAAAAACGACCTCGGCAAGATCGTTCCACAATGATGAAGTCCTCCAGATGAAAGAGTTCTTAAATAATAAAGCTCGACGAGTACTAAGCTTAACCACATATGGATGGGCGGCAGTGGTTCGTCGTGTATTTCTGATATTCGCCGCTCTGGGCGGAATTAAGAGGGCAAGGTCAGCCGAGCATTTTCCATGAAAATATCTGTAAAAGAGAGTCAAATCACCAACTTGCCTTCGATGTTCTAGGCTGTCGAGGTTCTTCGTCAGCTCGTGGTCTCCAATCAGACGAATGGCCCTCCTTTCGATGGAATCCAGTAGCCGAAGAGTATGTTTGGGTGCAGAGCTCCAGACATGAGAGCAGTACTCTAGTGATGGTCGAATCTGGGCTTTGTATAGTATCAAAAGTTGTTGAGGTGTGTACAACTTTCTGGTTCGGAAGAGTATACCAAGCTTCTGAGAGGCTATCTTGGCGATTGCCACAACGTGGTTATGCCAAGACATATTTCCTCCCAGATTGACGCCCAGCAAACTAATAGATGAAGCCAGTGGGATTGCGTGTCCGTCCATGACTATATCCGGTTCTGTAATGTTAACCTTTTTAGAGAAAACTGCTGCCTGGGTTTTTTTAGCGTTAAATTCGACTTGGTTACTGTCACCCCAAGCCAAAATTTGTTCCAGGTCTTTGTTGAGGCGTGATACTTCATGCTGTCTGCGAAGAAGTGCGTCGGCAGCCGATGTTTGTGCATTCAAAGAGAAAGATGATAAAAGTGTGCTATCATCAGCAAAACTAACTATCGGGTTTTTCGTTTTCACTAGAAGGTCGTTAATGTAGAGTAAGAAGAGAGTGGGAGACAATATGGACCCTTGAGGAACACCGGCATTGACGGTGAAGGTGTCTGAGAGAAATCCGTCAATCGCCACTTGCAGAGAGCGGTCCTTAAGAAAGCTAGACAACCATGCACAGAATCGACTGGGCATACCATAGGATCGCAGTTTACTTAGAAGCCCCTCATGCCAAACACGATCAAAAGCTTTAGAAATATCCAGTGCAACAGCCCGAGACTCCCCATGATGTTCGATTGCGTTGTTCCAAATATGGGTGACATAGGCTAGAAGATCTCCATTTGATCTGGACTTCCGAAAGCCATATTGATGATCGCTGATAATGTTGAAGCCTTCCAGGTACTTTAGAAGATGTTGGTTAATAGCTTTCTCCATTACTTTTGATATAACTGAAAGCAATGCGACTGGTCGATAGTTGTTAGGCAGGGTTCTCTTACCTTTCTTTGGAATAGGCTGGACTCGCGCCGTCTTCCAGCAAGATGGAAATATTCCTTTTTTGTAGGATAAGTTGAAAAGTCTACAAAATACTGGTGTTAGTTCGTCGGCGCATCTCTTGAGAACTATAATAGGAATTTCGTCTGGACCAGTAGCTTTTTTCACGTCGAGTCCTTAATCTGTAAGTATTTTTATTCTTGCTCATTTCTGCTTTTCCTATAGTTAGCCTTTCGTTTTGGAATGGATATTTGAAGAATGATGAATGCCAAAACAAAAAAAAATAAAAAACGAATCGGTAAAAACGACAAGGTAACAAACAGCCGATCGTGCAAATATGCAGGATCCGCACTCACAATTCCATGCCAGTATGTGGATTAGTGTAACGTAAAAACGAACGCCACTGTTCGGGTTTATTGGTTTTTGAGATTAGCAATGATGCAGAAACAATTGCCAACATCGGTTTTTGTTAACATCTAACAATATGAAAATGGTAGATACGCATGCATCTTTCTTTTTTACACCCTTTAAAATATTTTGTGAAATAGAAACTGTTTTGGATACATTTCTGCACTGTCTTCTATCCAGAATTGTGGTAAAGTTTCACAAAACTCACTTAAAACGAAGGAAATGGTTGTTTAATCTTTAAAATCTTTACCTGTCACTCTCACTTCTGTGTTCATTTATTATCACAGCGACGTGAAAACCTAGTTTATTGTAGGTAATTTTGAATTTCTTACTTTATTTAACAATATTTTTTAACTTTTAAATTAATTTCATTTGTATAAACGAAATAGTGTCGATTTCTGTTTTACGCTTTCTTTAAAATTGATTGGGTGGACCAGAGCAATTCAAAAATTACAATTTTCTTACCTATTTTAGACGAAAATATTTGAAAAATGTTGATATTAATGCTACAGAAATTATTCGTGATTCAGTTATTGCGGCCGGACATTCTCCCCTACTGACATCCCCATCTTATAGCCCATATGAGCTTATATTTATATTTATTTCTAATAAATGAAATATCTGAAATTTTTTATGGAAATATTACTGACTTAGTCTCAAATTCAATATAGTCATCGCCCTTTCTGGTCACGTCTTGAAACATCCCCCAAATATTTATTTATTAACTTTACCAGAGCCATTAATATTACTATATTAAATAACATACAGGGTGTTATGGAAATGACTTATTATATTTAAACCGGCAAATCCTGAGATGAAAATAATATGAAGAAAATAACCATAAATAGCGCTGTGAATTATTGAGCGAAATATACACTTCATATGAAATCTGAAAATTTACGTGGCCGCTACTGATGACGTTCGCAATCAATAATTTATTGAGGCAGTCTCAAGTCTCGACGGTCAGCGCATTGTAGGCGGTGTTGTCATATTGCAGCACAGAACATATCAAAATATTAAATCAATATTTCGAAAACTACAATTTTTCGGAATAGACAACCTTATACAAACTTACCCTTATTTTGGAAAAGTAGATTTTTGCAGTTTATTCAATTTAATTTTTAATTTTACTTTTTGAACACCTTGCATTAATAGTTATCAATATACTATAAAAAAATCTATTAAAGCACGTCCCTTTCAACAAGGAATTCGACGCAAACTAAATAAAAGAGGATTACTTACAGAAAAAAATTAATAAGTCCGCAAACGTCATTTTAAACATAAAACCTCAAATATCTCAAACGCGCTTATACTTAGGTATATTGCATGATATACGAAATCTGCCTAGAATCTTGCATAGAATTCAAAAATGGCTAATATACTCACCGGCACAAAATTCCGCCACCCTGACATTTTGGTCAAGTTTGATATTTTTATAACTTTTTCATTTTTTATGCGATTTTCATCATTTTGTTTTCAGTTTGTAGATTTATTGTGTTTTTCCTTAATTGTTTTATAAAGTAACATTTTTCGATTAGGCCATATTATACACAAATCAAACGGTTGTTTTTGTCGTAATTTCAAAACACCCTGTAGGAAAATTGAGGTTGATAATTTTATTTGCATACTGTTTCTTGTCATCTTTGATGTATTCTAAACATTTCGTTTCTTGATTCATTCCATTATCTCATTTGTGCCGCGAGCTGCAAAATTTTAAATGAAACGATGTTATTTTTAGAAAATGTATGTCATGGGTATTTCTACCGAAGCACGCACCAATCTTCTATTTGTTGGTCTCTAATCACCCACCGTTACATTGAGGAAATCCTCTAAGAAGTTGTTGTTCTATTTGCCCCTTTCATTGGGAACCAATTTACATTAATGCATGATAATGCTAGACGTCACGTTGCACATGTAGTGAGCGAATATCTAGATAAAGTTGGACTTCCAAGATTGGAATGGCCCGCATATAGCCCGGATCTCAACCCAATCAAACATCTTTGGGATCAACTTAAAAGGGCCGTTCGTCGTCGTCATGTACAACCACAAACCTTGCAAGACTTACAACTGGCGCTGACCGAAGAATATCAGGCTATCCATCCAAAAAGGATAAGTAACCTTATTCGTTCGATATCACAAAGACGGCAAGCTGTCATTGCTGCGAGAATAGGAAATACACGATGTTGAAATTGTTTATGTTAATTAACTTTATGATATACATAGTGTTTGTTTTTCTTAATGAAAATAAGCTTCAAATCAGCGTCTCATTTAAAATTTTGCAGCTCGCAGCAGAAATGAGATAATGGAATGAATCAAAAATCGAAATGTTTAGAATACATCAAAGATGACAAGCAACAGTATGCAAATAAAATTATCCACCTCAAATTTCCTACAGGGTATTTTGAAATTACGATAAAAAGGCCAAAAACGTCATTGAATTTTGAGCGGTGTTGTCGGTTAAACTCTTTTGAAGGTTAATAACCGGTTGACAGAAGAAGAAGTTTATTTTTCAAGGTCCATTTCTAAACTTTTACGTTCAGTTCAGTTCGCTGGGAAACAATCTCTGATTTATAAACTTGAACTGACTCGAACGAACCGCCGCGGAGTTTACAAATGGCCAGGTATGTTCTCATTTGTTCAACTCGAACGACACCGTCGAATCTGAACAACTTAAATGCCACTTTACCCTTTAGAAAAAAAAATGCAATTTTATTTACCTTTTCGGCCTTATTTAAAACCAAGTATGCATCTCATGAACACATCTAAGTTTTTAGTATTTTAAAGTGCTACTGTATAGACAATAATACGCCCTTATTGTTCTGGGAAATAATACAAATTTCCATTGGTATTTGGCATCTAAAAATTTGGAAAGTAACTAAACACGTTTGACATATTCGGGTTTACTAGGTCGATCGATATTAAATTTAGCTATTGCGTTGCCACTTTCGATATTTTATAAGATTATATTCATAAATTGCGCAATTTCCTTCTGTAATACTTTCCTGTATAATGATATTCTCGGAAATGGCAACCGCGCTAGTTAGACGAGACTATTTATATTAAAGGGATGGAAGGGTCTATCAACACAAATATTTCATCATTCTTCTTCATTAAAGGATTAATAAATTTGATTACCCCATTAGAAATTAGCGTTTTTATTATTTCTGAATTTCTATTCCTAAATAATTTGTATCCTATAGTGCTGTGTACGGTAGTGTTATTAATTATGCGTTAGTATTTAGTGCTTTTGTGTAATCTAATAATAGGTGCATATCTTCAAAAAAACTGATTTGAAACTCGTGGGTGTTTGTGTGTTTCTTTAAGTGATTTAGTGTAATTTGTTCTATGTGTGTCTGCGTCCTGGATTCCTTACAGCGTCCTGGATTTACTTTCTAAGTAAGCTAACTATTTATTTTTATAAGAAACTAAAATTTTACATTTTTACACAGTTTGGCAACATTGTGCGTAACAGGTGTTTGTGATACACTGCCACAGGGTGCTGTGATTCATTACTGCGGAGTCACATGTCAGTAAGAGGGTTTGTTACCCCACTTTTAAAACGGTCGATTTGAAAAAAAAAATATGTAGCGCTAGTACACCCAAGGAGTCGCCCATTTAAATATAATACGTCATTTCCATAACACCCTGTATATCGGATTCTGGAACACTAAAAAGCATAATTTTGCAGTTTGAACTAAATTTTAAATTATTTTGTGGTAGTTTATTGTTATTTTTTAATATTAATAATTGCATTTTTTCTAGTTGTGCTTTATGGTTGGGTTTATTAAACTTGTAAAGCATGTATTTACATAAATACTACCCACTAAATTGAATAAAAACTCAGCCTAACAAGAATCGAAACTTTTTGTACAAATATTGTTGTCGCGAACTCCCAGAGGTCAATATACTCATCGTCCCTTTTGATCACGTCTTAGGACTCCCCTAAAATGTACGTCTTTATTGCGTCTACCAGCTGACGCATAAATATTATATAAATAACATTTTTTTCCTTTTAAAAGATCAACATTTCGGATTGCAGAATAAGTTTATTGGATAAATGGGCAACTTTGTAATAAAATGATTTTCGCCAATGTCGTTTATGGCACAATCAACGACGGTAAAGCCAATAATAGACCAACGATAGATCATGTTGAAGCTTTCTTATTATAAACTGGTTTCATAAATAATTTACGGCATACCAAATATGCTATGATGTTTCTCTCTTAGACTATTTTTTCAAGTTTTTTCAGTATTTATTTAATTTATTATTGTAACTTTCATATATAAAATGTTTCTTCTTCTTCTGCTACAAAAGGTAAGATATTTTAAACTCTTTTCTTCTACCTTAATTTTCTGAAGTTTCAGTAAACCTTCTTAATGTTTCCACAATCATAATTTTTTTCTTTACATAAAAAATTGCTTAAATCTTTCCTCTTTTACAGCCTTGCCTTACTAATATCAAACGTTTCTTGCTTATGTATAATTTTTTTTTATGATAAAATACAAGCACTATAGGAAAAATCCCTTAAGGCACTCTGGGAGTGGTGCGTGTGCGAATAAAGTTTTGAATCGTTCGGCAAGGTCGTTCCATAAGGATGAAGTCCTCCAGATGAAAGAATTCTTAATTAATGAAGTTTGAGGAGTACTACACACCAAGTTTCTGCGAAGCTATCTTGGCGATTGCCACAACGTGGTTATACCAAGACATATTTCTTCCTAGAATGAGGCCCAGCAAATTAATAGATGAAGCCATTGGAATTGCTCCTGCCATGACTATATCCGGTTCTGTAATGTTAGTAATTTTAGAGAAAACTGCTGCCTGGGTTTTCTTAGCGTTATATTCGACTTGGTTACTGTCACCCCAATCGAAAATGTCTTCCAGGTCTTTGTTGAGGCGTGATACTTCATGCTGTCTACGAAGATGTGCGTCGACAGCCAATGTTTGTGCATTCAAAGAGAACGATAAGACAATTGTGCTATCGTCAGCAAAGCTAAATCGGATTTAGTAGTTTTCACTAGTAGGTCGTTAATGTAGAGAAATACTGAAGATGAGGGTATGTGCCTTCGAAACATGTACGGAAATTAAAAACTGAACTTATTAAACTAGTGCAGCAGACTTAGGGCCGGTTGTATAAACACTTTGAACTGTAGTTCACTCTTGAACTCTAGTTCAAAGTATAAAAGTGGTTGTACAAACAGTATTTTACACTGACCTCAGTTCAAATCAGGAGTTCACGTGAATGTCCACTTTTTGTGGTTCAGAAGTTGAACTGTCGATCCAAGCCACATTCTAACCTTAAATATATATTTTTTTGTGTCACGTCAGTGTCATATTATACAATACAGTAAATTATCGTTATTTTATTGTTTATAAAAATGTAGTAGTGTAGTGTAATTTAATGAAATTTTAACTGATGATGATGATGAAGATTTTTGGGTTTTGTGGATACTGCAGTCAATGATGTGAACACGAACATACCGGAAAAATCCTGATCAATTTACTACATGAACAGATAATGAATATGTCCAAAGATTATGCTTAACAAAAAACATAGCTGTTTGTTTTTATTTATTATAACGTACCTAATAATATGTATACAGTGCGCGTCTAAAATCACTTCCCCCCCTGTTAACTTTTGATTAACAAATGTGAGAATAATGAGATTTTGGCACGTTCAATAATTACTGAAATACTACTTTTTTGGCATAAATTCTTTACTTATTCTTAAAAGATGGCTGCTGGGCGTCATTTTTAATAAGATTTTTAAATGGCAGGTGGGGTCGTGTGACACCTCATTCGAAAGGTACTTTCAATCTACAAACAGTCCCCAAGTTTGAGAAAATTTTATCGATTTCGGGGGTTGTGAGGATCAACAGAATGTTAAGCCTTTATTTTGTTAATCAACATCAAAACATTGCAAGAAGTCGAAACATACTTCTAGCCGCCATTTATCTCGAGTACAATAGACCACATTTTTTTATGTAAATGCAAAGTAGGCTTTGCCAAAAATTAATTTGTTTCGGCCTGTCAAATAAATAAGTATTTGTGATTAAGTTATATCGCTTATTCTGTCACCTGTGGCCTTAAAATACAAAGATTTGATTAATAATTCATTTAAAATGTTTCGTCCTATGGAAGAAAAAACAGAGGCAGTTTTAATTTTTGGGGAAGCGCAACGTTGTTACCATGCTGCTGAGCGCATTTTTAATGAACGTTATCCCGATCGCCCAATATATGTGATATGTTTTAGTGACGAGTGTACTTTCTTTCTAAACGGTAAAGTGAACCGTCAAAATGTTCGGTATTGGAGCGATGTAAATCCTCATGTTTATAGGGAATGCAATAATCAGTTCCCTCAGAAACTTAACGTTTGAGCAGGTATTTTGGGAAACCATATTATAGGACCACTTTTTATACAGGGAAATTTAACTGGACCGCTGTATCTTGATATGCTAGAAAATACCGTAGAACATTTGATTCTGGAGTGTATTGAGGAAAATCCTGACGAATTTGGTAATATGCCTATAGCATTTCAGCAAGACGGAGCTCCGCCGCATTATAGTAGAGATGTTAGGAACTACCTTGATGAACACTATCCCGGGCGCTGGATTGATCGTCGTGGTGCTATCGAATGGCCAGCTCGCTCAACGGACTTAACTCCTATGGATTTTTTTCTGTGGGGATTCGTTAAGTCTAAAGTGTTCATAACTCAACCGCAGTCATTAGAGGATTTGCGCCAAAGAATAATCCAAGTGTGCGCATCAATTAGTCATGAAATGTTTCATAATGATCGCGAAGAATTTCACGATAGGCTATACATCTGCCAAGAAGTGAATGGTGGACATTTTGAGCATCTGATTAAGTAGTTGCCAACTTTTGAGCATTATAAAGTACTAAAATTAGCCATACTACTAAAAATGTAATTATATTAAGAAAAGTGGTCGCCATTTTGAAATGAATCGATAAAATTTTCTTAAACTTGGGGACTGTTTGTAGATTGAAAATACCTTTCTAATGAGGTGTCACACGACCCCACCTGCCATTTAAAAATCTTATTCAAAATGGCGCCCAGCAGCCATATTTTAAGAATAAGTAAAGAATTTATGCCAAAAAAGTAGTATTTCAGTAATTATTGAACGTGCCAAAATCTCATTATTCTCACATTTGTTAATCAATAGTTAACAGGGGGGGAAGTGACTTTAGACGCGCACTGTATATATGTTTGTATGGGATCAATAAGCTCTATCTACTTTAGAAATGTATCGCCAGTCTGCAAATAAAAATGAAATATTTTAGTTTTTATTTTTAACAATATAATAATAAGTACACGGAGTAGAAGAGCCTGAAAAGCAAGCCCGCCAAACGCCAAATCAAATAAAAGGTTATACTTTATGTCAAAAATCTAAAAAAAATAAATGATGATCAACATAAACTGATCTTAGTTCAGCTGAACTAGAGTTCAAATTATATTGAACAATGTAATATGGAATGAACGTAGTTCACTGGTTGATCGCCGTTCCATTGAACCTAAGTTCAGAATTGTTTAATACAACCGGCCCTAAGAGTTTATTTTCCTCTTAATATTCTATTTTAATAGGGGCCCGGTAGTGGCCAGTGGCTGCGTTGTTACGCCACTGGGTTTCGACATCACTGGCAGAGCTGCATCTTGTCCAACTAAATAAGAATTTCTGTATTGTGTTTTAGTGTTTTACGGATCAAGGCATCAGAATAATAAATCTTGCCAATCTCCCGGATACTAAGCTTTATAAAACTGCAAATAATAGTCACAAAGGGCAATATTGCAACCTAAGGTCGTATGTTTCAGCAGAAGCGACACATTATGGCGTTTGGAGAGACATTCGAAAGCGTAATGGCGAATTTAAAGCGATATGGCGAATTAGTAAGTTATGTTATGACGTTATGAATAACCAACAATGTACCGGTTCCTAGTTATATTTTAAAGGGAACCTATACTGCGTAACTTATTTAACGGACCACCAAAAATTTGCCCCCACTGTGATGTTCTGTATTTTCCAAATTTTTTGGTCGTTTTAATTGTTTGTGTTTTTTTCCACAAATTGAAAAGAAAAAACCATATCAGTATCATAAAAAGCCGCGTGCACTACTGAAATTTGATGAATATAATCATATGATTAGTCAAGAGATGTCAGTGGTCATCGATGTTGTAAATTTCTCCCATAAATACAGTACTCGATAGTGTAACCATCGCCTAACCGAAGCCTCGCATAGTGTGAACAAGATGTTAATTATACAAGACCACCGTATACCGTGCACAAACTAAACCTCCGCTAATGGATACAAAGTCATTGACCCTAAAAATTTACATCATGTGGCAGTCGTTGTTCCACGGTGCTGGAAATCCCCGATATATGCGATACTTTCCCACCGCGGGCGCTTTTTTAGCTAGAAATACATATGTTTTGTGCTAGTTGTTCGATGTTAATGAATGTTTGGTCACGTAATTTCGGTAAATATCGGTGAAATGTCGCTTAAAAAAACTAAAGTGTCTTACTCTTTATGAAAAATCGCTAGTGATCCAAGGATTCAATGAAGGGCAAAGTGTTACGTATTTAGCAAAAAAAATATGATGTTGCAAAATCCACAATTTGTAAAATAAAACAAGAAAGGAACTGATTTCTAAAGCTGTGAAAGATACATATGTGGGTCCAGGTAAAAGACAAACATTAAAGAGTTCGGGATTTCCCAGAATGGATAAAATATATATAAGTGGTTCCTGGAGCAAAGTAGTAAACATTTTATTTTAAGTGGGGATATGATCAAGCAAAAAGCAAAGCAAATCCATTTACAAATTAAAGAAAATGATAAGCAATTTGCAGCCAGTGAGGGATGGCTACAACGCTTTAAAAAAGAGATTTGGAATCCGCTTTATAAAAATTTCTGGAGATAAATTATCCTCACAGCCAGAACTTGTGGATTCATTTCAAATCCATTTAAAAAACAAAGTAGAAGAACTTGGTATCACATTAGACCAACTTTACAATGCTGATGAAACAGGACTTTACTGGAAATTGTTACCAGAAAAAACATTTGTCTCGACGGCGGAAAAAACTGTATCTGGTAGGAAAACTGAAAAGCAACGAATAACTTTTTTAGCTTGAAACTTGAAGTTGAAGATACTGAAGACTGTCAAAGCGATGAGATTGAGATAGCCGAAGAAAATCAGGAATAATCAACTCCATTGGTTTCACTAGATATAGTTATAGAGTCTTTAAATGTAGTAAACCAGTGGGCTGAGGAAAGTGACATTGATATTAATGATCTTGTAGTTATAAAAAGGCTAAGAGACAAAGCGATTATGCAGAAAATTAAAAATCCCCGAAAACAATAAAAAAATTCTGACTTTTTTAACAAAAAAAATAATTCTTTATGCCTTTTTTTAAAATTGGTTACTGTTTGTTTTAATGAGTATTACTAATTTATATATTTGTTATGTTAAAAAAACTTCTAACATATTAAATATAACCTCCGTTAACGCGAATAAATCGATAATGTGAATGGACGTTGATTTTTTCGTGTTTCACATAATCGAGTGTCTACTGTAATGTCTTTCTTTCAAACTAGATATAAATAAATAAATCTAAAGCACATGCAAACAAATTATTTCACAACAGCACTGTACGATAGTAAACGAGACGAAGCGGTTAGATTTTGTATGTGCGCTGTTGAAATAATAACAACTGATAAATTCTGCAACAAATTTATTGAACAAGAGCACTTTTTCGTACTCACTTCTGCTATACATATAAGCTAATTAAAATTAGGTTTATCATAAATTATTGTTATAATATAGTTGCATTAAAAAATACGTGGTTTTTAATTAGTTTACTTAGAATGCCTAGAACGAAAACCCAATAGCCTCTTCTGTCCTTTATATTCTTTATTAGAAATGATCAAAAGTATTTGTTATATACCCTGTATTAATGGTTTATTGGGTTGTTGACTTACTTTTAATAAATAAATTTAAAAATAAAAGTCTATTTACTTTTCAGGTGGTATTAATATCAAATACCAATAATGTAGTGGAGTCGTTCCGGTATTCGAAAATCCCTTGAAGCAATCGAGTAATTTTTTTTTCCCAATCGTTACAGTAGGATCCCCTCGACATTCGGAAATGGCCATCTCCGAAAATACTTTAGATAGTATGTTTAATTTTGGTATGTGTTAATAGGATATAGAACCTCAAATTTTAGTTAGAAAAGTTATTCAATTGTTCCACCAGTGGCGTCGCTGCAAACATGTCCTTTGATATTTTTTACAAAAAAGATGGTACGCCACTGATATTTTTCCATGTGGATATTTTTTCTGATTGACCTGTTCAATTCTCCATGATAACGGTCTCTTGAGATATTCTCGTCAGATGCACCGTTCTTGATTAAAACCACTAAATTCATATTGAAACTCATTATTTTTAACATTGATAAAATAATTATTAATGATATATTTTGTTTCATAAAAATTGTTGGAAATGGCCACCTTCACTTAAAATGCATGCTTCCGATGCTTCCGCCCATCTTTGCATCGAATTGCCCACTCCAACAATTTTTATGAAACTAAATTTATCATTAATTATTTTATCAATGTTAATAATAATAAGTTTCAATATGAATTTAGTGGTCGTCTGACGAGAAAAACTCAAGAGATTATTTTCATGTAGAATTTACCAGGCTAATCAGAATAATATCCACATGGAAAAATGTCAGTGGCGTACCATATTTTGTTTGCAGGGACGCCACTGGTGGAACAATTGAATAACTTTTCTAACTAAAATTTGTGGTTCTATATCCTATTTTCACATACCAAAATTGAACATAATATCTAAAGTATTTTCGGAGATGGCCATTTCTAAATAATTAATTAAATTTTATTGTTTTTGCAGTTGAAAATCGCGTTAATTCGCGAACTCATTGAGATATCGGGATCGGGTTTGTTCGAGCTGACGCGCTCTGTCAAGCTCTTCAATTTTGCTTTCCACATTTTTTTTGTAGCATCAAAACCGACTGAGTTATTTTCCATTTCCCGTTGTAAGTTAGATTTAGGGGCGTGCCTCCCCACCATGCGGCGCCCTACACAAATCATTTCAGAATGTCGAGGGGATCCTACTGTATCGATTGGGGAAAAAAAATTACTCGATTTCGTCAAGGGATTTTCGAACCGTTTATTTCGCCAGAACGACTCCACTAATGTATGGAAAAATTATTATTTCCTAGACCATTCGATGATACATTATACAATAAGGGCGTATTTTTGTCTACACAGTAGCACTTTAAAATACTAATTCAGATTGAATGTGTACACTGCCAAGAAAAGGAAGCCTTTTTCTCATTGATAGGATGTCACCACCTGCAGACCGGTTTAGAACTCTTTTGTTCTCGTTAATTCAGGGTAGGTGTCCATACCTAACCTGAGACTTTACCCTGTGTTATCAACGGTAGTCGAGAAAATACAATGCGCAGTGCCATCTCTTAACAGTCCCACAATTAATATTTTAAAGTGCTACTGTGTAGACAAAAATACGCCCTTATTGTATAAGGCAGTGGTGGTGGTGGTAAAACTGGGGGTCGCGACCCCTGGAAGGGTCGCGAGAAAATTTTTGGGGGTCGCCAAATTCAAAGAAATTCACGCCTACTGTCTATCCAGGGGTCGTGACAAAATTTTACACAAAATAAGGGGTCGCACCACTGGTATAAGGTATCATCGGGTGGTCTGGGAAATAATAATTTTTCCATACATTGGCATTAAATAAATTTAAAATTAACGACCTTAAAGTCAATATTCACAAAAAGTGGTATGGAACTTAAGAATTATTATTGCTTTAGCTAGTGCAGCAGCAGTTCTGGCGACAGCTTTTAAAATCGATTAACTATAGTGCATTTGTAATAAACGAACTGTCCCCATAAATATTGATTTTCCGAAAAGGCTAACCGCGTCAAAATCGGAGGGTATAAAACTCAATCATAGTTATTTTGTTTATCTTTCATAATAGGAAGGGTCTTGAGAACCCTTAAAGGAGTAGCCCTGAGAAAGGGACAAGGTATGGATATACATATCGTTTTTCATGTAGATTGAGTAACGGCATTTCGAGAAGGGTACAAATCATCACTTTATTTTAGGGATATCCCGTGGATATTGGAAGAAATCTTCAAATATTGACGGTCCCGGTTATAAATCTACTTTTTTTCTGTTCATGTTATGATGGTGTGATGCTGGCATTTTGATGAAAGCGGTTGATGAATGTAATGGCCAACGGGGGGGGGGGGGGGGGGGGGGGGCTTTTCAGAGCCTTTGGCGTGAATCATATTACCGAGTAACGATAGTTTGTAATATTTACTTGGATCTATACAGGGTGTTAAAAATCGATGTTCGCCATTGGGATCTGATAAACGGTAAGAGATATAGTTGTTGCAGAATTATACCGTTGACTCTTACTGCCATAAATAAACTACCTGATTAAACCCTATTGTATACGCCTCAACCTCTTCAAAGCTCAATAAATGGGATCAGGGCCGGATTGAAAATGTATACCACACCACATGATTTATTTTTATAATTTAAAATAAATAGATAGGTATTTTTAGTTTTAGGTACCTATAATAAATGTAAAATAATGATAACAATTAATGATAATTGAAAATAATATAATTTAAAAGTATAACTATTAGGATAACAAGTAGATACAATAAAAATTAATTAAATTCTAAGAAACTATTGATAATTTATTCAAAATTTACTCTGTATCACTATCACTATCTTCATCTAAGCCTAAACTTATAATTAAGGGTTGAACATTTGTAATCATACAATTGTAAGAATTTTCCACCTTAAGTACATGCTGTACACAGTTTTTCCAGCTGTCTACAGAAATTTTTCTTACTTCGTTTTTAATGCATTTAATGTAGGAGAAATATTATTTCTCCTAATATTGAATTTTAATTGGTGCCATGTTAGCTCAATAGGATTGAATATACAATAGTACGGAGGAAGACGCAACACTGTATGCCCATTTTCTGCTGCAAGTTTGTCACACTCGTATTCCTTACTTATTTTAAAAGCTTTTAATACTTTAGCAGTTCTCGTCTTTTGTAAGTTTCTTCAAAATATAAATCATTTTCAATCATAAAATTTTGAATTTTTGCTTTTGTATTATTAGAATTGGGAATGATTTTTGCTTGCCGACTATGATAACTAGCAATGTCCATTACAATGACGCTATTTTCAGGTATATTTTTAAGGAGTTTATGTTTAAACCAATCTTCAAAAAGTTGTGCGTCGGTATCTTGATGGTAATCTAAAGAAGAATCTGCTATGTTTTTAGCTGAAAGCAACAGACAATTTGGAACAACCTCGTTCTCTCAACCAGCATGTAATATTGTGATTCTTTTGCCTTTATTTGATGGTGCCTTGGTTTGACATTTTTTGGAAGAATCATCCCAACCTTTTCTTGGAGTGTCATTGGTATCGAACCATATTTCGTCAAGGTAAATAATTGGACGATTTTCTTCTCTAAATTGTTTAACAGCTGTTAAATATTTAAGTCTCCATTCCCGTAAACGTTGAGATTC
This sequence comes from Barypeithes pellucidus, assembly GCA_963991005.1. NCBI lineage: Eukaryota > Metazoa > Arthropoda > Insecta > Coleoptera > Curculionidae > Barypeithes > Barypeithes pellucidus. The sequence continues at coordinate 20,755,862 of OZ022563.1, forward strand.
CATTAATGTTTGTCTTTTATCAATGCTTCGGTATTTAAAACCCACATTACGAAATATTTTCCTAAGGCTTGAAAGGCTACAAGAGATATTTGTTTCGTCTTTAATCAGCCGCTCTTTGAGGAAAATCAAAGTGGGTACAGTTTGTGCCTCATACATTTGGTAAATCTTTCTTCTTAATAAATCCATGTCATTTTCGTCAATGCTTCTAAATGTACCAGAACCACTCCGATTTTTTCTGGGATTAACAGGTTTAAGTACTATGTCTCTTACCGAAGATAAAGGAGTTTTTGTCAAAGTAGACGTCTCTGCTAAAGCATCCATCGAATTAAAATTTCTACTCAACAACGATTGATACACATTTTTAATTATTAGTTTGGCATCGGTAGATAAATGCTTCTTTTAAAAATGACACTTGAAGATGCCCCCCTATCAGCACAATTCCAAGGACGCCACATTCTACCACTAATAAGCCTAACTAATAATTACTCGCCAGAAAACCACTAAAGATTAAAATTATTAAAAATCACTTTGTATTTATATATGCATCAGGCATAGGTATAAATTGAATTTGTTTACCTGGTCCGGCTCTACTTGAAAAGGTTTCAAAATTTGGGATTTCCTTATTTATTTTATGGTCGAAGGGATAATGAGGTTTTATTGCAGTCACAAGATCAACGGTATAATTCTGCAAATACTATACAGCAAAGGTTAAATTGGGACAGGCCTCAATCCAGATCCCAAATGGGCAAATTGCAATTCGAAAATGTGTGATGTTAAATTACAATATTAACAAATACACTAATAAATCATTTTGAGTCGGTACTCGCAGGGTTATCAGTACACCAGTCAATAAACTTTTGATACACTTTTTCATACCGCTCCCTGGATGTTTCTAGTAATAAATTATCTCCCGCGGAAGCAGCTTGTTGTGTCCCATGGCGTTCCCTCAATCTGAATATCGTAGTCCTTCATACTTTACCCAAAATCATCCAAAATAAAAATGTTGACGTTTAAAATTTCTTAGCATTTACGTTGTCAAGGCGACCCGATGGAATTCGCAGCCGACTTTGCATAAAATCTATTGGAAACATTGACGGTTTTGGCATATCACGGGTAATGTGATTTGTAGAAATGTTACGTAATATATATATTACGTAACATTCATTACGTAACAGTAGACGGTGCGTAAGTAGGTTCTTACTAATATACAAGTAGAAAAAGTTATTAATAAACTGTAGTGAAATACTTCTTTAATATCCCTAAAACTTTTCTTCTTCCAAGACGTGAAATTTTAATCTTTCTCTAGAGCGAAGTCGGATTCCAATAAGTCAGAAATAGCACCCTGGAGAGCTGTTTAAAACTTACGAAATCTACTACTTTTTGGGCGTATTAAAGAATGCTGGCATTTTCCTTGTCACAGGTTTGCGTGTAATCGTAATTTAAGTGAATAACATCACGAGGATGCAAATATTTTAATTAATAATGTATACAGGGTGTAACTTTATGACATGTACCAACTTATTTTAATGGATGATTTCCTGGATTAAATTTAAGTCGAATAGTTCATGTACACGTTATTATCCAAAAAGTATATTTGCATATTTTATAGGGGTTGTAATTTTTTCCAATCCCTGTATATTTAGGTAATGAGTCAAAATTTTGTATTTAAGAGTAGCTTTTAAACCCCAACAACTTGGCGCATCTTGGCGCTCCACCCCAAATGTGCCGATTGGCGACGTTCGAGCTTGCCGCTCAGAAGGCTAACACGACATACGTCTTTCTTAAAGACACATAAACGAGAAGGTGCATACAAAAAGTATGCCAAATCCCTTAGTGGATTAATCGCGACATGTGTTTTGTTTTGATTGGGACTGGCTACCCAGCGGCGATTGTAAATTCTTAAAGAATTAAAGGATGTAATTTTTTTTAAAATCAGAATCAACTGTTCTTCCTTAATAAAAACTCTAGATTAACTTCTAAAACTTACAAAAACAACCCCTGGTGTTTTATCAACATATTCTTCTTAGTCATAAAAATTTCTAGTGATTAATCGCTCGAGCGATTCACTCGATTATTAAAATCGCTCGAGTATCAAGTACTCGATTGTTAAAATCATCGCTAATATTTTTCAAGTACAAAATTTAAAAAATTGATAAATTTATGACAAATCATTGCTGTAAAGTAAGAATGCTTACATTTATTTTCAGTATAAAACAATATAATTACTGTTCATATAAGCGTGGCAAAATGAATTGCGCCATGCTGACAATATTTAGAAAACTAAAAAATATGCGTTGAAGGAAAAACTTCCGAATAGTGTCATAAAATTAAGGAAATTTCTTATTTCTTAGGGGAAGAAATTCTTTTATCGTTATTTTATAAGCAAGAAAAGTATAGAACGTACTATTTTATGACTTTCCAAATTGTGAACTGAAGTTAGTTATTTTTATTTCAGGTCTGTAGTTTATCGATTATTATTAGTAACTGACCGAGTCTATAATAAGCAATCGAGAAAAAGGGTTGTGACTTGTGAGTGAGCAAAGGACAGACTAATAGCTGACGAACGGATTCATTGGTAAGAAATCTTTACAAAAATAGCTTTAATATGAACAGTCACAAATAGGTCACGAGCCGCCACTGAATATAAATAGAAGATTTAGAGTACCTAGGTATATTAAAGAGAAATGAACAGCAGCGTATTTAAGGGGTGTTGCAGGGGGTTTGGACCCCCAAAAGGCAGGAATAACTTTTTTCGTATTAAATATTAATAAATCTTATATTATCCCCAAACAAAAATTTAGATTAAATAGGTTCCAATTTTCCATTATGAAGAAGTGTTGGAAGAAATGGCAAAGATGCGAATGAAATATGTTTTTTAGTGTTGTGATGGCTGGAGCGAAAAACCGCTTGAGTATTCGATTATTGAAATAGCCGAAATCGCTCGATTATTAAAAAAACCTCTAGAGTTATAAATTCAAGCGAAAATCGTCGCTTGTTACTTATTACCTTTCACTCGATACCCGAGCTTCGCCTGACGCCGACGTATATTCGAGCAGTTTTTCGCTCGATAGGAAATACTCTAGTTATAAATTCAGGCGATAAATCAAATCATTGCCTTTCACTTGATACCCGATCTTCGCTCGAAGACGCACGCCACCCGAAATGTGCCGATTGGCGATGTTCGAGTTTAACCCTCAGAAGGCTGACACGATATACGTCTTTGTTAAAGGCACATAAACGAGATGGTGCATACAAAAAGGTATGCCAATCCCTTAGTAGATTCATCGCGACATGGGGTTTGTATCGACTGGATAGCCAACGGCGATTGTAAATTCTTAAAAAATTAAAATCAACTATGCTTCATTAATAAAAAATAAAAGATGAAACTTCTAAAACTTACAAAAACCACCCCTGGTGTTTTATCAACACATTCTTCTTTGCCATAAAAATTTCAGGTGATTAATCGCTCGAGCCATTCACTCGATTATTAAAATCGCTCGAGTATCAAGTACTCGATTATTAAAATCATCGGTTTTTCCCAACACTAGAGAATATGCTACTAAGCTTCCGCGACCTTTATTTGTTGTTTGTTACATTATTATTTTCTAAACAAGATGAACTACGCACGACTACACCGTCAGTTGTTGATAAATTATACAAAAATGACACACAATTTAGAATCGAATCACATAAAACTCTCCTTCTTCCAAGAAACCCGTAAAAATTTTAATCCTTCAATAGAGCAAAGCAGGTTTCCAATACGTCAGAAATAGCTCCCTGGAGAGCTATTCTGAACTTACGTAATCTACTGCTCTTTGTACTCCCTGCCCGGCCGTATTAGGAATTGTTGGCTTCTTGTATATTTCTCAAATTTTTTGTTGAAAATTGTATGTAAAGTGAATTAAATTTAAATGTGGCAGTAATAATTTTGAACAAATACGACCTTTGGCAATTGGTTATTTGAAAGATAAATCACACTGACTTATCTACAAGGTGTTAATGTGAAAACTTATCACCCTTACCTAATATCTAGAAAATAAGTAAACCACCAGGCAAAAAAAAGGGTTATCGTTACGTGCCGTCAAAGGTTGTTTAAGGACCCAAGACGTGGTGCCCTCCATATTAGCCAGAAGAAGTGTCGATGACGTGGTATGATGAAAATCGCCAATATCTAAGCATCAATGAAGCCAGCACAGCGTTAATTAAAAATAATAGCATGGCTTTAACGAATTCGCATATAGAATGTGCTCTTCTTCTTCAAAGAAAAAGTTTAATTAATTTTTTCGAAACCCACAAGTTTCTGCTACAGCTATAAATATGTAGTAAAATATTCATTCTCACGCTATAGTTTTAAGAAATATTAATATATATTATTCATTGGAAGCTCGTGTCCATGAGTAATCTATTCATTACACACGTGCTGCGACCATTCACTAGGAAACAATTTCATGTTATTTTCTATGACTGTCTGAATAATATAATAATTATTATGTCATTTTAAAGAAATTATATTATTATTATTTACGGGAACCAGCGGCGGATTACCGTACAGATGCATGAGACGCGTGTCTGGGGTCTTAGCAAAGAAGCAGAGGCGGATTAACGTACAGACGCATGAGACGCGTGTCTGGGGTCTTAGCAAAGAAGCAGAGGCGGATTATCGTACAGACGCATGAGACATGTATAGGGCCTTAGCAAAGAAGCAAAGGCAGATTACCGTACAGACGCATGAGACGCGGTGTCTGGGGTCTTAACAAAGAAGCAGAGTCGGATTACCGTACAGACGCATGAGACGCGTGTCTGGGGTCTTAGCAAAGAAGCAGAGGCGGATTACCGTACAGACTCATGAGACGCGTATCTGGGGTCTTAACAAAGAAGCAGAGTCGGATTACCGTACAGACGCATGAGACGCGTGTCTGGGGTCTTAGCAAAGAAGCAGAGGCGGATTACCGTACAGACGCATGAGACTCGTGTCTGGGGTTTTAGCAAAGAAGCAGAGGCGGATTACCGTATAGACGCATGAGACGCGTGTCTGGTGTCTTAACAAAGAAACATATGCGGATTACCGTACAGACGCATGAGACGCGTGTCTGGGGTCTTAGCAAAGAAGCAGAGGCGGATTACCGTACAGACCCATGAGACTCGTGTCTGGGGTCTTAGGAAAGAAGCAGAGGCGGATTACCGTACAGACGCATGACACACGTGTCTCTGGTCTTAGGAAAGAAGCAGAGACGGATTACCGTACAGACGCATGAGACGCGTGTCTGGGGTATCAGCAAAGAAGCAGAGGTGGATTACTGAACAGACGTATAAGACGCGTGTCTGGGGACTTAGCAAAGCGGATGCCTCGGAATCGTTGAGTGAGGGACTCTGATTACAGGGAGTGGGTCACTAGGGGGCCTACAGATCAGGGTTGTGCTTGGGGCAAAATCACATTCCGCCATTGACGGGATGCAGGCCTGGATTTAGGCATAGGCTGAAGCTTGGGGCGGACAATTTTCAGGTGCCCAAGTTTTACGTGGCGGCAATAATTATTCAAAGAAAAATAAAATTATACTACGTATCGTAACTTATGTTTTCGGCAGCCGTCTCGAAAATAAAACATTCGGTATGATTTATTAAATCGAAAGTACCACTTAACACAAATGGTACCGAACGTAGCTATTTTCGGGACGATTTTTTTCACGTTCGAAACAATTTCTTTACTTTCGGGACGATTCTTGTTACTTTCGGGACGGTGTTTTTTCGCGTTTCAAATCCAAAAAATGGAAATCCGTAGTGAAAGTGAGGCTGAATGGATTCCACGTGAGATTATTGAATCTGATAAAGCGGCTACTTATGAATTATTGGCGGTAAAGTCACGAGAGAGGCATGAATTGGTCTACAATTTATTTAGAAAATGGAGCAATGATAAAAATGTGCATACGATAAATTAACAAGTGATTCTTGCATATTTATTGGAAAAATCTTAAAGCCATCAAGCCTCTGGTGCAATTACTCGATGCTAAAGTCCACAATTAATATTAAAAATAATATAGATATAAGCCGCTCTCCCAAAATTATTGCTTTCCTTAAAAGAAAATCTATTGGTTATAAACCAAAGAAAATCAAAAATGTTGAATAAAGAAGAAACCCGAACAAACCAGAAGCTAGAGATAATATCTACCTAATGACAACGGTAATATAATTAAATCTAATTCCTCTTCTTCCTTGTTCCAATTTTTATTAAAATTTAGGTTGCATTAATACTTCGTTTGGCAAGCGCTTGTCGTCGCGAAAAGCTTTGTAAAATGAATTTGGATGATATAGAAGACAAGACAACCATGTTAGCGATTAAAATTCCTAATTCTAAAAAGAATATGGAAAGAAAATTTGTCGTCATTGGAGAAAATAATATTTCTGCAGCAAACACACCACAACGTAGATTATTTGTTTATTATAAAAACGGAAAATGTACTATACAACCTACTGGTATTCACACTTTTTGGAAAAATCGGCTGCACAATTGCTGAATTTCTAAAATTACCCAATCCCAAAGAATACATCGGGCACTGTTTACGCAGGAGCTCAGCCACTTTACTCGCTGAAAGTGGTGGTAGGATAACCAACTTAAAGAGACACGGAGGATCGAAATCAACCAATGTAGCAGAGGGATACGTAGAAAATTCTTTAAGAAACAAAATTCACATAACTTCACAAACTGAAAAAGGCCGTGACGAAATTAATATCTCGAAACCTAGTACAATTACTGATGCGTCTAAATCTAATTCCGACACTGCCACTTCTGTTAATATCCCTAATAATATTAATATAAGTAATTGTCATAATTGCGTAGTTAATATTCATTAGTAATGTACTCATAAGAGTGATTGTTATATGTAATAGTCTATATAAAGTTAATACATTATTATTCATCGCAGGATTCCAGTTCCTACTCATCCCGTAAAATATCTCTTTCGGAACTTGTTACGTAAATTACTAAAAATGAACTATCACATTTTCTACATCGTTGTTCCTTAACCGAAAACGAAGCCGAGAATAATATGACAGATTTTTAAAAATAATTTACGTAAATGATTTAACAAAAACATATATCCAAATAAAATATTGGTATTTTTCGGTTTTGTCTTAGTCTACCTTATCTAATTGTTCTGCAGAACGCAGTTCAGTACTAAGACGAATTCTTAACTAAGTACTTAAGATCCACTAGGATGCAAGAGCGGTTGGAATCTATGGCAATTTTAAATATATAGTTAGACTAACTATTTTTTAGTCTATTATTAACTTCCGAGCTATCTTTTTTATGATAATAATTTATTTTGAATTATTTATTGAATCTTATAGAATTTCGATGAAATGATTATTACCTAATTTCGATAATTTGATTGTATTTGTCTTTGATTGGATGGTAATCTAATAATATTCAATGTCGCCGTATCAATGATAATACCACAACGGCTAACTTGCTTAAGACTAATCAAAAATTATTAACTTCATGAAATTATGGAAATCATGGTCCAATACCTATCAAATTATTGCTAAAACGAATAATCAATTTTAAAAAATAGGCCATATAATTATTACAGATAAGAAATTATTTTTCCTTGAATTTTCTTGCACCTGCAGATTTCTTATTTTCGTATTTGCAATTCGCACAAAATATATATTAGAAGGCAATAAAAAAAAATGAAATTGTGTACCGTAAGCCTCATAAATTAATTCGTTAGCTTGTGTCCTAGGGTATTATTACCTAACTATGTATATAATCCCCATATGCGGAATATTGCCTGCATGCATTTGCAAAATTTAGTTGAAACTTGAGTTTCATTGCAAGAGTGTGTTTTTTGAAAAATCGTATTCAAACATGGCTTCTACAAGTTGGCGTGGTTGCGTAAAACATCCGGACGTTTTTTGCTACATATATAGCGAGTACATTTTAAAAGAAAGTAAAAGAGTGATTTGTGACTTTGTGAAAAGAGTTTATTTGGCCTATTTTGGTGTCCACTTAAGATAAACCCTGGGCTCCGCATGTTGTGTGCAAAACCTAACTATTTTTTAGTCCAGTAACTTCCGAGTTATCTTTTTTAGGATAATCATTTATTTTGGATTATTTTTTGAGTCTTATAGAATTTTGATATAAATGATTATTAATTTCGATAATTTGATTGTATGGTAATCTAATAATATTCAATGTCGCCGTATCTATGGTAATGCCACAGCGGCTAACTTGATTAAGACTAATCAAAAATTATGAACTTCGTGAAATTATGGACATCATGGTCCAATAACTAACAAATTATCGCTAAAACGATTCGATTTAAAAAAATAATCCCAAATAAATGATTATCCAAAAAATATTAAAAGTTATTGGCGCCGGTACTTAAAAATAGGAGGAGTCAGTAGGTCCTGGATCCCCATAAACATTTTCTTGTAAAATTAAAGATAAGATTCCTTAATCACCCATCAATAAAGGAAAATACTTTCGTCTCACCTGTCTGTCCCTTTCCAAGAGTCTTCTCCAAGCGGTACGGCCCAACATATTGGTGCTGCACCTCACTGGAGGAATTCGTGTTATCCTTCTGCATTTTAAAAATTTTTCACACCCTTTACAATATCACATATCTTTTCTTCTTACGCATTTGTTCCGCGCTAACTGTTCAACAATTTTTAAAAAAATTAACGAAAAAATGTCGCTTATATTCATTTTTCACAGATATATCGTAGTTAAATAATATAAAAAATATATTCGCATTACATCTAGGATCTGCAGTTGTAACGTATTGTCCACCGGGGATATATTAGGAATATTTTTTAAAATTCCTGCAACACTTTGTCGCAATTTCACCAAACACTCGTGATCGCACAATACGGTCAAAAAAACGTCAATTGGAACTTTCAAAAAACACCGCCGACAAGCTTTTTCTTGTTTCTTTTCGAGCCCATGTCGTTCCTACATGGAAAAACTCGCGAGAATTAAAAATGATCCGGTCATTTTCTACACATTTTCGTGGTCTAGAGACACTGTTTCAGCCAGAGAAATCGTCCTGCTAGCAAGGGGTGGGCAAAATCAATAAGTTCAGCGCTGCTGGGTGAACGGGGAGGCCCGAAAGTCCCTAGATTCGATGGCAGGACGGAGTATGCATTCTTACCCCTTATACGAGGGATGTTGCGAGAATTAAGGCGGATTGGTTAATCTAACTCTGAATCGCACAGAAAAGACTTTCTTGAAAATGCTACAAAAATTAGGTGTGTATAGGTACAATAAAAATATTTTTTTTTCTCTACCCCGTTTACATTAACTATTTTGTAGCAAAAGTTTTGAATTAGTATAAGTAATATAAATTTTTATTTTATTTTTTTGTTTTTTTTTATATATTATTATAAACACAAAAGTCACTGATTTAATCCCGCGTTGATTAAGGCACTTTAGTCCTACGGTATAAGTATACATTATTTTTTGTACAGGGTGTCCATTTTTGGGTAGTTTTACGGGGTATCTCCGTTATTAGTGAAGATAGAAGAATGCAGTTTTCGCAGCACTGTGCTACTTTTTTTTCAAACAGAAGATGCCGTAATTAGAAATTTTCTAGGCCGCCTTGTTCCTGATATACGGGATGTTTTTGAGAATTGTGCATTTTGGGACACCCCCCAGATCTCGGTTACCCGTAACGTATAAAAAAGAAATAAAATGTTCTTTTTGTAGTTTTTTACGTAGAATCCAGTGACGTACTCAGATTTTTTCTACATTCAATAGTTTTCAAGGAAAATAAAGAAATTTGCTTTTTTTAAATGGGTAACCCTATATATTTTTTAATAATATAATTTAGTTTGTAACAAGCTTCTCAAAAATATATACACTTTATTTTTAGTCTTAGTATTAGGCCCGAAATATACGTTTTTCAAAAATATACCATTTTTTTAGTAGGCCATGACGGATATTAAAAACAAACAAAAGAACACAGCCCTATGTGTCATAATAATAAAATCTTCTAATTCTGTCAGAGCATACAGGTTCTCTAAGTTGTTTTAAAATTTCTAATTAATAGTGAAAAATCAGTTTGTCCTAATTATGTCAGAGCATGTAAACTTTGAGAAGTATGACATGCTCGTTTGTTATATCCAGTGTAACGAAAATGCAGATGGAGCATAGATATCCCGAAAGACGACAACCGGATAAGCGAATTTTTTCAAGAATAAAATCAAATTTAATTCAACACGGTTCATTTTCTAAACCTCGCCCTAAAATCTATCACAAGAATAATCGCTGCTGAGACTGATGAAATAAATGTGTTAGCTTCAATTGAAACAAATTCAAGTAGTTCTTGCAGAAAAGTTGAAGGTTCTGTTTTGCAATTGATATTTACAAAATCTGAACAGGGAAAACAATTTTGAAAAAACCGTTATATGGTCTAATGAGGTTCATTTTACCAGTTTTAGCATGTTTAATGGCCAGAATACGAGGTTTTCGTCTCAGGAAAATCAGCATGTAATATTTCCAATCGAACGGCAAGGCAGATTTGGCGTTAGGGTTTCATGCTTTATACTGAATAGCAAAGTATATAACATATTTGAAGGAAGCCTTAATGCAAATAAATATTTGCAGGTCTAATTGTCGCTATAAGTAAAACAGCCTACTAGTTTAAAAATTCAATTTACATCGATACTTTTCTAACTTTAATATATTTCAATATTAAATCGTCGTTTTCCCCGTCACAGATCCGTACACGGAAAAATATTAGATTTTAGCTCTCGGAATTTTGACAACACAACCTCGAGCTAAAATCGAATACTTTTTTCCCTTGTATAATAAATAACTATGTTTCTACCCTTAATATACCATATCCATTCTGGATAGCACTTACCTACACCTTGTCAGTGAGAGGCGGGTAAAGTGCAGCAAAGTTTCCCCTTACTCTTTACGAGCGGTCACCGTTAGACATCCATTAGAAATTAAAATAGAGTTCCTTTTTCCAAATTACCATCATTATTTCTATTTTTTCAACTGTTCTAATAAAACCCTACATAATTTCGCTCTAATCAGTAGCGTGTACCTATTTCTTTTTAAATCTTCACCAAGGGCCATTATTGCAATCATTAACCAAATAAAATCTCTTGAATGGATGTTATAAAGCTACACTAAAATGATGAGTTGTAATTATACAGTATGTCCACGGATGGGGTTTACAAGAGGACAAATGGACTAAAAATTGAAAGATACGAAAAAAATACACTCTTAATAAACGTTTTTGCTTGTCTAGAAAGAATCATAAGAAAACATACTTTATTTTGAAAGATACGAAAAAAAGTCAGTCTTAATGAATGTGTTTTCTACACAACAAACCGAAGTAGACCAATTCATTAAAAGGTTTACCTATGTAAAAATTATTTCCCAAAAAGTATTCTCTGGCACACCTCTGACTTGTGAACCTAGTTAAAATAATAATGACACTTAAGGTGATAGGTACTTGTTGTCAATGTCTTTATTTAATGAAGTTATTATTTAATTAGAAATGTTATCTACTGAACAAAGAGTTTATATAATACAATGTTATGGGAATGGTCAAATTTCATAAAGCTACGTCATGGAACAATTTACCGGAGAAATTTGTAGGAATTAGGATGGCAATCTGCAAGTTAATAAAAAAGTTCAAGAGAACTGGTTCGGTTTTGGACCTCAAAAAAAAAAGAAGAAATGCGACTATGATGATGCTGCTACAGTCTTAGTTCTTCATTCTATTGAAGAAAATCCTATGACGTCCCTTACAAATCGTGTTACTCAGTTGGAAGTTGTGAAAAGAAGTCAAATTCAGAAGATCTTTAAAGCAAATAAATTGTATCCGTATAAACCGCACTTTAATCAAAGATTGGAAGAGGGAGACTCTCTTTATTTAATGAAGTAATTATAATAATAATACGAACATTTTTATGAAAACAATATGATAACGATTTCATAATTCAAAAACTCCACCGCCACACTCGACACATTTTTCTAATTGCTTTCTCAAATAAGTGAAAGAATTTCTGATTTCTTGCTGAGATATCGATTGGACAGCCTGGATAATTCTGCCCTTCAGCACTTCAATATCATTTGGTATTGCGGTTGCAAAAATAATTTGTTTTAAACGGCCCCATAAAAACATATCGGCCAAGGTTAAGTCGGGACTTCTTGGGGGCCACAAAACTGGGCCATTCCTGCCAATCCACCTTGGACCAAATCTGCGGTCAAGCCATTTTCTAACCTCACGAGCGAAATGGGCTGGATAACCATCTTGCTGAAAATACATATTTTGTCGAAAATTTAATGGTAGATTTTCGAGTTCATCAATGAAAAATGTATCCAGCATTTCTAAATATGATAATCTATTGCACATATTATCAAAAAAATATGGCCCTATAATGCTATGGATGGATATCGCACACCACACGTTCACTTCTGTGAAATATTGTCTTCTCGTCATAATTCTGAATTCGGGATTTTCTAAAGGCCAGTACCTAACGTGCTGGGTTGCAACGGTTCCATTTGTTGAAAATGTACTTTCATCAGAAAACATGATACATTTATAAAAATCAATATTTCCACTTAAAATTTTGTCTCCTATCCACAGGCAAAAATCAAGTCGTTTCGCGTCGTCTCCCTCTTCCAATCTTTGATTAAAGTGCGGTTTATGAGGATACAATTTATTTGATTTAAAGATCTTCTGAATTTGCCTATTTTCACAACTTCCAACTGAGTAACACGATTTCTAAGGGACGTCATAGGATTTTCTTCAACAGAATGAAGAAAAGAACTAAGACTAAGCATCATCATGGTCGTATTTCTTCTTTTTTTTTAGGCCCAAAAACCGAACCAGTTCTCTTGAACTTTTTTATTAACTTGCAGATTGCCATCCTAGTTATTGGGATTCATACAAATTTCTCGGTAAATTGTTCCATGTCGTAGCGGTATGAAACTTGATCATCCCCATAACATCGTATTATAAAAACTCTTTGTTCAGTAGATAGCATTTCTACTTAAATAATAACTTCATTAAATAAAGACATTGCCAACAAGTACCTATCACCTTAAGTGTCATTATTATTTTAACTAGGTTCACCGGTCAGAGGTGTGCCAGAGAATACTTTTTGGGAAATAATTTTTACATAGGTAAACCTTTTAATGAATTGTTCTACTTCGGTTTGTTGTGTAGAAAACACATTCATTAAGAGTGACTTTTTCGTCTCTTTCAAAATAAAGTATATTTACTCTTAAGCAAAATAACATTTTTGCAGTTTTTACCCACCCTGTATAAAAAAATCTTTTTTATTTAGATGTAGTAGTTTCTTATGATGAATCGTATTTTCTAGACAAGCAGAAACGTTTATTAAGAGTGACTTTTTTTCGTATCTTTCATTTTTTAGTCCTTTTGTCCTCTTGTAAACTCCATCCCTTGACATACTGTATATCATGTAAATATAACGGTTCGATACAACTCCCAAATTATCAAATAAATCATCAATCATGACAATTGTTTCGTCCTTATTGGGACTCAACAGACAGCCACAATCTGAACAGTTCCAACAACAGTGAGACCCTAAATTCTACAAAAATTATAAGTAATGGTTGGTGATTCGACTTCCTTTTACAGATTTTCTAATGGAAAATGTTCGATTGATTGATTGACCGCTTAATTCCACCTAGAACAGTGGTTCTCAACCTTTAAGAGATTGCCAATCACTAAAGTAAAACTTGAACTCTTCAGTGACCACGTATAACGGGATGTAGGGTTGGGAAGGCGCACCAAAGCCGCAAACATTTTTTCGACCACCACAGTAAATACTAGAAAACCATTGCGTTAGGAACCACGTATTATACAGGGTGTTATGGAAATGACGTATTATATTTAAACCGGCAATTCCTGAGATGAAAACAAATTGAAGAAAAATATCAAAAAATGACGCTTTATTTTAATGCCCTGTACATGACCTTATGTCAAACCAAAAATTACCACGTGATGCCCCTGCCAGGAAGGTAAACAAAAGAACATATGGCGAAAAACGTGAGTGAATCTTGAACAGTGTTGTCATATCTTCAGGGTAAACTGTTTAGAAAATCAACAACCGTTTCACAGATTTCAAGTTGTTTATTTTTCAGGGTACATTATTATAAACTTTTACGTTCAGTTCAGTTCACTGGGAAACAATCTCTGATTTATAAACTTGAACTGACTCGAACAAACCGCCGCGGAGTTTATAATGGTCAGGTATGTTCTCACTTGTTCAATTCGAACGACACCCGTCGGATCTGAACAACTAAAATGCCACTTTACCCTTTAGAAGAAAAAAATGCAATTTTATTTACCTTTTCGGCCCTATTTAAAACCAACTTAATTTATAAAAAAACACCAGGTAACCGAACAAAAATCGTCACAAAACACCAAAACAAAGTCACATAAATTCACATCGCGCATCTCATGAACACATCTAAGTACCATTCAATCTGAATTAGTATTTTAAAATGCTACCGTGTAGACAAAAATACGGCCTTATTGTATAAGATTTTATCAGCTGGTAGTCTGGGAAATAATATAATTCTTTCATACATTGGTATTCGACATCTAAAAATGTTGAAACTAACCTTTGAAACTGTTCCTGTCTTCACGTGTCTGTTGTCTATCTAAAAATACAGCATTGCCACTTTCGATGGTTTATAAGATTATATTCATAAACTGCCTAATTTCCTTCTATAATATTACTTCCCTGTATAATTATAGTCTCGGAAATGGCAACCGCGCTGGCGCTAGTAGCGGAGAGTTCTCGGAAAGAAAGTCCAAGGTGGACTAGACCATTTATTTCAAAGGATAGTTCCTGTCAATTGTTAACATAATTGCTTCATTTTATCTTTAGTAAAGGGTTAATGGCCCATAGAAATTAGCGTTTTTATTATTTCTATTGCGAAATGATTAAGTGCTCTTGTTCTATGTGTGCGGTAGTGTTATTTTAAAGTGTTTAGTGCTCTCGTATAAGCTGATAATAGCATATCTTCAAAAAAACTAATTTGAAACTCGTGGGTGTTTGTGTGTTTCTTTTACATTAGCATCAGGACACGTGATGAGCATAAAGTTTTTCCCATAGAAAAAAGAACTGAAGGTGTCTGTGCCCTGGATTCCTTAATCGCGTTCTGGCTTTACTTTCTAAGTAAGTTAAATATTTATTTTTTTAAGGAACTAAAATTTTACACTATTAAACAGTTTGGCAAAAACATAAGCAAAACTGTTTTTCAAAAAAAAGTTTTATAATGAGACTGCATCTGCTTCATTAGCAGAGAAATTATGGGGTTGATGTTGCTATTTAAAGCTACGCGCATATCGTCGCCCAACCGGTTTCGGATCTTACTTTTATTTGAAGAAGAAGAATCACAAAGTTGTGAAGAAGATCGCTAGCTATTTGGAAGCAATTTCAGGAAACTTTCCTGCAATTCGGTGACCTCTTGGTGGATATCATCAGGTAGGTCCCCTAGCTTTAACGTTGAACTGATTTCAAATAACTCTCCGGATCACAGCAGATTTGGGATGTACCAAGTGTCTTCCTGCGAACCACCTGGAAGTGAATCACGGATCACCGGTTGAGAACCGATAACCTAGAGGGACGAATAGCAGAAATACACGACGAACCATGCACTGCCGCCCATCCCATGTGATTCTACTTAGTACTCTTCGAACTAAATTATTAAGGATTCATTTCTTCATCTGGAGGACGTCATCCTTATGGAACGACCTTCCTGAGGTCGTGTTTCCCCGACGAATATAACCTCCAACGATTCAAAAGCATCGTGACTCGCTTTATTCCAAGGCATCTTTTAGTGATTTTTTACTGCGTATCCATGTCTTTAGTGAATTTTTGCTGCGTATCCATGTCTTTTAAACAGTCCTATTTTTTTTTATATTTTTTCTGACTCTGATCATTTTAAAGCATTTTTAGGTATCAGTCAGACTATCTTAAAAGATTCTTCTTATAGTGCTTGTTTGATCAAAAAAAAAAATAATTGGTGCGGATTCCAACCCCCCAACAACATATATGTATTTGCTATACAGGTCGTCAATTTGAAAATTTCGCACCCCTTAATCTCTCGCTTCCGGTAAATATTATTAGAAATCGGAAAAACACGCAAATGAATTCATAAATTTTTTAACGAGTTAAAGGAAGTAATTTAGCGTTAAAAAAGTGCCGCAAGGAGAAATTTGTTCAATTCTCTCTCAATACTAATAATACCAAGTTGCCATGAAAACAGCATCCGCGTCATTCGTTGTCTGGGCGCCGCATTGTTATTGTCACCTTACAAATATCAATAATATTTGGAGACATCAAAAATGGAAAGAAATAATCCGATTCCGAAGAGGAAAACTCATTTCAATGCGCTCCAGACGAAATAATTAATAAAGCCAATGGAGCAATACAAAATGTATTGCCTGAAAAATCGAAAGAATCTTACAAAAATGAATATAATACGTTTATTAAATGGCATTGGACCAAAAGCATGTAAAGAGTTCCAGCGAACAGTTTAACAGAAAGTGTATTTTCAAGGAAAGTAGAACATTTTTAAATCTTCCTACTGTATGGTCATGCTAGAATCAACATTCATTCTGAATAATAAGTCGATATAAGCAAATATCCCAAACTTATTGCATTCTTATGTGATAGTGAGTTTGTTATTGTATACAGGGTGTCCGCTAATTAATGGTACATGGAAAAAACATAGACTCCTTACGTAAAAATATTAGGGTTTACTTATACTTACCTATATCCGAAAGTTGATATTAACTGAGATTCACATTTGTTTTCTCTAAGAATTTTGAGAGAAACCAACGGTTTTTCACAAAATTTGGCAATTATGGTTTGTTTAGGACGAGAAATTGATTTTTTTTAATTTAATGTACAATGTTGGGGGCGCTGTCTGCGGCATTTTTCGCATATTCATACGGTCATAACTTTTTTGTGCCTCAGTGTATTTAAGTTTTTAATGAAAATAATACTTTTCTCGTATTTATTACGTAAAAAAGGTATACTAATTTCAGGTCGCCCAGAGTTACCCTTTCGGAGATATATGCATTTAAATTGGTTAGTGCACCATGCCCAATTACTATTAATTTGCAAACAATTTTTTTTCTTAAAGTAACCTATGAGTAAATAAATAACATTTAGAGATGCAGTTGCTATGAAACCTCTATGTTGTTATTTGTTTGTTGATTATTGTAAGATAGCTGTATGGGATATTAGGAATTCCGTTTAGGACAAAAGGTACCTGTTTCGCCTAATCGGTCGTAAATATTTGTGAAGATCTTAAAATCAGGTTGTTGTATAGAGTTCCGAATATCGTCTCTGGGCACCTCGTCCATTAAAATTTTCCTGCGCGTATACACACAACATATCCCCCATTTCTGGCTTTTGAAAACAAATTATGTCTCAGCATTGTTACTTAACGATAAACTCAAAAATGAAATATTTTCTCACACAGCTATCTTACGATAATTAACAAACAAATAACAACATGGATGTTTCATAGCAACTGCATCTCTAAATTTCATTTGTTTTCTCATATTTTAATTTAAGAAAATAATTTTGTTTGTTAATTAATAGTAATTGGGCAGGGTGCACTAAACAATTCAAATGCACATATCTCCGAAACGGTAACTCTGGGCGATCTCTACTTAGTATACCTTTTTTACGTAATAAATATGAGAAAAGTATTATTTTCATTAAAAACTTAAATACACTAAGGCACAAAAAAAATGTTGACCTAATAAATGTGCGAAAAATGCCGCAGACAGCGCCCCCTACATTGTACATTCAATTTTCACAAAAAAATCAATTTCTCATCCTAAAAACACTATAATTGCCAAATTTTATGAAAGACCGTTGGTTTCTCTCAAAGTTATTAGAGAAAAACAAAAATGAAGTTTTAACTTTAACACCCTGTATCTCAGTTAATATCAACTTTCGGATATAGATAAGTATAATTAAATCCTAATATTTTTACGTAAGGAGTCTGTGTGTTTTCCATGTATCATTAATTAGCTGACACCCTGTATACACCAATATATATTTTTTAATTTCGAAATAGAAAACTGATACGATCGTAGAAAAAATATTGTATCAAACTTATGCATAAAGTTAATTTATTCAGTCATTACATAGATTAACTATTCCTAATGTTCCTCCTAAAATAGATATCGCGTACCAAAGACCCCTGAAGATTTAGGTACATTTTCGATTATAACTTTTAAGAAACCCTGTATATTTTAATGAAATTTTTCCCTACTGCGTTACACTACACTCTAGCGCAAATTTAAATTCCATGCCGTCTGCGGCGCCAATGAACTACCCTTATTTAAAATTTGGCAGACCATTAGAATTCACCCCCTAATTTCCGGCTCATGTAGCACGACCACAAGATGCCTGTTCCACTTTAACGCACTCTGCTGGTCGTAATGTAGGTTGTCCATTATTTATTACGTTTATTCCTGATTTTTACCTGTTTCGTTAAAGTGCGTCTCACGCTCTCTCGTTGACGTTCGACAAAATTCTAATTACCTCAATAGGGTGAGTTTTTTAAAGTGTTACAAGGCGATATCTCGCAAACGGTTTAAAATATTTTCTTGAAATTTTAATGAGGTAATAGTAAGATGGGGGGACATATTTAAACATATTTTTGTTATCTACCCCCTTTCCCCATTTTGAGGGGTTGGGGGTAACTTTGAAATTTTAAATGGGAATATGTACTTTTGTTTATTAAATTCGGATCTACGTAAAAAACTACGTATTTGTACAAAAAAATTTTTGGTTAGCTCCACTGGTTACCGAATTATAATTAATTAGGTTATAAAAATTAAAAAAATATTATTTACCCTTTATCGCCTGTCATGTTTCAGAAGATGTTCGAAATGTCTCCCTTCAACTTCCAAACACTTTCTCACTCTTTTTTTAAACGAATTTCGTACCCGCTCTAACATTTCAGGTGTCACTAATAAGCAAGCAAAGCGGATTCGGTCTTTCATATTGTCTATAGTTGTAGGTGCAGTCGCCATCACTTTGTCTTTTATAAATCCCCAGAAGAAAAAGTCAAGAGGGGTCAAATCCGGAGACCTAGCAGGCCAATTGACCGGACCAGCTCGACCAATCCACCTGTTTTCAAACAATTCGTTTAAATGATTACGGGCCTGTATTGCATAATGCGGTGGAGCTCCATCCTGTTGAAACCACATGTCAGGATTTATGTTTTGGTTTAATAATAGTGGTAATTCGTTCCTTAAAAAATCTGTATACATTTCTCCATTTAAATGGCGTTCAAAGAAATGCGGACCAATAACCCTATCTCCAATTATACCACACCAGACATTAACTGACCAAGGATGTTGATTTGGCACAGTTCTCATCCAGTGGGGATTTTCCGATGCCCAGTAGTGCATATTGTGTCTATTTACCTTTAAGAAAACAAACAATAAAAAAAAATTAATTTCTACCGACAAGGGATAACTTAAAATCCTACCTGGCCACAATTCTGGAAACTAGCTTCATCAGAAAAAACAACATTCTTTAGAAACCTGTTATTTCCTTGCATTTGCCTTGTTACCCAATTGCAAAATGTAACGCGATTTTCAAAGTCTTGCCCATAAAGCTCTTGGTGGAGTGTAATGTGGTATGGATGAAATTTGTACATATGCAATATGGTCACAACCGATTTTTGGCTTATTCCAGCATCTGCAGCAAGCCGTCTGGAACCTACATGCGGGTTAATAGCTACCATTCCTAAAACTCCAACTGCCCTATCTGGATCTGTTTTAGTTCGCTTCCGAAATCGTGGTTTTGACTTCAGGCTGCCAGTAGTGCGACATCTAGTTTCCAGCCTTTTAAATGCCATGTGAGATTTCAGGTTGTTAGGAAACCTTTCCGCCCACCTTAGTGAAGCTTGTCTGTAGTTTCTTCTACACTCCCCCAACATTAACAACATATCAACTTGCACACTAAAATTCGCTTCCATGTTCAATTGATCAAGCTGAGAAATAATCGTTGATATGTAAAAATTCTCAACTGACTGAAGTCAAAACAACGCATTTCCATGTAAACGAATAATAATTTTGAAATAAGTGAACTTGATTTATTTTAAATTTAGTTATTTTTTAAATCCAATAGAAATTTAATAATATTAAATATAATTCGGTAACCAGTGGAGCTAACCAAAAATTTTTTTTGTACAAATACGTAGTTTTTTACGTAGATCCGAATTTAATAAACAAAAGTACATATTCCCATTTAAAATTTCAAAGTTACCCGCCACCCCTCAAAATGGGGAAAGGGGGTAGATAACAAAAATATATTTAAATATGTCCCCCCATCTCACTATTACCTCATTAAAATTTCAAGAAAATATTTTAAACCGTTTGCGAGATATCGCCTTGTAACACTTTAAAAAACTCACCCTGTACATATACAGGGTGTTCCGGAGTCGACGGCTATTTCTGTAAATAACGATGACAGAAAACCATATACGATAAAAATGTGGAAAATCAAAAGAGTGAGGAAAGGATGGGGGTTCAAATTATGATATCGGTATTTATACAGGGTATCCCAAGAAAAGTTCAGGAGAGTGAAAGTGTTGGTAGAGCAAAAAAATACCCTGTATGCGGCCGGACAATTTTGATACTTTATCGTAGAGATTCCAAAAATTACTAAGTGTACCAAATTTGAGATAATTATCACGGAAAATATTGAAGAAAAAACTTAAACCTTTGACACCCTATAGACGGTTGTCAATAAGAATTTATTATTACATTATTTTCATAACCACGTATATTTTCGATAAACGCTCGGACCCGTAGATTTTATTTTTCACTTTTACAAATAGAAAATTTATAGTATTATACAGGATTGCTCAAAAGTCGGGGCTTACATAAACTTTAGTTTTTTAAATGGAAAATTCTAAATTTAGTTTTTTATTGAATTCTTCTTGAAATTTCGCATATTTTCCATGTAACATACCCGATTTCGATCTTCAGCTGTTTTCAAGATATCACAATAGAAACAAGATGCATGGCAATGTTAATGGGAATAAATAAATGTCACTTAAATTAAAATGACAGTTTGTTACCAGGTTACTACAATAAAGGTAATAATTTTATTTACAACCATGCATGTAATAATGACATTTCATCTATCTTTGAAAGGTGGAAACTTGAGGTTTTTTAATTTTACTTTCCACCCGGGTGGAAAGTAAATTATTTTTTGTCAATTTTTTAAAAATCGATATCTCAAAATAATATACGAACACACCAACATACAACTCATTACACAAATTTAACGACAATGATTTTTTTTTTAAATAAACCTAATGACATTTATAAAAAATAAAAAATTAACATGGTTTTTGGTTTAGTTATTTACATTAAATATTACATTGGCATTTTTGTATTCAGTCACTGATATGTTAAAGCATTGCATATTGTGACCAGATCGTTCATATCTTCTTTGTCTTGCCATTTTCACTGAAATAAGCTAGTAGCGCCAACTCAGAACCAGGATTTTGAACTTTGTTTTCCGTACACCATTCTTTGAAACATTTATATGCCTTGTCATATCTCGGGCGGCTTTTAGTTGGCAGAAGATCTTCTTCTACTATTTTTGCTGCTTCTCGAATTTCTGGTGGAGTAGCAGCAAAATGAAATTCCTCATCTGATAGCATTTTTCTGTTGTTAAAATAATATATTGTTTAGTAACATGGATACCATATTCAAAAAATGATATTTGCCATCTTGAAGTGTATTATTACCTACGTTATTTTACCACCGAGGTTATTTGAAATTTCTGTTTAATTTTTCAATGGAAAA
This sequence comes from Barypeithes pellucidus, assembly GCA_963991005.1. Taxonomy (NCBI): domain Eukaryota; kingdom Metazoa; phylum Arthropoda; class Insecta; order Coleoptera; family Curculionidae; genus Barypeithes; species Barypeithes pellucidus. Next base: position 20,777,719 of record OZ022563.1, read on the forward strand.
GTCAAAATGACATTTACTGTCTCGAGATTTGGTTAACTACTAAGTACCGACTCTCTCTACTGGAATGAAACACTTCTTCCTCGGCACGTAATATACTATTCCGTACTTTCTTCCTTATTGAACCATGAACATTGCCTTGTTTAGATTGTGATATCTTGAAAACAGCTAAAGATCGAAGTATGGTATATTACATCAAAAATATTCAGGATTTCAAGTAGAATTCAAAAATCGAATAAAATTTACGATATGACATTTAGAAAACCAAAGTTGACTTGTGTTCCGACTTTTTTTTGAGTTTGTAGAAAATAAAATCGACGGATTTTAGGGTTTTTTTCGAAAATATACATGGTTACGAAACTTTGGGGTGTTCCATTCTTAGATAAATAATAAATAGGTAAACTTTAATGTCAATCAATAATTTGGTTTATTTACAACCATGTACGTAATGTTGACATTTCATACTCTTTAAAAGTTTGAGAGAAAAAATATTTGTATCTAGGTGGAAAGTGACATTTACCCGGGTGTAAATGTCACTTTCCAGGTAAATATCAACCAACATTAACTTAATAACCAAAATGACTTGGCAACTTGACGTTTTTTTATTTGTGGATGGTGGCGACGCTTGTGGTTATACATAGATCTTACTCTGTTAATTTGTCACGTAGTTATATTTGTTACAAAAAACATCATTTGCATTTAAAATATATGGTTGTAAATAAAATAGCATACAAACCTCGGTAAAAAGTTTCATTCCTGTCTCGAGAAATGATTTACTTAAATCGTGCGGTATACTTATTATATAATCGGAGAGAATATTAAATTTGCAAGAAAACCTGAAAACCGCAGTTCTATATCTTCTTTCAGAGTTATTGCTAGACGACTAATTTTAAACATATTTAATGGTTATTTTAAATAGAATATCCAGTATATTTTCGCATTTTTCGATTGTATGTGAAAAGTAAGTAACTTTTGTTAACAATTTCCTACCTCCAGCCATTTCTGAGGTAAAATTCATTAAAGGATTTAAAAAAACAATGCAAAGGTAATTCATTTTGTAACTAATGCAGTTAAAGATTTAAAAATATGAGAAAATTTAGAAAAGGTATGGCTCTTTTTATTTCATAAAGATACTAGACAATTTTTATATAGGGTATTTTAAAAAGTATACTTTCCTGGTATGCCGCCGATTCGAAAAATATTGGTGATTAACGTACGTGATTGAAGTGGCGTACGTAACCAGTAACGTCCGTCCGTTTTGCGCTTAATTAATGGTAGGTAACTCGTTCGTTCGTTCTCCTACGGCTTATATTAACGTAGGACGTTTTTTGTTAACCCCCGTATAACCAATTTACCCCTTTAATTTTATTTGAATTTTTATTTGACTTGATTATTAATTAGATGGCAATTTATGAATTTTAATTTTGAAGTTTGTCCCATTTTCGTTTCGTCCAGAAGGTGTAATTCCCCACCCAGGAATTATTTATTAATGCCAGTCTAACTGTTGAATCGTTTTAGAATATGTGGGGACTGGTCGACACTATCGATAATGTCGCCAATCTTAGTTAGTAATGAAAAATTCATCGCAAACCGAAGACGTGCCTACTTAATTATTTTTTCGGACGCTATATTTTAGTTACATCTCGTGCTGGAATTTCAGTAACCATTACTTCTTATTCCGGAGAATGTATTTTTTATCACAATCGGGTGAATTTTGGTTTCGAAAATTATTCTAGCTTTGGGCGCAAAGTCTTTGTAGAATAAATTTTTTCGCAATAAGTGTTTTTTTTTTAAATTTTATAGCGAAATGTTAATGTCATGCCGATCGGACGCCGCCCTCAGTGCAGGATAACGCTGCCTTTATGGCCGAACTAAGTGACTATTCTGCTTACTTTTCTACCATAGCTTCCACCGTAAAAACGGCCGCTATTTTGGCGAGCGCTTGAAAAGTAAGCTAGTCTTACACCGTCCGAAATTTATTAATTCTTCGTTTTTTCACTGATGTTTTCTTTCTTGGCCTATTCACTTCAAAAATGTTAGCGACATTTATCAAGGTTGGCGACTCAATAACATTTGCTTAGGGGTGATCGACACGATGGAGGTATTTCCCAATAAGAAATGTTACCTTGCCTTGTACATCACTCTTTAAAAATAAGCCGCCGGTATATAGATGATACCTTGTCAGCTAAATTTATCAAGCCTGTACTGAAATCGCTGGTGGACCGTTACAAGGGTACGCACTAGCCTGATTTTCCCTGGAAAATGATGCACGTCAACCGATGGTGTTTATACTCTGTATTAAAAAATACGAGTGTCTCCCACGCTACGTTATCGAATTTCTTTCCAAGTTTATTTATACTCGCCAGATACGAGTGTTCGAAGATATTTAGTTTTTTTTATACTCGCACCAAAACACAAGTGTTTGAAGAGATTCTAGCGTTATTTAAACTCGCACTGAAACATACGAGTGTTTGAAAATAAAATTTACTGAGGGAAAGATCCGCGGTTGACTATTCTCGGAATTTCCGGAATGAGCACTCTAAAACCTGTAGCCCTTCTTACGTAAAAAAGAAAAAAAACGAAACCGCGTTTGAGTACGATTCTGGGAACCCCAATCGGCGGTCGACCGCGCAGAGATTTACCTCTTGAAGAACCCAAACATCGACTGACTTCTCCAGCAGAATTTTTGTATTAATCTTTTTACATGTTAGTTTGCGTCATTCTAAACCATCTAATCTTCTGCTGACGATGCCTGTTACGATAAGAGAGAGCAGGTACCAAACTGTTGACATTGCAAAATTATAGAAAGCCAATCTGATTTTATATGGTTGGTCTTTCTGAGAGTGAAGTTCTCTTCTTCAAAAATTTTTTAACAAACAGAATTTCAATCAGTTCGTGTCGGCAGTATGGTATCGGCTCGTAATGGGGTACCACAAGGCTCCGCTTTATCACCTCTTCTGTATGCTATTTACACATCATTACTCTCAAATTCACTTAAACAATGCCCAGGCCAGTACTATGCTGACGACACGCAGGTTTATAAATCATTCAATAGGGCCGACACTGTGGAGAGCGGTAGAATTATAAGTACGGAACTGGACTCACTAAATAAACTGGCATTGGAACAGTCCCTTATACTTAATCCTAAAAAGTGCTGTGTAATGATATTCGGCCGAAAATCTGATGTGGATGCGGTTAAAAATCTAATTAAGATTGACATTGACAATACAGCGTGACAATGTTCGCAATTTAGGTGTGACTTTTGACAGTGCTTTAAGGTTTAATGCACATGTGTCAAGCTGTATACAAAAAGCTTTTATAAGACTTAAATTACTATATCATTTGCGCCATTTTTTATCGCGAAACGTAAAGAAGCTTCTATGCGATTCCCTCGTGCTCTCGATAATTAATCATGGCGATGTTGTGTATGGAAACTGTATTAGTGCTACTGATAAGCAAAGAATTCAATTTGTCTAAAATTCTTGTTTAAGATTTATTTACGGAGTAAGAAAATATCAACACCTTTCTCATAAGTTAACCGAGTCAGGCTGGTTGAGCATGGCAGAGAGGAGGGAACTGCATCAAGCATGTTACTTTCATAAAATTATAAATTTAAAATGTCCAACATACTTATACAACCGAATTGTATTTAGAACGCATGTGCATTCCCGTAATATTAGATTTAGAGGTAAAATAACGCCACCATTTCATCGAACCGCCATTTTTGAGCGGAGTTTTTCCTACAACATTGCTAAGTACTATAATTCTATACCCGAGAATTTTAAGAAGCTTTCACTTCCTGCTCTTAGTCTGCAGTATGCTAAATTTGTATCAGGTGGACGACATAAGTATTACTGTATAGATTTGTTGTGTTGCATCTGTTCTCTTTCACTACTTTTTTTTAACACTAGGACAATCACTACACCACAGATTATTTATTTTTTTTTTTTTAAATTTGTAATGTTTTTTTTATTTTTGTTTCATTATTAATTTAATTTAAGGTAAATTACATACAGGTTAAGTACGATCAGAGGGGCATTCTAGGATGCCTCATCTGGACTTCGCCTTTTTCTGAATATAAATGCTTTTCTTTTTTTTTACAGGTACTGTACTAAATATGTTTATTTTTAATATTCAGAAATAAAGACATTATTATTATTATTATTATTATTATTATATCAAAAACGTACATCCATTAAAAAATATTATTATTTTATAAAATATAAAAGTAATCCTTTTTGGGTATCATATAGGAAAATATGATCCTATGTACAGCTTAAATTATTAAAAAATAATCTAACGTAAAAATCCTCATAATTTTCTTAAATTGGAAAAAGCCCGTTTTAGAACAATATGTTATAATAAATACTTAATCAAATAACTCAAAAACTACTCAAGATAGAAGCATGGATGTACTGAGCAATTAGATTAGATAAAGTACATAAGTATACATAATGGTAAATTAATATACGCGAAGGTCCATTTAAAAAAGGCTTGACCCAGTATCAAAAATACTTTCCTGAAACGCGTCCTAGAATACCGGTAAAGGCTGCAAAATTAGCTATAAAAGACGGGAAATGAGACGCAGGACCCTGTATATGGTTGATTATACAAAAGTGCAACTAGGAACTATTTCACACCGGCAATTAATTATGTGTATGCATTAATACTAAATAACGAATTGCACAACAGTAGATTTATAGAAAATAATTGAATTTTAATTTTTTTAAGAAATATCTCGTACAATCGCTCTTGGCAGCGGCGCCTCGGACTTGCAAACATAAGGCACAAAAAATCAACATAAACATCATATTACAAAACAGTATTTTATTTTCTATTTAATAACCTAAAATCACATGCTGTGCTTATTCCTTAAAATATTACAATCTTTTGTAAAAAAAAACTTATTAAAATGACTTCTCATTTCGTCGACCTTAGGCCGGTATTAGACTATCAAATATATTTGACAAAGAACTTTTATAAAATATTTTGTAGCATTTCTTTGATTATACAACTCCATGTATATTTTTCCCATATAGAAGGATGTGATTAATAAGTGATAATCATTTAAGTGATTATCACTTGGTGGTCACATTGTTGTAATTGTCATTTTTTGACAAATTACTTCAGAAGTAATTTCTGTCAGTTCTTGTTACAAAATGGCAAAAGAAAGATTTGGTAAAATTTTGTTGTCTAAAGTCGACGATGCTATTAAAAATGTGAAGCCCAAAAATACCGAGCGTTCCGACAAATATGTATGGAAGCAGTTTACTGAGTTTTGCCTTGCGCGAAGTTTCGAAATTGAGAAAATGTCAACAGACAAGGATTTGTGCAACATTTTAAAAGACTGGGCATATAATATGCGAAAATCCGACGGAAGCGATTATAAAGAAGGTGTGGTCAAGCTTTTATGGAACAAAACGGCCAAAATGCTCCAGGAACTATATTTTGAAAAATATAATCGCCACATAGATCCATTCAATGACATGGTTTTTCAAAGCGCCCGTTTTGCCCGTAATGCAAAACGAAAAGAGTTGCAGGCGGTACCTGGTGCACGAAAGGAGAGTTCCACGGGTTTGACGAGACAGGAAATAGAAAAAATGGCCTTTAGTTTGGATGAAAATACCCCAGATGGGCTTCAACGGAAATTTTTCCACATAGCTGCATCCGAACTAGCATGGAGGGGAAATGAAGCAGTTTTTTTGCTATTGGAATATTTTAAGGAGGAAAAATATAATAACGGGTCTAGTACCGGTCGTCTGGAATACAACCCAATATTTTCTAAAACGGCGCAAGGAGGAGCAAGTCGAACATGCGAAAGTAAGTGGCTTGTAAAAAATCTTGTGAATCCGGATTTATGTCCAATACGGTTATATTTTAAGCTAATGTCCAAAAGAGGCGAAAACATTAAAACTAATCGATTCTTTTTGACGGTCAATCAGAAATGGAAACAGAATGATAATTTCCCATGGTTTAAGAATTGTCCAGCAGGTATTAACATTATAAGAAACTGGACAAAAATGGGAGCAATCAACATCGGCCTAGATACGAAAAATAAAAAGATTACGAATCACTCTAATAGAGCTTCAACAGTAAGTGCCCTTAGCAGTTCAGGTGCTAATCTCCAGGAAGTTATCAAAATAACGGGCCATAGTTCTATAAATTCTGTTACTCCCTATCTCCAGCTCAGCGAGCAGCATCATCTGAAGATTTTGTCGCAAATGAGAGCCGAAAATACATCGTCATCTACTTCTGATGCTGAAGCCCAATTTCAAACACCTCCAACCTATGATAATAATTTATCCAATAGTTCAAGTTTTAACTATAATAATTGTAATTTCGTAATTAACAATAATTACTGTAATAAAAATGTTTAACTCAGAAAGATATATGTACTTTATTTCGTTGTATAATCCTTTGAATACAACTCGATGTTTCGGTATTACCTAATACTTTTACCTGACACTCAACGCGTTACCCGGCAACACTACTCCTCCTTCGGAGTCGTAGTGTTGTTGCCGGGTAACGCGTTTCGTGTCAGGTAAAAGTATTATTCGGTAATCCCGACACATCTTGTGGTATTACATTCGATAATACTTATTTGATAAAAGTTTATACTAATATTACACTGTCAAAGAACTTTGATAATTTTTGAAGGAATTTGTCACGTTCTTACAATTAAAAATGAACGATAGACGTGCATTAGCTTGTCTAGCGTTAAGTGCTGCCGTGATTACAATGTGTTTAGTATTAAAAAACAAAAAAAAAGAGCCAGGCGCCTGTGGGTAAGGCCCTGGGTGGCAAGACGTAATTTAAGGGGTGTCCATCACAATATCCTTCGGAAGTTACGAGTTGAAGATATTAGGAGTTATAAAAACTATTTAAGAATGGACGAGGACACATTTAACTTTATTGTTATAAAGATATCACTATTGATATCCCGACAGAATACACATTTAAGGAATTGTATCAGCGTTGAGGAACGCCTTATGGTTACCCTTCGGTTTATGGCAACAGGAGAGAGTTATGCTAGTTTACAGTACAGCAGTCGCATACCTCAATGTACCCTTTCAGGCATAATCCCAGAAACTTGCAAGTCAAAAAATGAAAATAAATAAATAAATATATCCAGTCTTTTATTTCGGTTTTTGTATTCCGGGTGTTGATGGTTGTACAACATTTCGAACCTTTCATACTCCGAAATTAGCAATTTTGTTGTTGAAATGCACCAGACAAACTTATTTTCCGCCATAGTATTATATGCCAATACCAGTCGCAGTCAATGTCAAATGTATGCCTTATTGTCAGAAAATGAGGTTACTACCGTTACCAATCAACTATAAAATCTTTTATCAAAGATAATCGTCTGTTGTTATCTTTTATAAAATATATTTTATAAAATAAATATTTTATAAAAGAACTGATATTACACTTCAAATATTTTATAAAATTTCTTTTATAAAATATCTTTGTCAAATATATTTGATAGTCTAATACCGGCCTTACACTGGAAAATAAATAAAGAACCTTATCCTAGTGGAGATGGACTTATGTTAAGGTTTTTTTATTAAAATAATTGTTTCAGAACTTTAACTAGCAAAATATTTAGGTAACATGCCACAGTCTAAACGGAGATTACGCGGCTGATTTATGCTAATGTCACTTAGACTGTGATGTAAATCGAACATGTTTTGATGGTCCCTGAACATAAAATCTTACTTCATTCCAATATTTTTAAAACTTTTGATAAAACATGCGTATTTGAACACTCTTTCCTCAATTTCGAGGCCCTGGCAAAAAGTTCACCATCGTTCCCATCCGTCGATATGTTGACGGGAATGTCATGGAACGTTACATAAGCAGATAACAGCTCGGACGAGCCGTCAAACTCGTTGCCCGTCAAATACTTTTGTAGGTTTAGTTTCAGTTTGTCCTCGTTTCTCTCGAAAATACCGACTATTTCTTGTTGGAGTGAAAAAATCGTTTCTTTCGATATGAGGTTGGGAGTCGATGATCTCGATAATATTTGTTGGAGAATCACCTTGAACTGCCAAAGTCCGAGGGTGTGCGGCTGCGTTTCCAGTTTCAAAATTAACTAAAACAAACAAAAAACAGTTATCGTGTCCTGTGCGAGCCGAACTTGCTTACTAAGTATTCCGAAACATGTTCTGCTATTTTTTTGTCGATGTGGAGGTCATTCTACATAACATTGAGTTTCTTTATTTTTATTTTATCCGATGCGTTTCTTACTTTTTTGTAAATTTTTTTTAATAGACACTATACAGGGTGTTTCAAAAAACATGCACCATCGCTCCTGTGGCGATTTCTTACCCAAAAATATGACAATTAGTTCGAATCAACATGGATTCGCTGATGCTTTGTTTCGAAAGATACCGGGTGTTAAAGTTTTTATTTTTTATGTGTTTCTAAGGTACGGGGGTTATGAGAAGTAGCTAAATAGCAAATATTTTAGCAAAAAAATGTGTGATTAGGATACTATACTATATCCAACAAACAAACGGAGGGTGGCACAATAATTGATAGTTTCGCTGACGATAGCACACTTATCTCATGTTTCTCTTTGAATGCACAAACATCGGCTGCCGACGCACATCTTCGCAGACAGCATGAAGTAACACGCCTTAACAAAGACCTGGAAGAAATTTTGGCTTGGGGTGACAGTAACCAAGTCGAATTTAACTCCCAGGCAGCAGTTTTCTCTAAAAAGGTTAACATTACAGAACCGGATATAGTCATGGACGGACACGCAATCCCACTGGCTTCATCTATTAATTTGCTGGGCGTCAATCTGGGAGGAAATATGTCTTGGCATGACCACGTTGTGGCAATCGCCAAGATAGCTTCTCAGAAGCTTGGTGTACTCTTCCGAACCAGAAAGTTGTACACACCTCAACAACTTTTGACACTATACAAAGCCCAGATTCGACTATCACTAGAGTACTGCTCTCATTGAATTGAAGATTAAAAAGAAACGGAGATTCTACCTATAGAATATTGCTGTGTTTATTTTCGTAATAACAGGCGTCACATTGACGTGTACAAAGCAAATAGAAATACCGGGCCAAGTAGATAGTCGTGCCTATTCTTTGTTAAAAATTATAAGAGCGTCTGATAGTACGCACGCCCCTGCTATATCTGTTCACACATTCTTATTGCTACAATATGTGCTAGTATAGGTACTTTCATAACACAAATTTCACTAAAATTACTAGTAAATATCTGGAAAACAGCGAAAAAATTTAAACACCCTGTATCTTCCAAACAAAGCATCTGTTGATAGGAACTTTTTGTCTTATTTTTGGATAAGAAATCACTACACAAGCGATGGCGCATGTTTTTTTGAAACGCCCCGTGCAAAATGACGCTTGCAAAATATTTTGTGCACGGTGTCATTTAAGGTAAGAATAATGTCTGAAGTAAAAAAAACTGACACTGACATTAATGCAAAACTATTGTAATTTTTTTACAGTTTTGCTAATTTTTGTAATTTAATATCCTTAAAACGTTAATGCTTTCCTGCGGACTATAACCAATTGAGAGAGGATTATTGCATATTTAAAGTTAAAAAAAGTCTGATGGAATAAAGACCTTGCATCAAAGAGAGCGCGTGCGCACTGAAGTTAAGAAATAAGTTAAAGGACAAAACTTTTCTAGCGCCAGTCCTAGAATACGTACTTTAGCCAAAGATACCATAATCACAATAACCATTAATTTATCCTTAACCACGGCATCGTAGGTAACCCTGGTAAGCAGTTGTATAACCCTCTGTTCAAAAGCACTCGCTGTCTTTTTGTCGACATTCAGCACCGACTCGCAGAACTTCTTCACCGACTCGTCTGAAGTAAAATTGATGATGGAACTGAACGGGGGATCCCACGGTACCACTTTGGAATGCGTTAGGGTACGCGCCAGTTCACTGTGGTATCCGAATTTGTCGCTTAGGTAGCTTAGGCAACCCGCCCGTTGTTTTACTTCGATGTAACCAGTCGTAGCCAGAATTTTTCTGGAAAAGAAAATGTACAGATACAGTTGGACAGGGAAAAGAATGAACATGCGTTATAACTATACAGTAATATCAAACACCTGTTTTTTGTTTTATCAGTTAATGAAAAAGGATTAAACAGATGACGCTTCTCATTGGAAACGAAATACAGATCCAGTGTATTAGACGGACATGGTAAAATTAAGGTATTGACATGACGTTATTGACATTTGCTTTGTGCTTCGTGTGGTTCAACAATTATTCAAGTTACTAAACGAATCAAAATCAGTTTATAAGAAATATTAGTTACAATTATTTAGTTTCCTTTTCTGTAAGTAGTGGTAAATGTTGTATATTTAGTTCGAAGACTTCATCTCTTCTAAGAGTTTCTACGAGAATTACCCTCATACCTTAAGCTAGATTCGGTTACATCGAAAACAATACCCCTAGCTATCGAAAACAACCCCTCTAGCTATTGGACACAAAGACATAGTAACCTTCTTATAACGCCATTATTGGAATAATATGTCAGTCTGGCATTCTCATTGTTCCGCATTTAGTCTCAAAAATGTCACGTTTTGGAAAGGAATCAATCAAAGTAATTCAAGAAAAGATCACACAGAGTGTCCCAAAAAACACTAAAAATAGCAAGCAATATGTCTGGCGTCAATTTATGATGTTTTGTGAAGAGAGAAGGTATGTTTTTAGGAAGAAGACTCGGACTAGGGTCAAGACTGGGCTTACAACATGAAAAACAAAACGGCGAGGAATACAAAGATTTTACAATAAAAACAATATGGAATTTAACAGCGAAGATGCTTCAGCAACGAGTACCAAATCAGGTTGAACCATTTACGAATATTGAGTTTTAAATGGCTCGTGAGGCGAAGTACTAACACCTCGTAAGCCACAAATAAAAATTGATATTGTCTTACACATAATATGGGCATTTGAAATACAAGGCATTAGAAATCTTAAATATTCAGTGAAGTGATCTTTTGTGGTATAAAATATATTAGCGAAGTTGTAGAATTTGGCTTACACTACCCAATGCCACCAAAAACGCAATTTCGAGCATTTGTGGCTTACGATGTGTTAGTGCTTCAACGACGCTATCCTATGAGCTAGCTTGGAGAGGAGGTGAAGGAGCTCGCTGTCAATTAAGATATTTTAAAAGGGAACCTAACAGTAGTGGGGACAACTCAGGGCGTATAGATTACAATCTTTTTTCGGAAACCGCACAGGGAGGAGATAAACCCTGTACAAGGTGTACAGGGTACAGGTACTACAGTGCCATATAAAAGTTCGCATCATATGAAAAAAAAAATTATAAAGGATTTTATTTAAAATTTTACTTTTTTTATTAAAAAAGGAATATTTCCATCTTGCTGGAAGACGGCGCGAGTCCAGCCTATTCCAAAGAAAGGTAAGAGAACCCTGCCTAACAACTATCGACCAGTCGCATTGCTTTCAGTTATATCAAAAGTAATGGAGAAAGCTATTAACCAACATCTTCTAAAGTACCTGGAAGGCTTCAACATTATCAGCGATCATCAATATGGTTTTCGGAAGTCCAGATCAACTGGAGATCTTCTAGCCTATGTCACCCATATTTGGAACAACGCAATCGAACATCATGAGGTGTCTCGGGCTGTTGCACTGGATATTTCTAAAGCTTTTGATCGTGTTTGGCATGAGGGGCTTCTAAGTAAACTGCGATCCTATGGTATGCCCAGTCGATTCTGTGCATGGTTGTCTAGCTATCTTAAGGACCGCTCTCTGCAAGTGGCGATTGACGGATTTCTCTCAGACACCTTCACCATCAATGCCGGTGTTCCTCAAGGGTCCATATTGTCTCCCACTCTCTTCTTACTCTACATTAACGACCTTCTAGTGAAAACGAAAAACCTGATAGTTAGTTTTGCTGATGATAGCACACTTTTATCATCTTTCTCTTTGAATGCACAAACATCGGCTGCCGACGCACATCTTCGCAGACAGCATGAAGTATCACGCCTTAACAAAGACCTGGAAGAAATTTTGGCTTGGGGTGACAGTAACCAAGTCGAATTTAACGCTAAAAAAACCCAGGCAGCAGTTTTCTCTAAAAAGGTTAACATTACAGAACCGGATATAGTCATGGACGGACACGCAATCCCACTGGCTTCATCTATTAGTTTGCTGGGCGTCAATCTGGGAGGAAATATGTCTTGGCATAACCACGTTGTGGCAATCGCCAAGATAGCCTCTCAGAAGCTTGGTGTACTCTTCCGAACCAGAAAGTTGTACACACCTCAACAACTTTTGACACTATACAAAGCCCAGATTCGACCATCACTAGAGTACTGCTCTAATGTCTGGAGCTCTGCACCCAAACATACTCTTCGGCTACTGAATTCCATCGAAAGGATGGCCATTCGTCTGATTGGAGACCACGAGCTGACGAAGAACCTCGACAGCCTAGAACATCGAAGGCAAGTTGGTGATTTGACTCTTTTACAGATATTTTCATGGAAAGTGCTCGGCTGACCTTGCCCTCTTAATTCCGCCCAGAGCGGCGAATATCAGAAATACACGACGAACCACTGCCGCCCATCCATATGTGGTTAAGCTTAGTACTCCTCGAACTTCATTATTTAAGAACTCTATCATCTGGAGGACTTCATCATTGTGGAACGATCTTCCCGAGGTCGTTTTTCCCAACGAACATAACCTCCAACGATTCAAAACTAACGTGAATCGCTTTTTGCGCACACGCACCACTCCCAGAGTGCCCTAAAGGATTTTTCCTATAGTGCTTGTGTTTAATCATAAAAAAAAAAAAAAAAAATTATTTCCCTTTAAATTATGGAAAAGGGAATTTTCTTACATATTTATATAAACTATATTATACTTACAATAGTAAATCCCAATTTCTTCCCCGTTCAAAAACGACGGGCCAGTATCTCTCATCATCCACCACCACCTTTACGAGAGAATTTATATCAGGAATCAGTCCGGGTCCCTTAATTGTAATTTCACTGCCATCTATAATAAAAATTAACATTACAACCTCTTCCTCTGAAGATGAAACAATTTAGTATAAAAACTATGAAATTGTGTATACAGGGTGTTATGGAAATGGTTTGTATTTACACTACACAGTTTTATGTTTAAATCGACCGGAGGTAAGGATCTCTAAGATGATCACACATGCGCTGATCGTATAAACATCTGTTTTCATTGAACGATTACTAATGTTATTAATTATTAGGCGTGCCTCGGCCTTCCGTTATTCGCTACCTCGATACGACGGAATTCGAAATTGGCCGTGCCGTGAAATGCGAAAGTGAATACAGGACAGACAGACGCGGAGTTCCCTTGAAAACGCACGTGTCAGTGCGAGTTTGACGCGTTTAAGGTATTTCTTGTTTAATAAATCAGGTGTAAAATGTACTAGTTGTGAGCACTATTGTTTATCTGTTCTGTTGTGAAATAATTTGCTTTCATGTGCTTATGATTTGATCGTGTAAGGAATTTTGAGGTAAGAACTTAATGGAATTGTAGCAGACATTTGAACTTACGGAAAAAATATCCGGCAGAATTGACAACGTCGCTGACAACTGACGTCGCCGACAACTGACGTCTCTGAACTAATCATAAGGGGTATGTTTACGAATTTTCTGTAGTGCACGCGGCTTTTTATGACAATGACATTAGGTGATTTTGATTCAATGATAATTTTATTTTTTAACTACAACACACTTGCGCCACCTATGATTCAACCACTTTATTCAATCAGAATCAAATGATTCCTATTGGTATTCGAATAAGACAAAAGAAGTCAGACGAAGTAAATTTTCGGCTATACCAGCTCAATAAAGTTACCCTCGCGGAAGACGAGTTTGCTCGGGTTTGTCTTGGCTACTTTGTGATGTGGCGCAACATCGTAAAGACGGAGGACATTCTTGTGATGCCAACTAGGACAATTTAGTCAATAGCCGTATAAAAAAAATGTATACTTACTTAGTTTCACAACCCTTAATTTAGCGTAACAAATGTCATCTGAAAGCACATCTTTAGGAATTACTAATCTGGGTTCCACGGCTAATACGTACAAGTGCCTAAAAGCTTGCAAATGATACCTAAAATAATTAATACTATTTCATTAATTGGCTCTCCTAATGCCTATGCTATTCTTTGTATCATTGACGAACAATTATTGAAAATGTTATTTTGATAAATTCTATATTGGAAAAGCGTTACATTCTAAGTACTAAATTATTTTTTTTAGTATATGTTATTGGCAATATAGGATGTTATGGAAATGGTTTATTATAATTAATTGAGTGTCCTAGAGAAAGATTGGTTTTTTTTTTTTAAACGACGCTCTAAAAAAATATATTGTGGCGTTGCCAAACAATTACGCGTTCGCCGACCTCGGTGGGACTATCGAGAGAAGAACAGTGTTGCTAGGAACCGCGTGGAAGCAACTACACGTCGCTTTATATTTTATATTTGAAATTTGTGTACGTAAATTTCGTTTGTTCGAGTTTGTTCGTTTTTTATTGAAATTGTGTCAATATTGAAATTTATCAATATTGTTGTAACAAGCATTTTTTTCTAGCGTTTAAACTTACAGGAAAAATTGTTTACAACTTTTCAATAGTACACGCGGCTTTTTATGACAATGACATAAGAAAGTTTGTTCCATTTATGGTTATTTTTCTGCGATTTGTTTTTATCTCAGGATTTGCAGGTTTAAATATAATAAGACAATTCCATAACACTGTATAATAAATTATTTGCATTAAAAATCCATGTTATAAAGGCGAAGCATGCGCGGTTCTGTAATTCACCGGCTATTCCCCTCATCATTTCAGTAAATCCCCGAAAAAAATCAACAGCCACAATATACGTCCCACGCTACACTTTTTTTTAAACTAGGCGTATTAAGATTTTTAGTGTTTGTGAATATTTATTAAATAAAATTTTGTGAAGCCAAATAAACTTTCCTGTAGTTTGTATTTGTTTTTGTTTCAACTTGCTTTGTTAACGAAGAGTAACGTTTCGTATTCATTACTTTCAAATTTTTCGTTTTTTACCAATTTTTCCAGTGCCCGAGAAAAAAACCGTTAAATCCTTACCTATTATCATTGCTATGCGTGGGAAACTTCGGGTAAAAAGCGCAAATTAGCGCAGCGACACTGGCAGGAGAATTACTGAGCGTATACCTTCCGCCTCCTAAAAATAACAGTCCTAAGGCCATGTGAATGGCTAAGTGAGATCCATAAGTTACTATGGCGCTGTTCGGAATACCAACACGTCTACGTAGGTGGCGCACTAGTCGCATGATTTCAAGGTTGCCTGTGCCTGCCATAACCTAAAATAAATTAACCTAATGTATTATGGAATGCGTTTACGAGTTTATGGTCCGTTTACGAGCCTTATGGTCCGGCAGCCCGTTACCAAAATGTCCTGTTACACGCCTTCATCTAGTCAATGACTAATCGCTAGATTAATAAAAAATAAGAAAGTTTTACTCGAGCGAAAAAGTTCGGCAACGCTGCGCTTACCCGTCAGAGTGATTTCAGTCCGTAAGAAAGCAGATCGTCTTTTTGTTACTACACCTTGTCCGTTCTTGATGAAATCATATTAAAAATATAAAAGATTACGTGAATTCATCGACAACGGACGTTTTGAGTGTTGCAAAAATTCCATAGTTTAAATAAATGATGTAAAGAAAAGGGGTATAAAAAGTTACAGTCCCCATTTTCCGAGCCCACAACACACGATTTCTGCTTGAAAACAGACGAGGCGAGATATCTCGAACAGCGTTAAAAAAATTACATACCTAAGATCCGGTTGCGCGTCAATGAAAATGTTCGTTCTCATTTTTTTCCGGTCACTAATAACGAAAAATAACATCCGACAAGTAAAACGGGTTTATTCGGGTTTGTTCGATTTTTCTCAAACCAAAACTATTCACCGCACGGAAAATGTCAGTTATTTTCATCTCCTCAAAAACATCACTCCGAGTCAAAAAATAAAAAGAACGGACGAACATATGTAAAGATGATTCTCAATGATTTCGCAAATCATTGGCAACGGCCAATGTCCGTTCTTGTTAATTTCCTTCTCAAGTCCTTAAATCACCAAAAAATTCAAAAAAACTTTAGGTCGTGATCAGTCTGAAATCCCGGTAACGGGCTGCCGTACTATTATAAAGCTTCACACATCACGACAAAAGTTTGCAAACAATCCGTATCCCACAGTAGAAAACTTTATGCAGCATACATTTATGATTGCGAATGATACATACCTAATATACAGAAATTTACAATGTGTCAATTTAAAACTTTTTAAATTGACACACTGTATAATAATTAATAATAATAACCAAAAATCGTACCATGGAAGTACTTAGTAACAACACATTCAAGCACGTTTCGATGGTTGCTTTCCCCGCCAATTCGGCAATAGATTTCCCCGTCAGTGACGTAAACATGTGACAGAAGAACAGCAACGTGTCAAAAGCGTCCTTATCGGCCGACCCAGCAAATTTCAAGCCCAAAGCAAAACAGGCTCCTGCTACAATGTTGCAATAAGCTTGGCTAAAATAATAAACCATATTTTATTAAAATCTTTGATCACACCGTATGGGTTTACCATACATAACACGACCTCTGATGGCAGTTTTGAGAACTGTATTATTAATTTATTGGTTAACAAAATTTGACTTGACCGATTGACAGTCAATGGTTGTCAGTGTCTAATGACGCTAACTGAACAAAGACAGCACCGAAAGTTGTCGATTGGCAGGCAGCCATCAGCGGTTCCCAAAATCGCCCCTCTGGGTCACCAATACTGTACTATTATTATTTATGACCGCCAGCAAATTCAGTATTAACTTACTTCATCGCTTCATAATCTATATCAACTTCATTGGTGGGAGTAACCATACAATACGGGCGAATGGTCGAAGGTACTTGTCTTTCAACCCAGTCTTTACAAGGTTCGATGTCGTTCCATAAAATAAGAGCTACAAAGTTCAAACATGCAATTAGATCCTTTTGATTGTAGAAGTCGAAACTAGCTCCCAACCAATATAGAGTTCATTCAGAGAATATTAATAATAATTCAGATATATCTAAGCATTAAAATTGTATCAATTTGAACCCTTAACATTTCGCTTCCAGTAAATTAAAATTACATTAAAATCATTATTGTGTTGACGCCACCTTATTGTAGGTCATAACTCCGGATGACGTCCTTTCCAATCCTTTACCAGGGGCAAAGTCCTAAATTCCTAAGGCTAACATGAATTTTTAGAATGCCATTTTTTTGAAAATTCTACTCAAAGATAATAAATCATGGTATTATTGGAAGTAAATTTAAACGACCCTTAAAATGATGTACCACTTGACATTCTTCCCATTTAAGATTTTAAGGATAACATCTATCCCTTCCAGGGCGTTAATCCACGAAGGATGCAAATATTTTTTAATTCACAATAAAAGTGATGTGATGTTTAATATTGGTTACTTGAAGCAAGTGGGAAGTTTTCAAATTGATACCGTGTATAAGATACCAAAGGACTAATAATAATAACACTGGGGAACAGCAAAAATGTTTCCGAGACCAAAATAGCAAAATCTTACTTATTTTATTATACTAATTAACAATCTGTCTTGCAAAAGGCTCAGTTGGCTCCGGTTTTATAGATCCATCCCAATTATGATAATTTACCTACCTGCCCTTAATATATGGGAAAATTTCACCATTAAATGAGAAATACCTGGATTTATTATAACAGGTGTACTTTATAAGGGGTTTAAATACATATAATATAAATCCTAAATTGTTAGTTAGTTGTATTTCAACCACCAGTTGATCGAGAGCTGTTCGTATTTGAGAAATTAGAGAGTTTTGAGCAACATGTCGCGAGTTTGTGTAAATAAGCCGGATCATTTTTGTTATATATGTGGTGAAATGACTTTTGTGAAACAAAAACGTACGCTTAGCCCTTTAATAAAAAAGGCTTACCACTTGTATTTTGGCTGCAAAGTTGGAGACCAGGATAAAAATTGGGCTCCCCATATCTGCTGCTACAAATGTGCGTCCAACATTCGCGGCTGGCTAAGTGGAAAAAACCGTAAGATGCCCTTCGCTGTTCCTATGATCTGGCGAGAACCGAAAGACCACGTTACTGACTGTTACTTTTGTTTGACACCTCCCATCAAAAAAGGCTTTTCAGAGAAAAAAAGGTCTGCGATACAGTATCCAAATTTACAATCCGCCATACGCCCGGTGCCTCATAGTGACGAGTTGCCTATACCTAATCCACCTCAGGAATATACCCTTCATTCTGATGATGATCAAGAGGATTCAAACGGTAGTGTACCGGAAAATGTCGCCGGCCCATCAACCTAGCAAGACTCCGATTTTGTCTGTGAACTTCCAAGTAAAAAGCCTCACAAAATAAGTCAAAGTGAATTAAGTGACCTTATAAGGGATTTGGAACTGCCCAAGACAAAAGCAGAACTATTGGCCTCTCGATTGCAACAATGGAATTTACTTGAAGATGAAGTAAAAGTTTCTGTGTACCGAAGCCGTCAGAAAAACCTAACACCATTTTTTAACATGGATAACAATTTGGTAGCCTGTAGGGACATTGAGGGATTAATGGCAGCTTTAAATCTGGACTATGATCCAAAAGACTGGAGACTTTTCATTGATTCCTCAAAAGTAAGTCTTAAAGCTGTGTTACTCCATAATGGAAACAAATTGCCTTCAGTCCCAATTGGTCATGCAGTCCATATGAAAGAAACATATAGCAATTTGAAATTGTTACTTGAGACCATACAATATGAAAGATATAAATGGCAAATTTGTGGGGATTTAAAAGTTGTGGCGATCTTGCTTGGAATGCAGCTAGGTTATACCAAATACTGCTGCTTCCTCTGCGAATGGGACAGTCGAGCACGATCGGATCACTACAGAAAGAAAATTTGGCCACCGAGAGAGTCTTTTGAGCCAGGAAAGAAAAATGTGACCAGCGCGCCATTAGTTGCCCCAGAAAAGATTTTACTACCGCCACTTCATATAAAATTGGGACTTATGAAAAATTTTGTGAAGGCAATGGACAAAGAAGGCCGTGCTTTTAGTTATTTAAAAGAAAAGTTCCCTAGAATCAGTGACGCTAAAATTAAAGAGGGAATATTTGTGGGTCCCCAGATTAGGAAACTTTTCGGAGATGCGCAATTCGATTCCATACTTGAAGGCAAGGAAAAAGACGCTTGGGATGCCTTTAAAATGGTTGCAAAAAATTTCTTGGGAAACATAAAAGCAGAAAATTATAAAGACCTGGTTGCCCAACTTCTTTTGTGTTACCAAAACCTAGGGTGTAATATGTCGTTGAAAATTCATTTCCTGGATTCTCATCTGGATTACTTTCCGGAAAATTGTGGTGCTGTAAGTGACGAACACGGTGAGAGGTTCCACCAGGATATTTCGAACATGGAAAGAAGATATCAGGGAAAATGGAACTGTGAGATGTTAGCCGACTACTGCTGGACTATTACGAGAGATGCCCCAGAGGCTGCTTTCAAAAGGCAAGCTAAGAAGCGCAAAATGAGTGTCTAAACTTTGGATTCAATGATAAAAATGTGCTATTTAGTTGCTTTTGTTGAACCAACAATATATTGTTATCTGTATTTTGTATGTCCATTGTATATGCCTATGAATTAAAATTTTGTAACAAATAATTGAGATTTTTTTTTTTGCGAGCCAACTAAAATCTTTAATAGGTATTTTTTAGTTACTTGGGTACAGTTGAATCCAAAAAAATAGGTTTTGTTCAGGAAACAAAAAAAAAGTTGAAATTTGTTTCCCAGTGTAATTACTATTCAAAATTATTTAAGAATTAACTGAAATAAAATACTTATGTACTATATTTTTAATTTTCCAACAAAACTTTTTTTTAATTTCCAGGCATTTATTTCGTGTATGCACAGCGCCCTCGCTCATAGCTTGGTACCATAGCACATTGCCACTGCCTTGCCTGTCGATCAGTTTGTCTCTCGACATCGATATATAAACAAGGAGTGTGCGTTGTCATTGTTGGGGAAACACTACCCTTTTCCCTCATTAATTCAGTATAAAATACTTAATTTTGCATAAACTTATATTCCAGAACATATAAACACGTTTCAACAAGTTTCGACGACATACAGAAAAACACATGACAAATATAAGACAAAACTTATTTCCCAGTGCATTCTGTCCTGCTCAAATAGTCAAAACTTGCTTCCGACGATTACTTTCAGCCCATATCACATGTTAAAACTACCATAAGAAAAATCAATACTTCAAACCTTGAAATATTCACTACGTAAATACCCATCTTTGGAGCAACCACAATAAAAATGTCATGCCGACCATATTAAATTCTGTACTCAATAAGCCACCGCGGGGTTAGTACTCAGGTGCTTTCTAACTATCAACTTGAATAAGAACATAATTACCTAATTGTACCATGCATACGACATACTAATTACACAAATCACCCGACAATTATAACATTTCCCTTGCGTTTTGGCTATACAAACTCGTCATCCCCCAATGGTACAGGCTCGAAGCGCCCATCGTATAGCGACAGATTATCTGGGCCGTGATTGGCCAGAGAGACGTACGCCGTACCGCTCCCCGTCGACCGAGTGGTTTTCACCACGCTAGAAAGACATTGTTGTCTTGCCTGTGACAGGGTACGGTTAGAATAAACACAAATTAGTGAATTTCGCAAATAATTACGCCCCACAAGTTTAAAAAGTCAGCAATCATTGCCGACACGCTGTATCGGCTCTTATTTTACTACGAAAACCACGGCAGATAAATAAACCGGGTTTTCAAACCACGATTAGTGAATCGGATTACATCGAACTTTCTACCTATCTAAACTGAACTTTTTACGTGTCTACTTCGAACTTTCTACCTTTCTAATTGAACTTTCGACCATTCTTCATCGCGGCAATCCGACGGAACCGGGAACTTTGAACTACCTACTACAGCAAAGTGCATACTACCATGAACTATACATTAAACTAATTCAAGCAAATATCATTACTTGTGAACCGAAGCGTTAACAGTCAAAACAGGCAGGTTTACCAGCATAATAAACCCTTTGTACCGTACCCATATATCTAACCGTTGAAAATAGATAAGTTGTTTGTGAAATATTTCTGTGTTTGTTCTTACGCCTAATTAACAGAACCAGTGAACTACCTATGCTACACAGTACTACAAAAACCCGATTGGGCTTCAGGATATAACACCGTAGCCTAACATTTGGTCCATACAGAGCCGGATCAGGCAAAGGACAACCAAAAGCAGATTAAAAATAACCTAGACAACGGAAAAATACACAGTCCAAAGGAGACAGGAAATAAAAATAGAAGAAAAATACCAGTGTCCAAGGTGAAAAACTGTCAGTGCCAACAAGGTCATGACCCAGTGATAAGAGACTTTCGTGTACCCTCTAACTAACGGGGTAATACAGCAGCCTGGTGATCTTCAAGCAGAACAGCAATAGTTTATTTTTCAGGGAAGTGTTCATAAAATATTATTTTAATTTTCAGGAATTTGTTGACATATTTCATTGTATTATTTTATAACTGTGTGACAATTTATTACCAGGTATTTTCAGCATTTTTTAAGTAAAACTAGTACTAATTTCAAGCTCATTTTTTTTTGTGTGAAGTCATTAATTATTAAAAAATGGAATAGTTAGACGTAGATTCTTTAGTGCAAAGGCGTGGCACTGCCAAAGGCGCAATCACGAGAATAAAAAATTGGTTCGACCAAAACAAAACAGATAAAGATGAACTGTTACAACTCGCTCACAGGGAACAGTCGTTGAGAAAAGCGTTTCAGACGTACTCAGAAGTTCAAGATCAAATTGAAATCATAGATATAAATGATGCAGACAGAAATGAAGTCGAAAAAAAGTACTACCGATTATTGGCTGAATTTGATAAACATAAAAGTAGTAGTGTACAGTCAAGCGCCAATAAGGCAAATATTTCTACGCCACAGGCGCATGCGCATGTCAAATTACCAGATATAAAAATCACGCCGTTCAATGGTACGATCGCGGATTGGAGGTCATTCTCTGAAGTATTCAACGCTTTAATCACGCAAAATTCAAATCTTGGCAATGTCCAAAAACTAATATATTTAAAATCAGCATTGCAGGGCGAGGCTTTTAAACTGGTAGATTCGTTAGAACTAATAGGAGATAACTTCGCATTAGCATGTGACATATTGAAAAACCGTTATGAAAATATTACATGTGTTTTAAATAGTTACTTAAATCAGCTGCTAGACACACCTGTTTTGACTAGATCAACTTCGGCAACCCTGCGCGATTTGTGGCTACAAGCAAAAAAACCATCGAGTCATTTAAAAAATTAAAATTAACTGAAAAAGAGCTTTTTGAATACATGTTAGTACACATTTTAGAAAACAAACTAGACTTTACAACTAAAAGAGCGTTCGAACTGGAACGGGATGTGAACGAACTGCCCATGCTGCAGGACTTATTTGACTTCCTGGAGAAACGCTGCATTAGTTTTGAAAATTTATCAAGTACGAGTGGTAGTCAAAAATATAAAAACGAAAAAGTTTCTTTATTTACAAGCAACCATCGAGAAGTAAATCCATGTCATATTTGTGGCACGACTGACCACAGGCTGTTTAACTGTCAAAAATTTTATGATCTATCAGTAAATCAGCGCACGGAGTTGGTTAAAAGCAAAGGCTTATGTTTAAACTGTTTTAATAGACACCCCGGGAATCAGTGCGGCTCCAGATTTAAATGCGTATACTGTGGCAGTGCACACAACACCCTGTTGCATCAGCAGTCCGTTCAGTCAAGCTCGAATACTATGCATCGTAATCGAACTCCACCCTCCGCAAGTGAAACTAATAAATTCATAAATCAAAATAGACAACCCCCAATCATAAAGTCACCACCGCGCGTTAACTCTCCGCGTTTAAATCAAGAACAGATCGTTTTACCGAGAAGTACACTTAGACAACACCCGCAGGGTGTAAGCCATGACGTCACTACGCAGCTGACACGGGATCACGAGGACTCTAGTGATAGGCAAGGACATAGTCAAGCGGTCGCACTATCGGCAACGATTAGCAAGCAGACGACAGTACTGTTGTCAACGGTTCAAGTCAATTTATTAAATACACATACTGGAAAAATAATTTCCGCGAAAGCACTGTTAGATAACGGGAGCCAAAGTTCGTTTATCACTCAGCGACTAGTTGACAAGATTGAAAGTAAAGTATACAGGTATAATCTGAGTATTTCGGGCATCGCTCAGCAAGGTTTCCCCTCAAACAAAATGACGGACATTACAGTACATTCTAAGATCAAAGACGACAGCCATTCTATGTCTTGCGTAATTTTGGATAATATTACCTATAAGCTACCGCAGGTACCGATCGATATAAATAAATTAAATATCCCAGAAGACGTAAAACTTCATTTAGCCGACCCAACCTTTCACTTGCCCTCACAAATAGATATTCTAATTGGGGCCGATTTGTACCACGAGATACTACGCCCTGGATTTCATTCACTGGGAAAAAATAAACCTACACTAGTGTACACTTCCCTGGGATGGGTGATTGGCGGAAACATTCCTAAAAATATTAATGACAAACATTCAGAACATAAAGCGTCTTTTTTCGTGCAAACAACTGACATAGACACAATGTTAACTAAATTTTGGGACATCGAAGAGGTTCCAGTAAAAACTCTTTTAACACCCGACGAACAAAAAACTGAGAATATATTTTCCAGCACTACCAAAACATTGCAGGATGGGTCCTTTCAGGTTGACATGCCTTTCAAAAACATCGATGAGCATAAAAAATTGGGCGATTCGTATAGAATGGCAGAAAAACGATTTATGTCACTAGAAAAACGACTACACGGAGATAAAAAATTATTTTCAGAATACAAAAATTTTATAGACGAGTACGTGGAGTTAGGACATGCTAAGTACGTCCCTTTAACCCTGACAAATAACAATAACGATAATAAATATTTTATTCCACATTTATGTGTCATAAAGGAAGACAGTGTCACAACGAAACTGAGAGTAGTGTTCGACGCGTCGGCAAAATCTTCTTCGGGTTATTCGCTGAATGATGTCACGTTCAAAGGGTACCAGGTGCAACCTGAGTTATTCGATATTTTATGTAGATTCCGGTACTATCAGTTTGTGTTGACATCAGATATTCAAAAAATGTATCGCCAAATAACAATAAACCCGGAACACACCTTTTTGCAAAATATTCTCTGGCGAGAGAGTCCGCAGGACGCATTAAAATGTATCGAATTGCAAACGGTAACGTACGGAACTAACTTTGCGCCCTTTGCAGCTACTAGAACGATTCAGGAGATAGCTAACATCAATTCCGAAAAATATCCAGAGGCGTCTCGAGCCTTAAGCTCACAATGTTATGTTGATGATATCTTAGCAGGATGTAACACCTTAGAACAGTTACCTCAGTTGCATTCTCAATTAAATACACTGCTCAAAAATTCAGGTTTCTTACTGCACAAATGGTGCTCTAACTCGCAAGATTTTCTAACATCAATATCTCAGGAACAGTCTAGGGAATTTGACCTAAATTTCGATAATGCACCTAACAAGGTTTTGGGCCTAAAATGGCTACCCGAGGAGGACGTATTAAAAATCGCGATCCCCATAGACATGTCAAATAATCACCCAACAAAGAGAATTATACTATCGACTATCGCTCAATGTTTCGACCCCTTAGGCCTCATCAACCCCGTGGTAGTAAAAGGGAAAATTTTGATGCAAAAACTGTGGATTTTGAAAATAGATTGGGACACCGAGGTGACAAACATAGAGTTGCTAGCTGACTGGCAAGCATTTTTAAATACCGTTTCATTCCTTAAGACTTTAAAAATTCCCCGATTGTTATGTAGTAATAAGACCACTTCAAGAGTTG
The DNA here is from genome assembly GCA_963991005.1 of Barypeithes pellucidus. Lineage (NCBI taxonomy): Eukaryota > Metazoa > Arthropoda > Insecta > Coleoptera > Curculionidae > Barypeithes > Barypeithes pellucidus. The sequence continues at coordinate 20,802,755 of OZ022563.1, forward strand.
AATTTCACGGCTTTGCTGATGCAAGCACATTGGCGTACGGAGCCTGCGTATACATACGAGTATTGTATGAAGATAATTCGGTGGAAATAAATTTAATTTCTTCAAAATCAAGAGTAGCCCCTATCAAGACAATAACTTTGCCGAGACTTGAACTCTGTGCCTTGGTCATTTTAGCTAAACTAATGACAAAAATTTTGGATATTTTTAAAACAACAGTGCCTCACGACTCAGTTCACCTCTGGTCAGATTCTAAGGTCGCAATAGCTTGGTGTAGCGACCTCCCTAACAGGTGGTCTACTTTCGTGTCACACCGAGTGTCTCAAATTCAGATACTTACTCAGAGTTGTAAGCTGCGATATGTAAAATCAGCTGATAACCCCGCTGACCTTCTGTCACGAGGAAACTTCTCTACTGATGTAGTAAATTCAGGTTTTTGGTTTCATGGACCCAAGTTTTTATTAAACTTTGATTTAAATTTAGATTCTTTGAATAACGACACAAAAATAGTAAATGTCCCTGAACAAAAGAAAATATCGTTAATCACCATTCAGAATCCAGCGGCATACCAATTTTGGGTGAAGTACTTTTCACGGTTTTCGATCTTTGCAAGACTTACACGCTCAGTGGCGTACATACTGAGGTTCATTCACAACTTAAAAAATAAAAACAATAAAATCCAACATTCAGTTATTACAGTGCCGGAGCTGACAAGCGCTCAAACTTTTATAGTAAAAATTTTACAGAATCAGCACTTTCATAAAGAAATTCTAGAATTAAAAAACGATAGATGTGTTTCACACCCTCAATTAAAAACATTCAAATTATTTTTGGACACCGACGACCTAGTCAGAGTAGGGGGGAGATTGGAAAACGCGGACATTTCATTCGATCAGAAACATCCGTACTTGTTACCCTCGCACAATGAAACAGTAAAAATCATGATAAAACAAGAACATTTACGAATGGGACACGCGGGTGCCCAATCTGTACTATCGAATTTCAGGCTACGATACTGGCCTATGAATGGTTTACGAGAAACTAAAACGGTTATAAGGAACTGCGTCACATGCAGTAGATTTCGAGCGCTTCCAGCGCATCAAGTTATGGCCGACTTGCCAGGAGATAGAGTTCAGATTTCGCGTCCATTTCGGAAAGTGGGTATAGATTACGGGGGTCCGTTCCTGATAAAGTCATCACGGCTACGGAAATCACCGAAAATTAAAGCATACATTGCCATCTTTGTCTGCATGACCACTAAAGCCATTCATATAGAACTAGTAACAAGTCTATCCTCGGAGGCGTTCATTATGACGTTGAAACGGTTCATCTCTCGGAGAGGTAACCCTACAATTATCTATAGCGACAATGGTACTAATTTTCAAGGCGCTAACAACCAGCTACGCGATATTTATACTTTCTTCAATAAGTCATCAAACTGTGAACATTTTACAAATTACCTTTCAAAAAATGAGATTCAGTGGAAATTCATTCCCCCTAGATCCCCACATTGGGGTGGTCTATGGGAGGCAGCGATTAAAAGTGCAAAGTATCACATTTTCAGAATAATCGGTAACTTAACATTCACTTTCGAAGAATTTTACACAATTCTAACTCAAATAGAAGCCATTTTGAATTCACGACCTTTGTGTCCAATAACAAACGATCCTTCAGATTTCAATTACCTGTCTCCAGGACATTTTTTGATTGGTGAAAATTTAACGGCTTATCCGGAAAAAGACTTACGTGAGATTTCAGATAATAGATTAAAATTTTGGCAACTATGTATTAAAATTCAGCAAATATTTTGGAAACGCTGGTCTGTAGACTATCTAAGCCGCCTTCAAAATTGCCCAAAATGGTTAAAAAATACCGAGAACATCAAAATTAATGATATCGTGTTACTAAGAGAAGACAATGTCCCTCCATTACAATGGCCTTTAGCCCGAGTTTTAGAAACCTATCCCGGTAAGGATGGTAAGGTTCGAGTTCTTAAATTAAAAACTCCCACAAGTACTTTTACGAGAGCTATCACCAAGGTGTCTCCAATTCTATGCGATGACTTGAACATAAACGTTGAATAAATGATTGTGACTAAACCTGAATTACGGATAACTTTCCAGTTTAAAATACAATGAATGCTATTGTGTTTATATTACATTTTACTTTACATTTTTGGCCTGGTAGAGTGCCATTAAACTCTACTGGGAGCTACGGCCTGTCTCCCTGGGAAACCTAAACAAGTCAATGATCTTTGTTCTTTTTGTTTGGCCCTTTGCTTCAAGGAAAGCATCGTATCGAGTTGTTTTAAGCTTAACCGCTTAACAATTCTTTTATCTTACCTCTTTTTCTGCACTAGATACGCTCCTAGTGGCTAAACTTATCAGCGTGTTTTCACGGCAGATTTTTCTTCTGCACTTTCGTTGTATGTTACAGTTTATCTGTCCGCAACACCGGCTAGACTCTCTAGCGCGCTCTCAGAGCCTTTTTGTTTTGAACTTTCTCACTGGGGCATTACAGTGTCTTTACAACCAAAAATGCCAGTGTCCCTAAACAAGGCACCCTTCTTTCCTTAACTGTCTACCTAAGTAGTCAGTACGTCCACTCCAAAAAGAGTATCACTCACCATTATTGCCAGAAGTGCAACCTTTTATTTAGTCCCGCTTAGGGCAGCTTACCAGTGATTCTTAATGAACACATTTCTATTGCTATAGAGCCACTACATTTTTGGCCTGGTAGAGTGCCATTAAACTCTACTGGGAGCTACGGCCTGTCTCCCTGGGAAACCTAAACAAGTCAATGATCTTTGTTCTTTTTGTTTGGCCCTTTGCTTCAAGGAAAGCATCGTATCGAGTTGTTTTAAGCTTAACCGCTTAACAATTCTTTTATCTTACCTCTTTTTCTGCACTAGATACGCTCCTAGTGGCTAAACTTATCAGCGTGTTTTCACGGCAGATTTTTCTTCTGCACTTTCGTTGTATGTTACAGTTTACCTGTCCGCAACACCGGCTAGACTCTCTAGCGCGCTCTCAGAGCCTTTTTGTTTTGAACTTTCTCACTGGGGCATTACAGTGTCTTTACAACCAAAAATGCCAGTGTCTCTAAACAAGGCACCCTTCTTTCCTTAACTGTCTACCTAAGTAGTCAGGATACATGTTGCCTTAGTGCACAAAATAAAAATTACTTTACAATTAAAATTACTACCATTTATGCAAGCAGGATTGGCAGCAAGCAACAACTGTTTGTAATAAATACAAAATAAAAATTACTTTACAATTAAAATTACTACTATTTATGCAAGCAGGTTTGGCAGCAAGCAACAACTGTTTGTAATAAATACAAAATAAAAAAAATAATCTCTACTACTATTTATGCAAGCAGGTTTGGCAGCAAGCAACAACTGTTTGTAATAAATACAAAATAAAAAAAAAATTATCTCTACTACCATTTATGCAAGCAGGTTTGGCAGCAAGCAACAACTGTTTGTAATAAATACAAAATAAAAAATAATTTCTACAAATGTTTATGCAAGCAGGATTGACAGCAAGTAACAACTGTTTGTAATAAATAAAAGAGGCATTCACAATGAACCTCTCCTACCCATTTGTGTTTAGGCAAGCAGGATTGGCAGCAAGCAACAACTGTTTGTACTAAATACAAATATACCATAAGGGACATCAGTACCCTTAAGAGGCAATCTCAATGAACCTCGTCCTACAAATTAAAAATATACTTACTAAAAATAAAATATACACTTACTACAAATTAAAAAATAAACTCTCTACCTAAATAAATTAAATTATTTACTCTATATCACTACTCTCAGTGCCTGTGAGAGCATAGGTCAGCCTTACAACCTGTCAGGTGCTACTCACCAGCATTGAGCTCTACCCTACTAACCTTCTTCTACTATTACGCTCGAACCGAGTTTCGTGCCTAGCAACTACTTTTTACTTGTTCGATGAAACCTGGATAGACTTACAACCTATCTGGTGCTTTCATTCACCTTTATAGTATTATCTATGATTATTATTTTTTGTTAACGCCAAATACGGCATTATTATTATTCGTATTATTCTTATCCTCTTCAGTTGTATTATTTAAATAATACTGGTCCTTCGAGCATAACTTATTTTTAAAAAACTTATTTTTAAATTATTCCTCATTACTTTGTCTGCCTCACAGGCCACTCATAAAGTAATAACTTATTTATTTTCTCACTCCAACTTTACTTCAAAACTTAAGGTAGGGTTGCGGTATCGGTTGAGGCACTAGCACTAGCACTAGCACTAGCACTAGTTCCCTCAAGGGGGGGGAGAATGTTGGGGAAACACTACCCTTTTCCCTCATTAATTCAGTATAAAATACTTAATTTTGCATAAACTTATATTCCAGAACATATAAACACGTTTCAACAAGTTTCGACGACATACAGAAAAACACATGACAAATATAAGACAAAACTTATTTCCCAGTGCATTCTGTCCTGCTCAAATAGTCAAAACTTGCTTCCGACGATTACTTTCAGCCCATATCACATGTTAAAACTACCATAAGAAAAATCAATACTTCAAACCTTGAAATATTCACTACGTAAATACCCATCTTTGGAGCAACCACAATAAAAATGTCATGCCGACCATATTAAATTCTGTACTCAATAAGCCACCGCGGGGTTAGTACTCAGGTGCTTTCTAACTATCAACTTGAATAAGAACATAATTACCTAATTGTACCATGCATACGACATACTAATTACACAAATCACCCGACAATTATAACATTTCCCTTGCGTTTTGGCTATACAAACTCGTCATCCCCCAATGGTACAGGCTCGAAGCGCCCATCGTATAGCGACAGATTATCTGGGCCGTGATTGGCCAGAGAGACGTACGCCGTACCGCTCCCCGTCGACCGAGTGGTTTTCACCACGCTAGAAAGACATTGTTGTCTTGCCTGTGACAGGGTACGGTTAGAATAAACACAAATTAGTGAATTTCGCAAATAATTACGCCCCACAAGTTTAAAAAGTCAGCAATCATTGCCGACACGCTGTATCGGCTCTTATTTTACTACGAAAACCACGGCAGATAAATAAACCGGGTTTTCAAACCACGATTAGTGAATCGGATTACATCGAACTTTCTACCTATCTAAACTGAACTTTTTACGTGTCTACTTCGAACTTTCTACCTTTCTAATTGAACTTTCGACCATTCTTCATCGCGGCAATCCGACGGAACCGGGAACTTTGAACTACCTACTACAGCAAAGTGCATACTACCATGAACTATACATTAAACTAATTCAAGCAAATATCATTACTTGTGAACCGAAGCGTTAACAGTCAAAACAGGCAGGTTTACCAGCATAATAAACCCTTTGTACCGTACCCATATATCTAACCGTTGAAAATAGATAAGTTGTTTGTGAAATATTTCTGTGTTTGTTCTTACGCCTAATTAACAGAACCAGTGAACTACCTATGCTACACAGTACTACAAAAACCCGATTGGGCTTCAGGATATAACACCGTAGCCTAACAGTCATCTTCTTCCGATGAAGAAGATGTTATTTTCGACGCTAATATAACCAAGTGGTATATGTTTAAACAGAAATCAAGATTACCAGTGCATCCTATTAACGCAAAGCGAAGATTCTATAGAGAATTTTATCACCTTTATAAAGATCTAAGGAAAGATCCCCAACGCTTTTGTGAATATATGAGATTACATTTAAATACAAGATTTTTGTTTAAGCATAATAGTATCACTTTGTTATATTAGAGTCCAAAACAATATCTTCTTCATCGGAAGAAGATAACAACGCACAGTCCATATCTCGATGTCGAGGGACTACTGTGCGAAGCTGAAGAGACGCTGTGCGGTATGGTACCGGGTGATTCATTAAGGGTGACGAGCTACCGTATCTCAGGAACTAATAGTCGTCCGAGTTTAAAAAAAAAATCCCTTAAATGAAATCGGCCAAGAGAAATTGCTGGAAATATTTTTTAAATTCATATATCCACCGCTAGGGGGCGTAATTGCTTCGATCGTATAAAAAATGCAGTTTTCTTGAAAATTTTCCAAATAAGTTGAAAAAAAAATACTACCACAGTAATACTTCTATAATTGTCCATCTTTTTGATTTAACACTTTTTATTGTGGAACGTAAAATAAGGGCGGGAGGGGATGGTGAACTTTTCCTTACTAAAGTGCCTATAGATTTGGTTATACTTAACGGAATTTAGCAAACTAGGTCTCGTTTAAGAAAGGAGGGTATACTGAACAAAATAAAAGACAACTACGTCATTCTGGTTCTTGCCGCCCTCGCTAGGGGGTGTGTTTTACAAGGTTAACCGTATTTTTAATTTTGCTCCGAAATCTTAAATGGAACAGTATGATTATTTTATTAGATTCGAAAAGTAGACTAAATTTGCAACAAAATATGTTTAAGCCGCATGTCGATATCTTCATTCGTTTAAACGTTATCACTTAAAGAATATTGCATTAACAAATTTATTAAAGAAACAAAATAGATAATTCATAATCGAGCATGCCATGGACAAATAAAAAAACAATTTAGCCCAAAATTAAATGCTCATCTTAGAAGGCCGTGAAAAGACTTGGAAGACAGTTTCCATGGAAACGGCGATTTTTAACAAATGGATAGTTTATTCTTTGACATTTAAATTTGTAAAGAGCCCAATTAAATTTTTAAAATATGCCGTATACGAACGAGGAGGCTTTTGATATGTTAGCAGTTTATTTTGAATGTTTGCAACATGACGTTATTGCCGAGAACGAATACGCATTTAGATATCCTGCACGACGTCATCATTCAAGAAATGTTTTCAAAAGATTAGCGAAACGATTGAAGGAGACCGGACATGTCCAGCCAGTCGCAGCTCCAAATAGAGTACGGAGAGCAAGAAACGAAGTTAATATAATAAATGTGTTAGCTTATATTACTGCCGACCCTCATTTAAGCATTCGAGATTTGGTAAGAGATCTAGGATTGACATATTCCTTAATTCAACGTATATTAAAAAAACATAAATTACATCCGTACCATGTAATGTTACATCAACAATTAAAGCCAGCCGATTTCGACCATCGACTGGACTTTTGTTATTGGCTATTGGGGATGGTGAACGGAAACAGAAATTTTTTATCCCAAATATTGTGGACTGACGAGGCAACTTTTTCCAGTTCAGGGAAAGTTAATAATCACAACATGCACTATTGGTCAGAAACAAATCCTCACTGGTTAAGGGAAGTTCAATTTCAAAATCGATGGAGTGTAAATGTGTGGTGCGGGATTTTGGATGCAAGAATTATTGGGCCATATTTTTTTGATCAGCATTTAAATGGCGTAAATTATCTACAATTTTTGGAAGATGAGTTACCTATACTGTTAGAAGATGTTCCTTTGGAGGACAGAATGAACATGTGGTTCCAACAGGATGGATGCCCAGCCCATTATGCTCGAAACGTCCAAAATTTTTTAAATTTTCAGTTTAGGGATAAATGGATAGGTAGGAACAGCATTTTTCCTTGGCCAGCGAGGTCTCCCGACCTTACGGTACTGGGTTTTTATTTATGGGGTAAGCTTAAAGACCTAGTTTATAAAGACCGTCCAACAACACCTCATGATATGAAAAACCGAATTCGGGAAGCCATTAGCAACATCTCCGCCGCCGAAATTGAAGTTAGTGTATTATCCACAACTGAAAGACTTAATTTATGCGTGGCCAATAACGGTGGACACTTTGAACATGTAAAACGTTAAAAAAAATGTCAATATTGTAATTGTTGTTTTCTTTCTTGTTATGTTATATCATTATTGTTGTGATTAAATTAAAATAAGAATGAAGTTTTAAATTGTTTTTTTATTTGTCCATGGCATGCTCGATTATGAATTATCTATTTTGTTTCTTTAATAAATTTGTTAATGCAATATTCTTTAAGTGATAACGTTTAAACGAATGAAGATATCGACATGCGGCTTAAACATATTTTGTTGCAAATTTAGTCTACTTTTCGAATCTAATAAAATAATCATACTGTTCCATTTAAGATTTCGGAGCAAAATTAAAAATACGGTTAACCTTGTAAAACACACCCCCTAGCGAGGGCGGCAAGAACCAGAATGACGTAGTTGTCTTTTATTTTGTTCAATATACCCTCCTTTCTTAAACGAGACCTAGTTTGCTAAATTCCGTTAAGTATAACCAAATCTATAGGCACTTTAGTAAGGAAAAGTTCACCATCCCCTCCCGCCCTTATTTTACGTTCCACAATAAAAAGTGTTAAATCAAAAAGATGGACAATTATAGAAGTATTACTGTGGTAGTATTTTTTTTTCAACTTATTTGGAAAATTTTCAAGAAAACTGCATTTTTTATACGATCGAAGCAATTACGCCCCCTAGCGGTGGATATATGAATTTAAAAAATATTTCCAGCAATTTCTCTTGGCCGATTTCATTTAAGGGATTTTTTTTTTAAACTCGGACGACTATTAGTTCCTGAGATACGGTAGCTCGTCACCCTTAATGAATCACCCGGTACAAGGCTATGGGCGAGGGGCGGTGCGTCGTTATGGACACAGACTTACTCGATTTTTTTTGGGAAAATTACTGTATTATTATTATTCCATTATGTATTTGATTGATGTTTTTTTTTTCAAAATTACTTTTTACACCAGTTATGATAAGATCTTTATTTTTACGACTGATGTTGATGTGATAAATTCATCGAATACGTTTAATATTTAAGTATTTTGGTTCAATTTTTATTGAGAGGGCTCCGTACACCTTTAAAACGAGATTTCTTCCCATAGGTTTATTAATTGGTTAAGAAAAAAATGTTGTATAAAGGGCGGCTCTAAAAGGTCTGTACAAAATCTGAGCACATATTCCTGAGGCCAAAATAAGGCGATTTAAAGCAACTGCTCCGTTTCCGAGATACAGGGTTAAAATCAAATTGTTCCTCATTTAATTATACAGGGTGTCCGGAAACATGTGGGAAATCTCCCGGATATGAAGAAAACACGTGAAAAGAATACTATAGGTTCATATAAACTTCTTTCGTATCGGCCTCCTCTTCGGAGATATGGGCTCCCAAAGAGCACCAATGGAATCAAGTTTTTTACACATAATTATTGAACCACCTGGTATATTTCAATTATTTTTTAATATGATGTATACCAGGTAAGACCCGTCAAATTACTACCCAAGAAACTGTTGTGAATTACTCACAGCTGCAGGGACGGACTAGCTGTAACACGCATGGGCCCATTTTTTTTACGCCCTGTATGATGAGAACTTTGTACAATGTTTTTTACATACCTTTAACTATTGGCTAAAAATTAAGTAATTCATGTCGCTAATCCTAACCGTTTTCGAGAAAACATCATTTTATTTACACTGAGTCCCTGCTCATGGGCTAAATATGAAAAAGTGGAATCTTAAAGGTTGAACATTGGATCGGAACAAAGATGTATCTTTTATTGAAATACCCGAAGCAGATGATGTATATGCCGTTTTTTCGAAAACGGTTAGGATTAGCGACATGAATGAAGAGAACTTAATTTTTAGCCAATAGTTAAAGGTATGTAAAAATCATTGTCCACAGTTCTCATCATACAGGGCGTAAAAAAAATGGGCCCATGAGTGTTACAGCTAGTCCGTCCCTGCAGCTGTGAGTAATTCACAACAGTTTCTTGGGTAGTAATTTGACGGGTCTTACCTGGTATACATCATATTAAAAAATAATTGAGATATATATATATATATATATTCACAACAGTTTCTTGGGTAGTAATTTGACGGGTCTTACCTGGTATACATCATATTAAAAAATAATTGAGATATACCAGGTGGTTGAATAATTATGTGTAAAAAACTTGATTCCATTGGTGCTCTTTGGGAGCCCATATTTCCGAAGAGGAGGCCGATACGAAAGAAGTTTATATGAACCTATAGTATTCTTTTCACGTGTTTTCTTCATATCCGGGAGATTTCCCACATGTTATCGGACACCCTGTATATTCAAATTCTTCCTGCAAAACTTGCTGTAACGAACCCAAGTGAAATATTTTTTCCGGCCGAAAATTTACTAACAGCGGAATGTTTTATTCAAAATAATTTAAATATTCCGGTGCGGCATCGAACACTAAAAACCGGAATATCTAAAAAACGGCTTACTTTAGCGGATTTTCACAAGAGAAAACTTTTTGTTTCAAAATGTCCAGAAAATGATTTCCTTCATAAAAGAAGGAAAAACCTGCACTGATAAAAAAATGATGGCCATTCTAAACCATAAGAGCATTGTGAAGCGCCCTCTAATGGCCACAATGAAAAGGTATCCGTATTCGGGGTTTGCATCCCTAAAAACCCCCAGATACCAAGTTTTAAAGTTGTGTGTTCATTAATTTAAAAAAAAAACGATTTTTATTTTTGAACTTTACCACCCTGTATCTTGGAAACGGAGCAATTGCGGACGAAGGTAAGTTGCTTTAAATCGCCTTATTTTGTCCTCAGGAATATGTGCTCAGAATTTGTACAGACCTTTTAGAGACACCCTGTATAAAAGTTTTTACAAATTAAACAAAGAATGATGGAAAGCCATTTTGTTATATTTATATAATTTTTAAATAATTTATTTTTGAATTTAGCAACAATATATTGACTGACTCCAATATGCTCTCTCTTTCTAAGATCTGTCGAGAGCACTGCTCTGCCGTTCCGCGCCGGCGCAATAGCTAGGAATGTATTGTGAATACTTTAAATGCGGGTGGCTACGGAATCTTCTTAATGTCAATATTTTTAATTAAACTTACATCTCGACAATATCCTTAACATCAAAAAATCAGGTCTTACAAAATCCAAAAGGTATTGAGTTTCGGGTGGTGCCATCCAATCGGCAACAGCTTTATTGCCGGTACCCAAGTACATCATTCCTAAGGCCAGGGTGGCACCGGGTGCCGTTACATCGAGGTTTACCGATGACCCTTCGCGTATTTGGAAGGATGGGGTTTTGTATTTGTCTTTCTGCGACCCTTAAAAATTAATATTTAAAAATTACGAGGCGTAAACCATCGAAATTACAATTAATTTGTAAAAAAAACCTAAAGATTTTCTACTAACCTGTTAAGGGCCGTTTATTTCCGCCTATCATGTAATAATGTAACGTGTCAGGTACGTTTAAGTCGGACATTCCCGTCGGCTGATCCCCATGCTTAAGCATCACTAAGCCTAATGCCAATCCTGCAGCTAAAGAGTACGATTCTCTGTCGATGCTGTTTTCCATTTCGGGGCCAGGGGGTCGACCGATTTCTGATAGCAAAACCTAAAAAGTCGGGAAAATTAAACACTGATTAACTTTACAATAAGTCAAAAATAAAAAGTTTATTTACTTTTCAGGTGGTGTTAATAAACTCCTGGACAAAATTAACGCAACATCATAAATTTCCCATATTTTTTGTGTTAATTTTTTTTTCTGAACTTATGATCCGATTTGAATGATTTTTTTTCAGTGTAGGCTGGTTCCTTTACAATGTCATAGTTTTCGCTGTTTATGATAAAAATTTAATTTTCGATTTATACTGGGTTTACTAAAAATGCTATGTTTTTTTCCGAAAATTCGTATCACCCTGTGGAGTATATTAGCAACCGAAGCATATTGCAGTTGATATTAAACGGTAGGTCCATCTTTCCCCAACATTTCCTTTCTTGGTTTACTTCATTATCTCTGTTATTAAAGGAGATACACCGTTTTATAGCGTAATATGTTTTTTATAGACTTTAATATTCAACACATTCATTGTTAAATGTTTTCAAGTAGGTTTCAAGATTAAAATACTCGTCGGGCAACTGGGCAAACGAAACGAACGTTTAATAAGCAGTTTTTTTTTTACCTTTGTAACTTTAAAACACAACATCTGCTGACACATCGCTTGCAATGTCAGAAAAAGTCCGTAGTCTACTTGAAAACATTTAACAATGAATGTGTTGAATATTAAAGTCTATAAAAACATGTTACGCTATAAAACGGTATATTTCCTTTAATAACAGAGATAATGAAGTAAACCAAAGAAAAAATATTGGGGAAAGATGGACCTACCGTTTAATGTCAACTGCAATATGTTTCGCTTGCTAATATACTCCACAGGGTGATGCGAATTTTCGGAAAAAAACATAGCATTTTTAGTACACCCAGTATAAATCCAAAATTAAATTTTTATCATAAACAGCGAAAACTATGACATTGTCAAGGAACCAACCTACAATACTGTATCGTTTTTCCTTGTAAAACAAAAGAAAAATGATCAAATGCATCCGGCAGCTGTACGTCTGGTGAGCGTCGTAGGTCGTAGCTTGTTAATACACAGTATCAATAGTTTATTAGTTATTTATAAATTTTTATTTTCAAAATTATTTGGGCACCACGTAATTTATATATCTTTCTTTTAAAAGTCTTTTAATTTGGGGAAAATTACGAAACCCAAATTAATAAAGAAAGGTGTTAAATACCTGAACTAGCTTATGTTGACCATGAGTAAGGAAAACAAGTGTCTAACGGGACTTTTTAGTTTGTATAAGTGAGATGATTGAAATTAGGCAAAAATTTTAGAATCAAAAAAAATTAAATTTTATTTCATATTTGTATAGGAATAAGTTTTAATTGTAGACTATTGTAGGTTTAGATTAAATGGGATAAAATAATTAAAGTGCAATGGTGAAATGGTAGAGTTATATAAGAAGAATGCGCACACCCTCCCATAGTCGACTATAGTTTACATTGTAGGGTTGCACTACAATGATACGTAAAATATATATAGGTTCACCTAATGGTTGTTTCGGTAATAATATCTATACTGAAATAAAGAAGAAATACCTAGTCTTTTCGTAGCTTACGGCTACATTACGAATCATATTAAGTCATTAATTATCATTTATGAAAATGTAAAAAAAATAAATAAAAAAATATCTGAAAATTCTGGCCTGAATTAATCCAACGTAGATTTCTGGCGAGCCCTTTGTATCCTGATTGGTCTCTAAACATGGCCCCTTAAAATCCAAAATTGGCAGAGCGTCACTACATCATCAAAGATACACCTGGGGTTTCAACAGGAAAACATGAGGTGGCATTCTCACATCAACGGAGCAGCACCATGCGAGCAGGGAAGAAAAAGAAACCCTGTAAAGATGGGTAGTTAATATCCACGCTCTGGATCGAAAGGACAGGTTGCCTTTATTATAATCAAAAAACAAAACTGATTCTCTTAAATAAAATCGACTCACCTTATACGAAGGGTTCTGCGGAAGGTAAAGTAAGATGATTCCGGTGTGCCTGGGTAACTGAAGTTTCAGGGTTGCAACACAAAAAAACTACACAACCATCTACCCTTTGGCGGTGATGACCACGGGCTCCTTTTAAAGAAAATTTACTAAATCACCCGATTGGGTTTTTGGGGAAAGATATCCCACATTCTTTAAAATTGCCTTGAAGCAGCCTTAGTTTCACGCGTGTTCACCCCGGAATGGTGGACGGAAGCCAAAATCCCTCTCAGTCTGATAGTACCGGAAATTCCGATTTGTATCATTCAAATTTGATTGGTTCTAAACCGGCGGTAAACATCGCCTAGTTAAATGGTGCCCAGGAAAACGTGCAGATAAATATGGCAACCTCGCAAATTGGAATTGTTTCCAGCTATCGAACGATATCGATTTTATTATCTTATCAGGGATTCAGTAGGCAACCAACAATTTCAAATCTATTGGTGGCCTTTCGGTGAATCTAGTACACTTCTCAACAAAACCAAACACAGGTAAGTGTCAGGAAAAGGTTAAACGCTACATCACCCCTTTCCAACAAAAAAATATTTTTTTTTTTTAAAAAAAACTTTAAAAAAATTAGGTCAACAAAAAAATATTTTTCTACTATAAAAGTAAACTGAAACGAATAATAACTTGAGAAGTAAATTTACTTCAAACTATTGTACGAAAACTTCTTTTTGAAACTGATTAGCTTAGTAACTTCGCGTACTGGGCGGCTGAACAGCGACAAAATAGGGTAAGTCCAAATCGGGAAAGTCGTAATCAGTGGGGACTCGAATGAATCGGGTCTGTCATAATTGGGGAAGACTTCTAACAGTTCAAATAAGGCGAAAAACTTTAGTAAACACAAGAGTTTCCATAAGCGATAACAGTTTATTACCTGAAAACAGTAACTAAACTAATTGTCCTGAAAACACACAAATTTGTGTTCTCACACAGTACTCACACTATATCTTAAAAACAATACTTAAAATTGTGTCCTGAAATCATCTTTCAAGCTAGGTGCACCTCCACAAAAAAAACAAATAAAGATTTGTAGGCGCTTTACTCAGCCCTAACAAAAATAACGTATTCATGAATACTCCGTAAATATCTATCAGTTTACTTAATTAACTGACTAGACCCGAATATGTAACTCAAGATTGTAGTACCTAACTAGTCAAATACACATACTTGTGAGTATGAAAATGTATAGACATCAAACCGTACAGATATATAAAACATACTTATATATCTAAAAAAGGTAACTAAAATCTCTCTAAAGGAGTTACACCTAAATAATGGCCAACCAAAATTATCCAACTGAAACGTCGGAATTTATCTCTAAATAACTGCCATCAAATATTATCCAACTGAAACGTCGGATTTGTCTCTAAATAATTACCATAAAATATTATCCAACTGAAACGTCGGAATTAGAACCAAAATAGGGTTTCATATCTTTGACATGCCAGTTACCAGCAAATGAGTTATCCACATTTACTAGTGAATATACTAAACGCGATACTTTCTTAATTACTTTACTAAGAATGAACTTAGGTGCTAATTTAGCCGCAAATCCTATAGTAGCGTCTGATAGAATTTTATTTCGGCGCCAGACCTTATCTCCAATCCTAAAAGATATATCTCGTCTACGCAAGTCATAATGTGACTTATACCGTTGATGAGCTGAATTCAATTTTGTCTGAACATCTTGATAAATGTGCTTTAAATCTGAAATATCGTCCATGAATTGGTCTCGGTCACCGGGCTGGAGTGCTATTCCCGTGGTCTCGCGGACCTTTCCGTAATAATCACCTGACATGGGAATATACCTGCCAAAATTTATCAGCGCGGGGGAAAATTGATGTACTTCATGTTTTGCCGTATTAATTGCTTGTTGTATTTTTGGTAATTCAGCGTCCCAGTCTTTATGTTCTTTAATGTAACTTCGTATCGCAGTACCGACTGTTTTATTCGTACGCTCCACAAAATTACATTGTGCCGAATATCGCGGAGTAAACCATATTTTTATTCTATATAAATCCGCCAATTTTTTCATTGTCTTACCGGCAAATTGACTTCCATTATCGCATATTATTATTTGTGGGACACCATATACCAAAAATACAGAGTTTTCTAAAAATTTCACTATATTCGGGGCAGTAGCTGCCTTCATTGGACATAATAGGGAATATTTAGAGAACCAACAAGTTACAACCAACAAGTATGAATTTCTATTCTTTGAACGGGGTAGGGGTCCCATTAAATCAACGGCGATAACTTGAAATGGATATTGTACTTGTTTTTGGACTCCCATTTTACCTAGGGGTTGAGAATTTGACATTTTCTGAGCTTGACATACTTTACATGATTTTACATATTTCAAAATGTCGTTTCTCATTTTGGGCCAATAAAAAGTTTCTTGTACTCTAGCGAGAGTCTTAAAGAAACCAAAATGTGCGCTTAAAGGAGGATCATGACAAGAATAAATAACTTCTTTACGAGATTCCTTCGGGACTATTTCTTTCCACTCGCGAATATTAGTGCAAATTGGTAAAGTAGAAGTAATGTACTTAAATAAACGATTTTTTTCTACTTTAAATTGAGGATAGGAATCAGGGTTATCCAGGACCTTCAGTCGTAGATCTAAATACCAAGGGTCAAGAATTTCCTCTGAAAGTTCTATAGAAAACACCTCCTTAACGTCCTCTTCATCCTGTGATGCAGGAATCCTAGAAAGTGCATCTGGGACGGCATTCGCCTTTGAAGTACCCTTCCTATGAATTAGTTCAAAACTATACTGTCTTAATTTAACAGACCACCTCGCTAAACGTCCACATGGATCCTTAAGATTATTGAGCCAAAGAAGACTATAATGGTCAGTTATGACACGAAATCTAGTACCCTCGACATACATACGAAACTTTTCTAAAGAAAAAATTAAAGCTAAAAGTTCACGTTCGGTAACGGTATAATTACGTTCGGCTCGCGATAGAGATCTGGAACAATACGCGATTACCCTTTCCTCTCCATTTACTTCTTGTGTTAGGACTCCACCCACTCCAACATTGCTGGCATCACATTGTATCGTAAAGGTTTCCTGAAAGTCTGGGGGACGTAAAATTGGAGTAGAAACTAAGGCATTCTTAATGTTTATGAAGGCTTCCTCAGCTTCCGGATTCCAGGTAATGGATTGTTTATTTTTCTTTCCTTTTAGCAGATCATTAATGGGTGCGACCAATGATGAAAAATTATGAATAAATCGTCTGTACCACTTACAAAGTCCTATAAACCTTTTAATTTCGGTTGCGTTTGTTGGTCTTGGATAATTTACCATTGTTTCGATTTTACTTGGATCGGTACGAAGACCATGCTTCCCATCAATAATATAGCCCAAATACTTAAGACTTGTCTTAAAAAAATTACATTTTTCTAGGTTAATTGTCAAATTAGCTTCCTCTAAAATATTTCTGACTTCGCTCAATAGTCGTATATGTTCCTCGTATGTAGAAGAAAGAATGATAATATCATCAAGGTAGGCAAAAATATAAGGTTCATACTTAGGTCCAAATAAAACATCAACTAATCGTTGCTGCGTCTGCGCGCTGTTGCAAAGCCCGAATGGCATAACGCGAAATTGGAAAAGCCCTCTAGAAGGTATCGTGAACGCGGTTTTCTCGCGAGAACTTGGATCCAAAGGGATCTGCCAAAAAGCTCGGCGAAGATCTATACTCGAAATAAACCTAGCCGCTTTCAACGAACTTAAGATTCTATCTACTCTGGGGAGTGGATAACTATCATGCTTAGTTACTTCATTAAGTCTCCTTCCATCGTAACAGAACCTAAACTCACCATTTGATTTTTTAACTAATAAAACCGGACTATTCCAAGGACTATGTGACGGCTCAACGACATTGAGTTTAAGCATGTCATCTAACTCAGAATTTAAAATTTTTAACATATAAGGACTCATTAAATATTGTCTCTGCTTAAAAGGTTTGGCGTCACCTGTATCTATGGTCATAGTAATTTTATCTGTAAGTCCCAACTTATCTTTACTACTCAATGATTGAAAAGAATCAATTACTTTCTGAGCTTGCGCTCTCTGTAAATCTGACAAATCCTCTAAAGAACATACACCCAATGATAAAATACGTACTGGGGTGTCAATAGCGTTAATAATACTGTTACTTAATTTACTTTGCACACGCCACGAATTATTCTTAAAATCTAGCTTAATCTGAAATCTCTCGCAAAAATCGCTACCTAAAATAAAAGAATGCGATACTGACGGAACGACGAGCGCAGATAAAACATGCACATTATTGTCTATGTTCAACGGTAGATTAACATAACCTACTACATTTTGTTCGGCACCGTCCGCAGTATGAATACAAGTCGTTTTTGATTTTATTATTTTTAAATTTAATGTATTTATAATATCTAACCCGTTTTTTCCTATCACCGAAATATTTGCGCCACTGTCTAATAAAGCGGTTATCGTTTGGTCATACAATCTAACTGAAATATACGGTCTATTATCATGTAACTTATTAACAAAAACTGGAGCAACATTTTCACAAAATTTATTTTTTAAATCGATCATATCTTGAATAGCTTTAAAATTTTGACACGGAACGTTGGCATTAGAACTTTGAGGCAGCCGTGCACCAACTACACGTGCCCCTATAACTCGTTTCCCGAACAATGTTTACAAGTTTTTGGTAGTGACGTCTGGTGCACCACATTTAAAACAAAATTTCTTTTTAATCCTTGATTTGCAATTTCTAAAACTATGATTGGGCACACCACATTTCCAACAAATGAAACTGTTTTCGCTAATTTCAATATTGGCATTAGCACCTCTTTCTTCGCGATTCGCGCTATTGTATTTTTTATTAAATGTACTATGTTTCACATATTTATTTTTATTGTTGATATTTTTAGCGAATGATTTATTTTTAACGAAATTTGTTGTAGTGACTTTTGAATTGTCTTCATTATCTAAACTCGAGACATTGCGTAAGTTAGAAGAACTTGATGATAAACCTAAAATATCAGCCTCTTCTAAAAGTTTTGTTAACTTACTTAGTTCCGCTACAGAGCCTATGTCTTGTAAAACTAATCTTTTCTGATATTCTTTTTGTAAACCACGTCTAATATATTTTACTCTAGTCACTTCGGGTGGGATTCTAGATAAACGATTAAACAAACCCTCCATGACAGCAATGAAAAGAATAATCGGTTCATTTCTCGACTGTTTACGTTCCCTAATCTGATTCCAAATATCATCATCTAGATCCGAATCCAAAAAATCAGTCTTCAATTTTTTAACTAAAGAGTCCCAATCATCAATAGATGATTTTATATGCCTTAGCCAGAAGATGGCTTTACCGGAAAACAAATCGCTAGCCGACTCAAAAAGTTCTACTTTAGTTATATGACGCGCATGCGCCATTTCCTCAACGCGTTCTATAAAAGTTAATACATTTTTCGGCTCACCGTCAAACGAAATTCCTAGAGTATGTACAGGTGTACTCCGAAAGAAATGATTCCCTTGTGAAGAGTTTAAATTTGGTATCGCGGTACTACTAGGTTGCGAAGGCGTTTGTGTAGGCGAAACAAGTGAAATTGACACCGGTGGTGGATCATTAACTTTCTCATGTAATTCTGCATCTAAAAACATAACCGATGCATACGTCTCGTTTTTAAATTTTTGTTTTTCTGTAAACTGAACATCAGTCTCCACTAATGGTAGTCTTTGCACCCTTTTGATCAGATGTAATATACGCGCCCTAGCCCTAAGATATACCGAATCAGTAGATGAACCCTCAAAATCTACTAGCAATTGTTTGATAGAATCTATAGATTCAGTTAATTCTCTTTTTTTTAATTCTAGATTGAAAAAATGATCGACCAGTTTCAAGACATCAGTCTTATTTTGGCGTTCCTTATCCAATAATCGGTTTAAAATTTTTCTTTTATCTACAACATTTTTGTCCGTAATTATGTCTCGTATCCGGAGTTCATAATTTAATTCCTCTTTGAGTAACAAGTTTGGTTTAAAATAATCTTCCATATTAAAGCTTTATTATTCTAACTTAACTTAAAATCGAACGAAACTATAAAAAAAAATTTTTAAGTTACTTTCAGATTTATTCTATAACTCGGCAACGTTGCTAAATATCGGCTATTCTCAATTTAAAGTCTCGTATTAAACGCTTTGATAAATTACACGGTCATTTACACACTTATACCCAACAAAAAAATTTACATCGAATAATCGATACAGTTCCTGCAAACAAAAAAATATAAACACCCGTATTATAACTATTCTCTATTTGCGCTGGCATATCAAAGATAACCCAACATTTAAATACCACAATCTATCCCTGCAAATGGTGCATATCAGGTACTATTCAAATTAAAAACAACAAAAAAACTCTGTCGCCTAATCGACAAAATCCCAAAATACTGCTCACCTCAATAAAATAAATCTAAGGCCAGATTATAGTAGGAAATACTTTCACATTTCTAAAATTTATAACGGAAGGACTAGAAAGATCATCCCCTCACTTATACAATATTTACTTATCAAAAAAATTAGAAAATTTTGAAAATACGAACAAGCAATCACTGTGTAAAAACTTTTCTCTTAAGCAAAAATCAAAAAAACTTTCAAGGCCTCACGTTGGCACGCTATTTTTTATGTATCGTTTTTCCTTGTAAAACAAAAGAAAAATGATCAAATGCATCCGGCAGCTGTACGTCTGGTGAGCGTCGTAGGTCGTAGCTTGTTAATACACAGTATCAATAGTTTATTAGTTATTTATAAATTTTTATTTTCAAAATTATTTGGGCACCACGTAATTTATATATCTTTCTTTTAAAAGTCTTTTAATTTGGGGAAAATTACGAAACCCAAATTAATAAAGAAAGGTGTTAAATACCTGAACTAGCTTATGTTGACCATGAGTAAGGAAAACAAGTGTCTAACGGGACTTTTTAGTTTGTATAAGTGAGATGATTGAAATTAGGCAAAAATTTTAGAATCAAAAAAAATTAAATTTTATTTCATATTTGTATAGGAATAAGTTTTAATTGTAGACTATTGTAGGTTTAGATTAAATGGGATAAAATAATTAAAGTGCAATGGTGAAATGGTAGAGTTATATAAGAAGAATGCGCACACCCTCCCATAGTCGACTATAGTTTACATTGTAGGGTTGCACTACAATGATACGTAAAATATATATAGGTTCACCTAATGGTTGTTTCGGTAATAATATCTATACTGAAATAAAGAAGAAATACCTAGTCTTTTCGTAGCTTACGGCTACATTACGAATCATATTAAGTCATTAATTATCATTTATGAAAATGTAAAAAAAATAAATAAAAAAATATCTGAAAATTCTGGCCTGAATTAATCCAACGTAGATTTCTGGCGAGCCCTTTGTATCCTGATTGGTCTCTAAACATGGCCCCTTAAAATCCAAAATTGGCAGAGCGTCACTACATCATCAAAGATACACCTGGGGTTTCAACAGGAAAACATGAGGTGGCATTCTCACATCAACGGAGCAGCACCATGCGAGCAGGGAAGAAAAAGAAACCCTGTAAAGATGGGTAGTTAATATCCACGCTCTGGATCGAAAGGACAGGTTGCCTTTATTATAATCAAAAAACAAAACTGATTCTCTTAAATAAAATCGACTCACCTTATACGAAGGGTTCTGCGGAAGGTAAAGTAAGATGATTCCGGTGTGCCTGGGTAACTGAAGTTTCAGGGTTGCAACACAAAAAAACTACACAACCATCTACCCTTTGGCGGTGATGACCACGGGCTCCTTTTAAAGAAAATTTACTAAATCACCCGATTGGGTTTTTGGGGAAAGATATCCCACATTCTTTAAAATTGCCTTGAAGCAGCCTTAGTTTCACGCGTGTTCACCCCGGAATGGTGGACGGAAGCCAAAATCCCTCTCAGTCTGATAGTACCGGAAATTCCGATTTGTATCATTCAAATTTGATTGGTTCTAAACCGGCGGTAAACATCGCCTAGTTAAATGGTGCCCAGGAAAACGTGCAGATAAATATGGCAACCTCGCAAATTGGAATTGTTTCCAGCTATCGAACGATATCGATTTTATTATCTTATCAGGGATTCAGTAGGCAACCAACAATTTCAAATCTATTGGTGGCCTTTCGGTGAATCTAGTACACTTCTCAACAAAACCAAACACAGGTAAGTGTCAGGAAAAGGTTAAACGCTACAATACAAAAAAAAATCATTCAAATCGGATCATAAATTCACAAAAAAAAAATAGCATAAAAAATATGGCAAATTTATGATGTTGCGTTAATTTTGTCCAGGAGTTTATATGGAAAAAGTATTATTTCCCAGACCACCCGATGATACTTTATACAATAAGGGCGTATTTTTGTCTACACAGTAGCACTTTAATCGGGTGGCCTGGGAAATAATAATTTTTCCATACATTAGTATTTGATATTAACACCTGAAAAGTAAATAGACTTTTTATTTTTGATTTATTCAAATAACGTCTGTTCAGATTATGTGGGACTGCTAAGAGATGACAGTGCGTGTTGTATTTTCTCGACTACCATTGATAATACAGCGTGAAGTATATATTGATGATAGGTATATACACCTACCCTGTACTGACGAGAACAAAATAGTTCGAAACCGGTCTGCAGCTGGTGACATCCAAGCAATGGAAAAGGCTTCCTTTTCTTGGTACTCTTGGTAGTAGCATTCAATCTGAATTAGTATTTTAAAGTGCTACTGTGTAGACAAAAATACGCCCTTATTATATAAGGTATCATCGGGTGGTCTGGGAAATATTGGTATTTCACAATAAATAAATTAAAAATATAATAAAGAGAAATGTTCTCGAAACAACAATATTTTTTAAGCCGATTGCGTGTGAAAGCTCTTCCCATGACTAACACCATTAAAATATACTTTTAAAAATTTAACCTAAAGACGATTAAATGGCACTGTAAACAAATAATTTTGACATTTTCCAGTCATGTCGCCAAAGTTGTACTTTAGCTGCTACTAACGCTTTAGCTCCAGCTAATACAAAACGTTTACTGTCATTTTTATGGCCAGAGGACAAAGTTCCTTTATTTTGACAGAAGAGGAAAAATCTTTATTCTCTATTTGGTTACATGGGATTTTACCTCTGTTATATGTCTGTGAGCACTCCTTTGATAAAGCAAACCAACTCCTAGTAAACCAGCTACCTGCATATTTTGCGACACATCTAGTTCCATGGAAGTAGGAGGTAGTAGGGCCTCTACATGTATGGCTAATATTTTCGTAAGGCTTAGGTGACAAGTACCCCTGAATGCGGCAGAAAGACCTTAGAAGCAACCAAAAAAAAAATAACTGTTGTGAAATCCTATGATAAGGGTAACACGGGGAATAAAATGGCTAATGGCTTATTTTTATTTTGTCCTATTTCTTTCGATGTTTCTTGTATTGATAATAATATAGACTACCCCAATTGATTATCGATTAATCAAAAATTCACGTCCAAATTAATAGGCTGTTATTTCATTAATGATGAAACAATTTTAATAATTTTTGTTTTACTGAGAAAACAGATTCTACATCTTAGGACAGAGTAGTTTACGTTCTGATGCGTCTAACTGTACGGGGTAGCGCATCAAATCTTGATGCATGTAAATTTTATAAGATTTGACATACATATCTTATATAGGAATTGAATTTAATTTATTTTTTAAACTGAACCAATTACAGATATATTATCTGGGTTATACACTGGCCGAAAAGTACTAAATACGCTATTATTGTCGAGAAAACATTTCGTAAACAATCAATGCGACATTTATCTCTTTTGGCTATTGATAAATTAAAAATAAAAATCAGTTCAACAAATAAAGTCTATAGTATGAGTGCTGCGCAATTATAGGTTTTAAAATTTTTTCACTAAATCAGTTGGCCCAGCTGTGCAGTACAGGAGCGGCATTTAGACTTGTTTGAACGCTACCAACGTAAAAGTCGTTTATTTTCTTATTCGTGACTCAAATTTCAATTAATTTTAAAATACACTTACAACAATATTGCAGGTTATATATTTTTAAAAATTTAATAAAGTTCTGGTCGACCCTTAATGCCAGTTTGCACAAACATTCTGACTTTTATAGATCACTCATTTTGGCGCACTTCATTATTTAGATGGATTTAGTATAGTAATTAATGGACATACAGGGGGTTATGGAAATGACGTATTATATTTAAACCTGCAATTCCTGAGATGAAAACAAATTGAAGAAATATATCCAAAAATGATGCTTTAATTTAATATGCCCTGTACAGGTTGAGTCAACGATAGAGTAAAGTTCATTTTCCCCTTTATATTAAGAATTAGATAAGAACTTGAAATTCAAAAGTTGTAGGGATCATTAAGGTGCACATTCTAAAATTATATTATAGTGGCCCACATAGAAGTGGTGCATATAACTTACATTTTTTTAAATGGAACACCCAGTTTTTCTAATTTTTAATTTTTTAGTAATTTTTAATAGTAAATTTTGGATTATGCATAAGATTCTGAATATTTTTCATATATAATGTTATATATCTAAATCTTATAGTTTTTCCAATATTTCCATTTTGTCAGTTTTCAACGTTAGATTTAATTGTTAATACCAACACTACCTCTGCAAATTAAAAGTTCATATTTGGCATGGACATTATCTGGAGTTAATGCATATAAATTATGGAAACAAATTTACCTCACTTTTTACAGGGTGTTCTAAATAAATTTTCGAATTTCAGTAACTTTAAACAAAAAAAATCTTGGTTTTTTTAAATGGTACACCCTGTATATTTTATTTCTTTCTGGTAGAATACGTAATTCTCTTTAACTTTTATTTAATATATCATATGTTTATTTTTAATACTTTTCGACATATTTTAATTTTTCTCTATTTTTCATTGTTAATTTCCTATATTTATATTATAACATCGTAGTTGCAATGCAAAAACAAAAGGGGTCAAGACTTTGACACAAGTACTTAATACTAAAATTCCTAGAAACCTTTGTTATTTTATGTAAGAAACGTTTAGGAAGAAATTAAGTATGGATTTCCCTAAAAAGGAGCTGATTGACATGATTTACACACTTGGCGAGTCAGAAAAAAATTGGAATATAGAATACGAAATGCTTGCAAGATAGTATCACCATTTATGCTAAGGAGAGTACAGCAAAACATACTAAAATGACTAAATATATGTATTCGGGAGGGGGCATATATTTTGAACATTTATTACGACACAATTAAAAAATGAGAAAAATATTAATTGTAAATATTTTTTTCCACAAGTTTGTTGTTACTTATTTAAATTTCCATTTTATTATATGATATGTTTTGAAAATTGACCTTGTTTGATTTTGTCCTAGGGACTCCATAGGTTTTTCGTTTTTTTCATTGCAACTACGATGTTATAATATAAATATAGGAAATTAACAATGAAAAATAGAGAAAAATTAAAATATGTCGAAAAGTATTAAAAATAAACATATAATATATTAGATAAAAGTTAAAGAGAATTACGTATTCTATCAGAAAGAAATAAAATATACAGGGTGTACCATTTAAAAAAACCGAGATTTTTTTTGATTAAAGTTACTGAAATTTGAAAATTTATTTTGAACACCCTGTAAAAAGTGAGGTAAATTTGTTTCCATAATTTATTTGCCTTAACTCCAGATAATGTCCATACCAAATATGAACTTTTAATTTGCAGAGGTAGTGTTGGTATTAACAATTAAATCCAACGCTGAAAACTGACATTTTTCTGAAAAAATGGAAATATTGGAAATACTATAAGATTTAGATATATAACATTAAATATGAAAAATATTGAGAATCTTATGCATAATCCAAAAATTGATAGAAACACTGGATGTTCCATTTAAAAAAACGTAAGTTATATTCACCACTTCTTTGTGGGCCACCCTGTATACTCCAATATAATTTTAGGATATGCACCATAATGATCTCTACAACTTTTGTATTTCAAGTTTTTATCTAATTCTTAACATAAAGGAGAAAATGAACTTTACTCTATCGTTGGCTCACCCTGTACATGACCTTATGTCAAACCAAAAATTACCACGTGGTGCCCCTGTTCGGAAGGTAAACACAGCAACATATGGCAGTGAATCTTGAACAGTGGTCATATCTTCAGGGTACACTCTTTAGAAAGTCAATAACCGTTTGACAGATTTCAAGTTGTTTATTTTTCAGGGTACATTATTATAAACTTTTACGTTCAGTTCGCTGGGAAACAATCTCTGATTTATAAACTTGAACTTACTCGAACGAACCGCCGCGGATTTTATAAATGGTAAGGTATGTTCTCATTTGTTCAATTCGAACGACACCAGTCAGATCTGGACAACTTAAAAGTTTATAAATGCCACTTACCCTTTAAAAAAAAATGCAATTTTATTTACCTTTTCGGACTTATTTAAAACCAACTTAATTTATAAAAAACACCAAGTACTCACATCACAAAATCACATTAGTTTTCGCGTCACAACACTGTTCAATCTGAATTAGTATTTTAAAGTGCTATTGTGTAGACAAAAATACGCCCTTATTGTCTGGGAAATAATGTATTTAACATCTAAAAATTTAAAAAATAAATAACACGTTGGTTCTCTCGATCGATATCGACCGGCTTCTTTAAACAGCTTATTATGGACAATCGGACTAATATTTAAAAATACAGCGTTGCCACTTTCGATGTTTTATAAGCGACTATCATAAATTGCCGAATTTCCTTCTATATTACTTTCCTGTATAATTATAGTCTCGGAAATGGCAACCGCGCTGGCTCTACTAGCGGAGAGTTCTAGGAAAGAAAGTTCGACTGGTCCGAAGGTGGACCAGACCATTCCTGTCAATTGTTAACATAATTGTTTCATTTTATCTTTAATAAAGGGTTAATGGCCCATAGAAATTAGCCTTTTTATTATTTCTATTGCGAAATGATTAAGTGCTCTTGTTCTATGTGTGTTATTGTAAAGTGTAATTATGCGTTAGTGTTGGGGTTTAGTGATAAGCTTATTATGCACTCCCACACTATCATCAGGACACGTGATAAGCATAAAGTTTTTCCCATAGAAAAAAGAACTGAAAGTGTCTGTGCTCTGGATTCCTTATTCGCGTCCTGGATTTACTTTCTAAGTAAGCTAAATATTTATTTTTATAAGAAACTAAAGTTTTACACTTTTAAACATTTTGGCAACATTGTGCCTGAACATCTGTTGATTACCCAGCTGGGCAATGTAATATGTTCATATATGAATGTGCCGAGGAGTTGTGTGTGGGTTTAGGGGTGAATTACCCCACTTTTTAAACGTTCGATTTAAAAAAAAAATAGTCATTTCCATAACACCCTGTATAGAGCCATCTGGACAAAGTTACAATAATAAGTATAATTCTATTAAAAATACACAAAATATCAAAATAAGTAATTTTCTTTAAAAAAATTCAAACTTACCTAGCAGTATACCAACGCTGGTCATTTCGTGCGACTTTCCAAAGTAATCGAATTTGTTTAGCACGGCTAAATTTTTAAGGTGACCGTTCAAACCTAGGGCCATCAGGAAGCCAGCATGTTCCATTTGTGGCTCAGCTCCACCTGTAAATAATATTAAAAAAATAAGAATTTGCACGTTGTATAAAATGTGCGATGTTTTTCGCACAAACACAGTTACACGACCAAAGCCGTGATTATCAGCTAATCATAACTAATATATAGGGTGTTATGGAAATTACTTATAGTATTTAAACCAAAAACATTTAATTAATAAATAGACAGAATTGTACAAAGCACGCAAATCATACAAAGTTTTGCCAAGAAATAAATTTATTTTAAGTGCAATTGCGGAGTAATCTTAAACCAGTTGTAATTGCCAAATTAACAAATTTTTAATTGGGATTTTGCAAGATACCTCTGCGATAAATATGTCGATCTTGCTATGCTGCAATAATTACCGGAAGAGGTGTGAAAAATTGTTTGCATTCGTTGTGTGGGCTAGAAATGTAAATTTTTTCTATCTGCAGTTTGTAATATCTTTTTTTATAAATTATTTCATAACAGAACAAAAAACGGTTAATGATACAACTGGTTCTAACACATTATTTATTAAGCCAGAAATATCCTGTAACGTTTAAAATTCATTTTTTCTATCTGCAGTTTGTAATATCTTTTTTTATAAATTATTTCATAACAGAACAAAAAACGGTTAATGATACAACTGGTTTTAACACATTATTTATTAAGCCAGAAATATCCTGTAACGTTTAAAATTCATTTTTTCTATCTGCAGTTTGTAATATCTTTTTTTATAAATTATTTCATAACAGAACAAAAAACGGTTAATGATACAACTGGTTTTAACACATTATTTATTAAGCCAGAAATATCCTGTAACGTTTAAAATTCATATACAAACACGTGGGAATTGAAGGGAAAGGCACGCGCGACGTATCTTTTTCGCATATCAAATTATACTGAAGTTGCCGGCCGTGTCCCGTTTGAGCAACATTTTCCAACGTTCATGTCCGCGTTGTAATCTGGCATCACTGCTCACCTACTGACCTACATACACTTGTTAACCGAAGACAGATGTGTATGGGGTAGCACGTGGCAACAATTACCTAAATATTTAGACAGTCGATTTAAAAAAAAAGTATGCCAGCTTTCTCTAGGACACCTAAGGAGTCACTCTTAAATATAATAACCCATTTCTATAACACCCTGTATAAATATCACAGCCTTGATAGGCTAATTAAAATATCGGGCCCATGGGTAATTTATGCCATATTGGAAAGATATCAAGAAGATTCCTGATCGGTCAGAAGTCAAAGTGTCAAAACCTATACGTACCTTTAGGTTTATTAAAAATAATCCAGGTACTGTCGATATTCTGGGCATCGGGAGTAACTCTTAAACCGTTTGCAACACCATTGTGGAACAGGGGCCACAGATTCATATTCGCTGGAGTGTCGATATGGTTCAGTTCCACAGTATTGCCCCTAGGAGGCGCCTTGCCCGTGAGACACAATGCCGGAGCGGCCAGGGGCTCCGTTATAATAGGCGTGGCAGTGCGTAAGGTGATCATACCGCTGAAAATATATGAAGTGTAGAACAATATATCATATGTGGGTTGGCCTACTTTAGGCTCACTTCTCTATTTACATCAATTTCAAAATTAAAAGGTAGCGACAAACTCTTTGCAGAAGATACCACTTTGATGAAAATTAGTTCAGAGAAAAATTTTCCAGTGTCCATTTAAATGATGATATCTGAAACTTATGAGTATTCGGATATGGATACCTGGATAGGAGATTATCCTACATGTTAAAACAAAGATAGTACAGGTCGACAGTGGATGTGTGAATACGACGTATCGGTAAGGGGAAAACAATATCGTGTAAAACATGGTCTAGTCATGGGCGTGCTATTATTATTTTAAATAATGTAATAAAAATAGGAAATTCTTCAGTTGAAGGTAGGTAACTATTTTTATCAAGGTTTAAAAAATTACTTTTTACAAAATGTAAAATTTTCAACATGGAAAAAAACAGCTACATGATTAATGATTATTTTTCAGTTTTGGTCGTATTAATGTCCCTTTCTAGCTTTCCCTTAAGTGGCAATTTAAATATATTGATTTGTGATTTATTTTCACCTATCCTAGAAAAATTTACAATCACTTCACGGATATGACTGTGTAGGTTTTTACCAGGAGTATACTCATTCATTATCACAAAGTTCCAAATTTTAAAATAACACCCTAAAACACAGCATAATAAACACGTATTTATAAAACACAATTTAACACCATACAATAACTATTGCCCTTCCTATTACTACGCAACTGGGTAGGTACCATCGTGCCGATAAAAAACTAGGACAGCAAAATTTCTCATTTTATCCTTGACTATTAGGAATTATTTATTGTCGAGTCTGGTACCAGTAAAATGTCATATACAAATTTTACATGTCAACATAGATTGTCACTTTATCATTAACTTGTCAAGCACATTTTTTTAAAAATATGCCACAATTCACCACCCAGCAAAAGGCTATTATCTACAGTCGATTGCGAGATGGTGCTTTTATTGCAGACGAACTGGGAGTAAATAGAAATACCGTCTTGTTGGCAAAACAAAAAACAGCAAGGCATTGAACTATTATTAGGAGCAGTTTCAGGTTCCCCTAGAATGTTTGCTCAAGATGAAAATAGAAGAATAATAATTATCAAGAAGTAATAAACAGGAATGTTGTATGACTACATATTAAAAAAAAATTGTTGCTACTACAAATTTTGTGTTTGCATATTTTTTTACTTTCTGTTAAATTTCTTTTATTATTCAGTTTTATTTTAATTTTTTGGCGACATTAAATATACCTACTTTAAAAAAAGCATTTGACTTTTTTTTAATAAAAAATGCGTAATACATTTAGTTCATCCATATAAACTTCCGCTCAATTTTATGATACAAGTAATATATTTTGATGCCACCTCGTATCGCAAAATACAAACCTTAAATTATGTAATCTAGGTTACTATCTAAAAGTTAGGTGTTTTACCTTTACAGCTGTCGAGCACCTTTTATAGTCTATGAGATATGTATTTCCGGTCCCAGTTTTGAGATTTTGCTGTCCTAGTTTTTTATCGGCACGATGATCATCAAATGATGATCATCAGCATCAAATATCGGACATCGCCGAACAAGCCCGATGGCTCATCGGGTCTCTCATGACTCAACTGTATGGGATACAACCAATCAAATTAGCGCTAGCTACCTGTAACCATTGACAACGGACTATGTTGCCATATTTTTAGATTAAAAGTACTTTAATCACAGAAAAAATATATTATTTTGCATTTAAATACCAAAATAAATAGTTTGAAAAGGTTTTGATGATATTGAAACGATAATAGAATATTGGTATCTTATATACCTATTACAATTTATTTTACATGCGTAAGTGTAAATTTAGGTTTTTCTCGGTAAGAGATTATTAAATTAAAATTTAATAAATTTGACAACATTGATAACCACAGAATTCTTCTTGCCAGCTACAGATAAACTTGTCGACCTGTATATCATATAACAAAAAGTCGAAAACACAATACTTTGTTTTCCTCTTTCATTTGAAAAACTGATTTTACTGCTAAAAAAACATTAATTCCAGATTTGTGCCTAAACGGTGTGGGTTATCGATTCATATAAAGAGTACCTTTTTTATTAGGTATTCTTTTGTCTAGAGAATGACATGTCCATTTTACTGTCAAAACAAAAAAGATATGTCAAAAATTAAATTTGAATTTCATTGAATTTCAGGTAAAGTGGTCTCTGGTGGTACAGTAGAGAAACATTTTTATAACAGAATGATAGAAGTCCATAAGCATAGTCCATGTGCCAAATATCAGCTCGATAGTTTAAAAACTAACCACAAGATGTTAAAAATAAGAGAGAAAAAAAATTGAACTTTGACAGGCTGTAACAAGAAAGTATTGATATTTCGACTTTTGTTATGACTTAAGTACCATTATTTTTACATGTAGAATCACCTCTCTAAGTATACTGATGGATTATTCGAACACCCTGTATATAATAATTAAAAAAAAGCATACCGTCCAACGGGGAGGGCCATTGTTCTAATACAAATTCCATACAAATGTTTCTCCTGTTCTTCTATAAAATCGTGATCGGAAACATCTGGTCTTTGGGTCAATGTTATAGGTACTGGCTTAGAACTGCCTAGCATTTTTCTTGCTTCCATAACCCTAAAAAATTATATTCATAAGTTATACTCTTTACGTATTATTAGAAATAAAAACTTCATAATTATTTTTGTAAATTCGTTGCCTACAACTGTATATTTTCATTCTTGCTCGTTTCTATTGCACGAAACTGCTCTAAACAAACCGAACATGTAACGGTTATTCTGTACAAAACGGCATAAATAACACAGTATTAATATGGTCGCCTGACAGTAATTCTGACATAAACTACCGGCCAGATACTACAAATTTTTAGATAAATTTCGAAGTGCGGTTTTTAAGAGATTCCTCTAAATTTCATCTTCCTGGGTTTGTTTTGATCGTAAGAGTTAAATCAAAGTGGAACTGTAGCATAAAGGGTGTTTATTCAACCCATTACAATTTGTCCAAATTGCATTCCTTCTGAACTTGCAAACATTTGTTTAGGTATCAATTCACCACACGCAAATGAACACTAGACAAATTGCAGAACCCGATTTGTCGATTTTCCTTTTTTCTTCTTTGCTTGCTTGCTTTAATATAATTTTTGTTAAGAAGTCTAATTATTCTTTCTTTTTGATCAATATTCAAGTATCCCATATTAATAAAACATTGCACAAATACCTTATATCGTCGCTAAACCTCATTTTTGTTAAGCTACAGTCGATATCTTCCATCCCATCTAAATCTGCGATTTCTTGTTTTGTATTGGGCATACTTTCTTGAAGTTGGAAGCAAATGTTCATTTTTTCCTGGAAAAGTTTGTCTTTCTCCTAAAAAAAAATAATAACCAAATAATTTAATTATATATTTTTTAGTGCATCGGAACACTTTGGTGTCTGTAAGTTGAAATGCAGCTGGAATTTAGTATGACGGCGACCGGTATTTTTTACAGCCGTTCAAAATACTGAGCCTATTACGGGAAATATCAAACAAATTCCCCAACTAGATCTTCCCACCGACCTATATCTATGGATAGGCAAACTCTAAAAGCAAAAGGTGCAAATTTATGGCCTCGCGCGTGTAAACAAAGCTGATCGTCAGATGTCACGCGCAATGCCGACTGATAAACTATTTACCTTAACGGCCGAGCAGGACCGTACTTCGCCCTTAATGAAAATGATTACACGGCAATATTTTGGCTTCTTTACTTGGCAATAAACAATCTATTTTCTCGCATAAAAGAAGGTCTTGTGGCCATCACTGAAAAGCCGCTTTTAGAATTAATATCGAAATCTATTCCTAGGTTCACGTCGTTGGTGGGCAACCAATAACGACAGGGTTGCCTACATGTTGGCGACAACATTGTGCGCACGACAACCGACTAGCAGCCTTTAAAAATATGACCGGTAAACCGTGCGCACCAACCCATTTTTTCACTCATAAAATTTAACTTTTTACTGCGCACCCCATAAGTTGTACGTATCTGTTATAAATCGGTGGATCTTCCACTTACCATTTCTATTTTCTGTGCCTGCGCTACCAAATCATCTCGCCACAGTAAATGGTAGGCTTCTAATGGCCAATCGGACGGGGGATTTTCTCTACATTTCCAAAGAGCATTATAGAGTAAAAAGTATATTCCAACAGGTAAAGTATCGATATACCTAAAAATATATTATATGAGAAATTGCATATACAGGGTGTCCCTGATAAGAATGTATTCTACAGGGATCTCGCTAACCATAGGGCATACAGCAATGATCAAAATAGACAAAAATTGTTCATTAGTGAGTATTGCAACGTTATGCCTTCAAATATAAAAAATCCTAATATTTCCGCGAAACCGAATTTTTACGATTTCGTTTTTTAATGTTTTCTGATTCTATTTGAAGAGATATGTGAAAATAAATGTGTGCAGGCGTTAATTTTGCACTGTTTGTTGCCGATGCACAAGGGAGGCAAGGTTGGTACGTTTTTGTGACCATTCTGTGTAAAAATCTCAGCTGATCGCCTGTCTGATTCTAGGAAAGAAGTTTAGTAATTAGTTAATTATCATAACATTCATAAATCACAACCCTACTTTTGTTGTTTTGATTTCTTCGTCTAAGCTTGAGTATTATCTTTTTTCGTTCCGTTTTGTTGTATTTAATAATCATGAAAGAGAATAACGTTTAACGTTAAGAATATCTTGTAGGTTTGGGAACCGGATTATACAAATTTAATAAGAATAAATTAAATAAGCAACAACTCCTACAAAACAAGGCTAAAAGAACTGCATGAATGCCAGGAATACAAAAACAACCGTTAAAATTCTTAGGGCGCAAGTCAGTACAAGCGGTTCCTGGTCTTGGCCATGTATCGTTTTTACCGTTCAGGAACTGGTTTGCGAACGATCACAATTTGGTTGGAATACCAAAGGGATCGCCAGCTACACCGTTTTGTGTCGGTTGGAACGCCTTTACGCATGTGCGTGACCGTACATTGTACGATTTTTAGGGTGGTTGGAACGAACCTATTGCCGCTTATTCTCCTCAATAAGATAATTTAATTAGATTTTCAATCCGATGTTTTGTTTTTTTCGCAACTATCGTCATCTTTGTTTTTTTTATATAATATCATTTTATTTTATGCTTTATGAACTCCACTTCAAATTCTGAATCCAATGATTTATCACACCTATTATTTATTATTATTATTATTTCAGTGTTCGAAAATGATGCGTTTTTGAAAATGAAGAATAATTTATGTTACATTATTATTATTATATAAAAAAAATAGTTTCTAATGCCAAGTAGAGTGTAAATACAACAATAAAAACAAAAATACCTTCAATAAGGTGCTTATTTGCATTGGAGATAAGTGATTTTAGTCCGAAACGTCTAATAAATAATAGGTGTGATATATCGTTGGATTCAGAATAAAGTGGAGTTCATAAAACATAAAATAAAATATTACTTCTATTTAAAAAACAAAGTTGATGATGGTTGCGAAAAAACGAAACGTCCGATCGATAATTTAATTAAACCATCTTATAGAAGAGAAAAAATGGCAATGAGAATGTAAAATTTACTTCATACCTGGAAATAAAATCAGGAAACAAAAAGAACAAAATCGGAAAAATCCGTTTTGCCCAAATATCTTCGCAAATATTCGGATTTTTTTTAAATTGAAAACATGACGTTGCATGGCTCAATAATGCGCAACGAGATCCCAGTAAAGTGCATTCTTATCCGGGATACTACGAAGAAAACAGTAGTTTCGTACTTTTATGGAGATCAACAAATTTATCAAAAGTATAGTATTCAATTTTTTATTTCAATTTCCCCGAACTGGATCCAGGATGCCCAGGATCGAGCTAAATGATCTAGGTTGAGAGAGGCTTATCTTATGTCCAGCAGTGGACGAGACAAGCTGCTATATGATGATGATGATAATGATAGTATTCAAAAAATTCAATTCATCCTAGTGAATAATAACTGTCATTACCGCTCACAGAATAATATATTAACATAGATTATAATCTATGTTAATATATTATTCTGGTTTGTTGATAATTATCAAGTTCTTAACGATACCTTATGTCAATCTTCATATCCACCATAACTAATATTACTTGCTCTATGGTGGTGCCATCTATGACCACGCTTTTCTGGTGCAAGTTCTGGGTGGGATCTTGAGATACATCTTTGACAAAACTATCCAGTACAACCTCCAGAGGCCTGTTACTGTTGGCCTCAGAGAGCACGCCACATAACTAAAAGACGTTTTAAATCGTCTTAAAAGGTATGGTCAATAATTAGGTAATAAGTATATTGGGCTAAAACTAGGTTAAAACTTATGTCTTTTTTTCGCTGAGATTATATTTAAACACTTATTGTAGTATTGTCAAAGGGGAGTAGTGGAGTTTATTATTATTATGCAATTTAATGTACCGTTTTCGATAGTGATCGGCCGATACCGATATATAGGCAAATATTGCCGATAATTGATATCGGCATTTTTAAGTTGTATGAAGCTGTCACTTACCATTTGAAAATTATTAATACTCAGTTAAGTTATACAAACAAGAGAACGTTGAAAACTTTCTTAAATACCTAAACAATATGAATCAAATTATTTTAACTTCTCCTGTATTTCGGTAATGAGGGGACAAAAGACAAAATTTCATATTGCTTGCTGTGTGGCTTGATTGTCTATAACAAGTCAGCATCAGCTATGTCCCCATATTGCATTATTATTGATACACATTTTTTTCTTGACTGAAAACGGTTTTGCTAAAAAAATACGCGTGTAAAAATGTAAGTTCATATTTTTCCCCCATTTTCCGAGGCATAATACACGATTTCTGCTTGAAAACGGACGAGGCACGATAACTCGGAACAGCGTTAAAAACATGACATACCTAAGATCTAACACTTCGGTTACAGTGAGTCCCAGAAGAAATGTCTAAATTCATTTAAAATTCAGCGGTAAGTCTTTTCAAAAAACGCTCGTACCCGTCGATTTTGATTTTTTAATTTTTTTTTGTGGTAATTTCATGTATACAGGGTAGCTCAAAAATAAGTTACGACCATCAACTTCATTTTTTCAAATGAAAACATATTTTTTATTTCATTTTTGAATTTTGCATTGAATTCTAAGCATGTTTCATGTACCATGTCCTATACATAAACTCAACAGTTATTGAAAAAATTAGGATTGAACATATCATTTAGGGAATCCAACGATCTATCAAATCTTCTGGCAATATGGCATTTTGGGCTCCATAATAAGTAAGAGTGTACTGTCTCACTGTCACCGTTTATTTCCATAGAAACTGTATGACAATTTTATTTCAAATAAGTATAATTATTGTCAAGCGTAGTTTCAAAGTTGCGGTTTTCACAATAATGGTGAAGTTAACGGAACGGGAAAAATTGAAATTCTATGCATGGTTGGGTTTGGTGATAAAACACGTACTCAAATAGAAACAGCCCAATTATTTAATGAAATCCATCCTGATCGTCCTCCCATATGTCAAAAGATGGTGAGTAGAATAGAGGCTAAGTTTAGAGAAATCGGTCATGTTAGAGATTTGCCTAAGTCTGGTCGTCCTACTCGAGATGAAAATGAACAACTTGACGTTTTGCTTTCCTTGGAAGAAAATCCATGTACTCCCCTGTCGCACATTGGGGCCGATTTACACATGCCGAAATCTGTTGTTCACCGAGTAGTTGAAAAGCACAAATATCACCCATACAAAGTTATTCCAGTGCATGAGTTATTTGAAGATGATTTCGATAGGCGAAGTGAGTTTTGCGGACGCATGCAAAATATGTGCAATCTAGATAATAATTTAGTAAAAAATATTATTTTTTCGGATGAAGCTACGTTCTATTTGAATGGTAATGTGAACAGACAAAATTGTCGATAATTTGGGCAACAGAAAATCCGCACTGGATGATAGAGGTTCATAGCCAGTACCCTAAGAAAATAAATGTTTGGTGTGGAATCGTACGCGAAAGAGTAATTGGTCCATTTTTCTTTGAACAGTCTTTAACTGGACAAGTATATCTCGAATTTCTCCAACTAGAATTAATTCCAGCATTAGTGGCTTTATTTCCGAATCCATTGGATCCAGACTCCCATGACGAAGAACTGATATTCCAACAAGATGGTGCTCCTCCGCACTATGCGGCCACTGTGCGCACATTTTTGGATGAAACCTTTCCCAATCGGTGGATTGGAAGGAAAGGACCTATCGAATGGCCTGCTAGGTCGCCAGACCTAACTCCGCTGAACTTTTTTTGTGGGGTTACCTCAAATCAAAAGTATTTGTTAACAGGCCAAACAATATGCAGGAGTTGAAAGAAAGGATCCGAAGAGAAGTGCGTGTCATAACTCCGGAAATGGTTGGAAACGTGCAAAGCGAGTTTATTGATCGTCTTGGATATTGTCAAGCCGTAAATGGCGCACATTTTCAACATTTAATTTGATTTTGTTGTGTTTTTTTTTAATAAACAGGTCTTACTTATAGATATGTTCAATCCTAATTTTTTCAATAACTGTTGAGTTTATGTATAGGACATGGTACATGAAACATGCTTAGAATTCAATGCAAAATTCAAAAATGAAATAAAAAATATATGTTTTCATTTGAAAAAATGAAGTTGATTGTCGTAACTTATTTTTGAGCTACCCTGTATACATGAAATTACCACAAAAAAAAAATTAAAAAATCAAAATCGACGGGTACGAGCGTTTTTTGAAAAAACTTACCGCTGAATTTTAAATGAATTTAGACATTTCTTCTGGGACTCACTGTATAACAAAACAAAAATACATTTTTAAAAATATCATTTATGTACAACGATTTTTAGGCAACCGGTATACTACACACGGTATCGTTTACACTATGTGGTCCCTATTTAATTTAATTAGGTTAAAATGGGATTTACCTGAACTATATCCCTCGATCGATCATTTACGTTAGCAAAATAAGGATACGGAACAACAGACTTGCCCTGCAACAAATTGAAAATTTGCTCCATAACATGAACCGGTTTGTCACTCAGTCCAGGCCAGACATTTATGGCCTTATATGAAGACTCTTCGATCTTGGGTCCACCCATATGGATATATTTCGGAAAATCCTTCCAATAGTGCAGCGCATAATCCTTGAGGTCCAAGTCGTTGGAAAATTTCGCCAAAAGAGTCGCTAAGGGTAGCAAAGCCTCTGTATATAAAGTATTCAATTTAAAATCTTCATAAAGCAGATGCAAAGTGAAGTGTATACATCGAATATAAGGAAACAGTATGGCTTTTGGATTCACCGTCACTTTTCCCCCCTCTCCTTGATTCATATCATTCTCTGTATGACGGGAAATATCGTCACTGCCAAGAGGTATCCGTAGCAACTGTAATATGGCATCGTTAACGCCTTTATCGACAATGTTCATCATAGAGGCCCAATCTTCATCAGTGCCAGAGGGTGTGGTTTTTTGACGTTTGACAGCCGAGGCCGGAGTGTCGGGTTTTTCGAACATGTGATCCTCTTCGTAACCCAGAAGTTCTGGAATTTAAAAGAGTAGGCATTTTTGTATGTGATGAGGAATAGTACATTGTTCACCGAGTAGGAAATGCCTAACATTTCTGGACGACTGTGAAGATTGCAACACAGAGTCCAAGAACGAGGTAAACATACTATTTTTCCGAAAATCGTTTAAAAATCGACAGATATTGATTAATTTTGAAAAAATCGCGAATACTTTTATTCACATGGTGCTTTGAAATTCGTAATAAAATTGGTTGCGTTATTATGGAAACGTAATAATGTTGAATTATCAAACTTGACGCATATAAATTTAATTGTTGGTGTTTCCGAAAGCAAAACAGTATAAAATGATAAGTGATGATGAATTTTCCATTTCTGGGACTCCTCCAGAGATAACTGTGAATATAACAAACTAATTTCAAAACGTATTCTGCAACAATGCATTGAGGTTTTCAAAATATAAATTAATTCCTTATGAACAACGTGTTTTTAATCATTTATGTAGAACACTAACAACTGTAAGGAAATATCATTCCTTATAGTAAGGAAATGAATATTTCCTAACAGTTATTTTCCGTTGTCTAGCAACGACTAAGTGTAGGGAAATATTGACGTTTTCTCTCAAAAATGATATCAAAAATGTCAATATTTCCGAACGATTTTCGGAAAAAAATATTATACACATGTCCCAGGTGAGAGGTACGCCGTCATCTAAGATTAAATAGAATACCCAGTATATTATGGCAATTTCGAATTATATGACAAAAACTTACTTAAACTTTTTGTATAACCAGCTGTACCTCTGAAAATAGCGGTTTCCGAAATATTGACGTTTGAAAATTTATACAGTGCTATACAGCGTTTTTCAAGTAGCATTTGCAAGGGGATCAAATATCATTTTAGGTCTGTTAATTTACAGGGGGGTATCAAAAAGATATTTTTAAATGGAAAATGACGCTCTGTGGAAAAATTGAGGGGTACAATTGAGCTTCATTATATTTTGTTTCGAAGTGTGATCATTTCTTAACACAATATTTTTTGATTCACGTCATTATCTGCCTTGTAAAAGAAAATACAAATTTTTAGTGAAAGTATTGCAGTTTTTTAATTTTTTTCACAACTCAGAACATTATATTATTTTATCGAGTGGCATAAGCAAATATCCAAAAGTTAATAGCCCGTATTGCCACCTTGGTGTCTTAGCACTTCTACCAAGTGACGTGGCATGCTTTCAATGCAATACGAGCTATTAGTTTTTTGGGTATTTTTTTTATAATCAAACACAAGCACTATAGGAAAAATCCTTTAAGGTACTCTGGGAGTGGTGCATGTGCGAATAAAGCGATTCACGTTGGTTTTGAATCTGTGGAGGTTATATTCGCTGGGAAAAACGACCTCGGGAAGGTCGTTCTATAAATATGAAGTCCTCCAGATGAAAGAATTCTTAAATAATGAAGTTCGGGGAGTACTAAGCTTATGGATGGGCGGCAGTGGTTTGTCGTATATTTCTGCTATTCGCCGCTCTGGGCGGAATTAAGAGAGCAAGGTCAGCAGAGCACTTTCCATGGAAATATCTGTAAAATCCCCAACTTGTCTTCGATGTTCTAGGCTGTCGAGGTTCTTCGTCAGCTCGTGGTCTTCGATCAGACGAATGGCCCTCCTTTCGATGGATTCCAGTAGCCGAAGAGTATGTTTGGGTGCAGAGCTCCAGACATGAGAGCAATACTCTAGTGATGGTCGAATCTGGGCTTTGTATGGTATCAAAAGTTGTTGAGGAATGTAAAACTTTTTGGTTCGGAAGAGTACACCAAGTTTCTGAGAAGCTAGATTGGCACAACGCGGTTGTGCAAAGACATATTTCCTCTCAGATTGACGCTCAGCTAATTAATAGATGTTGTTTATGTTACTCGATAAAATAATGTAATTTTCTTCTGAACTGTGAATAAAATTGAACAACGATAGTACTTCATTTTAAAAAATTTGTATCTTCTTTTAAAAAGCTATTAATGACGTGAACCAAAAAACATTGTGATAACAAGGTCACACTTCAAAAAGAAACATATTGAAGCTAAATTCTACGGCTCAATTTTTCCAAGACATCAGTATTTTTTGACAACTAAAACGCAAGATTACATTCCCAGACACACTTTGCTAAAAATTTCACCCAGATCGGAAAAGAATTCAAAAAGTTATATATATATAACCCTGATAGTCCGGCAGCCCGTTACCAAAATGTCCCGTTATCAAGCCTTCATCTAGTCATTCTAGTCAATGACTAATTGCTAGATTATTAAAAAATAAGAAAGTTTCACTCGAGCGAAAAAGTTCGGCAGAGTCATTTCAGTCCGTAAGAAAGCAGATCGTTTTTTGTTAATACGCCTTGTCCTTTCTTGATGAAATTATTTATAAAAAAACGTGAATTCATCAACAGCGGACGCTTTGAGTGGCGCAAAAATTCCATAGTTTAAATAAAAGATGTAAAGAAAAGGGGTATAAAAAGTTACAGCGCTCGGGTCAATTTTTTTTTAAATTGTTGATCTCTAAAAAATAGTAAATCGAGTCGAGCGGACATTTTCCGTGTTGCGCAGCTGCAGGGAGGGCGGCAGAGTCGGATCTCGTATCTGTATAATTCATGATCGCGGTACACGGCGCGCGCATGGGACGGCTTGCTGTGTGGCTTGGTTGTCTATAACAACTCGGGTTTGTTCGGGTTTGTTCGGCATCAGCTATGTTCCCCTATGCATTATTATTGATACACGTGCTGTATTCGGGTTTGTTCGGGTTTGTTCGGTGTTGTATCGATGTTTTGATCAATTGTTATCTAGTTAATTGGTGTTAGTTAGTCGGTGTTATTTTAAATATCGGAATAATGGCTTTGCTTCAGAAGTGCACAAACCAACAAATAACAACGAAAAAAAATCATTTTTTCTTGACTGAAAACGGTTTTGCTAAAAAATACGTGTGTGAAAATGTTAGTTTATTATATTTTTCCCCCATTTTCCGAGCCACAATACACGATTTCTGCTTGAAAACGGACGAGGCGCGAGAACTCGAAGAGCGTTAAAAAAAATGATATCCAACACTTCGGTTGCGCGTCGTTGAAAATGTCCGTTCTCATTCTTTTCCGGTCACGAATAACGAAAAATAACATCCGACAAGTAAAACGGACGAGGCGTGTTAAGCTTAATTCTCCGCTGTAAACAATTTTCAATTTTTCTCAGACCAAAACTATTCACTGCACGGAAAATGTCAGTTACTATTTTCATCTCCTCAAAAAAGAACGGACAAGGCGCGATAACTATTACGACCACTTTTTTTTATATAGTATGTAAAGATGATTCTCAATGATTCCGCAACGTTGCCTATGTCCGTTCTTGTTAATTTCCTTCTCAAGTCCTTATTAAATCACCAAAAAACTCAAAAAAATTTAGGTCGTGATCAGTCTGAAATCCTGGTTGTCCGGAATGTATTGCCGGCGAGTGTATTAACAACAAAAAAAATTTGCCGGTAAATTTTATCCCCTCTCACCCCTCCCCTACTCTATAACCATCAAAATGCTTTTCTATTTTTTTTTAGATTGTGACTTCTTACCAAACAATAGTCCAGTAAAAATTTTCCATTCTTGCCTAGTCTCAACGTCATCGCTGCCAATGATGTTTCGTGCAGCGTACCATCGACAAGCTAGTACCGAGGCAGCGTCTCTGGGTAAGCACTGTCTAAGCGCAACTAAACAATGTTCCACTATGGCAGATTGGGCTAGAATGGGCAACGTTATTCTGTAGAAGCTGCCATCCGAGTATTTTAGGGTTATGCGATTTTCTATTGCGTCCATCAGGCCAACAAGGGTGGCTTTTTTCTCGGCTCCTCAAATTTAAAAAAAAGATGTATCACGCTGAGTAAAATAATATCCATAAAACTGCTCGTATATGCGAGCAGTTTTTCGCTCAATACGAAATACTACTATAAAAACTGAGTAAATAATACTACAATGTGGGGTATATAGCCTTAGATGTGGAAAACGACCTATACAGTGTGTCCAAAAAAATAACTAAAATTACTAAAGTCGTTTCGAAAATATCTTGAAAGTACCGAAAAAATGTAAAACCATCAATATTCTCTTATTTTTGAGTAAGGATTCGCCACGAGAGCGAAGGCACATGTTTTTGAAACACCCTGTATAATTTATATCTGAAATACGTTATCTTATAAGAAATTAAATTTACATACGATCTTGGAAGCCATATCTCAAGGGCGTTGTTCTACTCGGTGGCAGCATGTTAACGTTTGGTTGAGCTGGATATGGTAACACGGGTGACAGAAGATGCTCATCAAATTTTGGCTCCGACTGTTTCGACAAGGGTAGTAAACTACTTCGTCTAAAAATTTTTAACAATATTTAAATTATAGGTAATTTGTTTTTGGGCTTCGGTCACGTTGAAATGATAATCCAATATTTGGTTAACGTTTCGGTATATTATACTAAACCATCGTCAGAACTATTTGTAATAAAGAAAACAGGCATATAAATAAAAAATAGAACGAAGCAATATTTTTGAAGGTGTTAGTGACAAAATTCTTATTTTATGTTAATATTAGTTTGTATAGAATGAAATGAAAAGATATATAAATGAACATACCTTGTACAATTCTCACTCACTTACACTAAATTTGATAACATTTAGTCTTGTTGATGAGTGGACATGAACTAACTTAGTTACACAAATTTAGTAGTAAGGTAGGTTATTATTTAAATACCATATTTAACATTATTTATATTTTGGGTATTTTGGTTTGTTTACATTTTTACAATGGTGGTTATAGAAAGGGTTTGGGAAATCCTATATTAAAACTATTTGGTGCTATTATTGTTTATTTCTATGATGGTAAAGATTTACATTTAGTTTGATGTAATTATATTATTGTAAATGTTACTAAGGTTATCTGTATCAGTTCTAAGATGAATCGTATTATTGTTTTTTTGATATTCTTTAATGTTGCGTTTTTTGTAATTTGTTTCGTAGTCTAAGACTTGAACTTCGTCAAAATTAAAGTTGTGAAGGTAATCTAATGAGTGTTTCGATAGGGCAGTTTGGTATTGATTTGTATGGAGCAGACTGGTTTTATGTTATTTTATTCTATTTATTAAAGTATTAGGGCAGTCGGAACAATCTATTTTATATAGCAGATTT
This sequence comes from Barypeithes pellucidus, assembly GCA_963991005.1. Classification (NCBI taxonomy): domain Eukaryota; kingdom Metazoa; phylum Arthropoda; class Insecta; order Coleoptera; family Curculionidae; genus Barypeithes; species Barypeithes pellucidus. Next base: position 20,846,095 of record OZ022563.1, read on the forward strand.
AATTTTGGTTCTATGGGTTTTAATTTATTGAAAAGTTTTTTTTGTTGGTTATACGGTTTTTCTGCTATGGTTATGTTATGTGGTTTAAGTATCTTTTTGATTTTGTTATTTACTTCAGGAATATGCGGAAGACAGATATATTTTTGTTCTTTAACCTTATTTGGTTTAAGGGTTGTATTGGTGTAAGTTTTATTTATTCTATTTTTTATCAGTGGTTCAGTGAATTGTTTGGAATAATTATTAATTTTTAGAACCTCTCCAATTTTACTAAGGGTTTGTGGTCTATTTTCAGTGTGTGCTAATAGTTAGTTCATGTCCACTCAACAACAAGGCAAAATGTTACCAAATTTAGTGTAAGTGAGCGAGAATTGTGGTATGTTCATTTATATATTTTTTCATTTCATTCTATACAAACTAATATTAACATAAAATAAGAATTTTGTCACAACACCGTCAAAAATATTAATTCTTTCTATTTTATTTATGCGCCTTTTTTTCTTTATTACAAATAGTTCTGACGATGGTTTAGTATAATAAACCGAAACGTTAACCAAATATTGGAATTTCATTTCAAAGTGACCGAAACCCAAGAACAAACTACCTATAATTTGAAAAAACGGTCAAGAAAAAACTATAACAATATTTAAATATGTTGACTACAAGTCAAAGGGTACACGTTAACAAAATTACCAATAAAAACCAATTGAACGAAAATATTTATTTCTATTTTGAAGGCCAATGCCAGATGAACTAGTTTGTCGCTGCAGCACAGGTAGCGCAAGTGCGCTAAAGTAGATTATGTTCAGTGGATTCTGGAGTACCTCTAAACGAGTTTTCTCCCCAAGCGTTAATTTCTGTTTTAGGAAAAAAATGTTCAAGGAAAAAAAGCTTTGTAATACAACTAAAATGGGAGGAAAGTATATATTTTTTTGTTTCGGAATATTTTGAGATTTAATTGTATTTACTGTTGCACTTAAAAAGAAATTATGGAGTTTCCTCCAATTATTAATAAAATTTAGACATCTTTTGTTCGACATTTAAAAAAAAAATGCAGCGTTTTCATAAAAAGCGAAAAATCTGTTTTTCAATGCTAAAAATTGAAGTCTAGACCCCTCGATCACGTTCGGTCTCTTTCTTCCGATTATCATTGTTTCGTCGGCGTACCGATTACGGGCGGATTCTCGACGTATTGTTCTAACGGCAAGGGAAGATCCAATTCGCCTTGTGCCTACAAAGCGCGAGTGCGAAATAACAGGGTTCAAATTGGAAATTTCGACCGACTGCGGCATCCTCTTAAACAATTTTACCTTGGAAAGGGTGACGTCATATGTCTTCTCACAAATGGCGACGGAGTATGCTGTAACAAAGTCCCTCCGATATGAAGTTTTCCTACTACAGTGAGGCCGGAATAAAGCGTAACATTTCCGCTATGTTCTAAGATAGCTAACAAATGTAAATGCTAAAAAGTAAAAAGAAACGATCCTATTACTCGTTTTCCATAAACGTCTAACCATGAATATCCTGTATAAAAACAATAACATATACAGGGTGTCCCATAACTTATGGTCTGATTCAGTCATATAAGTTTTTACGAAATGTTTCTCGTTCTTGAGATACACGGTATTGAAAGTGTATTTTCGAAAATTAGCCATAATTTGAAAACGGCTCAATGAATCGGTTTGAAAGTTGGCGGTATGATGTTTTTATGAGTAAGAAATAAGAATTTGTAGAAACTTTTTTTTTCACATGGTTACATAATATACTGGGTTTAATAAATCTATGATTTTTTCTTACCTGTTATCAAGTATTTTTAATCTAAGATTCTTAAAGAAGGGCAATTTCCAAACTAAAAAGGTGTAGTTGCTGTGATTTTTTAATGCATTGTGATGGAAATGTCTCGAAAACGGTTAGTTAGAGATATACATACCAAGTCAAGTATACCTTTTTAGTTTAGAAATTGCCATTTATAGATTCATTAAATCCAACGAACGAACGGATGGCGTCACAACAAGGTCACATAACCTATGAAAGTTAAAATGTTTGTGCAGAGTTGCATTATGGGTCGACCGGTTTTTGAAAATGTATAAACTGCATAATTGTTGATAACATAATTTTTAAGCATTTTTATAAAATTAAGAACATAAAGCCATTATCTAAAAATTAATGAAAATTTGAGTCACGATAAGTAAACAAACAATGCCGGGGTTCCTCAAGGGTCCATATTGTCTGACAACCTTTTCTTACTCTACATTAACGACCTTCTAGTGAGAACTAAAAATCAGATATTTAGCTTTGCTGACGATAGCACACTTATCTCATATTTCTCTTTGAATGCACAAACATCGGCTGCCGACGCACATCTTCGCGGACAGCAGAAGTATCACGGCTCAACAAAGACCTGGAAGACATTTTGGCTTAGGGTGACAGTAACCAAGTCGAATTAACGCTGAGAAACCCCAGGCAGCAGTTTTCTCTAAAAAGGTTAACATCACAGAACCGGATATAGTCATGGCAGGACACGCAATTCCACTGGCTTGATCTATTAATTTGCTAGGCGTCAATCTGGGAGGAAACAAGTCTTGGCATAACCACGTTGTGGCAATCGCCAAGGTAGCTTCACAGAAACTTGTACTTTTCCGAACCAAAAAGTTCTACACACCTCAACAACTTTTGACTACTGAGTACTGCTCTCATGTCTGAAGCTCTGCGCCCAAACATACTCTTCGGCTACTGGATTCCATCGAAAGGAGAGCCGTTCGTCTGATCGGAGGACCACGAGCTGACGAAGAGCCTCGACAGCCTGGAACATCGAAGACCGGTTGGTGATTTGACTCTCTTTTACAGATATTTCCATGGAACCAACGTGAATCGCTTTTTGCGCACACGCGCCACTCCCAGAGTGCCTTACAGGATTTTCCTATAGTGCTTGTGTTTGGTCATAAAAAAAAACAAAAAGAAAACGTTATTTATTTACGTCGGTAGCATTCAACCCTGTCTAAATCCCGCTCATTTACTGTAGAGAAGAGACGCGCCCGCACATCTTCTGTGCATTACAGGACCGTCGTTTGTCGTTTGTTTTCTTATTCGTAACTGAAATTTTCATTAATTTTCACATACTCGACCCTTAATGAAACTCTGCACAAACATTTTGATATATAACGTGACATTTGCTTTGACGGCCTCCGCTCTTTCGTTGGATTTAGTATAGTTTGATGTTTAGTATCTCCAGTTGCTCTATGGCCCATAAGATATGGCACACATTGTATATTATAAATGGTAGGTTTCTCTTACAGGTATATTGATGGCGTCCTTTGCGCTGATACTAGTCAACAATCCAAACGTGATATTGGGACCCGAAAAGTCGATCTTGACAACGGAGAGCTGAAATCTGGATGGTAAAACATAACACAGATACCACTGTCCTATAATGTCTTCAGAAAGAAACACAGTTGTGGCAGGCGTGGCTGATATATCCCTAAAAAAAATTAACACTTAACTAACTAAACGAGGTAAAGTAAGTTATTTTTTAAAATATCAGATGCGTGCATTTGAGAATTTTTTTTTGAATTGCTCCAAAAAGTATTGCAATGATTAAACTAAAATATCTTCCGCTATTTGCCAGGATAGAGAGCCATCGACTAATTAATATTTTTTAAATATTGTGTAATAGCCGACCCATGTCGTCTATTTATTAAAGCTATCTAGCTTCCTCTATGTTGGCCTATCTATCAATTTTCACACATGGGAAGACCTACAAGTTTTATTTAGTGGGTTCGGGACCCTGGGTATTATTTGCCGGCCTGTTGGGTGATGATATCAATATAAACACTGTTAAAAATAAATCCTATCATCTAAAGGTATCGTATGTCTCCAATGATCGACCTACAATGGCCTTGTAGTTACGAGCGGCGATTGAAAGTAAATATCATAAAGTTCTACATAATACATATTTTATTGTCATCATTTCTTAGTACGGGCGAAAATGTCTCTGTTTACAAGTACTAACCTATTTGTTGCAAACCCATCATCTATATCTTCACACAATCAAGTTTCACAAAAAGACACTTATCTAGGTTAAAGCTACTAAAATTCTAACAATAAACTTCGTTAGACATGTGACAATTTACTTCTATTAACACTGTTTAGTCACTAAACGTTCACTGAAAGAATGTCTGAATATTACTGTCAACTGAAGGTCTGAATTCTATCTTTTAGTCTGAACTGAATTGATTTTGAACCTCACTCGCGTCGGTTTATATAGTAAAATTTATGCTTAGGTTGACATTTCTTACGATTTTCCCACCCTTTTCCAGACAGTAGTGTCAGCAATTTCATAAGAAATTTGCAACATTAAAAATAATAGTCCTATGAAATACGCTAACTAAGTACCATTAAAACATTTTTATGTGACAGAACTGCCATATAACTCACTGTTATTACCGTCAGTTCTTAGTACCACTCTTAAAACGAGCTTACTTTGCACAGCTTGCACAACTCGAAGTAAAGTTTATGTGACAGTTCTCCTTAAAATCTCCTTATCTTAAAACTACCAAGAACTATACAATTCAACGACCTTATAATTAAGTTAAGTGGTTCCCAGACCATAAATAACAGCCCGAGCGGATGCACGTGACACTAATGGCGCGTATTCTTAGTACGCAGACACATAAATCGTATTTCATTGTAGCAGTTTGTAACGATACGGAGAATGCATTTGTTTCGGTTCTCATGGTCATAAAAACCAGACAGTCGCGTCAGCGGTAATCCGGTGCGAACTGGTTTCTGAGTATTCTGATTGGTTGGAACTTTAGTTGAGAGGGGAGACTGGGAGACGGCTGCCAGAAAGCAGACGCGGGTCGCGCGCGTTCTTTCTTTTGCTGCGTCTCGACTTGAATGGTGAGTTTATTTACTTAGAATATTTGATACTTTCATTTGAGGTTTATTGTATTTCAATTTAAGTTCAATTAAAATAATTTCCACTGTTATTTCAGAATATTCTTTGTTGTACGGTCTAGGTTACAAAATTTTGGAAGACTTTTGATTTACTTGACTCTTGACATTTTAGAATATTTTATCCCCGGTCTACAATATTTGATACCATAGTATAAATTCAATATTATTTTACTGCACTGTCTATCACGTACATAATTATCTGTAACGAATGCTATTAGGCCTGTAGGCCGCTACATTCCTCCTATCCCCGTAAAAGAAATTTTGTCCCAAATGATAAAATTTCTTTAACATTATAAATTAATTAAAGTCCCCTCGTATTTTAATAATCTAACAATACGTCCTTGCACGAGTGTTGTTTATGTGTGGTCCATTCGTGACTCCTATACCTGATAATATAAAACGCTACGTTGACAATTAAACAGATAAGAGTTCATTGATTGTTAATTGACTTAGAGCTAATCCTAAATAAAAATATTAAAAATAATCTTCATTCCTATAACATCTTTTGAAATGAGTAATTTAAAATATATACAGGTGAAAAGGTGACTTTTCCTAGGTACCTGCATAATATATATTTTTTAAAAAACTAGTTTATCTAACTTAAGATGGGTTTGCAAAAATCTATAAATCTACCTTACTATTAACCTAAAAAGGATATAATGAGCAGTCATTGCTCTCTCATCATGGGTCCTCGTATATCAGGTCGAGAACATGGCCATCCAGCCAGTTCATAAGTAACCCGCCAATGCGTTCATGGTAGTCTTCCTCCATCTCCTCCAGATACCTTGGCCTAGGTATTGGTAGCGGCACATAGATTTCTCCTGCCTCTAGGATATTGACTTCTTGCTGAACGGCTGGTTGATTTTCAGCCTGTGGTAGGAATTCCTGTGGGATAGCATCCTGCTGGACCGCTTCCTGTAGTGGCGGCGGAGAATAAGGCGGTGACCTAGGGGATGGTGGTCTAGGCACATGTCGAGGTAGCTCCTGGACCGCTTCCTGTAGTGGCGGCGGAGTATACGGCGGTGACCTAGGGGATGGTGGTCTAGGCACATGTCGAGGTAGCTCCTGGACCGCTGGAACTGGTGGTGGCTGGACCCTCAGCACCTCAGGTATATCCGGGTAAGCTTCCAGAGGCGGAAACACGCGGTCTGTTGGACTGCAGATCACACAGTCGCATGGTGGAACTTCTGCTTCTCTATTAACGATAGACCAGTAGGTGTCTACCCGCCGAAGATCATCATGCACCCGCACCGAAAATAGTCTATTTCGCGCCCGCAGATGATACAAACGGGGGTGACACGGCGCGTCTGCCCCTAATAGGAAAAACTCTTCCCTTAAATCGGATATAGTTGCCCGAAGCAGTGGTCGCTGTTCCGGGAAACTAAGGTGCCTCACATACCGTAAAAATGGCTCAAAATCCATGATGCTTTTTACTTTTAATTTTATTTTCTCGACCCGACACGTAGATTCGCAGCTGTGAACTAATTTGTTCACCCATTTTCCGGCACTATTTACCGTAAAATTTCGCAAATTTTTCACTTTTTCGCCTAATTCAGCACTTCATTTCTAAGCGTCTTTTTCCCACGGAAACCTTTATCAACATTCAGGTCAGTCACTGTTTATAAGTTTTGCTGGGTCTGGACCACCAACAACGCCCTTTTTATCCGTCACGTTTTAAAGTTCATTCAATCCAATAATCACATTTTTATTTTGTCTGCGCTTTTTAAATTTTCGCGTCCCCATTGTATTATTCAGTTCTTATCACAGCCTTCCCACAGGTTTATTGCACTTTAAGTCTGTAGTAACATAAAATCTTTTCGAACAAAGTGTCGCCCTCTGTTCACTTATTGTTGAACGCGCTAGTTTGAGAAGTAGAATCATATTTACAGTTTGAATAAGTATAATCATTAATGCCTAGATGGCAGTTCATACACGTCGAATTGTACTGGTACTTATACAGAATAGTAGTGACAACTTTAGACTTCTGATTGGTTTTCAGTACTGGTTGAAATAACTATAGGTAATTGTTGACGTAATGTAGGGAACGTCCATACTGGTCTCATTTCGGAGTTTACTATATTATGTTTTCTTTCATTCTCGGGGCCTCTTGAATCATTCGGTACTTCCATAGCAGTATCAATAACGCTTCTTCTGTTAATTAATATTGCTTTTTCAGTCACATTCATAATTCTGATTGGTACTGTTGAATCAACTTTGCAAAGACTCCTAGCTATGAATAGTCCTGACGGAACATCGTCACATGGTTCGATAACCATATGCTGAGCCTTAACTCGTGATGCTCTTGTAAGACTAGCCATACATATGGCTTGACATCTAGCCGGAATCGTTAAATCTTGAGGTAAGATAATATTTGCAGTAAAGTTGTCTTCTTGACCTACTCTTTGAATTTGAACGTCGGTAGCAATGGTATCTATCTTCTGTTGATTTGCACTCTTCCTATTTCTTTTATTTCTCTCCTCACGTGCGTTCCCTCCTGTCACGTTCACGTCTTCAACTTCCTTCTCTTCCACTCTCGAAACTGTTCTCGTCTCTTCGGTGTTAGGAACTCTTATCTCCTCCGTAATCTTACTACTGGTACCTCTATCTTCCTTCATTCTAGGAGCCACGGACTCCATAGTCATTTTAGTAGCTTTGCTGTGATTTGCTGTTGATTTTGATGCGACCAGGTGACTGGGGATCACCTGCTCGTCTGAATTCTTGTTCCTCCCCAGGAATAAAGAATTCTTCACAAGCGCTGCCTCCAATTTGACTTCTAAACTTTTAACTTCGTCTCTAAGATACTTTAGTTCCTCTAAAATCTTCCTCTCTATTTGTTCTTTATTTCGTAATGCTAACCAACTTGCTCTAGATACATTTTCTTCTTCTTCATACAGACTTATAACATCTTCAAGTATACACATCCATCCATTTCCCCAATCTACTTTAACTCCAAATTTATGTAAAAAGTCCAGGCCTAGTAGAATATCTGCCTGGAAACTTAAAGGTGAGTCGACAATCATAAAATCGTGCTTAACTATTTTTCCTCCTGCCAACTCGAGTGGTAGTATAACTTTTCCCGTACATGGTATACCACTTCCTTGTATATCCACTAAATTACTTTCAAAATCTTTATTAATTTCAAACCCTTTTGCAATACCGGGTTTCGCTAGGGATACAGCAGCTCCAGAATCTATAAGTGCAAAACATTTCCTATTTCCTATTGTTACCTTAGCTATATTATGGGGAAGAAACGTTTCTGTGGCACTCTGTACCCTGACCTCCTGTACATCTAATGACGGTTTCCTGTTTGCTGTGCAGCCTGACTTCGGGGTCGGAAAGTGGCTGCTTGGGAGTTTAAACTTCTTTGACCTTCCGTACCTGTTCGCTGACTAGTTGGGCAATTCCTACGTAAATGTCCCACTTTGTAGCAGTTGTAACAAGTGCGCAAATCTCTTGCGTTTGTTGTACGGCAATCATTTGCAAAATGTCCAACTTTATTACACTTGAAACATTTAAATTCGCGAGGTTTCTGGTCACGACAGTCTCTAGCGAAGTGACCTGCTTGTTGACATTTGTAACATCGTATGACATCGTTACTTTTGTTTCTTTCAGGTTCACTGGATTGCATCCCTCTAATATATTCTCGATGAGGTGTTGAAGGCTTAATGAGACTTTCGATTGCTTCTTCACGTTCCGCTAGTTCTAATGCGCTATTTAAAGTGTTTGGTGCTTTCGATAAAATTCGGGCTTTTATAGGCATCAGCAGACCCATCATGAACTGCGTGATTAAGTCCTCCTCGAATCTATGTTTTAAAACCGCGTCAACATCTTTTATTCCAGTGTACGACATAGTATGATTTCCCAATGACTTGAGTCTTGTTAAAAATTGTCTGCTTGTTTCAACGGTCCTTTGCTTGCATTCCAAAAACTTCCTTCGTGACTCTCCATTAATTTCAGTCCTTTGGAATTGTTTCTTCAATGCACGAGACAAAGCATCCCAGCTTGGAGTGGTTTTAAGGTCTTCCTCTGACTTCACAAATTGTTTGGCATCCTCCCTAAGTTTTAGTCTAGTTATGGCAACCTTCTGAGCTTCTGTCCAATTGGCAAGCGTTGCTGTTTCTTCAATGATTCCAATGAACTCGTCTACATTACTTAATCCGTCGTAAGTCGGGACTGAATCGAGTCCAATTACAACATTATTCAAAACTACTGGGTTGATCAGAGTTTCAATTTTCTTTTCTTCGGTCATTTTTACAAGTGAATATATCTATTGTTAGGCAAAAATACTATCGTGGGTGAGTTCTTGACGTCCACAGTCGCAAGGTCCTAAAATTCTGAATTTCTCTTTTCCTTTTTATTCAAACCCCACACACCTGACACCATTTGTAATAGCCGACCCATGTCGTCTATTTATTAAAGCTATCTAGCTTCCTCTATGTTGGCCTATCTATCAATTTTCACACATGGGAAGACCTACAAGTTTTATTTAGTGGGTTCGGGACCCTGGGTATTATTTGCCGGCCTGTTGGGTGATGATATCAATATAAACACTGTTAAAAATAAATCCTATCATCTAAAGGTATCGTATGTCTCCAATGATCGACCTACAATGGCCTTGTAGTTACGAGCGGCGATTGAAAGTAAATATCATAAAGTTCTACATAATACATATTTTATTGTCATCATTTCTTAGTACGGGCGAAAATGTCTCTGTTTACAAGTACTAACCTATTTGTTGCAAACCCATCATCTATATCTTCACACAATCAAGTTTCACAAAAAGACACTTATCTAGGTTAAAGCTACTAAAATTCTAACAATAAACTTCGTTAGACATGTGACAATTTACTTCTATTAACACTGTTTAGTCACTAAACGTTCACTGAAAGAATGTCTGAATATTACTGTCAACTGAAGGTCTGAATTCTATCTTTTAGTCTGAACTGAATTGATTTTGAACCTCACTCGCGTCGGTTTATATAGTAAAATTTATGCTTAGGTTGACATTTCTTACGATTTTCCCACCCTTTTCCAGACAGTAGTGTCAGCAATTTCATAAGAAATTTGCAACATTAAAAATAATAGTCCTATGAAATACGCTAACTAAGTACCATTAAAACATTTTTATGTGACAGAACTGCCATATAACTCACTGTTATTACCGTCAGTTCTTAGTACCACTCTTAAAACGAGCTTACTTTGCACAGCTTGCACAACTCGAAGTAAAGTTTATGTGACAGTTCTCCTTAAAATCTCCTTATCTTAAAACTACCAAGAACTATACAATTCAACGACCTTATAATTAAGTTAAGTGGTTCCCAGACCATAAATAACAGCCCGAGCGGATGCACGTGACACTAATGGCGCGTATTCTTAGTACGCAGACACATAAATCGTATTTCATTGTAGCAGTTTGTAACGATACGGAGAATGCATTTGTTTCGGTTCTCATGGTCATAAAAACCAGACAGTCGCGTCAGCGGTAATCCGGTGCGAACTGGTTTCTGAGTATTCTGATTGGTTGGAACTTTAGTTGAGAGGGGAGACTGGGAGACGGCTGCCAGAAAGCAGACGCGGGTCGCGCGCGTTCTTTCTTTTGCTGCGTCTCGACTTGAATGGTGAGTTTATTTACTTAGAATATTTGATACTTTCATTTGAGGTTTATTGTATTTCAATTTAAGTTCAATTAAAATAATTTCCACTGTTATTTCAGAATATTCTTTGTTGTACGGTCTAGGTTACAAAATTTTGGAAGACTTTTGATTTACTTGACTCTTGACATTTTAGAATATTTTATCCCCGGTCTACAATATTTGATACCATAGTATAAATTCAATATTATTTTACTGCACTGTCTATCACGTACATAATTATCTGTAACGAATGCTATTAGGCCTGTAGGCCGCTACAATTGTAGGTTCGGGAAAAGCGTACATTGGTTTCAGAATTAATTAAAAAATATATTATAATTTTTATTTAACACTGGAATAAGTGGCACAATTTATTCGCGTTTTCGGAATTATTTGTGTAACCAAACTAGGTTTGTACAAATGGGAAAATATTAAAAGTCGTATTAGAGTCGGCAATAAAAATTTCCGGCGCAATGGCAATTATAATTGCACGAATTCATGCGCAGTAAACCGTTCTCAATCAGCTGGAGCATTGTCAACGGTCAGAACAGCAGTTATTAGTGTCGAAATCTCTAAAATACCCCCAGAATTAGAGATGGGCAAACGTATTCGTTTTGATTAGCAGTTAAAGCAGCTACTGCTACTTAGAAATGGCAGTTCAAAAAAGTTGCTACGAGTTAGCAGTACATATGCTTAATAAAGAATGTGAACTGTTAATTTAAGTACCATTAGCTGTTCATAGCTGCTTCGACCAACTAATAAACATTTAAAAATAACAGAATAATCCATCCCTACCCAGATTTGCACCGGCAATGGCAATGAAAATGGCGCGTGTCCCGTTTCTGGCAATACGAGACAGCTGATCGAGAACGGTGTACTGCGCATGAATCCGTGCAATTTGAATTGCCAGAACACTAGAATTGCCTACTGTAATACGGATTCCATTCTCGCATTGCGCCGGCAATGCGAGCAGTATTGGGCCAGCTGATCGAGAATGGTTTAGTGCGCATGAATCCTTGCAATTATAATTGCCATTGCTGGCGAAAGAGACAAAAATTGCCGACTCTAATACGGCTTTAATAAGTTTAAGAAAATTATGGAGGTCCACAAAGATGTACTTTAGGACCACTTCCCAAATTCAATGTCATCTTTAAGTTTAAAAGGTAGTATTAATTTATTCACAGATGATACCAGCGTTGGATATTTCATTGCAAATATCTCCAAAACTTATTATAACAGAAAATCTGATTTAATCGCAATCAGTAAATACATGTAAAAATAACGGTACGATTTTTTTACTAACTCTTTGGTTGGATTGCAATAAAGGAATATTAATTTAATGAATCGGCTACATCGGCCACGCTCAAAAGCGATATTGAGAACGTGTGAAACATCTCATTATTTTAAAAGAACTTACTGCACAGAATAGGTATCGGTCCAAACGTATTCCAAGCAAATCTCCGGACTCGACCTAAGGTGAGACATCGCCTTAGAACAGTTGAAGAACGATTTTGATGGCATGCTATCTTTGTCTGTTGCAAAACTTTTGTTCGCGTTGCTCTTTTTTGATGACGACTGCATAATCCATGGACTGTCCATTTCTGTCGCTATGGGCGACTGACAACGACTACAAAAGTATCAATATATTGATAATAAAACAATAGTTCTTCGGCAAACATTCGTGATTGTTAAAAACATTTTATAGATGGCTTTAGTTATATACTACCTCATTGCAGCCATTGAACTAAATGACCTGGATTTTTGGTGCGGATGAAGGAACATTCTTTCACTCGTTAACGGTTTGTTGATATTTATAGGACTGGGTGTGACCATATGGCTATTTGAGATCAAGTTATCCCACATCGATAGACGACTTTTTAGCTAAAATTAAAAAAATACGAACTAATCTTTTATGGCACCCAACTAGCGATGTATCAGTCGTGAATGATTCGATCACAAAGAGAAAGTATTGAATGACCGAATCCTTACCGGTTAATATCAATTACTCATTTATATCAATCGTAATATTCAGACTAGTGAATGATTAGGTCATAAAGATCGAATCAGTAGAAAGTATTGAATGACCGAATCCTTACCGCTTAATATCAATTACTCATTTATTTCAATCGTAATTTTCAGACTCATAAATGATTAGGTCATAAAGATCGAATCAGTGGAAAGTATTAAATGAACAAATTTTTACCGGTTAATATCAATCGATCATTTATTTCAATCGTAATATCCAGGTTCGTGAATGATTCGATCATAAAGATCAAATCAGTAGAAAGTAATAAATGAACGAATTTTTACCGGTTAATATCAATCGATCATTTATTTCAATCGTAATATCCAGGCTCGTGAATGATTCAATCATAAAGATCAAATCAGTAGAAAGTGATAAATGAACGAATTTTTACCGGTTAATATCAATCGATCATTTATTTCAATCGTAATATCCAGGCTCGTGAATGATTCAATAATCAGTAGAAAGTATTGAATGAACGAATCCTTACCGGTTAATATCAATCAATCATTTATTTAAATCGTAATCTCCAGGCTCGTGAATGACAATGGCTACTGAGTACTAGAGGTTTGTCAATCGTGAAAAATCGATCACAAAGATTGTATCAGTAGAAAGTATTGAATGACCGAATCCTTACCGGTTAATATCAATCAATCATTTATTTCAATCGAAATCTTCAGGCTCGCGAATGACAATGACTACTGAGTACTAGAGGTATATCAATCGTGAAAGATTCGATCACAAAGATTGTATCAGTAGAAAGTATTGAATGACCGAATCCTTACCGATTAATATGAATCAATCATTTATTTCAATCGTAATATCCAGGCTCGTGAATGACAAGGACTATTGAGTCAGTGAGTACCGCTGTACCAAGCGCCGGAAACCAATTATTGTTTAAAATTAATTGAGAAGGAAAGATAGGAAATATTGAAGCGAAATAACAGCTAAAAGCAACAGAGACAAGCAATTCAGCGGCCAACTATTGTTACTACTGTTTCGAAACACTCGGCACTCTCTAAGGAAATATATTGTCTACTTTCGTGTATTGAATAAGGATATTCTACAATAATAATTATAAAATATAAGAATAAATAATCAATCCTTCGGCAAAAGCGGGTGAATGGATCGATAAGTAATAAGATTGGTGGTGTGCTGTGCATGAATAATACAAACGATTGAATGATTGAAGGAGAAGAGACTCGATCGCGTTTGACCGATTCGGTCGCCTCTAAATGATTGATTTGCACACTACTACACCTAAAGTAATTTCATGGAGAAAATGAACTTTAAAAAAACCCTTTTTTCTGTTAAATGATATTGTTTCGAAAATATTTACCTTTTGCGAGCTATAAGTTGCACTATGACATCCAGTCTGATTGTCGCTACATTCTTTTTCATCGCATCTTACTTTTCGTATCTTATAAACGCTGTGTTCTTTAGTGTTCACGTCGAATAGCATGCAGATACTGGGATTTTCATTAGTATAAACCACTCTATAATTTGACCCAGTCAGTCTAGTTATAGTGGAGTTGTGACTTACTGCCATTGGACACACGTCATCCAGCGGGTAAGTTAGAGAGAATAGAGTGCCCGAGCAGTCTTGATTGTATTTTTCTTCATTTTGACCTAAAGGGAAATAGCTATTTATATAACTAGTTTCGAAAGGCACATTAGTTTCCGCAAAATAACAGGAGTTAAGCTATACTTTACCCAATGAATTTTACGCGTGTTTTGCAATTACCTTCAGTACTTCTTTCTATCAAAATTCCAAACTTAGTGTTCCATACTTTCTCGATTTGAAATGGCATGGGGATCACATACTGCTCGCCTTTCACTATAAAAACTCTTACATGATATGAGTCAACCAGGCATATTGATGGAGTAGGCATTCCTAAAATTAATAAAAGAGATCTCTTAATAAAACAGAAGTCTACCTTGCTTGCCAGAAGGTATCATATAAACATGTATGGCAAAACCCAACTGAAGATGCCTTATTCGATAAGGAATATACACATATACGACTGACGACGCACACCTTCGCAGACAGCATCACGCCTTAACCAAGTCGAATTTAACGCTAAAAAAACCCAGGCAGCAGTTTTCTCTAAAAAGGTTAACATTACAGAACCGGATATAGTCATGGCAGGACACGCAATTCCATTGGCTACATCTATTAATTTGCTGGGCGTCAATCTCAATCAATCTTGGTGTACTCTTCCGAACCAAAAAATTGTACACACCTCAACAACTTTTGATACTATAGAAAGCCCAGATTCGACCATCACTGGAGTACTACTCTAATGTCTGGAGCTCTGCACCCAAACATATTCTTCGGCTACTGGATTCCATCGAAAGGAGGGCTCTTCGTCTGATCGGAGACCGCGAGCTGACGAAGAACCTTGACAGGTTGGGGATTTGACTCTCTTTTACAGATATTTTCATGGAAAGTGCTCGGCTAACCTTGCCCTCTTAATTCCGCTTAGAGCGGCGAATAGCCGAAATACACGACGAACCACTGCGGCTCATCCATATGTGGTTAAGCTTAGTACTCCTCGAACTTCATTATATACGAATTCTTTCATCTGGAGGACTTCATCCTTATTCTTGAAGAAAAAGTAAATAAAACCGTAACAGTATACTATAAGTGGTTATTAAAAAATAATTTGAAGATCAACATAAAAAAAACTGTGTTTATGATTTTTAAACATAAAAATAAAAAAAGTGCACAATTCAATATAAAAATAAACAAAGAACAAATAAAAATGGTGAAGTGCTATAAATATCTAGGACTAAAATTAAATATAGATGCAGAGTTAAATTTTAAAAAACATATGGACGATGTCACCAAGAAATTGGCTTCTGCCTGTGGTGTTATAAGAAAATGTATGAATTATATACCAAACATGTTGAAAATGACAATTTATGAGGCTTTGTTCAGGACGCATCTACAATACAAACTCCAACGATATCAAAATTGAGTTCTTAAATGTTTACATAGACTACCGAGACTATATCCAACCAAACAAATATATAAAAACTATAAAGTGATTAATGTTAGTGACATAATAAAGCTAGAAGAATGTAAACTGGTTCATAAAACTTAAAAAACAAATAAAAACTAACATAAGTCCGATAAGAAACAGTGATCTGCATCAACACAATACGAGAGCCCGTGACAACTTATATGTGCCGAGATCAAGAACAAACATCCATCAAATCAAAATTAGAATAAAGATGCTGAAGTAATATAACTCACTTCCAGTAAACATAAAGAATACTACAAACGCTAAAGTCTTTGCAAAAAAAAATAAAACAAATACTTATACAACAAAGTTCAGTGCAGTTTTAGGATTGAAGACTGGATGCTTTATGACAAATCATATATTGTTCACTTTTCCTTGCTGCGAAAGTGATTGATGGTTCTGTATGGGTGTGGTGTAGAATAGTTAATTAGTTTTCATCTCGGAGCATAATTGTAATATTATTATATAATATATTTATTATTAGGACTTGTTACCAGTCATAAGACATTATGTACTGTTTTTAGTTAAAAAATAAAGTGTTTAAAAAAAAATAGAACGACTTCCCGAGGTCGTTTTTCCCAACGAATATATCCTCCAACGATTCAAAACCAACGTGAATCGCTTTATTCGCACACGCACCACTCCCAGAGTACCCTAAAGGATTTTTCCTATAGTGTTTGTGTTTGATACCCAGTGATTTACTATTTTGAAAAGGTATAATTTAAGGAAATTTTAATATTTTATAGAAACCATAAAGAGTCATTAAACCATACTACAGTAGATGTTTTACATCGTCTGGGAAATCAGCAACGGACACCCTGTATAATAAGTCATTTCCATAAGACCCTGTATATTCGGTAAAGCCAACTATACGTGATAGGATCGTGGTTCGGAGTACACGTTGACTCATAGGTTCTATCGGGAATAATCCTGGCAGCAACAGCGGAAGAATTGAACATAAAAAAATCCTTACCTGAAGCAGCATCTGTCCTTGCATACAGATCGGCCAAACTTGGTTCAAACATCGGTCGTTTGCAATAAAAAGTTGACCACAGGGCCTGCTTAATAGGCAAAGGTATTGTGTAACAACTAATGACCTGAAATATATAAAATCAGCAATGATAATAGGAATTACAGTAAACAAATTGAATACAAGGTTATGTCAGATAGCAAATCTCTCAACATTTTAACACTGACATGAGAAAAGTATTTTCTTCCTTACCTTCCTGCCATTCTCCTGCTGATCGACATTATTCAAAAGTCCACGTGACCATACTGCAGTGTGACCCTTAACATACAGCTCGTCTTCCATAAACCCTGGGCTAATTTTTGAATTTAATTTGGTCGTTTCAAGAGTCACGGAAGGAGGTGCTAAAAAAACTAAGTATTAGATCTTGATTCTTCTTAAGAGGATGCCAGAGTCAGTTGAAATCTCCGATTTGACCCTTGTTCGTTTCACGCTTTGAAGGCACGAGGCGAATTGGATCTTCCCTTGCAGTTGGAAGAATACGTCGAGAGTCCGCCCGTAATCGGTACGCCGACAGAAA
Organism: Barypeithes pellucidus; assembly: GCA_963991005.1. Lineage (NCBI taxonomy): Eukaryota > Metazoa > Arthropoda > Insecta > Coleoptera > Curculionidae > Barypeithes > Barypeithes pellucidus. Next base: position 20,863,274 of record OZ022563.1, read on the forward strand.
CAACGATAATCGGAAGAAAGAGACCGAACGTGATCGGGGTCTATACTTCAATTTTCTACGCCGAAAAACGGAGTTTTCGCTTCCTATGAAAACGGTATATTTAAAAAAAAATTTAATACGAAAGATGTCTAAATTCTGTTAACAACTCGAGGAAAGTCCAGACCAAAAATCTAGTTGGCGCGAGTTCTAGCTTTATTACAAAGTTTTTTTTCCTTTGACATTTTTTTTTTCCTAAAACAGGAATAAACGCTTGGGAAGAAAACTTGTTTACAGGTATCCCGGAATCCTGTTAACATAAAGCAATTGCGGATTTAAGGTAGGGTAACACCAAAAACGATCAAAAGTACCAGTGCCAAATTTTTACCAGTCATCTTAAAAAAGTTCAAATATTATTATTTGTACACAATATATACAGGGTGTAACAAATCCGTCCTTCACCATTGGGATTTCGGAAACGGTAAGAGATACGAACTCGGTTAAATTGGGGCAAAGTTGCATAATTATGGGCACAATAATATGCCACAAAAAATCAATACAGGGACTTTCAAAATATTTGGAAAAATCTAAAATTTTGCGTTTCGGTTTTTAAATTTCCCTGACTTTGTTCGAAGAGAAATTTCACTTTCTCATGCTACTTTTTATTCTCCACAAGATGGCATTACAGATCTTTCACTTTTTTAAATATGGGCCTGGAAATAAATCTACGTTCAGCAATACACAACAATTACTGATTTTCCGACGTTTTGTTGCTTGAATTTACCATCTTCATTAAAATACCCCTAGTATGTTCCTGGAATTTACTTTTGTTTCGAAGAAACTGGAGATTTTAAAATTATTATTGCTATTTATGTCCTTAATTATTATTATTACATAATACTACCGTTCTTTTGTTGTTATTTTAAACTAATAGTTGTATCAAATTTCTACATAGTGTAAGTATAAGTAATTTATTTTATTAATACAAATAAAATTTTACTCTTAAAGCTAGCACTTTCTTAAGACTTTTAAAAAAGGCATTGGAGTTTTACATTTTCGAATTAAAAAAAAGAGTAAATTACAGGAGCGTACTGGGGGTATTTTAACGAATTTAATGAACAAAACGTCGAAAAATCCAAAGACGAAATGTCGCATTAAAGATCTGCTGATGCGATCTTGTGGAAAATAAAAAGTAGCAATGAAAAAGTGAATTTTATTTTTTACATCTCAACAACAGAGTCGGGAAAAAATCAAAACCGAAATGCAAAATTTTAGATTTTTCCAAATATTTTGAAACCCCCTGTATTTATTTATGATTTTTTTTGCGGCATCTTATTGGGCCCATAATTACGCAATACACTTCGTATCTCTTACCGTCTCCCAATGGTAAAGGAGGCATTTGCTATACCCTGTATAGAATAAATTATTTTTTAGGGCCTGAGGATGACCACATAGAGGTCGAAACGTGAACAATATAAACGCTGATCTTGTAAGCTATGATTTATTTTAACCTAGTCCAACAAAATAAAAATTTTATTTTGTTGACATAATGAACTCAACAAATCACTCGCCCATAATTTGAGATGATGCGTTTGAAAAATAACATAGACATCACCAAGCGCAGATCCAGGAAGGCGGTCATGGGGTCTTGACCCCCCCAAACCAAAGTTCTGGATCCGCCCTTGCACAACACAAGGGTTTTTCATTTTCTCCGTGAACAGAGTGGAAAATTGGTTTAGTAGCATAGATTTTGAGTTATCTGGCGGACAGATGGACAAAATATGGGTTTTTTTTTTTATGGAACCCTGAAGTCTGCTAACTTTTCTTTATACCTTGTGTTTTATTCATGTCAACACTGCCCTTAGTGTCATTTCTCTTATCAGCCACTCCATATGAAATTCTCTTGTTTGGAAATTTAACGCTGACATCGGAAAGTCTTTTTCCTATAGCTTTCTGGTGAATACTGCCGTCTGAAGTCTTAAAACTGGCAGTCTCATCAAAAAAATCGCTACATTCCATAACGTGACCTTTACTTGCGGATGAAGGGGCAAAGCTTCTATTTTCAGTAGTGTTGTTTTGCTTTTGTGGATTTGTGGTTTGTTCATTGCTATAAAGATAAAATACAAAATTGGAGAAATACTTAAATTTTGAAAGTTAATGAGTCTGTTATACGGTCTATGAAGTTTTTGTTACTGGACTTTTTGAAAACCATACTTTTGTACCCTGTTGGAAACCGCCATATTTGCCTGGCCCTGATAGGGCGGCAGACAGGAACTCCTTAGTAGGCAGAATTTACAGGCTTAGAATAAATTTTTTTTTTATTTGGAGAATAAATAGAACTTTCACATACTATTTTTTAAATCATGTATAATGTGACTCCTATTGCTATTTAAAAAAATGAACAAATGATAAATTTCGGTTCAAAAACCTATATATATTTCTTGGCCCAAAGCAAAGCAATAGCATTTAGGCCCACCCCCTGTATATTTTTAAAAATGTTCTCTTAAGGTTTATGCTGCTTTTGTATCTATTATGATATTACTATGAATTATGATGACAAATAAATATATCTGTACATCATGTTCAGAAATAATTACTTATTAGCATGCAGAAAATCAAAAATACCACTATAAATAAATACATTTTTGAGTTACCTCGAATTAAGCTCATCCTCAGGTGCTCTTCTTAAAATCCAAAATTCTGAAGGAGTGTCTTCAGATAAGGAAACCTTTTCCAGGCCACTTTGCAGATATTCATCAAAGTCTTTCCCCTTTTTATAAACAGGCTCTAAAGAGCCCGGATGCCGGGCGACCTGCTGCCGGCCACGAGGTACGAACTCCTAAAAGAGAAATACAACAAATGATAATATTTACCTTCCTATGGCCAAACCTTTTAAATTGTTAATTTTTATATATTTATTCATTGGTACAAATTAAGAAGATGAAGATGATTAATTTTCATAGCAACATTTGGAACTGCTATCAAAGTTATTGTCAAGTTTGAACTTTCCTCACATAATATTTTTAAAGAAGGTATAGTTAATTTTCAATTTATCACAATTTAACTTGTAATTGTTTTGAGGTCTGCAAATAAATTGTTTGTAAAAAAAAATACAGTAAATTTAATGAATATTTAAATTTCCTCTATAAACGTTTTGATGGTTGGTTGGTTAAAAGCGGGGGTTAGAAGTGAGGCACAATCTTCTATCACCGCAGCCTTCCAGCTTATTGTGTAGATCTTGATGTATCTTGTTAGAAGATGTTTGTTCCTTCTATGAGGTCCAGTAACCTTCTACCAAGCCTGTCATGTGGGAGGTTGTCACCACATTGTATGTTCCCAAAGATATTTTGTCTTCTGTGAGACAGTGCTACGCAGCTGTATATTATGTGTGAGGCAGTTTCATCCTCTTCGCCACAGGGTCTCTATTCAATGGATCCATTGTTCATACCCATCCGTTGAAGGTGTTTTCTTTTGGTTATGGTAGCCCTTTTCAAGATTTTACAGTACGCATGCTTGTATGGCATGAACTTCCTCTTGATAAACTGTGACATAAACGTTTTGATAACACCATGTCGTCTAAATGTGGTCTCACCCGGTGGCAGCTAGTGGGCGCAAATATAGAGGAAGAGCCAACGAAAAATATTCTTAAAAACACAGACTATCGTTAAACATCAATATAATTCACGTAAAGGAAGAGGAAGTGGCATGTCCCCTATTTCCTCAGAACAGCCACCACTGGTCTCACCAATAGGGTATATGCTACAGCCTACAGCTATTTTCTGAAGCAAACATCAAAAATATTCTTGGTATTTCTTCCTCCAACTTCTAACATTTTAATAGTCTTATTATATTACTAAAACTTAGTAAATGCAGTATGTGGACCTTATTTATATACAAACCTGTGGGTCTGAGGCAGCAATCATAATTTCCAATTGATCATCCAGATTTGCTAAAAAATAAATATTTCCAAGGAAGAGGGTAGAAATAAATGAAAAAAATTGTAGGACGAAACTTTTAAAAGCGAACAAAATACAATAGTTTTTTAAAGTGGGGTATTTGTAATATGTAAATACTGATTTTCTGCCATCATTTGAATTATAAATTTAATAAAATAGCAACAGTTTTGTCAGGAATGAACGTAAAAACGACTGTTCTTTAGATATTTAAATTGTTAATTGTAAGGTTATTGTTATTGGATATTTATAGCACAGAGGATTGTTGTTGTTGTACGACGATTGCAATGGCCACTAGCTGTGCAGCCTCCAACCAATTTTCTTAGCACAGAGGATGAGCAGGAATGGACCCACGACATGTACGTGTGTAGGGCTTGTCCCTCCGTGCGTGACCACCACCACCCTTGCGTGGTAGTGGCCTGCCGAGTCCGTTGCGGGTAAATGACAGAACAGAACCAAACAGAACTTTTTCTAAACGTAACCTAATTGACAATTATGTTTTTTAATTTAAATTTTGCTTTGGTTGCTAGTTTTAGTTTAATGTTCGTCCCTTTTGCTGACTTTGCTGTTGGAACAGACGGAATCAGAGAAAAAACTCAAAATACTGTTCTGCCCTTAGTTTTCTAATTTTTCACAGTGACTTTCCTAGTGATAGGTATATAAAAATACGTTTTGTATTTTAGAAAGCCAAGAAAACCAACCAGCAACCAACCAGTGCCAGCTTTTAGTGAAAAATCTGTAGAAGCGGCTAAAACATGGCATGCGTTTTTAGAAGCAACGGAAAAGAATGTAAATAATTATTTGTTATATTATAATTTACTCTGTTATTGGCATAAACTTATTTATTCAACACCCGCTACTACAATTAGACCACTTTACTACCTATAGAGCAATTATTTAGGCCTACATCTAAATTCTTGTTCTTTATTCTTAATCCTAATCATTCTATTAAAAGAGGAGTGAACACAATAAGATTTTTTTAAATAATACATTTTTTAAAATCTCAATGCAGTTAAAAGTTCTGATTTTAATTGTAACATCTACCCCTCCCAGGGGGCAAATTAGTACAAATATTCTTTAAAAGCGCCCCTTTTCATAATAAAATTGATGTGTCTTTCCTATTTTTAATATTATTTACTGAAAACGAGATAATAAGGATGGGGGATAGTTTTCAAATTGACACCCTGTATGAAATGAGGTACCCTATTTTTAAAAAAATGTATTTCTTCTTTTTCGCTTTTTTGAGTCATCTTTTTTTGTAGGCTTATCAAACTCCCTAGCTTTGTTTCAACATTTTTTTGTACTATAGTACTAGCTACTGTACTTTGAGGCACTAATCGGCCACCCTGTATAGTGCACGGTGACTTCAAGGCAGTTTTCTATAGACGGTGTTGAAAAGGTCGGTACCGCGGAATAACTCCGGTGCATCGCATTGCAGCAGAAAATGTCTGGGGAAAAAGTTGAAGGAGGAATAGTTTGCAATTTACACCACCCCCCACTCCCTCAACCCCCGGGCGCGGGTGGGGGTAAGTTAAGATTTTCAAATGGAACCCCACATTTTTTATTGGCGTATCGTGTTCTCTGACCAAAAATAAACATCTTTTGTGCGAAATTTTTTTTTATTTGGGCCCATCCTTCACCAATAATCACCATGAGAAAGTCATAATCAGAATCGTGCGAAAATCAAGTTTTATCCCGGAAATTCTCTTTTTCTCTATCTTGTACTAAAAAATGCCCGTGGAATACAAACAACTTTTTCCACCTTCAAACCAAACAACTTTTTCCCCAGACATTTTCCGCTGCAATGCGATGCACCGGAGTTATTCCGGGGTACCGACATGTGGTACCGACCTTTTTTCAACACCCTATATATTGACTCAATAAAATTATTGTTAAAATAGCATTATTTAAAAATGTCAAATCTAACAGTATAAAGTACATTCCAAACAACATACTAGACTGTAGGGTCCCACAAGGATAATTTTAGAAAATTTTATTTAAATTAATAAAATTTAAAATTGCATGCACACGGGTATAAAAATATTATACAATAAATGGAGGTGAGTCACCGTTTTTCTTCTACATTCTCGAATGCGAAGCGAGTTTCGGTTTTTTTACCGTATAGTGTTTTTGCATCGAATTTTATTTCCCTTTGTTAGTTGCTTTGCAGTGATCCGTTCGAAAGGAGCTCGCGTTCACCGCCGGTTTTATTTTTCTGGAAATAATCCCGCGAGATTATTACTTCGTCCAAAACAGAATGCTCCTCACTGCAAGTCAAAATTTCGCGTATTCGGGCTATAAACTCATCCTAAAAGAAAGTTTTGCTCTGTTCCCTGAAGGGTAAGTTTTTAAAATTCCTTGTTCTGATTACTTTTAATGTGATTGATGAAATTAAACATATTTTTAAAATATATTTTGATATTGCATGTTGGTATTGATATTATCTGATTTTGAAAGTTCTTATACTATACTTAAATAAAGCGTTGCCATTTGTCCGTTTACATAACTGCGTTCTCCGTATATAGTGGAAACTGGCAGCGCCACCTTCCGCCGAGCAGGCAATGAAATCCGAGAACTGACTCGAAATAAATAAACATTAAGGAAATTATTGTTAAAATAGCATTATTTAAAAATTTACGTACGAACAAAGTACATTTCACAACATTAAACAATGGTAAAAATTGCCTGCACACGGGCATAAAAATATTATCCAATAAATCGAGGTGAGTCATCATTTCTCTTCTGTATTTTCGACTGACAGGTTTTTATTCTCCGTGCTTTTGCATGGTGCATTATGTCATGGTTTTTTTGCATCGAATTTTGCTTCCCTTTGTTAGTTTATTTGCAGTGGTTCGTTCGAAAGGAGTTCGCCGGTTTTATTTTTTGAGGAAATAATCCCGCGAGATTGTTACGTCCAAAACATAATACTCCTCACTGCATCGTTTTCGGGTATTCGGGCTGTAAAGTCACCCTAAAAAAAAGTTTTGCTCTGTTCTCTGAAGGGTATAAGTTCTCTAAAATACCTTTTTCTGAATATGTTTAGCAACATTTAGTTACATATAATAAATGGATTTATGACAGAGATCAGTTCTTGATTATTAATTATCATGACGAATAAGTTACATCAGTTTTCAGTTATAGAATAATACAAAAACCGTAAAAAGTCCTTATTTTCTGATTTTAAAAGTTCTTATATAAATATATGGTGTTGCATTTGTCCGTTTACGTAACTGAGTATTTTCCGTATACAGGGTGTCCGCTAATGGAAAAACCACAGACTCATTACGTGAAAATATTGGGATACTTACCTATATCCGAAAGTTGATATTAACTGAGATACAGGGTGTTAAAGTTAAAACTTCATTTTCGTTTCTCTCTAAAAACTTTGCAGGAAACCAACGTTTTTTTACAAAATTTGGCAATTATGTTTTTTTTATGAAATTTTAATGTACAATGTAGTCTGTACAATGCTGTCTGCGACATTATTATTTGCACATTTATTAGCTCATAACTTTTTTGTGCCTCAGTGTATTTAAGTTTTTAATGAAAATAACACTTCTCATATTTATTACGTAAAAAAGGTATACTAAGTTCAGGTCGCCCAGAATTACCGTTTCGGAGATATTTGCATTTAAATTGTTTAGTGTACCCTGCCCAATTATTATTAACTTGCAATCAAATTTTTTTTCTTAAAGTAACCTATGAGAAAACAAATAAAATTTAGAGATCCAGTTGCTATGGAGCAGAAAATTTCTCATTTTTGAGTTTATCTTAAGTTTGTGTTTTCATTTTTTTTGACACGATATTTTCTAGGGTCAAAGTTATTTTAGTTAAAGTAAGTTAAAGAACAATCCAATTGTTGTATCTATTATTCACAAATACCTTTACTAGAACATTAATTGTCAAGTTAATTGGTAAGAAGTAACAAAATATTATTTGTTGCCTGAACTAACGCACTAAACAATTTAAATGCAAATATCTCCGAAACTCTGGGCGGCCTGAAATTAATATACCTTTTTTACATAATAAATATGAGAAAAGTATTATTTTTATTAAATACACTGAGGCACAAATAATTTATGACCATATGAATGTGCGAAAAGTGTCGCAGATAGCGCCCCGTAGATTTCACAAAGAAATTAATTTCCCGTCCTAAAAAACCATAATTGCCAAATTTTGTAAAAAACGTTAGTTTCTCCCAAAGTTATTAGAAAAAAACAAAAATGAAGTTTTAACTTTAACACCCTGTATCTCAGTTAATATCAACTTTCGGATATAGGTAAGTATAATTGAATCCTAATATTTTTACGTAAGGAGTCTGTGGGGTTTCCATGTACCATTAATTAGCGGACACCCTGTATAGTGGAGACTGGCAGCGCCATATTCGACCAACCAGGCGATGAAATCCGGAAACAATACAATCAGGAAAAGTTGTTATCGTCAGGGTTCGGACGTTTTGGATTATGTGTATTATTTAAGTTTTTTTAGTCTCGTATTTGAAACTTTAAGACGACCTCCTTTTTTGAAATCGGGTGCTGAAATTTGGCATGGTTAAAAGAATGTAATTTAGGGTTTTAAGGGTAGAGTTTTTAGGAGCTAAATTCCAAAAATTTTATAATACGTATGCTATAAGTAAAAATTATCAGAAAGACAGAAAACTATATAACATTTTTTAAATAATTGTTTATTTACGTTTTAATTTTCAAAACGAACATGACTGCGAAGGTGCCAACAACTGTTTGGTTTTCAGAAGGTTGTATTTTGTACTCGCCATTTTGTTTTTTATAAATAGGGACAGACGTTTGCTCGCTCTCCTAATTCACAGTCTAAACTCCTATTGAGCGACTTCTTTATGGTTATGTCGATTAGTCTTTGAGTTTGTAATAATGTTTATGGCCGCACTGTTTTATTCTTGATCCATTTTGTTTGTCTTTCGGTAAACATAATTGATTTTATTAAATTAGCAATTCTTATGGTTTTCCTATGAAAATGGAAAGTGTTAAATTTAGTAGTTTTAAGATTTTAAAAAGTGGTCAAGTGGCAGTCGAACGTGCGTGTTAAAGTGTTCCATACTGACATTCTTTGAAACAAAATTAGTAGGAGATCAATATAGTTCTGCATTATAAAATTATTTTTAACTGTACAAAGTGACTAATCGGAAAAAATATTCACATGAAAAAATGTCGAAGACTATGTGATATTTATTTTGTCAAAAATCTCAGAAGTCATGTTTGCAAGGACGCCAACTGTTCTAACTAAATCATGTGTTTTTGTATGCTATTAACACATACCAAATTTGAAAATAATATCTAAAGTGGTACGTTCGTAGGTATTAAAAAAATAACTAGTAAGAAAAAAAATTCGAACAGTCTTATGATCTTTCCTTCATGAAATTACCTAGGAAATATCTGCACGTCATTAACGAACACCCTGTATCATTTAGTTTCTGATTTATCAAATCAAATTGTTGATTTGTTCGGGCTAATAATAATTTATCCAGATAATCTAAATTGTTAACGTCAATAAATATTATTTCAAAATAAACTCGTACGAACCATTCTACTTACTTAGTGAGTAATTATACAGGGTCATCGACGGCTACTGGCCTTTTAAATTTTAGAAGATCTTGGGAACTAAAAAATATATTTGTTTGAAATATTGGTACTCGCTATAAAAGTTGCCAATATTTCAAATGAATATATTTTGACGTATCTCTCGCTTTAGGTTATAGGCTTAATATTATTGTTTTAAATATAATGCCCTTCATATTTTGATGTTGCAGCAAGACCATGCAACGCGGGGGGGGGGGGGGGGGGCACAGCCCAAAGTGGCCCCCTATTACGCAATGCGAGGCCCCTCGCCACTTCAAAAAGTTTTCTTACGCAACACTGATTTATTATGATTTAATACTATCAACAAGAAATTGAGTTCCTACACATCGGTCAATCGCCTTGGATTTTAAGAATAACTTACTAGTAATATATTAATCTACAAACAAAATTAATTGAAAAGTTGTTCAAAGGTTCAATTTAGGGAAAATAGGTTTAGAGAAATGCATTGAACAAACCAGAGGTCATATTGAACAATTTTTCAAATAATTTTTTTTGTTGATTATTATTATTAGTAAGCTGAATACATTTCTTTCATCAAATATCATTTATGTTTCATTTTATACAATAATTGTTTCCATGGCTAACTGATGACTAAACATTGTGATATTCAGTTATTAACAGAAATTTAGTTATAGATGGTTAATCGAGTGAAATATCAAAACATCTCTTAACATATTTTTTGTTCAGAATATAAGAAGATTGAACATGTAAGTCTAAATTACTTGAGGAAAGAAAGAACCTATTTTTGCGACTTGTTTAAAGTAACTTCTAATTTTAACCTGCTCTGTATGATATTAATTTTACGAGAACTTATACTTTTGTAAATATTTCCTGAAAATTTGGTTTAAAATTGATTTTAAACAATAAAGTTATTCAGAAAAGAATAGTGTGGTCACTGTTTATGGGTTTTGGAATAATATTATTATAATAATATTATATAATAAATGTGATTTTTAGTATAAACCTTAATTTCTAAAGAGCATTAAAAAATTTTCTCTCATAGGTATCATCAGTTTTCTATTTTAAATTCTTATGAAGTAACATCTATATCTATAATTTACCAATTTACGTTATTCTAGCTTAACTAAATAAATCATTTTATAGGGCCTAATAAATAATTTTGCGGGGGGGCCCGAAGTTTGAAGTTCCGCCACTGTATACCCATATCCAAGCGTTGAGATAAAATTCATTAAGAATTTGTTTATAAAAAAAACATGTCAAAGGTTTTAAATTAAGGAGACCTTAATTTGTAACTAATAAAAATAGAAAAATTGGAGAAAATTTAGAGAATCTATTTCACAAAAATACTAGACATTTCGTATACAGGGAACTTGAAAAATATACCTTTCTGGTATAATGGGTATAAGTACTGCCGTATACTAAATACTAGAATTTTTTTTAAATTAAAAACTACTTAAGTATGATAGGAACATCTATGTATTGTACTGGACAATTAGATAAAGAATGCAAGTCTACCCGTAACAATAAAATTGACAATGAATTGATGAGCTTTTATTATATCATTATACCAGAAAAGTATACTTTTTAAATATAAAAAATTTTCTAAAAGACCCATAACTTTGCTAAATTATCTCAAATTTTTAAATCTTTAACTGCATTAGTTACAAAGGAAGGTCAAATTACCTTTGACATGTTGTTTTGTATAAAAAATTATTTTACTGAATTGCATCTCAAGAACGGTTGGAGATGGGTGTCGGAAAACCAAAAGCTACTTGAATTTTTACAAAGAACCGAAAAATGCTAAATTATACAGGGCATTCTATTACATACCAATGTTAAGCCTAACTTCTGGTCTAACCGGAAGTGATAGATACATCAAAATATATTCATTAAAAGTATCGGCATTTTTGATAGCCAGTATCAATATTTCAAACAAATATATGGCCCTGTATAGTGTGGTCCATTATTGAGTAGTATGCAACAAATGCTAATTTTTCTTATTAGTTGCACAATCGAAATACAAATGCAGTCAAAAGTTGGTGCTTGTTCAATTATCTATTGAGTGTACTTAGAATAGCTTCAAGTCATCAACGGTATACAGGTGAGGTCAAAAAATATTAAATCGTAAAGTACCCTTATTTTTAAAAAAACAGTATAACTTATACTTTTGAAATAATTATAATTACATATTTTTTAGGTAACTATACAAACGTAATGTTTGTTTGGGTTTAAAATTTCGAAAAAAATCCTTTTAAAAGACAAATACTTGAATTTTTAATTACTATTGGAGACAAATTTAATATCGAAACGTAAGATTTTTCCGGATACCCATGATAAGAATACAATATACGCATTCATTTTTAAATTTTTAAATTTAAATACGTATTACATCTGAATATTAAAAAACATTACTATACGTAATTCAAAATTTTAAAATATTATTTGTGTTTTTTAGGTTACAACTTTTAGGGCATTATATTCTAATTCAAACAACTTTCCTATACAACGTTTTCATGTATTTTTTGAAATAAGGTACCTATTTTACCCTCGTACCTCCCCTGTATGTTGTTGATGACGCTAAAGTCATTCTAAATACACTTAATATGGTATTAAACTTTCAGCAACCTTTAACATTTGTATCTCAGTTGTGAAACTAGTAAAGTTGTTGTCTAGTTAATGTATGTTTGAATTATTGCAATCAATTTTATGTCATGTCATAATTTTAGTAAGTCATATCACAAAACGTCGAAAATTCAGTACCTACTTTATTTCGATTAGTACTCGATTACTCTCGCGATTAGTTTTCAAACTATCAAGTTGATATTTGGCACAAGAACTACGCTTAACGATTGCTATCGTTCTCAACATAAAACTGGTTCTCGGTGCCACCAGAGGCCACTTTGTCTGAATTCAAATTCAATTTTTGACATATCTTGGACAGTTATTGGAAAAAAGAACATGGCATTCTAAACACAAAATCATACCTATAAAAAAGGTACTCTTTATGCGAGCCTATAGACTACACCGTTTATGGACAAAACTGGAATTAAAGTTTTTGTTAGCAGTAAAGAAATCAGTTTTTCAAATGGAAACAGAAAATAAGTATTGCGTTTTCGACTTTTCGTTATGTAACTTGCTACTTTTATTTTAACATGTAGAATCACCTCTTCAAGTATCCTGATGCATTAGCCGAACACCCTGTATTCATATTAATTTTGCTGTTTTTTTTTTCAGACTATTCTTTATACACACAACTATGTATCACGGAACGCGACGCGTTCCTATCCAGGCCACAAGCACGCACTTTGTCAAATCCGTGATTGTTATTTGGTGTGTCAGATGTGTTAATGGCAGCAGCAAACTGGTGTGTCCACGGATCTCGGGCATACCGGTGCCAGCTCCCGTCACAGTGGTTCGGCATTGTGCGTGTCACGGATCGGAGCTCCCGATGGTCGTTATGAGAGCGGAAACGTTCATGAGTTTTTTCAGGAGGAGCAAAGATTCTGTGAGTTTTGGAGAAGACACGATGACGGGCTTTCAAAATTTGCGGTGTGTCTAAATCTTTCATTAGATGTCGTTATTATAAAATTAAATATTTATTTACGTCTATAAAATACCATTAACGGACTTTGCGGATTGGGAACAGAGCAGCCTCATCGTTGGACAAGATCAGCAACCTCATCGTTAAGGCCTCCACCTAAAAATAATTTGGTAAGTACAATCTAAAAGTTGTCGTTTTAAAACTACGTTGTTTTAATCATTATTTCTTTTAGTACGTCAAAGGAAGCTTCTAAAAAATAAATTATTATACATTCTAAATACCTCTAAGAATAGTCCAAAATCTGTGGTACCATAACAGTTAAGCAAAGATGCTGTAATTATTTATTTTTATTTTGACAAACAAATTTATTTATAAAAAAAAACGAATTACTTCACCAATGAATTTGAAGTTTGGAAAACAAGGAGAACATATTTTTTGGGGCTGTTAAGAAGTTGTTTTTCAGGGGTTTGCATAAAAATTCGAAATAAAGCACTTACTTAGGACTCTTTAGAAGTTTATCTTATCGTTTGTGTTATATACAATTGTATATTTTTTTAAAATTAAAATTACCCCTTCATTCCGATTTTGAAAAATACACGTTTTTAATTCTTACAATTACTATAACAGTTAAATTCTAAAAGTAGCAAAAGTAACCACGCAGTATGTATTCCTACTACTAAGATTTTTCCTGAAAAAATGTCTATTAGTTAATATAAAAATAGAAAAGAACAAATCGAATCAAACTTCCCTAACAATTATTTTTATTTATTTCAGATACTTAATTCTAAAACAGAGTGCGGTACCGCGTGTGAGGGTTCTGCTCTTCAATGCTTTGCCTAAACATCGTCGCAGTTTAGAGCGTGGTAGAGTTAACCTGTGAAGACCCATGCACGTCTGAAAAAGGCCGATGGGCAACCTGGCCTATCCAGGACGATGTCCTTTTTGTTCGTCCCTTGAAGAGCGGAACTGGAAGAATGGAGATGATGACGTCGGGCAAATGGGAATATATAAGGAGGTAACTATTTTTCTTATTTTTAAGCTTAAAAGTGCACCAGTTCTTTTATTAATATAAAAGAATATTTATATTTTTGACGAGAAAATATTGTTACTATAACTTAATTTTAATTAAGTCGGCTGGTATTAAAACAAGAATTTAAGGTAATAGTCATAATACGCAAATACGTAAACTTTTAATTCATAATTTGGGTAACACTCTAGTAATTAGCTGAGAATTCGTCTATTAGGGAAATATTAAATTTTAATTTTAATGCTGCTAGGTGTATCCATTTATTGTATTGATACGTCTTGTTTATCGGTAAGAAAACTTAAGAAATATTCCACTACCTAAATTAAAGTTTTGATGTCCCGACGTCCGTAGTTTGTAATAAATATAAACAGAAACCTTGCGGATAAAGCCTTTTTAACTAACAGGTCATGTAATGGGAAGAGTCTTATTTTGTGAAAACAATATTTGTATCTATAACTAAATGTTATTTTTCCTTTAAGCATGTTTTACAAAAAAATAAAAATATTTCATCTACGACTTACAGGATAAATAAAACCTTATTTAGGGCTTTTCAGTTACGTCATAAAATTTATTACCACACAAGTGATGTAATGAACTTGCATTTTGCACAAAATATCTAAATTAGAACTTTTATTGTCAAATATAACTATGCTCATAGATATTACATACATTTGTCGATTCGAGTTGTCGGTATCCTTTTAAGATTGTCATGCATAACATTTACAATGGCACAATGACATAGATAGAGTGTGATATGTGTGAATATGACACTTATATGGGTTTTGAATGTCCACTCTTAAGTTATATTTTATTATCTATGCACTATTTAATTTCCCAAAAAATATATATATAAAACAGTAGCGATAGCAAAAATGAGCCAAATAAGTTAGCTAATTTTAGTTAGTAAATTTATTATAGCTAGCTGCGACTAGAACTAGAATTTTTTTCAAGAGAACATTTTTTCCTGCAATAAATTTTATTTTTTCTCCTTGGCTTGGCTTCCCCTAGTCTGCTTCTTTAAAGGGTTCTTTCTTAACTCATAACCCCTAACGTTGGTTATTAATTTTTAATTATGCTCATTAGCACTGAGATGTCACCATTTCTACTCTGCTCACTTTTTCATCTCAAAATGTAAAATTTTTAATGTCGATTGTGAGCTTCACTTTACTATTTCATCTCACCATTTGAATAAGGTAGATGTAGCGGGGAACATGTTTCTTTTACTCAAATTTACGTATTTATCTTGAAGGCTAAACGCATTTTCCTTTGTTTCAGGATCATGGACACTAAAGAAAATTTATAAAATCCGGGACGCGAATTTTTCAGGGTAGCAGAAGACACAGAACCCCATCGCGCGGTAAAATCAATCCGATCTTTTTTAGTCTAACGTACAGAAAAAATCTGATTGATCAATCGATCCGGTCTTTCCTAGTCTAACGTACAGGAAGGATCTGACTGATCGTATTAAAAGTTTCAAAATCTTGTATCAATGAACAAAATGAACTTTTTAAGCGATTATGATTAAATATCTTTTGAAGCGAGCAATCATAACTTCATAGAAGTATATATGTAGTATCTATTTAAAGTAGATTCACCTGATCAAACTCCGTTGGTTTCTGTGTCTGTTTAATTGTCGCTTCCCTAAGGACAAGTTGATGCAAGAAATCGTTGTTTTTTGGATCTGTCTGATGGGCTTCAATTGACTGCGACCATGGAAACTTAAATCTGAAAGCTAAATGTTCGGGACACAAGCTGGATTAGAGCAGCCTGCAAGAGCTTATTAAGGTAATATTTAATTTAAAATTATATTTTGATTTTAAGGTTTCCCATCAGTGTTGGTCATCACACTTTTTAATTAATGTGTCGAACTTTAGTATTTGTTTCTAATATTTCTGAATATTTGGTCAGTGTGGGTACAGACAGTATGAATAAAATAAGTTTGAGTTAATTCAAAATTATTAATTTTTGTGTCTCTGTTCAGGGTGCGCAGTATAGAGCATTAATCATAGGAAAATTTAATTTAGTTATTCTTTTCGGGCCAATTGTATTCATAAAAAGTCATACAGTTTGTGTGTCCTGATCGCATGAACAGGTGAAAGACTGAAATTTTTTGAATTGAAACTTCATCTTCTGAAACAACATCTTTCAAGACAAAGTAGTTAAAAATTTATATTCCTTAGAATTTCATAACTAATTCACAATTGGTAATAATTGTATCGTTTTTGTTTTTAAATTTAATTTAGATATATCATATTCGCATTTAGAGTCAGAGGTGACGCATTCGCAATCATTATTTAACTTAATATATATAATTTATAAATAAACCAAAAATCGAAATTCTATCAAACCTAGCTTGATTCGAACTTCTATTGATGCAAACTGTAACTAAAAATTTTCTCTATTGTTTCAGGTTAGTGAGCATGATTGGTGTTGGTAGCGTCCGTTTCGCGGCGTCAGCAAACAAGTCCGGCTTTACGTCATGTTGTTACAACTTGAAGTAAGTGTTGGTGAACAGTGACCTTAGTGTTTTATGGGTCATTCCTCACTCAAGCGTATCGTTTTAGAATATTACACGCGTAACGCTTGAACGTGGATTGATTCTTCTTACTGTAATGGGCGCGTTGTTAATAAGCACCCTTCACTTCTGTCATGATTGAAAGGTAAGATAGTTTTCTCTCCTTTTCTGTTACTGCAGGTGAAAGAATGAAGGGTTAAGGACAATAACAATATATAGTTCCGCACCATTTTGTGTTCTTTTCCGTTCTCTTTCATTAGCTTTTGGACAATCTTAAGATATTTATAACGAAAGTCTCAAAAATCGGGCTCGTGCATTCTTTATAGTCACTAAGATATGGTGAAGGAGCTTTGTTATTGCTCTTAAAAACATGGCGTTGCCAATTCTAGTAAGTTAGTGAAGTGAGTGAAAACAAGTCTATTAAATTATGAAGTAAGGTATGTAAAAATTTCTGGCAGTGTAGTACTGCCGTATTTTATAAGATACATTATTTAAATATACATAAATAAATTAGTTTAAGATAAATTAATCAGCTGTCTGCTAATATATTATTTTTTAGGCACACTATTTCTTGGTTCATTCATGATACTGGCTAACGTAAATAAAACCCAAAGAAGGAACAAATGCAATTGAATTGATTTGAATGCATGCCTTTACTCGTAAATAATATTTTATTTTCAGGTTAATAACCGATTCTTTTTTAGCAGTAAACGGTTTTGTACAACATTCACAAACGTTGATTAATTATGATTTTATTTTTAGGAAAGGTTTTGTCCAACATTTACTAATGTTGATGTATAAAACCACCCTGTCATATTTATTTACATCATTTTTTTTAGGTTTCAATTAATGATTTTATTTTAAGGAAAGGTTTTGTCCAACATTTACTAATGTTGATATATAAAACTACCCTTTTATATTTATGTATATAATTTTTATTAGACTTTAATTAATGATTTTATTTTTAGGAAAGGTTTTGTCCAATATTTACTAATGTTGATGTATAAAACCACCCTGTCATATTTATTTACATCTTTTTTTTTTAGGTTTCAACTGTCATATTTATTTAAATCATTTTTTTAGGTTCCAATTAATAATTTTATTTTTAGGAAAGGTTTTGTCCAACATTTACTAATGTTGATCTATAAAACCACCCTTTTATATTTATGTATATAATTTTTATAAGACTTTAATTAATTATTTTATTTTTAGGAAAGGTTTTGTCCAACATTTACAAATGTTGATGTATAAAACCACTCTTTCATACTTATTTATATCATTTTTTTAGGTTTTAATTAATGATTTTGTTTTTAGCAAAGGTTTTGTCCAACATTTTGGAATGTTGATGTATAAAACCACCCCTTTATAAGTATATTAACATTTCTTTAGGATTTAACAATATATTGTAAGAGGTCAAACTTTAATGATCCATATATATTCTTGGCAGCTGTTTGCATTTTAGGTTGTTGTTTTTAATGGGTAAGCAGCTGTCTGTTGTTGCCCCCTCCCCCCAAAGGGCCGTACAACACTGACGATGGCCATGGAAGGCCGAAACAGTTGCCGAGGCCTTAGAGGATATGAATACAAGGTATGCATGTAAAATACTTGACCTAATAAGACTTTTTTTGTATATTAACAGTGCATGTTTGCTTTACAGGAAACTTTTTAAATATATTAAATACAAATGTAACCGTTGGGCGCGCAGCTCGAAAACGGCCAATGGTTAACATTTTTGCTTAATCTTAGGATTGTACGTTTTAGGCCCATTTTATACACCTATATCTATTGGCTTGTCCTGTATCTGGTATCTGTTAATTCGAACACAATAAAAACATACAAATAGATAGCTTAAGTAACTGCTATTTAAATTTCTATGAATTACAAATTTAAATAGCACATGGTTCCAGTCCTAACTTACTTTGTCAGAGTTTTATAATGTTAAAACAATTTCTATCGATCTACTAAAAATGGCTTTCAAGCTTTGGGCGTTTCATAATTGCACAATTTTAGGTTTGGCTGTTTAGAGACGGTCATAGCCCGAAATTAAATTAAACTTCGAACTCATATCGCTTTAAAACGTCCAATCCTCAGTGGCACAGCAAAAATGGGTAATTTCTTCTATATCTTTTTGCTCAATTTAGTAGGTTGGGCAGGAACAAATTGAGTTGGGCGGACGTACGCCCAACCGTGCCCACCCTTTCGAGCTATACGCCTAATATATGTATATAATCCACCGACCTATAACTATGGATACGTACAACTTATGGGGTGCGCAGTAAAAAGTTAAATTTTATCTTGCGCAAAATGTTGTCGGTGTCATATAGGCAACCCCGCCGTGCCGGTTTGGTTGCCACTCAACGACGACCGTCCAGAACGATATTAAAAATACAGGGCGTTATGGAAATGACGTATTATATTTAAACCGGCAAATCCCGAGATGAAAATAAATTGAAGAAAAATAACCATAATGGCGCTTTGAATTATTAAGCGAAATATACACTTTATATGAAATCTCAAAATTTACGTGGCCGCTCCTGAGGCCCTTCGCAATAAATATTTTATTGGGGCAGTCTCCAGGTTCAAAAGAGGTTAGCGCATTATATGCGATGTTGTCATATTGCACACATAATTCTAAACACACGTGTTCAGTTTTCGACAACAAAACGTCTTTGATGCGCGCTATCACTTCTTGTTAAAACTTTTTAGACAAAGTATGTTTTCAACAGAACCAACAGTAGATAATATCACACAAATTTGAAATCACATCACAACATTTATTATTATGAATTATTTCACAACAAAAAAAAATCGGGCAATACAACTAACAAAACGTTTAAAATTCGTATACGTCAAGAACGTGGCACCCTCGACGTCGTGGAACCAACGTCGTTTCACTGCCGAGTCTCGAAACATACTGAAGTATGAAGCGGCGCGCGGCCGGTATTCAAGCTACGGCGAGACACGCGGTGTGATCTGACAACACTGTTAGTATACTCTAGTGACCCACATTGTTGCTAAGTGAATCCAGATGGAACGGGGCGACAGTACGTGGGTAAAAAGGGTTTTTACCTTAGTATTTAGATATTCGATTTAAAAAAAAAAGTATGTAGACTTTCTATAGGACACCCATTTAAATATAATAAGTCATTTCCATAACACCCTGTATATCGATACGTGGACAATAGATATCAAAATTAATTCTAAAAGTGGCTTTTCAGTGATGGTCACAAGGCCTTCTTTTATGTGAGAAAATATATTGTTATTTCCCAGTAAAGAAAGTATTGCTGTGCCAAAATATTGCAGTGTAATCATTTTCATTAAGGGTGAAGTACGGTCCTGTTCGCCAGTTAAGGTAAATATTTTATCAGTCAGCATTGCGCATGACATCTGACGATCAGCTTTATTTACATGCGCCAGGTCATAAATCACTTTTGCTTGTGGAGTTTGACTATCCATAGATATAAGTCGGTGATATAATCTATATCACATAGATATTGACTAAAAAGTTAGCTAGTAATAAAAGAATTTTATTTTTCCCATAAAGTTGTCTATCAGGATGTGACTTTCTTTACAAAAAATATATAATCAATATCATAATAAAAACCGTTCCTTCCTACTTTATAACTGAAACACCACAAAATTATGGCGAACAGACTTATAATATTTTGGACGTACTCTTTTTTTATTATA
Source organism: Barypeithes pellucidus (assembly GCA_963991005.1). Classification (NCBI taxonomy): domain Eukaryota; kingdom Metazoa; phylum Arthropoda; class Insecta; order Coleoptera; family Curculionidae; genus Barypeithes; species Barypeithes pellucidus. The sequence continues at coordinate 20,883,549 of OZ022563.1, forward strand.
ATATATAAAGTTAAAGTTTTTATTATAGGGTGAAACTGCAGCTGAGAGGGGAGCATATTGACTGATGTTAGCTAATATAACAATACCGATGGCAATGGCAGTTGCTTCTTATTACATTAGTCCATCCATATCTTCAATGCAAGAGTCCAAATCACGTTACATCCATTGCAGACACGATTAATGTAAGTCTATACACTACACTCCTAATTTAAGATATACGCAATGCGCAAGAATTATTTTATACTTATAACATACAGCTTCATCTAACCAGTTTCTAAACAGATTAAATTATAGCAAATGAAGTTTTATTTAAATGGAAATCTCATCAGGGAATGGCAATTCTCATTGGCCTGGCGAGATTTTATTTTCCAAATTAGAATCAAGTGCTTATTAATTCGAAGCAACATTTAGTTAACTTCTTCAATTTGTTCTGATCTGAGGACTTGCGGGTTTTTTAGTCATTTCCATAACAGCGATGAAAAATAGCAATTTATCTAGTTTTGAAGTCCTTATCGGAGAAACATTGAGCTTTTCTGATTTTACAATTTGGAGTTGGGTAACTAAAATACAATGTTGATGAAAATATACAAAATATAATTAAAATTAAAATTGTAACAAGAGAAGATTTTTAACACTAATTATCCTTTTAAGCGTTTTGCAGCCATACAGAATCTTGCAAGCAAACCAGACATCTGGATTAAAGTAGTTACTCCTTCTATTATTCTTTGGTGGGTAGTACCAATTTCCTGAAAAAAACATTACACTAAATAGAGAAGAACATTTTTTTTGAAGTATTCTGCTTATAAGGCAAGTCCACATTCTTTTGCATACCTACTATTTAAAAAAAGTAATCAAAATCATTTAACTGGTTAGCAAAATATTCTTATTTTTGCGAACAGAAAAATGTAATCGGTCAGCCAAAATGGCTAGTTGGTCAGCAACTTATGGGCAGCAAACATTTCTGAATCGGTCAGTAATTAATGTCATACTAGAGGGGTCTAAATTATTTTGGTACGCAAATTAAATATATAAGCTGCTATGAGCGATCCACTTTTAATCAGATATTGGTAAGCAATCAGCGGGTAAGCAAAATATTTAATCTTGGTCATCAAAGAAAAAAGCAATAAAACGTGGAATAGTGACAGTGCCCTGGGAAAACCCGCCTCCGCTACACCTTTTGTAGCCGATTTCCTTCTGTATTTGGCAAAATAAAACACAAGAAACATAAATTGACAGTGCCCTGGAAAACAAGTGAAAACCCATACCTTTTGGGCCTTGGCTGCTACACCGAATGAAAACACACTCACGCAATTAGCTACTCGTATCACGCGACTGCTTTCGCTCCGCTCACAATAACAAACTTTGCCGATTATTCAAAACAAACGCAATCCAATGATTTATATTGATAACCATTCTTTTAATATGCAAACCTCTGAAGTAAACTGCTCCTAGACATGTTTTTTTCTACTGGCCAATTGTGAAATCTTGCTGACCAAGTAATCATTTCGCAGCTCAACTGTTAATTAAGCGAACACATGATATTACAAGGGGACTGATATCGGTTAAATTGTTTGTAGCATTTTTTGCAGAACAAGTGTTGCAGCCCGATTTTTATTTATTGCAAGCAAAATCTTTTTATGCTGATCAAAGGATTTAATGGTTATTTTTTGCTGCGAACAAATTTTAATAACGGCAAACCATTTAATTTACTTCTCTTAAAGAAAATACATGTTTACCTTTATAAAAGCTAGTTTCATGGCTTCTTCCATATTATCCATATTTTTGCAAACTTTAAAAATATTTTTTATGATGTCTTCAGCAGCATATCCAAGGTTCCATAAATGCTCAACAATCTACAACAAGTACAAATGTATTTATCATGTAACTTGTTGTCAGCGAAGTATAAAAAATATTAAAATTTCACATGTTTAAAGAGGAATGTTTAACCAACAGAACAAGAAGTTACTAAAATCATTGCCAGCGCATTTAAACTATATTATTACCAAAGGAAGATTGCGTTCTTCCAAATGATCAATTTGTAAGGGGTAATGGTTAGATGCATGCATTCCATTCCTATTAGTCATTACCTGCATCAACCTTGTATGATTCAAAATACAGCATATTTTTTTATGCAACTTCATCTTTGACTTATATACTTTGTTCTCTCTACAAATTTTAATTGAGGCTCTGATGAAGTTTATGCACAGATAAACGAAACATCGGCTGATAATTAACAAGTGTTATTTTCCTTCTCATCCCATCATTAGTTCTTACAAATATATATAATATTACCATTCCCCTCGCCATTACCTTATAAGCTTTTCTTATATCTCCTTCTGAGCAGCATTTCAACATATCCTTTATAAGAATTGGATGCGGTTCATCGCAAACTTTAAATACATTTTCTGACTTGACTATATCGAAACCATTGTGAGTGGACTGAAGATTATTTAGGGCTTGTCTCATATCACCTTGAGCTGTAAAAACGATTGCTTCTAATCCATCTTCAGTATATTGAACCTTTAATTATTAAAATATGTAAAGTAAGAACATTTTCAAAAAATATCTTTTTGAATACAACCGTGTACTTATTTAATTCAATGTAAATTAATTCAATGTTGTTCATTCATTGTTAATACATGTTGTTAATTCAATGTTGCTTATATCCAGACATCGGATTATATGCATTTGCATGTTTGCATATGCAAATGCATATAATTCCATTTTTATAGCGTTATTGCATATTTTGGTACTTTTTCATTGATAGTGCATATTTCAGTTATACGTGTTAGGCGGGTTGTATTATGCTGTCGACACGTCTTCGTCGCACACGCTCAGCGAGCGCACTGAAAAACAGTGACCAGTGAAAAAAAATAACCAGACTTTGATGGAATCTTGGATAAAAATTACCCAGGCCATTTTACGACTGTGACACTGTGTGACACTGTGATTTTCTGCAAGGTTTGTGAAAAGCGTATACCTTCATCAAAAAAATATCAAATCGATCTCAACATGTGAGTACTGCTCCCATATAGCCGCAAAACAGAAACCTACAGGTAGTCGACAACAACTACTGTCTCATTCGTCTTCTAATTCGGATACTAGAAACAAAATGGAATTCAACAAAGATGTATGTGAGTTATTTGTTTCTTGCAATATTCCTTTCCACCAATTAAATAACGAAGTATGTCGAAAATTCCTTAAGAAGTATTGCACTAATCAGATAATTCCTGAACAATCCACAATTCGAAAAAACTACCTGTCAACTATCTACGAAGAAGTACTTAGTGAAATACGCCCTGATCTCTCGAACTATATAATATGGATATCAACTGATGAAACGACAGATTCATGTGGACGATATATTGCGAATCTAATTGTTGGAAAATTATCTAAAGAGCCCTCTACTCCCCATTTGGTTGCTTGCAAGGTCCTAGAAAAAACAAACCATTCAACTATCGCCCGGTTTATAAATGATTCTATCAGATGACTATTTCCCGATTCGTCTATCGACGAGAAAATATGTGTTTTTGTTTCTGACCGTGCGCCTTATATGGTGAAAGCTGGTCAAGCTCTGAGAGTATTCTATCCAAAATTGCTGCACATCACATGTCTAGCCCACGGATTACATAGAGTTGCGGAAGAGATCAGAAACGAGTTCGGGATTGTCAATAAATTGATTTCTTCTACAAAAAAAAGTGTTTTTAAAGGCACCATCGCGAGTACAAGCATATAAAGAGCAACTACCAAACGTAGCAATACCCCCAGAACCAATAATAATAACACGGTGGGGAACTTGGTTGAAAGCTGTATTGTTTTATGCAGAGAATTTCGAAGCGATAAAAGGAGTAGTTGGCAAATTTGACGGATCAGACGCCATTGCAATCAATTCAAGCCAGCTGGCATTTGAGGATTCTTCAATCAAAAAAAATATTGCTCTTATGGCAACACATATCAGCAAATTGCCCGATGCAATTGAGAAACTAGGAACTAAAAACCTTCCTCTGTGCAAGTCCTTGGAAATATTAGAAAAAATGATTGAATAGAGTAACGCCCTTCCGAGTTCACTATCGCAAAAGGTTAGTGGCAAATTAAATGCAGTTTTGTATAAAAACCCCAGTCTTGACGGAATAAAGAAAATTGACGCATTTATCAACGGCACCGGACAAACTCTTCCTGAAGAGGTCTCTGCAGAAATGGCGCCAAATTTCAAGTTCTGTCCGGTAACGTCAGTTGACGTCGAAAGGTCATTTTCAGCCTATAAGTTAATATTAAGTGACAAACGTCACAAGTTTTCTGTATAAAACCTAGAAAAATATGTTATTGTTTATTGTCACAAGAATTATAACAATAACTAATGTGAATATATGTATGACATATAAATATAATGTTAAAATAAACGTAAATTGTAATAATAAATGGTTTTTTGATTGTGCATATTTTGTGCATATTTCGCCCTTTTTTAGTGCATATTTGCATGCATATTTTGGTATTTTGATAGTGCATATAATCCGATGTCTACTTATATCTTACTAAGGTAAAACACCCAATGATTGACAGGTTTTAGAAACATTTCTTACCAAATTGATCATCCTGAGAAAGTCTCTTATTTTATAAAGTATTTAACAACGTTATGCTAATCAAAGAAGGTATTAAAATCGCCGAATGTTCGGGTTTGTTCACAAATATTTTTAAAAATTTAAATTAAAGAAAAAGGATTAGTTGTCGTTTTCTAAAATCCGTAAATTCACAGGCCAAAAAAAGACTGTCCTAAAATTTTACACCCCAATAATTGACACAACGAAAAAGGGTGAATATTGGTAGGATAGTACATTACATCATCTTAGGAATCAAATAGCTAGTACTTAATGAACTAAGCTTCAAAAACAGTCTTAACAGTCATATTGTTAAAAAATGTGAACATATGTCAGATTGCAGTCCCAAAGGGTTGGTGCATTTAATTTTTAGGTCAAATATAAAGATTTCTTAAATTATGACAAGTTATAAAACATGTTAATTATTGGTTGAATGTCAATAATTGGGTGCTTTACCTTAATATTGTACAAGACAGAATTGCCTCAGAATGAAGTATGTGTTTGATAATTTATTTGTCCCCAGAAATAACCCATAATCCCTTAAATTCAATTTCCTCCACACATCTTTGACCCATTTAGTGGGTATCATTTAACTGGTTAGCAAAATATTCTTATTTTTGCGAACAGAAAAATGTAATCGGTCAGCTAAAATGGCTAGTTGGTCAGCAACTTATGGACAGCAAATATTTCTGAATCGGTCAGTTATTAATGTCATACTAGAGTGCTCTAAATTATGTTGGTACGCAAATTAAATATGTAAGCTGCTATGAGCAATCGACTATTAATCAAATATTAGTAAGCAATCAGGGGGTAAGCAAAATATTTAATCTTGGTCATCAAAAAAAAACGCAATAAAACGTGAAATAGTGACAGTGCCCTGGGAAAACAAGTGAAAACCGGCCCCCGCTATACCTTTCGGGCCTTGACTGCTACACCGAATGAAAACACACGCATGCAATTAGCTACTCATATCACGCGTCTGCTTTCGCTCCGCCCACAATAACGAACTTTGCCGATTATTCAAAACAAACGCAATCCAATGATTTATATTGATAACCATTCTTTTAAAATGCAAACCTCTGAAGTAAACTGCTTCTAGACATGTTTTTTTCTACTGACCAATTGTAAAATCTCGCTGACCAAGTAATCATTTCGCAGCTCGACTGTTAATTAAGTGAACACATGATATTACAAGCGTGCTGATATTGATTAAATTGTTGACAGTTGGTAACATTTTTTGCAGAACGCAGCCTGATTTTTATTTATTGCAAGCAAAATCTTTTTATGCTGATCAAATGATTGAATGGCTATTTTTTGCTGTGAACCAATTTTAATAACAGCAAACCATTTAATTACTTTACTTCTCTTTAGTAATTATAACTATGTTAAATTTCAGCTCTATATCAAACTAGTCCACATTGTGTGCATAAAACTTAAACATACACTAGTAAGTATTAGCAGAACTAAAACTCAATGTATGTTATTTAATATCAAAGAGTTGTAGGTTTTTCAGTTCGTTTAATTAGATGATATTTACTTACATTTTCCTTCTCACAAATCTGTATCACTCTGGCTAAAACTTGTGCATCGGTGAGACGTGAATATCGCAGAATAGCACATCTTGACTGTATGGGTTCAATAACTTTCTCACTGTAGTTGCAGGCAAGTGCAAATCTAGTTGTATTGCTATAGATTTCCATTGTTCTTCTTAGGGCTTGCTGGGCACCTTCTGTCATGCTAAAATTTTCTACTTTATTTCTTGGTTATATTAATATCACTAATTCTTACCTATCAACTTCATCCAAAATAATAATTTTATGTTTTCCAGGAGGCAATGTAACTTTTTGCTGTGCAAACATTTTTACTTTATTTCGAACTACATCTATTCCTCTATCATTTGATGCATTCAGTTCTAAAACAGCATCTTTAAAAGCAGGACCTAACAATATTTTTGCCAAGCAAAGAATAGTAGTTGTTTTACCGACGCCTGGTGGCCCCTAGAATAAAATTAGTTTTTGTTTTATCTATCTACTTAAAAATTGCAAAATATTCTCATTGTCAGAACGTTATATCGAACTTGGATAGAGCAATTGTGGGTCTTTTCCTGATTAGATTGTTTCAAATTATGCACAATACTTGTCTGGTGTGTAATTTAAGGTAACAGTCTTTCAACTGACATAGAAATTTTAAGTGGAGTTAGTGAAAGAGGTCAAGAAATTTAAAAACAGAGTAGAAATACGAGCCTTACCGCAATAATAATATTGGGTACATTGCCCTGTTTGGAAAAAATCGATAGTCTTGTAATAGTGTCCTCATTTCCAACAATATCGTGAAAGGTCTGAGGTCTATACTTTTCAATCCTACAAAAGAATAATTACAAAATTTTTAAAAAACGTAGGATATATATTGGTTTTACCATGGGAGATTACAAGCTTTTTTAAACCTAGGTTCATCACTTGCTTTCGATGGCCCTGGTTGGGATGAATCCACATCCATCAATTCAATAGAGTCGTTCATTGTAAATCAGTTTTACTTTCTTTTTAATTGTAGTTTCCGGTTAATAAAAAATTTTCGATTCCCTCCAAAATCAAATTTAAAAAGTGGGGTTAGGAAACTTGCAAGTATCCACAGGGGAAAAGCAGGCGTCTGTCGCTTCAAGAAGTAGTTCGAATGCCCATCCAATGAAAACCTTTTATAGATATATGTGGTACTTGATTGGACTAAAAAATCTATTTTTAACCAATAGTAAGATACGAAATACAAGACCGCGTGTTGCGTAACCGAACGCGGTTTAATTCCAAATGGCACTTCTAATCCGTCAAAATAAAAAATGTTTACAAGTTTTCCCGTTTATTACAAAACTGGTACGGTTTGTTAACGGTAAAACGATGCCCATAACCGAAGAGCACATCAAAAACAAGCTGCAGAAAGAACTGGAAGCTACACACGTGGTGAGTGTTTTCGCCTTTTGATTAAAAATTATCTGTCAAAAAAACTAACCCTCAAAAATCGATCTGATTTTTGTGATGTTTTTCCGTCCGATGTGCCACATCAGTATTGATAAAACCCGTAAAAAAACTTTTCTACGTTCGGTTTTATTTATCAGCATATTTGGATGCTGCCATCATTGTAGGGGTATATATATTTTTCAATAAAAATGTACAGGAATAGTCAAACATAGTCATGTTAATGTATTGTAAAATAAGCAGTGAGATTTGGCTAGTTATCTTCGGTACTATTGTAGCAGTTTTACTAAGATGTTGCACCACATTGCACTCATATTCTGGGCAGGGTACCGCTCCCATGTATGGTGATTATGAAGCACAACGCCATTGGATGGAAATCACTACACATCTGCCAATAGTAGAATGGTACAAAAACACCACGGACAACAATTTGGAGTACTGGGGTCTCGATTATCCACCCTTAACGGCATATCACATGTATTTTTGTGGAAAGATTGCTGGTTATATTAATAATAACTTTACAAAGCTACATGACTCCAGAGGACACGAGAGTGATGCTCATAAGCTATTTATGAGATGCACAGTACTTTTAGGTGATATAGCTGTGTTTATTCCAGCCCTAATACTGTATTATTACTCGTGTGTTAAACTAGAGATCAAGCAAGAAGATGTAAAAACCAAAAATCAGAAGAAAACAAACAAAACATTACTTAGTCTAAAAATTTTGGACCCGTCTTTGTCAGTGGTCGTAGGACTCCTATATCCAGGCATTATTTTAATAGATCATGGTCATTTCCAGTATAATTCAATATCCTTAGGCCTGTTTATTGTTGCTGTCATCTGTATACTACATCGAAAAAATATTTTGGCGTCAATATTTTTTTGCTTGGCACTAAATTATAAGCAAATGGAACTTTACCACTCTACACCTTTTTTCTTATATCTTCTTAGCACCTGTGTACCAAAACCTGGACAAACCACAATGTCTGGTTTTGTTAGACTTATAAAAATAGGTGTTACTGTGATAATATCATTTACAATCATTTGGTTACCATTTTTATTTAACATTGAGGATCTTCTACAAGTTTTACACAGACAATTTCCAGTGAGCCGTGGAGTGTTTGAAGACAAAGTTGCAAATATTTGGTGTGCTTTAAACATTATTTTTAAGTTTAAAAATAGATTCGACAATTATCAAATGATGCGTATATGCCTTTTTACCACTTTTTCGGCAATATTGCCATCAAGTGCAGACTTATTTCTACGTCCAAGCCTAAAAAAAATTGTTTTATCTCTCATTAACTCTTCGTTAGCCTTTTTTCTGTTTAGCTTTCAGGTTCACGAAAAAAGCATCCTTTTAGTTGCTATACCAGTTCTTTTGTATTTTCCCCATGCCCCTTTTGTATGTTTTTGGTTTCTTTGTATATCTATATTTAGCATGGTACCTTTATTGGTGAAAGATAATTTGGTTATAGCTCTAGTTGCTTTAACAGTCTTTTATATCATGTCCTTCAGAGTTTCTATAGAACATGCTTTCAAAAGTTCTATGAATACGAACGAAGGTCTTGTTGAATATTATCGTAGAATTGCAGATTTGTTGTTTGCCATTGAATCAAAAAAGAATTTAAAATTTGAAACGTTAATAATGTTGACATATCATAGAATTTTACAAAATAAGCAGGCATTATATGCCTTCATTTTTCATGTAGGAATAATGGCCTCTCTATTTGGTTCTCTAATCATTTTTGTGATAAGTTTAACTTGGGACCCACCAAAAAGGTATCCTGATTTGTTTCCATTATTGATATCGGTGTATTCGTGTGTTCATTTTGTAGGATTTTTTGTATATTTCAATTTTAAACAAATTAAACTACCTCAGGAATTTGAAGATATAAAGTATGTTAAAGTGAAAGGTTTATAATGTTTAAAACCAATTGTTTACTTTGGTACTACAGCTGTATTTATTTATCAAAAACCATACAATATGAAATATTTTGTCATGTGTCACATAAGTTTTTTTTTTGTACAATTTTTTTTTTATAAATACAACGAAACTGTTCTTTAGGCTGTAGATATTTTGTGTTACAAGTTGTGCTTAAATTAAGGTTAACTTGAATGGTTTTAAGTACTGTCTCTTGGAAGGAGACTTTTATCTGTTTAAGTTATTATTCGTAAACACAGGAACAATTCATGAGCTGATATTTTTATGCTATAAACTTTACAATTTTTGAGCTAATAAAGTTATAAATTTGATTTTTTTTTAATTTTCACAATTTACTTCTCAGCGTCTTTCCAATTTTCACTGCTGACTGAACTCCTTTACAATCAGCCAGGAGTAGTAGACTTTGTGCACTCGGTCAGGTAAATAAATAGTATCGATTAAGAATATAAGATAATTATTGTTATATTTTCGGTCTACTGTCGCACACATTTCGGAAAATGAGAAATAGTGGCCTAAGCAATTATTGATGTATTTTAAATCATCAAGTTTCACAGATATACGACCCTGTTAATGTCGATATTTTTTCCATCAATGTGATTAAAAAAAAATGCAAAATTGGGTCATCTCTCAGGGAGGTTCTCGGTACTGGAGTTCGTTCATATAACATATTTCTGGTGGTGGATGTCATCTTAATAGCTCTCGCTGGACTCTTTCTAAAAGTACCCTATATAGGGATTTTACACACTGAATGTATTCATATACAGTGTGCCCATTAAAGTTGGAACTATATGGGAAAAAAATATATTTTTCGATTTAGAACCGCAAGTTTTTGCTCGAATAAAGACCAAAAATTACATATTTAAATGGGTTCATGCGGCTTTTGTTAACTGTCAAATTTGACATTTTCTCGTGTCGGAAAATGTCCTTTACCGATCGAATTTTAAAAAACCAAAACCAAATTTGAATCGCTTATGATAATTTTTGTTTTTTTTTATCTATTTTTGTCCAATATCTATTTTCATTGAAAACCGAGGTCGACCCTACCACCGTAAATCTATTTTATTTACAACCATGCATGTAATGACATTTCATCTATCTTTGAAAGGCGGAAAGTTGACTTTTTTTACTTTTACTTTCCACCCGGGAGGAAAGTAAATTATTTTTTTGTAATTTAAAAAAAAATCAATATATCAAAATAATATACGAACACACCAACATACAGTGTGTTCGATTTTTTCGGCTTGTATCCTCGCTTGTATCCTTTGTTTTGCTTTTTTAAAAATGCTATTAGCTTTGCGTGTTTAGATATGTCTACTTTTCCCCTAATTGATTGAGTGGTCCTCAGCATTGAATATTGTGACCAAATCGTTGATATCGTCTTTGTCTTGACATTTTCACTGAAACAAGCTAGTAGCGCCTACTCAGAACCAGGATTTTGAACTTTCTTTCCCGTACACCATTCTGAAACAGTTATATGCCTTGTCATAACTCGGGCGGCTTTTAGTTGGCAGAAGATCCTCTTCTCTCTCTGTGGAGTAGCAGGAAAATCAAATTCCTCATCTGACAGCATTTTTCTGTTAAGATAATATATTGTTTAGTGACATGGAAACCATATTCAAAAAATTATATTTGCCATCTTGATGTGTATTATTCCTACGTTATTTTACCACCTGCGGTTATTTGAAATTTCTGTCTAATTTTTCAATGGAAAAGTCAAAATAACATTTATCTTTTATTAATAATTTTAATTCAAAATAATAAGAAGTGGATGTTAGATGTGTTTGTAAATAAAATAGTACAAACCTCGGTGAAAAGTTTCATTACTGTCTCTCGACAGGAATGAAACACTTTCCACCTCGGTACGTAATATACTATATTTATACACTAATCATCGTCTAAATTCATTCTTTATACCAAAAATTCTATCAAAACGGTAATTTTCATCAAAAAAATTAAATTGTAGTTTAAAAATGTTGCCATCTGTGAAGCAAATTCCTCATAACTTTAAAGATTTAACCAACGAAAATGAGAGTCTTGTTTTTTAAATAATAAATACGTTGAAAATAATGACCATATTAGAATAATAGCGTCGTCGTTTATAATTGCGGTGGTAGGGTCGACTTCTGTTTTCAATGAAAATAGATATTGGTCAGAAATAGATCGGAAACAAAGATTATCATAAATAATTCAAATGTGTGGGCATAAAATTGCAATACAAACAACAACAAATAAATTTCTTAAAAATTCCATCAATAAATGCAATTTTTCGACATTTTGTTGAGAAAATGTCAAATTTGACAGTTAGCAAAAGCTACAGGGTCTCATTTAATTACATCATTTTTAATCTTTATTGAAGCAAAAACTTATGGTGAAAGTCACATGTGACCTAATCGAACAATACATTTTATCTTCATATGGTTGCCACTTTAACGGTGACACTAATGTCAGTGATTATGTCCACTGTTTTGTTCTATAATTATTTGCGGATTAAACATCAGAAACAACAGGATGATTTTGCTATATTTTCCCTACGGGTGTGTTCGGGTTTTAAACTCGAGTGTTATCGCATCATACACATCTGTTTTCAGTTAACAAGTATGTAGGTCAGTAGGCGAGCTGGGACGCCAGATCACAATGCTAGCCTCGGCCGTGCGAAAACGTTGCTCAAACGCGACACGGAGCATCTATTTCAGTATCTTTTGATATTCGAGACTGTTCCGTCGCATCATCACGATTTTTTTGCACAGAAATTCGATTTAAGATTTATCCTATACTAGTAACACTGAAACTGCATTTAACGTGAGTTGCCATGATGATTGACCACGTCTCTAGAGAAACCAGATTTTACACGAGACTGTTGTCCATCAGGGAGTTGGTAAATAACCTTGATTCATCTGCGACTAATGATTTGAACGAATTTATCACTCAAGACCACATATATAAACAGTATATTGCTACTACCATCTGCAATTATGTCCCCGCTATGGGCATCGAAGGGGGCGTTGTGAGTTTGCGCAGTTCGGAAATTTCCTTGTGAAAGTAAACATTCTACAGGACCGGATTTCAACTTTTTTAATGTCGATTTCACTGGTTAGTTAGAAAAATTATTACAATCAAAATTTCGATTAGTTCGATTTAAGACGGCGTTCCATGCATACGATTTCTGACGATATGATGATCCGACGGTGCCCTGATTGGTGTAAACTTTTGGTGCCAAATTCCGTCCGAATATTTATAGCAATCGACACGATTTGCTTTATTTTAACTTTCATCCGACGTCGTATGTTTCTTAACCTCACTTTTTTCTATACCAAAAATTAAGAATGCATGATATATTGACTATTTTGGGAATTATTATCAGCTACTAATGCACTAAATTAAAAATACATTAATTTTAAGGTTAGGTAGTGACCACATATATATTATATTGTATACGACGTGACGCTCTCTTCTTTTTTCACAAGCTTTTTAGTGAAATTCGATTCCGAAGATCGGATAATGTGATAAGCAAAATATTTTCGTATATATGTTTGAAATACTGAAATACTTTATATGTACCTGGTAATGATCCACGACTTTTGCAAAAAGCACCATGCACTTGTGTCCTTCATCTTAAACAAAACAAGCCACTAACCTATCAAACAGCGAATCACCACAAATTAAAAACTCCTTCACAAAAATTCTTGTTAGGTAGGTAATGAAAGTTTATAAGCAATAATGTAGTACCGAAAACAATGCGGAGGCACCACTTTTTATTCTGTAATTTGAAAAAGCATCCAGAACCAAAGATGGCGACGAATGGCTCTGACTCGATCGATAAAGTTTCCCTACTGCGCAAACTCCCGCATCATCGCCATCTCCCATAGCGAGGACACTTTTTGTATTTTGGAACGTTCGTATTGGCAATATACTGTTTATATATATGTATGTGCTCAAGGCAGACCTGATATTATGAAGTTGGGAGAATTCACAGCCTCTATAATCAGCGGTCTTAATTTGTTGAGATATTTCGGATTCGAATCCTAGCTAGGACAGAAACATTCACAATTAAATACTACTATACTGAAATCCGTTCATCATATTTTTATTTATTTAACGATTTAGTTAACTCGGTTATTAATGAATACAGTGATGTAGAATACGGTCACAACTAAATTTAACTTTTGTCTTGCACATTTTAACATAATTATAAGTAAATACCTATATTCTAAATTATTTTAGATAGGATTATTGGTACAATAATTTTTTTTAGTCTGATATGTTAGTAATTGAAGTTAAACTATCTTGATTAATTTGGTGTGTAAATGTTGTGACTAATACATCTTTTTTCTTACCTGGTTCAATCATATTTTAAGTTAGCTACGACGGAAAGACTCTGTTTTCTACGATCCAATGAACATTTTTCTCGTAGCTAGCTAGAAAATATCGTTTGATGGGTTTTTGTCTGACCGCACGACAAAATTTTATTAGACAGTGTTTGTTTACCTATTCTTGTCTAATCACAGTATCTAAATAATAACGATACTTGATTGCTTTGGTGGGTGAAGGACTGACGAAGTGGAAGTATAGTTGTTGCAGAATTATACCGTTGACTCTTACTGCCATAAATAAACTACCTGATTAAACCCTATTTTATATGCCTCAACCTCTTCAAAGCTCAATAAATGGGATCGGGGCCGGCTTGAAAATGTATACCACACCACATGATTTATTTTTATAATTTAAAGTAAATAGATAGGTATTTTTAGTTTTAGGTACCTATAATAAATGTAAAATAATGATAACAATTAATGATAATTGAAAATAATATAATTTAAAAGTATTACTATTAGGATAACAAGTACAATAAAAATTAATTAAATTCTAAGAAACTATTGATAATTTATTCAAAATTTAACTCTGTATCACTATCACTATCTTCATCCAAGCCTAAACTTATAATTAAGGGTTGAACATTTTTAATTATTAGTTTGGCATCGGTAGATAAATGCTTTCTTTTAAAAATGACACTTGAAGATGCCCCCTATCAGCACAATTCCAAGGACGCCACGTTCTACCACTAATAAGCCTAACTAAAAATTACTCGCCGGAAAACCACTAAAGATTAAAATTATTAAAAATCACTTTGTATTTATATATGCATCAGGCATAGGTATAAATTGAATTTGTATACCTGGTCCGGCTCTGCTCAAAAAGGTTTTAAAATTTGGGATTTCCTTATTTATTTTATGGTCGAAGGGATAATGAGGTTTAATGCAGTCGAAAGATCAACGGTATAATTCTGCAAATACTATAAGTGCCTGATTTTCTTGAAGAACTCCGAATCTTTAGATCGTATTATACAGTAAAGCCAGTTACCGGTTTTGTCCTTGTTTCTTTTATGTATAAAACCCATACAGTACTATAATGCCTTACTTTCGATCCTGATTAATACATTTGAAACATGATTATTTTGATCAGACACTCGGAACATTAATTTTTCCTTTCGTCTCGTTAGCAGCAAAATACTATTTTTCCTGTTCCCAGTTCTTCATTCATATTTAAATTATGCGCTTGTTTAAATGTTGGCAAGTTTATTTATCATTTATTTTGGTTCTAGGAGGTTATAGATCATTCGGATGGTTGTGGAGAAAAATTTACTTGTGTGGTAGTGTCGGAAAAGTTCAAAGGGAAGCCGCTGCTCCAACGTCACAGGTAAATAAAGGATTTTATGAACATACTTATAAGGTTTAAGTAGACTAATTATTGTTAAGGTATAACCAAAGATATTACAAACTACAGATAGAAAAATGTACCTTTCTAGCCTACGCAACGAATTCATACCGTCTTTCCCACATCTTTCGGTCATTATTGCAGCATAGCCAGATTGCCATATTTATCGCAAAGGTATCTTGCAAAATTCCAATTAAAAATTTGTTAACTTGTCAATTACAACTGGTTTAAGATTAATCCGTAATTGCTCTTAAAATAAATTTATTTCCCAATAATTTTACTACAAACTGTGAAAAGGCGTGAGAGATTCTTTAAAAAAATATTATTATACTTAACAGTATCAAACGAATCTTGAACTAATCAAACTGCACTCTGGCAACATATATTTTTATTTTACAACTGCGCTACGATTCGGACCCAAAAGGTGAATGAAATACTAATCTCGTGAACATTACAACGTTGGCGCTTTGATCTAACGAATTGAATATACAGGGTGTCCGCTAAGTAATGGGACATGGAAAAACCACAGACTCCTTACGGAAAAATATTAAGATTTAATTTGACTTACCTATATCCGAAAGTTGATATTAACTGAGATACAGGGTGTTAAAGTTAAAACTTAATTTTTGTTTTACTCTAATAACTTTGACAGAAACCAACTAGTTTTTACAAAATTTGGCAATTATGGTTTTTTTTAGGACGAGGAACTGATTTTTTGGTGAAATTTTGATGTACAATGTAGGGGGCGCTGCCTGCGGCATTTTTTGCACATTTATTAGGTCATAACTTTTTTGTGCCAAACCCGAACAAACCCGTGTATTTAAGTTTTTAATGAAAATAATACTTTTCTCATATTTATTACATAAAAAAGGTACACTAATTTCAGGTCGCCCAGAGTTACTGTTTCGGAGATATATGCATTTATATTGTTTAGTGCCTTATTATTAATTTGCAAACAAATTTTTTTTTTAAAAGTAACCTATGAGAAAACAAATGAAATTTCACCAAAAAATCAGTTCCTCATCCTAAAAAAAACCATAATTGCCAAATTTTGTAAAAAACCGTTGGTTTCTGTCAAAGTTATTAGAGAAAAACAAAAATGAAGTTTTAACTTTAACACTCTGTATCTCAGTCCATGTCAACTTTCGGATATAGGTAAGTATAATTAAATCCTAATATTTTTACGTAAGCGAGTATGTGGTTTTTCCATGTCCCATTACTTAGCGGACACCCTGTATATTTTGGTTGATTTATGTTTTTTTGTGATTATTGGTGAAAATTTGTCTGTGTTATAAACAATCGTGGTGCCTTCATGTGTAGTTTGTAAAAGAGTGGATCATTTAAATAAAGATTTATCTTTTCATCGGTATGTATGGTTATGTTTTAATATTTAACCATCTGATAATAGCCAGACTTCAACATTTCAACCATTTAGTTCTCTCTTCCACCCATTACTGATTTTCAATAACATTTCACACAATCGCAGCTTTACTTTCCAAGAGTTTTATGAATTATGGGATCTGTAGTTTACAATGCCTTTGGGTATAGCAATAATAAATATAGCACTAGATATATTTATAGGAAAAATAGTAAGTTATATGGAGTAGTGACATTACTTCCCCTATATACAGTGTGTCTACTTAAGTTGGCGCCATATGGGAAACTTTTTTAATTTTACGAAACAAAATTATTCTTTAGAAGAAAAAAAAAACACTAAAATGCACCATCAGATATTAAATTTTTCCAGTCGTATACGAGGTTTGTCGAAGAATATAAATTTGGCTCAAGTGGAAAGTGCTTCTATTTGTGACAATATCGAAAACTGTAATTATGAAAAGTTGTTCGGTTTGAAAACCGAACCGAATATTATTTTTTTTATTTATTAAGAACATCAAAACAAAATTTACTTCTAAAAATTTTAACAATACACCATTAAATAAAAATACGTTTAAACACAATGTAATTTTATTTACTGGCAGAAAGAAATTATGGACTTTCTTCAAATTATTAATAATATTTAGACATTTTTTTTTTCGACATTTAAATAAATGCAGCGTTTTCATAATAACAGAAAACTCCGCTTTCAGTGCTAAAAATTGAAATCTAGATCACGTTCGGTCTCTTTCTTCCGATTATCGTTGTCTCTGTCTGCGTACCGATTACGAGCGGACGCTCTAAGGGCAAGGGAAGAGCCAAGTAGCCTCGTGCCTCCACAGCGCGAAATGAACCCGGGTCAAATCGGAGATTTCGACTGACTCCGGCATCCTCTTAACGACCAATTAATATTTTTCAGATTGGTCAATACTGTTTTAAAAGAAGAACTAGAGCGAATTCACGCGTTTTCCCAACAGACTCTGACGCCGGAACAGTGGGCTGAAAAACAATAAACAAATATGTCCGGTTTATCTAGTAATGCCCTTAGCAATAAGCAAACTGAAAAAGGTAAGTTTAATAATAAGTAAGAGAATAATTCACGGTCACAAATTGACTTTAATGTAGAAATAAAAATTAGATATTCGAATCTACTTGCGAGCAGTGGCGACTCGTCATATATTTTTTAGGCAAGGCTATGAGTGTTGAAATGTATTGAAATTTTTGGACCACGACCAAATTTTACTAAATTTCTTCAATAATAGTAAATACTTGAAAAATCGATCTGGATTGTCGTTGGTGTCCCTGAAAATACTGAGGACCAGCAAGATGCCTTATCAGTAGCAAATAAGAAACAATACCAGCAAAACAATTTATTTTTTAGCTCTGATCCAGTTAGCCATCAATTGTTTTGATAATGATCTGTTTTAAATCCACGATTCTATTTTCCTGTAATTACGACACGGACTGTCGGCAGTTGAAATTATTTATTCTTTTTTAGGTATTGAAATAAATGTATCAGCACCAGGCAAGGTCATATTACATGGTGAACACTCGGTTGTATATGGAAAACTTGCCATCGCTGCCAGTCTCGACCTAAGAACCAAAGTTCACTTGGTTGAGATAGACTGTCCTAATACACTTATTTTGAAAATTTTGCCTTTGGATTTTGACTTTTCTTTCGATTTGGAAGTAAGTATAGGTTTTTCTGTTCCATGAGATAGGCGTACCTTCTTATCTTTCTAACTCACTGTTAAGTATACTTGGCGACCAAAACTGATGGCAGTGACGTAGCAGTCGAAACTATTGAAACCAATACAAACCACCAATGACAACACAGCATTTTGCCAGTTTCCATGGTTACGACTCGACTGTTACGTCATTGCCATCAGTTTTGGTCGCGAATTATAGACGAAAGCATGTTATTTTCAGCAAATTTCCATTTATCAGTGCTTAATTTATTTCTGAATATTTTTTCGAATTTACTAATACATATTTTAAATTACCGCGGGTTGAAGCTGAGTAATAATTTTATAAAATGATGATGATTACCCAGAAAACAATTCCGTGAATATTTTAAGCACGTGTATTGTTAGGTAGAAAATCCACATCTTAATAATCAAAAAATCAATACTGACACTTTGAAATCAAATTACTGGAGCCCGCCCAAATTTTAAAGAAATTTAAATTTAAATTTAAATTTAAAGAATTTTTAAATTTTTTATTTTTGATGTTGACAATTTATATAAATTCCGTTACCTGATTGTAAGAATTGGATAACTCGAAATTTTGTTATCGTGAGTTATGTATCTGACTTTATAAAACCGTAATAAATGTAATTGCATAAAGTCGGTAACTTAGAAATAAGCTAGAGACATCTATTGATAAATGTAAACAATAGATGAGAAAAATGAACAGATTTCAAAGTAATAATTAAGTTCTTGTTAATTTTCTAGTTACAGTACGTTTCACGAAAATTGGATACGACTTAATGATTTCCTGGGTCGGTCCCATTGTGTCGACAAGAGCTTGGCAATAAACAAGTGAAGTATGAAGGGACGGACTAAGAAAAACAAGTAATGATATGATTATATTAATGTAATCAAATGAAATAACATTTTTTTTAAATATTACTAGTCATATTTATTTACATTTATAATGTCATTCTATAGATAGTTCTGTTTCGCTATCGCTATCCTCATCAAAATTAATTATAATTGGATTAATTATACGATCCAGACTAATATACGAATTTTCTACAGTTATTACGTGACGGACTGAATTTTTCCAACTACCTGGGGGAATATCATTAAAGCATTTTCGTATTAATTCTACAACACTAGAACTTAAAGTCGGAGAAATATTTTCAGACCTAACTGGTGCTACATATGCTCTATGGAGTTAAAAATGCAATAATAGGGTGGGAGCCGTAGCACTGTATGTCCAATTTCTTCAGCCAATGTGTCACAAACATATATTTTTTTTTTTATACCAAATGTCTTTAAAACTTCTAAAAGATCACTTTTTTATAACTTTCTTCAAAATATATATCATTCGCCGCCATGTAGTTCTGAATCTTCAATTTTGTATTATTTGAGCTTGGAGCTTTATGTAATTGGCGACTGTGATAGCTCGCATTGTCCATTACTATCACGCTATTCTAAGGAATGTTTGGTAAAAGACAATTCTTGAACCATTCCTCAAAAACTAACAAATTTTACCATCAAAAGATATTTAAATATAAATTAAGCAACCTAACCTACCTGATGTGCCTATATTTAATTATAATTATTACAATCCGGTTCTTTCCACATAATAATATCAAACGGTCATAAATAATGGGATGGCTCAGGTACTTTTACGGCAGTTATTAAGTTATATCCATTTTTCGTGAAACAATCTTTACCTAGTTCTGACAATCAGGTTGTATTTATTATTTTGCAAAGGTAATAACAAACTAAATACACACTAAATTCCAGACAAAGGTAATGTTAGTCAGGTTTATTGTTCTGTAACTTTTTAAATTGTTTTCTGATCTTGGTGACATTTTTAGCAAAGTGTAGACGTGGGTCTCGGAATTTTAGCCTGATTTTTGATCATTATATAGGCAGACACAAAACTTACTTTTTTACCAACGCTCTGTGGAAAAATTGACCGGTAGAATTTAGCTTAATTATGTTTTGTTTTGACGTGTGACCATTTCTTAACACAATGTTTTTTGATTCACGTCATTATCTGATTTTTGAAAGAAGATTCAAATTTTCAAAGAAAGTTTTTCATTTTTATTCACAATTTTCTGAACATTATATTATTTTATTGAGTAGCATAAACAAATAGCCAAAAATTATTAGCCCGTATTGCATTGAAAGCATGCCACGTCACATGGAAGAAGTGATAAGAACATGAGGGGGCAATACGCTCTATTAATTTTGGGATATTTGTTCATGCTACGCGATAAAATAATCTAATGTTCTGAATTGTGAATAAAATTCTGGTATTTATTGTCGGGGGTTGTAATATCGAAAAGATATAGCCTATTTTGAAAGCCAACAGGAATTGTATGCATCAAAATTTTTTCAGGAAGTTCATAAGCTGTTACTAGATAAACCACCATGCCTTATCGGCACCATTTCGGACTTTAACTGGGAGTTACCAAAATTACTAAATCACCGATCTCACCTGGAAATTGTCGAAAAAGCCGTTTCTTCCCTGCTGAATAAGAAAATCAGCTATCTAGATGTATCGGCCATTAAGTCGGTTAATTGTTTGTTTTTCCTGCTCTCTGGTATCCTGTCGTCGGCTAACGTCAAGGTTAACCCTTTGTGTATAAGCGTGGATTCAGAGTTAGATCTGGGTGCGGGAACTGGAAGTTCTGCTAGTTTTTCTGTTTCTGGTAAGTATAAAGTTCATGAAAACGCCTATAATATTAGCGCCTACTGGAATATACGTGTCCAAGATAAGAAGGGCCAGTACAGGGATCTCGGAAACCGTAAGAGATACGAAGTCGGTTAAATGGAGGTAAAGTTGCGCATTTACGTGCCTAATAAAATTCCGAGTAGTTCCGGAGATATCCGGAAAAAACCGAAATTCTGAAAAATCGCTTTATTGTTTTCCTGGGTTTTTTTAAGATCGAATTCTAAAGTAAATTGCACTTTTGCATCGCCACTTTTTCCGCTCTATCTAACAGCGTTAATTATTTTGTAATCCGAGTCGGGTCGTCTTCGAAGGGCCATTATCAACTTTCTTTTTTTAAATACGGTCCTGTTTTCCTGATATTGGAATTTGAGAGCTTTTTTTCTCCCGAATACAACGATGTATGACACATTGTGGTTTAATGACGTTTCGAGGGATTTTTGAACAACATCAGGAAATTTTGGGATACGGTCCTGTGTTTCTCCTAATTTTATAAATAATATCTCATAAGTAAGATCTAAATTTTTTACTTATGTTGGACTAGTTCAATAAATAACAGATAATTTAATAATAAACCACAAATAAGTGCACAAAATACAAAAACTTTATTTCAAACTTCTGTTGATTCGGGATTTAAAAGAAAAGTAGGCGCTTGAAACAAAAAAAAATAAGATGGTGTTGTCGATGAATAATATTCTCTTTTTCAGTTGCAGCTACTCTTATCCACTACCTGAAACTAAAATCGCAAGAAGTAAAAAATGTTTCAAGGCAAGGATTTAAACATTTTTCGTGGGACAAATTGAATCATAAACATTTCAGTGAAAGGCAACTTGAAGCTATCTGTGAATGGGCACTTTATGCAGAAAACTTGTTTCACGGCACACCATCAGGTACGGTAATTGAATCGGTGAGTTTGAAAACCGTACATGTCCAAAAATATCATTTCGAATAATTCAATAAAAACCTATTAACTTTTAAACTACTCATTTCACAGTATTGGTAAGCATAGAAAAGTTTTAGATCTGGTGGATGGGGGTTCATTTCTAGCAAAAATTACCCTAAAAACAAAATGGCGTACCATTTACAGCTAAAAAAAGGTAAAGGACATTTACGGTTTTTCACATCAGTATAAAAAAAAGTACAAATAAATTGAAAAATTTATTAGAAAATCATACAGGAATAATAAAAAAATAAACTGTTAGTTTGAAACACAAAATCTAATCGTCATTTTCGGCATTTGTCGTATTCCATGATGTCACATGGTAGTAAAATTCTAACTGCTCACCAGTGACATATGACATAATCTTTTTAATATCTGCCATTTTCTTTTCATTGATGGGAACTGGTTCTTTATATGCGCCACCATTGGGTAGAGGTGGGCTCTCTTTATGTTGTTGTAGTAATTTAAACGTGTCAGAGATGAAACCATCGACATATTCCCATGTTGTCACATACCCAGTTGTGGAGCTGTCATAGAGAAACTGCCTGTAGTTTGACACAGCAAAAGTTTGTTTTCTCGGATTAGCACCACGAACCAAAATAGAACATGTTTTTTTGTAGTTAGCAGGCCACCAATTTTTAAAATCAATAATGTCGTTATATCGTATTTGCTGCACAGTGAACGGTTGGTTTTTTCTCGCTGATATAATCATCTCTTCATATTCTTCAGGAATGTAAATTCGATCGTGTTTTTTAAAAATCCTTTTTACACAACCAAAATCCCTGTCACAGGGTAAAAACGAATGTCCTCTTATTGGGAAGTAATGATAAACTTTGTTAAATCGCTTGGTCGCCTGCAACGCTAGTAAAAACCGGACCATGGTTTGGTTTCGGTTCTGCCCAGCACATCCATCGGAAAACAAGTGGAGCTCAGTTATTTCAGGGGGTATATGATTCATTATGTAGTCATAAAGAAATGTGCACACCTCATTAGGTCCTTTTCGAGCTTGGCCTTCATGGTAGGTAAAAAAATGACCGGTATTTTCTTTAAAGTTATGTATCTGAAATGCGTACACCCACAGCTGCCTTAAATAAAAAATTTCCTGAACGGGAATGTGAGGAAGAGGCATGTTTTGTATGTAGTCAAATGCGAGACCCATTACTTCTGGTCGTTCATTACACATAGTTTGTACTTCTTTCATTTTGCTATAAAACTTTTTTGCACGCCTTTTATGGATCATGAGTTCCGCTGCAGTTACTCTCTTTGCATTATCGTTAAGGTTACTGTCTTTAAGCCTAGCCCCAAGTCTTTCACATTCTGAGCATACATCAACCTGTGGTCTTCCAAACCTAAGATTGTAATTTTCATTATAATATTTCAGGTAGAATTCGTATTTTACTAAATTTTCTAACTGCGGATGCTTCTCTACAAAAAGACTGTGCATTTTCTTGACATTTAAGGATGCATCCAAATATTGAATGATTTTGGAAGAATAATGGGAAACTTTAACGGGAAACGACTCTATGTGTTCTTTAATTTTCATAGTCCAATCATTGCATATTGCACGGGGTCTATTGTTATGTCGGCCCCTAAGATCCTTTGGAGATTTTGCTGCTAGAAGTAGGGTGTTTAAACGCTGAACTTGCCAATGTGATATGGCATGAAGGCTTATAAATGCCTGCTTGCACACAGAAATTATATTTGTTTGTTTCATAACAAAGTATGAAAAATTTGATTTTCTTTGTTCTTTAGGCTCTAAATTCCTTACTCTATGTCTCTGAATAGGCTTCACTTCCATAAGTCCTTGCAAATATGTGTCTTGTTCGTTTTTTGGCCTACCGTCGTATAGGTTAGATATTATTCCTATCTTTTCTTCCGCATTAAACTGCTGCATGCATTTTTGTTTGCAGCTATAAAATATGATAGTTAGGTATTTTAATATTAACGCAAAAAAAATGGTAACCTACTTGCATTCGGGTCCTACAGCCTTCGCTTCAACATGCTTTCCCTTCTTAGAAATATATGACTGGCCTTGCAAGCGTGCTGTTTTTATTTTGTTGTGTTTCCAACCATCAAAATTCTTTTTTCTTTTTCTCCTACCACCGCCGGTAACATCTGCTTCTGCACTATTACTGGCTGACATATTTTGTTTAAAAAGTCTAGATAACTACTTAAATCTAGGTATTGTTGACAATGAATACACATACGAGGCGACGGCTGTGCTTGCAAATAAACAACTGCAGAAAATATGTGTGAATGAGATGAAAACCCGTACAAGTCACGGACATGTACGGTTCTTCTCCTCATCACTTATAACCACCTGCTACACTACGTTAACGGTTAAGTAAAGCGTAAGGTTTTTATGCTCAATCAACAAGGGCACATATTTTAAACAAAATGGCTATCTTACTTTAAAATGTCAAATTTTGGACTTGTACGGTTTTCGAACTCACCGATTCAATTATACAATTGATTTACCACAGAATGTACAGAATACTGACAAGATTTTGTTATCACCCTATCGAATGTACTGATTAGATGCGGTAAAAGCTATTATACAGGGTGTTATGGAAATGACTTATTACATTTATGCCCCTGTGCTCCAATTTTCAATTTATTGCGTTTAACTAATTCCAGAATCAACGGTTAATTTTCCGAATAGTCATTTTTTATCCACCATTGTAAAATTTACCAATTGACAAAAGTAACGCCATGTTTCTCATTTTCATTCACATTTTGACAACAGCGGGTGACGTCACAATTCTATAAGGTTTTTCAGTTATAAAGTGGTTATAAATTTAGGTTGGCCAAGGATCAAGTGAAGGAAGTTCAAAATATTCTTATTTTTGCGAACAGAAAAATGTAATCGGTCAGCCAAAATGGCTAGTTGGTCAGCAACTTATGAACAGCAAGCATTTCTGAATCGTGTCAGTGCCCTGGGAAAACAAGTGAAAACCCGCCCCCGCTACACCTTTTGTAGCCAAGAAGAAAGAACACAAAAAAGTTACATAAAGTGACAGTGCCCGGGACCTCTGAAGTAAACTGCTTCTAGACATGTTTTCTTCTACTGATCAATTGTAAAATCTTGCTGACCAACTAATCATTTCGCAGCTCGACTGTTAATAACGGCAAACCATTTAATTACTTCTCATTTATTATACTTAGATTGAAAAACCTTTTCCTGAGTGAATACTGCTGTGTTCCACAACCTCTCTGAAAAAATGAAGGAGGTGAATCCTCACCTTATTTTAGGACGAAAATGTGGTATAGAAGTTTTTCGCATGTCGCTTCGTTTTCGAAATACAGGGTTTTAAAAAAATATTATATTTTTAATTTTATTAATTAATACCAATGATTTGATATAAAAACTTTGAATAATGAAGTCATATGAACAAGAGTCAAATAAATTGCTGCAAATGCCCTCCTACTGGCTCGTGCCAGTAAACACCGATGTACACGACGTCGTAATTATCTCTTACGTCTTGGAAAATTTCGTAACTGGCGCGAATCGTATTGAAACCATCAATAATACGCACTCGAAGATCTAAATTCAACAACAACTCAAAAAGGATATTATTTGAAAGATTTGAAGAAAACAAATGTGGTTGTCCTGGAACGAAGCAAAGCTTACTCGTATAATTTGACGATAAAAATACGAAAATAACAAAAAAAATTAAGGTACTCTTTTAGCCAGATCCCCGCAAATGAATTAATTGTAAAATTTAAAATTAACCCAAAGAAAAGTGCTCTAATCCTTTATGTTTAACAAATATCATTAGAATATCGTTTGGCAATAATTAATAAAATGAAAAATACAATATTTATTTATTTCGAAAACGAAGCGACATGCGAAAAACTTTTATACCACATTTTCGTCTTAAAATAAGGTGAGCATTTACCTCCTTCATTTTTTCAGAGAGGTTAGGAAACACCCTGTATAACTTAAGGTGAAAATTATCAGAGACTGTCTAGGTTCATCCGTGAGCATTATTTATTAATTAGTTTGTAGCTCCTATTCTTTTGGATACGGAATGCGGGCAAAGTCAAAATCAATTAAGCCCGATTTATAGTGTACCCATTGTTCATGAATAAAACTGTATAGGGTTACCAATTTAGTTTGTCCCACTTTTAAGAGCCTGTAACTTTTTTGCATTTTGAGTTAGCCCGTTCATTCAAAGAACAAGATGTAGCATTTTTAGCCAAGTTTTTATGAGTGTTGTCAAAAATGACAGTAGGTGTCATATGTCACACCGAAAAGCAATTATTCTTTTTTTTTTAAATGGGACACTCTATATCAGAAGCACATTAGATGACGCCTTTTCTTCCGATCTCAAAAATATAACACACATACGCATTCTTTTCTTCATTCCATCAAACATTGACAAAAATATGTAAAAATATATTATTGTTAAAAAAAATCAAGATAGCTATGCAATTGTTTTGGTTGCTCTTCATTTATATTTCAGTCTGTCATTCTCAGAATTTTGTAGAAAAGTTATTTTGTATCTAAAAACCAACCAATATGAGATATTATTATTCAGTGGGGAAAAGGTGTTTTATGTTTGATATTGTATACAGGGTGTTATGGAAATGACGTATTATATTTAAATGGGTGACTCCTGGGGTGTCCTAGAGAAGCGCTACATATTTTTGTTTTTTAAATCGAACGTTTAAAAAGTGGGGTAATTCACCCCTAAACCCACACACAACTCCTCGGCACATATTACATTGCCCAGCTGATTAATCAACAGATGTTCAGGCAGAATGTTGCCAAAATGTTTAAAAGTGTAAAACTTTAGTTTCTTATAAAAATAAATAATTAGCTTACTTAGAAAGTAAATCCAGGACGCGATTAAGGAATCCAAGGCACAGACACTTTCAGTTATTTTTTCTATAGGAAGAACTTTATGCTCATCACGTGTCACGTGTTTGAGTGCATAATAAGCTTATCACTAAACCCCAGCACTAACGCATAATTACACTTTACAATAACACACATAGAACAAGAGCACTTAATCATCTCGCGATAGAAATAATAAGAACGTTAATTTCCATGGGCCATTAACCCCTTACTAAAGATAAAATGAAACAATTATGTTAACAATTAACAGGAACTACCCTCTGAAATAATGGTCTAGTCTGTCTTCCGACCAGTCGTCTCAAACTAAACCCCGCGGCGGTTTGTTCGAGTCAGTTCAAGTTTATAAATCAGAGATTGTTTCCTAGCGAACTGAACTGAATGTACAAGTTTATAATAATGTACCCTGAAAAATAAACAACTTGCAATCTGTCAAACAGTTATTGACTTTCTAAAGAGTTTACCCTGAAGATATGACAACACTGTTGACATATGTTGCTTTGTTTACCTTCCTGACAGGGGCACCACGTGGTCATTTTTGGTTTGACATAAGGTCATTAAATTAAAGCGCCATTTTTGGATATTTTTCTTCAATTTGTTTTCATCTCAGGAATTGCCGAATTAAATATAATACATCATTTCCATAACACCCTGTATATGTCCAATGGATTGGAAAATCCGGTACTATAAAATGGCCGCCGAATAGCCTAGACTTAACACGCTGTGATTTCTATTGCGGTTATATTAAAAATAGTGTTTATAATACACCGTGTTATTCGTCGAATGAACTGTATATTAGAATTGAAAACGCTATCCTTCAGATTCAAACTAATAGAGAAGTTTTATTAAAAATTAATAGTCACAATGTAAAAGTGTTTCATAAATGTATCCAAAATAGAGGTGGCCATGTAGAACAATATAGATTATGAAATAATTATTATATAATTCTAGTTATTAAATTAACGTTATAAACTTTTGTTATTTTCTAGCTATGCCAATATTAATAAAATTGTTTTCCTACTACTCACTTGAAGAAAAGAATGCATATGTGTGTTATATTTTTGAGATCGGAAGAAAAGGCGCCATCTAATGCGCTTCTAATATATAGAGCGTCCTATTTAAAAAAAATAATAATTGCTTTTCGGTGTGACATATGACACGTACTGTCATATTTGACAACACTCATAAAAACTTGGCTAAAAATGCTACATCTTGTTTTATGAATGAACGCGCTAACTCAAAATACAAAAAAGTTACTGGCTCTTAAAAGTGGGACAAACTAAATTGATAACCCTGTACAATAGCCATCTTACAACAAATTTCTGAGAATCATTCTTACTTTTTTTAATTTCTCCAACTAAAAGTGGATGCCTTTTTTAATATTTAAAGACATTTTTATGTATGTTTAATGATTTATTTATATTTTTGTTTATAGGTCTTGATAATACAATATGCACTTACGGTAACTTTGTAAAATTCCGTAAGAATCAGCCACCCACTGTAATTAAGCTATCCATGTATTTCAACTTGCTTTTGATCAACACCAAGGTACCCCGCGAGACTTCCAAGCTAGTCGGTCACGTGGCTAAACTTAAGAAAACGTTCCCCGTATTGGTTGGTCATATTTTGAATGCAATGGATGATTTAACTGTCAATGCTGAAGAGATAATTGGAAAAATTGACAACGCCGCAAGTAATTATATTTTGTAGTAAATTTTATTATGGTCCGGAATAGGGAATCCAATCCCGCACCCAAACTGTAATCCCGCAAGCCTGCGGGATTGAGTCCATCGATCCCGCGGATCCGCGGGATTTGCGGGATAGCAAACAATGAACTGCGATATTTTTGAATGACGGGTCGGGGATTCCCCGCCCTGCTGGGCTATTGAAAATACGTTAAACGGAAGAGTTTTCTTGCTTATGTGCGAAAGTAAATGCGTTATTCAACTAGTATCTAGTGTCATGTATCAAGCGGTTGAATATAATACATGGAATTTAAACAGCAATCACGAAAATGAGTGTCAGTGCAGTTTACAAAGAGAATAATGGTTCAAGTTTAGTTTGGCATTACAGCTAAACGAAAGTTATGCCCTAGCATTATCAAAATCTCTGCTCGTTCCACCAAAGGTCTTCACACCCACTTACAAACAAAGCATATAATATTAATTTGAAAGTCCAGAGCAGCAGCGGTAGTGTTGACATTGATGATAAAATAACACAGGAAATGAAAGCTATAGTCCGTTTTGTTGCAGTTGATAGCTCATATCGAGGGTTGAAGCCATAAAACAACCGTAAACCATAGGCGTTGCCAATAGTAATTACCTTATTTAATAAGAAAATTGGCCTCTGTCCATTGTTAAGTAGGATTAGGGTTAAAGTAGGTACAACAGGGGTAATTAATTTACCTATTTTTGCCTGCTTTAGGATGTTATTACGCCATTTGATGTGCGTTTGTCAAACTATGTATTTAGTTGTATTTAGATACTGCATTATCTCAAAGTTGAATTATTTCCTATACTTGTAACAATGGCTTCAAGTTTTTCGCCAACGTGTCTTCGTCAAATTAGCAAGAGTGCATATTCTCTCCGAGAAAAGACATTAATATTAAACGTGCATGATGCTCTAGTGTACCAGAAACCTGCAAGTGATGTTCGTAGCATCATTGCAGAGTGTGCCAATATGGTAGGAGTTGGAGAGGCTACTATATATAGGTTCTTGCGTGAAAGAAAATCTAAGAACCTCAGTGAGCCAAAACCACTCCCAGGAAAGAAACCGTTAGAAATTGACAATTTCATTAAAAATGGTATTAGAAGAAAAGTACATAGTTTTTATTTTGCCAAGGAAATACCAACTATAGACAAAATTTTACAAGCCATTAACTACGACGAGGACTTACCACAGCTATCACGAACGAAACTATGGAAAATACTTCATGATATGAACTTTCGATGGGAGAAGCAAAACAGAAAATCTTTTCTTATTGATAGAGCAGATATTATTTGCTGGAGACGTCAATACTTAAGGTCCATCCGAAAATACCGCAGCGAAGGCAAAAACATTTTCTATTTGGATGAAACTTGGCTGAACGAAGGGCACACCGTATCTAAAGTTTGGCAAGATAAAAATGTCCTAAGTTCTCGACAAGCTGTCACGGAAGGCTGGTCAACAGGACTTAGACCACCATCTGGAAAGGGACGCAGACTTATTATAACTCATATAGGAAGTTCAAATGGCTTTTTGGATCAAGGATTATTACAATTCCAGTCGAATTCTACTAAAGACTATCATGAAGAAATGACTGCTGATGTTTTCGAGGAATATTTTAAGCAAATGATTGAATACATTCCCGCTAATTCTGTAATAGTGATGGATAATGCCAGCTATCACTCTAGGCTAAAAGAGAATCTTCCCACAACTTCATGGAAAAAGGCGGAAATCGTAAACTGGTTACAACGAAAGGAATTGAGTTACGATAATACCATGGTAAAAAAAGAACTTTTGGATATTGTTAGGCTACATAAATCACAGTATAAAAAGTATGTTATTGACGAGATGGCAAGAGATCGAGGTATTATAGTGCTCCGTTTACCACCTTACCATTGTGAGCTAAATCCTATCGAATTAATATGGGCTCAAGTAAAAGGATATGTTGCTAGAAATAACAAAACTTTTAAAATGCAAGAAGTGCGACACCTCTTGCTTCATTCTTTAGCAAATGTGTCATCAGAAAATTGGCAAAACGCCATAAAACATGCTATAGTAGAGGAACAAAAAATGTGGGAACTTGACAACGTAATTGACACAACTATGGAAATTGAGCCTTTAGTAATAAGCGTAGGACATGATGACTCTTCAGATTCTTCTGAGGACCATTTTATCGAGTTATAATTATTGAAATTGTCAATATTTTTTGATCTGTAAATAAATTAGTTTTCTTGTAAATAAATTCATAAAATCATAAAATCTATTACATTTAAATAAAATAATAAGCGGTTACATTAAAAACCCAACTCTCCGACCATGATGGGCCGTTTTAATCATTATCCTTTCATTTCATTTTATGGCTCTATTGTTACTTTCTCTGTTACCCGGTGGAATAGGTCAAAATTTCTTCATTTTTATGCTAGATGTACGTAAAAAGACCATTTTATAGGTAAAATATTTTAGGCCACCGGGCCCTTGTTTTGAATCTTTAATGAGGGTATCGAGCTATCAACGGCAACGAAACAGACTTTAGTACCTGCAGCTTGAGTAGTTCGTTTAATTCTATTGCTAAGCGCTCAGATGTTAGTGGTTCTTCTGTGCTACCTAAGAAAATGAAAATTGCAGATTTTTTTCATCTGAGAAAAAAGTTTCGATAGAGCAAAGAGTGTCTCGAATGGTAGCTAAAGATGGTATACCCTTTGGAAAGTTTATCACTTCGATCGATATGCGCCAACTATTCCGATCAGAGGGACACAAATTGCCTTCTTCTGCCAGTACAATTTAAGGTATGGTAATGGCCTACGGAGAATCAATTAAAAAGAAATCAATCCAAGAACTTGGAGCCTTTGTACTGCATGGGTGTCGGAGTCTTCGCCTGTATCTGTGCCCGCCCGAGCATCACTTGACCAGTTACTAAAACATGAGATGACACTTTTTGAATGCGGAGGGAATAGAGGAATGTACTTGGAAGCTGCATATAACTGTTAAATCTATTCCGCCGACAAGTGTGGAAGCTGAACGTGCGGCTTCAGCCGCAGGATACATGTTCAATAAAATAAGATCAAATCTAAAAGATGAACATTAAACATGTTATCTTTTCTCCGAAAATACTTTCAAAATCAATGTAACTGTTAAACTAATCGTACTATTGTATTGTACCTATATGCAATAAATATTTTCCTGCTACTCTACTCTGTTTCTAATTGCATAAAACAACTTTTTATTAACATACAGCACCCACATCGAGTCCCGCGAATCCCGCAATGTCATACCCGCGAAATCACCGCGGGATCCCACATTTGCGGGATTGGATTCCCTAGTTCGGAATAGCGTATAATCGTGGTTCGCAGACCACGTTAATCTATAGGTCCCCTCGGGATTGGCCCTATCAGGCGAACCAAGAAGAAAAAAACACAATTTAGTAGAAATTTAATATTACAAAAAATGTCGCTTTTAGGCAAATAACTTTTTTGCCTTCAGCTGATTGATGCCCAAGCTGTGGGAGGGTGAAAACATAGCCTTTTACGTCCTTGGTATAAAAATAACTGTATAAATCTCTTTAGTGAATATGGGGGTAATTTTTATGTTTGTTTTAGCTGCAAAGAATGACAGTATCTTGGAGAACAACTTTAAAGATCTCCAGTCTCTGGTGCAAATAAATCACAGTCTCCTTAGTGCCCTGGGCGTGTCCCATCCAAAACTTGAAGAGGTCAATGGAATTCTAGAAAAGCATGGGTGGGTTTCGTTATTTTTGTTATGGATAAGTTTAACTTTATTGAAAGCCCGAAAAATTGCAACAAAAAAAATATGATACATTTCCTTTCATTTAAAAATAATGGGATTATTCACGAGCAGTAATGACGGTTATTATTTAGGAGAATGAGAGTGATTGAGAAGAGAACCCTATTTTTTCTACGAAAATGTTAAGAATAAATCTCCGTCACTCCAGAGAGTGTCTTAAAGTTTGTCAAAAAACAGTTCTTGTTTCAACCTGTATATTATGAACATATTCTTAACTTTTTTAAACTCTCACACATATGCGAGATTCCAAATATTGTGTAACGTCGGTACGGTATATGAAGTCCGCTAAGCAATAAAACCTCGGTGCCTCTCAAATAATAAATTATATTTTAGGTATTTTCTAAATAAATAATTTAAAGTAAATAAAAAATTATTAAATCTTCTTTATCTTTTCAATAATAGCTTTGAGGGTAACATATTCCTTGGCTCTACACATATCTTAAACAATATTCCTAATCGATAGTTTTATCCCTTGGGATAAATCAAAGGTTTTAGAGTGGAGTCGAACCCTTTTATATGGTCCGTCCGATTCCTCTTCACTCTTTTTTCGAATTCTTCTTAAAGTCTTATCTGAAATGCCGCAAGCGTCAGACGTTCGTTTTTGCACTGCCAAAACAGACACTAACGAGACCGAGTTATCTTTCTTCTAAAGTAAAATAACGTTCCACTTGTATCACCTTGCTGAACATTTTCCATAACTTTGCATTATAACTGCTTTTAATTCACACACAATGAGAAACAAGCTAAAAGCAAAAAGCATAATTACTTATTTAAAATAGAACGCGAGCAAATTTTAATTATTTCTTGGAAAATAGTGATTATTATGTAGATTTAACTATATTGATCCCAAAATAATTAAATTCTAGGAAAAAGTACCTGTGAAAACCTTGAACTTATTGACACAAAATGTTTTTGATTTGATAAATAAAAAAAACTATGAGCGAAAAATAAACAAAATAAAAATATTTATCGCGGTACATATTCTAAGATAATTTTGTTTTGAAACCGCTGATTTCGCCCAGTAACATTGAGCCGAATGCAGTGAACCAGTGGAATGTTCGGTACGGTGGAATATAGCGAAGGATAACTTAACCGTCTTACTGTTGAAAATGCGATAACATCCTTTAATGATTTAATCCGATATCGGACTTCATAAAACGAACCGACTTTAGATCGATTATTTTGGCGGCGAGTGTAGTTAGTAAAGACACTTTTCTAGGTTCACTGGAATAGTCACAAAATGATGTTACGTTTTTAGTGTTGTTAAGCCTTATTGACCCTTGCCATAGAAATAAGCAAACCTTGAACGACCACCAAACCAAAAAAAGGGCTATCGTTACGTGCCGGCAAAGGTTGTTTAAGGACCCTAGACGTGGCGACCTCCAGAAAATGATGCGGAATTATTTTACAGCCCGTGTTAAACATTATATTAGCCAGAAGAATTTCTAAGGGTGGGTAACGTGGTCTGGTAAAAATCGCCAATATCTAAGCATAAATGAAGCCCACGGCGTTAAATGGCCTTTTATTTAGTATATGCCCTTGCTTTAAACGATTTTGAATAACTGGAAGTTTGGCTTTTACTGGAGAACTTTTATAATATTTTATTAAAATATCCGTTTAATTTGGTTAAATTTGCATAAACAGAATTGGTTTACTATCATATTAGTTAGAGAGACGGTGGTAATAGGGGGTCCGTGAAGTGGAATATCGGTAATTTGTTTTTTCGTGGAGTTTAGGTCCCCCTCTACAACTTTTATATCTGAAGAAATGCCGTAGAGCGTTGCTGAGAGGCGCTGTACCGCTTTAAACAGGAAATTCTCAATAAATTCAAAATTATATCGAGCCATGTCTGAAAATTAATTTACAGCATCTGCGTGACCCCAAAGTCACGGGAAACACATTTTCTGACAAGTCAACCCTTGCATATACTTTTCCGAGCGTGTCAAAAAAAAATTAAAATTAAAAGAAAAAAAGCGAATTTGAAGTTGTAACTTTCTAGAATGGGACATTATATGTTAAAGATTATGTGAAAAATTTTTTGTCATTCCAGGTCTCGCCATTTCATTATTGGAATTTTTTTTAAATCTCCTCGGAGGAAATTCGGAAAACGATCGTGACATGTCAGAAAATTGTCACACTATATTCCTTGACATCCAAATATTGTTGAAAAAAAAATTTCAGAAGAATCGCACCTAGCTAGGCGGAATTCTGACAATATTACGCAGAGATACTGGAAGGCAGATATCGTTCAGTTGTATGACGGGAAAAATGATTCGCAATATTCTTTTTATCAGGAAATTGTTTACGAGTTATCTCCATGTGAATACAAATCGATTAAGCCCACTTGGACCCATGTCACTTGAGACTTTATAATTTTTTCATTCATTTTTTTTGGACACGCTCGGAAAAATATGCAAGGGTTGACTTGTCAGAAAATGTGTTTCCCGTGACTTTCGGATCACGCACATGTTGTAATAGTACATTACTCGTGCGGAGGCATCTCGTCCGTAAAAGCCTCCGACGGCCCGAGATATGTATCGTATTTTTTTTACAAGTGCTCCGAAGCTTTGATGCCAAATAAATAAGGAAATTCTTCAGACAGTTTTCCTGTCTACATGACATGAAAACACTCGCGCATGGAGAATGTAAATATCTATTTATTATTTTTGACAAATAGGCTCGGTGGCCTAGTGGTATAGCGTTCGCCTTGTGATCTGGTACCACAGTATGAATGAGATGAGATGAAATAAGAATGAAAGGAGAACGAATGAGGAAGAATGAATGGAGAAAACTGTAAATATGTAAATAAAACTAAAATTTAAATAAATGTAAAAGCAAACAAATGTACAAATATGTACATATCTAACTGAACCCACGTAAATTATCATGAAACCACCCCATGCTCCTCTCTTTAAAACTGGTTTTTGATAAACTTTTTCCAGTAAAAGCAAATTGCGGGAAATATCTTTCCCGCCCGCTCTCTTGGAAAACGCCACTTTCGGTGAAGTGAACATGCATGAAAAGAGGCACTTTCGGGACACTTGTAAAAAAAATTCATTTTCAGACATGGCTCGATATAATTTTCAATTTATTGACAATTTCGTATCTAAAGCACAACGCCTCTCAGCAACGCTCTACGGCATTTCGTCAGATATAAAAGTTGTAGAGGGAACCTAAACTCCACGAAACACCAAATTACTGATATTCCACTTCACGGACCCCCTATTGTCACCGTCTCTCTAACTATATGGACCCATTATGTATCAAAATTTATACATCGCTATAAGCTTACGGCGAATAAACAATGTGACAGCTGATGATGTAACTGTCACGTTTTGTTAGGTTTATAACACTGAAAAATCTTTGACAGAATCGTGGATGACCTAACTCACCAATTTTTAGGCTAAAAGGAAAGCTGACAGGCGGAGGCGGCGGAGGGTTTGCGATCTCCCTTCTACCACCATCCTATGATCCGGAGCAAGTAATACGGATACTGAAGCAACACGATTTTGTTGTTATTTGCACCAAATTAGGAGGAGATGGCGTAAGAGTCGATTAGGAGATTGTCATCATTACTGTAAGAGTTCCGTGGTTTTCTTTTTTTGCTTGTAATTCATTCCTGGGTTCGGTTCACAAAAATCAGATGATCTTGATAGGTATAAGTATTCCTAAGAGCCACTGTAGGTCAGGTCTACATTAAATAGATCAAATCGACAGTGGAATAGACAATTGATTTATAGGTAATGGGTTTTGGAGTGGCAAAATAAAAACTATAAAATGACAACTGACTGGTGTTTCTTTTAACGTAATGGAAAAGAGTTGCAAGGTATCTTGCTAAGATTGGCTCCAGCGGGCCAATGCCGCCTCGTTGTTCATTTTACTAATGAAAACAGTGTCTAATGAAAAATGCCATTTAATTTTCATTTCAATAAGCGCCAGAGTGAATTTTAATGAAATTATAAAGGTTCGATCTTAGAGCGAATTTTCCAACCAGTTGCAAATTTCGTTCTGCGCATATTCGGCTGTGAACGAGTTTTTAACTGGTTGCTGCTTTTTGTTGGGTACTTTTTGGATTTATAAACTTTTAAGTTCAGTTGCGGTGCGCTCGCACTTACAGTTCGCTGGGAAAAGACGACGAATACTTATAACCAGGAAGAAGACAAACAGACCCGTTAAAAAATCGAAATCGGATTCCTTGGGCAATTAAAAGTATGTTTTTAAAAAAATTATGTTTTTAGCGCAGCCGAGTCTCAGGAAAGGCTAATTTAATTTTGTAAATGAAGCATCTATCTGTGTATAGCTTGTTGTTTGGATCTGTGGCTACGCGGTATCCGTAAGGGGGAAGGAAGCCAACAGGTCTTAGGGACAATCCATGGGCGTGCTAGTATTATTTTAAAATTAAATATAAAAATACTAAAATCTATAAAACAAAGTTGTTTATAAACCAACATAAAGTCTAAACAAGCGGAACTTTTTATAAAGAATGCGTTTTGGTCGTAAAATCAATAACAAAAATTTTCCCCTTGACACTGTATATAGGGTGTTGAAAAAAGGTCGGTACCTTGGAATAACTCCGGTGCATCGCATTGCAGCGGAAAATGTCTGGGGACAAAGGTGTTTGGTTTTGAAGGAGGAATAGGTTTGCAATTTAAACCACCCACCCCCGGGCGCGGGTGGGGGTAAGTTAAGATTTTCGAATGGAACCCCATATTTCTTATTGGCGTATCGTGTCCTCCGACCAAAAATAAACATCTTTTGTCCGAAAAATTTTTTTATTCGGGCCCATCCTTCACCAATAATCACCATGAGAAAAACAAAATCAGAACCGTGCGAAAATCAAGTTTTATACCGGAAATACTCTTCTTCTCTGTCTTGTACTAAAAAATGCCCGTGGAAAAAGTTGTTTGTATGCTTCTCAGTTTTTCAGTCTGAATAATAATATTTTCTAACTTTTTAACTAGGAGGTATAAATAATAAATATCATAAAACTAGATTTTTGGAAAGTAATTTGACAACATCGATAATATTTCGTCTGCATTCTTTAAATAGTTTTGGTAGCCACAGAACGAAACGACAAGCTGTATGCCTTATTAGACGCCACCAGTAAATTTTAAATAATATATGTTGAAATGCCAGTGTCAAGTTAACTGACACTGTCGACACTAACATGTATTATTTCGAATTTACTGGTAACTTCTAGAAATGTATACACATGTAGAGGCTTCCTTTACAAAATTTAATTAGCATTTCTAGGGACCCTGCGGCGTTCAAAACATTATTTTTCCGTCAGAATATACTTTTAATTGCTCAAGAAATCTGAAAAAAAATTTAAAATACATGGTGTTTCATAAGAAGATCGAAACACCGAGTCAATATCTGACAAGCGGTAGGTCTGACAAATGCAAAACCATTTTTTACCCCTACGTTGAAAATTTAAAGCTATTTTTCAAAGGGGCTTACGAGAAAAATGGCAATTTCAGAACTTCTGTGCCACACTGTATAACTAGAAACTAAAAATGATACTTTAGAAATAAGCTTTTAATTAGTTTTATTAAATAATAGGAAGTAAAGTAAAAAATATTTAGTAAGTCATGTTAAGAGTTTTATCATAATCAAAGTCTGTACCTAATAAATAATATTTAAATGTGAGAAATATTTTACCATGCATCAACAACTTTCCAACTAAATCAAAGTAGATGCACTTACTATTTACTGATGTATACAGGGTGGCCCATCGAAAACAGTCCAGCAAGGTTTACGGCTGTGTACGTAAAAATTAAAAAAAAAACTCGTACCCGTAAACTTGTGTTTTCAGAGGGACACGTTTCACTATTAATTTCATCCCTGTAACCTCAACCCTCCTAGCGGGGGCGGCTACTGCCCTTGTTTTTTCAAATGGGAATAGGTATGTTGTTATACATCTTTTTAAAGGGCATTAAATTATCTTTAAAATGGCGCTTTGTTTTGTAAATTTGAGCTACGCGCCGCCGAGAAATTGCGTTTTAAAAAATGTAATTTTATTGAATAATACTTACATGTTATCTTATTAAATGTTGAAAATGTCCGGTAGCGCAGAAATAACGTATGTAGATCTGGATCAACCACTTTACTGAAGATAAAGATGAATTGACTGATACTTATTACTTTAAAAAAAATTGTTTACGCACAAACCTGTGTTCTTGATAAGAGGTGCAGTGAAATGTTTCAAATTCCGTTGCTCGGCGGCGCGTAGCTCAAATTTACAAAACGAAGCGCCATTTTAAAGAGAATTTAATGCCCTTTGAAAAGATGTATCACAACATACCCATTCCCATTTGAAAAAACAAGGGTTGGTTACAGGGATGAAATTAATAGTGAAACGTGTCCCCCTGAAAACACAAGTTTACGGGTCCGAGTTTTTTTTTAATTTTCACGTACACAGCCGTAAACCTTGTTGGACTGTTTTCGATGGGCCACCATGTATGCTAATGCTATTTTTCTCTACTACCCCTATTATCCGTGGGGAGCATATCGTCGTTAAAGTACTAACACCTCGAAGGCACAAATGCTCAAAATTGCGTTTTTGGTGGCA
Organism: Barypeithes pellucidus; assembly: GCA_963991005.1. Classification (NCBI taxonomy): domain Eukaryota; kingdom Metazoa; phylum Arthropoda; class Insecta; order Coleoptera; family Curculionidae; genus Barypeithes; species Barypeithes pellucidus. Next base: position 20,922,422 of record OZ022563.1, read on the forward strand.
TTTGGGTAGTGTAAGCCAAATTCTACAACTTCGCTAATATATTTTATACCACAAAAGATCACTTCACTGAATATTTAAGATTTCTAATGCCTTGTATTTCAAATGCCCATATTATGTGTAAGACAATATCAATTTTTATTTGTGGCTTACGAGGTGTTATTAGTACTTCAACGACGATATTATAGACCTAATTGCCATAAACAGAAAATAATGAAAAAAGATATCCTGGAAACACTAAAACCCACTAGAAACAAACTTTGATCATTTGATATTATGGGACTAATAAGCTGCATTCTACTCATATTCACTTAACTATAACACTTATTGTAATTAATTAACATTAAAAGTCCTATTTTTATTTTAAATGTGCAACTGTTAATAATTGGTCAAAATTAATTTTCGTTTTGTTTATTGATGCCAGGCGTAATTTCAAGTAATTTCTTTTAATCGGTAGACAAAAATATAAATTAAACATGTGATATTCGAAGGTTTTAAAATAATTTGGTCAACTCCTTGTATTTAAGTGTATTTGTATTGCATAGCTTTAAGGTAGTTAATAGAGCGTGTTGTGGAAGTGCGGTAGCTGTGTTGTCCAATGACACAAAAATAAATACATTTTTTTAAAAAGCTCCTAGAAATAGTTTTATTTTTAAACCTGTGTTATACTTATTAGTATTAATAAATAGTTGTCATTATCGAAGTTAGTTACCATCACTGGATAGATACATTCATACACTCAGATTAGGAGGTAAAAGACTTCATACCCGATTGAGCCAGGGGAAAGTATGGAACATGCAATTATCAATCGGAAAATCTACATACTGCATACTTAACTTTGAACCATAGTATGCCATTTACCCGAAATTAACTAAATAACGTTCGTTCAGCTACTAAATATTAGATGGCGCTACTGAAAATATTGTGCCATTCAAATAAAACTTCATTTGCAATAATTCGATCTTTATTACCTAAGCGCTCATTAGATGGAGCTACCAGTATAAAATAATTCTGGCGCATTCGCCAGAGAGTAAGAATAAATGCCTTTACGCGTTTACGATTCGGTAAATAAAATATAAATTATGAGATGAGGGCACCCTTTAATTAAACCTTGCGCGTTGGTAAAAAAATTGATAATTAGGAAAGCATAAATACGACAAAGATTTCGACTAACAGAAACTAATTGAATCGTTTATTGTTGAAGGGGTCTAAGCGACAATTTCTTAGTTTTGAGAAAGAGTATAAAATACGAGGTACTATCCCCTCCCGGGGGGAGGGACAGTACCCCCTTATCTACGGCGGTGCCCTTTCAACAACTTAAGTAAAAAATTAAACAGGAAGAAGTACAAAAATTGTATTTCTAAAGTATAAGTTTAGAAAACGCTAAACAAAACTTGTAGATATATAGTTTAATTTTTTGATTTCTTTGGCAAGGTTTCAATTATATGGTCATAGAATGGCCACTGGTAAGCATCACATAGTATTCGCTCATCATATGGTATTCGCTATTGCCCTATTTGCAGGCATACTTACAGCCGTTCGTGCTTTTCAGGCATTTTAAATGTGAAATCATGAAAGAGGACTGAAATTTACTTTCATTGGTATACAACACTACTGGTTTTCCGACGTTTTGTTCCTTAAATTGACCATCCATTAAAATACCCCTAGTACGTTACCGTAGTAATTTACTTTTGTTTCGAAGAAACTGAAGATTTTAAAACTATTATTGCTATTTCTGTCTTTAATTGTTATTATGTACTACTACTGTTTTTTTTTTAAATTTCAAACTAATAGTTGTATGCTATAAAAAATTTCTACTTAAGTAATGTATTTTATTAATACAAATAAATTTTGACTCTTAAGCCAGGACTTTCCTAAAACTTTCAAAGGAGGCATTGAGTTTTACATTTTCGAAGTATACTGAATTTAAAAAATAAAGTAAATTACAGGAACGTACTAGGGGTATTTTAATGAAGATGTTCAATTTAAGGAACAAAACGTCGGAAAACCAATAAATATTGTATACTACTGAACGTAGGATGTCGGTTCTCTATCATATTTTAAACAAAAAGATCCAGGCCCGTATTTAAAACAATTAAGTTGATGATGGTAACCAAAATACGAAACGTCGCATGAAAGATCTGATAATGCCATCTTGTGGACAATAAAAAATAGCAATGAGGAAGTGAAATTTATTTTTGGATATCTCTTCGAACACAGTCAGAAAAAAATAAAAACCGAAACGCAAATCTTTAGTTTTTTCCAAATATTTTGAAAGCCCCTGTATTTATTTTTGATCTTTTTTGCGGCATATTATTGGGCCCATAATTAGGCAACTTTGCCCCAATTTTACCGACTTCGTATCTCTTATCGTTTCCGAAATCCCAATGGTGAATGCTGAATTTGTAACACCCTGTATAGACTGACATTAATCGTATCTATTTGGCAATGTTGGGGATATAACGTGATTTGGAACTCCTGGCTTGAAGATGAACTAATTTAATAAAAACCATCAGCTATTATACTCCCTTCTCAGCTGCTTCTGTTTGAACCTAAAAGTAAATAAAAACTTGTTAACTTCATATGAACTATTCAAAAATGAATAAGCAACTGAAATTTTTTTGCATCACTTTGAGGATAAATATTTTACTCTTCCAGGGTTGGATAGAGAATTTTGTCGAATTTGATCATTAAAAAAGTATTTTAAAAAAGTTTCTGTGTTATACAGGGTGTGGTGGAAAGCATTGCACATTTTGAAAAATCTTTTATGTTTTACAAAATTTGGTAATATGATTTCAGACTTATGCTAAAGTATTTCTTGGAAAGTTTACTAGGTTCTGCCGAAATGTTTTTGGAATCGACGGTTTATTCCGTCAACTCAGGAAGATATTAATTTTGAAATTAAGAGCTGCGTTTAATCACAGGTTGTCAAACGAGCACTATTTTATGCGAACGTTTAGCCAAATATACTTATTTTTTTCCTAATCTAAAACTGGATTCGTTGAGTTAAAGGATTGGAAAACGCTATAAAAAAATTGCGTTAAAAAATATAATGTTATAAGAATAATAATTAGAATTTCAAATATGAACAATTTTCAAATTTTTGTCACAGATCTCAATGAAACTTGTTGATACCCCAATCGACATGTCAGACAATCTAAATATCAATAAATTAACTAAAAACTATATTATTAACGGCTAAAACTTCACGAAAAGAAATATTGATCAGCTGATGACTCTCGTCTCTTTCTAACCTGCCAAAAGCGGCATATTTTTAAATTAAATTGATGCACATAGATCACGCTGATTGCTAATTTGGATTTTTGATTATAAAATTTTTCAGCTGTTGTGTGTGTTTAGTGTTAAACAATGGCCGTCGTACTGAATGAATTAACAACTTAGAGTTAAATCCAAGCGCTGATCCAGGTGGAGGGGGGGGGGGGGGGTGTCACGGGGTCACGAGCCCCTCACGAAACCAACAGTGGAACATGAAAAATAACATATACCGGTTTGACAAACGCGACCGCGATTACTTTTCGTAACTTGTCCTTGTATGACCCCCCCAATCCGAAGTTTTAAATTTTAAATCCCCCCACTCCTAAAAAAAAAACTCCATGTCAAACCGTCCTGACATGAAACTTACTAAATGAGTTATCAAAAAACCGCAGAACAAGTCGAAAATAACAATTATTGGATTTACCCGATTTTCTGTGAAATTAATTCTTATTTTAGAACAAAATTTTTTTATTGTTTTTAAAATTTATAAAAAAAAATTATTTTTAAATTTATTTCCGTCCATAAATTTTTTTATTGTTTTTAAAATTTATAAAAAAAAATTATTTTTAAATTTATTTCCGTCCATAGAATAAAGCAGCTAAATTTATTTAATTCTCAAAAATATATGCAGATAAATTATAATCACAGGGTCCAAACATGACCGTTAAAGATAGTTTATTTGCAATTTTGGCTAAGTCAATTTTACAGAAAATCGCGTAAATTCAATAATTATGCTATTCTCGAAGCTATTTTTATGCGGTTTTTTGATAATTTAGTAAGTTCCATCTCAGGACGATTTGGCATGGAGTTTATTTTGAAGAGTGGGGGTGATTTAATTTTAAATCCCCTACTCCTCAAAAAAACTCCATGACACTAAAATCAAAGGTATAGATAGATGATCGGTAAAGGACTGAACATACAAAACCAGACTCTGCATAAATTATATAAAATTTTAAACTTGAATTCCCGGTGGAAAAGAACCAAGGAAAACAAATTTTGCTGAATTCGCGATCCAGAGGGTTGAAATTTGACCCAGGGTATACTTTGCAAATAAAGTTTTGTAAATAAACTGTGTAGCAAGCGCGGATCCAGGTGGGGTTATGGGGTCATTTTAAAATTCTATGCCTATTTTGATATTTTGCATTATTAACGTTCCATCTCCTATTGAAGATATTACAAAATTTATTTTAGAAAAGTTAAGTACGAATAGGACTTTGAAATTTTGTATCTTACTTAGTTTTTCTTTCTTAACATATAGTCTTAATAATATTTTTTCGTATCTCCTAAAGAACTTTGTAAAGAACTTTACTAGTGGGAAAAATATTTTTGTAAATTTGCAAGGCATACCTAGTTGATTTTCAATCAGGCTGAAGTCTGAATAATATGAATGTAATGTAATTGAAATGCTTTCTAAAACACCCTGCATAACACAGAAACATACCCTCTTTAATGATAAATTAGGACCATATAAAAGTCGACAAAATTCTCTATCCAACCCAAGGCATCTTTTAACGTACTTTTGAGTATCCACTTGGATACGCAGGCTTTTTATTTGGATACCCATCAGTAAACATCAAATGGATCCAGAAATTTTTTAATTGCTTAGTAATTTAAAAACTACGGAACTGATACCAGTGATACCTAAATATGCCTTTAAATGATCAGAGTCAGAAAAAATATTTCAAAAATAGGACTGTTTGAAAGACATGGACGCAGCGAAAATTCACTAAAGACATGGATACGCAGTAAAAAATCACTAAAAGATGCCTTGATCTAACCCTGGAAGAGCGATCCCCCAACGATTTCTACTAAATATTTATCCTCCGGGCGGAACTAAATTCTCAGTTGCTTATTCTTTTTGAGTAGTTATTGTAACAAAAAAAGACTAAAAAGAACATAATTAATTATTATAGAAGAATCCGCGGTTCGTGGAATTCCAAAGTTTAATATATTTTAACAGTTTTTTGGAGAGCAAATATGTCCTGTTAATATACAAAAATCTTAGAGTAAGTATACATGCGTACCTGGTATTCACATCCTCTAAAGCATCGGCAACTGTTTCGGCCTTCCATGGCCATCGTCAGTGTTGTACGGCCCTGGATTCGAGGGGGGCAACAACAGACAGCTGCTTACCAATTAAAAACAACAACCTAAAATGCAAACAGCTGCCAAGAATATATATGGATCATTAAAGTTTGACCTCTTATAATATATTCTTAAATCCTAAAAAAAAAGGTTAATATATAAAGGGGTGGTTTTATACATCAACATTTGTAAATGTTGGACAAAACCTTTGCTAAAAATAAAATCATTAATTAAAACCTAAAAAAAATAATGTAAATAAATATGAATGGGTGGTTTTATACATCAACATTCCAAAATGTTGGACAAAACCTTTGCTAAAAATAAAATCATTAATTAAAACCTAAAAAAATTATGTAAATAAAGGGTGGTTTTATACATCAACATTTGTAAATGTTGGACAAAACCTTTCCTAAAAATAAAATCATTAATTAAATTCTGCAAACAACCAAAATCGCATCCTTTTTTTGCTTCTATTAGCCTTTCATTGGCCATCTTGCATTTTTAACCAAGGAATACGTGCCTAAAAAATAATGCATTATCAGACAGCTAATTGATTTATTATCTTAAATTAATATGAGTATCTAGTATATTCAAATAATATATTTTAATAAAATACAGCATTTTTACTTGCCGAAATTTTTACATACCAGAAAACATTCCTCCATAATTTAATATATTTGTTTTCACTCACTTCACTAACTTACTAGAATTGGCAACGCCATGTTTTTAAGAGCAATAACAAAGCTCCTTCACGACAACTTAGTGGGGACACAAGCCCGATTTGTATGACTTTCGTTATAAATATCTTAACATTGTCCAAAGCTAATGGAAGAGAACGAAAAAAACACAAAGTGGTGCGGAACTAGGTATATATTGTTATTGCCCTTAACCCTTCATTCTTTCACCTGTAGTAACAGAAAAGGAAAGAAAACTATCTTACCTTTCAATCATGACAGAAGTGAAGGGTGCTTATTAACAACGCGCCCATTACAGTAAGAAGGATCAATCCACGTTCAAGCGTTACGCGTGTAACATTCCAAAACGATACGCTTGAGTGAGGAATGACCCGTAAAACACTAAGGTCACTGTTCACACACTTACTTCAAGTTGTACCAATATGACGTAAAGCCGGACTTGTTTGCTGACGACGCGAAACGGACGCTACCAACACCAATCATGCTCACTAACCTGAAACAATAGAGAACATTTTTAGTTACACAGTTTACATCAATAGAAGTTCGAATCAAGCTAGGTTTGATAGAATTTGGATTTTGCTCCTATTAATTTATTTATAATTATTAAGTTAAATAAGGATATGGCGTATGCGTCACCTCTAGCTCTAAAAGCGAATATGATATAACTAAATTATGTTATGATAGCCACTCTTTTCAACAATCCCGAACAAAAACGACACAATTATTACCAATTTTAACTTAGCTATGAATATAACTTTAGCTAGAAATTTGTCTTGAAAGATATTGTTTCAGAAAATGAAGTTACATTAAAAAAATTTCAGTCTTTCACCTGTTCATGTGATCCGGACACACACTGTATGACTTTTTATGAATTCAATTGGTCCGAAAAGCGAATATGGTTATTACTAAATTAAATTTTCCTATGAAAAGTGACACAAAAATTAACTCAAACTCATTTTATTCATATAAATGACGGTTATGTGACTAGAACAACAAATAAATTTTTGATCATTCGTTTGACCACTAAAACGAATACTTAAAGTTCCGAGTTGAACTTTTTAAAACATTTGGTTTATTGCATAACTTCATTTCCAGTTCGAGGTCCTCCGCATAGATTAAAAAATATAAATTACGCTTTCGATTCCAAAATTTTTGATTGTCATTATTCCCTATTCAAGAAATAGTCCATAGAAAACCAAATAAATGTACATTTAAAATATTAGCAACTAGGTTCAGAATTTACTTCACATAATTATTTTCGAAAAAAAAACCGAAAAGAACGATGTGATGATCAACACTGATGGGAAACCTTAAAATGAAAATATAATTTTAAACTAAATATTACCTTAATAAGCTCTTGCAGACTGCTCTAATCCAGCTTGTGTCCCGAACATTTAGTTTTCAGGTTTAAGTTTCCATGGTCGCAGTCAATTGAAGCCCATCAGACAGATCCAAAAAACAACAATTTCTTGCATCAACTTGTCCTTAGGGAAGCGACAATTAAACAGACACAGAAACCAACGGAGTTTGATCAGGTGAATCTACTTTAAATAGGTACTACATATATATTTCTATGAAGTTATGATTGCTTGCTTCAAAAGTTATTTCATTATAATCGCTTAAAAAGTTAATTTTGTTTAATCATTCATATAACATTTTGAAAATTTTAATTCGATCAGTCAGATCCTTCCTGTACGTTAGACTAGGAAAGACCGGAGTGATTGATCAATCAGATTTTTTCTGTACGTTAGACTAAAAAAGATCGGATTGATTTTACCGCGCGATGGGGTTCTGTGTCTTCTGCTACCCTGAAAAATTCGCGTCCCGGATTTTATAAATTTCTTTAGTGTCCATGATCCTGAAACAAAGGAAAATGCGTTTAGCATTCAAGATAAATAGGCATATTTGAGTAAAATAAACTCTCGTGTTCTCCGCTTTATCTACCTTAGTCAAATGGTGAGATTAAATAATAAAGTATAGCTCACAATCGACATAAAAAGTTTTTACAATTTGAGATGAAAAAGTGATCAGAGTAGAAATGATGAAATCTCATTGCTAATGAGCATAATTAAAAATTAATATCAAACGTTAAGGGTTGTGAATTAAGAAAGACCCCTTTAAAGAAGCAGACTAGGGGAAGCCAACGAGAAAAAATAAAATTTATTGGAGGGAAAAAATGTTCTCTTGGAAAAAATTCTAGTTGTAGTCACAGCTAGCCATAATAAATTTACTAACTAAAATTAGTAACTTATTGGACTCATTCTTGCTATTGGTATATCCTTTCACATATATATTTTTTGGGAAATTAAATAGTGCATAGATAATAAAATATAACTTAAGAGTGGACATTCGAGACCCTTATAAGTGTCATGTTTGATATTTTAACGGGTTTTGTCAATCACACAATATGTATGTCATTGTGCCATTGTTAATGTTATACATGACAATCTTATAAGGATACCGACAAATGTATATAATATGACAAGTTATATTTGACAATAAAAGTTCTAATTTAGATATTTTGTGCAAAATGCAAGTTCATTACATCACTAGTGTGGTAATAAATTTTATTACGTAACTCAAAAGCCCTAAATAAGGTTTTATTAATCCTGTAGATTAGTGTAGATCGTAGATGAAATATTTGTAATTTTTTGTAAAACATTTTAAATGGGATATATCAGCTTCCTTTAGCGATATATCAAAAACTAGTAAATACGAAAATTAACTGATTTAAAATTCTTTACATATTTTTCTTGCTGCTTTGCGAATACGTATACAAACTAAGGACTTAGGTAGTTGTATCGATATCAAGTTTTCTTACCGATAAACCGAAAAGTTTTATTGACAAGACGTATCAATACAATAAATGGATACACCTAGCAGCATGGAAATTAAAATTTAATTTTTTCCTAATAGCTAATTACTAGAGTGTTCTCCGAATTTTGAATTAAAAGTTAACGTATTTGCGTATTATGACTATTACCTTAAATTCTTGTTTTAATACCAGCCGACTTAATTAAAACTAAAGTTATAATAACACTATTTTCTCGTCATAAATATAAATATTCTTTTATATTAATAAAAGAACTGGTGCACTTTTAAGCTTAAAAATAAGAAAAATAGTTACCTCCTTATATATTCCCATTTGCCCGACGTCATCATCTCCATTCTTCCAGTTCCGCTCTTCAAGGGACGAACAAAAAGGACATCGTCCTGGATAGGCCAGGTTGCCCATCGGCCTTTTTCAGACGTGCATGGGTCTTCAAAGGTTAACTCTACCACGCTCTAAACTGCGACGATGTTTAGGCAAAGCCTTGAAGAGCAGAACCCTCACACGCGGTACCGCACTCTGTTTTAGAATTAAGTATCTGAAATAAATAAAAATAATTGTTAGGAAAGTTTGATTCGATTTGTTCTTTTCTATTTTTATATTAACAAATAGACATTTTTTCAGGAAAAATCTTAGTAGTAGGGATACATACTGCGTGGTTACCTTCGCTACTTTTATTTTTACAACTTTTAGAATTTAACTGTTATAGTAATTGTAAGAATTAAAAACGTGTATTTTTTAAATCGGAATGCAGGGGTATTTTTAATTAATAAAAAAATATACAATTGTATATAACACAAACGATAAGATAAACTTCTAAAGAGTCCTAAGTAAGTGCTTTATTTCGAATTTTTATGCAAACCCCTGAGAAACAACTTCTTAACAGCCCCAAAAAAATATGTTCTCCTTGTTTTCCAAACTTCAAATTCATTGGTGAAGTAATTCGTTTTTTTTATAAATAAATTTGTTTGTCAAAATAAAAATAAATAATTACAGCATCTTTGCTTAACTGTTATGGTACCACAGATTTTGGGCTATTCTTAGAGGTATTTAGAATGTATAATAATTTATTTTTTAGAAGCTTCCTTTGACGTACTAAAAGAAATAATGATTAAAATAAAGTAGTTTTAAAACGACAACTTTTAGATTGTACTTACCAAATTATTTTTAGGTGGAGGCCTTAACGATGAGGTTGCTGATCTTGTCCAACGATGAGGCTGCTCTGTTCCCAATCCGCAAAGTCCGTTAATGGTATTTTATAGACGTAAATAAATATTAAATTTTATAATAACGACATCTAATGAAAGATTTAGACACACCGCAAATTTTGAAAGCCCGTCATCGTGTCTTCTCCAAAACTCACAGAATCTTTGCTCCTCCTGAAAAAACTCATGAACGTTTCCGCTCTCATAACGACCATCGGGAGCTCCGATCCGTGACACGCACAATGCCGAACCACTGTGACGGGAGCTGGCACCGGTATGCCCGAGATCCGTGGACACACCAGTTTGCTGCTGCCATTAACACATCTGACACACCAAATAACAATCACGGATTTGACAAAGTGCGTGCTTGTGGCCTGGATAGGACCGCGTCGCGTTCCGTGATACATAGTTGTGTGTATAAAGAATAGTCTGAAAAAAAAAACAGCAAAATTAATATGAATACAGGGTGTTCGGCTAATGCATCAGGATACTTGAAGAGGTGATTCTACATGTTAAAATAAAAGTAGCAAGTTACATAACGAAAAGTCGAAAACGCAATACTTATTTTCTGTTTCAATTTGAAAAACTGATTTCTTTACTGCTAACAAAAACTTTAATGCCAGTTTTGTGCCTAAATGGTGTAGTCTATCGGCTCGCATGAAGAGTACCTTTTTTATAGGTATGATTTTGTGTTTAGAATGCCATGTCCTTTTTTCCAATAACTGTCCAAGATATGTCAAAAATTGAATTTGAATTCAGACAAAGTGGCCTCTGGTGGCACACTAGAGAAACAGTTTTATGTTGAGAACGATAGCAATCGTTAAGCGTAGTTCTTGTGCCAAATATCAACTTGATAGTTTAAAAACTAATCGCGAAATTTACTACTAAAAATAAAGTAATTACTGAATTTTCGACTTTCTGAGATACGACTTACTAAAATTATAACATGACATAAAATCAATTGCAATAATTAATCCAAACAACAATATACGGTGTGGTACATTAACTGTGCCACAAATGGGATTCTCTTTACTAGTTACACAACTGAAATACAAATGTTAAAATTTGGTGAACGTTTAAAACTATATTAAGAGAATTTAGAATGACCTTAAGTCATCGATAACATACAGAGGAAGTATCTATCACTTCCGGTTATACCAGAAGTTGGGCTTAACATAGTTCTGTAATAGAATACCCTGTATGATTTAGCATTTTTCGGTTCTCTGTAAAAATTCAAGTAGCTTTTGTTTTTCCAACACTTATCTCCAACCGTTCTTGAGATACAATTCGGTAAAATAATTTTTTATACAAAAAACATGTGGAAGGTAATTTGACCTTCCTTGGTAACTAATGCAGTTAAAGATTTAAAAACTTTTAAAAAAATTTAGAAAAGTTATGGGTCATTCAGAAAAAATACTAGACATTTTTTATATTTAAAAAAGTATACTTTTCTGGCATGGTAATATAATAAAAACTCATAAGTCAACTTTATTGTTATGGGTAGACTTGCATTTTTTTATCTAATTGTACAATACATATGTTCCTTTCATAAGTAGTTTTTAATTTAAAAAAGTAGTAGTAGTAGTATTTATTATACATATTATATTATACCAAAAAGGTATATTTTTAAAATACCCTGTATACAAAATGTCTAGTATTTTTATGAAATAAATTCTCTAAATTTTCTCCAATTTTTCTATGTTTATTAGTTACAAATTAAGGTCAAATTACCTTTGAGTTTTTTTTATAAAAAAAAATTCTTAATGAATTTTATCTCAACGCTTGTATATGGATATAAGAAATTATTAATAAAAGTTACTTTCTACATAGAATCGGAAAACACCAAAATATGTAGGGCATTCTATTTAAAAGATAAGATAAGCCCAACTTCCAGTATAACCAGAAGTGTGGGAGAGATACGTGAAAATATCTTCATTAGAAATATCGGCATCTTTTATAGCGAGTACCAATATTTCAAACAAAAATCGTTTTTAGTTACTAAGATCTTCTAAAATTTAATAGACCAGTCGCCGTCAATGACCCTGTATAATTACTCACTAAGTAGAATGGTTCGTATGAGTTTATTTTAAAATAATATTTATTGACGTTAACAAATTAAGATTATCTGGATAAATTATTATTAACCCGAATAAATCAAGGATTTGATGTAATAAATCAGGACTTAAATTATACAGGGTGTTCGTTAATGACGTGCGGATATTTCCTAGGTAATTTTATGAAAAAAAAAGATCATAAGAACATGTGCCCGCAATGGCGTAAATTGTTTGCTACAGGGTGCTCGATTTTTTTTTCTTACTAGTTATCTGTGTTGATTCCGCGCTGGGTTCTTTATGAAACATTTTTTAAATATTGATAATTAAAACACTTTTGCGTTATTGAAGCGTGGATATCTCGGGAACGGGGGCGGAAAAAATTCTCAAAAAAATTCACGATCATTAGGGACACATAGACGAACATTTTGGGCTACTCAGGAGGTCAACTTTAATTTTGAAAATAAATGTATCGCAGAATGCCCCATATGTTTCGCCTTATTAGGGCTTTTTCAAGAGTACTATTCGTATACTAAAGTTTGCATTTCGTTTACATTATTTATAATGTCTGTTTTTATATAAACCCTAATTTAAATTTATATTATGCGAACGGTTTGTGAAGTCCGAGCTGTAAAGATTCTAAATATTTATCAATTATTATTGGGGTGTTTTGGAAATTTTGTTGGTCATTAGTACAGTGAATAAGATTATTTTTCATGGATTTTTTGATTTCAAGTTGTTCTAATAAATCCAATCTTTTACCTTTGTTTTCAGCGTGAAGCAATTGAATGTTATTTAAATTTATAAATTGATTGTTACAGTTGTACAGTGAGCGGACATCCCCGAGTTTTTTATATTGTTTAAAATAGCTGTTTTGTGTTCTTTTAACCTTGTCTTAAAACCTCTGCCGCATTGACCTACATATACAGGGTGCACCAAGTAAAGTGGCCTATTAGAAGTATCTCGAGAACTGAATGAGATTTTATTTTGAAAATTTGGTTGTAGCTATAAGAGATGGTTTTTTTTCGTTTCTAAAATATTTTGGATGGTGCGGTGTTGCCGGATCATACCGAAAGTGGTAGCAACTTCGGAATTTTAAATGAATTATCCTATATATTATATTTTTTTTTGGAATCTAGGTAAAAATCTAGAACAGTTTTATGTATAATATCATATACCTATCTTGAAGAGTTTTTGAATTATAAGTAATCTTGTGAATTTTTAACGCCGTATCGGGACATGAAAAGAAAACCATATCTTTTTAGCGGTTACAGCTAGGAAGCTGAAATTTTGACAATAGTTTCACAAAACCATCAAAATGTTATTGTTTTGAACACTATTTAATTAGTTTTATACAGGGGGTCTCCATAACAATATTTCTGAGGGAGATGAATTATTGCAAAAATCTTCTTTTTTTTTAAATGGGACACCCTGTATTTGATATGTTTTGCTAATGGAGGATCGAATTTTCTATCTAATGATATTAAGTATTCCTATACCTATCTTCAATATTTTCGGACTTATAGCGAAATTTAAAACTTATCTTAAAAAAATATATTTTTTGGTAGTAGGCTGTGGAATAGATTCATAGAAACAAAATATTGAAAAATCCATTTGCGTTATGTCTGTGTTATTGTAATAAAAATTAACTAATTTACATTATTCGAGCTTAGAGTTTATTTTATATTCATGGGGAGTGTGGTAGAGTTTTATCTAGAACTAGAACCAGAAAATTTAACGAACTTCATCCTGATGCAGCTCCTATGACTCAGAAAAAGTTGATTGGCCGAGGAGGTCCCTGGAAATGGCCCTAAGGTCTCCGGATCTTACTCCCCCTCCCCCTATCTATGGGGTAGGAAAAAAGAAATAGTATACAAGACACCAGTCACAACAAGGAAAGATTTAGAAAATCGAATAAGAACAGCTGTGGGGTCTCTTGAAGGGGAAGAAATGAAAAAGGTGACAAATGAACATGTTATCACCACAATTCATGAATGTTTAAGAGCCAACAATTTAGTTATTAGTTATTTTATTGGTGTTGATGCGTAATTTTAATTTTGTTTATTTATTTATTAATAAATTGCTCATTTGTTAACTATTTTTTTACAACAACACAGACATAACGTCAAATGGATTTTTCATTATTTTGTTTTTATGAATCCATTCCAAAGCCTACTACCAAAAAATATATTTTTTTAAGATAAGTTTTAAATTTCGCTATAAGTCCGAAAATATTGAAGATAGGTATAGGAACACTTAATATCATTAGATAGAAAATTCGATCCTCCATTAGATTTTTGCAATAATTCATCTCCCTCAGAAATATTGTTATGCAGACGCCCTGTATAAAACTAATTACATACTGTTCAAAACAATAATATTTTGACGGTCTGGTGAAACTATTGTCAAAATTTCAGCTTCCTAGCTGTAACCGCTAAAAAGATAGGGTATTCTTTTTAGGTCCGGATACGGCGTTAAAGAATCACAAAATTATTTCATTAATTCAAAAACTCTTAAAGATAGATATATATTATACATAAAACTGTTCTAGATTTTTACCTAGATTCCAAAAAAAATATAATATATAGGGTAATTTATTTAAAATTCCGAAGTTGATACCACTTTCGGTATGATCCGGCTACACAGCATCATCCCAAATATTTTAGAAACGTGGAAAACCATCTCTTATAGCTACAACCAAATTTTCAAAATAAAATCTCATTCAGTTCTCGAGATACTTCTATATGCCACTTTACTTGGTGCACCCTGTATAGCATTACAATCTGCACAATTAATTTTGTAAACTCCTGATTTGTCAAATATGTCTTTTGTCTTTATTATTCTCTAGTATTCTGCCTAAATTTTGTTTATTTACACATATTGTTCTACATCCTAAGCTATTCAATTTAGTACTTATCATGTTGCTTAAGTTGGAGGTATAGTTTATGAATTTAAAATTATTATTTTTTGGAGGATTAACACTATAAATTTCTGTTCTTAGTACCTTCCTCTGTGTGTTTTTTATTAATTTATCAATTAGGCTCTCTTTGTAGCCGTTGTTTTGCTATCTGTTATACCAACAAAATTTCCAAAACATCCCAATAATTGATAAATATTTAGAATCTTTACAACCCGGATTTCCCAAACCGTTAGCATAATATAAATTTAAATAAGGGCTTATAATAGACTAGGTAATAAAAACAGACATTATAAATATTGTAAACGAAATGCAAACTTTAGTATACGAATAATACTCTTGAAAAAGCCCTAATAAGGCGAAACATATACATATGCAGAGATAACTCTAATATAACTTGAAACATTAAACAGCGAAAAGTGTTTTAACTATAAATATTACTAGTTATTGTTTTAATACCTACGAACAGGCGCGGAACTACTATGCAGCACGACCATGCAACGCCGGGGAGCCCTGGCGTCCAGGGGGGCCACGGCCCAAAGTGGCCTCCCGTTATGCAATGCGAGGCCCCTCGCCACTTCAAAAAGTGTTTTTTTTCTTACGCAACACTAATTTATTATGATTTAATACTATCATCAAGAAATATCATCTAACTTACTAGTAATATAATTTATCTACAAACAAAATTAATTGAAAAGTTGTTCAATGGTTCAATTTAGGGAAAATAAGTTTACAGAAATGCATTGAACAAACCAGAGGTCATATTGAACAATTTTTCAAATAATTTTTTTTGTAGATTATTATTATTAGTAAGCTGAAATATATTCTTTCATTCAAATATCATTTATGTTTCATTTTATACAATAATTGTTTCCATGGCTAACTGATGACTAAACATTGTGATATTCAGTTATTAACAGAAATTTAGTTATAGATGGTTAATCGAGTGAAATATCAAAACATCTCTTAACATATTTTTTGTTCAGAATATAAGAAGATTTAACATGCAAGTCTAAATTATTTGAGGAAAGAAGAACCTATTTTTGCGACTTGTTTAAAGTAACTTCTAATTTTAACCTGCCCTGTATGATATTAATTTTACCAGAACTTATACTTTTGTAAATATTTTCTGGAAATTTGGTTTAAAATTGATTTTAAACAATAAAGTTATTCAGAAAAGAATAGTGTGGTCACGGTTTATGGGTTCTGGAATTATATTATTATAATAATATTATACAGGGTCCGCAAACGAAGCGTGGACGGAAGATTAAATCGTTATCAAAGAACTTATCAACAATACTAAAACAGCTTGAGATATTGGATTAAAAGCGGCATGTTTTAAAAATATTTTACAGTATACAGGGTGGCCCAAAAAAGTGTGACAGCATAAAGTTATATTTTTTTAAATGGGACACCCAGTATTTTATTGCATATTTAGGTTCGCATTACTATCATTTATAAGTGCATCAAATTTTATTTAATTTGGTTTTGTAGTTTCGGAGAAATAAATTAAATACTAAAAAAAAAAGTTTTGCAGTCCCGAATAAAAAAATCAAAAAAAATAATCCAGAACTATTTTTTTAACCTCGGCATTGAGTGAAATTTATGACAAGAGGTCTAGAGATACTATGAATGTAATTGCGTTTATTTATTTTATACAGGGTGTTCATAATAAGCTTTCAAAAACCTCACATTTTAAAATAATATTTCTCAAGTTTTTCAAATGGAACACCCTGTATATTATTTAGCTATTTGACGTAGAATTCATAGACAAATTTTTTTTGTAATACAAGCATATAAGTTATATCCAGCCGTTTTCGAAATAATTATAAATATCATAAATTATGTTGTTTAAATAGAGTTTTTATTGGGATATTTTGTTATAGGCGACTAGACTAATAATTGTAAACTAAAGTAAATGTTCAAAATAGTTTCCTATTACTCTCAGAGTTTACCCTATTTTAGTTACTTCGATATAAATTTTAAACGCCTACATTTTTGCTACTTTTATTTATTTCATTTTATTTTTTATTCTTAATCGAGTTGCCATGATTTTTTTTGTTTAGATTGTCACTATGACAGCCAAATAAAATTATTTACATTTGTTCAGTCGTCGAAATTAAGTACTAACTTACACAAAATGTCGATTTTACAACTTTAGAAATGGTAAATATGATTTTTATACTGGGTGAATGTTCAAGAAATTGCCTCCTCACGAGCCGAGTGTATGCTGAAAGATATCCAGATATTGAGAGAAAGTCGAGAAACCTTCGAGAAGTTATTGCAAAGATTTGTAGCAACAGGAAGCGTTGCGTACACAAAAAGGATGATAATCAATAAACCCGTTATTAATGAAGAAAATGAATTAAGAGGTCTGTTGGCAGTAGAAGAAAATCATTAAATTAAGTAAAAGGAAGCTATTTTGAACAATTACTTTAGTTTACAATTATTAGTCTAGTCGCCTATAACAAAATTTCCCAATATTCCCTCTATTTAAACAACATAATTTATGATATTTATAATTATTTCGAAAACGGCTAGATATAACTTATATGCTTGTACTACAAAAAAATTGTCTATGAATTCTACGTCAAATAGCCAAATAATATACAGGGTGTTCCATTTGAAAAACTTGAGAAAAATTATTTTAAAATGTGGGGTTTTTGAAAGCTTATTATGAACTGTATAAAATAAATAAACGCAATTACATTCGTAGTATCTCTAGACCTCTTGTCATAAATTTCGCTCAATGCCGAGGTTAAAAAAATAGTTCTGGATTGTTTTCTTTGATTTTTTTATTCAGGTCTGCAAAAATTTGTTTTTTAGTTTTTAATTTATTTCTCCGAAACTACAAAACCAAATTAAATAAAATTTGAGGCACTTATAAATAATAGTAATACGAACCTAAATATGGAATAAAATACTGGGTGTCCCATTTAAAAAAATATAACTTTATGCTGTCACACTTTTTTGGGCCACCCTGTATAATGCAAAATAATTTTAAAACATGCCGCTTTTAATCCAATATCTCAATCCGTTTTAGTATTGTTGATAAGTTCTTCGATAACGATTTAATATTCCGTCCACGCTTCGTTTGCGGATAATAAATGTGATTTTTAGTATAAACCTTCGCTTCTAAAGAGCATTAAAAAATTTTCTCTCATAGGAGTCTTTGAAGTTCCGCCATTGCCTACGAACGTACCTACTTTAGATATTATTTTCAAATTTGGTATGTATTAATAGCATACAAAAATACATGATTTAGTTAGTTGGCAGTTGGCCTCCTTGCAAACATGACTTCTGAGATTTTTGACAAACAAAAAATCACATACGCTCTGACACTTTCATGTGAATATTTTTTCGGATTAGTCACTTTGTAGAGTTAAAAATAATTTTACAGTGTAGAACTATATTGATCCCCTACTAATCTTGTTTCAACATTTTTTGTATATTCTAGATAATAAAAAAAATTAAACAAAAAGAATGTCAGTATGGAACCCTTAACACGTACGTTCGACTGCCACTTGACCACTTTTTAAAATCTTAAAACTACTAAATTTAACACTTTCCATTTTCATAGAAAAGCCATAAGAATTGCTAATTTAATAAAATCAATTATGGTTACCGAAAGACAAACAAAATGGATCAAGAATAACAAAGTGCGGCCATAAAGATTATTACAAACTCAAAGACTAATCGACATAACCATAAAGAAGTCGCTCAATAGGAGTTTAGACTGTGAATTAGGAGAACGAGCAAACGTCTGTACCTATTTATAAAAAACAAAATGGCGAGTACAAAATACAACCTTCTGAAAACCAAACAGTTGTTGGCACCTTCGCAGTCATGTTCGTTTTGAAAATTAAAACGCAAATAAACAATTATTTAAAAAATGTTATTTATTTATAAAATAGTTTTCTGTCTTCCTGATAATTTTTATTTATACCATACGTATTATAAAATTTTTGGAATTTAACTCCTAAAAAGTCACCCTAAAACTTTAAATTACATTTTTTTTAACCGTGCCAAATTTCAGCTGCCTATGTCAAGCCTTTTCAAAAAAGGACGCTGTCTTAAAAGTCTCAAATACGAGGTTAAAAAGAATAAAATAACCTACATAATCCAACACGTCCGAACACCAACGATAAAAACTTGTCCTGATTGTATTGTTTCCGGATTTCATCGCCTGTTTGGTCGAATATGGGGCTGCCAGTCTCCACTATACAGGGTGTTCCTTATTGACGTACTAATATTTCAGGGTGTGATTCCTTAGGTCATTTTATAAAGAATAGTTCATAATAACATGAACATATGCCCGCAACGGCTTAAATTTCTTGCTACAGGGTGTCGAATTTTTATTTTTTAAATGGTTATTTCTTAATATCTCCTAAAGTACTTTAGATATTATTTTCAATATTGCTATGTGTTAATAGGATATAGAACCACAGATTTTAGTTAGAAAAGTTATTCAATTGTTCCACCAGTGGCGTCTCTGCAAACATGTCCTGTGATATTTTTTTCAAAAAAGATGGTACGCCACTGACATTTTTTCATGTGGATATTTTTTCTGATTATCCTGATTAATTCTACATGAAAACGGTATCTTGATTTTTTCTCGTCAGTTCTTGATTAAAACCACTAAATTCATATTGAAACTCATTATTATTAGCATTGATAAAATAATTAATGATAAATTTTGTTTCATAAAAATTGTTGGAGTGGTGCGAAGACGGGCGGAAGCATGCCTTTTAAGTGAAGGTGGCCATTTCCAACAATTTTTATAAAACAAAATGTATTATTAATTATTTTATCAATGATAATAATAATGAGTTTCAATATGATTTTAGTGATTTTAATCAAGAACGTCTGACGAGAAAAACTCAAGAGACCGTTCTCATGTAGAATTGACCAGACTAATAAGAAAAACTATCCACATGGAAAAATGTCAGTGGCGTACCATCTTTCTTGTAAAAAATATCAGAGGACATGTTTGCAGGGACGCCACTGGTGAAACAATAGAATAACTTTTCTAACTAAAATTTGTGGTTCTATATCCTATTAACACATAGCAATATTGAAAATAATATCTAAAGTACTTTCGGAGATATTAAGAAATAACCATTTAAAAAATAAACCATTTAAAAAATAAAAATTCAACAGCCTGTAGCAAGAAATTTAAGCCGTTGCGGACATATGTTCATATGAACTAACTATTCTTTATAAAATGACAGGAATCACACCCTGAAATATTAGCACGTCATTAAGGAACACCCTGTATATACGGAGAACCCAGTTACGTAAACGGACAAATGGCAACGCTATATTTATATAAGAACTTTTAAAATCAGAAAATATCAGGTTTAAAAAGGAAAAGTATGTTATTCTATAACTGAAAACTGATGTAACTTATCTGTCAGGATATTAATAAGGTACAAATCCAAAACCTATCTCTGTCATAAATCAATTTATTATATGTAACTAAATGTTGCTAAACATATTCAGTAAAAGGAATTTTAAAGAACTTACCCTTCAGGGAACAGAGCAAAACTTTTTTTTTAGGATGACTTTATAGCCCGAATACCCGAAATTCTGACTTGCAGTGAGGAGCATTCTGTTTAGGACGAAGTAATAATCTCGCGGGATTATTTCCAGAAAAAATAAAACCGGCGGTGTACGCGAGCTCCTTTCGAACGGATCACTGCAAAGCAACTAACAAAGGGAAACAAAATTCGATGCAAAAACAGCATGATATAATGCACCATGCAAAAACACGGAGAATAAAAACCTCTCAGTCGAAAATATAGAAGAGAAACGATGACTCATCTCGATTTATTGTATAATATTTTTATATCCGTGTGCAGGCAATTTTTGGGAATTTAAATAAAATTTTCGAAAATTATCCGCGTGGGACCCCCCTACATTTTAATATGGAGTTTGTTCGTTTTTTTTATTTCGAGCCAATATACAGGAATGTTTCTTAATAAAATGCTAATAATTAAGGAGGTTATTCTTCGGCCCATTTTCAGAAAAAAACTTCATATGAACATATCATACACTTTTGAGATATAGAGGGTGACAACTATACTAGGTGTCAAAACTGTTGATGTTTACAAAACAAAATCTGCTTCTTACCTACTAGATCCTTTTTAGTCTTTGTTAATACCTAATTTCATAACAGAGTGCAAATTAATGAATTTAATTTTTTTATACGAAAACTGTACGTCAAACGACAAAAAATCAAGAGGGGACGCTTTTAAAGAATATTTGCGGCCCTCGTGGTTTGTTCTCCCGGGAGGGGTAAATGTCAAAATCTTAAACAGGTAGGAGGTCAAGTAGTACATCATATTAAAGATCGTTTAAATCTCTTTCCAATAATGCCATAATTAATTATTTTTGAGTAGTAGTTTCCAAGAAATCGCAATCTAAAAATGAACGTATTATTAGAACTTATCTGAATTGAGTTTATACAGGGTGTCCCAAAAATGTGGGCAATCTTCCGGGTTCAGATAGAACACTTAAAAATAACAGGAGAAGTTCCTATATATTTTTTATCCTACGGCCTTCCCTACAGAGATACGGGCCCATAACGGACGTCCCTGGAAATCGTTATTTTTTAAATAATTTTTTAAGTACTAGGTGTAATTTAATAATTTTTTAGTATAATGGTTACTAGATGAGTCTCCTTAAAATTCTCCCTTTTCAACACATTTGGCTTATTTAGTTTGCCAGGGACGGACTAAACGTAACACAAAAATGCATTTTTTACACCCTGAATGACAATAATATTTTTGGATACTCTAAACCTTAAGCTGAAAAAAGGTACTCTTGATCAATGTCGATAAAATGAACTGTTTTCGAAAAAAATATATTTTTGTTCAATATTGGTTGTTGTTTTATGTTCATAAAATTCACCCATTGTTGCTATGGATTTTTTTCACATGTACCGATTTAAATAAGAATATTTATGCCAGTGTCAGTTTATGGTAGTGTCTTGAAATTTGCGGTTTTTCTCCTTTGTCTTATTAGGAATGGAATTTACGCATACTGAATATGCTGACATGCATTTAATGTATGGACAAAAATATTTTTTTCTCGAAAACAGTTCATTTTATCGATATTGATCAAGAGTGCCTTTTCTTCAGCTTAAGGTTTAAAGTATTCAAAAATATTATTGTCGTTCCTTCATCATACAGGGTGTAAAAAAAAAATTTTTGTGTTACGTCTAGTCCGTCCCTGGCAAACTAAATAAGCCAAATGTGTTGAAAAGGGAGAATTTTAAGGAGACTCATCTAGTAACCATTATACTAAAAAAATATTAAATTACACCTAGTACTTAAAAAAATTATTTAAAAAACAACGATTTCCAGGGACGTCCGTTATGGGCCCGTATCTCCGTAGGGGAGGCCGTAGGAAGAAAGATTTATATGAACTTCTCCTGTTATTTTTAAGTGTTCTATCTGAATCCGGGAGATTGCCCAAATATTCTGGTTTATATGGTTTTTAGGTTGTTATTTAAAATAAAACATTATTGTGTTCACTGCTCTTTTAGTAGAATAATTAGGAGTCCATAGGAAAGTCACTCCGGGTCCCTTCCAATTCTTTACCAGAGGCAAAGTCACCACCGAAAAAAATTCTACTTACTATAATTTTTGGGACGTAATTTCTTGGAAAGTACTACTTAAAAAATAATAAATTGAGGTATTATTGGAAATAGATTTTAAACGACCTTTAAAACGGTGTACCACTCAAGATTTTACGAATAGAATTCTGTCCCAAGTGAAAAAAGGTCGTCGACGGTAACAAAAAAGAAAAGTTACCCTGGTAGTTATAACAACATATAGAATCACCTCTCCAAGTATCCTGATGCATTATCGGAACACCCTGGTACAGTGATTATTATTATTCTCGAAAAATTAGTGCCTACTTAACAAAAAATTAAATTGTAAAAATCTTTGCTTTAACTTTTCAATTATAACATGAAGAGAAAAACTATTTTTTTAATAACTTATTCAGCACTCACACTTTCAATATATTTTCAGCCAGAGATACTTCCTTGTATTTGTGTCTATTCGATATATTATTATGGTGAACCACTAAAAATATACAGGGTGGTAAAGTAATATATCGGATCTACCATTAAAGATATCAAAAAAGAGTTCACAAAAGTTGCTCGGTGTATATAACTACGTGTTCTAAAATTATTTTTAAGTATACAGAGTGGTCCAGAAAAGTAGGACGCTGAAAAATATATTTTTTTATGAAACAACCTATATATATAATATATGTTTGGATTGTATTTTTGTATTCCCCACAAAATCATACATATTTTTTTGCAACGTTACCAAACAAAATAGGAAATTCTTAAATTTTTGAAAAAACATATAAGAATAAAAAACTGTTGTAAATCAAAAAGTAGTTAAAATTTCATACAGGGTTGACACAAACATATATTATTATACAATAAAGTGTTACGCATATCGAAATATCATCATTTATCCCAATTTTACCGAATTTGGAGGATAGTAAAATAGAAAGAAAAGTATTGTCAAACATTTTATCTGATTTTATAATCCTTATTTCCTATAAAGCTCAATACGTAATTCACCGATAAGTAAAAGTACAGTTCACAAAATGAGTTATTGTAACATCAACTTTTCCTATGTGAAGCGAATAAAATAAAGTGTGTAAATAAAATAATCGTTATGGTTAAATATGTCAAAATCATCTTACCTATCACCCCCTTTCAGACATACGTCGGTGGAACAAACACCCTGTATAATTAGGAAATATATTGTGCTGTTCTGCTTTGTAATTTATTAAGTTAGTTTAAGTTATAAATAAACAATTACATAAGTTTTAATTATTTAATTATTAATTTATTCCAATTTGACATTCAAAAATGTCAATTTTACATTTGTTTTGATTTTGCTGGCCTATGGCTAAGTTAAAAAGTAAAAAGATTACGAAAATTGAAATAAAAATCGTTTCTTTACCAAAACTAGTAAATTTAGGTATACAGATGACTTAATATAAAATAAAAGGTAGTTAAAATAACTATAAGACGAGGCTAACAAATTTAGGGTGTTTCATTTGAAAAAAGCGAGTTATTGTATTTAAAATTTTTTATATTCTAATATCAGCAGCACCCTGTACAAAATTTTAACTACTTTATGATTTACAACAGTTTTGTAACCTTATACTTAAGAGTTCACAAGAGATTAAGGATTTTATATTTTCTAATTCAGAAAAAGAGGTAATTTTATACGATCGTTTTTTTAAAAATTTAAAGAATTTTCTATTTTATTTGGCAACGTTGCAAAAAATACGAAAAACCAAAAATTACGCCATATGTATAATTTTATGTGGTATCCAAAAATGCTAAAAGAAGGGTGTTGTTCCATTTCAAAAATATATTTTTTTATTTGTCCTACTTTTCTGGACCACTCTGTATACTTAAAAATAATATTAAAACATGTATCTATTTACAAACCTCACAACTTTTGTGAACACTTTTTTTGATATATGTAATGGTAGCTACCACATCGTAGTAGTCGGCTCTAGAGCCGATATATTAGTTTGTCATACAAATGGACCATGCTGTATATTAGCGCGAGAAAAGTACTGTGCCGATTTTATAAAGTGATATGAAGTATATGGCAGATTTTAATTCCAGCCCGGGCACGGGTTTCCAAAGGAAATTAAAAAACGGGATACTTATACAGACTAGGAATAAAGACAGATCACTAACATGACATAAAATTGCTAAAATCCAAACATCCATATACAGTGTGATCCATTAACTGTGCAACAAATGGGACACAAATGTTAAAAGTTGGTGGACGTTTAATACCATATTAAGTGTATTTAAAATTACTTTAAGTCATCAACAACATACAAGAGGAGGTAAGTACGAGAGTAAAATAGGTACCTATCCTTATTTCGAAAATTACACGAAAACGTTTTAAAGGAAAGTTGTTTGAATTAGAATTTGTGCCCTAATACAAAATTATAACTTCCTAAGAAAAATCACAAATAATAAAATAAATACCCCCGTATAATAATCTTTTTACCTATCGAATTCTTTCCATGGGTATCTGGGAGAATTTAAGTACGTTTCGATATTTGTCTTTCTAGTTGTTCTTTAAAAATTCAAGTATTTGCCTTATTAGAAAGAGTATTTGCGAAATTTTAAACCCAAACAAACGTGACGTTTCGTAGTTACTTAAAAAAATACGAATCTAAGTATAATTTATACAAATTATCTTAAATAAGTTATGGCAAATTAATTTTATTGTGGTTAATTGGAATACGTTAAAGAATTTTTATACGAGCCCTGACGCACATGTATACCAAATGAATATATAAGGCAGTTTTTTATTTCTCACCTAGTATCTATTGTGTATATAACAGGTTCAACAAATACAACTAAGTTTATTTAATACTACATGGTATATTAACAATTAATCAACAATACCGCTTATTTATTTTACTCACAATAATAATAATAAGACGAAATTATTTTTATTATATTTGGCGCATATTAATTGGACCAAAAGTATTTAAAATTTTATCGTCCGTTACCACTGAGTGCAGTCTCCTTTTTGTTTTATAACAGCATCAAGTCTTGCTGGCATGGTGTTCACTAATGTTTTACAGTAACCTGGTCGAAAGTTATTCCAGATTTCCTGAATTTTGTCCTTTAATTCAGGAATGGTGTGGACTGGACTGGTTCGTAGAGCTTTTTTATTTGATGCCAGAGGGTTTCGATAGGTGACAAGTCGGGCCATATTAAAACTAGAATATTCATTTCTTGCAACCACGATGTTACCGTTTTCGCAGTATGGCATGCTGCGCCGTTCTGTTGAAATATAAATTCTCTATCTGCCAGCTGAATCTCATTAATTGAAGGCAACAATTCTTCTTACAAAATTGTTTTATACTTTGCAGCATTGACGGTACCATTAATAAAAAGAAGACGGCCAACCCCTTGTCGAGGACATACAGCCCCATACCATGACAGATGCTGGAAATTTAACTTTTCTCTTAAGGTAATCTCTATGATGTTCCTCTCCCGGCATTCGGATAATTCTACTTCGTGAATCACCAACACATATCTCGAATTTGGATTCATCGCTCCATAAAACTGAGTCCCATGTCTGACCAGTTTTTATGCCCCTTTGTCGACAAAAGCCTCAGTTTTATGGAGCGATGAATCCAAATTCGAGATATGTGTTGGTGATTCACGAAGAAGAATTATCCGAATGCCGGGAGAGGAACATCATAGAGATTGCCTTAAGAGAAAAGTTAAATTTCCGCACAATTCCTGAATTAAAGGACAAAATTCAGGAAATCTGGAATAACTTTCGTAGTAAGTAACTTACTGTAAAACATTAGTGAGCACCATGCCAAAAGACTTGATGCTGTTATAAGACAAAATGAAGACTGCACTCAGTGGTAACGGATGATAAAATTTTAAATACTTTTGGTCCAATTAATATGCGCTAAATATAACAAAAATAATTTCGTCTTATTATTATTATTGTGAGTAAAATAAATAAGCGGTATTGTTGATTAATTGTTAATACCATGTAGTATTAAATAAACTTAGTTGTATTTAAGGAGGAAAAGAAACTCACAGTTTGCTCCACTAGTTTTAATAGAAATAAATAAAAATATAAACCATACATGTTTCGAAGGCTTAATTAAGCCTTCATCTTCAGTGGAAAGTAAAACATCAAAAGAGGTGTACCTATGACATTGAAGTAACTGTAAGTAAGTTACTTACAGTAACTGTAAGTAAGTAAGTAAGTAAGTTACTTACAGTTACTGCAATGTCATAGGTACACCCCTTTTGATGTTTTACTTTCCACTGAAGATGAAGGCTTAAGCCTTCGAAACATGTATGGTTTATAGTTTTATTTATTTCTATTAAAACTAGTGGAGCAGACTGTGAGTTTCTTTTCCTCCTTATAACTTCATTCCACTTTGAGATGGACTACTTCAAGAAAATTAGTTGTATTTGTTGAACCTATTATATACACAATAAATACTAGGTGAGAAATAAAAAACTGCCTTATATATTCCTTTGGTCCAATACATGTGCGTTAGGGCTCGTACATATGGGAGTAATTTAAAATGTTAAAACAATAATTTGTTAGGATAGGAGGCTGCAGCTGCTTATTACGAACAACTTTTCTTTACAATATTCTCCTGTATTTTGAAAAATAAGACGGTTATACCAGAAGTTAGGATAAATACTGTTATATTAAATAGAATGCCCTGTATAGTTTGGTATTTTTCGATTCTATATAAAAATTCAAGTAGCTTTTGTTTTTCCTCTCCAACCATCTCAAACCGTTCCTGAGATACAATTAATTAAAGTAATTTTGTACACAAAAACATGTCAAAGGTAATTTGACCTTACTTTGTAATTAATGCAGGTTAAGATTTAAAAATTTGAGAAAATTTTGAAAAAGTTATAGACCTTTCATAAAAAATACTAGACATTATTTATATTTAAAAAATTATACCTTTCTGGTATATTATAATAAATACTCATAAGTCAATTTGATTGTGACGTATAGAATTGCATTCTTTATTAAATTGTTCAGTACATATATGTTTCTACCATAAGTAGTTTTTCAGTTAAAAAAATGTTTCTTATTAAATATTTTAAAATACTCTGTATAAAAAAGTCTAGTATTTTTATGAAATAAAAAGACCCATAGCTTCTCTAAATTTTATCAAATTATTATATCTATGTATAACTGCATTAGTTACAAAGTAAGGTCAAATTACCTTCGACACATAAAAAATTCATTTAATGAATTTTATATCAGGAACGGTTGGAGATGGATATAGGAAATTATTATTTACTTTTTTAACTGGAATCGAAAAATATCCAAAATAAGCAGGGTAACCCATCGGGGACCGCCTGGATCTGTATATGAAAACTGTAGATAGACAAATTTTGAAAACTCAACATTATACCAGTGTTGATGGGGCTAAAATATGTCAAAAATGACTTTTGCAGACCTTAAAATAGTTATTAATTGTTCCTATAAGGAAGTCTTTATTGTTTAATTTGGATTCCCTGTTGAAAAGGACCTGCTTTAATGGGCTTTTATAATATTTTGATAACTATTAATACAGGGTGATGTACAGGGTGTCCCATTTTCGATACTTTTATAGGATATCTCCTTAATTGTTAGTGCTATCAAAAAAGTAATGTAGGTGTCATGTGCTCTTTTTGGGTCAAACTTAAATGGTAAAATCAAAATTTGAAAATTTTCGCTCGCTTACGAGATACGGGGGAAAATCAAAAAATTGACAATTTCAAAATTATCCTATATTTTCTTAGTTAAAGGAGATACAGAAAAGTGTTTTATACAGAAGTTTCTTTATAATGATCGTTGAATAATCTGCCCTTTCAGAATAAGTATACGAGGTCAGGTAAAAAAAGTTATCGGACATAACCTCATTTTTTTAAATTGACCAATCCAACGACCTGTCAAAAAATTTTTTTAGGTTATCTGGTGGGCAAACAAAGGTCGTGTCCATATGTTTACTGTGAAACTCGTAGCGTTTTTGGAGCGTTTTACTGTGATTGTGTGGTCTTTTGTTAACAAATTTATTATTAGAATAGATTCATTTAAGTGTATATAACAAGTATTTGTGGAAGAAAAATACCGACAACGTGTATTGTGGTCAAATTGTGGAAGCCGTCGCGTGATCGCGACCATTAGTTTCATTTGATTCGCAGTAAAAAAGACTATTCATTACCCACAAATAAACGATTTATCAAAGAAAAGGCGGGATATGTGATTAATAGAGCAGCTATCAAGAGGGAAGATCTTACAGAATCAATTTTAAGAAACCAGAGAGTGTGTAGTAGCTATTCAAATGGCCCTACTCGAAGAGAACTTTAAAATATTTTTTCCTATCACTTTATCTACTTAAGTTTTATAATAATTAAAAATATACTTACATAGTTTTAAACATATATTTTGAATCTTGTAGAACATATAGTACATACAATTTGTAAATAAACATATTTTGATAATACTTATTTTTAAAAATAATTCATGTTAAATAAGGATATTTAGTACAAGTACTTATATTTAAATGTTTGATACGCACTGAATTATATATATAAATAAAACAATACATTTAATATAAATAATATATTTACCAAATGGAAAATATGGAAACAAATTATTTTTAAATAAAAATAAGTAAGCAAGGTTTTGAGTTCATATTTGAATAAATTTACCATCCCTTCTTTGAGCACTGAAGGTAAAGCTACCTCTGTCTTAACGAACCAGAAACTGTGCCGAAGTTCATATTTGCAATTGGGATAATGGGCAGTTCCGTGGACAATAACGGCAGGTACATCGGTACAAAAAATCATACCTTTATTTCTGTTGATATATTCCACAGCAAAAATTGGTTTAGCACTGGCTTTTTGTGAATGCTTCAGCTGAAAAAGAATATTATATACATAAAGTAATATAAAGTATTGCATTCCGAAAATTGAGAGACACACCTTAAATTTTTTTAGTTCAAAAGTGAAAGATCTTATAAAAAAAGTTGGTCACTCCTGCACTAGGTATCAAACACTTGAAGTAAACAAAAATAATTACCTTTCCAAGCATGACATAGAACTCATTTACAACCTTCGTTCCAAGATTTATAACAGAACTGGCTGAAAAATATTAATGAGCTTCAAGGGTTTTGTAGGCTTTCATCTGCTCATGTGAATAAAAACTATGTGTTAAGGCTACAAAAATCGAAATACGAGATGATAGGCCACTGGTAGAATCCCATTAATGGTGTAGTCCAAATCAACAACTGCCATGGTATAAAGATTCAAATCCTTTATTAATTTCAGCTTCATTAGAAATCTAAAACAAATTATAATTTTATATCATTTGAATATGATATTCAAGAATAGAATTTTACTATTTAAATGAGAAAAATGCTCATGAATCTTAAATTGAAAGTATAATCAAAATGTAAACAAACATACCTCTGGTCTACGTCCGAGTATTATTGCAATAATTTCTTCAAATATGAACTCTGCATGATAAAACACACTGGTACGTTTTCACAATTAAATGGTCTTAACAGAACTAGCCAGAACCAGCAAATATTTAGAATTTAGATGGTTTAAAACTCCTAAGAAAGGTAATAAACCTATCTAAATCAATGCAAACAATGGGTTTATTTGCCCACCAAGGAAATTTTGACAGATGAAAAGTCACGTGGCACGTGGTTTGGATTGCCTAATGGAACATCCTGTATATTTTAATCTAAAAAGATACTATTTTAAACTCCTTTCAAATATATAACACACCATGGATGATATTGGTTTCCTAGGCGATTTATTCAACTTTATTACTTTAAACCACAGTAGACCATGAAACAAAAGCTAATATCCTAAAAACAACTATGTTTACTATTAACATTTAACGTCAATTTCATTTTTACATATTCATTTGCGAAAATGACCTATCAACATTTTGAAAAATTTGATAGGCCGTCAGTTAAATATTGAAAGTGGAAAAAACGAAGAAATGGCGCAAAATGTATATTTTGATCGCTATCCGGAAAGACGGCAACCATTTAAGGACATATTCCGAACACTTGCGATGATTCCTGTTATTCTTTACCTTAATCTGAATCTTTTCGTTTCAAAGTAATAAAGCTTAAATAAATCGCCTAGGAAACCAAACCATCATCCATGGTATGTTACATATTTGAAAAGAGAATTTAAGATACTATATTTTTAGATAAAAATATACAGGCTGTTCCATTTAAAAAAAATGAGGTTAGGTCCGATAACTTTCTTACCTGACCCCGTATACTTATTATGAAAACAGCAGATTATTCAACAATCAATATAAAGAAACTTCTGTATAAAACATTTTTCTGTACCTCTTAACTAATAAAATTAGGGTAATTTTGAAATTGTCAATTTTTTGATTTTCCCCCGTATCTCTAAGCGAGAGAAAATTTTCAAATTTTGATTTTACCATTTTAAGTTTGGCCCAAAAAGAGCACATGACGCCTACATTACTTTTTTGATAGCACTAACAATAACGGAGATACCCTATAAAAGTGTCGAAAATGGGACACCCTGTACAAAAAATAAGAAATTGAGAAAATTGCGTTTTCAAATGGAAACCTCCCAATTTTATAATTATTTTCTATTTAGCATTAAAAACAAGGGTAAATTTGTATAAGGTTTTGTACTCCGAATTTTGTAGTTTTCGAAATATTGCAAATTTAATATTTTTATATTTCGATCTTGCTGCGGATTTTAAGTTCAGCAAAGTCACCATAAAAAATATTAAATTATCGATATTTCCAAAACTACAAATATTCGGAATAGACCACCTTCTACAAATATTTATTGACGTTAACAATTTAGATAATTTTGATAAAACCACATAATTTAGTTAAAAAAGGTCCTTGCAAGCATTACTTCTGATATGTTTGACAAAATCTGTCCCATACGTTCTGACATTTTTTCAGCTCCCTATGTCAAACGATTTAAAAAAAAGAAGGCTGTTAAAAGTCTCCAATACAAAACAAAAAAAAAATAAAATAACCCACATATTCCAAAGCCTCCGAACACCGACGATAAAAACTTTGCCTGATTGACGGAAGGTGGGGCTGCCAAGTCTCCACTATATACGGAGAACTCTGTTACGTAAACGGACAAATGGCAACGCTGTATTTATATAAGAACTTTCAAAATCAGATATTATCAATACCATCATGCAATATCAAAATATATTTTAAAAATATGTTTAACTTCATCAAGTCACATTAATAAAGAATTTGTTAGGGTTAGATATTATTCTATAATTGAAAAAACTGATGTAATTTTGTCAGGATATCCAAGTTACATACCCTAAACCACCGCCCTAAACCTCTTCTCTATCATAAGTCAATTTATATAACTAAATGTATTCAGAAAAAGGAATTTTAAAAACTTACCATTCAGGGAACAGAGCAAAACTTTTTTTTAGGATGACTTTATAGCCCGAATACCCGAAATTCTGACTTGCAGTGAGGAGCATTCTGTTTAGGACGAAGTAATAATCTCGCGGGATTATTTCCAGAAAAAATAAAACCGGCGGTGTACGCGAGCTCCTTTCGAACGGATCACTGCAAAGCAACTAACGAAAGAAAACAAAATTCCATGCAAAAACCCTACAGTAAAAAAAAATTCGGTTCGCATTCGAGAATGTAGAAGAAAAACGATGACTCACCTCCATTTATGGTATAATATTTTTATACCCGTGTGCGTGAAATTTGGGAATTTAAATAAAATTTTCAAAAATAATCCGCGTGGGACTTTACATTTTAATATAGTTTCATCTTTGTTTAATGTTGTTTAGAATGTACTTTGCTAGATGAGAAATTTCTAAATAATGCTATTTTTATTAATGTTCATTATTATTTTGAGCCAATATATAGAAAACTGCCTTGAAGTCACTGTGCACTATACAGGGTGGGCGATTAGTGAGTCAAAGTACAGTAGCTAGTACTATAGTACAAAAAAAACGTTGAAACAAAGCTAGGAGTTTGATAAGCCTACAATGTAAAATTATTTTTGACAAGTGACTCAAAAAAAAGGAATGGAAGAAATATAATTTAAAAAAAAATAAGGTACCTCAACATAATGTTGAGTTTCAAGTCGACACCCTCTATGTCATATTATGACATAGAGGGTGTCAACTTGGAAACTATCCCATCCTTATAATATCTCGCTTTCAGTAAATAATATTTAGAGTCTTCATGTTTTAACCCCCTGAGAAGGGTAGACCTGACCCTTAAACTAGTCGACTGCCCCCAAGTAATATGGCATTTTAAAGGTAGTTTAAATCACTTTCCAATAATGACATAATTAATTATTTTTTGAGTACTGCATTGACGATTTATGGTTTTTAGGTTATTATTTAAAAAACATTATGTGTTCACTTCTCTTTTAGTAGAATAATTAGAGAAAAAGCCAGTTTTAAGAGAAATAGGCCGAAAAAAACTGTTAACACTATCTTGTTAAGATGAGGATCAAAAACAATCCGAAATCAGCAATCAGAGCCATCTATGTTGCATCAATTGAATTTAAAAATATGCCGCTATTTGGCAGGTTAGAAAGAGACCAGAGTCATCAGCTGATCAATATTTCTTTTCGTGAAGTTTTAGCCGTTAATAATAAAGTTTTTTAGTTAATTTATTGATATTTAGATTGTCTGACATATCGATTAGGGTATCGACAAGTTTCAGGAAGATCTGTGACAAAAAGTTGAAAAATTTTCATATTTGAAATTGTTATTATTATTTTATAACATTATATTTTTTAACGCAATTTTTTCATACCGTTTTCCAATCCTTTAACTTTACGAATCCAATTTTAGATTGGAAAAAAAACTAAGGATATTTGGCTAAACGTTCGCATAAAAAAGTGCTTGGCAACCTGTGATTAAACGCAGCTCTTAAAATGGTTAGGGTATTATTGGAAAGATTTAATGATAGTCTTCCCATTTAAGATTTTAAGGGCAATATTTACCCTCACTACGTAAAACCACGAAGGCTGCAAATAGTCTTCAAAGGCGTCCTCCTTCCCAATAAAATTGACGTGTCTTTCCGATTATTAATTT
The DNA here is from genome assembly GCA_963991005.1 of Barypeithes pellucidus. Lineage (NCBI taxonomy): Eukaryota > Metazoa > Arthropoda > Insecta > Coleoptera > Curculionidae > Barypeithes > Barypeithes pellucidus. The sequence continues at coordinate 20,956,149 of OZ022563.1, forward strand.
ATTTACTGGAAGGGTGGAAAGCTTCCAAATTGACACACTGCTACAAGATGTATATTTGTATATGTTTATACAATAAGTAAACTGTGTTTTACCTTAAAATAGCATGGGAGATGTTAACATTGGTGACCAAAAATGTTTTTTCGTCGTTACATCTCAAACTCGAGCACATCATCGAGACATTTCAATTCGTACTAAGGATGTCGCTTTGGAACAGGATCTGGTCTTTTCGAAACAAGTTTTTATGTGGAATAAGTCGGAACAGGTTCTGTTCCGATGGAAACGTCTGTTCCGCTCTTCGCTGGAGCCTTCTGGTTCGGTGAACCATTCTGCTTCCCGGAGCGGCCGGAACAACCTGTTTCGATGAAACAGTTTCGAATGCTCGGACACTGTCTGTTGCAACGGAGCAAAAGCAGATAGCAGCGAAAGGCGATAATGACTGAAATGCGCGGTTTTGTCGATGTTTAATATTTTTCGAAAATACGGGAAAAAATTGAAACTAAATATTTAGCAAAAATTATTTTTAAAACACAAAGATAAATCTAAAATATATGAAATAAACTCTCTTTGGCAGTGTATAAAGATAAAGTTTGTGTCCACAGTTATATCTATGCAGTATCGTAGATATATTTGTTTTTTTAAAATTTAGATGATACGAATAATAGGTTATTCGTATCATCTAAATAAAGAAAGATCGTCCTCTTTGCACAGTCGGGTGTTTTCTTTCAATATGAATTTTTAACTTTATTATAGAACACATATACGACATAAGCATATATATTACACTTTCGTTTTATGTTTTATCTATTATTGTATAAAGTTCCAAAGCGGGTTACTTTTATTTCGTGTTCATAAACTTTTTATTAAAATAACAATATAACTGGGTAAAGTCGCTAAAAGGGACTCTTCTATTAATGAACCAACCGGCAACCCCTCTTTATCAGAATGCAACGCCGACGCGACGTTGCGATGTAACAAAAGAGCAGCGAACCTTTTGAAACAGTTTGGAATTGGAACAGATTTCTTGAAACAGGTATTTTCTATTTAAAATACCCTGTTCCAACCATATCTAATTCGTACGACGCTGCGTTATGGTAGCAAAAAGACCGAAACGACTATAAATACCAGGGTAAGATATTAAAAATCTCTGAATTTATAGGCAAAATAATTTATTGCTAATATTAAAACTAGAAGGTACTGGTAGGAATATCACTGGCGTAACTACCACCGGTCTTACCGGTCTCAGAAACCGGGGCCCCGAGCACCAGGGGGCCCCCAAAAGTGGCAAGAGAGAAAAATTTTTTTCATCTTTATATCAGAAAAATGTTCAATATGAAAAAATAAAAATTTTGGTGTTCTTTCGTTATAAATATTCGTTGCCAGCTTAATATTACATTTCTATCGTGTTTTTCATTTTTCAAATTTTCGCGCTATTTCATATGAGCATGTTTCATTCTTGCCAATCTTTTTTTTTTCTCGCTGTTTTTGCTCAAGCTCAGGAAGTTTGTGACACTGAATATCGAGTGAGTAGTGACAAATATGGAACAAAAACAAACTTGCGTCAACAATCCTTGCTGTTGCATATATTATCATATTTTCAAATCGAAATCATAAGGCTTTGCGACTTGTATGCGGTTTGAATTGCTGGAATTCGAGTTTAAATGTGAATTGCGCTAATTTTATGGTAAATTTTGGAGTGAATCGTTCCTCTGGTAAGTGACTGTTATCCTACAAATATTATAGATCATAAGAATAATACTCCATTATTGTGGTTATGTTCTGACATTTCCTTCATTCAGTTTTATTTGTATAAATAAAAAATTCTGCCGAACGACAAATAAAAGTTACACTATCGGGATCGATACAGATCGATAAGTGAAAATTATTTGTTCTCCGTATTTTCAAATTTGCTCATTCTGCAATTTAGTGTCAAACGTTAAAATTGAAGAAGAAAAATTCAAAAATTAGAAGTAGGTATTTCAAATTTCAATTATTTTCACCAAAACTAAAATTTGGAATCAAAAATTAAACGAAAACGAAATTCAAAATTTGAGATGTTAACAACACAACAGGATTTAAAATGTGAAGTTTAGAATTCAAAATTCTAACTAGAAATAAAGAATTGGACATTAAAAACTTTGAGGTTCCAAATTCAAATTGATAAATTAATAAATTCAAAATAATAAGTTAATAAATTCGGAATATTAATTATAATATAGCATAAATTAGTATAGTACTATAAAGTAATATAGCATATATGTTTGCAATCAGACAGTTTGAAATATTGGAATAAAATATTCTTTGAAACGTAGATCTGATGATAAATTTTTCATTACAGATAAAATCATAAAACATGAGCTCCAACAAACGCCTTTATCTGAGTGGTGCTCAAAAAAGGAAAATAAAACTGGAGACCGAAGCGGCTGTGAAAAAATTGAAACCAATAACCTCATTTTTTTCGCCGCAACATCAGGAAAAGAAAGATCAACAATCTGATGACGGCTGTGAGGGAAGTGATTTTTCTAGTAGCGATTTGCAGCAGAAAGCAACAGAAGCAGATGTAATCGTTGCACCACCAAACACTGACCCTGACATTCTCATGAATACGGACAATTTTGAAGAGGAAAACATGGCACCACCTACTATGCTAAACACTACTTTGGAGCAGAACGATTTGCTAGAAAAGAAACATCCTACTGATAAAGGACATTACAAAAGCGTTTTGACTGCAGAATTGAAAAGATTTATAATCTCACATGGACCATGCCAACCGAAAGGGCCTTTCCCACAAAATGAAGAAACAGGGAATCAATTTACTTCGTTTTTTTATGAATCAAAAAATAAAGCAGGATTGAAAATTCCACGAACATGGTTATTAGCGAATTACTTACTTATTATTTCAAATAACACGATATTTAGATTTACTAATAATTTTCCTGTTTGTAGGTTATGCTATTCGGAACTTCTTGACTGCGTATATTGTGAGGTTTGCTGGTTATTTGCTGATAGAGGCTGTCCAAGTTATAAGCCAGCTTGGGTGGATGGAATAAGGAACTGGCCTAAATTGAGTAACAAAATTCTCGATCATGAAAAATCGAAGATTCACTGCAACGCCTGCATGATATACGAATCGTGGCGATTGAATAAATATGTGATTGATAAAGATCTTGAGGATCGAGCTCTCCAAGAAAAATCTTTCTGGTGCAAAGTTCTTGACCGAATCATGAATACAATCCTCACCTTGGCTACATGCAACCTTTCATTTCGCGGGCATCGCGAGGTCATTGGTGATTCTGGAAATAATGGAAATTTCTTATCAATTATTGAATTGCTGGCGGTATATGACCCTGTTTTGAAAGAACTTATCGCGAAACCTGATAATTCCATTCGATACCTGAGCCCTAAAATTCAGAATGAAATAATTGGACTTCTATCTAAGACTGTAGAAGATGAAATCGTCAAAAATATTCAAGAAGCGCCATTTTTTTCCATTATAACGGATACAACCCAAGACATTGCCAAAATTGACCAGATGAGTCAGATTTTTAGATATGTGAGAATTAATAAGGATGAAAAAGGAAAACCAGTCGATGTTAAAATCACTGAATCTTTTTTGGGATTTGAAAAAGTCGATGACCAAACGGCTTCTGGATTAGAATCAAAAATTGTTGATGGACTGGAAAAAAAGAAAATTGAAATTTCAAAATGTCGAGGGCAAGGGTACGATGGAGCTGCGACAATGAGTGGAATTTACAATGGTGTTCAAAGAAAAATTCTTGATAGGGAAGAAAAAGCCATTTTTGTCCATTGTGCAGAACATAGACTTAACCTTGTTCTCAATGATGCCTCGATGGGTGCAATACCTGAAGTCCAAAAATTCTGGGAAACAATTGAGCAAATTTACGTTTTTTTCGCGAACAGTATAAAAAGATGGGAGTTATTATCAACTTTTCTCTCCGAAAATTCTTCGTTGAAACTGAAACGACTCTGTCCAACTCGATGGTCATCCCGGAACGATTCTTTACAAGCTGTTCGATTCAGGTATAGTGATATTTTGAAGGCGCTGTCCAAAATCATCCTTATCAGCAATTCGAAAACCGAGCGAAATGAAGCAACCTATCTACGCCAAGTGATGGAAAATTTCGAATTTGTTTTTCAAGTCATTTTGCACACAAAAGTTCTGACAACAACAAACCTGGTTACAAAAGCTCTCCAAAAGCCAGATGTCGATCTTTCCCAAGCAAATGTTTTACTCGAGCAAGCGTATCAAGAACTACGAGAATTCCGAAATGACTACGAGGGAGCAAAATCACAGGCCATCAAACTAAGTGCGGATTGGAAAGTCAAGGTTGAGTTTCAGAACAAGCGGATCAAGAAAACCAAGAAATATTTCGAAGAATTGTGCCAGGACGAAAGACTGTCTGATGGAGAGGCACGATTCCGTGTAAATATTTTCCATGGATGTCTCGATATCATTTGCAATCAATTACTAAATCGGTTTGAAAGTTTGAAGAACGTGATCAAAACTTTTCGAGTACTCCAACCTAAGGAATTGACAAAAATGACGGACCAAGAACTGCACAGGGAAGCTGTGATACTTGCAGATACTTATGCTGAAGACATCGGCGACAAATTTCCTGAACAGTTGTTATCTCTTCGATCATGTCTCAAAAAACAAATTGAAAAACTCAGTTCTGTCAAGCAACTTGCAAATTTGTTAATTATTGAAAATGCTGCTTTATCTTCGAGTTTTCAAGAAGTTTGCACAGCTTTGATTTTATTTTTAACTATTCCAGTTACAATTGCTACAGCTGAAAGATCCTTTTCAAAATTAAAAATCATAAAAACTTATCTTCGAAGTACCATGGGCCAAGAGCGTTTGAGTAATTTGAGTATTCTGTCCATTGAACACGAAATGGCCAATCGTTTGAGAAATAACTTGGATCAAATTATTCACAAGTTTGCTGATTTGAAAGTAAGGCGCATTAAATTCTGAATATGCATATCACAACTTTGAGAACTCAAAAATTGTTTATTTTATTCACTGTTTTTTATTTCAGTATTATACCATAAAAATAAAATGTTTTACGTGAATAACACTTGATCCTTTTTTTCAACATCATTTGTATCCGTACCTTGAATAATACACCCCTACGAAATCCTGAGCGATGAATATAAATGTGTAAAGCAGGAGGGGGGGGGGGGGGGGGGGGGGGGGGGGGGTGAGAAAAGTTTGAATGATTTAAAGAATTCTTCTGATAAGAGCCCCTTAATGAAAATCTGACTGGGGCCCCCATTTCTATAGTTACGCCACTGAGGAATATAATTATTTATAAAACACTATCGATTTAAAAGGTTCATGCAGTGATTCTGTAACAGACTATACATCGCTATAAGCTTATTTACTTCTTAGAATGAATGTTTAGATACGTCCGCAAACTGTTACGTAGGACGCAGTAAGCTTATAGCGCCGTAACGGTTCGGCAGGGGGAAGTGCTTCCCCTACTATATGTGAATAATAAACCTTATCGTTAAAAATATACAATTACAGCTTTTAAAAACATTTTTTAAAACAAACTCTAACAATCTACAGAGTGTCCTCCTAATTTTTCGGGAGCATACAGAGGAGGTCAAAATAAACCGCTCCTTAACGGAGATACAGACCCCAAAGGGTATCCAGCGATTTACTTTTGAACCGACATGTATACGGACCGTCACACTCGTTGAATCAAAATTTTGACAGGTGTCATTCGACAGAGCAGAAAACTGATTTTTTAAATACTTTGGTCATTTCTTTTTAAAACAAGGACTCTTAATGTATGCGAAACCCTCATAAGTTACTAATGATAAATGCAAATACACTCGCCGGCACAAAATTCCGCCACACTGAAATTTTCGTCAAGTTTGATATTTTATAACTTTTTTATTTTATATGCGATTTTCATGATTTTATTATCAATTTGTAGATCCATTTATTGGGGTTTTCCTTAATTATTTTATAAAGTAACATTTTTCGATTAGGCTATATTATACAGGAGTAAATCAAACTGTTGTTTTTTGTTTTAACTTCAAAACACCCTGTGGGAAAAGTGAGGTGGATAATTTTATTTACATACTGTTTCGTGTAATCTTTGATGTATTCTAAACATTACGTTTTTTGCTTCATTCCATTATTTTATTTCTGCTGCGAGCTGCAAAATTTTAAATGAAAATGGAGCTCTAACCGCCCACCGTTACATTGAGGAAATCCTCCAAGAAGTTGTTCCATTTGCTCCTTTCATTCGGAACCAATTTACATTAATGCATGATAATGCTAGACATCACGTTGCACATGTAGTGCACGCATATAGCCCGGATCTCAACCCAATCGAACATCTTTGGGATCAACTTAAAAGGGCCGTTCGTCGTCGTCCTGTACAACCACAAACATTGCAAGACGTACAACTGGCGCTGGCCGAAGAATATCAGGGTATCCCTCAAGAAAGGATAAGTAACCTTATCCATTCGATGCCATGAAGGCTGCAAGCTGTCATTACTGTGAGAGGGGGAAATACACGATATTAAAATTGGTTTTGTTAATTAACTTTGATATATCTAGTGTTTATTTTTCTTAATAAAAATAGGCTTCAAATCAGCGTTTCATTTAAAATTTTGCAGCTCGCAGCAGAAAGAACTCTGAATGTCGCGGAAGCAGAAGGGCTAATGATGGACAGAGTCCTGTGGAGCGGAATTGTGGAGTTAGCCAGGACCCATCCTCTGTTGTAAGAGCTACAGGGAGAGCTCGCAGCAGAAATGAGATAATGGAATGAATCAAAAAACGAAATGTTTAGAATACATCAAAGATTACCAGAAACAGTACGTAAACAAAATTATCCACCTCAATTTTCTTACAGGTTGTTTTGAAATTACGACAAAAAACAACAGTTTGATTTACTCCCGTATAATATAGCATAATCAAAAAATGTTACTTTATAAAAATTTTGAGAAACCATCGTGGAGCCTATTGCTGGTGGTAAGTACCATCCTATAAATTTTTCAAATTAATAATATTTACACTAGTACTTTTGATTTCATACATTTTGTTAACATAAGTTAAAATTAATTAAACAACATCGCATTTTTTTTTTAAATTTTGATCAGGCAAAATGTAAAAAAGGGCGCGTTGGAACGCGACCAAACTATTTGTTTACTATTCCTTGAAGGGTACTGAATAAGGTCCAACTGAGAGTTGCTGCGACAATTTGCGACCTTGCCCAAAATTGAATTTAAGAAAAAATTTGTTCGGTACATTTTTACAAATATGTGATTAAGACATCGAACCAATTTTAAATAACTTTAAAATTACTAAACCGATTCCGATAAAACGTACATAGTTTCATGGAGAATTAAACATACTTTTAGGGAAAGGGGAGGGCGAGGAAAAAAACATAAAATAAATGTTTCTCCAATGATAATATCGTAAAAATAAACCACCTTTGTCTATTCCAATTTCTATAATTTAATAATCATAAAAAGGGGTGTGGAGGGCGCAAAAATGTAAGATATTAAAAACAAAATGCAATGTTACCATATTTATAACGGTTTCTTACAATTCAAAACATGTTTTGTCTCATGTTACCAAGATAATCTTTTTGGCCACGATTCTGTTGAAATTCGCCTGTGTGCGACGAATGAAATTCTCAACGTGATTTTTAGCATTAGTAACTTTCGAGTGTTTCGCAACCGCGCAAAACCGTCAGTTTTAAGGCTATAAATTAAGAGTCTCTCTTTTAAAGAGGAATATAAAAAATCAGCTCTTTACTTCGATTTTTTTGATGCATTGTGATGTTTAAATGGAAATATCCCGAAACTGGTTAGAGCTAGTAATATGGAGCCAAGTATACCCGTTTAGTTTGGAAATTGCCCTTGTGTGTATGCTAGTGTACCTATGTAACTAGCACCCTCTAATGTGAAAAGGAAAATATTCTACAAATTATCATTAGGTTTGTTCCAACACCCTATTTTTGTATCGTTCTAGACCCGTCACGAAACTGTTGGGATCGATTTTGTGCGCAGGGCGTTAATTTTGCACCGTTTGTTGCCGATGCACAAGGGACGCAAGGTTGGTACATTTTTATGACCATTCTCTGTAAAAATCACAGCTGATCCCGATCGCCTGTCTGATTACTTCTTAGACTGGGAAAGAAGATTAGTTAATTATCATAAATCATAACCCTACTTTTGTTGCTTAATTTCTTCGTCTAAACTTGAGTATTATCTTTTGTCGTTCCGTTTTGTTGTATTTAATAATTACGGAAGAGGATATCGTGTTTAATGGCAAGAATATCTTGTAGGTAGGAACCGGATTATACAAAGAATAAATTAAACAATCAGAATATTAACGAGGGGTTAAGTAACAACTCCTACAAAACAAGGCTAAAAGAACTGCACGAATGCCAGGAATACAACAACAACTGTTAAAATTCTTACGGCGCAAGTCCGTACAAACGGTTCTTGCTCTTGGCCGTGTATAGTTTTCACCGTTCAGGAACTGGTTTGCGAACGATCACAAATTTGGTTGGAACCCCAACGGGATAGCCAGATACACCGTTTTGTGTCGGTTGGAACGGCTTTCGACTACTACGCATGTGCGTGACCGTACATTGTACGATTTTTAGGGTGGTTGGAACGAACCTATTTCTTACTCATACAAACATCATACCGTCAACTTTCGAACCGATACAGTGAAACCGTTTCCAAATTATGGCTTATTTTCGAAAATAAACGTTCACTTTCAACACCCTGTATTTCTAAAAGGAGAAATATGTCGGAAAAACTTATAGGACTTAATCGGTGTAGATTTCAGTACCTCTAGTTGCTCTATAGCCAAGTTATGGGACACCCTGTATGTATTAGAACAAACCCGAAGACAATGATCTTGAAGAGTCGAATTTCTCAGTTAGGATGAAAAAGAGGCCATAAAACTTACTGAGAATTATTCATCTAATTAAAAGCACTATGTCCGCTGTCAATCTTTCTAAAAATGGTGTCACACATTGTGCGCTGGCACCACAATCCGTTAACTTTGTTTTTAATAATTTTTAAATGAGATGTTAATCAGAATCACTGTCTAAAATCAATCCCCGTTTTCGAGATCTATTCGATTTTCTGGTGGATGTCGGCGCACTACTCGTCTCAAACTCGTCCTCGTCGTCACTGTTGCTTTGTTTGCGCGTTTGCTTTTTTTTGCTTGGCAAGCGTCCTCTCGGTTTCTTCACTGATTTTAGGGGCGGAGGCGGTTTCATAAGTTGTCCGTCTTCGTTCAGTTCGAAAATTGAGTTTATGCTCTTCTCGATTTCGGCGACAATTGGCTGAAAGTGTAAACGGGGGCAAAATTCAATAAAAAGATAATATAATATCGTAAATTATGGTACCAAGGATGTTTTTCGTTTTGTAGAAGCATTCTACAACTAGCATATTTATTTGTTCATTCGCTATGTATTACAAGTGAAATCACGCTCGTCATCTTACAAAATATCTAACTATTCACTAATACATACATTACAAAATATAAAAATAAAACGTACACCCACTGATAGAAAATAAGAAAACACTCGAAAACAAGAACCAGAACTTCGGTCTGGGGGGGGGGGGGGGGGGGGGGGTGGTTGTCCAAACTTCGTCCAAAGTTAAGAAAAGCAATACCCTACCGCGTTAGTCAAATCGGTATATATGACCCATGACCCCCACCCCCTGGATCCGTGCTTGCTCGAAAAATTAGCACAAAGCAGAACAGCAATCAAAGCGAAACTTAGTTCTAAAAGAATTCCTGAAGGGAATCAAAGCACTTATCAGTCAACACCCTTTTCACATTCCCTTTTAAACCTTGGTATGTTCTTAATTTCTTTACAAAAATTATGCAAATGATTATGCACTTTTCCACAGAAATAAAGAGGATTTTCCTCAAAACATTGACAGTCGACATCTAGGAAGCACAACATCATACACATCGGCAAGTCAATCTGTGTCTCCGCCGTATCGGTAAGGGGGAAGCAATATCTCTTACAACATGGTCTAGTCATTAGTCATGGGCGTGCTATTATTATTTGAAATAATGTGAAATTTTTCGGTAATTGCCTTTTAATTAAGGTTTAAAAAATTACTTTTTACATGTAATTTTTTCAACATGGAAAAACAGCTAAATGATTAATTGATTAACGATGATTTTTCAATTTTGATTGTATTAATGCCCCTTTCTAGCTTTTGCTTAAGTTTTTTTTTTATGATGAAACACAAGCACTATAGGAAAAATCCTTTAGGGCACTCTGGGAGTGGTGCGTGTGCGCAAGAAGCGATTCACGTTGGTTTTGAATCGTTGGAGGTTATATTCGTTGGGAAAAGACCTCGGGAAGGTCGTTCCACAAGGATGAAGTCCGCCAGATGAAAGACTTTTTAAATAATGAAGTTCGAGGAGTACTAAGCTTAACCACATATGGATGGGCGGCAGTGGTTCGTCGTGCACTTCTGCTATTTGCCGCTCTGGGCGGAATTAAGAGGGCAAGGTCAGCCGAGCACTTTCCATGAAAATATCTGTAAAAGAGAGTCAAATCCCCAACCTGTCTTCGATGTTCTAGGCTGTCGAGGTTCTTCGTCAGTTCGTGGTCTCCAATCAGACGAATGGCCCTTCTTTCGATGGAGTCCAGCAGCCGAAGAGTATGTCTGGGTGCAGAACTCCAGACATGAGAGCAGTACTCCAGTGATGATGTGTCCGTCCATGACTATATCCGGTTCTGTAATCTTAATCTTTTTAGAGAAATCTGCTGCCTGGGTTTTTTTTGGCGTTAAATTCGACTTGGTTACTGTCACCCCAAGCCAAAATTTCTTCCAGGTCTTTGTTGAGGCGTGATACTTCATGCTGTCTGCGAAGATGTGCGTCGGCAGCCGATGTTTGTGCATTTAAAGAGAAAGATGAGATAAGTGTGCTATTATCAGCCAAACTAAATATCGGATTTTTCGTTTTCACTAGAAAGTCGTTAATGTAGAGTAGGAAGAGAGTGGAAGACAATATGGACCCTTGAGGAACACCGGCATTGATGGTGAAGGTGTCTGAGAGAAATCCGTCAATCGCCACTTGCAGAGAGCGGTACTTAAGAAAGCTAGACAACCATGCACAGAATCGACTGGGCAGTCCCTCATGCCAAACACGATCAAAGGCTTTATAAATATCCAGTGCAACAGCCCGAGACTCCCCATGATGTTCGATTGCGTTGGTACAAAGATGGGTGACATAGGCTAGAAGATCTCCAGTTGATCTGGACTTCCGAATGGGTACATCCATCAAATATCGGACATCGCCGAACAAGCCCGATATCCCATCGGGTGTCTGAGGAGACGCATACGCTATCAACTATCTGCGATATAACCTATCAAATTAGCCCTAGCTACTTGTAACCATTGACAACGCACGATGTTCGTTTCGTAGCTACAGATGAACTTGTCGACCTGTACACGCTACTCGAACGATGTGAATGACACTCATCAGACAACCTGGAATTTTTTGGGATTACGTCTTACAAACATCACAGCTTCAAGGAGAAGCACACATGGAACTGTGAGAATTTCATGTTTTATAAAGGTTGATCTAGACGACTCAAGGGGGGCTGCAAACCAAATACTTTTCGAATAATCTTCTTCGGTGCAACAAACACTCGTTGAACTTCGACAGACTGGCTTCATAACAGAATCAAAAAAATGAAGGTGTGAGTATGCCAATGCACAATAACAATAGCCGAGAACCTGTCAATCAATCCCTTAAAACCAAATTTTTGATAGTGCATAGGTATTTACAAAAGGTAGGCATATTTAGCTAATATTTTAACGTGCAGAATCCGTGGTTACTCTATGGCGCATTCATTACACACCACCCTCTATATGCACATACGTTACATTTAGAAAAAAATGGTATTTTATCACAAACTATAACATTCAAACACAATACCTTAAGGTCAACTTTGCCCACTTGCGGCTTATTACAACATTGCAGGATAGCCTTGAAGCTGGCATAAATCTCTGGGTCGTGTACTAAATGTTTATACATGGAGAAGTTCTCTTGTAACTTCTTTAAGGCTTTGTCGTTGTAAGTTATTAGTGCCAAACAGTATGCTATATTTCTGTGGTGTCGAAGATCTTCTGTGATAAGAAATTTGGCACAGAATCTGTCTACGAGGTTCTCCATGTATTTCGTTTTGTCCATTAGTTCAAATAGGAATCTAAAAATAAGGATATTTACATAATTTTTAAGTTGCTGTGGGTTTGAAAAATAGAAAACTGCATTATTTTCATTTAGTCAGCTGCGAATTGACCTTATAACGATTATTTGTCATTTTATTATCCAATTAATTATAAATATCCGAACTCAAAATTCTTTTGTACCTGGTGGCCAACTAAGAATGGCCGCCGGCTATATCTCAAAAACTAGTAATCATAGATCATCCGGATAAACGTTCCCAAGAGATTTCTATTGGGAACTTTTACTCCAGCTAAAAAAGATGCAAACCTGCGCTTTTTATCGAAATGTTAAGAATTTAATTCCCTCCTATACAGCGTTACAACAAACCTATCGTTCAATTTAACTTTTTTGAGAAAATGCCTAATATTTGCTTATATTTCAGCAAATGCCATCTACCGGCGACGGCAAAACTCAAGGATACAAAAACAAAGGTGCAAAAACAAAGGTGCAGTTTGTAGGGTAAATTTTGTTAAAATTGGTTAAGCCAAACCGGAGTAACCGTACTTTATTTCTTTCAATTGCATTTCCCCCCACCAGTTTATTTGACTAGATTGGAAATTTTGTGTAGGATAAAATATATAGATACTTTAGATACCTCTCAATTGGTCAAAACACGTACAAAATCTTAATATTAACCTTGGTCATGATTGTTACGTTCCCTTGTGGATATTTTACAAACTCGAAAATAATTTCCAGCATTTTCTTTTGGGTACTAAAAAAAATGACCCGGATGCCCTATGATTGCTACTTTTTGCAATATGGCCGGCGGAAATTCTTAGTTGACCACCCGGTATACATACGTACTTTTTTCCGTATATTCGAATTTTATAAATAAACGTACAGGGTGTCCCATTTTCGACACTTTTATAGGGTATCTCCGTAATTGTTAGTGCTATCAAAAATGTAATGTAGGTGTCATGTGCTCTTTTTGGGTCAAACTCAAAAATGGTAAAATCAAAATTCGAAAATTTTCGCTCGCTTAAGAGATACGGGGGGAAATCAAAAATCAATCAATCAAATTTATTCAAAATTACCCTATATTTTCTTAGTTAAGAGATATAGAAAAATGTTTCATACAAGTTTCTTTATATTGATTGTTGAATAATCTGTCGTTTTCAGAATAAGTATACGGGGTCAGGTAAAAAAGTTATCGGACCTAACCTCATTTCTTTAAATGGGACACCCTATATATTTTAATCTCAAGGTAGGATATTAAATTATCTTTTCAAATATCTTAACACACCATGGACGGTATTGGTTTCCTAGGCGGTTTATTTAAACTTTATTACTTTGAAACGCAATAAAATATTTAGATTAAGGTAAAAAGTAACGGGAATCATCGCAAATGTTCGGGATATATCCTTAAATGGTTGCCGTCTTTCCGGATAGCGAACAAAATATAAATTTTGCGCCATTTCTTCGTTTTTTCACTTTCAATATAAATTGATATATCAAGTTTTGCAAAATGTTGATAAGTAATTTTCAGAAATGAATATGTAAAAACGAAATTGACGTTAAATGTTAATAATAACTAGAATATCAACATAGTTGTTTCTAGGATACTAGCCTTTGTTTCATGGCTTACTCTGGTTTAAAGTCATAAAGTTTAAATAAATCGCCTAGAAAACCAATATCATCCATGGTGTGTTATACAGGGTCCGCAAACGAAGCGTGGACGGAAGATTAAACCGATATCGAAGGACTTATCAACAATACTAAAACAGCTTGAGATATTGGATTAAAAGCGGCATGTTTTAAAAATATTTTACATTATACAGGGTGGCCCAAAAAAGTGTGACAGCATAAAGTTATATTTTTTTAAATGGGACATCCAGTATTTTATTGCATATTTAGGTTCGTATTACTATCGTTTATAAGTGCCTCAAATTTTATTTAATTTGGTTTTGTAGTTTCGGAGAAATAAATTAAAAACTAAAAAAAAAGAAGTTTTGCAGTCCTGAATAAAAAAATCAAAAAAATCAATCCAGAACTATTTTTTTAAACTCGGCATTGAGTGAAATTTATGACAAGAGGTATAGAGATACTTTGAATGTAATTGCCTTTATTTATTTTATACAGGGTGTTCATAATAAGCTTTCAAAAACACCACATTTTAAAATAATTTTTCTCAATTTTTTTAAATGGAACACCCTATATTATATGGATATTTGACGTAGAAATCATAGACAATTTTTTTTTGTAATATAAGCATATAAGGTATATCCAGCCTTTTTCGAAATAATTGTAAATTTCATAAATTATGTTGTTTAAATAGAGTTTTTATTGGGAAATTTTGTTATAGGCAACTAGACTAGTAAACTAAAGTAAATGTTCAAAATAGCTTCAATTAACTTAATTTAATGATTTTCCTCTACTGCCAACATAATTCTTAATTCATTTTCTTCATTGATAACGGGTTTATTGATTATCTCCTTTTTATATACGCAATGCTTCCTGTTGCTACAAATCTTTGCAACAACTTCTCGAAGGCTTCTGTTCTTGGCTTTATCTTAATATCTGAATATCTTTCAGCATACACACGGCTCGCGAGAAGGCAATTTCTTGCACATTCACCCAGTATAAAAATCATATTTACCATTTCTAAAGTTGTAAAATTCGACATTTTGTGTAAGTTAGTACTTAATTTCGACGACTGAACAAATATAAATAATTTTATTTGACTGGCATAGTGACAATCTAAACATAAAAAAAATAATGGCAACTCGATTGAGAATACAAAATAAAATTATATAAATAAAAGTAGCAAAAATGTAGGCTTTTAAAAGTTATATCGAAATAACTTAAATACGGTAAACTCTAATAGTAAAAGGAAGCAATTTTGAACATTTACTTTAGTTTACAATTATTAGTCTAGTCGCCTATAACAAAATTTCCCAATAAAAATTATATTTAAACAACATAATTTATGATATTTATAATTATTGCGAAAACGGCTGGATATAACTTATATGCTTGTATTACAAAAAAAAAAGTCTATGAATTCTACGTCAAATAGCCAAATAATATACAGGGTGTTCCATTTGAAAAACTTGAGAAAAATTATTTTAAAATATGGGGTTTTTGAAATCTCATTATGAACACCCTGTATAAAATAAATAAACGCAATTACATTCATAGTATCTCTAGACCTCTTTTCATAAATTTCACTCAATGCCGAGGTTAAAATAATAGTTCTGGATTGTTTTTTTTGATTTTTTTATTCAGGACTTCAAAACTTTTTTTTAGTTTTTAATTTATTTCTCCGAAACTACAGAACCAAATTAAATAAAATTTGAGGCACTTATAAACGATAGTAATACGAACCTAATTATGAAATAAAATACTGGGTATCCCATTTAAAAAAATATAACTTTATGCTGTCACACTTTTTTGGGCCACCCTGTATAATGTAAAATATTTTTAAAACATGCCGCTTTTAATCCAATATCTCAAGCTGTTTTAGTATTGTTGATAAGTTCTTCGATAACGATTTAATCTTCCGTCCACGCTTCGTTTGCGGACCCTGTATATTTGAAAGGAGAATTTAAAATGCTATCTTTTTAGATTCAAATATACAGGGTGTTCCATTTAAAAAATGAGGTTAGGTCCGATAACTTTTTTACCTGACCCCGAATACTTATTCTGAAAACGGCAGATTATTCAACAATCATTATAAAGAAACTTCTGTATATAACATTTTTCTGTATCTCTTTTAATTGAGAAAATACAGAATAATTTTGATATTGTATATCTTTTGATTTTTCCCCGTATCTCTTAAGCAAGCGAAAATTTTCTAATTTTGATTTTGCCATTTTAAGTTTGATCAAAAAAGAGCACATGACACCTACATTACTTTTTTGATAGCACTAACAATTACGTATGGGACGAAAATGGGACACCTTGTACATCATAATGTTTAAAATTCCAAAGTTACCACCCATCCACTCAAAATAGAGAGTAAATGTAAAAAATACGTTTACATGTGTTCATCCCAGTCCCGTTCTCCCGTCAACAAAATTTCATGGAAGATTTCGAGATATCGCCTTGTAGCACTGTAAAAACACTAATCCTATATATAGAGTATTCGGATAATGTATAAATAAAGGTAGTGAGTCTAAAGTGGAAAACTCAATAGTTCTCGTGTTCAACGTTCAATTTACTTTTTATTTTTAACATCTTGCAGTTAGTTTTCAAACTATCAAGTTGAAATTTGGCACAGGGCAGGCACATTATGTAAATATTTCTTTACTGTGCAATCAGAGACCACTTTACCCGAAATTCAAATTTAATTTTTGGTACATCTTTTTTGTTTTGTCAGTTATGTGACATGAGAATAACAAATAAAAAAGGTACTCTTTATACATTTTCAGGTTCTACATCTATTTCTGAGGAAATTTTATTAATACTTTCCTATATCTATCTGTTCCCGTTCTTTAGTTATTAATTAATTTTCATTTTTTTAACGAAATCATGACTTCTAATAAATATGGTTTTCTCCAAACTCTAAAACATTCCTAAGTTGAAATGTTGCGTACGGTTTAAAAATGCCTTTGGGTATTTGCTTTTTTGGTAATATCTGAGTTCAAGCATACAGAGTGGTCCAAAAATAATTGTTTGTAGGTTACTTGAAAAAATGCCCGAAACTTGATTTTTTCAAATGGGACATCCTGTATATCAATACTGATTTGGAAAGATGATAAAAGTAGCTTTCTAAAAATATATTTAACTCTTCAAGTTTTTGATTCATAAGCATTTCTTTGCGAAATTTTGCAAAACATGTCAATTTCAACGACTTTAGTAGTAGGAGGCCATGAAAACAATTGTTAATCTCCATGACAACTATATTTTTAGCGGAAGTGTAATTCCTTCATTTGTAATTTTAAGTTGGCGGTACAATGCGAGATATTAATAGTTACTCAAATGCAATTATAATGAATTTATTTATTATACATGGACAGTGTGATAAGATTATAGGCAGAACGTGTAGAAAATTTAATGAAATATATCCGGATTTATCAAAAATGAATATCAAGAAATTTAATCGAATCCAGAACAATTTCAGAGATTTTGGTTCAACATTAAAAGCACCAAGAAATTTGCCCAGACCAGCTAAAAATATAGTTGTCATGGAGACTAACAATTGTTTCCATGGCCTCCTACTACTAAAGTCGTTGAAATTGACTTGTTTTGCAAAATTTCGCAACGAAATGCTTATAAATCAAAAACTTGAAGAGTTAAATATGTATAGGTATATATTTTTAGAAAGCTACTTTTATCATCTTTCGAAATCAGTATTGATATACAGGATGTCCCATTTGAAAAAATCAAGTGTCGGGCATTTTTTCAAGTAACCTACAAACAATTATTTTTGGACCACTCTGTATGCTTGAACTCAGATATTACCAAAAAAGCAAATACCCAAAGGCATTTTTAAACCGTACGCAACATTTCAACTTAGGAATGTTTTAGAGTTTGGAGACAACCTTATTTATTAGAAGTAATGTTTTCGTTAAAAAAAATGTATAAATATATAGGGAGTTCCATTTAAAATAACGATGTTGCCACCGGTTTTAGGTAGAAGCGGCAACGCCGCATTGTTGAAAATATTTTAGAACTGTAGACCATGGTCGGTTATCTGGAAAACCAAATTTTCCAAACAAACTGATCTCCCGTTCTCCAGAAAAGTCTAACGTTCCATCCACCGTGAATCACCATGTATACCCAAAAATAATATCCAAATTAAAAATGTTGACGTTTAAAATTTCCTGACATTTACGTCGTCAAGGCATGGATTTTACATCCAACTTTGCATAAAATCTATTGAAAACATCGACTGTTTTGGCATATCACGGGTAATGTAATTTGTGGAACTGTTACGTAATTTATATATTATATAACAGTCATTACGTAACAATATACAGTGCGTAAATAGGTTCTTACTAATATAGGAGTGGAAAAACTATAAACAAAGGCCTTTTATCAGTGGTGTTTAAAAAATCGATCCCAAGGAAAGCGTATTACTTACTTCATAATATCCCGACTATTCTCCTCACTAATATCGTTGGAGTCCATCAAATGCGAAAATATATCCGGCAAAACGTTGTACAAATTGCTCTCCTTGTGCGCTAGTGTGATGAAGAAAGTTCGACACATGGCGTTTAGTTCCTTGTCTTCGTCCACCAGGCAGTTCACCATCTGGGATATGTACGAGTGGGCGCGGATCATGTCCCTCAGGATGAGGGTGGATAATGTGAAGAAGGTGGCTTTGCGAATTTCCTCGGACGGGTCTTTTAGTCTAAAATTTTATATGGATAATACACATGGTGTTATGGAAATTGTTTGCTATACAGGGCGCTATGGAGGTGACTTATTATATTTAAACCGGCAAATTTTGAGATGAAAACAAATTGAAAAAATAACCATAAATGGTGCTTTGAATTAATAAGCGAGCTAAGACACCTTATGTCAAACCCGAAAAATCACGTGGTAGACAATGGCGAGATCTGGCAACGATCTAATAGGGTAGATCAAGTTAGTAGACGTTAGTAACTGTTGGCCGGTGTTGTCATATTTAAACGCTTTTAGAGAAAATACTATAATTTTCATAATTTTTCATTCAGTCATACATTTTTGAACAATTCTTTTCACAATTGGAAATAACGACGAAAAACGTACGTTTGCGATACGTAAATTTACCACCTTAATATTATTTTTAATTATTAATGTAATTAACGTTTAAAATTTGTATAAAAACACGTGGGAGTTGAAGGAAAGGCGCGTGCGACGCGACGTACCTCTTTCGCATTACAACACATACACAACACAAACTCATGCTGAAGTAGCCGCGTCGCGTCGGGACGAGGCTCGAGCATTAAAAGAGACATGGGCTCAGGATATCTTCACCCATCGATCCTGGATTTGAGCAACGTTTTCCAACGCCCGCGTTATGATTTGGCATCACCGCTAGGCTACTGACTTACATACAGTTGTTCGGGTGAAAACAGATGTGTATGGCGTGGCAAAACTTGCTAGAATGGGGTTTTTACCTAAGTATTTAGACGTTCGGTTTAAAAATAACCAGCCTTTATAACACCTTTAATGCCTATGTTGGATTTGTAAACAAACATCGATTTAAAAAAAAGTATGGAGTGTTAACCGAAATAAAACAACCTGTCGGCGAATTTTGGATAAAAATATTGCGATTTGGCCAAGCTTTGCTTAGTTCAAAAGTTAATAATAACCGATGTACAGCGTGTCCAAGTGAAAATTTTATTTTCTAATATCCTAATTAACTTACCAATTTTTTGACCAATATTTTTGCATAACATTTTGTGATTGAGGGTTTTGTGGAGCAAAAAATTGTTAATAATTGAAGTACTTAGATGGAAGAGAACGCTCGCTGCGGCATTCTGGGTATATATAGTTTTTGCAGCGAACCCTCAAGCTTTTTCGGCAGTTGACATCAGCAATATGTCATCAATCAGCTGTTTGGGGATTTATTCAAATATCCCAGTTTTATACCAACCGCATTAAGCGTGTTGTTTTTTTATATTTTTCCAGTTTGATTGGTGCTAATAAGTTTTAAAAGTGTATTTCCGTCGTTTTAGTATAGTTTATTTTGTTTTGAAAACTTTGATTAACCACATATCGAGTTGTTTGTGTATTTGTAAACCACAGTATGATTAGTACTAATCACGTAACGAAAAATTTATAGGTTAATATTTTATTTATCTGTTTTTAGGCGAAAATAATAATTATGGAGCATAATTATTGTCTGCCTTCTACCTCAGCTGATGCCACCGTTAGAGAAACTAAGGTGAATTTTAATATTAATAAAAAAATTTCTAGATGTTTTATTTCTTTCCGAGTGAGTTGAGATTTATTTCAGTTAAATATCAGGTAATACTTTTGTGTGGTGACAGTTTAGTTAGCTGGGAAAGTAGGAAATATTTGCATGATATTTTTAATAATTTTGGTCAGAATTCAAGTGCAATTATTGATCATGTAGTATGTAACAATATGTTTATTTAAGTTCACTATTTTTAGAACTTTGCAGAGAACGCTAAATATATTGTCCGAAGCTTTTGATCTATATATAGAGCTGATGATAATCGCCGAGCTCTAATGGAAAACCCTTGTGTTGCTCAGAAGAGATGTAGATTTCTTGAAATATATATGGCCAATGAGCAACTTGGTGCCGAAAAAAATTGTCCCAATTTAACCGACTTCGTATTTCATTAGTTTTTTGCATATTATATGACTTACGTAACATACGTATTTGCAATATACGTAGCCTACGTATACAGAAGAAGGGTGCATATAGAATTTGCTTGTTATGTTATGCACTTATAAGTTTTATGTTTTTCTTGTGCATCCGGTACAAAAACATAGAACTTTTTCCACGTGATTTGTATTTATATAACAGGGAAACGAAATAATCTAGGATGACTTTTTCGAAAAATTGAAGATACAATTTATTACAGGTATAGTTAAGTTCATGTGTAGATACATTGTATAAAGTTTACAGTAGGTAAAGATGGACATCCATGTAGATACGTACTTCCTATCTTTTTGTGAATATAGAGGTACCTACTAGACATGTAATTATAGATAATGACTTCATTTTATATATTTGAATAAATAAATAACAAAAAAATACAATATGTATGTGTATTTTATTCCCTATAATAAATAATAAAAAATGCATTTAAAAATATAAATAGACTCGTTTCACTTTTAAAACAAACGCACGTACTATTTTAGTACGGTCCTGGAAGATCCTGGAATGTCATACAAACCTAGCCAAAATAAATAACCAGAAATCAGCAGGCAAGTCATTAATGTCACGTGACACTTGACATATCTGGCGCGAGGGTTCGCTGCAACGACTATAGAAATACGTGCGTTTTTCCTGGGCTGTGCATTTATGCTTTTATTAAAAATATCAATTTTCTCACTACTTCTACCGAAAAATGGTGAAACTTTTCAATGTCGCTTCGAGCGACTGTTTTCGAGATTTAAAATATTGACAAAACACATTATTATATCAGATATTAATTATTACATTATATTTAATAGAATTTAAATACAAATAATTCAGATTACAACAGGAGTTCCAACTTAATCTATATTTTTTAAAGTATTACAGTAGACACTCAATAGTGCGAACCGAAAAAAAACAACGTCCGTTCACATTATCGATTTATTCGCGTTAACGGAGGTTATATTTAATGTGTTAGAACTTTTTATAACGAACATAATAAACATATAAATTAGTAATACTCATTAAAACAAACAGTAATAAATTTAAAAAAAAGAGATAAAGAATTATTTTTTGTTAAAAAAGTCAGAAATTTTTGTTTCTTTTCGGGGATTTTTAATTTTCTGCATAATGGCTTTGTCTCTTAGCCTCTTTATAACTACAAGATCATTAATATCAATGTCACTTTCCTCAGCCCACTGGCTTACTACATTTACAGACTCTATAACTATATCTAGTGGAACCAATGGAGTTAATGATTCCGGATTTTCTTCGGCTATCTCAATCTCATCGCTTTGACAGTCTTCAGTATCTTCAACTTCAAGTTGCAAATTAAAAAGTTATTCGCTGCTTTTAAGTTTTCCTACCAGCTGCAGTATTCTCCGCCGCCGAGACAAATGTTTTGTCTGGTAATAATTTCCAGTAAAGTCCTGTTTCGTCAGCATTGTAAAGTTGGTCTAATGTGATACCAAATTATTCTACTTTGTTTATTAATTGGATTTTAAATGGATCCACAAGTTCTGGCTGTGAGGACAATTTCTCTCCAGAAATTTTCAAAAAGCGGATTCCAAATCTCTTTTTAAAGCGTTATAGTCATCCTTCAATGGCTGTAAATTGCTTATCATTTTCTTTAATTTGTAAATGGATTTGCTTTGCTTTTTGCTTGATCATATCCCCACTTAAAATAAAATGTTTACTTCTTTGCTCCAGGAACCACTTATACAGGGTGAGTTTTTTAAAGTGTTACAAGGCGATATCTCGCAAACGGTTTAAAATATTTTCTTGAAATTTTAATGAGGTAATAGTGAGATGGGGGGACATATTTAAACATATTTTTGTTATCTACCCCCTTTCCCCATTTTGAGGGGTGGGGGGTAACTTTGAAATTTTAAATGGGAATATGTACTTTTGTTTATTAAATTCGGATCTACGTAAAAAACTACGTATTTGTACAAAAAAAATTTTTGGTTAGCTCCACTGGTTACCGAATTATAATTAATTAGGTTATAAAAATTTAAAAAATATTATTTACCCTTTATCGCCTGTCATGTTTCAGAAGATGTTCGAAATGTCTCCCTTCAACTTCCAAACACTTTCTCACTCTTTTTTTAAACGAATTTCGTACCCGCTCTAACATTTCAGGTGTCACTAATAAGCAGGCAAAGCGGATTCGGTCTTTCATATTGTCTATAGTTGTAGGTGCAGTCGCCATCACTTTGTCTTTTATAAATCCCCAGAAGAAAAAGTCAAGAGGGGTCAAATCCGGAGACCTAGCAGGCCAATTATTATTGACCGGACCAGCTCGACCAATCCACCTGTTTTCAAACAATTCGTTTAAATGATTACGGGCCTGTATTACATCCTGTTGAAACCACATGTCAGGATTTATGTTTTGGTATAATAATAGTGGTAATTCGTTCCTTAAAAAATCTGTATACATTTCTCCATTTAAATGGCGTTCAAAGAAATGCGGACCAATAACCCTATCTCCAATTATACCACACCAGACATTAACTGACCAAGGATGTTGATTTGGCACAGTTCTCATCCAGTGGGGAATAATCGTTGATATGTAAAAATTCTCAACTGACTGAAGTCAAAACAACGCATTTCCATGTAAACGAATAATAATTTTGAAATAAGTGGACTTGATTTATTTTAAATTTAGTTATTTTTTAAATTAAATAGAAATTTAATAATAAATTAATTATAATTCGGTAACCAGTGGAGCTAACCAAAAATTTTTTTTGTACAAATACGTAGTTTTTTACGTAGATCCGAATTTAATAAACAAAAGTACATATTCCCATTTAAAATTTCAAAGTTACCCCCCACCCCTCAAAATGGGGAAAGGGGGTAGATAACAAAAATATGTTTAAATATGTCCCCCCATCTCACTATTACCTCATTAAAATTTCAAGAAAATATTTTAAACCGTCTGCGAGATATCGCCTTGTAACACTTTAAAAAACTCACCCTGTATAATATGTTTTCCATTCTGGGAAATCCCGAACTCCTTAATGTTTGTCTTTTACCTGGGCCCACATATGTATATTTCACAGCTTTAGAAATCAGTTCCTTTTTGGGTTTTATTTTATAAATTGTGGATTTTGCAACACCATATTTTTTTCCAAAATACGTAACACTTTGCCCTTCATTTAATCCTTCGATCACTAGCGATTTTTCATAAAGAGTAAGACACTTTGGTTTTTTTAACCGACATTTCACCGATATTTATCGAAATTACGTGACCCAAATACGCATTAACATCGAACAACTGGCACAAAACGTATGCATTTCTAGCTAATACAGCGCTCGCGGTGGGGGATTCACAGCACCGCGGAACAACGACTGTCACATAATGTAAATTCTTAGGGTCAATGACTTTGTTTCCATTAGCGAAGGTTTAGTTCGTTCACGGTTTACGGTGGTCTTGTACAATTAACATCTTGTTCACACTATGCGAGGTTTCGGTTAGGCGATGTTCACACTATCGAGTGTCTACTGTATTAGTTTATTAATATTTTAAAAATTATGAAAAATTAAGACTGCTTAGATTCACAACACAACTTTGCGATAGTGATCGAGACGATGCGGTTAGATTCTATATCTGCGTTGTTCAAATAATAACAACTGGTAAATCTTACACTATTTATGTAGCAAGAGCACCTTAACTGTTTAAAACATGTTAAGTCCGTGATTTTAAGGAAACCAGTCTACCGCGTCGACGTGTAGCCGCTCTCAAAGTATGTAGTGTTTCTCTAGGGCACCCAAGGAGTCACTAATTTAAGTGTAATAAGTCATTTCCATTGCACCCTGTAATACATATTTATATAACTAGTTTTATCTTACCTTTCATATATTCGCGGAGTCCACGGTTCAATAATATTAGGGAACCTACTTAAGAGATCCGACAAATGAACTAGAATTGATACTTTAATGGGTGCGTGCTCTGCCCGTTCAAATATCGTGAACAAAAGTTGGATGTTTTGGTTGCAGAATTCGCTCGATACTAACATATACCTAAAATAAATAAAAATCATTTCAATTCCCTTCACAGATATAGATTTGTAATGTATGAACTCTGAATGCGACGTACAGGTCGACAAGTGAATCTGTGTCTCCGACGTATCGGTAAGGGGAACAAGCAATATCGTTTAAAACATGGTCTAGTCATGGGCGTGCTATTATTATATTAAATAATGTAATAAAAATAGAATTCTTAAGTAATTGCATTTTATGTTTGAAGGTAGGTAACCATTTTTTTTTATCACGGTTTAAAAAATTACTTTCTACAAGATGTACATTTTTCAACAACTACATGATTAATTGATTAATGATTATTTCTCAGTTTTGGTTGTGTTAATGTTCCTTTCTAGTTTTCGCTTAACAGGATTCCGGAGTACCTGGAAACGAGTTTTCTTCCCAAGCGTTTATTCCTGTTTTAGGAAAAAAATGTCAAAGGAAAAAAAAAACTTTGTAATAGAACTAGAACTCGCGGAAAGTCTATATTTTTTTATATCGGAAGATTTTTAGAGTTAATTTTTTTTGCTCCTTATAGTAGAAAAAAATTATGCACTTTCCTCGAGTTGTTGAGAAAATTTAGACATCTTTCGTTAAAAATTTTTTTGATATGGCCGTTTTCATAGGAAGCAAAAACTCGTTTTTCAGCGTAGAAAATTGAAGTATAGACCCCGCTCGCGTGCAATCTCTTTCTTCCGATTATCGTTGTTTCTGTCGGCGTACCAATTACGGGCGGAGGCTCGACGTATTCTTCTAATTGCAAGGGAAGATAAAATTCGGCTCCTGCCTTCAAAGCGTGAAACGAACAGGGGTCAAATCGGAGATTTCAACTGACTCCGGCATCCTCTTAAGTGGCAATTTAAATATATTGATTTGTGATTCCCCTTCATGTACCCTATAAACATCTGCAATCACTTAACGGGTCTGACTGTCTAGGTTTTTACCAGGAACCCGAACAAACCCATTCATTTCACAAAGTTAAAAATATTAAAATAACACCCTAAAACACGACACAATGAGGACGTATTTATAAAACACAATTTAACACAGTACAATAACTATTGCCCTTACCTACTATCGGTACGCAACTTGGTGGGTACATCGATCAAATATCGAACAAACCCGATGGTTCATCGGGCGTCTCACCAGACGCATGCGCTATCAACTGTCTGTGATATAGCCAATGAAATTAGCTACCTGTAACCATTGTCAGCGCACTATGTTGCCATATTTTTAGATTAAAAGTATTTTAATCAAAAAATATATTATTTTGCATTTAAATATCAAAATAAATAGTTTATAAAGAAGGTTTTAATAATATTGAAATAGTCGTTTAAATAGTCGAAAATTTAATTTTATGCTTAGTAAATTCTACCTTTTATTCTGAATTCAAAATTTTTACGTAAAGAAGTAAACTTAGTTCGGAAATTACCGATTAAATTTAAAGTTTTTCTTGTCTCTTGAAGTGTTTTTTAATTATGGCATATTTTTAAAATGAAGAAAAATCGGCATGTATTGTTATATTCAAAGCCATAAAAATTGTTTCGACACTGAAAGGCAATATTTTATATATATTTTAATTAATAATTAACCTAATAGATCAATTTTCAAAAGACTTCTAACAAACCTAAGGGAATATGGCGCATTTCAAAAACCAGTGGCGCATAGAGTAAAGACGAACGATCCAGAACAAACATTAACCGTTTTATTGGCTGTGCAAGAAGAAGATACTGTGGGATTAAGATCAATCGAAAAAAAGCACAATGTTCCTAAGTCCAATGCTCAAAGAATACTTGACAAGGAAGGTTTTCGTCCATTTAGATTCAGGATTTGTCATAGTTTAGTACCTGGTGATCAACAGCGCAGAATGATTTTCTGCGAGTGGCTGACTAGAATGTGTGATGGAAATCGTGAATTTCCAAGAACTATTCTATGGTCAGACGAAAGTTATTTTTGTAACAATGGAATTTTTAATCGACACAATCGACATTATTGGGCAAAGCATAATGAACATCGTGTACGACCATTGAGGCACCAGCAACGCTTTGGCTTTAATGTGTGGTGTAGTATTTTAGGAACAAGGATTATCGGACCAATAATTTATGAAGGTACTTTAAATGCAGAAAGATATTTCCAGTTCTTGAATAACGATATTGAAGATTTTCTTGATAACATTCCGTTGGTATAAAACAACAGTATTTGGTTTCAGCAAGATGGGGCACCTCCACATAATTCTCGAAACAACATTGCATACCTAACAGAACGTTTCCAGAACAATGTAATCGCCACTAATGGTTCTATAAGATGACCTGCACGATCTCCCGACATCACTCCGTTGGATTTTTTCTTGTGGGGCTTTCTCAACGATGAAGTCTACTGGAAAACGTCCTAGAATGTAGAAGCACTTAGAGCCGAGGTTCAAGCCGCTATTGCAAGGATAACTCCAATGATGCTAGAAAACGTAATGAATGGAATTGTTTACCGTTGCTACGATTGTTTAGAGAATGAGGGAGGACCTTTTGAACATGTGATTAAATAAGCTTGTTCAATGAACTTTTTGTAGCATAAAATTAAAATATTTTGTTTTGTATTATTGATGATGCGTTTTAAGTCCGAAACATGTTATAAATATTAAGTGTGATATACCGTTGAATTCAGAATAAAAGGTAGAATTTACTAAGCATAAAATTAAATTTTCCGACTATTTAAAAAAACAAAGTTGATGATGGTTGCGGAAAAACGAAACGTCGGATTGAAAATTTAAGAACACCGGCTTGTAGAGCAGAAAAAGTGGCAATGAGAATGTGAAATTTATTTTGTCATATCTTTTTAAATAGTCAGAAAAAAATAAAAACGAAATCGGCAAAATTCGGGTTTTCCCAAATATCTTCGGAAGTAATCGGATTTTTTTAGATTTCGAATCGTGACTTTGAAGGGTTTAGCAAAGCGCAACTTTTCTCTAATCTGTACTGTGCATTCTTATATGGGACACCGTGTATACATTTAGGTTTTTCTCGATAAGAGATTATTAAAATAAACTTTAATATATGTGACAACATTGTTAACCCCGAATTTTTTTTGCCCGCATTCCTTTCGTAGCTACAGATAAACTTGTCGACCTGTACATTAGTGATAGCCACCACAAGGCTCTTATCGGTGTAATCGGTTTCTGATTGGGTAAGTATAACATCAGACGCCTTATCATTTGTTGAAATTTAAACTTTGAAAGATGAAGGAAATAATCACACTTACCTTATAAGGGCAGTGACGGCCACACCTTGTAACATCACATCGTTATATACGTCAGGTCTTTCGCACAAATTCTTAATCAAGTATGCCAATTTCCCCAGTGCTCCAGATCCAGATACTGTGTTGTGTTCCAGAATGCGTAATATAAACTCGGCATCGTCATCTTCTGCTTGGGCACCTTCCAAATTACTTTCATCGGCCTTAAAAATAAATTAAATCATAAATAAACCGGCTAGCGAACAGGTAGATGCGTAAAAGACTGTCTGTATGTATTAAAGAACGACGGGAAGGTCAAAATAATGGACATCTTTGGGCCAGGGATTGTTCGCCCAGTGGTTTCTGAACGTTTCGTATGAAGAGCGAGGGGAGAAAAATGTATAAAAACCATGCTTGAAAGCGTGTTTGTTCGGGATTCAATCAATCGAACCTCGGCCGCCATTTATTCCGCTTTCCAAATTCGATGTTTTCATAATCCACTTTCAAATCATGAATAATGGCTTTGGCAAGTTCTTAAATTTTCGACATGATATGACATGACTTTACAAAACATGGTTATATTCAGTTATATTAATAACAAATGTCCATAAATACTTACCGAAAATACAAAAGTGCGATTAAATAGCTCTGAAGAGAACTGTTTTTAGGATTCAATTCAACTTGAAGACACATTTCAATTTTCAACAACATTTGTAACTTTTGTCTTTGTTCGATTGAAAACCCTTAAAAAAGATCATGACATACTTACCGTCGTTGTCACGTTATCTCCCGTCATGGTAGAATTCATCAGAGAACTCCGCTCAGAAATAACCGAGTTGTGCACCGCCTTCTTCGGATCCCTTTTGCTTTTCTTAGTATCTTTTTGTTTCCCCACACTCAGTCTTTCGTTCCTCATATGTTCTCTCCTCTTTAGTTCTTTATATACGGTTTCGTCCAAGTAATTTAGATGCTTCAGTGCTACTACTCCCAATAGCTGACAGAGACGCATATAAACGAAACGGTCTACAAGAAGTTCCTCTTGATCGCCTTGGTCGTTTGCTAATTCGTCCACTATTTGCTTTATAAAATCCTCGCAGAGTTTTTCCGGTTTGCCGCAAAGCTGCAAAATTCAATTAATAGGTACGTAGCAAAGGGTCATATTTTTAATGTTTTTAATGTTGCCAATTTGTCTAAATACTTAATGGCATAATAAAATTTTAAAAATATATATACAACGTGTTTAAGGAAGTTCTACACAAATGGAAAACTTTTTTATTATGCGTTTTATGAAATAAAGTGTCTCTTCTTAGAAATCTCTGATTGGTTAAGACTAAGTGCCTGTTCTCACCAAAGCAACTACAATAGGTTTTACCGAATGAGCCACAAAAGTTAAATATTTTGCTGTCTCGTCCGCCATGACACCGCGATTGGAAGCAACTGGCGACGCGGTATGCCGGGCAACTCATAAGCAAGTAGTTGCGTTGCCTTAAGTCAACGGGAGCACGCGTATTTAAACATTAGTGCTGTGTCGCGTTGAGGTTGCGTTACAGTTGTAATGAGCCGACCCGAAATTTCCACAAGGTATTACAAATTTGACAAACTGCATAAGTTCTTTTACAATTTCATCATTGTCTTATAACATTGGCAAACTTCATAAAATCTTGTAAACATCAATATCATGGTTATAATTCTATAAGTGCATAACTTCTTAAAATGTCAATTTTCACATAGTTCCAAATTCATTTACAAATTCTTGAAAGGGAGCTTTAGCGTTAAGCAATTTCTATTTTCTTAAAATGTTATTTTCACTTGATTTAAGGTCATTTATAAAGTCTGAAAGGGAGCTTCTTTAACCAATAATTTCAGGTTCTTCAAAATGTTATTAATTTAGAACAAGTACCGTTTTTCCGCACTATTGTTATATTGTTCAACATCAAATACAATTTTCTTGAAAGTCGAAAGGGAACATAAACATCTCTAATTTTTCACAATGTTTAACTTACTTAAAATCCTGTCCTGTAGCTTTATCCACTACCGCATATCATCAATTTAATACATGTTTATACTTTCATGTTACAAGGGAGATTTAATAATAACGGTCTTCACTTTCTTTAAATTGTCATAAAATTTCTCAACGATTGAAAATTACTTTTTGACACTTCCATTTCCTGTTTACAAGGTAAAACACTTTCTTACAACCACGTTCCTTTTATCTGATTTGCTCTTGTGCCTTTTCCGCGTCGCGACGGATCTTTCCGATCAAATTAACTGTTCTTTCGCGAACCGACTATACTATTTTACGTCGCGTTTTTAAGTTCTACCTCTTTCGTATAAAGTTTAACCCCGACCTCCGAGGGGTTTGTTCCGAAAGAGGGCCCCGATTTTTCTACTGCTTTACTCTCTCTACACTTTCTATTCTGACTACACTTTTCTACACTATGACTGAACCGATTCAACTATTTACCGCTCTATAAAATGGCCCACCCCGACCTCCGAGGGGTCGGGGCCAATTAATTGGGTTAATTTAACTCTTTCTGACTGATTACTGCCGACGGTTGTAGACTAACTTTACCACAGATATGTGACGGTATTTATAGGGGGGTTTCGTTACGTATGTTGTTGATCGCGTGATTTTTGTTTGTGCCAAAAATGGTATTTCCACGAAAAACTCATGGTCAACGCTGACTTCTCTAAGACTTTTTGCTGTTAAAAACAAGAAGGAATTTATTCCGCGAAGAAAACCAAAAAACAATCTCAGGGTCAAAAGTGGCGTGATCGTTCCCAAGGTTAAGAATTTTATCCTCGAAGAGGCCCCGAGCTTAGTTAAGCTACCTCTTATAAAGAATTTCGTATGTTAATTTGGTTGGCTGCACCTTTTTAGATCCTCTAATTTTGAACCGAAAGAATTTGCGGTATGTGCGACTCGAGCAAAGTACCAAGAATTTTGTTATTGAAAACAAGTTGGAATTTTTCTTAAGAAAATCTCAAGGTGATGACGAAATAACATTGAACAACTTGTTCCCACTCCGTGAACCTTTGGTAGGGTTTGACTTTAGGAATCTTTTCAGTTACCGTTTTTGTTTTTGAAGTGATGGCGCACGACGGTCTTCGAATTTATTCTTAATTTAAAGTAAGTTTATTCTATTGTCAAACCTTATTATTATTTTTCAAGAAAAGAATTGTTTTCTAAAACTTAATTCTTATTTTAATCGATTAAGAACTTTTATGAAGAATATTTTAAAAATATTGAACTTTTTAAAATTCTAATTCCCGAATCTTGTAAAATATTTTACTTTATAAACATTATAATCATTTAAATTTTTAATTAAATAAAATCTCTGTTTTTATTTTAAAATTTTTTATAAATACTTTCAATTTCCTATTTCATGAATTGTTTTTAAAAACATTTATCTTACTTTAATATTACTTTACTTGTTCAAAATAAAAGGGCAGCTAAATTCCCGGGCATCACACGGTTGCCAGTTGCTTTGGTGAGAACAGGAACTAAGGGCCGACAATTGAAAGTCACCTTAAGGTACAGAATGACATAAGTCATTGTTGGAAAACCAGTTTCCAACAATCGTGTTCTTCTTACGTTATACTTTTAATTATTATTTTCTCGTTTTCCCCGGTATAAATAAAATGCTTCCTCCCTCGTAAAATAAATAACTAAATGAATCAACCTAGCTCTTAGGCTTCCTTGCCTAACCGATGAGAACATGAGTAGTTCGAAAGCTAACAGACTATCGCACTGGGGTTAAGATATCATTTTGTTTTAAAAAGTGTCCCCTAGTCGGATACAATATCCGTAAAACGATATATGAAAGATATTTCTGTTGCAAATCTGGACAAACTCCTTTGAGATATTCCTTTTGGAAAAGCAAAAGTGCGAAACTCTTCGCACATCTCCGCAAACTTTGTCTCCAAACCTTTAACTAGCTAACGTAACCCCATCTCTATCTTATCGTCGTGCAATGCACAGTGTCTCACTCGTTCATTCCCCACGTGCTGGATTTCAGACCTTCCTTCCAATCAGAACGATTTATAACACGTCGGATGTTTTCTCGTGACGGGTTTGTTCGGAGAAGGTTTGCAAGCAGCACACGAAGACGACCCACGTCATGCAGTGCCACAGACGATTCACTGGAGGCAAGTTCTATTTTTTAACACGGCCAAAATTTAGCGCCAATATATACACATAGATTCAAAAGTTTTGCATCACTCTGATTCTGGCATGTTAAGATAATTTCATGAATTAATTATTTTCTAAATGTTTATTTATGTGTATCAGTTAAAACGATACGAACATTTTTTGTAGCAAAAAAAATATTATCAAGACATTTGATAACATTTTCAGTGTTGTATTTTGTTGGCGATGGCCAGTTAAATTTTTCGGTTCAGTGTGTAAAAATGAATCGCCGAGTAATATCTGAAATTGATCGTGCAAGTAGTATATATAGTAGCTTTAGTTGAGGAAGGTCATTCCCAAAGATTTGTTGCTGAAAGAATAGGGGTTTTTCAAAGTGATGTATCTCGCATATGGAATCGTTATCTAGATATCAATTCTGTGCGAGACAGACCACGAAGTGGTAGAAGGCGTGTTACTAACGAACTGCAGAACAGCTATATTACGTTAACAATTCGGAGAAATCGTACTATGCCAGTCCCACAACTTCAGAGAGATGTTACGCATGCAATTGGAGTTTGCGTATCCGTCTCTACGCTAAGAAAACGCATTCTTGTATTCGGTTTAAGATGTCGGCGGCCAGTAAGAATTCCCAACTACAATATGACCACCGAGTTCGTCGACTGCAGTGGGCTGAAACGCACGTTCGCTTACCTGAAGAATTTTGGAATTCTGTCCTATTTTCCGACGAGACCAGGATTTGTCTGGTAAACGATAGTCGCCGGATTCGTGTTTGGAGAGAACCAACAAGAGCCGCCCAACTTGCCCATGCTCGCCCCTTGCCTCCATTCGCGGGAGGAAGCGCCATGTTTTGGGCAGGTATTATGTGTGTCGGGCGTACTGAGTTAGTCCACGTTCAAGGCACAATGACTGGCGACAGGTACATTATTGATATTCTACATCCTTATGTTAGGACATGGAGAGGGGCTGTTGGTAACAATTTTGTGTTTATGGACGACAATGCCCGGCCCCATCGTACTAGAGCTGTGGATGTGAGAGAATCAATCGCTTGGAGTGGCTTGCTTTGTTCTCCAACATGAACCCGATAGAACATGCTTGGGATATGCTCTCTAGGGCAGTTCGCGTTAGAAGAAATCCCCCTAGAACCCTCCAGGAGCTTGTCGTCGCTGCTACCGAGGAATGGCAGGCTATTCCACAAAAACGGATTGCTAACCGTACGCACAGCATGCGGCGTCATCTTCAAGCTTGCATTGATGCCAGTTTACACAGATTCAATTAATTTCAAACGAACAACTAATTTTATTTAACCGTAGTAATCACCCTCTATAACTTACAGTCCAAACAAGCTGACCAACTACTAAATAAGTTGGTCACCCTGTTTTTAATGGTATATAAAACTTCTCTAAAGGAATAGATCTTTAAGGACGTGGTAATATTTAAAACATAGTTTTTTTAAGTTTAACCATAACGTTAAGGCTACCTTGGCTAAGGTCTAACTAAAGGTAACATTCAACTATCGGCCCTAAGATTTATGAAGAAAAAATGTACTATTTTATACAGGGTTCTCAAAAAGTACAAGAATGTAAAAATGGTTCAAGGGAGAACTACCCCTATTAAGTCTGGTTCTGATTTATAAAGATATATAAATACACTTAAATACAGAACTCCCTTAACATGATAAGGACAGAGCTTGATTGTTTCGTTCGTGGTCAGTTATGAATTATGATTATGAAATACCGTCATGATACAATGTATCATGAAACGTCGCAACACCCACCGGGAGTGTGTCTTAAAAGTGTAATGGTATCATATGAGACAGCAACGCTGTTTCAACACTTGTGATACCCAGGCAGGTGCCGATACAATACAACACAGTATTACCTACGGCTATGAGTATACACTTTTAAATATTTACCTTATAGACAAAATCAATTGCTCTCAACAAAGCCTCATGGTAAAATTCTACAGGTTCGAAGAATTTCTTGAATAAGATGTCAAACAAGTCCTTAAAAATCTGGTCGTCGGCCTTAATTTTAAACGGTAGATCCGGAGAAGTGATGTCGATCCTATCTTTACCTGCTACGGAAAGGAAGTGGCAGGAGCTACCTAGGAATGCTAGATTTTTTGCGCCCATTTCGCCGAATGCTAAAAGAAAACAATTGTTGTTATACAGAGTGTTCCTTAAATAGTAAATATTCTTATTTAAACGTACAGATTTTTGAAAAAGTATTTTTTAAGTTAGATTAATGGACTATTTTTTAAAAAACAATTTATTCTATGTTGGTCAACTGCC
The DNA here is from genome assembly GCA_963991005.1 of Barypeithes pellucidus. Lineage (NCBI taxonomy): Eukaryota > Metazoa > Arthropoda > Insecta > Coleoptera > Curculionidae > Barypeithes > Barypeithes pellucidus. The sequence goes on from OZ022563.1 coordinate 20,990,362, forward strand.
AAACTGATCAACGGTAACTGCCATCTTTCAGTCACTTAACTATATAATTGAACAGGTAGATAGGGGAATGTTGGTGTCGGGTCTGTACTTTGATTTGAGTAAAGCGTTCGATTTGATTGATCATGATATATTGCTTCGTAAATTAGAGTGATATGGTGTTCGCGGTTCAATTAATGATTTTATTAGGTCATACCTGTCAAATCGAAAGATGACGGTTTGTGTGAGTTCGAATCATCAAACCTTTTTCTCACAGGTAATTACAGTTAATAAGGGTGTACCGCAGGGTTCTATATTGGGTCCGATATTATTTCTGATATTCGCGAATGATCTCATTGGTAAAATCGACATTTCATCTCTGTATCAGTTTGCAGATGATACGTCATGCATTGTGTCCTATGCTGATAAAATTGTATTGTCAAGAAAATCTGTTGTAATTGCAGCGAGCGTGTTAGAGTGGTGTACGGTAAATAAGCTTGTTTTAAATACCAGTAAGACATGTTTAACTATTTTCCGAGGAAAAAGAAATAAATCTTTGTATGTTCCTATTGATGGAAAGAGTGTGGAGCAGGCTCAATCTGTCAAGTTTCTAGGTGTAATATTAGAGGACAGTCTGCAGTAGTCATAACAGGTGAATGCAGTTGTGATAAAAATCAGTAGGGCAGCATATGTCATTCGTTTCTTGCGTCACCAGGTGAGTTGTGAGGACTTTTTTATATGGCCGTGTTCAGTCTGTAATTGCATACAGTATTATGTTTTGGTATCCTGCTTCAATTGCGAACGCATATAGAGTTTTTGTAATTCAAAAAAGAATAGTCAGGATTATGTTGGGGATGAATTACTTGGATTCTTGTAGGGGTAAGTTTAAGCAGTTAAATATCATGACTGTCCCGTATATATTCATATATAGCTGTGCTGTATCTGTAAAATCTAATTTTCAATTGTTTATAAGGAACAGCGATGTTTCAAATAATATTCTAACTGGGGGTAGAAACGATTTGGTTAAACCTGTTCACCGTTACTCTTTTACATAAGGGTCCTCTCATGAGCTGTGTCAAAGTATATAACTCTTTACCGAATAACGTTAGGGCCATTCCGAGTATCGATATGTTTAAAAGTCATTTGAAGAGGTTCTTGATTGATGGGGAGCTTTACTCAATCAATGATTTCTATGCCTTTTTTTGACAAAGAAAAACATATATTCCTATTTTATTTGGGTTTATTGTTATTGAAGTGTTTACTTGACATTGTTCTAATTTGATTTTGTTTTTGACATTAGCATTTGTATTTTGTAATAATTTTTTTTGGTTTTTATCAATAATGTTTGTATTTTAAGATTGTTTTGTTTTTTATTTAAATTTGGAATTTTCTTGTTTTATAGGGTTTGTTCGGGTTTGTTCGGGTTTATTATAATTAAGATTCTTTTTTATTTTTGTATTTAATTGACGTTGTCGATGTTCATTAGTGAATATATTTTATGACAATAAAAGTATTATTATTATTATTATTATTAAAAAATTATAGAAACAGCAACAAATGCAAAAAAGCCATATTGAACAAAAATAGTACCATCGTGCCGAAATAAAACTGGGACAGCAAAATGTAGTTTGATCTCCCAGAGAAATTTAAAATCCGCCATTAATTTGGCTAGAAGTAACCAATTTTAGGGAGGTTCATAACAATCTAGATAAAAAAATCAAAATATAGAGAAAAATGATTTAAAGTGTCAAAAAGTGACGTATGGGGTGTCGTTGAAGTTGGAATGGTGCTCTGAATCGATATAGCTAAAAATATACTGGGTGTTCCATTTAAAAATCCAAAGTTGAGGCAATTTCCGGTTAAACCGGAAGTGACAAAATACAAACCCACCAAATTTTTATTTCTGCAATTTAAACATTAAAAAGTTATAGGGGTTTGTTCCTCCTGAAACTCCCGGTATAAGGCGATCAAAAATTTTTAAAATTAACTCAAGAGAGTACTTCTTCATAACCTCAATAATAAATTAAATATAACATTTCCCAAAACTGAAGAGGAAAAAGTAATGTACCAGGCGATTGATTAAATTTGATATAAAGGGATAGTATTTGCAATTTACGTAGGTACCAACCTTAATAGAATATGTATTAAAATAAAATTGTTCGGGTTTGTTCGTCAAGCAACATTACCTATTGTCGAAACCAATTTGATATTCCTAGTCACAATCGTTCTGCGACTCAAAGCAGCCATCCGTAGTAACTCGACACTGGCATGAGAGTCTTCATCTGCAACTGGAGCTTTCTTTGTAAAGTATTGCCACAACATATCTATAACGCTATTGTCGAGAATACCTACAAATATGCAATATTTATTAGGCAATTAATTAAAGTTATAGAATATAGGTGAAATATATTGATTGCGTGTAGGATTTGACGAGGACGTGGAGTCAAAAGCTCCGCAAAAACCTAACACAATTAATTAAAATGTTTAAAGGTGGCTATAGACTTCGCGTGTATTCACGATTCGTTCGGCTTGTCAATGGAAGTCTACAGACATTGCGTGTAATCATTCGCGACTCGTCATTCCCGATTCGTCCGGTTCGTTTGTAGTGTTCATAGTACTTCGTGAATGAAAGCTTACATACTTTGCGTGTATTCGCGATTCGTCTGGTTCGTCAATGAAAGCCTATAGACTTTATCATTCGCGATTCGTCAAAAGTTCGTAGTACTTCGTGAATGAAAGCCTACAGACCTTGCGTGTATTCGTGATTCGTCCGGTTCTGCAATAGTTCGTACTACTTCGTGAATACAAACTATGAGTTCATTCAAGATTCGTCTGGTCCGTCGATAGTTCGTTTTACTTCGTGAATGAAATCCTACAGACTTTATGTGTATTCGTTATTCGTGCGGTTCGTCAGTTCGTAGTACTTCGTAAATTATGAAATTCTACAGACTTGTGTGTATTCGATATTCGTCCGGTTGCGCAATAGTTCGTACTACTTCGCGAATACAAACTATGAGTGCATTCATGATTCGTCTGGTCCGTCAATAGTTCGTAGTACTTCGTGAATGATGAAATTCTACAGACTTGTGTGTATTCGTTATTCGTCCGGTTCCACAATAGTTCGTACTACTTTGTGAATGAAATCCTACAGACTTTGTGTGTATTCGTTATTCGTCAGGTTCGTCAGTTCGTAGTACTTTGTAAATGAAGAAATTCTACACACTTGTGCGTGTTCGATATTCGTCCGGTTCCGCAATAGTTCGTACTACTTCGTGAATACAAACTATGAGTGCATTCAAGATTCGTCTGGTCCCTCAATAGTTCGTAGTACTTCGTGAATGAAAGCCTACAGAATTTGCGTGTATTCGCGATTCGTCCGGTTCGTCAGTTCGTAGTACTTCGTAAATGATGAAATTCTACAGACTTGTGTGTATTCGTTATTTGTCCGGTTCTGCAATAGTTCGTACTACTTCGTGAATACAAACTATGAGTGCATTCAAGATTCGTCCACGGTAGTTCGTACTACTTAGTAAATGAAAGCCTATGCGTGTATTCGCACTGCACGTTCTGTTCAGTTCGCCAATAGTTCGTAATGCTTGCAGTACCTCGTGAATGAACGCCTACAAGATATTCGTGCATTCGCGATTCGTGATGCGCAGTTTATCCGGTTCGTCAAAAATTCATAGTACTTAGTGAATGAAAGCCTACAGACTATTTATTTCTTCAGAAGGCCTCCTACCTTCTTTGACAGACATTTAAAAGCGTAATTTTTTTTATTTATATTTTATTACCTTTTTGTTCATGTATTCGACAAGAATAACCCCTGCTTGGCCATGAGCTTGCCAGTTGATGATAAGTAATCGAAATTTGAAAGAGGATATTGAAGCCCATTTTGAAAGCAAACAGAAATAATTTTTTTCTGACGGAATAAAGCCGTTACAGCACGGGTTTCGCAATTGTTAAGGGAGATTATGATGTTGAATTATCAAAAGAGTATCTTGGGTAATTGCGAGGGGGAAATTTTCTCGTGCTTCTAGCAATATACAAATAATATTTTTATATTTTATGCTGGCGACTTACCTTTAGCAACCCATTCAGAGATAATCAATTCCAAATCATCAAAGTTTGTGCTAGGGACACTATTCAGAAATGAAATTAGCCTTTGTACAACTGTAGTGCAATGTTGCCTAAAATAAAGATTCATATAGTTATACTTAAATCTTAAGACTGTGAGTGAGTGAGCCAGGTTCCTATGCTTGAACCGATTTTATGCCGAATTTAAATATTTACTACTGATTTATTCGTAACGAACGATTACAGCAAATTACAGGGAATATTTTAACAAAATAATATAACTGATAAAAGACGTATGGCCTACTGAAACAAGCCATAAAGGTCGGCTTCCTTCTGAACAGTAAATTTATTAATTAAAGATAACTTATCGTTTCGAAGCTTTAATGGCATTTTGCCGTCCATTTGAGAGGATTGAATAATTTTATGAATATTTCGGCGTGAGCAGACAAACAAAGGTTTGTTTGTAACTTTCAAACAAACCCGAATAAATAAAATTGTAACTATTAGAATTTTTATGAAAAATTGAATTGCCTATGATCATAATTATCCATCCCTAAAACTTTTGTAAATTACTTAATTTTTTTTTGTTTTGATGTTTCTTATTTTTCTATTTATACAGTGACGGGCAGAATTTACGCAGCAAATGCTAAAATCTGTTATTGTTAGATTTTAACAAAAGCCGATGTTGGCAATCATTGCATCATCGGAAATCCCAAAAATCATTAAACCGTAGGTAGCATTCGTCTTTAGGGGTATGGCAGGATGCAGGAAATAAACAATTAAAAAAATAATAAAATTATGTAAGGTATTTAAACTTTCCATTCATAGTTAACTACTTACTGCATATTTTCAGTATTAGTTTGTAAATAAATAGTTCTAAATGCCTCGATGATTATGTCCTTCCGATCTTGCTCATTTCTTTGCATAATTTTTAGCATCGCTAAAAATACATGTAATGTAAAAAAATTATAGTACAACCAACAATTCTTTCTTCATAAAGGTTGCAAGCATATTCTTACAGCAAATAATTTTATCTTTAGCTGTAAAAAATATTTCCTTATAACCATTCAAATACATCTAAAGTCTAAAACATTTTCTTTCAGCGTTGTTATTTTAAATAAAATACAATTAGCAGCAAAAATAACGCACAACAAAAAGTATGCTCAATTTCAAACTTGATTTTCTCGCGAACAGATAAATCGATTTCGCTAATTTTTCTATTGAACTGTAGCTTTTTTCTTCGGTAATTGCAGTGTGATAAAATTTTCAGTTTTAGGATTATACAGGGTGCAAAAATGAGAATAGTTTTTTTACGTTAAATTTGAGATACCCTGTAGGGTGCATTAGCAGCAACAACGAGTATATGATGAAATCATACTGTAGCCTCATGTTTTCTAAACATTTTGTTCTATTAATTTCTCTGATATCTGTAATATCAAAGAAACTACACAGTTTTATACCAGAACATGCTATGCACAACATACGTGAAACAACTTTATTTAATGGGGACTCTGTGATGTTTTGAGCTGGGATTTCCTTAACAGCACGGACGGAGAGGTATATCAGTGACATTTTGCCTGAGCATGTTGTCCCTTTTGCTCCATACATTGGGAATATTTTTTTACTAATGCACGCTAACGCAAAACCTCATGTTGCGCGCATCGTCAATGAATATTTACATGAAGTAAATATTCGAACTCTAAATTGGTCACCGCGCAGTCCCGATTTGAATCCTATAGAGCACTTATGGGATATTATTGGTAGGGCACTGAGACAGCATCAACCCCCTCCTGCCAACCTGCAAGATGTCCAAATAATGATTACCCATATTTGGAATGGACTTGACCAAAATAACATATCCAATTTAATATCGAGTATGCCGAGGCAATGCGAAGCAGTAATTAGAAGTAGAGGTAGGAACACGCGCTTAATGTACTTTTTTTGCTATTTATTATTATGTTATTCTTAGTTTAATGTTGTCAAAATGTTATTTTAATTTAAAAAAAACATGTTTCTTGGATATTACAGATATCAGAGAAATTAAAGGAACAAAATGTTTAGAAAACATGAGGCTACAGTATGATTTCATCATACACTCGTTGTTGCTGCCGATGCACCCTATAGGGTGTCTCAGATTTAACGTAAAAAAACTATTCTCATTTTTGCATCCTGTATAAGCCTAAAACTGAAATCTGAATAAAAATTCTATCACAGTGCAATTACCAAAGAAAAAAGCTACAGTTCAAAAGAAAAATTAGCGAAATCGATCTATCGGTTCGCGAGAAAATCAAGTTGGAAATTGAGCATAATTTTTGGTTGTGTGTTATTTTTGCTGCTAAGTGTATATTACTAAGTTTTTGGAATCACTTTTTAGTTATAATAGTTTCTTATAACATTCCTATGCCTATCTCTTCTTACTGTTTCCGAGAAAAATGTCTGTCAAATATTGCGCAAAACATGACCTTAATTAAACATTTGTAAATTTGTGGTCTGAATTCCTGGAAAGTTGATATTTTGGTGATAGTTTAAGGAAACCCAATGTATTCGATCTCCATCGATTCGATATCATAAGGGGAGGTTATAAGAAAATTATTATTAGAGCTAAAAGGTTATTCCCAAAGATATTACAAACTACAGATGGAATGAGTATCTGGCTATTTGAGTATTTGAATGAGGTTGGACCAAAGACATTGCAAACTATAGATAGAAAAATGTACATTTCTAGCCTACGCAACGACTGTAAACAGTCTTTCCCAGCTCTTTCGGTCATTATTGCAGCATAGCCAGATTCACATATTTATCGCGTATCTTGCAAAATCCCAATTAAAAATTTGTTAATTTGGCAAATACATTAAGATTAATCCGTAATTGCTCTTAAAATAAATGTATTTCCCCATAATTTTAGTATAAACTGTGAAAAGGCGATGAGAGATTCTTTAAAAAATATTATTATACTTAAAAGTATCAAACGAATCTTGAACTAATCCAACTGCACTCTGGCAACATCTATTTCTATTTTACTACTGCGCTACGATCCAGGAGCCCAAAATATGAATGAATACTAATCTCATAAATTAATTAAATTCAAAAATCATAAATTTTGTTTATATATTTTGGTCGATTTGTGTTTTTTTGTGAAAAATCGTCTTTATTATAAACAATCATGGTGCATTCATGTGTAGTTTGTAAAAGAGTGGATCATTTAAATAAGGATTTATCTGTTCATCGGTAAGTATGGCTATGTTTTAATATTTAGCCATCTGATATAACCAAACATCATCATTGTTGCCATTCAGCCAACAAACATGTAGTTCTCTCTTCCACCCATTACTGATTTTCAATAATATTTCACACAATCACAGCTTCCTTTTTCCAGAGTTTTATGAATGGATTATGGGATCTGTAGTTTACAATGCCCTTGGTTATTCCCAAAAATTAATAATATACAAAGTTGCTACAAATTATCGGTAGTGGCGGTAAAAATTGCATTTTTTATTAATTGTTGCAGTAAAACGTATGGCTGTCAAAATTGTCGTGCTTTAAGCAAATGCTTACAAATTGCCACCAGCGATACGAAACTTACCCATAACGCCTCGATGTGCATCGTCAATATTAAACTTGTAGGCGGATATAAAAAAAGCTACAGCCTCTTGCATGTCACTTATAGTGGTGGTTTCCAGTAATTCCGACATTGGTGTGATGGCGCTGTCGATCAGCTTGAGAAAGGTAACTGTTTCCCCAAGATATGCCACTTTTTCCTGAAGAAAAATATTTTTACCAAAAGGCAACATAGAAGAAAAACGTATATGCTTGCTTATACAGGGTGTCTCAACGGGAACCGATTCGATATACAGGGTGTTATGGAAATGACGTATTATATTTAAACCGGCAAATCCTGAGATGAAAATAAATTGAAGAAAAATACCCATAAATGGCGCTTTCAATTAATGACTGAATTATATCACCTTAAGTCAAATCAGACAAACACATGTGGGACACTGGCGTAATATGTAAACAATCAACACTGAGGTTTACAAGGTCAAAAGACGTCAGCGCATTTCGGCCGGTGTTGTCATATCTACACGGCAAACTTTTTAGAAATTTTTTTACAAATTTAACCATTTTTAATTCATTTATGAACAAATATGATTCCAGAAAACCGACGGCGAAAGATGTTTTGCAAAACAAATAATGGTAATATCACACACAAATTTCAAATTCGTTACAAGCATAGGAAAATAAATAGGTCAAACGTCATTGACCTTTTAAATAATAATTATCGTTCAAACTCTTTTAAAAAATGCAATTTTATTTAAGACACATGCTTTCTTACCTTTACTTATTTAAATACAATTGTTGGGTCATAATTTCACACAAACCACACAGGATCTAAGTTTTAGGAAAAAACCTTTCACATAACCTCAAAAATAGCAGCTATTCACATGGAAAGAATACACGGGAACACTGCATTAATATTGGTCCTTTTTTTTCTCGCGTAGATTTATTTATTTACCTAATTTAAAACATACACATTTTAAATACACACAATGCAATCCTTCAATTTAAAAATGACATTTTATCTACGAACCATAAAACAGTTAACCTACGAACGAACGAAATAGATACCTTCAAAACTCGGAATAGAGATGGGCAATATTTCACAGTTTGATATTTCACGAGATTCTTCTCTATGACTTGACTTTTGGCTTTTAATTGATATGGCGTTAATGGAATTTCGACCAAATTGAATAAAATGATAGTGGTAGCTGATAATACTGCGACTGTACTTTTTCTTATGAGAAGCTTAAAAAATTAAATTAGCCAGCTCTACTCCAAATAACAAGACCGACCAAGATTTTATTTTCTCTCACGCGGCCATCTCTCCATCTCTTTCACACAATCCACTCGGCGCCGGGCCGACGTAGGTCTATGGGTACAAGCGTGCGACTTGCAAGTGTCAGTAATAGAAGAACAGCGTTAGGGTGCGGTCGCTTCTGTTGATAACCATTTACACTCTCGGCAATCCGCTTTGTTTTCAGAAGGTACGCGTATAATAGTTGTAATGATTTTCGGGCTATATAATTTGACATTGTTTTTATAGACGAACCTAAGTTGCTCAGTTAAAACGAGTAGTTTGTTTTGGACGTTTGACTCGACAGAAAAATGGAATGTCGCCCACGAATAAGTCAAATTTCGTCGCGTCGCGTGTAATAAAATCTAATGATCTGATCTGAGTGTATTTTTAAAAAACTTGTGTCTGGTAAGGTATAAAGATAAATACAAGTAGGTAGATAGATAATTTATTTTTATAATTTTATATGGAATTTCAGTTTTGCATTAAGTTTGGCAACATTGCACGTAACACCTGTTTTCTGATATGCCACTACAGGGTGACATGACGAACAAACGCCGGATGAGGTGTGGGTTTATGAGGCTGGACCCCACTTTTAAAACGGTCGATTTGAAAAAATAATATGTAGCGTTTCTCTAGGACACCTAAGGAGTCGCCCATTTAAATATAATACGTCATTTCCATAACACCCTGTATACAGTGTCACCATTAAAGTTGAAACTATATATCTATATTTAGTCAATATCTATGGTCATTGAAAAAGTCGACCTTATTCTAATACGTCCATTTTTTTTCAACGTATTTATTATTTAAAAACAACACTCTTCTCTTGGTTGGTTAAAAAATGTAATTTTATGAGAAATTTACTCCACAGATGCCAACATTTTTAAACTGTAATTTAATTTTTTGAGGAAAATGCATATTTTGGTAGCATTCTTGGAATAAAGAATAACATATTTAAGGTCTTATGTTTGAAATGACAATTTCAGACCTTAAAATAATTATTAGTTCTTGCTATAATTATTTTAGTAAAAACTATCTTACTTAAAACCAGCAGCAAAAACGCCATATAAAATTATTAAGTTGGTAATATTTTGAAAACTACAAATTTTCGGAATAGATACCCTTATACAAACTTACCCTTATTTTGAATGGTAAATAGAAAATAATTATACAATTAGGGGTTTCCATTTGAAAATGCAGATTATTTGCAGTTTTCTCAATTTAATTTCTAAATTTCTTGTTTTGATAGTTTAAAAATGTTATAAAAATTTTATTAAAGCAGGCACTTTCAACAAGTCATCCAACCCAAATTAAATAATGAAGACTACCTTATAGGGAAAATTAATCAATATTTTAAGGTCTGCAAGCGCCATTTTAGACATAAAACCTCAAACACGCTTAGACTTAGTTATAGGACATGATATACGAAATCTGCCTAGAATCTAAAAGTGTAATAATATACTATAGGGCGTTCCATTTAAAATAAGCAAGTTGACACAGACTTCCGTTCTAATGGGAAGCGCCACCATATTGAAAATATTTTAGTCGCGTTGCGCGTCTAATTTTCAAAATTTTCCTATACAGGGTGTTATGGAAATGACTTATTATATTTAAACCGGCAAATCCTGAGATGAAAATAAATATGAAAAAAATAACCTTAAATGGCGCTTTGAATTATTGTACGAAATATACACTTTATATGAAATCTGAAAATTTACGTGGCCGCTACTGAGGACGTTCGCATTCAATAGTTTATTGAGGCGGTGTTGTCATATATTGCAACACAGAATTGTAAACGCACGTGTTCAGTTTTTGACAACAAGACGTCCTCGACCCGCGTTATCACTTCTTTTTCAAACTTTTTAGAAAAAAAATACTACAATTTTAAGGTACATACTCTCTTACCTTCGATCTTCTAATCCGTTTTATAATTAAATTCCATAAAAAAAATAAAACACAAAAAGTATTTTTGCAACAGAACCAACAATAGGTAATATCACACAAATTTGAAATCACATTACGATATTTCCTATTATGAATTATTTCACAACAGAAAAAAAATCGGGTAATGCTACAACTAACAAAACGTTTAAAATTCGTATACATCAAGCACGTGGGACCCTCGATAGAGTCATTCCACCCCCGAGTCTCGAAACATACTGAGGCAACGATAGTCGCGCGCGGCAGGTATCCAAGCAAGGGCAAAACATGCAATGTGATCTGACAACACTGTTAGTATACTCTAGTGACCCACACTGTTGCTAACTGAATCCACATGGAACGGCGCGATAGTATGTGGATAAAAAGGGTTTTTACCTTAGTATTTAGATATTCGATTAAGAAAAAAAAAGTATGTAGACTTTCTCTAGGACACCCTAGGAGTCACCCATTTAAATATAATAAGTCATTTCCATAACACCCTGTATATAGTTATAATTTTCTTGAGTTGGACTACCTGCCGTATAGTCCGCATTTAGCTACGTCTGACTTATTTTTATTCAGAATAAGGCCAACGGGAATCTTTCTTCGTGGAAAAAAAACCGTTGTAGTGCGATGGTGCTTTTGAAGTTGGTAGATTAAGGACCGATATTCAGGCACCTTAAGGTACAGAATGACATAAGTCATCCTTAAAACACGTTTGACAGTATATTAAAGTGATTCTTAACTCTCATCTAAAGGAATAGATATGTAAGAACGTGGTAATCTTCCACTTAACGCGTCAATTGACCGGAAAATTTATTTAAAACATAGTTTTTAAGGTTTAACTTAACGTTAAGGCTACCTTAACATTCAAATATCGGCCCTAAATGATATATAAAGACAAAAATTACCTGTAAAACTTCAAATTTCCGAAAATCGTCCTCTGTCAGTTTGTCAGAACCTTGCGATATCTCTCGCCTTATCACTTCGAGAAGTTTAAGGGGATTAATAAAAATCGACTTTAGCAAAAAGAGGTAAATGTCGACAGAATTTGGCCTGTTGTTGTCTCTAAAAATAAACAAAACACAATTTTGAAAAATCGATTTGTTTTCATAATTTATTAATTAATATTCTTAATTTACTAATTTTTCTTTTTCTGTCCCATACAGGGTGTCCCAGTTATAATGAAAACAAGCTGGTATTTTGCGTGTTCTGAATTGTTTCTTCTGAATTTTGGTTTGATTTTATTACTCGAAATTTTAGTTTGGCGTATTGGCGTACTGATTTATAGGGATTTTAAAACGCAATCGTACGTAATCACGCCAAAATTCACAATAATCGATTCAGAAACACCGAAAATATAAGCTTGTTTCCATTATAAGTGGGACGTAAGTTCTCGTGACAATGTCATAAGTTTTCTTCTCATGTATAATTTTCCACTGAAGATTTAAAATAATATTTATTAAACTAGGGGAGCAGATTATGAGTTATTTACTTCCAGGCCCGCTCCTAGGGTGTTTGGCGCCTACGTGCAGGTTTCTTTGGTGCGCCCTAGTTTAAAAAAAATTGTCCTATTTTTAAAAATATATTTCGGGAAAAACTGGTAATGTTTTGAATTGTAAGAAAACTGATAAAAAATAATTATAAAAATTTTTATTAATTAAATTACCAAAACAAACAAAATCACAAAAAATATTTGGTAAGTATAATATTCACAAGAAAATTAAAAGAGAATAAAATTAACGTAAATAAAATAAACAACAAAACATAAACAATATTATACCTAATACTTATATAGTAGGTACCTAACAGCAATATTTTAATGATAAAAAAATAAACGTTTCAAAAATGAAAAAATACTATTTTTGTAATAAACAAAACAAAAAAGGAACGATATACCTAAAATAATACACGTCTGGCTTTCACGGATGCAAGCTCGTTGATCATCTGATTATGATCAAGAGCCTGAGAAATATCATTTTCGATCGAAATAATGGCCAAATCTGATAGGCGTTCTTGACTCATAGATGTCCTTAAATAATTCTTTATTAGTTTTAACTTAGAAAAACTTCTTTCACCTGAAGCTACTGAAATGGGTAATGTAAGGTATATCCGTAAGACTATAAATATATTTGGAAAAAGAGACTGTAGATTTTTTTTAGTTATATAATTTAAAATGTCTATGGGAAAGGACGAATCAGTAGTATTTTTAGGATTAAGAATCTTATATGTTAAAATTTCATTATGTAAATCTAAGCCGTCAATGTCTTTAGATATTACTCTATCAATCTCAACTTGCAATTCGGTATCTAAATTTACACATGATTCTTTAATTAAGTCAGATTCTAAATTTTCAAAATTACATAAGAACCCAAATAAATTTTGAAATTTGTTTATACCCTCAAACCGCTTTTGTAAAGACTGAATGGTTGTATCTAAAATTAGAAAATAAAAATCGATTTTAAATTTTTGCTTTGGATCTGCTACAGATTCATCCTTACTTTCATATGAAAATTGTTGCTTAAATTTTCGTTGCCGTACTATTGGGAATACCTGCTCTACATCGTTTTTTGCTGCTTCTTCTTTAGCTTTATTGATGAGCAAATCAAAATTTTTGTCTGAACGTTTTTCGTTAAAATAAAGATTAAGATTTTCAATTTCTTTATGGCAGTCATTTAAGTTTCTATTCGGATCTTGTAGTATTTTACTTACTATATTAATTTTTTCTAAAATATCATGCCAGATTAAAATCGAACAAATAAATTTAAAAGTATTAATTTTATCCAATAAAGATTGAGCACTATGTTTTGTCTTTATGTCTTGTGATGTATCTTTTGTCAAAAATTCTAGGCTATTACAAATTTCTTCTAACTGATATCTAAGAGGATGAATTGCTTTAATTCTACTTTCCCACCTAGTTTCACTTACTGAGCAAACGTTTGGTAACATTTTTAGACATATTAAAATGATAAAATATATGATTTTTTTAAATTTGTAATAAAGAATACTGAATGACCGTCGATTTTGTGCCCCTAAAAATTTTACGCCTGCGTGCATGCACGCCCTGCACGCTCGCCAGGAATGGCCCTGTTTTCTTCTTAATAATTTCACTCCACTGAGTGATGGACTACTATCACAAAAAATAAATAAATAAATATTTTATTCTTTATTATAAATCGTTAAAAACTTAAATGTTACTAAAAATGTGAAAAAATGATCGATTAAGTGTGTAACTAGTGGGGAATTCTTGTAATAGTAACACAACCAAAGTTTCAATACGGTCAAAAATTGGGGAGGAGGGTAAAAAATGTCCAAGAGCAAACCCGAACAAACCCGAACAAACCATAATGTCGAAAAATAGAAAAAACCGTTATTAAGAAATTTTTCCGAATTAAAAAATAAAACAAATTATAACATGTTGTAAGTTATAAATAAATTAAAATTTGAGAATGTAACTTTAATCATACCTGAATTTTTCAAATTCCTCGCACTCAGCCCCGGAATTTTTGCAAAGCTGGTACGCTTCCTTATATTTTCCGTCGCTTAAATACATTCTAATCATCTCTGTTACTTGACTTTTGGGTAATTCGTTTTCAATTTCTTCGACATCTTCATCTTCATCTTCATCTACAACATAATTTCACCTAATAGTTACTTTAGGATAGTAATTATTTCTGCTGTGATTTTTATTTCTCAATTTTATCCTCTCCGATCGCCTGATAGTAGTTAGAGAGACGGTGACAATAGGGGGTCCGTAAAGTGGAATATCAGTAATTTGTTTTTTCGTGGAGTTTAGGTCGCCCTCTACAACTTTTATATCTGATGAAATGACGTAGAACGTTGCTGAGAGGCGCTGTGCCGCTTTAGATAGGAAATTCTCAATAAATTCAAAATTATATCGAACCATGTCTGAAAATGAATTTACAGCATCTGCGTGTCCCGAATGTCACGGGAAACACATTTTCTGACAAGTCAACCCTTGCATATACTTTTCCGAGCGTGTCAAAAAAAATTATAAAGTCTCAAGTGACATGGGTCCAAGTGGGCTTAATCGATTTGTATTCACATGGAGATGACGCGTAAACAATTTTCTGATAAAAAGAATATTGCGAAAGTGCGGTATTTTATCAAAAAGTCCAGGCAAATTTTCAAAAAACCGTTTCACTTCCCATACTGTGAAAACGATTATATATTTCCCGATGTAATTTTTCACAGCGAGTCGATTGGGCGGGGTCGCAACTTGCCTAATTAGTGAATGATTTACGTCGCAGGGATTTTATTTTCTGTTATCTTGATCGCAACATGTCGTGCATCATTTTCAATAAATCTACTTGCTTGTTTTTATCACCAGTTATCATTTTTCTCGTCATACAACAGAACTATACCTGGCTTCTGGTACCTCTGCGTAATATTGTCAGAATTCCACATAGCTAGGTGCGATTCTTCTGAAATTTTTTTTTCCACAATATTTCGGTGTCAAGGAATGTAGGGTGACAATTCTCTGACATGTCACGATCGTTTTTCGAATTTCCTCCGAGGAGATTTAAAAAAAAATCCAATAATGAAATGGCGAGACCTGGAACGACAACATTTTTTTCACATAATCTTTAACATAATATAATGTTCCATTCTAGAAAGTTTTAACTTCAAATTCGCCTTTTTTCTTTTCCTTTTAATTTTAATTTCTCGGAAAAGTATATGCAAGGGTTGACTTGTCAGAAAATGTGTTTGCCGTGACTTTGGGGTCACGCAGATGCTGTAAATTCATTTTCAGACATGGCTCGATATAATTTTGAATTTATTGACAATTTCCTATCTAAAGCGGTACAGCGCCTCTCAGCAACGCTCTACGGCATTTCATCAGATATAAAAGTTTTAGAGGGGAACCTAAACCACGTTAACAGAACATGCAATTTCCAATTAGAACTAAACTAACCATTAAAACAATAAATTATAACATAATGTTATGCATAGTGCTAGCAAATCAACATAGACAAACGTGAATATGTGTAAAAATGATATCTATAATATTTAATTGAATAAAATAAATCTTTATTCGTTGTAACTTCAGATATACCGGGTGTCACGCTAAGGTCGGCGAGCGGCGGTATCTCAATAAATATTCGTCATTACAGCTTGCAGGAAAGAAAAATTATTACAAAAGTCAGCCCTAGAAGTACACTAAAATTATTTTCAACTTTAAAATTTTACCGCTCGATGGCGTATTTTTAATTCAAAATCAAAAAATGATCTTAAAATCAAATAGTGAACGTATAACACGTGGAACTGTTTTGGACTATCCAATTAACACTCTGGTCTATTTCCTAAAATAAGGGGCGGGGGGAGGTTTGACTAGTATCCAGAAAAAGTTCGATAACTTCCGAATACCGTAACAAATTTTATCCAATTTAGTTTTGTTTTAAAGCTATTTGATAGCCGAGTTATAGTCTATAATAATATTTAAGTTTTAGTTTAAGACTGAACCGCTAGACGGCATTTTTTGCCCCACGCGATTACTCCATTTTTCACGAAAAGTTAAATGGAAGCCTAACTTTTTAATTTGCTAGTCTTATTAGTCGTAACATTATTTAAAAAGTGGCGCGAACCGGAAGTCGATTTCGCCTTTCAAACTTAAGTTATGAGCAATAATCTATTTTTAACATTTTTAAATGATAACATCAAATATTCGTTAATAATAAGTAAGCCATGAAAATCCAATCCAAAATTGTGCTTTCGTAAACAGATCAAAAAGATTGAAAGTTGTCTTATTCTATTTCTACAGCATATAACATATACTGGCTGTGTATTTTCAAAATACAGTTACTTCCTGCCAGGAGTACACTATAAGATAAACGGCGAGACATCATTTTCGGTGGATGGTTTTTGAAAACCGTTTAGCAAGACGGATGCGAGAACCTGGACAAGCATTACCGATACAAACTAAAACCATTCGCGAAAAATGTTGTCTCTCAGAATATCTTACAGCGTACTCCTAATCGATAATAAAACACTATTCCCTCAGATATGTTCTGCGAGACCATTAATGCAAGTGACAATAAAAGTATCTGTGGATTATTTGCAAAATAATTTCATAGTGTATTTGAACGACCTGGTAATGTCGTCCCAAGGGATGCTTCCAGTACCGGGAATGCAAATTTCAGTCGACTCCAGCTCCGCGAATCTGAAATCATTTCAGTACTTCGTGAGCTCGACACTAAAAAAGGCGCTGGCTCTGACGATATCCCAGCTGTCTTTGTTAAGCGGTGTGCCACTTACCTGAGTCGTCCGCTGCTTATGTTATTTAATCAGTCATTATCTCTGGGCATTTTTCCAACAATTTGGAAGAAGGCTATTGTTGTGCCAGTGTTTAAGTCCGGTGACAAGAAAAATATCAAGAACTATAGGCCCATTTGTAAACTTTGTACATTTTCAAAAATATTTGAAAAAGTAGTATACAAGCATTTATTTTTTTTAGTAAAAAGAATCATAATCCCTGAACAGCATGGTTTTTTTGCAAACAGGTCAATCGATTCTAATCTTATTAATTACTGCCAATATATTCTTAGTAGCCTTGATGAGCGTGTTCAGGTTGACTCCGTCTACACCGACTTTAGCAAAGCCTTTGACAAAATCGAGCATGCTTTACTTTTGATCAAACTAGCAGAGGTCGGGGTGGGCGGGGTTATGCTGGAGTGGTTTAGGTCATATTTGTCGAATCGAGAAAATATTGTTTCAGTCGCTGGTTCTTATTCAGAACCTTTCGTCTCTACGTCGGGGGTACCCCAGGGAAGTCACTTGGGGCCACTTATGTTTATTATTTTCATAAATGATATAAGCGATTGTTTCAGATTTTCTAAACATTTATTTTATGCAGATGACCTAAAATTTTTTAAAAAAATAGGCAATTATAACGACTGCCAGGAGTTACAACAAGATCTCATCAGGTTTAAAATTACTGTGATAACAATAAATTATTTTTAAATGCTGAAAAGTGTTTTGCAATTAGTTTCACTCGAAATTATAATAAAATAATTTTCAACTACACTATAGGCGCAAATGTACTAAGGAAAGAGCGTGGAGCTAGGGATCTTGGCGTGCTTTTTGGCGAGAAAATGATTTTTGATGAACACATCGAGGCTGCTGTTAACAGCGCGTACCGCATGCTTAGGCAAACTAACCAGCTGCGAAGTAACAATGCGTTACTAACCCTCTATTATGCCTACGTATTCAGTCGCCTGAACTTTGCATCCTCAGTTTGGAATCCAATGTATAACATCTATATACAGAGGCTTGAGCGGGTGCAAAACAAATTTCTTAAAACATTGGCTCATAGAAATAATCTAGATGTAAACTATAATTTATTGCGTAAAACGTTCAAAATCTTAAGTTTAGAAAATCGTAGGGCACTAAAAGATATATTATTTTTATATAAGACTGTTAACTCCAAGGTTGACTCTATGGACTTTTTAATGTTAATACCTTTGACTGTGCCACCAAGGACTTTAAGACTTACACAGACATTTAATGTGCCATTTAGCCATACTAATAGTAGTGCAAATTCACCTTTGAATAGAATGCTAAAACTCGCAAATACGTACTGCAACAATATAGATCTATTTTTCATGTCCCTTGATACCGTTAAAAAATCACTTAAATCTATTTTTCTGGAAATATAATATATATATTTTTTTCTCTTTGTGTAATTCAATAAAAGATTTTTCTCATGCTTGATTCTAATATTATATTAAATGTGTTTTGAAACTTTTCATGTTATTGTTAGTTGTTAGTTGTAGAACTTAAACTAAAATTTAAATTGTGGACCTACTGTTGGGTATATCCTGTTTGTGTCCCAAATAAATAAATAAATAAATAAATAAATAACTGTAGTTTCAAAACATTGAAAATACACTGTCAGTATGTCATATGCGTTAGAAATAGAATGCGAGAATTTAATCTGCTTTTAACAACTGAAGCACAATAACAAATTAGGGTAAAACTAAAGACAGTTAATTGTTAATTTCATTGTTTGGATTTTCATGATTTACTTATTATTAACAAATATTTGATGTTATCATTTTAAAATGTTAAAAAATAGATTTTAAATAATTTTACAAGTAATAACACTAGCAAATTAAAAACTTAGGCTTCCATTTAACTTTTCATGGAAAATGGAGTAAATACTAAAGCGATCAAAAAACGCCATCTACCGGTTCTGTCTTGAACTAAAACGTGAGTATTATTATAGACTATAATTCCGCTATCAAATAGCTTTAAAACAAGACTAAGTTCGAGAAAATCGATTAATGTATTCGGAAGTTATCGAAGTTTTTCTGCAACACGAATCAAACCTTCCGCCGTCCCTTATTTTAAGAGATAGATATAAATAATTTGCCGAGTGTTAATTGGACAGTCCAAAACAGTTTCAAGTGATGTACCTTCACATTTGATTTTAAGATACGCTATCTATCGGTAAAATTTCATTCATTTAGTATACTTTAGGGGTCACTTTTGTAATACATTTTTTTTGAAAAAAATAGCTGGGCATCTATGGTTTACCGATGGATTAAAGACACACACTCATTTAGTCACATGATTTAATTTTTATAAATCCATTATCGACGTATGTTTAATATAAAAAAAAATACTTACCTTCCTCTTCTTTTTTTAGTTCCTCCTCCAAAACTTTTTGTATCTCGGGAACCTTGGCGGTCCACTCAGTCTCCATCTCTTCAAGTTTCGTCTCCGACACCTGATCCACGTACAGTTTGATATCGTTTAACATATTTTCAGTGTAGTCAAATTCAGTGATCATCTTTTTCAGCGATAGCTAAAAATATTAATAAGAAAAACGTAATTATTGCCCGTGTCTCAACAGGTATCTCAACATGAATCGCTTTATGCGCACACGTACTATTCCCAGAATGCCTTAAAGAATTTTCATATAGTGCTTGTGTTTGATCATAAAAAAAAGTATGTATTGGAGAGGTGATTATACAGGGTGTTCCTTAATGACGTGCTAATATTTCAGGGTGTGATTCCTTAGGTCATTTTATAAAGCAAAGTTCATATCAACATATGTCCGCAACGGCTTAAATTTTTTGTTACAGGGTGTTGAATTTTTATAGTATAATATTTCCGAAAGTACTTTAGATATTATTTTCAATTTTTGTATGAGTTAATAGGATATAAAACCACAAATTTTAGTTAAAAAAGTTATTCAATTGTTCCACCAGTGTTCCACTTGTTGTCATAAAGTAAGTTGTTGGTGTTCTCAATTGTTCAATTCGAACGACACCCGTCAGATCTGGACAACTTAAAAGTTTATAAATGCCACTTACCCTTTAGAAAAAAAATGCAATTTTATTTAACTTTACGGACTTATTTAAAACCAACTTAAGTTATAAAAAAACACCAAGTACCTAGGTAACTTGAACAAAAACAAACCGGCACAACAAAATCACATAACACATCAGTACCATTCAATCTGAATTAGTATTTTAAAGTGCTACTGTGTAGACAAAAATACGCCCTTATTGTCCGAGTGGTCTGGGAAATAATGTATTTACCATCTAAAAATTGTAAAAATAAATAACACGTTGGTTCCGTCGATCGATATTGAACTGCTGGGCTGGGGCATTGCCGTCGCGAAAAGAACAAATAACTTAATAATTTAAACTCGGGTTTAAGTATTAACAAACAAATCTGCTTGAAACTTGGTAAAAACAGTAGGAAACCGATAACGCGTGTGAAAATCGGCCGGCTTCTTTAAACAGCTGATTGTGGACAATAAAGCGGGTTGCCTGTTCTTTTCGCCGGCTGGGGTTAATATTTAAAAATACAGCGTTGCCACTTTCGATGTTTTATAAATAAATTACGGAATTTTCTTCTATAATATTACTTTCCTGTATAATTATAGTCTCGGAAATGGCAACCGCGCTAGCTCAAGTTAGTTCTCTGAATGTGCACAAAGAATGTACCTTGGACGAGACCATTATTTCAAAGGGTAGTTCCTGTCAACATAATTGCTTCATTTTATCTTTAGTAAAGGGTTAATGGCCCATAGAAATTAGCGTTTTTATTATTTCTGTTGCGAAATAATTAAGTGCTGTTTAGTGTTTTCGTGTAATCTGATAATAGATGCATATCTTCAAAAAAACTAATTTGAAACTCGTGGGTGTCTTTGAGTGTTGGTGTTTCTTTAAGTGATTTAGTGCAAATGTTCCAAGAGATTGGAAATAAGAGGCCGAATGGGGTTTAGTGGGTATAAGCTTATTATGCAGTTCCACATTATCATTAGGGTACGTGATGAGCATAAAGCTTTTCCC
Organism: Barypeithes pellucidus; assembly: GCA_963991005.1. Lineage (NCBI taxonomy): Eukaryota > Metazoa > Arthropoda > Insecta > Coleoptera > Curculionidae > Barypeithes > Barypeithes pellucidus. Next base: position 21,011,512 of record OZ022563.1, read on the forward strand.
ATAGAAAAAAAAACCTGAAGATGTCTGTGCCCTGGATTACTTGCTAGTGTACTGGAACCTGGATTCACTTCTATTTGGATACTAGGTAAACTAAATATTATTTTTATAAGAAACTAAAGTTTCACATTTTTTACACAGTTGGCAACATTGTTCCTGAACATCTGTTGATTACACAGCTTGGCAATGTAATATGATCATATATGAATGTGCCGAGTAGCGAGTTTAGGGGCGAATTACCTCACTTTTTAAACGTTCGATTTAAAAAAAAAATATGTAGCGCTTCTCTAGGACACCCCAGGAGTCACCCATTTAAATATAATACGTCATTTTCATAACACCTTGTATAGCGTGTATCAGCCAAAGCCAACTGGAATACATTCTATAATAAATAAATGGGGGCGTGTGCGAAAGAACGCTCGGACACGTCAATTGGTATTTCTAGTTGCGCATTTTTTTCAATAAAAACTTTTCATACAGGGTGTGTCATGTAACAGTGGCCAATAACAACTTTCTTATTTTAAATGCAACACCCTGTATATTATTCAATTTTTGGATCCCTCAGAAAATTTTAGACATATTTAATGTACAATATCCTATACCTATCTTCAACTGTTCGGAACTATTAAGTGTTTTCAGATTTATTGCAAAAATTAACAACACGTGCAAAAACTAATAAGTAATACTGTAGAAGAACATACGCAATGTCCTGAAAAGGTTAATGTTTGGGCAGGAATTGTTGGAGATCATATCATATGTCCCTTTTTCATTAATGGCAATTTAAACGGCGATAATTATTTAACACTGCTCCAAAATAATGTCTTGCCAACTTTAACAAACTTATATCCTGATCCAGCAAACCCACCACTTCCAGTGAATGTGATACGGTTTCAGCAAGATGGAGCACCGCTCCATTACCAAATCAATGTCCGGCACCTCAAGCTACCTCAACCGAGTATTTCCAAATCGGCGGATGGGGAGGCGTGGATCGATGAAATGGCCTGCATGATCCCCTGATCTGACGCCATTAGACTTCTTCTTATGGGGTTATGTCAAAAATATTGTATACAAAACTAAACCCCTGAATTTAGCTGACTTAAGAAGACGAATAACGCTTGCGCTGAGATAGAACGTTACATTTAAGATTACGATGTTGCCAAGACGTTCGCGGCGTGCAGTTTCAACATCTCCTACATTAATGTTTTTTTTTGTTTCTTACATTATCAAGAAATAAATTGAATACCATAAAAAAGTATGAAACAAAATTATCGGTAACAAGCCCATTATCATAAATACTAACGGTTAGATCAACGAATTTCTTACACAAGAAAAATTAATTATTCACTGTTAAATCCTTACCTCAGCGCCAAATGCATTGGACGCCAAAAAAGCAGTGACGCAATTAGCGGCACTTTTTCTCACTAAAGCCGCTTTATCTTGAAGATGATCTATGACATTTTCCAATACTTCATTTATCAACTTTCCGGGTATGGCATTTTCTTGCTGCAGTCTGCCCCAATGTTGCATAACTTTGGATCTGTATAACAAAAAAAAAACGGTGTCAATTTATTTCTTCTATCTTTTAACTATAATCCCCGGCGCAATATTTCGTTCTGTTTCATGGTATTATTCTTTTCTTCTTTTAACAATCATCATCTTAAGTGATGTTATACAGGAGTAAATTAAATTGTTGTTTTTGATCATAATTTCAACTGTGGAAAAATTGGGGCAGATATCCCATGGTAGAAGCTACACAATTTTAAATATTGGATTAATTTTTTTGGGAACCAATGCTAGACCTCACGTTGTACATCATTTCGTTATTAGCGTATTTGGATGAGGTTGGACCAAAGATATTGCAAACTACAGATAGTACACAAAAATGTACATTTCTAGCCTACGCAACGAGTACAAACAGTCTTTCCCACCTCTTTCGGCCATCATTGCAGAATAGCCAGATTGATATATTTATCGCAAAGGTATTTGCAAAATCCCAATTAAAAATTTGTTAATTTGACAATTACAACTGGTTTAAGGTTAATCCGCAATTGCTCTTAAAATAAATGTATTTCCCAATAATTTTGCTATAAACTGTGAAAATACGACGAGAGATTCTTTAAAAAATAAATGAATAAACACTACAACGTTGTCGCTGTGATCTCACGGATTGTTTATATATTTTGGTTGATTTGTGTTTTTTTTTGTGATTATTGGTGAAAAAAATCGTCTTTATTATTATTATTATGGTGCATTCATATGTAGTTTGTAAAAGAGTGAATCATTTAAATAAGGATTTATCTTTTCATCGGTAAGTATGGTTATTTAACCATCTGATATAACCAGACTTCAACATTGTTGCCATTCAGCCAACAAAAATGTAGTTCATTCTTCCACCCATTACTGATTTTCAATAACATTTCACACACTCAAAGCTTCACTTTCCAAGAGTTTTATGAATGGATTATGGGACCTTTGGGTTGTACTGAGAAGATTAATTTTTGCTTTTTATTTTTGTCAATTAAAAATTTGAAGATGTAAACAAACAGTCTGCTCCACTAGCTTAATAAATATTGTTTTACATTTTTATTCCATACATGTTTCGAAGGTATTACCGTCATCTTCGGTGGAAAAATATATGTACATGTGAAGAAAACCTTATGACATTGCGAAGTGAACTTATGCCGCAGAAAAAAGGGCAACATTTTTACGGCAATATGTACCTGCAATAGTATAGCTGGAAGTTGCCGGAAACATGGCCAGCCATATGTAGAAATATATTGCAATATATTTCGGATCGCCCGGCAATATGCCGATCGATCGCAATATTGCCGAGGGTCTCTCTATTGTTCTGCCGCTATGACACATGTACATTATTGTCCGACTGAATAACTCATTTACAGATAAATGATATGGGCAATGCTGTTGCGGAAATATTGCCGAGCTGTATATTGCCAGATATATTTCTGCAACAATTGCCGGGCTATAGTTCACTAATATTTCAGCCATAGATTGGTGAAAAATATTGCCCGTTTAGAAGCGCCATAAGCAAGAACATTGAATAAATTAAGAAAAAATTAAATAAAGGAAAAGAAATAGAAACTGCTCCTTTTACATTTTGAATTTAATTTTTGAAAATATTTTAAAAATATTTTTTAAAATTAGAAAACCGAAGAGCCCACATGGCGTGAACACTAGGCCCAAAATCAACGCTATCAACCCAAATTCTCTCTATGGTTTTCTAATTAAAAATAAAAAATCTTGTAAAAATATTTCCAAAAATCAAATTCAAAATGTAAAAGGAAATAAAAATTCCTACTTCTTTCCTTAATTTACTAATCAATGTTCTTGCTTAATTAACTTAATGTTTCTTTTTTTTTGCCGCATAAATTCTTTTGTAAGGTCATAAGTTTTTCTTCTCATACATATTTTTCCACTGAAGATGAGGATATAATATACCTTCGAAATTTGAACAGAAACAAAAAGTTATAAAATTTCCACAATTTTTATTTAGAAAAAACCGCAACATGTTTCGGCACACGGTACCTTCTTCTGACGGAATAAATATAAATGTGGTAAAATTTGATTTAAATATCTTAGTAGGTACAAGATGGAACGAACGATTTTATGGTATGGGGTTTACACTAATCTTAATAATTATACCCAACAGAAGGGTAATATTTATGCTAATGTTACAAATAGGTGTAAATTCCTAATCTTATTGTGTAGATTTATATAAATTCAGTAAAGGTGAATAATTAGTGTCTAATTGTTCATTCAATAATAAACCCGACCTTTTCTTTTTGTTAATCTCCATACTTTCCAAATAGTTTGTTTAATTTCTTTGATTTTTTCTCAGTAGGTATGTAAAATTTTAAAATCTTTGGAAAAATTGTGCTTCTCTGAATTTAAATGTAAGGCGTAATGTGAAAGATTATTGTTTTTTAGGAAACTAGATTCCTGTTCTTTGATTCTTGTTTTGAAAGATCTGCCTGTTTGTCCAATGTATATTTTAGGACACGAACCACATTCTAGCAAATATACTCCTGATTTAGTTAGTTTATTTGGTTTCGATTTGTTGTTTTTAATTAGTTTACCTAGATTATTATTGGTTCTAAAAGCGGTTTTTATTTTGTTTTTGGAGAGAGTTTTGGAAATCTTTTTCGTAATATTGCCTGTGTATGTGATAGATTTAAATTTCTGGTCGAGTGTATTATTGGTTGTTGTATATACTAAGTTTATTGCTTTCTTATATGCTTTTTTCTTAACTAAATCATCCACAATACCCGCATTATATCCGTTATTTACCGCAACCTGTTTGATGATATTTAGTTCTTTTTTGTAATTTTCTGATGATAATGGGACATTTAGAAGTCTGTGCACAAACGAATTGAAAGATGCCATTTTATGGGAATATGGGTGGTTAGATTTATTAAGAATAACTGTGTCTGTATGTGAAGGTTTGTGGAAAATTGAAAATTCATGACTATCATTTTTATTGGTGATGGTTAGATCTAAGAAGTTGATAGATTTATTATCTTCTAATTCGACCGTGAACTTGATTTTAGGATGTAAATTATTAATAAATGAGAGGAACTGATCTAGCTGTCTATTAGTGCCTGAAAAACATGTTATGATATCATCAACGTATCGATGCCAGTAAAGAAATCTTTTGCTTAATGTATGGTTAAAAATTTGTTTTTCTAAATAAACAACAAAAATCTCGGCCAATAACGGACTCAAAGGGTTACCCATTGCTAGGTCTTCATCGGAGATGTAAAATTTGTTGTCGAATTCGAAATAATTTAAAAATATAAATGTGGTAAAATTTGATTTAAAAAATTTTACCACATTTATATTTATTCCGTCAGAAGAAGGCACCGTGTGCCGAAACATGTTACGGTTTTTTCTAAATAAAAATTGTGGAAATTTTATAACTTTTTGTTTCTGTTCAAATTTATAATGGATTTCCATCAAGTATCGGCTAAATCAATCAATTTTACCTTCGAAACATGCTTGGAATAAAAATGTAAACAATATTTATTAAAGCTAGTGGAGCAGACTGTGAGTTTCTTTACGTCTTAAAATTTCACTCACTTCGGAGATGGATACTTCCAAAAAATACAAAAATTTTTTAAGTCGGTGATTTTGTTTATTTTACATTGTATAGTCCTTACAATAAATAAGATAAGAAACAAAAATTTAGGAATACTTCTCTCTGTGATTATAGCAAAATTATTTGCCTGAATGTTTACACAGGGTGTTTTGAAATTGTGGCACAAATGAAATTCGTAAAATTGTTATAAAATATCTTTCCAATCTCGAAATGGCTTACCTGACGTGGGCAGAAACGTCGTTCATATGCTCCATTAAAATAGTCAAAAAATCATCGCGAGATTCGGTGTCTTCCTCATTAAGGACGTGCTTACTTAAAACGTTTATTATCACTTCCGTGATCACATTTAAGACTGAATTTCTTAAAGTTGCAGACTAAAAATATATAATAAATGTTAAAATAATCAATTGTTTGAAAAATATTGTAAATGCGGGATCTTTCTCTACTTGTAGAAAAATATATGGGTGTTTTTTAACAAAAATTACAATTTATCACATAATTTACTCTATAATTACGCATAACGATATACACGCAAAATAATGTGGAACACCCGTTACTGGGGCCTCCGTTATGTTTTAAATTTGTTTTCATTTAATTCATACCATTCTCGGAATTTTAGGTTTTTGTTTTTGCTATGCTTGGAAATTAATACAATTTTCTTAAACGAGTTTGTTCCTTTAAAAAAATTGTATCTGCTACAAAAATTAAAGTATGAAATGAACCAAAAATGAAAATTTTAAGAATAAATGTCACTTGATAATTAAATAACAAAATAAAAAGTTTGACATCTCCATCACTTTACTTTCTGTTTTAAAGTTTGAGTTGTTTCCACCTGTATATTATGGACATAGTCTTAACTCTTTTAGAATCTTACACATGTGCCAGATTGTGAATAAACTTACCTACAATATAAAAAAAGAATAATAAAAATCAGAATTAAAATAAAACAATTATTCAAGAATCAAAATCCATCCAAATATTGCATGGATCGATTATTTTGGCTGTGAGTGTATTAGTCCATATAGGTACTAGGTAAGGGAACCCAGTCCAAATTTGCTTGCAGTTTAATCTGTCAGCTGCCGATAATAAAAATAAAATTGATGGAATGTTACGATATACTGTGAACTTGTGGTATTGCAAGCAAAAAAATGCCCACTCAATGACGATAAGAACGTTAAGTTTGCAGAAAAATATTATACTTATACATACCTCGTGATCCAAATACTTGTTAAGATATAATAACTCAGGTATCATGAGATCTGGCATTAGGACCGCCATAGCTGTCAGAAGTTGGGCACAATATCTGGAACCCTAAAATACAGTAAAAAAATATTTAAGAAAGGTAACGATACTTTGTTCTTCTCACACGGTAGGGATGGGTAATCCAATAATTTTTGTGGATCAGGTCCTAGTAAACAACATGTCTGATACGGCACTGTGTTTTCATCCCTACTACAGGGTATGTACGTGTGAAAAAAATCAGTTAATTTAATTGACAATATTACAATAAAAAGAAAAACTTTTTATATTTTACATTTAAAATGGGGTAAAATAATAATTAGCCTTTTGAAAACCCACGTATGTCATAGGTAATTTACGTGTTTTGATCTCAGCTATGGCCAACTTCAGACAGGCCGTGAACAGACCAGCGATGCGCTGTTGCCAAATGTTATTTCTTGGAAATTTTTAAATGGAATGGATGAGTTGTAAATTTACCTGGTAGGATATATGATATTGGAAACTTTTCAAACTCAATTATTTCTAACAATACTGAAGTGCTATGACGAAGTGCAGAGTAGGTATCATTAGTAAGCCGACCATTATTGTCAAGTTTTTGCCAAGTATTTAACCATATTATAAACTTTCCAAAATATCCAATGCGAAAATCATCAATTCCTGAAATAGGTTTACATCATTTATTTTTTTGGTGGGATATAGTAAATAACACAAGTGTCAATAAATATACTGCTAAAAAAATAAATGGTGTAAACCTATTTCAGGAATAGATGATTTTCGCATTGAATATTTTAGAAAGTTTATAATATGATTAGATACTTGGCAAAAACTTGACAATAATGGTCGACTTACTAATGATACCTACTATGCACTTCTTCGTAGCACTTCAGTATTGTTAGAAATAATTAAGTACTCTTTTGAAAAGTTTACAATATCATATAATCTACCTGGAAAATTTACAACCCATCTATTCCATTGCAAAATTCCCACGAAATCTAATTTGGCAACAGCGCATCGCTGGCCTGGTCATGGCCTCTCTGAAGTTGGTCGTGCTTCAGCCTATTTGATACAATGGTGGACTGAAAAATTACCAGTGAACAACTCGTGAAGGTGTTTTTAAAAATTTAATTAAAATTTTTTATTTGTACCCCAACAAGGTTCGAAACAACATTTTTATTTGTCGTTTTGCCAAGCAGAGCTTTTTCACTTTATCTCATAAAACGCATAATAAAAAAGTTTCCCATTTTTGTAGAACTTTCTTGAAAGTTGTATATTACACTCTGCAGAATATTTCTAATTTCATTTACCTGACTGTCCTGAAACTTTTCATCTGTCTGCCACTCGGTGATTTCCCTGACAAGCTCATGGATCAAACCCTTGCAATTATAAAGGTTTACCAATTGCTGTACGCCCTCTGACAAAACTACTACTAAATGTTCTTCGCCTTTAATCATTTGCACCATTCTTATAGCAAAAGTTGTGCCAAGGCTGAAGGTTTTTATTAAAGTTCCTAAAATTTTACATGGTTTAATATTCCAGTTAGGATTTGTTAAATATATAAAATATTCATAATAAAAATATGGTTGTACAGGTGTGTCCGGTAAGTACCTCCTAACCTCTTGGGAGCATACAGAGAGGAGTCATTTGACAGAGCCGAAAACTGATTTTTTAAATAATTGGCCATTCCTCTTTAAAAAAAAGGTACTCTTAATTTATTGCGATAAAACTCGCGGTTTTCGAGATATTTATATGTTTTTATGGGAAACGCTCAAAGTTACTAATGGTAAAAATGACGTCGAGAATTTCATTCATCTGCAAAATTAATATACATGGTGTTATGGAAATGACTTATTATATTCAAATGAGTGTTCTAGAGAAAGTCTACATACTTTTTTTTTTAATCGGATCTCTAAATACTAAGGTAAAAACCCTTTTTACCATCTGGATTCACTTAGCAACAATGTGGGTTACTAGAGTATACTAACAGTGTTGTCAGATCACACCGCATGTTTCGCCCTTGCTTGGATACCGGCCGCGCGCCACTATCGTTGCTTCAGTATGTTTCGAGACTCGGGCGTGGAGTGACGTTGTCGAAGGTTCCACGTGTTTGACGTATACGTTAGTTGTAGCAGTACCCGATTTTCTTTTCTGTTGTGAAATAATTCATAATTTGTGATGTGATTTCAAATTTGTGTGATATTATCTACTGCTGAGGTGTTGGAAAAACATTTTTTGTGTTTTATTTTTTTATGGCATTTAATTATAAAACGGATTATTTTAAAATAAGATCGAAGGTAAGAGAATATGTACCGTAAATTGCAGTTATTTTTTTCTAAAAAGTTTGAAAAAGAAGTGATAACGCGTGTCAAGGACGTTTTGTTGTCAAAAACTGAACACGTGTTCTGTGTTGCATTATGACAACACCGCCTATAATGCGCTAACCTCTTTTGAATCTCGAGACTGCCTCAATAAACTATTGATTGCGAAGGTCCTCAGGAGCGGCCACGTAAATTTTGAGATTTCATATAAAGTGTATATTTCGCTTAATAATTCAAAGCGCCATTTATGGTTATTTTTCTTCAATTTATTTTCATCTCAGGATTTGCCGGTTTAAATATAATAAGTCATTTCAATAACACCCTGTATAATATAGGAGTAATTTATTGTTTGTTTATTTTTAATAAGTACTTACCAAACTTTAGAATTTTAAAACACCATAATGCAAAATTTTATTTTGACCTGTTTGTGTTTAGCATTAGTAACTTTCGAGTGTTTTGCATAAAAACCGATTTATTTCCAGAACCGCCAGTTTTATGGCAATAAATTAAGAGTACCGTTTTTAAAGAGGAATGACCAAAGTATTTAAAAAATCGGTTTTCAGCTTTGTCTAATGACACCGGTCACAATATTGGCCCGACGAGTGTAGGGGCAAGTCCGTTCCTGACTTCCCTGACGATGTGAGACTCTTTATGGCTTCTATAAAATATTAAAATTTCATTAAATTTTACCGGACGGTTCAAAAGTAAAAACCAAAAAAGTAAATTACTGGGTACCCCTTTATGGCTCTGTATCTTCGTTAAGGGGAACTTTAGGATTTTTTTAGATGACAAATTAGGTTTATTTTGACCTCCTCTGTATGCTCCCGAGAGACTAGGAGGTACTACCCTGTAGTTGAAATTTTTTTGTACCATTATAAAAAATTTCCATACATTACCTATAAGATTGAAAATCTCTTGCCGCACATCCTTCTCCCCCTTCACCGACGGGTTCTGCAAGAACTTGTAGCAAACTTCAGCGATGACGTTCAAAAAACTCTCCTCGACCACCGGGGGATCCCAAAACACAACTATATCCCTCTGTATAATGTTGTTCAATGTTAGCAAAATACCTTTCTTGTCCAAGTTAAAAGTTAGATCACTGTTGGCCTTTTTCCGTCCTCTCAATAGGCCTTGGTTTTTTGTTTGAATGAAGTTCTTGTATTCGATTAATAAGACCGTTTGGGTATAGATGTAGATTAACATTTTCATTACGTTTTGGTATTTCTGTTTAAGTTCCTCATTGATGCCTGATTTGTCCTCAAGCAGGAATCCGAGGGAGTTGTTTAATTCAGTTGCGGCTAAAATATGGAAATATCCCAAGTAACACTAATGATCTTATTGCGATCTCCAAGGTCGCTTTAAAACTATACAATAAAATTTCGAATAAAACCAAATGAACTTTAAGACCGTCTGGGGACTACCAGAAAGGAGCTTCTAGCCAAAAAGAACCAATTCTAAAATGGTCTTCATGACTAAATTTTAAACCTACATTAAAACCATTTATTTCAAATTTTATATCCTTAAAGAGTTCTTCAAGGCAACTTTAAATTTATGTATTAAAACTCATTGCATTTAAAATATACTTGCAGCAGAACAAATTACCTTGAGAATCATTATAAAAACGCGATTTCTAATTTACCTTAAAATATCAATGTATATTTCAATAATATTTTTTTTTCGGCTATTGAAAATGTCCATCATGGCTGACTCTATAAAACATGGCGTGATCTGGATTAAAACTGATTGCAAGTTTATAGAACATTTTAAATTGGTATCATTTAACTGGTTAGCAAAATGTAATCGGTCAGCCAAAATGGCTAGTTGGTCAGCAACTTATAGACAGCAAACATTTCTGAATCGTGACAGTGCGCTGGGAAAACAAGTGAAAACCCGCCCCCGCTACACCTTTTGTAGCCGATTTCCTTCTGTATTTGGCAAAAGAAAACGCAAGAAAGTTACATAAATTGACAGTGCCCTGGGACCTCTGAAGTAACTACTTCTAGACATGTTTCTTTCTACTGACCAATTGTAAAATCTTGCTGACCAAGTAATCATTTCGCAGCTCGACTGTTAATAACGGCAAACCATTTAATTACTTCTCATTTTAAATCTTACTAGACTTAAAATGCGTTTTATTTACCACTTTAAGTACAACTACTCTCGCAGACGTCTATTTACTCTTCATTTTAAAACCGAAGTTGCTTTAATATGTTCAAGCTCGTGCTTATTGATTTAAAGTGGACTGGCGCGCGAATGCAATCTTAACTTTACAAATTGTACCTGTATTGGCGGCATTTCTTTTAACCAAATTGACTAAATTAAAACCTTTGAGTTTTAAAATATTCCTAATGTACTCTTTAAAAAGAAAAAATTATATTTTTGAATTTAACGTGGAAGATATTTGAAGCAACCTAATTCGATCTATAGGAAATTTTTGTTTAGACAATATATTCTAAAAGGTGGTGACGGTTGATTATGGGTCTGCACTTGGTTCTACAAGAGGTTTTAACATAATATGTATGTATATTATACCTTATTTTCAATTTGCATTAATTTTAATTAATAGGTGAGGAAATTTAAAAGTTTACAATCTTATGCTAACATGACAGCACTTTAACTGTCTCGTGAGCAGAGCATATCTAGCTATCTATGGTTGGAAGAAAATCGTATACATTTGAAATGTCATTATAGACTTAAATATTAGGCCAGATATCTTGTTATGCCAGTGGCTTATTCAACTATAAGTTTTGTAATTCATAAGAATTACAAAGGTTACATAGTAACATTTTAACAATACAACATGAACAGCATGTATTTATTTTATTATCTCATTAATTTGTTCCTGATATATGATAATACCTTTGTGTAAATCCTGATAGGACTTAAAAATAAGATCCATTTGAAGAGCATCTCCATGGTGCAAAACAGAATAAAACACATCAAAATTTTCCAGAATAAACTCGGCTCCTTCATCTCGAAGCAAAGACTTTGCATCTAAAATAAATTTATAGATATACTTAGATTATACTATATAATACTTAGCAATATTAGTGTAGAGAATATTTATGAAGTCAGTGATAAAATCTTACACTCGACATATAAACATACCTCGTAATTGGTTAAGTAACTCTCTAGGCACCACCACATTCCTCACCCAATAATCATCACTTTCACTTAAAAGTTCCTCCTTTTTGCCGGGTATTACAAAGTTAAAATGTGCCATTTTAAAAAATTACAATCTAAAAAATCATGAAAACTTCACAACAAAACACAAAAGTCTGTTAAAAGTTTGTTGACAAATTTCTAGGTTATATTTAAATGCTTAATCTGATTGGTGGATTTAAATGTGTACGCCGGTAACATAATTCTCTGTTTTATCAGACCGACCGATGTATTGAAATCGACAATATTTTTTTTATCCTATCAGTGTAAAAATAATTAGAACGATAAGAAGTTTCTATTAAAATTAGATTTTTTAATATAGAGAGAATTGATTCTTCCAAGCAAGCATTAATTCAATAAGAAATAAAATCAAACAAAACTTGTCTATTGTCAACCATCTCTACAATCTTCTACCGAACTATATTTAATATTAGGCAACCCAACATTCAATTAGGCATGAACAAAAAGTAAGGTTATATTACTGTCATGAAACTGGTGATCTAAATAAAATAAATAGTTTTTTTCAACATTTAAATTGAAAAATATCAAGATTAATGTTATATCCTAACTTAATTTAGTCACACTTTAGGATTATTAACTATCAAGATCGTACCAATCTGTCAATACCGAACAAAGTCATTAAACATATTTTTTAAATGTCGAGCGAATCCAATGAACCCCAAAAAAGGCAGTTCACCCCCGAAGAATGGTCTTATCTGACAAAGTATTTCGTTGGAAATAATTATAGATATAGAGAAAATATAATTATACCTAGAAATTTAGGCCCTGTCCAAATCAAGACGAATGAAGAAAAAATGGTAGAAGCTTTTTTCGAAGGTTGTCCATTTAAAGTTGTCATGTCTTGTGTTGCAGGTAAACGCCTATTTTTAGCTGTTTACATATATTTTTCCTATAAAAATTGTTTCCTTAGTTTCAATGTGAATTAATAAACTGTTTAGAAGCAGTAGTTCTCTAACATTTAGTTCCTAGGTTAATTTTTGTGTGCTTCATTCTAGGCTACGGATTAGGAGCTGTCATAGGATTATTCTCATCCAGTATAGGACCCAGTTCAGTTACTACAGTTGAAACGCAAACGGCAAAACAGGTTTTTCAAGAAATGAAAACTACCACCTTGAGCTATGCTAAAAACTTTGCTATGATTGGTGCTATGTTTTCTGGAGTAGAATGTACTATAGAAACAGTAAGGATAATCTCATTATAGAGACAATTGTACTACTTATATTATCATATATTGATCAGTAGCCTGGCAGTAGGAAAATATTGTAATCTCAACTCTACTATCACTATCCATTTTTTTTTTTTAGATCAGAGGTAAATCTGACTGGAAGAATGGAACTTATGCAGGAGGTGTTACAGGAGGTATAATTGGTTTAAGAGGTAAGTAAATTTTTTTACGTGAAGGCTTACACTAGTTTACATAAATTATATAAAACAATGCTTTGACAAATTGATTATCATTAACATTCAGTTTACAACCATCATAGGTAACTTATGTCACTGATAGGCAATTGTGCAGCCTCAGAAGATTTTAAACTTTCCTAAACTTTATATTTATTTAAAATTGTTTAAGTCAAGAGATATCCCAGTATTATACAGGATGTCCATTTAATGTGTAATTCTTTGATATCTCGTATAATATAATTGATAGCTGAAAACTTTAAATATAAAAATTAGGAGACTATTCAAGATGTATATGGAATTAATGTAATGGACAATTTTAATTATACAGTGTCTTTCATAAAAGCGGGACAATTAAAATTGAAATATTTTTAATGTTGTTGTAGTGTTGCCAAAATATTAATTATTTTCATACGGGTCCCAATAAATTTATTACAGTTTCTTAATTGATTTTCATTTGATATTTTTTTTTACATATAGTTGCATCTAGGTTATATGAGTTACTATTTAAGGTTTTATGAGATTTTTTATACAGGGTATTTTAATTTTACTTCCAGAATTCCAGAAGTTTGATTTAAATTTACTCAATGTTTTCAAATGGAACACCCTGTCTATTTTATCAAGAATTAAAATTTCTACTAAGTGCCCTTATAACTCTAAAACTATTTTTATTATTATCTGCTGCGTTGCCAAATCGTAATGATTTTCCCAAAATTTTCGTTTTATTTTGTATTTGTTATTCTTTATTGTAGGTGTAATTGGCCTAAATTATTGTAATACCCTATATTTTTTGGCAAATATCTTATCTTCTACGCTTCATAACAGAATATCTAATCTTATATCGCTCCAATAATTCTCATCAGTCATTAAGTTTCGGTGATAGTGGTGGTAGGTGGTAGTATCGGACATCGCCGAACTAGCCCGATGGCCCATCGGGTGCCTCACGAGACGCATACGCTATCAACGGCCGGGGATATAGCCTATCAAATAAGCTCTAGCTACCTGTAACCATTGACAACGCACTATGTTGCCATATTTTTAGATTAAACTTTAATCAAAAAAACATATTATTTTGCATTTAAATATCAAGATAAATAGTATGAAAAGAAAGTTTGTAATAATATTGAAACCATAATAGAATATTGATTTCTTATATACCTATTACAATTTATTTACAATGCATAAATGAAATTTAGTTTTTTTTCAGAGATTATTAAATTAAAATTTAATATATGTGACAACATTGTTAACCCCAGAAATTCTTTTGCCCGCATTCCTTTCGTATCTACAGATAAACTTGTTGACCTGTAGCTTATAGGGCCAATCGCACAAGAAAAAAAGCAAAATATCTCCACACTACAAAAAGAAGCCCACCGAAAACCTTATACAATGTATTTATTTCAGCTGGACTTAAAGCCGGTATAGTAGGGGCCTTGGGGTTTGCAGCATTCTCAACGGCGATAGACTATTACATGCATTCTCGAAATTAACATATTTCTTGTGCATTGCTTATAGATCATTTTAATTTATTGTACAGTTTTATTAAGTGTAAGGAATTGTTTGTTAATAAAAAATGTCAAGAGAATTATAGTTCTTATTGCTATTATCCTTGCAGATACGAACCTGATCTCTTGGTATAATTTTTTACATTCTTACTTACGCTCTTGGTATAATTTTTTACAAATGCTCTAGTTCTTAATAATACTTAAATTTGAGACTTTCCTCTGTTCCTGAAATTTTAACAAGTTCAGAAAATATTTCGCCAACACATTCGATCAATTTATTATAAACGCATTTTTCCTAATTACAGTGGAATCATATTATTTAAAACGCTCAAACAAATATGGATTTCTTAGTTTAGACTTTTTAAACGATAGATGGGGTGAATGGCGACAGGGTTAAGAAGGTTTTTTACTGACATTGAAGGCAACATGATGTCAATGTAAACCATGGATAAGGGCAGGGTCATAATCAAGACTGAATACCAATATGGGGAGAGGGGGGCTTGTATATATGCACGTATAAAGCGTGTATCAGCCAAACGGAATAAGTTCTATAATAAATAAATGGGGGCGTGTGTGAATAAACGCTCGGACACGTCGATTGGTATTTCTAGTTGAGCATTTTTTTCAATAAAAACTTTTCATACAGGGTGTGTCATGTAACAGTGGTCAATACCAACTTTCTTATTTTAAATATTATTCAATTTTTGGATTCCTCAGAAAATTTTAGACATATTTAATGTATGATATCATATACCTATCTACAACTGTTTCGCAAATACTAAAGGCTTTCAGATTTATTGCAAAACTTAACAACACACTCAAAATCTAATAAGGAATACTGTTTATTTCTTGATAATGAAAAAAAAAACAACATTAATGTAGCAAATGTTGAAACTGCTCGCCGCGAACGTCTTGGTAACATCCTAATCTTAAATAGAAATTTCTTCTAACGTTACTGAACATCTCGGGCGTGACCAATCTAATTGAAAGCGTTATTCGTCTTCTTAAGTCAGCTAAATCCAGGGGTTTAGTTTTGTATACAAAATTTTTGACATAACCTCATAAGAAGAAGTCTAATGGCGTCAGATCAGGGGATCATGTTGGCCATCCCATTGATCCACGCCTCCTTATCCATCGATTTGGAAATACTCGGTTGACGTAGTGCCGGACATTGATTTCATAATGGGGCGGTGCTCCATCTTGCTGAAACCATATCATATTCGCTGGAAGTTGTGGGTTTGCTGGATCAGGATATAAGTTTGTTAAATTCGCAAATTCGCAGTAGGTACTAAATAATTATCGCCATTAATGAAAAGGGACCATGATATGATCTCCAACAATTGCTGCCCAAACATGAACCTTTTCAGGATATTGCGTATGTTTCTCTAATCCAGTGAGGATTTTTCCAATACTAATAGCGGCAATTCTGACGATTAGCATGACCGCGAAGTGTAAAGGTGCACTCATCAGGAAACAAAACATGTTCTAATTGGTCACATTGTTATTTAACATTGCCATTATTTGTTCACAAAAATACATTCTTCTATCAGAATCGTCTTCCATGAGCTCATAAGTAGGTATCATTTTATAGGGATACATTTTATTTTGTTGTAATGTTCAAATAATCGATGAATGGCTAACATCGAATATTGGGGCTGCTTCTCGACTAGAAGTATGTGGGTTTTCCTCAAACTCAAGAATAATATCTAATTTTGTACTGCTTTTCTATTTTACTAATTCTCCCTCGAGTTATAGGCGGCAAAATTGGAAATTTTTCATGAAATAAGCGAGCACAAGCCGTATTTTATCTCCATAATCATCTGTAGAATTGTTATTTTGTGGATTTCTGTTAAATAAACCATTTTTCTGATATGCAGTTAACGAAATTCAAATGACTATAACACTGACAACTGATGTCATGCAGAAAGACAACAATTTGCTAAGGTCACGAATTTTAAACATTTTTTTTTTAATTTCATATCAGTAAGAAGGAACGCTGAAATGCAATAAATCTGAAAACACTTGACACGAAACCGTTGAGATAGGTCTAAAATTTTCTGAGGGATCCAAAAATTGAACAGACAGTAGCGGTTCTTCCACAGGAGCACATGCGCACGTGCACCCCCAAAACAAAACGAATAAAAAATATTTATTTATATTCATTGAATATTATTTATCCTATAAAGTCAAGCCCTCCCTAATATTTTATCGTACCGTTAAACTAAAAAAGTCCGACCCTCCCTAATATTTTATCATCCCGTCAAACCAAACTGTATAGATCCGGCAACCGTGCCTCGGTCGAGGCGAATGACGATTATGACGAGACTTGCTCGCACGTGCGATTAAGTAGTGCAATTTCTCTGTAGTAACAGGTGGCGGGTGGTATTGACCACTGTTACATGACACACCCTGTATTAAAAGTTTTTATTGAAAAAAATGCTCAATTGGAAATAAAAATCGATGTGTCCGACCGTTTTTCGCAATCGCCCCTATTTATTTATTATAGAATTTATTCTATTTGGCTGATACACGCTGTATACAGGGTGCACCAAGTAAAGTGGCCTATTAGAAGTATCTCAGGAACTGAATGAGATTTTATTTTGAAAATTTGGTTGTAGCTATAAGAGATGGTTTTCTACGTTTCTAAAATATTTTGGATGATGCGGTGTTGCCGGATCATACCGAAAGTGGTAGCAACTTCGGAATTTTAAATGAATTATCCTATATATTATTTTTTTTTTGGAATCTAGGTAAAAATCTAGAACAGTTTTCTGTATAATATCACATACCTATCTTTAAGACTTTTTGAATAATAAATAATCTTGTGATTTTTTAACGCCGTAACGGGACCTGAAAAGATAATCATAACTTTTAGCGGTTACAGCTAGCGAGCTGAAATTTTGACAATAGTTTCACAAGACCATCAAAATTTTATTACTTTAAACAGTATTTAATTAGTTTTATACAGGGCGTCTCCATAACAATATTTCTGAGGGAGATGAATTATTGCAAAAATCTTCTTTTTTTTAAATGGGGCACCCTGTATTTGATATGTTTTGCTAATGGAGGATCGAATTTTCTATCTAATGATATTAAGTGTTCCTATACCTATCTTCAATATTTTCGGACTTATAGCGAAATTTAAAAATTGTCTTATAAAAATATATATTTTTTTGTAGTTGGCTGTGGAATGGATTCAGAAACAAAATAATGAAAAATCCATTTGACGTTATGTCTGTGTTGTTGTAAAAAAAATAGTTAACAAATGAACAATTTATTAATAAATAAATAAACAAAATTAAAATTACGCATCAACACCAATAAAATAACTAATAACTAAATTGTTGGCTCTTAAACATTCATGAATTGTGGCGATAACATGTTCATTTGTTACCTTTCTCATTTCTTCCCCTTCTAGAGACCCCAGAGCTGTTCTTAGTCGATTTTCTAAATCTTTCCTTGTTGTGACTGGTGTCTTGTATACTATTTCTTTAATCCTACCCCATAGATAGGGGGGGGGGGGGTAAGATCCGGAGACCTTAGGGCCATTTCCAGGGACCTCCTCGGCCAATCAACTTTTTCTGAGTCATAGGAGCTGCATCAGGATGAAGTTCATTAAATTTTCTGCAAGTTCTAGATAAAACTCTACCACACTCCCCATTAATATAAAATAAACTCTAAGCTCGAATAATGTGAATTAGTTCATTTTTATTACAATAACACAGACATAACGTCAAATAGATTTTTCATTATTTTGTTTCTATGAATCCATTCCACAGCCTACTACCAATAAATATATTTTTTTAAGATAAGTTTTAAATTTCGCTATAAGTCCGAAAATATTGAAGATAGGTATAGGAATACTTAATATCATTAGATAGAAAATTCGATCCTCCATTAGCAAAACATATCAAATACAGAGTGTCCCATTTGAAAAAAAGAAGATTTTTGCAATAATTCATGTCCCTCAGAAATATTGTTATGGAGACGCCCTGTATAAAACTAATTAAATACCGTTCAAAATTATAAAATTTCGATGGTCTTGTGAAACTATTGTCAAAATTTCAGCTTTCTAGCTGTAACCGCTAAAAAGATATGATTTTCTTTTCAGGTCCGGATATGGCGTTAAAAAATCACAAGATTATTTATAATTCAAAAACTCTTAAAGATAGGTATATTATATTATGTAGAAAACTGTTCTACATTTTTACCTAGATTCCAAAAAAAGTATAATATATAGGGTAATTCGTTTAAAATTCCGAAGTTGCTACCACTTTCGGTATGATCCGGCAACACCGCATCATCCAAACTATTTTAGAAACGTAGAAAACCATCTCTTATAGCTACAACCAAATTTTCAAAATAAAATCTCATTCAGTTCTCGAGATACTTCTAATAGGCCACTTTACTTGGTGCACCCTGTATAAGTATAAAATAAATGTTCCTTAAGCGCTTATGAAGTTTTGGGAAGCTTAGGCCCCTTGGTTACGACCCTGGATAAGGGTTCCGGAAACACGTCCGACTGTACTTTGAAGCGGCCAATGAACGAATTTTAATAATTGTCGTTTTAACTGATATGAAACAGATTCTAGAGGTTAGGATAGAGTAGTTTACTTCCCCATACGTCTAATTGTACGGGGAAACCCACGAAATCTAGATGCATATAAATTTCCAAAAATTTAAAGTTTTCATAACTTAGATAAAAATTAATTTAATTTATTTTTTTAAACTAAATCAATTAGAGATATATATGGGTTAGACACTGGGCCAAAAGTATCGCCATGCCACACTCTAGGTAACAAAAAAATTATCGAAAAAAACATGCGACATGTTATTTATCCCGTTTGGCTAGCTAAATTAGAAATAAAAATAATTTCAACAATTAAAATATATAATACAGACTGCTACGCAATTATATATTCGTTTAATTCATTTATTAACATTTAAAATAGAAAATCATTAGATATTTAAGCCTATCTTGTCCTAAACTCTAGTTAGAATCTGTTTCCTGTTAGTTAAAATAAAAATTATTAAAATTGATTCATTATTAATGAAATAACAGACTATAAATTTGTCTGCCATTTTGAATATTCGATAATTAATAGGAGTACCTACTGCATTTATTTTTATCTTGTTTTTATAAAATCATAATTTACGATGGAACTTTATCATGACACACCCTGTACAGACATAAAGAAAAATCCTGAATGCGAAGATACACAATACCTTGTACCAATGCCATCCATCTTACTACGGTTCAAAGAAACCAGTCTTTACGATTAAAAATAAGAGAGACGCGAGAAAAAGGAATTTAATCGCGATGTTGGGATTTAAAAATAAATCGAGAGGAACGAATTTTGCGAAGGTGGACAGAAACATAGAAAAATAAGAAAATTTGGCTTTTTTAAGGTAAGGTCCTAATTAGTGATGCCACCGGTCTGGATCTGGTATCCGGCCGTCTTTTTAATATCCGGTCCGGCCGGTTTTGTACCGGATGCGAAATTTAAAAAAATGACAAATGATATGTTACAAATTAATATTTGTAATTAATAATGGGCATATTTTGGTGTACAAAAATTAATTTTTATTTACAACCATGCATGTAATAATGACATATCATTTAACTTTGAAAGGTGGAAAGTTTTTTACTTTTACTTAAGTAAATTATTTTTTTGGTCCTCAGCATTGAATATTGTGACCAAATCGTAGATATCTTCTTTGTCTTGGCATTTTCACTGAAATAAGCTAGTAGCGCCGACTCAGAACCAGGATTTTGAACTTTGTTTCCCGTACACCATCATTTGAAACAGTTATATGCCTTGTCATATCTCGGGCGGCTTTTAGTTGGCAGAAGATCTTCTACTATTTTTGCTGCTTCTCGAATTTCTGGTGGAGTAGCATCAAAATCAAATTCCTCATCTGATAGCATTTTTCTGTTGTTAAAATAATATATTGTTTAGTGACATGGAAACCATATTCAAAAAATGATATTTGCCATCTTGATGTGTATCATTACCTACGTTATTTTACCACCTGCGGTTATTTGAAATTTCCGTCTAATTTTTCAACGGAAAAGCCAAAATGACATTTATTTTTATTATTAATTTTAATTCAAAATAATAAGAAATGGATGTTAGATGTGGTTGTAATAAAATAGTATACAAACCTCGGTGAAAAGTTTCATTACTGTCTCGAGATTTAGTTAACTAGCTACTAGAACTACCTACTCTCTCGACAGGAATGAAACACTTAAATTTCCACCATGGTACGTAATATACTATTCCCCGTTGGTTGCAGAGAGTTTATTTCTATTTGTAAATCTACTATTATCAGAAATTAATTGGTAATCCCGCCTGTCACTAGACTTATTCAACTGACATCGTACGTGCATGAGCGGGTTTATTCGGGAATTACCGGTGTAAGAGGCACGACTTCTTGGTGCCTCCGGCATTACAAAATAAATAACCGCTGGTTTGCAGGGACGCCACTGGTGGAACAATTGAATAACTTTTCTAACTAAAATGTGTGTGTGGTTCTATATCCTATTAACACATTCCAAAATTCAACATAATATCTGAAGTATTTTCGGAGATATTAAAAAATGGCCATTTCTTGTATGCCGCGACAAGCGCGCATTTGCAAAAATAAAAAATTTTCGCGAATCCCCTCTCGTAGCTGATAAAAAAAATGAACAAAGCATTTATGTAATAACCCCCCCCCCATAACTCCCCTCCTAATTGCCTCACCACCCCCAGCCACCGTCCCATCAAAGTACTCGGTGTCACCTGTTGATTCGCGAAAAATTGATGCCCCAACTCTGCTCCTGCTCGAGATATAATTAATTGAATTTTATTGTTTTTGCAGTTAAAAATCGCGATAATTCGCGAACTCCTTGAGATATCGGGATCAGGTTTGTTCGAGCTGTTGTATCCACCATACACCCTGTATTTTCCTAAATTAATAATCATGCAACACAACTAAAAGCTTAAAACTTAAATCTCAGGAAGCTCACGTTTTCCAATAATTACCTTCTTTCAAATTACTATTTTTCTATCTTGAATAATCAATAAGATGAGGATCTCATTATTAATTCCATGATGCATTTTTCCCTAATAGTATACTTTCTAAAGTTTTGTTTTAACGACTCTTATTCAAAATAAACAGTTTATTTGTCACGTATGAATGTCCCATTCACACGTTCAAGCTTCTTAATAAAACTGATTGGCCCAACGCAGGATTAATCATTATTCTTTTTCACTTAGTTCGACTCTATACTCAAACGTCTCTTGTCTATTTTTTTGTTCTTATTTTTGTTAATTATAAATAGACATGAAATAAACATCTTAACGACAATACGACTTACTAGTGACAGTTTTTGCAAATAAACCAGTATCCCAACATAAAATTGGCGCAGTTCGGTAAGGGTGTGCAGAAATCCACAATTCTGCAACAAGTCACGGTTTGTGTCGGGAAAGGCAACTGATAACCAAACAAATCGGCGAGTCTCAACTCCTTAGACTTCGGGACCAGTTCGCAACACGGGGAAGATCTTCAGCCAAGGCAAGCAGATCAATAATCCGAGAAGACGAACAATTTGCAAGGACCACTAGAGTAAGTCGTACTTTTCCTTTCTTTTTCCTATCCCACCATTTATAATTTTTGCTGATAAAGTTCTCTACATATTTTTATATCTTATTTTTGTTTCTCTTTTTGATATTTTTTCTTTTTCGTTTCGACACTTGTACCTCTACTTTGTACTTTAATTTTTATATATACATAATTATAAAAGAAAAATGGCAACTTCGTCAACCAGTACTGCAAATAGTACAACTAATATATTAACTGATAATAATGACCGTACCCCTGCTACTCCAGCAGAAGTTATTTACAAATTATCATTTTTGTGTTCACTAATTTCAAAATCTTTTGATGGCACTCGCACAGAGTTACACGAATTTATTTCAAATTGTAATAATGCGTTTCGATTTGCAAATGATCAACAAAAGGATGCATTAATAGCATTTGTAATTTCTAAAATCACGGGTAGCGCTAAAGCACAATTAAGGGATAAAACTATTCAAAGTTGGGCTCAATTAAAAGGGTTGTTGTTACAATTATATTCAGACAAAAAACACTATACTCAATTAATGGAAGAACTTAACACCATTAGACAGAACACTAACGAGACAGTAAATTCTTTTTATAATAGAGTAGATCTGATAAACTTTGCACACGTTTATTGAATTGTCTAACATGTCAAAACGAAAACGAACGTGTAGGACGAGTCGAAACTATTAAAGAATTGTCATTACAAAGATTTATTTTGCATAGCAATCCCGATATCTCTAGATTTTTACGAGCCAAAGAACTAAAAACCTTATCCGATGCTTTTAATTCTGCTATTGAAGAAGAAAGAGCACTTCAAATTTCAAAATCTAGCTCATCTTCTTCTTCTTCTTATACACACAAATATTGTAATCACTGCAAAACGAAAAGCCACTTTACGAAAGATTGTTTTAAGAAAAGAAATGTACCAAAGGAAGTTCATTTTAATAAACCATTTTCGAATGACACCAAAGGTCATAAAGTTTGTAATTATTGTAAGAAACAAGGGCATATTATTTCAGAATGTTTTAAAAGGAAACGAAACAACGAAAATAAAAATAATTCTAATAATTCTGGTAACACTCTACACGAGGGGTTAAATCGCGTAAATTTAAACGAAGTAACGTCCGGGAACAGCGTCGTTTCCACGGACTGGGAATAAACGAATCCGACGTTCAATCACAAAATTCGCGAAATAAAAATATCTTTACACTCCACAAGCGTGACCTTAATAGTAAATACGACTCTCGCTCTGTTTATTCACCGCGTGGATCTAATGCAAAGGTTTCAAATAAATTCTCTAAAGAAACTTGTCAAAATTTTGCGAATCTAAACTCTTTAAAAGAATATAAAATATATCTAAATAATAATGATAAAAATCCTTATCTGGAATGTCATTGTCAAAATAATTCGTTTAAATTTCTAATTGATACTGGAGCATCAGTATCTCTCCTAAAAAATCAAGAAAAATTAAATAATCTCGTTTATAATCTGAATACAAACGATAAAATTACTTTAACAGGCCTAAGTGCCAACGCACCTGTCGAGACATCAGGTAGCTGTATTTTAAATTTAAATTTCTCCTCTCAAAAACTCTCCGCTAAATTTCATTTAGTGACCGAAAATCATAATTTGCCACACGATGGTATCTTAGGTAACGATTTTCTTTTATCAAACGGAGCCGTGATAAATTTAAATAAGTCACAATTGTTTCTTGCATCTCTCGAAACACCGATTAAACTATTTTGTAAAAATGAAAATAGTTCTAAAGCTTTTACATTAGAGCCCCGATCAGAAACTGTCATTGAAGTTGATATTTTAAACCAAAATATAACCGAAGGCATCTGTCCTCAAATAAATATCGCGGAAGGCGTATATTTAGCAAAGTCTCTTGTAAAAGTAAATAATGGTAAAGCTTTAACGACCATCTTAAATACTGCAAATAGAAAATTAAGAATTAATAAAATACAATTAGAGCTCGAACCATTTCTAGAGAATACTTCTCGAATTTTAAATTATAATGAAAATAATTCAATTAATATTCAAGACAGGCTTAAACTCTTACACGAGAACTTACGCCTGACTCATTTAAATTCTGAGGAAAAACGGTCAGTCCTTAATATATGTGACGAATATAATGATATATTTTTGTTACCGCATGATAAATTAACATGTACAGAAGTCCTTAAACACGAAATTAGAGTAACTGATAACACACCGATCTCTTCTAAAATATATCGATTCCCAGAAGTTCATAAAAAAGAACTAGATAAACAAATTAATAAAATGCTTAAACAGGGTATTATCAGAAACTCGGTTTCCCCATACAATAGCCCTCTCTGGATTGTTCCGAAGAAACGGGATGCATCTGGAGAACAAAAATGGCGCATTGTAGTAGATTTTCGCAAATTAAATAACGTGACGGTAGGTGACTCATTCCCCCTTCCAAACATTGAGGATATCCTCGATCAACTAGGGCACTCAAAATATTTCACCACCTTAGATTTAGCATCAGGTTTTCACCAACTCCAAATGCACAAGGATGATGTTTGCAAAACGGCTTTCTCCACTCCTTCAGGGCATTACGAATATTTAAGAATGCCTTTCGGATTAAAGAATGCCCCTAGTACTTTCCAAAGGTTGATGACAATCGCCCTTTCTGGTCTTCAGGGTCTTCAATGCTTCACCTATTTGGACGATGTTGTTATTTTTGCTAGTTCTTTGGAGGAACACTCCGATAAACTCCGTAATGTCTTTGATCGTTTGAGAACAAATTCTCTCCTCCTTCAACCTGATAAGTGCGAATTTATGCATCAAGAAGTTGCTTACTTGGGTCATGTCATTAGCGATAAAGGAATATCGCCTAACCCTGATAAAATAAAGGCAATTAAAAATTACCCAACTCCTCAAAATCCAAAACAAATCAAACAATTTCTTGGCCTCATTGGCTACTATCGTCGTTTTATAAAAGACTTCTCGAAATTTGCAAAACCACTTACTTCCCTATTAAAAAAGGATGTACCTTTTATTTGGAATAAAGAACAAGACTCTTCTCTTGACTATTTTAAAGACATCCTTACGAAGGAGCCCATCCTTCAATATCCTGTTTTTTCTGAAGATTTCCTGCTGACGACCGACGCATCTAACTATGCAATCGGCGCAATCCTTTCACAGGGAGAAATTGGCAAAGACCTCCCTATTGCATACGCATCACGCACCCTGAATAAAGCTGAATGTAATTACTCCACAATTGAACGAGAGCTACTAGCCATTGTGTGGGCTGTCCAACACTTCCGCCCATATCTTTATGGTAGAAAATTCACTATTCTTACTGACCATCGACCGTTAACCTGGCTCTTCAATTGCAAAGATCCCAGTAGTCGTCTTATTCGTTGGAGACTAAAGCTCGAGGAATATTCCTATGAGATTCGTTACAAACCGGGTAGAATAAATTCAAACGTTGATGCTCTTTCTAGAAACCCAATACAATTAAACTCGTTAATAAAAAATGAAAAATATTCAGAACGATATAGCGAATTTATTAAGTATCATTACGAGAATCAAAGTATTCCCGACATAAAAATAATCAAAGATAACTTATTTTCTAAATTTCCTAACGCTTTAATTTATTCGAAAGATCTTGACGATAATAATACGTATTCTGAAAATCTATCAGTACTTTATGACTTCACTAGTCTACAAGGTGATCAAATAGAACAGTATGATTCTCTTCTATTAAACTTTGAGAATAAAACTACTTTCCTTTTGATTGCAAAATTAAACCATTTCGACAAATTAACATATAATGATTTATTCCATTCTTTGTTAAATCTAAGAAATTCTTTACAACAAAATAAAATAACCGAGATATATCTAAAAAACCCAGTGGAAGAAATTCCGCATCTAAAACAAAATATGTTTAATGAAATGTTAGAATTTTTGTTCTCGAAAACAAATATAACAATTATATTAGTAAATAGACCACGTTTTATGCCCAAAACTCGCGAAGAAATAAAACAAATTTTTAGAGATAACCACGAATCTTCTCTAGCCGGTCATGCAGGCTTCTTACGAACTTATAAACGCATAAAAGAAAACTATAAATGGCCTAACATGAAAGGCGACATAAAATATTTTTTAAAACTATGTCAATCGTGTCAAAGAAATAAACACGAAAATAAAGCCGCACGCGCACCTATGGAGATTACTACTACAAGCGAACGCCCCTTCCAAAGGTTAGCATTAGATGTAGTAGGTCCTTTAGATCTAACAGAAAACGGTAATAAATTTATAATTACTATGCAAGACGATCTTACAAAATATTCTTATGCAGTTCCCGTCCCTAACCATGAAGCGAAAACAATCGCAAATGAATTAGTGAAATTTATTACTATATTTGGAATTCCAGAAAGCATCTTATCAGATCAGGGCACAGATTTTACATCAAACACAATAAAAGAAGTAAATAAACTTTTCAAAATAAAACACATTCTCTCAAGTCCTTATCATCCACAAACTAATGGAGCATTAGAAAGATCACATCTTACTTTAAAAGAATACCTAAAACACTACATTAACGAAAAACATACCGATTGGGACGAATACGTTCCATTAGCCATGTTTACCTATAATACACATTTTCACAAATCTACAAATTTCAAACCTCATGAGCTCTTATTCGGACACAAAATTGTTATACCTAATACTTTAAACGCTAAACCAGAATTCAAATACACTTATGACGATTATCACTCCAATTTAAAACTAAAGTTACAAAAATCCTTTGAAATTGCAAGGGACAATATTCTTAAATCAAAAGAAACCTCAAAGGTTAATTACGATAAGAAAATAAACATTTATAAATATAAAGTAGGCGATCAAGTTTTAATTCAAAATAAAAATCTTAAACCAGGCATTAGCAAAAAGTTGCAACCAACCTATAAAGGATCTTATAAAATATTAAAAGTTTTTCCAAATCAAACTGTTAAATTGCAAATAAAAAGAAATAAATCCGCAGTTTATCATCATAACTTACTTAAGCCGTTCTTTTCAGATGACGATGATACTGACAACCATCATACTCTTGACTAACCTATTGACCTCTACCTATGCAAATGATTTACCATACCACATTAATCCCATCGATAGCAAAACAGGTATTTTCTTCCATCACATTGGACAAGTAAAAATATCACACGATTATTTTACACTTTTATCTTATACTAATATTAGTATCTACGAAACAAAACTAAAACTCATTCATAATATCTATAAAAAATCTACTCCTTTATGTAACAATAAAAATTTAACTTTTCAAAGTAAATTTTTATGTAAAGAACGCGTTGAATTATTTCAAAATTCACAGAACACTTTAAACGAAAAATTTGATTCTTTAAGTCACTTAACAGGACACGGAATACAATTAGATGCTAAGCGCTCCAAAAGAGGGTTATTCGACGGAGTTTCATATGCATTTAAATGGCTTTTTGGCACACCTGACGCAGAAGACGCGAAATATTATAATGATGCAATCGAATCTATTGCACAACAAAACCGCGATATGCAAATATTAGTTAAACAACAAATTCATATAATCTCCGATGCAATTTCAGACTATAACAAAAGCGCACAAGCTCTTCGTTTAAACGAACAAAAGTTGAACGATAACATAATTAAATTTAATAAATTTTCTGAAGGTACAGTAACCACTATAAATTCTCTTACTTATTTACAAACTATTGTCGATCATTTTAATTTATTATCTCATCTCATAAATGAACTAAATGAAGAATTTGACGTAATTATATCATCTATATTATTTTCAAAACAAAATGTTTTGCACCCATCTATTATTACGCCTAGACATTTATTAAATGAACTTTCAAAAATTAGAAT
Source organism: Barypeithes pellucidus (assembly GCA_963991005.1). Taxonomy (NCBI): domain Eukaryota; kingdom Metazoa; phylum Arthropoda; class Insecta; order Coleoptera; family Curculionidae; genus Barypeithes; species Barypeithes pellucidus. The sequence continues at coordinate 21,039,762 of OZ022563.1, forward strand.
TAATGCCAATTTCGAATTTCCAATAAACAATAACAACATTGAAAATGCTTATAAATATTTCGAAATTTGTGAACTTTCAGTAATTTACGTGAACAAAATTTTAATTTATGCAATAAAAATTCCTTTAGTTACAAATGAACTTTATCAACTGTATAATCTTATTCCACTTCCTATACAGTCCTTTAACACTACCATATACTCATATATAAATCCTTCTTTTCCTTACCTCTTGTTAAGTACGACACGAACATTTTATGGGCACCTTAAAGACCTATCATCCTGTAAGAAGTCACCGCCCTCCGATTATATCTGCTCGCACGTGACCATTCACCTAGTCAAGGAGAGACCTACCTGCGAGACCGATTTGAAATTACGACAACCGCAAAGTATACCTAAAAGCTGTACGACGAAGACAATCAAATCCGAAATTGAAATATGGCACCCATTGTCGCCAAATCAATGGTTGTATATCCTAACTGAACCAGTGGCGGGTACAGTTAGCTGCGATGATTCCACGCCTGTGCTGGATTTCGTACTACACGGCACCGGACTTTTCACCTTAAAAGCAAAATGCAAATGTTATACTCTGTCTACGTTATTGGTAGCCACATCAAATTTGTCTGCCAATTATAGCAATTTCATCCCATCAGTCGATATAACTAACGACGACTGTTGCGTCCAGGAACAAAAGTTTTTACAAAGTGAAAAAATGGACACCATCAAGCTTAACAATCTTAATCTAAACGAACTTCGTCATGCACAACATAAATTACAACAATTCGACGACCAGCTTCGACAAAACATTAATCAACCCTTTATAGTTCATCACTCTAAATGGTACAATGTATTCTTGGGAATAATAGCAACCGCCATCCTAATTATCTTATTCTGTTGCGGATGCTGTCGATGTTGTCACTGGAGACGTTTCCCATGGTTGAGACGACTTTTCAACTCTGATCGATGCCAATACCTAGTTTGTATAAACAGTCATAACACCATAAGTAACAATGACGTACACTCCATGGATTGGGAGCCTCAGCAAACTTTACGCAGACTCACCTCCAATGATGTATTCTCCAACCTTCAAATGGACGTTGTATCGCTGAATGAACCAGATTCACAAAACGGCGATCCAAAAACTTCAAAGGACAGACGCAAAGAACGGAAAATGTTCAAAATTTAAAAAACTTTTCTATCTTATCCGATTTATTTTATTAATATGAATAACTTTGGTTAATTATTATTATTACAATGCTTTTGTATTTTATATCATACATACTCTATATATATTTACACTATACTTTATAAAATATAATTTTATCATATTTTAATTAATATTGAATAATTAGGAACAAAATATCTTACGTTTAGAATCTAGATCGCTAACAACGATTATTTCATCTATCTATATTTAAATACCTAGGATAAATATTTCCAAATATTTAAGTTATTATTGTATTATAATATGCGAAACTGTATTAATTTTACAGATATAATATATCTTAAGGGTTAAATATTTAAGAGAAAAGACAGAGACAATTTGCAAATTAATATTCATATGTCAACTTTTATTTAACTTATTGGAACAAACAGTTTTATGTTTTGATAGCGTGATTGCACCCTTATCAAAACACTTAACGAGGGAGGATTGTTGTATCCACCATACACCCTGTATTTTCCTAAATTAATAATCATGCAACACAACTAAAAGCTTAAAACTTAAATCTCAGGAAGCTCACGTTTTCCAATAATTACCTTCTTTCAAATTACTATTTTTCTATCTTGAATAATCAATAAGATGAGGATCTCATTATTAATTCCATGATGCATTTTTCCCTAATAGTATACTTTCTAAAGTTTTGTTTTAACGACTCTTATTCAAAATAAACAGTTTATTTGTCACGTATGAATGTCCCATTCACACGTTCAAGCTTCTTAATAAAACTGATTGGCCCAACGCAGGATTAATCATTATTCTTTTTCACTTAGTTCGACTCTATACTCAAACGTCTCTTGTCTATTTTTTTGTTCTTATTTTTGTTAATTATAAATAGACATGAAATAAACATCTTAACGACAATACGACTTACTAGTGACAGTTTTTGCAAATAAACCAGTATCCCAACAGAGCTTACGCGCTCTGTCAAACTCTTCAATTTTGCCCTTCTCATTTTTTTTGTAGCATCAGAACCGGCTGAGTTATTTAGGAGAATCCGTTGTCGGTTAGATTTACGGGGCTTGCCCCCCCCCCCCCCAAATGCGGCGCCCCCTACGAATCATGTCATTACTCGATTCGTCAAGGGATTTTCGTAAACCGGATCGACTCCACTATTTTTGGGCTAAAATAAATATTTGATCATCTTATAATTTACGTGGGGATATCCCATGTGTCCCAACCGGACGCACCACCCGGTATACGCGGTGTGAGGAATCCACTAAAATTCTGTCGAAACTTTGACTTTCATTTTACTTTAGAAAAAAAACGCTGAAATAAAATTTAAACACCCTGTATACTTCAAAGCCTATCCATTCGAGTTAGAAAAAGCGAAAAGGTACGCATTACTTGCTTAAGTATAACAGGTCTCACAGTGGTAAACGACAAATGATATTCCCCCAGCCCGCGATCGTAGCCGGTACTATTCGCGAGCTTAAGTTACTTTTACCGCCTTCGCCAGCGACTTCGTATCCTGGCTTATGTTCTATCGACGTAAGATCCATCGACTAAAAATATAAAACGGATGGTACGTCCCCTATTTGATCCCACGTAAACGAACAATAACACAATTGTGTCGGTTTAATTATTATTTCGAGTACCTAAAGAAATTTTTGAGTTTTGGAATTGACTAATGGTAAGTACACTTCTTTTAAAATTTACTTAGCTGTTAAAAAAAGGCCTTGCAAGGCAAGTCCTATGATTTATTATGGTTTTATGGAAGCTCATCCGATATGCAAATTTGTTATGTTTTTTAATAGTTATAAAAACATCAATATAACTTACATTATACGGTAAAATGGTTCTGTAAGCTTTTTTGCCGCATAACGTGGTTGTTGATGTGATTGCTACATGCCGATATTTTAGGGAATTATTCGTCGAACCAATGAGATGTTAGTATTTTATATTTAATAGTAAAATACCTACCGATTTTATATACAGGGTGTAAATTTGAAAACCTCCCACCCTTATATATCGCGCTTCCAGTAAATAATATTTAAAATGGGAAAGACACGTCAATTTTATTGTGACGGGGGACGATTTTAAAGAATATTTGCAGCCTTCGTGGTTTAACCCGCTGGATACCCTTAAAATCTTAAATGGAAAAAGATGGGGGGTGAGGTGAAGTGGCCCTTCTAATCATTCTACTATTTATTTTGCAATAAATTACTAAATCAATGTAAATAATGATAAAAAATAGCTAGTTATCTAAATTGCATTGAAAAACATGATTGCAAACAAAATATTTCCATCTACCGATACGGGGTGGCCCATAACTGATGGGCCATAGAGCAACTGGAGATACTAAACGTCAAACTAGACCGACTATGTCATATAAGTTTTTTCGAAATGTTTCGCGTTCTAGATATACAGGGTGTTGAAAGTTAAAGCTTATTTTCGAAGTACAGGGTGATATGGAAATGACGTATTATATTTAAATGGGCGACTACTTGGGTGTCCTAGAGAAGCGATACATATTTTTTTTTAAATCGACCGTTTTAAAAGTGGGGTAACAAACACTCTTACTCACAGGTCAGTCCCCGCTACTGTACAACATTTCACCCAGAGCCAATGGCAATGTTGACAAACTTAATGTAAAATTGAAATTCCATATAATATTATAAAAATAAATTATTTTCTACCTTCTTGTATTTATCCTTATACCTAAAGAGCGAGGAAATCCAGGCACAAATACAATCAGTTTTATTTCTTTTTCATGGGAACACTCATGGAAACACTTTATGTACACACAGTAATACTGAAACAGAACCGATAGCTAGCTTTTGAAAATACAATTTAATACAGATTATACTACAGATTATTAGATTTTATTACACGCGACGAAATTTGACGTCCAGAAGAAACGCGTCAATAAAAACAATATACAAAGATTCTTTATGGACGGGCAAGATACACGCGTAAACCGAAAGAACAGAGCGGATTGCTGAGAGTGTGTTGGTGATCGACGAGACACAACGTATCCAGCCGCTGGTTGGTCTTCAACTAACAGACGCAAGCGTGCGGCGCTATATGAAACTACTTCGCTCAGCCGATGTAAGGCGTCAAGATGTCATTGGCGTTTGACTTAGTGACGTACGTGGCTATTACTATTCCATATGTTTTTTCGGGTTGTTTAAAAAATAGTCCATCGTAAATGTTCTTCAATTAATTGTACAAAAAGGTATTACAGAATGGAAAAGTGTTTAAATTGTTTTATTTTGTCTAAAGAATTTAAGGTGTACATATGACAACACCGGCCAGAAATAAGAATTTGTAGAATATTTTTTTTAAATTTCATATTAGAGGGCGCCAGTTACATTGGGTCCAATAAATCTATAGTTTCTTTCTTACCTGTTATTAAGTATTTTTAATCCAAAATCCCGTTCGTTCGATGTTTTTAAAGAAAAGAATGGTACGCCACTTCTTTTTCTTTATATATAAAAATTCTCTTTAAAATTCTCATTCCTTGCTGAGCAAATGTCGTCTCTTGATTTCTTGTCGTTTGACGTATAGTTTTCGTATAATGAAATTCATTCATTTGCACTCTGTTATGATATTATATATGTATTAACAAATATTAAACATGATCTAGTAGGTAAGCAGCAGATTTTGTTTTGTAAACATAAACAATGACAGTTGTCTACCGAGTCTAGTTGTCACGTATTTAAGTCATTAACCTTAACAAATTACTAAAAAACATGAAAATCTTTAACACCCTGTAACTCAAAAGTTAAGACGTCTAGGGCAGAGGTCGGCAACCTTTTGAGACGGAAGACGTTATAATTTAAACAATTTCTCAGGTTTTAAAGAGCCACTAACGGCCGCAATTTGATATCGAAAGAGACACAACTTGACATCGAAAGAGCCGCATGCGGCTCGCGAGCCGTAGGTTGCCGACCCCTGGTCACAACCAAAGCACTGGTGAAGGCGCCAAATCGTCTTGCGTCGAAAACGAATTAAAACCTACATGGAAACATCCGACGACGGCGTCATTCGAGAGCTTCCGACGGACTGACGACGGTAACGACGCGTGCCACGGGGGAGGGGTGTGGTGAAAAGCGAGTACAAGTGGCTGAGAGATAGAATCGGTGCCTAATTCTCGTTAATCGATTCAGAACGAATTTTCAATGTTTTGCCGACCCCTGGTCTAGGGCATAATATGTTCATACAGTGGCGGATTTAACAGATGGGTAAAAGCGCGCTTGCCTATACTGAGCCCCCCCCCCCCCCCCGCCGACGAACGGCTTTCAGGGCCCCTCTTGCTGAAAGTTACACCTTCGATTTCTTTTTTTTATTTTTTTGTTGAAAAAATTTTGCCCACTGGGCCTTTTTCCTTAAATCCGCCACTGTGCTCATATGACGTTTTCTCTGAAAATCCTAAAATATTAGCATGTTATTAAGAAACAACCTGCTTATTTACAAATAAATTTAATAGCAAATTAATTTATAAAGTAGGTATAGTAGATTATATTGTAGGCGGGTACATTTTTTAATTCGAATTAATATTTCTTACATCAACAGTATATTATCCAACGAGCAAAAATTAATTACTTTCAGCCACGAGGCATAAAAACGCGTAAAACACCAAGTACATACGTTGAATGCAATAAATAATGCCTCGGTAATGTTAATACGACATACGATTTACTGTTTAATTGACTGTAAAATGTTAATATCTCGCATGGTTTAACAATGTGGAGCAAAGGTTCCGCGTTTTAAAACAAACAATAAATTACCCGCGTCATATGATTGTTTAGGAGGTGTGTTCGACAGAAGTTGGAGGGAGTAAAGGTCATTGAAAAAATGTCACCATAATAACGACAAAGTCAATGATATCGCTTACAGGGTGATTCATGACGAATTTCCGTTAGAACTTGGCGAGTTTGTATTGTTGGTGTGCTCTTCTTAATTCTTAACTAAAATATTGATGAAGCTTTGGAAGGAGCAGACACAGCTGTACTTCCAATGCATGACGCACAATCCAACTTCGTTAAGGCTGACGTTGAAAATCTGCTCGGGTCTGACATCATGGGTCTGACCCATACCAGAGGTTTTTGCGTTGTGTGTGGCTGTCGATGCATATCTTCGCAGGCTGCATGAGTTGTCACGCTTCAACAAAGATCTGGAAGAAATTTTGTCTTGGGGTGACAGCGACGTCCGTAACCAAGTCGAATTTAATGCTAAAAATCCCGTGCAGCAGTTTTGTCTAAAAATGTTAACATTGCAAAAGCGCAAATAGTCACAGAAGGACACGCAATTCCACTGGCTTTGTCTATTAATTTGCTGGGCGTCAATCTGGGAGGAAATATGTCTTAGCATATTGAACATCGAAGATATATTGTTGATTTGACTCTAGTTTACATATACATATTTCCATTAGCAAATGTTCGACTGACTTGCCGGAGAGCGACGAATAGCAGAAATACACGACGAACCACTGTCGTCCATCCATATGTGGTTCAGCTTAGTACTCGTCGACCTCGAGCTTCATTGTTTTAGAATTCTTTCATCTGGAGGACGTCATCCTCGTGGAACGACCTTCCTGAGGTCGTGTTTCCAAACAAATATAACCTCTAACGATTCGACGCCAACGTGCATCGCTTTTTTTCGCAGCCGCACCACTTTCAAAATATTTGGAAAAATCTAAAATTTTGCGTTTCGGTTTTTATGTTCTATTAACTTTGCTCGAAGAGATGTTCAAAAATAAATTTCGCTTTCTCATTGTTATTTTTTATTCTCCACAAGACGGCATCATCAGATCTTTAATGCGACGTTTCGTCCTTGGGCCACAATCATCAACTTAATTTTTTTGTTTAAATTATCAAAGAAAAACTAAATCTACGTTCAGCGGTATACAACACTTACTGCTTTTCCGACGTTTTGTTCCTTAAATTGACCATCTTTATTAAAATACCCCTATTACGTTCCTGTAATTTATTTTTTTAAATTTGTTATAATTCGAAACTGTCAACTCAATGCCTTCTTTAAAAGTCTTAAGAAAGTGCTGGCTAATAGTGAAATATTTCAGTTTCTTCGAAATAATAGTAAATGACAGGAACGTACTAAGGGTATTTTAATGAAGATGGTAAATTTAACAAGACGTCGGAAAACCATTATTCTTGTATACAACGTGTCCAAGAAAAGGAGGGCCAGTACAGGGATCTCGGAAACCATAAGAGATACGAAGTCTGTTAAATGGAGGTAAAGTTGCGCAATTACCTGCCTAATAATATGCCTTTTTGACTTAGTTATTACTCGTGTAGATAATGAGTGAATTTCAATAAAAAAAAACTTTAAATATTATCGACAGCTAAAAGGGAAAAATACCTACCACAATTTTTTCAAACCCTGTTGATATTAAAATCCATTATTTATTGTCATTCATACATATACGTGTTCAAGATAAGGAAGGAGGGCCAGTACAGGGATCTCAGAAACCGCAAGAGATACGAAGTCGATTAAATGGAGGTACAGTTGCGCATTTTCGTGCGTGCCTAATAATATGCCGTTTTGAAAGTTTTACAATTCCGAGTAGTTCCGGAGATATCGGAAAAAACGAAATTCTGAAAAATCGTTTTATTGTTTTCCTGGGTTTTTTGAGATCGAATACTAAAGTAATTTGCACTTTTGCATTGCCACTTTTTCCGCTCTATCTAACAGCGTTAATTGTTTTGTAATCCGACGAGTCCTCTTCGAAGGGCCATTATCAACTCTATTTTTTTTAAATACGGTCCTATTTTCCTGAATATTAAACCACAAATAAGTGAACAAAATACAGAAATATTATTTGAAACTTCTGTTGATTCGGGATTTAAAAGAAAAGTAGGCGCTTGAAACAAAAAAATTAAGATGGCGACGCGTGATTTGTTTCACTTGACATTCCCATTGTGATCTTATGAGAGCGTTTTAAAAGGTTTTCTATTTTCCAGAAAATATGGAACATAAATTTACAAATGCTGAAAAGTTTGATATTCTATCGCATGTTTTATTTTATCTCAAAAAAACTGTTATGTGGCAGTTAGTAGATGTTATTTGTGCTTAGAGAATAACGGAAATCATTTTGAACACCTGATTTGTGGTTTATTATTAAATTATTTGTTATTTATTGAACTAGCCCAACATAAGTAAAAAATTTAGAGCTTACTTATGAGATATTATTTATAAAATTAGGAAAAATACAGGACCGTATCCCAAGATTTCCAGATGTTGTTCAAAAAACCCTCGAAACGTCATTAAACCACAATATGTCATCGGGAGAAAAAAAAGCTCTCAAATTCCAATATCAGGAAAACAGGACCGTATAAAAAAAAAGAAAGTTGATAATGGCCCTTCGAAGACGACTTGTCGGATTACAAAACAATTAACGCTGTTAGATAGAGCGGAAAAAGTGGCAATGCAAAAGTGCAATTTACTTTAGAATTCGATCTCAAAAAAACTCAGGAAAACAATAAAACGATTTTCAGAATTTCGATTTTTTCCAGATATCTCCGGATCTACTCGGAATTTTAAAACTTTCTAAACGGCATATTATTAGGCACGTAAATGTGCAACTTTACCTCCATTTAACTGACTTCATATCTCTTACGGTTTCCGAGATCCCTGTACTGGCCCTCCTTATCTTGGACAAGTTGTATTGCTGAACCTCTTTCATAATTTAAACAAAAAAGTACAGACCCGTATTTAAAAAAAATAAGTTGAGGATAGTGACCCAAAGACGAAAAACGTCGCATTAAAGATCTGATGATGCCGTCTTGTGGAGAATAAAAAGTAGCAATGGAATTTATTTCTACTGGAACAAAGTCGGGAAAAAATAAAACCCGAAACGCAAAATTTTATATTTTTCTAAATATTTTGTAAGCCCCTGTATTTATTTTGGATTTTCTCGCGGCATATTATTGGGCACATAATTATTCAACGTTGCCCCAATTTAACCGCCTTCGTATCTCTTACCGTTCCCGAAATCCCAATGGTGCAGGACGAAGCATATCCTTAAAATATAAACCTCAATTTTTCCCGTTCCGTCTGCATGATAAGGCTGCTCCCGAGAGGATCTACAGTTTAACGTGGGCTCCGAACCACTATCCTCGGTCATACGATGCTCCCCAGGGGCTATCGACCCTTGGTATCTCGCATTACTTTAAGACCTACCGATTGGGGAGTGCACACCGTCCGCCGTACCCTACGAGATATCATTCCCCCGGATGGGGTATGATACATATTTCACTATTCCCTGTTTTTTGTATAACGCCTGACTGTAACGCTATGACTTATACCACTAAAATCCACCTGGTGAGAATCGATTTACCGGTCATGGGGTTTGAATCAATGAACTCTCGCCCTTAGTACGTTCTTAATCAAAAGTCGCCATAGTAGTAGCCTGTTACGAACGCGTAGATTACAATTTTTTTTAAAGTATACCCAAGAAAATCTGAAATACAACATTCCCGAGGTCATTATTCTACAAATTAATAACGTTAGTCCACTGGATACGCGTCACGAAATTGTTGAAGAGGTGTGTGCGATAGATAACAGGTTTTTGGAGGGAATGAAGGTTACCGAAGGAGAGAGATAAAAATTGATTTAATTTTTTGAATGGCGTTGCACAATATTTATCGCGTTCTTAAGAAGAAAAAAGTCGCTGCATTGATCGAAAGGGCGTTAAAGCACAGAATGAACCAACGATAGGTCACGAAAATTGACAAAGTACAGGGTATCCCATTTTCGACACTTTTATAGGGTATCTCCGTTATTGTTAGTGCTATAAAAAAAGTAATGTAGGTGTCATGTGCTCTTTTTGGGTCAAATGGTAAAATCAAAATTTGAAAATTTTCGCTCGCTTAAGAGATACGGGGGAAAATCAAAAAATTGACAATTTAAAAATTTCCCTATATTTTCTTAGTTAAAAGAGATACAGAAAAATGTTTTATACAGAAATTTCTTTATATTGATTATTGAATAATCTGACGTTTTCAGAATAAGTATACGGGGTCAGGTAAAAAAGTTATCCAACCTAACCTCATTTTTTAAAATGGAACACCCTGTATATTTTAATCTAAAAAGATAACATTTTAAATTTTCCTTTCAAATATATAACACACCATGGATGATATTGGTTTCCTAGGCGATTTATTTAAACTTTATTACTTTGAAACGAAATAAAAGATTCAGATTAGGGTAAAAAATAACGGGAATCATCGCAAATGTTCGGAATATGTCCTTAAATGGTTACTGTCTTTCCGGATAGCGAATAATATATACATTTTGCGCCATTTCTTTGTTTTATTCCACTTTCAATATAAACAAATTTTTCAAAATGTTGATAGGTCATTTTCGCAAATGAATATATAAAAATGAAATTGCCGTTAAATGTTAATAGTCAACATAGTTGTTTCTAGGATATTAGCTTTTGTTTCATGGTCTACTGCGGTTTAAAGTAATAAAGTTTAATAAATCGCCTATGAAACCAATATCATCCATGGTGTGTTATATATATGAAAGGAGAATTTAAAATGCTACCTTTTTATATTAAAATATACAGGGTGTTCCTTTAAAAAAAATGAGGTGAGGTCCGATAACTATTTTACCGGACCCCGTATACTTATTCTGAAAACGGCAGATTATTCAACAATCATTATAAAGAAACTTCTGTATAAAACATTTTTCTGTATCTCTTTTAACTAAGAAAATATAGGATAATATTGAAATTGTCTATTTTCTGATTTTCCCCCGTATCTCTTAAGCGAGCGAAAATTTTCAAATTTTGATTTTACCATTTTAAGTTTGACCCAAAAAGAGCACATGACACCTACATTACTTTTTTAATAGCACTAACAATTACGGAAATATCCTATAAAAGTGTCGAAAATGGGACACCCTGTATATAGTTAGAATATGTGAATGAAATGAAAATGAATATGGTAAATCGTTATTTTTAGTCGATATAAATGTTTCTATGGTTTGTTCCATTAATGTAAGTAGATTAGCTAGTTAATATTTATTACACTAACCGACAATAAATTCCGGACAAAGATACTGAGTCAAGTTTATAGACCTGTAACTTCTTAAATACACTCGCCGCACAAAATTCCGCCACCCTGAAATTTTAGTCAAGTTTGATCTTTGATAACTTTTTTATTTTTTATGTGATTTTCATGATTTTATTATCAGTTTGTAGATCCATTTATTGTCTTTTCCCTTAATTATTTTATAAAGTAACATTTTTCGATTAGGCTATATTATACAGGAGTAAATCAAACTGTTGTTTTTTGTCGTAATTTCAAAACACCCTGTAGGAAAATTGAGGTGGATAATTTTATTTACATACCGTTTCTTGTCATCTTTGATGGATTCTAAACATTTCGTTTCTCGATTCATTCCATTATCTCATTTCTGCTGCGAGCTGCAAAATTTAAAATGAAACGATGTTATTTTTAGAAAACGTATGTCATTGGCATTTCTACCGAAGCAAGCAACAATCTTGTATTTGTTGAGCTCTAATAGCCCACCGTTACATTGAGGAAATTCTCCAAGAAGTTGTTGTTCCATTTGCTCTTTTCATTGGGAACCAATTTACATTAATGCATGATAATGCTAGACCGCACGTTGCACATGTAGTGGGCGAATGTCTGGATGAAGTTGGATTTTCAAGATTGGAATGGCCCGCAAGTAGCCCGGATCTCCACCCAATCGAACATCTTTGGTATTAACTTAAAAGGGCCGTTCGTCGTCGTCCTGTACAACCATAAACCTCGCAAGACTTACGACTGGTGCTGACCGAAGAATATCAGGCTATCCCTCAAGAAAGGATAAGTAACCTTATTCGTTCGATATCACGAAGACTGCAAGCTATCATTGCTGTGAGAGGAGGAAATACACGATATTAAAATTGTTCTTGTTAATTAACTTTATGATATACCTAGTGTTTGTTATTCTTAATTAAAATAGGCTTTAAATCAGCGTTTCATTTATAATTTTGCAGCTCGCAGCAGAAATGAGATAATGGAATGAATCAAAAATCGAATTGTTTAGAATACATCAAAGATTACAAGAAACAGCATTTAAATAAAATTATCCACCTGCATTTTCCTACAGGGTATTTTGAAATTACTATAAAGTTTGATTTATTCCTGTATAATATAGCCTAATCGAAAAATGTGATTTTATAAAATAATTAAGGAAAAACACAATAAACGGATCTACAAACTGATAACAAAATCATAAAAGTCGCATAAAAAATAAAAAAGTTATAAAAAATCAAACTTTTTGTGCCGGCGAGTGTATATTTTTCCAATTTTGGTGAAATATTTAGCAAAGTGTCCGCTTGTGTCTTGGAATGATAACCTCAATGTTAGTTTTCAAAAAATACTGGTGCCGTTATCATTATACGGGCAGAAACAGAAGAGAAATTGAGATTCTCTTGTCCTCGTAAAAAATCTCCCGTAATCTCCAAAAATGAAAGTGCCAATTAAATAACTACGGATCACTCCACACATTTACGGAAAATTTGTGCTGAATATTACCTTCCACTATTGCGTGGGGATTTTTGAATAACGCTATGACTCGAAACCAAATGAAAATCGGGTAAAAACATGATTTTTTAACATTATTTTCACGTATACAATACGTTCCTGGAGTTAGGCCTATCCCTCCCGACTCACACTGTATAAGATAATAAGTAATAAACGTCTTAGAGTCTTTTAAAATTATTTCCACGTCATCATTAATCGTTAAAACGAAGAAATTAATCCAAAATAAAGAACGAAATATATCTGGCTATCTGGCATATTGTCTGGTCCAGAGTTTACTAGAACTGGGCTAATATTAATCTTCTATTTATTTATAACAGGTTCTGGTGTAAAAACCCACAGCAACATTTATTTGTAAACAATTTTTTATATAATACATTTATTTTGACTACATTAATAATTATTAGTTCTCGTATAAGAGGTCATGATAACTATTTAGAAAAAATACCATATTATATCTTTTTAGTCCAGGAATGTTTGGCAAGAACTGTTAATTTTTATTTCTACAACCGTCAAACAATGACAATGTTTGCGTTACCATGGACCCCCTTTTTTTGGGGCATGCGAGGAGAATCTGCTTACAGACACGATGCACCCGGAGTGCAAAGTAGTGTCAGGAGGGCTCTATTTCTCTGAAGAAGAAACCTTTCCCTCTGAAGGAGAGACCTAACTCTCTGAAGAAGAGACACCGACCGACTAAACTTCCCGCGGTATTGTGTTAGTGCCGTCAGGCACTCTTACACACTTATGATTGGGTGTTGAGGTCACCAAGAAGCCATTTCTGGCCTTTGGCGGCCAGAGATTTTGTGTGTGTTTGTTTGTGTTGTGTGTGTGGTTGTGAAGTGAGTTTTGGGGTGCCGTATCATGTGGCCGGAGCAGTGCTGCCAGATTGACGGATTAATCCGTTTTTGACGGATTTTTGCTACCCTGAGAAAAATTAAACGGATTTTCGACGGATTTCAGACTTCGGACTTAATGCATGTTTTATCATGATTTAGCTAGTTTTGTTACCGTAAATAGTTGTTACTCTATGAATGATGGCCAGCATGATGGGCGTTTTCGTTTCTCAAGTTGGTCAACGAATGAGAAACACCAGCATAATCAAAATTAACGTTGAATCGATGGTTACCTCCATGAACAAAGACATATATGAGGAATGGATGTCCGGATCTGGCACAGATGACGAAAATGAAGAAAACAATGTGGAAAAAGTATGAATAAAATCTGAAATTGATTCGTTTTCTTACATTTTTTAAATTTGATCTGAAGCAAAATATGTAAATGCATTTGTGATTTTCTAATGGAAATATGCAATAAACGAATGTTTTATTATACATTTTTTTATTTTATTCAAGCTTAATAACATACGTATATATAATATTTTTGCTACTGGAGAGACTTTGTATTTATATTTAAAACCCTAAAAAGGATTTATAGATTTTTCCTGGATTTAAAATGTTCAATAATAGGGTCCCTGCAGAATTTGCAGATACATTTCGCATGCTGCAAGACTGCTCAGAAGCGCAGTTGAAAGTTGAAACACGGACCCCTATATCTCTATATACTCGTATTGGTTACTAGGGTTCATGGCTTCTGAACAACCAGTCACAACGCAACTTTTAATCGATTTATCCAATAATTTTTTATGAATAAAGTACGTAATTCACGCGAAAACGAAAAATAATACCTTTTTAGAACAAATTTGCATGAACTGGCCCAGAGTGTTTAGGCTCCTGTGTCGTTTTGGGTTGGAGTTTTTGGGAAAATTGTCTCGGATTAATGGATTTGGATGGAATCGCAGTTTTCTAAGAAACTCAGCATGTCTTTCATTGGGGAATTCGTGCGTGGGCTGTACTTCAAGGTCGCGGTGTATGGCCGCTCCCCTGACGTACCATGGAGCCCTTGTGATAGACTGGAATCTTGATTTGGACAGTTTCGAGGCGATTTTTATGGGACTTGACACCATGCTATATTTCCATATAGCATTTTAGGCCGGATTACTTGTTTGTATAGCAGAACCTTGTTTCTGAGGGACGGTTTGCTTTTACGGCCTAGAAGGGGGCACATGGCGCCGAATGCACTATTACCTTGTTTGATTTTGTTTGTATGTGTGTCTTCCACCTCAAGTTTTTGTCGATGGTGATGCCCAAATACTTGATAGTGACAGACCAGTTGATTGGCCTGTTTTCAAGTGTTAGATTTTGAATGACAGGTCTTCTTTTGCCTGATATTAGCATTGCACGTTGAGTTTTATTTTCTATTTCTGGTAATATTTAGCCGGAGCGTCAAGTTGATGCTGAAGAGATCTTTGGATGTGTGGGGCATGGACCCCGTGCCCAAATAGTGTGCAAAATAATTTGCACATCACAAAAATTAAACACATTAATAATTGGCTTGAACATAGAATATACTGACCATAACGTGGACGACTTAACTACTTTCGATCTTTCTTTAAGATATAGGTACCAGTAAAATAGTTTCGGTTACTTCTTTTACGTTTTCTCTCAAACACCATGTTTTAAATTGTTCATACTGCCCTTCATACTGACGACTAGATTTTTCCGGTAGTCGATTCAGTGTAACAAGTTTGGCTACATCTGATATTTCTGGATGGGTACAGGATAAATCATCTTCACCGAAAGTTGTGCTTTCCAGACCTCTCCGAGGGATTTGAACCCGCGACTCTCAGATCGCCAGGCGTACACTCTGCCACTAGGCCACCGAGCCATGCATACCAACAATAATAAATAGCCGATTATATATACAGGGTGTCCCAGAATATGTGGGCAATCTCCCGGGTTCAGATATAACACTTAAAAGTAACAGGACAAGTACCTATAAATTTTTCTTCCTACGGCCTCGCCTACGGAGATACGGGCCCATAACGGACGTCCCTGGATATCGTTCTTTTTTAAATAATTTTTTAAGTACTAGGAGTAATTTAATAATTTTTAAGTATAATGGTTACTAGAGGAGTCTCCTAGGAAGAATAATTTATATGACCTTCTCCTGTTATTTCTAAGTGTTCTATCTGAACCCGGGAGATTACCCACATATTCTGGGACACCCTGTATACAGGGTGTCCGCTAAGTAATGGGACATGAAAAAACCACAGACTCCTTACGTAAAATATTAGGATTTAATTATACTTACCTATATCCGAAAGTTGATATTAACTGAGATACAGGGTGTTAAAGTTAAAACTTCATTTTTGTTTTTCTCTATAACTTTTACAGAAACCAACGGTTTTTACAAAATTTGGCAATTATGGTTTTCTTAGGACGAGAAACTGTTTTTTTGGTGAAATTTTAATGTCAATGTAGGGGGAGCTGCCTGCGGCATTTTTTGCACATTTATTAGGTCATAACTTTTTTGTGCCTCCGTGTATTTAAGTTTTTAATGAAAATAATACTTTTTCATATTTATTACGTAGAACTAATTTCAGGTCGCCCAGAGTTACCGTTTCGGAGATATATGCATTTATATTGTTTAGTGCCTATTATTAATTTGCAAACAATTTTTTTTTTAAAGTAACCTATGAGATAACAAATGAAATTTAGATATACAGTTGCTATGAAACATCCATGTTGTTATTTGTTTGTTGATTATTGTGTTTCAGCATTGTTACTTAACTTAGGATAAACTTAAAAATTAAACATTTTTTTACACAGCTATTTTACAATAATCAACAAGGAAATAACAACATGGAGGTTTCATAGCAACTGTATCTCTAAATTTCGTTTGTTTTCTCATAGGTTACTTTAAAAAAAAATTTTGTTTGCAAATGAATAATAGGCACTAAACAATATAAATGCATATATCTCCGAAACGGTAACTCTGGACGACCTGAAATTAGTATACCTTTTTTACGTAACAAATATGAGAAAAGTATTTTTTCATTAAAAACTTAAATACACGGAGGCACAAAAAAGTTATGACCTAATAAATGTGAAGAAAATGCCGCAGGCAGCGCTCCCTACATTGTACATTAAAATTTCACCAAAAAATCAGTTCCTCATCCTAAAAAACCATAATTGCCAAATTTTGTAAAAAACCGTTGGTTTCTGTCAAAGTTATTAGAGAAAAACAAAAATGAAGTTTTAACTTTAACACCCTGTATCTCAGTTAATATCAACTTTCGGATATAGGTAAGTATAGGTAATTAAATCCTAATGTTTTTACGTAAGGAGTCTGTGGTTTTTCCATGTCCCACTACTTAGCGGACACCCTGTATATAAATTGAATTTGCAGTTAATTTTTCAAAGATGTTTTAGAAAAATGTCTGAAGAATTTCTTTATTTATTTGGCCTCGAAATCTGGAGCACTTGTAAAAAAAAGTAATTGAAGTCGTAGAAAAAATATTGTTTGCAACTCGTGTGCGAAACTCTCACATTTGAGCAAAAAAATTGTTGCATTTTCCATTTACAGAAATAGTACAGCTTATTTCAGGTTCGGTGTACAGGGTATTCTTTTTAGAGTGTCATTTCTTAGATCATTTTCTGGAGAAAGTTCATATACAGGGTGTCCCGCTTATAATGGTAAGCATATATTTTCGGTATTTCTGAATTGATTGTTTTGAGTTTTGGCGTGGTTACGTACAATCCTAGGGCGTCCTTTTCTATTTCCTTTTACTTAACTCAGTGTCGTGCGGCTTTATAGGAGTTTTAATTTAAAGAGTAAATAAAGTACCTTCAGCGATTATTTTATTATTCTTCCCTGTTTGGTTATTTTCTAAATTTTTTTTAATTGGTTTACTTATACATTAAAATTGAAAATAATATCTGAAGTATACTTTTGGAGATATTAAAAAACCATTTAAAAGAAATACAATAGTGCAAACCAAATTCTTAAAAAACCAATTTACATGAACATCGCCACAATAAGTTAAAACGTTTTAGCGTTTTAACGTTTATGATGGGTATTTTATTAACCTCCAAGGTTGCAAAGTTCACGATTTTAATTTATGAGTGGCGTAAGTAAATCTGTCAGCCAGAGCAGTCTGATTAATACCTATAAATTCACATTTTTTGTGCATTTTTTTAAACTGTTATCGTAAATAGCATAATTATATTCAACCCTTTCTACACAGAATACCTCGTTAACATATTAAATACCTAAAAAAAAGAAGAAATAACAGTAATGTTTTCCTCTCGCGCAACAAGAGATGCTTATTAAACTAATTAAACATTTAAAAAAATAAACTGACAAGGTTATATCGGTCGTATTATTTTGCATAAAACCGTTGCAGGAAATTGGTATTTATGTATTTTACATTTTATGAAAAGAGACGAATAAACATTTTATACAGGGTGTTCGCTAATTAATGGTACATGGAAAAACCACACTCCTTACGTAAAAATATTACGATTTAATTATACTTACCTATATCCGAAAGTTGATATTAGCTGAGATACAGGCTGTTAAAGTTAAAACTTCATTTCTGTTTTTCTCAATAACCTTGCGAGAAACTACCGTTTTTTTTACAAAATTTGGCAATTATGGCTTTTTAGGACGAGAAATTGATTTTTTTATGAAATTTTAATGTACAATGCAGGGGGCGCTGTCTGCGGCATTATTTGCACATTTATTAGGTCATAACTTTTTTGTGTCTAGGTGTATTTAAGTTTTTAATCAAATTAATACTTTACTAAGTATTACGTATACTAAGTTCAGGTCGCCTAGAGTTACAGTTTCGGAGATATTTGCATTTAAATTGTTTAGTGCACCCTGTCCAATTACTAGTAATTTGCAAACAAACTTTTTTTCTTGAAGTAACCTATGAGAAAACAAATTAAATTTAGAGATGCAGTTGCAGTGAAACCGCCATGTTGTTATTTGTTTGTCGATTAAAGTGAAACCTCCATGTTGTTATTTGCTTGTTGATTATTGTAAGATAGTTTTGTCAGAAAATGTTTAATTTTTGAGTTTATCGTAAGTTTGTGTTTTCATTGCTGTTGGTTTCTTTAGACACAATATTTTCTAGGGTCAAAGTTATTTTAATTAAAGTAAATTAAAGAACAATCCAATTGTTGTATTTATTATTCGCAATTAACATTAATTATCATGTAAAAGTTAATTGGTAAGAAGTAACAAAATATTATTTGCTTGTCTGAGCTAACGCACTAAACACTTTAAATGCAAATAGCTCCGAAACGGTAACTCTGGGCGATCTGAACTTAGTATACCTTTTTTGCGTAATAAATATGAGAAAGGTATTACTTTTATTCAAAACTTAAATACCAGGCACAAAAAAGTTATGACCCTATGAATGAGCGAAAATGACACAGACAGCGCCCCCCACATTGTACATTAAAATTTCACAAAGAAATTAATTTCTCGTCCTAAAAAAACCATAATTAGCAAATTTGGTAAAAAAACGTTAGTTTCTCGCAAAGTTATTAGAGAAAAACAAAAATGAAGTTTTAACTTTAACACTCTGTATCTCAGTTAATATCAACTATCGGAGATAGATAAGTATAATTAAATCCTAATATTTTTATGTAAGGAGTCTGTGGTTTTTCCATGTACCATTAATTAGCGGACACCTTGTATACAGGGAGTAACATGCTAATATTTAAGGAGGTTATTCTTGGGTCCATTTTCAGACAAAAACTTTATATGAACATATGCCCTAAACGTCTTTTGAGACCCAGAGTGTTAAATATTTTCTTGTTTTTTTAATAATTTGTCAATGTTAATGACTTAAATATATGTATGATAACTAGGCTAGGTAGACAACTGTAAAAACTGTTTATGTTTACAAAACAAATCTGCTTCTTACCTACTAGATTCTTCTTAATCTTTGTTAATACCTAACAGTGTGCAAATGAATGAATTTAATTTTTTTATAGGAAAACTGTACGCCTAACGACAAAAAATCAAGATACGACATTTACTCAGCACAGAATGAGAATTTCAAAAATAATTTTTATTTAAAAAAAAAGAAATGGCGTATCAATCTTTTCTTCAAAAATGCCGAATAAAAAACATGTTTATACATTCTAAAATGCCTCTTGATGAATAGAAAGTGTGTACCAAATGTCACAACAATATCTAGAGCAGTATCACAGATATTAATAAAAAAGGAAATTTTGAAAATCTTTAACACTGTGTACCTCAATATGTTCAGCTGAGATTTCTTTCTGAAAATGGACCCAAGAATAACCTCCTTAAAAATGAAATGCATGTTATTAACAAACACCCTGTATATGCCCAGAATGATAGAATTTGATGGTTGGTACTGATTATATTTTCTAATAGTGATTTATGGTTGCCACACACAACAACGTGTCCAAGATAAGGAAGGCCAGTACGGGGATCTCGGAAACCGTAAGAGATACGAAGTCGGTTAAATGGAGGTAAAGTTGCGCATTTACGTGCCTAATAATATGCCGTTTAGAAAGTTTAAAAATTTCGAGTGGTCCGGAGATATCTGGAAAAAACGAAATTCTGAAAAATCGTTTTTTGTTTTCCTGGATTTTTTTGAGATCGAATTCTAAAGTAAATTGCACTTTTGCATTGACACTTTTTCCGCTCTATCTAACCAGCGTTAATGGTTTTGTAATCCGACGAGTCGTCTTCGAAGGGCCATTATCAACTTTATTTTTTTAAATACGGCCTTATTTTCCTGATATTGGAATTTGAGAGCTTTTTTCTTCCGAATGCAACGATGTATGACACATTGTGGTTTAATGACGTTTCGAGGGTTTTTTGAACAACATCAGGGAATTTTGGGATATGGTGCTATATTTTTCCTAATTTTATAAATAATATCTCATAACTAAGCTCTAAATTTTTATTTATGTTGGACTAGTTCAATAAATAACAAATAATTTAATAATAAACGACAAATAAGTGAACAAAAATCATACCAAAACAGTAATAAAACGAACAACGAAAAAAGTAAGGAACTACATAATCAGGTGTTCAAAATGATTTCCGTTATTCTCCAAGCACAAATAACATCTTCTAACTGCCACATTACAGTTTTTTGAGATAAAATAAAACATGCGATAGAATATCAAACTTTTCAGCATTTGTAAAATTATGTTCCATATTTTCTGGAAAATAGAAAACCTCTTAAAACGCTTTCAAACTATCATAATGGGAATGTCAAGTGAGACAAATCACGCGTCACCATATTAATTTTTTTTGTTTCAAACGCCTACTTTTCTTTTAAATCCCGAATCAACAGAAGTTTGAAATAATGTTTCTGTATTTTGTTCACTTATTTGTGGTTTATTATTAAATTATTTGTTAATTATTGAACTAGTCCAACATAAGTAAAAATTTAGAGCTTATGAGATATTATTTATAAAATTAGGAGAAATACAGGACCGTATCCCAAAATTTCCTGATGTTGTTTAAAAAAAATCTCGAAACGTCATTAAACCACAATGTGTCATACATCGTTGCATTTGTATTTGAAGTTTAAATTATAGAGTTGAATCATAAGGCATTGCCATACGTACAGGCGCTTAACAGGGAAGGAAGCACTTATAAAATTATATTATTAACAAGAACTGTTGTTAACATTGCCGTTTTATTATATTTTAATTATTGTTGTTGGTAAATATTCTGTTAACAAAGACTGACCTAAAATGAATAAATTGTAGTCGACTTTAATCAACCTTGGCGTCAGAAAATTAAATTATTGTAAAGTATTAGGTAGTTAATTAAGGTGTTTTGAAATCTTTAAGCTGCTGTCATTCAAGCTACACAAGAAAAAGGTCTTAATTATATTTTGAAACCTGTTACTCTGTTACCATTCAGTGAAGGTGCTGTGTATAGAGACTTACATTGATCATTGAACCCCGTCGGATTTTGGGTTTGTTCGGTAAGGAACCAGCTCGAATAACGGACCTATCATATTCAAGTAAGAACTCGAATATACAGGGTGTTATGGAAATGACGTATTATATTTAAATGGGTGACTCCTTGGGTGTCCTAGAGAAGGGCTACATATTTTTTTTTTAAATGGACCGTTTTAAAAGTGGGGTAACAAACACTCTTACTCACAGGTCAGTCCGCGCTACTATACAACATTTCACCCGGAGCCATGTTGCCAAACTTAATGTAAAACTGAAATTCCATATAAAATTATAAAAATAAATTATTTTCTACCTACTTGTATTTATCCTTATACCTAAAGAGCGAGGAAATCCAGGCACAAACACAATTAGTTTTTTTTTCTTTTTCATGGGAACACTCCTGGAAACACTTTATGTACACACAGTTTATTATTATTATTATTATTATTAATAATACAGATTATACTACAGATTATTAGATTTTATTACACGCGACGAATTTTGATGTCCAGAAGAAACGTGTCAATAAAAACAATATTCAAAGAATATTTATGGACGGGCAAGATATACGCGTAAACCGAAAAAACCGAGCGGATTGCTGAGTGTGTGTTGGTGATCGACGAGACACAACGTATTCGGCCACTGGTTCAGACCGCAAGCGTGCGGCGCTATATGAAACTACTTCGCTCAGCCGATGTAAGGCGTCAAGGGGTCATTGGCATTTGACCTAGTGACGTACGTGGCTATTACTATTTCATATGTTTTTTCGGGTTGTTTAAAACATAATCCGTCGTAAATGTTCTTTAATTAATGATACAAAAAGGTATTACAGAATGGAAAAGTGTTTAAATTATTTTATTTTGTCTAAAGAGTTTAAGGTGTACATATGACAACACCGGCTAGAATTCATTGATTGCTTACATGTATCGCAGTGCTACACAGGTGTTTTCTGGTTTGACGTCAGGTCGCTTTTACCGCTGAATGAATTGAAAGCGCCATTTATGGATATTTTTCTTCAATTTGTCTTTATCTCAGGAATTGCCGATTTAAATATAATACGTCATTTCCATAACACCCTGTATGCTTTAATAAATGATTGATAGCTACCTATTAATACAAGGCGTTCAAACAATGAGATTAAACATGAAATTGGGAAAACTTTATAAAATGTACATTTTCAAACGGAATCGCACAAATTTTATAATTATTTTCTATTTAGCTTTAAAAATAAGTTTTATGGATGATGCCGCTGTAATGGCTGAGTGCACAGAGGAGCTAGAAATGCTATTAGAGGGAACTAACCGGGAATACGAAGAAATAGGACTCACTATTAACAACGCAAAACGAAATCCATGGTTATAAGTAAATACTCAAACAGTAACTTTGTTGGGTTGCATTGCATTGCTTTCAGTTATATCCAAAGTAATGGAGAAAGCTATTAACCACCAACTTCTAAAGTACCTGAAAGGCTTCAACATTATCAGCGATCATCAATATGGTTTTCGGAAGTCCAGATCAACTGGAGATCTTCTAGCCTATGTCACCCATATTTGGAACAACGCAATCGAACATCATGGGGAGTCTCGGGCTATTGCACTGGATATTTCTAAAGCTTTTGATCGTGTTTGGCATGAGGGGCTTTTAAGTAAACTGTGATCCTATGGTATGCCCAGTCGATTCTGTGCATGGTTGTCTAGCTTGATTCCATCAAAAGGAGGGCAATTCGTCTGATACGAGACCACGAGCTGACCAAGAACCTCAACAGCCTAGGCCCTAGAACATCGAAGACATGTTGGGGATTTGACTCTCTTTTACAGATATTTTCATGGAAAGTGCGCGGCTGACCTTGCCCTCTTAATTCCGCTCAGAGCGGCGAATAGCAGAAATACACAAACCGCTGCCGCCCATCCATATGTGGTTAAGCTTAGTACTCCTCGAACTTCATTATTTAAGAATTCTTTCATCTGGAGGACTTCATCCTTATGGAACGACCTTCCCGAGGTCGTTTTTCCCAACGAATATAACCTCCACCTATTCAAAACCAACGTGAATCGCTTTATTCGCACACGCACCACTCCCAGAGTGCCCTAAAGGATTTTTCTTATAGTGCTTGTGCTTGATCATAAAAAAAGAGAAGTGTTGTGATCGCTCGAGCGAAAAACCGTTTGAGTACTCGATTATTGAAATAACCGATATAACTCGATTATAAAAAAAACTGTTCGAGTTATAAATTCAAGCAAAAATCGTCGCTTGTTACTTATTACCTTTCACTCGATACCCGAGCTTCGCTTGACGCCGACCGAAATGTGCTGCTTGGTAGTGTGATCGCTCCAGTGAAAAACTGCTCGTATATTCGACCAGTTTTTCGCTCGATAGGAAATACTACTCTAGGTTTCAAGCGAAAAATCGAAAATCGTTGCCTTTCACTTGATACCCGCTCTTCGCTCGACGCCGCGCTCACACCTAAATATGTCGATTGGCGACGTTCGAGTTTGATGCTCAGAAGGCTGACACGACATACGTCTTTGTTAAAGGCACATAAACGAAAAGGTGCATACAAAAAAGTATGCCAAATCCCTTAGTGGATTCAGATATCCCGTGGATTTATCGGACATGGGTTTTGTTTTGACTGGCTAGCCCACGGCGATTGTAAATTTTTAAAAAATTAAAAGATATAATTTTTTTTCAAAATCAGAATCAGAACTTCTTCCTTAATAAAAACTCTATTAAACTTCTAAAACTTACAAAAACAACCCATGGTGTTTTATCAACACATTCTTCTTTGTCATAAATATATCACGTGATTAATCGCTATCACGTGATTAATCACGCGAGCGATTCACTCGATTATTAAAATCGGTAAATAAGTTCAGTCGGCATTGCGCATGACATCTGACGATCAACTTTGTTTACATGCGCGAGGCCATAAATTTGCAACTTTTGCTTCTAAAGTTTGGCTATCCATAGATATAGGTCGGTGAGCTATACTGATCCTAATAAATAAATAGCAATAACTTTTTAAGAGCAGGAGAACTCTGGTAAGACTTCCAGGTCCAGCACATGGTAGGAACTATAATAAGTACCACTACCAATTTTTACAGCATACGTTTCAGGGCTTCGTTCCCTTTGCTTGAGAAAAACTCACTTATTGATCAACAGAATACGTGACATTCGTTCTAAATCGGACAAACTAACCACGATGGACCTTCCAGTGGAAACTCTTTAGATTAGATTGAGAAGAAATACCTTGTTTACTCGGCACTCTGTACTAAAACAAGTGCATAAACCTCTGCATTAATATATCAACAAAAACCCAACTACCTGACCCAGAGCATTTTAATGATTGAAGATGTTATCCTTGGTCTTCAGTTGCAGAACTATTTATAACCGTATTAAGAGGGTATCTACAATATCTTTTAATATAGTATAGTTACAAATTAATTCAAGCATCCTTTATATCTGGTTTGGTTTTTGCTGGTAAGGTCCCTCATCAACTGATGGTATGAGAGCAACATACGATTTCACAAAACCTTTCAAGATTGACTGGAACTTTGATAAATGGACGAACAGTGCACCCCCGTCGTTTGACAAGGGTCTAGTTTGGTACACCGATGGATCATAAACCGCCAGTATTGTGGGCGCAGGTGTATTTGGGGAAAGACCCAGAATGGACATAAGCATTCCTCTGGGGAACTACGCCAGCGGACTTAGCCAAGCGGAAGTTCATACCATACAAGCATGTGTACTACAAAATCTTGAAAAGGGCTACTACAACCAAAAGATTTACATCTTGTCGGACAGCCAAGCTGCTCTTAAGGCTCTGAACTCCAATCGGTTTACTTCAAAACTTACACTGGACTGCCATACCAACCTAAAAGCACTGGCGGCCAGGGGGAACAAGGTAGAACTCTTGTGGGTCCCTGGTCACTCTGGAATATTAGGAAATGAAAAAATGGGGCCCCTAATCGGCCTTTGGAATATCAAAACAGGCAACAAAAACAACACCAGATAGATGGTCGAAAAAACAACACAACAAAACACCTATCTCGATGGCAAGGGTTACCTGGTCGAATACATGCACGGGCCGTAACTGGAGAACCATCGAAAATACTATCGAATGGGATGCTAACACTGACGCATGACGCAGCCCCAGTTGAAACAAGTGATGCCACTTGCGAAAACACCTTCAACGGATAGGTACAAACAACAGATCCATTGAATGCAGACTCTGCGGCGAAGAGGATGAAACCGCCTCACATATAATATACCGCTGCGTAGCACTGTCTCGTAGAAGACAAAATATCTTCGAGAACATACAACGTGGTGACAACCTCCCACATGACAAGCTTGGTAGAAGGTTACTGGACCTCATAGAAGGAACATCTTCTAACAAGATCGGGATACACAATAAGCCGAAAGGCTGCAGTGATAGAAATTCGGGCCTTTAAACCGACCCCCGCCTTTAAACAACCAACTAACCAACCCTCATCAACTTGGATGGGTTGAGTTGGCCAGTTCCCAATTAGGTTTGGCGCTTAGTATGAGTCCCAACGACCATTGGGGATAATTTACACATTATCCAGTCTAGGTTCGGCTTATCGGTAAGATGCCACATAAATTTCTGTAGAGTCTTTAAAGGTCGATTACTTTGACTCCCCACCTCCGCAATATGCTTCGTCTACATCGCTTTATGCTACCAAGAATCTGCCTCGTGCTGGATTAAAAATAAGTTTTTTAGGCACCATCGTTACTCTTAGATTTGGAAACCTCCTCTCAATATAGCGTTTCGTTCCAAGTTTCTCTTCTATTCTCCCTACACTACACAAAGCTACACTATGCACCTTCTCATGGCCGAAGCGAGAATTAAAGTCCGAGACATTTATGTACCCACGCCATGACTAGTATTTGTGGGTAAAAAGAGTGTCAAAGCTGGTATACCCGCTTAATCTTTTCCGCCGAAGTTCTAGCGAACCTAATTTCTTGTACCAGTGCATTCCCCTTTTCTCTTTCCTTTTGCAGTTTATTTATGAAATGTATTACTACAAACTGACTTTTATAGTTTCTGTAGTGGCACTAGAAGAAAACACGAGAAGATGCAAATATACTATAATTATCGTCCATTATAGAGTTCAATTCAGCATTAGACCACAGAGTCACTTAAAACAACTACTAGCCTACCAGAAAATGTACTCGTCCATCCATTCTAGAGGTCGTTCTTCAATCAGTTTTGGTGGGTCTTATATCAGGGGCTCTAAAGTTACTATGACTTTGCCTAGATACACAGGCACTGCTGGCTGTTCATTTTTTGATTTCTTGATTAATAATTACTAGTGTTGGGAAAAACCGATGATTTTAATAATCGAGTACTTGATACTCGAGCGATTTTAATAATCGAGTGAATTGCGCGAAATTCCAATTCACCAAGCGATGACGTCTCCGGCAGCCTAGCCATTTACATGTGATCAGGTAGGGTATTTAGCAGGCACGTAACTACGGGTGGGCACAGGTTTAGCTAAAAAATTGTAGTAGCCACCAAAAAAATTCCAGAAATTTATTTATTTGTGAATAATGAATTTTTACCACGTGTCTCGATACCAAACAAAAAAACTGCAAAAAATCACCCAAATATGTATTTATTGTTCGGGTTTATTCTTATGATTTTTTAAAACAAAAAGTATCACCAAGAGTTATTTTTCTTCATGTCTTTCTCAATCTACGAGCATAAAATAAGTAGATATTTAAAATGGCTTGTCAAATTCTTCGACTTTAAATTATCAGGTGCCCACTGTGTGCCTTTCAAAAATGTAGGCTTAGTTACGCGACTGGCAAAATAAATAGGTGATTATTTTTTTAAATTCATGTTTATAGTTACCTAAAAGTTCCTGTTTAAATTTAAGAATGTTTACTTTTGGTAACCAAAAAATTTGTCAATAACTATATTTTACTCGTTTTCTTATTCTCCATTAATATTTTCTATAATGTATGTTATTTTTAAGAAGTCTCCTTGAGTTTAATAATAAAAAGGTCCTGTTTAGATTTAAAAATGTTTACTATAAGATTACCAACTAATTTTTCTATATATTTTGTTAACCATTTTGTTCGTTTGGTTATTTTTATTTACAATTTCTATTATTATGTTATTTTTTAGAAGTTTTCTCGAGTTTATAGTAAATAAAAATTTAAAAATTATATCCTTTAATTTTTTTAATATTTACAAACGGAGACCTAAACTACGCCGCTGGCTAGCCAGTTAAAACAAAACTTTACAAAACCCATGTCGCGATGACTCCGCTAAGGGATTTGGCATACTTTTTATATGCACCTTCTCGTTTATGTGTCTTTAAGAAAGACGTATGTCGTGTACCTGCTCAGCGTCAAACTCGAACGTCGCCAACCGGATAGCGCGGCGCGTAGACCAAAGGTCGTGTATCAAGTAACCGGCGATATTTTTCGGTTTTTCGCCTGAATTTATAACTAAAGTATTTCCTATCGAGCGAAAAACTGTTTTTTAACTCGATCACACTACAGCGGTACATTTCCGCCGGCGTCAAGCGAAGCTCGGGTATCGATTGAAAGATAATAAGTGACGAGCGACGGTTTTCGCCCGAATAGATAACTCAAGCGGTTTTTTTAATAATCGAGCGATGTCGGTTATTTCAATAATCGAATGATCAAGCGGTTTTTCGCTCGAGCGATCACGATACTAGAAAAAACCAGCCGTAAAAGATGCATGAGAAATTGATAAAATAGCTCCAAAATAGCCATTTCCTTCACCCACAATGATACAAGCTTTTTAGGTCTTTTTAGTGTTGGGTTTGCTCTGGTTTGTTCGAACAAACCCGAACAAACCCGGCAAAAAGCTAAGGCAAAAATAGACAAATGTAGCCTCAGGACACAGATTAATCCCATACGTATTATAAACATCAAACTCTAGTATACACCAGACTTTAAGCTGTAATAATGTTCATGCGACCGGACTTGAAAAATATTAAATATTCATAAACGTCGCCAAATTATTTACAGCGCTGACTAAGAATAAATTAAATCTGACATTTAGTGTCTAACGAAGCATTAATGACATTCACGGTTAATGAATTATAACAGGTATATTAAAAAATTCTAAAAACAGTTCTTTACGATCTACAGGTAACTTGCCTTCTATCGGAACTTTTTTATTTTGTCTAGATACTCAGAAAATTAAAAAATTAAACAAAAACTAACGAAAAACCATAAGATTTGTGGAAAACATTCTTCGAAAGTTCGTCTTGAATTTTTTTTAGGTTACTTTATTTAGGGTATTCTGTCCAAAACAAGGTTATAACTTCATATACAATTTTATCTTTTGTCTCCTCATTATCCAGTTACAGCCCCCTGAAGGGGGGACTCTGGAGATGATTTGTATTAAATATTTTCGAAACTATGAATGATAAAAATATGAAATTTGGAAATTTTGGTAAACGTCGTACGCTGAGAGATCTACTGTCTTAAAAATGTCGGCAAAAGTATTGTCAAAAGGAGGGGGTAGTAGAGTAAAAATATACCTAACTTATTTGTAACATTGAATTTTGCACATTTTATGCAGTGGCGGTTCTTCCACAGGAGCACATGCGCACGTGCACCCCCAAAACAAAACGAATAAAAAATATTAATTTATATTCATTGATTATTATTTATCGTATACAGACCCCTAATATTTTATCGTACCGTCAAACTAAAAAAGTTCGACCTTCCCTAATATTTTATCATCCCGTCAAACCAAACTGTATAGATTCGGCAACCGTGCCTCGATCGAGGTAAATTACGATTGTGACGAGACTTGCTCGCACGTGCGATTAAGTAGTGCAGTTTCTCTGTAGTAACAGGTGGCGGGTGACAGCGGGGGATAGCGGGGCTATGGCGATTTAACATGGAAAAGGCACACAGTTTTTGTGTGCATGTTGTCGGTTCGTGCATCTAGTTAGAAATTCGAGCGTGTATGTTTTAATATTTTAATATTATATATTTATTAAGTTAAAATGAATAGTTAACGGTGGACTATTTAAGAAATAACTTTATCTCTTTGAGTTTGGAGCAAAAAATTGAAGTGAAGAATGCGGGAACACCTAAACCCGAAATTAATTTAACGCAGACCACAAAGGGTAAATCTAGGGACTTTATTAGAAAGTTTATAAATGAAATATATGAAAAAAATTTATAGAGGGTATTCCAAACTTAATGAGGCTGTTATTGATCAATTTTCTACAATTAAGAACCGTAGAATGGACTTTACATTTAAGCACTATTGTGTAGGGTCGATAAATGTTGTGTATTTCGATAAATGATATTCGATATGATTTTAAACCATTTTATTCAAGGATTTAAACTAATAAACACTGAAAATATGAAGAATGCCAACTTGTCAGTCTCCTGGCTCGATTCGTTCTCGTCATAAAACAGTTAACTATTGTTCTCGTCTTGGTTGCGCCTAATGACGTAGCCGTAGATGGCGTAGTGGTATTAGACATCATTCGGTTTTCTTGATAACTCGTAGATGGCGGTAGTAGTATTGGACATCATTCGGTTTTCTTGATAGCTCGTAGATGGCTTTAGTAGTATTAGTAGTCGACTATATAAATATTGTTACGAGGGTTGCATGCGACGACGTTAAGATCCGACAGCTATACACACTAAAAAAACCTTTCTTATTTTCCAAAAGTTGTATTTCCTTGTGTAAAATAGAAAAATAAATAAAAATATGTTTTACCTAACGCATTTTCTTATTACTTTTTTTCTTTCTACATTTAAAACGCCTAGAAAAATTTAACTATACTTGTGAACCCCCTC
The DNA here is from genome assembly GCA_963991005.1 of Barypeithes pellucidus. Taxonomy (NCBI): domain Eukaryota; kingdom Metazoa; phylum Arthropoda; class Insecta; order Coleoptera; family Curculionidae; genus Barypeithes; species Barypeithes pellucidus. The sequence goes on from OZ022563.1 coordinate 21,070,133, forward strand.
TATCATAGGTCACGAGCCGCCACTGCCAACGACGTTCCTCCAAGTACCCATACTATTGAAATAGATTCTTTAACCATGACATTCTTTAATGTCCTAACTCATGCTTACCCCCCAGAGACATATTCAATGTATTAAAAATAATCTATCTAATTATTATCGTCGTTTGATGACATTCATCACTGGACTTCGATATTTTTTTTATTTATTTTTTTTCATACAAACGTTATAATTATTCAAATGTTTTAACCTCTACCCTCGCCCTATTCAACTTCCTTCTAATTTAAATATATTTTTAATTTTCAGATCAGTGTTACGGAATCGCAGTGGTAAAGGCGGTAACATTTAAAGGAATATGTGAAGACAATTATAGTGAATGTATTAAAATTAAGTTCCGGCAACGTTATTTTCTTGTGCACCATAGCTTTTTATTCATAATATATTCTGGACAAGAAAGATGAGTGGATAAAGGACAATTTGAACTACTGACAGGCACTTGCGTATGGTTTTGTATTGGGTAAGTAATATTTTAAGTAAGGGGTATTTGAAAGTCAAGATTTGTCACAAATACAGGGTGGGCAACTTTAGGGGGACGGCGAATTTACGTCACTTAAAACCAACTACAACACCCGGCACTGTTACCAAGTTTCGGGCGGCAATTTACGTTGATGACTACTGCTTTTTTCTTTGCTTTAGTTTCAGTTCTCTATGTAGCTTTAAATTTTGGTTTAGTTTCGGGGCGGCCTAGGGGCGACAAACTTCAGAATCTGATACTGCAAGCAGGGCCGCCGAGAGCCGTGCCGGGCCCTGGTATAGACAAAAATCACGGTCCCCCAATGGCGTAAGTGGAATAAAAAATGCAGGCGAATTTTTTGATAATTCAAGGTCAAACGCGTTTTAAGAAAAGTTACTAAATTTGTTTGGGACCTTAGGCTTGTGAACAGTGGACGACATTACAGCCCATTTTTGTTTATGCTAAAAAATTATTGCGACTTACCTTTATCCAAATTATGCCAAGACAAAAAGTTATGCTGTTTACTGCGCAAAAAGACTCGTCGTCACTCGACGCAGTCGTACTCGTAAAAAACTTTTTAAGTCCATTTTCTGTTATTTATTAAAAAAACATTATAAAAAACAAACTAAACTAATAAAATTTACAATACAGGTCTATGACTACTACTACAAACTACTTATACTCGTATTATAACAAGTAGATATAAATTATTTTAAGGGAGCTTTACGACATTTTGCAGAGGCGAAATTTTCAATAATTTTAGAGAAGTCGCAGTTTCTAGCCAATCTGGACTCAATAGCTAATATGCCAAGAGAACTCAACCGTTCCTGAACCATGGTAGACCTTAAAATATTTTTTATTCTTGAAAGGTAACTGAAAGATCGTTCTGCTTGGGCTACGGTTACAGGGAGAGTACAAAAAAGTCTTAATGCTATAACTATATTTAGAAACATGGTATTTAATTTTAATTTGTGAATTTCATTTAAAAGATTTAATGGGGTAACGTCAGTGTCCTGAAAATTTGCCGAAAAGATGCTTTTAAGATGTTTTATTTCTTCTTTGAATTCAGAATTGATATGTGCGTCGTAATGATTTTGAAGATAATTGGCCTGCTCTTCAATTTCTATATCTTCTAAACTTAAAAATCTCCACAACACACTAAACATGTTCACAATTTTTTTAGCTGCTTCAAATCTTGTGGATATGTTTAAAATAACAGCATCTAAAATTGAATAAAATACTTTTACTTTAAAGTATTCCTCCCCACTAAGTTCTTCTAATGAATCTGTTGATGTTCCGTCAAAATACGTCTTTCTTTTGCGTTTTCGTTTTTCGGATGTAGATAGTTCGGTTGACATTTCTAAATTATTAGCTACTAGTTTACATTCATTCAAAATGTTTGCCCAACTATTTCTAATAGTATTAAGATCTTCGAGCAATGAATTCAGATTTTTAGTCTCAACGTCCAAAGTAACGGATACTGCTTGAAGAATAACACTTCTATAATTAATAGCGGTGAGTACTTTTAGCCACGTTGAAGCCATTAAGAGGCATTCAAAAGAGCCCAAATAAGTTAAAATGCCATTTAACTCAACTCGTACTTCTGGTGTTAAATTAAGCTCCAATAACTCTCTAATGGCGTCTTTTATTCCGGGAAACTTCTCGCAGACTGGTTTAACACTTTCTACTCTAGCTGACCAGCGAGTCGTAGAAAGGGAATGTAGGGATACATCAATTTTATTTTTTTAAATCTCCCACCTGGAAGGACTAGAACTAAAGATATTAAACAGCTTCTGAATTATTCCAAAAAAAGTTATAGCCTGAGAACAACATTCTGCTGCATGGACACCACACAAGTTCAGGCTATGACAAGCGCAAGGAGACCATAAAGCAAGGGGATTGAGGGCATGAATCCTTGCCTGCACGCCCTTATATTGTCCGCTCATGTTGCTCCCATTATCATATCCTTGTCCACGACAATCTTTTATGTCAATGTTGCGTTTTCCCAGAGTTTGCAAAATCATATTAGCTATTGCTTCTCCAGTTTTTTTATTGCAATTAACGAATTCAAAAAATCTTTCAAAAACCTCGTATTTGCCATTATCATTTAGCCAGACATATCGTAAAATAAATGTTGTTTGTTCATCATGAGAAGTATCTGGAGTAGCATCGATGATTATGGAATAATACTTTGCCAGCTTTCTCCCGTTCAAAATTTTTTCCATGACATATTCAGCACAATGTAAAATAAATTCATTTTGTATGTCAGCCGAAAGATAATGAACTTGCAAACGCTTTTTAGTTTCTTGTGAAGATCTAACAGCTTCTAAATGCTCTGCTAATACGGTATCATAATTTGCTAGCAACTCTAATATGCCAAGAAAATTGCCATTGTTTGGATTCCCAATTAAATGCGACGATCCTCTTAATGCTAGTCCTCTTTCAGATAAAAATAAAATAACATGGAGAAATCTTTTTAATAGTTGTTTCCACTTTTCTTTTTCTTTTTCTAAAGATTTAAAGATCAAGCTGTCAATAGTCTTTTTATTGAAAATATTTTGTTCCATAGTTCGCCATTCTAGGTATGACGAGCGATGACTGATGCTCATGTTCAGATATTCTGTTGTATAATCTTTTGTAGCCATTTGAAGGGCCCCAACCACTTTCAGTAACAAAACGGGAAGATACGTGCGCATTTGCTAATTTATTAAATAGCCGACACGGAAAACAAAATAATTATTGCTTCAAGGAGCTCCAAGTTAGCCAGTCTCTTGATACAACCTCTCCATTTTTCATATGTAAATTTAATAAGTATTTGGAAAATTGCATTCCGTTGCTATCAAGAGGAAGTTGTGCTGGAATAGGCTCAGGTCCTTTTCTCACAGCTTCTTCTATATCGGTAGGAGAAGAGTTCATTTTTAAATTTCCTATATCAAAATATAGTACGTTGTCGATATTTAAATATTGACTTGTTATATCTTGATGGTCATCATTTTCCCAATTTGAACTGGTGAATTGGGTTTAAAGGTACAGGTACAGGCTCGGGCAATGGTAACTCGGAAGTCGAGGATTCCCCAACATCGATTACATCGGCATCGGTTTCATTACTTTTGGACTTATTTGAGGAAACAAACCCAAGGTTTTCAAGGGTTCTTATTCCTTTTATCATAAGCTTTAGCTTTTGCTTTTGCTCCTTACGTTTTTGGGAACCAGATTTATGATGATAACGCATCACTGATCACTCATCTATAAAAATAATTGAATAGTCTTAATACCAATTTTGTTATTAAATAAGTAAACCAGAAACTCGGAGTGCAAAAGTGTTTTAGTGCAATAAAAGTCATAGTGGTTTGTAAAAAAAACTAAAAAGTTGCCCGAGCCCCGGGCCCCCCTGGGGCCCGGGCCCCGATAATTAGTACCGCCTTCAACGCCCTCTCATCGGCCCTGACTGCAAGTACACCAGTCGTCTGAGCCAAGCTTAAGAATATACTATTTTAAATAATACTTCCTAGATGATTTTATTTATTTATTAATTTAAATAATATTTGATTGAGTTTGAGTTTCTGCTTGGTCAAGACTGAAAAATGAAAAATAAACACATCTAAACACAGTCAGAGTTATTTGCGAGAATTTATAAAGACGTTATTAGAAAGAGTTTGTTTTGTTAATTTATACCAGACTAGTCACAATTATTTGCTAGAATTTATTAAAACGTTATTAGAAAGAGTTCGTTCTGTTAATTTATACCAGACTAGTCACAATTATTTGCTAGAATTTATAAAAACGTTATAGAAAGAGTTTGTTTTGTTAATTATACCAGACTAGTCAGAATTATTTACTAGAATTTATAAAAACGTTAATAGAAAGAGTCCGTTTTGTTAATTTATACCAGACTAGTCATAATTATTTGCTAGAATTTATAAAAACGTTATTAGAAAGAGTTTGTTTTGTTAATTTATACCAGACTAGTCACAATTATTTGCTAGAATTTATAAAAACGTTATAGAAAGAGTTTGTTTTGTTAATTATACCAGACTAGTCAGAATTATTTACTAGAATTTATAAAAACGTTAATAGAAAGAGTCCGTTTTGTTAATTTATACCAGACTAGTCATAATTATTTGCTAGAATTTATAAAAACGTTATTAGAAAGAGTTTGTTTTGTTAATTTATACCAGACTAGTCACAATTATTTGCTACAATTTATAAAAACGTTATTAGAAAGAGTTTGTTTGGTTAATTTCTACCAGATTAGTCAAAGTTATTTGCAAGAATTTATAAAAACGTTATTAGAAAGAGTTTGTTTTGTTAATTTATACCAGACTAGTCACAATTATTTGCTACAATTTATAAAAACGTTATTAGAAAGAGTCCGTTTTGTTAATTTATACCAGACTAGTCAGAATTATTTACTAGAATTTATAAAAACGTTAATAGAAAGAGTCCGTTTTGTTAATTTATACCAGACTAGTCATACTTATTTGCTACAATTTATAAAAACGTTATTAGAAAGAGTTTGTTTTGTTAATTTATACCAGACTAGTCATATTATTTGCTACAATTTATAAAAACGTTATTAGAAAGAGTTTGTTTTTATTAATTTCTACCAGATTAGTCAAAGTTATTTGTTACAATTTATAAAAACGTTATTAGAAAGAGTTTGTTTCGTTAATTTATACCAGACTAGTCACAATTATTTGCTACAATTTATAAAAACGTTATTAGAAAGAGTTTGTTTTATTAATTTCTACCAGATTAGTCAAAGTTATTTGCAAGAATATATAAAAACATTATTAGAAAGAGTTTGTTTTGTTAATTTCTACCAGATTAGTCACAATTATTTGTTACAATTTATAAAAACGTTATTAGAAAGAGTTTGTTTCGTTAATTTATACCAGACTAGTCACAATTATTTGCTACAATTTATAAAAACGTTATTAGAAAGAGTTTGTTTTTATTAATTTCTACCAGATTAGTCAAAGTTATTTGCAACAATATATAAAAACATTATTAGAAAGAGTTTGTTTTGTTAATTTCTACCAGATTAGTCACAATTATTTGTTACAATTTATAAAAACGTTATTAGAAAGAGTTTGTTTCGGTAATTTATACCAGACTAGTCACAATTATTTGCTACAATTTATAAAAAAGGTATTAGAAAGAGTTTGTTTTTATTAATTTCTACCAGATTAGTCAAAGTTATTTGCAAGAATATATAAAAACATTATTAGAAAGAGTTTGTTTTATTAATTTCTACCAGATTAGGCAAAGTTATTTGTCACAATTTATAATAACGTTATTAGAAAGAGTTTGTTTCGTTAATTTATACCAGACTAGTCACAATTATTTGCTACAATTTATAAAAACGTTATTAGAAAAAGTTTGTTTTTATTAATTTCTACCAGATTAGTCAAAGTTATTTGCAAGAATATATAAAAACATTATTAGAAAGAGTTTGTTTTGTTAATTTCTACCAGATTAGTCAAAGTTATTTGCAAGAATTTATAAAAACGTTATTAGAGTTTGTTTTGTTAATTTCTACCAGATTAGTCAAAGTTAATTGCAAGAATTTATAAAAACGTTATTAGAAAGAGTTTGTTTCGATAGATACTATACATATTTCTACACACATGACCTACTTAATTATTTAGATTTTCACGCGACCTCTTGTTCCTTTTAAAAAAAGGATTCGAAAAATATGGGAATGTTTTTGAATAACCAAGTTCCTGCTACCTTATCATAAACAAACGTTAGAAAATAGCATATACAAGGTGTTTCAAAAAACATGTGCCATCGCTCGAGGGGTGGTTCCTTACACATATTTTAGCAATAAAAATGTGTGAATAGCACTAGATTCTTTTACGTATTTATTTTAAGCTTGCTATTTAACATAATTTGATAAAATTCCATTTATCTTGTAAACGAAGCTGATTTCAAATAAATATTAAGAGATATTTTTTAGTGCTGTAAATTTCAAACAAACTACTGTGCTATCAAAATGTGAAAAAGTCAGTGTCGTATCGATTTTTTGTTAGAAATTATTAGAGTGTCTGATCGCACCGCACGCCGCTGGTAAACCTGTTCACACGTTTTTAGTGCTCAAGTACAGGCGTAATTGTTAGTAGGTACTATCAAAAACGTAATGTAGGTGTCATGTACTCTTTTTGGCAAAATCAAAATTGGAAAAATTTCGATTGCTTAAGAGATACAGGGGAAAATCAAAAAATAGACAATATCAAAATTATTCTATATTTTCTTAGTTAAAAGAAATACAGAAAAATATTTTATAAAGAAGTTTCTTTATAATGATTGTTGAATAATCTACCGTTTTCAGAATAAGTAAACAGCACCCTGTATATTTTAATCTAAAAAGATAGCATTTTAAATTCTCCTTTCAAATATATAACACACCATGGATGATATTGGTTTTCTAGGCGATTTATTTAAAATATATGACTTTAAACCACAGTAGGCCATGAAACAAAAGCTAATATCCTAGAAACAACTATGTTGACATTCTAGTTGTTATTAACATTTAACGTGAATTTCATTTTTACATAAATTCATTTGTGAAAATGACTTCTCAACGTTTTGAAAAATTTGATATATCAGTTTATATTGAAAGTGGACAAAAAGAAGAAATGGCGCAAAAGTTATATTTTGTTCGCTATCCGGAAAGACGGCAACTATTTAAGGACATATCCCGAACATTTGCGATGATTCCCGTTACTCTTTCCCTTAATTTGAATATTTTATTTCGTTTCAAAGTAATAAAGTTTAAATAAATCTCCTAGGAAACCAATATCATCCATGGTGTGTTATGTATTTGAAAGGATAATTTAATATGCTATCTCTTTAGATTAAAATATAATTCCATTTAAAAAAATGAGGTTAGGTCCGATAACTTTGTTATCTGACCCCGTATACTTAGTCTGAAAACGGCACGTTATTCAACAATCATTATAAAGAAACTTCTGTATAAAACATTTTTCTGTATCTCTTTTAACTAAGAAAATATAGGGTAATTTTGAAATTGTCAATTTTCTAATTTTGATTTTACCATTTTAAGTTTGACCAAAAAAGAGCACTTGACATCTACATTACTTTTTTTTATAGCACTAAAAATTACGTGTGTCGAAAATGGGACACCCTGTACGTAAATTTTCTGTAATTCTAGATCCTAAATCCGGCCCTGCTATAAGGAGAAGCATTTCGAAAATACTTCTATGGCCCATAAGTTATGCGATACCCTGTATAATACAGGGTGTTATGGAAATGATGTATTATATTATATATAAAATTACTACGTTATTACTTACGTTTCGGAAATATCTTTAAGACACCGAAAAAAAAAATTTGAATACCCTGTATCTTTCAAACAAACCATATACGGACCCATGTTGATATGAACTATTTGTCTTATTTTTGGGTAAGGAATCTCCACACGAGAGAAGGCACATGATTTTGATGATGATTTGAATAATAAAGTCCGGTCGCATGAACATGAAGTTTCATGTTTATAATACGTATGAGATTAATCTGTGTCCTGAGGCTACATTTGTCTATTTTTGCCTTAGCTTTTTGCCGGATTTGTTCGGGTTTGTTCGAACAAACCAGAGCAAACCCAACACTAAAAAGACCTAAAAAGCTTGTATCATTGTGGGTGAAGGAAACGGCTATTTTGGAGGTATTTTATCAAATTGTCATGCATCTTTTACTGCTGGTTTTTTCTAGTATCGTGATCGCTCGAGCGAAAAACCGCTTGATCATTCGATTATTGAAATAACCGACATCGCTCGATTATTAAAAAACCGCTCGAGTTATCTATTCAGGCGAAAACCGTCGCTCGTCACTTATTATCTTTCAATCGATACCCGAGCTTCGCTTGGCGCCGGCGGAAATGTACCGCTGTAGTGTGATCGAGTTAAAAAACAGTTTTTCGCTCGATAGGAACTACTCTAGTTATAAATTCAGGCGAAAAAACGAAAAATTTCCGGTCACTTGATACACGACCTTTGGTCTACGCGCCGCGCCATCCGATTGGCGACGTTCGAGCTTGACGCTGAGCAGGTACACGGCATACGTCTTTCTTAAAGGCACATAAACGAGAAGGTGCATATAAAAAAGTATGTCAAATCCCTTAGCGGATTCATCGCGACATGGGTTTTGTAAAGTTTTGTTTTAACTGGCTAGCCAGCGGCATAGTTTAGGTCTCCGATTGTAACTATTAAAAAAATTAAAGGATATAATTTTTAAATTTTTATTTACTATAAACTCGAGAAAACTTCTAAAAAATAACATAATAATAGAAATTGTAAATAAAAATAACAAAACGAACAAAAGGGTTAACAAAATATATAGAAAAACTCGTTGGTAATCTTATAGTAAACATTTTTAAATCTAAACAGGAACTTTTTATTATTAAACTCAAGAAGACTTCTTAAAAATAACATACATTATAGAAAATGTTAATGGAAAATAAGAAAACGAGCAAAATAGTTAACAAAACATAGGTATCGACAAATTTTTTGGTAACCAAAAGTAAACATTCTTAAGTTTAAACAGGAACTTTTAGGTAAGTATAAACATGAATTTAAAAAAATAATCACCTATTTTCTTATTTTGCCAGCGTAACTAAGCCTACATTTAAAGTGGAAGAATTTGAGAAGCCATTTTAAATATCTACTTATTTTATGCTCGTAGATTGAGAAAGATGTGAAGAAAAACAAACCCGAACAAACCCGAACACCCTGTATATCTAGCTGGAGCGAGAGTGACGATGAGACATAAAAAGTCACCGAGGAAGTCGAAATGATTCATAATCTTTGGAATGGGTAACTAAATTCCCATATAATTCAAAGTTCTCGACGCATACTGCCAGGGGAGTAGTTGTTGCGGGTTCTCATGCGTCTTGACAAACCGAAAGGTTACGCTAATTGCGTCACACAAGCCTTTTTGAAAAACATGATTCTGTTACGCACAGTGGGCGAGCTGGCACTGTGCTGCTTACGTCCATTTGTTATTATTTTTAAACAGTTTTTACGCAATGGAATTACATATCGAATTATAAATTAGTCTAAATATAATGCAATCTTTCGATATCATTTGATCTAAAAACAATTCGCAAATTGCTATAATTTGTAACTGTCTCTTTTTATGTTTTTGTTTATACTTAGGTATTTGAAAAACATATCAAGTTCGCCCATTTTTGGATTAAATATGACTTTTATGTATTATGTAGTTTTTTGTATGATTGATTAAATTGAATGATTGATTGAAGCAGTGATTTCTTGTGGCTTATCAAGCCGTCAAGAAACAATTCTTTAGCAACCTAATCAAAAAGTACTAAGGTTGAAATATTCGAGACTTAACTGTCACGTCATAGTCACATGCACACTTGTATAGTTCGCCCCACGAATCCTCCTTGGTGACGCGACGCCTGAGGTGGCAGAGGAGAAATATACACAAAAATATATAAAAGCCGTATTAGAGTCGACAATTATAATTGCACGTATTCATGCGCACTAAACCGTTCTCGATCAGCTGGCCCAATACTGCTCGCATTGCCGGCGCAATGCGATAATGGAATCCGTATTACACTCGGCAATTCTAGTCTTCTTCTTCTTCTTCTGGTGCTTTATACTCGGCGGATGTTAGCTATCATCAACACAATTTGAGCCCTGTTAACGGCCCGTCTAAATAAAGTGGTTGTATTGACTTCAAACCATTCCCTAAGGTTCTTGAGCCAAGAGGTACGCCTGCGACCAGGATCCCGTCTGCCTTCTATCTTGCTCTGCATAATGTTGTGTAGTAGTTTGTACCTTTCGCTACGCATTACGTGACAAAAGTATTGCAATTTCCTCTCCTTAATGGTGATCATCACTTCCAAATCCTTGTTGAGATATTGAAGAACGTCTATGTTCCTTACCCTGTCGACCCAAGATATTCGGAGTATTCTCCTGTAGCACCACATTTCAAAAGCTTGGATCCAATCGCTAGAACTTTTTGTTAATGTCCAAGCCTCCACGCCATACAGGAGAACTGTATAGCAACGAAGCAGTCGCACTCTTAGCATCAAGGGCAGGTCTCTGCAGCATAAAACTTTCTTCATTTTATTGAAAGCAGCTCGACTCTGTTCAATTCGAGCCCTAATTTCCGTGGAGGATTCCCAGCGGTCATTTACGCAAGTACCCAGGTATTTAAAGCTTGAAACCTGTTCGATTAGTTCCCCGTTTACTCTTATCGCTGCGTTTACATTGCCCCGTTTACTAATTGTCTTTGTCTTTGGTCTTTTTGATATTTAATTTTAGTCCTGCTTCTTGATTTTTTTTCATTTACGCATTCCAATAACATTTGCAGATCATCGGCACTCGCTGCCAATAAAACTGTATCGTCTGCATAGCGTAAGTTGTTTATCGTTTCTCCGTTTAGGATTATTCCTTGTCTCTTATCTCTCAGTGCTTCCGCAAACACCTCCTCCGAGTACAGATTGAAAAGTATAGGCGAAAGAACACACCCCTGTCTAACTCCTCGCTTGATTTTGATCTGTGCGGTCTTACTATTCTCCACAGTTACTGATGCTGTTTGTCCCCAAAAACAGATTTGCAATAACTCGAATGTCTTTTCCATCCAGACCAATCCTCTGTAGCAATCTAACAAGCCGTTCATGATTGACACAATCAAAAGCCTTCTCATAGTCGATGAAGCAGGCATACACGTCGACTGATATATCCCGGCAACGTTGGATTAATACCTGCATACTGAATAGGGCCTCTCTCGTGCCGAATCCATTACGGAAACCGAATTCTGTGTTGCTTAGATGTTCTTCACATTTACTATAGATTCGCCAATGAATAATATTTAAAAATATTTTTAGGACGTGGCTCATTAGGCTTATCATCCTATAGTCACCACAGAATTTTGAGTTTTGCTTTTTTGGGATAGCTATAAAAGTGGATGTTAACCAGTCTGAGGGTATTTTGCCACTACTATATATTAAATTAAAGAAATCCACAAGCCTATTCAAGCATCGGTCTTCCACTATTATGTTTAGGATCTCTGATGGTATATTGTCAGGTCTAGTCTTCTGGCAATTAAAATTGCACGGATTCATGCGCAGTACACCGTTCTCGATCAGCTGTTTCGCATTGCCAGAAATGGGCCACGCGCCATTTTCATTGCCATTGCCGGTGCAAGTCTGGGTAGAGATGGATTATTCTGTTATTTCTAAATGTTTATTAGTTGGTCGAAGCACCTATGAACAGCTAATGGCTATTTAAACTAACTGGTATTTAAATTAACAGTTCACATTCTTTATTAAGCATATGTACTGCTAATTCGTAGCAACTTTTTTGAACTGCCATTTGTAAGTAGCAGTAGCTGCTTTAACTACTAATCCAAACGAACAGGTTTGCCCATCTCTAATTCTGGGGGTATTTTAGGCATTTCGACACTACCAACTGCTGTTCTGACTGTTAGCAATGCGCCCGCTGATCGAGAACGGTTTACTGCACATGAATTCGTGCAATTATAATTGCCATTGCACCGGAAATTTATATTGCCGACTCTAATACGGCTTTAAGAAATGAGAATTTGTAGAAATTTTTAAGTTTCACATTAGTCGGCGCTATACAGTGAGTCCCAGAAGAAATGTCTAAATTCATTTAAAATTCAGCGGTAAGTTTTTTCAAAAAACGCTCGTACCCGTCGATTTTGATTTTTTAATTTTTTTTTGTGGTAATTTCATGTATACAGGGTAGCTCAAAAATAAGTTACGACCATCAACTTCATTTTTTCAAATGAAAACATATATTTTTTATTTCATTTTTGAATTTTGCATTGAATTCTAAGCATGTTTCATGTACCATGTCCTATACATAAACTCAACAGTTATTGAAAAAATTAGGATTGAACATATCATTTAGGGAATCCAACGATCTATCAAATCTTCTGGCAATATGGCATTTTGGGCTCCATAATAAGTAAGAGTGTACTGTCTCACTGTCACCGTTTATTTCCATAGAAACTGTATGACCATTTTATTTCAAATAAGTATAATTATTGTCAAGCGTAGTTTCAAAGTTGCGGTTTTCACAATAATGGTGAAGCTAACGGAACGGGAAAAAATTGAAATTCTATGCATGGTTGGGTTTGGTGATAAAACACGTACTCAAATAGAAAGAGCCCAATTATTTAATGAAATCCATCCTGATCGTCCTCCCATATGTCAAAAGATGGTGAGTAGAATAGAGGCTAAGTTTAGAGAATTCGGTCATGTTAGAGATTTGCCTAAATCTGGTCGTCCTACTCGAGATGAAAATGAACAACTTGACGTTTTGCTTTCCTTGGAAGAAAATCCATGTAGTCCCCTGTCGCACATTGGGGCCGATTTACACATGCCGAAATCTGTTGTTCACCGAGTAGTTCAAAAGCACAAATATCACCCATACAAAGTTATTCCAGTGCATGAGTTATTTGAAGATGATTTCGATAGGCGAAGTGAGGTTTGCGGACGCATGCAAAATATGTGCAATCTAGATAATAATTTAGTAAAAAGTATTATTTTTTCGGATGAAGCTACGTTCTATTTGAATGGTAATGTGAACAGACAAAATTGTCGATATTGGGCAAGAGAAAATAATTTTTTCAATAACTGTTGAGTTTATGTATAGGACATGGTACATGAAACATGCTTAGAATTCAATGCAAAATTAAAAAATGAAATAAAAAATATATGTTTTCATTTGAAAAAATGAAGTTGATGGTCGTAACTTATTTTTGAGCTACCCTGTATACATGAAATTACCACAAAAAAAAATTAAAAAATCAAAATCGACGGGTACGAACGTTTTTCTGGGACTCACTGTATACACTGGATTTAATAAATATTTTTCTTACCTGTTATTAAAATAAGTATTTTTAAACCAAGATTCCCAAAGAAACGCAATTTCTAAACTAAAAAGGCATACTTGCTCTTAAATCTCTAACCGTTTTCGAGATATTTCCATTTGATTTTTTGTTGCATTGTGATGTTCCGTTCCTGCTAATTTTGGTAATTTATATTAATTTACCATTACTCGAATAGCCCTTTCTGTAAATTGAAAAAATTATTTTGAAATTTTTCGAATCTGGAAAATCCATATACATTATAGATTTGTCATAAGTTTAAATCTATTTCCTGTTCCATTATCAGTTTTTAATACGAATATAACTATAATCAACTAATTAATTAATAATATTTCGTCGCAGACAGAAATTTTTATGTTAATAAAGTAATGTCTCTTTATCTTCTTGAAATACTTAGTTTAATGTCCGATTGAAGTGTAATAATTTTGTTTGATTTCCGCTACGATTTCATTGACCACTGGCCTCGAGTCTGGTTTTATTCCACCAAGCGTTTAACAGTTTCTTTAGACAGGTTTCCAGGCGTTACAATTCAGAAAAAAATTTCGACGAATTGTCTGTTTATTCAACTGGTTCCCTTGGATGTATTTTAAAGGAATTGAAAGGAACAAGCCCTACCGTGTCTTTTGACCGAACAAAAATCTGCGTTGTTGAAATAATAACTGGTAAATTTTATACCGACTTTATTTAGCAAGAGCATCTTAAACGTTTAAAACCACATATATACACGGTGTTTAACAAAGGTCGGTACCCCGGAATAACTCCGGTGCATCGCATTGCAGCGGAAAATGTCTGGGGAAAAAGTTGTTTGGTTTTGAAGGAGGAATAGTTTGCAATTTCAACCACCCCCACCCCCTCAACCCCTGGGCGCGGGTGGGGGTAAGTTAAGATTTTCAAATGGAACCTTATATTTTTTATTGGCGTATCGTGTTCTCCCACTAAAAATAAACATCTTTTGTCCGAAAAACTTTTTTATTCGGGTCCATCTTTCACCAATAATCACCATGAGAAATACAAAATCAGAACCGTGCGAAAATCAAGTTTTATCCCGGAAATACCCTTTTTCTCTGTCTGGTACTAAAAAATGCCCGTGGTTCTGATTTTGTTTTTCTCATGGTGATTATTGGCGAAGGATGTGCCCCGATTAAACAAATTTTTCGGACAAAAGATGTTTATTTTTGGTCGGAGAACACGATACGCCAATAAAAATATGGGATTTCATTTGAAAATCTTAACTTACCCCCACCCGCGCCCGGGGGTTGAGGCGGTGGGGGTGGTTTAAATTGCAAACTATTCCTCCTTCAAAACCAAACAACTTTTTCTCCAGACATTTTCCGCTGCAATGCGATGCACCGGAGTTATTCCGGGGTACCGACCTTTTTCAACACCCTATATATAAACAATATATTGCTAATACCATCTCCAATTATGTCCCCGCTATGGGCATCGAAGGGGGCCTTGTGAGTTTGCGCAGTTCGGATATTTTCTTGTGAAAGTAAACATTCGACAGGACCGGATTTCTTTTTTAATATAAATTTCATTGGTTAGTTAGGAAAAATATTGCAATCAAAATTTCGATTAGTTCGATTTAAGACTGCATACGATTTCTGACGATATGATGATCCGACGGTGCCCTGATTGGTGTAAACTTTTGGTGCCAAATTCCGTCCGAATATTTGTAACAATCGACACGATTAGCTTTATTTCAACTTTCATCCGACATTGTATGTTTCTTAACCTCACTTTTTTATAAACCAAAAATTAAGAATGAACTGAATGACTATTTTGGGAATTATTATCAGCTACTAATGCACCAAATTAAAAATACATTAATATTAAGGTTAGGTAGTGCGATATTGTATACGAGTGACACTCTCTTCTTTTTTTACAAGCTTTTTGGTGAAATTCGGTTCCGAAGATCGGATAATGTGATAAGTAAAATATTTTCGTATATATGTACCTACATACCTGAAATACTTTATACCTGGTATTGATCCACGACTTTTGCAAAAAAGCACAATGCACTTGTGGCCTTTCATCTTACACAAAACAACTACTAACCTACCAAACAGCGAATCGAATCACCACAAATTAAAAACTCCTTTACAGGTAATTAAAGTTTACAAGCACTAATATACCGACAGCAATGTGGATGAACCACTTTTTATTCTGTAATTTGAAAAAGCATCCAGAACCAAAGATGGCGATGAATAAAAAAAAACAAATAATGTCGGGCCGGCTCTGACGCGATCCATAATATCTCCACCCTACTGCGCAAACTCAATAGGCCCGCGCCATCTCCCATAGCGGGGACACATTTTGTATTTTGGAACGTTCGTATTGGCAATATTCTGTTTATATATATATATACGTGTTTAAAACCAATACGCTAGCGATTTTAAGGGAAACAGCGTACCGCGCCGACGTGTAGTCGCTTCCACGTCTCTAGTAGTTCTGAAGCCTCGTCTCTCGTCATCAAATCGCATGTTCCATCGCGCCATGGGTACAAAATAATGTTTAAATACCAACAACAAAAACAATATTTGTAACATTTTGGTGAACTCTGGGATTTTAAATTTAATTAATACGATAAATTAGGGGCCTCGTTAGTCGAAACAGATTCAAACGATATTTTGTCAAAAAAAAAACACTTCAACCTGACGTTTTCCCAAATGGTAGCAATTTTCCATTTTGGTTCGGGTTTGTTTGTATATTTGTGACTTTGCACTTTTGACTTGATATCCATTACGAGCAGCATATCTTTGTTTATTTATTCCATTTTAATTATCTTTTAACAAGGCGGTTTTGTGTCATCTCGGTTATTTCCAAATTGACATTGCGAAAACACGAAATAATTAACCGAATTGCGTTCGAGCTTCCAGAAATTTGTAGTTTTGGTTATCTTTTCATATTTTGTATAAGGGTCATTCTTTTAGATACAAACCGCACGCTTTTTAACCTTGACATTTCGAATCTTCCGAAATTTCTTTTACATATACATAAAATTAGTTGAAAAAAAGTTTGAAAAAAAAAATTTTTTCGAAAATATCCACACATAGATTTTTGAAAATTTGCTCGATATTTTCCAATCTTCTCATTTTGACATTTTATATATCCAGTTGTACTGATCGGATCAATATCGGTCTTCTTTTATTTTACACTTTGTTACGTTGGCTTTCGAAGTGTAATAAAAAAAAATTGTCATTGTCAACAAATGAAGAATAATAACAATTTAATTGTTTAAATAGTTTTAACAATGTCTTAACCCATCTTAAATTAATTTAAAAAATACAATTATGTTCTTTATCCTCTTATCTACAAAACCCATTTTACGAAAACGTAGTCCCTCGTTTAGTTCGTAAGTTATTAAATATTTTCAATCGCAAGTCAACAAACGCGCGACGCTGACGGGTCGAACAGTAGCAGAACTACGCTTTCGAACAACGCAAAGGGTCAATCAAACAATCTGTGCCAGAAATTTAAGCTGTTGATGCGCATATATTTTATGTTCAAGTAAATGTTTCTTCATACAATGATCTAGGAATCGAACTATGAAATTAATTAAAACGATATTAAGGAACGCTCGGAATCACATAATTCATTTAGGTACCCATAAAATAATAATTATTTTTTACGATTTAATTCATTTAAGTATTTGACCTTTTAGATAAATGGCATATTTTATAAAATTATCTTATTTTAATGATAACCCTTAGGAACTTCCAAATATAACTAGATTTTCGGATCAACAATGTCTATACATATTTGCAAATCGGCAAAATTTATATAATCGTTATATTTTTGACAATAATTTTATATTTTAGGCATGTTTCATACAAACCAAAATTCGATACCGTTATAATAATTTATTCGCCAAATTTGTCCATTCCTTACATCAAAGATCTAATTTCGAAATCGATGGTCCATTCCGCCAAACAGACAAGACAAGTTAGCATTGTTAAATTAGTTGATCGTTTCTAAACACAAATAAATTTACAATCTGTCCATTCCTTACATCAAAGATCTAATTTCGAATTCGATGGTCCATTCCGCCAAACAGACAAGACAAGTAAACATTGTTAAATTAGTTGATCGTTTCTAAACACAAACAAATTTACAATCTATACATTCCTTACATCAAAGATCTAATTTCGAAATCGATGGTCCATTCCGCCAAACAGACAAGACAAGTAAACATTGTTAAATTAGTTGATCGTTTCTAAACACAAATAAATTTACAATCTGTCCATTCCTTACATCAAAGATCTAATTTCGAACTCGATGGTCCATTCCGCCAAACAGACAAGACAAGTAAACATTGTTAAATTAGTTGATCGTTTCTAAATACAAATAAATTTATAATCTGTCCATTCCTTACATCAAAGATCTAATTTCGAATTCGATGGTCCATTCCGGCAAACTGACAAGACAAGTAAACATTGTTAAATTAGTTGATCGTTTCTAAACACAAACAAATTTACAATCTGTCCATTCCTTACATCAAAGATCTCATTTCGAACTCGATGGTTCATTCCGCCACACAGACAAGACAAGTAAACATTGTTAAATTAGTTGATCGTTTCTAAATACAAATAAATTTATAATCTGTCCATTCCTTACATCAAAGATCTAATTTCGAATTCGATGGTCCATTCCGGCAAACTGACAAGACAAGTAAACATTGTTAAATTAGTTGATCGTTTCTAAACACAAACAAATTTACAATCTGTCCATTCCTTACATCAAAGATCTCATTTCGAACTCGATGGTTCATTCCGCCACACAGACAAGACAAGTAAACATTGTTAAATTAGTTGATCGTTTCTAAACACAAATAAATTTATAATCTGTCCATTCCTTACATCAAAGATCTAATTTCGAATTCGATGGTCCATTCCGGCAAACAGACAAGACAAGTAAACATTGTTAAATTAGTTTATCGTTTCTAAACACAAACAAATTTACCATCTATCCATTCCTTACATCAAAGAGACAAGACAACATTGTCAAATGAGTTGATCGTTTCAAACATTTCCTTTTTTTTATTATCAAATTCTTGCACTATAGGAAGATCCTAGCTACTGACTAAAACTTTAGACAACAGAAAAGTGCGCCCTGGGATTATACGTAACTACAACAACATTCAAAACAATGAATTCAGAAATATCTAAAATATAAGCTTGTTTCCAATATAAGTGCATTTCACAAAGAAATTGCCAGTTAAACTGGATCTATTAACCCACACAACTACTATACTCGTATATCGTATAAAAAAGATACATTTCTTATTTTTTTTTTATCTAAACATACAGATACGAAGGTACATGCGTAATACTTTCATCATCGGCATCGGCATTCTTAAAAATAATAACAAAATATTAATAGATTGTTAAATATTTTAAAAAACCGATTGGTTTAAAATATAAAATTATACGATTTTATAGTTCTGCAGATAACATATTATGTCACTAATTTGATATCGGACGTATTGATTAAACGATTTTGAAATATTGGCGTCAAAAGTTTTGAAATAGTAAAGCACTGAATGACGGTTCTAATAAAAAATATTTTATGCTGGACCATATTCTTCGTTTCATCGACCAATCCCAATCAGTACATATCACTTCCGAGTCTCAGCCTCTTTAATTCTACCGGTAAATCATCGAATCAATCGAAATATATGTTTTGTCCTTGTAGATCAGCTAAGACTGATTGACATTAGTATTATTAGTATACTGGAAAAGGGCCAAAAACTATGTTCTGCTCCCACCAAATCTTTCTGGGGGCCATTTCCTATTCGATCGCACTTCAAGGCTCACTTTTCGTATGTTACTTTAGTCGAGGATGATGGAGTGAGAAGCTGTAATAGTCTCCTTAGTCCCTCTTAGTTTCTAGACCTAGGCTATGTCAGGAAATACCGTAGCTATGGTTTCTGGCACCCGGGACAAAATTTGCATCCATAAGTAATTTTTTTTAACCTGATATTGCATATTAGCTCGTCGCGCTGCCTTCCACCGACAACTTCCTAGTGAGAACCAAAAATCCAATCTATAGTTTTGCTGACGCCAACACACTTGTCTCATATTCCACTTCAAAAGTTCAGACAGCATAAAATATCACGCCTCAACAAAGACCTGGAAGAAATTTTGTCTTGGGGGTGGCGGTAACCAAGTCGAATTTAACGCTAAGAAAACCCAGGCAGCAGTTTTCTCTAAAAAGGTTAATATTACAGAACCAGATAGAGTCATGGCAGGACCCACATTTTACTGGCTTCGTCTATTAATTTGCTGCTGTCGATTTGGGAGGAAATATGTCTTAGCATAACCGCGTTGTGGGAATCGCCATTCTTATATTTCTATCAAATTTCTTTGCCTGGTTATCCATATCACACCCGAACACCGCTCACCTCATTTTATGAAACTTCAGATATTCATTTTAAAAACACATACGACTAAATACAGTGGCGGCTCGTGACCTATGATAGAGGGGGTTCACAAGTATGGTGAAATTATTTTTAAAATTTTATTTTTGTGTAACGACCAAACAATTACATTCTGGACGTTTTAAATGTAGAAAGAAAAGAAGTAATAAGAAAATGCGTTAGGTAAAACATATTTTTTATCATTTTTTAATTTTACACAAGGAAATACAACTTTTGGAAAATAAGAAAGGTTTTCTTAGTGTGTATAGTGCTTAAACGTAAAGTCCGTTCTTCGGTTCTTAATTGTAGAAAATTGATCAATAACAGCCTCATTAAAGTTTGGAATACCCTCTATAAATTTTTTTTCATATATTTAATTTTTAAACTTTCTAATAAAGTCCCTAGATTTACCCTTTGTGGTCTGCGTTAAATTAATTTTGGGTTTTGGTGTTCCCGCATTCTTCACTTCAATTTTTTGCTCCAAACTCAAAGAGCTAAAGTTATTTTTTAAATAGTTCACCGTCAAACTATTCATTTTAACTTAATAAATATATAATATTAAGATGTTAAAATATTAAAATATACACGCTCGAATTTCTAACTGCACGAACAGACAACGGCGCGGCGCACACTAAAATTGTGCGCCTTTCTCATATTAAATCGCCATAGCCCCTCTATCCCCCGCTGTCTCCCGCCACCTGTTACTACAGAGAAACTGTATTATGCCTCGCCTACTTAATCGCACATGCGAGCAAGTCTCGTCATAATCGTCATTAACCTCGACCGAGGCACGGTTGCCGGATCGAGAGATTATAATATACAGTTTGCTTGACGGTACGATAAATAATATTCAATGAATATAAATTAATATTTTTTTATTCGTTTTGGGGGTGCACGTGCGCATGTGCTCCTGTGGTAGAACAGCCACTGACTAAATGAGAAAAATTCTGGTTCAAAATTTCTATGGAAAAGTACGGCAAATGGCACTACGTGGCGACCAGTGTTGCCAGAAATCATTGATCACAAGGAATAGGTTTACTGTTCGAAACCTAATAGAATAATAAAAAACGGTGTCAGAGTAAGAAGCGTACGAAAAAAAAGGTCGTTACTTTCCTATGATATGGGTCCACCTCCAGATTGAACATAAATTTCATATGGGGATCCCCACAACAAGAATAAACATCTCAAAAATTGTTAAAATAGTAGTGGATATATTACAATTGTAAAAGACTGACAACGCTGTTGGCAACGAGGAGGGGTCGCTGAGCATCTTCGGGTCTATTGTCGACTGGTTCCAGTGGCGCGGCAGATGTTTTAAAAGTTTGTCGGAATCTTTTCATATTTTTAGTGGTAGTTTAGCTGTTATATTTCTATGAACTTAATCTACGTAAATACTTGTCATATATTATTCTTTCATTTCGCATACCATTAAATACGTAAAATCTTTAAAATAGAATTAAAAACGCTAACACCGTATAAATCTTCATAAGAAATTTAAAAGTCACTCTCCCTGTGACGTCACTGCGCGCGGCTGACGAAATTGGAACGGTTAGATATCTTACTTTATATAGTTATTTGTATCATGATGGACGTGAGAGTAAAATTACCCTCTAGTACCGCGTTTGTTAGCACTTTCAGGATAGAAACACAATCTGGAAAAGCGTATGCTTCCCGGGCATCTATAGTGATGGGCTAAAATATGGAACAAATTCATTTAAAAATCAGGTTCTATTTTTTGTAAAAACGCTCGGACACGTCGCTTATACTTTTTTCTTCCGGATTTTTTGCCTCAAAAAGAAATTATACTGGGTGTGTCAAAAAGTAGATGTTGTAAAATTTTTTTGTATTTTAAATAGAACCACCCTATTTTTACTTATCACATAAATTCTACGTTAAATTCTGAGCATAATTCATGTAGCATACTCTATCCTTATCTCTAACGGTTTTAGAGAAAAATTACTCTTAAAAAAGAAATTTCTTTAAAAAAAGGTACATGTACCTACTTAAAGGTAAACAGGTAAATTTGAATTAATTGTTACTTCGATAGCAAGTCATGTGTCCATCAAAAAGAATTTTAAGTATAATTTTGAAAAAACGGTGATCATGGTGCATTTAAATGAAACTCAAAGAATCGAAATTTTAATTTTAATTGGATGTAGAGACAAAACAAGAAGTCAAGAAGAAGTTTGTAACTTGTTTAGCGCTAAGTATTCAGAACGACGGATTACAAGATCTACAGTGAGTAAAATTGAGAAAAAATTCAGGGAAACAGGGAATGTAAAGGATCGTCTACGGCCAGGTCATCCAAAAATTAGTGAAAACACAAAATTGAACATTTTGTTAGAAGTTGAAGATAATCCCCATAGTGCATCCACTGAAGTAGCCCTTAATAATGATGTTAGCCGACGATCTGTTTTGCGGGTATTGAAACAAGAAAAGTACCATCCGTATAAAATTAGGTTGCTGCACGAGCTAAACGAAGATGATCCCGACCGCCGACTACAGTTTTGTGAAACTATGATGGAAATTTGCAACTTAAATCTATTTTTCCATCGCAGCGTACTTTTTAGCGATGAAGCCACGTTTTGTTTGAATGGTCCGGTAAACAGACAAAATTTTCGGTATTGGAGTACAAATAATCTACCAGAAGCGTCTATTTGGTTTCAGCAGGATGGTGCTCCGCCTCATTTTGCTCGACAAGTACGAGAGTATTTGAATACTATTTTTCCCGAACGATGGATAGGTAGAAGAGGACCCATAGAATGGCCTGCAAGATCTCCCGATCTTACACCAATGGATTTCTTTCTTTGGGGTTATTTGAAATCAAAAGTGTATAAGGATAAACCACAAAAGTTGGAAGACTTAAAATTTAAAATTAGATATGAAATTAGGCAAATTAATGAAATACTGTAAATAATGTTTTAGAAGGGTTTTTAAGTAGATTGGCATATTGTCAAGAAGTTAATGGTTTGCATTTTCAACACTTAATAAAATATTTTTTCAAAATTCTACCTACATCTACTTTTTGACACATCCAGTATAATTTCTTTTCGAGGCAAAAAATCCGGAAGAAAAAATTATAATCGACGTGTCCGAGCGTTTTTACAAAAAATTAATACCTGATTTTTAAATGAATTTGTTCCATATTTTAGCCCATCACTGTATACAATAATCTATTACAACTTAGAGAATAATTTTTTTCTTCTCCTCGTACATCGCCCCAACATCTTAACAATAGACAATCAGTAATAACTTCTTATCGCAAGTCTATAAAAGCCGACTTCAAAACGAATAATTTTTAGTCGCTTTGGTTACGATGCGCAAAATCTTTCCACGTATAGTGAAACATTTCAATCTTCTCGAGAAGCATTTTCATTGGACAGCTGCTGTCCTACGATATCGAGACAATTAGTCTTCTGTTTTACTTTAGTGCTAAATTATTATAAGGATCTAGTCATTCGTTTTAAGTTATTTATTTTGTTTACCAAGTGTTAGTATTTTTGGGATCTGATCCATGCGACAAAAGTAAGTAAAATGCTGTGAGTTTGTAATCTTAGAAACTATCGATCGACTTAACTGCTTCAAACAATATGTATGGAAAATTATTTCCTAACCACCTGAAATAGTAGTTTGTACAGGGTTATCAATTTAGTTTGTCCCACTTTTAAGAGCCTGTAACTTTTTGTATTTTGAGTTAGCGCTTTCATTCAAAAAAATGTGATGTAGCTTTTTTAGCCAAGTTTTTATGAGTGTTGTCAAAAATGACAGTAGGTGTCAAATGTCACACCGAAAAGCAATTATTATTATTTTTAATGGGACACTCTATACACGGTGTCCCATATAAGAATGCACAGTACAGGGATCTCGTAAACCACAGGAGATACAGAGATGGTTAAATTAGAGAAAAGTTGCGCTTTGCTAAACCCTTCAAGGTCACGATTCGAAATCTAAAAAAATCCGATTACTTCCGAAGATATTTGGGAAAAACCGAATTTTCCCGATTTCGTTTTTATTTTTTTCTGACTCTAGTTAAAAAGATATGACAAAATAAATTTCACATTCTCATTGCCACATTTTCTGCTCTATAAGCCGGTGTTCTTAAATTTTCAATCCGACGTTTCGTTTTTCCGCAACCATCATCAACTTTGTTTTTTTAAATAGTCGGAAAATTTAATTTTATGCTTAGTAAATTCTACCTTTTATTCTGAATTCAACGGTATATCACACTTAATATTCATAACATGTTTCGGACTTAAAACGCATCATCAATATTACAAAACAAAATATTTTAATTTTACGCTACAAAAAGTTCATTGAACAAGCTTATTTAATCAAATGTTCAAAAAGTCCTCCCTCATTCTCTAAACAAACGTAGCAACGGTAAACAATTTCATTTATTACGTTTTCTAGCATCATTGGAGTTATCCTTGCTATAGCGGCTTGAACCTCGGCTCTAAGTGCTTCTACATTCTCGTACGTTTTCCAGTAGACTTCATCGTTGAGAAAGCCCCACAAGAAAAAATCCAACGGAGTGATGTCGGGAGATCGTGCAGGCCATCTTATAGGACCATTAGTGGCGATTACAATGTTCTGGAAACGTTCTGTTAGATATTCAATGTTGTTTCGAGAATTATGTGGAAGTGCCCCATCTTGCTGAAACCAAATACTGTTGTTTTCTGCCAACGGAATATTATCAAGAAAATCTTCAATATAATTATTCAAGAACTGGAAATATCTTTCTGCATTTAAAGTACCTTCATAAATTATTGGTCCGATAATCCTTGGTCCTAAAATACCACACCACACATTAAAGCCAAAGCGTTGCTGGTGCCTCAATGGTCGTACACGATGTTCATTAAGCTTTTCCCAATAATGTCGATTGTGTCGATTAAAAATTCCATTGTTACAAAAATAACTTTCGTCTGACCATAGAATAGTTCTTGGAAATTCACGATTTTCATCACACATTCTAGTCAGCCACTCGCAGAAAATCATTCTGCGCTGTTGATCACCAGGTACTAAACTATGACAAATCCTGAATCTAAATGGACGGGTTTGTTCCGTCAGAATGTTTGATCCGACGTTTCGTTCCTTCGTAATAATCATCAAATAATATTGATGATACGTTTTTAAGTCCGAAACATATTATAAATATTAAGTGTGATATACCGTTGAATTCAGAATAAAAGGTAGAATTTACTAAGCATAAAATTAAATTTTCCGACTATTTAAAAAAACAAAGTTGATGATGGTTGCGGAAAAACGAAACGTCGGATTGAAAATTTAAGAACACCGGCTTGTAGAGCAGAAAAAGTGGCAATGAGAATGTGAAATTTATTTTGTCATATCTTTTTAAATAGAGTCAGAAAAAAATAAAAACGAAATCGGGAAAATTCGGTTTTTCCCAAATATCTTCGGAAGTAATCGGATTTTTTTAGATTTCGAATCGTGACTTTGAAGGGTTTAGCAAAGCGCAACTTTTCTCTAATTTAACCATCTCTGTATCTTCTGTGGTTTACGAGATCCCTGTACTGTCGTGCATTCTTATATGGGACACCGTGTATATCAGAAGCGCATTAGATTGCACCTTTTCTTCCGATATCAAAAATATAACACACATAAGTATGCATTACTTTCTTCATTCCATCAAATATTGACAAAAATACGTAAAAATATATTATTGTTAAAAAGCATCAAGATAGATATTAAACTGTTTTGGTTGCTATGGATATTATTTATATTTCAGTCTGTCATTCTCAGCATTATTAATCGTTTCGAATTTTGTAGAAAAGTCATTTTGTATGTAAAAACCAACTAATATGAAATATTATTATTCAGTGGGGGAAAAGTGTTTGATATTCTATATATGACCACTGGATTGGAAAATCGGGTACTATAAAACGCCGAACAGCCCAGACCTAACACCCTGTTATTTTTTTTTGGAGTTATATTAAATATATTGCAAATAATACACCTTGTTATTCGCTGAATGAACTGTATATTAATTGAAAACGCCATCCTTCAGATTCAAAATAATAGAGAAGTTTTATTAAATATTAATAGTCACATTGTAAAAGTGTTTCGTAAATGTATCGAATATGGAGGTGGTCATGTAGAGCAATATAGATTATGAAATAATTATTATATAATTATAGTTATTAAATTAATGTTATATAGGTACTTTTGTTATTTTCTAGTTATGCCAATATTAATAAAATTGTTTTTCAATTACTCACTTGAAGAAGAGAACGCATATGTGTGTTACATTTTTGAGATCGGAAGAAAAGGCGCCATCTAATGCGCTTCTGATATATAGTGTCCCATTTAAAAAAAAATAATAATTGCTTTTCGGTATGACATGTGACACCTACTCTCACTTTGGACACCACTCATAAAAACTTGGCTAAAAATGCTACAACTTGTATTTTGAACTCAAAATACTTGCTCAAAAGTTGATAATAACCGAGTTGTGTATTTACAAGTGAAAATTTTATTATCTATAATTTCCTGATTAACTTACTTTTTTACCAACGTTTTTGCATACAGTTATGTGACTGGAGGTTTTTATGGACGAGAAATTTGAATTTGTTAATTATTTTATGTTTATGTAGATTGGAAAGGGAGGTCGCTGCGGCACTCCGTGTACATAGAACCAAGTGCAACATTCTTGCCCTTTAGTGTATTTATGTTCCCATTAAAAATATCAATTTTCTCATCACTTTTACCCAAGAATAGTCTGTGTACCTTGTCAATGTCGCTCCGAGCAACTGCTTTCGAGATTTTTGCATTTATAGTGTCCAGTGCGCTTTTTAAAATATTGAAATAACACATTATTATGTTAGTTATTAATAATTATTCCATTTTAGGTAATAAAATTTAACTGCAAATAATTCAGATTGCAACAGGAGTTCTAACTTAACCTATATTTTCAAAGTATTAGTAATTTATTAATTTTCTTGAAGTAGTATAGTAGTATTTATTAATATTTAAAGTATTGTAAGAAGCCCATACTATAAAATATATAAAGACCAGTAATGAAAATATTTAAATAAAAATTTTATTGTTACATAAATAAACTATCTAGAAAAGATCTGTTTTGACAATAATTATTGTAATGTTTAAGAGCGCACTGGGCACTAGAAATGCAAAAATATCGAAAACAATTGCTCGGAGCGACATTGACAAGATACACACACCTTTATTGGGTAAATGTGATGAGAAAATTGATATTCTTAATAAAAACATAAATACACTAAGGCACAAAAGAATTGCATTTGTTGCTATATACTCAGAGTGCTGCAGCGAGCGCCCTATAATAAACATGCACCAATCAAACAGGAAATTCTACCAGCCAAGTCGTCTAATAAAAAATGGTGGACACAAGACATAGAAAGAAGCATTAGAGGACGAGATCAGTTATATCGCAGAGCAGCGATCACAAAAAATGTTTATGATTTTAATCAGTACAGAATACAGGGAAACAAGGTAGTGAATATGATAAGACAGCAGAAGATATATTATTACAATACAGAAATAGACAGAAACAAGAACGACTCAACAGAACTATGGAAAACAATAAAAAGCTAGTGGGTGGCAAGGGTACCAATAGACAAAACGATATTTACTTCAATAACATATTTGAAAAAAATCCTAACGTCATTGCCAACAAATTTAACACATATTTTGTACAGAGTATTGAAGATATGACAAATAGTATTAGCCAATGAGAGATTGAAGAGGTAGTTAGAAAAATAGGATCCATCGACACAAAGATGGACAGTTTCAAAATCTTGTCATTGATGGATTTAAGAGAAGTAGTGAAAAATCTTACAAGGATATACCAGTCTAGAACATGGAACCCTCCCGGAACAATGGAAAAAATCTACTATAATATAGTACCTATAGATACAAATAAATGTTAAGAATATAGACCTATAAACATGGTTCCAGTATATGAAAAACTTCTTGAGAAGGTGGTAAATGAACAAGTCAGAAATTATTTTGAAAGAAACAATCTCCTAAGCAAATATCAGGCGGGATTCCGAAGAGGAAATTCTTGTGAATGCGCTTTAAAAACTGTATTGTTAAAATGGAAAACTGTTCTAAGACAGAAACAAATAATTGGTGTAGTGTTTTTGGAACTATAGACCGTAAGTTACTTTTAGAAAAGTTATAGAAGTATGGTCTGCGTAACAATGTGGTTTGAAAACTATCGAAAAAAATCGTACGCAGGAAACAAGATATATGAACAATACCTCAGTGCCAAAAGAAAATGCCTTTGGTGTACCCCAAGGAACTATACTGAGCCCCGATTTGTTTATAGTGTACATAAATGACATTATTAAAAATATAAAGAACTGACATATTCAACTTTTCGCAGATGATACCATATTGTATTTTATAGGCAAAGATGTAAATATAATTGTAATTACTATAAATGAAGAACTAGCAGGATTATTTAGCTGGCTGACACAAAATGGACTAAGTTTGAACATAGACAAGACAAAATTTATGCTCATAAAAAATAAGCTTAATGATATTTCAACAAAGACTCATGGTGGAATTTATGTAAATAATGTACAGATACAACAAGTAGAACAATACAAACATTTGGGCGTTTCGGAAGCAAAATCAAGCTATGCGATATATTTTGGGTTGTCATAGACTTACTAGTGTTAAAGTAATGTTAGAAATAACAGGGATGTTAAGTGTTTGACAGGTCATATTTCTGAACACGATGATTTTTATATATAAAATAAAACATAGTTTATATCCTGATTAAGAAGCACCAAATTTATATCAGATGTACAGGATTATCAATCAAGATCCAGAGAGGACTTCTATGTAGGTACAGTTCCAAATCGTTACAGTCAAAATGATGTTTTCCACAATGGACTGGTTCAATATAATAACTTACCTAATGACACTAAGAAAGCGATAAATTTGAAAATATATGTAAGGAAATGCAAACATTATTCTAGGGAAAACGTATAGGGGGGAAACTCCAGTTAAATTTTTGTTTGAAAATTTTCACTTGAACCCTGTATCTCGGTTATGAACTTTTGAACTAAGTAAAGATTAGCGAAATCGCAATCATGATACAATAAACTAAAGGTAGGATATCTAACCGTCCCAATTTCGTCTGCCGTGCGCAGTGACGTCACTGGCGAGTAAGTTTTAAATCTCTTATGGACGTTTACATTGCTGTCATCGTTTTTAACTCTTTCTTGAATGTATTAAAACGTTTTAAGCATGTAATGGTATATGAAATGAAAGAATAATATATGACGAGTATTTACGTATATTAATTTCATAGAAATATAACCCACAAATACCACTAAAAAAAGAAAAGATATTAGACAAATTCTTCGCGCCATTTAAGCCGGCGACGATAGCCGAAGAATGCCGAAAGCTGATCGCCGACCACTGCTGGTTTTGAAACAGTGTTGCCAGACTTTTACAATTGTAATAGATCCATTACTATTTTAGCATTCTTGTTGTGGGGCTCCCCATATGAAATTTATGTTCAATCTGGAGGTGGTCCCCCATCTAATAGGAAAGTAACGACCTTTTTTTCGTACTATTATTACTCTGACGCCGTTTTAATTAAAAGTTTTTACGTTTAGTGGTATGTGAAATGAAAGAATAATATCATGGTATTTAGGAATATTTATTTCATGAACATACAACAAAGTGTTGTAAAGTTTTAATATTTATTTATTACAAATTGAAGATTATTTATTCATTAATTACATACCCTTTACTTTTTCTTCTTTGTTCCTGGCGAGATTTTCTATCAAGGGACTGTTTCCTTGCCAAAGGCAAATTCTTAGAAGGGATACTTTCTTCTTTCAGTGCTCGCGTACTTTTAGTTGAATATCCAAGTAGTTCGTCTTTTAAATTCCGCACATAATCATCTTCATTGAAATGGGTTGAGCATATTCGTGCGGAAGTTATATTAAATTTATCTTTCCGCTTACACAACTGTATCCATTTTAATTGTTTGTTTTTATCTTTAGGAAAGCGGAAAAACCTTATATTTCTATTAAATGTCTTTGCCTGGTTATCCATATCACAACCGAACATAGCGCACCTCATTTTATGAAAATTCAGATATTCTTTTTTAATAAACACAAGACTATAAGAAAACCAACGAATTCTTATAAGAAAGCGTTCTGGCTGGTAAACTTACAAAATGTCCACCAAAAACTACGGCAACCATGCAGCAGTGTTGCCAGAAATCCGTGATCGAAAGAAATAGAGTGCCGGTTCGAAACCTAATAGGAATAGTAAAAAACGGGTCAGAGTAAAAAGTGTACGAAAAAAAATGGTCGTTACTTTCCTATTAGATGAAATTTATGTTCAATCTGGAGGTGGTCCCTCCATGAATTTCATATGGGGAGCCCCACAACAAGAATGTTAAAATAGTAGTGGATCTATTACAATTGTAAAAGTTTGGCAACACTGTTTCAAAACCAGCAGTGGTCGGCGAGCAGCTTTCGGCATGCATCGGCTATCGTCGCCGGCTTAAATGGCGCGAAGAATTTGTCTAATATCTTTTCTTTTTTTAGTGGTATTTGTGGGTTATATTTCTATGAAATTAATATACGTAAATACTCGTCATATATTATTCTTTCATTTCATATACCATTACATGCATAAAACGTTTTAATACATTCAAAAAAGAGTTAAAAACGATGACAGCAATGTAAACGTCCATAAGAGATTTAAAACTTACTCGCCAGTGACGTCACAAGCCACGTGATCATCGGCGTGCAATCATACCTATAGTTTCTTATACCATGATCGCAATATATTTACCCAAAGAATCTGCAGTTTTACTGTGTATTATTAATTTTGGGATACTCTGTATAAGATTTAATCGCAATTTGTGCGATATTATGAATAGTTGGACACTGATAAAAGTTTCTAATCGATTAATAACCGGGTACGGCGCGACGCCCGGTGGTTCGACAACTGTCACACTTGAATTTGTCGCCCACTAAAGTTGCCGCCCGGGGCCCAGGTACAGGGGATCTAAGATTCCTCACTTAGTGCCGTTGCACACGAGCGTTAAGAGCTGCGTTTAATCACATGTTGCCAGACAGGCACTATTTTATGCGAACGTTTAGCCAAATACACTTAGTTTTTTTCTAATCTAAAACTGGATTCGTAAAGTTAAAAGATTGGAAAACGCTATGAAAAAATTGCATTAATAAATATAATGTTATAAGAATAATAATAACAATTTCAAATATGAACATTTTTCAAACTTTTGTCACAGATCTTCCTGAAACTTGTTGATACCTCAATTGACACGTCAGACAATCTAAATATCAATAAATTAACTAAAAAACTTTATTATTAACGGCTAAAACTTCACGAAAACACTATTAATTCATCCATATAACCTCAACCCCCTAGCGCTGTTTAGCCCTTGTTTTTTCAAATGGGAATGGGTATGTTGTGATACATCTTTTTAAAGGGCATTAAATTCTCTTTAAAA
Organism: Barypeithes pellucidus; assembly: GCA_963991005.1. Taxonomy (NCBI): domain Eukaryota; kingdom Metazoa; phylum Arthropoda; class Insecta; order Coleoptera; family Curculionidae; genus Barypeithes; species Barypeithes pellucidus. The sequence continues at coordinate 21,101,474 of OZ022563.1, forward strand.
TGGCGCTCCGTTTTGTAAATTTGAGCTACACGCCGCCGCGAAATTGCGTTTTAGAAATGTAATTTTATTGAGTAATACTTACATGTTATCTTATTAAATGTTGAAAATGTCCGCCATTCACCTCCATACAATAGTACAACAACTGTTCAAAGTTTTCTCGGACATTGGAAGAACATCTGGTGTAATTTGTTGACAAAAAATTGTTCACGCACAAACCTGTGTACTTGATAAGAGGTGCAGTGAAATGTTTCAAATTCCGTTGCTCGGCGGCGCGTAGCTCAAATTTACAAAACGAAGCTCCATTTTAAAGAGAATTTAATGTCCTTTAAAAAGATGTATCACAATATACCCATACCCATTTGAACAAACAAGAGCAGTAGCCGCCCCCGCTAGGGGGGTTGAGGTTACAGAGATGAAATTAATAGTGAAACGTGTCCCCTAAAAACACAAGTTTACGGGTCCGAGTTATTTTTTTATTTTCACGTACACAGCCGTAAACCTTGCTGGACTGTTTTCGATGGGCCAACCTGTCTATCAAAGATAACCAAACGATTCCCATAGGCCATAGATTCTTTTCTCCTGACGGCTATTATTACAGTGAAACCTCTCTTAGGCGGACACCAACGGGACCGTCTAAATGTGTCCGCCTAATAGAGGTGTCCGTTCATGGGAAATTTGTTATTAGGTAATATGTAAATGCAAAATTATTACTATGTATATGTATATCCAAATAAACATAACATAATAAAAATACACTAGTTTTAGTTAGGATGTAGTACTAAAAAAATCTAATAACGTAGTTTGACGTGTTTGCGTTTTATACTTGCAATCTAGAAAATGTAATTCTAAGTCTGATAACAATTCCATTGATGTAGAGTCACCTTTATTCTCTGCATACTCTTATAATTCCTTTACCATACTAATGGCTTGTTGATAATTGGTGACATTTGTTTGATTACTGCATTCAATTCTTCATCAGAGTCGTCAGATAGTGATGTGGTTTCAGTTTGGGCTACATAATCGGTAGGAATTGGATCACTATCATCTTCTAAATAGCACATTGCTATCAATGTTAATGAACTCGCCCAAATCATTGTTATCAAATTACAAACTTCCACAACATCAATAGTCTCTTTCAGACTCAAAACGCGACATTTTTGTGCCATTGTTTATGATTTTAACCTTACAACTCACAAATAAACGGCGGCCTGCTATCGGGGAATCAAACATACTTTCATTCGGCGAAGTCGTTTCGCGCTGCCATGCATACGCGATTGGTTGCCGTTCTGTCTTCAGAGAGTTTTTGCACCGTACTTATTCGTCTCCCAAATACTTAAAGAAAATTTTTTGTTCGTTTAAAGAAGGGTTTTCGCACTCTTTGTATGAAAACAGTCTGTCCGTCCAACAGAGGTTGATTTTCATTGAATTTCATATACCTAGTTCCGGACTATGCAAAAATGTCCGCTTAATAGAGGTTATGAGAGGTTTCACTGTATTATAATACGCACATTCTGTTTTACATCACTATATTAGTAGTCGTTTCCTTTAATTAGCTCAGACTGCTCCTATCAATCTGAATCGTTCTTTTATTGAGTCCGGATGTAGACGAGGTAATCTGGATCGTTCCTTTATTTAAATCTGGACTTAACAGATCAGGCTCGACTTGCTCGAACCTTTTGGACCGACGAGTGCGAGCGATTTGAAAATTAGGTTAGATTTATTAACCTTAAATTGTGATCCAGCTTGTTGATATTCGGTTTATTTTGAATATTTGTTTAAAAAAAATAAGGAAATAGACTATTTTGACTACGAAAGCCAACAAACATATAAATTAAACGTAACTGATGCAGTATATATGGAAATGGTCGAACGAGGAAGTAAGGACAACAATATAGCTTCCGTTCTGTATTCTTACCAAGGTTTTAAATATGGATTTATGAAAACAAATATCGAAACAAAGAAAGGCTACTTCAGCCGAGCAAATCTGATCTGTAAAGGTACACAATTATAATATGAACTATTTATGTTTCCTTATTGAGTATCTGGTCTGTGTTGTTCGTTTATAGCAGTTTACTCCAACTTATCTGGGGGTCACGTGTTCAAAAATCGCTCTACACCTAGATTACATATAAAAGCCCGTTTTTGACAGAAATTAAACAGGTTAATAATCTCGATTCTATAGAATTTTGATAGTGGGCCACCCTGTATATCGGAGCATCGGAGCATGTTATAAATATAATCTTTTGTTGACAATCAATACCCCGAAATATCTTAACATGTTTTACCCAAATGGCATACGAAGATCATACTGCGTGTAAATGATTTTCATACCAAACTTTTCGCTAATAAATTAGTTGCATGATAAAAAATCACACTGCTTGTGCATTATCTAAATATACGAGGGCCATTAGAAAGGTCGTTCTTCAAACAATAAATAAATTAAATTTGTAAATTTTATTTTTCAACTTAATTTCCCCCGACAGTGCCGCTTTAGTACATCAAGTCATCAGGAAAGCCCGATTCCTGGCAACGTTCAAAGTAGGCAGATACAGGGTGTTGCTTAATGACTTAGCTAATATTTCGGGTTTGTTCGGGTTCGGGGTTCGCGACCAAAACGAATGACAGTGACGGAGCAGTTGAAACCAAGGAAACGGCCAAAATGCTGTGTTGTCATTGGTGGTTTGCACTTGTTTCCATGGTTTCAACTGCTGCGTCACTGCCATAAGTTTTGGTCGCGAGCATGGTCTGCGAACTTCAATTGGGGTTGTTTACCCGTATATTTGCTCAACATTAGTTCTGCCGTTTTCGTAATTGGCGCTCCGATCGCTCTTTTGTCTTTTTATAGCAGAAATCTATTATGATCATGTCATCTTCGCCTGACTGCGCTTCACTATTGGTCAATAGATGGAGCATCACTTTTTTCATTGTTGATCCACCATCCGGGCGGACATTCGAATTTTACCGCTGTCGCTAGGTACTTATGTCAGTTTGAGACGCGCATTAAATTCATATTTTTTGCTAAAATATTCCACGGAAATCATTTTAACTTGTGTTTGTGTATATTAGTGTAATTTAGATTTGTATCCGATTTGAAATCGTTGTATACTGAGCCTTGACTCACTTCATTTTGACCAAAAACTTTCGTGAGTACTTTTATTTTATTTTAAAAGGTAAGTTGGAAATTATATTATAACATTTTTAATAAATTGGAAGAATACTATTAATTTTTCCCTTCGGAGTGTTTTGGTTGCGAAAAAGTTCACATTTTCACACTAATTTGCGTGTAAATAGTTCTAGCATTATGTTGTGATTGACGCTACGTGACGCTCTATCATCAGCTAGTATCATGCTAAAAAGTAACATTCTGCACTTTTTTCTTGTTACTGTTAGTGTATTGTACGTGTTCTATAGTTATTTTTTTTTATATTTTAGGGTGTAAACTGGCTAAAAATAAACTGTTGTGTCAGTAGCTGTTATAAAAGTTATGAATCGAAACATTGTTTTCCTGACCCAACCAAAAACAGACTTCTTTTGGACAAGTGGATGTCGTTGTGTGGAAACCGTCGTTTAGTTCGCGAAATGACTCCACCAAAAATTTATAATAGTTGCAGAGTTTGTTCCCTTCATTTTCTGCCTGAAGATTTTGGACCAAATCATAGACTTAAAAAAGGAGTAATTACCATCAATAAATCTACCAGGTATATTAAATCTTTTATTTTAAAATAACTAGACCTACTTATTAAGTAGGATGAGGCAGTAGAAATGAGCCCATACTGTGTATTGTACACATAAAAATAATACACATAATAAATAATCCGTTCATTCATGAAAATCTTGTATATATTTTTTTAAGTAACTTAAATTTAAATATTTCATGGAGCTTATTAATTAGTCCCCTGAATCCCCCTATTTTGATACCATAGCATAGCCACATCTATTGACTGTTTCAGCTGGATATGGATATTGTCCCACTAGATACTGAAGAACGTGAACATATCGGTACTTCCTCGAAAGTACATATTATGACAACTCCCAAAAGTAAGTTAAGTTGCATAAAATAATTTTAATTTATACGGTGGGTATCCCGCTCTGTGTTTAATACTAAAAGCAACTTTTTATGCTAAAAAATTATTATAGATTATAGAGTAAGTATATGTACGTCGCTAATATAAATTAAAGAGCGTTTAACAATAAAATATGAGAATATTGTTGAAGACAGAACAGACTGAAATCATTTTTGTTATTTGCATTTTAGAATATATATATTTTTTAGAACGTTCTTCACTCTTAGCAGAAGTGAATGTGGGCCAAATTAAAGACTTAAGTCCTAAGGCACGAAAACTCTATCAAAGGGCTATCCAGTTTAAGAGGCAGGCCGAAAGATTAAAGAAAGGTGGTGTATTGACAAGAAGAAAACTTCGAATGACTGAAAAACTAACCAGTCCTGCAGTGCTTCAGAAAGTTCTCTCAAGCATGGATAGAAAAAGCTAGGTTTTTTCAGAGTCAGTGACACAATATCGAGAAGAAGCCGAAAGGACGACGATATACCCTTGAGGACAAGGTTATTGGTTAACGGTAATGAAACTGCTGAACAGAACCCGATACGCCCAGGACTACATACCGAAGTGTTCACTATTTTGAAAGCGGAAGTAAAAAATTTTTCAAATGTTCTCGATAAACATTGTATTTTAATGTTTGACGAAATTAATATTGAACCACAGGTTCAACCCAATATAAAAGAAGGAACTGTGGAAGGTTTTGATTTATTTATACCACTTAGCTTTAAAGATATTTTAACTTAATCTGAGGGGTCAGTTTGTGACTCGGCCATACAAATATATTAATATTGGCAAATTTATGAACCATTGGAAGCTTTTTCTTTTTAAAATCAAGCAAAGCATATTTCTATCCATATTTTGAAAGCAAGAGATATAATATATTTGTAATTAATAGGTGAACTAGAAAATCCAAGATTTCGATTTTGTTTCCTGATTTCTCCTTTTTTTTCTTGCTTTTAAAATGGGTTCATAAATAAGCTATTTGCCTGATTTTTGAATAAAATCAAGGGTGCATATTATTCCAAGAATCTGGCGAAGGCGCTAGTAAAATACCCTCAAAAGCAGCGCCATCTCGTCGAGAGTTTCTTAAATTTAATTTGAACTACAGGTTTCTAATATGGAAATGGTGTAATATAACTGCCGTCGCCGATAGATGGCTTACCAATATTAACAGGTTTGTTAACATGGAAGTGTCCATTCTATTAACAAACCTAAATATTATTCTATGGTCGCGAGCTAAATAGGTAATTTTTTGAAGAAGAGTTCATATCAATGAACCTTCAAAGTATGCAACGGCTTAAATATTTTGCTACATGGTGTTTAAATCGTTATTTTTTTGTTCTATTGATGAGGCATATAATATACTTGAAAATTACATGAAAATCCCCAAAACATAATCATTCACAACAATAATCATTGTTTTAATCAAGAAGAACAAACACTACGGTTTCATCAACGAAGATGTTTCCGCTGCAGCTGCATTTTGTTTCATTGTTGGGAAGAAAATTTCTCCAGTACCCCTGGTACATTATAACAAAAACTAAAGCAAACATTGGCAAAAAAGACTACATATAAGTACTATATTGTCTGGATGTACCGAAATGTCAAGAATTGTTTTTAATGAATAATGTAATAATTGCATGATCGACATTGTCTATTAGTCATTGGTGGTATCTAGTATATTGTGTTGGTATAGTGAGTAAAACAGCAATTCTAAAAGAATGTGGTTGGAATTCTTGTTATAATCAATTATATACATTTTCGAAACAAAGCAAAAAGGTAAAATTCATATTGCATTGTTTGATCGAATATAAAAAAAAATTAAAATTATCTGTTGAAATCAAAGGTATTGTAAACTACATATGCTATAATCCATTCATAAAAATCTTGAAAAGTAAATTGTTTAATAAGTTTGAAATTGAAAATCGGTAATGGATGGAAGAGAGAACTACATGTTTGTTGGCTGAATGGCAACAATGTTGAAGTCTGGTTATATCAGATGGTTAAATATTAAAACATAACCATACTTACCGATGAAAAGATAAATCCTTATTTAAATGATCCACTCTTTTACAATATAATAAAGACAATTTTTCACTAATAATTACAAAAAAAACACAAATCAACCAAAATACAGGGTGTTATGGAAATTACGCATTATATTTAAACCGGCAATTCCTGAGATAAAGACAAATAGAAGAAAAATAATCAAAATTTTCAATTCATTCAGCGGTAAAAGTGACCTGACGTCAAACCAGAAAAACACCTGTGTGGCACTGCGATACATGTAACCAATCAAGGAATTCTGGCCGGTGTTGTCATATGTACACCTTAAACTCTTTAGACAAAATAAAATAATTTAAACACTTTTCCATTCTGTAATACCTTTTTGTACAATTAATTGAAGAACATTTACGACGGACTATGTTTTAAACAACCCGAAAAAACATATGGAATAGTAATAGTCACGTACGTCACTAGGTCAAATGCCAATGACCTCTTGACGCCTTAGATCGGTTGAGCGAAGTAGTTTCATATAGAGCCGCACGCTTGCGTCTGTTAGTTGAAGACCAACCAGCGGCCGGATACGTTGTGTCTCGTCGATCACCAACACACTCTCAGCAATCCGCTCTGTTTTTCGGTTCACGCGTGTATCTTGCCCGTCCATAAATAATCTTTGAATATTGTTTTTATTGACGCGTTTCTTCTGGACGTCAAATTTCGTCGCGTGTAATAAAATCTAATAATCTGTAGTATAATCTGTATTATTGTATTTTCAAAAGCTAACTATCGGTTCTGTTTCACTATTACTGTGTGTACATAAAGTGTTTCCAGGAGTGTTCACATGAAAAAAAAATTGATTGTGTTTGTGCCTAGATTTCCTCGCTTTTTAGGTATAAGGATAAATACAAGTAGGTAGAAAATAATTTATTTTTATAATTTTATATGGAATTTCAGTTTTACATTAAGTTTGGCAACATTGCCATTGGGTCTCGGTGAAATGTTGTACAGTAGCGCGGACTGACCTGTGAGTAAGAGTGTTTATTACCCCACTTTTAAAACGGTCGATTTAAAAAAAATAAAATATGTAGCGCTTCTCTAGAACACCCAAGGAGTCACCCATTTAAATATAATACGTCATTTCCATAACACCCTGTATATAATCAATCCGTTAGATCAAAGCGCTAACGGCGCAATCTTTATGAGATTAGAATTCATTCATCTTTTGGGCCCGAATCGTCAAAATGTAAAATAAAAACAGATGTTACCAGAGTGCCAGTTAGTTCAAGATTCGCTTGATACTTTTAAGTATAATAATATTTTTTTTGAAGGATCTCTCATCGCCTTTTCACAGTTTATAGTAAAATTCTTGGAAAATAAATTTATTTTAAGAGCAACTGCGGATTAATCTTAAACCACTTGTAATTGCCAAATTAGCAAATTTTTAATTGGGATTTTGCAAGATACCTTTGCGATAAATATGTCGATTTGGCTATGCTGCAATAATGACCGAAAGAGGTGGGAAAGACTGTTTGCATTCGTTGCGTTGGCTAGAAATGTACATTTTCCTATCTGTAGTTTGTAATTTCTTTGGATGAAATAATTATTTTTATCTATAAATTCGAGGAATAAGAGCAGCGACCGCCGAGGCGTTTGGCAGAACTACTGCTAGTACGGTGGTCCTATACCGCAAATCAGGCTGACTTTTCGGCAAAATTGCACAGTACGTCTTTTGAGACTTGACCTAAGACAATTGGAAGTTACTTTCAAGAAACAAAATAAATTCTACTAATTCAATTTATTCATAAAAAGTTGCTATAAATATTGTGGTTAACGAATTCGAGGCCAAAAATCAAAAATATTTAAAATTCTGTTTTTTAACCTCGCTTCTATTTACAATGACATTTCCAAAGTAATTGTAAAAAATATTTATTTTTGGAAGTTTCCTTCATACATTCACTAATTTTGATAACCGTTAGGAAACATTTTTTCGGTCAACACATTCAAATAGTTATTGGTGCCGAAAAGTATTCTTCTTGGACACCCTATTAATGCTATATTTTTGTTATTTTTAGTGAAATCACTAGCAGAGCTCTGGGCCAATATGGCTTCCGCAAGCCATCTTCTATTCAACGCCATCCGCATATACTGGAGGACCATATTCATCGTGGTCTACCCGCTTGTACTGCTTCCCGTGTTTATATTCAATAACGTAGCCGCTCTAAGATGTCTTTACGTTGTTCTTTTAATGGCAGGTTACTGGTAAGTAAACAAAGATAATTATAATTTCTTTTATTTAGCATATGAGAACAAACCTGTGGGTTTATTCTCTGTTATTCTGGTTATTTTAAGCTATCAAGAGAACAAACACGAACAGACCTGACCATGACCGTTCCATAGATAAAAAGATAAAGTCTTGGTTAATGTCACCAATAAACCTTGTTGAAGGTTTGTATCTTTTTTTTTATGGTCAAACACAATCAGTATAGGAAAAATCCTTTAGGGCACTCTGGGAGTGATGCGTGTGCGCAAAAAGCGATTCACGTTGGTTTTGAATCGTTGGAGGTTATATTCGTTGGGTTTGTCCCATAAGGATGAAGTCCTCCAGATGAAAGAATTCTTAAATAATTAAGTTCGAGGAGTACTAAGCTTAACCACGTATACGTGTACGTTCTGGGCCGAATTAAGAGGGCAAGGTCAGCCGAGCACTTTCCATTAAAATATCTGTAAAAGAGAATCAAATTCCCAACCTGTCTTCGAAGTTCTAGGCTGTCGAGGTTGTTCGTCAGCTCGTGGTCTCCGATCAGACGAATGGCCCTCCTTTCGATGGAATCCAGCAGCCGAAGTGTATGTTTGGGTGCAGAGCTCCTGACATCAGAGCAGTACTCTAGTGATGGTCGCATCTGTGCTTTGTATAGTGTCAAAAGTTGTTGAGGTGTGTACAACTTTTTGGTTCGGAGGAGTCCATCAAGTTTCTGGCGATTGCCATAACGTGGTTATGCCAAGACACATTTCCTCCCAGATTGACGCCCAATTAATCGATGAAGCCAGTGGGATTGCGTGTCCTGCCATGACTATATTCTGTAATGTTAACCTTTTTAGAGAAAACTGCTGCCTGGGTATGTCAAATTGTGGTCAATGCAAGCTTAGCCTGTTGTGTTTTGCCACTTTTAAGATTAATTTCTTTTTAATTTCAGGGTTTTCGAAGCTCTGCCGTTGCCAGTAACCTCCCTTATACCAATGGTATTATTTCCCCTAATGGGAGTATTAGATTCCGACAAAGTATCGTTATGTTACCTGAAGGAGACCAACATGATGTTTGTTGGGGGATTGGTGATAGCCATAGCTGTGGAACATTGTAACCTACATCGAAGGGTGGCACTACACGTAATAAAATGGGTGAGTTTATTGGCTACTAACAGTAGTTACTAATTTATTGGTAAAGTTGTACAACTAGTTTTTAAAGACGCATAAAAATGAGAAAGACTAAGATCCAACAGTTTCCAAATTTTATAAGATTCTGGTACTAGGAACTAGTATGTATGATGTTTTTTACAAAACTCGTTTACATCACTGACAAAAATGCATTTACCAATGTCGTGGGTTACAAAATTGGAGCTACCTCAACCGACCTCTCTATGTTTTTCTAACTAAGCCTCCGAATTATCACAAATTATTTAAAAACGCTACAGTAATTCAGGTTCTTTTGGTTCGTCTCAACCCAAAAAGAGATTTTTTATCAACATTTTAAACATATTTGGGATCACCACAATTCCTCATCTTGTAACTATTTTATGAGTTACCTGACTCGGTTTCTGGGTCGGGAAAACTTACTAATTGATTATAAAGTGTCGTTTTAACCCGGACGTGCATCATTTTAAATCATTACCATGTGTACATTATTTTGAGTTGGAATATTCAGGAAACGTGCTCCAAAAGCCCATATCGAGGGTAAATCGCAAGATCGTAAGGTCACGGAAAGTTCCGAATTCGTGATCGTGCAGGTTTGGCGCGGTTCATTCCATCGTTATTCGTCAATTCTCCTTCGAACAAACCCGAACAAACCCGTTGGCGGGATTTTCATCTTTGTTCTCTGTGCGTGAAAATTTGTGTTTTGCATAATTTTGGTCAGTTGGCGTAAAATGGAGGGACAGGAGGGAGATGCATACAAATTGTTATTATTGGAATGGAGTCTTTTTTTTATGACCATGCACAAGCACTATAGGAAAAATCCTTTAGGGCACTCTGGGAGTGATGCGTGTGCGCAAAAAGCGATTCACGTTGGTTTTGAATCGTTGGAGGTTATATTCGTTGGGAAAAACGACCTCGGGAAGGTCGTTCCATAAGGATGAAGTCCTCCAGATGAAAGAATTCTTAAATAATGAAGTTCCAGGAGTACTAAGTTTAACCACATATGGATGGGCGGCAGTGGTTCGTCGTGTATTTCTGCTATTCACCGCTCTGGGCGGAATTAAGAGGTCAAGGTGAGCCGAGCACTTTCCATGAAAATATCTGTAAAAGAGAGTCAGTCAAATCCCCAACCTGTCTTCGATGTTCTAGGCTCTCGAGGTTCTTCGTCAGCTCGTGGTCTCCAATCAGACGAATGGCCCTTGGCCGAATGGAGCCTTATTATTTATAAGCAATCGTCATCACTTCGTCCGCATGGTTTCTTAGCCGTAGTATGCTCTCCTGTCTATAATTCATTTGATTATTTTTTTTTTAAATATACAACAAAAATGTCATATCTTGAAAAAACAAAAGGCAATTGAAGTCCACAATATGCAGGCGTTAAATCAAAGAAATATAGTCGATAGTCCACAATTTAGTTACTGGTAGTCCAAAATTTGGAGTCTGGTAGTCCAAAGGGTGAGTTATTCCAGCCACCATCGTAAGCTAGAATAACTTAAATGTCAAGTTTTGATAGCTCGAATCATGAATTAATCTAGCCCGACTAGTAACGCATCACAACTCACATACTGGTGGCTCAATAATTTAAGACGATGGGGCGTGAGCTATTCCAACGCATAAAATAACCCATCTTCTATGCTATCATAACTTATGAATAGTGAGTTGATGCAATTTCTTCGATTTGGTTGCCGTAATTCAGAGGTCTGGGCTGTCCCCTATTAGCAACACGCTTCGGTCTAGGACAACTCATATTTGAGTTATATCAACTCGAGATTTCGCTCAGTGATGGCCCATTACTTACAGTATGCCTCGATTTTGGTTTTGTTATTGATTGATGTTAGATTCATGTCCTTCTTTTAACGATGATTAACTTTCAGGGTTGTTAATTGTTTTTAACAAGAGGTGTGCCCGGTAGTATGCGTTTCTATTGACTGTGTTAACTCTGTCTTTGATTTTATTGTAAGTTAAAGACAATAGACGACTATACTTGATTTTATCATCTTCTATCATTGATAAATGAACAGAATGTAATGTTGGTATAGGTTGGCTGCAGTCCAAGAAAACTTAACCTAGGATTAGTGACAGTGACAATGTTAGTATCCATGTGGATATCCAATACGGCTGCTACAGCGATGATGATACCAATCATCGAAGCCACTTTGACTGAACTGGAAGAACAAGGAATAGGGGAGATGTTTGAAAATCCATTTTTGGATGGTGTGCAGACAGAAAAAAGGTATAATTATAGCGACGCATATAACGATGACTATTCTCACCGCGTGATTATTGATATTCGTTTTCGCTTTCGATTGATATAATTGTGAAACATAATTTTTTATTCAGTTATTATTCTAAATTAAACATAATCCAAAGTTATCAATTTTCAGACATAAATATCTGAACTTTTTTAAATGGAATATCCGGTATACACCGTGTCCAAGATAAGGAGGACCAGTACAGGGATCTCGGAAACCGTAAGAGATACGAAATCGGTTAAATGGAGGTAAAGTTGCGCATTTACGTGCGTAATAATATTCCGTTTAGAAAGTTTTAAAATTCCGAGTAGTTTCGGAAAAAACCGAAATTCTGAAAAATCGTTTCAGTGTTTTCCTGGGTTTTTTTGATATCGAATTCTAAAGTAAATTGCACTTTTGCATTGCCACTTTTTCCCCGCTATCTAACAGCGTTAATTGTTTTGTAATGCCACGAGTCGTCTTCGAAGGGTCATTATCAGCTTTCTTGTTTTAAATACGGTTCTATTTTCCTGATATTGGAAGTTGAGAGCTTTTTTCTTCCGAATGCAACGATGTATGACACATTGTGGTTTAATGCCGTTTCGAGGGTTTTTTGAACAACATAAGGAAATTTTGGGATACGGTCCTGTATTTTTCCTAATTTTATAAATAATATCTCATAAGTAAGCTCTAAATTTTTACTTATGTTGAACTAGTTCAGTAAATAACAAATAATTTAATAATAAACCACAAATAAGTGAACAAAAAAACATACCAAAACAGAAATAAAACGACCAACGAAAAAACTAAGGAACTACATAATCAGATGTTCTGAAACACCATGGCCAGCACGTTCGCCTGATATGACACCGTTAGATTTTTTCCTCTGGGGGTATGTCGCAAATTAGATTTATAAACACACTTCGCAATAGAATACGAACTTAGGAGGTTGGTGCTTGAAGCCTGCTTTCAAAGTATTACGCCAGAAATGTTGTCAAATGTTTTAGAATCGACAGTTAGAAGATGTTATTTGTGCTTAGAAAATAACGGAAATCATTTTGAACACCTGATCATGTAGTCCTTTTTTCGTTGTTCGATTTATTACTGTTTTGGTATGTTTTTGTTCACTTATTGGTGTTTATTATTGAATTGTTTTTTGTTCGCTTATGTGTGGTTTACTATTAAATTATTTGTTATTTATTGAACTAGTCCAGCATAAGTAAAAATTTAGAGCTTACTTATGAGATATTATTTATAAAATTAGGAAAAATACAGGGCCATATCCCAAAATTTAATGATGTTGTTCAAAAAACCCTCGAAACGTCATTAAACCACAATGTGCCATACATCGTTGCATTCGGAAGAAAAAAAGCTCTCAAATTCCAATACAGGAAAACAGGGCCGTATTTTAAAAAAATAAACTTGATAATGGCCCTTCGAAGACGACTAGTCGGATTACAAAACAATTAACGCTGTTAGATAGAGCGGAAAAACTGGCAATGCAAAAGTGCAATTTACTTTAGAATTCGATCTCAAAAAAACCCAGGAAAACTATTTTTCAGAATTTCGTTTTTTTTTCGGATATCTCCGGAACTACTCGAAATTTTAAAACTTTCTAAACGGCATATTATTAGGCACGTAAATGCGCAACTTTACCTCCAATTAACCGACTTCGTATCTCTTACGGTTTCCGAGATCCCTGTACTGGCCCTCCTTATCTTGGACACGTTGTATAGCTATTGTAAATTATGCAGATTTTATTTTTCTATCATTTGACGTTCAAATATAAATTCACCATACTTAGTTTTTCTGAAACATCTACGATTTTCGAAAGAGTACGGCAATTATAACACGTGAATGTAAATTTGCTAAAAGGAAGAAACTCATTGCTATGAAATATGTATATTTTTAGGAATGATAACGTGGAAGATCACCAAAAACGGCCGACGAAACAAACGATGTGTTACTTCATATCGACAGCATACGCGGCTTGCATTGGTGGAATGGGCTGTGTAATCGGAAGTGGTACAAATTTGACTTTTAAAGGTACATTTATTTTCAAACACAGTGGATTAAGTGCCACACTTCATATTTACTTTCCCCACAAGAAGAAGAAGAATCTTATCAGAAAGTTGTTAGAGTCTCTAGAAGCATGTTTCATATGTCCATCGGCTTGTCACTCGTTTGGCTTTCAAACTCAAAAACTACTTGACGGGAAACGATGAAATCTTGTATGTGGACTAAGCATTATCCCTATTAAGCATTAAGCATATATATACAGGGTATAATTGATGGTGGATGGCCTATTAGAGGTTTATGAGGAACTAGCCAACGGGATACTTTGAAGATTTGGTAGCTTGTATGGTATGATACTTTGATAGTTTAAATAGAACACCATGTATATTATTGTTTTTTAGACTCTCTATTAATTTCTTAATAACGTTACTTAACATTTTCCTATACCTAGCTGTACCTATCGCTCGAACAAACCCGAACAAACCCGTTTCTCTAGATAATAATTATTTTCACTTTTTTTTTTGGGAAACATCCCTCAAAAAGGGCTGATATTTTTGAACTCTGATTAATTAGCGCACTGACATTTGGTTGGGAGACAGGTAATACCCAGGGGCCTTTCACTCGGTTTCCAAATATTAGTTATAATAATACAGAGTGTTTCAAAATACAAATATTTTGATTGTTTGGAAAAATTATAAAAAGTATGTTTTTTTTTAAAATGAAACGTCATGTATTTTATCTGTGATCCTAAAAGCTCTTCAAATTGTCTATATTTCTGTGTGTAATATTGCTATACCTACCTCGAACAGTTTATGACTTATGAGCATTTATTTAGTAAAATTAATTATTACAGAAAATAATCACAAATCAGTTCATAAAAGCTTAAGGTTCAAATCTAAGTTGTAGCCAAAAACATTTAATTACTAAATAGACAACATTGTTTATATTCTGTAAGAATCATGCAGTTTTACACAGTAATCAATGATGGCAAGTCTGTACTGAGAATCTTAAATCTACCGCCTGAGTAAATACTTGCTATATATTATTTCACATACCATTAAATGCGTAGAACCTTTAAAATGGAATTAAAAACGATAACACCGTATAAATCTCCATAAGAAATTTAAAAATCACTCTCCCTGTGACGTCACTGCGCGTGGCAGACGAAATTGGAACGGCTAGATATCTTACCTTTAGTTATTGTATAATGTATACAGGGTGTTATGGAAATTACTTCTTATATACCTATAAACCGGCAAATCCTGAGATGAAAATAAATTGAAGAAAAATAACCTTAAATGACGCTTTGAATTATCGTATGAAATATACACGTTATATGAAATCTGAAAATTTAAGTGGCCGCTATTGAGGACGTTCGCAATCAATAGTTTATTGAGGCGGTGTTGTCATATATTGCAATACAGAATTGTAAACGCACGCGTTCAGTTTTTGACAACAAGACGTCTTTGACCCGCGTTATCACTTCTTTTTCAACCTTTTTAGAAAAAAATACTACAATTTTAAGGTACATACTCTCTTACCTTCGATCTTATAATTCGTTTTAGAATTAAATTCCATAAAAAAATAAAACAAAAAAAGTATGTTTTGCAACAGAACCAACAATAGGTAATATCACACAAATTTGAAATCACATCAAAATATTTCTTATTATGAATTAATTCACAACAAAAAAAAATCGGATAATGCTACAACTAACAAAACGTTTAAAATTCGTATACATCAAGTACGGGGAACCCTCGACAGCGTCGTTCCATCCCCGAGTCTCGAAACATACTGAAGCAACGATAGTCGCGCGCGGCAGGTATTCAAGCAAGGGCGAAACATGCGGTGTGATCTGACAACCCTGTTAGTATACTCTAGTGACCCACAATGTTTCTAACTGATGGAACGGGGTAAAAAGGGTTTTACCTTAGTATTTAGATATTCGATTAAAAAAAAAAGAATGTAGACTTTCTCTAGGACACCCTAGGAGTCACCCATTTAAATATAATAAGTCATTTCCATAACACCCTGTATTCTACCTCTATTTTTTTTAGGAATATATGAAAGTCGATTCGACCAAGGCCCGGGAGTAGAGTTCGCAAAGTGGTTGTTTCTCAACGTTCCAATGATGTTAATCATGATGTATGGTAGTTTGCTTTGGTTGCAGTTTTGGTATATGGGACTTTTTAGGCCGAATTCACCGGACGCTCAGAAAATTAAGTAAGTGTTTCTCGAATATCATAATGAATGCTAAATGCAGGAGATTTTCTAGCCAATATACAAGGTGTTTCATAATGACGTGTTAATATTTCAGATCAGTTTAGGATGAAATGTTCATATCAACATAATATTTCTGCAACGGCTTCAATTTTTTACATGTTTTTTTTTAAATCCCCAAAAATATTTTAAATATTATTTTCAATTTTGGCATGTGTCAATAGAACATAAAGCCGGATATGTTAAGGTGCGTATAAATATGGCGTGGCGAGCCCAAGACGCGCCTGAGCCGCGCCAACAACGAGCCTCGTTCGTCATATTGGTACGGGCTGCGAGCCTCTAACGCATCTACCACGAGCCTCTCGAGGAAGGCTCGTTAGGGCTCGCAGCGATCCATTATCTGTCGGTTTTTATCATGAGCTCAAAGGGATTTGGTGCGTCTAGTGGAACGGGTTTGTGGCAGGCTCGTAAAGAAGTTCTGTTTGCAGCGAGACCGATTACTTTTTATAGAATATAGAGTGGCCCAAAGAAGACATAAATATGTCCATGTTCATTTGAAACCAATAATTGTTCTTTATTATTATTATTATTTAGTGAAAACCTACAAATTATTTTCTAATGTGTGGTTTCCACTGGGGCATTTTATTATACCAGTGAAGGGTATTTTTTGGGAATTTATCTAAAAAATGTTGTTTTTTGGAATTTTTTGGGGTATTTATGAGTATTTAAAGGTCTTTTTTAAAAAGGGGGTATTTTATTAAACAAATTTTAGGTGGTGGGATCCCAAACTGCATATATTCATAATTTATTTCTTTATTAGGGTTGGAGCTCAAGGAGAACAAGTAGCAAGGAAATTAATCAGTAGGAAGCTGAGTGAGATGGGACCAATGTCTTTCCATGAAAAAGCTGTCGGACTGCTTTTCGTGTTCTCTGTCATATTGTGGTTCTTCAGAAAGCCACAGTTTATTGTAGGGTGGGCCGAACTGATCACCCAACATAATGTAAGTTTTTAATCGTATAGCGGTTAATTGAAGGCGCATGTATAATGCCCCCCCCCCCCACCCCCCACCTCTTAACTTTTTTATTATTCATACTTGAGAAAAATTAAAAAGATTGTTATACAGGGTTTTTAAAGTAGTATATGCAAGGGGATCGAATATCATTTAGGTCTGTTGATTCACAGGGGAGATCAAAAGGTTTTTTTTAAATGAGACATCCTGATGTACAGGATGATAGGTACATTTTCGACACTTTTATAGGGTATCTCCTTAATTGTTAGTGCTATCAAAAAAGAAAAATCACCGTATATTTTCTTAGTTAAAAGAGATACAGAAAAATGTTTTATACAGAAGTTTCTTAATATTGATTGTTGAATAATCTGTCGATTTCAGAATAAGTATACGGGGTCAGGTAAAAAAGTTATCGGACCTAACCTCATTTTTTTAAATGGAGTCTAAAAAGATACTATTTTAAATTCCCCTTTCAAATATACACAGTGTGTAAAAAGTCCCGGAACAGTCAATTATTTCAAAAATGGTTCACAATATAAAAAAACTTTCTGTATAAAAGTTGTTGGTCTTAAAGAAATTTATTAAACTTAGATCCCTGTAATTATACAGGGTTGCCCAAAAAGTCGTGGTAACCGAAACTTCATTTTTTTTAAATGGAATGACCCTTTTTGATCACATTTTCTGATTCCTCTAAACATTCTAAACAACAATTATAGAACATGTCATATGGCTAAACCTATTAGTTTTAGAAATAATTTGAGTTGAAGGACATAAATGCGATAGGTACGATATTACCTTTTGCATTGTTTCGAGTCGGCTCAAATGTTTTACGTTAAAATTAAAAGAAAAACATTAAACTCGTGTAAAATGAACCTCACTCAAGTTGTGTCAAAATTTTAATAACAACTAAATTATTAAATACAAGCAGTAAAATTAACAATAACTTGAAAAGAACAAAAATAAAATTAAGTGTAAGTCGTTATTTAATTAAATGCTGAAAATGTCCTCCTCCCACAGTTTGACAATGGGCTAGGTTATAATAAAATTTGTCGATGACGTTTTGTAACATTTCTTGGTTAATAGATGCACATTCTTCAATAATTCTTCCTCTTAATTCATTCAGATCTGCAGGTATTGTCACAAATACTTTATTTTTTAGGTGTCCCCAAAGAAAATAATCAAGGGGCGTTAAGTCTGGCGACCTAGCAGGCCATCCTATGGGGCCTCTTCGTCCTATCCAGCGGTTAGGAAAAGTGTTGTTTAAATAATTTCTAACAGCTAGCCCAAAATGAGGAGGAGCTCCATCCTGCTGAAACCACGTATTGCGTAATAGTGGTCCTACTTCATTGTTTATTGCTGGCACAATTTCATTTTGCAGCATGTGGAGATACATTTCGGCATTCAAATTCCCCTCTATAAAGAAAGGCCCCACTAATCTATCGCCAATAATTCCAGCCCACACATTTACTTTCTGGGGGTGTTGAGTATGTGTTTCTCTCATCCAATGTGGATTCTGATCAGCCCAGTAACGACAATTATGGCGATTGAGAGACCCGTTCAACATGAATGTTGCCTCATCCGTAAAAACTATTTGATTAAAAAAATTGTTATTTTCTTCATGTTTTTGCATCATTACTTCGCAAAATTCCAATCTACGATCAAAATCGTCTTCTGATAATTCCTGGACAAGAGTTATTTTATAGGGATGAAAATTACTGGTTTTTAAAATATTGTCAATTGATTTAAAACAAACATCAACTTGGGTAGCAGCTTTTCTGAGTGACAAATGTGGATTCTGAACAAAATGAAGTAATGTCTCTAATTTTTTTTCATCACTACTTGCCGACTTTGGTCTTCCGGAACGAAGTTTATCTCTGCAACAACCGGTTACCTCGAACCTTTGAACTGTTCTCACAACTGTAGATTTTGATATAGGCTCTCGGTTTGGAAAAGTTGTATTAAATAATTCCTTTGTCTCGATAACTGATCTTTGTCGGTCTCCAAAACCTCTTATTATTAGTAAAGTTATACGTTCCCTTTCGCTGAGCAACATTTTGAGAATTTACTTTGACAGTTTACTAGTACCAGCTTATAAAAATGCAAAAGGTAATATCGTACCTATCGCATTTATGTCCTTCAACTCAAATTATTTCTAAAACTAATAGGTTTAGCCATATGACATGTTCTATAATTGTTGTTTAGAATGTTTATAGGAATCAGAAAATGTGATCAAAAAAGGGTCATTCCATTTAAAAAAAATTAAGTTTCGGTTACCACGACTTTTTGGACAACCCTGTATAATTACAGGGATCTAAGTTTAATAAATTTCTTTAAGACCAACAACTTTTATACAGAAAGTTTTTTTATATTGTGCACCATTTTTGAAATAATTGACTGTTCCGGGACTTTTTACACACTGTGTATAACACACCATGGATGGATGGTGTGAGTTCCTAGGCGATTTATTTAAACTTTATTACTTTGAAACGAAATAAAATATTCAGATTAAAGTAAAAAATATCGGGAATCATTGCAAATGTTCGGAATATGTCCTTAAATGGTTACCGTGTTTCCGGATAATGTTAATAGTAAGCATAGTTGTTTCTAGGATATTAGCTTTTGTTTCATGGTCTACTGAGGTTTAAAGTAATAAAGTTTAATAAATCGTATAGGAAACCAATATCATCCATGGGGTATTATATATTTGAAAGGAGAATATAAAATAGTATTTTCTTAGATTAAAATATACATGGTGTTCCATTTAAAAAAATGAGGTTAGGTCCGATAACTTTTTTACCTGACCCCGTATACTTATTCTGAAAACGGCAGATTATTCAACAATCAATATAAAAAAACTTCTGTATAAAACATTTTTCTGTATCCCTTTTAACTAAGAAAATATAGGATAATTTTGAAATTGTCAATTTTTTGAATTTCCCCCGTATCTCTTAAGCGAGCGAAAATTTGCAAATTTTGATTTTACCATTTTAAGTTTGACCCAAAAAAGAGCACATGACACCTACATTACTTTTTTGATGGCACTAACAATTACGGAGATACCCTATAAAAGTGTCGAAAATGGGACACCCTGTATATTAGGTTTATTCGGGTTCAGTTCTAGAATAGTTATCGAACTGGTTTTGATATCACAGACTGTTCTAGGACTGTCAACAGAGTTGTAAAACCCGAACGCATTCGAAAGATGAGCGAACTAAAAAAAATTTCACATTGTTTGGTCGGCGACAGCGTTTTTTACGTGATTATATCCCCGAGTTTAAGTCGTTTTTCCGTATTGGTTTCCTATGTAATAAACTTTGATTATTGTTTCAGGTTAAAGATGCCACCGCAGCTCTGATAATAGTGCTTCTACTTTTCATAATACCATCTAATCCAGATTTTATTTACATATTTAGTGGTGACAAGTCAAAAAGGCCTACAGCGCCATCACAGGCTCTTTTAACATGGAAGGTAAGTAATATTTCCTACTCCTATATTAGTAAGAACCTACTTTCGCACGGTCTACTCTTACTTAATGACTGTTACGTAATATATACAGGGTGTTATGGAAATGACTTATAATAGTTAAATTGGTGACTCCTAGGGTGTCCTAGAGAAAGTCTACATACTTTTTTTTTAATCGAATATCTAAATACTAAGGTAAAACCCTTTTTACCCGCGTACTGTCACGCCGTTCCATCTGGATTCAGTTAGCAACAATGTGGGTCACTAGAGTATACTAACAGTGTTGTCAGATCACGCCGCATCTTTCGCCCTTGCTTGGATACCTGCCGCGCGCGACTATCGTTGCTTCAGTATGTTTCGAGGCTCAGGGGTGGAATGACGCTGTCGAGGGTTCTACGTGCTTGATGTATGCGAATTTTAAACGTTTTGTTAGTTGTAGCATTACCCGATTTTTTCTTGTTGTGAAATAATTCATAATAATAAATGTTGTGATGTGATTTCAAATTTGTGTGATATTATCTACTGTTGGTTCTGTTGAAAAACATACTTTTTGTGTTTTATTTTTTTATGGAATTTAATTATAAAACAGATTATTTTAAAATTCGATCGAAGGTACGAGAGTATGTACCTTAAAATTGTAGTTTTCTTTGTCTAAAAAGTTTGAAAAAGAAGTGATAGCGCGCGTCAAAGACGTCTTGTTGTCAAAAACTGAACACGTGCATTTAGAATTAAGTGTTGCAATATGACATCGCATATAATGCGCTAACCTCTTTTGAACCTGAAGACTGCCTCAATAAAATATTGATTACGAAGGGCCTCAGGAGCGGCCACGTAAATTTTGAGATTTCATATAATGTGTATAATTTCGCTTCATAATTCAAAACGCCATTTATGGTTATTTTTCTTCAATTTATTTTCATCTCGGGATTTGCCGGTTTAAATATAATACGTCATTTCCATAACACCCTGTATACAACCAATATGATTGATTTTTATTAAAATATTTTACTACGACCTGACACAGGAGTTTTAATAGCTTCATTTTTGCCTGTTTTAGATAGTCCATCAAAAACTTCCATGGGGTTTAATATTCCTCCTCGGAGGTGGATTCGCACTAGCAGAGGCCTCAAAAGTTAGCGGGATGAGCGAACTGATAGCGGATCATCTGCACGGATTCGCCATGTTACCACGATTTTGGGTTATGGTAATTTCGTGCCTTTTCGCCACGTTACTGACTCAGTTCTCCAGCAACGTAGCTGTGGCTAACGTGGTCTTACCAGTTTTAGCCGAGATGTCACTGGTAAGTTCAAAATATTGCTCGTGTTCACTTTTCGCGGTGAAATTACAATTTCCGTCTCTCGGTCTATTGGCGACAATGTTCAAAAACTACGCGATGTGGAAAGATGAAATTTTGTATGTGAATTGCGCATTACCAACGGCATGCCATTGCGTGTATATTCTCCATCTCTCACCAAAATACGTCCACTTGCCGTCACAATAGAGATATATGTATTCTAAAAAAAATGTTCCTTTCAGGTCGCCCACATCCATCCGATGTACCTCATGATGCCAGCCGCTCTCAGTTGTTCCTTCTCCTACTGCCTCCCCGTTTCCACCCCTCCAATGGCTATATCGGCAGCCCCGTGCAACATGCGCTCCACAGAAATGACGAAAGCCGGCCTGGGGGTTATCGCTATATCGCTAGTAACGCTCTTTAGTATGTATCCGCTCTTGGGAAACTTGATTTGGAATCTCGACGATTTCCCCGATTGGGCGACTAAATAATTTCTTTTTTAATTATAGGACAATAGAAGTAACTGGGTCTTAGACATTTGTATTAAGTGAAAACCATGTTTTGATGGTTACAAATTAGGAATCAAAGTATACTAGTGAAGTTTACATGCGTTATACCGTTGACTGTCATAAATATATTCCTGATTTAACCCCATTGTGCAGGTCCCAGCGTCTTCAAACCGCAAAAAATGGATGCAGGTTCAGCTTGAAAATATAGCTACCTACATATATAGTGTCCGGGAATATGTGGAAAATCTCCCGGATATGAAGAAAACAAGTGAAAAGAGTACTACAAGTTCTTATAAAGAATTTTCCTCCTCTTCGGAGATATGGGCTAACACTCATGGCCCCTTTTTTTTAACGCCATGTATTATAAGAACTTTGGACAACGTACACAGGCGAATTTCGATAGAATCGTGGCCAAAAAGATTTTCTTGGTTGGTAATATGAGACAAAAAATGTTTTTAATTGTAAGAAACCGTTATAAATATGGTAACATTGCATTTTGTTTTTAATATCTTACATTTTTGCCCCCTCCACACCCCTTTTTATGGTTACTAAATTATAGAAATTGGAATAGACAAGACACAAAGGTGGATTTTATTTTTACGATATTATAATTGGAGAAACATTTATTTTATGTTTTTTAGATCTCTCCCCGGCACCCTCGAGCCCTTCAGCCATTGAACAATAAGGGGTATGTTTCACTAGAGAGGAATGTGCAAAAAATTTCATATAAATAAGTTTTTGAAACCCTAAACTCCCCCCCAATTATATAATTTCATTTCAACGATAACCCATAATACATATCTGATTTTTTCAAAGAAAATTATTTCTTGATGAATAGAAATTTTGATTTACTCGAGAATTCATTTGTTTTCTTCATATCCGGGAGATTTCCCACATTTTCCCGGCCACCCTGTATATTGCTTTATTTTTATTTTGAATTAAAGAGACATGGTATAATAATTAGGGATCCATGTAAAAAAAAATTGTACTCCAGCTCTGCCCGAAAAGATGTAAATTTAGGGCATTTCATGGTCAGAAGGCTAATTAGGCTTTTATGGTAGTAGGAAGATTAACGGTATAATGTAAGCTTCACTATATCAGATAAGAATAAAATTTCTGAAAAAGTGTGAGTCAGGAGAAAAGTTCATCACATTAATTTATAAAACCTTTATATTTAGGTATATTAGGGTTTGTGTAGTAGATTTATTGTTACCCACGAAAAGTGTACATGCGTCCGTAACTTTCTAGCGGTCCGTTCCAGTTAGGAAACTATTTAAACATATTTTTACTTAAAATATGTCCCCAAGAGCTTTCGCCGCCTTTATGTCGCAACTTTTAAAGATAAGGTAAGGTGGGGTAGCAGCAGAATTTTAAAAGGAGTCCGATTTCACATGAAATTGCATGTACACTTAGCAGCAAAAATAACGCACAACCAAAAATTATGCTCAATTTCAAACTTGATTTTCTCGCGAACCGATAAATCGATTTCGAAAATTTTTCTTTTGAATTGTAGCTTTTTTTGGCAATTGCACTGTGATAGAATTTTTTATTCAGATTTCCGTTTTAGGCTTATAGATACAGGGTGCAAAAATGAGAATAGTTTTTTTAAGTTTAATTTGAGACACCCTGTAGGGAGCATTAGCAGCAACAACGAGTGTATGATGAGCCTCATGTTTTCTAAACATTTTATTCCTTTAATTTCTCTGATATCTGTAATATCAAAGAAAATACACAGTTTTATACCAGAACATGTTTTTTTTTAAATTACAATAACATTTTGACAACATTAAACTAAGAATAACACTAACAATAATTTACAATAAATAGCAAAAAAGTACATTAGTAACGCGTGTTCCCACCTCTACTTCCAATGACTGCTTTCGGCATACTCGATATTAAATTGGATATTTTATTTTGGTCAAGTCCATTCCAAATATCGGTAATCATTATTTGGACATCTTGCATGTTGGCAGGAGGGGGTTGATGCTGTCTCAGTGCCCTATCAATAATATCCCATAAGTGCTCTATAGGATTCAAATCGGGACTGCGCGGTGGACAATTTAGAGATCGAATATTTACTTCATGTAAATATTCATTGACGATGCGAGCAACATGAGGTCTTGCGTTATCGTGCATTAGTAAAAAATTATTCCTAATGTAGGGAGCGAAAGGGAAGACGTGCTGAGACAAAATGTCACTGATATACCTCTCGCTATTTAAAGAACCCTCACGTGAAGGTACGAACAAACCCGTCCGTGCCGTTAAGGAAATTCTAGCCCAAAACATCACAGAGCCTCCATTAAATAAAGTTGTTTCACGTATGTCGCACTGTGCATAACATGTTCTGGTATAAAACTGTGTATTTTCTTTGATATTACAGATATCAGAGAAATTGAAGGAACAAAATGTTTAGAAAACATGAGGCTACAGTATGATTTCATCATACACCCGTTGTTGTTGCTAATGCTCCCTACAGGTTGTCTCAAATTTAACGTATAAAGCTATTCTCATTTTTACACCCTGTATAAGCCTAAAACTGAACTCTGAATAAAAAATTTCAAAAAAAAAATAGCGAAATCGATTCATCGGCTTGCGAGAAAATCAAGTTTGAAATTGAGCATAATTTTTGATTGTGCGTTATTTTTGTTGCTAAGTGTATTTATACCTATGGTTCCTTATTACACACTTACTCCGAATATACATTTACACACCCTTACTTTACCCAAATACATTAGCTGCTTACGAACAACCACTGGTCCTACCGAAGTTCAAGTTCCATACTTTCTGACCTGATCTAAGTTGTTTGTTCGTACGCGTCATACGTCATTTATTTTTGAAATTAACTTCTAATCACGAATTTTACACAATTACTCTCTATGCTATTTTAAAAATATCGAAGATCAAAAGTAAACAAAGCAATTTATGAAACTATAACATGTTTGAAAATGATGAAATGTAAAATTTTGCTCTTCAGATATCTCAGTCGAAGATCCGGGTGTCTTAGCAGGGGAAAGGGGGCGGAAGTGAGATTCTGGCTTAGTGTATGGCCACAACGGCGCACCGCCCATAGCCCTCGCTCATAGCCTAGTACCATAGCACCGCACAGGCACAGTAGTGGCTATAAGTCCGTGTCCACAACGGCGCTCCGACCCTCGCGCATCGCCCTATACCATAGCACGGCACAGCCCTCGCTTGAGCCTCCCACACTAGTCCCTCGACATCGAGATATAAACATGGACTGTGCGCTGTTATCTTCTTCCCATGAAGAAGATATTATTTTAGACTCTAATATAACAAAGTGATATTACTTTAGGGTATATTACATAAATACCGTTGAGCATTTGACGTAAAATTGGGAAATCAATTAATATACAGGACGTCACCTGAAGACGACTGGAGATACTTACCAGTTGAAACGTTATGATATATAACAAATAAAGACAATGCAAGTCCAAAACTTTTCTATTATTCAAAAGTGGTATATGTTTAAACAGAAATCAAGATTACCGGTGCATTCTATTAACGCAAAGCGAAGATTCTATGGAGATTGTTATCACGTTTATAAAGATCTAAGGAAAGATCCCCAACGCTTTTGTGAATATATGAGAATGAATATAAATACCTTTGATTATATCGTAAGCAACAGTGAAAGGAGAATAAATAAAAATTGGAAGAACTGTCATTCTCAACCTATATCAGTGGAAGAAAGATGTTTCATATGTTCAAAAAAGCGTTGGGAATATTTCCTTAGATCATTATAAAGGTGATAAAATTCTCCATTATCGATCGCTTTACGTTAATCGGATGAACTGGTAATTTTAATTTTTGTTTAAGCATATAAGTATCACTTTCTTATATTAGAGTAACAATATCTTCTTCATCGGAAGAAGATAACAACGCACAGTCCATGTTTATATCTCGATGTCGAGGGACTACTGTGCAAAGCTCAAGCGAGGCTGTGCGGTGCTACGGTACAAGGCTATGGACGAGGGTCGGTGCGCCGTTATGGCCATCGACATAGTTGTGACAAATGAGACAAATCGTATGTGCAACTAAGTTACTTTCCTTGAAGTTAGGTCAGAGTTTGTGCTGTTCGTAAGCAGTTATAACATGGTACGTACACTGTTTGTTTGGGATAATTGTTGACTTATTGATCTTTTGTATTGATGTATTAGGCCACGATAAATCTGGCGGCGGGTCCTCGGTTCCTTATTGCCGCCACTGGTGCCGCGTCATCAGCACCATCATCGTAATAGTGTCGCATGACAACCTACATTACACTTGTTAAGTGGAAACATATGTCTATATGGGACGATTTTAAGGGTTTTTACCTAAAGTTTATGGACGATTAATTTCAAAAGAAAGGCTTTGGCTTCTAAACGAAAGATGTTGTTCATTTCTTGTTTAAAGATCCTTCCTTGACTTGCTCACACTATTTAATATATAAAAGTCTATTTATTTCCAAGATAGACTAGGCATAAACACTGTTAGCGCATGATCATCACGTGAGTAGGAGCAGCCTCCGCGCATGCGTATTCTTACTGGCCGTTCGATATGGCGCGAACATGGGAAGGGGCGGGGCTTATAATTTGTACAGAGTTGAAATCAGGAAATTAGTCGATCTGTTGATCATTGAGGCCAAGTTTCATGTTGCGGAAGTTGTGATTATTCCGTTTTTACTTCTGTCCTTAATTTTTTGTTTGTTGTTGTTGTTGTGACTACTACTTAACATACCTACTTTTGTATATTTGTTAAAGGAATGTCTAGCACCGATACTGCAGACGAAGCCCAAGAGTATATTAATTTGAGTCCATCTAAGAAACGTTGCAAGAAATTAATTAAAAAGTAAATTTTAGTCTTGAAATGAAAGAAGTTATTTTAAAGACTTTTATTGCCAAACATAATTCAACCTACAAGTTTGTCGATATGAAAGATCTTTTTGACCGTGCATTAGCAACTATTACACCTGAGAAGAGTAAAAAATGTAGGTATTAGTGCAACAAAAAGTAGGAACCAGAAAGTGGGAACTCGATAATATTATCGAGATACAAGTTGAACGACTGATTAGGTATTACTGTAGACTAAACCGACGATGACAGCGATAACTCCTTAAACTTATCAGAATAATTTCATCACAATAGGATCAATAGGATATACAGGTTGGTGAATTCGGATCAATTCATCAATAAACAGAATTTTTTTAACGACAATTTGGATCACGGATTCTTTCGTTTCGAATAAATTGACAATTCTGACAAAATGTACATCGACACGTATTTTCCGGAAACCCTGTATGTATTAATTTATTTTATATTTTATCATGAATACTTATTTCCAAATTGTATTCAACAATATTGCGATCATAATTTTTTATAATTATAATATTATAAGCACTGCCCTGTTCACTGTTAGTTTCACCGATCACGTGCGTTTGTTGTGGTCGGTCTATCTTGGAAATGAATATAGGTACTATAGGTATAAAATATTCCGAAGGCAAGTTATAAATACTTTTAGGAATTATGAACAACATAACTGCAATTTATATTAAAGTTTACGATGTGATATAAAATTAACAATGAACCAGAACGAAACATAGAATAATCGTAGGTAATTAATTAAGTAAGTATTAAATATGTGCTGTGTCCAAATGGCTTGAAATAAATATTTAAAAATTATAGACTGGTGTTTTAACGATGATATCGATATGTATTCTCCCCCCACATACCAGATGATAGTCGATGGTTTGTCAAGGGAGATATACAGGTTGTCCCGAAATTAAGTGGCAATACTTCACCACCATATTCTCCGGCTAAATATAATAGAATTTTGTCATGTGGACATAAGTGCAGAAATGCTTGCTAAGGGGGCTACGGCCCTTAGAATAGGGAACCCTGAAGACGTTTTTTCTAAATATTTTCGAATCCGTTCATAATAAACTTTTGAAATTAGGTATGGTGTATAAACTTTTGACGCAAAATCACTTCATGTATTCAGAATATCAAAATTTTAATCATGGGGTGGTTAAGGGTTAAAATAATCCTACTTTTTTAATTAGTCATTATTTTTTTAATCTTCTTAAAAATTATGAAATATCAAAGTATTTTATGGCAAAATGGCTCTCTTAGTTCATATTGATAGGACTTACAGTTTTTGAGTAAAATCGTTTTGAAAAAAAAATTACGTTCATAAGAGCTCATTAATAAGGACTAAAGTGTTTAATATTTATCAATATCAATCACTTTTGGCACGATGAAAATCCGAGAGCAGTGCGACGAACTAATTGACAATATAGGTCATCCGTTAATTTATGGGCGAGGATAATTGGAAATCAGTTGATTTGACCAATTGAAATGAAAAATAATTTGAACAGTGAGAGATATTTGGACTTTATTCAAAATCAGTTAGTAGGACTATTGGACGAAGTACCCTTAGCGTCCAGGTTAGGGATGTATTTTCAACACGACGGCGCCCCTGCTCATTTTGGATGGCCAGTTCGTAACTGGTTAGATTAGAATTATCCTGAAAGGTGGATAGGCAGAGGTGGACCAGTATTCTGGCCAGCGAGATCGTCGGAATTAAATCCACTCGATTATTATTTTTGGGGCCGTATGTGTAACATAGTTTATGCAACGGAGGTGGATACCAGTAAGGATCTGCTTCAGCGAATTTTTTAATACATTTTGAACTTGTAAAACCCTGCACATAATGATTTACCAGTATCATCTTGTTACAAGCAAAAATCAATATCAGGTAAGTAGGGGTCCACCAAAAACCGAAAAAACATTGCAAGGGGTCTACGACACAAAAAAGTTTGGGAACCTCTGCTTTAAACGGATAATAAAAAAAAATATATAAAAATCAGAATGAAATATTATACTTAATTCTAGCGACTAGTAAAAAAATTTTAAATCATGAATTAAAAAACATTTCTATTGCAATAAGGTATTTATTACAAATATAAATACTTTCTTACAAACTAAAAATAATTTACCTAAAAAATAAATCAATTTAATCACTGTACAGAGTGAAGTAAAACATGTAGCTCAATAGGGCCAAACTACAGTTAATAAATTCATTATTAATTTTCGTTTATCTACACTGCCCGACAATAAATCCCGGACAAAGATAATGTTGGTCTTCTTTACATTCGTGTGACTTTTTAATTGTTGTCCGATCTTGGTGAAATGTTTAGCAAAGTGTGTACTTGTGTCTTGGGATGATATCCTGAATTTTAGTTTTCAAAAAATGCTGATGTGTTGATCATTATACAGGCAGAAACAAAAGTGACTTTTCACCCTTAATTTCTTAACGCCTTGCGGAAAAATTGAGCGGTAGAATTTAGCTGAATCATGATTTGTTTTGAAGTGTGATCTTTTCTTAGCACAATGTTTTTTGGTTCACGTCATTAACTGCTTTGTAAATGAAGATACAATTTTTAAAAGAAAGTATTGCAGCTTTTCAATTTTATTCACAATGCATGATTTTATGAAGTAGCATAAACAAATATCCAAAAATTCATAGGGCGTATTGCCACCTCATGTTCTTATCACCTTTACCATGTGACTAGGTATATTTGTTTTCTTTTCATGTGCCCCGAAAGTGCCTCTTTTCATGCATGTTCTCTTCACCGAAAGTGGCGTTTTCCAAGAGAGCGGGCGGAAAAGTATCGAAGCGAACAAACCCGCTTCGAGTCACCATGTGCTCATAAATAAATAAAACCAGAATTGTCGGTGCGGGATTTGAACCCGCGACCCTCAGATCACTAGGCGCACGCTATACCACTAGGTCACCGAGCCTATTTGTCAAAAATAATAAATAGATATTTACATTCTCCATGCGCGAGTGTTTTCATGTCATGTAGACAGGAAAACTGTCTGAAGAATTTTTTTATTTATTTGGCATCAAAGCTTCGGAGCACTTGTAAAAAAAATACGGTACATATCTCGGGCAGTCGGAGGCTTCTCCGGACTCGTCCGTAAAAGCCTCTTTTCGGCCCTTGATACGTAATGTACTATTATGCTACTCGATAAAACAATGTGATGTTCTGAATTGTGAATAAAATTGAAAAACTGCAATATTTTCTTTTAAAAATAGATAATGACGTGAACCAAAAAACATTGTTTAAGAAAAGGTCACACTTCAAAACAAAACGCAATGTAGCTAAATTCTACCGATCAATTTGTTCACAGGGCGTTAAGAAATTAACGGTAAAAAAGTTACTTTTGTTTCTGCCTGTATAATGATCAATACAGGATTATTTTTTGAAAACTAAAATTCAGGATATCATCCCAAGACACAAGTGCACACTTTGCTAAACATTTCACCAAGATCGGACAATAATTAAAAAAGTCACAGGACTATAAAACAACAGTATCATTGTCCGGGATTTCTTGTCGGGGAGTGTAGTTATAAATCACAAAAATCCATTTTGTGTATAAATGCCCGTAAAACGTACACGCAGTCTTGAAAATCTTTGAATGGAAATTTCAAAATTTACCGACGAACGTCCACCCGACGCCATTTTGTAGGAAAATAAAGCCTAGGAGAAATACATCCGCATACAAACAATTTTCTTGGCAGTTATTTTAGGACAATTTTATTTTAATCATTAGATCCTGTACTAATGAAGAAACGTCACGACTCAAAAAATCATTTAAAATTGTCTTTCTCAATAAGTTATACAGGGTGTTATGGAAATGACGTATTATATTTAAATGGGTGACTCCTTGGGTGTCCTAGAGAAAGTCTACACACTTTTTAACTGACGCTATCGAGGGTTCCACGTGCTTGACGTATACGAATTTTAAACGTTTTGCTAGTTGTAGCAGTACCCGATTTTGTTTCTGTTGTGAAATAATTCATAATAATAAATGTTGTGATGTGATTTCCAATTTGTGTGATATTATCTACTGTTTGTTCTGTTGCAAAACATACATTTTGTTTTATTTTTTTATGGAATTTAATATAAAACGGATTATTTTAAAATAAGATCGAAGGTAAGAGAGTATGTACCTTAAAATTGTAGTATTTTTTTTTTCTAAAAAGTTTGAAAAAAAAGTGATAACGCGGGTCAAAGACGTCTTGTTGTCAAAAACTGAACACGTGCGTTTGCAATTCTGTATTGCAATATATGACAACACCGCCTTAATAAACTATTGATTGCGAACGTCCTCAGTAGCGGCCACGTAAATTTTCAGATTTCATATAAAGTGTATAATTCAAAGCGCCATTTAAGGTTATTTTTCTTCAATGTATTTTCATCTCAGGACTTGCCGGTTTAAATATAATAAGTAATTTCCATAACACCCTGTATACAGTGTGTCAACTTCCCACGTAAGTTCTAATTACGCCCATTTTTACATATTCTTTAAGAGCGTATATTTTTGTGTTGTATCCAGTGGCGTAACTATCATATGGCAGTTCGAGGCAAATGCCACGCACCCCGTGATTTTGGGGATTTGTTCGTACGTGCGATTTTTAATTATTAACATTCCTGTATAATTGTTCAGAAAAAAATGAATACTTTGTCTTTAATTTTATTACTTTAATATCAAGTTATCTTCCTCATTAGACACATATTTACTGGCCACGAGACCTTAATTCGGTAAAGATTCATACAAGGTATCACGTAATTCGCATTATATTTAAACTCGCGAATCCTGAGATTGACACAAATTGCAGAAAAATAACCATTTTCCTTGGCAACCGCTTCAAGTTCATAAGCGATAAAAATCACCGTATGTAATTCTCAGGCAGCGTGTACTACTGCAAATTTGTATATAAACCCTTATGATCAGTCAAGACACGTTTCCCTGTATACGGCGATGTTGTCAATTTTACCCTCCTTAATTTAAAAACATTTTTCTCCTTTATATGATAATTTAATTTTTAATACAACGTCCTCGGTGTTCGCGACCGTCAACTTTGTTTTTTTAAATAGTAGTAATATTTCATTTTATGCTTTATGACCTCCACTTAATAGTCCGAATTCAACGGTATTATTTATTAGCGGTTTCACTAAAATCTATCTATATCTCCAATATAAATAAACACCTTATTGACAATATTTTTGTTCCTATTGTTGTGTTTATGCCCTAGTTAGAAAACGAAAAGAACGAACATATCTTTGGAATTATTCGGAATTTTTTTAATTTGAAAACGACGTTGTAGAATTCACTATGGTTCGCGAGCAAAACTGATGACATTGATGTAGCAGTCGAAACCATGGCAACCAATGTAAACCACCAATGACAACACAGCATTTTGGCAGTTTCCATGGTTACGACTGTTACGTCGCTGCGAACTACGCAAAGTTATCACAAAAGTGACAACTGAACACCATTAATAGTCTACTGTTAAAAATGGCGACCGACGTTGCAAAAAACATGTAATTTTATCTATATAGTGCGTTTATCTTATGCAGAACTCCCTAATATGGATGCAAAAATGTGGAAATACCTAAAATTAGCTAAATTTTTCTAAAAATGGAAGACAAAAATATATTCATTAGAAAAATCAAGAAAGTTTCTGCTGATCAAAAAAAAAGAAGACAAATTTGAGTAGTGAGGTTCACCATTAGTGCAGCTGAAAACGGTCAAACATAAAAAAGAATAGTCTGCCCCTTGATAAAATTATACAGGGTCACGCTATTAGAAGAACTCGGGAGCTAAAAAATATATTTTCTTTTTAATGAGCATATTTCGACGTATTTATCACTTCCGGTTACACCGGAAGTCGGTGTTAATTTGCTTTTTTTGTGTCCAAGATAAGGAGGGCCAGTACAGGGATCTCGGAAACCGTAAGAGATACGAAGTCGGTTAAATGGAGGTAAAGTTGCTCATTTACGTGCCTAATAATATGACGTTTAGAAAGTTTAAAATTTCAGTAGTTCAGAAGATATTCGGAAAAACCGAAATTCTGAAAAATCGTTTTATTGTTTTTCTGCGTTTTTTTAAGATCGCATTCTAAAGTAAATTACACTTTTACATTCTTTTTCCGCTCTATCTTTGATAGCTTTTTTTCTTCCGAATGCAACAATGTATGACGCATTGTGGTTTAATGACGTTTCGAGGGTTTTTTGAACATCAGGAAATTTTGGATACGGTTCTGTATTTCTCTTAATTTTATAAATAATATATCATAAGTAAGTTCTAAATTTTTTACTTATGTTGGACTAGTTCAATAAATAACAAATAATTTAATAATAAACCACAAATAAATGAACAAAAATCATACCGAAACAGTAATAAAACGAACAACGAAAAAAGTAAGGAACTACATAATCAGGTGTTCAAAATGATTTCCGTTATTCTCTAAGCACAAATAACATCTTCTAACTGCCACATAACAGTTTTTTTTGCGATAAAATAAAACATGCGATAGAATATCAAACTTTTCAGCATTTGTTCATATTTTCTGGAAAATAGAAAACCCCTTAAAACGCTTTCAAACGATCACAATGAGAATGTCAAGTGAAACAAACCACGCGACACCGTCTTAATTTTTTTGTTTCAAACGCCTACTTTTCTTTTAATCCCGAATCAACAGAAGTTTGAAATAATGTTTCTGTATTTTGTTCACTTATTTGTGGTTTATTATTAAATTATTTGTTATTTATTGAACTAGTCCAACATAAGCCAAAATTTAGAGCTTACTTACGAGATATTATTTTTAAAATTAGGAGAAATACAGGACCGTATCCCAAAATTTCCCGATGTTGTTCAAAAAAACCCTCGAAACGTCATTAAACCACAATGTGTCATACATCGTTGCATTCGGAAGAAAAAAGCTCTCAAATTCCAATATCAGAAACCGACTTCGTATCTCTTACGGTTTCTGAGATCCCTGTACTGGCCTTCCTTATCTTGGACACGTTGTATATTACATTTTTGTATTCTACGCAAGGTCCTAGGCAGATTTCAGATATCATGTCCTATACCAAAGTCTCAACGTATTTGACATATTTTAGGTTTTATGTCTAGAATGACGTTTGCAGACCTTAAAATAATTATTAATTGTTCCTGTAAGGAAGCCTTTATTATGTAATTCGAGTCGGATTCTTTGTTGAAAAGGACCGGCTTTAATGGATTTTTTAAAATATTTTAAAATTATTAATACCATATCAAAAAAATTAAAAATGAAATTAAGAAAAAGGCAGGAAATCTACATTTTCAAATGGAAACCACCAAATTTTATAATTATTTCTATTTAGCATTAAAAATAAGGGTAAGTTTGTGTTAAGACAACCTAACACAAACTTAAATACCTTTATTTTTAATGATAATTAAAAAATAATTATAACATTTGGGGGTTCTTCTATTTGAAAATGTAGATTTTTGCAGTTTTATCAATTAATTATTAATCTTATTTTTTAATCGTTTAAAAATAAGTATTATAAAAAAAATATTAAAAAAATTAAAAAATATATTAAAGCAGTTCCTTTTCAACATAGAATCCGACCCTAAGTAAATAATAAAGGCTTCCTTATAGGACAAATTAATAATTATTTTAAGATCAGCAAACGTAATTTTAGACAAAACCATAAATCTGTCAAACATGCTTACTTAGGTATAGAACATGATATACAAAATCTGTCTAGAATTTTGCGTATAATGTATTAATATATAGGGTGTTCCATTTAAAATAAGCAAGTTAACACAGACTTCCGGTATAACCGGAAGTGATAGATGGGTCAAAATAATTTCATTAAGAAGATCAGCATATTTTATAGCAAGGGCCAATATTTCAAACAAATTTCTTTTTTAGTTCCCGAGATATATTAATAACCCACTAACCGTGAATGACCCTGTATACCTGGTTTTAAACAATATAAAAAGTATGACAATAACAATAGAAAATTTAATTACTTTATCAAAGATCCCAACCAAATACTGGGTTTAATACATACCTACATACTTTCATGCATACGTAACATACAAGTCTCATATTGACAATTTCATAAAAACCCTAAAAATCACATTTAGATCTCTTTGTATTAAAGTTCGGTGTGTTTTGGCTTTAGGTCTTCTATCCTCTTTAAATACTCGCTCTTCTCTATACATCCCTCACACTCCTCACCCCAATCATTGAGGATTTTTTTCAAATCCCTCACTTTCAATTTTTTGAGGTCTACAGTTTTCAGGTCGATCTGTACGTCATAGCGGAGCTCACAGATTTGGGCGTCTTTCTTTTTCAGCTTTTCACAGATTTTGTCGGATGGGAGGGACCAAGACATTGGTTTGGACATTTCGCCTAAAATTCCTGTGGCAGATTCTTCTAAACCGCCGAGATAGTAACACTAAAAACCAAATTAATATTCAATTTTGTTCCTGATATTTAAATAAAGAGAACAAAAAAAATTGGATTTGTGGTTATTGGAAAAAATCTTGACAGCGACAAATATGCCATGTGAAAAGTTGTTATGATTATGACACAAAATACATGAACTGACATCATACTATTGATTGTAAGGGTTTGACTGACATAATAAAATCCAAATATAACAGCGCAAGTAAGTACTTACAAATCTGTTTTCCTTGCTTTTCAAGTCCTTGCAAAAACCTCTGAATTCCTTTTCTATCTTCTTGAAATCTTTAAGAACATCTTCTGACAAAGTTCCTCTGAACCTGTCTAGGATCTTTATGCAAACTGTAAGAAAAAACATTACAGTTAAAAGAAACACGGTTTTACTATACACTATTTTAGTATAAAGTAGGTTGCAATCAGGAACATTATATGAAAACAAATATATTAGATCATTTTACAGATTGGGAGTCAATAAACTTCGTCTATTTAAGGTTAATTTAAGACTTTATGTACCATGCTTTGCATTTTATAATATGTTGTACCTTATTGTATTGGGATTCTAGTTTAGTGCAATTATGTATTATATTTTAACCAACAGTTATACAATAAGTCGAGAGACTGTTTAAATTATTACATATTATATTATTTTCTTAACAAGAGATTCAGAAATCAGACTTTTAATTCCAAATTAAACTTACCTTCACAGTCTCCTTGTTTAAGGGCTTGAACAGAAAGAACAGACAGCAAAAAGGTAAAAAATATCGCTTGAAATTCCATGTTTAGTTATTTTTACCAAAAAAATGGCCTAATCTAAAAATTAGAAGGTAGAAATAGGTTAGAAATAAAATTTGTCACTTTTCTATTACATGAAAAAAAAATAGATCCGAAACTTTGGCTTATTTGGTAACCAAAGAATTAATGGATGTTATTTAATTATTACTTACTTCTTAAATAAAGAATCTCAATCACAAAACCACAATATTAAATGCCCGGTTCCGAAATTTTAACGTCGAAGAAAGAACGAATTCAGAAACGTCAGTGCTGGCGAACTGTGATTGGTCCACGTGTTCGGGCTTTTCAATGGATTAAAAAATAGTCGACGTTGCTAAATTGTACTGTTGGTTGCCGAATAGTAGGAAAATAAAGCTAATACGAGGGATGAATCAAATATGTGCGACAGTTCATGTTCATGTGTTACAGGGAGCTCCCATAAAGATGGATTTAGTATTTTATTTAATTATATCAATTCAAAATCAACTATGCTTTATTGTTTAAAATATAATAATATTTCTTGACAAAGTAAACAAATTGCAGCGCTTTACTAATTGGACATTAGACACTTCAAGCATGCAATGGTTTTATACCTAAATTATGCAAACAAAATACAATTTGTTATAGCAAATATAAAATATTTAACACTACTTACAGAAAAATAAACAAATTTGTAACTAATAGTCTTATCAAAACTGATTTTGATGATTCAATTCTACAACGTGTCCAAGATCAGGAGGGCGAGTACAGGGATCTCGGAAACCGTAAGAGATACGAAGTCGGTTAAATGGAGGTAAAGTTGTGTATTTACGTGTATAATAATATGCCGTTTAGAAAGTTTTAAAATTCCGAGTAGTCCCGGAGATATCCGGAAAAAACCGAAATTCTGAAAAATCGTTTAATTTTTCCTGGGTTTTTTTGAGATCGAATTCTAAAGTAAATTGCACTTTTGCATTGCCACTTTTTCGCTCTATTTAACAGCGTTAATTGTTTTGTAATCCGACGAGTCGTCTTCGAAGGGCCATTATCAACTTTCTTTTTTTAAATACGGTCCTGTTTTTCTGATATTGGAATTTTATAGCTTTTTCTTCTTCCGAATGTAACGATGTATGACACATTGTGGTTTAATGACGTTTCGAGGGTTTTTTGAATAATATCAGGAAATTTTGGGATACGGTCCTGTATTTCTCCTAATTTTATAAATAACATCTCATATGTAAGCTCTAAATTTTTACTTATGCTGGACTAGTTCAATAAATAACAAATAATTTAATAATAAACCACAAATAAGTGAACAAAATACAGAAACATTATTTCAAACTTCTGTTGATTCGTGATTTAAAAGAAAAGTAGGCGCTTGAAACAAAAAAATTAAGATGGTTACGCGTGATTTGTTTCACTTGACATTCCCATTGCAGCAAAATCAAATTCCTCATCTGATAGTATTTTTCTATTGTTAAAATAATATATTGTTTGGTGACATGGAAACCATATTCAAAAAATGATATTTGCCATCTTAATGCGTATTATTACCTACGTTATTTTACCACCTGTGGTTATTAGAAATTTCTGTCTAATTTTTCAATGGGAAAATCAAGTTAGATGTTAGATGTGGTTGTAAATAAAATAGTATACAAACCTCGGTGAAAAGTTTCATTACTGTCTCGAGATTTAGTTAACTACCGACTCTCTCGACAGGAATGAATTCAAACACTTTCCACCTCGGTACATTATATAGTATATTTGCATTTTTGCATAGGCAAAGCTAAACGGACATGGTAAACCGAGCCCAAAATTGAGAATGATCGCCTTTTTATTTTTGCCCTTCTTGAAAATTATATTTGGCTATTTTCCACAAATCAAATTAAAACAATGATGTTTTAAGTTTTTTTCCTAGACTCTTTTTTCAAATTCTTTCAGGAATTTATTTAATTTATTACTGTAACTTTCATATATCATTTCTTTTTCTGGTACAAATGGTAAGATATTTTACACTTTTTTCTTCTACCTTAATTTTCTGAACTTCCAGCAAACTTTTCTAATGTTTCCGAAATCATAATTTTCTTCATCATATAGAAAATGCTTAAATATCTTTTTCTTCTTTTACAGTTTGTCTTAACTCTGCTTATGTATAATTTTGACACTGAAGATGAGGGTATGTGCCTTCGAAACATGTAAGTATGGAAACTAAAAACTGAGCTTTTATTAAACTAGTGGAGCAGTTTCCTTTCCTGTTCATAATTTCACTCCACTGAGAATGGAATAAAATTAGAATATTATTTTTGCGGCGGTTCCGGACCCCTTTCGGGTTTGTTCGGGTTCTTCACACATATGGAACACCGGTAGATACGCCACTGATAGTACAGGGTGTCCCATTTTCGACACTTAAGAGACGCTTAAGAGATACGGGGGCAAATCAAAAAAATAACAATTTCAAACTGACCCTATATTTTCTTAGTAAAAGAGATACAGAAAAATGTTCTATATAGAAGTTTCTTTATATTGATTGTTCAATAATCTGCCGTTTTCAGAATAACAATACGGGGTCAGGTAAATAAGTTATCGGACCTAACCTCATTTTTTTAAATGGAATACCATGTATATTTTAATCTAAAAATATACTATTTTAAATTCTCCTTTCAAATATATAACACACCATGGATGATATTGGCTTCCTAGGCGATTTATTAAACTTTATTACTTTAAACCACAGTAGACCATTAAACAAAAGCTAATACCATAGGAACAACTATGTTGACATTCTACTTGTTATTAACATCTAACGCCAATTTAATTTTTACATATTCATTTGCGAAAATGACCTATCAACATTTTGAAAAATTTGATATGATATCAGTTCATATTGAAAGTGGAAAAAACGAAGAAATGGCGCAATATTCATATTTTGTTCGCTATCCGGAAGGACGGTAACCATTTAAGGACATTTGCTATGAGTCCCGTTATTTTTTACCTTAATCTGAGTCTTTTAATAATAAAGTTTAAATAAATCGCCTAGGAAACCAGTATCATCCATGGAGTGTTATATATTTGAAAGCAGAATTTAAAATTGTATCTTTTTAGATTAAAATATACATTGTGTCCCATTTAAAAAAAAAGGTTAGGTCCGATAACTTTTTTACCTGACCCCGTATACTTATTCTGAAAACGACAGATTTTCCTGTATAAAACATTTTTCTGTATCTCTTTTAACTAAGAAAATATAGGGTAATTTTGAAATGGTCAATTTTTTGATTTTCCCCCGTATCTTTTAAGCAAAAATTTTCAAATTTTGATTTTACCATTTTAAGTTTGGCCCAAAAAGAGCACATGACACCTACATTACTTTTTTGATAGCACTAACAATTACGGAGATACCCTATAAAAGTGTCGAAAATGTGATACCCTGTACATACAGCGAGGACGTAAAGTAAGGAATAAATTCATTATCTCGCAAACTACAATTTTTTAAAAAAATCGCTCGAACCCTTCGATTTTGTTTTTCGAACGCGCATATTCTGACATAAAATGTAGATATACAGGGTATTGCAAATAAGAGTGACACAAAATTTTTTTTTTCTTAAATAGAACCCACTGTATATTATTGCATGTACGGATTCTTCGGAAAATCCTAAACATTTTTCATGTAGCATGTGCTATACCTTAGCCAAAGCGTTTTGGAGATATTATCATTCAAAATTTGAAAAGTGGAAAAAGTCATGGAGAAAAGAAAGAATAAAATTATTTTAAAAATGTCTTATTTATCGAAAAAACAGTTAGGTGAACTTAAAAATAATTTTTCTAAAGTAAATGTTCGAAGTGTCTTCCGTTGGTCAACTGACAATAGCCTAACCGATCTACAAATTCTCGCTGAACATTTCGAACCATTTGGGGTGTAATTTGCCGAATTTCTTGCCGGATGCGATCTTTTAAATTTAAATCATCTAAATTTGCAGGCTGGCTTTTGAATACTTTTCCCTTAAGGTATCCCCATAAAAAAAAGTCGAGTGGTGTTAAATCGGGTGACCTTGGCGGCCACTCAATAAAACCACCTCTTCCAATCCACCTGTTTGGAAAAGTATCGTCCAAATATGTACGAACTCCCACAGCGAAATGTGGGGGAGCACCATCTTGTTGCAACCAGATATTATGATGTGGCAAATCGGGACGTTCAAACTCAGGAAAAAGGGTGGCCAGGGCTGGAACAAGTTCTTGTTCTAAAAAACTCAAGTATCTCTCGCCTGTTAAATTTCCGTCAAAAAAGAAAGGCCCTATAACAATGTCATCGACAACGCCAGCCCACACATTGATCTTTTGATTAAATTGTGTGTGTCCTTCCCTCATCCAGTGTGGATTTACATCGGACCAATATCGATAATTTTGGGTATTTACGTCACCATTCAAGCAAAATGTGGACTCATCGGAAAAAATTATATTTTTTACAAAATTTCTGTTTACGAAACACATATCCTGTAAACGCTCACAAAATTCAAGGCGCCTCTCAAAGTCCCTTTCCAAAAGTTCTTGGAGAACTTGCATTTTATAAGGATGGTATTTATTTGTATGCAGTATTTTAAGAACTGTTGTTTTTCCAATATCCACGTCACTTGCTATCTGCCTAGACACCACATGCTGGTTATCTTGAACTGCCAGTAAGACTTCTAATTGTTGATTTTCATCAACTTGAGGACGACCAAATCTAGGGACATCTCTTACATGACCGAATTGCCTAAACTTGTACTCAATTTTGCTTACTGTTGATTGTGATATTGGCGGACGATTGGGGTATTTTTGATTAAATAACTCACAAGTTTCTTGCTGTGTTCTAACCCTATCACCGTAGCCCATCATCATCAAAACCTCTATGCGCTGTTTCTCAGTGAGCCGCATTTTAATTTAATTTAGTTATGAAAAAACGAAATGAGTCTTTTGAAAACTAGTAAAACGTTAGGAAAATACACATAAAACTGACAATAACAGTAACTATTGACATTAATTCTTTTGGTTCTTGCATCATAACTCCAAAGCCTACTTGACTTTTCTTGCGCTTCACGCATGCTGACTACAGGTTTTCCTCAGCGTGAATGAATCAATGCAAGTCTTGATTGATTGCGAAATATCTGATTTTCAAATTTTGAATGAGAATAACTCCAAAACGCTTGGGCTAAGGTATAGCACATGCCACATGAAAAATGTTTAGGATTTTCCGAAGAATCCGTACATGATAATATACAGTGGGTTCTATTTAAGAAAAAAAATTTTTGTGTCACTCTTATTTGCAACACCCTGTATATCTACATTTTATGTTAGAATATGCGCGTTCGAAAAACAAAATCGAAGGGTCCGAGCGATTTTTTAAAAAAATTGTAGTTTGCGAGATAATGAATTTATTCCTTACTTTACGTCCTCACTGTATATAAAAAAAACAAAGATATCAAAACGGATCTAATGAAAAAACAAATATCCATCTTTTTGCCAGGCGCTCCCCCAGGCTTATTTGATGTAAGGTGTTGCCGTTAAAAAAAACTGCTCCAAAATCGGCCATCCACTATCCACTGGTTTATTCAAATGACTGCTGAAAAAAGTTCACTTTTTTCAGATGCGGAATTCAGGACATCCTGAACTAACCCACTGTTTTGGCCTTGACTTTACTATTTGGAATATTATTTCGATATTATTGTAACAATGTAAAACATAAATAATAAATAAACTAGGTTATACAGTATGAACCAAGAGTATTATATGTACAGGTCTTGACAATATAAATCCTTAGTGTGGATCTTTATGCGAAGAAATTAATAAAGTAAGTAATACCAGTCATAATGTGCATCCATTAAACCCAATGTAACGCGCGTTTCTGAACTTCAAGCATAAGGTCTCAACTCTAAAAAAATCTGACAAAAGATTTCCTGTTTTTTTTTTGCTTTTTTTTATGATCAATACAAGCACTATAGGAAAAATCCTTTAGGGCACTCTGGGAGTGTACGCATAGAGCGATTCACGTTGGTTTTGAATCGTTGGAGGTTATATTCGTTGGGAACAAACCCGACCTCGGGAGGTCGTTCCCTAAGGATGAAGTCCTTCAGATGAAAGAATTTTTAAGTTCGAGGAGTACTAAGCTTAACCACATATGGATGGGCGGCGTGTACTTCTGCTATTCGCCGCTCTGGGCGGAATTAAGAGGGCAAGGTCAGCCGAGCACTTTCCATGAAAATATCTGTAAAAGAGAGTCAAATCCCCAACCTGTATTCGATGTTCAAGGTTGTCGAGGTTCTTCGTCAGCTCGTGGTCTCCGATCAAACGAATGGCCCTCCTTTCGATAGAATCCAGTAGCCGAAGAGTATGTTTATGTTTGGGTGCAGAGCTCCAGACACGAGAGCAGTACTCTAGTGATGAAATCTAGAAAAGAAATTAGACTTAGTTACTGTCACCCCAAGCCAAAATTTCTTCCAGGTCTTTGTTAAGGCGTGTTACTTCATGCTGTCTGCGAAGATGTGTTCAGAAGGAAGCCGATCTTGTTTCAGTAGGTAATTGTAGGTCTTTGATCAGTTTATTCACTTATGTATATTGTTATATTATTCTGGGTCCCTCCCCCCGCGTTGCGTCTTCTTGCTGAATGCCGCTTACTTTGAAAAAAATATTATTTGATAAGTATGGTACGGAACTGAAACACTTTATCACTGCTTTATTTTTTGGTTCTATAAATTACCTTACAGAAGTTAATATTTTATTATTATTTGCAACTCTCTGTATATATCTATCTACGACTACACAACACACGCCTAGATAGATTTCAATAAACGATAAAAGGTATTAGCGTCGTTATTCAGGTTAGAGTCAAAAGCAAAGTGTGGTTTGACAATGGAATCACGAATGCTTTAAATTAAAAAGTAACAAGGCGTGTGGCAACTACACCTTCGATTCCGTATCGTATCCTTCCGTTTGTTTTTTTAACAAGTTGCAAAAAATCGGGTTTAACAATAAGTTAATCTGGTAACGATGACAATCAGAAAATATTAAATCCATAACAAGAATAACGTACGCGCAGATATGTATATCGTCGCAAATGAATTGAAAGAGTTTGATTTTCATATACAGTGAAACCTCCAGTGCTCATGGCAAGGCCCATGGGCTTCGAGCTTCTTTAGGCCCTGCCTGCCTGAAAAAGCAGTATCTTGAGAATTGTCATCATTTCGTCTGAGCTTCACACTACTTTGTTTCTTTCTTTGAGTATCTCCTTTGTACACTCCTTCATTTTCAAGACAAATTTTGATCTTCCCTTTCTTCTCAAGATCCTCAAAAGCATCCCTTAAACTGGCGATATAATTACTTAATGACCTTAAGAGCTTTACGGCTTCATTCAGATTCATATTTGTGCTCTGCAGCTTTATGCTCGTCTGATGAAATCTTTCTGTGACAATAGACCAGAACACCAGAAAGATGCAATTTTCCAAGGTATTCAACTTTGATAAAATACCCCTTGCCTCTTGTCGTGCTTTAGCTGATTCGTCAAGGTTTTCTGTAAATTGCTCTAATACTATCCTGATTTTTTCATATCCACAGTTAATTGCCTTTGAAGCATCGGAGGGCAGCCCATCTAGTATCACTTAGACGTTTGACAACAGGCAGGCCATCAAAAGCATTAAGTAAAAGTTCCCACTGATGAGTTGATGAGCTGAAAAAGCAGTAGACGTTCTCTACCAATTCAAAGAACTTTGATTGCTTAAATTAGTCACTGGCCACGTGGGCCCCTAGGCTCCAGCCTACTCAGCCTTATGGATAAGAGGGCACTGGAAACCTCCCTTAGGCGGACACCTACGGGACCGTCTAAATGTGTCCGCCTAATAGAGGTGT
Source organism: Barypeithes pellucidus (assembly GCA_963991005.1). NCBI lineage: Eukaryota > Metazoa > Arthropoda > Insecta > Coleoptera > Curculionidae > Barypeithes > Barypeithes pellucidus. Next base: position 21,145,613 of record OZ022563.1, read on the forward strand.
CCGGCCATGGGAAATTTGTTATTAGGTAATATGTAAATGCAAAATTATTACTATGTATATGTATGTACAAATAAACATAACATAACAAAAATAGACTAGTTTTAGCTAGGACGTAGTACTAAACAAATCTATTAACGTAATTTGACGTGTTTGCGTTTTATACTTGCAATCTAGGAAATGTAATTCCAAGTCTGATAACAATTCCATTGCTGTAGAGTCACCTCTGTTCCTTGCATACTCTTATAATTCCTTTGCCATACTAATGGCTTGTTGATAATTGATGACATTTGCTTTATTACTGCATTCAACTTCTTGATCAGAGTCGTCAGATAGTGATGTGGTTTCAGTTTGGACTGCATAATCGGTAGGAATGGGGTCAATATCATCTTCCAATAGCACATTGCTATCAATGTTAATGAACTCGCCCAAATCATTGTTATCAAATTACAAACTTCCACAACATTAATGTTCTCTTTTTGTGCCATTGTTTACGATTTTAACCTTACAACTCACAAATAAACGGCGGACTGCTGTCGGGGAATCACACATACTTTCATTTGGCGAAGTCCTTTCGCATACACGCATACGCTATTGGTTGCCGGTCTGTGTTCAGAGTGTTTTTGCATCGTAGTTATTCGTCTCCCAAATACTTTTAAAATTTTTTTGTCCGTTTAAAGGAGGGTTTTCGCACTCTTAGTATGAAAACAGCATGTCCGCGTCCGCCCAAAGGAGAGTCCGCCCAAGAGAGGTTGATTTTCATGGAACTTCATATATCTGGTTCCGGACTATGAAAAAATGTCCGCTTAATAGAGATGTCCCCTTATCAGAGGTGTCCGTTATTAGAGGTTTCACTGTATTCAAATTACACGGAAAAAAGACTATAGTAAAATTATTATAGTAAAGATTCGATTGTTAAATTTCCTATAATCTATAGTATTAATCAGATTTTTTATTGTTAATCCGTATTAAAATAATATTGTAAACATATTTTACAAAAAACTATGGTTAGGATTTCTAAATAAATTTAGTAAAATCGAATAATCACTAAAATGAATTGTAAATTTTACAACGAATGTATTTGCCGTCAAACTCGAACGTCGCCATTCGGGACATTTCGGATGACGCGCGAGGATCGGGTATCAAGTGAAAGGGGGAGAAAGGCAACAATTCGATTTTTCGCTTGAATTTATAAATAAAGTAATATAGAAAGGTAATAAGTAACAAGCGACGATTTTCGCTTGAATTTATAACTCGAGCAGTTTTCTTTAACAATCGAGCGATGTCGGTTATTTCAATAATCGAGTACTTAAGCGGTTTTTCGCTCGAGCAATCACAACACTAGTAAAAATGATCAAGTTGTTGTAAAAGCAACGGATTCTTGGTATTTCGTTTCTTCATAAAATATTAAAAAAGATATTTTTGTAATTTTTATTAAAAATGTAGGTTATAACTTTGCTATAATTTAATGGCACTTCATAATAAAAGTTATTCCATTTCCAAAGTTGATTATTTTTATAGTAAATTTAACTAAGTTTTTTTTTCGTCTTGGTTGTCTTTGTTCTTCATCCCCCAATTATTGATTTTCTGCTTTCGCAAATCATTCAGATACCTATTATATCTCTGAATTTCGACAAAAGTAACAGGTTTGTGTAACTCCCAAAAAATACCACAAAAAAAACATAAAAAACACAATTATTCTTAAATTTATTTTTCTACCGCAATTCTCCTATTTGAATTCCTCCTATTGATCAGTGCTCAAGGATTATACTGTTTTGGTTCACAGTCATTGCAGAATAAACAATTCACATTCTTAGGTAGGTTGTAAACAAAAAAACAACCTGGGAAAATTAGTATACATTTTCTTTGTCGTTTTCTGTTAATTAGGCAAAGACTTTAAAAAATCAAATCAGAAAGAAAGTTGTACTCCGTCAGAAATACGAGAAATTGCAGAAAATAATCTAGAAATTTTTTTTATAAAGAATACGCAAAACTTTGATTTATGGTGCGAGCAGAACAAAGTTCAAAATATTGAACAAAATAATAAAATAATACTATTCATAGGTATTTCAGATAAATATCTAGTAAAAATAATCTATTTGCAAGGTTAAAGGTTAGTATTTTAAAGTTCTTTTAACGAAATCGAAGTAAGCCTAAAATTCGAACCCTATTTGCTGTCAACATAAAAAAAAAAAATTTCAGTTTCATAAAGTGGCAGGTTATTAAATTTTTTTGCATTTCATAATGTAGCCATTATGAAACCCAAATAGAAAAACGGATTTTAAAGCATTGGACACCACGTGAGTATTCATATAGTAAACATGATCTTGCTCTCGCTCCAGGTCTTCCTCGCTCATTTGGTCGGGAACCGGCTTAAGACATTTTGCGAATGGGAATTATTATTTTTAATTAGTATAATGTTGAGTTACATGTAGATGCTAAGGTAACAGATCTACAGGGAGCCCAAAAGGAAATCGCAGCTCTTTGGTGCGTTTTTTTAAAGACAAATTTCAGCTTAATTGGTCCAGTAATTAATAAGATTAAAAAATGCGGAATTAAAAATATGAACTGTATCTGTTAAAAAACATAATTTAAGAAAAAATGGTTAAGCATTACACAAAAAAAAGGTACGGAACATGCGAATTCGACGCGCTTATTTAAAATTATAAGTAATAAGAACTATATACAACTTAATTAGAATTTAGAACATATTGCCAAACAATTAGGCTACTTATTTTAATATAATATTCGTATCACATATTTATCGTTTTTTTTTTGGTTATTTTATTATAGGAAATGGTCAAGCCCATTCCTTGACCTTATTCCTTCCGGTAAAGCGCTTAGATTGTTAGTTTCAAACTTAGAGACCTTACTTTTAATTATTTTATTATTTTTGTATTACTTGGTCACTTTTAATTTGGGTTTTTCGATTGCACACGAAACAAAACAAATCGGCATCGGTTCCTTAATAAAGTGTTAATATTTCCGAGTGTGGTTCCTTTTAGGTCATTTTATAATATGAAAATATATGTATGTCCGCGCAACCACTTAAATGTTTTGCTACAAAGGTGTTAAATTTTTCAAAAAAAAAATGTTTAATAATGAACCGATTTTAAGAATTATTTTCTTAACCGATAGAAAATTGATTTTAGAGTTTAAGGTAGAGCAGTGTACGTCCGGATGCCACTCGAGGTGACGTGAATTTTTGAATATTCGATAATTATTTGACTAGAGATGGCTAAAGGTATGGTCTCGGTAGAACTACTGGAAGTAACGTCTGTTATTTAGTAGTGTTGTCATCGCTTGAGCGAAAAACCACTTGAGTATATTAAGGCTTATAGTAGTAGAATGTGGCGTCCTTGGAATTGTGCTGATAGGGGGGCATCTTCAAGTGTCCTTTTTAAAAGAAAGCATTTATCTACCGATGCCAAACTAATAATTAAAAATGTGTATCAATCGTTGTTGAGCAGAAATTTTAATTCGATGGATGCTTTAGCAGAGACGTCTACTTTGACAAAAACTCCTTTATCTTCGGTAATAGACATAGTACTTAAACCTGTTAATCCTAGAAAAAATCGGAGTGATTCTGGCACATTTAGAAGCATTGACGAAAATGACATGGATTTATCAAGAAGAAAGATTTACCAAATGTATGAGGCACAAACTGCTTTTATTTCCCTCAAAGAGCGGCTGATTAAAGACGAAACAAATATCTCTGTAGCCTTTCAAGCCTTAGGAAAATATTGCGTAAAATGGGTTTTAAATACCGAAGCATTGATAAAAGACAAACATTAATGGAATCTCAACGTTTAAGGGAATGGAGACTTAAATATTTAACAGCTGTTAAACAATTTAGAGAAGAAAATCGTCCAATTATTTGTAATGGACAATGCTAGTTATCATAGTCGGCAAGCAAAAATCATTCCCAATTCTAATAATACAAAAGCAGAAATTCAAACTTTTATGATTGAAAATGATTTATATTTTGAAGAAACTTACAAAAAAACGAGAACTGCTAGAAGTATTAATAGCTTTTAAACTAAATAAGGAATACGAGTGTGGCAAACTTGCAGCAGAAAATGGACATACTGTGTTGCGTCTTCCTCCGTACTATTGTATATTCAATCCTATTGAGCTAATATGGCACCAATTAAAATCCAATATTAGGAGAAATAATATTTCTCCTACATTAAATGCGTCTGTAGTAGAATTAATTAAAAACGAAGTAAGAAAAATTTCTGCAGACAGCTGGAAAAACTGTGTACAGCATGTACTTACAATAATTGTAAGAATTTTCCACCTTACAATTATTGTATGATTACAAATGTTCAACCCTCAATTATAAGTTTAGGCTTAGATGAAGATAGTGATAGTGATACAGAGTTAAATTTTGAATAAAGTATCAATACTTTCTTAGAATTTAATTAATTTTTATTGTACTTGTTATCCTAATAGTTATACTTTTAAATTATATTATTTTCAATTATCATTAATTGTTATCATTATTTTACATTTATTATAGGTACCTAAAACTAAAAATCCTATCTATTTATTTTAAATTATAAAAATAAATCATGTGGTGTGGTATACATTTTCAAGCCGGCCCTGATCCCATTTATTCAGCTTTGAAGAGGTTGAGGCGTATACAATAGGGTTTAATCAGGTAGTTTATTTATGGCAGTAAGAGTCAACGGTATAATTCTGGAACAACTATACTATAATGCCAAAATATACTCCGCTATAATATTTGAATTGATATAATTAAATAAAATTTTAAATCAGAGGTGATTGCAAAAAATATCCCTGTAGCCATATACCACACAAGCCTTGAGAAATACGCGGCCACCTACTTAAGACAGTATGAGATAACATACATAACATTAATAATTTTTATGATTAATGTGTGCTCGTATGGAAAGACCATATATTAATAAAAATGTTGCAATAAATAATAATTGCATTAATTATTATTAATTTTAAGGTGTACGGCTACTAGTGGAGTCGTTCCGGTATTCGAAAATCAATCGACGAAATCGAGTAATTTTTTTTTCTCAATAAATACAGTAGGGTCCCCTCGACATTCTGAAATAATATGTGTAGGGCACCGCATAGGGCACGCCCCGTAAATCTAACCTACAACGGGAAATTGAAAATAACTCAGCCGGTTTCGATGCAACAAAAAATTGTGAAAAGCAAAATTGAAGAGCTTGACAGAGCGCGTAAGCTCGAACAAACCTTATCCCGATATCTCAATGAGTTCGCGAATTAACGCGATTTTCAACTGCAAAAACAATAAAATTTAATTAACTATATCTCGAGAAGGGGCAGAGTTGGGGCATCATTTTTTCGCGAATTAACGGGTGATACCGAGTACTTTGATGGGCCGGAGGCTGGGGTTGATGGGGCAATTAGGAGGGGAGTAAGGGGGATTGGAATTTTTTTACATAAATGCTAATAAGTAGTTTATTAATCGAGCTATGGGGATCAGGCCGGATTCAATTTGTTCATTTTTTTTATCAGCTACGAGGTTGGATTGACGAAAAATTTCTATTTTCTCAAATCCGCGCTGGGCTCAGCATACAAGAAATGGCCATCTCCGAAAATACTTTAGATATTATGTTTAATTTTGGTATGTGTTAATAGGATATAGAACCTCAAATTTTAGTTAGAAAAGTTATTCAATTGTTCCACCAGTGGCGTCGCTGCAAACATGTCCTTTGATATTTTTTACAAAAAGATGGTACGCCACTGATATTTTTCCATGTGGATATTTTTTCTGATTGGCCTGTTCAATTCTCCATGAAAACGGTCTCTTGAGTTTTTCTCGTCAGACGCACCGTTCTTAATTAAAACCACTAAATTCATATTGAATCTCATTATTTTTAACATTGATAAAATAATTAATGACAATTTTTTTTAATTTCTTTTGCGAAAATAAAAATTAAAAGGTGTTTCCGCCCGTCATCGCATCGAATTGCTCACTCCAAGCAATAATTTGACAAGACCATTGCAATTTCATAATTTTGAACAGTATTTAACTAGTTTTATACAGGGCGTCTCCATAACAATATTTCTGAGGCAGATGAATTATTGCAAAAATCTTCTTTTTTTTAAATAGGACACCCTGTATTTGATATGTTTTGCTAATGGAGGATCGAATTTTCTATCTAATGATATAAGTGTTCCTATACCTATCTTCAGTATTTTCGGACTTATTGCGAAATTTAACAACTATCATATAAAAATATATTTTTTGGTAGTTGGCTGTGGATTCATAAACAAAATAATGAAAAATCCATGTGACTTTATGTCTGTGGTTAACCAATAAAGAATTTATTAATAAATAAATAAACAAAATGAAAATTACACAACAACACCAATAAAATAATTAAATTGTTTAAAATGCTTGGCTCTTAACCAATCATAAATTATAAATTGATAATTAATTATTTTATCAATGTTAATAATAATGAGTTTTAATATGAATTTAGTGGTTTTAATCAAGAACGGTGTTTCTGACCAGAAAATCTCAAGAGATCGTCTTCATGTAGAATTGACCAGGCTAATCACAAAAAATACACATGGAAAAATGTAAGTGGCGTACCAACTTTTTTGTAAAAAATATCAGAGGACATGCTGGCAGGAACGCCACTGGTGGAACAATTGAATCATTTTTCTAACTAAAATTTGTAGTTCTATATCCTATTAACACATACCAAAATTGAACATAATATCTAAAGTATTTTCGGAGATATTAAAAAGTGGACAATTCTTGTATGCCGCGCCAAGCGCGCATTTGCGAAAATAAACATTTTTCGCCAATTCCCCCTCGTAGCTGATAAAAAAAATGAATAAATCGGATCTGGCCTGATCCCCGTAGCTCGATTAATAAACTACTTATTAGCATCCATGTAATATTTTTTTCTGTGCTATGCCTGTGGATAAAAATACACTAGGACGTGTTCCTTCAATCATAGCGAAATTTCTTATCTTAATTTATATAAAGCCAGGGAATATACAGGATTATAGTAAGGAAAACATCACAGTGAAGTAAACATTATAGGTTACAGTAAAAATTATAGTAAACAACAAGTGCGTTGTTTTCAAATAATAGAAAGGAATGTATCAACATTAGAAATTAATTCAACAACATTTAAATGACAATAGAGCATAAATTAATAATATTTTGTTTAAGTATCCGGAAAGGAGTCGCTTCGAGATGTTTTGTAACACACTTGAAATAATTTAAATATTTAGATGACACCTAATTAGGAAATCTGACGCCAATTTTTTTTACTATAGCATACGTAAATAAATCAACCCGCGGGTACAGGAAAAATTATGTCCAGTATATTATTATCCATTTTTAACCGAGAATAACGAAAAACTTAAATTAACAATACAATTTATGAGTGAGCGTTATGCATTTTTAAATTAATAATAATTAAATTTTAGTATTTATACAGAGTGTTCCCTAATGATATGCCGATGAACTAACACCAGTATTTTGTAGACTTTTCAACTTATCCTACAAAAAAGGAATATTTCCATCTTGCTGGAAGACGGCGCGAGTCCAGCCTATTCCAAAGAAAGGTAAGAGAACCCTGCCTAACAACTATCGACCAGTCGCATTGCTTTCAGTTATATCAAAAGTAATGGAGAAAGCTATTAACCAACATCTTCTAAAGTACCTGGAAGGCTTCAACATTATCAGCGATCATCAATATGGTTTTCAGAAGTCCAGATCAACTGGAGATCTTCTAGCCTATGTCACCCATATTTGGAACAACGCAATCGAACATCATGGGGAGTCTCGGGTTGTTGCACTGGATATTTCTAAAGCTTTTGATCGTGTTTGGCATGAGGGGCTTCTAAGTAAACTGCGATCCTATGGTATGCCCAGTCGATTCTGTGCACGGTGTAAGCTTTCTTAAGGACCGCTCTCTGCAAGTGGCGATTGACGGATTTCTATCAGACATCTTCACCATCAATGCCGGTGTTCCTCAAGGGTCCATATTGTCTCCCACTCTCTTCTTACTCTACATTAACGACCTTCTAGTGAAAACTCAAAATCCGATATTTAGTTTTGCTGACGATAGCACACTTATCTCATCTTTCTCTTTGAATGCGCAAACATCGGCTGCTGACGCACATCTTCGCAGACAGCATGAAGTATCACGCCTCAACAAAGACCTGGAAGAAATTTTGGCTTGGGGTGACAGTAACCAAGTCGAATTTAACGCTAAAAAAACCCAGGCAGCAGTTTTCTCTAAAAATCCGAAAATATTACAGAACCGGAAATAGTCATGGCCGGACACGCAATCCCGCTGGCTTCATCTATTAATTTGCTGGGCGTCAATCTCGGAGGAAATATGTCTTGGCATAACCACGTTGTGGCAATCGCCAAGGTAGCTTCTCAGAAGCTTGGGGTACTCTTCCGAACCAGAAAGTTGTACACACCTCAACAACTTTTGACACTATACAAAGCCCAGATTCGACCATCACTAGAATACTGCTCTCATGTCTGGAGCTCTGCACCCAAACATACTCTTCGGCTGCTGGATTCCATCGAAAGGAGGGCTATTCGTCTGATCGGAGACCATGAGCTGACGAAGAACCTCGACAGCCTAGAACATCGAAGACAGGTTGGAGATTTGACTCTATTTTACAGATATTTTCATGGAAGGTGCTCGGCTGACCTTGCCCTCTTAATTCCGCCCAGAGCGACGATTAGCAGAAATACACGACGAACCACTGCCGCCCATCCATATGTGGTTAAGCTTAGTACTTCTCGAACTTCATTATTTAAGAATTCTTTCATCTGGAGGACTACATCCTTGTGGAACGACCTTCCCGAGGTCGTTTTTCCGAACGAATATAACCTCCAACGATTCAAAACCAACGTGAATCGCTTTTTGCGCACACGCACCACTCCCAGAGTGCCCTAAAGGATTTTTCCTACAGTGCTTGTGTTTGATCATAAAAAAAAAAAAACTATTTTAGAATGTTTCTGCAAGTCGTTTTATGCGGAAAAGTTCATACGAACATGTTAGCAACGGCTTAATATTTTTGCTACGCCACTGACATTATTGCATGTGGATACATTTCTGATTAGCCTGGCCAATTCTACATGAAAACGATCGTTTGCGTTTCTCTCGCTAGACACACCGTTCCCGAATAAAACAAATAAATTAAAACTAATTTTTTTGTTGTTTTAATCAGGAACGAGAAAATCGTTAGTAGTTGTGATCGCTCGAGCGAAAAACTGCTCGAGTACTCGATTATTGAAATAACCGACATCGCTCGATTATTAAAAAAACCGCTCGAGTTATAAATTCAAGCGAAACTCGCTTGTTACTTATTACCTTCCACTCGATGTTCGAGCTTCGCTTGACGCCGACGTATATTCGAGCAGCTTTTCGATCGATAGGAAATACTCTAGTTATAAATTCAGGCGAAAAATCGAATCATTGCCTTTCACTTGATACCCGATCTTCGCGCCCCACCTGAAATGTGCCGATTAGCGACGTTTGAGTTTGACGCTCAGAAGGCTGACACGACATATATCTTTCTTAAAGGCACATAAACGAGAACGTGGATATAAGAAAGCAACTGGGAAATGAAGGGAAATGATGGTTTTTAACCTGACAATAATGCAGAGGTCCCTGATAAAGTTAAATTTAAACAAAATACTAAATTCGCTGATAAGGTGTTAGTATGGTGTGCCATTTACACCAAGGGTGTATCCAGGCCTTATGTGGGTCGAGTAAGAGGTGAAGCCCTGGATAGTCAAAGGTATATCGATGATTGTCTTACGAAAATGGTAATTTTATTGAAGAAGAACATGCTGGAGACGATATTATGTTCTGGCGAGACCTTGCGTCCCGTCCCCGTATGCAAGACAAACCCAAAATTTGTTAGCAGACCAAAACGTATCATTTGTTCAGCGAAACGACAACACTCCCAACCTTCCCCAGGCTCGGCCCATAGAAGATTTTTGGGCTCTTTTATCTCGATTTTACGATGGAGGATGGGAAGCACAAAATGAGGAGAAACTTCGACGAAGGATTTTTTTTTATGATCAAACACAAGCACTATATTCACGTTTGTTTTGAATCGTTGGATTATCGATGGATCGTTATATTCGTTGGGAAAAACGACCTCGGGAAGGTCGTTCCACAAGGATGAAGTCCTCCAGATGAAAGAATTCTTAAATAATGAAGTTCGAGGAGTACTAAGCTTAACCACATATGGATGGGCGGCAGTGGTTCGTCGTGCATTTCTGCTATTCGTCGCTCTGGGCGGAAGTAAGAGGGCAAGGTCAGCCGAGCACCTTCCATGAAAATATCTGTAAAAGAGAGTCAAATCCCCGACCTGTCTTCGATGTTCTAGGCAGTCGAGGTTCTTCGTCAGCTCGTGGTCTCCGATCAGACGAATAGCCCTCCTTTCGACGGAATCCAGTAGCCGAAGAGTATGTTTGGGTGCAGAGCTCCAGACATGGGAGCAGTACTCTAGTGATGGTCGAATCTGGGCTTTGTTTAGTGTCAAAAGTTGTTGAGGTGTCCACAACTTTCTGGTTCGGAAGAGTACCCCAAGCTTCTGAGAAGCTATCTTGGCGATTGCCACAACGTGGTTATGCCAATACATATTTCCTCCCAGATTGACGCCCAGCAAATTAATAGATGAAGCCAGTGGGATTGCGTGTCCGGCCATGACTATTTCCGGTTCTGTAATATTAACCTTTTTAGAGAAAACTGCTGCCTGGGATTTTTTAGCATTAAATTCGACTTGGTTACTGTCACCCCAAGCCAAAATTTCTTCCAGGTCTTTGTTGAGGCGTGATACTTCATGCTGTCTGCGAAGATGTGCGTCTGCAGCCGATGTTTGCGCATTCAAAGAGAAAGATGAGATAAGTGTGCTATGGTCGGCAAAACTAAATATCGGATTTTTAGTTTTCACTAGAAGGTCGTTAATGTAGAGTAAGAAGAGAGTGGGAGACAATATGGACCCTTGAGGAACACCGGAAGGATATATAGAAAATCCGGGAAATCGATATAAATGCCGTCCAAAACTTAATGCTAGGTGTCCGCAGAAAGTTGCGGTCTAGTGGAAGACCATGGTTCTCTATATTTAAATGAAACAATTAATTACTATGTATTATAAAACGAATAATTTAAATATATTTTATTATAAAAAAACAATTGGTTGACATTTGTGCCAAAACTTATGGGACATACCAAAATATATTTTTATTTTGAAAAAGAAAACTGACGATCGTAGAAAAAATATTGTATGAAACGTATGTATAATGTTAGTTTTTTTGCAGCACTTGAAAAAACTCACCCTGTATAAGCATGTAGCATCACATCGACCGAAAATTTAAAGAGGGTTTATCAAAGAAAATAAGGTCAATATACTCTTCCAGAGGACTTGATGACTTTCAAGAAACGATCATGAAAACCCATGTCAAAAATATTTGAGTTATCATCAACTCATCATCATTATAAAGTACAGGTCCTATAAATCTGGTTTTTCCAAATTTATTTTTAGTATACAGGTGTAGTTAAATAATGCTTTTGTTTACAATTCAAAAGTCGAGTTGGGTGTTGGGATGGCTGGTGAAAATGTTTTTTTAAGTTACACATTAGATATGGTACACACTGGGATTCATAAATCAATGATTTTTTTTCTTACGTGTTATTATGTATTGTTAATACAAAATTCTCAAAGATGAGCAATTTCTAACGTTAAATCTCTAACCATTTTCGGGATACTTCCATTTTTACTTTGATTTTTTCTTGCATTGTGATTAGTGTTGGGAAAAACCGATGATTTTAATAATCGAGTACTTGATACTCGAGAGATTTTAATAATCGAGTGAATCGCTCGAGCGATTAATCACTTGAAATGTTTATGACTAAGAAGAATGTGAGGTGGTGATAAACACCAGGGTTTTTTTTGTACGTTTTAGAATTTAGTCTAGAGTTTCTATTAAGAAAGAACAGTAAAATTATATACTTTCCTAATTTTTTAAGAATTTGCAATCGCCACTGGCTAGCCCGTCAAAATAAAACCTATGTTGCGCTGAATCCACTAAGGGATTTGGCATACTTCTTTGTATGTACCTTCTCGTTAATGTGCCTTTAACAAAGACGCATATCGTGTCAGCGTTCTGAGCGTCAAACTCGAACGTCGCCAATCGGTTGAATTTATAACTAGAGTAGTATTTCCTATCGAACGAAAAATTGATCAGATATACGAGCAGTTTTTTCCCTCGAGCGATCACACGACCAAGCACCACATTTCGGTCTGTGTCAATCGAAGCTCGGGTATCGAGTGAAAGGTAATAAGTAACCTGCGACGATTTTCGCGTGAATTTATAACTCGAGCGGTTTGTTTAATAATCGAGCGATGTCGGTTATTTCAATAATCACAATTTCATACAAAATGAACTACAAGGACTACTAACCTTGTAAATGCGGTCAAATAACGTTTTATATAAATTTTTTTTACAGCCAGTGTTAAACATTCTATTAGCCAGAAGAACTTCTAAGTGTCGGTGACGTGGGTATGGTGATAATCGCCAATATCTAAGCATAAATGAAGCCCACCGCGTTAAATGGTAGTGAACAGTATAGGTTTATTTAGTTGGGTGTTGGGTTAGGTGTTATGGAAATGACTTATTATATTTAAACCGGCAAATCCTGAGATGAAAAAAAATTAAAGAAAGATAACCATAAATGGCGTTTTGAATTATTAAGCGAAATATACACTGTATATGAAATCTCAAAATTTACGTGGCCGCTCCTGAGGACCTTCGCAATCAATATTTATTGAGGCAGTCTCGAGGATCAAAAGAGGTTAGCGCATTATAGGCGGTGTTGTCATATTGCAACACAGAACACGTGTTCAGTTTTTGACAACAAGACGTCATTGACACGCTTTCTCACTTCTCTTTCAAACTTTTTAGAAAATAAATACTACAATTTTAAGGTACATACTCTCTTATTTTAAAATAATCCGTTTTATAATTAAATTCCATAAAAAAATAAAACACAGAAAGTATGTTTTTCAACAGCTCAACAGTAGATAATATCACACAAATTTGAAATCACATCCCAACATTTATTATTATAAATTATTTCACAACAGAAAAAAAATCGGGTATTGCTACAACTAACAAAACGTTTAAAATTCGCATACATCAAGCACGTGGAACCCTCGACAGCGTCACTCCACCCCCGAGCCTCGAAACATACTGAAGCAACGATAGTGGCGCGCGGCCGGTATCCAAGCAATGGCGAGACACGCGGTGTGATCTGACAACACGGTTAGTATACTCTGACCCATATTGTTGCTAAGTGAATCCAGATGGAACGGCGCGACAGTATGTGGGTAAAAAGGGTTTTTACCTTAGTATTTAGATATTCGATTTAAAAAAAAAGTATGTAGACTTTCTCTAATATTGTTGCTAAGTGAATCCAGATGGAACGGCGCGACAGTATGTGGGTAAAAAGGGTTTTTACCTTAGTATTTAGATATTCGATTTCTCTAGGACACCCAAGGAGTCACCAATTTAAATATAATAAGTCATTTCCATAACACCCTGTATAGCAGTACTTATTAAATTCGTTAGGGTCATTGAGTCCCGTACTCAACTTATCTCCCCATTGTAGTTATCTAATAGTGTTGTTCATAATTATACCTGACCAGCTATAAATCACATCACTGCAACAATTAGCAACATTTTATGTTCGGCAATGTTATATAATAACAATATACATTTTTTAATATGAATTCTTGATGAAATATTAAACAAGTTCAAGATCAAGCGAGGAGATTTATAGAAACAATTAATTTTCACACTTAATAAAACTGATAAATATAATTAACTAAATTGGTCAAGATACACGCAGGTGTAAGCCAAGAGAATTCCGTACCAGGAGCGTCACCGTTCCAAGGACGTTTAATCAATGGATAAAACAGGTACCACCTGTATCTACACCCGATACATTAAGATTATGATATTATCTAGTAGTTCAAATTTCGTATGGCGCGCGCAGTGACGTCATGGTGTGGGTTACAAGTTTAAATTGTTTATGGAGATTGACGTTGTTGTTAGCGTTCTTAATTCCCTTTTAAAGTATTAAAAGGTTTAATTAATTTGATAAATAGGTGAAATGAAAGAATAATATCATGGTATTGAGGCATATTAAGCGACTTTGGGCAGTGGCGGCTCGTGACCTATGATAGTTGTGGTTCACAAGTATGGTGAAATAATTTTTAAAATTTTATTTTTGTGTAAAGATCAAACAATTACTTTCTAGGCGTTTTAAATGTATAAAGACAAGAAGTAATAAGAAAATGCGTTAGGTAAAACATATTTTTTATAATTTTTTAATTTTACACAAGGAAATACAACTTTTGGAAAATAAGAAAGGTTTTCTTAGTGTGTATAGTGCTTAAACGTAAAGTCCGTTCTTCGGTTCTTAATTGTAGAAAATTGATCAATAACAGCCTCATTAAAGTTTGGAATACCCTCTATAAATTTTTTTTCATATATTTAATTTTTAAACTTTCTAATAAAGTCCCTAGATTTACCCTTTGTGGTCTGCGTTAAATAAATTTCGGGTTTAGATCTTCCCGCATTCTTCACTTCAATTTTTTGCTCCAAACTCAAAGAGCTAAAGTTATTTTTTAAATAGTCCACCGTCAAACTATTCATTTTAACTTAATAAATATATAATATTAAAATATTAAAACATACACGCTCGAATTTCTAACTAGAGGCACGAACAGACAATGGCATGGCGCACACTAAAATTGCGTGCATTTATCATGTTAAATAGCCATAGCCCCGCTATCCCCCACTGTCTCCCGCCACCTGTTACTACAGAGAAACTGCATTATGCCACGCCTACTTAATCGCACATGCGAGCAAGTCTCGTCATAATCGTCATTAACCTCGACCGAGGCACGGTTGCCGGATCGAGAGCCTATAATATACAGTTTGGTTGACGGTACGATAAAATATTAGGGCGGGTCGGACTTTATACGATAAATAATATTTAATGAATATAAATTAATATTTTTTTATTGAGATTATTGATAGTGAATGCAATACTTTCAGAAATGACTGTATAATCATATTATTTCAAATTTAAACTTTATTCACCGTTTTGAAAAAAATAAAATCCTTTTTCGACAAAATCAAAATAATATAGTCATGTAGTACCATATTTCAAACTAAATTTAAAAATTTAACACATTCTATCCGATAGTTTTCTTGTAGTTTGTCACACCAGTTTACCTGAATGGAGGTCATTGGTAAGTGCTCAGTTTTTAAATTGACAAAATTATAAATTTTTCAGGTCTTTCAGAACTTTGTAAAAACAAACTCGAACATACAGATAATAATTTATTCCATAAGTTTTTTTTTTTAATTTTAATAAATTAAAGGCAAGGTGGATGTGCCGCTTTTTTAATCAACAGGATGAACTTACCTACCTGTTCATGAAATTTACGTTTTTAAGTGTATTATGTAACGACCGAAAATCCTCTTTCTTGTTTTAGATGGAAATACCCAACGATTATGTTTATTTTGCAAATTCCTCGCATTTTTCTAGCGAGATCCGTTCCACGGGTCAAGCTTTTTTTACGAAGTCAAGTCAACAACAACATAACTTGGCCAATAAAATATGTTAATATAGTTGAATCACAGAGTATACAGTAGAAGCAGTAAATGTAGGCATTATTTGTTTTATTTTATTAATTTCATAAATCTGCTACTAATGAGGAGGAAACATAAACAAAGTTACATGCAGTATAGTATTTGCAGAATTATATCGTTGATCTTTTGACTGCAATAAAACCTCATTATCCATTCGACCATAAAATAAATAAGGAAATCCCAAATTTTAAAACCTTTTCGAGCAGAGCCGGAACAGGTAGTTATGTACCCATCATTTCTTGGAAGCCAATAGGAACAACGCTCTGCAAAATGCTGATCCAAGCATCGTTCCCACGAGACTTGGACAGTACACCTAACATCAGTTTTTAAAATCAGAATAGACATAGACTTCGTACGTATTGTATTGTATTGTATCTTTCCGTTTTATAAAGGCTGTCAAATTAATTAAAAGTTATTGTTTTTTAAAAACCTGTTTCGAAAAACAAGAAACAAAAGTAGGTATACAAATTCAATTTATACCTATGCCTGATGCATATACAGTGTGTACATAAAGTAAGGAACAAATTCATTATCTAGGAATCTAAAAATATTTCGGAAAAATTCTCGGACACGTGTATAATAATTTTTAATGGCGCATTTTTTTCCCATACAAACTTAATATACAAGGTGGCTCATGTAGTAGATATGACATTATCGACGATTTTTTTAAATGGGAACCCCTATATTTTAGTTCAGATCTGTAATCTCCAAGAACAGCTGATTTCAAAAACATAACACACTTAGGGCCTAAAATTCATAGTTTCGTTACTACAGGGTAAAACAAATAATTTTATTTAATATATTTTTAATTTAAAAAAATGTAAAAAAATTAAATAAGCTATTTAATTAAGTGTTGAAATTATCCTCCTTCTGCTGCCTGACAGTACCCCAAGCGATCAATAAATTCTTGTTGGACTTTTCTTATGGTTTCTTCTGAAATGTTCCTGCATTCTGTTGTTATTCGATTTTTTAAATCTTCAATATTGGCAGGTCTGACTTTATAAACAACATTTTTCAGGTGACCCCACAAGAAAAAGTCCAGTGGTGTAAGGTCTGGAGACCTAGGCGGCCATTCAATAGGCCCACGTCTTCCAATCCACTTGTTCGGAAAAACTTGGTTTATGTAATGGCGCACTACTGCTGCATACTGTGGAGGTGCGCCGTCTTGTTGGTACCGCAAATTTTCATCTAGAATTCCTGGATTATTTCTACTAGGGTATAAGTTAACTAGCGTAGGGATAAGAAAGTTCTGAAGAAAATGAAGATAATTTAGCCCGTTTACATTGTTGTCAAAAAATATGGCCCAATAATTTTGTTTTTCACAATACCAGCCCAAACATTAATTTTTTGAGGATATTGAGTATGGTGCTCATGCATCCACCTGGGATTTTCTTTTGCCCAGTATCTACAGTTTTGCCGGTTCACTTCTCCATTTAATTTAAAGGTAGATTCATCCGAAAATAGGATATTTTCAACAAACAAAGGATCTAAGTTACATCTTTCCATTAATATTTGACAAAACTCCATCCTACGATCTGGATCATCTTCATTCAACTCATGAACCAATCGGATTTTAAACGGGTGCCACTTTTCTACCGTCAATAAGTTATGAACGGTCATAGCAGCCGCCCCATGATCAATGCTAATCTGGCGGACGCTGTTGTGGGGATCTTCTTCCATAGCCAATAAAATATCTAATTTCTTATCATCCGGAATAGTTGGACGGCCTTTTCTGGGAATATCTTCCACTGAACCCGTTTCCCGAAATTGTATTTCAAGTTTACTCACAGTTGATCTAGTAATTGGTCTTGCTGGATACTTAGTGTTAAACAAAATGCAAACTTCTTGTTGAGTACGGATCCTATCACCATATCCAATCATCATAAGAATTTATATTCTTTGTGTTAAAGATAAACGCATAGTAACTCAATATGTTTTAAAATAAAATTTATTACTTCTAATAAACTTACTAGAAAAATACAATGTAATGACAATGACATTATCTAAATACCATAGTTACATAACAGCAAATAAGCCTACTTGAGAAAAAACATAAGTAACAGCAAATGATGGTGCGTCCATTAATTACGTAAGGCTTTCAGGTAAAATTGGGTGATGGCGGAAGGGATTGAGCCAAATGTCACGAAATCTTTTATTGGAGGAAGGGGGGTTGAAAAATCGCTAAAAACGCCTCACGTAATTAATTGATGCCTCCCAAGCCAAAAAAAAATATCTTAAATAAAATTATTTGTTTTACCCTGTAGTAACGAAACTATGAATTTTAGGCCCTAAGTGTGTTATGTTTTTGAAATCAGCTGTTCTTGGAGATTACAGATCTGAACTAAAATATAGGGGTTCCCATTTAAAAAAATCGTCGATAATGTCATATCTACTACATGAGCCACCTTGTATATAAAGTTTGTACGGGAAAAAATGCGCCATTAAAAATTATTATACACGTGCCCGAGGATTTTTCCGAAATATTTTTAGATTCCTAGATAATGAATTTGTTCCTTACTTTATGTACACACATAAATACAAAGTGATTTTTAATAATTTTAATCTTTAGTGGTTTTCCGGCGAGTAATTTTTAGTTAGGCTTATTAGTAGTAGAATGTGGCGTCCTTGGAATTGTGCTGATAGGGGGGCATCTTCAAGTGTTATTTTTAAAAGAAAGCATTTATCTACCGATGCCAAACTAATAATTAAAAATGTGTATCAATCGTTGTTGAGTAGATATTTTAATTCGATGGATGCTTTAGCAGAGACGTCTACTTTGAAAAAAACTCCTTTATCTTCGGTAAGAGACATAGTACTTAAACCTGTTAATCCTAGAAAAAATCGGAGTGATTCTGGCACATTTAGAAGCATTGCCGAAAATGACATGGATTTATTAAGAAGAAAGATTTACCAAATGTATGAGGCACAAACTGTACCAACTTTGATTTCCCTCAAAGAGCGGCTGATTAAAGACGAAACAAATATCTCTTGTAGCCTTTCAAGCCTTAGGAAAATATTGCGTAAAATGAGTTTTAAATACCGAAGCATTGATAAAAGGCAAACATTAATGGAATCTCAACGTTTACGGGAATGGAGACTTAAATATTTAACAGCTGTTAAACAATTTAGGGAATAAAATCGTCCAATTATTTACCTTGACGAAACATGGTTCGATACCCATGACACTCCAAGAAAAGGTTGGGATGATTCATCCAAAAATGTTAAAACCAAGGCACCATCAAATAAAGGCAAAAGAATCACAATATTACCTGCTGGTTCGGGTTTGTTGTTAGATTACCATCAAGATACCGACGCACAACTTCTTGAAGATTGGTTTAAACATAAATAGTTTCTTAGAATTTAATTAATTTTTATTGTACTTGTTATCCTAATAGTTATACTTTTAAATTATATTATTTTCAATTATCATTAATTGTCAATTATCATTATTTTACATTTATTATAGGTACCTAAAACTAAAAATACCTATCTATTTATTTTAAATTATAAAAATAAATCATGGTGTGGTATACATTTTCAAGCCGGCTCTGATCCCATTTATTGAGCTTTGAAGAGGATTAGGCGTATACAATAGGGTTTACTCAGGTTTTTTGGTTTTATTTTTGGCAGTAAGAGTCAACGGTATAATTCTGCAACAACTATACTGCAGGGTAAAATTTATATACGAACCTAGTTTGTATTTATTTTTTTTCAAAGACCACCTACGAAAATGGGAAAAAAGCATTACTAACTACAAAACTACCATTTTTTGGACAAAAGTAATTAAATGGCTTGCCGTTATTAAAATTGGTTCGTAGTCAAAAGTACCAATTAAATCATTTGATCAGCATAAAAAGATTTTGGTTGCAATAAATTAAAATCAGGCTGCAACACTTGTTCTGCAAAAAATGCTACAAACTCGACTCAACAATTTAACCGATATCAGTCGGCTTGTAATATCATGTGTTCGCTTAATTAACAGTCGAGCTGCGAAATGATTACTTGGTTAGCCAGATTTTACAATTGGTCAGTAGAAAAAAACATGTCTAGAAGCAGTTTACTTCAGAGGTTTGAATATTAAAGAATGGTTATCAATATAAATCATTGGATTGCGTTTGCTTTGAATAATCGGCAAAGTTCGTTATTGTGGGCGGAGCGAAAGCAGTCGCGTGATACGAGTAGCAGAAGGTGTAGCGGGGGCGGGTTTTAACTTGTTTTCCCGGGGCACTGTCACTATTTCACGTTTTATTGCTTTTTTTTTGATGACCAATGATTAAATATTTTGCTTACTAATATCTGATTAAAAGTGGATCGCTCATAGCAGCTTATATATTTAATTTGCGTACCAAAATAATTTAGAGCACTCTAGTATGACATTAATTACTGACCCATTCAGAAATGATGGATGTCCATAAGTTGCTGACCAACTAGCCATTTTGGCTAACCGATTACATTTTTTTGTTCGCAAAAATAAGAATATTTTGCTAACCAGTTAAATGATACCCATAGATATTTATGAAACAAATTCATAAAGTATTCCTTTTTTTACGAACCTCGCTAAACCTCTCCACTTGCTTTTGATCCAATGCAAAGGTATTGTAAACTACAGACCCCATAATTCATTCATAAAACTCTTGGAAAATGAAGCGGTGATTGTTTGAAATGTTATTGAAAATCAGTAATGGGTGGAAGAGGGAACTACATGTTTGTTGGCTGAATGGCAACAATGTTGAAGTCTGGTTATAACAGATGGTTAAATATTAAAATATAACCATACTTACCGATGAAAAGATAAATCCTTATTTAAATGGTCCACTCTGTTACAAACTACACATGAGTGCACCATGATTATTTATAATAAACACGATTTTTCACCAATAATCACAAAAAAAACACAAATCAACCAAAATATAGAACAATCCGTTAGATCAAAGAACAAACATCGCAATGCTTACGAGATTAGTATTCATTCATCTTTTGCTTATCTTTTGGGTCCGAGAAATTTGTAAAATAGAAATAGATGTTGCCAGAGTGCAGTTAGATTAGTCCAAGATTCGCTTGATACTTTTAAGTATAATAATATTTTTTTAAAGAATCTCACATCGCATTTTAACAGTTTATATAGTAAAATTATTGCGATATAAATTTCTTTTAAGAGCAATTGCGGATTAATCTTAAACCAGTTGTATTTGCCAAATTAACAAATTATTAATTGGGATTTTGCAAGAGAGACATTTGCGATAAATATGTCAATCTGGCTATGCTGCAATAATGAACGAAAAGAGGTGGGAAAGACTGTTTGCAGTCGTTGCGTAGGCCAAAAATGTACATTTTCCATCTGTAGTTTGTAGTATCTTTAGTCCAATGTAATTTAATAAACATATTATATTCCTTTTTGTAAGCGTCTTTCGATATTTCAGGCAATAAATTCTGTGTTACTTCATTGGCCTTATTAATTATTTCGTCTGAAGTACATTGAAATGAACTTCCTTCTTCAGAATCGTATGTATGCTCATTTTTACCTGCTAATGAAAAATGATTAAGTTTGCTAATTTCGTTCATTCTACCGGTTTATTGCTTGCGATGTGGTGGGAAAGACTGTTTCTGTATCTATTGTGTTTTTGAATTAATTTTTAGTGTTTTTTCGAACTAAAACTACTTAGAGCTTTTTATTAGCCATCTAGGTACAATGGTTCGTTAGTGCGTGGTGTGTAAGAAATTCGATTATTCTAACCCCGGATTAATATTTCGTCGGTAAGTGAGAATAATGAGGTTATGTCTTTTTAGGTAAAGCAGTGGTGTAGCTAATTGTATATTTTAAGTAAATATTGCAAAAATATGGATTATTTCTTTATATTATCTGAATTTCTGTAAAAAATATCAACAACGATTACCTATTTATGACGAGTGTTAGATCGAAATTATCTAGACGTGTACCTTATTCCAGCGTTGCCATTTTTAAAAGCCATCTTCTTCTAACTTATTTGAAACTGTAGAACTGTGCATGATTGTAAATAAATGGTGTCTTATGAACGGAATGTTTTGTCTCCCCTTTTATATTATATGTTTATGGTCAACTACAAATCCAATATAAATGAACATGTATACTCTGTGGTCGCGGATAAGTGCGAATAAATTTTCATAATTAATTTATAATATCACTGAATAAGTAGATGGGGGCTCATCTTCATAATACACAATATGGACGAGCAGAAGGTCGGACAGCGACCTTGCGGCGCGACGTATCCGCGGCGCCGGTCGACTGTTTATAATTATTTAAATATGACGGGACGACGACAGCACGTGGAGGCCAGGGGACAAGTCGTCGGTGTCATGGCAACAAAGTTATAAAGTTTTTAAAAATGTGGGTAATTTTGTTTCTTTAAAGATTGTTTTTTGATTATGTTTGTTTAGTAACGTCAACAGTCGATAAGACAGGTATCCTTATGGTTATAGTGATGTATATAAAAATTCAAAAAAATATGTTCCAAATATCGATAGTATAATATTTATATAATAAAGTTTTATACAACATATTTTATAATAGCTTTATAAAACACGTACAATTTTTTCTATTTTACGTCTTTTTTAATAAAAAAATCCATATTAAAAAATATATATTATGCCAAATAAATTTTGTAAATTTTTATGTCTAAATTTTATGTTGGTAATATTTTCTAAAAAACTAAACAATATGAACCAAGATGATTTCAGTTTAAGTTTTCCTGAGTTAAGGGAAATTGGGCTACCCTGGAGGCCCCCCTCCCCCCCTTTCGTGTTGTATCCTCTTGTACTATAGTAGCTCCGCGCCTGTCTCCGTGACATAACCAAAAATGTATGAGGGTAAAAATTTTTTTACAGACAACTTTCAGTCGTTAGCATATAACTTACTAAAATAAACTATTTGCCTGTAGAAACGATTATAATTTGCGAAATATATGTTATTTCCTGCATTAGGAAGCAATTTTAAAAGTTTTTTTTTAGATTATAGTTGCAGTATTCAAATTTGAATTTAAAAATGTATCGCCGGTCACGTGTCCGCAGTCAATAATTTCTTACTTTACCCTTTTATATTTCACGTCATTTTACTAAAGTTACTTTTATATATAAATTTATTTACACTCGCAGTACAATTTGTATTGAAAAAATGTTCACAGATCAAAAGTTTAGTTTCTCTAACGCAATTATTAACCAGAAGCTCCGTCCCCGCAGTTGTATGTATCGCCGGTCACGGCAGAAATTGCTTATAAATAACGCCACTACAGGCCGGCCTACTAGTTTTAAAAATATGACGGTATGTGTTTGAATTTGTGTAAAGCGTGCCCCTGTTTAGGTAAGATCCTTATTATGTATATTTAGGTACAAACTAGAACATTGCCTACTTTTTACCAGGCGTATGTTTCTATGCTGTATCGCCGGTCACAGGGTTAACTCAGACCTAGTAGTCTTAGTTAAGGGAAAAATACTACACGAAGTCATTCTCTTGAGTACAGATACTCATTTCAGTCTAAAAATTTAAGAAATAGCTTGTATTAGCTACGAATTTGTGCATATTTGTATCGACGGTCACAGTATCGCCGGTCACGCATGAAAATGTTACCGGAGATACATTGATGTGACGGTTTGTTATCCGAAGCTATATACAATGTTTAGTAACCATTTATAAACCATTAGGGGAAAATATATTTTGATGTGCAAGTTTCGTTTACACCTTAGGTAGATTACAAATGTGACTAATTTTCGTAGTATTTTAACATTCCATAAGGAACATTCCAAAACTTTAAGCCAATATAAGAAAGGGCCGTTATAAATAATAGGAAAATGGTTATAGTGACTGATTAAAATAACTCAGCTCCAAATATTGCCGTTAAATGATTCAGAAGAGTAAAATTAGCCATGTGACGGGCGTTAAATTATTAAAAAATCGATGCTATAGACCAAGATCTTTGTGACGATGATCTTTTGCGCGGACATATATAATTCCTCTAATTAGATACTATAAGAAACCTATTAAAAAATTAACAGGTGTTTTTGAGATTATTTATTTTTTAAATCCGATTTACTCAAAGTTGCCTGTAAAAAAATCTTGACTCATGACGTATGTTTCTTAAAATTTAAACAGACTTCAACAACAAAAATCAATCAATTTATATCACAACCAACAAACCCGAACAAACACCAAATTAATTATATTTTCTATTTGTAATAAGGCGGGGAATGGAGAATATTTATTTGTAAATCCTGAATACTGCCCAACCCCTTGGGATCGTATACATTTGCTTTGCTTCCTTGGGTCATATATTTTTCGTAGTTTTATTGGTTATTTCTTCTTTAAAAGAATCTAACCTGTTTAAACTTAGGTTTCGAAGTAGTTTTGACATAATGCTTCGACAGTTCTGTCGTTATTGACTTGCTGTTAAATTTTGGCAAATTAATAGGAACGATTGTATTAAAGGACAGTGAGTAATAAAATTGTTCGGTTGTAATTGGTCGCAGCCCGTGAGTAATACAGTCATTAGTGACGTGCACGAACTGAAAGCAAATAACGATTATTAATATTGTTCAGAAATGTCATAATAATGAATATTTGGAAGCTAATCTCAGAAAAACATTTACATTAAACTAATTAATTGATTATTATGTAACCTAATGTACATGCCCTTCAATTTAATACAAATTCAAAATATATAATAAAATCTTTCCATAAATCCAAAATGAATATTTATAGGTCTATGACCTTGCTAAAAAGAATTAAATTTCGCAAAAATATTTGTTCAAATTTTTACTGATAAAACATGCATATTTGTATATTGATTTTAATGGTCTGGATAGATACTATTCGAAAATTTGAATAATCGTTATAAAACTTTTATTAAACAGAACGTGTCTGAAATCCAATAACTAAATTAGCACTCGATAAACAATCAATAAGAATAATGAATCCGAAATCAATAAAATATATGCAATATTATTGTTGGGAAAAACCGATAATTTTAATAATCGAGTACTTGATACTCGAGCGATTAATCACTTGACATTTTTATGACTAAGAAAAATGTGTTGATAAAACACCGGGGGTTGTTTTTGTAAGTTTTAGAAGTTTAGTCTAGTATTTGCTGTCTAAAGTATTTGCCCAGCTCCGGGGTTTTAATTTGATATACAGGGTGTTATGGAAATGACTTATTATATTTAAATGGGTGACTCCTAGGGTGTCCTAGAGAAAGTCTACATACTTTTTTTTAATGGAATATCTAAATACTAAGGTAAAAACCCATTTTACTCACATACTGTTGCGCCGTTCCATCTGGATTCAGTTAGCAACAATGTGGGTCACTAGAGTATACGAACAGTGTTGTCAGATCACACCGCATCATTTGCCCTTGCTTGGATAACTGCCGCGTGCGACTATCGTTGCTTCAGTATGTTTCGAGGCTCTGGAATGGGATGACGCTGTCGAGGGTTCCACGTGTTTGATGTATACGAATTTGAAACGTTTTGTTAGTTGTATAGCATTACCCGATTTTTTCTCTGTTGTGAAATAATTCATAATAAGAAATATTGTGATATGCTTTCAAATTTGTGTGATATTAACTATTGTTGGTTCTGTTGTGAAACATACTTTTTGTGTTTTATTTTTTTTATGGATTATAAGATCGAAGGTAAGAGAGTACGTACCTTAAAATTGTAGAATTTTTTTTCTAAAAAGTTTGAAAAAGAAGTGATAACGCGGGTCAAAGACGTCTTGTTGTCAAAAACTGAACACGTGCGTTTACATTTCTGTGTTGCAATATATGACAACACCACCTCAATAAACTATTGATTGCGAACATCCTTAAAGTGTATATTTCGTACAATAATTTAAAGCGCCATTTAAGGTTATTTTTCTTCAATTTTTTTTTCATCTCAGGATTTGCCAATTTAAATATATTGATGATATTGTATTATATATGTTGATTGATTGTCATTTCCATAACACCCTGTATCTTATATAAAAATCGAATTAATTTATTTTTTGAACTAAACTAAACTAACTGTAAAATTTAACTCTCAGGTCGTATACGTGTCGCGTATAGTGTTCCTCAAGGATCCATTCTCGGTCCTTTACTTTTACTTTATTTACCTCACAACTAACCAACAACCTGATATACACCGGCACCGCTAAGCATACGCATGCGGAGGACACCCAATTATACATTCATATTACAACACAATAAATTACCACCCACCCAATTGAATCGCTCATTTCAAAAACCACATAAGTCAATATTTGCCCCAAAATGGTGTTTTGTCATGAGATGACTTTTCACGGCTATCTACGTTTTATGCCTAAAAAGCACAGAAGTCACATAAACCGTTAGAGAAATAAACCTATTTAAAGTTTCGCTTTCGTTACAAAAACCATATAAGTCGCCGACTTACTGAACAGCTTCTTTTGTCCCCTGAAAATTTAACTTTGTTGACTTATGTGGTTTTTGAAATGAGCAATTCAATTATACATTCGTATTATTTAATTTTTAGGAAAATTTTTCAATTTTCGTGACAAAATAGCAAGGGGGGGGGGGGGGGGGTCAATTAGTATCTATTAGTTTTCAGAAGTCATATAGGGGTCCAAAAATATGATACGGTCTGATAGCCGTATTCACCATTGGCAGTTAAATATTAATCAGACTATTAAATATTTGTCAGTCAGTTAAATCATATCGGGGTATTCACCATTGAAAGTTAAGCTTTATCAGTCTGTCAAAAATATCTTGAGAAATTCGACATGTTAAATAGCTAACAGACTGCTAAGTTAGTTAGGTTATGTTTTCTTTTAATATCTTTTAACTTTTTGCTCTCTTGAGTTTAAATGAGAACTTCCATTGGTTAATTTTATTGTTCAGCCTGGTATTTAGTATTCATGGACAGAATCGACAGTATTAATTTATTGGATTCCTCGTCTGAATTCTCATCCTCCGGCACAGACAGTGAAGATGAGCTTGTGCACATCGACCAAGAAATGTTAAACATCGTAATAATTTGTTGGAAGAATTAGATGATGTAGAATTTAAGAAGAGGTATCGAATGACCAAAAATACCTTCCAAAGGTTAGTAAATTTGTTAGAAGATGTGATGGAGCCAGCTGACAATCGGAACCAGCCAATATCCAAAGTTCACCAAATTTTAATATGCCTTCGCTTTTATGCTACTGGGTTTTTCCAAATCAATGTCGGTGATCATTTTGATATATCACAACCCTGTATCTCGCATTGTCACCAATGTAACTAGTCAAATTGCTGGTATGAGACAACAGTTCATCCATATGCCAGAAACCGAGAAGGAAAAGGGAAATGGAATATTAAAGTTCTTTAATATTGGAGGGCTTGTTCGGGTTTGAGAGATTTGACCAAATAAATTTGATATCAATATTTCAATAATTTGTTTTTTCAATAATTAATTTCAATAATTTATTTGAGTAACTATACGAAAGTCAACAACAACAAATTCTTCAAACTTACCTTTTGGTTGTAGGTGCCGTAGATTGTACTGGATGTAAATATCATCTACACTTCTCGTCAAAATTAGCGAATAATGTAAAATGTAACAAAAGTTCGTTGTTCAATATTTTTGGAAGTACTCAATCGATTTTGAAGATCTTTTTTAAAAATTGTAGACTAATATTGCGGAAATCTTAAAAACATTCTAATGTTCTTTTATAAAACATTTGTGCAGCTATACAGGGTGTTTTTTGTAACAATGATTTTTTCCCAGATATTCAGAACACCCTGTAGAGTGAACTGGTGATCGCTGCAAATCCCGGAAGAGGTACCATCCTAGTAGCATCCTTTATCAATATTTTCTTTTTTGATTCGCCTTTTTATTGCCATTTTTAGTGGAGATATACGGTTTTTTGCCCGTATATGTTTTTGTTTGGTTCTCCAGGGTACACATTAACAGAAAATTCATCTAGCATGCTTTGCAGAATAAATAACCTTAACCACTTGTCAAACTGAATTGGCTAGTTGTTATTGCAAGAATTTGTTAGTTTTGGTGTCTATAGAGGTTTTCAATTTTCTTTTAATAATGAATCCAATTGCAAGACGAAATGGTAGCCTTTCGGAAACTGAATGCGCTGTCGTAGTTGCCCTTACGCAAGAAGGTTACGCTCAAATTCAATTAGCTCAGCGGTTTGGTGTATCTCAGGCAAACATTTCCCGAGTATTACAGCGTTACAATGCAACTGGTAGGAATAGCCGAAGAACAGGTCAGGGTCGTAATAGAGTCACAAATCCGAGACAAGATCGGTATATCCGTTTAAATGCTTTAAGAAGAAGATTTACAACGAGCACTTTGATCCGAGGAGAATTTTATAAGTCAAAGTACCATTAGAAGAAGACTTGCAGAAAGCCAATTAAGGCCTCATAGAGCAGCCACTGGACCTCTGCTTACAAGGAATCACAGAAGACAACGTCTGGAATTCGCGCGTGAGCACCTTAATTGGCAAGTTAGGGAATGGGCCAACATATTGTTCTCAGACGAGTCTAGATTTTGCCTTTTCGCCAACGATAGGCGAAATATGGTATACAGAAGACCAGGGGAAAGATATGCCCTAT
The DNA here is from genome assembly GCA_963991005.1 of Barypeithes pellucidus. Lineage (NCBI taxonomy): Eukaryota > Metazoa > Arthropoda > Insecta > Coleoptera > Curculionidae > Barypeithes > Barypeithes pellucidus. The sequence continues at coordinate 21,173,933 of OZ022563.1, forward strand.
GCAACTTTGCACACACTGTGAGTTATGGCGGTATATAAAATATAACCACGTTGCCAATTCTGCTTCTAATATATTTTCGTTAACAGGGAGTTTACTAACTCACTGACATTAATTTTTGGTGAATGCCATATTCTTTTAACAGACTGTTAAATACAAACTCCCTGTTACTAAACAATTTGTTAAGTTTTGGATGGTGAATACGGCTATGAGTGTCAAAATTTTTGCCAGAGCCCAGTTCAAGTATTGAATATAGACCATGAGAAACGCTCGCGAGATTAACTTGGCTCCGAACTTTTCCAAAAAGTCATATCATTTTCTGTAAGTACCACGTGCCTACGCTTACCAGCACAAAAAGTATTTTAATGAATTAATAACCAAACAATAAAATGTGTAAATTTAATATAATTATTTAATGGTTTGTTTTGACCATTTAGTTACAAGTTGCTTTGACAAATTTTCTCACCCACGCGAGACTTTATTTATGATGAAGACTGTCTAAATTGCCATCACGTGTTAAAGTATGGTAGGTATAAAAAAAATGGCTAAGACTAGTGACGTCGAAAGTGATTATTGATCGCACTTCGAACATTGGAAATGCTAAATTATTTTCCACAGTCAGAGTTCAGCAAAATTTTTATATTTTTGTCAGAGTGGGAAGATCTCTATAGTACGTAGCCTCTTACCAAAATGTCCTGATATCGCGCCTTCATCTAGTCAATGACTCATCGCTAGATTAATAAAAAATAAGAAAGTTTTACTCGAGCGAAAAAGTTCGGCAACGCTGCGCTTACTCGTCAGAGTGATTTCAGTCCGTAAGAAAGCAGATCGTCTTTTTGTAACTACACCATGTCCGTTCTTGGTGAAATCATATTAAAAATATAAAAAAAAATTGTTGATACCACACTAAAAAATAGTAAATCGGGTCGAACGGACATTTTCCGTGTTGCGCAGCTGCAGGAAGGGCAGCGGAATCGGATTTCGCATCTGTATAATTCATGATCGCGGTACAGGGCGCGCGCATGGGGCGGCTTGCTGTGTGGCTTGGTTGTATATAACAATTCAGCATCAACTATGTCCCCATATTGCATTATTATTGATACACGTGCTGTGTTGACTGAAAACGGCTTCGCTAAAAATTGTGCGTGTAAAAATATCAGTTCATATTTTTCCCCATTTTCCGAGCCACAATACACGCGATTTCTGCTTGAAAACGGACGAGGCGCGATAATTCGAACAGCGTTAACAAAATTACATACCTAAGAACCAACACTGCGGTTGCGCGTCGATATAAATGTCCGTTCTCATTTTTTTCCGGTCACGAATAACGAAAAATAACATCCGACAAGTAAAACGGACGGGGCGTGATAAGTTGAATTCTCCGCTATAAACAAATTTCGATTTTTCCCAAACCAAAACTATTCACCGCACGGAAAATGTCAGTTACTATTTTCATCTCCTCAAAAACATCACTCCGAGTCAAAAAATAAAAAGAACGGACGAGGCGCGATAACTATTACGACCACTTTTTTTACATATTATGTAAAGATGATTCTCAATGATTTCGCAACGTTGCTAACGTCCGTTCTTGTTATTTCCTTCTCAAGTCCTTATTAAATCAACCAAAAACTCAAAAAACTTTAGCCCGTACTATTATGTAAAAGGAATGCTTGTAATGAAGCTGGTGGTATCCATTTCTAACATTTACTGAACTTTTATTTAGGCAATAAACAACTAATTAGATAAATTCGTGTTACGATGCGTACATACGCAGCATACGCTACCTAATACAATTGAATTTATCTTGTAAACGAAGCAGACTTCAAAATAAGAACAGATTTTTGTTAGCCATTTACATTTCTACCAAATGGTGCCATCAAAACGTGAAAAAGTCGATGTCGTCCCTATTTTTTATTAAAATTTATTAGAGCGCCTGGCCTAAAGCCGTTTCGGAAATATCTTAAAAACACCTAAAAAATGTACACATTTTAACACCCTGTATCTATCAATCAAAGCATCCCCAGTAGAATCCCCATCTCTTTCTATCTTCTATCTGTTTCCATTGTAAGAGCTCATCGGTTTGATGTCTCGGTTAGGAACGAATCGACGGACGTGACTCAAAGTCTATATTTTTATCCAGTTTACGGCAGACTTTGCACAGTCTTACCATAGTGAGTTAAGAATTAATATTTTTTCCACAATCAATACTTAAATTTAACACACAAACACGGAAACAATAAAGCATTCTATTTAACAATAACCACGAATATGAAAGTTGTTAATCCGGTAGTGCCAAACGTGAAAGCAGGTATGAAAGACGGCCGTTCCAATAAGGGCTTTATAAAAAATACGTTCCGAACGCCCGAAGGCGACGTATTGTATTTGTCTAATTAACAGAAAACGACAAAGAATAAAATTATACTAATTTTCAGAGCTCTCCGATTGCTTTTCTGGAAAGTCGTTTGCAACCTACCTAAGAATGTGACATGTTTATTCTTCAAAGACTGTGAACCAAGCCTTGATTTAAGATCATTGATTGAAACAAATAATATAAAACTATGACATAATAATTGCTGTTAACAAGTTATAAAACTTCATTAGGCATCCGCAGAGAGGAGAAAGTAAGACCGCTATTACCATTGAAAAACAAACATACGTGTACCCTTTTCTTAAGATTTGAAAGACCATTTCGTTTAAACTTACAAGAACATAATCACTTCTTGTAATACCACACCTTGACCGGAAAAAACCGCACAGATATTACAACTTTCTTCCGATGTAACGACCTCCACCTTCTTCGATGGTCAATGATCTCCCGAGAACTTTCTACGTAGCTTATGAAATAAGCCTGTATTATATGAATTTAAAAAGTTCTGTTTTTAGTGATAAAATCAGTCTACAGGGTAGCCGATAAGTATATGGCTATATTTCACCAGAGTACAGAGTAGGGCAAACTAACACCTACTAACAGTTCATATAAACATTTTTCCTAATTAACAAAAATATCAGGCCCCAAAGACTTATCGGAAGATTTACATTTAAATTTTTTAAACAACCCTGTATTTTACGCTATATTTATTGAGCAACATCAACACGTCGGCGTGTAGTTGCTTTCATGCGGTATCGCTTTCCTCTCGACCTTCGATACATATCGAGCAGAAGAGAAGAGACGTGCATCGTGGTAGCGAGCGACCGATGGTCGACGAACGCGCAATCGTTTGGCAACATCGCAATTCATTGTATGATTTTTTTATGATCAAACACAGGCACTATAGGAAAAATCCTTTAGGGCAGTCTGGGAGTGGTGTGTGTGCGCAAAAAGCGATTCACGTTGGTTTTGAATCGTTGGAGGTTATATTTGTTGGGAAAAACAACCTCGGGAAGGTCGTTCCATAAGGATGAAGTCCTCCAGATGAAAGTATTCTTAAATAGTGAAGTTCGAGGAGTACTAAGCTTAACCACATATGGATGGGCGGCAGTGGTTCGTCGTGTATTTCTGATATTCGCCACTCTGGGCGGAATTAAGAGGGCTAGGTCAGCCGAGCACTTTCCATGAAAATATCTGTAAAAGAGAGTCAAATCCCCAACTGGTCTAAGATGTTCTAGGCTGTCGAGGTTCTTCATCAGCTCGTGGTCTCCAATCAGACGAATAGCCCTCCTTTCGATGGAATCCAGTAGCCGAAGAGTATGTTTGGATGCAGAGCTCAAGACATGAGAGCAGTACTCTAGTGATAGTCGAATCTGGGCTTTGTATAGTGTCAAAAGTTGTTGAGATGTGTACAACTTCCTGGCTCGGAAGAGTACATCAAGTTTCTGAGAAGCTATCTTGGCGATTGCCACAACGTGGTTATGCCAAGACATATTTCCTCCCAGATTGACGCCCAGCAAATTAATAGATGAAGCCAGTGGGATTGCGTGTCCGTCCATGACTATATCCGGTTCTGTAATGTTAACCTTTTTAGAGAAAACTGCTGCCTGTTTTTTTAGCGTTAAATTCGACTTGGTTACTATCACCCGAAGCCAAAATTTCTTCCAGGTTTTGTTAAGGCGTGATACTTCATGCTGTCTGCGAAGATGTGCGTCGGTTTGTGCATTCAAAGAGAAAGATGAGATAAGTGTGCTATCGTCAGCAAAACTAAATATCGGATTTTTCGTTTTCACTAGAAGGTCGTTAATGTAGAGTAAGAAGAGAGTGGGATACAATATGAACCCTTGAGGAACACCGGCATTGATGATGAAGGTGTCTGAGAGAAAGCTAGACAACCATGCACAGAATCGACTGGGCATACCATAGAATCGCAGTTTACTTAGAAGTCCCTCATGCCAAACACCATCAAAGGCTTTAGAAATATCCAGTGCGACAGCCCGAGACTCCCCATGATGTTCGATTGCGTTGTTCCAAATATGGGTGACATAGGCTAGAAGATCTCCAGTTGATCTGGACTTCCGAAAACCATATTGATGATCGCTGATAATGTTGAAGCCTTCCAGGTACTTTAGAAGATGTTGGTTAATAGCTTTCTCCATTACTTTTGCTATAACTGAAAGCAATGCGACTAGTCGATAGTTGTTAGGCAGGGTTCTCTTACCTTTCTTTGGTATAGGGTGGACTCGCGCCGTCTTCCAGCAAGATGGAAATATTCCTTTTTTGTAGGATAAGTTGAAAAGCCTACAAAATACTGGTGTATCGAATATCGATCTGAAGACAATGATTAGAGATTTATTTTATTTATTTAAATATTATGGAAAATCATCAATTTTACAAATCTTCTATTCAAGTTTAGTTGTTCTAATTGGAAATTACATAATTATTTTCTGTTAACGATTTTTAAAACACAATTAACGGCCGCATAACCTGTGCATGGGCATGACTGGGCAACAATATTATCTGTTCTGATCTATCCCTAGCTGCCTAAACCACACGGTTCAAACATTCAAATAGGACGCTCAGCGATCAAACTTAACCACTTTTATTGTATTATTTGTAAGGAACATTCCGTCTCCTGTAGACCGTGTAATTTCATAATTAACAGGTGTTGTTTCAAGGTATGGTAAGTTTGAATTTACACAGCGTAACACAGCCTTTTTAACGGATTGGTAACTTTCTCGATGCAAGTTCACGGTCTTCGTTCACGAATACAAAATTATACACCACGAAAAGAAATTTCACTTTTTAAATAATAATAATAAGTCATCTGAAACGGTATATATTATTGATAATATTAAACATATTATTTTATACATGCGAGCATATTTTTATTGAGAAAAATATGATAGTAGTAATCAACTAAAGGGTTTTTTACTATAATGACCCCCAGAAAACCAAATATGACAAAATTTGTGAATGGAGCTTGCTTTTTCCGCCGAAGTCTCATAAAACTACAACAGTCAGACAGGACAGCAACCCTAGTAAATTTTAAAAGAAATCGCAACTAAAAATTTGTCGATGGGCTGATCAAGCGCAGATCCGGGGGGGGGGGTCCATGGGGTCATACCCCCCCCCCCCCCAACCATCAATTTAACACGAAAAATACCATATATACCATATATACCGATTTGACTAACGCGGCAGGGTATTACTTACGAAACTTTTCCATATAAGCAGAGAGCTTTCACAAGAATACATTTCTCGAAGGTAATACACAGTATGTCCATGGATGGGGTTTACAAGAGGACAAATGGACTAAAAATTGAAAGATACGAAAAAAATTCACTCTTAAAAAACGTTTTTGCTTGTCTAGAAAATACGATTCATCATAAGAAACTTCAATTTTTTTTATACAGAGTAGTATAAGAGTAAACATACTTTATTTTGAAAGATACGAAAAAAAGTCACTCTTAATTTCTTTATTTCTTTATTTAATGTAGTAATAATAATAATAATACGAACATTTTTATTAACAGGAAAAGAATACGATAACGATTTCATAATTCAAAAACTCCACCACCATACTCGACACATTTTTCTAATTGCTTTCTCAAATAAGTGAAAGAATTTCTGATTTCTTCCTGAGATATCGATTGGATAATTCTGCCCTTCAGCACTTCAATATCATTTGGTATTGCGGTTGCAAAAACAATTTGTTTTAAACGGTGCAATAAAAACATATCGGCCAAGGTTAAGTCGGGACGTCTTGGGGGCCCACAAAACTGGGCCATTCCTGCCAATCCACCTTGGACCAAATCTGCGGTCAAGCCATTCTCTAACCTCACGAGCGAAATGGGCTGGACAACCATCTTGCTGAAAATACATATTTTGTCGAAAAATTAACTGTAGATTTTTGAGTTCATCATTGAAAAATGTATCCAGCATTTCTAAATATGATAATCTATTGCACGTGTTATCAAAAAAATATGGCCCTATAATGCCATGGATGGATATCGCACACCACACGTTCGCTTTCGTGAAATATTGTCTTCTCGTCATAATTCTGAATTCGGGATTTTCTAAAGACCAGTACTTAATGTGGTGGGTTGCAACGGTTCCATTTGTTGAAAATGTACTTTCATCAGAAAACATGATACATTTATAAAAATCAACATTTCCACTTTAAATTTTGTCTCCTATCCACAGGCAAAAATCAAGTCGTTTCGCGTCGTCTCCCTCTTCCAATCTTTGATTAAAGTGCGGTTTATACGGATACAATTTATTTGCTTTAAGGATCTTCTGAATTTTTCCTTACAACTTCCAACTGAGTAACATGATTTCTAAGGGACGTCATATGATTTTCTTCAACAGAATGAAGAACTAAGACTGTAGCAGCATCATCATGGTCGTATTTCTTCTTTTTTTTTGCGGTCCAAAACCGAACCAGTTCTCTTGAACTTTTTTATTAACTTGCAGATTGCCATCCTCGTTATTGGGATTCCTACAAATTTCTAGGTAAATTGTTCCATGACATAGCGGTATGAAACATGACCATCCCCATAACATTGTATTATAAAAACTCCTTGTTCGGTAGATAGCATTTCTACTTAAATAATAACTTCATTAAATAAAGACATTGACAACAAGTACCTATCACCTTAAGTGTCATTATTATTTTAACTAGGTTCACCAGTCAGTGGTGTGCCAGAGAATACTTATTGGGAAATAATTTTTACATAGGTAAACCGTTTAATGAATTGTTCTACTTCGGTTTGTTGTGTAGAAAACACATTCATTATAGTGACTTTTTTCGCATCTTTCAAAATAGTATGTTTACTCTTAAGCAAAATAGCATTTTTGCAGTTTTTACCCGCCCTGTATAAAAAAATTGAAGTTTCTTATGATGAATCGTATTTTCTAGACAAGCAAAAACGTTTATTAAGAGCGACTTTTTTTCGTATCTTTCAATTTTTAGTCCATTTGTCCTCTTGTAAACCCCATCCGTGGACATACTGTATAGTGTTGTGATCGCTCGAGCGAAAAAACGCTTGAGTACTCGATTATTGAAATAGCCGACATGGCTCGATTATTAAAAAAGCTGCTCTAGTTATAAATTCAAGCGAAAATCGTCGATTGTTACTTATTACCTTTCACTCGATACCCAAGAATCGCTTGACGCCGACCGAAATATCCTACTTGGTAGTATGATCGCCCGAGTGAAAAACTGCTCGTATATTCGAGCAGTTTTTCGCTCGATAGGAAATACTTCTCTAGTTATAAATTCAAGCGGAAATTGTTGCCTTTCACTTGATACCCGATTTCGATCGACGCGCGCTAAACCCGAAATGTGCCAAATGGCAACGTTCAAGTTTGACGCTCAGAAGGCCGACCCGACATACGTCTTTGTTAAAGCCACATGAACAAGAAGGTGCTTATAAAGAAGTATGAAAAATCCCTTAGTGGATTCATTGCGACATGGGGTTTGATTTGACTGGCTAGCCAGCGGCGATTGTAATTTTTTTAAAAATTAAAGGATATAATTTCTTTTACAATCAGAATCAACTGTTCTTCCTTAATAAAAACTCGAGACTGAACTTCTAAAACTTACAAAAACAACCCCTGGTGTTTTATCAACACATTCTTCTAGTCATAAAAATTTCAAGTGATTAATCGCTCGAGCGATTCACTCGATTATTAAGATCGCTCGAGTATCAAGTACTCGATTTTAAAATCATCGGTTTTTCCCAACACTAGTAATACAGCTAGAGCTTTTTATCGATAACATTTTTGATGTTCGCGAAAGGTTTTGTAAATTTGACGAAATGTAGTTGTTTAATCTATGAATTAAATGCCCAAGATCATTGAGTAAAATTTCCAAAAAAACAAAATGCGAGTGTTACAATTAAAAATTTAATTGATACTTAAAACGACGCTCGAGTTATATTTGATATAATTATTTCCAGAATCTAAATTAATATTATAATAAGTCGAGAAATATTTTTAATATACACGGTGTTGAAAAAAGGTCGGTACCCCGGAATAACTCCGGTGCATCGCATTGCAGCGGAAAATGTCTGGGGGAAAAAGTTGTTTGGTTTTGAAGGAGGAATAGTTTGCAATTTAAACCACCCCCCCACCCCCCGGCCGCGGGTGGGGGTTAGTTAAGATTTTCAAATGGAACCCCATATTTTTATTGGCGTATCGTGTTCTCCGACCAAAATTAAACATCTTTTGTCCGAAAATTTTTTTTATTCGGGCCCATCCTTCACCAATAATCACCATGAGAAAGACAAAATCAGAACCGTGCGAAAATCAAGTTTTATCCCGGAAATACTCTTTTTCTCTGTCTTGTACTAAAAAATGCCGGTGGAATACAAACAACTCAATTTCTTCTAAATACGTTATATGATGGAAAAGCGTTTGGTAAAGAATCGATGCGATATTTTATCACTTTTAACTTTGCCAAATTAAAAATTAAACTCATTTCAACAACTAGTGTCTATAATACAGAGTGCTACGCAATTATCTATTCATTATCATACATTTACATATAATAAAAATACAAACTCCGTCAATTTCATTTTTTACATATTCATTTGTGAAAAATACTTAGGTATCAACTATTTGAAAAATTTGATGATATCTATCATCCATGGTATGTTATAAATTTGAAAAGAGAGTTTAAAATGTTTTAGATTAAAATATACAGGGTGTTCTATTTAAAAAAAATGAGGTTAGGTCCGATTACTTTCTTACCTGACCCCGTTACTTATTCTGAAAACGGTAGATTATTCAACAATCGTTATAAATAAACTCATGTATTAAACATTTTTCTGTATCTCTTTTAACTAAGAAAATATAGGGTAATTTAGGAATTGTCAATTTGTTGATTTTCCCCCGTATCTCTTAAGCGAGCGAAAATGTTCAAATTTTGATTTTACCATTTTATTTTACTTTTTTGATAGCACTAACAATAACGGAGATACCCTATGAATGTGTCGAAAATGGGACACCCTGTACATGAATTACACGAATAGATAATTCCGTAACTCGGTAGTATATACTTTATGTGTTGAAATGATTTTTATTTAGCAAAAGCTAAGCGATAAATTATCATTGATTTTTTACGGAACACTTTTTCGATAATATAACGCGTTTAGAAGAAATGGTAATATTTTTGTTACCTCGAGTGGCATACCGATATTTTTCGGCCAGTATCAGATATATATCCAATTGGTTTAACTTAAAAAAAACAATAAAACTCAATTTTTATGTAAGATATGTCGAATTTAAATTTTAGGAAATTTATATTCATCTAGATTTTATGCGCTACCACCCCGTACACTTAACGTATCAGGACGGAAACTGCTCTGCCCTAAACTCTAGAATATATTTACTATTAGTGAAAAAAATTATTAAAATTGGTTCATTATTAACGAAATAGCAACTAATTAATTAGGGCGTCAATTTTTAAATGTTCGATAATTAATTGGCATTGTTCATTGAGGAAGTCATGCACAAGACTCCATACATTAAAAAAAAATCCCTTTAGTTTTCACTTAATGTGCCCACCCCGTATAAATTACCCATTAATTGCAAGATCTTTGTTTACTAAACGGAAAATTATGTTATTTTTTACATTTTCAAGTTATTAGAACCAGTTTAAATTTATATTTCTTTACGTATATTAGAAAAGATGTGACGCGGGTTTAATATAAAATTAATTAAACTGTATTAAATTATTAATAAACGTTAAATTAAATACCGAAAAATATCGGATGACGCTATCGTTCCTCGTAACGGAACTAATAAGATGACCACTCTATTTTAATTATCAATATGCTAATAAAATAACTAATAGGTTGGTATTTTTTGCGATAAACGAATCTGCTTCGAGTTCGCATTCCTAAACTTTTTGGCAAATAAACGACGCCTATTAACATTTTATTTTATTTTTGGCGCCTTCGCTGGGGAATTTTCAACTTTTTAATAATCAACAATAATGATATCACAGTTATTCTAATTTAACGCGATAAACATCGAATGCCGCGAGGTTTTGTAAGCTAATTAAAACAGTTTGATAAACAAAAATTAAATTATAATTAAAATATATGGCGGTAAGTAGCTAGGTCATTTTTAATAGGTTATAATATTAAAAGCGAAACCTGGTACTAAAAAGAAATATCAAATTATACAACATTTACAAGAATATTGTAAAACAAAAAATAACATTAAAAAAATTCTCGAGGCAAACTACAGCTTTACGTGGGCTCCGAACCACAATCCTTAATCATACGATGCACACCCCCCCCCCCCCCCCCCTAGGCCTATCAACCTCTGGTTTTACGAATATCGATTAGGGGGTGTGTAATATAGTGTAGTTCAAAATATAGCGTTGACCTTCACCGAAACCGACTAGCTGATTTGAATCTCCATTGCGTATACCCCTAAATCTTTAAACTGAAATAAATTGGTACAGGGTCGGCTTGAAAATATAGCTGTCTACATATTGATTTATTTTTATTTTGAATTAAAGATACATTTTAACCCAAGTGAAACTAAAGATGAATTATACTAATACCCCAATTGGGGTGAACTTGATCAAATCCACATTTAATTTTTTTTCTCAACCCTGGTAGCTAATTCTGTGATTTGCATGTACAGGGTGTTCCATTTTCGATACTTTTATAGGGTCGCATTGCTTTCAGTTATGTCAAAAGTAATGGAGAAATCTATTAACCAACATCTTCTAAAGTAAAGATTGTTTCACGAAAAATGGATATAAGTTAATGACTGCAATAAAAGTACCTGGGCCATTCCATTATTTATGACCGTTTGTTATTATTATGTGGAAAGGACCGGATTATAATAATTATAATTAAATATAGGCACATCAGGTAGGTTAGGTTGCTTAATTTATATTTAAATATCTTTTTGTGGTAACATTTGTTAGTTTTTGAGGAATGGTTCAAGAATTGTCTTTTACCAAACATTCCTCAGAATAGCGTGATAGTAATGGACAATGCGAGCTATCACAGTCGCCAATTACATAAAGCTCCAAGCTCAAATAATACAAAATTGGAGATTCAGAACTACATGGCGGCGAATGATATATATTTTGTAGAAAGTTATAAAAAAAAGTGATCTTTTAGAAGTTTTAAAGACATTTTGTATAAAAAAAGTATATGTTTGTGACACATTGGCAGAAGAAATTGGACATACAATGCTACGGCTCCCACCCTATTATTGCATTTTTAACCCCATAGAGCATATGTGGCACCAGTTAAAATCACTGGTTAGGTCTGAAAATATTTCTCCGACTTTAAGTTCTAGTGTTGTAGAATTAATACGAAAATGCTTTAATGATATTCCCCCAGGTAGTTGGAAAAATTCAGTCCGTCACGTAATAACTGTAGAAAATTCGTATATTAGTCTGGATCGTATAATTACTCCAATTATAATTAATTTTGATGAGGATAGCGATAGCGAAACAGAACTATCTATAGAATGACATTACAAATGTAAATAAATATGACTAGTAATATTTAAAAAAAATGTTATTTCATTTGATTACATTAATATAATCATATCATTACTTGTTTTCCTTAGTCCGTCCTTTCATACTTCATTTGTTTATTGCCAAGCTCTTGTCGACACAATGGGACCTACCCAGGAAATCATTAAGTCGTATCCAATTTTCGTGAAACGTACTGTACCTGGAAGGCTTCAACATTATCAGCGATCATCAATATGGTTTTCGGAATCCAGATCAATGAGGAGGAGACCTTCTAGCCTATGTCACCCATCTTTGCAAGAACGCAATCGAAAATCATGGGGAGTCTCGGGCTGTTGCACTGGATATTTCTAAAGGCTTTGATCGTGTTTGGCATGAGGGACTTCTAAGTAAACTGCGATCATATGGTATGCCCAGTCGATTCTGTGCATGGTTGTCTAGCTTTCTTAAGAACCGTTGTCTGCTAGTGGCGATTGACGGATTTCTCTCAGGCACCCTCAGCATCAATGCCGGTGTTCCTCAAGCTACTTGCTACTTTTTATTCTCTTCCTACACTCAAAATTAATTTACGGCATCAAGTCAGAAGGTGAATTTTTCTATTTTAATGAAAATGTGCTTTCGGTTATTTTTAATTTTCAGTTTAGCTATCGTAAATACGAAAAACTAATTAAATAATTATTAAAACGAACACAAATTATTTTTTAATTGGGCACATTAACGATCTACTTCCTCAAACGTTTTTATTTATTAAATCGTATCTTTTAATTGTTCATATCTTTGTCTTGGCCATTTTTTCTTCGGATCCGAGAGTTACGTAAACTACGACGATGAAAATTATACTTTTCTCACGCTTCTTTCGACACGAAAGGGAAGCATCAAATTAAAATTATTCAAATCGTCTGTAACATGGAATTATTTACTATCGCATAGAGTGTCTATTCAACATATTTTCTTGAATTAAAATTACACGTATTTACAAAATAGAAGCTAAATGCGCCACCGACGATCTTTTATTGTTTATAAATTCTAAACCATCTGGGGGGGTGCAAAAAAACTACAATAATTATCAGGAGTTGACAAATAATGGTGTCTGAGTATATCGCATTGTAATTCCTTATGTTTCGTCGATATTGTTCAGGTTGAGCTTAGTACTCCTCGAACTTCATTGTTTAAGAATTCTTTCATCTGGAGGACTTCATCCTGCCCTAAAGGATTTTTCCTATAGTGCTTGTGTTTGATCATAAAAAAAGGGGGTCCCATTTTCAACACTTTTTGGGAGTATTAAAGTTATTATTAAAGATAGAATGTTGCGGTTTTAACTTTAGTTTCTCACTTTCTAACGAAACGAAAGATTCCGGTATCAAATTTGTAATGGCTCTCTTAGTTTTTAATCTACAGGGTGATTTTGAAAATCTTGACTTTTTAAAGCCGTATTAGAGTCGGCAATTTTTTCTCTTGCGCCTGCAATGGCAATTATAATTGCACGGAATCATGCGCAGTACACCGTTCTCGATCAGCTGGCGCAATTAGTCTTGCATCGCCAGAAATGGGGCGGGCGCCATTTTAATTGCCATTGCCGCTGCAAGTCTGGATAGAGATGGATTATTTATTTTTAACTGTTTATCAGATGGTCGACGCGGCTATGAACAGCTAATGGCTATTTAAACTAACTGGTACTTAAATTAACAGTTCACATTCTTTATTAAGCATATCTACTGCTAATTCGTAGCAACTTTTTTGAACTGCTATTTGTAAGTAGCGGTAGCTGCATTAACTGCTAATCAGAACGAACAGGTTTGCCCATTTCTAATTCTGAGGGTATTTTAGGGATTTCGATAGTACCAACTGCTGTTCTGACTGTTGGTAATGCGCTAGCTGATCGAGAAAGGTTTAGTGCGCATGAATACGTGCAATTATAATTGCCATTGCAGACGCAAGAGAATAATTGCCGACTCTAATACGGCTTTTAGAGTTGGCAAACGGCTTCGTATTTCAGTTACGCGTTTATTAGAGATTTTCACATAAAGGTCAATGGCGTAGCCAGTCTTTTCTAAAAAGTTTAGTTTTTGAGATATTAACAGAAGTAAAATTTTGAAGATAAATACTACAAATAACTATACATACAACAAACCAGAACAAACCTCACATAAATCACTCCCTGAATATTAGCAGGTTATTAATAACACCCTGTATAATTCTATGGTGTTCCTCAAGGGTCCATATTGTCTCCCACCCTCTTCTTACTCTATATTAACGACCTTCTAGTAAACACTAAAAATCCGATATTTAGATTGGCTGACGATAGCATACTTGTCTCATCTTCCTCTTTGAATGTACAAACATCGGCTGCCGATTCACATCTTCGCAGACAGCATGAAGTATCACGCCTCAACAAAGACCTGGAAGAAATTTTGGCTTGGGGTGACAGTAACCAAGTCGAATTTAACGCTAAGAAAACCCAGGCAGCGGTTTTCTCTAAAAAGGTTAACATTACAAAACCGGATATAGTCATGGCAGGACACGCAATCCCACTGGCTTCATGTATTAATTTTCTGGGCGTCAATCTGGGAGGAAATATGCCTTGGCATAACCACGTTGTGGCAATCGCCAAGATAGCTCTTCAGAAACTTGTTGCACTCTTCCGAAAGAAAAGGTTGTACACACCTCAACAACTGTTGATACTATACAAAGCCCAGATTCGATCATCACTAGAGTACTGGTATCATGTCTGGAACTCTGCACCCAAACATACTCTTCGTCTACTGGATTCTATCGAAAGGATGGCCATTCGTCTGATCCGAGACCACGAGCTGACGAAGAGCCTCGACAGCCGAGAACATCGAAGGCAGGTTGGGGATTTGACTCTCTTTTACAGATATTTCCATGGAAAGTGCTCGGCCGACCTTGTCCTCTTAATTCCGCCCAGAGCGGCGAATAGCAGAAATACACGACGAACCACTACGGCCCATTCATATGTGTTTAAGCTAAGGACTCCTCGAACTTAATTATTTAAGAATTCTTTCATCTGAAGGACTTCATCCTTATGGAACGACCTTCCTGAGGTCGTTTTTCCCAACGAATATAACCTCCAACGATTCAAAACCGTGAATCGCTTTAATCGCACACGCACCACTCCCAGAGTGCCATAAACGGTAATTCCTCAAACTATCTAGGCAATTCCAGCGGTTTTGGACTTTAAAATGAAAGAATTTGCTTACATTTGCTATTACCAGAAGTCACACTTCTATTCTCGGTAATGTTTAAAAGTTGGTAAAAAATCGCCAATAAACTAAATTTAGAATATTTTCTAAGAAAGTTGGTAACAAACTGTAAGAGCTTGCAAGGTCGGTTCAATCAGAAAAGTGTTATTTTTAACGGTATAGTTGCCTTCACAATGGCGTTTAATCAAAGTATGGACCACCTATACTTGTATATACAGGGTGTCCCACTGTACGATATTATGGATGCGATAAACCTTATATATAGGTATATTCAGGGTGTTCCTTAATGACGTGCTAATATTTCAGGGTGTGATTCCTTATGTCATTTTATAAAGAAAAGTTCATATGAACATATGTCCGCAACGGCTTAAATTTTTTGCTACAGAGTGTTGAATTTTTATTTTTTAAATGGTCAG
This sequence comes from Barypeithes pellucidus, assembly GCA_963991005.1. Classification (NCBI taxonomy): domain Eukaryota; kingdom Metazoa; phylum Arthropoda; class Insecta; order Coleoptera; family Curculionidae; genus Barypeithes; species Barypeithes pellucidus. The sequence goes on from OZ022563.1 coordinate 21,189,449, forward strand.
GTATTTTGTAATATCTCCGAAAGTACTTTAGATATTATTTTCAATTTTGGTACGTGTTAATAGGATACAGAACCACAAATTTTAGTTAGAAAAGTTATTCAATTGTTCCACCAGTAACGTCCCTCTAAACATGTCCTCTGATATTTTTTACAAAAAAGATGGTACGCCACTGACATTTTTCAATGTGGATATATACTTGGAACCCATAATATTATATAAAACCTCATATTTCGCCTCGGCAAGAATTAATTTTAAAGGTTTTTTCGACCTAATAATCGCTATTGTAGTAACGCATATTACTATCAAACAACTTATCGCGACTATCATCTTTAAATCTCCACTCTCAGCGTGTCTTTGATATATCCTAAACTTACTATAAAATTTGCGTGAAATACTTTCTTTTTTGCAGTAACGGCTCTATTTTTATGCAAGTAATAAAAAAAAGTGATTAATCACTGGAGCGATTCACTCGATTATTAAAATCGCTCGAGTATCAAGTACTCGATTATTAAAATCATCGGTTTTTCCCAACACTAGTTTTTTCAATAATCGAGCGATGTCGGTTATTTCAATAATCGAGTACACGAGCGGTTTTTCACTCGAGCGATCCCAACACTGCTTAAAATGTCCGTAAGCTTGTTCAAAACTATCGACCATTGACCGTTTTCGAGCCTTGGGATTAACATGACTTTTTTTTTATGATCAAACACAAGCACTATAGGAAAAATTCTTTAGGACACTCTGGGAGTGGTGCGTATGCGAATGGATCTTTGGAGGTTATATTCGTTGGGAAAAACGACCTCGGGAAGGTCCTTCAGATGAAAGAATTCTTAAATAATGAAGTTCGAGGAGTACTAAGCTTAATTCATCGTGTATTTCTGCTATTCGCCGCTCTGGGCGGACTTAAGAGGGCAAGGTCAGCCCAGCACTTTCCATGAAAATATCTGTGAAAGAGAGTCAAATCCCCAACCTGTCTTCGATGTTCTAGGCTGTCGAAGTTCTTCGTCTCCTCGTGGTCGAAGAGTATGTTTGGGTGCAGAGCTCCAGACATGAGAGCAGTACTCTAGTGATGGTCGAATCTGGGCTTTGTATAGTGTCAAAAGTTGTTGAGGTGTGTACAACTTCCTAGTTCGGAAGAGTACACCAAGTTTGTGAGAAGCTATCTTGGCGATTGCCACAACGTGATTATGCCAAGACATATTTCCTCCCAGATTGACGCCCAGCAAATTAATAGATGAAGCCAGTGGGATCGCGTGTCCGTCCATGACTATATCCGGTTCTGTAATGTTGACCTTTTTAGAGAAAACTGCCGCCTGGGTTGTTTAGCGTTAAATTCGACTTGGTTACTGTCACCCCAAGCCAAAATTTCTTCCAGGTCTTTGTTAAGGCGTGATACTTCATGCTGTCTGCGAAGATGTGCGTCGGCAGCCGATGTGTGTAGTTTAGTGTTTTTTATACTTTTTTTTAGTTCTGACAGCAAAGTGATATTTCAGTTTGCCGTACTGTTGGGACACCCAGTATATTTAATAACGTCACAATATAGGTATGCATGAAGGATTATTTGCAGCAAAATAACTAAAAATAATCGTGCTTTCATGTTCAATTTAGGTAGTAATTAGGACAGTAATTACTATTTATAAAAAAATCTCCTTATGTTCTCATGTTATTTATCAACGGCTAAGTGATTTTTAATATGGGTACGCAAAAGATGATCTTATAATTCCTACTAAAAGATTTTTTTATATTTATATTTATTCAAAATCTTAATCCATCATAATGTTAATTTGATGTATTTGCTAATTAACAATCCTACGATATCTCTAAATATACAGGGTGTCCGGAAATAATGAGCAAAAATTTAGGAGATAATTGAGGAGCTCGCGTGCAAAACCGGATATATCCACTTTTTACACAAAATTTTCGTGGGATCTATCGACTGATCTATTTATTTGCGAGCAAAACCTGATATAACTCGTTAAAATGGTTAGGAAAAGTTAGCTCTTGTGAACAAAACCGATTATAACCAAATTTTTGTAGCTTTTGTAGCAGAAGCGTATATATAACCACTTTATCGAATATATACTTTTGCACCATCTCGAGAGTTTAAATTACGAAGAAAAAAGTTGTATCAGATTATTTTGCGACGGATGTGCAGGATAGAACAAAAACTCTCACATTATTCATGCTTTGATGTTTTGGCTAAAAAATAAGTCCCCTGTACATGTAACCAAAAAAGTTGTAACATTTCCAGTTCGAGGACATAGCTTTCTACCGGCCGACAGAGTTTTCGGAAGGGTGGAGAAAATTCTAAGGAAAAATCCAGTGGTGACAACCAAACAAGAATATGTGGACCTTTATTCAGAAGTGGGGTCTGTAAAATCGCTTGGTTTGGATTGGCAGATGTATAACATAAAAGAACGTCTAACGGTATTAAAAAAGGTTAAAGGAATTTCCAATTGCAAAAATGTATAAACAAAAAAAATGAAGTTACTGTTAAAATAAGAACTCTTCAATACTATCGATTTATTTCACATAATACTTAGCAATCTCTATTAAAAAAAGGAAAATCTGACAACATTCGGCTAAATATGGCACGACTTGGTAACTCTATCCCAGACAAAAAGAAAAAAGTTTACGCCACTTGATGAAGGACCATTATGGGGAAGAATGGGAAAGTAGGGAGGATCTTCTATGGTATAGGAACCTACTGCAGGTCAACAGTGAGGAAAAAAATGAAGATGTACCAGGAAATAATAACCAAGACGCCGAAGACAGGGCCTGTGATTGTTATTATTTAAAAATAAATAAAACGCCTATTTGTTTTTTAAAATTATTCTTATTTGGGTGCAAAAAAGGATATATCCATTTTTTTTTCGTAATTACACGGATAATTTCACTTTTCTTATGAAAAAATATACATTACTCTGATTGTAAAAAAAATAAAATAAAAACACCTTCTCCAAAAAAATTTAATATTTTCAAATTTTTATATTGGCACATTTTTAACGTTTCCTGGACATTTTACAAAACTGGATATACCCGGTTTTGCACGCGAGCTCCTCAATTGTAGACCGAAAATAAATGCTCCTATAACATTTTTTCGAAAATTGAATATGGAGTTATTGGGTGTTAAAGTAAAATTTTTTTGCATTTTTTTTGCAATACCTTTTGCCACGCTCATAATATTTTGACGAAATCTCGTATATGGGACTTTTTCGGGATGAGGAATACAAATTTGTCGAGAAAAACGCTAAAATAACATTGCTTGCACGTGATGAATACGAAATAATTTTAATTTATTTTCAACTTTAAACATAGCATGCTTTGGAAACATGCGCTATAGTTAGCGGTCAGACAATTCTTAAATGAAATTTTCCCTGAAAGGTGATTAGGACGCGGTGGTTTTGTACAGAGGGCCCCTAGATCCCCGACTTAAACCCAATGGATTTCCTTTTTTGGGACTATCTAAAGATGTTTGTATACAGGACACCTGTGAATAGCGTCGAAGAGCTGAGAGAAAGAATTGTTGCTAATTGTGAGGCAATTAAGCAAAAGGAAGGAATATTCCATAGAGTTCGTCGGAATTTTTTAAGAAGAATAAATGTATGCATTGAAGAGAAAGGACGCCACTTTGTACCGTTGATTTGAATGTTTAATTTATTGTTATAGTAGTAACCTTATGATTTTGTTAGTAAACCAAAAATAAATAAATAAAATAAATTAAAATTATTTCCTATTCGTCACATGCAAGCAATGTTAAAACGGTTGGATTTATCGAAAGCAAAGTGGTATACCTTTCTTATGTCAAAAGGTTAGGAGAATAACAATGTTCAGTCAAAATGTGCATACAGTGTAGTACAAAACAGTTGTGACCATTCAAATTAACGTATAGGTTCGATTGTGTCGCCCTCTACAAAAACCGTTAGGCAAATTTTTATACCTCATCCCGAAAAAGCGCTATATACGGGATTTCGTCAAACTATTAGGAGCGTGACACAAGGTATTGCAAAAAAACTGCAAATAAAATTTAAATTTAACACCCTGTAACGCCGTTAATAAATAATCAATTTTCGGAAAAATGTTATAGTATTATCCCCTAAATTTTTTGCACATCATTTCCGGACACAGTGTATAAGACCTTAATAATAATTAATTAGTAATCACAATACTTTAGCAATTTATAATTCTCCATAATCTTTTCTCAATATTATTAGTGTCACGTCCCCTTTAGAAGCCAAAAAATTGAATCACCTGTATAATAAACTTTAGTTCTAATATTACTTTTACCAGTTCAAACTCAAAAAAAAAATGCTTTAGCAGAGACGTCTACTTTGACAAAAACTCCTTTATCTTCGGTAAGAGACATAGTACTTAAACCTGTTAATCCTGAGTGATAGACGTGTTTTGGACTTCCATTGTCTTTATTTCATTTAAATCACAACGTTTTAACTGGTAAGTATAAGTGAATACTGTATTCACCTGAAGACGACTGGAGATACTTACCAGTTGAAACGTTGTGATTTAAATGAAATAAAGACAATAGAAGTCCAAAACACGTCTCACTCATGATACAGCATTGTCTCTAACCTTCAAAGAAACACTGTTAATCCTAGAAAAAATCGGAGTGATTCTGGCACATTTAGAAGCATTGACGAAAATTACATGGATTTATTAAGAAGAAAGATTCACCAAATGTATGAGGCACAAACTGTACCCACTTTGATTTCCATCAAAGAGCGGCTGATTAAAGACGAAACAAATATCTCGTGTAGCCTTTCAAGCCTTAAGGAAATATTGCGTAAAATGGGTTTTAAATACCGAAGCATTGATGAAAGACAAACATTAATGGAATCTCAACGTTTACGGGAATGGAGACTTAAATATTTAACAGCTGTTAAACAATTTAGAGAAGAAAAAGCAGATTCTTCTTTAGATTACCATCAAGATACCGACGCACAACTTTTTGAAGGTTGGTTTAAACATAAACTCCTCAAAAATATACCTGAAAATAACGTCATTGTAATGGACAATGCTAGTTATCATAGACGGCAAGCAAAAATCATTCCCAATTATTCTAATAATACAAAAGCAGAAATTCAAAATTTTATGATTGAAAATGATTTATATTTTGAAGAAACTTACAAAAAACGAGAAAGTCAACAAACACCGTCAGCTATTTATACCCTGGATACGATTTTCATTTCCGATTCCGACGCAACTTCGGCGTATGTCTTTTTATTCGAGATGATCCCTGCGGCCAACGAGAACTTACACTTGAACCAAAAGACTTTGATGTAATGTGGTTTAAAATATCAACGCCGAAAATCACCAAGTTTATCTGCTGCCCTTACTGTCCTCCAAGTGATACCCATTACAGAGACCTTTTCTCATAACTAGCCAATACAATCGACTTCTTGCAAACTAACCATCCAAATGCCGAGATTGCTATCTGAACGACTTTAACGTCCACAATGTCAACTGGCTTAAATACTCAAATACAGACGATGAGCAAGGCCGCGAGGCCGAATCCTTCGCGATCAGTTCTGGTCTAACTCAACTCGAGAAGAACCAACGCGGATTCCAGACCGAGCTGGAGATTTTGCTAGTCTTTTGAATCTTCTTCTTAACTTCAAATCCTGATCTATATACAGTCACCGTACAGCCTTCGGTAAATTTTCCGATCACAAACTTATTTCAACTCTAAGCGAACTACCAATTAATTCTGAACAACCTCCTAAACCTCGCAAGATATGGCATTACAGATCGGCCAAGTGGGAAGACCTGAAAGACCATTTTCGCACTTTTCCTTGGATGATCGTATGTTTCTCTTCTGATGATCCATCCGTCTGTGCTGGGGAGGTCTCCGACGTCATTCTAACGAGCATGGAAGCGTTTATCCCCTCCTCCCAAAAACGCCCTTCCCACGGCAAGCCCTGGTTTAGCAAGGATTGTGAGTGTGCTGTCAGATCAAAAAATCTGGCTTACCGACAGTGGCGTAAAAACCCTACCACTGAGAATCGTACCATCTTTGTTACCGCTCGAAACCAATGTAAGCTAACAATAGATCAAAGCAAAAGCAAAGAAGCCCATAACGTGAGGATCAAAAACAAACTTCTTGACAGTCCAAACGGATCAAGGTCCTTTTGGTCAGGCGCTAAGGCTGTCAGCCAATATTTCACCAAATCAATTATTCCACCTCTAACACGTCCCGATGGTATAATAGCATCCACAGCCGGAGACAAAGCAAACTTACTTGCTGAACTATTTTCTTCCCATTCCACTGTAGATTTCCAGGGAAGAACACCACCCGACCCTCCTGTAGTTCAATCCGAAATCGTGTTCCGACGAATCCTGAAAGGACTCGACGTCAAAAAGCTACTGGTCCCCACAAAATTCCTATTATAGTTCTCAAGAGATGCGCCGATGAACTAACACCAGTATTTTGTAGACTTTTCAACTTATCCTACAAAAAAGGAATATTTCCATCTTGCTGGAAGACGGCGCGAGTCCAACCTATTCCAACGAAAGGTAAGAGAACCCTGCCTAACAACTATCGACCAGTCGCATTGCTTTCAGTTATATCAAAAGTAATGGAGAAAGCTATTAACCAACATCTTCTAAAGTACCTGGAAGGCTTCAACATTATCAGCGATCATCAATATGGTTTTCGGAAGTCCAGATCAACTGGAGATCTTCTAGCCGATGTCACCCATATTTGGAACAACGTAATCGAACATCATGGGGAGTCTCGGGCTGTTGCACTGGATATTTCTAAAGCCTTTGATCGTGTTTGGCATGAGTCGATTCTGTGCATGGTTGTCTAGCTTTCTTAAGGACCGCTCGCTGCAAGTGGCGATTGACGGATTTCTCTCAGACACCTTCACCATCAATGCCGGTGTTCCTCAAGGGTCCATAATATCTCCCACTCTCTTCTTACTCTACATTAACGACTTTCTAGTGAAACCAAAAAATTCGATATTTAGTTTTGCTAACGATAGCGTTAATTTGCTGGGCGTCAATCTGGGAGGAAATATGTCTTGGCATAACCACGTTGTGGCAATCGCCAAGATAGCTTCTCTGAAGCTTGGGGTACTCTTCCGAACCAGAAAGTTGTACACACCTCAACAACTTTTGACACTATACAAAGCCCAGATTCGACCATCACTAGAGTACTGCTCTCATGTCTGGAGCTCTGCACCCAAACATACTCTTCGGCTACTGGATTCCATCGAAAGGAGGGCTATTCGTTTGATCGGAGACCACGAGCTGACGAGGAACCTCGACAGCCTGGAACATCGAAGACAGGTTGGGGATTTCACTCTCTTTTACAGATATTTTCATGGAAGGTGCTCGGCTGACCTTGCCCTCTTAATTCCGCCCAGAGCGACGAATAGCAGAAATACACGACGAACCGCTGCCGCCCATCCATGTGTGGTTAAGCTTAGTACTCCTCGAACTTCATTATTTAAGAGTTCTTTCATCTGGGGGCCTTCATCCTTGTGGAACGACCTTCCCGAGGTCGTTTTTCCCAACGAATATAACCTCCAACGATTCAAGACCAACGTGAATCGCTTTTTGCGCACACGCACCACTCCCAGTGTGCCCTAAAGGATTTTGTGCTTGATCATAAAAAAAAAATTATTAAATTTTGTCATTTCCATCTGTCCATCGTTTTCAAAGAAGCAAGTTGTCTGCTTCACACTTTTTCATTAACGAATAAAACAAAAAAAAGACATAAAAATAATCAGAATCCGTGTCATATAATTTGTTTTATATATGTTATTTACTTAGTTTTCAGATATTTGGAAGAAAAATATATCAATAAATTGTCTTTGAAACGATATTTATGTCGTTCCAAATGACAAAATTAATTATTCTTTAGTGTTCTGAAGAAAACGAAATACAAGTAAACAACCACAACCGGACCGGACGTCGCCGATGTCTCAATAAATATTTAAATTAGTAAAGAATTTGAAGATTTGGTTAGGTGGGCGTCCTGTAGAAAAATTTGAAAAACGATAGATGGGATTCACAAGTATGGTGAAATTATTTTTAAAATTTCATTTTTGTGTAACGACCAAACAATTACTTTCTAGGCGTTTTAAATATAGAGAAAGAAAGAAAAAAGCAATAAGAAAATGCGTTAGGTAAAACATATTTTTATTTATTTTTTAATTTTACACAAGGAAATACAATTTTGGAAAATAAGGAAGGTTTTCTTAGTGTGTATAGTGCTTAAACGTAAAGTCCGTTCTTCGGTTCTTAATTGTAGAAAATTGATCAATAACAGTCTCATTAAAGTTTGGAATACCATCTATACATTCTTTTTTTTATATTTAATTTTTAAACTTTCTAAAAAAGTCCCTAGATAACTCTTTGTGATTGTGGTCTGCGTTAAATCAATTTCGGGTTTAGGTTTTACCGCATTCTTCACTTCAATTTTTTGCTCCAAACTCAAAGAGCTGAAGTTATTTTTTAAATAGTCCAACTATACATTTTAACTTAATAAATAGATAATATTAAAATATTAAAACATACATGCTCGAATTTCTAACTAGATCCACGAACAGACAACGGCGCGGCGCACACTAAAATTGTGCGTCTTTCCCATGTTAAATCGCCATAGCCCCGCTATCCCCCGCCACCTGTTACTACAGAGAAACTGCATTATGCCCCGCCTACTTAATCGCACATGGGAGCAAGTCTCGTCATAATCGTCATTAACCTCGACCGAGGCACGGTTGCCGGATCGAGAGCCTATAATATACAGTTTGGTTGGCGGTACGATAAAATATTAGGGAGGGGTCAGACTTTATATAAATAATATTCAATGAATATAAATTAATATTTTTTTATTCGTTTTGGGGGTGCACGTGCGCATGTGCTCCTGTGGAAGAACCGCCACTGCGTAGAACAAACCTGAATGTACAGGGTGTTCCATTTTCGACACTTTTATAGGGTATCTCCGTAACTGTTAGTGCTATCACGAAAGTAATGTTAGTGTCCTGGTGCTCTTTTTGGGTCAAACTTAAAATGGTAAAAATCAAAATTTGAGAATTGTCGCTCGCTTAAGAGATACGGGGGATCATACAGAAGTTTCTTTATAATAATTGTTGAATAATCTGCCGTTTTCAGAATAAGTATACGGGGTCAGGTAAAAAAGTTATCGGACCTAACCTCATTTTTTTTAAATGTAACACCCTGTATATTTTAATCTAAAAAGATAGCATTTTAAATTATTTTTCAAATATATAACACACACGACCTTCCCAAGGTGGTTTTTCCCAACGAATATAACCTCCAACGATTCAAAACCAACGTGAATCGGTTTTTCACACAAGCACCACGCCCAGAGTGCCCTAAATGATTTTTCCTATAGTTCTTGTGTTTGATCATATAAAAAAAAATTACGATCCATATTTTTAAATTTAATTGGTTGCATTATAATATGGTTCTAGTTAAGGTAAAATACGCAATGATTGACAGGTTTTAGAAAGATTTCTTACCAAATTGATCATTCTGAGAATGTTTCTTATTTAATAAAGTAAACTCCTGGACAAAATTAACGCAACATCATAAATTTCCCATATTTTTTATGCTATTTTTTTTTCTGAATTTATAATCCGATTTGAATTTTTTTTTTTGCAATGTAGGTTGGTTCCTTGACAATGTCATTGTTTTCCCTGTTTATGAAAAAAAATTAATTTTCGATTGATACTGGGTTTACTAAAAATGCTATGTTTTTTTCCGAAAATTCGTATCACCCTGTGAAGTATATTAGCAACCGAAGCGTATTGCAGTTGACATTAAACGGTAGGTCCATCTTTCCCCAAACGAACGTTTAATAAGCAGTTTCCGAACACTTTATATCAGTATGGCGAATTTTATTTGACCTTTGTAAGTTTAAAACACAACATCTGTTGACACATTGCTTGCAATGTCAGAAAAAGTCCATAGTCTACTTGAAAACATTTAACAAAGAATGTGTTGAATATTAAAGTCTATAAAAACATGCTACGCTATAAAACGGTGTATCTTCTTTAATAACAGAGATAATGAAGTAAACCAAAAAAGAAAATGTTGGGGAAAGATGGACCCACCGTTTAATGTCAACTGCAATATGTTTCGGTTGCTACTAATATACTCCACAGGGTGATGCGAATTTTCGGAAAAAAACATAGCATTTTTAGTGAACCCAGTATAATTCGAAAATTAAATTTTTATCATAAACAGCGAAAACTATGACATTGTCAAGGAACCAACCTACAATGCAAAAAAAAATCATTCAAATCGGATCATAAATTCAGAAAAAAAAATAGCATAAACAATATGGGAAATTTATGGTGTTGCGTTAATTTTGTCCAGGAGTTTACTTAACAACGTTATGCCAATCGTAGAAGGTATTAAAATCGTCGAATATTGAAAAAACGCTAATATTTTAAAAAAATTAAATTAAAGAAAAAGAATTAATTGTTGTTTTCTAAAATCCTTAAATTGATAGACCGAAAAAAGGGTCCCAAAATTTGACACCCCAATAATTTACACAATTTATTGTTTTTTTTTACAAATTTATTCGTAATTTACAAAATACAGTGAAACCTCTCTTAGGCGGACACCTATAGGACCGTCTAAATGTGTCCGCCTAATAGAGGTGTCAGCCCATGGGAAAATTGTTATTAGGTAATATGTAAATGAAAAATTATTACTATGTATGTGTATGTACAAATAAACATAACATAACAAAAATACACTAGTTTTAGTTAGGATGTAGTACTAAAAAAATCTAATAACGTAGTTTGACGTGTTTGCGTTTTATACTTTCAATCTAGAAAATGTAATTCCAAGTCTGATAACAATTCCAGTGCTGTAGAGTCACCTCTATTATTTGCATACTCTTAAAATTCATTTACCATACTAATGGCTTGTTGATAATTGGTGACATTTGTTTGATTACTGCATTCAACTTCTTTATCAGAGTCGTCAGATAGTGATGTGGTTTCAGTTTGGGCTACATAATCGATAGGAATGGGGTCACTATCATCTTCTAATAGCACATTGCTATCAATGTTAATAAACTCGCCCAAATTATTGTTATCAAATTAAAAACTTCCACAACATCAATATTCTCTTTCAGATTCAAAACGCGATATGTGTGTGCCATTGTTTACGATTTGAACCTTACAACTCACAAATAAACGGCGGACTGCTGTCGGGGAATCACACACACTTTCATTTGGCGAAGTCCTTTCGCTCTGCCACGCATACGCGATTGGTTGCCGGTCTGTCTTCAGAGAGTTTTTGCATCGTACTTATTCGTCTCCCAAATACTTTTAAAAGTTTTTTGTCCGTTTAAAGGAGGGTTTTCGCACTCTTTATATGAAAACAGCCTGTCCGCGTCCGTCCAAGAGAGGTTGATTTTCATGGAATTTCATATACCTAGTTCCGGACTATGAAGGAATGTCCGCTTATTTGAGGTGTCCGTTAGGAGAGGCTTCACTGTATATACAACTAGAATACTAAGACTAGTAACCACCATATTGTTAAAAAAAGTGAACATGGACGAGGTTGCCAGATTTCAGTCCCAACAGGTTAGTGCATTTAATTTTTAGGTCAGATATAAAGATTTCTTAAATTATGGCAACTTATAAAACATATCAATTATTGGTTCAATGTTCAATAAAATGTATGTTTAAGCTTACTAATTTAACAGGCATAATGGCTAATTAATAACTTATCAACAATTTAAATTAAAACTTTATACGACTACATATTTCAATTACGTAAGCATTTTCATAATTCCTCGTTGTGATTTATAGTGGTAATTTGAATAAGATTACTTATTTAATTTCAAAAATAATAATTGTTGATAAAGAAGTTTTTAAAATGACGCATGAAAACGCGGATTACAAAATCAAGATTATTGGATTCATAATAATTTAATAAATTAATATTATCGATCCGTGCCTTTTAGTTTGTCATATAAACAAAGGTTAACTACCTTAAAAAAAATAATAACAATTTCAATAAACGACGCCACGGAAAAAATTCCGGTTAAAAATTTAAATAAATATTCAGTTTTAACGTCGCGACTTTATTTGCTGTAGAAAGATTGTATATATGTTAGGTAATGTATAGTTAATGTGTATATCATATGTATACAGGGTAACAAGGAGTATTCCAATGAACAAGATGGGTTTGTACATACATGGTGATCGATTGTGGATGGCCTAAAAGACGCGAATCACTTCATAATCACCATATTTGGTCGACTCATATGGAAAACTTTTTTATTGTTGGTTTTATAAAAAGAATTATTCTTGATAAAAAGTTCTGCATGGTCCAAAACTTAAAATGCCACCATCAGATATAAATTTTTTAAACCGTATACGAGGTGTGTCAAAAAATATCAATTTTACTCAAGAGTAAAGTACCTTTATTTTTTACAATACAGAAGAATGTTATAAAGTAAAGTTATTTTGAATTATAAGTTATATTCGAATATGCAATTACAGTTATTGAGCCTGCAGTTTCTCTGTAGTAACAGGTGGCGGGTGGCAGCGGGGGATAGCTGGGCTATGGCGATATAACATGGAAAAGGCGCACAGTTTTTGTGTGCACCGCGCTGTTGTCTGTTCGTGCATCTAGTTAGAAATTCGAGCGTGTATGTTTTAATATTATATATTTATTAAGTTAAAATGAATAGTTGACGGTGGAATATTTAAGAAATAACTTTAGCTCTTTGAGTTTGGAGCAAAAAATTGAAGTGAAAAATGCGGGAACACCTAAACCCGAAATTAATTTAACGCAGACCACAAAGGGTAAATCTAGGGACTTTATTAGAAAGTTTAAAAATGAAATCAATTTTCTACAATTAAGAACCGAAGAATGGACTTTACGTTTAAGCACTATTGTGTAGGGTCGATAAATGTTGTGTATTTCGATAAATGATACTCGATATGATTTTAAACCATTTTATTTAAGGATTTAAACTAAAAAACACTGAAAATATGAAGAATGCCAACTTGTCAGTCTCGTGGATCGATTCGTTCTCGTCATAAAACAGTTAACTATTGTTTTCGTCTTGGTTGCGCCTAATGACGTAGCCCGTAGATGGCGCAGTGGTATTATACATCATTCGGTTTTCTTGATAACTCGTAGATGGCGGTAATAGTATTGGACATCATTCGGTTTTCTTGATAGCTCGTAGATGGCTTTAGTAGTATTAGTAGTGGACTGTATAAATATTGTTACGAGGGTTGCATGCGACGACGTGAAGATCCGACAGCTATACACACTAAGAAACCCTTTCTTATTTTCCAAAAGTTGTATTTCCTGGTGTAAAATTAAAAAATAAATAAAAATATGTTTTACCTAACGCATTTTCTTATTACTTTTTTTCTTTCGTCATTTAAAGCGTCTAGAAAAATTTCAGCATACTTGTGAACCCCCTCTATCATAGGTCACGAGCCGCCACTGGTAGCACTATACCAGCTCTCAAAAACACATTTATACTTGATAAATTTGCAAAAATTCAATATTAGGCAAACGTCTACCCAAAACCGAAAAACATGGCAAGTGGTCTACGAAACGAAAAAGGTTGGGAACCACTGGGTTGGAAGATAGCAGAAGCGTTGTCAAAGTTAGGATACTCGTAAATCACGGCATGATTTTTGTTTTATTGATCACTATTTTAAAAAAAGGTGAAGGTAATGTGAATCGAATGCCCACTTTTGGACGCAACCGATATAATTTTTTTGACAAGCAATTTACTCTCATCTTGTAACTGGAGAATAGAAATGAGTGTACACAAAACGGAAAATTAAAAAATACATAATTAAATAGGTACCTCCATGAAATTGAGAAAATAATAAATGCCAACGTAATGTAAAATTTAAATCAAAACAAACCGAGCAAAAGAATCGAAAGAATGCGGTCCATCCTTTTGGATACTAAAGTCCAAAAATATAAATGTTTACAACAACACTAATTAAAATTCATGATATCCTTAAAATGGGAAACTCCAAGCTCCAAGATAATACGGCCAAATGATTTATGGAACAAAAACACATAAAGCCAAATACCCGTCATATAATTATAAATTTATAGAATTTTTAACATATCTCAATATTAGATATAGGTAGTTCTATATAAAATTGTCAGTATTTTTTTTTGCAGCACATCAGCTGTTTTTACAAGGGCAATGGATAAATTCAGTAAGGATAAGTTTGGTATAACCGTACAGTCAATTTTTGCCAATTTATTTTTAGGTATAAAATTAGAAATTAAAAGTAATGGACCAAAACACCCCCTTGTGGCACTCCAATATTATTTAACTCTTGTTTGGAAAAACTGTTACAAACATAACTTTTTAATTGTCCTAGATAACAACACCAAAATAACCATGTAGATGATACCTAGTAGCTAAGGCAAAACCGAACATGTTTCTTAAAAAGCATAAAATATTTGTAAATTTCATACGAAAGGAAAAAAGGAACATGATACTATCTATTATTTCATCTGCCGTAGCAGAGTGAAATTTTGTCAATAGGCAATACTAGTCCTGCTGACGTAGTATAATTAAAAAAGTAAGTTTGGTCCACGTTGTGTGTTCTTCTGAAATGTTCCCATTTCATTTCTTATTGGTGGTTCTAAGTTTCGAATTCTTGCTACTCGCGCTACTGCTACTACTGATGTTCTTTTCTGGTCGAAATTCCAATGACCTCCTGCTTTCCAGCATCCTGCCACAGATTTTCTTATTCATTGTTGGTTTATTGCCGAGGATCGGCGCACACTAGCATGCGCCGAGCTTTATTTCTCTACCAATCCTCGGAGTCTATCTTCTTACTGGTTCTTCTTGTCTTGAAGAAATAAGGGTATAAAGGTAGTGATTAGGGTTTTAAGGATTATCTACGGGAGGTTATTTACATAAGCTAATGGTGAAGCAAATATACAAGATTAGTAGGCAAACAACAAAATAAGCTATAATAATGTTGATGATGATTTTTATTCCTAATTTGTCTATAATTTTACATAACATGAGTGCATTGTCATTTGTGGGTCTCCAAAATCCATCATCCATTTTTTGTGAAAAATATTAATAGATTTCCTTTGGAGCTTGTTCCCTGTTAAGTCCTAGTAACTTAGTTAAGGGCTTCTACGTCCCCACATGTACAGTTACAATGAAAAAATAGCTACGTTTGGGACAAAACAATTGATTCATTTGCCGTTTTTGCATTCAGCGTAAATAAAATTCATTTGACTTAAAATATTCACTCTTGGGATAAGAACACATCTTCTTGGGATTAATTTATCGTTCTTTCGCCCTTAGATTCTCTTAACGCAAGATAAAAGTATTCTTCCCAAAACCTTCGTCTCCATTCGACAGTCTATACACGCTGGCCGGCGGGATTCCCAGGCCGCTCGCCTCATCAGAGTTTTACTTATACGGCATTCATCATTCATTACGCATTGTTTTTATTATCGGCTCTGTGTCATGCATTCTAGCTCTTTGTGTGTGAAAACATGCACTATGTACACAAACATGTACAAGAATTGTTCATTTCGTAGCGTTGGAACCACTTATGTTAGTCAAATAGATGGCTATATTTTTGTTTGGTACTGTAGTCGCTCCTTGCCCATATACCTGTCTTCTCCATACTAATGATGGATTTGACATTTTTCTTGTTAGCACTTCATTTTGAAATCCCGAACTGGAAAAATCATTTTAATCAAGCCGGGATCCCGGAATTGGATTCCCAAATAATTATAACTGAACGTACAAGGTGAGACGAACTATATCCCCGAGATGGAATCTCCGGTGATTTCGACAAGTCCATAACGTTAGAACTTCTAGTAGCATCACACACAATATAAAATCCGGTATGACGATGACGTCCATCCTCGAATTTCTTATAAAACTATCGCGTTAGCCGTGGGAGAAACAGACGCATACCGACAGTTTGTGCGAGTATATCCGACTTAAGTCACTTTCCCAAGCCTACTTTGCGCTTTCGTAAAGAACCTAGTAAACAGTCGAAGAAATTGTTTCGCAGCGATCAGTAGCAGTAGAACAGTTGTATAATACAGTTGAATTTAATTACTACAAGTGAGATTTTTTGTTTTCTTACGGACTTATTATTAACAGAAGAAGAAGAAAATGGTGGTATTAGCCGGTGTTCTGTGCTTTTGTGCGTTGTTTGGTGGTTTGCAGGGTTCGGCTATACCCATGTGGGAGTATTTGAGTAAACAGGAAAAAGTAAGTTATAATACAGAAGTAAGGGTTAAAATGATAGAGTAAAATTTTCTGATTTTAGTTTAACCTTTACAACCTAATTAATTAATTTTCCATAGTTAGTTTAATTTGAATTACTAGACAACAAATAAATCCGATAAATTACTTTCTTTGTAGAGATGATTATCGTTGTAGAACAGCAGTTTGTTTATGGTCTCCTTAGGTAAATCGTAACGGAATTTATTCCTCCTTAATGCACAATTATTTAAAGTAAACTGACCTCAATTTTTATCAAAATAAGTACCAATAAGTCAATAAAACAATGATAATGAAATGTATGTTTAAAAGGAAAGCGACACACAAACGTGGCCTCATTTGTTACCGATAAATAACGAGACGCTCCAAAATATTTTCGAGCGTACTAAAACTTTAAAAATAAAACCGGGATGTCCGTTTTAAAATATGTATTTTTAACATGTATTATTTTTTTAATTACTGACTCATCTTGTCCAAACATCCATGACATAACGATTTTAGCAATAAGTTAGTATTTTATTCATTAGCATGAGGATGCTAATTCGCTAATTCTTATTGTGTCCTTTTTGTTATATTATTTTTAACACGGTCGACAACAGCATGAGCTACTACTTCTTTGGGTTATTTAAATCTTCGAAATCCATAAATGGAGTCTTTAGTTGTACGTTGTGAGCTCATTCTCATGTTTAATAAGAAATTAAATCATTTTCCATACAAATACAACAAGTGAAAGAGATGAAAACTGATGACAATAAATAATAAATTGACTATACATATACAAGGTGTGCTATACAGGGTTGTTCAAGAGTGGCCTATTAAAAGACCTCGGGAACTAAAAAAATGTGTGTTTCAAATATTGGGTACTATAAAAGACGCCGATTTAACTATCTATCACATCCGGTTATACCGGACTGTTATTTTAAAATAAATAAAATGTTTTTTTAATTCCTTTAATGTGTTTTATCTCAGAAACAGCTGAAGATGATAAGTATAGGAAACTGTTTAAAAAAAGTTATTGGGAATTTTGTATAGAATAGAAAAATGTTAAAATATACAGGCCATTTTATTTAAAATAACCATGTTAAGCCTAACTTCCGTTATAACCAGTTCAAGAGAAATAAGGACCACGCACCCTTAGTGTCGAGGTATACGTGGTGATATTAGTTATTAAATTGTTCCACCAGTGGCGTCCTGCAATGTACGCCACTGACATTTTTCCATGTGGATATTTTTTTCTGATTAGCCTGGTCAATTCTACATGAAAACGATCTCGAGTTTTTCCCGTCAGACGCACCATTCTTGATTAAAACCCCTAAATTCATATTGAAACTCATTATTATTAACATTGATAAAATAATTAATGATAAATTTTGTTTCATAAAAATTGTTGGAGTGGGGAATTCGATGCAAAGATGGGCGGAAGCATGCCTTTTAAGTGAAGGTGGCCATTTCCAACAATTTTTATGAAACAAAATTTATCATTAATTATTTTATCAATGTTAAAAATAATGAGTTTCAATATGAATTTAGTCTGACTATAAAAACTCAAGAGACCGTTTTCATGGAGAATGGAACAGGCCAATCAGAAAAAATACCCACATGGAAAAATATCGGTTGCGTACCATCTTTTTTGTAATAAATATCAGAGGACATGTTTGCAGGGACGCCACTGGTGGAACAATTGAATAACTTTTCTAACTAAAATTTGAGGTTCTATATCCTATTAACACATACCAAAATTAAACATAATATTTAAAGTATTTTCCGGGATGGCCACTTCTAGTATGCCGCGCCAAGCGCGCATTTGGAATACTAAAATTTTTTCGCCAATTCCACCTCGTAGCTGATAAAAAAATTAACAAATTCAATCCGGCCTGATCCCCGTAGCTCGATTAATAAACTATTTATTAGCATTTATGTAATTCCTCTCCTAATTGCCCCACCAACCCCAGCCTCCGGCCCATCAAAGTACTCGGTATCACCCGTTGATTCGCGAAAAAATGACGCCCCAACTCCTCGCGTTAATTAGCGAACTCATTGAGATATCGGGATCGGGTTTGTTCGAGCTTACGCGCTCTGTCAAGCTCTTCAATTTTGCCTTTCACATTTTTTTGTAGCATCAAAACCGACCGAGTTATTTTCCAATTCCCGTTGTAGGTTAGATTTACGGGGCGTGCCCCCCCCCCCCCCCCCCCTGCGGCGCCTTACACAAATTATTTCAGAATGTCGAAGGGGATCCTACTGTATCGATTGGGAAAAAATACTCGATTTCGTCACGGGATTTTCGAATACCGGAAACGACTCCACTAGTAAGATGGGGGGGAACACATTTAAATACATTTTTGTCTCTGTTTTGATGGTTGGGGGGAAGACTTTGTAATTTTAAATAGGCCTAATGTACTTTTGTTAATAAAATTTTACAAATTAGCAAATATTAGCAATACAAGTCAACATTTCAGAATCATTATTAATTTCCATGCAAATGCGTTATTTTTACTTACAGTTGAGAATTTTCGCCTTTTAACGATTGCCACTCGGTTTATACAGTGTGGTTCTTGATGACAAGTTGTAACATCTAAACTAAAATTGCAAAGAAAAAAATATTTTTTAAAAAGTCCCCATTTTGTTTCGGGTACGAATAGGGACACAATATTCTGGGATCGTAAAGTACTCGATAGGAGCTTCAAAATGATATATCGCAAGACCCCACTTCCTATTCAATCCTATTCAATTTTTTCATCAATATGGCGCCCATCCGTCATTTTGAATTTGAGTACCATGAAATATGCTAGAAATGAGTCGCTCTCTGATTCCTACTTACATGATGCCAAGACGGTAAATAAAATAAAGGATAATAAAAAAATAACACCCATACAATTTTTAAAGTGTAGTCATTTTGTTTTTGGGGTTGAATAGAGAAGTAATATTTTGGCATCGTAAAGTATCTACTCGATAGAACCTTCATAGTGATGTATCGCAAGACCCGTCTGCCTATTTAAATTTCTTTACCAAGATGTCGCCAATCCGCCATTTTCACAGGGTTGAATAGAGAAGTAATATTTTGGCATCGTAAAGTATCTACTCGATAGAACCTTCATAGTGATGTATCGCAAGCCCGTCTGCCTATTTAAATTTCTTTACCAAGATGTCGCCAATCCGCCATTTTCACAGGTCACAGGATTGTCATTCTTGCGTCAAAAGGTAGGTTACCTTCCCCTATAGGCCACACTCAAATTTTGTAAAAAAAAATACTGGGTCAAAAGTTACCGGAGGGTGGGAGCTTGTTCGGGTTTGTTAAACAAACACTACCTACTTTGTTTAGAGATGTGAAAAATTTGTGAACCGCATGAAATCAAACATAGGGACACTGTAGACACCGGCATGGGTGGGATACTGAATCCAGTAAGCGGCACGAGATCGTTTCAATTAACAAGACACTTCTTAACAATCGATATAGCAATTAAATTTAACTAATTAACTGTTAGAAGCATATTTAAAACGTTCAAGTCATATGTCAGATACAGGTAACAATCTCGTAACAGTAATTCCAATACTGTTACACCATTAAAATCTACTTTCCATCGAGTTTCCGATAGTAAAAATACAGAAACTGTTAATCTACAGCCAAAAGAAATTATTATTGTGCTTTGAATATGAATACATTTTTCCTGCATGCGTTATTAATGTTATCTAACTGCAATTTCTAAGTTTTTTTCTGCTGGGAACATTGAAAACCTATGCAAAAACACTGTATTGTGAATTAATTAGATATAATAATTCATAAATGTATAAAATTGCCTTGAGAACGTTTTAAATTCCCTTCCTTTATCACATAATACTGTATTTTTGCATTAAATTAAAAATAGCTCCACATTTCATTAGAATATTATAGACTTATACCTACTGTTGTACTACTTGGACAATTATTTTCTAATTACTTAGCAACTAAATCAAACGCCGATCTGAATCGGAATCATCTACAACAGTGGTCACCAACCTTTTATTCCGACGGACCGAAGAAAATTAAAACTTTATTATACACTGAAGGACATACGAAACGACTCACTATAATTTTAAGTAGTTTTTTGACATCACATCTTTTGATCCGCTTAATGGATTTTGATAAAATTTTCATTGGTGTGTAGCCCCACTATACAGGGTGTAACTAAATAAGTGTAAAACATTTAAGGGGGTGATTCCTCATCGAAAAAAAGATAGGATCTTTCATATAAAGAAACTTCATTGGAGCATCCCTTGTTAAGATACATCCCCTTAAAGGGGGTACATAAAATGTGTTTAACAATTTTTTTCACAAGCACTAAAAAAGTTACAATATTGAAATTAACCTTACATTTTCTACTACCAAAAAGACACTTAGCCAGTAATTTATTTGGTTTACCCCCATGGTTGTAAGGGTGGAAAACGCAACCCCTAAAATTTATTTCCAATGTTAGTTTTTGTCTTATTATTTGTTTACCATCTAAAAATTTATTTCCGATAGCCTGTTTCATTCTAAACAAAAAATGTCTCTTGAATTTTTTGCCCAAAATAAACCAGTTCGCAGCAAAAAATTATTTTACGAACAAGATACATCTCGCCATAAAACGCGCGAATACGTTGCTCAATGCGCCGACGTCTAGACGCATGCGTAATGTCTGAAGGTAGACATATTGAACATTTACTATGATTTCTAGATGTTGTATGTTTTGTTATTAATAAATTAGTTTTGTTTATTTATAAATTTTATGTACCCCCTCTAAGGGGCTGTATCTTAACAAGGGATGCTCCAATGAAGTTTCTTTATATGAAAGATCCTATCTTTTTTTCGATGAGGAATCACCCCCTTAAATGTTTTACACTTATTTAGTTACACCCTGTATATATAGCTACACATTGGCGTAGCAACGTTTTATTTTTCCGTTCATTTAATTTAATATAGGGCATAAAATAAAAAGTGATTTTTACTAAAATTTAAACTGCGACAGGGGGTTTTCAAGTACAGTGAAACCTCTCATAACGGAGACTTCTAATAAGCGGACATCTCTATTAAGCGGACATTTTTTCATAGTACATGAAATTCCATGAAAGTAAACCTCTCTTGGGCGGACTCTCCTTTGGGCGAACGCGGACAGGCTGTTTTCATACAAAGAGTGCGAAAACCCTCCTTTAAACGGACAAAAAAGTATTTGGGAGACGAATAAGTACGGTGCAAAAAACTCTCTGAAGACAGACAGGCAAACAATCGCGTATGCGTGGCAGCGCGAAAGGTATGTGTGATTCCCCGACAGCAGTCCGCCGTTTATTTGTGAGTTGTAAGGTTAAAATCGTAAACAATCGCACAAAAATGTCGCGTTTTGAGTCTGAAAGGGAATATTGATATTGTGGAAGTTTGTAATGTGATAACAATAATTTGGGCGAGTGCATTAACATTGATAGCAATGTGCTATTAAAAGATGATAGTGACCCCATTCCTACCGATTATGTAGTCCAAACGGAAACCACATCGCTATCTGACGACTCTGATGAAGAAGTTGAATGCAGTATTCAAACAAATATCACCAATTATCAACAAGCCATTAG
The DNA here is from genome assembly GCA_963991005.1 of Barypeithes pellucidus. Lineage (NCBI taxonomy): Eukaryota > Metazoa > Arthropoda > Insecta > Coleoptera > Curculionidae > Barypeithes > Barypeithes pellucidus. Next base: position 21,211,296 of record OZ022563.1, read on the forward strand.
TATGGTAAAGGAATTATAAGAGTATGCAGAGGATCCTACTGTATCGATTGGGAAACAAAATTACTTGATTTCGTCAAGGGATTGTCGTAAACCGGATCGATTCCACTAATGGTATTATCTTGAATTTTTTGAAAAATAATTAAATTTTTTTCAAAACGGTAAATAACGTTTAAATTGAAAAAATATGGTTGAAAGTATTGCATGCACTATCAATAATCTCAATTAATTTCATAGCTTAGTCTTAATGCAAAAAAATGTCACACCGAGGGTTTCAGAAAAAATATCTAAAATCGCACCTATCCAAAGTGATTTGGCAACGCTTCGGGTGATCAAAGGCAGAAGAATAAGAAAAACGTCTCCTACTCCCTCGATACAGCCGGCCAGCGCGCTGGCTCGCCGTGTCTTGTAATGGCGATGTTGTCTCATTGTTCAATAACAATGACTTATGCAGTTCCGCGGCAAAATCCCAAATCGGACCACGCGGTCCACTAATAAATACTCTTAATGAAGACTTTTTCTCAATTTGTTTGGCAAGTAACAAACTCAACGTCCAATGAAGATTTGAGGTCCGATCTCTTAGTAATTTTGATTTCATTACCCCGAACATTTTCGCCCCGTATTTTTCGCCTCCATAAATAATAATGCTTAAATCCGGCCCTGATAATTTTTTAAATAATAAAAATATCAAGAATACTCATTTTGTGCCTTTATATGAGTATAGATGTCACACCGCTACCACAGAACGAGTGTGTTTTTCGTATTATGTCAAAATCATAATGTTACGCTGAAGATGGTCCAGATTCGGTCATTTTGTATTAAAATTATATTTCTAACTAAAAAAAGCGTCCAAGTAAGCTGTACGTCTTTTTTCTTAACCCAATATTTTGATGAAATTCTTAAACTTAAAACCAGACGTGTTGCTAACAAGCTTTCTTTTTTCTTTTCAGACTTCCTACATCTATTCACTTTTCGCCAACCAAGTCGAAAGGTTTTGTGACGATTCCAGTATTCCCTACTGCAACAGGCAACTCTTAAAATATGGACTTGGTACTCTTAAAAACTTGTCCGAGGAGGACCTTGATTCCATGGACCCTTACCAACGAGGAGCTAATAATATAAGTAAGTATTTATTTTAGCTTGTAAATAGTGTTGGAAAAAAACGGTTATTTTAATAATCGAGTACTTGATACTCGAGCGATTTTAATAATCGAGTGAATCGCTCGAGCGATTAATCACTTGAAATTTTTATGACTAAGATGAATGTGTTGATAAAACAACCAGGGGTTGTTTTTGTAAGTTTTAGAAGTTCAGTCTAGAGTTTTTATTAAGGAAGGAGCAGTTGATTTTGATTTTTTTAAAAATTATATCCTTTAATTTTTTAAAAATTTACAATCGCCTCTGGCTAGCCAGTCCCAGTCAAAACAAAACCCATATCGCGATGACTCCACTAAGGGATTTGTCATACTTTTTTATATGCACCTTCTCGTTTATGTGCCTTTAACAAAGACGTATGTCGTGTCAGCCTTTTGAGCGTCAAACTAGAACGTCGCTAATCGGTACATTTCAAGTGGCTCGGCGAAGGTCGGGTATCAAGTGAAAAGCAACGATTTTCGCTTGAATTTATAATAGAGTAGTATTTCATATCGAGCGAAAAACTACTCGAATATACGAGTAGTTTTTTACCTCATTACTAAGCAGCATATTTCGATCGGGGTCAAGCGAAGCTCGGGTATCAAGTGAAAGGTAATAAGTCACAAGCGACGATTTTCGCTTGAATTTGTAACTGGATCGGTTTTTTTAATAATCGAGCGATGTCGGTTATTTCAATAATCGAGTACTCTACCGGTTTTTCGCTCGAGCGATCACAACACTTCTTGTAATCTCCCTAGTGCTTGGATAATTACCGGAATTTTTTTCGAATTCACGAATATGTTAAAAATGATCCCGAGTCGAAGACGAGATAAAATTTTTTCAAAACGTTCGTGACCTTTTTTTCTTAATCGATTAATAAGGTTAAGATGAACTTAGATAAGAAACTATGCCTTGCTATTAAAAAAATGTTCAGCGTTTTGCCGTTCAAACCCCCACATTAAGAGTATACAGGGTGTTCATTTGAAAACTTCCCACCAGGGATTTATCGGAAACCACTGATTAAAAGAAAAACGCCGAGACACGTCAAAAGATTTGCCAAAGGGGACAACTTTTTAACCAAAAACTACTTCACCCCCTTTTACCCTCTGGCCCCGGGGTCATCCCCTTAAAAATTTTAAATGACAAGGGGTAGCAAGTATTAGCTTATTTGAGAGGTCTTTCAAAGTGCTTTATTCTGACGTTTGATTTTTTAAAATCGGTCGATTCGTTTTCGAGAAAATTAGAAAAATTTTTACCGCGAATTTGAAAATCGCCTATATCATTCTTTGGCCAATAACGGGCAACATTTTGAACACTTATTGAAATAAAAAGTGATATTTTCGTGTGCTTTTTTTTTCTATCTGATCAAATTAAGATTTTTCTAATTTTCTCGAAAACGAATCGACCGATTTTACAAAATCAAACGTCAAAATAAAGCACTTTGAAAGACCTTTCAAACAAGCTATTACTTGCTACCCCTTGTCATTTAAAATTTTTAAGGGGATGACCCCGGCGGCCAAAGGGTAAAAGGGGGTGAAGTAGTTTTTGGTTAAAAGTTGTCCCCTTTGGCAAATCTTTTGACGTGTCTCGGCGTTTTTTCTTTTAATCAGTGGTTTTCGATAAATCCGTGGTGGGAAGTTTTCAAATGAACACCCTGTATATCAGTGGACCGCGTGGTTCAATTTGAGATTTCGCCGCATAAGTACATGGAATACTTTCAAAAATGACTGTATAACCATATTTTTTCAATTTAAACGTTATTTATCGTTTTGAAAAAAATAAAATTCTTTTTCGAAAAATTCAAGAAGAAATATAGTCATAAGTATAGTAGGTACGGTATTTCGAAGCTAAATTTAAAATTTTAACAAATTCTATCCAATAGTTTTCTTGTGTTTGTCACCCCTTTTTACCTTAAATGGAAGTCACTGATAAGTGCTCTTAAACTCTTTAAAAAATACCCAAATTTTGTTGTTGCAATATAGATCAATGTACGGTCCTTGAATGTTCGACCACAGTAATCCTGGTAAAAATTAATAAGAATTACAAATTTTCTGAATATAAAAAAAAATAAGGTACTGCATGTCGTTAGGATAGGTTTTAGATTGTGTGCATATTTTTTGTACTTATTTGAAAAAACTTATTTTAAATAAATATTTAAATTCAATTTACGACCCATCCTGACATTTATTTACTATTTCAAAGCTCTGATCAAATACGGCGGGATACATGTTAAGGTTCTTTTGCAAATGTGTGCTTCTTCAACCTTGACTTTTAGGTTTAAACCCATTAAAAAAATAATTAATTAGCTATACGTACAACAATGACTAGGAGAACCGTGCATCATCTTTTTTGGAATTTCATATTGTTCGCGGAGCACCTTAGCACCTACTCATACCCTCCTTCAATTACCAAGTTTAGATATTATGAAAAGATGTTTGCTTAATGACTACGTAAATGACAAAATACCAACATCTCTCTCGGACTAATGTCAAAACGATTGATTTGACTTTTACTCGATAAGCAATTTTAGGCTACTTATTAGTTACAACCTTTCAATTCTCGCGTCGTGCACATTCATAGGTTTTTAAACTCACACCCTTCTGGCGAATAAAAGAAAAAAATCATCGCTAGCAGATAATTCCACAATGCTTTTTGAAAAATAAACACACCTTGAAATTCCTACACAAAGTTCCTTTGCTCTTAAATGTTAATAATATGATTGTTGGTATTCCTTTTACAAAATATTTATATATTATGCAAGTATAACGCATCAAGGTTGATTTTGTAAACAATAAAGGTAATTGACGATTGTAACAACGAAAAATGTGCGTGATGTCGGTCTAAAAACTGGTACATCTTGAACTTTATACACCTTTTCAGCCTAGTTACGTACCAACCCCTTATCATTGTGTTAAATATATACCGATAAACAAACCCAAAACTAATAGTTTGGTTATTGCTGTGACATATTTCGAATTTTTCACAAATAATTTACTAGTGGCGCCATTTCGGTGGAAGTCTGTGCTGCGCACAGTGTCTCCCAATTTTGCGCGTCACAATCAATATATGGCGACTGTCCGTTTCAAGAACCTTCCATTTCATGGCAGTTCTCCCCTACATTTAAATTTGCTATTAACGCAACGAAAACGTAGCTGTACCTCATGAAGGACAATCTTGGGCTACATAAGAATAGATTACCATGAAAATCCGAAAAATTGTTAGTATAAATCCTCTAAAATTATATAGGCAATAGCCATAATTAATTTAAATTGTGGCTTCCATAAGCATAGAACTAAATAAACCTATAAGTCCTACCGAGCAAAAATATGGGCTATCGTTGGGATTCGCTACAAAGCTTTTTTAATGGCTCGAGGCGTGTTGACCCCCAGAAAAGGGTATCCGAATTATTTTGCAGCACTCTCATTCAGCCATAGACTATAAAATGACCGCACTCTAAAAAATGCATTGGTATCTAAGACTAATTTTATTTTGCTGTTAAAGTTTTAGCTTATGTAAAAGTAATTTCTAGTTAGCAAAACAAATTTTCGTTTTAACTGAATTACGATGAATAAGATGATCTAGTTAATAGAACTAACTCATATTTTTAACTACTTCTTAGTTAACTTAACTACATTATCATGTTGAAACCAACACTTTTTATTAATTAGCTGCTTATACTAATTTACCTAGTTATTGTTATTGATCAGATAACTAAATTAGTAACTTGCTCAGTATTCACCTGAAGACGACTGGAGATACTTACCAGTTGAAACGTTGTGATTTAAATGAAATAAAGACAATGGAAGTCCAAAACACGTCTATCACTCACGATACAGCATTGTCTCTAACCTTCAAAGAAACATTAAAAAGAGTTATTAGTGACTTTAACGAGAATAATCGTAGCAATAAAATTTGGCCATCGATACTAAATTTCCTCTTATCGCCATTTTCACTAAATTTTCTTGATATTGAGACTAAGATCCTGGTATCCTAAACTCTAAAAAATAGAGTGCGATAGCGTGGGATTCCTCTAATTATGAGTTTAGTTTGTTTTGAACAGTAAAGGTTAGACCATCCTGTTTAAATACTTATTCAAATATAGTTAATAATACATAATTTATAAACGCATTGCGAGAAGTTTTAGCATTATTTTTATCGGAACTGTGGTGAAAAGACATCATTCCTCTATGGTTAGTCATCTTTTTACGATCTTGGTAATAAATTATTTTCATTTACCTTCATCGGTGTCTTCATGTTAATAAAACATGTGTGTTATCCCGTCAACAATAAGAAATTCTAAAAGATGAGGCATCGGTTTTTTACTGTCATTTGTTTTTACTTTAATAGCTTAAATACAGAGTTATGTTAATAGAATAAGAATTAATTTAATATTAACTGTTATAGGATAACTTCATTTTCTCATTAAATATCTCATATCAAATAACAGTGGCGTCTCGTGACCGTTAGAGGCCGTTTTACTTTTATCTAGTAGGATTTCTTAGTCCTTAGATATCATATTCAATCAAAATTCATTTTGCATTTATCCATAGGACGAGCTTTTTCGGTTTTTAAAAATTTTTGTTTTCAAAAAATTATTTCACAGCTCTAGAAATTTTTTAAGATTTTCCCAACAGTAAGCAAGGCCAACAATATAAACGCTGTTTAAGAATGCTACCGCAAATCCAGGTCCAGATATGTTTCATACCGAGACCTTGGAAAACTGCGAGCTTAAAATCATTTTTAAGAGTTTTTATCTGAGGTCAGCCTTCCGCTTCAAATAATTTCCCGCTCTTCCCCTTCATTGTGCATTGAAAAATACTTTTCCACAAGAGACGTTGCAATATCATGTAACGGATTCATCAGCGTGTCGAAAGAAAAATCGCGAAAGAACAAACACTACCCTCAATTGAACTGTTAACATTACTCTCTCTTCTGCTCCCAACGTTTCAATCAAAATGCTCGACGTAGCCAAATTTCAATAATAAAAAACAGTACTAGTATGAAATGTTGTTTAAAACGAGTAAAATTTAAATATATGTTCGAAACATACATATATTTTTGAATACCATTACAAAAATAATGACATAAAATATCATATAAATAAACATTATTCAAACTTGCCGAATAGACAACAGTGCAAATTACGAGGCGACAGTATCGTCGCCTCTGCGAAGATATAAGCGTGCATGAACTTTAAATATAACAGCGCGGTCTAAAATGCATCCATCGGCAATGAAATTTGAAGGATTTGAGGCGAAATGGCTATCGCCGAAGTGTGTCATTGCACTTACGACGTTAATTACATAAATAACGTTTTAATAACCATAATCAAGCAGATAATACATATATGAATGTGCAATAATTTTCTATGGGCTAATGATAATGTTTTTTGGGCAAAGAAGATAGAATTAATTATTTTATAGAGAAATAAAAAAAATATTTTATTTTATAAATTTCAAAAATCAAAAATATACATGCAGTCACTGCAAAATTATCACTTCTACTAACCACTTGTTCTTTTGTTACAGTTTGGGAAGCCCTTATGCAAGGCCACCGATTCCAAAAAACCACATCCAAACCCAAAACGCGCTCCACCACAGGGAAACCAAACTCATACGAAGACGAATCGTTTTCCGACTATGACGATTTTGGAGCTCAAAGTGCCGCAAGTGCTAGAAGCGACAACATTTACATCCTTCCTCCCCCTAAAGACTTCGTTTTAACAGTAGATTCTGAAAAATCGGCTGATGACGGAGGTATTGCGAAAAATTCCGGTTTCAGCGTCAACAATATCCTCAAGAACCCTGATGGCAAAGGAGTATTTAACCGTTTCCAAAATCAGTATCGCCCTATAGCTGTTACAACAGAAAAAATAGCTCCAAGCACTCGAAAACCCCTCGTCAACGGAGAGAACGATTTCATTTCAATTCCTCTGACCGGACCTATGGTAGTCAGAGTATATCCTGATGGTACACCTGTTCGGGAGAGTATGCAAGTTCCTCAGGACGATGATTTAAGGCAGTACCAACTTCAACACGTAAAAATTCCTAATTTTTATTGAAAATTGAGTAAAGCAATTGACTTTGAGGTTAAGACTTGTGCCAAATGAGAAGCTGTTCACATATAAGCGAAGAATTACCAGAAGGAGAAGCCCTATGGTCCAATGGGAAAACCTAGTATGATAATATCTAAAAATAGTATCACATAAAGTGTTTTTTATTCAATTTAGAGGCTTCGGCGTGTATTCATTTTTACCACCAAAGCCTATTGAAATAATCGCCGATGGCCTAAAGAAATTGTTAATAGGTTTGTTCCAACACCCTATTTTTGTATCGTTCTAGAACCGTCACGAAACTGTTGTAATCGATTTTGTGCGCAGTCGTTAATTTTGCACTGTTTGTTGCCGATGCACAAGGGAGGCAAGGTTGGTACGTTTTTGTGACCATTCTGTGTAAAAATCTCAGCTGATCGCCTGTCTGATTCTAGGAAAGAAGTTTAGTGATTAGTTAATTATCATAACATTCATAAATCACAACCCTACTTTTGTTGTTTTGATTTCTTCGTCTAAGCTTGAGTATTATCTTTTTTCGTTCCGTTTTGTTGTATTTAATAATCATGAAAGAGAATAACGTTTAATGTTAAGAATATCTTGTAGGTTTGGGAACCGGATTATACAAATTTAATAAGAATAAATTAAATAATCAAAATATTAAGCAACAACTCCTACAAAACAAGGCTAAAAGAACTGCATGAATGCCAGGAATACAAAAACAACGGTTACAATTCTTAGGGCGCAAGTCAGTACAAGCGGTTCCTGGTCTTGGCCATGTATCGTTTTTACCGTTCAGGAACTGGTTTGCGAACGATCACAATTTGGTTGGAACACCAAAGGGATCGCCAGCTACACCGTTTTGTGTCGGTTGGAACGCCTTTCGACTACTACGCATGTGCGTGACCGTACATTGTACGATTTTTAGGGTGGTTGGAACGAACCTAATGATACATGCCACGGAAGCTTATAAGTTGAAAAAATATTACTTGGACCAAGTACTGTGGAGCTCTTAAGACTATTGGCTAACCCAATGTTAAGTAATACATTTGGTGATACTTTCATAGGTGCAATCAAATCGCTCGCACGATTGCAATAATTGGTAATGGTCCTAAATTAAATGTATCGTCACGTATTGGTTTTAATTTGTCTATTTCCTTTTTTGCATAGAAAGCTACATAATTACTTAATTACTTCGGATTCGGATTATTACCACAAAAAGAAAGCTTTTAAATTACTTTTCGCTGTCGAGGCGTCAAAATGGGTTTTATGTAGATAGATAAAACAACGTGTTTATGATAATAAAAGTTGGCAATTAAAAAAAAAACGAAAGTAATTACTGTCGGAAATTGGTTTCCTGATAAACATAATATTACTACAACCCACTTTAACGGCTGCCTAATTTTTAAAAGGTGTTATTTGTATATTGTGTATATTTAAAATTTTGTGATATGTTCAAAAATTATTTATTTTACAAATTACTGGTAAAAATACATTTTAATATTTTTAGTTTAAGTTAGTGTATGTGCTGTACCTGTATGACTGAGTTTTAATTTATTGAATAATCTTCTGTTTGAGAGTTACTTGTAAATCTATTTTATCGTCGAATTATTAAGCTGTTGTAAATACTACTGTTTTTATATTCATTGTATATTTAGTTACAATGTATTTGTGATTCGGTTCTTTTGATTTTTACCAGATTTTTTCTGGAGATTCCTATTGAAATTTTTTAATTTAGGTGTATTTATGTACTTATAAGTGTTAGGTTAGTATCTTTGTAATAAAAGAAATAAAACATTTTTTTTAAGTTCATGTGTTTTTAAATGAGAGTTAGAAAGTAACAAGCATAATGACAATGGGCGCATTCACCAGGACCCATCGATTTGTAAACGATTAGTAATCATCTGCTGAATGCACTGATCGATCGATAGGAAATCGGTTGCCATGTTTTCCATCGAATTTAAAAAGCGATTTTTGTTTGTCAGGCTGAGGAGTAAAATTTATAAAAAATGACAGAAGAAGTGAATTATAATTATAAAAACATATTATACGCGATCTCCGCTAGTGAAGAATATCATTAAAAATAAAATTATCCATTTCGTAGAGATAAAACGTAATATTTGATGAAAATATTTAGAAGGGATCCTAACCAAACAAAAAACTGACAGCAAAATGCATTCAGCAGAACAACAAATCGATACGCATCATGTCGTCACCCATTAAAAATCGCTTTAAATCGATGGGCTCTGCTGAATGCAGCCAATATGAACAATAAGAACCAATTTTCTGGTTTCTTGCAACCCCAAGTAAAATAATTGTGCTCAATCTGATAAACTTTTTCGAGAATTAAATAAAAAGTGGAAATTCGCCAACCAATATGCAGGAAAGAGTAGCGAAAGTACTGGGAATCAGTTTCAGGACTGTACAGAAAATTGTACAGGATTATCAATTTAGTTTGTCCCACTTTTAAGAGCCTGTAACTTTTTTGTATCTTGAGTTAGCGCGTGTTCATTCAAGAAACAAGATGTAGCATTTCTAGCTAAGTTTTATCAGTATTGTCGAAAATAACAGTAGGTCTTTGCCAAATGTCACACCAAAAAGCAATTATTATTTTTTTTAAATGGGACACTCTATATATATCAGAAGCGCATTAGATGGCGCCTTTTCTATCGATCTCAAAAATATAACACACGTATGCACTCTTTTCTTCATTCCATCAAACATTAACAAAAATATGTAAAAATATATTATTGTTAAAAAGCATCAAGATAGCTATGCAACTGTTTTGGTTGCTATGGATTTTATCTTTATTTATATTTCAGTCTGTCATTCTCAGAATTTTGTAGAAACGTTATTTTGTATGTAAAAACCAACTAATATGAGATATTATTATACAGTGTGGAAAAAGTGTTTTATGTTTGATATTGTATACAGGGTGTCCCATAACTAATGGTACACAGGAAAACTGCAGATTCCTTGGGTAAAAATACTGCGATTTGGCCATACTTAGTTTGGTTCAATAGCTGGTAATCACCGAGATACAGGGTGTCTAAGTAAAAATTTAATTTTCATTTTTCCTAAATAACTTATTTCTGAATCAATATTTTTGCACAAAATTTTGTGACTAGGGTTTTTTTGGGGAAAGGAATTTGAATTTGTTAATAATTTTGATGTAGATTATAGGGGGTACTCTGGATACATAAAATGAATTGTAACTTTTTGTGCCTTAGTATAATAAATTATATTTTTATTAAAAATATCAGTTTTTCCGTCATTTTTGAGCAATAAAGGTATACTTCGTAAATGTCGCTCCGACTAACCGTTTTCGAGATATTTTCAATTACAATTTCTAATGCGCCCGTTCAAATTTTGATTTGTAAATGTGAAATTTGTCACAGTAGGCTTTGGTAAAAATAAATACAATGAAAGCACTTAGAAATCTCATTTCTGTCAAAGTTTATTTTCATTTGTCAGCATTGTGGGTGTTTTAAAGGAGTTTTTGAAGATACATAACTGTTTTTCAACGGAGAAATACGAGACATGGTATGTTTATACGCACAAGAAAATTTGGAAATGGTATCCAAACAGAAGGCAGCCAGATTTTAAAATTTTTAGAAGCCTATACGACACACTGGGAGAAACGGGATCCTCCACTATTACGTTTTGGACGCAAGGATCCTGTTTCTCCCAATCTATCGTATAGGCTTCTAAAAACTTTAAAATCTGGCTGCCTTCTATTTAGATACATTCCCAAATACCGCCGATGTGCTCTGCGTCTGTTAAAATTTTCTTGTGCGTATAAACATACCATGTCTCGCATTTCTCCGTTAGAAAACAAGTTATGTCGCGGCATTTTTAGTTTAATTTTTGATAACAGTATCTTCAAAAACTCCTTAAAAACACCCACAATGCTGACAAATGAAAATAAACTTTGACAGGAATGAGGTTTCAAAGTGCTTTCATTGTATTTGCTTTTACCAAAGCCTACTGTGACAAAATTTCACATTTACATCAATCAAAATTTAAACGGGCGCATTAGAAATTGTAATTGAAAATATCTCGAAAACGGTTAGTCGGAGCGACATTTACAAAGTATACCTTTATTGCTTAAAAATGACGGAAAAACTGATATTTTTAATAAAAATATAATTATACTAAGGCACAAAAAGTTACATTTCTTTTTATGTATTCAGAATACAGCAGAGAGCACCCCCTATAATCTACATCAAAATTATTAACAAATTCAAATTCCTTTCCCCAAAAAACCCTAGCCACATAATTTTGTGTAAAAATATTGATTCAGAAATCAGTTATTTAGGAAAATTGAAAATTAAATTTTTAATCGTACACCCTGTATCTCGGTTATTACCAGCTATTGAACTAAACTAAGTATGGCCAAATCGCAGTATTTTCACAAAATGAATCTGCAGTTTTCCTGTGTACCATTAGTTATGGGACACCCTGTATATGTTCAATCGATTGGACAATCACAATCGGGTACTATAAAACGGCCGCTGAACAGCCCAGACCTAACCCCCTGTGATTTTTTTCTTTTGGGGTTATATTAAAAATATTGTTTATAATATACCGTGTTATTCGTTGAATGAACTGTATTTTAGAATTGAAAACGCCATCCTTCAGATTCAAACTAATAGAGCAGTTTTATTAAATATTATTAGTCACATTGTAAAAGTGGTTCGTAATAATTGTAGTTAAGTATTAAATTAATGTTATAAACTTTGGTTATTTTCTAGTTATGCCAATATTAATAAAATTGTTTTTCTTCTACTCATTTGAAGAAAATAATGCATATGTGTGTTATATTTTTGAGATCGGAAGAAAAGACGCCATCTAATGCGCTTCTGATATATAGTGTCCCATTTAAAAAAAAATAATAGTTGCTTTTCGGTGTGACATATGACACCTACTGTCATTTTTGATAACACTCATAAAAACTTGGCTAAAAATGCTACATCTTGATTTTTGAATGAACGCGCTAACTCAAAATACAAAAAAGTTACAGGCTCTTAAAAGTGGGACAAACTAAATTGTTAACCCGGTACATGACAAAAAGCAGAATATTATACCGAAGAATATTAAAAAGTATAAACGAAAGATTTTTGCGAAAGTATAAAATGAAAGTTTGTAATGTGATTTACGATTTATATACTTATGTAGATCAACAACCAATGTAAAGATTGTTTCACGAAAAATTGATACGACTTAACGATTTCCTTGGTCGGTCCCATTGTGTCGACAAGAGCTTGGCAATAAACAAGTGAAGTATGAAGGGACGGACTAACGAAAACAAGTAATGATATGATTATATTAATGGAATCAAATGAAATAACATTTTTTTTAATATTACTAGTCATATTTATTTACATTTGTAATGTCATTCTATAGATAGTTCTGTTTCGCTATCGCTATCCTCATCAAAATTAA